>OW026425.1:2500-10002500 GCA_932274075.1 Diarsia rubi
CCTAACCTAACCTAACCTAACCTAACCTAACCTAACCTAACCTAACCTAACCTAACCTAACCTAACCTAACCTAACCTAACCTAACCTAACCTAACCTAACCTAACCTAACCTAACCTAACCTAACCTAACCTAACCTAACCTAACCTAACCTAACCTAACCTAACCTAACCTAACCTAACCTAACCTAACCTAACCTAACCTAACCTAACCTAACCTAACCTAACCTAACCTAACCTAACCTAACCTAACCTAACCTAACCTAACCTAACCTAACCTAACCTAACCTAACCTAACCTAACCTAACCTAACCTAACCTAACCTAACCTAACCTAACCTAACCTAACCTAACCTAACCTAACCTAACCTAACCTAACCTAACCTAACCTAACCTAACCTAACCTAACCTAACCTAACCTAACCTAACCTAACCTAACCTAACCTAACCTAACCTAACCTAACCTAACCTAACCTAACCTAACCTAACCTAACCTAACCTAACCTAACCTAACCTAACCTAACCTAACCTAACCTAACCTAACCTAACCTAACCTAACCTAACCTAACCTAACCTAACCTAACCTAACCTAACCTAACCTAACCTAACCTAACCTAACCTAACCTAACCTAACCTAACCTAACCTAACCTAACCTAACCTAACCTAACCTAACCTAACCTAACCTAACCTAACCTAACCTAACCTAACCTAACCTAACCTAACCTAACCTAACCTAACCTAACCTAACCTAACCTAACCTAACCTAACCTAACCTAACCTAACCTAACCTAACCTAACCTAACCTAACCTAACCTAACCTAACCTAACCTAACCTAACCTAACCTAACCTAACCTAACCTAACCTAACCTAACCTAACCTAACCTAACCTAACCTAACCTAACCTAACCTAACCTAACCTAACCTAACCTAACCTAACCTAACCGGTTGATATCTTTAGTACTATATACGCGTTTTTCGAGCTGTTTTCAGCGGATATTGACTGGAGTAGTGTTCCGCCTACTCCCTGGACATTTTTTATTGACCCGAACGCGAAAAATTTTTCTCCCTCCTACACTTTGAAAAATTTTCCAAATTTTTATAACAAATTAATTAATATCTAAGTTAAAATACAGTTTTCTACAGTTTTATTAAAATTAAATAGTTTCAGGCATACTCACCCACCATCCCTGCGCTTTTGGCCGCGTTCCGTGGTCCTGGGCACAGATTGGGGGTTGTTTTCCAAATTTTTTACCCCGAAAAACTGGTTTTTCGGGGAAAACTCAAAATTTTTCTTCATACGATAGCAATTTTTATTCTGAAAACGGCTAGCCCGCGCGGAGCCGCGTCTTTTGACATATCGCACGTGCGCCTAGCTGAAAAAATTTTTGCCCACCCTCCCACCCTATATTGTCTAGTAGGATAACGGAGAGAGGTCGGCAAAATATTTTTATTTTGATTTTAGGCTCTTTTGGCTTAGTTTAGTTCATTTATGTGTTAGAAGGGAGTGTATTGTGTTTTATTTTTATTGACAAATTTTTGACATTGACTTAATTTAATAATTATTATCCAACATTTATTTTATCTTCTATTATATTTCTTATTTTGATTTGTGTGTTGTATTACTGTGTCCCCTCTTTACAGGGTCACAGTACCCAGTGTCCGTGAGGTTTCCTCTACTCCCAAGCGGATATCTGACTGACCTCCCATTTACAGGGGTCCGTTCGATTTGTTTCTGCCACTCGATACTTAAATATGTTCCGCACCCCATCCAGTACTGTGAGGGCCCAAAGCTCCAGTGGCTCGCCGCGATCCGCGGAGGAAGTGGGACTTTCCCCTGCTAGCGCGAGGAGGAGAATCTCCTTCGGGGAGGATACTCCTTCCGTACCCCGGGGGGGGGCTGCCACTCCGCGGACGCGCCGAGCCCCTGTGGACGCCTTAACACAGCTCAAGAAGCCTGTGGCTGGGTGCCGCAGTCGGATTGAGGAGGCGAGAGCTTGCCTAAACAAGGCAAAGCTCAATTTGGGCAACTCCCGCAACCTCAAGACCGACATAAAGGCAGCGGTGCTCGAGGCAATTAACAGGCTTTTTGAGCTTGTTAAGGAGTCGGAGCAGGACAAGGCCCTGGCCGCGCCCGAACCCGCACAAGCACCCGCGCCCGCCGCTGACTGCATCCCTCAGTCCTCCCTAAGCGATATTCTCGCCGGCCAGACTGTGCTCACCAACACTCTCAAGGAGCACCTCTCGGAGTTGAAGGACAACTCCGAGAAACTCGAAAGGCTCCGAGACAGTTTGGCCAGCAGGGACAGTGTGGGGGAGACAACATACGCGAGTGTAGCAGCTGCAAGTAAGAGCTACACCGGTGCAAAAGCCCCGGAGCGAACCACTCTGCACTCCGTAGTTGTCTCCTCAACAGAAGATATGGACACCAGCGGTGACATCTTGGAGAGGGTCAGGAAAGCGGTGGACGCCAAAGAAGGCTGGGTGCGTGTCGAAAGGGTAAGAAAGGCCAAGGACCGAAGAGTGGTAATGGGGTGCGAAACCATTGAGGAGAGAACCAGACTTAAGGAGCGACTAAGGGCGGCCGGAGGGAGCCTCGTCGTCGAGGACGTGACCAATCGGGACCCGCTTCTGATTCTTAGGGACGTGTTGCTGATGCACAGTGACGAGGACGTCCTGAAAGCCCTTAAGAATCAGAACCGGGAGATATTTCACGGCCTCGACGCCGAGGAACAGAGGGTGGCTATAAAATATCGTAGGAAAACCCGCAACCCGCACGCAAACCATGTTGTGCTCGGTGTGTCCCCTACGGTTTGGGGTAGGGCGATTGCCGAGGGGAAACTCCGCATCGACCTCCAACGAGTTCGCGTCGAGGACCAGACGCCTCTGGTGCAGTGCACCCGTTGTTTGGCTTACGGGCACGGCAAACGCCTGTGCACGGAGCCTGCCGATCTGTGTAGCCACTGCGGCGGACCACACGTCAGGGCGGACTGCCCGGATAGACAGATCGGCAAGGCAGCGGGTTGCATCAACTGCATCAGAGCAAAACAGGAGACCACCGAGCACAACGCATTCAGCAATGAATGCCCCGTGCGAAGGAAGTGGGACGCATTCGCAAGAGCTTCGATAGCGTACTGCTAAAGATGGCGATGCGACCACTCCCAAGCACGGAGTGAAAATCAGTTCGGCCCAACCAAAGAACAGGCGTAATGAGCAACCCACTAGAGTAGGTAATGAGCGAAATATTAACTTGGGAAAGTTTTATGAGAAATTGGCTCAAGTTAGGCTGCAACAGAGACCAGTCCTAGTGAATGCGTCAAGCTGTGTCGAATCTGAAAATATTGTCACAAACAAAAATTCATTTTATTCAAAATTCAGAACAATAGTTATTTAAAAGATTTATGATATTTAAATATATATTGAATATATAGTTTGGATATTATGTAAATAAATTAAAAACAGTAAACAAAAATTAAAAATATCAAAACAAAAAAGGGGTAAGCTAAAATATCGTGGTGTGGGGAAAATAACAGATAATAAGAGTTGAGTAGTAAAATCGTTAAAAATTGAAAAGATATATGAAATAAAATTCGTGTACAGTTGCACTAGTAAAATCAAAATATAAATCGTAAATTTTCTGGCGGGTTAAAAATTGTCGAAAACATAAAAACGTACAACACGATACGAACACCATAATGTGGTCTCTCCGGCCACCAAAAACGCACCAAAGAAAAACATGACAGATGTCAAGGGCTCTGACAACGGCAGAGGGACACTGGTGGGGCAGGAGTGTGGTTTTAGCCGGTTCGAGTCCGGCACTACCTCGACTATCTCACTGCCTGTGAGGTAGTCGAGGTGTCCGTGGGGATTTCCCACTCCTGCCAAAACAAAAAAAAAAAAAAAAAAAAAAAAAAAAAAAAAAAACCTAACCTAACCTAACCCGTTGATATCTTTAGTACTATATACGCGTTTTTCGAGCTGTTTTCAGCGGATATTGACTGGAGTAGTGTTCCGCCTACTCCCTGGACATTTTTTATTGACCCGAACGCGAAAAATTTTTCTCCCTCCTACACTTTGAAAAATTTTCCAAATTTTTATAACAAATTAATTAATATCTAAGCTATAATACAATTTTCTTCAGTTTTATAAATATCACATAGTTTCAGGCATACTCACCCACCATCCCTGCGCTTTTGGCCGCGTTCCGTGGTCCTGGGCACAGATTGGGGGTTGTTTTCTAAATTTTTTACCCCAAAAAACTGGTTTTTCGGGGAAAACTCAAAATTTTCTTCACACGACAACAACTTTTATTCTGAAAACGGCTAGCCCGCGCGGAGCCGCGTCTTTTGACATATCGCACGTGCGCCTAGCTGAAATAGAAGTTGCTACACTAATTTTGATAATTCTTATTTCCATTAGCTAAGTACATACAGAATTCACCTAAGGGAGCGAAGATTTTACTAAAACGTTGATATCTTTAGTACTATATACGCGTTTTTCGAGCTGTTTTCAGCGGATATTGACTGGAGTAGTGTTCCGCCTACTCCCTGGACATTTTTTATTGACCCGAACGCGAAAAATTTTTCTCCCTCCTACACTTTGAAAAATTTTCCAAATTTTTATAACAAATTAATTAATATCTAAGCTATAATACAATTTTCTTCAGTTTTATAAATATCACATAGTTTCAGGCATACTCACCCACCATCCCTGCGCTTTTGGCCGCGTTCCGTGGTCCTGGGCACAGATTGGGGGTTGTTTTCTAAATTTTTTACCCCAAAAAACTGGTTTTTCGGGGAAAACTCAAAATTTTTCTTCACACGACAACAACTTTTATTCTGAAAACGGCTAGCCCGCGCGGAGCCGCGTCTTTTGACATATCGCACGCGCGCCTAGCTGAAAAATTTTTTGCCCACCCTCCCACCCTATAGTGTTTAGTAGGATAACGGAGAGAGGTCGGCAAAATATTTTTATTTTGGTTTTAGGCTCTTTTGGCTTAGTTTAGTTCATATCAGTGTTAGAAGGGAGCGTATTGTTTTGTTTTTTATTTTTATTGACCAATTTTTGACATCTGACTTAATTTAATAATTATTATACAACATTTATATTTCATCTTCTATTATATTTCTTTTTTGATTTGTGTGTTATATTACTGTGTCCCCCCTTTACAGGGTCACAGTACCCAGTGTCCGTGAGGTTTCCTCTCCTCCCAAGCGGATATCTGACTGACCTCCCATTTACAGGGGTCCGTTCGATTTGTATCTGCCACTCGATACTTAAATATGTTCCGCACCCCATCCAGTACCGTGAGGGCCCAAAGCTCCAGTGGCTCGCCGCGATCCGCGGAGGAAGTGGGACTTTCCCCTGCTAGCGCGAGGAGGAGAATCTCCTTCGGGGAGGATACTCCTTCCGCACCCCGGGGGGGGGCTGCCACTCCGCGGACGCGCCGAGCCCCTGTGGACGCCTTAACACAGCTCAAGAAGCCTGTGGCTGGGTGCCGCAGTCGGATTGAGGAGGCGAGAGCTTGCCTAAACAAGGCAAAGCTCAATTTGGGCAACTCCCGCAACCTCAAGACCGACATTAAGGCAGCGGTGCTCGAGGCAATTAACAGGCTTTTTGAGCTTGTTAAGGAGTCGGAGCAGGACAAGGCCCTGGCCGCACCCGAACCCGCACAAGCACCCGCGCCCGCCGCTGACTGCATCCCTCAGTCCTCCCTAAGCGATATTCTCGCCGGCCAGACTGTGCTCACCAACACTCTCAAGGAGCACCTCTCGGAGTTGAAGGACAACTCCGAGAAACTCGAAAGGCTCCGAGACAGTTTGGCCAGCAGGGACAGTGTGGGGGAGACAACATACGCGAGTGTAGCAGCTGCAAGTAAGAGCTACACCGGTGCAAAAGCCCCGGAGCGAACCACTCTGCACTCCGTAGTTGTCTCCTCAACAGAAGATATGGACACCAGCAGTGACATCTTGGAGAGGGTCAGGAAAGCGGTGGACGCCAAAGAAGGCTGGGTGCGTGTCGAAAGGGTAAGAAAGGCCAAGGACCGAAGAGTGGTAATGGGGTGCGAAACCATTGAGGAGAGAACCAAACTTAAGGAGCGACTAAGGGCGGCCGGAGAGAGCCTCGTCGTCGAGGACGTGACAAATCGGGACCCACTTCTGATTCTTAGGGACGTGTTGCTGATGCACAGTGACGAGGACGTCCTGAAAGCCCTTAAAAATCAGAACCGGGAGATATTTCACGGCCTCGACGCCGAGGAACAGAGGGTGGTTATAAAATACCGTAGGAAAACCCGCAACCCGCACGCAAACCATGTTGTGCTCAGTGTGTCCCCTACGGTTTGGGGTAGGGCGATTGCCGAGGGGAAACTCCGCATCGACCTCCAACGAGTTCGCGTCGAGGACCAGACGCCTCTGGTGCAATGCACCCGTTGTTTGGCTTACGGGCACGGCAAACGCCTGTGCACGGAGCCTGCCGATCTGTGTAGCCACTGCGGCGGACCACACGTCAGGGCGGACTGCCCGGATAGACAGATCGGCAAAGCAGCGGGTTGCATCAACTGCATCAGAGCAAAACAGGAGACCACCGAGCACAACGCATTCAGCAATGAATGCCCCGTGCGAAGGAAGTGGGACGCATTCGCAAGAGCTTCGATAGCGTACTGCTAAAGATGGCGATGCGACCACTCCCAAGCACGGAGTGAAAATCAGTTCGGCCCAACCAAAGAACAGGCGTAATGAGCAACCCACTAGAGTAGGTAATGAGCGAAATATTAACTTGGGACAGTTTTATGAGAAATTGGCTCAAGTTAGGCTGCAACAGAGACCAGTCCTAGTGAATGCGTCAAGCTGTGTCGAATCTGAAAATATTGTCACAAACAAAAATTCATTTCATTCAAAATTTAGAACAATAGCTATTTATAAGATATATGATATTTAAATATATATTGAATATATAGTTTGGATATTATGTAAATAAATAAAAAACAGTAAACAAAAATTAAAAACATCAAAACAAAAAGGGGTAAGCTAAAATATCGTAGTGTGGGGAAAATAACAGATAATAAAAGTTGAGTAGTAAAATCGTAAAATAAAATTCGTGTACAGTTGCACTAGTAAAATCAAAATATAAATCGTAAATTTTCTGGCGGGTTAAAAATTGTCGAAAACATAAAAACGTATAACACGATACGAACACCATAATGTGGTCTCTCCGGCCACCAAAAACGCATCAAAGAAAAACATGACAGATGTCAAGGGCTCTGACAACGGCAGAGGGACACTGGTGGGGCAGGAGTGTGGTTTTAGCCGGTTCGAGTCCGGCACTACCTCGACTATCTCACTGCCTGTGAGGTAGTCGAGGTGTCCGTGGGGATTTCCCACTCCTGCCAAAACAAAAAAAAAAAAAAAAAAAAAAAAAAAAACCTAACCTAACCTAACCTAACCTAACCTAACCTAACCTAACCTAACCTAACCCAGTCTGGCTCCAACCACCACCGTGAACGCCACGTTTTTCACTCGTCTCCTGCTATAAAAAATCGAAAAAGTGGTAAAAAGTGGACCGATTTTTAAAATTTTTGTGTTCAAGTGTGGGGTCAAGTGCTGGCTATACGCCTAAGTGAAAATTATTACCCGGATTTCAGTGCAGTGACAATAACAACTGGAAAACCTCCCAAATTTGAGGTTAAATACGCAACATAAAACTTCGACTACAATTACTGCCGAATCCAGATCAACGACCCCCTTTTTTACTAAAGGAAAAGGTGTGGATCACCCCCGCACTTCGCCTTGACCACCAAGAAGCTCCGAAAACCCAAAGTTTCAGGAGTTATACAGAAAAAACGAAAAACACGTGGTGCTGAAAACATCGAAGACGCAGAGCCAGACGTCTGAAACTTTACAGCCGTCAACACCTCTTCAGACATAGACGGTACCCGCAATAAAAAATTAAATACCTACTACACCCGATTTTTAAACATACTTAGAAGTTTTAAAATTCACCCCGTTATATCTCCGGCCCGAGTCAAGAATCTCAAAATTTTCAACTGCAGCCCTTGGCGCGCTCATCAGACAAGTAGAGATTTTAAGTTTTAGATTTTTAGAATTAATAGTTTTTAAATTATAAGGAAATTTATAAGAAAACCTTATTTTTAAATGTAATTTTGACCTGGTTGTAAATTTTCGAATATTTTATTTTTGTATATTGTAGCGCCTTATTTTACCTTATTTATGGTATTTTTTTCAGAATTTTTCGCCCAGTGGCCCCAGAGATATCGATTTTTTACTGTTTTTTGGCTTTAAATCAAAATTTATTAGAAAATAGCACTTTTTGACGCCTGGACTGGATCCAGTACACCATTTGTGACCCATATAAGCCCAAACACGGGCTATATACCTCTTTGTTTGGGTATTTTGTACAAATAGCGCCATCTTGGTTTTTAGGTTTTAATTTTTAACATTTGATATCTTGGAGACCGCTGGGCCGATTATTCTCGGATTTCCAGTAACACCTATAGTTTACCGTTAATTTTATGTGTAGTAAGTATTCAGGCCATTTCAGGCAATCAAAATATTTGACGCTGAAATTGCTTTCAGGACATACCGGAAGTGACGCTGAGCTGTACATTCGAAACCCCGACGCTCTGCGACGAAGGGTTCCAGAGATACAAACGTTTTAATTTCACTTTTGACAGCTCGGCGGCCATTTTGTTTAGTTTCAAACCGCAATAACTCCTGAACCGGTGGTCGCAGAAAGTAGCGAATTTCACTACCGTGTTCAAGGACGTGCTATCCTGATTGTACCAAAATTTCAGGCGGTTTGAAGCTGAAAAATTTCGGTTTCCTGAAAACAGTTTCAGCGGACGGGGGAACTCAGGCCGAGTCGGGAGAGCCTAAACTCGAGGGGTCTGCGACTTACCCAGAGGAAGTTATTCACTGTTGAACTTCAAGTTTGACACGACCGCGGCCATTTTGTTCAATCTTTTAACGCCCGTAACTTCCGAACGGTGGGTCGTAGAGGGCCGGGGTTTTCACTGAGGGTATATATAGGGCATAGTGCGTTGATTGGGACAACCTTCAGGCATTTTTCAGGTATCAAAATTTTTCAGCCTGAAAACTACTCCATTGGATTGGTCTCACCGAGCCAGTTGCGGTAAGTCCAAACACAAGGGTTTTTGGACCGGTGGATCTGGAGATATCCCGTTGTAACCACTTCTTGGTCGCCATCTTGGTAAAAAACCGGAATATTAAAGCTGAGATATCTCCCGAACCAATCGGTTTAACTACACCGAGTTTGGGATCGTTGCAAAGGGCTTGGTGAGAGCTATCCATTTGAATTAGCAAACTGACTCTACATAGAGTCCAAATTAAAAAGTGCTCTACATTGGTAATTTATGACTCTTGAGCACGAATATTTCTTGTCTTCATAGCTGACCTGTTCTTTTGAATGTAAGGGCTGACTGTGACCGTTCTCTGTAGAGAAAACACTTTTGACAGAGATTTGACTATCTCAAGCAGATTTTTAGCTTATTTTAAACTTTTCTTTATACACTTTTATTTTATTTTACTTTTAATTTTACACTTTGACGCGGACCTTCGACATGATCGCATTCAGGACCCCAATGAAGGCGAAGGTGGTTGAGGGCGAGAAATCGCCAAAGACATCACCGCCAAACGTGAGACGGAGCATTGAAGCATTGGAGGCAGTTGGGCCCTCCAGCGCTAACTCAACGCCCCCTCCTGCCAATAAGACGATGCAGGCTGGCCCTGCAAAGCAGACACAGAAATCGCTGCCCTCCAAACTTATACAGGTACACTCTCCGCCAAAACAGCACTATGTGGACCGATCGACAGAGGCGAGGGCCTGTTTAAACAAAGCAAAATCACTACTCAGCACCTCAAGGAATACAAAAACGGAAATAAAAACCGGCATAATTGAGGCGCTGGATAGGTTGTTTCAACTGGTAAAGGAAGCCGAAAAGCTTGCCAAAACTAAGGGCACAGGAGTGGGTAGCGAAAACGCACGACCTCAAGGCGCTGCCGCCGACCTCACCTTTACAACCCTAGCTGAGCCAAGCCAAAACCAACTAGAAGCTCAGATTAAAAGTCACTCAATGCTGCTGGAAAGCCATACCAAGAGGATGGAAGAGCTGAAGGCAGCATTTGAGCTGCACACGGAGCTCGTCGAGAACAGTGCAGCCACGACATACGCGCGGGTAACAGCGTCGAACAGCGGAAAAGCGAACCAATTGCGAAGTACGCTTCATTCCATAGTGGTAACCTCTAAGGACGAGACAGAATCAGGGGATGAAGTCCTTGATAAATTGAGAAAGGCAGTAGACGCAAAAGAGGGCTGGGTCAAAGTAGAGAAGGTGAGAAAGGCGAAGGACAGAAAGATTATTATGGGCTTCCAAACAACAGAAGAAAGGGACAAAATAAAAAGTAAACTTGCGAGAGACAGGCAGGACCTCCATGTCGAGGAGGTGAAAAACAAAGACCCCTTGCTGATCCTCAGGAGCGTGCTCTCTGTTAATTCAGACGAGGACCTCCTCAAAGCGCTCAGGAACCAGAACAAGGATGTTTTCCACAACCTCGACAAGGAGGAGGATAGGGTGGTGGTAAAGTTCCGGCGACGAACAAGGAACCCACACACTTGCCACATGGTGGTCGCCGTCTCACCCACCATTTGGAGACGGGCCACGGAACTCGGATGCCTGCATGTGGACCTCCAGCGCATAAGGGTTGAAGACCAAACCCCACTGGTCCAGTGTACGCGCTGCTTAGGCTACGGGCATGGCAGACGATTCTGTAAAGAATCGGCTGATCTGTGCAGCCACTGTAGTGGCCCACATCTGAAATCAGAATGTGCTGACTTTTTAACGGGTGTCCCACCCAAATGTCAGAACTGCACAAGAGCCAAGCTCGGGGACGTCGACCACAATGCCTTTAGTTCCGAATGTCCGACACGCCGCAAATGGGACGAGATCGCCAGATCAACGGTAGCATACTGCTAAGGGCACCCAAGGCAACCCAAACCACTACAGACTAATACAAGCCAACCTACAGAGAAAGAGACTTGCGACGGACGAGCTTCTGATTGAAGCGGTGGAGCGTGGAGTCGCCATTGCTCTCCTCCAGGAACCATATGTGGGCGGGGCTAGGGTAATGAGGAACCACAGGGGAGTTCGGATCTTCCAGAGCACTGACATCGGAGATGGTGTGGTTAAGGCCGCAATAGCGGTCTTTGATCAAGACCTTATAGTCGACCAATACCCAAAACTCACCACGAACAATATCACAGTGGTGGGAATACGAACCAGTGCCTGGAGGATCACGCTGGTTTCCTTTTACTTTGAGCCGGACCAGCCAGTCGGACCATATGTGGAACACCTCAAACGCGTTGAGGAAGTAGTAGGCTCCAAAATGTGGATCCTTGGAGGAGATGCAAACGCAAAAAGTACTTGGTGGGGAAGCTTGACTATCGATCGCAGAGGCGAGGAAGTGTCTGGAGCTCTCGACGAGCTAGGTTTGAACATACTCAACAGAGGGGAAATTCCGACCTTCGACACGATCAGAGGCGGGATACGATACAGCAGCTACGTTGATATCACAGCATGTTCGACAGATATCCTGGACCTGGTGGACGACTGGAGGGTAGACGAGGGCCTCACAAGCTCGGACCATAACGGAATTGTATTTAATCTAAAATTAAATAGATCTAAAGGCATGCAAATAAATAGAACCACTCGAATTTACAATACCAAAAAAGCAAATTGGCCTGAGTTTCGTGAGAAACTCAGCCAATTAATGCAAGAGAACAAAATTAACAAATTAGAAATAGATAAATTAAATACAGCTAATCAATTGAATGCAATAACTAATAAATATACAGATATAATAAAAAACGCATGCGCTTCATCAATGCCAATTAAGAAAATAAAAGAAGTACTTACCTTGCCGTGGTGGTCCGAGAAACTCGAGGCGATGAAGAAGGAAGTCGCCACCAGGAAACGCAGAATCAGGTGTGCTGCCAGTGTCCGAAGATCGAAGGTCGTCGAAGAGTACCTGAAATTGAAAGTTGAGTATGAAAAGACAGCAGCCAAAGATGAAATTGAAAGCTGGAAGAACTTCTGCGCGAAACAAGACACAGAAGGGGTTTGGGAAGGAATATACCGGGTTATAGGAAGGACCAAGGGAAGGGGAGAAGACCAGCCTCTAGTGAAGGACGGAGAGGTGCTTGACACAAAGGGTTCAGTTGAACTACTAGCGAACACCTTCTACCCAGAAGATAGAACGGACAGCGACGGCACCTACCACCGCCTTATCAGAGAACAGGCCGAAGTCGTGAATGCTGGAGGGCAAGATGATTCATGCGACCCACCATTCACGATGGCTGAACTGATGAAAGCTTGCAGGTCTTTTAATCCAAAAAAAGCCCCAGGTGCAGACGGTTTCACTGCCGATATTTGCTGCCGTGCCATTGGAGTAGCCCCTGAGGTGGCCTTGGCACTCTTGAACGGCTGCCTGAGATGCCACCTCTTCCCTGAAGTTTGGAAAGAAGCGACCGTCATCGTACTGAAGAAGCCTGGGAAAGGAGACTACAGCACCCCAAAGGCGTATAGACCCATCGGCCTATTGCCTATACTAGGCAAAATTTTTGAGAAGATGTTGGTGGCCCGCCTCAAATTTCATCTCATTCCGAGAATGAGCACCCGCCAGTATGGGTTTATGCCCCAGAGGAGCACCGAGGACTCCCTCTATGTACTAATTCAACACATACGCGGCAAGCTACAGCTTAAAAAAATAGTAGTCTTGGTATCATTGGACATAGAGGGAGCCTTCGACAGCGCCTGGTGGCCAGCCATAAGAGTCCGTCTCGCTGAGGAAAACTGTCCGATCGGCTTGAGGAGGGTCATCGACAGCTACCTTGAAAACCGAAGAGTCCGGGTTAGGTACGCGGGTGAGGAGCATACGAGAGCCACAAGCAAGGGCTGTGTCCAGGGTTCCATAGGGGGACCTATATTGTGGAACCTATTGCTGGACCCGCTTCTTAAGAGCCTGGAAGCTAGGGAGGACTATTGCCAAGCTTTTGCAGACGACGTGGTGCTGATTTTCGATGGTGACACTGCGCTGGAGATTGAAGGACGTGCCAATGCCGCCCTCGAACATGTTCGGGCGTGGGGGGCCCAAAATAAACTTAAATTTGCCCCCCATAAAACCAACGCAATGGTTATCACACGCCGGCTTAAATATGACACTCCACGCCTGAGCATGGGCGGGGTCGACATTGCCATGTCAAACGAGATCAAAATCCTGGGTGTCACCATCGACAAACAGCTGACCTTCAATACACACGTCGCGAAAGTCTGCAGAAGGGCAATAGAAATCCACAAGCAGCTAACAAGGGCAGCTAAGACTAGCTGGGGGCTTCGCCCTGAAGTTATCAAGATCATATATGTGGCAACAGTGGAACCGGTAATTCTGTACGCCGCCAGCGTGTGGGCCCCAGCCGCCACAAAGCTGGGCGTCATCAAACAGTTGGCCGCAGTCCAGCGCGGCATTGCGCAAAAGCTGTGCAAGGGATATCGGACGATCTCCTTAAACTCCGCGCTAGTGCTGGCTGGGATACTACCCCTGGACCTACGAGTCCGCGAAGCGGCATCACTGTACGAAGCTAGGAGGGGTGTGCCTCAGCCAGCACTCGGCGACAGGAGTGTCGAGCAGCCTGCCTCGGCAATGGACGCCCCACACCCTGCGGAGCGCGCTGAACTGGAGCTCATAAGCTTGGTAAACCAAGAGCAACTTGATGCCCAGAGCGAACATAGTGTTCGTATCTTCACGGACGGGAGCAAGATTGGGGGCAAAGTCGGAGCGGCGCTCTCTATTTGGAGAGGTGACGCCGAGACCAAAACTCGCAAGCTTGCTCTCCCACACTACTCCACCGTTTACCAGGCTGAGCTTCTGGCAATATGCGTCGCAACCAGGGAAATCTTAAAGCACAGTGCGCAATCGTTTGGAATTTTCAGCGACTCTATGGCGGCTCTCCAAACCATCCAAAACTACGACCGGCACCACCCGTTGGCAGTAGAGGCAAGGGCAAACCTGCGATCTCTGTCTACCCAAAACAAGACTGTTACCTTGTTTTGGGTCAAAGCCCATGTTGGGTTGGAGGGGAATGAGAGGGCCGACGAACTAGCCAAAAGTGCCGCTGAAAGTTCCAAACGAAAGCCCGACTACGATCTCTGTCCGGTTTCGTACGTCAAGCGATGCATTCGTTCGGCAACGCTTGACGTGTGGAACCAGAGATACAAGTCTGGAGAAACTGCGTCGGTGACGAAACTCTTTTTCCCGGATGCGGTGGCGGCGTACGGGATAGTCCGAAAGTTCCAAGTGAACAATGTGGTCACCCAAATCTTGACGGGACACGGTGGGTTCTCCGCATACTTGAATCGCTTCAAGTGTAAGGAGAGCCCATCGTGCATCTGTGACCCAGCAGTTGATGAAACGGTACCACATATTTTATTTAACTGTCCAGTCTTCGACCGAGAGAGACATGAGGCCGAGCAAGCGCTCAACGAAAAATTAGACGTCGAAAATGTGTGGCAAACAATGGCGGGAAAGAAAAGGGAACGGTTTTTAGATTACTGTGTAAAAATATGTGAGAAAGTCATATGTAGAAACAAAAGTGCATAAGTAAAAATGCTAACATAATATTATGTAAAATATTAATGATTAGCATTAGACATAGATAATAAGAACATTATGAAGTAAGCAAATATAAATAAATAATTAACACTTAAGTTGCCCATAGACATAAATTAGAGTTAAGATGCCTGTATGTTACAGTAGGTATAAGATTGCTGTGAACCCACCTGTAGTTTATGTTATGGAATAAGAATTATTATTAAGGATAATAGAGTTAAGAAATATTATAGAAATAATAGGAAGTGTTAAGTTGGTAGACATATATGTAATCTCATTAAGATGTAAATAAGTACTGTTGATGAAAATAAATAAAAACTGCGTTGATGTGTTATCCCCCAAAAATAAATAAAAGGAATATAGAACAGAATAGGGACAAGTAGAAGGGCGTCCTACCCTTAAAGACAGAACGATGATAGAATGTAAGAAAGATAAAGTATGAGGAATAAAAGTGCGAGAGGAATAAAAGCGAGAACTGGTATGAACGAACAGCTTAGCATAGGCTCCAATTAAGTCGGAGGTAGAAGTTAAAAAAAAAAAAAAAAAAAAAAAAAAAAAAAACAAAAAAAAAAAAAAAAAAAAAAAAAAACCTAACCTAACCTAACCTAACCTAACCTAACCTAACCTAACCTAACCTAACCTAACCTAACCTAACCTAACCTAACCTAACCTAACCTAACCTAACCTAACCTAACCTAACCTAACCTAACCTAACCTAACCGGTTGATATCTTTAGTACTATATACGCGTTTTTCGAGCTGTTTTCAGCGGATATTGACTGGAGTAGTGTTCCGCCTACTCCCTGGACATTTTTTATTGACCCGAACGCGAAAAATTTTTCTCCCTCCTACACTTTGAAAAATTTTCCAAATTTTTATAACAAATTAATTAATATCTAAGCTATAATACAATTTTCTTCAGTTTTATAAATATCACATAGTTTCAGGCATACTCACCCACCATCCCTGCGCTTTTGGCCGCGTTCCGTGGTCCTGGGCACAGATTGGGGGTTGTTTTCCAAAATTTTTACCCCAAAAAACTGGTTTTTCGGGGAAAACTCAAAAATTTTCTTCATACGACAGCAGCTTTTATTCTAAAAACGGCTAGCCCGCGCGGAGCCGCGTCTTTTGACATATCGCACGTGCGCCTAGCTGAAATAGAAGTTGCTACACGAATTTTGATAATTCTTATTTCCATTAGCTAAGTACATACAGAATTCACCTAAGGGAGCGAAGATTTTACTAAAACGTTGATATCTTTAGTACTATATACGCGTTTTTCGAGCTGTTTTCAGCGGATATTGACTGGAGTAGTGTTCCGCCTACTCCCTGGACATTTTTTATTGACCCGAACGCGAAAAATTTTTCTCCCTCCTACACTTTGAAAAATTTTCCAAATTTTTATAACAAATTAATTAATATCTAAGCTAAGTTACAGTTTTTTACAGTTTTATTAAAATTACATAGTTTCAGGCATACTCACCCACCATCCCTGCGCTTTTGGCCGCGTTCCGTGGTCCTGGGCACAGATTGGGGGTTGTTTTCCAAATTTTTTACCCCGAAAAACTGGTTTTTTGGGGAAAACTCTAAATTTTTCTTCTTACGACAACAACTTTTATTCTAAAAACGGCTAGCCCGCACGGAGCCGCGTCTTTTGACATATCGCACGCGCGCCTAGCTGAAAAAACTTTTGCCCACCCTCCCACCCTATAGTGTCTAGTAGGATAACGGAGAGAGGTCGGCAAAACTTTTTTTATTTTTTAATTTTAGCACTAATTTCTATGTTTAGGTCTTTTAAGGGAGAGTAGCGTAATTTTATCTTTTTGACAGTCGTTTTCGACGAATATTATACTTACAACATATTTCATATTATTAAAATTATAGATTATTAGTTTATCCTATATCTGTGTTTCCCCCCTTTACAGGGACACAGAAATACCAGTGTCCAACAAATTTCCCTTCTTCTGAGGAGTTATTAATTTTCCGGCTCCCACTTTACAGGAGTCCGTGTGGAATAAACTAGTTCCTTAAATATGTTTCGCACCCCGTCCAGCACCGTGAGGGATCAAGGCTCCAGTGGCTTGCCGCGATCGGCGGAGAAGGCGGGGCTTTCTCCTGCGAATGCGAGGAGGAAAATCTCCTTCGGAGAAGCCACTCCTTCCGCTTCTCAGGGGGACCTAGCCACACCGCGGACGCGCCGAGCCGCCGTAGATGCCGAAACCCAGCTCAAAAAGCCTGTATCCGGGTATCGCAGTCGCACCGACGAGGCGAGAGCTTGCCTGAACAAAGCGAAGCTGAATTTGGGCAACTCTCGCAACCTCAGGACTGATATTAAGGCTGCGGTGCTTGAAGCCATAAACAGGCTTTTTGAGCTGGTAAAGGAGTCCGAACGGGACAGGGCCCCTCTCGCGCCTGTAGTAGTTCCGACAACCGCACCCACTGCTGATCGTGATCTCCAGTCCATTTCCGAAGGCTTCGCCAGACAAACTGAGCTCATTACCACCTTGAAGGAGCACATGTCCCTTATCAAGGACAACTCTGAAAAAGTAACAAAGCTCCGAGACAGTTTGGACGGCGGGGAAAATGTCGGGGGGAAGACTTATGCCAGTGCAGCGGCTGCTAGTACACGCTACACCGGGGGACAGGCCCCGGAGCGAGCGACGCTGCACTCGGTGGTTGTCTCTTCGACAGACGAAATGGACACGGGGGACAAAATCTTAGAGCGGGTCAGGAAAGCTGTGGACGCCAAAGAAGGCTGGGTGCGAGTTGAAAAAGTGAGGAAGGCAAAAGATCAGAGAATTATTATGGGGTGCGAAAGCAAAGAGGAGAGACAGAAACTCAAGGAACGACTGAAGGCCGCCGGTGGAAACCTAGTCGTCGTGGAAGTTGTAAACCGGGACCCGCTTCTGGTTCTTAGGGACGTGCTACTCGTTCATAGTGACGAAGAAATACTCAAGGCCCTTAGGAACCAGAACCGGGAAATCTTTCACGACCTCGGCGACAAAGAGCAAAGAATGTCCGTCAAATACCGGAAGAAGACACGTAATCCCCACGTCAACAGCATTGTGCTGAGAGTGTCTCCCATTGTCTGGAGGAGGGCACTCGAAGGAGGCAAACTCCGGATTGACCTCCAGAGAGTGCGCGTCGAAGATCAGACGCCTCTGGTGCAGTGCACCCGCTGTCTAGCATACGGCCATGGCAAGCGTTTCTGCACGGATCCGGTCGATTTATGCAGCCACTGCGGCGGTCCACACCTTAGAGTGGACTGCCCAGACAAGTTTATTGGCGAGGCAGCGGCGTGCATAAACTGCACCAGAGCCAAATTGGGGAACATTCAGCACAATGCTTTTAGCAGCGATTGCCCATTGCGTAAGAAGTGGGACGCATTCGCGAGAGCAGCAGTTGCCTATTGCTGAAGTTCTCGTTTCGCCTACTTCAAAGAACACAGACACAACCATCTCGACACAGCTAGAGAGCAGACGCGTCGTGCAGACCGCTGGGGTTGACATTAGAAAAAAAAAAAAAAAAAAACCTAACCTAACCTAACCTAACCTAACCTAACCTAACCTAACCTAACCTAACCTAACCTAACCTAACCTAACCTAACCTAACCTAACCTAACCTAACCTAACCTAACCTAACCTAACCTAACCTAACCTAACCTAACCTAACCTAACCTAACCTAACCTAACCTAACCTAACCTAACCTAACCTAACCTAACCTAACCTAACCTAACCTAACCTAACCTAACCTAACCTAACCTAACCGTTGATATCTTTAGTACGCGAAAAATTTTTCTCCCTCCTACACTTTGAAAAATTTTCCAAATTTTTATAACAAATTAATTAATATCTAAGCTATAATACAATTTTCTTCAGTTTTATAAATATCACATAGTTTCAGGCATACTCACCCACCATCCCTGCGCTTTTGGCCGCGTTCCGTGGTCCTGGGCACAGATTGGGGGTTGTTTTCTAAATTTTTTACCCCAAAAAACTGGTTTTTCGGGGAAAACTCAAAATTTTCTTCACACGACAACAACTTTTATTCTGAAAACGGCTAGCCCGCGCGGAGCCGCGTCTTTTGACATATCGCACGTGCGCCTAGCTGAAATAGAAGTTGCTACACTAATTTTGATAATTCTTATTTCCATTAGCTAAGTACATACAGAATTCACCTAAGGGAGCGAAGATTTTACTAAAACGTTGATATCTTTAGTACTATATACGCGTTTTTCGAGCTGTTTTCAGCGGATATTGACTGGAGTAGTGTTCCGCCTACTCCCTGGACATTTTTTATTGACCCGAACGCGAAAAATTTTTCTCCCTCCTACACTTTGAAAAATTTTCCAAATTTTTATAACAAATTAATTAATATCTAAGCTATAATACAATTTTCTTCAGTTTTATAAATATCACATAGTTTCAGGCATACTCACCCACCATCCCTGCGCTTTTGGCCGCGTTCCGTGGTCCTGGGCACAGATTGGGGGTTGTTTTCTAAATTTTTTACCCCAAAAAACTGGTTTTTCGGGGAAAACTCAAAATTTTCTTCACACGACAACAACTTTTATTCTGAAAACGGCTAGCCCGCGCGGAGCCGCGTCTTTTGACATATCGCACGTGCGCCTAGCTGAAATAGAAGTTGCTACACTAATTTTGATAATTCTTATTTCCATTAGCTAAGTACATACAGAATTCACCTAAGGGAGCGAAGATTTTACTAAAACGTTGATATCTTTAGTACTATATACGCGTTTTTCGAGCTGTTTTCAGCGGATATTGACTGGAGTAGTGTTCCGCCTACTCCCTGGACATTTTTTATTGACCCGAACGCGAAAAATTTTTCTCCCTCCTACACTTTGAAAAATTTTCCAAATTTTTATAACAAATTAATTAATATCTAAGCTATAATACAATTTTCTTCAGTTTTATAAATATCACATAGTTTCAGGCATACTCACCCACCATCCCTGCGCTTTTGGCCGCGTTCCGTGGTCCTGGGCACAGATTGGGGGTTGTTTTCTAAATTTTTTACCCTAAAAAACTGGTTTTTCGGGGAAAACTCAAAATTTTTCTTCACACGACAACAACTTTTATTCTGAAAACGGCTAGCCCGCGCGGAGCCGCGTCTTTTGACATATCGCACGCGCGCCTAGCTGAAAAATTTTTTGCCCACCCTCCCACCCTATAGTGTTTAGTAGGATAACGGAGAGAGGTCGGCAAAATATTTTTATTTTGGTTTTAGGCTCTTTTGGCTTAGTTTAGTTCATATCAGTGTTAGAAGGGAGCGTATTGTTTTGTTTTTTATTTTTATTGACCAATTTTTGACATCTGACTTAATTTAATAATTATTATACAACATTTATATTTCATCTTCTATTATATTTCTTTTTTGATTTGTGTGTTATATTACTGTGTCCCCCCTTTACAGGGTCACAGTACCCAGTGTCCGTGAGGTTTCCTCTCCTCCCAAGCGGATATCTGACTGACCTCCCATTTACAGGGGTCCGTTCGATTTGTATCTGCCACTCGATACTTAAATATGTTCCGCACCCCATCCAGTACCGTGAGGGCCCAAAGCTCCAGTGGCTCGCCGCGATCCGCGGAGGAAGTGGGACTTTCCCCTGCTAGCGCGAGGAGGAGAATCTCCTTCGGGGAGGATACTCCTTCCGCACCCCGGGGGGGGGCTGCCACTCCGCGGACGCGCCGAGCCCCTGTGGACGCCTTAACACAGCTCAAGAAGCCTGTGGCTGGGTGCCGCAGTCGGATTGAGGAGGCGAGAGCTTGCCTAAACAAGGCAAAGCTCAATTTGGGCAACTCCCGCAACCTCAAGACCGACATTAAGGCAGCGGTGCTCGAGGCAATTAACAGGCTTTTTGAGCTTGTTAAGGAGTCGGAGCAGGACAAGGCCCTGGCCGCACCCGAACCCGCACAAGCACCCGCGCCCGCCGCTGACTGCATCCCTCAGTCCTCCCTAAGCGATATTCTCGCCGGCCAGACTGTGCTCACCAACACTCTCAAGGAGCACCTCTCGGAGTTGAAGGACAACTCCGAGAAACTCGAAAGGCTCCGAGACAGTTTGGCCAGCAGGGACAGTGTGGGGGAGACAACATACGCGAGTGTAGCAGCTGCAAGTAAGAGCTACACCGGTGCAAAAGCCCCGGAGCGAACCACTCTGCACTCCGTAGTTGTCTCCTCAACAGAAGATATGGACACCAGCAGTGACATCTTGGAGAGGGTCAGGAAAGCGGTGGACGCCAAAGAAGGCTGGGTGCGTGTCGAAAGGGTAAGAAAGGCCAAGGACCGAAGAGTGGTAATGGGGTGCGAAACCATTGAGGAGAGAACCAAACTTAAGGAGCGACTAAGGGCGGCCGGAGAGAGCCTCGTCGTCGAGGACGTGACAAATCGGGACCCACTTCTGATTCTTAGGGACGTGTTGCTGATGCACAGTGACGAGGACGTCCTGAAAGCCCTTAAGAATCAGAACCGGGAGATATTTCACGGCCTCGACGCCGAGGAACAGAGGGTGGTTATAAAATACCGTAGGAAAACCCGCAACCCGCACGCAAACCATGTTGTGCTCAGTGTGTCCCCTACGGTTTGGGGTAGGGCGATTGCCGAGGGGAAACTCCGCATCGACCTCCAACGAGTTCGCGTCGAGGACCAGACGCCTCTGGTGCAATGCACCCGTTGTTTGGCTTACGGGCACGGCAAACGCCTGTGCACGGAGCCTGCCGATCTGTGTAGCCACTGCGGCGGACCACACGTCAGGGCGGACTGCCCGGATAGACAGATCGGCAAAGCAGCGGGTTGCATCAACTGCATCAGAGCAAAACAGGAGACCACCGAGCACAACGCATTCAGCAATGAATGCCCCGTGCGAAGGAAGTGGGACGCATTCGCAAGAGCTTCGATAGCGTACTGCTAAAGATGGCGATGCGACCACTCCCAAGCACGGAGTGAAAATCAGTTCGGCCCAACCAAAGAACAGGCGTAATGAGCAACCCACTAGAGTAGGTAATGAGCGAAATATTAACTTGGGACAGTTTTATGAGAAATTGGCTCAAGTTAGGCTGCAACAGAGACCAGTCCTAGTGAATGCGTCAAGCTGTGTCGAATCTGAAAATATTGTCACAAACAAAAATTCATTTCATTCAAAATTTAGAACAATAGCTATTTATAAGATATATGATATTTAAATATATATTGAATATATAGTTTGGATATTATGTAAATAAATAAAAAACAGTAAACAAAAATTAAAAACATCAAAACAAAAAGGGGTAAGCTAAAATATCGTAGTGTGGGGAAAATAACAGATAATAAAAGTTGAGTAGTAAAATCGTAAAATAAAATTCGTGTACAGTTGCACTAGTAAAATCAAAATATAAATCGTAAATTTTCTGGCGGGTTAAAAATTGTCGAAAACATAAAAACGTATAACACGATACGAACACCATAATGTGGTCTCTCCGGCCACCAAAAACGCATCAAAGAAAAACATGACAGATGTCAAGGGCTCTGACAACGGCAGAGGGACACTGGTGGGGCAGGAGTGTGGTTTTAGCCGGTTCGAGTCCGGCACTACCTCGACTATCTCACTGCCTGTGAGGTAGTCGAGGTGTCCGTGGGGATTTCCCACTCCTGCCAAAACAAAAAAAAAAAAAAAAAAAAAAAAAAAAAAACCTAACCTAACCTAACCTAACCTAACCTAACCTAACCTAACCTAACCGAGTCTGGCTCCAACCACCGCCGTGAACGCCACGTTTTTTGTACGGCTCCCGACTAAAAAATTCGAAAAAGTGGTAAAAAGTGATCGGATTGTTACAAGTTTGGTACCAGTGAGTGTGGAAAAGTGAAGGCTAAAAGCCCCAGTGAAGTCTAAAACCCGGACAGCAGTGCTTCGACTTCAACACCTGAAAAACCTCAAGTTTTTGAGGTTAAACAAAGAAGAAAAAACTTCAATCGAGAACGCTGCCTGAACGAGATTGACGACCCTGCCTTTTTATTGTAGAAAGGGGTAGGGATCACCACTGCACACCATCTTGACCACCAAGAACTTCCGAAATCCTGAAGTTCCAGCTTGTAAGCGGAAAAAAAGAAAAACCACGTGGCCTGAAAAACCAGAAGGAGTGGAGCCAGACATCTGAAATTTTGTAGCCAACATCTCTACTTATTGTTTAGACGGTAACTGAAAAAATTTTTTGCACAACATGCACACCTGATTTTTGAGAGCAGTTAGAAATTGAAAAATTTGAACCTGTTTATCCTCGGTCCAAATCAACATATTGAAAATTTACAACTGCAGCCTGCTGCGCGCTCATCGGTTTAATAGAGATTTTAAGTTTTAGATTTTTAGGTTGACTAGTTTTTTAATTATAGCGTAAATTGCTGAAAAACCATATTTTTGTAAAAATTTTGACTTGGTTTTTGGATTTCTAAATTTTTTGCTACTGTTTACTGTAGCCCTATATTTAAATTATTTTTAACATATTTTTTCATAATTTTGTGACGAAAGGTTCCGGAGATATCGATTTTTAAATGTTTTTTGTTCATAATTCTTAAATAAATAGTAAATTTAAAATTTTAACGCCAAAATTGGGTCCAATACACCTATCCTGACCTCCTCAAGCCCAAACACAGGCCCCATTGCTCCCAATTTGGCGTTTTTTGAAAATCTGCGCCATCTTGGTTTTTAGGTTTTAATTTTCATATCAAGATATCTCGGGAACCGCTGGCTCGAATCAACCCGATTTTTCACTTCGGCCTTTAGATTATAGTTACCTTTTAGTTTTTTAGGTTTTCAGCCTGTTTCAGGAGTTCCAAATTTTTGTCGCTGAAACTGCTTTCAGGAGACACCTGAAGTGACGCCGATCTGTACATCCAAAACCCCGTCCAATTGTGACGAGCGGTTCCGAAGTTACGGGCATTTTTAGTCGACCTTTGACAGATCGGCGGCCATTTTGTTTAACTTCAAACCGTCATAACTTTTGAACCAAAGGTCGTGGGAGATTGCGGTTTTTCATTTTACACTTAGGGAGCTTCCTTCCCCTTCTCCCCGCAATTTCAGGCGGTTTGGGGCTAAAAATTTTCAGGACCCTGAAAGTGATTTCAGCGGACAGCGGAGCTCGGGCCGAGTTAGGAGAGCCCAAACTTGGTCGGTCTACGGCTTTCTAGAGGGGAGTTATTCGCTGTCAAAAACCAACTTTGACAGCACCGCGGCCATTTTGTGAAAACTTAAGACGGCCATAACTTCCCAACGGAGAGTCGTGGAGGGCTGGGGTCTTCGCTGTTTATGTCAGTAGGGCTTAGGGCACAGGCCTAGTTGAGTTTCAGGCGTTTTCAGCGCGCCAAAATTCTTCAGGCTGAAAACCGATCCAGTGGATCGGTCTCACCGAGCCAACTTCAGAAAGCCCAAACACCGGGGCTTTTGGACTGGTGGATCCGGAGATATCCTCTTGTAACCACTTTGGGTTTTTTATTTCGTGAAAAACCAAACATTTTCAAGTTGGGATATCTCCGGAACCCCTTGGTGTAACTGCACCGAGTTTGGGCTCGTTTGGGAGGGCTCGGTGAGAGCTGTCCACCGGACTAGACAGAACGACTCTATGTAGAGTCTAAGTGTTAAATTGGCGATTATTGCCTATGAACACATTTGAAATTTTTGTAGTGATTGCTGACCCATTTTACTGAATGTAAAGTCTGACTACGACAACTCTTTGCAGAGAAAACTCCATATTTGGACAAGATTTTTAATCTTAAACTTATATCTTTTAGAATTTTCTTATACACTTTTGTTTTATTTTTTATTATTTTATTTTATACATATACAGACAACTTTCCCCGTTCCTCTTGCTGTGCCCTATACACACAAGCCACACAATACACCACATTAACACACGGAGCTCAAGTAGGTATTAAAAATGGTTCTCGGACTCCGCACCCCAATAGCGAAAGGACCAAGAACTAGTGCCGATGAACCACAAACGTCCACGTCGCCTACCCACCCGGGAAACGAGGGGCCCTCTGGAACGCGCGAGGCGCCGAAGGGGATATCCCTGACGTTCGGCAGGAAAGACGCTGTTCAAGGAACCCTAGCGGAAACAGCTGATACGCCACCGTCGTCGTCGGCAGGGACCTCTGGTGCTGTCGCTAGCGCCACCACTCCCAGCCCCGCAGGCCCAACTGGACAAGCGCTGGACGCCGCCAAGACCTTCATCAGGAGACCAGAACGGAAAAGGAGGTCCATAGAAAACATGGAGACTTATAGAAAACAGTCCGACACATACACCGCTCTATCCAGCGACAGACTCCTCCAGGAGGTCATGAAGACGTTCGAGGATATACCGACCCGAGTTAAAGACTACCCTCAGATGAGGCGGGATATCAAGATTTTCCTGGAGACCCAGTCCGACAAAAGCCTACGGATCCTGTTTGAGTTAAGCAAGCGAGTAAAGACCTTAGAAACAATGTCTAAAACGGTTCCGCCCACAAAGACCAACACCACGCCCACACCGTCCAAATTACCGGACGGTATACTGGAAAGGCTGGAGAAAGTGGAGACAAGTATCAACTCACGGATAAACGACCTGGAGAAGAAAGTTGAAAAAGGCCTCGAAGATTTGACTGAGCACCACTCCGAGAACGGTGCCGACGTCATCGACAAGATCATCGAAAAGATCGAAGAGGTTGGCGTCAAGATCGACGCAGTCCAAGAGGGCATAGGCCACACGATAGAAGGGGTCAAAGTCGTAGGTCGCGCCACAATTGCTCTCGAGGACAAAATCGGTGACGTTGCCGGTGAGGTCGCCGCCGGCTCGGAGAGGATGCAGGAGGTCTTTAGAGACGCGGCATGCGAGTCAAAAACCGGCACGAAAACATACGCCGATGTTACGGCAGCCAAACCCGGGCGTCGGCCGGCACTTCATTCCATGGCGGTCACCCTTGAAGGCAGCCAGGAGACTGCTGACGAGGTGCTCGCCAGGGTGAAGGAGGCGGTCGACGCCAGGGGAACTGGCCTAAAAATAAGTAAAGTCCGTAAGGCAAAAAACCAGGCGATCATTTTGGGATGCGACACAGAGGCGGAGCTCAAAAGAGTAAAGGAGAGGATTGAGAGCCGAGGTAAAGGGCTAACAGTTGCGCCCATGAAAAACAAAAACCCACTCGTCGTCCTCAAGGATGTCTTCTTGGACAGTAACGACGACGAAATGGTAAGGGCGCTCTACTCCCAAAATGAAAACTTTTTTAGGGATTTAGATGAAGAAGATAAAGAAATGGTTATTAAATTCAAGAAGAGAACGAGAAACCCGAAAACAGCACACGTTGTCGTCCAGGTCAGACCCAAGGTCTGGCAAAGGATGACGGAGGCTGGGGCTCTTTACCTGGATCTGCAAAGAGTCAGGGTGGAGGACCAGTCGCCGCTCATACAATGCACGAAATGCCTAACATTCGGTCACGGTCGGAAATTTTGCACTGAGAGTGTGGACAGATGCAGTCACTGTGGAGGGCCGCACCTACGGGAAAAGTGCGTTGAATTTATGGCGGGGAATGAACCGCAGTGCTGCAACTGCTCACACTCCAAGCATCAGAGGACTGACCACAACGCATTCAGCGTGGAGTGCCCGGTCCGCAAGAAATGGGACTACCTGGCTCGGACGACAACGGCGTACACTTAGACTGCTCCCCGAGGTACACGTAACACATGCAAAACACACACCAACACACACAGAAACATACCAATACAGCAACACAAACTGGGAGTACAGAAGAAAAGTGGAGTATAACCACGAAATGAAAGACACACGGAAACCAGGAAACAACAAAAAACACGGATATATAAAGTATATAATAAATATATACGCATATATCAAAAACACACGCAAAACACTAAACACACACACTAAACATACCATAAAAACGCTTAGAATAATAAAAATATACTAGACAAAGAAAAGACAATAATTATGTATAACATAAGGATATATATATATTATTGCCGCAACCAAAAAGGAAATAAAAAATTCAACAAGGCGAAGAAACCACACAAGCCCTTAGAGCAGTCCAAATCGAGCAGTTTAAAATCTTGGTTAATAAAAACCGTAAAATATGTTAGTAAATAAGAAAAATGTAAACACTGTGTTAGAAAATAAGAAGTTAAGTTTAAGATAAACCACATATTGTAATAAAAATAAACAAATAGATGTAAAAATAGCTAGGTAAGAAAATATACTAGATACCTAACTTAGAAACTAGAAATGTAGCCAAATAAGAAAACACGTGTATTAACATAAAAATAGAAATAAGATATAAGTAATGTCCACAAAGTAGAAAACTATTATATTAGAAGTATAGAATAAATAAAACTAGCACAATAGAATATAGTGAGTAAGAAATATAGTTAAGGGAGAATGTATCACCCAACAATGTCAATGTAACAATGTCAAATAAAACAACTTTCGTGTGGCTAAAAACCCTAATAAAGAATAACAAACGTAGACAGTAGATAGAATAGCGGGAGTCCCACCCGGCTAAGAATGGATGGATGTGCAAAAGAAAGACAAAGTATGAAGCTTGAAAGTGCGAGAGGAATAAATGCGAGAACTGGAATGACTGAGAAACTAGAATACTAAGAGCCCTTTCTTTGAAACGGGGAAAAGCACAAAAAAAAAAAAAAAAAAAAAAAAAAAAAAAAAAAAAAAAACCTAACCTAACCTAACCTAACCTAACCTAACCTAACCTAACCACAAAATTTTTTTGACATTTGACTTAATTTATTAATTATTATACAAGATCGTTTATAGTTTGTTTGATTGTGTATTGTATTACTGTGTCCCCCCTTTACAGGGTCACAGTACCCAGAGTCCGCAAAGTTTCCTCTCCTCCCAAGCAGATATCTGACTGACCTCCCATTTACAGGGGTCCGTTCGATTGTATCTGCCACTCGAAACTTAAATATGTTCCGCACCCCATCCAGTACCGTGAGGGCCCAAAGCTCCAGTGGCTCGCCGCGATCCGCGGAGGAAGTGGGACTTTCCCCTGCTAGCGCGAGGAGGAGAATCTCCTTCGGGGAGGATACTCCTTCCGTACCCCGGGGGGGTGCTGCCACTCCGCGGACGCGCCGAGCCCCTGTGGACGCCTTAACACAGCTCAAGAAGCCTGTGGCTGGGTGCCGCAGTCGGATTGAGGAGGCGAGAGCTTGCCTAAACAAGGCAAAGCTCAATTTGGGCAACTCCCGCAACCTCAAGACCGACATTAAGGCAGCGGTGCTCGAGGCAATAAACAGGCTTTTTGAGCTTGTTAAGGAGTCTGAGCAGGACAAGGCCCCGGCCGCACCCGAACCCGCACCAGCACCTGCGCCCACCGCTGACTGCATCCCTCAGTCCTCGAAATCAAAATCAATCAAAATCAAAACTCATTTATTCAAACTAGGCTGATAATCAGCACTTTTCGAACGTCAAAATTTACTTTACTTTACTTATTTACAAGAGACAGTCCCCCAAAACGCCCCCCCTTCGACACTTCCTAGTGTTTTTGCTGGAAAGAAGAAGTGGCGGAACAAACTCCCCAGCACACATCTGTCTGTTAGGTTGGTTAGAAGAACCAGACTCGATACAATAGTAAGGCAAGTATAAAAAAGTATATAATAATAATAAAAAAAAGACATAACATATCAGTAAACTAATCTTGGAGAAAGAACATAAATAAATAACAAACATTGTCTTGTGTTCAACTCAGCGACCAACTGTTCTTATCATTTAAGTAGTCGTTAATGGAATAGTACGCTTTTAAACAAAGATTAGATTTTACTTTGGCTTTAAACGCATTAAATGGCAAGTCTAGAAAAGAAGATGGCAGTTTGTTATAAAATGTTATACCAAGCCCGACGAATGAATTATGAACTTTGTGAAGCCGGTGAAAAGGAGCGCGTAGTTTATGCTTATTTCTAGTGTTAAAGTTGTGAATATCACTGTTTTTAGTGTACAGGTGGATATTTTGTTTAATATATAAAATGTTGGCAAAGATGAACTGAGAAGCAACAGTGAGGATACCAATCTCCTTAAAAAAATCTCTAAGAGAAACTCGGGCACCCAGCTGATAAATTGCACGAACCGCTCGCTTAGCGAAGTTCTCGCCGGCCAGACTGTGCTCACAAACGCTCTCAAGGAGCACCTCTCGGAGTTAAAGGACAACTCCGAGAAACTCGAAAGGCTCCGAGATAGTCTGGCCGGCAGGGAGAGTGTGGGGGAGACAACATACGCGAGTGCAGCAGCTGCAAATAAGAGCCACACCGGGGCGAAGGCCCCGGAGCGAACCACTCTGCACTCCGTAGTTGTCTCCTCAACAGAGGAGGACGACACCAGCGGTGACATCCTGGAGAGGGTCAGGAAAGTTGTGGACGCCAAAGAAGGCTGGGTGCGTGTCGAAAGGGTGAGAAAGGCCAAGGACCGAAGGGTGATAATGGGGTGCGAAACGACTGAGGAGAGGAGAAAACTGAAGGAGCGACTAAAGGCGGCCGGAGGGAACCTCGTCGTCGAGGACGTGAAGAATCGGGACCCGCTTCTGGTTCTTAGGGACGTGCTGTTAGTTCACAGCGATGAAGAAGTACTGAGGGCCCTTAAGAACCAGAACCAGGAGATCTTTCAAGGCCTCGCCGACGGGGAGCAGAAAATGGCGATAAGATTTAGGAAGAAGTCACGCAACCCCCACGTTAGCAGCATTGTGCTGAGTGTTACCCCAGCAATTTGGAGACGGGCACTTGCTGGAGGCAAGCTACGCATTGACCTCCAGCGAGTGCGTGTTGAAGACCAAACGCCTCTGGTGCAGTGTACCCGCTGCCTGGCATACGGACACAGCAAACGCTTGTGCACGGAGCCTGCCGATCTGTGCAGTCACTGCGGTGGGGCACACCTTAGGGCAGACTGCCCGGAGAAACAGACCGGCAAAGCAGCGGTGTGCGTTAACTGCACCAGGGCCAATCTGGGGGAGCACTCGCACAATGCCTTCAGCGAAGAATGCCCGGAACGAAGGAAGTGGGACGCATTCGCCAGAGCATCAATAGCGTATTGCTAAAGTTGTCGGTGCGCCCACTTCCGCGTACAATAAAATGGCCACGCCGACACAACCAGATCGCAGAAGCATTGAGCGAACCACTAGGGTTGGCTTGATGGACAATGTTAATTGGAGCCACTTTCATGAGAAAGTGGCTGGAATTATACTGGACCGTAGGCCAACCCTAGTGGAGTCGTCAAGTTGTGTCGAACTGGGTAGAATATTTATATTATATACATCAAATTACATATTGTTTAGGCTTAATAATATCAGGTTAATGATATAATAATTATATTGTAACTATATAACGATGATATCATACATAAAAAATCAAATCAAAATAAAATCAACTAAAATTTACAGATACAAACCAATTTAATGAAAGGGCAACAGGATAGAAAAAATAATAACTAATAAACATCGTATAACCGAAATCATAAAATAAAATTAGTAATTTAAGAAACCAAAAATAATAAAATAGCGTAAACGGAACTTTTAACAAAATATGATAACTTAAAAATGATAAAACTTACCCATTGAGTGAAGTCTTCGGCCACCTACCAATAAAAAGTCGCTAAATAAAGGCAAAATCCCAGTAACGAAAGGGCTCTGACCACGTCAGAGGGACACTGGTGGGGCAGGAGTGTGGTTTTAGCCGGTTCGAGTCCGGCACTACCTCGACTATCTCACAGCCTGAGGTAGTCGAGGTGTCCGTGGGGATTTCCCACTCCTGCCAAAACAAAAAAAAAAAAAAAAAAAAAACCTAACCTAACCTAACCTTTTTTTTTTTTTTTTTTTTTTTTTTTTTTGTCGCTGGGAAAAAATGCATTACGCATACCCTCCCATCGGGGGATGGGGGGCTATGTGGGACTCCCCGGTCTGACCCGGTATACCCACTAAAACGACCCAGCGGCACTCCCGCTTCGTCTGAGTGGCGAGGGACTGGGAGGTTGGCACAGCCTTGACGTCCAGTCCTCCGCCGACGATTTCCCCTCAGGGCGGACCCCTCACACCCTCCCCGTGGGGAGGGGGACGGGCCCGGGAGTGACCGACGAAAGTGGTGATGGGTGCAATGCGGGCGCAGGCGCCCCCGCGCCGACTACCCGCCCATCGCCACCATGAGGAGGGAGAGGTTGGCGCCTTCTCCGACCCCTTCTTCGTCTGCGGAGTGGCCCAGCTAGAGGGTCGTCCTCCCGCGCGCGCTCCGCCTCCTCCTTTTGCGAGATTACATCCTCGCAGAAGGAGGCAACCGCTGCCCAGGCCTCCTCGCTCCCCAGCATGGCGTTGACTACGCCGGGAAGCGAGAGGTCCTGTCCAACCACCGCGGTCAGACCGCGGCGCAGCTCCGACCAAGCCGGACATGCCTCGAGGGTGTGCTGCGCCGTGTCCTCCGCCGCGTCGCAGTCGTGGCACGCTGGGGTCTCCTCCCTCCCGATCCGGTGCAGGTGCGATCCGAAACAGCCATGGCCGGACAACACCTGCACCAGGCGGAACGAGAGGAAACCGTGGGGCCTCTCGAGCCAGCTCCGCAGGACCGGACCGAGCGCGTCTAAGGTCCGGCGGCCAAAGGCGGCGACGGGTCCCAAAGGCGGCGACTAACCTAACCTAACCTAACCTAACCTAACCTTTTTTTTTTTTTTTTTTTTTTTTTTTTTTTTTTTTTTTTTTTTTTTGTCGCTGGGAAAAAATGCATTACGCATACCCTCCCATCGGGGGATGGGGGGGCTATGTGGGACTCCCCGGTCTGACCCGGTATACCCACTAAAACGACCCAGCGGCACTCCCGCTTCGTCTGAGTGGCGAGGGACTGGGAGGTTGGCACAGCCTTGACGTCCAGTCCTCCGCCGACGATTTCCCCTCAGGGCGGACCCCTCACACCCTCCCCGTGGGGAGGGGGACGGACCCGGGAGTGACCGACGAAAGTGGTGATGGGTGCAATGCGGGCGCAGGCGCCCCCGCGTCGGCTACCCGCCCATCGCCACCATGAGGAGGGAGAGGTTGGCGCCTTCTCCGACCCCTTCTTCGTCTGCGGAGTGGCGCAGCTAGAGGGTCATCCTCCCGCGCGCGCTCCGCCTCCTCCTTTTGCGAGATTACATCCTCGCAGAAGGAGGCAACCGCTGCCCAGGCCTCCTCGCTCCCCAGCATGGCGTTGACTACGCCGGGAAGCGAGAGGTCCTGTCCAACCACCGCGGTCAGACCGCGGCGCAGCTCCGACCAAGCCGGACATAACTCGAGGGTGTGCTGCGCCGTGTCCTCCGCCGCGCCGCAGTCGTGGCACGCTGGGGTCTCCTCCCTCCCGATCCGGTGCAGGTGCGATCCGAAACAGCCATGGCCGGACAACACCTGCACCAGGCGGAACGAGAGGAAACCGTGGGGCCTCTCGAGCCAGCTCCGCAGGACCGGACCAAGCGCGTCTAAGGTCCGGCGGCCAAAGGCGGCGACAGCGAGGTCCTCCGTCCAGTGGAGGATGATGGCGTCCTTCGCCTCCCGCCGCACGGCTTCCCGCTCTTCGGCAACGGGGCGCTCCCCAAGCGCCTTCCGGCGCGCTGTCCACTCGTACACTCTAGCAAGCACCCAAGCCTCCAACTCCCAAGGAGGGGTGCCGGCCAGAGCGCACGCCGCCGAGAAGCCCACCGAGCGGTAGGCCCTCGCCACCCGCAGTGCAATGGCCCTTTGGGGTTTGCGGATGGCGGTCGCATTCTCCCTCCTGTGAAGGGAGTCGGCCCAGATGGGGGCCCCGTATAGGGCCATGCTCTTTAGGATGCCGGCATAGAGGCGCCGGCATTTCGCCTTGGGACCCCCCAGGTTCGGGAGGAGCCACGACAGTGCGTCCGCGGCTTTCAACAGGCGCGTCGACAGCCCGCTGAAATGCGGGCCGAAGCGCCACCTGTCGTCCAGCACCAGACCCAGATACTTCATCTGGGGCTGGACCCCTATCCTGACGCCCTCTACGACAATGTGAGCGTCGGGAGGGCAGCGCTGCCGAGGCCCGCGAAAGAACACGGCCTCGGTCTTGTGCAGCGCCACCTTCAATCCCAGGCCGCGGATCCTCTCTGCAACCAAAGATCCGCCAGCCGAGGCCAGACAGGCCGCGTCCCTAAAGTTCCTCCCCCGGGCAGTGAGGAGAGTGTCATCCGCGTAGCAGATGACACTCGTGCCCTGGAGGAGGGCTCCCCGCAGAAGCCAGTCGAACCCGATGTTCCAAAGCGGGGGCCCCAGCACCGACCCCTGTGGAACACCGGACTCTGCGCCGTACCGCCTCACCGTGGCCGTCTTGTCCACGAGAAGGACCTCTCGGCTCTCCAAGTAGCTGGCCAGGAGGTTCCGCAAGTATTGGGGCACTCCGTGATACCGGAGCGCCTCCAATATCGTCGAGTGGGGCACGGAGTTGAAGGCGTTTGAAATGTCGAATGACACCGCCAGCACTCCGTCCCCAGCCTCCACTGCCTCCTTCACCTGGCCCTTGAGTAGGGCCAGCGCATCAATCGTCGAACGCCCTCGACGGAAACCGAATTGGGCGTCCGACAGGTCCGGCCCAACCCCTCGCAAAAGGCAATCAAGCCGGGAGGCGACAATCCCCTCGAACAATTTACCGACCTCATTGAGCAGAACGATGGGCCGGTATGCCGAGGGGGAGTCCACCGGGCGTCCTTCCTTTCGGAGGAGGCATAACTGCCCCTCCTTCCACAGTTTCGGGAACCTCCCAGCCGTAAAGCACGCGCTGAAGAGGTCCCGAAACCTGTCCTCCATTTGGGAGGCGGCGATCGCCACTACCCGTGCGGGGACGCCGTCTGGTCCGGGGGCCGTCTTCTTCGCGCGGAGGTTGAGAACCCCCGCGTAGAATTCCGCCGCCGTCACCGGGGGGACCTCCTCCTCCGGCGAAGCCGCCCCTTGCGGGGGATCCATTGGTGGTGGGGTGAAGTCGGCCCTGCGCGGAAACAGGGATCGGACCACTCCATCCAGCAACGCTGGCTCGAGGGTCTCCGTCAGTGGGGGACCATAGGGGCGTAGCTGGTTCCGCGCCGCCTTGTACGGTCTTCCATAAGGATCCCTGTCGAGACTTTCCAGCATCTCGGCCCTCGCCGAGTCTTTTGCAGCGCCCATTGCAGACTTGAAGACCGTCGTCGCCTCTCGGTAAGAGGCGTATAGGAGGTCCTCTTCTGCCCGGACTCGGTTTTGGGCGCTGCGCCGTCGGCTTCGCGTGTAGGCCCTTCTGGCCGCCACGCAGACGGCCCGGAGCTCCGCCAGCTCTTCTGTCCACCAATAGACGGCACGACGGGGGGGCGGACGGCGAGACCGAGGCATGCTGGAGTTGCACACCTCTGTCAGGGACTTCCCGAGTCGGACCGCTGCGGCGTCCACGTCCAGGACCTCGACAGGGGGCGACAGCCAGTCTTGGAGAAAGGCCGCCTCTTTAGCTGCCTCCCGGTCCAGGCGAGTGAGTGCCCACCGCGGGAAGGGAGATTGCCCAGCGCGGGCCATCCCCCCCTCCCGGGTGGAGATGTCGAACCGCACATATCGGTGGTCCGACAAGGTCTCCACCATCTCTACCCGCCAGTTGACGACGCGGGCGGCTAGCGCGGGGGTGGCAAACGAGACGTCCACCACCGACCCACCTTGTTGCCGCACACACGTGTGTACCGCCCCCCTGTTGAGGAGGGACACACCGCATGAGGCCGCCCAGAACTCGACAGCGCGTCCCCGGACGTTGCAACCGGCAGCCGGGTTGCCCCAGGCCACCGACTTGGCGTTCAGGTCACCTAACACCACGACCTGGCGCGGCGCCGCCCTCCCTACGACTGCGGTGAGGATCTCGAGGAAATCCTCAAAGTCCGAGAGAGGGCGGTTTGGGGAGAAATAGACCCCGACCAGGGCCATGTTCCCCCACGCGGCGGCCACATATCCCGTTCCCCTCTCTAAGAGCGAGAGGGGAGGGGAGTCTGTGGAAGACCGCGACACCAAAGCCACCAAGCCGTCCCGGTCGCCCAGCCAACAGCCAGGGACCGAGTAAGGCTCGGCGACCACCGCCAAGTCCACCAACCACTCAGCCATGGTCTGCATCAGCAGATCCTGGGCTGCTCTGCAGTGGTTGGTGTTAGCCTGAAGGATGCGATGTTCGACCCCATCCATCAGTCGGACATCGCACCCCCCTCCGCAGCCGCCGCAAGAACGACAGCAGGCCCGGTCGGCGCCTTCGCTTTGCCCCGCTTAGGGGGAGGATTGCAGTTCCTCCCCTTCGTGACGTGCTTCGCCGGGCAGCCACTGGCGGCACACACCGCGCAGTGTGGCGTGGCGGCCTCGCAGGAGGCGGCTTTGTGGCCCTCCTTGCCGCAGCGAAAGCATGTGTCCGTCCTGTCTACCGTGGACGGACACAGGGGCCGGGTGTGTCCGATGCCGAAGCACCGGAAGCACCGCAGAGGCTGGTCCTCGAGCGCCCGGACTGCACCCGAGCTGAACCCGACTGTTAGCCGTCCCTTGGCAAGGACGGCTTTGGCAGCTGCGATTGGGCACTCGAGGCGAATGGTGCCCATGCCACCGCGGCCGGGCCTTATTTCCCGGCTTTGGACCGCCGCGACGCCACAGCCCCCTATCGCTGCGACCGCCGCCACCACCTCCTCCTTGGTGACGGAGTCATCAAGGTCCGTCACCTCTATGGCCGCCGACTTGACCGGTCGGGCCACCTTGGCCGAATCCGCGATGACCTCCTGCAGCTTGGCTGCAAAGAGGTCCGCATGGGCACTCCCCTCTGCCCCCGGGAACTCGAATATTCGAGCCCCGGCTTGGGTCCGCCGGCAAGACACACTGCCGATCCCCAGTTGGGCAGGATCGGCACCGGCACGCGCCCGCACCAATATGGACGCGTACGTCTCCCCTCGGTCCGCAGCCTCCGCGGTGAGTGTCACCACGACAGCTGCGGTTTTTGGGGGGACTAGCTGCCCCTTTCTCCTCCCTTTCCCTTTACCCTTCCCCTTTCCCTTGCCGGTCGACTGCGATTGGCTGGGAGTGGTGTTGGCGGGGGCGGCAGGGACGGACGATGCCGACTTCTTGGCTTTGCCCTTCCCCTTACGGACCACCTCCGTCCACTCGTTGGACGGGGTCTGCGATGGAAGAAGGGCATCTTCCACATTTGAGGAGGACGGCCCCGGCTCGCTCTGCCTCTTATCCGCCTCAAGCGGTGGTCGGAGGCGTTTCTCCGGCAAGAGCCGGTCCTCAATGCCTGCTAAGCAGGCTCTTGTGAAGGCCCTCTCCTCCATTACAACCTTGCGGATGATATCCTCAAGGTAACCTAACCTAACCTAACCTAACCTTTTTTTTTTTTTTTTTTTTTTTTTTTTTTTGTCGCTGGGAAAAAAATGCATTACGCATACCCTCCCATCGGGGGATGGGGGGCTATGTGGGACTCCCCGGTCTGACCCGGTATACCCACTAAAACGACCCAGCGGCACTCCCGCTTCGTCTGAGTGGCGAGGGACTGGGAGGTTGGCACAGCCTTGACGTCCAGTCCTCCGCCGACGATTTCCCCTCAGGGCGGACCCCTCACACCCTCCCCGTGGGGAGGGGGACGGGCCCGGGAGTGACCGACGAAAGTGGTGATGGGTGCAATGCGGGCGCAGGCGCCCCCGCGCCGACTACCCGCCCATCGCCACCATGAGGAGGGAGAGGTTGGCGCCTTCTCCGACCCCTTCTTCGTCTGCGGAGTGGCGCAGCTAGAGGGTCATCCTCCCGCGCGCGCTCCGCCTCCTCCTTTTGCGAGATTACATCCTCGCAGAAGGAGGCAACCGCTGCCCAGGCCTCCTCGCTCCCCAGCATGGCGTTGACTACGCCGGGAAGCGAGAGGTCCTGTCCAACCACCGCGGTCAGACCGCGGCGCAGCTCCGACCAAGCCGGACATACCTCGAGGGTGTGCTGCGCCGTGTCCTCCGCCGCGCCGCAGTCGTGGCACGCTGGAGTCTCCTCCCTCCCGATCCGGTGCAGGTGCGATCCGAAACAGCCATGGCCAGACAACACCTGCACCAGGCGGAACGAGAGGAAACCGTGGGGCCTCTCGAGCCAGCTCCGCAGGACCGGACCGAGGGCGTCTAAAGTCCGGCGGCCAAAGGCGGCGACGGCGAGGTCCTCCGTCCAGTGGAGGATGATGGCGTCCTTCGCCTCCCGCCGCACGGCCTCCCGCTCTTCGGCGACGGGGCGCTCCCCGAGCGCCTTCCGGCGCGCTGTCCACTCGTACACTCTAGCAAGCACCCAAGCCTCCAACTCCCAAGGTGGGGTGCCAGCAAGAGCGCACGCCGCCGAGAAGCCCACCGAGCGGTAGGCCCTCGCCACCCGCAGTGCAATGGCCCTTTGGGGTTTGCGGATGGCGGTCGCATTCTCCCTCCTGTGAAGGGAGTCGGCCCAGATGGGGGCCCCGTATAGGGCCATGCTCTTCAGGATGCCGGCATACAGGCGCCGGCATTTCGCCTTGGGACCCCCCAGGTTCGGGAGGAGCCACGACAGTGCGTCCGCGGCTTTCAACAGGCGCGTCGACAGCCCGCTGAAATGTGGGCCGAAGCGCCACCTGTCGTCCAGCACCAGGCCCAGATACTTCATCTGGGGCTGGACCCCTATCCTGACGCCCTCTACGACAATGTGAGCGTCGGGAGGGCAGCGCTGCCGAGGCCCGCGAAAGAACACGGCCTCGGTCTTGTGCAGCGCCACCTTCAATCCCAGGCGGCGGATCCTCTCTGCAACCAAAGATCCGCCAGCCGAGGCTAGACAGGCCGCGTCCCCAAAGTTCCTACCCCGGGCAGTGAGGAGAGTGTCATCCGCGTAGCAGATTACACTCGTGCCCTGGAGGAGGGCTCCCCGCAGAAGCCAGTCGAACCCGATGTTCCAAAGGGGGGGCCCCAGCACCGACCCCTGTGGAACACCGGACTCTGCGCCGTACCGCCTCACCGTGGCCGTCTTGTCCACGAGGAGGACCTCTCGGCCCTCCAAGTAGCTGGCCAGGAGGTTCTGCAAGTATTGGGGCACTCCGTGATACCGGAGCGCCTCCAATATCGTCGAGTGGGGCACGGAGTTGAAGGCGTTTGAAATGTCGAATGACACCGCCAGCACTCCGTCCCCAGCCTCCACCGCCTCCTTCACCTGGCCTTTGAGTAGGGCTAGCGCATCAATCGTCGAACGCCCTCGACGGAAACCGAATTGGGCGTCCGACAGGTCCGGCCCAACCCCCCGCAAAAGGCTATCAAGCCGGGAGGCGACAATCCCCTCAAACATTTTACCGACCTCATTGAGCAGAACTATGGGCCGGTATGCCGAGGGCGAGTCCACCGGGCGTCCCTCCTTTCGGAGGAGGCATAGCTGCCCCTCCTTCCACAGTCTCGGGAACCTCCCAGCCGTAAAGCACGCGCTGAATAGGTCCCGAAACCTGTCCTCCATTTGGGAGGCGGCGATCGCCACTACCCGTGCGGGGACGCCGTCTGGTCCGGGGGCCGTCTTCTTCGCGCGGAGACTGAGTACCCCCGCGTGGAATTCCGCCGCCGTCACCGGGGGGACCTCCTCCTCCGGCAAAGCCGCCCCTTGTGGGGGATCCATCGGTGGTGGGGTGAAGTCGGCCCTGCGCGGAAACAGGGATCGGACAACCCCATCCAGCAACGCTGGCTCGAGGGTCTCCGTCAGTGGGGGACCATAAGGGCGTAGCTGGTTCCGCGCCGCCTTGTACGGTCTTCCATAAGGATCCCTGTCGAGACTCTCCAGCATCTCGGCCCTCGCCGAGTCTTTTGCAGCGCCCATTGCAGACTTGAAGACCGTCGTCGCCTCTCGGTAAGAGGCGTATAGGAGGTCCTCTTCTGCCCGGACTCGGTTACGGGCGCTGCGCCGTCGGCTTCGCGTGTAGGCCCTTCTGGCCGCCACGCAGACGGCACGAAGCTCCGCCAGCTCCTCTGTCCACCAATAGACGGCACGACGGGGAGGCGGACGGCGAGACCGAGGCATGCTGGAGTTGCACACCTCTGTCAGGGACTTCCCGAGCCGGACCGCTGCGGCGTCCACGTCCAGGACCTCGACAGGGGGCGACAGCCAGTCCTGGAGAAAGGCTGCCTCTTTAGCTGCCTCCCGGTCCAGGCGGGTGAGTGCCCACCGCGGGAACGGAGATTGCCCAGCGCGGGCCATCCCCCCCTCCCGGGTGGAGATGTCGAACCGCACATATCGGTGGTCCGACAAGGTCTCCACCATCTCTACCCGCCAGTTGACGACGCGGGCGGCTAGTGCGGGGGTGGCAAACGAGACGTCCACCACCGACCCACCTTGTTGCCGCACACACGTGTGTACCGCCCCCCTGTTGAGGAGGGACACACCGCATGAGGCCGCCCAGAACTCGACGGCGCGTCCCCGGACGTTGCAACCGGCAGCCGGGTTACCCCAGGCCGCCGACTTGGCGTTCAGGTCACCCAACACCACGACCTGGCGCGGCGCCGCCCTCCCTACGACGGCAGTGAGGATCTCGAGGAAATCCTCAAAGTCCGAGAGAGGGCGGTTTGGGGAGAAATAGACCCCGACCAGGGCCATGTCCCCCCACGCGGCGGCCACGTATCCCGGTCCCCTCTCTAAGAGCGAGAGGGGAGGGGAGTCTGTGGAAGACCGCGACACCAACGCCACCAAGCCGTCCCGGTCGCCCAGCCAACGGCCAGGGACCGAGTAAGGCTCGGCGACCACCGCTAAGTCCACCAACCACTCAGCCATGGTCTGCATCAGCAGATCCTGGGCTGCTCTGCAGTGGTTGGTGTTAGCCTGAAGGATGCGATGTTCGACCCTATCCATCAGTCGGACATGGCACCCCCCTCCGCAGCCGCCGCAGGAATGACGGTGCTACCGGCAACAGCAGGCCCGATCGGCGCCTGCGCTTTTCCCCGCTTAGGGGGAGGATTGCAGTTCCTCCCCTTCGTGACGTGCTTCGCCGGGCAGCCACTGGCGGCACACACCGCGCAGTGCGGCGTGGCGGCCTCGCAGGAGGCGGCTTTGTGGCCCTCCTTGCCGCAGCGAAAGCATGTGTCCGTCCTGTCTACCGTGGACGGACACAGGGGCCGGGTGTGTCCGATGCCGAAGCACCGGAAGCACCGCAGAGGCTGGTCCTCGAGTGCCCGGACTGCACCCGAGCTGAACCCGACTGTGAGCCGTCCCTTGGCAAGGACGGCTTTGGCAGCTGCGATTGGGCACTCGAGGCGAATGGTGCCCATGCCACCGCGGCCGGGCCTTATGTCCCGGCTTTGGACCGCCGCGACGCCACAGCCCCCTACCGCTGCGACCGCCGCCACCACCTCCTCCTTGGTGACGGAGTCATCAAGGTCCGTCACCTCTATGGCCGCCGACTTGACCGGTCGGGCCACCTTGGCCGAATCCGCAATGACCTCCTGCAGCTTGGCTGCAAAGAGGTCCGCATGGGCACTCCCCTCTGCCCCCGGGAACTCGAATATTCGAGCCCCAGCCTGGGTCCGCCGGCAAGACACACTGCCGATCCCCAGTTGGGTAGGATCGGCACCGGCACGCGCCCGCACTAAAATGGACGCGTACGTCTCCCCTCGGTCCGCAGCCTCCGCGGTGAGTGTCACCACGACGGCCGCGGTTTTTGGGGGGACTAGCTGCCCCTTTCCCCTCCCTTTTCCTTTCCCCTTCCCCTTTCCCTTGCCGGCTTGGCTGGGATCGGTGTTGGCGGGGACGACAGGGTCGGACGTTGCCGACTTCTTGCCTTTGCCCTTCTTACGGACCACTTCCGTCCACTCGTTGGACGGGGTCTGTGATGGAAGAAGGGCATCTTCCGCATTTGAGGAGGACGGCCCCGGCTCGCTCTGCCTCTTATCTGCCTCAAGCGGTGGTCGGAGGCGTTTCTCCGGCAAGAGCCGGTCCTCAATGCCTGCAAAGCAGGCTCTTGTGAAGGCCCTCTCCTCCATTACAACCTTGCGGATGATATCCTCAAGGTTGGAGGTAGGGCCCTCTGCCGCAGGGCTCGTCTTGGCCTGTTGTGGCCGGGCCGTGGCTTCAGACAGCTTCTGATGAAGCTGGCTGACCTCCGACTGCAGGCGGTCTATCCTCGCCTGTAGTTGCCGCGTTTCGTCCGTGGCCTTCCGTCGGACTAGCTCCGCGACAACACCGCGCATGCTCGCGGCCCTGCATTTGAGGGCCTTCTGCAAGGTCCCCTTGATGTTGGAGGACTTAGATGCCACCTCCACGATCTCTTCCTCGTCCTCCTCCGCCATTCTCTCCAGCTCGGCCAGAGAATGGTCCGCGTATACGACACGGGACGCACCGTACCCAGACTTGGCCCGGGCGACGTGCGCCCGTTTCTCTTTGGCAGCAACCCGCTCCTCAAGTTCTTGCTGAAGCTGCGCCCGCCGGGCTAGGTCCAACTGGCGTTGGGCGTCCGCGAGCCCAACGACATGGGTCTCCGCGGCCACCGTCGGCTTTTTAGCCTTGGGCAACCTTGTCGACCCTGAGGCTGAGGAGCCTTCGGACCCACCGCTCTTGCGGACCCGCTTCCGCGACCGAGATTCTGCATCCGACATACTAATAAGTGAGTCGTTGTCAGACGACTCATCCGCCCCTCCAAAGAAACTAGCCGCAGACGGCGCTCGACTAGTCTCTGACGCCGGAGCGTCGGAGAGGCCCTGAGAAGGGCCTTTGGGTTGGCCCTGAGAAGAGCCTTTGGGTTGGCCCTGAGAAGGGCCTTTGGGTTGGCCCTGAGAAGGGCCTTTGGGTTGGCCCTGAGAAGGGCCTTTGGATTGGCCCTGAGAAGGGCCTTTGGGTTGGCCCTGAGAAGGACCTTTGGGTTGGCCCTGAGAAGGGCCTTTGGGTTGGCCCTGAGAAGGGCCTTGTTTTAAAAACCGCCCGCAGGGGTCCCGCATAGGTATCGACATCGTTCGTAGCTCAACAAGACAAGGATAAACGCTACAAAAGCACAGTGCACTTTGGCCAACCCAGTCTGCCACTCCGTTACGGTGGTCAGAACTGGGTCGTTTCCAGGGGACGCGACGTGGACGCAAGCACTGTGGGGTGGTCCCCCAACCTAACCTAACCTAACCTAACCTAACCTAACCTGAGTCTCACGGCGCCCCCCGCAGCGACCGGATCACTTTTAAGCCGCTCCGCGCTCGAAAAATCTTTAAAAATAGTCGAAGTGAGCAAAAATATCCAGATTTTTGCTAAAAGTTGCGCGCTAGCGAGATACAGCCGAGAGTGAAAAAAATTTAAAAATCAGTGAAAAACCCGCGAAGTTACACTCAAAAAACCGAAATTTTAACCTCAAAACAGACAGTGAAAACAGGAAAAGTGAAACGACGCGCGATTTTGATCGGTGACACAGTGTTTTAGGATTGCCCTTCTAAACACCCTGACAAGCTCCACACTCTGGCTGAGTCCGGGATTTTTCCCGTGAAAACTCGCCGAGTTACAGGAGAATAAGGGAAATCCACGTGGACACGAGCTCTGGATCCAGCAGTCGCAGGGGGAATCTGGAAACGAGGATTGGCGCAGGAAGCCATCCCCTTTCACCCGACACCTGGATCGCCGAAATCGGACAACCCATCTAGAAGAAACAGATTTTTCTAAATTTACTATAGCAGTTTCGAAATTAAAACTTTAATAATTAAAAATCTAGATCGGTAACACATAATTTTTTGGACCTTTAAAAATAGTGTACAGTGTAAAGAACATAATTGTAAAATCTCGTAATTTTCGGACCAGTAGATATAAAATTAATAAATTCTAATAATAATTCAGTAAACATAGATACATATAAATAGAGGAAATAAAAATTTGGAAAAAATTCGACAAGGCGGTCAGAATCAGGAAAAATAAAAATCTGGTCGAAAACAAATTTTTTAGCATCAAGATCCGACAGGAACTGCTATTTGCAGAAAGTGGTTTCACACCCTTGACTTTTATCACCTGCTAAAAAACAACTAGGCCATAAAACAAACAGGAACCTGGACGGACCTGCAGCGGAACTCACCGGCTTCCAGAATCAGAAGAAAAGTGTGTGATTCGACAAGAACTGACATCCCTGTTAAGGTTTTTCCACACCTCTACCCGGAACGCCATTACCAACTAACCTTGTCGGGGTTGTAACCCTGGAGCGGAGCGTCGGATCGTGAAAATAACGTCAAATCGAGAAACTATACGTAGGACGTAGACCCTGGACAATTTTCCATCAGCTCGCCAGGGTCAAATTTTCACCTTCCCAGGGGAATAACTTTTCAGTGGGACCAGCTGCAGAAACCTCACCGGCGCCAGCAGTTGGAGAAACACCAGCCCTACAGCCCGACATAGGTCAACGCCCAGTCAACACCACCCCCTGGAGCAAGCACCCCCGGGAAGACTTTGGACGTCGCTGGAGCGGTGAAGACCAGCAGTGGAAGGAAGACTCTTAGTTAAGTACATAGAATAGTTGTTCCCGCCAGGACCGACCGGGCCTTTCACGGGCCCATAGATGAGCAGCCAACAAAACAGTCTGCCCAACGGGAGCAAATCGGACGCGATACGCGCCAGCTAAAACTAAACTTATACCTAATCTTACCTTTTCTTCAAGTCGATATCGCCCTGCGACCACTCGCAAGTTTTGTGTTAGTGTTTATGTGTATTGTGTATGTTTGTGAACCTTGCGATGGCCTGCAGCAGGATCTGGGCTCGCCTTCGTCAGCTCGCCGTCCAAAACGCCTTGTTCACGCCAATTCCCGTCACACGTACTTATTAATATAGTCCAAAACACAATGCCTCGGTGCTCCGTATAGCACAGCCCGATACGAGGCAAAACCGTACCGATAGATATTTTTCAAAGCCCGTTGCCTGCGCTAATGTCTCCCGAAAAAACATAACCTCAAAGTGCGCACACGTCTATTACGCCGGTTACTTTCTCTCTGTTTCTCATGTGCCGGCGGACCGCGGCCCGCGGCCCTACTGTCCCGCTCGCGCACATAGTGGTATCTCGCTCGCGCAGCCGACCGACAGCGACAGCGGCCGAACTCGCGCGACGCTTTTAACAACATTATAGGCTTGATTCTAAACAATCTCCCCCCCCGGACCGACCCGTTGTCGGTCTGCTAAAACTCCCGGTAGCCGGGATAACGTTGAAACTGCCCGTCTAAGGGTCGAGTCCCTCACCTGTACGTCTGCGATCCGTGGAGACCCATCCTTGCCCGTGATCAGGTTAACGATGCGCCCCCGTCGCCAACACAACGGTGATAGGTTAGCATCCTTAACCAGTACGAGGTCTCCAACGCAGGGTGGGGTCGTCCTGTCCGTCCACTTAACGCGTTGCTGCAGAATATGCAAATACTCCAGCGACCATCGCTTCCAAAAATGTTGAGTCATTTGTTGTAACATCTGATACCGTGACAACCGGTACAACTTTACATCTGAATACGGATACTCCGGCAAGGCGTTAAGTGATTGGCCAATTAGAAAATGGCCTGGGGTAAGGGCCTCAAAGTCATTCGGGTCAGCGCTCAACGGGCACAAAGGTCGCGAGTTCAAGACCGCCTCAATTTTGCAAAACACCGTAGACAACTCCTCAAAGGTGAGGATCGTTGAGCCGATGACCCGATACAGGTGAGTCTTGGAAGACTTAACTACTGCCTCAAAAATTCCACCCCAGTGGGGGCATCCAGGTGGACTAAAATACCACGAAATGCCCCGACTGGCGAGGCCCGTGCCAATCTCTCGCTCATTTTGACTTAAAAACAATACAATTTCCTTTAAACAACGGTCGGCGCCCTTGAAGTTGGTACCGCAGTCCGACCGAATCAGAGACGGTATTCCCCTTCGAGAAACGAATCTATCCAACGCTGCCAAAAAGGCCTCCGTAGAGAGATCAGCTACCATTTCTAAATGAACTGCCTTGGTCGCCAGACACACGAAGACACACAAATATGCCTTAACCGACTTCGCGTTTCGAAGGCGTGATGTCTTGACCATGAAAGGCCCCGCGAAATCTGTCCCTACGCCAGCAAATGGCCGAGCCTCCGTGACTCGATCGGACGGGAGATCCCCCATTTGTGGCTGCATTGTGGCTGCCTTGAGTCGGTAACAAGGCAAGCAACGAAACACAACGCTCCGTATCACTCTTCGTGCCGACAAAATCCAGAATTCACGCTGTAAAATGCCCAGAAGGGTGTTGCAGCCTGCGTGTGAATTCCTGGTGTGACGATCCCAAACCAATAACTCCACCAAAGTTCCCTTCTTGGGAAGGATTAGAGGATGTCGCGCTGCATAGGGCAAGTCGGCATTCCGTAGTCGGCCTCCCACCCGGAGCATTCCGTGCTCATCGATGAACGGGTTGAGGCGGATAAGACCTTTCTTTAATCGACCTGCGCCAGTCCTCAAGACCCTAATTTCGTCCTGGAACTCATTCCCCTGAACAACCTTCACCCAAAGTGAGAGAGCCTTTTGTTGTTCCTCAGGTCCCATTACCGGGGACATATTTCGCTGCGCGACAGGGCTTCGACAATTATGGAAAAACCGCATTATCCATCCCGTGACTCTAAGTAATTTCCCCAGTGAGCTATATCGTTCTAAAAGAGTGGGGTCTACGGTGGCAGGCTCCACTGTAGTCACATTGAGACTCAAACCCTTGTCCGGGGGCAATGAATGCCGTCCGCACTCATTATATGGCCACTCCGCATGTGGCCGTTCCAACCATTGTGGCCCCCACCAAAGAGAATGTTCAACCAAAGCAGGCGCCGGACAGCCGCGTGAGGCGCAGTCAGCCGGGTTAAACTCGCCTGGAACATGTCTCCAAACCAAAGGAGTCTCCGAATTATTTATTTGTGACACTCGGTTGGCCACGAATACCTCGAGCGAGTGGACCGAAGTCTGCAGCCAGCACAACACGATCCGGCTGTCAGTCCATGCATAAACCGTCTCGGTCAGATTCACCGTACCACGCAAGTTCTGCACCACATGGTTCAGCAGCCGCGTCAGGAGGGCTGCACCTGCCAATTCCATTTTCGGAATCGTCCAACGAGTCCGAACAGGCGCAACCTTGCTCTTGGCCATGACCAAGCGTACGATTCCCGCACCAGCAGTCTCACCTGTTCTCAGGTAGACTGCGGCCGCGTACCCCTTCTCCGACGCATCACAAAACCCGTGCAACGTGGCCTTCACACCTGCCTGCTGAAGCAATTTGCGCGGGATCTCAATGACCGTGATATGTGGTAATGTGGTCACGAATGCCGACCACTCCCGAGCCAGCTCCTCCGGGAGCTGATCATCCCAACCTAGTTGGGCCAACCAAAGCTTCTGAATGAAACACTTTGCCATGAACGTGACCGGCGCAATCCAACCGGTTGGATCGAACGTTCGGGCGATGGTCGAAAGGACCGATCGCTTGGTCCAGGTCTTAGACAACAACTCGGCCTCACAATTGTACGTGAAGACATCCTGACTCGGTCGATACTGAACCCCTAAAATTGCCAACGCATGAGGATTGTCCGAATCCTCAAACAAATGCGGATCTTGTTGGTACTCAGCTGGCAGTCCTGCCAGCACCTCTGGGCAGTTCGACAGCCACTTCCTAAGTTCATAGCCACCGGAGGCCATTAGCGCTACCAATTCATCCCTTAAGACGAGCGCCTGCTCAATACTATCTGAGCCCGTACAAATGTCGTCTACATAGACGTCCCTATCAATGACAGCAGCCGCGCGGGGAAAGCGAAGCCGTTCCTGGTCAGCCAGTTCTCGTAACGTACGCATGGCTACATAAGGGCTGGGCTTTAATCCGTACGTGTTTGTGTTGAGCTCATACGTGACCATCGGATCTTCTGGGCTCTCTCGCCACACTATCAGTTGGAACCGACGGTCGTCGGGATGAATCTCCGTTTGGCGAAACATCATCCTCACGTCCGTAACGAAGACAACCTGGTGTCTCCTGAAGTCCGTTAGAATGTCTGCAATGTCTCTGGTCAACTTAGGACCCGCATGCAGACATTGATTCAAGGACACTCCGCTAGATGTCTCTGCGCTCCCGTCAAACACGACCCTGATCTTGGAGTCAGGTGTCTTCAGGACTGCATGATGAGGCAAGACGTAGTGCTCCTCATGACGCCAGTCTACCCTGGACACCGACATGTGGCCCAAGGCCAGGTATTCGCGCATGAACTCCACATACTTCTGTCGGAAGTTGGAGTCCCGTTTCATGCGCCTCTCCATTGCCACTAGCCGTTTCTCTGCCAGACTCCAGGAGCTCCCCAGCGGAGGTCGAGTTGACAGAAATGGCAACCGTGTCATAAATCTGCCCGACGGGAGGCGCACCGTGTTACATTGATAAAATGTCTCGCACTCCTCGTCAAGTGGGCTAGTCCTAGAAGCGGTGGGTGGCTCTTCTGTTGCCCAGAGCCTTTGCAGGACCTCCGATAAAACGCTGCCATAATATATGGGGCTATAATCCGTTGCGTCCTGTGGTCCCCGTACTGGGCCCAATAATGCGTATCCCCCTGCGGTACGCACGGCCACAACCCCGTTCGGTTGTAGCTCCCGCTTGCCGCTTCGTAGCAGCTTTCCGAGGACGTCAGTCCCAAGCAAGACGTCCACCCGCCCTGGGATCGCAAAGTGGGGATCGGCCAACTCCAACCCATTGGTCAACCCTTTTACCGCCGGCGGTAACCGTATCTGAGGGAGGACCCCTACCACTTCGTCCAAAACAATCGCCGAGGCAGTCACCCGCGTGACCGATGCTGAGTCACCCATTTCAAACAGGAGAGTAGTCTGACCCCTGAGGTGAGGCACCCGATTGCCACCTATTCCTACTGCGCCATCCCGTGATGGCTCTAATGTAAGGCCCAGCCGATCCACTAGACGACTAGACACAATACACCCTTGTGCCCCTGAATCCAAAAGTGCTCTCACTTGCACCGGCTGTCCATCCGTACCCCAGACAGTAATCCTAGCTGTCGGTAATAATACCGTCACTGGCGGGGTGGGCACTACGGATGAATAGGCGACTAATTGCTAGTAGGGGCCACCTCCCTGCCCTTCTGTCGGAGGTTCAGTACCTCCCAGAACCATGTAGGGGTCCCAACCCGGGTAGTACGCCCCTCGACCCATCGGTGCCATGCGCGTCGGTCGGAAGTAGCCCACTGGCATCCTTCCTGACGGCGGTGGACGCGCCATCAAGCGTGGGCGCTCTGCGAGGGGCGGGGAGAAGCGACTACTCGGAGGTGGCAGCGTGCCCCCCAGCGTGGTCGAGTAAGTCGCATAGCCCTGCTCCCCATGTATTACCTCCGGGCACCCCCCCGCAACTTGGCGCTGATCTCCCCCCCGCGGAGGAGACCGTTGCATCGGGTGGTGCTCAGGGTTTCTCGGTGAGCCCCCTCCCTGAGGGATAGGTGACCGCTGATTCCTGGGTGCCCCCCCACCCCTATGGGAGGGTGACCGTCCACCCGAACCTGGTTTAGGAGAGGGGGGGTGACCTCCCGACGAGGCCCCGTACACCTCCCCACTCTCCCCGAGGCAGAGGAGCTCATGATGGGCCCCCCCGCATGTCCGACAGGCAGCGGTCTTGCTGCACTCACGCACAAAGTGTGTACCCAAGCAGCGGAAACACAAGTAGCGCTGCTTGACTACTCCTCTGCGCCTATGCACTCGTTGTGCTTTAAAATCCGCGCACGCGGTGATCACGTGTCCCCCCCTCCCTGCAGAAGGCGCACGCTTCCGATTGAAGGGCGTTGTATTTCTTTCTGCCCCCCCCGACGGGGCTCGGTTTAGGCCCGCTGGTACGTCGGGATGACAGGGGGGGGTGCGACGTGGTTGCCCCTTGGCAATCCGCCCGCCTGCACTCGCCCTCTAAAAACACCCTCAAATTCTCAAAGGTCGGGAGGTGGTCCGTTGAGTCGCCACCATGCGATTGCTCAAACCGCGCCACGACTTCGCTCGGCAATTTACGTAAGACCCTGTTGACAACAATATACCCATTGTCCCCTATCGACAACTTAAGTCGATCTAACGTGTTAACCGCTACCGTGACCGGGTTTAGGATTTTCGACCTTATTTCGTACACGTTAGAAACCTTCGGGATCCCAAATATTTTTTCAATGAGCCCATCAATAATTAATCGCCGATTATCGTATCGTTCAATCAATAGGCCCCATGCCGTTTCATAACTAGCGTCCGTAATTTCCAAATGGGTCAAAATGTCGTGAGGCTCACCGGTGAGCCTACCCATTAACTGAGCCATTTTATACGCGGGCGAGAGATCCGTACGCGAATGCACAACGCTATTAAATATATCGCGAAATCCCGGCCAATCGGAATATTCGCCGCCAAATTCTGGTACATTCACTGGCGGCAAAGGCGCCATGATGCCTACGCCCACCGACCGGCATTTTTCCCGAATATCCCCTTTTCGCGACCGCTCAATGTCGGCTGCTGCTTGAATAATGGTCATCACCATTTCACCGCACTGGTCCACATTACCCCGCACGACAGCCTGAGCAGCATTTTCCACCGCCGGGTCCTCGTCTTCAATACGTGCTAAATATTCGGAATGACATTTTAAAACCGCGTCATACCGTTCATCTACTTGTCGCGCGCGCGTCAATAGCGCGTCTTCGCGATCTGAACGACCAACTAATGTAACCGCTAATGAAAACCATCTTAATTCCGATTCAATTCTAGCCGCGAAAGTCTTAGCTACAGACGGAGCCATTGTACCAACTTCAAGACACGCAATTATGCAACAATGTAACGAATAACTAGGTACTTATTTTTACCCGAACTAAATAATAGTTTGATTTGTTGAGGGAATAAATGTAATAAGTACTAATAACGTAAACGTTTCCACAACTCGTATCCAAACGCAACAATAACAAGTTATCCACTCAACCAATATTCTTATGGTAAATTTGACTTTACTGTACAATGGAATGTGCTAGAATAGCGATCTACCTACAATTGAAATTATGAACACAAGTTAGAACCAAACTAATTTCTTTTGTACCAACTGTAGGTACCTACCAAATCTACAAAGTGGGTATATAACCACGCTCTGCTACCAGAAATATGTTCCCGCCAGGACCGACCGGGCCTTTCACGGGCCCATAGATGAGCAGCCAACAAAACAGTCTGCCCAACGGGAGCAAATCGGACGCGATACGCGCCAGCTAAAACTAAACTTATACCTAATCTTACCTTTTCTTCAAGTCGATATCGCCCTGCGACCACTCGCAAGTTTTGTGTTAGTGTTTATGTGTATTGTGTATGTTTGTGAACCTTGCGATGGCCTGCAGCAGGATCTGGGCTCGCCTTCGTCAGCTCGCCGTCCAAAACGCCTTGTTCACGCCAATTCCCGTCACACGTACTTATTAATATAGTCCAAAACACAATGCCTCGGTGCTCCGTATAGCACAGCCCGATACGAGGCAAAACCGTACCGATAGATATTTTTCAAAGCCCGTTGCCTGCGCTAATGTCTCCCGAAAAAACATAACCTCAAAGTGCGCACACGTCTATTACGCCGGTTACTTTCTCTCTGTTTCTCATGTGCCGGCGGACCGCGGCCCGCGGGCCCGCGGCCCTACTGTCCCGCTCGCGCACATAGTGGTATCTCGCTCGCGCAGCCGACCGACAGCGACAGCGGCCGAACTCGCGCGACGCTTTTAACAACATTATAGGCTTGATTCTAAACAATAGTTTATAGCTTAAGTTTAGAATTAAGAACCAGACTCAGGGGGTGACCCGTCTCAGAGTTACAGAGCCTCAAGTAAGCCAAGTCGCGAGATCCAGAAACAGCAATTTGCGGTTTTTGGTAATCGGAGGAAAGTTTCAGGAGGAAACTGCTCACGCCCTGTAGAGGACGCTCCATCTTCAGAGACTGGAAAACGTTTCTGGTACCGTCCCCTACAGGATCGCATACTCAAACTATTTTTAAGACCAGAAACTTTGACGCAGAAGAACCATCAGAAAACGGATTTTATTTTACCAACCGCATAAAAACTGAAAAAGGCCTGTAACTCTGAAACGGTGAGTCCTAGACAAAATCTGACACATTTTTCGAGAGCCCCCCCCTGACCCCCCCCCCTGGTTGGATACCCAATCATTCTGGACCATCCGCACCCTTGGTCAAAGTATCAACCCCCTAGGGCTACATCACCCTTAGGACCTTGGGAAAAAATTTGTAAACAAAAAAATAGATTTAACAAAGTAAACAACACATACATCAACACCACACATCATCACCATACTCATCATCTTCATTTCATTTCATTTCATTTCATTTCATTTCATTTCATTTCATTTCATTTCACTTCATTTCATTACATACATCTGACACTTCTTGGACACCGCCTTCAATACATAAATCAGCAATAGACAGAGGCCCTCAGCCACAGAAACATACCCCCCCCCCCCCCCCCCTAACCTGACCTACCAAGAAGAGCTCAACAAGACCGAATAAACGAGCCCACCCACGCCGAAATCGGACCAGAGTAGACCCAGCTAGGTCAACTGGAATATCTACCTGGCAGGCCAGCGACACGGCGCGGTACGGTACGGCAGAAATCCCTAAAAAAGCGGATATCTCTGGAAGCAGAAGAGATAGGCCAATTTAGACCACGGATTCAGCCTTAGTGGTGTCGGAACGACACCACAAGGTGGAAACCGCCACAGAGGTATCCATCCCCCCCACCCTTTGCTTTTATATTTATTTATTTATTTATTTTTAAACACCAAAAGGTCCATATCTCGGGAACGAGGGGACTTAGACCAATTCTGACCTCAAAATCAGCCTTTGTGGTGACACCACGGCTAAAGCCGCACACGAGGTACCCTCCCCTCCAGATTGGACCCTCCCCCACCCCCTTTAGACAAAACACCGGTATCTCAAAAACGACGGTAGATAAAAAATTTTTGACTGCGGATTTTTGACTGCGGATTGGTACTGCCCGTTTTTAACTCCCCATCTACAGGGTTAAAACATAGTTATATCATAGTGCAAACGACGATCCCCTCTATACAGGGATAGACACCGACAAACCGCCTTGGTTGAAGTATTATATTATTTTATTCTTATTTTATTCTTATTTTACTATTTTATACTATACAGACAACTTTCCCCGTTCCCCTTGCTGTGCCCTATACACACAAGCCACACAACACACCACATAAACACACGGAGCTAAAGTTACAAAAATGGTTCTCGGACCCCGCACCCCAATAGTGAAAGGACCAAGAGTCAGTGCCGATGAACCGCAAGCGTCCATTTCGCCTACCCACCCGGGAAACGAGGGGCCCTCTGGAACGCGCGAGGCGCCGAAGGGGATATCCCTGACGTTCGGCAGGAAAGACGCTGAAGCCATGGAACGGCTGTATAAAATTGTGAAGGACATAGAGTCGGAACTAAAACTAAAAAGACAAAGCACGACCAGGGAAGGGCCCGTATCGAAGGAAACAGAGTCAGTCACCATAACCACTCCAGAAAATACTGATACCAGCAAGATCCTACAAAGTATAGAGTTACAGACGAACCTCCTTGTAGAGAACAATAAGAAACTCGAAGAGCTGAAGGAAGCTATAGACAGTCAAAGGGAGCTCCTTGCCCAGGGTAAAACCTATGCGACCGTGACTGCAAACCAAGGTGTAACGTCGCTGCCAAGGCGCAGTACCTTGCACTCGGTTGTGGTCACGTCCAAAGATGAGACCGAAACAGGCGACGAAGTTCTCAACAAGGTAAGGAAGGCAGTGAATGCAAAGGATGGGTGGATAAAGGTGGAGAAAGTAAGGAAAGCCAAGGATAGGAAAATAATAATAGGCTTACAGACCGAAGAAGAAAGGGGTAAAATTAAGGACCGACTTCAAAAAGAAGGAGTTGACCTCACTGTCGAGGAAGTCAAAAACAAGGACCCGCTCTTGATCCTTAGGAACGTCTTAGTGGTCAACACTGACGAAGATGTCCTTAAGGCGTTACGTAATCAAAACCAGGGTGTTTTTGACGGCCTCGACACTGAGGAAAACAGGGTGGAGATTAGGTACCGGAGAAGGACAAGGAACCCTCACATTGGCCACATCATTATCAGCGTCTCGCCCACCATCTGGCGACGAGCGGTGGAAATCGGGACCGTTCATATTGATCTCCAGCGCATCAGGGTCGAAGACCAGACCCCGTTGGTCCAATGCACTCGCTGCCTAGGCTTTGGACACGGAAAGCGGTATTGCAAAGAGTCTGCTGACCTGTGTGGCCACTGTGGTGGCCCCCACATGCGATCTGAGTGTCCGGACTGGCTGTCGGGCTCACCACCCGCTTGCCGAAACTGCATCAAGGCCAAGATTGAACATGGTACGCAACACAACGCTTTTAGCCACGACTGCCCGATCAGAATCAAATGGGATGATATAGCCAGATCAACCGTGGCGTATTGCTAAGGGCACCACAACGGAAAATACCCCCTACGAAGTAATACAGGCAAACCTCCAACGCAAGAAGCTAGCAACCAACGAGCTTCTAATAGAAGCCACGGAGCGTGGAACAGCGGTGGCACTTCTGCAGGAACCGTACGTGGGTGCAGCAAAAGTAATGAAGAGTCACAGGGGCGTTAGGATCTTCCAGAGCACTGGAATAGGAGATGGGACTGTCAAGGCAGCAATAGCTGTCTTTAACAATGACCTTACAGTAAAGCAGTACCCAAAACTCACCACTAATAACATCGTAGTGGTGGGAATACAGACCAGTGCCTGGGAGATCACGCTTGTCACTTTTTACTTTGAGCCAGACCAGCCCATTGATCACTATTTGGAACACCTAAAACAAATAGAGAGAGTAATCGCTCCCAAAAAGCTCATCGTTGGAGGGGACGCCAATGCCAAAAGCATATGGTGGGGCAGCCCGACGGCCGACCTTAGGGGGGAAGAGGTCGCAGGAACTCTCGGCGAACTAAACCTAAACATACTCAACAGAGGGGAAATTCCGACCTTCGACACAATCCGAGGAGGAAAGCGGTACAGTAGTCACGTGGACATTACCGCTTGCTCCAACGACATCTTGGACATGATAGACGACTGGAGGGTAGACGAAAGACTAACGAGCTCGGACCACAACAGCATCACATTTAAAATATTCTTGCGAAAATCCAAGGGCATCAAGGTTGAGCGAACCACGAGGAAGTTTAACACCAAAAAAGCAAACTGGTCCAAATTTCATGTGAAATTTGCCCAGTTTAAAATAGATGTTAAATTCACAGCCGCTGAGGTTGATAAAATTAGGTGCATAGAAGAAATAGAAAAGGCAGCAGACAACCTCACAAAAGCTATTGTTCAAGCATGCGCAGAATCAATACCAAATAAAAAGGTTAACTACGAACTTACCCTGCCGTGGTGGTCTGAGAGAATCGTAGAGATGAAGAAGGCTGTCGCTACCCTGAAGCGCAGAATCCGCAATGCCGCCCAAGTCCGGAAGTCGAAGGTCATAGAAGAGTACCTGAAAAAGAAAGAGGAGTATGAGTTGGAAGAGGCCAAAGCTCAAATCGAGAGTTGGAAGGAATTCTGTGGGAAGCAGGATAGGGAGGGGGTATGGGAGGGAATCTACAGGGTGATAGGTAGGACGCAGCGTAGAGAAGAGGACCTGCCCTTGGAAAGGGACGGAGAGGTGCTGGATGCGAGGGACTCCGTGAAGTTGCTGGCGGAAACTTTTTATCCGGAAGACCGTTCGGAATGCGACAACGCTTACCATCGATCCATCCGGCTTAAAGCCAATAGTGTGAACTGTGGCGAACAAGATGGCTCTTGCGACCCACCGTTCACGATGGCGGAATTGAAAAACTCGATGGAGTCGTTCAATCCGAAAAAGGCACCGGGCTCTGACGGTTTTACCGCCGACATTTGCTGTCACGCCGTGGAGAATGATCCACAAGTTTTCTTGAAGTTGCTAAATAAGTGCTTGGAACTTCATCACTTCCCCACGGCCTGGAAAGAGGCAACCGTAATAATCTTGAGGAAGCCTGGAAAAGAAAATTACGCGACTCCCAAATCTTATAGGCCGATCGGACTGTTGCCCATACTGGGAAAGATTTTCGAGAAGATGCTGGTGGCCCGCCTTAAGTTCCATCTTTTACCAAGGATGAGTACCCGTCAGTACGGATTCATGCCACAGAGGAGCACCGAAGACTCCCTCTATGATCTCATGAAGCACGTTCACAAAAAACTAGAACAAAAAAGATTAGTTACACTTGTATCATTGGACATAGAGGGGGCCTTTGATAGTGCCTGGTGGCCAGCGATAAGGGTCCGTCTGGCGGAGGAAAAGTGTCCAATCAACCTTAGGCGGGTCATAGACAGCTACCTTAGTGACCGAAAAGTCTCAGTCAGGTACGGCGGGGAGGTGTTCAGTAAAGGCACGAACAAGGGTTGTGTCCAGGGCTCAATCGGTGGTCCAATCCTTTGGAACGTTGTACTGGATCCCCTCCTAAAAGCAGTAGAAAAGAAAGGGATTTACGTCCAGGCTTTCGCGGACGATATTCTACTGGTCTTCGACGGAGATACCGCGCAAGAGGTGGAAGAATGTGCCAATACCGCTCTCAGTCATGTTCTGGCGTGGGGTGTCGAGAGTAAACTTAAATTCGCGCCACACAAAACAACGGCTATGGTCATAACGAGGAAACTCAAATACGACACGCCGCGCCTGAGCATGGGGGGGATCGACATTGGCATGTCGAAGGAAATAAAGCTTCTGGGTGTAACCATCGACGAAAAACTGACCTTTAACACCCACGTCTCACTAGTCTGCAGAAAAGCAATCGCGATCTACAAACAGCTGTGTAGAGCTGCAAAAGTCAGTTGGGGGTTACATCCAGAAGTCATAAGGGTTATATATGTGGCGACCGTGGAGCCCATAATCCTCTACGCTGCTAGCGTCTGGGCACCAGCTGCGAAAAAGTTGGGCATTATTAAACAACTCGGGACCGTACAGCGAGGAATCGCCCAGAAGATGTGCAAGGCATATCGCACGGTCTCCCTGAACTCAGCACTGGTGATGTGGAATGCTCCCTCTGGACCTCCGAGTTGGTGAGGCGGCATCGTTGTACGAAGCCAAGAGGGGAGTGCCCCAGACCTCACTGGGGGACAGGGAGATCGAGCGAATGGCCGCTGCAGCGGAGTCTCCTCACCCTGCTGCACGCGACATCTTGTCATTTGGCAGCCTGGTAAACCAAGAGCAGTTGAACAACAACAGCGATTTCGACGTCCGCATTTTTACGGATGGAAGCAAAATTGGAGGAGGGGTCGGCGCTGCACTGTCCATATGGAAAAATGACGCTGAGACCAGAGCCCTCAAACTTGCACTGTCGAACTATTGCACGGTTTACCAGGCTGAACTTTTGGCATTAGCAAGGGCGACCCGCGAAATAGCGAAGCTGAAGGCGTCTTCTTTCGGGGTTTTCAGCGACTCAATGGCGGCTCTTCAAGCGATTACAAATCCAGGTTCGCTCCACCCTTTGGCTGTAGAAGCTAGGGATCATTTAAGATCTGCATCCCACCAAAACAAGTTGGTATGCCTGTTTTGGATCAAAGCCCATGTCGGGCTACTGGGAAATGAAAGAGCCGACCAGCTAGCAAAAGAAGCCGCTGAGGGCTTGAAGAGGAAACCCGACTACGATCGGTGCCCGATCTCTTTCATCAGGCGAATTATACGCAAAGAAACGCTTAATGAGTGGGACCGTAGGTACAGTGCCAGTAATACCGCATCCGTCACAAAATTATTCTTACCGGATGTGCGGACGGCCTACGGTGTTGTTCGTAAGATGGGTACCGACAATTTAATTACGCAGATAATGACGGGGCACGGTGGATTCTCCGAGTACTTGCACCGCTTCAAGTGCAAGGAGAGTCCATCGTGCATCTGTGACCCGGACGCAATCGAAACTGTCCCACATATACTATTCGAGTGCCCGCAATTCTCAAACCACCGGTTTAACACTGCGAACATACTGGGCATGGAAATTACAGAAGAAAACGCTAAAATATTAATAAAAAATAAAAATGCCGGAATCTTCATAGACTATTGTAAGTACGTTGTAAGAAAAGTTATAGATCGAAACAAAACCGCATAAGTAAATATGCTATCTTAATATAGTATAGTATATTATAGGTTAGCATAGAAATTAAACTTGATAATTAATTTAAGGTGATAAAGAATAATTACAATGTATATTATGTAAAATAGGATAAATAAATATAAGTGTTTTTATATAAGGAAAATAACAAAACTGTTCCTCACTCCCCAAATCACTGTAAGGCTAGAATAAGTATAGAAATAAGAAACCTAAGTTTGCTAATAATATAATGTAGAATAAGTAATAGTTTGTTAATAATATAGTGTAGAATAAGTAATAGTTTGTAAATGATACAATGTAAAATAAGTAAAAGATGGTATAAATGTAAAATATAAGTAAGCGTAGTTAAACCTACTATTTAAAGAGAAACCTGTAAAATAAAAAACCGTGTCCCTGATTTTCCCTAATGCAACAGAAATAAAACAGAATAAAGTAGTATAGATAGGACTATTATGATAGTTGGGAATCCCACCCATAAAGGTACAAATGATGATGAATGCAAGAAAGAACAAGAATGCAGAATAAAAGTACGAGAGGCATACAAGCGAGAACTGGAATGAATGTGAAAAACTAGATAAGCGAGCATAGGCTCCGATAATGTTGGAGGTACAAAAAAAAAAAAAAAAAAAAAAAAAAAAAAAAAAAAAAAAAAAAAAAAAAAACCTAACCTAACCTAACCTAACCTAACCAGGAAGCTGCACTCCGGTCCAAAAAGAAGCCGGACTATGATCGCTGCCCGGTTTCATTCATCAAGTGGCAGATCCGTATGGGGGGGTCGCTCGACGAATGGAACCGGAGGTACCAGAACGGCGAAACAGCCTCCGTCACAAGATCGTACTAAAATTAAAACCAGCCGGCATAGTCACGCAAATATTAACGGGCCACGGTGGGTTCTCCGAATACTTGCACCATTTCAAGTGTAAGGAGAATCCATGGTGCATCTGCGAACCGGATCAAGTGGAGTCGATCGCACATATCCTGACAGAATGTCCGGTGTTCGAGACAGAACGATATGATGCCGAACGGAGAATAGAAACAGCTATAACTGTCGACAATATAAAAAATATAATGTCTGAAACTAAAAAAAGGAATAAGTTCATGGAATACTGCGTCAAAGTTGTAAGTAAAGTAGTAAAACGTAACAAAGATAATCATTAAAACCACGCTTTTCCAAGTATGAAGATTTCTAGAATAGAAAAGATATTTGGATGAAAGCATGAGAAACAAATTAAAAAACCTAGTATTAAAAGTAAATAAAATAGCAATTCGCTCAAAAATGTAGAGTCAAATCTGTAAATTCAATAAAGTTATTAATATAAAAGCAATCAAAAGAAAGCAGCTACAAAAGGTCCCTGACAACGTCAGGGGGACACAGGTGGGGCAGGAGTGTGGTTTTAGCCGGTTCGAGTCCGGCACTACCTCGACTATCTCACAGCCTGTGAGGTAGTCGAGGTGTCCGTGGGGATTACTCCTGCCAAAACAAAAAAAAAAAAAAAAAGGAGGGAATTAACTGGAGTAGTGTTCCGCCTACTCCCTGGACATTTTTTATTGACTTACCCGCGAAAAAATTTTCTCCCTCCTACACTTTGAAAAATTTTCCAAATTTTTATGACAAATTAATTATTATCTAAGCTAACGTACAATTTTCTTCAGTTTTATAAATATTACATAGTTTCAGGCATACTTACCTTCCATCCCTGCGCTTTTGGCCGCGTTCCGTGGTCCTGGGCACAGATTGGGGGTTGTTTTTCCAATTTTTTTTTCCCCAAAAACTGTGTTTTTTTTGGGATAACCCAAAATTTTTCTTCCCGCGCACCTACTTTTTATTCCATAAACGGCTAGCCCGCGCGGAGCCGCGTCTCTGGACAAATCGCACGTGCGGCTAGCTGACAAAAAATCGGGAAAATTTGGGAAGAAAAAATATTTTTCGATTTTTGCTCTAAACGCATATTTGGCCCATTTTTACCTGAAAAATAAAGAAGAATATAAGTTAGTAGCAGCCAAAGCTCAGATAGAGAGTTGGAAGGAATTCTGCGGGAAACAGGACAAGGAGGGGGTATGGGAAGGAATATACAGAGTGATAGGCAGGACGCAGCGTAGAGAGAATGAAGGCCAATAGTGTGAACGCTGGGGAACAAGGTGATCCTTGCGACCCAACATTTACAATGACGGAATTAAAAAACTCGATGGAGTCCTTCAATCCGAAAAAGGCGGTCACGACGGTTTCACTGCGGACTACTGTTGTCATGCCGTGGGTAACAACCCAGATGTAATCCTACAGCTTTTAAAAAAGTGCCTGCAGTACCATCATTTCCCCGCCGCATGGAAAGAGGCAACAGTCGTGATCCTACCAAAGCCCGGTAAAGAGAGTTACTCCACTCCTAAATCGTATAGGCCGATCGGACTACGGAAAATCTTCGAGAAGATGCTGGTGGCCCGCCTGAAATTCCACCTTTTACCAAGGATGAGCACCCGTCAGCACGGATTCATGCCACAGAGGAGCACCGAAAACTCCCTCTATGATCTCATGCAGCATACAAGTCCACAAAAAGCTGGATCAAAAAAAGATCATAACGGTCGTATCGCTGGACATAGAGGGAGCTTTTGACAGCGCATGGTGGCCAATAATAAGAGTCCGTCTGGCGGAAGAAAAGTGTCCTATCAATCTCAGGCGGGTCATAGACAGCTATCTCAGAGACCGCAAGGTCTCAATCAGGTACGGCGGGGAGGTGTATGGGAAAGGCACAAGCAAGGGCTGTGTCCAGGGCTCGATAGGGGGCCCAATACTATGGAACCTGGTACTAGACCCCCTCTTAAAGGCAGTAGAAAGCAGAGGAACATATGTCAAGGCGTTCGCGGATGACGTCGTCTTGGTGTTTGATGGAGAGACCGCACAAAAAGTGGAAGCATGTGCCAATGCCGCTCTCAACCATGTTCTTGCGTGGGGTGTCGAGAACAAGCTCAAATTTACACCGCACAAAACAACAGCGATGGTGATAACAAGAAAATTGAAATACGACACACCACGCTTGAGCATGGGGGGAATCGACATTGGCATGTCTAAAGAAATAAAGCTTCTGGGTGTAACCATCGACGAGAAACTTACATTCAATACCCACGTCTCACTAGTTTGTAGAAAGGCAATTGCGATCTACAAGCAATTGTGCAGAGCCGCTAGGGTCAGTTGGGGGTTACACCCAGAAGTTTTACGGCTGATGTACGTGGCCACCATAGAGCCCATAATACTTTACGCTACTAGTGTCTGGGCGCCGGCGGCTAAAAAGTTGGGCGTACGTAACCAACTCGCGATCGTTCAGCGAGGAATCGCCCAGAAAATCTGCAAGGCGTATCGCACGGTCTCCCTGAACTCAGCTTTGGTGCTGTCTGGGTTGCTCCCCCTCGACCTCCGAGTCCGCGAGGCGGCAACGTTGTACGAAGCCTGGCGACGAAGTATGGCGACGCTTGACGAGTGGGATCGTAGATACGGCGAGAGTAGCACCGCATCCGTCACAAACTTGTTTTTACCGGACGTGCGGACGGCTTACAAAGTGGTTCGCGAAATAGGAGTAAACAGTATCAGCACGCAAATACTGACGGGGCACGGTGAATTCTCCGAGTACTTGCACCGCTTCAAATGCAAGGAGACTCCATCGTGCGTCTGTGAACCGGATGTGAGCGAGACGGTCTCACACGAACTATTCGAGTGCCCACAATTTGAAAAGCACCGCTTTAACGCCAAGAACAAAATTGGTATGGAAATGACGCCGGAGAATGCAAAAAAAAATATAATGAGTAACAATGTAGACAGATAATAATAGACTATAGTAAATTATTATTCCCTTTATTTATTTTGTTACAAACTTATTACATTTTTAAATATTCTTTACAAAAAAAACAATAAAAAAACATTTAAAAATATAAAAAATTGTAGCCCACCGGTATCGGGAACAGGGTCCAAGCTACCGGCGGTCAGGGCTCCAGAGAAAGGAACCTCCTAACAATGCGTGCCGTGTCCAGGAGTACCGCTCTCTGTATCAAGCCCTTGACCCTTGGCCCTTGCCTTGCCCTTATGTGTAACACCTATAGCAACAATATTCTGACAAATAAATTTATTATTATTATTATTATTATTATTATTGATCCAGCTGCCTAACGAGAGCCTCCTCAGGTGTTGGTCGAGGCTCTTGGCTATTAAGCCATTGGCTGAAACGACTATCGGCACAATGATCGCTGAGTCCACATCCCACATGTCGACAACCTCGCGAGCCAAGTCAAGATACTTGATTTGCTTATCTTTCTCGGCTTTCACGAGGTTCTCGTCATGCGGGACGGTTATGTCAACGATCATTGCGCGCCGCTCTGATCGATCCACCACCACTATATCAGGTTTATTAGCTATAATAGTCCTGTCAGTGATGATGGATTGATCCCAGTACAGTGTGATATGGCCATTTTCGAGAACTGGGTCGGGCACATACCTGTAGTACGGCACTTCTGATTCCACAAGGTTGTACTGCAGAGCAAGTTGCTGATGGATAATCCTGGCTACAAGGTTGTGTCTATGTAAATATTCTCCGTTAGCCAGACGAGAACACCCGGAGATAATGTGACGGATTGATTCGCCCGGACGGTGGCATGCCCGACATATCAAAAGTGCTTGACAGTTTGCTTAATATTCAGCTGGATAAGTACTTAACGCTACATGATAACCAGTTTGGTTTCAAAGCTGGTCTCTCTACAGAAACGGCCATATTGAGTTTAAAGCAGACTGTTAAGTTCTACACTGATAGAAGTACACCAATCATTGCGTGCTTCCTCGACTTGTCGAAGGCATTTGACTTGGTGTGCTATGACCTGCTGTGGCAAAAACTGCAGCAAGCAGCAGTCCCAGACGAACTGATCCGTGTTTTTCAATATTGGTACGGCAATCAGGTCAATGTTGTTCGATGGTCGGGGGCTTACTCGACCCCGTACAGGTTGGAGTGCGGCGTGAGGCAAGGGGGGTTAACCTCACCAAAGCTCTTCAACTTGTACGTTAATGCACTGATAGAGAGGCTCAGCACCACGCATGTCGGTTGCCATATTGGAGGCATGTGTCTAAACAATATTAGTTACGCTGACGATATGGTGCTGCTGAGCGCCTCTGTCTGTGGTGTGTCAAAGCTGCTTGGCATTTGTGAAAGCTATGCAAGGGAACATGGCTTGCAGTATAACACGAGCAAGAGCGAGTGCATGGTCTTTCAGGCCAGAGGGAGGTGTCCAAGTCACTTACCGGCAGTTTGTCTCAACGGATGCCCACTTAATAGAGTTGATACTTTTAAATATCTTGGACATTTAGTAACCTCTGACCTGAAAGACGATGCAGACATCGAAAGGGAACGTAGGGCTCTGTCTGTTCGTGCGAATATGATAGCTCGCAGATTTGCTAGGTGTTCAAGGGACGTCAAAATAGCCCTATTTAGGGCATTTTGTACCTCCTTTTATACTGGCAGTCTGTGGTTGGATTACACGCAGAAACAGTACAGGGCTCTACGTGTCCAGTACAACAATGCGTTCAGGATGCTCTTGGGGCTGCCTCGCTTCTGTAGCGCGTCGGGGATGTTTGCCGAGGCGCGTGTGGATTGTTTCCATACAATCATGCGCAAGCGGTGCACATCCCTGGTTCGTAGGATGCGGGGCAGCCGCAATAGTATCCTAAAAGAGATTTCAGAACGTTTCGACTGTCTGTACGTGAACCACTGCTGTATGGTTCACCTACAGACTAATATTACAATATTATTTTAATTCTTATTTCCAATTTTATAGAAAAGATAATTTAATTTAATGTTAATTTTCAGATTTAATTTTATTTTGTAATCTTGTTTTTGTGTTGTTTGTGCCTACTAACATAGTTTATAAGTTTTCAATTGTTACTAACCATAATGGAACATTGTTTTCTGAAATAAATAAATTATTATTATATGTCAACCGTACCGTCCTTCACAATAAATCTCCGGTAGTTATTCGTCATCATAACTTCGTCCATAATTGCACAGACAAAACCTTCGGTTTCTCCGAAGAGTTCCCCGGAACGTAGCCAGGCCACGGACGCTAGGAAGTCTACATCAGGCCCGTGTAGGGCCCGGAAAAAGCGTCCGTGAAGCTCCTTACTCTGCCATACCTCCATGCGGTCGTTAGTGTCAAGCACTACAGGTTTGCGCCAATTCTCTTTAGCCAAGGAGAGCGCGGTAAGGCCCCTGTCCACTGCTACAACATCTCGATGCATCCCCACGTCGGTTTCTAGGAAATATTCCCTGAGACTGCATATCTCACGATTATGAAGAGTCTTAGCATTTAAAAAGCCTCGACCTCCACACTTCCGTGGGATATACAGTCTCATAACCGAAGAACGTGGGTGATGCATTCGATATGCCGTCAACAATGTACGGACCCGCCTATCCAGGGCGTCTAGCTCTGTTTGAGTCCATTTAAGTATACCGAAAGAGTACATCAAAACCGGCATGACCCAACCGTTGAAGGCTCGAACTTTATTTCCGCCTGATAAAAGACTATTAAATACTTTTCTCAGGCGGCCAAAGAAGCGCTCCTTCAACGATTGTTTCATGTCGGTAACGTTGATGCCCAGTGCTTCCGACATACCCAAATACTTATAGGTTTCGGTTGCTGAGAGGGATCTAAGATTTATGGAATCTGTGAGCTGGGTTCCCACAGATTCCACAATCCCCCCTCGCTTTACATGCATGACCGCACATTTGTCCACACCGAATTCCATCCTGATGGCGCTACTGAAAGTTTCAGTGACCTTCAATAGCTCCATCAGTTGCAAATCGTTGGGGGCAAAGAGTTTCAGGTCATCCATGTAAAGGAGGTGAGATATAACCTGACCACCTCTTTTCAACCGATAGCCTAGACCTGAATCCTCCAGCAGCGTGCTAAGAGGATTCAAGGCTAAGCAGAACCAAAGTGGACTCAAACTGTCGCCCTGAAATATACCCCGCTCTATTCTTATCGGCTCACTATTCCTATGGATTTGCCGACATCCTGGATAGCGAAGGACTGTCCTTCATTGCCTCATACACGACATCAGGAAGGTGCGCAGGGTTGTATCAATTTTATACAACTCTAGCACCCTTATGAGCCATGTATGTGGCACCGAGTCATAGGCCTTCTTATAGTCTATCCAACATGTCGACAGATCCTTTCGGAAACGGCGAACCTGTTGACTAATGGCCATATCAATGAGGAGTAACTCCTTAGTACCACGGGACCCGTTCCTACATCCATTTTGAGAAGCAGACATAACAGAATTCTCGTTAATATGTTTATTTATTTTAGCTCTCAAAATGGAGGTAAGAACTTTATAGACCGTTGGAAGACACGTAATCGGTCTATAATTTTTGGGTTCCGCAGTACTACCCGATTTATGGAGCAGGTGAGTTATTCCAGTCGTCAGGAACTCTGGTAGCGACCCTGACTCTAAGGCTAACTGGAATAGGGTTGCCAAGCAAGCATGCGATCTTGTGAACCATTTAATCCAGAAGTTGTGCAGTCCGTCCGGCCCTGGTGATTTCCAATTTGGCAACGGACGAACTGCACAACCTACATCTTGGGGGCTGATCGTTATTGCCCCCATTTCTGTTATTGGATCGCATGCTCGCTCGACGTCCCGAGTCCACTCACCCTCGGTATGACTGACAGGTACCGACCAGATGTTACGCCAAAATGAACACATGGCGTTATCATCCGGTAGGCACGTGTCAGTCACACCTCGGTCCGGTCGTTCCCATGCTCTGTAAACCCACCTTTCATCGCTTTGGAAGGTGCGATTTAGAGTGTACCGTTCCACCCGACGCTTATACCTACGAATACGGTTTGCCCATGCACACACTTTCTGCTTCCAGAAGTCGATGCGCTCTGTGACACGGGACATGTAGTCTTGAGGACTGATATCAGTCCCCGTAAACGCCCGTCTCACAAAGCGCATCACTCGAGGGCGATTGTTGCCCTCCCGGAAGCAGATTAGTTTGCCGATGAACGCCCTGGCCCCAGCAATGCGTCGTTCAATCCTATACTGCCATGCCGGTACGGCTGGTTTCGGTCGTGTAGCTCTGTCATCCGGAAATTTGACATGAGCTACACGACATGCCGTTACAGCCGCGCAATAGAGGATTGAATGAGCATCACTGAGGTTATCGCAGTTATCAAAAAAGCTTGACAACTGCGAATCCAGAACAGCCACCAGCGCCCTATTTCTGTTATGCATGGGCAAACGAGGTAAGCGTAGTCTAAGTTCGGGTGTCATGAACTTATATTCTCTGATCGTACCCTCCAAAGTACTCCTCATTTCCTCACTGCACTGGATACTTACGTTAGTAACCATGTCACTACTCACGTCGTTTTCACAAATAAGTGGCGTGGTAGACTGTGGTTGTACCACAACCTGCGACGGCGTAGCAATGACATGGTTACTCTGCATTTCAGTCCGCAAGCGATCAAGTACGGTGTCATCCAACATACGATTACGCTGGATGACTCGCACCTGATCCGACAGTCGTTGTGCCGATACGTTGACAGCCGGCTCAAGTACCTGAAACAGAGAGAGCATCCGAACACGGTACGCGGTCAGGTTGTTTCCTCCCTCTGTAGCCCCATAGTATGAGCGCATGACGTTCTCGTTGATGGATTGCGTCCATCGCATGCGCTGCACACTTCCGCCGGGAGCTGGGACCCTATCAGAAGCCGGTGGGCCTCGAGGTCCTAAGCCGTCCGGCGGCCGGCGTCCTCTCCGTCGCCGAGCAGGTGGTGGTGTCGAGGACAGCGAGAAATACTCGTCGCTCGAGCTCGACGCGACTGCCGCGGTCGGTGTCACAGCACTTTTACGATGGGGCTGGGTTCCGGCGGCGGCGAGGCGGAGCTGAGCGACGAGTCCGGGGATGGTGGGCGTGCACGTCTTGCTGCAGCTGCAGATCTTGTCAACATATCTTGATCATATTTTAACAATTTTCTTCAGATTCATTTTGGCAATTTTGGGCTGACATATGTCATTTATTTTTCTTCTATGGTATTTCTTTGATTTTTCTCTCATTTTATTGTATTCTATGTATTGTGATGGAAATTATGATAATATTTTAAATAATGATGAAAATGTTGGTCCCAAACTTTGAAAATAAAACAGAATATATATTTAAATTAAATAAAATTGGACGAAGAAATTGTATGACAACTATGTTGACGGTGTTGCTAGTAAATTTATTATTAAGATAGTTATACTCGTAGATAGAAATAAAACTGTTTAAGAAAATATGCTGTCATAATATAGTGTAATAAATTAGAGACTAGCATAGAAATAAAAGGTATAAAATAGTTTAAGGTAAAATAGCAATAAATCTCTTATAATATAATAAAAAAAAGTTGTTAAAAAACTAAAAAACCCGACTGAAAAGACTGAAAAGCCAAAAACAAGCACATTTTAAATTAAAGAAAACTTGGAAGCAGGCGGGGTCCATTCTATTTTCATTTCATAATTTAATTAATATTTAAATGAACCCCGCCTGCTTCCAAGTTTTGTTTAATGTGCTTGTTTTTGGCTTTTCAGGCTTTTCAGTCGGGTTTTTTAGTTTTTTAACTACTTTTTTTATTTCTTACTTTTTAGTTCTTTAGTGTTTGTTCTTTGGTTGTTCACGTAAAATACTTCGCAGATGATTTAACTTTTGTGTTTGTTGATAGAATTTGTGACTTTGAATTTATTTTAAACATATAAGTGTCATATATTTTTGTAATCTCCTTTTAAAACCCTTCATTTTGATACCCTACTCGATGGTAATGGATTTTTTTTATTTTTTCAAATCCACGATTTTGCCCCCAAACCAGCAATTACTTATCTTTTTTTTATTTTAATGTAGTCAGTGACACTCGCGCCATCAAGTCGAATCTAACGACGTATATTTCATTCAAATCCCTTCATCCGTTTAGGAGTTATGAGGGAACAAAGAAACGGACATACATACATACATACTTACATACATACACGCCAAACACATAACCCTCCTTTTGGGCTTCGCCGCAGTCGGGTTAAAATGAATCGCTAAATGTGTTGCTAAGCGCAAATCTCGAGAATGGCTGAACCGATTTGCCTGATTCTTTTTTACCCGACTGCGGTGAAGCCCAAAAGGAGGGTTATTTAGAATATTCCTTGAAGTAGGTACGAGGATAACGAACAAATAACGAAAAAGAGTGTGTGATATGGTGCAAACTGTTTTGGAAAAGTGATAAATACGAAGATACACTTAAAAAAAGAAGGAAAACCATCAGAAAAGGTACTTAATCATTCCAATAACACCAAAACTTCAAAAAAATTTCCATAAAAGTGACAGCTATCATCTTCAACACAATAGTATAAAATAGCGCCATCTATCGCATATGACCGAAACCAAGTATCACAAAAATCGTTCAAAGAAGAACTTTAGCTACTACACGCTAGAGGTCGCTTATTCAAATTTTTGCCATATTGAACGAGCTTAGAAATCCTAAAAGAAAACACATAAACAGTTTCTAAAATGACATCTATACCTGTATGCGCGGGATGCAAAAATAAGCTACCTCTAAGAGAAAATCTTATCTGTGTGCTCTGTAAATGCAGATATGATCTAGAGTGCGGCGGTGTTTCTAAAGACTACTACACTAAAAAGATGACACTGGAAAGTAAAAATACATGGAAATGTCAAACATGCATCTGTAAAATACCCAAGACTGGAAACACAAACACCCCTTTACGTATTCCTAGAGGCACCGAAATCAATCAGCTATATATAATGCTATCACAGAATTGAAACAAGATCTGGATTATAAGACAAATGCCCTATCAGAACAGAACGACCAAAGAAAGCAAGAAATAGACAACATTAATAAAAAAGTAGAAAAACTTCAAACAGAAAATGAAAAATTAAAGGAAGAAATAAGACAGCTAGCTACAGAAGCATCAAAAATTCCAAAAAATTCAAATATACAAGAAAATAACTCTAGAAAAATTGTACTCTACGGCCTGGCCGACTACTACAAAGAGCCTGAAAGTGCACTTTATGACAGAGTATTCGAATTGTTCCGCGATATAGTCAACATAGACGTCTCAGGATTTATAGAAGACCTGTACAGACTTGGAAGACCCGGTGGACCTAAGAACCGACCACTTGTTATCGAATTTATTAGTAAGAGAATGGCTAAATATATTATTAACAATAGCACTTACTTTCAAGGAACCGGACTATTCATATCTGAATTCTTAGATGTAAATGAACGTAAGTATAGAGCACAAATGCGAGAAGAATTATTTAAGGCTAGGAAAAATGGATCTCATGCAATTATAAGAAAAAACCACCTATATATAGACGGAAAACTGATAAACATAGAAAACAACAAACACCAATACGAATACAACACTCAAGAAAATGATATTAATTTGAACAACACCAACAAGCTTTGCCCTACAAATAATATGTCCTACGAAGCTAAGAACCAGACATTTCGTAAACAACGACCTACCATTTAAAATAATGTTCCAAAATTTTCAAAGCCTTAATAACAAGCAAGATATACTTGAAGCATTTATTGATAAAAATCCATTGTTTAAGGCAATGTGCATTTCAGAAACTTGGCTAACTCAAGGAAAACTTGATCTCATTCAATTCAGTGGATATAAATTTGCATCTTCCTTCTGTCGAAGCACTAGAACGGGTGGCGGTGTTTGTACACTTCTGCAAGAACATATCGACAGCATAAATAGAAACGACATTTCAGACATGTCTATAGAATATATAATAGAACTTTGCGCCACAGAATTACCAAAAGAAAATTTATTGATAATAACTATGTACTGGAATAGAAGAGAGGAGGAAGTATTTTATCAACAATTGAAACAAATTCTCAAATATCTAAACAATAAATACCACAAACTAGATATAATGGGTAAATCTTGAGATTGAGAATATTCAGTTGATTCCCGTGGCGCATTTTTATTATTATTATTTTTTACAATTTTTAGTTTGGTATGTGTTTTAGCCGAATTATAAATATATTTATCAAATAGGGGTCAGTTTTGAACGACGCATTACAAAGATATTTAAAAACATATTTTTTGGGCCAAGGGAATCAAAATACGATGACAAGGGAATCAAAATTAAATCAAAGGTTAGTAATAAAACATACTATTTATTTAATAATCAGTCTCTTGTTCTCAGTTATTGGCACTTTTTCACCTAATTATCAATCACTTTATTCACAAGTATGTAATAATGATAAAATAAAAATTACATAAGTACTAAATAATAAAAAATGAAAACAAAACTTGTCTTGTTAAACATAATAAAAAATTTAACAAAAATTAGGAACCTTTCTTTGGTTGACACAATTTAAAAAATATATATTTGATCAGCAGTCCGGTACACGAACCACTAGACCACAAAGTGAGGTCGTCAAATGTTCTTATTAGCAGGAAATCTGGGACCACGGCACACGTATGTCCTTTTTGGTAATCTCTGCATGCAATAGGTATAAATCGCATAAAGATGCGATACAAACGGATTATAACTTAATTGAATAAATACTTAGATAACCCAGCAAAACAAAACACTCAATACTGTCTGAGCAGATCGTGCAATTTGGAATAAACAAATTAATGTACTAGACGAACTAGAAAATATTGATTACCCTGGCAAAAACGCCAAGGGAATCAACACCAAGGTAATCAATAAAAGTTTGTTTTTTATCGATTACGTAAAAAGTTTAAAGTTCTAAGCAATAATAATAAGATTAGTAAATCAATAATAACAAGATTAGTAATAATAATAAAAAATATTAGTAAAGATATATCCGAGAAAAAACTTATACAATTTTTTACGACGTCAGGGTAATCAATGACCTAGTGAAACAAAACCAGGGGAATCAAATATTTGCCTTCGTAATTTCGTCCACAGGCAAAGTGAGACGCGAACTTCCACCACGGCGTTTTAAGCGCGACTAGAGCTAGCACGAGAACGAATAACTGCGCTTCGCGACCGCTCCACTAGCGATCTATGTCTAGTTATGTAGCGCGCCACAGGAATCACTGTTTAGCTCTGGACAAAACTTTAAATCTATTTCTATGTAAAACTATGGGATAAAATAAAAACTGTATATTTTTATTTTCAACACATACTAATCTAGTTATTGAAAAACTACAGAAATTGATCATTTTACAATTATAAATTGGCGACTTCGGGTTTCTTTCATTATAAAATGTGTAAAGGACGCGCCAGGGTTATCAATTTTTGTGAGGTTTCGTTTTTTTTTCGATAATTACACCCAAATTAAAAAGCGTAACTATTGTGCATCAATTAGATACTATAGTGATAAGACGTAAAAAAAATACTTTGGGTCTTTATTTCAATGTTGCGGGTACTTTATACCTCCGGACATCATAAATTGAGCCTCTCAAGATTCACCCTAATAATAGGCGGCGATTTTAATGTTAATATAATATCGGATACTTCAAAAACAAATCAATTTTTAAATCTCATGCAAGAACATAATTTTACTCAACATATTAAAAGCCCTACACGTATTACACCAAACACCGCAACGTGCATAGATCTTATATTCACAAACTTTGTCTTTAAAGACATGTACACAACTACAGAAGAGCTAGGTTTTTCCGACCACCATAGTACAATATTACATTTAAAAATACCTAAACAATCAGAAAAATATATTTGGTACACAATGAAAAGGTTATTTAATAACACAAACATATTAAAATTCAAAGAGAAAATACAAAAATTAAATTGGAATGATATTCTTAAAACCGACAATAACATTAATATAAATTATCAAACATTTAATGACACACTTATCTCTATTCTAAATCAAAGTATACCGTTGCGTAAAATTAAACTAAAAACAGAATATAAAAAATATTGGCTCACTGTGGGTATAAAAAAATCTTGTCTAAATAAAAGACTTTTGAAGACATTAACAACAAAGACAAAAAATCCGATATTAACAAAATATTATAAAAAGTATGAAAAAACATTGAAGAAAACGGTCGCAACTGCAAAAAAACTACACTTTAAAAATAAAATGATGCAATCTAACAATAAAGTTAAAACAATGTGGGGAATAATCAATGAACGTACAAACAAAACACCAAAAAGTGGGAAACACAACATAACCCTACAAATAAATAATAACTTAACTTCAGACCCCCAAGAGGTGGCCAACATATTTAATAGTTTCTTTACTTCTATTGGTGAAGACAGCACAAAACCTGCCGGCAGCAAACCAAAAAGACCTCCGGCGTTTTCAACAACACAAAATACATTATTTCTTAGCCCAGTGGATCCTTACGAAGTAAATACAATAATTAAAAATTTAAAAAACTAAAAAAGCCATGGAATTGACGAACTTCCACCCACTCTTTTAAGAAAATGTGCTGACGAACTAACCTTGCCGTTTTATATACTACTGAACCAATCATTTGAACAAGGCGTTTTTCCCGATTTATTAAAAAAAGCTATTATAAAACCGATCCACAAGAAGAATATAAACACCGACCCAAACAACTACCGTCCCATTGCTCTCTTACCAACAGCCTCAAAAATATTTGAGAAAGCCATGTGTGATCGTGTTTATGCATTTTGTGAAAAATTTAATATATTCAATGATAGTCAGAATGGTTTTCGCAAAAACCGATCAACCGTTTTGGCTGTTTATAAATATATACAAGAAGCCCTCAATTTAATTAATAAGAAAAAATACGCTGTAGGATTGTTATTGGACATGACAAAGGCTTATGATAGGGTGCAATTCGATATATTATTAAATAAACTATACAACATAGGTATCCGCGGAAAAAGTCTCGAATGGTTCACATCTTATCTAAAGAATAGAGAACAAGTTGTAGAAATAGAATATTACAATCATAAATCAAAAGAAATAGAATTAATTCGATCCCAAAACATGCCCGTAAACGCTTCTATACCACAAGGAACTGTGATAGGGTGCCTGCTATTCCTTGTTTACATAAACGATCTCCCTAACCACATCAATGAGTCATGCGTATTGTTCGCCGACGATATCTCTATCTTAACATCATGTGATAATAATATAAATTTAAACCAAAGATTGACTTCTATACTTGACACTATTACACATTGGATGAACGAACACAACCTTGAAATTAACTACAATAAGACAAAAATAATAACGTTCCACCCCCGACAAAAAATACCTTTAGCTATAAATTTCAAATACAACGGATCAAAATTAGAAGCTGTAAATAAATTCACCCTTTTAGGCCTGGACATAGATTCACACACCAATTGGAAATCACATATACAAAAAGTAAGAGCAAAATTATCCAAGTTTACATACGCTCTCCGAGAAATCAAGAAAACAACAGACCTCAAAACAGCACTAGTAACATATTACGCGTACGCATTTTCTTGGCTCAAGTATGGAGTTATCTTATGGGGAAATAGTACAGACGCCCCTACATTATTCACTATACAGAAAAAAATGATTAGAATCTTAATAAATATCAAAGATACGGACTCCTGTAAACCTCATTTTAAAGACCTAAGAATATTAACCCTGCCCTGCCTCTACATATTTGAAATTTGTAAATTTGTACGAAAATATCCGCAATTCTATACCAAAAGAGGAGATATCCAAACAAAAATTGCATTTAGACATGAAATCAGATTAAACATACCCACTTCACGATTAAAAATGCACTCTTCTAGTACATTCGTTATGTCCATTAAAATTTACAATAAGTTACCGGAATACATAAAAAATATAAATAATCATAATGTCTTTATCAATAAATTAAAACAATTTTTAATAACCAAAAGCTACTACACTATTGACTAATATTTTAACGATAAATTTCAACAACAATAAAAACTATTTTGACATAATACCTAAAAAAACTTAAAAAGTATTTAATTTATTTTAATTATTAATAATATAATTCGTGCAATACCTATATAAAATAAAACACATAAATATAATTTTAAACTAAATATTTAAATACCTTCATAGCAAATAATACGACTATCTTACTGATACTATTTTAAACTAATATTATTTATTTTGTTATTCTATTAGAAAGACGCCTTCATCCTCTCTACTATAAAAAATTAACTTTGCTGTGCCCGACAGGGTCCATAATTGATTCTATGTTTTAACATACCAACTGTTATATGTACACATTATGGAATGCAATAAAGTATTGAGTATTGAGTATTGAGGATGGGTATAGCGGAGCCAAAATTATTAAAAATTGCCTGCGAAAGTCTAAAAACAACACTTTCCCATACAAACGATTCGTAGTAATACTTAAAAGGCAATTAGAACTTTAATACCATACCATAAAGTTCAAGTGTAATGGAGAGGTTCCGGGAAGGCAAAACAATTGAGTGACGTTCAATTGTTCGGGCAACGAATGACAACTTCAAACAGACAAAACGGCTATTTGAACCCAACGTCAACGGAGCTAGCAGCCAGGCGGTTGTATGACCGCCCTACAATCTGTTAGTCGCACGTTCGATACACGTTGGTATTACTTATTGAAATTTGATTTAATATTTTTTTGATACCCTTTGCATTTCTTTTTCCCATTTTATTTCTATATGTTTAATCAGATCCACAATAAAAATACAAAATAAAAGAAAATATGTTGATTTTTAAAGTGTTTTAGAAGAACTTATTATCATCACACTTATTATCATACATGCAGCGACATCTATTGAACAAAAATGTTACAATTACATAAATGTTCCAACAAGTTAATTAAAAAAAAAATCGAGCTTTTCAAAAATATTATTATAGCTTAGCAAACTCTCAGGTATTCGCCTAGAAGCCGCTTCTTTGAAAATCTACATTGCATAAAGTGTGTTCTATCGTTTTCCATGCATTATATTTTAGCAGTTTATCTTTGTGCTCAATAGATATAATATTTTCTGAAATGCGAGGAATGACCAAGCTGCATGCCGCTTAACTCTTTTTACCCGACTGCGGCGAAGCCCAAAAGGAGGGTTATGTGTTTGGCGTGCATGTATGTATGTATGTAAGTATGAGGTTTGGGGGCAAAATCGTGGATTTGAAAAAATAAAAAAAATCCATTACCATCGAGTAGGGTGTCAAAATGAAGGGTTTTAAAAGGAGATTACAAAAATATATTATTATGACACCTATAAGTTTAAAATAAATTCAAAGTCACAAATTCTATAAACAAACATAAAAGTTAAATCATCTGCGAAGTATTTTATTTATTTATTTATTTATTAAACTTTATGCACAAGCAAAAAACTGTACAAAGGCGGACCTAATGCCTTGGGCATTTTCTACCGGTCTACCTTAGGGTGATGCAGAGACAATATTCAGTAGGTGCAACAACAGAAAAAAAGACAAGAAATATTTATAAATAAAACATATAAGAATAAATTTTACGCGAACAACGAAAGAACAAACACTAAAGAACTAAAAAGTTAGAAATAAAAAAAGTAGTTAAAAAACTAAAAAACCCGACTGAAAAGACTGAAAAGCCAAAAACAAGCACATTTTAAATTAAACAAACCTTGGAAGCAGGCGGGGTTCATATAAATATTAATTAAATTATGAAATGAAAATAGAATGGATCCCGCCTGCTAAGTAGTTAGTCCATTTTAAGAATTTTAAATTTTTAACATGATTTATATTACGATTCTGCTAAAGCGGCCATTTTAGACACCCTGAGCCGTCACGGCCCTCAGTCATAAGGAACCGAAAAAAAAGGAAGAATAATATAGATATGAGATATGTGGTCGATCGATCGGGACGATCTTTAGGTTAAGTCACGTTTACCTAGGTTGGTCTGTGGATTACTGACTACTTATAACATACTGAGTTTCTACTGTGCCTCGGAAAACACGTTAAGTCATCATTGGTCACAACCGTCATTTGTCTGTCATTGTCAGTCGTTATAGGTAGTCAATGACCCGAACGTTTGACAACCAGTCTAACCAAAGTGTATCGTATTTATCAGTACTGACTGTGTGTGGACTGTGAATGTTAGATGGACAGTCACTTCATAAGGCTAGGCAGATTTTCTCTATTTGTCTGTTATACCTTCTCACTTCTTGAACGATCATGACATAGAATATAATACAGTACCTTTAATTCAACATAGAGGTACTATAAGTTGAATTAGTAATACTTCGGTATCCAATATTAATATGTGGCGCAATGCTATTCACTCACTGATTTTCAGATGTCGTAGGTAGGAAAAGAGGCATTGCAACGCATGCCGGGTACAGCTAGTAGATTATTAGATTTATTAAATTGTATAAACACAGATTTAAAAAAAATTATAGACAGACACGCAATAGCCTGCTGGTGGGTATGAGACCAACAGGAAAACATAGGCTTTCGAATAAAAGAAGAATTTTCCAAATCGGTTCGTTATCGGAGACGAAAAGATCATTAATCTAATATTTTTTTGAGCTTGTTGATTTTTCAAAAACCGATTGTTCGATTTCGATGAAAAATTTATAGGACCATTTGGGAAGTATACCCTTACCAACAATTTTTTTTCAAAGCGGTTCGCAAGCGACGGAGTTATGCCCGAACAAACATAAAAATTGATCCGAATTGAGAACCGAAGTCGGTTAAAAATAAATAAAGGCTAAGTCTGATTGCGCGTCAGTAGGGTATTAAGCAGATTGCGGCCTCCGCGTTCAGCCGTGGGAGCTGTCTCGGCGAGAGGTCGCAGCACCCGGTTTACATAACGCGCGGGCCGCTGCGCGCGTGCGCGAGCGTCCGCGCAGCCGCGCCCCGCGCTCCCTCCGGCGTGCGGCAGTCAGCCGCGCCGCGCTGCCGCCGCCGCACCGCCCGCGCCCCCCTCCCGCCTGACGCACGCCACAAGCTCACAACATGACCCCCTGCACGTCGTCCTGAAGCCGTTCCGAGCTCGCTCTCCAGTCTCAGACAGACCCTCGGCCCCGCGCCCCACGCGCCCGATGCGCCGCACGGCGAGGTAGGTACCGCCGCTGCGCGCCGGCCGCGCCGAGCCGTCTGGCGAGAGCCCACAGCCCGTCGGCCCGTCGCTGGCCGACCTGGATGTTCGATCGCGTGTGCGGTGCATAGTGTCGTGTGACGTCGGCGTATCGAGCGATGCTCGCGCTGGAGCTGGCTAGCGCGCGAGGTGCTGTCGGCCGCTAAGTGGATTAGAGCTCGCTGGGCCTCTGAGGCCCCGGCCCGTGCTCCACCGCGGCGGCGCTCGGCAGTGCTGCGGCCGCTCGCGTCCGCTGGATGGTCCCTCGAACACGTAAACAATAATATCGATTTCGTCTTCCGACGGCGTTGTGTACGTGCTTCATGTCATTTGTTCCTCCTTTTTCCATTTTAGCCTATATTGTATCCACCTGTGACAGTTAATAAATAGGTAGACTTTCTATCCGCAGATCTCACTAAAACACCACCGAACAGAAAAAAATCGGTGGGCCCGGCATTTACCTTCAAATCTGTTTTTTTTACCAAGATTTTATTACATTAATACATATTTTAGTTAAAGGTTTTTGTATCATAGTGACAGCATATCACTGACTCCTAAGTCACAGGATCTCCTAGTTTGGGTGAATTTAAGCAATGTTGAAGGTTTTGTATAAATAAAATTGTTATTATTATTACTTAAGACTTATCTTAAGTGAATAGGTACACTTACCAGTAAAATAATACACTGTTACACAGGCCAGGTAGGTAGCGAGTCCAAAATGCAAGTCTTGTGCTAGAGTAGTGTGGATGAGTGTGCGAGCACTCGTGACCGGGGTCCGACGCTCAGCGGGGAGACAGTGGAAACAAAGGTGTACATAATTGTAGCATCTCCTGCCTGACACCTGTGGCCGTCTGCTGATATTAGGATGTGCATAGGCTAGGCAAGCAATCGACGTCATCTTTTCCTCTGGGTAAATTGTAAAAGATCGATTTCTCCAAAACCCAGTATGAAACTCAAAATCAAAATAATATTACGTGAACTTATTAAACTGATTGTAAAAATAATAAAACAAACTTACATTTACAGTTTTAAGACCTGCGCTCCAATACATTGTGTAGGTACTTATAGGAAAATATTTTATTCAAGTACCTAGGTAGGTACATTTTTTAAGTTGGTCGAGTATTACTCGTAAACTTGTGAAGCCTACTTAGCCTAGCTGTGATAGTTCTCTTCTACGAAGTGTTTCACACAACAAGCACAACCCGTACTTATACCTAGGTGGTCTAGGTACTAACCACACTTGAGTCGAAATTAACTCTGACCTCAACAAGTACCTAATAACATTAACTTAAAACTATATAGTATCTAATTACATTTTCTTATAACTAATAAAGCATCTTTTGGCAGATCGTCCTCCCAACTTTTTGTCTGCCTTCCTCTACGTCTTTTGGCAGATCGTCCTCCCAACTTTTTGTCTGCCTTCCTCTACGTCTTTTGGCAGATCGTCCTCCCAACTTTTTGTCTGCTTTCCTCTACGTCTTTTGGCAGATCGTCCTCCCAACTTTTTGTCTGCCTTCCTCTACGTCTTTTGGCAGAATGCCTCCCAACTTTTTGTCTGCCTTCCTCTACGTCTTTTGGCAGATCGGCCTCCCAACTTTTTGTCTGCCTTCCTCTACGCCTTTTGGCAGATCGTCCTCCCAACTTTTTGTCTGCCTTCCTCTACGTCTTTTGGCAGATCGTCTTCCTTACTTTTTGTCTGGCTTCCTCTACGTCTTTTGGCAGATCGTCCTCCCAACTTTTTGTCTGCCTTCCTCTACGTCTTTTGGCAGATCGTCCACCCAACTTTTTATCTGGCTTCCTCTACGTCTTTTGGCAGATCGTCCTCCCAACTTTTTGTCTGGCTTCCTCTACGTCTTTTGGCAGACCGTCCTCCCAACTTTTTGTCTGCCTTCCTCTACGTCTTTTGGCAGATCGTCCTCCCAACTTTTTGTCTGCCTTCCTCTACGTCTTTTGGCAGATCGTCCTCCCAACTTTTTGTCTGCCTTCCTCTACGTCTTTTGGCAGATCGTCCTCCCAACTTTTTGTCTGCCTTCCTCTACGTCTTTTGGCAGATCGTCCTCCCAACTTTTTGTCTGCTTTCCTCTACGTCTTTTGGCAGATCGTCCTCCCAACTTTTTGTCTGCCTTCCTCTACGTCTTTTGGCAGAATGCCTCCCAACTTTTTGTCTGCCTTCCTCTACGTCTTTTGGCAGATCGGCCTCCCAACTTTTTGTCTGCCTTCCTCTACGCCTTTTGGCAGATCGTCCTCCCAACTTTTTGTCTGCCTTCCTCTACGTCTTTTGGCAGATCGTCTTCCTTACTTTTTGTCTGGCTTCCTCTACGTCTTTTGGCAGATCGTCCTCCCAACTTTTTGTCTGCCTTCCTCTACGTCTTTTGGCAGATCGTCCACCCAACTTTTTATCTGGCTTCCTCTACGTCTTTTGGCAGATCGTCCTCCCAACTTTTTGTCTGGCTTCCTCTACGTCTTTTGGCAGACCGTCCTCCCAACTTTTTGTCTGCCTTCCTCTACGTCTTTTGGCAGATCGTCCTCCCAACTTTTTGTCTGCCTTCCTCTACGTCTTTTGGCAGATCGTCCTCCCAACTTTTTGTCTGCCTTCCTCTACGTCTTTTGGCAGATCGTCCTCCCAACTTTTTGTCTGGCTTCCTCTACGTCTTTTGGCAGATCGTCCTCCCAACTTTTTGTCTGGCTTCCTCTACGTCTTTTGGCAGATCGTCCTCCCAACTTTTTGTCTGGCTTCCTCTACGTCTTTTGGCAGATCGTCCTCCCAACTTTTTGTCTGGCTTCCTCTACGTCTTTTCCCATTTCTTGGGTACCTTTCAGTAACATTTTTGTTCCATTTCTACGTCTTGGCTCTCATCATAATGACCTGTCCATTTGCATTTTAATGTTCTGGTTTTTACTCTAACGTCTGCCACTTTAGCAATGTAGTCTATCTCGTTTCTATCGTTACCGTTTGGTGAGATCCAGGTCCATTTTTTGCCATCGGTTTTGGGAAAGGTGTTTATTATTTTAAGGTGTGATCGAAACAGAAATTTTTATTAGGTGCGGGAAAAAGTTTCTTCGCATTTTTTAAGAAAATTTAAAACATTTTTTAATATAGTTTATTTACGTTTAACTAAAGTATGTAGGTACCATTTTGTTCGATAACTTTTTGCCATCTTGTTGATCTTGTAGGTAGGGACATGATCCTATTGCTATAAAAATTTTGGTACATCTGATCAAAATACCGCGACAAGTGGTTTTGGCAGTCCTCTCGTGATGTTAACCTGACACTGCCTAAAGAATTCTGAAGAGACCGAAACAGGTAGAAATCTGAAGGTGCAAGGTCAGGACTATACGGCGGATGCATTAACACCTCTCAGCCAAACTATCTTAATTTTTCCTGAGTGGCTAGATATGTGTGAGGTCTAGCGTTAGGGTAATGTGTTTATCAGTCTATGTATGTTTGTTTCTATGTTTCTATGTGGCGTTCTAGAGACCAAATGCGTAGGCCGATTTTGAGGATTATTCCGAACCTGACCCGAAATCCTAACCAGGTCGCGGGTTAGGTTAGGAACTTGAAAAAAAAAGAATTTTAATCCGAACGTTGCCCTATTCCTAACCTGACCCGATGTATCGTTCCTATTCTAACCTGAATTGCGATATAGTAGATTTCACTCTCCTCTTTCTCAGAATAAAAGGAACCTATGCTTCAAATCAGAGTTTAATATTTACAATCTACCAGGTTTCCAGGATGGTAAAGTAGTAATATCATCATTGCGTACTGCATACTATTAGACATGTAGGTATGTATATAGATTTGATTACGAGATTCTGATCAACAATATACAATACCTCTTTCATGTTTCTGGCCTGGTAGTTTGCGAGACTTAACTATTTTTGTTTCTCATCTCCTACTTGATAGGTTCCTTTTATTCTGAGAAAGAGGAGAGGGAAACCTACCATAATTATCGCAATTCGGTTTAGGATAGTAACGATACATCGGGTCAGGTTAGGAACAGGGTTACGTTCGGAATAAGTTTCTAACCTAACCCGCGACCGGGTTAGGATTTCGGGTCAGGTTCGGAATAATCCGTAGCTCTACCATGAGTTGTCATAGAAAACTTACTCTCTAACGTTGTACTCGCTAGCGTGCTAACGTGTATCAAATAGATTTCGATAGTGCTTGCACCATGAGATTTACGGAGTCTTACGCAGGCGCTAATGTAAGCTCGATAGATTGTGTCGTCTAGCTAACTTCACTCTACTCATGTTTTGTTTCTTTCTTTCCCACTAATAAGAGGAGAGAACGATATATACACAAATAAACCGACAAATTAGAAAAGTTGGCGGTTATTAGACTACTCATAGTATTTAGTGGTTTTTGAATTTTTATTCCTTATAATATGTCACTGTCGTGTATTCAATTTGTAATTTTGTTTGTTGACCTTGTGTCACAGAGCTGTGTTGTGTGGTTTAAAAGTTTACATTAGTAGATTCAAACAGATTATTTAAAACAATGAGGACCCTGTGCCCTTTTTTTTTTTTTTTGGTGGGTGTAAAATCATCGAATAACCCCTCCCGCTCTTGGGCAGAGCGAAAGGGAGTGTCAGACTTCTACTGACTAAAAACCACCCATGTTCCTTCTTCGCTCTCTATGTCGAGGCCGCGATAACCGGTGGACTACCCGCGGCCCCGACAGGCAGGACCCTGTGCCTCAGTTTCAATTGTTGGTAGAGTTCATAGAAAGGTATGTTTCAAACTTTCTTCAAAATTATTGTATTTTGTTTGGAGGGAACTGCATGGTACCTTCAGTTCTAATGAGACTCGTTGTGTTGACATCAAATACGTAACATTATTCATACATATGCACAAACCTTTAAAGGATTCTTTAGAGAGTCTATAAAGTTTAATAAACTTTCATTCATTTATATTTTGAAATTGGTGTCTAACATGAATTCTCATTTCGGAAAATCATTTCTCGAAATTCACGTTATTCACGTCGTTGGTCTTCAAATTCAGCGGCCACTAACATATTTCATACCAAATAAGCTCTTGCAGACATTATTTTGACTGCATTAGACTCAAAAACGTACATAATTTTGTTGTAAACATATGTTTCACACGCCAAAATGCTAGTGAGCTACGTAACCTCTATAGTAAGCGAATTATTCGATAGGTTCAGTGAAATTAGTGACTCATGGTACCGTTTTGTATGGTGACAGCTGAAAAACGTTAGTAACTATAGAATAGATGACGTTAGGTTTTTAACCTATCGTCATCTATAGTGCTCATGTTACGGATTCTGATTCTTTCCGTGACCGCTAGAGGCGCTGTACGATATTTCATACAAATAATTTACGGAGACGCTTGCGAGATTTGGCTGTGTAAACTCATGGTAGAGGTACAGTTTTACGTCAATTGATTCGTCACCTTGCGAGTGTCACTAAAGACATGACAGTAATCAAAATTTACCACAACGACAACCAGACGCCATATTGTCAAAATTAAAAAAAAAAAATCGATGAACTATGTCAAGTGGGGTGTCTTTAGGTTCTTTTGATCATTTTTCATTTTACATAATAGTTTAGGATAATATACAATGTGGAGCAGGACGATTGACATTCCTCTAAACCACGTAAAGAAAGGCATGCTCTTGACCCGTATACAAAAAATCAATCAAATCCAATGACTACTTTAGCCACAGGAAATTATTTTTCATTTTCTTATTTTTCAACATGATGTAGATCGGAGTCCGTAATAATAGGTAAACATTGTAAGGTCAGGAACCTGTGCAAAAACCTACGATTCTATTCTCAACGTCTCAATACGCTTGAAAGACAGAGAAAGGTGTCATACGATCCCACTCTGACGCGCCCCGCACACTCCCACAAAATACTACAATTATAAAGAAAAAGTAATATTACTTACGCAAATAATGCATTAGTGGTGCATAGAAAATTGCGAGTGTGTGTGTGAGCGGAATTTTTTTCGGCAAAAAGTCCTTGACTCGGTAACTATGTCAGTCAGTGCATAGCGGCGCCCTTTGAGGAGAGCACACGCCTACTTTTTTATCACAAGACGAGCCGCGCGCGCATTGTCGTGATTTTATGAAAAGTTTGTTGTTATTGTGATTAAAGACGATTTATGATATTTGGATTAGTGCATAGGTTACTGTGACTTATTGGTGTTAGTGTAATATTAGTTATTTAGGCATTTATTAGGTAGCTAGTTTTGTGATTTAGGTTAAGTTAGTAAGTTTTTTAGTTTAATTATGCCTCAAATAAGGTTTTAAGTGATTAATTATTCAATCAGTGATCTTTTATTAATTAACAACTCGCAACTTAGTGAGTTTATGCCGCTGATTTGTTGTTCTCCGATAAAAAGTACCTACGCCCAACATCGCCGCCGCTCGCTGCACCCCGCGCACTAGGTCAGTGACTTTTCGTAGTTAAAGCGTGTTTACTTTTTATGCAGTTGATTCTGCTATTTATTTTGTTTGAAAATTGCAATTTTTAAATTTTCCACTAACTACTAATCTTCGTGTTTTAAAATGTTTCGATGGACTAGTACAGTGCTAGTTTTAATTTAATGTCGTAGTTCCAGATCCACATTGTATAACAATTTAAAGTTGTTGAACAATCATTCTCGCAATTTTTTTTACTTATTGATTTAAGTTTTTATTTCAAGTATAAACGATATACAAACAAAAAAAAACAGTGAAAAAGCCAGAACAAATATTTTTGGTAAAAAAATATTAACACACACAAAAGTTAAATCATCTGCGAAGAATTTTACGCGAACAACGAAAGAACAAACACAAAATATCTAAAAAGTTGGAAATAAAAAAAAGTAGTTAAAAAACTAAAAAATCCGACTGAAAACAACAAAACTTGGAAGCAGGCTGGGTCCATTCTATTTTTACCCGACTGCGGCGAAACCCAAAAAGAGGGTTATGTGTTTTTACCCGACCGCGTCGAAGTCCAAAAGGAGGGTTATGTGTTTGGCGTGTATGTATGTATGTATGTATGTAGGTATGTATGTAAGTATGTATGTATGTATGTCCGTTTCTTTGTTCCCTCATAACTCCTAAACGGATGAAGGGATTTGAATGAAATATACTTACGTCGTCGTTAGATTCGTCTTGATGGCGCGAGTGTCACTGACTACATTAAAATTAAAAAAAATAACAAAGATAATTGCTGGTTTGGGGGCAAAATCGTGGATTTGAAAAAATAAAAAAAGTCCATTACCATCGAGTAGGGTATTAAAATGAAGGAGGGAAAAAAAAGGAGATTACAAAAATATATTATTATGACACCTATATTTTTAAAATAAATTCAAAGTCAGTTTGGCGTGTATGTATGTATGTATGTCCGTTTCTTTGTTCCCTCTTAACTCCTAAACGAATGAAGGGATTTGAATAAAATATATGTCGTTATATTCGTCTTGATGGCGCGAGTGTCACTGGTTACAATAAAATTAAAAAATAAAGAAATTTACTGATTTTGGAGGCCATATCGTGCATTAAAAAAAAAACTTTTTCAAGTACCATCGAGTAGGGTATCAACATTAAGGGTTTTAAAAGGAGATTACAAAAATATATGACACTTATATGTTTAAAAGAAATTCAAAGTCACAAATCTTATAAATAAACACAAAAGTTAAATCATCTGCGAAGAATTTTACGCGACCAATGAAAGAACAAACACAAAAGAACTAAAAAGTTGGAAATAAAAAAAATAGTTTTAAAACTAAAAAAACCGACTGAAAAAACTGAAAATCAAAAATCAAGCACATTTTAAAATAAAACAAAACTTGGAAGCAGGCGGGGTTCATTTGAATATTAAATAATGAAATGAAATGAAAATAGAATGGACCCCGCCTGCTTCCAAGTTTAATTTCAGTCGGGTCTTTTAGTTTTATATCTATTTTTTAAATGTTTGTTCGGGCATAACTCCGTCACTTGCTAACCGATTTTAAAAAGTTGTTTTTTGTTGGAAAGGGTTGTTGCCCCAAATGGTCCCATATTTTTTTATGGAAATCGGAAAAGCGGTTTTTGAAAAATCAACAATACTCACAAAAAAACTACATTGTCTACATTAACGATCTTTTCGTCTCCGTCGTTTACGAACCTATTTCGAAAATTCTTCTTTTATTCGAAAGCCTATGCTTTCCTATTGGTCTCATAGTCACCAGGTCGGGATCAAATGAAGGAATCTTGGCGAAATCGGGAGAACTCGGAAAAATATACAGCGATTTTTACCCGACCACGGCGAAGCCAAAAGGAAGGGTAATGATTTTGGCAGTCTATGTATGTATGTATGTATGTATGCATGCATGTACATACAAATATACATACATACAGTATGTATGTTCCACCGTAGCGCCTAGACTACTGAACGTATTTTAATAAATGAGGTGTCAATAAATTCGTAAGAATAGCGCGGGTGACATAGGCTATATTAATATTGACAATTCTTTTTATGACGGAATTTAAATGTGAAATTAATAATCATAACATGTTTGGTACCAAATGAGAGGTCTTTGCGAGCACATTACAAATATGTATATTTGTATATTAAATTATAGTTTGAGTCAACATACACGTTTAGAATGCGGTCGAAAAGTTCTCGCGGTCTAATCTGCTATTTACTCGTACTATTTAAATAGGTAGCAAAACCAACATTCAGTAGAATTTAACATCATAAAAGTAATATACAGGGTGTTTGGCAGAACGTTGAACATACGAAAATGGTGGATAGGTGGGGTCATCTGCTACTTACTCAGCCCTAATTTATTTGGTCCTGGCCCACTGGATATTTAAAAAAAAAAAAACTTTCTACTTGTTTCACCACTTTCTTAACTTTCAAGTGTAATTTAAAAACAGGCAATATTTAGTTTTTTTTTAATATTTCATGTTGGCAGATTCTTAAAAAATTATTGCTTTATTCAGATGTTAGCTAGAAAAAAAGTTATGGGTCCTCAAACTTACAGAAAGATGTAAAACATACTTAAATCTTAATTTAACTTGCTTTTAAAAAAAAACAAAAAATGATTGAGGAGCTCCAATTCTAGCAAAATATCCCTAGTGTGTGAGCTTTCTAATGGTATGTAATTTGCTTTAATAAAAAAAAAAACTTAAAGAGTTATTTCATAATTTTATCAAGTAGGACCTTTACGGAAAGTGAAATGTTTTGTGAAATTTAATACTGCCAATAGCAGTGGTGCAAATTGACCACCGTAGTCGCATGCCACTGATACCTGATGCTAGTTCATGGCGTTTTCATTGACACAGAAGTCAACCGCTGTTGTCGTTAGCAAGGTGTCATGCGACTACGGCGCGCGGCGGTCCTCTATAATAAATTATTTATTTAGTCCCTCGAACTATTGGCGCCCTCGCTATGTTGCAGGCGCCAAGCCCCATCTCGATCTCGGGACTAAATAAGTAACTGTCACCCTTTTTTTTTTGGGGGGTGGGAAATTATCAAATAACCCCTCCCGCTCTTGGGCAGAGCAAAGGGAGTGCCAGACTTCTACTGACTAAAAACCACCCATGTTCCTTCTTAGCCCTACATGTCAAGGCCACGGTATCTCTTACAACATCCCGCAGCCCCGACGGGCATCGGCCCTTGCGGGCCCCTTCCATGTTGCTGAAATCTCTTTGAGGCGCGCGTGGAACACGAATGCACCGTTGACACGGCCTAGCGTCGTCATAAGACGGACGGACGGCGAGCAAGCCCATCACTCACCGTCTACGGTGGCCGGAAGCCGTCACGTACTGGCCCCCGACGCCCGGAGTGTCTCTCGCGGCGGCTGAGACGTGAGGTCCTCTCCCTCTCACGTTCCGCCACCTCTTTTGCTAGCATCACTGCTTCGCAGAGGCAGACGACGGCGTCCCATTCCTCCTCGCCCCGGACCATGGCTTGCACCAGGGCCGGACGCGAGAGGTCGCCGCTGCCGATCGCCGCTACGAGAACACGGCGGAGCTCAGCCCAAGCGGGGCAGACCTCCACGGTGTGCTCCACCGTGTCCTCCGGCCGATCCTCACAGTGGTGACACCCGGGCGTTTCCTTCCGCCTGTTTCGGTGCATGTACCTTCCGAAACCACCATGTCCGGTGAGGACCTGCGTCAAACGGAAGGTGAGGGCGCCGTGGCGCCTTTCCAGCCACTCCTCAAAGAGGGGACTTACCGCCGCTATCGAGGCGTGCCCTGCACGGAGTTACGACAGTCGCTCTCTCCATGTCGCCATGAGATTACACCGGAGGTCTGTCCGCCGCGCAGCAATTTGCCACGGCAACGGAGTGACTCCGCGGTGCAGCGCCTCCACGCCCCATTTTTGCAGGCGCGCGAGGACTATCGCCTCCAGATCCCATGGCGGCAAACCGGCAAGGAGGTTCACCGCCTCGCAAGAGATCATGCGGTACCCACGGACTAGCCTTACGGCCATCACCTTTTGGGGCGCGTTCAGGTAGTGGGCGGCCCGCTTTCTCAAAGCCCGCGCCCACACCGGGGTCCCGTAAAGGGCCATGGACCGCACAATCCCCGCATAGAGCCTCCGGCAGGAGGCGTTTGGCCCCCCAGATTGGGCAAGAGCCACCTAAAGGCCAACCAAACCAAGTGGGTTCCGAGCCGCGGTTTGCGATGTTAAGGTTAGTTGAGAACAAATATGTGCATAGTACCTCACCTCTAGTGTTGGCTTTGTTGCAACCCCAAAGCGGGTGATGTGTTTGAGTCTGTGCAGATGACCAGGCCCAGGTTGTGGTCTTCACAGTACCTTCCCAGGTCGGCCATCCCTTTTGGTGGGCAGTCCTCGCCAGGCATGTATACCGAGGCCAGGACGATATCAGGTGCGTCGCCGTCGGTTTTAAGCCTAACGGCTATTACATCTCTGCAACATAAGTAATAGGGGATCGGACTGAGTCAAAAAAATATGATTCTAATTAGTCCGTCAGTTAGATTATCGAAAAATATTGGATACGTGTTTTTTGTTTTATCAAATTAATCAAAATTGACGAAGATAAGATGTGGTTGTGACGTAATTTGTAGTTAAAAATTGTACTATCATAAAATATGACGTTTTCGAAGATTTTACGAGTTTTCGAAGCACTGTATTGTCTTCATTTTTTGTTTATGGTAAAAAAGAAAAAATACGTGTCCAATATTTTTTGGAAATCTATCTGACGGACTAATTAGTTTTTTTTTTGTCCGATCCCCTATTGCGTGAGTGTGGTGGTGTACACGTAGTAGTGTAACAGTACTATTACATTACAAACTTTTATTTAGTTTCACCTGTCCCGATGTCTGTCAGAAATTTATCAGTGTAAAACACATTTCCTGGTTTCCGATTAATGTAAAATTTTGCACGACGCCTAACAAAGCACTATATTACTTATAGCCTAACAAAGCAATAATAAGATGACTTGGAGCTGATCTGATGATGGAACTGTTCTGGAAGATGGCCCTAAGAACCCCGTTATAAAACGACGCAACCCCATCGAGTTTGGACTCGTTTGATTTATCTTGACGAGTACCACTTTGTCTTTAGATAATGTCAACGTCTATTGATGGAGCTGGAAGGTAGCCATAGGAATTCCGTTATAAAGCGACGTAACCCCGTCGAGTTTGGACTTGTTTTGTTCAGCTTGTCGAGTAGGTACTTTAGCAGTTCTGTAAATCGATGAATAAGACTGCGCAAAGTCCGAATAAACCTAGAACCTATTGTTGATTCATTAGGTAGGCACCTATCCTTACAAAAATAAATGAGATCCCACTAAAAAAAAAACTTGTAAAAAAGCCAAGTCGCGCAACTCAGTTCTTGTGCCGTAAAAACCAGTGATATCCATGTAATACTAAGTCAGGTAATTTATTCAGTACTTAACGTAAACAAAAAATTAAAACAATACATTGCAACTCATGTGACGTCACATTTCATTACATTTTTATCTCAGTAATTTTTCATTAATTTATAAATAATAAAACAAAAAACACGTATCCAACATGTTTGGTAAATCTAACTGACTGACTAAACCGATTTTTTTGTTAGGAAACATCCCTCCCTATTCCATCCAAGATCTTTTTTTCGTAAATTAATCATGTCAATAATTTGAGAACCTAAAAAGGATTTTCCTACCACGCTACGGCAACCTCGGTATACGGTTTCGACTTCTTTGTCAGATTCGTTTTAAATTCATGATATCATACCTTACCTACCTATAAGTTACTTATGGTTTTATTTATGTCCATATTTTGGGGGATGCTCGCTGGATTAGCTCGTGACCTCGCCGCGCGGCGCCTCACAGCGTATCCCGCTCATGAATAACGCTTCGGCGAAATCCGGGCGCAAGTCGTGCATCGCCGGAAACACGAACTGTCAGGCTGGCTACTTAATCACTACACTATGTTCGCGCACGAACTAGGTATTCTTACACCGCATCAAGTACAAAAAGTTTTTATGGAATGACACAGCCCTTAACTTAAAATCAAAATAACTCTTTATACAGGGTGTAAACGAACCCTTCACGCAGCCGTCAACCAAGCTCTAAGTGGCACTGCGCAAAAATAATTGCTGTGAAACGAAATTTTTTTTTGAACTTCAAAAATAATCAGATTTTTGTCGCGCGCAATAGTGATGCCCGCAATCGGCTATTCATGTGTGCGGGCGTTGTGTCTACTCGGACACGCTACACGGCCACGGCACACAGCTGGAGGCGCGACACCACGTCCCTCGCTCAAGCGTGTAGCGGTGTAGGTACGCTACTCAGCGTACTTACCTAGCTAAAATGAATTGGTAAATCAAATTTGACTCATCTACGGTATGTTACGGTACATTTATCTATTGGCCTATCTACAATTGTTACACTGCTTATCCTAGAAATACTAAAAATAATAGGTATACATATATTATATTATTCATAAAATCTGTATATTTTTTTCCCGGGGTTCAAACCCTCCGCATACTTGTTAACTGACATTGATGTACCATAATTATGTAGGTGCAGAACTTAAAACACTCACAGGTCTTTCAATTATTAAAATAATTAAATTGAGCCTAAATTATTGTCAATTTGACTGTACCTTTCTTTTGGAAACCAACGACATGGAGCGCTCACCCAGGAGAACCTCTCACCGTTCCGTACACACTACTGGAGCGCCTGGAGCGCCTGGAGCAGTTGCCGATGATGCGAGGAACGCAACTCGCATAGTATAATATAAAATATGCGCAGTTCAGTATGTGTGGTTTCAGTTGAAGGCACGGTGATGGTTGGCAGGCGCGGCATGTGACGGCCGGCTGGGCGGCGCTAGCGGCGCGCTGCGTTCGGCGGCATGCCAGGCGGCCGCCGGGGGCTCGTAGCCCCGCAGAACACCTTCCTCGAGAACATCATCCGCCGGTCCTCCTCACAGCGTGAGTTACACCCCTACTCCTGAGCCCCCCCTGTCAGCGGTAGGTAAGGGCACGGTGTGCTCGTTCCCGACGCTCTGTAACGCATGACCCTTCCCTGCAGCAGACAGCAGCTTCCTGTTGGCGAACGCGCAGATCGTGGACTACCCCATCGTGTACTGCAACGAGACGTTCTGCAAGATGAGCGGCTACAACCGCGCCGAGGTCATGCAGAAGTCATGCAGGTATGTAACACTTCTGTAACTCTTCTATCTAAACAACAGCTAATCTTGTACAAGTCACAACATTTTTGGCCCACGGTCCTTGAGGAAGCCGGAAAACACTGCACGGGCAAGTACTGCTGCTGCTGATTTTTTTTTTTTAAACTTTGCCCCACACTAAGAATTTCTCCTGTATCGTGGGTGCGTTCACAAACATTTAAACTCACATACACAAATACCCAGACCCGGAACAACTATCTGTAGGTCATACAAATATTTGTTCCGTGCGGGAATCGAACCCGCGACACGCAGCGCAGCAGTCCATTGCTTGAGCAACTGCGCCAACCGTGCCGTCAAATTAAAGTTTTCTTGTCAACAAGTGCTCGTGACGATGATAAGACGCTAAGGAGGTTCCGTAATGCTAACCCGGACAATACGATTTGCTTAATTTAAGGCCTAAACAACAACGTACACTGATCAAGTCTGTCCAGCACATTGCGATAATGACGGAGTGAAGTTGTACCGGCCCCTTTATGTGCTCGTTGATATACGACAGTTTTGTGAGCGTGCATGTGGTGGCGGTGTGGCTTTCTGTCACAGATTCTATGGTTCTGTGGCGTGTGACGTTTGGCGTACTGTGGCGTGCGGTGACGTGTGCGTGTTGTAGGTGCACGTGGATGTACGGCGAGCTCACGGAGAAGGAGGCGGTGGAGCGCGTGGACCGAGCGCTCGACCACCACCTCGCCGACCAGTTCGAGATCCTACTCTACAAGAAGAACCGTACGTATCGCGCGTGCATCGCTCTCCCTGTCAGTAACAGAGCTAGCAGTTCACTTACCACCACCCGTGTGTACAGGCACGCCGCTGTGGCTGCTGGTGCACGTGGCGCCAATCCGCAACGAGCGTGAGCTGGTAGTGCTGTTCCTGCTGACGTTCCGCGACATCACGGCGCTCAAGCAGCCCATCGACGCCGACGACCCGAAGGGAGGCCAGTATTACACGCTCACTAAACAATGTGGTCACAGTACTTAGTCGTTGCTGGCGTATGACGGTATAATGCGCTGTTCCGCAGGGCTGTCGAAGTTCGCGAAGCTGGCGCGCTCGGTGACGCGCTCGCGCTCCGTGCTGGTGTCAGCGCTGCCGGCGCTCAAGGAGCCGCAGCGCGCGAGCCACCTGGCGCATGTCAGTACACTCAGTACTCCTGCACACCATGTAAACACGCACCTTCACACTCTACTACTGGCGCTACTGCACAGTGCGCTCTACCGATACTAACGATACCGACTTAGCGACGCTATATCAACTAAATGTATTTCCGCTGCAATTCTATTAGTTAAATATAATAACCCTCCTTTTGGGCCTCGCCGCAGTCGGGTAAACATAATTATGGTTATTACTATTATATGAATAAGTAGGGTTACTGCAATCATTGCGAAGCTGTAACTAAAATAAATAAATATCCCTTATATTTATTTTTTACTCGACTACGGCGAAGCCCAAAAGGAGGGTTATGTGTTTGGCGTGTAAGTCTGTGTGAATGTCTGTTTGTTTGTTCCCTCAAAACTCCTAAACGGATGAAGGGATTTCAATAAAATATACGTCGTTAGATTCGTCTTGATGGCGCGAGTGTCACTGGCTACATTAAAATATAAAAAAAAACAAAGAAACATTGCTGATTATGGGGGCCATATCGCGAATTTGAGCAAAAAAACCGTTACCGTCGAGCGGGGTATCAAAATGAAGGGTTTTAAAAGCACATTACAAAAATATATGACACTTATATGTTTAAAAGAAATTCAAAGACAGAAATCCTATAAACAAACACAAAAGTTAAATCATCTGCGAAGAATTTTACGCGACCAACGAAAGAACAAACAAAAAAGAACTAAAACGTTGGAAATAAAAAAAGTAGTAAAAAACTTAAAAGCTAAAAACAAGCACATTTTTAACTACACAAAACTTGGAAGCAGGCGGGGTTCATTTTAATATTAAATTATGAAATGAAAAAAGAATAAAAGATTGACTTGGCCATCGCATCGCATTCGCCAATGTTAAACATGCCATTGTAATAGCTAATCGCCATCGCATTGGCCAATGTGATGAAATGGCCAAGTCAATCTTTTATTTAAAACATCAAAGGTTTTTAAGTAGGGATTAAATATATTTACTGACTTGGTATTACATGGATCTCACTACTTTTTACGGTAAAAATGAGTTGCGCGGCTTGGCTTTTTTTACAAGTTTTGTATTTGGTGGGATCTCATTTCTTTTTGTAGCGTCTCTCATTCTATCTATTTCGTTTAATGAATCAACAATATATAGGTTTATTCGAATTAGGAGCAGTCTTATTGATCGATTTGAAGTACTGCTAAAGTACCGTAGGCGTTTATAACGGAATTCCTATGGCCACCTTCAAGCTCCATCAACAGATCTTGGAGACCATCCAAAGACAAAGTACTCGTCGAAACGAATCAAACGAGTCTAAACTCGATGGGTTATGTCGTTCTATAACGGAGTTCCTATGGCCTCCTTCCAGCTCCATCATCAGATCCTGGTTACCAACTAAAGACAGAGTACTCATCAAGACAAATTAAATGAGCTCAAACTCGATGGGGTTATGTAGTTTTATAACGGAATTCCTATGGCCACCTTCCAGCTCCATCATCAGAACTATTTAGAACCCTGAACATCATCTTAAGACAAACAACTCGACAAGACGAATCAAACGAGTCCAAACTCGATGGGGCTATGATATTCTAAAATGGAGTTCCTATGGCAAACTTCCAGTTCCATCATCAGATCAGTTCCATATCATCATAATATTGCATTGATAGGCGATATACATATACGTGCAAAATTTCAGATCAATCAGAAACTAGGACGTATGTTTAATTTAATAACTCGTAAAATTCATTTCCTGAAAATGTAACTTTATCTTTGTAATCCTATACAGTTATATGGGATTACAAAGTTATTTATGCACTTAGTATATCTAGAAAACTAGACTGAAATTGTATACTTTTTTAGTTTTTCCATGGTTTGTACACTAAACAGTAATTGTGTTCTAAATTTGAAGCTTCTATGTCTGCTAGAAGTGCCTTAGACTTTTGATGATCGGGCAATCAATCAGTCAGTCAGTCAGTCAGTGAGTGACAAAACTAAGGAACTTTGATTAGTTATAATTCTTAAACTACTGGTTCAAATTGAATGAAATTTGAACCAGTAGTTTTTTGAAGGCTTCTAGTTTTATCCACAACGAAGTTATAGGAGGTCGAAAATGGCCTGAACTGGTTTGAGAAAAGGATGGTACGGCCGTGCCGCTTTATTGCTCGACTTGGCGGGGGCACTGCCGTGCCCCCAGATGGACCCCGCCTGCTTCCAAGTTTTGTGTAGTTAAAAATGTGCTTGTTTTTTGCTTTTCAATTTTTTCAGTCGCGTTTTTTATTTGTTAATAATTTCTAAAATAGTAACAATTTTTAAGAAATTTAGAAAACAGAGCCTTTAAAGTTTTAACTTTCGACAATGAAATACCCGGATTACCCGGTGTCACCTGTGGGTGAAATGAAAAGGAGGTAGTTACTTAGATTTTTTATATTTTTCCTATCTAAATGTAGCCTATTAGAAAAATATGGACCTTTAAATGAAAATAGGAGAGAAAAGTAAGGAGTTAGAAAAAATGTATAAAGTTGGATTAAATAAGATGTTAATAAATAGTAAAAAAAATAAATACACCGATAGGAATATATTGATAAACCTACGAGTGGGCATTATTATTCAACAATATAATGTTCCAGTTGGTAGTCAGTTAGCAATAGGAAAAAAGAAGCAGAGTCGTCGCAGGTAAACAGGCTCGACAAATAAAAATATACTATTAAAATATTTTATAGGTTGCTTTCTTACACTTGATAATCAAAAAAATTTGTTTATTAATTATCGTTTAACATTATAAGCTCACGCCCTTTTCCCATGGGGGTAGTCAGAAACCACAGAAAGAAACAAAACATTATAATATTTAGTAAAACATCTTATTAGGGCCATAGCCGTATTCGTTTCCAAAACTGGAAAGAGGATTGAAGCTTTTACATGTCTCACTAAAGACACACAGGAGACCGGATTACTTCATCACAAAAGTAAAAAGTTAAATGTGTTAGGGTTTGTGAATTTAGAATTTACTAATTGATTATTTTAGTCTATATTCATATTTATAAAGCTTTCATTTTAATATTTTACACTTAAATGTGAGTTGTGGTCGCTCTGTGATCGGTTGAGACAAAAAGGCGCGAACCAATCAGAGAACTCGCTTCTTGGCGCGGAAAAACAAGCGGGGGAACGAACGAAACGTTTTGGCGGGTTGCTCAGTCTCTGGGGTTTGGAGACATCGACACGATAGGTTGAATTAAATAAGAACCTAGTATTAAAAAGTATTGATTTGTATGTGCAGTTCAAGAAATATAAGACAGTTCCATATAAATCATTGCATCGTTATTTGACTACATCCTGGTACCGTTAGGCTTCCCCACAAATGGATTAAATAGAAAGGATAATAGTTACCTATAACATTGCTCAAAAACACACGAAATGGTTATTAGGTAACAAAAAAAAATGATGTTGTGTTTGAACTTGAAGTGTTCCTCACGTTTTTTAAGTTATTAACAATACGCTTAAGTCATCCAATAGGTTATAATAATTCGGTCTCCAGATAACATAAATAATAAATACTAAGTAAAGTAATATTAATTAAATACACTCGAGAGCCAGGGGCGTGCGCCCTATATAGGCTCTTAGGCTTAGCCTACCTTACATACTGAGCATTTCTTATAAGTAATTAACGATGGAATAAAATAACTCTATGTACAAATTAATAATAAAAAAAGTTCAAACTCCTGTTAAAATACTTATAGCAATGTTTCGCGTCCCACTAAAACTCATTGACAAGGACTACGATTAGTACGAATCTTATAGACAAACACTCGACTTGTCTAAAACCCATTCATAATTGTATGCACACAGCGTCACATCGGTGCGTATGGCCATGTCTATGAACCGCACACATACATAGATTTTCGCAATTTTAACGTAGCAGCTCCTACGAGCCTACGACTGTAGCTGAGTGGGCTGTGATTGGCTGCAACAACACAACCAAACTATAACCCGCGAAGTTCAAAACTTGCATTTTTTTGCAATTTGTAGGCCAGTGCTAGGTTGTATGTTGAATAAAATATGACTACATACGTCTTAAAACCGGAAATCATATTTTAATGAACATACAACCTAGCACTGGCCTGCAAATTGCAAAAACGTATGGAAATTTTAATTTCGCGCTTTGCGAACTTCGGGCTTCCGTGCATAGAGCGCAGCACCTGTTTAGTTCGATGTTCGTAATGTTGTCAACTTGTCACCATTGAATGCCATTGATGCATTTCGTCGTATAATCCTGCAAAAAATGTTGACCGCTGTTGTGAACAAACTCTATATGAAAATGATGCAATTTTATTTGCTAGTTTTTTCTATCGACAATAATAACCTAGAAATTATTTTTTACATAAGAGGAAGCCATTACTGTTTCATTGTTATAACAAGCAATATATAGCGCGATTTTGTTTTGAAACCGAAAACGTACAGTTAACATCATTAACAGTAGTGTAAATATAAATTTTGTCGTGTATAACCTTTTTTTGTTGTGTGTGTTTTGGTGTGTAACCTAACAAATAACAATGGTATTTACTTGTGAAGTTTGTGCTGATAATGTGGGTTGTTGGATATTAAAGGTAATAAGTTTTCTCAAGTAGCGTAAGTTTCAAGTAGTATCTAAAGGTAGATGTGTACCCGAATTACGAGAATTAATCCAAAAATATGGTAATTCATCGCGTACTCGTCATTTAATCCTCATAATTATACAACATTTACCTGGCTGTGTGGCTGCATACACACATATAAATTATTTTGTTTTCCGTGCATTTTGTTTAATACATCATTTTCATTCCTCGGCCAAAAAGCATGACCTATCAGAAAAACGTAGAGGGTGTAAAAGGACCCTTAACGCAAACGAAGGGCACTTGTTCTCCCCACCATTGCGATCATTTTTTTGTTCTAGGCCATACCTGGGAACCCTCTAGTTACAGAGATATTGGGGGTCAAAGTTCCAAATTTTGCACAGCTGTTTTTGTAAATACTAGTTAATAAGGTTATAACTTTACTTAAATTACCTCCATGCCCCTTTTACTATTCAAAGCATCCACTAGCACAATGTTTAAAGTGTGCTACTTTTGAATTGTAGGTACATATAACTTTTGTTTTTACAGGCTTATTTTTAAATATTAAGTACAGGTAAAAATGTGACTTTTTTTTCCTGACAATTATTAGTAGCCTACCCATCGCGAGGGACCACTGCACGCCACTGTCGAGAGCAATGAATCCGGGTCACTTAAAGAATCCTAAAAATCTCGGAAACTAAAAATGCTAGGTTAATGCAATAAATTGTATTTAATAGACAATGTAATACTCCTTAAATGAAGGTATTAAAACTTCTTAGTTATTGTAAAGTTATATCATAAAAAAATCAAATTTGAAAAAGGGCCACTTTCGAAGATGGAACTACGAAATTACAGCATTTGGTTTTGCTTTTGTTTGTAATCTGTCATTTATGTGGGTACATAAACCATGTTGATAGTGCTCTATATTCATTATTCAAGCTGAAATTATGTCGCTTACGCCTGAAGAATGCACCAGAATACTTACAATGCTGGAAACCGGCCGGAGTCAGCGCGATACAGCCAGGACTGTCGGTGTGTCGCTGTCAACAGTACAAAGAGTTCTCCGACGTTACGAAGAAACTGGTTCTAACCTACGCAGACCAGGAACGGGCAGAACCAGGTGTACCACAGCACGAGAAGACCGATACTTGGTGAACACCATGCTTCGAAATCGCTTTCTCACAGGAACTGAACTCACAAATGAGTTTCGACGCCTCGGAGGAAGTAACCCAAGTGCATGGACAGTAAGACGTCGGCTTGCTGAATCTAACTTAAAACCCCTTAGACCTGCAAACGGCCCTAAACTGGAGCGTGGGCATCGTATTTCAAGACTAAGATATGCCCAGAGCCACGTAAATTGGAGTATTGAAGATTGGTCAAAAGTTATGTTCTCCGACGAATCAAAATTTATGCTCTACAAGCACGATGGAAGACACAGAGTGTATCGAAGACCAGGGGAAAGATTCAAGCAAGCATGCATCGAAGAAAAAGTAGCCTACGGTGGTGGGTCTGTACTTGTGTGGGCCGGAATTTCTTCTGAAAGTCGCACAGAGCTGGTGATCATAGAAAACGGCTCTTTAACTAGCGTAAGATATTATGTGGAAGAAATCCTCAATGATCACGTTGGTCCATTTATGGTCAATTTAGGTGAGGATGCTATATTTATGCATGACAATGCCCGACCTCATACAGGTAGGATTGTGAATGACTACCTTCAAGAGATGAACATTACTCGTATGGAGTGGCCAGCGCGCAGCCCGGATATCAACCCGATCGAGCATGCTTGGGACGAGCTAGGCAGATGCGTAAAACAACGAAACCCTCCCCCAATCACGCTTCGTGAGCTCAAAATTGCTCTCACAGAGGAATGGGAGAATATTCCCCAAAATCGTATAAGGAACTTGGTGTACAGCATGCCAAACCGCGTAAACGCAGTAATGGAAGCACGAGGAGGCAATACCAAGTATTAAAATTCAAGAAAATCGTAATAAAGTTCAAAAATTTCATGTTTCCTATTTTTGTTTTAAGGAGAGATCAGCAGTTTTTTTCTTTATGTAACTTTGTGTTAATAAAATGTATGGTGGCTCATATTTTTTTTACTTTCATTTAAGGAGTATTACATTGTCTATTAAATACAATTTATTGCATTAACCTATCATTTTTAGTTTCCGAGATTTTTAACATTCTTTAAGTGACCCGGATTCATTGCTCTCGAGTGTATTATAAAATATAAATCCCGGATCGGTAACACTACCCACTGTAATAATCGTTCAAATATAAATCGAATTGTTGTAATATAAATCGGTCGCCCGGCAGTTTTCTTGAAACTCTCATAACACGGTTTGACGCTGTAATGTGTTTTTATATATGATCAAACGAGCTTCAAAGTGAAGTTCGATCATTATTATATGAGTCGCTTCATTCGAAGATATTTTTACCCGACTGCGGCGAAGCCCTAAAGGAGGGTTATGTGTTTGGCGCGTATGTTTGTATGTATGTATGTATGTATGTATGTATGTATGTCCGTTTCTTTGTTCCCTCATAACTCCTAAACGGATGAAGGGATTTGAATGAAAAAACTTTTATTTTTATTAGATTTATTTTACCCTATTTTTTTTTCACTTACATCACTCACTACCGTTGTATCGGTCAGTTGTAACCGTCATTGTTTTAGAGATGAATGAGTTGTCATGATTGCAAATCTCTCCAGGGTTCCTTAGGGTGAGTTGGGAAGTTATATCTTCGAATGAAGCGACTCATATAATAATGATCGAACTTCACTTTGAAGCTCGTTTGATCATAAATTATATTTCGTCGCTTCATTCTTCAGATATTTTTAATCATGTAGATGTTAAGAGATAATGAGATTTGCAGGTTCATATCAATAAATTACAAGGATTTTTTAAATGATTATAATATTTTAACTTTTTAATCACATACAAAAATAGATGGTAATTTTCTATGATATGATTTGTGTTTGATGTACAATCAATGTCTTACAGTTAGCTACAATCTAGAAATACTGATTTGTGTTTGATGTACAATCAATGCCTTACACTTAGCTACAATCCAGAAATACTGATTCTGAAAATTCGGCTTCGTTAATTATATTAAGTTTATAAAATTTGGCAAATGATTGAGAACTACTGGTCCATCCCGCAGTTCTACTTATTGTGTCAATGCACACACCAGCTGAGCTTGCAGAAGAAGTTGAGGCGTGTCGTGTACTGTGTGCACTGAATATCGATGTGTCCACCCCGCTTTCTGATAACACCAATTTTATCCATCGACTTATTGTTTGGGCTGAGGCTGGCTTATTGTTTGGGCTGTGGCTGGCTTATTAGGTTTTTTAATTGTTAGTATTAAGTTGTTTACGTTTTTATCTCTTAGATTTTTTGTTATATATATGTAATCTAGAGTACAGTAGCAGGGCAAATATTTTTGTTATCTACAAAGCAGGGAAGAAAGTGTACAGATTGTTCTCTTCCTGGGGCTGAAGTCTTATTATGTCTGTTATTACTATTCTTACTCCGTTTGATGAGATATTTACATTGTCTAGTTTTATTAGGGAAAGAGTCTGTACTCGTTGTGCCGTACATAAAGCTAGTAAGATAACAATTTTTTTTGTTAATTGACTTAGGTCTAAATCTCGATTTGGGTACCATTTTGAAACGAGATTAAGGACTATCTGCGGGTCCCACGTGTGTGTATATTTTGGCCTGCTAGGTTTACGTTTAAAGGCTCCTCTTAGCAAACGCGTGATGCATTCATCAGAACCAATATTGTTGCCCAACAGTCGCGAAAGTGCAGATCTATGGGAGTTCAAAGATCCGTACGAGGCACCTTTGTTAAACTCTGTTGTCAGAAAAGAGATGACTTTGCTACTGTACTCGCAAATGTATCAGATTTATTATCTTTGCAAAATTGACACCAAAGTTTGTATGAGACGCTATTAAGCTATATTGTTTTTTGGTATTATTGGAAAGTGATGCTAACATGAGGTCTATTGCTTCGACGGGGATGTTACGTCAGAGGAAGGCTGCCCGGAGAGTATCGCTGCAGCCAGTGTAAGCTGACTGTGTAGTGGGTGCAGGTGATCCCTGGAAGATGATACGAGCAAGTCTTACTGGGCTCAAAAAATATTATTTCTGAAGAGATTAGCTATTTAACGATAGGAAACCACGGTTGTGATGGCCACCATGGGAATACTAGTATACCACACGCCTCATCGTTTATTATCTTATAAACGCTTTTAAGTATGAGAATGGTGTGAAATGTTATTCGAAATGAAGTTTTCCCTTATGGTTTTATAAGCTTGAATATCTTTAGGTATTATTTTGATAATATGGCCTGTCCTGAAGATGGTCATAGTGTATTGGTCGTTTTCTATGAACTCATTCATAGCTTCTTTCAGCGATATTATGTTGAGAACTCCTGTTACGAAGATCGGCTCTGGTCTTGGTACGTATATTTTTTCTGTTTTCTCTTTAGTATCTATTTCTTCGTTTTCTAGTAAGTCAAAGCTGTTTTGTGTTGGGATCGAGTATGATGCAGAATTCTTCTTTTTTTTTGTTCGTTGGTTATAGGACTTGTTTCTTTCCTTTTATGTCTTCCTACTAGTTTATCGTTTTGCCGTTCAGTAGGGCCTATAGCTTTGTCGTTAAGTACTTGTGTGTATGTCTCTGTTTCGTTCAGAAGTATCTCGGTGACTTCTGTGCTTTATGAGTCATATGTCACTTTTAATGATGGTGTAGAGTTGCTCTGGGTCTTACGAAGAAGTTTCTATGGTAATATATTTTGTAACACGGATGTGACCATGAATAAACGAATTTTCATCGCTATGGGACTATGGTACTTCTTGCTATTACCCCGAATTTGTACATAGTACTCTGTATTGTACATAGTGTTCTATTAATTAGCAAGGTATCCGAAACCCTTCATGTCTCAATCTACACTTATCTTCTTTAGGTACCTATATATAATTCTACTGTACGTGTGTATGTCACTGAACTAATCCTAAGCAGCTGGAACGATTTTCATGAAAATTGTTGTGTGTGTTCAAGTGGATTCGAGAATGGTTTAGATTTACAATTGGACCCGGTAGGTGGCGCTGCTGTCCGGGCAGCACGACATCTGCCAGGTCCGCTACTATATTATAAAGAGGAAAGATTTGTATGTTTGTATGTTTGTAACGAAAAAAACAAAAAATTACTTGACCTATTTCAAAAATCCGTCCACCTATTGAATGCTACTTCATCCTTCATTGACAGATGCTACATTTAATACCAGTTTAAAAATAAATTTTATGTCTACCCGTGCGAAACCAAAACGGGCTGCTGATCTCTAATAACTATACCACCTACCCACCTTCCTCTCTACCTACCTACTTACGTGAACAAAACCGGCGTACATCGAAATAAAGCTCTATTTCCTCATACATTTAACAAGTAAATTAACATCCTTCAGTAAAAAAATCTTTAAACACAAATTAAAATTTTTCAGAATGTCAAGCATCATTGCCAAAGGTCAACCTTAACTGGTGCGTATGGAAAATGGGCGGGTCTTATAGTAAAGAGAAGATAAGTGCCCATCCGTTGCACCGGCTCATGATATTTGCATAATAACTTCAATGCATATGCATAGTAGGTATTTACTATATTATACTTAAAGTACCTAACAGCAGGTTGTCAGCTTACTGGAAAATGAAATTTTCAGTAGAACATTTTCATAAATATTTTCTTATTGATAAAATATTCGGGACCTGTCGATGCGCGACACCTGGGGCAGGTCTATGTCCAGCAGTGGATGTCTTTTGGCTAAAATGATGATGATGATGATGATGATGATGATGAACATCACGCTTGTAATACCCAAAGGGTTAGGCAGACTTCGACAAAAAAGTGAAAAATAAACTTTAGATTTTTTTTTTTTTTAAGTCGGTGACTTGTTTTTTTGCCACCGCCTTCAGAAACTAATTTTTCTTCTAATGTTTATTTTTCACTCTTTTGTGTTTTATTTTTTGTCGAAGTCGGTTTTAATTTTTTGTTAAAAAGTTTTTAATTCAATTTAATTCATTTATTGCATCAAATATGGTAGGTACATGAAGTTCTCATTATATAAAATATTTAGTAACACACATTTGGCCAATATTATAGCATGCAATAGTACAATTTTTTACACCTAAGAAACCGTTAAATATGTCTGTGCTTTAATGTATAAAATTGACAGGGACACTTTTGGAAAAACTCATCTATTGAATAAAAACACTCTTGCAACAACCACTTCCGCAACGCAACACAAAACTTATTAAAAGGTAGTTGAGTAATTGACCTCGGCAAAGCATTGTAAATTAGGGGAGCCATATAAACGCAACTCCGCCGGAAAAGCTCTAGTTTTGGAACGGGCATTTCAAAATCTAAGCGTGTAGGTTTTCTTTTATTTGTGTAGGTAATCTTTCCGCTCAAATAATTCAAGATTAGACCTCACGAACCTGGCAACTTCGTAAATATAAATGCATGGGACCGTCAAGAGATTGTGCGACTTGAATATAGGCCTGCATGAGTCAGACCACTGCATTTTAAACATTGCACGAATACATTTTTTTTGGGCGATAAAGATCTTTGCTATTTCGGAAGAATTTCCCCACACAACTATACCGTATCGTATTACTGAGCAGACGTAAGCGTGATTCACCATTATGGCGGTACGTAAAGATGTAATAATTTTAATTCTCTTTAAAGCAAATACGAATTGATTGATTTTTTTTCAAATTATTTCGATGTTAATAATTGTTGTAATTCTTCCAAGTAAAATGCTCATCCAGTGTAACACCCAGGAACTTTGTATTACTAACCTGTTCTATATTATTATTGTTTAGTGCAACATTCAGACGTACAGGTTTACTTTTAAATGTTTTGCAATAAATCACATTAGTCTTGGAAATATTTAATTTTAATTTATTTATATCTAGCCATTGTATTATGTCATTTAATGTTTGTTTAATTTCAATGTCAAGGTTTTGTGCATTTTTACATTTAATAATAATTGTGGTATCATCGGCGAACAATACGCACTGTTGTTTTATAGACTGAGGCAAGTCATTTATGTAAAGAAGAAACAATAATGGCCCCAGGATACTACCTTGTGGTACACCACAGCAATTAATCCTTGCTTCAGAATCAAAATCTTCTAAAGTGTTATTTAATTTGTTTAATTTTGTTAACCTCGTTACCTGTTTTCTGTCAGTTAGATAAGATTGAAACCATTCTTTTGCTGGACCTCTGATACCGTATTTTTCAAGTTTATCTAGAAGCCGCGCATGATCAACACAATCGAACGCCTTACTTAAGTCTAACAACAGTGCACAAGTAGGTATTTTATTATTAATATTCGTCATCATTGCTTTCACTAGCGTAAATATTGCCAAAGTCGTCGATTTATTTTGCCTAAACCCGTATTGTTGGTCAACAAGAATGTTGTGTTTAATAAGAAATTTTATCACTCGCCTGTACATAACTTTTTCAAAAATTTTAGATATAATTGGAGTGAGAGCGATAGGCCGGTAATTGTCAACATCTAATTTTGAACCTTTTTTGTATAGCGGCTTTATCAGAGACAGTTTTAGCCTATTAGGAAAGCAGCCCTGTTCCAAGGATAAATTGACAATGTGAGCCAATGGCGATGCGATATGTTTGGTTATTTTTTTTACGAGCTCAGTTGTGATGCTGTCATACCCAACCGATTTCGTGTTTCTTAAAGACATTATGATACGATATATTTCAGAGTCGTCAGTGGGTTCTATAAATATACTTTTATTATTGGATTCAATTTTATGTATTGCAGTTTAATTATTATTTTTATTAAGAGTAGAGGAATTATCATTATTATTATTATTAGAAATGTCAACAAAGTGATTATTAAATTTATTAGCAATGTCAGATCCAGATGTCAACGTAATACTACCATAAATAATTTTACTGATATATTCCCTAAACGGTTCGTTACCCATGTTGCGCTTTACAACATCCCACGTGGCCTTAATTTTATTACGAGAAGAAGTTATGTGTCTTTCATTACACAAAGTCTGTAGGCTATTCATGCACTTCCGTAATAATTTAGAATACGCTTTGTACTTACTCTTATTTTCATTATTTTTATTCAAGTAATATTTGTACCTTAATGACCGCTTAGTATTACAACATTTCTTTATGCCTTTTGTTATCCATTTAGGATTACTACTATTGTGTTTTATTTTAACTCTAATACATGGGAAACAAAGTTTATAAAATAATGTCAACAAATCATGAAACTTTTCAAAGGCTTCGTTAGTATTTGTTATACCATAGATTTCATTAAAATTTATGCAGCTGATGTGATCCACGAATTTAGTTACGTTCTCTTTATTTAAATAATTTATATTCATTATACAGTAATCCACTGCCATTCTGATTGAAGTTTCCTGTTCAATTTTGATCAGTTGAGCTGTGTTATGATCAGACAGGTACAAATTATATGTTTTACCACTGACATTATGAATATTGCTGATAATATTATCTATGCATTTATTGAGCCTAGTCGGTTCATTTATGTGATATTTCAGTCCATAATTAAGCATGAATTTCTTGAATCTAGTACTAGTTTTATCAGTTAAAAGCAAGTCTATATTAAAGTCGCCACAAACTACTATATTGCATTTTTTGTGTTGCAGTCTTGTCATAACTTTTGTAAAATGTTCACTTATAATACCACAAGAGCTTCAAAATTATCGGGTATTTCCCGATTTTATTTGTTTGCAGGGAACCTTGAGGGAAATGCCAGATAATTTTGAAGCTCGTGTGGTATTCGGGGGATTATTTTTCCGTCCCAAATGTCGGCCAATAGAATTGCACCATGAGACGAAATGTACAGTTAACAAATAAACATTTCCTTTGACTTTTTTATCGATGGTGGACAGAGAACAAGCTCCAAATCGACTCATTTTCATGCAAAATCTCCAATTTTCACAATTGAATTCAACCTGTCAGTTTGACGTGTGGTTAATTTGACTGGATCATGTTTTGTTTTTTATATATAGCAACGACCAGAGAAAATTTTCAAAAAATTATCAGTATAATACCATGTAGGTTGTACCACGTGACGTCGAATGGTGCAATTCTATTGGTCGATATTTGGGTCGGAAAAATAATCAAAGAAAATATTAATGTCTGAGTTTGGTATCCTGTATACACAAATTATAATTAGTTTAAGCTGCTTTATTTCAATACCACATATTTCGAAATGTTTATCAACAGCAAATTCGTTGACTACATCCAACTCAACACATTCGAAACCTTTCTTACACAAAATACACGTGCCACCACGTCGTTCTAGTCTGGAATAGATTGCTCCGAGATAAAAATTATTTATATTCAAATATTTTTCTTCACTTTTTTTAATTTTCACTTTTTAGTGTTTCACTTGTGCTTACCCCTTCACAACGTACCGGAGTGATGTTATGTTGTGAACTGGTGTAAACAATATACAGACATGGGATTTCAGCAATCCCAATCCATTTGCTATCATTTAGACATCAATACGACCTCGCAAACTTCTTTATTTAGGTAGAATAACAAAACATCACGCCTGTAATCCCCGAATTTTGCGAGGTCGTATTGATGTCGGTTACATAAGAACCATTCTACCATCAGATCAGCTTGGTATAGAGAAAATACCAAAATGGCTGTACATTTTTCTGAGTTCCCTTGATTTCGCTAAGATTTCATCATCAGATCCCAACCACCAATTAACTAGGAAAGCATAGGCTTTCGAATAAAAGAAGAATTTTCCAAATCGTTTCGTAAACGACGGAGACGAAAAGATCGTTAATGTAGACAGTGTAGTTTTTTTGTGAGTTTTGTTGATTTTTCAAAAACCGCTTGTCCCTTTCCAACAAAAATAAACGACGGAGTTATGCCCGAACAAACATAAAAAAAATATATAAACATATATTTAAAAATATATTTTTTTATATTTTCTTTCTTTTTTTAGAAGTCGGTTAAAAAATACTTTATGAGACATCGATGCGCAAACTGGAATCATGAATTCAGTTCTATGATAATTATGATGAATTAAGTTACTTCGTGTTCTAGCGCCGCCGCCGCCAGAGTTGCCAGAGTTGCCATTATCTCCAAAATTTAGATCGTTTAGGTATTGCACTTTTGTACGAAAAAGAAGATACCTATAATATGTTTCTTTATTTATTTATTTATGTACACACAAAATACAAAAAAAAAAGCGAAAGGTTAGAAGATTTAGAATAATAATATGCTGGATTCATGGTAGGTTCGCGCGTTGATATCTCTTATTTTGTTTATTAGTAAATACTGATCCATGGGAAGGGAGCTGTGCATGAGCTGTGTGACGTGCGTGTTCCGCAGGTGATGTCGCTGTCGGGGGACGTGCTGCCGCAGTACCGGCAGGAGGCGCCAAAGACGCCGCCGCACATATTGCTGCACTACTGCGCCTTCAAGGCCATCTGGGACTGGATCATCCTCTGCCTCACATTCTACACGGCCATCATGGTGCCCTACAACGTGGCCTTCAAGAACAAGACGAGCGAGGACGTCTCGCTGTTGGTCATCGACTCCATCGTAGACGTGGTGTTCTTTATCGACATAGTGCTAAACTTCCACACCACATTCGTGGGCCCCGGCGGCGAGGTGGTGAGCGACCCCAAGGTCATCCGCAAGAACTACTTTAAGTCGTGGTTCCTCATCGACCTGCTGTCGTGCCTGCCCTACGACGTGTTCAACGCCTTCGACCACGATGAGGACGTGAGTACTGCCCGTTGGCCGCTTGCGATGTGAGTAGAGCCGAGTAGAGAGCGCTGTACGTGACGTGTGCGTGTGCCGGCAGGGCATCGGCAGCCTGTTCAGCGCGCTGAAGGTGGTGCGGCTGCTGCGGCTGGGCCGCGTGGTGCGCAAGCTGGACCGCTACCTGGAGTATGGCGCCGCCATGCTCATTCTGCTGCTGTGCTTCTACATGCTGGTGGCGCACTGGCTGGCGTGCGTGTGGTACTCCATCGGCCGCTCCGACGCCGACTCGGGCCTGCAGTACTCGTGGCTGTGGAAGCTCGCCAACGTCACGCAGAGCCCGTACTCGTACGTGTGGTCCAACGAGTCGGACGGGCCCGAGCTCGTGAACGGCCCGTCGCGCAAGACCATGTACGTCACCGCGCTCTACTTCACCATGACCTGCATGACCTCCGTGGGCTTCGGCAACGTCGCCGCCGAGACCGATAACGAGAAGATCTTCACCATCTGCATGATGATCGTGGCAGGTGCCGGAATTCTTCTGTTATTAGCCGGAGCACGGCGCGACCCCCGCGCACAGCCCCCCGGGGATCCCTGTGCGGCGGGGGCCGCGCCTCCCGCACTCCTGTGTCCTCACTTTGTCGCGCACGGTGTGTTGTACTGCGCACCTCGCTGTACCTCAGACCCTCACCCCGCCCCGCCCCCACCTCCCCGTGCAAGCCCACGGCGCGTCGCGGCGCGTCTCTAACGTGGTCATGAGTCACGAGCGTCCTGTACGGCTTGAACGCGGCTCCCGATGCGATGCAGCCTGTGTCAGAATTGTGTAGTGAATAGTAGTGATATCTAGGGATGCGGTGCAGACAACACCACAACCTGGGACACAAGTATACAACATCGTAATCGCGAAAAATATATCAGCGATCCCAAGACTCCGAAGATCCAGTCCCGAGCAAGTCGTTCAGTTGTTGGTCTGTCCCACTACCTTGAATAAGAACACATTTCTAAGATACGCTGTGTGCTATTCAAATTAAATTATCGTATATGTAATGATCTGTGATTTACTTGGTGCCAAACTTATGTGGCTATAAGAACGATCAGTCTACTCTGGATGCGGTCACACAAGCACTTTGTTCGTATCGGCGGCGCGGGCTATAAGCCCACGGTTCACTACGCGGCGATACGCACCAAGTGCTGTGTGACTGCCGATGGTCTGATCGTCTCTTCCACAAAGTGACGTTTGGAGGTACAGAAACCTGGTGCGATTGATTGCAACAAGACAAGTCGTACAAGTCGTACATGGCGCTCTTCCTGGGTTGGATCACCCGTAACGGTACATCCGCTAGGTATACCTACTTTATGTTTCATTGAAATTCATTTTGTACGTTTTGGTTTTGTTGTCGCTCCATCTGTATCACCGTTGTTGTACCCACGGTAAACAACTTAAACATTGGTGTGCCATACATTCGAAAAGCTTTACTGTTGGAAAAGTATTTGTTTGTAATGATGTTTGAGTGAGAATAGTAATCGTTGTCGAACGTCGAACGGGGAGCTGGGAGACTCGCTCTCTTCGCTCACCGCGAAGCGTTCCATGTTGGCAGCGCTGCTGTACGCCACCATATTCGGCCACGTCACCACCATCATCCAGCAGATGACATCGGCCACGGCCAAGTACCACGACATGCTGAACAACGTGCGCGAGTTTATGAAGTTGCACGAAGTGCCCAAGGCTCTGAGCGAGCGCGTCATGGACTACGTCGTGTCCACCTGGGCCATGACCAAGGGCTTGGACACCGATAAGGTAGGTCTCGAGCCCGCGCCCCGCCACCGCGCACTTCACTCCGCTGACTCCCCTCTCTCGCCTGCAGGTGCTGAACTACTGCCCCAAGGACATGAAGGCTGACATCTGCGTGCACCTGAACCGTAAGGTGTTCAACGAGCACCCCGCCTTCCGCCTGGCGTCCGACGGTTGCCTGCGCGCGCTCGCCATGCACTTCCAGATGTCGCACTCGGCGCCCGGTGACCTACTGTACCACACCGGCGAGTCCATCGACTCGCTGTGCTTCATCGTCACCGGCAGCCTGGAGGTCATCCAGGACGACGAGGTCGTCGCCATCCTCGGTACGTGCACTAAACCGGTACACTGAGGCGCCCGCCACCTCGCGTTTCGTAGTCGTATGTACTGATGGCCGGCTCCGGCGCTCTCGTTGCAGGTAAGGGCGACGTGTTCGGCGACTCGTTCTGGAAGGACAGCGCCGTGGGCCAGTCTGCGGCCAACGTGCGCGCGCTCACGTACTGCGATCTGCACACCATCAAACGCGACCGCCTGCTCGAAGTACTGGACTTCTACCAGGCCTTCGCCAACAGCTTCGCGCGCAACCTTACGCTTACCTACAACCTGCGCCACCGGCTCATCTTCCGCAAAGTGGCGGACGTGCGGCGCGAGCGCGAGCTCATGGAGCGACGCAAGCGCGAGCCGCAGCTGGAGCAGGCGCAGGACCATCTCGTGCGCAAGATCTTCTCGCGCTTCCGTCGCGAGCGCAGCGTGGCAGCCGCACCCGCGCCCGCTCCCGCCCGCGCCGCGCCTTCGCCCGCGCCGCCAGCTTGCGACCCGGAGCGCGGCGAGCCTGCGCCCGCGCCCGCGCCCGCTCCCGCCGCGCCCACAGCCGCGCGCGGCAAATGGGGCCGCCTGCTGGCCACGGGCTCGCTGGACGCGGGCGCGCCCGAGCCGACGCGCGGCGCATTCACGCGCAGCCTCAGCGCGCGCGACCGGCCGCTGGCCAGCGCCGCCGCCGCTGCCGAGCCCGCGCCCGCCGCCGCGCCCGCCGCCGCGCCTGCGCCGCCCGCGACCGTGGCGTCCACGGCGACTGCGCTGTCGCTCAAGGTGATCAGCTCGCGACGGGTGGGTGCCCGGTGCAGCAGTCTTCCAGTCGGGTATTGACGGTCTGTCTGTCGCAGGCCACGTTCGCGAAGGGCCGCTCGGCGAGCGCGCGGCAGGACACCATCGAGGAGGAGCTGGACGAGAGACGGCCGAGCGTGTCCGCGCACGCGCTGCACGCCACGAGCGTGGCGCACGCGGCGCAGGCGGCGCAGGCGGCGCACGCCAGCCACGACGCCGCACTCGCTGAGCTGCGCCGGGACGTGCGCAGTGAGGTGCAGAGACTTCAACAAAAGGTTATGAAGCAATCAACTAGTTATATAATACCTGTCTTTTATTGATTCGAATTGGTAGTTCAGAGATATTGAGGTTCCTAAAACCATATTTTCTCAGAGTCAATTCAAATCCCCCCCCCCCCTCTAACTTTTATAAAATGGGCGTTTAGAATTAAAAAGTAGAAAGAAAAGAAAGAAAGAAAAAAATATTTATTTGTCGCAGAAACACACCGAGCATGCAGGAAAAAAACAATACACAATTAACGCTTAACAGATATTAAAAAAAAATACAACAAGTAACTAGGAATAAAACATAAATTAAAAATGTTGCTTGTCGTGACTGCGACAAGTAGGTTGCCACTCAGCATGGTGCTGTGCTATGGTCACCCACAGCACAGCGCTGGTCTTCAGTGGTCACCCGTGAAAAACGTACGAATGCCAAGAGCTTCAATATTATGTACCTATTTATACTAATCTAAAGTTGATAAGATCAGTGTATGTCTTTCTAGGGCGTCCCCTCCCGGCGTTGCCACTCACATCTGCCTTGTAAATACCTTTTGTTAATCGACTTTCACTCATACTCTCCACATGACCGAACCACGAACCGATTGAAACGATTTAGTTTTGCATTATCTTTTCCGCGACATTGCTTTCCTGAAAAATAAAGCAATATATCATATAAGTGGCATATTGTCTGTACGTCAAAATACCACTTTATCACTAAAAGGCATTAAGAAGGGTTAATTTATACCCTGTATAACGGAAATAGAAGGAAAACTATCACAGCTAAGTAGGCTTAAAAGTTCACGAGTAATAGTCGACCAACTTATAAAACGTGCTTGTACGAAATATTTCCTGTACATGATGTATGGGAGTGCAGGTTTCAAAACTGCAAATGTAAGTTTGGTTTAATTTTTAACCGACTTCCCAAAAGAAGGAGGTTCTCAATTCGATCGGTGTATTTTTTATATAATGTACACCGATTACGCTGTGATTTATGATCCGATTTAATAATAATAATAATAATATTCCACAACTATCACACAACATCATCTAGTCCCAAGCTAAGCAGAGCTTGTGTTATGGGTACTAGACAACTGATATACATACTTATATATTTCTAAATACATACATATTATAGATAAAATTATGATTTACGTGATTCTTTTTTAGTTTAATGCGGAATAGTTGCCATTTGGTCTCATAAAAATTTAACTTATTTTGGCCCAGTACTTTTCATTTTACGAAAACTTTTTTAAATTTATGAAAATTTTTCGCTTATGTGTGTTTTAATGATTATTTTTTTATTGGAAAGGAGATATTTCAATGGTGGTACCATGATATGGAAACCAGGACCTGGTGATGGGATCCCAGAGAAATCGAGGGCAACCCTCAAATTTCATTGGCATGTATTACGTGTTTCGTGCTTTTTCTTTCTGACGCTATTCAAGTGTTCGCATCTAGCAGTCATCATTTCGTGTTGATTAGCTGACGATGGAAGGTACTACTCCTCAACAGGTTAGGAATTGAAAGGAATAAAAATCTTGAAGGGTGAAGTTTCTTGGGTGAATGTTAAATGCATAGTGAATTTTTGTATAGGATATTAAGTAGGTACCTACAACTAAAAATTAAAAAAAACTTTTTTGCAACAAAAAAACAACCGACTTCAAAAAAAACAAAAAGTGAAAAATAAACTAAAAATCTGCTTCTGAAGTCGGTGGTAAAAAAAGGAATCAAAAATTAAAGTTTGTATTTACAATAAAAATCATCGTTCGGTTCGGAGGCAGTTAGGCAGGGTGGTTAATCGGTTTAGTATTTTATGTTCACATATTTTGATGGGCAACTATGGAACCCTACATTGTGCGTGGTCCGACATGCACTTGGCCGGTTTTAAACTTTCTATCGGTCAATTTTAAAACGGCTGATGATTTTAGCAACTTGTTATAATAGCCGAATAGCGTATACATACTATTTGTGTTTCAAAATCAAAATCAAAACTCATTTATTCAAACTAGGCTGATAATCAGCACTTTTCGAACGTCATAATTTAATTTATTTTACTTTACTTATTAACAAGAGACAGTCCCCAAAACGCCCCCCGTTCGACACTACCTAGTGTTTTTGCTGGAAAGAAGAAGTGGCGGAACAAAGTCCCCAGGAACACATCTGTCTGTTAGGTTGGTTAGAAGAATCAGACTCGATACAATAGTAAGGCAAGTTAATTACTACAGACACAAAAAGCAATAAAAAATAAAAAAGTATATATGTAATATGTAAGATGATACGGGAGTAAATAACGCACAATTTGATTTATCTAAAAATAGAAAAGTTTAATGTTATTATGAATTTAAAATACTCCAATTAATTGTAATCAAATATTTACACATCGTGAATTCTGGCCTACTAACCTAAAAATAGAAAAATCGACAATTAAAGGTTTTTTACTTCCAATATTTTAGTAGGTCGACACTGTAATACTTTACTAAGATAAACTAGCTATTTTATAAAGTTTACTTCTTTTTCATAATACTTTTATACAATGAAATAAATCGCTTCACGAGCAATCTCGAGTCTCCTGTCATTGTCATTCCTCGTGTGCAACGTCATACTCATTAGGCGGCGTACACATACTCATTTATCAGGCTACGTACACAACATACAGTGTACAAAGCTTACATCTCCCCCCTCAAAAGTGCAAATTAGCTGCGGTTAATTTGAATTATCAAACTGGGGAATGAGCTTTGTCACATGGTACAATCCCAAGGACTTTTTATTCTTACCAGTGTTGATTCTACATAGTGAATCTGATATCATTTCTTCGATTTCAAAAGGACCAATTCTAATTTCATCCATTTTAGATCTGTTTAACTTATTACAGTCCATTATGTAAACCATATCACCTTTTTGAAACTTGTAATCTATTCTATTTTTGTCAAAAATGGCCTTGTTTAATTCATGTGATTTTTTTGATCTGAGAAATGCTGTATGTCGGTCTTTTTCCAGTTCTCCGGGTTCCATTTGTGTTTTTTTAGGTCCATTGGTAGTACATCGGTTGGTTCTCCACTTAACAGATATAGAGGCGAATAACCTGTCACTGTGTGGTTTGTTGAGTTATAGGCTTTCACACAATCCATTGCCACGGTTGTCCAAGCTGTGTTTTTTCCTTTGCTATTTAGGGCACATCTAATCCTATTTACCAGCGTCTGGTTCAACCTCTCATTATGACCATTTGAAAAGGGAGCATCCACTGCTGTAAAAATTAAATTAACCGAGTGGTCCTTTAAATATGTTTTAAACTCTTTTGAATTCAGAGCTGGATATTGATCGGAGAGCAATATCTCCACTTCATTATCCTTGATTACTTGATCTACCAGTTTTATAAAGTCCTTAGTAAGTTGTGTCTTGGAGCATGAAATGTATGCATAGCGTGTGAAATGATCCATCAACAAGTGCAGATATTTTTTTGAAGACCTGTTACCACCAAATCCTCCTACTGTGTATAAGGACATGATTTGGAAAGGTTTTTGTGCCGGTCCTAATTGTGACATAATTTCTATTTAATCTTGATTTGTTTTTTATACAAACTTCACATTGACGGCAAATCAATTTTATATTATCCAGTAGGTTTGGTGCCGTGTAGAAAGGTCTAATTTGTGACTCAACCTGATTTATTCCTACATGACAGAAATGCTCATGCACCTTTTTAATTAATCTCTTACTATATTCTTCGGACAAAATGTTTTTTTTTCTTGTTGTACCGTTTGTAATATATACCATTTTCTCTAATTACACTATGTTTGTTCTTTATGTTTGGATTTTTGTTCTGGTCGTCCAATATCTCCTCAATCCTTATAATATTTACGGTTTTCAAGTTATCTTCTTCGTTTTCGTGGCTTTCATACACAGGATTTCTGCTTAAGCAGTCTGCTTCTGTGTTGTTTCTACCTGGGTTGTATTTTATTACAAAGTCGTATTGTGATAGGTAATGAGTCATGTCTCCCAGTTCATCATCTGTTCTATTTTTTATGTTTAGATTTTCTAGCGGCTTGTGGTCTGTATAAATTGTGAATGGTTTTCCTATTAGCCAGTGTTGACTAAACTTTAAACTTTCTTTTAGGGCTAAGCATTCTAAAAATATGGCTTTCTGCTTCTTTTGTGATTCGTTCAATTTCTTCGAAAAGTACGCCACTGTTTGATTTCTCCACATTTCTGTGTTTGTTTTAGTATTGCACCAATTCCTTTTATACTTGCATCAGTGTATAAAAAAGTTGTCGCTTCTCGGTCGAAAATAGCCAGAATTGGGGCAGAGCATAAATTATTTTTTATTGTTTTAAAAGCTTTTTCACAATCAGCTAATCAATCGAAATTTATGTTTTTTCTAAGTAAATTTTGTATTGGGTCAAGATTTATTGCAGCATTAGGAATATATTTATTATAAAAATTTACTTTACCCAGAAATTGTCTTATTTGTTTCTTGTTTTGTGGTGCTGGAAAATCTGCTATAGATCTGAGGTTGTCTTTCAAAGGTGTTATTGTATTACCTTTTACTATATGTCCCAAGAATTTTACAGACTGTGCTGCAAATTTACATTTTGTTAATTTCAGAGGGAATCCTTCTTCAGCAATTGCATTCAGCAGTTTCGATAAATGGTCTATATGTTCATTAAAAGTTTTTGAGAACAACATAATATCATCAATGTAGTTCATCACAAAATTTGACAGGTTGTGTTTTCTTATAACATTATTCAGGATTCTTTGGAAAATTGCTGGAGATGTTTTCAGCCCAAAAGGAAGGCAAGTCCATTGATAATGACCTTCTTGTGTAACAAAACCTGTCTTTTCTCTGTCGCTGATCCTCAATGGCATAGACCAAAAAGCAGAATTAATATCAAGAATAGTAAAATACCTACTTACAGTTTATCGTTTTTACCATTAGATCTTCTATTAGAGGAAACGGATGTGGCTGTGGGGTAATAATCTTATTAAGATCTCTAAAGTCGATACATAATCTTGACCTTTTTCCTTCATCCCGTTTGAATGCCAATGTTACTGGTGCTTCGAATGGACTATAAGATTCTTCAATTAATTCATTCTTTAGCAATTGTCCAATTTGCTTCTCGATTTCTTCCTTATCATCTAAGGAGCATCTATATGGTCTTTTTGAGCAATATTTCTCTATTTGTAGGTCTATGAATGCTTCATAGTTTTTCACTTGGCCTACATCATATTTATCTTTGGCAAATATGTGTTTGTAATCATTTAATAATGTACTAATTTTCATTCTTTGGTCATGTTCCAAGTCAAATCTATATCAAATTTATTCACATCTATGCCCCTCATTGAAATTTATTTTGGTATTAAATATTTCTGAGTTAAACTCTCTGGTTTCAATTTCTTGATTACCATATTTTTTGTCTTCAGTTGGGATGATGTATTTATTTGCACTTGGGTTGGCATTTTCCTGCAGTTGGATGTTTAAATTCCCATCATGGGTCAATCCAAACCGCTTTATTGTATCCAGTCCCAAAAGCAAATCATGAGTGAAGTTTTTATCCTTGCAAATAAACGCATTCATTTCCTTTTCAATATAAAGTATTTTACCATTTAATGTTATTAAACCTGTTGTTTCCCCCCCCCCACCAATTGTGTTGAATTTATTTTCAAAGTAGTTTTTCTTTGAATTTGTTACTTTTATACATTTTGAATTTATTAAGGTTATATTTGAGCCAGGGTCATAAATACCTGTCCATTTCAGTGTGTCATTTAGTATAACCTCAACTTCTATTAGTGGGTGAATAAGTATTTAGTTTTTTGTATCCTGAAATTCATCAATCTCCAACATTAAGTTTTTACAGTGTTTTCCACTGTCATTACTCTTCTTGTCTTCTTTGAACCAGCACATATCTTCAGAGTGAAATCTGTTTTTCTTTCCCATTTTGTAACATATTTGACAAGGTGTTTTTTTTTTACATTCCGCTTCTGTTTTTGTAGAGCTTTTCTTCTCTGTAAAAAGTTTTTGTACATTTTTATTCTGATTTTCATGCATCCGTAGGGCACTAAACAGAAGAGTTGGATCTGTCACCTCTTGTCTATCTAGTTTACTTATAATATAGGTTGGCAATCCTGCGACAATTAAGTCAGTGAGAGTTCTGGTATCTATATCACAATTATATTCTAGTAACAGTCTCTGTTTTTTTAATGCATATTCCAGCAGAGAGCCATTTAAATGTTTGAAACTCAGTGCATAGGTACATTACAGAGGACCAACTTTTATCTGCAAACGTATCTAGAAAACTCACTTGCCATATTTTCCACGGCGAGTTTAAACTGTGTTTAATTAACATAGGCTCATACCAGTCACTTTCTGAGTCATTCAAAAATAATCTCAAAGCACTAATTTTCTCTGTATCATCATTTATATCAAATCTTGTACATTCACTTTCAAAACTTTGCAACCATTGTTTGGCATTAGTAATCTTGCTATCAAACTTCTTTAAAACAAATTTTTCATTTAATTTACCTAAATTATGTTTTTCTTTGTTGACATTGGATTTATCACTTAATTTCTCTAAAATTTGCAATAATTTTCCATCTGTAATTGATTGGCTTGTGACTTGAGGCATTTCTTGTAATAAATAATCATTAAACATCATATTTCCAGCATCATCTATGTATAGTTCTAAAACATCACTTGGCATGGAGATCCACACCTTCCTATGATTACCTCTTCTCTGTAATGTTTTTTTTATTTTCAAAAATTCTGGTAACTTTATCAATTGAAGGTGGTGTTTTGCTGCTTGGAAACATGGCGGTATGAGATATGTTACTCCATCCTCTTTAGTTATTGACTTTATAATTATGATGTTATTCTTCGGATCTTCATCTGCTGCCAGCTCAACTTCAAATTGTAATTTTGCCATTATCTACTATTATCCAATTAAACTCTGACAATTGTCGATTTGTAATACATATATTAATAATAAAAAAGACATAACATATCAGTAAACTAATCTTGGAGAAAGAACATAAATAACAAACATTGTCTTGTGTTCAAACTCAGCGACCACTTATATAATATATCTTATATGTTTATCACGAAAAGAAGATGGCAGTTTGTTTTGCAGTGTTATACCAAGCCCGACGAATTAATTATGAACTTTGTGAGGCCGGTGAAAAGGACCGCGTAGTTTATGGTTATTTCTAGTGTTAAAGTTGTTGAATATCACTGTTTTTAGTGTAGGTACCTACAGGTGGATATTTTGTTTGATATATAAAATGTTGGCGAAGATAAACTGAGAAGCAACCGTGAGGATACCAATCTCCTTAAGAAAATCTTTAAGGGAAACTCGGGCACCCAGTTAATAAATTGCACGAACCGCTCGCTTCTGCAGAACAAATATATTTGTAGCTGCGCGTTGGCTACTGGGGTGATTGAGGTCGGTGAAAATGACGAAGACGATATTGTTAAAACTAAATTCAGTATAATTTACAAGTTTTACATAGGTTAGCAATAGCATGCATTGTGCACTTGGTACGGTGGTAAAATCGTTCTTAATAAGATGGCGCACGGGGTTCTCACGTCGGACCCATGCTGTCCTCTGATTGGCTCGCTGGTCGTCGTGTCATCGCCACGTAACCAATTGCAGTGGCTGATCAGTGGTGGCCGCTTTTAGTAAGTTTTTAATAGTGTTGTGCGGCAACATGCTCCCGGCTTTGGAAACATCAGGTTCCAACGAGTAAGAGGAAACACCCTGCAGCTTCAGCGTGATGTCATCAATGATCAGTCAGAGGAAGCGGACAAATTTTAGAGAATGCCCGTTTGACTATGCCGTCTGCCTTCCGTATATCAGCAACACGTGACACGCCATCCTTTCCTGGATAAGTTTTGAGGATTCTTCCTAAGCCCCACTTCAATGGCGGCAAATTATCATCTTTGATGAGAACTAACGTGTTTTCTTTGTGGTCATCTTTATGCTCATGCCACTTGCTCCTGGTCTGCAATTCGGACACGTACTCCTTCGCCCAGCGCCTCCAGAAGTGCTGGCGTATTTGCTCCACCCTCTGGTACCTCGTAAGTCGGTGCTCCGGAACATCGTGTATGTCAGCTGTTACAGGTGCAGTCAGTGGACGACCAACCAGAAAATGGGCTGGGGTAAGGGGAAGGAAGTCGGACGGATCAGAAGACATGGGAGTCATGGGGCGAGAATTTAAAACTGCTTCGACTTGTACTAATAACGTAGTGTACTCTTCGAAAGTGAGATGTGCATTACCCACTACACGCCGGAGATGATGCTTACAGCTCTTTACCCCAGCTTCCCACAGACCCCCAAAATGGCTAGCATAAAACGGAATCATCTTAAATTTTATGTTTTGTGAAATTGCGTACTCCTTGATATCATCAGAACAACCCTCTAGAAATTTTGTAAATTCATTCATCAGACCCACGAAATTTTTTCCGTTATCGGAGAATATCTCAATCGGTTTACCTCGCCGCGAAATAAAACGCTTGAGAGCTAGAAGATAAGCTTCTGATGAGAGGTCGCCAACAAGTTCCAAATGAACAGCGCGTGTTACAAAGCATACGAATAAACAAATATATGATTTTTGTAATTTAGCTCCCCTTCCTTTACGGTTCAATGTGAACACTGGTCCCGCATAGTCCACGCCACAACGCAGAAAGGGAAACCCTGGATCGAGCCGCTCTGGTGGCAGATTACCCATTATTGGAGTTATCGTGGTTGCTCGCAGTCGTGCACATATAACGCAAGCATGCACGACCCCTTTTGCTAGATTGCGACCACCAACCGGCCACCATGTCTCCCTTAGGGTAAACAACAGTAGCTGCGGCGCGGCGTGCATCATACGGCGGTGTTCGTAACGAAATAATAAAACTGTAAACCAATGTTTGGCCGACAACAAAACTGGATGTTTTTTATTGAAACTAAAGTTATGAGAATTTTGTATGCGTCCACCGACTCGTATTAAATTATTGTTGTCAATAAATAAATTTAATTTTACTAATTGAGCATTTTTCTTTATGCTCCTTTTATTTTTAATCGAATCATAGACGTCAGCAAATGATTCTTGCTGACTTAATCGTGCTAAAGAAAATTCGGAATACTCAAGTTCCTCAACAGTCAATAAACCCGTCCGCCGATTATTTTTATTGCGCGTATTGTATATAAACCTAAGTACATAAGCGGCGGCACGCTTCAATCTTAAATACTGAGAAAATCTCGAGAACGGAAACAAACTACTATCACTCGCTTGATTAACTACGTGACAACGAACATCTGATTTCAACTCAGGTAATTCTTTATATATTAAGTTATTATTCGATAAATTATGCACCTCAAAATTCGCATCGTGTAAGAATTGTGGGCCTTCCCACCATAAAGACGAAGCGCCAAGTGTATCTAGACCTTGACCTCGCGACACCAAATCTGCTGGATTATCCTTGCCCGCGACATGTCGCCATGTATGTTCCTTAGTTAAATCGTGTATTTCGGCGGTTCTATTCTGAACGTATGTCTTAAGGAGATTAGTTTGCATGCCTAACCAGCCTAAAACAATAGTGGAATCAGTCCAGAATACAACTTTATTTATTGTGGAACGTAAAGATCTAATCACCTTCGAATATAATCGCGCACCTAATACAGCGCCGCACAACTCTAATCTAGGTATAGTTGTGGGTTTAGTAGGGGCGACCTTACCTTTGGAACATAACAAGCGCACCGTAACAGCCGACTCACTATTTATCGTGCGTATATAAGCACAAGCGCCGTACGCTGTCTGCGAAGCATCGGTAAATATATGTAATTCTATATAAGTAGGATCAAAACACATAACATGTCGCGGTACTTCTAAGTTGCTAAGTGAAGATAAGCTATTAATAAAACGTAGCCAAACTTGCGCGACGTCACTTGGAACCGGTTCATCCCATTCCAATTTTAATAACCAACATTTTTGTAACAAAGTTTTAGCTATTGTTATTACTGGACTAATTAATCCCAACGGATCATAAATCTGAGATGAATGTGACAAAATAATACGTTTAGAAATTACACTCATATCAGTTTTTACTTGTGAATAATAGTTCAATTTGTCCGACTTATTATTCCATCCAATGCCTAAAGTTTTATTTTGAACGTTCTCGCCCACTGCGAGTTGTTTCGTTACATTTTTTGAATCGTTAGGGTTCGCGCGGTCAAAGTTAAAAACCCATTTACGCAAGACTAAACATGCGGAACTTAATGCTTGACTAGTACCAATGCAAATTTCATTTAATTTAGAGATACTGTTCGCACCGCAAATAAGATCATCAACGTAAAAATTATTTTTAATGGTTTCTGATACATACGGAACCTTACACTCTTCAGCTAGTTGTTTTAAACATCGGCAACTAAGAAATGGTGCTGAAGCGGTACCATACGTTACGGTATTTAATTGGTATACATTTAGTGTATCGGACGGGTTATCCCGCCACAAGATTAGCTGTAGCTCACGTTGATCCCTTTCTATCAGTACTTGGCGATACATCTTTTCTATATCAGCACAAGCCACGTACCTGTTTTCGCGAAATTTAAGTAATATTGAAAGTAAATCGCCCTGAATGGCTGGACCAACCATCTGCAGGTCATTCAATGACACACCTGTACTAGATACCATTCCAGCATCGAAAACAACACGCAACTTGGTGGTTATGGCGTGTTCGCGGAACACTCCATGGTGCGCTAAAAAATAATGCGGTGTATTATAATTGTGAATAATACTCATATGCCCTAACTCAACGTATTCGTGAATAAAATCAGTGTACAACCTTTTATAGTTAGGGTTGCGTTCCAGTTTCTTTTCTAAAGCGTAGAAACGACGTTCTGCTTGGTTACGAGTGTCACCTAGCTTCTCCGGTGAAAACTTCAACGGGATTCGAACGCTGAACCGCCCATCGGCAAGCCGCTTTGTTGTTTTAATGAAATGCTCCTCGCAAGCAAGCTCCTCGTCGCTGCAGAGCTTATTACTACTAATGGGTAACTCTTCTATTTCCCAAAAGTTGCGTAATAATTGATCAAGTGAGCACGAATCACTTTCAAATGTGGAATGCGTAAGGTTACATGAAACGTGTTTCACCGCGTTTTGTGTAAAATGTTGAACCAAACCCGATACTATCCAACCTAGTTTTGTATTTTGAAGGTAAGGGCCATTTTTAAGGCGCATCTTACCTTCATTAATTAAATCCCAAAACAAATCCGCGCCTATTAACATATCTATCTGTTGACTGTCATAAAACCTCGGATCGGCTAAAGCAATATTATCGGGTATATTGAAATTAATCAAAGTTGTTGTAGGTAACTTTGATGATATTTTTGGTAGAATAAGGCAACAAACGCGAGCAGTGAGGTTACCGTTGCGCGATTTTAACTCAATATTACAAGATTGCGAACATTGTGTTATTGAGTTTCCTACGCCGTGAACTTGATGAGTGGACTGTATAATTTTCGTATTTAATTTTTCACAAAATGATTGCGTAATAAACGATCGTTCACTGCCGCTGTCGAGAATCACGCGCGCTTTGTGATAAACACCCGACTTGCCACATATGTCTACTATTGCAGTTGACAACAAAACATGTTGTACTGAAGACATAATATTGTCTTTATTAAAATTATTTGAACGGACATTGTGTACCTGTAAAGAATGACTGTGTGTAAGCTTGTTACTATTGGCAATTCCAGTACTAGTACCAGCTGATTGCTCGGTAGTTATAAGTGTAACCACTCCTGAATTTTTATCCTGAATGTTACTAATTACTTCACAAATTAATGAATTGTGTTTTTTGTCACATTTCCGGCATGGACCAAACACACAAGTACCTACAGAGTGACCAGAACGCATACAATTGATACACAATTCTTTTTCTTTAACTATCTTGAATCTATCCTCCGCACTCAAGTCAAGGAATTTTTGACAAGAATATAATGGATGTTTTTCATCACACATCAGGCAAGCTTTGTATAGCCGTGTGGCTTTAGTTTGTGATTTATTACTAGATTTATTAGTAACTACATTACAATGAACCTTAGGCGTTGAAATATTATTATTAGTCTGTTTCTTATTTTCAGTCCCACTGTAAACATTAGATTTGCTATGTGATGCTATAAGGCTCTCCAATATATCAGCCTTGTTCCCAAGAAACTCCAATAAATCATCTAATTTGACCCGGTACTTTGACTTACCATTTGATTTTAATATAGTACTTCTGTGCTGTTCCCAATCCCGCTCTGTAGCTGGATCTAATTTTGAAACTATAACATATATTATCAATGTATCCCAGTGTTCAGTTGGTTCTTCTAGTAATTTTAATGCACGTAGATTCTTTAGAATATTATCAGTTAGCTTGCGCAGTAGTCCTGGAGATTCCTTGGTTAACGCTTGAATTGTAAACATTGACTTTACATGATTGTGAACCAATAACTTAGTATTGTCAAACCGATTGATCATCAACTCCCATGCAACTTCATAATTGTCTGCAGAGAACTCAAGAGAATCTATGACAGACTTAGCAATACCTTTTAAAGAAGATTTTAAGTAGTGGAATTTTTGAATCTGTGTTATTGATTTACAGTTGTGTACTAGTGACATAAATGTATCACGGAACTCTAACCAGTGTTCATAGGAACCATCAAAGTTGGGAATTGTAATGATAGGTAACTTTATTGAATTTGAGCTTGTGTTTGGCAGGTCTGACATGCTAGTCGACTTCTCACAATTAATTGTCATACATTCAACAAGTGCAAGAACCCTATAATATTCCCGCTCGAATTCCTCGCGAGTTTTCTATGTCAGATTCGGAACTAATATCCTCTATTTTGCCTTGAACCTGATTGAAATCGTTTATTAAGTTTTGAGATCCTACCACACGTAATTTTAATTCTGCCTGCTGATGAACAGATAAACCCAGATCGATGAATGAACTCACATATTTCTTAAAATTAGTTAGCCGACATTTTATCGACGCACGTTGCTTTTTCAAACCTTTCATTACTGCCTCTACATTAGCATCTGATGATTCCATCGTCGAAATATTAGAAAAGTAATACTCACAGTTTATTCAGTCAATATGTACTTAGCCAATCTATGCAAATATTATGTGGCGAGCTAAAGCGTATGTATGCATCACCCCACGACGTGCAAGCTGGCATGCGAAATTGCAAAGCACTGAAATAACGTAAGAACAGTATCACACAGTGGAAAAGAAACGGTTAGGATAGGATTTTCTAGTTGGAACGTCTCACCAAAGCACTGTAATTGCGAATCTCGATTTTTCTTCGTCAATTTAGGTTAGGTACCGAAGCGTCTCTCAATCGTCCGGTTTTTAAAGCGTAGAATTCCGGCTCAAAGGTCCAAATATGTAGCTGCGCGTTGGCTACTGGGGTGATTGAGGTCGGTGAAAATGACGAAGACGATATTGTTAAAACTAAATTCAGTATAATTTACAAGTTTTACATAGGTTAGCAATAGCATGCATTGTGCACTTGGTACGGTGGTAAAATCGTTCTTAATAAGATGGCGCACGGGGTTCTCACGTCGGACCCATGCTGTCCTCTGATTGGCTCGCTGGTCGTCGTGTCATCGCCACGTAACCAATTGCAGTGGCTGATCAGTGGTGGCCGCTTTTAGTAAGTTTTTAATAGTGTTGTGCGGCAACAATATTTTAAATATCAGCAGCTTTGCCCCACAGCAGAATACCGTATTACATAACGCTGTGAAAATAACTAAAGTAGACGCCGTGCTGTATCAACGTCAGTGAATTGTCTTACTTTTCTGACGGCGTATGCGGCTGAACTTAGCCTTCCCGCTAGGCTTGATATATGTAAACCCCATTGTAATTTTGCATCTACTGTTATGCCCAGAAATACAGCAGAGTCGGCAGTTTCCAGCTCCTGATTGGCGAGGATAATATTGGGACCTAGATTTCTAACATTGGGTAAAGCGAACTATTTTAGTTTTCTTGGCATTAAGAACAAGGTTGTTTGTTGTGAACCAATCCGTGAACATTGATAGCGTGCTTTTTACGTCGTCAAAATCGTGTCTTTTCCTATCTACTTTAAAGATAAGAGCAAGCGCGGATCCAGGGGTGGGGGGGATCATGGGGGTCATGACCCCCCCCTGGGCCGGGTCCAAGACCTAGGTGGACCACTAATTAAAATTGTGAAACACAATGTTGTTATAATATATAGGTACTAGCTGAACCCGGCATGCCTTGCAATGCCCTTTTTCCTACCTACTACCTGCCCTACCTACCAACTAGGTACCTACCTATCTACTACCTACTACCTACCTACTACCTACCTACTACCTACCTACTACCTACCTACTACCTACCTACTACCTACCTACTACCTACCTACTACCTACCTACTACCTACCTACTACCTACCTACTACCTACCTACTACCTACCTACTACCTACCTACTACCTACCTACTACCTACCTACTACCTACCTACTACCTACCTACTACCTACCTACTACCTACCTACTACCTACCTACTACCTACCTACTACCTACCTACTACCTACCTACTACCTACCTACTACCTACCTACTACCTACCTACTACCTACCTACTACCTACCTACTACCTACCTACTACCTACCTACTACCTACCTACTACCTACCTACTACCTACCTACTACCTACCTACTACCTACCTACTACCTACCTACTACCTACCTACTACCTACCTACTACCTACCTACTACCTACCTACTACCTACCTACTACCTACCTACTACCTACCTACTACCTACCTACTACCTACCTACTACCTACCTACTACCTACCTACTACCTACCTACTACCTACCTACTACCTACCTACTACCTACCTACTACCTACCTACTACCTACCTACTACCTACCTACTACCTACCTACTACCTACCTACTACCTACCTACTACCTACCTACTACCTACCTACTACCTACCTACTACCTACCTACTACCTACCTACTACCTACCTACTACCTACCTACTACCTACCTACTACCTACCTACTACCTACCTACTACCTACCTACTACCTACCTACTACCTACCTACTACCTACCTACTACCTACCTACTACCTACCTACTACCTACCTACTACCTACCTACTACCTACCTACTACCTACCTACTACCTACCTACTACCTACCTACTACCTACCTACTACCTACCTACTACCTACCTACTACCTACCTACTACCTACCTACTACCTACCTACTACCTACCTACTACCTACCTACTACCTACCTACTACCTACCTACTACCTACCTACTACCTACCTACTACCTACCTACTACCTACCTACTACCTACCTACTACCTACCTACTACCTACCTACTACCTACCTACTACCTACCTACTACCTACCTACTACCTACCTACTACCTACCTACTACCTACCTACTACCTACCTACTACCTACCTACTACCTACCTACTACCTACCTACTACCTACCTACTACCTACCTACTACCTACCTACTACCTACCTACTACCTACCTACTACCTACCTACTACCTACCTACTACCTACCTACTACCTACCTACTACCTACCTACTACCTACCTACTACCTACCTACTACCTACCTACTACCTACCTACTACCTACCTACTACCTACCTACTACCTACCTACTACCTACCTACTACCTACCTACTACCTACCTACTACCTACCTACTACCTACCTACTACCTACCTACTACCTACCTACTACCTACCTACTACCTACCTACTACCTACCTACTACCTACCTACTACCTACCTACTACCTACCTACTACCTACCTACTACCTACCTACTACCTACCTACTACCTACCTACTACCTACCTACTACCTACCTACTACCTACCTACTACCTACCTACTACCTACCTACTACCTACCTACTACCTACCTACTACCTACCTACTACCTACCTACTACCTACCTACCACCTACCTACTACCTACCTACTACCTACCTACTACCTACCTACTACCTACCTACTACCTACCTACTACCTACCTACTACCTACCTACTACCTACCTACTACCTACCTACTACCTACCTACTACCTACCTACTACCTACCTACTACCTACCTACTACCTACCTACTACCTACCTACTACCTACCTACTACCTACCTACTACCTACCTACTACCTACCTACTACCTACCTACTACCTACCTACTACCTACCTACTACCTACCTACTACCTACCTACTACCTACCTACTACCTACCTACTACCTACCTACTACCTACCTACTACCTACCTACTACCTACCTACTACCTACCTACTACCTACCTACTACCTACCTACTACCTACCTACTACCTACCTACTACCTACCTACTACCTACCTACTACCTACCTACTACCTACCTACTACCTACCTACTACCTACCTACTACCTACCTACTACCTACCTACTACCTACCTACTACCTACCTACTACCTACCTACTACCTACCTACTACCTACCTACTACCTACCTACCTACCTACTACCTACCTACCTACTACCTACCTACCTACTACCTACCTACCTACTACCTACCTACCTACTACCTACCTACCTACTACCTACCTACCTACTACCTACCTACCTACTACCTACCTACCTACTACCTACCTACCTACTACCTACCTACCTACTACCTACCTACCTACTACCTACCTACCTACCTTACACAACTCCCCAAAAAAAGAATGGTTTAAGGGTTCATGTATGGTGTGTATGTCTAAATGTCTACTTGTCAGTTTATTTATTCCACCATAACTTTTAAACGCCTGAATCGATTTTGATACTATCGTTAGGACATTTGCGTTATCTCGAGCGAAAAATTCACGTTAAAAGATCCTCGTACGTTATCCCAACTATGTTGTATTCAGCTTCCAGTCTATCAGGGTGCAGCTGAAAACTACGAATAATCGTTAAACGAATAATCGTTTAATCATTGTCGAGAAAGTTTCAGTGACATCTTCCAAACCTCTGTCTTACGCGCTTGGTTCTGGAAGTGAAGGGTCGGTGTCTATTAAGATAAGAGTTACGCACTCCTCTTGTCGAACCAAGTAAACAGTATGTTATGCCTTTACCTCCCAATGGCGATATCTTTGCCACTCCCCAAAATCTATAAAAAGAATATTAAAAAATTAGCGCTTGCTACGCTCGCGCCTTCCTCCTGCCCTTTTACCTATATCTCGCTAGAGACGCTCATCTAACCATACCGTAACTGCTAACCGGACTGACACTTTTCCACGTACCCATAGAAGTAGATGAAGTAGTAACGCGTTTCGGAACAAGATATAAAAGAAAAATTGATTTTGTTATTTAAATATAGTTATTTTTAAGTACCTTCAGGCCTACAGTAAGTACATTAATGAAATACCTACTTTACCTGCATCTATGACTAGCGGACATCATGCGGTTTCACTCGTGTAGTTCCCGTTCCCGTGGGAATACCGGGGATAAAAAGTAGCCTATATTACTCAGGGGGAATGTAGCTTTCTAATGATGTAGAATTTTTGAGTCTATTCATACACATACATAAATACAACTCTTTCCTCTTTATAATATTAGTGTAGATGTCTATTAAAAAAAAAAAGTAGTTGAAAAACTAAAAAACACGACTGAAAAACTGAAAAGTAAACAAACAAGCACATTTTAAACTAAACAAAACTTGGAAGCATTCATTTTATAATTTAATATTCAAATGAACCCCGCCTTCTTCCAAGTTTTGTTTAATTTAAAATGTGCTTGTTTTTTACTTTTCAGTTTTTTCAGTCGGGTATTTAGTTTTTTAACTACTTTTTTAATTTCCAACTTTTTAGTTCTTTTGTGTCTGTTCTTTCGTTGGTCGCGTAAAAATCTTCGCAGATGATTTAACTTTTGTGTTTGTTTATAAAATATGATTTGTGACTTTGAATTTATTTTAAACATATAATTGTTTTATATTTTTGTAATCTCCTTTTAAAACCCTTCATTTTAATACCCTACTCGACGGTAATGGATTTTTTTATTTTTTTTAAATACGCCTTGTGGCCCCCGAAATCCGCAATTTTTTTTCTTTTTAATTTTAATGTAGCCAGTGACACTCGCGCCATCAAGACAAATCTAACGACGTATATTTTATTTAAATCCCTTCATCCGTTTAGGAGTTATGAGGGAACAAAGAAGCGGACATACATTACATACTCGCCAAACACATAAACCTACTTTTGGGCTTCGCCCGCCGTACTCGGGTAAAAGTCAAATTATAACTTGTGACTTGATCACGACTATGTGACCAAGGGCGGATCCAGCTTTGGTGCCAGCCCCCCCCCCCCCCCCTGGCACCAAAGCTGGATCCGCCCTTGGATAAGAGAGGTATCATCTGCAAATAGTACAACGTCACAAAAACCCTTTAAATAGTATGGTAGATCATTTATATAAACCAAGAATAAAAACGCACCCAGTACTGAACCTTTTTTTTTTTTTTTTTTTTGGTGGGTGTAAAATCATCGAATAACCCCTCCCGCTCTTGGGCAGAGCGAAAGGGAGTGTCAGACTTCTACTGACTAAAAACCACCCATGTTCCTTCTTCGCCCTCTATGTCGAGGCCGCGATAACCGTTGGACTACCCGCGGCCCCGACAGGCGTCGGCCCTTTCGGGCCCCTCCAATGTTGCTGACATCTCTTTGAGGCGCGCGTGGAACACGAACGCGCCGTCGACACGGCCTGTTTTCGTCGTGAGACGGACGGACGGCGAGTTAGCCCATCACTCACCGTCCACAGGCCCGCGTCTACGGTGGCCGGAGGTCATCGCGGGACCCCCGACGCCCGGAGCGCCTCCCGCGACGGCTGGGACGAGAGGTTCTCTCCCTCTCGCGTTCCGCCACCTCCTTCGCCAGCATCACTGCTTCGCAGAAGGAGGCGACGGCGTCCCATTCCTCCTCGCCCCGGACCATGGCTTGCACCAGGGCCGGGCGCGAGAGGTCGCCGCCGATCGCCGCTACGAGAACACGGCGGGGCTCCGCCCAAGCGGGGCACACCTCCACTGTGTGCTCCACCGTGTCCTCCGGCCGATCCTCGCAATGGTGGCATCCGGGCGTTTCCTCCCGCCTGATTCGGTGCAGGTACCTCCCGAAACATCCGTGTCCGGTGAGGACCTGCGTCAGACGGAAGGTGAGGGCGCCGTGGCGCCTCTCAAGCCACTCCTCAAAGAGGGGACTTACCGCCACTATCGTGGCGTGCCCTGCACGGGGTTGCGACAGTCGCTGTCTCCATGCCGCCATGAGATCGCACCGGAGGTCTGTCCGCCGCGCAGCAATTTGCCGCGGCAGCGGAGTGACCCCCCGGCGCAGCGCCTCCGCGCGCCATTGATGCAGGCGCGCGAGGACTATCGCCTCCAGATCCCACGGCGGCAATCCGGCAAGGAGGTTCGCCGCTTCGCGGGAGATCGTGCGGTACCCCCGTACCGTCCTCACGGCCATGACCTTTTGGGGCACGTTCAGGTAGTGGGCGGCCCGCTTCCTCAGAGCAGGCGCCCACACCGGTGCCCCGTAAAGGGCCATGGACCGCACGATCCCCGCGTAGAGCCTCCGGCAGGAGGCGTTTGGCCCCCCCAGATTGGGCAAGAGCCACCTAAAGGCAGCCCCGGCCCGCTCCAGTCTGGGAGCCAAACGTCGGAAATGCTCCACGAAGTTCCACCGGCTGTCGAGGACGAGTCCTAGGTACTTCAAAGTACACTCGACGCCGATGGGAACCCCTCCCACCATTAACTGGGATCCCGACGGCAGCGCATTCCCACGTCCATGGAAGCCCATGGCCTCCGACTTGTGAAGCGCCACCTCGAGACCCAGCTGCCGGATCCTCTCTACGACTATCGCAACCCCGCGTGTCAAATTGTCAGCCGCCGCCTCGTACGACCCACCCTGAGCTAGCACCAGCGTATCGTCCGCGTAGCAGACTACGCTGACGCCGCTAGGGAGGTCGGCGCGCAGCACCCAGTCGTAACCGATGTTCCACAAGGGCGGCCCCAGAACCGATCCCTGTGGAACACCGCACGACATCTCTCGCCGGTTCCACTGTCCGTCCTGACCAGGGTAGATGACAGCCCTGTCGGTCAAATAGTCCCCGACCACACGACGAAGGTAGGTCGGCACCCGGTGATACCGGAGTGCCTCCCTAATGCAGCTCCAGGGCATAGTGTTGAAGGCGTTGGCGATGTCGAGAGACACCGCCAAGACCACACCGCCCCGAGAGACCGCAGCCCCCGTCGTGAGGGCTCTCACGCGCATGATGGCGTCCACCGTCGAGCGCCTCTTGCGGAAACCAAACTGGTGTTCCGCAAGATCCGGACCCATTCCCTCCAGGTGCTCGGCGAGGCGGTTTGCAATTACTCTTTCAAAGAGCTTGCCCACCTCGTCGAGCAACACAATGGGCCGGTATGCGGACGGCGAGTCCGCCGGGCGCCCCGGCTTCTGGATGAGGACCAGCTTCCCCGTCTTCCAACGAAGCGGGAACTGGCCTCTCTCCATGCATGCGCTAAAGAACCCCTCCAGTCGGGGCCCAAGAGCCTCTGAGGCCAGGACCCAGGCTTTGCCAGGCAAGCCATCGGGTCCCGGGGCGGTATTTTTGGCACTCAGCCTACGTACCGCCGCTCTCAGGTCTACCCCAGTCACCTCCGGAATGTCGTCATCGGTTCCTGAACGGTCCGCTTCCGGCATCGCGGATGGCGGAGCCATTGGCGGGGGAGGATGCTCCCCTCGCGAAGGGAACAGAGCGCTCACCACGTCCTCCACGAGCTCAGGCCGGAGACTCTGCGTCAGCGGGGGGGCCCGGGTGCGGAGTTGATTCCGCACCGTCTTGTAAGGGCGCCCCCACGGATCTCTGTTCAGAGTCTCCAGCATCTCCTCGCGGGCCTCATTCTTGGCCCGCTTACAAGCCTCGCGGAGGGTGGCCTTCGCCGCCCTGTACCCCTCATACAGCTCCGCCTCAATGGCTTCCGCATTCGGAGGCCGAATGCGGCGCCTGCGATGCCTGGTGTACAGGTGCCGCGCCGCCATACACTGTTTACGCAGGTACGACAGCTCTTGCGACCACCAGTACACCTGACGCCGGGCGCTTCCTGGCCGGACTCGGGGCATTGCCATGTCGCATATCTCGGACATGGCCTCCTGGAACCAACCCGCCTCGGTGTTTACGTCGGCGGGCCTGACCGGTGATTGCACCCAGGCCCGCACGATCGAGGCTTCCAGGAGGAGCTCCCTGTCCAGCTGCCACAGCGCCCAACGCGGACCACTCGGGGTCCGTGGGACCGGCGCACTCGGGGACTGGGCAGAGACCTCAAACCGGATATACCGGTGGTCGGAATGGGTCTCCACCCTCTCCATGACGCGCCAGTCGACGACACGCCGTGACAGAGCGGAGCTGGCGAACGAGATGTCCACCACCGACTCGCCCCGCATCCGCACGCACGTGGGTACAGAACCCCGGTTCAGGATGTCCAGGCCTGTTTCCAGAGCCCAGCACTCGACCATCCCACCCCGCACATCCGTGTAACGGGAACCCCAAGCCAAGCTCTTGGCGTTGAAGTCCCCGAGCACTAGTACGGGAAGGGAATAGCCTCCGATGACGACACTTAACTCCCTGAGGGAGTTTTGGAACTCGGCGAGAGTTCGGCTCGGAGAGAAGTAGACTCCCGCGACTACGATCTCCCCGAACCGTGCTGCTACGCACCCCTGACCCTTTCTGACCGTCTCAAGGGTCGGGGTGCCGGCGGCGGCCGACGCAATAATGGCCACTGAGCCACTAAGGTCCTCCACCCAGTCTGGCCTGGGCGGGACAAAGTAGGGCTCAGCGACCACGGCGATGTTTATCGACCACTGCGCCATACTCTGGAGCAACAGATCCTGAGCGCAGGCGCAGTGGTTGATATTCGCCTGGAGGAGGCTTAATGGGGCCATTAATGACAGTCCATTTCAGCCCCCTCCGGGACCTCCTGTGGCACCACCGCAGCGGGGGTTGCAGTGGCGTCTTTGGCAGCAGCGGCGGCGGCGGCGGCGGCGGCTGCGGCTTTGACGACGGTGGGGTTGGCGGTTGCGGAGGGCCCCTTCCCCTTGGCCTTGGCGGGTGGAGCGCAGGCCTTGCTCCCCGCCCGGTGCTCGGCCGGCTTCCCAGCCGCCGCACATGCATCGCAGTGCGGCGTGGCCAGGCAAGCCGCGGCCTTGTGACCGGGCTGACCGCAGCGGAAGCAAAGTTCGCTGCGGTCCACCTCCGAGGTGCAACGGCACCCTACATGGTGCCCCACGTGGCACCGGAAGCACCTCAGAGGTCTGGGCTCAAGCAGCTTGACCTGCACCCTCGACCAGCCAACCTTCAGGGTGTGGCCCTCCGCAATTTTCTTCGCCGCCGTCACAGGGCAGCTAACCGTTACAGTCAGCATGCCCTCGCGGTCCGGTCGTAGGGTGCCCGCCTTAACCAGCTCGGCGGAGCACCCCCCGGCCGCGGTGACGGCGGCCAGCACCTCCTCCTCGGAGACCGAGTCGTCAAGGCCCAGGATGCGCAGAGTTGCGCACCTGATGGGCCTCGACACTCGGACCTCGTCCGCATTTAGGGACGCCCTGAGCTTCTCTGCTAGAGCGTCCGCGGACGAGGCGCTCGATTCCCCGGGAACCTCCATCATTCGAGCCCCTGTCGCGGTGACTCGAACACGGAGGCCCCCGGTGATCCCGAGCTCTTCGAGCTTCACCGTCGCCTTCAGTTTGGCGAGAACGTCGCGGTACAGCATGCCCTTACTAGCCGCGTCCGGCTGTAGCGTAATGACTACAGCCGCGGTTTTCGGGGCACGCAGCTTCGCCGCGGCGCTCCGCTTTTTACGCCGGCGCTTTCGGTCGGCCCGCCTGGCCTTTTGGGCCGCCTTACGCTCCTTTTGCTTCGCCCCGGCCACTAGCCAACCGTCCTCGGCCTCGGGAGGCTTTGGGGGCGAAGGGAGAGTGGGTGGCAGGTCCGCTTTTGGCACCGGCTCCTTTGCCGCTGCCGCCTTGCCCTTTTTTTGGGCAGGCGCCTTGCCCTTTTTCTGGGCAGGCGTCTTGCCCTTCGGATGGGAGGGTTCCGCCTTGCTCTTCTGCGGGGCCGCAGTCTTATTAGCCGGCGCCGGCGCTGGTTTCGCCGGAGCCGGCTTCCCAGAGGGCTTTTCAGCCCCGCCACTAGGCTGGCCAGACGGCCCCGCCTTGGGGACGCCGGCCGCAGCGTCCGCAAAAGTCTTCGTCCCCAGTGAGGGGCGCAGGACAATGCCCTCCATGACGGAGAGCCGTCTGCGGAGATCAGCCAGCTCCTGCCGATTCGGGTTCATGTCCCGGTCCTCGGCAGCTGGGGGCTGGCTTTGTCCGCACCCGCGCCCCTCTTGAAGGACCTCCTCGGGGCTGGCCGCTCGGGGCTTGGCCTGGTCTGCGCGGAGCCTCCCGTTCTCCTTCTGGAGACGCTCCACAGCAGTCGCCAGGCGGGCGACCTCCACCCGCAATGCGGACACCTCGTCCGACGGCGGAGGCCCACGGCTCAGCGTCTCCGCGGCCGCCAGAATGGAGGCTGAGGCCGCGACAATGGCCTTGTTTTTGAACTCGAAAGTCCTCTTCAAGGCCACATCGCGTATCGCAGCCTTAACCGCCTCCGAGAACGCGGCCATGCACTCCTGGTTGGAGTCGCCACCGGCCACCGCCTCCGGCTCACAGTCGGAGGACTCCGAGGCGAGAACCCTCCGGCTAAGGTGGCTTCCCTCCCCGGCGTCCTTCGCGGCTCGCCGGCCAGCCGCTTTAGCGGTGAGCCTTCTCCCCCTACCGCCCTTACCCCGCTCACTCTTGGGGACCTTCCGGGCCGAGGTCAAGTCTCCGTTGGACGAAGACTCCTCCTGGCTCGGTCTGGGCCGCTTGCGGAAACGCTCCGCGTTCCGCGCAGCAGCCTCCGAGCCTTCGCGCCCAGAGCCTTCGTGCCCAGATCCCTCGCGCCCAGATCTCGCCGAGCTGCCTGACACGGAGTCAGACTCCGACCCCGCATCTGTCCGCCGCTCAGGCGGGCCCTTCCGCCAAAATTTGGCAGAAGCCTTTGCGCCGGCCACAGGGCTTTTGGACCGGGAGCCTCCTCGGCTCTTGCTGCCACTGGCAGATGGTGGTGACTCATGTCTGAGACGTTCGTTGCCCCCCCCAGAATACGAGGGGCTTGACGGTCCACTAGGGACCGTGGCGGATTCTCCAGCTGCTAAGCAGCTGGTACCGCCCTGGGGTAAAATATTTCCGAAAGTCTTTTTCATGATATTTCCTTTTAAAAGGGTGTGGTCCCTCACTTCTCCCAAGCTCTCTCCCTCCGCCTACTCACCGCCCTCACAGTCACGTCTGATGAGCAGACGCGAACCAGAGGGCAGCAAGTAGGTTCCATCCTCCGACAGGCACACCGCCCGAGAACCCGAACACTGTCCACGTCTCCGGGCGGTGCGCCCCTCGCGTGTCCCTCTTTGTCTGGTCTCTCACACTTAGACCTTTCCGGCATGAGTATATCTACCGGCAGAGCTCCAAGGATCATTGAGACACACAAGCCCCACCACGACGGCAACGTGGGGACACTCCGGTGGGGTACCCAGTACTGAACCTTGAGGTACACCCAGCCGAACTGGTAGCCCGGAAGATTTCGCGCCATTTACGTCTACACATTGGAATCTATTTTGCAAATACGAATCTATCACATTTAGGGCCTCATTTTGAACACCAAAAGCGTGTCGTGATGTACGTACGCAATCAAAAGCTTTAGAGAGATCGCAGAAAACACCGATTGCATTTTGCGCGTTCTCCCAAGCGTCAAATATGTGTTTTAACAAAGCAACACCTGCATCCGTAGTCGAACGACCCTTTGTAAGAAATATTGATCATTATGAAGGAGATTATTTAAATTAAAAAAGACTGAAAAACAAAAAACAAGCACATTTTAAATTAAACAAAACTTGGAAGCAGGCGGGGTCCATTTGAATATTAAATTATGAAATGAAAATAGAATGGACCCCGCCTGCTTCCAAGTTTTGTTTAATTTAAAATGTGCTTGTTTTTTGCTTTTCAGTCTTTTCAGTCGGGTTTTTTAGTTTTTTAACTACTTTTTTTATTTTTAACTTTTTAGTTCTTTAGTGTTTGTTCTTTCAGATTTACGTAAATGATCTTTGCAGACTGACTCTTCCAAATGGTAGAATTTACGCTTACGCAGACGACACTGCAATTCTTCTAGACCGAATCACTTGGGACATTGTGAAAGCAAATGCGGAGATGGCCATGGCTAAGGTTATGATGTGGTTAAACTCGAACCTTCTTACATTAAACCTTCAAAAAACCACTTATATTCCCTTTGCTATACGACGTAACACTAAACCACCTCCTTCTTTTAGTTTAACTCCCCATTCCTGCACCAACCCTTCCACCCCCTGCACTTGTCCTTCGCTTGCGAGATCCGAAAGACGTAGACGCAGAAGAACATAGACGACGGACTGAGATGGGACCAACAAATTGATGCCGTCACCACCAGAACTTTACGTCTCTTAAGTCCGTCTATTCAAGTCTCTTAGAGTATGCGCCGACCTAAAAACTCTTAAGATGGTGTACCTTGCACTATGTCAATCAGTGATTGGTTATTGCATAGTTGCATGGGGCGGTGCTGCTAAGACCAGATTTCTAACGGTGGAAAGAGCACAGCAACCTATACTTAAGGTCATGACGAAAAAACCCTATCGGTATCCAACAACTGAACTGTTCTCTTAATGTAAAGTACTTAGGTACGGTTCGTCAACTTTATGTGCTAAATTCCACCCTTAGAAAACACGCAAGCCTTCCACCTCCTATTACAAACAAGCGCACGTTCCTTCCACCAAATATCCAACACAAGACCTCTTTCGCCAAACATCAATACTATATACTAAGTACTCATATCTATAAATAACCCTCCTTTTGGGCCTAGCCGCAGTCGGGTAAAAAATTAACAAACATCTCAATATTATAAATCTAAACTCACACGCACTAAAATCTAAAGTAACAGAGTGGCTGCTCGTTAAAGATTACTCTTACACAGAGTCTTTACTCACTTATCTTGTATAATACACGCACACGCACCTACACCCACACTTACACACTCACCTATACTCACACCTATACACTCACCACTCACACACACACACAAACATACTTACAGCATTAAATTCTACTCTTGTATACCATACAGTAGAATGACGCAGTCCGTACGACCGTAAACTACTTCTTAAAATACAGGTATATCCTAGCTTAAGAGGTAGAGTATTATTATTGTACAGAATTTGCAACATAAACTATAAAATGTATTTCATAACAAAATTTTAAACTGTTATTTCAAACTCTGTATGTTTTTTGGGTAAATAAAGATTATTATTATTATTTCGTTGGTCGTTTCGTTGGTGGTTGTTTCGTTCTTTGCAGATGATTTAACTTTTGTGTTTGTTTATAGAATTTGTGACTTTGAATCTATTTTAAACATATAAGTGATATATATTTTTGTAATCTCCTTTTGAAACCCTTCATTTTGATACCCTACTCGATGGTAATGGATTTTTTTTATTTTTCAAATCTACGATTTGGCCCCCAAAACCAGCAATTATCTTTGTATTTTATTTTAATGATAATTGTTCCAGTGACACACGCGCCATCAAGACGAATCTAACGACGTATATTTCATTCAAATCCCTTCATCCGTTTAGGAGTTATTAGGGAACAAAGAAACGGACATACATACATACTTACATACACACATACATACATACATACATACACGCCAAACACATAACCCTCCTTTTGGGCTTCGCCGCAGTCGGGTAAAAAGTACTGACAACTGTTTAAGAATTAATTATTCAAAAATTTTGCTAAAAGCAGGTAAAATAGAAATTGGTCTAAAGTTACCAATATCATTTTTACTCATCATCATCAGCCATAAGACGTCCACTGCTGGACAAAGGCCTCCCCCATAGAACGCCATACAGAACTGCCGTTTGCATTCGCCGGTTGCCCGCAACTTTCACGATGTCGTCGGTTCACCTGGTGGGAGGCCTACCAACGCTGCGTCTTCCGGTTCGTGGTCATCGGTTCTTCGAGCGATGTGGCTTGCCCATTGCCACTTCAACTTGCATACTCTGAGAGCTATGTCGGTGACCCATGTTTACTGCCTGATTTAAATAGAAGGATGACTTGACTGCTCTTCATAAGGTCAGGGAAAGTCCCCAAATCGACGCATTTATTGAAAGTAACAGCAAGACAGGCTACAATGTCGATTATGTTACTTAAAAGTTTAATATAAATGCCCCAGTAATCACCTGTGTTTTTAGACGTAATTGAATTAAAAACGATATCTACATCACGAGGAGTTACATGTTCGAAACTAAATACTTTACCACATTTAGACACGCTGCTATGAAAAAGATCTTCGGCTTTAGACGGCGACGAACTCAGGGAACGAGTCGTCGCTATAGGTATGCTGGCAAAATACTCATTAAAAGCCTCGGCTACGTCAGCTGCTTCATTAACTAATTTGTTACCCACCATAATCTCGAGGTGATTATCTTGTTTAACAGATTTACCCGTTTCATTGATTGATTTTCCAAGTGGCTTTAACTTTATTATTAGAATTTTTAATAGTCTCGCTTAAGAATTTTGATTTTGTAATAATACAAATCTTTTTAAATAATTTGGAATAATTTTTAACATAACTACTTACTCTAGAAAAGTTGTAAAAAATCCTGTATTGTTAAAGACCATACAACTCGTACAACTGTTAACTGCGTATACCTATATAAATTACGGGAGTTGCTTCTAGTTTTGAAAAGCCCTCGACTTGGCGGACATACACTAGTACGTACTGTACATTGTTATCCAAGGGGCGAAAGTTACTTAGGCATTTCGTCCCGAGACGGGGTTTGGCGCCCGTAACGTAGTGAGGGCGCTTATTTTTTGAGGGACTAAATAAGTGACGTACCCGAGGTAAACACTGTGCTTTTCATTACGAATACGAGGAAAGTAAAAATAAGAACATAAATTATTATTTAGAGAAAAAAGTGAATGATGATCGCAAAAAAAAAATTGAAAAAAAAGTGATTGTTGATTGTCGCTGTCCCGCTATTTTTTTTTTCTCTGGTCTTAGCTCTGCTAATCAGCCAGTATTTTTATATTCATCATTAAAAAAAATGACCAAGATTTTGCTGAAACCTATGTTATTTTAGAGAAATAATTAAGTAACTAAATTATATTAAAGTCATAATAAAATTATATTCTTAGGTTAACTTTATGTTATTATTGTAAAAAGTTGGAACATGGTTCAATAAAAATAGACCTAGTTTTTTTTAATAATATGACAGCCGTCAGTTGAAAGCGATTCTCCCTAGGGCTGAAAAGTAGTACTTTTAACCCGCTCCACAGGCATGTTATGGCCTACTTTCAGAGCATGAGTAATGAAAAATACATTCTAAAATGAAGAGAGAATTTTTAAATAAAGTGAAGTACCTACCTAAATGTAATCTAGGTATTTCGTAAAAGTTAGAAATTATAATTTTTTAGGTAGGTAGTTGTACATCCACCCTTAACAAGCGTCACGTACCTACATAAGGCCGCAATACCGTCAAGGGTGTGACGGTACATGGAAATATATGATAAATTAAAGGAACCTACAAAGACCTACAAGTCCCTACGACTCTAAGCCCTGCAGCCCCAGCCTACCATATACTTAGTGTGTGATAAATAAATATATAGATAAGTACAGGATGTCTGCACCATGCAACCTAAGGTAACAGACGGAGTAGACAGGAATACCAGGTTCGGGAAGGGTACACTCACTTCAGTCACGCAGACTCACGAGACTGATCGGAGATGGCTAAAGGTGTCTTGGCCACAGTGAGGGATAATTATATAAAATTCAAATCTGATTTATTTACAAAATGTTCTGCTTATATACTACTTTCTCTTAACACACACTATTATACTTAATTCTATGTGTCCTATGCGTGTAATATGCAACCAAATCAATATTTTAACTGAACCGCGCATGAGGCAGGCAGAATGCTGAGTCAATGTCCAAAGGTAACATTGGACAGTAGTAGTTATTTTTGAATATTAAATTAATCCCAAAAGTCAAAAGTTTGATTTATGTGCTAGGTAGGTACTAGTTTGGCTATCAAGTGATTTACGATTAGGTACCTACCTACCTGTTTTTTTTTATCACTGGCAATTGCAAGACAAGGACGATGATGTACGGTTTCAGTTGGGGCGAGTAGAGGATCTGCTCACGATGCTGGCATCGCGACTTGGCGCGGATCCTCTGGCGGAGAGCGCCAGCGCAGCAGCTGCGCCCCCCGAGCCCGACGCGCCCGCCGGCACCGCCCGCAAGCGCCGCTCCAAGGTGACGAGCGACCCTAGCCCATAGCGTTTCTGCAGCCCACTGGTCCCTAACCCTGGCTCCTCGGCAGGCGCGGAGCAAGGGCGCGGCCCCCACGCCGCCCGCCACGACGCCGGACGCGGGCCCGGCAGCGGGCCCGGCAGCCAGCCCGGCCAGCGCCGCCAGCCCGAGCAGCCCGAGCGGCGCGACACAGCGGCGCCGCGACTTCGTGTAGCGCGCGGCGGCGCCCGGCGCACGGCCGCACTAGGCGGCGCCGGGCGCCCTGCTCTGTATATATCTAGTTACGATAATGTAGATATTATGTAGCCACACACGATTCCAGTAGACACGCTGCGTTACGCTTTTGACATCGTGGGATGGATGATGGATCTCGACTTGGCTGTATGACGAACCGAGCCGGGCCTGGCGGCACGTAGCACCGCTAACACTTTCCGTACCTACCGCACACCGTACTTACGAGTACATTAATATCTACATCGGGAAATACAGGCGCGATGTTGTAAATATAATGTAGAAGGTATGCGCACACATTTTGAGGCGGCGTCACGTCTGCCTTGTCACCAATGCTTCGACCTTCACTACCAAAGAACATGCTGGCATGCAGTCATTCAGCTATGTTCCGCAGTCAACGGTAACCTCTCCTTGGGGATGCTGCTTCTATTCCTAGCCTAGTCATACCTCTGCTGGACAAATCTCTGCCTCTGGTCGTTGATTTTGTCCCCCACCATTTAAGTAATATAAGGTCAGACACCTACTGCCGCCGATGCCGCGACGCAACGCCTCTCGCTACGTTAGTTCGACATAAAGGGTAGTTTAGCTCATTGGGCACACGGCAGACGTGGACAGCCCATTCTCACTTCACTTCTGCGGTGTTTGAGTAATTAGTGTTTGGCAACGTGGTCCGGAAGCGCTGAGCCGCAGTGACGTCATTCAACATGTTCGCACACACTATGACACTAGCACTAGCATAGCATACATGTACTTACTCATGCTCATACCCACACGACACTCGATGCCGGTGGTGGAGTAGATTGCCAGCGATTCATAATTTATTGATTGACGGGCTAAACTAACGAATTTGTTAAGAGTTTCATTATTACCTAATGAAGTGATACAGACTATCTATCCTAGTTCATAATTTTCATTTTTAATTAAAGCAATATTTCCTACTAATCATTTTCACTGTTCCTGATAACACTTGAAGACCAACTATTTTTATATAAATTGCTATATCTTGTCTACACTAGCAAAAAAGAGCACTGTTCTGCAGTAATGTTTTCTCCATTGTTTGAATATTTAGTACCTATGATGTGACTCGTTCATTGTACACTATTTGATACGATTCGTTTGGGACGCGACACAGCGACAAGCGATACCGCGATATCGACGCACCACAGAGCGTATTGCGGTGTCGCATCACAGAGCTCCTCTTGTAAGTTTGTACTGCAACGACTAACTTTTATACGCTACAAGTTTCATGTATTTAGGTGTAAGTAAGGCGTCGTCGAGCACGCCAACACGCAAGACTCGACTTACTGATCTCTATACCGCGGCGTACTCGCGCATACATATCTACTCGCAAATAGCGCACGAGTTATAACGTCGCGCGTCGGCGTAGCCCACACTATTATGATACTCTTAGGACGTGCACCGACTCGACCGTCCGAAGCGCCTGTTGTATAGTTATTGGTTGTTAACGTTTTTAAAGTTTATCCGAGATATTGTATAATTATGTAAGCGTAGTGTACTCGGGAGCGCCAGCGGCAGTAGTTCAGTGGACGGGGAGAAGGGGGGAGCGGGGGAGTTTGGCAATGAAACAACACAGTCGCTTTAATCCTAACTTTAATAATATATACAAAAGGAAATACATGAACGGCGCTAGCCTAGGGCGGCGCGTGGCTCGCACGTTCAGCTCCGCTCCGCTGCGCTCGCTCCGCTCCGCTCCGCTGCGCTGCTGGCGCGGTGCTTGCGGCCTGTGCCTGTCGCGACTAGTGCCTTGGGAGCACACACCCGCGGACAGATCTGAAGCTCTTTCGTCTGTCTCTAGCATATTATTTGTGAAGACATTATGACAGTTTCGGATATTCCAGCTATTTATATTGTTTTAACAGAATACAATATTAATACTGTAATAAAGTTTTTTAATTTATACCTCCTGAAAGACCCTCATTAGTCATTACTGTAATATGATTGTCAGTTGTCACCCACGGCGGTTTCTGTGCGTTCAGTCTTAACTCGATAATGACACGATAACGATACATTGAGGCAATATGAACGTTCCAGTAAGTTTACCTACATAGCGTGGAAAGACAGTGAACGTGATAAATATTTGTGAACAAAATGACTGGGGTGTTATAAATGCTGATTACGGAAACACTGCAAAGTAGCTTATCTAAGGCCAAGTAAATTCGTCCAAGTTCATGGTTATACAACTCGCGTTTCATTAAAAAAACCAGAAAAGTAAAATGATACGTTTAGGACGCACTCAGACGTCACGTGCAGTAATACAGAACAGGCATCAGTGCGCGCTGTGTGCTACTGCCTGTGACTCGTGTGTTCGTGTCGCTCTCGTGCCCAATTCATAAATGCCAAAAATGACAATACAAAAGTGGAATCCCACTGCAGCCGTGCGGCGCGAGGTTAGGCGTGCAGGCGGCGCTATACTGGCTACTGGCGCTAGTACGGGCTGCCGGCGCTAGTACGGGCTGCCGGCGCTAGTACGGGCTGCCGGCGCTAGTACGGGCTGCCGGCGCTAGTACGGGCTGCCGGCGCTAGTACGGGCTGCCGGCGCTAGTACGGGCTGCCGGCGCTGTGCTGGCTACTGGCGCTTGTCGGCCAGCGCCGAGTGGTGCGACAGTGCCGAGTGCGCCGACGAGCAGATGTCCTGCAACACACGACACGGCATGACGTCACGCGCTCGCAGGCCGCGCGCGTTACGTCACTAACTGTTCGGTACGCACCTGGTAGGAGAACTGCGGGAACTGCTCCTCCTGGATGCGCGCGAGGCTGGCGTCGTTCTCGGGCGGAGTGAGCTCCACGGACTCGCCCGTGAACTCCGAGTCGAAGTAGCGCGTGTCGGTCTCGGACTCCACCTGCGGCTTGAAGGGCGGCGGGATCTTCTTGGCCACCAGGTCGGCCCAGTTGACGGACGCGAAGAAGGGATGGTTCATGATCTCGGCCGCGTCGTCCGGGCCAGCGCCCAGTCGACTGGCGGGCTCCTTGGTGAGCAGACCGGCCAGCAGCGCCCGGCAGGCGGCCGACAGCGCGCGCGGGAACCGCACCTACCGGGGGCTCTATAGCGGGCTGCACACGATACGCCTGTGCTCGCACATACAGCGAGCACACGCTCGTGCACATACACCCTTGTAGCGAGCACACGCTCGTGCACATACACCCTTGTAGCGAGCACACGCTCGTGCACATACACCCTTGCAGCGAGCAAACGCTCGTGCACATACACCCTTGTAGCGAGCACACGCTCGTGCACATACATCCTTGTAGCGAGCACACGCTCGTGCAAATACACCCTTGTAGCGAGCACACGCTCGTGCACATACACCCTTGTAGCAAGCACACGCTCGTGCACATACACCATTGTAGCGAGCACACGCTCGTGCACATACTACCTCGTAGCGAGCACACGCTCGTGCACATACACCCTTGTAGCGAGCACACGCTCGTGCACATACACTCTTGTAGCGAGTACACGCTCGTCCACATACTACCTCGTAGCACAAGAGTAGAAATATGGAACAGAGTTTATGCTACAACAAGCATACAACCTCGCAAAACGGTTGCACTACTACAAGCACGCGGGGCATGTGTGCGTGACCACAGGTCGCTTGTCGCGTACGCAGCGAGACTGGAAAAAACTCATTTACGCTGTCACAGGCGGTGTACAATCTCAGGGTCAGTGCAATGCACTTTGTTTGTTTTGTTAGTCTAGTCCAATAAATCGCATTCAGTTGCAAGACCCGATGAACTTCACTCGATAGAAAAAAATCGCAAAGTTACCCCTTATTACCCGACTGCGGCGAAGCCCAAAAGGAGGGTTATGTGTTTGGCGTGTATGTATGTATGTAAGTAAGTATGTATGTATGTATGTCCGTTTCTTTGTTCCCTCATAACTCCTAAACGGATGAAGGGATTTGAATAAAATATACGTCGTTAGACTCATCTTGATGGCGCGAGTGTCACTGGCTACATTAAAATTAAAAAAAAAAACAAAGATAATTGCTGATTTTGGGGGATAAATCGTAGATTTGAAAAAATAAAAAAAATTCATTACCATCGAGTAGGGTATCAAAATGAAGGGTTTTAAAAGGAGATTACAAAAATATATGACACCTATATGTTTAAAATAAATTCAAAGTCACAAATTCTATAAACAAACACAAAAAACATTGAATCAGCCATTTCTAAGAATCCTAGGGCCTTTTGGCAATATGTTAAGTCCAAACAACAAACCAACTGTTACCCATCTGTACTTAAATTAGGGGAAGTGTCGTCTGGTCATGGGGAGGAAATATGTAACTTGTTTGGCGACTATTTCTTTTCGAACTTTCAAGAGCGGCACAACGCGAACGAATTCTTAGACTCTCCAAGAATAGATCAATGTACTGACCTGGTATCAGATATCTGCGCTGTTGATGTGCAGGAGGATGAGGTATTTAGGTTGTTAAAGCAAGTGGATGTTAACAAATCAGCTGGTCCCGATAATATTTCACCAATATTTATAACCAGATGTGCCAGGTGGACATCTATTCCGTTGACATTATTATTCAAACGGTCATTGGACTTGGGAGTAGTGCCTTCAATTTGGAAATCAGCTTATATAACGCCTATTCATAAAAAAGGACCTAAGGACAGCGTTCAAAATTATAGACAGATCTCTAAACTTTGCGTGTTCGCTAAAATTATGGAGAAAATTGTACACAAACAACTTTCTTCTTCACTTAAGTTAAGTTTCTCCGAGCACCAACATGGATTTTTAAAAGGTCGTTCCACCACCTCTAACCTCGTGGTCTGTAGTGACTATCTTTCAGAGCATATGTCTAGGAGGTCCAAAGTAGATGTTATATACACTGATTATAGCAAATGTTTTGATCGAATTGATCATACACCTATAGCGACGACTCGTTCCCTGAGTTCGTCGCCGTCTAAAGCCGAAGATCTTTTGCATAGCAGCGTGTCTAAATGTGGTAAAGTATTTAGTTTCGAACATGTAACGCCTCGTGATGTAGTTAACGTTTTTAATTCACTTATGTCTAAAAACACAGGTGATTACTGGGGCATTTCTATTAAACTTTTAAGTAACATAATCGACATTGTAGCCCCCTGTCTTGCCGTTACTTTCAATAAATGCGTCGATTTGGGGACTTTCCCTGACCTTATGAAGAGCAGTAAAGTCATCCCTCTATTTAAATCAGGCAGTAAAAACGATATCGGTAACTTTAGACTAATTTCTATTTTACCTGCTTTTAGCAAAATTTTTGAAAAATTGATTCTCAAACAGTTGTTATTACATTTTAATTTAAATAATCTCCTTCATAATGATCAATATGGCTTTACAAAGGGTCGTTCGACTACGGATGCAGGTGTTGCTTTGTTGAAACACATATTTGACGCATGGGAGAACGCGCAAAATGCAATCGGTGTTTTCTGCGATCTCTCTAAAGCTTTTGATTGCGTACATCACGACACGCTTTTACGGAAACTGCGTTATTACGGTGTTCAAAATGAGGCCCTAAATGTGATAGATTCGTATTTGCAAAATAGATTCCAATGTGTAGACGTAAATGGCGCGAAATCTTCCGGGCTACCGGTTCGGCTAGGTGTACCTCAAGGTTCAATACTGGGTCCGTTTTTATTCTTGGTTTATATTAATGATCTACCATACTATTTAAAGGGTTTTTGTGACGTTGTACTATTTGCAGATGATACCTCTCTTATCTTTAAAGTAGATAGGAATAGACACGATTTTGACGACGTAAACAGCACGCTATCAATGGTCACGGATTGGTTCACAATAAACAACCTTGTTCTTAATGCCAAGAAAACTAAAATAGTTAAGTTCGCTTTACCCAATGTTAGAAATCTAGGTCCCAATATTATCCTCGCCAATCAGGAGCTGGAAACTGCCGACTCTGCTGTATTTCTGGGCATAACAGTAGATCCAAAATTACAATGGGGTTTACATATATCAAGCCTAGCGGGAAGGCTAAGTTCAGCCGCATACGCCGTCAGAAAAGTAAGGCAATTCACTGACGTTGATACAGCACGGTTAGTCTACTTCAGTTATTTTCACAGCGTTATGTCATACGGTATTCTGCTGTGGGGCAAAGCTGCTGATATTCAAAATATATTTGTTCTGCAGAAGCAATTTATCAACTGGGTGCCCGAGTTTCTCTTAGAGATTTTTTTAAGGAGATTGGTATCCTCACTGTTGCTTCTCAGTTCATCTTTGCCAACATTTTATATATTAAACAAAATATCCACCTGTACACTAAAAACAGTGATATTCACAACTTTAACACTAGAAATAAGCATAAACTACGCGCTCCTTTTCACCGGCTTCACAAAGTTCATAATTCATTCGTCGGGCTTGGTATAACATTTTATAACAAACTGCCATCTTCTTTTCTAGACTTGCCATTTAATGCGTTTAAAGCCAAAGTAAAATCTAATCTTTGTTTAAAAGCGTACTATTCCATTAACGACTACTTAAATGATAAGAACAGTTGGTCGCTGAGTTGAACACAAGACAATGTTTGTTATTTAATTATGTTCTTTCTCCAAGATTAGTTTACTGAATATGTTATGTCTTTTTTTATTATTATTATATACTTTTTTATACTTGCCTTACTATTGTATCGAGTCTGGTTCTTCTAACCAACCTAACAGACAGATGTGTGCTGGGGAGTTTGTTCCGCCACTTCTTCTTTCCAGCAAAAACACTAGGAAGTGTCGAAGGGGGGGCGTTTTGGGGGACTGTCTCTTGTAAATAAGTAAAGTAAAGTAAATTTTGACGTTCGAAAAGTGCTGATTATCAGCCTAGTTTGAATAAATGAGTTTTGATTTTGATTTTGATTTTGACTTCTAATGCGCAAACTGTTAGGGATTGGTGTAAGGGGAAATTTGTACAGATGGTTTGTATCATATGTTGAAAATAGGTGCCAGACTGTAGTCCTCAACGGTTATTCCTCGAGAGCGATGTACATTCCTTCGGGGGTTCCCCAAGGATCCTTATTGGGACCTCTTTTATTCAATATCTTTGTAAATGACATAGCCTCTTGTTTTCTAAATTCTAAAATTTTATTGTACGCGGATGACATGAAAATTTTGAGTCAAGTGTCTACCATTGAGGATGCACGCCTATTACAGGAGGATCTGGACCGGTTCCATGATTACTGTTATAGAAATAGGTTGGATTTAAATATCTCAAAATGTTATGTATGTACATTTACTCGTAAGCCAAACCCTATTAGGTACGATTATAAATTATCGGATGCCTCAATTGCCAGAGTTAACGTCATCAAGGATCTTGGGGTAACATTTGACTCAAAGCTTTTGTTTGATGCGCACATTGACAATATAGTCAATAAGGCTTCTAAAGCGTTGGGATTTATCTTTCGAGTCTCCTCTGAGTTTAAGAATGTCAAAACTATGAAAATCCTCTACTGTGCTTTCGTTCGTAGCCATCTCGAATGTGCTTCTCAAGTCTGCAATCCTAATTATAATGTCTATATTAATCGCATTGAAAGCATACAAAGGCGATTTTTAAGGTACATTCAATATCGTTCTAATACTTATCTTCCTAACTATACAAGTAGGTGTAAGAAATTTCATATTCTTCCTTTACACGAGCGAAGAAGAATAGCAGATCTTGCTTTTTTATTCAGCATAATGAACGGATCTACTGACGTCCCTGAACTAGTAGCCAAGATTGGACTTAGGGTACCGTCTGTGTTTCTTCGGAGACCTAATCTCCTTCATGTACCTACCTATTGTGAAAACAGTCTATAGGCAAAATTCATTTATTTTAAGAGCTCCTCGAAAGTTCAATATGGTGTGCCGGGATATTGAGCTTGATTTGTTTACGAGTAGTGTAAGGAACTTAAAAACAATTATGAGTAAATTCTTTTTTGAAGTGTAACGTCATAATTGTGTCTTTTTGCTTTGTTTGTACTACTTAGTTGTGTCATGTTTAGCTCATGAGTATTTTTATTTATTTTTAAGTATATTCTCTCTAGTTGTGTCGACTGTCGAATTCTCACGCTTTGCATTATTGCGGGTAAATTCCCTTCAGCTGTGTTTATACTAATTCTCGCGCTGTGTATTTTCAATTAAAAAATATTATCTTCAGTTGTGTCTACGTATATATTAATTCTAACGCTGTGTATTTTTGTGTAACTTTCACGCTGTTTATTTATCGTAACCTTTTAGTATTAGTTTTAAGCTTATATGTGGAAACTTGTAATTGGCCTTCTTCTACTTGTTAATTCTACTACTCAAAAGTTTTAGCTGTAAGTTTTCTTAAAATTAATAAAATAAAATAAAAGTTAAATCATCTGCAAAGTATTTTACGCGACCAACGAAAGAACAAACACTAAAGAACTAAAAAGTTAGAAAAAAAAAAGTAGTTAAAAACTAAAAAAGCCGACTGAAAAGACTGAAAAGCAAAAAACAAGCACATTTTAAATTAAACAAAACTTGGAAGCAGGCGGGGTTCATTTGAATATTAAATTATGAAATGAAAGTAGAATTTTCAGTCTTTTCAGTCGGGTTTTTTAGTTTTTAATTACCCGACTGCGGCGAAGCCCAAAAAGAGGGTTATTAGAGCGTTTTTTTTTTCAATATTATCACTTCAATAATACTGATAATACTGTAATACTGCACTGTAATGTAATATTACTGATTTTTTTACATTTAATTTTTGTACTAAATTAAAGAAACTAATTAGTTATAGACAAATTCGCAGTTTGACTTGATAAAATGATTTTCTTAATTACTATGTTTAAATATGAATTAAAAGCGCCCGTGGCGGCTCGGGCTAGCCCGTTCAGTCGCGCCGTGACGCTTACGGACGTCGGACCTGTGTCAGTTTTGCTGGCGCACGGCTGTCCCACTGATTTATCAAACGTTTGTTTGATAGAACGTAGTGTAAAATATTTAAGTAAGTTAACCCCCCACGCAAAAGCAACGGGGTGTTATAAGTTTGACGTCTCTGTGTGTGTGTGTGTGTCTGTCTGTAGCATCGTAGGTCCCAAACGGATAAAACGATTTTGATTTTGTTATTTTTTTTGTTTTAAAGGCGAATTAGTCGGAAATGTACTTAGCTACGTTTGATTAAAATCGGTCTAAGATGGCCGCCGCCACAAAATGATAGATTATGTTATTTTTTTCACAACTTTCTCAATATGGGTACCAAATGAAAGGGCTTGACTAGTAGAATACTATACACTGTCAAATTTCGCTGACCACCTACCTAACCACCTGCCTACCACCTATCACCTATCACGGTTTCACATTATGGGAAAATTAAAACAATTGCAGGAAGTAATCAAATAAATTATGTTGCTTTAATTTCATATTATATAACGTTAATATTAGTAACGATATCGAAAATAGTGGCAACATTAAGTGCTCTAGAATTGAAGACCCCTCAACTAGTCAGGCAGTTATCAAACCAGCTACAGATAACGATGTTCTCACGGTTCTGGCTGTAAATATTCGTAGCATTAAAAAAAACTTTCAAGTTCAAAGAGGGAGTCAAAGTTTTTTTTAATGCTTTTAGCCAACATTGACATAAGTATTGACATTATAGTTTTAACAGAATGCTGGACTGATAGAAACTCGCAAATTGAACCAATTCATAATTATTTGCATTTTAGTACCCAACATAGCCATAATCAGAATGACGGTGTTGTTGTTTATGTGAAAGCGAGCATCGGCAATGTAAAAGTTCAGGAATACCTGATTGTTGATGGCAACTGTCTGATAATCGAAATCAGCAAAGTGACAGTTATTGCCTCTTAGACCTCCTTGCTTCACGAATCCAAACAACTACATCAATTCTCTAAACGATTTACTCCTTAAAACACACTGTGAAAATATTATCTTCGCTGGGGTCATAAACATAAATACGCTGTCCGAATCCTCAAGTGGCTTTGCCTCTGATTACTTGAACATGCTAGCCTCACACGGTCTAAAGCAGGGAATTGATAAGCCTACGAGACTTGAGAATTGTCTTGACCACTTGATGATTAAAACACGAAAGAGAGTCAAAAACATTTGTGTTCGAGCCGCTTACAGATCACAGCCCCGTTCTGTAGGGCTATTGCGTATCTTTTAAATGACAGTGGCTATCATATAGTGTACATCAAATAATGTCAAATGGTTCCATTTTGTACTAAACCATAACCAATTTGACAGGTAATCCATGGACAATATGATAGCCACTGTCATTTAAAAGATACGCAATAGCCCTACTGTTATACATGCAGAAGTTGAACATCGTGAGAAATGATGTGAAATACTGCAAAACACTAATCGGCTACAAACAATTAGATTCTGACCTTGACAACATCAAATGGAACCTCTTATTCGACATTCAATATGTAAATGACGCAACAGACTACTTTATAAACATGTTACAAGACTTGATCACCAGGAACTCGACTACAAAAACAATTGCTAAAAAGAAACGGTCACTTAAACTCTGGATAACTCCAGGAATCGTCAAATGTATACGAAAAACAGACAAGATGCACCTAAAACAAAAAATGTCACGATTCAACGAAAATTTAAGAAAGGAATACACAAAGTACAGAAACACTTGCAACAAAATTATAAAAACTCTAAAGCACTCATATTATCAAACGGAATTGGAAAAGAACCAAAATAACATCAAAGGAACATGGAATACCATCAAAGAAATGTGCTATACTAAGAATGACGCTAATAGTGCCTCGGAACTGCTACTATTACAAGACAACATACAGGACTCTTTAAACGTGGTTAACGCATACTTTACGTCAGTCAGCAAAGAACTGGCGAGCAAAACGCTGGCAAAGCTGGACATGACCGATGATGATCTGGTGAAACTCAGCGCAAAGTCAAACAGCTCGCTGAACTCTATGATACTTGGACCAACAGATGAGATAGAGGTCAACCCTAATGGTTGTCACTGACCTGAAGAATGGAAGTGCGCCAGGGTGGGATAACGTACATGTATCCTTATTAAAAAAATATAAGCATAAACTTGCTACGCCCCTTGTACACCTCTGCAACATGAGTTTCATGCAGGGTATCTATCCAACCGCCTTTAAAAAAGCCGTTGTATCTCCCATTTTCAAGGCTGGCGACAAAACAAAAGTGACTAACTACAGACGAATTTCTCTCTTGAGCACTCTCGCCAAAGTCATGGAAAAATTGGCAAACAGGCGACTCATAGATTACTTAGAAAAAAACAACCTACTATCCGATAAGCAATACGGGTTCAGAGCTGGACGCTCTACAAATGATGCTGTTCTAAGGCTTACCACGGCAATAAGGAACTGCCTCGACAGAGGCGACAAATGCGTCGGTATCTTCCTCGATCTTCAAAAAGCCTTCGACACTGTATCAATTCCCATCCTACTGAGTCGATTGGAGGGCGTCGGCGTGAGAGGTGTACCCCAGAACTGGTTTAAAAGCTTCTTGTCTGGCCGGCACCAAAGAGTCCGCATTGGTGGGCAGATGAGTGACGAAGCACTTTGCGCTTACGGTGTCCCCCAGGGGAGTACTATAGCCCCAACACTTTTCTTGGTTTACATTGATCGGCTTTGTGACCTTCCAATCCATCAAGCTGAAATAACAATGTTTGCTGATGACACAGTGCTTTTGTTCCACGTTCCACATCATGGGAAAACTTGGCACAGGTAAGTGAACGAGGGCTTGCTAGAGTAACTTCCTGGCTCGAAGACAGCCTTCTATCCATTAACGCGAGTAAAACGAAATACCTTTGCTTTAGTATGTCAAAGTCGGGTAGCCCCAGTCGAGGCTTTAATGTGCCCATCCACACGTTCCCTTGTAATAGAGGGTCTTGTCACCAAGTTACTTGCTCTTGCCAGGAGCTTGAGAGAGTGAACAACATAAAATACCTCGGTGTTACAATTGACGAAAACTTAAAGTGGAGTCAACATATCTTAGTCACTGCAAAAAAAACACGCAAACTTATATTTATATTTAAAACTCTAAGATATGTTGCCAATCAGAAACTCCTTATACAAACGTATAAAGCATTGTGCCACTGCGTCTTGGGCTATGGTATCTGTGCATGGGGTGATGCCGCCAAATCTCATATGATTCAGATAGAACGCTCACAGCGTGTAGTTCTGAAGGTCCTACTGTCTCTTAGCTTTAGAACCCCTACCAGTTTGGTGTATGAGCAAGTTCTGAGCGTAAGAAAAATATTTATCTACGAGTGTCTACGTAGATATCACCGATTTACGGTCCCTCACTTGCCAATAAACAATAAAAGATCAGACAGATTTCCTGTACTAAGGACAAGGAGCAAGTTTGCCAGAAAGCATTACAATAGCTTAGCGCCAATACAAACCAATTAAGCATATTAGTAACTTCCAAATTAAAAAGGAAATATTACTTTGGCTGGAAAACTATGGCTTCGATGACACGGAATCCCTTAAAAGTACTCTAACATAGTAACAGCAACATTCATAACAGAACACACACACACACACACACACACACACACACACACACACACACACACAGTTTTAGTAAATTTATCTTAAGTTTTTGTCAAATAGCACTACGATTACAGTAACCACTGTCTAAGCTTCATCATTCATATATGTAACCGGATAAACCTCAACCCTTGTCATACAGGTTGTCCTAGTTCAAGGGTTGAGACCTCACTGTTGTAATATTTACTGAAGTTGTAGAAATAAAATATTATTATTATTATTATTCCTATATTTAACTTTATACATATAAATTATATTTTTAAATATTCCTATACAAAATAATATAAAAAACATTTAGAAATATAAAAAATAGTAGCCCACCGGTATCGGGAACAGGGTCCAAGCTACCGGCAGTCAGGGCTCCAGACAAAGGAACCTCCTAACAATGCGTGCCGTGTCCAGGAGTACCGCTCTCTGCATCAAGCCCCTGATCCAGCTGCCAAACGAGAGCCTCCTCAGATGTTGGTCAAGGCTCTTGGCAATTAAGCCATTGGCTGAAACGACTATCGGTACAATGATCGCTGAGTTCACTCCCCACATGTCGACAACCTCGCGAGCCAAGTCAAGATATTTGATTTGTTTATCTTTCTCAGCTTTCACGAGGTTCTCGTCATGCGGGACCGTTATGTCAACAATCATTGCGCGCCGCTCTGATCGATCCACCACCACTATATCAGGCCTATTGGCTACAATAGTCCTGTCAGTGATGATGGATTGATCCCAGTACAATGTGATACTGCCATTTTCGAGAACTGGGTCGGGCACATACCTGTAGTACGGCACTTCCGATTCCACAAGGCTGTATTTTAGAGCAAGTTGCTGATGGATAATCCTGGCTACAAGGTTGTGTCTATGCAAGTACTCTCCGTTAGCTAGACGAGAACACCCGGAGATAATATGACGGATTGATTCGCCCGGACGCACAGTGTCCGGCGTAGAACAAGCCAGGTGGACAAAAATATTTTTTCATGGTTTTGGAACTATATCTATAAATTAGTTATTTATAAAGTACTATAATATTTTATTTAAAGAAAAAGCATAGGAATTGAGTATAAATATTTTATTTCATGTATACACAATTATAATACAGGAAAAAAAATGAAAATAAAATTATCTTAATCGCTACAAATACTAACGCTAATTATATATAATTATACAACCTTAGACTAACATATTAAATACAAAAATTATAAATCTAACACTAGACCTATCTATTTACATTAAAACTAATTCTCAATATTAGAATCATCGGATTCAGAATCCGATGAATCCGATAGAAGATAGTCTTCCTGAGATTGTGGAGGTCTTGGTTGCAGCTGGAGTCGAGGCTCTATAGTGGGAGCTATGATGAGTTTTAAGACCTCCGCGCACAATTTATTAGACTTTTTTTTCGGTACTTCCCGGAGGCTGTTGATCAGAGGATCAGACGTTAAAATCAACATATTGAGCAAGTCTCTATTCGTGGCTAGACGAGAGCACTTTCTAGTGTTGTGCTCTCTAAACCTCCGGCAATCTTTATTTCTCGCTTCTTGGGCTTCCTCTGAAAGCTGCCCTATTGGAACTACTGCCGTCTTAATCACCTCTGTACTGTGAATAAGCAATTTATGCACAGTAGCAGGCATGTAGTACCACGAGTAGAGACTTAGATAAAGTCTTCTTGTCTCGAGGCAAAGCTTTTTGAATTCAACAAGATTTATCTCGAAGCCAGAAGACAATGTCCTCAACAATACATCAAAGTGTTTGATGATTGTAACATCCAATCCTGTGATCTGAGCACTCAGTTCGGGGTTCCCGAAAAAACGTCGAGCTGTGTTTCCATCATTTGTAGAACCAAATCCTGGCTTTGGCTTGTCCACAATTAATCCCATTTCATGCTTGAATCGTTGTTTAATTTCGTCTGATCGTTGTTTTACACTTGCTTTTTCCTCTGAAGACCTAGCTTGCCATTTCTTAATATCTAACTTATAACTAATGTGTAAAAAGCACTCAAACGAACGAATCCAAGCATGCAATGTTGACAAACCAAAGCCAAAATTATCCTGATTGCTATCAAAATGCCGTCCTTCATCGTTCATCATTCTGGGAGTAGCCCCACAAATATAGCATTTCTGCGATGAATGTGTGTCTGTCAAAGCGTTGCAAACTTTTCCATCAGTCATAGTCAGCAGAAGCTTGTGCTTAACAGAAATTTCAGAACCACCAAGATCACAAGATGTAGCGTCCAAGTCGTTTATTTGTTCCAAAACCTTGTTTGTCTCGATTTTTGTCAATTCCGTAGTTTCTTTGGCAAAAATGAATTTAATTGGACGACAAAACATCGTCGATGATGGACGAGGATTTTGCCAGATAATGTTGTTACCCTCGTCGATTAACCTTAGAGGAACGAACGAATAAACAAAAAGGAACTCATCAGTGTCTTCGCTGTTCTCAAATCTTTGTTTGTAAGCACTATGACCGGAACTTCCGTCACATCCCCATTTACTTATAAGAGTAAACGATGCATTGGGTATTAGATTGGGGAGCACACTTGTGACAACTTCCTTCTGAGCTTCTACTAAACGTTCTGCTGTTTTATTCAAAATACCTTGTAGATCAATTTCTGCTCGAGATTGTGTCACAACAATGTGCTCCTCGGAAGGATAACACGCTTTTTTTGATTTAACAATGCAATCATATGATGGAAACACATGATGCCCGACTTTCATAGTCCACTTCCTAGTCTGTTTATATGAGTGAGTTGTTGATTTTGAATCAATATAATACGCTAATGCCTCGTCACTACTTAGCGGTCTATCACTTTGCACAGCACTTGGTTGTTGAAGGCTAATGCATGCACTTGCAGAAGCTGAATTTTCGCTAATGTCCTTTATAACTCTGGCAACGTTTTTATGTCCAGTTGACCGTGCAGCTACCTCTGCAGCAGTAATTAATTCCCCAACACTCCGTGATTGAACTAGATCAGCAACTCTACGTTTCTTAGTTTTAAAAGATGAATCTTCAAAGACTTTTTTAGGTCTTCCGGGTCGAGAAAGGTCAGCTGATGACGTAGAAGGTTGCGGTTGAGTCGATCGCAGGCAGAATTCTATCTTATCGCCTTCAAGCCACAACTTATTCTTATTCAGGAAACGCTCTTTTGACTTTCCTGAAGACACCCACTTGGTAGCAATTTTCGAAGAAATGCTGGCTAATTTCATCTTAATTTCTCTTTGTCATTCTTCAGTGATGTCAGAGAAATCACACTTAGACAAAATAAATTCAAATAGACGATCATTTCTTTCGTCTTTTTCGTGCTTAAGCCACTCTTCGAAAAACTCTATTTTACTAATAGAGTAAAGCTTTTCTACAAAAAAAGAAAAAAAAATGTTGTACTCAAGTGTGCTACATAAAATATGTCACATAATCATGTATAGCCATGTAGCTAAAACATATCAAAAATTCAGACTGGATACAAGAGGATACATGGCTTTTCCAAGCCTGATAAGTTCGAAAACAAAGAAAAACATGGGTATTTTTTGTGTATTCACAGATAGTCTACTCTATGAATGTTTATGACACATTAAAAGATTCTAATAAGAAAATAATATAGTACATACCTTCAGAAGTAAAATCCATCACTAAAACTTTTCACACAATTAGAACTACCACCATGAGATGTTAGTGCAAGTGTCGCAAAAATGCAACTGACCTATTTCTTTAACTGCATTTACCTCATTACCTTACTTTGATAAACGATGACTCATCAGTATGGAATGTTAGACGTAAACAATTCTTGGAATCAGAGGTTTAGGGGTGTTGTTTACAGGTAGAAAGTACAAATTTCCGGGAATTTGATAATGACTTTTGTCCACCTGGCTTGTTCTACGCCGGATACTGTGGGACGGTGGCATGCCGACATATGTCAATCGTGCCGTCCTTCACAATAAATCTCCGGTAGTTATTCGTCATTATAACTTCATCCATAATTGCACAAACAAAACCTTCGGTTTCTCCAAAGAGTTCTCCGGATCGTAGCCAGGCTACGGACGCTAGGAATTCTACGTCGGGCCCATGTAGGGCCCGGAAAAAGCGTCCGTGAAGCTCCTTACTCTTCCATACCTCCATGCGGTCGTTAGTGTCAAGCACTACAGGTTTGCGCCAGTTCTCTTTAGCCAAGGAGAGCGGGGTAAGGCCCTTGTCCACCGCGACAACATCTCGATGCATCCCCACGTCGGCCTCCAGGAAATATTCCCTGAGACTGCATATGCCACGATTACAGAGAGTCTTAGCATTTAAAAAGCCTCGACCTCCACACTTCCGTGGGACCTGTCAGTCAGTCAGTCTCAGTCTCATAACCGAAGAACGTGGGTGATGCATACGATATGCGGTCAACAATGTACGGACCCGCCTATCCAGGGCATCTAGCTCTGTTGGAGTCCATTTGAGTATGCCAAAAGAGTACATCAAAACCGGCATGACCCAACCATTGAAGGCACGCACCTTATTTCCGCCTGATAAAAGACTATTAAATACTTTTCTCAGGCGGCCAAAGAAGCGCTCCCTCAACGATTGTTTCATGTCGGCAACGTTGATGCCCAGCGCCTCCGACATACCCAAATACTTATAGGTTTCGGTTGCCGAGAGAGATCTAAGATTTATGGAATCTGTGAGCTGGGTTCCCACAGATTCCACAATCCCCCCTCGCTTTACATGCATGACCGCACATTTGTCCACACCAAATTCCATCCAGCAGGGCTATTGCGTATTTTTTAAATGACAGTGGCTAACCTATAGTGCCTTTAAATTACTGTCAAATGGTTCCATTTTGTACTAAACCATAACCAATTTGACAGTTAATCCATAGACAATATGATAGCCACTGTGATTTAAAAGATACGCAATAGCCCTGCTGATGGCGCTACTGAAAGCTTTAGTGACTTTCAGTAGCTCCATCAGTTATTATTATTATATTCCCAAAAAAACAAAACCCCCCAAAATTAACATGAACTCCGTAAAACAAAGTTGAAAAAACCTACTGCTACAATTTTATACTGTGGCTCAAAGTGGGGTCAGCGAGTTCATTCAAAATGTGCGTTTGGGAGACTTGTAAAAGCGTAGGTAACTAATAGCTAAATGCCTACTACGCTTGAAATACTTGCCCTTAACATACAACCAGATACTGTCCGGCAAATGGAAAAAAAATGTAAGAAAATTCGAATTTCGAGGGCTACCCCGAAGGATTCACCTTATGTGAATGTGCTCCCTAACGTTTTTATCTGCCTCCTTCTGTTTTTCGACAACTTCGCTTCCCCTCTGAACACCAATTGCTTTCTATTTTTCTAAGTAGTTTATTGGTCTATGGTATGTGTGATACGTACAAATATTGCAAGTAAGATTTGAACTACTTCCTGATGTCAAATTGAGCTGAAATGTTGTATACCGTAACTTCTGTGGCAATTCGATAATATGTTAGATATAACCTGATGCTGCAGCCAGGATTGAAATTTAATTATCAATGGTACTTGCCCGGTTTCGTTTCATTGTATTTAATTACTGTATTGTTTAATTTGTCTTTACCTATTATGACAATTTAACCCTACTCTTGTGCTTGTAGCTCGCACACGCTCGTGCACATACAAACTGTAGCTCACACACGCTCGTGCACATAAACACTGTAGCTCACACGCTCGTTCACACACGCTCGTGCACATACAAACTTGTAGCTCACACGCTCGTTCACACACGCTCGTGCCACATACACACTTGTAGCTCACACACACTACTCGCTCGTGCACATACACACTTGTAGCGGGCTGCGAGTTCACACACGTACCTCTTCGCTGAGGATGAGCGAGAACAGCACATCGTGGTCGCGGTTGTAGAAGGGCAGGCGGCCGCACGCCATCTCGTACATGACGACGCCCGTGCCCCACCAGTCCACGGCTGGGCCGTAGTCCGTATCCTCCAGCACCTCGGGCGCCAGGTACTCGGGCGTGCCGCAGAACGTCTTGGTGGTGCGGCCGTAAGTGATGTTGACCTTGCACAGGCCGAAGTCTGCGATCTTGATGTGGCCGTCCTTGTCCAGCAGCAGGTTCTCGAGCTTAAGGTCGCGGTAGATGATGCCCTCGCCGTGCAGGTAGCCGAGCGCGGACACGATCTCGGCGCCATAGAAGCGAGTGCGCTCTTCGCTGAAGGAGCGCTCGCGCGACAGATGGAAGAACAGTTCGCCGCCGTTGGCGTACTCCATGACGAAGCACACGCGGTCGGCCGTCTGGAACGAGTAGCGCAGCGCCTGCGCCCGATCTCGGTACAGTACCGTACAGACTTTACATGATAGCGTCAACAAGTTTCGATATCAAATTAAAGAAAAATAAACAAATTCAGTTATTTCTATGTTTATCATGTTTAGCAATGAAGTGTCAATTCGCTCGTGCAAAGGGCGCGTGCAGCATCCGCTAAACAGCACTCTGAGGGAACCCACTTTGTGACAAACTAATTCGTAGTACACAATACAATCACAGGGATCGTGCGCGGCTCGGGTCCGCAACAAGCGGAAGCGGATGCGATTCCGTGTATTGACATGGACACGGGCCGGGCACGAGTGTAGCGTCTTTGCATTCGTATTCGTAACAAGCCCATGAACTCGTATTCCGATAGGCACACATAAACGCGTGCCTGGGACAGAATATGTGTAAATCTTTTGACTCATAATAAAAAAAATAGTGTGTTAGTAATGGCTATACAAATATTAGTACGAGCCTAGTCTTACCGTAAGAAAGGGATGCTTGGTCTTCTTGAGCACGCGGTTCTCGGTGATGGTGTGAGCCACCTCGTCCTTCTGTATGATGAGGTTCTTCTTGAGGATCTTCATGGCGTACAGCTTGCCCGTGCCCTTCTCACGCGACAGCACCACCTTGCCGAACGTGCCCTTGCCCAGCACCTTCACGAACTCGAACTTCTCCAGCGTCTGCGCAAGACACACAACGTCATTCATCTACAACTACATACACTACTGAAAATATTTTTTACTTCAAAGTATTTGTTAAAGACACTGAAAAACATCTTTAAAAGCAACCCTCCACAGATGCGAGGAATTAGGAACCATTATTAGTTCCAATTGAACTAATAAAATAAGCTTCGTTAAATAAGCTTCGCAAAAAATAATTATATAATTAACCTCACATTTCAATAGTAAAAAATGATTACAGTGAGTCAATCTTAATAGATAGACATACCTATGCGACTTTTTTGTAGAACTTTTAAAGATAAACAATTCCATCATACATGACATTTGCGTAACGTAAACCGCTTAAGCAGCGCACGCAACAGAAGCTCTCAAAACAAATAATTATTTTCCTGTTTTTGCAACTTTTTTCATGTATGCCCCGCTCCTATTGGTTGTAGCGTGATGTTATATAGCATATAGCCTAAAGCCTTCCTCGATAAATGGACTACCCAAAATAAAAAGATTTTTTCAATTCCAACCAGTAGTTCCTGAGTTTATCGCGTTCAAACAAACCAACTCTTCAGCTTTATAATATTAGTGAAGCCCGTCACAGACGTAGCTATAATATATATTGATATGAAACATAGCAAGGCATATACATTTTCGAGTAACCGCACACGCAGCTATAATATATATTTCTATGACGTCACCAAAATATGTCGGCAAATATTCTCGGTATATTTTGGCACATTGAGATATATTTTGGTATATTAATATATATTTTGAGGAAACGGGATGTTTCATTTATACACCGAACGAACCGAACGCCTGCTGAACTAATGCTTTTGCGCATAACCTTATCGCGTTTTTAACCGACATCCCAAAAAGGAGGTTTCTCAATTCGACGATATCTGGGGGCACGGCAGTGCCCCCGCAAAGTCGAGCAATAAAGCGGCACGGCCGTACTATCCTTTTCTCGAACCAGTTCAGGCCATTTTCGACCTCCTATAACTTCGTTGTGGATAAAACTAGAAGCCTGTCAAAGCAAACTAGAAGCCATTTTTCGAAACCAATTAGCCATTGTTTATACACGGTATATTTAAAATTTCATTAAATTTGAACCAGTAGTTTAAGAATTATAACTAATCAAAGTTCCTTAGTTTTGTCACTCACTGACTGACTGACTGACTGACTGACTGACCGATCATCAAAAGTCTAAGGCACTTCTAGCAGACATAGAAGCTTCAAATTTAGAACACAATTAGTGTTTAGTGTATAAACCATGGAAAAACTAAAAAAGTATACAATTTCAGTCTAGTTTTCTAGATAAACTAACTGCATAAATAACTTTGTAATCCCATATAATTGTATAGGATTACAAAGTTAAAGTTACATTTTCAGGGAATGAATTTTACGAGTTATTAAATTAAACATACGTCCTAGTTTCTGATTGATCTGAAATTTTGCACGTATATGTATATCGCCTATCAATGCAATATTATGATGATATGGAACTGATCTGATGATGGAGCTGGAAGTTGACCATAGGAACTCCATTTTAGAATATCATAACCCCATCGAGTTTGGACTCTCGTTTGATTCGTCTTGTCGAGTAGTTTGTCTTAAGATGGTGTCCAGGGTCTGTTGGTGGAGCTGGAAGGTGACCATAGGAATTCCGTTATAAAACGACATAGCCCTATCGAGTTTGGACTCGTTTGATTTGTCTTGTCGAATAGTTTGTCTTTAGATGATGTTCAGGGTTCTGAATAGTTCTGATGATGGAGCTGGAAGGTGGCCATAGGAATTCCGTTATAAAAGCACATAACTCCATCGAGTTTGAGCTCATTTGATTTGTCTTGATGAGTACTCTGTCTTTAGTTGGTAACCAGGATCTGAAGATGGAGTTGGAAGGTGGCCATAGGAACTCCGTTATAGAACGACATAACCCATCGAGTTTAGACTCGTTTGATTCGTTTTGACGAGAACTTTGTCTTTGGATGGTCTCCAAGATCTGTTGATGGAGCTTGAAGGTGGCCATAGGAATTCCGTTATAAAACGACTTGACCTTGTCGAGTTTTTACTCGTTTGATTCAGCTTGTCCAGCAGATACTTTAGCAGTACTTCAAATCGATGAATAAGACTGCTTCAAATTCGAATAAACCTATGTATTGTTGATTCATTAAACGAAATAAATAGAATGAGAGACGCTTCAAAAAGAAATGAGATCCAAGCCGAGCAACTCACTTTTACCGTAAAAAGTAGTGAGATCCATGTAATACCAAGTCAGTTAATATATTTAATCCCTACTTAAAAACCTTTGATGTTTTTAATAAAAGATTGACTTGGCCACTGCATCACATTGGCCAATGCCATGGCGATTAGCCATAACAATGGCCTGTTTAACATTGGCGAATGCGATGCGATGGCCAAGTCAACATTTTATTTAAAACATCAAAGGTTTTTAAGTAGAAATTAAATACAGTGTGATTCTTTATAATGTGCACATATCGAAATGAGGGAATCTATGCTTAATTTTATCGATGGAAAAAATATTTAAAATATCTAAATATTTTGTAATATTTTTTATGGAATTTTCAAAAATGTTGTCCGCTGTTGTGACCCTAATGTAAACAAAACGGTGTAACTTTTAAACTAAATTATCTATCGCGATGAAACAATTTTATGTAAAAAGTTTTTTTGATCAAAAAACGTGTTTATTTTCAATTGAGGGTAGTTTTTTTCATTTTACGAGGACGCCTAATTGCTTCCAATCATTATGGAGTTTGTTTCATCGCGATAGATAATTTAGTTTAAAAGTTACACCGTTTTGTTTACACTGGGGTCACAGTAGCAGACAAAATTTTTAAAAATTCCATATAAAATATTAAAAAATATTTAGATTTTTTTTAATAATTTTTCCGTCGATAAAATTAAGCATAGATTCCCCCATTTCGATATGTGCACATTATAAAGAATCACACTGTATATTAACTGACTTGGTATTACATGGATCTCACTACTTTTTACGGTAAAAGTGAGTTGCTCGGCTTGGCTTTTTTTACAAGTTTTATTTTTGGTGAGATAATAATATACATATACTTTCTGTATGTTTGTTTGCAGATATCTCCGTCAATTGTCGACGGATTTTCATAATTCTTTTGGTGTTTGTAAAAGTATACTCCCGAGGTTGTCCACTTGTCACCAAGTCAGGATCTGATGATGGTATCCTTGAGAAATCGAAGGCAACCCATCGGGGAGGGGGGATCATCACTCCCCCCGCTCTTGGGCAGAGCGAAAGGGAGTGTCAGACTTCAACTGACAAAAAACCACCCATGTTCCTTCCTAGCCCTATATGTCAAGGCCTTGGTATCTCTTACGACATCCCGCAGCCCCGACGGGCATCGGAGGCAACCCTCAAACTATAGGCACTTAACTAACGTTTTTCATAGATTTTCTGAAGCTGTTTAAGTATTTGCGTCCGATAATCATCTCATGTGGCTGCACTGATGATGGAAGGTATGACTCCTCAACGGTTAGGAGTTGGAGAATAATTCTTTAATAAAATATTATGGGGACGTACATAATTATGGATGTATTCTTTCAGGTTATCTAGCTGATTATGGAAGGTACTATTCCTCATCGATTAGGAGTTAGCAATATGAAGGGAGGAGGAATGGAGGGATGGAGGGGGGGGGGGTTAGGATATTATAACTAAAAATGGAAAAATAAAAAGCGGCAGAAAAAACGAAATGAAACCAACAAATGTCACTGACTTTAGAAGTTGATTTTCTTCTGCAGTTTATTTTTCACTTTTTTGTGTTTTCGTTTTTTCACTTTTTGTATCTTTGAATTTGAAGTCAGTTTTTTTTTGCTAAAAGTTTTTTTTATTAAATAGGTATTTATAATCAATTCATAAAGATCGAAAAATTCATATCTTGAACTTCGATACTGTGCCTATTTATTTGCTTACTAGCTGTTACCCGCGACTTCGTACGCGTCAGGTTCGCGATAAACTTCAAATAAGATTTGGATATGTTAGTGATTTTACTTAATTTTTTGTTTTTGTATGTAACCTGATATGAGGAGCTAGTGGGTTAACAATAACTGCCCCTCGGGTCGGACTTTTAGTTAAGCCTTGCCTTACGTTGGTCCGTGGATGATCCTAGTCAGTGGGCAAGATCTCTGACAATCACTCTTTCCAAAGGTTATCGTATTAGGTACCTACCCAAAACTAACTGGGTTGAGGAGGTCAGATACCTAGTCAGTCACCCCATTTAAAATACTGGTATGGTATTCAGCTGCATCCAGTTAACCTGGAAACCGATTCTAACATAGTTTTGACAAGGCTAAGCATATGATTGGGAAAGGGATGATGATGATGTTGATGATGTCTTCAATTTACATGCCTCCTTTTGACATTTACGAATGCCCATACAAACGTTAACCCCCGTAAAAGTCACTTAGGTTGAGGAAGAAATTATTCAAAATAAAATCCTAATCCTTTCTTTGGACCTACCGTACTCATATTGACTTAATTGTTAGAATTCAAGTTTTTCAACTTACCAAATAGTTTTAAAGATTTCTTGATTAGTCAGTGAGTTAATGGTATTGCGCTATCGAAAAAATCATCTTCACCAGCCTAGCCCTTTTGTTACCTATTGGTATAGATAGTCATCTTCACCAGCCTAGCCCTTTTGTTAAGTATGTTGCGGTCAGCTTCCAGTCGTATGCAGCTGAATATCAGTATTTTACATGAAGCGACTGCTTAGCTGACGTCGTCATCTGACTGATTCAGGCTCACTCAGGTGCTGGCCGGGTACGGTTGCTTCGGTGAGTACCCGAATAAGATTGGGCGAGAGGCCATGGCGAAATGCTATCACGGCGGAGTTGGCCAGGACTCAGCACAGCGCACGCTCGAGAAATGTGCTGCGTGGGCCTCTGTGGCAAGTCCTGTTAGCCAAGATTGGCCGAGATCTGCCTCTGCCAGCAGTAGTTGGATCTATCCCAGCGGATTCTGAAAACTTCACAACGGTGACCTCGTTCTGTGAGACCGTGATTGTAAAGAACAAGGCTGCCGAACGGGATGGGTGGAGGCGCCGAACCAGGAAGGAGAAGAAATCGTCGGGGAGGTAACCGCCTCGACAGATCACATGCATTATTTAAAGCAGGTGGAACTTTGAAGTTACGGGCGTTCAGACTAGGAACTCTGTGCGATCACCGAGTGACCTCAGAGATGAACGGCATAACTGGTCACGAGCTTCCACAATAACATGAACTGCACAACATGACTCAGGGATGTGCCTTAAGAAGTGTTGCACAGGGGAGGCTCAGGACAGGTATTTTAAGAGAACACGGTGCCTCCTCTCATGTGCGGATTGTGACCACCGGGGTGGTTTTAGTTTAGAATTCCACACACCCCGGTCTTCTACCCAAAAAACGGCCGCCTTTTGAAGGTTTATACAAGATTATAAACCTTCCTTGAAGGTCCATACAACAACTAGTAAAAAGAAAAGGTAAACGTACTGGACAATACGATAACTTTTGGTAATACTGGTTGTCAGACTTTTGGGCCACTCATCATCATTCTCCTGCCCTTATCCCAATTTATTTGGGGTCGGCGCAACATGTCTGTTTCTTCCATACTTCTCTATTTCTCGTCATGTCAGTATTCAGTAGTCACCTCCTTCCTAGCCATATCATCCTTCACACAGTCCATCCATCGTTTCTTTGGTCTTCCTCTACTCTTATACCCATCTACATTCATACTCAACATTTTCCTCACAACACTTTCTTCATTCCTTCGCATCACATGTCCATACCACGCCAATTGATTACGAGTACCACACAACTTTTCATTTAACGGCGCCACTTTCAGACTTCCTCTTATGTACTCATTCCTTATTTTATCCATTCACACCACACATCCCCCTTAGCATTCTCATCTCAGTCACATGCAATTGCCTTTCATTTATCCCTTTTGTGGCCCAACATTCTGATCCATACACGACAGCAGGGCCCCGAGTCTGCTATTCAATAGTGTCAGAATGATCTATCACTGATCTCATAATTATTGATTTTTACAAGTTTGGTGTTGTCAAAATCAACAATTATGAGATCAATGATAGACCATTCTGACACTATTGAATAGCAGACTCGGGGCCCAGGTCTAACCATGGTTTTATAAATCTTCCCTTGAGTTTAAGGGAAATGCGGGATGCGCATATTGTTCACGTGACCTGCCGCCATTTCATCCATCCAGTGCTAATTCTATGCTTAACACTACGATATATTTCGCCATCGCTTTGCACGAGTGAACCGAGATACCGAAAGTCGGAGCAAACTGGAAGAAGCACGCCATCTAGCGCAATGGCTTCAGAACTGGAGAGACCGCCGAAATCACAAACCATGTATTCAGTTTTACATCTGCTGATTTTCAGGCCAACATTCTCCAGCTTCTGTTGCCATTTCTCCAATCTGCTCTGGATCTCAGGCCCATCTTCACCGACAAGAACAATGTCGTCGGCAAACAGCATGCACCAAGGTGCCTCTTCTTGTATGTCCGACGTCAAAGCATCCATAATCAACAATAAGAGGTAAGGACTTTTGGGCCACTAACTTCTTATACTGAAAATCATACAGACGAATTGAGAACCTCCTCTTTTTTTGCAAGTCGGTTAATAAAATAGATAAACAAATGATAGTCGTGACCAACGGACTTATTCGCACCACCCCGGTCCATCTACAGATGAACCTACGCAGGCTCAGCTTAACCTGAATAAAAAAATGTACATAGTTAAAACTGAGGAGGCTATAAAAAATGCCAACGACTCAACCCAAAAAAAAATCAAAAACCCGAAAATCACCCGTTCTTGTGACAGACCTAACTTACCAAAAACCCTAATAAAAAAGGAAAATGACTGGGCTAGAAGCCAGGACAAAGCGGATTTGTTTGCGGATCATCTGGCAAGCGTTTTTAAACCGAACGTAACACTAGATAACTCATCAAATGAATGTGTTGATCTCATCCTAAAACAAGACCTTCAAATGGACCTCCCCACTAGACCTGTGTCGCCCCCGGAAATCATGAAATTGATTAAACGGTTGGACAGTAAAAAGGCTCCGGGTTACGACCTGATAACCAAAGAAGTATTGCTATACCGAGAAAGGCAATTGTTTTCATCACCATCATCTTCAACGCCATGTTACGAATAGGGTACTTCCCGGAAGCGTGGAAAGTCTCGGAAATCATAATGATTTACAAGGCTGGCAAACCAATGACCGAAAAAACATCCTATCGACCGATCAGCTTGTTGCCTACTCTATCCAAGGTACTGGAGAAGACAATACTTCGCAGAATTATACCAAGCCTCTTGGAGCGCAAAGTGATACCAGACCACCAATTCGGCTTTAGAGAATGTCATGGCACAGTGGAACAAGCCCACAGGGTATGTAACGCCATTAGAAAGTCCTTAGAACAAAAGGAATATTGCTCGTCGGCGTTTTTGGATATCCAGCAAGCGTTTGACAAGGTCTGGCACAAAGGCTTACTATGCAAGATCAAGCAGAACATTTCCCACTCATATTTCCTAATACACACATCAAAAGTGTCTAGGGATCAAGCATTTTTATGCGGATTTCTTGAGATTGAGATGTGGCTTTGTAGTAAATTTATGATTTTATAAATTTATATGGATCCTTTTTGGTGCATTTCATAATTTGAATCAGGAACTGTGAATCAAATTCGAGTAAAAGATGAAAATCAGCTGTCAATATTTTCCCTATAAAAACATACAACGCATTGAAGACATTATTAGTGCTACTGTTTCCCTACTACTGATTAAAACCAACGTTATTATGGAGCGGCGACGTCATTTAAGCAGGGAAGAAATGCTCAGAGCCGTGGGAATGATAGAAGCTGGTTCCCGGCAACGTACTGTGGCTTTAGCTCTGAATACAAGTCAGAGACTGATTAATCAATCATTTGAGGAAGGTAAGTTTCCAGATAAATTAAAAAAGGCTTTAATAAAACCAATCCACAAAAAGAATGCAAAAACAGACCCTAATAATTATAGACCAATCGCCCTTCTTCCTACTGCGTCCAAAGTCTTTGAAAAAGCAATGTGCGATCGCGTATATTCTTTTTGTGAAAAATTTAAGATATTTAATGACTGCCAAAACGGGTTTCGCAAAAATAGATCAACAACGTTAGCAGTATATAAGTATATTCAAGCAGCTTTAAACATAATTAATAATAAACAATACGCAATAGGAATATTACTTGACATGACGAAAGCTTACGACAAAGTGCAATTTCAAATCCTGTTAAATAAATTATACGGTATAGGAATACGTGGAAAAGCCCACGACTGGTTTGCGTCATATCTGGACAGTAGAGAGCAATTGGTTGAGGTAGAATTCTATAATAAAAAAACAAAAGAAGCACAGCTCATACGATCAGATGTCAGACCAATACAAGCTTCAATTCCCCAGGGAAGCGTTATAGGATGTCTCTTATTCCTGATCTACATAAACGACCTTCCCAAAACCATAGAAGAGCCTTGTGTCTTATTCGCGGACGATATTTCAATCCTCACCTCATGTCAAACAAATATAAATCTAAATGAAAAATTAAGTAACATTTTTAATAATATAATTAATTGGATGAAAGATCATAATCTCGAAATAAATTTTACAAAAACCAAATTAATAACATTCCATCCACGCCAAAAAAATCAGATAAATATAAATTTTACAATTAATCAAATTAAATTAGAAACAGTTAATGAATTCACCCTCTTAGGTTTGACTATAGATACAAATATTAATTGGAAATCGCACGTGCTTAAATTGAATTCAAAAATTTCAAAGTTTGCATATGCCCTCCGGGAGATTAAAAAGACTACCAATCTACAAACCGCAATAGTCACATATTATGCATATGCCCATGCTTGGTTCACTTATGGTATCATTCTATGGGGAAATAGCACGGACGCTTCTTCCGTATTTATCCTACAAAAACGTCTAATAAGAATAATAACGAACATACAACAAACCGACAGTTGCAAACCATATTTTAAAGAACATAAAATCCTCACCTTGATTGGTATTTATATTTTGGAATTGTGTAAATTGGTGCGCAAACATCCTGATACATACAAAACTCGAGGAGATACACAAACAAGCCATTCGTTCCGTCATAAGAACAGATTAAATTTACCTCGGTCCCATCTTAAAATGCACTCTTCTAGTCCTTATTCAATGTCAATTAAAATTTACAATAAATTACCAGAGAACTTAAAACAAATAGAAAAAACAAATATATTTTTAAGCAAAGTAAAACAATTTTTAATTAATAAAAGCTACTACTCATTAGACGAATTTTTAAATGATAAAACTTAACTATTTTTTGACTAATAATTTGACTATTTTGACTGGAGGAATACCTCCTTTTTACCTGGTTTTGTCTTTTCATTAATATTGTATATTAAATAAACAATAAATTATTTAGTAAATATATGACATTTTAAAATAATAAATATGCACCCAATAAAACTGAAATACAATAATGTTATAAATTATAAATAAATAAAATAAATAATTGAGAGATATATACTAAATATAACAATAATAAATAATTTATTTTAATAAAAAGCAACGATATAAATATAATAAAATAATCTACTAATTTCCAATTTACTTTAGTCTTACGGAATTAAACGGTTTAAATAATAAAAATGCACCCATTAAATAAAATTAATATAACTGGAATATAATAATATTACAAATTATAAATAATAATTAATTTCTATATAAATTAAAGATACGAATACGACGAAAAAAGTCTACCTATTTTAATTGTTTTAGTGTTATGGAAAGTTGATAAAAGCGCTCTTCCTCTCTCCTACCTATTTTTATAATTTTGCTGTGCCCGACAGGGTCCATAATTGTTTCTTCTAATGTATTTTAACACCTGTATATGTACATTATGGATTGCAATAAAGAATTTGAATTGAATTGAATTGAATTGAGTGTTATCAGTCGACTTTGGACACGTTACCGAAGCACTGGTACCGTGGCTGAGCGCCATGGAGGACGGTATCGCTGCACCACATGGAGACAAGACCGATACATTCAAATCTTAACTCGAAGAGCTCCAACAATAACCGCCATGATGTTAGCCGTGAGGCTTCATCACTCTTCAGGGAACTTAATTAGCGACCTAACAGTCAGAAACCGCTTGCATGAAGTAAACCTTCATTACTGAAGACCGCTACGGGTACCACCTATAGCAATGCACAATCGTAGGATTCGATATCAATGGGCTCTTGAACACAGAAATTGGGCAGAAGAACAATGGCGTTTCGTGTGCTTTTCTGATGAGTCTCGTTTTGGTATGAGACCGGATACAAGACGTATACGACACTGGAGAACCCCTGGACGCCAACAGCGATTAAAATCCTGCCAGGAAGTCCATCCTTATAGTGGTGGAACCATCATGGTATGGGCGGGTATTTGGATCGGCGGAAGAACTGAGTTGATTTGGATCAGAGGCAACCTCAACGCTCAAATTTATGCTGAGACGATTGTATCAGACGTCATCGTTCCTCTACAAGTGCAAATCGGTCCCTTATTTCAGTTAATGCATGATAATGCACGACCGCACACCGCAAGAGTTGTAAGACAGACTCTCGCCGCAGCTAACATCAATGTCCTGCCCTGGCCTGCTCAGTCGCCAGACTTGAACCCGATTGAGCATGCATGGGATATGCTACAGAGAAGAGCTCTGCCGAATATGGAGGGTATCCAGTCGCAAGAAGACCTTTTTTGTTGTTGCAACGAACATGGGCGGCCATTCCACAGCGTGATTTGGATGAACTCATTTTGAGTATGCCAAACCGATGTTCTTGTGTTGTTAGTGTTCGCGGTAGAAACACGGATTATTAATTGTTTAAGTTACCCAATAAAATTTTAAAGAAAACTGTTATTTCAGTCTTTTTTTCGAACTTTAATGTTAGTGGTTCAAATGTCAAAAATCGCTTTATTAGGAAAATGGCAATTTCTTTATTAATGCAAAGGTGACTTGGTTTATCGTTACTGTGACAAACGAAAACACTTTATTTAATAATAATAATAATAATAATAATAATAATCTTTATTTATCAAAAAACATACAGAGTTTGAAATACAGTTTGATATTTCGATTAGAAATACATTAATAGTTTATGTTGCAAAAATTCTGTACAATAATAATACTCTACCTCTTAAGCTAGGGTAAACCTGTATTTTAAGAGGTAGTTTACGGTCTATATCAACAAAAACTTATTCTCAAGTGGACTGTGTCATTCTGCTGTATGCTATACAAGAGTAGAATTGTATGTTGTGTGTGAGTGGTGTGTGTAAGTGTGGGTTTAGATGTGTGTGTGAGTGTAGGTGTGGGTTTAGGTGTGTGTGTGAGTGTAGGTGTGTGTGAGAGTGTATTATACAAGATAGGTGAGTAAAGACTCCGTGTAAGAGTAATCCTTAAGAAGCAGCCACTCTGTTAGTTTAGATTTTAGTGCATGTGAGTTTAAATTTATAATATTGAGATGTTTGTTAATTTTTTTGTAGATATGAGTGCTTAGTATAAAATATTGATGTTTTGCGAAGGAGGTCTTGTGTTGGATATTTGGTGGAAGGAACGTGCGTTTGTTTGTGATAGGAGGAGGAATGCCTGCGTGTTTTCTAAGGGTGGATTTAAGCACATAAAGCTGACGAACCGTAAGTACTTTACAGTCAGAGAACAATTCAGTTGTTGGATATCGATATGGCTTTTTCGTCATGACTTTAAGTATAGCTCGCTGTGCTCTTTCCACCCTCAGAAATCTAGTCTTAGCAGCACCGCCCCATGCAACTATGCAATAACCAATGACTGATTGGCATAGTGCAAGGTACACCATATTCAGAGTTTTCAGGTCGGCGGATACTCTAAGAGACTTAAATATATGTATCAGACGTAAAGTTCTGGTTGTGACGGCGTCAATTTGTTGGTCCCATCTCAGTCCTTCGTCTATGTGTACTCCAAGGTATTTAACGCTTTCGGATCTAGCAAGCGGAGGACAAGTGCAGGGGGTGGACGGGTTTGTGCAGGAATGGGGAGTTATACTAAAGGAAGAAGGTGGTTTAGTGATACGTCGTATAGCAAAAGGAATATAAGTAGTTTTTTGTAGGTTTAATGTAAGAAGGTTCGAGTTTAACCACATCATAACCTTAGCCATGGCCACCTCCGCATTTGCTTTCACAATGTCCCAAGTAATTCCGTCTACAAGGACTGCTGTGTCGTCCGCGTAAGCGTAAATTCTACCATTTGGGAGACGCAGTCTGCAAAGGTCATTCACGTAGATCAGAAATAGGGTCGTGGAAAGAATTCCACCCTGGGGAACACCATAGGACACGAGAAACTCATCACTTACGTGAGAATCAATTTTAATGCATTGCTTACGGTTTTTTAGGTAGTCCTTAAATATTTCCAGTGGCATTCCACGCACACCTATGCTTTCCAACTTCCTGATAAGTTTGGGAACAGAGACTGTGTCAAAGGCCTTCGAAAGGTCCAGGAATATACCTAGACTTTTCGATTTCTTATCTAGATTAGAGGCAACCTGTTGCGTGAAATCCAGTACTGCATCATCTGTAGATAGACTTGTCCGAAATCCGTATTGATTATTAGCAATGAGTTGGTGTTTATCAAGAAATTTTCGTAGAGAGTTATTGAGAATTTTTTCAAGAACTTTAGATAGTGCAGGCAGGACCGATATCGGTCTGTAGTTGTTTACACAGTCTCTCTTCCCTCCCTTGTATATTGGAAGGACCACAGCTTTTTTAAAAGCCTCCGGAAAGACACCCTCCTGTAGGCAACGATTAAAAAGATAAGTAATTGGTGGAACCAGTACATGTCGACAGCTTTTCAAAATATGCGATGATATGCCGTCCCAGCCAACTGCACAGTCGGAACGTAGTTGCATGATTAAGGACTCAACATCAGCTTCGTCCACTTCTAAGATGGTAAGAGAGTTCACGGGTGAGTTTCGGGTGTCCCCAGGTGATGGTTGGCCACCAGTCGGTGATGATGCAGTGTCATTCATTATTTTTGAGGCCAAATCTTTGCCAATATTGGCAAAAAATTGGCCCAACTCATTAATCGCCGATTCTGGGCTGTCCCGAATTGTGAGTAGCTCCACTGGGCTACGTTTTGTTTTATGTGTATTGGTTATTTCTTTTATTGTTTTCCATAGGGCTTTGGGATTACTTTTGGCTTTTTCAAGCTGGCCGGTTTCATAAGACTTTTTTAGTTTCCTGAGTAAGTTATTGCAAAAGTTACGATATCGAGAATATGTAGTTTTTAGAATAATATTATCTGGTGATTTTTTAGAATTTATGTGCATTTTATCTCTATTTTTAATACATTTTAAAAGACCAGGGGTTATCCAGGGTTTGATGATTTTCTTTTGTCTTGGAATTTTAACTAGTTTTGAGTGTTTTGATATCACTGATTTTATAATACTGATGAATTTATTCATTGCCTCGTTTATGTTCTCGATCTCATATATCACCGTATTTGATGAATCCTTAAAGAAAATTTTAATTAATATCAATCAGGAGAAAAGTTATTGCAAAAATATATGTTGATCCCTAGACACTTTTGATGTGTGTATTTCAATATTACCTCGAGGATCGCATTTTTTATGTGAAAGAAGGTGACGCCACTTCTGAGTTCCGAGAGATTGACACCGGGGTGCCACAAGGATCTGTTCTTGGCCCCATGCTCTACACATTGTACACTGCTGACCTGCCCGTAACGCTAGGAATAACCACAGCTACATTTGCAGACGACACCGCTATATTAGCCAGTAACAAAAATCCAAGACTGGCATCAGAGACCTTGCAGAAAGGCCTTAACAAAGTTAGCCAATGGCTCCAAAAATGGAAAATAAAGGCTAGTGCTACAAAGTCGGTGCATGTGACATTCACTCTCAAAAAAGGAGACTGTCCACCTGTAAAGTTGAACGAATGTACTCTACCCCACAGTGACCATGTGAGATATCTTGGCTTACACATTGATCGTAAACTAAACTGGGGGCACCATATCAAATGTAAGAAGCAGGAGCTCCAGGTAAAGTACAATAGCCTATACTGGATGCTAGGAAGGAACTCGAGACTATCTTTGGACAACAAACTGCTCATTTACAAAGTCATCCTAAAGCCCATTTGGACATACGGACTGCAACTGTGGGGCAGTGCACGCGATTCCAACATCAATATACTCCAGCGCCAACAGAACAAGATCCTAAGAACAATTGCAAAAGTACCATGGTACATAACCAACAACGAAGTGTACGAGCATCTTGAAATGAAGACGATAAAAGAGGAAATTCGGAGTGTGGCAGCTAAATACAAAGAACGGTTAATCCATCACCCTAACGAACTAGCTCGCCAACTCACCATGGATCACTATGTGAGACGACTGAAACGCCATCACATACTAGAGCTAGAAGACCGGCAGTAGCTCTGGGAAGCAGATGAGTTGATGCTTCCAATGGGAAGCCACTCCGCAAGACAGCATCACAGAACAGATTTGCTCATTGCCTTAGGGCTGATGGCAGATAAAAAAAAAAAAAATTAAAACTGATAAACTGAAAATCAAAAAATAAGCACATTTTAAATTAAACAAAACTTTCTATTTTCATTTCATAATGTAATATTCAAATGAACCCCGCCTGCTTCCAAATTTTTCAGTCGGGTTTTTTAGTTTTTTAACTACTTTTTTTATTTCCAACTTTTTAGTTTTTATGTGTTTGTTCTTTCGTTGGTCGCGTAAAATTCTTCGCAGATGTTTTAACTTTTGTGTTTGTTTATAGGATTTGTGACTTTGAATTTATTTAAAACATAGTGTCATATATTTTTGTAATCTCCTTTTAAAACTCTTTATTTTGATATCCTACTCGATGGTTTTTTTTTTAAATCCGCGATTTAAGGTTAAAGAATTTTATTTCTCAAAAAGAAATTACAATTATTTCACTTATTGAGAACATTTGGAACTTAAATAGGTATTTGGTATAACATAACATAAAACTTTGACATACAAACTAAGCAGGAAGTATTTTTCTTCAAAAACAAATCATTGATACATATTGTTAAAACACATAGGTAGGTACTTGCACAAAATTACACTTCGCTAAAACATTCAAGAAATAAATCTTGCAAATTTTTTTTTTTTTTCATCCACCCACAAAAGGTACAATTTACTGTGGTCGCAGACACTCTTAACAGAAATGGAATGCGAACACGGTGCCACAACAAAATAACCCTGCAGAAGGGCAAGTTTGTTTAAAATAATGTATGATCATTTAGAATGTGTTTTTTTAGTTTAGTTTTAAAGATATTAAATGAGTTCGAATTCTTTACCTCTTTAGATAGCTTATTATATTGTTGCACTCCCGCAAAAATAATTGTTCTCTCACCATTGACTGTCCGCACACGCGGCAGCAAAATGTGATCTTTCCTACGACTGCTACGATTATGTATCTGATGTATTTTAGTGAAGTGTTGTGTGTGAACGGTCTTGTTTAGGATTTTTCGTATAAGTATGCTGGTACAGTATGCATGGAGTTGTTTAATGTTCATGAGCTTCGTTTCCCTGTAAATTTTAACTGTAGGTGTAAGGTAATCATAGTGGAATAGCAATTTAATAATTTTATTTTGAGCGATTTGAAGGTCCTTTAGATTCGATTTGGATCGAATCTAAAGCTTCGATTCAGATGTGGTTTTACTAAGGAGTTGTAAATGGTCTGGCGCACTCGAAGAGGGAGACAATTGACAATATTGCGCAATGAGCCCAAAAGTGAGGAAAGCTTGGATCTTACGTGATCAATCTGTATTTTCCAGTTTAGTTACGTTTAACGTTCCCTCTGCTAGGTGTTCATTAATGCAGGCTGTCAGTTTGTCTGTTATGAGGGTTCTTATACATTTAATTATTTTTGTGGTTATTCCGTCAATCCCCACGCTACAGTTTGGATCAAGAATACCGATTATTTTTGAAATTTCGTTCGATTGACATGGTGTAAAAGTAGTTAAATTATTAGTACAATCTCTTGCCTGTGTTATGGTGTCTAAGTTGTGTTTCTGCAGTGTCGTTGGGATAGCGTTAGCGAGTGTCGAACCAATCGTTGAAAAGAAGGTGTTGAAAGTTTAACAAACTTCACCACCATCGGTTATAGGCCCATCGCTGGTTAAGAGATTTGGGGGAGTGCATTGTGTTTTGACCTTGTTCCTGGAGAGTGTGTTAATTAATTTCCACATCTTTTTTGGGTTTCCAGAGTATTTTTTGAATGTTTCGCAGTAGTATTTCTTTTTAGTATTTTTTATTCTGACTGTAGTTTTGTTCCTTAGTTTTATAAATTGTTTCTTTAAATCTTCGTCTTCTGGATCTTGCTTGAAGTTGTGCCAAGCTACATTTCTTTCATGGATCTTTGTTATTATATCTTTGGATATCCAGTCTTGTTGGGGTGGGTTTAGGACTTTCGCTTTAGTAACTTTGCTTTCAAGTATTGCACATTTTATATAATTTTGTAGGTTGTCGTAGTGGTTGTCATTTGGATCATAGTTCATACTTTTGATATATTCGAAGAGATTTTCGTAGTCCACTCCATCATACTTGACACGTTTAAGAGGTGGTGATTTGCACTTTTTCATTGCTAGGTAAATCTGCTTATGATCCGACATGGGTGAGTCCACGATTGCCATGTGGAAGCCCTTATATTTCAAGTTTGTGCATACGTGGTCGAGAATAGTCTTTGTTGAAGTGGTTTCACGTGTGCAGTGGTCTTCGCTGATATTGTTAATAATTTCGTATCCAGATTCTTTTATGGCACTTCTATACCGCTTACTCTTTACATTTTTCGTTAATAGGTCGATGTTAAAATCACCAAAGACAATAGCCCGCTTTTTGTTTATCAGTTGTGATGAATATACTTCAAGAAACTCTGTAGTGTTAATATTTCCTGGGTTGTAGACTAAACCTATCTTCAGTGCATATTTTTCTAGACCTACCCAGAGATAGTTTACACCTCCAGTGTAGGTTTCTTCGTTTACGCTATGATTTATATTATTATGTACATATATGGAAACTCCGCCGCCTCTAGAGTCTGTTCTGAGATTGTAATAATGTGTATAGTTGTGGAGTTGGAATAATTCCGCATCCTCTTTAGATCTCAACCATGTTTCGGTGAGTAGGATAGATAACATGGATTGTGTTTCCCATCGATTTTAAGGAACATTTCAGTTCGTCAAATTTTCCTCGCTTGCGGATACTCCGTACATTTGCGTAGAATAGATTTAAGGTTGATTTTGATGTTTTTGTTTTGTGTTTTGATCTTGGTAGGTGTGACATAGCTGATAGGTAATAGTTTCGTTGATTTGGTTTTGCAAGATAGGTGAGATTATGGGATGGAGTTTTTTGAAGGCATTTCCACAATCTTTGGAGTGCCGTTAACGCATTACTTTTCTCCGTTTTCTTTACGTCGTGCTAGCTCTTGGCTCAGTTCTTTCATTATATTCTTCTGAGTAGGGGTTCGAGTATAGTTGATATTGTTTGCTACTTTATTTTTATTCTGCAGTATTTCCTTAACTTCATGCGAGCTCCTAAAGCATATCTTCAGCGGACGATTTTTTCCAAGAGCGTATTTACCAAGTCGCATTGCTTTGACCACTTTAGGATTTTCTACAACCACATTTTGCAGAATGGTCTTTACAGCATTAACATCTGCAGTCTGACGTGCACTACTATCTGCCAGCGTCTGCTCTGGCAGGCCTACTAATATCACATTTTTACTTCTAATATTCCTATCCTGAAGTTCAGAAATAATTTTTTCACCAACAAAAATATCAGATGTACTTGGTTTGGATGCAGTAGATTTAATATTTTCAATTTCAACTTCAAGCGTAGAAATTTTCGATTCCGTGTTTGCGAAATTTTGTTGAAGTACTGTGATATTTTCTTTCATGCTTTTGTGCTCTGCTAGTAATGTGATGGTTGAGCTTTTAATATCATCTTTTAATATTTGTTCCTTCATTGTAAATATATCATCACGCATCGGTTTCAAGTTTGATTGGAGTATTGAGATCATCTCTGCCCGAAACTCATTGAGCGCAGTTATTACGTCGCAACATTCTCTCTCTTTCCTTTTGCGGCAGCTAACATTGACTCTTGGATCATCATCGCAAATTTTTGATAGGTCCGGTTGTGAGTGCGAACAAGATTGGACTACTGGTACGTTTCTAGATTGTGGCGGGCGGTGATCACTCATAGTTATAAGTTTTGCACTATACCTGCGATTTAGCCCGCAAAATCCGCAAACTTTTCTTTGTGTCTTCATTTTAATGTAGCCAGTGACACTCGCGCCATCAAGACAAATCTAAGCTAACGACGTATATTTTATTCAAATCCCTTCATCCGTTTACGAGGGAACAAAGAAAAGGACATACATAAATACACGCCAAACACATAACCCTCCTTTTGGGCTTCGCCGCAGTCGGGTAAAAAGAAGCCGCCGTTACTAATTGCCCCATCTCTCAAATCTCTATTAGTATAGATAGCCCAAAATCTGAATACTTTTAAGCAGTGTGTGCGTCTCAGGAATAGCAACATCATTATTGCCAGAAAAATGGCAATAATGATGTTGCTATTCCTGAGACGCACACACAATGCTTAGGAAGGGCAATTTAATTTTGGTACCTTATTCGAACCAAGATAATTACTGTGGTTCCAACTATTCCAGGTGCGTTCAAAAAGATTTATCCCATTGCTTTATCTGCACCGTGGGATACTTAAAGTATTTGACGATGTTCTGTTCTACAACTTTCAGGTTATAACTTTACTTAAATTACCTTCATGACCCGTTTACTATTCAAAGCATCCATTAGCATTAGCACAATAAGAGTGCTACATTGAGTTATACCGAATACAGGGCGTCCCATGGCTATGCCACATGGAGGGAAAGTACCTTGAAAAAAATGTAGATGGAACATTTTACTAAAGGAAGACATTACTTTAATTTAGAAAACAATTTAAACTGCATTCATAGATTTTTAAATAATTAGATGTTGAACCGGGAATCGAACCGGATACACGAGAAAAAAAAAATACCTTTTCTCTTTATCATACCGATCGAAAGGCTTCATCATAAGGATCATTTTTTGCGAAATAACAAAGTGTCGGAAATAAAGTCCATGAATTTGAAGTCAAATTTTTCGTTGAACTGTCAGTTGTTGTGTGGGATTGTAAAAAAGCGGGTCCATTTAGTACATTTTTACGAAGGGCATTTCAATATGGAAAGTTATTTAGAAATACTTGAGATTTTCGGCCCCGATTTACGAACAGTAGGTCGTGGGTTCGAATCCGGACAGGCGCATTACTTTGTGTAATTTATTTCATCACCGCTGCTCTCAAAACGGTGAAGGAAAACATCGTGAGGAAACCGGCATGTCTTAAAATCAAAAAATTCGAAGACATGTGACATCTACCAACCCGCACTGGGCCCGCGTGGTAGATTATCTCTCTGCAACTGAGGTGACTTTTCTGTTAACATTTGACTGACGTGTTGTCTACCAGACGTCAGCTATACTAGCCTTATTTGGCTATATTTTGACGATTTATTACATAAATGCATATTTTATATGTTGTATTGGTTCATAAACTTTCAAAATAAATAAATATCAATATTAAGAAAACAATGCATTGACTAATACGAATCAGTTTTAATGAGATCAACATTTTACACATTTGGTGACATACAGGTACAAAATATTATAAAAAAAAAAACTTAATGCTTATTTTTTCTTTGAGCAAACATAATTATTTTTAACATTACAATTAAAAGCTATGAAAAAAAAATCAACAATATCCTATGATAGGTTTAGGCACAAATCAGTCTCAAAGACAACCCTAATTTTATTATCTAGAACTTACAGTCCTCACAAATTTGAGCCGAGCATTGCAAGCAAATAGCTTTTTTGCAAGCACAGCAGCTGAATCTTGTCTGCCTTTTCAATCTGCTGGGGCATATGCTACATAGTCTTCTTGCTGATGGTCCAGGTTGTGGAGGAGGTTGAGGAGGGGGAGGCAAATCCTTACCTAAAACCCTTCTGATTGTCAATCGAAGCTCTCTCGGCAGTCTGTCATTATAGACGCGCTCTTTCACGCTGGGAAGTACTAACTCTCTTGCTAAGGATAGTAAGAAGTCTCCTCTCCGCAATTTGGCACCAGGACAACCTTGGTACAAGACAAAAGCATTCACACCAGCTAGATCCAACATCCTGTAAAATATTGCCATTGGCCAGCGACGTGTCTTTCGAGTGCTTGAATAGATCGAACATTTCTTGTCGATTTCATCGACTCCGGCCTTCGTGTGGTTGTAATCAACAATCATAGTAGGTTTATTGGTCACTTCATCAGTGTTTGGTGCGTGGTGTGAAGAAGAAACCAAAATCACAGCCTTATTTATCTTCGGCACATAGGATACGATTGTGTAGTCCTTGGTGAACCCATACAAAGCGCTTCCCAGGTCTCTTCTTCTATTGGGTTGGAACTCAGGTGGCACCTCGCGCTTGTTTTTTCTCAAAGTTCCCAAATACGTCAAGCCCTTGGAACGTAATATCTCCATCAGTTGGATTGAACTAAACCAGTTGTCGGCTGTTATGTTTCTGTTGGTGTTTTCTATAGGTTTCGCCAATCTTAGAACCGACTGAGTTGAAACACCGAGGTTTCTTTCTGTATCTGGAAGACCGACGCCATCAGAATTTTTCCCACAATATATATACGCATTGTATGCATAGTACGTGTCAGCATCACTAAGAATCATGATCTTTATCCCATACTTAGCCGGCTTTTTAGGCATATAAATTATAAATTTACACCGGCCTCTGAATGCAACGAGCATCTCATCAATGCAGGTATTTGGACCAAGAGTATAGTTTTTCTGGGAGTTAGTCACCAACTTTTCAAAAATACAAGATACTGCTGCTAAAGGATCAGTCTTCAAGCGTTCTTGGCGATCGGCTCCATTGTCGAATCTGAGGCAGTTCAGTAACGTACAGAATCTATATTTTGACATGACACAGCGAAAAATTTCATGTCCTGTGCCGTCTGTTGCAAACAAATAGTTAGCATCTGCATTGTTGCATTTAAATACTGAACTGTAGTAGAGTAGACCAAGCAAACTTCTCATTTCTCTATCATCAGTATCTTTGAGCTCAGGTCTATCTGTGTTTCGAAATTGTTCCCGATACATTCTCAGCTTTTGATTGGTGTGTATGACTATTGCCATAATCATGTCGGAATCAAATAGTTTTGACCAAAGATCTATAAAACTTTGAAAGATCAGTGGTTCAGTCGGTCGAGAAACGTGTAGGATGTTGTGAGCAGGAGTTCTACTTGATCTGCCAATCTCAGTTTTCGACCATAGAAACCCGTTTTTTCCAATATAATTAGAAACAGCTCGTCCTCGTTCTTGGGTAGAAAATGAGCTTAGTGGCCGCTCGTCCTCATCTTCACTGTCGTTACCTTCGCTCTCATCACTTTCATTTGATTCCCTTATAATATCTTCTTGAGATTCCCTGTTTCCTTCATTCTCAAGACTTTCCACTCTTTCGTCAGTTATAAAGTCAGGGTCTTCAACAGAGTCGTCAACATCACTGAAGTTATTTTCTTCTTCTAAATCTTCAAGCCAGTCTTCAATGTAGGTATCTATATTTCTTGGTCTTCCATTAAAACTTCGTTTGGCGGGTCTGCTATCTATGTTCCCTGGATTCGACATCTGAAAGTAAAAAACATACTTGAAGAATAAATATAATTACAAGAAAAATAATAAACTGAGGTTACGTAGGAGATACACTATGGCAGTTTACATATTTTTACTGAGGTTACGAATGTTGGACACTATGGAACTACAGTCGATCTTTATGAGGTAACGTCTATCAGAATCAGATCTTATTGCTGTACTTACGTCTGAGGGACACCAAATGCTCGTAGCTCCAAACGTGTTGATCGCGCGACCGCTCACGCCACACTGCCCGATGCCGCGAACCAATACAGGAAGGTACTGAGCGAGACAGAGCTACATCACACGATATTGCGAAATGGCAACGACTTTTATGATTGACGGTGTCTGACAGACTACCACCTCAGTTGCAGAGGGTTATAGCCCATCTCTCTCCTAGAGAGGAGGCCTGAGTCCCTGCAGTGGGAACATTATAGGCTGATGATGACTTGAGATTTTAAGAAACTAGATAAATAATATTCAGGTTGCAGAACGACAAACTTACTTTTCAGCAAGATGGAGCGCCAGCTCATAACAGTCACAGAACAAAGGACAATCTCAAAGGAACACTTTCGTCCCTGGATCGAAAGAAATGGACAAATAAGATCCCCAGATCTAACCCCGTTAGATTTTATTTATGGGGTTATGTAAAAAAATTAGATTACAAGAACCAGTATTATTCTAAATATCCACCACACCAAGATCAAAAAGTCGACAGGTAGTGAAATAATCAAAAGACTGTGTGACTTTGTATTCAACAGTATTGGAACTCATTTTGAGCATTTGATAAATTGATTAATTTTGTATTAAAAATATTCAAATTCATGGTTTCCTTTTATTTCTGACACTGTGTTATTTAGCAAAAAATAATCCTTATGATATAATAATCCTTTCGATCGGTATAATAAAGCTACAGGGTATTTTTTTTTCTCGTGTAATGGTTCGATTCCCGGTTCAACCATGTAATTATTTAAAAAATTATGAATGTAGTTTAAATTGTTTTTAAAATTAAAGTAATGTCTTCTTTCAGCAAAATGTTTCATCGACAATATTCAAGGTACTTTCCCTCCATGTGGCATAGCCATGGGACGCCCTGTATATTGTGATTTTTTATCCCCAAAAAAAGTCGTTTCCCAGCAAAATATTTTTTATACCATACCTACTCTAAAAAGCTTATTTTATTCACGCAAAACAGTGAAGAAAAAGGCCTTTTATTCACTGTTTTGTTTTTATTCACTATTTTGGTGTTTGAATTTGGAACACAAAAATATATCTGGTCTCTATTTCAATGCTTACACAAACTACAGTACGATCAAATTATCTTGACAGGTCTGAACATAGGCTCTGCGAACTTTTGCGCATGTATACTCGCGAAGAAAACTGTTGTTGCCAGATAAACAAATATACGATCAGAAAATACCTAATACAGTGAGAAAATACAAATGTAATAAATATCAAAACACTTTTAGATACCTAGTCTACATTTTTAACTCCATTTTCTTTTTCCCTTTTCATATACTGAGTTAAATCGTAAATATTCTTTCTCGCCTGGCGATTTAAAACACTACTATACTTTGGTGGCATATTTGACGAAATAAGTGCCCACTAACTTTTCTAACCAATAATAACAAATAACAGTAATATTAAAAACAACAAACAAAAACACAACGAAAACTTTTGTAATCGAATGTGCTCAAGACAGAGATAGCAACACAAACACCAAACAAATGCTGTCGTGTGACTGAGATATAATACCTCGTACCGAATATTGCCGAACTTGCACGAAGGTCACGCGAAGTTAACAAAAAGAGATGTGCATGTGCATGTGGAATGGGTGTCGTTTAATCGATTATTCTTCGAATCGATTGAAATTAAGTAATAAAAAGATGTTTCTATTCAATTATAAATTGAGGTTTTAAATATACGTAAACATTCGTTATTCAAGAAGTCTTTAATAGATTTCTAAAATATAAGTAGATCATGTCTTTTAACAGAGGAAACATAATGTTACTTTACATTTTTTTTGTATTATAGACGAAAACTCAATTAAGTATTAATGATTAAATTCACTTTATTAGTTAATGTATTCATTTAAATATCTTCTAAACACTAATAATAACGTATTCCAAATAAAACTTATCGATTACGATATTTGATCGTATAAAGGATTGATTGTGTTTATTTAAGGTGCATCTCTAGCCTAGACTACCGCCCCCCGAACTTCACCTCATGTCACCATTTGGTTCCTAATAAATGTTACTGCGCAGCGTTCTGCACGAAGTTCGGACCTGCCAAGACAATTTGTTCGAACTGTACTTGCGCTAAGATTCGAAATTCAAAACTCTTTGGTGCAAATAAATTCTCGAGATTTGATTGGTCGATATTTGCGACAAGGAGTTTGGCATTAGATTAAAAACTGTTTTGTGTTGTGTAAATAGTGAATTGGCGCCATTTCAAATACTTACTGTGAATTGTACGGACAAAGTTTAGTGTTACTTTATAATAAATAAATATTGTTTCACAAGTTGACCACCCTAATGATAATAATAAGAAAATTACGCTTAATTTCAGTCATTGCTCTAATTTTAATGTCCATTTCAATTAATGTAACAATTCTTATTTCTTGATTAAATTTCTATTTTCGCTTAAATTATGTCTTTTCTCGTAGTCATGGTATAAAGTATAGTATGCAACTCCTGAATAAAGTACGAATTTATATCGAGGGCCATGAATCACTCGCGTCGTTTAGGATTCTAACAGTTGAATCACTCCTGCGCTCGTGATTCAATCATTAGAATCCTTCACTTGCTCGTGACTCATCTACGGCCCTCGCTTTAAATCCGTCCTTTATTCACTAGTTGCATAATATACTATTTTTGTGTGAAGGGTTTATTAACACCCTTGGGGAAAAAGTCTTTTCGCGTTATAGTATGTATGAACTTATAATAAAATCTCTTTGGCTATACTATTTGTATCTGGCTGGTTTTGGTATCATTGAAAGTTTAAATTTTAAAGAACATAAATTCAAATTAGGAAAATGTGTGATTTTCATTTGTTTTACGTACCATCAAGATGAGTGAATCTAATGAAGAAATTCGATACATTTTAAAACTTTACTACAAAAAAATGGTGAAAATGCAACGCAAGCCGCGAAAAATAAATGCGATGTTTATGGACCTAGTGCAGTGTCTGTGAGGGTAGCACAAATTTGGTTTAAGCGTTTTTAATCCGGAAATTTTGATGTCAAAGATGCACGTCGCTCTGGTCGCCCTATTACAGATAAAATGGATGCCATTTTTGAAAAAGTTGAGCAAGATCGGCATATCAGTAGTTACGACATAGCTAAAGAACTAGGAATTGACCACAAAACAGATTTGGCGCATTTGAAAAAAAATGGGTACACAAAAAAGCTCGATATTTGGGTACCTCGCGAGCTCACTGAAAGAAACCTAATGAACCGTGTACTCATTTGTGATTCTTTATTACGACGTAATGAAACCGAACCATTTTTGAAGAAGTTGATAACTGGTGATGAAAAGTGGATCACGTACGACAAGAACGTGCGAAAAAGGTCGTGGTCAAAGGCCGGTCAGGCTTCACAGACTGTGGCGAAACCCGGGTTAACTCGCAAAAAGGTGATGCTGTGTGTGTCGTGGGATTGCACCAGGCAGGACCATGGATTCTGAACTCTACTGCGAACAACTGATGAGATTAAAGCAAGAAGTTGAGAGAAAGCGGCCGGAATTAATCAACAGAAGGGGTGTGGTTTTTCATCATGATAACGCTAGACCTCACACATCTCTAGCCACTCAGCAAAAATTAAGATAGTTTGGCTGAGAGGTGTTAATGCATCCGCCGTATCCTGTCCTGACCTTGCACCTTCAGATTTCCACCTGTTACGGTCTCTTCAGAATTCTTTAGGCAGTGTCAGGTTAATCACGAGAGGACTGCCAAAACCACTTGTGGCGGTATTTTGATCAGAAGTCCCAAAATTTCTATAGCAATGTCCCTACCTACAAGATCAACAAGATGGCAAAAAGTTATCGAACAAAATGGTACCTACATACTTTAGATAAATGTAAATAAACTATATTAAAAAATGTTATGAATTTTCTTAAAAAATGCGAAGAAACTTTTTGCCCAACCCATTACATTTATCTTTTTACTTACGCAGAACATTGGTGAATTTAATGTAATGTTAGCTTTATAATTAGGCGATTCTATATTAAACAAACTTAACGACCCTACTTTTTTTCTAATATCTCCAATGTACAGAGACGCTATGTTTACCTACATAATAATATGCATGATTAATCTTTTGAGAAATATTTAAAGAACAAAATTAGAAAATAAATACAAAGCATTTCAATAAAAAAAACATTGAATGATAGTATATTATGCAACTAGTGAATAAAGGACGGATTTAAAGCGAGGGCCGTAGATGAGTCACGAGCAAGTCAAGGATTCTAATGATTGAATCACGAACGCAGCGAGTGATTCAACTGTTAGAATCCTGAACGACGCGAGTGATTCATGGCCCTCGATATAAATTCGTACTTTATTCAGGAGTTGCATACTATACTTTAAACCATGACTACGAGAAAAGACATAATTTAAGCGAAAATAGAAATTTAATCAAGAAATAAGAATTGTTACATTAATTGAAATGGACATTAAAATTAGAGCAATGACTGAAATTAAGCGTAATTTTCTTATTATTATCATTAGGGTGGTCAACTTGTGAAACAATATTTTAATCTAATGCCAAACTCCTTGTCGAAAATATCGACCAATCAAAACTCGAGAATTTATTTGCACCAAAGAGTTTTGAATTTCGAATCTTAGCGCAAGGAGTTTGTGTACCTAAGCATTGAAATAGAGACCGGATATATTTTTGTGTTCCAAATTCAAACACCAAAATAGTGAATAAAAACAAAACAGTGAATAAAAGGCCTTTTTATTCACTGTTTTGCGTGAATAAAATAAGCTTTTTAGAGTAGGTATCGTATAAAAAATATTTTAAGAAGTCGGTGGCAAAAAAAAACGATATCAAACAAACAATTGTCACCGACTTCAGAAGCAATTTTTTTCTGAAGTTTATTTTCACTTTTTGTTTTTTTGAAAGCGATTTTTTTTGCAAAAAAGTTTTTATATTTTTCCATTTTTAGTTGTAATCCTATACAAATATTTACTATGCATTTACAATTCAGACAAGAAACCTAACCCTTAACCTTCAAGATTACCTTATTATTGCTTTCAACTCCTAACCGTTGAGGAGTAGTACTTTCCCTAATCAGGTATTCCGCTCACTTATATAACCTGAAAGAATACAACCATATATGCGTCGTATGTTATTAAGGAATTATCCTCCAACTCGTACTCAAATGCTTAAACAGCTTTAAAAAAATATATGGAAAACGCCTTAAGTGCCTATAAAATTTGAGGGTTGGCCTTGATTTTCCTGGGATCCCATCATCAGACTTGGTGACAATGGGACAGCCTCGTGTCAACCTAATAATCTGAAACAATACAATTACCTCTCCATAAGTACGTGTAATTATGAAAGAATTTTCTTTCAACTCCTAACCGTTGAAGAGTTATCTTCATCAGCGCATCCACATGATATTATGAAGATCAGACGCAAATACTTAAACAGCTTTTGAAAATACACACATCAAAAGTGTCTAGGGATCAACATATATTTTTGCAATAACTTTTCTCCTGATTGATATTAATTAAAATTATGTAACGATAAACCAACCTTTGCATTAATAAAGAAATTTGCCATTTTCCTAATAAAGGGATTTTTGACATTTGAACCACTAACATTAAAGTTCGAAAAAAAGACTGAAATAACAGTTTTCTTTAAAATTTTATTGGGTAACTTAAACAATTAATAATCCGTGTTTCTACCGCGAACACTAACAACACAAGAACATCGGTTTGGCATACTCAAAATGAGTTCATCCAAATCACGCTGTGGAATGGCCGCCCATGTTCGTTGCAACAACAAAAAAAGGTCTTCTTGCGACTGGATACCCTCCATATTCGGCAGAGCTCTTCTCTGTAGCATATCCCATGCATGCTCAATCGGGTTCAAGTCTGGCGACTGAGCAGGCCAGGGCAGGACATTGATGTTAGCTGCGGCGAGAGTCTGTCTTACAACTCTTGCGGTGTGCGGTCGTGCATTATCATGCATTAACTGAAATAAGGGACCGATTTGCACTTGTAGAGGAACGATGACGTCTGATACAATCGTCTCAGCATAAATTTGAGCGTTAAGGTTGCCTCTGATCCAAATCAACTCAGTTCTTCCGCCGATCCAAATATCCGCCCATACCATGATGGTTCCACCACTATAAGGATGGACTTCCTGGCAGGTTTTTAATCGCTGTTGGCGTCCAGGGGTTCTCCAGTGTCGTATACGTCTTGTATCCGGTCTCATACCAAAACGAGACTCATCAGAAAAGCACACGAAACGCCATTGTTCTTCTGCCCAATTTCTGTGTTCAAGAGCCCATTGATATCGAATCCTACGATTGTGCATTGCTATAGGTGGTACCCGTAGCGGTCTTCGGGAATGAAGGTTCACTTCATGCATGGTCTTCATGGTTTCTGACTGTTTGGTCGCTAATTAAGTTTCATTTCATTTCATTTATTCATTCATATAACAATTCACATTGTGTTTGAAATATAATAGTACAGTAATTAATTTATCTAAGTTAAAACAATAAAGTATAAGAATCAAACAGTAAACATTAAAAATAAAATGTATGTCAATAGAAAGTTAATAAAATGTCAATAGAATTTTAACAGATAAATAAAAAATGTAAAATGTCAATAGAATCCCCCTGAAGAGCCCCCTGTTCCCTGAAGAGTGATGAAGCCTCACGGCTAACATCATGGCGGTTATTGTTGGAGCTCTTCGAGTTAAGATTTGAATGTATCGGTCTTGTCTCCGTGTGGTGCAGCGATACCGTCCTCCATGGCGCTCAGCCACGGTACCAGTGCTTCGGTAACGTGTCCAAAGTCGACTGATAACACTCTGACTTGTATTCAGAGCTAAAGCCACAGTACGTTGCCGGGAACCAGCTTCTATCATTCCCACGGCTCTGAGCATTTCTTCCCTGCTTAAATGACGTCGCCGCTCCATAATAACGTTGGTTTTAATCAGTAGTAGGGAAACAGTAGCACTAATAATGTCTTCAATGCGTTGTATGTTTTTATAGGGAAAATATTGACAGCTGATTTTCATCTTTTACTCGAATTTGATTCACAGTTCCTGATTCAAATTATGAAATGCACCAAAAAGGATCCATATAAATTTATAAAATCATAAATTTATTACAAAGCCACATCTCAATCTCAAGAAATCCGCATAAAAATGCTTGATCCCTAGACACTTTTGATGTGTGTATATGAAAAACATCATAAGTGCCTATAAAATTTGAGGGTTGCCCTCAATTTCTCAAAGATCCCATTATCAGATCATCATTTGGTGACAATGGGACCACTTGGGAAGTATACCCTATCGAACACAAAAATATTTTTTCAAATCGGCTAACAAGTGACGGAGTTATGCCCGAACAAACATAAAAAAATATATATGTATAAACATCCGAATTGAGAATCTCTTTCTTTTTTTAGAAGTCGGTTAAAAGTAAATATAAATTTCTATTAATGACGAAAATACCGGTTTCGGAGAGTGGGACCGTTATTGCGACCCCTAGTTCGAAACAGCCACGCAACCCAAATTACATGATTGCACACACACACGCGACTGGCGCACGTGACACTAGTGTGTGCGTACGGACGTACGGACGTGGCTGTGACGTTGTTTGTTGTCATTCTGAGTAACCGGTGACTAATTTAATGCGTGCAGTTTTCCTGTTAACTGAAATACCAACTGAATAGTGCGTTAACAGTGATACTTATGTACTTGACGCGTCGCTATGTTCGTACACGATCATCTCTTAGCTCACCCACTGATTTTAATAAAGTTTTGTGAACGTGTATGCTTGGTTCCCGCTTGAAAGGTTTGATAGTTCAGGACCCGGTAGGTGGCGCCGAGTGCCTTAAATAAACCTAAATGGTACCTGCATGACCGAGCTTGTATATAGGTACCACTTGTATGCAGGAAGTATAAAAAATGCTCGTTTAAAGGTATTCGATATTGTTTAGGGTTCCGTAGCCGCCTGCCGGGGCTGCGGGTTGTTCGAAAGAGATACCGCGGCCCCGGACACAAAGAGCTAAGAAGGAACATGGGTGGTTTGTATTTAGTAGCAGTCTGCCACTCCCTTTCGCTCCGCCCAGAGCGGGAGGAGTCATTTGGGGATGTCGCTCTGTTAGGTTTAAATAGAATTCCGTAGCCGAATGGCAAAAAACGGAACCCATAAAGATTAGTCATGTCTGTCTGTCCGTCCGTCCGTATGTCACAGCCACTTTCTTTCGAAACTATTTTAGGACTACACAGTTGTTTGCCAGGTAGATGTTTTTTTTAACCGTTTGAACGATTTTGATATTATTCATGGATATGAAATTAAAAAACTTCATTAATCCTGTTTAGGTTTGATGTTTTATTAGGAAATTTTATCAGCATATGGTAATTAAGGAACAGTCACATGTCAGTGTGACTGGCTGTCACTTGTCTGGTTTTGTACAAAATTATTCTCTTAGGGTGAGGTGAGGCCAAACGAGCGAAATTTTGTGATTAGTGAGTCGCAGAATTTCTGTCTTAGAAATTCTGCTGCAATAGGTTTAATACAAAAGTCCTATTTGATTCACACGGCGACGCAAAATTAGTTGTCTGACTCACACACAACACAACACACAATTTCTGCGACCGAAATTATGGGACTAATGATGACTCACAAAATTACGCTCGTTTGGCCTCACCCATAATTCATCTTTACCAGGGATGTTGCGGATTCTGATTAGTTCACATAAGCGGATGCGGATATTTGAAGGCCAGCATCGGCGAATGCGGATGCGGATCTTCAGATATTTTACAAGAAAATATATTTGTGATTCAAAATTTCACAATAAGACTCGAAAACAGATTATTTTATACGACAAGCGCAACAAACCACGTTATAGTGGCTGATTTACGAGCACTTAACGAAAAACAATTGATGCATAAAATTACAAATAATTAAAAAATTAAATAGAAGGCGATGGTAATAATCAAGTAGATGGCGGTGCATCTAGCCTGACGTAAAAGTAAACGCTGTGTTTTAAAATATCTTTTAAAAATACTATTAGTGAGTTTATCATAATAAAACTAAGTGCACCAGTTAGAACATCAGCTACAGTCTACGTGAAAGTGTTATCTTCGAGATTTATACGCCAAGTGAGGAGTTAAAATAAAATCCCTTGAATTAAAAAAACAACCAACAACTCGTGACAATAGTACACATAAATCACCCAACCATAAACAGAGATTGTGAAACAAAGAAGTGCGAATAAATTATCTGCTTGTTTGAAGTTCATGAAGGATTAAACAACATCATAAATCAAGTAAGTTGTTTGTTTTTGAGATTGGTGATAGTCAAGAAAAAAAAAAAAAAAAAATTAAATTACGGTTGTGGTACAATTGACCCGTTATCGACGAAACTTTTCATATCGGTATTGCAAAACATTATGAAAGATCTACCCTGGACAGAAAAAGGTATAAGAATAGGAACGAAACATCTTCACCATCTGCGGTTTGCGGACGATATCGTACTATTTTCGGAAGACGCCACAGAACTACAGACAATGATGGGAGAGCTCGACGCGGTCAGCACAGATATTGGTCTAGAGATGAACATCACAAAAACAAAAGTCATGACTAACCACTGCAAAAAACCAATAAATGTGAATAACGCAATAGTGGACTACGTAGACGACTATACACCGTTACATTTTGATCGTTTTAATCCCGTGGAGGGTCAATCAGGTGCATGAAGTACTATCGATTTGTAAAGACAAAATAAAATAAAAAAGGTTTTTTTCTTTTAAACTCGAATTAATTCTCGCATTAGTGAAAAAACAATGCGAACCATTAGTAGACACTATTCGATACTAACAACAATGACGCGTAAGCGCAGTCAACGTGGACTCACAAAAATTAGCCAATGCTAGAGCAAACCCCGCCCCCAAACCTTATTTGATTGGCAATGCAAAAGGCGCGCGCCCCGCGCACCCCGCGCGCTAAGGGCAGCACAAGACCATGTCATTTAAATAATTTAGTTTCTCTAAGACGGTGTGAAACATGACGGATGTCCAGCACATTACGAGCGTAATGTACGTAATCACCTAAATTCCGTGTTTGGAGATCACTGGATTGGACGGGGTGGTCCAGTTGCTTGGCCAGCAAGGAGCCCGGACCTTAAACCGCTGGATTTTTATTTGTGGAGTGAGGTGAAACGATTGGTGTACAGAAACCAAAATCAAACTCGTGAACAAATAAAAAGTGCGATAGTGGACGCGTTCGATGTTTTAAAAAGTGACAGAGACACATTATTGAAATTAAAAAACAATTTAATTAAACGTGCAAGATTATGTATCGAAAGGAATATGGCACTTTTCGACTTGCTAGCTAACGTCATGTCATCTGTAGATAGAAAGAATCCAGTCTGTGCAATTTACACTGATATGACAAAGGCTTTTGACTTTGTGGACCATAAGATTCTGTTGCACAAATTACATAACTATGGTATAAGAGGGAACATCTTGAAGTTAATAGAATCATACCTTAGTAATAGATTACAATGCTCAGAAGTTGCTAGGATATGTCCTAAAAGCAAATTGGAAACCATGTACGTATCAAAACCGAGGCTCATTAGGTATGGCATCCCACAGGGTAGCGTACTGGGTCCGCCACTTTTCCTGATTTACATAAATGATCTCCCGAAAGCAACAACCAACCAAATGATCCTTTTTGCAGATGATAGCACAGCTATAATAAAATGTACTGATCCAAATAATTATGAGAATGAAATCAATACTTGTTTAAATGACATCATAAATTGGTTAAATAATAATAATTTGGTTATAAACCTGAGTAAAACAAAAATCATGCATTTTTATCAACGATGTAAAAACCCAAGTGTAAACATTTCTTACAATAGCTGTGATATCGAAGAAGTTAATAAAACTAAGTTCTTGGGTATTACTATTGATGGCCAACTCACATGGAAGCCTCATGTTGAAGAGTTATGTAAGAAACTCAGCAAATCCGCCTACGCTTTATTTCAACTCTCAAAGAAAGTTAACAGTCAGGCTCTTCTAGCGGCGTACCATGGCTTGGTTGCCTCCGTACTGTGATATGGCATTATTTTCTGGGGCCAGTCTACCGATAGGGAGCTGGCATTTAGATTGCAGAAGCGATGCATCAGGTCAATGTGTGGTCTTAAGACGACTGATAGCTGTGTGCCCTACTTTAAGTCATTAAAATTTTTAACTTTACCTTTTTTGTTCATATTAGAAACTGCTTTGTTTGTGAAATCTAATCCACATCTATTTCAAAAATTGTCAGAGGTCAGAAAAAATCCAGTACGTACACAATACGTCAATAAAATATGTCAAGTGAAATGTAAAACCGCACTAATACAAAAAAGTGTTTTTGGTACTGCCCCTCGTATATATAATAAAGTTCCTAATGTTATAAAAAAAATGACTTTATCAAAATTCAAAAAGGCGTTAAACGAAATTTTACTTGTAAAAAGCTATTATTTAATTGAGGACTTTCTTAATGATGATTTACTGACTGATTGATTAATGATTATTACTGTTACGCTATACAGATTTTGTTGTTGACTGATTTATAATACCTTTTCTATAATTGACATAATTATTGTTGGTTTCGTTAGCATAATTTTATTTTTATTTTTTATTATTTTGACCAGCTTGACATTTTCTGATTTATATTTTTAGTGTTAGTAATTTAAAGACATTCTTATTTTATTTTATTTGACATGCCACTATAACTGTATAGCAATTATTTGCATGCCCATGTGACGGTAAAATATGGAGATCTTTATTATAAAACGAACATCTATGTACCATTACCCATGTTTGCAAAGCAATAAATGATTTGATTTGATTTTAAAAAACACGCCTGCCATGACATGCCATGCCATGAAACTAAAAAAAGTTAATTTAACGAAACTAAAAAAAAATAATTTTTAATTATTTGTTTTTTATTTAATACTTTTTTGTGTAATTAGTAAACAAATTAATACAATAATAAATTTGATTAACGAATGGATATTGAATACTGCTGTGCAATATTTTCATTTTTAAGTATTCTTACAAAGTTTCAAGTAGGTAAATTGCATCACGCATTTTGTATACAAACTTCAAATATTTTAATTGCCATCCTGCCTATATTTGGGAGTTTTAACCTAGCCAGTTTTATTTGTGTCATTACAAGGAATATATAGATATGTAGCTTATTCGTATCGAATCCCGGGTTTTAAATGTCACCATAATTATCATTGGTTGAGTAGTATTACTAGTAAGCAATAGATATTGAATACTACTGTGGTATGTTTTTGTAATTTACTTATCAAGTTCTAAACGATGATCATATTTTTCATTTAAATCTCAATAAAAACAAATTAAAAGTTATTTTTATTTCTAAATCATGGCCGCCCTATTATGTTTAATTTTTGCACGTATCAATCGCAGGGCCCCTATTCCTTTTTTGCCGCGAAATGTGATTAATTTACATCCGCAATGATTGTTGCGGATGTCCACAGTTCACATCCATGCGGAAGCTCCAGAATTGCGGATGCGGATGCGAATATTCGCAAGATAGGTCTTTAAGACTTTTTTATTATTATTATTATTATATTTGTTTTTTTTTGTGTCTTCTCATCTATGAGAGCATAAGAAACCTTACATGCGGGTCGAAACCAAGGATGTAAGGTGTAATTTGGATAAAGTGGACGATAATGTAGAAGAAGTCAGGAACTTTGGGGTGATTCGACAGGTGTTGAGAATGGTGGCTTTTTGAAGCATGTAAAGTGTGTGAGTAGTCGTCAATCGTCATCTGTAGAGTGTTGAGGCTTTGTGTGAGAGATTTTGGTATAATACCAGAAGATGAGAAAACAATTGGGACTATATGAACAGTTTGTACATTCCATTGGGTTTTAATTATAATGGCGAGATCTTGGTACTTACTGAGCTTTTCGGATATTGTGGATTGGATATTATGTGCGTTAGGTATTGCTATGTCTATCAGATAAGCTGTTTTATTGGTTTTGTCGTGAATGGTTATGTCGGTTCTATTGTAGTGAATTGTTTTATCAGTTATTATAGTTCGGTCCCAGTAAATTTTTGTATCGTTATTTTCTAATGTTACTTCCGGTTTATATTTATAATACGGTATCATTTCAGAAACTAGTTTATATTTAAATGATAACTGTTGGTGTATGATGGCAGCGACTTGGTCATGGCGGTGTTATAATCGGTTCGCGCGAGTGAGTTGCATGCTCCTGTTATACAGGGTGTAAATTAACCCTTCACACATACGTCAACTAAGCATTCTGTACATGAAACTAAGTTCACCTACGCAAATATTTTTGCTGGGAAACGACTTTTTTTTGGACTCAAAAATCACATTTCACGGTTTAACTCAATGTAGCACTCTTAAATCATTGTGCTAGTGGATGCTTCGAATAGTAAAAGGGCCATGGAGGTAATTTAAGTAAAGTTATAACCTGAAAAACTGGTATTTATAAAAACAGCTGTGCAAAATTTGGAACTTTGACCCCCAATATTTCCGTAACTAGGGGGTTCCCAGGTATGGTCTAGAACCAAAAAATGAAAATGCCCTTCGTTTGCGTTAAGGGTACTTTTACACCCTTTATGTTGTATAGTTTCGGAGGCATTGTTGCAATGTCTGCACAAGTCAGTTGGCTGGTTTGGGTCTTTTATGATGTAGGTATTTTCTGTAATTACGAGTAGCTATTATTTGATCTTGTATGGCCAGCATGAAACCCTCGGTCTCGGGAAACAATTCACCTCGTTTGAGCCATTCGTTCGACTTTATTTTATCGACGTATGGCTGGCTCAGGCAGGCTCGATGTCTTCAGAGTAGGGCTTTTTCAGACCATGCTGCTACTTTTTGTTGAGTACTTACGATCTGTCATCATTGTGTGTTTCTGTTTTGTGTGGTCTGTCTCCGTTACTTGCTTGTGTAGTAATGAGGTTTCTGATTCGTTATGAAAGTATGCTCTGAGTGAATGTATCTATTTGTTGTGTAAATTGTGTATGTCTATTAATTCTCTGCCTCCTTCTTGGCGTGGTAGTGTAAGTCGTTGTATGCATGATTTTGGATGATGTTTTCTATGTTTGGTTAGGAGTGTATGGATAGTGCGCTGTAGTTTTTTACCCGACTGCGGCGAAGCCCAAAAGGAGGGTTCGAAATAAAAAAAAAGTAGTTAAAAACTAAAAAACCCGACTGAAAAAACTGAAAGGCAAAAAACAAGCACATTTTAAATTAAACAAAACTTGGAAGCAGGCGGGTTCATTTGAATATTAAATTATGAAATGCAAATATAATGGACCCCGCTATGAACATTGTGTGAATATCTTTTTTGCTTTTCACAGCGCTGTTCATAGTAATGGCGTCAATGGTAAGTTGCTCCTTACACCCTTGGCTGTTCTTACGACATCCCTTTTGCTGTCCAGCTGAAATGTTATTTTTAGTTGAATGATCATCTACTATTAGGTTGGGGAAAAAGTCTTTTCGCATTATAGTATGCATGAACTTGTAATAAAATCTCTCTAGCTAGGTATGCTTTGTATTGAAAGTTTAAATTTGAAAGAACATAATTCCAAATTCAAAAAGAAGACCCAAAATTTCTATAGCAATGGGATCATGTCCCTACCTACAAGATGGCAAAAAGTTATCGAACAAAATGGTACCTACATACTTTAGTTAAATGTAAATAAACTATATTATTAAATGTTTCGAATTTTCTTAAAAAATGCGGAGAAACTTTTTCCCCAACCTATTATTTCGCTAACGCAGGCTGTTAGAATTTAGTACAAGGTTTGTAAACAAGTGATTGGCCGGTATTTCGCTGGGTTTATGTTGTCATTCGCGGCTTTAGGTATCATATAAGTCACTTCGTCTTCTAGGACCCACCAAGCAGACCCACCGGTGGGTCTCCGAATACTGATGTGTCTCCCAAGACCTACTAGTGAGTCCTCTGAGATCTGGGGGCACGGCAGTACCCCCGTCAAGTCGAGCAATAAAGCGGCACGGCCGTACCATCCTTTTCTCGAACCAATTCAGGCCATTTTCGACCTCCTATAACTTCGTTGTGGATAAAACTAGAAGCCTGATTTTTAGTAACCAATTAGGCATTGTATAAACACGGTATATTTAAAATTTCATTTAATTTGAACCAGTAGTTTAAGAATTATAACTAACCAAAATTCCTTAGTTTTATTACTCACTGACTGACTGACTGACTGACTGATTGACCGATCATCAAAAGTCTAAGGCACTTCTAGCAGACATAGAAGCTTCAAATCTATACTAATATTATAAAGCTGAAGAGTTTGTTTGTTTGTTTGTTTGTTTGTTTGAACGCCAAGATCTCAAGATCTACTGGTTGGAATTGAAAAAATCTTTTTGTGTTGGATAGTCCATTTATCGAGAAAGGCTTTAGGCTATATAACATCACGCTACGACCAATAGGAGTGGAGCATAAATGAAAAATGTTGAAAAACGGGAAACGATATTCCTTATTGAGAGCTTCCGTTGCGTGCGCTGCGAAAATGGTTTAAGTTATGCAAATATTATGTATCAAAGAAATGTTCCTTTTTAAAAATTCTACAAATAAGTCCGCGACAGCCTATATTAAGATTGACTCACTGTAACCATTTTTTACTATCGAAATGTTAGGTTAAATAGAATTATTTTTTGCGATGCTTATTTAACCCATATGGTATTAATCTATATCTAATTAAATATGTCTGTTAGAAAGGAAATTTAATATAGAATATTTGTTCCTTTTACTTTATATGGTTTAAACAAATATCTTAGAAGATATCGCAATGTTAAAATGTACGCGCGACAAAATAATTACGCGGTCCGCCGGCCCTCGCGTCCCGATGTAGATACGAGGAGATTCTGGCCTCCGGTAAATTCAAATTCAAAATATTTATTGCACCATAATATTTACAAGGTGTTATTGTATATTGTTTTGTGAGCAGTAGTGGCCCCACAGGTGGTGGCGGCTCCGACTTACGAACAGTTGGTCGTGGGTTCGAACTCAGGCAGGCGCATTACTTTGTGTAATTTATTTCATCACCACTGCTCTCATTGTAACATCTACCAATCCGCACTGGGCCCGCGTGGTGGATTATAGCCCATCCCACTCCTAGAGAGGAGGCCTGAGTCCTTGCAGTTGGAACAATATAGGCTGATGATGATGATGATTGTATATTTAACAGTAAGAGATAGGTAGGTACCTATAGTAATTCTCAATGTAATAATGTAATTTAAGGTTCTATCAAATATTATAGAGAGGAAAGATTAGCTTTTTTGTTTGTTACGATTTAACTCTAACTCAGACGACTTGGAAAATTCCAACATCTAACATCCTAAACCCTACAAAGAGCCTAAACCACCAAAACCAGAACCCATTTTTGTCACAGGCAGGAGTCATAGATATAGGGAAATTAAAAGAACTCCTCGCCACAATAGCAGATACCGATAAATATACTATGACAACTTTAAGATCTGGTCACATAGTCAAAGTAATGCCAACAGATGTGGACACATATAAAAGCATAAGAACTAATTTTATAGAAAAAGATGTAAGCCACTATACGTACAAACTCAAAAGCGAAAGAGCATATCGAGTCGTCTTACGTGGGCTACACTCGTCAGAAGACACCGACCAAATAAAAAACCGGCCAAGTGCGAGTCCTACTCGCACATGAAGGGTTCCGTACCATCGTAGTAGGGGAGTCGCTTTTTTTTTTTTTTTTTTTAATTATTAAAAATATTTTTATTATATGATGTAACTAAAAATTTATGCTTTTCGCAATTTTTCCTTTATCTGTGTTATAAGACGTTGCTTCGTACCAAATTTCAAGATTCTGAGTTCACGGGAAGTACCCTGTAGGTTTTGATTCCCTTGCGAGTGTCGAAAATTTGCGGCATAAACGGGAGTATCTTTTGATCGCGTTGACTTAGAAGTTTGATTTTTTCACAGCTCCAAGAGACCATAGACTTGAGTATTTGATATGAATTTCAGCTTGATACCTCCACGCGTTCCTGAGAAAAAAGGTCTTGACAGACAGACAGACAGACAGACAGACAGACGGACAACAAAGTGATCCTATAAGGGTTCCGTTTTTACCTTTTGAGGTACGGAACCCTAAAAAAGAACTCTTCGAGCTGGGGCATGAAGTCAGACATATTACAAATATTAAACATAAGAACACAAAACAAGCTATGCCGGTATTTTACGTAGACATAGAACCGAAACACAATAATAAAGAAATCTTCAAAATCAATAAATTGAACTACGTTAAAATTACGTTTGAAGCACCATACAAAAAATTAGACGTTCTCCAGTGCAAAAGATGCCAAAGATTCGGACATGCCAAGAACCAGTGCAATAGACCATTTAGATGTGTTAAATGTGGAGGAGAACACTCCACATCAAGCTGCTAAAAAAAACCTGATACTGAGGCAACTTGCGCGAATTGTCAAGAAAAACATCCGGCAAGCTATAAAGGCTGCACAAAATACCAACAATACAAGGACTTAATTATGAAACACACCACCAAGAAGAATAAAACCATTGGAGAAAAAACTTATCAGCAACCCAATACCCATCCAAATGCAACAGTACAAGAAACTAACCTACACAAAAATTATAAGAGCACCAAATACAACAGGACATATGCACAAGCAACAAAACTAAATAACTCCCAAGAACTAAAAGCTGACATCAAGGATCCAAACAACTTTGTTGAGGTGCTGGACGTGATGTTCGACAAATTCCAAAACATAATGAACATTATGTTAGACAGCATGATGGATCGCATGATTCAATTAGTCACAAGCCTTATGAAACACCCCTGAATTTAAGGATAATTACTTGGAATGCCAATGGACTGACTGAACGCCGACAGGAACTTGAACTTTTCCTGAAAACTGAAAGAGTTGACGTGGCCTTAATCTCAGAAACTAGGTTCACTCAAAAAAGCAATTTTTGTCTTCAAAACTACAGAGTATACACTACAGACCATCCTTCCGGTAACTCTCATGGAGGAACTGCGATAATTATTAAGGAAAACATCAAACATTATCTTCTTGAAGAATACCAAACTGAGAAGATACAAGCTACTTCAGTCAGAGTTCAAGATAATAAGACAGAAACAACACTGTCGGCTATATACTGCCCACCAAGGCATACTATTACAACAAATGATTTCACGACATACTTCACAACACTAGGTAACAGATACATTTGCGGAGGCGATTGGAACGCAAAACACGTCTTTTGGGGCTCTAGGCTTACCTTACCTCGAGGTCGTCAACTTTATGTAGCCATAAATGACAGCAATCTCCAATGCGCTTCGCATGGTGCACCCACCTATTGGCCTGCAGACACAAACAAAGTGCCAGACTTACTGGATTTCTTTATTATGAAGAACATTCCTTCCAGCCATATAAACATCGAAGAGTGCACGGACTTGTCGTCAGATCATACACCGGTTATATTGAACTTTCACTGCAAAGCCGTACTGACAGAGCACCAACAAAGGCTGTATAACCATAAAACAGACTGGGACAACTACCGAGACATAATAACAGAATCCATAAACTTAAACTCGCCACTTAATAGTGTGGACAAAGTCGAAAAAACTATTGAGTCAATAAACAAGCTTATCCACCAAGCTGTCAAGGAATCCACCCCCACACTGAAGCAGAAAAACAAGATTAACTCATCCTATTCCAAACTGATAAAGGACAAAGTACTGGAAAGAAGGCACCTGCGTAAAATATGGCATACCACTAAATATCCTCAGGACAAAAAAGCCTTCAACAAGGCATCCGAGGATCTGAAACATATGATAAGCCAAGCAAACAACGAGCACCTCCAAAAACAATTGGCTAATCTTACTCCATATGTAGATACTAACTACTCACTGTGGAAGACAACAAAAAAGTTTAAAAGGCCAAAGCTTCATATACCACCGATTAAAAACACTGCAGGTATGTGGGCAAGAACAGATCTAGAAAAGGCTCATGTTTACGCTGAACATTTAAAAACTGTATTTCAAGCGCTACCTAGCAAGCACCCCGAGCAAGACAAAGAAGTTCGTGAACACCTAGATGCACCACTACAGATGTGCAAGCCATTGGAAAGTGCTAGCCCCAATGAAGTATGGAGACTAATTTTAAATTTGCAGGATGGTAAAGCGCCAGGTTATGATTTAATCGACGCGCAACTACTCAAGCATCTTCCTAAAAAGGGAGTCCTCCAAATCACTGCAATTTTTAATGCTTGCCTAAGACTGAATATCTGTCCCGCCCAGTGGAAAATTGCGCAGATCATAATGGTACCAAAGCCAGGCAAACCACCGCATGAAGTTAGTTCGTACCGACCCATAAGCCTCCTCCCAGTGATGGGTAAACTACTAGAAAAAATACTGCTGAACAGGATGCGCAAGTACTTATCAGAAGTAATTCCCCTGCACCAATTCGGATTCCGAGAGAAGCACGGTACCATCGAACAGATCCATCGCATATCGGACACTATAAGTCATACCCTGGAATGCAAACAATACTGTTCCGCCGTATTCTTAGATATTAGTCAAGCCTTTGATAGAGTTTGGCATGACGGACTACTCTACAAAATTAAAAAATTGCTTCCTCATTCCTTCTTTTTAATATTAAGATCATACCTGCACAAGAGATGTTTTGAAGTAAAATTCAATAATGCAACCGCTCCCTTATGCGAAATTCTCTCAGGAGTCCCACAGGGAAGCATATTGGGTCCCATACTGTATCTAATTTTTACTGCTGACCTTCCAACGCAAGGGGGCACAATAACTGCCACATACGCAGACGATACAGCACTATTATCGGTCCATGAAGATCCAGTCACAGCATCGGCCAAACTACAAGACCATGTAAATGAAGTGGAGGAATGGCTAGACAAGTGGCGCATTAAGGCAAATCAAAGCAAATCAATCCACGTAACATTCACAACAGACATGTCCCCCAATAAAACTCTACAATGAGGATATTCCTCAAGCTGAGGATGCCAAATATCTCGGAATGCACTTAGACCGTAGGCTTACCTGGAGAAAGCATATCTGGACCAAGCGCAAACAGTTGGACACAAAGTTCAGAACGATGTACTGGCTGATAGGTCGCAAGTCAAGACTGTCTCACGAAAGCAAAATTGCAGTATACAGGGTGTTTGGAAGGGAGCTGTACATACGCCTAGGGTAGAAACTAGGGATAGTCTGCTACCTACCCCCGCCCATTATATTGACCTTGGCCTCAAGGTTTTTTTTAATTTATTATTATTTTTTATTTGACTTTTTGACTAAAACTACCTGTAGCTCAAAATCTATCCATGGGACCGGTCGGCTAATGGTCTTGTTTTAATCGTTAGAGTCTTAGGGTCCTGCAAAAAATTATTTTACACCAGAAAATTGTGGAGAAGAAAAGTTATGGGGCCTGAAGTACCGTAGTAAGGTAAAGAAATAATTTTAAATTAAAAAAAAACCTTGAGGCCAAGGTCAATATAATGGGCGGGGGTAGGTAGCAGACTATCCCTAGTTTCTACCCTAGGCGTATGTACAGCTCCCTTCCAAACACCCTGTATAAGACCATACTTAAACCAATCTGGACTTACGGGATTAAATTATGGGGTACTGCTAGTAACAGTAACATCGAGATTCTTGAGAGATTTCAGAGCAAGACATTGAGAGCCATGTTGGATATACCATACTACGTGAGCAACAAACACATACATAAAGATCTAAATATCAGTTCAGTCAAACAAGAGATTACAAAGCACAGTAAAAGCTACCAGACTAGAATGTTGACTCACGTCAACCAACTGGCCTCAAATCTTCAGGGCACAGGAAGTACCTGCCACAGCCGATTGAAGCGGTATGGAGTTCCTACGCTAACCGCGAGATTCAAGCTATGAAAGGAGTTTCATAAAGAATCCTTCTGCCAATGATGCTATCGATCTCAAATATGAATACCAAGCGATTGGCCTATTGTGTAGACACAGATTGCCAAGTTACGGAAGAGAACAGAAAAAAAAAAAAAAAAGAATTAAATTAAACATACTTCCTAGTTTCTAATAATTGATCTGAAATTTTGCACGTATATGTATATCGCCTATCAATGCAATATTATGATGATATGGAACTGATCTGATGATGGAGCTGGAGGTTGGCCATAGGAACTCCATTTTAGAATATCATAACCCCATCGAGTTTGGACTCATTTGATTCGTCTTGTCGAGTACTTTGTCTCAAGATGGTGTCCAGGGTCTGTTGATGGAGCTGGAAGGTGGCCATAGGAATTCTGTTATATAAAACGACATAACCCTATCGAGTTTGGTCTCGTTTGATTTGTCTTCTCGAGTAGTTTGTCTTTAGATGATGTTCAGGGTTCTGAATAGTTCTGATGATGGAGCTGGAAGGTGGCCATAGGAATTCCGTTATAAAACCACATAACCCCATCGAGTTTAGACTCGTTTGATTCGTTTTGACGAGAACTTTGTTTTTGGATGGTCTCCAAGATCTGTTGATGGAGCTTGAAGGTGGCCATAGGAATTCCGTTATAAAACGACTTGACCTTGTCGAGTTTTTACTCGTTTGATTCAGCTTGTCGAGTAGGTACTTTAGCAGTACTTCAAACCGATGAATAAGGGTGGGTTGCACCACATTACTATAACGATAACCAAACCGTAACAAGCCCTCAAATTCCCGGTTAAGCAACATTTGCGTTGCACCATTTTAACAATGGTAGTAATGACGTCACAATTTAACGCTAACGATAATAAGGGTGGGTTGCACCAACTTACTTTAACGATAACCAAACCGTAACAAGCCTTCAAATTCGCGGTTAAGCAACATTTGCGTTGCACCATTTTAACAATAGTTGATATGACGTCATAACTTAACGATAACGTTATCTGCTCGATTTTGGCTGGTTATTGTTATGGTCAAGTGTCAACTGTCAAGTTTACGTCAGGTAACCTACGAATTGTGTGGAAAAGATAATTGTTTATTTTATAAAAACGTATCATGGCTTTAATTCGAGTAATTCTGTGGGAATCCAGTTCTTCTGATGACGACAATGATAACAATATACTTATCTGAATTGCGAAAGGTATAATTTTCAACGTTGCATTGATCGATTTCGAAAATGGGATGATTTTGTATTGTTAGACAGATTTCGGATTTCCAGGGCGCTTTTAGGGCGCTGGCTACTCATTTAGCGCCCTTGCTTAAGACTAGGACCATGAGGCAAGTTTCTATTGTAGATACCTACTATAATACCCTATACCTTCCATATTAAACTGATGTGTGAAAACTTGATAAGCGCAGTTTTATAATAAAATAATCACCTAATTGAATTATTATCATAAACCTGTATTGTTATGCTACTGCTGTTGATACTTTGATATTGTCTTTATTAGATTTGTTTTTTTTTTTTAGGAACTTCGCAATGACTCAAGAACAACAGATAGAGACGGCTCTAGAGGTCTATGCATAAGGTGGTTCATTCCAACGTTGCATCGGGGATGCAATTGCAATTGTCCATAAATCCAGCGTGTTTCGAATAATAATACATCGAGTGAGCAGAGCTATTGCCGGGTTAAGGTGTGTTAATGCCTCAAAATATAGAAGAAATGGAAACAGAGGCGATTTTTTTAAATAAAATAAATGCCATTCCTAAGGTAATTGGAACTATAGACTGCACTCATATTCCAATAAAATCTCCAGATGGGACAGATGCTGAAACATAATTATTGAAATAGGAAACAGGTGTTCTCACTTTTTAATGTTTTTTTTGTGTGTTGTGTTTTTAATGTGCAGGCAATCACAAGTGCAGAGATATGTAGCACGATGGCCAGCAAGGAAGCAGTCACGACAGCCATATTTTGAATGGCAGTGTAATTAAAGGATGATTGTGAGTTTGCAGGTTTCTGGTTACTGGGGGGAAAAGGCTATGCTGTGAAACCTAGTAGTATAAACTCACACCTTTGCGTAATGCTGTCACAGAAGCAGAACACCTCTACAATGAAAGTCATATACGAACTAGAAATGTTGTAGGTACCCAAGGTCTTAATGTGCTATCAGTGTTGTTGTAGCAGTGCTCCACAATCTGACTAAGAAAATCAGAGACCCAATGGCATCACCACCCAATGATACCGATGATTCCTCAGATTCATCTTCATCTGGTGATGAAGATGATTCCTCAGATTCATCTTCATCTGATGATGAATTGTAAATGTATAGGACCAACAACGAGCATAATTGCTGAATTAATAACTATTTCAGTGGATTGCAGTAAAGATTTCATTTTATAAACTTCGCGTAAATTTTACTTGTATAAAAACCCAGCTCATCGTAACTTTCTAATATCATCAATTGGTAAAAGTAGACTCAGCACATTACCGTACGCCCGAACGTACTGTCGATACCGACTGCCCCATCACTATTTCCTCCGTGACGTATCATAACGATAGCTCGCTTACTAGCCGATGCCGCTCGTTCGGCCGGAGAATGACTGATCTTTTTGTGAAGTACCCGCTACTTCCATATATTAGTTTAACTTTATCATAATAAACGTGTACATTTTGTATAATGAACGTATTTTAGTGGGGTTTTGGGGTCGGCGCAACATGTCTTTTTCTTCCATACCTCTTTATTTCTCGTCATGTCAGTAGTCACCTCCTTCCTAGCCATATCATCCTTCACACAGTCCATCCATCGTTTCTTTGGTCTTCCTCTACTCTTATACCCATCTACATTCATACTCAACATTTTCCTCACAACACTTTCTTCATTCCTTCGCATCACATGTCCATACCACGCCAATCGATTACCACACAACTTTTCATTCAACGGCGCCACTTTCAGACTTCCTCTTATGTACTCATTCCTTATTTTATCCATTCGCGTCACACCACACATTCCCCTTAGCATTCTCATCTCAGCCACATGCAATTGCCTTTCATTTATACCTTTTGTGGCCCAACAAACAAAGGTGAATTGAGGATACTAAATCAATTTTAAAACATTAAGTGTCCTGTGTTCACCTGGGTTAAATTGATCCAGTATTTTTTTTGTTGTTGATTGATTATAAGTCTGTTGATAATAAGCAACTGCTACGTGTATTATTTTGTATTATTTTAAATAGGCAAGGACAGTAGGAGATGATAAAAAAGGATAGTAAAGTCTCACAAACTACCCGGAGAGCAGAAGTAGGAAGGAGGTATTGGAAACTTTAAATTAAATCTATATTAAGCCTTTCTAATACCATGCATTTTTATATGCAACAATAAAAATGCATGGTAATAAAAAGGTATGATATACACACATCAAAAGTGTCTAGGGATCAAGCATTTTTATGCGAATTTCTTGAGATTGAGATGTGGCTTTGTAATAAATTTATGATTTTATAAATTTATATGGATCCTTTTTGGTGCATTTCATAATTTGAATCAGGAACTGTGAATCAAATTCGAGTAAAAGATGAAAATCAGCTGTCAATATTTTCCCTATAAAAACATACAACGCGTTGAAGACATTATTAGTGCTACTGTTTCCCTACTACTGATTAAAACCAACGTTATTATGGAGCGGCGACGTCATTTAAGCAGGGAAGAAATGCTCAGAGCCGTGGGAATGATAGAAGCTGGTTCCCGGCAACGTACTGTGGCTTTAGCTCTGAATACAAGTCAGAGTGTTATCAGTCGACTTTGGACACGTTACCGAAGCACTGGTACCGTAGCTGAGCGCCATGGAGGACGGTATCGCTGCACCACACGGAGACAAGACCGATACATTCAAATCTTAACTCGAAGAGCTCCAACAATAACCGCCATGATGTTAGCCGTGAGGCTTCATCACTCTTCAGGGAACTTAATTAGCGACCAAACAGTCAGAAACCGCTTGCATGAAGTGAACCTTCATTCCCGAAGACCGCTACGGGTACCACCTATAGCAATGCACAATCGTAGGATTCGATATCAATGGTCTCTTGAACACAGAAATTGGGCAGAAGAACAATGGCGTTTCGTGTGCTTTTCTGATGAGTCTCGTTTTGGTATGAGACCGGATACAAGACGTATACGACACTGGAGAACCCCTGGACGCCAACAGCGATTAAAATCCTGCCAGGAAGTCCATCCTTATAGTGGTGGAACCATCATGGTATGGGCGGGTATTTGGATCGGCGGAAGAACTGAGTTGATTTGGATCAGAGGCAACCTCAACGCTCAAATTTATGCTGAGACGATTGTATCAGACGTCATCGTTCCTCTACAAGTACAAATCGGTCCCTTATTTCAGTTAATGCATGATAATGCACGACCGCACACCGCAAGAGTTGTAAGACAGACTCTCGCCGCAGCTAACATCAATGTCCTGCCCTGGCCTGCTCAGTCGCCAGACTTGAACCCGATTGAGCATGCATGGGATATGCTACAGAGAAGAGCTCTGCCGAATATGGAGGGTATCCAGTCGCAAGAAGACCTTTTTTTGTTGTTGCAACGAACATGGGCGGCCATTCCACAGCGTGATTTGGATGAACTCATTTTGAGTATGCCAAACCGATGTTCTTGTGTTGTTAGTGTTCGCGGTAGAAACACGGATTATTAATTGTTTAAGTTACCCAATAAAATTTTAAAGAAAACTGTTATTTCAGTCTTTTTTTCGAACTTTAATGTTAGTGGTTCAAATGTCAAAAATCCCTTTATTAGGAAAATGGCAAATTTCTTTATTAATGCAAAGGTGACTTGGTTTATCGTTACTGTGACAAACGAAAACACTTTATTTGATGAATCCTTAAAGAAAATTTTAATTAATATCAATCAGGAGAAAAGTTATTGCAAAAATATATGTTGATCCCTAGACACTTTTGATGTGTGTAGATTTAATTTAAAGATGCCAATACCTCCTTCCTAATTCTGTTCTCCTGGTAGTTTGTGGGGCTTTACTAGCCTTGTTTCTCATTTCCAACAAAAAAAAAACTGCCTGGTGAGGGATAAAGATTTGATTTAAAGATTCCAATTTCCAATACCTCCTGCGTGTTATGTGCTCCTGGTAGTTTGTGGGATAGTAGTCCTATCCTTTTTTCCAAAAATAAAATTCTTTCCAGTTTTCAAAACGTCCTGCCTACTTCTATTCTCCTAAATAAATGCTTTTAGATTTTGATTTTGCCATCTGAAGAAACTTCTTGTTTTTTTTAATATTTTAGAAAAGTATTTTTAAGTTAATTTTCATAGATCTATTGACCTTATTTAAGAATAATATTGTTTTGTTTTTAGAAGAGAATAGAACTTTCGTTATTTAATTTTAAAAATAAAGTGTTAGATACTGACTGTACATTTATTTGACAGTTTTATTTCCGACATTCTGAAACTTGCTCCCAATTACATCAGTAGATGGCAATAGGCTTGCCCCAATTACGTCGGTTGATGGCAATAGGCTTGCCGCAAAGACATCGGTTGATGGCAATAGACTTGATCCCAATTACGTCGGTTGATGGCAATAGGCTTGCCGCAATGACATCGGTTGATGGCAATAGACTTGATCCCAATTACGTCGGTTGATGGCAATAGGCTTGCCGCAATGACATCGGTTGATGGCAATAGGCTTGCCCCAATTACGTCGGTTGATGGCAATAGGCTTGCCGCAATGACATCGGTTGATGGCAATAGGCTTGCCCCAATTACGTCGGTTGATGGCAATAGGCTTGCCAATGACATCGGTTGATGGCAATAGGCTTGCCAAAATTACGTCGGTTGATGGCAATAGGCTTGCCGCAATGACATCGGTTGATGGCAATAGGCTTGCCGCAATGACATCGGTTGATGGCAATAGGCTTGCCGCAATGACATCGGTTGATGGCAATAGGCTTGCCGCAATTACGTCGGTTGATGGCAATAAGAAATAGGTAGCAAGCTACCTATTTCTTACAATTTGGTAGAGTAGGTATTGAACTTTTATATTATGTAAAAGCAGTTTTAAGGTTTCCGTAACCCAAAGTTTACCCAAAGGGTAAAAACGGGACCCAATCACTAAGACTGTCCGTCCGTCTGTACATCTATCACCAGGCTGTATCTCATAAATCGTGATAGCTAGACAGTTGAAATTTTCACAGTTGATGTATTTTTGTTGCCGCTATAACAACAGATACTAAAAACAGAACGCAATAAATATTGAACCCACTTCAATATTTACCCATATGTTATATTGTTGGTTGCGAAACCCTAAATTCTTAAGACAATGACTAACACCGCGCTGCGCTCCGTACCGTGAGATTCGCCTTCTCAGCAATTCGATGTCGTGTGATCGAAGATTGTGCAATAGCAATGAATAATGTGAATTTAGTGCATTTGTGATTCACTCTTGTTTCTCATATCGAGCAATTGTCACGCATCTTAGTTTTACCGATTTTATTGTAATAATTATAATTAATTAAAGTCTCTAAGTATACTATATCGGTTTTCTTCGCATCCTCGACTGCTGCCGTACGTAATTGGCGCAGCCGGTAGGATACTCGCGGTCGGTTTCGCGCAAAAAAAAAAAAAAAAAGGATTTCCGTAAACGTAAAGCCGTCCGTGCGGCTATCCAGTCGCTCCAGAGTATCCCGAATCTACACGTCGTGCAGCATCGAGGAATCCAGACATTGATTACGCAAAAGTGGCCGATATAATGTTGATGTAAGTACATTAGATTATTTCTAGTGACCGCTTACTCCTAGCCTGTACTAATATACCTTTCCAAAATTTTCTTTCCAAGAAAATCCGGGAATTCTAGGTTAGTTAGAAGTAATAGGGAATCAGTTATAGACTCTATAAGAAATATTAATTTAGATTTATTATACGAAGACACAGAATCGTTTTCTGGGAAAATGTCTTTGGATTTAGATACCGTTTATAAAGCATTAAGGTTAGTACCCGAATTTGACGGGAACCCGAATGTGCTGACTAGATTTATTCATTTGTGTGATCAGTTGGCTAAAGAATATTATAATGTTCAGGGTGGTTCAAACTTAATTAACTCTGCACTTATTAATGGTATATTAAATAAATTTGTGGGGTCTGCTGCTCGCTTAATTAACTCGAATGGTATAGCAAGTGATTGGGATGGCATCCGTAAGGCATTAATAAATAATTTTGCTGACCAAAGGGATGAGGCCGCTCTTTATAGCGATTTATCTCTTTTAACACAGGGCTCTAACACACCGCAGGTTTTTATTAGGAATCCTTTATGCCATAGGCAGAAGTTAGCAGCTCGTTACACTCATGATACGGTATTAGCGGATTTGCCTATTCATATCTATACCAGAAAGAAAAAAGGCACAGTGCCTAAATCAGGCCTAAAACGGGTACCTAAAAGTGCTCGTTTGTTACAGGACACTGAAAATACTACTAGTCCTGACCCTGGCCCAGGTCCGAGCGACGAGATAACGCTAGACAGTCTTAACGATGGACCAGGTATTTTGCCCTTTAACCTGGGATCCACAAGAATCATCTCACATTTCCACTCCGTTCTCCAAATTATAAATCTTGATGAAATGCACTGTAGTTAAGAAACTGTTAACGAGCAACTCCAAAACCTTACACCACAATTAAATAATTTGTCACAATCTATCTATGAACCCCATGTTAAATACCTAGGTACTAAATTAGAGGATATATCAGAACAGTTAGAAACTCTTGAGGTAAAGCGTATTAAAAGAGGTCTTATAGATGGTCTTGGATCAGTTATAAAAAGTATTTCAGGTAATTTAGATTATACTGATGCATTGAAATATGATAATGCCATTGCAATCTTAAAACAGAATGAAAATAATTTAGTAGCTGAAATGAATCACCAAATAAGTTTAAGCAAGCAGTGGGTTTCGCGTAGCTCAAACGTTACAGATAGAATAGTAGAAAATCAAAATAAAATAGAGAAAATTATCAATTCTATTTTAGTTAGCAGTAATAGACATGATACAGATATAACTGAATATGCTCATTTGGCACAGTTACTAATGATATTAGGAGATAATATAGATAATTTGTCTAAGGAACTCTACAAATTACAAAATTTGTTAGCATTCATTAGGGCTAAAAGTATTCATAATTCTATATTGAACTATGCTATGTTTAAGGACTTGATGAATAGATTAGGCATGTTATATAATAAGGATCAATTTCTAGATATTAGTTTCAGAGAATATTTTGATATAATTAAGCTAGGATATTATTACAATAAGAATAAACTAGTGATAGTTTTGAAATTCCCAATAGTTTATCCTACTAACTTTATCCTATATAAATTATCCCTAGCTCCTAATCATGATAATAAAGTCCTGATTCCAACTTATCCTTTCATAGCGGTTCACGAAAAAGATCTATTGTACATGGAGACAGAATGTCCGAAGTACAGCCACGGTCACCTTTGCGAGGATAATTTAAGTCACCACCATGGCAAACAATCAGACTGTATCCAGCATCTCATACTACATCAGAAAATTAATGAATCCTGTCAATTTGCATCAGTCATCCTATCTTCTGAAGCTATGGAGCAGCTAGACGACCAACACTTCATTATAAGCTTTCCTAAACCTACGAAAGTTCGTTTAACTTGTACTGAAGATAACTATAGAATGCTAAAGGGGAGCTACTTATCTATCATACCTAAAGGCTGCGTGTTAAAAACTACAGCGTTTACTGCAAGCAATCGTCATGATCAAATTAAAGGAAAGATATTGAAAATTATGGACTTACCAACCATAAAGGAAAATTCATATAATATACCAATGAAAACTATAAAACTAGATACTATAGATCTTGGCAGTTTGCATTCAAGTAACTCTGAAATCACTACAAGAACCAGTAATGTTACAGTCGTCGAACATTGAAGCTATATACCATACTACTATACCGGTATACACACTATTATCCGGTGCATCTGTACTCATTATCATCATTATACTTCGCCGTCGTAGACTGAATCAACTACAGAAAGCTCCTGAAGAAAGCGATATAAAGGCTAAAGATAAAGAGGCATGTGACACAGAGATTGATCCAGCTTCGCCATCGACACTATTTTCGACTAGAGTTTTCAAATAGTTGCCGATCTCGTGGAGGGAGATGTTATATTGTTGGTTGCGAAACCCTAAATTCTTAAGACAATGACTAACACCGCGCTGCGCTCCGTACCGTGAGATTCGCCTTCTCAGCAATTCGATGTCGTGTGATCGAAGATTGTGCAATAGCAATGAATAGCTAGCTTCCCTATGTTATTAAAACAAAAGCCGCGCAAAATAGAATGCAGGCCTCATACAGCTAGTCGTTGCAATAAATTCAAAAATAATGTAGCACTTAAAGTAACGCCGTCAATAGTAGAGCACGAGAATCCTAATGAAATTTATAAAGCCCTTTTTGATGTTGTGCAAAATGAATACCAATCTATTTTTAAGTCTAAAACGATTAACATTAAGGGACCTTCTGTGGGCTTCAACCAATGGGCTACACCAGGTATTTACAAAAGTCGAGCCCGATTGTACGAGTTGTATGGTCTTAAACAATACAGGTTTGATACAACTTTTCTAGAGTATGTTAAAAATTATTCCAAATTATTTAAAAAGATTTGTATTATTGCAAAATCAAAATTCTTAAGCGAGACTATTAAAAATTCTAATAATAAAGTTAAAGCCACTTGGAAAATCATTAACAATGAAACGGGTAAATCTGTTAAACAAGATAATCACCTCGAGATCATGGTGGGTAACAAATTAGTTAGTGAAGCAGCCGACGTAGCCGAGGCTTTTAATGAGTATTTTGCCAGCATACCTATAGCGACGACTCGTTCCCTGAGTTCGTCGCCGTCTAAAGCCGAAGATCTTTTGCATAGCAGCGTGTCTAAATGTGGTAAAGTATTTAGTTTCGAACATGTAACGCCTCGTGATGTAGTTAACGTTTTTAATTCACTTAAGTCTAAAAACACAGGTGATTACTGGGGCATTTCTATTAAACTTTTAAGTAACATAATCGACATTGTAGCCCCCTGTCTTGCCGTTACTTTCAATAAATGCGTCGATTTGGGGACTTTCCCTGACCTTATGAAGAGCAGTAAAGTCATCCCTCTATTTAAATCAGGCAGTAAAAACGATATCGGTAACTTTAGACCAATTTCTATTTTACCTGCTTTTAGCAAAATTTTTGAAAAATTAATTCTCAAACAGTTGTTATTACATTTTAATTTAAATAATCTCCTTCATAATGATCAATATGGCTTTACAAAGGGTCGTTCGACTACGGATGCAGGTGTTGCTTTGTTGAAACACATATTTGACGCATGGGAGAACGCGCAAAATGCAATCGGTGTTTTCTGCGATCTCTCTAAAGCTTTTGATTGCGTACATCACGACACGCTTTTACGGAAACTGCGTTATTACGGTGTTCAAAATGAGGCCCTAAATGTGATAGATTCGTATTTGCAAAATAGATTCCAATGTGTAGACGTAAATGGCGCGAAATCTTCCGGGCTACCGGTTCGGCTAGGTGTACCTCAAGGTTCAATACTGGGTCCGTTTTTATTCTTGGTTTATATTAATGATCTACCATACTATTTAAAGGGTTTTTGTGACGTTGTACTATTTGCAGATGATACCTCTCTTATCTTTAAAGTAGATAGGAATAGACACGATTTTGACGACGTAAACAGCACGCTATCAATGGTCACGGATTGGTTCACAATAAACAACCTTGTTCTTAATGCCAAGAAAACTAAAATAGTTAAGTTCGCTTTACCCAATGTTAGAAATCTAGGTCCCAATATTATCCTCGCCAATCAGGAGCTGGAAACTGCCGACTCTGCTGTATTTCTGGGCATAACAGTCGATCCAAAATTACAATGGGGTTTACATATATCAAGCCTAGCGGGAAGGCTAAGTTCAGCCGCATACGCCGTCAGAAAAGTAAGACAATTCACTGACGTTGATACAGCACGGTTAGTCTACTTCAGTTATTTTCACAGCGTTATGTCATACGGTATTCTGCTGTGGGGCAAAGCTGCTGATATTCAAAATATATTTGTTCTGCAGAAGCGAGCGGTTCGTGCAATTTATCAGCTGGGTGCCCGAGTTTCTCTTAGAGATTTTTTTAAGGAGATTGGTATCCTCACTGTTGCCTCTCAGTTCATCTTTGCCAACATTTTATATATTAAACAAAATATCCACATGTACAATAAAAACAGTGATATTCACAACTTTAACACTAGAAATAAGCATAAACTACGCGCTCCTTTTCACCGGCTTCACAAAGTTCATAATTCATTCGTCGGGCTTGGTATAACATTTTATAACAAACTGCCATCTTCTTTTCTAGACTTGCCATTTAATGCGTTTAAAGCCAAAGTAAAATCTAATCTTTGTTTAAAAGCGTACTATTCCATTAACGACTACTTAAATGATAAGAACAGTTGGTCGCTGAGTTGAACACAAGACAATGTTTGTTATTTATTTATGTTCTTTCTCCAAGATTAGTTTACTGATATGTTATGTCTTTTTTTTATTATTATTATATACTTTTTTATACTTGCCTTACTATTGTATCGAGTCTGGTTCTTCTAACCAACCTCAGATGTGTGCTGGGGAGTTTGTTCCGCCACTTCTTCTTTCCAGCAAAAACACTAGGAAGTGTCGAAGGGGGGGCGTTTTGGGGGACTGTCTCTTGTAAATAAGTAAAGTAAAGTAAAGTAAATTTTGACGTTCGAAAAGTGCTGACTATCAGCCTAGTTTGAATAAATGAGTTTTGATTTTGATTTTGATTTTGATTTTGAATAATGTGAATTTAGTGCATTTGTGATTCACTCTTGTTTCTCATATCGAGCAATTGTCACGCATCTTAGTTTTACCGATTTTATTGTAATAATTATAATTAATTAAAGTCTCTAAGTATACTATATCGGTTTTCTTCGCATCCTCGACTGCTGCCGTACGTAATTCATACAGCCAACGTGTAATATTTTGTTTTTTCCCTTCATGTGCGAATCCGACTCGGTAATAGTTTTTCGTCGTTAGCGAGGTACGAATGATTTCATTTCTGGTAACAAATAGTATAAAACAGGTACAAGGACTTGGTATTGCTGAAACTTCCAAAATCTCACTTGGTCCAGTCATCCTGACCACAGAACAGATAAAAGAGGTTAGAAAGGAAATAGTTGTTGGTAATGGTAATACATTTTTATCAATTACACGCGATGTAAGTACTGTGTGAATCGTGTAATTTTCTACAAAATGTTGCGAACAAATAACATTTAGCAGTTATCCATTCAATTCTGATTCATCCAGTTGCCTTTAACCATAGTTTTCTTAAATCTGGATCTGTTGGAAAACGTAAAAATAAAATTTTAAATGTAATGAAAACATCCATTATAATTGGCTATTTTTTTTTTTGGCGGGTGGAAAATCATCGAATAGCCCCTCCCGCTCTTGGGCAGAGCGAAAGGGAGTGTCAGACTTCTACTGACTAAAAACCACCCATGTTCCTTCTTAGCCCTCTATGTCGAGGCCGCGATAACTAGTGTGCAACCCGCGGCCATAATTGGCTAACCTCAAAACAAATTTTAGACGAAAAATAAATGAATAACCCAAAATAAACAATAATTGACAGTTTACTAAACAAAGTTATTTTAATCATTTGAAAACATTCACACATACAAAATATCGACATTGTTTACAACTTGGTACAACACTATTCTTACGCATAGATTTCGCAAACTCAAGCTTTGACTCGTCGCACGCGACTTTCGCAGTGAACGAAATACATCGCGCAATCGCCTACGTAGTACAAGATGGTGCCCACGTATTGCAAGCAATGTAGGTACATAATTTTGTATGTGTTCCGACAATATCATTTCTGTACATAACACTATTGTAATATTTACAAATATTACTTGTATTTTAAGGTTTTTGGACTTACCCGGTGAAAACAAATCCCTTCTCGAGGCACACTACACATCTGGGGGCCAATTCTCGATTTTCGCCATTTATCTCGAGTTCGAGATCGTAAGTCTATCTCTATGTCTATTAAAAATATCTCTATCTCTACCAAAAAATGTCGAATTGAGCAGAATTCCGTATTCTCAGTCAAAATAGAAATAAATGTCACGAAAATGTCGAGTCGAGTGAAGATAATGTTACCATTATGAAGAATCGCACGTTCTGTTTTAGGTAGCTATGAGTTAATGAATGATTTTGTTTTAAAACGCTGACTAAACTTAATTATTTAAGTATAAAACGAAACGTTTAGTGTGTTTCAAGATTTTCGTATGCTCTTCGTGAAATAAAGAAAACAAATTGACAGTTGACTGTCTGTCAGTGTCAGAATTTGCGCCTTTTTGCGGTTCCTTCAAAACTTTTGTTATGTTTACATGTACTGTGTTTACATCATTATTGGGTGCTGTTTTACATTTTAAAAGTTTTATTTTAACATGGAGGGGAAAAATCAAACAAGGCAAGGGCACAAATCAAAGAGTATAAATCGAATTTCCAGTAAGTATGAGATGCCAAGCCGTATTTTATTTAAAAATTAAAGAAAAGAAAACACAGTGTACAATCCAAAACTCAACGAATTCACTCAGAAATGACGTATCTCTACAATCGACATGACATCTCTACTGCTCAGAAGCACTCGACATGAACTCTAACGTTAGCTTTCGACAAATGTCGAATTCGACATCCCCAGAATAGCAACATTTAAAATTTGTCGAAAAAATTACGTCATAAGAATTTTTTGTCGAGTTCGACACCATCTCTAAAATCGAGAATTGGCCCCCTGGTTTCTTTTCCGACACGTAATAATAGGGCAAGACAGCTTAATTTTTATTTTTCGTGGAGCTTCGTAGGTACGTTGTCACAATATGAGCGCGATTGTTAGCCGGTACAAATCAAATTTTGTCGACATAATACACACATCAAAAGTGTCTAGGGATCAAGCATTTTTATGCGGATTTCTTGAGATTGAGATGTGGCTTTGTAATAAATTTATGATTTTATAAATTTATATGGATCGTTTTTGGTGCATTTCATAATTTGAATCAGGAACTGTGAATCAAATTCGAGTAAAAGATGAAAATCAGCTGTCAATATTTTCCCTATAAAAACATTGAAACACAACACAACGCATTGAAGACATTATTAGTGCTACTGTTTCCCTACTACTGATTAAAACCAACGTTATTATGGAGCGGCGACGTCATTTAAGCAGGGAAGAAATGCTCAGACCCGTGGGAATGATAGAAGCTGGTTCCCGGCAACGTACTGTGGCTTTAGCTCTGAATACAAGTCAGAGTGTTATCAGTCGACTTTGGACACGTTACCGAAGCACTGGTACCGTGGCTGAGCGCCATGGAGGACGGTATCGCTGCACCACACGGAGACAAGACCGATACATTCAAATCTTAACTCGAAGAGCTCCAACAATAACCGCCATGATGTTAGCCGTGAGGCTTCATCACTCTTCAGGGAACTTAATTAGCGACCAAACAGTCAGAAACCGCTTGCATGAAGTGAACCTTCATTCCCGACGACCGCTACGGGTACCACCTATAGCAATGCACAATCGTAGGATTCGATATCAATGGGCTCTTGAACACAGAAATTGGGCAGAAGAACAATGGCGTTTCGTGTGCTTTTCTGATGAGTATCGTTTTGGTATGAGACCGGATACAAGACGTATACGACACTGGAGAACCCCTGGACGCCAACAGCGATTAAAATCCTGCCAGGAAGTCCATCCTTATAGTGGTGGAACCATCATGGTATGGGCGGGTATTTGGATCAGCGGAAGAACTGAGTTGATTTGGATCAGAGGCAACCTCAACGCTCAAATTTATGCTGAGACGATTGTATCAGACGTCATCGTTCCTCTACAAGTGCAAATCGGTCCCTTATTTCAGTTAATGCATGATAATGCACGACCGCACACCGCAAGAGTTGTAAGACAGACTCTCGCCGCAGCTAACATCAATGTCCTGCCCTGGCCTGCTCAGTCGCCAGACTTGAACCCGATTGAGCATGCATGGGATATGCTACAGAGAAGAGCTCTGCCGAATATGGAGGGTATCCAGTCGCAAGAAGACCTTTTTTTGTTGTTGCAACGAACATGGGCGGCCATTCCACAGCGTGATTTGGATGAACTCATTTTGAGTATGCCAAACCGATGTTCTTGTGTTGTTAGTGTTCGCGGTAGAAACACGGATTATAATTTGTTTAAGTTACCCAATAAAATTTTAAAGAAAACTGTTATTTCAGTCTTTTTTTCGAACTTTAATGTTAGTGGTTCAAATGTCAAAAATCCCTTTATTAGGAAAATGGCAAATTTCTTTATTAATGCAAAGGTGACTTGGTTTATCGTTACTGTGACAAACGAAAACACTTTATTTGATGAATCCTTAAAGAAAATTTTAATTAATATCAATCAGGAGAAAAGTTATTGCAAAAATATATGTTGATCCCTAGACACTTTTGATGTGTGTATGTTTATGAGCGTTTGCTCATAAGTGCGGCGCGCCTGCCTCGCCCACAAGGCCCTTCTACTAACCTCTTTTCTCTATTCTGTGATCCTCACGCTGCCCAATGTTCGTGAAAACGAAAACAATAAACAAGAAATCAAAAATTGCGGAGTGTTTATATTTTTTTATTGTGTGTGAATGTACAGTTCAAACATGGCCTGGAGGAAAATAAACCGCTTAATATTGAAAAGTTCACCCGTAGCAATGGAAACCTTCATAATAATATTATTTTGTTTAGAGGTGAAATGGTACTAGTACGCTGCACCCAAAAACAATAAAGGAGCTCTTCGAATGTTTTACGATTTATTGAGCTGTATGTAGTGATGATAAATTCCCGAGAACATTCTCCTTGCGAGAACTTTGCTGTTAAGTTCTTGCAAGGAGAATGTTCTTTCGAAAGAAAACTTACGAGAATTTAAAAATTTGATGACTCCTTTGTATCGGTATATATTTAGAGTAATAGTTTTTAGTGCATTTGAAAGTTTTACGAAGTCTACGTTAAATTAATATATTCTACAACTTAAATTCTCAGTAAATTCTCCTGAGCAGGAACATTCCCAAGAATATTTCCGAGAATTTTTCCATAAATTCTCAGTACATAAGTAGTGATGGTAAATTTCCGAATATAAAGGGTGTAAAAGTACCCTCAACGCAAACGAAGGGCACTTGTTCTCCCCACCACTACAATATTTTTTTTGTTCTAGACCATACCTGGGAACCCCCTAGTTACAGAGATATTTGGGGTCGAAGTTCCAAATTTTTCACAGCTGTTTTCGTAAATACTAGCTTTTCAGGTTATAATTTACTTAAATTAGCTCCATGACCCGGTTAGTTTTCAAAGCATCTACTAGCATAATGTTTTAAAAGTGCTTCATTAAGTTTTACCCCAAATTTTTGACCCCAAAAAAAAGTCGTTTCCCAAAAACTTGCGTAGGGGTACTTAGTTTGATGTACAGAATGCTTGGTTGACGTATGTGTGAAGGGTTCATTTACACCCTTTATACACTGATATCTCCGTGAATAGGGTATTTCACCAAAAAATCTAATGAGTCCGTGTTAGCGTTCATTAGGAATATATATAGAGGAAATAATAGGAATCCTCGAGTCAGGAATTCCCGGGAAAACGTCGCGCTTTGTTCCCGGGAAATCAAGCTCGAGAAAAGTCGAGAATGTTATTTTATTTTTGTTTTATAGAAGCTATTTTTGTTTACAAGTTTTAAGTTGATTTTTAGGGTTCCGTGGCCGAATGGTAAAAAACGGAACCCTTATAGATTCGTCATGTCTGTCTGTCTGTCTGTCTGTCTGTCTGTCTGTCTGTCCGTCCGTCCGTCCGTCTGTCCGTCCGTATGTCACAGCCACTTTATTCGGAAACTATTTGGACTACACAGTTGAAACTTGGTGCGTAGATGTATTCTGTAAACCGCTTTACGAATTTCATACAAAAATAAAAACGATTATGGGTCTCCCCATACATGGAACTGAAACTAGTACAAAATCGTAGAAAATAGTACATTGCTATTCAAGGGGCGAAAATTACTTATTTAGTCCCGAGACGGGGTTTGGCTCCCGTAACGTAGTGAGGGCGCTAATAGTTCGAGGGACTAAATAAGTAATTTACCCGCGGTAAATACTGTGCTATTTCTTTTTTATTTAAAAAAAAAAGCGTTTCCCCACACTAGGAATTTCTCCTGTTTCGTGGGTGCGTTCAGAAACATTTAAACTCACATACACAAATACTCAGACCTGGAACAACTATCTGTAGGTCATACAAATATTTGTTCCGTGCGGGAATCGAACCCGCGACACGCAGCGCAGCAGTCCATTGCTTGAGCAACTGCGCCAACCGTGCCGTCAAATTTTCATAAGAAAATAAGAACATAAATTATTAACGAAAGAAAAAATGAGTGTTGATCGAATGTTATCGCTTTCCCGCTTATTTTGTTTTTTTTTTTGTCCTCTGGTCGTCCAGCTATACAGCCAGTTTTCATGTTCATCATTAAAAAAAATGGCAAAGATTTTTTCGGAATCTATGTCATTTTAAATAAATAGTTAAAACTAAAGTACATTAAAGTCATTATATAATTTTATTCTTATAAACTTTATGTTATTTTAATTTTAAATCGCGCTGTAATTTAGTGGCTGTATAAAAGTTGGAACATGGTTCAATAAAAATGTGAAAATAGACCAAGTATTTTGCGGCGAAGCCCAAAAGGAGGGTTATTTAATAATTTGACAGCTGTCAGTTGAAAGTGATTCTCCCTAGGGCTTGAAAAGTAGTACTTTCGACCCGCTCCGCAGGCATGTTATGACCTACTTTCAGAGTATGAGTAATGAAAAAACTTTTTTCATCAAACCTATACGTGTGGGGTGTCTATAGACAGGTTTTAAAAATGACATTGAGTTTCCTAATACCATTTTTTCTCAAAGTCAATACTTTGAAAGATAGACACTTCCAAAGTGGTAAAATATGTGTGTGTGACTACGGCGGTCCTCTATACTAGACTAGACTGATATATACAAATTCAAATGAATATCAGACAAGAATTATTTTCTTGTTTTCTACTTTTAAGACCGTGGTTTGTAGTCGGTTTTAGTTTTTAAACTTTTTTTTTTTTAAACCACTGAATTTTTTGACGTTATTGGAACCAAATAATATAAGAAAACGTACGTAAATGTAAATTTCTCGACAACCCGAGAAGCCTCGAGAAATTAGCCTCGAGAATTCTCGAGACCGTGATCGTGAAATTGAAAAGCTCGAGAAATCATGAACCCTGGTTCGTGTGTTAGATTATCGAAAAATATTGGATACCCACGTGTTTTTGGTTTTACCAAATTAATAAAAAATAAAGAAAATAAAACGTGTCAAAGATCCATGAGTGGGGGCTTTTGACGTCACTTTGTGGGTAATAAAGTACTAGAACCTTGTGACATCACACGACTTGACGAGACTTTTCGAAGCACTGTAGTGTCTTCATCTTTAGTTTAAGTGAAAAAAGTAAAAATACGTGTCCATTATTTATTGAAAATCTATCTGACGGACTAATTATTTTTTTTTGGTGAAATACTCTATTGTAGCCTGATTTTTAAAATTATTTTTGTGTTTGTAAGGGTATACTCCCGAGGTGGTCCCATTTTCACCAAGTCAGGATCTGATGATGGGATTCCAGGAAGATCGAGGGCAACCGAGATATCGGTGGGAAAATTTTTGATTCTCCGTCGAAAAGAATAATTCAGAATATTGCAGAATGTTCTCGATCCGAAAAAAATAAAAAAAATCTCTCGACCCATCACTAGTTGTATGCATTTATGAATGTGTCTGAAAAATGAGATGTCATATTTGTAAAAGCAAGATTTGATCTTCGTGATTGACCCTTACGATTGGTGCCATAAAAACAGAATGTTGATTTCGCAATACCGAATGTTGGTTCCAAATTCCAAACCCAAATAAGGCATTCAACTTTTAACATGGGTGGTTTTTAGTCAGTAGAAGTCTGACACTCCCTTTCGCTATGCCCAAGAGCGGGAGGGGTTATTTGATGATTTCCCCCCAAAAAAAGGCATTCGACTTTCAGTTTTACTGACTTTTAAACAGGGCTTTTTATTTGGTCTGTGTCCCTTTTCAAATACTACTTATTTGAATGTTTTCTAATAAGTCGGAAGCGCCAGGGTAGCAAGCGAGATTAAAATAATATTACCTACTTTTGTTCACAATTTGCAGTATCAGGCTGTATGGTGAACAACAAACAACGTATGGTTTGCGGCCGTATTACGCATTTATTTACAGAATTATTATATTTGTTACGGCCGAGATTGATATTTGAATCAGCATACAAACTGACACTGACCAGCTAATTGCAATAAACGCAGGTTGCGCTACTGGGTGGGTACGTGGGTACTGGGTACTGCAGTGGGTACGTACAATGCGGCGCGGGTCGCGGAAGCTGGTGCCGAGCTGCGCCATGTCGCGGTCGTCGCTCTCGGGCAGCGCGCCGGCGCCCGCGCTGGGCCCGCCCGCGCTCAGCTGCGACGACACGTAGCGGATGGCCGCCACCCACTCCTCGCTGCACAAACAACCACTATTACTACACACCAGCGACAAACGTCTCTAGCCCTTTCCTTAGTATGATGGGGTTAGCTTCCAGTCAAACTGGATGCAGCTAAATACCATTATCACCATAATACGGAAGAACTACCTATCTGACCCCACATCTCAGTTGATATACCAATACCCGTAAGACTGGGTGTCAGACTTAGATCTACAATACTTGGATCTACAAATCACAACCAGGACCAACCGTTTCTTATGCTTTCCATGCTAATAAGGACAAACTATGGGAATTTCATGGCGAAGGAAAGTGATATTTATGATCAACCACAATCAAATTAAAAACAGTGCAGTCAATAAGTTATGTATGGAAAATAAAATATGATTTTGTTATGAAATGATACAGGCTGCGAGATGATTCTCCTCTATCCTACATCTTTGTACTAACGGCACCATTACCTACATTCAAATAATGAGGTATCATATTAAATTAGCTCAGGTATTGTTTTCTTTTGTGTGGGAAAATCCTCATGGACAACTGGAGTGAGTGGGGGTTATAATAATTGTTTATTTAATAAACAGGCAACACAATCAACTGACATTTACTGCGTGGTATTTGGTACTTCTCCCACAGGATCATACTACCGAGATAAAAAGTATCTTAGTAATATTTGTAGAATTTCATTTATTTTCTAACCGCACAATCCTCTGGTAAAATTATACAGGTTCTTTTTGGTGTCATAATGGCTGTTTTTTCCAAAATCAAGTAACTGAATCAAGCAATTACAACAATTGAAAAAGAGATTTAATATTATATAATATGTTTATAATAGGTCCCCCTAATATAAAACAAGTATTTTTTGTTATATGTATCTTAAATTAGTAACCAGAGGCTCAGCTAAATTATAACAACCGCTTGTCTCAATCTGTAGGTTAATTCACGCTTGCCTAGGTTGAACTGAGGTTGGCTTCACAAAGCCTTTTTTAGTTGGGACAAGCCCGCCACACTATTCCCAAACCACTGTAATTCCTGTAAGCCAGAATCAACAGTGACGATCACAAGAAAAGTGCTGAGACAATGAAGCTCAACGAAGTCCCAGAGTAGTGATTTAACTGTCTTGGAGTCTGCAACTAAATTAATCAGTAAAGAATTGTTGAGTAGAAAGCATGTTAACCTGTTGGTCCCAGCTGTTATTTGTAGAGCTTTGACAGCTGTTATAGGTAAAACTGGGTGTCAAACATACCTGCCTGAAAGTCTGACAACCAGTTTTACCAAGGCATATCATATTACCTAGTGCTAACCGGGTTATGAAAGTCAGACCAGCATTCTATCCACATGTAATGCAAATTAAGCTGCATCCAATTAGACCGGAAACCTAGCCTAAACATAATTTGGAAAGAGTTAGGCAGACGATGAGACTTGAATTGGAGCATCGAGGCACACATGTATAGGAAGATGCACCCTGAATCTCATAGAAAAATTTGTGATGCACAGGTTGTAGGGCTAAATACACTATTACCACTACCACTCCCTAAATTACTCAAAACCTTTACAAGAAAAGGCCACCAGCAATAGGAACAATTCAGATGTGCAATTAAAATCACGGAAAGCCCATGAATATTTTTTTTTTACAATTGAAGAAATTGGAACAGGCACTACCACACAATAAATACAGAGGTAACTCAGATAGCAGCACTTGTTGTGACTGAGATATAACATGATTGTCAATCTTGTTTTTCATTGTTATTGTTCATAATTCTGATTTTAATGGGAGATAGCTAGCTTGCAATTAGGAAAACAAGCAAAAAATCACATATTTTCATCTATGACAGCATTCATAACCACTGGAACAGGAAAACATGAGAATAATAAAAACATCTTCCCCCCAAACAAGTAGTTTCCTTATGACATGAGCAGTGGCAAACCCAGTGCAGTTACTATGCACTAAACCACACGACACGTTGACCAGAAGCACCATAAGCACCAAGAGCCACCGGGGCTGGGGAGTGGGACACTCACCGCTCCTTCTCGTTGTCGACAGAGAAATTGCGCTCGATGACGGTGGTCCACTGCAGGCCGCGGATGGTGAAGGTGTAGGGCCGCGGCTTGTCCACGGCCATGATCTGGCAGTCGCGCACCGTGAACTTGTTGAGTGGGTCGCGGTAGTTGTTGCGCTCAGGTTGCGTCTTGAAGCCCACCAGGTCGCCGTTGTCGAACAGGATGAAGTAGCGGTCGCGCCAGTTGCGGATGTGCTCGCCGCGCTTTTGCAGCCAGCCCTCCTTCACGATGTTCCCGGGCGCCGCCTCCGCCATGGTCTCGCGCTCGCGGCCTCGCGCACTGCTGTTTGATAACAAACTACGGCAACCGCAAGCTCGTGCTCGGCAACCACGTTTTGCACTCCCCTTCCGCCGTGCGTGTTTCACCTGGATTGAATCACCACGGGCACACTACCACCGAACATTTTCTCGTTTGATATTACAATAATGTACAGATTTCAACGTTTTTCTTCTCAAAAAACATGAACGTAAGCGATGTTACTACGTAGGTACGTAGCCTCGCGGTATTTGTATACCAGTTTACGACAGCGCTGTCTGACGGAGGATAGAAAGAGATATAAACCACATAGAGCTATGTGTCAAAAAGAGAGATTCGAGACAGCTATAACTCTTTCAAACTTTGTTGCGTTATAACCTATTTTGACAAATTAGTTCGTTATGTCTGCCACTAGGGGAATAATAAGCGCTGTTTGCACTTTTAATGCGTTTTGGACATTCACAAATTTCCTAAATTTTTGCGTGTTGAAATAACTAAAAAAAAATATTTAACAACAATTAAACAAGTGTTGGTGCCAATCCTGGATGCATAAAAATTTATTTGACAGGATTATTTACTTTTCTCCGTTCCTCAAAAAAAGACTAACAACGGTATTAATTAGAAATTATTAGCTCGGTCCATTCCTGTGCATAATGTGCATTCCAGGATAACAATAACAAGGGGGGCAATTCAATATTTCACAAATCCCCATTATATAGTCCTTTTCAGTCCCGCCAAAAATTAAGTACTGCTAATAATTGTGTTATTATAATAATAATAACCACAATAGCAGAAAAGCTGACTAAATACATCGAACTTAAAGACGAAATTACCCGAAATTGGCATCTGCAAAAAGTTACAATAGTACCAATAGTTCTGTCGACAACAGGCGTCATACCCAAACAACTTCACCAATCCCTTAAATACTCTTAGTTTACCTCCAAATACCTTCCATCTGCTACAAAAAGCAGTGATACTAAACACATGCAGACTCGTGAGAAAGTTCCTGCAATGTGAATCAGAAAATCTTCAGCACCATTCAAATACTCTACCATCATCAATACAATCCTCTGCACCTGACCGAACTTCGTCTACTCCAGCTGATAATCACTTGGCTTAGGCCCGTACTATCAGTATTTTCCGGCTGACCGTCTAGCCGAGCAAAACAAACGTTTAAATAAAAATAATAATAATAATATTCCACAACTATCACACAAATAATATGTTATTGTGCCAGCTTTATTAAGCGCATTGTACATGGGGTACATGAATGTGCCAAAAGTTACAACTCAAGTTGTAACTCTCATGATCTCGATAAAAAAGCGTACCGGTATTTTCCCAATCCACTTCTAGAAAATGGCAATACCAGAATACCACACTTTTTAATGTGATCAACATCGTCACTGACAGGATTAGTTAGTTTATGTGGTACGTGTGGTACTCTGTGGTGGTACGGTGGTACCGTGGTAGTCGAACATTGAGGTAGAAAAAGTCGAAGAAACGTTTCAGCAGGGCTATTGCGTATCTTTTAAATGACAGTGTCATATTGTCCATGGATTAACTGTCAGTCTGTCAAATTGGTTATGGTTTAGTACAAAATGGAACCATTTGACATTATTTGATTTCGTTTACCCAAAAAACATACAGAGTTTGAAATAACAGTTTAAAATTTTGTTATGAAATACATTTTATAGTTTATGTTGCAAATTCTGTACAATAATAATACTCTACCTCATAAGCTAGGATATACCTACCTGTATTTTAAGAAGTAGTTTACGGTCAATAACAACAAAAACTTATATCAAGTGGACTGTGTCATTCTACTGTATGGTATACAAGAGTAGAATTTAATGCTGTAAGTATGTTTGTGTGTGTGTGTGTGTGAGTGGTGAGTGTATAGGTGTGAGTATAGGTGAGTGTGTAAGTGTGGATGTAGGTGCGTGTGCGTGTATTATACAAGCTAAGTGAGTAAAGACTCTGTGTAAGAGTAATCTTTAACGAGCAGCCACTCTGTTACTTTAGATTTTAGTGCGTGTGAGTTTAGATTTATAATATTGAGATGTTTGTTAATTTTTTACCCGACTGCGGCTAGGCCCAAAAGGAGGGTTATTTATAGATATGAGTAGGACTTAGTATATAGTATTGATGTTTGGCGAAAGAGGTCTTGTGTTGGATATTTGGTGGAAGGAACGTGCGCTTGTTTGTAATAGGAGGTGGAAGGCTTGCGTGTTTTCTAAGGGTGGAATTTAGCACATAAAGTTGACGAACCGTAAGTACTTTACATTAAGAGAACAGTTCAGTTGTTGGATACCGATAGGGTTTTTTCGTCATGACCTTAAGTATAGGTTGCTGTGCTCTTTCCACCCTTAGAAATCTGGTCTTAGCAGCACCGCCCCATGCAACTATGCAATAACCAATCACTGATTGACATAGTGCAAGGTACACCATCATAAGAGTTTTTAGGTCGGCGCATACTCTAAGAGACGGACTTAAGAGACGTAAAGTTCTGGTGGTGACGGCGTCAATTTGTTGGTCCCATCTCAGTCCGTCGTCTATGTTCTTCTGCGTCTACGTCTTTCGGATCTCGCAAGCGAAGGACAAGTGCAGGGGGTGGACGGGTTGGTGCAGGAATGGGGAGTTATACTAAAAGAAGGAGGTGGTTTAGTGTTACGTCGTATAGCAAAGGGAATATAAGTGGTTTTTTGAAGGTTTAGTGTAAGAAGGTTCGAGTTTAACCACATCATAACCTTAGCCATGGCCATCTCCGCATTTGCTTTCACAATGTCCCAAGTGATTCGGTCTACAAGAATTGCAGTGTCGTCTGCGTAAGCGTAAATTCTACCATTTGGAAGAGTCAGTCTGCAAAGATCATTTACGTAAATCTGAAAGAACATACACTAAAGAACTAAAAAGGAAGCAGGCGGGGTCCATTCTATTTTCATTTCATAATTTAATATTCAAATGGACCCCGCCTGCTTCCAAGTTTTGTTTAATTTAAAATGTGCTTGTTTTTTGCTTTTCAGTCTTTTCAGTCGGGTTTTTTAGTTTTTTAACTACTTTTTTTATTTATAGAAATGATATTTTATCTAACCCCCATTATTATGGGTTATAACTCGAAAGGAATATTGCATATTATCAAAATTGTCCATCTTTTTTATTATTTATTTAAACATACATTTATACCTTGTGTACAAGATTCTTTTGACACGTGGCCAAAGTTGGAACTAATGTTGGCTATTTCTTTTTCATTTATATAACTTCTTATAATTTTAAATGGTGAACGGGAAAAACTTTTAACATGAAAAAATAGTAGCCCACAGATATCGGAATCGGTCAGCAGGGCTATAGCGTATCTCTGTTGACAGATTTATTGATTATCACTTTGGCTCTGTGTGCTTTGATTAACTGTCAAATGGTTCCATTTTGTCCTAAACCATAACCAATTTGACAAAAATAAAAGTGTGTAAGTAATTTAAGTTTTTTTTTATAATAACAGACAATAAAATCGTTAAATCGACTCTTTCCTGTAAATAGATTTTTGACAGTAATTTTAAAGAGATAGGTCAAAAATCTCTGGGAAAATGTCGATATATACCTATTTATCAGAATGTAGTGACCAGCTATAGGTGCCATAGGTCCTGTGTACGTAGCTATACTTAAACTTATAGACGTAGTTCACCCACACGGCGGTTAGATGGCGCTGCTTGTATGATACGAAATCACTGTCGAGAGTACCGTCTATCTCCTTATATAATATATATCGTAGTCTTTGCTACCTACTACCTACCTATGAGGAACTTCTATTTAAATCTGCTTAATACACTTTTCAACCTTTTTTATTAATAAAAAAAAAAAACAGACAAAAGTTTATTCACTCTTTATATAGTTTACACAAAATACATTTCTGAACGCATGCATAAATGTCAATCAGACTGATGGTGTGTCAGAGCATGAAGGTATAGATTTTAGACCTTCATGGTCAGAGTATGAAGTCTGAAAAAAAAAGCGCGGCAAATTCGTAACCAAAGGGCGCCTTTTTTAAAACAAATTTTCAAATAATTTATTTTATTCATTAAAAGTTTATTTGCTTGATTCTCTCATGATGGGGAAGAAAGGGAATCCTAAGAAAAGAAAAAAAGAAGATAATTTGTCTTCTGCTCCACCATTGGTGTCCTCTGAAGACGACGGTGGAGCCTCAAGCTCTTCAGAGGAAACTGTACCTGTTGAAGGAAAGGATAAGTATCGGGAATTTCGGATTCCTGACTACATAAGGTCATATCCTGAAAACGGAGGCAATTTTGAATATGTTGTGTTTTTAGAAAGCATCGATTTAGTCCCGATCGGTGATAGAGACATGATGTCCCTATCAACCAACATTAAAAAATAGAATAAGGGCGTAAAACAATTGTTACGCATGAATAGATACAAAATTGGTGTAATTTTCGAACGTCCTGGATTAGCCAATGCGGCGTTAATAAATAGAAAATTCCTAGATGGATATAAATTAAAAGCCAGTATTCCTGCAGCCGCTACGGAGAATACAGGTGTTATCATGCATGTTCCCATTGATCTCAGCAACGAACACATCTACAATGCAATAACCAGCACAAAGAATATTATTTCTATTAGAAGATTTATGCGTCGCACTATTTCAGAAGGAGGGGGGGGTGTCCTTTCAGCCTACGAAGACGGTGTCCATCACATTCTCGTGTGCAGCGATACCCGACAGTGTAGACCTGAACAGCTGGCGGTTCGAAGTTCGTCCGTACATTCCGCCGGTAAAACAATGCTTGAAGTGTCTAAGGTATGGCCATATAGCTAAATTCTGTAAGAACTCACAAAGATGTTCCATATGTACCAAGGATCATAATTATAAAGAATGCCAAATACCTTCAACTGAGGCAACATGTTGCCACTGTCAAGGTAAACATGTAGCAATTTCGTCACAGTGCCCAGTCAAACAACAAAAAGTGCAAGAAAACAAAAACAAAATTAATAAAAAATCATATGCAGATTTATTTAATGAAAAGTCATTTCCATCTCTTTCAAAGTCTAGTCCTGCTAAACAATTACAGTCACTAGTTGAAACAGAACCAATTTTAAATATTTTAATACAGACAATAGTAACATTAATTTCTCAAAATAAAAATAATGAAAAGAGTATTTGCACTCAAAGCATAAAAGATGTTCTATTATCAAAAATTCAGAATAATATAAATAAACCTTAATATTATGGATCAGCTAAATATAGTTCAGTGGAATGCCCAGAGCATCAATAGTAACAAACATACTTTTTCGTATTTTTTACATGAGTTCAACATACATGTAGCTTTACTGTGTGAGACTTGGCTCAAGCCTCACATGAGATTTAGTATTAAAGGATATAATATAGTAAGATTAGACTCAGGTAATACACACAATGGTGTAGCTATTTTAATACATAACAGTTTACAATTTAGTGAAATAGATACTTTATATGATGATTCCATACAAAATATAGCAATTCGTTTAAAATATGGCAATAATAAAGAAATTTCACTAGTCAGTTTTTATAGTCCCGGAAACGCTCCATTCACTAAGTATAAGTTTGATAATTTAATTCGTAGTATTCCTGGTCCTCTCTTGGTGGGTGGAGATTTCAATGCACATCATTCGGCCTGGGGATGTAACAGTGTAAACATTCGCGGCCGAGAGGTGCTTGAAATCATTAATGACCATAATTTGGTTTTATTAAATGATGGAGAAATGACTACCGTAGGCTCTGATACGTGGCAAAGAAATGCACTTGATTTAACTGTAGTATCAACTTCAATATCATTGTCTTGTAACTGGTCTGTTCATGACGATCCGTTAGGTAGTTACCATTTGCCTGTAATTACAAGGGTACTTATTAATAACAATTATAATATCTCACATGATACAGAAACTTCAAATTTACCAAAACATTTTAATTTTAACTTGGTTGATTGGGTAATATATAAGAAGAGTGTTGATAGTTTGATAGTCGATTTTAAAATTAATCAAGATAACCCACTACAGTCATATAATGACTTGATAAAGTTGTTAAATTTAGCTATTATTAAATCATTACCATCAACATTAAGACCTGCTACATCTTTTAATACAACATTAGTAAACAATAATCGTAAAAAACGCATCCCATTACCTTGGTGGAATTTGAATTGCACTAAAGCAGTAGAAGACTCTAGGAATGCCTATATAGAATTTAAATACAATCCTACATTAGAAAAATATATTGAGTTTAAAAAATTACAAGCTCTTAAAAAGTTAGTTATAAAAAGAGAAAGATATTTAAGTTGGATTTCTCTATGTGAGTCATTTAATAGAACTACTCCATTATCTAGAATTTGGCAAATTTCAAAAAGATTTAATAAAACATTTACACCTTCAAGTAATAATATTTCTTCTTGGGTATTCGATTTTCTTAAAAAATATACTCCAGATACAGTTGAGGGGCCATTTAAATCAATTCCTTATGAAGTAAAAGTTTCAGCACAATATGAATATTTAATTTATCCATTTTCTCTTCAGGAATTAAAATCTGCAATATCATTTAGACGTGATTCAGCTTTTGGCCTTGATGGAATACCATATAAAATGTTGAAGAATGTATCAATTAAGGCACTTTCTCATATACTAAGTGTTTTTAATTTACTTTGGCAGGAAATGATCATCCCTAATGAATGGAAAATAGACTGTCTCATCCCAGTACTTAAACCTAACAAAGTAAGACACAAAGCAGAATCATATAGACCAGTAGCATTAACATCATGCATGGGAAAAACCTTTGAACAATTAATTAAACAAAGACTAGAATTTTATATAGAAAGTAATAGCCTATTACCATCCAATCAATTTGGCTTTCGACGTGGTTGCTCCACTCGAGATAGCATTTCTCATTTGCAATTAGATATATATAATTCTAATAAAATGGACAATCATTTTGTTGGTGTGTTCTTTGATGTAGTGGGTGCATTCAACAACATCAATCTGCACATTTTGTGTGGTGAACTTCGTGCCCTTGGTATTCCTGAAAAAATTATAATATGGATCTTTAACTTTCTGCATGGTAGAGAGGTATATGTCAAAGTGAATAAATGTTTAATCGGGCCACGTTTTTCATACAAAGGGGTATGTCAAGGTGGCATCCTCAGTCCATTGATTTATCTTCTTTATTTACATAGATTAAACATTGTACTTGGTATTGAAGTGGCAAATTTGCAGTTTGCAGATGATTTGGTTATTTATGCTTCAGGTTCAGATATAAGTTCTGTTGAAAGTATTTTAAACACAGCTTTAATTCGGCTAAAGAACTATTTTCATTATCTAAACTTGGACATTAGTCCAGAAAAATCTAAAGTTATAGTGTTTGGAGAGTGTGAAACAGACCTACATATTTATTACAATAATAGTGTTCTTCCAATAGTGAATGAAGTGAAGTTTCTGGGTATAATTTTTTCAAGCAACCTCTCATGGACTAAGTATGTTGATTATCTATTAGGTAGAGCAAATAAAGCTTTTAATTTTGTTAAGTCACTGTCAATTGCAGCTGATCCTAAAATTTTGCTTATGTTATATAAATCCTTAGTCCGTAGTCATTTTGAATATGGATTTTTATGCTTTGGGTCTGATCAGAGATTGGTTCACAAATTGGAGATTCTTCAAAACCACAATCTTAGATGTGTAACTGGTGCAATGAAGACAACTCCAATTAATTCACTTCAAATTGAGTGTAACACTCCTATGAAAATAAGATTTCAGTTTTTAAAATCCAAATACATTCTCAAACTTTTATCTTTCGAAAATCATCCTTTGTTAAAGAAAATATTATTTTATCATAGAGTATACAGTCCCTCTAATTTCGTAAATGTCCCCTACATATTTCATGACTTTTCTAATATAATCAGTATTGATGATCAATATCAAATTGAGAAATGTAAAGGCAGATGGCCATGTTACTCTGGTAATTATATTAGCAAATTCTGGCCCATGGACATTTACATTAACCGTGACCTACGGAGTAAAGAAAATGTATATCAGTTAATTGCAGAGTTCCCTGGGTACAGGCATATATTTACTGATGGATCCAAAAATAATAGAAATGTTTCGTTAGCCATATATCTACCTCATCTTACTGTTGGACATGGAGTTCGGTTACCTGGAGCCATGACTATATTTACAGCAGAATCTCTAGCCATTTTATCAGCTCTGCAGTATATACATGAAAAAAATCTTGGGCACACAACTTGGCTTATAGCGACCGACTGCATGAGTGTTCTCATGGCCTTACAAAACCCGAAACTGGACGCCAATACTGGAAATATTTTATATGAGATTAGGACTTTATACGCTGATCTTAGTTCTAGAGGATATATGATAAGTTTGTTATGGACACCCTCCCACATAGGAGTAGCAGGAAACGAAAACGCAGATTATCTTGCAAGAGTTACTAGTGACGTTGACATCCCAGCTGAGACGAGAAATGTTGCCATACCTAGTTCCGACCTGCTTACTAAATTAAATGAACAAAAGATCTGTAATTGGCATGAGAACTGGCAAGAAACATTAAGAACTAAAGGAAAATGGTATGCGAAAATAAATTCAGTCTGGTTCTGTGCCCTGGTTCACTAAATCTGATCTTCCAAAGAGCAGAAAATTTTATACTACTCTAAATCGTCTTAGACTTGGTCATGGAAGATTCAACGCACATTTAGCCAGAATGAAAATTATAACATCGCCTGTTTGTGTCAATTGTGACTTAGGAAGTGATCAGACCCTAGATCATATAATTTTTGAATGCCCAGCTTATGACTTACAAAGAATTCTTCTAACTGATAAATTATTGGAAGTATATAATGTTAGAGTTTCTATAGCAAAACTCATTGAAGGTGAAGCTATGGAACCTCTAATGGAATATAGTGACATTACTAAAAAAAGAAAATGATGGTGTCACTTCTGATATAAAATTTAATTTGTCTGTTCTACTATTATATTATTAAAGTTATATTATGATATTTATGCCTCTAATTATTAAACTTTAACATGGTAGCAGAGCGCTGAGTTGCCTGAGGCTAAATTATATGGGTGGATAGCAAAAATAAAAGTAAGAAAATTGAATTTTTTACATGAAAGTTGAACTGTACCTACGATAAGAAAAATTTACGATCGCCATCATGCAGTCTGTAGCTGGGGCAAAGATCGAAATAAACAAATTGGATGGACAGAATTGGCAAACGTGGAAATTCATGATTACTAGATTACTTAAAAGTTATCCAGGTACAACGGATGTTATAAAGGGTACAATTAAAATGCCTACTCATCCAGGAGCATTGGCCACACCCGAAGTAATAGACAAATTTAAAAAGGAGTCAAACAATTTTGAAATGTTAGATAACAGTGCACAATTAGTACTTTCAGCAAATATGACTGAAGTTATGCTGCACAAGGTGATGAGATTCAGCACAGCAAAGGACATGTGGGATGAACTTGTCAGGCTATACGACGGAGCTACAGAAGATAAGAGCTACGACTTATGCATGAAGTTCTTTAGCTACCAAAAAGATCCTGAGCATGATATGACCACACATATATCTGCAGTAAAATCTTTGTTCTACGACCTGAATACTGAATTAGAAGGAAACGATTTACCAGTAATTCTAGTAATTTGCAAGATACTGGATACACTTCCGGAAGAGTTTTTTGCATTTAAGTCAAGTTGGCTCTTGATGGCAAAACAGGATAGAAACATTGAGAATCTGACGATTCAGTTATGTGCATATGAAAGAGCGCTACTAAATAAAGCAGAATGTAATAATAATGTGAAAGCTCTTGTAGTAAAATCTGAGAAGAGTAAGAACAACTTTAAGAAAAAGGAATTAAAGTGCAAATATTGCGGACAGGTCGGTCACATTATCAAGAAATGTCATAAATGGATTTCCGATGGAAGACCACCAAAGAATTCGACCAGTAGTGTGAACAATATGAATTTAACAGTTCTGTCAGTTGAAGATACAACAGAAGCAGACAAAAATAGTTGGTACATAGACAATGGCGCAACTAGTCATGTCACAAACAGGTCTGACTTATTTGAAAGCTTTGAATATTTTCAAAATAATCACACTGTCACTACAGCATCTGGACAGACAATCAATGCTATAGGCAAAGGATCTATACGTCTCAATGCTGATGTAAATGGACGAGTCGAACCGCTTCTTTTAAAAGATGTATGGTATATTCCAGCATTACAAAGAAATTTATTTTCAGTTCTTGCTGCTCAAGACAAACTACACAATAGTATATTCGAATCCCGTACAGAATCGTGTACATTGAAGGTAAACGATAAAGAAATAGTGAACGGTAAGCGAAGAAAGCTAGGTGGGCTTTATAGACTTAATGTTAAAATTGTCACACCAAAGCAAGAAGTAAATATAGTCACAAATTCACAATCGTTACAATTGTATCATGAACGTTTAGGACACCAGAATAAAAAACATGTGAAGAAGATAATAGAAAAGGAATTTGACATAAAATTGGACTATAATACAGAATTATGTGAAGGTTGTATTAACGGCAAAGCACACAGGTTGAAGTTCGGAACACGAGAACGAGCGACGAAGCCTGGAGAGCTCATTCACTCTGATGTTTGTGGACCTTTTATGCACTCCATTTCCAAATTTCGATACTTTGTTCTTTTCAAAGATGACTACTCTCGGTATCGTCATGTATACTTCATGAAAAACAAAAGCGAAGTTCACAGCAAACTTAAACAGTTTCTAGCTGAGATAAGAACCGCTGGCCATGTTGTACAAGTGTTCCTAAGCGATAATGGAGGAGAATTTGATAATGAGCAGGTACTCAATACATTTCGACAGAATGGTATAAAACAGCGTTTCACTATGCCTTATACACCAGAACAGAATGGGTGCTCGGAACGAGATAATAGGACTATAGTAGAAACTGCTAGAGCGATGATGCATGCTCATAATGAAATACCACAAGGTCTTTGGGCGGAATTAATTAATACTTCTGTCTATATTCTTAATCGAACGGGACCGACAACAGTTGAAGGAAAGTCACCTTTCGAGTTATTTTATAAAAAGAAACCAGGCATCAAACATTTGAGGATAATTGGATCGACGTGTTATGCACACGTACCGAAACAAAGACGAAAGAAACTTTGTAAGAAAGCCAAAAAAGGCATACTTATCGGATACGATGGAGATGATGGCTATCGAATATGGTCTAAAGAAAATCATAAGCTTATCAGATCGAGAGACGTGATTTTTGATGAACGCCCTCTCATAGAAAAATCTATAGATCAGACAGCAGTAGAGAAACCTAAGGTAGACAAAAACAGTTTTGTTATACCAATACCCTCTATTAAACCAGAAACACAGCCTATCATACCAGAAGAAGATTCACAGCTGGCACACGATCAAGAAACTGATGAATCAAATGTACCGATTGATCCAATTAATGACTCTGTTAATTTTGATACTGCTGAGTCTGACTCTGATGTCGATGACACTTCATCAACTGGAATTATTTTACCGCATCGTGATACAGATGTACAAAATGAGTCAAGAGATGACTTATTAAGAGAAGATATTCAAACTCAAGAAGCATCTCAAGAAGACGTTCATTGTGATCAACGTCGAGAACAAGTTCCACATAGAATGACTTTAAGAGATCGTTCAACAATCAAACCGCCTGATAGATTTGATGAATTTGTTCTTCATTGTGTTGAAAAGGTCTATGATAATGAAAAAGAAGAACCAAAGACGTTCAAAGATGCGATGAAGTCTGTTGATAAAAACAAATGGCGCAATGCCATGGATGATGAAGTAAGTTCCCTGGAACAAAACGAAACATGGGACTTAATGCCATTGCCCAAAGGACGCAAAGCCATTTCCACTAAATGGATTTACAAGATTAAACGAAACGCGAATGGAAATATCGAGAAGTATAAAGCCAGACTAGTAGCTGTTGGTTATTCTCAAAAGAAAGGCGTTGACTATGAAAAAACATTTAGTCCAGTCGCAAAAATGAGCTCAATCAGGACGCTACTAAGTATTGCTGCTCGAGATACTATGTTCCTAGCGCAATTTGATGTTTCTACCGCATTTCTTTATGGAAGTTTAAATGAAGAAATTTACGTCAAACAGCCAGAAGGATATAACGATGGGACTAGCAACGTATGCAAATTGAAACGCAGTTTGTACGGACTTAAACAAGCACCGTTGTGTTGGAACAATTGCATCAAAAGCTTTCTTCTAGAACAAGGCTTCCAACCTGGAGAAGATCCTTGTATATTCTCTATAAAAAAGGGAGAAGGCAGGCTGCTTCTAGCTTTATATGTTGACGATGGCATGATTGCTGGTACGTCACAGGCACTAATTGATATTTTTCTTGAGAATTTAAATAAGCGATTTAATGTAAAGGTCCAAAGTAACAAAACATCCTACTACTTCCTAGGTCTTGAAATAAAAAAAGAGGAAGATTGTATCAAAATACATCAAGGTGCCTACACCAAGAAGGTACTTGAAAAGTTTTGTATGGAGAATAGTAAGGCTGCCGCTACACCTATACTTAAAGATTCCGAATCGAGAGAAGATGCTGGAGGAGACAATTCGTTTCCTTATAGAGAAGCGGTTGGAGCTCTTTCATATCTGATGGTGGGCACAAGGCTTGACATAGCTTACGCTCTTAGTGTTGCATCCAGACACTTGGAAGCTCCTACAAAAAGAGATGTCACAAGAGTGAAAAGAATATTTCGGTATTTGAATGGTACTCGAGATTACTGCATTACGTACAGAAAAGGCATGCAGAAGGAACTGATCTGCTACAGCGATGCAGATCATGGGGGTGATCCTGATACTGGAAGGTCGACTTCAGGACTTGTATGTGTTTACGGAGGTCCAATATCATGGAGAAGTCAATTACAGACATCAGTCGCGATCTCTAGTACTGAAGCCGAAATTGTAGCTGTTAGCGAAGCTGCAAGAGAAATAATATGGCTTAAACGATTGATTGAAGACATAGAACAATCAACGATGACTCCAGTTCTCCATGTGGATAACGAGTCTGCCATCAAGCTTGCACTGAATCCGCCATATGAGTTCCATACCAGAACCAAGCATATCAAGCTACGACATTTCTTTATACGAGAAGCCATAGCTGATGGGACAATGATGATTGCAAAGATTGGTACAGAAAACCAAATTGCTGACATGTTTACTAAGGCACTGTATAAGCCAAGACTGACTATGCTTTGTCGTCAGATTGGAGTGCATGTGTACGTTTAGAGACTCTGTTGTTCCCTAGCTTCAAGAGAAGATGTTAGAGTTTCTATAGCAAAACTCATTGAAGGTGAAGCTATGGAACCTCTAATGGAATATAGTGACATTACTAAAAAAAGAAAATGATGGTGTCACTTCTGATATAAAATTTAATTTGTCTGTTCTACTATTATATTATTAAAGTTATATTATGATATTTATGCCTCTAATTATTAAACTTTAACATATAAAACGCCAGCAAGCATCCCGCGCGACATTCAAGGTTTGCTGGAAAATCACAGTACATATTTAGCACTGTATAAATTTATTGACACCACTGGATGGGCAATTTGACCGTTCGGGGCGACGACGTAGTAGTAGAAGGATATGACCTGGATATGACCTTACTTCACAACATGATTATGACGAATACACGGATATGACATCATATTATAATGATATTGATTACAATAATGAATACTGAAGACATGGCTCTGGCCTAACATAAATTTAAAACAAGGTGTAAACTATTATGGACGAGGCTGCGGCCTTATTGACTTTTGTACAAGAAGGATAAAACTGAAGACGAGGTTTCGGCCTTACTTACTTTTGAACAAGAAGGATTAAACTGAAGACGAGGCTTTGGCCTTACTTATAAACAAGAAAGATAATAAGCACTGAAGACGAGGCGGTATGGTCCAAGACCTTAGCCTGCCCATGAAGGGCGAAGGAAATAAAAAAAAAAAAAAGTGTCAGAGTATTTGACAGAATGGCAGTAGGAAAATCACAGAGTAGGTACTATAGAGAGGAAAACAAATGTTTGACAGGTACGAAACAAAGGAAGTAAAGGAACATTAAATGGAAAATGATTCATTTTCATAATTATGTATTGATGTATTCGACAAGTTTTCATTATTTTTAAAATGTATTCAGCTATTCAGGGCGGAGACAAATCCAACGAAACAAAAACCATGAAAATTTTAATATTCACACAGACCTAATTATGTAGTATGTCAAAGTTTTCGTATATTGATAACACTGCGACTATTAGCCATGGTACTTATGTACAGAAGGTGACTTCAAATAAATATAGCACTAGTAGTGCTATAAATGTTAACAAACATTGTACGGAGGAGGTTCCATATGTCACCGTGGAAAATTCTCTATTAGGAGTTTTTAGTGATAGTATATTGTTGTCTGGTGATAGCACAGGAGACTCTGGGCTCACTTCAGATATTAGTTTAAACTAGGAAGTAAGACAACAGAAGGTACCATTATCAATATTGTTAAACCTCCCAACAGTAAGGTATCTTCTTGCACTAAATTAGTTAGTAAAAAAGGGCCTCAGCAGAACACTTTGAATTTATTCCACCAAAATATCCAAGGCATTTCTTCCAAATTATTAGAAATAGAATTGTTTTTAGAGAAAAGTATGTTAAAGATTACCAAATGCTTATTAATTATGAAAACTATACGGTGGGTAGCTGTTTTAACCGTAAATCAATGTTGCGTGGAGGTTCCCTAATATTATTAAAAAATTGAGTTAAATATAAGCAACGTAATGACATTGTAGGTCTTTCGGTTGACCATTGCGTCGAACTGCCTGTGTTGAGCTAGATAAGCATCTAATTGTGTGTGTGTACAGACCCCCAAACAATCAAAACTTTTCCTTGTTTGAATCAATAATAGAAGATGTCCAGGCAAAACTTGCTGCCAGTAATAAATCTGCAATTATTTGTGGCGATTTCAATGTCAATATTTTAGAAGAAAATTCAATTAGCAGTAGGTTAATAAATCTTTTTAAGTCATTTAATTTAACCAACATTTTTATAAAACTTACTAGGGTCACCTCATTTTCTGCTACTTGTATAGACAATGTTTTCGGCGATCGTGATTACTTAGATAAAGCTATAGTAAATTGCCTGCCGTCTGATCATAGCGGACAAACCATAACTTTTAGGTGTAACACACCATTACAAAAAGTTCAGATTACATTTAGACCTATAACAACTAGCAAATTAAATAAATATAATATTTTCCTACAGAACAAGTTATGTGAAATGAAGCATCATGTGGATGATATTAATATAAATAAATTGTACGATAATTTCTTTTCAATAGTTCACACAGAATTCAATAAAACTTTTGAGAAGAAGATTAAAAGTGTTTGCCCTAAATTTATATTGTTACGCCGGTCATATAGAAAATTCGAGAAACTTCGCTAATAACTGAGATGTACGCGTGAATTCTAGTAGGTACCTAATTCCATTCTGTAGGTAACTACTGCGCCCGGCGTCAGCGGTACTTGCATTGTAATTTCGACCGTATGCCTACGGCGTAAAGTAACTTCTTCTTTGTTGGTTAATTTATCTTTAAGTTTATTTTTTTGTTAATGTTTTTTCAGGATGCTATAAGGAATAGTAGCGAATTTTCTCGAATATCTTTTGTTTGTTAGTGGTATAAAAGGACCGAGAGAGGACGCAGCGACAGCTTAATAGATTTCCCTTCCTCCCGGACCGCGAAAGCGAATGGACGTGTGCACTTTTTAATTTTTTTAAATAATATTCATAATATCGTAAAAATACATTTATAACAAAAAACTAAAAGTACCAGGAGCTCATACTTCCGCGGTGATAGTGTTGAACGCGGAGTCCGCGTCAATAAAGGACAGCAACACCAGAGACGGTGATCGACGCCAGAGCTACGCTGCCGCGCTGTGCCCACGTCACCGTCATAGCACTGCTTGCCTACCTACGCATCACGAGTACGTCATCACAGCGCTCTCGCACTGACGCGTCGCCACACCGCGCCGTCGTTGGTACAATTTTTGTAAGCAATAGAGGACTGGCAGGAGTGTGGCGCAATTAGAATATCGGACTACAACATATTTAAGGTAATAATTTGTCATCATTAAACATGTCCGTTAAACGGTCACCGACGAAGAAGCTGCTAGAAAAAGCTACTACAGGTCCAACTTCATCACCTACCTCTGGCCCCCAGTCGTTCTTGCAGTCCGAATCTTCTCCAGATCTCTCAACCTTGGGTCAAGATACTAACATAACAAGCCGAAAGCGTAAGCGTGGTGACTGTGATTGCAAGGATTGTCTGGATGACATTCGAGCATTATTATTGGAGTCTTCCGCTAAATCTGAAGAGAAGCTTGCGGCATTACAGGCCTCTATCTCTAAAATTAGTACTCAGAACGCTGAAATACAAAAGTCTATGGAATTTATTTCAAATGACTACGATGACTTGAAAATAAAACTCACGAACTTAGAGGCCGAACGGGAGACTGATCGACGCCGTATCTTTGAGCTTGAAGAAAAAGTCGACTTAATAGAGAGACAACTATACTCCACCAAGATCGAGATAAGGAATGTGCCCGAGAAACAGGGGGAGGATAAGGAGAGCCTCCGCGCTGTTGTAGCAGAAGCGGGTAACGTGCTTGGTACACAACTAAATGGTAACGAAATTAAAGATGTTTTTCGTACCAAGAATAAAAATAACACTTCGACTATAACGGTAGATTTTATAAGTGCAATAACGAAAGACACTATCGTTAAAAAAGCCCGCAAATTTAATAGTGCTAACAAGCAGAACAAGCTATGTACAACCCACCTAAAACTTGACGGACCCAGCCAACCCATATACATATCTGAGAAACTAACGCCTAAAACTCAACGAATTTATTACCTGGCCCGACGCTTTGCTGAAGATAACGTATATAAATACTGTTGGACCTCCTATTGTAAAGTTCTGCTCCGAAAAGCGGATGGCGAGCGACATTTCGTTATAAAAAACGAATCAGACCTCGACAGACTACGGCTAAGCACATGACTAATGTCTGGGATTGGTTGTCTGATTAGGATACATAAAATGTCTTGCTCGTTGTTTAAACTCATAACTTTTAAAATGTATATTCTCCTACTTAATAAGCCTATTCTACACACAAATTTACTCACACACATATTATATATATCAGAAATTGAACCACATACAAATTCAATTACACACACATACTTATCAGGAATTGAACGACACAAAGATTCAGTCATGCACACTTACTCCCCAACAGCTAAACCTAATTTTACCCCCCCCCCCCAACTTGTCCCTAAATAATTGGTTAATATCTCTTGTATTGTTCATTTTGAATCCCGTCACAATCCTCGACTTTGATCTCTAGTCTACGTTACTAAATTAATATTTTTTGTTAAAAATGATGAATATTGATCAAATATCTCAGGAAATAGATAACGTTTCTATTGCTGACTCTTACTCATGTACTCCAGAACTATGCCAAGATTATGTAGAGCAGAGCGTTCAAGGATTTCGTACTATACATATCAACATCAGGAGTATAAAAAAGAATTTAGACCAATTTGTCGCCATGTTAACATTAACGAAAGTTGATTTTGATTTTATCATTTTAACAGAATGCTGATTGCAAGTTGCGGGTTACATTCCTGACTTACAAGGTTATATTTCACATTCCACAAACATCAACCCAATAAAAAATGACGGCGTCGTAATCTACGCCAGAGACACAATTAACTGTTCCATACATGAACCCGTGTTTTCGGATGCCAATTGTCTAGTAACATGCTACAATAATACAGCTGTAATCGCAGTCTATCGTTCACCATCCTATTTAAACCCAACAAATTTCTTATCAAGCTTGAATGATTTAATATCATCCGTAAAATCTCATAGCAACATCATGCTTATAGGTGATATTAATATTGATATCAAGCCCGGTAACAATGACCGTCATGCAGATGATTATCTAACATTAGCAGCATCGCATGGGTTATTGCCTGCCCACACTATCCCGACAAGAATGAACAACTGTCTGGATCATGTCATGTTGAAGACTAAGTCGCCTGCAAATGTTCTCGTGCTTGAAACCCACGTTACTGATCACCTTCCTGTGGCTGTATTCTTGGTGGAAAACAAAATAAGTAGACCCCCTACCAAAAAATCTTCTCTTCGTTATGACCATGACGAAATAAAAAAGGAAATTAGTAACCACGATTTTACTCCTATTCTCAAAACCACAGACACAAACCAAGCAACAGATTTATTAATTGCCGATATTCAAGCAATCATAACTAAACATACCAAAACTATTCACACACCTAATAGAAAAACAGTTAAGAAACCCTGGATAACTGCTGGTTTGGTACGATGCCTCCGTAATCGCGACAAAATGCACCGACAGGTTAGTAAGTCTCCCAACAATTTCATATTAAAGACCTCATACACGCGTTACCGCAACTTCTGCAATTTCCCTACTTAAAAAACTAAAACGAGCTTACGAAAAAACAGAACTTAAAAAAGCGAATAACAACCTGAGAGCTACGTGGAAAATAATTAAATCAATCACAAACAGTAATCAACAGAGACACTCTGCTAATGCCCTACTACGATCTTCCGTCGAGCCTATCGTCTCTGCCAATGGTGTCAATAAGTTCTTTGTTAACAGTGGAGCAAACCTTGCATCAAAATTTGCTACAGTCACACCGTCTGCCCATTCAAGTTCTTCTCCATCTCCAGTTAATTCTTTGGTGATTCCATTGGTTGACGACGCACTTGTAATAAGCACAATTTATAGATTGCGCAGTGATTGTGCAGTTGGGCGGGACAACATTCCAGCAATTATAATTAAACAGTCTAGCAGTATTTTAGCTCCTCTCATAGCCCATATTTGTAACTGTGCCATCAGTTCTGGAGTTTTTCCAAAAGCTTTCAAGCGTGCTATTGTCCATCCAGTATACAAAGGCAAAGCAAAGGATGACGTTTCCAATTACCGACCAATTTCAGTCTTAAGCTCTCTATCTAAAATTCTTGAGCGAATCCTCAACACAAATTTAACTAAATTTCTATCTAAACATAACTTAATTGCTCAAAACCAGTACGGATTCCGGGCAGGAATTTCTACAGAAGATGCTGTCTCTGATTTCACTAATACCGTGATTGATAGATTGGATACTCGTCTCAAATGCTATGGTGTCTTCTTAGACTTAACAAAGGCTTTCGATAGTGTCTATTCCCAGGCTTGTGGCCAAGATGGAGCACATGGGAGTGCGTGGTGTGGCCCTTGATATTAACAAAGATTACCTCAAAGGGCGTAGCCAATGTGTTAGAATTGACTCAGTACTTAGTGACGAAGAGTTTATCAGCTACGGTATACCTCAAGGAAGTATCCTGGGACCGACACTTTTCCAAATTTATTTAAATGACCTCTGCCAACTCTCCCTCATCCATTGCGACATTTTTACCTACGCCGACGATACAGCACTACTGATATCTGATGTTACCTGGGACAAAGCTAAACAAAGCACTGAACTAGCGGTGCGAGCTATTATGGACTGGCTCTCCACTAACCTACTGACGCTCAATTTATCAAAGACCAAAGTAATTCAATTTAAACCACCGAATTCCCCTAAACCATCAATGGACTCGAGTAGAATAGTAGCACATATTTGTCACGATGACTCACCATGCAAGTGCAATTGCCTTGATATGGTGACAAATATTAAATATTTAGGTGTTTTTATCGACGAGCGACTAGATTGGCGCACACATACAGATACGCTATGCTCCCGGCTTCGTAAATTTATTTATTTATTTAAAGAACTGAGGCATGCGGCCGACATTGAAACAGCTACATTAGTATATCGCTCACTGTGTGAGTCGATCATCACTTATTGTATTCCGGTCTGGGGTGGGACCTTCAAAACCGTGATGCTTAGGGTGGAACGAGCTCAGCGAGCAGTTCTTAAAATTATGTATTTCCGTAAAAGGGACTACTTCACAGCCCAGTTGTACTCAGAAGCCCAAGTACTTACGGTGAGGCAACTCTATGTCCTTCGCTCTGTCCTACGCCGACATTCCACGATGCCTCTAGATAGCAATCTATGCAAGCGGCGTATTGGCTTTCCAATCTGTGAATCTGTCCAGTGTCGTACTGCACTTGCACGACGACACTTTCGCGCACAAAGTTCTCAAATGTACAACAGAATCAACAAAAAACTTTCAATTTATAAACTGACTCTGCATAAAGCCAAGCAGAGTCTTAAGCTATGGTTACTGTCGCTGAACTATGACGAAACTGAGAAAATTATTTTATCCATCTCGTAACATTAATGCCAGACTTTCACAGACTTTCAATTTCAAACCTCACTTGCATTAGCTGATAACCCTTCCTGATAAATCAATTCACACTCACACTCACTGTTACTACTAGTACACACACACATACACACCCACATACCCACACACACACTTTGACTGGCCTGTTGGTCTAGTGGTTAGTGACCCTAACTGCTATGCCGGAGGTCGTGGGTTCGATTCCCACCCAGGACAAATGTTTGTGTGATGAGCACGATCATTTGTTCTGTGTCTGGGTGTAATTTATCTATAATATGTATGTATTTAGAAATATATAAGTATGTTTATCAGTTGTCTAGTACCCATAACACAAGCTCTGCTTAGCTTGGGACTAGATGGCGTTGTGTGATAGTTGTGAAATATTATATTATTATTATATTACACATACCCACACACAAAACCACACACATACACACACACGCAGACACTACCTAAAACACTCAAATTCAATACAGGCTTATTTAAAGGCTTATTAATGATTTAATTATTAATTATTTTATTTTATTTTTTGCTTTTGTTAGTATAGTTCTTATTTTTTTCATTAATCTTATTGCATAAGATTCTGTAACATCTCCTCTTGGGAGAGGGCATGACTTCTGTAACACAGGTCTATCACCTAGCACAGGAGTCATGGACTTCACAAAATGTTGTAACCATTTCTTGTGTAATAAAGATTATTATTATTATTATTATTTTTGCCTTTCAAATTCTGGTCATATTTTATTGATAGCATAATGAATGCCACCGCAATGACAACATTTACCATTACTCTCCTCTTCAATACTGCAAGTGTCAGCAGAATGCTTCTCCCCACACTTGAAGCACTGAGAGTTCGACCTACATTGTACCTTTGTATGGCCAAAACGACAACAATTAAAGCATTGAATTGTTGGGAATGTATACAATTCCACTGGCATGGAATTGTAGCAACACACGTTTTGGTAGAATTTGTCCGTCAATGGTCAGCACGACTGTTTGCGACGATGGTTTCCACCCAGGGGTCGGTCCGTGTACTTTATATTATTATTTAGACGCCTGGCTTTTATGACTTTCCCACATCCAGCAGGGACAGATATATTTTCAATTATTTCTTCCAGAGACCATTTGGTAGGTACGCCTTTAAGGATATCAATACGACACATTAACTGATGGAACAAATGCCTTCAATTTCTCTTTGGCCAAACTTGAGTCATTTATAAAAGAGTTTGCATCTAGGTAACGAGAGAAGCATAATGACATTCTGTTTCGACCTATGCGTTTTAATGAACCGTTAATGATATTGTCGTATCTGCGTTTTTTTAAGAAAGTGCCATAATTTTATTGGGTGTACCTAATGTTTGAGCCGCGTTTTGTGTTTCAAAAACTTTTTAATGTGTACGACATATGGCGACAGGTCGGTGGCTTCGTACAAAGCCCTAGCAACCTGTGGCGCCTTCTGCGGAAGATCTGACTTGAGGTTTTCCGTCCGGGGACCATCCACAGAACGTGGACTGGTCTCTTGGTGAACTAAAATTGCGACCGAGTCATTATCACAATGGCAATGTTTATGTATTTAAATCTGTTGAGTGTGAATGACCATTTCGCATTCTTTTGTTGCAAACTTTTCCTGGAGCTCTAGCCCATTTCCGTTCCGATCTAGTAAAGGACGAGTCGGTATCTACACTGGATTCGCATAATATTGTTACGATATGCCCGACCGAAGGGACTGTGCCCCTCAGATCAGGCGGTTCATTGTCCATTGCGGACAATGAATCAAAAAAATTAAATACAAAAACTTACCCTAAATGAAGTTACTACTAGTTTTATTCATCATCAGCCTATAATGTTCCCACTGCAGGGACTCAGGCCTCCTCTCTAGGAGAGGGATGGGCTATAATCCACCACGCGGGCCCAGTGCGGGTTGGTAGATGTCACATGTCTTCGAATTTTTTGATTCTAAGACATGCCGGTTTCCTCACGATGTTTTCCTTCACCGTTTTGAGAGCAGCGGTGATGAAATAAATTACACAAAGAATTGCGCCTGCCTGGATTCGAACCCACGACTTACTGTTCGTAAGTCGGGGCCGACACCACTGGGCCACCGCTGCTCTTGACCTGTGGGGTCGATGAGTCTCCTATAATACTTAAATGTACTTGAATCTAAATATTCTAAAACGTAGGTACAATAAACTTATATATACTTAAAATATATCTAAATAATATAATTTCAATATACGTTTAAATCTTATTGATTGACCGATCATGAAAAGTCTAAGGCACTTCTAGCAGACATAGAAGCTTCTAGAATACAATTAGTTGTTATTATATAAATCATGGAAAAACTAAAATAAAATGCAATTTCAGTCCAGTTTTCTAGATACACCAACTGCATAAATAACGTTGTAATCCCATATCAATGTATAGGATTACAAAGTTAAAGTTACATTTTCAGTAAATGTGAATTTTACGAGTATTTAACACACTTCCTAGTTTCTGATTGATCTGAAATTTTGCACGTACGGTCGGTTACTAAAGTGGATAAGCGACCGCACAAAGCAATAGCTTGATGTTTACTTTGGACTTACGACCTTTTACTTTCAAGACAAATATTGTCGTCACCAAATGATTGTCGCTCATAATTTCAACTCTGTAATATAAGTCACGATGGCCTAGCGGTTTAGCGCGTTCGGATAGATCTATCGTGAATCAGAAGTCGTGCGTTCTAATCTCACGAAGATATTTTTACACTTTTTGTAAATATTTACTTGATTGGAGATAATCCTACTAATATTATAAATGTGAAAGTTTGTGAGAATGGATGTGTGGATGTTTGTTACTCTTACCGATTTGGTTGAAATTTGGTATGTAGATAGGTTATACCCTGGATTAACATATAGGATAGTTTTTATCCCAATTTTATGATCCGTGGGATAATTTTCGAGTTGTAGCGGGTGAAGCCGCTGGTGAGACATAAATCTGGTTGATGTTTTAAATACAAGATTGACTTGGCCACTGAATCACATTGGCCAATGCCATGGCGATTAGCTATTACAATGGCCTGTTTAACATTGGCAAATGCAATGCGATGGATCACAGTGTTAAAGTTATTATCCTTCTGGTGGTACATACACAGCGCCGGCGAGTACGCAGCACGCTCACCTCAAGAGTAAAAAAAAAAAAAAAAAAAATGTGTTTATTATCTTAAATCTATACAGTAAATTTGCCGGGGCTTCCCAGAAGGTAATCCGAAGATACCTGTGATGGGATAAACCTCGCTCTTCCTCGTATAAATTAACAATTGTTTATCTGTGCTAATTAAGTACAGTTTACACATTTTTAAAACAAAAAGGACAAATAAAAAGATAAAAAGATAAAAGAATGAGAATCGTGTTTATGGCAGTGTGTTTAGTACAGATGTGTGTTTATAAGTGTGTTCATGAGTGTGAGGATGTATATTTTGTGTGTAAGAGTGGGTGTGTGTGAGTGGGCGTGTGTATGTGTGAATGTGTGTGTGTGTGTGTGAGTGTGTGTGTGCGTGTGTTGGAGTGTGCGTGCGTGTGTTGGAGAGTGTGTGTGTGTGTGTGTGTGTGTGTGTCAGTATGCATGGCGCTCAACCCAGAGTCGCCAAAATGCCTTCAACGGCATCATAATTAAGTGTGAGGAGCCATTCAGTTAATGTCTTCTTACACTGGTACAGCTGCATAGGGTAAATGTGAAGTATGCGATTTACTTTATTATAGACGCGTGGGGCTTGAGTTACATTTTGACGACTGGCAAAGATTGAACGTGCTGGGTATGTAGGGGCTACAATATCACACCGTCTTTTTTTAAGTTTGTCAAGGCTAAAGGGTAGAGTTTTGTGATATCTTAGTACCATGTGTAGCATATGGAGTTTTCTGACGGAGAGCAGCAACATTGACGACACGGTTGGCGCAGTGGTTGAGCGATTGACTGCTGCGCAGCATGTCGCGGGTTCGATTCCCGCACGGAACAAATATTTGTACGACCTACAAGTATTTGTTCCGAGTCTGGGTGTTTTTCTATCTATAATATGTATGTATTTACAAAAAAAAAAAATGTATATAAGTAGTTTATCAGCCATCTCGTTACCATAACACAAGCATTAGGTTGCTTAGCTTGGGACTAGATGGCGTTGTGTGAAATGTCCAAGGATATTTATTTATTTATTTATTTAGCTTAGAGATTGCGTATAGATTTTCAGTAGGGAACCTGTAGGGTTTACAGTACATGACCTTAATCAAGGATCTCTGTGCCCTCTCTAGTTCTATAAAATACGACTTAGCTGCTCCACCCCAAACCGAGATACAATATATGATTACAGATTGGGCCAGTGCGATATATATTTTATTCTGTAGTTCTGCATTCAATACGTGTCTCAGAGATTTGAAAACCCATATGAGTTTTCTCACCCTCGCTATAGTTAGTTCGAGGTGTGGGAACCAGCATAACCTTTGATCTACTACTATACCTAGGTACTTGACGGAATTTACCTTATGAATTACAGGGCAACTACAGGTAGATAGGGTTGGCGTAAGACAAGAATGTATTCTAATGTTAAAGTCAGGCGCAGGCTGAGAGTTTGCGTATTTAGTAAAGCAGACGTAGTTGGTTTTTTGGGTATTTAGCGTGAGTAAATTCTCCCGTAGCCAATCATCAACCCTGGCCAGTCCACTCTCAGCCTCCAGCCTAACTTTGTCCCAGGTCTTAGCAGAGAAGATAATAGCGGTGTCATCCGCGTAGGACAGTATCCTCGCGCCGTTGATAATAAGGTTACAGAGCTCATTAATATAGATCAAAAAGAGCGGCGGCCCGAGGACACTGCCCTGCGGGACTCCATACGTCACGTTCTCTTCGTTACTAACATAGTTTCCAATTTTTACCCCCTGCTTTCTGTTTTGAAGGTAACTACTGAGAAGAGAGAGAGCAGAACCTCGAAATCCTATGTTCTCCAGCCTGTGTATAAGTTTAGGGATAAAAACGGTATCAAAGGCCTTCTTGAGGTCAAGAAAGGCCACTAGGCATTTGTTCCCCTTATCTACTTCCTTGGTTATCACAGAAGCAAGTGTCTCAGTAGCATCCTGGGTCGATATTCCCCTTCTAAAACCAAATTGAGAGGAAGATAAGACGTTATACTTGGTCAGGAAGTTGACTATTCTAGAGTTCAAGAGCTTCTCAATGATTTTAGAGATGGAGGTCAACACAGAGATTGGCCGATAGTTGTTAACGTCGTCTTTATCTCCACTCTTATACACAGGGGTAACAACAGAGCGCTTAAGGAGGTAGGGGAAGATACCTGTGTTAAAGCATAGGTTGGCCAGGTCACAGATCAGTGGGACTAGGATCTCCTTTGCCTGCTTTAGGAAAAGGGTAGGAATTCCGTCCCACCCTGGGGCACTCCCAGAGTCTAGGGACATCAGTATATTTTCAACTTCCTCCTGATAGGTGTCTAGGAGAACAAAAGAGGACAAATGAGGGCTGTCAGTATTACAAGATGTTTTGGGTACGTTACCATTTAGGATTTTCTTTGCCAGAGCTTGTCCAATGTTAATAAAATAATTATTAACATAGTTGACTGAGTCTTGGGGACACGATTTTGACTCAAGTAGGACGCTATTTGAGCTCCTGGGTGGCTTATAATTTGTGATGTCATTAATGGTGGACCACAGAGCCCGGGGGTTTTTAGCGGATGCCTTGATTTTGTTTTTATTAAATTTAGTTTTTAGTTTTTTTATAAGGTTCCCACAGAAAGTCCGATATCGTCTATATGTAATCAATAGAATTTGATTATGTGGGTTTGATTTGAGTTTAAGGTAGATTGAATTTCTTAGTCTAATACACCGAAGGGCACCTGCTGTTATCCAGGGTTTAATAGATCTTCTGCTATTAGTGATAATTACATTTTTAGAGTTCGACAGTAAAGCTGACTTGACCAATTCGATAAGCGCAAAAGCGTAAGTGTCAGGGTCTTTGAAGATGTTAAACATGGAGGTATCAGTGTTTTTTAGGCTATTAAGGGCATTTTCGTAGTTGACTATTGTTTTGTGTTTTTTAGGTATATTAGAGCAATATTTATTCTCCAGAGATACCAAAACCATGCAGTGGTCTGTTACGGTTGTATTTAAAACCGCTGTAGAAGCTATATTTTTTTGTTTTTCGAGGCTCAGAAAGACGTGATCAAGGCATCCAACTCCCCTCGTGGGTAGGTTATGAGATGGTAAAAGTCCATGCGTAGATAGCATATTTAAATAGGTTAGTCTATTGTTTCTTTCATAACTAGTTTCAGTAGGGGCAATAATTAAGTCAATATTAATGTCCCCTAGGATTAGAATGTTTTTACATGGAGTAATATTTTCAAGATGATTGTTAAGGGATGTAATGAAGTTACCTGCATGTAGAAATGATGGGGAGCGGTAGATACCCATTATAGTGTAATTTGATATATTTAACTCGAGTCCGGTGGCATTTATAAGGTTAAGTTCTTTAAATTTTACTGATAGTTTATTTGAGATGTATACAGCTACCCCGTCACTTTGGTTAATTTGGTGTTTTGTTTGGTAAGATGTGAAATTCACTAATTGTGGTATGTTTTTTTTTGAGTTTAACCAACACTCTGTGAGAATCACAATATCTACTTCATATTTTAGTTGTGATAGGGTGATTTGCAAGTCATCAAAGTTTTTATATACACTTCTAATGTTTTGTGTTATAATTATTAAATTGTGTGGAGAATTACCCGAGTTTAATTTTAGTTCCTGTATGTTACACTTTATCGAATCCGATGGTACAATCTGATCAATTTCCTTTAGTGTATCGAAATTATCCATTTAAACATGTCAGGTAAGTACTCTCGGGGTAGCAACTGGGGTAATAAGATGGAATGGATATTAGCGGATCAAGTTCCAGGAAGTGTAAGTATACACGGATGAATTTATCATTTTGTATAGGGGAAAACAGGGGGTAATAAATTGGTCGTTTAGAATCTAAGTAGTAGAGGTTTCCTAGTAGTATAGGTTTAGAGCTATTGTATCTAGAGTGTAAGTAAGTAGATAAGTTTGTTTTTTGAGCGTGTTTTTGTTTTTTGTCAGAGATCAGGCGACGTATATGTGGGGTATATCGTTGGTAGTTGTAATTGTGGTATAAAGGTGAGTAGGTATGTAAGGATTTGTAAGAAGATTTCTGTGAGCACTCTAATTTATAGTAGACGTTTGTTATTGCTTTTGTCAGGCAAGGCAATACATACCCAGCTTGACAAAGGCAAGAGTGTGTGTAGACGTGTATAAGTATGTAGACATGTATGTGTGTGTATATGTGGACGTGAATAAGTGTGTAGACGTGTATAAGTATGTAGACAAGTAAAGAGAGTAAACTATTGGCATTGCACTCGCACCCGCGCGGACTGGCAACGCAATGAGCCGACAGAAAACACCGCCTAGTGGCATGTTAACAAGCGGAAGCGAGGGCGGCAGCGGGTCAGCACCGAACTTATCTACATTTGGTGACAATGAATACCAAACCAACATCTGTCAGAGAAAACGAAAAGAGCGCACTGAAGAAATAGACAACAAATCAGACTTTGCTAACTTTCGCACAGACATTATGAAGTTTCTGGAGAAATTTGGAAGAATTCAAAAAGAAAACCTGAACCTCATACGAGAAGAAATCTGTGAGATTAAACAAGAAATTAAATCGATTAAATCAAACACAGAAAACTTTAAACAACAATTTGATGAAATAAATACCGAAATCAAATCGGTAAAATCCAACAACGCAATAACGGAAAACAAACGTAACGTTTAGAAAGTGAAATTCTCCAAATAAAAAACCAAACAAATATCGAAAGTACATCCGATAACTCGCCCTTCTTACATCACGAAAACCTCATCCTAGAACTCAAGGATCGAAGTGAACGCGAGAAAAATATCATTATTGTGGGTATAACGGAAAAAAGTGACAAAAACTATAACGCACGACAAAATTACGATTACGAAGAAGTAAACAAAGTACTAACCACACTGAATAAAGACTGTCCGAAGCCAATTAAAACCACAAGATTGGGAAAATATATCACAAACAAGAACCAACCCATCAAGGTATGTTTTACCAATACAGAAACACCTTTTTTTATTTTTTTTTTGGTGGGTGTAAAATCATCGAATAACACCTCCCGCTCTTGGGCAGAGCGAAAGGGAGTGTCAGACTTCTACTGACTAAAAACCACCCATGTTCCTTCTTCGCCCTCTATGTCGAGGCCGCGATAACCAGAGGACTACCCGCAGCCCCGACAGGCGTCGGCCCTTTCGGGCCCCTCCCATGTTGCTGACATCTCCTTGAGGCGCGCGTGGAACACGAACGCGCCGTCGACACGGCCTGTTTTCGTCGTGAGACGGACGGACGGCGAGTTAGCCCATCACTCACCGTCCACAGGCCCGCGTCTATGGTGGCCGGAGGTCATCGCGGGACCCCCGACGCCCGGAGCGCCTCCCGCGGCGGCTGGGACGAGAGGTTCTCTCCCTCTCGCGTTCCGCCACCTCCTTCGCCAGCATCACTGCTTCGCAGAAGGAGGCGACGGCGTCCCATTCCTCCTCGCCCCGGACCATGGCTTGCACCAGGGCCGGGCGCGAGAGGTCGCCGCCACCGATCGCCGCTACGAGAATACGGCGGGGCTCCGCCCAAGCGGGGCACACCTCCACTGTGTGCTCCACCGTGTCCTCCGGCCGATCCTCACAATGGTTGCCGGGCTGTGGGCTTGCCGTGGGAACTCATCAGGATGCTCCGGTACTGGTACGGGCACCAGGTCAATACTGTCCGATGGGCGGGGGCGATGTCGGACCCTTATACTAACGAATGTGGCGTAAGACAAGGCGGTCTGACCTCGTCTACATTATTCAATCTATATATGAACGAACTGATTGTCTCGCTCAGCAGTCAACATGTCGGATGCTATATTGACGGAGTCTGTGTCAACAATATAAGTTATGCGGATGATATGGTGCTGCTGCATGAGCGCGTCTATCTGTGGGCTGAGGAGACTACTCAGTACGTGTACGGAATACGCGCATGGACATGGTTTGAAATATAATGGGAAGAAAAGCCAATAATAATAATAATAATAATCGTTTATTTATAAGAAGTGGCACATTTACAATAAAATAATAACTAGTTATAATAGAGCACAGTTTCTTTTTTGCGTGAACTAGGTTGAACCTGTGTTTCAGGCTACAAGGTGTATACTTAACTACTTAAAACAATACATGGTTTTTCAGGCTATCGGTGTGTCGAGCCCTGTGAACATTCCGAATGTTGGTCTCAATGGTGTTCCAATAGACCGAGTAGACCAATTTAAATACCTAGGACATCTGCTCACCGAGGGCCTTAAAGACCATGGTGACATGGACCGGGAGCGGAGGGCACTGTCGGTGAGAGCCAACATGATAGCCCGCAGGTTTTCGCGTTGTACTGTTGATGTGAAGGTCACGCTTTTTAAAGCGTACTGCACATCCCTATACACGTGTAGCCTGTGGGTTGACTATACTGAAAGGGCATACAGTGCCCTCCGTGTCCAGTACAACAACGCGTTCCGGGCAGTATTGGGGCTGCCCCGTTTCTGTAGCGCATCAGGGATGTTCGCGATGGCACGCACTGATTGTTTCCACGCTTCTATGCGTAAGCGGTGTGCGTCCCTGGTGCGCCGGGTGCGGGTCAGCCCCAATGCTATCCTGGCAATGATAGCTAACAGGCTGGACTGCCCTTATATCCGGCATTGTTGTGGCAGGCATGTTGCTGTACGACAGCTCTTGCGACCACCAGTACACCTGACGCCGGGCGCTTCCTGGCCGGACTCGGGGCATTGCCATGTCACATATCTCGGACATGGCCTCCTGGAACCAACCCGCCTCGGTGTTTACGTCGGCGGGCCTGACCGGTGATTGCACCCAGGCCCGCACGATCGAGGCTTCCAGGAGGAGCTCCCTGTCCAGCTGCCTCAGCGCCCAACGCGGACCACTCGGGGTCTGTGGGACCGGCGCACTTGGGGACTGGGCAGAGACCTCAAACCGGATATACCGGTGGTCGGAATAGGTCTCCACCCTCTCCATGACGCGCCAGTCGACGACACGCCGTGACAGAGCGGAGCTGGCGAACGAGATGTCCACCACCGACTCGCCCCGCATCCGCACGCACGTGGGTACAGAACCCCGGTTCAGGATGTCCAGGCCTGTTTCCAGAGCCCAGCACTCGACCATCCCACCCCGCACATCCGTGTAACGGGAACCCCAAGCCAAGCTCTTGGCGTTGAAGTCCCCGAGCACTAGTACGGGAAGGGAATAGCCTCCGATGACGACACTTAACTCCCTGAGGGAGTTTTGGAACTCGGCGAGAGTTCGGCTAGGAGAGAAGTAGACTCCCGCAACTACGATCTCCCCGAACCGTGCTGCTACACACCCCTGACCCTTTCTGACCGTCTCAAGGGTCGGGGTGCCGGCGGCGGCCGACGCAATAATGGCCACCGAGCCACTAAGGTCCTCCACCCAGTCTGGCCTGGGCGGGACAAAATAGGGCTCAGCGACCACGGCGATGTTTATCGACCACTGCGCCATACTCTGGAGCAACAGATCCTGAGCGCAGGCGCAGTGGTTGATATTCGCCTGGAGGAGGCTTAATGGGGCCATTAATGGCAGTCCATTTCAGCCCCCTCCGGGACCTCCTGTGGCACCACCGCAGCGGGAGTTGCGGTGGTTGCGTTGGCTGCAGCGGCGGCGGCGGCGGCGGCTGCGGCGTTGGCGACGGTGGGGTTGGTGGTCGCGGAGGGCCTTCCCTTCCCCTGGGCCTTGGCGGGTGGAGTGCAGGCCTTGCTCCCCGCCCGGTGCTCGGCCGGCTTCCCAGCCGCCGCACATGCATCGCAGTGCGGCGTGGCCAGGCAAGCCGCGGCCTTGTGACCGGGCTGACCGCAGCGGAAGCATAGTTCGCTGCGGTCCACCTCCGAGGTGCAACGGCACCCTACATGGTGCCCCACATGGCATCGGTAGCACCTCAGAGGTCTGGGCTCAAGCAGCTTGACCTGCACCCTCGACCAGCCAACCTTCAGGGTGTGGCCCTCCGCTTTTCTTCGCCGCCGTCACAGGGCAGCTAACCGTTACAGTCAGCATGCCCTCGCGGTCCGGGCGTAGGGTGCCCGCCTTGACCTGCTCGGCGGAGCACCCCCCGGCCGCGGTGACGGCGGCCAGCACCTCCTCCTCGGAGACCGAGTCGTCAAGGCCCAGGATGCGCAGAGTTGCGCACCTGATGGGCCTCGACACTCGGACCTCTTCCGCATTTAGGGACGCCCTGAGCTTCTCTGCCAGAGCGTCCGCGGACGAGGCGCTCGATTCCCCGGGAACCTCCATCATTCGAACCCCTGTCGCGGTGACTCGAACACGGAGGCCCCCGGTGATCCCGAGCTCCTCGAGGTTCACCGTCGCCTTCAGTTTGGCGACAACGTCGCGGTAAAGCATGCCCTTACTAGCCGCGTCCGGCTGTAGCGTAATTACTACAGCCGCGGTTTTCGGGGCATGCAGCTTCGCCGCGGCGCTCCGCTTCTTGTGCCGGCGCTTGCGCTCGGCCCGCCTGGCCTTTTGAGCCGCCTTTCGCCCCCTCTGCTTTTCCCCGGCCACGTGCCAACCGTCTTCGGCATCGGGAGGCTTTGGGGGCGTAGGAGGTGTGGGTGGCGGGTCCGCCGCTGGCACCGGCTCTTTAGCCGCTGCCGCCTTCCCCATTTTTTGGGGAGGTGCTTTGCCCTTTTTCTGGGCGGGCGCCTTGCCCTTCTCCTGGGCAGGCGCCTTGCTCTTTCCCTGGGCGGCCTTGCCCTTCTGAGGGGCCGCCTTTCCGGGGGGCTTCGCAGCCCCGCCGTCGGACCGGCTGGACGGCCCCGCCTTGCTGTCGCCAGCGGGCTGGCTGGGCGGTCCCTTCTTGGGGGCGCCGGCCGCAGCGCCAGCATACGTCTGCGCACTTGGGCCTTGGGCCGCCTTGCCCGCCCCCAGAGAGGGGCGCAGGACAATGGTCTCCATGAAGGAGAACCTTCTATCGAGATTAGCCAGCTGCTGCTGAACCTGGTTCAGGACTAAATCTTCGACAGCTGGCAGCTGGCTTTGCTTCCGCCCGCGCCCCTCCCGAGGCACTTCCTTCGGGCCGGCTCCTCGAGGCTCGGCCAGGTCTGAACGGAGCCTCCCATTCTCCTTCTGGAGACGCTCCATGGCAGCCGTAAAGCGGGTGACCTCCGCCCGCAATACAGACACCTCGTCCGACGGAGGCCTACCACATAAAGCCTCCGCTGCCGCCAAAATGGAGGTAGAGGCCGCACTAATGGCCTTGGTCTTGGACGCATAAGTCCGTTTTAGGCCCACGTCGCGGATTGCGTTCCGCACGACCTCCGCAAACCCGGCCAAGCGCTCACAATCGGAGCCGCCGCCGGTATTGGGCTCAACGCCAGTCTCCGGCTCACCGGGCTCACCACCGGTCTCAGGCTCACCGCCGGAAGACGATGAGGAGAGCACCTTCCTACCAAGGTGGCGCCCCTCCTCAGCGCGTTCCAAGACTCGCCTGGCATCCTCCTTGAAAGCGGGCCCACCTCCTCTACCTCGGCCACCACCTTTTTTGGGGACTTTTCGGGCCGAGACCAGCCGCTCGCCGCCGGATGACGACCCCTTGCCGTCCTCCACTCTCGGCCGCTTGCGGAAACGCTCCGCGTTATTTGCCCCAACCCCCGAACTCTCGCGGCCGGAGCCCGCCGAGCCGACGCCAGACACGGAGTAAGAATCCGACCCCGCATCCTCACGCCGCCCAAGCGAGCTCCCCCGCCAGAATTTGTTTGTGCGAGCATCCGCTCCGCACACACCTGACACCTTGTCAGGCACGACAACATCACTGCCGGTCGCAGCACTTTCGGACCGGGAGCCTCCTCGGCTCAGGTTGCCACTGGCAAGCGGTGGTGAACAATTGTTGCCCCCCCCAGAATACGAGGGGCTTGACGCCTCCAGAGGAGACGTGGCGGATTCTCCAGCTGCTAAGCAGCTGGTACCGCCCTGGGGTAGTTCTCTTTCAAATGTTCCTTCCATTTATATTTTCCTTTTAAAGGGTGCGGTCCCTATCTCCACTTACTACTCTCCTACTCGCTGCCCTCACAGTCACGTCTGATAAGCAGACGCGAACCAGAGAGCAGCAAGTAGGGTCTCTTCCTCCGACAAGCACACCGCCCGAGAACCCGAAAACTGTTCAAGTCTCCGGGCGGTGCGCCCCTCGCGTGTCCCTCTTTGTCTGGTCTCTCACACTTGGACCTTTCCGGCATGAGTATATCTACCGGCAGAGCTCCAAGGATCACTGAGACACTCAAGCCCCACCACGACGGCAACGTGGGGACACTCCGGTGGGGATACAGAAACACCTAAATACCTGTTTCGGACAAAAAGTAAATTACCCGAGAATATACAAATTTACTCAGATTTAACCCCAACTCAAAAGCAATATTTACAATCTATAAAAGGAGAACTTAAAAAACGTATAGAAGACGGAGAAAAAGACATTATCATTAAATATATAAAAGGAAAACATACATTTAGTACTAACCAAAAAAACTCGAAGGATGTTGTGAACCACACAATGGAAAACACACAGATAAACTAAGCCATCAAATCATCAAAAAATATGAAGATATACCCTTACACCCATCATCATTAAGATTTTTTATGCTAATTTACGAAGTATTCGCAAAACTGGGAAGCTCGATGAAATCAAATGTATTAGATAGATAGATAGATACAACGGGCTAGTGTCCGCAACTCCACGCCTAAAGCGAGTATTTTGCGTACGGGTGGGAAATTTATTCGATCCATCCCAACTCCCCGAGAAAGGCCAGCAATCCTTTGGTGTTACCGGCAATCTCGCGGAGAGTACCTGCGTTACCGAAGTAACTGGTCCTGTATGGGGCAACCCCCGAACAGTGCAGGAGCACGTGGGCTGCTGTTTCTTCTTCCTCCATGCAGGCTCGACACAAAGGAATATCTGTGACACCTATAACAAAGAGGTGCTTATTAAAAGTACCGTGTCCAGTGATGGCGGCCGTCACTGTGCGTAGCTGCAGCTTAGTCAGCCGGAGCGCTTGTTTGGTGAGGCGGACGTCGATGGCGGGAAGCGCCTCCTTGGCCTGCCTGCACTCGCCGTGGTCTTGCCACAGCTTGGCATGAAGTTCTCTAGTACGTTTCCTTACCAACGTGCGAAGATGACCAAAAGGGAGCGGCACGATGGGTTCTGGTCCCACCGCCGCCATGCTTGAGCCCCTTCGAGCGAGCTCGTCTGCTGCATCGTTGCCTCGGGAGTCGCTATGTCCTTTAATCCATTGAATGGTTATATTATTGAGGTTACCCACCTGGTTCAGGCGTTGGTGGCACTCGTATATTAGCCCGGAATTGACCGTGTGGCTCCTTAATGCCAGTAGCACCGCCATGCTGTCAGAGAGTATGCGGATCGATTGCTCCTTTACCTCCCTAGCCAAGATGGCTGATGCCGCCAGGGAAATTCCCATGCATTCTGCCTGAAAGACAGTGTTGTGGACCCCCAAAGGTACGGCTAAGTGGATATTGAGATCCTCCGAGAAGACTCCGGCTCCGGTGCCAGTACCTGTTTTAGATCCATCCGTGAAGATCCGCAATTCTGCAGGGCTGAGTCCCTCGCAGCGGTGGTCCTCATGGAGTTGGATTTTGTATTTTTTGTCGAATACGTACTGTTTGGGTACTCGATCGTTAACAGCTTTCAATCAAATGTATTATTAGTGTGATACCAAAAACTACCCACATATTAGTATTCACCTGAATACTAATATGAGAGAGACCTGGATTACTTCTGACGACGATGCAAAACTATATCAGTTGCCAAACTACAAGCATGTGTACAACTATAGGAAAACACGAAAAGGTGGAGGGGTATCAATTTATATACACGATTCAATAACATACGACGTAACGGAAGAATTATGCGAAAATGGAAGCCACTACTTGTGGGTGCATATAAAAAAAATATCGCTTAACATCGGAGTGATTTATAAACCAGGTGATTCAAACAATAACGAGTTCTTAACGACGTATTCCGCACAGCTGGAGCAGAGAAGAAGAGCAATTGTATTTGGCGACTATAACATCGATCTCCTCAACGCGGACAATCACGTCACTAAATACCTGAACGAAATCAAAGGAAACGGATATCGAATACTGAACAAAATTAATGACCTACACAGTACACGTGAAACCTCGACTACAAAATCTATACTGTATCATGTTTGCACAAACATAAGTAACCACTCATTTAATTTCTCAATAATCGAGTCATGTTTGTCTGACCATAAGCAAATTTATTTGGAAGCAGGCAGTCTAAAGCCACAGAAGAATAAAAAATTCAATACAAAGCAATAAATTATGAAAAATTATACAGCGACGCACTAACAGATAATTACACAAATGAAGAAAATGATTACTACCACCTTGAGCGGTTTATCACAAAACATGTAAACAACAACAAAACCGACAAGACAAAAATTCTGAATCCACCTCAAAACGATTGGATAAACCGAACTATTACTGATTCGATAAACTTACGTAACAACCTATGGCAACAGACAAAATATTACCCAAAAGACGTAACCATAAAGAAAGCCTTTTCCAAACAACGAGACGCAGTAAAAAACCTGATCAAGACACACAAGAAAAATTCTATTACGATCTATTCTACAACAATAACAATCAACCGAAAAAGATGTGGAAACTTATTAACAACTTAGCGCTAAATAAAATCAAAGAAAGCAGTGCTCCTCCGAAACTAATTTAGCTCAGGACCTATAACGGAAGGTAACGCAGTATGTAATTTATTTAACTCATTTTTCTCATCAATAGGCCAGGAATTAGCAAACGAAATACCTGTTATATATCACGCGAACGATGGCAACGCTTTATTGTACGAACACAACCATTTACACGACGTAACTCTGAGTAAACTCACTCCTTGCACTGAGGACGAAATTTCTAAAATAATTGACGGTCTAGATAGTAATACAAGTACTGGGATAGATGGTATCAGTACCAAGGTGATCAAATGCCTCAAAAATATAATTGTTCCAAAATTAACAACCTGCATAAACGAATGTCTGATGCGCGGCATCTTTCCGAACACGCTTAAGGTTGCCAAAGTCAGTCCTATTTTCAAATCGGGCAATGGGACTGATCCAGGTAACTACAGACCAGTGTCGGTTTTACCTGTATTATCAAAAATTTTTGGGCGTGTTTTGTACAGCCGTCTAAATGCTTACCTTCTTGAGAAAGAGTTCCTAATCGCGAACAAAATTTTTGACAAGCTTTCGCTCAAAATCTAGCACTCATAAAGCTACAGTAGATTTGGTAACTGATATCAAAACGCACATAGATCAAAAAGATGTTGTATTGGGGGTATTTAATGATTTAAAAAAAGCATTCGACACCGTATGCCACCACAAACTTCTCCAAAAATTAAACAACATAGGAGTCACAGATAAAGCCCTAGAAATGTTTACATCTTATTTGCAAAATAGACAACAAGTAGTTAAAATAGACAACTTCACTAGTTCCATAAAAAACGTACCATACGGCTGTCCTCAAGACTAAATTTTAAGTCCGCTGCTTTTCTTAATCTATATAAATAATATAAATAAAATAGGGTTAGCCGGTCACCTAACTCTGTACGCGGACGATACATGCCTCTTCTATTTCGATAAATCTATCCATACTATTGTAATAAATGCTCAAAACGATCTTGGTATACTCAGTGAGTGGCTTAAATACAATCTACTTAGGTACAATAAAAACGTCCAAAACAACATACATGATTTTCACCACAAAAACAAACCATTACCAGACTCTCCGCCTCTTACTATTAACAATGACATAATAAAAAGATCGAGCCACGAAAAATATCTCGGTCTGAGGGTAGACGATAAACTCACATGGAAACTGCACATCGAACATATAAAATCAAAATTGACGTCATTACTAGCATCATTACGCAAAATCTCAAATTGTATTCCAAGGAAAATACGTAGGTACTATTATTTACAACTCATTAGTAAAATCACATCTCGAGTACCTTATTGAAATATGGGGATCCGCCGCAAAAACTATTCTAATGCCTTTACAACGAACCCAGAATAAAATTATAAAAACATTAATATACAATTATCACTACCTCACTCCAACTAAAACACTATTTGAAATAACCAAATTATTTAATCTCAAACAACTATACACTTTCGGTACCTGTATTCTAATAAAAAAATCAAAGCTAAAATTACATAAAAAAACAATATCACACAACCTAAGAAATTAAAATAAATTACAACGAAGACAAGCTCGTACAAACTACGGAAAAAAAACGATATTGTTCGAAGGAGCACAGCTGTTTAACGACCTATCAAATGACGTAAAAGATTGTGATAATAATAGGTCTACCTATGAAATTGCCGTTTTGTATGAAAAAATTTAAACCATTTTTTTTCATGTATTTTTTATTTGTATTAATCGATGTAATCACCCATGCAATCAATGCATCTTTGCCAACACAGTGGCAGTTTATTGATGCCCTTCTTAAAGAAATCAGCTGGTCGGGAGGCAACAAATTCTTCAAAGGCATTTTGTAATGCCTCTCGAGTATTGAATTTTTTTCCCGCCAAGAAGTTATCCAAATTCTGGAAAAAGTAGTAGTCTGTAGGCGCAAGGTCTGGTGAGTTATAGGGCGGATGACGGAGAGCTTCCAACCGCAGTTCTTGCAACTTGGAGACCGTCTGCTGTGCAGTATGAGGTCGCGCGTTGTCGTACAGGAGCAGCGGAGACGAACGATTGACCAATGCTGGTTGGAGATGTGCCAGCTTCTCCATCATTGTGTTCAGTTCTTCACAGTACACATCTGCAGTAATGCTCACCCCGTTTGGTAAGAAGCTGTGATGAATCACACCGGCGCTAGACCACCAAACAGTGACCATCACTTTTCTAGGGGTAAGTTTTCGTTTAGGGCATTGTTTAGGTGCTGAACCAGGATCCAACCAACTTGCTGAGCGCTTGCGGTTATCAAACAGAATCCATTTTTCATCGCAGGTAACAATGCGGTTCAAAATTCCTTCATTTGTGTGTCTGTTGAGCAGTGCAAGGCACGTCTCGACGCGTACTTCGCGCTGGCGATCATTGAGTTCGTGGGACACCCATTTGTCAAGCTTTTTTACCTTGCCAATTTGACGCAAATGGACCAATATTGTTTTGACGCTAACGTCGAAAGCTGCTGCTAATTCAGCCGTAGATTGTGTATCATCAGCTTCCACAATCGCCTTTAATTCGTAATTGTCGACCAAAGTCTTCGGACGACCGCGAGGTTCATTTTTCAGGTCGAAATTTCCAGAACGGAAGCGAGCAAACCAATAACAGGTGGTGCGTTGGTTTGTAGTGTTAGCTCCGTAAACGTCGTTGATGTTGCGTGCCGCTTGTGCCGCGTTGCTGCCACGACGGTACTCATATTCCATAATTACTTACTCGAATTTTTAACGTATCCATGATGACGAAAAAGATTGAAATGCGATGAAAATGTAACACTAATCAACAAACAAATGACTACTTTTGGAAAAAAAAACCATGTTTTTAAAATAAAATAAATTTGAAATTAGAATTCTTAGCCAAACAAAAATTATTTTGATTTGAAATGGCCAGTACTGCAGAACGGCAATTTCATAGGTAAAGACCTAATATAAACAGATTTAAACAAAAACTGAGAAATGTAGTCATACCGCATTAAATGTTAGCAATTAAGTTCATACTTTCTTTATATTCGTTTTGTATAACTTCACCCACACGCATCGGAGGCAATATGTATTATTTAGATATAAAAAAATACTTTGTGTATCATTATTAGTGAACCTATTGTTCTTATGAGAATGAATTCTTTAAACCGAACTGACTTGGTATTACATGGATCTCACTACTTTTTACGGTAAAAGTGAGTTGCTCGGCTTGGCTTTTTTTACAAGTTTTGTTTTTGGTGGGATATGATATTCTTAATCCAGATAAAGAACATAATATTTCTTTTATTTCTATTTATAATAATATTTCTTTACGAACTTCTTACTTGTTCGCTTTGTTCACACATTTCGTAAAGTTTGAAAAGTAGATCATAGAAAAAATAAGTCAAGAATTATAATTTCTGTGAGGTAGCTACATGAGTTTTATGAATATGTTACTGGATGAACGTTGTCGATTGGGTTATAGCTGTTGATTAGTGACGTGTGGTTTAATAGATAGCAGTATTGTTGTTGAAATTTCTCAATATGCAGTCACATATTAATATTGAGGCGAGGGCGACTATTATTGCTCCGCATAAAAGTGATGTTAATAGAATTACAATTATCAGAAAAAACTGGACTGAATGTGAGTATTATAAGAATTGTAACTTAAACTGTTAGTAGAAATAACGACATAATATCGGTTGGTGACATCATGAATTCATTAATTGTTTTTTTAAATTCATCATGAGGCTTAAAAGATAAATAATTATCTAGTGTTTATTATTGGATTCATAAATGCAGAGCTCAGATTTTATTATAACCGCCTAATATCACTTTTGTTTTGTTTTAGAAGAATACTGTTAGTCTCTGAATCAAAAGATACGAGGAAGAGGGTCGCCTTGCTAACCGACAGCGAAGTGAAATGCCGTCGCTTGTTAGTGAAACGCAGCGACGGCGGCGACGACATAATAATATAATTATGGTCAAATAAATGGTTTCACACCTACGGGACGCCTCGCGGAATTATTCGACACCTCATCTCAAACTGTTCTCCGTGCCCTCCAAGCTAAAGGCTTGCATCACAGAAGACCAGCTAAAAAGCCCTTCCTGACAAATAGATATCATCAAGAATGATTACGTTTCGCACGGGATTATTTGGATTTTTGCTGAAATCATCATCATATCAGCCCGGAATCACCCACTGCTGAGTATAGGCCTCCCCTTTTTTCTGCCACACTTCCCGGTTCTGTGCGCATCTTATCCACGTGTTTCCGGCGACTTTGACGATATCGTTAACCCAACGAGCTTTAGGACGGCCCTGGTTTCTTTGCCCTGACCTTGGCCATTATTCTTTGCTGGAATACTACCATATTTTCAGATGACAAGACTTTTTACAATTACGGCGCAAAGATAACACCCACAGCCCTGATAAAAACGTTACCTATCCTTTATACAGACTCATAATATTATGAGGTCTATGCGCAAACGTCTTCATGACTGCATTGAAAATAATGGGGGTTCTACAAAATATTAAAATGCGTAAATGTTTTGGTTTTAATAATTAAACGTGTAATAACATTATTATTTTGATGATAATAACTTATCCGTAATTATTTACTAATCATAAGTTGAGGTTTAGTTTCAATCTTCTTTTCTTCAAGAAAATGATCAATTAAGCTATGACCTCAATACGACATTCATTGTGACGTTACAAAAAAACAGGTTCATCATATTAGTTGTCAAAAAACTCTGCTGATATCTATAATAAGTGGGTATCATCAGTTATATTTCTGTGATAAAATTATCTTTTCCTTGTTAAGGGCCCCTTATTCCGAAAGTTTAGGCATTTTACGCACCGAGACGGCTTGCGTCCGCGTTGCACAGGAGCCGTCGCGATATGAACTCCGGTGACCTATGGCGGCGGGCGAGCACGCCACAGTATAGATAAATAAATCAGTACTTCAAATATTATTAGCGTGCTGGTAATAATAGCTTTTTTGCAACAAAAACGTATAGCTTGATGTGATGTCCACTGCACTATTGACTGTAAACACTAATACACTTAGGTATATCGTTATAAATGTATGACTTTTTTTTATTGCTTGGTAAAATCATCAAATGAGTCCTGCCGCTCTGGGTGGAGCGGAAGGGACTGTCAGAATTGTACTGACTAAAATCCACCCTGTTCCTTCGGTTGCCCTTTGCGTTCCAGGGCCACGGTATTCTGATAAGACAGTCTCGTGCCTTGCCGAGCGCGGTCCGAGCCTTGTATCAATGGAGCCGAGCCGCGCGCCGCCGCCAGAGCCGCTTCATTGATACGGCCTTGCGCGCACTGCCTTGCGGTGGAATGCGGTGCGTTTATTCTACCGTGCGGTAGAATAAACGCATTCACAGAGCCGCGCACTGCGGCGAAACTAACGCACGTTTTAACCGACTTCAAAAAAAAGGAGGAGGTTATCAATTCGGTTGTATTTTTATCATCATTTTTTTTTATGTTTGTTACCTCAGAACTCCTTCGTTTATGGACCGATTTGCAATTTTTTTTCCCCTTATAGGAAAAATTCAGTTCTGATGATGGGATCCATGAGGAATCGAGGGTACTTACTCCTCAAAAATTATAGGCCACCTTATAGTGATATTGGAATTTTAATCGAGAACTTAAGCATTTACAGTCAAAAAGTAACATTTGATGAAGTGGAACTGATGAAGAAGACCAGAAATGGTCAACGGAACTTCATACTCACATACACTAATAAAAATAAAATTTTAGATTTTTCTTTCATGGGAAAAAAAAAATTGCAAATCGGTCCATAAACAACGGAGTTCTGAGGTACTTAACAAACATAAAAAAAAATGATAAAAAAAAATACAACCGAATTGAAAACCTTTTTTTGAAGTCGGTTAAAACGTGCGTTTATTTCACCGCAGTGCGCGGCGCTTCCTAGATCTCTATGCGATACAAAAATATTTGCGGTAGATTCACCGCAAATTTGCAGCGAGAGGCCAACGGCGATTTTACCGCATGCGTTTATTTCACCGCAGTGCGCGCACTTCTATGATACTCCATACTTCACAGATTATGCGTTAGAAAAACGCAAGGCAGTGCGCGCAAGGCCTACAAGGTTCGGACCGTCAAGGTGCGTAATTTTTATTTTTAAATTATTCAAATCTCATAAATACCTATTTTTTTTATTCGTCTACTCATTGGATACATGAAGTGGGCTGCCGTTGTAAGACGACTAAAAAGTCACGGTGTATAAAAAGCTTCTATTTTAAAATGTTTTGACAGTATTTCAGAATAATACGAAAGTACCTAATAAACAGAATCACCCATCGCGCGACATGTCGCTGTATGCGTGAGTGTCGACGGTCTGTGCGAGGCGCCGCGCGGCCGGCCGATTTCTACCTACTAAACGCAGCGCGACCATAACCCGTGCTCTAGGTACTTACCTAGTGAGTACAAGTAGTGACCGATAGCCATTGTTCAATTTGTTTCAAATCTTCATAAACATAATAAAAGAATGTAATAATAAAAACAAAACACAACATACCTAGGTACTTACATCTCCTTGAATTTGACCGGGATACAAAACTGCACTTTGTAAAGGTATAAGAATGTTTCCATTATAGATTTAAAATTCTAGTCATACTGACTTCGCTGGTCTGTGTAGAGGAGTACTTAATTATATTGTGACGTATTTATAGAATAAGTACTTACGCAATACACTTTCGGATTTTCTTCACTTCAGATACCCTTTTTTTCTTAATTTTGTTTTTTCTATTCGCCATTTCAATTACTTATAATAATACACACGTTTATTTACGCGCGCGGCAACGATAATTTGTGGTCGCGAGCAAAAGTTGCATAGGTCCTCCCTCGATGACGTCCGGCAGGACAATGGCGCGGTGCGCGCGTGCCGTTTTCACGTATTTATTTTATTTAAAAAAAAATAAGTGCCATATTATAAATTTATCCAAAAATATCCCTGTCAAACCTGATTAGTAAATGAAATGTTAAATTTTCATAAAAGTTGCGTTCCCTCAAGTCTCATAAAACTTAAAATACTTTCAAAATCGACTTTACTTCAGATTTTTTTTTTATCGAGCAAAATGTTAAATAATGTGTTTTTAACCAAAAAAGTCACTAGATCAAAGATGTATCTGTACTATATATTTTTTTACGGATTTAAATATGATGATTTCTCTGAAAACAACTCGACCTAGAAAAGTAATTTTCGAAAAAGGGGCCCTTAAGAATTGACTTAGTGTACAAACAATAAAAAATGTTATGAACGATTACAAGAGAACTGTTTTTATTTAGGTAGGATTTGACGTCACAATTCTCATGATTGTTAATTAGATAATTTTATAAATAATTATGACGAATAAAACATTGTCTTGTCATTAAACACGACTTTTTTTCTACCTTACCACCCAACACCGAAATGATAACATAATCACAATCACAATCACTTAAATAGTTAAATAAGTATAAGTGTTGGGTTTTTATCCTATACTAGCTGTACCCGGCATGCGTTGCAAATTGCAACGCATGCCGGGTATTTTTAGGATTATGGACACAATATTACAAATTGCAATGCCCTTTTACCTACCTGCCTACTACCCTACCTACTACCCTAGATACTACCCTACCTACTACCCTACCTACTACCCTACCTACTACCCTACCTACTACCCTACCTACTACCCTACCTACTACCCTACCTACTACCCTACCTACTACCCTACCTACTACCCTACCTACTACTCTACCTACTACTCTACCTACTACCCTACCTACTACCCTACCTACTACCCTACCTACTACCCTACCTACTACCCTACCTACTACTCTACCTACTACTCTACCTACTACCCTACCTACTACCCTACCTACTACCCTACCTACTACCCTACCTACTACCCTACCTACTACTCTACCTACTACTCTACCTACTACCCTACCTACTACCCTACCTACTACCCTACCTACTACCCTACCTACTACTCTACCTACTACTCTACCTACTACCCTACCTACTACCCTACCTACTACCCTACCTACTACCCTACCTACTACCCTACCCACCTTCCTACTACTTTCTCACCGTTTAAACCTTCCCTGCACTACCACAAATAATTCAAAAACAAAATGAGCCAAATCGGTCCAGCCGTTCTCGAGTTTTAGCGAGACTAACGAACAGCAATAAATTTTTATATATACATAAAGATATTTAACTTCTTATATAAAATTTAGTATTAAAATGGATTTACAATTACAAAAAGAAAAAAATGTTTACAAAGAAACAAAAAGCACTATCTTATGGTGTGTGAGATTTGAACTCGGACCTCAATGATCATAAATCCACTGCTTAGCCCAAACAGCTAACTTAACTTACACTTGTAAGTTAAACGCGAATTTTAGCAATTGATTATAATCCGTTTGCTGCGATTATAACGAAAGAGACTGAAATATATTTTGTTGTGCTATTTCGTGGAGTGCGACGCCCGGCGCGACCACGCCGACGCGCGACGACATGATACGATAGCGGGCGATCTCTGTGGCTGTGGTGTTCGTACTGTATAGAGCGAGACCACTTACACACGCAAACGTATGGACGCTCGCCCGTGCCACAGATTACTACCCGTGCGTTAACAGCAATACAATCCTTGCACTTGTCTTGCCTTACTGTACATATGTACTCGTATATCGCCTATCAATGCAATATTATGATGACATGGAACTGATCATGATGGAGCTGGAAGGTGGCCATAGGAACTCCATTGAATATCATAACCCCATCCAGTTTGGACTCGTTTGATTCGTCTTGTCGAGTAGTTTGTCTTAAGATGGTATCCAGGGTCTGTTGATGGATCTGGATGGTGGCCGTAGGAATTCCGTTATAAAACGACATAACCCTGTCGTGTTTGGACTTGTTTGATTTGTCTTGTCGAGTAGTTTGTCTTTAGGTGATGTTCAGGGTTCTGAATAGTTCTGATGATGCAGCTGGAAGGTGGCCTTAGGAACTCTATTTTAGAATGTCTATAGAAATTCCATTATAAAACCACAAAACCCCATCGAGTTTGAACTCATTTGATTTGTCTCGATGAGTGCTCTGTCTTTAGTTCGTAACCAGGATCTGGTGATAGAGCTGGTAGGTGGCCATAGGAACTCCGTTATAGAACGTCATAACCCATCGAGTTTAGACTCGTTTGATTCGTCTTGACGAGTACTTTGTTTTTAGATGGTTTCCAAGGTCTGTTGATGGAGCTTGAAGGTGGCCATAAGAATTTCGTTATAAAACGACTTGACCTTGTCGATTTTTTACTCGTTTGATTCAGCTGGACGAGTAGGTACTTTATCAGTAGGTACTTCAAATCGATGAATAAGACTGCTCCAAGTTCGAATAAACCTATGTATTGTTGATTCATTAAACGAAATAGATAGAATGAGAGACGCTACAAAAAGAAATGAGATCCCACTAAAAACAAAACTTGTTGTTGGCCAAGTCAATCCATTTATTTTAAACATCAAAGGTTTTTAAGTAGGGACTGAATATGTTAACTGACTTGGTATTACATAGATCTCACTACTTTTTACGGTAAAAGACTTCATTTGCGCGGCTTGGCTTTTTTACAAGTTTTGTTTTTAGTGGGATATTTATTGATAGGCTATAGAATTGGATTCTGAACACAAACAATCGTCGATGAACAGCCATGAATGCTCTAACATGAGCCATGGCTTATGTTAGAGTTTGCAGTTATTGACATTAGGGCCGCTTTGCTTCACATTTTATAAGAATAGCCGCTAGCCATCCGTTAGTGTTTGTTTATAGTTGCGCGACTTTCGCTCTGCTAACGTTTTAGTGTGGAAGCGGTCTAAGTTTGGTTCATGGAACTAATAAGTACTATCTGTTTGAGTTTTAATGACAATTATGTGTGACAGGTAAAGCTTAGACCTACACCCGCTATGTATTATATCCTCAGACATATCCAATGATATATTAAAACTACATAATGTATTACGTCATTGATTCTATCACATAAATCGTCTTAATTATCTTAGATTTATTTTTTAAGTACCTACGTCCTTTTGGTATAAATATTTTACTCTCTGTTTTATTTACTATTTGATACTCTCTAGTGGATCCATGAAAATTGAATGTGTGCAATTGACACGTCATCATAATTCATTTTAAACATCTCTAAAGTCGTGTTCAAAAGGTAGGAAAGTCCTTAAAATGCTCTAAGTAGGTACCCGATCCTTAGCCTACCTACAAAGACATTCATTTATATTACGAGTCTGTTAAATCTTTTTGCCCACCTACCACTATAATAACTGAGTTGGTTTCAGGTAAGTACCTACACATATTTTTGTTTTAGGAATAGTTTTTCAATTTGGTTTGAAAATTGAAAGATCTCATTAGATGTGTGAGGCTCCAGCTGCAACTCGGTTGCAACACGAGGTCAAGCGAGCAGCGGCCGCTCCGCCACGTCCCGAGCGAGCCCGAGGCGCCCCTGTGTCCGCCAGACACCTAACGTTGAGCCAGATCCTCCGTGAAAAAAAACTCGTCGTGATTGTAGTAATATGCGTTGTCATTCTCGTCATTATAGCCTTTGCCCAGTTTCTGTATTTTGAAATGGCACTCCATGTAATCCACGTTGGCCCACGAGCTGACGGGCTGGCTAGCAGGTAGCTAAACACTGAGTGATGGAACTCTCCGCATACCTCCTCTAGTCAACCAATCTAGTAACCTAGTCTGGCCTTAATTTAGTTTATTTTTGTACAGAAGAAAAGCGGCTGCCTATTCAATAAGCACTCTATCTATTGCTTGCTTGCGAGCCAGCCGCGCTTGGGCGATAGTGGATAACATTTCGTGCGCTCGTTGGAGTGGGCGCGCGCTATCCGTGGCCGCAGCGCACGTGGCGCGCGGGCAGGGCTCATGAGCGGCCGCGATCCGTACCGCGTTTCAACCCGAATATGTGTATGATACTCGTACCTACCTAGGAAAGCCATTACATAAAAAACACCTTTATTACTTAAAAAAATATCTTCATTATTACAAATTATTATTAAATAAAACTGACTTCAAAAACACAAAAAAGTAAAAAAAATACTTTAGAAGATTAACCAGCTTCTAAAGTCGGTGGCAAAAAAATTAAATTAAACAAAAGCCACTGATTTCAGAAGCTGCTTTATTAAAAGCATTTTTTTTTTTTATTTAAAGTATTTTTATTTTTCAAATTTTTGGTCGTAATATCCTATACTAATAGTTACAATGCATTTAACATTCAACCAAGAAACCTAACCCTTAACCTTCAAGATTCCCTTATTATTGCTTTTAACTCCTAACCGTTGAGGAGTAGTACCTACTTTCCATAGCCAGCTCACCCAGATAACCTGAAAGAAAACAACCAATTTAGACGTCCTCTTAATATTTTATTGAAGAATTATCCCCCAACTCCTAACCGTTAAGGAGTTATACCTTCCATGATCAGCTCATCAACATGAGGTGATGACTGCCAGATGTGAATACATAAATAGCTTTAGAAAAAATACGAAACACGTAATACGTGCTTATAAAATTTGAGGGTTGCCCTCGATTTCACTAAAATTCCATCATCAGATCCTGACATGGTAACAGTGGGACCACCTCGGGAGTATACTCTTTCGATTTAAAAAAAAGTTTTCAAATCGGTTCATAAATGAGGGAGTTATGCGGAAACAAATATACAAAAAAAAAACAAACAATTGAGAACCTCCTTCTTTTTTTTGACGTCGGTCAATAATACTTCCTTCTGCTGATGAAGCCGAGTTGACACAGCCGTATACCGCGCAATACGTTCGTGGCATTTTAAAAAACTAAAAAACCCGACTGAAAATGCAGGCGGGGTCCATTCTATTTTCATTTCATATTCAAATTAACCCCGCCTGCTTCCAAGTTTTGTTAAATTTAAAATGTGCTTGTTTTTTGCTTTTCTTTCTTTTTAGTCGGGTTTTTTAGTTTTTTAACTACTTTTTTTATTACTAACTAAATTAAAGCTATGGCAGGATAGTGCATCCTTACCTTACCCGTTTGTTCCACCTGCTGAACATCTCCCACCTGGACAAGAGTTGCCGTGGCTGACCTGGAAATCTTTAAACAGACTCCGGACCCAGGTCGGTCGCAGCAAAGAAATCCTGCTGAGGTGGAGACACATAAATGACTCTGCACTGGAGTGTAAATGTGGTGCTGTCCCTCAAACAATGGGGCACTTAATATCGTGTCCTGCCTGTCCTGCTAAATGTTCACTGCAGGAACTGATGGACGCTACCGAAAGCGCCAAACTAGTAGCCCAATTTTGGGCCGACACAATTTAGATTGTCATCGACACGCTAAGAAGAAGATTACTAACTTTTTAGTTCTCTAATGTTTGTTCTTTCGTTGGTCGCGTAAAATACTTCGCAAACCCTTCATTTTGATACCCTACTAGATGGTAATGGATTTTTTTATTTTTTCAAATCCACAATTTGGCCCCTAAAACCAGCAATTTTTCCTTGATTTTTAATTTTAATGTAGCCAGTGAGTTTACCACGAAAGATTTGTTCACCAGATCAAAAGACATGTAAAGAAGGTCATTGAAAAGGAACTTGGTATCAAAGTAAAGCTAGATTCCGAATTATGTACTAGTTGTGTATATGGAAAGACACATCGTAAAAAATTTGGGACAAGGGCTCAAGCAAAAGAACCTGGTGAAATACTACAGACCGATGTTTGTGGTCCATTCCCACCTTCCTTCGGCAAGACTTTGTCCCATTCAAAGATGACTATAGCAAATATCCCTACGTCTATTTCATGAGAAACAAATCGGAAGTTGCAGATAAACTGTTTCAAGTTCTGAAAGAGATTACAACAAGGGGTCACATTGTAAAAGAAATTTACAGCGACAATGGCGGACAGTTCGACAATGCTAGAGTAAAGCAAATTTTACAAAATGTTGGTATTACCCAAAGGCTTACTATGCCTTACACCCCAGAGCAAAATGGGACAAGTGAACGAGAAAATAGGACACTTGTAGAAGCCGCACGCAGTATGATGCGCTCTCACGAAGAACTTCCAATTGCCTTGTGGTGCGAGCTGATAAGTACAGCCGCAATGTTCTTAATAACAGGGCCCACATGAACTTTGGTATCGTCGAAAACCAGTAATAAAGCATCTCAGAGTCATTGGCAGTGAAAGCTACGCCCATGAGCCCAAACAGAAGCGTAAGAAGCTTGCCAAGAAAGCTCAGAAATGTATCCTAATCGGTTAAGGGTCAATGGAAAAGGTGTCACAGTCATCTTATGGTTTATATATGCTAGCTAAAAAGGTCAATCTTGATACATTGCTTGTAGCTTATCACAGTAATGTTGCTTCAAGACTCAGATACGCAATTATATTCTGGGGAAATGCTACCAACTGGGATAAAGTTTTTAGATGTCAAAAAAGGTGCGTGCGAGCTATGTGTGGTCTCAAAAGAACTGACAGTTGCAAGGACTACTTTGAAAAATTAAAAATATTAACCGTCCCATCGTTATATATTTTTGAAATGGCTTTGTTCATTAGACATCATCCATCGCTATTTACTTTGCAGCTCAGATCACGAAATAGGAGTTATTTGAATAATAACCTTACTAGGCAATATAGAACTACCCTCTTTGGGAAAAGTATGTTTGCTATGGCCACAAAGATCTACAATAAGATTCCGAATGACATAAAGGGATGTAGCAATATTCATGTCTTTAAAAATAAATTGTTCAAATTTCTTATAGCAAAATCGTATTACTCTGTTGATGATTTTTTATCGACTAAGAAATTTTAATTGTTTCATGTCCGCTTGACGATATCCTTAGGTTATTTATTGTATTGTCTGTCTGAATTTTAATGATAATTATGTAATTTATGTCAATTTCTTATAACTTTGATTATTTAATCATTTGTATGCCCAAGTGGCTGATCATGGTATTGAACCTTAGAAATTTAAATGAATGTAATGAACACCTGCATGTAACCCATGTATCACAAATAAACGATTTGATTTGATTTGATTTGATTTGGAGGGTACCGTCTAGTAAGCTTCGACAAATGTGGAAAGCCCACGATCATCAGATCCAGAGACGTATTATTTAATGAATCCATGATAGAATCGATTGGATTAAATGATGAGATTGAACCAGAATCTGAAAATGAAATCGAGGACAAACTTCCCTCGATCAAAGAAAACGGTCAAGTGTCAAGAGCAAGGGAGGATGAGCCTAGCAAAGCCATTCAACCGCCTATTGATATGTCAGGTGCAAGGGAGGATGAGCAAGATGAAGCCAATCGGTCATCTATCTGTATGCCTCAGACAATCCAAGATTTTCCTGACTCAACGGATGAAGTGGAAGAGGAAAGTTATAATACTCGATATGATTCTGAGGAAGAAGAAAATATAGATAGGGTCCTTCGAGATAGAAGCCAGTTACGACCACCTGCGAGGTACAAAGACTTCGTATTAAATTTGAGTTCCTTTGTTGAACCCAAGACTTACAAAAAAGCATACCATTTTTCTCCGATTTTGACAGTTTCGGTTAGAGAACTTTGTTCCGAAATAGTCTACATTAAAAAGGACCTAGACAGAGTTTCTTTAGTTATTTTTTCGTTAAATCTAATAATTTTAGGCGGTGCTTTCATAGAAAAAGAAAAAAAGAAAAAATAATAGGTGCTAGGTGGGTGCTAGGGGTAGGTGGTGGTGTTAGGTCTATATTAAGTAATAGGTGCTTTATTGTTTTCCTTAGTAGTAGTTTAAGTACTTCTATTTTTGAATTTGAACTTGAATAAATTCATTTATTCCTAGACTGTTTACTAACCAAAATCTATCGCCCAAAACTTCACAGGGTCTACCAGTGATTGTAAAAGTAAGTTCTATTTTGTAGGTATTGTGGTTACGTACTTTTAGGTAGCAACAGGCCTTCACAAGTCTAAACAGCTTGTAAACTGCCAGAACTTAACTTAAAACTTACAAATCCGTTTTAATATTTAATTAAGCACGCACTAGGAGCACCCGCCCATGTTTATGACAACAAAACAAATCACAGATAATTAAATAATTCTAAATATGTCAAACATTCAGAATTTGCGTTATGTTATTGAAGAAAGGTCCGGTCAAAACAATGCTTCTTTGAGAACGAAACGCAGAAATATGATAAAATTGGCTAGTAATACACGTCACTAGCGACTACCCCGTTGCTATGGAAAAGTCACTGTCTATGAAGAAACCTAAGTCTAGGTGTGACCTCGTGCTCGGGAAGGAGAGATTTTGAGAAGGGTAGACAAGCGATTTCTATTCTATAGTAGAGTAGAAATAAAAAGCGTCGTGCTAAGCCTGCTGGTCTCACAAATATATTGCGTTTTGCGATCTTTCTTGACTGGGCATACGCAGCATCTAGCATACGAAGGTAAGGATGGAACTTTATGGTTTTTATGCCATCAAGTTCCATCCTTACGTACGTACGCTTTCCCTGGCGGCAATGAAGCTATCGTAGACAACGGCACGTTCATTTCAGAATCTGACGCACTTGCTTCCGCAACAGCCTCACCAAAACTTTTGTTTTCTGCCTCTGAATCAGATGCCTCGCTGTCCTGACTCACGAGATCGGACTCTACTCCACTAGAGTGGAAAATTACGTCATCTCTTTCAGCCGCGTCGAGTAATAAATTACTAATATCATCATCGCACGGATGGCTCCCCATTTTGAAACTAAAATAATGTATAAAATATTTTATTTAAACCCAAAAGTATGAGGCGGTCGGGTCCGATAGACCCGCGCGCACCTATACGCACGTCCTACTATCACGAAAATGCGCTCTGGACTCAGGTAGCGGGCTGCGGGCGCTTAGCAATTCATAATGACTAGCTACTAAGTGCGGTCAGGCGAGAAATTAGAATTTGAAGGAAATACAATGGTTTTTGTCCACAGGTGGGTCTGACGGACCCTACCACGCATGCCGAAGGTTAAAAATGCATTAATATTATAATGTACTTTATACCATACCTACTCTAAAAAGCTTATTTTATTCACGCAAAACAGTGAATAAAAAGGCTTTTATTCACTGTTTTGTTTTTATTCACTATTTTGGTGTTTGAATTTGGAACACAAAAATATATCTCTATTTCGATGCTTACACAAACTCCTTGCGCTAAAATTCGAAATTCAAAACTCTTTGGTGCAAATAAATTCTCGAGATTTCATTGGTCGATATTTGCGACAAGGAGTTTGGCATTAGATTAAAAACTGTTTTGTGTTCTTTCCTGCCTATATAGAAAAAAAAATAGTGAATTGGCGCCATTTCAAATACTTACTGTGAATTGTACGGACACAAAGTTTAGTGTTACTTTATAATAAATAAATATTGTTTCACAAGTTGACCACCCTAATGATAATAATAAGAAAATTACGCTTAATTTCAGTCATTGCTCTAATTTTAATGTCCATTTCAATTAATGTAACAATTCTTATTTCTTGATTAAATTTCTATTTTCGCTTAAATTATGTTTTTCTCGTAGTCATGGTATAAAGTATAGTATGTAACTCCTGAATAAAGTACGAATTTATATCGAGGGCCATGAATCACTCGCGTCTTTCAGGATTCTAACAGTTGAATCACTCCCTGCGCTCGTGATTCAATCATTAGAATCCTTCACTTGCTCGTGACTCATCTACGGCCCTCGCTTTAAATCCGTCCTTTATTCACTAGTTGCATAACATACTATTTTCCGTCAGTATTTTTTTAATGTTTTCTTAAACTTGTCTGTGTTTGTATTGTTTATATGTTTATGGATAATATTATAAATTATCTGTCAGTAGAACTAGTGGGAATTCGGCCGATAACGGTTTATTGCACGCCTGGGCCTGCAGTCTCGACAAAGATAGCGATCGCTTTACGACAAAATTCGGTCGCAAAGCTATCAAACTCAAACTCAAACTCAAAGCATTTATTTCAATTAAACCTTTATAGGCATTTTTGAATGTCAGAAGAACAATTCATAAAAACAAATCTACGAGTGCAATACGTCATTCCGAAAGCCACCACGCCGAATCACACGCCGCCGAATGCCAGCAACAACGAGCACCGCGAGCACGAAAGCACGCAACGACGCACACCGCTACAACGAATGCACGAGACCCCGAATCACGGAACAACGAATGCAACGCGCAACCGTCGCCCCGCAACCCGGAGCCCCGCGCACCCGCCGCCACGGCACACGCCGCCGCACGCCCCCGCACCCGCAGCACTCGCCGCCGCAAACATCCGGCGCCGCGCAACTCGACGCAGTAACCCCCGGAACGACGCATTGCACTCTAAAGCTACAGTCACAGACACAAGGCATAATAACTTGTGAAAGTACTGTAGTTGCCCATTCCCTAGCGTAGATCTCTATGGAGAAGAAAGGGCAAGAAACTCCATGGACACTCTTTTCAATCAGAATATTATTACAAAATCTTGGTACATTACATCATTCATGTTGAGATGGTATATTATGTGAGAACTATGTAGCAAGACGTGCAAGTTAAGAGCGTCCAGAGTAAAAACATATAATAAATAAAAATAAATAAATAAACCATGGCAACTAAGAGATGACCAGTCTCCACTGACAGCGCCCGTTCACGAACATGACGCCTGGATCAGCACCATTCAACTCAACCATTTTGAAGGGAATTTAATGATCCGACACATGCGCCACCATCAGCGAGACATTTAAGTGAGCATGACATACTCTCAGACACCAGGGCAACGATGCGGATTTAAGTTGGTAGCTAATACCGGCGGGTCGCGTCCGGCTCACGTCCACCTTAAATCCGCATCGTTATAGCTTTGCGACCGAATTTTGTCGTAAAGCGATCGCTATCTTTGTCGAGACTGCAGGCCCTGGCGGAACGGCACGCGTACACCTAAACAAAACTACCTCAAAACAAAAGTTCAAGTCCCAATACAAGGACATGAAAAACTAAACAAAAAACATCATACCTATTCAAAGTGTTAAAATACGCTTCTCCCCTATAACTATTAAAAATAAAATAAAAAAATATAGTGTGGGTAGATCTCAATGAACACTTTCAACCAAAATTGATTTGAAGGAGACATAGTTGCAGTTTTTAAAATATATCACGTATTTCATAACCGTAAATATAACTTTGTCATTCAATGCAAACACTGCGAAAAACAAACTTAACACAAAATGGCTTATTCCACAAATCCCCCTTAAAATCCCTCTTAACTGATTGAGCACCTTATTATTTATTTATTACCTTATACACACAATTAAAAAGCCATTGTCTTATGTACAGATAAGTCAGTAAGTAAGGCGCGCGAGGAGTTATGGTGGAAAAAAAGGTTAAAAACTAAAACCCGAGAACGACAAAAAGAAACGACGCTAAAAAGTATGAATCTAGATTTTCAGGATGCTGTTAAAGAAAAGCCGCACTCACACGTTAATACTTTAGTTTTTATCTTTTTTATTTTTAAACAATTTTGGTGTTTTATATTTTTTTAACACATGACTTTTTTATCCGCTAGAGGGCGTCACTTCAAATTTGAGCAACATTTTTGAAATGTACAATGGTCCCTTCAAATGATACCAAACACGGCGTATTTATCTCCATTTTGATATTAAACACATTACGTTTTGTCCGCTAGAGGGCGCCATATCAACTTTTGTGACACGTCACGTAGTTTATGTTCACCGGACAATTAAGACGGTTCTAATGACACCTCAAATGTCGAGTTCCGTTAAGTAGATAGTAGATTAGGAGCTATTAGAGAACAGATGAACATTATACTCACATACATACATACATAGCCAGTCGAAATCCTTTGGCTTTGCCGTAGTCGGGTAAAGAGTGGAATCGAAAACATCAAAATGTGTAATTTTTGCCGCTTTAGCTACAAAGTACAAATAATTCAAATTAAAGAGGGCTTTCTATTACTATGGCACAGAACCCTTAAAACGCGATCCGACTCGCACCTGGCCAGTTTTTAGTTGACTTGTGACAATTTATGTGGAGTATCCCTACAGATTCTTACCACTACTTGCTCTGGAATATTATTGATGCTCATCATAATTATGCTAACTATTGCTGACTCGTAAATATAAATCAAGCTTTCCACTCTTGTCCGTTGCTATTCGTTTTTCCACTGGTCCGTTGGAGTTTCACTTCTTCTTTCTGTCTTAACACACAAAGCAATGTTTTTTTTCGGTTCTTGCAATAGGCTTGCCTCCGATTACGTCGGTTAATGGCAATAGCCTTGCTTCCAATTACGTCGGTTGATGGCAATAAGCTTGCTTCCAATTACGTCGGTTGACGGCAATAAGCTTGCTTCCAATTACGTCGGTTGATGGCAATAGCCTTGCTTCAAATTACGTCGGTTGATGGCAATAAGCTTGCTTCCAATTACGCCGGTTGATGGCCATAAGCTTGCTTCCAATTACGTCGGTTGATGGCAATAAGCTTGCTTCCAATTACGTCGGTTGATGGCAATAAGCTTGCTTCCAATTACGTCGGTTGATGGCAATAGCCTTGCTTCCAATTACGTCGGTTGATGGCAATAGCCTTGCTTCCAATTACGTCGGTTGATGGCAATAAACTTGCTTCCAATTACGTCGGTTGATGGCAATAAGCTTGCTTCCAATTACGTCGGTTGATGGCAATAGCCTTGCTTCCAATTACGTCGCTTGATGGCAATAGCCTTGCTTCCAATTACGTCGGTTGATGGCAATAAGCTTGCTTCCAATTACGTCGGTTGATGGCAATAAGCTTGCTTCCAATTACGTCGGTTGATGGCAATAGCCTTGCTTCAAATTACGTCGTTTGATGGCAATAAGCTTGCTTCCAATTACGTCGGTTGATGGCAATAGGCTTGCTTCCAATTACGTCGGTTGATGGCAATAGCCTTGCTTCAAATTACGTCGGTTGATGGCAATAAGCTTGCTTCCAATTACGTCGGTTGATGGCAATAGGCTTGCTTCCAATTACATCGGTTGACGGCAATAGGCTTGCTTCCAATTACGTCGGTTGATGGCAATAGGCTTGCTTCCAATTACGTCGGTTGATGGCAACAAGCTTGCTTCCAATTACGCCGGTTGATGGCCATAAGCTTGCTTCCAATTACGTCGGTTAATGGCAATAGCCTTGCTTCCAATTACGTCGGTTGATGGCAATACGCTTGCTTCCAATTACGTCGGTTGATGGCAATAGGCTTGCTTCCAATTAAGTCGGTTGACGGCAATAAGCTTGCTTCCAATTACGTCGGTTGATCTGATGGCAATAGGATTGCTTCCAATTACGTCGGTTGATGGCAATAGGCTTGCTTCCAATTACGTCGGTTGATGGCAATAGGCTTGCTTCCAATTACGTCGGTTGACGGCAATAGGTTTGCTTTCAATTACGTCGGTTGACGGCAATAGGTTTGCTTCCAATTACGTCAGTTGATGGCAATAGGCTTGCTTCCAATTACGTCGGTTGACGGCAATAAGCTTGCTTCCAATTACGTCGGTTGAACTGATGGCAATAGGCTTGCTTCCAATTACGTCGGTTGATGGCAATAGGTTTGCTTCCAATTACGTCGGTTGACGGCAATCCCCTTCCCTCCGCACCGCCATTGCGCATGGACGTGTCTACTTAGTCAGTTAATTTAATTTAATTTAATAAATAATTGATTTTTAGTACAAATATTTAAATAAATCGACACGTAAAATTCACGCGAAGTACCAGGCGCGCAAAGTGTTGCAAGAGATCGAGTCCTGCTTCGAGCGAAGCGACAGAGCAAGTTGGTGTCCACGCTACCCATCTCTGTCGACTACACGTGAGTCATTACCATCTGACTCCACCCACTACACTTATTGAAAGCTGTTACAAGCGCCTACCAAATTGCACCTAGCAGCGTGTGTCATCGCGTCAATACTTGTGATCTGCAGGCGTCAAGTGCATATTTGTTTTGTTTTGTTCTCGAAATGATTAGGCGGTCGCCACCTAAACCGAGTGGTGAACCTTTGCCTCACCATAGTTCCGAACCTGATTTGACATCACCGACTTCGGAACAGAAATTGGACAGAATCACTTTACGTCAAAAACATAAACATGGTATTGATCAATCAACAGAAATTAAATGTCTGCGTGAAGATATCATATCATTACTTGAAACTTTAAGAAAGGAACAAGAAGAGAAATTTAGCGTGATGCAATCTAATTTGAATCAAATAAAGGCTCAAAATACAGAATTGAAAAATACTGTTGAATTTTTGAGTGGTAAATATGACGATCTGATGATTAAATTGGCCATTCTAGAAAACGAAAAGAAGAGTACACACGAGCATATTGTACCTATCTCTAGAGCAGAAAGTCGAGAACATGGAACGAAATGCAAAATCGTCAAGCCTTGAATTTCGCAATGTGCCTATAAAACCCAATGAGTCTAAGGATGATCTTATAGAAATCATCAAAAATCTGGGAACGGCCGTAAGCACTGATATACAAGCGAGTGAGCTCAAAGATGTCTATCGTCTTACCAGCAGCAGAAAACCCCAAACCGATGGGCCTATTACCGCCGAATTTGCGTCTATTATAACTAAGGACAAATTACTCACGAATATAAAAAAGTACAACCGCGACCACAAGACCAACCGGCTTAACAGCTCACACATTAAAATGGCGAAAACAGTCCTATATATATCTCTGAGAGCCTTACCACTAAAGCCAAGAGGCTGTTCTATCAGGCAAGGGAATTTGCAAAGCTAAACGCATATGCATATCACTGGACATCGCATGGCAAAGTGTACATGAAAAAGGAAGACGGAGCGCCGGCAAAGAGAATAACACAAGAATCCGACTTCGAAGGTCTGAAACAACAAGGGAAATGACTAGAGACACTGATGAACACCCAACAACACTCCCGACCTGAAAAATTGATGCGTAATCTGAGAATTGCATGCCTTGTACACTTTTCAGTGTTTAACATAGTTTTAAGTTTTTCTCTTCTGTTTTTTATATTTTTATACGTGCATGCCAACACGCTAAAGCCAAAGTACACTACATCCCTATTTACACAATACACAAAATCATTACACTTAATAACTCATAACGACCACAATTCACATAACACATTACATCAGTTTTTAATACACACTTTTACATTTTTGTTTTACTGCTTTTTCTACACTACAGAAATATTACAAGGTACCTATTATCTATGCATACGTACTATTAATGTCACTGTCCTTAATGTCGCTACAATTCCATTAATTATTTATTAAAATTCGATCACAACGTTAATATAAATATAACAGAACAAGTAGACTTGGCGGACCCTATTGAATGCGTATCTATTAATGACACCAGTCTTTGCCCGAAACTATTTGACTATAATCTCCAGACGCGAAATACAATGGCAATAATTAGCATTAACATTAGAAGTATTAACTGTAACTTTGACCTTCTGGTAGCTTTTATTTCAGCACTAAATATGCGTTTAGATATTATTGTACTGTCCGAGTGTTGGACAAACTTGAATAAACCACCACCAAATATGTATGGCTATGACAAATACTGGACTCAAACTAGCATAAACCAAAATGATGGTGTGGTGGTATATGTACGCAGTGATGTCGTGGCTTGTGTTTATGAGCCTCAGATTAGTGAAGGAAATTGCTTGATTGTCACTTATAAGCCAGACTACACAATTATTTGCTCCTAAGGCCCCCTAGTTTTAGAAATCCTAATCTTTATCTGGAATCACTGAATAATAATCTATGTAAATGTCGAACAAAAACCGTAATATTTACCGGAGACATAAATATTGATATTTTGGCACAAAACCAGTCTAGTGTAGCCCAAGAGTACCTAAATCTGATGGCTATGCATGGACTGCGGCCAGGCATTAACAAACCAACGCGCATCAAAACATGTATTGATCATTTCATGGTAAAATGCTCATACCGTTGGAAAACAGCAGTTTTTGAACAGCCTATAACAGACCACTGCCCAATACTCTTATATATTAATGGCTCTAAAATACAAAAAAAAAGTGTGACGTACAACAAAGAAACAATTGACTATGCTATGATAACAAAACTACTCACTGAAGAGTCTTGGGAAGATCTTTACACATCAACCGATATCAATATTGCATCGGAATTATTAACGACAAGACTATCGAATATTATAACGAATAATACCAGTGTTACAAAAAAATCGAATAGACATAGACCATTAAAACCGTGGATAACAAAAGGAGTAGTCAAATGTATAAGAAAAAGGGACAGATTACACAAAACCGCAGTAAAGACACCGGATAATTTGCTCCTACAAATAAAGTACCAAAAATACAGAAACACGTGTAATTTTATCATAAAATCGTTAAAAAAACAGTATTATCAGGAAAAGCTAAAGATAAACAAAGGTAATATAAAGAAAACATGGGAAGTCATTAAAGAAGTTTGTGATATGAAGAAAAACAAGGACCCCATTGTTGAACTATTGGATATTGACACTTCACCAACACAGTCTCTGGGTAGGGTCAATAGCTTTTTTACGGGAGTTGGAGAAGCATTAGCAAATGAGTTACTTACTAGGATGGATAGATCTGAACAAGAACTATCGCAAGAAGCTGCCAAGGATACCTCACCTCTAAACTCTATGTCTTTTATTCCTACGGATCCCTATGAGGTGAGGACTATTATTCTAGGGCTAAGATCGCACACTGCGCCCGGAAGAGATAAAATTACACCGGAAATTTTAAAACAAAATATTGTTTCCCTTGCAGCACCCATTACATACATGTGCAATCTTAGCATGTCGACTGGCAGGTTCCCATCTACATTTAAGAAAGCTGTTGTTTGTCCAATTTTTAAATCTGGAAACAAGGATGATCCAAACAACTATCGCCCTATCTCTCTTCTATCAGCGTTGTCTAAGGTCCTAGAAAAAATTGTCAACAGGAGAGTCGTGAAATACCTAGAAAGTAACAGACTGCTAAGTGACTTTCAATTTGGGTTCCGAGAGAAAAAATCAACCGAGGATGCAGTTATGGCATTGACTTCAACTCTTGTATCTTATCTAGATGGTGGGGATAAATGTCTGGGGGTCTTTTTAGACCTCCAAAAAGCATTTGATACCGTATCTGTCAAAATTCTAATCACGCGTTTGGAGAATGTTGGTATAAGGGGGCTTGCTCTGGACTGGTTTAAGGACTATTTGACGGATAGGTCTCAGCGTGTTAGAGTAGCTGGCCATGAAAGTACTGACTCCATTTGCAATTATGGTGTTCCCCAGGGCAGCACGTTGGGGTCTACATTATTCCTCATTTATATAAATAGCCTATGTAAGATAGCTGCCACCCTGCCACACATGGAACTGCTAATGTTTGCTGACGACACTGTGTTGATCTTTCATGGTCACACCTGGGAAATTGTATTTAAACTAGCTGAGACCAGCTTAGCAAAGGTGACCACCTGGCTGGAGAACAGCCTTCTATCGCTCAACACTAGCAAGACAAAGTATATATGCTTTAGCAAAACATCTATAGGGAAACCTACTGAATCGCACAACCTCAAAATACATGCATTCCCCTGCAATAGAAGAGAAATGCATACCAGCTGTAACTGTGCAACGCTATCCCAAGTAAACACCGTGAAGTATTTAGGAGTAACGCTAGATGACCAACTTGCCTGGACTATGCATATATCGCTGACTATGGCTAGAATAAGAAAACTTGTATATATTTTAAAAACTTGCGCACAGTGGCAAATGATATTATACTTGTACAAACCTACAGAGCTTTGTGCGAATGTATTATTAGATATTGCATTTGTGCTTGGGGAGGTGCGGCAAAAACTCACATAATTGGAATCGAGCGAGCACAGCGGATGGTACTCAAAGTACTTTTATACCTACCGTAATGACATCCCACATCTTCAGTGTATGAATTAGCAGGAGTCTTATCTGTGAGGAAAATATTTATATACGAAATACTACGAAGATACCACAGACGAGTCGTTCCTAACGAACCCATATCACGTAAGCGCGTAGAGTACTACCCTATACCTCGTACGAAGACAAAATTTGCTAGAAGATACTATTGTTATCTAGCTCCGCATACTTACAATAAATGTAATAAAATCCTGAAATTGAGGAAGTTGACCAATAACAAATTTAAAATAGTAATATATAATTGGCTAAAAACTTTAGACTATACTGATGTAGAAAATATTTTGAAAACATAACCTATTCTAAATTTACCATCATACATACACACAGCCTCACACACACACATACATACCCACATATATGCACATCTGCACGCACGCACGCACACATACACACACACAAACACATACCTACACACACACACACACACACACACCACACACACGCCACCCACACATGGCAGCACGTTAGCTACTTAACTTTATTGTTTAATTTCCATTGTTACTAATAAGTTTTTCTATCTCTTTTTAAATATAATAATTCTGTCAGGCATATAGTATTGTCACTTTAATAGGGGGAAGACACTAACACCTGTAACACAGTTTTTACTAGCGTAGGTGTTAGGGAATTCAATATTGTAATTGTAACTAAGAAATTTATTATTATTATTATTTATTAATGGGCTTGCTTCCAATTACTTGGTATCAGAGTTGGAGCCCTTTATCTAGACTATGTAAGATTTTTTTGGTTTCGAATTCAGATTATTTGTTTGATAAAATAAGATATATAAATTAAATAAAGCACGCAATTATTAAAATGAACCTAATCTAACCAAATCATAATTTGTAATAAACCTGCGAAAAAATCGAAATATGCGCTGGGACTAGGACACGTTGTAGATGTGAAACTTCGTTTTGTTTGTTTTTGACTTCTAATAGGTGTGTCCAAACATTTAGATTTTTTTCTTATTCGTCGTTAAAAATAGTCCACAGAAAGCATTTAATTTGTTGATGGAGGTCAACCACTAACTAATATTGTGGTTTCCAATCCTTCTGTATGATGGGAAGGAGTTAGAGGTTTGATCGCGGGGCTGCTAGGAAACGGAATAGTCCGAGGACTATTTTTTTTTACATACAGCTGAGCAGGTACATATGGTAGTTCTTAGACATTTAACTACTTATTATTCACCAAAGTAAATCACGAACTTAGCACAAAAATGCGATGCGGTATCTAGGTCAGAGATCACCCGAATACTATGTTTTACGTCATACAGTAAATAAAATTCGTAATACACACGTCCGATCTACCTGAACCTGAGTGCTAGCAGAGCACGCTATACCTGCGACTAAGCACATGGTTTCCAGCACACATTGGGTACCCAGTACCCACACGTCCACGTTACACCAATCTTGTTGCCTAGTCTAGATTCTATCCAATTTCATGGCTAATTTGTAGACTCTCAGTCGCAAGTATTGATCTAACTGTCAGTATTAGGTATACAACGCCGCTATGGTTGGTATTTTAGGAGAGGTCAAGTGGTCCCAATATAATTTGATTCTGAATCGTAGGTAATCCATTCTCAAACATAATTTATTTTGTGTTTAAGTATATGTTTTGGTCTGTAGGTACTTAAATACTTTTTAACGAATTTGAGTTCCAGTGGTTAGTCGTCGTGTAAGCTGCGGGCTGCGGGCCGCGGGGTTGATTACGTAAAGCACAGCTCGGAAGCTGAGCGTGAGCGGTGTGTCGGTGACGCTTGAACTTTGTATCGGGGCGCGCAGAGGGCACGGGGGGCGAGCGGAGCGAGGGGGGCGCGGGCGGCGCGCGGCGCTGCGCGGCTGCGCGGGTCGATGGGCTCGCGGCGCGGCGCGGCGCTCGGTCCAGTGCTCCAGTCGGCCTCCAGCGCCCAGCAGCGCCCCCGAGCGCACCCGCTCGCGCGAACCGAGCCCGCCGCGACTGTCCGTGTGTTGCGATGAAGGTATAGAGGCCCCTTCGTAGCGCGGTAGTGTATGCCTTAGCTGTAAGTAGCGGCGCGCGGTGCCAGCCCGGTACGTGTCGCCACAGCTCACAGCCGGGCGCGGCCTCACCCGCTCTCCGCCTGCTCTCGGGCTCCCCGAGGAGCTCTATACCATGCATCCGTGTCACCACTCACCCGCACGCCTTTATATCGTAATGATCACATCTTCATCTCCGTATTATTGTTTCCTACCACCTACCACTTAATAATAATTTATAATTATTACGCGTCAAGATTAACTATGTAGTACAATATGTTCTGCCTGGATGGCACTCCCCGTAGGCCCTTGTAGTTGGTAACGAGTAAGTTAGGATGTTACTATTAATAGATTAATGCGGAACATCAATATACCTTTCAGAATAGGCGTTGTAGTCTATAAATTCCCTTACTTGTGGTTGTGACAAAGGCCGTTTCATTCAAAGCTGCTCGCCGATCAATAAAATAACTGACTGTCCTCTCCAATTCCCTTTTTCAATAAATGTGCGTGTCCTGACATAAATGATATAGGTACTCGTAACAGTGATGTGTAATAGATACCTATAATTTTGAAGAAATCGTTGCAGAGAGCTACGTTTGAATATGTCTGTATTTAACTATTCCCAAAAACTGTAGGTAATGTAATTATCTGTAGGACATGCAATGCAACATAGAAGTAGGCCTAGAATTAGTTCACTCGTACACATTCTCATGATGTGTCAGCAGATTGAGCTAAATAATAACGCAATTCAATTGACATAGGTTAGACAGCTAATGCCGAATTTATTTTTACAATATAATACCTCTTATTTAGATACTTAGCAAGTTATTTGGTATTTAATAAGCTTATTACGTTATATAGGTCAAATAATATAAAAGTTATTAATGATTGGTTTCAGCAACACAAAGCATTACTAAGAAAATCGTATAATGCTAAAACTACCCAAAGGTCTTAAAAAGAAGAAAAAGGGGAAAAAATCTAAACGCAAAGGTGAACAAGAACTTTTCACAGAAGAGGAGTTAGAAAAATATAGAAGAGAGCATCAGCAGCAAAGCGCTGAAAACGGGGAAGGTACTGCCAAGGAAAATGAAGAATGGTCTAAATTTAAGGACTTGACTACTGGCATAGATACTGTACTTAAAAGAACACAAGGAGACCTAGACCGCATCAAATCGACTTCCTTTTTTCAACGCATACCACCAAAGCAAGTTGAACCGGAAAAAAAGGAAACTCCTCATAGGCCAGTAGTTGAAGTAACTGAAGCAGACTTTCCACAGCTTGTTCAAGCTCAGGCAGACGCTGAAGAAGCTGATAAAAGTGAATACGGTGTAACAGACGACGAGTCCGAAGAAGACGACCAAGACGACATCTTCGACACCTCCTATGTGGATGCTGTCGAGCGCGGGGAAGTGAAACTCGGGTATGTCCCTGACTCTCCAGAGGGATTCCAAGATGATGATATATTTGACACTTCCCATGTCGATGCATTGATAAAAGGACAAGAAGTCAAAACCTCTAAAGGAAAAAAGGCACTAGACATTGGAATAGCAGTTGGTGTTCTTACTGGTAGAATAGATAATGTAACTATTACCAGTAAGCGCCCTAAAAGAGTGATTCCCGGTGATTTATTATTAGAAAACACTGACAGGTACGACGAAAGGCCAGTCGAATCAATTGTTGCGAGTGAGCCGATAGAAAAAAGTATATTGGACCTTGATACAGATATTCCTATAACAACACCAATAGATTTAAGCGTATCTCTTCATACGTCTTTGATTCATCAAAATAACAAAAGCGATCAAGATCCTTTCTTTACTGAACAGCCGTCAGCAGAAGATGAGTTTGATGAATTTACTCTACTGGCTGCACATTCACTTGAGGTTAGCGCAGAAGTTACGAAATTAAGAGAAACTGAAATAAAAGCGGAACCTGTTTTACAAGAATCGTGGTCAGCTTTTGAAGCCGATAAAAATGAGTTTGTATTTGCAGAGAGCATTATCGAAGACCAGATTGATGTCATAGACCCCTATTTAGATCAAGACGATCCCTTTGATACAAGTTTTGCGGACGCTGTGATACCTGTAACTCAATTTCAAGCTAATAAAGAGGCAGTAATTTTAGAAGACGACGACGATTTCGATCCACGTTCGGATGAAGTACGCTTAAGATTAAATAATAGACGTAAATCTTCAGTTCGTATTCATTTAACTGATCCTTCAGGAGTACGAGAATCCATAACTTCTGACGATATACTCGTCAAGGAGGAGACTCAAGCGATCCGTGATTTATTGGGTGGAAGTACTACAGATCTTACTCAATTAGGTGACTCACCCTTAGACCCAGTGGATGTAAACAATTGTGAGATAGATCCATTCGATACCACAATTGTTGATAGGATTGTAGCGCCTGGTAAAGTAGAATTAAAACTTTTGGAACAAGAATTGATAACTTCCGATTCTTCTCCAATATACAGAGTACCAAGTGATCCAGATTTTGACCCCAGAGCGGACGAACCCAAGAAAACAGAGCGACGGGCATCTCGCCCTGAAAACCTTACTGTTAGCAAGAGTGTTATTTTCAACGTTGAGGCAGACGAATCTCTTGGTTTAGACGCAAGAGTTAAGTCAACTAAACCGGTCACGCCTTATTATTCACGAGAACTTTCAATCACTGAAGACGCTAGCGAGGAAGCAGAAGCTGCTGATAGCGTACCAGATATCTTAACTCGCACGCGGTCTGACGAAGACTTGACGGCTCCAAAACCTAACTATCAAAATAAGAGAAGGCATTCGGAATATTCACAAACTAGTAACATTAAAGTGAATGTGAAAGCAAGTGATTTATTGCACAGTGCTCAAACAGAAATAAAGGATAAAGTACTGACGCCATCAGAGCCCCAGCGATCTTCGGTAGCACCTGATCCTTTTGACACGTCGTTCGCGAGTAATATCGCACCTTGCAAAACTGAACTGAAATTGCTAGCTAAAGAGTTTTCTTGTGAGGAAACTGATAACTTAGAAGAGGACAAGAACGACTTATTAGACCCATCTGACGACATATTTCAAAGGAAAGCATTGACTCCGGAGCCATCTAACGCAGCCCGATTACCAGAGTCTGACTTCGACCCATTTGATACATCCTTTGCGGGTGATCTAAATCCGGGCAAAACCGAACTAAAGCTATTAGAATCAGAGTTTTTAAATTAATCATATAAAAAAGTAATCATAATGGCGTTCAACCCATTCTTAAGTATGAATGAGCCGGCGGCTCCGGTTACTGCGGATGTGCTTAACCCGTTTATGATGTCAGAAGCAGAACCAGATGCCTTTACGGGCGATAATCCTTTCGCCACTAGCAATCCTTTCTCCGACTTTGGTGGTGGATATGAACCACCGGCCGGGGATACAGTACCCGTGGATATATTTGGTGGTGCAGAACCAACCGGAATTGGGGCAAAGCACTACGAAGAGTTTTCTGAAAACAAGTCTACCCCGCTGGATATTTTCACAAGCAGCCCGGTGGATCACGACCGCATAGCCAAGCCAACGGAACTTGATTTAGTCTCCACCACCATCGATCACTCATTTTTGAGCGAGGATGAAGTGCAGGGACCACAGCTGCCTGCCAGACCTTTGCCACCCGAAACTCAAAATTTGATCTTGAGCGTAACCGGTCAAATGGAATTTACCAGTTCTCATCTACTGGACCGTATCCCACCGACACGCACTCCCAGCCCTGTATCGGTGCGCGACATCCACTCACCTAGCCCCACGCCGGAACTCGAGCCGCCCGAAGAGCCGCCCAACGACAGCTTCGACATTAACCGCAACAAGCCGACGCGGCCGCCGCCCGCGCGGCCCCCGCCTGCCGCCCGACCGCCACCACCACGCCCGCAGCCTCCACGCCCACCGTCCGCGCCGCCCGTACCCCCTGCGCCCCTCGCGCCCGCTGCACCCCCTGTGCCGCCCGTGCAGAACGCCGAAGACATCAATCTGTTCGATGCACCCGTACCTGCCCCTATGAAACCTACTAAGGAAGCTATAATGAGCTTATACTCGGCACCAAAAATAGAAGAAAAACAAATTGATTTCTTAAGCGACGATATAGTAGATGACATTGCAACTGATGCTAACGATGACATACCGCCACCAATGGGAGAAGTACCAACGCCGATTGCTTCCATGACTGCGCAGACCGGTGTCCAACCAGAAGAGCTTACCGCTGTAACTGTGTCGGCCACCAGTGTGTTTCCTTCAACAATTGACTCGTTGACTGATACGGTGGCACCCATGGACTGCTCGGAGCCGCAGACAGAGGTGGCTTCAGCGACCTCTAACACCGCTCCATTTGCGGACGTAATGAGAGACGAGTTCTCAGCGCAGCCTGCCGGGCTAGACGACGAGCTGAATCCGTTTGAGAATGTAATCGAAGCGACTGCAACACAGTCGTCTGACACAGCTGTCGATATATTTGGCATGAAAGCGGACGACGTAGTGATGACAAGCAGCAATGACGTGTTCAATAACGTTAAAGAAAATATTTTTGATTCGGCTGCTATGAATGGATTAGCGGAAAAACAAATCAAGCTGCAAGCTGATCTATTCTCATCGGCTCCTACTGAAACTTTCGATGACACTTCGCACGTATCTCAACCGTTCGATATGGGACCAGAAGACACCTTCGACATGAGTGGGCCGTCGCCGTCCGCGGACCCTGGTTGGGGCACACAGACCGATACAATGATGCATGATGCTTTTCCCAGCAGTCAAGACGCGTTCGACGCTTTCTCTGCTAAATTCGATTCTACCGCTGCTAATAACCTAAACTCAGGTGAATTTCTATAACATCAGTGAAATGAATGGCCTTTACTTTACAATTCCTGGACAGTTAATGAATTGTCAATCCGTGGCAGGAGCTTGGGGCGACGACGGTGGAGCAGAGGCGGTGGCGAGCGGCTTCGAGGCAGAGGCTTTCGACCCGTTCCTGAGCATGGGCGCGCCGCCGCCTCCCACTGCCACGCCGCGCCTCGAGCACCAGGGCTCCAGGGACTCCGCAGATGACACCTTCTCTGTCTTCATCAGGTTATATTACTTACTTATTCATCTACAGTCAACACGTACGTTTTCCTTAAAAATAATCTTACTTTGCTTCCTCTTCTTTTTAGACTAGATGCCATATAGTTTTTGTAAACGAGTTCATGCTGTTTGTTCTCAGTGTTACAAAGAACACTGAGTACTTAAGCCCGCACGGTGTGTGGTTTCACTCAGTGGTTAGATAACGTTGCAGAGCTTAACCGGTATCGAGCCAAAACCTACTTTTTGACTCACAAAATGTCTTTCCGGGTTTGAATATAAATGATGACTTAGAAAGCTGCTAATAAGTAACTCCTTCATGGGCCGAATGACTGTTGAGTAGACCAAAGGACAGCGAGACGAGCGGCGAGGGGGCGGCCGTGCCTGTTCTAGCACCGCCGCCACGGCCGCAGGTGCTGCCCGACTCACCGCGTCTCAACCCCTTCGACAAGAGCGGACAGGAGCAGTCACGCGCCGAGGCACACTTCGGTAAGACACTATCGGAGCGAGCTTCATCCACTCGTCCTTCCTCCGTACTTACTAGTGTGTGGTCCAGAGCGCGGCGACGACGACGCGCGCAGCGGCGGAGAGAGTCCGCCCACGCCGCTGTTCGACGACGACGTGTCGCAGCCGCTCGAGGACTTCCCTCGCGTCAAGTACACGGGACCAGGCTGGGAGATGCATTTACGACAACCAAACAAAAAGAAAATTACCGGACAGAGGTCAGTATATAGTCAATACAGAACACCCCATGTCACATATCATGTGAATCATGTCACACGAATGATGTATGGAGTACATTACATTTGCAATCGATACTCACATCGTTAGCAGTGGTCCAAGCGGCAGAAAATTTCACAATGATTGACGTGTCGAGTAGTAGTTGTAGCAGTTGTTACTACTGTGACACTGGCGGCTGTGCACAGGTTCTGGAAGAAGATCTGGGTGCGCGTGGCGCTGGCGGGCGATAACCCGGTGGTGCAGCTGCTGAATGCAGTGGGGGACAAGGAGCCGTTCCAAGAGCTGCCGCTGCAGGCTTGCTACTCAGTGTCTGATATCGGCGCACAGCAGTTCGACCAATTCGGCAAGATTTTCACGGTCAAGCTGCAGTACGTCTTTTATAAGGAGCGCCCCGGTGTCAGGTACGTTTTAATTTAATTGGACTATATTAAAAGGAATCGAACAATTAAACAATACACACGTCTGACTTATGAGATCATCTTGTGAGGTTCTATAGCGGCAGAAAACTACAATGATAGATTTTGTACGCTCTACAGACCGGGCCAGGTGACGAAGGCGGAGCGCATCACCAACAAGCTGTCCCAGTTCGCGGCGTACGCCATCCAGGGCGACTACCAGGGCGTGAAGGAGTTCGGCAGCGACTTGCGCAAGCTGGGCCTGCCCGTGGAGCACGCGCCGCAGGTGTCGCAGCTGTTCAAGATCGGCTCGCTGACATTCGAGGACGTGAAGCAGTTCAGTTGCTGCATTGAGGAAGCGCTGTTCCGCCTGTCAGCGCACCGCGACCGCGCGCTTACCTACAAGATGGAGGAGGTAACCCCCCCCCCCCCAACACACACCACCTCACACGTGGTTGTCATTGAAATAACTGAAATCCCTGTATACGAGTATGTATATTCTCATTGAATAATGACCCTGTACATAAGAAGAACAACAAAAGTCCCATTGCGAAAAAGACAGCTTTTCCCAATCTGGGGGCATGGCAGTGCCCCCGCCAAGTCGAGCAATAAAGCGGCACGGCCTTACCATACCATCCTTTTCTCGAACCGGTTCAGGCCATTTTCGACCTCCTATAACTTCGTTGTGGATAAAACTAGAAGCCTGCATTTCAGGCCAATTAGGCATTGTATAAACACGGTATACTTTTAATTTCATTATATTTGAACCAGTAGTTTAAAAATTCTATCTAATCAAAGTTCCCCAGTTTTGTCACTCACACACTGACTGACTGATTGACGGATCATCAAAAGTCTAAGGCACTTCTAGCAGACGTAGAAGCTTCAAATTTATGATATAATTAGTGTTTAGTGTATATATCATGGAAAAACTAAAAAAAAAATGTAATTTCAGTCTAGTTTTCCAGATACACTAACTGCATAAATAACTTTGTAATCCCATATAAATGTTTAGGATTACAAAGTTAAAGTTACATTTTCAGTGAATGTGAATTTTACTAGTTTTTAACACACTTCCTAGTTTCTGATTGATTTGAAATTTTGCACGTATATGTACAGTAAGACAAGACAAGTGCATGGGCACGCTAAGGATTGTATTGCTGTGAACGCACGGGCGAGCGTCCATGGGTTTGTATGTGTAAGTGGTCTCGCTCTATATAGTACGCACACCACAGCCACAGAGATTGCCCGCTACCGTATCATGTCGTCGGCGTGGTCGCGTCGGGCGTCGCACTCAACGAAATAGCACAACAAAATATATTTCCGTCTCTTTCGTTATTATCGCAGCAAACGCATTTTAATCAATTGCAAAAATTCGCGTTTAACTTTCAAGTGTCCATAGCTGTTTGGACTAAGCAGTGGAATTACGATCAATGAGGTCTGAGGTCAAAGCTAAGCAAAGATAGTGCTTTTTGTTTCTTTGTAAACATTTTTTTCTTTTTGTAATTATTGTAATTGTCCATTATAATACTTATTTTATATATGAAGTTAAATATATGTATAGGATAAAAACCCAAAGTATTATTATTTAACTATTTAATTATGTGATTGTGATTATGTTATCATTTCGGTGTTGGGTGGTAAGGTAGAAAAAAAAACAATAATTAACTAATTAACAATCATGAGAATTGTGACGTCAAATCCTACCTAGATAAAAACAGTTCTCTTGTTCTCATTTTTTATTGTATACCCACTAAGTCAATTCTTAGCAAGGAAAAGATTATGAAGAATACACATAAAACCACAGAAATATAATATCACAGAAATATAATTGATTATACCCACTAATTATTAGATATCAGCAGAGTTTATTGACAACTAAGTAATATGATTTAGACTTTATGAACCTGTTTTTTTGTAACGTCACAATGAATGTCGTATTGAGGTTATAGCCTAAATGATCATTTTCTTGAAGAAAAGAAGATTGAAACTAAACCTCAACTTATGATTAGTAAATAATTACGGATAAGTTATTATCATCAAATATGTTATTACACGTTTAATTATTAAAACCATATCAGGGCAGTGAGTGTTATCTTTGCGCCGTAAATGAAACCTACCCGGTTGACTTGATTTAAAAGTCTTGTCATCTGAAAATATGGTAGTATTCCAGTTAACATCTAAATAATCCGAAACGAAACTGAATCATTCTTGATTATATCTATTTGTCAGGACGGGCTTTTTAGCTGGTCTTCTGTGATGAAAGCTTTTAGCTTGGAAGGCTCGGAGAACAGTTTGAGATGAGGTATCGAATAATTCCGCGAAGCGTCCCGTTGGTGTGAAACCATTTATTTGACCATTTATTATGTCGTCGCCGCCGTCGCTGCGTTTCACTAACAAGCGACGGCCTTCCACTTCGCTGTCGGTTAGCAAGGCGACCCTCTTCCTCGTATCTTTTGATTCTGAGGTTGTGTATTCTTCTAAAACAAAACAAAGGTGATATTAGGCGGTTATAATAAAATACTAAAGACTTCATTCGCTCTGCATTTATGAATCCAATAATAAACACTAATTATTTATCTTTTAAGCCTTATGATGAATTTAAAAAACAATTAATGAATTCATTATGTCACTAAACGATTAAGTTACAATTTCGTTTAAGTTACAATTCATAAATACGACTCACATTCAGTCCGGTTTTTTCTGATAACTGTAATCTATTACCAGAGTAATCTACACCACTTTTATGCGGAGCAATAATAGTCGCCTTCGCCTCAATATAAATATGTGCCTGCCTCAGACCAAGTAAAAAGTAAAGACGGAACTCTGCGAACAGCAAAGTGAGGCCGGTCAAACTACGCCTCGCCGTGTACATACACAATACACGCACACACGTACAACATAAACTACGCCTTCGTCTTAAACTTTTTATTTGGTCTGAGACGTGTGTGCGTCACTAGCCACTAACCGCCGTTATGTCTCACTAGCTGTACCATGCGTTGCAATGCCCTTTTTTCTACCTACTTCCTGCCTATCTACCTACTACCCTACCTACTACCCTACCTACTACCCTACCTACTACCCTACCTACTACCCTACCTACTACCCCACATACTACCCTACCTACTACCCTACCTACTACCCTACCTACTACCCTACCTACTACCCTACCTACTACCCTACCTACTACCCTACCTACTACTCTACCTACTACTCTACCTACTACCCTACCTACTACCCTACCTACTACCCTACCTACTACCCTACCTACTACCCTACCTACTACTCTACCTACTACTCTACCTACTACCCTACCTACTACCCTACCTACTACCCTACCTACTACCCTACCTACTACCCTACCTACTACCCTACCTACTACCCTAGCTACTACCCTGCCTACCTTCCTTCTACTTTCTCAACATTTAAACCTTCCCTGGATTACCACAAATAATTCAAAACCAAAATTAGCCAAATCGGTCCAGCCATTCTTGAGTTTTAGCGAGACTAACGAACAGCAATTCATTTTTAAGGTTCCGTAGCCAAATGGCAAAAAACGGAACCCTTATAGATTCGTCATGTCTGTCTGTCTGTCTGTCTGTCTGTCTGTCTGTCTGTCCATCTGTCCGTCCGTATGTCACAGCCATTTTATTCCAAGACTTTAAGGATTACACAGTTGAAATTTGGCAGGTAGATGTATTCTGTAAACCGCTTTTTGATTTTTATATAAAAATGAAATAATATAAGATTAAGAGGGGGCTCTCCATACATGGAATTGAAACTAAAAAAACTTTTTTTCATCAAACCAACACATGAGTATCTATGGATAGGTCTTCAAAAATTACATTGATGTTCTTAAAATCATTTTTTCTCAAAGTCAATCGTTTCAAAGATAGACACATCCAAAGTGGTAAAATGTGTGTCCCCCCCCCCCTCTAACTTTTAAAGTAAGAGAGTGACAATTCTAAAAAAAATATATAATGTAGATCTCAACAAAAACTACCAACCAAAATTGGTTTGAACGAGATCTAGTAAGTATTTTTTTTTAATACGTCATAAATCGTAAATCGCAATAACTTAATTTAAAAAATACGCTGTTATTAAAACATCGTCAAAGTTACAACGAACTACAATAACTTTTATATTATGTTACTTGCTGCTACGGAACCCTTCATGGGCGAGTCTGACTCGCACTTGGCCGGTTTTATATATATAGATTACCTCCAATCAAGTAAATTATACTCACAAAATGTGTGAAACTATTTGCGTGAGATTAGAACGCACGACTGACTGACTGATTCACAATAGATCTATCCGAACGCGCTAAACCGCTAGGCCATCGTGACTTATATTTCAATGTTGAAATTATGAACCACAAACAGTTGGTGACGACAATATCTGTCTTGAAAGTAAAAGGTCGTAAGTCCAAACTAAGCGTCAAGCTATTGCTTTGTGCGGTCGCTTATCCACTTTAGTAACCGACCTTTAGTATCGCCTATCAATGCAATATTATGATGACATAGAACTGATCTGATGATGGAGCTGGAAGTTGGCCATAGGAACTCAATTTTAGAATGTCATAACCCCATCGAGTTTGGACTCGTTTGATTCATCTTGACGAGTACTTTGTCTTTAGATGGTTTCCAAGGTCTGTTGGTGGAGCTTGAAGGTGGCCATAGGAATTCCATTAAAAAACGACTTGACCTTGTCGAGTTTTTACTCGTTTGATTCAGCTTGTCGAGTACTAGCAATACTTCAGATCGATGAATAAGACTGCTCCAAGTTCGAATAAAATTATGTATTGATTCATTAAACGAAATAGATAGAATGAGAGACGCTACAAAAAGAAATGAGATCCCACCAAAAACGAAACTTTGAAAAAAAAGCCAAGCCGTGCTACTCAGTTCTTTTACCGTAAAAATCTGTGAGATTTATGTAATACCAAGTCAGTCACATTGGCCAATGTGTTGGCCAGCTATTACAATGGCCTGTTTAACATTGGCGAATGCGATGCGATGGCCAAGTCAATCTATTTATTGAAAACATCAAAGGTTTTTAAGTAGGGATTGAATATATATTAACTGACTTGGTATTACATAAATCTCACTGCTTTTTACGGTAAAAGAACTGAGTTGCGCGGCTTGGATTTTTTTATTTACAAGTTTTGTTTTTGGTGGGAAATTATATTTTGTCGTGTGTATCAGGAATATCAGTATCATCATCAGCCCATGACTTGCTGATCTCAGTGGTGGCATCGGAAATGTAAATAATAATATATAAGTACGTCGAATGAATACTTCCCCTCTCTGGCAGGTACAAATAACTGCGGTGGACGAGCTGTACGTGGAGCAGGACGCAGAAGGCTCGGTGCTGAAGCAGATCGCGCGCGTGCGCTTGTTCTTCCTCGGCTTCCTCAGCGGTACGTGACCGTCTGACGTGTGACAGACGTCGCGCGAGCCTCTCCCGTCCAGCGTCCGTGTACAGTAGGCGTGTGTTGCAGGCATGCCGGACGTGGAGCTGGGGGTCAACGACCTGCGGCGCCAGGGCAAGGAGGTTGTAGGGCGCCACGACATCATCCCCGTCGTCACGGAGGAGTGGATCCGCGTGGAGGAGGCCGAGTTCCACGCTTGCGTGCAGCCTGAGGAGTTCGACGCCACGCAGATTATCAAGTACGCGCCCACAACGATACATTGGACGCGAGCACCATGTTCATACTATGCTAGCTTATGTTTATTATTGTAATAAATTCTAGCCAGTCTAATTGGCTAGGTAGGGTAGCTTCCGTGGCAAATGTTGAATAGTGTTAGTACCTCTTGCGTGTGTGGCAGGTTCAAACCGCCGGACGCGTGCTACATCGAGCTGATGCGGTTTCGAGTGCGGCCGCCCAAAAACCGCGAGCTGCCGCTGCAGCTGAAGGCCGTGTGGTGCGTCACCGGCAACAAGGTACGTGTCCTGCCCCCCCCCCCCCCCTCCCGTGTGTATCTGTGTGTGTCGTGTCCTCACGGCGGTGTGTGTGTGTGTGCGCAGGTGGAGCTGCGCGCCGACGTGCTGGTGCCGGGCTTCGCGTCGCGCAAACTGGGCCAGGTGCCCTGCGAGGACGTGGCCATCCGCTTCCCCATCCCCGACTGCTGGATCTACCTATTCCGCGTGGAGAAGCACTTCCGCTACGGTTCCGTGAAGTCCGCGCACAGGTACCCACGCGCAATAGCTCGCAAACAACGTTATCGATATATATATGTTTTTTTAATGGCCGGCACCCCTTATAGTTTGGTGCACTGCGAATTGTGTATGAAATAATGTTGCATGAAAAATGATAATTTCGTTGCTTTGAAAAGTTTGGAAAGAACATGAGCAGCAAAGTTGCGTTATTTTTGAACTTTTACTATCAATCTAGACGGAGGCATTTTTAACTTGTTCTTAATTCTTGTTCGTAAAGCCTGTCTCTAGGCAGGTCAAGACATTACGACCATGTCACGTCTTACATCATATAGGAATATGATAGCTTCTAATGTCTGTTGGTGCTAACGTTGCACTTTGCTGAGCAGGCGCACCGGTAAGATCAAAGGCATCGAGCGGTTCCTGGGCGCCGTGGACACGCTGCAGGAGTCGCTCATCGAGGTGACGTCCGGCCAGGCCAAGTACGAGCACCAGCACCGCGCCATCGTGTGGCGCATGCCGCGCCTGCCCAAGGAGGGACAGGGTGAGTGCACCTCGCCCCCCACCTCCCCACCCCCCGCCACTCCGCCAGCCATTCACAGCCACCCTCTGCCTGCAGGCGCGTACACGACGCACAACCTGGTGTGCCGCATGGCGCTGACGTCGTACGACCAGGTGCCGGCCGAGCTCGCCAGCCACGCGTTCGTGGAGTTCACGATGCCGGCCACGCAGGTGTCGCACATGACGGTGCGTTCCGTGTCGCTGCAGGAGCACGACGCCGACCCGCCCGAGAAGTACGTGCGCTACCTGGCGCGCCACGAGTACATGTGAGTACACACACAGCCACACGTACACACACACACACACGAGTCTGACGGTGCCGTGTGTTGCAGCGTGGGCATCGAGCGCACGTCGGGGCAGGCGGCGCCGGCGTACGCGCTGGCCACGGCGGGGCGCCACGCCGAGCCGCCCGCGCCCCCCGCCGCCCCCGCCGCCGCGCCCCTCCCGCAGCCCCCCTCCAGCGACTCCGACTCGGACTAGGTCCCACGTACCAAATAGTGCGTGTTCGCGGAACTTGCAGAAGAACTCGCACTGCTCATACTTATGTACGCTAGTCGTCCTTAACTTACATACAAAAATCTCATTTTGTATTATATGTGGAAATAATATTATGACACTAACCGGCACGCGGTGCGCGTCACCTGCGTGCTGCGTGCTGCGTGCTGCGTGCTGCGTGCTGCGTGCTGCGTGACGCTCTTCAGTTAGTTCATCGCTGAACGTTGTTTATAGTAAAGCTAAGAACGCATTCTCCCTTGAGTCCACTGTAGGACCATGAGAAATGCTAATATATAATATTGTATGACGAAGTGGCCGGGAAGTGTGTGCCAGCACTGGACGATATCGCCGTGTTCTTACATCACCGGTGACTTCTGGGACACTCGAATTATGTAAAATTATCGTATAAGAAATAATATTTAACGATCTCATCGTACATTCCATATATTCATATCTATAAATAAATAACATAATATGCGGAAGGCTCGAGAGCGTGTCGGTCAGCGGGCGAGGTCGTCGCCGAGTGCCCGGCCGAGGACGAGGTTCATATCTATTGTATATAATGTGATAAAGGCTTTAGGTAAGAGGTCGTAAACGACTGCGGACGCAACCCCACCGTCGCAGTGTGAGCAGGGATACCGTACAGCGGTGCAGGGCACTGCTGCAGGCGCAGGGCACTGCTGCAGGTGCAGGCCGCCTGAGGGCACGGGGGAGGCAGCATGCGACGGGATCAAATCAAAACTTAAATAAGAGGGTAATGTGCACTCCTAATAAAATGAGGCCTTGAAATGTATAAGCTTGGAGCCCTAGGGTTGTGTCTCCGGGCTCAGGCCGGCTGTTGTTGACATGTGTATTAGAGATGTAAGCAACAATGTTATTACCGGAGCGTGGGCACTACTCGTGAGTGAGCTGATGCCAGGCTTAGTGTTTGTAAATCTCGTATTGTTTAGACAAATTCAACAATAAATGAACATAACTTATTATTCTCGTGTAAAGGATATCTTGTGAAATATGTTTGCGGTAGTAATTAGCGGCGATATTACGTGTATACTGAATAGTTAGATGTTACGCTGTTAGAACATTGTGTATATTGTTGTGATCTCGTGTGTACGCCTCACTAGTTGCGACTCAAACCTAGATGATATGTTGCAACTCGTATCTATCGTACTTCGGTTTACTCAAACATACACTATTTAGAGCGCAATGTAAAAGTTTAATACAAATGATTATTTATGTACTGTAATCCTTATGCTAGTCGCGTTAAACACAAATCAACATAATATACGATAAACATATAAATGAATATAATAAAGTTGTTCTAGGCGCTGTTTGAAAGTGTTGTAAGTACTTAGTACCTGCCGACCTCATCGCGGACCCTATGTTCTGTTGTGAATAAAAAATAAATATGAGCGTATGCGTTATTCCTTATTGCAACCCCCTCGCACCGTTCGTTACTGCAAACTGTGCAATTCGTAGCGTTTGCTACGGGTCGTAGCGAACGTAGCTCCCGTAGCGAGCGTAGCACCCGTAGCAGCGTAGCAACCGTCGCAGCGTAGCACCCGTAGCGCCTGCACACCATGCACGTGCTACGTTGTCGAACCCGATAGCAGCAATAGGCCTATCGAGACTATCATGATACGGTGTATTGTTTGTAACAATATTATGATTTAAAAGAGTATCCATGAAGTTTCTTGCCATTCTTCTCATGAGACCAACGCTTTGGAATCGGCAACTACAGTACACTGACAGTTATTATGCCTTGTGAGTGGGACTGTAGCTTAGTTTATTAGCTTATTAAAATTTAGTATTTGTTCGACTATTCAAAAGAGCCTGTAATTGGCGTACTTGAAATAAATGATTTTGATTTGATTTGATTTGTACCGAAAGCCTACTCCGTCAGTACTTATTATAATTACATATACGCCGCGCGCCGCATCCCGCCGCGAATGCATGATGTTATCAGTGACGTGGTCGCGGTGGAGCTCGATCAAATAAGGTGTAAGTGATGATGTGCTCGATGTCGTTTATAGTTGTAATAACCAATTCGAGCTCTCCACTGCTCGCTATACCTCGTCTAGGGCATGGAGTATCGAGCAGTTGAACTCGTCGGCTGTTTCCACCGTGCAGTGCAGTGCACTGGAGTGTCTCTGGTGCCGTGAACGTTGACCGAGTCGCACCTTCCATCTAAGAGACCCTGCGGCTCTCAGTGACTACCGTGAGAGCTACAAAAATGTTATATCATAAAACGCAACCCAAAAGACGAGCATACCTTCGTCTCGTTGCCTCGTCGTCATGTCTCGTCTCGTATATCACCATCCACTGATGAGTTGGGCATAGGTTAATTCAATAATATTTTATTTATTATTTTTTAGGGTTCCGTACCTCAAAGAAAAAAATAGGACCCTTATAGGATCACTCATGTGTCTGTCTGTCCGTCTGTCACAGACAATTTGCTCCGAATCCAATGGACCGATTAAGGTTGAAAGGGGTTTGAACTTTTTTGTATGGACGCTGGCATATCGACCCAAAGCCATTTTTTGTAATTCGCTGCCCACGATGAAATTGGTATGTGTGGGTAGAGGACACTTAGATAAACAAAAAAATGTCTTGTAACATGGTACCCTAAAGTACGTAGTAGTAGTTACGTTATCGAGATATTTGAACGTAAAGATCGACATATGAGTACAATGACCGCATAAAAAATTAGCTTATACGTGCCTATAGGCGCTGATTATTATTATTACTGTTCATTGAAAGAGAGTAGGTATATTATATACTACTAAGAGCACGAGAAAAATATTCTTTGACATAACATAGCATTTCATTGTGATGCGAAGCGATTTTCTCGTGACGTTATTAATAATCAATATGGGAACGATTATTTGGTTACAAAATTTAACGCATAAATACGTAATAGGTATATTTTTAATGATTGTCGTTGTACTCATTTGTCGATCTTTACCTTCAAATATCTCGGTAACGTGACACTTCGGGGTACCGTGTTACTGGACATTTTTTGTTCGTCTATGTCCTCTATTAAAACAAAATGGCGGACAGGTTGATATGCCACATCGGTTCTATCCCCTTTAGTACACATCTGTATTTCTATGACCCAAACACGGACGTATAAAGTAAATAAATGAATTTTGAATATGGGGGTCACGTATATCAAATAAAAAGCTCGTTCTGAGGATCACAATGTTTTTATTAAACAAATTAAGATATAATACGCTTTAAAAATATTTAAGAAAAACGATGAAAATTCAAAACTGGCATAGTGAACGTTGGCAAGAAGGTTACTCTGAAATGGGATTGGGGGGTCACGTCAGCCGCATGCACGGTGACCGCTGGGCTAAAACCTCTACACGATGTTTGCCGGAAGACGGACGGCGCCGCCGAGGCCGGCGCTGAAAGAGGTGGAGAGATGATCTGGAGGAGGACCACGAAGCTGGTTTGAGGAGGCACAGGAAAAGAGCTCCAGGAAGGATTTGGGGGAGGCCTTTGCGCAGCAGTGGGACAGTACACGCTAAAATCAAATTACCTCCCTTGATCTCCGAAAGTACTGAGCCTAACATTTTTAAAACAATACAGAAATTAGTTCAACACTTATAGATTACTTACAACCTTTAAGAAGTCTATGGAGCTAAAAAACATGGATATCTTTCAATGTTATGCGTACAAACTTATATTTGCAGTTAGAATGTATGGGTAAACATATTTTTCAATTACAATGTTAAGTTTGTCGATGGTATGGAACCCATTTCTTTTTTGGTGGTTGGAAAATCATTAAAGGGTCCTTGGGTAGAGCGGAAGGGAGTCTCAGACTTCTACTGACTAAAAACCACTTATTAGCCCTTTGTGCCGAGGCCGCGGTATCTCTTTCGAACATCCCGCAGCCCCGATGGGCGTCGGCCCTTGCGGGCCCCTATTGCTGACATCTCTTTGAGGCGCGCGTGGAACATGAACGCGCCGTCGACACGGCCTGTTGTTATCATAAGACGGATGGACGGCGAGCTAGCCCATTACTCACCGTCCACAAGCCCGCGTCTACGATGGCCGGAACGGACGGATGGACGCCCGGAGCGTCTCCCGCGGCGCCTGGGTCGATTGGTTTTCTCCCTCTCACGTCCCGCCACCTCCTTCGCTAGCATCAATCAGTAATAATATTAGTACTCGTATTACAGTCGGTTCCCGTTTGTTTTTGGCATGCCAGTCGACACTTGTGTCTCGTCCCTTTTTTATAAAATAAAGGATTGAGGTATTGAATATATTGAGACCACGTTCTCCAATTAAATGCAGTAGAACGGCAATTTTGCACTTTTATGCCTTTCTAAGAAGTCGAGTATTACTTTACAATTTAAGAAAGATCATTTCGTTATTAATTAGGGTAACCTGTCGGGCTGTCAAGTCATAAAATAGAGACGTTTGTAAGTGGCCCAATACCTCATGGTGATTTTGAAATAAGAATCAAGGCTTTAGATATTTCCATAATAATTAGAAGAATCTGACAGACAGTCACACTGTCAACAGGAGAAGTGTCCCGAAGGCTGGCAAGTGGCATCATTGCTATCTATCCAACGTAGCCCGCAGCGTGGCAACATTCTTTGGCTAAAAATAGGTCATTCTGCTGGCCTATTTTTCGAGAGAGGTCGACCAACTGACCGGTTGGTCGGTTGGTCTGGGTGGCTGGAAATCGCGAAGCAGTTGCTTAGCGATTTCCCGAAATACTAGGTGGGCCTCGGATCCCATGGCCCCAGTATTATACAAATATATAAAATTGTAGTTTTGTTTGTAATTTCAAAAGAATGTACTTGTTGAATTGAGAAACTCCTCCTTTTTAGGGTTCCGTAGCCGAATGGCATAAAACGGAAACCCTATTGATTCGTCATGTCTGTCTGTCCGCCCGTATATCAAAACCATTTTATTTGGAAACTATTAAAGTGGCTCACCCCCATGGGAAAAGGGCGTGAGTTTATGTACTCGTGTGTATTAAGTTTATGTACTCGTGTGTATTAAGTTTATGTACTCGTGTGTATTAAGTTTATGTACTCGTATGTATTAAGTTTATGTACTCGTGTGTATTAAGTTTATGTACTCGTATGTATTAAGTTTATGTACTCGTGTGTATTAAGTTTATGTACTCGTGTGTATTAAGTTTATGTACTCGTGTGTATTAAGTTTATGTACTCGTGTGTATTAGGTTTATGTGCTCGTATGTATTAGGTTTATGTGCTCGTGTGTATTAGGTTTATGTACTCGTGTGTATTAAGTTTATGTACTCGTATGTATTAGGTTTATGTGCTCGTGTGTATTAAGTTTATGTACTCGTGTGTATTAAGTTTATGTACTCGTGTGTATTAAGTTTATGTACTCGTATGTATTAGGTTTATGTACTCGTGTGTATTAAGTTTATGTACTCGTGTGTATTAAGTTTATGTACTCGTATGTATTAAGTTTATGTACTCGTGTGTATTAAGTTTATGTACTCGTGTGTATTAAGTTTATGTACTCGTATGTATTAAGTTTATGTACTCGTGTGTATTAGGTTTATGTGCTCGTATGTATTAGGTTTATGTACTCGTGTGTATTAAGTTTATGTACTCGTGTGTATTAAGTTTATGTGCTCGTATGTATTAGGTTTATGTGCTCGTGTGTATTAGGTTTATGTACTCGTATGTATTAGGTTTATGTGCTCGTGTGTATTAAGTTTATGTGCTCGTGTGTATTAAGTTTATGTGCTCGTGTGTATTAAGTTTATGTGCTCGTATGTATTAAGTTTATGTACTCGTGTGTATTAGGTTTATGTACTCGTATGTATTAAGTTTATGTGCTCGTGTGTATTAAGACCAGACAGTGGAAACTTTGGTAAATACTGTAGGTGGGTGAATTCTACCGATCGATCGATACAAAAAAAAAAAAGATTTCCCCATACAGAAATGAAATAAATAAATAAAAAATCAAACCTATAATTCGTGTGGGGTGTCTACTTTCAAAATAACATTGAGGTTCCTAAAAGCCTTATTTCTCAAAGTCAATCGTTTGAAACACCCCTTCCAAACAAGAACACTTCCAAATGGGTGAAATGCCCCCCCTCCCCCCTCTAACTTTAAAAATAAGAGAGTGAAAAATCTAAAAAAATAATGCTGTAGATCGCAATAAAAACTTTCAACCAAAACTAGTTTGAACGATGTATAGTGAGTAGCTTTTCAGATATAGCACATTTAAATAACCGCAAATATAACTTACTAGCTGAGCCACGCACCTTCGTCTGCGTCACAATAATATATAGCCTAAAACCTTTCTCGATGGATCGACTATCCATATAGTAATATTTTTTCAATTAGCTTTCTAATGTTGAACGAATATTCAAAGTCGTCAGTCATTTTTGAGCTAAATTGTAACAAACAAAAAATCTAATCTTTCCTCTCTATAATATCAGTTTAGATTACCTTACATTATATAATTAAAGTGAGAATGACTATAAGTACCTTTCTCTTACTGTTAAAAATACAATCATCATCAGCCTATATTGTTCTCACTGCAGGGACTCAGGCGTCCTCTCTAGGAGTGGGATGGGCTATAATCCACCACCCGGGCCCAGTGCGGATTGGTAGATGTCACATATCTTCGATTTTTTGGTTCTAAGATATGCCGATTTCCTTCACCGTTTTGAGAGCAGTGATGATAAAATAAATTACACAAAGTAATGCGCCTGCCTGGGTTCGAACCCACGACCAACTGTTTGTAAGTCAGGGCCGCCACCACTGGGCCACCACTGCTCACAATACAATATACAATAACACCTTGTAAATATAATGGGGCAATAAATATTTTGAATTTGAATTTCCCGGAGGCCAAAATCTCCTCGTATCTACATTGGAACGCGGGGCCGGTCGGCGGACCGTGTAATAAAATCTGGGGGCACGGCAGTGCCCCCGCCAAGTCGAGCAATAAAGCGGCACGGCCGTACTATCCTTTTCTCGAACCAGTTCAGGCCATTTTCGACCTCCTATAACTTCGTTGTGGATAAAACTAGAAGCCTAAAGGCATTGTATAAACACGGTATACGGTATATATAAAATTTCATTAAATTTGAACCAGTCGTTAAGAATTATAACTAATCAAAGATCCTTAGTTTTGTCACTCACTGACTGACTGACTGATTGACCGATCATCAAAAGTCTAAGGCACTTCTAGCAGACATAGAAGCTTCAAATTTAGAATACAATTAGTGTTTAGTGTATAAACCATGGAAAAACTAAAAAAATATACAATTTCAGTCTAATTTTCTAGATAAACTAACTGCATAAATAACTTTGTTATCCCATATAATTGTATAGGATTACAAAGTTAAAATTACATTTTCAGTGAATGAATTCAAATTCAAATTCAAATTCAAATTCTTTATTGCTAACTATGTGTACATAAATAAAGTTCTTAACAGAGGATATCAGTTCTTAGAACATAGTGGCCCTGTTAGGGCATTGCAATTTCATCATGCATGTGTGCTTATAATTGTAACAGTAACAGTTGGACATGCATTATTTACATTCATTAATTAAAAAGAAAAAAGTTATAAATATTAAATTTTGTATAGGACATCGTTTTAATTACATTATATAATTTTATCATTTTCATTATATTAATTATAAATTATTAAAGTCATGCCTAAATAAAAATACACATGTCATGAGTTACCTGATTTAAAAATTATCATTATTCATTCATTCAATTATGTCACAGTATTGTAATAATTTAATATTTATTATCATAATCCTTTTAAAAATATTTTACTGAATTATATTCACTTTAGTGATAGGTACTTTATTGCACAAAATTATTTTTCCTCAAGAAATTCTGCTATTGAGTAATAGGCCTTTACAATTAAGAAAATTTTCAGCATTCTTTTAAAAATAATAATTGAATTTATAATCTTAATGTCCATAGGTAGCTAGTTATGCATCCTGAACCACAACGCGTGATCACCGTGAGAGCGTAAAGTGCACCGTTGCAGTTTAGGGTGGTCCATCTGTGGAACCTTCCATGCATTTTGTCAACTTAGCAGATAAGTAGCCTTAAGACACAGATGTAGCGACTAGAGTCAGTATTGAGAATTACATTGGAGCATGCGCTTCTGCTCACACGTAACTCTACTCTTTTATTTAATATAAAAAACGCTTCCAAAAACTTGACTGGCGCAGCCGGTAGGATCGCCGAATAGAGTTGCGCTGTCCTTCGCGATTTTCCGAAATAAAACTTTTTCGAGTAACGCGTTCGGGTGGCCCTGAAAGCAGCTGTGGTGATTCTACGAACCAAACAAATTCGTCATGTTGGAGCTGAAAATGAGAAAGGCGAGCTGGTGAGTCCAAATTTTCACCTTCCTTTCCTATTTCCTTTTTGTGTTATTTTGCGATTAGACGTCTCGCGTTATCTGGTTTTGCATAAAATCTGTAAGGCTAGTTTAGTGATAAAAAAAGTTATTGAATGTGTTAATATATTAACAAAAAAAAATACTTATTGAAATATTGTTAATGAATTTAAAAAATATTTTATTCAGATAAATTGTTTAAAGTTGTACTAGTTAATTATACTTATTATTTTGTAATAAGAAGTGTTTTAGTGAACACTATACTTTTGTACTTTTGATTATATTATAACTATAAGCTAATTAATAGTGTTTAAAATGGAAGATCACATAAAAATCACGATAATTCCGAATGAAATGATTAAAATTATTCCTATTTTTGACGGCGATAAGCGCCATTTAAATCTTTTTATACGTAAGAGCGAATATATCATAAATAAATACAAGGGAAGTGCCGAGCAAAACTTGTATGTAATGCATTCTATAACGAGTAGATTAGCGGGGAATGCAGCCGCGCTTATCAGTGAGCGCGAGGATATTGTTACATGGGAAGAATTTAAGGAGTTATTAATACAACATTTTGGAGACCCTAGAAGTGAAGAATGTTTAGCTATTGAATTGGAAACCATGCGTATAAAAAACGGTTTTTTTTTTTTTTTTTTTTTTTTCCTTGTTAGTAAGAACCAAGTTCTTACTAGTTAATTGCAATCTAGCCTAAGAAGACTAATAAACAATTTAAATCTAACTTATTATGCTACGTTATAAATTATGTTAATGCTAAGAATAGTGTCCATAATTAGGTATGCACTTTTACACACGTTCGTAACACTTCCTTAGAGTCTGGTAAAATTGATAAAACACTTTGTTCATGTGTTATATAAATAGCACAACATTGTTACTATTATTGATTCACTTACACTACACTAATTCAAATGGTTTAGTTCTCTTTAGTCTACGCACTATGTCTGTGTTGTCTAACAGCTGGATTGCCTCAACATTCACGTGTCGATGGAGTCTGTGTTCGTGGGCTTCAGCAAATTTTTGTATGATGGTGGTGACGAATTCCATGTCGAGGTCACGGTGGAGGTCATCGTTTCTTATGTACCAGGGTGCATTTACAGCAGCCCTGAGTACTTTATTTTGGAACTGTTGAATTATTTTGACGTTGGTTGGCTTAGTACAGCCCCAAAGTTGGATACCATACGTCCAAATTGGCATCAGAATATGCTTGTATATTATCAACTTATTATGTATTGATAAACAGGATTTCCTTCCCAGTAACCAATACAAACGTTTATAACGAATATCGAGTTCCTGTTTTTTCTTTTTGATATGGGCTTTCCAACGCAGCTTGGCGTCGAGAGTTATGCCAAGGTATTTGGCTGTATTAGCATAAGGTATTTGCATACCATTTATGTAGAGTGGGTGGTAGTCACTGTGTTTGTTTGTGAAGTTAATGTGAACTGATTTTGACTCATTCAGATTGATCTTCCACTTTTGTGTCCAGTCGTAAACTTTGTTCACAGCTAGTTGAACTTTCTCTACTGCTTCTCTGTGGCTTGATCCGGTGGCCATAATAGCAGTATCATCTGCAAAGGTCGCTATGGTGCTGTTTTCCAGCTCTGGGATGTCACAAGTGTATAACAAGTACAAAATTGGGCCAAGCACACTTCCTTGAGGCACCCCAGCTTTTATGGTTTTTAGCCCGGAATATGCGTCCTCTTGGCGTATTCTAAACATTCTTTTAGTTAAATACGACTCTAGGATATCTACAAATTCTGGTAGCATGCGTCTGAGCTTAAATATGAGACCCTCATGCCAAACTTTGTCAAAAGCTTGCGCGACGTCTAAGAACACGGTAGCACAGACTTCTTTATTTTCTAGCGTTTTTTCAATAACATTAGTTATTCTATGTACCTGGTCTAACGTTGAGTGTTTTTCTCTGAAGCCAAACTGGTGATCTGGAACTAGGTTTTTATCTTCTATTACTGGTTTTATCCGTTTTAGTAACAGTTTTTCAAATAACTTTGATAGTACGGGTAACAGAGAAATGGGTCTGTATGATGATGCTTCGTGGGGAGGTTTCCCAGGCTTCGCAATCATAATGACTTCAGCAACCTTCCATGGCTCAGGTACATATTTTAAGATAAATGAAGCATTTATTAGTTTGGTCAGCTTTACTATGGCTTTGCGTGGGAGGCGTTTTAGAATTTCCCCTGTGATGAGGTCGTAACCGGGAGACTTTTTTGAGCTAATGTTGTTTTGAATTTCTCTCATTACTTCCTTAGGAGTCACAAGCTTGATTCTTTGGTTTTGTGATAAATTTACACTCTCATGTATTTCTACAGAGCTTTCGTTGGGTTGAAAGGTTTCTTCTAAATGTTGAGCAAATCGGAACGCCTTTTGGTCATTGCTTATTGCCCATTTTCCGTTGCTATCTCTGATGGGCGGTATTTGTATAATCTGCCTTTTTAGATTTCTCGTCGCTTTCCAAAGTGAGTAATCCGTTGATTTGTCATTGGTAAGCTGAAGAAGGTTGGTATTCAGAGATTCATCCTCAAATTGTAGAATTTTTCTCTTTAGTCGTTTAGTTAGGTTATTTAGTGTTGTTTTATGACGCGGGAACCTTGTTTGCTGCCACAACTTCCTTTGTTTTCTTTTCTCTGATAGTAAATCCACAATTTCTTTAGGATAGATAAATCCCTTATATTTGCGTTTTAGCTGAGGTGTATTGCTCCACGCACATTGTTGAATATTAATAATAAATTTGTTTACTTCTGAGTCAAGCTGATCTTGCGTTTTTATCGGAGTTTTAAGGTCGATAATATTATCTAGATCAAGAGCAAAACTGTCCCAATCTGTGGACTTATTAACCAAGGTTAAGTGGTTTTCTTTTAATAGGATTTTTTGACTTAGCATTAGTATAATCGGAGAATGGTCAGAGTCCATAGTAAAACTTTCCTCCAAACTGATGTAATTGGTGGATATATTTTTGCAGATGAAAAAATCTATAAGATCCGGTATTTTCTGGTGGTCAGTGGGCCAGTATGTAGGTTTGCCTGTACTCATTACTTCACAATGTGTTTCTTTAACTGCACATAAAAAACGGTGAATCATTTTTGGAATTTTGCAATCGCATACAATCAGCGCGTAGTATTTTAATATCAAAAGTTAATAGATTATCGAGTAGTATGCATGAAAGTAAAATAATCATTTATAATAATACTAATCTACCGGAAAATATGGTGCGTATTGTGAGATTAAAAGCGCCGTCCACTTTGGAACAGGCTTTAGCGTTCGTATTAGAAGAGGTCAACTTCCATGACCAATATAATGCCCGAAATAAAACACTGCTGCCGTCCTCCAGTAAAAATACTACACCAACGTTTAAATTCGGCACAAATAATTATAATACACCTGTTAATAATAAACCTATTTTTGCGCAACCAAACACACAAACCAAATCACATTTTGGAAACTTCCAAGGTCAACCATTTGGGATGCGACCTCCGCAATTTGGATTTCAAGGTCAACCCTTTGATTATCGCCCGCAACAATTTGGGATACGTCCGCAACCATTTGGGATGCGCCCCCAACATTTTGGGATGCGCCCTCAGCAATTTGGAAACCAACAACCATTTAATAAACCTCTACAACCATTTAGCAACCAGAACCAATCGTTCAATAGACCTTTACGTGTACCCGGTATTCAGCAACCTAAAATTGAATCCAGTGACGTCACAATGCGTACAGCGCCTCCGGCCAAAGTCTACATTAAAGGATATAATTTAAATGAGCTTGACCTTGATCATTACGATGATAGTCAACTTCCATGCGATTACCAATTTAACAATGAATATTATCACGATGTTAGACCTCTTAATGAAAATCAAGATGAGAATTATTCGGAAGAAATTAACCAGGAAAATTTAGCGGAAAATAATGGGGATTTTCAACTAGTGGCCTCGGAAAAAATAGACAAATAATACACCTAAATTGCAATACATGTCTTAAATTGCCGTACATATATATACCAGAAATAGATGCCAAATTTATGATAGATACGGGTAGTACAAAATCATTTATAAATCCGGGAAAAGCCAATTATTATTTTCACGATTATATTTATCACGACCCATTTGAAGTAAGAAGTACTCATGGTACAAGCCAACACGAACAAGTACTTTTGATTCCAGCATTTCCGACCTTGAATGTTAATGAAGTTCACAAATTCCATATCTATGAAGTCGACCCAAGCTTCGATGGTTTATTAGGTAATGATATTTTACATAGTGTGGAAGCAGTAATAGATTTAAAAAATGAGATCTTGAAAACCAAAACTACGGTAATACCAATCATGCGCGATAAGAATAAAGATATATTAGAGTTAGCACCCCGATCAGAACAAAGAGTTAAAATCCCTGCAAATTATCATTCCGGTGATGCTTTAGTAGATTTTAGAGAATTTACTGAAGGCGTGCGTATGCCCAGCGCTTTAATTAAATGTAAAGATGGTTACTTTACTACCGTAATTCAAAATACCCTTGACAAACCAATTACATTAGCCATTACTAAACCATTTAAAGTAGAACCGTACGATAATTGTAGAAATGATTGCAATGTTAATAACTTAAAAGAAACCGAAAATATTGAAATAGAGAACTTATTAACGGATAACTTACAGAAGCTTCGCTTGAATCACATGTCAGCTGAAGAAAGTGAAGCCATTAGCAAATTATGTTTAGAATATAAAGATATATTCTATTGTGACGGCATTCCATTAAGTTTCACGAACCAAGTCAAACACTGTATTAGGACGAAAAATGAAGATCCAATTTACGTCAAGCCATACAGACAGCCCCCTAGTCAGTCGCAAGAAATAAAAAATCAAATCGAGAAGTTACTCAAAGAAAATGTAATTCAGGAATCTTATTCACCTTGGTCAGCCCCAGTTCATTTAGTTCCAAAAAAGACAGATGCATCTGGAGAAATGAAATATAGAATGGTAGTTGACTATAGACGGCTAAATGAAATTACAGTTGACGACAAATATCCACTTCCTAATATCACTGATCTATTTGATAAATTAGGTAAAAGTACATACTTCACTACATTAGATTTAGCAAGTGGTTATCATCAAATAGAAATTAACGAAAATGACAGACAGAAAACAGCATTCAGCACAGAAAATGGACACTTTGAATTTTTAAGAATGCCGTTTGGTCTTAAAACCGCTCCAGCAACATTCCAGCGAGCAATGGACAATATCTTACGAGGCTTACATGGAATCCATTGTCTGGTTTATTTGGATGACATTATAATATTCTCGAATTCACTTGCCGAACACATCCAGAAATTAAGAGCAGTTTTTGATCGTTTGAAGACAAATAACCTCAAAATTCAACTTGATAAATCCGAATTTCTACGGAAAGAAGTTCTATACTTAGGTCATGTTATAACTAAAGACGGTCTTAAGCCTAATAATGACAAAATTAAAGCAGTCCTTAACTACCCACTACCAAAAACCGTGACAGAAATTAAAAGTTTTCTAGGCTTGATAGGTTATTATAGGGGTGAATCTTGAGAGGCTCAATTTATGATGTCCGGAGGTATAAAGTACCCGCAACATTGAAATAAAGACCCGAAGTTTTTTTTTTTACGTCTTATCACTATAGTATCTAATTGATGCACAATAGTTACGCTTTTTAATTTGGGTGTAATTATCGAAAAAAAAAACGAAACGTCTCAAAAATTGATAACCCTGGCGCGTCCTTTACACATTTTATAATGAAAGAAACCCGAAGTCGCCAATTTGTAATTGTAAAATGATCAATTTCTGTAGTTTTTCAATAACTAGATTAGTATGTGTTGAAAATAAAAATATACAATTTTTATTTTATCCCATAGTTTTACATAGAAATAGATTTAAAGTTTTGTCCAGAGCTAAACAGTGATTCCTGTGGCGCTCTACATAACTAGACATAGATCGCTAGTGGAGCGGTCGCGAAGCGCAGTTATTCGTTCTCGTGCTAGCTCTAGTCGTGCTTAAAACGCCGTGGTGGAAGGTCGCATCTCATTTTGCCTGTGGACGAAATTACGAAGGCAAATATTTGATTCCCCTGGTTTTGTTTCACTAGGTCATTGATTACCCTGACGTCGTAAAAAATTGTATAAGTTTTTTCTCAGATATATCTTTACTAATCTTTTTTATTATTATTACTAATCTTGTTATTATTGATTTACTAATGTTATTATTATTGCTTAGAACTTTAAACTTTTTACGTAATCGATAAAAAACAAACTTTTATTGATTACCTTGGCGTTGATTCCCTTGGCGTTTTTGCCAGGGTAATCAATATTTTCTAGTTCGTCTAGTACATTAATTTGTTAATTCCAAATTGCACGATCTGCTCAGACAGTATTGAGTGTTTTGTTTTGCCGGGTTATCCAAGTATTTATTCAAATAAGATAAAATCCGTTTGTATCGCATCTTAATGCGATTTATACCTATTGCATGCAGAGATTACTAAAAAGGACATACGTGTGCCGTGGTCCCAGATTTCCTGTCAATAAGAACATTTTACGACCTCACTTGATGGTCTAGTGGTTCGAGTACCGGACTGCTGATCACGTATATATTTTTTAAATTGTGTCAACCAAAGAAAGGTTCCTAATTTTTGTTAAATTTTTTATTATGTTTAAAAAGAAAAGTTTTGTTTTAATTTTTTTATTATTTAGTACTTATGTAGTTTTTATTTTATCATTATTACATACTTGTGAATAAAGTGATTGATAATTAGGTGAAAAAGTGCCAATAACTGAGAACAAGATTATTAAATAAATAGTATGTTTTATTACTTACCTTTGATTTAATTTTGATTCCCTTGTCATCGTATTTTGATTCCCCTGGCCCAAAAAATATATTTTTAAATATCTTTGTAATGCGTCGTTCAAAACTGACCCCTATTTGATAAATGTATTTATAATTCGGCTAAAAATCATACCAAACTATAAATTGTAAAAAATAATAATAATAAAAATGCGCCACGGGAATCAACTGAATATTCTCAATCTCAAGATTTACCCATAGGAGATTTATTAGGGATTTCGCTAAGGTAACACAACCATTAACTAATTGCTTAAAGAAAAGGAATAAAATTATTATAAATCAAGCGTACATAAATGCGTTCCAAAAGTGTAAAGAGCTTCTTATTAATGCTCCTTTACTCCAATATCCCGATCCAGATAAGCCTTATATCTTGACTACAGACGCTTCGTCACACGCCTTAGGCGCAGTACTATCGCAAAGCACCATAGGTACCGATAAACCAGTGGCTTACGCCAGCAGAACCTTAAGTGATACAGAGACTAGATACAGTACAATAGAACGGGAACTATTAGCGATCATTTGGGCTGTAAAACACTTCCGGCCATACCTTTATGGTAATAAATTCATCATTTATACGGATCATAGACCCTTAGCCTGGCTCTACTCCCTTAAAGAGCCGAATAGCAAGCTCACCCGTTGGCGACTTCGTCTTCAAGAATATGATTTTGAAATTAAATATAAAAATGGCAAGCAAAACACAAATGCTGATGCCCTATCACGTATTAAATTAAATGCATTAGGTTCTGATGAAGACGAGTTATCTATGAAAGTTAATATAGATGAAAAAGAACAGAGATCAGAAAAAATCCAAGCTACTCATAAAATGGGAAATTTAATTGACAACGATAGTGACGACTCTAGAACCATTTCTATCTCGGATTTGTCTGCTACTGTAACAGCTAGTTCCGAATATGATACAAATGAACCCATTCCATTTAATCCTGCGGAAGATAAAACATTCACGGTGCATTCAGCTGAAGACATGGAATCAATTGGTATTCCAATATTACAAGAAGCAATAGACACTAAACCCAACCAGATATTAGTCTTTACCTGGCATAAAAATGATATACAAGTTAAAGATCTTTCCCGTGACAAACAAAAAATTCTTGAAGTATTTTTACCAATAAATAATGATGAATTAATTAAACAGTTTTTAAAAGAATATGTTAAATGTAAAATTAAATACTTCATATATTTTGAAAGCATAGAGCATAGGAAACAACTTAACAAAATTATAATACAGTTATTTAAAAAGGGGATGGTAGAATTCATGGAATGTACAGAGCGTGTAGTTTTTGTTGAAGATGAAAACGAACAAAAAGAAATCATCTTACAACATCATGAAGGAAAAACTTGTCATAGAGGTATAAAAGAGACCATGTCTAGGATAAGAAGAAATTACTTTTGGAATAACATGCAAGAGACGATTTCAGCCGTAATAAATAATTGTGAAGCATGCCGCAAAACAAAGTATGACAGAAAACCCATAAAGCCTTTTCTACAGTTAACTCAAACACAAAATGCACCATTTCAGGAGATATTCATAGACATTTTTGCTATAGAATCTGTTTATTATCTTACATTAGTTGACGCGTTCAGTAAATTAGGACAAGCAATAGAAATATCGAACAGATCGATACCCGAAGTAATACGCGCACTTATTAAATATTTTTCTATTTACGGAACTCCCAAGAAAATTAGTTGCGATCCTGGCAGTGAATTTAACAACGAATTATTGAAGGAACTAATGATAATGTACAACATACAATTACATATCAGTACACCTAATAACCCAAATTCAACAGGCATAGTAGAGCGTTTCCATTCAACTATCATAGAAATATACCGTTTAGCTAAATACGATCGAAAATGCACAGATGCAGCCTCCGTTATGACCTACTCAATCATGGCTTATAATCATACCATACATACAACGACAGGTTTGACACCATTCGAAGTTGTTTTCGGTCATACTGATTCAAATTCTATATTAAGTGCAACATTCGAGAAAAACTATACACAACAATTACTAAAAGATCATGCGAAGCGTACTAAACGTCTCTATAGTTACATATCAGATCAGATGACATCAGCAAAGCTAAAGATTAGAGATAGCAAGGGTGGTGAGACAAGTAAAAAGTTTGAAATAGGTGACGTAATTTATGCTAAAGAGGTTAATAAAAGATTAAGTAAAGACAAGCCACGTTATAGAAAAGCAACTGTTAGCGGTAATGTAGAACATAATGTAATCCCTGTTACAATTGGACCTAGAAACACAAAAGTCCCAATTAAAAATATTAAACGTCCTCCGCAGGTGGACCCTCACGCTATTGGCAGTAGCGCAAATCACATGGGCCCTTCAACTTCAAAAGGTTGAGAAAAACCCCGGTGTCCTTCCCGTGAGAAAAGGACAGGCATTTAAACAAGTAGATAAGTGGTTAATTATAAAACTTTTAGATTTAAATAATTTAGGTAATAATCTAGAATTAAGTCTAATTAAGTATGATGAATTCAGTAGATTAGTAGATGTTAACAAACCTTACAGCCATGAGTTTTTAGGCATTCGGACTCAAACAGATTACCTAAGGGATAGGACTATGGAAAAATACCAGCAACTGGTACCATCTACAAGATTCAAGCGAGGACTAATTGATCCACTTGGGTCTATAATTAAAATCGTGACAGGTAATTTAGATCACAGTGACGCGATCCGATATGATTCCCTTATTTCTCACTTAAAAAACAATCAATTAATAATAAATAGAAAAATTACTTTGGTCTCCAAAATGTTAGATAGTTTTGTTAACAGTACAGAAATCTTACACAACAATACATTAATTTTGGATGAACGTTTAAAACGGATTGAGAGATTAGTTAAGAACTTAATTACTAAAGAAGAAAATTCTATTTACGCTACTTATATTTTAGGAATGTTTAATATGTTTTTAGCTAGTTTTAGAACCATTAACATGATTCTAAGTGAGATTGAAACAGCCTTAGCCTTTAGTAAGGTGTCTGTACTGCATCGAGCGATTGTTAATTCTACTGAATTATTGCACATGTTACAATCTATAGCCAAGACAGAAAACCTGTTATATACTGTTAATGAAAATAATTTAGTTAAGTTTGAAGATTGTATTACTGTTAAAGCTTATATTAAGCAAAACCAGATCACGTTCATATTAGAGATTCCACTTATAGAAAACAGCACTTATAGTTATCTTAAACTTTACTCCTTACCTGTGATTAACACAGATTTAAAAGAAACTGTAATAGTCGTTCCTAAACATCCCTACCTTTTGGTGAAAGACTCAGATTACATACCAGTCGTGAAAGCCTGTGCACAGATTGCAATAGATGAAAAATTCTTATGTACCGATGATGATGTGTTGACCCATAAAGAACCATTTTGTGAAGAACAGCTGATGAAGTTCCATTCTAATACTACTACATGCGAGCAGCACGCAGTTGACATTGAAGATTTGAAAGTTCAACGAATTGGTCGTGAAAGTTGGATTTTATATTCAAAATATAACATTATAGCAAGCAGAAAATGCTATGATGACGTCGTGAGCCACGAGTCTCTACAAGGAACATACATAGTTACTCTGGACGATGCTTGTACATTTAACGTCGGGCACATACATCTACGAAAACACCAATTTTCTCCTACAAATCTGAATTATCCAACAATTCCAATCGTTATGCTACCAGAATTGAAGGCTGAAAAACGCATCAATAGTGTCAGTGCAGTGAATATGAAAGGTATAAATCTTGATGAGCTGAAAGAATTAGCTCAAGTGGTGAAAATGAGCAAAGTGAAACACAGTGAAAATTATAGTGCGGTTAACACGAAAACCATTAGCTTAGGTACTGTAATTCTATATGTATTTCTACCTTTAGGATTTATAACCATTCTTGTTTTTAGATATAAAATCAAATTGTTAAACTGTCAGCGAAATGATCAGAACCTCAACAATTCTGATAATTTCGTTCTTGAGGAGGGAGGAGTTATGCATCCTGAACCACAACGCGTGATCACCGTGAGAGCGTAAAGTGCACCGTTGCAGTTTAGGGTGGTCCATCTGTGGAACCTTCCATGCATTTTGTCAACTTAGCAGATAAGTAGCCTTAAGACACAGATGTAGCGACTAGAGTCAGTATTGAGAATTACATTGGAGCATGCGCTTCTGCTCACACGTAACTCTACTCTTTTATTTAATATAAAAAACGCTTCCAAAAACTTGACTAGCTTGTTATAAATCTTTGTGCTCATACAGAAAACACTATTACTGTACGCTCTAGTGTGGGACGCTTTATCTCTTAAGGTATGTTTAAGTCTTCTGCTTTTTAACGTATCATAGCTTGTAATGTTTGATTTAACTAAAATTGAGGCCAGGTAGATAAATAGAGCAGGGAGTGTTAAAATCTTGAGATTTACGAAATGTGGTTTACATGAATCCGTTTGGCGTAACCCACATATAGACCTAATACACTTTTTTTGGGCTTTGAACGCAATTTCTTTATCAGTCGAGTTTCCCCAATATAGTAACCCTTACGACAGAGTGGATCCCACATACGCATGGTAAGCAGTAAGAAGCGCGGTCTGGTTGGATACTTTTTTAAGCATGAATAGAGCGTAAGAAAATTGATACAATTTGGTACATACACTATTTACATGTGTTTTCCATGACATATTCGAATCTATATGGATTCCTAAAAATTTTGTATTTGCAACTTCAGCTACTGTTTCATTATTGTATGCAATAGTTAAAGGAGTAGATGTCGCGTTTTTATTTTTAAAGTTCATGTAATGTGTTTTTGTGAGATTAATTTGTAAATTATTTATTTGAAGCCAATTTATTAATTTAGATAAGGAATCATTTATTTCTTGTTCATGATTTTACGAGTTATTAAATTAAACATACTTCCTAGTTTCTGATTGATCTGAAATTTTGCACGTATATGTATATCGCCTATCAATGCAATATTATGATGATATGGAACTGATCTGATGATGGAGCTGGAAGTTGACCATAGGAACTCCATTTTAGAATATCATAACCCCATCGAGTTTGGACTCGTTTGATTCGTCTTGTCGAGTAGTTTGTCTTAAGATGGTGTCCAGGGTCTGTTGGTGGAGCTGGAAGGTGGCCATAGGAATTCCATTATAAAACGACATAGCCCTATCGAGTTTGGACTCGTTTGATTTGTCTTGTCGAGTAGTTTGTCTTTAGATGATGTTCAGGGTTCTGAATAGTTCTGATGATGGAGCTGGAAGGTGGCCATAGGAATTCCGTTAAAAAACCACATAACCCCATCGAGTTTGAGCTTATTTGATTTGTATTGATGAGTACTCTGTCTTTAGTTGGTAACCAGGATCTGAAGATGGAGCTGGAAGGTGGCCATAGGAACTCCGTTATAGAACGACTTGACCTTGTCGAGTTTTTACTCGTTTAATTCAGCTTGTCCAGCAGATACTTTAGCAGTACTTCAAATCGATGAATAAGACTGCTTCAAATTCGAATAAACCTATGTATTGTTGATTCATTAAACGAAATAGATAGAATGAGAGACGCTATAAAAAGAAATGAGATCCAAGCCGAGCAACTCACTTTTACTGTAAAAAGTATTGAGATCCATGTAATACCAAGTCAGTTAATATGTTTGTGCAAGTCTGCCCTAGGCTTTATGTTTTGAAGCCTCTTTTTTATACCTTTTGTCTATTTTTTGATACTTATTGTTTATGTATTTCTGATTGACTTATTACACTTTTGTTTTCACTACCTAGAACCAGCGATTTTTATTTCGGTAGAAATTTACCGCGTGGTTCATGGCCCAAAGGCCGAGTCGCGAGGTTGTTCCCCGGCAGAGACGGAATAGTACGAGTGGCCGATGTCGCCACTGAGGCCGGCACATTCAGGAGGCCCCTACAAAAGCTGATTAAGCTGCCCATTTCATAAAAAAGGGGAGAATGTGCAAGTCTGCCCTAGGCTTTATGTTTTGAAGCCTCTTTTTTATACCTTTTGTCTATTTTTTGATACTTATTGTTTATGTATTTCTGATTGACTTATTACACTTTTGTTTTCACTACCAAGAACCAGCGATTTTTATTTCGGTAGTTAATAATGTTTAATCCCTACTTAAAAACTTTTGATGTTTTAAACACAAGATTGACTTGGCCACTGCATCACATTGGCCAATGCCATGGCGATTAGCTTTTACAATGTCCTGTTTAACATTGGCGAATGCGATGCGATGGCCAAGTCAATCTTTTATTAAAAACATCAAAGGTTTTTAAGTAGGGATTAAATATATTAACTGACTTGGTATTACATGGATCTCACTACTTTTTGAGTTGCTCGGCTTGGCTTTTTTTACAAGTTTTGTTTTTGGTGGGATTAATTTGTCGCGCGGACATTTTTATATTGCGATATCTTCTAAGATATTTGTTTAAAGTAAGTATATTGAGTAAAAGACACAATTCTGCTCTAACAAACACATTTATGTAGATATAGATTAATACCATATGGCTTTAATAAGTTTCGCAAAAAATAATTCTATTTATCCTAACATTTAAATAGTAAAAAATAGTTACAGTGAGTCAATTGTAATAGATAGATATATGCTGTCGCGGACTTTTTTGAGCTTTTATAGAGGAACACATCCTTTTTACCTACATGATATATGCATAACTTTAATCATTTTGGCAGCGCACGCAACGGAAGCTCGTTAGGAATACCTATCGTTTCCCGTTCTGCAACATTTTTCATTTATGCTCCACTCCTATTGGTTGTAGCGTGATGTTATATAATGTTAAAAATATTTTTTTTATATGAAAAAAAATACTGCGACATTCTCCAGTTTTTGAACTCTCAATCATCTTCACTTTGTCTCTAAGAGATACTTACGAGTAACACTACTCTTTTTTGCTAAGACATTTTAGATATTTTATAACACAAAACGTAAACAGTACTGTAAACAAAACATAGAACCCATCAGTTAATCGATAGCGAATAAAATGCAACACTATCGCGTTAACAAATGGGAGCGGAAATAAACTCGATGTAATATGTCTTGTTGTGCCGTCAACTCATTTCTAAATCGGTTATTACAGATTCTTCAGAATGAGTCCGGATAATCACGTTTTCACTGTAAAATTGTAAAGCAAGCAAGGGCTCGTACAAGTAGGTATGCATAATTCAGAAGTTCATGCAAAACGATCTCCCCAAAATTGATAAGAAACATTTCGTACGATATGAGACGTCGAGCAGCGAACAATCGATCCAACAACAGAAGGTTGCCGTGCGCGCCCTTCCGAACTGACAACAAGTCGCGGCAGGCGGGCAAGCGGGCTGGCGGGCTGGCCTTACGTAACGCGCGGTGCAACAGATCGCGGGCACCGCACGCCGCGCCGTGACGTCACGCCACCAGCGCGCAGGCGTGGCCGGGCGCATGCGCGGCGCCGCGCTCGATGTGCCGTGTCGGCTGTGCGCGATCGCTCGGTCCGCGCGACGCTCCCGCCGCGCCCGCCAGCTCGCGCCGCCGCCCGCTGCGCCCGCCGCACGCCGCCTAGGGCTCCGCCCCGCGGCCCGCGCCACCCTATCGAGCGCGCGTCGCTACTCACCGCGCACGTGAATGTTTAATGTGAACTTTGAGTACCCTGTGCCTCGGATATATGTGTGTCATGAAATGAAACCACAGCTATCTCTTGCATCCGGTTCAATGAATACAAAGTAATTAAATATAGGTACCTATTTAGTATAATAAATAAAATACATTCTGCAACGAATTACTTGGCGTGGTAACCGTGCCAATTACGTAAATAATCATTGATTAACGAAAATTCAATTAGTTATATATTTCCCCATCTGAAATAAGTGAACAAACATTTTACTAGCTAATCGCATCTTTGTAAACGTAATACGAAGTAAAAAATGTATGGAATGAAGAATAGCATACTAATGTTATGATTGTTACAATAAGAGTGTGAGGGGTCGCGGCGGGCGCGATGCGGCAGTGAGCGACAGTAAGCGGCGCGGTCGCCGGCGCGGCCGATGGCGGCCAGCGGAGCGCCCGTGCGCCAGCTGCGCCGCGGCCCCGCGCCCATCGCCTCCTTCGACCACGACGTGTCTGACGAGGTGAGACCGCCAGTATGTATCTCTCACGTTCTTCCTCTTCCTGCTTGCTCTGTAGATATGTGCCTGAGATGTGCCGTCGGTACCTAATGACCGCGGGTAGCTTTCGTTCGACCAGCGCTGTCCGGTATCACGCGGAGCCGACCGAACATCTCAAATGATCAATTCTTTATGATTTATTACCTATACTTTATGTACAGAGTTGACCTAGACATTTGTCGTGTTTACAGTCGAGTCCGGAAACGAAGCAAACATTTCGGCTGCCAGAGATCCGTGAGGACGTGGCGGGCTCGGCTCTGGCGGCGCTAGCGCCCCCCGAGCAGCGCGCGCGCTCGCACTCCACGCCGGCCGCCGGGCTGCACACGCCAGCCACGCCGCGCATCGACATCTCGCGCGCCTCCAGCTCCAGCCACCACGACTCGCGCGACAGCTCGCCCGAGCTGGCGCTGTTCGCGGGCGCCGGCGACGACTCACGTGCGCGCCTCGACCTCGGCTTCCGCGAGGACGGCGCGCTAGAGCTGCGCTCGTCGACCGAAGAGCTGGCGTTCCTGGAGGGCGCGCCCGGCGAACAGCGCGCGCCCGCGCCGCCACCCCCGGCCTCGCGCCGCCACTCGCGCAAGGACAGCCAGGGCTCGGAGGCGGCACTGCTGGCTGTGTCCGGCCGCACTAGTCGCCTGTCCAGTGTGGGCTCCCAGTGCTCCGCGCACTCGGCGTTGTCGGCTTTCAGTCATCAAAGCCGCCACTCGGTCGGGCGCCTCTCAGTAGTGTCGGGTGTGTCGCGTTCTCCGTCGCCGCACAGGATGCTGCTCGAGACATCTTTTTGTGGGCCGAAACCTATCGAAACTGACCCAGAGATCTGCGCAGCCGCTGTGGAGGAGCGCCTACTGGAGATCGCCAAACTGACGACATCATCACCCGGCACGGCCGCGCCGCCGCCGCTAGACGCGCGCGACCGGCGTGAGGTGCGCACTGAGGCCACCGTCGAGAGAGTCGCGCGCGCGCCCCCCCCCCTCCCCTCTGCCCGCGCCCGCGCCGTCCCTGCCCGACCCCGTGCAGACTCGTGCGCCAACAGTGCCTCCAGTACCGGTGCCAGCCGCAGCTCCTACTCCTGTTTTGACTACAGCACCTGTGATAACTTCTACACCAGTAGTTAGTCCAGCACCAGCTCTGACTTCTACCCCAGCCTTGACTTCTGCACCAGACCTAATTTCTGCACCGGCCCTGGCTGCTGCACCCGACGATGACAAACTACAAAAGGAAACTCAAAACCGAGCACGAGTGCAAGAGCGGCGAGCGCGGCCTCGCGTGCGCCGGGAACCTTCTGAACCTGAAGTTTACAAGAGTGCTAATCGTTCTAAAGATGTCATTCGAATAAAGTTGAAGCCCGACGACGACTACGAAGAAGAGCAAGATCAAAGTGTGCGAACGAGACCCACAGACATCGGCGCGGACACAAGCGCGGAGGTAGCGCGTAAGCCTGCCACCTTGGAGCTGGCCGCGCGTGGTGAGCGCGCCGTACGCCCCACGGAGCTGCTGGGGCGCGCCGAGCCTGCGCCGCCCTCGCCCCGCGCCGCACGAGACAGCCGCACGCCCTCGCCGGCCGGGGTCCCGGTTTCGCGGAAATCATCTTTTTGCTCGCTGTTCAAGTCACGCGAGACTATTGCGTCACCCGACTCGCCCTCTGATGCACTTCGCCGTAAGCGAAGTCTGACGGAAGGTCGGTCTCGAAGCAAAAGCCGTGATCGCTCCGCGACCCCCACCTCTGCGGGAAAGATAAGAGGCTCAGTATTGTCGCTGTTTCGAACACCACGGAAGAGTGCTACCTCACCCTCGCCAAGCTCTCGCGAAGGTTCCCCAGTCGTCCAGCAGCAGAGACAGATCGCTGTCGTTCCATCACAGGCTGTCGAGCGTATCCGGCGAGGCGATAAGCTCAAATACTACGAAGATACGAAGAATGGAATCATTCACATCCCACTGAGAACACCACCAGACGAACAACCCGGCTCGAGCGGCGCGCGGCTTGAGTCCGAGACCCACAAGACCACGGCAGAGGTGACGACACATCGCGAACCTACTCGCCCAGTCTCTGCTCCGCAGTCTCGGCCTGTGTCTGAGCGCGAGTTTGCACCACCCGTCTCTCAAAAACCTATGCATCGAACTGTTCTTCCTGATGGCAGTATTATAATACCACTTCGTTCACCCACAGAGCGACCGTCCCACGCTCGTCTGCCAAGTCCACCGGTTCTAGTATCCTCGCCACCGAAATCGATACAACCCATCGCGGCCGAAACGAAAAATGAGGCACCTACAGATGTGTCCAGCGCCACCACTCCCACACCTCCCCAGGACGAGAGCGCCGCCACCCCGCCCACACCGCCCGCGGATTTAGAGCGGGTTGAGCCTGTGCCGACTGCAGATGACGGTCGCCGACGGCGCAAGGAGCGACTTCAATTCACAACGCACGTAGGCAGCCGCGAGCAGGTGTTCAGTACTCAATTCAGCATCACTAAGACTCCGAGCGTAACGAGTGAGATATCAGGTTCCTTCCCGAGCTTCATCGACGGCGAAGAGATAAAAACGACGACGATACGCGACGTGGCTCCCGCCGCCGACTGCAGCCCCGGCGAGACAGCCGCGCGCCGCTCGGCCGGCACGTCGGCGTGCGGCACCGCCGGGGCCAGTCCCTTGTCGCCGCCAGAGCCGGTGCGGGACTCGTCCGAGTCGGAGCCGAGCTCCGAGTCAGCACCGCCGCCCGCCGGCGACGAGGTGGAGAAGCGCGGCCTGGTGGTGCAGCAGTCGTTCGAGGAGGAGCTGCCGTACGTGCCCACCACGCTGCCGCAGGAGCGCTCGGTGGCGCTGCCCATGGTGCCCGTGCGCGAGCGCGGCGGCGTGCGCGTGTCGGGTGTGTCGCGACCGCGCCCCCCGCCGCCCGCGCCCGCCCCGCCCGCGCCCCGCGTGCCGCAGCCGCTGTCCGCGCCGCCGCTGGCCGCGCCGCAAGACAAGCTGCGCATCCGCCTGCCGCGCCGGCCCAGCACCGCAGCGCCCGCACCGCGCCGGCCCGACCGCCCGCGCACACGCAGCGGCAGCGACAGTAAGTCCACTCGATTACGGCACTCGTTTCATTTCTTTTCTCTTCATGTTTCGTCCTTGACCTAACAAACTTAGGTCATGGTTTAATCTACAAGATATTATTACGTGTGAGAAGCTAACCCTAAAAAATATCACACCGTTATCAGGTTTCGACTCGCGTCCAAAAACGGAGTGGATAGACTTCGAGGAGGTGCCAGAGCGACGGAAACAGCCGAAACGCATTCAGACGTTGCCGGCAGCGGCGGCGAGCGCGGCCGAGGGTGCGGGGGGGGAGGGCGCGGACGCCGTCGTGTTCAGCTACGTGGAGCCCGAGCACTGCCGCTGCGAGTGCCACGCGCATGCGCGCGACGACGAGCTGCCGCTGCTGCAGGACGACATGGCGCCACTGCACGTCAGGTACGCGCCCGCACCACTCGCCGAGTGGCTACACGACACTGCTCCCATGGCTACTTTACATAAGACACTTGCTATCCAACTGCAAACTTGTTACAACAATAAACATCACCGGCATCGGCAGTACCTGGCACTCAGAAAGGATTGCAGGGTTGTTCATATAAATCATATAGCAACACTGATTCGCACTGTTTCATCTGCTGTGTGCGATACTCGTAGCATTCTCTCTGTTTTTCGCTTTAGCAAAAGAAAATGTAAGTAAAATTAATAAATACCTTCAAATTATAACATGTATCGATTAGACGAGACCTAAAGATAAAGTTACTCGGACGACTATCGTCCGAGTAACTTTATCTTTAGATGACAATTCCATCGGAATTCATAATTATGGGCTCATACAAGTACATTTTATAACTTGGTCGACTATTACTCGTAAACTTGTAAAGCCTTTTTTTTTTTTGGCGGATGGAAATTCATCATCTAATAAGGTTTATTCGATGATGAATTTCCATCCGCCAAAAAAAAAAAGACCGCTCTTGGGCAGAGCAAAAGGGAGTGTCAGACTTATATTTACAGAAAGTGCAGTAACGGAGGGAGACTGCCTTTTGTAAAATTGACCTTCAAAAAGTGTTGATTTTCAGCCTGCTTTGAATAAACGACTTTACGGTGATTCTGCTGAATTAGGTCGTAGTTGTGACTGAAGCAGATGGAGAAAATAATGAAATAAGGAATACAGAGGTAAAATACAATCATACTTAGAGAACTTCTCGATAAACAACATTAGTGGTTTGCCTCTCCGCAGCCAAAATTTAAAGAGAGTCAGGACTGGTGACGCGGGATCAAGTGACGTACAGCTGCCCGTGTGAGAAGCAGCTCGTCCTGAGGTCGACACCCGCTCTGCTGTGTCTGCCCCTGCGACTTAATGATGGTCATCGCGAAGCAAACACTCACGGGGAACTGTACGCGCTTGAACTGGAACGGGAAGTTATGAGATATGAGGGGAATGCGTCTAAATACTTCCTCGCAAACACCACAACCCGTAACTATTTCCGCCTCAATGGTGTGTCTGTGTAGCGAGATGACTTTAAGGCGGGTCGCGTTACACAACTTCTGAGGAGATAGGTTCCGAAGAAGCATAATTGGGACACCATCCTTCAGCTTGATGGTATGCGCTGGAAGTCCACTTGCTGACAGGGAGTTCAGAAATTCTACGGGATAATGTGTGGCGTCATCTTGCTCGACGACAGTGTTTATAAAGGTGTAGACCACTTCATTCCCCTCAATTTCCGAGTTAATGCATTCGTTAATTGCTGCAGCCTGATCATTTTTGAGCGTCAAAATTCTGCTGGTGCGGTATACGACTGATGTCCACGTACACACAGCGAATGAGTTCACCTAAGCTGAATACAACTCTACTGAGAGACTCTGGAAGCACCACCTGTCCACCTCTCTCCTCTGGTAGAGTGTCTTCGCCAAGACTTAGAAGGACATCGAAGAATTCTTGAGCACGTGCAATGCCGCGGAGCCGAGCTCTGATATTAATGGTCAAGCGCAGCGTACAAACTCGTGACCACAACGAAGATCGTTTCAACGAAGCATTCACTTCGTCAGACCTCGATCCCAGCGTTACCACGAGAAGCGTTTGTCGGAAATCGCCACTGCACAGAACTGTGACACCACCCATTAAATGTTCGTTCCTGCGGATGTCCTGCAGGGTTCCGTCCACGATCTCAACTGCCTTCCTATTGGGCATCGTACACTCTTCCCATACGATTAGACAGACTCCACAATACACCAAGATGACGGCAAACAGGTGACGCATGCAGCTGGTACTGTCACCGACGCTCGCCTCCGCGAGGGTGTTATCCCAGTTTTGGTCACCGTCGAGAAAGTGACGTGCTACGCAGGCTGCGCGGTAAGTGGGCTACTCCACGCCATCAAATGTCCTCAGAAAGGCGAAATTATTTGGGCCTCGAACCGTGTGAAGTAACGACCGCAGAAAATACTATTCGACATTATTCGGTGCACGGTATAAACTCTACCCAATGCGGTGTCCTTGAAAATTCCCGGAAAACCTTCCACAGCACCTCCTCGTCAACGTCGGTTAAATACACCCCTATGCTTGTCGTACGTGTAATGAAGACACCTCGTCATACGTAAGGGACCTCGCAAACTGGTCGACTTCACAGCTCCTGAAAAATAACTTTTTGTGAACGAAACCATAGCACGATCTAATTCGACGCAAACGCCATCTAGTTAGCTAAAAGGAAACATTTTTATGTATGGTGAAAAATTATAACACATCTAAGTTATGACTTTACACAATTTTAATATAAAAAAATGGCTGTGTGTGAGAAACAAAATCTAGCTAGTTCCACATCTCACTTCAAGTTTTTAAGCGACATGAAAATATATTAATTAAGAAGCAAAAAAAAAAAAAAAAAAAAAAAAAAAAAAAATAAATAAATAAAAAAAAAAAAAAAAAAAAAAAAAAAAAAAATAAATAAATAAATACAATAAATACCGAACAAAAAATATTAGCAGTTAATGTTTGTTTTGTCCTAACTCTATTACTATTTATTCTGTACTGTAAAAAGAAGCATGCTTTGCTTTGCATGCTTAATTTTCTTCTTTCTTCGTTATTTAGCTCAATTTTTTTTTTTTTTTTTTTTATATATCTTGCTCATCTCTGAAACGAATTAACGATACAATTTTTAAGAAGAAAATGCACCACTCCATCTATGACTTTTAAAAACAACTATTAACCTCGGCAACATGATCTAAATCAAATAATTTTTATCCAAAAAGGACTTACATATGTAATACGACTTGATGTTTCTAAAATCTCATAGATGGCGCTGACTTATATTAATTTAATTATAATTATGTTTATCGGCCTAAGTTACTTATATTACGAGATTTTTATAGTGTGAAGCTAGCTTATAGCATGGTTAACATAATAACAACATTCAAATATGCGTCGTTAGATATACACGTTGTTACAAAATGCGTTGAAGAAATAAAGGTTCACTGTCGTTCCCCGTAGGTGATAGCGTGATAATATGTAGCCTTTATATTGACCCGACTTCTTAGTAATATTTGTGCCAAATTTGAAGTAAATCTATGCAGTACTTTTTGAGTTTATCCTGGACATACATACAGACAAACAGACAAAAATTCTAAAACCTATATTTTTGGCTTCGGTATCGATTGTAGATCACACCCCAAGTATTCGTTTAAAAATAACCCTCCTTTTGGTCTTCGCCGCAGTCGGGTAAAAATATTCAGTGTACAGTTTTGACTTTCCTACCATTTTATTATATGTATAGATCACAGTAAAAGTTGAAAGTTCAGTCCTACTTATTTATCGACGTGAGTAAAGTAACTGAATTCATAACGACCAAAAGTATTTGGGCGCACCAATAAACATTTCATAAAAAAAAAATTAATGCCTTATCTGTGAACTCAACCACTAACTTCTTAAATCTGTGAATTTATGTTGCTTTTGTAACAAGTTCGCCAGGTAAGAAGTTCGCCAGGTGGCGCAAGTAGTGTAGAAATGGGGTGTGGCAAAGAGGGAACAAATGCTTAAGGTTATTTGCTTAGGGTATGCCCTTTTTTGGGGTTGGGGAAATCATCTAAAACGCTCTTGGGCAGAGCAAAAAGGAGTGTCAGACTTCTACTGACTAAAAACCACCCATGTTCCTTCTTAGCCCTTTATGTCGAGGCTGCAGTATCTCTTACAACATCCCGCAGCCCCGACGGGAGGGTACGCCCTTAAGTAGGTAATGGTGAAAGATAAAAAAGGGGGCAAGCTAAGTGTGATCCCAGTGGCGGAACGTGAACGTGCGGTGTGTTGTCTGCAGCTCGTCGTCGCTGGAGGGCGAGGAGGCGCGCGTGGCGCTGCGCGTGCAGGTGGCGCCATTCACTGCCGACCTGGACCTGCACCCCGACGACCAGACACACGGGGTAGGTAACGGTATATTTCATACCTACACGTGCTATTGTGCTGTGTGACTGTGGTTCTCTTGGTGCGAGAACGATATCGTCAGGAGTGCGATCATAGTTTACATTTGTGATCCTATATAATTGTTTAAATCTATTTAAAAACAAAATGGCTGCGTTAGTTCCGACTAAGGCCACGCGTGGAAAGAACCATGACGCAATGTACGGTACATGGCGTCAAAATCTTTTCCGAGTTTCAAATAAAAAAAAAGTAGTTAAAAAAACCCGACTGAAAAACTGAAAAGCAAAAAACAAGCACATTTTAAATTAAACAAAACTTGGAAGCAGTCGGGTCCATTCCATTTTCATTTCATAATAAAATGAACCCCGCCTGATTCCTCGTTTTGTTTAATTTACAATGCGCTTGTTTTTTTCCAACTTTTTAGTTATTTTGTGTTTGTCCTTTCAGCCGTCGCGTAAAATTTATCGCAGATGATTTAACTTTTTAGGTTTGTTTATATATATTTTGTGACTTTGAATTTCTTTTAAACATATTAAGTGTCATATATTTTCGTTATCTCCTTTTAAAATCCTTCATTTTGATACCCTACCCGATGGTAATGGATTTTTTTGTTTTTTGGAAATCCGCGATATGGCCAAAATCCGCAAATTTGTTTGTTTTTTTTTTTTAATTTTAATGCAGCCAATATTTTATTCAAATCCCTACATCCGTTTAGGAGTTATGAGGGAACAAAGAAAAGGACATACATACATACTCGCCAAACACATAACCCTCCTTTTGGGCTTCGCCACAGTCGGGTAAAAAATACTTGTCTGTTTCTTTCAATGCGTTTGCTCGTAGATTGGCCCTTATTGAACTGTATTTACCTTTGGGGGCGGAAATCATCACATAACCACTCCCGCTCAAGGCAGAAGACAGCGGAAGGGAGTGTCAGACTTCTACTGACTAAAAACCACACATGTTCCTTCTTAGCTCTTTATGCCGAGGCCACGGTATCTCTTTCGAACAACCTGCTTCCCAACTGTATTTACCTAATGACTGTGTGCTTCATTTACCCGGTCTAGTGAGGCAGTGTCAGTCGCATGACAAAATAACTAACCAAATAGGTACGGGTGCTAATGAAATGGGTTTCCTTTTCATAGCATTATTCGTCTCTAAAAATCTACATTGCCTTCTAAATTACTAAGTAAACCACAATTTTATTAACGAGCGTCTGAAAGTTACTATCTAAGCCTCTAGTTGTCTTCTATGTAATCCACTCTAAATACAACTCACCATGGTGATTATTTCTTAGCATCTAAAGGGGATACAACCAATGTGGCATAATTATCAAACTGCCCGCCATTTTGTTTTTTTTTTTCGATATTGCGGCCCATAACTAAAGCGGCATGTATGGATAGAAGACATATAGTCGAACAAAAAATGTCCAGTAACACGGTACCCCAAAGTGTCACGTTGCCGAGATATTTGAAGGTAAAGATCAACAAATGAATACAACGACAATCTAATCTAAAAAAATAATCATAATCAAAAAAAAAAAAATCATAATAAAAAAAAAAAAATACATAAACATAATCTCAATCATAATTAAATCATAATCAGACAGTCAGTCATAATCATTCTTAATCATAATCTAATTTCTTTTTTTTAAATAGCCTTATTACGTGTATAGGCGTTAAATTGTATCCAAATAATGAATCCCAGGTTGATTATTATTATACGCACGAGACAATCGCTTCGTATCGCAATGAAACGCTATGTAATGTCAAAAAATAGTTTTTACTCAAAAATGCATGTAATGTTGTCATTATTTTGACAAACTTGTTTGAGCAAAGTCGACCTTGCCGGTTTGATATTACTGATAGTTTGCGATCCTAATTCTAATGCGGTGTTTGACTGCTGGATTATTTCTTCATTTATTACTTCATTTAAATCTTTTTTTTTTTTACCTTTAGACGTACAAACAGCTGTGTTTTAAATAAAATCTTTTTGGAATTGATTTTTTAAAACGTTGAAACGTCAAAATAGCGGCCGGCAAAACATTGCCGGCCTGTTAGAGCGGCCAGCAAAACTTTGCCGGCCGCTCCTTGAAACAGACCGGCAAGGTCGACTTTGCTCAAACAAGTTTGTCAAAATAATGACAACATTACATGCATTTTTGAGTAATAGTACATTACTGCCGCGGTCTATAATGACTACTTTGCTGGTCGCGCTGATGATGGCCGACAGCGCAGCGTAGCGCAGCTCCAGGCCGACACAGCGCGGTCAGCGTGCAGCACTTGATGGACGAGCTGAGATAAAGGCCGAGACCGTAGGCCGAGGCCTTTACAGCGAGGACAGCAAGGGCTGCAATGATGGCCAAGCTGAAAGGCCTAGAGCGTAGCTAGGCTAGCTCGAGGCAATCATAGCGTGACCAGCGAAGCAGTCATTGTGGGCCAAGGTTTGTATAGTGCTTTACTCAAAAATGCAAGTACCTAATCTAAATAAAACCAGCAAGTAATTTAAATAAAAAATATATTAATTAACTAGACTTTTAATTAAAATGACAATTATGAAAAGTACAGTTACTAAAATTCAACACCGACTTTCCCGGTTTGATATTACTGATAGTTTGCGATAATTCTAATGCGGTGTTTGACTGCTGGATTATTTCTTCATTTATTACTTCATTTAAATCTTTTTTTTTTTTACCTTTAGACGTACAAACAGCTGTGTTTTAAATAAAATCTTTTTGGAATTGATTTTTTACTCAAAAATGCATGTAATGTTGTCATTATTTTGACAAACTTGTTTGAGCAAAGTCGACCTTGCCGGTTTGATATTACTGATAGTTTGCGATCCTAATTCTAATGCGGTGTTTGACTGCTGGATTATTTCTTCATTTATTACTTCATTTAAATCTTTTTTTTTTTTACCTTTAGACGTACAAACAGCTGTGTTTTAAATAAAATCTTTTTGGAATTGATTTTTTAAAACGTTGAAACGTCAAAATAGCGGCCGGCAAAACATTGCCGGCCTGTTAGAGCGGCCAGCAAAACTTTGCCGGCCGCTCCTTGAAACAGACCGGCAAGGTCGACTTTGCTCAAACAAGTTTGTCAAAATAATGACAACATTACATGCATTTTTGAGTAAAAAATCAATTCCAAAAAGATTTTATTTAAAACACAGCTGTTTGTACGTCTAAAGGTAAAAAAAAAAAAGATTTAAATGAAGTAATAAATGAAGAAATAATCCAGCAGTCAAACACCGCATTAGAATTATCGCAAACTATCAGTAATATCAAACCGGGAAAGTCGGTGTTGAATTTTAGTAACTGTACTTTTCATAATTGTCATTTTAATTAAAAGTCTAGTTAATTAATATATTTTTTATTTAAATTACTTGCTGGTTTTATTTAGATTAGGTACTTGCATTTTTGAGTAAAGCACTATACAAACCTTGGCCCACAATGACTGCTTCGCTGGTCACGCTATGATTGCCTCGAGCTAGCCTAGCTACGCTCTAGGCCTTTCAGCTTGGCCATCATTGCAGCCCTTGCTGTCCTCGCTGTAAAGGCCTCGGCCTACGGTCTCGGCCTTTATCTCAGCTCGTCCATCAAGTGCTGCACGCTGACCGCGCTGTGTCGGCCTGGAGCTGCGCTACGCTGCGCTGTCGGCCATCATCAGCGCGACCAGCAAAGTAGTCATTATAGACCGCGGCAGTAATGTACTATTTCGTGCTCCTAGTAGTATGAAATGTACCTACTCTCTTTCAATAAACAGTAATAATAATAATCTACGCTTATAGACAAGTAAAAGGTCTATTTTTATGAGGTAATTTTACTCATAATTATGTTATTTGGGGTACCATGTTACAGACATTCTTTGTTCGTCTTTATATCCTCTATTCATACATATCACTTTCATCGTGGGCAGCGATTTCGAAAAAAAAACAAAATTGCGGTGAGTCGATATGCCATACAAAAAAGGGTTCAAACCCCTCAAGCTCAAGATGTAATATATACATATTACATCCCTAGTCAAAAGCCGGCTTTAGTCTGACGTGTATGAGACGCGGTGTTTAGAAGTCAAATATTGTTGCAGGACGCGCGGCCGCACTGACCCGCCGCACTCCCGCGCCACGTCGGCGCTGTCACACTACACACGCTCCACGACTTGAACGTTTTATAAATTATATTCTCTATTGACTGGAAGGAGATGTTATCATTTTTGAGATGTAAATTTACCCGGTTCATTAGATATAAATAATGTATATTTATAGCGTCGTTTATATCTCTCCTATTAGCCACCGTTAATCTTTGCATTTTTGATGTTTATTGAATTGTTCAAAGTGTACATTGTGATTTTTACGGTACGGTAGTTAATAAATTGTACGATGGTGACGAATGTTCGACTCGAGACTAGTGTGTGTGCGCTGCCTTACGCGTGAGCACCAAGTGCCGCCCGCACCACAGCCACGCGCCGCACCGCGTGGCCCACACCTGGACCTGCTGGACCAGCGAGCGGCGCAACCATCGCTGTGTTCGCCTACTACGTAATGTAACGAACTTTCTTGTTACTACAATCGATGAAATAGAATTGTACCTAGGTAGGGACTTCATATCGTACCTACTAATTGTAATAGAATGTGACCCTGTAGCTATTAACACACGTGACAATGAGCTAATAGCTGCAGCTTATTATACCAAAAAGAAACAGTCGACTCTTTCACGTCGCTTCGCAGGCTCGCAGTGTCTATTATACTTTACTTATCTTCAACTCGTTCAGTTCATTTCATTTGAAAATGGTTAAGTTATCGACCGTTATTATGAATCGTCTGGTCATAAAACTCAGTAAATAGTAAGGTAATTATAGTATGATATGATTGTGCGTAGGCATCGATACATATCTTTATCTCCTACTAGCTAAACAAGTAAGCATCGCATCATTACTATTATTCATAATTCATACGCTCACTGACTGACTGACTGGTCGGTTTCCCTCACTCGTGTGACATACCTGGCAGGACACACACACTGCTTGTTGACCATTACTAATGTTCAAACATTGACCAGCTTATTGCGTATCTTTTTAAGGTTTAGTACAACATGGAATCATTTGACAGTTAATTGATGGACACTATATGATAACCACTGTCATCTAAAAGATATGCAATAGCCCTTCTGCAGGGTCATTGCGTATCTTTTAAATGTCAGTGGCTATCATACTGTCCATGGATTAACTGTCAAATTTGTTATGGTTTAATAAAAAATGGAACCATTTGACAGTTAATTGATGGACACTAAATGATAGCCACTGTCATTAGCTTAAAGATACCCAATAGCCCTGCTGAACTGTGAACTACTCGTACTTGTGGGTAGTTTCCTACTAAATCAAAGAAACTGGCGCAACTGTCTGATTCACAAAACAGCCGAGGGAGAGAAATAGACCAGTACCTAAGCGGATACGCGGAATCATTTATATGCACATCACAAATAGTGCTCCATACGCACCTTTTGCAAGAGAGACGGCAAAAAGTTAGGATGAGTATGACCAAACGACTCCGATAATAACGACCGTACTATCTATATAGTAGAACAAAGTTAATGAATGAGAGCAATGACAAGGAACTACAGCTACGTGTTTCGTCAAAAACCAAAAAGCTCACTAAGCGAAAAGGAAAGGCCGAGGTCCGCCTCGGGAATATTTGTATGTAGCGCTCAAAGTGTGTTAGCTGTAGCTAGCTACTTTAAATTTAGTTATAAGTTGCGCACTAAGTTTAACACGAGATGGACCAATATGCTTGTAATGACTTTATGTAGTTAATCTAGTTTAGTGGAAACAGGTCCACCCAGTAGGCAGTAGTAGAGAAATAAAACATCGGTCCAAATTGACCACACAAACCTCAATTCAATGTTGAAAACATAATATCTCATTCATCGAAAGCTGTAAGTAACTGTATTTTTTGCAAATTGAGCTTTTTGGGAATTTACACAAAATGAGCAATAAATAATATTGTGATGAGATACGAGCACCCGCACGTCAGCCGAGTTGTGGCCACGAGAATACGAGATAACGGTTAGGTTAGTTGTATCATGTAAACGTGAAGCCTTGCTAGCCAGCCGCGCGCGGCATGCGGCCATGTTGCATGTGACCGAATGTGACGCGTAGCGTTGTGTACGTGAGGTGACTAGTCCACGCGCAATTAATAATGCATTTATAACTATTATGATTGTATACTTCTTTATATCTAAATGTTTCACTTTATCTTTTGAATGTCTCGCTACAGTTGGTGCAGAACACTATATCCTGTCCGCTTCTCTGTTGTACTTACCTGGCAACTGCAGCTGCGATCTTACTTTAGCAATTTTATCGTAATGTTAGTTGATTTCATAAACGCAATAATAATGGGTGTACTACTCTTAACGAAGCCGAAAGTTATATCATTGTTTGGTCATGGACTACGAGTATCTATAGCCATTAGTCTGGGAACCTTCTACTTACGGATATATTTATACGTATAGGGGTGAAACTTTTTTATAAACACAGTATCCAATGTCATAATATATAATAATTTTACTTTATATACCTCTTTGACCCCTGTACTAGTCAATACATTCACTAGCACATTGTTTCACGCATAGTTACTGCTGTGGGTACAGAAAGCTTGGTTCGTTGCTTGACGGCTTCGTGAAGAGCTCTTTACACCTTGTATGTAAGAAATGTATGTAATAATGTTAAAGAAAATCTATCAGATAGGCAAAAGTCTGAGACGTAAAAATATGAATTTTGCTTTCCATTAACTGTCTTTAATTTTCCCTAGTAGGTACCTACTGTACACACTGGGCCAGGAGCGGCCAGGCGCGTGGCGCAAATACCTACACAAGCACAATGCACATCTAGCACCCGTCTTTTCATCAGGAATTTATTTCATATAAAAAATACTGGGGGAATACTCTCAATTTAATAACAAAAAATAAAACCGACTTAAAACACAAAAAAGCAAAAAATAAACTTTAGAATAAAAATCAGTTTCTGAAGTCGGTGGCAAAAAAATTAAATCAAACAAAAGTAATAATAGTAATAAAGTTGATTGGCATAATAAAAGAACAACCTCATAGGTAATTAGGTACACAAATCCCAACAATCTTGTGATCATACTCTATTAATTACAAAGACTAGGTACCACATAATTGTGTAGTTATAATTATACCTTTGTTATTATGCGGTTGTTTGAGTTCGATTCACCGACTTCAGAATCTGATTTTTCTTCTAAAGTTGTTTTTCACTTTTTTGTTGTTCACATGTACCCCTTCACAGCGTACCGGGCGGTGATATATGTTTCGTTATGAACTGGTGTAAACAAATAGACAGACATGAGTTTTATTTGCTATCATTTATTGAAGAGTTCCGTTGCCTATCTCCGAAGTTCTTCATCAGATCTTCACCGACTTGAAATGGGATCACTCCGAGAAAGTACTCTTCCAAAAACTACTTAAATCACTTCAAGTGTGCCTTTAAAAGAAGATTGTCTCTATTTCTCCAAGATTACATCATCAGATCCTGACTTAATGATCATGGGACCAACTGGGATGTATACACTTTCATACAAAACAAAAAAAAAATCTAGATCGGTCCGGCCATCTTCGAGTAATCGGGGAACATATAAAAAAAAAAGATTACGCCGACAAATTCAGAACTTCCCTTCCCGTCGGGGCTGCGGGTTGTTCAGTGCAGTGACCTCCCGAAACAACCGTGTCCGGTGAGGATCTGCGTCAGGCACAAAGTGAGGACGCCGTGGCACGGCCGGAGCAGCAGAGTTTGATGCAGGCGCGCGAGAACTTTCGCCTCCAGATACCATGGCGGCAATCTGGCAAGGAGGCTCACCGTTTCGCCAGAGATCGTGCGGTACCGCTGGAGTAGCTTACGGCTGCCACCTTTAGGGGCGTGTTCAAATAGTGGGGGGCTTGCCGCCTCAAAGAACGTGTCCTCACTGGAGCGGAGCCCCGTAAAGGGCCATGGATCTCACGATCCCCGCGTAGAGCCTCTGGTAGTTGGCGTATGGACCCCTAGTGTGGGTAGAGCCGCTTGAAGGCAGATCCAGCCAGTTGCAGCTTCGTCTGGCCTAAAAACCGATCCGCGTGGAACACCGCACGACACACTCGCCGTTCTCATTTTCCGCTGCGACCAGCCCTATCTGCAGGGGTGGTTTCGTGGGGAGGTCACGGGGTCCATGACGCCTCTCGCAAGCACTGCAAAAAATTACAATGTTGTTGACATCTCATTAAGGCGCGCGTAGAACACGAACGCGCTGTAAACACGGCGAATAAACTAACCATTCAGAGGTAGAATGCAAAAATTTTCGATTTGCACCTTGCGCCCTTTTCAATTTATTATAATTTGATGGAGTCATTTTTATTCTCATCTCTGATGAACAAAAATTACCAAATTTTTAAGTGTGTGTTTGTGTGTTTCTATAGTAATGCACCAAAAGAACCTAACCTATCCGGGGGTCGACTCCCTTCACTCACTCTTCGTTCTCTTCATCGTGACATTCCAACTCGCCTCCCGAAATCGGACAACTACAAAGACATCGATATATCCGAGGCGAAATGCAAAAATATTCTAGCTCGCTACGCGCGCTAATACCGTAATACGTCTTGCTAATGCTTTCTTAATTCTGGTAAATTTTACAAGATTTCCTCCTATTCTCGTTCCGTATTTAATAAATGAACGAAATGATTACAATTTATTTAAGGACGTAACCAAAAATTTTCGAGCACGCTTCTTTCGCTCTTGTAATTTTTCTAGTCCTATAGTTTTCCGCATTAGCTGTAGGTATAACTCCTGTACGCATGCAATTTAAATAAGTTTAATGATAATTTAATTAGAAATTTAGGCATTCCAAGCCAGATTATTGACAATGTAAATCTATTTTATGAGGAATTCTTTTCGGTGATTCACACAGAGTTCAATAATACAATAAAAATGAAAACTAAATCTATTTGCCCTAAATTTATGTTCAGTGACTGGGCAACGAAGGGCATTAGGAAAAGTAGGGAGCGATTGTTTGAGCTGTACGGTCTTAGGCCTTGCATTAACTCAGAAACTTTTAATATTTTGCCGATAAGGTGATTTTATGTGTGTGTACGGTCAGAAGGTTTGGCAAAGTAAAAAGCGTGTTCTCAGTTGAAGGTTTACTGAACGACTAACACAAAGATTACAATATACAGTGCAGTGGTTGAGGGCTTAGAGTTAACTTACGAGCTACGTCATACATGACCTAAGACTAAAGATGTATAGGTAATTTGCCTACGCGCTACAATCCTCCCCCCTTAGATTTAACGATAAAATTTTAATTTGTAACAACCCAAAAGAATACAAAATTATCTATGAACTAATTAAAACTACAGACGATAACATAACAATAAACAAATTGAGTTGTGAACAATGGTTTTACTTATGCTAGAGCGTTCACACTATGCTACTTATACTAGAGAGAGTATTATTTTCGTCACATGTTGTTTACACTACACTTTAACTTTGAGGTTTGCACTCGCGATTTGCTTGTAGGTTGGGCATCCCTGGCGGTGCGTCGATAGCACGTTGTGTGATCGCGTGGTTGATTTTGTCTCGACGGAGGCTTCGATGTGGCGCTTGCAATAGCACCACCCTACGTAGAGTATAGATAGGGTTACCGCTGTGCTGACTAGGATGTTTGCGGTTAGCGACATCTTGTGGGTGACGGTAATGGTTTTATCTTGCAGCAACCTTGTTGCCGGCGGCTGCGCTGTTCTGCGCCATGATAGTCATCTTGCTAGCTGGCTGGCCCATGTTGTCTGACTGCTGGCTGGTATGAGTGCGGCGATAGTGAACGTTTGTTGAAGAGTGACGGTTATTCATACAGCTGATAAAGACGTTGACGGAGGCGGCTCATATGTCGAATCTCACGGTCTTCTTAACGACCCGGCCCGATTTCGTTGTAATCAGCGGTGTCGTAGTGCTCGAAGTGATGTATGGAGTCGTAACGTTCGCCGGATGTGGGACGGTGTCGGGTGGCGTCATTGTTTGGGTCTCCTGGCGTGGGACCGACACATTATCAAATTCTAATAGGTAAGCTGGTTTTAGACGATCAAGTGATACTGTGACTTGCCTTCCGTTACAGTCTAATGTATAAAATTTTGGATGTCGTTAATATTGGTTGTAGATTTTGAATTAAATAGATCGCCTGGCAGTCTAAGACTACTGCCGTATAAAAATTGCGATGGACTGTATCCCAGATCTAATTTAACTGCCGAGCGCAACCCTAGGAGTACTAGAGGTAATTCCCGTAACCATTGTGTGCTATTTGAACATTTTGCCATAATAGCAGCCTTTAAGGTACGGTGAAGTCTTTCTATCATGCCGTTCGACTTTGGGTTGTATGCAGTTGTGCGGACTCGTTCGATGCCGAGTCTTTTTAATAACTGCCGAAATAAATCTGATTCGAATTGACGACCTTGATCTGAGGTTATACGTATTGGACAACCGAAACGAGCAATCCAATGCTCTACGAACACCTTAGCAACCGTTTCAGCTGTTATATTTTTTACGGGTATAACTTCTGGCCATTTCGTCACCCTGTCGATGATGGTAACGCAATATTTAAAATCCTCTGCCGGTGGCAGTGGTCCTATTATATCGATGTGTACATTTTCAAAACGATTACCTGTGCTGTCAAATTCGCCTATCGGTGTTACTGTGTGGCGTTGAATTTTAGATTTTTGACAGGGAACACACATTTTAACGAATTTTTTTATGTCGGTATTCATGTTGCTCCAGAAATACCTTGACTTAACTAAGCGTTGAGTAGCTGCGATGCCGGGATGACTCACATTGTGTAAAGTCTTTATGGCGAGTTCTCGGAACTGTATGGGTAGATAAGGACGTATATCGTTTGTTGATGTTTCGCAGGCTATTTTTATTTCTGAATCGGGCATTGTTATTAATTTAAATTGGAGTTTGTCGTGTTTGCGTAGATTTTGTAATTCCGGATCGCTTTTTTGTAGTTCAGCTAACTTTTGATAATCTACTAGTGATGGCAAGATAATCTCATCGATTCGGGATAATGCGTCGGCGACTGTATTTTTGTCACCTTCTATGTACATAATGTTATCGCAAAATTGGGAAATGAAATCTAGTTGTCTTAACCGTCTAGGTGAGTCTGAAGGCGATACCTTTTTAGATAGGGCGAAGGTCAATGGTTTGTGGTCTGTTAGTACTGTTAGTTGTCTGCCTTCTACCATATGGCGGAAGTGTTTAATTGCCATGTATATTGCTAGAAGTTCCCTATCGTACGTGCTGTATCTTGTTTGGGTATCGGTGAGTTTCTTTGAATAAAATCCTAGAGGTTCTAATTTATGGCCAACTTTCTGATTTAAAGCGGCGCCTACGCAAGTACCGGAAGCGTCTGTCATCAACACTAATGGCACGGTTGCGTCGGGATGCGATAACGTGACTGTATTATTGATGGCTTGTTTACATCGACTGAATGCTTCTAATGCACTTTCGGTCCATGTAATTTCTGTTTTGTCGCGTTTTTTTGAATTGTGTAAATACGCGTTTAGTGGTGTTTGAATTTCTGCAGCTTTTGGAATGTTGAGCCTGTAGAAATTCATCATTCCGAGGAAACGTCTAAGTTCCTCTATTGTATTGGGTTGTGGATAATCATTAATAAGTTGCGTCTTGTTTGCGCTCGGTTTTATGCCTTTTGAGTTGATGTGGTAACCGAGAAAGCTTAACTCGGATTTACCGAATTCGCATTTATCTGTGTTGATTGTTAAACCGATATTATTTAATCGTTCTAAAACTATCTCTAAATGTTTTGCATGCGTTTCTTTTGAATCTGAAGCTATAATTACATCATCAAGGTAAGGAAATGCAAAGTCAAGACTTTTTAATGCGTTGTTGACTAGTCTTTGAAAATCTTGCGCTGCGTTACGTAACCCAAAGTTCATTCTCGTAAATTCGAATAAACCGAATGGAGTTATGACTGCAGTTTTTGGGATGTCTTCGGGAGCCATTGGTATATTATGGTAAGCTTTCCGGACGTCAATTTTTGAAAATATAGTTTTCCCTTTGAGTAAATATGTGAAATCAAGTAGTCTTGGTAATGGGTAACGGTCGGGAGTAGTTTGTGCGTTAAGTCTACGGTAGTCTCCGCACGGTCTTATTTCACCGTTTTTTTTTACTAACGCAAACAAGTGGGTTAGCCCAAGGACTATTCGAAGGTCTACAAATACCTAATTGCATCATTCTTTCGAATTCTGCTTTGGCGACTTTGTATTTCTCCGGATTAAGTGGTCGTACTTTTTCATGGACCGGGGGTCCATTAGTATAAATGTGGTGTTGAACATCATGCTTAGGATGTGTTTTAAAGTTTTCTAATTTGGTGATGTCGGGAAATTTTTGTAATATGAGATGGTATTCGTCGTTTACATCGATTGATCTAATACTCGATTCAGGGAAATTTGTAATATTTGTGGCGCGCGATATTAAAGTGAGTTTGTCTATTAGTTTCCTACCATGTAAGTCTACTATTAGTTTGTTAGCAGCAAGGAAGTCAGCGCCTATTATTGAACGTTGTACATCGGCTAGTATGAACTTCCATTGGAATGGGCGACGTAAACCTAAGTTAACTGTGATGGATTTTTCCCCGTATGTTTTGATTTTTGTGCCGTTGGCTGCATATAATATGTAATCGGATGTGGATGCGTTTTGCCTTTTACCGGCTAAAACCGACACATCAGCACCAGTGTCGATAAGAAATCGTGCACCAGTTTTAATATCCGTAACACATAAACGATAGGAATTGTTGACACCGGCGACATTGTGTATTTGACCCGGTGTCTGAATTAGTTTTCCGGGTTCCTTTTATTTCAATTTATTGTGTCGCCGCATTTACGCGCATTTATGCCATAAGTGAAGTGGTAGAAACACTGGTAATTCGCATCACCTGGTTTCTCTTTTTGTCTGAGGTAATTATCCCTATTTTTATAAGTGATTTCGCGACTTTTAGAGCGCGTCTGGGAAGTTCCACGGATATAACGATCTCGGCTTCGCGACTCGCGGTTCTGATGGTTAATGGAATCGTCTAGTTTAGTGCGTAATTCTGAAATTTCTAGTTTCATTTGTTTTAGGTCATTTACAATGGTTTCGGGAAGTGTTGGGTCTGCACTCGGAGTTGTTTTAGAAACCGGGGCTATTTCAGATGGTCTGGTATTTTCCAGAATTTTATCAGCGATTTTAGCCAAACCATCGAGTTTTACCTCGTCAGTGTCGCATGCGGTTATGACGGCCCTAATTGAGTGTGGAAGACGACCTGTCCACAATAACTTTAGAGTATCGTCTGGGACTTTATTTTTCCCTACGTCTCGCATACGCCGTAATAATTGTGAAGGCTTTTGATCTCCGAGTTCGATTTCGTTTAAGAGTTGGTTCATTTGTTTTGTTTCCGACTCTTCGTAAACCGAAATTAACCTATTTTTTAGAGTTTCATACTTATTATTCTCAGGCATGTTTTCAAGAATGTCACTAATATCACGTAATTCGTCAGGTTTCAGCCTAGCTTTTAGAAGTTGACTTTTGTGCAGGTCACTTGCCTTTAGAGGATCCACGATGGCGTTGAATTGATGAAACCAGAGTCTTGGTCGATCTTGCCAGAAGTCCGGTATCCTCGGTGTCATGGAAACTGCCGTCATCTGTTGCGGCTGTGGCTGGTATTGGGTTGACATGGCTGCAAGTTGTTGAGAGAGCTGCGGCCTGGTCGAGTCGTTTGTTTTTACGCGCAATGAATTATAGTCTTTGTTAAAAACTTGGAACTTGATACGCGAGCGGACGCGTCGGGTGTCACCACTTTGCCGATAAGGTGATTTTATGTGTGTGTACGGTCAGAAGGTTTGGCAAAGTAAAAAGCGTGTTCTCAGTTGAAGGTTTACTGAACGACTAACACAAAGATTACAATATACAGTGCAGTGGTTGAGGGCTTAGAGTTAACTTACGAGCTACGTCATACATGACCTAAGACTAAAGATGTATAGGTAATTTGCCTACGCGCTACAATATTAATTTATGTTGCAACTTACTCTAAAATCTTTAAAAACGCTTGCAAAGTAGCTAAAGCCTTATTCATTAGCAACAAGATGAAATCGGCCGATAATAAAATAAAGACGGTTTGGAAAATTATCAATAGTGAAACGAATAGAAGTAAAAAATATAATAATGATATCAGTCTAGAGACTTCACGTGGCCTTTTAAGTTCTAAAAACGAAGTTGCTCAGGAATTTGTGGATTTCTTCACTAGTATCCCATTTAAAACTACTGTAACCTTAAATTCGTCACCCCTGTTTCTATTGAGTTATTAAGAGCGAACGTTTCAGCCTTTCCGGTTGAGTTTCAATTTAAACATATAAACCCCATAGCAGTCATTAAAGCTTTTAAGGAAATTAAAGTCAAATTAACAGAAGATCTATGGGGACTATCGATTAAAGTTTGTCAAGCTATTATTGAGACTGTAGCCCCGTACTTAGCCTTAATATTTAATTTGTGTGTGGACCAGGGAGTCTTCCCGGACCTTATGAAATACAGCAAGGTAATACCACTTTTTAAATCCGGTGACAGTAAAGACACCAATAACTATAGACCCGTATCCGTTTTGCCCGTTTTTAGCAAGGTGTTTAAAAAGGTAATGCTTAGTCAAATGCTCATCCACTTTAACACCAATAAAATCTTACATGAGAAACAGTATGGTTTCACCAAAGGACGTTGTACAACTGACGCCGGTGTCACCTTATTAAAACATATATTTACTGCGTGGGAAGAGTCACAAGATGCCATAGGGATCTTCTGTGACCTCTCGAAAGCATTTGATTGTGTCAACCACGAAACCCTTCTCATAAAGCTTGAACATTACGGTTTAGGGAAACTTGCGCTCAGTTTAATGAAATCGTATTTAAACGATAGACATCAGCAAGTACAAATAAATGGTGTCAATTCAAAAGGCTTAAAAGTAAGTATGGGTGTGCCACAAGGTTCGATATTAGGTCCCTTTCTCTTTTTAGTCTATATTAATGATCTACCTCATTTATTTAAAAACCAACCTGAAATGGTATTGTTTGCCGAAGATACTTCTTTAATATTTAAGGTAAACAGACGTGCCACAAATCTTGAAGACGTAAATAACGCCCTACTGCAGGTTTATAATTGGTTCACAGTTAATAATAAAGTATTAAATGGGAAAAAAACGAAATGCATAGATTTGCTCTAAAAAATGTCAAAAGTACTGATTGTGACTGTTAACGATACATGTCATACACGCAACAGAGTGAATTGAGACGCGCAGCCCGCGCGGCCCGCGCTAACGTCACGCCGGATGTGTGGACGCCGCCGGCGCCCGCGTCCTCTAGCGAGCGACCAGCGACAGTGAAAACTCAGACACCGCGCCGTCAACATGTACTACTTCAACTAAATAATTTGTAATACTTACTTACTTATCTGATTATACAAGTAATCTTTGCTTCTACTGCATCGCATTTTTAATGTGCCTCCTACAACCTGCACAGTGACATAATCTTGAATCAAGAGAAACTAGAATTTGTCGATTAAACTGTTTTCTTGGGGATAACGATTGACTCAAGACTACAGTGGGGTCCGCATTTAACATCTCTTGCAGGCCGGCTGAGTTCAGCAGCATATGCTGTTAGGAAAATCCGTCAATTCACTGACGTAGATACCGCGAGACTAGTCTATTTTAGCTATTTTCAAAGTGTTATGTCATACGGTATTTTACTATGGGGACGGGCTGCAGACATCGAGTCTATATTTATTCTGCAGAAAAGAGCCATTAGAGCCATATATGGGCTACGAAGACGCGATTCTCAGAGAGAGCTGTTTAAGGAAATTAACATCATGACAGTACCTTGTCAATACATCTATGAAAACATCATGTACGTTAGAAAAAATCTGCATTTATTTAACAAAAGAGGTGATAGACACCACTATAATACGAAAAATAGGGACCAATTAGTTCAGCCAGGTTTCAGGCTAACTAAAGTAGACTCATCTTTCATGGGATACTGTTTAAAATGTTACAATAAAATACCCCCTCACATTCTTCAACTAAAGGAGGCCAAATTTAAATCTTGTATAAAACGCACACTATGTAGGCAAGCATACTATAAGTTAGGGGATTACATTGATGATAAAAATGCTTGGCTCAATGCTGGTCCTGCTCCACAACCATAGGGGCAAATAAATCGATTATCATGTGAAGTTATTGTGGAAGCTGCAGAAGATTGTTAAAATATCTTTGAGTATCTTAATACTATATAATTGCATAGCACATGTGTGAGTACTATGTACTATAAAGCCACTTTTTACATTTAGTTATTATTATATATATATTTTTTTTTAGTGACTTTGCCCTAGTTGCTAAGAGAATGGTCATGCTCACTCAAATGTCTCGCTGATGGTGGCGCGTGTGTCGAATCATTTAGCTCCTTTCAAAATGGTTGAGCTGAATGGTGCTGATCCATTCGTCATGTTCGTGAACGGGCGCTGTCAGTAGAGACTGGTCATCTCTTAGTTGCCATGGTATACATTTTTTTTTATTTGTTTATTGTATCGGTTACTGGACGCTCTTAACTTGCACGTATTTTTTATTTTTTTGTACTTTGTTCTCACATATGTGTAAGATCTCAGCATTTAGGCTAGCTAAAGTAGACTCCCCCACATTGTTCAACTGAATAAGACGCAATTAAAATCGTGTATAAAACGCACACTGTTTATGCAAGCATATTATAAGTTAGGGGATTAAATTGATGATAAAAATGCTTGGCTCAATGCTGGGCCTGCTCCACAACCATTGATTACCTATCATGAGAAGTTATTGTAGAGGCTGCAGAAGATTGTAAAAATATCTTTGCATTGTATATATTCAATATCTTAATATTATATAATTGCATGGCACATGTGTGAGTACTATAAGGCCCTTTTTTACATTTAGTTATTTTTTAGTGACGTTGCCCTGGTGTCTGAGAGTATGTCATGCTCACTTAAATGTCTCGCTGATGGTGGCGCATGTGTCGGATCATTAAATTCCCTTCAAAATGGTTGAGTTGAATGGTGCTGATCCAGGCGTCATGTTCGTGAACGGGCGCTGTCAGTGGAGACTTGTCATCTCTTAGTTGCCATGGTTTATTTATTTATTTCTATTTATTATATGTTTTTACTCTGGACGCTCTTAACTTGCACGTCTTGCTACATGGTTCTCACATAATATACCATCTCAACATGAATGATGTAATGTACCAAGATTTTGTAATAATATTCTGATTGAAAAGAGTGTCCATGGAGTTTCTTGCCCTTTCTTCTCCATAGAGATCTACGCTAGGGAATGGGCAACTACAGTACTTTCACAAGTTATTATGTCTTGTGGCTGTGACTGTAGCTTTAGAGTGCAATGCGTCGTTCCGGGGGTTACTGCGGCGCCGGATGTTTGCGGCGGCGAGTGCTGCGGGTGCGGGGGCGTGCGGCGGCGTGTGCCGTGGCGGCGGGTGCACGGGGCTCCGCGTTGCGGGGCGGCGGTTCTCGTTGCGGCGTGCATTCGTTGTTCCGTGATTCGGGGTCTCGTGCATTCGTTGTAGCGGTGTGCGTCGCTGCGTGCTTTCGTGCTCGCGGTGCTCGTTGTTGCTGGCATTCGGCGGCGTGTGATTCGGCGTAGTGGCTTTCGGAATGACGTATTGCACTCGTAGATTTGTTTTTATGAATTGTTCTTCTGACATTCAAAAGTGCCTATAAAGGTTTAATTTAAATAAATGCTTTGAGTTTGAGTTTTGAGTTCATGGTCAAAAGAAAATATAACCAACCTGATGTAGTCTACGACTAATAGTTTCGAGCTCACTCTGACATCCTGCATATTTTTCTGTTTTATGTTCAAAAATAGATAGTTTAAACTATAGAAATAAAGTCTTTTGCAAAAAAACGGGCACTTTCGATTTTTTTCACTTTAAACTATAGAAATAAAGTCTTTTGCAAAAAAACGGGCACTTTCGATTTTTTTCTCTACTTCAATGAAGAAGAACAAGAAATAGGTTTTATTAATTTGACGATGTATTGGCATGTTATTTGAAGAATCCTGGCATGATTCTTTACGTTCCAAATTTAAAACTTGAAATTAATATTATTCTAAAGCCCGCTCTACACTTAGTGCACAATTCACGGCGCGATTTCGCGGCGCGAAGTTGCCGAGACTTCGCGGCTTGATAATTACGACTCCATATTCGCAATGATTCGCAGTAGTTTCACAGTGGAGTTCGCAACGTTGAACGATATGGAAGTTAAAGTAGCTGCTGCTGCGTCCCTAACTTTGTGTGCATTAGCGTACTATAATTATGTGTACGTTAACAATGAAACACAAATTAGGAAACGATGGAAAAAAAGAAGATGGTGGATGACAACTATCCATCGTAATAGAACAAGGTTTGTTTTCATCAGTTTCATAAGTTAAATTGATAATTAGGTAACTATCGTTAATCGCTTTATCTGCTTATTTGTCACAGGATAAGTATGGAAAATCAGCTGAGCGGTTTAGTGGCTGTACCTTCCGGGGAATTTCATAAGTTCACTAGGATGTCTTTAGCTGATTTTGAATATTTACTGAACCGAATTTCAAGCAAGATTTCAAAACGAGATACCCCATTACGAGAAGCTATTCCAGCTCGGATTCGTCTAGCCATAACACTGCGGTACTTGGCTACAGGCGACGACTTCCAAAGTCTACATTTCCTGTTTAAAATATCTCCTCAACTGATTTCAAATATCATACCAGAAGGTTTCGGCCGTCTACGAAACCGTAATTTCGTAACTGGTTTGGATGAAGGAATGATTTGTCCTTGTACCTACGTAACTAGTTTCGATGGAGGATATATTTGTCTTTGTACGAAACCACGGTTACGTACAAGGAATTTTTGAAAAAATATGAAAATGTACTAGTTACGAACAAGGAATAATAATACTTTTATCGAAACTAGCAATTTTTGTTACGAACTGCACATGTTCTTTCCGTTTCATTCCTCCATAAGCCAGGTTGTACAAGTACATCATTGTTATGATATTGGTCGACGGTACCGGGTGGTGTGTAAATATGTGAAGAAGTTCTGCTTCGCCTCAAATAATTGTGTAATAAGATACATGTCATCGTCACAATACTAGATTTTTCTTGCTGTAGTTGAATAGGCTTTTTAAAAATTCGGAACTACCAGTATACCAAACGTATTTTCTACCACAACCCGAGCTCTAGACAATTTCTGGTAAAGATATACGTGCTCTCGTGCCCACATTGTGGTTACCAGGAAATGGTTTCATGACATGTTCTGAAAGGGTAAAATCCCCATCTCCCAAGAAGATGTAAGGTACATCAACATTAGAATTTGGTAGAGGATGCGGTATTGGTAAATTTAATTGATTTGTGCAAATTTTCTTCCACAAAAGACAATTCGTAAATACTCCACCGTCGCTGATTCTGCCCTGACATCCCATATCAGCAAAAATAAATTTGTATTGACTATCTACTACTCCTAGCAGTACTATACTAAATGTTCGTTTATAGTTGTAATATTAAGACCCGGAGTGCATTGGACATTCCAAAACAATATTGTACGATTACATCGCACATTTATTGAGGTCGCTAGCATAAGCATTTTTACTTTATTGTAAAGCAATTATGAAAATATATTTGAGTACGATTTCGTCCGTTTTATTGTAAACACCTATAAACAATTTAGCAAGAAATTAACAAGAATATAATTTTCTTCCATCTTCATCACTTAACACATGTACTAGCAGTCAAGGGCTTGTACATATTGGTCCTTCGAGTGTAAGTGTTGTGATTAATTTTCTCGTGTGGTTGCGAATCGGTTCAGTCGGCCTCTCACAAGCGGGTCTCACCAACACGAACTGAGAAGGCGCGTAAGATCGCACGGGGAGATATCAGAGCACTTAAGCAGAACAAGTGACAAAGGACAGCAGTCCAAAAAAGGCAAATAGCATCAAGGCAAACATCAAGTAAACATTTGGCGTCAAGGCCTCCGCAAGTACAAGAAAGTGCAGCTTAGCTAGCAATCCAAAACAAAGATCGATCAACAGCAAGTATCAAGCAAGGTGACGGCGATAGTACTTCGTAAGTCAGCAGAGAAAATCAATAAATTTATTTGAATTTCATATTTATCAAGTAGCAAGATGGAAGAACTGCTTCAAAAGCAACATGTTGCCGTCAGTGGCATGCGACAACTATGGACCAATTTCAAGAAATATGGTCAAGATCGCAAAACTTCAGAATACATCAAGAAAAGAATTGAAACTCTGAACAGCTATTGGAACGAGTTTCAGAAAAATCATGAAATACTGTGCATGTACGAAGACAAGACGCATGACTATTTTTAGGGAACCACTATGAAGAAAACAAAGCGTTCTACTTGGAAGTCAGAGAGTCGATTCAGAGAGCCGGTTTGATCAAGCCAGCTCTGTTTAGCCGTCACCAACCAGGTGCCGCGGCCGCGGAGGGCAGAACTACCCCGGTGAGTCCAATGCCAACTATGGAGTATACTACCCGGGGAACTGACAGCAAGTTTGACGAAAAGTTACGTAAACAAACAAGCAACTTCAAAGCTTTTGTTCGTTTAGTAACAAATATAGATCTGTTAGAAGAAAAATGGGAGTTTGAAGATATTTTGAGAACTCTAGAAGCACGTTGGAGAGCTATCGATGATCTCCATTGGAAAATAGACAGCGAATTTGAAGAAACAGATGATAATTACGAGGCTTCGTATACGCAACATGAGCTAATGTACTTTAAAATCAAGAAAGAAATTAATCGTAAATTATGGTCTGTATCACATCGAGAAAAGTCTACGCCGCAACTGGACATTCCTATATTTAACGGGAATTACCAGAGCTGGGTGTCGTTTAAGGACTTGTTCATGGAGGCAACTCACGGTAACCCATATTTATCTGCTGCTCAGAAAATGCAGTTCCTGAAGAACAAGATTAAAGCTGAAGCAGAACGCCTGATTCAGCATCTTCCGATTAGTTCGGATAATTACATCACTTGCTGGGAAATATTGAACCACCGTTACAACAACAAGAAACTCGTTTTCTCCACTCATATGAACACCTTAATGAACATCCCAGTTATGCAACAAGCGACATCAAATCACGTCAAACGCATTCATGACGTAGCGAATGCCTCAACGGTATGAAGAATTTAGGCATCAACATTGACAACTGGGACCCAATAATAGTGCACATTCTGACTCAAAAAATGGATTCGGAAACCCTAAACGAATATTTTACATCACTTAAACAACCAAGAGAATTGCCGTCTTTGAAAGAGTATTTGGATTTTTTGGAAAAAAAGTTCACCACAATGGAGTCTGCACGTCGCAAACAAGATGCGACACAAAAATCTACCATTAACCCTTCAAGTTCAGGGAACTCGAGGGCGAATCATGGCAAACAGTACTACGTCAGTAACAAGGCTACGTCGCACAAGACTACATCCATCATTTGTCCATTATGCAACGATCATCATGGCATATATTATTGCAAGGAATTTAAGGCAATGGCACCAGAGCTGAAAGGAAAAACAATTACGCAACTTAGTTTCTGTACAAATTGCCTGTGCAATCACAACGGAAAAAAATGCACGTCAAGTAAACGTTGTCAAAGGTGCAAAGGGCAACATAACACATTGCTACACGATGTGTTTGCAAACGCCAGCACAACGTCACATAACGTTTCCGTCCCCGTGCTGTCTGAGCAAGAGACAAGTCACGTGGCTCATGTTGCACAACAACAGCTTGCGTCGACAGTTCTTTTAGCAACTGCAATTATCAAGGTGTCAGGAGCTGATGGAATACAAAGAACTATGCGAGCACTCATCGACCAAGGGTCACAAATTTCGCTGATTACCGAAAATGCAGCGCAACAGCTAGAGCTGCCCCGACAGAAATGTAGTGGAGTTATTACAGGCGTCGGTATGAACGACAAGACGTGCAAAGGAATGTTGAGTATCAACTGTACCTCATTGGATGACAATTACAAGTTTAGCACCAAGGTTCTCATAATGAAGAACCTAACGAGAAACCTGCCGAACTCAACATTTTCTAAGCCATCATGGGCATTTTTAGAACAAATTGAGTTGGCCGATCCACAGTTCTATATCAGCAACCCAGTTGACATTTTACTGGGTGCGGACATATACGCTAAGATTATCATGAACAACGTACATCGAGAGGACTCCAGTGGTTATCGTGCTCAGGAAACACGTATTGGGTGGATTTTGTTCGGCGAGGTACAAGGCCTACAATGTAACATAGTCCTTAACAGCATTCAAGAAATTCAACATTTTTGGGAGATAGAAGATATACCTGACGACGATCAAACATCATATGAAGAAGATGAATGCATAAAATTTTACGCATCGACCACAACAAGGTTGGAAGATGGAAGATATCAAGTGACCCTGCCATTAAAGTCTAATTTCAACACGGAAATTGGGGAATCGAAACCCAAGGCTGTCGCCCAATTGTATCAGAATGTCCTATATGGACAATAGAGGCAAACTCTAGCAATAATGTACAATGTCAAAAAACTCTGCCTAATAAAAAGAGCATAAAAACAAATAGTATCAACTTGGTGCATCAGAATATTCAGGGACTGAGGAACAAAGACTTAGAATTAGAACTATTTTTGAATTTTAATAATATTGAGATACTTTGTATTACAGAACATTGGCTTCAAAGCGACCAGTTCATGATTAGTTTTAGTAATCACCAGGTTGGTAGCACATTCAACCGAGTTAATGCCATTCATGGTGGATCACTAATTTTAGTAAATAACCAGATTAAGTTTAAAAACCGAAAGGACATTGTCAGCCTATCTGTTGAACGAATTATTGAAATAGCTTGTATAGAATTAGAGCAGTTCATTATATTAAGTGTGTACAGGCCCCCCTCGGGATTGTATGACTGCTTTGAGAAGGTAATGGATGAAGTTTTACACAAGATTTGTAACACAAACAAGTCCATTATCACCTGCGGTGATTTTAATGTAAATTTATTAGAAAACTCAAGTACATGTAGTAAAATTATAAGTCTGTTTCAGTCCTACAATCTCGTAAACCTATTTTTGGAGCCTACAAGAATAACGCCTACTTGTGCCACATGTCTAGACAATATTTTTACTGATGTTATTCCAATCCAAAAAGAAATTATAAATGCTCTAGACTCTGATCATTGCGGACAAATGATTACCATTGATAACAAAAAAATCAAAGTGGCTAAAAAGGATATCACTGTTAACCCAAAAACAGTAAGATGCTTGGAAACATTTAAAAGTAAACTCTTGAATAACTTACCGTTATTGTCTACTGACAATCCTCATCATCAATATGATGATTTTTTTGACATGTATTGTAAGCAATTTAATTCCACTTTTATTCCCAAGACTATCTCAGTAAATTGTAACGCATCTTTCAGTGACTGGGCTACCATTGGTATTCACAAGAGTAGAACACGGCTTTATGAGCTGTATAATGAAAGAGTTTTTGTAAATACTGCCGAATTTAATTTATATGTTAAAAATTATTCAAAATTGTTTAAAAAAGTATGTCGTATTGCTAAGTCACATTATTTGAGCTCGAAAATTAGAAACAGCAATAATGTCATTAAAACAACATGGAATATTATTAATAAAGAAACGAAAAGGACCAGTAACCGTGATAGTGACTACAGCTTAACAATTACCTAATGACAGAGTAATTAAATCAGATTCGGATGTCGCCGCGGCTTTCGAAAGCTTCTTTTCTGACATTCCCGTTTCAACGACGAAATCCCTAAACTCGTCACCTACTGTTGCCGAATCTTTGCTAAAGGAAAATGTTAAAGCTTGCGACTCAGAATTTCATTTTGAACATGTCACTTATACAGATATATTAAAAACATTTCACACCTTAAATGTTAAGAAGACTGCGGATCTGTGGAGTAATTCTGTAGAAGTTGCCAAGTCTATTATTGATATTGTAGCACCTACCTTAGCTTCTATTTTTAATAATTGTATTGATTCTGGGGAGTTTCCTGACCTTATGAAAAATAGTAAAATTATTCCTTTATTCAAGGCGGGTAGTACATCAGACCCCACAAATTATAGACCTATTTCAGTGCTACCTACTTTCAGTAAAGTCTTTGAGAAATTAATTTTAGACCAATTGCAAAGATTTTTTAATAAACATAAATTATTGCACAATAAACAGTTCGGTTTTACGAAGGGTCGCTCAACTACCGATGCCGGTGTCGAACTTTTAGGACATATTTATAATGCCTGGGAAGATAAATGCGATGCTTTGGACATTTTTTGCGATTTATCCAAGGCATTTGATTGCGTCCTTCATGAAACCTTAATCAGGAAACTCCGCCACTACGGAATACGAGACAGCGCTCTGGATCTTCTTATCTCATACCTCAGTAATAGGATCCAAAGTGTTGACGTCAACGGGAAAAGATCACCCGGATCTATTGTAATAATGGGAGTCCCACAGGGCTCGATTCTTGGCCCTTTTTTGTTTCTTATTTATATTAATGATTTGCCTCACCTCATAAAGAATAACCACGGTATCGTGTTATTTGCGGATGACACTTCACTTTTATTTAAACTTAAACGACAACAGGTAGTTGTTGACGATGTAAATAGCGCGATTTCGAAAGTGGTTCATTGGTTTAACGCTAATAATTTGCTTCTTAATGAAAAAAAAACCAAATGCATTAGGTTTACACTACCTCACGTTAGGCAGGTGAAAACTTGTGTGTTGGTAAAGGGCGAAGAGTTGAATCCTGAAGATAGCACAGTGTTCTTGGGCTTAACTTTAGACGCTAAGCTTCAGTGGGGGCCTCATATAGATAAATTGCCGAAAAAGCTGAGCTCTGCAGCATACGCAGTTAGAAAAATTCGTAATTTAACCGATGTAGAGACAGCCCGTTTAGTGTACTTTAGTTATTTTCATAGCGTAATGTCGTACGGCATTCTATTGTGGGGGAATGCCGCTGATATTCAGACCATTTTTGTTTTGCAAAAACGGGCGGTTAGATCTATTTATAAATTAAGTCCGAGACACTCTCTGAGAGAAAAATTTAAGGAAATTAATGTTATGACTGTTCCCTCTCAGTATATTTATGAAAATCTTTTGTATGCTCACAAAAATATAAAGCTGTTTAAGAAATATAGTGATATTCACAATATAAATACAAGAAATAGACATAAATATATTGTACCCACAACAAGGCTCAAGAAAATAGGTGGATCATTTAGATGCCAATGTATTCGCTTTTATAATAAACTACCAAGCCACATTCAAAATTTAAGCCTTAATAAATTCAAATCCTTTATAAAACGTAAACTTTGCCAGAAAGGATTTTATACTGTTAAAGATTATATAGAGGACAAAAAGCTTGGGATTGAACTATTGACATAAACATACATATAATTTTTTTTTTTACAATTTGACATTTTATGATTATTTTTATACACTGATATTGTTTACTTTAAGTATGATATTTTTTTTTTTGACCAATATTTACTTGTTAAATATTTTATTTTATATTTTTTTTTTTGTGTGTGTGTTTTTATTTTTTTATTTTTTGACATTTAACAATGTAAAATGATTATACAATATGATAAATATTTAAAAAATTGATATTGTGAATGTGAGGACCATGTGGGTCTTTCTTAAATTTTAATTGTTGTGATTGTCTGGCAGTTTGAGTACTTTAAGTGACCCACCCAAATGTCCTTTCTTTGGTATTGTTCGTCGTGACGTTGAGCTCCTTCGAGTTATAAGTCGAGCTCCACGATATCTGACAAATGCTTGCACTGACTGGACGGGTCCACTCAAATCTGTGTGGTGCTTTCTTCAAAAGACCATCTCAGACATTAATCTGCATGGTCTTCATGTGTGTATTATACCTTATTGTTAACCCAAACGATTTTAAAAGATTAAAAGAGTAACCTTTGGAGTTTCTTGCCGGTTCTTCTCCTTAGGAATCGACCAATGCACCGAACCGTGCCCCTTTTTACCGACGTTTTATAAGTGCCCATGTAGGCCTATGTGAAATAAAAAATATTTTGATTTTGATTTGATTTTGAACACGGTGCGACAAATAACCAAGGAGATGCCTTCCGGATGCTGGCGATATGTTAAGTCAGTGGATAACCCTGCAGATTGCGCGAGCAGAGGATTAACAAGTCTGAAGCTAAAAGAACATGATCTGTGGTGGAATGGACCTTCCTGGCTACCTCACTGTATGCCAACCAAACAACTCCGGAAATTAATTTCCCTGAAGAAGAAGCCCTTAACAAGCACGTACATACTGTAACACTAGACACGACAAAGGGTAACAGCGTCGTCCATACTGGTACTGCTGAAACTTCTTACCAGATTGAACTCATTCACAATGGCTGTACACGTAATGGCACGATTACGACGCTTACTAATCCGTAAAGAAGAGAGGCCAACGAAGCTATACTTAACCTTATCGGAGCTTCGCAAGGTAAAGGCCGCAATAACGCAAAGGAGTTCAACATATGGAGTTTCAGCAAGAAATACATGACCTGAAGAAAACCAACCGAGTGTCCACTACCAGCAAGATCTTGAATTTGAACCCGTTCGTAGACGAAGAAGGAATACTTCGTGTGGGTGGAAGACTGCATCATGCTGCAATCAATCCCGATCTCAAACACCCTACAACTTTACTACATCAACATCGTCTTACGGAGTTAATAATAAGACACGCACACAAACTCACATTTCATGGCGGAGCTCGAATTACGTTAGCATGCATCAGGCAAAAATATTGGATTATCGGGGGAAACAATGCAACGAAAAAACAACTACGTGAATGTGTTACCTGTAAAAAACAGAACCCCAAAAAACTACAGCCCCTAATGGGAGACTTACCCAGCAAGAATCAATCCATCTCGTCCCTTCATGCATACCGGCGTTGATTTTACTGGACATGTCTATGTCAAGACCACTAAAGGATATGTGTCAGTATTTGTTTGTATGGTGACGAAAGCCGTACATTTGGAACTAGTCTCCGACCTCACATCGTCATCTTTTATCGCCACCTTACGCAGAATGGCGGCTAGAAGAGGCACTCCTTGTCACATGTATAGTGACAACGGCCGTAATTTTGTAGGAGCCAGTAAGGTTTTACAAAAGAAGTATCAAGAACTGCAGACTATTATTGATGACAAGTTCTTGTCTGAAATCGCAGATATGGAGTTCACATGGCATTTTAACGCTCCTTCATGGCCATCAGCAGGAGGCTTGTGGGAAGCTGCCGTGAAAAGTTTCAAGCTGCATCTCAAGAGAGTTATCGGTGAACAAAAATTGACGTATGAAGAGTTCACTACACTTCTAACACAAATTGAAGCCTGCCTTAACTCAAGACCGTTGTGTGCAATCTCAGAAGATCCTGAAGACTTAGATTTCCTGACACCTTCTCACTTTTTAACTGGAGGCCCTACGTTAACTTTAGTTGAGACTGAAAGAGATTTGCGCACACGCTGGCAGCTAACACAGAAAATATTACATGATCTGTGGAAAAGATGGCTAAATTAACTCAAATCGACCTTAGAACGTAAATTTCCTTAGGTGCCCGTTATTTGGCCAAAAGAGTGTATTATAAAAGTTAGTTTCATAACTTAAGGTCAAGGTCCACTTATAAAAAGTAACTTTTTATAAATGGACCTTGCATAGAGGTGGCATATTCGACACAAACTGCCGTACTCAGAGATATTAATGATTCCATAAATTTTGCCGTCACTTGGTAAAGGTTTGACATATTTTTGTATGACAAAACTGTCATAACCATTACTAAGCGATGGCCTAAGTAATCATTAAAGCTCTCTGAGTGCGGCAGAAAGTATTGATTTTTAAAAGACTTGCACAAGTTTTTCACAATGATGAATAATGCCCATATATATATTCGTAAGGCAACTGATGAGGGGCGCGGATGAGGTGCTACCCTAGAGCGCAAAAGACACTTACTGTCGCACTCAGAGAGCTTTAATGGTTACTTAGGACATCACTTAGTAAAGGTTTTGACAGAGTTTTGTCATACAAAAGTATGTCAAACTTTTACTAAGTGACGGCTTAAGTAATTCTAAAATGTCTGACATGATGCGGAAGTAGCGGCGCCCGCGCATACTGCGGGATGTGTCGTGTCGTCGTGTCGGTGCGTCGGGGGGGACGGGGACGACGCAGAGGAAGGGGCGGGCTTGGCGCATGAGTTGGCGTTTTGGCAGGATCAGCACGTTGCTTGCGGCGTGATTACTTAAGGTACTGTTTACAAGGTTCTCTTTTTGCGCGCTCATTGGTTATTCTGACTCTTAAACAAATTATTTTTTTACATATTTGGGATGAGAATCGACTACTGAATACCCTCCTTTAATATGTCCCTCGACTTACATAACACGCTGTATAATACTAGCCGATTCCCGAAGCTTCGCCCGCGTGAATTTCAGTCAAATTATATACTAAAACGTTCCTCGAGAACCACTCGATCCAATGGTGAAAACCGCATGAAAATCGGTGCAGTAGTTTTGAGTTTATCGCGAACAGACAGGGCAGACGCGGCGAAGGACTTTGTTTTATGATAAGTATTAATGTAGTGATAGTGATGACCACTAAAACAGTTTTGCATAATAAAACGTTATATTGAATGATAACAATAACACACATCTAATTAATGTCGTCAGACGTGTCCGATTATTCTGATTCAGAATCAGATTACAAGTATGTCTACCGTGCTATCTATTCTTTCATCAATTTTGCCATAAGTTATTTTCTTTTTCCTTGATGACGTGTACAATAAAAAAATAGGTAAAAAAACTTTTTAAGTTAAACGGTTTTATGTTAAACATATATACATTGCAATGTTTAAGATAAATGTACTAAAAACCAAAAAATAATAAAATAGATACAGTCGTGGGAATTATAAACATATGCATAGACTAGACTAAAATAAAACCGTGGGGCACGTCTCTTTTATTTACATGGAGTGTATAACTATTGTAAAAATTTCCATGAGCAAGAAAATAGTAAGTAATTTCCTCACCGTCTGCGGGCCAACTGCCTATTTTAACGACGAATTAAACGATTCTTCTATCGCACATTAAGTCGATAATTTGTAGACAATTGACGTGCCCCACGGTTTTATTTTAGTCTAGTCTATGCATATGTTTATAATTCCCACGACTGTATCTATTTTATTATTTTTTGGTTTTTAGTACATTTATCTTAAACATTGCAATGTAGGGGGCGTGTTGAGTTTCTAAGAAATTATTAGCAGCAAATATTAATCTGTTTATATTTCTGAGACAAAGAACCTATTCATGCGTACGCGCCTGGCCTCCGTTCAGTATTTCATTCGTCCCGTTCGTGTGCTAGGAACTAGTCACATTACTTCTAAATACAATATAAAGGTTAAATTAAAAGTTCATATTGAAAGTTAACCTAAAGAGTGAAGTTTGATTATCCCCACACCTAATAAATTAATAGGTTCTCAGCGGCACGGAATCTTGGCCAAGCGCTTATCTCGCAAATACTCGCAATAACAAAAACTTTAAGTGTTTCCAATGACTGTTTCTTATGAGGGTAGGTCAAAAACATGTTTACTCTTAGTTCAAGAAGGTAATTCATTATGTTTGAGTGCACTATGGTGCAACTTTTAATTTTTAGTTGATTCGTGTCTCTTGAGCGACTAAGTTGCAAGTTTAAACTTGTGGGTTGTAAAAGTTTACGGTTAACTTATTGAATTATTGTGGTTTTGTGCTTTTTATTGATTAACCGAAGGTGCTTTAACACCAATCAAAATGCCATTAACACCAGCACAGGTTGCACAGGCTGTAGCATTAATCGACCAAGGGTTGACACAGCGTGAAGTTGCTGTGGTGCTTAATGTACCACGTTCATCGATGCAGTATGCCCCTAAAACGATACCAGGAGACAGGCCACTATTACCGTAGACCAGGCAGTGGAGGCGTCAGATGCACATCGGCCCGGGACGACCGTTTTATTGTCCTGGAAATTTTAAGAAACCGCTACCTGACCGCTGTTGAGATACGCCAGCGGCTCCAAATTGCAAGAGGCGTGAATGTTAGTGAGCTTACAGTGAGAAGACGAATGGAGGAAGTGAATTTGAAAGCCCGTAGACCAGCACGCGGTCCAGAACTCCTCAGACATCACCGAGTAGCTCGACTTCAATTCGCACGTGAACACGCCAGCTGGACCCACGAGCAATGGGCTCGAGTGCTGTTCACAGATGAGTGTCGAATAGCTTTGCGTGCCCCAGACGGTCGAGAGCGAGTGTGGAGAAGAACAGGAGAGAGATTTCTACCCATTACCACCACACAAACTGTGAGTTTCCATGGAGGATCTGTAATGGTTTGGGGAGGAATAAGTTCTGATGGTCGTACGGAGTTGGTTATCGTCGATAACCGGCTAACTGCGGCCCGATACATCGAAGAGGTCCTCCAGGAACATGTTTTGGTATATTCGGGATACATTGGGCACGACCAATTCCTCCTAATGCACGATAATGCACGCCCACACGTTGCACACTGCGTTGAAGAATTTGGAGAAGTTGGTATTCAAAAATTGCAGTGGCCACCTCATAGTCCGGACTTAAACCAGATTGAGCATATTTGGGACATGCTCAAAAGAAAGATAAAGTCCACCTCCGACCCGCCAGAAACTCTTAACCAACTTCGAATTGCAGCACTGACTGCTTGGGAAAGCATACCGCAAGTTGATGTTAGAAACATCATTCAAATCATGCCAGATCGAATGCGGGCCGTTATTAGGGCTAGAGGAGGAAACACCCGATACTAAAACGTTTAGACAATGAACCAAATTTAGGTTTTTTTTATTCTATAGTGTTTTAAAATTGATAGTGTAAAATTCTTTGTTTCTGCAAAAGTGCCCAATTTAATAAATAAACTTATTCGTGTTGTGAAGTTTTCAATTTCAAGTTCTAAAAGCATAAGAAACACTTACTGAGTGCATCTATCCTTATTTCAATGTCAAAGATACATTTAAGTGCGAAATATCGTGAAAATTACATGTGGCCAAGTTTCCGTGCCGGTGAGTGTATGTTTAACATAAAAGTTTTTTTACCTATTTTTATTTTCTAGTTTTTAGTTTTTATTTCGCATTCTGTTTAATTCATTTAGTGCTTCATTATTGCAAGGTTTCTTGCCCGTTAGTTTATTGCAGTCCAACTCCTCTACACGTAGTTAAAAAAAAAATATTATTATATACTTTTTTATACTTGCCTTACTATTGTATCGAGTCTGGTTCTTCTAACCAACCTAACAGACAGATGTGTGCTGGGGAGTTTGTTCCGCCACTTCTTCTTTCCAGCAAAAACACTAGGAAGTGTCGAAGGGGGGGCGTTTTGGGGGACTGTCTCTTGTAAATAAGTAAAGTAAAGTAAATTTTGACGTTCGAAAAGTGCTGATTATCAGCCTAGTTTGAATAAATGAGTTTTGATTTTGATTTTTGATTTTGATTTTATAATTTTCTATTTCCGCCATTTTGTAGCGGCCGCCATCTTGTATTTAATTTTTTTATAGTATATTGTATTCTGCTTGTTGAGCCCTTTCATTTGATACCCATATTGATGGTATTAAAATGAATGCATATCTATGATACTTATTTATCTGTGCAACAAATGTTTTCACTATTAGCCGCTATGCGCCGTGGCGCCACTGTCAATGCAAGTTGTGTTACTGAATTATGTGAATAAAAAGTCGTCGTCCATCTTGCAACCGTGCGGTGTTTCATTGTCTAAGTAAAACCCAAATATAGATATCCTTAAACCTCCTCCAAAAGGTTATGGGCCCAGATCCCGCTCACAGGAGTCAGATCTCCAAGAGGAATTATTTTGGGGTCGCTGCGGTATCAGCAGCTAAAACGACAACGACGAGTGGAAAATTCCACGCGGGAAAACGTCGCGTCGGACGGACCGGTAAAGGTCCAATCTCAACAAGGAACGAATATTAAGCATTGCGGTATAGCAATAATACAATGGAATCCTTGGGAAACACGCCAGCAGTTGGTTTTGTCGGCCAGCAACAACTACTGGAAGGCGTCGAAAACTGGTGCACGTGGTCATACAAAATCAAGATAATCTTAAGGGCGGCAGATCTTCTAAGCATCGTGGACGGTACAGTCCAGCCTCCTTCAGATGGTAAGGCAGAAGAATACGAAAAATGGATGAACAAGGACGCCAAAGCTCAAAGTATTTTGGTCACACGCATTTCTGAAAAAATACTTGCGCAAATTGTGAGCTGCCAAACGTCGAAGGAAATTTGGAACAAGCTACACACAGTATTCGAGCAACGGGGAGAATTGTCGGTTCACATTCTTCAACAGAAATTTTTCTCAATGAAATTTGAAGAAAAAGAAACAGTCACGGAATTTTTAGGCAGATTCGAGAGCCTGTTATGCAAGCTGAAAAACGTCAAAGCAGAAGTCAGTACGAGCATGGCTATAACCAAAATTACGTCATCTCTTCCCTCTCAGTATCAGCACTTCGTGTCAGCATGGGAGTCGGTGCCAGCAGAGAAGCGCACGATGGAGGAGCTAACTGCAAGACTACTTATCGAGGAACAGCGTGCCACGACCTGCATGCAAGACAGTAACGAGTCAGCAGCACTAGCATCCAGATCCAGCAGAAAGTGTTTCCAATGCGGCAAGACAGGACACATAAAAAGGAACTGTAAAAACAAGGTAAAAAGTAATATTTGTGTTTATTGTAAAAGGTCAAATCACAAGTCTGTTGATTGTTGGTTCAAAAATAGTAAAAATAAAGGTGTAAAGAAAAATGAGCCTAGCGAGCAAGGTAATGCATTCCCTGTGTCCGTGTTGTCATCAGCATTTTATAGTACATCAGACAGCAGCCTGTGGATAATGGATAGTGGAGCTTCAGAGCACATGTGTAGCAGTGTTAGCATGTTTACTAAATACAAAGAGTTAGAATGTCCTCGACCAATCATAATCGGTGACGGTAAAGTCATAAAAGCTGTAGGTACAGGTATTATACAATTAGAGGCGTATAATGGTAAAGAGTGGATCAGTTCAACATTAAATAATGTCCTACATGTCCCTGCTATAAAAATAAATCTATTTTCAGCAAGTTCAGCTGCAGATAGAGGTTATAATATGACAATTGAAAAAGAGTGTTGCTATTTGAGGAAAAATAATGAAGAAAAGGTTAGTGCTGTAGCTTATCGTAAAAATAATGTATTTATCATGAAATTCAGATACAATACAGATGAAAAAGCTTATGTAGGTAAATCTTTTGATAGTCTAACAGAATGGCATCAAAAAATGTGCCACCAAGACATACAGCAAGTAAAAATAATGTTAAATAAGTGTAACATTGATTTTAGTGCAGATAAACATGAGGAACTCACATGTGAGCCATGTCTCCTTGGCAAAACTCATAAACAACAATTTCCACAAAGTCTAAATAGGGCAGAACAGCCTGGTCAAATTTTACACATGGATTTATGTGGTATTATGGAAACCACATCATTAGGCGGTGCCAAATATTACTTATTAATAAAAGATGATTACACAAAGTACAAACAGGTTTATTTTCTGAAAAATAAGTATGAAACAAACAACAAAATAAAAACTTTTTTAAAATATGTCATTAAGAATCTTGAATACAAAGTTACAACAATAAGGTCAGACTGTGGCTTAGAATTTACAAATAAAGAATTGAAATCTCTATTAGATAGTTTAGGTATTATCCACCAAACTAGTGTTCCATACACACCTCAGCAAAACGGGTGTATAGAACGTGAAATGCGCACAGTTACAGAAGCAGCTAGAACTATACTATTGTCAAGTGGTTTGGACAAGTCCCTATGGGCTGAAGCGGTCAACACAGCTGTTTATGTCTTAAACAGAACTGGTAAAAGTAGATTAAACGGTGTTACTCCTTATGAACTTTGGTATAAAAAGCAAGCCTACAACATAAATAATTTGAAAGTATTTGGATCAAAGGTAGGAGTACATATCCCTGACCAACGGCGTAAGAAATGGGATAGTAAAGCTGAAATAGGATATTTTGTAGGTTATAGTGAAACAACAAAAGGTTTTAGAATTTATTTCCCACATAAAAATGATGTTCTTGTAAAAAGAGAGGTAACATTCATAAAAGGTACGTTTATTAATGTGCAAAAGGTTTGTAAAAATAGACAGGATCAGAACAGTAAACCCTCGGTTACTATCACAGACTCTGAAACAGAGGAAATGGAAAATGATAAGCAAGAAATAGAAAATGATAACAAAGAAGTAGAAGAATATCATAGTTTCTGTGAAGAAGAAGACAGATCACAGACACCAGAGCTAGAAGAGAATCTAGAAATTCCCATGGAGGGAATATCAAGTCCAGAAGAGGAAAGAATAATGTCTGCAGAAGATTCAGAAGAAGAGTATTCAGTTGATAAAGCAATAGAACAAGAAAAACCACAAGAGGTAACAAGAAAAGGTAGGGTAACAAAGAAACCATCATGGTTATCAGAGTATGACACAAACCTCTTATCCATTGACACTGAACCAATCACTCTGGAAGATGCATTAAATTCAGAAGAAAAAGAAGAATGGGAAAAGGCTATGAATATTGAATTAGACACCCTGAAAGAAAACAATACATGGACCGAAGTTAATAGTATTCCAAGTGGAAATAAAGTTATATCAAGTAAATGGTGTTTCAAAGTCAAACAAATAGGTGGAGAAAAAGTATACAAGGCTAGGTTAGTTGCTAGAGGTTTTGAGCAATCAGACACTGATTTAGAAGTATACTCTCCGGTAGCCAAATTACCAACATTTAGAGTATTTATAGCTGTAGCCAATAAACTACAACTTCCAGTCCATCAAATGGATGTGGTAGGCGCTTTCTTACATGGTGATATAGATGAAATAGTATACCTAAAGCTACCAAATGGTAAAATATGTAAACTGAATAAATCCCTATACGGTTTGAAAAGTTCCCCTAAATGCTGGAATAGAAAGTTCGATGAGTTCATGACTAAAGAAAATTTCAATAGATCAAAAAATGATTATTGTTTATATTATAGGAAACTAAACGGATGTGAACTATACGTTTTACTATTTGTAGACGATATACTTATGTTTTGTTCTGAAAATAAGGTTTTAGAAAATTTCAAAACAGAGTTGCATAATAACTTTAAAATGAAGGACTTGGGGTTAGCAACTAGTTATTTAGGCATAGATATCAAACAAGATAAATGCAGAACAATAATCAGTCAGAAGACATATTTAACTAAAGTCTTGGAACGTTTTAATATGTCAAATTGCAAACCTATATCAACTCCATTAGACCAGAATTACAAGTTTGATTTGTTGAAAAGGGAAAAATCTGAAAATCCAATAATAGAAAGAAAGTGTAGACAACTTATAGGCAGCCTAATGTATGAGTATGTGGTACTCGACCAGATTTATGTGTGTCAGTTTATTTTCTTAGTAGATATCAACACTGTGCTAGTGTTATGTTGTATAAGTCATTAAAACGTATTCTACGGTATATAAAGGGAACCTTAGATTTTGCATTAGTATACAGCAGCACGGGCACAGGAATGCAAGGCTTTGTAGACGCAGATTGGGCTGGTGACACCCAAGACAGAAAGTCTACAACGGGTTACATCTTTAAAGTGTTTAATTGTAGTGTAGTATGGTGTTGTAAGAAACAACTCAGTGTATCACTATCATCCACTGAATCTGAATACATTGCATTAAGTATGGCTGTAACAGAAGCATGTTGGTTAAAGAATTTGTTATGTGATTTCAATATTGTCATTAATGATGTGATTATTTATGAAGATAACCAGTCAGTTATAAAATTGGTTTTCAACAATGGAAATAATAAAAGGCTTAAACACTTGGATATCAGATATCACTTCATCATTGACAAAATAAAAGAAAAATGTATGTCTTTGCAGTATATTAAAACAGAAGATAACTTGGCAGATCTTCTCACTAAACCTTTAGGTAAAACTTTGTTTGAAAAGTTTGTCAAGTTACTGTATTAGAATTTAAGCTATTGTGTGAATTGTAAACTTTTAGGTTAGGTACTATTCATATCAGCTGGCCATTCATGCATAGGAAAATAAAGTAAATAAGCTAAGTTAGTTCTCAAACAAGTTGAATTGTTAATGCATAGCCAGCCAAGTTAAGATTTGTTTGTGTAATTGAAGTATATTAAAGTACAGTGTAAAACATAGAATGTAAAGATTGAAAGAAAATATTTGTTGAGGGGGGGTATTAAAATGAATGCATATCTATGATACTTATTTATCTGTGCAACAAATGTTTTCACTATTAGCCGCTATGCGCCGTGGCGCCACTGTCAATGCAAGTTGTGTTACTGAATTATGTGAATAAAAAGTCGTCGTCCATCTTGCAACCGTGCGGTGTTTCATTGTCTAAGTAAAACCCAAATATAGATATCCTTAAACCTCCTCCAAAAGATGGGATTGATAAAACCTACGTTATCCGCCATTTTGTAGCGACTGCCATCTTGGATTTCAATTTTTTATAGTATATTGTATTCTGCTTGTTGAGCCCTTTCATTTGATACCCATATTGATGGGATTAATAAAACATAAATTATCCGCCATTTTGTAGCGGCGGCCATCTTGAATTTATAATGATAATGAATAAACATAATAGGCATGACGAAAGATTTTGAAATCCCCTTCCGTAATGTGGGTACATCTTTTTTATTTACGAAAAAACCTTTATTTCAGTAATAAAGTAAAGTTTAACGAAGATATAAGCCATTTTTGAAGAAAAAAAAAAATAGAGCGCGAAAACAGCTCGCAGTGTCATGGCGTCGGGTCTGACGTCACGCATAAGTAAAGATGGAAACGTCAAAGCGCAGCTAGAGGAAACTAAACAAACATTACCATAATTCGTGTGTTAAAAATGAATAACAAAGTTTATAAGTGGTGTTACAGAAATTTACTCCTTTTGTTGGTTATTAACTCAGTAGCAAACTTTTATTACAAGTTGCGAAGGAGCTAACCTCAAAAATAAACTGACAAGTTTATTGTAAAAATAACATATGAAAGTGAAAATAAACTAAACTCCTACAAGCTCAAAACGAGTTTGTTGTATTTTTAGTGTTAGATACTTACAAAATTTACTTACAGGGAGGTTTTCACATTTCGGAACTCGGACGAGCAAAATTCTTTATTTGACCCAAGGAAATCGCCCAAAATCAGTAAATCTATCCTGGGCAAATTTGAACTGTTTGCTTTTACAAAGCCTGATTCCATTGCTAAAGATGTTCACAAAGTATTGTAGTAACAAAAAAAATATCCAAATGCGTAATCGGCAACAAAACAACAGTGAGCTAGTGACAGCTAGTGATGTTTACATTGGCGTGACGTAGTGCGCTATGATTGGTGTTTCAATCAAAATGGCCGATATCAATATTTTAATCTTTTATTTTATTAAAAATCTTACTAATCTTAATTTTTTTAATAAAACTAAATCAGTGTTTTAATAATAATAATAATAATAATAATATTCCACAACTATCACACAACGCCATCTAGTCCCAAGCTAAGCAGAGCTTGTGTTATGGGTACTAGACAACTGATAAACATACTTATATATTTCTAAATACATACATATTATAGATAAATTACGTTTTAAATCCTTCTCGTATGTAATTTCCCCTAATATCATTAAATCATTGATTCTTTGACTATGTCGTCACGCCTATTGTATTGTCACCAAAATCCAAAGTGTATACAAAATTTCAGATTAATCGGTTGACAGGAAGAGGGTGAAATTTGAATTACTAAATTTGACCCAAGAATAATAAATAAAACAAACAGGGTGAGCTAAATAAAACCGTTTAAAAACAACAATTGTGAACTGATTATAAATAATAAAATCAACGACAAAAAATATAACCTTATCCATGTAAACTAGACAAACAAACTGAGACGCATTAGAAACTCGAATAGGGATGTTTACCGACTTAAAAAAAATGTGATTCTAATTAGTAAGTCTGTTAGATTATCGAAAAATATGATCGCGAAAGAGAAGAAACGCGTCAAATATTTGAGTGGGGGTAGGTGACGTCACTGACCGCTAAAAAATACGCGTGCAATATTTTTTGGTAATCCATATGACGGACTAATTCGATTTTTTTGTTAACATCCGTATTGCATTCAGCATTGACTACTTTTGAATGTTGTGAATGTCATCTCGCAGTTCTACCTATTACAGAGTTTTTTAAACTGAACTTCCTTGTTTACAAAATTCCTAGCTTCTCATAGTGCGGATTATAGATCGTTTACATCAGTGCTAATAGAAACGACCGTCGGTCGGTCGGTCGTTCACACATCCATGTCCGTGTTATGACACTTGTCCTGCTGGGGAGCGACGTGTCGTCAACACAACTATTTGTAATACCAGTACTTCGAGACGTCGGCTAACTCAAGTGACTCGTTTATGGAAAGGAGTGAAAAACAAACTTGCATAAATAAAAAACAATTTATTTTAAGTGCCTGCTTAGGCTTACACTGACTCGAGTCTTCGGTCCGCAGACAGCGGTGCGATACAAAATAAATGCAAGTACTTTATACAATATCATAATAGGTCGCGGCGCTCACTTGAAGATCTTGCCCTGGTTGAAGCTGCGGCCGGCCTTGTCCGCGCCGCTCCACGAGAAGTAGTCGCGCACCAGCTGCCTGGTGGCCGCGCTGGCCGGGTCCAGCTTGCGCCAGTCGTACGACTCGTAGTCGATCTGCCAGTCGGGCGACTGCAGGAAGGCGAGGTCGTGGCCGCGCCACACCCACACGCCGGAGATGGTGGAGTCGTTGTCTCCGCCGAACAGACAGACGGACGCGAACGCTATCTTGCGCATCTTGTCCAGTCGCTGGAACATGCCTGCAAGCAACACGAGCCGCGTTACGTACCGCTTCGCCTCACTCGCCCATTCAGTTTAGAACACATGGGGACCATAAAACGTTACAATATTAAAAAAAGCAATAAATGATTTGATTTGATTTGATTTGAATATTTCCCAACAACTTTCATATAAGTTCATATTATTTTTATATGTGTAATAATATTAATATAAGTATATAAATTTTGATTGATATTGTTTTTTTTTAGTTATTTTGTAGTCTACCACAATGTTATCTTATTTGACCCTAAGGTTGACTGGTAGAGAATGCTTTGTGGCATTAAGTCCGCCTATGTATCAATATTGTGCATAAAGTTTAAATCACACTAATATTATAAAAGGCGAAAGTTTGTGAGTGTGTATGTTTGTTACTTCTTCACGCAAAAACGACTGCACGGATTTGGATGAAGTTTGGTACACACACAGTTTATAACCTGGATTAACAAATAGGATAGTTTTTATCCCAATTTTATATTCCCGTGGGTTGTAGCGGGTGAAGCCGCTGGCAACAGCTAGTAAATAAATAAATTAAACGATACCCACTAGATGCCCCATCCCATATTATAAAATTCTCAAAACAGTCCTATTGTACTTAGTTGTGATTATTTAAATTTCATGTACAAAAGTGGTACATGCGGACATAATGCTACAAGGTATTCTCTACCAGTCAACATTTGGATCAAATAGGACAGCACTGTGAGTGAAGCAGTGTAGAGTATAAAAACAAAAGTAATATGTCAATGTATCTATCTATAAGAGCAGCAGTGGCCCAGTGGTGGCGGCCAGGACTTACGAGGTTAGGTTAGGTTGAGCAGGTTGTGGGTTCGAACCCAGGCATGCACATTACTTTGTATAATTTATTTGATGAAGGAAAACATGGTGAGGAAACCGGCATATCTTAGAACCAAAAAATTCGAAGACATGTGACATCTACCAACCTGCACTGGGCCCGCATGGTAAATTAGAGCCCATTCCCTCCGAAAGAGAGGTCTGTGTCCCAGCATTGGGAACTTTAATAGGCTGTTGATAATGATGTCAATCTATAAATTAATTACTTAAGGAGTTCTTTAACGTAATGGTTGCAAGCACTACTGCTGAATATGAGGTGCTGGGAATCCTTGGTTTAACAATTTAATGAGAGTCTAATTTTACTAGCAACACTTGGAGTGTGGATTTGTCACTGGTAACAAGATCACCCTCTATTTTATGAAGACATAACTGGCGCAATGTTATAATAATGTAATTAGTGTTAGTACATACCAGTAATAAGGTTGCAGCTCATGAACACCTTGGCCAGCTCTTCGGGGAACTTGTACTCGGCATACCAGATTGAATAGTTCTCAGGGTCAAACTTCTCCCAGAAGTAAGGGATGGACTTTGCTTCGTCTTCATTTGAGTAGCAACGCTTGAAGTCGTCCATGTCGAAGCCTCTGCAATGTTTGCAATAAAACACATGACATACATTTCAAGGATATCATAATACCTATGATTAATCAACATAGATGTGTAGATGATCACTACTAATATTATAAATGTGAAAGTTTGTTACTTTTTCACACAAGAACTATTCAAGTTGCAGCGGGCGAAGCCGCTGGCAATACTTAGTATTTTAAATAAAGTACCTAGTCATTTTCGGGCATCGCAAATACTCAAAATAATTGTAATTATTAAATAATAATCTTCTAGTTTATTTCAATCTTTAGAGTCTTAAAAAACATACTACATACAGCATAGAGTATACTACATACAGCATAGAGTTTACTACATACAGCATAGAGTTTACTACATACAGCCTATAGTCTACTTGTTATGCTGAAATATGTAAGTGCTACCTACAAGATCTGTTGCTCTGGTTCTTCTTGAAGTTGTTCTTTGACCTGTTGCTGCTGTTGAGGTTGTTGTTTGGGCTGTTGCTGCTTGGGCTGTTGCTGAGGTTGTTTGGCCAGGTCCTGGAACTTCTTGGGGTCGAAGCTGGGCGGGGCGGCACACAGCGGCAGCGGGCCCAGCGCGGCGCGCGCGGGCGCCTGCCCCGCCAGCGTGCGGAACCAGCGCCACACGCTCGGCAGCGCGCCGCGCAGCGCCGGCTCCAGCACGTGCTGCGACACACACCCACTACTGTAACTGCTCAATAGCAGCATGATCATACGCAACGTACGCATACGTGCGACCATAAACAAAACTATTTAAAAAAATGCCAACAACAAAATAATTTCGACATCTAAATGAAGCCGAGACGGCTTACCTGGAAGGCGTGTATGAGCGTGCAGAAGACGATGATGTCGGCCAGCGTGACGCGCTCGGTGACGAGGAAGGTGCGCGTGAGCAAGTGCTCGTCCAGCACCTTCAGAGCCGCCAGCAGGTCTTGCTTCGCGCGTTCTACGTTCTGCAAACATATTACATAATGCTCATTAACAATCATTTTATGCTCAGCAATGTTTCCGTGGACAAAGTCAATAAAATAAATATAAAACAAATCACAAATGTTAGTTATTTTAGGTGACCAAATATAGTTTTGAACTAGTGAGATTTTTTTTTTCCTCATTTGTTCGACCGTTGAACTAATTAGATTTAAAAATAATTCTACTACATTTAAATGTTTTACTAATTTCGTATTAAAATATATCTTTCAATATATATCTTTGATGGTTTACATGTATTCATAGTTCTTTTTGTCTCTGCATATTGAGATAAGTTAGACAGACAAAATTATATTTGATCAACGATCAAATCTATAAAACAAGATAAGATCTATACAACACTAACAACAATTTCGACATGTCCCATTTGAATTTTGATCATTTCATATAAACTAATTTTTGTTCTTTCTGGTTAAGCTTGTTGAGATAAGCATGACAGAAAAATATTAGATTACATTTAATATTTCATTATTACATTATTTTTTTATAGGTGAGGAAGCCAGCTTTTAATTTTAAGTTTTTCAGCTGTTTATTTGATCAAAGATATGCTATAGATGTACAAATATAAGTACACGAATATATATTTTTTAACGAACTAAGCGTTTTTTATTTTATTACGAAATTAGTAAAACATTTAAATGTAGTAGAACTATTTTTTAATCTAATTAGTTCAACGGTCGAACAAATGAGGAAAAAAATTCTCACTAGTTCGACGATCTAACTAATTAATTGAACTAGTAGGAATAAACAATATTTCTGACTGGTCCATAGCTATGCCATGGTATCTGTTACTTGTACTAGTTTGATACTATTTGTAGTGCCTAATTCTTGGTGTACTTACACCTTCACAACCCCTACAAAACTTCTATTTGACATAGTCTACATAATCTGATGTTTTTATATGTAATAAGTTATCTTAGTAACTTCACTATGAATGCACAAGTTTACTTGAGCATTCATGGTAAAGTTAGTCAACTATGTAGGCTAGGCTAGGTAAGTAGGAAGTAGACTTTATCACTTTAGTAATCTAGAACGAAGTCGAAATCGCACCTGTTTGTTGAACTTCATGATACCCAGGTAGGGGAACACCCAGGCACAGGAGGCCGGCAGCAGCTCGCTGTCTGCCCACGAGGCCCACTGCCACACGCGTGCCTGTGTGGCCGCATCCGCACCACGCAGGGCAGCACTTGACACTGCAGAAAATTAGTTATCATAAGCACCTTACTTAAATATTACACTGAATCTACTCGATCTTACCAATATTAACATAGTTAATGAGCAAAGATGTTAATGTGTTGTGTGGCCCAAGATCATTGACTCATTATCCACTAGGCAATAGGATGGATTCCACAGAACAAATCAGTAGGTATATTGTTTTAAAAGAATTGTCTCTGTTAACAGATGTAGCTTAACAGAATGTCTGCTGACAGTTTGCAGTTTGATTCTTGATACACTTATTCATGGTTAGGAATGGGATAGATGCTTTTCATATTGATAAACTCTGATCAAATAAAACAAAATAGAGCACTAAGTTATCCAACAGAGTTCTATTGTTTATTTCGCGATAAGTAGGTGCTGGCAGTTTGCCCATTACGCATCTAACGAATATGCAGTAAATGCCGGAAAGTACAAGATGTTTTACAGGTTATCTATGAGCAGCTGTTCATTGAGTTCACTGATAAAGTATACAGACTTACCATAATAGGCGATAGCATTGCTCTCAGTCAGCAGAACCTTTCCGTCAGCACTTTCGTACGCAGGTACCTACAATAAATCGTAAAATTTACACGTCACCCCCACAAAATACGAACACCGAAACCGTACCAGAAATTATCACAAATTCGATCAAAAAGACACTCACTTTACCGGCTGGGAACTTTTTCAAGAATTCTGCTGACTTGTTAGTTTCACCGAACACAAAGTTAGGAGCTACTTTCACATCAGCTCCGGAGTACTGTGCGGCGATCAACGCCTTGTAAGCACGGAAGTTTTCTGGATAGGTGTAAAGTACCTATAAAAAATAAAGATATCGTACATAGCTATGGTTATAAATTGTGTTTATTTGATAAAAACTGAATTAATAACGATTTGATCATCAAGATTTTTTACGATAAGTTTTGACCTACCCCGGCCGCCATGGTTGAAACTTCTGAAAGAGAGGGTGAGAAGAAGACGAAGCGGGAGGTGCTGTGCGGCTGACTTTGACATTGACATTTTGATTGTTGACACTTGACAGTAACAATGACAACGTATGGTCATAGACACTAAGCACAACAAAAAAGCTTAAAAACCTCTAATAACAAAATACTATTTAAAATAATATTATTTTACAAACAATAAAAATTTAAAAAAAAAACTCCGGTGGTGACTGCGCTAAAACTGGAACATGAACCGGTATTATATTTATTTAAATTTAATTTAGACATAAATGTTTCTCGTTCCTTCTTATTCTTATTACATTCGATAAATAGATGGAGAACATCTTCAACCGTTCCTCATGTTACACAGTTGGGAGAATCTACTTTTTTCATCAAAAAGCCAAACTTCCGAGATGGGTAGTGACGAGCGCAATCTATGATAGAGAACGTAAGGCATCTACTCATTTCCATGATAGCAAACCACGGTATTGGAAGAGGCTGATAATGAATGGGTTTATACCAAATGCCCCTTTCCTTGCTAAGTTCGTCAAAGTATTCTTTAAACCTATCACTACCTATCATACCAAATTCTTTTGAAAGAAGTTACTCGTTCTAAATATTTAGGTACAACATAATTTTCTTGACCCTGACTAACCGCTAAATTTGCTAATTTAACGGCCTCCTCATTGCCTCTCGATGGGGCCCATTACAATCTTAAAACGACGCCATTGTTTGTAAGATCTATTAGTATCAATGTTAATTACTTAAAATTGAGTAAGCTTTAAGCGAGCTAAATGCTGCAAGCCACTCTTACTATCTGTAAAAATCACAAAAGTCTATCTCCCAAGTTGTATGCAGAATTAATGGCTTCATAGATCATGAGCTCCATCGTCATAATAATTTATAATTTTTTAACCTATTGCCACCAATCTTGCTAAAATCTGTGTGCAGATATGAGATTTAAAAATCGCCTAAGCAAATTGGTTATTTGAATACTGAACTGTGACTTGCTGATTTCTTTCAAATAACCTATCATGTTTTTTTAATTTTAATGTGGCCAGTGACACTCGCGCCATCAATACGAATTTACCGACGTATATTTTATTAAAATCCAAAGGGATTTGGATAAAATATACTTCGGAACAAAGAAAAGGACATACATACATACATACAATACACGCCAAAAACATAACTCTCCTTTTGGGCTTCGCCGCAGTCGCGTAAAAAACTAAAAACCCGAAGTCCCGAACCCTTGGAAGCAGGCGGGGGTTCATTTGAATATCACATAACCCTCCTTTTGGGCTTCGCCGGACTCGGGTAAAAAACTAAAAACCCGAAATCCCGAACCCTTGGAAGCAGGCGGGGATTTATTTGAATATCACTTATCCCTCCTTTTGGGCTTCGCCGCAGTCGAGTAAGAAACTAAATACCCGAACCCTTGGAAGCAGGCGGGGTTCATTTGAATATTAAATTACGAAATGAAATGAAAATAGAACGGAAACGGAACCCGCCTGCTTCCAAGTTTTTTTTTAATGTAAATGTGCTTGTTTTTTTCTTTCAGTTTTTTCAGTCGATTTGTTTAGTTTTTTAACTACTTTGGTTGAGCAGGTTCCGTGGGTAGAGCTTTGTTATGTCGTTAGGTCTAGATACATTTATAATCTGTGCGTTTATTTAGATCGATGGTGCGAAGGTGCCTGCCTGGTGCAGTGAGTTTTCATTTGAGACGGCTGTTCATAGAATAGAATAATCAGAATTTTCGACTGTCGTCGGTTCACTTCGTTATTTAATACAAAGCCTAATTAAATACATAAAATGGTAAGTATAAATGTTGTTGTATAGTGTGGTTATGCTGAGTTGCTGTGAGATAAAAGTTTTTGGGACAGGGTCTTTTAATTCTCGGGATTAGGACCGGTGCTCATAAAAACGACGCTCCGCAAACCCATATTAATTTGTAACTTATGTGACCAATAAAGATGTACGTTAAATAAAGCCTGTCGCAAGAGTTTCGTTCAGAGCAATCCTGTAACCCTGTGCGTACACTTATTTTTCAGGGTAACGAGAATTCTATTCCCATGGAACTATGTTCAAACTGTGAGTATTGCACTTATTACACATCTCTGATATCTCCTCTTTCTGATTGTCCTCTATTATCTTTTCATTTAACACTGTTCAATCAACTGCTTTAGTTCTTGCCTAAAGTGTTTTAGAGATATTTCTAAGTAGCTTAAACATTATTTGACAATAAACAATCCATTTGACAATAAAATGTTGATAACAAAGTAAATGTTGATATCTATTCCACATCAATCATGTAATAATGAGATGCTTTCTGTGTACTAATATGTATGTGTGGCTAACACATATGTGCTCACCCCAACTGCCGATGGGACCTCTACTGTCCTACTAATGTATCACTACTATGTAGGGTGTGCAAATAAAGCATAACAAGAGGTTTGTTTTCAGCGCGTGTAAACTGCATTGATTTTAAGGTGGAGAACTGTGAGTGTCGTAGAGTCACTCGCCTCTGATGTTCATCTACATGTTAGAGTACCGCACGCACACACATTAGTGTCCAGAACAATTTTTCTGAACTGACTTGTTTTATTGATGGGAAGTTGAATGCAGCCCCCTCACATGAGTACTACGAGTACTCAAACAGTCAGGGTGGTGTCTCTTTTCATTTTGCTATTATTTAATTAGAAAGCTACTTGATTTTATTTGAATAATTGTAACTATCAAGTTAAATAAAATATATTTGATTTCATATTCTATTATATTCCTTGTTTTTGTTATTTTGCTTTACATTTCTATTCAAGCTTCCTATTAAGTATTTTCAATAAGATATTAATCAGGAATGTTGTGCTATTTAATGCATAATCCGTGCACCTCAATGTAAAGCAATATGTTAAAAATTGTTCTGGATGAGATTCTACATGAGATCCATAGTTATGTTTTGTTAGTGCATCCGCGACACAGCCAGCCTCTAGTTAGAAATTTTTGAGCTCTGGATGTTAGAATGCTAACCATGTACTATTCAGGTGCAAGGAATCTACATTTGCTGGAGAGAGGTCAGCTTCATGTACATAACAACATCCTCAAGTCACTGTCCTTGTTCATTTTGTGATCATTCAGAAGCCAAGTAACTGCTCATAAATATTACACTAAAACTTCTGAAGAATACATAAGAAAATTAGACTAAAAAGAAACGTCGATTCATGAATCGATTCTCTGTAGTCACTGTGGCTTGTGGAAGTGTCAAAATCGATGTGGCCTGTTTATGATGGCGGGTCGCACATTATTGTGACGGTCTCTCATATAATAAAATGTTAACGGCAATAATAAACGCTTGAGATAGACGTTAATGTGCGAGCCGTCACCCGCCGCGCCGCGCCGGATGACAAGCCGTCCTCGTCGGAGACTTAAATAAACTCCGACCGCAGCCGCTGCCTGGCTCGCGACGACCCGCGGCCACGCTTCGCTTCGCTACGTGTCCAGCGACCTTTTGTCTACTGCTTGATCGCAGATTTCTAAACCATTAGCGATTTAGCGCTCAGAGTATTCTCTCTCTATGCATTGCCATATGATAATACTATGCTGACCTTTTTCGTGGCTTGTGTTAGTCAATGTTGTGTGTTTGGAAGACGACAGGCGGGCTACGCGCGGCGGCTTCGGCGTAGCGCCGTAGCTCTCGCTCGTACAGTCTAGTCGGTGTCACATACACACGGGGATTCGGCTCGTTTAACCGCTTTCTAAATCCGATATAATATTATAATATTGGATGCTCACTCACCATTGTAACCATTTCCTCTAGATATACTAGTCTAGTCAACAAGTTCAAAAACGTGTTAAATAGAAGTAAAGCTCCTTAACATATAAACCGTTACTAAACTAATTTTTTCAAGAATTGAGTTATTAATATGCCATCTATCTTAAAATTACGTAAACTATACAATGAATTTGACACTCTCTTCAGAAATCGACTTTTAGAGGTAGATGGCACTAAATTTAACCATTAATAAACGAAATAAGATTTGTTTGCTAAATGTGATAACGTGATTAGGTTAATTGTGACTTGTTTGTTGAAGAGTGGTGAGGGAAATTTGATGGAAAAGTGTGACTATTTGGATAACCGGCTACACGTCAAGATAAAGATATTTTGTTTATTCAGTTTAATTGGTATAGTGTAAGATTTTGTTCAGTCACAGTTTCCTTATCACATTATGCTCTATAAAATGTAAAATTTGATTGGTAAAATGTTACATTTGGTATAGTTACAGTTTACTTTAAAATCATTATTAACAAAAAACTAAATGCCTTTTTTTTTCAATCTTATTTTGTTAGTAACAATTGAAATTTTTATGTGCTAATAAAACCTTAAAAACATTTTTTCAATAGTCATACTTTTTTTTTTGGCGGGTGGAAAATATCGAATAACCCCTCCCGCTCTTGGGCAGACCGGAAGGGAGTGTCAGACTTCTACTGACTAAAAACCACCCATGTTCCTTCTTAGCCCTCTATGTCGAGGCCGCGATAACTAGTGTCCAACCCGCGGCCCATAGTCATACTCTGAAAGTAGGTCATAACATGCCTGCGGAGCGGGTTGAAAGTACTACTTTTCAGGCCTAGGGAGAATCTCTTTCAACTGACAGCTGCCAAATTATTTAAAAAAAAAAACTTAGTCTATTTTCACGTTTTTATTGAACCATGTTCCAACTTTTTATACAGCCACTAAATTTCAGCGCGATTTAAAATAAAATAACAAAGTTAACTTTATAATATAATTATATTATGACTCTACTATACTTAATTTAGTTTTAAGTATTTCTCTTCAATAATTTATTTCAATTCACCCCTTGGATGATTTATTATTGTAGGCGTCATTCCGAATCGAATGAGCTATCGCACATATTTTTAGGAGCTTTATTAACACGTTTTTGAACTTGTTCACCAGACTATACCTACTACCTATACGCTACTTTGTCCGTGACGCGAGTCCCCGTCTGCTTGTTGCACACCTGTCACCCGTTTTTCTACGAATTCGATGTTTGTTTTAGGAAGCAAATATACATGTATCGATAAATTTGAGTTAAAGTAAATTGCAAAAAAATGTAAAGTCAGTGCGCATCCTAGTATTGCTTTGTATGTTATTTATAGAATGGTACAGCCAACAACGAAGCTCGATTAAAAATAATGAGTGTGCGTTCACGTATTGTTATTTGCATTTGTTCACGTTTGTTGTGATACACGAGACTGCGAGCTTGGAGTCGAGCCGCGCCGGCTCCGCCATCGCCAGCTGGGACCCGGGCGCGCGGCTCGCTCCACGGCCCTTTTCGTCCGCGCGGAGTTGTTCGACGCTGCCTGTATATTCGCGGACTCGTGCAAATGTCTGTGTTATTGTTTGAAATGAGGCATTGTGCGATAAGGCGGGAGCCGGAGACATCTTTAGAATATTCATAAACTTGACTAAGGCATTATAATTTTTCATAACAATCGCGCTCGGCGAGTGAGCTTGGTGGCTTGTTCGTTAGCGTGAACACGAGTCGCCTGTCCTAATGAAGTCTTTGATGAAGACAGACCACATTGGTAGGACGTGGACTTTTACGGGTACCTACTAGATTTTTTGTTGGAAGTACCTACATGTTGCGTAGTAAATGTGTAGGTGTGCTACATACACTTCTAATTTGTTTCCAATAATTACTTAAGAGATTGTTAATGATTGAATGTTAAAAGTAGAAGATGTTACTAATGATTGTTGTATTCTAATGCATCTGTTTCACAGTCTGACAGTGTTGCGTTGCATGCCTTATAGCGCCACTCGTTTGACTTGCCTAGAGTATCGATGCAGGGCGAGGTTACATCGCCAGCGTGACCTCGCCCGACGACTATTAGTCGATTTTTGTATGAAGTATTAGTGTCGGTAACGATATAGACGTTCCGCTACATGTCTTAGATCTAACAGGAATGCTCTTCACACTTTGAAGTGTTGAATATTTAATCTGGGTGTCATGAGTATGATAGTGCTTTTCAATGATATAGTGCAGTCAGCACACTGAATGCATAGAGTCGTAATAAACAGTTGATAAACGAAATGACACACAGACTGAAATAAGTATGATGTGTAGTGTGTACCGTGTACATACACGTATCACGTAGCGCTCGTGTGGAGAGGCGCTAGGGCGGCTCCGGCTGAATGTGTTTGTGTGTGCAGTCGACGCGGACGAGATCCGGCGCCTGGGCAAGCGCTTCCGCAAGCTGGACCTGGACAACTCGGGCGCGCTGTCCATCGACGAGTTCATGTCGCTGCCCGAGCTGCAGCAGAACCCGCTCGTGCAGCGCGTCATCGACATCTTCGACGCCGACGGGAATGGAGAGGTAACCACCATTTCATTACGTCAGAACGTTGACTTGCCGACGGAATTGTGCAGCCTAGTATCAGCTTGATACCGTAAAAAAAAAAGTTTAAAACTAAAACCCGACTACGAAAAAAAATGCAGACTAATAAAATCGCGGTCTTAGAAGTATTAAACAACAAAAAGCGTCTAGTAAGATAATGATAAATTATAGAGGACAGCCGTAGTCGCATGCCACTGATACCTGATGCTTCTTCATAGCGTTCTCATTGATACAGAAGTCAGCTGCTAGTTGCCATTATTAGCAAGGTGGCTGACAGCTGCCAAATTATAAAAAAAAAACATGCTCTGTTTTCACATTTTTATTGAACCATGTTCCAACTATTTATACAGCCACTCAATAGGGATGATTACTGACTTAAAAAAAATATGATTCTAATTAGTCCGTCTGTTAGATTATCGAAAAATATTGGATACGTATTTTTTGTTTTATCAAATCAATAAAAATTGACGAAGATTAAAAGCGTCAAAGATTTGAGTGGGGGGTTGCGACGTCAAAAAAGAAATACGTGTCCAATATTTTTTTTAAGGAGAATGTTTTCTGGAGTATGGAATCCCGTACCGTGCAGTTTCAAAATCAAACTTTGTTTTCTTATCGTCTACACTTATCATATTAACTTCTACAAAAGCTATTTCAGCACACAGCCGCCGAGTTACGGAGTAATTCCAGCATAAACTCAAAACCAGGCGATACGTATATTTTATTGCCATACCTGAAATCATGCACGGACGAACATTATTGCTCTAAAAACAGAGTAATCCACTTATATTAGTATGAATTATTACGAGTTCACAAAATACCAACAAGATCTACTTCTCAACACACATAATATTAATTAATCTCAAAACTAAAAACACAGACTGACTGACGTTAATCAAATGTCAGCAGGCATTTAGGGATGTGATCGATAAATCGAAATCTTTAGTAAGAAAATCGATTGTGTCAATTAGTAATACTAAATCGATTTGATGTACTGGTTTTACTTAATGTTACTGTTATTCAACAAGAAAATAGCAAAAGTAATACAGACAATTCGTAGAATGTTTTTTAAGCAAATTTTATAGTTATTTATCACACAAAAGAAACAATTGGCATGACTGCTTAGTAGATTCATCAAAAAAGTATCAAGTGCATTCTATGACTCAATGTAAATGTCATATTGGAAGTAAAACAATATTCATAGTTTTTATACTTTAAATTAGATTTCCAAGCGCAAAATCAAATCCCTGACGCATAATGTCGTAAAAAAATATGAAAATAATTACTATAACATTTTGATCTTGCAACTCGAAAATTGTTGGTACGAGACTCGGTCATGATCTTTTAAATCTATCTGACGGACTAATTAGATTTTTTTGTTAACTACCCTGCTATAGCGCGATTTAAAATTAAAATAACATGAATAAAAATATATTATGACTTTAATATACACTCTTTTGCAGAAAAAACGGGCACCTAAGGAAATTTACGTTCTAAGGTCGATTTGAGTTAATTAATTAATTTCTTTGACGTAGTCTGTATACTTATAATCGTGTACATTAATGCGCGTGAAGTGAATTCGGGCAATTAAAAGAAATGGATTGGATTCTTTAAAACCGATGTACACGCCTAAACAATAAGAAGTGGTCGGCAATAAAGACAAGTTTTTTTTTTACTTTTTTTAATTAAATAAAGTTACAAATTTAAAAATCTAATAACGAGTGTGACCTCCTCTTGCCAAAATCACAGCTTGAATCCTTCTGGGCATGCTTTCCACGATGTTTTTAATAACGTTTTGAGGAATACGTTCCCACTCTTCTGCAATGACTCTTTTTAGCTTCCTGATGTTTTGTGGAGCAGGTTGCACTGATCTTACCCGTCTCTTTAGAACATCCCAGACATGCTCAATTGGATTGAGGTCAGGACTTCGAGCTGGCCAATCTAAACGACGGATCCCAACTTCTTGCATGTACGCTTCCACGTCGCCAGAACGGTGCGGGCGAGCATTGTCGTCCATAAAAATGGAATCTTCCCCAAGTGCAGTCAATGTGGGTTGTGCATGCATTTAACGTTCCATTTTCTATGAAAAATAACTCCGTACGCTCTGTCGAATTAATTGCTGCCCAAAACATAACGGAGCCTCCGTCTTCGCAGCAGTCGCCGTTGTCGGTCCTCTCCACCCAAAGAGATTCTAGCTTCATCAGAAAACAATACTTTATTCCAGTCCTCCAGAGTCCATGAAGCACAGTTCCGAGCAAATTGAAGTCGAGCAACACGGTGCTCACGGAGTAATTTAGGGCCCCGAGCTGGGCGGTAACTCCTGATATTGGCAGCCAAAAGCCTCCTCCTGACAGTCCACAAGCTAACTTCTACTCCTCTTACTTCTTCAAGGCTCTTCTTCAGGTCCTCACTGGACGCCTTACGATTCCGCAACGCCTGACTCACCAAAAAGCGGTATTCTCTTGGTTCTGTGCATCGTTTTCTTCCCGAGCCGGGTCTTCTTTTGACCGAACCGGTTTCTCGATACCGTTGCTAAGTCCTCTGGACAGTTGAACGACTCACATTTAGCCGCTGAGACACGTAAGTTTGCGAACAACCTTCTTCAAGTAGGGCTATAATTTTACCGGCCCTTATCGCTTTATCACTCATATCAAAAAGTGGTATTTAATGTAAAAAGAAAGATTAAATGTTTAATTTAAAAAAACTTCGTTCATTCGTTCGATCCTTCGTTTCGTTTAAAAAAAAATGCAGAAAATATCCAAAAAGTAAAATATCGTAATCAGTTAAAAATCGTTTCAGCAATTCGCGCCATTAGTAAAGCAATTTTTGAAAAATCCACAATAATCATCATTTTTCTTTTATTAATTTCAAATTTTAAATTTGGAACGTAAAGAATCATGTCAGGATGCTTCAAATAACATGCCAATACATCGTCAAATTAATAAAACCTATTTCTTGTTCTTCTTCATTGAAGTAGAGAAAAAAATCTAAAGTACCCGTTATTTTTTGCAAAAGAGTTTAATTTAGTTTTAACTATTTCTCTAAAATAACATAGATTTCGACAAAATCTTTTGCTATTTTCTTAAATGATGTATATGAAAAATACTGGCTGTATAGCTGCTGGACGACCAGAGGGCAAAAAAAAAACAAAATAAGCGGGATAGTGACAATCCGATCAACACTTATTTTTTCTAATAATTTATGTTCTTATTTTTACTTTCCTCATATTTGTAATGAAAAGCACACTGTTTACCTCGGGTAAATTACTTATTTAGTCCCTCGAAGAATTAGCGCCCTCACTACGTTACGGGCGCCAAACCGTCTCAGGACTAAATAAGTAACTTTCACCCCTTGGATAACAATGTACTATTGAAAATCGGTCCACAATTGACGGATATATCGGTGAACATACATAAAAAAATGCATACACGCGAGTAGAGAACCTTCTTTTTGGAAGTCGGTTAAATGTACAAAACGTAATGACAATATTGCAGCCCACAAGTCCACAACGCTGTTCCCAGATTTATTAGCACATACAAACATGCCAGCAATGCCATGTTTTTTTGTTATGGAAACAACATATTCGATCGCTAAGGTAGGTACGATCAATCTAAAATTAATTTAATTAATTCGTTTTTATCCTCATATCGTGTAAAGTTACAAAATAAACAATTCCTGACGTTGTAAGCATCTACCACGGGTATTTGTACGGCTGTTTATTTGGTTATATACGCAATGACGTATTATATATACTTAGACACGTCATGAACTAACATGGCGGCGCTTCAAAACGGCGAAAATAATAAATAACTACTTTTACGAGTAAAGAAAGGGAAAGAAAATATGACACCGTACAGCGGGATGCCTGTTGATGCCTGTTGTCTTTATGTTTCGCGCAGGTTTACACACACGATTTAAATTAAGAACAAACGTAGCATCGCGTAAGAGGTTGGTGCGTAACTAAGCGCGATGTGGCCAATTGGCTTAATTTCATGTTGTCATTTTTGAGGGGGGACAACGTATCTATAGTTTTAATATATATCATTGGTTATACGTGTATTGGTTGACTTGCAGGCAGTATTGGGCAGTAGTAACTACTGATTACTAACTACGACTACATCTGGGGGCACGGCAATGCCCCCACCAAGTCGAACAATAAAGCGGCAAGGCCGTACAATCCTTTTCTCGAACCAGTTCAGGCCATTTTCGACCTCCTATAACTTTGTTGTGGATAAAACTAGAAGCCTGAATTTAAATGTATAAACACAGTCTATTTCAAATTTCATTCTATTTGAACCAGTAGTTTAATAATTATTACCAATCAAAGTTCCCTAATTTTGTCACTCACTCACTCACTCACTGACTGACTGACCGATCATCAAAAGTCTAAGGCACTTCTAGCAGACATAGAAGCTTTAAATTTAGAAAACAATGAGTGTTTAGTGTATAAATCAGGGAAAAACTAAAAAAAAATGCAATTTCAGTCTATATTTATTATTTTTCTAGATACACCAACTGTATAAATAACTTTGTTTTACGAGTTTTTAACACACTTCCTAGTTTCTGATTGATCTGAAATTTTGCACGTATATGTAAATCGCCTATCAATGCTATATTATGGTGACATGGAACTGATCTGATGATGGAGCTGGAAGTTGGTCATAGGAGCTCCATTTTAGAATGTCATAACCGCATTGAGTTTGGAGTCGTTTAATTCGTCTTGTCGAGTAGTTTGTCTTTAGATGATCTCCAAGGTCTGTTGATGGAGCTTGAAGGTGGCCATAGGAATTCCGTTGTAAAACGACTTGACCTTGTCGAGTTTTTACTCGTTTGATTCAGCTTGTCGAGTAGATACTTTAGCAGTACTTCAAATCGATGAATAAGACTGCTTCAAGGTCGAATGAACCTTTGTATTGTTGATTCATTAAATGAAAAAGATAGAATGAGAGACGCTACAAAAAGAAATGAGATCCCACTAAAAACAAAATTGTAAAAAAAGCCAAGTCACGCAACTCAGTTCTACCGTAAAAAGTAGTGAGATCCATGTAATACAATTCAGTTAATATAAGTATTCAGTCTACTTAAAAATCTTTGATGTTTTAAATAAATAGAATGACTTGGCCACTGCATCACATTGGCCAATGCGATGGCGATTATCTATTACAATGGCCTGTTTGACATTGGCGTTTTTAGTGGGATAAAGTAGTTCGTAATCATAACTACAAACTACGTTAAAAAATCGAAAAATGTAGGTAAAATTTGACTACTAACTCCAATTGTAGTTGCAATCACGATTACTTTTTATAACTACATATTTAAATGATGTTGCGCCATTAAAAGCAAACACGCGCGATGGTCGTTCTTGTATTTATATGAAAATGTTCGAAAATCGTGTAGTACTAAAAGCTAATTTAAATGATTAACCGTTTTGGGGGACTCTCTCTTGTGAATAAGTAAAGTAAAGTAAATTTGGACGTTCGAAAAGTGCTGATTATCAGCCTAGTTTGAAAAAATGAGTTTTGATTTTAATTAACCCATTCAACCTTTTTAGGGTTCCCGTCTGTACTCAACATGAATCCCTTATAGCTTCGCCATTTCTGTCGGTCTGTCCGTCCGCAGTTATTTCAAAAACGCTTAGCATTAGAATGCTTTCATTTAGCATGAATATACAATTGAGTGACTACGACAAAGTGGTATTTTTTTTATGCTTTCCAGTACACATTAAAGTGAGGATTATCAGCCTAGTAGGATGTTTTTTATTCTCGCGAAGTCGCGCGCGATATTGTGGGGTTTCGTTGGCTACCTACATAAATAAAAATAAATTGCAATTCTGTTAGTCTTGCTTAAACTCGAGAACGGCTGAACCGATTTGGCTAATTTTAGTCTTAAAATATTCGTGGAAGTCCCGGGAAAGTGTTAGGTAGGTAGGTAGGGTAGTAGGTAAAGTAGTAGGTTGGGTAGTAGGTAGGGTAGTAGGCAGGATATTAGGTAGGGTAGTAGGCAGCGTAGTAGGTAGGGTAGTTGGAACGTAGGTAGGTAGGGTAGTAGGTAGGAAAAAGAGCATTGCAACATTTGCAACGCATGCCGTGTTCAGCTAGTACTAAAGTTGTAACCGTTACTACTAAATAAAAGGAAAACTATCACAGATTAGTAGGCTTTATAATAAAATGAACTTCTATAAAATATTTTCCTATACACAATGAGGAGTGCAGGTCATAAAACTGCAAATGTAAGTTTGTTTTAAAAATCATCGTTCGGAGGCAGGTAACCAGGGTTAGGGCTTTCAATACCGGTATTACGGGATCCCGTAATACCGTGATCCCGGATTAAATAATTAAATATGAACCTTTTTCAAAACCGGTATTGACGCCTCAATACCGTGATCACGGTATTTCAAACATTACATGTATGATCGTAAATTTAATTGCATGTTTAAAATATAATAATGACATACGAAAGCACAGACGAAAGTTCAAAGAGACAGTGACTGATCATGAACACGATCTGACCATAGAAGAACATTCTACTTCATTGAATACGAGCAGTGGAAATGATATCGCGCGAAGGTTTTGACGATTTCCAGCCTCCCGAACAAGCCAGATTCTGAAAAGATTTTAGTACCGTAGACAACATACATCCGCTGCGTCAGGTAATACAAAAGATCGAAGAGTATAACCTGCCTCACTGTTTAGCGTTTGTGGACTACGAGAAACCCTTTAAAATCAAAATCAAAACTCATTTATTCAAACTAGGCTGATAATCAGCACTTTTCGAACGTCAAAATTTACTTATTTACAAGAGACAGTCTCCCTTCGACACTTTCTATAGTGTTTTAGCTGGAAAGACGAAGTGGCGGAACAAACTTCCCAGCAACACATCTGTCTGTTAGATTGGTTAGAAGAACCAGACTCGATACAATAGTAAGGTGCAAGTTAATTACTACAGACTCAAATTTTAATAAGTATAATAATAATTAAAAAGATTAAAATAGTGGGTAGTCTTTTAGTTTTAGTTTTTTTTTCTTTTTCTTTTAGTCGTTTCTCTTTTTCTTTTTTTTATCTTTTCTTTTCTTTTTTTATCTCTTTTCTTTTTAATCTTTTGCCAGTCTTTTGGGCACATTACCGGCTGACAGCGTTGAGGAGCCGTTTTTCGATGGTTTTTATAGTTTCTTGTTAGTTTATTTTATAGTTTTTAATTAATGTACCTACATAGTTACAAAAGAAAAATATGTTTTATAAAGATGTTGTCCAAAAAAGATTAAAACATTAAAATAAAGACAACACATCAGTCAACTAATCTTGAAGAAAGAACATAAATAACAAACATTGTTTTGTGTTCAACTCAGCGACCAAAATTCAAAATTTGTTTATTTTGTGAACACAGGGTACAATGATCTTATGTTAGTGTTTGGTCCAACCTATGTTCCGCCGACAGGCATACAAAATAGTGATGCTATGATCAAAATTAAATTGATTTTAAAAAATCTCTTCAGCAATATTACAGTCGTCAAATTAATTAAATTAAAATAGTCTAAATGTCAAAAATTACAATTGCATTATGATAGAATAAAATTAAATAATAACATAATAATAATTCCAAAATTATGATTAATTAAATTTGTCATTCAGAAACTGGTCTAATGTGTAATAGCAGTTTTCAAGTAGCAGCTTCTGTAAAGTGTTTCTGAATTTTTGTAATGGCATACATTTAATTGCATCGGGAACCTTATTAAAGACTTGGGGAGCAATACCAAAGAAACTTTTTCTCATTAGTGCAGTTTTACATTTAGCATGGCATAATGTGTTCTTATATTGAGCACGTATGGGTAATTTCTTAACTGTGGACATTTTTTTAAATAAGTGGGGATTATTTTTTACAAACAAAGAAGTTTCCAAGATGTACAAAGCAGGAAAAGTTAAAATATTGTATTTTCTAAAATACGGCATGCAACTGTCAGTCCTTCTTAAACCAAACATCGACCGTATACATCTCTTTTGCATTTTAAAAACCAGTTCTCGGTTTGTTGACTGTCCCCAAAAAACAACACCGTAACGCAAAACCGAAGCTACCAATCCATGATAAGCCGTTAAGAGTGTTTCAGTACTTACTTTTTTTGACAGTTGAAATAGAAGGTACGCTGATCTGCTTAATCGTTTACAAACTTCTTCCAGATGTGGTTTCCAGGTCAGTTTGCAGTCTATAGAGATACCCAGGAATTTTGCAATGCTAGCCTCTTCTATTCTAGACTGATTATAGGTGACATTGACTGGAGTATTTACAAGCCGTTGGTGGAAATGCATAATTTTAGTTTTATTTAGATTTATTACAAGATTATTGTCCTTAAGCCAATTAACTATTTTCGAGAGGGTGTCATTAATGTCAAGTTCGTAATTATTAGGATTGTTGCATTTTATAATAACCGTGCTATCATCAGCAAAAAGTACCATTTCATGCCCTGTTATTGTCGGTAGGTCATTAATATATATTAAAAATAACAGGGGTCCCAACACGCTACCCTGAGGAACTCCATGTTTGATCAGCCTTGCTGCCGAGGTATATGTTTTTTGCAACTTAGTTACAGGACATATTCTTGTGATTTCTGTGCATTGCAATCTATCACTTAGGTAAGATTCGATAAGTTTAAGAATATTTCCTCTAATGCCGTAGCTATATAGTTTTTGTAGTAAAATTTTATGATCCACAAAATCAAATGCCTTTGTCATATCTGTGTAAATAGCGCAAACCCTGTTTTTCTTATCGACAGATGTTAGGACACTTGATAGTAGGTCAAATAAAGCCATGTTAATATTAATATTTTTTCTAAATCCCTTTTGTTCATTACAAAATAGTTTAAATTTTTCAAAATAGGCATATATACTGTTATAGAGCACTTTCTCAATGATTTTTGAAAATATAGGAATTTTCGCAATAGGCCTATAATTTTTTAATTCAGTTCTATCGTCTTTTTTGAATAGGGGCTTAATTATTACTTTTTTCAGACGAGTTGGAAATATACCATCGGAAATACAGAGATTTATTATATGCGAAAGTAACGGTGCTATTATCTCCTTAACTTCTTTAATAACCTTAGTTGATATGTTATCAAATCCAACGGTATTTGTATTTTTGAGGCTGTCAATAATTTTGATTATATCATCGCATGTGACTGGTAACATAAATATGGATTGACTTGAAATATTGTCCTTTAGGTGTTGCTTATTATTCGATACATTATTTGTTTGAATATTATTTTCGATAACTTCAATAAAATATTTATTAAATTCATTAGCAATGTCAAGTGGGTGTGAAAATGTCAATTTTTTATTATTAATACATAAAATTGGCTCTTGCGGTAAATTATATTTCGATTTGTTTATTTACCAACTATTCTTATCATTTAAGAAGTCGTTAATGGAATAGTAAGCTTCTGAACAAAGGTAAGATTGTATTTTGGCTTTAAACGCATTAAATGGCAAGTCTAGAAAAGAAGATGGCAGTTTGTTATAAAATGTTAAACGGAGCCCGACGAATGAATTATGAACTTTGTGAATATTTTATGCTTATTTCTAGTGTTAAAGTTGTAAATGTCACTGTTTTTAGTGTACAGGTGGATATTGAGGCAAAGATGAATTGAGAAGCAACCGTGAGAATACCAATCTCCTAAAAAAAAACTTTAAGAGAAACTCACCCAGCTGATAAATTGCACGAACCGCTCGCTTCTGCAGAACAATTTAAAAAAAACTGCCCCACACTAGGAATTTCTCCTGTATCGTGGGTGCGTTTACAAACATTTAAACTTCACATACAAAAATACCCAGACCCGGAACATACAAATATTTGTTCCGTGCGGGAATCGAACCCGCGACACGCAGCGCAGCAGTCCATTGCTTGAGCAACTGCGCCAACCGTGCCGTCAAATATATTATACAGGGTGTCCCAGAACTCAACGTCAAGCCGAAACGGGGTGACAGGATTGATCATAACCATCACGAGAAAAATCTGAAAAAAAATCTATCCCATGCAGTTTGAAAATTATAGGCATTTTAAGAAAAACCTAGAAATTTGATCAAACCCTAGAGCTTGTGCGAATCAAAAATATTTTAACTGAGATAGCAAAAATCGGGTTACTTGAGGTTTTAATTTTTTTACTCTTTTTTATTGTATGGAACTAACAAGTATTGTACCATTTTAGAATTCTGATTAAATGCGCCAACTTTTAATGCCACTTGCCAAGGCACTCTAGTACATTTTTTTTAAAGGAGGGCCTGTCAAAGTCGACGAATCTTCAAAATTTTAAATTCGTAGTTTAACAAATAGTCTCAATTCTCGGAAACTTGAGGCAATTGTGTCATTATTTTTTATTGGGATTCTAGAAATGTTATTTAGGATTACGTTTCCAAAGTTCAAATGAACAAAAATAAAAAAGAATAACCACAATAACCGAAAAATGGTACAGTTTGATCAAATTTCTAGGTTTTTCTTAAAATGCCCATAATTTTCAAACTGCATGGGATAGATTTTTTTTCAGATTTTTCTCGTGATGGTTATGATCAATCCTGTCACCCCGTTTCGGCTTGACGTTGAGTTCTGGGACACCCTGTATAATATCAGCATGTTTGCCCCACAGCAGAAAACCATAGGACTACTTTTGTATTCTGTTGTCTGACTGGGACTGTACTTTTCTGACAGCGTATCCGGCTAAATTTAGCCTTTCCGCTAGGCTTGATATATGTAAACCCTATTGTAATTTTGAATCTACTGTTATGCCCAGAAATACAGCAGAGTCGGCAGTTTCCAGCTCCTGATTGGCGAGGATAATATTGGGACCTAGATTTCTAACATTGGGTAAAGCGAACTATTTTAGTTTTCTTGGCATTAAGAACAAGGTTGTTTGTTGTGAACCAATCCGTGACCATTGATAGCGTGCTGTTTACGTCGTCAAAATCGTGTCTATTCCTAACTACTTTAAAGATAAGAGGTATCATCTGCAAATTGTACAACGTCACAAAAACCCTTTAAATAATATGGTAGATCATTAATATATTATAAACCAAGAATAAAAACGGACCCAGAATTGAACCTTGAGGTACACCTAGCCGAACCGGTAGCCCGGAAGATTTCGCGCCATTTACGTCTACACATTGAAATCTATTTTGTAAATACGAATCTATCACATTTAGGGCCTCATTTTGAACACCGTAATGACGCAGTTTCCGAACAAGCGTGTCATGATGTACGCAATCAAAAGCTTTAGAGAGGTCGCAGAAAACATTGATTGCATTTTGCGCGTTCTCCTATGCTTTAAATATGTGTTTTAGCAAGGCAACACCTCATCCGCAGTCGAACGACCCTTTGTAAAGCCATATTGATCATTATGAAGGAGATTATTTAAATTAAAATGTTCTAACAACTGTCCGAGAATTAATTTTTCAAAAGTTATTGCTAAAAGCAGGTAAAATAGAAATTGGTATAAAGTTACCAATATTATTTTTACTGTTTGATTTAAATAGAGGGATGACGTAAAGTCATCCTCTCGCTCTTCATAAGGCCAGGAAAAGTCCCCAAATCAACGCATTTATTGAAAGTAACAGCAAGATAGGGTGCTACGATGTCGATTATGTTACATTAAAGTTTAATAGAAATGCCCCAGTAATCACCTGTGTTTTTAGACTTAAGTGAATTAAAAACGTTAACTACATCACGAGACAATACGAAAGACGACGAGAGAAGACGAAACATCACGATCATAACGCCACACTACCACCACCACACCACACCACTTAGCAGCACTTAGCACCACTTTACCACATTTAGACACGCTGCTATGCAAAAGATCTTCGACTTTAGACGGCGACGTATTCAGGGAACGAGTCGTCGCTAAAGATATGCTGGCAAAATACTCATCAAAAGCCTCGGCTACGTCGGCTGCTTTATTAACTAATTTGTTACCCGCCATGATCTCAAGGTGATTATTTTGTTTAACAGATTTACCAGTTTCATTGTTAATGATTTTCCAAGTGGCTTTAACTTTGCTGACATCTCTTTGAGGCACGCGTGGAACACAAACGCGCCGTCGACACGGCCTGTCGTCGTCATAAGACGGACGGACGGCGAGCTAGCCCATCACTCACCGTCCACAGGCCCGCGTCTACGGTGGCCGGAAGCCTTCACGTGGCACCCGACTCCCACGGCGGCTGAGACGTGAGGTTCTCTCTCTCTCACGTTCCGCCACCACCTTCGCTAGCATCACTGCTTCGCAGAAGGAGGCGACGGCGTCCCATTCCTCCTCGCCCCGGACCATGGCTTGCACTAGGGCCGGACGCGAGAGGTCGCCGCCGCCGATCGCCGCTACGAGAACACGGCGGAGTTCAGCCCAAGCGGGGCATACCTCCACGGTGTGCTCCACTGTGTCCTCCGGCCGATCCTCACAGTGATGACACCCGGGCGTTTCCTCCCACCTGATTCGGTGCAGGTACCTCCCGAGACAACCGTGTCCGGTGAGGACCTGCGTCAAACGGAAGGTGAGGGCGCCTTGGCGCCTCTCCAGCCACTCAAAGAGGGGACTCACCGCCGCCGCGCCGCTATCGTGTCGTGCCCTAGCTGTGTGAGGCCTGCGTTCTATTTTTCGCGGCTTTTGTTTTAATGGCATAAGGAAACTAGCTATTAAGCCACAGTGATCAGACGATAAGTCACTTAACACTAATTTGTCCTCGGCAACACAATCACGTGCGCTCAATTGAAAGATTAACTTTGATACAATAATTAAAGTTCCACCGCGAATAGCTAATTTTCTCACAAATGCACTCTGTACGGTATAGAAATCATCATTGATAAATGCTACTTCATGTTCCTTCAACCAATGTGCAGTTAGACATAAAACCTGAATATCATAATTCTCCTTAAACAATCTTAACTCTAATTCTTTGCCAGATAATCCCTGCATATTTTGATGAACAACATTCAACAATTAATGCAGCCTACATGTTGTCGCACCTTACAGTTTAAATTACAAGGTGTATTAATAAAAGGTAAGTATTAGTAACAAAAGCAGTATTAGTATCACTACTAACAGAAAACGTTAGCAAACACATACAAGTGTCGCTGTGTATATTGTATGCTAAAAGGTTAGCAATACGTCGCGCGTCGCTTAGAACTAGGTGGTAAAACATTGTGAAGTCAGTGAGTCTGTAGTCATCAGATATAAATTGATTACAGTCATAATACAAAATAGCGTCACTGTGACGACATGTCCCATTATAAATTAACAAGTTTAAATCATCTAAGTACCTATTTTGCTGAAATGATCTTTAGTGATGATGAATGAAAATTAAGACACACGTCCATTCCTATCGGCAGCTTAAAGATATTTACTGTCGGTGGTACCTACGAGTATTGAAACAGAGCATGCTTTTTTCATTAACTATTGTGAATGATGGCTAATAGCTAATTAAGCTACTGACGTCTCTACAAATATTGAAGCCTATGTTGATTACATAAGAGAGTAAACTTATACTTTTTCGATATTTGTACTTTTCGAACTCGATGTGAAATGCTTTTCTACAAAAAGACTTTATAAAAGTTTTGATTGTGTTTCTTCTTAGTCGTATCTAAATAAATAATCAAACAATACCAAAGTGTTATATCAGAGAGCTATTTACAAAAGGTATTTATAATCAATATGAACAATAGATACTGTTTTAAAAATAAAAACACGTACAGTCAGCATCAGAAGTAGATTAACACTACACAAACTTACTAAGCAGGTTTTTTAATGAAAACTTGTTAGAAATTATTCGTTACTAACAAGTCATTGAAAAGTAAGGAATATTTTAAAGAAAAATCATCTGAACCATTAAAAATAATGGCTGGAATCCTGTACATCAAATAATAAAAGTTCCGAAATGTTAAGCTACTTCTGATGCTGACCGTACTTTAAAGGTTGGTAGGTAATACCGGTATTAATACCGTGACTACGGTATTGATTTCCAATAGCGGTATTGATACCGGAATCTAAAACATCCGGTATTTGAAAGCCCTAGCCAGGGTGCTTAATTAGTTTGGTAAGTTTACATTATCGCACACCGGGTGCAATAACGTCACAAATAACTAAAATTTGGATGGGGAACTACGGAACCCTACATTGTGTTTGTGCGTGGTGCGACATGCACTTGGCCGGTTTTTTTTGTTCATTTATTTGATTCGCAAATAATTCCAATTAAGTTGATGTTTGCTGAGTAATTTTATTTTTTTGAGTGTAAATAATATCTACGATTATAATCCTTGCATTTGATTATTCATAAAAATAAACATAGTGTACGTGCACTAATAACATGTGCAATAAACTGTTTTTTATTTACATTACTCATATTCTAAAAGTAGGTCATAACATGCCTGCAGAGTGGGTTGAAAGTACTAGTTCTCAGCCCTAGGGAGAATCGCTTTCAACTAAGAGCTCTCAAATTATTAAAAAAAAACTAGGTCTATTTTCACATAAAAACAAATAATGGCTGTAGGTATAGCTGGACGACTAGAGGACAAAAAAAAAATAAGCGGGAAGCGACAATCCGATCAACACTCATTTTTTCTTTATCTAATAATTTATGTTCTTATTTTTACTTTCCTCGTATTCGTAATGAAAAGCACAGTGTTTACCTCGGGTAAATTACTTATTTAGTCCCTCGAACTATTAGCGCCCGCAGTACGTTACGGGCGCCAAACCCCGTCTCGGGACTAAGTAACTTTCACCCCTTGGATAACAAAGTACTATTTTTTTGCAGCCATATTCCAAAACATATTTACATTACCTACTACACATTACATGTTTATTTAATTGCAAAATATAAGTTCGTAAAACTTAAATAATTAGTAGCTACTTAGTTACAACTACTCGATTGCAGCAATCAAAGTAATAAACTACTTAATGTAACAGATCACTGTAGTTAAGTTACATGACTGTATTTAAATACTTTTAATCGTAGTTAGAAACCAGATTACAAAATTGTTGGTAACTACTAGATTTGCATGCAAACAATACAATTTGACGACACGGTTGGCGCAGTGGCTGAGCGATTGGACTGCTGCGCTGTGTGTCGCGGGTTCGATCCCCGCACGGAACAAATATTTGTATGGCCTACAGAGAGTTGTTCCGGGTCTGGGTATTTGTGTATGTGAATTTAAATGTTTGTGAACGCCCCTACGATACAGGAGAAATTCCTAGTGTGGGGACAACGTTTTTTTTTAAAAAAAAAAAAAAAAACAATAAGCCCTCTACTCAGCTGTATAACATAATTAATAAACACGTTTACGTACATAACAAAAGTTACCACGAAAGAAGTATAGTAGACTGGATAAAGTCACTTACCTATGAGGAAACCGAGGCACTCCTGGGACACGTTGAGTAGCCGTAATATATCACATATACATATATACCATAACTTAAAACTACACACACCATACCACACCACACACACCACACACACGACTCACATACGACACACCACAAGCCATACCACATATCACACTCCTCACAACACAACACGCCACACATAACACCACACTGCTCACTACACCACCTTTCACATCACTTGCACAGACTGGGAATAAGTTTTAAAAGTTTATTTTTATTTTTTATTTACTGTCAATAATTTAAATTGTAACTTACATATTTTTATTTTCTTAAGATTACTATGTAACCTGAGTTCAGATACAGAAAATGTACTTACATTTCATATTTACCCTTATGGTCATAGTACACTATAATATTAACCTGAGTTTTTTTATGTGTACGACATTGATGTTGAAAGAGCGGAGCCTTCTAATACCTACAGGCATTGTTTGCATAAATGGGGGCTCCAAACACGTTAAAATGTAATGTAGTTTCTAATTAACACAATAAACTATTTTGTATTACTGTATTTTGTAACTACGGCCTACACCCTTGTAGGTCCTTTTTTTCAAACTTCTGCGTTGAGTCTTTTTCAAGATCTGTGAAATCGTAAATCTTTACCGCAGCAAAACCTTAAATAACTTAGAGCCATAGCTCACACATTTTGCTATTAACAACACATTGACTATGCAACTAAATTCATTTATTTGGTTCCGGAACGAATTTTTGGAAAACGATTTTGCCAGGGTAACGTTTCAAACGTTACTCCAGCAAAATTTGTTTTTCAAACTACAATTCAGATAACTAATTATTTTGTTATAGTGTTACCTCTCAAACCGAAGTAACGCACACCCTGGCGCTTGAGCCCTTCACCAGATGTATGTTGACGACTAGTCTGCTTGTACGGGCGCTGCAGTGGGTCACTGGGTGGCAACACTGCCAACCCACCGCTCCATATTGATTTTTGTTACCTTCATTTAGTTTTCATTGTAGATACGTTGGGGAGAAATTTACTTCGCATTTGTCTAAGTACTTGGTAAAATCAATATCGATGTCTTGTCTTTGTACCTTTTTAACCGTCTTTTAAATAAGGCGACGGGCGGTTATGTATTCGACTTGTATTTTTGAGGGTTCCGTAGTCAACAAGGAACCCTTATTGTTTCATCATGTCCGCCTGTCTGTCTGTCAGCACTATAGCTGATTGAAAGATAGACACTTCCAAACTATCTGTCAAAATAAGAGAATGAAAATCTAAATAACCCTCCTTTTAGTCTTCGCCACAGTCGGGTAAAAAGAATATAATGCCATAGATTGTAATAAACAGTTTTACCCAAAATTGGTTTGAACAAGATTGATTTGAGCAGATTTTCAAAAATCGCGATTATAACTTTGTCATTTACCTTGCCCTACCACAATCAGCCACGATGGTACGTTACCCTTCATGCGCTGTAGTCCTATGAATATGAACTTATCGCAGCAATTAACGTCTATCGAAAGCACAGTATTTTAGATGACCCAAAAAACGGACATACGCATTTAATTTGCTCATTTGATAGATAAAGTTGTTCTTAACCCCAGAAAAGAACTCCCGTTGCTATGCCATATTTCTCCAAACTGAAGTTACAATTTTTTTTCTATGGATTTTTATGATTTTGATAACTATTATTGAAAGACTAACTGTGCCCGCGACTTCGTTCGCGTGGTTAAAACGAAAACTGGAATGCGTCGCTTAGACGAAAGTACATTAAATCATTGCCCTGCGTTAACTTACTGACGCTGTAGCTAATAAGAAGAGGGTAATGCAAAGCACTGAGTATGTCTAATACTAAAGTTTAGATGGATCGATGTTTGTTAATCAACCACGTCAGAACGCCCGAACGGATCTTGATGAAATTTGAAACAGAGATAGATTATAGTCCCGACGGGGCTGCGGGTTGTTCGCAAGAGATACGGCGGCCTCAGAAAGCTAAAAGCTAAGAACGAACATGGGTGGTTTTTAGTCAGTAGAAGTAAAAGAAGAACGAAGGAAGTTCCAACTATTTCGGGTACATCGTTGTCAGCGTCCAAGTTTTTTTTTTTTTTTTTAAATCTTTATTGGTAAATAGAGGATTTGATCATGCATGATCATGTCATCCCCATAGTTACAGACATAATTATATTAACTTAAATATTCACTTAGGTACTTATTTATCCAATCTACGTTTTAACGCATAATCAACCATTTTATATATAAACGTCGCTTCCTCTGATAAGGGGATAGCAAGTATACTATTACATATACCAGTGTCGTGTAAACTAATGCCGTAAGCAATCCGAAAAGAAATCCTCTCCGCCTCATTCCGAACACATTCCACTAAAATATGAAAAACATCCTCAATTACATCACATTCAGTACAGTTCTTGGAAGGAACTTTGCCCATTAGGTATGCAAAACGAGTCCCTATAATGCACGTCACTGTAATGCACATACCAGCAATGCGCGACACTGGATTGCACAACACGGGTGTGTACGCCCTTGTGAAAGGAACCATCACAATGTCTCCAAATACTCGGCTGTACCTTGCTTGTCCGACCCAAGAATGTACGGCACTTTAAATGGCGACATCGCGTGATTGGCCGATTGGTTGGCCAATCAGGTGACTCCGAATTTTGGGACTTTGATATGTTTTGAATTGCAATGACGTACATTCCAATGTCGCGCATTCTCGGCCTGGACCAAGATTGTCCGGCTTGTTAATGTACAGCATGACAAATGAAACCAAAACAAACATACTTAGAAGAATTTCGCGACCAATTTCGAGGTACCGCTCGCCGGCCGCTGCCGCGGCACCGCTCGCTTCGCTCGCTCGGCTCGCGCGTAATTGGTCACAGTTCTAACCTAACCTAACCTATGGATCCCTTCGACATCGTTTTTACAATCGTCTTTCGGAACAGCACTACCTAGTATCCAAGTCCCAAAATTCCGAGTCACCTGATTGGCCAACCAATCGGCCAATCACGCGATGTCGCCATTTATCGTGCCGTACATTCTTGGATCGGGCAAGCAAGGTACAGCCGAGTATTTGGAGACATTGTGATGGTTCCTTTTCCAAGGGCGTACACACCCGTGTTGTGCAATCCAGTGTCGCGCATTGCTGGTATGTGCATTGTCGTGCTGTACAATATCAAGCCGGACAATCTTGGTTCAGGCCGAGAATGCGCGACATCGGAATGTACGTGTTTTGAATTCCAATGACGTACATTCCTATGTCGCGCATTCTCGTGCCGTGCATTGTTGATGTTGAGCATTGCTGGCTCCGTGCAAAACTATTCAGTGGGATGTGTCCGGAACGTAGCCTCATAGCAGTTACTATGGTGTGCCTAGACAAATTGGAATTAATAAACCAAGGAGCACGGGACAAATTATTTTGGATTGTTTTATACCATATGCCTTTTGCTAGAGAACGTTCATCAAAGTATTCGTTCCACAGAATTCTACATTTACTCTTAATTATATAAAAAACGTCGGTATAATACGGCAGACAAACCATAGGGATACCATCAGATAAGGCTTGTCTAGCGAGATAGTCTGCCTCTTCATTTCCTGCCAAGCCTATGTGTGATGGTATCCATTGCAATACAATTGTATAATTTTTCAAGGTTAGTGAGAAAAGTGACTCCAAGATGCTATATGCTATCGGTGTGCCTCGACTATTCGAGGTGCATCGAGCAATGTGTTGCAGTGCACTCTTGGAGTCTGATAGAACAACGTATTTACCCGGCTGCAAGGATTTTATATAAGAAATTGCTTCAGATATAGCTACCAATTCTATCGACATTATCGAGGTGTTTGACTCAATGCGTAGTTTCACTGAACTACTAACTTGTGGGTCATAAATAGCTAATCCGCCACAATAACTTTCCTTTGACCCATCCGTGTAAATTTTATAATAATTAGAATATGTGTTTTTAATAAAACTATTACACAATTGTTGTAAGGCCAACGTGTTATAACTTCCTTTAGCGTTACTTACGGCATCTATGTTGAACTTAATTATATTCGAAACATTCACATTGCAGACCCAGGTATTAAGTGTAAACATCTCTAATTGTGTACTAACGTGTACAGTAATATCTTTTAGGTAGCTATGAACCAATATTAAAATGGGCTTTTCTTTGCACCTCCAATAGGAATTTAAAGTAAAAAGATTTAAATCATCCAAAATATGCATTATCTCTTGGTTAGAAAAAGATTTCGCCTTTAATTAACCAATACTTTCCGGCAAGATAATATCTTCGCACACTTAAAGGCGGTAGGTGTAGTTCACACTCCATGACATGTATAGGAGTCGTTTTAATAAATCCACCGATTACCCGCATACACTGATTCTGTATTTTGTCAAGCTTACTTGTATGTGTCTTACAACTACCGCCATAAAGGAAACTTGCGTAATCTAATCTACTACGAATACACGATATATATAAACGCCTCAGATTTGTTGGGTGAATGCCCCAACCTGACCCCGCTAAAACTTTAAAAACATTAAGAACTTTTGAGCATTTTTCTCTTAATTCATTTATTTGTTTAGACCATCGTAGCTTCCTGTCTAGCCAAATACCCAAATATTTAACATTATCAACTACGTCTAAAGAAATACCATCAACAACTAAAGACACAGGGTCCCGTACAAATTTATTTTGGAAAATACAAACTTTACTTTTGAGTGCTGAAATTTCTAGACCAGAATGAGAAAGAATATTAACGAATTGATCCAAAGCTAATTGTAGTTGGTGTCTTCCTTCTTCTATATTACTACAGGTGACATAAATCACGAAGTCATCTGCGTACTGTGATATGAACACATTATTTATAGATTTACAAATTTCCATTGTTAATATATTAAATAACAGCGGGGAAAGGGGGTCGCCTTGAGCCAAACCGTAACAACATCTTCTACTTATGAGTGAGTTATCGTCGGTCTCAACACTTAGGTTCCTCTCTTTTAAAAAAATTCGCAGGTATGTACATATTTTATTACCGATCCCTTTACTATCTAAAACATTTAGTAAGCGTTCTAAATTTACATTGTTGTATGCATTATCAATGTCAATAAAGCAAGCGATCGTTGATTGTTTTTTAGAAAATCCTTGTTGGATTCTCGACACCAGGGTAGACAAATTATCTAAAATGGAGCGCCCTTTGCGAAAACCTGTAGTATCGGTCGATAACAAGTTATTATGTTCAATAAACCATTCAACTCTTTTAATAAATATATTATGTAGTATTTTACAAACACAGGAAATCATAGAAATAGGTCGCAATGACGAGCTGGACTGAGGGTCCCGGCCGGGCTTCGGTATAGGTATAATAGTGATATTACGCCACTGCTGGGGAACAAAACCGGTTGAAAAAAATATATTATACAGACTGACTAAAATTAATTTTGCAATATTCGGTAAATTATATAACATTGAATATGAAATGTTATCACTACCGGGAGAAGTGTCTTTAGTGCGCAAACAATTGTCTAGTTCGTGTTTAGATATCTTTGTCTCAAGTTTAAGATTTTTTGAATTAAATATTGGATCGTCAGTGCAAACAAAGTCTGGCGCCAGGTTTTGTAATAATACCAATGCCTTCTCTTTACTAATACCAGATCTGGGTACATAGCATCCTTTAAACCATTTCATTTTCTTCCATAGAACCGTATGAGATGTTGTTCCGTCTATTGAAGTACAGAAACTTTGAAAACCTTTTCTTCTTGCTATACGAATAAACCTCTGACCTTCCCTAATTTTCTCCTGCAACTTATCCAGATTAAAAGGCGTAGGGTTACTTCGAAATGTTTTTAACGCTAACCGTCTTTCGGCAACTAATTTGGATAAGGAACCATTCCAGTAAGGTTTCGGAGTGAAATTTTTCTCTGGGTCAGAATTAATTTTAATATATGGAATGTGAATATCTGCAGCTAAATTAATCAATTCGATGAAAGTATCATAAGACTTTTGTAAATCATCAGTGATATTAAAATCTTGCATAAGTGATTGTATTAAGTTGCTGTACTCAGACCAATTAGCTTTTTTATAATTCCTGCGTACCGTAGGTATAGACAGACTATTAACCTGCATTGAAATTTTAATCACAAGATGATCGCTTCCGAACGTTTCATTAAGTGTACCCCAATTAAATTTGTACGCTATATCTGAGGAAGCCAATGATATGTCTGGAGAAGATTGTTGTAACAAATTATTAACTAACTTAATGCGAGTAGGGTTACCATCATTTAATGTTACGAGTTCACTATCTAAAAGTGCGTCATAGATTTGCGTACCTCTCTGATCTAATTTATGAGACCAATTTGTGTGGTGTCCATTAAAATCACCAAGAATCACTACCTTACTATGAAAACGAGAAAAAATGTGTTCCCAATCACTTTGGCTCGTGTGTACTGATGGCGCACAATATACGGATAATACATACTGAACATGATCACAGTTGCATATCTTGACACAAACTATCTCAATCCCCGGGTTAAGGCTTTCAAAAGACACACAACTTGACTTGAGGGACCTGTGGACTAAGACTGCTACCCCACCATAACTGTCATCCCTATCCTTACGATATACCGTATATCCATTTACCTTTAGCTGGCTATCCCGTTCCAACCACGTTTCGCTGAGTGCTGCAATGTGAATTTTCAGTTGACTTAGAGAAGGCTCCAAGGATATTAATTTGGGTCGAATACTTTGACAATTCCACTGTGCTATATTTAATCTAATATGTTCCTGATTACGGGCCATTGGGAAGAAAATAGTCAATAATTAACTTAAATAAAGGCCACTTTGATACGAATTGTACACTCATTAATATTAACCACTCTAAACAACACTTAATCACTTCATGCATTTTGTCCTCCATCGACAATCCCCTTAAAAATATAATTTCTCTAAGTCTCACTAACAGCTCTTCTAAACCAACAAAGTTATCCTTTTTCTCTTCACTATCACCTGTAGCAGGAGGGGTTACTGACTCACTACCCATATTCATTGTTGATGAGTTTATCGGGACCTCCAAGTTACAAGGAGCCTTGTCCGTACTACGAGTACGTCGAAACCTTGTTGAAGTTTTGACAGAACTGTTTTTATCATCATCCTCTCTATGCACTATGATGTCAGCTTTTACGATCTCTGCAAATGTGATAGGTAGGGTTTCACGTTGTTGAAATGTTATATCCGGTGTCGATTTAATGTTGGTAGAAGTATTCCCAGGGTGTTGATGTAAACTGCTTTTTTCGGGCGAGGAAGGTGGTGGTGGTATTGTTAAAGCTTTTCTATAGGTACAGTTAAATTCTACCATGATCTCTCTCAATCTCTTCTCCTTCAAAAAGGCTGAACATGAAGCTTTATGCAAGGCCAGATGATTTCCACCACAGTTAACACACTTGAAGTTCTGTGTTTCACAGTTTGCATGATTATCACCGCATTTTGGACAGACTACTTTGCTGGCAGGGCATTTCTTTGTATGGTGACCATATTTCCAGCATCGCGAACATTGAGATACGGGAAATACATATGGTGTAACTTTTATGCGTAATCCATGAACATATATGTACTGTGGAATAAACGAACCTTTAAAACATACCTGTACCGCTTCACTTGGCTTCCAACCTTCTCCCTCTCTGTCTCGTTGTTTAAGCCGGTATACAGATACTATTTCCGCGGGTTTATCACACATTATATTTATTAAAATGTCCTCGTCGGATAAATCAAGGTCAACATCTTTTATGACACCATAGGATGAAGTCCTCTCCAAGGCCCTGTAGATCTTCCAACCTTTTTCTATAAATTCCAGACATTTTTCGATTTTATCCGCACTCAACTCACTACAAACTTCGACACGAATCTTGAATGGGTTTATGTATTTAATTTTGGTAATATCAACTATCCCATTAGCTTTTTTTGCATCCTAGCGAAAGCAAATTGTTTAGGTAATTTTTCATTGCTAGACAAATTCATCTCAATATTCTCCTTCAGTTGTGATTTTAATCGTTTCTCTTTACTTTGCACTAAACTCCATCCCTCATTATTATTATCATCTCCGATATAATCGTCCTCCCTATCCCGTTTCTCCGGTCTACATTGTTGTTCTAGTTCCATTCCAGACTGTGCTAAGTTCTCTTCTCTGTTTAACTCCTCTTCAGCATCTGATATATCGTGTTCACTCAAAGAAATGCCGCTCGCCATAATTACTGTATTCACGTTCTCAAAATGTGGGTTGTTTACATCCATTTGTATTATATTTTAACACGCTAATGAGTGTCTTCGTTATCGGTGGGCCGGCCGCACGTTGGATACATACCGGTAGGTAGCTCAGTGCGCCGGCAGCGAGATCTAACAGAGCACACGACTTTAACAACTAATAACGCAAAACTATTGCTTAATTGCCAAACGCGCGTCTCCCTCGTACGATTACCGCAACGAGAGCTTGTGTTATGGGTACTAGGCAGCGTCCAAGTTTGACATGGTGGAGGTACGAAATAATATTCTCAACACTGATTACAACCGCCTATTTATTCACTTCCGATAACAAATTAACAAAATCTCAAACAATCAAGCCGATGGAAATTGATTTAGTACGGAAACGCGGTAAGTTTGAAACAGGCGGGCAATACGACCGTTCGCGCTCATGTCTCAACGAAAAGTCCCATCCCTCAAAGTCCAATGCGTCTAATGTCACCGACAATCGACCACACACTCCCTTTCGCTCTGCCCAAGAGCGGGTGGGGTTATTTGATGATTGCCCACCCGCCTCAAAAAAAAAGGTAGATATAAAAAGGTATGTAGTCGATATACCCTGTCGTTGGCGCGTTCGTGTTCCACGGGCGCCTTAAAGAGATGTCAGCAACAATAACGGATCCCCAAAGGAACGACGTCTGCCGGGGCTGAGAATTGTTCGCAAGAGATACCACGGCCTCGAAACACACAGGCCTAACAAAGAACATGGGCGGTTTTTCGTCAGTAGAAGTCTGACACTTCCTGCCGCTCCGCCCAGAGTGAGAAGATCTATTCTGCTTATTCGTAGCCCAACGGCCCACCGTGTTCTCGTAGCGGCGATTGGCGGCGGCGAACTCTCGCGTCCAGTCTTGGTGCAAGCCATGGTCCGGGCGAGAGGGAATGAGGCGTCGTCACCTCCTTCTGCAAAATAGTGACGCTAGCGAAAGAGGTGGCGGAACGTGAGAGGGAGAAAACCTCATACCTGTCGCTGCGGTAGACGCTGCAGGCGTCGGAGGCCACGCACACAGCACACAGGTTATTTTACGTTAGGGACAACCCTAACGTAAAATAATGTGTTTTTTTACTAACAAGAAGTATCATTTTCCTAAAAAAATTAACGTAATAAAATCTGTCATAAAAAAATCAATAACGACAATTTAATTTATTATTAACCAGGGGTTAATAATAAATTTAATTTACAAACGTCGTTTCGTTAAATCGTATGGTTAATATCAATTAAATTTTTAAATTAGTTTGTAGTCCAATTTTTTTCTTAATTGCCCTTGAATCAGGAGTCGAATAAATAGTAAAGATTAATTTCAGTTAAAATGATATATTAATGACAGCAAATTAACTGCTTCTATAATTATAAACACTGCTATAAAATTTGACGTAAATATAATTATTTTCCATCTTTTTAATGTGACAACCTTACTTTCCAGAATTATCAAAAAAAACTTAGAAAGCGATCCTTTCGTATTTGGATTTGATTTTTTTGTAGGAATAGATGTTAGCCTGTGCAATACTTTATTTTAAAAATCGAATCCTGATATGAAGTGATATGGCGTCAAAAAAATAGAAACCAAAATTATAAAATTTAATATTATTTCCGCTTTTAATACAGTTATAACGATTCTGTTTTCACTATAGTTGGCATTAAATATTACATTATTTATTTCAAGTAGGAAAAGAGCAATGCGCAAAACCTTTAATTAGTAATAGTTGATTTAATTAACGTAATATACTTTAAACAAATATCTTAGAAGATATCTCTTAGAAACGTAACCTTAGAACCAAAAATTCGAAGATATGTGACATACGCACTGGGCCCGAGTGGTGGATTATAGCCCATCCCTTTATCCTAGAGAGGCCTGACTCCCTACAGTGGGACCAATATAAGGCTGATGGCTGATGATGATGATGGTGATGATATGTACCTATAGTAATTCTCACTTTAATAACATATTCTAAGGTAATCTAAACTAATGTTATAGAGAGGAAAGATTAGATTTTTTGTTTGTTTCGATTTAACTCAAAAATTATTCTGACGACTTTGAAAATTCTTTCCACATTAGAAAGCTAATTGAAAAAAAATTACTATGTTGGATAGTCGATCTATCAAGGAAGGTTCTAAGCTATATATTATTGTGACGCAGACGAAGATGCGTGGGTCAGCTAGTTAACAATATTTTTGTTTAAGGCTAAAATTGGTACACTGGAGTGCTCGTCTTGTAATAAGAATAACTTTATCTATCGAATGAGCAAATTTTAATAAAATTCATATGTCCGTTTTTTGGGTTTTTTGGGTATAAAATACACTGTGGAAAGGTACGTTTTGTGTCGAGCGCAATTTAAACCACCCAACATGAGCAACCTGTTTGACTCGATCGTCTAGCACCACTTCCACGACGACCACTGAGCTGTTTAAACAGCATTCAGCAAAGCAATGGTTAGCCGTCAGGTGACTCGCATGACATCATCGTGAAAAACATTCAAGTCGCGAGCTGCGTGTCGTCGTACACCGCACTGTTATAACCGTTGTGTAACAGCTAGCCGTGACTTAGTTATACAAACAAAAGAGTATAATATGCACATAAACATTTGACATTATCATGGGGACACACGATTGTGTAACAAGTTCCGACCAAGTTAGCGGGATATTAACAATATTACTAATATTAGTTAGCAGGACGAGGTGGGTCACCGAGTGCACCAGTACCGACATACTGACCGCGACCCACCGTGACCAGATTATAACAATTTGTTGATAAACAAACAGTGTAGACTGTAGAATGTAGTAGTTAGCGCCGTCCGCTGATATCGACGATCGATAATTTTGACTCATGGAATCGCGAACTATCGCATTCTACTACCTTCACATTAAATATGGCATCCCTATAGATTTACGACTGTTATAATTATCTTCTCTCATGCGTGTGACTCCATAAATAACTAGTATGTAGCAGAAATCGTGTTAGAAAAAAGTTATCCGCTTTTTTCACATGTTTGATCATCTTTATGCTGGGGAGTTCTTGGGGAATTTTGGGATCTACTTTGATATCTCTCTATTACTTACTCAGGCTAATTACTACTAGTCATAATGTAGACAAAACAGACATACAAAAATTGCAGAAATGGCTCATTATGTGTGGTGTGGTCTCCTGTTGTAGGTTGACTTCAAGGAGTTCATCCAGGGAGTGTCGCAGTTCAGTGTGAAGGGCGACAAGCTGTCTAAACTTCGGTTCGCCTTCCGCATCTATGACATGGACAACGACGGCTTCATCTCCAACGGGGAGCTGTTCCAGGTAATCAAATAAAAACCCGGGACCCCCAATTTTTACGGTTAAGGAGCCGCGTTATAGAGTTGATCTACCTGTAACAAACGGTTCCGCGCAGAGTCCATTTTTGGAATTTGAAAATAACGATAAAGTAGAAATTGCTTAATGTTATAACATTATATTAATATTGTTTAATATTATTTCCGCTTTTACAGTTATAACCTAATGCTTTACTTAATTGTGTCACTGTCATGCACAAAAATGTTGCTTCATGTGTTTCTAATAACAAAACATACAGACAGAGATTACATGTAATCAGCTCAACATACGCCTTCTGTGACTGCAGGTCCTGAAGATGATGGTGGGCAACAACCTGAAGGACACGCAGCTGCAGCAGATCGTGGACAAGACCATCCTGTTCGCGGACAAGGACGAGGACGGCAAGATCTCCTTCGAAGAGTTCTGCAACGTGGTGGGCAACACAGACATCCACAAGAAGATGGTGGTGGACGTGTAGGCGCCGTGACGTCACGCGAGCGTCTCCACCGACCTCATTCTCACTCTCCCTCTCCCCCCCTCGCGCTCCTCTCTAGCTAGAACACTATTCAAATAGCGAGTCGGTCGTACCGCCCCCCCCCCCACTGGCGCTAACGTCGCATCGCATGTTGTGCAATGTCAGCACGTAGAAGGTTCGTGCGTAAGACACACGCGGCCGACTTGTGTGAGATGCGACGCGACGCGACCGCAGCGCGCGACAGTACGACTTTCGTTTCTATAATTACTGTATGAGCAGTCGCCCCTTCGCCTCTAATTGCTGTACGCAATGGCCGCGTGGCTGCGAGTGCGGCACGCTAGCGAGGTGACGCGTCTCGTTAACTCGTACTGACATAGCCGGGTTCAGTACAGGCAATCGCGTGATAACTTCATTGTGGACTCAACTCACTCATTTGTTCGTCACCTCGACACATTTCTTTCCTATTCAAACATATTTATTGAGTATAGGGCGCTGCACATTTACAAAACTGTAAAGCGATTCGTACGCACATTCAGGTTGTATTGGATTGCAGATAGAAAAATTAATGCGGCATGAAACATCGCTGGCCGAGTCATGCAACCCCTTAGTATCGCAGTAGTAATTACGATAAACGCGATAAGTCTCTCCCGCTGTTGTATGCGACACTCACTGTCGCCAGCGCGGCAGTATGACAGTCCGACAGTGCGGCCGTATGAAAGTCCGACAGTGCGTCAGTATGACAGACCGACAGTGCAGCCGTATAACAGACCGACAGTGCGGCAGTTCGCGGGCGGGGCGTCAGTGGCGCGACCGACTCGCGCTAGATCTATCGTAATACATTAAAAAAAATCTATTTAACTTTAAGATATACATACATTATATTATTATAGTTATACATCATTAGACGATCTTTATCGTAGTCGAATCGGACGTAGATTTTTTATTGTAGATTTTGTTGCAGTAATTTTAGTTTATTTTGTTATTTAGTATTTTATTTGGAAGGAGTTTGCGAGTCCATCACACGGTAGTTTGGGTAGATTCACAGGCAGTGGTTTGACTGCGTGTTTCGAGCTGAACTGGCATATCAAGTAGCTTCGCGTAGCACCAGTGAGCGGCCGGACGTGACGTCACTCGCGCACTAGCCGATGGGACCGAGCGATGTGCACCATACTGTACAGCGAAGGCTCGCTCGGTCGCGTCGCTACAACGTATGTATGTGCCAATACACACTACTGTGTGTCGTGAGAGAACAGCGCGGAGTGACGTCACTTCCGCGCCGCGCACCACACACTTGTTTTAACGTTAAGATTTAATCTGTCTACTCTATGGCTTTATTAATACTGGAGCCATACTATTTTACTATTTAGGCCTTTTGTCCACTGACACTTGTGTCGATATATTTTACAACCAAATTTTTATGTATATTTGTTGGTTTAATCACAAGCAGTGTAAAATGTTTCTAGGGCTAGTAGGGAAATCTTGAGAACGTCACTTAAGCGTGGACAGGAATGTTCCCGAGCAAGACATGTCCCCAGCAGTGTCAGCGGACGGGGCTCGTAATCTTGTACTTTATACACTGATCTTATCGCCTTATCCGAATTTTATACTATTAAAGATTTACGACATTAGCTGTTTAGACGTATCTGTAGCAAAACTTGAGTATCATGTAAGAGTGGAGGGCAATGAACGTGCAGTAGTATCGCCTCCCCCTCCCGTTTAATGACCCCATCCCGCTACACTACTGACCCCACTCATGCTACACTAGTGACCCCACTCCTGCTACACTAGTGACCCCACTCCTGCTACACTAGTGACCCCATCCTCTACACCAGTGACCCCATCCCTACACCAGTGACCCGTTCCCCCGCAGGTGCTCTCGGCCGTCAAGTGAGCTAGCGCCGTGTGCCGCAGTAGCATCCAGTGTGTCTCCGTTCCCAGTACCAACCTAGCTCAGTCCAGCTAACAGTGAATGTACAAATATTTATGTATTATTGTGTTAATATATACCGGTTTTTGTAATATATTGTATGTAGGAATGTTTGTTCGTTAACCCGTTCTAGACTGTCTGTCCAGACAACATATTATACATAGTTATCTATCATGAAGATTTTAATGATTTAGCATAGTTACTTCTTATAGTCGTGTGTTGTTTATAATTAGATAATTAATCGTTTTACATGTTACCGAGTCGTCGGCGGCACCTCACGATACAGTAGCAGTGAACGCACGTGAATCTTAATATCTAGTCACAGCTGTTGTGCATTATTATACAAACGATATGGTTACCTACTCGTTAGTGAGCGGACACCGCGCGTGTGTCGCATGTCGCGGTATACGAATTAGTTCCACAGCTTGTAACAAATTCAATGTTACATCAGCACTATAACAATTATTGTAAACTCGTCTGCGCTGCACGGACTCTTATGTTTAGCGCCAAAGTCCTGAATAGAACTAATGCAATAACGTATTGTAAGCGATGCAAACTATTTCAGAATTTCACAGCCATAATAAATTACTCGAGTAATAAATAAAATAGTCTCTTGAACTAAGATCAACAGCGCTGACACCTTTATGATGCAGATAATAAGTAACTCTCTAAATGTTGATGTCGTGTCGTCTGCTCATCTCCATCGGTAGGTAGCGTGTCTTAATTAAGTCTATTCTAAATGAAACTGAACATAAGTTTTATTAAATTTTCAAATTTCAATGATTATTGTTGTTTTCTTTATATTTCTCCAAAGATAGTGTGATGGTTGTCCGAGGTTCGTCCTAAAGGAAATAAATGTTGCGCCGACCCCAAGTTACATGTGACAAAGGCACGTAAATAAACATCTTTCCCCAATTAAACACTTGACAGAAATGAACTACTGGAGGATGTAAATTGCTAGCTCACTGTCCGTCTGACGGCGCGTGACACTTGTCAGGGCTGAGGGGTTGTTCGAAATAGATACCGCGGCCACAACATCACGGACACAAAGGGCTGAGAAGAAACGAGGCAGTAAATTTCACAATGATAACACCTATTGTGAGAGAAGTATACTGGCGTGCGCAGTCATACGCGGATCCACCGTTGTGGGTACTATGGGCATGCCCACAACCCTAACAGACTTGTGACGGCACACTTTTCCGTCACAGGGGTCATGAACCCCACAAGATCTTCAGAAAATATTTTGGAAATATGATAAATTATTAACCTTCTGTACAACAAAAACTAACTATTCCAGGGCAGCTAACAAATATTGTAAACTTGCTTCGCTTGCTATTCCATTAAGATATTTATAAGTTGACGATTACATTTGGTGTAATCTCTGTATGAATAAACAGAAAGAGCCCAATATATTGGTCAGAGGTGGGATGCTTAAATTTTTAAGGTCCTTTCTCGCTCCTGCATTCTGTTATTAAGGTGGAAGCTCACATCTGGCCCGCGAAATTCTAATTTTCTTACGTTTTTGGCAATTTGCAGGCCAGTGCTTGGTTGTATGTTTATGAAAATTTGATTTGCGACTGTAAGACTTAAGAAGTTACCGAATTATAACCATCAAAATTATCAATACAACCCTCCAAGTTCATTTTCATGTCAAGATTGATTTTTGCATGTAAAAGTCATTCTTTAGTAATTTAGTCGTCGTTCTTTAGTAGTTAGTAATTTTGATGGTTATAATTCGGTAACTTCATACGTCTTACAGTCGCAAATCAAATTTTCATAAACATACAACCAAGCACTGGCCTGCAAATTGCCAAAAACGTAAGAAAATTAGAATTTCGCGGGCCAGATGTGAGCTTCCACCTTAAGAAGAAGTGCGGATTCAGGGGCTTCCGCTATACCTCAATGGCTTCCGCCTTGGAACCTAATCCTTTCGAAGGCTGGCTTGCTCCACTCGCTCTTGTCTTCATTTTGAAATTCTAACTCATCTCGAGGAAACTTCTCACCTTCTTCCGCAATAATCTAGGGTGATCCAAGGCGGAATGCTAAAAAATTCGGACTCATTAGTCTAGTTTTTTTTGTCAACTACCCTATTGCAAAGGTAAAGCCAATTTAAAAAGGTACCTACTACCTACAAAACTACTTTTACAAGTTTCAAACTATGTACCTATGTGTAATTGTATACTTATTATCATCATCTCCTTCATCTATATAACATAGCAGAATTCGAATGGAACTAGGGCAGGACCTAGTTCCATACGAAATCTGCTATGTTATTATCAATCAAATTAATATTGAAGCAGTTGTATGGTACGGCCGCTTTTACGTGACCTTTCAATTTGGTCGGGTTATTAGAGAATTGCTGACTTATTCTTGTTTTCGATAGAACTTTCGTTGTAGCCGTGATTGAATGCTGAAATTTACAGGAACGAAGGTTCATAAATTGTTTAAATTTGTTTAAGGTAATTCCATGTTTCTCGTTGTTATGGGAACTGCGTATTCGGTCGCTCAAGTACGACTAACCTAAAATTGAACAAATTTGTTGTTATCTCCATATCATGTAAAGTTACACAATCTAAAATTCCTGACGTTATAAACGTAACTACCACGGGCATATTTTACAGCTGTTTGTTTGGTTATAACTGTATTGTTTAAAACATTACCCCAGCAAAATGTTGTTTTCTCAATAAACTCTAAAACAATTCACACAAATTTTGCTATTAGTAAACAAACTCCTCATGACACACAATTTTTTTTTTAGTTCATCTCTAGAGCACAACATTTTGTGCTAGGGTACGCACACGCAGAATAGTGATATTCTTACCTTGACTTCTACAGATAACTATTTTAGTTTTTAGCCATACTAACAAATCAAATCACACAAAGTATGTTTATAATGAGTGGTGGTTTTACAATTTATTAATATCTACAGTAACCTACTTATTAATATTAAGTACAACTAGTGTAACTACACAAATCTGGTTGCTATAGCTAATAATTTGGTGTAGTCTGCTCCCTTGGAGTGCGTCTTTTCCTTGAGGATGGTCCGCAGTATGGTGGGGATGGGCACGTGGATGCGGTTGCCCAGCGGAGTTCCATTGTCATCTATAAGCACTACATTGTTGCTGTCAAACTTGGGCACTTTGACGTTTTGTTTCTGTTTCATACCTACTAAGATGCCTTTCTTCTTTTGACCCTTGATAGCTACTAACACTCTGTCACCTATATAGCCGACATCTGAAATGTGCAAATTAATAATATCAGGAATTTTGAATACGAAATGTGCATTATATTGTATTTGAGTATTTAGCAGCAAAATCTTAATTCAGTCACTACACCAACATTTCATAGTCAAAGTAATAACTTGTTTTGTCTTGTTCAACACAGGACGAAATATTTATTGTTCTTGAGATTAGGTACTGCATTGTAAACACACTACTTTTAAAGGGTGTAAAAGTACCCTTAATGCAAACGAAGGGCACTTGTTCTCCCCACCACTGCATTCAATTTTTGGTTCTAGACCATACCTGGGAACCCCCTAGTTACGGAGATATTGGGGGTCAAAGTTCCAAATTTTACACAGCTGTTTCTATAAATACCAGTTTTTCAGCTTATAACTTTACTTAAATTACTTTCATAGCCCCTTTTGCTATTCAAAGCATCTAGCACAATGTTTCAAGAGTGCAACATTGAGTTTTACCGTAAAATGCGATTTTTGACCCCAAAAAAAACAGTTGTTTCCCAGCATAATTTTTGTGTAGGGGTACTTAGTTAGATGTACAGAATTCTTGGTTAACGTATGTGTGAAGGGTTAATTTACACCCTGTATAATTATTTGTATGAAATCTCGTGCAATAAGGAAAACAAAAATATTATAAGAAACCGCAGCCTATAATGTACATATCGGGAAAACATTTTCTTTGTCAACAGATCATATTAAACCCCTAGTCATAATAAATAAATTTATATGTTTTTGGCCAGCACAAGCAAGTGGACCACTTAATGGTATCTTGTCATTATCACATAGGGACATGGGGGATCTCGGAGACAAGGCTGATGTCTCATGTGCTGTAAGCCCAAGAGAACAATACTTTAGGCTTTAGATACTAGAATTTTGAATGATGGTATAGTTATCTATGAAATCTGAGGATTACGTACGCTTCTTGTTGTAAACGCAGATAACTTTAGGAGGTTTGCCTTCGGCCATAGCTCGCTTTCCGATTTCCGAGTTATCAACCACTCTCAGGCGACTCAGCAATCGCACTTCATTCATACAGGCAGTAGTATGGAACCCGCAGGATAGCTGTGCTGGGTTCAGCTTTCCAACCAAGGATTTAAACATTTTCTTTCAAACACCTTTCAAATTTTACTATGTTAACGAAAGTTATACATTCAGAATAATTGAGGTTATTATTTTGACAATGACGTACTAATAACAACTGACAGTAGGCAAGTGACGTAAAGAACTGACATTATTTATTTCATTCAGAAATTAACAGTTATCATGTGAAATATAGTACATTAAACAAAACTTTGAAGCAGGCGGGGTCCATTCTATTTTCACTTCATCATTTAATATTCAAATGAACCCCGCCTGCTTCCAAGTTTTGTTTAATTTTAAATGTGCTTGTTTTTTGTTTTTCAGTTTCTTCAGTCGGGTTTTTTAACAACTTTTTTTATTTACAACTTTTTAGTTCTTTTGTGTTTGTTCTTTCGTAGGTCGCGTAAAATTCTTCTCAGATGATTTAACTTTTGTGTTTGTTTATAGGATTTGTGACTTTGCATTTATTTTAAACATATAAATATTTTTGTAATCTCCTTTTAAAATTCTTCATTTTGATACCCTACTCGATGGTAAAGGAAAAAAAATGTTTTTTTGATATCCGCGTTATGGCCCCCCAAATCAGTAAATTTATTTGTTGTTTTAATTTTAATGTAGCCAGTGACACTTGCGCCATCAAAACGAATTTATCGACGTATATTTTATTCAAATCCCTTCATCCGTTTAGGAGTTATGAGGGAACAAAGAAACGGACACACATACACGCCAAACACATAACCCTCCTTTTGGGCTTCGCCGCAGTCGGGTAAAAAGAGGCCTTTTCCTTGTAGTGGGACACATCAGGCTCATAATAAAAATATTAATCACTTTTATGAGTTCTTTTCTACAGCCTCTTTAGGGCTCCGTAACCAAAAGGCAAAAAACGAAACCCTTACCTATAGATTTGTCATCTCTGTCTGTCCATCTGTCCGTCCGTATGTCACAGCAATTTTATTCGGAAACTACTAAGACAGTTCAAATTTGGTAGGTAAATGTATCCTGTAAACCGCTCTACGATTTTATACAAAAATAACACTTAACAATTTCTTTTATTATTTTTATCAAATCTTATGAGGTAGGTACATAGGTTCTTGGAAATTGTATGAGCGAGCTAGAAAAAAAATTCATGTCTTCGGATAAATTTGATTTTTTACGTTCTATGGGATTGAGAATAGAAGGCAGTCTGTCAATTTGTACCCGATTGCGGCGAAGCCCAAAAGGAGGGTTATGTGTTTAATGTGTTTGTATGTATGTCTGTTTCTTTGTTCCCTCTTATCTCCAGAACGGATGAAATGATTTGAATAAAATATACATCGTTAGATTTCTTGATGGCGCGAGTGTCACTGGCTACATTAAAATTAAAGAGGCCATTACTCAGAATTCAAAAAAATCCAGTACCATCGAGTAGGGTATCAAAGGAGATTACAAAAATATATAACACTTACCGTAAAACGGGGTGAATAGATAGGTCTTCGATCTTTGGTAACGATTTTCGTAATGTTGCAGAATGAATACACATTTTTCTAAGCATGCATTTTTCGAGTTATTGGCCAAACTATTGAAATATATTCATTTCTATTGGGATATGTATAACTAACTCACGTTTAACTTGTGGGTTTTTTTAGGGTTCTCGGGCGGTGTGCTTGTCGGAGGATCCTACTTGCTGCTCTCTGGTTCGCGTATGCTCATCAGACGTGACTATGAGGTTAGCGGGTAACTCTTAAAAAGGAACGCCACACCGTGGCGGTCAGCCCCGCTGGTGCCGGGCTCCAACGTGCTCTCATAGCAGCGACCTCTCGCGTCCGGCCCCGGTGCAAGCCATGGTCCGGGGCGAGATGGAATGGGACGCCGTCGCATTTTTCCGCGAAGCAGTGATGCTAGCGAAGGAGGTGGCGGAACGTGAGGGGGAGAGAACCTCTCGTCCCGGCCGCCGCGGGAGACGCTCCGGGCGTCGGGGACCACGTGACGGCCGCGTTCCGCCAGCCCGTAGACGCGGGCCTGTGGACGGTGAGTGATGGGCTAGCTTACCGTCTGTCCGTCATATGACGACGAGGCCGTGCCGACGGTTTGGTGTTCCACGCGCGCCTCAAAAGTTGTAAGCAACATGAAAGGAGCCCGCAAGGGCCGACGCACGTCGGGGCTGCGGGATGTCGTAAGAGATACAAAAATATCTATAAAACAGAGTAAATGTTACCTTAACTTATTGCAATAGTATGCAATACCTTGTACCATTAACGACTTAAACAAGCTTCAGCCAGTGCTAACTTTTAGCCAAACACACAAAAAACAACCAACATTAAAAAAATATGTAAACAAATCATGAACATAAGTAAAAATAAAGCAAAATATAACTTAAATTGATTTTGTTAATGACACTTGACACCACCGAGCACACCACAAGTTAGTTCAATCTTCATTATTCGATCGATCACCATCCGGAAAGTTTAGCTACTCCCCGGCAGATGGCGGAAGGCGTCGCAATCTCGATGGACGGGATTCCGTTTCTGGGTCGATGGCCTCCAAAAATTCACGAAGCTCAAAAATGATGTGTATGATGGTGAAAACTGTTTGTAAATGATGCACAACCCAAAACGGGTGCAGCTCACTGATGCACCTTCCAACTTACGGAGAGGCGCGCGTAGCGTGCCTGAGTGAGCCGGTAGGTAGTTAGGTATCTACTCGGCACTCGGCAACTTCTCAGGAATTTCCCGGCGGTTAGTGGAAAAACCAGCCTGGGAACGTTGCGGCGTCGTTGGATAGGGCAGGCTGAAGATCTCAGCGTGGCTCACTGCTGAACTGGGGTTCCACATTCACTGCTGCCGTGCGGTTGCGTGTTTGAAAATCACGTCGGGGTCACCACTTTGGAGGTACGGGTCGTACTTTGAGACCCACACTCTTCAATAAAACTCGTGGATACGGGAACAACAGTTTAATACTCACTATCACTAGAATTAGTAAATATAGGATAGAGCGACACGCTGAGTTGAGTCGTGCGTGAGAGAAGTTGAAGTTGAGTAAGCTAATTGGTCTGTGAGTTGAGTTGAAGTAAGTGTTCTTACAGTTAAATATGGCGGCAGTAGATATTCTTCTACCGGAAACATAAAGTGTTGCCAATTAAAATACGTAAGTGTTATGACACAATACGCCACAGTTGTATTTGTTCAGATTATCTAGGTGAGCTGATTATGAAAGGTAACTCCTCCACGGTAAGGAGTTGAAAGCAATAATAAGGTAATCTTGAAAGTTAGGGTTAGGTTTCTCGGTTGAATGTTAAATGCATAGTAAATATTTGAATAGGATGTTACAAAAAAAAAACGGAAAAACAAAAAAAATGCAAAAAACACCGACTTCAAAAACAGAAAAAGTCAAAAAGTTAAAAATAAACTTCAGAAGATTAATCCATTTCTGAAGTCGGTGGCAAAAACGATCAAACTAACAAATGTCACCGACTTTTTTTTTTTCTGAAGTTTAGATGTAGGTAGTTTTTATTTTTTTTAAATCGCGCCATTCAACATTGGCCATTCAATAAAATTGAATAACAACACAAATCTATTGACATAAACTACGAGTACCTATCTATTTTTTAGGGTTCCGTACCTCAAAAGGAAAAAACGGAACCCTTAAAGGATCACTCGTGTGTCTGTCTGTCTGTCTGTCCGTCTGTCACAGCCAATTTGCTCCGAATCTAATGGACCGATTAAGTTGGAATTTGGTATACATATGGATTTTTGTGACCCAAACATGTACGGCTAAAGTAAATAAATGAATTTTGAATATGGGGGTCGCTTTTACGGGGCAAATAAGAAAATTAAAAAAAAAGTTTTGCAAACTGTACCATGTGACACATCAAATGAAAGGGCTTACTATGAGGGTCTCAAATATATTTTTTTAATAATTTTAAAATAAATAGTTTTAAAGTTATTTAAGAAAATAGACGAAAATTGACCGTTCCCCCCCCCTTATCTCCGAAACTACTGAGCCTAAAATTTTGAAAAAAATACAGAAAATAGTTCTATACCTGTAGATTACAGGAAAACCTATAAGAAGTCCATGGTCTAAAAAGGTAGATATATTATATTCATCGTACGGAACCCTCTTCACGCGAGTTCAACTCGCACTTGACCGGTTTTGTTTAAAGCAGTATCAGAGAAATTTGGCGATATTATTGTAATCAGATCAGCAGGGCTATTGCGTATCTTTTAAATGACAGTTGCTATCATATTGTCTATGGATTAACTGTCAAATTGGTTATAGTTTACTACAAAATGGAACCATTTGACAGTAATTGATAGGCACTATAGCAGGGTTGCCAAACGTACGAGGTTCCTCGTACAAATACGAGATTTGCGGTCTTCCGTACGAGGTACGAGGACACTATCAACCTCGTACAATTATGTACGAGATTTTGATAATATAGAACTTCCATACGAATATTTCGCATCACTACATAATATATTAGAGTAAAAACTAGTGCCATCCATCAGAACTTGTAGGAAATTCTTACACCAAAATTTCATTGCCACATTTACGCGATGATTGTCTATCTTAGCGCAAATTTCTACTTTCTTTCTATGCTGTTCCTTACGTGTTCCATTCGTTGTACTTTTTTTAATTAATTTTTTTTGTTTCATTTCAACACAAAGTGATGTTTGTTTTTGTAAGAAACTTGCAATACTTTATTTCATTGCGTAAAAAGTTCTAAATTTAGCAGTGAATTTTGCATTAATTTTGGTTTTAGGACGTTTTCGATGCATTATAAATGTGTACGAGGTTTGAAAGTCAAAATACGAGGTTTTTAGCTGCCTAAGTACGAGGATTTTTTTTGTACAGTTGGCAACCCTGCACTATAGGTTAGCCACTGTCATTTGAAAGATACGCAATAGCCCTGCTGATCAGAAAATTGAAGATTTTGTTACCTTTTGGCCACGGACAAGGAGGCCTACTATGAACTATTAATGCGATTTAATTAATTGACGACTTAAAATGAACTGTTTTGCTATTTTATACCACGACGTTATTAAAACTAACCAGTTTAGGTTAACGCCAAATCAAGTCGGGAAATGAATCGCAAACTGATTTCATTCGTTCATTTTTCGTACCATGAGGTGACATTTCAACCTAAATTAGATAGTTGACTGGCCTGTTGGTCTAGTGGTTAGTGACCCTAACTGCTATGCCGGAGGTCGTGGGTTCGATTCCCACCCAGGACAAATGTTTGTGTGATGAGCACGATCATTTGTTCTGTGTCTGGGTGTAATTTATCTATAATATGTATGTATTTAGAAATATATAAGTATGTTTATCAGTTGTCTAGTACCCATAACACAAGCTCTGCTTAGCTTGGGACTAGATGGCGTTGTGTGATAGTTGTGGAATATTATTATTATTATTTTATTATTATTATTAGTTTAAGTGTCAAAGTAAGCGATCCAAAAAAAGTTGGTACTTTTGTGGCGTGAAGTGAATCGTTTTGTTCAAAACTTAAAAAAGTTGTAAAATATATACGTAATTCGACCTATTTCAGTTAAATATTTAATGCTATTTTTTATTGTAGATGTCTGACGAATTAGTCCTTTTTGATTTGACGGAAAATGATAATGAAAGACCCTAAGTACCCTTCGACGCGATGCATCACTGTAAAAAAACACTTTAAATACTTTCGTACTTAAGTAGATAAGGTGCGCGTTTGAGATAAAGAAATTAGTAAGTTTACTTTATGAAAATATAGAATTTTTACACAAACTTTACAAGAATACTAACGCCATTATTTGCATCATTGTATCACTAAATTTAAACGCTAAAAACACTTTTAAATACTAATATTATATAATATTATATATTATAGAAACTTTCATACGAGTACTTCATTACCTACGTAAAAGTGTTAGTTTTTGATAAAATGGCAATAAAAAAAAGCAATTTATTGTCACATTCAATTATAAAGCAAGATTTGTTTCATTGAATAAAACTATAAATAACATTTACTATCAAGAGCAATTCACTCCAATTTTCTACCTTTACCATATCATTCACTAATACTATTAAGTCTTACATCACCTAATCTTCCTCATAAACTTCGAAAGACATTACCCGATTAGATCGTAATATGAAAGTGGGATGTTACCGACATTAAAATACTTATTTATCGAGCTGACTGTACTTGCTGACGGATTGGACCACTTGCCGAGTGTACCTATTTCGATTAGGTTCGAGTAATGGAAATCGTGTTAAAATTGTGTTTAGTAAGGATGTAAGGAAGTTTCATAAGTGTTTTTATAGCACAGTAAGCAAATATGTAGAAGTTACTTTTATTTGTATTTTCAAGAATTATGTGTATAAATTACTATTATTTTAATGAGTACCAAAAAGGGCTTAATGGTAGTCGTATATAATTAGACGCTATAAAGCGAAATTATAAAATGTATTTGTTTTAATTTTTATGGTTCCGTAGTCATTACGGAACGCGTATAGTTTCGCCATGTCCGTCTGTCTGTCAGTCCGCCCGTCCGTCCGCACTTTAACTCAAAGACTCTGTGTAACGCCGACAAAGTGTGGGATGGTGTTGGATAGGTTTTTAAAATATACCTACTGCGAGTTTGCTCAAACAGTTTTTCGATGAGGGGATTCGTTTGTGAAAAATTAAGCTTTAAAGTGCAGCTCGAACGAGAAGCTCGACGAAGCATAGCATATATAACGAAAATAAAAGGAAAACTATCACAGTTATGTATTAAAGCTATAACGGCATTATATAATGCTTTAGTAAGAAGCCAACTAGAATGTAACGCAGTTATCTGGGCTCCACATGAAACTAAGTATAGTCTCATGTTGGAGCGAGTACAAAATAAATTTATTAGGTATAAATATATGAGGGAATACGGGGTATATCCATTTTATCCATTGATGTATCCAACTCTATTTATCTTGGGAATGGTCGGATATAATGAACTAAGGGTCAGGAGGCAGGCGGCGGCGACCTCTCGCGCCCGGCCCTGGTGCAAGCCATGGTCCGGGGCGAGGAGGAATGGGACGCCGTCGCCTCCTTCTGCGAAGCAGTGATGCTGGCGAAGGAGGTGGCGGAACGCGAGAGGGAGAGAACCTCTCGTCCCAGCCGCCGCGGGAGCCGCTCCGGGCGTCGGGGGTCCCGCGATGACCTCCGGCCACCGTAGACGCGGGCCTGTGGACGGTGAGTGATGGGCTAACTCGCCGTCCGTCCGTCTCACGACGAAAACAGGCCGTGTCGACGGCGCGTTCGTGTTCCACGCGCGCCTCAAAGAGATGTCAGCAACATGGGAGGGGCCCGAAAGGGCCGACGCCTGTCGGGGCTGCGGGTAGTCCTCTGGTTATCGCGGCCTCGACATAGAGGGCGAAGAAGGAACATGGGTGGTTTTTAGTCAGTAGAAGTCTGACACTCCCTTTCGCTCTGCCCAAGAGCGGGAGGGGGGTTATTCGATGATTTTACACCCACCAAAAAAAAAAAAAAAAAAAAAGGGTCAGGAGGCAACTCACACTAGTGACTTATATTTTGAAGGTAATTAGAGGGAAGATACACAATGCAGATATATTGCGAAGGGTGGAGCTAGTCGTGCCGGACAGGTATGTGGGTCGTCGTCGTCAGCCGCGGTTGCTGGTAGAACCGCGCGCGCGAACTAACTTGCTGTGCGAGGCGCCGCTAACGCGCGCGCTCCGCACTCTCAACCTCATTGCCGAGGACTTGGACATATTCTGTTGCGCTTTGGGTGAATTTACAAGAACTGCTACTTATAGAATTTGCTATGTTAAAACTATTTAAATTTTAAGTGTGCTACAATGTCGCATTGGGTCTAGCCTGTAAGGATATTTGTATGTTTAGAGTAAATAAATAAATAAATGTAGGCTTTACAAGTTTACGAGTAATAGTCGACCAACTTATTTATACGACATATTTTCCTATAGGTACATAATGTACGGGAGCGCAGATGTAAGTTTGTTTTATTTTTACAATTAAAATCATCATTCGGAGGCAGGTAGGCAGGGTGGTTAATCAGTTTAGTAAGTTTACATATTTTGATGGGCCACTGCGGAACCCTACATTGTGCGTGCCAAGTGCATGTCGGACGACATGCACTGGGCCGGTTTTTACACAAAAGAACTGCTAAAATCATATCAACTAGGTTTCGAAAAGCAACGCATTGGTTCGAGTAAAAGAGACAGACAACAACTGTACAGCGTCATCTCTTTCTTACATCGCGGACTAAAGACAAATTTTGTTCTTTCGTTCCTCCTTGAGCTATTCAAACGCCAGTTAGTTAAGGACGCTGTAACATTTTCGACGAACTCATATTTAGGTAACTAAAGTCGCACAAATCAAAGTCACACAATAGTTCTCGATTCCCTCATTGAAATGAGTCACAAGATGCCATAGGGATCTTCTGTGACCTCTCGAAAGCATTTGATTGTGTCAACCACGAAACCCTTCTCATAAAGCTTGAACATTACGGTTTAGGGAAACTTGCGCTCAGTTTAATGAAATCGTATTTAAACGATAGACATCAGCAAAAATTGATATTGTGAATGTGAGGACCATGTGGGTCTTTCTTAAATTTTAATTGTTGTGATTGTCTGGCAGTTTGAGTACTTTAAGTGACCCACCCAAATGTCCTTTCTTTGGTATTGTTCGTCGTGACGTTGAGCTCCTTCGAGTTATAAGTCGAGCTCCACGATATCTGACAAATGCTTGCACTGACTGGACGGGTCCACTCAAATCTGTGTGGTGCTTTCTTCAAAAGACCATCTCAGACATTAATCTGCATGGTCTTCATGTGTGTATTATACCTTATTGTTAACCCAAACGATTTTAAAAGATTAAAAGAGTAACCTTTGGAGTTTCTTGCCGGTTCTTCTCCTTAGGAATCGACCAATGCACCGAACCGTGCCCCTTTTTACCGACGTTTTATAAGTGCCCATGTAGGCCTATGTGAAATAAAAAATATTTTGATTTGATTTGATTTTGAGTACAAATAAATGGTGTCAATTCAAAAGGCTTAAAAGTAAGTATGGGTGTGCCACAAGGTTCGATATTAGGTCCCTTTCTCTTTTTAGTCTACATTAATGATCTACCCCATTTATTTAAAAACCAACCTGAAATGGTATTGTTTGCCGACGATACTTCTTTAATATTTAAGGTAAACAGACGTGCCACAAATCTTGATGACGTAAATAACGCCCTACTGCAGGTTCATAATTGGTTCACAGTTAATAATTTAGTATTAAATGGGAAAAAAACGAAATGCATAAGATTTGCTCTACCAAATGTCAAAAGTACTGATTGTGACATAATCTTGAATCAAGAGAAACTAGAATTTGTCGATGAAACTGTTTTCTTGGGGATAACGATTGACTCAAAACTACAGTGGGGTCCGCATTTAACATCTCTTGCAGGCCGGCTGAGTTCAGCAGCATATGCTGTTAGGAAAATCCGTCAATTCACTGACGTAGATACCGCAAGACTAGTCTATTTTAGCTATTTTCATAGTGTTATGTCATACGGTATTTTAGTATGGGGACGGGCGCAGACATCGAGTCTATATTTATTCTGCAGAAAAGAGCCATTAGAGCCATATATGGGCTACGAAGACGCGATTCTCTGAGAGAGCTGTTTAAGGAAATTAACATCATGACAGTACCTTGTCAATACATCTATGAAAACATCATGTACGTTAGAAAAAATCTGCATTTATTTAGCAAAAGAGGTGATAGACACCACTATAATACGAGAAATAGGGACCAATTAGTTCAGCCAGGTTTCAGGCTAGCTAAAGTAGACTCATCTTTCATGGGGTACTGTTTAAAATGTTACAATAAAATACCCCCTCACATTTTTCAACTGAAGGATGCCAAATTTAAATCTTGTATAAAACGTACACTATGTAGGCAAGCATACTATAAGTTAGGGGATAACATTGATGATAAAAATGCTTGGCTCAATGCTGGTCCTGCTCCACAACCATAGGGGCAAATAAATCGATTATCATGTGAAGTTATTGTGGAAGCTGCAGAAGATTGTTAAAATATCTTTGAGTATCTTAATATTATATAATTGCATAGCACATGTGTGAGTACTATGTACTATAAAGCCACTTTTTACATTTAGTTATTATTATTATATATATTTTTTTTTTGTGACTTTGCCCTAGTTGCTGAGAGAATGTCATGCTCACTCAAATGTCTCGCTGATGGTGGCGCGTGTGTCGGATCATTTAGCTCCTTTCAAAATGGTTGAGCTGAATGGTGCTGATCCATGCGTCATGTTCGTGAACGGGCGCTGTCAGTAGAGACTGGTCATTTCTTAGTTGCCATGGTATATATATTTTAATTTGTTTATTGTATCGGTTACTGGACGCTCTTAACTTGCACGTATTTTTATTTTTTTGTACTTTGTTCTCACATAATGTGTAAGATCTCAGCATTTAGGCTAGCTAAAGTAGACTCCCCCACATTGTTCAACTGAATGAGACGCAATTAAAATCTTGTATAAAACGCACACTGTGTAGGCAAGCATATTATAAGTTAGGGGATTAAATTGATGATAAAAATGCTTGGCTCAATGCTGGGCCTGCTCCACAACCATTGATTACCTATCATGAGAAGTTATTGTAGAGGCTGCAGAAGATTGTAAAAATATCTTTGCATTGTATATATTCAATATCTTAATATTATATAATTGCATGGCACATGTGTGAGTACTATAAGGCCCTTTTTTACATTTAGTTATTTTTTAGTGACGTTGCCCTGGTGTCTGAGCGTATGTCATGCTCACTTAAATGTCTCGCTGAAGGTGGCGCATGTGTCGGATCATTAAATTCCCTTCAAAATGGTTGAGTTGAATGGTGCTGATCCAGGCGTCATGTTCGTGAACGGGCGCTGTCAGTGGAGACTTGTCATCTCTTAGTTGCCATGGTTTATTTATTTATTTCTATTTATTATATGTTTTTACTCTGGACGCTCTTAACTTGCACGTCTTGCTACATGGTTCTCACATAATATACCATTTCAACATGAATGATGTAATGTACCAAGATTTTGTAATAATATTCTGATTGAAAAGAGTGTCCATGGAGTTTCTTGCCCTTTCTTCTCCATAGAGATCTACGCTAGGGAATGGGCAACTACAGTACTTTCACAAGTTATTATGTCTTGTGGCTGTGACTGTAGCTTTAGAGTGCAATGCGTCGTTCCGGGGGTTACTGCGGCGCCGGATGTTTGCGGCGGCGAGTGCTGCGGGTGCGAGGGCGTGCGGCGGCGTGTGCCGTGGCGGCGGGTGCACGGGGCTCCGCGTTGCGGGGCGGCGGTTCTCGTTGCGGCGTGCATTCGTTGTTCCGTGATTCGGGGTCTCGTGCATTCGTTGTAGCGGTGTGCGTCGCTGCGTGCTTTCGTGCTCGCGGTGCTCGTTGTTGCTGGCATTCGGCGGCGTGTGATTCGGCGTAGTGGCTTTCGGAATGACGTATTGCACTCGTAGATTTGTTTTTAATTAAGAATTGTTCTTCTGACATTCAAAAGTGCCTATAAAGGTTTAATTGAAATAAATGCTTTGAGTTTGAGTTTGTAAATAATCTTGATCCTTGATATTATTTTGTAATTTTATTGAAATAGAATTAGATGACTTGGAATTTTGAAAACGCATTAGGTACTTAATTGTTAATTCATTTTACGTCATGTTATGTAGGTCAGTATTTTCAACCGACTTCAAAAAAAGATGGTGGTCTAATTGTATGTATCTGTATTTTCTCAAAAACTACTGATCCGATATTAATCGGGTTTTCGTTGATAAATGCATATTATGTTTTCAAGGAAGGTTTCACTGTACCTATAATAAATTAGGATCTTCGAAAGTAGATACTGGAACTCTTCAATAATATAGACAGCAAATGGCTCGCGATCACAGTGATCGTACGTTTATGTATTGTTTTCACAATTTCATAACATAATACCACGCTTGATCGGGTTTAAGAATCAAACAGATGTAAACCTAATATGGGGTACCTACCAACCAAAGTTAAAGAAAAAATACAATAGGTACTGACAGCGACTTCCGAAAAGAAAAAAGCGGTACATGAAATAAGTAGGTACTTAAAATGAAATATTTCCGGTCATATGAAGGATTTAAAAAACGAACTGAACGTTTTGCAATTGCATGGGACATATCAAATATTATCATCCAATATTTTACGAGCATTACATAATGAGCTAATGACATAGGTACTAAGTCTGGGAGTTTAGTTCAAATTTTTGGTAAAATAAATCTCGTCTGCCGAATTATCTATTTTGAGACTGTGGTCTAGGTTCAGAATTTTCAATGAAAGTTAAAACACAGGGAGGTGATAAAAATATATAATATAAAGGCATGTTACAAAAGTACACCTACAGTTAATAGTACTATTTACAATCTGAGATTTTATGCATTATTTTTAACACCCAATGCGTTTCTTGCGTGTGTGTGAGCTATGATCTCTTGTCCATAGACCTCGGGTATCGAGGGTCCACCAGTTCATGAAGTTCACCAGTTCAGTTCATTTCTTGTAAAATTTTACTAAATGTTCTTCCATATTTTCCTTCCAGAGCTGCAGGGCTATTGTGTATCTTATATGTGACAGTGGTAATCATAATATATAGTGTCCATCAATTAACTGTCAAATGGTTCCATTTTGTACTAAACCATAACCAATTTGACAGTTTATCCATGGACATTAGGTCTCTTGATCTTAACCGCGTTTTATCTTCTCCAATTTTTATTGATTTGATAAAATTTATAATTTATTATCCAACATTTTTCGATAATCTCACTGACGGACTTATTCGTCCGATCCCCTATTATTGAATACTTTGAAACGCGTGTAAGTCAGTGTTAGTTTGAGAAAGAATGTGTGCGTTCCCGACAAACATCACCAGACAAAAAAAAATGTAAAAGGACTTCAAATTAGTTCAAATTCATTTTGTGCGTTATGCTCATAATATCACGGGGGTAGCAAAGGGGTGTTCAAATTTCGGTATTTTTTCGTCTAGAACACTCAGTTTTCGAAATATTTGAATTTTTTTTTTGGTACAATAATTTTAAACTCCTCTATCTCGGAAACGGTGCATCGTAAGACCATGCTTGTCGGACCCTTAATGGTGTATATAGCCAAAATTAACGCGATACTGCAATAAAATTGGGCCCATTCCGTTCCACCCATCCACTTCCAATCCTCATTGCTGACAGCTTGACCTTACCCATCCATTTTCAAACCTGACCGCCAACAGTTTAACCTGACCTATCCATTTCCAAACCTCACCGCCGACAGCTCGACTTTACCCATCCACTTTCAAACCTCTCCGTCGACAGCTTGACCTGACCCATCCAGTTCCAAACCTCACCGGCGATAGGTTGACCTTACCCATCCATTTCTGAACGATCTCAATAACTATAATAATAATAATATATAATAATAACTGCTTAACCCCACCCATCCAAATCCCTGTCTTGCCCAACATAATTTCTAAATCACAATCTACTAATAAAAGTATGAACTTTTATCTCAGTCCTAAAAAGTATTGTTAGAAACTCTTTATTCAGTAGTCGAATTTCCGGAATTACTGAATATTTTTAGATTTTTGATTTAACTTATCATAGACATTTATTATGTCTAAAATATTATCTGTATAAAATAAAATAACAATATTTAAATACTGTTACATTAATATTAAAATTAAGTGTTATCGCACGCACTACTTCCGGTTGTACCCCTACATTTTATTATAAATGTCAAGCTTGGCTGTTTCCGATAAAAGATAACACGTGGTGGGAAGTAGTGCGCACGATCGTTAGTCAGTCGATGTCGAACAGTTGAAGTGTACACAAGTGTAAATCCATTTCTCATAATAACTTAGTAAACATTGTGAGTTATATCCTGACAAATTGTTTTATTTTCCCTGGACTTTAATAGTTCAGAAGTTGGATATAATCGGGATAGCGATCAATAATCGCCCTCGGTGAAGGACTGAACGCCCATAAAAGGTAATGGAAATGCTTTTATTTACTTAAAAATGGCTAATGGCTGGTAAACGAATGATTAATAGTATTCTAGCAAAGCAAAAAAAAAAAATTTTTGTGCTCTGTCCGCTTTTGTCTAATACTTAAAAATAATTAAAATATTGGTAGGATTATCTAGGATAAATATAAAATTAAAGAACATTAACTTTTTGTAATTAATTTATTTCTAGCGATCATGACTCGCAAAAGAAAGTCTCGGCAACATACAAAAGAGTCGTACGACTCTTCATCAAGTGGCTCTGAGCCTGCTGTGCGGAGACGTCGCAAAACTCGCCGCAACCGTGACGAATCGAGTGAATCGAGAACGAGTGAGTCAAGAGATCGTAATGCATCTCGCAGCAGTACTGGTTTAAGGCACCGTGGTGCTACACGTGATGCAACGCGTGAAACTACACGTCATACATCGCGATCGCGCCATGCTTCGCGTATGCATGTTGCGACGCAGGATGCGACGCGACCGCGCCATGCTTCGCAGATGCGTGTTGCGACACGTGATGCGTCACCTGACGGGAGGCGTGACGCGTCGCGATTGCGCCATGCTTCGCGGATGCGTGTTGCGGAGCGTGCTGCAGCGCTTGATGCGTCACGTGAAGGGACGCCTGCTGGAGCGCATGGCGTGTCGCGATCTCGTGATGCGTCGCGGGTGCGTGATGTGACAAGGGATGCGTTGCGTGATGGGACGCATGGCGCGTCGCGATCGCGTGATGTTTCACGGATGCGTGATGCGTCGCGGTTGTGCGACGTGTCACCTAGTCGGGAGGTGGTTCCCGATCGCGACGAAGCGTGCGATCGCGACATGCCGCGAAGACATAGTCAAGATATAGCGAGAGCGCCGCGGTTGAACAATACACCAGCAGCAGTGGTGAGTCCTTTTGATTCTATCAAAGACGCAGATACTTATACAAACAGTTTTGTTTCGGTTTTTAAAGAGTTCATGCAGACCATAAAAGCGGATGGGGGTAGTGAACGTTTCCCGGTTTTGAATGTGATACCAGAATTTGATCCCAGTAAACGAACTCAAACAATAGAAATATGGATAAGTAAAGTTAACGAATGTGCTCAAATTTATAATTGGACCGAAAGGCAGACTGTCCACTATGCTCTTCCTAAATTAGCGGGATTGGCTCAGAAATGGTATCAGGGTCTACCTAGCCTTCTGTTTTCATGGGTTGAATGGCAGAGCAAATTAAAATTGGCATTTCCAAGTGACCAAAACTATGGTCAGCTATTAACGGAAATGCTTGCTTGTAAGGCAGAATTTGGCGAGTCTTTAGAAGACTATTTTTACCAAAAGGTTGTTTTACTGAATCGCTGTAATATACATGGCAAAAATGCAATAGATTGTATCTTATTTGGAATTGAGGACAGGTCTGTCAGAACAAGTGCAGAAGCCACACAGTTCACGGAACCTGATAAATTATTAGTTTATCTCAGAAACATAAGAGTTACAAAGAAGTTTAACAAGCCAAATTCATCCGTACGGGCTAGCAACGCTGATAACAAACAATCTAAGACATCAAAAGGTGCTCAAAATGATCATGATAATAAGAATAATAGGAACTATAGGCTTACAAAATGCTATAATTGCGGTGAAGAGGGACACCCATATTTTAAATGCAAATTACCAATCAAGCGTTGTGATAAGTGTCATCAAGTAGGACACTTAGCTGATAGTTGTCCAGGTACTAAACAATCTACTAATAATAAAACAGTTTTAAGAATTTCAAAAGAACCGGATAGTGATTCCAAATATTTTAAAACCGCCGATGTAAATGGTCTTAATTTTGAATGTTTCATAGACTTCGGAAGTCAATGTTCAATGCTACAAGAATCTGCCGCAAATAAATTGATTAATTCGTGGTCAGTATCAGAACTACCTGTATTAAGAGGCTTTGGGGACAGTATTGTCAATTGCTTAGGTAAATGCAGTGTTGAGATCAAAGTAGATTCAGTTACTGCTACGGTAGAAACTCTTATCGTTCCTGATAAATTATTACAGGTTCCTTTACTACTAGGACAGACATTTACAGAACAAGAACATATTGTGATTCTAAAAACTAATAACCAGCTTAAGATAACTACTAATAAAACCAAAAACGTTTTGGTGTACGTTGATAGCTCACTTATTATAAATGGGTATACTCCAGTCAGTATTTATACTATACCAAGATATTCAGGCGATTTATATGTTGAACTTAGTTTTTGTCAAGATGCTCGTAAACAATATGAGATTGTTCAAAGTATAGTACAAGTAAGTAACGGACAGGGAACGGTTGTTGTAAAGGGCTTAAACTCCGGGTTCAAATTGCTGAAAGACACTTTACTGCTCCGGGCCCTTCCTTTAAGTGAAGTACAGACACTAAATATTAGCAGAATAGAACACTGTCCAAATAATACAGTAACACCCCAAATTAAAGCTTGTATGATGCAGGTGGATGACGATATTGGATCTGATCATAGAACCAAATTAACTGAGTTGCTAGATGAGTTCAGGGACTGTTTTGCCTTTTCGGTTAAAGAGTTAGGTTGTATAAGTGGTACAGAAATGAACATAAACCTTAGTGACACCACGCCTGTGGTATACAGACCTTATCGATTATCTCATTCAGAAAGGCACGTAGTTCGTGATATGATAAAAGACTTGACTGACTCGGGAATAATTAGACAGTCATCGTCAAATTACGCATCTCCAATCGTATTAGTACGCAAAAAGACCGGTGACTATCGTCTTTGCATTGACTTTAGGGCACTAAACAAAAAAACCGTCAAAGAACACTATCCTCTACCCCGTATAGATGATCAGTTAGATAATCTGTCAGGTCATAAATATTTTACTTCCCTCGATCTCGCATCCGGGTATTATCAGATTGCCATGGCAGAATCGTCAAGGCACTTGACAGCTTTTGTGACCCCAGATGGTCATTATGAATTTAACCGCATGCCATTTGGGCTAGTTAATGCGCCGTCAACATTTCAAAGAGCTGTTAATAGTGTTTTGGGGAACGCGAGATTCAAGGAGGCATTTGCATACATGGATGACGTAATTATACCATCCAGAACAATAGAGGAAGGGTTGCAAAGACTACATGATATACTGAGCCTTTTCCGATCCTCCGGAATCACACTAAATTTATCAAAATGTAATTTTCTAAAACAATCTATAGATTATTTAGGTTTTGAAGTTAGTGAGTGCGGAGTCAAACCAGGCAAAAATAAAACCGACGCCGTAGATAAATTTCCCAGACCAACAGACCAACATAAGATTAGGCAGTTTGTGGGATTAGCAAGTTTCTTTCGAAAATTTATAAGAGGTTTTTCAATTATCGCAAAGCCACTAACACAACTATTAAAAAAGGACTCTAAATGGCGTTGGGGAGACGCAGAAGAATCCGCATTTTTGAACCTAAAATCAGAACTAGTTAAACGACCCATTCTCTCATTTTATAATCCCGAATTCGAAACACAGTTGCATACAGACGCGTCTAAAATCGGGGTTGCCGGAATCCTGATGCAGAGGTCAAATAAAGAGGTTGCTTTTAGTGCTGTAGCATATTACAGTAGACACACATCCCCTGAAGAAGCTAAATTTACATCTTATGACTTAGAAACGTTGGCTGTAGTGACGTCGCTTCAGAGATTTCGAGTATATTTGTTAGGAATTCATTTCACAATTGTTACCGATTGCAATTCTCTCCGTGCAACCTTTGAAAAGAGGGACATACTGCCAAGAGTTGCAAGATGGTGGGGTACCATGCAAGAATGCGACTTCCAAATAATTTATAAACCAGGCACAGGTATGGCTCATGTAGATGCTCTGAGTCGAAACCCCATTCTATCAGAAATAGTAGAGTTACAAGTAAGACGAATTGATACGGATTGGGTAGCCACGGTACAACAAAACGATCCTGAATTGCAAAGAATTATTGCTATATTAAATGATAAAGAAAATGACAATATTATAGAAATTAAACATAACTATGTTGTTAAAAGGGGACTATTGTACAGGAAAACAGAAACTGGTGATCGTTGGGTTGTACCGAAAGGCGTTAGATGGCAAATTTTGAAGTCAAATCATGATGAAATTGGACATTTCGGTCTTGATAAAACATTAGAACTAATTAAACATAATTACTGGTTTGCTAAGATGAGACGATTCACTAAAAAGTATGTTCAGTCGTGTTTAGAATGTGCCCACTCTAAAATACCGCCTGGGAAAAAGTCTGGCAAATTGCATCCCATTGAGAAGGTTGAACAACCATTCCATACTGTGCATATCGATCATTTAGGTCCCTTTGTTCGAAGTAAGCACAAAAATGCATACCTATTATTAATTATTGACGCTTTTACGAAGTTTGTTATAATTGTTCCCGTTAAAAGCACTAAGTCTGTCCATTCCATAAAAGCTATTAAAAACTATTTTCACACATTTAGTGTTCCAAAACGTGTTATTTCCGATAGAGGTACATCATTCACTTCTAAAAGTTTTCAAGATTACTTAGGTTCATTAGGTATTAAACATATAATGAACGCAGTAGCGACTCCGCGGGTCAATGGCCAAGTCGAGCGATACAATCGAACTGTGCTAACAGCATTGACAGCTGCTAATTATGGTAAAGCCGAAAATAAATGGGATGAACATATTTCAGAAATTCAGTGGGGACTTAATAACACACTAAACAAAGGTACCGGGAAAAGCCCTGCTCAGGCACTGTTTGGTCTTAATTTAGTGGGTACCTCAAATGCGTTATTACAGCATAACGTTACAGACGATACAGAAAGTTCAGCCATTTCGTTAGATGACACTAGAAAAGAAATTTCAGAATATATTAAAGAAAATCAAGACAAACAAAAAGGCCGTTTCGATTAAGCTAGGAAAGAAGTCAATTATAAGTTAGGAGAACTTGTAAGGGTAGAAAGAGATGTTCCATCAGTAGGTAAAAGCAGGAAGTTAGTTCCTAAACTTAGGGGCCCGTATCGTATTGCAGAAGTTCTTGATAACGACCGATACGTAATTGAAGATACACCACTATCTAAAAAGGGAAATAGAAAATCAAAATCAAAAAAAAGAATCTTTTCAGTAGACAAAATTCACCCCTGTGTAGTTTTTAATAGATCGGATTCAGAGTCTGAGGTGCCGGAAAACGGCAACACAGACTAATTTTAGATTGTTTGGTAATTTTGCCATTATATTAATGTTAAGCATGTATATGGTGTCTGTGACTTATCTGAGAATATGTCTGAGGTCTCATCTAAGACAGGTGTTAAGGATATGTCTGAGGCCTTAACATCTTAAATAAGTGGCTTATCTGAGAATATGTCTGAGGTCTCAGCTAAGACAGGTGTTAAGGATATGTTGGAGGCCTTAAAATCTTAAGTTAAGTGGCTTATCTGAGAATATGTCTGAGGTCTCAGCTAAGACAGGTGATAAGGATATGGCTGAGGCCTTAACATCTTAAGTTAACTAGCTTATCTTAGAATAAGAATCAGTTATTATAGGTTTTTTTTTTTTTTTTGAGCGAGAATTAATTTTCCCGGGACGGGAAGTGTATCAGGAAAGGCCGACTGTTAGAAACTCTTTATTCAGTAGTCGAATTTCCGGAATTACTGAATATTTTTAGATGTTTGATTTAACTTATCATAGACATTTATTATGTCTAAAATATTATCTGTATAAAATAAAATAACAATATTTAAATACTGTTACATTAATATTAAAATTAAGTGTTATCGCACGCACTACTTCCGGTTGTACCCCTACATTTTATTATAAATGTAAAGCTTGGCTGTTTCCGATAAAAGATAACACGTGGTGGGAAGTAGTGCGCACGATCGTTAGTCAGTCGATGTCGAACAGTTGAAGTGTACACAAGTGTAAATCCATTTCTCATAATAACTTAGTAAACATTGTGAGTTATATCCTGACAAATTGTTTTATTTTCCCTGGACTTTAATAGTATCAACTCCTTCCTTCGTCGGATACCGAGGTAACCGACGACGGGACGTTCCTACACTGAATCTTTTATCGTATTTATTTTTTGCGAGAGAGCGATACACCCGTCCTTCCACGAGCGCTTCTGAGCGCGGAACATATATTATTATACTCTTTGGCGCGGAATGATGAACCGCGAGTGCAAAGTGTATGAAGAAGTTGGCAAGTGTTTTTATTCTAGCTAATAATTGAAAAAACATGGATTTAGATACAAAAAAATATAAAAAAACCAATGTTATTTGTAGAAAAACGTAATAGCGTCCTTAAAGGCACTTCATGGTACGAATCTTTGTGATTCAGTTTCGGTTCCTAAACTGGATTGCATTGGAATTGAATGGCCAACTAAAAGTTGATGGTAGGCCTAATGGATTTGTGGCGACAGCGCCATCTATCGCAACAGATGCGAACTAACATTGGCAATTCTGCATCGCGCTATCAAAGTTATCCGCCACATTAGCGTATATAGAAAATCCCGACTTACAGATGTCGGGCAGTTAGCCCACCAGACACAACACCCGTCTGGTCGGAGGATCCTCCCTTTTCTATGGGGGATGAGGAACTTTACACCCTGTTCCTCAAGCCCCCCAAACTGGTGACCCCGAGCATGAACGTCAGCGCAGCCTTCGTGCAACTCTTCAATATCATCACTTCCTCAAGCCTTCGAGCAGCGAGTCATACCGTCAGCCAGCAACTACGGCTTCATCGGGTATCCTGACCACCAGCATGTAGCGGAAGCGCATTCCTGGTCATCACCCTCAGCCTCATCAGCGACCTTGGCACAGCACACTGCACTTCGGCCGGTCAACAAGCAGGGACGCCCTTCTCTCCTGGTCGACGCAGCAGCCAGCCACTACGCAGCACTGCACCACTCCGACTCACTGGATCATATGTGCAGCATCACCCCGACTCACTGGGGTACCACCGCAGACAGTTCCGACTCACCGTGAACTATGCGGCATCCGGTTCCGACTCACTGGAACCCTCTACTGGCCTGGCAAGCATCAAGACTCAGCCTGCAATCCACCTCCGGTCTCGGAGGGGAGTGATGTGGCGACAGCGCCATCTATCGCAACAGATGCGAACTAACATTGGCAATTCTGCATCGCGCTATCAAAGTTATCCGCCACATTAGCGTATATAGAAAATCCCGACTTACAGATGTCGGGCAGTTAGCCCACCAGACACAACACCCGTCTGGTCGGAGGATCCTCCCTTTTCTATGGGGGATGAGGAACTTTACACCCTGTTCCTCATACCCCCAAAGATTCAAGTATTATAACTGAATCGATAGATTTTACGACTAAGCCTCTGTTGCCTCACAAGCCTCGGAAGGTGTGCTGAAACAGAGCTCAGATTCGCTTTTGGAGTGAGAAACTTCTTTCAATGCTTGATTAAAGCAACAAGAGCGACTTTGAACTAAAAAACCCTTTTCCTTCTTACTTCTGTCTTACCTTTCAGCGATTACTCATTACAGTGTGATGATGTTATATTATTAAAAACATTATACATAAACCTGCGCGAATATTTTGACGGGCTGGCAATGTCAATAGGTTGGCCAAAGTTTTTTTCATTGAGGGTAAAACCAAATTCCGGCCCTGTGCCAATGTGGCCATATCGAGCCTATCGAGAGATCTTACTACTTTCGTTAGCACCTATCTGGGTACAGTAAGCTTTATCAAATAAACTCAAGCCGTAGCTCTTGTTGCAAGATTACCTACTAAGTATTTGCGACTTTCTTGGTTAAGTTCAGTAACAATCCCACAAATGAATCATTTCGCAATTAACAAAATTGCTATACCTCAATACTGTAACCATACACCGCATCGCTAGGAAGCAGCATCCATTCTAATTTATCTTCTCAATCGACCCTTCAGTACGCAAGACATCCAGTTCGTGCAATCTTCACGGTAGGATTCAATTACTAATTTTTTTCTATTTGCTTGAATCAAAGGAGTATTGATGACACAATCGTGTCAGCGCGGTGGAGGCGGGCGGAGGTGCGTATTGATTGCTCGTCGTTAGGGGCCCGGCTCGGTTACAGACCTCGCGTCAATGATTAAAGGCGGTAACCGAATAAGGAGCGGATTGCGGCGGTTATCGGAAACAAAACAAAAGAGTGCGGGCTCGATTTACGTCATTAGGGGCGCGCCGGGACGCGATACCTCAACTCAATGCTTTAAAGATGTCTAAGTTCCTTTATCGCGCTTATAATGGTTCGTTTTCGCGTCCGTATCCGGTGCTATTGTGCTGCTGTCCAAACACCCCCCTCGCCCCCCTCGCACGTCTTCCGCAGTGTGTGCCTGCGCGTTTGTTTAGCTGATGGCTCGCTGCCTGTCACCTTCCTTTTATTGGAACAAAACAACGTTTTAGTGGAACTATTAGTAGATTATTGCTCAATGTTTTGGGTATCTCATGTCGTATTGTATTCATTGCTATTGTGCTATTACTATTACTCAAACCAAGAAAAAGAAAGTTGTAGAGTTTGAATTGGTTTGAATGATATTGTTTGTGAATATGACTACATTCTGACTCATTCGTCACTCACAAAGTGACCTATTGTCACTGTAGTCATTAGAAAGCCCGACTATTGCTCGAGAAACCTACCTGCATGGATAGCAGGGCCTGCTAAAGTGCCGACGGAGCGGACACTTTTATTAATGACTTACTTATACTACTGGTGTATTGTTTTTTTAGAAAACGAAAACTATCTTAGTAATTACACATTTTTGGACAGTTGTGTTAAAAAGCACTGCCTGTTGAACCGCCATATTGTCTCGCAGCACACCTGCCATGAGACGGTGGAGTTGTAAGGATTGAGTGGGTTAGTAGGCGAACTGGTCCAACTCGCCCAAACCACTACATGGCTGTATTGTTTCGTTTAGGATTCGTTTAGGTTTCTATATACGTTCAAACGTAGATTCCTGTTCCATAATCAGACTTTGCGCTCTGTCTGAAGCTGTAGATAGATAACTTTCTTATCTAGACAAATACAACCACACCAACGAATACGATAGACGATATTGCACTATCACCAAAGTATCAAGCTGGTGATAGCAGTGCAGTTAAGTCACTTAACTATTTAAACGAATGATCGAAAGTGCATAAAATCCGATTTCATGAAGTGGTACAGAATGCCTAACTCCCTTCGGAAACACGTACAATTTTTTTTAACCGACTTCCAAAAAGGAGGAGGCTCTCAACTCGTCTGTATGTTTTTATTTTTTATGTATGTTTGTTTCCGGAAATCTGCGACATTAATGAACCGATATTCAAAATTCTTTTTGTAAATTCGAAAAAGTATACTCCCGAGGTCGTCCAATTGTCACCAAGCCGGGATCTGATGATGGGATCCCAGGGAAATCGAGGGCAACCCTCAAATTTTTAGGCACTTTTTCCAAATATTTTCCAAATCTGTTTATATATTTGCGTGTGATAATCATAATCTCATGTGGATCCGTTGACGATGGAAGGTGTTGTACCTTCCATCGTCAACGGATCCACATCCTCCACAGTTAGGAGTTGAATGAAATTTCTTTCAAAATTACACGTTCTTATGGACCGATAGTTGTGTTCTTTCAGGCTATTATGTTAACCTGATGACGATGGCATTTCAGAAAAACCCAGGGCAACCCTCAAATTTCATAGCCACATGATCTTTCTTGCTTTTTCTAAAGTTATTCGCATCTAGCAGTCATCACTACAGTTGGAGGAAAATTCTTTAATGAAATATTATGGAGACATACATAAAAAGTGTAAAAGAACCCTTAACGCAAACGAAAAGCACTTGTTCTCCTCACCACTGCAATAATTTTTTGGTTACAAACATACACACAAAGTTCCAAATTTTTCGAAGCTGTTTTAGTCCTAGTTTTTCAGATTATAACTTTACTTAAATTACCTCCATGACCCGTTTACTATTCAAAGCATCCACTAGCACTGTGTTTTAAGAGTGCTACATTGAATTTTACCCCATAAAAAAGACGTTTCCCAGCAAAAATTTTTGTAGTTTGATGTACAAAATAAAATAAAATAAATAAATAAATAATATTCCACAACTATCACACAACGCCATCTAGTCCCAAGCTAAGCAGAGCTTGTGTTATGGGTACTAGACAACTGATAAACATACTTATATATTTCTAAATACATACATATTATAGATAAATTACACCCAGACACAGAACAAATGATCGTGCTCATCACACAAACATTTGTCCTGGGTGGGAATCGAACCCACGACCTCCGGCATAGCAGTTAGGGTCACTAACCACTAGACCAACAAACCAGTCAAAAAAAAAAAATGCAAAAAAATGCTTGGTTGACGGCTGTATGAAGGGTTAATTTACACCCTGTATGGTTGTATTCATTCGGTTATCTAGATGAGCTGATAATGGAAGGTACTACTCCTTAACGGTAAGGATTTGACAGCAAGCAAGCTTCTGAAGTCGGTGGCAAAAAAAACGAAATCATCATTTCAGCCGAAAGACGTCGACTGCTGGACATAGGCCTCCTAAACTTTTTGTTTTTGTTACCTATAGTCGCAGTCGCAGTCGCATTTGGTGATTAAATTTAATTTTCGACTTTATAATTACTTTGTAGTTTCCGTTCCCGTGGCAATACAGAGTTAAAAAGTAGTTTATGTTACCCGGGGATAGTGTAGCTTCCCAACGGTGAAAGATTTTTTCAAATCGGTCTAGTAGTTTTTAAGTTTATTCGTTACAAACATACAAATCTTTTCTTTTTATTACAATCGTAATAAATTATATAATATTAGTGGAGATGCAGATTGTTTGATTTTATTTTCATTTAATTTAATTTAATTTTTGTTTTTATTTGATTGTTGAAGTAATGGTTCATTTATTGATGTAATGGTAGATAGTTATGAGCAAGCTGATCTGAATTTTTACGTTATGTTATTTTTGGATCTGAAATAAATGAATTAACAATAATAAACTAATCATTTGACACATAGGGAGCCTGAAACAATCCTCAGACACATATGTAGCCTGAAACAATATTGAGACACATAGGTAGCCTAAAAACAATCCTTAGACTATAAATAGTAAAACCTGGTGAAGAAAATAGATTACTTTTCAATATTCGTTTTATTTCGCTACATTCATATGGGTGTTCATTGGCTAAGGTTTAGAGCTTTTGAAGTTAGAGCTTGTACAGTTAGACCAGTACCTAACAGGCTTGGTGGTGCTTTTTTTACGGTCTCAGACCTAGCTCGTCGATATAGAAAATAGTCGAACCCCTGTAAGATCACTCTGCTATGCGACTGACTGTCTATCGTGACCCACTTAGACCTGGCATACAGATTTAGAAGTTTGTATCGTGAGTTGCTACACCGTTCTCAAAAAATGTACAATCTCAACACAGATCATGTAATCTGGATTTTGTGACGAAATTCTGATTTAAATAATAATTAATAATGTGGGGTTTATTTTGTATAAAATATGATTTTTCAGTAGGTAGCAGTCACGAAGTCTGGATTGATGGCAATAGACTCGCCTGTCGCGGGACTTAAACATAACTGGCTTGATGTACCTATTCTGATATAAAAGTGTGTCCATGGAGTTTCTTGCCTGTTCTTCTCCATACCTATTAGATATTATTAACCGTTATGCAATTAGTCTGCGTTATGTTGGTAATCCCTGGAGAATCTGGCAGAGGATTCCATGTAGTACACGTTTCAACCATTTTATCTATTACTTAATTATATTTAAGTTTCATCATTCCATACTTAGTACAGTGTCTGTTTGACCGAGCCCGGCGAGGAGACCTCCACACATTCACTGATCCAGAAATTCCATTCCAGCTTTCCATGTTGTTGCTCGTGTAAGTTTTTGCAAGTAAGTATAAGTACGTTCTTAGCCACGATAGCCATTTCGCTAATTAATCGTGTCCCCGTATGACAGCCTGCATGTTTTTGTACGCCTGTGAGCTCACTGTGCTCCCCACGTCACTTCAACGTAATTTTTTGCCGCCATATTGAAAGAGGTGGCGAATCAAATAATGGAGAAATAATTTAATCAACACGCCTTCGCGGCCGATTCGATTCTAAGTAGTGGTGTTAGGGTGTAATGTTGCGCGGAGACCCGCGAAGGGAGGCGAAAAAAGTGCGGCACGTCGTGTGTGCAGCCTCCGTAATAGCCACCTCCCGTACACCCCGAGAGCCCCCCCCTCCCCCAACCCGCACTTCACCCCTTCCCGGGGAACCTCGCGAACTCTTTGCGGTCGCAAATTGAAATGAAATTGCATAATTCGCGCACGCAGCGCCGCCTCACCACCGGCACCGCCCGAGCCCGCGCTGAGCGCTGAGCGCTGAGCGCTGAGCCGCTCCGCACTTCCGACGGCTGCGACAAGATTTTTGCGCCTAATGAAGTCCTTTCGAGTTCCATTTAGGAGGCGACGAGCCGATTTGCATTTAATTTTGGTTTTGTTGGGAGGAAATTACATCATTATTCATGGCGAAACTTGTTTTATTATTAATTTCAGCATTCATATTTAAGGTAAAGGAATTTAGGAAAAGCGGCGATACATAAAATCAAATAAGAGTAGTTGACACAACACACACACACACACACACACACACACACACTACATAGGTACTCTGTCTGACCTACATCTCTGATCTTATTACTCGTAAAGTTCTTCAGAAAGGTCAGGTTCTTTGGTCTCTGCCTGCCCCCATAGGATAAAGGCGTGAGTTTATGTATGTATGTAGGAGTATACCTACTAAACTATAACTAGAGTATAGGTACATAGGTCGTGAAAAATATATTGACAAAATCCCACGTGGGCATTATCAGATGTTGAAAAGGTTTGGTTGCTGTCCAGTCCAGGCGGCTCCCCGTTTGACGTTAGGTACTCCATGTCTCTCTGCCACACCAGATGAGCGGCTGGTGAGAGGTTACAGTAGTCACCGGCAGCACTTGAACACTTCAAACAACACGAGTGTAGGACTCGAGTTACCAGCGACATTCATATGTAGTAGACTTATCACTACAGACAAAAACACTCTCTAGTTAGTCTGTTATTGACTTGCTGCTGTGAAGTAGCTAAAAGTTGTGTTCAGTGACGCACTCAGCCAACCACGGCATTCGCTCTCACTATATTACTGACTGCATATTACGCAACAAAGTGTATTCTGCTATAGGTCGAGTATCTTATTTAATCTAGCCATGCGACCCTGTGAAGGTTTAATTTGATCTGTCTTCGAATTGTTTCCTAACACAATAAGCTAATGAAGCAAAGTGACTGCTGCAGGTGATCGTAGTCGGGGCTGCGGGTTGTTCGTAAGAGATACCGTGGCCTCGATACAAAGGGCTAACACACACCACATTTATAGACGGCATGTTTGGCGCAGTGGCTGGACGATTGACAGTAGCACTGCGTGTCGCAGGTGCGATTCCCACACGGAACAAACTGCCTCCGAAAGATGATTTTTATTATAAAATACAACAAACTTACATTTGCCGATTTAAGACCTGTGCTCCCATACATTATGTATAGGAAAATATTTTATGAAGGTACATTATGTAAGTTGGTCGACCAATACTCGTGAACTTGTAAAGCCTATTAAACTGTGATAGTTTTGCTTTTAATTTCATTATATGACTACCAGGAATTTTTAAAAGTGTGAGCAAACTCACAATCTTTTTCAAAGACCTATCCATCGACACCCCATACTATACGATTCGTAAGAAAAAAAAATCAGGGTATGTTTTTTTTTCTTGCGGATCCCATTTATGTGTGCCGGAGATACCCTAAAAAAATATAATTTACCACTTGGTCGGCGTAACTCATTTGTATGTTCATGCCAAATTACAGCTTTCTAGTACTAAGAGTGCCTGAGCAATAGTACGGACGGACGGACAGACTAGACAGACAGACAGACATGCCGAAACTGTTATATAAGGGTTCCGTGTTGACTACGGAACCCAATTTTATACTGTGTAATTGGTCAATTTTTATTTGATGACTATTCACCGAACATATTTTTAATTAACACCCCGGTTCAGAAAATGGCATCAACGCCATCTATCTATCTAAGACGAAGATAAACTGCTAAAATGTAATGCATGGAAAGCGATCAAACACACTATAGTGTTTAGGCTATTTACATTTAGAAAGCAGCATCATTAATTGTTTTACCCACAGAGTACGTTTTGCTATCATAACTTTTTTAAAGTTATCTTAATTATGAAGGCATATATTAATAAGTACCATATTCGTTTAATAGATGTCGTTGTATGTCTCATTCTTGCTCATAATGATAAAGTTCTTCTTGAAAACTATAAATTCAAATATCTTTTGATAGAGAGCACCGATTACGATGAAACAAAGCCTAAGTAATAACCCAAGTAACGAAAAATATTTATGTATAAAATTTACCTACATTAGTTTCGTAAATTTTACGTGATGCTTAGTCATCGAAACCGACTAACAGACAAAAATTCCAAAAATTCTGGAAATGAGTTCTGTTCGAATGAGTTGTGTTTTGTTCTTTAACACCCCGACGATTCCTTTTTTTAATATTTTCGATGTACAAAAATATTTCTTCTACAGATTTATTATATGTATAGATAGACGTAGAAGATAATTATAATCGATGTTGCAGGTGGGTTACAAATACCTAAATTAACTTGATACCATGATTTCTCAGTGCTTATCATCATCCATGAAAAATGAAGGTCTGCTTCACAAGTACCAACTAGTTCCTCTACCTTGCAGGAAATCCAGCTGTAATGTTTCATTATGTCATAAGTCAATTTATTTAGTCAGATCTTGCTGCTATTTTACCTGCACATGGCATGAACTCGTAACGGTTAGCGCAGACACTCGTCATCGTCAATCACTGGTTTTGTTTATAATTCGCTTGCTGAGTGATTCCGAGGCACAATAATAATATGGTCTCGGTATGTCTTTCACACACGGTTTTACACTCCGATCCGAGTAACCGACTACCGATCTCGGTAAGCGTTACTTACTCTAGAAGATCGACCAGTGCGGCGTCACGCTGTGTTGGTTATTTACCGCCACTACGAGTATACTTACAGCCTACAGTTGAAATTGGCAGATTCAGTGCGGAGCAACATTACTAAAAATACTAGGCAATTTATTTTCCCTTTTAGCAAACAGATTGATGAAAACGAACACAAGTTAATATACATAATGTGTTAATTTGTTGAAAGGCAATTTTCCGCGTCACAACCCCGAGTGGAACAGTGGTGACTCATCGAGTGTTAATATTCACGTCACTTGTTTTGATGTAATTACGGACAGCTACTCGGTGTGTGTAGTGGAGGATAAATCGCCAACTGATAAACGTGCCTGGATTGAAGGAACGCGTTATGTAATGAGTACTGCGGTCATATATTTACATGTTTTACTCATTTTCAAAATATTTCTAAAGAGGCAGTGTTGCATCAGACCGCGTAGTATCAGTAACTCACAACAAATATTTGTCTATTTAGACTAGTTAAAATATTGTGAAGAAGGTTTGTCAGTTTGGATGTAAGTATGGTACGATTCTGAAAATTCTGACTCGGGGATGAATTAGTTTTTGGAATCGGATCAGTAGTCCAAAGAAACTCCTTCATTCAAACAAGCTAACAAAGGGCAGCATTCAAATCTCATCAAGAAAGAAAGAAGGATCAAACTATTTTGCAAAAAAAACTGACTTCGAAAATACAAAAAAAAGTGAAGAATAAACTTCAGAAGAAAAATCAGCTTCTGAAGTCGAAGTACAATTTTTATTTGATTTCGTTTTTATGCCACCGATTATTTTATTTTTCCATTTTTAGGGTTCTCGAGTCAACAACCCTTATAGTTTCGCCATATTCGTCTGTCTGTCAGTCCGTCCGTTCGCACTATGTAAAAAGTTACGCCGACAAAGTGGTAGAATAAAATTTCGAAAAATTATTTATTTTTTGGGGTAGGTATCTTCAGTACCTACACATAAAAGTAGGGATGATTTTTTTTAACTTGCAAAGTGTGGGGTGTCATTGGATAGGTCTTTAAAAAACATTGCAAGTTTGCTCAAACACTTTATGGATTGAGGCATTCGTTTGTGAAATATTAAGCTATAAAGTACATTTTTTTGTTAGACTCAGGTGTTTGGGCGTGTGAAAAAAATCATAGTAGTAATCTAAAAGACGAAATTATTAGAAAAACTATTACAGCTAAGTAGGCTTTACAAGCTAATGAGTAATAGTCGACCAACTTATATAATACTTGTCAAACTTATTTTTCCAAACATAATATATGGGAGCACAGGTCTTAAAACTGCTAATATAAGTTTGTTTTATTAATACAATAAAAGTCAACGTTCGGAGGCAGGTAGGCGGAGTGGTTTATCAGTCTCGTAAGTTCACGTAATAATATTTTGATGGGCAACTACGGAACCATACATTGTGTGTGGTACGACATGCACTTGACCGGTTTTTTAGTTACTACATATTATAAAACTAAGGCCTCCATCGCTTCTGTCTGTCAATGTGTGTTTGCGATAAACTCAAAAACTACTGCACCGATTTTCATGGTGTTTACAAAAATGGAAAGAGTGATTTTCGAGGAAGCTTTTATATGTTAATGGAAAAGTGTGTAATCCGTCATCGTATACCATTCCTAGGAAATGTGTACAATTACTAAACTAGATAGGAAATCTGTGATATATTTTGTTATATGCACTTTTCCTAAGAAATCTATACCTACATTTCCTACATAGCATTTAGAAATGCATTACATTCTTGCTGTTTGTAGCGGGGATAGCGGAGCGAGGGGAGGATACTGCGTCAGTACCAGCGGTTGACAGAGGACGTGGTGATGCATGTAATATTATAGGGCGTAGTCAAGAATACGCCTATAATATCACGTGCATCACCAAACCAAGCATCATCTCAGTATCATCATCAGCTCAGTATCAAATTAGTACAAAAAATAGAATCATAAAACAATTGTATTCCTCTACGCTCAGTTGCATATCTTTAATCAATTGGAACCGGCCATGGATTCAAAAAGTGCCTTTGCAAGAAGAATTGTAGTACCTACAGCAAGATAACTGTGCTATAAAAATAGACTATTGTGTACTTAAAAGTGCCACTCCAGCTGACCCTGCAAAAATCAATAAGTTCTTCAGCTGAAATACTAGTGGACCTCACATGCAGCTGGACACTGTGGCACCAGTAGCTACTTTAATGTCATATGATAGAGCCTAATTGTATGTAGGTATCTAGCCACATGTGTGCCCTTCTTAACATTTCGTTTATAAAAAAATAGAATTCTTCTACTCTTATATTGTGATGTCATAGAATTACTTAAATGAAAGACTGAGTACTTACCAAATGAAAGTGTTTATAGGTTGTCAATTATACGTAGATTTGTATGTGTGCTAGATGGGCCCATGCGAAAAGGGCGTGAGTTTATGAATGCATGTGTGTAGGCCCTCTTTTTTTCGGCGTTGGGAATCATCTAATAACCCCTCCCGCTCTTGGGCAGAGCGAAAGGGAGTGTCAGACTTCTACTGACTAAAAACCACCCATGTGTCTTCTTAGTCCTTTATGTCGAGGCCGCGGTATCTGCTGCGAACAACCCGCAGCCCCGACGGGATGTGTGTAAACCCTAATTATGTCAACGAGAGCCTTATTAAAAAGTCTGATTTCAGTTTACAAACGTGTTTTATTTTTTATATTTTTCCTAGTATCATTTCGGAATTGCATACAATTCCTTGGTAATAAATACATTTCACAGAAAATGTGCGTATTGAAGAATCTTTGAATCATTATTATACACATTTCCTAAGGGCTCGAAAGGGTATATATTTCCTAGGAATTGTGTATAATTCCTAGGTTTCATACATTTCAAGTTTCAGCCTTTGACCAACATAAACGCGGGCGAAGCCACGGGTATTAGTTAGTATCCTACACAAGTATTTACCTACTACGCAATTAACATTCAACCAAGAAACCTAACGATTAACATTCAAGGCTCTCTTATTATTGCTTTCAACTCCTAACCGTTGAGAAGTACTGTCTTTTATAATGAGAGAGGAAGGAGTTATACCTTCTGCATCAGCTCATCAACACAAAGTGATAACTGCTAGATGCGAATACTTTAATAACTTTGCCTTCAATTTCTCTAGGATACCATCATCAGATCCTGATTTCCTTATCATGGTTCCTCCCTTGGGATATTTCCTTTCCAACAAAAAAAAGAATTTTCGATATCGGTTCAAGCAACCTTGTAGTAACCGGTGAATATACATAAAAGAAAAGATTCTGACGAATTGAGAACTTACTTTTTAAAGTTGGTTTATTAATGAGATAACTTTATATCATCAGGTCAACCGAATAGCCTGAAAGATTACAACTATCATCCATAATAGTACGTACAAGTCTGAAGGAATTTTCTTCCAACTTCTCTTACCATTGAGGATTTGTACTTTCCATCATCAGCGCATCCACGGGAAATTATGGTTATCGGACGCAAAATACTTAAACAAATTTAGAAAATATATGGGAAACGTAATAATTGCCTATATTTGAGGGTAGCCCACGATTTCCCTAGGATCCCATCATCAGATCCTGACAAATTTCGAACACAAAAAAAAAATTGAAAATCGGTCTACAATTCTCGGAGAGATCGGTGAACATACATACAAAACAAAACATACCCCCTTTTTGGCATTACATTTCACTCTTTCGTTAACCCTTCCACTGCTATTTAAGTTTGTAAATACTAAAATCATAGTTTTATTTGAACCGCTTCTAGAATAATATAAAATATCATCCTAATAACCATTTGTTAGCGGCAACAACAAAGGTCTACAATGAACAGGTCACAATAACTATTGGTTCGCTGTATTATTGTTCTAAATTCTTATACTACATATTAGTCCTACGTGTAACTATCCCATGTTAGAAATGGACAAGAGCGTTAGGTTTACATTCTATTTGGTTTGAGTTATTTTAAGTTAAAATTAATAACTTAAAATAACTCAAAACCGATGGGATCATTCTAATTCATTGATGAGTTAGTTTATTTTTTTTATCTCAAGTTATCTTCAGACACGGAGATGGTCAATGATGGACTGTATTTGCAATGTTAATGCAAATTAAAAAAAAAAAAATCGAACTATTCCCGCCCGTTCCACAGAGTTCCACTACAGAGGGGAGTTCTATACTCGTCATCTCCGGAACCATCATCAGTTAGTGTGCATATTTAAATGGTACCAACCTGGAAAAATTTCGTATTCACAAAAAAAGGAAGGCTTCGCTGCAGTCGGGAAAAAAGCTCTGCTTTTCACATTAAAAACAATGCTATTGGTCGTACAGCTTAGAAAATAGCAGCACGAAAATAAATGTTGTTCTGCCCAAAATGCAGTGCCATCACTATTAATATGGTTTATGAGAAGAGCTGTGACATACCGACAGTTAAGTAGCGCTACCTACCGAGTCCAATAGTATTTTCAAACCATCCAGAAACCCATTAAAATATACACAATTTCATCACAATCGGTCCAGCCATACACTAAATATGTTCAGGAACGTGGTCCTAACCACGTTAGACTTAGTTTATCTGTGAAAATCATCAAATACCCCTTCCGCTCTTGGGCAGAGCGAAAGGGAGTGTCAGACTTCTACTGACTAAAAACCATCCGTGTTCCTTCTTAGCCCTTTATGTCGAGGCCGCGGTATATTTTACAACATTCCGCAGCCCCGACGGGCTATGCCTCGAGGCCTTAATAGGCAATTAAGGTACACAAGGTTCGGGCCGCGGGTTGTACACTGGTTATCGCGGCCTCGACATAGAGGGCGAAGAAGGAACATGGGTGGTTTTTAGTCAGTAGAAGTCTGACACTCTCTTTTGCTCTGCCCAAGAGCGGAAAGGATTATTCGATGATTTTACACCCGCCAAAAAAAAAAAAGTACACAACGTTGCAAAAAATGGAGCATGATGACATTAAATTCTTAGATGACATTATTCGAGGCAAGCGCTAAAATATTTTGAGCTTGCTTCTCTCGCATCAGCAGTCTACTCTTTCTTGAATCTTTACTTTGTGATATATATATGTCGGCCAAGTACGAGTATCTCCAGTAAGTAAGTTGTAACAATACTAACAAGTCCAAGGTAGGTGGGGTGCTCAAATTGTAGAGATCTGTTTGCTTTGTTCTTGATGAATAAACAACATCTTTTTCTGAACAAAAGGAGTAAAGAAAAGCTAACTTGTCTGGAGTGAAGATCTTAACCTTCTTTGATTTTCTAATGTTTTTAAACACCTCTTTAAAATTTATAACTTGTAGTACTTTTATATAAACAAGCATGAAAAATCTATTTAATCCGAGGTGCCAACATTTTAGAAGTGGCTATATTTTCATTTTGGATTCTGTAGCGGTTAAGAAAACTTCAGCTGTATCCGGAAATGATAAACTTAACCTATAAAAATCCGTTTTTACTTGCACCCTTCTGCCTCGCCCCTGCTCAAAAGCTATCGTCGCCCTTGGAGAGAGTTAGCCGAGGGTTAAAATTTCAGCACTGTCATAATGTTTTGGCAATACCCTTGTGTCGCCAAATTTTCGTCAAACATGAGATTTACACGTTCAAAAAACATGTAATGAAAAAGCTGTAATTTGATTTACCATGTCATAACCATAATACACAGACGAACACAAACTTTGTCATTCATTACTTCATCGAATGTGATCCTTATTAGCAACGAATAGTCACTCAATGTACCTTAAGAACTGAGAGTGTTGTATTGGATTTATTGATTTTAGTCATTAGTAAAGTCATATTTTGTTTTTTTTGTTTTGTTTTATTTAACTAACAACCTGACACTGACCGCGACTGATGATTTTATTTTCTAAAATTGAACCAGTTAACCCTTTGATGCAGTTTTAGGTTTTCTTCTAAATGGGGCTCGCGAAACTCTTTCCAGTAATTTTTACCTATTCTCATAGTTCGAACATAACACTAGTTTCGGATCAAGCCATCCACGCTTGAAATTTTAGTCTGTATATTATTTAAGAGGAAATAAATGAAGTAAGAAAAAAATAAATAAGAAAGCATAGGTTGATTTGATCACAATGAATACTCACCAAAATTGACTTATTTTGTTACAAGTGGGGAAAGTTTGTAATTGCACAGTTAACAAACAATACATAATTATAGTAAGTACAATTTTATTTTTTAATTTTGCATTACACTAGGAATTTCTCCTGTATCGTGGGTGTATTTACAAACATTTAAACTCACATATACACACCAAACACCCAGACCCGCAACAAATATCCGTAGGCCACACAAATATTTGTTGCATTCGGGATCGAACCCACGACGGTTCAGTCGCAGAATGCACTTTTAGCGATATGCACCCCATACGCAAAACATCCCATTCTCAACGCAACGTAGTAGTCCATCGCTCATCCACTGCGATCCACTGCGCCAACCGTGGTTGGCGCGTGCCTTCAAATCGGTTCAATTCCTATAGTCGGCAGTGATTGTTTTTTTGGGCGGAGGAATTTGTTTTATAATATGTAGGTATAATTATAGTGAAGCATACTAGGTAGGCTAGAATAGGTAGGGTACTACATGTACGTAGAGTTTTGATAAAATCTATGTGATTTTACACAAATGTTTAGTGCCTCAACTTGGTACTTATTTAAGTGAACAGCGATAGATAGTTGTCTTTCTAATGCGTTCACTACCGGCGTTGTCACTCACATTTGCCTTGTACAACACAATACCTTTCGTTAATCGACTTTCACTCATCCTGGCCACATGACAAAACATCTAAGCCTACTCTTTTGAAATTTTGTCACTGTATCTGTTATTATCAATCTGTACGCAGATGATAAGTTCTTCTTGCATCGTCAGTGGAACAGTTGCAAGATATACTGTAACCCACTAAAAACAAAACTTGTAGAAAACGCCAAGTCTCCAAACTCAGTTCTTCTACCATAAAAAGTAGAAAGTGAGATCCATGTACTACCAAGTCACTTAATTCATTCAGTCCCTATGTCCCTAATGGCCCGTTTAACATTGGCGAATGCGATGCGATGACCAAGTCAATCTATTTATTTAAAACATCAAAGATTTTTAAGTAGGGACTGAATAAATTAATTGACTTGGTATTACATGGATCTCACAACTTTTTACGGTACATGAACTGAGTTGCGCGACTTGGCTTTTTTTACAAGTTTTGTTTTTAGTGGGATCTCATTTCTTTTTGTTGGGCCTCTCATTACCTATATCTATTTCATTTAATGAATCAACAATACAAAGGTTTATTCGAACTTAAAGTAGTCTTATGCAGGGCCGCGGGTAGTCCAACGGTTATCGCGGCCTCGACATAGAGGGCGAAGAAGGAACATGGGTGGTTTTTAGTCAGTAGAAGTCTGACACTCCCTTTCGCTCTGCCCAAGAGCGGGAGGGGTTATTCGATGATTTTACACCCACCAAAAAAAAAAAAAAAAAAAGTAGTCTTATGCATCGATTTAAAGAACTGCTAAAGTATTGGACAAGCCGAATTAAACGAGTAAAAATTCGACAGGGTCAAGTCGTTTTTTTAACGGAGTTCCTTTGGCCACCTTACAGCTCCATCATCAGACACTGGGTGGTATCCTCTTAAGACAGAGTACTCATCAAGACAAATCAAACGAGCTCAAACTCGATGGGGTCATGTCGTTTTATAACAGAATTCCTATGGCCACCTTTACCTCCATCAACAGACCCTGGACAGCATCTAAAGACAAAGTACTCGTCAAGACGGATCAAACGAGTCCAATATTGATGGGGTTATGACATTCCAAAATGGAGTACCCTTGGCCAACTTCCAGCACCATCATCCGATCAGCTCCATCATTATATTGCATTAATAGGCGATATACATATACGTGCAAAATTTCAGATCAATCGGAAACCAGGAAGTGTGTCAAATTTAACTCGTAAAATTCATTCACTGAAAATATAACTTTAACTTTGTAAACCTATACATTTGTTTGGCACTACAAAGTTATTTATGCAGTTGGTGTATTTAGAAAACTGAACTGAACTTGCAAATAATATTTTAGTTTTTACTTGATTTATACTGCTACTTTTCCAAATCGGTTCGTAAACGACGAAAACGAAAAGATCGTTAATGTAGACAATATAGTTTTTTTTAGATATGTTGATTTTTCAAAAACCGCGTGTCCGATTTCCATAAAAAATGGGATCATTTGGGACAACAACCCTTTCCAACAAATTTTTTTTTTTTCAAATCGGTTAGCAAGCGACGGAGTTATGCCTGAACAAACATAAAAAAGAAATATATTAACATCCGAATTAAGAATCTCCTTCTTTATTTAGAAGTCGGTTAAAAACAATCGACTTCACAAACAAAAAAGTGAAAAAAAAACAATAAAAAGGTGTAAAATAAACTTCAGAAGAAAAATCAGCTTCAGAAGTCGGCGTCAAAAAAAACGAAATCAAACAAACAAATGTCACCGACTTCAGAAGCTGAGTTTTTTTTTTGAAAAAAAGTTTTTGACTTCTAATATTTTCAAAACAACCGCATGTAGCATCATTCACTTAATATCCCGCATTTACTCTCCTTTGGACATCTGCGTCAATCTTTACATCTCTTGTGAACATACTGCCCATGTCTTATTAATTTAATAATATTAATTACAGTTAATATTATTTATATTCCTCTCAAAGCGAGAAGGCCTGTGTCCCAGCAGTGGGAACATTAATAGGCTGTTGATGATGATTGATGAATTACTGTTACCATATCTTGCAACTATTCCGCTGACGATGATCTTGATCATCAGCATCCATCTATTAAAAAACTGTCAGATAACTAACCATGTATGTACCTATACATACATGGTTAGTTATCTGACAGTTTTTTTAAAAATGTGCTTTAATTATCGTTTCTTAACGTTGTACGACAGAAATATCATTATTAAGCTAAGTTATTGTTATTTTGAGGGATTTTCTCAAGCGTAATTTTGTGTTTTTGTTCAGTCCTCCTGGAAGTCCTCATTTCAATGGACTCGCAGAAGCTTGTCAAGTAAGTCAGCGAAATGTGAAATCACATCTCGCGTATCAAGAAACTCGACATGGTTGCCTTGGGTGAATAAGTCTTAATAAGGTACAGGATCGTGGAAAAAGGCAGAAATAAAAGAGTTATGAATTTACCTACCAGTTATAGATAAATTCAAGCTATGGATGACGAAGATGAATACTTAACAAAAAACATTTAGACAAGCGTTGGATTGATTCCAGCACATAACTCTTATCAAACTTTTCTAAACTCACTTCTGTGCAAAATGTGTTTTTTGTACTTAAGTTTTCTTACAACAAATGTAAATTAAAGTCTTGGTGATAGTTACTAATGCAAAGTTTGTTTAGAGTCAAAGGCTCTTCGAAATTCTAATAAGATAAACCTCTGATCACCGATGTCAAATGAAAACAACTCTTTTATATCCAATCTGCACCACAGTCATACATCTCACAGGATGAGTTCGTGCTACTGATTGACGTTGCTCGAGTGCTAACCTTTAATAAAAGGTTAGTGAAACATTAAACATTCATCTACAACCACCTTCTATGTAAACAGAGACATAGTTAAAGGGTTTTGTTGTAAAACTGCATAAGTACCAAACAATGGTGAGAGCTTTAAGAATTCTGTCTAATCATGTGAAGATAATGTTTGCCTAAACTAAGGGGCAATAGATCTTTTGTGATACGAGAGAGAAAGATCATCGATTGGTGTTCTATTTGGTTGCATTCTTTATTATTTTACTATCGACTCGCTCCGGCTTTGCACGGGTGCAATTGACCAAAACTATGCTATCTTTGAAGCCGAAACCAACCATACACTTTCACAAATTGCATTGAAATCGCTTGGTCAGTTTATACGGCCACCAAATTTGTATTCAATCGTTTCTTTCCTCACGCTATGAACAAGACATCATTATGAATTCTTAGTCGTACAGCATCTCATCTCAAAACATCCAATTGAACTGGTTATAATCTGAACTGTCTGATAGCTACTTCAGATTCTGTTGTTCAAACTAACACAAGTAAATATTGTAAGCCACAAAGCATTGGATATTGTTATAAATTACTTTGTCTTCGTACTTCATTTACATAATATTTTACGCGTCAAGCGCTTACAGGAAGCTTTTGAAATGAAAAGCGTACATTAATTTTAATTGTCATGTACTTATCGTGTTAAGTACATTATATAATGCTGAAGAGTTTCCGCAGACGAAGGGTTGTACACCCACACAAAATAATAATTCGCGTTTTACATCACAGCCGCGGTATATTTCCCCAATGATGAAAGCCGTGGAGTCACTTCACTCCGCACTCCATTATGCGAAACTGTAATCATGAAACTATCCACACAACCTTACCACGCAACGTTGCAACAAGTCGAACGCGCGCGTTAACGTTACACCTCTCCGCGGCTTTCGGGGCGAAGCGAACGTAAACTCGGCGCCAGGTGATGCTGACTACGGGACCCCCGCGAGTTCGCCTACATAATTATTTAAGTTAATGATATACTACACCTTTCTTGCTATAAATGATTTCTTTTTGCAGGGCGTGCGAGCGGGACGGGCTCACCTGTAGCGGCGGGTGTGAGCGGGAGGGCGCGTGAGGGTGGTGCCTCCCGCGTTGGTAATGCGGGCTCTTTGGATTATAATATCGCCAGGTCCGCGGCCCTCACTGAAAGCAGTGAGCTGCTTTTAATCCCGCTCACTTATGTACTCGCCAACAAGTACCTATGTGCTCGTGCTTTTCTCTTTGAACATAATTTTGGGCATAACTCTTACTTTCACAACAATATTTTTTGTTAATGGTTTTATGAAAGGCGAAATTAGTAAGAATGAGTGTGAGGGTTTGATTCCAGGTTGGGCTAATCTTTTACTGGGCTATTTCAATAACATTCTAAATTCACTTGATAGTTGCTGGCCATTATTCTGGTGAAGGATTTAGAGGAGTCTAAAAAAAATGTCAAAAAAGGTAAATATGAAATAGATCGCAAATACATAAGGCGCCATTCTAATGATGGGTGTTTACTGTTTAGTAGCAAATCCGAACATGTTACCTATATTATGCCGTTGTTCGTTCGAATCTATATTAGGATATCTGTTTGAGGTTACGGTTATTGAAAAACGTTGCTGTGTTACCTCATGTCTACTACTAATGATAATATTGGAAGACTTGGTTGGCGTTACAACAAAAAACATCATTTATTTCAGGCTACAATTTCCCATAGACCCTTATGAACATACGTATATAAAGTAAGAGGAAATCTTCTTTTAAAAAAAAATAAGACTTAAGGCTACGATAAGAAGTAGCACTTCACTTGATAACACATCACTTGTGCTGGCTGTCCAGTGGAACTTGTCCTCAGAGGTGACGGATAACCACGTCCTGAGGCTAAAAGTCTTACTTCATCACCAGTTGCAGATTACATTTGGTACTCGCACTACAAACGCATTGAAGTTGACATTGCCGACGACATCAGGATCTACTGCAGGGCACCCTACCCTCGGTGTGTACCTCTTCGGTATCACCAAGTATAATTCTCATAGTAACCTATTGTTTCAAATAATTATATGGAATAAGGCGTTGACGGTGAAATCACGATTGAAATCTATTCAATAATTTGGTTTGATTAGTAGAATTAGTGTCCTGCCAACCTGAGTGTCGAATCACGGAGTAATACTATCATATCACGTGGAGACGACCGGCCGAAGGTGTACTTAGGTCTTTATAGTTTCACCAGTAGTATTATAAAAACTTAAAAGCAGCAGCAGCTTGGTGATCAGACACTAATCATCAACCCATAAGGTAATCTCAATGTCTATTAGACACTATTGTGTATTGTATAATACACTGATAAGGCCACCAGTCGCTGTTGACTGCTATCACAGCCACGTGCATACTGTTTTCATTCTCTCGTGTAAACTAAATTGACTAAACGACTACAAGATGAGGCGACACGTGGCGTGATAGCCGAAAACCAACAACGTGTTTCCTTATTATGCCACAAAAACAATTAATTAAAAATTATCCGCACAATACCTAAGTATAATAGATGCATTTTTTTTACAAATGATTTAAAAAAGAGAGAGTGGGATGAGTCATGAAAGTCATGTGTGGACTATGATCCGGGCTCCCTTGAGATCATTTCTCGTCTCCTACTCTCAATTGTGTTTAAACAAAGTATATTCTAGATGAAGCCGCTGGGAAAAAAAAGAAGCGGGGAGACGGGATCCTAGCCTAAGCTTTTCGATCAATGACGCTGTTTCATTTACCTGCTAACTTTTGTCCGCGGTTTGGTTCGCATTATGGTCCGAAATTTTTCCACGGAATTGTTTTAAATAGACATTATCAGACTCTGTAGCTACTGTAGCTTCCCATTAGGGAAACAATTTTCGGAATGAGATCAGTACCGCCGCATGTTACCCGCTTCACCCAAACGTACAAACTTTACCTCTTTATTATCTGTATTTCTAAATACTGATACATAATATTGAAGTGTTTGTTTAATTTAAAATTACAGCTTTTTATTGAATGAATATTATGTTAAAAAAGTATTATTATGTAAGTCATGCCCGTTGTGCTCTGGCCATGTCGGGGTACCAGCTGTTGGAATCAAATGGGTTGGCACGCGTTGATGGGAAGAGACCAGATGATATCACTATAATTCCATAGAAGTTGGGTATGCCTTTGGTGTGGGATACATCTTGAGGCGACACCCTTGCGCCATCCCATCTTCCTAGCACGGTAAGCTGCCAACCTCAAACGGTGCAAATACAATAACTTAATTAGTAGTAATATGTTTAAGCCGTTTGGGGTTGAAACACTAGGGACTTGGGGCCCAAGTAAAACTATTGTGAGTTTGTTACGAATACCTATACGCAATAACCCTACAGATCGTGTTTATTCTCAGTGAGCAATTCGTTTTATCAAACAAATGAGAACAGCTCATGTGGTGGTCAATCAATCAAATTGGTGAACATTGCAAGTACGTAGGTGTACTTGTCGTTCTTCTTGTATTACTGATTACCTTCTTGTATTCGTGTACTACTTATCGGTGTCTTTGTTTTCTTTTCCTTAAAAAAAGCGTTGCCCTACACTAGAAATTTCCCTTGTATCGTGGGTACATTTACAAAGATGAAGATGAAGAAGAAGTCACTTAACTACTTTTACTTACTTTTTGTCAATGTTCTACATCTGACTGCGAATATGAACAATCTGCACATCACGAGTGTATTCTTTGGTAGAATAAACGTAATATTATGTTGGATAGTGTACAGGTTACATCCGGAGTTATTTACTATACGGACCTTGTAGAAACTAGAACAAATTTCCGTGCGTTCAAGCGTTTTTGTCATACCTATTATTGGAATCAAATATAACAGCTCACAACTTAGGACCCAGTAATATTAATGACAATAATATCCGTGGTGCTAGGCAACTGGGCTTATCCTAGTTGTATGCGTCCCTGTGTGCCTATTGGCCTTGTTCTTTTCTGTCTCCTGCTGATATGGAGGGAAGTGGAAATTTCTGTTTTTCCTACTCCTCTCCTCCGCTATTCTTTTCTGATTAATTTCGTTGCGGGATCCAAGACAGTCAAATCATTACTCTGGGACTTTGTCGAGCTTCATTGTCTCGGCGTTTTTCTTGTGGTCGCCACTGTTGATTCTGGCTTAGAGAAGTTACAGTGGTTTGGGAATAGTGAGGCGGGCTTGTCCCATTTAAAAAAAGTCACGTAACTACACAAATCAAAATACCCAGACCCGGAACCACTGTATGTAGGTCATACGAAATTTATTTTAAACATTTCTTAAATTATGACCTAAAGCATTTCATATAGGATGAAATTTACAGACACACTGGTTACTTCTGGGGACTAATAATACAGGAAATGGGGCTTAGACAATGACGTCATAGATTTGTATGGCTAACTATTAAGAAATACTGTTATTTTAATTACGCACCGTGGAGTCCACACTACCGACTAGATAGTTACAGTTCAATGAAACTACGACTGTTACTTGCTATCTTAAAATCTCGTTGGGTTATATTAAAACATCAGAACTTAATTAAGGTAGATATATATGAGCTTTAGTTAAACTTAAAAATAACGTATTTTAGGATGAATTTCGGGTGAATGTATACGGGCCAAAAATTTGTAGGATCGATGAGAAATTTACACGTCAATCAATGCAGCAATAGTCCACTAATGGAGCTGCTCATGAACAGTGGAACAGTTTGACTGGCCTGTTGGTCTAGTGGTTAGTGACCCTAACTGCTATGCCGGAGGTCGTGGGTTCGATTCCCACCCAGGACAAATGTTTGTGTGATGAGCACGATCATTTGTTCTGTGTCTGGGTGTAATTTATCTATAATATTATGTATGTATTTAGAAATACATAAGTATGTTTATCAGTTGTCTAGTACCCATAACACAAGCTCTGCTTAGCTTGGGACTAGATGGCGTTGTGTGATAGTTGTGGAATATTATATTATATTATTATTATTATAGTGACAATATACTCGTAGTTTCGTACAGAAACACGTCTCGCATAAGCTGATAGTACAATACTATTCTATAGATGAGACTCATGTTATCATTTGACGTTATTTTATCACTACTATGAACTCCGCTTTGCTTTCCTTCTTTACATATAAATCAACACTATTAGTGGTATATTTAAACCAATGTTATCTATACTAATATTATAAAGCTGAAGAGTTTGTTTGTTTGTTTGTTTGTTTGAACGCTAAGATCTCCTCCATTTATCGAGGAAGGCTTTAGGCTATATAACATCACGCTACGACCAACAGGAGTGGAGCATAAATGAAAAATGTTGCAAAAACGGGAAACGATATTCCTTATTGAGAGCTTCCGTTGCGTGCGCTGCAAAAACGGTTTAAGTAATGGAAATATCACGTACGAAAGAAATGTTTCTCTTTAAAAGTTCTACAAAAAAGTCTGCGACAGCATATATCTATCTATTAAGATTGACTCACTGTTACTAGACTTTACTATTGAAATGTTAGGTTAAAAATAATTATTTATTGCGAAGCTTATTTAACACATATGGTATTAATCTATATCTAAAAAAATGTGTTTGTTAGAACGGAAATTTAATATAGAATATTTGTTTCTTTTACTCTATATAGTTTAAACAAATATCTTATAAGATATCGCAATGTTAAAATGTCCGCGCGACAAAATAATTACGCCGTCCGCTGGCCCTCGCGCCCCAATGTAGATACGTGGAGATTCTGGCCTCCGGGAAATTCAAATTCAAATTATTAACTGCACCATAATATTTACAAGGTGTTTTTGTGTATTGTTTTGTGAGTAGTGGTGGCCCAGTGGTGGTGGCCCCGACTTACGAACAGTTGGTCGTGGGTTCGAACCCTGGCAGGCGCATTACTTTGTGTAATTTATTTCATCGTCACTGTTCTCAAAACGGCGAACGAAAACATCGTAAGGAAACTGGCATATCTTAGAACAAAAAAATCGAAGATATGTGACATCTACCAATCCGCACTGGGCCCGCGTGTTGGATTACAGCCTGTCCCACTGCTAGAGAGGAGGCCTGAGTCCCTGCAGTGGGAACAATATAGGCTGATGATGATGATGATGATTGTATATTTAACAGTAAGAGATAGGTAGGTACTTATAGTAATTCTCACTTTAATTATGTAATCTAAGGTTCTATCTAATATTATAGAGAGGAAAGATTCGATTTTTTGTTTGTTACGATTTAACTCAAAAATTACTCAGACGACTTTGAAAATTCTTTCAGCATTAGAAAACTAATTGAAAAAATATTACTATGGATAGTTGATCTATCGAGGAAGGTTGTAAGTTGTATATGTATTATTATGACGCAGACGAAGTTGCGTGGGTCAGCTAGTCATTCATAATCTTCCTGTCCATAATCCATTCCATTTGGGGTCGGCACAACACGTTTTCTTTTTCCATTCTTCCCTGTATGACGTCATGGTGACATTTACTCCTTTCTCTTTCATAACATTCCACACACAATGCATTCATCTTTTCTTTGGCCTTCCTTCATCTTTATATCGATCACTTTTTAGTCACATGCGCTTTGTAGCTCAAAGCTTTCGTCGATAAATGGACTATCCAACACATAGATAATATTTCAATTTTAACCAACAGTCCCTAAGATTAGTGCGATCAACCAATTATTAAAGAAATCCTCTGAAGTCTGATTTAGAAGTAAAATAATGTTTGACGTCAACTCGACGTAAAACTTGGTAAGATTTCGCCACGACTCACCGAGCAAGTTCGCGTGACCCACTGTTGCTATTCAATCATTATTGCAATGTCATTTTTACACAAAATGTTGCAATATGTAGGACATGAAGGTACTTATCATTACTTCTTCTTCTTGGACAATCATAGATTAAAGAATATAAATAATAATCATTCATTCATCATATTTTTTACGTTCCCTGCCAAAAACGAACACAGCGTAAGTACATACTGACAGCTACATAATATGCTCTCGTACATAAATGTTCGCGTATATAAGTGCACGCATATCATTACACACGAGTGCGACCGGTGATTGTATGGTGCGGTGAATGAGTGAACGGAACACAATGAGCGAACGTAACGCGAGGACTACACCCACGCACTTTGACGACTCGTTATATAAAGCAGGTGCTGCATTCACATAACATAATTATATATGCACACGAGCTTTGTTTTAATTACATGTGTGCCTCAAGAGTTGTACGAGTATGTCATTTGTGGAGCGAGTACCACATAGGACACTAGTGTTTTATGTGTTTCTTTGTGTGGAAAGTCTTTTGTAACTGATGTCATGTTTAATTATCTACACTTTTATTTTATAATAAATGGGGCGTGATGTTTTTTATTATTATTTGTTAATTGAGGTACACACACAACAAATGATTAAATAGGGAATTGCATTAAGAAAGAAGAGGGCCGAGGTGCAGACAATTTCATTAGAAAATAGGTAGCTACTATACATTGGTTTTTAATACATTACAATATAATTAATTAGCTTCTTCTTTAACTTATTTGATCAAAAGTTAATAGCGTTATAATTTGACTGCAGTTTTAATCAATAACAAATAAAACCATACAGATGACCTCGTGTAATTGGTACAAGAACAGTTATAATAATAACCAATTTAAATGTCTACCTTTTGTTAAACTGATAAGTTAAAAGCGCTGCGGTGATTTAGTTTCTGTCGGTACCCGGTGACTGGGAGGAGCTCAGTGTCGCCGTGACGCGTATCCTCACGCGATACGTACGCGACTTATATACAGTGCTGTGAATGTTTGTACACCTCCTGTGTGAGGCGCTCGTCTTATGTGTCCGAGTCAAGTGTAGAAGACTTCTGACTGCTTACATTAAAAGTAAGTTTTTGCTATAGTACCAGTATACAGGGTGTTTGGAAGGGAGCTGTACATACGCCTAGGGTAGAAACTAGGGATAGTCTGCTACCTACCCCCGCCCATTATATTGACCTTGGCCTCAAGGTTTTTTTTTAATTTAAAATTATTTCTTTACCTTACTACGGTACTTCAGGCCCCATAACTTTTCTTCTCCACAATTTTCTGGTGTAAAATAATTTTTTGCAGGACCCTAAGACTCTAACGATTAAAACAAGACCATTAGCCGACCGGTCCCATGGATAGATTTTGAGCTACAGGTAGTTTTAGTCAAAAAGTCAAATAAAAAATAATAATAAATTAAAAAAAAACCTTGAGGCCAAGGTCAATATAATGGGCGGGGGTAGGTAGCAGACTATCCCTAGTTTCTACCCTAGGCGTATGTACAGCTCCCTTCCAAACACCCTGTATAAGTATATTTTATTGATAAGAGTAAAGTAACTATGTACATTAATTAAAAACTATTAAATCCTCAGTTAAACTATTAGTTCCTCAACGCTGTCAGCTGGTAATGTGCCCTTTAATATAAGTATGAGATAGGCGATACGTTTTCATCTGCTCAGTGGTCTACTGCCACATATCTCTAGTAATGTAACATTTTAATGAGAGCGTCTAATTTATATGAAAACAAATGTCCCGAATGGTTTTGCTCGTGATCTCCGTCAGTTCTTATCGGATCAATGTCAAGTGTAAAGTGACGTCAATGTCAAGTATCTGCCAACAGATTCCTCAGCGAGTGAGCTCTGCGTTGACGTGGAACATAATGAGATGATCCCGCCACCCCGAGCTCTGCTCTCCTCACATAATCTAACGTAATCTCGTCAAATGCAATCATCTTGGCTTTCACCTACCACCAGCGGCGGCGCTGCATCACTGACAACTCAAAATGAACCTTATTACAACGCCGCAGAGATAACGGAAAGCGATTCAATATTGATGGCTTGTTTCGAACAGTTAGGGCTGTCAGAAGTGTAAATTGCTTCCGATCTTGTTAACTGTAGCGATAGGGATGAATGTTATGGAGTTAGTGAGTTTTACTTTATCTCAATTTTCTGTGGCTGAGAATTTATTAATACTTTTCTTCTGCTTATTTATTTCATTTTAGAATTGTTTATAATGTCCTTTTACTCTGGACGCTCTTAACTTCCTCGTCTTTCTACGTCGTTATCACATATTTGTATGTTCTCGGTGCCCGTGGTGTCGGCCCCGACTTACGAACAGTAGGTCGTGGTTTCGAACCCAGGTCGGCACATTACTTTGTGTAATTTAATTCATCACCGCTGCTCTCAAAACGGTGATGGAAAACATCGTGAGAAAACTTCTTAAAAAAAAATATCTTAGAATCAAAAAATGAAGAGGACATGTGACATCTACAACCCGCACTGGGCCCGCGTGGTGGATCATAGCACTTCCCTCTCCTAGAAAGGAGGCCTGAGGGCATTAGGAACATTATAGGCTGATGATGATGAGTTTCTTGCCCATTCTTCACCATAGAGATCTACTCTTCAGATGGGTAACTACAGAACTTTCACATGTTATTATACCTTGTGATTGTTACTGTAGCTTCACTTTCCTTGTTTCTCTGAGATTCAAAAGTGCCTGTAATGCTTCAATTGAAACACATGCTTTGAGTTTGACTCAACCAAAAATGAATACTGCCTTCTTTAAAATATATATTCTGAAAAGAAATATGATAAACTACTGCTGCAAGAATTGTTCACACATTGTGCATTATTTAAACTGTTCAAAGCAAAACTTAATACACCTAAATACTAAGACGCAATTCTATTCCCAGTTGAATAAAATATGGTGGCATGTTTGTGTATTTATGGTCCCCTGTACAAGAGTAGGGCGCCCTAACAGTATTAGCGCGGTGACGTCACGGGCAGCCCTACCAGCCCCACTTACAGTATTAGGGCTCCTTGTTCATGTAATTCGATAATTTGCGACGCCATTTTGTGAGCTCGCCGATTACGACGTAGCGGGTGCCTCATCAAAATACCTATTTGATTATTTATAATATAAATAACGTTGTTGCCGACACGTTCATAACATAATCCGTTTTGCACTTTAGATAGATTATCTTTAAATAGCTGTAGTTATTAGAATCTCGCAGTCATATACATGTCGCAAAGTGAATTTTGTAGCACAATAATTAATTATTCATAATAATGTAAAGAAGTCTTAAAGAAATAGTTGTTCATGTACTGAAATTTCGTGATGTTGTCAAGCGTGGCCTTAACCATCTTTATGGTTACTGAGATGTGGGTGCCAGTACAGATAAGTACTCATAAGTTTTTGTTTTTGAATTTTTCACTTCGTATATCTAAGTTCATCTGAGATATCAATACAGCCATCGGTGAAGGAAAATTTGAGAATCTTGAGGAAAATTTGAGAAAACCCGAACGTACGATTTATAATTATGCCAATATCTATTTTAGGCAAATGTGGTGATCAAAGCTTCCACCTTCTGTGTCAGAAGAGGCCTTTAGCCCAGTGGGTAGAGGCACTGTCATAGACTAGTAGGTATAAACCTACTTACAGTACCTAGTAAGTAATGCGAGAAGTGAGTTGAACCACGTGTTGATGCTCAGTTGGGTCCAACTGCTCCTGTATGGGAAACCAAGCAGAACAGTGATCCTTCTGCTTACTCTTTTAACATTATCATTTTGACTTATGGTACTCCAAGCTCCTTTAACACGTTATTATCCTTTTAAGATGTCTAGTTTTCACTTGGCTCTTGATGACCTAGACGCGACGCGTGCGTTGCTTTTGTTGATCAATAAATTGCAGTAAACTGCTATCTACATCAGTAATCCTCGATTATAACCTTCACGTTTTTACCAATCGCTAACATGTAATATTTCGTTACTTATTTTTTTAGATACCTAATCATAAATCCAACCTTTATAGGTAGGTAACACAATTCAGCTAAATCAGTACGAGTGTGTGCAGAACTCAGACATGTAATAATGTTAATATAACAAAGTACACTCCGTCGATGTAAAGCTAACAAATAGTTGCGTCATCAATAATTCACAACGCTCGTCGCAGCTAGGTGTGCGCCTGTACCAATACAGGCGCACACCACCCCAGGAATGTGTGACTGTAATATAATAATATACTTTTGTAGACTTCTTCTTCAATGATTTCAATTATTTCGCTCCACTCATTTAATTTCTGGGCACTTGGTATCCTGCCCTGTTACTTGCACATCAAAGGAGCTGAGACTACTGTAAGTGTACAACTCGTCGCCGGGCCGACTCAATTTAAATTGTCATCGATACTCGCGAAGAAGAATTCTTTCACGATTCATCCACTGCACATCACACACTGCAATCAACTTTGCTCGTTGTTGATAATCATAATAATATAAATATCATGTCTAGTTGGATATTTCTAAATTCAGTCATAAATTATAACCCATTCATTAAACAAACTGTAAGAATTCTCATCTCATCGTGTGTTACATTTCAATGCTGTATATGAATGCTGATATATATTTTAACAACATATTTCTTTGTATCTACATTCTAAGCAAATAAAGACCTTTTTATTGTATACTCAATTTCAACTCAAAGTAAATCAATTTCGATTTTTGATTTTGATTTTTGATTTTGATTGATTATTTCATATAAAAATAATCTTCCAACGTACCCTTTTATTAATAGCTTCTACCAGTAGTACAAATACTAATTGAACAATACCAATGAGTACAGATTTATAATAAGAGCATAGGATTAACAATATTTTTTGATATTGTTTGAAAGAAAGTTGGATATTCTTTTCTGGTTTGTTTGATATAGTTATCAATGTGCCGCTAATTCCCTAATAATGTAGATTCAAATGATAAATGGGATGATCGGACAGTATAAAATTTATGCATATACATCGTAGAGTGCTACGAGGTGCTACGCCGTAGCGACGGCGCTACGTCACGTGTACTAATGCCAATTTGTCATGTTTCAAACAAACCCACCCAACAGAGACTCATTTAGTTTAATTGAACGACTAAGGAAAAAATAGAAGAGCGAATCATTGTATTGTAGTGTGACATTGTGATAATTATACATTCAAACGCACCCTAAATAATAGTTAGAAAAGAAGATGATCACAGAGGTAATCTTAATGAAATATGTGTACGTTTCAGAGCCTCGCTTGGTAATCAATGAAAAACGTTTATTTGAAATAGCAATTAATCGAAGTAGAAATGTTCGAAGCAACAGCAAATGTTCGCTAAAGCTTTCAAAGCGCGCTCGTGTAGTTTGATTTCGGTAATGTGGTCGTATATCGCGCATTGTGCCGCAGACACATTGATCTGCTTTAGGTAACTATTACGAAAGGCTTTTACGGTAATTGCTAGTGGAGTGAGCTGCGCCCGACGATACATACAATATTACATAGAGTAGGGGAATCTTGTAGAAACGACAAATGAAGTCAGTGTCATTTGTGTGTATTATTGAGACATATCATGGCATTATTTGAAGTATGTGCGCAAACTATGTTACGCACAACACAACCGAAAAATAATGCCATCGTTCAAAGTTTGCACAACACGTCAACAATGTTGAAGAAATACAGGAAAGTTATTTATTTTGACGATACAGAACGAGTACAGTTGTCGTGAAACAACACTACAACTGCAGAAATGTACGCATGTGTGTGTGTGTTGTTTGGTTGGTTGAACGCGCTAATCTCAGGAACTACTCGGAAATGAAAAATATTGTTGTGTTGGATTTATCTAGAAAGGTTATAATCTATATTATGTTACGCAGACGAAGCTGCGCGGTTCAGCTAGTTTAGTATAAGTTAGCAGCAGTTTGCTAAACTGGAGTCCTATTTGGCGCAGCCATGTTTTTTTTTCAGTTTAGTTTTTTAGTTTATTCTTTGTTCGTGGCATTTGCTAAATTAATATGTTTTCTTTGTTTCTAGTAGATCGTAGGCATAAACGCAAAACCATGATACAATCACTTCTACGGTTGACTGTGAGCGTAACAGCGCAATAGGCTAAGTGCGAGCTCAGTTGGTACTCGCAGCTGTAGGTGGCACTCACCGTAATCACTCGTATCAGCGACCAGGCTGCCGCTGTCACACACACACACACACACACACGTAGTTGTTGGTCGATGATCAGCGATCCATAGTCGGAGGAAGTTTATCCAGTGGGTACTGATTGTAAGAATGGCTTTTACACGTAGTTTCTTTTATTGAAGTTCAGCTGCATTCACTTGGATTTACGTCTGTAATTATGTGAGTGTTTTAGGTACTTTCAATTTTAAAGAGATTGTAGATGAGACAGATTGTACGCTCATCTGCGCGGTCAAGCAGTGTTGTGTGAGAATGAACTGTAAACTAGCGCTCGTGTTAAATGTTTGAAGGCTATTCGCGACCATTCAAACTTTCAAGAAGCTGACAATAACTTAACGCACAGTGAGACCAACGGATATAGTTATGCTCATAAGTCTGGCAGCAGCCGGTCACAACAGTGTTACACGGCATCGACCAAAACAGATATATATTATAGCCACGATCATGCTGCTTACTCGAGAGTACAAGCTAATTTTGATGCTTTCTGTAAAACTATATTCAAGAAACCTACTAATTTTCCGACGCACAGGTGAAATTAGGCGTTCAACCATGATCAGCCTACATATTGTATTTGTTTCTTCTAGTTGACCTCTTTTCGTTGATAGTATTTCTGCCATTAGATCTGGCCCAACAACAAGTAACGAATAGTCACCAACAGCACTATTCATTTACAAAACAAACCATTTTCATTCCGTTGACTTGTGAAATACTTACAGAAAATATGTTTTCCCCATAAGTTGCGTATAATTCCAGTACATTTGTCGCTCTCATCATTTCCCGGCGCGTCGTTGGTAACACATAATCATTACGACGTAGTTCTGCGCCTCCGCGCACTAATCAGTACATAGCGATATGTTCACATAACTAGTGTATATGTCTACATATGTGTGTGTGTGTGTGCGGGCGAGGCGGTGATTGCTGTGCTCATTATCGTGATGACGCTTGCTGACGCCTACCGGGGAGGCTTTCGAAAGCGAATGCTTGACGAAAATTGTAGTAAAATTTTCAGAAACCTATTGATATGATAACATAATATTGCAAAGAAAGTGCAGCAGTTATTATTTTGAGCTTTGATATAAGTATAGTTGTGTTTTCTAGAGTAATTAATAAATCAAACTAGTCGAATATCATTGCCGACGTTAGAAGATGTTATTTTCTGATTAACAGAACTACTGAGTATTTCTCATTCCAGTAAAACATACATTATTTGAGATTATACGAGTACTTGCTGGTCGACAAGCGCCAGACAGTTTCGCGGGTTGCGATAGCAAACATATCCCGTTCGGGGCAGCTAGAGGAGGCTCCACATTACTTGATAGTGCATTTGATATATTTTTACATTCGGTATATTTGCATTGGGTACAAAACGCTCATTACGGACGCACTCGCTAACGAACGAGCTGTCGCTGAGATGCGCCGGCAGACGCCCACCCGCGCCCGCGCACCATCTAGCACACTAGAGCGGGAGACTACTAGGTACATTCATGTAATACACATTAGTTTTGGGGACGTTTTAGAAAAGTAAACATAAAACATATTTCTAGAGGACTTCACAAGTTCTATTTACTTGCAGAGTGTTTCGTAATTCTATAACAAATATCAACAGAATTGACGTATGCTTGTTAGTTCATTTTCTCATTCGGATACTTTTTTGATTTTAACGTGAGTCTGTAAAGGCTCTCCTGTCATAAAGTTGCAAGTGACGAGTGTGACGTTATAACCGATTGTTTTAGCAGTTAGAAAGTTTTATTTAGCGAAAGATTTGTTCAGTAGTAGTTATTAGTTTATTAATGATTATGTTTGCATTATCACTTGAAAGTTAGCATACTGGAATGAGCGCAAAATTACAACGTGTGCAAAGTAACATTTAATATAACATAAATTTATGAATTTCCTCTTATGCGTTCGTTTTTTTTATATGAAATGAGCTTACTTGACCTGAATCTTGCCCTAAGGGCAGAGATAAGGTCGTCGATGGAGCGAGTTAACCCAGAAGCTATTTACTTGCTATTTAAATTGAACAGACATACTTTTTCACATAAGAAAAGTTCCCAGCTCCCGCGCTATTCGTCACACAAATGGCCGGGTACATAGCACAGGCTTTGTCTATAGCTAACGACGCAGTTCCGGCCCGTAACGATGTCCTCCCGGTAATGACACCCCCTACACCCCGTCATCGCCCCCGTCACAATGACATTAGCGGGAATAGTTTTTATACACCCACTCTGGTGACAGCTTGGCGGCGAGGGGCGAGGGGCGAGGGGAGAGAGGACCTCTTAATATACCGTAATGTTAAGAGATGAAGGTATTGTTGTGATTGAAAATGTTTAATGTTCACTACAACCCCTTTTTCTTTTGGAGGTATGTAATCATCAAATGACTGCTCCCGCTCTGGCAAAGCGATAGGGAGTGACTTCTACTGACTAAAAAACACCCATTTCTTTCTTAGCCATTGTGTCGAGGCCGCGGTATCTCTCGTATATCTTGCTGCATGTTGATGTGCAATGACGACTGCGGGTCAAGTGACAATGGCTGTAAGGGTATTCTGTGAGAATCGAGGATGGAAGGAGTTCTGAAATACCACATTTTATTGAGCCTTTTAAAACTGGATGGTCCCGATCACATCGCCATAAACTAAATGTATATATACTCCTCTAGTCCGTCACTTCCATAAATATGTAAGCATAAGTAAATAAATCAATACATAAACAAACATGAGCAAAATTGAACAACTCCATAATGTATGATAACACACTTTATATTCAAAAGCGCGCGACATAACTTACTTCTAAGTTATCGTCAGTATTCGGAAACTTATTGAAGTGATTTGTACCGAAGGCACAACAAACCTGCACCCCCTCACCCTCCCACCTGCCTCCTCCCCCGTCTAACCCCTGGACTGCCACGCCGAGACTTATTTACATTTATATAAAGTGGAAGATACATTGGACCTGACTGTTATATACCCATTTTCATGCAGAATAGCGCTCTCTCTGAATAAATAAAAATGAATGTTGAACGAAATAAAATATGCTGATGAAATAAGAAACGAACGACTGATGAGATTGAAAGGGGAGAGAACCCCTTTAGGACTAAACCCTTGATTTTAAAATATCAACGAGAGAACTGTCAGTATCTATTATATAGGTACATAACTGAATGCAGAGAACAAAGTCTCAACTTACGTTCTTGTATAAAATAATTACTTCGTCATGACTTTAATTAAGCTCTTATCATTTTGCTACTATTTCAATCGGAGAACAAAAGACATCAACGCACGACATGAAACGAACATTTGTCATGAAAGTGTGTGCTTTTATGAATGCTGGCAGACCTGTAAATGTATGTTGTAATGTAATTTTGTGTGTTACAACTTTGGAAACTCGTCGATGAATTTAAAATATAAAACACATTTTATATATGGCAAAAGTATAATTAAACAGTGGGAGTTTTTGCGAATATTTATACATACACCAAAATATTGAAATGAACCTGTACCCACCTTTAGCTCTGAAAATACATAAAAAGCACATAAATTATCCAAGGACATAATAACGGCGTCCAATTTTCAAAGAAACCTCTCATTTGAATGAAAACGGCGCGTCGTTGTGGGCGGGCGGCGTCTCGTTAGCCGCGAGGGGCGGCAGCGCGGCCTCAACAGTAATATGGAAATAAATGAGAAAACATCAAACGGCGCCGACACTGATCCACTCCAATCAGATAACAATACTGCTTTGTGGACCACGAGACACTGATGCTGTGCTCAACACGGAATGAGGACAACTCGAGGTTGTTTTCTCAAAATTATTTTGTTTGCGGAAGTACCTTTGTGTTGTAAGATACACGGTTACGGTTACGTTACAAAAAAAACAAGAATTGAATATCAATAAATTAAATGTTAAAGCATCATAAAATGCGACATTGTAAATAGAATTAAGTGTTATAAACTAACTGTAGAAGAGTAAAATCACACTAATAGTGTGTATGTTTGTTACTCTTCCACGCAAAAACTACTAAACGAATTTATATAAAATTTGGAACTCAGATAGTTTATAACCTGGATTTACACATTACACGTATTTATCCCGATTTTTTCTTCCCGTGGGATAATGTAAGAGTTGTAGCGGGCGAAGCCGTTGGTAACAGCTAGTTTGCGGTAAATATATATTTTTTTCTACATTATGCGATACCACGTAAAATATAGAAAGTGTATTTGAATAAATAAAATGCTGTATTTATCTGTTTTGTTAAAAGTTAAATAATTTCCATAATGTGCCCGCATTTTCATGTCCCGCAGTGTATTCAGCAGTGAGTAGGCTCTCGCTTTGCCATTGCGTCACAAAGCCATTGTATTCGCACTGGTAGGAGCTGGTGGGTACTGCGGTGACGGCGCGCGGCGGTGGTACTCCACATCTAAGGATGAAGGCATCATTATGAGAAGCTTGCTCATTAATCAGCACCTTCTTATGAGGTGGAGAGATTCAGCTGTCGAAGGTGTACAGGGTGGGTCGATATTTGTTTATGATAATATTTATTTGCTTAAATATTTGTCAAACATAGGTACAATTTAATCCGGTTAAGGATTTGAATGTTGATCATGCTTTTTTAAAGATTTTCACTTTCATAGACATATTACTCTGTACAGTGTTCACCACATGAATTCATCATCATCATCAGCCTATAATGCTCCCACTGCAGGGACTCAGGCCTATGTTTATAAATTACAGTTATATAATAGACATTTAATAAAGGCTGATGCAAGGGTATTTTTATACTAATGAACCAAATTCATTGTACCTCACCGGCACGGAAACTTGGCCACATGTAATTTTCACGATATTTCGCACTTAAATGTATCTTTGACATTGAAATAAGGATAGATGCACTCAGTAAGTGTTTCTTAAGCTTTTAGAACTTGAAATTGAAAACTTCACAACACGAATAAGTTATTTATTAAATTGGGCACTTTTGCAGAAACAAAGAATTTTACACTATCAATTTTAAAACACTATAGAATAAAAAAAACCTAAATTTGGTTCATTGTCTAAACGTTTTAGTATCGGGTGTTTCCTCCTCTAGCCCTAATAACGGCCCGCATTCGATCTGGCATGATTTGAATGATGTTTCTAACATCAACTTGCGGAATGCTTTCCCAAGCAGTCAGTGCTGCAATTCGAAGTTGGTTAAGAGTTTCTGGCGGGTCGGAGGTGGACTTTATCTTTCTTTTGAGCATGTTCCAGATATGCTCAATCGGGTTTAAGTCCGGACTACGAGCTGGCCACTGCAATTTTTGAATACCAACTTCTTGAAGGTATTCTTCAACGCAGTGTGCAACGTGTGGGCATGCATTAGGAGGAATTGGTCGTGCCCAATGTATCCCGAATATACCAAAACATGTTCCTGGAGGACCTCTTCGATGTATCGGGCCGCAGTTAGCCGGTTATCGACAATAACCAACTCCGTACGACCATCAGAACTTATTCCTCCCCAAACCATTACAGAGCCTCCATGGAAACTCACAGTTTGTGTGGTGGTAATGGGTAGAAATCTCTCTCCTCTTCTTCTCCACACTTGCTCTCGATCGTCTGGGGTACGCAGAGCTATTCGACACTCATCTGTGAACAGCACTCGAGCCCATTGCTCGTGGGTCCAGCTGGCGTGTTCACGTGCGAATTGAAGTCGAGCTACTCGGTGATGTCTGAGGAGTTCTGGACCGCGTGCTGGTCTACGGGCTTTTAAATTCACTTCCTCCATTCGTCTTCTCACTGTACGCTCACTAACATTCACGCCTCTTGCAATTTGGTGCCGCTGGCGTATCTCAACAGCGGTCAGGTAGCGGTTTCTTAAAATTTCCAGGACAATAAAACGGTCGTCCCGGGCCGATGTGCATCTGACGCCTCCACTGCCTGATCTACGGTAATAGTGGCCTGTCTCCTGGTATCGTTTTAGGGCATACTGCATCGATGAACGTGGTACATTAAGCACCACAGCAACTTCACGCTGTGTCAACCCTTGGTCGATTAATGCTACAGCCTGTGCAACCTGTGCTGGTGTTAATGGCATTTTGATTGGTGTTAAAGCACCTTCGGTTAATCAATAAAAAGCACAAAACCACAATAATTCAATAGGTTAACCGTAAACTTTTACAACCCACAAATTTAAACTTGCAACTTAGTCGCTCAAGAGACACGAATCAACTAAAAATTAAAAGTTGCACCATAGTGCACTCAAACATAATGAATTACCCTCTTGAACTAAGAGTAAACATGTTTTTGACCAACCCTCATAAGAAACAGTCATTGGAAACACTTAAAGTTTTTGTTATTGCGAGTATTTGCGAGATAAGCGCTTGGCCAAGATTCCGTGCCGCTGAGTATTAACAAGACACAATCTTTGTCAATGTTACTTAAGGATTATTACGCGCAATTTGCCGTTAACATCAGCATTTGCTACCGTCACGAACTGTCTATTGAGTGAAATAATATTAATAAAACATTCTCGTTCATGTCTTCATAATACATCGCATTGCTCCCCTGCCACGCCCGCTGTCCGTCACGGTTTCCACAAACAAAGGTGTCTTCTTACAAAACTGCTGCATTCTATTCTGTCAGTCACAATATCGCAGTGCGACATGTGTTGTGGTTTTGTGTGTGTGTGTGTGTGACAGTAATGTGAGCGATGCAGCGGTCGCTGATAGTGTGTTGTTGTTATATCTTTATTGGTGAAGCTGACAATAACATGGCACAGAGATACGCATTGATATATTTTGCTAGTAGGTAGTTATAACAGAGGTGACAAATATTTTTCGAGCGGTCTATTATTCGATATAAGTATAATTTCCGAAAGACCTTAAATCTTTTCTAATTCTTAAACGTTCAAAAGAGAATGATTGACAGTCTTTTGAATACCACAAATAATTACAACAAAGAATAATTATTGATATCTGTAAAACTGATAATTAATTGAGTAATTGTAGACTCTTCTAAATGTATTACGGTTCCATGTAGAAACTGTGTTACAATCTAATAACAGCAAATCTAATTAAATTATATCAGATTTATTGGTCCGGTAAGTGCTACGTGATACTGAACTACTGCATTAATAAGAATAGAACAGAAAGCCATCCCAAATGCCCCAATATACACATAACAGCGAGCAAGGATTTGAAAACAGTTTTTGATTGTTTTTTTTTTAATATTAATTATTGCACACAATTTTTAAGTATTACGAGTATGTACCTATGTTGGCTTGATGCACGCGTTGGTGTAAACTGTACTTGTGCAGCAAGTAACTATTTAAATAAAAAAAAAAGTCACTTTTTAAATGATCGATTTTCTTCCTTTGAAACATAAAATAAATCTAATCAAAATAGATTTTGTCTCTGTTTTTTATATTTGTATGGTTTAGAAACACGCAAAAAAGTAATTAAGATGTAGAAATCACGCCTGATGATTGACGCCTGGTGGTTGAACTAAGAAAAATTATGCCATAAATATACCTAATATAAAAAAAGACCAATAACTAAAATAGAGGATCAAAGATTGTTTTTGTATACCGAATATTATTAATTGAGTACGTTTAAGCACAATTATCATGTACCTTGAATGCAGTTAATTTAAAAAGTTTATTCGCAGTTCAACTAATATAGACGCACTCATTACTATAAAGATTAAATATTAAAAAAAATATGTCACTAAAATTTATTTCTAAAAGTGCTTATTTGTAATAAATAAGCACTTTTTGAAAGATAAATTGGATTTTAGAGAATCAAAAAAGCCACTAAGTTAAGTATATTATCAGAATATCCTAAAACCACTATTTTTTGCTAGGATTACATAACAACCATGGTATGCTGCAAACTTACATACGCAAGCCTTTTAAGAGGTTATCAATTGTTTTGATAACCTCTTAAAAGTAGGTACCTACTTGCATTTACAAACGTTTTTCCAGCGCAGAAATAAAAGCCAATGATTTGCAGTTGAAGATGTGCCCCCTCCCCCCACCACTCGGCGGCGCACACAAGTAGCGACCCTTAAACAGTTGACAGTCGCCACGTAATGGCCGCCTACAATGGCCACCACGAGCCACACGAAAATAAACACTTTTCAATTAGAAGCCTTCGTCCGGTTTGGGGAAGAGAGTTTGTCACTGAGAAATAACTAACGTCTTACTTACGTTATACGTGACTTATTTTTTAGTAAGCAATCTGAAGAAAATCTTTTTGAAAATATTTGTAAAGAGTGTGAAAGGTTAGCCGTTTTCAGTAAGCAAAATGCGAAAAGAATTTGGTTCATTTTCCAAATATTAGTTGGGAAGCAACAACAACACTCTTTCAAGACACTCAATACAGTATTGCCGTTCCTTAGTCAAACTTACGAGAAAACTCACTTCGCAGTCTTTTAGGAAATAATTTCTTAATACGTATAAAAATGCAAATCTCAAATTTCCTCGTAGTTCTCATTGCAATGCTGCATCTTGTCTTGTTTATTCACACAGTTCCCGCTTTAAGGTTTCATACAGGTATCGAACGAGTAGTATTTACCAAAACTAGGTAAGAAACACGGAGGCTAACAGTCATGTTAAACGTGACACTTAAAGTCAATTCCAAAGTGGTTTCGAATAGTTTCTGTAAAAGTATCAGCTCATCATTGTTCAACTAAGTAAGTGCATCCTTAAAAACATGAACCAGTTGTCATATTCAAAACCAATAAGTTCGCATACGTCAGCGGGTGGTGGAGCGGCGATCAGACGATTTGCGATTTTCTAAAGAGTGCTCACACGAAGCGCCCTCCACGTAACCGTGCACCCCACCCCTTTCACCTCCTCTCGAAGACCCGCGGGAGAGGATAGAGGGCACTTCTTTAATCGCACCTTGTGACGTGCCTCCTTCGACAAAGGCTTTATTGAGCCACTTACAAACAGTCACAAAGTGGGAAACGATTTAGATTTAAAGTCTAGCTTTTGTTTGAAGACTTGAAACTTATCGAAGAAAAGGTTCGCATTAAAATAAACTGTTAGATCACGTTTCCTAAAGTTTGGAGATAAAGAGTTCAATTAGTCGCAACTTTTTGTTGTTTTATTTCACTCTCTATCTATTGTAGCCGCATCATCCACTTAGAAGTGCCTTAGCATGTGTTTTACTGTTCACGGTAACGTTTCAGCGATATGCAAACGTTATAATTCTAATAATCTCGTTTATTATTCAGTTTAAGCACCTAACTCAGTTTACAAGCTAACATCACGCTATTTAAGTAATACTTTGCATTTATTGACTCCGAAGCTCAAAGAAATTCAATGTTGGTTTCGAATTCAAAATTATAGAGCTTTTTTTAACAGCTACGAGTATGTCATGTAGCAACCCTTACATATAACACTCACATAATCCAATGTAGCTCAGTGAAGCGAGAAGTGCGTACTAAGCAGCCAGCAGCAGCCAGTGCCTCCATGTGATCCCGCATTCGTCACGCGTGGCCGGTCCCGCTCATCCCGCCGTTTGCTGACTGAGCGGCAGTGCGGGGAGGATCTGCTGATACATAGCTTTGAGCTGAACACGTCAGGAGGCTGTCATGTACCTTATGTAACGTAGGGGTAGTAATAGGATTGCACTTCCATTTTTAGAGAAATACCAAAGGGGTGCTGATACATACAGTAACGTGATGGAGGGAAAGTGAACACCGTAATATGAATGAGTCTGCTGATTTTTTCGCGCAAGTTTTATTTGGACATGAATTGGCATTTTGCTGGGTTGCAACTATAACAACTTGGTTGGAGGAATAGTATATTATGCAACTAGTGAATAAAGGACGGATTTAAAGCGAGGGCCGTAGATGAGTCACGAGCAAGTGAAGGATTCAACTGTTAGAATCCTGAACGACGCGAGTGATTCATGGCCCTCGATATAAATTCGTACTTTATTCAGGAGTTGCATACTATACTTTATACCATGACTACGAGAAAAGACATAATTTAAGCGAAAATAGAAATTTAATCAAGAAATAAGAATTGTTACATTAATTGAAATGGACATTAAAATTAGAGCAATGACTGAAATTAAGCGTAATTTTCTTATTATTATCATTAGGGTGGTCAACTTGTGAAACAATATTTATTTAATCTAATGCCAAACTCCTTGTCGCAAATATCGACCAATCAAATCTCGAGAATTTATTTGCACCAAAGAGTTTTGAATTTCGAATCTTAGCGCAATGAGTTTGTGTAAGCATTGAAATAAAGACCGGATATATTTTTGTGTTCCAAATTCAAACACCAAAATAGTGAATAAAAACAAAACAGTGAATAAAAGGCCTTTTTATTCACTGTTTTGCGTGAATAAAATAAGCTTTTTAGAGTAGGTATGGTATAAATATTGTTTCAATATTTCCTTAAGAACAATTCCTTTTATAATCAAGTTCTTCAGAATAACATGTAAAAAAAAATAGGAATCAGATCAAGCTACAGCTGTTATCTGGTCAAGGTCTAGAAAGACACACGTTCTAAAACGAAGATGGAAGCGTCAAAAATCACTAAAAGCTTCCGGCAGTCTTGTTGGCAGCCGGTGTAGAAAAATGATTGCGATGGCCATTTCTTCATGCCCCTCTTGTAATATGTCTCATTCGTTAGTCCATCAAAGACGATTTAGAATATTGGAAATCTTCGATATCGTGATTACGTTACAATTTGATGATATCAAATAAATTCATCAGATGAGGGCGCGCCTAATGTAATAGCGCACTGATTGGACACGTTTACGTCATTCTGATCAAATAAATAACTAAGTTTAACAAATAGCGCGCTAGGGTGGAATGTTTTGATCGGCTCTCCTCCACGAGGGCTTCGAGAGGGTCGTGAGGGGCCCGTACGGCCTCGTAACGTAATCAGAAAGATTATTGGCAATCTGTGGCGACATTTGCACCACTTTTTTTTTTGGCGGGTGGAAAATCATCAAATAATTCCTCCCGCTTGCACCCTTAGCTGTAACTTTCGTTGCGTTGCGCCAAAGACAACTACTTAAACTAAATTTCTAATAAGGATAAGACGTTATTCAGTAGTAACAACAAAAAATTCCATCTCTTTAAAAATGTTCTGGTCAGATTCGTAAATAATGAAATTCGTTGATGGATCAGTTAAAATCAATAGTTTACTGTCACAGTGTAAATCAATCACTCGCCAGGATTACTCACATGAGTAATTCTGGCGAGTGATTTTCATCACGGCTGGCCTGTTGGTCTAGTGGTTAGTGACCCTAACTGCTATGCCGGAGGTCGTGGGTTCGATTCCCACCCAGGACAAATGTTTGTGTGATGAGCACGATCATTTGTTCTGTGTCTGGGTGTAATTTATCTATAATATGTATGTATTTAGAAATATATAAGTATGTTTATCAGTTGTCTAGTACCCATAACACAAGCTCTGCTTAGCTTGGGACTAGATGGCGTTGTGTGATAGTCGTGGAATATTATTATTATTTTTTTTTTCTTAAGTTTTATAAACATGTGAGCAAGTAACTCTTTTGATTTCTATGTCATATTTCATACTAATATTACAAGTCTGGTAGGAAAGAATTACTAAAAACACGTCTATTTGTAAGCTTTTCACGCGTTATCGACGGATTAACAAGTTGGCATACACTATTATCGGTACATAAGATTTTATGTCAGGGCCACGTTCTTATGGTATTATTTCTGACTTTTACGCGGGCAAAAACCCGAGCAAAAGTTAGTATAAAATAGATGTATTGAGTGCTCACATAGACGTCAGCATCGGCACAGCGATGCGGGACGTGCTCACAAGAAGTATTGCGAAGGTATTCGTAACTCGTAACTCGTAACTCGCAGATACTCGAATGTATTTCAATCACGTCGCCTGATTGGCAATCTGTCGCCGCGAACAATTCGATTACGTCACCCATTGCCGCCGGCTAGTAAAAACGAAAATAACATTTTATTTATGACTTTAGAGACATTACAAGTTATGTGTTTCTAAAATATTTATGTGTTGATGTATGTTACTGAAGCTTGAAGTTTAGTTGAATCGATCACGACGTGTAACTTGGATGTGTTATTATCCGTTTTGCGGGTTTGCAGGGAACATAACATAATGTATCATGACGCATGTAATCCCTGAAGGGGCAGACAGTGCGCCAGTAGTACAAACCCAGTATCTATTCAGTTCAAGTTGTGATCGTCTCAATCGACATGAACCCAACAAGAATTAACTAAGTTTCTAGTAATTAATAGTTTTCCTTATTTAACTGTTGTTGGAAGCGGTCAATGGTCAGGCTAATACTATCAAATTCATTAGGACTAATTGAAAATAAACAAATGATTTGTTGCTAATACAGATTGGCTGTATAGTAATAAAATAAAATAAATATATCCATGTTAAGCAGTTAAATTAGTTTTTTTTACAACATTTTTTTCACACCTGGCTACAAGCGATGGCCGATAAGTCTCGACACAACATTAAATAACTCAAAACATAATTATACTAGTGCACTAAATTGCTTTTTATTTATTTATAATGGACATTATCGGGCATCTGACATGTTGTTAGCGCGGCGTCGTGTTGCGGGGGTGTCACCGCGACGCAAACATACATACACACGTCTGTTGTTCTGTCTCGGGTGACATGCTTTGTGTTGACAACAAAAGAGAAACAAATTATTATATTTACTTATTTACATAATGGCTGCGAGCGTGATAAGCGTTTTAATAATAATCGCAGTCACCCTGTCACGTACCGCTTTGTTGTACCTTGAATATAATAAATAATGTGAGTAATAATATAATAACGTCGTTAATAATAAACGGGTGAAGCTTTAACATAAGTACTGAACTCTTTGTGCAATGTTTTAAATAGTCTTCCATTTTTGACGGGGTTCTTCAATTGATTTGAATGTCAGTATTGTACTGCTTCTGATCGAGTATATAAGCTTTGTTATTTTGATTGTTATTCTAATAATAGTAAACCACAGGCAAATGTCTATTGAAACAGTTCGCACAAAATAATATTTAATCATATTTTTTAATTCAGAAATTCAAGTAGCGTCGCGGTTTCTACATGATTTTGTTTGCATTGTACTGTGTTCACCTCTGTCTACCCCTCCGGAAAATATAAATGTAATTTTAGGTAACTAAAGTTAGGATAAATAAAGGATAAAGTAAGGATAAATAAAGTTAAGTACAACTTTGTTTGTATTACTTAGAATACCTGAAAGGTTACGTGTTTCGTAGCACGGGGTCTACGAAAGTGCTACGGGCTGCGGCCTACGCTGCTACGAGTCTATCTGATAAACAAATAATATTGGTCTAACACAACCCGATCACTTTTCAAACAATACTCATTCATTCAAAAATGGTTTACTTGTTTTGTGAATGAGGTGAAAGTTGATTTGTTTGTGCACAACAATCAATAAGGACTTTCTCAAATATCATCAAAATAAAACAAACCGTTTCGTTTCGTCCTATACGCCGGATATTTGTATCCGGCAATGAGAGATCAAAACCGTTCATTCAAGAAGAATTGAATCGCTCAAGGATCGATTGTCAATCAGTCAAAACAAAACACTGATCCGCCGGGGTCGGGTTACGCACTGTCGATGTCGTTCGCACAGCGGTTTTTTGAAATGCCTTTTATCTAAATAAAAAAATGTCTCTGATTAGAACTCATTTTAGCGAAAGAACAACAGATAATATTGCGTTATTGAACAATGTATTGTCAATGTCGACAGAACGAATTCTATTTTGACAAATGAATGTTTTTCACTGCTATTTCGGTTAGACAGACCCTTTTCGCGGTTATCGAACAACAACCATAAGTGATTTATAATATGTTAAAAGGAAACAATAAACGATAAAATTACTATTTAAAAAATTAATTTCAAGTTTGTTTCAATGATGAAATTACTGTGTTATAATTTCTGCACCAATTTTATGAAGAAATTTTATAATCGTTTGTCGACACCTGTCAATTAGCGAGCTGTCACAACTATCAGAGCGCGGACAAAGACGGGCACAATGCGTCGAGTGTTCCCTATCAATACAATTAAATGTCGGTCAATATCGCAGCTGCAGGTACCTTTGTGTGTGTTGAGGGATGAAGAGCGGCGTGTTGTGGGACATTGTCGGATAGTGCCGACTCACGCCGGTCGGCAGTGAGGCGGCGTTGAGATGAACATCATTATATTTGTTGTGAAATTGGACACAATGAGCCTTTTTCCGCGACATTGTAAACTGCGTACATTGATGTGACAACATCTGAACTTGAGATGTCCTTTGTAGTTGTAGTCCAGTGTGAACATAAAAACTTTTGAGTTCACCTTTCTTATTGTACATCGATACAATTGACAGAATCTTGTGAATGAGACAATTTTGATGTTCTGATGGCACCGAATTATGTTGTTTGGGCGACAACTAAGCACAATTTTATTGAGTGACAAACTGTTGCCGATAAGTTGACGTCAAAACATTGTGATTGAATTTAAAAGGTTTATTCAGTTTATCAAAATATTAGATAACCAAATGGGACTCCAAATGACAGCCATTGATCTTTTTGCTCACATACGTACCTACATGGTACGTATGTGAGCAAAAAGATCAATGGCTGTCAATAGTTTAGTACTCGTATGTACCGATAGAAAAACTATATTATTTTCAGAAAAGTGGCGGGTGTGATGTGGCACAGAGTGGCCCACGAAACACCACAACGGAAAAGGTTGAAAGAGCAAACAGATTTGCAGAAAATAAATAAGCAAAAAATACTAGAAACAGTTTCAGAATTAAGAACAAGTTTTAACATGTATGTAGTTACTACAATATTATTGTACTAGGTTTAAGTGAATCTGTTGAATACAAGGTAAATTATTATTATTAATTAAATAGTAAGGTTTTTAAAACATTGTTTTAGACCATAAAGTTTACCTGTTTAGTGTTTCTTTTTAAATTTTTTGATTGAAAACAACCCAATTTTGGCTTTGTTGTGTATTTTGTTAACGTACGTAGTAATTGTTTTGATGTGGTTAGGGGTAAGAAGTGAAGTGCCCTTATCATAATGTCTTAGTAGGTAATTGTAACTAGGATAGTCTCAAACATTATGTTGTGCTATGAATCTGTACAGAACTAGGAACTAGGCTGCTACATGCTTGTGGATCTAATAAAGATGTGTTCGGAGCAATTTAGTGATTTGATTAACCGTACGTGTTCCCTCGACACCGCCGCCATTTGCAATCGCAATTACAATTACTGCCACCCTTCATACTGCTGCGTGCTTGCGACCTTAGCGCGACCTGCGGCGATATTACAGGCTGTATTGCGTGGGAATAAGGTGTATATTACAGCGTGTGCTTAGAATTTTCTCTTGTAAAAAGAAACCGCGACCCAAAGCCCGAGGCTGAAGTGTGCACACGAGTGGTGAATTGAGCCGAGCATAATGTTGAGTTTGTTTGGCGCGTAGCGGCCGCTGATTGGTGGAGGGCGGTGGCGTCGCGCGCTCTCATTGGTGGGCGTTGGCGGGAAAAAAGCAGGCTTTGTGCCTCGCGACGATTTATTCACGACTATTAGTTATGGTTGGGTGAGCGGTTGCTCCGGGGAATAGTGATGCACCTCGCTTGTCGGTGTTGCTCACGACTTGAAACTAACTTACCTACTTGGGAAAATTTTCGTTCACATAATCATAATTCATTTTTTAAATTTTAGACGATTTTACAAGTTATCTCGTGAATTTGATTTGATTTGAAATTATTTCACAAGTTTCCATGAAACCTTTACTTACGGGATCTAAGTATATTTTGGTCTGTTAATTGGTAATACCCAAGTTAAATTTAGAAAAGATCATCATTATCATTTTCCAACACGTAACTCACCGAAAACGCTAGCAAAGGATAAAGTTGACTCCTATCGCAAGTTGACTAAAAATAACTGAACAACGACGATGCTAAAATGTTATTTCAATGCATCGCCCCATTACACTGTGCTAGAAGCTACAACCCAGCACGTTTGTCCAGCTGTCATCGACAGCGCACTCGGTATCGACTGCTGCTCATCCCGCGTGTTTAGCGCGCGCGGTGTAATGGGACCAGTGCCAGTTGCCAGTTACGTCTCAATCATCCCACCTTTTACTTACTGCCAGAGCGAGACCTCCATACCTTGTCCACTCGATAGAAAGAGACAGAAAATACGCATTCAAATACTTTGTGCATTCAATTTTATGAGTACTATTGACGAAGGAAAGAGACTTTGGACTTTATAAAAGGAAACATTGGGTTGAATTTAGACTGAGCAGTGTTAAGTATATTTTTCCTTCGCAATATTTAGCATGTGTATGTTTTCTTTAGATATGAATGCAAATAGTAATGGCGCATTTTTATTTGGATGTTTACATAGAGGGTCTGACGTCGCGAGGGGAGGCAGCCGCCATCTTGTTGTAGCATCAGCAAAAGAAGCGGGATTACGTGGCGGCACAAGTGCTGGTAAGTAAAAGCCACTGGGCCGAAGGGTGCTCCTCGAGGCACTCCACGTCGATCCGAATTGATTCGGATTGCTTTTGATGTGCGCACCTTTGCAATGATGCGGGTTCGACAGAGTACCACTGTACTGTGCACACACGGTTACAGATTACAATCTGTTTCTATACTAGTGATAGTATACTGACTCATTTCAAAAGGTCGTAACTGTGTGTAATTTATTGTTAATTCGAAATTACTTAATGACGATATCTGTGAACTTTGCGATAGTCATACCTAATACTTAATTGGCATATATTATTACTTTTGTAAATTAATATCAAAGTAAAAACTAAATTTTAAACAACTGTATGTTTATCTAAGTGTATTATGCTGTTGTGATCTGCCAAGGAAAACATGTAGAATATAATGAGGAACAAAGCACACAAATGAAATAAAGTCGGTAAGTACAAGTGTCCAGCAAGTGATATACAATAGAAACGACCACCTGGGACATGTTGAGCAGTCGACGTGTTTTATCAGATATAATGAGGAGAGCGTTCTATGAAGCACTATTATGAAAGGTCCATTTTACGCTTTTTAACGTAATGTTGTATTATGATCTGCTGTAGCGGCCTGTTTTCGTCGTAGGACGGACGGACGGCGAGTTAGCCCACCACTCACCGTTCACTGGCTTGCGTCTACGGTGGCCAGAGGTCATCACGTGTTCCACGACGCCCGGAGCGCATCCCGCGGCGGCTGGGACGAGAGGTTCTCCCTCTCGCGTTCAGCCACCACTTCGCTAGCATCAATGCTTCGCAGAAGGCGGCGACGACGTCCCATTCCTCTTCGCCCAGGACCATGGCTTGCACCAGGGCCGGGGATCATTTGTCAGCCTTACTTCATATAAACGATTTAGCGACAGTTATTAGAGGTATCTGGGTTTTGGTTCAGTATTGATGAAGATTGATTGTTACGAAGGTAGTCTTCTTTTTCTTATCGAGCGGGTAGTAAGATCATCCCCTCACACCCTAGTGTTAGACTGTCAAACCGCCTCAAGGGCCTCTGACATGTCGGGGCCGCGGGTAGTCCAACGGTTATCGCGGCCTCGACATAGAGGGCGAAGAAGGAACATGGGTGGTTTTTAGTCAGTAGAAGTCTGACACTCCCTTTCGCTCTGCCCAAGAGCGGGAGGGGTTATTCGATGATTTTACACCCACCAAAAAAAAAAAAAAAAAGGGCCTCTGACATGGCTGCGGGTTGTTCTATAGAGACACCGCGGCCGCGGCACAAGGGCTAAGAAGGAACATGGGTGGTTTTTAGTCAGTAGAAGTCTGACACTCCCTTTCGTCCTGGCCAAGTAAACCACTCGACCATGGAGCCAGTTACGTAGTTCCAGCTACTTTAATGTTGAGCAATCGACATGTTAATTTTAACAATAATTTTGGAAAATGCTCCTATTTAATAACGTAACTATTAAACTTACATACTTCTCACTTTGAGGGCTTTCACAACCCTGTTTTCCCTTCTTCACAAACCCACTTCTCCTTCTTACCTCACTTCCGTTTGTCAATATTTATGCACTGCTCACAGCAAGACTCTTCGCTCCACTAATAATCGTCTTCTACGTTGTCCCTCTCATCGCTCTGGTTTTATAAAATCGTCCTTCTTTGTGCAGGCGGTTTTCCTCTGGAATGAACTCCCTCAAGATATCAGGACAGTAAACGGTTAGTTCACGTTCAAAATGAAAGCTCGCGAGCACATTCGCAAGAAGTTGGCAGCTTCGTCTCACAACTAAGTTGTTAAAGCTTTTCATGTGTATCTTTCAAAACTTTATATATTGTATGTATGTATTTATTCTTATATGTTAGGTATATATATTTTCTAATTTTTGATTCTGTTTTGCACCTACTGTGTAATGTCTCTGCATCACCCTAAGGTAGACTGGTAGAAAATGCCCAAGGCATTAAGTCCGCCTTTGTACGGTTTTATTACTTGTGCATAAAGTTTTAATAAATAAATAAAGGTGTATGTAAGCTGATGTCGTTTTCAGAGTGTGTATTGTTTACCTGAAACTGAAATAGCACAGGATACCCAGACAGGCGTGGTGGCGGTAGCTGGGATCGAAAACAAGTATTGTTCTTGCGGCGGTGAGACGACAACGTTACCATCGCGGGTATATCTTGGATTTGGCTGGCACAGAAACGTAGAGATTGAATGCAAAGAAAGGCAATGATGATCATTATCTAAAACAAATCGATATTCCTCTTTAGAAAGGTAAAATTTTAATAAATATTTAGATTTTCGTGAAATGCGTTACCCACATAATATAACAACATGCAGTAGGTAAAAGTAAAGATTACCTACTACAGGAATTTCTTGTTACAATTCGTGAAAGTAAGGAAGATATTTAAAGAACTAGTTCAATGATGTGTGTTTTTGTTTGAGCTGTAGAATAAACCTAAATTGCTAAACCTATATTGGTAGTTGAAGTAGAAAAATATGTAAATGAATAAAGTTTAACATTAAAAAAATAATAACAAGAATCAGTTATTCCACTCCCATAATGATTTTCCCTTCTCTACCGACGCCGCTGTTTACAATCACATATTGCTTGGATTAGTAAAGACATAAGGCTCATGAGAACAATAACCTTCAGAGGTAACTAGGTGTCAGTTCGCTACAGTCATTTGCTGATCATCACACAATACGCCAAGTATAGGTACTGACAACATCTTCAAATTCATCACCATCGATAGTTCGAGTATAAGATCCACTGATTGGTTTCTGAAGTGACAGTAGTAAGTCATAGTGAGTTCAGCTGCTAGTTCAGTTCTAGCTCGCAGTCATACCAGATTAGGTTAGGTTAGACTTGCACAAGTACTCGGTGGCTGACTGCGGATTTTTTGTAAGTATTACATAAAATTACATCAAGCCTGTAGGTAATCCCCAAAGGGTTAAGCACAGGTGTTCCTTATAGAACACCTACATTTAGTCAGTTATGTCGCATGTAAAAGGGGGCAAGCCTATTGCCATCAACGGGGCACAAATCCAGTCCCCGTGACTGCTACTGAGAAATCCCTGATGAAACAACCCTATAACCATTTGCTCGATCTGGCAATCGAACCCAGGATCTTATCATCATTTATTTATTTATTTAGACAACTAAGATCCATTAGGTTAGTAACAATATTCCTAAAACCTATGTTAATACTTAAAGTAAAGATCCTTGGGTTAGTAACAATATTCTTAACCTATGTTAGTACTTAACTGAAAACAAAGACAGAGTACATATGACTAATGACCCCACCAACGGGCTGTTTTATATGCCTCCCGACTATAGCTCTCAGAATGCTGTTAGGGCTGCCACGGATTCTGTTCAGCAGCAAGGCCACCTTCTTACACCGGTACCGTATTGAAGCAGTCGGTACGTGCCTTAGCGAACATAGATGACGCGCTACAGAACCGAGGCAGACGCAACAGCACCCTAAACGCGTTGTTGTACTGGATCCGCACAGCATTGTAGGCTTTTTGGGTGCAACCACAGGCTTCAACAACAGCACACAGCACAGGCTCAACAGTTGAGACTACGCCCGCTAGACCAACGAGCTAGTGTACTTTATATCGTGCGAAGGTATTCACCGTATTCGATATTGGAAATAGAGTTATGGAGCTTAAATGAAGTTGGGCAGGATACCGCGGTAATGGCAGGTGTAGTAAAGCTGTAACTAGCATCCAAGGTCTGGAGAGAGAACTCTTTTTCGTCCCGCGGCGAGATGGGCAGACAATATTGTTACCATCGCGGGAATATCCTGCATAAGGCTGGCACGAGAACGTGGAGCTTGGCACAACCTAAGGCTGATTTTGATTACTTAAGTGATAATCTGAGCAATGACGAACATCCATTTGCTCTCTACCGTTGGCTTCGAGTCACCTTACATACAACTCATTAGAACAGATAACATCATAGATAACTACTGTTTTTCCTGAAAACTTGCCATATCGCCGGCACCATGTGAACTTGAACACTACACTAACAAGTGTTTATTTATCTCTGATTTTTTCAAGGTAGAGCCAACGATAATAGCTATTACAGCCATCATTTAAAAACATTCCTCAAATCAATAAAGAATACCTCACGCTCTACCTTAAAGTTTATAATTTTCGCTATCTTTCAGTTCGTCCCACGCAATTTATAACAATAGACAGATAGAATATCCGATCACCGCAGAACAAAATTAAATGATCATAACTTTTCATTTTACCGTTAACGTTCCATTTTCTGGCTTAAAATCGGTTGTAGTAACAATTAGTGGGGGCATGACAAAGTGCGGGCAGGCCGGGGGTGCCATGTGGGGTACAGGGTAGGGGGTAGGCAGGGCTCTCATTAGCAACTTGTCCAAACTCGTTATAAGTTGACACCGGCACCGCGCCGCGATTGACTCGCTCGCCGTAAAAACTAATTCCTCGCCCTCGATACAGGGCTGTCTGTACCACGGGCTATTATTTAATTGTTTCAACTTATGAGTAAATAATCAGCATCCCCTAAGAATGTTAGGTAGGTAAGTATTTAGTCAGCAATCAAAATTATCCCCTAACAAGGCATGTTCTAAATGGGTAGCACCAACCTCCTTACAAAAACTATTGGAGTTAGTCATTACCAGTCGACCTCTACCTGCCTCGTGGTCGTCTATATCTGAACGGCACTTTTCTGCTTATTAAAGACTAGCCAAGTGCAAGTCGGACTTGCACATAAAGGGTTCCGTACCATTGTAGTAGATATTGAGAGCTTTTCCACGTTATTTTAGCACCATAGACTACAAATATTTTCCTGTAATCTATAAGTGTTAAACTATTTACTGTTTTTTTTTTGAAAAGATGATGAAGATGGAAAAATGGTCGGAGTTACAGACAGACACACGAGTGATTCTATAAGGGTTCCATTTTTACCTTTTGAGGTACGGTATTTTTTGTAACCTGTTCTATGGTAATTTAGAATTTATTTATAACTTATTTGTTTCTTACAAATGCGATGGTTTGTGAGGATGTCTGGATGTTTGTTACTCTCACACGAAAACTACTGACCGTATTTCGATGAAATTTGGCTCACAGATAGTTTATACACTGGGTAGGATATATTTTTATCCCGGTTGTATGCTCCCGTGGGACAATTACCGAAGTCTACATGGACGAAGCCACGGGGTTAGCCATAATTAGCTAGTGTCCAATAAATTGCCTGAATCTAGACGTTAAATTTGCAGATCAGACTCTCAATGGTAACATAATATGTAAGGTAACGACTAAACGAATAATTAGCGCGTTTTGTGATCGCGCGTCACTTGTCGCGTGTGTTTGGGCACGTCGCGTCAGAGTGGGGTGATGACGGCGTCATTAGCGCCAGCCCTGCGGCGTTGCGCGGCGACAGGGCGACGTCGCGCGGCGATAGCGCGCGGTGCGTGACATCGTGACGTTCGACCGCGACACGACGCCGGCGACAAATTATTTTATATCATAATGTATTGCCGATAATTTTCACACCGGATCGGGATACAGGGTGTGTGATTTTATCTTAGAAGCTCACCAATTAAACTTAACACGTTTCGCATCTGAAACGCGTTCAAGAACTGTAATTGTTGTGGAATATTGACACTGACAGTTCTTGAACGCGTTTTATATGTGTAGATCGCGTTCAGTATATTGATTAATATCGCATAAAGTACTTTTGCAATTTAGATGACAAATCTCAAGGTATCTTTCTTTGATAACATTGCAATGTGCTGTTATTTTCAGATCCTTGTTTAGTAACGTAATGTGCCACAACTTTCATTTCTTTTGAAAGAGAAAATCAAATAAAAACTCAGTCTTGTGTCTTTCTGTTACACTCATAACATCACGCCTGTAATCCCCGAGTTTAAGAGTTAGTCAGAGGTGTACCTACCTAACAGAACCCACTTGTCGCTCGCTATGTTTAAATCTAATGTACGATAGAGGGCAAGCCTATTGCCATCAACCGGGAGGAATCCAGACTTCGTGACTGCTACTAAATAAACCCTGATGGAAAAGCTCCCTAACACTTTCCGATCCGGGAATTGAACCCGAGAAGTCATGCTCAGTCGAACATTAAGTAGACCGATGACTTTATGAAATGAGTACCTAACTGTATAGCGAACTGTTAGTTCATCTCCATACAGCTTTGTAGAAAAGAAGCTAGCAGCAGGAATAGGGATGTTTACTGACTTGAAAAAAACAGTTTTTTAATTAGTCCGTCTGTTAGATTATCAAAAAATATTGCATCCGTATTTTTTGTTTTATAAAATCAATAAAAAATGACGGTGATAAAACGCGTCAAAGATTTGAGTTGGGGGTTGTGACGTCACTAACCGCTAAAGAATGTCATACTAATGTTTCAGAAAATGACGTGTCACGAATTTTCAAAGCACTGTATCGTCTTCATTGTTTGTTTACGTAAAAAAATGAAAAATAAGTAGTACGTGTCTAATATTTTTTCGAAATCTATCTGACGGACTAATTAAATTTTTCTTGTTAACTACCCTATTCCGATATCGTCACCAAATATTTGGCTCTTAAAAACATGAGATACTCTAGTCTGTATAGGTACCTAGTTATAAAAGAATTACGAATATGAATGTTTCTAGCATCATCCTGTACTTGTGATTGAGGGTATCGGCGCGCGGTCGCTCGTTAGTGACGCGGTAATGAGCATTACGCGGCCGCACCCGCACCGCACCGCACCCGCGCCGCACCCGCAACGCTCCCGCACCGCTCCCGCAACGCACCCGCCGCTCACGATCGTGCTTATTGAACTCATTCGACATAATGTACATACCTAGCCATGATCTGGTTACCAATAATTGCGATGTTGCCTCTTCACGACATTTTTGGGTTATTTCTGACGAAGTGATTATAAAATTCGCAGGGACTTTTTTATTTTTTGTGACAATATATTCGATGCGACGAAAGATGAACGTTGATTTGATTTTATTCCGAAACAATAATTGTTTGATTTTGGACAGAAAGCTATCAATGAACCTAGATGCGACTTATCACAACTTATATTTAAATAATAAATAATTAATCTAATCATAATCATCAAATATTTGTCAGCTTCAGGCTGTTTATAGTTTTAATACACACTACATTTAACACAACTGTCACGGAAGGATAAAGTAACTACGTTGGTTTATAAAGGTAGGTACTATAGTTTCGGATTCTAAGTAACTTCTGTTTTTAGGGTTCCGTAGCCGTAAGACTTCACAGTTGAAACTTGGCACGTAGATGTATTCTGTGAACCGCTTTAGATTTCTATGTAGGTATTTACTACATATCGTTCAAACTACTTACTTACGGTTGATTGTTTTTATTGCGAGCTACACCATAATATTTCAATATGTTTGGTGAACGAATTTTTTTTAGTTTCAGTTCCATGTAGGTATGGGGATATGTAGGGGTTCCATGGGTTCCGCTTTAGGATTTTCATACAAAAATAAAAAAAAGATTAAGGGGACCCTTAATCTTTTTTTTAATTTTATTTTAAACTAAAAAAAAATTCGTTCACCAAACATATTGAAATATTATGGTGTAGCTCGCAATAAAAACAATCAACCGTAAGTAGTTTGAACGATATGTAGTAAATACCTACATAGTTTTTAAGATTTAGAAAACATACACACAACAACAACATTTAAAAAATCGCAAATATAACGTCATTTATACAAACACTATGAAAAACAAACTTATCACAAAATATGTTTTAATACAAAATTAGAGGGGGCTTACCTAAGTTGCGATGGTACGGAACCCATCATGTGCAAGTTCGACTTGCACTTGGCCAGTTTTTCTCTTTGTAAGTATTTTGTAATCATTGTAATTGGACCATATTATATGATTTGGAAAGAGGTACCTACATAACTTCTGGCGCAATTTTTTGGGTTCGATCCCAGGCAGGTGAATTACTTTGTGTAATTTATTTCATCATCACTGCTCTCAAAACGGTGAAGAAAAACATCATGAGCAAACAATATACAATATAATAAATAAATGTCTTAGAACCAAAAATTTCGAAGACGTGTGAGGATTTTGTGATTAACAAGTGCCTACGTAAACATCTGTGTTTTCTAATTTATTTCAAAGCTCGTGACGAGGTTCAGAGCAGTACCTAATTGTCATGTGGGTATAGCTACTACTTAGGTAGTTGTGTGATCGAATGACTTATTTCATGACCGAAAGTTTCAAAAAAGTTTGAGAGGAAATCGAAGCCATGTGACATTCACTATCCTACAATGTTGCACTTGTTTCGCGAGCCCATTCCTTCTAGCAGAGAAGTGGGCTGTTCACCAGCAGGGGAAACTGAGGAACAGTGGACTTAGATAGCGGGGGAAAAGAAATCGTCGACGAAATTAATTTCGCGTTTGTATGTAGTACCTACCTACTCTTTGAGCGATGATGTGTGTTGCGAACTAATGTTTAGGAATGTGTGGGTGTGATCGTTCACTATCACTAAGCGACCCCTATCTAAATTAATGCTTAATAAAATGCACGTTGACTGTTAGAATTACTACTGACAGTTGTTCTATTCTTGGACTATTCCATCTTTGGGGGAAATGTAGACCATTGTATAAGTATGGTATTTGGTCTAGATTGCACTCGTAGTCTCATGGCCGTTCTCACAAACAATACGGCAATGAGACTTTTCAAGGTATATTTCTAAACAATATGTGAACGTGTGCTGTCTCGATATGACAAGATATCCCTTTTCGTGGTTATATTTTAAAGGACGGTGGATATTATATTATATATTATATAGCAAGATAAATGATAAAAACAAGTACACGGGTTGATCTACCAAGTTCAGCATATCTTTTAGAGTCCTAAGTATGTCCAGCAGTGGACGTCTTTCGTCTGAAATGATGATGATGATGTTGACGTAAACAAAAGATGAAGACGATACAGTGCTTCGAAAGTCGTGTGACGTCGTGTGACGTCACAAGGTTAGTACTTTTTTACCCACAAAGTGATCATGATCTTTGAAACGTTTTATTTCCGTCCATTTTTATTTATTTGATAAAACAAAAAACACGTATCCAATATTTTTAGATATTCTAACTGACGGACTAATTAGTTTTTTTTGTGAAAGACTCTATTCCTAAAACTGGAATTTAGCTGCATATAATAGAAACTGACCCCAACACAGTTGGGGAAAGCTTGGGTAGAAAATGATAAAGTGGATTTCCTCAGCAAGCCGCATGGGGTGTAGTCAACCAGGATTTTTCGTATTAAAACGCAAGATATACCTAAGTATTGTTTGTTGTGGTTGTGACGCACTTGTAACTTTATATAAAAAATAATTAAATTCTCTAACACACAATGACAGACAACGCTTATCAAGTCTAGAGGAAAGTAAAGTGGTCATTGAAGGAAAAAAAATTGTTGACTTAAAATATGTTGCAGCTCCGTACAATAACCTACTATCATTTTTTAACATCATGCGCTTATCTTACCTGTCAAATAAGAACTTACAGAATGAATTATCAAATTTAGCACACGACCTACACAATGTAATTATTAACGTTCTGTAGAATATTCGCAACAAAGTTGAAATTTTAGTGTTTCTAATAAATCTTTAGAAGAAATCGGTTATTCTTAAAAATTGGTAATGACGTGATTGTTTATGGCAAAGCAGCAACCACTACCTATAGTATTATAAACAAAATATTACACAAGTGTAGAAATATCAAAAGTAACTACATTATTTTCTATGCTTGGGCACCCATTAGGTAAGATAAAATGTCATAATAGCTTCGGCCATTGTTTCGCAATAAAGTGCAATTCCGATATCATATCATCATCATCAACAGCCTATAATGTTTCCACTGCAAGGTCTCAGGCCTCCTCTCTAGGAGAGGGATGGGCTATGATCCACCACGCGGGCCCAGTGCGGATTGGTAGATGTCACATGTCTTCGAATGTTTGGTTCTAAGACATGCCGGTTTCCGCACGATGTTTTCCTTCACCGTTATTTATGAGAGCAGTGGTGATGAAATAAATTACACAAAGAATGCGCTTGACTGGGTTCGAACCCACGACTCACTGTTCGTAAGTCGGGGCCGCTATCACTGAGCCACCACTGCCCACGATATTTTAAACTGGAAGAAATATGTCGAAATGACAGAGAAATATACTGATTATGAAAAAGATTAGCTAAGCTACAGCGCAGAAAGTTCTCATTGATGACACTCATACGTACCTACCTACTTACTTCGATTCCAGTTCCACGGAGTAAGTACTATAATATTTTTAGGGCATCCCTTTTTTTGGGGAGTGGGAAATCATCAAATAACCCCTCCCGCTCTTGGGCAGAGCGAAAGGGAGTCTCAGACTTCTAGTGACTAAAAACCATAGGGCATAGGGCATCCTTGGGTAGGAATAAGACTTGCAGAAACAGTTTTTTTCAATTGCAAAATAACTGTGGCAACAATTTTTGTTCACTTTCGTCCGTCTTTTTATTTTAAAAATATTATTTCCTATTTAAATCGGACTATAGTATTAAAAATTTTAATTGAACTCATAAAGAGTTCAATTAAATTTTTGCACGGATTCTTAAATCTTTAAAAAACAATAAGTGCAGGCTAAGTATGTCACTCCTTATAACATCAGTTATCTATCAGTGAAAGTCCCATTAAAATCGGTCCATTGGTTTTGGTGATTAGTTGTAACAAACAGACAAAAACCTGCCAAGTTAGAGTCGGACTCGCGCACCGAGGGTTCCATAAAACAAAGTTTTAAATATTAAAAATATTTGTAAGTATTTAATTTAATTTTAATTTGTAATTTCTATTTTTTTTATTTTACTATAACTCAATATGTACACCTTAAATAAATATGTAAAAACGTACATAAATAAAATCTGGCCATGATTAAAAATATTTTAATTATATGTTGTTACAAAAAAATATGCTCATATCAGTGCATATTTTTTTGCTCATATCAGTGCTATAAGACGTTGCTTCGTACCAAATTTTAAGATTCTGAGTTCACGGGAAGTAGGTACCCCGTAGGTTTTAAATCCGTGCGAGTGTCGAAAATTGGTGGCATAAACGGCTGTATCTTTTGATTGCGAATTGGCTTTGAAGTTTGATTTTTTGACAGTAGACCTGAGTATTTGATATATAAATTTCAGTTTGATATCTTAACGCATTCCTGAGAAAAAGGGTTTTCACAGACTGACGGACGGACAACAAAGTAATCCTATATGGCTTCTGTTTTTTTCTTTCGAGGCACGGTACCCTAAAAAACAATAAAAAGCTCTGATTTGGAAATTTCAGACACTTCATCATCTACCTAGCCTTCCCCAACCATGTTGGGGTCGGCTTCCCGCCTAACCGGATGTAGCTTAATATAAGTAGGTATTCCCTCTCAAAGAGAGGAGGCCTGTGTCCCAGCAGTGGGGACATTAATAGGCTGTTGATGATGACATGGAACAACTACTGGGTAAATACGATACCCCTTCGTAAGACTGTCAGACTTTCAGGTCACTGACAACCTGTAACGACTGCCAAAGATCTATAAATGACGGGAACAACGACTTAACGTGCTTTCCGATGTATGGAGGAAACTCGACTCTGTATTTAATACGTGGTCACCCATCCACATACCAACTTAGGCAAGCACGGTTTAACCTAAGTGGCTGAGCAAGTAGACTGCTGCGCTGCGTGTAGCGGGTTCGATCCCGAACAGAATAAATATTTGTATGGCCTACTGATAGTGGTTTCGGGTCTGGGTATTTGTGTATGTGAATTTGAATGTTTATAAACGCACCCACGATACAGGAGCAATGCCTAGAAGGGGCAACGCTTTAAAAAAAATATTAAGCCACGAGAAACTCCGAAAAAAAAATCTTTATTTCAGACCTAATCAGTCCATACGTAGTTAGTGGTTAGTAACAAACTGTGCTTACATGCTATGTTAGTGTTGTTAGTACTTAATTATATTTAACGTAAACCTATAAGTAAGTACCTAATTTTACCCAGTACCTTTGGGCAGTCCACTGTGCCAACAATCATTTCCAGGATGCTGTTCTGAGTGCTACGCAAACGTTGCAGTAGGTAAGCCGCTTTCTTACGCATGATGGCGTGAAAGCCATCCGTACGAAAACTTCTCCTCCAATTACAAATAATTGTATTTATTTGTTTGCAATTATAAATCCACGTTTTGGAATGAGCAAGTAGGACAGCCTATTCTGTTATTTCTATAGTAGCTGACTACTACAGACATACACAAGACACTGACGTCTTGTTTCTGGGACTATAGTTTAATTTATTGATTTTGGCAAATGAAAAAAAGTGCCTGAATTGGTTTATTTAGGTATAATGTATTAAAGTAAATATTATGGAGTTGATCTGTTTCTGTTACAGTTCCAGATTTGTCAATACCGTTGCATCTCAATGAATGCTTGGGTGTTTAACGAGAAGTTTTTCTCTCCAACATGTTTCCGTACCCGGTGCGGTCATGTGAAAGAGCAAGTCATGCCATGTCATCTGTAACGTATCAGGCGAAATTTATGATTTCAATAAGCTTAACATGATTGTCTTTGATTTTATTTCGTCATAATATCTAATCTAAGACGTTGCGTTGGAAGGCCACCCACTAGGTGGACCGATGACCTGGTGAAGGTAGCGGGAATTCGCTGGATGCGAGACGCACGGGACCGGTCAATGTGGCGACACTTGGGGAAGGCTTATGTCCAGCATTGGACGTCTTTCAACTGAAATGATGATGATGAAGAATACCTAATCTTACGTACCTAGATATTATGGACATACGACACAACTAATGTAATGCTCTATAATTAACTAGTATTTCCTGGTATATTATGATGGTTTTGTTTTTAATGTCTATCTCCACATTAGAGCGGCGATGTGTATCCAACCCCATTGAATGCATTGTTGCGTGCACTATTGTGAAACTAGTTCACAATACTTGTATCGAGAAGTGTGATGTGATGATGATATTTTATCGGTAGTTAGAACCGTGTTATAATATGCCATTTAAGTATGAATACGTTTATACTGATAAATATAAGGTCCAGTTCCCAGTAAAAGCCAATAACACACTCCCCGACCAAACTGTTATTGGGTTTTTCCCCAGCATTGTTTCAGAAACAGCCATGGAGCCAGTATCTACCCAGTTGATGAAATTACGGTCGCCCCCTATTAATTGGAATTAACTGAAACATAACTAGCGAAATGTGGGTGTAATAATAAAAAGGTACAACTCTGCCTAACCATTCGTGTTTTGCAGCAGTGATTTTATGATTATACTAGCTTGTGCCAGCGGCTTCGCCCGCGTGGAGTTCGATAATTGTCCCACGTGATTATACCGGTAGTATAATCACGTGGGATAAAAAGTATCTTATGTATAAATCCAGGTTATAAAAAAATCTGTGTTTTACATTTTATCCACATCCGTTCAGTAGTTTTTGCGTGAAAGAGTAGCAAAGATCCTCACAAACTTTCGCATTTATAATATTAGTAGGATTCAGATTATTTTTGTATTTTATTTGTGTTATTTTATTGATATTTTACTTTGGTTAATAATAACTAACTAAATTTTACTTAGGTTGGTCTGTGGATGGGTGACCGCCCCTTACCTACCGAGTTTTCTCTGAAGTTTCTTACTTTCGCAAAACCAAAGCAAAGTAGACTTGTGGGCAAAACATTACCACACAGACTTTTGAAAGTTCTTTACAAGTGGACTGCTTTACTGTGTTGCACCTCAGCAAAGCTTATAAGGAGCAATTGTCTGACTTGAGCTTGCTTCGGCTAGCTTGCTTCACGGGACACGCTGTCACTTCGGGAAAACATCGTAAACATTTCGACGCGACGGGCACCGCGTCGGAAACATCAAATAACTCCTCCCGCCCTGGGCAGAGCGGTCGCGAGTGTCAGACTTCTACTGACTAAAAACCACCCATGTTACTTCTTAGCCCTTTGTGTCGACGACGCGGTATCTCTTTCAAACAACCCGCAGCACGGTAAGTTACCTTACTTAAAGTCTACGAGCCCATCATATCGCTCTGTGTTGCACTTACACTTTGGTTATGAACTACGATTTCAAGTGCCCTTTTCACACCAAAAACTAAATAGAATTATACCTAAGTACCTACTTACTGTCTAATTAAATTTGTTTTCGTTACTAGACTTAAATTTACTTAAAATGATGAGTTGTTTGGCAACAGGCTCCTTTAACATGGGACTTAATCTTTTAATTAAACCTTTTTTGCCAGCTTTTCCTGTCAGACCTTTACTTACATAAAAGTACACATTACGTACCTACATACCTAATACCTAATACGACGTAGTTCCTCGTAGGTAGGTACATAGTAGGTACCCACGTTGGTTGTTAGATATTGACATTATTAATAATTTGTTCACAGTTAATTAAATTACACGGTGCCTAGGTACATGTGGCGATGTCATTGTCCTTCATTTTTTGTTTGCTATTCAAAAATATTCTAACGATCAATGAATGGCTTTGTAATAATTTACACAAACGACTCCAAATGATTTTGAATGCGTAATTTCACATTATGTAACAATCCAATAACCTCCCTCGACGCTTAGCTAAAAATGTGCTCCCCCTTCCGCGTGAAAGGCTTCTAATTACGAATTAGAGCGCATTGTATCGTAATGAAGTAACGGTCACCGGCGGCCGTCGGCGTCGGCGGCGGTCGGCTCGCGTCGGCTGCGCTCGGCGATGTTCGGCCGCGCTCGCCGCTCGATACCCAATCAATGTAATTAGCGATCACTCTCGACGGTTAAATGTTCAATTTGGCACGTTGTCCGAGCCAATGGGTGGCGCGCGGTCGGCGAGCGCGGCGCTGATTGGCTGTGCGCTCCGCAGCTCCTAATTATTGGCCGCGGAGGAACAATAGCGCGGTTTGATGTTCGACCGCGCTAATATGGCCGCCGGGACGTGTGCATTGTTTTACAATTTATTAGCGCACAGTTGTAATGGCGTCGCGTGATTTATCGGTTGTTTACTGGTGTAATGCGAGTGTGTAATGTAATGCGATGAACGCAAATAACAGTTCTCTGATGCAGTGCTCTAGTCTGATCTACAACACATTTGTCATCAACTATCTACAGGTAGGTAAGTGAAGTACTTAGTGGATAGGTACCTAGGTACTTACCTAGTTATTTTTTTTTATTCGTCATTATTTTGTTAAAATTTAGCCGACCGCAGGGGAGAAGGCACTTGTTTATGTAGGTAAGTGATTTTTTCAACAGTGATCAGTTGTGTTGTACTTTTACAAATGTAGAGTTTCACGAAACATAAACTTGCCGCTTGCTGCTTATAAGTGTTCCTTTACTTTTATACAAATACAATATACTTAGATACCTACATAAAATAGTATTTAATATGTGTATATATAAGTAAGTAGATAGGTAATATTGTGATTGAGCAGTTCACAATAATAGGCACTCGAGTCAATCTTCAGGTTAAGCCACGTTTGCCTAGGTTGGTCCGTAGATGGGTGAGCACCTATTACAGGCTGAGTTTGCTACGTACTTTGGAAAGCACGTCAACTCGTTGGTCCCGGCTGTCATTTGGAGATCTATGGCTGTGTTCCTGCTAGTCAATGGCCACAAAGTTTGACAACCAGTCCTACCCAGGGGTATCCAATGAGGTACCTACTCAATACTTATTGGGTAGTGAAGGTCAGATAAGCAGTCGCTCCATGTATAATAGGTACTGGTACTCAACTGCATGCTTTTAGACTGGAAGTAGACCCAGGAAAAGAAAAGGCAGATGATAATTTGTTAGTCTGTTTTATTGAAAACTTACATCACATTTGTATTAAATGTAGGTTAAGAAACTAAGTTTAATTGAGAATATGCATTATCTTATAATATATGTAAAATAGAAGAAGAATTTAAGAGAAACTTTTAGTAAGGTAATCAATAATGATAATGCTTTTCAGGCATTGCAAGAAAATCATAACAATAAGATGGGTAAAACTGAATTCACTTCCAGCACAACAAACTCACTTCTGCTTCTAGCCTTTTATATTTTATTCAAAACTTAAGCCATAATTCGATACTTTATCGGTTTTGCAAGCTGAATAAGTACCTACCTACTGTTAATATGAACATTCTATCCAATGCTGTTTTTAATCTACATCTCTTCTTTTAGGGAAACGGAGAAGATGTAGATTAAAAAAGCAGCAATTTGACGGAGGTAAAGCTTTAACAACAAACCAGAAGCTATATCATTGTTTAAAACAAAATAACTTAATATATAACGGCTTGCAATATTATCAAAACCGCAAAACCGATGAACTCTAGATCATGAGCACCTCCCACCACCACCAGCCATCATCTCAGTTTTTTCCTCCGAATACTTTCAGGCTTCTTCAAAATATTAATTTGTTATTATATTCATATATTATTTATTTATCATGTAAGTAATTTAAATCATTTCTTTATATTTGAAGACACTGCTATTGTTACAAACTAAGTAGTGTCAAGGATATATTAAGACCTCCTTTCATTTTGAACTTATTTTTATGCCTTACAAATGAAAACTTGAAACGTTGATTATCTTAAGCCATACAGAACAGCTTTTAAGTATTCTGCTTACTGGTTCTCGTAAATTGAAGTAAAACAATACGCCTGTAATATCCGAAGTGTTCAGAGGTGTTTGAATAGGTTAACCCCGAAACACTATTCCTATATTATATTTGTTCTGACAAAACTTCAGAGTTCCTCACATCTGCACTAATATTATAGAGAGGAAGTTTTGTATTTTTATGTGTGCGTTTTTTTGTTTGTAATAAACTCAAAAACTGCTGCTCCGATTTCTAAAAATTCTTTGACCATTAGAAAGCTACATTCACCCTGAGTAACACAGACTACTTTTTATTCCTGGGTTTTCACTGGAACAGGAACTACGCGGGTCAAACCGCCTGACGTCCTGTCTCATATAATGAAATATGTAACTCGTTTGAAATGTGAAAAAAACCGATTTTAAATAGTCTGTAAGAATACAACTATCGGTCAGTCGGTGGAATTTTCTTTTAACTCCTAACCGTTAAGGAGTTCCGTCATCAGCGCATCCACATGAGATTATGATTATCACACGCAAATACATAAACAGCTTTAGAAAATATATGTAAAACGTAACAAGTGCCTATAAAATTTGAGGGTTGCCCTCGATTTCTCTAGAATTCCATCATCAGATCCTGACTTGGTGACAAAGGGACTACTTCGGAAGTATATTTTTACAAATACAAAAAGAATTTTGAAAATCGGTTCATTAATGACGGAGATATCCGATAACAAAAATACAAAAAAAAAACAGGTGTAGGTATTGACAACCTCCTCCTTTTTGAAAGTCGGTTAAAAATTTACAAAAAAAAAAAATACTTTGAAAATAGACGGTTTAACTTTGTGAGACAGTGAGTAATAAATCTTTTAAGATTTTTTAATCCCTCTTACTTATTTTCAAAGGAGTTTGGCTAAAGTTGTCGCCGGACTTGTCCGATGGGGGTAGGCAGAAGCTACAAAACTCCGTAGTTCCTGTGTCAGTTTATATCATTCGGACATAATTAAAACATTTATAATCTTTACTAATTTGACAATATTTGATACACTTCCAATAAGTGAGTACTGAAACCAAATTAGTAATGGAATCATACATTTGAACTGGAAACCGGAAAAGGAAACACTTTCACTGACTTTCAATGGAAAGTGTTGAAAATCATTCAACGTTAATATATTATATTCGTAATTACATTAGCGTGTGGTGACAGCCCTGCGTGGGGGCGGCGGGTGGCGGTAGGGCTGACACGCCCCGCAACTTAGGTTTTTTAATCAACCGCCCTCTGTCATTAGTATGCCGTATAATGGAGAGCACATAGCCCACCATAGCCTCACATAGCCCCGCCATAGCCCCGCGTAGCCGCCGCACTAACGCGTTTACACAACACTACCTATATACTAGCATATCATTATGTTATATAGCAGCTGTCAGCGCTCAAGGGTGGAGGCTTCATACTTGAGAATTAATAAATTAAAACTTAGAACTATTGAGCTGGATTTTTAATATCGGAAATATATTTTTATTCAGTACTGTCTATGTGTACTGTATGAATGCTTGTTTCGATGTTGAATTCCATGTCCAAAGTTCAACAGAAATGAACTTAAAATGCATAAATGACATGCACATATAATCAATAAAGCATTCTGCTTATTTAAAAAATAAAAGGTTTTGGTAAATAAGCAAATGTAACCCTATTACAATAATTAACATTAATCTCTACCTCTACGAAGGCCCTGTACCTAGATAGAGCCATTTTTGGAAACAGGTTCATTGAATTGTTTCAAGTGTATTATATAACTCGCGTTTGCTAAGTTTAAGATCTGTCAGAAACTTAAACTACGTAGGTATTTAGAAGAAAAAAGCGTAAACAATCCATTCAAATAAAGTCTCTTAATAACTCGTAGTGGTGAGGAGCGCAGCGAAAAGTCAACTCGTTGACGGTTTCAAATATCTGTCGAAAATAAAAGTTCGCAGTCGACACAAAACGATCCGCGACGCAAAATGCCTATAACTGAGTTTGTGGCTCATAGGTTGCATAGAGGTGCACCCAGTGCGCAATTATGCACCCTCCAGTCGGGGGGCACCCCCTCCCCCTGCAACGCCACCACCCCCGACCCCCGGCCCCGCGACACTCAATAAAAAGTAGTGTTGCGCGAATTTGTGGTGGCCCTACGACGTGTACGTCACTACGTCAGGGCTGATACCGAACTGAAAGAATTTTCCTTTTAAAAACCAATTTTAATTTTCCTTTTCAAGATGGATTCAAGTTACCTAACGGTTTAGTTTTCGCTGGAATTAATTTTTGAATTCAGGCAAAGAGTTCGTAAAAATACATACTTAGTTTACTATTTATAATAGCAATCATCATCATGGCAGGCAGGCCTCATCACTAGGAGAGGGATGTGCTATAATCCACCACGCGGGCCCAGTGCGGTTTGGTACCGTAGCTGTCGCATATCTTCGAATTTTTGGTTATAATATATGTCGGTTTTCTTATACAGCAACACCTACCATTATCTTATGATCAAAAAGATAAACTTGTTTTGTCATGTTTTTAACACGATTAGATTAAATCTAGATCCGGATTCATTAATTCATTACCTTCAGAATTATGGAATTGGTTCGGAATAAAAGAACTTCCGCAAGCAAAGTAGGAAGTGTGCTGAATTTTAAAATGCCTCAATATCTGCATGAAATAAGTATTGACAGCAGCAATTTGTGTTCATCTGTAAAATACAAATATACATAAACTACGCACAAGTTAGGCTTCTTCATCTTTTTTGTGTCGTTGGCAGAATAATAGTGAGTCTAAAAAGCCACATTTCATATCATCGATCATCGACCTCCAAGTCTTTACTGAGTTCGGGTTTTTATACTAAATTGGCTTGCGTTTGGCCACAACTCACCTGTGTGAACCAATGATGAAGTAGGTAATGATGAAGCAATGATGCGACCTAGGGAACAGCTCGCTCCACCCACGCTTTTCGCCAGTCTTCCTGCAGCAGTTCAATACCAGTATTTCCATGGAGTGATTGCCTACCGGCTGGACCTCTACAATCCAGTTAGTACAGGAAAATACGATACAAGTTTTGATACATGAAGCTTTTAAAGCCAACAGAGCTATGTGTGAACTGAAGGCAACATATTAAGAAACATAGATAAGAAAAGTGTACTTTGTTGTATTGAAGTTTGAGTGATGAAGTGTTTTTTTTTAATATTATCTAATTCATTGATGTCATAACATGAACCGAAAATGCCAGTCAAAGATACTTACTTGTCCATGAAAAAGCGTATGAACGAAATATTTCATTGTCACTCACTCACACACTGACTTGGCCTTTGACAAATAAGGTTTGCCAACGAGCATCATCATTGGCCTAGCCTTACCCAACCGTATTGGGATCGGCTTTCAGTCCAACAATATTCTGATTTAACAGAGTGTCCATGGAGTTTCTTGCCCGTTCTTCTACCTAAAGATCTACGCTAGGGAATGGGCAACAACAGTAGGTACACTCACAGTTATTATAACTTGTGACTGGGACTGTAGGTTATCAAATCAAATCAAATCAAATCAAATCAAATCAAATCAAATCAAATCAAATCATTTATTTCTTTGCAAACATGGGTTGTACATAGATGTCATTGATGACATGTATCATGTGTGTGTGTGTTGTCATGTTTTGTCATTGTTTTGATTTGTTGTTATAACTTTATTTTCAATTTGTTCGTCTATTCAAAAGTGCCTGTACTACTTGAAACAAATGTTTTGATTTTGAGTCTAACCAGATACGGCTTAATACCAGCGACTGCCTATCTGACCTACTCAACCCAATTTATACTAAGTTATACGATATATTTTGGTAATGCTGCTTGTTAGATTTTCAGGGCACTAACGACTGCCAAAGTTAGGCAGTCGGGCCCAACGGCTTAACGTGATTTACGAGGCACGGGTAATCTTAATAGTTTGACACTGTCATTCAGGTCGCATCACCTCTCCCGCATCACGCAGCTACCTCGGGAACCGTCTCAATGGAACGATAGACTTTTTTAATTAATTCACAATTAAATCACACATAATATACCTGAACGAAGCCGAAGCCCACTGGTTCTCCCTATCCTGGCAACCTTCTACGTATAGTTACGGAGATATTAGAGGCTTATTCACAGTTTTTTTAGCCAACAAGCAGTGGAGCGAAATATTCTAGGCGTTAAACTAACCGAACATCTACGCAACACTACACAGCGCTCCAAAACGCATATTACTGTTGCGTAAAAAGCCGCTAAGCTGACATGGGACTGAGCTGGCCATGTTTGCCGTATGACTGACGAGCTGTAGTTCGAAATAATCACGTTGTGGAGCCCTGACACAGCCATCAGGAGACGACACGCTAGATGCAGGCGATGATGACACGAGCTGGGCAGAACCAGCGAACAGTGGTCCACATTGACCCAGGATCGCACACGGACTGAACCGTAATAGTAACAGAAATGAAGTGATGCCATCTGAACACTCCACTTCGCCTTCTTTACGTGTCAATGAAGTCAAATTGTGTTATTAGACCCGTGTGTAGCCACCAGCACAGCTCTAACATTTGATTCGACAAACCTTGAAAGGTGCAAAAGGTTGTGTGGAATGGGCAGCAGGAGGTGGCGCAATACTACACTAATAGGGGATCGGAGTCAAAAAACAATGATTCTAATTAGTCCGTCAGTTAGATTATCGAAAAATATAGGATACGTGTTTTTTGTTTTATCAAATTAATCAAAATTGACGAAGATGAGATGTGGTTGTGACGTCATTTGTAGGTAAAAAATGTACTATCATATGACGTTTTCGAAGAGTTCACGACTTTTCGAAGCACTGTATTGACCTTATTTTTTGTTTATATGAAAAAAGAAAAAATACGTCTCCAATATTTTTTGGAAATCTATCTGACGGACTAATTAGTTTTTTTTGGCCGATCCCCTATTACCTATTGTTTAACGAAATAGGAACCAGGAATCTAGATTTTATAAAATATGCACTTGGCTATGGTGGACAACGTTTAAACTGCGGTATCTCTAACATATTTATTTAAGAAGTAATGGTAAAATTAAAAAAAAAGAAGTTTAAGTTTTTATCATAGTTGATGCCGTAGCAGACTTTTGCTTATAATTTAAAGTTTAAAAATGTGCACAACTTAGGTAAAGCCATTCATAAAAATTTTACCTTTACTAAGTACTTCAAAAAATTGTATGGTGCAAAAACAATACTACGCCAGATGTACAAATTACTAGAAAATATCCTAGTTTTATCAGATGTCCAAAAAAAGTATAAAACGTAATTATTTCGTGTGATTGTGTGATGTGATTATTTCGTACCACATTACGAAAATCGTTTTTGATAACAGTAGTACAGGTACAGTAGTAAATCTGAGATTTCTCTAAAGAAAAATGTAAATACTTCATTAAAAAACTACTGAATTTCGGGGGAACATTTAGTGGCTTCATTTATTGCATTTTAACCCTACTATAACGTCCTGTAAGGAATACGTCGAGTTACCAGTAACCCTGTATAAGATTTAAAATTGCTTCTAAATTCCTCAAATATTCGGCAAAAAATCTAAAAACAAACTAACCTAAAAACAAACTACTAACTAAAACGTCATCGAAAAACTCCTCCTCAACGCTGTCAGCAGGTAAAGTGTCAAAGAGACTGGCAGCGTTGCCGCGTTGTATGGCAACACTTAGCCTCTGGCCAAAGATAAAGCCAGCCCTTGGGTCAGAGGAAGCGTCAACAAGGCGTTTAGAAATATCCTTAATTAAAAAGGCTGTGGGCACTAGGACCTCACGGCCCTAGAGATTCAACCACAAACGGCTCGAAAATATAGTTTCCACAAAGGTTACTATATTTACGCCACTTGAGGTTCTCCGCAGCCCAGCACAACACGAAGAGCTTGGAAGATGCGATGGCGCAAGAGTCGACGCAAGTTGCGTCCCACACTAAAGGCCTACCCATCTTCCAAGGAAACAAAGACATGCCGTCCGGTCTTTTGCTTCTTTGCCGTCGTCGCGTGTGCCGGTCACTTACACACTTAGTCTGGTCGAGGTCTTGATCTGGCTTGCATGTATATAATCGATTTTACTTAAACAAAGAATTATTGTATGATTTTTATGATTTTCAGATATTTTAATCCCCCGCCGCAAAAAAAGGGGTGTTATAATTTAAACCTTTAAGCCGAGTTTAAGACCTCACAGTGTCAATATTAAACATTGAAAGGTCTTTTACTTGGTTTAGATGTGGTGATTGCCGCAATGACGCAATTATCCATTATTATTTCTTGAAATCAGGCTTCAAAAGATGGAAGGTTTCGAGTCTTCGTCAGAATATCTAAAGGCTTTGACTGATCTTCTGTAATACAAGACGCGGCGGAGGACTTTGTTTTATAATCTGTGTACGTACATGTGATGGTGATATATGGTGATATATAGTAATAAGTTTAGATTTCAATAGTAAGCAGTTATTGTGAGTTATCCGTTAAAGATAGGAGTTTGCTATGCCGTTTTTATTATATAGACATAGATGTGTTATTTAATATTGTAGAATTTTTTTTTTAACCCCTCTTGTTAAACCCTTTTGTTACTTTGATTCTATCTTCTCCTCACTCTATGAAATTTCTGTGTGGTTATGTGGTCCACCCACTTCATTGGTTTAACGAAGAGTTCAGCAGCCGTCGCTTTGTGATTTATTAATTGAACAGGATATTAATCGTTAAATGGATAGCCACTCAAGATAGTAAGGTACTAGAGGTAATTTCATTAAAATAAAATTCAACAGGCCTCCGTATTGTCATTCTGATGGTCAGGTAGGTAATGACTTGCAAGTCGTTGTCAACAATGGAATACTTCATAATTTAATACATTTATAAGTATAAAGCTATATTCATATGTTAAAGGTCGAGCAGTGAGATGAGTATGAGGTACCTATGTCGGATTAGTCTCACTCTATATTATTGCTGGGTGTCATTCAGCAATTGGATTCATTTCGTGTCTTAGAATAGAAGAAAAACCAGTGGGCATTGGACCTGACTGTTATATAAATATACCTGTACCTGGCCTCGCCACACAAATATGGCGAGATGCTTACCATACACCATGCCAAGTTGTGTCAAGGAGGAACGTAGAGCTCGCAATCGTTTCTCTGATTCTTCAATCATTTTAAACAAAACGATCGTGAAACGACTAAATATAACAGAAATCAATCCGATAGTATTGTACCTTTTACATTCATTTTAATCGCACCTCAATTTTTAACAATAAGTTAAAACTACTTATTAGTAAAGATTATTATTATATTTTATACTTTTTTTAAACCATGGCTATATATACACTATAGGTAGGAATTTCTTCTGTATCGTGGTTGCGTTCACAAACATTTAAACTCACATACACAAATACCCAAACCCGGAACAACTATCTGTAGGCCATACAAATATATGTTTCGTGCGGGGCATCAGTCTAATCGCTCAGCCATTGTTACCGCATCGAACTGACTTGAATTTTATTTTAGATTGTTTACCCACAGGAAAACTTACCTCCCAGTGTGAGTAGAACTTTGCTCACAATAAATACTCACAGTCTGTGGTGTACAGCAGACATCCATGGTATCCGTCAGTAACAGACACCGTGACATCAACAATATTTGCCAACAAAGCCATAGAGCGCACAAAACGTCTCAACTTAGAAACTTGGCAAAAGGAACAAGTTGTCGTGTGAACGCGTCGCACTGATCCGTCTGTCACAACACAAAGGCGGGGCCTGCTTTGTGCGCCCGCGCGTAAGCCGAGCCGCTCCGCCGCGCACCGCCGCCCGCGCCTCCTGCGCCCGCGCAGCGCGTGAGAACACACCTTCGTGCTCTGTATGACTATTGTGTTCCACAAGGAAAAAATGCTGAAAGATATTATGGTTTTGAGTTTAACCAATTTAGGTTGTGAATTGATGAGTGATTTCAATAATAAATATAAATGACGGAGGTTTCTATTGTTTGGCTGTTTTATCATAGACAAGTCTTTTATGTAATAAGACACTTATTCTTAACTAGCTGTTGCCAGCGGCTTCACCCGCTATAACCCACGGGAATATAAAATCGGGATAAAAACTATACTATTTGTTAATCCAGGTTATAAATTATCTGTGCACCAAATATCATCCAAATTCATGCAGTAGTTTTTGCGTGAAGAAGTAACAAACATACCTACACACTCACACACTCACAAACTTTCGCCTTTATAATTTTAGTGGGATTATTGCTATTTGCCATTAAGTTGCGTTAGCTTATCTTTGTAGATAATAAAGTCAGTTATTAGGTGACTGATAGTTACCTACTGGTAGTTCACTTCTCTGAGTCTACTTTGCCTGCAAGGCAAACTTAGGTATGTCTTTTAAGTTTTTGGAGGGAGGGTTTAGGAGAGCCGTTGTCACATGTCTAAAACTGCACACAGCAAATACTGATACCTAAGCTGTTACCAACAAGTTTAGTGATTAATAAAAACGTTTCTTGACATCAAATCAGTCACTAGCTGATGCTCACTCTCCTTGGTTTGTCAATAGATACCCACATAAATTGGAAATCCCATGTACGGAAAATAAGGGCAAAACTATCCAAATTCACATATGCCCTACGCGAAATTAAAAAATCGACCAACCTACAAACTGCACTTGTTACTTATTATGCGTATGCCCAGGCATGGCTTAGCTACGGGGTCATGCTTTGGGGTAACAGTACTGATTCACAAACCTTATTTACTGTACAAAAGAAGTTAATTCGAATATTGGCCAACATAAAACAAACAGATAGCTGCAAACCACACTTCCAAAAACACAAAATACTCACACTTCCCTGTCTATACATCTTAGAATTATGTAAATTTGTCAAAAAACACCCCGACTTTTACACTACTTGTGAAGAAACACAAACAAGATACACTTTTCGACGCAACAAAAACAAAATAAACAAACCCCAATCCCGACTCAAAATGCACTCAACCAGCCCTTTAATTATGTCCATAAAAATCTATAATAAATTACCAAACAAAATTAGAGAAATAACTAAAATAAATGTATTCATTAATAAACTAAAACAATTTTTGGAATCAAAGTCTTACTACTCAGTAAAGGAGTTTTTAGATGATGAATAAATTAAACAATATAATAAACAACAATTTAATAAAATAATAAACAATAATACTAAAATAATAAATAAAATAAATAGTAACATTAATAATATAATACTTATTAAAACAATTCAGTATCGAATATCAAATATAAAAACAATAAATTAAATATAAGAAAATAACTTGAATTAATAATTATTAATACCTACACAATACATCTTACTTTACTATACCTATATACGCAAACCTTATATTATATATTCTATCTATACATTAGTACTCCTGATTAGTCACATTAAATAATTAATGATAATTTGAACTCCTATTTAGCTGTCTTCCTCTCTCTTTATCTTTGCTGTGCCCGACAGGGTCCATATTGATCTTCTTTTTTATTATGTACCTACCACCTATTTTATACATATGGAATGCAATAAAGAATTGAGTATTGAGTATTGAGTATTGTATTGTAACCACTAGCTACTGAAAAATACCGGGTTGACCGTCGCAGTTTCTGTAATGCTGCAGTTATTTCATCTCTAACAGTAGTTATTCCTACACAATAACCGGTGCACCTTGGAGTTTGTGGATAAAAAATAAACAGCTGCACGGTGCGATCGAAAGTTAAGCTACGCTTACCAAGGTTGGTTTGTGGATGGAATGCATGATCAGATACATTAGTCGTAAAATATTGGTACTCTATTGCTAGCTGAATCCGGTTAGACTGCAAGTAGACCTCAGGAAAAGTTGAGGCTGGTCATTAAAGTATACAATACAGATTTTGGGGAAAACTTTGACAAAAGTCTATTTGATATAGAGGTGTCAACGTACCCTTTGCCTAGGATGAGCTATTTGTTAAGTGTGATGCTTTATTATGTACGTGTATTAATAACTACACTGGAGAGCATAGTTTTGAACGATATTGACCCGACGGATGCGTGCTCCCGGACATCAGCAACAAGAGGCAAGCTGTCTAGTCTACCACCAACAAGAGGCAAGCTGTCTAGTCTACCACCAATAAGAGACAAGCTGTCTAGTCTACCACCAATAAGAGGCAAGCTGTCTAGTCTACCACCAATAAGAGGCAAGCTGTCTAGTCTACCACCAACAAGAGGCAAGCTGTCTAGTCTACCACCAATATCACGCTTTACTAGAAACAAGCACAGAAATGCTCCTGAGCTTTTTGGCTGTTCCCTTGACAGATAAGTAGATTGTTTTCAGCGCGGGCTTAATAATAATAATAATAAATTCATTTATTCAGGTATTTTACACCCGTTGTCAATTGTCAATTACAGTACCTACACACACGAATAAAATATTAAAATTGAGATAAAAATAATATAAACAATACACAAAACATACAATTAATTACAAGTCAAAAATTAAAATTAATTATTTCTCTGTGATAAACTTAAGACAGACAATGAATAGATTTCGCCATTTAAAAAAAACAATGAGATCCAGTTTTTGTTAGCAAAGCTTGATCCCGTCGTAATATGGAACTTACCAGAAATATATGATTAATTTGCCTACCATAAATAAATTATTAAGTAGGTACCTACTCGGTTCAAAAAACTGTATCGTATTAGTATACAATCCTACGGCACTCAATCTGAGATTTTGCTTTCATCACACACATTTTGCATATACTTATGTACTTAATATGCACTTATCTAGGTAGTAAAAAGATGAAGATATTTAAACTACATAAATAATAGTTTTTACAACACTTGTCTTACATTTCTGACTCAAATTTAAACCTGAACAATTTTCAAGTTTTACATCTGCTGTCACTTGACGGAATATTCTTAAACCTATCAATTATAATTATTTCTATGTACTTATTTAACAATCAAAGTTATTCCAATATATGAATAAGGTATAGCTCTCATTTACGAAGTACATAGGTAACAATCTTAATACATACCTACCTGATTTATTACGTAAGTACTAAATTAAATATCAATTAACAAGTTCCTCTTAAAAATTATGCAGGTCTTACTTAGGTACCTATTGTTTGATTTGTAGGTACCATCGAATACGGTCTTGCAAGATTTGTTTTATATTTCTTCTAAGTACCAACATTTTTAACGAAGCTTGTCCATGTGCCTAATTAATATATTTATTAGTTGCTTAATGCTTATGTCGTTGCACAAAAAATAACATGACTTCTTGTTTGTTTTTTAAATGTGTACCTTCGTGAGGAATTTAAAAATTGACTTTCCAAACATAGTAGTTTTGATTTTAAAGTTACTTTCTTACAGAGGACCTGATAAATAATATATAAATATTAGGTACTTATAATATAAGAAAGATACCTCCACTTCAGCCTTATTTGATTTATAGAAAACATCTGTGGCTCTACAACTTATAATTCCATTAATTCTTTTGATAGAGAGATATACGAGTATCAAACAAGAAATCTTTAAACCAGTACCTATTAACAATTTGGTGCTTAGATAATAAAATTAAAAAGCCTAAATAAGAAAAGTTTGAAACGAATTTTTACTTAAATAACTGGATATAATTTTAACCTTATTTTCTTACGCTTGTAACGCCATCTGACGTCATGAACTGAGACATTTTAATATGTGGGAGATTTTATTTTAATCATGACATAGGTATCTTATTAAACAAAATACTTATTAAATTAGTAATAAATATATTGAATTAGTAGAGAGGCCAAATATCTGTACTTACTTAGATAAACAAATTTCTGAAAACAGAAATTACTTTGTTCTTTTAGGTATTTCTATTTTTTTTCCAAATATTAATTTACATAATTAATTATTTAGAAGAATCGTTAATGATATTGACTTTAATTTGACTGCCTATAAAATGATCTGCTTAAACAAGTGTAATGTAAGCGGTAGGTAGTGAGTTGAATATAATGCGTCTTTATGTAGAGTTCGCATGCAGGTAGAGTTCAGCGAGGAAACGACCAATGATTGATAATGCAGCTCTATGAGCAGACGCAGCCTTTCTCGCGCCGCCATCGAGCGCCCCTCCACCCCCCTGCAACCTGCCCGCACACCCCGCGAGCCTATTCATTTCTTACAATTAATCAAAATTAAATCAACCACCACAATACAACACACTTTAGTATTTAAGAGCCAGCGGTAAAGTTCCATTTCAGGTGGCAAGCCGTTGAGTAGGCGTGTCCCCGCGAAGAAATCTGGCCAATACAGTGCGGTAACAAAATATCCGTATTGGCTATTAGTAGGCCCCGCCCGCGCGGGGCGGGGGGAGGGTGCGGTAGGACCAGCGGGACGTAAGTGTGCGCGGAGTGGCGGCGCTTAGTGCGTTGTGTTGCCGAGCGCGGCGGGAGCGGCTGAGGAGCGAAACGTAGCAAGGCTGGCGGCGCGCGCTGGCGGTTACGTCGTGTGGGTGCTGCGCCACGCTGTGCCGCGCAGGGCTGTCGGGGGCTGCGAGCCCGCGCCGGGCTCCGGGCCGCGCCGCACACAAGCGCTGCACACGCCGCGGCGAGCGCTCGTGTCGCGACTTACTTACACAACAAACGATATTTTTCGCGAATTTTCCACCGCCTTGGAAAACTCATAATATATTTTTCTTGAATTTTCAAATCTTCTGCCTAATACTTAGGCCTAATCTTTATGTTTAATAGTTGTTAGAGTTAGGAAGTGTGATAAAAAAAAAACTTTTAAGAAAGTGAGTTTCCGAATAATAAAAACATTAGCGATAAGAATTGGGTACCGTACAGAAAGCGCGACCTAAGTATATTGTGATAAAGTAAACTTAATTAAATGTTTAATAAAATAAGAGCAGTAATGTAAAGTAAAGCTGGGAGCACACAAGCTCTAGAGCGCATAACGCACGATGCAAGCGATGAGCGCGAACGCGAGCGCGCCGCGTGCGCCGCAGAGGTCGCCGTTCGCGATCCAGGAGCTGCTGGGCTTGTCCGACAACAGAGAGAGCCGCGAGAGATACTTTGAGAACAGAGATGGTGACCGAGTGCTGAACCTGTCGGAGAGCCGCGAGCCGCGCTCTGCGTACACGCCGCAGTTCCCGCTGCCCGCGTCCATGGCGAGCCGCGTCGCGTACGCCGCCGCGTTCAATGCGCAGGCGGCGGTGGCGGCTGCCTTCCTGCCCGGACCGCCACTATTACACCCTCCACCAGGTCAGTCTACCATTCATAGCAGGAATACTTCTAACACCTAACTAGTCGAGTTGTTCATCTTCACAGAGGACCCTACTCATGATGAAACTAACACGGTCACTAAGAGCCTCAAAAATGTAACTTAGAATAGTGAAATAGTTTTGTAGATCATTGTGGACACTTTTATACAGTTCAAATCCACATTGTGTATAACTTTACAGGTGGTTGAGCAATAACTGGGGTAGTTATACTAGGTAGAGATACTATCAACTTCATTAACAGAGTGACAAATAGTTTGTTAGGCGCTCTTGTTGGATTTTTTGTTAAAGAGTTCGTTTCAGATAAATAACAGACGAAGTTAAACACTTTATGAGGCTACTCTTCCATCAAAACTGATTAAGTTTTAATAGAAGTGAAGTTACTAAAGTATTTTCAATAAAAAGTGTTATTGTAGGGAAAGATGCCTTTAGATTACAAATTAGAAGATAACACTTAGGTGGTCGAAAATGATGAAGATATTACATAGTAAATAATTATATATTATTATTTATTCTCTTATTATAGATCGGTATTTCTAATGAAATGAACTGAATGGAAGAGATGAAACAGAATAAATGTTTTGGTGCGCAATAGACCCTCTTAATGAACAAGTAATGAGCTTCTATCATAGTAAATAGGTGATATATTATTATATAGGTTTTTTAGGTTTAAGAACAACTTTATTTCTCATAAGAATTACATGTCATAGATAATTCACTTACTGAGAAACACACTACTATTAAAATTTATAATAAGAGCGCACAGATTATGTGGGTACACAGATAAATACATCTCGCTCTTTATAGGTTGTTGTTAGTATTGGAGTTAGCTCGATGCATCCCGTCGGCTGACTGGCGCGCTCCACCGCCGCCGGTGTGTGCTCAGCACTAGTTCGCGGCTGCAAGCTCGCGCATTTACCGCGGCTGTATTGTGCCGCAGTTTAATTAGGGTTTTGTCTTATTTGTTAATTAGCGTACAATGCCGCCTGCTTTGACGAGCCGCCGGCTCCGGTTACTGCCCGTGAATGTGCGCCAACCAGCTAATTGTTTGTTATGTTAAACTGCCAGCACTCACTTTATCAGAGAATTATCCGCATTGATCTGAACAGCCTAGGCTCTTTTATATTATTAAAACACTTCAAAATAAACCGAATTTAATTAGAAAGTTTGATGATATTATTGAAAGATACTTTTAGGGAAAATAAAATGATTCTAACAGCTTAAATAATTATGTTGGTGACTAAACTATATTTCAGAAGAATTATGTCTAAGTTAAAAGTAAGTAATTTACCACGAACAGAGAATGTTATGATATCAGAGGAAATAATGAAAACAATTGCCATACAATTATAGAAATAAGAATTTAATTGGTGAAGTTATTATTTAATATCTTCGTGGATTTAAACAGCAGTTTGCATCAAATATATAGACATTATATTAAGGCTTAGTGTGGCGTAAAGCCTAAACAAAAATAGTAATGTTGTGTTCACGTGTGCCGTCGGCGCGTCGCGTCGGGCTTTACCTCCGATGGATAAGGACTCTTAAGTTATTCCATAAAAACTCCTAAGTATTTATTCTTAAAAAATGCAGTTACTTATGTTTTAAATAAACATCAGTGTTACGTTTGCTGAAAGCAATTTAATCCAGTTTAAAAACTAGACTGTGTAGAGGAAAGCCTATCGTATTCGAAAATAATATTCTTGTTAGAAACGAGTAAACAGCCCAGCCTAAGGAGAGGAATATTTCCAACAGGATGATTATTTTCCGCCCAATGTATTGGATTTATTAATTAGATTACTATTATTCACGTGTAAGTACCTCCTATTATACCGAATACTGTGTTAGTACGCTACCTATACCTAATAAGCTTAATGATATCAATTTATGTAAATAATTTCCTACTTCCTACCAACTTGCTTGATAATACAAATTGCCATTAAATTGATTATGACCAGGTAAGCACAGGAAACAGGCTGTCAATTAAACTACCAATACTTTTTAGATTAACTTCTTGTTAACTTTGTATCAAAAGTATTGGTTTTTGTGGATATCATTGTGAACAACACACCTACTATTAAATTACTCTTTGTAATGAGCTCGTTAACCATCAATAACCCAATTGAGCAAGTTTAAAATAAAAATGTTTGTATCAAAGAGGAAGTAAGTTCAATTATAAGTAACCAAAACTTAATTCTATCTCTCATTATGTTGTAACTTGTAATGCAAATATTTGTGATGTGACAAACTAACTCAATGTAGGAGTAGGAATAATAATAGTTAAGTAATACTTTGATGAGGATCTCAAGTAAATGATATTATGCCGTAAGAAGCAATTAACGTCAATTTATAATAATAATAATAATAATATTCCACAACTATCACACAACGCCATCTAGTCCCAAGCTAAGCAGAGCTTGTGTTATGGGTACTAGACAACTGATAAACATACTTAGGTATATATTTCTAAATACATACATATTATAGATAAATTACACCCAGACACAGAACAAATGATCGTGCTCATCACACAAACATTTGTCCTGGGTGGGATTCGAACCCACGACCTCCGGCATAGCAGTTAGGGTCACTAACCACTAGACCAACAGGCCAATCAATGTTTCTTTATTTATCGTATGGTTAATACCTAACCTGGTATCAGAGTTTTTATGTCACCCATGTACCTCTGAATTATCGTAAATAAACCTAATAGTTGCGTAGGTATTTACAATAAGAGACATTTCTAGTACCAGCACGCTAGGCAGAAAATAAAAGTAATAACGGAAATTATTTATTATTTTAAACAAATTCCCTAATAAGTAACCCAGAAAATACAAAACTTGTAAAAAAAAGCCAAGTCGCGCAACTCAGTTCTTTAACCGTAAAAAGGAGTGAGACCCATGTAATACCAAGTCAGTTAATTTATTCAGTCCCTACTTAAAAAATTTAGATGTTTTAAATAAATAGATTTACTTGGCCACTGCATCACATTGGCTAATGCGATGGCGATTAGCTATTAGAAGGGCCTACTTTACATCAGGCTTCTAATTTTATCCACAACGAAGTTATAGGAGGTCGGAAATGACCTGAACTGGTTCGAGAAAAGGATGGTACGGCCATGCCGCTTTATTGCTCGACTTGGCCGCCCTGCCGTGCCCCCAGATCTCGTACACACTGTTCTTTCTCTCGTCTTTTTCCAAATTACAAAAAATTGTTTAGTTATTTGGCACTCAGTTACCAATGAGCCCAGCGTGACCAGACATTTGAATTCATTCTTACCTTAGTATATACCTACTTAATTAGTATTCTCCCAAGTAACCTTTCAATCAATATCTGCCTTAACCAGGTCACATTTGAGTAGTGTTTGGTAATGAATTACAACAATGTCTTCTTTGTTCTTCTTGCATCGTCTTTATCTACCCAATACTCATAATTCTCTTGCCTTTATTCCAGTTTACTTGTGGTTGCAGCATATATTCTGCTTCCTTAAGTACTTCTCCATTCCTCGTCACCTTCACACAGTCTATCCAACGTTTCTTTGGCCTTCCTCTACTCACTCACTTCGATAAAGTTGACTGACCTTATCCGAAATAAGAAGTTTTCACAAAATTAATAATAGCAGAACTCTAATTGAACAGCTTTATTTTGGGAACTTATAAATTATTTCGGCATTTTGTACAGGGGCACTATCCACATGAACACTTTCTTGATGTTTAGACAGATAAACAGTACCTGATTCGATCTATTCTCGAGGACTGGTACTTCCACACGTGTCTCACTCATTGTAAGAGCGCTAAGACAAAGCGACGCCGGCGCACAATGGCCGCCGGGAGATGCGCGCGTCGAGCTCTTCACTATTGGCGCACCGTTATATCAGACGCGGGATTTACTCGTACTAGCTTGCCGCTTTATAAGTTAAGTAGGTAATCATCTTGGTTAATTTGTGATATCCGATAAATGGAAGCCGTGTGGAGACGCTTTTGTCCAGGAATGGGATGATGTAGGCTAACAGTATCAGTATCCGATAGCTTGTTAAAGTAGAAGTTTACTTCTGGTTTGTAAAGACACGCCAAAAAGGTCTACTTGACTAGTTTTACAACCACATAAATTATATAATTTGTTATTTGAATATTTAACGATAACATAATACCATTATTTCTACTTTTAGTAGCTTTTGCGTCAGCTATATTAGTGATGTATTCAGTACCCCTGGTCCCTCTTGACTGACTGTTTGACCTCGGTATATTTTGTTTGCTGTTGTAGGCTTTTAAACAAATGAATCACTAAAGGCGACTTACTTTAGTTTTTAGGCTTATTGTTCACAAGATAATAGGCAAAAAATCCGATTCTCTTCTTAAAAAGCATCATAACAATTTAATAATACCGTATTAAGTTATAGAGAACGGATATGCTTAATGAATATTAAATCTGTTAAATAATGAACTCAAGTTTACAAGGCCTGCGCAAAACATCGCATGCGCGCGCGTCTGCGATCAATTCGTCATTCAGCTATCGATCATATTGGACGCTGTTATTAAATTTCATATTTACATTATGCTTACTTAATAAACAGTCAAATTATGCTTGATATGAAGCAGTTATATATTTGCTGTAGTGGACACAATCGTTTTTATCCGGCGTTATAATAACGTCAAGTTTGGCCTGGACGTTAGGCCTATTTTGGTTAAACTCCATATTACGCCACTGTTCATTATAAGAACAGATTTTAAGGACTCTTTTAAAGCGTGTTTCAACTCGTTTTTTTTGTGCAATTAATAATTGAATATTGGTAGACCTACATGATTATCAGCGGATGTAGCATCTTTTGATACGTCTTAAGAGTATATAATATGAACACAATGTTCGGTTTGTTTGGTTAACATAAAATAAAACGCAATATACGGAAAAGTATGCCTAGTAGATTTTATTTAACTCAACAACTTTGACCATAATTATGCGTTTTCAATCGACATGATTACTATCAAACCATTTAACAGAAAGTCCTGATAGATAAATCTAATGATGTTAAATTTTAATTGAACTGATAATTTATCAAGATAAACTTGTACAGATTTCCGAAAGTAGTATCGAACACAACTCCAAAAATAATCCAAACACTTAAAACCTAACCCAAATCTGTGCTCAGCAGACAAAACATCTCACTCCATCCACTTACGACACAAAGGATATTCACACACCTACTTATAGTGAGACAAAGCGCGTGTTACCTCGAGCTGATGGCTGGCTGGTGGCGATGGCGTGGTGGCGCAGCACAATCCAACGCCTCGCCAAAAAAACAAGCGCCTTACAAATACTGCTTGAAAGAGCCTCACACCTCCCAGAATGGGCCATTGTGGGCCACAAAGAGGGCCAGATAAAGCCTCTTTGTGGGATGTGAGTGATAAAGGGCCAGCGGATCAGAATGAGGGTATTCAGTTCGTTAGTGGTCATTCGCCACCTTTTCTGGTGATTGGTTTAAGGTCGTGTGACGACTGTTGTGTTGGATCCAGTTCAACGGTTCCACTGTTTGGTAGTGTTGACCTTGCGTGGCGTTTGTTTGTAGTTTGCAAAGAATATAAAAATCAGGTAGTTTAGTTCCCTGTTCAACCATAGATAGGTTCATTAACATGATTTCACATTGTTAAATAAACCTTCTTCTTCATTGAGTGAAATAGTCCCTGTACATACTACTATAGTTTAAAATGTTAGGATATGAAGAACATGATTTTAAGAATGATGTTGACAAGTTAGGTGAGTAGCTGATATTACAACGGCGACAGTTGGCTTCAGCTCAACAGTACATGATGTATTTTAGTAATTATTGACTGCCACAATAACTTTAAATAGATAATTCTGTGTTAACAAAGCCTTGTCATATGTATATATATAAGTAACGGAAAACAAATTAACCAAATTACGTAATTTTTCTCCAATAACCTTAATTCCCAGTTATTTATGAATAGTACAACAGTCCCTATGTCCAACAGTTCCAGTGGCAGACAAGCTTGGTGAAGCGCGATGTGGGTCATACGTTAGCGGGTTCCGTATCGATCTCGGGCTACAAATGAGACCGGCACATTAGCGGGGTTATTAGCGAGCCCGCGGACCTCCACTACGGCGGGTGCACACTGACTGATGTACTATCGCTAGAGCTCGCTTTACCATAGCTTCGTTAATAGGTATAGTTTAAATATCGCTATTAGTTGATACTTATTTAGAGGATTAGCAATCAATGTACAGATTTTCTATTGTTCATAAGTATAGATGATTGTGAAATTAAGTTTAATTTCATTTTTAACTAAAGAACCATGTCAAGTTTCTGTAGTGCTACGCCGTAGCTTGTAGCTCTGCGCGTAGCACAATGAAGTTATCAGAACTTTTGACGTAAAATCGTCAAGTGTCTTGTTATACGCAGTCTATTATTATTAAGTAGTATCGTAAATCCGCCGCTGGTGGCGACTCCTAACCCCAAAGGGTTGTTGGTTATTGGTTCGCATAACCACTGGTATACGCACACACAGGCGCATGCTCACGTAATGAGTTCGGATGTTGAGCGCATGTGTGTGTGTGCTAACCCTTCCCTACAACCAGTTTGTTGAGGTATGGTGTCGATGGCGGCAGGTAGCGGGTAGCGGGTGATGATGGTTTTTGGATTCATTTGGGATCTTAGTTTTGTTTCAGACTATGATCAAAAATTACCTCACGGGAATGTTTAACCCAACAACTACCCGAGAATGTATAGTTTCCCTATTTTGAAAGAATTTCCAGTATTGGATCTCTGGTACCTGAGTCTGTTACCTAAATAATAAATATATATAATATTATAAAGAAGGACTGTATAGTATTAGTATTGATAAATTTATTAAATTCTCTCAAGAAAAGGCATGTTCGTTTTGGTTATTTTTTTTTTTTTTTTAAAAACGTTGCCCCACACTAGGAATTTCTCCTGTATCGTGGGTGCGTTCACAAACATTTAAACTCACATACACAAATACCCAGACCCGGAACAACTATCTGTAGGTCATACAAATATTTGATCCGTGCGGGGATCGAACCCGCGACACGCAGCGCAGCAGTCCATTGCATGAGCCACTGCGCCAACCGTGCCGATTGTGAAGCTATTTCAAAAGTAATGCAGTAACTGAAAATCTGAACTTCGTAACGATCAATATTGACGTAGTATTCTTCTTCTGCGTCGTGTCGATGATTCCATAATTCCATAACATTGATAATAAATTAGTTTTGACCAAAACTCAGACTTCGGAAAAGTCCTTAGAGCTAGGCTATAATGGGCACTTGCTTCGAAGGTGTAATTGCAGTTGTGTAGTGTCTTTCATATATAATAAACAGTAGGTAGGTTTAGGCGTAAAGTTTATTATGTTTAAGCATGATAATCGCTGTATCTACTGACTTGTGCCGTATCGTAATTTGTCTCGGTGTGCTGGTACCTCTACTGCCAGGCTACAGCGTGTCGTACCGCATCGTGTCGTACAGAACCGCTGACGTATTGAATCGGACAGTGAAGGTTATCATTAGTCTATGTTGTCAACAGCAGTATGTCCGATATAGTGACTTATATCAGCCTATGGTAACTACTTAGTTACAGTAATTAAACTCAATTTTACTTTAAAGGAGTTGATTTCCTTACCACTACCACCTACTCTTTGAATTTTATGTAGCCGACAGTTTTCTGGTTACCTGAATACAGCATCATTTCACTTGTTACTACTATAATTTTACAAAGATCCTAATCAACATTAATTCGCAAGAGATTGGCAAATACCTCCCACTCGTTGAAAATGGAAGCTGCAATATAGAGAAGCTCATAATAGCCTATACAACCCGTTTAGGTTAATCTACGACAGTTAATCAAAGCGAGACATACTATTCGCTATTCCTACATGCACATCAGTGGCCCATTATTTACGTAGCCACAGAGATTACCTACTCTTAGCTTACGCAAACCATCAACTAATCATAGATAAAACAACAATTAGTATTTGTTGAACAAAGCTGCGTTCCACACACACACATCACCTACACACGCGGTGGGTGTGTGTGTGTGTGTGAGGCGAGGGAGTGGAGAGCGTTCGGGCCGACACCTCGGCACAAAGCACGGCGCCGCGCGCCTCTAATAGCTAGTTTCACACAACTAGGAGAAACGCACAGATCTGCCTGCATGCTTAATTTAAACTAAGAACACTAACACACACTGTGTAGAAGAAAATATAACATAAAACATATTTTTTGAGATAAAGAAAAGGTTGTAAAAGAGATAGCGACTGTTAGAGAAGTATGGAAGAACACATGTTGCACAGACTATAAACCAAATTGTGATCCTAATGGCAAGAGAATGGTGATGATGATTTTGAAGAAATATGAGAAAATAATCTTGTAGCTTCATAATGCAACTGTTTCAAATATTCGTAGCAGTTTATTTAGTACCTATCTGCGTAGCAAAAGCGTAGCGTCGTCGTAGCAGCAGTAAAAGCTTCATTGTGTTGCAGTTTTGTTTCAAATACTCGTACTTCAGTAAGTCGTCGTCAACTTCATTGAAATAATTGATAATTTTTTTTGTGTGTGTTTTGCGTTATTTATGAACAAAGGACAAATAGCGGTTTGTTAAGTGCAGCGTAACTTAGAGGCTAAGGTTGGTTAGACTGAGTTGATTAATTTAATACGAAACTGAATGTATGATACCAATTTAACACAAATATCAATATATGAAAAATATTTCCATGTCTGCGAAAACTATTCAAATCACAAAATAACCAACATTCATATTAAAGTTTAGCTAGCAGTTAGCAAACAAACAATAAGTCAGGCGTGAACACCAATTTATATTCTAGTGGCGGGCGTTAGGGTTCAAATTTATTTAGTCGCCGTGCAGCCTCCCTTGCCTCTAATTAGCCTGAAAACGAAACTATCAACGCGGTGACTTGATTTAAACCTTATACTGTAAGCAATAGGGTTTAGTTGAGAGAGCGGTGTGGGTAACAATAATAGAGGACACTCGACCTCTCAGAGGTGCGAGATTTCCCGCGCATTACTTTTTAGAGCGAAGTGCTGAACACTTTGTGCACGGAATTAAGAATATACTTTAATACTGTGGTGTGAGTGTTGGAGCGATATGGTTCTACTGCTGCTGTTTTGGGAAATACAAGTGGCTTGGGTCGTAGACTAACTACGACCTTTTTATACTTTTACGAATAACTAGCTGTTGCCAGCGACTTCACCCGCTACAACTCGAAAATTATCCAACGGGAAGATAAAATCGGGATAAAAACTATCCTATGTGTTAATCCATTTTATAAACTATCTGTGTACTAAATTTTATCTAAATCCGTTCAGTAGTTTTTGCTTGAAGAAGTAACAAACATACACACTCACAAACTTTCGCCTTTATAATATTAGTGTGATAGTGTGATTTACATTAATATTTTAGAAACATTGATTTATGACACAGGTTTGCCTTACCTATGTATATGAAACTTAATGGTGGATTGTGGATAAATCAAATCAAATCAAATCATTTATTGCTTTGCAAACATGGGTAATGGTACATAGATGTTCGTTTTATAATAAAGATCTCCATATTTTACCGTCACATGGGCATGCAAATAATTGCTATACAGTTATATTGGCATGTCAAATAAAATTAAATAAGAATGTCTTTAAATTACAAACACTAAAAATATAAATCAAAATGTCAAGCTGGTCAAAAAAATAAAAAATAAAATATAATTATGCTAACGAAACCAACAATAATTATGTCAATTATAGAAAAGGTATTATAAATCAGTCAATAACAAAATCTGTATAGCGTAACAGTAATAATCATTATTCAATCAGTCAGTAAATCATCATATAAACCTACTATAGGTACTTATTTTACAGTTATACACTCCTATCTTACCCTACTGAGTTTGGATAGTTGGGCTAGCTTAATAACCACGCGGGACACGATATCAAGTGTCCAACACGACGATTTACACTCGTGAGCAGAGTCATCTATGAATCTGCACGTGAACAGGTTGTAGGAAGATGATATGGATTAGGAAAGGAATGAGAGGCTGCTACAACCTATCTGTTGTTATCAACCTGTCAAAGCCAATCCTATGGGCAGGCTCGGCAAAAATGTGTCCGAAATAATAAACCCAAATTCACTATCATGAACACAACTGTATTTTATATATTCCGTTATAGTAAACTAAAGTGCACAAACGTAACTGAAACATAAGTAAAAGTCAGTAAGGACTAAAATTAACATAAACCGGTTTATATTCGCTGAACAGAAAGGCTTTTTAACTGCGCGCTATTTAAAATTGTAATGTTGCAACTTGAAAACGACAACAGTATTCAAGAGAACTTTGTCAAATATAGCTTTTATGTAAAGAAAATTATAGAAATACTACCAAAAAAGAAGAAAAAATTACCTATATCGTAATTAATGTTTCAATTCTACTTGTAATTCAAATTAAAGTAACATTTGTGTTCTTCAGTTGTTGCTGATTAGATGATAAGTAATTTATATGTATCAAGGGTTGTAAGAGCTACTTTGTACATTGCATGTTGAACTGGACTCCTCTAGCAAACGGTTTCCAATCGAATCTTCTAATAATTACTCGTAGACATAGATGAAAATTGTTTAAAAATTCGGTGGTGTGCTTAAAATTGCTTTATAAATGCTTTTGCCATCCATGGCACGCGTGTCATTAGTTCGCCAAGTCTGTCATAGGATTAAGTCCTATAGCAATTGTAATTGTGGGTAAAAAGGTCCCTAAGTTAGTTTGTAACATCATTACACAAGAAAAAGGAAATCCCTAAGCAACTATGGGCTATGAGTTCTATTCAAAATCACTAATGGAACTCGATATAATATAGCACTAATGGGTTATTTTGCTATAATCATCCCATATTCACACATCGCTCCCCGGACAATAACCTACGATCTGCCTAACAGACATCAATGAGTACCGAATATGCCCTTAATACATACCCCCATTACACACTGAAAACTCCAATAAAAACCTAACTTCTCGCTCATAATTCAGCTGAAACCAAATAGCCTCACTCCATCTCTGTCGAGCCCACAGATCAGTATATCTTGCATCTCGTTTCGACTCGTGAGGTTGGCAAAGCAAGGGCCGATTATGATAATATCCCAGCTGAATATAAATTGGGCAGTTATTTACAACGAGTTATTTAGCGCAGATGATGTTATTATGTAAATGTTATGAACGTGAGCACGTAATGAATTTCTTATTGTCGTTATTTATTTATTAATGTCGGTTATTTATTCGGGCGTTTTCGTTAATGTTTGTAGATGGAAATGATTGACGGTAATTGGGTGTTTTTTTTCGCTTCGCCTAATAATATAGTACCTACCTATATAATTTAAATTTACTGTTTTATTGGTAAAATTATGTTTTTTGTAAGCATAAATAGTTTTATTTTATTTTACTTGATAGGTATCACTGTTAGAATGTGGTAAGTTTATCCTATGTAACACATTTCTGCAAGATTGTTTACTAGATGTAGGTACCATAGATATTACGTAAGAACAGATTACTTAATTCCTCCATCATCACCATCTGCCTGCACTTTCCCCAAGCTATTTGCCTCCAAACACCTATTATTATCTGAACTTTTGTTATTTCCTTTTGAGACCTAAATAATTTACAATGAGTTTTACAATTTCATACAATCGTACAAAAGAAAAAGATGATAACTGTGACTTTGGAAAATTGTGTTTAGGTAATATTTGATATTTATCTGGATTTGAATAGTAACACAACGTAATAGCTGACATAATTATGTTTGTTAGTCCAACCACAGTATTTCAGTAGCGACGTGACGTTTCATAGTTCGGGATATCGCGTCGTGTCGGATCGCATTACTCAGTAATTGTAGCAACAGTATCGTCTAAACGCTTGTTTTCACGCGACGACAAAACGCACCCCGAAAAATCTATAGCTCACCCCCTACCGCACCCGTGCCGCGCCACCCTGTTTCACCCCCGCCGGCGCCTTTCCGACACACTCCACTTTTGGACTTTTTAACCCAAGATGGCTTAATTTTCTTCTCGCAACGATTATTCTGCGTTTCTTAAAAAACTCCATTAGAATTGAGCCCAGCGGGGCGTTACGACGATAGCGGGGTGACGACTGAAGTGGGGGGTCGAGTCCGGGTCGAATTTTCCGGGATTAGCATTTAGCAGGTTTTTGCGGACAATGCGTGGAGCGGGCTTCGAGCGCCGAGCGGAGCGTAGCGGAGCTGAGGAATGCGCTTTTGTTTAGGAGAGCGCGCGAGGGTTAAATTGCTTCATTGAAATGTTCCGAATAACTCGCACCTCCGCGTGTTTTATTAACTGAACAGTTATTTGGTTTATTAAGTCGTACTCGTGCACGCGCTAGTGGCCTGATTCTGCTCAGTAGCTTATCAAGTGCTGCCTCCTCTGTACAGATATTTGAGATCGGCGTTCACTGAAGGAACAGTAAACTATAAATTTCACTTTTCACATCGAATAGAATATTGCTCATTGGTCCCAAGATAATTCTTACTTCTATTACTACTTACTTCTAGACTTTTATTTCTTCTCATTTAATCTGGACAACTTGGTAAAAGTCTACAGAAATGGTATGCTTTGGGAACTATAGGTGCAGGTAAAATACTGCAGTCAAACATACCATAATTATGTTTCAGAACTACCAAGTCTCGTAAGAATCTGGGTCACCATGGTTTCCACCATTTAGGTAACCACATAAACTCGTTGCTGGAAATACCAGCTTATTTTGTCTCAGCTGGAGGCTGCTGAAAGAGTTCCATTCGGGCCACATCCGTAGTGTTGTGTGTTGAAGGTGTGGATCAAAACAGAAGCGCCAGCTGATTTAAGTTAAGTGTTTAATTTTACACAATCTTTTACACAAGACTAAGACAGATGGTCTTGTAATATCCAGAACAGTTGATCAAAGGATCTTGTTGGGGTGCACCTACTTAAGTCTATGACGTGCCTATTATATAATGTTTCGTGGTGTTCTCCGAAAGGTTAGAAAATGGATGGAGAAAACTTCTTGGTATCGGTGTGGTAACTATGCTTTCCGCGTGCTGCAGATTTCACAGCCTTAATTTCATTCATACATTTCATGTTTTTCATTTCATTTTGCATCTATAGATGAAGAGTTAGAGTATACTTTACAGCGATGTTTCAAGATTTTGCTCACCACTGTCGAGATCAGCTTATGAAATATCCACGATCTAAAGTGCAAACTGCCTCTAACAGCGTTAGTACCGTGGCAGTGGCGCGGCACGGCACGGCAGCGGCGCGGCATTGCGTCCGGCTTGGAAGCGCCCGCGGTGGCGGCGCGGCGGCGTTATTGTTAATTAATTACAAACGATTCTGCCGAGAGAGAGCTCTGCCTACCCACCTAGCTACCTACAGATACACACAGGTCCCAGGTACACTGGGGACGACACACTTAGCCACAGCCTTCTTTGAAGTTAACTTAATTTTCTCTCTGTATACGATATATTATCTGGGCCCATGAGGTGGGCATCCAGAATAAGTAAGACGCCAAATACTTTAGATGATGGAATTTGTCGATAATTAATTTGAGATTGTCTTAGAATCATTTTAAAATAGTTTTTTGCTACTTGATCAGAATCTTTCCAGAATCTACGTATTTTTTTCGTACATACTCACCAATATTATAACGTCGATTGCATATTATTATAACTGATTCAGTTCCCCTACGTCTTTCAAAAAGTAAGACATAAACCAATGAATACTCTCCCCCCAGTGTATCTCAGTTCTTATGAAGTGGGATCGCTTCTCTCCGTCTTTGTATGGACTGGCATTTCTTCAGCTGGAGAGGCAATGAGGCGGCTTTAATGAGGCCTTCGGAGACGCCCGCTAATTGATTAACTGTCGCACAATCACGCGCCGCACAAAGCAATCCCAAACGGTAGCATTAAGCCACGAGGTATTATAAGTGCACTTCACGTGATGTTATAGAAATAAGAGACTAATTTGATTGCTAGATAGAGAGATAGGGAAGGGAAAGTATAAAGAGTCTACAGATGAAAGGTTAAAGCACACTTAGGTATAGTGTGAGCCTACTGTATTCACTCCACCCATGGACCCCATGAACAGAAAACAGAAACTGCGCATGCAACAAACCTTAGTGTGAGCTTCTTGTCAAAAAGTCAAGTTCCATTGGAGGCGCCTTTTTTTTAAATAGAGTCTTTCACAAAGATTTCCTGTGTTCGTTAGCCAAAACAGACACATCATCATCTGCCTAGCCTTTTCCCAACTATTTTGGGGTCGGCTTCCAGTCTAACTGGATGCAGCTGAATACCAGTATTTTACATGGAGCGACTGCCTATCTGACCTCCACAACCCAATGAATACTGGGTAATTCAGGTCACTGACTACCTGTAACGACTGCCAAAGATCTTTATATGGCAGCTGGGACCAACAGCTTAACGTGCTTTCCGAGGCACGGAGGGATCTCGGTATGTAGTGAGCGGTCACCCATCCACAGACCATCCTAGGCAAGCGCGGCTTAACCTAAAGATCAACCCGAGTAGTAGTTATTATTAAGCCACGAGTTTCTCAAAACAGACACAAAGTAACATTTTTTGATAACTTCACTGAAATATTACTTTCATACCTGCCATAGCCTGCTCTGTAAAATGGGTCAGTGATAAGTTGGTGGACATTGGCTGTCAATTGGTAGGTAATAGTGGACTCCGCGCCTGGCAGGAATGCGGTCAGGAGTCGGGAGGCATCTGGCTAATATCGCCGTTTTACTACTGAGCAGGGTTCCACGATTATTCTAATTATTGCCAGATATATTATTGGGTCCAATTGGTGCAGAAGTCTATTGCAAAGTATTTAGTAGTTTATTTATTCTCATTTTTAAGCAGATAAGAGGAATATTTAGGCATTCCATTTAAGTAAAACGAGAGTAGTGAAACACTGGAGTAAAATGTTAACGTTTTGGGTGTAGTTCAGTCTATAAAACGTTGAATTTTTTTAATAGCTGTTGTGTAAAGCATAAGTAACATAAATGAAGTACGTGGTATCGTAATAGGAATGTAGATAACTAATACTTGATTATAATAGGGATGTTTACTGACTTAAAAAATGTGATTCTAATTAGTCCGTCTGTTATATTATCGAAAAATATTGGATACGTATAATTTTATGTTTTAGCAAATCAATAAAAATTGGTGACGTCACTAACCGCTAAAAAATGTCATACTAATGTCTTAGAGTATGACGAGTTTTCAAAGCACTGTATCGTCTTCATTGTTTGTTTACGTGAAAAAAGAAAAATACGTGTCCAATATTTTTTGGTAATCTATAATAATATGACGGACTACTTAATTAGTTTTTTTTGTTAACTACCCTTTTGGTTTATCTAAGTAGCAAATATTTCCAAAGCTGTCAGTTCCAGGATTCAGGTCGATACTGTCATACTGTTATATTGGTAACAGAATTATTGAAACTTTTTTGTTTGGAGAATTTATTTTGTTTTTGTTACTGACATGTTTTCTCTATATCAGTACCTTCTTACATAAAGAAGTTTGACGAGAATTTATCTCCGTGGTGAAGCACCTAAACTTTCTATGTGTGTCTCCATGCAACAAATATTATCTGTATGTGTGTGTGTGTGTTTACGAGGACATCAAAGCTCGCTGGCGGCGTGAATGCCAATTGGTTTTTTTATCGTTTTCTCTAGGCTCGTGATAAAACCGCCCCCCTCCCTCCGGCCTGCCAGCCCTCACCCCTGCGACGTCTTACCGCCTCGACTACATAGTTGGCAAGTCTGTCCGTACATCTAGTTTGTGTAATGCTGAGTTGTGGCCAGATCATAGCGGCTGAGCTTGTCTACTTATTGTTTGTCAGCTAAGATAGAAATTAAGAGGATTTAAACTAAGTTCTTGAAATACTGTGACCTTGGAATAGGTTATCTTACGATGTATTTGGGACTGATCATAAAACTGGATGTGTAGAAGTGACAACCAGAAAATATTATCAATACCTACATTAGTTGCAACGACTCTTTCTCCTTATATCTCGCTCTAATTAAAACCTCACTCTGCAAGCACACCAAAAAACCCAAACAATACAAAATCTCGAAACCAAACAAAATTAGTTGATCATGTAAAAAAAACAAGCGAACAAGCTTTTGCGATATTCGCCTGGGGCTTGTTCGCGACTATACGCCCTGCGACCATCACACGTTGAGCCCCGAACCTTTGCCTATCAAGTTATTCCTTCTTACATTTAAAACAGGAACAGAGGTCAGGGTAGGTTGGGCTTGTGATAGAATTGACTTGTGGCCGGTTAAGCTTGAGCTGCGTGGTTCCTTGGGTTGGCTCCTGCGTGGTCTTGGTGCGGGTGTGTTGGAGGGGGCTGGTGGGGTCTGGGGCGGCTGGTGCTGGCTGGTGGCGTGTACTAGTGCTCACTTCACACGTCGTACAAAGCGCGCTAACTGCCTGCTATTAACTGCTCGACCCCCAACTGACTAGTGATGTACCCAGTGCTGCAAGGTTATCGAGTTATCAATGTTACTTGTTCCATGGAATTTGATTGTAAATCAAACACCGGACACAGGAATCACAGAGATCCTTCAAGCAGTCTATGAAAATTTATGATTGTGTCAATTTGAAATCAATTTCAGTTTTATTTTTCAGGACCCACTCTTGTTTTTTGTTTTAAGCTAGCATCCCATCTTGACATGTTTTCAATGGTTTCGGATAGAAGCTTGTGCTTGAATTTTTTGAACCGTTTAATTGATCTTGTATGTCACCCTTTCTCTAGAAAACCAAATTTTATCAGAAATTTTCAATTCAAATATGGGATATTGTTGAAATCAAAACTTTCACTCCAATAATCCATCATGAAATCCTGCGAACTCTGTCATTTCTCGAGATTAATCAACTGCGACGATTTGTGACATCACTAGCGCTCACACCGCCCGCGGCTCCTTTCCCCCAGTCTAATCAAGCGAAACAAAACCATACCACCTACATATTAAGATCTTAATTCCACTGTGTAATAATCTTATTATTTTTTCTACTGATCTCAGCTCTAATTTGAGCTGTATATGTAGAAAGGTTAGGTTGATATTAGTGTGGGGTTGGGTATTGTATTGAGTCAATGATTTCGGTAGGAACAAGAGCGACCCCCCCCCCTCCCAATGGTCTTGATAAGTTATCCGTTTTCGCTTGTTTTCTAATAAATGAACAGATCAGTGTCACTCATTACTTAGCAATTAAGTATTTCATTCACTTTAACAACATAGTGTGGCCGATACATTGATTTGACGAGATTATGTAATTGAAGGAACATGTTATTACATGGAAAGGTTTTAGTTGAATATGAAGGTTTTTTTTGAAATCAGACCACTTTCTACGACTTAGTTATAGCTACGAAATATAATTTGAGTGAATGGAAATTCAAGGTTCCTTTTGTACACGGCCGAACGTTTGCCTTGACGCCTTGTGGAAAACCATGGGTGTAATCAATGATATTATAAAGAAAGGTACGCCATGTTCATACTGAATGGCGTTCAGATATCTTTGCGTTGTTATTATAAGTATTAACTTAAATATATACAGTAATTTATAGCTAAGTACGACAGCGATAGATAATACGGAATATAGGTATGAGACAGAAAGAGATAGCTAGTTTCCAAAGTGCAACAGTTGCCTTAGTTTGTCCTCAACCATTTGTGCGTGCTAATGCGATACCTATCTACCTCTTTTTATTTATAATATCATTGGGTTCAATACACACACGCACACTATTGCTGTTATATTTGAACAATAATAACAAGGAAAGCTTATGTAATACTCAGACCAAATAAAAACTAAAGACGGAACTCTGCGAACAGCAAAGTGAGGCCGGTCAAACTACGCCTCGCACACACGTCTCAGATCAAATAAAAAGTTTAAGACCAAGGTGTAGTTTATGTTGTACGTGTGTGCGTGTATTGTGTATGTCACCCGGCCTCACTTTGCTGTTTGTTGTGTCTTTAGTTTTTATTTGGTCTGAGATGTAATAATAATAACAAAATAATGTACGCAAGTTGTACGAAAGCATGTTTATGTAAAACACAGATATTACTGAATATACATAAATTGATGTGAGGAATTTAAAGCATTTCTTTTTTGTTTACTAACATTTTGTATAAATCAATGAGCAAAATTGCAGAAAAATATCATGGAAATAATATTCTATTTAAATAGGTATGTACATAAATAATACCCCGACACAGCACGACTTCACATACCATCATTAAAACGCCTTCCATATTCAAATGCGTGCACATATTCACACACACACACAACATAATCACAACGGAAGATAATTACTAAATTATACCTCCGTGCGTAGAGGTGGGTTAACCCGTTACCCGGTACTTACAGCGGGTTAAGTTAACCCCTACACTAAGCCCCATTGTATCTTGTGGTACTACACCCAGTGCTGCCGACCCACAATATTGTGACAGGCGACACGTCCGCGACAAAGGCGACAAAGGCAAGATTGTCGCGGCGACAAAAACGGCGCATTATTGAGCTGAGCCCATTGTGACACCTTGAAATGTCTGTTTTGTTATTTAAATGGGATTTGTGGGTTTTTATCCAGTTTTTTATATCACCATCGTGTATTGATAGCGCCATCTAGAGATGAGAAGACGAAGGAAGTACCTTTTCAAAATGTTTAAATAATTGTTTCGAGCTCTTGTTGAGGGAACAGTCAACAATATTTTATGTCCGTTTTGTAATAAGTGTTGGGAATAACGTTGTTAGTGGTTCAGTTCAATGCAACAGGATCCAGTTTGAATGTCTTTGATTTACATCATTGATAGGTACCTACTCTTTCATTTTGTTCCTCTGAGTGACAATAAAATTATGGTGACGCCTGTAGCTTGATGTCCAGGTCGCCGGTCGGGCCAAGTGTTGATGTCCAGGTCGCCGGTCGTATAATACGTATCCAATATTTTTCGATAATCTTACAGACGGACTAATAGAATCATATTTTTTTAAGTTTTTAAACATCCCTATTGGTCCATATTGTCGTTATTAGTACAAAAAAGAGGAAGGCAGCCATTCCACCTAGGAATAAATACCTACTGTTACAGGCACTCGCACCCTTATTATTGCAAGTCAACATTCACAAGTCACTATTCCAAAAATCACCCTAACTGATTATTTTCCTACAATGCCCAAAATAACAAAATTATTATACCTATTTGAAGTACATAATGAGGTACACTTGACAGGCTGCGCGTGAGTTTCGCGGAAGCATGTGTTTGTGTAGGCGCGGCGCCTGCGCAGCTACCGGGCAACTGTTGTTGTTGTTACTACACGGTGTTGTTGTAACGTTACCACCGCGGCCGTAATATTTGTGTTACCGGTTAGTTTTTTGGCACCTGTTTATGTTTAATTACATAATTGGTTGCGAAGGAAATGTGCAGTAACGTTTATCTGAATTGACCGTTATATTTAAAATTAGTAATAAATGTTCTTATTGATTTTAGGAAAGGAAAGAAATCTTTTGAGTCTTGTGACTAATTAATTTGGATATCTCTGTCAGCTTCTATACGCGCGTCTAACGTCTAGGCATAAAACTCATTTTCAGTGTGTCATTTGTAACCCTAATTATGGTGAAAATTGTCTAGATATGGAATAATTCTCTAAAGCTTCTAGTCTATATTAAATGGCTCCATACTTCTAAAACTAGTCTCGGAGTCTACTCAATTGATCCGTTCGTTATTAACAACATTTAGTCATCATTATCTCCACAAACTGCCGCTTCATCAAAATCTCTTGCAATAAAATTTCAATTACCTTAAACCACGGACTTAGCTTGCATCTCAAATTATAAGAGCTCTTTTGTTAGTGGATTAGCCGACAAAACGCAGAGGGCACGCGGCTCGCAGGCCGGCGCGGTAATTGAAATAGCTGAGCGCATTAGATGGTGTTATAACCACCAGTGGAACTTGGTACACCACACCTCCCCCGCAACGATCAACTTCAACGAACGCGGGGTCGGTGTATAGCTCGATGAAAGTCTTGCAGTACTGGTTGCTTGGTTCACAGTGGTGTGCAGAACATTCTTGCAGGATTATAAGTTTAGTGTGACAGCCAGCTCAATTAAGTAACCCTCTAGTCGATTGGATATTAATTTATTGGCGTCATATAGTTCAGTAATGCGGCCGGAATGCGAATCGTTTACAACTTCTATTCCGCACAAGTTTATTGCTCGTTTCGAACCCATTGTTAGAGCTGCGTCGAGCTTATGGCGGAGTTTACTTTCCAATTAGGTTTTAATGGTGATCATTTCAAAATAGATGACGGAAGGTGTATAGCATCTATGCTACATATCGTTTGAAACATGTGTGTAGTTTGGTGTTCTTTTACAGGTAGAATGTACATTGTTTGTAGAGCAAAATTAGACTCCCTTAATTAAAAACCTATGTTTCAGTATCACCATTCGATACATTATACCAAATCAAGCTACAAATACCAAACACTAACAACTTACACACTACAACAATGTCCTCACAAACATGTAAATGTAATAAATCAGCACGTTGTCCCGTTAGCACGGCATAGTAAACCCTAGCACACACTACACACTACGCGGTACAACAACGAACGTGTCCGGAATCGTAATGTGACGTTTAATCCAAGATGGCGCCGCCGCCCCGCGCTAATGAATTGTGACACGGGTAATGGCAAATTAATATACATTATAAGCAGTTTACACGAACAATCTGCGGGGTGCTGCTGCTAATTTTATTATAACTTGAGCTTTGTAGAGGAGGCTTTAGTTTGTGACTGCTTTAATTGGAACTTTGGGATCTTTGTATTTTGTTGTTGGACATCATATTAAGTAGTCCAAATTGTATACTTAAATCTTCCTTTTGGACATTCGTTGTAGATGTTCATTTAGTAGAAGAAGCTTTTATATGTTATGAATGCCAGAACATCTTACACCTAATTACACTCAACTTTCAGCTTAAAACATCTGCCAACCTGAATTTCTATTTCAAAGCACCAATAAGGTACAACAATTAACTCGACCAATAAAACAGCTGACAGGCTAGTGTCGATAGTATAAAATAAAATAATGATGATGAGTCATTACGGGCGGGTTCTTGTTGAGTGTTGGCTCAGTTGACGCGCTGTCACGGTGGGTGCCTCAACGGGCTGGCGATGGCGGGCTGGTTGGCTCGAGTGGGGGCAGGCTCAATTAAATCCCTAACATTTGTATTAATTAAAGGGAAGGAATTTGATACGAATCGACAACGACGCTCGATTGACGGCGAGGCGTACTTATTGAGCTATTAGTTCAGCCTCCATGGCCTTCTCTCTATTGTCAGTAAACAATTTTATGTTTAATTATGTTTGATGTGTAATTGGTGGTTCGATGTGAACATCTCCTTGTTAATATTAAACGTTATTGATTGAAAAGGTTTAGTTATTTGTACTCTTCGTTAGTATAATTTGATTAAATGTTATGTCAGATTTGTAAAAAATGGTGTAATCAATTCGATTAGAATTATCATTATTTTTATTAACACCTGTCAAATCTAAACCGCGTATATTGTAAGATGGGTAATCGGATCTCTCTTTTTATGTCCTCTTCAGTTAAGACAAAAGGGCCTGCGCAAGAGCATTGTGTTCTAGTGAACGCAGCGTGGCAAGAAGTGGCTCAATGAAGTGTTTGTCACGTTCAACACGCTGTTGACTTCAAGTCAATAGTGTCATCCTGCGTACACAGTTTTTTGTCACTTGTTCACAAGAGATTAGGAGAAGAGGGTCTATCTGGGCATAAGCATCCGAAGTCAATGATCTGTCGAAGTGAACCAATAAATATTTTTTTATAATCAAGATGGTTTTACATTTTGTTCTTAACTCTACAGCGTTACATTTTGACCGTTTGAATCCCGTGGAGGGTTGATTATTGACTAACTCTGTATTACTTGAGTAACGTATCCATGCTCTTATAGCAAAATTTTTCTTTGTGAATTATTGTTTCTGTAAAAATAATTTGTTATCAACCTTTGTTACCAACGTGGTGGATTATAGCCCATCCCTCTCCTAGACAGGAGGCCTGAATCCCGACAGTGGGAACTATAGGCTGATGATGATGATGAATTTGTTAAACGTTCATAAAACTGGTGAATAAAGGGATATTACTTTATTGCTGAATAATCTGGTTACATTGGTAAAACTATTGCCATGTAAGCATGCTTCAGATGTCACCCATTTAACGTATATCAGTACTCTATAATAATTCTAGACTGTAGAACAACATCCACTTAACTTGACAACCGAAACAATAGCAACTTAACAATACACATCTCAATTTTTGCTTCACAATTAAATTATACTCTCATTATGTGATGCATAACAGAAAGAGGTTTTCAAGAGACAAGATTTTCAGGTCAGCTCTGACTTTCACAACCACCGGCTGACCTAACCCAACAGTACAAAGCTGAGAGCACACTGGGCCCGCAACTACCGCTATTGTTCCCACAACGCGGTCACTCCGACATTCTGCACCCGACTTTATTTATCTTACACCTAACATAATTGAGGAAGTATTTAACTCGCCTTTTGTTGCGTTTTTTCTCTTAATATTGTTAAAATTGTACGACAATCAGGTAACTGACAGCCGTTTGTAGTGGCTAGGGCTGCCACGCGGCAAGATATTTGTTTTGATAATTGTGTGAAACCGACTTTATCTCTTTAGGCTCACGGTACTCGTAAGTTAACTTTTTTCTGGACAATGTGTTTACCTATTTGAATTTAAATCTATGAAATACTTTACACTTGTGAATCACCTAATCGAAGCTAAACTGTTCTAAAAAATAGTTGTGTTTGTTATACAAGCATTTCTCAGGAATTGGAAATTCACGTTGTTGTGAATAAATGTCAATTTAGATGACTGTTTTTTGATTCTCACTCGAATGATTTTATCTCTACTGAGAGTTTATCCGGCTATCATTTTTAGAACATTGGCAGTCGTTACGAGCCTTATAACCGGTTTTACCAAGAGCTGTCGTGTTACAAAAATTGTTGTAATGATCTCGAATGTCTGATAGGTAGTCGCTCTAAGTAAAGTACCGGTAGCTACATTCGGATAGAATAAAAGAAGCAGAAGTAGCATTTAACGAACCAGTTAGAAGAAAAAGACTAAACATATTATAGTGAAACGTTTCATTCAATTAATCTCTCCGTGACATCCCTGTCTGCGCGTGCGCCTCTCCTCGTTGAATAGAGCTGTCTTCAAGTTACGCGCACATTGTCTATGGCTGCGCGTTTCAAACGATTGTCCCTTCAACAAGGCACAAGGCGAAACTTTTTGCGCGTACTCGGTAACCTAATCGTGTTCCAACTAGTTCGCATTGTTCGACTGTAAATATTGAAACGTAAGACGATTTCATCACCATTGCTTCAACGTCAATACGATTTAATTTCGAATGCGAAATGTTTCATAAAAACCATAATAAGCCTCATCGGTTATAACTTTGTCACTTGGATTATGTGTGTGTGTCCAGGTGATGAAGTCAGCATCGCAATAAATGTTATCAATGGTATTTAAATATACACACAATCCATTTTTTTAATTTAACAGCTCACAACTTAGGACCCAGTAATATTAATGACAATAATATCCGTGGTGCTAGGCAACTGGGCTTACCCCAGTTGTATACGTCCCTGTGTGCCTATTGGCCTTATTGTGTTCTGTCGCCTGCTGATATGGAGGGAAGTGGAAATTATGTTTTTCCTCAGCTATTCTTTTCTGATTAATTTCGTTGCGGGATCCAAGACAGTTATATCGATTCTCTGGGACTTCGTCGAGCTTCATTGTCTCGGCGCTTTTCTTGTGGTCGCCACAGTTGATTCTGGCTTACAGGAGTTACAGTGGTTTGGGAATAGTGTGTCAATTTTGCCCCATTAAAATAAAAAATAAAACCTTTAAAAAAAATATCAAAGCAAGCCTTTTTGCTTTTTTACAAGCAAAAATGAAGCAAATCTGTAATAAAAGTGTTTTGAGTGTCTTATGCAAATTTGAATGCTTGATGTTCCTTAATGCCAATTCACCAATATTTTAGTTCAACTTAGAAGAGGATGGTAGAAGTTAGAGTGTTTATGTCGTTTGGGCTCTATAAATTTGCTCTATCGTGTAACTAGTGTACCTAATTTATGTTGAACAAATATTATAAGGTGTATCTTGTATATTATAACCTACCGAAGCACCCTAAAAAATATACCTCCTAAATAATTAAGACTTAAAAACCCAGTAATTGCCAATCCCATCCCGCAGCACAGTATCAAGTATCGTTCCTAGCCTGCCAGAGTCCCAGTACCAGGTGAATCCGCTGGCAAGCTCTTTTAAATTGGAATTCCTGGCGGACGTTGTTTGTGCTCGTTGTTAATGAATGGATGTAATTGTTGCAGGGTTCCCGCAAATCAAGTCACCCTACAGCCCCGGCTCGCAGCCCCATCTCACTGGTGAGTCACCTTCTTGTTCCTAACACTCACTTGCAACACGCTAATGTCAGTGTTAATATTTGCTGGCGATGAGGAAGAGATTACTTTCATATGTTCATGATGGTTGATGGCAGAAAATGGTTCATCCACCAAGGTTGACTTTTCCATTTTATATTTATTGAATAAAACGTTTAATCTTAACCTATTATAAAATCCTTATCTGTTTTACAAACTGCCAAAAAAATAGTCAAAGGGGATCCAACGTATGAAAACAATATTTTTTTTCTTGGTGTAAAATTAAACAATAATAAAAGATTATGACAACTTAGGGAGGGACCATTAAAGCTTAGATTGGAAAATCACGACACAAGACACGAGATACTTATGAAGCGATGACCCAAGGGACCAGAAAAGCGTAAGGCAAATCTATAGAAACATTCAAATTAATCAAATTGAAGTGTCTGTTTGCGATTTCAAAACATACACTACTACTACTACTATTTGCAATAAAAAGTATTTTGTTCTGGGCCTGGCTATAAATCTCCGATAGGTTGAACCGATTTTGACCAGACTTTTACTGGCAGATAGCTGATGTTAAAAGGAGTAAATTACCTAAGCTACTTTTATTTTAGATACAAAACTATTGTTCCGTGCAAAAATAAACCATTAAAATTGTAAACAAAAACCGATTCAAACAAAAATTGGAAGTAAATATTTAATATATTATTATATTTTACGCGGTCGAAGGTCGTAGGCCAAAATAAGAGTTAACAGTCTAAAATAAGCGAAGAGGTAAAGACCCCAAATGTTATTTACTTACAAGTTAATCTGTCTCTCCTTACACTGAAGTGGATGATGTTGATAAACTGGAAATAGACATGTAGGTAGCCAACGACGCAATCATATAAATAAATATTCGTAACACCAAGTCAAAAATCTTCTGAAAGATGTTCTGTCATAATTTCAAGCCCATTAATACTCGTAGCTTTCTGCTGTGTTTAGATCATCAGAGTGCCAATGTAGATGTTAGCAATGTAGGTGGGTGTTAATCCCAGGCTTATTGAAATGCCAAGACAAAAGACAACGTGATGAACAGCCGTGAAAAATTATCGCCGAAGTATTTTGATTAACAGAGTGGCTCGGCGATTAGTTCGTATAAATTAGTAGCGTCGCCGAAACTATGGAGAACAATACATTTGCCGGTGATTTAGGAAAGTGGCTGTGTGGCGGGGGTGAGGCACGCAAAGGGGGAAGCAGGGAGGGCATCCCTCGTGTGAGCCCCCCCCCGCGTCTAACACACCCGTACACCTCACCCCCGGCTTTGTCTCAGTAATGAATCCGGCAAACGCCAAACGTCACCGCGCAGCCGCTCGACCCAGCCAATACCACAAATCATACTCCTATCTATTAGCAATCAGAAACTGAACTCTATGCTCACCTTCCTAGAGCCTAACCTTCATTAGCCCTTATTGAACATGTGACCCTCTTGAAACACAAGGGCAAATTCGCTTAGAACGTGAGGTTTTAGAAAATATTCTGTAGAATGCAAATTAGTTTTCGTGATAAAGATATAAGTCGGGGCTCGAATTACTTTATAACGAAGGTCACGGAGACTGACGAGATTAATTGACGCCAAGGGTTGCACTAATGAAAATGAATATTATCTGGTGCCGCCCATCCAAACATGTGTTTATGGAGTAGATTTAGACTACCGTGTTGCTCACAAGAGTAGTACACGTAACAGATAACGACGTGATGTGTCTCTTTTCTTTTTTCTGTAACCGCAATGTTGTTGTGGTCGGTGCGTGTGTGTGGTATACAACACAGTGCGGAGTGCGTTGTGTGTCGTGTGTTCAACCCCAGCGCATGAAAAGCGTCACAGAAAACAAACCTGGCTCCCGCCGGCAGCCATTTGTAAAAATTGCCTCCGCCGCCATTTCTGTGCAGGAATTTCATATTTGGAACGCCACGGGGCGGAATCCGCGAGTGGATTTTGACATTTCCATGATGGCGGCAACGTTTTATTGTTTTCTAAAACAATTGCAGCGTCGGGCGCTGCCACGCTGCTGCGGTACCCGCGCTACAGCCATTGTTTAGCGGCAGACATTTTTAATTTGAAAATTAGGGGTCTATTGTTTTGTGTGTGCCGAATAAAAGTCACGAGTGTAATGAGGCTGTGACCTCATTGGTTGCGCTGAAGAAAGTCGGCAGCATCTCACTCATTGATTGAAATCCTCCGTTATTCATCTAATCTTACAGTTCTACCTGTTCAGCATTCTGATTTTGAACCGTCAGTAGCTTGCCCTACAGTATCTGAATTTTTTGACATAGAACACACGGTCACTGTTTAAGTCTCTTAATGTTTCAAATTGCCTATAGGTACCTACCCCTTCAATATATTTTTTTAATATAAACAGGACCATATTCCTGAACTTAATCCTACTTGGATCATTGCAATGCTTTGCATTTTCTTTTGAAACGCTTTAGAGATTTTATCTCCAACACGTTTTGGTTACTACGAATGAACCTACTAACATAATAGATTACCTACTCCATTGCCTCATTCATATATTCCTAAGAAGCATCAATAATTGCCTAAACAACAAGGTCTTCAAAAGTCTCGTCAAATTAATGTCCATCTAGTAAATCTGTTGACAGTTGTCACATCACTTGAGTGTTAACAGCTCACAGCGGCAGCGGCTACATTACACCAAACATTTGTCACAAACCTTGGCGCCCAACACCAACAACGAGGAAATTATTTTTTTGTTTCTGTCAAACTGTGACGAGTAGCGCCTGTAGATACAACACTTCTTTACAAAGTTAAAATGTGCACGCTGTTGAGTGTCTGCCTCGTTGTGATAGAGGTCAATGTTGTATAGCAGGGCGTCGCAGTGGTACGGTGGCAGTATGGTGGCAGTGATGTATCAAATGTCAGAAGAGCCGCAGTGTTTAGTCACATTAAGTGGCGACAAGTTGTAATAACAAGCAGTATATTAAGTGCGCGGCCACTTGCCACTTTCTTGTCGTAACGAAGCGTGTCGGGTTTCTGCGGTGCGCGGTGTGGTGGCCACTATGTTGGATACAACACTGATGTAGCGACGTGTTTTTGTCATTGTTTTTTCGTAGCGGATGACTAAGAGGAATTCCAAAATAACTTGATACAATTGTACGTTGCGAACGTTCTTATCATATGCGGCTGGGTGAGTAAAAGTAAGCCGCTATGCTTTATCCCATCTCCTCGGTAATCTTTAATCCGAATAGATTTGATGGGTTTGAGTCAACATTATTACACTTAGTAACCTGGTCGTACTTATGCCAAACGACTTAATTTACTTTCTGTCTCTAATCAGAAACATAGGCAAACAAGGTTTACTCACATCATTCTTCATTTCAATGTGAAATAGCGCTCCATAATATTTAAATTTGAGCGATTGGAGCACCTCGGGGCTAAATAATAACACCTGCTCGGGTTGTCTAGGTTGATTCGTGGATGGGTGACCACCCATTACATACCGAGTTTCCTCCGTATTTCAAAGAGTACGTTAAGCCGTTGGTCCCGACTGCCATTTGTTGATATTTGACAGTCGTTATAGGAAGTCAGTAGCTCGAAAGTTTGACAGTCTTACCAAAAGGTTTACTTACTGGGTTGCGGAGGTAAGATAGTTCATGTTAAATACTGGCATTCAGCTGGATAAGTTTAGGTTAGACTGAAAGTCGACCCCAACAAATTTGAGAAAAGGCCAGGTCGATGAGTCAAAACTCAAAATAGAACTGATTTGATCTGAACTGGATCTTAAAAGTAGGTACCTACCTATATTTGGAACACCATAAAAGCACTTGACAAGGATTACACTAAAGAATCAATCGTGCAACAAATGTCGGTGTCCGTAGAGCGAGTAGATCGACACGGACACAAGTGTAGCACAAACACGCAAGAGTGGCGCTAATTGTGCGGTGTCAGGTGTCACAGTCTGTTCGCCGACTGTCCGCCTTCCGTGGGACACCACATGTGGGCTACTTCAACAGTGTTTGTGTACCTTCTTGCACACCTTCTATACATACTAATAACTATATTTATTAGGTAGTGCATATCTACTTACTACTGATCATGTAGGCGTACCACAGACCACCCATTTAGGTGAGTGAGTATTCTCTTACCGCTCCCAATATCCATTTAATTCTGAAGCTTGTTTGTGGCTGTAGGCAAGTTTTTAATGTCAAATTAACAGTACATATAATCATGATCATGAAATATTTGCGTCACAGAAAATATAAAACAAACATGTCCCCAAGAATCTGCTGATTATTGTAGCTGCTTGTTATACAATAAGTTCATTAAACCTCTGTTCATAGGACAAACCCGAACAAAACATATATAAATACTTGATACCATTGCCTCACTAACATCTTAATTGCTGGTATTGTCTTCATCAAGCACTATATTACGCTCCAATATGAATATATTAATAATTAAACAATACACACAATTATGCAGGTCTGAACAAATACAGCGTCTTAGCGAGTGACGAAACGTACCTACCGTAATGACCGAAATTCAATAATGTTGTATTGTTTTATCAATTAATGTGTGTGTTCATTTCTTTGGAAGAGATTCACCTACGTGTGTCGTACACCTGTGGATGACGTCATAATACCTATTGGGCAATATATATTTGTTCCAAAACCTCACGATATCGCTGTTGGCGGATAGTTTTCTTTTAAAGTAATGTTATCTAATGCTCTAATATTATTTATTTATGACGCACAAAAGTGTTTGAACTCAGTTTAATAATCAATTTTGAGGTTACACGAAGTAGTAAACCTTGGCTGCGGGTTGTTCGTAAGAGATACCGCGGCCTCGACACAAAGGGCCAAGAAGGAACATGGGTGATTTTTAGTCAGTAGAAGTCTGACACTCCCACAGTCTTCCCACCCTACAGAAAAAAAGCCTGTGAAGCCTGCTATACCACAACTACACTTAGAGTCTATCGATATCGATAGTTCATAGAATAGGAAGCTACATGTGCTCGACCCTGATCTAAATAAATTGCAAAACTTTTTATTCCTTCTCTTTCTATGTTTTAATCATTTATTTTGCCTTAAATTGCGTCTTGAGGGTGACAAACCTCCTTTCCTAAAACATACCAACAAAAACATTATTTAATTTACAATTGAATTTCCTTTTACTCCGCTAGAAATAATGACCCAATCTAAAACGTAAAAATAAACAGCAAAGTTGTCGCCTCCTAACCTAAAATGATCCCATAAATACATTATGCGTTAATACAAATAATTTGTCGCTTAACAAGTGAAATGTAACGCGTTGTGAGGGGAAGGTGGAAGGGATGATTTGGGCAGCATCCATCCCCCGAGGCTCGTTATGCGGCACTTTCCGCAATTTTTTGAAAACGATATTGTTGAGCCACCCCTTGTAATGATGTAAGGATATCTTGGTGCAGTTAGTACACGTTACAGCCCAATTTGTTAAGTAAATAGTTTTGTGTCGAGGTTAGAGAACGCTGGAACGTTGTTTATTACTCATTACTTTGATTTTAAAAGGCCGAGCAATATTATCAACAAAAGAAACTTGATCAATGAACACACCGGCAAATATTTTTGAATAAGGTGTCATAGATCATATCTTATTTTTTGGATAATAGTCGTGTTAACTACGCGCCGGTTATGAGATGAAAAAAAGTATCAAATGTGTAACAAAAACCTATACCAATATCTTTGAAACCATACATTGAATACTTAGCCTACCTACCATAGAGTAGTAGGTATGACAGCTCACAAAGACGAGATTGGATATGACAACTTACTTACAATTTCATTTTTTTTTTTTTTTTATAAAACGTTGCCCCACACTAGGAATTTCTCCTGTATCGTGGGTGCGTTTACAAACATTTAAACTTCACATACACAAATACCCAGACCCGGAACAACTATCTGTAGGCCATACAAATATTTGTTCCGTGCGGGAATCGAACCCGCGACACGCAGCGCAGCAGTCCATTGCTTGAGCAACTGCGCCAACCGTGCCGTCAATTAATGTCAATCAGACTTGTAAAGCCAATTCAATTACAAAAGTAATCTTAGTTTGTTCTGTATATGTAAGTACATAAGCAGTAGGTGAGACAGGGGTAGAGAGGGGTGCGGGGAGTGTCAACAAGCCGATACAATTACATAGCGGGCACCGGAGAGGAATAATTTAAAAAGCCGCGCTGCCCGATTCATCGCACACACCCGCTCAATTACACCATTTTAATGCCCACTCTCTTCTCGTTCTCGTAAGAAGGTTCTCGTTAAGTGTTACATGTTTATTGTTCGGAGGGTGAGCAGTGAACACGGCTGAGGCTGTTCTTGTGGCAATTTTTGCAACAAATCTATAGATACCTTCCATAATTCCAAAATGTGTACGCTCATTAGAGCTTGGCTGGCTCTCAGTCGGGTTTAGGTTGTTTTATATCAATAAAGGCGTACATATGCTTATAATAACTGTGATAGCTCTCTCTACTGCGACGTGATTGAAGCTCGATAATTGACTGTTATTATTTATTTATTTGAACTTCATGCTCAATTGGCATAGGCGGGCTTTATGTTTAATTTATGTTTGTGGAATTTAGCCAAAAAAATTAAACAAGTTCCGCACATTTGTCTCAAGTACATTTAAGTTCTCCATAAGAGCTTCCAGCCGTAGTACATCTGTCTAATCTTTTCCCAGTCATATTGTAGTCGACTTAGTCAGTTTATTTTGTAAATACAAATAATTTACATGGAAAGACTATAAAACCCAACTATACTAAGTCTTCTTGCAAACAGAAGTACCTACTTCTGCATCAAAACTAAGCAACCTAAAGTACCAAACTAAAAGCTAATATGAGCGGGTTGTTAGATCTCCCCCCCTGCCCCCTCCTCCGTGTGGAGGGGGGTATGGGCGTGGCCTGGCCGGACACTGTAACTGCCACTTGGTTATTGGCCTCTTTTCATAGTCCTTTGGTCGGTTTGTGTGTGTGCTTCTGTGGTCGATGGTGCGGCTGATATCATCCATTTCTTACGAGTTATTGGTACAGTTGAGACGTCATCGTCAGTTGAGTAGAAAGTGCCTTGTTGACGTTTCTGATCGACTATCAACTATTTTATTTGATGCAAACAAGCTTTCTAGCAATAAACTTAAATGAAAACGACTATCTGTTACCGCCTACGACGGTGTAACGCAGATCTGAAAAAGGAAAACTATTGATGGTCTTGCCAAATATCGAAACTAAAACAACTTTCATTCAGACCACTCCACACTAAATCAACTTGTTACAAAACTGTGCCAAATGCCGTCCACACTAAAAAATATAAATACATAAAAGTTGACGCGACAACAACACGCTCGCTCCGAATCCATTTCCTATAAAAGCAACAATAATATTTTACGATTAGACCCTCCCCCCCCCCCTCCAAAGGCCACTGATCGCATAATGACTTACTTTGCCAAACACAGGCGAGCGACAGGAAAATAAACCTTACGGCCTTGTGATACGGCAGTTTAACGTTAGCAAAATGTTTTGTGGACGTCCTCCGAAATATCAAAGTGAAGAGATGCCCATTAGCAATTATAATGGCTACTGTCCTGGGCTGAGTGCCTGCTCATTACCGTCGCTTGCCGCCCGTTTGCCGCCCGGTAACCGGCCGGTTGCCGCCAGTAGCCGCCTGGTTTCGTCGCCAGGTCCAACCCTGCCAACTTTGTTGGTTAATTATTCGGCACTTCTACGAGTACATTACTTCAATGCTATCTCAATTTTTCATTGAAATTTGGAGGTATTTTCGCTGTATGATCAAAATTATGGATAAAATGTAGGTCGGTCTCCGCTTGTTATACCCAATTCTGAGTATATAGGAGTTCGTATTCATGAAGCTTCTGTGACAATTTTATCTACAAACAAATTTTCATTTGAAAATTCCTTTTCAGGTTTCCCATCTGTGTTTTTCCCTATTCCCGGATCTGATAATTGGCAGTTTTCTGATGCAATGTTTTCTCAATAAAATACTCAACATTAACTGGACCTGACATCTCACTTTATCACCAAATAACTTGGCTATATTACGGCTCCCGGGCGGATATGAAGCAATTTATAACGCTACCGCTTGCATACTACTTGCTGCTCTGGAAATCTAAAAATACACTCAATTTACAACACCATCACACGTCCTTTAAAACGAGCATCAAATCTTTAAAACAAGCAATCCGAACTGGTTGACCAAAACGGTAGAAATAAGAAAAAAACAAACGCTCCGAGATCATAATATCTGTATTGTGTGGTTGGTCGGCGCAGGCGCATTGTGTGGACCTCGCTTTGTGGACTTGCTCTATTTTTGTTAACACCTGCGCTGCGCGGGAACAAGGATGGTGTAATGCGATAGCTGTGCACGCACTTATTGTACATTCGCGAGGTTTGGTGCTTGCCTTGTGAAGGACTGTTAGATAAGTTGAGGGCCGTAACGGAATATCCTCATCAAGAGTATATTTTGATGAGATCTTTTCTGTTAACATCCATTGTTTAGCTTTCAATTTCAAGACATTATTACTAAGTATACTCATTCATTCAAATCTTCAGTTATTCTGTTCTGTGTTGTCTCTTCCATAAATGATTATTCCTTAGATGTGACTGGGAGGATGTCTATGTTAACCTTTCTTTCTATGTTTATTGTTTCGCCTATTGTTCTGTTTTAATTATTATTTTTTTTTGTTTCATGTAATTCGTAGCGGTCCGACAGTTTTATTCAGGTAATTTATGAATTATTTGCTTTTATGTTTATAATCCTATTGCTTAAACTAAGTAACTATACCTGCGTTAATAAAGCGTAAGTGCGTGTATTTGGGTTTTTTCTTATGTTAGATGCAGCTGGAGAATATTATAGTATCTGCTTAATATACATGTAAAATTGTGTACAATTTGATCCTAAGTTATTCAAACATGCTCCTAGTGGCAAATACGATAATCAGCCAGGAACATACTCGCAACACATGTGGCGGTAGGTAGATATGTCGCGCGCGACACGCGACACTCGTGGAATCAAATAAGCGTTGTCGCGCGCGTCAATTGGCTCGTCGCGACAAATTGGCAATTCGTACGCGCCCTAATTGCATCACGTCTTATCGCGTTAAGCTAAGCGTTTTACCTGCAAGCATTCTTGTTAAGCTTTTTATTTGAATGAGATAGCGACTCGAGGATCCGTATCTGGCTTAAATTAGATCCTCAGGGATTTTATTTTATGTTTGGTTCTTCCTTTTTCTTGTTGAGAACGGCGGGTAAATATTTTATTTTATTTATTCGTGTAAATAAAGACGTCGTTTTGTAGAAACTTAGGTGTATCTACGTTATAAGTTTTTTAGTTTACCCAATTGTGATCTAGTGCTTCTAGTGTAGTAGTTTGTTACATTTTCTCCCTATGAGCTAGAGCTTAGAAACATAAGTATTAACATAGCGTTGTACAGCTGGTGCATTCGACCCTGGAAATAAAAAAGAAACCACTGGAAATGGCTTTGAAGCTTTTAGAACGCAGTACACCACTGTAACTGTAAGCTTAAAACCACAGGCCAACATTAGAATATATAAAAAGAAATTAAACGGCTCCTATAGCAAAAGAAAAAAAGAAAGAAGAAAATTCAGATATTATGCAGACCCAAAACAACAATACGAGGGGCATGCCTAACATCGCGCTCTTTTACAAAACAACGTAGGCAAATAAAGGCAATAAACGATTTCGTTTGCAAATCTCCACGTTTGCTGACGTCACGTCACGTCGTGTCACGTCGCACGTACTACACGCGGCAAGCTCACGCACGTATGAGTGACATAGCAGTACATATCAGAAGGCTTATTCACTGACATTGTGATCTTCGAGACACGGAGATTTTACTTCAAAATAGTCAAAACATTAATCAATCAATCATTTATTTTGTAAAACATAGATATGATTACATACATTGTTATGTCAAAATATGAGCACTTTGTTTTACCAAATTTACACAAACATATTTAATTACAAATTAAAGTCTTACAATACAAAATTATAAAAATAATTAGTTTTATTAAAAGTTACAATATGAAATAAAAAGATGGTGAACAGGTCATTACAATTGGAAATAAATAAACACAACCATACTTAATCAGTCAATAAAATCATAAATGTTTAATTAGCAAGTCGGAATCGTTATATCCCTGTTTTTCAGAAGTAAACTCAGTGATGGAGTAGTACGACCACCATGTTGTTGAGTTAAGAAAGAAGTTTACAATGTGTGTATTTGGCAAGATTAGGACTTGAATCTAAATTATAATTAAGCAACGTGGCTATTGGTACACGAGCTTATTCCGTCGAAATGCAACCGTGGGCAGAAGTAGCTTAATCTTGGGTATTTGTAACGAAAACTGGTTCAATTGTGAAGTAATCTGGATATTTTAAATTCCTTTAAGTAATTCCTTGATGTTGTAATTCCTGTACTACATTTGTCAATCCCATTGCTCTACAGATCTCTTATTCTTTTATGATTATCAAATTATTATAATCCATTCGCGAAATACAACTGGTTTTAAGACCTTAACTTTACTTAGGTTTGAACAGTAGTACACCTACGACTTAAATCGAAAAAGCTTTTCTCCATAAAATGTACCTTCTTTTGGTTTCTCTTGTGTGATAACGTGCGAATCAGAACGTCGAATAAATCTAATCGTCAGCTGATCTCGACAAATTGGCCTCGCGACGATTGGCAATTTGTGCGCGACTCGCGACTGTGCGATTGTCGCAATTGGCCCAATATCACGAATAAGTGTGCGCACTGTTGACGCGACCCGATATATTACATTTGAAATAAAATATATTCAGCAATTTTTTATATGAAAATCCGTCCATACTTTATCTGTTTGTGTGTAAACTCGTCACTAAACATTATTTTACCTGATAGTAACTGGAAGCACAATTAATAACCGTATCAAGATGAAATACGCTTTGTTCGACAAATCATAGTTCATTTAATTTTAAAAGCAAGATCTTTAACAGTAGAGAGTTTTTGTTTGATCAGTTCTTTTCTTTATTTTAGCCTTCCGTAAAGGTCAAGTACCCTATACAATATTTACAATAATTTCTTGAACTGCTATGAAGACTGCCCCGATTCTATTTGGTTTGGTTCATTCGGCACAATTTTCTTACACTTATTTTAATAACGTGACCGTACATAGACATTAAATTCTTTGTAGGTATTACTACCGTGGTAAATATCTTTTTAAAAGTAATCTCGTTTAAAAGATTGGCATACAAAATGATGTTTTAAACTAAATATATATGTTTTAAAGTAAATATAAAACAAGATTTGCACATCGGAAAAAAACCTTAAATATTAAATTTCAAAAAACCTTAAATATTAAATTTAAAAATAAACCTTAAAAAGCCTAAAAAATTCATAAATATCATACTTCGCAGACATGGATCTTAGTAAGACCATGTGAAATATTTATTTTAAAAATATTCAAAAAATCATTTTTAAGAAACAGCTTTGCCGAGCTGAGCCCGTTTTTCCTATCCTGTAGGTACATAAACCCTTTTTTGTTGCGTGACTTAGTTTTGTCCACTACAAAGAGTATGATTTCCTAATTTTATATGAGAAATAAATCAAACTGTCCGTAACTCCGACTTTGCTACGCCGTAGGCGTCTACGAAAAGCGTAGCAGTCTTGTCTCAACTTTTAAACTGAACGCCTTCTTTGGTTGGTATCCAAAAACATCATTCCGAAGGAAAGCTTTAGCAAAACCAAAACACAACGAAGCATTTAGTGACGTCACCGCCATAGGAACACAAACATAGCTATGTATTTACATACAACATAATTTTTTCCAAAACACATTTTCATTTGGAGCACAATGCCGCCGACAAAAGTGGCAGTGTTCTTCACAACAAGTAGCTTTCCTTCAGCAACACTCGTGCTTCCCCTCGCCCCTGCCCGAGGGGAGGGTGCTACGCTATAAATTATACTCCTTGACGAGTCAAAATGAACTTTATTGTTAAAAGTGTAGGTTTATAATGAGTCGGGCGTAGGATTCGTGTTAATGCATACATTATTGGTTCGTTGGCGTCGTGTCGTAATGATCGTATTTTATAATGATACAGTTTTGTTCTGACTCCACCACGGAGCTGGTGCACATGTGCTGAGGTTGGAGATCCTAATTAGTGCCGGTGGTAGCTGTCAGGTCGTGTGAGGTGCGAGGTGCAGAACACACTATCACGCCTGAAACCCCTGAACGAATAGGCTTAGGTGTACATAATAATACACAATATCTAACACTAAACAAAACAATGTAATGTTATATAGACTACATAAAACATAGCTTGATCTCTGCGACATATGTCAAACTGACTTGCCTAGGGATGTCAGGATATAAAAAAATATCGATAAATGTTTTCAACGTTTCTTACTATGATCGATGCTAATGTAATTTATTATTTTAATAAAAAATACATGTATTCTAATAAAGGAGTACACCCCAAATCCATATCTGAATCAGTTTCTGAATTGCTAGAACGTTCTTGTAGATTTATTATAAACTCTTGTTCGCAAATTTTATCAAATCGTACGTTAAGTTTAAACATTAACATTAAGTTTTATTTCAAATATAGATAGTTTGTAGTCTGCGGTCACGATGATTAGGTCGGCATGCTCATAAAGTATAAGTGTAAGTAAGTGGGTATTTGTGTATGTGAGTTTAAATGTTTGTGAACGCACCCACGATACAGGAGAAATTCCTAGTGTGGGGCAACGCTTTTTAAAAAAAAAATGTATGACATTGACAGGTAGGTACTGTCTGTACTATTATGAAATTCAGGATCTCTGCGACAGCTGTCAGTGAAATCACGCCTATGAAAGGCGTCAAGCTATATTTTATGGAGTATACTACAATAGCTCGTAATAAAGACAACATGACGATTGTTCTTAGTGAAGTTAAAAATTGACATAGTTAATGACGTAAAGTTTCTAGGAATATACATTGACAAATATTCAAATTGGAAAAGGGTATTGCAAGCTATTGATTCATATATTTCTTCGGCGTGTTATGCCTTACTACCTACCTTACTTAAGACTTAGAGCATTCCTATTGGACAAATGTTTGTATTCGGTAGAAGAGGACATATTCAAATTTAGCCTGTTTTTTTTTTTCACATTTTGCCTTTTTTAAATTCTTTGTTTTGATTTTAATTGTTTGATTTCTTAATTCGACTTATTCACATTTTGACTTTTTTTTTACATTTGACTTTTTTAATTGTTTGATTTCTTAATTCGTAGTAGAAGATGACATTTCGTATTTTGTTTTTCTTTATTTTTTATTATAATTATAATTTTTGTTAATACGTAATGTTATTGAATTTATGTTTATTTTCAATTGTTAATTTGTAAGGTTCCGTAGTCAATACGAAACCCTTATAGTTTCGCCATATCTGTCTGTCTGTCATTCTGTCTGTCCGCACTATATCTCAGAGACTCTTAGCACTAGCAAGCTGTAATTTAGCATGAATTTACAAATGAATTACGCCGACAAAGTGCTAATGTAAAATATTTTGTTCTTTTTACATTAAAATGGGGAAGATTTTTTTTCTAGCGAAGTCCATTAAGTGGGATGTTGTTGGATAGTTCTTTAAAAAATATTGTAAGTTTGCTCAAACAATTTCTTGATTATGGGATCCGTTTGCGAAATATTAAGCTTTAAAGTGCAAATTTTTGTTAGACTCAAGTGTGCCAACCTGAGGGTATAAGGTATGAGGTATAAGGGTTCGTGTGAAAAAAATTAAGGTAGTAGGTAGCATAAATAACGAAAGTAAAAGGAAAGGATAGTTTCCTTTTAGTTTCGTTATATATGCTACTACCCTGAGTTTATAATACTGAGCTGAGTAGGCTTTACAAGATTACGAGTAATAGTCAACCAACTTATAAAATGATAAATGAAATATTTTCCTAAACATAATGTATGGCTGCGGGCGCAGCTTAAAACTGTAAATGTAAGTTTGTTTTATTTTTACAATAAAAATCATCGTTCGGAGGTAGGTAGGCACTTAAGCAGGGTAATCAATCAGTTTAGTAAGTTCACATATTTTGATGGGCAACTACGGAACCCTACATTGTGCGTGGTCGGCATGCACTTGGCCGGTTTTTTCATATTAGTATTATTGTCGATAATTAATTAATTGTGATATTTTTAATTTGTCTCTTAATTTAATGTGTTAGTTTTTATAGTTTTAATGTACATGTTTTTATTGTTTTGTTATTTATTGATATGCATAGAGATGTATGATTTCAAACACAATGTGAGTTGTTACCTGAATTGAATTGAAACATGCACGTGACTAAAAAATCATATCAGTATCTGTTGTGTCGTTTAGTTTGCTTGATTACAAAATTGGTCCGTTACCATCTGTAATGATGGATGGATATGGCATGGTATGGGTGAGCACACAACACACACAACACACACAACGCGTACAATTTCGTACAATTATGTTTTTTTGTACATAAAGAGAAAAACAAAGAAATACCTCAATAATAAATTATGTGCATTCTTCCAGGCCAGGTTCTGTTTTATTATTAAATAAAACTGCATACAAGGTTGTCAAAATCAAATATCATGACAGTTTCAATAACTTGACAGTCATTACCTAATAAAACTACCTACTTTGTAGACCGCCAGCTTATTTTCCGAACTATTTTCTAACCTGACCTCAAGCTGCCCATTAGACAAATGGCACTTTACCCAAGGTAAGATAAGTGCAGTATCATAAAACGCACATTTCAGAGGTTCGTCCCCATGGCCGACGCCTGCCGAAGAGCCCCGACCGCCTCCGATGACTCCCGACCCCTCCCGAGGGACAGCCGAGTGTATTGCGGCAAAGTTTAAGTGATTACCTCCTCACGATACCTTCACTTACTTTGACACCATCACACTGCTGTGCACTGAGGAGCAGCCGAGGTTGTTCTGGCATTGTAACATGACGTGAATGATATAGTTTTTATCTTTTTTTTTTTTTTTGGTGGGTGTAAAATCATCGAATAACCCCTCCCGCTCTTGGTCAGAGCGAAAGGGAGTGTCAGACTTCTACTGACTAAAAACCACCCATGTTCCTTCTTCGCCCTCTATGTCGAGGCCGCGATAACCGGTGGACTACCCGCGGCCATATAGTTTATATCTTAGAATAGGATTAAATACTAGTAACGTAGAGGTGGATACAAGGTAACCAGTAGCAAAGAATTCAGCACCATGTGCAGTTCTCAAGACACTGATGTGGAAATCCTTCCAAAATATTTCTATGAGAAAAGAGTCAATGTGCATTTAATGCGATTCAACCTAAAACAAGCATTTAGGGATAAAGCCAAGCGATTGGTCGGCTCGTTATGTGACCAGAGAGAGAACTGGCGTTTATTTTGACCAACTTTGCCATCCAATGTGGACTCCACTCCATGTAAAATACTGGTATTCAGATGCATCTGGTTAGACTGGGAGCCGACCCCAACATAGTTAGGAAAAAGCTAAGCAAATGATGATGCCGTGAGAACATCTTACTGTTTTAGAACTGTTTTCAATTCATATCTAGTGTACGATTTAGTAGGAGTTAAAACACAAACGATTCACACATTTCACAACAACATGAACTTCTTATTGATTAAAGTAGACCATCATCATCACCATCTCTCTCTCTCACCTGCTTAGCTGATCCTCAACAGGTTTTGTGTCGAAAATAAAGACGATTGAAGTAGACTAAATCATGTTATCCCTTACACCGCTAACAAATTAGTAATTCATGAGTGACATGGTTTGAGTAGAACTGTGAAAAATTAAGTTGGCAGTTTTCTAGAAAATATAATTATCTAACAATAACAAAAGTTTGACAAGATACCAGAGCACGTTTATTGTTTTGGTAACTTGGTAACTAACAATCGGTTTTTAGAAATATTGCCACTGATCTGTAAAACAGTGCGTTAAAAAAAAATAAGAATTAAGTAATCTAAAAAACTGTTCCATTGCTTGATCTTATTTCTGGTGACTCAGTTAGTTACACTAAGCGTGTCAATAGTTTACTATCATGGAATTTGAATTATTTACCTACTAAATACGATAGAATACTAGTCAATGCGTGGTAAAAAAAAAACAAAAAAACCTTATCGACCGGTTTAAAAATCATTATGTACACCACAATAGGGGATCGGACAAAAAAACTAATTTGTCCGTCAGATAGATTTCCAAAAAATATTGAACACATATTTTTTTCTTTTTTCACATAAACATAAAATGCGGACGATACAGTGCTTCGAAAACTCATGAACTCCTCGAAAACGTCACATGTTAGTTCATTTTTTACCCACAAGTGACGTCACTAGCTCACGATCTTTGACGCGTTTTATTTTTTTATTTTTTTATAAATTTAATCAAATCCAATTTTTTTTAAACACGTATCCAATATTTTTCGATAATATCACTGACGGACTAAACAGAATAATATTTTCTTGACTCAATCCGATCCCTTATTATTGAAACGAACATTCTACGAGTTATCAACTTGTCAGGAGGTCATGATCGACTCTGGACTTACGACTGGTAAGTCCACTATCAACAAACACAAAGTCAGAGACAATACGTTGCCTAGAATTGAGTCCAGAGTTTGATTCCTAGGTTAAGCAAATAATAATCCATCAATCCAGGAAGAATTTCTTAATGAATTGGTACCCAGTTGTAAGCAGTAGCTTACGAAGTGTTGGGTGTTGGACACACTCTACTAAACCCCTTGGGCACTACGAGCGTGATGCAATAACCATGTTAGTTCAGTGCAGTTTGCCTTTTGCACGTTTTTACAACTCAGTCAAGACTCGCAGAGTAGGGCGCTATCGCTAGTGTGACCAATCGATTGTACGGACACATCGGACACGCCCGGACACGCTCGGACAGCAGACCAGAGTAATTGGACACAAGCTACTGTTGTCCGATGAATAAGAATATTTTTAATAGATAGCTTTGCTAAGAAGATAGGTTTATTTTGTAACTAGTTACGTCTTTGATTTTTAATTTATGGTGTCTTGATCAGATTAGGTCTATGTGTCATTAGGTCTTGGTGACAATGACTTGAAATACTGACAACTTATTGTTGGACAAAAACCTCTTTTGGGTACATACTTTATTTCTTAGCACAAATTCGCGGATTGATTTTTTAATTTAATTTATCTACAAGTGCAGCTAAACCCGTAACGCAAAGTCATTAAGGTCGGTAGAACGTACCTGCCTGTTTGATACAATACCGATACAGATTTATATCGGTTATCTCGTTGCCCAGCTGCTATAAAAAACGATTACTTTCGAAACATTAATAAAATTAACACATCTATTGACCTCATAATGTGTCTGACAAACTCGCACCCTTTACAAAACATACCATGCGCGATCCGTCACGCACCATCGCAAACAAATAACATGTGGAGGCAGCTAGCTCGCCGGCGCTGTACTTTGCCGCGTCTCCATCAAATATGCAAGGACTTGTAGGTGTGAGTTAGAAATGGATGCTGTGCAACAGGGTTGCAACGTTCAGTAGTTTCTCGGGACCTCCGTTAGGGAACCGCTCTAAATTTAATAATTCATTGTCGTATTCATTGGCGCCAAATTCAATTACCCGTGGTCCCGAGGGCTGCCCCCCTCCCCGCCCGACACCCCGCGCTCGCCCCCCGGCCGGCCGTCCCGAGGGATGCGCTCGATCTATTCTATTAACCCGCCACCGCGCGCCTGTTTACTAATTCATTTGGCAATCACATTCGGTAATTATGTGACAAATCCCCAGCGAGTGTTGTGTCGTGTTGTCACACTACTTGTTAAGTGGATTTGGGAGCGGGTGGCGATTTGCGTCGATTATCCGAGAGTAAGCGGGCGAGTGCGGCGGGCGAGTGGGCGAGTGGGCTAGTGAGTACTGGTGTTAACGATAGTTTTTGTTTCGGCAGGAGTGTCGTCACTTGAGGCGGCAAAAGATTTCACAGTCGACGGGCTCACCGGATACAACGGCAAGAAAAAGAAGAAAAAACGTAGACATAGGTAACTAACAATTAAGTATTTAATCACAAACTTATATAAGAAAACTTTTATCATAAGTAACGCGGACTAATTGGACAATAAAATAAGTTCAAAATTAAATTGTGACAGCCGTTTGTACACATTTTGCAGCCGCCTGCAATTACTAATGAGACGGAAAATCTGTGTATTTTCAATTATTTTCTCAGAATAATTTAGTTTCTGTTGAAATGGCAAAGTGTTGGCAAACATTTAAATAAATATAAGATAGTTGAGGTGAAGGAACGCTCCGAAGAGAGGAATGCTTTAGAATATCGAAGACAACAAATCAACTATTGGCTGCAGACAAGATCATTGTAGTCCACAATTATTACCATGTTTAGTAAAATTAAAGATATTAATGTAACTTTGTTTCAGACAACAGTCCATAATGATGCAGTATTGTAATGGCAGTAATAATAGAGCTTTTATTATTACTATTTTAAGGCATAACGTACAGTAACAGGCTGTGAAACAGCTCTACCCCATTGACAAGAGAGAATATTTCGATCAGATCATGCACTGCAGTGTTTGGGTACTGCCTGATGGTAGTTGCATACAGGCTCATCTTGCGGATAACTGCTTGCGCGATATATGAGCTAATAGTGTCATGAAGGTTTTTTTTTTTTTTTTTATTGGGACAAGCCCGCCTCACTATTCCCAAACCACTGTAACTTCTGTAAGCCAGAATCAACAGTGGCGACCACAAGAAAAGCGCCGAGACAATGAAGCTCGACGAAGTCCCAGAGAAATGATTTGACTGTCTTGGATCCCGCAACGAAATTAATCAGAAAAGAATAGCGGAGGAGTAGGAAAAACAGAAATTTCATTTCATTGTCATGAAGGTTGTGACACTATGTGTGAGATTATCAAATGACTCCTCCAACTCTAAGTGGAGCGAAAGGGAGCGTCAGACTTCTACTGACTAAAACACCTATGTTCCTTCTTAGCCCTTTGTGTTCCGGGCCCCGGTATCCCTTTAGAGCAACCCGCAGCCCCGACAGGACACTATAATGATCCGATGTCCTCTCCCTAACTGCTGCTCTCACTAACTGGTGTTCTCCCCGCAGCCGCACCATCTTCACGTCGTACCAACTGGACGAGCTGGAAAAGGCGTTCAAGGACGCGCACTACCCCGACGTATACGCGCGCGAGATGCTCTCGCTCAAGACTGACCTGCCTGAGGACAGGATCCAGGTGAGTTGCTACAATATAGCTTTTAGAATGATAGGAACAAAGTCTAAAGTTTCTTAAACCTTATCATCAAGGGATTTTTCATTTTATTTTATTACGAGGTACGTTGCTTATACCTACCTAAGAGTGCATTCAGAACCGTGCTCCAGTTGAAGCAATTCTAATCGTTGACCTGAAGGGTTGATCATTGTGTATGAAACTGTTCGTTGATCTTGAGTTGTGTGTGTCACCTGTAAGAAAACAACCGTCTCTAAATCTACGATGAAGAGGTTTCTCCTTATTATTACGTGATTGGTATCTATCCTAAGTAGAAGATTGGGTTTAACTAGCGATAAATAATGTAATAGGCGGTACCTAAGTGCGTTACCTACTTAGATACGAATGAAGTAATTAATATTTTAATATATTTTATTCCTGTATCCATTAAATAAGTAGGTACTTATACATTCTTACTCAATACTTTTTTTTAATATAAAAAAGCATTAAAATTAGTGGACCGCCGCGCGCCGCCGCCGTTGTCGAGCAGGGTCCAAGCTTGTTGGGCTTGGCTTGTTAGGGCAACAGAGACAGGATCAACCTTCTCACAATGCGAACCATATCGAGGAGTACTACCTTCTGAATCCAGCCTCCAAGCGAGTCTCAAGAGGTGTTCGTCGAGGCTATTGGCCACCGGGCCATAGACCGTAACGACAATCTGTACCATGATGGCCCAGTTGACATTCAACATGTCGACAACTTCGTGTGCCAAGTCTAAATATTTTATTTGCTTCTCTTTCTCGGTCTTTACAATGTTTTTGTCATGTAGGATGGTAGCATGGACTCTATCATTATGCGGCGCGCTGATCAGCCTATTACCACAGTATTATGCTTGATGGCGACAATGGTCCAGCAATGATAGACTGATCTGGAATCAGTCAGCGAGACATGTTTTTTTTTCCCGAAAACTGACCCTTAGATTCCACAAGTTTATATATTAAAGCAAGGTTATTAATTAAAGCAAGTTGCTGGTGAATAATCCTGGCCACGACACAAGCGTGTTCAACTCGCCGTTAGCCAGACGAGAACAACCAGAAACAATTATAATCATGAGTCGTTATCGATAGCATTTACACTTTAAGATTTATTAATACATGATCTTAACAGTCAATATCGATTGAATTTATTTATACCGCTTAAATAATTCCCTTTTAACGTTTTAACAATTAGAGCGGGGATCAAAACAGTCGTCCCACCAGCGACAATGGTGAACCAAAATAATAATTATACGACAAAGGCCCACGGGCCCACGGAGGCTGGAAGGCGCAAAAAATGTGCCTTTATTGAGTGATTACGACGTCAATTGCCATCGATTGATGTCGACAAGTAACGTGACACCGCTACGCTAAATATCCGAATATCCGAAACGAAGGTCGAAGCAACAGCGGGTAAATACTGGCACAATTTTGCAGCGCGGATAATCTGATTTTTTTCATACGTCATTTATTTAGTCTAATTAGTGTTCGATATTTTTTTATTCTACATCCGTGAGCTTGCAGTGCGGGTATTTAGGTCACAGTGTTAAGTAGCTATAGGTACTGTGACCAAAGCAACTAAGGTCCAATTCCAACGTATCTATTCGTACATACCTAAAGTGACATATCCTAAACAATGACGCATATTAGTGTATCTACAATAGTGTATCTAATATTCACAATAGTGATAAATACCTTCCATATTATGTAAGATATTTATCACTAATTAAATTAAGCAAATGTATTCATGTTACGGGGTCACGTACTGTAGGGTACCTACTACAAAAATTAGGTCGATTGGAGAGCTTAGGTCAATCTGAAAAAGTTTTGTGAATCTGTACTTAGGTCTCAAAAAAATTTGCAGATGGTCTATAGATAAAGAGTTACATTGTAAGGAATAATTTTTGATAGTTGTAATTAATTTATTTATTTAAACTTCATGTACAAGAGTGGTACAATTGTATATTTTTCACAGATAACTCAAATATCATTACGAATTGGCCAGTTTATGCAGCATAAACATGTCGCATTTAAAAACAGCATCAAAATATAAGTACGTAATTTGGACATCAATCCTACTTGTCAACGAATAATTCGTTGCTAAATCTCTTAATCCTGCATTTTTTCCTACTTCCCCGGTGCGCATTTGTTGCCCAATAGTGCAGTACCTACCTACCCGTCAGCTCTCATCAATCGCAGTTGACAGGAGTTCGACACCCGATCCTGGCAATACGATATTTTGTGCAAACAATTGCTTCAAGATTTCGCGGAAGGAAGTTTTTTTTACAACAATTAGGGCATAAACGATTGAATTGCACAGTTTTTGTGCACGATACATCTATTTCTTTAATAATTCGAAAGCATTTAATTTGATACGTACCTTTGTTTCGCAAAAAAATGTTTGTTAAGTATTCGTTCTCGCATCAAATGATCGTAATCCCGTATATTAGGGTTTTAACAGAATAAATCTTTATGCTGTACCTACTTAAATTTGGATTTGCGGAAACGCTGTTCTTGGTTTATATCGCAAAGTTACAAGCCAAGAAATACATTAATGTACCTGTACATAGTCCTAAGGAGAGTCTTCATGGGAACAAATAAATGTACCTACATTCTAATTATACTAAATACAAACAGTATACCTACCTACCTACATGGTAACTTTAGGTAATTGTTGTCAGTAATTGCTAGTCATAATTATTATTAATAGTTTTTCCGTTCGTTGATAACACACAACAAGGACTCAAGTGTCGCGCTTTCCCTACTCGGAAGCTGCGGGGAAAACACAAATATGGCCACCCCCGTACTACCCCCGTACACCCCTCCCTCCCCGCCGCCAACACCCCCCGGGATACCCTGCACGCACCCCGCGACCATCGCACATTTATGAAAATTTCATTTCCAAACTCACAATCCTCATAGCAAACTAAAATAAACCCTAATCTGACCACCTAGAGTTTATTGCCACTTAATTTCCTCAAGCAGGAAAATTTTACGATTTACACCAAAATGAAATCTATTTCATACGTTTCAAAGTATGTTTTCCAGTTGGAATGTAAAGTTATGAGTGATGGTAGTTGAATTTTCGGTATAATGGCTTACTGGGGATTAGGTTTCCCCAATTTTGGGGCGCGTAGTTTGTGAGACGTTGCAATAAATGGATTATTATGCAATCAAACGTCTCGTGGATATGGAACTACGAATTCTTTAATATCCTTCTTTAATACAATGTAGACTTTGCAAATCTTTTGTATTTCTTGTAACATAATTATCTATCTAAGTAGGTAGGTACCTACGATTTGAATGTCTATGGAGGTGTGCTCCGAGTTTCACTATACTCACTTTTCTATATTTCTAGGTGTTTACTTTTTTAGGCTCTGAACACTTTATTCCAGTTTAAATTAGGAAAAACTAAGCTGTTTCACAGAGTGTAAATATTTATTGGAACAAAGTAAATAGTTCAGTGGTTTTACTTATATTCTTGTTGACACATTAATTAGGAATATTGTTCATGGCACAGACACACCGAAGTTGAAGTGAACTCAAACTGATTACCAATTAATTTTAGAAAATTCACATTTACGTCGTCACGTCGAGTGGCCTCTCCTAACTATTTCCAATCCATTAATTACAACGTAAGAGCGAGTAGTGCCTACCCAGCGCCATCTATCAGCCACTCGCGGCAACTACGCGTCGCTATGGCAACCGCGCGCTGATTGGCCACTTCTGTGCAAGTAAAACGCGCCAGAACGGTGTAACCACCACCTGAGGCTACTCAAATCTCAATCCTAAATATGAATGCATAAGGTTTATTTTAATTAGTTAGTTATGCGGAGTTGTTGTGTTCGGGTTTCGTGCATTTGTATTATTAGCTCCGCCCTTCTTAGTGGCATGGCGGACTGGGTTTTGTCTTGGCACGGTTTGTCTTTTTGCGTCCGTTTTGTTTGTGTAATATACTTGTAAACTGTATACGTATGCACAGGTAGGCATAGGTGGTTGTCTGCGAGAAAATGAAACTATAAATTATGTCGCTACAACAGACGAACAATCTAATTTAATTGGACTCCATTTGTTGAGTGAATTGGTTAAACTCTGTTATTACGTTGTTAAACCTTCTTGTTTTTAGGCTGGTTTTGATTCTAGACATAAGTACCTACCTACTACAGATACCTACACGTATCAACTGTCAATTTTAGTTTTATTTCCAGAAAAAACCGGTAAGCGTTTTTTATACAAATTATGTATCCGATGATGCTTACTGTACATATTTTATAAAGTACCCAATATAAATATTTTTGAGCATATCATCGTAGAAGGCCATTATGTCTAGGTCTAGGATGGTCACGCGATGCGTGTGTACCGCTCGATATCCGCAATATCCGCGAGAGGTGCGCGCCGCGCCGACGGCTACAGCCACAGATACGCGCGCCCGTCCCTAATGAGTTATCTGTCCGATTTTATTGTTATTGCGTCATTTGTTAACGGTTTATGTACTAGGTAATCAATCATTGTTAATTATTTAATACCATATTAGTTTGGACGAGGAAGAAATGTTTAAAATGGCATAACATGAAACACTCATAGGTACCTAGCTACTTAAGCAATAAACTACGTTCTTACAGGAAGTGTGTGAATTCGTGTTTGCGTGTTTACCTATTTAAAAACCTTACTAAGTAGATAGTTAAATTACTTCGGGCTATATTGTGCTCACCTACCTACTTAGATAGTAAAAGTAAGTAATAAGTACTTACTGAACGAATCATTCATGAATAATAACGAAAAATTAATTTCAAACCAATGAAGAATGGCTCTTAATTTCATACCTACCTAATTGACTTACCTACCAATAATATTTTTGGATGTTAACATTACATATATATCTGTTGGATTTTAAATCCAGATACGAACTAAGTAATGTTATTAAAAGGCAAAGTTTTAAAGGAGGTCTCGGGAACTACTTAGGTACTCTTCGGATTCTTAGAATTCTTTGACTGAATACAAATAGCTACACTTCCCTATCAAGAAGTAGTAGGGGTTATTTTTCTTTGGCGCGATTTAATTCACGGGCAGAAGCTAAGTAGTAACGCACAATATGTTTTAAAATAAATAATAATCCTTCCAAGCCGGTTTCGTCGGCTACGGCGACCGTTTCATCATCAACTTACTGACGTCTATCATGGGCTCTCATGTGGCTAGAAAAAACATATTTGTTTACAAACATTCTCGCACAGAGTGGACACGTGAGAGCGACATTATCGTAGTTGTAATTGATGGCCGCTGGTTGTCGGGCTTTTCGTTCGTCACGCTTTGAATCCAGTCTTTCAACTTTCTGTTGTACCAGTGACCTCCACTCTCCGCGGTTAGACGCAAGCTCTTCCCACTGAGATGCTTCTACGTCACAACCCTTCATCTGTCGCTTAAGCACATCCATAAATTGTGGGAGTTGTCCGTCATGCTTTCGCTTGCGCACATGTCGCCAGTTATGAGCCAGTTGTGTTAGTTCGAGTCTGATAAACCAATATCTAAACAAAACCCCGTTCTGTGTGACGTCTGTCTGCAGTTGCTCTGCAATTTGTCAAACCATAAGGTACTTAAAAGGAATACGTGCTCAAAAGTGAACTTTCCTACGTGTAGCAATAATATATGACGATATACCTACTATCATATTTATGTAGCTACATGACGTGTCTACCCGCTACAGTAGTCAGGCAGTGGGGTACAGTGGGGTACAGCTCCGGTAACCCGGTAACAGCGCGCCCGGCGGCGGCGGCGATCACATTTCTCGCCAATTACGCGCCGATAGCGGATATTTCCGCATCTCCGGCGCACACTGCACCTCTCTAATTTGTACCGTGTCCGGGTGCATGGGAGTTATGGCAACACTGGCTTACTACGTTAAATGTTTTGATAGATAAACTGGTTTAAGTACTGGATTCTGGAGCTCAGGTAGCCGCCCGATCTCCCCAAGTGAAGTACTTATTACTGGTATTCAGTTGCATTCGGTTTGAACGAAAGCCGGCCCTAACAGAAAAAAAAACGTACAGATGAGGACGTCTTAAATTGGTTTATAACAGACACTAAATGCAAAAAGAAAAAAAGATGTCTTAAACATATAATATAAAAAAATATTCACTTTATTAATTTAATAATTGATTAAAGTAAGACTATAGGTACTAAATAATATACAGGGTGTAAATTAACCCTTCACACATACGTGAACCAAGCATTCTGTACATTAAACTAAGTACCCCTACGCAAAAATTTTTGCTGGGAAACGACTTTTTTTTTGGGGTCATAAATCACATTTTACGGTATAACTCAATGTAGCACTCTTAAAACATAATGCTAGTGGATGCTTTGAATAGTAAACAAGTCATGGAGGTAATTTAAGTAAAGTTATAACCTGAAAAACTAGTATATAAATTACAAAAACAGCTGTGCAAAATTTGGAACTTTGACCCCCAATATCTCCGTAACTAGGGGGTTCCCAGGTATGGTCTAGAACCAAAAAATCATCGTAGTGGTGGGGAGAACAAGTGCCCTTCGTTTGCGTTAAGGGTACTTTTACACCCTTTATATAAACTAAACAAACCTAAAAACAAACTAACTTTAAAAGGGCATCGAAAATCTCCTCCTCAACGCTGTCAGCAGGTAAAGTGCCCAAAAGACTGGCAGCGTTGCCGCGTTGTATGGCAACACTTAGCCTCTGGCCAAAGAAAAAGCCATCTCTTAGGTCAGAGGAAGCGTCAACAAGGCGTTTAGAAATATCCTTAAAAAGGCTGTGGGCACTAGGACCCCGCAGCCCTAGAGTTTCAACCCCAAACGGCTCGAAAATATAGTTTCCACAAAGGTTACTATAAAACGTATGTTATATTTACGCCGCTTGAGGTTCTCCGCAGCCGCACCGGCAGCGCCAGCACAACACGAAGAGCAGTATCGACGCAAGTTGCGTCCCACACTAAAGGCCTACCCATCTTCCAAGGAAACAAAGACATGCCGTCCGGTCTTTTGCCATCGTCGCGTGCCAAGCCATTTGACTCTAAGACAGCTAGGACGGCGACGGTAACAAGAGTTCATCGGATGATATCGTCTTCGGCTGCAGGACAGGCCATGGTGTCCGAGGCTGTTGACAGCTTCATAGAATTGTTAATTTGTTAATTGTATTGTTGGAAACAATTAGGTATTTTGTTAAATTAGGATTGATATAAAATACTTACCTATAGGTATGATTGTAATCAACATTACAAACTATCCTGATAGTAATAATTTATTAATAATAATTTCATGATCCGATCACAAAAGCAACACGTCAAATCTATTTATATTTTTTCCTAGTGGTTTTCCTTGTATTGTAACATTATTTTGTAACTCGCTTCAAAATGAACAAACAGTTGGTTTCAAGGGTATTCCTGCTCCTCTTATCCTTATCCACGGGTATGTGTTACTTGTTCATACAAAATACGAGGATAACAAAATAATACGGGTTGTTTGAAAGAGATACCGCGGCCTCGACACGAAGGGCTAAGAAGGAACATCGGTGGTTTTTAGTCAGTAGAATTCTGACACTTCCTACTGCTCAGCCCAGAGAGGGAAGACTCATTTGATGATTACACTGCAAAAAAAAAGCATGTGACAACATAGGCTCATGTATGCCAACCACGTGTAGTCAGGTAACTTTGCGTCGCTCAACGAATAAGTTAGAGTTGGAAACTATCAACACGTTACTTATGATATTTTTATCATTCAAATATTCGTTTACATGGATTATCCAACGTCGTCAGTTCTGGGGTGCCTAACTACGGGGTATGGGACTACGGGTCCTAGTCAGTGCACAAGTAAACGTACCGAACTACTGATTATTTGATTGATTGATATGACTAGGTCAGTACTTACACCGACCTATGAATACTTGGAAACGTTTTAAGGCTTGGAGAGTCTCGGATCGTATCGGTTTGGGTTCTCAATTGACTGCCTTCTACTTGTAATGTGCCTGTGATTGGTCGATTATATTGTATTTTATATTATTAGCGAGTTGCTGAGAGAGCTCGAGAAACGTGTTTTCAAGTGAAGATCAAATATTTTATGTATAAATAAAGATATGAAACTGCTGCTCTTGTTCAATGATTCGGCCATACAAGTAAGAGAGACCAAACGCTATAAAGTTATTCTTAATCATCTAGTACCTACTTTAAACTTTCCTTGATTATGAAATGCAGCTAAATTATATCTTAATGTGTTGCCTAATATAAGAGTTTTGAGAAAATAAACCCAGTAAGTACTTATTTGTTTAGTGTGTCGGTATTTATTCAAGTAATTTAACAAAAGAACTGAGACACAAGGAAATATGGCTATATTATAGCTACATAGGTATTACTTATAGGAAAGGATAACGCTAATTAATAATATATTACTTACACAAATATAATATATAAAAATTAAAATATACGTAATCATTCAAACAGTTTTAATAAAAAAAATGTTTTCGTTCATTTTACCGAAGGTATAGAAAAAAAAACATAATAAATACGTAAATTTATGCCTAAATTGAATCAATCAAGCGAGGATTCGACCTCTCAACAGGAATCACAAAAACAGCAGTCATCGCTATCACTTGAAATGAATTGAACACAGAGAAGACATACACCACTGTTCCACTATCTGTGAAATATTTCATAATAATGGATATATCGGCTAAACAAGCGAATACGAATGAAATGACGAGTCTTTTAAAGATTGTGGAGAAATTTAAATGCGAAGTTTTGGTCAAGATTAGGCAAATGATTTTACAGTTATACAAAACGGCACACGTCATCACGAGAACTATTATTCCTACGTAAACTTTTAAAATTAAACCCGCATTATTATTTATTTCGAAACAAAAATAGATGAAGTAATACAAAGCTGCTAGTATCGATAAACACCAAATGAATACAAACACAATTGTAAAATTCCACTGTTGTATCGCAGACTTAGACGCCACTTGATCGCACAGGTTCCTCACGTACACAAACATCAGACACGCGAGCACGGTCACCATGTACAAGTGCACTCCGCCGAGAGCATCCTTCATGTACTTCTCATACTGCATGTAAGTTGTGCTCGTTGCACAAAACAGTTCTATGAAGGTGAGCACCAACCGCGCCACGGTCAGCTGCATGAGGATGTTCTGCTCCACATGTCTTAGCTTGGGCCTGAGCGCGAAGAGCCATCCCTGCAGCACCAGGCACAGCGCTGATGTGATGGTCCCGGCGATCCACACGTAATCCAGTGCAGAGAAGGTGTAGTGAAACTTGGTATCCATTTGTCCAGATGTGCTACTAAGCCGCCGGTCGATGTGCAACTACGTGTAGGGACATTTTAGGTTTCCTTAACGTTATCGAGCAGGAAAATGTGTTTCGGGTTGGTACATACTAATGTTACTACTATAGTGAATTTGAATCAATCAAATCGTTCTTACGTAAACCTATAAAAGGGTGTAAAAATACCCTTAACGCAAACGAAGAGCACTTGTTCTCCCCACCACTGCGATATTTTTTTGTTCTAGACCATACCCGGGAACCCCCTAGTTACGGAGATATTGGGGGTCAAAGATACAAATTTTACACAGCTGTTTTTGTAAATCCAGTTTTTCAGGTTATAACTTTACTTTATTACTTCCATGGCCCATTTACTATTCAAAGCACCCACTAGCACAATGTTTCAAGAGTGCAACATTGCGTTTTACCGTAAAATGTGATTTTTGACCCTCAAAAAAAAGTCGTGTCGCAGCAATTTTTTTTTGCGTTAGTTGATGTACAGAATACTTGGTTAACGGATGTGTGAATGGTTAATTTACACCCTGTATACTTATACCTACAGCCTAAAACAGAAATAGCGCAATACCTCTTAGATGGTGATTCAGACCGTTAAAGTGAACTTTCCCCAAGAAAAATGAGACAATAATAAATGGGACTCCTCATACTTATTGCGTCAGTCGATGGGTTAGTAACCAAATCGGCTACAGAGACAACCTTTATACATATAATCAGCAGCACTTGGTCACACAGAAGATTACAGTGAACATATGATGAGCTGTGAGCTCCTATATGTATATAAAAGTATGTCAAATCTTTACTAAGTGACGGCTTAAGTAATCATTAAATATCTCTGAGTACCGCAGTAAGTCTATATGCTATCAAAATTAATAAGACATTAATCATTAAATTTGTCGTAAGCGGTTGCCGTGACATGGGCATTAGATGCAGAGGAATGAGGAAAATTTCGCGAGGAAAGTTGTGTGTATGAATGTGGATGGGTTTAAGAATAGTTAGAGGAAGACCATAGAAACGTTGGATGGACTATGTGTAGGATGATTTTGGCAAGGAAGGACGTGTCTGATGAGATGACTAGTATTAGAGAAGTATGGGAGAAGAACACACACACATGCTGCGCCGCTCCCATACGAGAATGAGGATTGGTACCAAAATTAATAACAGTTCATGGCATATAAATAATAAGTTTATTAGAACACTAGCGGACGTCACGCGGTTTCACCCGCGTAGTTCCCGTTCCAGTGGGAATACAGGGATAAAAAGTAGCCTATGTCACCCGAGGATAGTGTAGCTTCCCAACGGTGAAAGATTTTTTCAAATCGGTCTAGTAGTTTCGGAGCCTATTCGTTACAAACAAACAAATCTTTCCTCTTTATAATATTAGTGTAGATAATAGTGCAGTAGCAAAACGCATAGCGGCTGTGCCAACCGTTCCGTTAACAAGTTAAATATCGACATGTTCTTATAACTTGTGAGTAATTTAATTTATTAATAGCTTTTCTCTTAGTGAGTACGACCAACGCCATCTTACGCTTTACAACAGATATTAAAATATTAAAAAAATACTAACATGTTCCTAATGCCTAACTAAATTAATAACAAATTACATAAATTAATGAGTAAATGCAAAAAAAAGCTTTTACTCAAACAATTTTTTTTTTGAGACACTCAATAATGTAGTTTTACTTAGAATTTACCTAGCGCGTAGTCGAGTGCGTGTGCGAGTGCGGGGCTTAGAGGACCTGGCAGAAATCACAAACAGTATTGTGATCGGTATCACTTGAAATACATTGAACACAAAGAAAATCAATGATACCGTTTCACTGACAGTAAAATATGTCGTCATAACAATCCCGATTAACATTATATAAACTACCAACAATGATATGACTAACTTTATTATGACATTGATGCACTTTAATTGACTGTATACAATCAGGTAAATGATTTCACCGTGGAACAAAACATTAACTGTCAAAACGAAGGTTATTACAGCGTAATAAACTTTAAAATACACGTTTAGATAACCAAAGCCCTCAAAAAACCTAAACCCGAAGTACAATAATCCTACTGGTATCATTAGTAACCAAACCAGTAGAGACACATTCATTAACTTGCACTGTTGGAACACACACTTTGACAGCACTTGGTCATGTATACTCTTCGTGTACACACAGATCCAGCATACTACCACAGCAAGCATGTAATAATACACTGACAATAGCGTATTCACCATGATCTTATGCCCGTGAGCTGCGTAGGATGTTTGTGAAGCGTAATCTAGGAAGGTGGACACCAATCTGGCCGCTGTCAGCTGCATGAGGATGTTCTGGTCTGCATGTCTTAGCTTGGGCTGGATCACAAACAGCAGCCCCTGGAGTATGAGGCACAGCGCTGACACAACGACCGCAATGATGGAAGCCAACTCCCGCGCAGAGTATTCGTTTGTAAACATGGTTTTGCTTTTGATATGTCCAGTTGTGCGATTGTATCGCCGCTCAATTGACAACTATTCGCTTCATTTTCATAACTCCGACTGACAGATTAATAATAAATTATTAACATTAATATTCACTCATTTATGTCGCAAGTACAAGGAAGTAGGCAACAAAATTAACAGCTTAGGTTACGGAAAACGAATGGAATTGACTTTCCGTATAAACCGTCAAATCAAAATAGAATTTGCACGAATGGAAAGGATGAAACTAAATGAGGCAAGATATGTGAGTTGTTCTTTCATTTGAGTCTTTCGATGAAAATTATCTACTCTCAAACTAACGAAGACATGACAAAACAGGAAAGGTTGTGTGGAAGTTGAAAGCTTTCTAATGTTTAATTGATAGGTACAAATGTTTCTTCCACTGATCGACAGTTAAAAGAAATCATCCCTTGAACTTTGTTTGAAAGTTAACGGTGGACCACTTCTCTCTATGCCTTTAGTTAGTCATTTCGTTAACCGTGAACTTTGCCAGCAGTTCGCAGCAGTAGGCAACTCAACATAAAATATAATAACATCATATTATAGAAAATCTCATCATCACTCTGTTTGTCCACGCTAATCTCGGAGATACAGTAGAGTGGTGTGTGGTTTAGGTACCTATGTACAGTTGATGCTATCTTGCAAATTAGGGAAATTCTTGCACCCATCTGGTGCAGGTGCTGTTAGTAGAAACCTTCAACTGTATAAAACCAGGCAGGTGGCTAGTTAGGTATAAAATAAGCTATTTTTGCTTGTTTTTCACAGAGCTCAAATACTTATTCTGCATCCGATTCCAATTAGGTCAAATATTTATCGAGAAATATCGTGAACTTGCATTGAAGTGTAATAGAATGAGTATCAATAGTCCGTGCAGGCAAGCCGGTGTCGTCCCGTCTACGTCTCGTCTCCGAACCGGAGCGCTCTCAGCCGGCGCGAGACGGCGGCGGCGCCTGATCGCGTTTCGCGCCAATTACGCCCCTTCAGCCGGTAACGAAAAGCCGATACTGCGGTATACGTACCTCGTGAATACCTCTCTAATAATCATGGTGGTTTAGTATTTATATTAAATTGGCGGTAGCCGAGTTTAATTTATTCAAGGCAAATGCTAGGTAAACGCTGAAATAGATAGGTTTTAGCATGGAACCACACCACTTGTTACTACGGAACTAAGAAGTTTTGTAACTTAGGTACATATTTGCATTTGTGTGCTTGTGCGGTCAGCCACAAAAGTAACTGTATATTTCGGATATTTTTGTTGTACAGGACTCAAGCTATTGTTTTAAATATTTATCTTCAATAACTTAGTAATACTAAGTAACTACAAACTTAGTAATGACAATAAGTAATATCTAACTCTGTGTAGTGTTTGTGTAGTGTTAATCTACTTCTGATGCTGACTGTTCCTGCTCTTATCGTTTACTTCTACAGTACGGCACAGTATAATTTCAATGTCCAATAATATGTCACTCTATATAAAAAATAACGTCTATTAAAACAGTTCTGAATATCGGCACACACATAGGCTCCATTCTCTCCATACTCAACAACGCAAAACACGTCATTACGAAAACCCGTAACTTTAATAAAATAATCGAAACAGTGAAGTTTTCGAGAGAAGCGAATAACCGATAAGAACGTTTGTTACCAACCCGGCAGACCAGCAGCTCGCAATAAGCCGGGGGGCACCCGCCCCCTTCCGGGGCAAATTTAGCAATTAGCGTGCCGGACACAGGGGCCGGCCGCGTCCGGTAATAGCCACCTAGCTGGCCGGCCGCGTTCCGCCGACTGATTATTCAGAACAACAGACAGGTACACACAGAAGGCTCGTAGAATGGGAGTCTAACTAATGTTTACAAAGACTCAACACTGAGGAATTGCACACTTTAAACTATATGGTTACGTTTCCATTCACATTCTTTATTGCAGTGTTGATTCATAAAACTTATTTTTATAAATATTTGCCTTAAATATAAAACATATCAAAATTTTATCTGCTGTGTCGGGAGCAGGGTCCAAGTTACAGGTGGTTAGGGCTCTAGAGACAGGACCCATAATTTTATTACTACTAAATTTACTTACCTACTGATGTCTATATTCGGCGAAACAATTTGAGTTCTTTCCGATATTTTCTACGTAGAAAGGGCCAATAACCTTTATGTCGTAGAATAGGTTTTATTACACTATCCTTTCCCAAAATTGAACCTTATTACCCTATCAGTTAAACCGATTCCTTCATTATTTGTTATGGATAACCTAACTTAACCTAACTTTGGAAGCTAAGAGCCTTTGTAGCGGCACTCTTCATACCTCTATACACTAAGTTTATAGTCAATATCAGTATTTGCATTTGATTTTTTGTCTTTAGGGGTTTCCTAGTGATGAGATTATTTAGTGTTATCCTTCTTTCCTCGCTGCTTAGTGTAAGGTGCGCCTTATTTGAGCCTTTATTTGCGTATACCGTGTTGTGTGCGGACACGCGGGCATTGCATCCAGATGTAATTGATTGGAACCTCTCGTTTATGACTGAAACATTTCATGTGGATGTGTTTCAGACGAAAAAGTATTATACAATATCGATTTCCTCTAAGTATAGATTGAAATTGAACACTGTTACTAAAGGGTATCGTAATAGGTAACCAGGTACTGGGATGCGGATTGTGGAGGTCAGATAGGGAGTTGCTCCATGTAAAATAACGGTATTCAGCTGCAACCGGTTAAACTAGAAACTGGTGCAGTCGATGATGATTATTCTAAGAGCAGATTGAAATTCAACGTGACCAGAACGCGATGACGACGTTTAAAAAAGCCATCAATTTCAATTTTTCATCAATTAAGACACTGAATGCTCTTGAATTTGCACTGAAACAAAAAAATTGTTTGATAAAAAGGTGCACATGTGAAATAATCCAATTTTGACCTTGTTTGATCTCAATCATCCTAATAGTTTGATTTTCTAATCGAATTTGCTATTGTCCGAATCTAAACCTCAATTATACGGGTTCAACATGGTTTCAACTATTTATATTGTCAAACTTAGGCTTTGATAATTTCAATTAAAACAAAGCTCCTAATCGCATTACAAAATAATATTATCAAACAGTCTCGTAAGTGTACGAAATTGAATGCATCATGAAACAGTTATCAGTTGTGTGTATTTGTGTATAAAGTATATAATCGGGTGTAATGTCCCCTCGAGTGGCTGCTGATCGTAACGCCGCGCGCCGTATGTTGCAGTTTGGAACAACTTGTCCAAACATGGCTCTTACTCAAGTCATCACTGTAGTATTCACTAATCGTTCTGGTGGATACCGTACAATCATAATTTAATTAATTGGCTCTTGTTGTATACAACTCTACTCTATGTATACCTACTCATAAAGTTTGAGTCGGTAAACATCGTTTATCCGTGAATATCAGTGCTGTTTTATTTCGTTAATAATTTTAGTAGGTAGGACAGTTTTAATTTCTATAAATAAATATATAGAACATGGACGACTTAAAGCTAATTAAAATTATCAAAAAAGGAATCCAGAAAGAAAATAACAAACTGTCACGTATAAGCTTTGATTCATAAGATTTATATAATGGGAACAAATAATTTATTAAGGTGTGCCTGTGGAGTTAAGATTCTTCAGTAAGTATCGAATTGACAAGAAATACCACAGGTCTTCCGTAGCCAGTCCATCTACTTTCTGAGTTTGATTATCTAACCAGATAGCTCCTTCCCACAGAATGCAGTATTTCCTTTTAATTCTATTATCACAACATTCTTCATTACCGTCATTGCTGCTATTAATAACAATTACACTCCACCAACAAACAAACTGCTGTTAATTTGGTTATGTGAAATAAACGACGTCCCTACTCCCGACATGTGAACGTATAAAAACAATTGTTTAGCCGCAAAACATCACAAACAACGACTCGATACAATCGCATTACAGCTGATTTATATCACCACTTGGACTGTAATAATCTATTTATGAGATAAACTATAAATTATCTTAGCACAAACTTAATAACGGACTTGTTCACAGCCTTACATCTTCCATTTAGAGCTCAGAATTGAATGTGCAAGCTTCGGGTATAACGTGGTACAAGCACGCCCCCAAAACATTTTGGCTAGGGCGACTGGACCGTGCGCCCGGCGCTGCCTGTCCCCTTATCCCTAATAATGAACTGGTGCGACTTAAAAGTCGTAATCCGTATTAATGGTTGTTGTCAATGACTGCACTCGTTTTATTTTATAATTCATATTTATTGGCAAGTTGTAGCAGTGACATAATTATGTTAAAATGTGTAACTGCTGCTGGAACGTGATTTAACTGTAAATAATGTAAGGTTAAATTTCTACTTGTGTTTTAAAATCTAATATTAAAATATTATTGCTTAACACGGTTCATGAATGTTCTTAGATTGCAGCCTCACTTAATGTTAACCACCTAGATATATCTAGATAGTGGAACGCATTTAAATCAGTATGAAATGGTCAGCTTCCGTTATTACACAAAACAAAGCTCTATTTTGGTAGGTAGGCATTATCATCAAGTAGATCTTTATGTTTAATACCTACCTAAGCATGAATTTCACAGGTATTTTACCCTTTATAATAAACTGTTATTTATCACACTTCACGCTAATATTATAAAGGCGAAAGTTTGTGAGTGTGTGTGTTTGTTACTTCTTCACTCAAAAAGTACTGAACGTATTTGAATAAAATTTGGTACACAGATAGTTTATAACCTAGATTAACACATAGGATAGTTTTTATCCCGACTTTATCATCCTTTGGGATAATTTTCGAGTTGTAGGAGGCGAAGCCGCTGGCAGCACCTAGTAGAAAATAAATCTAATCTTAACAAATAGTAGGTGTAATTATATGTATAAAATATAATATAATAATAAGTTTATTAGTACATAAAACAACAGCACATTACATAGAATGTCGAAACAGTAGGTTGTACTACCATGTTTAAAAATAAGGTCAGTTTTCCCGGCTCCTAAAATAGGTACGCAGACCTGTATCTTAGGAGTCGGAGATTTGCGGCTTCTATTTATATGACTGGCCTGTTGGTCTAGTGGTTAGTGACCCTAACTGCTATGCCGGAGGTCGTGGGTTCGATTCCCACCCAGGACAAACGTTTGTGTGATGAGCACGATCATTTGTTCTGTGTCTGGGTGTAATTTATCTATAATATGTATGTATTTAGAAATATATAAGTATGTTTATCAGTTGTCTAGTACCCATAACACAAGCTCTGCTTAGCTTGGGACTAGATGGCGTTGTGTGATAGTTGTGGAATATTATTATTATTATTCCCTTTATTTATTTTGTCACAAACTTATTACATTTTTAAATATTCTTTACAAAAAAAAACAATAAAAAAACATTTAAAAATATAAAAAATTGTAGCCCACCGGTATCGGGAACAGGGTCCAAGCTACCGGCGGTCAGGGCTCCAGAGAAAGGAACCTCCTAACAATGCGTGCCGTGTCCAGGAGTACCGCTCTCTGCATCAAGCCCTTGATCCAGCTGCCTAACGAGAGCCTCCTCAGGTGTTGGTCGAGGCTCTTGGCTATTAAGCCATTGGCTGAAACGACTATCGGTACAATGATCGCTGAGTCCACATCCCACATGTCGACAACCTCGCGAGCCAAGTCAAGATACTTGATTTGCTTATCTTTCTCGGCTTTCACGAGGTTCTCGTCATGCGGGACGGTTATGTCAACGATCATTGCGCGCCGCTCTGATCGATCCACCACCACTATATCAGGTTTATTAGCTATAATAGTCCTGTCAGTGATGATGGATTGATCCCAGTACAGTGTGATATGGCCATTTTCGAGAACTGGGTCGGGCACATATCTGTAGTACGGCACTTCTGATTCCACAAGGTTGTACTGCAGAGCAAGTTGCTGATGGATAATCCTGGCTACAAGGTTGTGTCTATGTAAATATTCTCCGTTAGCCAGACGAGAACACCCGGAGATAATGTGACGGATTGATTCACCCGGACGGTGGCATGCCCGACATATGTCAACCGTACCGTCCTTCACAATAAATCTCCGGTAGTTATTGGTCATCATAACTTCGTCCATAATTGCACAGACAAAACCTTCGGTTTCTCCGAAGAGTTCCCCGGAACGTAGCCAGGCCACGGACGCTAGGAAGTCTACATCAGGCCCGTGTAGGGCCCGGAAAAAGCGTCCGTGAAGCTCCTTACTCTGCCATACCTCCATGCGGTCGTTAGTGTCAAGCACTACAGGTTTGCGCCAATTCTCTTTAGTCAAGGAGAGCGCGGTAAGGCCCCTGTCCACTGCTACAACATCTCGATGCATCCCCACGTCGGTTTCTAGGAAATATTCCCTGAGACTGCATATCTCACGATTATGAAGAGTCTTAGCATTTAAAAAGCCTCGACCTCCACACTTCCGTGGGATATACAGTCTCATAACCGAAGAACGTGGGTGATGCATTCGATATGTCGTCAACAATGTACGGACCCGCCTATCCAGGGCGTCTAGCTCTGTTTGAGTCCATTTGAGTATACCGAAAGAGTACATCAAAACCGGCATGACCCAACCGTTGAAGGCTCGCACTTTATTTCCGCCTGATAAAAGACTATTAAATACTTTTCTCAGGCGGCCAAAGAAGCGCTCCTTCAACGATTGTTTCATGTCGGCAACGTTGATGCCCAGTGCTTCCGACATACCCAAATACTTATAGGTTTCGGTTGCTGAGAGGGATCTAAGATTTATGGAATCTGTGAGCTGGGTTCCCACAGATTCCACAATCCCCCCTCGCTTTACATGCATGATCGCACATTTGTCCACACCGAATTCCATCCTGATGGCGTTACTGAAAGTTTCAGTGACCTTCAATAGCTCCATCAGTTGCAAATCGTTGGGGGCAAAGAGTTTCAGGTCATCCATGTAAAGGAGGTGAGATATAACCTGACCACCTCTTTTCAACCGATAGCCTAGACCTGAATCCTCCAGCAGCGTGCTAAGAGGATTCAAGGCTAAGCAGAACCAAAGTGGACTCAAACTGTCGCCCTGAAATATACCCCGCTCTATTCTTACCGGCTCACTATTCCTATGGATTTGCCGACATCCTGGATAGCGAAGGACTGTCCTCCATTGCCTCATACACGACATCAGGAAGGTGCGCAGGGTTGTATCAATTTTATACAACTCTAGCACCCTTATGAGCCATGTATGTGGCACCGAGTCATAGGCCTTCTTATAGTCTATCCAACATGTCGACAGATCCTTTCGGAAACGGCGAACCTGTTGACTAATGGCCATATCAATGAGGAGTAACTCCTTAGTACCACGGGACCCGTTCTTACATCCATTTTGAGAAGCAGACATAATAGAATTCTCGTTAATATGTTTATTTATTTTAGCTCTCAAAATGGAGGTAAGAACTTTATAGACCGTTGGAAGACACGTAATCGGTCTATAATTTTTGGGTTCCGCAGTACTACCCGATTTATGGAGCAGGTGAGTTATTCCAGTCGTCAGGAACTCTGGTAGCGACCCTGACTCTAAGGCTAACTGGAATAGGGTTGCCAAGCAAGCATGCGATCTTGTGAACCATTTAATCCAGAAGTTGTGCAGTCCGTCCGGTCCTGGTGATTTCCAATTTGGCAACGGACGAACTGCACAACCTACATCTTGGGGGCTGATCGTTATTGCCCCCATTTCTGTTATTGGATCGCATGCTCGCTCGACGTCCCGAGTCCACTCACCCTCGGTATGACTGACAGGTACCGACCAGATGTTACGCCAAAATGAACACATGGCGTTATCATCCGGTAGGCACGTGTCAGTCACACCTTGGTCCGGTCGCTCCCATGCTCTGTAAACCCACCTTTCATCGCTTTGGAAGGTGCGATTTAGAGTGTACCGTTCCACCCGACGCTTATACCTACGAATACGGTTTGCCCATGCATACACTTTCTGCTTCCAGAAGTCGATGCGCTCTGTGACACGGGACATGTAGTCTTGAGGACTGATATCAGTCCCCGTAAACGCCCGTCTCACAAAGCGCATCACTCGAGGGCGATTGTTGCCCTCCCGGAAGCAGATTAGTTTGCCGATGAACGCCCTGGCCCCAGCAATGCGTCGTTCAATCCTATACTGCCATGCCGGTACGGCTGGTTTCGGTCGTGTAGCTCTGTCATCCGGAAATTTGACATGAGCTACACGACATGCCGTTACAGCCGCGCAATAGAGGATTGAATGAGCATCACTGAGGTTATCGCAGTTATCAAAAAAGCTTGACAACTGCGAATCCAGAACAGCCACCAGCGCCCTATTTCTGTTATGCATGGGCAAACGAGGTAAGCGTGGTCTACGTTCGGGTGTCATGAACTTATATTCTCTGATCGCACCCTCCAAAGTACTCCTCATTTCCTCACTGCACTGGATACTTACGTTAGTAACCATGTCACTACTCACGTCGTTTTCACAAATAAGTGGCGTGGTAGACTGTGGTTGTACCACAACCTGTGACGGCGTAGTAATGACATGGTTACTCTGCATTTCAGTCCGCAAGCGATCAAGTACGGTGTCATCCAACATACGATTACGCTGGATGACTCGCACCTGATCCGACAGTCGTTGTGCCGATACGTTGACAGCCGGCTCAAGTACCTGAAACAGAGAGAGCATCCGAACACGGTACGCGGTCAGGTTGTTTCCTCCCTCTGTAGCCCCATAGTATGAGCGCATGACGTTCTCGTTGATGGATTGCGTCCATCGCATGCGCTGCACACTTCCGCCGGGAGCTGGGACCCTATCAGAAGCCGGTGGGCTTCGAGGTCCTAAGCCGTCCGGCGGCCGGCGTCCTCTCCGTCGCCGAGCAGGTGGTGGTGTCGGGGACAGCGAGAAATACTCGTCGCTCGAGCTCGACGCGACTGCCGCGGTCGGTGTCACAGCACTCACGATGGGGCTGGGTTCCGGCGGCGGCGAGGCGGAGCTGAGCGACGAGTCCGGGGATGGTGGGCGTGCACGTCTTGCTTGCAGCTGCAGATCTTGTCAACATAATATCTTGATCATACTATAACAATTTTCTTCACATTCATTTTGGCAATTTTGGGCTGACATATGTCATTTATTTTTCTTCTATGGTATTTCCTTAAATTTTGTCTCATTTTATTGTATTGTGATAGAAATGATAATATTTTAAATAATGATGAAAATGTTGGTCCCAAACTTTGAAAATAAAACAGAATATATATTTAAATTAAATAAAATTGGACGAAGAAATTGTATGACAACTATGTTGACGTTGGTGTTGCTAGCTTATTATTATTATTATTATTATTATTATAATACAACCGTGACTTTTTGTTGGTTTACAGTAGCTTTTAATACTAACACAGCAAATAGAGTGAATGATTGTGTATGTGTGGGCCGTATATGATTGTAGCGTGTGTGTGTGTGTATGTGTGTATATGAGAAATGTGAGCGTTTGATTAAGTTTCTTTCAAGATTAGGTATAGTTAAGTATCTATGGTCAGAATATTTCCTGTTTCGTCATAAGACAAGGTCAAGAGCCATTTTATCAATTTATTCTTAATTTCATATAAGTTATATCTATACAAGGGAATGGTTTTATTTATTTTATTATATATACGCGAACTTTGAGTAAAAAGTTGTCAACTTTTAAATCCAAAACGACAGGGTTTTGCTTTACATACAGGGAAACCGTGGCGTCTTAATAGCAGATGTTTGTCTAAGGGAAGGTTAGAGTGTCTCCGCAGGACTAAACGCAGAACATACAGCTGCCGCACTGTGAGAACTTCGGCTTCATAATATAGCTGATCTCTCGAGGTTTAAAGAGCATCACTTTATGAACCGCGCGTTGTGCTCGTTCTGCCGGGAGCATTGCAGTTTTGTAAGACCGGGATGCAGTATATAATGATAGACTGGCAGAGGCTAAGGTACACAAGAGTCAGGGTTTTAGAATTTTCGGAGTGTCTGAGTTCTTTAAAAATGTATATGAGTCTCCTGATTCTAGTGCAGAGTGCCTCTATATGCGCCTGCCAGTTGAGTTGCTCGTCTAGTATCACTCCCAAGTACTTAATATTAGGGACTATACTGAGAGCAAGACAGTTACAACCTACGGACTGATGGGGGAGACAAGTATGAGGTTTAATTGTATGAGAGAAAGAGGGTGGATTTATTGAATGTGGACGGGAGAATCTGATTAGGTTCGTCTTTTTTAAGTTCAACGTCAGCAAGTTAGTAGAGAACCATGACATTATTAACCGAAGCGAGTATTCTGCTCTATCTCTGGCTTGTTCCCAAGTTTTACCAGACACTAGAATTGCAGTATCGTCTACATAAGAGAAAATTTCACAATCAGAGATAGAGAGCTTACATAGGCCATTGATGTATATTAGGAAAAGGGTTGGTCCCAATATACTGCCTTGTGGGATACCATAGGTGAGCTTTTCATATGTACTAGTGACGGTATCAATAGGAACACACTGGGATCTATCACACAGGTAGTCCTTAAGTAGTTTGAGAGTCACTCCACGCACTCCTAAACTCTCTATCTTTGAAATTAGTCGAGGGACAGAGACCGTGTCAAAAGCCTTGGTTAAGTCCAAGAAGACGCCATAGCAGTTAAGCTTATTGTCTAGTTTACTTTCCAGACTATCAGCAAAAGCAGTAACGGCATCCTCAGTGGAATCTCCCGGTCTAAATCCGTACTGGTTTGAAGCTATTAATTTATGCTTTTCTAGAAACCCGACTAAGCATTTGTTCAAAATTCTCTCCAGGATTTTAGAAAGCGTACTCAGAACGGAAATAGGTCGATAGTTTGTGACATTGTCTCTGCCCCCGTTTTTATAAATAGGATGGACGACGGCTCTCTTAAATGCTTTAGGGAAGATTCCAGAGTCTATGGAGAGGTTACAAATATAAGTGATAACGGGGGTTAATTTAGTGCGCGAACTCTTGATCACTCTGGCTGGAATAAGATCCCACCCCGTAGCGCAATCGCTACAGAGGTCATGGATAATTTCACTAACTTGTTCCTCATCCACTGGCAGGATTACAAGAGAGTTAGATAATTGACTGGTTGGTGGTGGTGGTGCAATGGTGTTGGCACCAATTTTCATTGCTAGCTTTGTACCTATACTGACAAAAAAGTAATTGACTTTGTTTGCCGATGTTGTAGTGTCAACTGAATCCCGTAGAAGTTCACGAGGAGATCGGGTTTGAACACTGGTATTCGTGATAGATTTAATTACTTTCCACGTTGCCTTGGGATTATTTTTGGCTTTAAGAAATTCTGCCCTTTCAAAAGCTCGCCTCAACTGTTTGATTAAAGTATTGCAGAAATTTCTATACCTTGTGTATGTGGTCTTAAGTATTGAGTCATCAGGCTTTTTCCTGACCTCGGTATGCATTCTATCTCGGTTTCTCAAACAACGAACCAGGCCGGTGCTCATCCACGGTTTCAGAACCTTACATTTTTTACGTGTTCTGGTTACTCGGGTGTGATTATTAATCACACGTTGCAAATTATCAATGAACTGATTGGTTGCTTGATTGGCGTTTGTGCAAGTTAGGATAGGGCCGAAGTCGGTGTTGTCTAATTCTATACGAATAGCTTCATAATCGTACTGTGATGATGTTCTTTGTACTTTACATCCAGGGCCAGAATTGAGGGGCAGAAATAGACAGGTAGGCTGGTGATCAGTAACGTGATAGTCCAGGACTAGCACGGTAGAAGTCTTCTTAGATTTAAGCATTATATAGTCTAGACAGTTGTTAACTCTGGTCGGTAGAGAATGAGCTGGAAGTAGCCCAAGAGTTGCGGTGAGAGTTAAGTAGTCACTAGCGTGCCGGTCACTAGATCCCGATTTGATGTCAACATTCATATCACCAATTAAAATAATGTTCATGGAGGATTTCAGAGAGGATATTACGCTTTGCAGACTGTTATAAAAGTTATCCAAATGTTGGTAGGATGGAGAGCGATAGACTGAAACTATTGCCGTAGAGCCTAAGCAGGATACATAAATTAACATAATATTAGATAAATATTTATTTGTGCTAAATGTTATTATTAAACCACCCCGCACTGGACTCGCGTGCTGGATTAAACCCTATCCCTCTCCTAGAGAGGAGGCCAGAATCTCTGCAGTAGGAACATCATAGGCTGATGATGAAATGTAATTAAATAAAACTACTTATAAATTAACATAAAAATCACAAAAGATTTTCACTTGAAAATCACTACAAGCGCTAGCTAAACTTTAACAAACCATTAAACGTTAAAAGTTACAAATAGTTTAACTTGATTAAACCAAAAAGCACTTCATTATAAATTAAATAAAGTTAATATGACAAGACAAATGACATCTCTCACCCCCCTGTGCACTGTGCCAGTGCCATCCTATATGAACACGCCGATGTCTCAAGTTGTTATGGTTATTGCGCCCTTCCACCCAATAACCATTACAATTTGAGACATCAGCGTGCGCTGCTTGATCAAAAAAAAGTCATACATATTTTGTCAAATTTAATACAATTCATTCGTAGTTTCGAATTCAACCACGTATCATGTTATGTTGGTCTCGAACACAAGCTCCCTCCACGCATAGGATCACTACGTCCATGGGATGTTTATGGTGTAACAACATCCCCTAATCACATTGTTGAGTTGTGAGAACTAGAGATTTGTTTTAACCTGGTGTTTTTTGAAAGCACTTGTTTGCATTTTTGGTCTTGACCCTTGGTTTAAAAAAACAATTGGTTTAGGCGCAAAATGCTTAATTCTCACAATGGCAACAGAATCGCAAAAGGACTAGTTCTCAAAATGGCAAATTCTCAAAAAGCCTAATCCTCTAAATGGCCAATTCTCAAAAAGCCTACTTCTCAGAATGCTCAATTCTCTAAAAGCCTTATTCTCATAAATTCATAATGCCTAATTCTCGAAATGGTAGGTATATAAGTACAAGACAGATTAGAGATTTATACAGAGCAACGTTTCTGAAAATACCTGAAACGGGGTTTCAAATATTATTAGGCAAGTGTGAAAGTGGCTTCAGTAGCATTATCAATATTTATAAAATTTAAATTGCCTATAGCGTCCGAAGAGCTTTTGTCAATGCCGATGGCACTGATGGAAGTCGTATATAGCATTACGGAACACTTTGAAAGCGATAGACATTTTAAGAAAGTGTCGTAGCGGAAAAAATCTCTAAAATATTCAGTACCATCTGCAATCTATAAGCAAACTCAATAACCCAACCACGTGGAACAATTACCACAAATATCGGCAGACCCTAATCCGCTATTGATACAAAAAATACAGACAATAACGTGCCCACGCGCACGGTGCATCGTCGGGGCACGTTCGGGGCGCTTCGGGTCGCGTCGGGGCGCCTCGGACAATAGACGCGTGCGCAGCGCAGATAATGATGATCTACTACAATAGCCTGAGGGAGCTTTGCGGAGTATTTTATTGTAATTACTGTGTATTTAGTTAATGTGGCGGTTTATTTATAGATTTTTACAAAATAGAGGGCATAAAAAGCCCCCAATTATAATCAATTCTTTAAGCAAGAGATTGTTCAACTTACTTTCTTGACTACTTAGATTCGGTGTTTTTCAGTTTAGAGAGTCTACCATATTACTTTCTTGACTTGAGGAGGAATTATATTATTTAAACTTTAAAATCTTCCTTTAAGGCTCTGTTTGCAAAGGACATTTATGATGAATTAGGTTTATAGGTACTTAATATAAGCAAAGTAGAACAAAATGTTTGCATCAGGGTCACTTTTCAGAATAGATAAAATTGCATGTTTAATTTGTCACAGAAATATCCTATAAGTAACACTGAGTAGGTACCAATCTGTGCAACCCTGAGGCGTTAACACGATTACAACGGACACTATCATTAAAAAGTGCTCATTTGTAGTAATTGCCGCGGCACGTGTCGGCAGCGCGCCGTCCTCGTGCCGTGCGGGGGTCGGACGGGTGTCGTGCGGGGGTCGGACGCGGCCGGACTAACGACGGAGATTCCCGGACACCCGCGGTGCTCTTGTTAAACGTTTTGTTGCTTGTCTACATGTTATTGTTGCAGATTTTGTTTTTTGTAACTGATCTGATGGACTGGTTGCTTTTTTTTCGGTAAGTATAAATATAGTATTTTTATCATCAGAACTACTTCCGAAGAGGCGCCAACAGGACACCTTTATACGGTGTACCCATAGAAATCTTATTTAAAATATCTAGTCAATGAAAATTGAGCCGGCCTTATAAAATTATCCAGTTTAAGAATAAGATATGCTAATATAAAATGTTTAAAAAAAATCGCCATTTTATCTGACCGTTCGTTTTCATACAAATCAAATAATGTTACATCGTAATGTCTGCACACAATTAATAGTGAAAATGTAATGTAGCCATCAATGACAATGACTAAAGTAATAAAGTTGATCAAATCTGTGAGCTGATATAAAGTAATGTCCCGTATAACTTGACCTCTGCTGACATCCACCGCCCTCCACTCTCCATTGAATCACGTAAGTAATGGAGACGCTCACAATCTCACATTGTCAGCCACCGTCTGACTCAATACAAGGATGGGATGAAGATATACGAACCTTGTACTTACACGATTATTTTTGTCTTTTCTTGTCGTTCATCATAGAGTTGTGGATAAAATGGCGTTTGAAGGGGTTTCGCCTTACCAGATAACCCCTCTAATTGGGTTATGGATATTATATAGTATTCAACTTTATGCGTGTATACTGGAAGCTGACATAGTTAGGGAAAGCCTAGGCAGGTGATATTCAATCAGAAATAGGATGGGAATGTCAATATCCTCTGCCAATGTTACGGTTATTCGTATAATTATTTACGTAGCTACGCTGAAACCCTGATTTATTGTGATATGTTTACCAAACTCTTGATTTCACATAGGCAGCTGAAATAGCCAGATAATGATTTTCGGTTTTCTGAGAAACCCGTGAATATGCGTTCCTCTAATAATTCATCAACCATGCATTCTAGTCTTCCAATGCTCCTATCACTGCAGTAAACACAAGCTGACCAATCAAACATCGTCCGGCCACCACACACCGGGTGTCATCGTCCGCTTCGCCTGATTGCTGTCCACCGTGACCACTGGCCCGCAGCTCACTTAGCTATATTACCGATGAGTTGCCAAAACGCAATGTATTGTGCGACGCGCTCAATTGTCGTCGCTTCATTGCGCCCGATATCTTAAGTGGAATTTCTGATTTAATGACATTAGACGGGCACTATGGACGTACGGACAGTGGTTTTATTTGTAACGAGCAAATGGAATGAAGGATTCGCCTACGTAGGAATTAAGTGATTACGTTCTCATTTCTGAAGTTTATTTAGCTTGAAATGTATTACTTTATTTTTACCGCCCATTACAGAAAGCACGTTAAGCTGTTGGTCCCGGCTGCCATATAAAGATCTATGGCAGTTGTTACAAGTAGTCAGTGACCTGAAAGTCTGACATCTTATCTTACCAAATGGTATCGTATTACCTAGTATTAACTGGGTTGTGGAAGTCAGATAGGCAGTCGTTCCATGTAAAATACTGGTATTCAGCTGCATCCGGTTAGACTGGAAACCGATCTCAAGAAATTTGGGACAAGGTTAGGGAGATGTTGTATTACTTTATTATTTACAATTAGTAGATCAACGGTTTATATACAAGATGATTCATAATCACCGTCCAAAATTTCTAGGCATTATCATTCACTAACACCATATCTGAAACAAAAGACACGTAATTTTCATATTAAATAATTTAATTTAATTATCTTTTTAATTATCTCTCGATAATTAAAAATATTTTATATTATATATATAAAATATTTTTAATTATCCGCTCTCCGTGAAACGTTAAAACTATGTGACGAGATATCTCAATATTTTTGTATTGAGTCATACCTACTAAAAGAAAAAAAACACGTATTTAATGATTTTCGTCAAAGATTAATATATTTATTTATTTATATTTATGGCACTTCAACGACTTACTCACTAAGAACATACATAAGATTACATCACAAACAGTTTCAAACATAGTAAATTCGTCACTTACAGAAGTGCACAGCACTCACAGAAAAATAAAGGGCAAGTACGACAACAAAAAATAATTAAGGTTACTTACATGAAAAAATAAAGTTATAAAATCAAAATAAAGTTAGTAATAGAAATGGGTTTTCAGAAAATTCATTTTTTTTTAATTTAAACAACTGTAAAGAAGACGATGAAAGTGGATGCAATTAATAACCCATATATCAGAATTTGGACGGTGACAACAAAATCACCTTGTATATTAGTATTCTCTGATATTGTCAAACAAGGAACTAAAACATGTGTGTCTTAAATTGTTGAATAATACTCATAATACTTACTTAGATTTTCTAGTTGAGGCTTTATATAAACTACAACAAGCATTCAATACTAAAACCTAAACTGCACACTTGTATTCTATCTATTGCATCAACTTAGCACTTAATGTGTCCTGCATTCCTTACCTAAAACTAAATCACACTCTATCAATAAATAGGTCAAGTTGGTCCAGGTGCTCGCTTGGCTGGAGGCTGGCAGTAAATACTCAGCTCACAAAGGACACGAGTTGAGCTCAGCTCGCTCCAATCAATTATAAGTTGAGCGCAGACGTGGCAGCGAGCTAGTCGTGTAGTAATGCCTAGGGGCACTGATACTGCTGGTGTAATTGGGGAGCTTACCTGTTATATTATTTAAAGTGGTTAAAAATATGTAGTTGGTTTCATTTATTTGTGACTAGCTGTTGCCCGCGGCTTCGCCCGCGTGAAAATAACGATTTTCTATGCAAACTTTCATCCCTTATTCAACTCCCTTAGCAGTAAAATTACGAAAAATCATTCCTTCCTTAACCCTTGTTAACATTATAAAGGGAACCTTTGTGCAAAATTTTAGCTTTCTATGTCCAAGGGCATTCATGAGGAGCTGCGGGATGTTGTAAGAGATACCGCGGCCTCGACATAAAGGGCTAAGAAGGAACATGGGTGGTTTTTAGTCAGTAGAAGTCTGACACTCCCTTTCGCTCTGCCCAAGAGCGGGAGGGGTTACTTGATGAAAAAAGGCATTCATGAGTCAGTCAGTTAATCAGGATTTCTCTTTTTATTTACCTAGATAAAAGATAATATTTTCTTCATCGTCTTTCCTGTAGTATGGAACATGGAACCATACTTTAGATTTTAATACCAAAAGCTGATTGTAATATTTGAGTTCCTCAATGTTGCTTTTCAATGTGACAATCTCGCTATCCATTCTCTTAATTAGATCTTTAATCCTTCTGCTGTTGTGGTGCAGAAGTTATTCTGTCTTGATTTAGACATTTCTGAAATCATGCGAGAAAAAATTTAAAAGCTTTTTAGTTGGGCTAAATGAACTTGTAACTGTTGTGTTTATATTCGGAATTAACTTTTGATTTTACGTCAAAAAACTTCATTTCAACACACATCTTTTTACTTGAAAGTTCAATAAAAATCCAATTACCAACATGGAATAGGTGTCGTTGTTTGAGTCGTGGAGCGCTCTGCCTCGTCTCAGGCAGAACAAGTTTTAACAGGCGCGCCAAGTTCGCAGACTGTTTACTGCCTTCTTATTCAGACCCGTTCAGAGCCGTTCAGTCGTTCACTGGCTCCTACAGCCCCACTACACGAATACTACCTACTTATTACTTATACAGAGAGCGCTCGATTAGCGGATTTGCAGTATTGAATGCGGGGATATATTACGAGTAGGGAATATGGGAGGAGGTTCGTTTTAAAGTAGGATATTATAGAAAGGCTTTTGAAAAACAAATCAATGACTGGTGCTTAGGCACCGTTCCTAGTTTTGTTTTCAGGAGGTTGTGTTGATGTGTTCTAGAATGTTTTGTTTCTGTCCCAATTTTGTCTACAATACAATACTTTGCTACTTAAGCAATTTTACATCTACTAGAAGTTGGTTAATATTCATGAAAGCTAAGCTAAAGGCGATAGAATTAAGTAGCGATAGAACAAACATTGTGCTATAGCAAAACCAAACTTAGTATTTGGTGTAACAGAACCCTAGGTAATTTGATAAAAAATTATCTGCAACAAAAAAGTAACATTATCATCTTGCTTTAAAGACTTAAACATGATAAACGCAAGTGAGCATCGAGTGTATCTCTTTATTGAATCATTTATGTAAAGCAGCCGGTAAATGATGCGACACTAACCTGATAATAGCCCCCTTTGCTGCCACCCCTCGGGGTGCAAGGGGGTGGTGGAGACAAATGATGGGACTAAGCAGAGCTGATGGTGCGGCCAAGATGTAGCGGACGAGCCATTGTGATGTGGTCCGGAAATGTAATAGGGTTATTGCTGGTACTTTGTTTGGAGGGAAACTGGAGAAGAGTGAATATTATATGACATGTAAACTGGAACATTGATATGAAAAGGATAGAAATTTAGATCAGATGTTGGTTCTGTATCGTAAATGTGGCAGATAGAAATATCTACTGGCTTAAAACTGCTAGAGCTTTGCCCAACTATGTACATGTCTACTTCCAGTTCAGTATATTCCAGTACCAGCATTATTACAATATCAGTATCTACAGGCTACCATACCGTCACAAATCTATGACTCGTGATAAAAACTAAAACATGAAAATCAATTCGCCTTCAGCCGCTTAGTCATCGCGCTAAATCTTCGAACAAGTATGTTTACAAAAGGTCCTTAAGGCCATAAATTAGGTATCTCCGCCCTCCGCCATTTAAATCACAAAATAAAGCAAAACCCCCAACAAATGGATTATATTTAATTAAGTTACAAGTCATAAAACTGCTCTCCTAACTCGATTACCGGAGTAAACAATGACTCGATTGCCGCATCGATTATGATCGATTAGTGGTGACAATGGCGGGATGGTGGCGGGACGGTGGCGGGACAACGGCGGGACTATGGCTGGACAATAGCGACTGTCATGTCTGCTGTCACGCAGGTTCATTACGTAATGTAACGTGACAGAACGGTGTGCCCGTCTCGGTACCGTGCAGGTTATCAATTGTGTGGTTAACGCTGATGTTTAATTTGTTACATTTTGAATGTTTCTGTCTTTGTATATGAGCTGGTGGAGTGTAATTAATTAATGAACTGCCTGAATTACGACTGTAAAAGTTGTGCTGAACCAAAAATTATGGATTTGACACAATATGTTTAACTGAACATTACATAGGTGTCTGTGACATCTGCCAATAATATTAAAAACCTTTTTATTTATACGTTAATTTTGTTGTAGACTTTAATATATGATTAAAAATTATTTGATCCGACGTGTCTTTTATAATCTTCCTCACGTACACTCTTTTATAGTCCAACCATTTTCCTGTCAGCTTATTCCATACATATTAGTGATTTGACATGATTACCATAAGGCGGACAAAGTGTTATTGGGTATTTCTAGCAGGAAATTCTCTACAGCGGTCTCAGCGTCAAGAATTGTGCCTATCTGAAGGCAAGGCTTACCCCCTATTAATTACATGAGACTAATAGATTTAACTTATTATCTGTCGAAATTCGGCTGTACCATTGATTAAGTAGACATTTGCCTAACCCTTCGGGGATCACATGCGTGGTGCAGTTTACACCATACATATTGTAGGGTATTCTACAGAAACTGAAACAAGAAAGAGATGCAGGGAAATTAACCGTTCAAACTGAAATGAAGTTTTTAATTGAATTAATAATATGTACAAGTTGTTTAGAGTGATTAAGGAAGCAAACTCAAAATCAATCAACAAAAATGAATCAATCAATCAATCAATCACAATCATGAATCATGTTAACAGAAACCAGATAGACTACACACAAAAATCAACTTGAAAAGTTTACCACTGCGTTTTAAACGACTTCCCAAAAAGGGTTATAATTATGTACTATCTAATCCTCTAAAAAACTAGAGATAATGACCGCTGTTTAACAGCCGTAAATATGAACGTGTTCAACGACTGCTCGACTGGTTCTCCGTCTTCCACGTAAACGCGACCGGCACATCATAACCCCATTGCAATGTTGATCGATCCGAGTCTGGTACAAACAGACACCACCAGAGAAATTTAGTTAATTAATTATGTCACATTCACCATCTATTGTTGTGTTGGTAATTATAAATTATAAACAGTAATTACACAATAATACAAAATAAATAAAGGGAATAATAATGCACAATAAAAGCATTACCCGCGACGAAAATGACTGATTACTTTTGTGCTATCAACACCTTAATTTTATATATAATATTATAATAGAATAAAAACAACTTCTTTATTTAATAATGTTTGTATCTATTTAAATAATAATATCATAATTTAATTCGAAAATGAACTGTTGTGCATATTTTGAGCAGATTTACCTAGACGTGTGGTGGGAATGCAGATATCATAAGATTCAAGGATATAGTATCTCTCAAGACATTTATTGAATTCCATATACATACCAAATTATTGTAGTATAAAAACCAAAGCTCAGTAACTGATGCAGCGCAAATTCGCAAGAAAATATACACTGATTGGCCAATTTATAAACTCTAACAATTGTCATAAACCATCATTATAATAGTGATTGAACAAGCCACGTAAAATCTTGGCCATCCATTATTTCTTAAGCCCGACCCACATAGCCAGCCACATATAAAACAATTGAATAAAGAATAAACACCGAGCAAGCCGCAATCCAATAAGAAGCTAACTGTCCGTAAGGGGCAGTAAATAACCGCTTAATATAACCGGATATACTCATGTCTCGTACACAAGGATCTCGTAAACTCGTGTTCTCGCAGACTCGCTGCAGTCCGGTAATCAGGTTATGATAGGGATGCCCCCCGCCGCGAGATTTGTAACCGCGTTGACATTGTTTATGTCCCCACCGTCTAATACTCTGTACTATGGCGTGTAGCGAGTTTTATTATGTAATAATAATCTGAAGATGCTCGCAGCAAGACATTGTATATGGCTGTTTTATATTTAGGAAAAAAGTATTCGTAAGGATGTCAAATTATCAATATTGCTTGCTCGTTGTCATCTGAACAACATGTTCTTGTTGCCTCTCAACTGTACGATATTTTGTGCGGAAGTTTTTAGGTCGAACATTTCGTTATATTTAGAAAATTAAAACACGGTCAGCAAAGAAAAGGTTACGTTTTTTCTAACTGAATCAATACAAATTCCAATACGGATACTATGCAATTGGTATTTCCTGTTTTGTATCGAGAGGTAAGAGGTCTCGAGAACGCCAGTAGCTAAATTATTTTTAATCGACTATAAAGAAACAAAAAGGAGGGTTATGAGTTGAACTGATAAGTATATCTGTTCCCTCAAACTTCTAAACTACTTATCAAAATTTGAAAAAAAATAATAATGAGGCATAGTTGTAAGAGTCTTGGCTACCTACAGCTACACTCTGGACTATAATCTGAATATTTTCTTGCTTTTAAAGCGGCTTTCCCGTAGAAGAGTGTTATTTTTTTAACCATTTTTTTGTAATATCTTCCTACATCTACTTAATGAAAATCGTTCTTTCATTCACTTATTGGCAGAACATGAAACATAAGCCGCTCGGTGTAGAACGTTTAGCACAAGAGTTCCTCAATAAAGTGCCTACTCTTTTATTGCCATCTGATCCACAGTTTGTTAATGTCAGCAAAGTGTAAACGAATAGTAATGTATTAATATTAAGTTATTATCTATGCCCACTAATGACTCCTAGCTCGTAGACTCAGGTGCAAGATATTATTAATTGCAACAATGGCAAACATTAATTAATTACTGGCATGTGATACGCGCACCCTGCGCTATACATACACATGATAATAGCTTTCATAGCACGTCTTATTATTGAATTGTTCTTTATTAAATAGTACATCATCATGAAAATTAATAACGATTGTTTCTAAGCAACAGTGAAAGTACTTTGTTTAATGGAAATAACAATAGGTGTTATCGGTATTTATGTTAATATCATTTTCAAGGGCAATCGCTTAATGGGCCTAGAGTTGCTAAGTAAGTAAGTAGGTTTCATGTTGAACTTAAGCTTGGGTTACGTGTCCTAAAATGTCAGCTAACCAGTTTATAAGTTGGATTTCAAGTACAGAAATTCAGTTCACATACGCACACCCACACCCATACACTCAAAAAGTCACACGACTTCTTCGTACCAATAAAAAATAGAAAAATGGTAAGGTTACTATAGTCCCTAATCCCTTACCTTACCATTTTTAACACTGGATCCAACGCCATGTGATTAAAATATACAACACAATTCCAGAACCAAACTTTGTTCGTGTCACCTCCAGTACTATTGCTTGCTTACTTCTGAATCAAGCCCTTGATCCAGCTGCCAAGCGAGAGTTTCCTCATATGTGGCTCGAGGGTTTTGGCTATTAAGCCATTGCACTATTATCATTAGTCACACGATTATGAGGAAATAACTTTCATAGCACTAATAATAATAAATAATATAATAATAATATTCCACAACTATCACACAACGCCATCTAGTCCCAAGCTAAGCAGAGCTTGTGTTATGGGTACTAGACAACTGATAAACTTACTTATATATTTCTAAATACATACATATTATAGATAAATTACACCCAGACACAGAACAAATGATCGTGCTCATCACACAAACATTTAAAATAAATTGATGAGATTAACAACGATCTACAACGTAGAACTGACATCATCAGATCTAATATTGCACATCCTCCCCTACACATGCATGTATGCAGACATATATTACACTACGGTCCAGACTGACCTTGTTATGACCATTGCCACTCGTTAGTAGTTCGCCACCATCGTATTGCATTCCATAAAATGTGCATTTTATTCTAAACATCTCGGAAGTTGACAAGTATGTCTTGTGTATCGTCAATACGATTGAGAACGAAGTGCATCCGAGGTGTCCTGGCGGCTTGGGAGAGTCCCCGGGCCCCGGCGGCGGCGCTCGAGGGCCCTCGCTCGAGGTGTTTGTCCGGCCACCAGCGCCTTTTACACCCAAACAGATGTTAGGTCCCGCCAAACTGTTTGTTCAGGTTAGGGTTCAATATTTGAGCGTTTAGATTTGATACTGTTTGTGGTTGGAAAGACGTAAATAGAGTTCTTCTGACTTGTCTTGTGTTGAATTAGGTTAATCGTTACGCGTTATACTCCATAATATTAACAAGATACGTCCACCATTTTTTTTTGTAAACTTTACCCCACTTTAGGAATTATACTGTTAATATCAATCAAATTTATTAAAGTAAAGCTACTGGGTGCCTGCGACTAACCGGGGTTAAAGTTTACGTATTCATTTGTTTTTGATTCACGCTATCTGCAGTCTCACCATCTGCACCCTTTACCCGAGCTAAACCTTTGTCCCACTTACCGACTCGGCTATCATTGTAACCCCAAACAACAAGTACGTAAGCTGTACATTTGGCATTCACGTGTGACTGTACAACTTTACAAAAAAGGTCGTGTCCAATTTGTGGCACCTCTTCAAATTGGACGTCTGCTGAAGGGTTGTTTTCTCCAAAACTATTCAGCAATTGGACCCCTTTCGTTCCCCGGGAGGGACCCGGTCATTATTCTATTTACTCATCTCTTGACGCCACGCACTTGGACCTCGAGACGGGTTGTAAGGCCTTCAAAGTGTTCTCTACACTTTTCTTGAGGATAAACAACGTAATAGGGGTTTGTGTGTCTTGTTGTGTGGCGGATGTTGTGACGAACTTTATATAGATGCAGAATACAACATAGACTACGAACAGATATTTTCGTCCAATTCTCAACAAGTTCCTTGATCTTGAAACGTGATCGCAGTAACAAGTGCGTGTCAGTAATGCATTCTTAAATATTAAATTTCGTTTTAACAAAATAACATGAGAGACTCAATAGGTGGTGGTAGCGTATTCGGATAATTACTAAATATTGAGTAACAAACACTATGTTCGTACAGCTGCTTTTCCGTGCTAGACCTCCTGTTCTATATATTGCTGTCTCCTTTTGCTGTTGTTATTTTTACAAATAGGTATAGTCCGTAGTGGTGACTACACACTACATGTAGTCATGTTAGTTTTCGACTAATTAAAAGTACCAGTAAATCCTTAATACCCTTTTTGTATGGTGGGAAATTCTCAAATGACCCCTCCCATTCTGGGTCGAGCAGAACGGAGTGTCAGACTTCCACTGACTAAAAACCACCCATGTTCCTTCTTATCCTTTTGTGTCCGGGCCGCGGTATCGCTTTCGAACAACCCGCAGCTCCGGCAGGCTTCGGTCCTTGCGGCAATATAAACCAGTAAATGCTCTGACATTAAATCAACAAAAGTTCCACATGTTTGATAATGCTGCTACAATAAATACCTGCAAACTGAACGCAACTATATTTACGTGGCCGTTTAACTAACAATTGTGTCTTCACCTCGTTACAAAAGAAAACTAAACACAAGAGCGTCTTCACACAATAGAATGTGCAAGTACCCGCCCCGCCATTGTCTGCTGAAACTACAGCGACAGCAGTGGTTATTGTATGATTACGTGCGGACTTGCGCAGGAGTCGTTAGCCGGCGCACTGCGCATGACGCCGCCATTACGTGTGTTGTTGCAGGCTGCAACGCTGCACGGTCGCTGCACATACACAAATAACATGCGTTTCCCACAATGGTGGATGCGATTATTAGAGGTACATAGAATTTATGTGCAGTTGGTTTTCCCTTGAGCCTTATGTATAACAACTTAACAAGGGAAATCCAGATGCACAGAATTCTGTAGAATTTTACATAAACACAGCTTCTATGTCTAAGTTCACATTTACCTACAAGTGTGGTCTTAGATTTAATGATATCAATTAGATTGATATTTTTAATAAACATAACCGCAACACGAGTCAAACAACCAACGGCAACTAATGATATTTGTTTTGTGTTATTACACTGAGCGGACACATAGAGTTGCCATGTCTCACCTCACGAAGGTATACTTCAACAATGTTACACAAGTCTGTTGCTTAATTTCCTATCAGCTTTACTCAACACACACTCGTCCAAAAATAGCTGCTCTCAACCAATAGATAATATTACGTATACTTCAGCTTTACATAATCCCGGGGCCTAATAAAAACACAGCACTCGACGTGTCTCCGGCCAGGCCAGGCCAGCGCCACGCCAGGCCACACACGGCATTCCTCGAACACTCGACAATATTCCACTAATAATAATTACACATTTATTTTCATTGAAAACTTCGTCTGACACCAAGAGATGCACCCCGTGTCACTTCTTTGTCCGATAAAACCAACATCATTGCTGTTGCTCTCAACTAATCACAGACCTTTATGTTTCCACAAGTAAGGTTGAAAATCGATTGCTTTAAACATTATCGGTTGTAAAATAAAGTTGTCGAGTAAGGTGCCTACACGCTCATTAGTGTGTAGGATAAATAATGCGCGTCAGTTATTGTAGTATTGCAACAATATTAAAATAATATGGAGATAATAAGGCGCTTTGTGCGGACAGTGACGCGGCGCACAATGTAGCGGAGTGGGGCTCGACCGGCCAGACTGCTGCCCTCACATACGTATACCTTGTTGAGTCTTACAAAAACGGACAATGGGGATAAGTAATTTGAGTTTGAGATCGTAGACTAATCATTATTATCGTTTAATTTACTGTGTGTTAATATCGAGTGGTGTGCTCTTTATTTTTTGTATGCAGTCCAAATGAAAAGATACTCACATTAAGTACAATTGAAAGTAGTCTCACAGCTTCTCGTGTATAGAAATCTTTATGGATTTCTCGTTTGTTAGAAACAACACAGTACAATAATTGTCGCAGGAGAACACTGACCGGAGCAAAAACCAGCATGTCTAGCTCGCTCTTCCATGATATCAGACGTGTCATGGGTTCTGCAATGAGTCACTTGACATAATTCACAGTCACAGAACATGATTGTCTTGTAAGGATGATGTAAGGATGTCTAGCATAGTAATAAGTCCTATTAAACGAAAAATTAAATGTTGTTATTTTCGTAGCACAACAGCCGCCTACGCGCTACGCGCTACGAGCTACGCCAGATTTTTACTAACAGTTGATTTTAGAAGATAATAATTATGTTTGTTTGTGAATGATTAAAAATACCATGTCTCAGATGGTGATAATTGTGCTTTCATGTTGTACAAAAAGAAAAAATAATTCAACCAAAATGAAGTATCAAGATCTCTTCAACAATTAAATCCACATGTTTCACACTTAAGCCAATATACTATTGTAACTTGTCATTTAAAAGCTTAACTAAAAAACGTTACGTTTTGTCCACGAAAGGCGCAGTTAGGCTAATATTGTAACAATGTTGGTGATTATGTTGGCTCAAGTGTTGGGCGTGACAATCGTGTGTGCGGCCAGCATTCCGGGCATGTTTGCCTGTTTGCACGAATGTTTGCCCAATCATATCGCGCTCTGTTTGGATATCGTTACTGCGAACGTCATGCTTTCACTGAATCACTTGTTCCAGTGTTATAACGTGTTACACGTGTGCCGAGGTGTGAGTACCTTATGTCTAGACGTACCAGAAGTCAAGGATATGTTGACACAAATTAATTGTTTGGCATTTTTCAATTAATAATATCAGGTAAGGTGCGGTCTGGTAAATATCACTAAAGTAATACGTAACGATAAGGTCGCCATTAACCCTTGTATATTATGATTTTGTAAATCGATTTTACTTAGCACCATGGCAGAACAGGACACAATCTTTATTTAGCGAAGTAAGCAATTAATTTAAATAGAGATTACCTGGTGACAGCATGCAGCTTTATACTGTGAAACCATTACTACATCATTTGACAACCAGCCAATATTTCCACACGCTGCAATACCCGTAGTAATCAAATTGGTACATTTGCAACAATTTCCATCCTCCAAACGAGCTATCATAGTAATCTGCATTAATTCATTCCTGTATTAATTCCCGTAATCGCTTCGGAACTATTGGATCGTCCCGTACTGCCGTATGCCATCTGCCATACTGCCGTATTCAAGCAAATCCCTCTGAATATGATAATCGCGTATGATATTCAATGCGAATGCTCACGGATGCCAGTAATTAAAAAAAACATATTAGACATCTGTGGGGGTCCGCGGGGGTCCGTGGAGTCGGTAGGGTCTGTGGGGAACTCAATCTGCTTGGACTTAAGTAATCCGATTGCATCGCTTTCAAGTGCCTTTTTAAAATAAGATTATGGAAAATGCTGAGTAGTACATCGATTGATAAACACTTTGTATGTGAATGTACTATCTACATGTAATTCTGGTTTGCTTTTTTTGCGTTTCTTATTAAAGAGCGTTAAGTCTTTCGATTTGATTAAAGTTAAAACATGGTGTAAGTGTAATTTTCTCCTACTAATATTATAAACGCGAAATTTTGTAAGTATGTATGTATGGATGGATGGAATTTGTTACTCCTTCACACAAAAACTCCTAAACGGATTTGGATAAAAATTGGTTCATAACGTGGATTAACACATAGGATAGGTTTTATCTCAATTTTATTTTCCAGTGGGATAATTTTCAAGTTGTAGCGGGCAAAGTCGCTGTCAACAGCTAGTGTTAAATATTTTAACGATACACATGTTTGTCATTGACCTGTCAATAGTCAATGCAATAAGCCTGTCAATTAAACCTGTATTTCAATGTTAAGTGATTACGTCGAAATTACGGTGTCAGCGGGAACCGTCCACGAAATTCGTAATGAGCACAGAACTAACTGCCCAATCACATGTGGCAACCAATTACACGATCTCGTTTAGATTCGTCAAACAAACACTTCGATATTAGACGTCCGAGTCACTCACTCGTCCCGTCACTATGTAGGTAATTACAACACAGAAGTTCCACTCAACATAGATCTAGCAACGGTTTAAATATAGCTAAAGAGATATTGGTTCGTGGTTATTGCTTTTGTAGTTACAAGGTATGTGGTAGTTACTCATACAGAGGCAACTTTTTCGTTCAATCCGCTTTTTAAGTTTTGTTTTTTTTTTGGAAGCTTGATCTGTCCCTAACTCTTGGGGAAACATAATATCTTCCCCTCTCCTTCTTCGTTTCTCAGTGTTGATATTGAAGAGTCAAGTCGAGTCGAGTCTCAATAGGCTGATTACAATAAGGTTCGAGTTAGCACAAGACAGACGAATCAGTCTGTCAAAAGTGCTGCTCTATTAAGTACCTACGTGGGATCAAATCAAATCAAAATAACTTTGTTAATTCCATGGGGACATGGGATCACACAGATCGAAATCTGAGTGGTTTAACGAAAAGCTTGTCTTATGCCACTTTCAACTTCTAAAATATTATAAGTCTTCTCCACGTTACTCTTGATTTGTAATTATGTCTGTGAGCAAATTGCCGGTCCATGCGGGGCAGTCCGGTGCCGTGCGGTCGCCGCGCCGGACACGGGCCGGCCGGCCGGGCGTACGCCAATTGCCCGAAATCGCTTATTCACGGCCGCTAGTTGCCTAGTTAGCGCAGCTGTCGGGCTGCAGGGTGGGCAGAGCTAATGGTACACTGGTGCTGTGAGTTTTAATACATCTGAAATGTTTTATCATGAAGGAGAATAGGTACGGAACCTATCGGTAAGTCATATCGGATTTTGCAGATCACACAATAACGTGTTTAACGGATAGAAATAAAAAGGACTCAAAATAAAACTTTAACAAGTCGGATGGAAACAAGAAATCGCCTGCTAGGCATCACTTGTTACTGGACTTGTCGCCACTTTACACAGGTCACAACTTTTATTTAGTAAATGGCGTCTTGTTTACTCTACACTAGGCTTCGCATTTTCCCCCATATTATACCTATCTCACGGCCCGCTCCCGTTCCCGCTCCCGCGACCGCTCTTCACTCAGGCCGCAACTGACACAGGCGACATGGCGTCTTGTTTACTTTACCCGCGGCCGCCTCATTTCTCTCCAACATTATATTTTCATATGGTTATTACGTGATTATCGGCCGCCATTGTGCGACGTGACTCGACGTATTTGCGCACATATTACTGCCTTTTTATCATGTTTCAGTGGCTTCCGTTTCCTCTCAATCATGCTTAATTAACGTTTCGTGTTTTATAACGTTTATTTTTTGTTGTAGGCTGTAGCGGGAATGTTGGTTGATTGGCGTAATAAGTATGGGTTGGATGAGTGTGGGGATGGGTTCAGTCGCATCTGTGATAAGTTGCTTACCAATTAACCAGGGAGTTCAATTAGTTCTGGAGAAATCCGTGATTAAACTATACAGGAATACTTACTTTATTTTTGGGCAAAAACAGGCTATAAATTGCTAAAAGCTGTCCCAAAAATGATTTCGAAACTATCTAAAGCATCCAGTGTTCACAGAATACCTAGGTTCTAAAATAAACGGACTGCAATTTTATTGGTTATTGCAAGTAAACGGCAAAAGATTTCAGCTTCATAATTATTAAAGTAATAAATCCTAGTTATGTAACTATATTCGACTGAAAAGAATATCTTTTATAGACAGTTCCTCGCATAAGCCTTAATATAATGTAATACGTCAATAGGTTTAAAGCTATCGCTCGTTTAGAGAGCAGCAGGGATGGGGGTTCGCTGAAATACAACTCAGTTATGAAGTAAATCCGGGCAGTATTGATTTTATACTGGAGGACGGAAGAGACTGCCGATATTAGTAGAAAAGTTATGAATTGCCTGTTTCGGGTCACTGGAAGATTATGAGAGGCAAGAGAAGCTGACGGTTTCTTAAACAACTACGTATTAGATAACGAAGACAAACCTAGACATCTAGTTCTTTCGCACTTCTTGTACCAAATAAGTTTCTTTAGTTAAATCTATTTCAAAGATGATGAAATTTATATATATATATATATATATATATATATATATCAGTCCATTAAGTATCATCAGCCTATAATGTTCCCACTGCAGGGTGTCAGGTCTACTCTCTAGGAGAGGGATGGGCTATAGGTATACTCGTGTAATCCACCACGCGGGCCAACTGCAGGTTGGTAGATGTCACATGTCTTCGAATTTTTTGATTCTAAGACATGCCGGTTTCCTCACGATGTTTTCCTGACCGCCTGACTGAGTTCGAACCCGATGCTGATACTGTTCGTAAGTCGGGGCTGCCACCACTGGGAATATATTAGGCTTAGAGAAATATACTTACATTAACACTCAAATTAGGTGCAGTTTTATGACCAAATCTTCGGGAAACGAAATTTTAATTTGTGCAACAATGCCTCATTTCTCCAACAGTTGTCAGCAGTTGCTTAATCAATGTAACAAATGAACGGTTACCACAATCGGAAATTACCCAATAAGTAGTAGGCGTGACTGCAGATACAACCCAATTACTAGTGAAAGCTTGAGATTAACCTGCCGCAGCTAACCGCGTATTAACTTACTGCCTAATCAAAATGTGTCGGACGCACCCCAAATTGAATAATAACCTGTTAAGGCGAGTCGGCGACAACAGAATGACGGCATTGTGGCGCAAATTGCCGCCAAATTGGGAACAGACTCGGCGCTCGCAACTCCATTTAGCCCGCGCCTGCACGTGATTGGTCGGAACGCCTCCCTCCCCGCGCCCCGCACCGCGGCCCGAACTCCATTGAAACACGACCAAAGAAATGAAATTATGCACTACGTAAATAAGAAGCCCTTTGTGGAGCTCACTTGCTTTATTTAAACTGTCAGCGGTTCGCGAACGGGTATTTGCGTTTAATGAGATCGGCTGCCTCGTCATGACTCGTCATCGCTCGTCATCAGTGGTCATGCGTCGCGCACTGCGTGGCTCCACGCCTCTGTCTCTGATACGTTGTTTAAATGATTGGTGGTGGTATCTATTGGCGGGATAACAAGCTCGTGTACGTTATGTGAGCGAGGAATGTTGCCAACACTTGTCATTGACGTCGTTTCATTATTGTTAATGATTTCCATGTTTATATAGAGACTTAGAATGATTTTCTCAAATTTTTATTGAGATTTAGTCATTCATTATTTGTATAACTATACAACAGTACCCACATAATTTCGTGGTCTGTGTTCACAGGTACTTTTAGCCTATGAGACAACAGCCTCTCAAAATAATATTAGGTTAATCTAATAAATTATGATTGCACTGTTTGCGGTAAGAAATATACTTTTAAACATATACGTGTAAACTTTTTAGAGCATATATATTTATTGTTTAGCGAAATAGACAAGGATAGATTTTTTTAGACTACCTGGGAAAATACATAATATGAATTGCGCTAAAATTCGTAAAATGGTCACATAGAAATGATTGATTTGAATTCTCACCTAATTTGACAGGCTCTCACTGGAACTACCATAACTGTGTCCACCCCTGCACCCTACACCAATACAAGTAACCGGTTAATCAATTGCGACTGTTTGCAATGAAACGCGTTAATAGTCGCAAATGTTGGTCACCCCCGTCCCTAAGGGCTGGCGTTCACTGCGACTTACGTCACGTTATCCCCTTTATTCACTTGTTGTAAGGATTAGCGCACACTGCGGCGTATCGTGGGGATTTGGGAAGGTTGTAACAGCTTGCTGATAATTATCTCAAGTGTTGCCAGTCCGGTGGGATTTGTAATGTCGTATTGTTTTTGGGGTGGGTAATCGTTTTTGATTGAAGTGTTAATGTTACTTTGTATTAGTATGTTATCGGATTTATCAGCTTGCATTATATAATTGGTCAATCATTGGGATCAATAATATTGACCATGCACAGCACAACCATCATTCACACTGTTTAATAATGATTACTGGATTAGGGTCGCTGTTCTGTACCTAATAAGTACCTGTACAATTTGACTTTGTAATCTCCAGCACTGGCTGTCAGTTTAATGTTAAAGTAAATAATTTGGGTTGTCAGTGGGGTAACTGAGATTAATAAGTGTAAATATGAAGCACCCGATACTGAAAACTTTGCATGTTTCGTAATTTCGTTTCTGCGTTAATTTCACAAAAACACGCCTCAAACGAAATTACCAGCTCATGTCGGGAACGAAACTGTAATTTTAAAATTAGTTTCCAAACGAAAGTAGCACTCAAAACATACGAGCCTACGCAATCACACAGACGCTCGACAAATTGTTTCACAAGCAACATTACAAATACTACCCTAAATGCGACCAGGTGGCGTGGACCCCTCGCGAGGCCCGAGCCGCCGTCTGTTGCGTCTGTTTTGGGAACATTCGCAGGGAGATGTGAAGGTCAGGGTACGGTGGTAGCTGCCACATACGAGTAATAAATTGTTGGAGCGGCAATTCCCCGCACCAACGTTACGCATCATTAAAGGGCGCGAATGTGCTGCCAAATTAACAATTACGCCGAACCTTTGTGAGCGTATGTTAATTAGGAAATTCGGAGATCCGTCGGAATGCGGGCGTCGTTGTGCGCCGAATTAATTAAATAGTGCTGAGCGTTGTGTGTTCTCTCTACCTGCGACCTGAGAGCTGCGTGTGGGAGATTTTAATCTACCGCCGATCGATATGAAGGGTTTATCTCAATTAGGTATTGCAAAAGATTACGAGCATAATAATCGTCGGCTTATGAGTGAATTGAGTCAATCATTCATTGTCAATAACGACAGCTCATTAGCTGCCTGCAACCTGTTATCTGAGGATGATTTTCCGCGCAGCTACTCTAAACAGTATTGACTTTTTAGTACTTTTCGGTGTAACTTTATCTAAGCCCTAAAGTCTTACAACACTCCACCAGTGTAAGCCGGAACAAGCTGACACCCTTAGGACATTGTAACTAGGGTCAAGGCCGATAATCCCTATAAGCCCCGTAACTCCGTGCCAATAAAACAATCCCTTGCTAAGCCAGGCGGCGCCGCGGGCAATGCTAGTAATTGTCCACAAGCAATCACTGCTAATGCTGGTAATCGCCGGAGAGTTGAAACTTGTGCAGCTTAGGGTTACTGACAGGTCTACCTAATCTATATTGTGTAGTTCTGGATGGAATGGCAATAGAACCTCATGCAAAGCAACAAAATTACGGTAGTTGCAAATATTCTCTACACATAGTCATGCTTGCTATCAAACTTACTGACTAGCTAATTAATTTAAAGTTCAACATATTTATTTCTGCCAAACTATTTACATTAATTAAAAACTTTAAAATAAACTAACAAGAAACTATAAAAGGGCATCGAAATACTGCTCCTCAACGCTGTCAGCCGGTAATGTGCCCAAAAGACTGGCGACATTGCCACGTTGTATGGCAACGCTTAGCCTCTGGCCTAAATAAAAGCCAGCCCTTGGGTCACGAGAAGCGTCAACTAAGCGTTTAGAAATTTCCTTAAAAAGGCTATGAGCACTCGGACCCCACGGCCCTAGAGTTTCAACCCCAAACGGCTCGAAAATATAGTTACCACAAAGGTTACTATATTTACGCCGCTTGAGGTTCTCTGCAGCCGCAGCGGCTAATTAATGTTACTGTGTACCTGCCTATTTATATGCATTTTGTCCTTAGAGATAAATATTATGATCTATTAACTCTTCCCTCCCGCTTCTAGAACATACTGCATGAATGCTGACGTGAAATGAAACATTTTAAGTTGCCATATTGTTGCTTAGTAATAGAGAAGTGTGGCAGAAGAACTCATTCTGCGTCGACCCCTAATGAATTGGGATAAGGCCAAGAGAATGATGATTGACCAATGAGAGTAAGCAACTCTAATCATTCTTGCTTTGACAAGCTTCACTGTTATTGTTAACATATCCTATACTGTCAACCACTAAATTCTTACATCCGCTCTGTATGTCTGTTACCCCTTTAGTGGACTTGCATACCCACATCGTTAATCTACAGAAAACAATTAGTAGTAGTCTGTTGGCGTAATCAATATTAACAAGTATGAACCATACTGCACGCAGCAGGCGATATCACTGAGATACCTACATTGACATAGAAGAATCACAGCATTGTTTCAAGCATACAGGTGCAAATAATATTTTGATTTCATGACTCGATCTGATTTCGAGTTTGAAGTTGTATAGGTCATAATGTTCTAATGTAAATAAAAAAATTTACACTCTCATATTACTTACCTCCCACAACACTGAACCTGCCGCAACTAAAGGTGTATTGCACTAGTACGACCTGACTTTGTTATTCAGGGTGGGGACCTGGTGTCCTATAACACAGGCCATTAGCCTAGCTTAGGCACCAGTCTCCCACAATATTGGAGTTTATTATAATTACTAAACAATATCTCCATGTAATCTCTTTAAATATTGTGGTGAGAAATAAATGAATTTTATTTAAAAAAAAAAAAAAAAAAAAAAAAAAAATGTAAATCTTCTTTTCACCTACACAAGCGGCAGTCCCATTGCAAGCACTTTGTGTTTATACAACAACATTCAGCGGACGACAACACTCTTCGGCACATTATGTGAGATCACTTCAATTTTTGCTGTCTAGCGTCGTGGCCACTGAAAGAGCATTAGTGGATAACGTGAGGGCCTCGACGAATGGATATTCTTTAGCTTATGCAGGTTACTCTCATGAACTTCTCCTTAACGTGTTGATGAGGTCAAATGGTGTTAAAACAGTATGTAAGCCACAAGCACCGCTCGATCATTTACTTCGAGTAAATCTTGAAAGGTGCAAGTGAATGTGCGGGATGGGCAGGATAGGAGGTGGCGCATACCCTGCAGAGGGGATTTCAAGATAGTGATGAATCCTGACTTTAGTTAGTTATAAATCTCATTTATCCTAACCACGAATTCTGCGGTGCAAAAGTTAAAGTGTATTTGATAACAATCCCAGTTAAGTATCAAACAGCACCGCTAACACTTGTTTGAACAGATAACTAGAAGTGCAGTGACCCCTTCCGTCCGGTAACCGTTGCGGCTGATCTCTCACAATGAGTGTGTCACCGCGCCGCGCCGCGCCGTGCCGGCCAATCAATAACAACCCGCCGGACACTGCCTCACTTTATATTAAATGACATGGAGGAAATGTCGAAGAATTTTAATGCTATTTTATGTCATGGGTGATGCTAAGTTTTAATTATTAATGTTGATGGATTTAAGAGTAGAGAAAGACTAAATAAACAAGAACTAGATTAAGTGACTAGAAAAGAGGTGAATTCTCAGAAGAAAATATAATTATAATTAGAAAAGAAGCGATAAGTATCTGCAGTTCATTTAAAAACCGCTACAGAAAAATCCTAGCACCAATAATAGCTACAAGAGTCACCCTTGCAGTGATGCAAGATACCCTTTCAACCTAATATCTCATTTATACCGATGCAGAACTACTAACAAAACAGTGATACGAGTATACGAGCCAACTGTCAGTGAGACAAAGTTTTCCATATTCAACCCACTTCAGCGTACGACTGGTGGCTCCCCCACACATCGCGAATGCTGCACAAATTCGGGTGCATCGCATTACCATAGTCAGCTTGCTAACTTGGCATACAGACCACTTACCTACTAGTGTAATTGTGGACCATGCGGAATGATGCAGTGGTACTAGGGAAGCAATAGAGATTAGTAATCAATTATTGTCCCTGTTTTATTTTATGCATATTATTAATGTCAATAAGGGCATTGTATTGTGTGTTTATGACAACAGAAATAGTTTGTTGGTAGCTGTAGTAGCTGCTGTAACTGCCAGGCAGGTGTCTGTATGATGTATGTAATGTGGTCCAACTGCTCTTTGAACCTGATGTTAAACAAACTTAAGACAAGAATCTAGTGCTAGGCAAGTCTCTACCATTTATTAAAATGCGACGTAACATGATTGTTGTTAAGCATTTATTTATCCGTTGAGTTTGTTATTATTAGTTAATCGCAGGAAACATTCGCTTATCGTTTTCCTGTTAACTTACCATTACGCACAGTCCAAGATGTGATAATCCAATAACATGCTGTAATCACATCGGCGTTCGTGCTTATACTCGTAAGTATTGAATATTTCAATAGGGGATCGGACAAAAAAATTAAATAGTCTAAGATAGATATTGAAAACATTTTTTTTTTCACGCAAACAAAAAATGAAGACGAAACAGTGCTTTGAAAACTCGTGAACTCCTCAAAAACATCACATGTCAGTACATTTTTTACCTACAAATGACGACACAAACCCCTACTCATGATCTTTGACGCGTTTTATCTTCGTCGATTTTTATTAATTTGATAAAAGAAAAACACGAACCTATCCAACATTTTTTGATAATCTAACTGACTGACTAAATTTTTATTACTTATAAGAGTAAAGTAACTATGTACATTAATTAAAACTTATAAAATAAACTAACAAGAAACTATAAAAGGGCATCGAAATACTGCTCCTCAACGCTGTCAGCAGGTAATGTGCCCAAAAGACTGGCGACATTGCCACGTTGTATGGCAACGCTTAGCCTCTGACCAAGATAAAAGCCAGCCCTTGGGTCACGAGAAGCGTCAACTAAGCGTTTAGATATTTCCTCAAACTGACGGACTACTTAGAATCATATTTTTTTGACTCAGTCCGATCCCCTATTATGGAAATTAGGATTGTTTTTTCTGCATCCAAGCTTGATGCTAGCTAAAAATGAATTTTCCAACATAGCAGATTTCTACTAACCGTAAACAACAAGATAGTGTTTGACAACAGCACAACTGATTTCAGCATCATCAGAATTCTTTCATAGTGGTAAGGTGTACTTTAAATAAGACCAAGACTACTTAAGTGGAAAGATTTTGTTCCTTAAATGAAACTTTACCTTCTTCTTCTGTCTTCGGTCTTTGCAATGACGACTCTATTTATTTATTGATTCGATGAAAACTAAACACCTCTGCTACCCTTTCTCACATAATACTATTTATTACGCTAAATGAAAACACACAAACATTACAACCGTAATGAAATCCGCTGAAGGCTTCCACATAACTTATATACGCATACATATGTGCACAAGACACATACATAGGAAGACAGTGCTCATAGTAATATAATAGGGCGGTATTAATTTGCGCGGAGTACGCCGCTATCGGGCTTAATTAACAAATTTAATTAGAAATTAACCGTTTTGCGCGCGGCGTGCGGTGCGCTCGGGCCCACAGACACAGGGCTACCACCGGGACAAAAGTATTGGAATTTGTTTTTCAAATTCATATCGTTTATTGCAATCCATAACGTAAATTTTCAGGAAATAGGTAAAATAGTTCTAGACACAATTATCGGGCACAATCATCATCAACAGCAAATGTCGTAAAAGTAGAGAGAGGAAGAGCGGTTTGTTTCTTTTATTTTATTATTAAGTTGTTATTATTTCTTTTTGTGGTACCATTAGTATCATTAGTACCTGATGTTCCCGCTGCTGGGACTCAGGGCTTCTTCCTGTGAGAGGGAGTGGTCCGCAATCCACTTGATGTGGATTGGTGGTGGTCGACTTTTTGCTAATAGAACAAGCTTCAATACAACAAGGAAATAACCGTTTTCTTTATGTTGAGAATCAAATCATATGTCAATATGTTATCGTCCATTATGATTAGATTCTCATTAATGGTTACCCATTCTAGGCTACTACTTACTATTCCTTTCGACACCACTACCAACATTTTTGGACCGTAAGCTTAGCTTACGTTTTTTATAAAATACTAGCGGACCTGTCAGACGTCGTACTGGCCGGACAGGATCCAAGACAGCAAAATCCCCATTAGCAAAATGATCCGCCATTTATTGAATTCAGTTGTTACAAAAAATGTTATAAATGAAGAACCACTCGACCGATTTTGTGCAAACTTCTCATAAACCATCTACTAAATAGTCCAAACAAAGCCTAAACATTTGGTTTGGATAGGTGAGCCCGTTCTTGAGTTATAAAATTACAACGAAAAGTGGCATTGATTTTTTTATATATAGATAGATAGATTTCTCAGTAGTCTGATGCACATATTACTTTTTTTATAAAATTATTTTAAGACTTCTATTAGTTCACGCCACTAATCAAATAGCCCCATATCTAGCAAGTTTCTGCAGGGTAGCAACCCTACCGTGCTGTGTGTACAAACAGCGGCCGCTCGGCGGTGAATTTGAAAATTTAATTTAGTTGCGTTTTGTTCCCGATAATTGGTTTGTTTTCCATGCTTAGTTATCTCCCCGCCCGCCAGAGGGAGCTAGCTTACCAAGCTCTAATGGTTACAGCCGATAGCTCATTCTAATTAGAATCAAGACTTTGTGCTGGATAAAGGTTTTCTTGTAGTTCAGATGAAATATGGATACCTATTTTACTAACGATTTGAGAAATAATGTTATTGTTAACGCAAAGACCTTAAATGTCTTTACGACCTAGCGTAGATAGAAGCGGTAACAAAGTAATTGCAAAATTAAATCTCAAAGAGCTAGTTTGCTCGACTTAAACTGGAACCTTTATGTTTACATGAATATGTTCAATACTTTAGTTCCACGACAGACCTAACAACACAGTCCCTCCACAGGTCTGGTTCCAAAACCGTCGCGCGAAATGGCGCAAGACGGAGAAGTGCTGGGGCAGGTCCACCATCATGGCGGAGTATGGCCTGTATGGGGCCATGGTGCGCCACTCGCTCCCTCTACCGGAGACCATCCTCAACAGCGCCAAGGAGAACGACGCCGTCGCGCCCTGGCTACTCGGTGAGTTCGGTGAGACTGATTCATGTCACTTACACTTATATACACACACACCCGTATTGGAAAACCATTTATGATTTTGAAAATGGCTAATAAATATTGAATGCAGCCCCTGACTGACTCCTCATTATAACCATATCCAGTTAACGTTAAGCAGATTCCCAGTTTTAGCTGTATAAAAAGGCAAAGCCATGACCAATACCACGAATATATGTCGCAGTTAAATACTGACAACATTAAATAAATAAATAAATAAACATTACTTTCCACAAAACAATTGAAAACTAAAGCGGTGTAATGAGTCAAATTTTCAAATTAGTTATGGTATGGTTCCGTTTCTGAATCAGGAGTCTGTTTTTGATTTTAAGCAGAATTGATACATGAACATTTTTTATCGATTTGCTTAACACTAAATCTCGGGTTCAAAATACGTAAAGTCTATCTTAAGAATGGTTTATTAATACGGGTTTAAAATTACTTAGAAGCATAATGTTACTAATTGACGTAGACCTCTAACAAAATAAGAAATTGATCTTGTTGTCAATTCAGTATTTTCGATCATTTTAAAAGATCTGGCTCCAATACTGAGTAGCGCCATGTACTTGTACGAAATGGTTCTGAAACAGGTGTTTCTATCATATACCTAATAAGCTAATAAGCTAGGGCCGGGTAAAGTTGAAATATGACCTGACCGTCTGGTGGAAAAAAGCTTGGAAACGGTACCTACGGGTTCAATTCCCGTATATTAGATAATTGCTTCCAGAAGTTCCATTAGTGCATGTTTAATTAGTGTGAGATTTTACGATTTACGTTCAGATAAAATAATTATTCTTTACATAAGTACATAATTTACGTAGCACACAACACAAATATTATTTTCAATACGAATGCACAATACTAAGTTCTATTACGATTTATGTTAAAAGCAAAATACGATACGTATTGTGCATTTTTTTAATAATATAGCTGTAGATCGTTTTGTCATGTAGAACTTAATGTTACGTCCACGAGGTCGCGTCTAAAGGTAAGTTTACAAAATAAATTAGATAGTTTTCCCTAGGGACTAGGAACCAAATATCTGCATATTAGCCGTAGGTATAAGTCGTAGAAGCGCAGATCTTAGATATTTTAGTTTAATTAAATATCTCATAACAAACATCACATCACGCCTGTAATTCCTGAAGGGTAGGCACAGGTGTCCCTAATAGTATCAATACCCATATTTTCCTAGTTACATTTCTCAATATTATAATATGCCTCAAATTGATTAAAAAAAAAACAATCTCTTATCGCTTGAGGCACAGTCCCAAACCCATTGGGCTTTACATAGGCCATAAAAAGCCTCACCAAAACTGGTGAACCATAAACTATGAACAAATGTCTTACCGTGATGATTTTGTTCAAGAGTCGAGAGCCGTAGCCGACGGGGGGCGGCCGTAGCGGCGCGCCAACCCCCCTCCCCCCCGACCACCGCGCCCACGTGAGTCATACAAGCTATCATACAAACATACAAGCTATCATACAAACGTACATGCGCCGCGGTTGCACGGAGACAGTAATTAGCCTCGCATCTTGAACAAAATTATCACGGACATACATTAGGTCAAACGCCCAGTTCTCTCGGTGTAAGCTAATTTAGGTGTTTGTGTATTTATTTTTTGGGTGTTTTATTTTGAATTTATTAGGCAAGCAATAAGATTGTATTAATAGGTTTCTGTAATGAATATTCATAAGTTGTTATGTGTCCCCCGTTATATTAACAATAGTTACGGCTGTGCGTACTGAGAGGCCAACAGAGGACATAATTATTATGTTCTGTTGATTTATTGCGTTTTTGTTTAATATTTTATCGTAGGTTTATTACTACAAACTAATGATGGTTATGAACAAAAGTAATACTTAAGATGTAGTTTATTACATTAGTGTAAGACACTAAATTGAACAAAGTATCGAGTTTTCAAAAAACTTCTACTAAGTACTTGAAAAACATATTATTTTCCGGTAAATGAAAGGAATACTCAATTTCAACTAAAACTTTGCTTATTGTGTTTTTACAGTGAATTGAGTTGTTAATTTTAGGTAATGAATATTAAGACCTTGTTTACTCTACACTATAATGCAATGACCACTATGTGGTCTGAATGAGAAATCAATATTCTTAATTTCAAGATTCTTTATTTTCATGTAACAAGTCTGAAAATGCTACTGAAATTAACAAACAAAGATAAACACTAAATAGTAACATCGTGTTTAGTTCGTCTCAATCCCACATTTACTCAGGCCACGATACAATTTAGGTCAAAGCGTAGACGTTTTATCCTCCAACTAATCTAAACTGTCAAAGGTAGAAACAAGAACAAAATGTCTTCACTAGCCGACGTCGACGTCGACGTCAACGCGACCGAAACAAAGCGACGTATAATTTTTAATCCCAACAACAAGAGATGTTCATTTTTCACTGCGGAAAGGCTTCTCGGAAAAACAAAAATAACTTTAGTATTCAACCACCGGATTTTAAACCTTGTGTCGTAGCCATAACGGTGTGGTCGGTTGTGTGGATAAAATTGTGTTGAGCATGAAAACAAGAATCCGTTGACAGCTTATGAGGAGGTTTTATTTGTTTCAGTGGAGACGAAGGACGTTTGTCTGTGCCGAGCTGTTTGTTTGTTATTTCGAGAGTATCTACACACTAATTTTATGTGGATGAATTGCATACTTTTATAGGACTGCGTACCTATTACTATACCTCAGTTTGTTTTCAGTAAGTACACTTTTTGAAGTCATGAATTTAGACATGGGAAACTTTTTTTGGTAAAAATTATATAGATTAATGACTGAAAAGTGCACTGTAAAGATACAATTAAGTTTTAATTAATGATATAAGATTTATTACAAATAACAGTTCCGTAGCATCCTCGTAGACATCTCGTAGACCGTCGTAGCAAATTGCTACGAAGCGTCTACAGCTTATTAAAAAACAAACAAGTCATAAGTTCCCACTCGCACACGACCACCACGTCACTACCAGCTCCTTCACAATACACGTGACCATACAACATAAACACCATCATTTGAATAATAAAGACGCCACACAAAAACTGAAACGAGATCTACAGATATGAATTAATAAAGCCTAAGTTCTCCCCTAAAGCCTGCGTCGCGAGTGGGAGGGGGGCGCTGGGGAGAGAGCGCGGGGGCTTGGGCGGTCCGCGGGACGGGTGTGGAGGGGGGGTAGCAAGATGGCGGCCGTATTGTCTAAGCCTTGATTAACGTTGATTTAAGGGTTGCCAGCGGCTTACATATTAATTATGTACTTAAGTGTAGTCGCGCGCTGTTTTTCTACCTGACTGTATTTACGTGGCTGCCTAGGTATTTGTAATGAGGGCGTTTTGTGGCCACTGCCTGGTCGAGAATTGTTCGCATTAACGAGCTACGTGTATAGCTACGCTGGTTGTTGTACAAATAAATACGGAGATTTTTGTTTTGTTTAGGTAAATAATAGTAAAAGTAAACAAGTTTCAAGTATTCAAGAAAATTTTATGAAGAATCATCTGTAGTTATAATTTAATAATTTTTAGGCTATAAGCATTTAAGTAACAACAAAGTTACATAAATTAATCAAAATTTTAGTTTAATCAGCTTCAAATTACACACAAATAGAAGTAGTTTAAGTATAATTCTTGCTTCAATAAACAATATTATATTCTTCAACTTTTACTAAATGTCTTCGACAAAGTATAATAATGAAATCTAAAATCATAATTAACTAAAATAAACCACATTCGGGAAACAAATGAAATATTTCCAAAGAACTAGATATGATAATGTGCACAGAGATCGCGGTGGTTGCGCGCACGCGACACATCGCCAAATGGATAGTAATGCACGGAGAGTACGTTACTGAATTATCTGCCTATTACCCACTCGCTTTGTGCAGCTCGCTTTCATCTCGTCACGACACTAAACCATTATCTAAAGTGAAAAGTATGGCTGCGGCGATGAGAGGACACCCGACTGCCATTGAATTTTATACTTTATACCTCACAAACACTGGACTAAATCACGCAAGTGTGTAGCAAATGTGTCTGACGTGAAACTGGAGAGATGAAGTGACGATTCTGAGTGGCTTGCCTTTGATTTGGACGCTCTTGACGTCTCAATGATAAGTCATCTTTAGTTGTAAAGTAATGTCATCTGGTTTGTGCTCGAGAGTGGCCTTTATTGGGCTCTTAGAAAGATCTAAGGTAACGTTTCTGAAAGGCAATTTGTTTCTGCATTACAAAGGATTAAAGAAGAATAAAGTGCGTGTATAAAAATGGATGGAGATAATAATGTTAATAGTTAGAGTAAAACATTATGAGTAACAGTATAAAAACAGGCCACAAAATAGACATGATGCATTTTAACAGCCACACTAAGAGAAATATTGCTTTGAGATTGAGATTATGAAGGAAACATAAACAAGTAAGTAGATAAAAACATCACCTTCACCTTTCTTTGCAGTCGAGTAAAAAGGACAGTCTTTATGACTGTCAGTTTTCTTGTACATACCTACTACTCAAAAACTATATAGTGCAGGGATTGTTACCTAATATACTAGGCAGACTCATTAAAAGTGGCTGCTTTAACAAACAACCAATATATTAGTATTATGATCCGTTAATTATTGTGAAGGACACGAAAAGGTACATAATGACACCTCCGAGGTAGTTTTTCTGTTTCATCTCAGACTACGAAAAACCATTCTTGTCTAGTTTAAATCTTGTTTCACTGTATATTTTTTTTAAATGTTACTGGAAGAGTCTAACAAGACAGGTTCTTAATCGTACTAGCAGAACCTCTAGGATATGATTTAAAGGTCACGTAAAAAACAAAAGAACTAATTTACATAACTGCCTGCGCTGCATCAAACTAAACTTGGTTTCGTTCCAACTAGCACTTCGTCCCAACTAGCTCGGCGGAAGAGGTTAATAACTGCCACACGTAGTAGATTTGATTTACAAAATAATCCTTTATCAGACATGTACGTAAGAATCGAATATCCACCTTATTTCTACCTTTATAGACTGTTAAAAATCTAGCAGCCGAACTTACGCGAAACAACATATTAGAGTCCCAAGCAACTGCAGTGTCCATAATTGATCGTGGTTTGTCATCCGCTTGTACAATATTTGATTGATAATTGACAGCCTGCTGTTTCAAAATATGAAGGTAAAGATAGAGGCTCTAGCTTGTTGGACACACCAGTACCCGATTATTGTGTACCTTCTGATATACATTAAATACTCTTCTTCTTCTTCACCGTGTGGTCAGAGACTAAACTGTTGTCAGAGTTATTATGCCACCTCCATGGAACGAGTAAACGCGGTGTCGTTGACAAATATCTGTCAGACATGCTGGTTTTCTCACGATGTTTTCATTCTATAAAATGATAAGTAAATAAATAATTAAATACCTACAAGTAGTATTAAAAGCTTTTCCAAGGGCAGTTTGGCTTTTTGAACTTCTTTATCCATCCATTTCCCAGTTTTGTTCCAAACATTTCATCCAGCAACGCTTGAGATATTATCTGCACATATTCTTAATTAATCTTCATTGTATGTGCTCACATATATACTTGCAGTATATGTTACTAACTCAGTTCTAAATCAAGTGGATTTACAGCGCGGTGGGGCGCTAATGGACAAAGTTGTGCTAATGGCACACAAATCACACAGTATTGGAGCCCCGACCGGCGCGGCGCGGCGCTCTATCGGGAACGCTAATGCCCAGTTAACTTTGTTACCTACAAGATTGATTAGGGTTGAATAAGCTTTGTGTTGGCAGGCTAGATTTTTTATATCTAGTCTCACTAGCAAGGTACCCGACGTAGGTAAGGTCCGAGTATAGACAAGGAACAATCGCTTTCGAAGCATTATTATTACAACAGGATTGCTAAAACAAAGTTAAAATCCTACTGTCAAAATTTTACTGGTTGTTTTGTTTTCACTCTCAGTGATAATCTATATTGATTGCCCTCGGTAGCAAGCAACTATGTCCGCAATTTTTTTAAAGCATTCGTCATGTCATGTAAAATATAAATTGGACGCTAATAAATTGTAAGAACTGTAATCGTAACCTGTTATTTGTGTTTGTTACACCATTATGCGACCTTTTTGTTTATAATTCGAAATAAGTCTAAAAGTTTATGACAATTTGATGCAAATAATCATAACATAAAATCACGTGTCACTTACATATACATATTCGTATGCGGCTATACGTTTATCTCTGAAACCAGAAAACCTATACTGTGATAGGATAGTTTTCGATTCGATAGTGCGTAGTATAATAAATATGTATTTTAAAACGACTTCCATTCCTTTGTACCATTTAATTAACCATTTTATAAGTTCATCATCGTAACTGATGAGCCGACCCAATATACCTAGATTGTCATCTCCATTCAAAGAACAGATCGTGAAAAGAGTAAAACATTAAGGGGTTATAACGGCTAGTTCCGTTGATATCCAGATAAACCGCAACACGGAAATTGAGTTTCCCTCGTCGTCTCATTTCGTCTTCTGTCGGGAGATGAGAGGCAGCTGATAAAATAAACGTTTTTGTTTTTCGCGTTGTTTTTATTCATCTTAATCGAGCCTGTGTCCTGCTTACAATGACGTACGGTACTGAAACGTTGCACAGAGAGCCATGGAGCGTTCCATGCTCGGCATAAAACTAACAGATCGAGTTTCTAACGTCGAAATCCGAAGACGTATAAAGGTTTTCGATACTAGGAATCGCGTAAGGGAACTCAAATAGAGTTGGGTAGGACACCTAGCAAGGTGCTGTGATGAAAGGTGGACTAAGGCTGACACTGAATGGCGTCCAAGAACTGGCAATAGAAGCGTGGGTCGTTCGGCGGCGAGATGGGCAGACGACATAGTTGCCATCGGGGGCTAAACCTGGATGAGGCTGGCACAGGACCGTGGAGAGAGGCCTGTACTCAGCGGCGGGTGAATTCGGGCTGTGGATGATGATGATTGATGAAAAAAACAAGCAAGGTCTATAAAATTATTCGGATTACAAGTTTTCCAATTTTGAAATCGATTTATTTAAATATAACACCATTTCTTTTGAAACCATCTACAGAAGCCACAATTATAAACGGACGAGCATTAAATAGTGCACCACCCTCATAATTCACATTTTAATATTCGAGTCGGTGAAGTATTTCAAACAACACGACGATACGTGTCTGCGTCAGAATGTGGTGCATACAGCCAACTGCACATCAGTGGCTATGATCGGCCATTGGCAGTGTCTTTATATCGTAGCAGAAAGGGTGGTCTTCTTGTTAGTTCCAATATGCAGTTGCCTGTACATCAGGCGTCAGCCTTAGAAACTCTCTGACAATAAATAACGTCGACGTGATTAGATATGCGGCGCGGACGTCGCACAGATCTCGTAAAAATACTACCCGCACTGATATTAAACCAGGGCTGTGCTCCACAGTGAGGGACTATGGCGGGCTTGTCTGTGTTTGCTTGTTACATGTTCTTAGACTTTTCTAAAGGGAATAAATAATAACTAACATGGAGGTCTGGAAAAGCTGCAAAATATTTAGATGCGTTGCACACGACGATTTCGAACAGGGTTGTGATACTTATAACGTTTTGTGTGGAATAATTATATCAACCCAATAGATACCTACATTGTTAACTGACAAGAGTGTCATTTACATAAGGCTCTGGTTTATTCCATTGGTTACCATTCGGTACAATCAGTTAGTTTAGTTAGACCCCTTCAGCTTTGACACATACATAATAGGGTATTTCACTAAAAAAATCTATTTATTGATAAATTCACTGAGTATAAGTATATCCAGTTTTGATTTCTCACAAAAATCCCGCACAAGTCTGTTGTTAAACTCTCACGTTCCTCACATTCATAACCCTGAGCTGCGGAGCTGGAGCCATATTAGCAAGTCGTGATGTCCCGCGGACGCCATCCATCTCCGCTCGTCGCATATCATTCATTAACATTTTACGTCCCTCAGACGTTCGCGTTATGGACGTAGCACGTCTCTGGGGCGTGTTGAGGGTTCACTCGTACATTGTTGCGCGTTGGGTGGTAGTCGTAAACGATGGGTTATGGAGATGTGACAGTCTGGGTTATAAGTGGACTTTAAGTGGGCTGGAAATAAGAATAAGTATTCTGTAACATAGACATAGTAATGCATGGTTTACGTGTATAAATCCCCACTGGGCGCTTCTTGTCATTCCCTAGGAGAAAACAATTCGATGATAAAGTGGGGAAATCTTGTACGGTCAGCAACAGAAGTAGCTTTACATTTCGGAATTTTAATTATTTGGTGAACAGTTTTTTTTTGTTTTTTTTTTTGGTGAGGGTTTTTAATGTTTCAGAGGATTATTCTTTACAATATTCCTTACTATTTAATAACTTGTTAGTAACTTAGTAACGAGCCAAATCTAACAAGTTTTTATAAACCTGTTTTGAAACTTTAAGTAGTGTTAAGTTACTTCTGTTGCTGACCGTATATACTTCAAAAGATAGATTTACATGACAAGAATCTTTAATATCGATGACCAATCTAACGCCTTTAGCAGTTGGCCCGAGTTTGTTTTAAGGAAACAACGGAGCGTGTTTAAATAGCAACATATCGTATCATTTTGGATTTAGGTTGTGAAGAACAACACAAACCTAATAGCTTCTGCTAGATAAGAACTACATCAACTAACTACTCCGTTACAACAGCTGCTAGGTTAAAGTGGGCCTGGGCTGGTCACATCTGCGACATGTCGGAGGAGCAATGGGGAAAAATTACCGCTCAATTACCACACAGAGCAGGAAACGACAACGCGGCAGGCACAAAAGGAGATGACAGGATGTGCTGGACTCCTTCTCAAAGGATTTGCCTAATATCGCACTAGATAACGAATAGTGAAAGGAAGGAGGAGAGCCCTTTGCCCTGCTGTGGGACAATGTAAGCTTATAAAAATAATAAATAATAACTACTCCGTTGCACATTTTCTTTTTTTTTCCACGAGATTAAATTCCATAAACATATAAATGCTGCCTTATGAAATCAAAATCAAAATCAAAAGTCATTTATTCAAATTAGGCTGATAATCAGCACTTTTCGAACGTCAAAATTTACTTTACTTATTTACAAGAGACAGTCCCCCAAAACGCCCACCCTTCGGCACTTCCTAGTGTTTAGCTGGAAAGAAGAAGTGACGGAACAAACTCCCCAGCAACACATTCTGTCTGTTATGTTGGTTAGAAGAACCAGACTCGATACAATAGTAAGGTGTAAGTTCAATTTAGATTTACTACAGACACAAATCAATAATAAAAAAATATATAATTGTAAACAATTTAATAATAAAAAAGTACATAACATATCAGTTAACAAATTTTTGTAATGTATTAATACCTACATCTTTTTAAAAAGATAAAGACTTAAAATACTTGTTTAACTATTATTTGGTAACTAAATCCGTCGGCTGATGAAAATGTGACACAGACCATCTTATCTTCCTAATGCTGCTTAGGTAACTTTTTGAATGCCATTAAAGCCGCGTTAGTGGAACGACCTTTTTAACCGACTTCCCAAAAAGGAGGAGGTTGTCAATTCGATTGGTTTATTTTTATTTTATTATGTTACCGATAGCACTAGTCGCGCGCTCGCACGTTATCCACTAACTCAGCAAGAAGTATTATTTCCTTCAGGCTTTTGAGAGCTGAAATTGTAATAATTTCGTAACCCATTAACAGTTATTTCTCAGACCAAGAAAAAAAGATAGACGGCGCGCCGCGAACACCAAAAGTGAAGCCATAAAAACCACGCTACTACAAGTAAAAATGTGTATGTTTACTTGTAGTAGCGTGGTTTTTGTTAAGTTTAAGTTATTTACTATCTATATCTATGTGTCTATTCTTCAATTAAATAGTTGTTATTAGGTAGGTATAGTATTAGAGTCAATTTACCTACATGTTAAATAGTTCTTATGAGAGATTTTATGGTAGACCACTATAAAATTTAGCTGTTGTTATGTAATAATTTTCGAACTATAAAACTAATCAAAATAACACATGAAATTCGGGCAGTTAAAGGTGGCGTCCTATTTCGGCGTTCGTTTTTTTCGCTTACACAAACATAAAAATTGAGACAGTAGAATTACAAGTTCATTCCGAGGACTTCTTGCACGCATGGAGTCTCTAATGCTCTATACCTAATATTCATGATCTGATTACGAGGTCACTGTAACCTAATCCGAACTTACAACTACTCCTAGCCCTACACACATTTACTTATAGCTAATTCTAGCCCCACTTCCACCATATCTTTACCTCCGTGTTTCTGTACCAGGCATGCACCGCAAATCGATCGAGGCGGCGCGGCATTTGAAGGAGTCGGGGTCGGAGCGCGAGGGCTCGGAGGCAGAACCGGAGCGACCCACCTCCGCGTCCTCGCATCATCACGACACCCATGACACGCAGGTAAGGACAATGAGGATTGAACAGGAGAATTGAGAAGGACGAAGACTGAATGGAACCTATTAAGGTTCGGAAAGTGCCTCAGCAATTTTTGTTTTAGGTCCCAACAAGCCTAAAACAAAAATTGCTCAAATTTAATCTATATAAAATTTAAAAATTCACTGCTATTTCAATTCAGGACTGATGATGTGGCTTTCAATGAAGAGTCTTCAGTCAGAGCTAACTCAAAATGTATAAGACATCACCTGCTGTATTGTCTGATTTTAAATAGTGTTCGTGGAGTTTCTTGTTCATTCTTTCCTTCTTCATTTTCCTCTTTAGAGATTGGCGCTATAGAATAGGCAACCAGAATTTATAAGAACACAAGGTGTTATAAATTGTGACTGACTCCAGCTTCGCATTCTTTGTTTTCTGACATTCAAATGTGCCTGTAATGGTCTAATTGAGACAGGAATGCTTTAAGAGTTTGAGTATATCTGTCTAAAAACCAACCTTTACAGAAGTAAATCACCTTTTCCAGGCACAGAGTTCCCCAGCGAGCTCAACCACGGCGTCATCGTCAGCCAAGGGTCGCGCGTCCCCGGAGGCCGGGCGCGAGCTGTACGAGGACGCGGAGGCCTTCCGCAACAACAGCATCGCGTGCCTGCGGGCCAAGGCACAGGAGCACCAGCAGCGCCTGCTCAGCCACAACATGCTGCTGCAGGTAACGTGCTCCAAACATTCCTATTGGTCGCCATTCTTTGAGGTAATTCAAGTAATGAGTTTATTTTTTAATTTTGTGTGCCTAACAAATAACTGTTGGTGGTGGACTGATAGCCTATGCATATATTAAGCGGTACCTACTGATTTTAATAGAAAATGGTTATCAGCAAAAGCTTGGATTTCTTTTTATTGCGTTCTACACTTTGGAATAGGCAACTACAGTACTTTATCCTGTTATTACGCCTTCTGACTAGAATGTAGTTTCGCTTACTTGGTTTTTCTGGCATTCAAAAGTGCCTGTCATGTCATTGTTAAACTTATGTGACTTAACTTAGGGTGAATCATATTGCCCGAACTCATGTTCATCTGTCAAACCTTAACAAAATGCAGCTAACCTAATATCATGTTTGGTGGTAGAGTTACGTATTAAGTTTTGGTTACCATTAGAGTACTAGCAGCATCTACTTGATTTCTTTTTGGTATAATTTAATTTTTTTAATTTTAATTTTGGTATAAGAAATATATAAGTATGTTTATCAGTTGTCTAGTACCTACTACTACATAACACAAGCTCTGCTTAGCTTGGGACTAGATGGCGTTGTGTGATAGTTGTGGAATATTAAGTATACACAAACTTAAAACTTCTTAAAATTAAAATTAACAAATATACTACCCACAACATTTTCCACAGATTACTATGTTACTTAAATAATAAAAAACAAACTGTTATCAAACGTAAAACTGTAGCAGGGCTACCTCAAAGAAAAAATAAATTTTAACGAGTCCTTTCACCAGAAGTTGAAATGATTGATTTAGGTACTGAAAGAAGTCAATCATTGTGTATTTTTGGTTAAGATCAAGATCTTTTGACCTTTTTGGGTGTAGTTTGACGGGCATTAGGGTCTATTTGGGGCAAAGATTAAGCTTTTTCTTTCTTTCTTTGTGTTTCGGTATTTTGTGTGATTTCCTAAGTGGAGGTAACTTTTCCTAACAAATGACATCATGCCTGTAATACCCGGAGGGTTAGGCAGATGAGACACCCACATTTTGCCAGTTACGTTAACTAGTTTTCCTATTTTAAGTACCTGAGCCTTATTTAGAGTAGTGATAGACGATCGAAGGCAAGGAAAAGACGATGTAAATGGAACCATTATGTTTGCTAATAAGGTCGTTATCCCTCAGGTGCGAGGCATGCCGCGTGCCGGCAGCGCGGAGGAGGAGGCGCCCGCGGACATCGACGTGGGCACGGAGCCGCCGCCACCCGCGCACCACCACCTCGCGCATCTCTACTGACGCGCGGCCCGCCACACCACCTGCCTCTGCTGGGACCTCGCGTCGCTGCGGGAGGACGAGAGCAGGACTGACACTGGATGATTGACAACTTGATAATGATAACTGACCACTGCATCTACAACAGGCCTTAGGAAAATGGAACAGCTTTATTGCGGTTTATTTTGGAATTTCGCAGTGGCTATTGTAATCTATCAAACCATAGCAAATTGGTCAACCTAGATTCAGCACGTTGCTGAACAAATAGTTGGTTAAATCCGCGTTACAGCTCATACATAGCCCACTTATGAACATTGTATGGGAGCATCACCTCGACTTATTTCAGCTGGGTGAGACGGATCCGAAGCGATGCCATTACGAAACTTAGACGTGTGTTACAATATTTAGAGTTTCATGAAAGATTCCGGAACGGCACATCAAGTTTAGGCGACGCTGATCCCGTGTAGTTTTTATAACTGCACGTTAGCCTGTGTCTTCCTACCTACAGGTACTGTAGAGTCAAAAAATAATTATTCAACAGATGAAAGGCACTACTTCCAAATTGCTATGGTTTGAATTTACTGTAGTCTATTTATTCAGCAATTGCCTGACTAGGTCCTGAATATATTTATATTTATAACCAGAAAGTACCTAATGTTGCTAGTTTATAAGTTCCTAGGTATTTGATCTTGTCATCGAGTGTTATAAAGTTGATCTCGTGCTCCTGCGTGTGTACAAGAGTCGTGTCTCGTGTAATTATGTACATTACTAGCCCCGTCTCGTGCAATACCTTAGTTAAGTATTTATCTGTGTAGCCCGACTTGCAATGTATAAAGTTCCCCAAGCTTAGATTTAATGTGCGATGCGAGTTGGTGAACCGAACGTGAATTAACTTATGATCGGCCTATTACTGGAAATTGTTTTATTAAGACTTCCATTATTATACCTATTTGTTAAGACTAACATAAAAAATATTTGCTATGACTAACTAATCGAATTGGCAACTAAGGAAACAGCTTAAAGAGAGATACACTTCAATTGGATCCTATGTGCACGTTTAAGCTAACACTGTACTTAAATATCGCAGTTTTGTGCGATAAGATTTAGGTGACGTTTAGGGTTAGTGAAATCGGGAATTGTGACACATTACCTAAACCCTTTTGTAAGCGGTACACCGTCTGATATTGGTCTACCACACATAGGTGGTTGATAATAAACTTTTATTTCTTACTATCCATAATATCTTTACTTCGTACCTATTTTTGGAGGGTGAGAAATCATCAAAAGACTCCTCCCGTTATGGGCGGAGCGGAACGTAGTGTCAGACTTCTACTGACTAAAAACCACCCATGTTCCTTCTTAGCCCTTTGTGACCGGGGTCGCGGTATCTCGTTCGAACAACCCGCTGCCCCGGCAGGTAAACTTCGTACTTAACTTATCTAATATGTACTTAACTTTCGTATTATTTGAGCTTCCTTCAGTTCACCGACTCGCATGGCCTCCATGATATTGTATAATGACTCCTTAATATAACTTAGATATATTTGTGCCCCGTGTAGTGTAAGTCGATGAGGCAAGGAACGGACTATGTAAATCGAACTAGCTGTATAAAGGTACTACTTACGTTCAACTGTCGTCATTTTCATCGACTTCGATATCTGTTAGTACAATTGGAAAACATATTTATTTATTTGTGAATACAGAGCTGTATGTCACAAGCCTAGAATGTAACGAAAATTCTTGTAATTAATTAAACTTAACCAGTTGAAATTGATTGACTTCTTTATTCAGAAGCCTTATTATTTTTTTTTTAACAAAATAATGGTGACTTATTTTGAGTACTTACTAAAAGTGCAGCTCTGTAACTTGTAATACTATCTACAACGAATGTGAAACCCCTGTGTCATCACTTATTCTTGATATTTTGTGTTGATGGCACTTAATGTACCTTAAATGTAGTTCAATATTGGCTCTAATACAAGGAGGAGTCCATGAGACTCTGTCATTCAAAATGTAATAATGATAATCTGAATATATCATTCGATATCGTTTGTGGTCTCTCCTTTTTACTGAAACGAAAGAACATCGAATACATTCCAGTAAAGACTATTTTCTTATTACTAAAATATATCTATCTGTAACTACTCTTACAAAGTTTATGTAAAGGTGTGATCAACAAACAGTCTTGTTGAATCGTCATACAACAACAATCTTGGACCGAGCGCCTGATTCAAGCACTACAGCAATCAGTTTGAAGAACATGCTTGCTAAACACTTCTCTTCAGAACCAATTTGTAAAAGAATTGTTTTTTCAAATATCTGAATAATTAGATTTTTGAGAAACATGTCTAAAGTTTGAGCTTGCCAATTTCACTCACATAATTCTCGTTTGTTAGAAAATGCTCTGTGTACAATAATCAGGTATTAATTAGAATTATTCTACGTATACCTAAGTACATTGGATGTAAAATTGGTAAGCCTAAATAGTCATCATAAGCGTCATATTGACACGGAGTTCCAAGTTGTAACATTGAAGCTAGAAGGCAACGACAATGTCATACATAAATTATAAATATACATTTAGAAGCAACTGTTCTGTTGTTGGTACCCTATGGTACTTACGTACTACTCATAGAGTTGTAATATATTTATTGAAATTAAACAAATCTAAAGCAACTAAGTAATGTGAATCATCGTAATTAAACTTATTCCGATGAATAAACAACATGTATAAACTATTGATTGAAGTTTTATTTATTCCCTATACCTACCTGACCCTAACTGGCAAAGATTGATTATTCAGTTAAAATCTGTTATACGATGTTTTACTATATGGGTTAACCCTGATAGTCTATGAGTTAATCATTTCAAAAATGCGCGAGGCAGTGTCAGTCTTCTACTAACTAAAGTTCACCTATATTCTTGCTTGCTGCTGCGGATCACAAAAAGCGTATCTCATTCGAAGAGTATGTCAGCCCCAGGTCGCACAGTTTGCTGGCACCCTGGGCTGCTTCAATTTAAGAGTAGACCTGAATCTTCACGATGTAGAAATGGTGATTGCATAAATGTATACCCGCGTTGAGACACACCAAAACATGGTCAGTGCAAGAGTGTTTATAGTCAGCGCTCATCTTGCATCGTCTCATGACGGTTTTTACGAAAAGTCTCGAGAGAGACTTAGAACGCTTTCGATTGCTTTCTATTTAGAGCAAACAGACAACATTAAAGATCATAAACACAACAAACCTTTCAAAAACCATACAATAGTAATGCTAATTATACGGTTTAACCTTTACTGTAGGCGTGTTTGTATTACCTAACCCTGACAAAAAAATGATTGCACGATTAAATCACTGAACGGGTAACCCTTTCCGTCCCAGCGAACAGGACCTAGCCCAGAGAGATATTCTTGGCCCCCTAGCCTACGTGAAACGGACAACATCTGAACCTGGCTACGAGAAGAGACCTTGGCAGAAATAGACTTATTTAATAGGTAGATTTGCGTACACAATTATTGTAACATCGGGCAGTCAACTAAGTTACCACATCAGTACTACGGACTACCCTACACGGTGATTACTTTTTGACCCACCTCCTTTAACGACCTACAAGGCCGATCGTTGGAATAAAAAAAGTTAGCTAAATCCATTTCCATAGGGTTCTTGTTTTACAACTTCTGTGGACAATAGGTAGCCTCTTGTTCCTGCCTACCCCAATGGGAAATGAGTTTGTGTGTATGTAGGTGAATCATTTAGGTCTGCAAAGTTAATCAGCCTGTATCAAATTGCAGATTACACCTGGGTGTCTAAAATGGCCACTTTAGCAGATCATCGTAAAATTGTCACAGGCGCAGTCATTATTATGAAAGGTCCAATTCATATTATGATCTGCTAAAGTGGCCTTTTTAGACCCCCTGGGTCCAAATCGAGCAATGTTACCTGTCTGTATCTAATCAATTCATGAATTAATGTTACATCGAATTCATAGTCTGTTAAAATAAAACAAAGTGTTTGGCAAAACAAAGCCATAAAATAGCAAATTTAATAAATATAGCTGGCGAAAAATGATACAAAATATCTTAACATTAACTTATAAGTACACTTACGTTAATGTACTGAGGTTGCTAGTTGTACATAATTATATTTTATGATAAATCTTGAAGTAAAACTCTATCTTATCGGCGAAACAAAAAACTCGTATGCAATAAAAAGTTTCTTACGCAGACAGTTAGTATGGCTTATTGGCTAAAAAACAGTAATAAATCTAGTCATCAATGTTTCAAAATCATTGCTTTTCTCATACGAGCTCGTGTTCTACCTACCCCAGTTTATTTAGTTACCATCGTTCAAAAATTGAATGTAAATGTTACATAGAAAATCTGCAAATAACGCGACTAAACATTTTGTTTTGCCGCCCCTTGAGCGACATCTATTGGCACATTTGTGAAACGTTTTGGTAACAATACAATAAATGCAAATCTTCATAATATTAACTTTTATTGACATCGTAAGACACTTTTCGGACGATTTAATTAGTAATCTGGTAAATATGATCATTTGCTTCTCATATAAATTTTAATTTCTTTAAACATCAACATTGTATTACGAATACAAATCTTGTTCAGAATATTATTCTATTTCTAATATTCATTTATTAGTTATACTTCGTTATAATAATATGTAAAATGATCAAAAATCATTGAGGCAACTTTTAAGGAGCACTTAACGTCTCAAAAAACCTCATTCCAAGGTACTGGCGTATTTATGAGGATAAACCTCTAAAACTATAAAATAATAAAACGACCAAAACGTCTTGATGGTGCTAATGACCATAAAGATTTACTTAGCCGACATAACCTATATTGAGAATCAAGAGCTAACTACATCAAACATCAAATGTGTGGTCTTTGACAAAATGTAGATGTAGGTACTTGTGTAGTATTAATAGGTCACTTCTGCTTTATCCTTTTGGGAAAACCAGCGAGATGTTCTGTTTTGTGCTAGCACTACAATAATCACAAACCCATGCATTGATGTTCCTATTTCGAAACTGTTTTTTGTTGTTGTATAAACGTGTCTGCTACATTCCCATGGCCAAACTTTTTGTTTCATTAGCACAAGCCAACGCGTTCTGTCATACAAATATTTCTATATCATCTTAAACGACGATTAAAATTAATCATAAGTAGGTACAGATTCCAGCGTTAAAACTAACAAACAAATGGAATTAAAGAAGCTTTGCTAACCGAGCCAGCAAGTATTCAAGGCCATGCTATCCTATTAAATTAAATGTGTGTTGTTCCTTCAAACATTTGACTAGAAATGCTTACGGATTCGTCCGCGTAATTTGGAATAATTTCAAACATGTGACAACATTTAATAACATATTAATTAATTTCGTATGTAAATTTATCATGATTTTTCTCGAAGATTCAATTCCATTTCAATTTGCGCATCGAGTGTCACCACCGTAATTAATAAAATTTCTCAATTAAGTAAAATTGTTTAGGCCCTTTGAATAGTTTAAATTGGTTATGAACCAATAAGTTACTAGGTACTACAGTAAAATATCTAAGCATTAAAACCACATTTATAAAATGTTATACTTATATCTAAGCCCTGTTGCAAACTGTAAATGCACTTGTCTTAATGTAAAACAAAGATTATTATTGTAAGCAGGTACTCATGGTGAATTTAGTTAAACTATAGAACATGGACATAAACAAAGACAATTATTAAGTTATTTGCAACCAGAAGCAATAGGAATGATCCCCAATTCGAGCCTCGTGACCTTGTCTCACATTTTAAATGGTGTTAAAACTCTATGACATCATAGTCTGTTCGTACTAATTTAGGAGTATTTGGTATGCAACAGGGTGTCCAAACACAGAACATTATAATATCAACACTTACAAATACAACTACTTATAAACAGACAGTATTTCCAGCTTCACCTAATTAAAAATTAACAAAAATTGTACTCATTTAGCACTGAATCGTGAAAGAAATGCAGAATTGTCTTTGAAGCAAGCTTAAGTATATTCGCCACATATCTATGTCCGTGATTCGATTATATTAACACAAACCATGCAGGCTTATTGTCAAACCAACCTTCAAATTAATTCCAATAAAAAATAGTGTGTGGAGAGGAGCTCGTGGGAGAGGAGCTCGTGGCTTAATAAGAACTGCCACTCGGGTCGATCTTTAGGTTAAGCTGCGCTTGCCTAGGTCGATCGGTGGATGGGTGACCGCCCATTACATACCGAGTTTCCTCCGTGCCTCGGAAAGCACGTTAAGCTGTTGGTCCCGGGTGCCATATATAGATCTTTGGCAGTCGTTACGGGTAGTCAGTGACCTGAAAGTCTGACATCCAGTCTTACTAAAGGGTATCGTATTACCTAGTATTAACTGGGTTGTGAAGGTCAGATAGGCAGTCGCTCCATGTAAAATACTGGTATTCAGCTGCATCCGGTTAGACTGGAAACCGACCCCAATATAGTTGGGAAAAGGCTAGGCAGATGATGAAAAAATAGTGTTTCAATTGTAAGGTACAGAAATATTTAGCACCTTACTTGCTTTGGTACGCATGCAATCGTATGTGCAATGTGACATAAAAGAGATTACTTTTATCAAGGATTAATATGGCCAGGCCATAATAGACATCAAGTGCATTAATCTTAAAAACATCAAAGTAGTTCTCCGCATATTCGTGCTTTGTTCGTAGCTTACAAATAATATTTGTTGGATTTGTAGCAATACTTGCGAGTTGTACCGCCTCAGACCAAGATAGAGGAAAAAACTTCGTTTTACATCATACGGTTTGAACAGCTGGTAAAAACGTGTTGAACAAGTAAAAGTTCAGCTTGGATCTTGGCTCATAGATTGCGTAATCATAGGCATTTAATGTGCTCAGCAAATGAAGGCTAGTATTCAGCTACATTAGGTTAGACTGGACCCCAACCTCAACATACTTGAGGAAATGCTGGGCAGATGATGATGTATGATTACGCTCAGGTTGGGATTTTATATGGTATATTTTATATCATTTCCTAATAGCACAGTGTGTAAGGATCGTAGCAGGTTGCGTTCTGTGGTTTCTGCCTTCGTATTAAGTATGTAAGACCACAGTGTGTTGAAACTTATCTTCCCTCATCAAGGTCTGTTGGTACAAAATCTTTGTAAAAACAAATTACCATCGTGTCGTGACGTTCCTTGGTTGCCGAAATAGTTGGACCATGACTATGAAGGTGTGGGCATCAGGTATGGCTTAGTACACAGACTTGTGCGGTCCCTCCATATCCTCGGCGCTCTTCAGCATGAGGAAGTAGCTGTTCACGCACAGGATGCAGTATGCGATCAACCCTAGAAATGAGGAAATGTTTAATTAGATTTGGTTTTTTACATCACAACAGTATTAGTATCAGTTCTGCTTAACCACATAATGATTATAATAACGTTCGTAATTGTAAATTCTCGGTAGCTACTGTATTTCAGCAGATAAGCTTAACGATGTGGTTCTTATTTACGTTCAACGAAAGCCACTGGTGATCAAATGGTAAGCACAAAATATTGCGAAAAAATGAAACGACAAAACTATAACAATACTTTAAATTTTTGTATGTTACATGGATTAAGGTTCCGCGCAAAAAAGCTAAAACTCTTGAGGAAAATAATTAATATTTTTATAATAATTTCACGCGAACAAAACCGCGAGCAACACCTGTTACTCATAATAAGGAACGAGGAAAACTCTGAACGCAAACATAGCGCCAAACAGCATAGATCATCTCATAATTACTTGCAGACAAGTGTAAACACATTATTCAAGTGTAACACGCACTTTGCAAGTTTAGCGGAGGAATTAAAATACATGAGTATAGTTTATAAGTGTCAAGGATGCATTTCTGTACTCATTTGCCCAGCGTTTTACCAAAAATGTAGGGGTCGGCTTCCAGTCTAACCTCAATATGCAACGGGCGGTCACCCATCCACGGACCTAACCACGCAAGCACGGCTGAACCTAGACATCGACTCGAGCAGCGCCTATTATTTAGTTACGAGCTCCGATACATTTCTGTACCGTTCAAGGGTAGAAGGGTGATTTTCGTAGCCATTTTGGAACGTCTGCGAGCTTGCTTGATAATTTCATAACCACACGCTGTATTTAAACATCTTGTTTATGTTAGAGAACATTATCATGCTACAATAATTTTACGTGTAGCACAAGGTTTTCTCGCCTAGAACTGGCAAATATTGAACGGAGATTAAAAATCAGTAAGGAGATGAGATGGATTTTTTTTTTCAAAAGATTGAACTACAATCGGACTAGATCGCGACAAGTGGAAGGACAGAAGGGAGGTATTTACCCTGCGGTCGGACAATCATCATCATCATCAGCCTATAATGTTCCCACTGTAGGGACTCAGGCCTCCTCTCTTGGAGAAGGTTGGGTTATAATCCACCACGCGGGCCCAGTGCGGGTTGGTAGATGACACATTTCTTCGAATTTTTTGGTTCGAAGACATGTCGGTTCCTCGCGATGTTTTCCTTCACCATTTTGGGAGCAGCGGTGATGAAATAAATTAAATAAGTAATGCGTCTGCCTGGGTTCGAACCCACGACTTACTGTTCGTAAGATGGCCACCACTAGACCACTGCTGCTCTGTTTGATATACAGAACGCTTTGTTAACGACATCGGAAAGGGTCTGTTTATACCTTTAATATGTTAAGTTACTCACCAAAGAACAGCACTCCCTCGAAGAACGACAGGAAGATATCGGAGCCGGAGTTGGACAGACCGTGCATGGCCACCATCACTATGATGAACACCAACGCCGCCAGGACGAGGATGGACATCACGATGACCCACAAGCGGATGCCGCAAGTGTGGCGCTGGAAACATCACATGAGCTTATCAGTACGGTATGAGACATATTTATGTGGAAATAACTCTATGGCACGTTAAGTCGGTGATCCTGGCCGCTAAATGGCGGTTAAACCATGTCAGAGGCCCTTTTTTTTTTGGGGTGGGAAATCATCAAATAACCCCTCCCGCTCTTGTGCAGAGCGAAAGGGAGTGTCAGACTTCTACTGACTAAAAACCACCCATGTTCCTACTTAGCCCTATATGTCGAGGCCGCCTTGACTAGTGTACAACCCGCAGCCCCGACGGGGTGTCAGAGGCCCTTGAGGCGGTTTAGAAACTTTGACACTTTGAGTGGGGTCGTTAGACCTTACTATACCCACACGATATGAAGAAAAAGAAGAACTTTATGGCGTCTGTGTGTAGTTAGGAAAATGTTGAGCTTGAATTTAGATAGCTATACGAGTAGGGGGAGACCAAAGATGTATAGACTGTGTGAAGTATGCTATGGCTGGACTTGCCATTATCCCAAATAAATTGTGATAATGGCAAGTTTGCTATCATCGTGTTACGTATAGGACAATGTACTCTTAGGGTCCTTTTCCACCAGAGATGTGCTATGCTACGTTGCTATGGATGCGTTTGTTAACCACCAATCATATTCATTGGTGCGCATAGCTTAGCACTGGTGGAAACGGATTCAACTAAGATATGTTTTTTATATGGAAGGATGCGTGCTAAGTTCCTGTCGGGGCCGCGGGTAGTCCACCGGTTATCGCGGCCTCGACATAGAGGGCGAAGAAGGAACATGGGTGGTTTTTAGTCAGTAGAAGTCTGACACTCCCTTTCGCTCTGCCCAAGAGCGGGAGGGGTTATTCGATGATTTTACACCCACCAAAAAAAAAAAAAAAAGTATGCGTGCTAAGTACTATGGATGCGTGCTATGGATTCGTGCTATGGATGCCTGCTATGAGTCATCACAAGTGGTGTAGCTTTGTGCAGAGCAGAGTACCCACAGTATGGCCGCCCTCGCCGCTTCCCTACTATCGACACATCGTATAGCTCGAGCTGCGCATCTTCCTCGCGCAACTACTTAGCGGCGGCGCATCTTCATAGCACATGTTACTCGCATCGCTACATAGCTTAGTATCAGTGGAAACGGTCACATAGTACCACAGCTTAGTTATTACATCTTCGCAGCATAGCTGCCTGCATAGCAAATCTCTGGTGGAAAATCAGGCTCCAGACGGCCTCGTTGGTGTAGTGGTCAAGTGCGACTGTTGTGCATGTGGACGTGAGTTAGGTTTGGTTTCCAGGCCGGGCAACGTGTTGTTGGGGTTTTCAATCAGGATAATTCCTCAGTAACAGCCACGTCAGTTTGAATTAGTGCTCGATTGATGGAAATCGAATGAATACGGGAGACAGTTCTCTCGCTTTTAAACTTTTTACAAATGCCAGCAATCTGGAGCAGCCAGTTTGGCAAGTTGTTTTTTTTTTTTTAAAACGTTGCCCCACACTAGGAATTTCTCCTGTATCGTGGGTGCGTTTACAAACATTTAACTCACATACACAAATACCCAGACCCGGAACAACTATCTGTAGGTCATACAAATATTTGTTCCGTGCGGGAATCGAACCCGCGACACGCAGCGCAGCAGTCCATTGCTTGAGCAACTGCGCCAACCGTGCTGTCTGATTTATAGACTCACTGCAGAGATCCAAGTGATAGATCTTTTATAGCCTTTGAAGAATGACAGATGACTGAACAGTAGTAAGAAGCTGCCATTTTTGATGGCATTCGTCACTGTCAGTTAAAAGCTGGCCAATACGAACATAGGTAACTACATCCGATACCTATAACCAACAGAATATATGTAATATATTACTAGTTCATTGCTTTATGATGACATGTAGTAAATACAGTAGCATTTAGTGCTAGAATGTAGAACGCGGTCTCAGGCTTGGTGGAGTGCACTTGATAAGTGTAACTAAGGTATCAGTAGTTACCGACATAGCTATTGTAATTATAACAGCGTATAGTATAGGTAGGTACTACAAAGAAGGAAAAATGGTTGGAAAACGGAATCCATTTAATTAATAAAGTTTTGTTAATTACACCATATTTTTAAACAGGAATGACGTTAACCGATGATATATGTATAATTAGAACAAAGAGACGAACAAAAACAAGGTAAGAGTATTTTAGGTAGCATCTGTAAAATGTCCAATTTGTAGGTATACAGATACCATGTTGGGAATCACAGAGTTCGGGATTTTTATTGTTTGTTAGTATGTGTGGGTTCACCGATAACTGTTCGCTATATAGTTGATAGTAAACATTCCCAGAACGATAGCAGTGTATTTGTCATGAAACCTAGGCTGCTGTGGCGATTCTAGATTTATAAACATCCATGTTTAATTGGTTGGGATATAAGGTGGCATTTTGGCTAGCAATAGTAGATTTTACAACAAGAGCACAAAACAAACCATTTTTATCCGAGACTTTTAGCAGCCCGAGCAGAAGGCGAGGGCTGATAGTAATGTCGAGGATAAAAATGGTTTTGTGGACGAGTTATAAACTCTGCTTTTCACTTCGATTGCGAGGAAATAAAACAGTAGTATAACATAACATTTCTTTAATTAAAATTCAAAGTAAAATTAGAACAGTTTTGAATACTGAAGGAAATTGTTTTTTTTTAATCTTACGACATTCATATTAGGCTGCAGACCTAATACAGCCTACTATTAAATTAATTTTGTAATAATAATTTTCTTAAATCAATTATCCTACCGTACTTGAATTAAAATTGTAATATCTATTATATCTTAAAAAACACATATGGCAAATAAATTAAAGTAAATATTATTTAATAACAAATTCTATCTATGAACTTCTTATTGCATTTGGCTGTATGGCTCATTTTCTTTGCCATAATATAATACATTTATGAGTAGATACGTTAATGCCCTTGTGCACAAAATTCGATTTTGTGCAGCCTATACCCTGCACAAAGAAGCACTTTCAGAGCATGAGAAGTGAAAAAGTTTATTATGACTGTTATTGAGTTTATTGAGAGCCACTAGCCCTACAAGAGGTACAGCTGATGAGAAAATGACATCAGGTCATTCTCTTTTCTTCAAGGCTATATTAATAAATCAATTTTGCACAGCGAAAGGGAGTGTCAGGCTTCTACTGCCTAAAAACCACCCATGTTCCTTCTTAGCTCTTTAAGTCGAGGCCGCGGTATCTCTTGCAACATCCCGCAGCCCCGGACTAACCACGTGATAAAGAAAGAATTGACGTATTTTAATAGTTGGCGAAATCTTTTGAGCAAATGATTGAAATGATTTCTATGAAGTTGCTCAATATTTATTACTTCACCAGTTCAGCTGTCCGCAAAGCAAACGCGATCGATATAAAAAATCGTATATCGTATATTTGCATAGGTATTATACGATTTTTTTACGGGACAGTAAAAGACTAACTTAGTAATATATCTCACCTTGCAGACGGAGTAGATGAGCGTGAAGGCCAGCAGCACATGCCCGACGGACACCACGGCGATGGTGACGGAGACCTTGAACCAGGAGGAGTACACGCCGTCCCCGACGTCCTCCGCTGTGCCCGCCAGCGAGCGGAACCCTTCCGCGTACACCGAGCACAGGATCATCAGCGCGAATGATACCAGCTGGGGAATAAGAGATAACAGGCGTTTAGTGGTCGGGAATTTTAATTATTTGATGTACAGAGTTCCAGCTATTATTTTTAATGTTTCGGAGGATATTTCTTTAAAATATTCCTTGCTCTTCAATAATTTGTTAGTAACAAGTAATATCTAACAAGTTTTTATTAAAAAACCTGCTTTATAACTTTGAGTAGTCCTATGCTACTTCTGATGCTGACTATACATAAGCATCATTTTGACACCGTATAAACCTAGAGGCTATCACAACAATTAACTAAACGTGATCAACTCAATCTAAAGACGTTCAAGTGCTGTCAGTGCTATTATTCAATCAATGAGGACACTGACAGTTTTTGAATGCAGTTTATGTAATAGGGGATCGGACTGAGTCAAAAAACAATGATTCTAATTAGTCCGTCAGTTAGATTATCGAAAAATATTGGATACGTGTTTTTTGTTTTATCAAATTAATCAAAATTGACGAAGATAAGATGTGGTTGTGACGTCATTTCTAAGTTAAAAATGTACTATGATGTGACGTTTTCGAAGAGTTCACGAGTTTTCGAAGCACTGTATTGACTTCATTTTTTGTTTATGTGAAAAAAGAAAAAATACGTCTCCAATATTTTTTGGAAATCTATCTGACGGACTAATTAGTTTTTTTTTGTCCGATCCCCTATTGTGCTGATCCTGCTTAGTTTCACAGGCGATTCAGCTGTATGACAGGGTGATGAGCATCGACGCACAAACGATTCTCACGCATTCAGTACTCATTCCGAATCTCTCAAACAGAAACTTTACATCGGTATTTTTTTAATCAGTTTTATCCTACAAAAGTGTATACAGTCAAAATGTATGGAAGAGCTGATTTGTTTTTACCAGGCTGTACTTTTATAAAGTAGTAATGTTATTTTCATTGTATTAAATCTTTTACGACTAATTATTGTATTTGCCCGACGATTGTCTGATCAAAATGTAGATCGATCCGTCGGGGCTGTGAGTTGTTCGAAAGAGATACCGCGGCCTCGGCACAAAGGGCTAAGAAGGAACAACACCGCGGGAGGAGTCATTTAATGATTTCCCAACAGCCAAAAAAAAAAAAGATGCAGATCTATGCTTTCTCCAGACATGTCAGTCACTGAAGTCAGGGAAGGTGTCTGCATGTAAGTATTCGACTGAGGGCTCAACGTTTTTACAGTTGAAAAAGTATTTCGACTTTTCCAAATACTTTAGTTATACAATATGGCGTTACTGGGACATCAATTTTTATTTATGTTCTGTAGTGTCGTATTTAATTTGAATGTTGTCACTATATCTAAAGATAGTCCTCCAAATTGAAAGCAATTATTGTCTAGCGCACCAAGAGACAGTTAATTTGCATATTTATGAGCAGTGCCGAAAAGCTAGCTAGCTTAAAATGCGACTCTTGACCAAAGTAGACGGCGCGAACGTGGTCTCGAATATTAATCATTGAAACGAAACTCGCGAAAACAACTGTGGCCACATTGCAACTATGAAACACTACTATACAATATACATGCAAAATATACACGACGTGGCTGTTCTATATTTAGCAGGAATATAATACACTCGTGTATGTAAGTAAATAAAAGGACGATGAAAAACTTATCACACTAATATTATAAAGGCGAAAGTTTGTGAGTGTGTGAGTGTTACTCCTTCACGCAAAAACTACTAAACGGATTTAAATAAAATTTGGTACACAGATAGTTTATAACCTGGATTGACACATAGGATAGTTTTTATTATTATATTATTTTATCTTCCCGTGGGATAATTTTCGCGTTGTAGCGGGTGAAGCCGCTGGCAACAGCTAGTTCAATATAATCTCAAGGTTGTCTCAGATACTTGATGTCCGTTAACACTGTCGAAGTGTGGACATAGCTCGCAAACCATTTATCTTAGCGTTGCGAACTCGCGGCCGTTTATCGCAAGGTTTACATAACAATACAACATCCGCTAAGCCTACACAAACAAACTGCCTCTGTAAGTCGCAATAAAAACGTTAAACGGATCACGTAGACTACTAATTTCTACAAAATATATCTTGGCAACACTCTTTAATATTACTATTCGCGTAAACAAAAGCTCTATACAACAGCTACTTATAAATTATTCATAGCATAACATTTGATTCGGCCAAAAAAGGTGATACTAATACAAAATAAACTTCATTTGTAAAAACTCACCAGGTGTATAAATCCTATGCATTTGGCGCCAATCTCCAGGCCCATGCACCAACAGAACGACGTCACATGCGGAACACCCATCTTGGAACTGTCCTCGTCGACACGCGTACGGCAACTGGAATGCAAGCAAGCCCCACTGTTAGTGATACAGGCCCCACACCCCGCGCCGCCCGGCGCAGACGACGCCGATGTCGTGACGTAGGCGCATTTGTTGTTGACGTCAAATGACAACACTTCCTTAAACTTGCCTCGCGTGGGATTCAAACTCTTCAAAGCTTTAGCATTAGGGAAAGCCCTGCGTCAACAAGTTTGTAGTAAAGGTAGCACGCGGGTGTGTATGTGCGTGTGTGTGGCTATTTTTGTATTGACCTTTATCTGGCCGACCTCTAACTCATTCATTGAGGTTGCCGGTTTGCCACCGTTGCCAGCCGTAAAGTAAAATCTTCGTACAAGTTTTCACTGATAAATCTTACTATTGCATTGTAGTAAATTGCGTGCTACTTAGTGGTTCACGTGAGTCCTTTACTCTCTTATCAATCAAAAAAATATTAAGATAGCATATCTATGCATATTGGCTGTCGCTAGTCGATCAGACAAATTCTCAATTTATGCGCGTATTTAAGTGCATTATTGAGTAACAGACTCAGTTATCTAGACATCTAAAAGGTAGGCGTTTTTTGAATAAATACTTATCTAATCTCTAGTTTGATGTACCTACAGAATGCTTGGTTGACGTATGTGTGAAGGGTTAATGTACACTCGGTATTATGGTGATTTGGTAGCCCCGTTAGAATGTATACAGTTTCCAGTAGTTTTACGTAATGCACATGTTCTACTATTTATTTTTATATTTCGATGACTCATTCTACTCAGACATAGTATTCCTTAAATAATAATGGTGTTTAGTTGTGCAATAATTGTTGAGCAACAAACCAACAGCTGTTTACGCACAAGTCTACCGTCGTTCGTCACTCCGAAATCCCCAAATTACCAGAATCGTGAATGACTAATGACATAAGCATTCCACCTATGACGTCAAGAATCGATACAAGCGGTGCACAACATTACAAGTGATTGTGAACTTAACGTGCACTGACAATTAGTGTGGTTATCATGACAATAATGACGATGGCATGCGATGAGGAGGAATGAGGAAAATGTCGTGACGAAAGTTTTAAATATGAATGTGGAGGATATAAGAGTAGAGCAAGCCTAAAGAAACGATGGATGAAATGTGTACAGGATGATATGGGAAGAAAGCAGGTTTCTGATGAAATTACGAGTAAGAGAAAATAATGGAAGAAGAGACATGCTACACGTATAAACAAAAAGAATTAGACTACTGAAATGGCACTGCTGGACATGCATGTTTGCAGGATAAATAGTAATAGATGGACAAAACATTTTGCCATCCTCAAATGGATTGGGATATGGACAAAACTGATGAATACGACAATAATGATGTATATAGATCAAACGAACATAAGGCTGATATACCGATACAGACGGTTACAGAGGACACAAAAGATAATTGAAATATGAACGGGAAGGAGTAAAATTATGTACAATCAACGAAATGATTGATGGATTGTGTGATGTGATGATAAATGCTCGAAAACTGAAGAACACTGAGATGACGACTAAAATATAATGTAATTTAATGGACGAAGACATTGTTGTACCGACCGCTATGACCAAGTGAACACATCACATAGACAGATGTAAAAACTTTGCCAAATGTTAAACAATAAAGCATCGGATACTTGAATTAATGTTTTAAACCTTGTTCCTGACTTATAGACTCATCGGCTCGGTCAAGTGAAGACCACGTTCCATGAATTTCGTTCATTTTATACGCTGTTGCCGTTTTTTGCCTGCGCTTTTCTTTTATCACTTTGACTTTATTTATACGGTGCAAGCTTCTTTCTAACTTCATCGTCTGAACAGCTTTTTTCTGGATGCTTCCTGCTTCAGTATCGTAACTCACAGGCAATTAAATCGCACTGTGGAAACTAATTTTAACGCTGTGTTTTTGGAGGTTTCATCACGTAGTCGGATGCAGTCTTAATATTATATGAATGTGTACTTGAATGCAGAAGTATAAGAATGGAATACAGCTGCGTTTTAAGAGTTAAGAATGAATTAGAATTGAAAGTTTTCAAATACCCAACAGTACCAAGAATAATCAAATATTGGAGAAGGCAAAATCCGAGCTGAAGACTTCCAAGAAATGCTAGATCGAGAGTAAGATAAATTGACTTACTGGGTATCGTTCGCGGCCATTGTCACTAGAACACTGAGCGAAGGATGTAGCAGAACCACTGTGAAACAAGTCCGCAGGCCGTTTTTACACGTTAAATCGTGTGGTCTGACGATGTAATTATGAAAGTACGAGTAGAACAAGGCATGCACGTATTGCGATCGAGATACTTCTAGAGAAAAGATTCAGAGGTTTAACCCAAAGACGGAGTGATTTGCTTCATCCCAAGTCCTTGAAATTATTGCAATAGTATCTTGCGAGCAAAAACAGCACAATTAATCATATTGTTATAATCTATTCAGTTCTTTGTAGCAATGAAGGAAACAAGGGCAAAAAAAAGGATGATTTGATTAATGAAACTCCTGAAACATTACACAGATAAGTAATCGTAACTCTAGCGACAATGCGAAATGGACGCCTGGATAAAGCGCACTGATGGCGTTTGGCAATCAGATCTGTGCCGATCAGTACAATGCCATAAATAAGAAATAGTAAGACATTAATTTAGTTGTCTGTTTGTGACCGGTATTAGTGTGCTTGTTTGCAAGAAAACTCTAAACTCGTATGCCTTGTACCAACCACCGATGTCCCGCTAGTGAAGATAGTGAACTTATCAAGGACATGCCCTCGCCTTACTTATTATTGATTGGGGTACGCAAACCTACAGGCGGAGCTATTCTAGGAGAACACTTTAGCGAATGAAATTTTTCTAGTGCAAACAAATTTACTCTCGGCTTTTCACTGTTGTTGTGCTAATATTGCCCGTGACCTATTAAACCGTCCCACTAAAGCTGTTATCTTATACAATGTGCGAAAACAGCACGTGCATGATTGCTGGTCTGCCTGTTTCTGTTCATTCTGTTTCCGTTCGTTCATGCTGGGTAGAGTACGGCTCTTGTTGATACCAGAAACGACATGCTAAGCTTGGAATGCTCGCAGTTCTGACTCACTGAAAAACAAAGCCGTTAATTGGCAGCGCCATTGTTTTCAATTTACTCGTACTTAATTGATATTTTGTGGGAGGTACACTAACGATAGTCATGGATAGTGCCAACTACCGGGTCAATGTGCTCATTTAATCTTTTACGGCTTTTCACTATCGTCTATGCTCACCTTTCTTAGCTTTAATTAAATTCATTTAAGGTCACCTATCGCATGCTTGGTGCCAGCCATGTATGTCAACCGAAATTGACTGTAAAACTCGACCAAATGCCAACTGAACATATTGGAATCTATCAAGGTTGGTGTGACGTCAGTTCTATTATTCCTGGCGATATGGGCACAATACGATACGCACTGTCTGGCGCTTGCAAGGCCAATTTACAGACAGGGACAGGGACAAAGTCTAGTCACGGTAATATTATCATATTACCGTGACTAGATAATAATACCGTGATGATAATATTACCGTGGACTAGTGTTCATTTGTTTATTAAATAACTTTAAAATGTTTATGATCGGATGAGTAAATGTGGACGAAACAAAAGGAGTTCTAGTACAGACGACATGGTTAGCGCAGTGGCTGAGCGATCACACAGCTGCGCTGCGTGTCACGGGTTCGATCCCCGCACGAAACACACAGTTGTTCCGGATCTGGGTGCCAGGAGAAATTCCTAGTAAGGGGCAACGTTTTTAAACAAAAATATATCTTTCTTGGGTTTCTGTCTTCCTGCCGCCATTAAAAAAGCGTGAGCGTATGTATGTTTACAACACGCTTTATAGTGAGCTATGCAGATGGTCCATGTTAGTTACAAACCGGTTGCAAATAATTACTGTCCCTGTCTCGTCAGACGGCGCCTGCGCACTGGGACTTGTATTGTAACGTGAACAGTCCAAGGTCTTACTCGTGTCCTAACCACCAAGAGATGTCGCTGATTGATAAGAATTAACGCGAATTTCATTAGATCTAAAGTTATGGTTATGGGCGCAGATGAAGAGAGATAAAAATAACCTATAAATACAACAAAGCAAATTTTTTATTCATGTTTTGATGTTTGAGATAGGTACCTATGCATAGAATATTTGCAAAACAAATATATAATGATATTCATGTTGATTTAGGAATGTACACAAACAGTCAACAGCCCGTTATCATCTTAACTGTACCTACACAACTCTTTTATTACTGTTTGCTTACTCTTTATTTTAATTCTTAATAGGTATTCTTATGCAAACTGTAGTAAAATATTTACTTCAAGTGTAATTTGACAAAGAACTCTGCAATCTACTTTTATCTTTCTTGTGAGCCAAGATTGCAGTTAAATTTCACTGGGCAATACTAAAGGCAACTGGGCAATAGGTACTACCTATAGGTTACTTCTAAAGTATCTCTTTATTTTTATTCCTGAGAATCAATTGATATGGTTGGCTATGATTGGCCATTAAAAATATACCTATGTCAGAAATGTTATAGTTTAGTAAACACATTCCTCCATCAATTTCTAGTAATTGATGAATGATGATTGATCACAGTAACTGTCTGTTAATGGCAAAATAAAAATGTATTCTACAAAAGCTATTTAAATTCTTATCAAATATCGTAAAAACAATAAATTCTGTAACAACATTTTATACCTATGTAAGGATAAAAGGATGATACAATGTTCATAGAATCCATTTTATCTGTAAGACATCAATTCAAATTCAAATCATTTATTTGCTTGACATACAGAACATAATACAAACAGAGACAGACATGCTTAATGCATACCAAAGAGTTGGAGTTTGCTTTATTAATACTTTTAGACCCTAGAGAGAGTTTGGTTGATTCAATAATGAGATTTTACAGCATTATGATTTCATTTCATTTATTTTTCATCAAACAGTTTTCATTGTGTTAGAATTTTAGTTTTAGTTTAGTTGAAACACAAACGTGTTTCCTAAAGTTGCTGGGTTGACAATATACATATAATAAAGACGATCTTTGACGATATCCTCAAAGATCGTCTTTGATGATATCATCAACCCAACAAACTTTAAGACGGCCCTGGTTCCTTTGGCCTAACCTTGGCCGCCACTCGGTCAAAGCAAAGAGATCAGCGATAAGTGCAAGAACATTCAATATCCATTTGGTAGCTTGCCATCCCATCAATATTACTTCATAGATATTTAGTTTTTTTTTAATGCTGATTCAGATGGACTGTTATATTTATCTGTTGATAAAAGTAGTTTGTGTGACCTTGAGATTCAGTGGGATGCTTGATTTTGATAGCCTACAATTATAATTATGAAGCCATTGGAAAAGTCACATAATAAAAGTCTTTTTTATATGTGTTTTATTTGTCATTTATAGGTATTTATTAGGTAAATTATTACTTGTTACATGTTAAATCAAACCATGAAAAACGACACAGATGATGACATGATTTTCTATTGTTGTGGAATTTCCTGTGATGCTATCTCGTCACATGCGTTACCAAATTGGGGTTCAGGTTTTTTTTTTGTTGAAGTTGGTTTTATGAAAAAGTTTTTATTTTTTAGTGGTTCACATGTGCTTACCCATTTACAGCGTACTGGGGTGATATTTTGTAACTTGTGCAAAATGTAGACAGACATGCGATTTCAGCAATCCCTGTCCATTTGCTATCATTTATTGATGAGTTCCGTTGCCTATTTCCGAAGTTCTTCTCATCAGATATTCACCAACTTGAAATGGGACCACTCCGAGAAAGTACTCTACCTAAAACTACCCTAATCGCTTTAAGAGTGCTTACCTATAAAATTTGAAGAGTTCTCTCTATTTCTTCAGGATCCCATCATCAGATCCTGACTTGATGATCATGGGACCACCTAGAAAGTATAGCCTTTCAAAGAAAATAAAAAAAATCGGTCCGGCAATCATCGAGTAATTGGGGAACATACGTAAAAAAAAAGCCCCGACGAATTGATAACCTCCTCCTTTTTGAAGTATGTTAAAAAGGTATTTAATTCTTATTCCTTTAGCAGTGTTGATGTATAAAATGATACATGACACTTGACCCATTAATGATTGTTAACACTTTTTATTGCTTATTCTCTTTACAGTTATAAACTATTTATCAGTTCGGAAATTCCAGTTTTAGCAACTTAATATTGATGTAAATTAAAAACTAATTAAGTTAAAATTTAATGTTGACATGAATATGCAGTACTATTGTAAAATAAAATATTTCTGGGTAAAATGTCAACAACTAAATTGATCTCTAAGATAAGATGACCCTCTGGCCTTAACTAGGTTTAGCTAATATTAGCACATTTTACAAACATACAAACTAATTAGTACCTAAACATTTTTTTTTTTAAGTATTTAGTTCACTAGAATACCTCATTCAGAATACTTAATTATTATAAAATAAGTTACTTAGATGGAAGAAAAGTAACTAACTAAAAAAGTATGCTCACAAAGTAACATGGCAAGTTGACTTTAAGGTTATAATACTATAGTAAACACAGTAAAGTAAATACTGTCACATAGCAACTTTCAAAATTGTATTGATCCATTCATGACCAAAATAAAGTGACCCAGACTTTCTATCCTGTGTCTGTTGCTAGGCAACCACTTAAATTAGATAGGTGTGCCTAATTGACTGTAGTTTCATTTTCTGCTGCTATTGTTTCTACTACGAACGATTGATTAGAACTTGAGTATGAACTCAGATGTTATAATTATTTTGATTTATTCATTTGAATTGTAAGTTCATAATTAATCAATTTAAATAGATAGAATATTTTACGTAAAAATGTTAGATCAATAACCAAGGATAATCTATCCTTGGTTATTGATCTAACATTTTTACGTAGATTCGGAACTTCGGAAGCAGTCAGGATGCTTTCAAACAAAACATAAATTCATAAAAACGCCGTATCTCATATGAATAGCTTATGAGATAAAACCGGAATGTTAACATCTGGGCGAAAATTATCAGTAAAGCATACAGGCGCCCCTAACCTTGTAAAAAATAAAGATCTATAGATACTTACATCTAGATAAAAACTCCTGTGTACAAGTTCAAATAATCACGACTATTATGCACCAATAAGCACTTTTAGCGGTTAAAAATACAACATGAATTGAACTCGTCAATGTATTAAATATTTTTAATCGCGTCCAGAAAAAAGATTCAGAGACACTTCCACACAACAAAACAAATCGCACTGTGAGTGACTACAAATCTTTCTATACCCAGCTAATACTCGACAAATTCGGCGGGTCCGTGAGATAGAAAAATATAATATTTTCATAAGTGTGACAAGGATACACGATTGTTTTGACAATTCGAATGGCGCCATGACGTCTGAGTGACGTAAGCAGGTCGACGTTCCGTTCTACTTTGACTGTGCGTTATTTAAACTATGACTAAACAAAAACCTTTTATTGATTCCTATGGTGGCCTTCTAACTACTAATACTTACCATTTTTTTACCCTTTATCGCAGCAATTTCACTAATAAATCTTACTCACCACTACACTTCACCGTGTTCAAAACTGAAATGAGGAATTGAAAAAGTAACAATAAATTAATTTATTTACATACTTATTCAAAAGTACAAATGCATTATCTATTAGCCTAAATTAAAATAAAATAACATTTATTAAATTAGTTTTTCTTCTCGTAACAATCTCTCTCTATCAATTTCATAATTTTCCGTAAACAATAGTAAAAATCCGACATGACTCCCGAAAACTAATAAAATTACTTATAATCGTATAGTATGTTGGTCAAGGAGAGATAAACATCTCTCCTTTCTTCTTTCCTGTTTCTCGATCTATCCTTTTACGTTGACCAAATATGAGTCATCACACGTATTCTATAAAACATGGTCTTCCATCTTTACAGGGTGATAGATTCTGGCAGAATGTTGAAATCTTCTTTCGTCGTCTGCGTGCATTATTTCCTTGTGCCGACTATGAACCACTATGATGCAGTACACTGAGATAACTGAAACAGAACATGATTCAATGAATAATCACCGTTGAATACCACGAGCTTAGGTTTTGTAGACAATGTTTTAGTCGGTACAGGATTCTACCGAAGACGCGTTGTTTTGCAAGATAGGGTAGGGGGTAGGTAGGTAAGGTAATCAATCACACCACCAATTTCTAAATACCTGGCTTCGAGGTACTAAGAAATTCCTAATTGAAAACCTATTGAAATAATTGTTTCATCTTCCTGGGAAACTTACTTATTTAAACTAAACCTCTTTTTTTGGTGGGTTGGTAATCATCAACTAACCCCTCCCACTCTTTGGCAGAGCAAAAGGGAGTGTCAGACTTCTACTGATGAAAAACCACTCATGTTCCTTCTTAGCCCTTTATGTCGAGGCCATGGTATCTGTTACAACAACCCGCAGCCCCGACGGGACAGCAGGTTTGTTCAAAACCACGAGACCGGGGCAGTAAATAAACCAGGAGTAAGGTTAACATTAGATCTCGTCGGGGCTCCGGGTGGTTCGAAAGAGATACCGCGGCCTCGGCACAAGGGATAGAAGGGAACATAGGTAGTTTTTAGTCAGTAGAAGTCTGACACTCCCCTCCGCTACCGCGCGCCACCATAACAAAAAATGTTAACATTACACTTTAGTGGAGCTTTGGCAGCTCCTCAATAACCTATTCACTGCCAATAAGATCAGGAGTACCTATAGTAGAGTGACTACATGTTTCAACTGACTATCCACTAGCTACTAGATTTCGTACGCTCTGAAGTTTCCAAATGGTTAGAACCGACCAACTTTTTCCAATTTTGAAGAAACCGTATTCCATTCCTCTCACCTTATTGTCATAAGCCGAATACCTAACAAATTAGCAAAGTCATAAGTCATAAGTAATTTATTTCGAAACAATAATACATTGTGTAGAAATTTTGTAAAAAAAATAGTATAAAAAAAAAGTACAATTAAAACATTACAATCCAAAGAAATGTGTAAAAAACAATAAGTAACTCAAGACGTTAATAGTTCACATTCAATTTAAAAACAATGAATATCATAAAATAAAAATGACAAAAAAGGAAACACAAAAACTAAATTGTTAAATATCATCTAAATTTTTGTCAATTATCAATTAAAATAGAAAGTCAAATAAAAAAAAAAAATAAGGGACAAAAGGTCAGTCATAATAATTATTAAATGTCATCTCAATGTAAAATAAAATAGATATTTAATTTTAATTTTAATAGCCTGTACTGTCCCACTGCTGGGCAAAGGCCTCCCCCAAATCCTTCCAAGTGCTCTTTTCTTGAGCAAATAAAATAAAATAGAACGAAATAATAATCAACATATAATTTTAAATTAATTCCAATAATAATATTACGGCTATGGCTTATCATCCAGGTACTCATCGACACTGTAGTAGCCCTTCCTCAATAAATATGTCTTTAACTTGTTTTTGAATAAGTTTGTGCTGTTTATGCTTTTAAATTCTAGGGGAAGCTTATTATAAAGAAATACTGATTGATACCTAGGACTGTGATGAACAACGTTCATTTTCGGTTGGATTGTGTTTGGCAAGTCCTTCCTACGCGTATTCACTCTAACTTGTCGTTGGTCATTAGTTTCAAATTTGTGCAAGTTCTTAACAAAACTGGTAAGCAGTACCAATATATAAAGGCATGGCACCGTCAAAATATTAAGTAAAATGAAGTGGTCTCTGCACGAATCCGTCTGTTTTAAGCGGAGCATTGTCCTTAAGGCTCGTTTTTGAATTATAAATGCCGAGTGAAAATTATACTTATAACTATTGCCCCAAAACTCGATACTATATCTAAGTTTAGACTCAACCAAGGCAAAGTATACCATCCTAAGCTGAGCCAAAGTCAGTTCCTCCCTCAGGCTTCGGATTGCATAGCATGCTGAGCTAACAGACTTCGTTATAGACGTTGTCTCAACCTTCCAGTTCAACAATGCATCAATGTGAACACCGAGAAATTTTACATGGTCAACCACTTCGATTTTGCTGCCACATGACAAAACCTTAAGACTAGCTTTGTTATGAACGTTCGACTTGAATAGAACACATTTTGTTTTGTTTACATTGAGCTTAAGTTTATTTGTAGCAAACCAGTGTTCAAAAGCCTTTAATAAGTTATTAATTTTAAGTCCCAAATTATTTAAGTCATTAGCAGATACTATTGCATTAGTGTCATCCGCAAAAATAACGAGCTTGGTGTCTGTGATACGTTTGTTTATGTACTCAATTAAATCATTAAGAAATAATATGAAGAAAATTGGGCCTAGAACGGATCCCTGAGGGACACCGCGGAATACCATCATTAAATTGGATTTCAAAATTTTTTGCTCTTCATCCACTACCGTCTTAATCTCTATAAATTGGCGCCTATTATGCAAATAAGATCGAAACAGCTTCAGAACATTCTCCCTTATACCGTAGTGTTCCAACTTGGCCAGCAAAATTTCATGGTCCACCGTGTCGAAGGCAGAACTCAGGTCCAGAAATACACCTGCCACCTTATGTTTATCATTAAGATTGCGAATGACCTCATCGACTAATGCTTCAACAGCATCGGCGGTTCCCAATGATTTTTGATAGCCAAATTGGTGTTCATTTAGGATGCTATGCATTCGTAAGTGTTGCATAAGCCTATTCTTCATAATCTTTTCAAAGATCTTTGATAGTACAGGCAATAGGGAAATAGGCCTGTAGTTACCAGGATCCGTTTTTGAACCCTTCTTAAAAATTGGTATGACTCGTGCAATTTTAAACTGATCAGGGAACAGGCCTTCGTCAATACAGTTATTATAAAGTGAGCAAGTAAGTATGATACTCACATGCCCTAGCGAGATGTATGAATATGATGATGGCTTCCACCTCCAGCATCTCGCCCTCGTCCTGCAGCACCAGGCTGACGCCGGTGAAGGACAGAAGGAAGTATATCGCCGTGATGATGCCGGTCACTATCGTCCATGGTAGCGTCAGGGACGCCATTTTCTGGAACAAATTGGTTAGTAAGACCTTGTGTACGATGAATTTTTTTGCCATCTTCATTGCTCTTGGGTTCTATTGAAAGGAAGTGAAACACAGCCAGAGTAAGGACAGCATAATTCAATTTGAGTGTTATGTAGATAATTATGAGCATCGGTTGCGTCGGTTAATGGTTCAGCCGACTTTATTAGGGTTAGCCCATTTTAAAAGTTGATGAAATGTTGTAGGCTGGTCACCAAATAGCAGCAGTTGACTTATTGTTACTTGTTAGTAGCTTGTAAGGTATAGTGTCGTCGATAGGCTACTGGAGATATTGGGCTTATTGATGTTTGCCTTTTATAAAATATTTCATCTTGCATTTAGCCTCGCAGCATAATAAATTAGGATAAGGACAGGAGAATGAAGGCCTAGGCTGGCCATCAACTTCTTCTTCTTCGTGTCGCAAAAAATTTCAACCCCAGAATTTCGCCACTTCCACCGCGACGTCGGTGGTAGCGCTGAGGGCAGGATAGTGTTTCATGGCTTTCGACACAGCTCCACAACCACACCCCAAGTGCCATCAGCTATGAACACGACTCTAAGAAACACAATACTCCATATCTAGTATTGGCTAGGCTGGTTGGGTTTATAATGCTGATGTATTACCTTATAAGCAGCGACTACCAGGAGCGCAGAGCATATAAGGTGTGTCCCGCTGACGACTGCAGCAGTAATGTATAGCACATATTTGTGTATCGACACATTGCCATCTCTGCCTAGGGGCGCTAGTGTCACGAGGAGGCAGTATATTGCTAACTCGATCAGCGCCCATACCTGGAAAATAGCAAGATTATTACGTCAGATTATGTTCCAGAAAAAGGGATGTTATTATGACATCGAAACAAGGAGAATGAACAACTTATTATTGAAAGAATTTCCTAATTTATTTCAGCAAGTCTCACAAGATTTCATTGTGCGTTTTGATACGACAAATTGTATCAATGAAAAAACTTCATCAGTCCTGGTTTTTGGTTTAGATCCCGGATTAATGTGAAGTGCCCCGCGTTAGACATGACGTATTACTAAGCTATGATAGATAAGATTACAGGCAAAGCTTTATTACTATTTAGTTATTTTGGTGGTTTTTATCTGCCAATAACGAAGAATATCGAACATAAAGACAAGTAAACGCATTTAATTAGAGTTTATTAGATTTCATCACCCATAGAATTACATTTATTCGCTTACATTTGACTAACGGACGAAGCTTCTTGTATAAACAATCTTTTAAAACGTGTAAAGTATAGCAATTAGGAAGTGCGAGAGAAAACATCGTAAGAAGAGAAAAACATCAGGCGCTACGAGAATATTATGACATTGAAATTCTTCAGTTTACGACTTTACGTAATTTATGAATAGTAAATACTTACTACAAGATGAGTTACACTTGTACTATTCTAAGGTATATTTATAGAAACACGACGCGTAATAACATAATGAAATGACAAAATCGCGATATCTGATTTTGGCTGAAAAGAAAATCCGTATCAGAGAACTGTCAAAATCGAAACAAAAGAAAAACAAACTTACTGTATAAACGTATCCTATGATCAAGGTCCCCGTGTGTAAACTGGCACAGAAACAACATTTACTGATCATTGGCACACCCATCTTGCACTTTTAGCTAGCAACCTAGAAATTCGGCGATTTATTTATAAAACATCGGAGTTTGTGGGCTATTGCTATTATTAATCGTTGAGATCACGTTCGCTCGGCTTCAAGGGTACGTTATCACTGTTATATTGTTGTAGAATCGTGGCGGCCATGATTTGGCGACTGATAACGTTGCGCTACTGTGGTGCGGTCTTTATCTCTAATTGTTTCATTTGTTCTATTAAACTGATAAGTTGGGCGATTAAAATTAAGGTGTTTCTAAAATTTTCTTAACTTGTCCGCTAGTTGTAACTTATCGATAGACCTGTTGACCTATGTAGCAGGAATATACCAGTGTTTCTATGATGTAATACAAAAGCAAAACAATAAGTTAGACTTTGGATGAACTATGCAATTAGAGGTTAATGAGAATTTTATCGCATCGATTACTAAAGTAGTTCTGTTTTATCTTCACCAGCATTCCATACGATTTTTTAGTCATGGTATATACCTACAAAAAGAACATACAGACAGACGCAGACAGGTGTGTACCTACGAGTAGATACTCGTCGTAGGTACCTAATAGTATACCTACATTTCCTTAGTCATGGTTAAGTCCCAAAGAATGAGGGGCAAGTCTATTGCCATCAACTGCTGGGCAGAAATCCAGAGACCGTGGCAGCTACCGATACGTTATATTCATGAAAAGCCAATAACGTTTTGCCGAACCTGAAAATCTAATCTAGGACCTCACGCTCAGGCATCGTGCTTGCGGCCACTAGATCAAAGAGGCAGTCGGGGTAGTCCGTGCCTACATAATACGTACCTTAGTAATATTTTTTACTAGCTTTAGCCCTTGACTTAGCCCGCAAATACGGTGGAACTTGTGCTTTAGGATTGTACTACGGGAATGGAAATCGTCCTCTCTTCTAATGCATGCTCTAGGTATCCTAATCCAAGTCACCGGTGTTTCAGACAGATCGAAATGACGGATGTTGATCCATTAACATAAAGTACCGAACTACTGATACAGTTAATTATCGATTTACCAATTGCCAACTGTTCAAAATAACTAAATGGCATTCATAACGTGTTTGCTTTAACAGCAAACGTGAAACATAATAGAACATATCCACAACAATATCTACCTACCTAGATAACTCCAACAGCTGTACTTTATGCGACACGTCAAAGTATGCGTCTACGCTGAAACATTTGCAGTTGTGAATGCAACGAGTGTTATTCGACAGTTCCGTTTTACCTAGAGACCTACTTACACACGGACTATTTGTGCGACTTCCTTATTAAGAACTGGCACTGTGTAGTAATTTGTAGTTCCTGCCGTTCCCACCGGTTGCTGTAGTAACTTCTTGGTTCCCCTCGCGTCTTTCAGACGTCAGAGCCTAAAGAACGTGTACATCAGGATGAATTGACGAACTCGTCCCCATTTCCTACAGGCGTTTGCAAGGATTGCTGCCTATCTTTTAGGATATATCTATCTTCTAATCATTGCATTGACAATCTTATGACTGCATCAGCGAGCGGAGATCGCATAGCTGAAAAAAAGGTGTGCCTTTTTGGGCCAAATTTATTGAATGAAAATTTACCTTCATCACGCTAAGAAGAAGATCTCTGCCAATTTTGAGGACTTGGTGGAGGCCAAAGGATTGCAGGGATGCGAGAAGCCTGAAACACAGGACCAGTTAATAATGGGTGATTCATTTAGAGTACTTTTTGTTGGATTTATTAACAGCCAGCGGAAGTGTTATGTGCCCACACGAAATGTTCGGACGCGTTATCGAAAATTGAACAACAAATTAGGGAAGAAATATTTTTTTAAAATAAATTCCAAGAATTGTTCTTTATTATTTATAAGGATAGACCAATATATCTGTTTGTTTATTTTTTTTTAAGCTTTCAGAAAAGCCTTGTATACCTGCTCTTATGAAAGCCGTGTGAATGGTACCGAAAATAAAAGCCTTTCCTGAATATTTGAGTAAAAGTCTGCGCACGCGCGGCGGTAATCAGTAAAATAGCAGTAACCTTACAGTGTGTACCTATGCTTATCTCACTAACTGAATTTTGTAGGGAGAGCGATTCGTTATCGGGCGTACCTTTGCGTTTTTAACCAACATCCTAAAAGGAGGAGGTTCTCAACTCGTCTGTATGTTTTTTTTTGTTTGTATGTTTCCGGAAACAAACATACATACAATATTTATTTTATTTTATATTTGGTAAAACCTCAGAAGAAAAATCAGCTTCTGAAGTCGGTGGGCAAAAAAAATTAAAGCAAACAAAAAACGGTCACCGACTTCAGAAGCAGATTTTTCTGCTGAGGTTTATTTTTCACTTTTTTGTGATTTAGTTTTTTTCACTTATTGTGTTTTTGAAGTCAGTTTTTTCAGACGTTAGATGACATGCCACAAAAAATACCTCACATTTATTTATGTTTACTATGGGGTATGAAGAATAGGGTATAAAGTTCTTTATCCCCCATAGACAAGCATCTTTCGGCTAGACGGGTGTTGTCTGGCCGAAAGACTAAAGGGTTACTAAACAGCTGGACAGTTGCTGTCGGATCTTTCTATATTATTAAGTTCTTATATCTCGGAGTTTAGGCTTAAGACCTTTTTTTTTTTTTTTGGTGGGTGTAAAATCATCGAATAACCCCTCCCGCTCTTAGGCAGAGCGAAAGGGAGTGTCAGACTTCTACTGACTAAAAACCACCCATGTTCCTTCTTCCCCCTCTATGTCGAGGCCGCGATAACCGGTGGACTACCCGCGGCCCCGACAGGCGTCGGCCCTTTCGGGCCCCTCCCATGTTGCTGACATCTCTTTGAGGCGCGCGTGGAACACGAACGCGCCGTCGACACGGCCTGTTTTCGTCGTGAGACGGACGGACGGCGAGTTAGCCCATCACTCACCGTCCACAGGCCCGCGTCTACGGTGGCCGGAGGTCATCGCGGGACCCCCGACGCCCGGAGCGCCTCCCGCGGCGGCTGGAACGAGAGGTTCTCTCCCTCTCGCGTTCCGCCACCTCCTTCGCCAGCATCACTGCTTCGCAGAAGGAGGCGACGGCGTCCCATTCCTCGTCGCCCCGGACCATGGCTTGCACCAGAGCCGGGCGCGAGAGGTCGCCGCCGCCGATCGCCGCTACGATAGGCTTTTGACCTTAGTTCTTCATTTGTTTACGGCGTTGCAGTTGCCGTAGCAGTATTGGGAAATCGAAAAAAAATAAATCGTTACTGAAATGTATTGCAGTGGTCCTTTTACAGGTAATTTATGTCTGTGTCTATTGACACAACAGGTAACCTTTAAACCAGGAAATCCATTGTTTCTCTCAAATACAAAACGATACTCAAACAACACAGTGAAACACAAAAAAAATGCATGAATGCGGTAGAGAAAACCCCAAACTGCAAAAATGCACATTCACGATGTACGTAATACGTATTCACGCAAACTGTACATTAAAAGTAAGTGTGACAAAGATTAACATACTAGTGATAATTGGTGCTCACACCCTAGCAGCAGATAGCGTGAGTTAAAGGGAATCTAATCAGTTACCGAGTGGTCGCGCGATAAACAACACGACCGGCGGACACCCGGCTCATTTGTGATTTAATTAACATATAAATTAGTGTCATTAATCAGTTAAAATGTGCCTCAGTGTGGATAACTGCTGCTGCTGTTTCACCCTGGAACTGGGGACTAAGATGATCGGGATCTTGTATACTGTTAGTATTTTTGGGATCTTCTGTATACGTTGGCTTATCCGGGTTTTTCAGCGAGGTTGTCTGGCATGTCAACTATGTTAGAACGTTATGTTTGTAAACAGATGACGGATGAATCGGTAATTTGAGTTTTAAATGGTGTTTAAATTAGCTACCTCTGACGTTATTTTAGGTTTCCTGTTATACTTAGTTTACGAATAATCACTAATTCGATTTTGTACATCATCATCATCATCAGTTTACAGCAATCTGGTGGATAAAGTCCTGCCACTCAGCTCAGGGGGTCTAAAACGGCTACTTTAGCAGATCATAATATGAATTGCGTTAAAAATCGTAAAATGGACTTTTTATCCTAGTTTAACTGCGTCTGTGAACATTTTACGAATTGTAGCGCAATTCATATTATTTTTCTACTATGATCTATTTTCCTAAATTTTCACAGACGCATTACTATTATGATAGGTCTATTTTACGCTTTTTAACGCAATTCATATTATGATCTGCTAAAGTGGCCATTTTAGACCCCCAGGTCTTTGTACAATTTCAATGGTACTTACTACATAGATCATCTTGGTAAACTACTTAAAAACGTTTATAGGTAGTTTACCTAAAAACGTTTAATTAATGTGGCATTTAAGACAGTAGTATAATTAGGTAGGTTTCCACTGCGTCTATTTTAATTTCAGTAATATTTGCATCAATTGTCAATGTTAGTTCGTTAAAGCGCAAACTCTAACAAGAAGGTACCGCTGTAACTATTAAGTACTTTATAACTTGTTATTTAGAATAGCAATATACTTCTTATAACTTTTATATTTGAAACTGCTATAAACTTTATTATGAATCCTACTCAGCAAGTAGCTCCAGGAACAACAATCATAAGTTAGATTAAGCCTCGATGTAGGAGAACTATCGTTATTTATAACTGTGGTTCTAGGAACGTGAGTCAAGTGCAGATTGCGCGGAGGTTACCGTGAACACTCGCTGATAAGCAGCCAATACTTCTGTGTCGGCACTTTCACTGCCTGGAAATTTATGTCAACAATATCTGTCAGCTTTATTTATAGAACCATAATCATAAAAGCTAAAAAAGTCATGTCCTTAGAAAAATAATTATGATGCTGCCATTCGTGGGTTCAGGATATTGTGATTATTGCACTTATTTTTGGTACTTCCAAAGTTAATTATGTACAAAATATCACAGCCAAAACATTGCCCCCCCCCTGCCACTTGAAGTGAAAAATCTCTCTAGGTTTTAATCAGGGAAGAAAACATGGGATTATCGTCCTCAGCAACAAAATTTTACAAAAGATCTTCTTAAAATTATACAGACAGACCAAAAGAATGGTGGATGGCCTGATTTTTTAAACGTTGCCCCACACTAGGAATTTCTCCTGTATCGTGGACCGTCGTGCGTTTGCTGTGTACGTGAGTTACACAAACCCAACACCCAGACCCGAAAAAACTATCTTAAGACCATACAAATATTTGCATAGGCTACAGACATGCTGCGCCGACCCAAATAAATAGGTACCTAAGTATAATAGCAGGGAAATGCTGATGAACTTCGTACAATGAATGGCTAGCTAGTCTTATACCTAAGTACGTTAAAATCAGTTTTGTTATTTTATTTCCCTAGTGCTGATGTCACACTTTGCATACAATCTACTACATAAGTCGGTAATTAGATCATTATGATAACACTAAACGCTTGCTGTTTTAAGTCCGAGTGAGAACAAGGTAAACTTTAGTTAGTTCGTTGGAGAATAAGACTTTCAAGGGAATCGCAATTTTGATAACCTCAACAATCTGTCCTTACTCCTTAAGACCTGATTGAGATCAAGAGTAAAAAAAAAAAAAAATCAAAATTCATTTATTAACTTACACAACAGAGAACTGACAGGTTTAACAGCGGGTCCCAAACTAGGCATAGCCTGTATCTTGGTGACCCAGACACTACACATGGTTAAAAATTACAATGCTCTGCTAGCGCAAGCAAAAATAAGCAAAATGTGATCACAGAGAAAAGACAAAATAAATAATAATTATTAACATTGAAAATAACTTTAATTAATTAATTAATTAACAACGTAAATGAATAGGCAAAAGTGATTAATGAAGAAATAAAGTAATAATTTATAACATTGAGAAAGAAGAACATACACACAAAAAACAGTTGAAGTGTGAGGGTGTGGTGTGTGTGAGTAGGCTCATTTAATATAAAAAAAAAACCTGTGTGCACCAATCTATTTACTGAGTTTCATTTTAAATAAAGATTTCATTGGCTAAATTATTCATCAAACAAGCAAACACCAATGCAAAGACTGTAAAGGACACTGAGGCTTCTGAGTTGGTTTCGGCTATTTCTTCTAAGTGTAGTAAGATACTAACAACCACTCTCATCTAGTTTTAGACGGGAAAATTATTTTGACACATTTTTAGCATGTTTAACCTGTAACCATCCCACTGCTGGGACACACGTTTCTCTGTGAAAGGCTAGGTTCGTTTGCCACGCAGACATAGTGCGAATGCTTTTTTTTTTTTTGGCGGGTGGAAAATCATCAAATAACCCCTCCCGCTCTCTTGGGCAGAGCGAAAGGGAGTGTCAGACTTCTACTGACTAAAAACTACCCATGTTCCTTCTTAGCCCTATATGCTATATTCGTTTCCCGTTTCTTTCACTGTTTGGAGAGCATGATGTTGGCTGGATGTGGATGGTGGGCAGGGTGATTATGAAATAATTTGCGTAGAATTAGTTACTTCCATGATTATTATCTAAATCAATGCACACAAGATTGGGCGCCATTTCGCCATGTAAAGCCGTACGTCCACCATGTGAGCAAGACTGAGAAGCAACTGATAACGCCAGCTAATGCATAGAATTAATTGATTGCATGTAAACACAAGCTGTTTGCCGATAACAGCTGCTGTTAATTACAAACGTTATTAGTTTTATAGCTATATCACATGTAGTTGAAATGGTGACGCTCCTACACCTTGACCTCTTTTATCTCTGCACTTTACACACTTAATCTAGACTGGAAGTCTAGAAGAATCTAGCATCTATTTTGTCATTTCTCAGCTCGAATTAGTAACCTAGTCGGTGATCGCAATATACAACTACGAGTATCTAAGCAATAGCTGAGCAGGTCGCGCACACGACTATTGATTTTTTCATCCGGAATGGCTTAATAACAGCCCTGGGTGTCAACTATGTGCTAGTCTGATGGCGATGGGCTGTCCCCTATAAATGGGGCTTTAAAATAACGAGTGAAAGGTAAGTATAAATCCTATTTAGAAGTAACTACCTGATACAACTCTACATAGGTCTTTGGAGACTACAGGCGTGAAGAAGAATGTTATTCCCTGAACGGATTTTCGCCTCGTGAACTTGTAAAAGTATACAGTCCACTCACGTTAGTATGATACAAGCTATTTGATAAACTCCATGACCTACCTTTTCATTATAAAACAAAGACTTTATTGGTTAAATGGCCATCTTTTTATAAAGGAATATGACGTTATGTTTGTTTTCTCGGTGAGCAATGTTCAGTCTTAGTAAGTCATAAAGCTGATTTATTCATACGAATATATTAACACTTACATTATGAGTATGTTAGAAAACATTTCCTTATGACATAATTAGTAACACATTGGCAACACTAATGTAAGCACTGCCTTAGCTAACTTCAAAAATATTTTTGTTACCTTATTCCTCACAGATGAAACAATACAAGTAGATAAGGTGTGTAAATGTCTTTGTACGTACCTAAATACTTGTAAAATAACTATAATTGTTTGGTAAATAAATTGTAATCGTGAAATTATCTTCAATGCTGGCATTCTTTAGATGCAATTAGGTTTTAATCAGTATTTTATGTTGCTGTCGACCGCCTCGCAGCAGTCCACGTCTAAAACTATATTTTTCCATCGGGGCTGCGGGTTGTTCGAAAGAAATACCGCGGCCTCGACACAAAGGGCTGAGAAGGAACATGGGCGGATTTAGTCAGTAGAAGTGTGACACTCCCTTTCGTTCTGCCCAAGAGCGGGAAAGAAAAAACTATATTTTGTGAAGGTACCTACCTTCTTCCACCGACTCGAAAGAATGTAGGTACATGTATTATAGCAAGCACAGACTTGTTTCAGTAGGGCATTCCGATAATCTATACCTATAAATCAGGACAAGGAGATCAAATAAACGTCACGAAACCTCTTCAACTGCCCAGCCCACCTTATCTCCTTAAACACGCAGAACACAAACAAGTCTTCGTCTTCAACAGGAACAGTAGACATACGTAATCAGTGGTAAAATACAGTATTTCAACTAGGCACAAATCGTCGGTTCCAATTGTTTATTCCCGGAAAGGACGGAAGTTCCAGGTTGCACACACTTGCATTATTATGCGTATGTCAAAATGAGGACGATATAACGAGACTTACTAGAATACTCTTGAGTAAGAATCAACACTGTTGCTTCAAGAAAAGTGGTAACATTTTATGTGTATACTCTAGAACGTGACAACAAGTTTAGATGACAACCTTTTTGTTACGTTCTAGACTGAACTATGAAATTAAACACGTTTGATATTAAAGAAAGGGCTTAGTTGGTTTACTGGTTACATTTATACTATGCGACACTCAGGATAACGCCTTACGGTTTCAGATCCTGTCAGTATGCGCAGTGCTGGTGTTCCTACCGCTGGCAGTCATGAGCGACTCCTTGCCGCAGACCCGGATCATCTTCTACGCGACCCTGGGCGTGCTGGCCGTCATCGAAATCTTCATCGGGAGTCTACTTATACACGGAGCGTTTAAGGTGAGCTCATTTTATTGGCCTGTTCATGAATTATGAATCGCTTCACTACGAATATCAAACATTTTAGTGCAGCATACGCACAGAAGAAACCTAGCAGATAGACGTGTGGCTGGAAATGATGTCCCGCTTCTTCTCAGCTTGCTGGATTTAATGACTTTGAGAGCATTGATGTTCAAAGTGTTCCTTCGTCCGTTTAAATCTCTATCGACTATCGGCTTAGGACAGGAGTTATTTGCGCTACAGGCATCATTCCTGAAGAGATTTGCAAGAGACCTACACTCGGCATTGGGTGGCAGGATTAAGATAGAATACTCCATCAAAAGTATTGAACAAAGCCCAAACATTAACAAAACGGTTCTCTGTGATTGAACAGAATTTTGCGAATTTACGAGGATGATAGAATCAGAGTACCTACCTAACTATTTTAATTTAATTGATTGGATATCATCCTTATCCCAATTTAGTTGGAGTCCACGCAGTATGCCTCCTTCCATTCTTCTCTAGCATAGAAGCATAGAAGCTTCAAATTTAGAATACAATTAGTGTTTAGTGTATATAATCATGTAAAAACTAAAAAAAAATGCAAAAATCAGTCTAGTTTTATAGATAAACCAAGTTACCAACTGCATAACAACTTTGTAATCCGATATAAATGTATAGGATTACCAAGTTAAAGTTACATTTTCAGTGTAAAATCTTTGATGTTTTAAATAAATATATGTATTGACTTGGCCATCGCATCGCATTCGCGATTATGATACAGTGGCCAAGTCAATCTATTTATTTAAAACATCAAAGATTTTTAAGTAGGGACTGAATAATAATATGATAACTGACTTGGTATTACATGGATCTCACTAGTTTTTACGGTAAAAGAACTGAGTTGCGCGACTTGGCTTTTTTACGAGTTTTGTTTTTAGTGGGATTCTAATAATCCGTCTGATAAATTATCGAAACATATTACGTATTGTTTGTTCTATCAAATCAGTAAAAATTTACGAAAATCAAACGCGTCAAAGATTTGAGTTCCCCAGGCTTGTGATGTCACTCACCGGTAAAAAATGTCATACTATTGTCTTAGAATATCGTCACGTGAGTTTTCAAAGCACTGTATCGTCTTCATTGTTTGTTTTGTTTACGTCATAAAACACAACATATGTGTCCAATGTTTTTTAGAAATCTATCTGACGGACTAATTAGATTTTTTTTAACTACCCTATTAATTGCATTATCATCAGTGATATCACTTATCATAATGCGGCTTAACATATTTAAATGGAACATTTGTTTTTGCACTTTTAAGTAAGTTGGTATGCTGAATACAAGTATAACATGATAACAAGTAGGTGTGGTACCTACCGTCTTGTTTAATGTAGGTACCTACCTAAATCGTATTGTAGACTTCCGTTAATCGTACAATTTTTATCAATTAAATATAGGTATTTAAACTTATGAGATTTACAATCGCAGTAAATAATTATTGTTTGTTTAAAACTCAAACTCAGTTATTGTATCAAAATCATTTAATATTTAGATAACCAGGAGACACTCGTGTAGGATTCGATTCAATATGAGCATGATATCTGCTGTATGTGTATATTATGTAGTTTACTTACTGCCGCCCTCAGAGAGCTTTAATGTTTGCTTAAGCAATCACTAAGTTAAGGTTTTGACAGTTTTGTCATACAAAAGTACGTCAAACCTTTACTCAGTGACGGCTTAAGGAATCATAAAATATGTTGAGTACCGCAGTTAGGGACTTTGCCATTTTAACATACTTACTTCAAAATAAAGGATCCCATTTCATAGAGTAGGCTGAAACTATTGAACGCCACCTGCTACAATCCTTGCTTAAAAACTAGAATCATTTTTGCGTCGTCTACGTTTTACTATGTAGACACTGGTATATCAAAAGTAATGTTCCTTCTAATGGGGCTTCCGCCCCAAATCGAACACTGTTTCCGCGACTGTTGACTTAGTAACCAATATTAGACAAAACATTGATCAGAAAAAAATTACATTAGGAGTTTTCATTGATTTAAAAAAGGCATTTGACACCGTAAGCCACAACATACTACTATCAAAACTTAAGGACATAGGTGTAACTGGTAAAGCATATGCGGTTTTTAAATCTTACCTTACAGACAGATCTCAAGTTGTCAAAATTAATAACTACCAAAGTGACCCTCAATTGATTACTTGTGGCATTCCTCAAGGCTCAATTTTGGGACCTTTGCTATTCCTCATTTATGTCAATAACATCTATGAGATTGGACTAAAGGGGGATATTACTTTATATGCCGACGATACTAGCCTGTTTTACTCTGGTCACTCATTAGAAACAGTAATGAACCAAGCTCAGCATGATCTAGATCTATTACACATCTGGTTGCAGTCAAATTTACTTACTATTAATGCATCGAAAACGAAATACGTTATCTTCTCTGTTAAAAACAAAAAAATTGGAAATCATAGTCCCCTTACTATTAACGGTGAAAAAATAACTAAAGTTAACAATGAAAAATATTTAGGCCTTATTCTTGACAGTCAGCTTACCTGGAAACCGCAAATTGAAAAAATCCGCAATAAAATTAATTCACTAACTGGCGCGCTAAAAGGTATAGTGAGATGTCTCCCGAGACAAGTTCGATACACGATATATAATTCCTTGGTCAAGTCTCGTATTGAGTATTTAATAGAGGTATGGGGTTCAGCAACTAAAACAAGCTTGCAAAAATTGCAAGTTGCACAGAATAGAGTTATTAAAACATTATTTCGATACAATTATCTGACACCAACAATCAGAATTTATAAAGAAACAAAACTATTCAATCTGGCCCAAATATATAAATATAATACTTGCATTTTTATTAGAAAAATCCTAACTAAAGATATCCTCTCACAAATTACATTCACAAAAAGGATAGATCACTATAAACGCATGACAAGACAGGCTAATAACCTGTGCTTAAGGAGCCATAGAACAAATTACGGAAAAAAGAGTATTCTATATGATGGGGCCCAACTCTATAACGAATTACCTAAAACTATAAAAGAAGCAAAATCTCTGTTTACTTTTAAAAAACTATTAAAAAGCCACATTTTAAAGGATTTTTTCATTAATAAAACCTAATATTAGTTTAAGTGGTACCGACTGCTAATTTACATTGTATTGTACACACAAAACAGAATATATACATACATACACTATATTTTAATCTAATAAATTTTACCCTACGTATTTGACATAATAAAGTATAATATATATTATTATAGTACAGCATATAAAAACCACTCTCTCTAACCTAACACAAAATTATATAAATACTTAAACAAACTCAAGTAATCAAAATATATAAATTCTATGTACCTAGTTATAATTATAACATCCATATTACTAATAAGATAAAAATATAAATTTACGAGCATAACAATATAACAACCATGTGCCTACTTTAAACGCGGCGAAAAAAAATCACTGTGTCATGGGCTTTAATAAACAACTATTGTATTTTTATATGACTGTACTCCTCAGCTCATGCACACCTACCCGCATTAGCGCATAAGATGTCGTGCACTTAGTGTTGTAAGAATTTACTAAAACTGTTACGAAATTCTAATGTCATTCATGTTATTGACTTATTGTACCAACCCACTACGCAAATCGGCCTCATGTATTTTTATGTTATAATATTGTATTTTCTCTGTAAGTGATTGTAAATCTTTTGAGAAAATAAATGTCTAAAACCGTAAAACCGTAAACCGTATGTAATAGTGTAGTATTTTTGTGAATCAAGAATATGGATCCCTTGTTAATTTATCGTGTAGCAAATAAATACTCATTACAACTTATGTTTCTTTAGACAACATATTATATTCAATTTTATAAACACTCAAAAAATAATCCTTAAATAAAAATGCATGTAATAATGAACTTAGCCAAATAGTAGTACTTACTGTTTTATAACGTAACAAAACCCAGTGCAAAAATATCAATACGTAATGTGCATACCAAACTAGAATGTGCATACCAAACTAGAATAGGAAAAGCGCAGGAAGATGATGATGAATGTGTCATACCAAACTACCTTAAGCAGGAAAACTTGAATTTTTTCAAAACTGTCTTTCCTCAAGTGTCATGGCACCGTATACGAGTAACTAGTATCACTTCGACCGTCAGTAAGTCAAAGGATCACCCGACCCTTCACTACAAAGTTCCCTCTCTGGTTCCAGCGGAAACCCCAGTTCACGTGGCCGTGGCTGGTGCTCGCGTGGTGGAAGGGGCTGGTGCTCATCGTGCTCACCGTGGTGGGCATGGTGCTGCTCACCTTCAACCGGGATGTCAACACCATTGCTGAGGCCAGCGCCGTCATTTCTGTGTACTTCGTTTACTCAGGTAAGAGGAAGTTTATTGAAGAGAAAACTTCTTTAGCAGCGTTGTGCACTTTTTTTGAGGTGGGTTAAAACTGTAAACTCGCCTCAGGAGGACACGTGCCTCCTCCTTGCAGGGCGCTTTTTTTTTAACTACTTGCTTTATGTCGTAGTATGTATTTTGTTTTTGAATCAATGTAAAATGGACGGCTGCGTCATTGCTCTGTAGATTAAGTTCGGGGTTCCCCCGCTTGTCGTGTCCTGTAATCAGATATAGTTTATTGTCCGCGTGTAGAGGACGCTAAGTACTTTGGACAAGGTGTCCTTTTAGCGTCCTAGTGTTAAAATGGAACTGATAAGGAATCAGTTGCCAATAAACTTAACAAAATATATATTTATTGTTTATGTTTCCAACAACAGCGGTGGAAGTAGGTATCTTCTTTTTTCCTATGTGATTTCTCTCAGTATTTCAATATCAGTAAAGCTTTCTGTTAAACCACAAGGTTCTGAAGCATGACGCTGTATTAAAAGCAAATATTTTAAGTCTATACCACCTCTTGAATAGGAAAGGCCCTCACCGCGGTATTACAATGGACCATAGACCACAAAATGCCTCTTTCACGCTTTTTCGCGCGCATAGTGCATGACCATAAACAAAGCAGAGGTGCTTACGCATTGTTATTGTCGCTACAGTCTTGTATAACAATTATATTGCGATGTGTTGAGAGGTCAAAGATCTGCTTGTGGCGTGCGCAGGCGCATTAATGAAGATGTGATTAATAACTAACCTACAACCTGTGAGGCTATTAGTGCCGGTGTTTTGTTGTATGAACGCACAAATGTTTCAAGTCATTTGAGAGCACAGCGATATTCTATCAGCGACAAAGAAAATGGAACAATGCTTCCGAGATTCTTAATATCCAGCTTTTGGAAGAAATACCAAATGCATTAAAACAGATTCACTTGTCTAGATCCTCAGTTCAGTCAATCATGCTACTACTATCAAATCAGGATTACGGCTCTCTAAGTATTAGCACATTTATGTGTTTGCGGGGATATGAGGAACAGGGTGTAACGTTCCTTAACCCCCATAGAAAAGGGAGGATCCTCCGATCAGACGGGAAGCTGGAGTTGGCTGTAAATTGCGTGGAAACTGGCGGACGCGCGCAGTAAAGTCCGTGATGTCGGAATGGGCGGCTTTTCTATGTGTACTGAGGAATGTTACACCCTGTTCCTCATATCCCCCCAAATCTGGAAGGCTTGAGAAAGTTATGACCGGGTATGTGCTAACGTTCATACTCGGGGTCACCAGTTATGGGGGATGAGGAACTTCACACCATGTTCCTCATACCCCCAAATGTGTCATTTATAAATGCTTAAGAACCTCATGCAATCTAACCACCTCTTCCATTTCCGGGGCGAGGTTTAAAGCCTAAGTCTGAGAAGAAGTCATGTAACTAACTAAATAATCCAGCAGAACAAACACCTGCCAGCCCTCAAACAAATATTGCACTTTGCAACCAATACTCATTTCTAACCTACGTTCTTTCTATTCCAGCCCTCCTGCTATACTTCGCCGTGGTAGTGAACAGTAGAAGACAGGAGCTGGTGCACGAAAACTACTGGGCGAACAAACACATGCTGCGGCATGCGAAGACGCAGTACTATTACGTGTAGGAGTGAGCGAGACAAGACACAATCGAATGTAGATGCTTAGAATGTTCCATACAGTCCTTTCACATAGTTCTTTTATCTCTGACAACTGCAACGCATTAGCAACTTTATCGCGGTGAGAATAAAGATTATTGATAATGCAGCAAATACAATGGTCCCGGCATATTTTTTAGGACAAGCCCGCCACACTATTACCAAGCCACCGCAACTCTTGAAGGTCAAAATCAATAGTGGCGACCACCAGAAAAGCACCGAGACCATGCATAAAGCTGGGCGAACCCCCATACAAAATCCTGGATCCTTGTTGCCTAGCATCACGCACAATATGTCCCTGGCTGACATTTGTAAATCTTTGACAAACGTTACGGGTAGTCAGAAGCCTGAGAACTTCCCAATCAGTCCATAACGTTAGACAAGGAATATATTATTACCCAATAGCTTAATTGTGGAGGTCAGATAGACAGTCACTCCATGTCAAATGACGGTGTTTACTTGCATCCGGTAAGACTGAACGGCAATACCCAGACGCACATAGTTCAGAGAAGGCTCGGCAGATGATGTTAATGCAAACTCAAAGGTATAATAACTATGAAAGGACTGCACCCTACGTAGTCGTTGCGTAAACGCTGCGTCAACTTCTACATAGGATAATGGCGAGATAAGACAACTTTAGTGTAAATTATTTTAGAATAATTATTTAAGAAAACTGAATTAAATTATATTTTTATAGCTGTGATAAGTTTTGTTTGATTGTGGACCGATCCAAATATTTGAGATAGAGTAATTTAGAAACAAGCTTTACATGCAACGCTAAACACATCGACATTTAGTCAATAGAAGTTTCCTTATAGATAGAAGATAGAGTAGTAAGATATTTTTAAGTTAACGGTGCGTACGGTTCACTTACTTTTTGTTTTAGGAGAGCTTGAGAGATCCATTTCAAAGACTATCTACTTAACTGTACACCAAATTGTACCATAGCTCTTTTACAAAATCTCTCCATAACAAAGATGCCGCAATATGAAAACTAATTAGCATTACTATCACTTAATCAAAAATAAACAAAAGAAGAACCGTAGTATATTCTCTTTTCATATTCCATTTAAATTGCCATTACGTCAAAAGTTGCGCATACGTGGAAACAATTAAAGTGCGCGTCGAAGCCTGCGCCTGCTCATTGTGAGCACGGCGCATGCGCGGAAAATTGCGCGCTTTTCACCCGACGCCACAATGGCGGCGTGTCACACAGATATTATAAATATAAGACAACCAAAGAAATAAACAGAAAGTAGTGACATGTAGCGTGTGCAGTATGGTAAGTAAGTGCTGCTTTTATTATTTATATTTTGGAGTCTTAGAATACAGTTTTATGAGATAAATAGGCCGAGAAAATGGCGCCAAATAATTCTAAGCGTCAATCAAAAACTTCCTTTTTATCTGCAGACATTAGTGGCTTCTTGCTAACCTTCTTTTAGTACGTTACGGACAGATACATGAGCCAGTACCTAACATAAAAACATTGATATCTACATGTTGTCATTATTTGGCACGAACAAACAAAATGAGTTTGTTTAATTTCTAATCATTGTCTAAGTACATTATTTTAACTTTACATTATTTGCATAACGATAAACAACTCAAACATTTTACCATAATCTAAAAGGTCACTTTTCCCAGATGATTCCCATTAACAATACAAATAGAAATAAAAAGGTTTAACAACAAATTACAAAGACACGATATCTCTAATATGGTACAAGTACATTAGAGATGAGATAACTCTCGAAGATAAACCGATAACCGATGTTTATCGATATTCGTTGTGATTGACCGTAAACTATCGGAATGTTACCGTGTTGCAGATGAATGATAAACTGGCCAGAGTTTTGTTGATGTAGTTGTAAATTATGGTCAGCGACAGAAGTTTGAATATCGCTCGATAGCTGGAGGTGACGCCCTGGCTGGAGGCCTTAAACTCAAGGCACCCACAGGGATTTGCCCGGTTAAGCAGAAGACAGTCTCCTAGACTGAACTGCGAGATGTCATTTCGAAAAAAAAAAACACGCTCGATAGTTATTGAATTTCTGAATTTGTGTGACTGTCTCTCTGGATTTCCGCACACAACTGTTTTTTACCTTCCCGTATAGTGATAATTATTAGATAGATAGTATTTAGATAGTAGGTATAAATTCAGTTATAGGTGATGCCAATAATCTGTTTTGATTTATCATAATCTCACCTTTTTTTTTTTTTTTTTTTTTTTTGGTGGGTGTAAAATCATCGAATAACCCCTCCCGCTCTTGGGCAGAGCGAAAGGGAGTGTCAGACTTCTACTGACTAAAAACCACCCATGTTCCTTCTTCGCCCTCTATGTCGAGGCCGCGATAACCGTTGGACTACCCGCGGCCCCGACAGGCGTCGGCCCTTTCGGGCCCCTCCCATGTTGCTGACATCTCTTTGAGGCGCGCGTGGAACACGAACGCGCCGTCGACACGGCCTGTTTTCGTCGTGAGACGGACGGACGGCGAGTTAGCCCATCACTCACCGTCCACAGGCCCGCGTCTACGGTGGCCGGAGGTCATCGCGGGACCCCCGACGCCCGGAGCGCCTCCCGCGGCGGCTGGGACGAGAGGTTCTCTCCCTCTCGCGTTCCGCCACCTCCTTCGCCAGCATCACTGCTTCGCAGAAGGAGGCGACGGCTTTCCATTCCTCCTCGCCCCGGACCATGGCTTGCACCAGGGCCGGGCGCGAGAGGTCGCCGCCGCCGATCGCCGCCACGAGAACACGGCGGGGCTCCGCCCAAGCGGGGCACACCTCCACTGTGTGCTCCACCGTGTCCTCCGGCCGATCCTCGCAATGGTGGCATCCGGGCGTTTCCTCCCGCCTGATTCGGTGCAGGTACCTCCCGAAACAACCGTGTCCGGTGAGGACCTGCGTCAGACGGAAGGTGAGGGCGCCGTGGCGCCTCTCAAGCCACTCCTCAAAGAGGGGACTTACCGCCACTATCGTGGCGTGCCCTGCACGGGGTTGCGACAGTCGCTGTCTCCATGCCGCCATGAGATCGCACCGGAGGTCTGTCCGCCGCGCAGCAATTTGCTGCGGCAGCGGAGTGACCCCCCGGCGCAGATCATAATCTCACCTCATTTCGTAATTGATACGCGTGTAATTGTAAAAGATATAGAATTAGCGAATACAAACTTGTCACAATATCAATGTTTAGTTTTCTGCAAATCCAATTATTTACAACGCATTGTGATTAAACAATGATATTCAGTTGTTTCAATTTACAATATGTATTTATAATATGCGGGCTAAGTAGGAACATGGGTTGTTTTTAGTCAGTAGAAGTCTGACACTCCCTTTCGCTCTGCCCAAGAGCGGGAGGAGTCATTTGACGATATCCCACCACCCAAAAATAGAGATCGTACGTCATGGTATAATCAGTAAACCCAGATCATTGTCTCTACGTAAGTATGTACTAAATATTATGCAGCCATGAAAAGTGTGTACAAAGAAAACTTCGATATTCCAGTAGCACGGCTTAATGAAAACAGGCATGACAGCTACACATCTGTCTCAGTGGCCGATATAACCGGGCTTTAACAATTAAGTACTGGCCAGACATTACAAGAAGGACAGACGGACAGAACTACTTTTGTAAATTCGCATTTATAACATCAAAAAATCTGCGCCCGGATGTCATTCGTAGATACGGAACACCGCAACCGCAACATTATTACTTGGTTGTGGAGGTCGTGTTTCAGTTGCTCTATGTAAAATACAGTTTTAATTCAGCTGCATCTGGAAGACGTGGAGGTCGACACTTAAGTATATATATATTTGTGAAAAGACTAGGCATGTGATGACCAACTTCCCAGTAATTGCTCAAAATGTCTAACAACGACCATCCGATTATACTCAGTAATAAAGTATAGATGTGAGTATTCCCACGAGTTGCGCTGCGCAAGCGCACCTCTTGCACTTTCACTATCTCCTCACCTGTGCGACCGCACTACACATACAACATCATTTAAATCCATCACTATTGCTGTCATAACCATATACCATGGTTGAACATCAGACGATGGTGAAGTTATTGAACATCGTGATGTTAAGACAAGTCTATCATATTCCAATGTATTGTTTGCTTTAATGCTTTGAGACTGCGAACTTGTGTTTAAACAATAATTTTATGGCTACGCGAAAAAACCATTTGTTGCCAGTAGAATGAGTAACGTGTAAAATTGACATTTATGTCATTTGGTCGTGTGTGTCGGCCGTAAAGAATAGCACCATCCCATATCTTCCAGTGGGTGTCGTAAGAGGCGACTAAGGGTCTTACCAGATAATGGGCAGCAGCGTTCTCTGTGCCTATGTAACAACCAAACTGCGATCGCCAACCCGCCTGCCAATCGTGGCGATTATGGCAAAACCCCTATTTGAGCTATTTTTCCTATATCCAGCAGTGAGCTTTATTTGGCTGAAATGATGATGATGATGTCATTTGACTGGCTCTTAGGTGTAGTAATCGTAGTCGTGACTGCTGAACATGAGGTCCTGGGTTAGATTCATGGGTCGGGCAAAGTATCCATTAGGAATATCTTAGTAGGTGCCGCGGAGTCTGCATTTGTGTCCATTTGATGACAATAAGCTCGCCCCATATAACATGAGCCTTAAACATAACTGGCTAAATGTGGGTCTAATTGGGTACCTCTAAGCCTTCAGGGATTACAGGCTTGATTGTTACTTCTTTAGTTAGCCTCTCCATCATGCACTATCTGAAATCTCTTCACATTTCACAAAGCAAACGATTTGGTCATGCAACTTCTTTATCGTGAACTGACAGATCTTATAAGAAGATATTCCATAGTATATATGAATCTAGTTAGCGCTATTTATCACGATTTAGAGGTGTTTTCATTTTCAGCCATACCTTTGCATGTCTTGTATCTATACCTGACCCAAGGGTTAATCAGCGTGTGAAGGTGTAGGCTGCGCTGTATCAGGCGGATTAAACGAGCTATATAAGTAAATGTGCATGAATAAAATCATACTAAGTTTCTAAGTCTCAAAGGGTAATTCCTTTTACCGCGGAATCGACACAAAGGGCTGATAAGGAACATGGATAAGTTAGTAGAAGCCTTTTACACTCCCTTTCGCTCTGCCCAGAGAGTTATGAAATAACCCCTTTATTTGATTATTTCCCACCGCCCCAAAAAAAATGGGTAAGTACTACTTAGTGAAGGGAATTACCTTTTACAATAGTACTTAATTTACCAGACTATTGGTCCTATTATTGCATAATTAAAATTGTATCGTATTTTCTTATCAAATACCTAGCAGAAAGACCGGATTTACTATAAATCACTAGTAGAACAGAGATTGGTGGTGTAACAAGATGCAATCTCATGACCCAGCCCTTAGTCCTCAGCCACGAAGCTCCTTCTTAAACAACAATCTGGCTCTATAATAATTTGCCACCATTTTTGGGCCTACAATAATGATTTGCGGCCTCAGGCTCTGTAGGTCCCGATACGGATAAGTGTCGTGCCGATTTTGGACATCAATTATTGTACCCGGAATGAAAAGGCGATAACAGTGAATGGACGAATAAATTACAAACAACATTCTTTTGAATGAAACCGAGAATCATTGATCAGTCTGTAGAACACACCATAAACGGATGATTGATAAATCTTACGAAATATCTTGCGGACGTTGGTTTTAAACGCTTATTTTAGGTACTGCGATAAAATACAGGATTACGTAGTTACTCTTAATATCATCGTTATATACAGGCGTAGCATGTCTTCTTCTTTCAGATTTCTTTATACGTTATTATTTATATCTTGTTGTCATATGGTGAATGCTATTATAGGCTTACATACCAGCATCTTTTTATTGTAATATTTTATGTGAAACTGTGTGTACCTAATAAATAAATAAATACGTTTATCTCCTTTCTACCGCACTGTATATGTATAGCCTGATCAATCACCATATATGAAAGTTCTGGTTATCTGTTCTGGTAGAAAATATCATAAAAAATGCAATGCTTATGTTTAATTTATCTGGGACAGACGTCATCAGACAATACATTATTATGAGAGACAAGCCGATTATCGTCACGAACACGTTACCTAATTGCATAACCATGTCGTTCTGTCCTTCCTGGTCTCGTGGTCGCAAGTGCAACTTTGGAGCGTGTGGTCCCTGATAGGTAGGGTAAATTGTTCCTTTTTATTGTTGAAAGAATATTTCAGTGGTAACCTGGAATGTATTTAAAATAACCACAGGTTTTATACATGTCAAGTATCTCGTAGTACACTATCAGTGTCAGCATTCTTGACTGTTTTAAGAAAAATACATCTGTCATAAAGTCAATCAATAATATCTGTTGGCATTCAATAATCTTGTTGTTAATAAGTTTCGACTTTCTCGATATCAGTAATATTCTATGCGATAGTTACGCAACGCAATATCTACTTACGTCACACTACACTATATAGTAACTATACTCCTATATATACCTACTTGATTCCACTTGTATCATGCCGAATAGATAGGTACCCCCAATCTACGTAGAGTCGTAGAGATCTAGGTATCTACTACGTAGATTGCCTACCTACTTTTTTACTTTATTACTATAAAGTTAAAAAGTTAATTAACAGTTTTATTAACATTACATTACATTTTATTACGCATCAACTAGATAAAGATAACATTTACTATGATTCCGGGTTTTATCTTTTATCTATGTGTCGCAAATAGGCAGACCTACCTTAAACCGTCGTACTCGAAGGCACTACACCAGACGCATGGCACAGGAGTGTAGTGGTGCACTTCTTCAAAAAAGGTGACAACACCATATTGAAGAGTTATAGACCCATCACACTCTTGAGCCATGTTTACAAGCTGTTCTTGAGGGTCATTACAAACTGTCTTGAACGCAGATCTGATGACTTCCAGCCTCCCGAACAAGCCGGTTTCCGAAAAGGCTTCAGCACTACAGACCACATCCATACGCATTGCCAGATTATACAGAAGACTGAGGAGTATAATCGGTCATTATGTCTAGCGTTTGTGACTATGAAAAAGCCTTCGATTCCATCGAAACCTGGGCGGTGTTACAGGTGCCGTATTGACTATAGGTATATCGAACTGCTGAAATGTTTGTACAGAAACGCCACTATGTCGATCCGATTACAGGACGAGAGCACAAAGCCAATCCAATTGCTAAGAGGCGTGAGACAGGGAGACGTTATTTCTCCGAACGCATTGGATCGCAACATCAATGGCGAATATATCACCTCACTTTCGTTTTGCCGATGATATAGTGATCATGGCTGAATCGCTGGAGGATATTAACACAATGCTCAGGGACCTCAGTAATGTTTCTCAACAGGTGGGTCTTAAAATGAACATGGACAAGACGAAAGTTATGTCGAATGTCCGTGTTCCACCCGTACCGGTAATTGTTGGGAGCGATACTCTCGAAGTTGTCGATAGTTATGTCTACCTTGGGCAAACTGTTAAACTAGGTAGATTCAAGTTCGAAAAAGAGGTCGCCCGAAGAATCCAACTCGGATGAGCAGCGTTCGGGAGACTTCGCAACATCTTTTCGTCTAAAATTCCAAGTAAGTGATAACATCAGTAGAAAATTGATCGGAAATAGGTAATTAGTCAAAAAGGTGTGTAAATTTGTTATTCTCTCTCTAATGCCTGAGGCTGCCGTTACTAAAGTTTTAAATATCGATATATTCGCATTCAGTATTGATATTGGTTTCACATTTTGACAATTCTTAACTCATTTGCTCCGCTGACGATATTTCTCCTGTAACAAATTAATAATGTATGATTTAATATCAACCACTTAATTTAATGTTCTGACAAATAAACGATATTATGATAATCAGATTGTGACGGGGAAGGAATAGAAAATATGGTGCAGATTCATGGTAAAACCAAATTATCTATTCACTGGAGGAGCTCAGAAACTAGTTACAAGGTAACACCCTATTGATGATAGCTTAAATCAACGCTACGCTACTGATCGCACAGCTGGATGAAGGGTTCTCCCATGACTTTTAGTTGTTTCGATCCAAGGTCAATGTTGAACATTGCTCTTAGTTGTCCAACTCGTCCAGCACTCTTCTACAAGGTTGCCGCGACGCTTTCTGGCTACGTTAGGGCTCCAGAAAGCGGCTATTTTGGCCCACAGCTCATACTTTGCTACCCTACCCTAGGGATTATAAAAATAATTAAAATCAAGTGTATCGAACGAGGCTGACCGTGACAGACTAGGTTCTTGGCGCGGCCTCACTCGCGTTATGTAGCCGTTGCATAACGCGCTCACTTTCACCAAAAACGGTAAGTCACTGACCGACGGCCTCACCCCCTTCCCCCCACACACCCCACACAGCGCCACCGGCCGACAGGCGTGCGTGTCAATGCCACTGCTGCTGACATAAGTGGCCATCATAGCCGACCTGTCTGATGGTTACACTGAAGCCTCAGGAAATAACTCAACGATGAGGCAATCATGACACATTATATGGTAAAGCAATTCAGAGAGTGTAATAGGAATGCATTATAATTATAAGTTGATGCAGAATCCACCATTTATGTTTGTTGTAAGTAGTTGATACATGTGGTATGCTATGTTCTGATGATAGCTGATATTAGCTTGAGTTCGCAAACTAACTTTCCCGTAGCATATACTGGTCTCATTGTTACGCGGTCTCAGCACGGAACGGCCCCAATCCTCCTGACTATGAATGTAAGTGAACCCATTAACCACCACTCAGGCGATGTCATTATTTCTTTGAATTTTGGTTTCGTGGACAATATTTATTTCAGGTTGAATAGTAAAGATTGTCATGCGGCATTAAATCCGCCTATTGTATGTACATAAAGTTTAAATAAATAAAAATTACGGTTTTCTTACACTGTTTACCTTATACTGAGCTAATTAAACAGGAAAATAACAAAATATTGTGCTATCTGAGTGATTTACTGAGAATGTGTAACATTTCGCTGTTTTTTTAGTGACATCATGTTCACTCGGTTTATAATCTCTAACAGTCTTTATCAGTTACGTGCTAGTAGGTGTGTTTGTTTGTTTGTGTGGTGGACTAAATGACACACAGCTAGACAATCGTTACAGCTTAATTTTAAAATATTGTATTTTTGCTCAATGAAAATTAAATATAAGAATCGAATACCTTTAAACGAGCATGCAGTCTTGCATATGTCTGTGTACTTTATAATCTAAATTTCGGAAACGGCTCCAACGATTTTCATAAAATGTATGCAGGCAATAAATTGATCTAGCTAGATTTCATAAAAAAATCAGACAATAGAGTGCTCTTGTAAGGGTTCATTTTGTTACCTTCTGAGGTACTGAATTAACCCTCCTCCTCCGGCTTCGGCACAAGGGCTAAGAAGGAACATGGGAGGTTTTTAGTCAGTAGAAGTCTGACCCACCCTTCCGCTCTGCGCGCTCTCCCTTCCCATGACCGGGAGGGGTTGTTTGATGATATCCAACCCCCCCCCCCCCCCCCCAAATAAACCTACTCTCTACATATCAACCTACTATTTATAGGCTGACTGGTAATTAGTGAGCGATTTATGTTCGCCTCATTGGTCATTGTTTGTTATCATGAGTATGTACAATATTATGTGTTTAAGTAGGTATTGGTCACTAACACCAGCCACCCTATAAAGACAATCAAGTTTTTTTTGTTGCTGTGTCGAGTCTTTATTTCACTGGGTGCAAACATTTATAAAAATCTCAGCTACCTCACGAGAGCACCAAACTCGTCCACCTCCAGAGATTACGAGGAAACATTTGAATATGACATTTGTTAGCATCAAATACTAATAAATAGTCTTTTGCTGCGACCTTGCTAACAGACAAAAGATTAGCTGCTACATTTGATGCTAACAAATGTCATATTCACAGGTTATGGGCCCAGTCACGCTTCCACTGCGTGACTGGGCCCATAACCTGTGAATATGACATCATCTACAATTTGAGGTGTCTCGGCAGACAGTATTTCTTCAGTAAGTATTAATAAAACATTACCACATTTATTGCGTCAGTCGTCAGTCCTACTGACGGCGGCTTGTGTACAATGTACAGTGTTCGCATCACCCTACGACCTATTGCAAGGTCGACGGTGTCAGGCACTTGTGATAGACAGCCATACGTTATTGTGCAGATGGGTAATTAAAGCCATCTGAGAAGCAAATATTTCTGTAAGATGATTTTTTAGTCACGGAAGGTTGATACCTAATACCCTTTATTAACCTTTACTAACACCATTTTTGAAAAAAATTGGTACGTAAAATTTTCATATTAAACCATTTCCTCGAGAGAATTATCCGCTCTCTGTGAAACGCTAAAACTTTGTGATTTGAAATCTCAATATTTTTGTATTGAGTGATACCAAAAGAAAAAAACACGTATTCAATGATTTTCTCCAAAGATTAACAAATCAGAATTTGGACGGTGACTAAAACATCATCTTGGACATATTATTATTTTTATAATATCTTAAACTTACCTGAAGAACTGTGGGTTGTCATCTGCCTAGCCCTTCTAGGATTTTTTAGACGTTTTGTTTTTTATGTGATGTTTTGTTATAATATGTATTACCTCTCGTTCTACAGAAATACTTTTCCGTCATATGTCTTTTATGTAATTGTAAAATAGACCAGACGTAGAGGAGAGGTCGACTACTTAGGCTAGGTTTGTCGAAACGAAAACTTTTTCTGAGCAATTCTTTCAGTGAATTCGTAAAGGAAAAACATAGACATTAGATAGGTTAACTAATAGACAAGCATATGTATTTTTTGCATTTGAATAAAAGTGAAAACGTTATCCTACGATTATCGGAGGACCATCAACGCAACATAACTACACAAGCCTTTAGTCAGTTATCACTATGATCAATGTCATCCTTATTACAAACCTCTCACTGCCTTATTTGTCGTCCGTTTGTCACGATAAAGGCCATAACCAGTCGATGGCAGGTTTCTCTTACATTCCCAGCGACAACACTATAACTTTTATTAGGTACCGATAGAGTATGGCAATGTCGCCGGTTCACGCGGTGACCTACGAGTTGAGGTGCACTGATCAAGGCAAAGAGGTTAGAAGAAATTGGGATATGCAGTACATTGATTCTTTTGTAATGTAAATGGCATCAAGGTAAGAAAAAACCGCGGACACGTGTCCGAAACAACGAAAATCTAAAAAAACAAATGCGCCAGAATATACCTATGTCTTTTATTTCGTAAGGAAAGTCTAACATTGTATTATCAACTCGATCTGAGTTGATAATACAATGTTAGACATTTCTTCTTTTCTCGGCAGTGTTCATTTAAAATTAAATGAAACGTTTTGAGGAGTAATAATAGATTAGCGATTACAAAAGAATTTTCAAAAGGACTCTTTTGAAAATCTCCGAAAATAGGGGTTCCAGAGATTCCAACTTATTGAACATAAAAAAAAATGCTTAGGAACCCTTTTCAAAAGGAGTTTCCCTTTTTTAAGTGTACCTACAGATAGGTCTGTTGCAACTTTTGACAATGGATCATAATTCTAGAAAGTGGTTCTATAACATTTCGGAATTGCGGCGACACCCCTTTTGGGGGGGTATCATCAAATAACCCCTCCCGCTCTTGGGCAGAGAGAAAGGGAGTGTCAGACTTCTACTGACTAAAAACCACCCATGTTCCTTCTTAGCCCTTTATGTCGAGGCCGCGGTATCTCTTGCGAACAATCCGTGGCCCCGAAGGGATGGCGATACCCCTTAGTTGCAAAGAACTTTGTCCAAAGCTGGGTGGAATCTTTTGTCCCATATCATATTTTTCTTGATTCCATGTTTTGAATACTTTCTCAGCAACCGGTCGGCGGTCGTCCGTCACTGTATCGCAAGCCGCCACCACGCCCGCGAGCCCGTGCCGTGTGCCTTCAGCTTGTACTTGCAAACAAAATATTATACACCATGATGTAACGCTTATGTTATGAGCTAAAAGAAAAAGTTAAAGTATTAACAGGTGTCGTCTCCCTAACCTACGTTCGCTCCTTTTGATGTCTTTCACTATGTTGTTCTTCTGATTCATTTCATTTTAAGCAATATAACTACAGATATGGGCAGAAATAAAAAAGGTCAATCAATATTTCATGCCACGTTACGCTACGCTGAAGACAGCTACATTGATGCAGCTGAATCCTAACATTTATAATGGGTAAAACGATAAGTACTGCTCGGTAAGACTGGTGGTCATACTACCAGGCTTCTGACTACCCGTATGCATCATCATGACATTATAATTGAAATTTCGTGTGATATCTTATCTTATGACAGAACATGAACTAACCAATCTTCTTTTAATTGCAGTTTACTCCATGGATTCTACTCTTTATCTCAGCTGCAACCTTCGCCACAGAGCCTATCACAACTGCAAACAATAACATAACAACGCTATACCCAGTTTTTAACAAGACAATCTCCAGAAATGAAATCCTCGCCAGATTCAGTGATACAGAAATCAGGCCCACAGATACAAATACAAAAACGAATGATGCAGAGCTAAAACTTAATGATACAGAAGTAACAATCAATAATACAGAAACTAAAATAAATGATACTGGGATGAAACTCAACAAAACAGAGACCAAGTCCAAACCAGCCTCACAAACATGGAAGATAGAATCTGGTTTCGCGCCATCCAATCTTACAGAAGACGAGAACAATACAACTGATCCTAAAGTAAGACAAGAGAAGAAGGAATCTTTGAAGGATTTCAAGCCAAGTCAACATCTTGGAAGCTTCTTTGATGATGACAGTGCTGAAGTTATTAAGCAACCAGTGTTTGGGCCGGCTGAGAAGAAGCCGGCGAGTGGTTTTATAAGGTAAGGGTGAATTTGCCTTATTTACTAAATAATAGTTAAGATAGTTCAGTAAACGACATGTCGTGAATTGTTTCGATTATAATGTAGGTAGTCATAATACCAAAACTATGATATAAGTCTTACCGAGTACGATAGGACTCATGACAGTGGTTACGTATTTTGTTAAGAGTGGCTAGTTTGTCTATATTCCGTACTGCTCTATAAGGCTTAAGTGTTATCACTAACCCACGTCCTTCTGCACCAAACTTACCGCTACTTTCAAAATCATTAAGATTAAGAATACACATTTATTGCTCTTCCCCAGCTCAATCCAAGACGATTACCCCCACCACACAACCTACAACAACATACCCAAAGAGATCTACTACACGCACCAGCAGTTTCCTTACAAGTTCGAGGACGCCATCTACACCAAGACCAAGGGAGGATGGACGGACTCAATGGAGTCCAGGCCGACAGTCGAGGTCCCCGTGAAGGTCCCTGCAGGGGGGCTGTATCAGTCGCCAGAGGCTTTCAAGGAGAAGCCCCACAGTGATGAGGAGTTTGGTCTGGAGTCCTATGAAGATGAGAAGCATGGACATGCGATTAAGAAACGGTTGGTTGATAATTTATTTCTTAATTTAATTGAGTGATAGGAAAGATCTTTAAAACATAAGAAAAATGGAAAAGCAAAAATCTCAACAAAACAGTGAGGTCACTTCAAAACGTGTGCGTCAACGTTCGTCTAAACCTAACGGACTAATACATTATCGCTAAGGGTAGTCATCGTGATAAAGCAATCTGTGTATGTAATCTATATACAGCCTATAGAAGATTATTTGTTATACTTACGAGTACGTAGGCTAAGAATATAAAATTAGTATTATTATCACAAGAAACAATTCAGGGCCCGAAATCGAGTACGATTCGGATCTGTCTATCTGTCCCGGCTGTGAGTACCGCCCACGAGTGTGACCTACAGTTGTACAAGCTTACAACTTTTACCTTGCCATAATATCTCCGAGAGGGTGTAAACACATTCTTGAGTAAATACTTATTAAAAACAATGTAGGAAAGTCGAAAGCTGTTGGCGCAAGCTCAGTGTCGCGTTAGCAACAGATTCGCTCAGAAGGTCAATTCCGTGCAATGTTCGATAACTAGAAATATAGGTACTGCTGAATTACAAATACATGCTTTGTCTGTTTATATACTAACAGCTGCACGGGTCGATCTAAGAAGTTCAGCAGCGCTTCTATACGATCCAATATATACCGAGTTGATTGAGTGCCTTGGAATGCACGTTAAGCTCCCGGCTATCATTTGTAAATCTTTGACAATCGTTACAGCTAGTCAGTAACCCGAAAGTCTGGTCATCAGTCATACCAAGGGATTATTGTATCACCCAGTAGCTGGTTTGTGGAAGTCAGATTAGCAGTGGCTTCTTAAATACTGGAATTCAAACCGTACTACGCGGGCCCAGCACGGGTTGGTGAATGATACACCCTGCCAGTGGCGATAAAATAAATTAAAACAGTTATGCGCCTGCAAGCTCGAGATGTTACCCCTGATCCACCTCTGCTTTCGTTCGAGTTATACACAAATCGTCTCCATAATGTAGCTATCGATAGGTACCAAGTGGTACTTCTGTATTTCACTGCACCGTTGACGACAAACGCGTGACCCCTTGGTATCACACATATCCTTTCACTGACTGCACTTTGGTCAACACACATTAGTGGTTATTATTTATATTAATATCACTCGAATTATAATAAATTTATGGTTTCACATGAATAAACGACTGTGTTGCGAAAGAAATCCACAATATTTATCCTCACAAACTTCCGCATTTATAAAAATTACTAGTGGACCCAGCAGACGTCGTGCTGCCCGGATAGTTTCCAGAAAGTTTTATCGAAATCGGTCCAGCCGTTTACGAGAAGTTCAGTGACATACACACGTACATTATAATTATATAAAGGGTGTAAAAGTCCCCTTAACGCAAACGAAGGGCACTTGTTCTCCCCACCACTGCGATCATTTTTTTGTTCTAGACCGTACCTGGGAACCCCCTAGTTACGGAGATATTGGGGGTCAAAGTACCAAATTTTGCACAGCTGTTTTTGTAAATACTAGTTTTTCAGGTTATAACTTTACTTAAATTACCTCCATGACCTTTATACTATTCAAAGCATCAACTAGCACAATGTTTTAAGAGTGCTCTATTGAGTTTTACCATAAAATCAAATTTTTGACCCAAAAAAAAAAAGTGGTTTCCCAGCAAAAATTTTCGCGTAGGGGTACTTAGTTTGATGTACAGAATGCTTGGTTGAGGTATGTGTGAAGGGTTGATTTACACCCTGTATATAAAGATAAGCAAGATGTATTGTACTAAAAAATAGTAGGCTTAGCTGTAAATATTCGAACACCAAGAAACAAGCTACAATAACAATTCCGCTAATAAACAAGTGACGTAAAAGAAACTTCTACTACAGTAAATCCTCCAACCTCTTACGTAAAACATATAACACGTTACAATAAAGCAATTATTCCAAGCAGTACCCGTGAGAGAAAACCAAAGGAACATAAATAAAACATTACCATAGTGATTAGCAATAGTCGTTACCGTCGCCGTCAGATTGTGTCACAAACCAGACAAGAACGTGAAAACATGCCCCTGTGCACTGTGCACTGTGTCACCACATTGTGACAAGTGTCTCAACAAGCCGACGAAATATTGTGAGAAAATAAATCACTACTAGGAACTACTTGCACGCTGTACAACACTCTTTCTTGTGTAAGAACGGAGAGACTGTTGTAACATCAATACATAAGATGACTGAAAAAGAGTGTAACTTATACAGCATTTAGAACACACTTAAGGAACATAGGTCTTTCTGTTAGACGGGTTGGGCCAAATGAACCACGTGGGTGGGTTAAATAATGTGATACTATCCACAAAAGTGAATACTATCTAAAACTATTTTTACAAAATCGCTAGCCCATGTTACCAGGGGTCGGCGCAATATGTTTTAATCTTCCATTCATGTCACTGTCACAATATAATTTACTACTTTTTCTTTCTTATGATTCCTCACACAATCCATCCATCGTTTATTTGGTCTTCCTCTCCCCCTCCATCATTACTCACATGCTATTCTACCCTCCTTATAACAAGTCCATTCCAAGGCAATCGATTCCCTTTCAACTTTTCTGTAACGAGCGCAACTGTTCAAATTCTTCCAATATACTCGTTCCTTACCTTATCTTGTCCCACCACACATCCAACTCAGTATACTACATGTATTTTTTTCATTCATCTTCTTCACAACCCAAAAATAATCTACGAGAGCAAAAACACAAATCCTTCCTAAGAATCTACAACCAACACATATATCAAAAAGACGATACGATCGCAATGATTGATAGATATCGTAAACGCAAATAGAGATAGATGCGCGTACGCAAAGTGATAGTCGATCTGGGACCACCGCGCTGCGCACTCACCGCCGATCAATGTAATGTTATATGACTCTACTGGTACTAGCTTTCACCCGCGGTTTCACCCGCTTGAATGACGGAAATTATCTCACTTGAATATACTACTGGGATAAAAATGATCCTATGTGTTAATACAGGTTCTCCACGAACAGGTGCCAAACACCGAAATACGTACAGTCGTTTTTGCGTGAAAGTTTAGTTTAAATTGGAAAAAAGAAATTGTAGCTAGACTACTGGTTGGAGATCGGAAAATATGCCACGGTAACCTACTACCGGGATGAAAAGTATCCTACATCTAATCCAGTTCGTGGTCTACTTTTTTTAACCATAAAAATACTAATCAATTTAGTCTTTAGGGAGCGAAAAGGTCCCGTCGGGGCTGCGGGTTGTTCGCAAGAGATACCGCGACCTCGACGCAAAGGGCTAAGAAGGAACATGGGTGGTGTTTAGTCAATAGAAGTCTGATACTCCCTACCGCTCTGCACAGAATGGGAGAAGTCTTTTGATGATTTCCCACACCCCAAAAAAAATAAGGAGCAAGTAGGTAACAGACCGACAGAGTTACTTTCAGATTTAATGTTAAAATGGATGTATGGATATAGATTAAGGCGCAGGACCTGTATGTGTAATGTGGTACTAGACCCACTTTCTAATGTTTTGTGTTCGTAGCTCTGGGAGGTCTCTTATGTCTCGTTACAGATGTATATCAGCATTCATCATTCAATCAGACGCATGATAGAGGCACATTATTATTATTTAAATAGAAGAGGAGGCTAAACTTTCTAGACGCAGCTTTTGTACTACTGCTGGGCAGAAAGGGATCGATTCCCAGAAAAAAGTGTTATTGGGTTTTTTCCATTCGGAATTTCTCAGTAGGTAGTAGCACCAGTCGGGCTGTGGCTGGTTGGTGGGAAAACGCTTGTCCGGTATCACTTCAGACGTACCGCAAGTTATCATTCATACCTTGTCGATGTTCCGCACATTCGTATGAAACGCTTACGTACGAAAGAGCCTCCCTACCTCTCTGCCTGCGTCGGCGTGGGTTTTCCAGAATTCAAAAAACCGTTCATCATATAACCCCAATTTATTTAAATCGCAGTAAATAGGCTTTTTCTGGGTTAGCTCGTTCTATCATCGACCACATCTCTGCTCCTGGGGTAAGATTGAGGTCAAGAGTACACCCATCTCATATTAAAAAAAAAAAACTTCGATAAATTATGAGTCTATTTCACACGTCTGCCTAACTCTTCGGTAAGTCAGGCTATGTTTTGTTTATAATAAGCTAAATAAAGTGTTTGTTCCAGCGTGAACCCGTGGCAGAACCTGCTGCGTCTGGTGACGGCTTTCATCCCGGTGGGGCTCATCATCTCAGCGCTCACGCCCAGCATCGTCACCATCCACAACGTCGATGATAACACGTCAGTGCATTACTTTACCAACACACCTACCTTGTGAAATGTTTATCAAAACTTCCCTTTCCCTTCCCTACCCTACCCTGCCCTCCACGCTGTGCATGAAAAGCTGTAGTTAAAGTGATCACTATCGAAGTCGTGGAAATGGTGAAGTTTCTTAAAAATAGACTCATCACATAGGCATCAACCAAGCGTTCTTCAATACATTAAGCTGAGTAAATCTGCACAAAAATTATTGCAGATTTTTTTGTAGTGTTGTTTTTTCGTTTTGCAACATCACGGTTTCTGGTAAGACGCAATAAAACTTGTTCAAAATCATCAAATCATTACAATGCTGACGGATGTATTCAAGATTCTTTATTTGCATGAAATATGGTCCAATATGGTCTTAAAAATAAAAGATTTCACATATATTTAAAAAACATATTGAATAATATAGGGGCCATGGAGGAACTTAAAGTAAACAAACCTCCCCTACACCGCGTGTGCTTACGATGCTCAACGCACTCGTGGAGACCCTGTAGGTGGACATGTTTGCTGATGAATGGAAGAAGCATTAATGGCTCATGCTGTACCAAATTAGAATATAAAGAAAACGTCAGAACAACAAAAAGATCGCAATGACAGGAAGTACAGGTGCCTTTCAGCTTCGTGATACAGTCAACACAAAATCTCCACTAGCCTTTTCCTCAAATTATTTTGGATTTGCTCCAACGTAAATTCTACTGTACAAAATGTTGTACTATAGCAAAAAACAGCGATTAGTAGTTACCTAAAATATCATAATGTTATTGTAACAAGAATGATAATAACAATATTATTCCATTTAAGATAAATAAAATGTAGATTATGACACTAATAACCATTTGATAACACCAAAATTATCTAAAAGAATTTTAGGTCGATAAACTGATGTTTTGGATTTCGCAATGTTGTGTTAGACTTCAGGACAGGTCAAAATATTTTTTTTACCAGAAATATACTCCGTAGTTGGAATAGAGAGACTTTAGTGACATTACATCAGCGATAACGGTGATATAATGGTGAAAATGAAATGGAACTGACTCCATCGACTAATCGAAAGGGTTGTCTTTGTAGAAAAACTAAAAATAGTTCCAATTCTAAAAGTAGTTTAGTGAAAATAGTTCGAAAACAATGACCACTAGGTGCTAGTACAGTTACATAGTACAAAAAATACAACAGCGCCATCTATGGCAAAAATAAAGAACTAACATTAACATTCCGAATCGCACAGTTCAAGTGCCGACAATGACAGGAAAGGACGTAGTCTACCAGATATAAAACCCGACTGGTCAGGGGATCCTTCCTTTACACCTGGGTATAAAGAACTTTACACCCTGTACTGTATAACCCGAAAGACTTATAGGTACAGAACGTTTCGCTAAATCTCTGTCCAACATTGAACTAAGACTAAAACTACCGTCATAAGAGGTGGTTGTCATCGTAAGTTTCTTGGATCCATCAGTCATTTACCCTGTGCTATTCAAAAAACTACAAATCCACCCTATTTGTAGTTTTTCGAATAGCACAGGGTAAATGACTAATTAACAAAAAAAAATCTAATTAGTCCGACGGATAGATTTCCAAAAAATTGGACACATATTTTTTCTATTTTCACGTAAACAAACAATGAAGACGATACAGTGCCTTGAAAACTCTTGAGATGTCATATTGTTAGTCATGAGTATGACATCTTTTAGCGGTCAGTGACGACACAAGCCCCAATAAAATAAAACATAAAATACGATTATTTTTCGATAATCTAACAGACGGACTAATTAGAATCATATTTTTTTTAGTCAGGAAACATCCCTATTGCAGTGGAACTACAAAGGTACACGCGGGATTTGAACCGGAATAGGACGCTGGACTTCCTTGTATACGAGACTTACTAGCAAAAATCAAACATAGACGTTCTATTACATGGAAGGGTTTTTGTTCTGTGTGCAACTTCTTGTAGTTTTTTTAGGTTGCTTAAAAAATAGGGATACCTATAAGTTACTACGTTTACGTTTGAAAAAAAACACATTTAATCTAACATTATCACACATTTTTTTTTTAAGTGCCATTCTTATCAATTGTAGTCTTGGAAAATAAAGCATTACCTATTATTATTATTATTATTATGAAAAACATTATCGTATCATACGAAAATAATAACAGATTTGAAGAACCGTACCAATAAAAATAAAACAATTAACAGACCAGTCCTACCAAACTCTTGGACTTTGATTTTATATATCTGCAGCTGTAGGGTTTCCCCTGCAGCTCATCCATGCATCCAACATCCGCGTAGGATCGGTTACATGGCAGCGGACCGCACCGCCCGCCGCTGCACGTAACCACCGCGGACGTAGCGCGCGGCACGCGAGCTGTATGCACGCAGCACAAGACTCGCACGCGACATACATGTCAGTCAGATGCGTCAAAGCCGAAATTATTGATGGTACGAGAAGCACTGGCCAGTACTGGCCTTAGCGGGAGAACAAATGCATTAGGACTCATGAAGAACTAAGTTAAACACTTTTAACCTATAAAACGAATAACTAAACTTTGGTGATATAAATTTCATCACCACTGCTCTTGACACGGTTAACAAAATCATCGTAAGTAATCCAGCATGTTCTAGAATAAAAAAATGGAAGGCTTGTGACATTCATCAACCTTCGCTGCGGGTGGTGGATAACAGCCCAACCGTTCTCACAGAGAGGTCTGTGACCCAGCAGAGTGGGGAGCTCTTTGTGTGCTTCGATTCCAGAACAGAGAAAAGGATTTGTATGAAAAGCTTATTTACATAACGCTTATATAATGCTTTAGAAATTCCAGGTAATCATTTTAAATAGGATCAAATAATCATTGTTATCTGAATGCGCATCGCGTGGGCGCATTCGAGGAGGCACGGGTAAACTCATAATAAGGAATTGAGGAGACCATTGAACAGCACTCAAGCCGCATAGTACAAGCTAACATAACATAATATCGAAGAGGCCTATGCCTCTATGAAGTACCTATGTTTTTCATGAAGTATTAAAGACCGCGTTATCCAAACAATATAATTATGGGTCATTGTTTGACCACCACTACAGGGAAACCGACTATTTTCGGGTATCACATTACCCAACAGTAAACGCGTGCACACGTCTTAACTTAGCACTTGAAAAACCTGATGTTTTTGTCCAGAACAAAAGAATAAAAGTAACAGCACGTTTGCACTGCTTATCATAGAAAGTTGTAGTTTTACGTGTGACAAACTGCGCCTGCGCCGCTGTAGTAACCGCGCGAGTGGCGCCGCCGCCGTGGCGGGGTTTTACGCGGATTTCTTGTATTATTGACATTTTGATTGGTAGTTGTTAGATTTGTAGGTATTGGAAATATTGACTGGTAACGATAAACGATTCAGGAACGCATGTGTATGAAATAATGAAAGTCAATATTTACTGAACATTACTTTATTAATCAGACTGATTGATTTGCATTTTTTTATGTAAAGTTTGCCCTACACATGGAATTTCTCCTGTATCGTGGGTAAGGTCACTCACAATTAAACTCACATGTATGTACACGAACGATCATTTCCGCGAACCGGAAGACGCAGCGTTAGTAGGCCGCCCACCAGGTGGACCGACGACATCGTGAGAGTTGCGGGCAATGGGCAAAAAATGGGCGGATGCAAACGGCAGGTTGCCGTTCTATATGGCGTTCTATGGGGGAGGCCTTTGTCCAGCAGTGGACGTCTTATGGATGATGATGATGGTATGTACACGAATACCCAGACCCGAAACAACTATCTGTCGGCCATAAAAATATTTGTTCCGTGCGGGGATCGAACCCGCGACACGTAGCGCAGCAGTCAACTGCTTGAGCCACTGTGTTAACCGTGTGGTCAAACAGAACAAAAAAATCTTATGTTTAGATACTCTTAGTACACCCGAAGAACATACGCTGACGTTATGGCGATGCTCTCTAGTTTAGGAGCTTTAGGTGAGGCAGATTAGGTGCGTATAGGAATAGCCGCGTACTGACTGAGCGCGTAGCCTCGCGAGGCAGCCTCGGGCATATTCCGAGCGACGCGATAATTTTTATTTTTTCATTGATCTCGTGCTCGGGCGAGGCACGTCCTGACCGACATGAGTTGCCTCGCGCGCATGTCTTGCGAGGCTGCGCGTTCAGTCAGTACGTGGCTATTGGCAAAAAGGGTGCGTGTTTTACCAGATATATGAAGTGGAGATAGTAAAAGGAGTATATCAATACGATATCTGGAGTTCTAAAGTTTCTACTCACTCTTTTGAAAAGAAGGCGCTAGTTTATGATTGTATCCATATTTAATAAGCAGTAATTGAATAAACCATCGCCTTCAATCACCCGTGGCGTCCAATAGCGCGAGGCAGTCGGTCAGTCAGCTAGTCATCAGAGCCACGCAGTCACGCGCATGCGCGGAAGTCGCGCACCTCCGTGAGTTGCGCAAGCGGCACTGGGTAAATGTGCATGTAGTGCACTGGTGTTGGTACTGGTGCAATGAACATTATTTATACATGTAGCTCTTTAATCTTTACACCTCTGAAGTGGGTTTTCCTTTTTATCGCACCAACCTTCCAATGTTGGACGGCACGGTTGGCGCAATGGCTCAAGCAATGGGCGCTGCGTGTAGCGGGTTCGATCCCCGCACGGAACAAATATTTGTATGGCCTACAGGTAGTTGTTTCGGGTCTGGGTATTTGTGTATGTGAGTTTAAATGTTTGTGAACGCTCCCTCGATACAGGAGAAATTCCTAGTGAGGGGCAACGTTTTAAAAAAAAAAAAAAAGTTTGAAGTATTCTTAAACATCTAGTGAATTCTAGTGTCTAAAGCTTCCCAGCCACCAGTTTGTTCAAGATCTACGATATCCGTCAAACAGTGTTCTGTCTGTACAGTTGTGGGCAGTTATAGTAGAAGCAAAAGCATAATCAGTCAAATATGACCCCAGAGCTCAAAGACAGGTTTCACCCCTGTGAGGGGTGGTAGTGATAGGAATGTTTAAGACTAGGGATGTTTACTGACTTGAAAAAAATATGATTCTAATTAGTCCGTCTGTTAGATTTTCGAAAAATATTGGAGACCTATTTTTTGTTTTATCAATACGATAAAAATTGGCGAAGATAAAACGCGTCAAAGATTTGAGTAGGGGTTTGTGACGGCACTAACCGCTAAAAAATGCCATACTAATGTCTTAGAATATGACGTCACACGAGTTTTCAAAGCACTGTATCGTCTTCATTGTTTGTGTACGTGAAAAACGAAAAAATACGTGTCCAATATTTTTTTGAAATCTATCTGACGGACTAATTAGATTTTTTTTTGTTAACCACCCTTTTCAGTCCGTATTCAAGACTTTGTGAGCATCATCATACATCAAACAACGTCAACTTGATGTGAATACTTCAAAAGCGATGACTGGCTCGTGTTTAGTGGTCGCACGCATCACTGCCACGCATGAGGTCTTGACTTCGATACCCAGGTTGTGCAAAGTGATATTCGGTTTTTTTATCAGAAACTTCTCAATAAACTATTACATTTAACTTGCAAAATGTGGGTGTTCTAATGGATACACGTCTTCGGACGTTACATGCATGATGTTATGTTCAAGAGCGACACCCCAACATGCAGGTTTTTCATCGTTGTTGTTTTAATTTCAGCCAGCCGTCATCTCTGCCGTACCGTCGCTCAGACCCGGGTATGTCGGACGTGGCACCAATCAGCGAGCGATGTCGGCGACGGCTGCTGTGTGAACTGCACTCCGAGAGGAACTATGTGCCGTGAGTTTTCATCTTCATCATCATCTTATAGGCTAATCTCATATTTCCAGGGTTCAGAACAACATGTTTTTTTTTTGGGTACCCAAAGGGTACCCTATTACTAAGACTTCGCTGTCTGTCCGTCTGTCCATCCGTCTGTCTGTCACCAGGCTGTATCTCAAGAACCGCGATAGCTAGACAGTTGAAATTTTTACAAATTATGTATTTCTGTACCGGCTATACCCACAAGTACTAAAATAAAAATTAAATAAGTTTTATATATATATTAACATGAAACTCCCGTGGTTATCTAATCAATGGCCTGTTTCACGACCTCCGTACAGATTAAATAGATAGACAATTAATGTTACCATATATGTTATTTATCTCTTCGATATTGCCAATCCGGAACTGGTAAGGCAAAACCTAAACACAGTTAAAGCTATCTTAACTGCACACACAAACACGATTCTCTGAACTTTTCCATACAATGCAAACGCAGCATGCATCAGGATAAACTCTAAAACAAGCGATATGACCTAGAAGGTGAAAGGTTAGATCTAGAGAGCACTTTCCCCAGGACACGCGAAGCTCGGCAACACTATCACTGTATCAGGGCGTTATAAAACCAACAAACGTGTTGTAGAACTAAGTTCTAGACGCTGTTATATCACAATGAGGATGCGTTTAGTTGGAATGCAGTGGAAGAATGACGACACTTGAGCACTGACAGCGCATGCCAAGCAGTTATGTGATTGCTAATTAATTATTAAGTACTGACTAACTTCAGCCCGCGGCTTCACCTGATCAGGTTTTCGGGTTAATACATTACTGAAAAAAATTAAGTGGTCAAAAAAAAAATCGAAATTTTTGGTCAAGTGTCAACAGGTCGTAACATCGAGAGAAATGGTCGAACAATAAAAATCGTAGTTATCGATATCAAAGACAAAAGGATCCTTTTCCATTTGAAGACCGATATCTCGGCGAGAAGTGGATGTATCAAGGTCTATAAAAAATGAAATTAAAGCTAAATGAAAAAAGTATCCGATTCTTATAGTGGTTGAAAATTTTGCTGGTTTTCTAAGATTACCGAAAAACCGCTGATGCAAAAAAAAATAAGATTACCGAAAAACCACTGACGTTACAACATTTTAAAGTTCGAATACAACTATACACTTGGAGCTACGATTTCCTTTTCTTTGATTTTTTGACGACCACTTCTTTCGAAGTTACGGCCTGTTGAAAATACCCAAAAATTTGTAATTTTTTTTATCCTTTAATTTTTTCCAGTAGTGAATATAGCCTACTAGCTTGTGCCTGCGGCTTCGCCCGCGTAGAGTTTGTTGTCCCACGGAATCATACTACTTGGATGAAAAGTATTCAATGTGTTAATTCAGGTTTTAAACTATCGCTCGTATAATCGTTTCAGTAGATCCAGAGATTATCCCCTAAAACCTCACAAACTTTACCTCTTTATAATTTATAATAAAAGATAGGTCAGTTGTTGCTAATCTTAAGTTATCTAACTGAATCATTTGCTAGTGATTGCTAGCCTAAAACTTAAAAAGCTGTGTTCCAACTTCGTCCGTAAAATATTTTGTTAAAATTGCGTAATAATGTTATTGAAGTCCAGAAAGTGCTAAACTGCTAATCTAATGAGATTAAATGACTTTTGATTTTGTTGAGTTCCGTGTCTTGGTATATAGTTTCGTCTAACAATAGTGTTTCAGCAAGTAATGTCCTCACGTTCATATTCGTTGCTTTTGAATATGGATAGTGGAAGAAGTATTCACTTCATTCGCCCCAAGGAGACCTGATATTGTCACCAATGATATGTAGCTGTACGTAACGTTAATCAGCGGGTCTAAAATGGCCGCTTTATCAGAATCCACGCAGAATCTTAGTATGTATCACGTGAAAATCAATTCGTCGTTTCAAATTCCTAAAATGGACTTAATGTATATAACTATAAAGACCATTTTAAGAATTTTACATTTTTAACATGATTCATATTACGATTCTGCTGAAGTGGCCATTTTAGATACCCAGGCTGTATGAGCTGTACGAGACTCGGACACTACTACTACTGTAGTATATTTCAGTGTCTGCCGGGACTACGGGTTGTTCGACAGAGATACTGCGGCTCCGGATACAAAGGGCTAAGAAAGAACATGGGTGGTTACTAGTTAGTAGAAGTCTCACACTCCCTTCCGCTCCGCCCAGAGTGGGAGGAGTCATTGATGATTACGCACCCTCCAAAGTAATAGTTTCTGTCAGTGTCCATTCTCCACAGCCGGTCGTCATTGGTCCAGATTAGTTAACTTTATTGATTCTTTACTGACTGATGTTATTGCAGCCCATCTACGTTGCCCAGACGAACCATGAAGCACTGCTACAAGATCCACTGCGAGGACACGGACGCTCTCTGGAGGATGCTGCGCTGGCTGTTCACCTACAACCAGGATGGCCAGAAGGGTGGCGACGAGAGAGGAAGGCTGTTGACTTAGGAGGAACGTTTGGAGAAAATAATGTTTAAGTGTGCGACGCGCGCGTTGATGTCTTTTGTATGAACGGGTTTTGAAAGTATGATCTAGTAGTCTTTATCCAAATCTTGCCTGATGTATTCTATAGATTTTATCAATTATCACATCACTTAGTAAAGGTTTTATGTCAAATCTTTACTAAGTGACGACTTAAGTAATCATAAAATATCTCTGAGTACCGCAGTTATTATTTCCTTTTAAGTAACACTCATTATCTACTTTACCTTTTTCGAAAACGTGGAATTAAAAACTGAGTGTTATATAAGTTCTGAAAAATCGATATTTATTATCTAGAACACGGTTTCCATTCTGGTTTTCTTTTAATGATAATAGAAACTGTATCAACACTAATCAAGAAGTGAAAAAGCATTGACGATTAGTTTTGATGAGTTTTTTTGTAGTTTGTCATCTAATGAGGTCCATCGGTTTTTTATGATGATTTATTACTGAACTGGAATTTTAATTGAGTTTAGAAATTTGCTTAAAGCTGAAGTATGCAAATGCTTTAAAAGGATAATCTTAGTTTTAAGTAGCATTTAAAATAGAAAACCAATAGTATACTGAAATGAAATGTATGTTCAAATTAAAAAGTTAAATTAAGTAATAATTGCTTACAATATTTTATTTATTTTACAACCCGTAACTAATTTAATGTATTTTCATTTAATGACTGCTAATAGTGGTGTCGTTTTCAATTAGCTGGACCGGATGTCGGCTCGCCTGGCACTTGGCACATCCGGTCAACTAAATGACGTCGGAGTATTTACTGTTTTTGCACTTAACTGTAATTGATCTAAGAATCTATAAATGTCAGAATTAATCGTGGATTAACGGCGTTAGTTGCTGGCTATAGGCGATATTAAATCTTTCTATCGTCTAACACTGATGAAGGTTTTCCGGAAGCTCTTATTCATACGAACTTCTCTATTTAAATGTGAAACCTGAAGGCTAAGCTTAATTGCAGTCGATTGATGTTGACCAGTATATGGTCCACCTCATATAAAAGCAATTGTTCATCTAAATCTGTCGATTTTGTCCAACAGTCACCGTGAATATTTGGGGATGGCACAACGTATCTTCAGGATATGCCAAACTGAAAAACGTCATCATCTGCCTTTTCCCAACTAGATTGAGGTAGACTTCAGTCTACCGGATGCAGCTGACGGCCGAATAATAAAATGCCACTCAAATATAAGTAACGCTCGAATCTAGTGCTGTCTCGGTCGCTCCATGCTGAAGTAACAGAGACAGAACGAGATTTAAGGGCAACTTAAAATTGAGTAGCGTTTCAGTATTCGGCCGTGAGTCTCAGTATTTTACATGGAGCGACTGCCTCCACAACCCAGTACTAGGTAAAACAAAGTTCCTTTTTTTTTAAATTTGGGAAATCATCAAAGGACTCCTCCCACTCTTGGCAGAGCGGTAGGGAGTGTCAGACTTCTACACACTAAAAACCACCCATGTTCCTTCTAAGCCCTTCATGTCGAGACCACGGTATCTCTTTCGAACAACCCGCAACCTGGTAAGACTCTCGGTTGCCGTAAACACCGCAAAAGTTACATACATTACTTACGGAAATTACAACACAGTTTCGTCATTCGTTATTTTATCACAAGTTCCGTTTACCTATAGTATATAGTATTCGTACGTTTCGTGTCGTGTAGGTAGGTTGTGTTCACTTTCATTCATAATTACAGTGAGTCAGGCTGTTTACATAAAGCGTTGCAACAAAACAATAATAACAGTCACGTTTCTCTCAGCTGACTCATGAATCTAACCACAACATTAATTGGTTATGATGCATGCTCTTTATACAGCGGTCTACTAAAAACTTGGTCTTGATTGGATATAGGATATAAACTAGCCTCCAAAAAGGACATGGTTTGCACATAGGAGACGGTCTTCTCTTATGATAAACAACCTGTCTTTCTCTTGGTACTTCTCTCAGTAAAGAAGTAACCATTTTAGAAGAAATGCAGGCGGAGTGACTTTTGAAAATTAGGTTTTTGAAGAAACTATCGCTGTCGAGCTAGGCGCCCGGGTGGTAAATCAACTGCAGATCCGACTCAATAGCTTAAGTAAAAAGTCATATTTCTAGGTTTGTCTCTCGCCTAGTTCATCCTCCAATATTGTACCAATTTATAAGATATTTTAGATACTTAATAAGAAGGATTCTGTGCCCCTATGTTTTTCTTTTTTCATTAATAGTTGTCAAATTTGTACACTAAGCCTCTGTTAACAGCGATCTAAATGAGTAATTTGAACATTTTTTGAGGATTCTAGTGCTTCAAAAAATAATGTATCATCAAAAAGAAAAACATAGGGGCGTACAAGCTCAGACCAAATAAAAAGTGGTCTGAGCGTACAAGTAGTTAATTATCATTCTGTAAAAAATCATAGCTTTATAGTCATTAACAAGAAAGAAAACAGACGAGAGCGTTTATACGGAGAAAAGACCTCCCGCATTTCCTCGTAATGAGACCAGCCTTTGCTGCCAGAACTCTTCACAAAAGAAATGATCACCGCAATCTTAATAAGCAGCAACATCACATCTGCAATCTACGAAGAGTTGGTCTTCTGCTGGTTGGAGAGGTCTGTAACCCTTTGGAGCAGTGGAGATAAAACTAGTAAGTCAACGCGAGCAAAATATATATCCGATTATTTCGCATATTTTGCTATTTCACAAGAGAAACAGTAGCTATTGGGCTTCGAGGACCTAGAATCAGGGAATTTAGTAAGAAGCAATGTCTTACAGCACATGTAAGGGAAAAATATGAACAAAATACCCACAAGTTTATACGGAACCCTCTATAGTCCAATTCGCATTATACCGAGCATTGGAGAGTGCAGTAGGCTTGGTTGGTAACGAAGTGAAACCATGCGATATAATGAGAGGCATCTACAAATTCCTCAAAATAAATCCGGTTCTCATCCTTCCGCATTCAGTGATTCAGGTCTGAGCATCCACCGGTCGTTACATCACAGTACACACATTCCGCCAGTGAAACCACTGCATCATATGATATTTACATAGCTATAGCCATAATGCTATGTGCTAAATATTTCGCATTATGTGGTGGGACATGAAAGCGAAAGACTTTTATCTTGAGTGTTCAAGATAAGACCACAGATTTATGTATTTTGTGGTTTATATACTCGTATCTTCTGTTAAAGTGTAAAGCACTACTTTCAGCTAATATTGTGGGTTTTCAATCTAGATTTATCTATATAACTTATCATAATCGATACGACAAATATTATTAAACTATCTCAGTGATGTAGTGGTCACACGCGCAACTACTGATCAAATATTATTGGGCTTTGCACCAGGAAAGTATTATAAGGAGCCACTGAGTCTGGATTTGTGATGGGTTGAAGGCAATAGGCTTACCCCCTAATACACAGGACTTAAACTGTTGAAATGTAGGTGTTATAATAGTTAGACCCCTTTCCTCTTTTTTTTTTGGGATCCTTAAATAACTCCTCCCGCTCTTGGGCAGAGCGAAAGGGAGTGTCAGACTCGCCCACGTTCCTTCTTAACCCTTGTACTGAGGCCGCGGTATCTCTTTCCAACAACAAGAAGCCCCGACGGGACAACCCGCAGCCCCGAACAGGATAGTTACAGCCCTGCCCCAACCTCTTCGAGTGTTAAGTAATTATTATAAATGCGAAAGTAACTCTGTTTTTTAATGACTTAACGACAGAGAGTAAAAGTACAGGCAAATAATTTTCTCGAACTTGTGGACAAAAGCAAGTTAGGAACAAGGAGTTGCGCCATAACATCCGGTGCAAGAGTGGACACGGAAATGGCGTTTCATAAATATTTAAGTCTATTTGGTAGTCGGAGTATTGTAAACGGTTTAGATAAATATAATGACGTCTGAATAATACATAATGCTAAACGGTATACATTTCCATATCAACAATCCAATTGTAAATGTGAACGACTGGACGAGCTCAAAACATACCTAACGTTATTGAAATTTCTTTTATTTACAAATCTGTAGGAGTGCTCTTGTTGTTTTTCTCCTCTTTTAGTTATTTTATGCAAAATATTAATATGACTAGTCCATCGCTATAGCTCACATTGCGAATAAACACACTTCTTCTGGTTTAGCTCGTTCCATTGTCGATCGACCTCATCGCTTCGGTTTTTTTTTTGGTGGAAAATCATAGAATAACCCCTCCCGCTCTTGGGCAGGGCGAAAGGGAGTGTCAGACTGCTACTTACTAAAAACCACCCATGTTCCTTCTAACCGCGGTAACTTGTGAACAACCCGCAGCCCCGTCGGGACCTCGTCGCTTCTCTTTGGACAACATTGTGGTCAAGAGTAGGCCCATTTCAGATAAAATAAAATAAATTTAGTTCTATGTTCAGTACGATAAAGTCAAAAAACCTGGGTTTCCAATTCAGCGTACTTAAAATCGCGATAACTCAGGGTCGTGTATTACTACAAAACTTTAGTATTCCATTTATACAGGTAAAGTTTGCGTAACTGTTAGTTTAAAAGTAAGGGGTCGTTTTGGGAGGTACTGACTGGATTACGAAAATTTGTACACCAATAGACAGCCTAATCTTCCTCGAATGTCATAGACTATTAAACCGTTACCATGGGATAATTTTCGGTGATAATACGAGCATTGTCACGGCAAACACCTATTCCATTGAACAGGATTTACTATTTCACCGACTCACCGACATTGCATTCCTAGACTTCATCGACGCACAACACTTGAATAGAAACTATCCGTCAGTAAATAATTATTTAATTAAACACAATTAACATGATGACGGGTGAAATATTACTAAACTATAGATTATGTATGAAGTAAAAGTGATTGTAGGAAACACTCTCTCATTATCGCTGGATAATGGAATACAATTGAGCCATTAACCGAATATCTACACGTTGGCCAAATACCAATATCTTGGCCCAATACGAGAACCAACTTTGGAGGACAGTATAAGAAATTCATTGAGGGTAAAGAACGAAAATCAAGATACGCAGACCACTATTAAAAATGCTCGTCGTTTATCGACATTATAACGGAATTATCTTATCTCCACCTGAGAAGGTTCTTCTTTCTTGGCCTAAGCTTTGCTTTGTTCGGAGTCTATTTCAAAACTTATATGCCAGCTAAGGCAATTAGCCAAATTCTGGCCCTATTTAAAGGCAACACACACTAACAAGAAGTAAACAACAAAGGACTGCAAGGAATGGATACAATTCTCACACCAACAGCCAATTTGTAGACACAACAAAACATTTGAATTTGAGTGCTTTCCTAGCACCATTGTTACCAGACTGATGCAAAACGTAATAAAGTGTCATGACTGTACAAGTAAACGTCTGTTTGTTATAACATAAGTATCCGCTTTCTTTGTCAAGTTTTCTCTGAGTCTCTAGAAGGTAATATTGCAACATCATCAGCAGCTTTCGATGGCATTAGTGGTCATTAAATTGGCTCTGTGACTTATAATTAGCGTTTTCTTATGCAGAACCCCAATTGACTCTGACTGACTCGGAGGTCAAATCTAGACCCTCACACTAAGCAAAAGCGCTTAAGACCACTAGACTCATTGAAAGATACCTTAAAATAACATTTCTCCTGTAGCTCGTCGTAGGCTAAAATACGACATTTCAAAAGGGTAGCATAATCAGTCTATACTGTTCCCACTGCTGGGACACAAGCCTCATTTCTATGAGACAAAATGAGCGATAATCCACCAAACTGGGCTTAGTGCGGGTTGGTAGATGTCACATGTCTTCAAATTAAATTCAAAGGATGGGTTTAACTCCGAAGGTAGATTATAGTTTGTATGCAAACTAAATAGTATGACCCCTATTTAATTAACATAAATACAAAAAAAAACCCCGAAAAATAATAAAATAATGATCACAATAATATATTAAAACGGACACATTAATATTCGGCTCACAATCGTAACATAATCTAACATAAAGCAGATTTCTCGTTGCGTAACATTCGCTATTTGCGGAAGTAACAAGGAAAGTGACGCGAATCCATTTTGCAAACACTAAGAAAGTGTTATATTCCGATTGTAATGAAATATTGCACTTAAATGTTAATGCATTGTTGATCGATTTATTGGATTTAAATATGGTTGGTTTATGACTCGAAGGGGTCAGTCATCATCATCATCATATCAGCCTGGAGTCACGCCCTGCTGGCTATTGTCCTCCTCTTTTTTCTGCCACATTTCATGGTCCCGTGCATACCTTTTCCATGTATTTCCGATGACCTTGACGATATCGTCAACCTTACGAGCTATAGGATGGCCCTGGTTTCCAAGGGGTCAGCCGCTGAACGATATCTATGTACAACTTGTCAGGTTCGATTCTAGTACAATTGACGACACGGTTGGCGCAGTGGCTCAGGCAATGGACTGCTGCGCTGCGTGTCGCGGGTTCGATCCCCGCACGGAACAAATATTTGTATGTCCTACAGATAGTTTTTCCAGGTCTGGGTATTTGTGTATGTGAGTTTAAATGTTTGTGAACGCACCCATGGTACAGGAACAATTCCTAGTGTGGGGCAACGTTTATTTTAAAAAATAAAATAAAAATCTCATGTCTAGTACAACACCCTAATTCTTCAGAGGTCATAAATAGCGAGTCTGAATCACACAAACAGCCGTCATTAATTGTCAGATACTTCCTAAATTGTACAACAATCTCTAATACAGACCCCAAGCGTCGTCAAAAGAAGCTTATAATCGCTTTATAGCCATAGTTCCGGTTATTAACGGGCTCGTTCGAAACGAAGAACAAGTAAAGTAACCGACAAACGGAAACTTCCTCTCGTCCGGCGTCACGCAACTTCACCACATTACACGTTTGCACGCGATTGATGTGACTGACACCATTCGAAATACTCTTAAAAATGCATCGCCACCCTTTTTAAAAAAAGGGGCTACGATTTATCCATACAAAATTTATTCCCCTTTTACTTCCTGAATCTCTTTTTATAATCCCTGTCTTCTTTTTCAGCAACTTCTAAGTAAAGAAAATGTGACCCTCGAGAAATAACCAAAAATGCGCCATTTTCACGGATATGATTACAGAGAGACCAGCAGAGCTACCATAAAAGAAAATTATAGGAATCTAAAGCTATTTTTCACTTCTTTGTGTTTTTGAAGGCAAACATAATATCAAACACCAAAATACGTTGTATCAAAAGTAGAAATATTTGTAACCGTTCTAATGAGCAACTCACAAAGACAATAATAAACATGATTTCTAAAAGCATCAGCAGATAGTTCATTGTCGCAACCCATTGCACAAACAGCGCCCATTCACAACTGTTGATTGAAGCCCATTCACGTGCACGTAACAAACACAAGTCTCACCGCACCATAACCCATTAGCACCAGCGAAATGACGCAACTGTCACCAAAGCACACTAAACAACAAACGTTGACACTTTCTTTGACATACAGCGACCGCAGTGCTGACACAATGGCTATAGAGATAATACGAGTAGGTTAGCACTTGCAGTTACCAGGATATTCGTCGCCTGGGGAGAACCGTTAAAACGCCACCATCCGGTTTATGCAACAAAAATTAACAATAGTGGCTCCCTTGTCAACGGCACATTGCCATCATGTGGTTAAGCAGTTTGGTGGGTGCACAAAATGAAGAAATTTTTAGTCTTGAACAAATGGTTTATTTATTAACCGACTTCAAACAATTTGTCGGATCTTTTTTTTTGTGTATGTTCCCCGATTACTCGAAGATGGCTGGACCGATATCGATTTTTATTGTTTTGTTTGAAAGGGTATGCTTCCCAGGTGGTCCCATGATCATCAAGTGATAGGATCCTCACCTGATGATAGGATCCTGGAGAAATAGACTACTAGTACTCTTCAAATTATAGGCACGCTTGAAGTGATTTGTGTAGTGTTTTGGAGAGTACTTTCTCGGAGTGGTTCCATTTCAATTTGGTGAAGATCTGATGAAGAACTACGGAGATAGGCAACGGAACTCCTCAATAAATGTTAGCAAATAGACTATTGTTTACACCAGTTCATAACATAATATCACGCCGGTACGCTGTAAAGGGATAAGCTCATGTGAACCACAAAAAAGTGAAAAATATAAAACTTTTTAACAAAAAATATAACACAAAAACTGAAAAATAAACTTTAGAATAAACATCAGATTCTGAAGTCAGTGGCAAAAAAATGAAATAAAAAAACCGTCACCGACTTCAGAAACAAATTTTTCTTTTAAAGTTTATTTTTCACTTTTTTGTGTTTTTTTTTTTGTTATTTTATTAGTTGATTAGCCTCTAAAATGGGCACTCGTCTATACGTCCTATTGATATTTGTATGCCAATCGAGATCGAATATTTATTTACCTAACATAACATAATAGTGACCCATACAAGAATACGGAGAACAGACCATCTATATTTTTAAATGGGTGGCCACGACAAACTCAACAACTAAGGTATTTCCTCGGAAACCGTGGCAAAGAAATTCTTTATGTTACGTTTTGTGGAGGCTTGTACGTTATGTGTCAGTGAATGAATTCTAGAATTTTATTAAGTTGAAGATCGATGCACACATACTCATAGCGATAAACTCACACATGCTTAGTGCAAACCCTAACCCCAAGAGAAAGTGCTGGAAGCTGTCTCGGTCAGAGTCTCCCAGCCACCGCGCTGACCCCGAGTTACACAATGCCAGTGATTACGCGCACGCGCACATGCGCTCATACACGTCATGTAGATGACCATGCACGAGATTATTACGGAGTGTAAATGACCGCGGCGTCGACTTTGAGATGAATGCTCGAGTATTTTAGGTTGTGACTGTAGTGTCAATCTGTAATGTGATTTTATTTTGTGTTCTGGGTCTGTTGAATTAATACAGTGAAAGTAAGATTACTACCAGCTGATTAACGAACACTAGAGTAGCATACTATGAAACTTAAACCAAACACTGTTCAATGTTATGGCAACGTTTAAATATCTCTTGCCCGGTTACTCGTAGCCTGTGTCCTCTGACTGCAATTGCTGTCAATATCACTACATACATATCATAAAATAAAGTCCTCCGCCGCGTCTGCCGGTCTCTCTGCTCGCGATAAACTCAAAAACTACGACACCGATTTTCATACTGTTTTCACCAATGGATAGAGTGGTTTACGATGAAGGTTTTAATATATAAATACACGCGGGTAAAGCCGCGGGCATCGGCTAGTGCCAAACTATACCCATTTCAGTAGCTTTTCCATTTACTACGTTTTCATTCTTATGAATGTTAATGTTAAGTCACAATTTCTTTAGGACGGAGCGGTTGATTTATAATAACTAACACTTACACGTAATACACAAACGCTTATGTTCTTACATAATAATTATGTATGAAAATAAGTACATGAGTGCTAAAACATCTCATAGATGACACCAATACGCTGTATGTAAACCGGATACAGGTAGGTGTAGCGAGATCTTGTAGGTAGATGCGGCACTTGTGATCGTGTGTTTGAGTTCTGTTCCCAGATAGGGAATAGCGTTTTAGAGATTTCCATTATATGAGAAAATTCTCAGTTACAATCCGGAGTCAGCACCGTGTCTTGTAAAATTATAAGGAAAAAAAAGTTAAAACGTAGTAGTCAATCAATTAGTCCGACAAACAGAGAGTCAGACTTTCGCATCTAATATAAACGCCATTTTTTAGACTTCTAAGAACGAACTATCTCTTAATAAAGTAGTCAAAAGAAACATACACTCTATCATCTTCAGTTATTAATTAATTATTTCAATCAAGTTTCATAGAAAAGTAAAAGGTTTTATTAAAAATGTCTGCCAATTTAATTTAATAAATAATTGCTTGTCATTCTTCAAAATAGCAGTCATCTTTCTGGCCATTTTAAACTTTAATTTGTTGATTTTTGTTTCCTAAAAAATGCTAACATATATTATGATGAATTTGGCAACCAATATAAAATTTATGAGTTCTATACATATTCATTGAGCTGTATGATTGTATGATTGATCGGAAATGTTAACACATTCCACACGTTTTTCAAAAAAGTCAGAATCCAGTGGTGACTGCCAGAAAAGTGCCGAGGTCGAATAGTCCCGGAAAACGATGAAAGTGTCGTCTGTGAAGAATTAATCAGAAAAGTATAGCTGAGAAATAAGATCTGAAGCAGGAAACAAAACAAAGCATGGACAATAGGCACAAAGGCATATTTTTAACGGGGATAGTTTTTACTTAGGAAACATGATGATTGACAACTTCAGCCTAAGCCTTGCCGGTTCTTCTCCTTAGGAATCGGCCAATGCACCGAACCGTGCACCTTTTTGTCGACGTTTTATAGTGCCCATGTAGCCCTATGTGATTTTTTTTATATTTTTTTTTATTTGATTTTGATAAGTCTCTACTGACCAATTTCTCTCTGCTCTGAGAATAACATCCCTGTGATCGTAGAATCTGGCTAGAATAGTATTTTATTACAATAAGATCCATAGTCTTAGAACGGTTTAGGAGCGTGGAGGTAGTTACAATGAGAAGTCTATACCAGGATTGGCTGAAGTAGGGCTATGGATGATGATGATGAAGGTATTATAATTATAGGGCTCCATTCAAAACTATACCCTAAAACCCTAAGCGGATTACATGAATGGTTGAAAGTTACGATGCCCATGACAATAGACAGTTGTTGTATAAAGTTTAGTAGCCAAGGTCTCGTTAGTACTCTATTGACGATTTGACGTGCTATTCCAAAGCGCTAACGAGATTCAATGCGAACATTAACGCTGCAATAAGAATAAAAGCGCTTGTCAGCGCTGGACAAAGCGACAAGTGCAACATAAACTTGTTTACTAAATAATATTGCAGTAGGCACTTTCGTTTCGTTAATTTGCTCTGAAATTAACACTTAATATTATCATCAGCAGATAGTTAGAGAACGTTTGATTGTTATTGGGTTTTTCTATCAGGGTATTTTTAGTAGCAGCTCTCAATCTAGGTGTGTGTCCATGAGAAGTAAGTGGACTTGCCCTGGAGTGCGCTTACATGGAGTAGAAACATAGCTGGCAACATGAGGGTAACCTATACAACACCGGTGCCTCCTTCAGGACCAAAAAGCATAAGAACAAGTACCTTAATCTTAGGGAATTCTGCAGAGATTTTGTAGTATTAACAAGTTTTATCTTTCCAAACATCTTGAAGATATCTAGTAATGTCTACTACTGAACTTAAGTCCATCTTCAAGTTAAGTGATGTCTGCTTCAGCCATCAAACCATTCGACCATTCTTTTTGTAGGGTGGGAACTCATCAAATGACTCCTCCCGCTCTGCGCAGAGCGAAAGGGAGTGTCAGACTTCTACTGACTAAAAACCACCCATGTCCTTCTTTCCAATAACCCGCAACAAACCATTCGACCTTATGATACCACGAGACAAGGCGGCTCCACACTCCACTATCAATCGTATTCATTGACACCAACACGAGTTGGCACAAGAACGCAACCTACGTAAAAATAACAGGTGGCCCACCTGCCCAGTGCCCACCTGTTACACATCGGTGTCCGCGCCGTGTCCGGACGAGGTTTCTCCGGTAATTGTCGCGTCCGGCCGTTACGTCATGCGCGCGCGCTTAAACGGAGCTTTGTTCAGGAAATGTTTGGTTTAATGCGGCGGTGTTTTAGTGTTTTTGATATTGTAGTTATTTGTGCACTTTCCAATTGTATTTACAACTGTAGAGAAATGGATACTTGTCACAAATCAGAATCGTTTTAGATCATTATTTATTAATATATATAAGACATATTAAAATGGTAAATAAAACATAATCACCGTAAGTCACTAACTAAATAAATAAATTATCTATATGAAGAGAAAATACTCAAAATCGATATGATGTAACGAGACCCAGATTCACATCGAATGGAATGTTCAAAAAAATTGTCAAAATCTTCACACCATCCCACCGTGGAAGAGTTACACAACGATCGGTGGCGGCGCACGCGCAGCGCTCTCACCGGCCGCCAGTCGCACCTGACGCGCCGGCCCGCTCTGCCGACAACACCCGACCACGCACGAACACGCACGACCGCAACAACCGCGAACGGACTTATTTGAATTCGGAATTAAAACAGATAATTCGAATTTTCTAGTGTTTTTTTTAAACGATACATCTGGATTTTTGACTGGATTATTTTAGTATTGCCAGTAAGTGTGCAAGCTTGGGGCGAGTGAGAGTGGTGTGAGGAAAGTGAGTGCAGGCGGGCATGCGCTTGCGCCGCTGATATTTTCACTTTCTACGCGACGGGACACTGCGCACTGTGAGTATACAACGCTATAGTACCCTCCGATTATATAATATTTGTACTTTCGGACACACTAGCTGGTGGATAATCGATTGAAATGAAATCATAATTTTTACATGATTCTTGAAACGGAGAAAATCTTTCGAAAACTTAAACGGGAAACCTGTTCGAAGACAATGAAAGCCTACATTTTAAGTATGATGATGAAAGTAAATATTAATTCTAAGTCCAATTATCGAAAAGAGTTCATGAACTCCACATTCACTGCGTTGCAATGCAACTCAAGTTATGAGCTTCATCAACCATAAAGTGTTAGAAGCAATGACGTATTATATATAGACACGTCATAAACTAACATGGCGGCGCTTCAAAATGGCGAAAATATTATATAATATAACTACTTTTACGCTTAAAGAAAGGCAAAAGAAAATATGACACCGTACAGTGGGATGCCTGTTGATAATAATATAATAATAATAATAATATTCCACAACTATCACACAACGCCATCTAGTCCCAAGCTAAGCAGAGCATGTGTTATGGGTACTAGACAACTGATAAACATACTTATATATTTCTAAATACATACATATTATAGATAAATTACACCCAGACACAGAACAAATGATTGATGCCTGTTGTCTTTATGTTTCGCGCAGGTTTACACACACGATTTAAATTAAGAACAAACGTAGCGTCGCGTGAGAGGTTGGTGCGTACTAAGGGCGATGTGGCCAATTGGCTTCATTTCATGTTGTCATTTTTGAGGGCGGACAACGTATCTATAGTTTTAATATATCATTGGTTAGAAGTAATGATCTAATCTTAAATCTCATTAGACTCATTAGTCATTACCGATGAAAATACAACCAAGAAAAACATGAAAATGGTCAGATTGCCCTTAATCTTGATCAATTTTAGGGCTTTTTTAAGGAAAAAAGTGTTATTTTTAATTTCACAAACGGTGTTCGAACCGCCAACTACGGAAATATCCTTCCGTGTTTTATATCGGCACAAAATGTCTTACATATTTATTTTGCTCGATGGTATTTGGCCTATTAATCTAGCTCCCTAATCTAATACATTGTATATTTTGTAAGTCAACAGCTACAACCAGCTAGACGTTTCAAACATAGATTACGTCGTTTATATGAGAGTAAAGAAAAACTGAGCATCTGTAGGAAATAGGTCAGTCTGATGACCTCAGCGATAAACTTGCTGCACTGAGAACAGTGAGAACCGATTTAAATTGATACAAAATTCACTAGAAAACAATGTTTTCAGTGAATAGTTTTTCTTCTTATGAATTATTGGCAAAGAGGCTCGCATTTTACATTGCCTAAGTTTCTGAAGCAACTTTGGAATAGCAACTTAATACTTTGAACAAACTAGGTTTCTGGATAAAACAATCTAATCAGTTTTTGCTATATACAGGGCTTACCCCAACCCATCCGTCTTTTGAGTTTCTAAAAGTAAACGTTACACAACAACAAACAATGTGCTGAAGAAGTGACTTTACTTTTATCAGCATTTTATCTAACGACCTTCAAAGATACCTTGGTCAACAGTAAATTCTCATGAAAGTCGTTAGAGTTAGGCTTAAAAGCCTTCTACTTTAATCTACCCTAAAAAGTTTGAATATGAAAACCAGGTTCTAAAACCTGGCTTGCACATAAATATACAAAGACAGACTGTCTTTTCCAAAAGTAGACAACAAAACAGTTGAGAAGAGGATGAACAGTAATAATTCCTCAGCCTCAATTTATAATAAATTCAAAGCATTAATCCTCATTAAGGAAAACTCACTCAATAAAACCCTGCTTGCAGGCGATAAGGTGTCGTCAGCAGCATTGACCTCAGGTTCGTCCTACATACCGAACACAACAACTTAATGAGCGATTGAACATTCAAGCGCACGCGCATTAGGAAATAATGAATTTATTTAGACATATATTGCGATGGGGCGACTTGAATAGAAAACTAATAAACTAGGTGTGGTGAAACTTTATATTATGCATAATTACTCTATCAAAACTATACACAATAGTATAGCATTTTTTTCATTAGCATAATTTGCGAGATCGACACTTACGATCACAACGCTGAGGTTCCATCATGTAAATATAGTAACGTAACGTAGTGAGGACGCTAATAGTTCGAGGGACTAAATAAGTAATTTACCCGAGGTAAACACTGTGCTTTTCATTGCGAATACGAATAAAATAAGAACATAAATTATTAACTACAGAAAAAAATTGTGTATTTCTGTCTTCTGGTCGTCCAGCTATACAGCCAGTATTTTTCATGTTAATCATTAAAAAAAATGGCAAAGATTTTGTCGAAGTCTATGTCATTTTAGAGAAAACTAAACTATATTAAAGTTACTTATTTAGTCTCGAGACGGGGTTTGGCGCCCGTAACGTAGTGAGGGCGCTAATAGTTCGAGGGACTAAATAAGTAATTTACCCGAGGTAAACAGTGTGCTTTTCATTACGAATACGAGGAAAGTGAAAATAAGAACATAAATTATTAGCTAAAGAAAAAATGAGTGTTGATCGGATTGTCGCTGTCCCGCTTATTTTTTTTTATGTTCTCTGGTCTTCTAGCTAGCTAGTATTTTTATGTTCATCATTAAAGAAAATGGCCAAGATTTTGCCGAAATCTGTATTATTTTAGAGAAATAGTTACTTAGCTAAATTATATAACAATCATATATTATTACTAGCTGTTGCCAGCGGATTCACCCGCTACAACCCACAGGAATATAAAATCAGGATAAAACTATCCTATTTGTTAATCCAGGTTATAAACTATCTGTGTACCCAATTTCATCCAAATCCGTGCAGTAGTTGTTGCGTGAAGAAGTAACAAACATACACACTCACACACTCACAAACTTTTGAATTTATAATATTAGTGTAACTTTATGTTATTTTAATTTTAAATCGCGCTGCGTTCAATAAAAATGTGAAAAAAACGTAGTTTTATTTTTAATAATTTGACAGCATGTCAGTTGAAAGTGATTCTCCCTAGGGCCGAAAAGTGGTACTTTCACACCGTTCCGCAGGCATGTTATGACCTACTTTCAAAGTATGAGTAATAAAAGCCCAATTAGGTACGTCCCCATCGTTAAGACGTAAGCCTCTTCCCAATGAAGCATAAGCATAATCGGCCTATAACTTTCCCATTGCTAGGATGTGGCCCGGAGCCTCCTCTCTATGTGAGGGTACCGGTCCCAATGCCACGCTTGTGGAGGTCACAAGTGTGCAAGTAAACAAGAGATTACGATACCAGCCTCGTTTCTCGTAATTAAATAATTTTTGTGCCTTTAAACACTGCTGAAAACCCCGTCCTGGGAGAGTTCAAAGATATTCCTGTGACTTTATGTGTTCTGTCACTGTTTTAGAACAGTAATCAAGTAATAAAATACTATTATTTCTGTAATCAACTTCCGGAGAATGTACATAGACTATTTTTATCACAAGTTTTACTTGAGAACCATAAATGATTTGATCTTGAGTCTGAGAGAGGTCGTACTAAATTAGGTCATTTTCAAGTTATTATTATGCTGATTTATTTATTTAAAATGAACAGCGACTGACAGTGATCCAAAAGAGTGTATACAACACAACTCTCTGACGCAACGCATAACATCACACTTGATTACCTAGAAGAGTATGCAGAGGTGGCCTTAGTACAGCAACATTACACCTGTTATGCTTAACTCTCACCTTTTTCCTCTATTAGCAAGCCTATTCACTTCCATCAAACACAAAACCAGACTTCAGCTCGCTTATAAAGAATTACTGATAGAAAAACCCACCACCAATTAGTCCTAGAAACTTTCTTCGCTGAAACTAAACTGCTCTTAATCTACCATAGCAAATAAATTTAATGTGCGGAACACCAATTAGGCACACTACACATTAATTATTCTCCATCAGTCTCACAAGGTAATCTATCGATATTGAGCAACAAACAACAGAACAAAACAAATGAGACAAAAAAGCCGATCGTCGGTTTTCTGTCGTCAGTTGTGTAACGATGAACTCGACTCGTGTGAAACGCGCCTTACGTCACTGAAAGTGTGCCACAGACGTGTCAGTTGAGAGAATCGGTTTTTAAAGATGGTTTTTTTTATTGATCTATAGGATGTTGACTATTTTGTTTTGTATTTTTGATTGGTTGGTGCAATCGATCTGAAAGAGGAGTGAATAGGCTAAGTAATAAATAGTCCCTGAATAATGAAGTAGATTAGAAAACAATGCTAGCCCACCTCGCAATTTGGGCGTGTAAAAGTACACCTTTGCCAAACCGTTCCAAGATTTGCAAGCGGGAAGTTACTTAATATGAAATAAATTAAAATATTGTGATGTTTATCTTTCATGACTTCCATGCCATATATTATTGTTTCATACAGTGAGCGATGCGTACTACGCCGCGCGCCGCTACGCCGACAGCTAGGCGTAGCATTTCGTGGCACCTATAAAATTTAAAACATATTGTTTCATTTATGTATCTAATACTAGCCCTTGCTCGCGGTTTCGCTACCGTTATGTGAGGAAGTTAACCCACGGGAACGTTTAAATGACACTTGCCTATGACACTCTGGAATAATGTAGCTTTCCATGAGTGAAAGAATTTTCTGGATCGATTCAGTAGTTCCAAATATTACCCCCTACATAATAACTAACAAACAAATACCTCTTGAAATAGTTTTTTTTTGTCGTGGTAACTTTATTTGGTACTACTTTTTGGCTTAGGTGTTTTACAGAGTTACGTTCCTATGTAAATCTTCTCCACTGAGATGTATTTCATCATGCAAACAGCATAGCAATTTTAACTGCATCAAAATATAATACTTTACAGAAAGAAGTCAAGTGCTTAATCATATATAACCATCGAAAGTAAGACGAAAATCGTCACGCACTAGTTGACCGACGACGACGACAGTGACGCTTCACTAAACTGAGCTACACTTATCTACAGGTGACTATTTAACAATACTCGTCATTTTCCTTTTATGTCTCTCCAAGTCGGGCTCATAATTTTTCACAAGCTAAGTAATAATGCCTGATTTATGTTTGTTTAAATAGTTAATAGCTTGATTATCAAGATTTATTGTCGAAATCGCTGTATGTTTTATTCTTCAGCAGTTTCAGTGGCCTAAATCTGTCTGCAATACGTCATGGATTTTCACTGGCTTAATTATTAAGAACATTTCATGCCGGATTACAAACATAATCAGCCTTATTATAAAAGTAGATAAACCTGGGTTTAACTTAGACTTGGTTTATCTCGCATGCCGTCACTTTCTTTTGAATATTATTGAAGTAAGACGGCATGCGAGATAAACCAAGTCTAAGTTAAACCTAGGTTTAACCACTTTTGTAATAAGGCCGTACGTGTTAAATTCAAATTCAAATTCAAATTGTTTATTGCAATCCATAATGTACATTAACAGGTGTTAAGGAAATTAATTCTAGACACAATTATGGACCCTGTCGGGCACAGCAAATGTTTGTACAAGTACAGCGGAGCGGAAGAGCGTTTCTTTTATTATTAAGTTGGCTTAAAAATATCTATTTTATAATTATATTCTATTAATCTAAGAATATATCTATTTATATACTTATTCTATTAATATTGTTATGCAATCTATGTATTCTTTTATTATTTATTTAGTTATATTTTTAAATTGCTTATTTGTTTACGTCCTTGTTATGGACCTTTTTTTTATATTAGTTTTGTAGGTACTTAAATTATGTATTTTTATTGGATTTATCCATTAAATATTCGTGTATTGTATAGTAACTTTTTTTAATTAAGTATTGCTTTAACTTATTTACAAATGTATTGGTTTTCTTTTGTTGCTTTATGTTTTCTGGTAATTTATTATATATTTTTATAGACATTGAATATGGACTAGATTGGTGTAATTTAAGACGGGAAGGGGGCAAATTCAGTTTGTTCTTATGTCGCAAAGAATAATTAGTTTGTACGTCTCCCCGTGTGCTGTAAGAATCCGGATATTTGCGTACTAGTTTACATAATTCCAATATATAAATGCTAACTAACGTGAGAATCTTGTGTTTCTGGAAGTGCGGTTTGCAACTGTCTGTTGATTCTATATTAGTAATAATTCTAATTAACTTTTTTTGGAGGGTAAATAGTGACGGGGCGTCTGTGCTGTTTCCCCATAAGATGATGCCATAGTTAAACCAAGCGTGGGCATACGCGTAGTATGTGGTTAACGCAGTTTGTAGGTTGGTAGTCTTTTTAATTTCGCGGAGGGCATATGAAAATTTTGAGATTTTTGATTTAACTGTCTGTATGTGTGTTTTCCAGTTTATGTTTGTATCTATTGTTAAACCTAGGAGAGTGAAATTGCTAACTGTTTCTATTTTTTGTTGGTTATAAGTAAAATCTATTTTTGTTATACTCGTAATATCATGAACTTGTGATCACATTATTTCGTGTTCTCGATCTTGAATGTTACTTTTGGTCAATAATTACTCGTAGCGAACTTATACAGGCCTAATTCCATAAGCTTACTTATGTACCTAAAGTTGAACGAAAAAACGAAAATTGCTTTATACAAACTTAGTTTGATAGCCAAGAACGAGAACTTGGAATCAGTTCATTAATCAAATATTACAAAATGTCAGGGATTGAAGAAAAATAGTTGGACGTTTCCGACTATTTTATTTTTAATTTCTACTCAAGCAGATTTCATATTTCACAGAAACAAACTCGCCAGCACGAATTTCCGTGGACAAGTTATTAATGACAAAAACAATTAATGATATTTAGCTTAGTTTTGTAGAGCGAGGCATAACTGAAAGCAAACAACGATACGCCATGCACTTTAACAGCGCAGTTCCATCATATTTGGGTCAGCAGTAAACCATTAAAATGTTATTGTGGAAACTGAAAGTTAATAACGTGTTTCAACTAGTTTGCGTTAAAATGGATGGTGCAGTAACCCGATCATTTAAACATGTGTTTTGATATCGTAGCCTTTGGCTATAATGATAATTATGTTTTCGATGTACGACCTTGAAGATAGTAATTGACTTAAAAACCACTAGTAATTGGGCTAACAAATTTAATAATGATTTGGTGAGGAAGGTCAAGAGAATTAGAGTTGTGTGCATTTTTTTTCTGAATCAAGAAGAAAACTGCACCTTTGGGGTCTTCTATTTAATGTAATGTCCTGTTGTTTTCTTGTCTATACTTAAATAAACAAAACTGCATTGCTCCCTTATTGATCTGTTTGCTTTAAGCTAACACTCTATGGGTTAAGCTTTTCTATAATAATCACCGAGCAAACAATAAACTGCAATAGAAAAACTAGATATACCTGAAATTCTTAACAATATGAAACCAACCATAACAGAAAAATGCGTGTGCGCAACATCAGATAATGTATGTTATATTTGATTTCCGAGCAAAGCGTGAACCAAACATGGAAATCATTATTAGATAGACTATAAAACGCTTCTTTCGCCAACTGTTCAATATTACCTTTAATAACATTACCTGATTGATACTAATATAATATTAAGTTGAAAAAATATATTCTGAAACAAAAAGTGCCTGTACATCGTACCTTTTTTATTATTAACGACCTTATTCATGTGAGCTACAGAGTTATTGAATAATCCTCCTTTTGAGCTTTGCCGCAGTCGGGTAAAATGTCATTGAATGTGACATTATGCAAATCAAACAACGAACGTTTTTCTGTTAAAAGAAGGTAAGAAAACCATTACATAGAAATTGCTGTTAAGTTTTCCTACGATGAGAAAACAACATTCATTATGAAATCTAAGAAACATTCTAAAATGTAATAAAAGTCATAAATAAATCATGGAAATCTTCCACATCAACTTATCATTACACAATCATCTAAACAGCTGCGCGAAGATGAATATCTTAACCGCTTCATCAACAACAAACGTACGTTTTATTTGAAAGTAACCGCGCTTTATTACAAAACCATCAAATTGTTCTCATTTAGTACATTAAAGTGCGAAAATGATGGGCGGCAACATAAAAAAGCCTAAATTCTCACCATTCATTAGAATTACGCGCCAAAACAGCGACATTTATGTCGAACTCCGAAAACTATTCACTCTCTAATTAGTAATTACGACCTGTAATGTTAAAACGTGGGAACCGTTGCTCGGGCGCGCTCGTGAACATTCGTGAACATTCGGGGGAGTTCGTGCGCAATCGGGCGCTGTCGTGCGCGCAGCGACCAATCAGCGTAACATGACGCAACTGCTTTCACTAGCGCCCAAAGCAAACACGTCGATCGATTTTGTAATTATATTGGAATGCGATGCTTTCTTATTTGGGTTTTTGAGTCGGTTTCCTCGCTGTGTCGTAATGAGGCTCACGCGCGAGTGTGCAGTCATAACACTTCCGTTTTTGGAGGCTGAGCAGCTTTATAAGTTGGTCAAATGTAAATGGGATCACATGTCATGTGCGTAATCGATTAACTCATTAAGTCCGAGCTAATCTTGTAGTCGTGTAGGCGTTTTGTAGTAGCAATATAGATGATGTAGTTTGTTGGTAATTAAAGTTTACGGATATTGTGTGGGCGCTTCCGTTACGGTTTGTGAAACAACTTACTAACATGTTCTGGTAATCACTTCATTAAACCTTTCGTTTTGATAAACTACGTAAAGTTATTATTTTCCTTGATGAAATTCGAAGTAAAACTTGCACTAAGTGTGTTTATACACACATCAAAAGTGTCTAGGGATCAACATATATTTTTGCAATAACTTTTCTCCTGATTGATATTAATTAAAATTTTCTTTAAGGATTCATCAAATAAAGTGTTTTCGTTTGTCACAGTAACGATAAACCAAGTCACCTTTGCATTAATAAAGAAATTTGCCATTTTCCTAATAAAGGGATTTTTGACATTTGAACCACTAACATTAAAGTTCGAAAAAAAGACTGAAATAACAGTTTTCTTTAAAATTTTATTGGGTAACTTAAACAATTAATAATCCGTGTTTCTACCGCGAACACTAACAACACAAGAACATCGGTTTGGCATACTCAAAATGAGTTCATCCAAATCACGCTGTGGAATGGCCGCCCATGTTCGTTGCAACAACAAAAAATGGTCTTCTTGCGACTGGATACCCTCCATATTCGGCAGAGCTCTTCTCTGTAGCATATCCCATGCATGCTCAATCGGGTTCAAGTCTGGCGACTGAGCAGGCCAGGGCAGGACATTGATGTTAGCTGCGGCGAGAGTCTGTCTTACAACTCTTGCGGTGTGCGGTCGTGCATTATCATGCATTAACTGAAATAAGGGACCGATTTGCACTTGTAGAGGAACGATGACGTCTGATACAATCGTCTCAGCATAAATTTGAGCGTTGAGGTTGCCTCTGATCCAAATCAACTCAGTTCTTCCGCCGATCCAAATACCCGCCCATACCATGATGGTTCCACCACTATAAGGATGGACTTCCTGGCAGGATTTTAATCGCTGTTGGCGTCCAGGGGTTCTCCAGTGTCGTCTACGTCTTGTATCCGGTCTCATACCAAAACGAGACTCATCAGAAAAGCACACGAAACGCCATTGTTCTTCTGCCCAATTTCTGTGTTCAAGAGCCCATTGATATCGAATCCTACGATTGCGCATTGCTATAGGTGGTACCCGTAGCGGTCTTCGGGAATGAAGGTTCACTTCATGCAAGCGGTTTCTGACTGTTTGGTCGCTAATTAAGTTCCCTGAAGAGTGATGAAGCCTCACGGCTAACATCATGGCGGTTATTGTTGGAGCTCTTCGAGTTAAGATTTGAATGTATCGGTCTTGTCTCCGTGTGGTGCAGCGATACCGTCCTCCATGGCGCTCAGCCATGGTACCAGTGCTTCGGTAACGTGTCCAAAGTCGACTGATAACACTCTGACTTGTATTCAGAGCTAAAGCCACAGTACGTTGCCGGGAACCAGCTTCTATCATTCCCACGGCTCTGAGCATTTCTTCCCTGCTTAAATGACGTCGCCGCTCCATAATAACGTTGGTTTTAATCAGTAGTAGGGAAACAGTAGCACTAATAATGTCTTCAATGCGTTGTATGTTTTTATAGGGAAAATATTGACAGCTGATTTTCATCTTTTACTCGAATTTGATTCACAGTTCCTGATTTAAATTATGAAATGCACCAAAAAGGATCCATATAAATTAATAAAATCATAAATTTATTACAAAGCCACATCTCAATCTCAAGAAATCCGCATAAAAATGCTTGATCCCTAGACACTTTTGATGTGTGTATTTCCCTACCAGAAAAACGCGTGATCGAAGTAAATAGCAGGACTATTTATCAATAATAAACAGCTGAATTTTAAATATTCAGAGTATTGGGTTTTGGATAGCTTTCCTAAAAAAAAAAACATTACGGCACGGTTGGCCTAGTGACAACGATTGACGGTAGCGCTGCATGTTGCGGGTTCGATTTCCGCCGGATCAAATGTTTGTATGACCTACATGAAGTTGTTTCGGGTCTGGCTGTTTGTGTATGTTTATATGTTTGTAAACACTCCCACGACACAGAAGAAATTCATAGTGTGGGGCAGCCCAAGTCAAATAAAAATGTGCATGCGTCAGAATCATTGTTCCCTAAGCGTCAGATAGTCATGAAAAAAGTTAACATAATATAATTCCAAGCCAGGCATTCGCGAAAGGTTGAATCAAAGAGGACAAAAGCCCGGTTCGGTACAAACTACCAAAACTACCACTAAAGAATCTACCAAATCTCACTCTTCGCTTCAATTCAATCAGCAGCACAATAGCACCTGCACCGCGCATGAGCGCTCGAGCAAGCTCCGCCTACTGCACGGCGCACGCGCAGCACACCTTGACACTGATGTTTTAGTCACTTGTTTGTGCACTAGTGTGCAATGTTTGGCTATTTGCATCACATTGTTTGACTTTCCGATTTCTTATGGTAATGTCGCTTGAAAGGCTTATTTTTGTTTGGTTCGTAAGTTGTATTTGTGTGAAATGTCTTGCTATTGTATACCTGCAAAAGTAGTTTGTGTCAATAAACTTACACAAAACATGAAACACGCATGTAATCCGAAATGGGAAAAACAAAGTTATTTTTATGTGTAAGTACCACTGTTTCACTAATAATAGGTTCCCATATAATACTCCCGTTTATATCTCCTAAAACAAACAGTCAAATCTCTAAAACTGATAGATGACCTTCAGAATCAATGCTCTAAGCTCGCAATCTTACTAAACCCACTTACACCAACAATAGTTAAATCTACTAACGAGTTCAGCAACAGTAACGGAAACACCGCGTTATCTGCTCCCCGAGACGTAAAGTTTAATTAAAAGGTACTACAACATGCTCTTACATTAACAAAACAAAATGCTGCACTTATCTGTTCATCAGTTCATTAAAATTGGCTAATGATCGCTAGGCCGGCGCGGGCGCAACGAGCCCGTAGTGCATGCTAATGAGACAACGCAGAAAACTCACTATGGAAATAGCGAGCATTGTTTTAGGTCGCCTGTGCTGTCGATGTATTCAGTAATAATAAATGTAGTGTAGTACTCATTACTCATTACGAAACTTGGAAATTGTTGTTCTTACTCCTTCGTTATTTCTGCGTGCTTCAACACAGTTAAATTGATTCTCTGGGACTTTACTGTCTCGGCGCTTTTCTGGTAGTAACCACTATTGATTCTGACTTTGAGGAGTTTCAGTGGTGTAGCAATTAGTGGGCTTGTCCCATAAAAAATAGCCTCTTAATTATTTGCATATTTGCAATCATGTCACAAGAACATCTTGAAAAGCCAGTGGTGATTATTTGGACTATAAAAATCTGTAAGGTGGTAATCAAAATATTTTATTTCAAATAGGCCTGTAAGGACACTTGTAAAACTTCGAGATGCACGGTTCGAGTTGGTCGATTCCTATGGAAAAGAACCGGCAAGAAAGAAAGAAACCCCATGGTTACTATTATAAGGTGATCATTTGAACTGTAGATATTATTTAAATCACTAAGGCCGTTCTATCAAGTAGTGAAAAGCCACACAGACCATAGTGAGCCTTCTGCATGAACATGTAGGGTATAGTGGATGAGCAGTGGAGCAGGGTGCGGTCGTCGACCTCGCTGGCCGGTCGCCATCGCCATGAAAGTGAAACGCGCAGCCCTAGAAAATGAGAGTTTACTCCGACTGCGCATAGTTGAGTGTACTCCAACTTGTATCACGGATAGTTCATTCATCAGACATGATACAGTATAGCTAGATTGTACAAGAATCACCTATATTATTGTTATATCTTATTTTATGTTCTAGCAGTTAGGTGTAGTGCTGGCTTAAAGTACGAGGAGTTTTCGAGATAACTGATTTCTTTGTTTCGTAAATACGTATCAGTCTTACTGATTGTCATCATCAGCCTATATTGTTCCCACTGCAGGGACTCAGGCCTCCTCTCTAGGAGAGGGATGGGCTATAATCCACCACGCGGGCCCAGTGCGGGTTAGTAGGTAGATGTCACATATCTTCGAATTTTTGATTCTAAGATATGCCGGTTTCCTCACGATGTTTTGAGACCAGTGGTGATGAAATAAATTACACAAAGTAATGCGCCTGCCCGGGTTCGAACCCACGACCAACTGTTCGTAAGTCGGGGCCGCAACCACTGGGCCACCACTGCTCTTACTGATTATTGAAATGAATTAACGAAAAAGTATTTTGTACACAAACTATGACATTGCTTGCAATGTCGAAACAAAACCTGTTTTTTTACGAGAAAAGTATTACTAAATAGGTACCTAATGTACAAAAAAAAAGTGGCAACTTAAATTCAGAACACGATCGACTGCAGGACAACAAGAACCTGTGCTAAGAGTTAGGTAAGCAGTAAAACACTAAAAGAAAACGTATGTTAGTCAACATCAACCGTTAGTCGGCATTGCTATCGCAATATAACCATTGTTTTCTAAAGCTATGTAACACCACATTTTCCCAGCACAAGTACTTTTCCCTCAAATCAATGACTTACTCAATAATGCTTAATCATGAACAAAAACATAAAACTGATGAAAGAAACTATCCATTCTATTAAATGGGGTCAAAGACATCGTTACACAAAGAAGGAAATTTAATAACAGCCTACAATATAGGTCGGAGTTTCTAGACTTCACCCCGTGTGAACCGAGGCTTTTCATCGTATGGCTTACAATCGGAGGAAAACATCGCGCTGTGAAACAGAAAACCGACGAGTTTGACCTAGATAGAATAATAGTTTAGATAAGTGGTCGTTTAATGAGTTATGTCGGACATTTTGTTTTCACTTAGCGAAATATTGTTCAAAAATGTATTTGAGGAAAAACATGTACAATATGACAGAAAAAACTAAAGCTAAGTTAGTTAGAGGAATGATAAAAATGTTAAACAAAATACTGAAAAATAACAAGAAATAGTCCCCTTTCGTGCATGCACGCAAAATGCGTGCTACAGTCATTGAAGCTTGAATTTGCGTGGCTTAAACAGACAAAATATACAGAGCACGTCAAGCCACTTGAAACTGTCAATTTTCCAATCAATCTTGAATGTAATGTTTCAGCGACATTTAGTTGAAAATCTGTTAAAGAAGTTTAACAGATTATAGTTAGCTTGATGTGGTGGTCCTCTGTACATAAACGACCAATCTTAATATTTAATAAACATCCACATTTTCTGCAAATAATTCTTGAAAGAAAAACAAAATAACTTCGATCACTTTCGAAACAAGTTCTAGACTTTACATTTGAGTAGAATGATGAACATAGCGGGAATTGTACATTTGAGTAACAAATGTATACTTTAGATTACAATCTAGGCTAGTTTAAATAGCTCTATAAACCATAAGCAAACTTGGAAATCTGTATTTTTGCAAATTACAAACATTTTTTTGAAAGTTTAGTTGAACTTTTATAATGCCCAGATGCTATCTCGTACGAAAGTGTCACCCTCATTCTTATCCAGCTGAGATCTTTTAACATAGAAATAAGATGTTTATCTTTACTACAAACGCAACACGTTAATACCGTGACTAAAGCTACAACTAGGTAATAAATTTTAACTGAAGGCCTTACACATAATGTCTATGCAGACGTAACCCATATATTTAAGTGTATCGTGATGAAAACATTCGTCGTATTAATACGAGAATTTTCAAGTTACTTTATATTTTAGTTTTCATGTAAAAATAACATTCAAAACTATCTACGATGTGTTTAATGGATAAGTCACTCAAGGCAAATGGAAGCTAAAACATGGAAATATTTCATCGTTTCAAATTTTCAACTTACATGCAATCCGCTACAGCTTCGCACGGTTTTTATGTCCTGCCAAAACATCAAGATTTCTTTACTAAACTTAAGAGTAACATAATGTGTTTTCCACATTGATCTTCCGGTATAAACTCTCTAATGATAGTGAAGACCACGTTAAAACCCGATCTATGTTTTAGAAAAAGAACCTGGTCACATAACAATATGATCAGCAACTTAGTTTTTATGAGTATACTTTAGAAAAGAGATGTAGACAATGTCAAAGTTCAAATTATGTATTTAATAATAATAATAATATTTTTCTTTATTTGGGACAACATAGGAACCATTTTTGTTAGTAAACAACTTACACACTAGGGTTAGTAACAAATTGGAATATACCAAAATTATAATTATTGAGTCATGTACTTACGAGGCATTTCGTGAGAACAATTTGTGTGGGTTATCATAGCAAAATATTGTCTCCAATCTAGTTTTTGTTAAACCAAACCACTTTGAAATAGTAACCATGGAGTTTCTTGCCGATTCTTCTCAATAGTAAACGACCAATACAAACCGTGCACCTTTTTGTAAACGGTTTACAGGTGTCCACGTAGTCCTACGTGAAATGAATTATATTTTGAAAAAAGTTCTGTTTTTCCAACTTACAGGTACAGGTTTACAACTTACAGTAGTAGTAGGTAGCCAAACAGTGATAACCTGGTGGTGTGACCGTCCGACTGCCAAGTCAAATGTCTCAAGTTCCAGGTAGCTAGGCACGTTCGAACCCAAGACCTCTTATTTATGTGTGTATCCTATATCCTAATAATAATATTTAAATGCGAAAATTTGTGAGGAAGTTTGTTACTCTTTCACGCTAAAACTACTAAACGGATTTGGATAAAATTTGGTACATACATAGTTTATAACTTAGATTAACACATAGTTAGTTTCGTTTTTCGATTTTATCTTCCTGTGGGATAATTTTCGAGTTGTAGTATACAATGTGGAGCAGGACGATTGACATTCCTCTAAACCACGTAAAGAAAGGCATGCTCTTGACCCGTATACAAAAAATCAATCAAATCCAATGACTACTTTAGCCACAGGAAATTATTTTTCATTTTCTTATTTTTCAACATGATGTAGATCGGAGTCCGTAATAATAGGTAAACATTGTAAGGTCAGGAACCTGTGCAAAAACCTACGATTCTATTCTCAACGTCTCAATACGCTTGAAAGACAGAGAAAGGTGTCATACGATCCCACTCTGACGCGCCCCGCACACTCCCACAAAATACTACAATTATAAAGAAAAAGTAATATTACTTACGCAAATAATGCATTAGTGGTGCATAGAAAATTGCGAGTGTGTGTGTGAGCGGAATTTTTTTCGGCAAAAAGTCCTTGACTCGGTAACTATGTCAGTCAGTGCATAGCGGCGCCCTTTGAGGAGAGCACACGCCTACTTTTTTTATCACAAGACGAGCCGCGCGCGCATTGTCGTGATTTTATGAAAAGTTTGTTGTTATTGTGATTAAAGACGATTTATGATATTTGGATTAGTGCATAGGTTACTGTGACTTATTGGTGTTAGTGTAATATTAGTTATTTAGGCATTTATTAGGTAGCTAGTTTTGTGATTTAGGTTAAGTTAGTAAGTTTTTTAGTTTAATTATGCCTCAAATAAGGTTTTAAGTGATTAATTATTCAATCAGTGATCTTTTATTAATTAACAACTCGCAACTTAGTGAGTTTATGCCGCTGATTTGTTGTTCTCCGATAAAAAGTACCTACGCCCAACATCGCCGCCGCTCGCTGCACCCCGCGCACTAGGTCAGTGACTTTTCGTAGTTAAAGCGTGTTTACTTTTTATGCAGTTGATTCTGCTATTTATTTTGTTTGAAAATTGCAGTTTTTAAATTTTCCACTAACTACTAATCTTCGTGTTTTAAAATGTTTCGATGGACTAGTACAGTGCTAGTTTTAATTTAATGTCGTAGTTCCAGATCCACATTGTATACTAAATTACCACTTGCTTCAGTGCAAGAAAACATCCTGAGGAAACCAGCATGGCTGAGAGGTATTTGTCGACGGCATGTAAAGCCAAGTCGGAGGCCCTTGGTGACATACAAACTGACACCAGGTTAGAAATTAATCACAGATAAAGAAAGAGGGTTATACAGGTTAGCGCTTCATCTAGACATTTTTAGGGTTCCGTACCTCAAAAGGTAAAAACGGAACCCTTATAGGATCACTTTGTTGTCCGTCTGTCTGTCTGTCTGTCTGTCTGTCTGTCTGTCAAGACCTTTTTTCTCAGGAACGCGTGGAGGTATCAAGCTGAAATTCATATCAAATACTCAAGTCTATGGTCTCTTGGAGCTGTGAAAAAATCAAACTTCTAAGTCAACGCGATCAAAAGATACTCCCGTTTATGCCGCAAATTTTCGACACTCGCAAGGGAATCAAAACCTACAGGGTACTTCCCGTGAACTCAGAATCTTGAAATTTGGTACGAAGCAACGTCTTATAACACAGATAAAGGAAAAATTGCGAAAAGCATAAATTTTTAGTTACATCATATAATAAAAATATTTTTAATAATTTTAAATAGGCAGTTGAAATTTTCACTGAATGTGTCTCTCTGTTGCTGCTATAACAAAAAACACGACTCGACTCCCCTACTACGATGGTACGGAACCCTTTATGTGCGAGTAGGACTCGCACTTGGCCGGTTTTTTCAAGCAATTACTACGAATGTATACGCGTGGTGCGTACGAGTGGCTCCAGTATGTGTGTCGGCGACGGGCAGACGTTTTCACTGAACGCTCCAGTTCCTGAAGCAGTCTGCCTCATGCGCGGAGAAATTAAAACTATATCGTGTCGCCGCAGTGAAAATATTATGACAAGAAATTTTACACTGCTTAGTTAACGAAGAGTTTGAAAAGTGACTTGGTTATCACTTATTACACCGAGTATGTACATGAAAACCCCCTAATTTTGGAAAATTGTATAAATGGTACGTAAGTAAACCAAATAGCAAATAACCATACTAAAACTCATAGCCAATGTAAACAAATCCCGCTTGCCGTTTAGTTCGTGCAGCAATAAAACCTCATCGTTAAAATCAAATACTATTCAGAAGTGGTAACCTTTTTTTTTTTTTTTTTGGTGGGTGTAAAATCATCGAATAACCCCTCCCGCTCTTGGGCAGAGCGAAAGGGAGTGTCAGACTTCTACTGACTAAAAACCACCCATGTTCCTTCTTCGCCCTCTATGTCGGGGCCGCGATAACCAGAGGACTACCCGCAGCCCCGACAGGCGTCGGCCCTTTCGGGCCCCTCCCATGTTGCTGACATCTCTTTGAGGCGCGCGTGGAACACGAACGCGCCGTCGACACGGCAGAAGTGGTAACCTTAGATCTGGAATAGCTATTAATCTTGAAACTGCAACGAATGTTAACTATACCCACTGCTAACTCAATACAAGATGTAGTACCAACTTGTAAATCTAATATTACGTAAAGGTCACGTCAGGTCACAACCGGTCAGCTGTTCATTTAAATTATTTACCTATATACTAACAACAGCATGTGATCGTAATTCTTTAGCTTTACAGCCGTCTGTGGCTGCAAATAATGTTATATCAGCTCTTCGTGTAGCTTATTTATGAGTAAGCAATTTCTGTGAATTTATAACTCTATTAACATATGATCATTCGTGCCATCGATAGTGAGAATCTATAAACGTTTAAGCCAATTAAAACTAAGCCACTAAAATCCTTAACTCAATAAACGGGAAACCCACATTTGGCACATATTTACGCTATCACACCATATAAAGTCCGCCAAACAAATTACAATAAAAGGCTATCTAAACAAGGTAATTAGCGGAAAAGGCGATCCACACAAACATATAATTACACAGATGTACAAACAGATAGGTTAACAGAGCGTGGTTAATTGTGCTGCGGTTAAACCTCGCACTAACCTCGTAGTTACCTTCGTGCGTTTGCACAGATGCGGGGGTTAGGTAGGTAGGAAAGCGGAGGTTTACCATGTAAAACTATGTATGATAAATTGTTCTTAACGCAACATTTCAAAGATCAAGTTTCTTAAAAATCGACGCAACTGATAATTAGCTTGAACATGTTTTTCGAGAAATTATGAATGGCCTTCGTGAGTCTTGCGTTTTTTTATGTTGTAATAATAATCATAGAAGCGCAGGTACTAAAGTTTTTATTAGCCCATAAACACAACAAAACGTTAATGATTGTTTTTTGTAAAGAAATGTCTACAATTATACCGAGGAAGGGATAATCTCTTAATTATAGGAGAATCCCATGGCCATGTAAGATGCTCCGTCCGTATCCTGTAGTTTTCACCTAATCATGCACCGGAGACGACTCGGACTGCGCGCTGCGCACGCGCAACGGACGCGACATGATGACGATTGATGAGGAACCTTTGATTGTACCGATGACGGCGTTCCAGTGGTAGAGCGAACATTTTCCATGCGAATTAATGCGATGTATTCTAATAAGAATTGTTTTCTATTTTTAAGACTCTGATAAACCACACGCTTCTCAAAAGCAAAGCAACATTTGTGGTCTAAAGGAAAAGGTTTTTACAGGAGTAATGAACTACAAAACAACTTTTCTATTAATGGCTAGTTTTGTGAAAACAATGAACCCAACTTGAATATTAAAAGTATTTCAAAACCAAATCACTATGCAAAACATTGTCTATTTTATTTATATAAATTTTTTTAACCTCGTAAGCTTCAGCATTGCAATAGCCAACACAAATTACATAACCTTCCGCTAACAAAAAGGCTTAATGGGCGTACAATCTAAAGCTCTGCTATCGCCTCGCTGGATCTACGCCGTCATGCTAGTTCACTTCCGGCGGTGACTAAACATAATCACAGTGCGCATATGTACGAGTTTCACCGCTAATGACACAGCTAATCGCTCACTAATCAGACTTTTTACCGAATCGATGCGATTGCGAATAATCGTTACGTTATACTTAGCCGATCAATGGTAGAAAGCTTGCAGAACATGTCAGCTTACTGTGTATGGTTGTTACAGTTTAGGTTAAGGAATACAATCCTGGATGCGCCTGCTTAGGCTATTCGCTTTACAAGCATCACCAGCATTCTCCTGTCCTTTTCCTAATTTATTTGAGGTCGGTGCAGCATATCGTCTTCATCCAAATGTACTTGTCCCCCACTGGGGGGTGTGGCGGCGGTAGTCGGGACGGTAGGAGCATGATCGTTCGCTGCGCGTCCAGGCATGGCGGGCTAGTCGATATGAGCCATGTTATACGCCAGGATACTCGAGCTGTAGAAGTGTAGATCAGTTACTTGTAAGTCTCTTTTTAAATACAAACTGGGCAGCAGTATGTGTGCATTTAGGCGTGTCGTTCACCTGTGTGAGCAGACAGCGCACTAGAAATACAAGGGTATGTGCCTACCCTTAGAGTTACATAAATAACAAAACTATGTGTACCTAGCTCTTAACTTTAACTTTATGATGTATGTAGTACTTATACTAAGAACTGTATTCACGAGAACACCGCCGACAAACTGTCTTGCAGCTTGGCAGAAGATTTGTATTAAACCCACTCATGTAACTTGAGGCCTATGTCCAGCAGTGGACGTCTATTGGCTGAAATGATAATGATGATGTAATTTTGTTGAAATAAAAAAAAAATCTCTATTACTCGTCATATCATCAGACACCTCCCTTCTAGCCTTATCATCCTTAACACGGACACACGATCCATTGTTTCATGGGTATTTCTATTCTTATACCCATTCACATTATACTCTATATTCCCTCCCACATTTATCCCGTCTGCCTTGAAAGCAAGAATGAACAGGCATCTTCTGAGCACGCTCGTTCCAAGATAGACCTTATCCATGGCTTTCCATAAGGTGTGTTTTGAAAAAATCTCAATACTTGTCACATTTTCTCCGCTTAACATGTCCGTGTTAAGCAACCACACAACTTTTCAGTCATTACTGGCTCTTACAGCCTTATTTATTTATTTATTTATGTACACACAAAATACAAAAAAAAAGGATATTACATAAAAAATAGCAGAGTGCAAAGATACTGCTTAAGGTGCTGCTTAGCCTTCCTCTTATGTACTTGTGGCGACAGCGCCATCTATCGCAACAGATGCGAACTAACATTGGCAATCCTGCATCGCGCTATCAAAGTTATCCGCCACATTAGCATATTTGGAAAATTCCGACTTACATATGTCGGGCAGTTAGCCCACCAGACACAACACCCGTCTGGTCGGAGGATCCTCCCTTTTCTACGGGGGATGAGGAACTTTACACCCTGTTCCTCATCACCCCCAAATATTTATTTAAATTATCATTTAATTTTATTTATTCACGTAACACCACACAACCCTCTTAACATTATCATCTCAGCCAGTAGCCACATGCAAATGCCTGTCATTCATCCCTTTCGAAGAATATATAAAATCTTCACCTTGAGCTTAAAAGAAATATAATAGTCTTGTTTTGATTATTATAGCTGATAATTCGACAAAATACAGCTCGAAATGAATTGTTAATCGTAATACAGAAAAAGAGTAGGTATCAGTTATTAAAAAAAACACAGTTCAAATCACAGTATTTGCAAAAATTATATGTTGCATTAAATCCTTCAACAAATACTTTCCTGATATTAAAATGACGGAATACATAACATTTTCAAGTAATTCGATGCTCGCTCACGTATATACGTTAACTATAGTAGTTAAATGTTAAACACGCAACATCATTCCATCCCCTGACACGAACTCACATTTACATCATGTGATCCTACGAGCCACACATTATAGGCTCACAAACAAACACAAAGTTGACAGCGTTATTGTAATTTTGGTAATTTAATTTTTACTTTTATCCGGTAATTTCATCACTCTCCAAATCATCGTAATGATATTAAACTTGTCACAACAAGGTCGCAGTCTAGTTTCTGTTAGACGTTCAATATTCCAAGACGACTCATTTCTTTTTTGGTAGTCGAATCTCGCAGTTCAGTCTAGCTTCTGCTTAAAATGCTGCTGGTAAATCCCTGTGGACACCTTGAGTTTAAGAATTATAGCTACTACTCTTTTTAAATACTCTACGTATTCATTCAAATAGTGGCCGATGTTCAAGATATCCCAAGCCGATAAAATAGGAAATTACGATAGAGTAAAATCCCTTTGATGTTTGCAATCCATAATAGGCTGGGGTCACTAGATCAATGATCCCTCTGTATTATTTAACAAGAACACAGTACTACCTAATAGCCATGTTATAATTCCCCATCTAATGTATGAAAGCCTGCCCATCAGTCCGAGACAAAACCTCACAATTCTTAAATATCAGCCGCCACCACGTCGTTGGAAAGCACAAACTTCACACCGACGCATTTCTTCCATACTTAACTTTCTACGCGTATCCGCAATGCTCAGACTCTGTGTGTACGATCATGATGAAACTACATGATCATCACATTTCACTAAATGATCATACTATTTTCTATAGTTTTCGTGATTGATACTCGAAGTAAAAGCATCAAACGAACGCTTTTACCTTCACTCGATGAATTAAAGTAATCGATACATGATTATATGATCGATACGTGACGTCACACACTGTATGCGCTTCTTGCACGTTCACTTTGTGGTCGAAGAAAATTGTGAAAAGAAACTATGTAATAAAGAGCCAACGAGAAATGTACGATATTGAAGAAATTTTGTTCAATAAGCACGTGATGACAAATCTGAAATTTCAGCTCAACGAACACATTTGCAATTACGTATTAGTAGTTTGATCTGATTTAGCAGCGGTCTTATTCGAGTCAGGAAGGAAAATGCCTGTGATTAATTATAAAACTGAAATACAGTACTTGACGCTCTGCTTGTTCAAGTTTACAACCACAAATTGACCGCAAGTCACTGAAACAGTAACATAAAGGAAGTAAAATAAAGAAACTAGCTACCGTGAAGAGTATTCAAAGAAATATAAATTATTCACTTTCACTTTAAATATATGAGGTTTATAGAACGTTAATTAAACGTACATAATTAAAATAAAACAACATAACAGCAATTAGGTGATAAGTATTCCACAAATCATTTTTTACGTCCACATAACTAGACTAACGACTTCCTTATTTCTTGTTTCAGATGATTCCCGTAATACGGCTAGGCGCCATACTGTGGCTCCTCTGCGCCGCACTAGCAGAGGTCACAGAACAGAACACTACCACCACGAAAACTATTCGGACCACCATCCTACCTTCAAGGACCACGAGGACAGAACTCAAAGTGTCCAGAAGCCTCAACCCTCTCGACACACAGACACTTAATGTCAGAACGAAGACCGGACATGTCACACAGCTGATCGTCAAGAAGAAAGACAAGTCCACCACATACGCGAGTAGCACGACTCTTGCACCGACAACAGCTTCCCTCAGAACAACGGTGTCGAACTTCAACACCACTGAAGAAAATATGAACAAAACAGAAACAAGAGACCAAAGGAAACTGAACTTTATGGGAGCAGTCAATAGCGACCTCGCTGGCTACGATTATTACCTGAACCGCAACAAAAACCCTGAAGAAGTTACCGACGTCAAAGCGGAATACGGCAACTGGTCTCCAGTGTCAGTATACCCAGAATCTGTTATACAGGTGGACGGGAAAAAACCTGAAGCCGATCCTGAAACCTTAAACTACTACCCCACATATGACAATGAGAAGAAGACCGAAAACAAAAAGGTTTACATCACATCAACTAGTCTATTTGACTACGGTGGACCCATCAAGAGTTACAGGTTTGATCCTCACAACCCAGTCATTAAGAATGATAGGAACCCAGTGTATATTGAAGTTGTTAGCACTAAAGTTTCTGAGGGAGAAGGAAACCCCTACAAAGTACCAGACCCTGTCGTCATAAGTTCTGAACCGACGTACATAAAAAAGGCAATAGAAAAATACAACAATAAACGTGGCAGGTCTATTCTGACACTCGGTGAGGACGGGATTCCGGAAGTCCAAGGTGTGAGAGTGCCTGATGATGAATCGGACAAAAAGACCTGGCGCAACGCGAGAGTTGTGAATGGGGAACTGCAACCATACCCCGAGGGCTACACTCCGCCTAAAGCGATTCCTGAAGCTGACGTGTATCCGGATTTAGCTGCCGCAGACCCCTCTCAGAGCTTTGGACCTTTCACTAAAGACGACAACTTCGAACCCAAAGACGGTCCATTTACCAAATTCGACAACTTGAAATTCGAACCATCTGACAGCGGCCCGTACGTAGCGAGCGACAACCCAACATACTCGTACAAACAGAAAAAAGACAATTATTATCTCAAATCCGGCTACGGTCCTTTCACTAAAGCTGATAATTCGAAAGTTGCAAACTCGAAACTCATCGAGTATATTAAGCAGATTAACGAGCAAGAATCAAAACGTGATTACTTCAGTGGACGTAGTTCGAGGGCACACAATGGAGATATGGAATTCGCCGAGAGCCACATCCAGAGACGTATGCTCCAACACCCTGGAGAAGTCAGTTTCCCCAACTCCGCACTATACACACCTAAAAATTCAAGACCAGGCTTTGATGAAAGCGTGAGGAACCCTGTCCTACAGTACGCTCACCCTGACCTAGGAGTACAGCCTGCAAAAGCGACCCGCGACAACGTGGAGAATTACGAAAATAAAGAACGAAAAATTAAATACTACACGAATAGCGTACCGAAAAGCGCTCACCCTTACCCAATGGAACCAGTCAATGGCTACGGACAGCAACGCTCCCAGCAGTCATCTATTAACGCGAACAAGTACTACGAGGATGAATACAACAAATTCTCTTACTACGACCACGGCTACAACCCGCAGTCGTCGTACCAAGCCGCGCGGCATCCGTACAACAACTACGCGTACATCAAGCGCGTGCCCGAGCCATCTCTGTGGAAAAGGTTCACTGACTCAATGAAAGACACATTCAACTCCGCTAGTCAGACAGTACAATCATTCACTAAGCCTATAATGGACCCGATTGCTAAAGTGGCACAACCTGTGTTTGATCCTATTGTAGAGGCCACACAGAAGATTTCGTCTAATTTAGGTCTGTATCCCTCAAATGCCATCCAATCACAAAGGTATGCTCAAGACAAGATTGGTGTAGTGGCAGCAGCGTCAGGTGCTCCTGGCATGCTCCCAGCTATCGGCTTGATGGCAGGCGGTGCGGCGCTAGGACTCGGAGCCGTTGCGATGGGCAGACTGCTCGATGTGAACCTGATGCGTAGCGCTGGCTTGAGTGAAGAAGATATCCAAGATGAAATCGAGAAAGAGCACAAGCGTGCCTTCGCAACTTCTTACGACATCGACAGACAAATACTTAGTAGTCAAAAAGTTTACGATGACAACTACAAGATGCCAAGTGAAAATGTGTACGTGGTTATGTCACCCGACGGTGAGACCACTCGGTCCAAGCGCGATGTGCTGAATGTCTTCCAAGAGCCAAGTTATCAAGGTGTTCGTTTAAGGCGAGTGAAACGAAAACACCTTGTCAAGAGGTCCTTGAACGAGGACCTGCCTGAGGACTTGCAGCATTTGGATGGAGGGTCAAGCTCGTCGTCTCTGACGTCAGCAGCCATGGACTTGGTGAAGCAGACTGATTGGCGAGACTCACAGTGCGCCAAGTTCACGTTCTGCAAAGTGTTAACGTCACAATCTTCTGATTCACTCTTCGCGATGGAAAAGAAGATGGAGTCGCTACTAAAGCTGTAAGTATATTATTTTCTAAATTCACACAGCTCCGAATTTAACAAAGTAATTCTAAAACAGTTTGCCCTGTAAAGTTGCAACAGCCAGAGGATTCTTGCACAAGATCAGTCACGATATTCACTTGAAACCTTTGTGCAGGCCTTTTAGTTGTAATGTTGATATACCAATGAGAAGTCGTGCATTCAATTCAAACACAACCATTTATGGCATGTACTTAGGTATATAAGACGAGTTGATTGTATATAACTATCATAAAAATATAACGATGATAGTCAAAAATATTAACTGAGCATGTGATTGTGTGCAGTTGATAAACAATTGTGTGCTACGTTCTAAACTTTTTAGGTTTTAAGTTTTCATTTCTTAATCAGGTTGTCAGTGGCCTGTCACAGTCTTACCAAAGAATATCGAATTCCCCAGTACTAACTGGGTTTTAGAGGTAGATACGCAGACGCTCCACGTAAATACTGAATGAAATGCATTTCATTTCTGCATCCAGTTACGACAGAAAGCCACCCCAACAATGGTAGGGAAATAAGCTAGGTTTTTATTTTGGGTTTGTAAATCATCAAATCCTACCTCTTCCGCTCTGGGTAGAGCGAAAGGGAGTGTCAGACTTCTACTGACTAAAAACCACCCATGTTCCTTTTTAGCCCTTTGTGTCGAGGCCGCGGTAGGTACCTCTTTCGAACAACCCGCAGCCCCGACGGGAAAAAGGCTACGCTGATAATATGTATTCACTGTTTTAAACTAAGAAACAAATTTTCGTTTACCCCAATCTAAACTTAATAATATTAGGTATAGAGCGGAAAGATTTGATGATTTGATTTTTGTTTGTTACGATTTAACTCAAATATTGCCCTAGTTCTTCCACCATTAGTAAAATACATCGTTACCGAGTAACATAAGCCATATAATATTTACAATATACGCGAGCGAAGTCGCAGAATAAGTGATAAATAGTAGAGTTATAAGTTGGTTCATTTGTTTGAAAACTTCGTTCAGAGTCTTTGCGCTTAAAACAATAATCAACCGTATAAATGAGTAGTGTAGACCATTAGTCGTCAGTACCTGAACTAGAGGTCCGTATACTCCTGAACCCGGCGCCACAATGTCACCTGACTCCATTACATAAGGACACAACCACAAGTGAGCGGATCCTATTAGAAACGGAGAGAAAGCGATGATTCGCCCCATCTGACGAGCTCATGCGCTCGCGCAGCATTTGATAACGCCGATTACTTAATAACACTTTCATCCACACAAGCATTAACATACACTTTGTTTGTTTTACTTGTGCATTTTATAATTATGATGCTTTTTTAATAGTAGGTACCTACCCATTGTTCTCACGTTCAAGATGTAAATTGTAGGAATTTCGCACTTTGTCATGGAGGCTCAGGTCTTTATCAAACCCATACAATAAACAAATATGGTTTGAACGCTCAAAATTATGTAACAACTGAGATAAACTGACTGACACTTTCAAGATTAATAATTTTATGTAATCTTTCTAACTCGGATATTGATGATGGCAACCAGGGTGCTTACTCTCGAATATAATTCCGATAGATCGAGATTGGAATTGTCAGTCAAACGTCAGGGATTGGCTAATGTTTAACTCAACTGACGTTTGACCAATGTCGATCTATCGGAATTATATTCTAGAGTAAGCACCCAGGTTATGGTTCGACGTACCTTTTTTTCGGATAAAGGATAAGAAATAAACAAATCATTGCTCCTACTCAGGTGGAACAGAAGAGAAAGTCGGTCTCTTACTGACTAAAACCCGGTAACTTTTTAGAACAAAATCCGCAACCCTCCTTCGCTATATGTTTTCATTAACCATGACATATGTTTACTTGCCATCTTTCTGCTAAATCTACTAGCACTTCAATCTCAAACCTGCCTCTAAACTATTTGTTTATTTCCTCTATTTCTCATGTTACGCAAGTTAATTAGCCAAAGACACGCAAATAAACGTGTTAATGTTTCCGTTAAAACTTTATAGCGACTTTTCAATCCATAAGTAAATAAATAGAATTAGTTGAAATCCACGAACCATATATTCGTCTTCAAAACTTATTTAACATCTCAGTAACTTTATCACCTATGATTATGCGCTCATAGTTCCATCATCTGCCTAGCCTTTTCCCAACTATGTTGGGGTCGGCTTCCAGTCTAACTGGATGCAGCTGAATACCAGTACTTTACATGGAGCGACTGCCTATCTGACCTCCACAACCTAGTTAATACTAGATAATACGATACCCTTTGGTAAGACTGGTTGTCAGACTTTCAGTTCACTGACTACCTGAAACGACTGCCGAAGATCTAAATATGGCAGCTGGGACCAACAGCTTAACGTGCTTTCCGAGTCATGGAGGAAACTCGGTATGTAATGGGCACGGGCTCGGTATGGGATGGGTGTCCCATCCACAGACCAACCTAGGCAAGCATGGCTTAACCTAAAGATCGACCCAAATGGCAGTTATTATTAAGCAACGACCTCCATAGTTTGATTTATATATTTACATCGTATCTGAGTTGATACGTTTGAATGAAGTATACAAACCAGTCGACAACAATAACTCGTCGTGGTTTCGTAAGAACCGAATGCCAACAGGTTGCACCTTCGCCGCCCCCGCACCGCGCAGCTGCGTCGATGTAGTCCCAATCTCGGTTACCCAAAGTTTGGTACTTGCGTGGTACCTATTCTAAATACCTGCAGTTATGGCTATGTTAACTTAGAGCAGTGCTTTTCTTCTTTTTCATCTTGTTTAGGGCAAAAACAAAAAGGTGGAAAATAGACCTTTTTTTTGTTGGTAGGATTAAATCATCAAATAACTCCTCCCACAATGGGAACCGTATGGAGTGTCAGTCTTCTACTGACTACAAACCCCCCATGTTCCTACTTAGCTCATTGTGTCCGTGACTGTGGTATCTTGCGAATAGCCCTCATTTATATCTCAGGATGGTTTAGACAGTTATAAACTAACCAGTAGTTCCTTTTACTTCCTCAATCGCCATTACAAAAAACAACACTGATGACTTTTTTAACCAAAACCGGGTCATCTTATCTCAACTTTTCAAACATCAACAGTATTGCGACTAAACGGCTACCTCGCCGAGCCACGCGGTCACGTGACAAAACATTAACACCGGTTACATTAACATGCATTACGTTAACACTTTCTCTTTTTCCGTCCGTCCGTCTGTCCGTCAGCACGTAACCGCGGCCGCTACAAAACACGACCGCGTTGCTAATATGCATGCGCGTGCGACGCATCATACGCAAACTAGAGTAGAAACTTTGAGCAGGAATTTATTCAAATAACACGAATTTAGTGCTGTGTTGTTACGTCGGACGCTAAAGAATTCAGTGAATTTTTACTTGCACGAAAGTGCATGCATAATAAAAATGCTGATGGAATATAGAGCATAAACTCTGTGTCGGAATTTATTACTTTTCTCGTGCGAATGCTTTTCCGCTTGAAAAGGAACTGAATTTTCTCCCGCTCTTACTTTTACGATTAGACAAGTAAAAAGTTTCGACATCATACATTATTTCATCAAGATTAGCGTCAGTCAATTTTTGTACAGCGCCCGGAAAAAAAGCAAATAACCACAGAAGTCATTAATCTACTTGAATACTGATTACATTAGATAATTCCGCTGTACCATAATCCGGGTATACTCATTACAACCTGTCCTACTTGCAATTGAAAAAAAATATAAAGAGAGAAATCATAGAGTAAATAAAAGTTCAAATATCGAACGGCGCGCGAAAAGCTGACGTAACATCACATAACCGTTATGTCATGACAGGCGCGCAGCGGTTTGCGCGCTGATAAAAAAGCGAAGATTCGCTTGCGAATTTAGTGTCAAGCGCTGTAAGAAACAGCTTTAGACTTTTGTTTTGATTTATTTAAGGCTTTAAGAAATAGCTGAATTACAGAGTTTAAAAGCGACCTACTTTCCCAAACAAATAATTTTTGTATTTATCGCATGTCGGTCTTGTAGGACAAGTTCCTACCTTCAACTGAGCGAAGCCGTGGGTAAAGGCTACTCATAAATAAATTACCCTTACCAAAAGATAACTTTTCATTTACACTCTGTCTTTAACGAAATCAATGACACCAAAACCAGCGACTCGCAGCGCTTATTTGGCACATGCACAGTTGTTGTCCACCTGCGCTGAGCGCTCAGACGGCTTGCCGCCAAAAACGTAACAGTTACGTAACGAGGTGCGTTCTGACGGTGAAAGTGTTCCGACGACATTCCGGACGGAAACATTACATGTTCCTAAGCTGAGGAAAATCATCTCAGGTTCTGAATAGTTATCAATTCGTTTTTGTTAAAATACAAATATATGTTTTTTGATGGCGAATCTCCTCTCTCTCTCGTACCTCCTCCTCTCTTTAACTTTTCTCAGAATGAATACTCGACGTATTTTGCTAAGAATCAGGCTTTCAGAATAGTGGGAATAAAATAAGATTTTGTTAACTAAGAGACAGCAATCTCTATGACGTCGCCTTATAGCTGTTGTCGGTGACTTTTATTTGTTTGTTTTTTGCCACCGACTTCAAAAGCTGATTTTTCTTCTAAAGTCTATTTTTCACTTTTTTGCGTTTTATTTTTTGTTAAAAAGTTTTTTACCTCGGGATTGCATTTTTGCTCATATTCATTTTATTACGTTTCTAGAAAGGAAACCTCGCAACGCAAATCCTGATCTAAGTAATTTGTTCATTCGAAATATACGGGTGTTGGGTTAAACGAGGGACATGTAGTTCATGTTATGTACAAAAATTATAATCTTAAATTGAGACGTATTTTTTTTTCTTATTTTAACTACACTAGGAACGTCTCCTGTATCGTGGGTGCGTTCACAAACATTTAAATTCACATATGCAAATACCAAGACCTAAAACAACTGTCTGTAGGCCATACAAATATTTGTTCCGTGCGGGGATCGAACCCGCGACACGCAGCGCAGCAGTCCAATCGCTCAGCCACTGCACCAACCGTGCCGGCGAATATAAATTGTCCCATGGCCCTCGCAAGCTCTCCAGATCTCGCTTTGTTTTTACCCTACTGCGGCGAAGCCCAAAAGGAGGGTTATGTGTTTGGCGTGTATATTTTTGTATGTCCTTTTCTTTGTTCCCTTATAACTCCTAAACGGATGTAAGGGATTTGAATAAAATATACGTCGTCAGATTCGCCTTAATGGCGCGAGTGTCACTGACTACATTAAAATTAAAAAACAAAGAAATTTGGGGTCATATCACGAAAAACATTTCTATTACCATCGAGTAGGGTATCAACATGAAGAGTTTTAAAAGGAGATTACAAAAATATATGACACTTATATGTTTAAAAGAAATCCAAAGTCACAAAACCTATAAACAAACAATAAAATTTAAATCATCCGCGAAAAAATTTATGCGACCAACGAAACAACAAACACAAAAAAAGTTGGAAATTAAAAACAAGTAGTTAAAAAGCTAAAAAACCCGACTGAAAAAACTGAAAAGCAAAAATCAAGCACAATTTAAATTAAACAAAACTTGGAAGCATGCGGGGTCCATTCTATTTTAATTTCATAATTTAATAAACCATAAAACATAAACCCACGGCTCACTGTTCGTAAGTCAGGGCTGCAAGCACTGGGCCACCACTGCTCTCAAAACGATATTAAGTCTAGGTGCGTTAGCGTATTATTTATTTCTAAAGGTTATTTACCTTACCAAACAATAGCGGTGTACGTACCAGCAAATTATAATTCTACATTGCGTAGTTTCGTATAATTCGCAATGCGTTTCGAAATGTCCATTGGGAATTATATGACTAATGCAACATGTATTTACCATGATGACTAAGCTATATTTCATGTTAATGGCGACTTAGAATTTTAATAGAAAAATATTCAACAAGATATTGGCAAATCACGTATGCCCATGATCTTTTAATTTTTAGTCGTTACTGTACTGGATTAAGAATGGACCCTTGAGGTACTCTAGCTATTACTTTGTTTGAAATCATTTCATTTGAAACAAGCATTTCGTTTTACTATTCGAAAATGTTTACTGCAATAGGTAACGCAAAAACAGACTGGTATGCGACACACATTCATATTTAAAAATATCGGACCTTTATGGCTTACTGTATCAAATGCTTATACAAACTCAATGATCAAAAAACCTACCTTGCACATTGGAAGAAATTAATTCTAACATGGCCATTATAATCATTTTGGCCATTCGTTAATACCTTGAATGGTATAAAACGTATATACAAGTTTTTAAGACGAGAAACGTACAAGATATTATTCCAATCATTATCGATTTAAACGCTCCTTAAATTTTAAAATGCAGAATAACTTGTAGCTTAACCCGGCCACCCAAGTTGCCATTATTAAAAAGGGAAAACGTAAAAAAGAAACGTTGGAACAAACAAGAGTGGCAATGAGGAGTTTCTCGCCGAAGTCATAAAGCATGGCGACGAGAAAGCGGAGCTACCATGACGCGTTGAGGGGTTACCAGCCTGCGCTTCATTTCAAAATGAGGCGTTTATGTACCGGTAAAAGTTGCGTTAAGGGAAGAGTAACTCATTGAAGCTGTTTACATTGTTTGCAGTTGCGCAAATGTATAGCCGAAATGTCCGTGACCGGCAAAGTAAAATTCGAGTTATTTAATGGCCGCAAAGATGTTGCAGGATTACTTATTTATACTCTGGCCAACTTGAAATAAATACTGCGCTGAGTTTGTCTCAGTGTGGTGACAAAATAATACAACACACCCTGTTTTCGGATAATTTTATCTGCAATGTCGCAAATCGCTATTAACTCAATTTCAATACAATTCGTATTGAAATTGAGTTAATAGCGAAGGAATAATGAGACCTTTACTTTTGCTATGTCAATGACATGCCATTGCATGCTCAGCAACTCGATTACGTATACATTACAAAGTAATAAAAATCTATGAACTACTTACATCGGTGTATTATTTACTGTATGCACTCGCGGTAATCACTGGTCTGACGTTATTTTGCTCTGTACTAACGCCATTTGTGTATCATTCCAGCATCTCCCGTGGCGACGGCGCCAGTGCCTCAGTGGTGGCGCACCAGCTCGGTGACGTCATGCAGGCCAGCAGAGACCACGACTGCCACCGCTTTAGGTGTGACCTGCACTAGGAGCTCCCCAGCCGCCTGCAGGCACACCTACCACCAGTCATCACCAACCGGAGACGTTTCATGAATGAACTGTTTCCCGACAGTGTTAGTGTTAAGAAATCATGGTCCTGATATTTTTTTAAAACCCTTTGATGTGATTAATTTATTGAAACATGACGATGAAAGAAGGAGATGTAAACAAGGAGGTTTTACAACTTTTGAAATTAAACACAAAAATACAAAATAAATCAGGCGAAAACCAAATAATATTGCAAAACCTTCTTGTGTAAGAAATCATGGACAATTCAATGATTGAATATTTTCAGACAATTGAACACATAGAAACCACAATATTAGTTCCTGAGTAACTGTGAAGCTAGTGAACTGAAACTATCACTCAATAATACCTAAGGATTGTTACCGAGTTGCTCAAAAAAGATCATTTGCCAAAAGTAGCCAGAAACAACCGAAAGTAATCGATCTGAAGATCCAACATAACATACTATAATTCACAATAGTTTACAAGCATAAAGTTGGGATGTTTAGGTAGTCTCTAGACATTCCTGACCGGACGTGGTAGGCGAAACAATGATTGTGAAATAGAATCCTTGAACAACTGCGTATATGATCTATAACAGACTATTCTAAGTACACCCTAACTTATTGATAGACCTATGTTATAAGATTATCTTGCATCATATTTTATATCATAATCATAACAATATCTGATGAACTTTGTAATTGGTTCTTAATATTCTTCACCGAAGACATCTGATAGTGTCACCAGTGATTTACAAATTATTTATTTTTATTTATTCCTTAGTTTTAGTTAGTCATAGAGTTTAAATTAGGGTTCACGGGTGAGTGTCACTGTTTATTTATTTAAAAAATAAATGTGCGACGAAATAGATTGTTATTGAAATAAAGTGGAGCATGGATCTTTTGGTGTTTGGATTTCATATACAAGAGCTGTGTTGGTAAACATTTGTGAGCTTGTCTTGCTGAAATAAGATGGCTTCAGACTGTTACCACGCCAAAATAACCATGCAGAACTATACGATCGATTTGTCGGATGTTAAAATATAAATAAACCTTGTGACATCTATTGTAAATAGAGCTTACGAAACCGAGACGACGAGACTCGGTGAACAGGCAAGCTTTACGAATGACTATACGCCATCAGCCATATAACGGGTCGTTCCTACGTCTTACATGCCACTGTAACATTACATTACATTACATAACATCACGTCATCACCTGGCGACTTCACATCATGCTCGTATTTATTGTTACCAAATAATTGATTTTTGTCAAACGACAATTATTCTTTCGTAAATTAATATTTATTTTATTTTAGTTAAATTATTAAAAGCTATTTAATCGAGTTTGTATTATTTATTGTAATATTGATTAAAAGCTTATGTCGACGCTGATAAAATATACTGCACTGCACTTTTAGCTGAAATATGACAAAAAATAACATTTGACTCTGTTTGTACGAAGGTCTGTCAATCAAAGGCTTTATGTGAGTAACAAGATGTATACATAAGTCCATGTACCTACTTATGGTACTCTTAAGAGCCTCCGAATCTTTCGTACGGAATCAAAAATATTCATCGTAGTTTTACGATTTTCTTTGTATTTATTTAATATTACATTATCTGAATAACATTTTCTTTTATTAATTAAGTTTTTATTCAATAGATGGCGCTGTAAGTTGTACATAATGCTTTTTACAAAGAATGTAAATTATTTATTTATTTTTGTACGAATAAAATAAAAAATAAATTAAATATAATGCGTTTTTATTATAAAATTAAATTTAAAAAGGTATATCGCTCAACTTATCCAAAAGAATAATAATGGAAAATACGTGCTGTCTAACCATTTCTGAATTATCTGCAAAAAAAACAATTTATCAAATTAGGTACTTGTGAGGACCTAGCTTCGGCTTCAGACAGTAGCTAAAGACAGTACTAAAGGCTAATTTAATAAATAATTCTTGAACGCCGTCACTAACAGGTCTGTAGCAACAAAGACTAGCCACGTGACTGAACAGACTGAACAAGCGGTAAGAGCTAGCAATACCAACAAGTTATTTGTAAGGGTACAAACTGGCGCATGGCGGTGAGAGAGTTCCGCATGCAGTCACACACAACACTCAGCGATTACCTAGTCAATCGCAAACAGATAGGTAATTGTAGTACAGTCATTTGGTAGTTTTACGAGGAAGGTTTTGCTGGAAGTAATAGTTTCAAAATGTGCTTTTTCTGAGTTTAAACTTTGCCACATTGTTCGTTATCGTTCGCATATTCGAAAAAACTGTGCCTGTGAGCAGTTTTTTGACCAAATCTAATTCCCTACTAATTTATCGATTAAAACATTTATTTAGAAATTGAACTAGAACACATTTATAAAAAATATGAAATAATCCGTTATTTCGTACGTACAAACGTATTTTCGGCGTACAAACGCCGCAAAGTGTACTACAACACACGTTTAGGAAAGAAAAACTCATTTTCACATCACTGTGATTTCCCGAAAATACCAATTCAATTTTAACACCAGATTAAAATTAATCAGATTATCATTAGATTGATTTGATTAGATTACGACTATTCGATTTATTTGTGAATTATCAATTGTTTTTTATGGGATTTTAAATAACATTAATTAAGAACCACCAAGTTTTTATTTAGTAGCTATATACATTATTAATTAAAAACTATCAAATGAAATAAAATAAATTAAAACAAACTATAAAAACAAAACAAAACTCCTCAACGCTAAAAAGGACAACCAAGGGTAACTGTTGAAGGGAGTCTGATAGACAGTAGAAGTTAATCGCTGAGTAGAGGAAGATGACAAGACTTCCCAGCAATCATTGTTGGTTGGTTGACATAATAGTTCATAATAGTTTTCGCCAAAAAACCCTACAAAAAAGCAAACAATGATGGTTTACCGATGCCTCTGTCGTCACCTCGTTGAGCCGAGACGTGGTCCCCGGTGCCAGTGGGCGTGGGGAGGCGCGGGGACGTTCGGTCCGGCTCATTAGTGCTCAACTTGCTACACTCCGTGCACGGCTGCATATCGTCCTCCATCATGTACAGCTGAACAAAAGGAGTCTGTCAGATTACCTTTCAGTAGCACGGACACGCCCGGTAGCGTCCGGGATGATTCGTCGCATATTACATCGAGCCTAAAGACTAAGGTTCTTAATCAGTGCATTTAAACTTGCTAGTTAAGACTTAAGCTGAAACATTGACACTCCCGGCATAGCTAGATATACATGCAGCTGTCAGCACCACCCTGTGAAAGAGACTCCAAGTCTTGAAGAATCTATCATCAGCGAAGGTCTTTGGCTGGTCTTAACTGCTGACCCACTCACCTTTCCGTCGCTGCCGTATCCTTCGTACTTCTTGGTGGGTATGATCTGCACTTCTGCTGCCTTCTCCTTCACAGTGTTGCGTATCAGCGTGTGCGAGCCGCCCACCCAGCGGCGACATGTGTGATCCCTGCGAAACGCTCGTGTTAATTAACAGGCTCGAATTAAATTACTTAACTCTAAAATAAATTAACTCCGCCTCCGCAGTTCTAATGGTTTTATTATATAAAACTGAATAAAAATTTGAGAATGTTTCATTTGAGGCTACAGGTTTCTAGAATAAACATTCTATATGGTTCACTTATGTAAACTGCTCTGGAGAGATTGGTATCGATGTTGAAACATGATAAGCTAAAACACAGTTCAGATTCACGTTTTTATGTAAAAAATCAAAATCAAAATATTTTTATTTCCGTTGCCATTAGGCCTACAGGCCTAGATGGGCATTTATAAAACGTCAACAAAAAGGTGCACGGTTCGGTGCATTGGTCGATTCCTAAGGAGAAGAACCGACAAGAAACTCCAAAGGTTACTCTTTAATCTTTTAAAATGGTTTGGGTTAACAATAAGTTCCAGACATAATCTTGGTATAATACACACATGAAGACTGTGCAGATTAATGTCTGAGATGGTCTTTTGAAGAAAGCACCACACAGATTTGAGTGAACCCGTCCAGTCAGTGCAAGCATTTGTCAGTTATCGTGGAGCTCGACTTATAACTCAAAGAGCTCAACGCCACGACGAACTATACCAAAGAAAGGACATTTGGGTGGGTCGCTTATAGTAAGTACTCAAACTGCCAGACCATCGTTAAAATTAAAGAAAGACCCACATGGTCCTCACATTCACAATACAAAAATAATCAAATATCATATTAAACAATCATGTCAAGTTATTAAATTAAATGTCAAAAAACAAAACACAATGCTAAACAATGACAATTTGTATAAAAAAAAAAAACAAAATCAAATCTCGGATTGTAAACAATACAGGCGAATATTCTCGGTGAGGGAGCACATTTAGGTGCTGCGCCTAACCTCCCTCCAGGCGTGTCGTCTGCCAGCTCAACCAGCACTGAGGGTGAGGTAGGAGAGCTTGCGTCTGGGTCTGCGCATATTCATGTGCACTAAAATGTTGCCAACGTCGATGGCTGGTCTCCAATGAGACTTCACATGGTTCACGTTCGGCTTTGTTAAAGGTCTTTTAACACCATTATAATGTTATAATAATCCTGTCGATTTGTTGATTGAGATAAAATTAGTGTATAAGAAGTGCATCACCTGTTGTCGGGCGGCGCCAGCGTGAGCAGTCCGTAACAGGGCTCCCCACCTCGCGCGGGCGGGCGCAGCGCGGGCAGCGGTAGCGGCTTGCCGTGCGTGACGTCCTCCGGCTGCATGAGAGCGCGCGCCATGCACGCGCCGCACGACGAGTCCTTGGCTAGTTTACGCATCAGTATCGCCGTCTGAGGGACGCAACATCTTTGTACTACTGACTCAACAAACGTTTTTCTGGCCGTCCCTAGAGAGGTCGTCGAATTCCAGAGCATCTTCGATTTTCCTGACCTCCGGTAATATTGGGCTTACCTGGCGCATTTATTTTTAGGCTATTCCCTCGAAAGATTAGGGCCCACTTGCTAGCCGACCGTTTGGAAACTTCATACTCATTGGCCACCTAAGCAGTTGATGGTCTGACTTGAACACGACTTCAGTACCAACTACGAGCATATACCTACCCCTGAGTCATGAAGAACGCCTTGCCACCGTCTAGGCGTGAGAGTAAGAGCCTCGTGCTGTAGTTTCTTTCAGCCGCGGAAAAGAGGCTAGTAACTAGTGTATCCGTATATTTCTGGGGGTTCGTGGGTCCTCTCCCCTGGGAATAGAATCGCTCCGCTCGATTTAACTTCAGTAAAAGAACCGACTCTGATCGGAGTAGATTTTACAATCTTCTTCTTTTTTTTTGGAGGGTAACTATTATCTTAAAACCAAAATTGCGTCTTCTAACAGATGCAAGCTCAGCCCAATTTATATGGACTAGGAGCGCACCGAACAATCGTTTACGTCCCGGAGCTTTAGTCACAACTGTCACAAGCTCGTAGCGCCATCTTGGCGCAGATAAATATTCCCATTTGTTCTACCGACTACTGTTTAGTACACTGGTGGGAACGAACCGATTTCACATTTCGGTGGTACACTAGAATAATGCTTGGATGCTGGTGATGGTTACAAACCTTGGGTTCTCCAAGCATGACCTCCAGCTTGTGCAGCAGCTTCTGGATGGCTTTGAGCGACGCTTCGGTGGCGTCCTTCTGTGTCAACAGCATGAGGGAATCCGCCTTGTTGTCCATTATGGCCGCTAGTATTTTTAGTGCACTCTGTCGATATAATATAGGATTTGAGTGCCTACTTATAACACCAAAATTCCATCTGGAACTACCGATACAATTCCGATTTTGATTTGATTTTCCAGTGTTTAAAATATATATATAATATTTTAAGGTAGGTAAGCATTTTTAAAAGAGCCCAGAAAGATGTGTGATACGACCTGGACGCGCACCACGAGGGCTGGTTCGTGGTGGCTCAGGAAAAGAGCACTTGGAAGGAATTGGGGGAGAGCTTTACCCAGCAGTAGGACAGTCAAGGAATATCTCCTGTATCGAGGGAGCGTTCACAATCATTTAAAATCACATACACAAATACCCAGACCCGAAACAACTACCTGTAGGCCATACAAATATTGTTCCGTGCGGGGATCGAACCCGCGACACGCAGCGCAGCAGTCCATATCTTGAGTCCTTGCGCCAACAGTGCCGTCAAATTAGAGTTAGCCGACAATTAGTTTTAGAGACACTTTTATTACTTGGAAACCCTATATAACTATGTGATACTGATGACTTATATTATTTTCAAATAATTTACATTTATGTAAGGCCGCTTTCACATTAGGACGTTAGCAGCGCGACAGTCGCGCGACTATAAACAAATACTTACGGGTTGTTACTGTTGTTCTTAAAAAATGTGAAGGAATGTGCTTCAGTCGCGCGACTGTCTCGCTGCTAACGCCCTAATGTGAAAGCGGACTAAATGTTTTAATATTATAAGTATGGTGATTTAATTTAGGTGACACACCTAATATTTAAGGAACAAAATTAAATATGATTTATTAGGTCACTGAAAATGCATTTATAAGTTAATTGAAAAAATCATACCCCTTTTATTCTACATTAAAAGAGAAAACGTGAAAATGGACAGTATTATAAACTAACCAGGCAGTTCTGTTCCTGTTCGCTGAACCTAGCGCAACATTTCGCAAGCTGTTTATCCATGTCGCTGCGGGCCTCGTCGCAGTCTTCCTCGCCCAGCAATCCAGTCAGACATGAGCGATCGGCCTGGACAACAACACAACGAGTCAACACTCTAGCAACAACAACAAATGGAGATGTGAGAAGTAAAATAAAACAGAGCCGAATAAAAAAGTAAGCAGAATCTATTTCAGAATAACTGTTGTTAATTTAATAAATATATGTCGCCGCAAGACTATCTGGTAAGACTACTATTAAAATTGTATCTTGTAATTCTCATCGATGATAATATTGATGAACCTGCCATCTGTGGGATGGCAGTTCACTTATTACACAGATTGGTATCGATTGACATAGGAGACTAGCGCCACCTATTGGAAACCTACACCAACCTGCTATAACTTGAGACAATCCAGGACAATGTCAGGTTGTCCTTGCATAAAACTTTAAAAGATGTTCCCGTGGAGTTTCTTGTCCATTCTTCTCCACGAAGACCAGGGAACTAGCCAATGGAATAGAGTTTGATGTAGTTGACATTTCACAAGACCAAAAGAAATCAAATAAATAGTCTTGTATTACTTATGTGCTTTTAGTTCACAAAAACCCTGTTCCATACACATCTGTTTAGAGATACATTCAAACACAATAATAAACACAACACTGACAGTTTATTAATTCATCATCATCATTTCAGCCGAAAGACGTCCACTGCTGGACCCCCCCCCCCCTAAGTGTCGCCACATTGACCGGTCCCGTGCGTCTCGCATCCAGCGGATCCCCGCAACCTTCACCAGGTCATCGGTCCACCTAGTGGTAGGCCTTCCAACGCAACGTCTTCCAGTTCGCGGTCGCCACTCCAGAACTTTTCGACCCCATCGGCCATCCGTTCTGCGAGCAATGTGCCCTGCCCACTGCCACTTAAGTTTGGCAATTCTTCGGGCTATGTCGGTAACCTTGGTTCTCATGCGGATGTCCTCATTTTTGATTCTATTACGCAAAGTAACTCCGAGCATAGCTCTCTCCATTGCCCTTTGGGTGACTTTGAGCTTTCTGAGGCCCATAGTGAGCGACCACGTTTCGGTCCCGTATGTAATCACTGGCAACACACACTGGTCATAGACTTTCGTCTTGAGACACTGTGGTAAGTTGGACGAGAAGATACTACTCAGCTTCCCAAACGCTGCCCAGCCGAGTCGGATTCGACGATTGACCTCTTTCTCAAAGTTGGACCTACCTAACTGTACCGTTTGTCCCAGGTAGACATAATCGTCTACAACTTCGAGTGTAGTCTCTGATCTTGATAGGAGTGGGTGTTACATGGGCATTAAACATGACCTTGGTTTTGTCCATGTTTATTTTAAGACTTTCGGAACTTATTTCTTTCGGAAGCTCTACTGAGGTCATCGAGCATCTTACTGAGGTCCTCCATGGTCTCAGCCATGACCACTATATCATCGGCAAACATTTATTAATTGGTGGATATTAATACATGTACTTACATATAGATGTACATCCACTACTCCTTTACTCCATTTAGTATTGAGTAGTTATTGAAAATCGACTCGCCTGCTATTACAAGTGACTAGAACATTGCAAACCGTGACTAAACTTTATGTATACCTAGGCCTCACCTCTGCCCAATCTTTGGATTACATGCGTCATGCCATTTGCCACACACCTTATTCTGGAGACCGTCGGCAACTTCGTCACGGTCAGCTTTCTGTTCATGAAGTATCTTGACACTCTGCATCACGCCCTGGAAATATTGAGAGAGCACAAGTGAGGTACCCTGCAAACAATATCACTCATCGAGGAAGATATTGCCACGCAACAAACTTTGTACTTCAAACTTGAAAGATGATGATTGAAAGTGTAGAACAGTTGCCAGGCATGTTTGCTGTAGCGAGACGATGTTCTGTAGCGAGACTAGACGACTTCTATCTCGTCATGCGCAAGCGATGTGTATAATATTATATGCTACCGTGGCGATTCCAGTTCGCCAATTAAAATGCATTGTTTATTTATTACAATTTTGTTATTTACTATCTGTGCTCTGAATTGAATAAAACAATTACATTCAAGTATCTAAGTTGTATACGACCATTTATTTCTGACAATAAAATAAGATGAAAACCAGTACCTAATGCCATTCTTAGAATATATACCATCACGAGCTGTTTCTTTTACAACATATAAATGGGTATTCATCAAGTAAATTTTAGACCACACAATGATCCCACTTACCCTTAGTTGATCAATAATTCGTTTTTGTGTGATGTGTAGGTTCTGATGCAGTAAAATGGTGTTTTCCAGCTCGACGACCATGCTCAGGTGGCGCTCCATCAGCTCCGACTTAGCTGTAATTACATAAAACTATCTCTCTCAGGACCTGACAATCTAAAAGTGTTCACATCGCCTCACTTTTATGACTTTTGATTAAGAAGAATTGCGCTCAAATATTACATCGCGATTTCATAACTAACGATTCAATCATATGCCAATGATGGTAAATAGTTTTTAGATGAGCGAGAGAATGAAAGAACTCTCATATTGTATTCTTTTCAGAATCCAAGAGTTTAATCAGAACGCGCTATTAGTGATTATTCGTGAAACCTGTTTAAAACCTGTGGAATAGTGTTGAAAACTAAGACGGCAACCTTTTTTAAATTAGAGTGTGGAAAATCATCAACTCCCGCTCTGGGCAGAGTGGTAGGAAGTGTCAGACTTCTACTGACTATAAAATCCTTCTTAGCTCTTTATGTAAAGGCCGCGGTATCTCTTACAACATCCCGCAGCCCAGCCCCGACAGCCTTAGTTTCGATTAAAGCCAGGCGCCACATTCTACCAGAAATACAAACCGACTTTTTGAGCATTGGTACTGGACTGGTTCAGCAGTGCGAAGGCTGTCGCAAGTTCCTTCTTCATTATCGTCAGCTGCTCCTCTAAGCTTTGCCCCTGGAACATGTTAAACGGCCTTAGCCCAATTCCCAAGCTATTCATGCTCGGCTGCAAAGTCTAACGTTGCCGATAACATGGAATATCAAACTTTAGAAAAACCTTCAACAACCAACCAAAATCATAAGTATCCTAAACTGAGAAAGGGGAATCTGTTTTATCTATCTATCTAACGGTTTTTACGGTATACCTCGGGCAAGGGGGTGCCGTATATCCGGAACATACCAGTGTTGCGAATCCGGAATGGAACGCGCGGAGCTGCGCCGTACCCTCGGCAGTCTGCTGGAGCAGGTCGTCGATGCGTTCGTCGATTTGCAAAGCAATGTCCAGCTTCTCCTCTGATAATAAATAATATACAATCGTTCAAAATGTAAACAACTTTCTCCTAAACATGATGATTTTTTAGTCACCATTCTAAAGGGTGTAAAAGTACCCTTAACGCAAACGAAGGGCACTTGTTCTCCCCACCACTACGATATTTTTTTGGTTCTAGACCATACCTGGGAACCCCCTAGTTACGGAGATATTGGGGGTCAAAGTGCCAAATTGTGCACAGCTGTTTTTGTAAGTACTAGTTTTGCAGGTTATAACTTTAGTTAAATTAACTCCATGACCCGTTTACTATTCAAAGGATTCACTAGCACAATGTTTTAGTAGTGTAACATTGAGTTTTACCGTAAAATGTGATTTTTGACCCCAAAGAAAAAAGTCGTTTCCCAGCAAAAAATTTTGCGTAGGGGTACTTAGTTGGATGTACCGAATGCTTAGTTGACGTATAATATGTGTGAAGGGTTAATATACACCCCGTATTTTTATTTCATAATTTAATATTCAAAAGAACCCCGCCTGCTTCCAAGTTTTGTTTAATTTAAAATGTGCTTGTTTTTTGCTTTTCAATTTTTTCAGTCGGGTTTTTTAGTTCCAACTTTTTTGTTATTTTGTGTTTGTCCTTTCGTTGGTCGCGTAAAACTCTTCGCAGATGATTTAACTTTTGTGTTTGTTTATAGGTTTTGGGACTTTGAATTCCTTTTTAACATTTAAGTGTCATATATTATTGTAATCTCCTTTTAAAACCCTTCATTTTGATACCTATCTCGATAGTAATGGATTTTTTTATTTTTGTACAATATTCACACATTTACTGTGTGAATAATTATGGAAAAAAGTTATTCACCGATAACGAAATGATTTTTTTTATTTAATTTTTTGCTAGCTACCCGCCCGTACTTGGCATGGGTGCAATGTGCTGCATATAAACCTTCTTCTTGAATCACTCTGTGTATTGCTGAAAACTGCAGTACAGTCCGTTGCGTAATTTACAAGATCTTAGCGTACTTAACGGGACATTTAAAAGAAACAGAAATCGACTTTAAAGGTTACAGGAGAAATTGGGAAGTGTGACATTGACAATCAGTAGAGCATCTTCAACAACAATAGACTACCTCAGAGGTGATGCGGCAACATGTCTATGTTATTAACAATACGATATTCCTGCGAGCTATTAACTATAAGCTAGAGAACCTTAAGTCCCTACTTTTCTGCATCGCTTCGCTATCGCTACATAGTATAAAACAAAGTCGCTTTCTCAGTCCCTATATCCCTATGTATGCTTAAATCTTTAAAACTACGCAACGGATTTTGATGCGGTTTTTTTTAATAGATACGAGTGATTCAAGAGGAAGGTTTTAGAATCTTTTTTGCACCCGTGCGAAGCCGGGGCGCGTCACTAGTTCTATATATGTAGTTATTCTTAGGTGGTGGTAGATTTGATAGGGCCGACGCCTGACGCGGCTGCGGCACTGTTCGATAGAGATACCTCGGCCTCGGAACAGAAAAGGCTAAAGTGGAACATGGGCGGGTTTTAGTCAGTTCTAGTGTGACACTGCCTTCCGCTCCCACCAAAGTGGTTTACCCGTCCGATGAAAAAGGCATGATAAGCAAGCTAACTCACCGACTCTCCTCGACGTGTTTAAAGCCACATCAGCTGAGTGCTTGGCATGATCGGTAATTTTAATTATTTTTTTGATAAGTTCATCCTTCGTGCTATTCAGCACTGCACTGAAATCAGCATTTTTTATTATAAATATTTAATGTGCATGCTGACCTTATACAATTTTTTTTTTTGATAGGACAAGCCCGCCTCTTTATTCCCAAACCACTGTAACTTCTGTAAGCCAGAATCAACAGTGGCGACCACAAGAAAAGCGCCGAGACAATGAAGCTCGACGAAGTCCCAGAGAAATGATTTGACTGTCTTGGATCCCGCAACGAAATTAATCAGAAAAGATATTACAAGATATTACACATTGTATAAGGTCTCATTAAAGAGAGAAGACGCAAGGTGAGCCGCCCTTAGTCAACTTGCCCTCGCCCTCGCCCTCGCCCAAACCGAAGCTGATGGCCCCAAGTATGAGCGACTTGGGGCCATCTGGTGACTAGCCGCCACTTTACGAAAGTATTCGTATACGAAGCCGCACCACCCTAAACTTGGAACTAAAGAGCAAAACTTACAGAATCTCAATAGTCGTGACTTGTGCCTTGACTGCAGCATCCGCAGCCGCAGCAGATGGCGATGCTATGGGTTTCTTCGGGTTCATCTCAGGCGCAATGGATACTGCCTGTAGAATAAGAGGGTTGCACTGAAAATATTACCTAAATCATTCCAAAGCATGTCATAGAAAATGTATTTGTTAGCAGCCAGACAGGTAGTGTTTACCAAACCATATAATAGGTCTAGTAGGTCCAACCGGCCCGGCGACAAGCATGCGCACAGACTTTTGCACTATAATATCTTCCGCTTTGACCTTGGCATATAATCCTCGTATAATCTGGGGGCACGGCAGTGCCTCCGCCAAGTCGCGCAATAAAGCGGCACGGCCGTACCATTCTTTTCTCGAATCCTATAACTTCGTTGTGGATAAAACTAAAAGCCTGATTTTTTAGTAACCATTGGCCATAGGAACTCCATTTTAGAATCTCATAACCCCATCGAGTTTGGACTCGTTTGATTCGTCTTTTCGAGTAGTTTGTCCTAAGATGGTGTCCAGGGTCTGTTGATAGAACTGGAAGGTAGCCATAGGAATTCCGTTATAAAACGACTTGACCTTGTCGAGTTTTTACTCGTTTGATTCAGCTTGTCGAGTAGGTACTTTAGCAGTACTTCAAATCGATGAATAAGACTGCTCCAAGTTCGAATAAACCTATGTATTGTTGATTAATTAAACGAAATAGATAGAATGAGAGACGCTACAAAAAGAAATGAAATCCCACCAAAACAAAACTTGTAAAAAAAGCCAAGCCGCGCAACTCAGTTCGTTTACCGTAAAAAGTAGTGAGATCCATGTCATACCAAGTCAGTAAATACACACATCAAAAGTGTCTAGGGATCAAGCATTTTTATGCGGATTTCTTGAGATTGAGATGTGGCTTTGTAATAAATTTATGATTTTATAAATTTATATGGATCCTTTTTGGTGCATTTCATAATTTGAATCAGGAACTGTGAATCAAATTCGAGTAAAAGATGAAAATCAGCTGTCAATATTTTCCCTATAAAAACATACAACGCATTGAAGACATTATTAGTGCTACTGTTTCCCTACTACTGATTAAAACCAACGTTATTATGGAGCGGCGACGTCATTTAAGCAGGGAAGAAATGCTCAGAGCCGTGGGAATGATAGAAGCTGGTTCCCGGCAACGTACTGTGGCTTTAGCTCTGAATACAAGTCAGAGTGTTATCAGTCGACTTTGGACACGTTACCGAAGCACTGGTACCGTGGCTGAGCGCCATGGAGGACGGTATCGCTGCACCACACGGAGACAAGACCGATACATTCAAATCTTAACTCGAAGAGCTCCAACAATAACCGCCATGATGTTAGCCGTGAGGCTTCATCACTCTTCAGGGAACTTAATTAGCGACCAAACAGTCAGAAACCGCTTGCATGAAGTGAACCTTCATTCCCGAAGACCGCTACGGGTACCACCTATAGCAATGCAAAATCGTAGGATTCGATATCAATGGGCTCTTGAACACAGAAAATGGGCAGAAGAACAATGGCGTTTCATGTGCTTTTCTGATGAGTCTCGTTTTGGTATGAGACCGGATACAAGACGTATACGACACTGGAGAAACCCTGGACGCCAACAGCGATTAAAATCCTGCCAGGAAGTCCATCCTTATAGTGGTGGAACCATCATGGTATGGGCGGGTATTTGGATCGGCGGAAGAACTGAGTTGATTTGGATCAGAGGCAACCTCAACGCTCAAATTTATGCTGAGACGATTGTATCAGACGTCATCGTTCCTCTACAAGTGCAAATCGGTCCCTTATTTCAGTTAATGCATGATAATGCACGACCGCACACCGCAAGAGTTGTAAGACAGACTCTCGCCGCAGCTAACATCAATGTCCTGCCCTGGCCTGCTCAGTCGCCAGACTTGAACCCGATTGAGCATGCATGGGATATGCTACAGAGAAGAGCTCTGCCGAATATGGAGGGTATCCAGTCGCAAGAAGACCTTTTTTTGTTGTTGCAACGAACATGGGCGGCCATTCCACATTTGAACTCATTTTGAGTATCCCAAACCGATGTTCTTGTGTTGTTAGTGTTCGCGGTAGAAACACGGATTATTAATTGTTTAAGTTACCCAATAAAATTTTAAAGAAAACTGTTATTTCAGTCTTTTTTTCGAACTTTAATGTTAGTGGTTCAAATGTCAAAAATCCCTTTATTAGGAAAATGGCAAATTTCTTTATTAATGCAAAGGTGACTTGGTTTATCGTTACTGTGACAAACGAAAACACTTTATTTGATGAATCCTTAAAAAAAAATTAATTAATATCAATCAGGAGAAAAGTTATTGCAAAAATATATGTTGATCCCTAGACACTTTTGATGTGTGTATATTCAATCCCTACTTAAAAACCTTTAATCTTTTAAATCAATCGCTTGACTTGGCTACTGCATCACATTGGCCAAAGCGATGGCCAGCTATAACAATGGCCAGTTTAACCTTGGCGAATGCGATGCGATGGCCAAGTCAATTTAGTTTTTTAAAAGATCAAAGGGTTTTTATTATTTTGTTTACTGCAGTGAATCATATTCTTTAACGCATTATAAAACTCGCGTTTAGCTCCTGTTGTCCCCATAAGTGCTTGCTCTCGCGAGGCCGGTCGGTGCATGTAGATATCTAAACAAAATACATCTCGTTGCGGGGCAAGTACAAGGTCACCCGGTGCTAACTAAAATAATAAACGGCCAAAACTCACTTCACCAGTAGTAGGCTCGGAACCCAACACTGTGCTTGCACTGAAGTGTACACCGCGAAGGTCAGCGCCCGACCTCCTAGGCCCACCCCCTGGCCCGACGCTGCTGTCCTGCGGGCCGCCGGGACCACCAGGGCTGGCTGCAGCATACCCTGCTACCATGGCTGTCCGCAAGTATTCCTCCATCGCCTCCACTTGACCCGCAAATTCTGGTGGCAGCGTGCCAGACTGTGCTAGCTGCGTCAATAACTGTGCCATATGGTACAGACCCTGCTCGGCTACTTGCACGCGTTCGTTTAGCTACGAGAAATTATAAATATATAGATAACGTTACGGCTAACGGCAACAAAACTGATCTACCCAGTGTACCGGAACAGTTTTGTTCACTTCTGCACTATTCTTCTAGGATATCAGACGATTTACTCATGAAGAGATTAAACTAAGTACAGTTAAATTAACAGTCGAATGGTCGAAATGGTGATTGTCCGATTCAATTTAAGGACAGTCTTATTATGGTCCCTCTACACATCGGCATAGCGGCTGCCAGACGTTCGCAGACATCAACAGATGCGTCGTCAGAGGGTTGGTGCTCGCGCTCCAAGCTCCCTTTTGATGTGGGACAAAACCGACAACAAACGAATTCGCGGCAGACGCATCTGCCGACGGTCATTACCTACAACAGACGACAAAATTACCCCCTCTATACACATCGGCGGATGCATCCGCAGATGGCGTCTGCCGATGCGGCTGCCGATGTGTAGAGGGGCCTTTAGCAATACCCGACCTAACAGAGAAAACACAAAAACTGAGTTTAGAGAAACAAATTGTACATTATTAAGTGTTGCCGCCGTTGACTGAAAAGTTGAAATCTGGCAATCGATTATCATAGTTCGAATGAGGAAAAATTTGAGTATGAATGTAGATGGCTATTATTCTTATAATAAGCGTAGCGGAAGAACTTGAAACGATACATGGACTTTGTGACTAATGATATAGCTAGAATGAAGATGACTGTTGAAGATGACGAGTAGCAGAGAAGTGTGGAAGGAGAAGACATGCTACACCGACCCTTAAATAAATTGGGATAAACGCTGGAGGATGATGATGATGATGTAGGACAGCAATTCATTAAAATTAACATGCAAAACTATACACACACCATACAATTTTTTCAGACATCAACCATCACCCACACACGCCAAGTCGTGTACTTTTGGGATATACACATTACATTGACGAGACTGGCGGGCAGGTTTAAGAGGAAATGTGGGAGGTCAATTGCAAGGAATATTGCTTATTTAGATCGCTGTCAACACAGGCCTAGTGTACAAATTTGACAATTAACGAAAAAAGAAAAATATGAAGGGACACAATACATCCTTCTTATCTAGTGTTTAAAAAAACTTATAAATTGGTACAATATTGGAGGAGGAAATAGGCGAGAGACAAACCTATAAATATGACCTTTTACTTTACTTAAGCTATTGAGTCGGATCTGCAGTTGTCCTTATCGCACGCCTAGCTCGCCTCGCTCTTACAACAACACTACACGCTCGCCCGCCGCCGCTCGCTCTGACAACGATAGTTTCTTCAAATACCTAATTTTCAAAAGTCTGTCCACCCGCATTTCCTCTTAATGAATGAACGTCATGTGGCAGGTACCTGCACAGCTTGCATGGTGTCTTGCAGCGACGCGCGACCTTGCGCCAGATCTTGTCTCAGCGTCTCGTTGTCCGGTAGCACAGGCTGCGGCAGTGGTCCTGTGATCTGCTCCAACTGCTTGACTGCCTTGCCGAGCAGCGCGAACTGGGAGGCAGTCACCACCTCAATACTCCCTACACGGGCTGGCCGGATACCTGATGTGCAATGCAAACATTACAACTGTGTATCTTGTCTTGTTATAACCTACCTACTCATCAAAAAATTACCATCTATTTCAAGAAACTACATAATCAATTGATACAAACAAGGCTGTCTGTGTGCCCACTACTACGATCTACCTACAGGGCAGCATTTTTTAAAACAAAAATTAAGTTGTCCAGTCAATGAGCACATTACCTAATTACGTTAATTACTTACGAGCTGATGGCGCCCTTTCGGCTGAAATAAAAAAAAACAAAAATTACTCTAATTCTCTCATTAGCAACATCCAAGTCTCATAAAATTGTCTTGATATTGTATTTACCGACTAATATTTTATCTGTACTTCCTCCTGGACCTCTGCGGGTGGCCTCTGAACAAACATTATTTTAAAATAATTTATAAACAAAATTTATTCATTCGATCTACAAATTCTCAGAAAAACTAGATGGTAACTAGAACATGGGCGAGCACAATACATTGAGATAAAGGCAGGATAAGATTAGAGGAAGACCAAAGAAACGATGGATGGACTGTTTGAAGGATGATATGGCTAAAAAGGAGGTGTCCGCTGACATGACGAGAAATAGAGAAGTATGGAAGAAGAATACACGTTGCACCGACCTTAAATAAATTAAGATAAGGGAAGGAGAGTGATTATGGTGAAAGGCAGGATTGTGGTGATGAAGTAAAAATAGAAGCTGCACTACGGCAAGACAGATTATTCTACAGAATATTTGAAAGTAACAATAAATACCTGTAACAGTGATGCTTGCAACAGACGTTTGTCTGCCAAGGTCTCTACCTGAACCCTATAAGAATAGTAAACTGATGTTTCGTATAGATGAAGACAGATGAAAGCTATATTTTATGAAAACGTAGTAGACAGGTACATTAGTTACAAAGTTGTTTGTGGGAGTAGCAACAAGTAATAGTTTTTTATTTAGTTGAACCTTGATAGTGTCCGAAAATAAAACGGTTAAAAATGGATCTAGCAGTTACTCTTGCCCCTAAGGTCTTCAACAATGATTCATTCATATACCATACCAATATAATGAAAGCAAAAAACACGTGTCTATATGTTAGGTGTTTGCGTCTTAGCGGCTGAAAGAACTGCTATAATTGAACCTTAGGACAGTGGATACTTTTTATCCCGGTAGTCCGTTTCCATGGTATAAATCCCAACTTCCACGCAGTCGTGCACAGCTCAGTCGTGGGTAAAAGTTAGTATTTATATAAAGTTTACTTATTAGCGCATCTTACCCCGCGATCTTGTCTCCGAGCATCACGGTCTTTACGTTCACCTCGTTTCCCCCCGCGTCCATCAGCTCCTCGCTCTCCACCTCGTTCCCCATCCCGTACCTCACCCCGCTCTCTGCCTCGCCCACGTTCTCGACCACGTTCATCTCCATCTTCATATTTTCTACGCCCAAAACTTTTATCTCTATCTCTAGAACTTTTGTCTTTATCGTCTCCATCTTTGGAACGGCCTGAACCTTCCCGGTCTTTTGAAGAGGTTTTAACTTTTTCACCAATTCTTTGACTACCCGTACGCTCCTTCTTTTCCCTCTTTTCGCCTTTCCCGCCTTGATCTTTTCTTTCCCGTGTTTCATAACTTTTCGTTCCACGTTCAGCTTTATCACGATCCTCATCTGCTTCTCCTTCTGAAAAGCTGTTCGATTCATCATCGTAGCCAGATATCTGTTCACGAGAGAGTTCAATTATGTCATCAAACTTTATCTCCACAGTTTGTTGGAGCAAACGTAACTCGCGAGCCAAAACGTGGAAGACTGTTTGTATCAGTTTGAAATCAACTCGATTTTCCTGGAAATATATAAAAAAAAAACAATTTACCACCACTGACCTGAGTCGCTGCTTTCTACTTCGTATTTTTTTTTATACTTTTGGTACAATAGCGCTGTCTTTTTTTCCATGACTGCACTATAGGTACGGGTGAGTGCGAATCCGCTGCATTCCACGTGGAATGCTATGGATATACAGCACGGTTAGTCTACTTCAGTTATTTTCACAGCGTTATGTCATACGGTATTCTGCTGTGGGGCAAAGCTGCTGATATTCAAAATATATTTGTTCTGCAGAAGCGAGCGGTTCGTGCAATTTATCAGCTGGGTGCCCGAGTTTCTCTTAGAGATTTTTTTTAAGGAGATTGGTATCCTCACTGTTGCTTCTCAGTTCATCTTTGCCAACATTTTATATATTAAACAAAATATTTACCTGTACACTAAAAACAGTGATATTCACAACTTTAACACTAGAAATAAGCATAAACTACGCGCTCCTTTTCACCGGCTTCACAAAGTTCATAATTCATTCGTCGGGCTTGGTATAACATTTTATAACAAACTGCCATCTTCTTTTCTAGACTTGCCATTTAATGCGTTTAAAGCCAAAGTAAAATCTAATCTTTGTTTAAAAGCGTACTATTCCATTAACGACTACTTAAATGATAAGAACAGTTGGTCGCTGAGTTGAACACAAGACAATGTTTGTTATTTATTTATGTTCTTTCTCCAAGATTAGTTTACTGATATGTTATGTCTTTTTTTTTATTATTATTATATACTTTTTTATACTTGCCTTACTATTGTATCGAGTCTGGTTCTTCTAACCAACCTAACAGACAGATGTGTGCTGGGGAGTTTGTTCCGCCACTTCTTCTTTCCAGCAAAAACACTAGGAAGTGTCGAAGGGGGGGCGTTTTGGGGGACTGTCTCTTGTAAATAAGTAAAGTAAAGTAAATTTTGACGTTCGAAAAGTGCTGATTATCAGCCTAGTTTGAATAAATGAGTTTTGATTTTGATTTTTGATTTTGATATATCCAATGCCCCCTAAACTCCGCCAAACTAGGCACGGCTTGGCTGACTAGTTAGCCGATTAGTCGACCTACAGCTGACTGGCCAAAGTCATAGTCGGCCCATCTCTACAAGTGCCGCAATAATAGCGACTGATAATTTTGCCATTTACCTCATTGGACGACTAAGAATTGTTCGGTCTTAAATTGGGATAAGCATACATGGGCACTTATAAAACGTCGAGAAAAAGGTGCACGGTTCGGGTTGGACATTTCCTATGGTGAAGGACCAGCAAGAAACTCCTTGATCTAGCTGCCAAGCGATTAGATGTTGGTCAAGGCTTTTGTCTATATAGCCAATGACGTATTATATATAGACACGTCATGAACTAACATGGCGGCGCTTCAAAACGGCAAAAATAGTATATAACTACTTTTACGCGTAAAGAAAGGGAAAGAAAATATGACACCGTATAACAGTGGGATGCCTGTTGATGCCTGTTTTATTTATGTTCTGCGCAGGTTTACATACTATTTAAATTAAGAACAAACGTAGCGTCGCGCGAGAGGTTGGTGCGTATAAGCGCGATGTGGCCAATTGGCTTCATTTCATGTTGTCATTTTTGAGGGCGGACAACGTATAGATCTATAGTTTTAATATATCATTGTATATAGCCATTAGTGCCATTACACGACACGACTATCGGCACAATCATTGCCAAGTGAGATACAAATGAGAGCCAAGTCTAAATCCTTAAATTTTCTTAATTATTTTTATTACATATTATTTTTGTTATTACAAACAAAATGTAAATTGTTTGTGAATAATTGAATTGAACTTAAGTTCCTGAATAAGTACTTCAAAGTAAGCTCACTCTTTGGGATGTAAATGCCGTACATATGAGGTCTTCGATGCTGAGGAGGATTGTCTTGTCGCTCATCACGGGCTCGTCGACATATTGTTTATCCATGGTTGCACGTGAAAATATTAGCAAATAAATAATTACTATAAAAGCAATGCAAACTATCTATAATAACATATGTACTCTACGAAAATTCTTTTCTCTGACAGACAAAAAAAAACTGTTAATTGTCAATGCCATTGAAGACAATTCTAACAATACTCTTTAGGACTACAATAAGCCAGGAATGGATTTAAGGAAACAAAGATTGCAAAAACTTTTTTTGTTACCTGCTGATAGAACCCAGTCTCAATGAATAAACGGAATAATGAGAGGTTTACCATCAGGCATTTCTCAGCAGCAGCATCAGGCACTTTTCATTGAAGATAGCATAAAATAAGCGAACGAGTAGTTTTACACTTTCATTTAAACGTCAGATGAGTGCGTAGGTGTTCACGCTTGATTCGCAAAGTCACAAATCGCGCAGTCATGCTAGTCATTGTCATTCAGTCAGTCAGTCAGCCATCGAATGCAGTTGCTATGATATATCATCATCGATATTTCTATATCCTATTTATTCAGAACACTGGCACAAAATAATAAGAGCTATTACGAAATCTAAAAATGTCTTGACCTATGCACAAAAGCTAAAGTGGAAATGGGCAGGCCACCTTGCGAGGCTTTCAGACCAACGAAGGACCCTAAGCAACGTTATGGAAGGGCCCGCAAGTGAAAAGAAGCAGAAGCAGACCACTTACACGGTAGGAAGACGAGATTATCAAAACAGTCGGCTCAATTTTTTTTATTTTTTTTAAAAAAACGTTGCCCCACACTAGGAATTTCTCCTGTGTCGTGGGTGCGTTCACAAACATTTAAACTCACATACACAAATACCCAGACCCGAAACAACTATCTGTAGTTCATACAAATATTTGTTCCGTGCGGGGTAATTGGAGCTTTGGAGCTTTTTTTGGGCTTTGGAGGAAGCCTTTACCCAGTCTGGGGTCCTTGTAAAAGAAGATAACTGACAAATACCGTACAAATTGTAAAATTGAATTGTAAAACAAGCAAGGAATAAACAGTCTTTTTTATTTTATTTTATTTTAATTATAAAATTCAGTGCTTTTGATCTGAGATTCAGTGTGACTGGATTCTATCAGTGGGTAATAAAACGAAAAAAAAGGTTTTGCAATCGCTGTTTTGCTAACTTCTATTCTGGCTGATTAGTCCTACCCAAGAGTATTGTATGTGAGAGTTCTACAACTTCAATGGCACTGACAATTCAAAATATTTTTTGGTCTGTCAGAGAAAAGTTTATAATATAGTTTTAATATAACAAACAAATTTTAAATACTCTACATTACATTCTAGTAATTTATTAATAACTCGTGCAACCATGAACAGAAAAAATCGTACAATAGTCGAAGATCCTGTGATGAGTGACAAGACACTGCTCGTCAGTGTCGAAGACCTCATAAATGTGGCCTTCGGGACCAAACAAGTGAGTAAACGTTGCCAAAACTTTAGATACAGCGACCTAGCGACCTACATCTCTAAGGACAAGAGCGCACTGACAGGTAGCATGCATGCTATTACCTCAGGCCAAGAAAAAAAGAAGCACAAAAACCACGCTACTACAAGTAAAAATGTGTATGTTTACATGTAGTAGCGTGGTTTTTGTGGCTTCACTGTTGTTGTTCGCGGCGCGCCGTCTATCTTTTTTTCTTGGTCTGAGGCTATTACAAACAAAATATGGATTGAATTTCGAAATAAAATATTTTAGTTTGAATTTAGTGGCTAGAGTACTGCGCATTTGGCGCGTTCACTAGTTGCCAAGCGAGTATTCAAAAAAACGCGCAGTGCGGCCGGATGCGTGATGATTCTAGAACGATCGTTTCACTTCGCTATTCGTAAGGAGACTCGCCAGGATCTAGCTACTAAGCGAGTCAGTTTTCAGTGCGTTCGTTCCTTTGTCTCGATATCTATAATTTTTGGCTAAGAGAAAATTGGCATGGCAATAGGTACTAATTCAACAGCATCCAGCCTAAACACATAAGAAGACGATATGATAGATACGAATATACGTATAACCATAAACGTACATTAAACACAAATATTATATTCCAGATAAATAAAGTTAACTTCAAATTGCTACAAACAATATTCCACATTTTGGCTCGTCAGTTGCATTTACTCGAACAAGATTTAGAAATAAAGATTGATGAAATCACTGGCAAACCAGAAACTAAGAATGATGACGGCTATAGTGATGAATCAGCGACATACTCGAGTAACTCTGCAGAAATAAAAGACGATGAGGCTAAACGTGAAAGAAAAAAAGATGAATACGAGAAAGGCAAGAAAGGGGAAAAGGTGGAACGTAAGGGTAAACGAGGAAAAGGTGAAAAAGACGATGGTAAAACCTCTTCAAAAGACCGGAAAGGTAAAGGCCTTTCCAAAGATAGAGATGATAAAGACAAAACATCCAGAGATAGGGATGCTAAAGATAAAAGTTCCAGAGAAAGACATAAAAGTTCTGGGCGCAAAAAGAGTGAAGATGATGGAGATGAAGATGGTCGAGAACGTAAGAGAGGCAGAAAGCACGGTGAGGAGCAGGGTGGGGAACGGGGTGAGGAACGGGGTGGGGAACGGGGTGAGGAACGGGATGAGAAACGGGGTAGGGATCGAGGTGAGGAGCGGGCTGAGGAACGGGGTAGAGAAAGGGGTGAGGTACGAGGTGGGAAGCGAGGAGCCGATGGACGCGGCGGGAGAGGAGCTGAACGTGAAGACAATGCTTGGAGACAAGATCGCGGGGTGAGAGATGCTAATAAATAACCTTATTAGCATTAATACATTTTGCTCGTGGCTGCACCTGCGCAGTCGTTGGAATTGTCTCACGAAAATGGACTACCGGGATAGAACGTTTCCACTGTCCTAATATCAAATCATTCCTCCAGCCGCTAATAACTCGAAAAATTTAACGTGTAGAACCCAGTAACTTTTGCTTTTATTATATTAGTATAGGATATGAATGAATCACTGTTGGAAACCTTAGGGGTAACTGCTGAAACTGCTCTGAACCCTTTTTTCGGGCACTATCAAATATCATAAAACAATTAATAAAAAATATTTAACACTATACCTCATGTACTGAATGTACCTGTGTACTACGATTTCTTAAAATATTGTTATCAGCTTTCGTCTGTCTTCATCTATATGAAATATCACAGATTACTATTCTTGTAGGGTTTAGGAAGAGACCTTGGCAGACAAACGTCTGATGCAAGTACCACTGCAACGGGTATTTATTGTGACTTTAAAATATTTTGTAGATCTAGATTTTACCGTAGTGTAGCTTCGCCCATGTTCAGAGCACCATTTTACGAGTATAATACTCTTTCAGAAAGTACATCATCCATCATGACTTCGGTCTTCCCCTCTGGTTTCACTTGTAGTCCAAATATAAACGAGAATTTGTGGATCGAAAGGATAAATATATGTTGATTATGGATTAATTTATAATAATGTTTGTTGAGAGGCCAGCCGCAGGGGCCCATGAGGATTGAGCAATGGTTCTTTACGGGGCCCAAGTGTGGGTGCCTCCTTAATGGATTGATGCCATGGGTTCTGGAGGCAATAGCCTTCGTGCGCTTGCACGAATGACACGTGGAGCATTACGTCGGGGGGAACCTCCGCCACGATTTTATGATGACATGGAGAGAGTAACTGTCGGAACCCCGTACAGTTCACGCCGAGCTGGAGGAAATACCCGGGGTTCCTACTGCTAAGTTCTCCCGGAAGACAGTGAAGCACACCGTGGATGTCTGCTCTGCTTGGCCTGAGAACCACCATGCCCCCGAAACGGCGATTGGCGGTGTTGACCTCGCGAGCGTGAGGGAATGGGAAACCGTCACCTCCTTCTGCAATGCAGTCATGCTAGCGAAGGAGGTAGCGGAATGTGGGAGGGAGAGAATCTCACATCTCAGCTGCGAGACGCCCTCCGCGTTGCCACTTGGTGGCTCCCGACCACCGTAGGCCTATGGACGGTGAGTGACGGAGCTAGCTCAGCCTCCGATATTCTTATGATGACAGGCCGAGTTGACGTAAGTTCGTGTTCCACGGTCGTAAAGGTTGATACCTGCCGGGTATGTGGGTCTATTCGAATGACACCGCGGCCCTGGAGCATTGATGGGTTTTAGTAACTACAAGCCTGACACTCCCTTTCGCTCCACCCAGAGTGGGACATTATGACCCCTTTGATGATGGCATGACCCTTACAAAAAGATGATGGGTTGCGGGAGGAAGAGAAAAATATTAGTCGATAAATAAGAAATGTCACAACAAGATAATGAGACTGATAGTTAAAAATAATCATAATCATAATCATCATTTATTGCATTCATGTAGTTACAGGTTGTAATATGAGAATTATAGTTACTGTACTTTTTTATTTCAATGGAAAAGGAGTCAGCCATAAACAGTAGCATTGTTGACGTAGAATGTAATATTTTGACGAGAATGTAGATAAAAGTTACAGTTGTCTTGAGTTGATGCAGCATAAAATGATTGTTTAAAAACCACCAGGGGGTCGGCCAGCCCGTATAGGCAGTATTGAGGTGGTGACTGCCTCCCAGTTCGCGCTGCTCGGCAAGGCAGTCAAGCAGTTGGAGCAGATCACAGGGCCACTGCCGCAGCCTGTGCTGCCGGACAACGAGACGCTGCGACAAGATCTGTCGCAAGGACGCGCGTCGCTGCAAGACACAATGCAAGCTGTACAGGTACCTGCCACATGAGGTTCATTCATTAAACCTGCCCGTCTTGCAATTTTCTCATCTTCCTATGTTGATTTGCAAAATATAATTTGTTATGAGAGTCCCAAAAGTACACGACCTGACGTATAGATAATGGTTAAACCAATATGAAAGTCGAGTTAGATTCTACTCTGGCGTAGTCTGTTCTTTCATTACAACAGATTTACAAAGTAGACCACCCGAATAATAGTATTTGTTTTCTTTGTTAGTTTTCCAAATTTTCAATCACCAATTCGATCTTTACTGTTCATTTAACCGTACTTTAATCTCTTACTTAGTAATTTGGCGTTATAATAACAGTTTACCTTCGAAGTTATCGCTCAAGCTTGGTTCATACCTTCCCTTCATGAGTAACTCGCCTGAAATCCCAGAAGGGTCCGTTCACACAGACCAGCTCGGAGAGCACCAGTTGAAAACCAGCGTCGGGCACTAGTTGACCAGTATTTTGCTGAATTGGACCTTTTTGGCGCAGCCGTGAGGCATACAGTGGCACGTTTTGTTAAGTTAAATAAGAAATTTCGCAAGTAAAGTACCTAGAAAGATTTATTTGGATCATAAAATACACGTGACGGATTTTGTTTATAGTTAGGAGCATAACTAAGAAGACACAACGCAGGACAACATGTTAATCCTATCGTCATTTGCGTTAACAAAATGTAGATTTATTGAAACTAAGTACTTCTTTTTCTTTATAACTATTTTGCATTGTGTGTACTTGTGGCACGTGCCAAATAAATGCATTTTCTTTCTTTCTTTCACCAGCCGGCGTTATTTCACTCTAAGCGCATTAGGTTTGCCCTCAAGAATTTTCAATCATAAAAGAAGTGACAATATGTAAAAATAAACCTTATGATTCAAAATTCTGTTTTAAACGTGATAAAAAATCTGTTCTCGTTTCCGAGCCGGTCTGTGTGAACGGACCCTAAGGCAAAAGTGAACAAAACTGACACCGTGTTGTTACACGGTGTAACTCCTGAGGTATCCTTTCGTAGCTTACAGCAGTAACGTTATGACTGTAAGTATTTATTATTCCTCGTAGCTGAAGGCGCGCGTGCAAGCTGCAGAGCAGGGTCTGTACCGCATGGCGCAGTTGTTGGTGCAGCTGGCACAATCAGGCACGCTGCCTCCAGAATTTGCTGATCGGATCGGAGCTATGGAGGAATATTTGCAGGCTGCCATAGCAGCAGGATATATTGCAGCCGACCTGGGCGGCCCTGGAGGCTCTGATAGCCGCAGTGGGAAGCTTGGAAGACCGAGCGCAGGTACTCGCAGTGCGCAACTCGGTAAGGGCCGTGGTGGCAAGAGCGGAGTGAGTACAGACCGTTTATTATTTCGTGCTTGTACCCTTAAAGATACGATTAAAGATCCCTTATACGCCGTGCGTAGATCTAGCCCCTATGAACCCTCATCGGAAATTACTTTCCTTCAAATTTATGCCTTAAATTAATAAAAATTGACGACGATAAAACGCGTCAAATATCAAGAGTGGGGGCTTGTAACGTCACTACGTTGTCAGAAATGTAGTGCAATGTGACGTCACACGAGTTTTCAATGCACTGTATCGTCTTCATTTTTTGTTTACGTGAAAAAGAAAAAATATGTCCAATATTTTTTCTGCGCCTCCGAAAAATATGAACAATTCATTCGATTCGAATAGCGTGTAGCTCTTTTTTAAAACCGCACTGGGCCCCGAGTCTGCTATTCAATAGTGTCAGAATGATCTATCACTGATCTCATATTTAATTTTGTTGATTTTGACAAGTTTGGTGTTGTCAAAATCAACAATTATGAAGATCAATGATAGACCATTATTTTATTACTTTTATTACGTTTTTATTGAATAACACACAAAAATAATATTCAAATAAAAAACTAAGTTTAATATTTTGCGTTTCATTCGTGGTCGGGTTTTAGTTTTTAAACTTAGTTTTTTTCTTAGTTTTTTAAACGTAATAAAAGTTGCTTTCACAATGTAATATTCTACTTAATGTTGGTTTATTATTTACATAATACGAGTAAATAACAGACTAGACCGCAAGAACTGCTTAACCGAAATCAATAAATGTTTCAATAAATCATAAATAAATCAATCAATAAATGTTTACATAAACTTTAATATAATATAGGTACATATTTGTGATGTACTCGCCGAGACCTTTCATTTGATACCAAACATGTTATGATTAGGTATCTCAATTTAATTTTTTTCGAGCTTAGAATTTGACATTTAAATTCCGTCATAAAAACAATTGTTAAAATTTATATAGCCTATTAACACCTCATTTATTAAAATCCGTTCTGTAGTTTAGGCGCTACGGTAGAACATACAAACATACATAGACTGCCAAAATCATTAACCTTCCTTCTGGCTTCGCCGTAGTCGGGTAAACAAATCAAGAGCCGTTTTCAAAAATAACAAAACTTATTGGACCAAACAAATTGGTTTTGGTTTTAAAAAACCGCGGGTATGCCTATCAACACATTATTTTTCTGTGACATGCTTTGGAATGATTTAGGTAATAACGCTCTTATTCTACAGAAATTCTCCACTGCGTCTCGGATGGATGCGGAGAAGTCGACAGCGTCTGCTACTGCGCCTGCGGAAGCTAATGAAGCGGCATCCCTGCGCAAGTCAGGGGTCACGCACGCTGAGTTGGGGTGAGTACCTACTATTTGAACTACTCGTAGTTTACTTCATACCTGGGTCTGCTGTGGGTTTGACTAGGAAGCTGGCTTAGTTTGGAAGACTTGCAAAGTAATTGCGAAACATACTCGCATTCCCGATGCATTTCGATAACTTTTTCTAACAACACATTAACATATTCCACAATGTAACCTTAACATCTAAATATATTACAGCGTTCAAGTACGTTTATTAAAATTTAAAATAAACTGTTTCAGTGATATGCTGCAGTGCATGAAGGCTGCACTTACAAAAGAAATAAATAAGTTGACATCTCAATCCAACTTTTCGGTTGATATGGCTTCTAACATCTCGAGAAGTCTCGGTGAGAACGCTGGTAGCTTGATGCAACTTTGCCCCACACTAGGATTTTTTCCTGTATCGTTGGTATAGTCCTATGTTCAAATAAATATATATTATATCTGTATAATATCGTTCCGTAAGAATCTTTTACAAAGTATTAAAAACATAAAAGTGATGAATGACAAAGAAAACCAAGGAGATTTTATTTTTTATTTTATGTGTTCATGTCTCCACGTTTGATGCAAATATCTTAATATATTAAATTATTTGAACGTATATATATTTTCAGCGGAGAAGATGGACATTGCTTTGCACTTAGACGCGCGCATCAACACCCTGTGGCAGCAGTCTGAGGACTATGCAGAGCAGCTGCGCGGGTTCGATACCGGGATCACGATACAGGTTTGTTCAGGGTATACGGCATACCCTTCCTACGTCCCCGGAATTACACCCGGAATTATAAGGGAGCTATGTAGATTAAACAGATTGTATACCTACACTTTTCTCACTTAGTTCACCTATAATTTGGTTGATTCTTGAATTCATGTTGATTTTATTTTTATTATGGGTACTCACTACTAGTAAATCTATCAGAATCACAGATATCTGTAATGTTTAATATTCTCTGTTAACTGACTGTAAGGCTCTGTAGCCGAACAAGAATAGTTATCGTGTTCCAGGTGCAAACCTTCCAGGAGCAGCTGGCGATGATGAGGGACGAGCTTTCGGGACACCTCGCTCTGCTGGAAGCTGCTAATAACAATACTGAAACTACTGGTTTGTATTTTTGGTACGATGTGGCTTCTTTGGCACCTGACTTTTTGCGGAACCGACGTTGCCGTCTTCTTTCAACACCATTTGCACTGATATTTCACGAATAAAACCAATAGCTCGTTCTAATTAAATCTCATGGATTCTGAAAAGGTAAAACATGAAATTTCGTCAAGTCTCTCGCTTAATTAGCAAATATAGTTACTTAATAATAAAATAATAGAAATGGAGGATTTGAGATAGTCATCGTGGTCAAAGGATTAGCCAGTCAGCGTGGGGAATCGCTGACTGCCCAGGGTGCACCGGTGTCCGGACGTATAGTACGTCAGTGGATACGTCACTCGGAGAAGTTCTTAAATGACTTTGATTTATATTTTGAAGTATTTTATTTAATACAAGCTGTGCCCCGCGATTTATTCCGCGTGAAATGTATACACGTAATTTACTCCCCTATTTGTTGAATAGGATTTTGTTTAAAAAAAAATAGTCTCATTTTTTTTACAAGTTGTTGTTATTTTTTATAACAAACAAACACTTCAACTGCCATAGCTTGTATTTTGTTCTGTTTCTATTATGTTGAACTTATTCTCTCGAATAAATAAACCACTGGATTCATGTTATTACGATACAATGTCGAGGCGCAATTTTTTCGCTTCTTTAAAAGTCATGTATTTAAATGGGGCAATGAACGAGCACCTTTTGGAACGCCAACATTTCCATGAGACAGTCCCCGAAAACAGTTGCTCTCATTGTTCTGGTCCTGACAGAAGTTTGGTGATATTACAGCTTTGGTGGAGCTGAAGGAACGCCACGAGAGCTTGGTCATCTCGATGGATGAAACCGTCCAACAGCATCGGACTCTAACCTCCATACAGCAAGAATTCAGTGATGAACTAATGGTGAGTGTGACCATAATGGGTTTGACGGTGTAAAACTTCACTTTATGTATAGGAATACATGCTGAATGTTGCATATGCAACAGTTCATTCTATACCACTAGACAGTGGGTATGAAGATGTCACGTTTACATATAGTTTTAAAAATCCTTGACTAGTGAGTAGTTATTTGTTCATGTTCAATAATATTTACAGAACTTTGCTTTAGTACGGGTATTATATGGTAACTCCGCGTTTCAGATAAAGTTTGTGTCTACAAACTGTTTTAATCTTATTTAAGTGGCATAAACAAATGGCTTTGCTAGCTATACACGCCGTATTTATAACTTCATCCCTTTCAAACTGTAGTACAGTAAAAGGTACTTGTACTCTCTCAATATTTCCAGAACATGCTTCAGTGTGTCGAGGTGCTTCGTGAACAGCAAGCTGATCGGGACGAAGTGCTCGATGGTCTCAACGATAAGGTAATAAAAAAACACAGCTGATATTCCCGTAGAGTTGGGCAATGGTGTAAAAGTACTCACATTTTACCAGTCAAAGAAATAATTAAAAGTCATAGAGCACAAAAACTTACATTTATCGCTTTGGGTGATGTGAAAAGGCAAAGAAGCTTACGTCAGAAAGACAGAAGCAACAAAAAAGCAAAGTCAGAGCCTGCTACTGACCACAACGTGGAGACGTACGCACGACTGAATATCGTTTTTATATCTGCTGTTTTAATTTTACCCACACCGTTAGAAATCTAGATAATGGCTAGTAGTGGCTGTCTAGTAGGAACCGCACCGACTTGAAGCCAGTTCGCGTCTAGACGAAACTAACATGTCCAAGAACAGAGAATTACAAAACATGAGACCCACAGTATGAAAGAGAGGACATATATTTCTCAGTAGAGGAAACATTAAAGACTGATTATAATAGGTATGTTTCCTGACTAAAAGAAAAGGTTTTGTTTAGTCCGTATGTTACTTTATCGAAAAATATTGGATACGTGGCTTTTGTGTTATCAAATTAATTAAATTAAAACGAACTGTGACGTCGCACGACTTTTCAAAGCGCCTGTATCGTCTCCATTTATTGTTTACGAGAAGAAAGAAAAAATGTGTGTCCATTATTTTTACCCGACTGCGGCGAAGCCCAAAAGGAGGGTTATTGAAAATCTATCTGACGGACTAATTCGATTTTTTTGTCAACTAAACTTTTTTGTCTGGTAAACCCTAAGTTTTCTTATTCTTCCCGAATCTCCCGTAATATTGAGTGTGGACAAGTTGTGTTGTTATCCAGGCCAACTTCTCTCGTCTGGCCGGTTTGCTGTACGACAAAGACTTCGCTCATGCGCGCTTGGAGATTGAGCAACGCATATCGAAATGTTACGAGATGTTCAGCAGACAGAACGCGAAGTGGCAGGTCAGTATATTGTACTGTCAATCTTCTTCTCTTTGTTATGTGTAGAACAACAGTACCAGGCTTTTTGTAGTCAATTATATTCAAGGTTCAAGGGTAATTTTATTTGGCCGCGGGTAGTCCACCGGTTATCGCGGCCTCGACATAGAGGGCGAAGAAGGAACATGGGTGGTTTTTAGTCAGTAGAAGTCTGACACTCCCTTTCGCTCTGCCCAAGAGCGGGAGGGGTTATTCGATGATTTTACACCCACCAAAAAAAAAAAAAAAAAAAGGGTAATTTTATTTACCGTACCTACAAGACTCAGATGAAAATGATATTTATCTTTTATTCTATTTTCAACATATTATTTATTACGAGGACGATGACACAACGACGAGGCAAAAAGAGTATGTAAGGATCGTAGCAGGTGGCGTTCTGTGGTTTCTAAACGCTGTTTCACTCAGTAGGAAATTATCTCACGGAGGCATCGAATTTGAGCGTACACACTTTGAAGGAACGAGGTTTAAAATTGGTTTGGTAATCAATCTGTAGACTTATTTCGTGCATATATGACTCTGTATCATGTTCTTCCCCATGGATTTTTTGTGTTTTATTTACAAACATAAAATTTCAGTACCTTCGTACTGAAATTTTATGTTTGTCGGCAGGAGGCGCTAATAGAATTAAAGGTCATAATCGACAGTAAAGCAGAACTTAACACGGTGATGGCATTGAAGGACTCCACCAACGCGGAACTCGAGAGCATCCAGGAGCTGCTGCACAAGCTGGAGGTCATGCTCGGAGAACCTAAGGTTTGTATCAGCCTCCTGGCTTCGTTCCATATTATTAGGGGTCGGTGCAACAAGCTTTATTTTCCTTTTTCCTTTGTTAGTCGTCACGCTATCCTGTCGGGTCTGCGGGTTGTTCACAAGTGACCGCGGCCTTGACATATAGAGCCAAAAAGGAACATGGGTGGTTTTTAGTCAGTAGAAGTCTGACACTCCCTTACACTGCCCAAGAGCGGGAGGGGTTATTTCAAGATTTTCCACACGCCAAAAAAAATAAAAATAAAGTCGTCACGTTATCCATCACTCACTCCTTTTTAAGGTTCTCTAGCAAAATGACCACTCGAAGATTACAAACCTCTCGGTCCTGTCCATCCGTCGATAATTATGTTAAAACAACTATTTTACTCTGAGACATCAGTTAACAGACCGCGCCTCGTATTATGTGTGCCCCCCCCCTCCCTCGCACTAACATGTCATCATCGTTGTCAACAATATGTGTTTTGACCCAAATAGTCCATGGTACTACTAATGGAAATATACCTGAAAGATCGAACTCAAAAAAAAATACGCGCTTTAGACGTGAAATTACGGACACCAGCCCGATAAACAATACAATGGGTCACAGTAGTACAACGATGTTGTGTCCCCCAGGCTGCGATACTGATGCGTAAACTGGCCAAAGACTCGTCGTGCGGCGCGTGCATGGCGCGCGCTCTCATGGAGCCGGAGGACGTCACGCACGGCAAGCCGCTACCGCTGCCCGCGCTCGGTGTCGAGTTGCAGCCCTGCTTGAAGGAGGTCAAACTAATGCCATCTGACATCAGGTGATGCAGAAGACTTATATTAACTCTGACAGCTACAACCCAACAGGAACCCAACATGTCATGAAATCAAACACCTCAAGTATACAAAAGTAAATTATTTTAATCCATCCAACTAATCACAAATATACTTATAAATAGCACAGTAACATTGAAGATATGTTCACTGTTCGACCGCTCAAGAGCGAATGCCTCGAGCTATCTAAAATGTCAGCCACAAGCTGAATGTTCCCCACTCTCACAGTGGGTCAACACTCAACTAGTTATTCGACCAATCAGAGCGAAGTACACAGCAGTATGTTCAATTGAGAGACTAAAATGCATCAAAGCTTATTATTAACAGTAAATAAATTATAATAATCTAAATAATAATTATTTAGTAATTATAAAATGAGAACAAACTTAAATACTTATATTTTACTGACTAACAACTAAAACGGAAGTATTTAACTCATGCTCCCACTAGCGCCATCTATCACAAGTGGAAAGAAGTTTGCTATTATTTTACAAAATCATTACAAACACTTCAGCTAGCCTGAAGCCTGGTTTAATTATTTAGTCCGTTTCTAGTATTGTTATGTCTGTCACCTCTTTTGCTAAAAAGACAGATTGTTTAATGTATTTATTCACTTTTATATATCGAAACCCACAAATAATCGCTACATAATTTAAATTGAACCCTGTCTAATAAAGATGAGTGTTTGACAGGGATCACGCATGTCACCGCTGGGCGGGTGGCTCGCACACGGTGATGGCAGGTAACATCAAGCAGGAGCAGGCGCAGAATATCCAGCTGCAGATCATACCCACCAAGAAGTACGATGGATACGGCTCCGACGGAAAAGTGAGTGGATCAACAGCTAAGCCAAAAGCCTGCGTAGATGAACTTTGTTCAGAGACCAGAGTACTTGTTTTGCGTACATCTGCATCAAATAATACGCAGGGCCAAAAGTATCTAGCTAGGTATCTTTTTTGGTAAAAAAACTTTCATCTATTTTTATCGTCAATTCAATTGCAATGGTTTTTTTTTTCCTGAAAGAGAAAGAAAGAAAGAAAGTATAAGCTGGAACCGGGAGAACTAGATCTCGTGGTTTTAACTGCATTCTAGAACCGGGTATTAAAAATCTGTATATGGGACCTGAGGATGACTTTATGAAAACACGTGGGGCGTGTACGTGATACTGGAAGTGATAAAAAACTGGCAGACTCCTTTTTTTCAGCTGTACTTGATGGAGGATGATATGCAGCCGTGCGCGCAGTGTAACCAGTTGAGCACTGATGAGTCGGACCGAGCGTCCCAGCGCCTCCCCACTTCCACTGGCGCCGGGGACCAGGCCTCAGCTCCACCCACCAAGTGAGTCACCAGACGACGACAAACGCAAAGGTATAAACATAATTGTTTTTTTTTTACATTTATTTACCTTTGCCACCCCCTACGAATACGCAAATAGTTATACAATGTGAAGGTGAACCCACCACAACAAAAAAGGTTGCAGAGATTATAGTGACCCCTGGGGGACTCCGGCATTTATAGCCTTTGGATCAGACGAGCAGCCATCAATAACTACACATATTGACCGCTCTCTCAGGAAGACCCATATACAATAACAGAAACCAGTGGGCAAGCCAGACGATAAAAGTTTGTTTATAAGACCAGCATGTTAAACCCTATCAAAGGCCTTCGAAATGTCCTGGGAGACGGCAATATGGGTGGAGTACCTTAAAAGATCTACAGTGAACCGATTTTGGTGGAAGCCGTATTGTTGATCGCTGATAAAAACTTTTTTCCCAAAAAAACAAAACCGACTTCAACAAAAAAAAATATTTTTCAGTTTTATTTTTTGTAAAAAAATTGTTTCTTTCGCTTTTTGAAGAGTTCCGTTGCCTATCTCCGAAGTTATTCAAGATCAAATCTTCAAGAAAGTACTCTTCCAAAAACTACTGAAATCACTTCAAGACTACCTATAAAATTTGAAGTGTTCCGTTCTCTCTATTTCTCCAGGATCCCATCGTCAGATCCTGACTTGATGATTATGGGACCACCGGGAAAGTATACCCTTTCAACAAAACAAAAAAAAAAACGAAATCAGTTCAGACATCTTCGAGTATTCGGGGAACATACATAAAAAAAGATCCGACGAATTGAGAACCTCCTCCTTTTTGAAGTCGGTTAAAAAGGTTAAAAGTCGCTTCTAAAAAGAAGCAATTCATGATGACCACGATTGTAAAATAGTGTAGATGGTTTAAATAGAAATCTAGGTACGTTTTTGTAATCTTATCCTAGCCATTTGAATGAATCAGCATTTTTGATCTATAAAACTAAACTTTTGATGAATTGTTTTTTTTTCTTACAGATAATACAGACATGATTCAACAGCACGTATTTATTATATTAGATAAGTAGTGATATTTAATATATTAGTAATAAAGATGATATTTAATTTAGTTGTTGTTTTAATCGTACAAAAAATAAATAAATGAGTTACATTCTCTAAAAAAATCATTATGTACTACTTACTGCGCCATCTATTGAACGAAAATGTAAAAATTTAATTTAATTCAGTTAAGAAATGTAACTTTGGAGCAACATTAAAAAAAGAGGATACCTAACCCATGTTTATAAAAGCTTTATGAAAAGTTGCAAAACCTCCTTGTTAACATCTCCATCTCAAAGATTCAAACAGTTTATTCATTAAACGTCTCCGGGTGGTGATGATTGGCGGTAGGTGTGACTGCAGGCGGCAGGGTAGCTCCTAGTGCAGGTCAAACCTGTAGGGGTGTGCGTAGTCGCAGCGGAAAAACGTCGATTTTTTTATTATCAGTTTTGCAGATGTTTAGTGTATGACGTCGTGTAAATGTGTATGGTAAGTACACATTTGTGCATCCAACCATTGAGGAGTTATTCAATAAAAAGTGTTTCCGCTGAAAATACGTCATCCTAGCGGCACTTTTTTTTCCTATGGACGTACAAGAAAAAAAATACATTCAATCTTTAGTGTGTAACCAGGGGTAAATGTGTATGTTTAAATGATAAATGTGTGCCGTAAAACAGCGAAGATAATCAAGTTTCCGCTGCGCTGACGTTTGGCTATTTCATGAAAATCATATAAAACGGTTTAGTGCAGAGTTGTAATATTTTACGCACGTTGCTTTGAATTTGTGTGTAATGTTTAGGAAAAAAGAATTGAAAAAAAAACGTACCGTTCAGAAGATATACACGCAAAAGTAAAATAAGGTTATTAGGTCCAAGTACTTAAAATAGGAACTCTAGAGCCAAACTTAAAACATTCATATGTATCTTGTTAGGGTCTATAACGTCTTGCGGAGTTTCATATAAGTGCGCTTAAAATTAATGAGCAATGGCCGCTTCGCGCGCCCTCCCTAGGGAGGGAAGCAATTTTAAAAATAGAACTAAATTTGGTGCAGCGGTCGGCCGCAAAAAAATGCTGCGGTGTTGTGAGTGTTTAAACAGCCAGTATGAATTAAAAAAAAATAAACTAAGCGGGTCCGCCCGCGGCAGGGACGCGGTGTGTTCCATATTTAAAATTTTAAATAGACTATATAATTTGGCGGGATACTAACTCTTTAAGCGTTATCGAAATCTCGGTAATAGAACAGAGTACGTAGTTATAGCTTATTAAAAATGAGTTCAAGTGATTCTGAAATGTTGACCCCAGATTCTGTTAGAGACGAAGCCAATACAGTTATCGAAAATCTTTTGCCAGAAATTTCAAAGGAAAGATACTTAAATACATACAATGACTTTATGAAGTGGCGAGCAGATAAGAAAATAAAATCATTTTCCGAAAGTGTATTTCTTACATACTTCAATGGACTGTCTGGAAAAATAAAGCCTTCTACGCTATGGAGCAGGTATTCAATGCTCAAGAGTACACTAAAAGTAAAACACAATGTCGATTTGAAAAGATTCCTTAATCTAACATCGTTTCTGAAAAGACAGTCTCAGGGGTTCAAGACCAAAAAATCTAAGGTTTTCACCTCTTACGAAGTGGAAACATTTTTAAATGAAGCCCCTGACGAGATATATTTGGCAGTGAAGGTAAGTTATAAACGTTTATCTAGGTTGGAGGTCTTTTACTCTAAAATCAAATGTCGATCCCAACGACTTGACTCTGTTAAGATACATAAATAAATAGGATAGGTTTGCATAAAAAGAGGCAATCATATTATCAATCAAACACACTGACCCAGATTGCGTAGGTAAATTAAGAGTTAGATAGGCGTACATTTCTGGAGTAAAAGATCTCTGCTTGCTATTTTATTTACATAGTTAGATACCTAAAAGATTAATAGGTACCTATTAATTAAGAAATTATATTTTTCACAGGTGGTATTAATACTTGGTATAAGCGGCGCCTGCAGAAGCAGTGAACTCACTAATTTAACAATTAACGACTTTGAAAATCACGGCCAGTTATTACTCGTAAAATTAACTAAAACAAAAACAAATATTGAGCGTACGTTTGTTGTACGAGAAGAGTTTACACAAATAGTAAAGAAATATCAAAAAATCAGACCTAATGACATAAAAACGGATCGCTTTTTTCTCAACTACCAAAAGGGAAAATGCTATAAACAAGTGATCGGTAAAAATAAAATCTCAGGTATGCCGAAGCAAATAGCAACATATTTGAATTTGCCAAACTGTGAACAGTATACCGGGCATTGCTACAGAAGAACGTCAGCGACACTATTAGCCGATTCTGGGGCGAACTTGACAATGTTAAAAAGACATGGAGGATGGAAATCCAGCACAGTCGCGGAAGGCTACATTGAGGATTCTGTCCAAAATAAAACTAAAATTTCAAACAAATTAACTGAGACTATAAATTTACGCCCCACTTCGCCTCAACCAACTACTTCAAGGGAGTCTGCGCCATGGACTCCACCGTCTAATCAAATAATGGAGTCTCCTACTTTTACAGAAATTCAGCACAGCCAAAGACATAACATATCAAACAGCGTAAATATTCCAAACGAAAATGTAACTTTAAATTTCACAAATTGTTCAAATTTCTCAATTAATATAAATAGGTACCATGTTATTATTTTCAATAAAAATTTTAGAAAAACTACTATTTTTTACTTTCCTTATATTCGAAATGAAAAGTAGAGTGCTTAACACGGGTGAAAGACATCAATTCCTTTCGACCCTAGTGTAACAATCTACTATTCCGAGATTTTATTTTCACACTTTACTGGCGTAACTTAATTGTATATTAACGACTTATTACAGCTTTCAGTTTCTAGTATACTAACTGCCGCACTCAGAGACGTTTAATTATTACTTTAGCCATGACTTATTGCCGCACTCAGAGAGCTTTAATGATTACTTAGGCCATCACTTAGGTTTTGACAGATTTGTCATACAAATGTATGTCAAACCATTACTAAGTGACGGCTTAAGTAATCATTAAATATCTCTGAGTACCGCAGTTAGTAAAAGTTTTGACAGTTTAGTGAATGTTTTGTATTATATTTCAAATATTTGCCAGTGATGGCTTAAGTAATCATTAAATAACTCTGACTGCGGTACTCACGAGATATGTAATGATTACGTAAGCCGTCACTTACTGCTGCACTCAGAGAGCTTTAATTATGACTTAGGCTCTCCTTCCATTTTACGCTGCCTTATTTCACTATCTTGTATCATAGCTGTAAGTTTTCTTAAAAGATAAAATAAATACCCTGACACCTGTGCACTGGACGATCTTGTTCATCAGTTGTATACCAACGTTTCTATGCTATTGCTTCATATCAATTCTTAGGATAAACCGATGTTGGTGTACCAAATCACACTAATATTATAAAGGCGAAAGTTTGTGAGTGCGTGAGTGTGTATGTTTGTTACTTCTTCACGTCTTAACGGCTGGAGCGATTACAATAAAATTTGGTATGGAGTTAGCTGACAACCTGGATTAATACATAGGATAGCTTTTATCCCGATTTTATCTTCCCGTGGGATAATTTTCGAGTTGTAGCCGGTGAAGCCGCTGGCAACAAATTTCCGTGACTATTAACTATTCTAAGTAACTTTATTGATAGCCGTATATTATAAGCTTCGATCATGTGTGTTATGTTATGCCTTACCCACAGGTTTCTGTGACTTCCTGAGAGAGCGGTCAATACGTGTAGTTACTGATGGCAGCTCGTCTGACCGACAACAACCCCTTTCTTACTTCTTATTAACGATCTGCTACCTGCAGGGCACGCAGACGACAGCACGGTTGTAGAAAGTTACATATCCAGTGCACGTGCCACTGCGGCTGAAAGTTTAAGCCTCTCTGAGTGACTGTGTTTCAGCCTGAATCACAGTCACCCAGAGAGAGGCTATGATCTAGCGCCTGCCACGGCAGTCTCTCTGCCGCACTCAGAGAGCTTTAATGATTACTTAGGCCATCACTTAGTAAATGTTTTGACAATTTTGTCATATGAAAGTATGTCAAATGAAAGAATGAAAGTATGTAAGTGACGGCTTAAGTAATCATTAAATATCTCTGAGTACCGCAGTCAGTGTCTCTCCCAATTAACCGCTAAACATCCGGGTGTTCTCGCAAAGGTGCGAAAGTAGACAGGATTAGTGTATATTATGTAAGTATGTTTGTACGAAAAAAAAAATCAAATAAAATAGAAAGAGTTTTTAATACTAATATTAAAAGACATAAAATTATAAATTGCACTTCTTATCTAAAAGAAAAATGATAATAAATACGTGTTGTCGTACTAATCATGTCTAACCTGCAAAAAAACAATATATCAAATCACTTTCTAAACAAGTCCTCCAAAACAGATATTGAAGACAACTTCGACTTCAGTCAGTAGTACTAAATGCTAATTTCATGAACTTGAACAACGTCACTATCAGAGCAGGCACTTTTTATCCAAATGGCAAGGATAAGATCTACCACGCGGGCTCACTGCGGATTGATAAAAGTCTTCGAATTTTTAGTTCTAGGACATGCCGGAAACCTTTTTTTTTTTGGGGCGGGTGGGAATTTATCAAATAACCCCTCCCGCTCTTCGGTAGAGCGAAAGGGAGAGTCAGACTTCTACTGACTAAAAACCACCCATGTTCGTTCTTAGCCCGATATGTCAAGGCCGCGGTATCTCTTACAACATCCCGCAGCCCCGACGGGCGTCGGCCCTTCCATGTTGCTGACATCTTTTTGAGGCGCGCGTGGAAAACGAACGCGCCGTCGACACGGCCTGTCGTCGTCATAAGACGGACGGACGGCGAGCTAACCCATCACTCACCGTCCACAGGCCCGCGTCTACGGTGGCCAGAAGCCATCACGTGGCCCCCGACGCCCGGAGCGTCCCCGCGGCAACTTTGACGTGAGGTTCTCTCCCTCTCACGTTCCGCCACCTCCTTCGCTAGCATCACTGCTTCGCAGAAGAAGGCGACGGCGTCCCATTCCTCCTCGCCCTGGACCATGGCTTGCACCAGGGCCGGACGCGAGAGGTCACCGCCGCCGATCGCCGCTACGAGAACACGGCGGAGCTCCGCCCAAGCGGGGCAGACCCCCCACGGTGTGCTTCACCGTGTCCTCCGGCCGATCCTCACAGTGGTGACATCTGGGCGTTTCCTCCCGCCTGATTCGACGCAGTTACCTCCCGAAACAATTTTTGGTTTACCGTTGCCTCTATCGTCGCCTCCTTGGAGCCGAGGCCTGGTCTCCGGCACCATTAGATGTGGGGCGGCGCGGGGATACTCGGTCCGGCTCATCAGTATCCAACTTGTTACATTCCGTGCACGGCTGCATAATATCGTCATCCATCAAGTACAGCTGAAAAAAAAGGAGTCTGTCAGATCTAATTACCTTTCAGTAGCACGGACACGCGCCGCGTGTTGTGAAACTTTTAGTTATATGCTGAACCGGTTTCGGTGACAGATGTTTGATACCCAGTTCTGGGAAGCAGTTAGAAACACGAAAACCTGTGCTCCCGATTCCAGCTGATATAGATTTCGGTGTTTTACAATGAAAATCATAGACACTTTGACCTTATCATAAGGAATTTGTAATGAGTGATGATCACGAAGAGTTATTGGGCACAAAGAAAAAACTGGGTTGTTCAGGATAGGGAGCCGCTGGAGTCTAATGCTGTTAATAGGAAAAAGTTCGAGAGGACAGCTGTGAACAAATGGTTGATGGTCAAGGTACCCACCGTGTGTTCTACAGCACTACCGCGATGGATATTCAGGAGATAAGGGTAAAGGGGACTCTATTGGAAACCTATATATCGAGGGTCGCGTCTGTGTCGCAAATATATCGGCTGTGCGGTTGTGAAAGGGCGCCACACACATAGCAGAGGTGCAGTGTGTAAAGTAAAGTGTACAACGTTGGAGCTACCTCGGAACGGAAAGTATAAATCATTTGCCATTTCCAGGGACCATTTCCAGAAAGTTAAAGCAGTAAAGTTCAAGTTTGTCATGACTTATTCACAGAGAGGCTATAAGGTTTCGCCATTCCTAGAAGGTACAGACGCGGATCTTCTTATTGAATGCAGTTGTGCGCAATCTGTTTTGACAGAAACAAAAACAGTACCCTGAACCATCTGCGTAGGCCTTTGGCTAATGTTAGCTGTTGCTCCACTCACCTTTCCATCGCTGCCGTATCCTTCGTACTTCTTGGTGGGTATGATCTGCACTTCTGCTGCCTTCTCCTTCACGGTGTTGCGTATCAGCGTGTGCGAGCCGCCCACCCAGCGGCGACATGTGTGATCCCTGCGAATAATTAAAGTTATCATTATCTTTAGTCTATAATGTTCCCACTGCAGGGAGTCAGGTATCCTCTCTAGCAGAGGGATGGGCTATAATCCACCACGCGGGCCCAGTGCGGGTTGGTAGATGTCACATGTCTTCCTATTTTTTGATTCTAAGACATGCCGGTTTCCTCACGATGTTTTCCTTCACCGTTTTGAGAGCAGCGGTGATGAAATAAATTACAAAAAGTAGTGCGCCTTGCCTGGATTCGAACCCAGGACCTACTGTTCGTAAGTTGGGGCCGACAACACTGGGCCACCGCTGCTTTCAATGTTAATTAAAGTACCTAACGAAAATTGGCAGTTGTAATGGGTTTTCATATGAAACTCAAATAGTTTCCCTTTTTTTTGAAAACTGCTTTGTCATGATCGGCATCGATTTCTAAACGCGTCAAAATAGGGTAGTGCGCTCCCACACCGGGAGCCTTCGTTCGGCATCACTCGTTTCTGTACAAAATAGAATAATAAATATTTTTTACAGGCGAATGCTCTCCGGAGTGCCTTTAGGTCCCGCACCTAATCTCCCTCAAATCGTGTCAGATTGCCAGCGCAATCAGGATCATCATCATCTGCCTAGCCTTTTCCCAACTATATTGGGGTCGGCTTCCAGTCTAACCGGATGCAGCTGAATACCAGTATTTTACATGGAGCGACTGCCTATCTGACCTCCACAACCCAGTTAATACTAGGTAATACGATACCCTTTGGTAAGACTGGATGTCAGACTTTCAGAATCAATCAGGATGTAGAAAGAAATGTTACACAAGTGTCAGCTGACACACGACGGGAATACAGTACACCACGTCGATTGCTAGTCTCTGATGAGATTGTCCACCATAATTGGAACAGGGTAATTACAGTGGTAAGACTCTGTCAAATAAGCACTACTACCGATCCACCCAGACTTCGCACGAATACAATACGAACATAGTGACACAAAATGTTTATATATAAATCTATAACCGTCCTTCCGCAGTCATTTTACCTCAGATTGTGCATTAAGTACTGTCCAAATCCTTATTTAAGTTGCTGTTAGGTTGCAGTCTCTAACAACTCCGTCAAAACCAGTGCTTTAACTACAAGGTGTAAACTGTCCCATCACGAAGCTGACAAACCATTCTGTGCATTAAATAGTACAGAGGGCTCATGGAGGTATTTAAAGTCAAGTTATAACAGCTAACTAACAACTTGGAAATTAGTTTGAACTTAGACTTCCAATACCTTTACACAGATACGCAACTATGGGCCTCCAGAACAAAAAAAAAATAATTTCAAAACCCGACTACAAAACGCGGTCTTAAAAGTAGAAAAAAAGAAAATAATTTTTGTCTGATATTCATACATTGAATTTGTATACATATTTCTATTTAAATACAAGTAAAATTATTGTAGAGGACCGCCGTAGTCGCATGCCACTGATGAATATCAGACAAGAATTATTTTCTTGTTTTCTACTTCTAAGACCGCGGTTTATAGTCGGGTTTTAGTTTTTAAACTTATTTTTTTATTTGAACTTTATTTTAGTGTTATTTAATAAATCCGTTATAATACACTTCTGGACACATCTATTGGCCCACCTTGTATTTTCAGTTTCGTTTGGTCCTAGCTAAAATTTTATATTAGGTCGAGCAAAAAGTTTTTATGCAGTTTTGAACCTGGCACATTCACAATTTCATTCAATAGTCTTTTTTTGAATTTCGAACACAGAATTTAAAGAAACAAAAGACAATTTGGAGCCTGTTTGTTGATATCAAACAATCGGATACTAAGAAAACTTGGTTTTATTGGTTTACTTGGATTTAATTCTTGAAAAAGTGATTGATATCTTTGGTTTTGCAACAAACATTACTTATTCTTAACATTAAGGTGAGGTTCTATCAATAATCTATGGATACTTCACCTGAAGTCGCCGCCCAAGTTTGGCACTTATTCAGGCCGGACACAGCCAAAGAAACGTGAGTGCTCAACTTAATTTAAGTCGATCTGCGGTCCGAAATGTTTATCGGAGGTACCAAGAGACTGGCGGCTTTGTTCGTCGCCAAGGAAGGCCACGATCTCGGGTCACAACTGAAAGGCAGGATCGATTCATCGTGACGACCAGCTTGAGAAATCGTCACCTTACCTCCATTGAGATACAAAACCAACTTCGCGACTTCCACGGAGTATCTGTGAGCGCTCGAACTGTTCGGAGAAGGTTAAAAGAACGCGATATGGTACCACACAAGCCAGCTAATGGGCCCAAACTAACGTGAGCCCACCGAACAGCGCGCCTTCATTTCGCACGCAGTCATTTAAATTGGACACAGCAAGATTGGAGCCGTGTACTCTTTTCTGATGAGTCTAAAATTGTGTTACATGGCAATGATGGAAGGAAGAAGGTCTACCGACGTAAGGGAGAGCGTTTCGCACAATGCTGCTTTGAAGAGAGGGTTGCTTATGGCGGTGGCTCATGGACTGTCTGGGGCGGTATATCCGCGAGCGGCAAAACTCAACTTGAGGTTGTTACAGGACCACGGCTGCTAACATTAAATGCTGAAAGGTACATTCGTGAGTGCTTAGAACCTCACGTGATACCATACGCGGACTATGTGGGCCCAAATTTCCTTTTTATGCATGATAATGCAAGAGCCCATGCGGCCGGCATCGTCAGGGAATATCTTCGGGATGTGAACATCACAGTTATGGACTGGCCAGCCAGAAGCCCAGACATGAACCCCATTGAGCACATGTGGGACGAGCTAAAAAGACGTGTTAGGGCTCGTCAGCCAGTTGCCCAGACGATGCAGGAGTTGAAAACTGCCATAGAAGAGGAATGGGAGATGATCCCTTAAAAATTTCATAGAGCGGTTGATATACTCTATGCCTAATCGTATGAGAGCTGTGGTAGATGCCCATGGAGGTAACACGCGTTATTAAATTAAACCTTTATTTGATAAAACATGTTTTTTATTCAAAAATCAATTGCCTTTAACAAGGCGCATATCCGACTTGTTAGGCGTAGCTCCATGTCGTATGGTATTCTAAATTCAAATTTAAAACAATACGATCGAAAAAGATGGTAAAATGTATCAGGTTTAAAACTGCATCAACAGTTTTTGTTCAATCTAGCAATCATATTTCGGTAGGGGCCATCGAAACCTAAACTCTAAGGTGGGCCAATAGATGTGTCCAGAAGTGTATATTACTTTCATGATGTAAAATTCTACTGAATGTTGGTTTGCTATTTGATTTGAATAGTACGAGTAAATAGCAGACTAGACCGTGAGAACTTTTTGACCGCATTCTAAACGTGTATGTTGACTAAAACTATAATATAATATATATATATATATATATTTGTAGTGTGCTCGCCAAGACCTTTCATTTGATACCAAACATGTTATGATTATCTCAATGTAATTTTTTTTGAGCTTAGAATTTGACATTTAAATTCCGTCATAAAAATAATTGTTAAAATTTACATTACCCTTCCTTCTGGCTTCGCCGTAGTCAGATAAAAACTGAAACTGATCACAAGGGCCTCTCAGATTCCTTAAGTGTCCTTTTACACCCATTATATAATGTTCCCGTAAGGTTGTTGCTATCAGAGGTAAGATAAGAGTGAAAGAAGTGTATCACCTGATGTCAGGCGGCATCACCTTGACCTCCTGGGAGCAGGGCTTCAGCTCCCCACCTCGCGCGGGCGGGCGCAGCGCGGGCAGCGGTAGCGGCTTGCCGTGCGTGACGTCCTCCGGCTGCATGAGAGCGCGCGCCATGCACGCGCCGCACGACGAGTCCTTGGCTAGTTTACGCATCAGTATCGCCGTCTGAGGGACACAACATCGTTGAACTACTGAACCAACAGACGTTGTTCTGGGTGCCGAAAAACCAGATATCACTCGTTAAACAAGGTCCCAAATAAATGGACAAACTTTTAGAAATCATTCAGATCACCCAGGGGCGTGCGCCCTATATAGGCTCTTAGGCTTAGCCTACCTTACCAACTGAGCATTTCTTATAACTAATTAACGATGCAATAAAATAACACTATGTACAAATTAATCATAAAAAAGTTCAAACTCCTGTTAAAATACTTATAGCAATTTTTCACGTCCCACTAAAACTCATTGACAAGGATTACGATTAGTACGAATCTTATAGACAAACACTCGACTTGTCTAAAACCCATTCATAATTGTATGCACACAGCGTCACATCGGTACGTATGGCCGTGTCTATGAACCGCACACATACATAGATTTTCGCAATTTTAACGCAGCAGCTCCTACGACTGTAGCTGAGTGGGCTGTGATTGGCTGCAACAACACAACCAATCTATAACCCGCGAAGTTCAAAATTTGCATTTTTTTGCAATTTGTAGGCCAGTGCTAGGTTGTATGTTGAATAAAATATGACTACATACGTCTTAAAACCGGGAAAAAGTCGCAAAGCTATAACGATGCGGATTTAAGGTGGACGTGAGCCGGACGCGACCCGCCGGTATTAGCTACCAACTTAAATCCGCATCGTTATAGCTTTGCGACCGAATTTTGTCGTAAAGCGATCGCTATCTTTGTAGAGACTGCAGGCCCTGGCCTATAAATTGCAAAAACGTAAGGAAATTTTAATTTCGCGCTTCGCGAACTTCGGGCTTCCGTGCATAGAGCGCAGCACCTGTTTAGTTCGATGTTCGCAATGTTGTCAACTTGTCACCTCATTCATTGGATTTCGTATAATCCTGCAAAAAATGTTGACCGCTGATGTGAACAAACTCGATATGAAAATGATGCAATTTTATTTGCTAGTATTTTTCTATCGACAATAATAACCTAGAAATTATTTTTTACGTAAGAGGAAGACATTACTGTTTCATTGTTGTGACAAGCAATATATAATGCGATTTTGTTTTGAAACCGAAAACGTACAGTTAACGTTATTAACAGTAGTGTAAATATTAATTTTGTTGTGTATTACTTGTTTATTCACGTAACAAATAACAATGGTATTTACTTGTGAAGTTTGTGCTGATAATGTGTGTTTATTACATGTTAAAGGTAATAAGTGTTCTCAATTATCGGTCAGTGGGTCGTCTTAGGGGCGGATCGTATAATGATAAGATTCAAGTTGTATCTAAAGGTAGACATGTACCCGAATTACGAAAATTTATCCAAAATCTTGCAAGTTACGTGTTCTGTAACTATCACCCACTCACTTGGATGAGATATTTGAGGTGGCCGAATCTTTCTTCTGTTTGCATCGTCATTAGAAAATCGTGAGTTAAACCTTGAATAATGTGGTGAGTTTTTGAATGGTAAGTATTTAAAAGTTTTGTTTTTACAGGCTTACTTTTTTTTTTTTTGCTGTCATTTATTCGTAGCCTACCCATCGTGGGGGACCACTGCACGCCACTGATCACCAAAATGAGGAAAATGCAGAGCAGCTAACGAAAATATGGTTACCCAACATTTTAGGTCAGAATAAAATAATATTTTAATCGGTTTTCTTTTTATTATGGATATCTTTGGTTAGACGTACTGAAAGTTGTGTTATTTGTCCATCTATTTTATTCTTATATTTATAATTTATCAAGAAGTATACTAATTAAGTGATATTAAAAAAATATCAACTATTCAATTAATGGTGCGGGTATTTTGTTGTAAGATTTCCAAATACTTCGGGGACTGTATTGTATTGTATGAGCTGCATTATTCAAAACAGAACATTTCCACAAATCTTAAGAAAAAAACGTATTTTAGGAAACCGATATCGTTCTTCAATAGCTGGCGATCACACGGCACCACAGTAACTTTTTACCCGACTGCGGCGAAGCCCAAAAGGAGGGTTATTTTAACCCTCAGTTGTACATTGTTTTTTTTTTTAAAACGTTGCCCCACACTAGGAATTTCTCCTGTATCGTGGATGCGTTCACAAACATAAACTCACATACACAAATACCCAGACCTGGAACAACTATCTGTTATGTAGGTCATACAATTATTTGTTCCGTGCGGGGATCGAAACCGCGACACGCAGCGCAGCAGTCCATTGCTTGAGCCACTGCGCCAACCGTGCCGTCAGTTACATACATGTATGGCGGGGGACCATTATTTTTATACATGACACCACTCGCCTTTCAATAAGGGATCGGACTGGGTCAAAAAAATATGATCCTAATTAGTCCGGCAGTTAGACTATCGAAAAATATTGGATTCGTGTTTTTTGTTTTATCAAATTAATTAAAATTGACGGAGATAAAACACCTCAAAGATCATGAGTCGGGGGGTTGTGACGTCATTTGTAGGTAAAAAATGTACTGACATTTGAGGTTTTCGAGGAGTTCACAAGTTTTCAAGCACTGCATCGTCTTCATTTTTTGCTTAAGTAGGTATGTGAAAAAAGAAAATCTTTTTTTATTTTTTTATTCAATACGCAATATATTATTTTATCCATGACATGTGTTCAATATTTTTTGGAAATCTATCTGACTGACTATTTCGTTTTTTTGTCCGATTTCCTATTGTGTAGTGTCAACAGTCTCGAAGTAAAATGGTAGATGATGGACATGACGCATCTTTAATTTAGTTTTTTGCCATTCAAACTCAAACTCAAACTCAAAGCATTTATTTCAATTAAACCATTACTGGCACTTTTGAATGTCATAAGAACAATTCATAAAACAAAACTACGAAAAACTACGAGTGCAATACGTCATTCCGAAAGCCACCACGCCGAACCACACGCCGCCGAATGCCCGCAACGACGAACACTGCAAGCAAAAAAGCATGCAGCGACGCACACCGCAACAACGAATGCACGAGACCTCGAATCACGGAACAACGAATGCACGCCGCAACGCGCAACCGCCGCCCCGCGACCCGGAACCCCGCGCACCCGCCACCAGGGCACGCGCCGCCGCGCGCCCCCGCACCCACAGCACTCGCCGCCGGTAACATCCGGCGCCGCGCAACCCGACGCAGCAACCCCCGAAACAACGTATTGCACTCCTAAGCTACAGTCACAGTCACAAGGCATAATAACTTGTGAAAGTACTGTAGTTGCCAGTTCCCTAGCGTAGATCTCTATGGAGAAGAACGGGCAAGAAACTCCATGGACACTCTTTTAAATCAAAATATTGTTACAAAATCTTGGTACATCACATCATTCATGTTGAGATGGTATATTATGTGAGAACTATGTAGCAAGACGTGCAAGTTAAGAGCGTCCGGAGTAAAAAAGTAAAATAAACAAATCAAAAAAATATGTATATATTTATAAACCATGGCAACTAAGAGATGACCAGTCTCCACTGACAGCGAAATTGACTGCGAAACTCTAAACAGGAGTGAATGATATAAATAGCGTGTCAACTAAGACGGGAGAATGGAAGATGAAGCTATAGTTGCGCCGACCCCAAGCGACATGGGACAAAGCCAATAAGCTGGTGATGTTTACAAACCTCGGTATCTCCGAGCATGACCTCCAGCTTGCTCAGCAGCTTCTGGATGGCGTAAAGTGATGCGCTGGTGTTATCTTTCTCAGACATCAGCAGAATAATATCCGCCTTGTTGTTTGCCATGACCATCAGCTCTGCCAGCGAATCCTGCCAACAATCATTAGGATTTGAGTAAGAACCTACCTATCCGAAGAACCGTCATATATCTACGAAATACATCTTGTAAAAAAATACATTTGTTTTTTAAAAAATGATTGTTCAGTCCGTCAGTTAGATTATCGAAAAATATTGGATACGTGTTTTTTGTTTTATCAAATTAATCAAAATTGACGAAAATAAAACGTGTCAAAGATCATAAGTGGGGGCTTGTGACGTCACTTGCTGGTAAAAAAATGTACCAAACGGTGACGTAACACGACTTTTCGAAGTAGTGAAAAAAGAAAAAAATATGTGTCTAAAATATTAACTTGAAATCTGTCTGACGGACTAATTAGATTTTTTTGTCAACTTATTATCGTGTATTGAATAATGTTTTCTAAATATACAAGGGGAAAAGGTTGACAGAACAATACACAGACCCGCCACTTCTCGTCCTGTCCGTTGAACACCTCGTAACATTTGGCGATGTGTTTCTCGATTTCAGCACACGCGTCAGCGAAGTCTTCGTCGTGCAGCAATCCAGTCAGACTTGAGCGATCGACCTGGACATCAACACAAGGATTCAACAGTCCGACAATATTACGGGTCATGCCAACATCAAAGGAAAACCTAGGGTTTACATTTACCAGGGTTTCATTAAAATTCTAATTGATTGATATCCTGCCTCTGCCTTCACTTTATAATTTTAGAATGTATTTTGTATGTCCGCAAAAACCGAGGGCTTTTCAAAACTAGAAGCGACTTTCATAATTTAAATACTCGCAGTAAACACGAAATAGTAATACCCAAATTCAGATTAACGAAAACTAGCAAGTCTTTTCTTATAAACAGTACCTATACGCTTTTATAACAAGTTGCCTAAGTCAGTTATAGAACTGACCGATGGAAAGTTTTAAAACTACATTAAATGTCCTTATTCAAAAAGCATATTATAAAATCAAGGACTACGTCAAAGATAAAAAAGCTTGGCTTTAGCTTCTTCTGCGCATGCCATGCGGCTTACCAGCAGGGCTATTGCGTATCTTTTAAATGAAAGTGGCTAACCTATAGTGCCTATCAATTACTGTCAAATGGTTCCATTTTGTACTAAACCATAACCAATTTGACAGTTAATCCATAGACAATATGATATAATAGCCCTGCTGGTAACTCTTAGCCGGTACACATTTGTGGATGTCTCTAACTATTCTCAATTTTATTATTTACTTTTTTCTCTTCCTTGAATAACTTTGGTACGAACACGAACTGATATCAACATTTGTGCCTTACCTACATTACAAAAATTAGTTAACTGATTATGTTATGTACTTTTTTATTTTTTACATTGTTTATAATTATATTATACTTTTGTTATTAATGATTTGTGTCTGTGGTAAATCTAAATTGCACTTACGCCTTACTATTGTATCGGGTCTGGTTCTTCTAACCAACATAACAGACAGATGTGTTGCTGGGGAGTTAAGGCATTGGTGATAAATTTATCACTTCAAATTAAGGGTCCACGTGGATCCGAACTTAGGATCTAACACACAAGTGGCTAAGGGACAACCACTACTGACATTATATTTAGACTTCCATCGGTGTGAACAAAACTTAAATAGCACTAATAAAAACGAAATTTAGTCGATGTTCGTACGTCACCACGTTGTTTTATAGTATCAGGCTCCTTCCTTTTTCTTTTCTGAAGTACCTTTGGCTTTTCAGATCATCAAAACTTTCAAGTGATAAATACTGTTTTTTTGTGCCCATGACTGAATTAAGAGTGTACTTTATGTACACTATGGCCAATCCTAGGTATTAAAGACGTCATGTTATTCGACACACACCTTATCACTGAGCCCGCCGAGGATTTCGTCACGATCAGCTTTTTGTTCGTGAAGCAGCTTGATGGCCCCGATAAGACTCTGAAAATATCGAGAGTACAAGTGAGCTACCCCGCCATCAATATCGCTCATCTAGTTTCAGGAAGAGACTATCACACAAAAAACATGACTTCAGACTAAATATACTACAATACACTATATTACAATATACTCCAATACACTATTGTCTATTGTTATTCACTATATTTACTACAATATACCATATTTGTGTATGTGAGTTTAAATGTTTGTGAACGCTCCCACGATACAGGAAAAAATCCTAATGTGGGGCAACATTTAACAAAAAAAAAGAAAGAAACCAGCTTCACTTGAATCTGATACTTAAATAAGATTATAACAAGTAAAATCGTTTTGAGAATAGGGTAGTTGACTGACTAAAACAAATATGATTCTATTTAGTCCGTCTGGTAGGTATATCGAAAAATATTGGATACGTGTTTTTTTGTTTTATCCAATAAATAAAAATTTACGAAAATAAAACGTGTCCAAGATCGTGAGTACAGGTTGATGACGTCACTTTCAAGTAAAAAATGTATAAAACTGTGCAGTCACGCGACTTATCGGAGCACTGTATCGTCTTCATATTATTTTATATAAAAAAAAGAAAAAATGCGTGTCGACTACCTATTGTTTATGTTTTATTTCATCGGTCGAGTTTGGCCGCATACGCCCTAGTAGTGATCAGCCGATATCGGTGTAGGTGTACGTGATCCGTAAGAGACAGAACTATTTAACTCATTAGCAACATTCAGCATATTTTTAACGAAAAAAAATTCAGCCGTCCAAACCGTTAGTTCATTGCTGATCTGACGCTGCGTGATATGTAGATTCTGATGCAGGTGGATGATGTCTTCCAGCTCAACGACCATGCCTTGGTTGCGCTCCGTCATCTCCAACAAAACTGTAATTTTATCATACTATCTGTCAGGCGTCAGTTCCGCATAGAACCAGGCACCAAAAGAGTCACATCCTACTATAAATACAAACCTGCAGTTGCAGCATTGTCATAAGACGCATCCAGCATTGCGAGGCCTCCTGCAAGTTCCTTCCTCATCTCCAACAGCTGCTGCTGGAAGTTTCTCACCTGAAACATGACATATCCTGCATACAAGAAATTACCACAATACCAAACTATTCTTGTTCGGCTGCAAAGCCTTACCTTACCGTTAAACATGGAATACCGAACTTTAGAAAAAGCTGTTTCATGTTATTTCTTAACATGTTAGTATCTAAATACTTCCCTAAAGTATTCCTTGAACATACCTGTGTCATAATCCCGGAATCGAACCCTTCGAGCTGATTCGCATAGTACCGAGTCATCTCGAGAAGGGTAGTAACGCGTTCGTCTAATTTCATAGCAATCTCCAGCTTCGCCGCTGAAAATATAAATGCAAGCGTTCAAAATGTACAAGGTAACACCAGACCGACCTATACACAAAGAGATCAGCAGGCTATTGCGTATCTTTTAAATGTCAGTGGCTATCATATTGTCCATGGATTAACTGTCAAATTAGTTTTGGTTTAGTACAAAATGGATCCATTTGACAGTTAATTGATGGACACTATATGATAGCAACAGTCATTTAAATGATACGCAATAGCCCTGCAGGAAGTGACAGTATGAGGTGTGCAGTTACCTGCAAAGTTGCATGAATACCTTTGTAGTCGCTAACTAGTTTACGTTTGTTTCAGCCGCACGTACAAAAATAGTCCAGTTGCAGGTCTTCTAAGGGCAGTACATCTAAGCAATCGTCCAAGAATACGTTTTACCGTTCGTAGGATTCATTGCACCGTCGCGCGGTTTCCACGCGATTTAGAACACGCGCGGTTTTCACCGTGTCTGAACTCTGGGTTAAGCATTTTTTTCATTTAGCCCGTCAGCAGTTGTCGTCACCCAAGGCGTCCCGCCATTTTCTCCTATAATAGGTCTGCCGCGACCCCGTTTATCTGTGTCAGGGCACCAGTATTTCGATATTCGGGCCCACAGCTGCGCATGCATATCGTCATAGAAAGTCTTATAAAAGTAGACCACAGTTCTTCAAAAATATTTTTGTATAAGTATTTTCTTCAGTTTAACTAGTAAGAAATGATTAGTGACCTTTTTTTGTAGAGGTTGGGAAATCATCAAATGAACCCTCTCTGGGCAGAGCGGTAGGGAGTGTCAGACTTCTACTGACTGAAAACCACCCATGTTCCTTCTTAGCCCTTTATGTCGAGGTCGCGGTATCTCTTTCGAACAACCCGCAGCCCCGACGACGGGATGATTCGGGATGATCTTATTCCCCGAAACACAATTAAGCTTTCACAAGTAATCTTCGTTATTAGTGGTTCTTCTTACCTCGATTAGTTAAAAATATTAATTTCCATAATTATTATGGAGAGGAAACTGTAAGCCAGAATAAACAATAAGCTTCCAGCTAACTCACCGACATTCCTCGCGACGTTATCCGCCGTATCAGCCGAGCGGTTGCCACGAGCTGTCGCTTTATTTATTTCCTTAATAAATTCTTCCGTCATCTGAGTCAATATATCACTGAAAAGTTTTTTTATTTGTAGAAAATGTGGATGAAAATATTCCCTAGAGACGCACGGGACCGGCCAATGTGATGTCACTTTGGGGAGGTCTATGTCCAGCAGTTTAAGTCTTTCGGCTGGACTGATAATGATAGTTGAGATCGATCGGAAATAAAGTATTTTGAAACACAGTAGAGTTGTATATCGGAAATGGGAGTGACTTACACAATTACAAGTCTTCCAAAAACCAAACTATTAACTAACCTTCCTAGTTCAAACCCACAGCAGTTATACAAAGTTGAACTAGTTGAGATAGAACAATAACTTACCTCATCTCATTGTGCGTGACCCCTGACCTGCCCTTGGCAGCAGCTTCCGCCGCTGCAGCCGCAGTTGCTGACGCCGTGGATTTCTTCGCATCCATCCGAGACGCAGACGATAATTTCTGTAGAATAAGAGCGTTTCTAGCACTAGATATTACCTAAATCATTGCAACTCATGTCTTAGAAAAATAATGTGTTGAAAAAACGGTCTTTGGCAAAACCACGGGTCCAATAACACACACACAAAGAAAGTTCTTATTCACAACCGGTTTCATCCGTAGCGGCGCGATGCTGGCCCGGTCATCAGAGTTTGGAAGTTGGGGCAAGCCCACAATACTATTCCCAAACCACTGAAAGCCAGAATCAACAGTGGCGACTTCCACAAAAGCGCCGAGCAGTCGAAGAAGTCAAAGAAGTGAGTTTTGAAGTTGGCGATATGATACGTCCCATACCTCAGTGCGCACGTTACGTGGTTGGTCATGCTCCTGCGCCTGATCTGATCATGTCAAATTTCCATCTCATCGGACTATGGGTGTGCGGGAAGAGAGAGTGCAACTGCGCCTGTGCACACACTTGTGAACTCTCTCTCTTCGTAACCGAAACGCGGTCAGGATGACTACTACTATTATTATACTAACTCGCACCCACACTTCCGCAAGATGAACATACAGACTCACCGCCAATGATCGTGAGTGATACATCCAGTTTGCAGTTAGCAATGTACGGACTCTCTTATCCAAGGCATCGAGTTCGGTCTGAGTCCATTTGAGTATGCTGAAAGAATACATTTTCTTTGCCAGGTTAACCAGCCGGCGCTAAAGGAGTAAACGGGCAATACTCACTTCTCCCACGACGGCGCCCCGCTCCCCGCGTTCCCCGCCTGTGTTGCCGGGCCCCACGCCTTGTCCAAACGCATCCAACTCGGCGGCAGCTGCTACGGCAGTCTGCAAGTATTCTTCTATAGCTCCCACTTGATCCGCAAGTTCTGGTGGCAGCATGCCTGATTGTGCCAGCTGCGTCAGCAACTCGGCCATCTGGTACAGACCCTGCTCTGCCGCTATCACGCGTTCTTTTAGCTAGGAGAAATGATAAAATACATATCGAGACGGCTGTTATTAACGAAGTTAGACAGAAGTGTCTCTCAGTTGCAACAACGTGTATTTAAGTTCTGCCTTCATCATCAGCCTTTAATGTTCCCACTGCAGGGACTCAGGCCTCCTCTCTAGGAGAGGTATGGGCTATAATCCACGACGCTGGCTCAGTTCGGGTAGGTAGATATCATATATGTCTTCGAATTTTTTGGTTTGAATACATGCCGGTTTCTTCACGATGTTTTCCTTCACCGCACTTCCGCCTTACCCTACTGGGATTTCAAGCGAGTTTCGAACAAGGCGGAATTCACGCCCGAGTTAAAGACGATGGTGGTATGGAGTCGAGAGCTGCATTAACAAATGCCCATTTAAATCAAACAACGCTTTTTCATGACACTTACTCGTAAGCTATTTTACTCGGCTCCAATAACACTTTAGCCTGGCACTTTTATCAAAATGCATACACTGTTACTTTACTGTATTGCCCCTGCTGGCCAAAGGTCTCCCCTAATTCCTTCCATTTGCTCTTTTCTCGTATCGCCTCGGACCAGCCCTCGTGGTACGTGGTCAGATCATCTCGCCACCTATTACGGGGTCCATCTACTCATCAACTATACTTAGCACAAACTAAACTAATAAAGTTGTAGGTGTTGCACTATTGTAGGAAAAAGCAGATTTAAATAAAACATCGATAACATTTTTTTTTATATTGTTTGGAAGGTTCAGAATGATGGACTGAATATGTGGTAACCGTTTGTGCGCCGGTGTCCTTTCCTACCAGTATATCTTCTTCTTTTGTGTTTCAATATTCTCCTACCGGAGCTGTGGATTGTTTGAAAGAGATACCGCGGCCCAGGACACCAAGGGCTAAGAAGGAACATGGGTGGTTTTAGTCAGTAGAAGTCAGACACTCCCTTCCGCTCCGCCCAGAACGGGGCGAGTATTTGATGATTTCGCACCCTCCAAAAAAATTTCATATTCTAGAGAAATATACAAGACATATAAAGGTGTCAAAGTAGTTTTAATAGATGAACCTCATGTGGCAGGTACCTGCACAGCTTGCATGGTGTCTTGCAGCGACGCGAGTCCTTGCGCCAGATCTTGTCTCAGCGTCTCGTTGTCCGGCAGCACAGGCTGCGGCAGTGGTCCTGTGATCTGCTCCAACTGCTTGACTGCCTTGCCGAGCAGCGCGAACTGGGAGGCAGTCACCACCTCAATACTCCCTACACGGGCTGGCCGGACACCTGATGGTTTTCATCCAAACAATTTATGCTGCATCAACTCAGCACAGTCATCTGTAATTATTAACTACCTACGTCTACTCATCAATAAATACTATCTACTTCAATAAACAACGTAAACAGGTTTATATTTTTATACTTGGGTTATTTTATTTGCAATATTTCTAGCTATGGTAGGTAATATAATACAGTAGGTATGTCATGCTTTATGAAAGTTTCAAGTGAGGTTTGAAGTTGAAGTGTGTTTAGTCGTGTGAAGTTTAGTTTATGAAAGTTTTGCTTTATGGAAGTTTGAGTGTGTTTTCTGAAATAGTAAAAAAAAACATTCATGAGTTATATTCATATCGGGCAATGTATCAAAACAGCAGATATCCTTTTAACATTTTAGTTGTTTTCCTCGCATCTTCACTTTTTTATAGGTATCAATAATGTTCCAACTTGCGAAGAGTTAGAAATCACTACGTCTTTCCTGTCAAATCGTCAGTGCTAATTTTCTAGCAATATTTTCTAGTAATAAACGTTACTAACTGGGTTGTGTCACTCCATGTAAAATACTGGCATTCAGCAGCATCTGGTTAGACTAGACGCCAACCACCCAATAGTTGTAAAAAAGCTAAGCAAATGATGATGATTTTCTACTAGTAACAAAAAGTTGAGATGTCCACTCAATCAGCACATTACCTAATTACGTTCATTACTTACGAGTGGCTGGCGTCCTTTCGGCTGAAATTTAAATAAAATAAGATTTGTGATTTCGCTGATTAACAACATCCAAGTCTTATTAAATTGTCTTAACATTTTATATTTACCGACTAAAATTTTATCTGTACTTCCTCCTGGACCTCTGCGGGTGGTCTCTGAACAAACATTATTTTAGTTAATCAATCATCAAAATATTATAATTATCCATTCGATTTTACAAGAGAAATTGGAGGAGGAGACCAAAGAAACGACGGCTAGACTGTTTGAAAGATTATGATATGGTTGGAAGGGAGGGGGATTCATGAATAAACGATTAATAGAGAGACTGCATATAAATATTAATAGAATAAGTAAATGAATGGAGATATAAAATAGTAAATTTCAATAAACCATCTGAATTTTAAAAGAAGTAGGTGTATGGAAGAACATGCCGCGGCGTCCCCTAATAAATTGTGTAATGGACAAGATAGTGATACTGAAGGGAAAATAGAAGGTAAAAACCACAGATCTACACTGTACTATACAGAATGTAACATGAAGTAACAATAAGTACCTGTAACAGTGATGCTAGTACCAGATGTTTCTCTGCCCAAGTCTCTTCCGAAACTCTAAAATAATAACAAACTGTGATGTTTCGTATAGGTAAATAAAGATAGCTGACGAAAGCTGAAAACAATATTTTTTTTAAATGGTAATCGACAGATATAATGACTACCAAGGGGATAGTGGGTCCTTATTTAAGAAAGATATTGTCGAAAATAAAATGGTTGAGAGCAGATCTATTCATATTCCTGTATCCCATACTAATATAATAAAAGCGAAACTCGTGTCTATCTGTAAAAATGTTCACGCCTTAGCGGCTGAAAGGAGTTTGATGATTGAAGCCTAGAACTAACCAAGAACTAGTGGATATTTTTTATCCCGGCCGAGGTAGTCCTTTTCTGTAAAAACTAGCATTGATATAAAGTTTACTATGTTAGCAAATCTTACGTCTTGTCCTTGAGCATCACGGTCTTCACGGTCGCGTCTTCTACCGCTGCGTCCATCAGGTCCTACTTTCCCGCCACGGTCCCTACCCCGGCCACGCTCTCGACCTGCACCTGCATCATCTTCACCCCTTCTTCTCTTAGAACTTCCAGCTCTATCTTTGGAACTTTTCTCTTTCTCATCTCTATCTTTGGAACTTTTGTCTTTGTCATCTCTATCTTTGGAACTTTTGTCTTTGCCATCTGTATCTTTGGAACGGCCTTTACCATCATCTTTTTCACCTTGTTCTCGTTTACTTTTTTCGCCTTGTTCCTTTTTAACTCTTCGTTCCTCTTTAACTTCTTTCCAGGCCTGATCTTTTTTTTTTCGATCTGCGGCCCTTATTTTTCCACGTCTAGGCCTTATCTCACCATCTTCCCCTTCTGCAGAGCTGCTCGAGTTTGTCTCATCATCATACCTGCCAGTTGCCTGCTCGCGTGGTATGGTTGATGAAACATCATCGATCTTTATCTCTACATCTTGTTCAAGCAAACGCAACTGGCGAGCCAAAATGTGGAATATTGAATGTAACAATTTGAAGTTCACTTTATTTTCCTGGAAAGATATAATCCTACTAATGTAAAAAATATGAGTTTGTGAAGATGTATGGATTTAACTAGATTTGCAAACAAATTTAGTACCTACCCCATCATTTTCATCATTCATCATTAAACCTTCATAACTAAGTTGAAATCCTACGACCCTACCTTCCTCCAATCGTGACGTCATCGTTCCAGTGTACCTAATGTATGAAATAAACCGAAACAAAAATTTTCGCCGCCATCTTGGATTTTCATTTAGACAACATGAAATTAGCGTACTAAGCGAACCCGACGACTTCCACCAAGACGCCGTCCGTCCCATCTAGACGAATTATTGTTGTTTATCCACTTTTTAGGGTTTCGCGGTCTTAGGGTATTTTCTTTATATATATTAATAGATGTCTGATAATTCATTCTCGAGAAGCCCGCTGTGTGATGTCGTTGGATATTATGTCTTTAGAAAATATTGCGAATTCGTTCAAATACTTTTTCGCCTAAATTATTCATTAACCGACTTCCAAATAAGGAAGAGGTTCTTTATTCGTATGAGATTCGTATGTACTTAAGTATTTTTTTTGGCCAGTTTATTTATTTATAAATCGGTTCAAAATTGTTCCAAAAACGGTTTCAAAAATTGTTTCTTCATTAGAATGCTACATTATCTCTGATTTACAAGCTACATTAATTAATAAATGTCCAACCGTGCGAAGTCGGCTCTGGCCGCTTGTGTCGAATAAATAAATAGCAAAATGGGGGATTTATTTAAGTACCTACCTACTTCACCCGTGTGGATGTCGAAGAATATCCCAACAAACTTTCATCCCCTTTTAACTCCCTTAGGGGTGAAACCTTTCCCGAGAACCACTCTATCCATTAATGTAAACAGCATGAAGATCGGTATAGTCGTATTTGGGTTTATCGCGAACAGACAGACAGTAGCGGCGGAGGACTTTGTTTTATAATAATGTATAGTGATAGTGATGTCAGTAGCAACTCACACTAGTGGGTCCAAAAGCCGTATATATTAGGTCTTCAACGGTGACGAGAATAGTTCTGTCGCTCATAGTTACGGAGTCCGCTCCACGGGGACGTAACGACATGATTGTTTTTATTATTATACTAATTCTAACAAACAAACCATAATATTATTATATCAATCTTAGATTTACGATTAGATCTTCAGTTAAAAGCTGCGCTAAAAGCATAAGACTAAGGTAAATCAACAATATTCGTTTTCAAATTCTTTGTATCTGTTGTCATTATCTATTTAAATAAGTTCGTCATTTCTGCCAATTTTTTGTAGAACTGTTACCAGCCAGAACCAAGAAATACCTACATACATTTTAGTAGGTAGGTACCGACTTAATTAGTCCATGGAAAATATTTTGAAAATATACTAACTGGAACTTTAGGACATAAGCGCTAATTCTGAAAGGTCTGCGTTTATCATGATTCTTGATAGGCATTGAACTCTGATATGGGGCCGAGAAAACAGCACACGTAAGGAATTGCGGGGGCAGGTACTCGCCCAGCAAAGGTACAGTAAGGCTACAAAACATGGTGCCACAAAATAGCCTTGTCATAATTTTAAGGAGAAACATTTTGAATGGCCGAAACAGTTCGCTGCAGAAAACGGTGTGAATAATAATTTGAAACGGAACCCGAATGCAGTTCTTCCAACCTTCTTACTTCTTCTGTTCAAGCGCCGATGCTGATAAACGTTGCGCGATAGCGAACGTTGTGTTACCTATGGCTACCTTACTACAGAGGCCGGTGGAGGCTGCATGAATCAATCGCATTACAAAATACAGACCCAAAAGGATGGGATGTATGTAGGTATGGGTGGGTAGATATTTGTTCTCTACTCTTTTACGTAAAAACTATACTAACGAATTTGGATGTTGACACACAGATTCTTCATAACTTTTATCCCTGCTGCTATTTGATAATCACTTTCGACTTCTCAAAAACTAGATATGGTAAAAAAGTACTCTGTGGTATTTATGGGGAATGGAATAAAAGGTATTCAGCTGCATTAGATTAGAAGATTAGATTAGATTATATTATTATTAGATTCCGGTTAGACTGGAAGCCGACGCCACATAGGCCCGGTTTCCACTTAAGCGGAGACGATCAAAGGCGATAGGGATGTGCCAAATTCGACTCATCACGCGAAACACTAGGTGAAACACTAACGGCATTAGATTGCCTTTACTGTTCTTAAGTCGCGCGAAAAAGTGTGCAAAGAGCGAATAGTTAGTTCGCCCATAGGGGATAGAAACATATGAGTGAGCGAGACAACTATTCAACGTATTTTTTTTGACGTGGAATCTATCGATTTAAGGTGGAAGCTCACATCTGGCCCGCGAAATTCTAATTTTCTTACGTTTTTGGCAATTTGCAGGCCAGTGCTTGGTTGTATGTTTATGAAAATTTGATTTGCGACTGTAAGACGTATGAAGTTACCGAATTATAACCATCAAAATTACTAACTACTAAAGAACGACGACTAAATTACTAAAGAATGACTTTTACATGCAAAAATCAATCTTGACATGAAAATGAACTTGGAGGGTTGTATTGATAATTTTGATGGTTATAATTCGGTAACTTCATACGTCTTACAGTCGCAAATCAAATTTTCATAAACATACAACCAAGCACTGGCCTGCAAATTGCCAAAAACGTAAGAAAATTAGAATTTCGCGGGCCAGATGTGAGCTTCCACCTTAATTAAACTTTTTAAATAAAATGTTCTTTTTGTCTGGGTTTTAATTCCAGTCTCTATTAAATTAATCAAGAAAAGTTAGTAATTTGAACATGGAGATATTTTTCTGAATAGATTTTATACTATTTCACAAAGGTTAGGTACACGTTATCTTTCCAAATAATGCAGTCAAAAACGTTTTCTAAACAGTATTTTTGTACTAATTTCTGATGTACTTTTTCTTAGTTTTACGCGATTTCTACTAAAATGAAGTAAAATAAACTTGTATACACTTGTAAAATGTATTTTTATTATATGAGTGCCTACCTAACTACTTTTTTTTTCGGTTTGGGAAGTCATCAAATAACCCCTCGGCTCTTGGGCAGAGCGAAAGGGACAGACAGACAGAGTGTCAGACTTCTACTGACATATAACCAACCGTTCCTTCTTAGCCTTATTTGTCAAGGCCGCGGTATTTCTTACAACATCCCGCAGCCACGTGGACATACCTTGCACTTACATCTTCAAAAAATGCGGTCAAACACGCAGTCTTTGGATGTTAATTTTTATTAAGCAACTACCCAAGCATTTAACGCGCAATGTATTTATATATAAAAAAGGATTAGCGGCAAAACACTAGATGTTAATTATTTTAACTAATGTGATTGGCCGATTACCGCACATCTCCGCTCGTCTCCGCTCCTCCGCGTTGGTGAAAACCGGGCTTATTTGGGGAAAGGGTAGGCAGATGAGATAGAAGAATAGATAAGTGTTGCGCCGACCCTAAGCAGCGTGGGATAAGTGATGCATATCTGCCGACATCAGGTCATGAAGTAAAACAGCATTGTATACACTTTATATTTATTTATTTATAACTTTCGTCTCCTCACGTAACGTCACAGAGGTTCAAACAGCAAGTAAATATACGTTATTATAGCGCATGATTGTTTGTACAGTCGCCGATAGCTACACGGCGAGAACTATCAAAGTTAACATAATACTGAAACTCTTATACATTTCCGATACATCAAAATGCTGGTAACACTGATATCGAGTCACGCAAAGCGTAAAAACCTGCAGTTTTTTCATTAACAAAAATTTGTTACTTCGATTAAAAGTCTAATAATAACGTGGAATGCAAGAGGGTACTCGATATTATGACTTTTATAACACGCGAAATACAAACGGACGTAAAATAATTCATTGTTAGTGTATAAATAGTATATATTTTATATAAATAACAACTAATTAACTGCGAGCGGTGGCGCGTCGTCTCGCCGGCATTTGTTCGTGTATTTACAAATGGAGCGGGATATATCGGTATCCGGCGAGCCGGGCGCCAACACTCGATACAATTTCAACAATTGGAATCACGAATTCTGCATTGAAATACGAGTAATCATATATTAAACCTACACTACGTCGACTTTAACACATTCCTTTACGTCTAAAATAGTGTATTAACAATACGCGTCACCTAGCGCCACACGCCAATATGGCTCCTATTTACTTAGCTGTAAAGTATATAACGGCATGTGTTTGTGCTAGTGTTTAGGTGACAGTCGCGTATGGGGGGGGGGGATCTAATCCTCAAGGTTGCGGAAGGCGCTGGCCATATCTTCCAGGAGTGAGTCAAAGTCTGCCTTGATCTTGGCTTCTCCATCTTTCACGGGGTCCTGAGAAAACAGATTTTGGTTAGTATTTCGCAAATATACAAATAAATCGTAACAATGGCCGTTTTGAAAAAAAGACTGAACTAAAGTGTATAGAAGGAAGGAATCTCCCATTTCGCGGCGCATGCAGTCGCGTGCACTTGATGACGTCATCACTGCACGAGTGCGCGCAGACCGTCTAGTTGAATGTAAGGCCAGGCATGTTTGCAGTGTTGCCCATCAGAACGATACGAACATCTCGACGATTTACATTATGTTGATGGGGAGTTAGCTTCGCCACTTCTTGTTCCCAGCTAAAACACTAGAAAATGTCGAAAGGCAAGCGTTTTGGGGGACTGCCTCTTGTAAAATTTGACGTCCAAAAAGTGCTGCCAGCCTAATTAGAACAAATGAATGAGGTTACCTTGAACTTCATGGAGGAGAGCTGGTAGAGCACATTGCCCATGGCGTCGCGGATGGTGTTCCAGGTGACTTTGTTCTCCGACTGCGCGGTGGACTCCACGGCGTGGCGCGACATGTCGTAGAACGCGATGATGTTCTTCAGCATGCCCACTGTCTTGTAGAACGGACAGAAACGGTCGTACGCGGAGTAGCTGCGGGTGAGAGGTATTGGTCAAACACTCAGCTATGTTCAGACACACTAATAGTGCTATTTAACAGTTTTATTTTTATTTTTTATTAATAAACGTTGCCCCACTCTAGAAATTTCTCCTGCATCGTGGGTAAACTAAACTCACATACACAAATTCCCAAATCCGAAACGACTATATGTAGGCCATAAATATTTTTTCCGTGCGGGGATCGAACCCGCGACACGTAGCGCAGCATTCAACTGTTTGAGCCACTGCGCCAACCATGCCGTCAAAGTGTCGTTTAATAAAGATGAGGGCGACAAGGTAACCCGCGAAATTCGAAAATTTTTTCTTACGTTTTTTGCAATTTCCTGATTCTATTTTTTTTTTAGTTACCTGTTCTGCTGCAAGAAGTCGTCCTTGAGCAGCTTGGCGACCTCGAGTGTGATCTTATCGGTCTCAGCGAGCGACGCCTTACCGACCAGCTGCACGATTTCAGACAGATCCTCTTCTTCTTGTAGGATTTCCTTGACCTGATGGAACATACAGGTTTATGATAACGCGTTTCCAATATTTTTTGATAATCTAGCAGACGAACTAATTCGTTTTTTTTAGTGAAATACCCAATTCCAGAAGGGAGTAGATATCGTACCTTGGTCCTGAGCGGCACGAACTCGACGTAGTTCTTGTCGTAGAAGTCGTCCAGCGCCCGCATGTACTTGCTGTAGGAGATGAGCCAGTTGATGGAGGGGAAGTGCTTGCGCTGCGCCAGCTTCTTGTCGAGTCCCCAGAACACCTGCACGATGCCCAGCGTGGCCGCCGTCACCGGGTCCGAGAAGTCCCCGCCGGGCGGCGACACGGCGCCCACGATGGACACGGACCCTGCAAGCGTCGCCCCGCTCAGCGCCTGCCTAGCCTGTACCCGACTGTGGCGGCCGAGACTTCCACTCTAACTGAATACCAGTATTTTACCTGACCTCTACATCCCAATTAATAATAATACGATATATACCCCTTGATAAGATAAGACTGGTTGTCGACTTTCAGGTCACTGACTACCTGTAACGACTGCCAAAGATCTAAATATGACAGCCGGAACCAACAGCTTAACGTGCTTTCCAAAGCACAGCGGAAACTCGGCATGTAATGAACGGTCACCCATCCACAGACCAACCTGGGTAAACGCTAAAGATCGACTAAAGTGGTAATTATTATCTTAATAATAACTACCACTTGAGTCGATCTTTAGCGACCGATCTTCGACGCGATTGCCGATCTCTTTATTCCGCGCTTGATATAAAAACTTGTCTATAATTTCGGAACGAACAACTACTCGTAACTCTCTATTGTAATCATTTTTGTGAATAGGGCTAGCAAGCAATCATTCATTACTTACTCACTAGATATACCTATTGAAAATCACTGGCAAGAATAACTGGAGCCTTTCACATAGCAGTGTAAAGCCAGAGTAATCTTGCGTATTACATTGTACACATTTCATACTACACATAAAATAGCTATTATCATTAGATATAAATCGAATCAAAATGAATGCAATTAAAGTATAAATCACAAGAGATCTACTTTAAAAGTCACGTTTAAACTTATTTTTATCGGCAATAAAGTGTAATTAAAGCCCAAAATAAGTAAACACGTAGTGAATATCCTCACCTTCCCTGTCAGGGTTACCCAGACACTTGACGCGTCCAGCTCGCTCGTAGAAGGAAGCCAGCCTGGCGCCCAGGTAGGCGGGGTAGCCGGAGTCGGCCGGCATCTCCGCCAGGCGACCTGAGATCTCACGCAGCGCTTCCGCCCAGCGGGACGTGGAGTCGGCCATCATGGACACGTTGTAGCCCATGTCGCGGAAGTACTCGGACAGGGTGATACCTGCGGGCGGAATGGGCTGGTGAGCTCCACTGACGTTGAGATATTGGGTTTTGGCAATGTTGGCGTTTCAAAAATCCACAATCAATGTTATAGTTTTCTCAAATAAATATATTTGCTAAATAAAACAAAGTAACTCTACGCAAAAATGACTCATAGGAAAACTTCGCCGCTAAGACTGACCCCACTTTTTGGCAATGTAAAGCACTCAAAAAATGATTGATGGAGTTACTAGTGCTGGGGTATACAAAATACGCGCTTTAGGCGTGGAGTTGCGGACACTAGCCCGATGCATCAAATCTAGTGCTGGGGTCATGAAAGTTTTTAAAGGAAAACTGTATTAAAAGAAAAACTTGCGAAAAACTTAGAACTTTGACTGCTAATCTCCATAACTAGTAGTTTCCCAGGTGTGGCCCGGAATAAAAAATCGTAATGGCAGGGGCAACGAGTGCCCCTTCAGCTACGTCTTTTTACACCCATTATGCATTGAAGATCGGAGCCATCCGAGAAACCTCAGCAGTGAAATCGGCTATTTGACTACCTACTGTCAAAAATTCACGAAAATGTTATGATATTTCAAAGAACTAACAGAAATAACACGATGTGTGAAAAAATAATTAAAATCTATCAAAAAGTAGTTTAGTTTTGACCAATTTTAAATGACGTGCTGGATAAAGACAGCGCTACAAAAATATGACGTCATATTTCATACCGTCTCGCGTCATAGTGGTACAATACAAATGGCCGTTTTGTGCGACAAGGATAGAAAGTGCCCCCACCAAAAACTTCAAAAATATAGGGTAGCCCCATTTTGTTATCGATTTTATTAAGTTTTTCACACATCGTGTTAGTTCTGTCAGTTCTTTAAAATAACAAAACATTTTATTGATTTTTTAACAGTAGTCAAATAGCCAATTGTCCTTGTTGGCCAATGTGGAGCCGATTAAAATATGTGCAAGTGGACCGCGGCAACACCCAGGTGGTACGCTGTAAGGTCTTGCAGAATGGATCGGCAAGTTAATGAACAAGTTACCGGTGTAGATGGAAGCCTCTCTGGCGGCGACAGGCATGTTGGATGTGTTGGCGACGAGCGCAGTTCTCTTCATGATGGACTCGGTGACGCCGTCGATCTCCACGGTCAGCTCGGGGAAGTCTCGCAGTACCTCAGACATCTCGTTACCTGCACACAGGTCATACATTAACTCAATTCACGAAATATCACATGCCATGAACGTTACAATGTATCGGGGTACATTCTTTTTTTTACATCTTGTAATACACAGTGATCTTAGCTCCTTACTATTTTAAACCCATTACAATAGGGATGTTTCCTGACTTACAAAAATTGGAATATGATCCGGTTTAGTCTGTTAGATTATCGAAAAACGAGTTTTCGTGTTTTTTGTTTTTTAATAAAAAAAATTGACGAAAATAAAACGTGTCAAAGATCATGAGTCGGAGCTTGTGACGTCACTTTGTGGTTAAAATGTACAAAGCTATGAAGTCGCACGACTTTTCGAAGCATTATATCGTCTTCATTTTTTGGCTACGTGAAAAATAAAAAATATGTGTCAATATTTTTTGGAAATGTATCTAAAGGACTAATAAGATTTTTTTTGTCAACTAGGTACTATTAACTAAGGCTTTTAATAAGGGTAGGCAATTTATTTTATAGTTGTTTCAAAACCAATTTTTACTTGTTATTACTGGTTATCTGTCTCATAAACTGTTAAATAATTGTTGCATCTTTATTCTTCTCTTTTGAGGTATTTCAATAAGTTCCACAATGAACGATGAGAGCACAAGACAACTGGTAACAAGAATTACAGATGTGAATTTTGACGTGTGTACATACCACGCTCTCCGCAACCGACGTAGATGATGACATCGGAGTTGGAGTACTTGGACAGCGCCTGCGAGATGACAGTCTTGCCGCAACCGAAGGCGCCGGGAATGGCCGTGGTACCTCCCTGCACACAGCTGTATACACGCAAACACACCTTGAAACCGTGTCAGTTTTCTTATAATACCACTTCGATCTTTCAACCTTTGAACCAAGTATTGTACTATTAAAATTTAAATGTTTTCTTTCTTTAATCTTTTAATATTAAAAAAAAAGAAAATTACAAGTTAGCTCTTGCAATATTTTAAGCCCATCTCATCATCATTATCATTTCTGCTGTAAGAAGTCCATTGCTGGCCGTAGTCTGGGCTTTGCCGTCGATCGCACGTATATATTAAGAATTTAATACTTAAATGTCGCTTTGACTTTTAGGTCTTCTCGAAATTAATATAAATATTGATAGATGGAGAGGGAGAGGAAGACCAAAGAAAAGATGGATCGATATTTTCATTGTACTAGAATTATAAAGGCTTCCTGTATACTTAGCAGCTTGTTCAACTGTACAAGGAAGGGTAGGAAGATATGAAAACATAGGTTGAAAAAGTCGTGTACTCACGGGAACAGCGAGTCGAGCACCCTCTGGCCAGTGAGCAGCGGATGGTTGGCGGGGAGCTTCTCGGCCACGGGCCGCGGTTGCCGCACCGGCCACACTTGCAGCATGGAGTACTTGCTCTTCTCGCCGTCGAACTCCGTCTCCAACACCACATCCTGCCAGAGGGGAACTTACAACTTGTTGCTTGTGGCGATGCTCATTCAGGGTCAGTTTTTGATTTGTTTATTATACATTTTACTCCAGACACTCTTACCTTGCACATCTGGCTACATAGTTCTCACATAATAAATATACCATCTCAACATGAATGATGTAATGTAGCAAAATTTTGTAACAATATTCTGATTTAAAAGAGTGTCCATAGAGTTTCTTGCCCGTTCTTCTTCATAGAGATCTACACTAGGGAATTGGCAACTACAGTACTTTCACAAATTTTCATGCCTTAACTGTGACTGCAGTTTCGATTTATTTGTTTTTCTGATATTCAAAAATGCCTGTAATGGTCTAATTGAAATAAATGCTTTCGATTTGAGTTTGGGGCAACAATTTATTACTAAGGCAATTACCGAAGGTCATCACATGCACTGTAGTCCCAAAGATCAATTTCCTGTCTGTTAAATTAACTTTGAAACAGAAAAATATGATGGGTTAAATGATAAATGCTGTTTATTTTGCAAAAAGGTTTTTACAAGTCACTTTTTTTCATTTCAATTCGAGATTAAACTAAAAATATGGGGCACGATTCCCAGCTAGGGTCAAGTGTAGGGTTTTACGATTAGGAATTTTTCATTAGTTGCCGTAGTCTGGGTGTGTGCCTAATTGATGGCTATAGGCTCGCCCTCTATTACATGGGACTTAAAATATAACTGGCGAACTGTAGTGCACTATAAGGTATACTTTCGCTTGACCCTTTGGCTATTACAGACATGATTGGGAACCGAATCTTTTTCTTGAAAAATATGATGAGTACAGCGGAATAAAGAAGTTAGTGATACTTACAGTAACGGTGTAGTTGCCAGCGGGTGCTATGTAGGTGACGGTTCCCTTGGCCCTCGGCGGGATCAGCATCTTGTGCTTCACCAGCGTGTTCTCGTGCACGATGGCGTACAGGTCTCCTCCCGTGATGTGCGAGCCGACCTGAACAACACACAGTTAACGTCACTACTTAACATAATCAGCCCCACATGTGCCCACTGGGTCACAACGCAATGGGTTCCTTCACCGTTTTGAGAGCAGTGGAAATTATATAACTTACACAAAATAATAAAAATACAAGGAGCAAAATTTGTTCTGATGTAATCCATACAAATATTATGATTCTTACAAATAAAAGATGACGGCTGAATACATAACCAGCTCCTTCCTTGGGTGGTTTGTGGTCAATAAAAGTCTGACACTCCCTACTTCTCTGCCCAGAGCGGGGAGTAATTTGATGATTTATAAAAGGAACAAGTCACCGTCAGTGTACTCACCTTAAGATTCTGAGGGTTGAATTCCCAGGCTACAGTCCTGGACAGACTGGGTGTGTTCACACCCTTGGGGATGTAGATGGACTGTGTGAGCTCGTTAATGTCCTTCAAGGGACGCTGGATGCCGTCAAAGATGGAACCTAGGATACCAGGACCCAGCTCCACGGACAGAGGCTTGCCGGTACGCAGTACGGGATCGCCCACAGTTACACCTGATGTTTCTTCGTATACCTATGTAAGATAACATCATTAGTTTGTTAGGATGTTTGTTTGTGGTGAGGCTCTGTTTTAAACAATACTTATAAGTCGGTTGACTACTCGTATTACTCGTAAACTTGTAGCCTAACTTAGCTTTGATAGTTTTCCTTTTATTTTCGGAATATATGCGACTACCATGATTTTTTTCACACGCCCAAACGCAACCCGTATAGGTTTAGGTTGGCACACTTGAGCCTAACAATTTTTTTGTTAAATATTTTATTTTAGCAATTATATTCAAATTACAGCTTTCTAGCACTAAGAGTCTTTGAGATATAGTGCGGACGGACGGACAGACAGACGGATATGGAAGAGTTCCATGTTGACTATGGAACCCTAAAAACTGGCCAAGTGCGACACGGACTCGCGCATGAAGGGTTTCGTAGAGATTTTCCATATTATTTGAACACCATAGACTTCGTAAAGGTTTTTCTGTAATCTATATAAGTGTTGATCTTTTTTCTGTATTTCTTTTTTCAAAATTTTAGGCTCATTCGTTTCGGAGATAAAGGGAATGGTCAATTTTCATCTATTTTCTTTAATATCTTTAAAAGTTTTAATCTTAAAATTATTAAAAAATATATATATTTGAGATCCTCACAATAAGCCCTTTCATTTGATATATCACACGGTAGTTTGCAAAACTTGAAAAAAAAACTGATAAGCTCCCCTTAAAAAATACGAGTACGTTATACGTCGGTGTTTAGAACTTAATTTCAATGCGAAAAAGACGTCATTCGCCTCGTTTCAGTAGCACACGACTCGACAACACTTCTGCATCTTGCTAGATATTCTACAACGTGAGAAGTGTGAGGACTAAGTGGTCTACATACCTGGATGGTAGCCATGTCACCCTCCAGACGGATGATCTCTCCGACCAGTTCGTTGTACCCTACTCGCACCAGCTCGTACATAGCCGATCCAGACATTTTCTCCGCCGTGACGACTGTGGTAATAAAATTAATGGTTATAATTTCGTCCAACAATAAAGTAGGACTCAACTGGATATTAAGCTGGACTTAAGTGTGCTGCAATGGGCTCGCGTGGTGGATTCATAGCCCATCAATCTCCTAGAGAGGAGGCTTGAGTCCCTGCAGTGGGAAGTTTATCGGCTGATGATGATAATGATGATGAAGCCTTCTGTAGAATGATTGGTTGAGGATAGGATTGCCCAGAATTTGTAAAGAAAGTCCATAGTTTTATTACAAAACTATAATGCACGGCCATTGTATATTTAATTGTTTATTTATTTATTTATTTAAAACACACACTATCATTACAGGCTAACCTAATACAACAGTGTAGTTATAGTTAAAGTTTACCAATGACTGAGACATACGATTAACAATCTAGACTAATTAAGAACGTAAACATCAATAATAACCATAATAATTCTTCAATAATAATTAACAATTTAGACTAATTTTACAAAAAGCGGCCCGTGTGAATTCACTCAAAGTACAATTGAAGCAATCAATTTGTTGTGACACCATATTGAGTGCACGCAGCGCGCGCGTTAACGGCGCGTGTTGCCGCAGGTTGGTGCGAGCGGGCGGCACCCACAGCAGCGGCGGCCGCCTCCGTCGCCCCACGTACCCATCAGGTACACACAAACCAATCGTGCTTAGAACGCCTGGGTTGTGTATTTTACCACGCAAAATCTTAAATAGGTAAGTGGCAAGAACTACTTCCCTTCTTACTTCCAGTTTGTAATATCCTACCATGCCCAGCACAAATAGAGTTGGATATAGCAGAGGATACCCTGGATACACCCCATATAGCTTTAAGTACAGGAATCTTACAAACTTGTTCTGGATACGTTCTAACATTAGTTTGTACTTTGCTTCATGTGGCGACCAGATGACAGCATTGCACTCCAAATGACTTTTCACCAGCGCTTCATACAACGATCTCAGAGCACTGATGTTTGTGAACTGGTTTCCAAGCCGTAAGACCAACCCTAAATTGCGGTATGCTCTTTTACAAACATCCGTGGTATGATTACGGAAATTCAAATCATTTGTAAAGCGCACGCCTAAGTCCTTAACCTCTGAGACACGTTGCATTCTGATTCCGTCCAAGCAATATTGATAATGCCTTGGGTCGCGAGCACGGGAAAATGACAACACCGAGCATTTGGCCACATTGAAGTACAATTTATTGCTACGACTCCACTCTGCTATGCTATCTATATCCTTCTGCAGTACGTCATGATCAGCTTCCTGTCCTATGTTTTTTATGTTTCCAAATTTCAAGTTGCGATATTTCAAGTCCAACATATGTTACATAAGCTATGGTGGGTACAAATTTAGATCCAGTAACCCTGGATCTAAATCTGGATCTGGACCCACCTTAGTAAATTCCTATTCAGAGTAGGATTGTTTAATAAATAATTATTGTACCATACTTTCCCCAGGTAGTTTTATACTTTGGGTTGTTTAAACTTTAATGTTTTTAAAAATAATTTATCTAAAAATTTCACTTTGAAGCATCCATAACTTATTTTGTATTATTTTACTTGTTTTTTGTATTGGTAGTCATTGGTGTTTTAATCAACATAAACCCTGAAAATTGCAAGAATATTCGAATCTCGCGGGCTACCCTGGAGCTTCAACCTTAAGTTTAGTTATTAGCTGTTATAAGCAAACATTTTTGTTACTAGCAAACTTTGCCTTGCATGGACTTTTTTGTCTGAATGAAATGATTTTTATTTTTATTTAAAGGTTTGACAAGCTGATCCAAAAAGCCGCACTTCTCTTGAGCATGCATTATTTATCTATGTCATATCACAATGAATAAAATCTGGTGCCAAATACGAAGGAATGACGTAATGTGCGTTCATAACGTTTCAACCTAAATATTTAATGGAAAATCCGTAGCTATGTTCTACTCAATATGGTGGATATCATATGGTCCTCGTTTTGCTACTAGACCAAGTTTTACACTTATTTAGGCAGTGACTTACATACTCCTTTCTTCTGGTATCTTATACAATCACATGATAATGAGTGGAATTGTTGCTTGTTGCTATATCAAATAAAACTGAACCAAAATACACATGATATTAAGATCTGATGTGCATACACAATCAATTTGAAACAAGGCTGCCTGGCCATAGAAACATGGATTACAAGTTCCTTCCAAAAACCTTTGCAACTGTCATCTACATACACATACAGACAGGCTTGCATGCATTTTCCCCCTAGTAGACAGAAAATAAGATCACCAACTGCTATGACCCTGCCAACTGGATTAGTTAAAATTATAAACTTGATGTGTACTTACCGGGACCGGAAACTGCAAAGACATATCCGAACTTCTCCTCATTCTCCTCATTAGCAATCTTTGCCAACCCCGGACCGCTCATCTTGAATTGTCAATTCTATACCCGAACAGAAAAACATTATAAAGTCTTTGTGTGTTTGAGTTAAACAAAGTAGCTCAGTTTGGAGACACTACTGTTAATTATATAGCGCATCTGTTTTTTTGCATTTGCTATAAAGAAATGTAGCAGGTAATCCCATTGCTACAAGTACCATAACTTTTCTTGTGATAATCATGCAACAGTACTTAATACACAGTTCATCAACCACAACATAGATGTACAACACACAAAAACCGAAAGACTGTTCTTGATTTTACCATTATTTACAGCCCACAATGTAATGTCACCACATTTTTTTAATTCCTTATCCTGTGTAGAGCAAACTATCATCATTATTGATGACTTGTTGACCTAGTTAATGAAAACTACAAAAAAATATGACCAAAATTATGAATAAAATAAAAACATACCCTAATAGGACAGTTTTGGCAACACTGTGCTGCAAGTGTTAAGTGTTTCTGGTGAGACTTAAGACCATAGACTGACAAATCAGCTGACTAGTAACTTTTATCAATGAGCACTGATAAAAACATTCATCCATCAATGTCAACTCTCATTTCATAAGAACTTTTTGGGTAAAATAAAATGTGGAAGGGTTAAAAAATTGTTTCACTATTTATAGGAGCCTTAATTTTGAAGCCAATATAGGTTTTGTCCTGGACCTATGAATAATAGATAGAACAGTCAGTAACTTCTAGCTTTAGTACAGTAATATTATTGGCATACTTGACAAATAATATTATGAAATAGCCAAAATAATATACCTAAGAAGTTGAGAGAATGCAGTATTACAGTATGGAGTAAAGTACCTACTTGCTGTATTGATGTTTCCATTAGACAAAGTCATATGACCCAAATCTTCTATGCACATTAAGAGACAAAAAAACTAGGTTTTCTGATTAAAATCTTTAGTGTTTTATGTAACAATTTCGTAATAATATACATAATAGCTGATAAACATGAGTTCATGACTTCAAAAAGGCATTAGCATAAATCAGGAGTTGTTTTATTCAAGTTAGTTGTCACCTACACAACTGAATCAACGTCATATCATCATTTTATCCTGACATCCCAAGCTTCAGTAACTGATGAGTTGTCTTTCAGTTAGCCACAGAATGATTGAAATATAGTAGAATTAACAAGAGACAATTAATTGAAGGCACAAAGCAGAGCAGAGCTTTATGTAAGCCTAAAATGAGACCCATTTAAAATTATTATCCAAATTCCATGCTCTAAGGGGTTATTGGTAATGTACAAACATATAACAATCAATTTTGTGAAGTAGAAGATTCTAATAGGAATGTTAGACAGGCTCACTTAATACTACATTTTCTATTTAGATGTAAGAAACACAACAAGTTTATCACATAGAAGTTTGATTTTGGTCAGAATGAGCTCCTAAGACGACCCACTGACCGAGATGAGTACATACAAATACATCAGGAAACTCTGCTAGGTACGCACTTAGTAAACTGCCTGCTTCTGCAATAATTGGCAATATTTGATACTTCGGCAGACACACAGCACAGATTACAGTGAAGTGCTCTAGATAATACTGAAGAAGCTGAAGTGATCAGATACAAATCTCGCTCACACACATAGTCACATGATAAAAGGGTGGAACGATAATTAACTCAATTTAAGTGACATACGTGCGTTTAAAACCGATATCCCTTGAAGTTAATACTCAAAGACGTACTAATAGCACTTAAAAGAACGAATTTATACCGCAAATAAACGGAATTAGCCTAATAATGCGTGACATTACATGGTTCTCAAAAGGGAAATTCTATGGCAGAATCAGGAACAATCTTACCGCAAATTACGAAGAAAGGATGGGTATCCACAGTCAATAACACATGCACCTACAATAACAAACTTAATAATGTATGAATTACTATATTTTAATATTTAAATCCAACTCACGGGACGAGAAAGACGGAAAAGTCGGACCGAGAATGGCGGAGGATCACAACTTATCACAAGACCAATGATAGAAAATGAAGTCAGCTGACCTCAGTCTATGCCTCATTGTCTATTCCACACACTTCATTGATTTTCTGTCAGTGCTCAGCGTCACTGTCTATGGTAATCTTACAACCATACACGCAGTTTTGAGCCTTCAGGTATTCTCACTGGAGTCATTATGGCATGTATATTCCACACATAATAAAACGATAGTGTGGCTTCAGTTAGTTTATGGTAACTGTTAAAAAACGAAAATTACTATTCATTTATTCATACATTTCAGTTTATTTATTACATAGAAAAATATTAAGTTACATTATTTATTTATAGATTTTGAGCAAAATAATGTAATAAGTAACAAGAGTCATCATCATCTGAGTAGCCTTTCCCCGACATTGTTGGGGAAGGCTTCCAGTCAAACCGGGTGCAGGTGAATACCTACTATTGAAATTCATTCCATTTTACATGGACCAATACTATTACGGAGTAATACAATACCCACAAACAATACCCCATAAAAGGCTGGTTGTCAGGGGCGCGGGCGGGCCATTAACTACCTGTTACTACTGTCAACGATCTAAAACGTATTTCCGAGGCTCTTCCGAGGCATCTGGCCGTGCCGTGATCGCAACTGCGTTTATTTTTTTTATTTTTACGGGTTGTTCGAAAGAGATACCGCGGCCTCGGCACAAAAGGCTAAGAAAGAACATGGGTGGTTTTTAGTCAGTAGAAGCACAGATTACCGATACTACACTCCATACAAAATGTTCAATACCTACCGCTTTAGTAGCCTACACTTTCAAGTCGATAGATGCTGCGAACGAAAATGTACCCATTTACCCAACCTTACAAACGTAAAGTGAGTTTTGCTTTGTAGATGCGCGCCGCCAGGCTTCCTCTGTCGACAAAGATGACATGTTAGTAGGGATTTATAGTATCCGCTCAATCGGAAGTCGGGAAGTAGGTTAAAAATTAACAAGATTTTATTACAGACAGACGGAACAAGTGAAACTTGAAAAACTAATTGTCCTTTGTAGAACATTGCCCTACACTAGGAATTTCTTCTGTGTAAATGACTTGTGGGTACATTTAAAACATCGAAACGAAACATCGACTATATAAAAATGTACCTACCTACAACAAACAAACGACAGAATTAAATAAAAAACTTACATTTGTGTATCACAAGGAAGTTGGGGGTGTTTGTTTGTTTGTTTGGTTTTTTTTTTGGATATTTGTTTCCGCATAAGTCCCTCATTTATGAACAGATTTGAAAGCTTGTTTTTTTAATCGAATGAGTATACTCCCGAAGTGGTCCCGCTGTTACCATGTCAGGATCTGATGATGGAATCTTAGCGAAATCGAAGGCAGCCCTCAAATTTTATAAGCACGTATTACACGTATTTTTTTGTACGTTTTTCGTATTTTTTCTAAAGCTATTATTCACATCTGGCAGTCACCTCATGTTGATGAGCTGATGATGGAAGGTATAACTTGGCGTGTTAGAGGATAATTCTTTAATAAAATATTATGGGAACGTTTAAATGGTTGTATTCTTTCAGGTTATCTAAGTGAGCTGACTATGGAAAGTACTAGGTACTCCTCAACCGTTAGGAGTTAAAAGCAAAATTAAGAGAATCTTGAAGGTTGAGGGTTAGGTTTCTTGGCAGAATGGTAAATGCATCGTAACTATTAGTATAGGATATTACAACTAAAAATGGCAAAATAAAAAAGCAGCTTCTGAAGTCGGTGACACCGACTTGTCGTTTATGTCAGGTGTCAAGAGAGTGTACTGTGTTCCGTGTTTTTATTCGTTTTATAAGTAAATAATCCCTATCATTATGCCTAAAGTGATTAAAAGTGCTGGTAGAGATATTTTTAAGTTAGTGGTAATAACTTCTAAATAATAAACTTGAATTACTTTAAATTTTGAGTAATAAAAAGTTAGTATTGAATAAATGAAGGAAAAAAGATTAGTTAGCTGGCAATATTAAGCACGCCACCAGCGCCGCCAGTAACGCGCAGACATATCCGACTTATCTTGCGCGCACTCTAGTTCATTTGAGGATTTCCCAGCCATCAAAAAGGGTACAGATTCCAAACTATGCTGTTAGAAACTGTTGTTTTTCACTACATTATACTTTTTACTGTCGGACAAAAAAATAGTACCTATGAAAAATACTGTTTTTAACATCACTGGTAAATCTTTGTTTTTTCTGTCACGAATGCAAAGTGGCGGGCCGACAGAAATAGATCTTCCTTAATTATAATAAAAAACATAACACTCATTTTTTGGGGCAGTCGTGTAAAAAATGAGCTGCTCGCAGGGGGGGTTCATTTGAATATTAAATTATGAAATTAAAATAGAATGGTCCACGCCTGCTTCCAAGTTTTGTTTAATTTAAAATGTCCTTGTTTTTTGCTTTTTCAGTCAGGTTTTTTACTTTTTTAATAACTTTTTATTATAATAAGTCAGTAATAAGGTGAACAAAAATATTTTTAATAAAAAAAAAAAAAAGTGTGATGATTTTATCACAGACATTTTGAGGTTAAGTGAAAAAAATGTAAACCAAAGTTGTATTATTTATCTATACCTTCATGGATTTGCTATGGTAACACTGTGTTTTAACAAACAATGACAGATGTCAAATTCCGGGAAAATAACGCATGCGTTTTGCGAAGACAACCGCATCCTTTGTTTTCTAGTTTTCTGTTTTTTATCACAATCTCGCAAATTTCCAAGTCGTTTAAGACTTGATTGACAAAATAAAACACATTTTCATAATTAGTGGTAAACACGGGTTTCTTCAAGTAGTATCGCACGCATCGTAAACATATTTCGTTGACAAATTAAATGTACGTTGGCTCTGAATGACGCGCTGTGTTGAGGAGTCCAGTATTACTATTATATCCAATCCATGTTTTGTTTGCAGGAACATTATAGACATACAGTTGAGTAAATCGTTGTCGTGGCTGCTTCGACACGGAGCAGTCCGAGAAGGTTTCACGCTAAGGTATGTTCGCCAGTCATTTCCAACTCTATATTCGCCACAGCTGTAGGTACATAAATATAATTATGAATGTCAAATTGTATAGCGGTTGTGCCGTTGTGAGATGCAACGGAAACAGGGCGTGATTTGATTCGGATCGCATCAACTATGCGCCCTAGGCAATTTATAATAGTTTCACTTGTATGCTGTGTGCCCTCATTAGAATGCACACATCGAGGAAGTCACGTATGACATGGAAATTGCTATGATCGAAAGTAAATAAACTTTTTGAATTGTTTGAAATTCTCCAATGTAAATTAATTTAGACTTAAAACTATTAATTTATCTGTGATTTTCATGATCAAACAATTTATTATCTTAAACAATTAGGTTGTCTAATATTATAAACGTTATAGTAATAATATAATAATATATAATATAATAAAGTAAAGTAATATATAATAATATATAATAGTTTGTAAGTATGGATGTTTGCAGGGATGTTACTCTTTCACGCAAAACTACTTAACGGATTTGGATAAAATTTGGTACACAGATAGTTTATGACCTGGATTAACACATTGGATAGTTTTTATCCCAATTTTGTCTACCCGTGGGATAATTTTCGAGTTGTAGCACTTGTAGCGGGCAAAGCCGCTGGCAACTGCTAGTTATAAAATAAATCACGCTATACTATAGCATACTTAAACAGCAAATTCTTTCAGCTGTGTTTAGCTGTTGATTATAAAGAAAAGAATCCACTGTGAACACAAACCTTTTTTTTCAGTTGTACTTCAGTAAGAAAAAAAACAAATATACAAAAAGTAAATAAAAAAAAGTAATTTGTTTAATTTTTGTTTAAAAATATTGTTTATTGCTTTTTGTATCAAATTAGTATCTCTGGTAAACAATTGCACAGCATCGTTTCAGTCTATATTTAAATAAAAGTAAATAAGTAGGTAATTAATTATTTATCAAATTGAAAAAACACTCCGTGATGGCTGACTTGGCAGGAAAAAAAAAGCTTTATTCAAGTTAAAAAAATTGTCATTGATACTTCTTGCCATTTTTTTGCAGTTAATAGTTCTGCAAACCACTGAGATATAGTACTAAATTTTTCAACTTCCCGAAGATATCATATCATGTGAAGTATAGTATTTTATACTACATCAATGATCTTCATTAGTACAGGCACCAACAATAGTCTATTATCTATTACGTTCATTTTTATGCGGAAAACGGAAAATAGTTTTTGTGAACCTAAAATGTGTTTTTCTCAATATTATTATTATTATTTTCATGTACTTTATTGTTCTCTTATAGTGTACAGTACAATTACCTGAAATAACCTACAATACTTTATTATAAAGTACAGGTGGCAACTCTAACTTCTGCCCATATCTCAATTATTATTTGCTCCTCTGATAAAAATAGCAGAAGTCGTCGACACGTCAATATGTTGTGCTTGAGACAGTCCAAAACAGCACTGATGCGTAATATTGTTTTTTGTTTGGCACCAACTATTTATGACCAAATACCTGAATCAATTAAAATATTAAATTTAAATACATATATACATCAATTCAAAATACATTTAAAGAAGTGTCTGTCAAGTAAATCCTATTATAATATTAAATGAGTTTCTGATTTTTTATTCTTAATAGTTCACAAGTTTAGGAGTGACAAGATACAATTCATAGCCCATTTTGTCAGTTATATTTATGTCTAGGTAGGTAGGTGTAGGTATATGTGGCAAGTTCATCACCATTAATTGGGCACAAACCCTGACTCTGGGTATAGTTTGATCTCACTGAAAAGGTGGAGCTGGGCTACGGTACTCTCGCCATCAATCAATTCTTTGGGTCAAAGATTAATATGAACCACTTATGTTTATAAAAATAAGCTTTCGTTCTTTTCAGCCCAGAGGGATATTTAGATGTTTACAAAATATTGCTGCACAAAACATTCAAAGGCAAATACAGCAGCTCAGACATTGAACGAGTTGTAAACACCAATGAAAAACAGAGGTTCAAACTGAGACACAACCCCTCCACCAACTGTCTGGAGATCAAAGCTAACCAAGGACACACTATCACTGAAGTTTCTGACACTGAACTCATTCCCATTACTCAGGTTTCAACTCATTTTTTATTTAAAATATGTTTCTTATATAGCTTTACTGACACTTACTTATTATTATGGTTCTCATTTCAGCCCAAATACAACACAGTTATTCATGGCACATATTTGAAATGCTGGCCACAAATAAAAAATGAAGGTTTAAGTCGTATGAAGCGCAAACACATACATTTAGCTAAAGGATCGTTGGAGGATGCTTCCGTAATCAGTGGCTTTCGCCGGGACGCAGAAGTCCACATATACATAGACCTAGCGGAAGCCCTAGCAGATGCTATAAAATTCTATGAGTCAGAAAATGGTGTTATCCTAACCAGTGGTAACGAAAAAGGATATTTGGAGCCAAAGTACTTCTCAAAAGTGGTCAATATTCACACCGGTAAGTTGGATGGTAATTTTATTATTTGACATACCCATATTATATTGGTGAGGTTCTTCACAAAGTTCAGGTGAGTAGTAATATCCATAGGTACATATTAAATGGTTTCTGCCATCGCCCCACGGATTTATGAATATTTATGACTTGTTTATTTACCATAATTTCGAATAGGTACTTAAAAATCCTTGCTATGTCTTGCCAAGTTTGTAGGCAGTTAGTTAAAGTACACTTTAATGTGGGGATCATTTACTAATGGGGGGTCTCAAGATAAGGTTGTACATACTTTAACTATGGTACGTTATTAGATTTCCTGTTCAATTAAATTGGTACATTAAAGAACTGGAAACAGAAGGTTTATATTCAAGAAGTCCACGATTATACATGGTGAGAATTATTATATTATAAAATAACAGTTGATTATTATAGCTTTCAACTGGAGCCAAATATCAACAAAGACTCATTCAACAAAAAGGGAAAAAGAAGGCTATCACATTGTATTTTAACATTCTCCTGACATCTAGGTTAATACAAGCTGTATACATATTTATACAGCTTGTATTAACCTAGCATATTTTAGCAATGTAGTGGTATGGCCCGCCTTAATGTGCACCTGCCTCGTTGCACCTGCGTGAATATCTAAATGCGCCGTGACAGGAGTAGGTAAGGCTGTGCTTAGTGAAGTCAGTCCCACTAGCTCGTTCCGTTGACACTTAAGCTCTTCCCGGACTGGTGCGACGCTAAGTGGCTCCGTGGGCCAGTCCTCTGGGGATTTTAAAAGAAATGATGTGCCGCAAAACCATCTGTGTGAAGGTTCCAAATGAATTGGGCGCAATCTGGTTGCATCATCAGCGACATTCAGATCTGTCGGTACCCATCGAAAATTTAAATTCAAAATTTGAAATTACTATTTAATTAATATTTGGTAACATTAGGCATTGGCTCCATCGTGGTTGTAATCTACGCGTAGCATCTACGTCGTAGCTAGATACAGAGGTCCTTTTGCAAAAAAATATTTCAAGGTCACTGTAATATTAGGAATCATGATCATCATCATCATCAACATGTCTTCTTCATCCATATTTCTCTATTTCTCGTCATCTCCTTTCTAGCCATATCATCCTTCACACAGGAATATATTTCTCTCTATGGTTGTAAGTTGTAAGATGTTTGAAGTGGTCCTTCTGTACATAATATGACATGGTATGAGTAGGTAGAACATTTTTTGGGGAACTCCCTACACAGGCGAATATTTGTTTGCCCATCATTAATTTATTATCATTATATATAATAGTATACTAATAGTAGCGTCCGCATCACTCTGTATTTAATAAGTACATGTCGCGGTGCAGACAATTATCTAGTCAATAGCGCGATAGAATTAGTCGTTTTTGCAGAGTTTTTATGAGTGCTTGGTTATTGTTTTTGTGAGAAGGATAACGCGATCGCGCGAGTAGGTAAGTAAGCTAATGTAAAAAGAAAACAGTTTTTCGTTTCATTTGGTTCAAACTACCTATAAGTTGCGCTAATATATTCTGTGGTAAAAGAAAATAATGACCACATGTTAAAGTTGGAGGCAGGTAATATCGTTAGGAGAGTTTTTTGTATGAATGACAGGGATCGGGATGTACCTATTGTGTAAAAGATTATTATGGTCAGGTTGGGATGAGAGCAAGAAAATTATGACTACTGTAAGCTATATTTCGGGTCGAAGGTTAGATTAGGACAAGCTCGCTCGATGAAAGCATGAGCAGGAGACGTTACGTCTAAGATACGGAATATAAGATACTAGCGGACGTCACGCGGTTTCGCCCGCGTAGTTCCCGTTTCCGTGGGAATACAGGGATAAAAAGTAGCCTATGTCACCCGGGGATAGTGTAGCTTCCCAACGGTGAAAGAATATTTTTTCAAATCGGTCCAGTAGTTTCGGAGCCTATTCGTTACAAACAAACAAATCAAAGGAACGCCCTATCCTTCGCAAAACAGTAAGAGAATTACTTCCAAGCTATACAGTGTGATTCTTTATAATGTGCACATATCGAAATGGGGGAATCTATGCTTAATTTTATCGACGGAAAAATTATTAAAAAAAATCTAAATATTTTTTAATATTTTATATGGAATTTTTAAAAATTTTGTCTGCTACTGTGACCCCAGTGTAAACAAAACGGTGTAACTTTTAAACTAAATTATCTATCGCGATGAAACAAACTCCATAATGATTGGAAGCAATTAGGCGTCCTCGTAAAATGAAAATTGTGGAAAAAAACTGCCCTCAATTGAAAATAAACACGTTTTTTGATCAAAAAAACTTTTTTTTTTCATAACTTTTTACATAAAATTGTTTCATCGCGATAGATAATTTAGTTTAAAAGTTACACCGTTTTGTTTACATTGGGGTCACAACAGCGAACAACATTTTTGAAAATTCCATAAAAAATATTAAAAAATATTTAGATTTTTTTAAATATTTTTTCCATCGATAAAATTAAGCATAGATTCCCTCATTTCGATATGTGCACATTATAAAGAATCACACTGTATTGCAATTGTTTCTATCGACCAAGCGCTATCTTTTTTTTTGCTTCGTCCTTTTTTGGGTTTGGTACCTGAAGGGTAACCAACGAGACCCTTTTACCAATGTTAGGTAGGTACGTCCGACCGTCCGTTCTCTCTCTGCATTTCTCTGTCGGTCTCACAGCGGACTGTATCCCATAATCCAGATATCAGGTATAGGAATGAAAGTTTCACGCATACTTTTATAAAGTTGTTTCCAGTTTGGCTAGGACATTGCAGGTGTGAATCACCTGATTGTCTGACATAAAGATGATTCCATGCTTCGGAAGACAAGTAGTAGGATTTATTATGCCCCGTGCTCCCGGCCGCCAAATGGCGGTTGTTAAACCATGTCAGAGGCCCTTGAGGCAGTTAAGAATCTCTGAGTCTCGGGATTGTGGGGTCGTTAGACCATAATGCCCTCACGACAAGAAGTGCAGGTAATGGATATAATGATATAATAAGTTTGTTGTGAATGTGATGACTTCATGACTTGCATGAGTTCTTCATTACATCAGAGTAAATTAATTAAATAAATTTTATTTTAAACCGAATTAAAAAACATTGAGATCGTTCTCAAAAAACCAGTAACTATACGTTTTCTATTGTTATTAATTCAGGGGACCTGGGTCCGCCTCATGTTTTCGTTTCCCGGAATAGCCAAAACTGGCTGTTTCTTTCTATCTTTTATTTGTCACTCAATATATACCTATAACTTCAGTTAACGCTTTTTTAAAGAGTAACAGAAAATGAATTCGATAGTTGTCTCGGGTGTTGGAACATTACCTGATTTTTTTTTGTGTAAGGCGTCTCCAGTTTGTCTCTGTTCTTTTTCGAAGTTTAGGTACCTATATTAGCTCTCCCGTCGGGGCTGCGGGTTCTTGTAAGAGATACCGCGGCCTCGACATATAGGGCTACGAAAGAACATGGGTGGTTTTTAGTCAGTAGAAGTCTTACAATCCCTTTCGCTATTCCCAAGACCGGGATGTTATTTGATGATTTTCCACCCGCAAAAAAAGAGCATAAATTAGCTCTACCTATTCCGATCACTGTTAATTACTTTTTAAGTACCTACCTACCGATTATGGCAACGTCATAAACTAATCACAAACGAGTCTTAGAAGTTAAATAGACTTTGAATAGACTAATTAGATAAATTAAAAGTCTTTAAGTAGACTCCGAACCCAGGTTGGTCGCAACAGGGAAAAGCTGCTAAGCTAGAGAGATTCATAAATGACTCAGCACTGGAGTGTAAATGTGGTGCTTTTCGTCAAACAATGGTGCGCTTAATATTGTGTCCTGCTGTGCTGCGTGTCCTCTTAGTTATTCACTACAGGAACTAATGGACGTTACCGAAAACGCCAAACGAAGAAGAAGAATGCAATATGAGTATCTTGATTTATTTGTCTGTTTGTTTGTCCAGGTGAGCTCCTCCACCAATGAGCCATGGAGTCCTCGGCGTCGCCGTCGTCGGTGTCGCCGCGTCACGAGCCGCGCCGGCGCTGCGACCCGGCCGAGCAGGACCGGCACGGGCAGACGCCGGCAGTGCGCAGGATCCTGGTCTCAGGTAACATATGCACCCCGTCGGGGCTGCTGGTTGTTCGAAATAGATACGGCGGCCACGGCACAAAGGGCTAATTAGGAAGGAACATTGGTGGTTTTTAGTAAGCAGAAGTCTGACACTACCTACCGCTCTGCAAAGCGGGAGGAGTCATTTGATGATTTCCCACTCTTCAAAAAAAAATGGTATCACATATGCACGCCCCGGGCGTCAGGGGCCACGTGATGGATGGCTTCCGGCCACTGAGGAGCGGGCCTATGGACGGCAAGTAATGGGCTAGCTCGTCGTCCGTTCGTCTTATACAGACCGTGTCGACGGCGCGTTTGTGTTACACGCGTGCGTCAAACATGTAATTTTGTTTTTTTTTTTCGAAATATCGGCCCACGGGGAGAGTGGTATACAGGGTGTAAATCAACCCTTCACACATACGTCAACCAAGCATTCTGTACATCAAACTAAGTACCCCTACGCAAGTTTTTTTGCTGGGAAACGACTTTTTTTTTTTGGGGTCAAAAATCTCATTTTACGGTAAAACTCAATGTAGCACTCTTAAAACATTGTGCTAGTGGATGCTTTGTAAAGTAAAAGGGTCATGGAGGTAATTTAGGTAATGTTACAACCTGAAAAACTAGTATTTACAAAAACAGCTGTGCAGGAACTTTGACCCCCAATATCTCCAAAACTAGGGGGTTCCCAGGTATGGTCTAAAACAAAAAAAATATCGCAGTGGTGGGGAGAACAAGTGCCCTTCTTTTGCGTTAAGGATACTTTTACACCCTTTATATGGATAGAGGACATACACCGTTACATTTTGATCGTTTTAATCCCTTGAACGGGTGGTTTAACTTACAAAATACTATTCATCAACAGCTTGCACAGCATTCTCACTCTTAAAATAAAAAAAATTGGAAGTGATAACGTAATATTCGCAAAATGCATGAAACCAGTAGTAGCACACGAATTAGTTACCTACGCGTACGCCGCGTCGTCGTCAGTGCGTACCTACCTTCGAGCTTAGGTTAATGAACCCGATCAGCTTAGGTTATTGAGTCGCTCATCTGCAGGGCTATTGCGTATCTTTTAAATGACAGTGGCTAACCTATAGTGCCTATCAATTACTGTCAAATGGTTTCATTTTGTACTAAACCATAACCAATTTGACAGTTAATCCATAGACAATATGATAGCCACTGTCATTTAAAAGATACGCAATAGCCCTGCTGGTGTTCACGTAAACAAATGAAATGATTCCAAATTTTCCTTCATACCTTTACGGGCTTAGGACCGTCATAATTGCTTTGTGCCTAGGTGTCGGAACATACCTAATAAAATTAAAAGAATTACTTATGCTCAAAGCGGTAGGTACATGTAAAAATAAGTTCTAACAGGCGCAGAGTTATGGCGTATTTAAAAATGTGGAATCAAAATTACTTACAACGATTAAAAAGAAGAGTTCTGTTACAAAACTAATAATTAATCACTTCTACACTTCACGATAGCGTAATAATTGTTCAAAATGCAAAGGAACCATTCCTTTCGATACATAATCTTGCACGTTTAATTAAATTGTTTTTTAATTTCAATAATGTGTCTCTGTCACTTTTTCAAACATCGAACGCGTCCACTATCGCACTTTTTATTTGTTCACGAGTTTGATTTTGGTTTCTGTACACCAATCGTTTCACCTCACTCCACAAATAAAAATCCAGCGGGGTAAGGTCCGGGCTCCTTGCTGGCCAAGCAACTGGACCACCCCGTCCAATCCAGTGATCTCCAAACACGGAATTTAGGTGATTACGTACATTACGCTCGTAATGTGCTGGACATCCGTCATATTTCACACCGTCTTAGAGAAACTAAATTATTTAAATGACATGGTCTTGTGCTGCCCTTAGTGCGCGGGGCGCGCGCCTTTTGCATTGCCAATCAAATAAGGTTTGGGGGCGGGGTTTGCTCTAGCATTGGCTAATTTTTGTGAGTCCACGTTGACTGCGCTTACGCGTCATTGTTGTTAGTATCGAATAGTGCCTACTAATGGTTCGCATTGTTTTTTCACTAATGCGAGAATTAATTCGAGTTTAAAAGAAAAAAACCTTTTTTATTTTATTTTGTCTTTACAAATCGATAGTACTTCATGCACCTGATTGACCCTCCACGGGATTAAAACGATCAAAATGTAACGGTGTATAGACGAACAAAAAATGTCCAGAACCACGGTACCCCAAAGTGTCACGTTGCCGAGATATTTGAAGGTAAAGATCAACAAATGAATACAACGACATACATTGAATATTTTTTTTAAATAACCTTACGGGTATAGGCCGGCGTGTAATATGTCGATATTTCATCATCATCAGCCTATAATGTTCCCACTGCAGGGACTCAGGCCTCCTCTCTTGGAGAGGGATGGGCTATAATCCACCACGCGGGCCCAGTGCGGGTTGGTAGATGTCACATGTCTTCGATTTTTTTTTTTTATTCTAAGACGATGTTTTCCTTCACCGTTTTGAGAGCAGCGGTAATGAAATAAATTACACAAAGTAATGCGCCTGCCTGGATTCGAACCCACGACCTACTGTTCGTAAGTCGGGGCCGACACCACTGGGCCACCGCTGCTCTGTCGATATTTATTTACCTTCAAATATCTCGATAACGTGACACTTTGGGGTACCTAATTTCATTTTTTTTTATCAAATTTCACAATATGGCCTCTATTCATACAACATACCACTTTCATTGTGGGCTGCGATTTCGAAAAAAAAATCAAAATGCCTTTCGTTTGTTACACCCTTTATAGGTACTCTTATGGAAAACTTGTTGGCAAACTTTGGGCTACTGCACATTGAGATAAATTGGCATTTTTCTTGGACTTAGCTCCCCACTTATCTACGTTCATACCTTTCAACTAATCACGACCATCTTAATTTTTGATCGATTTGGGTCATTCGACATTTATGTTTATCGGTTATTTTTCTATGTAAGTGCATACAGTAAACGGAGAGGCGTGTAATTTTAGCTTCGATCACTATGTAGTGAAACAACGGTAATGGAACTGTCAACAACACATTTCTATGACACTTCTGCCGTTCCCGTCCAGGTTACCCTAACTACACGCAGCCGCAGGACCTGCTGGACGTGTTCTCGAAGTTCGGCTCGGTGCGCATAGACAAGTGCAACAACTGTGCGGCCACGCTGACGTACTGCGGCGTGCAGGCGGCGCGCGCGGCGCTGGCGGCGCGGCGCCTGCACGTGTACGGCCACTACCTCAGCGTGCGCGCCTACTCCGCCAGGCTGGCCGGCGAGCTCGGCCACCCGCCCGCCCCGCCCAAGCGGGACTTCCCCATGTCCAAGCAGAAAGGTAACTCACTCGTCAATCCGATTCACTATATTTCTAATCATTAATCAGACTAATTAAACTATCTACTATAACACCGTAAGCACTATTTAGTTTCTCTGTACAAAATGGGCTACAATTTTCTTCTTGAAATGTCCAGAAAAAGTTCTGGAATTGTAACCGTGTAACGTTGCCCCCAGCCGGCGCGGGAGACGCCCCGGGCGTCGGGGGATACGACATGGCTTCCGGCCACTATAGGCGCGGGTCTATGGACGGTGAGTAATGGGCTAGCTCGCCATCCGCCGTCTTATGACGACAGGCCGTATTGACGGCGCGTTCGTGTTCCACGCGCGCTTGAAAAAGATGTCAGCACCATTGGAGAGGTCAAGGCAAGGGCCGATGCAGTGGCTGCGGAAATGTTCGAAACAAAAACCGCGGCCCCGGAACACAACCAGCTAAAAAGGAACATGAGTGGGTTTTAGTCAGTACACGTATGACACTCACTTCCGCTCCGCCCAGAGCGGGAGAAGTCAATTAAATTTGATGATTTCCCAACCACAAAAAGAAAAAAAAGACACATGAAGTAGGTGAACTTGCGCTATTTGATATATCTATATCTGTGATTGTATTATGTTCCAGGTGTAATTCTGGAACCAAAGAAGATCAACCTGACGGGCGACTTCCACAGCCAGCTGGACAGCATCCTTTCGGCGGTCAGACTGACGCAGGAGGACGTGAAATGCCTCGGCCAGCTCTACACGGATCTGGAAATGGCGCTGCAAACACAGTGGCCGGGTTAGTACACTTCTAAACGCTTAGCAATGTCATCATCATCATCATCAGCCTATTATGTTTTCCACTGCAGGCTTCCTCTCTAGGAGAGGGATGGGCTATAATCCACCACGCCGGTCCAGTGTGAGTTGGTAGATGTCACATGTCTTCGTTTTTTTTTGGTTCTTAGACATGCCGGTTTCCTCACGATGTTTTCCTTCACCGTTTGAAGAGTAGTGGTGATGAAATAAACGTCAAACTGTCGCACCGAACTTGTAGAACGCGCTCTCATACTCTCAGTGTGTTACCACTAATGTGTCGTAACTCTTATAGAAAATAAAGATACTTTTCCTAGATCACATAAAATAAAAGTTACAATGTAAAACTGTCATTTAAATTATCAAAAATTTATTTTTCCTCACTCAGGTTGCAAAGCGGTGCCTTTCGGTTCAATAACAACGGGGCTGGGCATCAAGACGAGCGACGCCGACTGCTTCATCAACATCCCGGGCCAGTACCGCCAACCCAACGGCAACTACGTGAACAAAGCCAAGCGCGTACTGATGCAGTACGGCAGCGCCTTCGCAGAGATCCTCGCCATCCCTCGCGCCAACACGCCCATCGTCAAGTTCTTCCACATCCCCACAGAAACCAACTGTGACGTCACGTTCAAGACCCCCCTCGGGGCCCAGAACAGTCGCCTCATCGCATTCCTGCTGCACTCGGACCCGCGCCTGCTGCCCATGGCCGTCATCATCAAGTACTGGGCCAAGGTCCACGAGCTGTCCGGCACCGGCAAGCTCACCAACTACGCGCTCGCGCTCATGATCATCTTCTACCTGCAGCAGCCGCCACACAGCATCTTGCCGGCAGTCGCCTGGCTGCAGCAGGACCACGCACACGCCTACATCGTGGACCACTGGGACACTGGCTTCATGAACAACCCTGCCCTACTACCCCCGTCTTCCAATACGTCTTCCATCTCCGAACTGCTCGGAGGATTCTTCGAGTACTACTCTCTCTTCAACTTTGACGAGATGGTCATCTGCCCGTACCTAGGCGTGCCCGTCAAGCGAGAGCTGTTCCGGGACACGTGCAACATTCCCGACGAGTTCGACCGGTACAAGAAGAACGTCGTCAACCACTACGTCATGCCCATCAGATTCCAGACGCCCTTCGTGGTGCAGGACCCCTTCGAACAGTGCCACAACGTCGCTTCAACCGTCACCAGCAAGTTATCCATCGACCTCAGAACGTACTTCAAGTTTTGTGCCAACATATACGAAAAGGAGAAATTAAATTCGTGCTACGATTTCCTTAAAATGATACTGCTACAGAAACCTAAATTGATTCGAGGCAAAACGCATCCTGAGTTCAGAGTCAATTTGTTCCCTAGAATTGTGAATCCTATCATTAGTTTCGACTGGAAGTCAGTAATCAGAGATATGGTGATGGAGATATTCGAAAACATGTTAAAGATCAAGCTCGGCAAGGTAGAGGAGAAGGTGAACCCTGACACCAGGAAAGAGAAAGAAAAGTACAGTGGGGGAATAACGAAACCTATATGGAAACGGAAAGTGTTCAACAAGTTGTACAGCGCAGTGGACTTGTCCTTTGAGGAGAAGCAGGGGAAAATCACCGAAGAAATAATGAACTCTGAAAAGCAAGACATCAATGTACAGTTCCAATTGACTTTGACTTATTGTCATGATCCAAAAAGCGCAGTGATCGCAATCAGGTTAGGGGCTGGCGACCTGGATTTGTTCAAGGAATTCGGCAAGTTCTTCATTTCGGTGACGCAGAACTGGTTAACAGAGTTGTTAAAACCTTTTTCGATGCCCAGCTGTAAGGACACTGCGACAAAAATAGCGGAAACCATGGTGTCCAATAATGACAATGAAATTGATTCAGATGACGACGACGACTCGGAAGTCGTAATCGTGCCCAGGTCAGACCGAGCTGCGGAGACGCCCACAGACGATATTGAACAAGCTACCAACGAGACAGGTGACAAGTCGGCTAATGGTATAGAACAAACTTTAGAGAGTCCTTCAATGGAAACTTTGACGAAAAAAACAAATAAAATTTTGACAATCAGTGAAGGCAATACAAGTGAAAAGGCTGCTGCTACAGCTCAAACAGTAGAAGTTCTGACAAATAATATAGGAGAAAAATCGAGTAAAAATACAGAAACATTGACTAAAAATTTAGAAAACTTCTTTAAAGGCGCTGAAAGTTTGTCAACAAGCGACGCTGGCAGCGAGTCGGCGGAACCGAGCGCCGGTGACATCAAATAACACTGAGACTGTTCTGTTTTCAGAAGTAAACTTTTTATTTAATAGTGGTATAATCGTTCTATCAATACACACAGTGACAAAAAATATTTTAATATTAAGCTAAGACTTACGATTTATTTTTATGCGGTTTGTAGAAATTTTAATTTCAATTATGATTGCTGTTTGATTTTTTTCCCACCTGACTTTGACACGTTTTGCATTGGCGTTTAAAATTGCATTACAATATGATGTCATCGAAAATAATACGAAAACTTACAGGGTGGTCCCTTCCACCCTTAATTATGACGTTTTCGTGGCCCCTAGCACCTACCTTGAAAATATCAGTATCATTCATTTGCTGCCATTGAGAACATAGTATAATGCAAATATGTTTCAAAATTACACGAGGAATAGTGTCGATATGGGAACATATCTACTTGAGGTTGTTCACAAGTTACCGCAGCCTCGAAATATAGGGCTCAGAAGGAACATGGGTGGTTTTTAGTCAGTAGAAGTCTGACACTCCCTTTCGCTCTGCCCAAGAGCGGAAGGGGTTATTTGATGATTTTCCACCCGCCAAAAAAAAAGGTATTACCTACACCCGTCGGGGCTGCAGGTTGTTTCGAAAGGGATACCGCGGCCTCGGCACGGACTAATCAGGAACATGGGTGGTTTTTAGTCAGTAGAAGTCTGACACTCCCTTTCGCTCTGCCCAAGAGCGAGGGGTCATTTGAGGATATCCCACCCAAAAAAAAAGCCTGAAGTGTGCTTTACGCCCTTTGAGCCCAGAGCTAACAACAAATGGAATATTTTTTTGTAATTTGTCACAGTGGTGGGTTACGAAACTTGTGAAGCTAGTGGCGACAACTGGAAAGTATGTGTTAAAAAAGTGCGACTCCATGCCTGCTAGTTAGAGTTCAACCCCTATTGATGTGTGCAGTTGGGTCGTAACGTAAAAAACGTATATGGTTTTGCGTCAATCAAATGCTTACCTTATCCCCAAAAACTAACACTAGAATTACAAGTAGATAGTCAAAACTTATAAAAAATTAAATCTCGTGTTTCTCGAGTGTGGATAGAAGAACTCATCCTGCAAGAGTTGGAATGTTGGTGTAAGACAATCAATAATTGTCCTAGTTAAAAGGTGAATGCGACAAAATAGCCCGTGAAATTCGATTTTTCTTACGTTTTTTGCAATTTGCCGGTCAGTGTCAGGTTGTATGTAAAATCAAGTAGGATCCACGACCGTATCAAATGTGACTTCAGTGTGTAATAATGATTGGAATCACCAATACAACCCTCTCAGTTCATAAAGGTTCCTCAAATGCCGTTGCCGTGAATGGTGATATAGGTATTAGATATGATATGATATGTGTACTGACGGTTGTACCTTTTGTTCAACAAAAGATAGTCTTTTTTTTAAGGATGCGGACAATTCTTTTTGACGACCTTTTATTTAGGTACTTATTTTATTATTATTTTAAGTCTTACATTGTCGATAATGTGTGCAGGGTCAAATGGGCAACCCCTCCATGTAAACTACTGGTGTTGAGAGCCCAAAGCTGAAACTCATCAATAGGTACATTCTGAATTAGATCTTTATTCTGTTTCTTTCATAATAATCACAGACCGAGAGAGATATTATGCTTTTATTTTCCGAGGTAAAATTGACACAAGTTGGTCGTTTTTTTTCGCTTATTCCCGGTCGTCCCCATCTTGTCCCCACTGGGGACAAATGGGGAAAAAATTTCGTTCCTCTCCAGTGGGGACGATTGGAACTTTTTATTTCCCACTCGTTACACTATAGACCGAGAGTCAAAATCCAGTAATGGAGATAACAGATTTCACGGATTGTTAAAATGTTTAAATTACGACTTTCTGACCAAGAGTGAACAACGTTTTTGATTAAAAATAATGTAAAAAGATTAAATCACAGGTAATCAACGAATTTACAATAATTCTCTCAAAATTATGCAACACGGTTATAATAAACTTATTTACAATTATTATTAAGTTCTTATGGCATTACGCGGATAGTATACTTATAATGATAAATACTAAGCATGTAAATTAGTACAAGTAAAGTTTCTATAAAAGATTTTGAAATTTCTAATCAGTTCTGTAAAAAAATCTCGCTTAATCACAAAGTTACAATACATTTGAATGATTAAAAAAACAGACATTTAAAAGGTCTCAGCCACATAACTAAACAATGTTATCTCAGTACCATTTCAAGAAAAAGCCCGACACCTATATCAATTATCACCTTGTATTAATTTAACTTGCGAATCTTGTACAAATTCGTTTCTATGTAATTATGTATTGAGATCTCGTTTCTCTTTATTCCCTGATTTCCCAATATTTTGGGTTTCAGACACCCAAAATATTGTGTAAAAAGAAGTGTCTTCTTGTAGTGAATGCAGTAAATGCATCAAATTGGGCGCCTCTTTCCCAACAGCACTGTTTAACTTGTTTTCTGCAAAGTTTGTTATTCTTTATTTTTCTCCAAATACACGCCATTCCTAAAACTGTAAGAATTTATGTAAATAAGTTGAATATCTGCGATACGCACCTTAAACCTGAAAGCATTTGTGTAAATGAGTTAATTACATGTGATGCATAATTTTGAGATCATTATTGTAAATTCTTTGATAACTTGTGATTCAGTCTTTTTGAATTATTTTTAATCAAAAACGTTTTTAGTCTTGGTCAGAAACACAACAGCACACACATAACATCACGCCTGTAATCCCCGAAGGGTTAGGCAGAGGTGTACACACCACCACATTAATTCGTCATTTCGTCAGAAACTCGTAATTAAAACATTATAACAATCCGTGAAATCTGATAATGAAATCCCCATTACTGCATTTTGACTCTCGGTCTATAGCGGAACGAGTGGGAAATAAAACGTTTCAATCGTCCTCACTGTAGAGGAACGAAACTTTTTTTTTCAGATAAAACATCAAATGCAACATTTGATTGTAAAAAAAATTAAAATCAAATTCTGGGTAATTTTATTATGATGGTAGTGTTATAAAAAATAAGTTCTAATTAAATCATCAGTTATTTTACGGACGACGATCAAAACGTGCGCTTGCTGTAATAGTTTTGACAGTGACACTGACAGTTCATTGTGCAATACACAAAATAGTGTTTCTGTGTTATTTTTTTATGGTTTTTGAAGGAACTAATATGAATGAGGAAGGTAAATATTATTATTGTCGTATGAAAAAACTATTGGCTGCGATTAAATCTATCGGGAAGATATATTATTAAACTTTTAAATGTTCTGATCTTGTGTTTGTAAATAACGAGACGTTTTGTCTGTATGTAATCATTAATCAATTTTAATAAGAATAACAGATATTCGTTATTTCAAGTAATTCAATACAATACATCCGATAGTCTATTGATGGAAATAAATGTTAAAATATGAAGTCAGTCCAACGTTTTTTTATTATTAATTTTATTACCAAACCTTAGACTATTTCTCTACCTTTATCCAGGTGGCTTGATCTTTTATTGTTAGTTTGTGTGCTGTGTAAGCGTAGTGCAACTGACAATATCCCTACATCTGTTCATTGATGATATATGTTGTGTCCCCATTAAAAGTAGAATAACATCTTCAACGTTTTTTCTATGAAGTCAACATACTGGACACCAGAAATCTGCAGTTTGAAGGTGATTTTGATGCACAAGTGCAGGAAATCTTTGCTTTTGTGAGGCTGAGTTCAGACCAGGTATACAAGCTGCAGCATTTGTTTGATGACTTGGAACATGCTATGCAGCATGTAGCACAAGGTAACAACATACTAACTTATATTCTCGACATATAATCCTGAGAGTAGGTTATCAGAGAGGAGTCCTGTGTTCTTGCAGTGGGTACATTATAGGCTGATTATAAAACCTAAACCTAACTTATAGTTTGTGTTACTAGAAACCTGATTTTAAAAGGCATATTTGATTAAAGGGTAGTTGACAAAAAAAAATAGACTGTCAGATATCATCATCTTCCTGCCCTTATCTCATTCTATTCGGGGTTGGTGCAACACATTTTCTTTTTCCATTCTTCCCTGTTATACATTACGGTGGCATTTAGTATGTCAGATAGATTTCCAAAAAATATAGGACACAATTGTTTTCTTATTTCTCGTAAACAAAAAATGAAGATGATACAGTGCTTCGAAAAGTCGTGTGGTTTTGGTACCTACATTTTTTACCACTAAGTGATGTCACATGCCCCACACATCTTTACCACATATTATTTTCGAAAAAATTTATTAATTTCATAAAACATGTTTTCGATAATTTTCGATAATCTAACAGATGCAGTAAACAGCATCATATCTGGGGGCACGGCAGTGCCCCCGCCAAATCGAGCAATAAAGCGGCACGGCCGTACTATCCTTTTCTCGAACCAGTTCAGGCCATTTTCGACCTCCTATAACTTCGTTGTGGATAAAACTAGAAGCCTGAATTTTTAGTAACCAATTAGGCATTGTATAAACACGGTATATTTTAAATTTCATTAAATTTGAACCAGTAGTTAAGAATTATAACTAATCAAAGTTCCTTAGTTTTGTCACCCACTGACTGACTGACTGATTGACCGATCATCAAAAGTCTAAGGCACTTCTAGCAGACATAGAAGCTTCAAATTTAGAACACAATTGGTGTTTAGTGAATAAACCATGGAAAAACTTAAAAGTATACAATTTCAGTCTAGTTTTCTAGATAAACTAACTGCATATCGACGGTAAAAAGGAAGTAGGGCGATAAGCGACATTTTGGTCAAAAATGAGTTATTTATGGCATCCTACGTAAAATTTTCCGCTCTTTCGAATGCGCTTACTCCCATGGCTCTATGGTGACTTTTTTTTGGCGATTATGCCCTAGCAAAAAAAAACATTTTCCTAGTATTCTTTTTCGTAACCGACGAAAATTCAGGTCTTTTTTGCTATAAAGGTGCTTGTACCCCTCCAAAAATGATTTATTTTGGGTTTGTTGTCAGTAATGCTTTTTTACTTCATAAGGGTTTTTTTTTTTTTTTTTTTTTTTTTCTCTTTCCTGTATCATGGCAATCTGTTGGTCACAACAATAAGCCACTGCTATGTCCGATACTAGTGCATCTGTCAAGGCTTTTTAGCTTGGTGAGACACTTCTCTGGTGGGCGTCTCAATCCATCCTGGTGAATCTGTTCCTTAAGGTTGGGACACTGTGTCTCTTCAACCTTTTATGTTGAAGGGCTTGATCTCCACTGAGTTTGAGGGCAAGCTCATTTTTATGGTTTGAGAGTCTTTTCTGGTAGTTGGTACTATACTTTGCTATTTCCTGTTTGACAGTTGGCACGTTTAGGTCAAGGTATATGATTTTGTTACTGATGTATTGAGGGATGTTAAAAATGGTCCTCAGTGTTTTGGTTTGGAATCTTTCCAATATCTCTATATTACTATTGCTAGCCGTGCCCCAGAGCTGTATGCCATAGGTCCATATTGGTTTCAAGATGGCTTTATACACTGTCAACTTGCTGTCTGTACTCATTTGTGAGTGTCGTCCTATTAACCAGTACATACTGCGTAGTTTTAAATCTAGCTGCTTCCGCTTTGTCCATATGTGTTTTTTCCATGTCAGCCTTCGGTCCAAGTGCATGCCCAAGTATTTTGCATTATCTTCTTGCGGAATTTCTTCGTTGTCAAGTATAACCGGTGGACACGTGTCCCTTCTGAGGGTAAAGGTCACATGTGTTGATTTACTGCGATTTGCGTGTATTCGCCATATTTTGAGCCATTCTTCGATTTTGTCAATGTGTTGTTGTAGTTGTTCTGAGGCTGTTGCTGGGTTCGTGTGTGTAGAAAGTAATGCTGTATCGTATGCATATGTTGCAACCGTAGTTTTGTCTTCATAAGGGTGTCGAGCTTTCGGTTGTTTATGCCTTTTAAGCTTTTCCCTTAAAAAGTACAAACGTTGTTTATAGCTTACTTCCATTTCGTAATTTAACATAGCTATGGCGCTTGTACCCTATATACAAAATTCATTTTCATATTACTCTGTTGGTTATACCCTATTACCATTCAGTACTTTATGACAGCTATGTCGGTTATGCCCTATTAATAATAATAATAATAATAATAAAGCTTTTATTTGATTCCTTACATTTCATATTCATGCATAATCAATACAAACATTAATTAATTATAATATATAACAACCGTAAACGTGAAATTTACAATGCTGACAATAGTAAACATTTTTTTTTTTCGCAGTTTGATTTATATAGAAATAACATTACACTTATACATTACATTAATTAATTAAATTCCTTATTATATTTATTCCCAAATTGTACTTTAAAACTAAATGTAAGGACCGCCTAAGGCGGTAAAAGCCTCCTCCTTGCTGTGCCACTCATGTCGGTCTCTGGCTAACCTTGTCCAAGTTCTTCCTGCAATTTTCGCTATGTCGTCGCTCCATCGTTTGTAGGGTCTACCGCGTTTGCGTTTCTTGTTGAACGGGTACCAGTTAGTAACTGTGGACGACCATCTTCCGTCTTGGATTCTTTGTATATGACCGGCCCAGCGCCACTTTTGTTTTAGGGTGTACCGAATGACGTCTCTAGCTTTGTTTTGCTGTCTTATTTCTGTGTGATTGACCTTGTCTTTAAGCCTTAGTCCCAAGTAACTTCTCTCTATACCTCTTTGACATGTCCTGACTTTTTGGATTACTTTTTTCGAGATAGTCCAGGTTTGGCAGGCGTAGGTGAGGCATGGTAACAGGCATATCTCCATTGCTTTGGTTTTTAATTTTATTGGCAAGGTGCTTTTGAAGATTTCCTTCATACTCCAATATTTCTTCCAGGTGTTTTCGACTCGCCGGTTGGTTTCTTTAGTTGTGACGTTGTTGAAGGAAATCAGGTGGCCTAAGTATATGTAATCATCTACGTATTCAAGGTTTGACGACTCTAGACTTCTAGAGTAATAGGTTTGTGGCAGCTATTTGTCATTACTTTAGTTTTTTCTTGATTTATTTCTAAGCCTACTTTTTTACTTTGTGAGTTTAGTGATTCAAACATATATTGCAGTTCTTCAACGTTCTCTGATAGCAGTACTATATCGTCTGCAAATCGCAAGTGTGATAGAAACCTGCCATGTATTTTTAGACCGACGTCGTTCCAGTCTAGACTCCTAAAAACGCTCTCCATCACCGCCACAAATAGCTTAGGCGAGAGCGGGTCGCCTTGCTTTACTCCTCGTTCCATTCTGAATTCGGGACCGGAAGATTCTAGCTTCACTCTAGCTGTGCTGTTCTTGTAGAGTTCTTTGATAATGTCGATGTACGAAGCGTTTACCCCTTGTTCTGATAGAGAGTTCCATATCGAGGAGTGTGATATTGAATCAAACGCTTTGGCATAGTCCACAAAACCAATGTAAAGCGACTTCCCGTACTCGTTATATTTCTCTATAATGTTTTTTAACGTGTGGATGTGATCTACGGTTGAAAATCCTCGCATAAATCTAGCCTGCTCAACCGGTTGGTTTTCGTCCACAGTTCTTGTTATCCGTCGTAAAAGTATGGACGCAAAGAGTTTGTAGAGTGAGGACAGCAAACTAATAGGCCTGTAGTTTGTGATCTGTTTGGCGTCGCCCTTTTTATAGAGCAAGGTTATTTCAGCAACTGTCCATTGCATCGGCAGTACTTTCTTCTTTAATACTTGGTTAAAAAGTTTGGTGAGCGGTTTCGTTAAAATTTCTTTTCCTGCCATAATCAGTTCATTATTTATATGATCTGGGCCTGGACTTTTTCCTGTTTTTAACTTGTTTATGGAAAATTCTACTTCACTTTCGGTAAATAGTGGGGGGGTATCAGTATTCCGTGGGGTAATCTCTATTGGTTCTGTATGGTGATCAGTTTTCTGGTATATTTTTTTTGTAAAATTGTGTAGCTACTTGCATCAGATCGTGTCTATTGGTAACTGTGGAGCCCGAGGTTGATTTCAACTGTATCATTAGTTGCTTTGTATCGTTAAGTTTCTTGTATGCCTTGTTAACACCCCCGCTTTTTTCTAGGTACTCTTGTATTGTCGATAGCCGGTAGTTTTCAATGTTTGTTGGTCTTGATATTTCTGTTTATTTTCCTGTATAGCACGCTTAGTTGGAGTTTTTCGTTTACGGTTTTTCTTTCTTTGTTTTTTAGTTGCTGTCTTTGGTATATTTGTTCTTTAATTTCGGGTGTCATAATGGCGTTTCTCTTATTCCCTTTTTTATTTATTGTTGTGTTTTTACAACTATCTATTATGATCTTTTCAATGCCATCGTAGAATTCCTGGAGTGGTTTGTCGTGGTTGGCGTTATTTAGGTTTTCTGTTAGGTTCGCTTGCAATTTCGAAATGTCGATCTTCTGTGATCCTTTGGTATATCGCTTTCTTGATGGCTTTTGTGATTTTATATTGATTGTTGCTCTTATGATTCGGTGGTCGCTTGGGAACAGGAAGTTGTTTAGACGCTGACGTCTTCTACAATTTTTGGGATATTCGTAGTAAAATAGTCTATTTGGTTCTTTGTCACTCCGTCAGGTGATTTCCAAGTCCATCGCATTTTCTGTGGTTTTTTAAATTTCGTATTCATTATTGATAAATTATGTTGTTGACAGAAATCTATGAACGCTTCTCCTCTCTTGTTCCTTGCACCGTAGCCGTATTTTCCTAGAATATAACTATCTTCGACGGGCATTTCTCCAATTTTTGCGTTCATATCACCCATGCATATCACATTTTTCATGCATTTGCCCATTGTGACTTGTAATTGTTCGTAAAATTCGTCAATTTCTTCTTGTGGGGCCTTTTCCGTTGGTGCGTATAACTGGATAATTGAGTAGGTTTGTTGTTGAAATCTCACTTTTAAAATCGCAATTCTCTCGTTGATCGGTATAAAATCCTCAACTTCAATGTCTTTATTGTTTTTAACAACAAATCCTACTCCTTTCTCTCCTTTTTTCTTGCCGGAGTTGTAAAATGTGTATTCTCTTCTGTCTTCGATGAAACAATCTCGTCGGACCTCAGAGAGTCCCACAATATCCCACTTAATTTTGGATACAGCATATTCTAATTCTGCCATTCTAACTTCTGTTGATAAAGATCGTACGTTAAAAGTGCAAATATAGTATTTCTCCATGCATGGAGGGGTACAGTCTACAACCCCCGCGGGGACCGGCCGTTTTGGGGGAGGTGGAGGGGCTGTGATTCGTTGCTAATTCGAGTCACATTGATATTGATGAAAGGTCTCTTTGGATTTGGCGGCTAGCTCTGGTGAGGCTTTATTATTTGTGTTAGAAGGCATTCGCATGTATGAAGCGATGCTGTAGGTCTTGTTTTTCTTGGTTGATCTTTCCTTCTTCGTTGCTAGTTCCTCCGTTATTTCCAATGTCTTTTGGTGACTCTGATAGGTTCCTTTTCTGCTGTCTTTTTCTATCTGTATTGCTTTTAAATTTTGGTTTCTGGTATTTGTCGTTAAGTGTTATTATTTTGTCGTATCGTAAGGCGACTTTTTTTCCTAATTCACGTTCTCTTTTGAACTCTTCCTGTAGTTCTTTCCGTCTTTGCAGGACGCTTAGCGGGTAGTCTTCCTTCACGTAGCTAGATGATCCTTCAAGTGTTTTATTTCCTTTATGCCCTATTACCTAAATTTATTTTAGGTATCCTACTTTACTGATGAAGGATCGTATTGGTTGGTTGTCTTCATTATTTTTGGGGTGTCTTTTCATCCATATTTCCGTAGACTCACGCAATGCCAAATGTTGATTATTCTTCTTTTCCTTTGCTTTCAAGCGACATTGTGTGTCACTAATGTCTTTTAACCTTTCTTGTTTTGAAAGCTGACTGTTTCTTGTGCTCTATTATCTTTTATACAACCACTGTGAAAAGTACCTTATCCTTCTTTTCCTATAACACTTATTGAACTGTCTAGTCTCTTATACCCTTTTACCTTGCGTTCTGAGAAATCGGTATGTCGCTTAGGCTTCTTATCCTTTAATATTTTATTTTGTCATTTGTATCTTATGCCATATTTCCTCATTGGAAAATTAAAAGCAATTGTTATAAGCGATAAAAACCACTTTAAATAGCGTCAAATGATTAAAACTAAAAATACCGGTAACTGCCACATTTTTTTCTGATTTTATAAGTGTTTTAGTTTTCACGATATTTTAATAAATGACAAAACTACGTCAGTTTTTCTAAAATTTAAAACTTTAAACGGCTCTCCTGAACATTTCCTTATTTGTCACTTATACCCTATTTCCTTTTAACCGTCGATATATAACTTTGTAATCCCATATAATTGTATAGGATTAGTTTAGTTCTGATTGATCTGAAATTTTGCACGTATATGTATATCGCCTATCAATGCAATATTATGATGATATGGAACTGATCTGATGATGGAGCTGGAAGTTGACCATAGGATCTCTAGTTTATGCTCTAGTTTATACCCCATCGAGTTTGGACTCGTTTGATTCGTCTTGTCGAGTAGTTTGTCTTAAGATGGTGTCCAGGGTCTGTTGGTGGAGCTGGAAGGTGGCCATAGGAATTCCGTTATAGAACGACATAACCCATCGAGTTAAGACTCGTTTGATTCGTTTTGACGAGTACTTTGTCTTTGGATGGTCTCCAAGATCTGTTGATGGAGCTTGAAGGTGGCCATAGGAATTCCGCTATAAAACGACTTGACCTTGTCGAGTTTTTACTCGTTTGATTCAGTTTGTTAAGTAGATACTTTAGCAGTATTTCAAATCGATGAATAAGACTGCTTCAAATTCGAATAAACCTATGTATTGTTGATTCATTAAACGAAATAGATAGAATGAGAGACGCTTTAAAAAGAAATGAGATCCCACCAAAAACAAAACTTGTAAAAAAAGCCAAGCCGAGCAACTCACTTTTACCGTAAAAAGTAGTGAGATCAATGTAATACCAAGTCAGTTACTATATTTAATCCCTACTTAAAAACAATGTTTTAAATACAAGATTGACTTGGCCACTGCATCACATTGGCCAATGCCATGGCGATTAGCTATTACAATGGCCTGTTTAACATTGGCGAATGCGATGCGATGGCCAAGTCAATCTTTTATTTAAAACATCAAAGGTTTTTAAGTAGGGATTAAATATATTAACTGACTTGGTATTACATGGATCTCACTACTTTTTACGGTAAAAGTGAGTTGCTCGGCTTGGCTTTTTTTACAAGCTTTGTTTTTAGTGGGTTTTTTTAAATCAGAAAACATCCCTATTGTCATTTAGGTCAATGTAATGGTTTTTTTAATTACAAGTATAACATATTATCTTGCTTTGAACCTAGCATTTATACAATTATTGAGGTTGAGGGCTGCCCGTTGGGGCTACAGGTTGTTTGAAAGTTATACTGCAGCCTCGACACAAAGGGCTAAGAAGGAACATGGGTGATTTTTAGTCAGTAGAAGTCTGACACTTCCTGCCGCTCTGCCCAGCAGAGGGAGGGGTTATTTAATGATTCCCCCGCCCCCCTTCTGAAAGGCTTCTGCATCCATCATTGATAGTGTATTTTGTCATGTTTTATATTATTTACATGTGTTTTTATTTTGTATGAGTAACTGCTTATACACATTAATGAAGCCTGAGTGCCCTTATCATAAGTATCAAACAGGCAGGATCATTATAATTACTTGTGTGAGTGTGTGGTAACAATAATTTTACAGTTTATTGTTTGTTACAGGTTGTGTCATTGAACCATTTGGTTCAGTGGTGACCGGACTAGGAATAAAAACAAGTGATGTTGATTGTTATGTTGCCTTGCCAAATGGACAGCAATCTCATGTAGGACTTGTCATTCATGCCAGGAATATTCTTAACAGATACTACAGGAAATTCTCAAAGGCCTTTGCCATAACATCAGCCAAAGTACCCATTGTTAAGTTTTTACACATACCTACCCAACGTGAATGCGATGTAAATTTCAAAAGTCCTGCTGGTGTGCGAAATTCTAAATTAATCGCATTTTTATTGCACTATGACAAAAGAGCTCTGCCTCTAGCTGTACTCGTAAAGTATTGGTCTAAGATTCATAAGTTTACGGGTACCAATCTAATGGGCAACTATTCTTTGATAATGATGGTGATATTTTATTTGCAAGTGATGAAAATTTTGCCTCCTGTCTATGAGTTACAAAGAAACGTACCTAGTTACTATGTGGAAAGTTGGAACACTGCATTTGATGATCGTTTGTCATGCAGTGAAACAACGAATTTCGACACACTATACCAACTGATGGGCGGGTTCTTCAATTTTTATAGTATGTTCAACTTTAAAGAAAATTTAATTTCGACGTTTATTGGCCGAGTGATAAGCAAGAAAAGTTTTGAAAATTTTGATATTCCTGACGAGTTTTCTGTGTACAAAGCACAAGTATCAAAAGATGTGCGTAAGAAGATAAAAACTGATTCCAAAATTTGCATTCAGGACCCATTCGATCACTCAAAGAATTGCTCAATCGGCATTTACGATAGAATGTCGGAAAGGATATTTAGCCACTTTCAGTTTGCTTCAAGAAAGTTTGAGGTAGAGCCAAGTAATCATTTTCTAAAAGCAATCTTAACACAAGACCCGAATAGTTCTCCAACTGCGCAAGGTAGGGTGGGACCGAAAGCAAAATTCAACAATAAAATCAAAAAGACGAATCGTAAACAAATGAAAAATGGGCTAAACAAACAGGCTGGCTTACACACGATGATGACTCAAAGGAAGAACTTGGCGAATGAAAAGCAATAAATTACTTGGAATTCTATTGACAAGAGGACTAAGATTTACACTTAAATAGTTTTCAAACTTGTGATTCTCAGTATTTTACCCTACATATTAACTATTTGTGACATAATAAATAGAAACATTACAAAATGTATAGTATTTTTATTCAATTGTGATACCTTTTTCGAGGGAAAATGATGGGCCATGGTCAATTTATTTGTCCCACACTGACCCACAGTATTGGCTGGTTTAGCAGCACACGTAACAATCTCACAGCACAATCTCAGTCAGTTGGATACAGCTCTAAATGAGATGTGCCGGATTATTACTGGTTGCCATAAACCGACTCCGCAACGAATGTTGTATCCACTAACTGGGATTTCACCCCCAAAAGTTTGTAAAACCAGCAAGTTGCACCGAGAAGACGAAGTCAAAAACTGTCTCACGCCACCCAATGCACAGTTACGCCCCATTGCCTCAGAGGCAGAAAAGCCGTAAAAGTTTCTTTGTGTGCTTTAATCCAGCTAGTCCAGCTAATAGAAATGCCTCCTCTGCAAAACGACCTCTGGCGGGAGCTGCTTAAGCCCCCTGATAACTTCATCGAGCCTTCTGACAGCCTTTCGCCTGGACATGCTTTGCTGTGGCCGACTTCCCATCTCTAAATAGACGTAGCAAAGACAATCTCTTCAGATGAGGGATACTTACTATACTCTATGGATGAGGGTTGATTGACGGCTCAGACCTCAAGTGTGTAGCTATGCGGCGTATCTCCACAGATAATGTTACACCTTCCATCTTGCGCTGCATGCCCTGACCCCTGCACATTTGACGACCTTATGACTGAATCAGCGAGTGGAGTTCGCATAGCTACTGAATTTTAGGCCAAAATTTGCCATCGACGCGCTAAAAAAAAGGAGCGCTTGTGATTCATTTTAAGTTTTTTTTACTAATGTAGATCCTAAACGGCCAACATGCACACTTACTCGTGTGGGAAGTTATGAATAATCGAAAATACAACTACCCTGGGACCACGTAAACTCTACTGCAATACAAACTGCAAAGTTTACAGAAACGCTCGAGTAAAATCCAGTCGACCAGCAATCGCAATGCAAAATTCCTGTACGCATATCCATCAAGTGTGGATCGCCCGTGTGCGATCTCTCCAGACGCCAGACCAGGGTCACACAGGCATTGCGCACCCACGGGCTACTTGAGTTTCCTCAAGACTAACTGACTTCTACCGGGCTACGCCTACGTTATAACTATACTTGTAGGGTCGAACGACTCCTCCCGCTCTGGGCAGAGCGGAGCGTTTGGCCAATGCGATGGCGTTTAGCTATTACAATGGCCTGTTTAACATTGGCGAATGCGATGCGATGGCCAAGTCAATCTTTTATTTAAAACGTCAAAGGTTTTTAAGTAGGGATTAAATATATTAACTGACTTGGTATTACATTGATCTCACTACTTTTTCCCTACTTTTACACACTTTTACTTTTTTTTTTTCACTACTTTTTACGATAAAATAGTTATTTTTACGATAAAATAGTTATTTTATCGTAAAAAGTAGTAAGATCAATGAGTTGCACGGCTTGGCTTTTTTTACAAGTTTTGTTTTTGGCGGGATTTCCTTTTCCAAAACAATACCTATATTTACCCGACTGCAAGGAAAGGGTTATGTTTTTTTTTTAAATATTAAAAAGCGCCTGTACAAAGTTTGTCAGTAATAAAGGATTGCGAGTTTTTTTTTGCTATAGGTAACTAAATAACTGCCACTTGTGTCGATCTTTAGGTTAAGCCGTGTTTGCCTAGGTTGGTATGTGGATGGGTAACTGCCCATAACATATAGACTTTCCTTCGTGCCTCAGAAAGCACTTAAGCCGTTGGTCCCGGCAGCTTGCATCGAGGGAATAAATAAGTCTTTAACCTGAGCTAAACACTGTGCTTTTTATTACGAATACAAGGATGGTTGATGGCATTAGGCTTGCCCCCAATAACATTGGTTGATGGCAATAGGCTTGCTCCCAATTACATTGGTTGATGGCAAATAGGCTTGCTCCCAATTACATTGGTTGATGGCAATAGGCTTGCTTCTAATTACATCTGTTGATGGCAATAGGTTTGCTCCCAATCGCATCGGTTGATGCCAATAGGCTTGCTCGCAATAACACTACTTATTTGACAGCTGTCAGTTGAAAGCGATTCTCCCTAAGGCTGAAAAGTAGTACTTTCAACCCGAAAAAAAGGCACCTACATAAAAAATAAGTCATCAATACTGGTAATGTGTCTGGTACTGCTATGCAGTGTTTTTAATTTATTTTCATACGGCTGATACCTGATTGTTCATGTTGATCCGTAACAAGTATAGCGCCTAGGATACTCTCACTAGGCAGATCTTCAAACATTGTTGCGACTGACTTCATCAGATGTTTAAACTTTGTCGCCCGTTCATGTGTCATCAACTCTCCGGTGTTTATATCGTGCATGAATACATCTTGAATGCATAAATCAGTACTTGTGTTCAAGTTATTTTGTATCGTAAGCTTTATTGTGTGTTTCAACGTGTGTTTGTATTCTTGTGGGAAATTGTTGAGGTCTCTAAAAGCACTCCTCGGGATAGGGCGTCCAGTAAAAGGCGATACGATATATTCTTCAAAGTTAAATTCGCTGTAGTATTTGAAGAATCCGCCGAGCAGTTGATGTAGACTCTCTGTATTCGTTGAACTGTATGGTAGTTCGTTGAAACTCATGTCCCAGATGCCGAAGAAATTACTTTTTGAATTTATTTGTAACACATACACAGGAGGCAACATGTTTTTTTGTTGCAAATAAAATATTATTAACAAATTTAATGCATAATTTAGGAGAAAGCCATTTCCATGTCCAGTGACTTCGTGTGTACAGAAAAAGTATTTCAGAAAAACTCCCAAAGGCAGGAACCTTTTATCTAATTTGAAGTAATATTTGACTAGTTGGGTGCTTGATACATTCAACTCACCGGAATGAAATGCGATCTCAACGATTCGCTGCGAGGGAATGTGGAAACATGAGAAATATGCAGATATATAATAAACGTTCGTCAAGTATTTTACTTGTGAAAATATTTCAGGTTGTTTCTTGAATGCCCTTGCTGCTTCATCTAAGACGTGTAAACTGTCTGAGACGTTATAATTCGGTATTTGTACGACGAGGTCTATATCACTGAATGCTGTTCCTAATCCTGTAGCTAGTGAGCCACAGAGAAGTATTTCATAACCTGCAACCAACAACGATGTGATTAAGTCATGTTTCAGTCTCATGTTCAGTGCCGTATTTTCAGATTTGGTTCACGCCAATTTGCTCGCCACTTTTCAGTGACAAAACAAAAGTACATACGAGAACTAGCTAAGCGAGCATAAAAGTTTATGTGTCCTGCCTGGGATAAGTTATACCTATGTATTTTATTTCTAACATTCATAAGTACCTACAGATGATAATGAAGTGAGTTTGTCGAGTTATGCATAAAATATTTAGAATGATTAAAAGACAAAGAGCAAAGTGAGCTGGAAAATCTATATCAGAATCATTCAAAGTGGTGCCAGTAGCTGGGCTGCGTGATGTTGTAAGAGATACAGCGGCCTCGACATAAAGGGCTAAGAAGGAACATGGGTGGTTTTTAGTCAGTAGAAGTCTGACACTCCCTTTCGCTCTGCCCAAGAGCGGAAGGGGTTATTTGATGAGTATTCTGGTTACCAGCACTATTTCGTAGTTTGACCGGCATCGCCGGGGTCACAGAGCCATAGGGTAAAAACGCCACAGCACATGTTGTGCGCTGTATTCACCTTGCCATAGTTGGTTTAGCGTGGTCTGCACGTCGTGAAGTGCTCCAGATATTACGGTATCTTCCGCGGATAGCATCTGCTCGTGCAGTATCTGCCACAGCTGGGAGTCAAAGTCTCCCGTCAGACACAGAGGCGCGAAAAGCACCCCGCTCCGCGTGGACCCCATTGCCGATTCCACTTCAAGAGAAAATATATTATTTACGGACAGTATGTGACACGACCACATGACGTTTTATTAAGGAAGAGTGATAAATGCAATCTTTTAACAGTTATCTCAGATAACAAATAAATTACCGTATGAAATATATTATTATGTATTTTGTGCAGCTAGCTATACTGTCAATGATGTATCAAACACTAAAAATACAGCAAAAAGTAAGTAATTTTGAAAATCTAAGTAATATACGTAGCTACTTAAAATTAAATGTTATTATAATAACGTGCGTGTTATCAGCTCTTATGTAGGGGAGAGTAAGATAAAAATAATAAATAATAGGTTACCTACTTAATGAGTGTGAAAGTCTCGGCAAGCAAAGGAAATAAAGCCTTCGTTTAAATAAAAAAAATCAGCAGGGCTATTGCGTATCTTTTAAATGACAGTGGCTAACCTATAGTGCCTATCAATTACTGTCAAATGGTTCCATTTTGTACTAAACCATAACCAATTTGACAGTTAATCCATAGACAATATGATAGCCACTGTCATTTAAAAGATACGCAATAGCCCTGCTGGACTTGTTACAGATCGTACATAATTAGCTTGACGGCACGGTTGGCGCAGTGGCTCAAGCATTGGACTGCTACACTGCGTGTCGCGGGTTCGATCCCCGCACGGAACAAATATTTGTATGACCTACCGATAGTTGTTCCGGGTCTGGGTACCTATTTGTGTATGTGAGTTTAAATGTTTGTGAACGCACCCACGATACAGGAGAAATTCCTAGTGTGGGGCAAAGTTTTTTTTTTATATTAAAAAAAGGTATACTCGTACGCATGGGCGTAGTAGACATTATAGTCGAAGTGCACCATTGGAAAATCTACAATCACAACCAGATGTTTCATACATCATGGAGAATAATGTAAGGATCGTAGCAGGTGGCGTTCTGTGGTTTCTGCCTACCCAGAGAAGGGCGTGAGTGTATGTATGTATGTATGGACAATCGGCATGTTGTCGGCAGGGTTGACTCAGTTGCAGGTTTTATTCGTGTACAACGAGTGCAATAAGTCATTCCGAAAGTAAAAAAAACAGTAATGGCCCGCCCATATACCCATACGTTTGGTATGGCCAACCATTTTTACGTGTAGCTGGCAATATTTTCGAGATGGCCCAGCTATACTTACCTAATGGCACAATCATATACTGCCGGGAAAGTATAGCTTACACCCTCAGACAAAAAAAAAAGATATAAAAACCACGCTACTGCAAGTAAACATACACATTTTTACTTGTAGTAGCGTGGTTTTTGTGGTTTCACTGTTGGTGTTCGCGGCGCGCCGTTTATTTTTTTTTCTTGGTCCGAGCTTAGACCTATATTATATACACCTCAATATAAATAATGCGTCAATGTAAAAAAGTAGTAAAAATGAATTGATTTTGTTTTACTGTTTTGCTAGCTGTCGGTGATACGTTCGTTGTTACGTTACGTTCGGTGATACGTTCGTTGTTCCGTGATTTAAAGAACTTTTTGAATCACGGAACAACGAATGCACGTTGCATTCGTTGTTGCAAACGTTTCGGCGTTTGGCGCCGTGTAATTCGACGTAGGTAGTAACTTTCGGAATGACGTATTGCACACCAGTCAATGGCTATGCAAAACAAATACTTAAGTGAACCAACAGGAGGTTTTGGTTCCGGTTATAGTGATTTTTATATTGTACTTTGGTTTGAATCAGATAATATGTTTCACGGGTCGGAATTTCCTATTATCCCTTAATTTAAAACTTATCAGAATATTTGTTTAACCGATAGTTAATTTAAATTAACCGCTGCTTATCTACTTCGACATGACGTACGCACTGAGGCAGGGCCGCAGCTAGGACTTACTAATATCATAAACTAAGATAAGTAGTAGTAGTGTTTGTTCGTAGTATAATATTGTAACGAGCTGGCTATAAGTAGGATTAATTAAAATACTACCGATTAAACACACACCAACCACCATCTACCAATCTGCACTGGGCCCGTGTGGTAGATTATAACCCATTCTTACAAAGAGAGCAGGCCTGTGTCCCAGCAGTGGGAACATTAATAGGCTGTTGATGAATGAAACACCCAACATCTTTTTCAATTACAAACAGTTAAAAATCAATCACAAATACAATACTGACAAATATTCACTTAGTAAATATATGTATCGCACTTCTTTCACTTCGATTCGCTTTGTTGGTGAGACTGACTACAAGCACATCGGCTAATTTATTTATATATTTAGTATCCGTGGTGGGGAGCGACTGAGTAACCTCTGCTGCTGGTGGTCTTTGCCGGGTCTCCTCCGAGTAATCGAAGGTCCAAGCTGACGGCGATGGTCTGCCGAGGTGGCGTGAAGCAAGTACCGCCATTCTGATGGCACCGCGGCGGTCCCACCAGCTACAAACGGCAACAATACACAGGCAGGCTACAGTGACCACCGAACGAGAGGTGTCTTTAGCTACGAGGGCAACATAGGTACTGACACCGCGGCGCACGGGGACGCCCGCTGGGCTGACTCCTTTGAGAAGGTGCCCCAATTTTCTTGAACGTTTATCCTTAGCTCATTAGTGGAATATGCTAGGATTAGAACCCCCCTTCTTTATTTTTTTATTTTTGTATAGAAATCCTAAAGCGGTTTACAGAATACATCTACCTACCAAGTTTCAACTGTGTAGTCTTAATAGTTTCCGAATAATGTGGCTGTGACATACGGACGGATAGAGAGACGAATCTATAAGGGTTCCGTTTTATGCCATTCGGCTACGGAAGCCTAAAAAGGGCGAGGTTAAGAATTTTCTGCACAAAAGTGAACGTGGAATGTAGAAAAACTTTACAGCTGGTTCTACATTCGTGATTATCGACTAACTCGCTTAGACGAGCTACGAGAGAGGTAAGAATGAGGAATTGTTTTTTAAAACAGTGCGACCTCGCAGTAATTAACGGTTAATTTAAGATAACTACGGATTAAATAAACAATCTATAACATTTTAGACCAGTGGAGAGTGAGGGTACTTCAGCGCATGAGGACCAACTGATTTACACCAGCGTATCGGTTCAACAGCCACTGTAGCCAGAACGGCATCGAACCTGCAACCCGTGGTGCAGCAACCAATCCCTCATCCAAGACCTCAACCATTTTGCGGTTGAGGTGTTCCCATATAATTATGTTAGTTTACAAAAAATATTTGTTAATAAATATATTCTCTAGTGCTTCTAAAATATCATATTTGTTGTTAAAATATGGGTCTCTATCAATTTTAAAAATATGAATGAATTATTTGGTACTAGAAGACTTGATTCCACTCTCCCTTATTCATACGCAAATTACACGCATATTTCACGTTTAAGTATATGTATACACACTGAAACGTATTTTTAACTGTTGTAGTCGTTCGACTGATAAGTCACCACAGTATGACCGGACAAAAAACATACATTTCACTAGGTAAGTACCATGGTATAATATTGTAAATAGATTGTAAATAATACTTACTTGTTTCTCTATGCCAAAACTTTACTATTATTTAATTTGATATTATATAATTTGATGGTTGCGAAAATGGAAGACAAAAGTTTTTGGTGAATGGGGCCGAATGGAGTTTTAGAGCTTTCATCGTTTTTTATTCAGCCTTTTCGAGGTCTAAGTGGCCAAAATGATGTCCACTACGTACACAAAAGTCCTGGTTTACATAGGCAAGGTTTGTCATTTGACTATAAATATGTGAATAGCGTCGGATCTAGTACACTTCCTTGAGAGAGTCTATTTTTATGACTTCGATTCCTGCTCTTGCAGATTTTAAGGTGTAAATAGCTGCAACATACGGATACGGCGGTTATTCAAAATTAGGTACGGTCAGATTATACGAAAATAAATGGTTGTATATTTCGAGATGTTGATAATCTGTATTCCGATGTTGACTGTGTCAGAAGCTGCTGGCAGGTTGACAAATACAACATATAGTAAGTACTTAGCTTCGCAGTCATCTTTGATGTGTTGTGAAGTTGTGACAATTCGAGAGTCAGATTGGTTCGCAGCTTTTCGGGTGTGATCGGATTTTTCGCTAGACAAACTGACTGCATGTTGAGAAGTATGGCCTGATTTTGTGAGCCGAGAGTTTCAGAATCACATTCTCGATCGGCCTTTTTTATCATGTCTATGTCTGTGACTAGTTTCATCCATTGCAATCTACGGCCTTCTCCCACCGGGGTTTCTCTAGAGAAGGGTGTGTGTTGTATGACCTTTCGTAGCCTGCAAGGGGCATGGCGAAGTTCTTGCTCGGACCAAGCCTCGTGTAATGTGTTGCTGGAATAGTACTCACACAACGTCAACAACTTTATAGAAAAAACCGATGTACAGTCACCAAAAGAGATAAGTGTCCAGGCACCTAACTTAAAATATTTTTAAATTAATGTTATAAGTTTGCTGTGTAATATTGAGAAGTACGGCCTAAAAATCTTAGGACACAAATAGATAACTTATGTCAATAACAAAGCTTCACAGCACATATTATATAGTATTGTTCGAAAGCAATTTGAAGTTAGGTGCCTGGATCTCTTATGGTGACTGTACATCATCATTAATCATCATCAGAAAATGTTTATTTATTAAAATACACTTTCTCTTCGAAGTGATTGCGGCGGTAATGTTAGTACCCGCACGAAGCGGGACGGAAGATTTCGACTCCCAGTTGTTGCAAATACTGCACGAGCAAATGTTGTCACCGCAAGACCACATAATATCTGGAGCACTTGATGACGTGCGAGCCACGCTGAACCAACGATGGCAAGGTAAATACCTGTGTGCAACATGTGACTGAAACATTTGAAGGTATACGAAAGTCTTTATTTAACCTTTAATCACTTTACTCTTGTTTGCAGATTATGAGCTGATCGTCTGTGGTTCAGTGACTACAGGGTTAGGTTTAAAAACAAGTGATGTAGATACCATCGTAAATATACCAAACTTTAACGCTTCAGATAGCTTATACATATTAAAAGAAACAAAGAAGCTGTTCCAAAAACAACCTGAATTGTATAGGTCATCGAGATACTTTAATGACGTTAATGTTTCAATTTTCTCATTTTTTCATATACCCTCGCAACGAAACGTGGAAATCCAATTTCGTGGTGGTGACGCTTGTATCTCAAACAGTCAACTTATTAGATACTACTTCCATTTAGATAAAAGGTTCCTACCTTTGGGGGGCTTTCTGAAATACTTTTTTGTAAAACACGGTATCTCTGCTCACGGAAGAGGTTTTCTTCCAGGTTATGGTATTTACATGTTAATAATATTTTACTTACAACAGAAGAACATGGCGCCTACTGGCTATGCGATACATGTAAATTCGAAAAGTAACATAGTCGAGAACTGGGACATGGGTTTCAACGAACTACCATACATTTCAACGAATTCAGAGAGTCTACATCAACTGCTCGGCGGATTCTTCAAATACTACAGCGAATTTAACTTTGAAGAATATATCGTATCGCCTTTTACTGGACGTCCTATCCCGAGGAGTGCTTTCAAAGATCTCGAAAATTTCCCACAAGAATATACTTCATATAACAACACGTTACAATACTCAGCGCATAATTTGAACACAAATACTGATTTATGCATTCAAGATGTATTCATGCATGATTTAAATACTGGAGAGTTGTTGTCACATAAACGGGCGACGAAGTTTAAACATCTGATAAAGTCAGTCGCAACAATGTTTGAAGATCTGTCCAGTGAGAGTATCATAAGAGCTATCCTTGTTACGGATTAACATTCAGTTATCAGCAACAATATAATGTAACTGTAGATGAAATTAATAAAATAGTATCAGGACTGCATCTAAATAATTGTACACAGTTAGCACCAAGCTATGACCCTTTCCAAAACTCGTGACTTTCTTTTAAGAGGGTATGGTATTTGGGTAGGGCATATTGCTCGAGCTTTCATTTGACGAAAAAACTTATTCAGTTTGTATACCCGTACAGACAGCAGCACCAATATGTATACATTTAGCAACGTTTAGAAGCAATTGTCATTTTTTTTTTTGGAGGGTTGGAAGTCATCAAATAACCCCTCCCGCTCGTGGGCAAAGCGAAAGGGAGTGCCGACTTCTACTGACTAAAAACCACCCAAGTTCCTTCTTGGCCCTTTATGTCAAGGCCGCGGTATCTCTTACAACATCCTCATATTGGTTTAATTTTCAGGTTACGTAACAAAATTAATATTTTGGAACCCATATTATCATAAAATAGGTAAAATCTCAAAATAGTCATTGTATTTCACGAGTAATTTGCGATTGAACTTTGCTAAGTGTAATACATATAATATTATTGCTCGAGACTGTATACCTAGCATCTAATGTTTTGCTGGGGAGTTTGTTCCGCCACTTCTTCTTTCCAGCTAAAACAATAGGAAGTGTCGAAGGGGGGGCGTTTTGGGGGAAAACTTAAAAACCTTTTTTTGTTTTAAATAAAAGATTGACTTGGCTATCGCATCGCATTCGCCAATGTTAAACAGGCCATTGAAATAGCTAATCGCCATCGCATTGGCCAATGGGATGCAGTGGCCAAGTCAATCTTTTATTTATTTAAAACATCTAAGGTTTTTAAGTAGGGATTAAATATATATACTGGTATTACATGGATCTCACTACTTTTTACGGTAAAAGAACTGAGTTGCGCGGCTTGGCTTTTTTTACAAGTTTTGTTTTTGGTGGGATCTTATTTCTTTTTGTAGCGACTCTTATTCTATCTATTTCGTTTAATGAATAAACGTAATACATAGGTTTATTCGAATTGGGAGCAGTCTTATTCATCGATTTGAAGTACTGCTATAGTACCTACTCGACAAGCTGAATCAAACGAGTAATAACCCTCCATTTGGGCTTCGCCGCAGTCGGGTAAAAACTCGACAAAGTCAAGTCGTTTTATAACGGAATTCCTATGGCCACCTTCAAGCTCCATCAACAGATCTTGGAGACGAGTCTAAACTCGATGGGTTGTGGAGTGCTTATAGCCACCTTCCAGCTCCATCATCAGATCCTGGTTACCAACTAAAGATAAATCAAATGAGCTTAAACTCGATGGGGTTATGTGGTTATATAACGGAATTCCAATGGCCACCTTCCAGCTCCATCATCAGAACTATTCAGAAGCCTGAACATCATCTAAAGACACACTACTCGACATGACAAATCAAACGAGTCCAAACTCGATAGGGTTATGTCGTTTTATAACGGAATTCCTATGGCCACCTTCCAGCTCCATCAACAGACCCTGGACACCATCTTAAGGCAAACTACGCGACAAGACGAATCAAACGAGTCCAAACTCGATGGGGTTATGGTATTCTAAAATGGAGTTCCTATGGCCAACTTACAGCTCCATCATCTGCAGGGCTATTGCGTATAACGATAACCTTAACTTGGCCCTTCACAAGCCCACTAGATTAAGCGGCAACTCCTGTATTAATAACTTTGCTCACACCTACAGAAAAGACTGTAAAGCACAAATAATAGACCTTATTCTGTCTGATCATACATCTCAAATACTATGTGTACCCATTAGGAAATCATGTAAAATAAAATATTGGAAAATTCAAAAGCAAGATATTTCGCCCAAAAATTTAAAGATGTTTAATAAGTATTTGAGCAGTTTGTCCTTCACGCAAGTCTATAGCGTAAATGATGTGAATGACTCGTATGACTAAATACAGCATGTGGTCCTAAAAGCGATAATCAGGAAGTAGCTCAAGAATTTGTAAATTTCTTTACTGATATTCCTTTAAAAACAACGGAGGCTCTTAATTCCTCACCTGAAGTCTTAATTGGTTTATTGAAGGCGAACGTGCCTGGTTGCCTGGCTGAATTTAAATTTAAACATATAAACCCTACGGAGGTAATTAAAGCTTTCCGGCAAATAAAAATTAAACTGACCGAAGATCTATGGGGAATGTCTATCAAAGTTTGTACATCCATAGTTGAGACTATTGCACCATACTTAGCTTCAATATTTAATTTGTGTGTAGACCAAGGGGTTTTCCCAGATTTAATGAAACACAGTAAGGTCATACCTCTTTTCAAATCTGGTGACAGTAAAGATACTAATAATTATAGACCTGTATCGGTGTTGCCAGCTTTTAGCAAGGTTTTTGAAAAAGTTATGCTTAACCAAATGCTCAATCATTTTAACACCAACAGAATCTTACACGATCAACAGTACGGTTTCACTAAAGGACGTTGCACAACTGACGCCGGTGTAACTTTATTAAAGCACATATTTAATGCGTGGGAACAGTCCCAAGATGCTGTAGGAATATTTTGTGACCTCTCAAAAGCATTTGATTGCGTGAATCACGACACATTGCTTTTGAAACTTGAGCATTATGGACTAGGTAAACTTGCACTTAGTTTAGTAAAATCTTATCTGAGTGAAAGGCAACAACATGTTCAAATAAATGGTGTTAATTCACAGGGTTTAAAAGTAAAAATGGGGGTTCCGCAAGGCTCAATATTGGGCCCTTTCCTTTTTCTGGTATATATTAATGATCTACCCTATTTATTGAAAAACCAACCTCAGAATATGGTGTTATTTGCTGATGACACTTCCCTAATTTTTAAGATAAATAGACGGGCTCAAAAGCTAGATGATGTGAATAAAGCCCTACTTCAGATTCATAATTGGTTCACAGCAAACAATTTAGTATTAAATGAAAAAAAGACAAAATGCATAAGATTTGCTTTACCGAATGTTAAAAGTAGTGATTGTGATATTCTATTAAATAACGAGAAACTAGAATTCGTAGATGAAACGGTTTTCTTGGGGATTACGCTTGATTCACGGCTACAATGGGGTGCTCATTTAACATTTCTTGCAGGGCGGCTAAGTTCAGCAGCATATGCCATTAGAAAAATTCGTCAGTTTACTGATGTAGATACCGCTAGGCTGGTCTATTTTAGTTACTTTCATAGCCTAATGTCTTATGGCATTTTGTTATGGGGACGAGCTGCAGACATTGAATCTATTTTTATTCTGCAAAAACGAGCCATCAGAGCAATATATGGTCTTCGTAGGCGCGATTCTCTGAGAGAACTATTTAAGAGCATTAACATTATGACGGTGCATTGTCAGTACATCTACGAAAACATAATGTATGTGAGAAAAAATCTGCATCTTTTTAGTAAAAGAGGTGACAGACACAATTATATTACTAGGAATAGGGACCAGTTAGTGCAGCCAGGCTTCAGACTCGCTAAGGTAGACTCATCTTTCATGGGGTACTGTTTGAGATGCTATAACAAAATTCCACAAAGCATTCTTGAACTGAATGAGACGAAATTTAAAACATGTATCAAACGCACACTATGCAAGCAAGCATATTACAAGTTAGACGATTATATCGCTGATAAAAATGCTTGGCTCAATGCCGGTCCTGCTCCACAAGGACAGGACGCTTAAATGAATAGCATTTAATAGGAAGAAGAAAGAAGAAGATTGTACAACTATCTTTGCAATGTATAAATTCAATCTCTTTAGTATTATATAGTCGCATAGCACATATTGTGTGAGTACTATGTACTAGAAAGCTGTCATTCTCTGGAAACCTACATTTATTTTTCTATTTTTTATTTGACTTGGATATGCCCTGGCGATTAAGAGTGTGTCATGCTCACTTAAATGTCTCGCTGATGGTGGCGGGTGTGTCGGGTCATTTCGTTCCCTTTAAAATGGTTGAGTGGAATTGGTGGCTGATCCATGCGTCATGCTCGTGAACGGGTGCTGTCAGTTGTGACTGGTCACCTCTTAGTTGCCACGGCTTGTTTGAATTATTATATTATTTTTAAATCGTCGTTTTGGCTTTACTGTCGACACTTATCGTGCATAACTTGCTACATCGTTCTCACATGATAATATACCAATCTCGATATGAATGATGTAACCAAAGTTTTGTAACAATATTATGATTTAAAAGAGTATCCATGAAGTTTCTTGCCATTCTTCTCATGAGACCAACGCTTTGGAATCGGCAACTACAGTACACTGACAGTTATTATGCCTTGTGAGTGGGACTGTAGCTTAGTTTATTAGCTTATTAAAATTTAGTATTTGTTCGACTATTCAAAAGAGCCTGTAACTGGCCAACTTGAAATAAATGATTTTGATTTGATTTGATTTGATTTGACTCGTTTGCGGAAGATTTTTTGATGCTATATAAATTATGTTTTCCAACGAAATATGTAATGATTAAAACGAATATTAAAACCAAATGGATATCTCGTGGTATAAAGATCTGTAGTCGAAAGCAAAGAAAATTACTTTGGTCATATAGACTTAATCCTGACTGTAAAAATAAGCTTGTTTTTAAAAATTATACTAAGACCTACAAAAAAATTATACGACTAACACAGCAAACTCAAAATAACCACTTCATAAACACTTCTCACAATAAATCTAAAGCTGCATGGCAATTAATTAACAAGACCAAACATCGCCTACCACAACAACTAATACCATCCATTAAAAAAGGTAATTTCACAATCACACATCCCAAGGAGATCGCAAATGAATTCAATAACTTTTTTGTGGATGTAATTGAAAATAATATAAATAGTAACGTAACTCCGCCTAATAAAAATATTTTTAACAATTTAACTTCTCAATCTTTATATATGCAACCAGTTTTACCCATTGACATAATCAAAATAATTAATAATCTTAAAAATACAAATACTGTAGGCTATGATGGAATATGCACACAAGTCGTAAAACATGCCAAAGAAATTATAGCACCACCACTAACGCACATTATTAATTTATATATGCATAACAAATGGTGTTTTTCCTAATAGCCTTAAAAAAGTAATTATTAAGCCTTTACATATGAGAGTAGATAAATTAGATGTTAAAAATTATAGACCTATAGCCAAAGTTCCTATATTTTCAAAAATTATCGAAAAAGTAATTTATAATTCCATTTATAATTATTTTGAAAAATATAAGTTATTTTGCAACGAACAAAAGGGATTTCGAAAAAATATTAATATCAATATGGCACTGTTCGACCTCCTTTCTCACATTATGACGTCTGTTGATGAAAGAACTCCGGTATGCGCTATATATACCGATATGACGTAAGCATTCGACTATGTGGATCATACAATTTTGCTAAAAAAAACTGTATGGCTATGGAATCCGTGGAAATATTTTGAAACTCATTGAGTCATATCTGGAAAACAGATCCCAGTGCACAGAAATATCACAACTCTGTCCAGAAAGCAATACTTTAACCATTCACACATCTCAACCAAGAGTTATAAAATACGGAGTACCTCAAGGTAGCGTGCTAGGACCGCTACTTTTTTTAATATATATCAATGATCTACCAAAACTCATTTCTCAAAACATGGTTCTGTTTGCTGATGACAGTACAGATGTTGTAAAATGCACAAATCCTGACTGTTATGAATTTGATATTAATGATTGTCTTAGTAAAATTATTAACTGGCTTAACAGCAATAATTTAGTCATTAATTTAAATAAAACAAAAGTAATGTACTTTCATCAAAGGTGTGAAAAACCTCCAGTTCACGTTACATATGGAACGTGCAAAATAGTAGAAACAAACAAGGCTACATTTTTAGGTGTAACGATTGATAGTAAACTGACATGGAAACAACATATTGAAGAAATTTGTCTTAAATTAAATAAATCGGCATATGCACTATTTCAATTGTCAAAAAAAGTTAAAACACAAACACTTTTAATGGCGTATCATGGATTGGTTGCATCAGTTCTGAGGTTTGGTGTTATTTTTTGGGGGCAATCTATGGAACGAGAGACTGTTTTTAAGGCGCAAAAACGGTGTATTCGATCCATGTGTGGCTTAAAAAGTACAGAAAGTTGTGCACCCCATTTTAAATCTTTAAAATTACTCACTATGCCAGCTTTGTATATCTTCGAGACTGCTTTGTTTGTAAAAAATAATTTACATCTTTTTAAAAAGATCTCTCCAACTCCAATGCGTTCTCAATACATACATCAATTGTGCGATATAAAATGCAAAACTGCTTTGATGAAAAAGAGTTTTTTTGGTATGGCTCCAAAAATTTACAACAAAATACCCGATAATATAAAAAATCTGCCGCAATCAAAGTTTAAGAAAGCTCTCACCTCTTTGCTAATAGAAAAATGTTATTATTCTGTCCAGATTTTATAAATGATAATTTTTAATATTTTTTAGTTTGTTTCTGTGTTTGTATTATTTCGTTTTTAAGTACTCTAGTTTTTTTAATAACTATTTATTTTAACATTTGTATGCCTTCACGGCAAAGCATAGCGCTCAATTACGTTATTTTAAGACCTTTATGTAAATACCTATGTTTTACAAATAAATATTCTGCAGGGCTATTGCGTATCTTTTAAATCACAGAGGCTATCATATTGTCTATGGATTAACTGTCAAATTGGTTATGGTTTAGTACAAAATGGAACCATTTGACAGTAATTGAAAGGCACTATAGGTTAGCCACTGTCATTTAAAAGATACGCAATAGCCCTGCTGATTCTGATTCTAATAGTGGCTATCATATTGTCTATGGATTAGCTGTCAAATTGGTTATAGTTTAGTACAAAATGGAACCATTTGACAGTAATTGATAGGCACTATAGGTTAGCCACTGTCATTTAAAAGATACGCAATAGCCCTGCAGATCAGTTCCATATCATCATAATATCGCATTGATAGGCGATATACAACGTGCAAAATTTCAGATCAATCAGAAACTAGGAAGTGTGTTAAATTTAATAACTCGTAAATTCATTCACTGAAAATGTAACTTTAACTTTGTAATCCTATACAATTATATGAGATTACAAAGTTATTTATGCAGTTAGTGTATCTAGAAAATATATTGTATATTTTCTTAGTTTTTCCATGGTTTATACACTAAACACTAATTGTATTCTAAATTTGAAGCTTCTATGTCTGCTAGAAGTGCCTTAGACTTTTGATGATCTTTCAGTCAGTCAGTCAGTGAGTGAGTGACAAAACTAAGGAACTTTGATTAGTTATAATTCTTAAACTACTGGTTCAAATTAAATGAAATTTGAAATATACCGTATACAATGTCTAATTGGTTAATATAATTATGCTCAATGTAAAGACTTTGTACCTTACAAAGTCTTAAATATTTAAGTCTTATATATTTACTTGTAATTTTTGATAAGGTTTTTGGGCTTTAGTTTAACCAAATAAATAAATAAATACTTGTATTTTTTATTTTTTCGGCGTACTACCAGTTACTCCTGCACCATATTAAAAATATTTAGTTTATATGTAAGAAATATAAATAATGAACTATGATCTCTTAAGCTGATCGGAATTAAATTTTGGATCAAACTATTGTATAATTCAATAACTATCTTTGATATACAGGGTGTAAATTAACCCTTCACACATACGTCAACCAAGCATTCTGTTTATCACACTAAGTAAGTAAGTAAGTAAGTATATTTATTTGCTCAAACATGTGTTTACATACAGAACGGTGATATCATGCATGCAAAATTTTATTATAAATTATGTTCGACATGTTTGTCACATACGCGACGTGCAAATATAAAGTAACCCTACGCAAATTTTTTTTGCTGTGAAACGGCTTTTTTTTTGGGGTCAAAAATCTTATTTTACGGTAAAACTCAAGACATTGCGCTAGCACTTAAAACATTGTGCCACATTGTGCTTTGAATATTAAAAGGGCCATGGAGGTAATTTAAGTAAAGTTATAACCTGAAAAACTAGTATTTACAAAAACAGCTCTGCAGAATTTGGAACTTTGACCCCCAATATCTCCGTAACTAGAGGGTTCCCAGGTATGAACTAGAATAAAAAAAAATATCGCTGTGGTGTGGAGAACAAGTGCCCTTCGTTTGCGTTAAGGGTACTTTTACACCCTTTATTGGTGGCTGCCGCAACCAAACCATAGCTTCCGTTGTGCATTTTTCTTCTGGTTACTATAATTATTTCGATGCAGTCTTGCTCATGTCGTTTCCACACAGAGGTTTACTTTTGGCCGATTACATCTTTCTTGGGTTGATCAATCACAAGGAGAGCCCTGAGGAGACACTCTCTCGGCAGATCTTCAAACATTTTAGCTACTGACTTCATAAAATTCCTAAACGTCGTAGCTTCTGTCTTATTCTGCATAACGATCTCGTTTAAAGGGAAAGCATACGAGGGACCCACAGGATCTTGAACGCATATAGCAATGCTTACGTTTAGATTGTTTTTAATTTTCCGCTGCAAATTCCTGTCGTATAAAGAATATTCTTCCGGAAAATTTTCTATATCGCGAAAAGCCGATTTTTTAATAGGACGTCCAGCAAAAGGTGCTATGACAAATTCTTCATAGTTAAACTCGCTGTAGTATTTGAAGAAACCACCGAGCAGTTGATATAGATTGTCTGTATTCGTTGAATTGTATGGCAGCTCGTTGAAACCTACGTCCCAGCCGTAGATAAAGTGACTTTTCGAATCTTTTTTGATCATATAAACAGGAGGCACCATATTCTTTTGTTGTAAATAAAATATTATGAGTAAATACAATACATAAGTAATTGGTTTGGGATGACCATTTAGATCCTGAATGTTGATCCACATTTTTAGAAACTTCCCCATAGTCAGGAACCTCACATCTAGATTGAAATAGTATTTGAGAAGTTTGCTGTTCACAACAAACAAGTCACCGAAATTAAACATAAGGTCTACACGACGTTGCGAAGGAATGTGGATCAATTTAAGTATCGAACAATCATCTGATATATAATATGTCAGGTTAGTATACAGTTGAGGTTGCCTCTCGAACAACTTGTAGGTTTCCTGTAGTACGTATGAACCACGCGAGGTGATATTAAATGGTAATTGTATGTAGAAGTCTAGATCACTTGATGGTAAAATTAACCCGGTCGTTAGTGATCCAAAGGGGATTACTTTATACCCTAGAAACAAAAATGATAAATTATTTAATAACTGACAATTTAAATACTTCTTAATTACATTTGTTTCAGAAACGTTTTGCATAGCGTCTTCTCACCTTGCCATCGTTGGTTTAGCGTGGGCTGCACGTCATTTAGCACTCGAGATTTTATATCAGCGAGATCTTCTGTGGACTTCATCTGGTCATGCAGTAGGTTCTGCAGCTGCGAGTCGAAGTCTCCTGTCAGACACAGCGGTGTGCTCAACACTCCGGTCCATGCGGACATCAACACTGCTACCGCCATCATCACTTCATAGGGTATAAGGGTAGAGGGTTATAACACTTTTATAACATTACATAAGTAATCATTTCAAAAGAAGACTGACTGAATATCAACATTTAGTATAGCATGAGTTGAACATGGAGGTTGGAGGTTATTTAATTTAAGACAGGCATTTTTGCTTACTTATTTACTTACCTAGTGAATTAAACATATTTACTAAAACGTACCTACTTTGATGACTTTTTTTAGAGTGTCGGTGACGTTCATTGAATAAATTTGGCCCAAAATTCAGCTAATATGCAAACTCCACACGCTGGTCAGTGCATTTATAATATCGTCAAGTCTGCAGGACTTTGGGGACTAATCAAGCGTTAATAAGACCAAGAGAATAAATGCATGGATAATGCGCGTGTAATGTGGTTATCTGTATGTAGGGGAGAGTGGGGTCCGCAATATAATAGGTATAAGTTTAGACTTAAATAGATATAAAAGCATTGTAATAAGAAACAACTTGTGTTTAACCGACTTCAATAACCCTCCTATTGGGCTTCGCCGTAGTCGGGTAAAAAGGAGGAGGTTATCAATTCGTCGGGATCTTTTTTTATGTATGTGCCCCGATATCTCGAAGATAGCTGGACCGATTTGGATATTTTTATTTTGTTTTCCCATGACCATCAAGTCAGGATCTGATCATGGGATCCTGGAGAAATAGAGAGAACTCTTCAAATTTTATAGGCACTCTTAAAGCGATTGGGTAGCTTTTGAAGAGAACTTTTTCGGAGTGGTTCTATTTCAAATTGGTAAAAATCTGATGAAGAACTTGGGAGAAAAGCAACGGAAGTTGAAGTCGGTTTTAATTTTTGTTAAAAAGTTTTTTTGTAGTAAGTAACAGGAGATTGTTTGGATAGCCACACTCACAGGAAACTTTAACATTACCTTAATTATAAACAATTATGTTATTGTTGTGGCATGCATTACATTATCGTCAGTCCTCAGTTAAACACGACACAGTAATAGCGAGGCAATAGTTACTACCGGTCCAGACAAGACGATACTGACAATATTAGGAAAAGTCACTAATTTGCGAATTTGAGAACTGGCCATTAAGGGAATTAGGCATTAAGAGAATTGGGCATTCAGAGTACTAGGCTTTTTTAAAAATTGGCCATTAAGAGAATTAGGCTTTTTGAGAATTGGCACTTTTGAGAACTAGTCCTTTTGCGACTCTGTTGCCATTTTGAGAATTAGGTAGGCATTGTGTGCCTAAACCTTTTTAAGTTATAAACATAACGAGGGGTGACTTATTCATTTTAACATAGAAATAGATATTTCGTTGTTTTTATTTTTATTGAATTGTATGAAAGTTTGCGAGAAAGTTGTTGAAAGGCGACTGAGAGAAGAGAGCGAGATCTCACGGAAACAATTCGGTTTTATGCCTGGTAGGGGTAGGGGAACGACAATTGCCATTTTTGCTATCCGCCAGTAGTGCGAGGACACAAAAGTGCACATAAGAACTTATACATGGTGTTCGTCGACCTTGAAAAGGCATACGACCGAGTACCTCGTGAGGTTCTGTGGCGGGCTCTTGAGGAGAAAGGTATACCTGGAAAGTATGTGCAGATGATCTGTGCGATGTACAGTCGATGCAGTACCCAACAACCCAAGTGCGGTCTACAGCAGTCACTACCAGCAGTTTCAATGTGGCTCTCGGCTTGCACCAAGGGTCGACTCTAAGCCCTTACGTCTTCCTGGTGATAATAGATGCTCTCACGTCGGACTTTCAGCAAGAGGCACCCTGGTGTATGCTGTTTGCCGATGACATTGTGCTGGTTAACAAGAGCGGCCAAGAGGTCCAGAGGAGACTGGGGGTGTGGTGGCAAAGACTGGAGATGTTGGCCTGAAATTCAGTATTACCAAAACGGAGAACTTGTTTTGCGTTTTCGGGGCTCTCCAGTCCTGTGCCTATAATCCTTGCCGGAACGCCCATACCGATCTGCTCCAACTTCCGATACCTCGGGTCGCTTGTCCAAGGGGATGGCGAAGTAGACCGGGACGTAACGCAACGGATCAACTTAGGATGGATGAAATGGCGACAGGTCACTGGAACAACTTGTGACCCACGGATGCACCTTAAGTTAAAGGGAAAAAATACAAGTCCGTGATTAGACCTGTCGTACTGTATGGATTAGAATGCTGGGCTTTGAAAAAGATGGACGAAAAACGATTGCATATAGTGGAGATGAGAATTTTGAGCCTGTCTTGGTATAGTCATGAGCAGTGATAGGAATAGGTAGTGCCTATTAGCCTAAACTTCGAAGAACAGAGACAAGAAACGGAGACTTCCTTAGGACTAAATCATTTCCTTTAGTCCTAAGGAAGTCTCCGTTTCTTGTCTCTGTTCTTCGAAGTTTAGGCAAATAGGCACTACCTATTCCTATCACTGGTCATGAGGGATGAAACCCATGTGACTAAAAAAGTGATGGATATTGATGGATGTAGAGGCCGAGGAAGGCCAAAGAAAAGATACATGGATTGTGTGGGGAGTCATATAAAACAGAAAAGAGTAAATGCCACCGTGACGTCTAACAGGGAAGAATGAAAAAAGAAAACGTGTTCCGCCGACCCCAAATAGGATAAGGGAAGAAAATGATGATGGTTTTATTGAATTTGCGAAACATGTTTGCTGTAACTCAAAATGATAAATTGAGGAATAAGGTAAATACGAGAACGTTGCGGCTTAATAGAAGATGTAGTCACAAAAAATTAAAAGAGTATGCTAAGGTGGCTTGGTAAAGTGGAGAAGATGAGTGAAAGTCGATTAGCAAAAGGTATTTACAAGGCAGATGTGAGTGGGAACGCCGGGAGGGGACGCCCTAGAAAGACATACACTGATCTTATTGGTGCCGTTGTTCAGAAAGGACAGATGCGTAGTACTCGTAGCCCGCGTGCGTGTATGACCAAATGTATGAATGTGGACGAGTGTAACGTCGCACGTTACATTTTGCACAAAACAAAACATATAAACTAAATTAACAATAAAAACACAGCAACATTCCAATGTTTACTTTAAAAGGAGTATGAGCAAAAGGAGTATGTTAAGGATCGTAGCAGGTGGGTTTTTGTGGTTTCTGCCTACCCCCATGGGAAGAGGGCGTGAGTTTGTGTGTATGTATATAAATACGTAATCTTTAGACTAATCATATACATGGTGAGTAAATTAACCCTTCTGTGGCACGTGGGCCTTTGATTTTTGAGAAGTGGACTGTAGGAAAAATAATGAGGGGTTTTGAGATACCTAATAATTAATAATTCTTGTATAAACTGGCTGAGATTCAGATCCTTGACTAGAATAGGCAATTTGACTCCACTAACCTTGTGCTTCACCCTTGTCCTGGCTTGGATCAAGCTTGCTGATGCAGCTCGCTGCCGCGTGGTTGAATGTGACGTCACTATGGCCTTCTAGAAAGTCTTTCGGGATCCGAATTGTAGGCACACACAAATTATTGTCTAGGATTGTTCTGATACGATCAGAAGGCACTATATCACAATAGTAGACGAAAAGTCAGGTTTTACAATGTGGTAATCGGCACATCGGCGTGCACGGCAACGCGAACCTGTTTCCCTTTCGGTAGTCGAACGTCGACTCCCTGCAGCACTAAGATGGCTGCTCATCGCCAACACTTCACCAGAAGTGAGGGTAGAAGGTATAAATTAATGGAGCTTAAAACTACCTTAAACTAGACAAGGATCGAACATACCCCCCACCGAAATCACTATGATGATTTCCCATAAAGTTAAAAAAATATGAGATCGGGCTACGAGCCAGAGAAGGCTTACATCAGTGGTCACGAACCTGATGGAGTCATGTGGGGGAAAAAAAACAAAAGGGGGAAGGGACGAACCTATATGAAATTATGTTAAGTATAGACTATCCTTATAAAACTAAAATAACTACCTAATTCATGTACGTTTCATTAACTTAAAACTACTAGTTAGCGTATGGTAATGGGCAAAGTTTGTTTACCGGTCTTTTATAGGTATTATTTTTTGTTCGGACAGTAACGACGCGAACAATATTGTCAACACCGGGATGAATTTTATCAATTCTTGCCAGCGGCCATTCGGATGGATGTTTGACATCAGATTTTATGAGGACTAAGTCTCCTTCCTTCAGATTAGGTGGTGATGAATACCATTTCGCTCTCTGTTGCAGAGTGTGAAGATAATCATGAGACCAACGTTTCCAAAATGTTTGAGTAATTCTTTGAAGTGATTGCCAACGTGACAACCTACTTAAAGTAACATCCTCTAAGTTAAACTCTGGTACGGATAGCATACTTTGACCAATTAAAAAATGACCAGCGGTAATGACATCAAATTCATTCGGGTTATCTGACATTGGACAAAGTGGGCGTGAGTTCATTATCATTTCAATTTTGCAAAAAACCGTTGATAGTTCTTCAAACGTGAAGATCTTATCGCCGCAAGAACGAAAGAGATGATGCTTTGCGGATTTTATTCCGGCTTCCCATAAGCCACCCATAGAAGGGGCACTAGGTGGATTAAATTTCCAATTAACTGATCGCAATGTTAGACCACTGAGAATGTGGTCGCGGTTTTTTTGACTATTAAAATATTTACAGACTTCCTTCAGATGTTTGGAGGCTGCAACAAAATTTGTCCCACAATCAGAATATAAGGTATTACATAATCCTCGTCGAGAAACAAATCTATCAAAAGCTGCTAAAAAACACTCGCATGACAAGTCCGATAAGACCTCGAGGTGCACAGCCTTGGTAGAAAAACAAATGAACAGGCATAAATAGGCCTTATAAGTTTTAGCATTACGTTTTTGGCTTTCCTTTACAATGAACGGACCTCCAATATCGACACCTACATGATTGAATACTTTGTTAGGTTGAAGTCTACTTGGGGGTAACGTACCCATCATTGGTTGGGTTGAAGTCGGTCTAAATTTAAAACATTTTGCGCATTTTGACAACACCGATCTAATAACATTACGACCATTTATAATCCAATATTTCCTAGATAAGATTCCGTGCAACGTGCGCGGACCTACATGCATGTAAAGTTTATGATAATATTCTATTAAAATTAAAGTTATATGACATGCTTTTGGCAAAAGCAAAGGATGCTTGGTATCATAAGGCAAGTCAGCCTGTGAAATTCTACCCCCCACCCTGAGGAACTTATTGTCATCAACGAAGGGTGAAAGTTTACGTAAGGACTTTACTACATTACCCTTTTTAGAAAGTATGGCAATTTCAGATTCAAAATAGTTCCTTTGAATTATTTTAATTATAGAATCATGAGCTCGAGCTAGCTCAAGGGTAGTGAGAGGCCCTGAGACTATCTGTTTCGATTTTAAATAGTCTAAATAACGATGGTACCAGGCGATATAACGTTGTAACTTGTTGAATGATGAAATTTTATTAAATATTAATTCTTCTAGATTATTTTTACTATTTTTCAATTTGTTGTCAGTAGTATTAAAACAAAAAGTGTCATAATTTGATTTTAATTCGGGCACTTTACTTTGATCAGAAACATAAACCGTTCTAATAGGCCATAGACTACGTTCCTGATATAACCATGAGGGACCACGGATCCATTCCGGAGCATATTCCATAAATCGATCAGGTAAAGCGCCTCGTGAACAAATATCAGCAGCATTATTCTCACTACTGACATGATACCAACAGTTAGGTTCCAAGATATCAGTTATTTGACTGACTCGATTAGAAATAAAAGTTTTTAATTTATACGATGGAGTCTGAAGCCATGAAAGAACGACACTCGAATCGCTGAGTGCAATAATTGGGGAATCTAATTCCTTTATTTTTTTTACAATAGAATTAACAAGTTTAGAAAGCAGCACGGCCGCCATAAGTTCAAGTCTAGGGATTGACAACACTGGTTTCAATGGAGCCACTTTTGATTTGCTTGTTAGCAACCGCACCTTTATATTACCCGCGTTGTCAGTGCTGCGAACATAAATACATGCTGCATAGCCTAAAGATGACGCATCGCAAAAGGCGATGAGCTGAACTGAATTGAACTTAGAAATTAAAATATGTCGTTCAATTCGCAACTCTGCAAGACAGGGCAAGGTTGAAAAGAATTTATGCCATTTTTCTTTTAATTCGGTTGGTAAATAGTCGTCCCAACCTAAACTTAACTTCCATAAATCTTGCATAATACACTTAGCAACAAAAGTGCATGGCGATATAAAACCCACGGGGTCGAAAATACTCGCAAGTAATTTAAGAACTGACCGCTTCGTTGAGAGCGAGTCGTTTAAATTATAGTTGAAGGAAAAACAATCACAGCTGGGTAACCACGTCAATCCTAGCACTTTGATTGAGGACGATAACGTATCGTCATGAAAATTAATAACAGATACCTGCTCGGCTGACATACGCGTGAGTAATTCAGAACGATTACTTGCCCACTTCCGGAGGTCAAATGCTCCACTTTTAAGAAGTGAGGTTAACTCATCTTGTAACGTACAAGCTTCGTCTATCGTGGGACAAGACCATAATACGTCATCAACAAAACATCCTTGTAACAACACATTGGAAGCCAAGGACTGTGGATTATCATAAGCCAATTGATGTAATGTGCGAATAGCTATAAACGGGGCACTTCTAAGACCGTATGTGTTTGTTTTAAGTTCAAAAATGCGTACGGGGTCTGATGTTGTGTCACGCCAGAGAATATGTTGGTACTTTCTTTCTGACGGAATAATATTGATCGCTCGAAACATTTTAGAAACATCTGCGGTAAAACAAACATCGTATAACCGAAACTGACTTAGAATTTTAAAAATATCTGAATGTAGCTTTTGTCCGGTTAAAAGAATGTCATTAAGTGATAATCCGTTAGTAGTAGGAGCTGAACCATTGTAAACAACACGCAAAGGTGTAGTTGTACTCGTAGGTTTCAATACACAATGGTGCGGAATAAAATATTTAGATGGTTCCGTACCCTTATAAAGTTCCATGTGTCCCATCGATTCATACTCGTTCATAAAATCACAGTAGGCCTGTTTTAAATCGGGTAATTTATCAAGTCTGCGCTCTAATTGAGTAAGCTGCTTAAAAGCTGAATTGTAGGAATCGCCCAAAGGCTCATGGTTTGGTTTTAATAAAATAGGAGAAACGTATCGACCCGTTTCATCCCTGTAGTGATTTACAGAAAATATATTTTCAGCAAGAACGTCTTGCGGACTTAAGTGTTGAACTTCACACGGCAAAGATTCAACTTCCCAAAAACGTTTGAGGGAGTCATTGAGGTGATTTTCCTCGGCAGTAAACGTTACTGCATGCAGAGAGGTAGTAGCAGCGGTTACGTTAGAATGATTGTTCTCTGACATACAAAACCTTCCCGTAATCACATAACCAAAAATGCTACTTAACGCTACAGGTATATCTGAACCAAAGATTAATTTCTTTCCGTCATATATATACGGAAAAACATCACCCGCCAAAATAATATCTATATCCGAACGCCTATAAAAGGTAGGGTCAGCTAGAATTAAATTTCTATATTCATCAATCACGCTTTGAGGTAACTGTACGGTCGGCAAACCACCAGTAATTTTTGTAAGCACTACAGCGTCAATATTAAAAGATGGTTCGTTACTATGACGCGGTTTCATAGCGAACGAAGTCATACCATGATTTTTTACACTTTCGCCTGCGAGTCCAAAAATATCAAAATTACATTTACGAGGCGTTAATCCTAAACGTTGTAAACAATCAACAGAAATAAAGTTTGTTTGAGCGCCAGAATCAATCAAAACACGACACGGCTGATAACAATCGGTTTTATCTAACACATGCACCACAGCTGTACCTAGTATAACTGTACCAGTAGTTGTGTGTAACGAAGCAGAATGGCAACTGTTAGTGTCACTCGGACCGGTAGTTGTCGTCTGTGATGGCGATGATTTCGCGTCGCTGCCGTTTGGGCGCGAACTCAAAACCGGTTTGTTATCGTCGACGTGCAATAACACGTGATGCGATTTCTGACAAACTAAACATTTAAACTGGCTTTTGCACTCCTTGGCATTATGGTTTTGTTTGAGGCAATTATGACATAATTTAAGTGCACTAACACGGTTAATGCGCTTCTCAGTGGACAATTCACGGAATTTATCACACCTAAAAATCATATGATTGCCGTCACAATGTAAACAACAAAACTTGGTTTGCGAGGAAGTTGCATGAGTAAATGACCTAGTTTTTTCCGTCTTATTAATTGGTTGACGTTTATTTTGTTGCAAGTTCACTGAACTTGTGTTATTAGTGTAAGAAATAGAGTGATCAAGTACTTTGATATGATTGTGTACAAAGCTGATTAAATCATGGAAAGTTGGAACAGATTTTTGATCCCAATTTTGTTCAAATAATTTTCTAGTTTGTGAATCTAAGGCTCGTAATGCAATATGACACATCACATAACTATTTAAATTTTCTACATTTAACGCTTGAATAGCTTGATAAGAGTGCTCAAATGTTTCAATAAAGGTATTTAATTGAGCTGAAGACTCCTTATTTATCGGTGAGAAACCTAACATTTTATCGAGGTATCTACCCACCAACATACGATTATCCTGGTATTTGTCAAGAAGACTTTTCCAGACTAATTCATAATTACTTGCAGTAATCGGTAAACTTTTAACAATATTTAATGCACTGCCCTTCGTACATGACAGAAGGTAATGGAATTTATCGATATTTGGTATATGTGGTTGGTTATGTACCAGTGAACAAAAGGTTTCGTAAAACGTGGTAAAGTTTTCAATATTACCGTCAAATGTAAATAGCTCTAATTTAGGCAAACGCGGGCTTGATTGAACTACGTTCTGATTTTCAGATTTAACACTACCCGCAGCTTTATTTATTAATCTATTTGTAACTAATTTTACGTTATAATAAATATCATCGAAACTTTTTATTTCCTGGGATCGCACTTTAGCGTCCGGGTCTGATTCCAACTCCGATTCACATATTTTAAAAATGACCTTTTGAAATCGATCGCGCACTTCGTCAATGTCCGAAACACGTAATAAAAGTAAATCCTGCTTATCAGGCGTTGAAATGTCCTTTGACATTTCATAGGCATATTGTAATTGCTCAAAGAGTACTTCCTTTTCTTGGATTAGGTATGTAATTGATTGCGATGGATCTCTTTTGGGAGGCATGATTACCTTCAAAGTTAAAAGTTGACAATATTGTTTTAATGTAGGTAGGTTCTAGGTAGTGCAAATTAATTAGGTACGTAGTTATTTAATGCAAGTAAGTATTTGGGATTGATGTTATACAATTAATAGTTTTAGGTATAGGTATGCAATGATCTGCACACAGTTTAATAATTACGTACGACGTAAAATTTATAGAATGGAAACTATAAGGTGTTGAAAGTAGGTAGGTACTAAGAAACTAAATAGGTACTGAAATTCGGCTCGAAGACCAAAAAATGTGGCACGTGGGCCTTTGATTTTTGAGAAGTGGACTGTAGGAAAAATAATGAGGGGTTTTGAGATACCTAATAATTAATAATTCTTGTATAAACTGGCTGAGATTCAGATCCTTGACTAGAATAGGCAATTTGACTCCACTAACCTTGTGCTTCACCCTTGTCCTGGCTTGGATCAAGCTTGCTGATGCAGCTCGCTGCCGCGTGGTTGAATGTGACGTCACTATGGCCTTCTAGAAAGTCTTTCGGGATCCGAATTGTAGGCACACACAAATTATTGTCTAGGATTGTTCTGATACGATCAGAAGGCACTATATCACAATAGTAGACGAAAAGTCAGGTTTTACAATGTGGTAATCGGCACATCGGCGTGCACGGCAACGCGAACCTGTTTCCCTTTCGGTAGTCGAACGTCGACTCCCTGCAGCACTAAGATGGCTGCTCATCGCCAACACTTCACCAGAAGTGAGGGTAGAAGGTATAAATTAATGGAGCTTAAAACTACCTTAAACTAGACAAGGATCGAACACCTTCACATATATGTCAACCAAGCATTCTGTACATCAAACTAAGTACCCCTACGCAAAATTCTTCGCTGGGAAACGATTTTTGTTTTGGGGTCAAAAATCTCATTTTACGGTACCTAAAACTCAACAACTATTTAAACATTGGGCTAGTGGATGCATTGAATAGTAAAAGGGTAATTTATGTAAAGTTTTTCCCTTCCTTAACAGGCGTGATATAATGTATTCTTCTTCTTCTTTTCGTATCGATTCTACTTCCTTCTTATACGGTTTGGCCCTAGTAGGTACCTAGGTAGCCACGTTTATTGCAGCGGCAAAGGAGCTGTTCAGGTCGTCAAGAGTGATATAATGTATGAATGTATGTTATTTATTTTTGATATTAAAAATATAGTTTACTAGGCCAGCGGCCAGCGGCTTCGCTCGCTACAACTTTAAAATTGTCCCCCAGGAAGATAAAATCGGAATAAAAACTATCCTATATGTTTATCCAGGTTATAAACTATCTGTGTACCAAATTGTATCCAAATCCGTTCAGTAGTTTTTGCGTGAAAGATTAACAAACATCCATCCATACATAGGTACATACTTACAAACTTTCGCGTTTATAATATTAGTAGGATATGTAAAAAAAGATAATAAAATGGAATCTTGTTTACTGATCAGAATTTAATTTTTGATCAAGTTATTGTAGCATCCACTATAACAATATGATAATATTGGCGGTTACCGCATCTTCACTGTAGATCTTGCTGTGCATCTACCTCCTAATTACTATATGTCGATGCATTCCTGTTCATTTCGTCCGCAGACTTGTTTGAGGCACTTTACTTTATTCTTGGGTTGACCCATAACAAGAAGAGCTCTGAGAAGACTCTCATTCGGCAGATCTTCAAACATATTAGCTACCGACTTCATGAAATATTTAAACTTCATTACGTCCTTGTAACGTAGAATTCGTGTCATCTCGTTTAAATAATGCATGAAAGGATCTTGAACGCATATAACCATGCTTAAGTCAAATTTGTTTTTAATTTGCTGCTGTAATTTGAGTTTCAAATTCTTGTCGTATAAAGAATATTCTTCGGGAAAATTTTCGATATCCTTAAGAGCACATTTTCTAATAGGACGTCCAGCAAAAGGTGCTATGATAAATTCTTCATAGTTAAACTCGCTGTAGTATTTGAAGAATCCGCCGAGCAGTTGATGTAGATTGTCTGTATTCGTTGAATTGTATGGCAGCTCGTTGAAACCTACGTCCCAGTCGTGGACAAAGTGACTTTTCGAATCCTTTTGCATCTTATAGACAGGGGGCACCATATTCTTTTGTTGCAAATAAAATATTATGAACAAATACAATATATAATCTCTTGGTAGGAGATGGCCATTTAATCTCTGAATTTCGAACCAGAATTTCAGAAATTGCCCCATAGGCAAGAATCTTTCATCTAGATTGAAGTAGTACTTTAGAAGTTTGCTGTTCGCAACAGCCATTTCACCGAACTCGAACATAAGGTCTACTTTACGCTGCGTAGGAATGTGGATAAATTGTATTGACGAAAAATTACCTTTGTCAAAATATGTCAGCTTTGTATACAGTTGAGGTTGCTTATTAAACAACTTGTAGGTTTCCCTTAGTCCGTATGAACCACGCGACGAGATATTAAATGGTAGTTGTATGTAGAAGTCTACATCACTTGATGGTGTAAGTAATCCTGTCGTTAGTGACCCGAAGGAGATTGCTTTATAATCTGCAAACAACAATAAATTAATCACTTCTTCTTTAAGTGATAATGATTCAATAACACACACATGACACCGAATATTAGAGTTTCCTGTCTTGGGCACCACAGATGCAGTGATAGCTAAGTGGTGTAACCGTCGGACTGCCACTACTCTCACGTTCAAAATATAAATATACCTGAATGATTTTATAAAAACTGAATCATTTTATCCATTTTGCATATGGCTCTCACCTTTCCATCGTTGGTTCATCGTGATCTGCACATCTATTAGCACTGTAGATATTACTTTAGCAGGATCTTCCGCAGACTTCAACTGCTCATGCAGTAGGTTCCGCAGCTGCGAGTCGAAGTCTCCCGTCAGACACAGCGGTGTGCACAGCACTCCGGTCCATGCGGACACCAACACTGCCATCGCCATCATAACTTCAAGGAATAAATTATAATATTCATCATTAACCATTCAGACATTTTTTTTTACTTTTCTCCGCATATCCGACTACCGGAGCAAACCGCTGGAATGTATTTTTTTAAATTAAGTACTTACGTAGTGACCTAAACATATTTAGTGTAGGCGTAGGTACTTTGGTAACTATCAAGCGCTACTACGACCTAAATATAAGATAACTTCGGAAAATGTATTCATATACCTGCATAGATAATGTGCGTGTAATTTGCTCTCTTATAATTATGTAGGGGAGAGTGGGGTTAGCCGTAATAGAGCTTAACACCATGCAAGACTGCAACTGTGCAAGTATACACTTGAAGGTTAAGTGGCAAATTCATCAAGTACGCTAGTTGTAACAACTGAAAAATGAAAATTATGTTTTTCCTGCTTCTCCTACTCCTCAGCTATTCTTTTCTGATTAATGTCGTAGCGGGATCCAAGAAGGAAGCCAACCCCAATATAACTGGGAATTTATTTACTAAACAATTTATCTACTCTTCACACATACCTAACTCATAGAAATGGTCCTTCAAATAGGTACCTATTCACGCTTATAACTTTAAATATTAATTCCCTGATTTTTATTGTTTTTCCAACTATTTGTTATACGCTATTTTATAAACTGAATTATTTATGGTTACCTAAGATAATGTTATCGTAGACGAAGAATTTTCCAAACGCCTTGGGCGATTCTTTTGTTCTCTGAGGTAAGTACCTACCTAAGACTACATCAAATGTTACGTAGGAGGTAGGTATTGTAATTTGCATTGTTATTTTGACCGTTTTGAACAGCACTAATAAATGGAATAATTGTGGAAATTAAAGATAGGCAATTATAGCCATTTAATAATGTGTTTCAACGCGGTCTACAGTTGCTATTTCAGCAGGAACTTGCACAGAAAAGTCGATAAGTCGAAAAAAAAAACTTGAAAAGACTCAGAAGCTTTTTTTTTTGGGGGAGTTGGGAAATCATCAAATAACCGGGGTCCCCCTCTTGGGCAGAGCGAAAGGGCGTTTCAGACTTCTACAGACTAAAAACCACCCATGTTTCTTCTTAGCCCTATATGTCAAGGCCGCGGTATCTCTTACAACATTCCGCAGCCCCGACGGGCAAGTCTCACAAGCTGAGCTCCTAATTCCGGACAACCGGACTTACCACAAAGAACACGACAAGCAAACATCAGTAAAAAGTAATTACGCCTGACTTCAAGAGAGTTGAATTTACATTTAATTTAGTGGGGTACAGAAAGGGATAGTACTCGAATAGTTCTTAAATAAAACATAACGAATATTTTTTGGGCCTTCTGCAGAAGCAAGGCGTAAGTATTTTCATAAGGGTTCCAAATGATTGAAGCTGTTCTAGGCCTGTGACCCAGCAGTGGGGACATTAATAGGCTGTTGATGATGATGATAAATATAATCTTATTTAATATGTTGCTGACATCTCTTTGAGGCGCGCGTGGAACACGAACGCGCCGTCGACACGGCCTGTCGTCGTCATATGACGGACAGATGGCGAGCTAGCCCATCACTCACCGTACACAGGCCCGCGTCTTCGGTGGCCGGAAGCCGCCACGTGGCCCCCGACGCCCGGAGCGCCTCTCACGTTCCGCCACCTCCTTCGCTAGCATCACTGCTTCGCAAAAGGAGGCGACGGCGTCCCATTCCTCCTCGCACCGGACCATGGCTTGCACCAGGGCCGGACGCGAGAGGTCGCCGCCGCCGTAGCCCCACTCCCTTACGGATATTCTTTAAGGTTTAAGCATAAAAGTACCAATACCTACCAAATGTTCACCCACATTTCGCCAGTTATTTATTAGTCCCATGTAATAAATAAGGGGCGACCCTATTGCCATCGATTCGGCACAAATTCAGACTCTCCGTGGCTGCTACTGCAAAATGAGTAATGGATAACCCACCTAAGTAATATTGTTGTAAATATAACATGCAGTTAATCTGTTTAGTTTGCATATACTACATCGGAGACACATGCAGTCGATTCCAATCTCAATCTCGATTTCGTTCAAGAGTGCCAATTATCGTGTGCGTTACCCTATGTTGGTCGAGGCTCTTGGCAATTAAGCCATTGGCTGAAACGACTATTGTCCTGGGTAACCGGACATGAATCACATTATTATTTTACCACCCATAAACGCGCACAACGACGTTGTGCGTAGGGATAGCTAATGACGAGGCCTATAATAATACAAACATTGCTGAATCGATTACTTACCCGATTCTGCAATTTTAGTATTAGGTCTCTCCTGTCAAAAAAGTGGCTTGAAAGTTGTGAAAATGACGTTTTGAGATAATGACGTTGTGCGAAAATGACGTTTTGAGAAAGTGCCATTATGCGAAACTGACGTTCTGCGTCAAGACCTAGAAGGGTCAAGACATGCCGCGCCGACTCCGATTGAATTGGGATAAAGGCAGGAGAATGAAATTAGTTTTATCATCGCAACAGTTTTTAAAGTGTCCTTTTTCACGACCCACTGGAGATCGTTCTAAGGAATGTTGTAGTGGTTACCTATTGATGCCACCTGTACTAAATTTCAATAAAGATGCAGAGAAAGCAAGTTGTATGAAATGAGAGTAAACAGATTTATGAACTTTAAAATGCACGACTTTTGTGGCTTACCACTGGCACTAACTTACTTGTGGCGTTTTCAAAGGAACAGGACTGGACTTGTGTGGACACTAGTAATTTACAATTAACGTCAGGAACTTTCACGTTCATCAGCGAGGCCCATGGGTGTAAGCGCTGGCTAGACCACTGTCTCGCGACAGATGCGGCCCTGACTAGTGTCACAAACGTGTATGTAAAGTACGATGTATTTTGGTCTGACCACTTACCATTGGTTCTTACATGTGACTTTAATGTGATAAGACAAAAAACAAATGTGAAATACCCATTGCGTAATAAAATACAGTGGGGAGTAAGAAGCGTAGAACAATGTCGTACCTACGAAAATATGTGTAATCAACAGCTAAAACACATTGACCTGCCTGTCGAATTACAAAAATGTTGTGGTAGGTATTGCAGGGATTCTAGTCATGTTATCATAATAGATAAATTGTACGGGGACATTGTTGACATTTTATGTAAGAATGCGAGTTATACGTATGTGTATAAGTCCTTTAAATGTAAGAAACCATTGTCCGGGTGGAACAGATTTGTAAGCGACGCTCACAAGAACGCTAAGATTAAATTTAATACTTGGATGTGGTATGGTAGACCTTCTTGTGGCCCCTTATTTGAGGCAATGGTTGAATCTCGGAAGATCTTCAAGGGCAAACTTAAATGGTGCCAGAACAACCAGGATCAGATTCGAATGGATTTGTTAGCAAAACACCATTCGAACTCTGATTTTGGGGGTTTTTGGAAAAGCACTAAGCAGTTCAGTTCTAGACCAGCAGTTCCTGTGAGTGTTAATAATGTTTCTGACTCAAAGGATGTTGCTGATCTATTTAGGATGCATTTTGATGTCAAGTCGCAGTTGGGACCGCCATGTAGGGAGCTTGATGCTGGGGTATGTGATCCAGAAATATCGACAGTCATTCTGTCAAAGGACGTCAGAACAAAAATTAGAAGCATGAAGAGGGTTAAATCCCCTGGTCACGATGGGCTCAGCATTGAGCACCTGCAGCATGGTGGGCTCCATTTGCCACGTGCGCTCGCTCTTCTGTTCAATCTGTGCCTAGGTCACTCGTACCTTCCTCCGGATATGGTGCGGGCTCTGGTGGTACCAGTGGTCAATAGCCGGACCGGAGACATTGCGGACAAGTCAAACTATAGGCCAATTTCTTTGGCGACCATCGTAGCAAAAATACTTGACAGTGTGCTCAACTCTCACTTGAGTACCCACATCAAGCTGCATGATGCCCAGTTTGGCTTTCGGCAAGGTTTGTCGACAGAAACCGCTATTTTGAGTTTGAAGCATGCTGTCAAGTATTACACAGACAGGAAAACACCTATCTACGCATGTTTCCTAGACCTGTCCAAGGCGTTTGATCTTGTCTCGTTCGATGTTCTCTGGCAAAAATGTCGGATGCCGCGGTGCCGCCGGAGCTCGTATCACTTCTGCGGTTCTGGTACCTGAAGCAGGAGAGTCATGTGCGCTGGGCGGGAGAGCTCTCGGAGCCGAGTAGGCCGGAGTGTGGCGTGAGACAGGGCGGCCTGACCTCACCCTTGCTATTTAGTCTGTACGTGAATGCACTGATCGAGAGGCTCAGCAGCACACATGTCGGCTGTTTTATTGATGGCGTTTGCTTTAATAATTTAAGCTATGCAGATGACATGGTGCTGCTGGCCCCCTCGGTCGGTGCGCTCCGTAACCTTCTCGGTATCTGCGAGTCCTATGCGACTTCTCATGGCCTTGTATACCACGAAAATAAATCTAAATACATGGTATTTAAGTCTGGTACCAGGTGTCCCTCCTCCGTCCCTCCTGTGTTACTGAACGGCGTGGAGCTGCAAAGGGTGTACTCTTTTAAATACCTGGGCCACCTGGTGACGGACGATTTGAGGGACGATGCAGATATGGAGAGGGAACGCAGAGCATTGTCGGTTCGCGTTCTGCCTCGGTTCTGTAGCGCGTCATCTATGTTCGCTGAGGCACGTACCGACTGCTTCAATGCGGTACGGCGTAAGAAAGTGGCCTCGCTGCTACACAGAATCCGTGGCAGCCCTAACAGCATTCTGAGAGCTATAGTCGGGAGGCATGACAGCCCGTTGGTGAGGTCATTAGTCACCTGTACTCTGTCTTTGTTTTTAGTGAAGTACTAACATAGGTTTAAGAATATTGTTACTAATCCAAGGATCTTTAGTTTAAGTACTAACATAGGTTTTAGGAATATTGTTACTAACCCAATGGATCTTAGTTGTCTAAATAAATAAATGATTATTATTATTATTATTATACAATGTGGATCTGGAACTACGACATTAAATTAAAACTAGCACTGTACTAGTCCATCGAAACATTTTAAAACACGAAGATTAGTAGTTAGTGGAAAATTTAAAAATTGCAATTTTCAAACAAAATAAATAGCAGAATCAACTGCATAAAAAGTAAACACGCTTTAACTACGAAAAGTCACTGACCTAGTGCGCGGGGTGCAGCGAGCGGCGGCGATGTTGGGCGTAGGTACTTTTTATCGGAGAACAACAAATCAGCGGCATAAACTCACTAAGTTGCGAGTTGTTAATTAATAAAAGATCACTGATTGAATAATTAATCACTTAAAACCTTATTTGAGGCATAATTAAACTAAAAAACTTACTAACTTAACCTAAATCACAAAACTAGCTACCTAATAAATGCCTAAATAACTAATATTACACTAACACCAATAAGTCACAGTAACCTATGCACTAATCCAAATATCATAAATCGTCTTTAATCACAATAACAACAAACTTTTCATAAAATCACGACAATGCGCGCGCGGCTTGTCTTGTGATAAAAAAAGTAGGCGTGTGCTCTCCTCAAAGGGCGCCGCTATGCACTGACTGACATAGTTACCGAGTCAAGGACTTTTTGCCGAAAAAAATTCCGCTCACACACACACTCGCAATTTTCTATGCACCACTAATGCATTATTTGCGTAAGTAATATTACTTTTTCTTTATAATTGTAGTATTTTGTGGGAGTGTGCGGGGCGCGTCAGAGTGGGATCGTATGACACCTTTCTCTGTCTTTCAAGCGTATTGAGACGTTGAGAATAGAATCGTAGGTTTTTGCACAGGTTCCTGACCTTACAATGTTTACCTATTATTACGGACTCCGATCTACATCATGTTGAAAAATAAGAAAATGAAAAATAATTTCCTGTGGCTAAAGTAGTCATTGGATTTGATTGATTTTTTGTATACGGGTCAAGAGCATGCCTTTCTTTACGTGGTTTAGAGGAATGTCAATCGTCCTGCTCCACATTGTATAGAAACTAACTAGTTCCTTATTTACAACGGATGTAAGGTAGGCCTGACTTCATACAACACACAAAATCATAATTATTAAGTAAGTCGAAGTAAATTAAACAAAGTTTTAAACTAAACAACCTTTATTAGAGATTCTTACAAAGCGTGAAAGCGTCTATATTTGGTATTCTTATAAACTTATTTGTTGGTTTTTGATTCGAGATGAAATAATCTAAACTTAGGTAGGTACTAAAAGTTCTATGATGTCATAAATGAATTAGAATAGAATAGAATAGAATATTATTTTATTGTAAAAACATGAGTATACATCAAATAATATGTGTAAGGTCTTAAAATAACATATAGATCTGCATGTTTTGCCATTTATGGCGTACAAAATAACATTTTTTTGGTTTAGAATAAACCATAAAAAAAATAATAAAAAAAAAAAAAAAAAAACTTGAGTCTATCTACACAGCAAACTTAATCATTAAATAAAAAATATTCCTAATTCAAAAATAAACTGTGAAAATGTCGTAATTATAGGAATCCATTTAATTAATTGCGGTCATTTAGAAATTCTGATATGGTATAATAGCACTTGACTATGAGATATTTTTTTAAGTTTATTTTAAACAGAGCAGTCGGCATTTGTCTAATAGGTTTTGGGATTTTATTATAAATTATTGGTGCCAAACAAAAAATACTTTTACGCATCAATGCCGTGGTTGATCTTGGTACGCATAGTTTATTATCACGTCGATTACGAATAGAAACGTCAGATAGTTTCTTAAATCGGTTAGGATTGGTTCGTATAAAATTTGCTATTTCATAAATTAATAAAGAAGACAGACTTAAAATGTTATATTTAATAAAATACTGTTTGCAACTATCAGTTATTTTCAAACCAAACATAGCCCTAATACACCTTTTTTGCGACCTAAAAATAATTTCCCTATTAGTAGAGTTTCCCCAAAATATAACTCCAAACCTCAATATGGAGCCGACAATACCATGGTAGGCAGTTATTAGCGCACTGGTACTTATAATAGGTTTTAGTTTATAGAGGGCATAGGCAGAAGAACATACTTTTTTATTTAATTCCTCTGTGTGTGCTTTCCAGTTCAGACGTTTGTCAATTGTTACACCTAAAAATTTAGCTGTGTCTACCTTTTTTATGGCAGTTAATTTGTGTTGAACATTAATATTTGGTGCTTCTAAACGTTGACTGAAGAACATAATTTTTGTTTTTTCAAGATTGATTTTTAAATTGTTGCTATCTAACCAGTTAATTATAGAATTGATTGTATTATTAATTTCATGTTCATACCTATCTTTATTTATAGAATGAATAGTGACTGTGCTGTCATCAGCAAAAATTGATACTGGATAACTAGTTACTAATGGCAAGTCATTTATGTAGATAATGAATAACAAAGGACCCAATACGCTCCCTTGCGGGACTCCATATTTAACTATACGTTTTTTTGAAGCATATGTTTCTTCTTTTTTAGTATTAATGTTTATTTTAGAAATTACCGTACACTGTTTACGATTTTTCAGATAAGATTCAATGAGATTTAGTACATTGCCTCTAATGCCATAAGCTTCCAGTTTACGGAGCAGAATGTCATGATTGACAAAATCGAAGGCCTGGGTCATATCGCAGTAAATGAAACATATCGGCGTCCTTTTATCCACATTAAACATGACGTTATTTATAAAATCAAAAATAGCCATGTTTATTGTTTTATTCTTGCGGAAACCTTTCTGGTCTTCTGTAAGAATGTTGAATTTTTCTAAATAGTTATAAATTTGATTATAAAAGAATTTTTCAATTAATTAATTAATTAATTAATTAATTGGAGAAATTCTTCGTTTCTAGAGTAGGAAAAGTTCCTAAAACATTGTATACGTTCTATTCTAATTTTGTTTAATGGCAATTAAAGCCGATGTCGACTATTCTGCCAATGTCCAGTGAATTGGAAAAACAAGTGTGCAGAATGTATACGTTAGTAGTAGTTAGTACATATAATGAGTATTATGAAGTGACAGCAGGTGAAGGTATAAACTGTAAAGCTCAACACACAAGAATTAGTACTAGACCGGAACGGCATCACATTACATAACATCAGAATTGAACAGGTCGAGCTGACGCGATCCGGTGCATTGCTTTATCGTGTGATTTGAGCTTAAACTGAGAATGAGTCAGGTATCTAGTAGTGAGGTATATTGTACCTAAATAAGTTCTATCCGTGAAGATAAATGAAGTACCGTAGAATCCCGATTATCCGGACCTCGATTATCCGGATATCCCATTAGCCGGACATATTGTTTAAGGCTGTAATTACCGTATTTATATATCCTATTGTCTAAATGACGAATCTGTAATAAAAGCTAAGTAATATTGTTTGATTTTATTTAGAAATTTATTATCCTGATTTTAGATTATACGGAATACGCCTGGTTATAAAAGATCCGGTTAATCGGGATTCCACTGTATTGTTAGATTCGCTATAAAGTAAACTGTTTTCAGCTATCACGTTTTATAACGAAACTTATAACGAAAAACCGAAGATATCTTCGGGTTTTCGTTTGGTATCGCGTTTGTGTTGGGAGCTCATCATGATGGATAATCACGGAAGATATCCCATAAGGTTCTCTATAAGTCAGTCAAGAACGGACAAATTGAAGATCGGCTGCGGAAACTGATCAGTTTGAACAGCATAGATTCAATTGACTTTGTCAGCGTTTACGGTTTCACACCACATTGATGTTCGGAACATTTTTCTTTCTTGCTTAAGTATGTATGTATTTGAAATTCAGAATCGAAGGTACTTAAGTAGAGTTTAAGAATAATGATCTGAATGTCACACACGAAAAAGTTCAAATTACATTGCAACGGAAAATACAAGTATTGTTTTTTACAAATGGTCACTTAAAATTAACGTACTATAGAAAACAAAAATAGTTGAGTAAAGTGGGCTATAGGAATGCAAATGAAATTATGAATTAACTCACGAAGTTTACCTATTAATAAACAAAAACATCTATTACAGGGTTGTATAACAATAAGTGCCAAAACTACATAAAAAAAAACAATTAACTTATCACAAGTTCCACAAGCAACCAACAGGGGCGCTGGAATCCTACTGCCGCCGTTAGGCAACATTGAGCTACTAAACTAATACTACAGTTAGGAGAAGGATACCGTCTTGTTCTTCACCAGCCACATGGAGTCGATCACCTCCCCGTCCAGATCTACTGACACCTGGAACAACAAAAGTTACATCAGCGAAGGGAGCTCTTTCATGTTATTTATTAAGTTCAAAAAGTGCTGATTAATGTCAGCCTTATTTGAATAAATGAGTTTTGATTTTAATTTGTTTTAGCTAGAAAGGACGTCTGATGAAATGACGAGGCCTATCATAATACAAACATTGCTGAATCGATTACTTACCCGATTCTGCAATGTTAGTATTAGGTCTCTCCTGTCAAAAAACGGCACCGCTGGCTTTGACGGCACGGTTGGCGCAGTGGCTCAAGCAATGGACTGCTGCGCTGCGTGTCGCGGGTTCGATTCCCGCACGGAACAAATATTTGCATGACCTAGACATGTTCCGGGTCCTGGGTATTTGTGTATGTGAGTTTAAATGTTTGTGAACGCACCCACGATACAGAAGAAATTCCTAGTGTGGGCTAACGTTTACAAAAAAAAAAAAAGTGGCTTGAAGAATGTGACATTATGCGAAAATGACGTTTTGAGATAATGACGTTGTGCGAAAATGACGTTGTGCGAAAATGACGTTTTGAAAAAGTGACATTATGCGAAACTGACGTTCTGCGTCAAGACCTAGAAGGGTCAAGACATGCCGCGCCGACCCCGATTGGATTGGTATAAAGGCAGGAGAATGAAATTAGTTTCATCATCGCAACAGTTTTTAAAGTGTGTCCTCCTACACGACTCACTGGAGATTGTTCTAAGGAATGTAGTGGTTCCAACCTATTTATGCCACCTACTGAAAATGTTCCACCTAGAAACTAGCTGCCATGGCAGACCTGAAAGTCTTTCAATAGTCTCCGGACCCAGATTTGCCGAAGCAAAGATATCCTATTCACGTGCACAATCATAGGTGACTCAGTCCTCGAGTGTAAGTAAATGTGGTGTAGCCCCACCAATGACATGCGACAATATCTGCCATGTAGTTGGCACACTATAGGAGTTGATGTAGATGGGTCCGTTCACGCAGACTAGCTCGGAGAGGAGAGCAGATTTTTATCACGTTTAAAACTGAGTCATTTGACTTATTGTTATAAGATTTGTTTTTGCATTTCTCTTCTTTTCTTATTGAGAATTTCTGACAGCATGCATTCCTAACACCGGTCGATGCTCTCTGAGCCGGTCTGTGTGAACAGACTCTTAGGCACTAAAGAAACAGAAGAATGTTTCACTAACTTGTTCCATGTAGATGTGCGTCTTGTTTAATGCCTTGAACCTCGTGTAGCCGAAATCCTGCGACCTGAACGCTGACCACTTAGGTTGTTCATCTGTGGACATATGAAGAACTTACTATTCCTGTCCATTTACGGAACAATAAACTTAATTGGCTTAACGATAAAGTTTCTTTTTGTGTATTCTTTCAAGTAAATCCGTTACAGGCCCTTTTAAATTGAGGATATAAAGAAAAATAATACAGTTACAAAACTGTAGTTGCCCATTTCAAAATGGGAAGAGCAGACAAGAAGATCAATGTACTCTTTTAAACCAAAATATCGTTACATCATTAATGCTGAGATTGTAAATTATGTGAAAACGGTGTAGCAAGACGAGAATGTCAAAGAAAACTTACTTTGGAAATGGTCCCTGCCCTCTTGGCAGCCAGCCGACCCTGTGATGATGTGCACCGGCGCCCTGAAACCATATACCCTTATACTTCTACTCGCGTCTACGTTAGAGAACGAACCCATACGTGACCCGTTCTAGGGGTCGGGGGGGGGGGGGGGGAGGGGGGTTCTAACATCCATATTATACAGTTTGAGCCCAGTGAGTGGCCACGTCTATTGCAGCGTCTGAACTATTCCGAAATCAGATCGCCAACCCGATGACATACGCATACAAAATATGTACGCGTCGATCAGTGACCACACTGAGCGATGTGGAATTGGCTTGAGCCGATCACGAGGCAACGTCTGTCAGTTTTAGTTCAGCACAGTGTCAAGTTGCGGCTCATTCACCTTTCTCTTTTTTTTTCACTTTTATTCTATGTACATAATAACCAGATCGGCTTAAGCTGATTCTGCGTCGACATTAGTGTGAACATTCATTCTATACAGGGTGTATTACATAATTGCCTTATTAGTTTCATCAAGGCCCGAGACTGCATTGAGTATTTTTCGTCTCTCCATTGTTTCGGATTTGTTCATTTAAGGTAACTTAAAAAAATCCCTTTAAAGGGTACATAGAATTTTAGAACAGTTCAGCCAAGAAGAAGTTCGTGTATAAAGATTATTGTGTATATTTACAATCAGTTACATCACAGCGGGGTGGAGTATCCACTTTCTTTTGGTATCACTTTCATGTAATATTTTAACATCTGTGGGATTACCGCAACGTCTTAAAGCAAGATTGTTATTATTTATTTTTATTCCAGTTTAGGAAAGCGACAGAGTTATACAAGGTGTGTAGCGCCATCTCTTTTTCACACTGTAATATGAATAAACAACGTGCTTGGTAACCCCACAGATAGGGAAAAAGAAAAACTTTGAGTTTGAAATATCAAATTGATAAACATGGAGTGTGTGTTGAGCAGCGGCGGCCCAGTGGTGTCGGCCCCGACTTACGAATAGGAGGTCGTGGGTTCGAATCTAGGCAGGCGCATTACTTTGTGTAATTTATTTCATCACCGCTGCTCTCAAAACGGTAAAGGAAAACTTCCTGAGTGAAACCGGCATGTCTTAGAACCAAAAAAATTGAAGATATGTGACATCTACCAACCCGCACTGGGCCCGCGTGTTGGATTATAGCCCATTCCTCTCCTAGAGAGGAGGCCCGAGTCCCTGCAGTGGGAACATTATAGGCTGATGATGATGATGATGATGTGTGTCAGAAATGTGTGGTCATATTAAAGGGTTCGGTAATGCCGCCAGCGAAAAATTAATCTCCTCTCCATACATTTGGGCCTAATAGTAAGTTATTTTTGAAATGTTGTAAGGGGCAGCTTTTTGCCATAATTGTATTGTTCGCATACACATAGTTGCTTAGTTCTGTTGTGACGGCATGGTTGGCGCAGTGGCGGAGCGGTTGACTGCTGCGCTGCGTGTCGCGGGTTCGATCTCCTCACAGAACAAATATTCGTATAGCCTACAGGTAGTTGTTCCGGATCTGTGTTTGTGTATGTGAGATAATATGTTTGTAAACACATCCTCGATACAGAAGAAATTCCTAGTGTGGGGCAACCTTTTAAAAACATCTAAAAGTTTGATGCTCATTAAGATGAGAATACAATATCATTAACACTTAAAACAGCATATTTACAGTATTTGCTATTTGTTTTGGGGTCCCGATATTTCGGTGCTAAAAAAAATTCGGAAATATCGGGAACTATTAGTAAACATTGTAAATATTCCGTTTTAAGTGTCAAGTGTCAACTACATTACTGATTGTCGCTATATTTCAGCTGGCCATGGACCGAAAATGCAAACCTCTGCTAGAAGAAATGATAACAAATTAACAATCTTTAAACATTTATTTTAAAAAATACATGGTATTCTAAAAAAACATCATAAAGAGCTTATTTTCTTCATAAGAGATTCCTATTAAATTAAAAAAAAAAAAAACTAAAAAATCTAATTCATTTTTCAAACATAAAAGGGGAAAAACAGAACTTATTACAAACAGTATTCTTGAGATAGAGAAAAATACGTATATCACGAAAAAGCGACAGCTCAAACATTTTTCAAAAAACTATATCTATCTCTCTGTCTTTGGTATGTTAAAAAAGGAACCATGTCATGTAGTTTATCCTACAAATAATACTACTGGGGGACAAAAATGGCCACGTTAGCATATTATAATAATATGTTGTAATGTTATTAATGCAATTAATAATAATAATAAAAATAAAATAAAAAAAGTAATAATTGTCCCCATAGTTATTTCTTCAACAGGAGTAATCCCCATACAGCTTCATCAGTCCCTTACTTCCCTAAACTTACCAGCTAGCACCTATCACCTATTGCAGAAAGCAGTGATTCTGAACACGTGCAGGCTTGTAAGAAAGTTTATGCAGTGTGATTCAGACACTTTCAGTCAGTCTGTGCACAATCACGTGGAATCTAATCTGTCCACACCCACACTTAACCCAACTGATGAACACTTGGCTTAGGCCCGTGCCATCAGAAATTCCCGGCTAACCGGAGGAACAAAAATGTCGAAACAAAAATAATAATAATAATCTTTATTGACATAAAAGTAAGTTGCATTATTATATGCAATTAGCCCGAGTATTCACTATTAAAAGCCTCATATAAATGAGATCACCTACAAACTGACTTTTATAACAGTATTTATGTTAGTCTATTTGAAAGTGCCTTTAATATTTATTGGATAAAGCTTTAATATTCAAAAGGCTTGTGTTGATCTTTGACGAGCCAGAACGAGTCGATCACTTGGCCTTTCAGATTCACATCCACCTGAAACAATGAAACATTATTAAGTGGGACTATCTGTTTATGTGACTATTGTTTTTTTTGTTAATAACATAACATCACGCCTCCCCCCCCCCATCCCCATCCCCGCAGAGGTGTATCTCAGGGCCCCGAGTCTGCTATTCAATAGTGTCAGAATGATCTATCACTGATCTCATAATTGTTGATTTTGACAAGTGGTCTATAATGACTACTTTGCTGGTCGCGCTGATGATGGCCGACAGCGCAGCTCCAGGCCGACACAGCGCGGTCAGCGGACAGCAAGGGCTGCAATGATGGCCAAGCTGAAAGGCCTAGAGCGTAGCTACGCTGCGCTGTCGGCCATCATCAGCGCGACCAGCAAAGTAGTCATTATAGACCGTGTTGTCAAAATCAACAATTATGCGATCAATGATAGACCATTCTGACACTATTGAATAGCAGACTCGGGGCCCAGAGCGCACCTACAAGCCGCCAGTTATGTTCAAGTCTCATTTAATAGGGGGCGAGCCTATTGCCATCAATCGACGACACGGTTGGCGAAGTGGCTCAGGCAATGGAAACAAATATTTGTATGGCCTACAGATAGTTCAAAAAAAATATAAATAAAAAAAATAAAATATAGTTTTTCCGGGTCTGGGTATTTGTGTGTGTGAGTTTAAATGTTTGTGAACGCACCCACGATATAGGAGAAATTCCTAGTGTAGGGCTAAGTTTAAAAAAAATCGGTCACAAATCCAGACTCCGTGGCTACTACTGAGAATTTCTTGATGGAAAACCCACACTGCCCAGTCCGGAAATCGACCCTAGAACCTCACGCGCAACAGTCGCGCTTGCTACTAGATCGACGAGGCCATTCAAATGCAAATGTATTTAAAATACATAAGAAATTGTGCATTTGAACATGGTCAGTAAAACCTCGTTGACTTAAAAAAATATGATTCTAATTAGTCCGTCTGTTAGATTATCGAAAAATATTGAATAAGTACTCGTATTTTTTGTTTTATAAAATCAATTAAAATTGACGAAGATAAAACGCGTCAAAGATTTGGTTGTGACGTCACTCACCGGTTAAGAATGTCATATTCTATTTTTTATTAGACTTGGATACGCCCTGGCGATTGAGAGTGTGTCATGCTCACTTAAATGTCTCGCTGATGGTGGCGGGTGTGTCGGGTCATTTCGTTCCCTTTAAAATGGTTGAGTGGAATGGTGCTGATCCATGCGTCATGCTCGTGAACGGGTGCTGTCAGTTGTGACTGGTCACCTCTTAGTTGCCACGGCTTGTTTGAATTATTATATTATTTTTGAATCGTCGTTTTGGCTTTACTGTCGACACTTATCGTGCATAACTTGCTACATCGTTCTCACATGATAATATACCAATCTCGATATGAATGATGTAACCAAAGTTTTGTAACAATAGGTATTATGATTTAAAAGAGTATCCAAGAAGTTTCTTGCCATTCTTCTCATGAGACCAACGCTTTGGAATCGGCAACTACAGTACACTGACAGTTATTATGCCTTGTGAGTGGGACTGTAGCTTAGTTTATTAGCTTAATAAAATTTAGTATTTGTTCGACTATTCAAAAGAGCCTGTAACTGGCCAACTTGAAATAAATGATTTTGATTTTTGATCATATTAATGTCTTAGAAAATGACGTCACATGAGTTTTCAAAGCACTGTATCGTCTTCATTGATTGTTTACGTGAAAAAAGAAAAAATACGTGTCCAATATTTTTCGGAAATCTATCTGACGGATTAATTAGATTTTTTTTGTTAACTACCCTATTGAAAATAATAGAAAAAGAAGCAAGAATTAGCTTTGCTGTTGTACACTCAGCAACACGAATATGTATACACTTAACAAACTTTGGAAGCAATTTTCGCCTAGTTTAATGATTTCATTTTCATGTTACGAAAACAAAACTAATATTTTAGAATCACATCATCATAAAGTAGTTCATATTTCAAAGTTACAATCGTTATTTCACCAGAAATTCGTGTTTGAACTTGGCCAAGTGTATACATATTATTGCTCGTGACTGTACGTCGTCATGAATATTGACTATTTTCGTGTTCCAAACCAGCTGGATAACACTGAAAAGATTCCTATAAAATACGTTTCAACGTGGTTTAATAGTTGATAATGTACCTGTTCTATGTAGAGGTGAGTGTTATTGTACGCCACGAATCTCGAGTAGCCGTAGTCAGTGCTCCTGAACGCAGACCACGCCGGCTGGTCATCTGGCAACCATAAAATAGTACATACATACAGATGCATACATTACAACATAATAGTACATGTATACTCTACATTTATAAAACAAAGTATGCTATAAATAAAATAAAATAAAAGTACTGCGCCGCGTCTGTCTGCTCGCGATGAACTCAAAAACTACTGCACCGATTTTAATGCTGTTTTTACCAATGGATAGAGTGGTTCACAAGGAAGGTTTAAGTGTGTAATTTTTACTAAATTCAACCCCTAAGGGAGTTAAATAGGAGATGAAAGTTTTTTAGGATATTATTTGACATCCACGCGGGCGAAGCCGCGGGTAGAAGCTAGTAATAGGTACATAATATAGCCTATGTTACTCGGTAAATATGTAGTTTTATAACGGTGAAAGAGTTTTAAAAAAATCTGTCGAGAAGTTTTTTGTTGAATTGTAACAAACAAACAAAAAAATCGAATATTTCCTCTTTACTAAAATATTAGTTTAGATAACCGACGGCAGCGTTAGCGCAGTGGCTGAGCGATTGACTGGCGTGCTGCAAGTCACTGGTTCTATTCCCATACAGAACAAATATTTGTATGGTCTACAGTAGTTGGCCGGGTTTCCGGGTCTGACTGTTGTGAGTTCAAATGATTGTAACGGTCCCACAGTAAAAGAGATATTTCTAGCGTGAAGCAAGGTATTTCACATTTTGAATGCCAGAGCGTGCCGTGCAAGCCACAAATTCAAGGCAAATATCTACAAACAACCTCTTATCGATAACCAATCAACAATCATTGTTTTTTGTCCCATTTTTTGAAATAAATAACTCGTTACATCACTATTTTATTATCATTAAACCGCTGCTATACCGAAAGTTATCAAAAATATCGTTTTCTTGTCGGCTTCAGTTAGCCCACAGTGGCGTATTGTACACGTTTTATTTGTCGGCTATATCCGATCGTGGTTCTTAAAGGTTAAAAAAACACATATTACGTTTAGGTGAAGAATAGTCACACGCGAAATCGATAGGCCCTATCAGAATGCCTATTGAGCCCTATCAGAATACCCGCTGGGCCCTATCTGTTACATTTGTCATAAATGTTACAGCACGAAGCTCAGCGGCCTTTTGGCCTCGTACAGGACCAATTTTGGTTTAACGGATGTTTTATTTTTGAGGTTTTCTTATGTTTACTATTTATTATGTTTGTTTTTGTCCTGCGTGCCACCATTTTTTTATTATTATAAGAATTGGGGTTGGTCTTGACCTCAATCGTGCCCTAAGAGCAGAGATAAGGTCGACGGTGGAACGAATTAACCCAGAAGAACCCTATTTCCTCGCGACTTTAATACATGTTCCTTCTTCTTTCTATAGAACATAAAAAAAACAGTTGCAGGCTGGATATCATCATGTCTCCGAACTTTTGTATAAAAAACTTTAGAAAATAGTAATTGGATGACCGACGTTTTCAAAAAATGAAACCTAGCTAGGTCGATTTATCACCGCCGAAACCCCCTGCATACTAAATTTCATGAAAACCGTTGAAGCCGCTTCCGAGATTCACTGCGGTACTCGGAGATATTTAATGATTACTTAAACCGTTACTTAGTAAAGGTGTGACATATTTTTGTGTGACAAAACTGTCAAAACCTTTACTAATTGGAGGCCTAAGTATTCATTAAAGCTCTCTGTCAGATTATAATTATATAATGTACAAATATAGAAGAATTGCTTGTTTAAAGGTATTAGATAGATAGTATGCAAGTACTCACTTTTGAATTCATCAACGCCTTCCTGGCAGCCTGCGGAGCCCGTTATGATGTGAACTGGAGCCCTGAAACGCGGTTAAATATTATGACTTGGCTTTATATCTCATGCCCCGATGGTCGTGCTTAACGAAAATAAATCGATCAAAGATTGCAATTATCAATGTGTCGGAAAAAAATCGAGCCAAGTTTTTCAAATATGTTAAATCTTACAGTCTGTTGGCCCACTGCAACCAAAGTTAAGTTAGTAACTTATTACTAAGTTAAATGGTAAACCAGTTACGAATAGAAAGATCTATTTGTAACTTTTATCATAATATAGATCAAAATCGAATAATAAAAATAAAATGTGACATTTGAAAGATTTTATTTTACCACCAACCCATTTACGTATTTAGCATTACTATAAGCATAAATATATGTTTTGCATTAAATTGTTAATATATAAAGCAGATATTTACCTTTAGAATTATGATTATAGTATTTGTTTTCATACTTTGATCACTAAACACTCGAAAATTTAAGTACGTTAAAACGAAATGTTTTATTTATAAATAATTATATTAGTAAAAAAAACAATTATTAATTATTTTTAAGCACACACCTTAACCAGATCGTTATTTTTTTTAAATAAAAGTAAAAATCTGGTAAAATTAACCGTTAAAAAAAACCCAGCAGCTGTTCCGCTAAGGAATTAGAAAATGGACAGATTCAAAGTCTGTTTAAAATGCTTAGCTAAGCTTACTACTGCAAACACACTTTGAGTTTAAGTAGAAGGTCTTGTCCCTTCGTTCTTGTAATGTGATAATTTCAGTTCGTTCTTAAGTTCGTAAATAGATAATCTATGATTCCATCAAAGAATCAGATGTTGACCGTGTAGGCAAAATAATGGCATCACAATAATAATTGCCGACATAGGTCACACGCCTGCCAAGCTTAAATGGAACTGGGCAGCTCACATCTGTCGCACGGCGGTGCAGCTGCGGGCCAAAGCAAGCACACGATGGCTCACACTGCAGCACACCGCAACGCGGCAGGCACAGGACGACATGGCGGGATGAACTCGACTCTTTGCGTACGGATTGGCTATTAACAGCATTGGATAGGGATGCGCGGAATAAGGGAAGGGAGGCCTTTGCCCTGCAGTGGGACACAATTGGCTAATTGACTACTGTAAAAAAAATCAAGAAAATGTTACGTTATTTCAAAGCACTAAAAAGTAATAAAATCGATCAAAAAAAGGAATAGCTACATGCTTTAGAAGTTTTTGTTGGGGCCACTTTCTATCCTTGTCGCGTGAAACGGCCATTTGTACTACGTTACTATGGCGGTATGAAATATGACGTCACGTTTCTGTACACTGCCTTTGTGTAACACGTCGTTTAAAATCAGTTAAAACTAACTGCCGCACTCAGAGAGCTTTAATGATCACTTAGGCCATCACTTAGTAATGGTTTTGACAGTTTTGTCATACAAAAATATGTCAAACCTTTACTAAGTGACGGCTTAAGTAATCATTAAATATCTCTGAATACGGCAGTAAGCCAATTTTTGATTGTTACTTTTTCACACATCGTGTTAGAATTTTGAGCAGTAGTCAAATAGCCAATTAGCTAATCATACAATTGCAATAATGATGAGGAACCACTCACCCCGGGTTGACATAAGGCAGTTCCTTGGAGCCGTTGTAGACTTTGTTGTCGTAGAGCGGCCACGTGCGCTCGTAGCTGTGCTCGTGCGCCCACACAACCAGGTCCACACCGAACTGCTGCAGTAGCGGCTCCACACCTACACCATACAGAACATGGGGCGTTTAGTCGTTTTACATGAACTTTTGTTTAGGAACCCAATAATAACTGTTTAATCTTTTATGCTGTGGTCAAACAGAAGTGACCCATGTATGTAGGCGCAAATAAAGGGTGTAAAAGTACCCTTAACGCAAACGAAAGGCACTTGTTCTCCCTACCACTGCGATCATTTTTTTTGTTGTAGACCATACCTGGGAGTCCCCTAAATACGGAGATATTGGGGGTCAAAGTTCCAAATTTTTCACAGCTGTATTTGTAAATACTAGAATTTCAGGTTATAACTTTACTTAAATTACCTCCATGACCCGTGGACTATTCAAAGCATCAACTAGCACAATGATTTATGAGTGATACTTTAAGTTTTTTTTTTGACCCCAAAAAAAAAGTTGTTTCGCAGTAAAAATGATTGATGTACAGAATGCTTGGTTGACGACTGTGTGAAGGGTTAATTTACACCCTGTAGATAGATACTTCCTGTAGTATATCGTAGTATTAATTCAAATTATTTTCAGGTATATAATAGGTGGTATTATTTTCACCTACCACTGTTTGTCTCTGCATTACCCAAAAGTTGACTGGTAAAAAATGCCTATGGCAATTAGTCCGCTTCTATAGTTTGTGCGTGTTAAATAAATACGTTAATAGATGCGAAGAAGACCTTAAATCGTCACGTGATCTGACCAAAAGACAATGTCACGAGTATAAAAGTGACTGTGTCCAGGAGTGTGCTCGCAGATTTTTTTATGACTAATCAGATAGGAGACACCTATCTCATATAGTTTAAAAAGAGTGCAACATTTAAAGTCCACTCTAAAGTCGAATATCGCTTGCACGTCATACAACAACAAGGTCTATTTTTTGCTATGTAACACCTATCTATACACGCCAGCTTTAATCTTCTAGAAACTGTAATTATATAAATTTTCCAAAGTTGATTAACTTTGAACCTATGGCTTTAGCGATTTAACTGCTGCACTGCGTTTCGCGGGTTTGATCCCCGCACGGAACAAATATTTGTAAGACCTACAGATAGTTGTTTCGGGTCTGGGTATTTGTGTATGTGAGTTTAAATGTTTGTAAACGCACCCACGATACAGGAGGAATTCCTAGTCCCCACACAAGGAATTTCTTCTGCATCGTGGGTGCGTTTTTGGGTGTGTGTGTCATCGTGGGTGTGTCGTTCAACGTTTTTTAAAAAGAGAAAGTCATCTATGCATTGTTACCAAATATTCCTGCGCGCGTATACTCGTCACTGCACTCGGCGGCATCGTCCGAGTCGCTGCAGTACATGGGTCTGTGCCCGAACAACACTATCCACGGCCGCTTGTTTCTGCAACATTCACACTATTATTAACCTACCATGCTCACAAACGATGTGTATGTTGATGGATGGAGAGGGAGAGGATTGTGTGAGGAATGACTGACAGGCGAGAATGGAAGAAAAAAACTGGCCATTGTATAGTTTGTCTTTGGACGCAACTAAATTCCAAGACGTTTGACTGGTTCAAAATAGTTTTAAGTAATGCTTGAGTCCTGAGTAACTTTCTGTAATACGGCACTTAAGAGTGAACAATATGGAGAATATTGGAGAATGTTGTATGTCTCTTCTCTTCTCCCTGATTCAAATATTTTGTGTCGACATATTTTGACGATGTGGTGTAAGCCAATAAAATATCTCGATAGACACACTCTTGAACGAATTCCTTTGACCTTTGTTCAAAATAGCTTCATGTACATACAATAAAAGAAGAACTCGACGAAGCGTAGGACTTGGTTCAAGTCTGCTTCGGCTTCCGCTGATCGACTTCGAACGCTACGTAACGCTAGTAACACAAAATTATTCAAAATATCAGCCCTCACCTGTTCTCCGGCAGATTAGCCTTAGCCAAATCCTTCATCAGCCACTCATATTGGTTTACGATGAGCTTCACTCCGTAATCAGTGAAGTAGTACACCTCGGTGGAGATGGACACGAAGTGCACGGGTCCGAGGTCGAAGCTGTAGAACAGACTCGGTGCGGGCCCCGGCATCGAGAAGCGGTTCCTGTAGTTGCTGAAGTTACTGAAGGGGAAGAGAATGTATTAGTTTCATGGACGCGGATGGGCCATTATAGGCGACATCTATACCGCCACATGGGAACTACGCGACTACTACGCTAGTTATACGCGAGCTCAAACCAAATTCAATGTCTTGGGTTTGAAATGGAGGCCTATTACTTTCCTGTCGGGGCTGCGGGGCCCGTCGGGGCTGCGGGTTGTTTGCAAGAGATACTGCGGCCTCGACATAAAGGGCTAAAAAGGAACATGGGTGGTTTTTAGTCAGTAGAAGTCTGACTGAACTCTCTTTCGCTCTGCCCAAAAGATCGGGAGCCCTTTTTTTGTGGGTTGGGAAGTCATCAAATAACCCTTCCCGCTCTTGGGCAGAGCGAAAGGGAGTGTCAGACTTCTACTGACTAAAAACCACCCATGTTCCTCCATGTTCTTAGCCCTATATGTCAAGGCCAAGGTATCTCATACAACATTCTGCAGCCAAGAGCGGGCGAGCCCATTATTTCAAGATATCCACCCCGTAAAGAAAGACAAAAAAAAAACTATTACTTGGTAGTCGGATGGTCACACCACACCGTCGAGTACGTAAATAAACAAGACTCACTAGGCAGCCTCGTGGTTCCCGGGACAGGTCATGTAGGGCACCATAGCGGCCAGCGGCTGTATCTGCCGCATGAACTCGTCGCCCACCTGTGCGTCTTCAGAGTCCATGTCGTATGCAAAGTCGCCCACGTGCAGGATCACGTCGAAGCGGTCGCGCTGGGCTTCGTCTTGCAAGTAAGATAGGGACTAGAACAAGTATTATGTATAGATGGAGTATTTTTAACAGATCCAGAGAGGTCAGATATTTTTGCATATAGCAGTTGCTATATGCAAAAAACTGGTATTGAGATGAATCCGGTTAGACTGGAAGCCGACAACAATATAGTTGGGAAAAGGCTATTCAGGACACCAAATGGCAGATAGCGGGCCGGATCCGGACCGTCGTCGACTATTGTGTGCGAACCTGGTGAACAGTAACTTGTATCCCACCAAAAACATTCTGCAAAAAAATAGCCAAGTCTCGATGGAGCTGCTTGTTTATCTCTAAAAAGTAATGAAATCTAGACAAAGTTGTGCCAAGTCTAAGGTTCCTTACTGCGATTTCTTTATTTTTGTTTACACGTAATTTTATATCTGTAACTACCTATTTTTGTTAAGCAAGATAATAACCCCTACTGGTATTGGTAATTGGACGCTAGTGTCTCATTTTAGGCTGTTGTTGATTGTGCAACACATGCATTCCGCATTGACAATGCTGACGTCTGGTATCTTCCTTTTGGAGCGTCATCTCGACCACCGATCTAACATAAAATAGACGTACAGACGGACTTCTATCAATGATTAGAAGTCCGTCTATACTGGAAATAATGTTTTATACTGTTTGTTTCAGGCTCGCCTACACATAAGTATTATTGAAATACGCAGCAGTTTATCAAGCCAACTTGACTGGTTATTGAATCAACGTTTTCCAAGTGGCAATTTTCCATCGTCAATGGGTAGCGGTTCTGGCGACAGATTGGTGCAATGGTGTCATGGAGCACCTGGTATTGTACCCTTCAAAGGCCAAGTCACACAACATTAACTATAATAATAAAGAAAACGCAGACTAGAAAACCTAGACTTGGCACGACTTTGTCTAGATTTCATAACTTTTTAGAGATAAGAAGCAGCTCCATCGAGACTTGCCTATTTTTTTACAGAATGTTCTTGGTGGGATTTCACTTTCTTTTTGTAGGAACGTACGGAACCATATTGATATATTTTATAAAGAGGCAAACTAAGTTGAATATTTTTTGTAAAGGCGGTATGTCGATCTTTAATAGTTTGGTTGGGCTTTTGTGTTTTCTAATAAGGGTCACCAGGTACTCTAGATCTTCGATTACCCTAGTTTTTATAGTTTTTCCTTTATGTGGCCATTAAACCCTTACTCTGTACCAAATTTCAGCTGTCTGAGTTAATGGGAAGCACTAGTTCTATTCTGATGATCATGAGTGAGTGAGTGAGTGAGTGTCATAAATGCGAAACTTTTCTTTCGCTTAACTTCGGAACTAAATGACCTACAAACTTTAAATTTTTAATTTTAAGTGTGATTTTATAGCTTACTGGATGAAGAACATTTCTGCGTTCTGGTCTTATCCAGGGATTCTCAAATACGGGCCTGACAATGAGGCGAAATGGTTCCAGTAAAGGATGGTACGGCAGTGTTTGCTTCGCGATCGACTTGGCGGGGGCACTACCGTGCCCCCCGATTACTGAGTACGTAAGTTAATAAAATGAATCCCGCGATTTGTCTTTGTTGCCGTCAATTCGCAACAGACAAATAGTTCAAGGCAAAATAATATGTCATTTCATAAAGAAAACGGCCTTAAACTCAAATGAAAGTACAAAAGCACTCACATGTGCGTTTTTGTTGCCCATGTCTCCGTAGATGGCGGCGCGCACTGGCCAGCCCTGTCCCTCGGGAGGCACGTGGAACGAGAACTCCTCCGACCAGCCGTACACTGAGCCCGCGTGGTACACTGCGCAGGGAAACAGGGAAATTCATACATATTTGACACTGAAACATATCAACTGGTCAAATATATATTGACATGTCAAATAAAAAAAAATAAAAATTTAATTTCACATAGGCCTACATGGGCACCTGTAAAATGTCGACAAAAAGGTTCACGGTTCGGGTCGGTTGTTTCCTATGGAGAAAAACCGGCACGAAACTTCATGGTTACTTGTGATTAATCTTCCAGGACTTTTTTTTTTATAAAGGTATCCTACACTAGGAATTTCTCCTGTATCGTGGGTGCGTTCACAAACATTTAAACTCACACACACAAATACCCAGACAGGGAAAAACTATCTGTAGGTCATACAAATATTTGTTCCGTGCAGGGATCGAACCCGCGACACGCAGCGCAGCAGTCCATTGCCTGAGCCACTGCGCCAACCGTGTCGTTAAACTTCATGGTTACTTGTGATTAATCTTCCAGGGATATGTTTATTTTTGTTTAAAACGGTATCCCACACTAGGAATTTCTTCTGTATCGTGGGTGCGTTCACAAACATTTAAACTCACATACACAAATACCCAGACCCGGAACAACTATCTGTAGGTCATACAAATATTTGTTCCGTGCGGGGATCGAAGCAGGACACAGGAACAGATCAGGAATTCAGATTCGGAATACCGTGAGACTAGCGCACACGTCCGGTTTTTGTATTCTATAGTGCTCATGTTACGGATAGTTATTCTTTTCGTGACCGCTAGAGGCGGTGTACGATATTTCATACAAATAATTTACGTAGACGCTTGCGAGATTTGGCTGTGTAAACTCATGGTAGAGGTACTGAATTTTATACGACCATGTCGACAGAGACGAAGAAGACGAATTGATTGCTATCGCACTTTTACTAGCGCTTTTAGATATCCTCCCAAGCAAAGTCCTTTACGTCTCTATTGTGATTGTCCGCATTATAAATAGGATCCTTTATGCATGGATATTGTTCCATCGTCATAATTAAATTTTCGGCTTCACACATTTTTGTTGTTACTTATGACGATGATGGGTCTATAGGTCGATATCTAATCAGACAGATAGATTTCCAAAAAATATTGGACACGTTTTTTTTCTTTTTTCACGTATTAAACAATGAAGACGATACAGTGCTTTGAAAACTCGTGTGACGTCATATTCTAAGACATTAGTATGGCATTTTTACCGGTCAGTGACGTCACAAACCCCCACTCAAATCTTTGACGCGTTTTATCTTCGTAAATTTTATTGATTTGATAAAACAAAAAATACGTATCCAATATTTTTCGATAACCTAACAGACAGACTAATTAGAATCACATTTTGTTTAGTCAGGAAAGATCGCTATTGAAATTTCCGTGTACGGCGGACGAGACAAAATGTACGCGAGCGCTGCGCTCGGGATGACGTCATCGAACCGAAGGTTAGGTTTTTTTTCCGTTCGGAAGAAATAAGAATAATGTGCGCCTTGTTGTACTTTTTGTATGTAAGCAGAGCATTCAGGTTTCCGAATCTGAATTCCTGATCCGGAAACGAACGTATCCGGAACGTATGCGGCCGGACGGCATTATGGTTGAAATTCACATCGTGTTTCTCGTCTATGATTGGTTGCTGATCTATTTAAATACGACCTCATTCGATAACATTTTCATAATTATTTACATGAAAGGCGCTAAAATACAGTATGGGCGGAATCTGTTATCTTATCATTAACTATATTATTGGCTGATTAATTAACTGGCAAATAAATGAAAGTTTTATAAGTTAAATAGGGTAAACATACCGGTTTACCGGCCACTACCCCTTTTCGGCCACTTCGGAAGTTATTTTTAATAATAGGCAGTGTTATAGACCGCTCCTTTCTAATTTCGCGCCATTCGATCCGGACGAACGTCACGGTTTATAATCCAACGGCATGCCCTCAAAATTTGCGAACTGAGCCCTCAGTCGCCATTACAAAATTTCGTGTGTGGACGCGTGGCAAATTTAGGAAAAAAAATAGCAGGTGGATTGATTTTCAAAGGTAAGTTTTTAAGTGTTGCTTTTGGTTTATTGGTGATTGGTTTGGTTTTTGTGTATTTAGCATGTTTAATTTCATTATTCAAGTGCCCAAACTTATAAAACTTTTGATAATTTATGATATTTTTGGTGGTCGGGTAATACGTCAACGATAAATTTCAAAATCTACTTTCCGACCGGGTGGTCGCAAAACCGGTCTATTCACGTCATTTCTCTCTCCCTTTATTGCGGAAACCTTAAATTCACCAACATAGATTCCATAATATTTGTGAACAGCTAGAATTTTATGAATTTAAAGCTAGATTCCGGCCGCCAGTATACTTCATATTTTCAAAGATATGACCTTCAAAAATATCTAAAGTTTAGCGGCCGATAACCAGTAAAAACAAAACCTGTTTCCGGCCGTTTGACGGCCGATAACCAGTACAAACAAAACCTATCTCCGGCCGTTTGAAAGAAAGGATGGCCGATATTTAGCAAAAATTAGACCTGTATCCGGCCGTTTGAATTAAAGGTGGCCGATAAGTGGTGAAAATGTAACCTATCTCTGGCCGTTATATTCGTTTGTTACCCCTTTATGCTGCAATGGGTTAAAATGAAATTTGGCATAGAGATACTCGTAGCCTTACTCTAAATTAATACGGCTACTTTTCAACCGCGGGGACGTAGCTAGATCACTAATAATTACCACTTATTTAAGCTTATTTACCGGCTATATGTGATAACAGCTACATTTTGTTTGGTGTGCATGGTGTTGGAATTGTGATTTTATTTGCAGATGGCACCTGTCAGTAATGGAAAAAAAAGGATAAAAAATGAAGAGCATTCCCGACGATTTACTTATAGTGAAGAAGCACTGACAAGCGCTCTTTCAGATATACGCGGCAACATTCGTGGCATAAGAGAAGCATGCCGGCAGTACGGAGTCCCAAGATCTACTATACAGGACAGACTTTCCGGTCGTGTTGCTGATCAAAAGAGAAAAGTTGGCCCAGACCCTCTATTTGGTTTTGATGGAGAAAAGAAAATCGTTGATTGGATAATTGAGTTGGCGAAAGCTGGAATTCCAATAAACAAATATGATCTTCTGGATACCGTGGCCAAGCTTGCTATAGAACTGGGCATAGACCATCGGTTTCCAGGAGGTAAACCTGGAATACGATGGTATCTCAGCTTTCTCAAACGCCATCCAAACATAAGCATCCGAGAGCCAGAAGCTATAAATAAGGCGCGAGAAGCCATTAAAGAAAGTTCCATTCGAAAATGGTTTGCAGACTTACATACTTTCTTGGTTGAACGAAATGCATTAGATATTTTAGATAATCCGAGTCGTATTCTAAACGCTGATGAAACTGGTGTTTCATTGTCTCCTAAATCAGGGAAGGTTCTAGCTCCAAAAGGCTATAAAAACGTATATGTTGTTAAGAAAGGCAATGAGAAAGAGAATATAACAGTATTGGTGGTAATAACAGCATCTGGAGACATATGTCCGCCATTAGTGGTGTTCCCATATAAAAGACCACCTAAAGCAGTCGTCGATAGCATGCCGCCTGATTGGATTTTGGGGAAATCGGAGACTGGATGGATGCGTTCGGATACATTTTTCGAGTACATGTCTAACGGGTTCAACGATTGGCTCACGAAACAAAACGTAAAAAAGCCTGTGCTTTTTTTCGTAGATGGACATAAGTCACACATGTCCATGCCACTGAGTAAGTTCTGCGAGGACAATGATATAATTCTCTACGCTTTACCGCCTAACGCCACTCACATTCTACAACCAGCAGATGTAAGTGTTTTCAAGCCACTGAAACAAGAATGGAAGCGCACCGTAAAAAATTGGCAGAGTCGGTCTGAAAACCTTAACAAATGCGTAACAAAAACAAACTTCTGCCAAGTTTTTAAAGAGACGCTAGACATGGATATGACTCAGACGATCAAGAATGGATTCCGTAAATGCGGCCTCTATCCATTTGACGTAGAACAAGTAGACTTTTCAAAATGCGTAAAAGACGCTACGATACGAAATACAATTGCTGCTCAAACAAGTTCACAAAGACCTCTGAACGAGAGGCATTTTGAAATAGCCAGAAAAGTGTTTTACCTGATGGAAGAGAATATAGGTAAGCTGGGTATAAATCCAAGCCTAATCTTACGTGAACTTGATCGCACAAAGGAGGCATATTTACAAAAACGGCGTTCTAAATCGAAGACACCGCGAACTTCGCAATCCAGTTCCACTGCCAGACGCTCGAAATCATATGAAGTTAACAAATCCTCAAAGACACCGGAAACTTCACGATCCAGTTCCATCCCCCGACATTCTAAATCATTTGAAGTTAACCAATCCTCTGACAAGACCACGAAAACACCCCGACCTTCCCAATCCGGTTCAATCCTGGGAAATTCAAAATCGTTTGAGGTTAAGGGATCCTCTGATATGATAACGAAAACCCCCCTAGGTTTAATCCATCCATCCACTTCAACACCCAGACATTCAGAATCTTTTGAATTTAAAAATCCATCGAAAAGCGCCAAGCCAAAAACATCAGGGTTTTTTTCTGTTCAGGACATGGACCACAGCTCCATTCAGATTCCAGAGATTGGTTCTTATGTATCTCTCAACGACATCTCAATAGCACCATTCAGTGACATACATTTATCAAAAATATGCCAAGCTAGTAACGATATCGTTATTCCTTTTGATGACAGCCCCACGATAGATGCTATCCAAATTGAAACAGTCGCTGACCTACACAAAGATCCCTCCCACCCGGAAATGCATACAAATCTAGAAGCTAATGAATCTGGAAAGTACCAGGATGAAAGAGGAAACATCAGAATGGATATTTCATTAGATATAGATCACGATCACGTCCTCTCAAACAGGTCTTTGGATGTTTTACCAGATAAACAACTAACATGTGCTAAAAAGTCTGACACAAAAAATATTCCTCATAGTATTATAAGTTATAGTAATACAGAGGCTAGGACAATTTCAGACATGAATCTGGTTTCTTCTGCGTTGAATATCGATGATGTTAATGCAATTGGACAACCTGATAATGATTTTATTACGTTAGCAGAAACACAATCAATATTTTCTACAGAATCTTTGAACAATAAATCGGGAAATGCCAGTAAAATAAAAATAATAGAAAACATACTAATAGCATCAGCTCCGAAAACACCAGCAACTGTTATAGATGAGGATCCATTTAAAAAACACCTGAAATTTCCTGATGTCGTCCCTAAAAACAAAGGAACTCATACATTGAAGTCGAATCAGTTTCCAAGTGCTATAACATCTAAAGCTTGGCAACAATACTACGAAAAAAAAGAAAAAGCGAAACAAGACAAAGAAAACCAAATTAAGAAAAGAAAGCTTGAAAGAGAGCTAAAGAGAAAAGAACCACCACCAAAAAAGAATAGGATGAAGAAAAAGAAAGTAGAAGAAACTCAATCCCGTATTAAATGTGGTTCTTGTGATCTTGACCTTATAAGTGACACTGAAGAAGAGGGTGAAATGAATATTGGCTGTGATCAATGCATTCGTTGGTATCACCTAAAATGCACGAAACTAAAGAATTTATCATACAATCAAGCAGCTACTAAACCATATGAATGTATGTTGTGTGAAACTGCTGAAAATGCAAGAAGAGAGGTTTTGAAGACTTTCAATAACAATACTGACTGACTGATTGATAGACTGATTAAGTGATTTACGTAATTAAACTTTTTGTTGTGTATTTTTAAATGTTTACTTTTAAAAGAATTCTTACTGTACGTACGTATATTGTTTTTAATTGTTTTATTAATAGTTTTGGTGTACCTATTTTAATTTCTCATAAGTCCCAGTTTTACAGGGCATATAATTTTATGTTATGTTTGAGTTTTATTTTATATACTCGTAATTGTATAAGTAATTTTCATTGATCCTAAAGCCAAAAGTAGCTATTTGTTTGAGTTGAGATTTTAATTTGTTACTTAATTGTATTTTATAGCCGTAAAAGAGAGTAAAAATATACCGTTTATTGTGAATTTATATTTTTTTTACTTTTATACTATTATAAACCTTATGAGCCTTTGAATATGAGTCGTTTTTCTACCGTAAATTAGGTGGCCGATAACCAGTGCACTGGTGGACGATAACTGAGTGAAAAGGCCGATAGCCGGTATATTAGCTATTTTTACGAATAATATTGATTTTTTAATTATATATCACTGATAAGTCCATAAACGTTAGGTTTTATGAAACTAGACTATTGTAGGATAAAATGAAAAAAAAAACAAAAAACCTTGAAGTGCAGCTTAATGATAGAAATCAACTCTGAAGTCAACAAGCCGCTTAAACGGCCGATAACCGGTATGTTTACCCTAATAGTGATTAATTAATATCCATAATAAGAGCAGACAGATAAGTATGACGCACAACACCGCGCGACGAAAGGATAAGTAGGCCAACCAGTGGCGTGGTTCAAAGATTAGCCAATCGGTCGAGCACTGGTCATACGATCGCTGTCCCAGGGTCGGTTTCCGTGTCGGATCTTCGAGACTACCTCTGCCTTTCCCACAACAATGCTGTCTATGTTTCTTTTGTTATTCTTTCACTAAAGGCTGTGCCAGTCCTATCACAAAGAACAAAGTTAGTTTCGGCATAGCGTAAGGTTTTTCCATTATTTAATAAGTAAATTCTAAGAGATCGATAGCAAAGCGCAAACAAAATCAGTGACTGTATGTATTGTAGGTACAACCAACGAAATGAGTTAATATCATAATGCCGGATGAACATCCGCCAGGCATATCGAAATACGATTCCAAGCTATAATAGGATTATTCCTACCTACATCATTATGTGGGGTTTCATTTAAAAGTACCTAGACACCAGCCAATAATAACAAAAGAAAACACCTGTGTAAGTTTAAAAATACCTAGACAGTAACCGCTTTAACAAAGAAAGTGCTCTTATTTCTTAGCAGTAAGGTTGATTTCCACCGCGAAGTGTCACCACTGAATGGTTACCCGAAACAATGACAAATGCTAGTGAATTCTTCTCGCATCCAGTGCGTGGAGCCGAAAGGAATGTCAGACTTCAGACCCGCAAGGGCCAGGTTGTTCGAAAGAGATACCGCGGCCTCGACACAAAGGGCTAAGAAAGAACATGGGTGGTTTTTAGTCAGTAGAAGTCTAACACGACCGGCGACCCTACCCAGACTAGAAGGAGTCATTTGATGATTTCACACCCTCTACAAAAAAAGACTTACCTACTGAGTAAAACCCACTCATGTTCCTTCTCTACAGCCCTTTACGTCCCAGGGCCGCGGTATCTCTTTCGAACAGTCCCGCAGCCACGGCGTTGGCCCTTGCCACCACTTCCATGTTGCTGACATCTCTTTGAGGTACGCGTGAAATACGAACGCCGCCGTCAACACGGTCTGTCGTCATAAGACGAACGGTCGGCGAGCTAGCATACATCGGTAACCTAAATTTATGTTAACTCACCATATCTAGAATTAAATTTGAGGTCCTTCAGAACAACATTGTGTATGTACTGACTCCTCTTCAGCTTGCCTCCGTCGACGAACAGGTGGCTGGAGCCAACGGCCTCCGTGTCCATGATACCCACTCCGTACTGCACGCGTGACTCCTCCGTGTCGTTGAACGTCGACCATGTTATTACTATGTCGTTCGATTTCTCTGGAAAGTTAAGTTTGGAATGTGAATGATGGTGGCTATAAGAGTAGAAGAAAAAATAAGAAAATGACTACTAAAATGCCGGTTATTCTATACTCGTGAATCACATAATTATGGAAGAAGAAAAGATGCCGCATCGTCACCTTATAGCACTATCAGTCATTAAAACTGTGACGGCGGCGCCTCATCATAAACGATGTTCCTCTTCATAAAATGCTCTTCGTGAAATACCTATCCGAAGCCACTAACCCCGCTGCACGCTGTTTAACTTTAATAAATAATAAGGACTACTGACACGACGAAAATAATCGAACCACATTCACATTGTTGGGACACAGACCTTTTCTTTCCTTTTGTGGAGCGAGAAGTAGCAGTTACTCTGAATACGATTTCACTTACTTGACTACCTACTATGTAGGTACCTGAACGAGAAAGATTCTAGAAAGTGCTGATTTGTGCATGTAAATATGATTTTACCTTACCAAATCAAAATGCGAGTTTTAAAATTTTAGTTGAAGTTTATGGGAACCTTAAAAAAATTAAAAGGAAACTAACAAAGTTAAATGAAGTTATCAACAACTTCAAAACATACTTGTGTGTATCTGATTACATTATGCTTTACATAATCAATGTTTTACACAATATAACAAGGTAGAATCATTTTACTATGTTGTTAACAAATGTATGTTTAATGACTCAATTGTGTCAATTTTCCTTTTACTTTGTATTCAATATTGGCCATATTACTCATTTAAATGTGTTTTCCTCAAGTAACTCTTTTAAACTAAACCTTTGTCACATATCATACGTAGAAAATTCACAGTTGAGGTCAGCGCAAACTGCATTCAATTTGTGATGAGATGCAACACATTAACTATCCATATTTGACGGCAAGGTTGGTCCAGTGGCAGAGCCATTGACTGCTGCACTGCATACTGCGGGTTCGATCCCCGCACGGATCAAATATTTGTATGACCTACTATGTCATGCACAATGGTCCACTTCAAGGACTAAATGCGGAAACCTAAACCCCATGATAGGATTGTATGGCCTACAGATAGTTGTTCCGAGTCTGGGTATTTGTGTAGGTATATGAGTTTAAATGTTTGTTCATGCACCCACAATACACGAGGAATTCCTAATATAAGAAGTGTGTCATACATTCATGTATAAAAGTAGTTAGAGATTCTTGACTTGGCGAAGATCCACTCAAATCTACATTATCTGCATATGTAACTAATCCTTGGGGTGACTTGGTGCTTGTCAAATAATCAAAGTTTCGTTTAGTTTTATGTATTTCAGATCATATTATATATATCTGTTAATTTTAAGCAAGAAACACAAAAAATATTTTAAAATTACATTACATGGTTTTAATTAAACAAAGATGTAACTGTAAACATCCTCAACCATATTATTTAGTAGTAAATAGAGCAATTTTATCAATTATTATTAGGTACTTGTTGTTATCAACTAGTTTAATAATATTATTAATTCCAATGTTAGAAATGTTATTTGATCAAACATTACAAATCACTTTATCATGTAATTTGTAAATAGAACATGCCTAATTGTTTTTAAAAAACAATTTATAAATTTTATGTAGCTCTTATCTGAATAACATAAAATTCAAAATAAGATTAGGAATTTTCTCAATTGCTAGTGCACTTAAAGGTATTTTTTTTTTCTAGAAAAGGCCATAAAAGAAGGCCATAAAAGATGTGAGGAATGCATGCATAGCTACCTCAGGAGCTCAGGAGCTTAAGGCTTCTGTGGTAGCCGATATTTGTAAATACACATATAAGTAACAGACCGGTTAAAGGAATTAATCGTCGCAATTAAGTAACGTGAACAAATAGGAATAAATTTAATGAAAATATTTCAGCAAAGTAAAGGACTTACCTCCGAAAGCAATGTGCATTTGTTCCGGTTGGCAGTGAGTACACTCATAATTTACTCCTGGGTTCCCTTCCAGAACCCCCTTCTGCCAAGATAGCTTACTAGCCGAGTTTATCCCTAATAATAGGGAAATTATTAGCAACTTCATATTCGTACGTTTACGAATAAGAAACGCTCTAATATTTTCAAAGTTACTAATTGTATATTGAAAAGTTATTTAAAAATGAACACGAGTCAAATATAACTACTACAATCGTCACTGAACGACTAATTCACAGAACACTTACTCCTAGGAACTCCTATCGGACTAATTGGTGTTTGTTTGTGTTGTGGAACTGTGTTTTCAATTCGTTGATTCGTTGGTTTTCGTACTAGAAAAACAAACATCGCTCGGACGGAATTGTCAGAAATGAGAAACGTCACTAGCGTTCTGAAACTTAGAATGGAATTTTATCATGGAATGAAAATAATTATGACCAATACGCATTGCTCGTTAAAATTACAAGAATCCTAAAGAAAATATATTAACGTACTAAAAAACACAAGAAATAAAAATTCAAGACATTTTTTGTAGATAGTAAAAGTAGAACGTTACTCATTTTCGAGGTTCGTAACGTTTCATTCCTAAGATTTTGAACGCATTCAAGTAGTAAAGAAAATTATCGTAAATAACTATGCATTCAATTATCGCAAAATATTCCATGTTTTATCGTGTTATCTGCATATCTGAACAGTTATTAACTTTTTATTTAGTTGTCGTTTGTTTTGTAGTCGTTAAAAGGTATACATTTGTTTAGCAGTGAATCATTAAATTACCTACAACCTGCTGGCGACTTCAAATTATGACAGGCTGTCAGGAATTTTATATTATTGTAGTCTTTGTTTTATTGTTTGCTATCATGCATGGTGCTTTGCTCCGCGGTTCAGCAGCGGTTGCGTTGCGATTAATTTATTCATTTCACAATAGAAAACTCTCTACGTCTTCTTTCCTTGGGGTCGACTGAACCAGGGGCGTATTTTTAAATTTGGCGCCCCGGGCCAATAACATTTGCCGCCCCAGAAGTCAAGATAAAAACCATGAAAAAAATTTACTTGCGCCTTTTTTTTACAGCAGTCTCGAGTAAGTAGTTAATCAATGAGCCATAGGGCTCGGAAACGACATCAAACGTCTGTATCGACCGCAGTGTCATGGCGTGTTTTTTGCCGCCTGGGGACTACCCTAATTTGGCCGCCCTATCTACTTTCATCATTAGCCAAGAAAATAGCTAAAGCCAACAAACAATTTTTAAAATATTTGAAAATGTTACATCATCATCATCATCACCAGCCTATTAATGTTCCCACTGCTGGGACACAGGCCTCCTCTCTTATAGGTAATCTACCACGCGGGCCCAGTGCGGATTTGTAAATGTCACATGTCTTCGAATTTTTTGGTTCTCAGACATGCCGGTTTCCTCACCATGTTTTCCTTCACCGTTTTGAGAGCAGCGGTGATGGCATAAATTACACAAAGTAATGTGCCTGTCTGGGTTCGGCCTACTGTTCGTAAGTCGGGGCCACCACTGCTCTCTGAAATGTTACACTCCGGGCTTATTTTTGACAAAACAAACAAACAAGTCAGAAAAATCAATTTAAAAATAAAATGCTTTTTATTGCCAATATTTTATTTTATATTTAAAATTTATATTTAAAATTAACAAAAACGAACGAGCTCAAACAATTTTGACTCATCGGATAAGTTACATTCAACAATTCATACGTAGATACATATTTTTAAGAAATTATGCATGACCCCGACCCGAGGGCAAATACAAGAGCGAGCGGAGCGAGCTTGAAAATTTTGCCCCTTCTTTTTTTATGGCGGGTGTAAAATCATCAAATAACGCCTCCCTCTCTTGGGCACAGCGAAAAGGAGTCTCAGACTTCTACTGACTAAAAACCACCCATGTTCCTTCTTAGCCCTCTTACAACATCCCGCAACCGCGAGCTCTTTGCGTCGGCCCTTGCATCGGGTCGGGCCCCTTCCATGTTGCTGACATCTCTTTGAGGCGCGCGTGGAACACGAACGCGCCGTCGACACATCCTGTCGCCGTCGTAAGACGGACGGTCGGCAAGCTAGACCATCACTCACCGTCCACAGGCCCGCGTCTACGATTTTTCTAGCGAACTAGAAAATTTAAGCATTCCAGATTATGTTTGTTTTTTTTTTTTACCGAGTGTAGGAAACGGTGGGTGGCAGATTAGAAGGATATACTTCTTGTTCACTTGATTTTTGGGGCAGCATACTACAGACTGGAACATACGTAAGGCTTGTTCGAAAAACCGCCACAGGGTGGCGGCGAGGAAAATACGCCTCTGTTTGGTTGATCTTATTTATTTTTAAAAAAGTGGAATCAGTGGCGCCAAAACCAAAACAAAATGTAATCGGTTAGGGGTTGCCGGGCCATTGCCCTAGAGTGAATACGACCCTGGGCTGAACATGTTATCTTCTTCAATTCTGCCCTGTCAGTCGCCATGCTTTCATTTATTTAATTACAGGTACACAAAGTATGATACGGAATTACACTGTTATCCTGACCAAGGAAGGGTTAAACTTATCTCGCTTAATGAAATACCAAAATATTCGTCTAAAGCAATTTATTTATATTTGTACTAGGTAATAGGTAGACAACATTTTATTATTAAATTAAGAACAAGTAGAAGTTAAGACGGTTCTAGCGAAAAAGGTTAGTGTTGATTCTTAAATGTCGTAAGGTTTGTGTTCATTCTTGACGAGCCACAGTGAGTCGATTACTTGACCATCTTGTTCAACGTTTACCTGAAATCATAAACAATTATCACTGTACCTAAATATACACTAAGAATAAACAAAGAAATGCATGAATCAAATGAGCAGCGGTGGCCCAGTGGTGGCGGCCCCGACTTACGAACAGTAGGTAAGTCGTGAGTTCGAACCCAGGCAGGCGTCTTTGTATAATTTATTTCATCACCGCTGCTCGTAAAACGGTGAAGCAAAATATCGTGAGGAAACTGCATGTCTTAGAACCAAAAAAATCGAAGAATTGTGACATCTACCAACTTGCACTGAGCCCATCCTAAAGAGGAGGCCTGAGTCTCTGCAGTGGGAACATTATAGTCTGATGATGATGAAACAAAAAAATAAACAAAAACAGTAGTTAAGTAAATAAAATAACATTTATGTTAAGTGTGAAATCGAATACACGTTAGACAATGGAGATATTATTATAAAAGCAGGATATTTGTTTAGGCTAGCTCGGGTCTGATGACCAAATAAATTAACATAAAAGGTACTAGTATCAAAAAGTGAAGAATTACAGGGCATCATATATAATTCTTCTAAGTACATCGGTGTCACCAGAAAGAGTATCTAGAACGCTTACATCATTGCCGCGTTGGATAGCAATGCTGATTATTTGACCTAAAAGCTACATAAGACTGAACGTAGATTACTTGTTCCATATAGACGTGTGTCTTGTTGTGTGCGTTGAGCCTCGTGTAGCCATAGTCACTACTCCTGAACGCAGACCATGCCTCTGGATCACCTGTAAACGTTCATAAGTTCGATAGCTTTTAGGTAGGTACTACCTATAGTGAAAAGTTTTCACGGTATACAGGGTGTAAATAACCCTTCACACATACGTCAATCAAGCATTCTGTACATCAAACTAAGTACCTCTATGCAAAAATTTTTGCTGGGAAACGAATTTTATTTGGGGTAAAAAATCACATTTTACGGTAAAACTCAATAATGTAGCACTCTTAAAACATTGTGCTAGTGGATGCTTTGAATAGTAAACGGGTCATGGAGGTAATTTAAGTAAAGTTATAACCTGAAAAACTAGTATTTACAAAAACAGCTGTGCAAAATTTGTTACTTTGACCCCCAATATCTCCGTAATTAGGGGGTTCCCAGGTATGGTCTAGGACCAAAAAATAATCGCAGTGGTGGGGAGAATAAGTGGCCTTCGTTTGCGTTAACACCCTTTATATTTAGACACGTCCGTTTGCTGTTCTGCGATGTTTCATTACATCGAAAAACTGTACTGCGAACTCGCAATAATGAAAAAAATTGTACAGGCGCTAAATTAAAGAAATGCTTAAAATGTAGATATTGATTTAGAAAAGAAAATCAATTTACTTGTATCAATCAATGTAAGTTTTCTAAGTAACAGAACATCTTATTAATAATTTAAGACCTCGAATTAAACCAGGCTTCGCAGTATGATTTTCACGAAGTAGAATCGTTGGCAGTACCTACAGTTTATCGATGTAATGGAGGAGATCGGAGTAGGAGTCGATTGAACAAATCGTCGCAGTATATTCGATGATACGTTTTTCGCACATAAGTCGGTGTCCCCGATTTGAGTAAACTTACGTTTAAATTCCGAGTGTCCCTCCTTGCATCCAGCTGAGCCAGTTATAATGTGCACTGGAGCCCTAGAACATCAAGAAACTTTTTTACACTGATACTGTATGTAACCACGACCTCAGCCGTTTTCTTCGCCCCGTCGCGGCTGCGGGTAGCACGAAAGAGATACCGTGGCCGCGGCACAAAGGCTAAGAAGGAACATGGGTGGTTCTTAGTCAGTAGAAGTCTGACACTCCCTTTCGCTCTGCCCAAGAGCGGGCTCCCCAGAAAAAAAGCGTAAGTTCTTGAATAGGTAAGCAACTTATTTCATTTGTTTCCATTTCTCACAGGGTAGCCAATTTTTAAAAAGATTTGTATGACACAGGCATACAGCTGACAGCTACAGGTGGGTGAATAACTCGAAACTTACCCAGGGTTCACGTAGGGATACTCAGTGGAGCCATTGTACATCTTGTTGTCATAAATAGGGAACGTCCTCTCGTACAGGTGGTCGTGCGCCCAGATCACCAGGTCTACTCCATAGTCCTTCAGCAAAGGCTCGATAGCTATGGATGAGTGAAGTTTATATAATTACTATAGCCACAGTATAATTATGCTTGCGGTTTCGCTTGCGTGGAGTTTGATATTGTACCTCGGGGTCATACTACCGGAATAAAATTATCCAATGTGTTAATCCAGGTTGTAAACTAACTGCGTGCTAAACATCGAAATCCGTTACGTAGTTTTTGCATTAAAGAGTTACAAACATCCATCAAGGAACAACAAATAAATACAAAAAAACAAACACATAAATAAATAAATTCTGATTCTGATTCATCCATCCTCCTTAGATACTGTATTTACGCTCACCCCACATTCCATGCAAGCCGACGCGCGTCAGCTCTCGTTTGCAGTCGTAATCAATTCGGTCACTGCAGTACATCGGCCTGTGGCCGAATAGGACTATCCACGGTCTCTTTGATCTGCAAGAAAACGGAGTTTTGATTTTGATTTATTGACTTGATTAAAAAAAAACAAAATAGTGCTTTAAATACCATGAGGCAACTTCCTCAAGCCTCAGCTGGAAATTTACGCGCTCTAGCTGTTACCAGCGGCTTTGCCCGCTGCAACTCGTAATTTACCCCACGGAAAGATAAAATCGGGATAAAAACTATCCTTTGTGTTAATGCAGGTTATAAACTATCGGTGTACCAAATTGTATCCAAATCCGTTCAGTAAAAATCTAAATAAAAAATCAAAATTAAAATATTTTTATTTCACATAGGCCTACATGGGCACTTATAAAACGTCGGTAAAAAGGGGCACGGTTCGGTGCATTGGTCGATTCCTAAGGAGAAGAACCGGCAAGAAACTCCAAAGGTTACTCTTTTAATCTTTTAAAATCGTTTGGGTTAACAATAAGGTATAATACACACATGAAGACCATACAGATTAATGTCTGAGATGGTCTTTTAAAGAAAGCACCACACAGATTTGAGTGGACCCGTCCAGTCAGTGCAAGCATTTGTCAGTTATCGTGGAGCTCGACTTATAACTCAAGGAGCTCAACGTCCCTGCCGGGGCTGCGGGTAGTCCTCTGGTTATCGCGGCCTCGACATAGAGGGCCAAGAAGGAACATGGGTGGTTTTTAGTCAGTAGAAGTCTGACACTCCCTTTCGCTCTGCCCAAGAGTGGGAGGGGTTATTCGATGATTTTACACCAACCAAAAAAAAAACAAAAAAAAGGAGCTCAACGTCACGACGAACAATACCAAAGAAAGGACATTTGAGTAGTCACAAACTTTCGCCTTTATAATATTAGTGTGATTATTGTGATAGAGTGATTTATGGCTGATTATAATTTTGTCTGACCTATTTTCCGGAAGGTTGGCAGTCTCCAAGTCTTCTTTGAGCCAATCATACTGGTTGCTGATGAGTTTGATGCCGTAATTAACGTAGTAGTACACCTCGGTGGAGATGGACACGAAGTGCACGGGTCCGAGGTCGAAGCTGTAGAACAGACTCGGTGCGGGCCCCGGCATCGAGAAGCGCGCTGCGTAGTTGCTGAAGTTACTGTGGATTGGTATTTTTAACATTATCGCAAGAACGACGGCTCTGTATAGAGAATATACGAGGTTTCGCTTACAATATTAAGATAATCAAGGCCCTAAAACTACGCGCAAAACCTTAAAAAGAAAAGAAAACTGAACGGCTGACAGGCCCACAATTCATGCGTCCTAACTTAATTCTCGTAGTCCTTCGCAATCCATAAATAAATATATATATACTATATCTCTTATTAATATTTTACAGTCACATGCGTTTAATTCCCCCTCATCACATGCCATAGCAAGGTCGATACGTACTACTTCTCCTCATGGTTCCCAGGACACGTCATGTAAGGTACAATGGCTGCCAAAGGCTCTATCTGTCTCATGAATTCGTCACCAACAAGGGCGTTCTTGGAATTCATGTCGTACGCAAAGTCTCCGACGTGCAGAATAACGTCAAAGTGAGAGCGTTGGGCTTCATCTTGCAGATACGATAGAGACTGTAAGAAGAAAGGCTCTATTAAGATAATACTAAGACATTGGCTGCTTATTACAATCCAGTTTTCTTATGATATGACACAGCACAGTCGGCCATGCGAAATTGGTAACCGCACTAGTTAGTATAAGCTGTGAGCGGTCGAATTTACTTTCTAAGTTTTTAATTTGTTACCAGTTACTTTGGACAAAGAAACAATTTTAAAGTAGATTTTACATGTATACACTAGACAGACAAGGGCCTGCAAAGTAGCGGAGAAAAGAAGACTGGTATAACGTACTTGTGCGTTTCCGCTGCCCATGTCGCCGTAGATGGCAGCTCGAACAGGCCAGTCCTCTCCCTCAGGCGCCGTGCGGAACCAGAACTGCTCCGACCATCCGTACACAGAGCCAACGTGGTATTCTGCCAACATTATAGTACATTGTAATACAAGGGCCTAAAATGACCCATTATATACGAGGTAGTTTTACTACCGAGCTTTAGCGAGGTAGTAAATAGGAACCGAGTTGTAATGGGATTTTAGCGCCGTGTGTTACACCGTACTTTTCACTACGATTGCGAGAAAATAAAATAACCATGTTCAATATGAAAGTTTATTTTTTATTAAAAATTAAATGTACAATTTGTACAGTTGTTCAAAAATGATATGATTTTTCCCGGCAACTTAATTTCAGTCCTCTGTGAAGACGAACATTGTGTAATCTGTGGGGTAAACGTAGGAGATACAAAACGTTGTTCAAGGTTTGAGGGTCCCTCGTTCGGATTTTCTGAATATACAATCAGCTGAGTTGACTCATCCTTTGATGTCGATGGTTGTGGCCTAGTTGGGAGAACATTGATGCGTTCTGTGATACGCTGGGTGATACCAATTTGTTTTATACTTGAAGCTAAATGCATGACGCAGTGCGCAGGTCGCGGCAGACGGGGGAGAGCACGTGGAGGGGCAATAAATGCAATTTTACGCCCGCTCTGGTACGCTATTATGACGGTATTTTTAAGCAAGAGGAGTGAAAATTATATTATCCATCTGATCGAATTTTCAACCTTGACGGAGATTAGAAAGTACGCCGGAACCTTTATTGTGCACAAGTGTGTGCGTAAACTGAGAATTAAGGAACAGTAAGTGCAATGCTAACTCCAAGGAAAGGGCAATCCGACACGAACGGGCATAGATCAGGCGCGAGGCCCAAGGCCCCAAGGATCTAAAGGCCTTACGTGCCATGTGCTCAGAGGCACGGGGGTGTTACACCACAGACTTCCATAAATTCTTAATGGAAAACCCCAATAACACTTTTTCCGAACAGGAAATAGCGCCCATGGCAGTTCCGCTAAGCAGTCCCACTTGCAACCATTAGAACAAACGGGGTAGTTACAAAGGTACCCTAAAACTGCTACCAACACGTTCTACAAAACATTGTATCGACGTGCGCGCCACTACTGAACTGGCATTTCACCAAGTCAATCTTCACAACGAATATTCTAACTCATAATAATAAGTTCTGAACTCCGGACCTTCGGTTCATATCATTCAGGCTAGTTTAGGTCAACAAACGTTCAAGATGACCTAAGAGCCTTAGTCTAGCTGATTGTTGATATAAAGAAGACGTCGAGATAACCTTAATAAAGCCACTGATAACTGTACCTAGCCCACTAGTTAACAGTGATTTTTATCGGACTGTGTACAAACCAGCTGTGAATAAAAGCCTGTTCTTCACAACACAAAGATTACATACCGTAACTGGTATTAAACTTGAGGTCCCTCAAAGTCACAGTGTGTATATACTGGCTGCGTTTCTTCCGCCCTCCATCCACGAAGATCTTGCTTGAGCCACGAGTCTGCTTTTTCATGGCGCCTTCACCGTACTCCACGATTGACAGCAGGGTGTCGTTAAACGTCGACCATGTAATCACTATGTCGTTCACTTTTTCTGGAAGTTTAAGAGTCAGTTGATTGTGATTAAAATGACCATTTTACTACTAATTCGTATTATTATCCAATTCTAGAATTCTACTACCACTATTATTATAATTATGCTAAAGCGGCCATTTTAGCCGTGACTCTTTTGATATTCACAATTCTTTTTATGCCGAAGAATATAAATGTCTTTGTCTCGAATTAAACCATTATATCAAGGGATATATCGTGTTACGTATGGAGGTCGAATAGATGTTGATCGGTATAATATATATTCGTATTGAGATGTGTTTGGTTCGACTGGAGCCGGCCTCAACAGAGTTGGGAAAAGGCTGATGATGATGGTTCTCACAAAGAATGGGCCATACGTTTTGGTATGCTCGTTGCCGTAATAAATCTGACACAGTCATTATACTGGTGATCTTGATACTGGGGACAGTTTCTTCAAGGCAAAGAGTTTGTGCCGCACAAATTTAATAATGCGACCACTTAGGTACCTGTCTATCAATAGATTGGGCTGCGGGTTGTTCGATAGAGATATCGCGGCCTCGACAGAAAGGTCTAAGGAGGACACGGCTGGTTTTTAGTCTGTAGAAGTCTGACACTCCCCCCTACCACTTTGGCCAGAGCGGGAGGAGTCATTTGATGATTCCTCACCCTCAAAAAAAAAAGTTGTATTACCTATAGTATAATGTCTACGACCCTATCCATATAAATGATTATGTGCATTCTATGAATATATGTATAGCGCACTTGTACTCTTTAAAATCGCTTGAGAACAGTTGTTTCAATAAAGTAACATCCTCACCAGATCAATTACTTTCTATTATAGAATTCTGCTGCTCACACTTTGTATCTAGGTACATAAAAAATAATTGTATACCTAACGATCAAGGGTCACAACTCCAACAAATAAGGTCAAACGTACAATGACTTACCTCCGAACGATAGGTGCACTTGCTCAGGTTGGCAGTAACCACAATCATACTTTGGTCCTACTCTCGCTTTGGAAAAATCTCTAGCACTACTTAAACCTAACAGAAGCGAGATTATAAACAACTTCATATTCTATTTGAACAAGACGACTACAGTCTGAGCCTCGTAATTGATTACTAAGTAGGTATTTAGTTGAAGTTAAATATACAATAGCAATGCCGATAAATGTTACTGACATTATTCATCGTTGTTTTGCGGATGATTAATCAGTTTCGAGCTACTTCCTTTGTTTATAATTTTTGTATGTTAATAAATGATAATAGAATTTTGTTGGTGGTTTTTAGAGCAAAACAAATTCAAATGAACTTATTTATTTTTACATTTCATTTTAAACGAAATAGAACTAAATGCTGTAATTCTAGACTATATTATACTGTTTCATTTGAATGTGAGTCACTTATTTACTTTACTTAGAGGTAGAAAAAAAAGAATGTTGGCGTAAATTAATTGTATTCAACAAAAACTATTTTTCAAATAACATCTGATATCTCAAGTTAATAAACGAGTACTGATTAAATTTTTCTTGTCTCCGGTCTTCTGTACTGTTTCTCTTTCCATCTAGTGACTATTTTATGTCGTACGGCTTGTGTTCATCCTTGATGAGCCAGACTGAATCAATCACTTGTCCAGCCCTTTCTACGGACACCTGCATTCAAACAAAACATTAGTAATGACCGCGAGAAAGCAATAGTCGAGTAAACACCATAGGTATAGATAGGGCTTCTGTTCCTTTAATTTAATCGTCATAAATAAATAAACATAGCCGAAATAAGCGTGGGTGTACCTATAATATACCCACATTTGGCTAGTTATGTCTTAGTCCCATTTTAAGGAGCCTATTTACATCAACCGGGCACAAATCCAGCCTCTGTGGGTGCTACTGAGATTCCTGATGCAAAATCCCAATAGCACTTTGCCCGACCCTGACGTCGAACACATGACCTTATGCTCAGCAGTCGTGATGGCGATCACTAGACTAACGAGTCTTAAATCAAGTCATAACAAAATAACTGCAGGTGAATGGCATTCGGAAGATCGCAAGTAAGAACTGGTCTTGGTCTCAACCAGCTAGTCACGCTCCGACCAAGGAATAATGGCAAAACAAGAAGGTCGCCGGTAATGATGATTTTGAATGAAACAACATGGCTGCCAGTAATGATGATTTAAATGATGTCTGAAGGTACCTGTTCCACCCGTCGGGGCTATGGGTTGTACACTCGAGATATAGGGCTAAGAAGGAACATGGGTGGTTTTTAGTCAGTAGAAGTCTGACACTCCCTTTCGCTCTGCCCAAGAGCGGGAGGGGTTATTTGATGATTTTCCACATGCCAAAAAAAAAGGTAGGTACCTGTTCCAAATAGATGTGCGTCTTGTTGTGTGCAAAGAACCTCGTGTAGCCAAACTCTTTACTCCGGGCCGCAGACCAGATGTACGAATCAGCTGCACAACATTTGCAAGACAGTTAGAGTTAGACATGTTAACAACATCATAATGAAGTGTTGCAATAGAGGAATACTTACGTTCGTAGACAGATTGTCCCTCGACGCATCCAGCCGAGCCTGTTACGATATGCACCGGAGCCCTGTAACAAAACGAGTTGTAAGTATTACCTATAGGCCCAATAGGTCCCTACAGCGCGTGAAAATAAAATAGAAAGCTAATATTGGCGCGGAGCGGCTTAGGCAATATTTTAGTTTTCTGTTAAAATAACGTCATTTTTTATTAAAATAACGGCCCTAACGTACGACCTAAGGGCGAAGGGTGCGATATCAACTGCAGTGCAGTGCCAGCCAAGTGCACTTGAAGGATTCCTGTCCAACAGAAACTCTACTTAAACTTCGCCATCAAACAGGTTCCTCTATTTGATTGGTTACTCCGTCTTTCTCCAAATCAGGGTGTCGAGTAAGGAATCAGCGCCCCTTGAGGCAAGTATTGGCACAAAATTGTGCCCACAGATCCTTTTAGCAATAAGTTGGTATTCAGCTGCATCCGGTAAGGCCGGTAGCTGACGCTGATGAGTTTGTTTTTGGTTTGGGAATAGTGTGGCGGGCTTGTCCCAATTAAAAAAATTCGATTACTCGGTTTTAGGACCCTTTTCGACTTACCCAGGATTAACGTAAGGCTGCTCTTCAGATCCATTATACATTGTTCCATTGTACAAGGGAAAGGTTCTCTCATACGCGTGCTCATGTGCCCAAAACACCAGATCTACTCCATAGTCCTTTAGGAAAGGTTCCAGAGCTACAAGAGAGGCAAGCGAAGACTAAAGTATGATTCACAACTTAGAAATTGTGTATTTTGTTAGAATGGTATAGTGACGGTTATGTTAGCCTTTGTAAAGTGAGAAAATAAAGATATTGTATTGTATTTTACATAGTTATTTATCTTAAGTTGAACATGATGAAATATAAGGTTTATCCAGTGGTGACAAAAATAATGGACGAACGAATTAGTTCTCCTATCTTAGTGAAACATCGTTTGAGATTTCAAATAAAAGCACTTACGGTACGTTCCATTTAGACCGATCCTCGTTAGTTCGTGGTCGCACGTTGACTTAAAGTTGCTGCAGTACATTGGTCTGTGGCCGAACATTACAATCCACGGCCTTTTGGATCTGAAAAATAATGCATTATTTTACTAGTCTACATCGTGTGTCACTGCTGGGCTAAAGCCATCCCTCTGTCCTAGCATATCTCTCTATTCCCTGTAAAGATGGTCAGATGAACACACCACCTTCGTCGCGGGCGACTTCAACGGCGCTGACTGTCCTAAAACGACTAGAATCTGACGATCTTTGGCTTTCTCTGCGGGATCATCCGTGCATCGCAGTCAAGTGGGCGTGGCCACTTAACCCTGACTGTTTATTTTAACATCGTATCCTTGACTTATAGAGTGCAAGGTTGATTATATTTAAGATTCTAACGCGATTTGTTCGCTTGACGTCTATTCGTTGCTCGCTGGCCAAACTTAAGTATGACTTCTGTTGTTCAGTAGGAGAAGAGAAGAGTGATAAAGCGCTTGTCACCTCTTAGCTGCCACTTGTTTGAATTATTATATTATTTTTGAATCGTCGTTTTGGCTTTACAGTGGACACTTATGGTGCACATCTTGCTACATCGTTCTCACATGATAATATACCATCTCAACATGAATGATGTAACCAAAGTTTTGTAACAATATTATGATTAAAAAGAGTGTCCATGAAGTTTCTTGCCATTCTTCTCATGAGACCAAGGCTTTGGAATCGGCTACTACAGTACACTGACAGTTATTATGCCTTGTGAGTGGGACTGTAGCTTAGTTTATTAGCAATAAAAGTATTTGTTTGACTATTTAAAATAGCCTGTAACTGGCCTACTTGAAATAAATGAATTTGATTTGATTTGAATAAAAAAAAACCCAAATATCATCATTCTCCTGTCCTTGTTCAAATTTGTGATGTCTTCTTCTTCCATACTTCTCGATTTCTCGTCATGTCAGCAGCCATCTCCTTTCTAGCCATATCATCCTACACACAGTCCATACTTCGTATCTTTGGTCTTCTTCTACTCTTATAGCCATTACATTCACACTCAAAATAATCCTCATAACATTTTCGTCATGCCTTCGCATCATGTCCATCCATACCACGACAATCTCAATACTCATTCCTTATTTTATCAACTCGCGTCACACCACACATCCCCCTTAGCATTCTACAAATTAACTCAAACATGATCTCTGAAAACGTGAAAACTCTTTTTTTGGGAGTCGTGGAAAACTATGAAACAAAACACACCTATTCTCTGGTGAATTAGCTTTCTCGAGATCTTGTTTAATCCAGTTGTATTGATTACTAATGAGGTCCCTGCCGTATTCTTCATAGTAGTAGTATACCTCGGTGGAGATGGACACGAAGTGCACGGGTCCGAGGTCGAAGCTGTAGAACAGACTCGGTGCGGGCCCCGGCATCGAGAAGCGCGCTGCGTAGTTGCTGAAGTTACTGCGGATTTAACACAAGGTTGGGTGGATATTGAAGTTAAATAGTTAATGTGAGGAACAACTTAAAATGCACGTGCGTACGTTGGGGTGTGTTCGAAAGAGAATCAATGCTTTTTGAACATTCAAATATCACAAGCCAGACTTCTAAAACGCTCACAATTCGCCTTTTTGGCGGAACAAACATCCAACATCACACGTTATTAATTCTGGCTGTTAGGTTACAAGAATTTGATTTAGTATGCACATATTCATTGTTCCCTTCTTCGTATAATAATATGAAAAAAACATTGGAACACAAAGAATATTACCTATATCCATATCACGAATAGAATAATATCAAGAATACGTACTACAGTAAATAAACAAAACTCACTAGGCTTGCTCGTGGTTCCCGGGGCATGTCATATAGGGCACTATGGCGGCTATCGGCTGTATTTGTCGCATGAACTGATCACCTACTGTTGCGTCCTCAAAGTGCAGGTCGTACGCGAAGTCACCCACGTGCAGGACCATGTCAAAGTTATCGCGCTCAGCCTCGTCTTGCAAATAGGAAAGGGACTAAAACAAACAGAAGAAACATGTGGAACAGACATTAGAAATGGAGAAATATGATGGACGTCTTCGGTTCGCTCCGCTAATCTTCGCTTTGGAGTAAATAGGTTCAAACAACCTGATCAGTGGTTAGGGTAGCGAAAATGAGTTAGAACTGGGAGGGACGACGTGGAGAAGAAGACCTATCCTTTAGAAACGGATTAATAGGAATTGGTAGAGAAATAATAGAATCTTTTAGCGAGGAAGCGTCTATAACTCTCCACCACCACCACACCAGAGCAGGTTAAAAAAAATGTATTCAAAATAAAATTATTTTATTTTACATAGGCCTACATGGGTACTTGTAAAACGTCGACAAAAAAGGTGCACGGTTTGGTGAAACGGCATGAAACGCAAAAAGGTTACTCTTTTAATTTTTTGAAATGGTTTGGATTACTTTTTTATATTTTTATTGGAACAGTAACATACCTGTGCATTAGTGTTGCCCAAGTCTCCGTAGATGGCGACTCGCACTGGAAAGTCCTCACCTTCGGGAGGCGTGCGGAATGAAAACCTGTCGGACCAGCCATACACCGAACCAGCGTGGTACACTGAACAGACAGGCCGACATCAATATTAAAATTAACATTCATGTATGTTAATAATGCTTACAGTTCTCTACTCGATAGTTAAGCTTCCTATTTTTCTAGTTTCCACGTACGATCGGCTTTGAAAGAGTACACCCTGTTATTATCTTGATGCGGCTTCTAATGGGCAACAAACGAACCATATTCCTAGATCGTGCAATCAAAATTATTCGCGAGACTTGCATTATACAACTACCTGATGACAACCCCCGTCTGGTCAGAGGTTCATTCCATTTTTATGTAGGACTAGCTGAAGATACAATCGGGATAAAAACTATCCTATGTGTTAATCCAGGGTGTCACCTAAGTCCACACCAAATTTTATTAAAATCGCTCCAGCCGTTTAGACGTGAAGAAGTAACAAACAAACACACTCACAAACTTTCGCCTATATAATATTAGTGTGATGAGGAACTATACACCTCTTAAATCTCATAATTGTACAGGTCTCCAAGTCGTACATCAGTTTGGTGCAAAGCATCTTGTCAGTAACCGACTGGTCTTAAAAAATCAGACTACTGGTTACTATAAAATCTTAACGGATTAAGTCAATACCCCAGGTCGATTCAGTGATCTAAACCCAGGTCTTCACTTATTCAGTCGCTTTTTGCAGAATTGAAAACATTGGCAGTAAGAAAACACTCACCATACTTGGTATCGAACTTTAGATCTTTGAGCGTGACAGTGTGTATGTATTGTCGTCTGGCCAGGGGTCCTCCATCAACGAACAGTGTGGACGTTCCGTTCACCTCCACATCAAAATTGTTGTCTGTCTCGCCGTACTGCACTCGCGACTCAATGGTGCTTTGAATTGTCGACCATGTCACTACTATGTCGTTCGCCTTTTCTGAAATATTTGAACCATTTACTGTTCTGTGCTGTGTACAATCCAAGAGGATGAAAAACTGAACTGACTGAGGACGTTGTATTTTTAATCGTTGCTTAATTTAGAAGGGACTTTAAAGGGGTTACATTCGCCACAAAGTAAATTTGCCACGAAGAATAGTATGTGTAAACTCGCCACAGCTCTATTTTCATGAAGAAAAATCCGCCATACAAGCCGTTATTTTTTGTTTCCAATTCTGTATGCTATGATACTATTCAGTGAAACCGCTTTGTAAGACGCTAATAAATAATACCAAACCTAATATAGTAAACTTACCCATTAATCAACTAATACCCATTAATCCTCAATTGAATATAATAAAACAATAAAACATGACGTCATGTTCGGCATGAAGTAGTCTAGTCTTTTTAACTAGTTAACTGGATAAGTTAGCAAGCTTAAGAAATCGAAGGCGCAGATCGATGGATTTTCTTCAATTATCGACTTTATTGGTAAAGTCAAAATACAGGAAAAGAACGATAAGAAAACTAGTGCTGGAAGTCTTTGTAAATTAATAGGGGATGTTTACTGAGTAAAAAAATGTGATTCTAATTAGTCCGTGTGTTAGATTATCAATTTCTTTTTGTGTTATCAAATCAATAAAAATTTACGAAGATAAAACGCCTCAAAGATATGAGTGGGGGTAAGTGACGTTACTGACCGCTAAAGAATGTCATAAGTACTAATGTCTTAGAGTATGACGTCACACGAGTTTTCAAAGCACTGTATCGTCTTTATTGTTTGCTTACTTAAAAAATCTTGTTAACATCCCTATTCATAAATAACTCTATGAACTTTCATCATCATCATCATCAGCCTATAATGTTCCCACTTCAGGGACTCAGGAGGCCTCCTCTCTAGGAGAGGGATGGGCTATAATCCACCACGCGGGCCCAGTGCGGGTTGGTAGTTGTCACATGTCTTCGAATTTTTTGAACTTTACTTACCCCCAAAGGAAATATGAAGTTGTTCCGGTTGACAAAGTACGCAAAAATACTCGTGGAATGAATTCAATTCTTTAGCGAAACATGTCGCTAACATGGGGAATATAAAAATAATCATTTCCATAAAAGTGACCGACACCTCCTGATGTTCGTATTCTTTTCCTAACAACCGTCCTATTTTATACATCTAAAGATATTCTAATAATGTACTTTACTATTAATTTTAACTGCCAATGCAATATGTAAAGAAAAATCAAAATATTTTTTTGCCATCAAGTTACTTAGGTATTTAGAAAATACTAAAAAAATATGTTTTAAATACTTTTACATTTGGTTGATAACTGAAATATTTTATTTCTTCGGCACAATAGTGGCATTAAAATTAACTGTAAGCGGGTTAGTAAGTAGGTATGTATAACTGAGGAAGAGCGATAACACATGGAGTACCGCAGGGCAGCATCATGGGAATAAATAGGCTCATGATGATATTATTATATCGTGCGGGAAAGCTATCGGGCGCCTATAACACCCAAGGCATCGATACTGTGGACTATTTCGTTTATCTGAGCTCTAATATAAGTAATGAAGGTAGCTGCGTCCTGGAGGTGTGCCCCGCTTGGGCGGAGCCCCGCCGTGTTCTCGTAGCGGCGATCGGCGGCGGCGACCTCTCGCGCCCGGCCCTGGTGCAAGCCATGGTCCGGGGCGAGGAGGAATGGGACGCCGTCGCCTCCTTCTGCGAAGCAGTGATGCTGGCGAAGGAGGTGGCGGAACGCGAGAGGGAGAGAACCTCTCGTCCCAGCCGCCGCGGGAGGCGCTCCGGGCGTCGGGGGTCCCGCGATGACCTCCGGCCACCGTAGACGCGGGCCTGTGGACGGTGAGTGATGGGCTAACTCGCCGTCCGTCCGTCTCACGACGAAAACAGGCCGTGTCGACGGCGCGTTCGTGTTCCACGCGCGCCTCAAAGAGATGTCAGCAACATGGGAGGGGCCCGAAAGGGCCGACGCCTGTCGGGGCCGCGGGTAGTCCAACGGTTATCGCGGCCTCGACATAGAGGGCGAAGAAGGAACATGGGTGGTTTTTAGTCAGTAGAAGTCTGACACTCCCTTTCGCTCTGCCCAAGAGCGGGAGGGGTTATTCGATGATTTTACACCCACCAAAAAAAAAAAAAAAAAAAAAAAAAGGTACCTGCGTCCCATAAATAAAACGGCGGAACGCCATGGCTAAAGAAGTTTTAAAACAAAGGCCCGTTTGGTTAGAGCACTAGTTTTCCCGATTTTCCTTAATGGAGTTGAGACGTGGGCAATCCAAACAAGAGAAAGACAGAGGATGTCACGATGGTCCGACCAAGTAAAATAGGCTATTTCCTCAAGCAAATTTCAGCAGGTGGTGATGGCATCCTTGGATCGAAGTGGATGGAGGCAGATTGTCCGTTTGAAGGAGTCCAGTGACCTCGATCCTCGGTAATGAGGGACCGACTGAAGAAGAAGAAGACAAGTGTGCCAACCTAAACAACCTATAAGGGTTGTGTTTGGGCTTGTGAAAAAATTTATGGTAGTAGCTTAGATAACGAAAATAAAAGGAAAACTATCACAGCTAAGTAGGCTTTACAAGTTTACGAGTAATAATCGACCAACTTATACAATGTACTTGTATGAAATGTTTTCCTATACAAAATGTATAGGAGGGGCTGCGGGATGTTGTAAGAGATACCGCGGCCTCGACATATTTAATAGCTAAGAAGGAACATGGATGGTTTTTAGTCAGTAGAAGTCTGACATTCCTTTTCACTCTGCCCAAGAGCGGGAAGGGTTATTCGATGATTTTCACCCGCCAAAAAAAAAGGTCTCCAAAACTGCAAACGTAAGTTTGTTTTATTATTACAATAAAAATCATCGTTCGGAGTCAGGTAGGCAGGGTGGTTAATCAGTTTAGTAAGTTCACATATTTTGATGGGTAACTACGGAACCCTACATTGTGCGTGGTCCGACATGCACTCGGCTGGTTATATTTAATATATTACATTAGTTTTTTAACGTTTGCCTATCTTCTTATTAACTGTTCCTAGATCACTAGTAAAAAAAAATTGTCAAATACCCAATTGAGAAACCCCCTTTTTACCCGACTGCGGCGAAGCCTAAAAGGAGGGTTATTAAATTGGGATATTGAGGTTTACCTTGTATCATCCGGTCAACCTTATAGCCTGAAAGAATGCAACTATCGTTATGGACCGATAGAAAAAAAAGAGAGCGAAGAGTTTTTTATTTTTCTGGACCTTGCGAAGGCATTTGACACGGTTTCTGTGCCTATACTTATTCGGAAGATGGAACGCCTTGGAATAAAGGGGGTTCAATTGAAACTCTTTGAGGATTATCTGAGTGGGCGTACTCAGAGCGTGAAGATAGGGGAGTGCGTCAGTGACGCACGCCAAGTTACCTACGGCGTGCCTCAAGGCAGCGTACTGGGACCTACCCTCTTTCTTATATACATTAACGACCTCGGTATGCTAACTATCCCTGAGGGTAAAATTATAACTTTTGCTGACGATACTGTCCTGTTATTCAGCGCGGCCACGTGGAGTGAGGTCTACGGATTTGCACAGCTGGGCTTCAACATGGTATCGGGTTGGTTACAGAATAATATTCTTACCCTAAATGCTGCAAAAACCAATTACGTCACTTTCTCCATAAAACGTAACAGGCCTACCTCGACTACTGCTCCGCTTTCAATCGTAGCTCACTCTTGTCCGATGCCATACGCCACTACTTGTACTTGCGCTCACATTGATAAAGCCGATAATGTAAAATATCTGGGCATTATCATAGACAGTGCACTAAATTTCCACAAGCACATTTCCGTATTGAGTGGTAGGCTGCGGAAGTTAATATACGTCTTTAAGACCCTTAGACGGGTGGCTAAGGAAAGGGTGAAGAGTTTGGTGTATCTTGCCCTCGCTCAATCTTTATTGACATACTGCATCACATCTTGGGATGGTGCCCCAAAAGCCACTATTCTTGAATTAGAAAGAGCTCAGAGAGCCATCTTAAAAGTGTCATGGTGCCTTCCTTTTAGATACCCTACCACCCTTCTATATAAGGAAGCGAAGGTCTTAACAGTGCGCCAACTATTCGTACAACAAATAGTTTTGAAGCAGCATGGTCTCTTAACATATTCCTCTTCTCTATCGCGTGGCAAAAGGCGATACAACCCCGCAGACAGTTTTCGCAGCCGTCTTTTGACCAAGTTTTCGCAACGATTCTTCTGCCACCTCGGCCATTATCTCTACAACAGTATCAACAAGTCTCTGCCTATCTATGACCTTACTAGGACGAAATGCAAAATGAAAATTACTTGCTGGCTTCAGGATTTAAACTACCTTGAAACTGTAAAAATCCTAGCTGTCCCGGAGTAGTTTACGACATAGTAATTAATTTTAATCAAGGATATATTTTAATATTATTCATCAATTTTCTTGACATGCATTGACACAGATACACACACACAAACTCCCTGTGCGCACACTAAATTTAAGTTTTATTCTTGACATTGGTATTAATTTTGTTTGTTATTTGTGTTTTTATTTAGATTTATTTTTTGATTCGTATTTTATATTTTGATTTGTATTTTGATTTGGTTTTTTTATTTCTTATATTGATTTTACTTATTTATTTTTTGGTTTTTTGATATTGATTTTAAGTATTTGTTTTTTGATTTTGATTTTAAAATTAGTTTTGATTTTAATTTTGATTATGAGTTTGATTTTTAATTAAATTTGGATATAGACTTAGATTTTGATTTTGATTGTGTTCTTAATTATGATTTTAATTGAATTGATTGTTTAATAGCTGCGACTTAACATTTCTTACCCTACACATTCCTCCAACCCCACACATTACTAACCATACTAACACTACCTATATAGATATTTGCCATAAAAATTGTTAAACAATTCGCTACTACTGTCTGAAGCATTCTAATGTTATAAAGCTTAAGGGGGGGACCTGGTGTCCTGAAATACAGGCCCCAAGCCTAGTTTAGGCACCAGTCTCCCACAATATACTTATTTTTTTGTCACTTGAAATGTATTGTGTGTTTTTATGTGTATTGTGGCGAGAAAATAAATCTTATTATTATTATTTCCTTTATTTATTTATTCACATAAAATTTAAATTTTTAAATATTTCATATAAAACTCATAAAAAAACATTTAAAAATATAAAAAATAGTCGTCCACCGGTGACGGGAGCAGGGTCCAAGCTACCGGTGGTTAGGGCTCCAGAGACAGGAACCTCCTCACAATGCGAGCCGTATCGAGGAGTACTGCCTTCTGAATCAGGCTCTTGATCCAACCGCCGAGCGAAAGTTTGGACAGGTGGTCGTCCAGACTCTTGGCTATAAGGCCATTGGCCGTTACGACTATCGGCACAATGATAGCCGAGTTCACATGCCACATATCGACAACCTCGTGTGCTAAATCAAGATATTTAATTTGTTTTTCTTTTTCAGCTTTCACGAGGTTCTCGTCATGTGGAATGGTAACATCGATTATCATTATCATTATTATTAGTTCGTATAAAAATTATACGCACTTTTGGAAATGCGTGTAATTTTTAAAGAATTTTATTTCAACTCCTAACCGTTGAGGAGTTGTACCTTTCATCATCAGCGCATCCACATGATATTATGATTATCAGATACAAATACTTGTTCCTAATAGTTAATATTTGTTCCTTTTACTCTACATAGTTTAAACAAATATCTTAGAAGATATCGCAATGTTAAAATGTCCGCGCGACAAAATAATTACGCAGTCCGCCGGCCCTCGCGTCCCCACTTCCCCAGCCTCCGGGTAATTCAAATTCAAAATATTTACTGCACCATCATACATATTTACAAGGTGTTATTGTATATTGTTTTGTGGCCAGTGGTGGCGGCCCCGACTTACGAACAGTTGGTCGTGGGTTCGAATCCAGTCAGGCGCATTACTTTGTGTAATTTATTTCATCACCACTACTCTCAAAACGGTGAAGGAAAACATCGTGAGGAAACCTTATCTTAGAACCAAAAATACGAAGATATGTGACAGCTACCAATCCGCACTGGGCCCGAGTGGTGGATTCTAGCCCATCCCTCTCCTAGAGGAGGCCCGAGTCCCTGCAGTGGGACCAATTTAAGGCTGATGATGATGATATGTACCTATAGTAATTCTCACTTTAATAATATTTTCTAAGGTAATCTAAACTAATATTATAGAAATGAAATATTAGATTTTTTATTTATTACTCAAAAATTACTCTGACGACTTTGAAAATTCATTCCATATTAGAAAGCTAATTGAAAAAATATTACTATGTTGGATAGGCGATCTATCGCGGAAGGTTGTAAGCTACCTACATATTATTATTGTGACGCAGGCGAAGTTGCGTGGGTCAGCTAGTAAACTAATATTTATGGGTAGATAGATATATTTATATTCTTGTTAGTTTATTTAATAGTGTTTAATTCGGATGTACCTACATAGTTACTTTACTCTTATAATCAATAAATACCTATATGGGTAGATTAATAGATTTGTTTATTTTCATGAAAAGTCCATAAAATACGGATTAGAACAAAAACCCGATTTAAAAAATTCGAATTTTATAACAGAACTGATAACTGTTAAATCAATAATGGTCATCTCTTGTTTGAAAGATATTGTATACATCATTTCTTTGCTTTCGTAAAAATCTGTCACTTCAATGTGATTTTACCATTTACTTTACAGGTAGAACAAAAAAACAAATGTTTGCGTAATTGTGTAAATGTTTTCATTTATATTCAAACTAGTTACATAAACGTAAAACTATTTTTCGAATAATTCGATATCGTTTCTAAAAAGCCTTAACTCCTAGAGTTTTCAATATGTTGCGATTTAATTCTGCGTATCTTCAATCTTCTGTGGTGTTTCTGCTTTCCTTCTAGTGACTATATGAAGTCGTAAGGCTTGTGTTCACCCTTGACGAGCCAGAATGAATCAATGACTTGTCCGGCCTTTTCTACGGACACCTGCATTCAAACAAACATCATTGTATTAATTAACAGAATAAGTAACGCCAGTACTAACTCGGTTGGATCCGAGTGGACAGGAATTCGATCCCAACATAGTTGGGTTATGAATATTCAGATGATGATGATGATAAAGTGATGATCGATCCTAAAGAGACCAAGATACGCGTCAAACTACATAGGGCTCCTGTTCCTATAATAAGTCGTCATAAAGATATAAGTATATAGGTATAATGTCAGTCAGATATCGCGATTCAGAAAATCGCGGATGACTCATTCCGGTCAAGTACGAATGGCACAAAATTCTGAACGTATATTTATGCTGAGCAACTAGGCTCTTAATGATAATAGTGATAAATTTTAAAGAAAGAAAAATGTCTTTATTTGGCATTAACAAACCCTTAAAAAATACAGAACAAATAAAACAAACAAAACTAATAATGACAAAAGGGCCTAAGTTCAGCATAATGCCAGATGGCATCACAGTGTGCAACACCTGGCGCTGAAAACTTATGCAAACATTTACACTTACGCAATAATGTCAGTCAGTACCTGTTCAATATAGATATGCGTTTTGTTGAGTGCGAAGAACCTCGCGTAGCCGAAGTCTTTGCTCCGGAACGCAGACCAGTCGGTTTGGTTAGCTGTCATTTGCAATTTGTATTATTAAAGACGGTTAGACATGATAACAACATTATAATAGAGCGATACAAAAGGAAAACTTACTGAATCCATAGTCCTCGTCGCATCCAGCCGAGCCTGTTAAGATGTGCACCGGAGCCCTATAACAAAACGAGTTACACATACTTTGTATGACGTCTAGATGTTTAGAGGTTCCTGCAGCGCGAATGGCATCAAAAACCAAACAAAGAAGGAATATAAATCAAGTATGGATTTAGGATGGGAAGAGATGGAATGGCATGTGATATGGGATGGATAGGGGATATCCACAGCTACCAACTTAGCGATTAAAAGCATTTTGGAACCGTTGACAGGCGTACCAGGCCAAAGGCAGCTAAATAGCCGATTCCTGCCGGCTTTCCTTTGGGAACAAGGCATTTTACGTGGTGTCTAATGTTATGTAATCAAATAGTATGTTTAATATAAAACGGTGCGTGACCACATCACAGTACAACATACATCATGGGATTGAAAACATTGCAAAAATGGCATATTTTAGCACTTTGTTTTAGGACCCTTTCAGTTTGTTAAGCTTACCCAGGGTTGACGTAAGGCTGCTCTTCGGATCCCTTATACACTTTTCCATCGTACACGGGATAGGTCCTCTCGTACGATTGTTGATGTCCCGAGAAGACCAGATCTACTCCGTAGTCTTTTAGGAAAGGTTCCAGAGCTACAAATGATGCAATCGAAGAAGTCAGTATGAGACACGACTTTGAAATATAGATAAGAGTGATTCACAAAGTTATGTATTGATATTGTTTTTTGTATGTATCTAGACTTGAATGCGATCAAATATAAGGTGACAGAATGGACGGTCAAAATAGTTCCCCATACTTAGTGAAACATCGTTTGACATATCAAATAGAAGGACTCACGAAACGTTCCATTTAGACCGATCCTCGTGTATTCGTTGTCGCAATTTGAATACTTGTTGGTGCAGTACATTGGTCTGTGGCCGAACAGTACTATCCACGGCCTTTTCGACCTGAAGAACACCGCATTTTATTAAATTAAAAGTTAAGTTCAAAAACTAAAACCCGACTACGAATAAAAACGCAGACTAATAAAACTGCGGTTTTAAAAGTATAAAACAAGATAATCGTCACGTAAGAAGATAATTTGATAATTATTATAGAGGACAGCCGTAGTCGCATGCTACTGATACCTAAAGAAAGAAATAAAACAAATTTATTTGGTACATGCCACAAGTGCACACACAAAGTAAAAAAAAAAAACCTAAGAACTAAACACGAAAAAGAGTGTGTATCTCACGGCTGCGCCAAATAGGACCAGTTCAGCAAAGTTCCGAGAAACTAGTGCCCGATGCTGGTTTCAACTGGCCCCATGTGATGGACCTGATGCTCCTTCATGGCGTTCTCATTGAAACAGAAGTCAGCTGCTAGTTGTCATTAGCAAGGTGGCATGCGACTACGAATGTCCTCTAGTCCGTAGCGTAGCACACTACGCTGACGCCGCTAGGGAGGTCGGCACGCAACAATGGTTATAGAAACCTCAATGTCACTTACAAAGACCTACAGACACTCCACACGAATAGGTATGATGTTTTTTTTTAGTTTAAGTTCCATGTATACAGAATACTTCTAACTACCAAGTTTCAACTTTGTACTCTTAATAGATTTCTGCCTTAGTAGCTGAACCCTAGTAAAAACTGTTCTTCAAACCTGTTTTCTGGTAAGTTAGCTTCTTCCAGATCTTGTTTAATCCAGTTGTATTGATTACTAATGAGGTCCCTGCCGTATTCTTCATAGTAGTAGTATACCTCGGTAGAGATGGACACGAAGTGCACGGGTCCGAGGTTGAAGCTGTAGAACAGACTCGGTGCGGGCCCCGGCATCGAGAAGCGCTCCCTGTAGTTGCTGAAGTTACTGCGGATTTTAACACAACGTTAGGTGGTTGTTGAAGTAAAACAGTTAATGTGAGAAACAACTTGAAATGCACGGTTTTGCGCTGACCATGATCATGGGGGTACGTTTGAGAGAGAATCAATGCTTTTTGAATATTCAAATATCAGAAGCCAGACTCCTAAAATGCTCACAATCCGCCTCTTTGGCGAAATAAACTTCCAACAAAATCACGTTATTATATTCTATATGTTATGTTAGAAGAACTGGATTTAGTACGCATTTTTTCCTCTTCGCATAATTAATTTGTTAACATTAGAACACAAAAATATCCATATCACGAAAAAAGGGTATACATACTACTTCTGCTCGTGGGCTCCGGGGCATGTCATATAGGGCACTATGGCGGCTATCGGCTGTATCTCTCGCAATAACTGATCGGCTACTGTAGCGTCGCCTGCGTCCATGTCGTAAGCGAAGTCACCCACGTGCAGAACCATGTCAAAGTTATCGCGCTCGGCCTCGTCTTGCAAATACGACAGGGACTAAAGAAAAAATAATATGTGGAAAAAGACATAATGTTTCTGACAGGAACACCCAAATACTCCGAACTATTTTCTTCCTAATTTGCCAAGAGAGCTATGAGTTTGCCGCTATCACTAGCGTACGCAAGACAGAATATAACTTCACCATATTTGTACTTCAGGCTAAAAGCGACTATAACTCTACCGTCACACCGCAGCAGGTTAGATAAAATTGAATTGGAGTAGTAACATACGTGTGAAATAGTGTTGCCCAAGTCTCCGTAGATAGCGGCGTGCACGGGAAAGTCGCCTTCGGGAGGCGTGCGGAATGAGAACCTCTCGGACCAGCCGTACACGGAACCAGCGTGGTACACTGAACAGACAGGTCGACATCAATATTAATCTTATGTAGAAGTCTCCAGGATCTACATTCAAGGCTCGGAAACGTTATTTTAAATAACGTTATTAAAACGTTTCTACCCAATGACGTATTATGTATTGACACGTCATGAACTAACATGGCGGCGCTTCAAAACGGCGAAAATATTATGTAACTACTTTTACGCGTAAAGAAAAGGAAAGAAAATATGACACCGTACAGCGGGATGCCTGTGTTGCCTTTATGTTTCGCGCAGGTTTACACACACGATTTAAATTAAGAACAAACGTAGCATTGCGCGAGAGGTTGGTGCGTAACTAAGCGCGATGTGGCCAATTGGCTTCATTTCATGTTGTCATTTTTGAGGGCGGACAACGTATCTATAGTTTTAATATATCATTGTTTCTACCCGTTCTTCGTACCTACAACATTTTCTTCGGAACGAAAACGAAATGAGAAACCGGTTTATCGCGCAGGACGCCGCCGCACAGGGCGTGCGGCGACAAGCAAGGCTTAGAATAATAACATGGGTAGGGTATTTTTTGCCAGTACCCGACCAATCTAAAAAACAGACCACGGGTTACTAGAAGCCAAAACACCACTGGTCGTTATGAAGAGTTAAGCCAGGGGGTCTAAAGCGGCCACTATAGCAGATCATAATATGAATTGCGTTAAAATGGACTATTCATAATAGTAACTGCGTCTGAGATCATCTGTGAATTTTAACGCAATGATCCTATTTTAAGCCGCCTTTTGCTGAATGTTCTAAAAATGAATACAGACAAAAAGTAGTTGTAGGTAGTCCAAGTTCATTTCTGTATCTCTGAAATACCTAATGGAAACACGTATAGTTTCTCGAAAAAATACTTACCATACTTGGTACTGAACTTTAGATCTTTGAGCGTGACAGTATGTATGTATTGTTGTCTGGCCAGAGGTCCTCCATCAACGAACAGTGTGGAGGTTCCGTTCACCTCTACATTAAAATTGTTATCTGTCTCGCCGTACTGCACTTGCGAACCGTTGGTGCTTTGAATCGTCGACCATGTCACTACTATGTCGTTCGCCTTTTCTGAAATATTTCTATTTGCATAGTTTTTACTAACACTAGTTTGTAATTTTACTAACATAGATGGATGTACTTAATCTGAAATAAATGATTTTTTTATTATTATAGTTACATGTATCGTCCATGTTCATGTTAAGACCCACTCTTTCAGAAGGTCTACTGAGGTCATCGAGCATTGTACTGAGGCCTCCATGGTCTCAGCCATGACCACTATGTCGTCAGCAAACCGACGGTGAGTGATGTACTCGCCATTGATGTTGATGCCTAGTCCGCTCCAGTCCAGAACTTTGAAGATATTCTCCAGTACAGCGGTGAACAGCTTCGGAGATATGACGTCTCCCTGTCTCACAACTCGCTGCAGAGGGATAGGTTCCGAAGTCTGGCCCTGATGTCGTACTGACATGGTGGCGTTTTTGTATGAACACTTCAACGAGACATGACTTAGAAGTGAGATGGGTCTATAATTCTTCAGCCGGGCATTGTCGCTCGTCTTGAAGTAGAGTACCACCACACTTCTGCACCATGCCTGCTGTCAGCCGTAATTTCGTCGTCACCCCGGTGCCTTGTTGTTCTTAAGCTGTTTCAGAGCCACCCTCATCTCGTACAGGCTGACTTCCGTATAGTGTCGGGTCAGTCTAGCTCTTGAGTATTTTGCTAGATCTTCAACGGGTTTACTGGTTGACGTGTACAGCTGCCCACAGAAACTCTCGATCTCCCTAAGTTTTGGTGGATCGTCGTCGGTTTTCAGTTTCGTGAGCTGGCTTTGCCCAATAGCCAGATCTCTTATAAATACCTTGGAACCTTAATTACGCTCTATTGCTTCTTTAATACACTCGGTATTAAGTGGCGGAGGTCGTTCTTCAAGGATTTAGAGATCGGACTATGTAGCTCGTATTTACACGGCTGCAGTATCATTTCACACCGCTCCTTCATGAGAGCTTCTTGTTCTTATTCACTCGACGTGTCTTGAAGAACTTAGACCCAGTCTTATGGACATTTTCCACGATCCCATCGTTGTATTCGTCAACTGAGATTCCTAAGCACTCGAAACGATTCTGAAGTTCAAGCTGAAACCTCTCGGGGTTTTTGATCTGGATCTGTGCTGGACGGAGCGTAGACTAATAATTAAAATTAATATTGATACCGACAAAAATTTACGTCATATTCAGTCAGCTGATCAAGTTAACCAGTTTAAATCGATGACATAGATCGACGGTTTATTCTTCAATTGCCTTATTTATTTGTAAAGCCGAAATACGAGGAAACAATAGTAAGAAAGTGGAAACCAGAATCTAATGGAAACCTTTGTTAATGAATGAATTAACTCTTGAACTTACCCCCAAAGGAAATATGAATTTGTTCCGGTTGACAAAGTGCGCAATAATAGAATGGTTCAAATTCTTTAGCGAAACATGTCGCTAACAGGGAGAATATAAGAATAATCATTTTTATAAGTGACCGACAATGTTTGTATTCTTTTTCCAACAACCGTCAATCTATAAACATCCAACGATATTCTAATTATGTACTTTACTATTCATTTTAACTGCTAATATGTTAAAGGCCATCAATATTTTTTTTTTTTATTACCAAGTTATTTAGAGAAAAATATTTAAAAAATACCTTAAAAATAATTTTGGATTTCTGAAATGGTTGATAACTGAAATATTTTTATTTTAAACTAGCTGATGCCCGCAGCAACGCCCGCGTCAAATGAGATACTAAATCCTTCCTCCAGAACCACGCTATCCATTGGTGAAAACAGCACGAAAATCGGTGCAGTAGTTTTTGTGTTTATCGCGAACAGACACTTTGTTTTATAATATTTAGTGATGATAGTGATAAATACTTTAAATTCCTTAGGCATGATAAAAGCGGTACTCAAATAAATTGCAACCTGGTTTCAAAGTGCCACATGAAACCAGCCAGACATGTACAACTGGAGATTGAAGGATTTTTGGATTTACAGGAGAGTACCACAGGCTCTGTTTTGAACTAACCAACGGTTTAAACTGCAGGCGTGGTCCAAGCTAATGACTTTGGGGCATCACACAGGGCCAAGAATTTGGTTGGGCGGAATTATCCTATTTCAAAAAGGTAGATCATGAGGAACTCCATATTGTTTGCACTTAGATTCGTCAGGTTTTCGTTTGTTCATTTATGCAAATAGTAACTTTGCCGATTTATCGAAAAACTCATTTCATGCACTTTGATGAGCACCTAACTGAAATATGACTGTCATTGAAGGTCTGACGATGGAGTTAGAAAACTTATGCTAGTGGTCTATAACAGTTCACAGCAGCTATACAGTGTTTGGGCTCATTTCATGCACCTTGATGAGATCTTTAGACATGGCTGGACTATGACTGTCATCGAAGGTCTTACGGTGGAGACGAAAGGCAGGGGTCCTCAAGTTTACACCAATTATACCGTGTTTGGGTTTATTTCATGTACCTTGAGATGAGAACTGTACACCTAGCTGGGCTATGCTGCCATAGTGTGTCTGAGAAAAAAGACAGAAAACTCGAAAGGAACGGTTTTTCCAAGGGTTATTTGTAACCCGTCGGCGCTGCGGATTGTTCGCAAGAGATACCGCGGCCTCAACATAAAGGGCTTACAAGGAACACGGGTGGTTTTTAATCAGAAGAAGCCTGACACTCTCTTTCGCTCTGTCCAAGAGCGGGAGGGGGGATTATTTGATGATTTCCCACCACCCCAAAAAAAGGATTATTCGGAAAAACATAATAAGAATATTTTAGCGAATTACGCATTGTTCCCATGGGAGCAGGCAGAAACCACAGAACGCCACCTGCTACGATCATTACATGCTCCGTTTGCCTTAAAAATATATACTCAGGGAAAAGTAGATCTGCCATCTACCAGAGTCACAGCAGAGAATGTAACCGGCGCGAGATGTCGGGCGGTGTTCCACAGGGAACGGTTCTGGGGCCACCCCAGTGGAACATCGCTGACAATACGCTGGTACTGGTACAGGGGGGGTCGCACGAGGCGGTGGCCGACGATATGACACGCGGGGTTGCGATAGTCGTGGAGAAGATCCGGCAGTTGGGCATGTCATGTTGGGGCATGTTTGCAATTTGTATTCTTGTCCTACCAATATTAGTAATTATTTCGAATGTTTTTTATCATATTGCGAGTTCACTCAAAGTAACACAGTACCCAACCATTTAGGTCGTCAGTTGGATTTGGTTCTGAGTGCAGGAATTAGCGGAGGAGTGACGGTGGTAGCGGCGGATGAGGTGCTGGTGCCGGTCGACGCGCACCACCCGCCGCTAGCGGTTAGCGTGCGCCCCGCCTCCGCCCCGCCGACGTCCCCCGCCGTCGCCCGCGATTCTAGTGCACACCATATTAGACCACAGTGGAATTGGATTAAGGCTGATTTTCAACTGTTATATTCGAGGATTCTTTCCATTGACTGGAGTAGGATGTACGGAATGCATGATTTAGAGGAAATGTTGAACTTCTTTTATGATAATATTAATTGTACTATTAATGGGTGCGTACCCCGGAAAAAGCTTAGTAGTGGAAATTCGCGGTATGTATACCCAGTATGGTACACGAGAGATATAATAACAAATATACAAATTAAAGCCAGACTTCACAGAAATTTCAAAAAAACTAAGTTGGATAATGATTATCACAAATTTGCGGAATGTAGAACTCGTATAAAAAAGTTAATAGAAACTGCGCATATACAACATAAAAATAAAATTCAGTATCAATTTGTAAAGGATCCGAAATCGTTTTGGCAGTATATAAGATCGAATAGAAAAACACTAAATAAGCAGAGTATCATAAAAGAAGGTCAACATCTAACAGATGATGAGTGTGCTGTGCAGTTCGCTGACTTTTTTGAGTCTGTGTACAGCAAGGAGCCACCCAAACTGGACGCGTGCGCGGCGGCGGTGGAGGTCGGCGCGACCAGTGCACGGGTACACATTGAGACGCTGAGTCTCGCGGAAGTTCAGCAGGCGCTTGGGAGTCTCAAGCCAAAACGGTCGTCTGGCCCAGACGGGATACCAGCGTTTCTGTTCCGAGACTGCGGGAGGGTACTGGCGGAGCCATTACGTCACATTTTTAATGCATGTTTGCAACAAGCCACGTTCCCTCAAAGGTGGAAGATCACGCGCGTTGTTCCGGTTCCTAAAGGAAAACCAAGCTCAGATACCGGTAATTATAGACCGGTGGCTGTACTCTCCACGCCTGCTAAAGTACTCGAGTCGGCTATTCAGCGCTCCGCTCAGGAACAAATGCATGCGCGTCTGTCAGATGCGCAACATGGGTTCCGACCGGGACGCAGCACTGCTACAAACCTTATTAACTTTATGGTACAGGTGGTGCCGGCAGTAGACTCGGGGGTACAGGTAGATGCTGCGTACTTTGATTTTAAAAAGGCGTTCGATACGGTGGATAATGACATCTTGTTAAGGAAGCTCGCGAAAATTGGATGTACACTACCTCTGCTACAGTTCTTCGCTAGCTATATGAAGGATCGCCAGCAATATGTCGACTACAATGGCTGTGTTTCTCAACCGTATTACACGAGATCGGGCGTGAGCCAGGGCAGCAATGTAGGGCCTCTCGAGTTTATTGTAATGATAAACGACTTGCCGGAAGTCGTCAGACATGGAACTTGTTTATTGTTTGCGGATGACCTGAAATTGCTGCTCGAGGTTCGGGATCACTCGGATTGTGAACGGCTACAGGAAGACATTAACAGAGTGGTCGAATGGAGCAATGGTAACAAACTGCATTTTAATGTTGCTAAATGTTCGGTGATGTCGTTCACTCGCGCGCGAACTCCCTTGAGTTATCAGTACATGGTTGAGGATGTGCCGATGCAACGAGTGTCTCAGGTACGAGACTTAGGGGTAGTCTTCTCTCAGGAACTAACCTTCCGTGAGCATATCAATAAGATATGTAAGAAGGCATACAGAAACCTAGGTTTCGTACTCAGGCAGTCCCAAGGATTCACCAACATCACGACACTAAGGGTACTATATGACGCGTTAGTCAGAAGTCACCTCGAACATAGCGCATTCATTTGGGCTCCTCATGAGGCGAAATATAGTGTTATGTTGGAACGTATCCAAAATAAGTTCACGAGGCACTTGTATTACAAGCTGCATGGGGTATATCCATTATACCCATTGATTTACCCTACACTATTTGTTCTGGGTATGGTAGGGTATAACACTCTAAGAGTACGACGGGAGTTTTCGCTCGTAGTGTATGTAGTGAAGCTACTGCGTGGCGTGGCGCATAACCCGGGAGTGCTGCGACACCTACAGCTGTACGTGCCCGACAGGTACGTGTGGAGGCGGAAACGCCCCCCCCTGCTCGCTGTGCCTGCGGCCGTAACCAACTTACTGGCGAGAACTCCTCTCACTAGAGCCATACGCGTGGTGAATGAGGTTCACGAGAGGGTTGATGTATTGTGGTGCAACTTGAGTGAATTCGCAAAAGTTACACTATATGTAATAAGTTATTTAGATTAAGATTTATTCTCTTTTTTTTATTTTTTAACTAGGTATAAGGTGTAGATTTAAGATTCAGTTAGTAAGGCCACTCTGTCGCATTGGATCATAGATCTGTAATGATAGTGTAGGTAAGGTTGTTATAAATAAATAAATAAAATAAATAAATGTTCCTGCTTAGCCCTTTGTGTCGAGGCCGCGGTATCTCTTTCCAACCCGCAGCCCCGACGGGGTCTATTTAGGACTTCAGGAGCAATTTCTAAGCAATTATACAAAACAATACATAAAAGAAACAACATTTACTAACAACTGTTTATTCAGTCATAAATTCATAATGCAAAAAATACACTTATTTCCCTAATCACAATATAACTAAATGGCGTAAAAAATATACTAAAATACACTTGGCAAAGTTAGTGGAGCTTTAAATAGTTAATGAACTTTTTGATCAGTGATTGAGTCGGTTTCACCACATTACGTTGCTTGTTTAAAAAATTATATCGATATTTCAAACTTGGTATATTTCTTTTACTTCTGTGTTTCTCCGTCTGCCGAAAAGTAAGTTGAAGACGTATAAAAGTAACATGCACTTGAAGTTAAAAACAATTCATCGATTTAACAGCTAGACCTAGAAAAAGACAAAGTTACTAAGAGAAGTGAAAGTGTCTCTTGGAGAAATAATAAACAACCAACTATGTACTTATCCTGATGATCTGGGACTTGAGAGTTAAGAAATTAAGCCTTTTAAAGCCCTTTGAATTTACAGTGAAAACAAAACCAAACCTTAAGTTTAACTCATCAGCTGAAGCTCCACAAAAGAAACCTCTGTCTTAAAAGTTTTAACGTCTTCCGCTAACTTTACCAACGTGTTTACTATTTACATAAACTTAAAGGTAAAATTATATGTATATCATGCTTAACTGATTTGTACTTCAGGTGAACAACAATTAACGACAATGATGAATGAACACACAGTAGTACTATTTATAATGAGAATCAGTACTGTAGCTATCACCTTAAATATATTTTCAACAACCACAGTTACTTTCATAATGCCCACGTAATCCTTCGTTTCTCGTTTTACGAGATATCACAATTTTAAAATTCAATTATTCATTTTCATAAAAATGATTATTCGGCAATAACATAAAATATGTCATTACCCATACTTTCAGTATCAACAATATTACCAAGAAAATCTGCTTTTATTAGTACTGATCCTCATTCATATTACACCTACACAAAACTCAACAGCTAAGGCACCAAAAGAATAATCTTAGATCAAATTCACATAAATTAAACATTTATAAGTTCACAACAGACCAAAACTAGCTTCTCCTTCACTTTTGTTTTGTTTATTAGACTTTTTATTGCGACCTATACTCATTTCGCCTTCGCTCCTCAAAGGTAATATACCTGATGGATAATCTGATACAGAAGAAGTGACAGAGTCTGTATCTGAGACAATTCTAGTCTTGCCTAATGTCTTTCTAAGTCTCACTTCGCCTAAACTACTGATCTCTGAGGAATCAGCTTCCAAAGAAGTTGAACTTGTAACTGTTACATTATGTTTCTTTACATTTTGTACTTTCGAAGCAGTCTTTCTTACGGACCGTGGAACACTATCTCCTATATTGGATAAAACTTCTGTAGAAGTTCGTGGTAAACGCAAACTAAATCGTGGTGACGATAGATTGATGGAAATGCCAGGATCTTCTTCGTGTTCAATTTCTACTCTAACGGCGTCTTCATTCACGACGAAAATTAATGGGCTAGTGTGGTGATCGACAGTTAGTCTAGAGAATGGTGAAGTAGTTCTTGTTTTAGTTCTCGTAGGTGAAGTCATAACATTCTTCACGTGTGCTGGAGAAGTTTGAGAGCTTTTCTGTGATGCCGCTACGTTTAACCTTATCTCAACCTCTTTAGAAGTCGACGGTTTCTCAATATTCTTTTCCAGTAGGTCGCCATACTCTTCGACTATAAGTTTTTTGATAAATTCCTTTTCTAAATTAAACAAATTTTCAACTTCACCTTTAGGGTCTATGCTTGGTTGGTTGGTCCAAAGGTCGTTGTGAATCGGTTGTATATTTTTATCAGGAACGGGCGAGGTTTGAGTCTCTTTAGGCGATATAATTTGTCTCGCAATACTTTGTGTAGCGGAATCCTGCGTGTCAACTGAGTGTACGAATTCAAAAACATCAACTTGATTCTTAAAAGATAAGTTTGAAATTTTTGTATAAGTTATGTTTTGAATATTAGTTTGTGATGAACTCGGAACGGGCACGAACTCTTTATTTTGATCATCGTTATCACTGTCCTCGTTTTCTGATCTATTAGCATTTTCCTCATCGCTCAAATTCTTATCATCAATGGAATGTGTGCTATTTGTTTTTTGATTATCTGATTGTCCTGAGATCTCAGATTTGTCATCTTCAAAATCGTCAACGTAGCTCTCGTTTTCTTGGACTTCGTCATCATTACTTTTTTGTTGTGGTTTGTTTGCATTACTATTGGTATTCTTAATATTTTTCGATAAAGTCTCACTTACAGTTTTTTCTATTTCAATTACTTCTTGTAATAAATTTTCATCAGATGTGGTAAGAATATTGAGTGTATCCCTTGGTTTATGGGTTTGTGAGCTATGTATGGTGAATGAATTCTCCTTACTGCTTAATATCCTATCTAAGATAGGGCTCAATGGTATATCTTTGTTGTTAGGAATGTATGATATTTCTCTTTCAATGTCACTGGCCCTTGCACCTCCTACAGTTAGTTTAGAATAAGGTATGTACTCCATGTTATTTTGTTTAATCGTGTTTTCTTGGTGTTTATTTGATTTTGTCGAAGAGGACTTAGCTTTGCTTTTAGTTTGAGGCTTCTCTTTCTTTGAAGTTGTAGAACCATATACGGAACTCAATTTATTTCGCCACTCATCTAGATTTAAGTGTACACGCTTCTCTGACTCTTTTTTAACATTACTTTTCTTGCGATCGTTGCGCGCTGAAGTTTTCGGAGAAAATCTTATGTTTGTTAAGAGACGTTTCTGTGTCTTTAACTTCATTTGTGTGTCAGAACTGATATTGTTAGTAGTAGAGCCGCTACTATCATATGTAGACATTTTTGACACTCTCCTTGTCGTAATAGGTTGATTTGATTGCTGATATCGTGGCACTTCGGGGACTGTTTTAGATAATGTTATGCGCGGTTCGTTTATACGACTGGTCTCATGTTGAACTGTGACTACTGCGACATTTTTGCTTACCATCGCAGGCTTTTCAGATTCCTTGACCTCTGGTAATATATCTAACTGCAGAACTTTCTGCTCTTTTAATTCGCTTCTAATATTTATACTTGGCATTTCCTGGATTTGTAAACTTTTGCTTGGCGTCTTTATTTTAGGATCTACATATTTGAAAGAATATTCGTTATAAGCTACTGCTGGGGCGTTAATTACTTTACCATTATTAAGCTTTTCAGTCTTTGTGCTATTATTATCACCATTTATTTGTATTACCTTAGTACGAGTTATTTCTAAATTTCTATTACTATTAGGTATCTTCTTAACTGGTCGATTATTAACCGGAACGTCCACGTTAGTATTTTTAAGATGTTTCGCATTAAAAGAAGGTTTGTTTTCGTTTGTTATATCTTTACCTGACTTTCGCTCTGGTACAGGTAATGGTTGTGAAGATTTATCAATGATTTTGTATCCATGGAATTTCGCATTTACAATTTCCTCTATATGAACTTTTTCGTTAAATTCCTCATCTAATGGTGTGGGAGTAGTTTTAACTTGCACGCCCGGCTCATGAAATTTCGACAGTTCCCCGGAAAGTAGCTTCAGGTCATCCGCAGTCGATTGCAGCGTATCATGCAGTTTTCTTAGTATTATTTCATCTTCTGGTTTTAAAGCTGGTTCTGTGTTCCATATCTCATCATCTCTGATATTAACCATTTCGAACTTGTTGCTGCTCTCAACCTGAAAAACGGAAAGACGGACTAAATTAATCATTGATACCCTATGAGCTTAGCGTGCTATGTTTTTCAGGGCAGTATTACTAATTAAACACACCCGTCCTAGTTGGATCCATTAGGCATGATTACAAGTAAAGAGGTCAACCATCAGCATAATACCTGCGTGATAGGGCAGTCAGGGTGGTACGTAACATGGCTACTAACCAAATATCGATCGACTGGGTATCTGGCTGCCACGCTTCTCATCTGTTGGTGAGGCACAGGGGTTCGGAGCGCTCCGTAGTGCCCGCACTCCGCTCTGTGTACAAACATTAAAAAAACTATTAGATATTTTGTAATATTATTTTTATAAAATGTATAGTACGACACAACTTAAAGGTCCAATCATGATGACTTCCAAACTAATGGAACATCAGTTAGGTATTTTATTTTTGTTTTTTTTTTTTTTTTAAATAGACTGCATATAAAATATAAATAGAATAAGTATATCAACAGAGATATAGATAAATAGTATATAATAATTATAAGATAGATATAGAAAATTAGAAATAATACCAACTTAATTATAAAAAAAAAAACAAACAGTTCTTCCTGTCTCATTTATAGAAACATTTGTTGTGCCCGGCAGGGTCCATAGTTGTGTCTAGAATTATTTTACCTATCACCTGAAAATGTACATTATGGATTGCAATAAACGATTTGAATAAACAAAAATAAAGAATTACTTTCATTAGCTTGGCCAAAACTAGTAATACTTACCAAAAGAATATTATACTATGATATTGACAAACTGAAAATGGTTTGAACAAATACTAGGATAGTACGAAAGTTTGAGGAAATCATTTGGTTGCTTTCTAATTTAGAATATTAGGATAACCACAAAATGTGCTGCAAGTAAAGCTTCCACTGTCCGAATCCTCGCTAAGGAAGTACCACCTTATCACGTGGTGTAATTTTATTTATTATGTTATCTTAGGCTTGTTACAAAACAAAAAAATGATGGACTTTCATTTTAGTAGAAGAGGCAGAGGAAAGCCGAAGAAAAAATGGATAGATTAAGTGAGGAATGAAATGAAATAGAAAGGATTATAATTATGGCCTGACAGAAGAACATGGAAAAAGATAAAGTAAAAAAACTGGCACTTCTTCTACTTCTTGTCGATGATTCCCAATCGTTTTTTTTTCGATCAGTACTCAGCCATATTGACGGCGTTGCTAGTGGCTTCGGACAGGTTCCCTTAAAGTGCAGGTGGACTTTCACAAAGAGCAGGTCAGGAGCAGGATGGTTTGTGAAGAGATTCAACAGTCCCATTTAGTTCTAATAAAACCCAACCGAAATACCGTATTATATACGTACCGTACCTCTGTAAACCGAATTCGAGTCGGTTTACTCTTCCAGGTGGGCCATGGTAGTTTGAAGGACTCTTAGTAAATGAGACAAGGTCAGGAAGGTGATGAGGTTCTCTCATTTTATGTCGTTGTTCAGAAAATTATCTTTAAATTCTCATATTTTCAAACAGGCAAAGTAAATGCTGTAGGTACTGCTATTGGTTCAATGAAGGCAAGTGCCTCTTGGAACGATCGGGGAACGAGAATTAAAATATCAGAGTAAATAAAAATGCGAAAATATACAAAATCACATCAATTGTATTTCACCAACATTTACATTAACGTCTTAATCGAAGCATTTCACTTGCTGCTTACAGTAAGAAAGAGACGACTCTCAAAATGATACATATGCTTTGTGTCGACACACTGGCGACATCTACAAACAAGCCTATGGGTAAAGGCGGACAGTAATAGTTTGATATGTTACATGTACGCGAACACGGCGACACGCTGACAACATATTGCGCCTCTCCACAAAAGTGGACCAAGAATAAAACCCTGAAGAACTCCTCGTAATATCAAGTACAACAGTTTTGAGATCCTTGTTACATTTGGCAAAATTAATGTCCAACCTACATTTTCATGTAAAAGAAAAAATAAATCAAGCGCAATATTAATAAAATATCAGCAAGAAAACACAAACGTCTCAGTAATTTAGTGTTCGGCTCCGATATTGACGAACATGTAACACAACAAATACATAAAAAAGTATTTTGCACAATTTGTGCTTACAATTTTTCACCTTTGCCATTCTTGGCGACAATTAATATTATTTTTTGACAAGCCCATTTTGTGGGTGATTACCACTGATAATACTAATATCAATTTCGAATCTATCAGAATCGCGACGTTGAATAAAAAGCTTACTGACAATATGAAAATGCGATATATCATCGCAACTAAATTAAATCCACTTGAAGTACGTCATTTAATATGAAATGATACCCAGCTGAAATAGATTTATAGAGAAGAAATAGTTCAATACGAAAAGTATTATTATGTAAAAGTTATGTATGTATAGAAGTAACGGCCGAATACTGAAACGCTACTCAATTTTAAGTTGCCCATAAATCTCGTTCTGTCTCTGTTACTTCAGCATGGAGCGACCGAGACAGCACTAGATTTGAGCGTTACTTAAATTTGAGTAGCGTTTCAGTATTCGGCCGTTAGAGTTGTTGTTAAGCACAAATAGGATCAAATTTTAGCAATTAGAAAACAACATGTAATAATAGTGTCAAATAATGATATAATAAACAACATGGCTCAATGTCCTATTAATACTGGATCTATAGCCCTGATTGTATTGGTTGTGTACCAACGCTACCTAAATATTTACATGTAGACAAAGTATGTACAACGTACGTATATGTACACAAATAACATCTAAAATAAATAATCGACATATCAATTTCATTGTATGCTCTAACTTTTAATATTTAAAGACACTGTATCGTCTCAATTTAAAGATATAAAAGCTATCGAATTTAATGATATTGAAGTAGGTACGATTAAGTTTTGACAAGCATAAATACTTAAAACTTAACAATGATCGAAATCTCGAAAATGATTCAGCAGACAATATCATTTTAAATATTACATCATAAAATCACCAATTAGAGTACAAATAAAAAGAATTAACGATTCAAGATTCGATCATCATATCGCACACTACGGATCTGCTGAGAAACACAAGAATGCATAGAAGCTAAACGGTCGACGTCTGATAGCTTTCGAAACTGACGTAAACTACGAATCGTTTAACATTATGACATATATAATAATGATAATAATATAATGATTACTTCACTTTATACAAATAGCAGCGAGTTTTAAGAGTTCCTATAACGGCCGCGTGTTCGCGGTTCTGACAATTTGACATTTCACAAAATGACTAGGTACGCCCCCTCACGTATGCAAGCGATCTCGCTAATACTGCGCGCGCCGCAGCATGCCCGCGCCAGTACCGAGCTGCGGCGCGCGCGACACACTCCCCAGTAAACTATAACTTATACTTACAAAATAATCAACTCAAAAGACGCTCGTCAAGCGCCAAGTTAAAATTGTATTGTACAATTTTAATTTCTTCTCAATTATCATTGCCGCCAAAATATAAGTTTCAACCAAAATCTCGAAAGCGGAATTTTGTCGCCAATTGCGAGACAGTAACGGAACTCGAGCCACTCTGAATAAATCGATTCTTAGAAAATAAGACTATTTGCATGCGATGTATGTGATAAATACAATATACATCAATCTACGGTCTGTACAGGGAGCGAAACGCATCCGTTATTAAATAACTACGATTTTACAATCAGTACTCTGGACTACATAATGTCATGATTATTATATCGTATAATACTTGTATAGTATATAAGAATCACATAAATAAATGCCATGTTCACTATGGTTCAGGACCTAAGGGTAACTAAGAAAATGGCATCCGAAGAAATGTCTGCTCGCAAAGCAGCGTACCACCCTCGAAATGTAACAACTCCTAACGAGGAGGACCTCAGATCATTACATTCTTTAGCGTGAATAGCATTCACGTCAACACAATATAGTAATAATCGAAAATAATTCGTCAAAACAGACTTCCACCACACTCGGAATATCGCACCGCTCTCGCCGGTCGAACTAGTCGCCGGCACTAGCCCATATAAATAAATAAAAAAGATGCGATACGCCGAGCGCAGCGGCCTGCGGTACAGCCGACGCCGTTCGCCAGCCGCGAAATCCATGTCCGTATCGTCGATGGCTATCGGTGAGCGAACTAAACATACAAGTTAACTATTTACAAAGTTATATACAAGTGATCGGTTTATACGGACGAGGGCCCGGCCTCGCCCCGCCGCGGAGCCGCGCGTCCATGCGACGCTTGCGGCCGCGTGCCGCGGACATACTCCTCCCGTGCGGTTCACAACGAGAGGGACAAGAGGTAAAGTCGGGGCTGCGGAGCGCTGCCCTAGGTCTCCCGTTCCTTCTTCGGCTTGAACTCCTCACCGAGGATAGTAGCTATTTCACCCTGCATGAAAGCCCATGGGACCGTCGAATTTGCCAACGGGCATTTATCCCCACTTGGACAGTATACCTGTGAACGACGAAACAATTTGTTAATATTTGTCAAATTGGAATGTAGAAACAGGTATTTATTTGCACAGTTGTTTTGACCCGGCTGATAAAATAAAATGTAGAACTAACCTCTGATCCTTGCTGTCGCTTGATCGAGTCTCGGGAGCAGGGGAAGCAGAACTTGTGGTGAGGCTGACTGGGGCACTGCACGAAATGCGTGTCCTCCAGGCGCTCCTGGCAGAGTGTGCACTTGAGCAGCGGCGCAGGCGTGGGCGCCGCAGCCTCCGTGCCTTCTCCTGCCTCCGTCGACGACACCGATGTCGTCGACGACACGTGCCGGGAGCCCGACGACCGCCGCCCGCCGTTCGACCCTGTCGGACCGGAATGGAATCGTTAGCTACCGTCTGCCATACGCAAGTTCATCAAGGAGGGAGATGTGAGTACAATGAGAGTGGCGTCCGCTGTCGCATTAGCCACATGTCGAGGTGAGGCTCGTGATAGGTCAGCAGACTGTAGCTGGACGGCATGGGCGCAAGCGGTCGTCGGACGCTGCGCCGCGTCTGGCGCTATGATCGGACGCCCGCCCGAGTCCGACCCCTCTCACGATACGACACAGTGAACGCGGACTACCGTTAATCTGCACCGGCAACTTTTGCAAAAACTGACGAGTTCGCAACTACTTTCTTTTCTACACGATACACTAACACGTTTAATTGTAGTGAATCTTTTTCAACGGTACGAATAAAACTGGTTTGCCGCGTTTATCAAACAACGGCAAACATTTGTACGATATGGGTTTGAGTTTAGTTTAGTGATGCTGCAAAGTATTCATACCTGATGAGTTGGGCGAATGTTGGCTGGAGCGACTGGCAGACCTCTGAGGAGGTGGCTGCGGTGGAGAACCACCAGCAGATCGTGGAGAGCCAGGTGGCAATGTGTCTGCTACAGACATCAGAGCGGCCATCGGTGACGGGCCAGCCCCGGTCACTCCTGTCACTGGCGGCGAGCCTGCCGTGCGACCCAGTGGTGAACCAGCTGATCCATTTGTCAGCGGCGTCGCGTTACCATAGCCTGTGGAATAACGGTTTGCTAGTCACGATAATGCTCAAAAAGATAGTAGAATATCAAAAGTCGATATTAAGTTACATGTTTTAGATAAGAGCTTTATAAAGAACTTGATGATCAAAGAGAGGATATCGATTGTTACTAGTCAGATAACTGGCTGTCTACTGATTGAGGTAAAATATGTAGAATGCCTACCCAAATATTGCACAACATAAACAAATGCGAAATATGTGTGGCAGACGGCATATAAATAAGAACATGCACCGCAAAACTTCTACTTCTTTGATGGTTATCAATTCTAACGTGTTAAACGAAATAAAAGTGAAAATTAATTCAATATGTCACCGTTCAGAATAGTATTTGGCACAACACGTTGAACGCGGGTTTCGTCGACGCACCACTGCCATACGACATCATTTCAATTTGTCCGAATAACCTCACATTCAATGTTGGATGACACATCGTTTGCGGTGGACCGACGGATAGTAAACACTCGTTCGCACACGCATATAATATCTTATAAATAGCATTGTGTGTTAATACAAGCTACGTAGTGAACGGCGATGTGTCATTGCCTGGTCACACAACGTCGCGGCGCGCGGCAGCCTGGCAGGACTGACTGCTTTAGTAGACGGGTAGGTACGTATAATAATTGAAGATACGAGTGCCACACTCGTATGTGCAGCGAATCGTGTCGCCAACGAGCCACCGCGACGTTGCCAAACATCCCGCAATATGGGTCCCGTATGTGTACGCTGTCAGCCGGCCGCTGCTACGTTATGAAACTTTATTGCGATTTCAATTCACCTTAGCAGATTACAATTATGTAAAATAAACAATAAAAATATACGAAAAACTACTGCCAGCATATCGTAAATAACGTTTTCATGCGTACAGGTACGTTTCTGACTGTGGCGTTATCAAGAGCGTACTGTCAATGCATGGTGATAACACATTTCCTATGTGAGACAATTTTTATTATTATCACACCACAATAGCATATTCATGACAGGACTTGACTATTCGGGAAATTGTACATTAGCATATTGAATAAAATCAGCATTTATGATCAAGGAAAATATTCGTTGTTTACCTAGACGACATACCTACTAATTGCACAGTCACTACAAACAATGCGGTCGGTCGACCAGAACAACTTTCTTCTATTGTCATTGAACATAAACATTGGATTATTCATTAGAGTAACGTGCAAAAGGGCGTGAGTTATGGTCGGTTGGTTCTGTGTAAAGGCACGGCCCATATGGCTGAGGTGACGTCACGCACGGTGACCTTTTTGGCCGGCGGCGGCTCGTGGCGAGCGGCTGCGAGCTCCCTATACACACGCCAACGGAATGTGGTCGAGCCACTCTGCCAAGCGTAGGCAGGCGCTATATTTTTTCGCCCGTCGGCCTACCTACATACGTACGCGAGCGAAAATGTCGTCACGCGACGTTGCCACACCGCCGTGTCGTGCATGCATTCACGGCGCTGTGGCGCGTTCTGTGTTACGTGGGTGTTTGTACGTAGTGCCGTGGTGTGCGAGAGGCCGCGGGCGCGGGCTCGCTTTCGAGAACGCTCAACCAGTCGGACCGGTTTCGTATTTATGGATTGAGTTAATGCACCTACCTAGATATGAATCCCGTGGCGGACGCTTGCGCAAAACATACACTCATCCGTCTGAGCACGCTCACGTTCGTTTGCTATCGTTCGTGTTATCAAACTGCGCGTGACTTTACTAAATAACTATTTTTTACACTATGTAGGTTACATTCTGATATTTTGTAAACAATGGAAAGTTCGTGTTGTACAAATCATCGCTCACATTTTCTACAAGAATTCTAGGAACCAACACGAGATTCTTTACATGCACCGTTTTGCCATCAATTTCTTCAGCACCAGGTTGGGTGTGAAACAGATGCTTACTCTATTTATGCTCTGTTTCTTCGTTATCGTAATATCTATTATTAACGATTGGCGATAGGTAAACAAGCACAAAGAAACATTTACATAATATCTTTCTTGGTTTTAGGAAATTACCTAATTTAGGTTTAAAGAATAGAGGCAACAAAACGTGCAGAAGTCAGAAGCCGGAATAGTGCCCAATTCTTAAAAATACTTTTCAGGATGACTTTCTATCCGAAATCCTACATAGGGTTCAATCAACACGTCGCAAAACCTCCAATCTTGAGCATTACCAAATTGGAATTGTGCATTAAAATTTTAAAGAAATTTTTTATCTGGCATAGTTAAAAAAATAACAAACCAACATCGACTTTTGATACTTCGAATGTTCTTAATGAACTGGATAACAGAAAAGCAGTTTTGAAAGAGACTCACCATTTGATTTGAACGAAGAAGCATCAAAAGAAGGTGTGCGCAATGGGTGCTTCTCTTGCTTGAACACGCGGTCTGGAGCGAATGGAGCTGCTAATGAGACTGCAGGCAGGGAATCACCACGAGTTAGCGGTGGCCGAGAGTGTTCCTCCAGAAGCCTTTTGGCGGGTTCGTGGTGGTTCTGATGGTCATCTTCATCCAACTGTCGCTTTAGTGCAAGGCCGGGAGCCAGGCGCGCTCCTGCGTGTGTCGACAGGTGGTGTGTCGGCAGGTGTGCCAGCCGTCTGCCCTCGTGTTCCTCACGCCTGCCTCCGTACTCGGCTAAAAGCCCAGCACTTGCGGTTGGCCGCTGATGATGTAAAGTAAATCCAGTCGTAGGAGCATGATGTGCCGGTGGAGCCGGTTGACCCCTTGCTGCGGGTTCCGCTCCATTTTGATGTGCTTCCAACGGTGCTCGGTGGCCTCCTTTAGCGTGGGTCGGACCGCGGCCTTCCTGGAATCCATGGGCGCGCTTAAGGTTCCTAGCTGTGTCCAGAACCACTTCGATGCGATCTGCGCCTTCATAATTTACGCATCCGCGACACACCGCCTCTGAAAATTCATGCAACATCGCCCACGGCATGCGGGGCAAGTCGCACAGGTAGCAGTGCTGACGCTTTTGCATCACCGACATCTCGCCGCCGGTTGTTGATCGGTGAGCGAGAGATCGGTCTTCCTCGTGTCTCTTGTAAATTGTCACAGATTTTTCTTGCCTGATACGAAAAACACCGTCACCATGGTACACATAAAACACTTAACAATTTCACACTCGGTTCGCGGACGTCAGATAACGAAGGTGCGTAACGTTAAAGGCAATCGCTCTCTGAGCAGGTCGACGAGAGACTGAAGCTCGGGTCGAGGACTCGAGGCAGCCGCGGGGGGCCGGGGCGGCGCGCGGCGGCGGCGACCATTATCGAGCGGTGACGTCAGCGCGCGCAGCACGACGACGCGCCGAGGACGAGCCGTTAGCCGCGCGCGACGCGGATGCGCCACTCGCACCACGCTGCGAGCCCGCCAGCCCTGCCTCGACATACACAACACGCTTATCGCACGATAACCATGGCAGCACGATACATGCACAGTACACGCCTTAACAGATGCAATTTTACATTTTATTTAGAAAATATTCATTGAATAAGAGGAGTGCTACATTAAAATGGCCGTGAAGCAGAATCAAAAATTCAGCTTACAACTAAAAAAATAAGTAGGTACTTATTATCAAAATGACGATACTGGATAAAAATACAGAATCCTTATCTCAATTAATGATAAAGCTTTTGGCCAATGAATGGTTAGCTTATCGTTATATTAAAGTAAAATAAACACCTGTCAGGTATCTATTAAAATATCCGTAGCAACACAAATATGAATGCAAGCCATAAATATTAGTATCTCTTACAGTAGATTAAGTTAACCACAGTGAAAGAATGTGTCACCGATTAGGTAATTAGAGCATTAGCTAAATGAATCACGGAGTCGCCCGCTAGTCCCGCCACACATACTGGCAGGCCCTCGATTCCGCTAACAACTGTCTATACATATTATTCAACGAAAGTAAACAGCATCTGTTGTAGAATAACAATTAGTGAGAACACGTATAGCCGACGTGTTCGATGCATTAAATTTCAATCTATTCTCGCTCGGTTTCCTTTCTGACGGCTGCATTCTAAATTATTATTACCGAGCAGCACGATCGGATCCGGCTGGAAGATGGGAGAGCGCGGGGGGACGCGACCGGTGTGGCGGCCATCTTGAGACGTGACGTCACGTGACGAGTCAGCCGAGCGTGCGGCGTGGCAACGTCGCAATCGCAGTTAAACACCGCCACGTTGCCGCTCATTTCTGTTGTGCTTTAATAATAATGAAGGCAACTCATCGGTTTTTGTATGCGACTGAGGATCGGAGGAAAAACAGTTATGCGGCCAGGTAAACGTATACGGAGATGACGGGGAGGTCCGCTGATCGTGGCCACACGGCTGACACGGCACACGTACTATAACGCCAAATCTGATTTTAATATAACTCAATCGTCACGTTCTCAACATTACTTTCTAATAGGTACGTTTTTTTTTTCTTTTAAAGAAATAGGTGTGTGTAATAGTTGTTTTGAATTTTTTTTAAAGTAGATAAAGTGTAGGTACTTTCAGTAACTGGAGAATAGTTTAATCGCATGCACTTCGGCAGGGATGTAAGTATCATGTTGTCTGTATTTTTAGTTCAGTTGATAAGTCAAGTACCTACATAATTATATTATTTTTTCATATTCGCCAGATCATCATATGCTATTATAAATAATATTTAGATTTGAGTACCTGTGTCAAATGCATTTTATCCTAAATTAGTAGAGACAGAAGATAATATTATAGATAGGTAGTATTCTTAGTTGAGGTATACGTATAAACTGAGAGGAACAAACATTTAGGAGTAATTATTTTACATCACTTTGGGAAGCAGATAAATTAATTACTGCGGTAGTTTTTATCTTCCGAATGTGGAGAGCACCACAACACATTCATAACGAGCTTGGAGACAAATGAAATAATTCCGGTAACGAACGCAGCCAGCCCTTCGTGCCACAGTTATCCTGGCATTTTTTATGGCGTCCAAAATTCGCAATCAAGTAATCAGATTTCCCTTTGAACGGAGCTTTTCACCTCGTCATGGATAAAAGAGTAATTAGATTCAGTTTGCAAGTGCAAATTACTAGCAAGCTTAATTTGATTACTCTATAAACAGTCGGTGTCTATCTATAGTTCGTTACTGTTTGGTCTGCACCAGGATCGCCTAATTAATACAGTATGAACACAACATGGAGTACCTACCTCTGAAAAACAGTCTAGATTCATTTACGAACCTTTCAGTCAGTGGATTCTCAGTTGTTTTGTTGACAGGTTTGTCAGACAACAAATTGTCAAAGGAGTGTCGAAAAACTTAATTTTTAAGGGGTCGGTAATTTGGAAAAACGTTTATAAGTTAGCGGAATCAGACTTCATCAAACCCGGGGCATTGGTGGCGAAAGATTGAACATTTGAAGACAAAGGAAATACACGTATTCGTATTCCTGAAAGTCATCACACTTACTCTACTTCATAACGAAATGACGTAAGCGATCAACGTTCATGTCTAAGCCGTGAATATGTTTGACATTTTGCTGTTATACGATAACGACGAGTTAACGATGAACTTTTTCGTATTCTTCGTGGAAATAAAAGGTGGACATGAACAAATGAAAAAACCTCGCAAAGGTAAAAACCTTGAACTGACACAGAATAATAGATGATAGTAATACGTTCCACAGGCACTGCATTTTGGTGTAAATCTACATAGTAATGGTTATGGAAAACAAAACACTTTCGATTGCATCCATGTCATTCAAAAAACTATATGAAATCAATGATAACTCATTATCCAATCACGCTTGCGCAGTCCGTGGGCAAAAATATGAAAGGCACATGCTAACCTCTGTTTATTTACATCTAGTTGGCTCAGCACACGCGATTCAGCATCTAACAATTATTTTAACATAAAACAAAGTCTCATTTAATTTTTCAAGTTTCATTAAAAGATTCGTGTATAATTTAGTCGGGGTCGAGTTGCTGCAGTCAGTCGGGACCCGCCCTCCGCAGGGCTATTGATTTTGGGGACCTGCATGTCTTATAGCTACTAATTGTTGTGTGGCTATATTGAGTCAATTAGTACTTTGGTGAGGTGCCTAGATTGTTATTGGAAAATCGAATTGCTGTATTAATACAAATGGCGTAAAGTAATTCATATTGACCGAACTTCTTGGATGATATCTGATCTGTTTAATGAATAACATGATTCTGGAGCTCGTAACGCATCCGCAATATCTGCTTACACAGAAGAAACAAACCCAAAACTACCTGCCGGAAAAAATCTAGTTAAGTGGAATATGGTAGAATCCCAGCGTGGGGGACCACCTAGCCTAGGATCACGTATAGTGTGCCGGGAATGGGCCCAGATCGATGGATGGGTGTGCAGTGCGCATGTGCTAGCCCGCACCCATAAACACGTGTCAATGTTTATTTACGTTCTGTTCACGTATTATTAACTAGTAAACTTATACAATCATCGGGTAGGTTAACGCTTTCTTACATCGCGGCATCGTTCTATCTGTTTTGAGTAACTTGTCCAGCTTAAACTCTTGCAGTTTTCTTCTGATATTGACGTTTTTTTTTGTATCAAAACAGACGATATAGGTAGTTTGTCGGGCTTATACCGGACAAAAGGGAGTTTTTCGAACCGTATTTATAAATTCCACTTCCATTGTATCGTTATACTTTATAAGTTCATTTTTGTATATACCATTTTTTTTAATTCAATCTATATGATTTTGAGTCGCTGTACGAAACTACGAATGAACGAGATATCAAAAGTAAAAATAAATATATTTCTTGTTTTGCTTGGTCAAGTAAACCGGTAGAATATAGGTATGTTTTTATTTTGAGCATATTTTCCTTGAATACTCGTTCTGGTTTGACAAGTTGAATTTTAACGACTTTTGGTGAAAACATCATTTATTTACTTTGATTAAATAATCAGAAAAAAACATTATTCCCAAGTATTTCTGGAAATACATGTCAAATAAGAAAAAGTAACGACTTCACACTTTTTCGCTAGAGCCACATAAATTGTATATTTAATTTTTGGAGATCTAAGCCAAGAAGTTAAACTCGATCTTGATTCACTTCAATATACCGATAGGTTATATACCTACCACCAGTTAACAGAAAAAGTTGATGATTGAAAATAATAAGGAAAGAAACAAGTAACAAACCACAGAAATGATTGTTCACACCTTTGGCATTCTGATTCCGACTGCGGTTGATATAAAAACGGCAAAGCAAGCAGGTTGATTAAAGCTAGGTTGTTGCCCGGCCTTGCCGCTTTGTAGTTGAGAAACATCGACAGCTAGACACAAAACTGACACGAAAGGTGAGCAACAAACATTGTTTATCGCTTGGGATTATTAATTTACAAGTTGAAGACCCAAAGATTTGAAACCAGGGCATAGTTGTACCATTTTGTCTGGTTTCATGTCTACCCACATTTAGAGTACTATGATTCAACAACCTCAACGAAAATATTGCGTTACATCATCCGGTAACGCCAAGGGTTGAGGGCAGGGCTACTATCGATTGGTGACGTCACAAGCCGCCCCACCCTGACTTTGTGTACCGTTAAAACGAATTAGTTAGGGCTCAGCTATTGATTAATATATTGTCATTTAAACTAAATTAGAAGTCGACATTGCGTTCTAAGATTAATAACTTTGAATCAATCATAGAAATTATAAGTACAGCTGATTCCAGGGAGTTTAAAAAAGTGATGATTGATAGGATTTTTGATTAGATGAACATGTAATAAAATTTCATATTATTTCAATTGGATCAAAGAAAGTGTACGGACTACGGAAGTGGCGTCTGGCAGGGGACAATGGAATAAGTAAAGGTGTTCCAACACAGTACGAAGAGAAAGATGATGATTGTATTAGAGTAATACAGGCGTATTGCATAAAAGAAAGAGAGAAAAGTATTAATATTTATTGGAGTCACACAGGACAAACAATAAAAAACAAAGGAAAAAAAACGTAAAAAAAGACGAAAACATAAAATAAAACTAAGTCAGTCATAGAGTGATTTTGGCCTCGTACCGCACATCTTAGCACGATGCTGCGACATGCGGCGATGCTGCGGCATGTGTTAAATTGGTATAATATATCGGCTCGTGGTACCTACCTACTTTGTATACTGGATAAGCATGAGCTTATTATAGTGTAACCTTTAATGTCTTAGTTTTTTTTTAGAGTGTATGTCTATCAGCTTCCTTTCGAATGTTCAACTTGCTAATGAATTATTAGTATTGTTAATGTGAGTATATAATGGTATTAGATTAAGTTACAATATTTTTAATTTTGGATGCTATCTTGAACGTGTTTCAAATGATATGTTGAGTACATTTTTGATATGGGAGCTCGGTTACACATTTATCTATTTAATAAAGACAGTGAAAGGCCAAAATATTGATAACCGTCACGTGTTATAAACTCATATTAATCACTTCCGCTACACAAAGTAATCAAGGTTTGTGCGATATTGACGCCCCGCCCGCAATAAAGCGCCAAGCGGCGACTGCTGCACACGTAGCGCCGGGGAGCCAGACCATTGACTGTCCATAATAATATGTGTGTATACGACGCCAATCAATAATCCATGTACCATCCCCATGGCTTCAGAACATTAAACACTAATATCAGCTATATTTATCGATTGTTCAATGTCATTTACGTAAACCCACGTGCCCACATTTCATAGGTGCTTTCACAAATATCAAACTAAGCGGAAAATACAAGTAGATGACAAGCCCATTAGCAAAATCTGCTGAATATTCAAATGATATTAAAATATTACAAGGTGGTATGTTAACATCAAGACCTATCGTAACGTTTTCAAGTCGTTTACCTCAGAGACGCAACGGAGGGGTGACGTGTAGTGTCGGTGTTTATCGAGCGGCGCCGTCGCCGGCCGCGGCCTACAGCGCATGCGCCGACGACATCGATTTGGCTGTTTAGCGGTCGATGCGCTCCCATCGCAACACACCATAGCGGAACAGATAAAGCACCTCACACTTCAGTGGGACACACATGCACACTCACACAGTTCAATGCGCCAAAACCAGCAACAACGGTGTTCTGAAGTGCACGCTGTCAATGTCTGTGTGGGATTTGGGGAGAGTCGCTGAACACAATGGAGTCTGCGACAGCTTTGTGTGCAGACACACTGAGATTAGATGGAGATAATGCAGCACATAATGCAGTGAATGCCTCCTGGTATTGCAGCAACCCACATTCGAAACACGTGACAGGTGGATAGGCGAACAATAAATATTTCAGTAGTTTTACGGTCCGCTAACAATCAGACGTTCAGAAGATACCCTCTGAACGTCTGATTGTTAGGCGGAAAACCGTAATTGATGACCTATTCCAAACAAAACATTATGCAGCATAAAATTGTAGTTTTTGCCATTTTTTCACGATATCCTTTAAAGCTAGTGAAATAAACGACAGGTAGTAAACAAGTTGCTGACAATGAAGTTCGTTGGAACGGTGCTTTAGCATTTCTACTAAGAAAAGTTAGAAAGCTTACTATTACTATAATGCTGTAGTAAGCTCTTGTATTTTATGATCAGCTTAAGATAAGAAAGGCCTTCGATAATAAGAATAGAGAGATTCTTTGTTCGATGAGAGAGTACCACGATATGAAAGAGCAGGACACAACATTCTGGGAAGCACAACGCAAGGTTTTAGTGCTTTTGATGCGCACAGCGCGTCGCGTCGCTGCAGACTGCGATCAATATCTCCCCCAGTGGGATCATCCACCCTCAGTTTTGGCACTGGACACTAGGCACGGCTAAATTATTAATGTTTATGCTTAGGGTGGAATTACTGTATTTGTTCAATAAAGCTTGCTAGCAAGTGTACTATGATATAGATTATATTGTTTTTTTTTCTAAATCTGGTACCCTTATTTATGCTAGTAATGCATGCATAAAGTACTAAGCAGAAAGTTTTTATTTGACCTTTCTTTGTTTTGGTTGCGCAGAAGTCTTGCCCGGAATTGCAGCTGATTCGTGTGTTTTCCCCATCCCGGAGCGACGGATCAATAGCCTGCGCCCGGGGGATTCTTGGCCTCATTTGTCGTGACCCGGTCCTTAGCCCCGCAACCTCTCCTTACAGGAGTACTACGGGATATGTGGATGCCTACTCCTCACTATTATCTCAAGGGTTTCGATGTTTTCATGTATTTATTTGCCTCTAAGGCTCTCCCTTCGCATTCGAAAGTGTACTCATAATGTACAGAATTTTATTTTCAAATAATTGAATGGTTTATAAAGTACACACTAATATTTGCACCAACCGTATTATCTCTCTACCACCCCTTTTTGAGAATGTCTAAGCCATAAGCATTCTCGATCTGAAACAACGTAGGCCCTAACTCCTAAGCTCCCTAAGCCCCTAGGGCATCTGGTCCGACTTTGTGTGTGTCTTTGATGACTATTAATAACTAACGTTTATTTGATTTCATACAAAATTGTAAGGACAATACTTACCTATTCATATTAAATTTAAAAAAAAACCTTATGAAGCGCTTATTATTGTCTTATACAGCAAAGCCACATAAGACGCTGTTTTCATACTTGTTAACAATAATTACCAAAAACAAAACAAACCAAGGAATCCGTAAACCTCGTGCCATCCGATGTCGAGGAAGCCATTAGGGGCAGCAGCCGGGACAGAGGAGCCTACATCCTTGGCCCCGTTGCCTATTTCGCCAAGGCCTTTACCTGTTGATCTACTTTTTGTTGTCACACCTATCATACAGCTGTCGGTTTAGGAGACCGTGAGAAATGAATATATGCATACGTATATTATGCAGGTGTCATGATTTTTTTCATATGTTATTTTGTAACTGTTGTTGCTATAGTAGGATAGTCTACGACTCTACGTCATTTGTTTCGTCAATTAGTTAAAATCAATCAACAAATTCTGTGAAAAGGTTTAATTCTTTTTTTGCTTGTCAATCGTACTCGTCATATTTGCCACCTATGAGGAGAATGAAACTATTAACTTCTCGTTGAAACGAAACGAACTTAGATTAGTTTAAGTTTTCCTTCAACGTGTAATAAAATTACAATTCTCTCGGTGACATAACTTGGCCATTAGCAAACTTAGTTCCATTTAGAGCAACAACACGTTTAAGTTAATTATCAACATGAAAGTTTGTTGAAAAGTTGGAGGGCGCAGCATCTGCAGCTGTGAGATCGATAGCCGGGGCTCGTCGACCGGGCCGCAGGATCCTTGGCCTGGTTTGTGAACTAACCCGGCTGTACACCTCTCAAATCACCTTCAGAACAAATAGGGCGATGTCAAAGCAACCAGTACTTACCTATTCTACGAGTATTACTTCATTACCACATATAGACTAGACATACTTCATTTATATTGTTGTACAGAAATCACCGACTTCGGGAATCCCTAAATACAAATAGCGTGGCTTGTAGGAAAACCACACAAGAATGAATGATAGAATCATATTTATAGTTCTGTTGATTTAATATGGAATAATCTTGCAGTCTTATAATACCTACAATCAAAAAATTATATTTTTCTTCTTACAGTTTGATAAAGAAAAAACCGAAATATCTACACATTATTCAAGGGAAGCATCAGTCATGAAATTATAATGTTCAATTGTATTTATAGGTATTCCATATGGTAGGCAATTAATTGCAGGAAAAACAATGTACTTGGACTTCTTGGCTAGTTAGCGCTTTAAATTATATTTACGTAATGATGTAGGTTGAAACCACCAGTTGTTGTGGGTCAAAGTGATTAGGTTTATTCTGCGGTTTGCCTGTTTTGAAACACCGCTTTTCCCTGAACACGACTAATGGTGACTAAAAAGGATAAATGTGTTATTTATTCCATGTTGTTCAATTAAATGACGGAGTTTTGCGATGAATATGGATATTTCGATCAAATAATGTAACGCGCATTACTATTTATGTAACTGTGCCTGCTGCCGGGGCATGGCTTTTTATTATTTGGTAAATTACCTGTGAGATACTGGAATTTGATGGCTTCCTATGGAATTGGGGAGAGGAAGCTCAAGTGAAGTGGAAAATGAGCAGGGAAAACAATGTGTCAGACAGAGTCAGAAAGCTCTCAATTACAGAGATTATATAGTTACGTCCATCAAGATTGTAGTCATAAAGGCTTCCCTAATAAAGAGTTAAGGTTTCTCCATGTATATAAAGCCTAAAAATAACAGTTACCTATCCAATTCAGGCATAAAAAAAAACTAAAGTTCTGATAATAATATTTTCCATGACATTTACGAGTAGCTTAAAGAGCAAGTTTCGAGGAAGCAAAAAACATAACCTTCTGTATGTATCGACTGCGAGGGCAAGGTGAAACACACGTGGGTAATATTTGTTGGCGCACCCATCTATGTCAGCAGAACTTATCGATTCACTGTACCGGGTAATATGATAAGTGTAACAGGAAATCCATAGTTCGCTAAAGTAAATAAGTGGTTGTAAATAGAGGCTTGGTAGACAGCGGGGCCTTGTGTGGCGGTGTCGAATTGTGACTGGGTTACCGTTAAATGTCAAGATTGTCGCAGGACCTTCTAATTGAATTGTGACTATATTTAACTTACTTGTTGTAATGATATTTGTTAAAGGATAAGATAACAGCCAGACACATTATGTTGATTCGTAATTCTAAGTTGTCAACTGATAAAATATTGAGTGCAATAAGACAACGAACGTCTGCTTGAGATGTTATTAGAAGAAACACGGATGTGGGACATCCAGGACGATGATGTTGGTGGGACGCTGTTGATGCCGTTTAGCTACTCGTAAATGATGATGGCTATGATGACAATACAAAACATTGCCAGGCCTATCTTAGAAAAATATTTACGAAGTTTGACACCAAGGCCAGCGCCACAGTATTACAGAATACAAATAACGGCGATAAGTGATAACGTGGTGTGACTGGACGCAAATAGACGCATCCTCTTTGGAACGGAAAGTGTGGTCGACAGCCGGGACACGCCGGGTATGATTGTGTAGAATTGAATGCACTGCTTGCCAGTGATTGATGATTTGCTTTATGTAACGGTCTCTGACTCAGTATTAAGTGAATTAGTTTTATTTCGGGCCCAGGGAGCTATCATAATAAATATAATTTGAGCTAAAAAGCCAATAGGTGAGCCAATGACCTGGTGAAGGCTGCGGGGATCCGATAGATGCGAGACGCATTGGACCGGCGTGACGGCAGTACGGCACTTGAGAGAGACCTCTATCCAGCAGTGGACGTCTTTCGACTGAAGTGATGCTGATAAGTCTGCATTAAACAAGCATACAGGCAAGCATAAATTGACCAAGCAAAAATTTAAATACACAACAATTAAGCATAGCAAGTCATAAAAGCAAAGAAGCAGGCAAACGCAAGCAAAAATTTAAGTATTGAGGCAAGCATCTTAACGATTAAGCAAGTATAAAGCAAGCAATCACACAAAATGGTAAGCAAGAAATAAATAACGGTCAGATTGGTGCAATGTCTTTGTGTCTTTGCATTTGGCTCCTGAATTACTAACCTACAGGAATACAAGTAAAACGCACATTTTGCTTAATGTGCGTTTGAAATTGAAAGTCATCATCATATCAGACCGGAATATCCCACTGCTGGGTTTAGACCTCCCCTTTCTTGTGTTCTGTCCCGTTCCTGTGCGTCTCTCATCCAGGTGTTTGCCGCGACTTTGACGATGTCGTAAACCCAACGAGCTTTAGGACGGCCCTGGTTCCTATGGCCTAACCTAAGCCAGAAAGTAATATATCACGATGCTCCACATAAGGAGATCTAGAGAGGGTGAACGTTACTAGTTGTAGTTGTAGCGCTTAGAACTCCCTCTCGAAGCTCAATCAATAACAAATTACGGGGACTGCTCGATAAAAAATGATAAAATATTTGTGAAAACTAAATTGATGAACGTTCATTATCAACAGTCGTATATTTGGTCTAACAAAGGGGTATTATCGTATTACCTTTATGTATATAGTTACTGAGAGGTCAGATAACCAGTCGCTCCATGTTTACATACTGGCTTGCATTCAGCTGCATCCAGTTAGACTGTAAACCGGCCTCAACATATTTGGTTAAGGCTAGGCAGATGATGATGACCAGTGACTATGAACAGGATCGTGTTTTTCGTGGTAAGATTGACCGGAACTAGTAACTCACCTTGTGGGATGCCGACCCCAATATAGTTAGAACAAGGCCAGGCAGATGAGGATGATGATGATTATATATTTATAGCTAGCCAGTGTTGTCCCACTGCTGAGCAAAGGCCTCCCTCCATTCCTTCCAACGGTCACGATTCAGTGCAATGTCTGATGATGATTAAGTTTATCAATATTATGCGACCTGTGCATTTAACAAGGATACCCTCGATAAATCGAAAGTGCAATGTTGGCAAATCTTTTTAATTGTATAAACAATCATTGCACATCATTAAATCGTCTAACAAAGAGCTAACTGCGGTGTCAATGAACCGTTGTGGTAGGTAAACAGCGCTGATTGATGAGCTCCGCGTAAACATTATGTAGTATGCTCACAAATACTCACAATGTGTCATGGTTGTCGTTTCATATCGAATGTCTTTCTGCGTAGCTTGCGGAAAAAGAACCGGTAATGTATGTTACTCGGTATTAACTGAACTGAGAATACACAATGGACGTTTCAAGAATACAAACATAGTCGTATATCAGTGAAATCATTGACTGGCAAAAGTTTGTTTGTGATATGCTAAACTTCAAAATCTTGCTGGTTGTATATACTTTGGTAGTTGTGTCATCTGCCTTTCGTCAACAATATAAATAATTTTCATGATTTGGTTTTTTTTTTTCAAATTTGCTTTCGGTACCTACCACAAACTTCTGACAATATGACCCGGGTATACGTTGTAAATACACAAAACAACTACAACACCTTACGCAGTAAACTTAAAGAAGTTTAAAAAAAATAGTTTGTCATTCTCAGACTCAATACGTGATTTGTGCATATAAATCTATTGCTTGGTTAGATGTCTGACTATGATAGCGCTATACTTCCCTGTAAATGGACGGCACCCACTTTGCGTCTGCATGTCCTTGTGGTCTTAGCATTTCTATGAAAGAGACCTGAAAGTAGCAGTAACAACTGTTTTTATGCAGTATATTGATAAGGTCAAAATATAATTTGATTATGACGTATCGAGGAGACCGAGTAGAAGATAGTAGGACGTCTTGGATGACTTTCTCGCCAATTTGCGAGAAGAAGTACACCATCGTGATCAGTGGAAGGAATGAGAGGAGGCCTTTGCGCAGGATACCGGCACAACTGAAAAAATAAATACGTTTCATAATTGCGGAGTTTCTCCTTAAAAAATCATCCTATTTCGGCTCATATAACTTTGGGGACTGGGGTAAGTAGTAGTTCTGATAGATATGAATTTCGAGCTTGTAGTCACTCTGAACACTGCACAATTGGAATTAACTTTACTAGTTATTTTTGATGACAATTTAACAGGTGTTATCAGGAAATCGATAAAATGATGTAATATTGAAATTTGCTGGACGATGATGAAAGAGTACAAGGATATAATAAATACGTAGTGACTTGTGACAACGAGGTGGAGTTGAATAAGGTTCATCAAACACACAAATAAATAACTGCGTATTTCGTAGTCGTATTTTTAGCTATTCACACTTAAGGTTGTAATGAAAAACAGAACATTGTTTGTTGTACTAATCAGGTGTTTTTGCTGTGTAGTTCGACAATCGACAAACAAGATATCTCCGACAAATACTTGACAATAAATCTTTAAAAACAACTTTATTCCGCATACAATATTAAGGCACAGAGAAGCATAAGCTGCCAGTGTATATACATTTTACGGCTACACAAACACAGATGTCAAAAAGTTCTAGAAGAAACTACTATCGTTATCAAAGTAGCGTAGTGTTGTGTTGTGTTGTGAGGCTATTTTGCTTTATCTACGCTTCATACAAACAATGTTACATAACTACACCTAAGTAGGCAATTGATGTTATAATCTAAATCACTTGACTGTCAGTCTAGATTTTAACAAGGGCATAGCAAGATCAGTCAGTAGTTGCAGTAACTTTTTAAGCGGCGGAATCATTACCAAGAAATACTCTACGATGGTTTTGTTTACTTGCAAAAAGATCGTACAGTTCTCAGTAATCTTAAAATAAGCAAATCCAACAGTAAGAAAAACAAAGTAGTATAGTTGTGAAAATAAACTGAAACTGGTTGCAAGAAAAACAGATGTTACGTTCGAGCCAAATAGGTCGCGATCGCCTACTAATTACCAGGCAGTAGCTAGACCCCTTTTTTAACACTCATGTCATACCTAATAACTATGCCACAAGAACGTAAATAGCTAAAGTTCTATTTGGCATTGCGGGCACGTTTCGCAAGTACTAATACTACGATCGTTCTTATTACAAGGATTTTAAGGATGAAAATGGTCAAGTTGGTCAAATTTTAAGAGTGTCGTGAGCTCATCGCATTACGACGTGTCGCGGCGGCATGTTGTCATTGCACAGGCTCATCGCGGCACACGCCTTTTCCCAGAACCCTGTTTCGACATTATCGTAACGGATCACATAACTCGTTTATGCTGTAGTGGACATTCTTTCATAGTTGTTATTCATATGACGGTCTGGAATCGTAGCGTTCACTTCATGGAATTTGGGATAAACAGAGTTTTGTACCGTTAGGTCTGATAGTATTAATATTTGATAGGTTATTTAGAAATTTGGTGTTCATGAAAAGTCTGCTAATAATGAGTTTCGGCTTTGTCATGCACATCAGTACCTATGGCTATTGGGCTTATCATCAGTATGCATAGTTCTGAATCATAATTTTTTAATTAAAACATGACAACATTTTTAAAGTACGGTAATCTTGAGTCGTCACAAGTTACCAAGCAATAATTTCAAAATAACAAAATAATTAGTAATGGTGTGTTGTCACAGAGACCGGCGCGGCGGCGCTCGGCACTCACACGTCGGCTATGCGTGTTCGATAAGCACTATCATCGCTGGCTGTGTTCGCAGGAACTTTCCATTGCGATACAGCTAAATACGTAACTCGCTATGTTTGCTATATTGATGTGTGATTTCGTATAACCGGATGTTTACATGTGACAGATAACAGCAGATAATTTCGAAGCGATAGTAGATGATAGTATGTACGTTGAAGCAAAATGTGTTTTGCGTGCCAACAATACCAATGAAACTTCGTTTCAATGAAAATTCATCACGATTTTTGGGAAAGATACTGATACTGCAGTTCAATCATAGAATGATGAGGCAGATTATAAATATAATGTTCTAGTTAGATTGCACGCTGTGGATGAATACGATTATGTCTAATAATAACTGGTTAAAGGTAGAACTCACAGGTTTAAAAACGTTAGCTAAACGACATTAAAAAAGAACCCGAATTTAATAAAGCATTTGATAAAACCTAGCAGGTTGCATTAAGCACCTTGTAATTTTGTGGATCCTTGGAATAGTGATGCGTAGTGGTAATGCTGTGATGTTAAGCAGAACAACAAGCGTGTCTGCTACGTAACGCGTGTACTATGAGCCACAATTGGATATCCTTATCGAGGCGAAGCGGACCCGTTATGTATTTACAAAACAATCGCGAATCTCCGGGGTGAGCGTTATCGCGAACGACGAGGTCACCTAATTAACTCTATCTCGCATTGATAACGAGTTTAAATTGCAATGTTTTTCGCATTAATCGGATAAAAATAGAAGCTACGCTGTTGAAATGTTGTTTACTGCATGGGATCGAAACATTGCCAGCAATCATTCAAAAAAAGGATGTGAATGATAGATAATAAGCATTTGCGTGATAAACTAACAAAGGCGATAATTTCACAGACACAAGAAAGTTATGTAATTTAATGATGTTGGTGTGACGGATGACGTCAATAGGTTGCTCATCAATCAAGATGGCGGTCAGATGATTACTAACAAAATAATTGAAGTAAGTGCGCGACCTAGCACACTGTGCGAGCATGAAGTAAGAACGTTAGAAAAAGACTACTCATGCTATTTAATGGTTATAATCAATTTACCTTATGGTATTAAACTAGATATTTGTATAATAAAACTTGTGATTGGTCGATCCCCAAGAGTTTTTCTTCTTGATTAGTATAAGGAAAAAATACGATTTCCTAGCGGCACACTCTCAAATTGACGTCAACGGGGACATCTGGTATTTGTTGTTTTAATAAGCGCCTCTAACGAACGTGCAAAACTGTTGAAAACCACAAAGATACCCACCTACTATAATAAAATATATAATGTAACATTTAATTATAAAGAATATGTATCACAATCACAGATACAAAGACCGTCATTAAGCATAAAACTGGTTAGTAAGGTGATAATGCCCGAAACATTTACGATGGCCATCGAGATCTCAAACTTGTTGGAACAATTTTGCAGAGAAATAAAGCTGCTAATGTTTATTCGGCGGATTTTCTAGGAACATGTTTTTTTTACAAACAGAGATGATTATCGGCGCGAATTCCGTTACATTCGATCGTAATGTATCGTGATTCGGATCGTAAATGGATGTCAACTGTTATCACGCTGATAGCGATATCAATTTATCAGTTGTTTGTTGAAGTGAAGCCAACACTTACACACTATCTGTGTATGAGCTGCGCACTATTTGGAAATTTAGGTAGATAGCCTGAAAGTATAACGGCGGAAGGCTATAAGAGAAGGGGAAGACCAAAGAAACGATAGATAGATTGTTTCAAAGAGAATATGGAAAGAATGGAGATAAGAAGAAAAAGACTTACTGCCCCCAAACAAGTTGGTACGGACAGAAGAATGATGATGAGTTGAAAGGCACACACACACATACAGTATGACAAGTAAGTAACAATCTAACTGTTTGTAGAAAAAGAAACCTGACTGACTGACTCATCAACGCCCAGCCCAAAACCCTTGGACCAAGAAAGCTGAAATTTTTAGGTTCCATTTATAATGTAAACAAGGAATAAGGTAGGATTTTACGAAATTCAACCCCTAAGAGAGCTATTAAAATAGCTATCTAAATAGGGGATGAAAGTTTGTATGAAAAATCTAATTCCTTGAGCTAATATACTTGAAGATTGGCACAAATAAATTATAAAGTAAATTATAAAGTTTGTCACTTTTATTTTTTCCTAAACTACCCCCTAAGGGGGGATTGGAAGGTGTCAGTTTGTATGGAAGAATTTTAACGCGCGGTTCGATTAACTCGAAACTCGGTATTTGTGGGTGAGAACAAAAAGAAAGAATAACGTGTATCAGGGTTTTTTGAAAATCGACCCCTAATGGGGTAACTATCTTTTTCTAATTCTCACAGGATAGAGAACAGAAAGGATTTTCTAATTGTTTACCTAGATTAACAAATGGGGTAGTTTTAATCACGGTAGTACGTTCCCGTAGGATATTTTCCGACATACACGCGGGCGAAGCCACGGGCAAAAGCTAGTCTGATACAAAGATGAAACTAAATATCGATACCTCTGGGGTCATATGGCGTATAGCACAAACCGTAGCTTTTCAGGAGAGCAAAAAACAAAACAATAAGAAGGTTTTTCATTATATCTCTCTCAATTTTAAAGATACATAAAAATATCAAAGGGTTCTTAGATTTTTGACATATTAAGGAAGGTGTTTTTAAAAATGGGCCTAGTTTTGTATTAACTTCCAAAAGTAGATTTACGACCAAACATTTTTATATTTGTCCTATACACCCCTCCTTTTGGGCTTCGCCGCAGTCGGGTAAAAGTACGCCCTGAGCAGGTAGACAAAGGAGTGATCCCAAAATTTTCACAAATAATGCAAAGAAACAGAGGCGTATAAACTATTTGAATAGGGGACTGACAAGAAAAAGATGATTGTGTTTAGTCCGTCTGTTAGATTATCGAAAAATATCAGATGAATAATTTTTGTTTTATCAAGTTAATAAAGATTGACGAAAATAAAACGTGTCAAAGATCAATCAAAATCAAAATCAAAAATCTCATTTATTCAAACTAGGCTGATAACCAGCACTTTTCGAACGTCAAAACTTATTTACAAGAGACAGCCCCCCAAAACGCCCACCCTTCGACACTTCCTAGTGTTTTAGCTAGAAAGAAGAAGTGGCGGAACAAACTCCCCAGATATGCCTGTTAGGTTGGTTAGAAGAACTAGACTCAAAACAATAATTAAAATTATATAATAATAAAAAATAATAAAAAAGACATAACATATCCGTAAACTAATCTTGAAGAAAGAACATAAATAACATTGTCTTGTGTTTAACTCAGCGACCAACTGTTCTTATCATTTAAGTAGTCGTTAATGGAATAGTAAGATTTAAAACAAAGATTAGATTTTACTTTGGCTTTAAACGCATTAAATGGCAAGTCTAGAAAAGAAGATGGCAGTTTGTTATGAAATGTTATACCAAGCCCGACGAATGCTCATAATGCATTCGTCGGGCTTGGTATAACATTTCTTGAAGCTGATAAAAAGAAGCGCGTTATTTCTAGTGTTAAAGTTGTTAATATCACTGTTTTTAGTGTACAGGTGGATATTTTGTTTAATATATAAAATGTTGGCAAAGATGAACTGAGAAGCAACCGTGAGAATACCAATCTCCTTAAAAATATCTTTCTCTAAGAGAAACTCGGGCACCCAGCTGATAAATTGCACAAACCGCTCACTTCTGCAGAACAAATATATTTTGAATATCAGCAGCTTTGCCCCACAGCAAAATACCGGACATAACGCTGTGAAAATAATTAGACTAACCGTGCAGTATCAACGTCAGTGAATTGTCTCACTTTTCTGACGGCGTATGTGGCTGAACTTAGCCTTCCCGCTAGGCTTGATATATGTGAACCCCATTGTAATTTTGAATCTACTGCTATGCCCAGAAATACAGCAGAGTCGGCAGTTTCTAGCTCTTTATTAGCGAGGATAATATTGGGACCTAGATTTCTAACATTGGGTAAAGCGAACTTAACTATTTTGGTTTTCTTGGCATTAAGAACAAGGTTATTTGTTGTGAACCAATCTGTGACCATTGACAGCGTGCTGTTTACGTCGTCAAAATCGTGTCTATTCCTATCTACTTTAAAGATAAGAGGAGATATCATCTGCAAATAGCACAACGTCACAAAAACCTTTTAAATAATATGTTAGATCATTAATATAAACCAAGAATAAAAACGGACCCAGTATTGAACCTTGAGGTACACCTAGCCGAACCGGTGGCCCGGAAGATTTCGCAACCTTTACGTCTACAATTGGAATCTATTTTGTGAACACGAATCTATCACATTTAGGGCCTCATTTTGAATACCGTAATGACGCAGTTTCCGTAAAAGCGTGTCATGATGTTCGCAATCAAAAGCTTTATAGAGATCGCAAAAAAAACCCGGATTGAATTTTGAGCGTCCCAAGCGCTAAATATGTGCTTTAGCAAACCAACACCTGCATCCGTAGTCGAGCGACCCTTTGTAAAGCCATATTGATAATTGTGAAGGAGATTATCTAAATTAAAATGTAAGTACTAACAACTGTTTGACCTGGTGAAGGTTTTTTAGGTGAAGGCGGGGATCCGCTGGATGCGTGACACACGGGACCGGTCAATGTGGCGACACTTAGGGGAGGCCTATGTCCAGCAGTGGACGTCTTTCGGCTGAATTGATGATGATGATGATGATGAACAACCGTTTGAGAATTATTTTTTCAAAAAATTTTCTAAATGCAGGTAAAATAGAAATTTTTCTAAAGTTACCAATATCATTTTTACTGCCAGATTTAAATAGAGGGAGGACTTAACTGCTCTTCATAAGATCAGTGAAAGTCCTCGAATCAACGCATTTATTGCCAGTAACAGCAAGACAGGGGGCTACGATGTCGATTATGTTACTTAATAGTTCAACAGAAATGCCCCAGTAATCACCTGTGTTTTGGACTTAAGTGAATTGAAACGTTAATCACATCACGAGGTGTTACAATTTTGAAACTAAATACGTTACCACATTTAGTCACGCTGCTATGCAAAAGATCTTCGGCTTTAGACGGCGACGAACTTAGGGAATGAGTCGTCACTATACGTATGCTTGCAAAATACTCATTAAAAGCCTTGGCGTCGCCGGCTGCTTTATTAACTAATTTGTTATTGTTTATGTGAAAAAAGAAAAAATACGTGACAATTTTTTTTTGAAAATCTATCTGACGGACTAATTAGATTTTATTTTTCAATAGGGTTATTGTGGTTTAACGCCGTGAAGAATTTATTTTTTATCGTTTTTTCTAAATCTTACGAGTGTGTTATTTATTAAGAAGGTAAATAAAATTATTATCAGCAACATCATTAGCGTTCAGCAATTCACTTCTGTGCTGTTTAAAGGCCTCTTTAATCACACACCGTTTAGATTGATTCTCGGCAACTCTCATCCAGCTACCAGTCTCCCTGCGTATATTGCTGCTCCACTTAGTCTGAGGGCGTCCCACCTTACGCTTGCCAATTGGCGGTCTCCACTCCAGAACAGGTCTATCCTAACGTTAATCAGTTCTGCGGCTAATATGCTGCCACCGCTACATCGGCTTACTTATTCTGCTGTGAGCTATGTCGACAACTCTGGTTCTTCTTTCTACTTCAAGCATAGCCAGCTTCATAGCTCGTTAAGTAACCTTGAATTTATAGAACAACCGTACCGTTAATGTTAATAATACCAGGAACGAAGGTGGCAGGGGGATAATAGATATCACAAACCTACATAATAAGCAAATTACGACATTAAGAACATATTTTCATAATAAAAGCTCCACTTCAACCCTACACAAAGCAATAGCGTTTAATGATAAAAAGCTTACACCTTTAAACATGCATGACAGGACAAGACAGAACAATGAACAACAGACTGACCGACAGACTGACCGACAGACTAAAATCGCAGAGTGGACCCAAAAGTCACTGCATGGGAGACATCGACACGACCTTAACTTACCTAACGTCGACAAGTTAGCGTCGAACGAATGGTTGAGGCGTGGAGAATTGTTCCCTGAGACCGAAGGGTTCATGATAGCGATTCAGGACCAAGTCATAGAAACCCGCAACTATCAGAAACACATAATGAGAGTTCCTCAAACAATAGATATATGTAGGCGATGCAATAGCTCCTCCGAGACTATTCAGCATATTAAAGGTGCGTGTAAAGCAGTCGTTCAGACTGATTATAAACACAGGCATGACCAAATAGCAAACATAATACATCAAAAATTAGCCATAAAATATAACTTAATCTCCACCCCGCCTGTGCCCTATTATAAATACCAGCCCAAAATTACTCTTGAAAACGCTACCCACAAATTGTACTTCGACCGAGGCATCTTTACAGATAAAACAATACACTACAATAGACCAGATATTACGTTAATAGACAAATGTAACCAAACCGCACAACTCATAGACATCGCCGTACCAAACACCCACAATCTACAAAAAACAATAGCAGAAAAATTTTCAAAATATACAGATCTTAAAATAGAAATCAGCCGAATGTGGTATCTTAGCAAAGTCGCCATAGTCCCTATAGTGCTATCAACAACTGGAGTTATTCCCAAGCAACTCCAACAGTCTCTAAAAACTCTTGACTTACCACCGTACACGTACCAAAGTCTTCAGAAAGCCGCAATTCTGAATACATGCAGGATAGTCAGAAAATTTTTGCAAAATGAAAATGAATCTGTGGTCACCACCACAAACACACAATCTCGAACAATCGCAAATCCACAATTCAAGAGACACAGAAACTCATCATCGCAAAATTCAGTCATATCATCATCTCATCATATCATCTCTTTTCCGGGGTAGTACTTGGCTTCGGCCCGTGCTATTCCACAAACCCGGCTATAAAGCCGAGATATGTAAAAGTATACAAACATAATAATAATAATAATATTCCACAACTATCACACAACGCCATCTAGTCCCAAGCTAAGCAGAGCTTGTGTTATGGGTACTAGACAAATGGGGTAATGCCCCCTCCTTTCCAGAACAGCGTCTGATACATAGCCTCCAGTGCATTTATCAACAATTTTAGGTAAATTAAGTCCCTTTGCCTCACCCCCTGACGCAATGGGACTAATTAGATTTTTTTGGTGAAATACCCTATTGATAGCCGAGTTCAACAGCTTAACGTGTTTTCCGAAGCACGGAGGAAACTTGATATGTCATGGGTGGACCCATCCACAGATCAACCTGGAGACGTTGCGGCGTTGTGTTCAACACTACTATCCTTGCATGTATTATTTATTATCAGGAGAGAAATGTTACTATTAACACTGATTCTATACACCAATTATTTAATTATTGCATGACAGGAATAAAACTGTCAGCCACCTAGAGAGAGACACGCCGCAGCGCTGCTAGTGCACCGGTATTGCGGTCCAATTTAAGATCACTCATGTGAACAAGAAAAAGAATATGTTAGTATTTACTTTACTTTGGGTTTACTTTGGTCATTGGTATAGGTTTAGGTCAAAAGACTCGCCAGTATTCGAATTGACTAAAAACTACTAAATGAGTAAATAAAATGCATTTTGATTGCAATGTTAAATAAAATATGGGCGTATATCAAAAATAAGTAAGAAATGTTAAAGTTTATTGAGAGAAAACGATAATTAATTAGATATTTATAAAAAAGAAAAACTTTTTTTTAACAAAGTGTAGGTTGTTTGGCACAATTACATTTTTATTTGAAATTTTAAAAGGGCGAGAGATAATTTGTAAAATGACCGAATGAATGAAATCGTGTTTGTGTAATAAAAATTATGAGGGTGTATTCGAATTTTTTTGCGAATTACGCCACGTGCAGTACACAGATCGAAAGAGAATCAAAAACTGAGTAAGAATAATGATATAAAAAAGCTTATACCTATACCTAAAGTGTGCCTTATGCCATTTGAGCCCAGAGGTATCGATATTACTGAAAATAAGTAAAAATATAGACACAAAAGAAGATCGAGGTGAAAGCACAAAACACGGATCAGATGGAGGGAAATGCTAAAATCTGGTAAGAATTAAGCTTTGTGGCGAGAACGATGGAAACTGCTAAACTGACATTAGAAGTAATATTTCATAGATGCAATCGTCGTCATTCTTGCTATGCTGCTAGAAACACACTCGAGACATTCTGAAGAAGGAATTAGGCAAGAAGCACATAATAACTTGCGTCACAAGTATGAGTAAAATACTACTCGTAAACTTACGTTGACAACATTCGAAATTCTTCGATATACACGAGCCGGTAAGATAGCCACTTTACCTACTTTTAATCTTATCTACCGTTACATAAATACTATGGAAAGTTATTTGAAATCAGCGGTGTACGCATTTGTTTTGCCTCTTCATTGATAATAAAATATAAAGAGTACAAAAAGTGCACTTCATATAGGCTACTTGAAATAAAAGGCAATCTCAAGTAGCCGTCTGGAGATTAGAGTAATGTACTAATTACAAGGGCCATAACTTATTCTAGAAAAGTTAGTTGGGAAATTAAATATACACGGACGCCAAGTTTATAGCTTAATTGAAGTCTATTCTTAGAGCTGCCTACACATTTAAGCTCGGCAAGTGATACCGTACCACAAAAATCTATCCAATCTCGAGGTTCATCGTCATTGTTTCGTGACGTCACACGACTAACATTATCAATACCAACATTTTATTGTTACTTCAACCTGTCTCTACGACCTCTATTGCGTGTTTAATCTACATTTGCTTTATCAATACATATACGTGTTCTTTTTCCCCTCTTACGTCCTATTTCAAAACGTATACAATACATCACTGATACCTACAGAGCAACCATTGTCATGTTCAAAATACATAGGATTAAAATATCGTTCGATTTAGATAAGATACCATTTGCGTCAATCGGCATTGTATCCAGTCATAGAACTTGATATGGAATGAATTACGAATTTAACCTTTATCAAGATATTACATTTTAGTGCTTATTAAGTACAGCATTGACTTGGTGAAGGTGGCGGGGATCTGCTGGATACGAAACCCATGGGGAAGGTAAATGTGGCGAAACTTGGGGTGGGGGGGCTATGACCAGCAGTAGACGTCTTTCGGCTGAAATGATATGAGATATACTATTGGGTTAAGTAGATCTAATTTCAATAGGCTATCAGATATTAGAGGTAGAGTCTGGTAAGTAAAGATCTCCGAAGATAATTCAACGTTCCTTCATATTCAAGTCTCAAAGGTCTATGGCTAACAAATAATTTGCCTGCACTGCACTACCACCTGTACTCTTTTGCTACCTTACCCAATTCAAGCTTTCCGAAGAAGAGTGTTCGCGCAAGGGTTGCATCGGCTTCAACAACCCCAAAGTTTCTTTAACGCCTTACGCGCGATATCAATCACACAGTAGATGATTTGTCAGTGTAAATGACATTATCTTGATATCTCCAACACTTTGAATGGGTATCAAATTATTAGTACATGTCATGCCAGTACGATCGATCATACCATACACGAGGAACTTCACATGATTTTTAAATCTGAAACGTCAGGATGATAAGCAGTCTAAAATATTTAACTAACGGCCGAATACTGAAACGCTACTCAATTTTAAGTTGCCCTTAAATCTCGTTCTGTCTCTGTTACTTCAGCATAGAGCGACCGAGACAGCACTAGATTTAAGCGTTACTTATATTTGAGTGGCGTTTCAGTATTCGGCCGTAAGACTGTTAACATTTTTAAATGACAGTTATCAAGAGCTAGTTCTTATGAGCTACCCCTGGTAGCTTACAAACCTAAATTGGGTATTCTTGATTCCGTAGAGTGACGTCATTGATGACAAGTGACAGGTGAGGTTCAGACTTTCTCTTGTTGAAGATATCATGAATGATACCAACGATAATTTCGGCAACACTACCGAATTTTGCGTATTTGTGGCAACACGCAATTACAATGAGCTCAAAATAAAAGTTGCACCACCAAGTAAAAACAAACAGAAGATAATTGATGACCCAGCTATCTTAGCAAAACATAGTACGTAAGTGTAGGTTGATACTGATACTGAGCTATCACACAGTGATAGGTGTTTTGTACACAATTGTACACGTTACGAGCATGTTATAGACGTTGGACCTCTTGCGCTCCAGAGATAGCCTTCGTTTGGGCTATCATGCAGCAGGGCTAGCATGGGCTGGGGATAAAACTTTTGTCCACCGGTTATTTCCACTAACAAGGGACAAAATTATTTTATCCACCTGCCAAAGCACGGCAACAGGGGAAAAGAGAATTATATCACTTTTTGACATTAGACGTGGATACTCACCCCCCGCTTATAGCATGGCGACTAGTGGAAGAGAAAAATTACAGATATTTTGACATAACAAAGGGAGAAATTTGTACTCATCTTTAGACGGTGGGTTTAAGTATATCTCTTGGAGAAAATATAATTAATAGTAATATAAAAATGTCTCGTGCTTACTGGAGCTTAGTGTTGTCGTCGAAAAGGGAGAAAATCGAGCGATAAATACACCGGCGTTCAATTCGCGATTCGAGCAACCTGTTCGAATTACCCGACACAGAATTCCGCCGGATTTTTCGAATGCACAAGGATTGCGTCCATTATTTGTGCCAAGAACTTGATCAGGCTTTGAAACCATCGAATACTGCAGATGGCCTACCAGTGCACATCAAAGTAAGAAAAAAAAAAAAATAATAATAGTCGATAGAATATTCGATTATTCAATAGATAGTAAAAACACAAAAATAAATAAGTACTTACTTTTTAGCACTCATTATAATATTATGTATGTGTAAGAAGATTTTGGTAATAAATTATTATCTGTTTTGAGGTTATTTATTCAGAGACATTTACAACAAATCAAAAATATCCAGCACAGATGTAATAAAACGAAAAAAAGTATTTTGGTTTACGACGATATTATCGACTATTTTGTAATTGAATAAAAGTTTTCTTATAATGGCAATAATTTCGGGCACAAGCGTTTCCCCTGCTTTGTCCACCGTGAATAGTTTATCCACCCATGTCGCCATGCTCGGAGGGTGGACAAAATTGACAGAGAGGAATAGTATTTTGTCCTCTCCCCGTGGATAAAATCTCTCCGGCCATGCTAGCCGTACAGTAGTAACATAACATCACGTAGTGTTACGATATTTTAAAATATTTTTTTTACACCAGCTAATCAATCCAAATTGAATGTCATGTAAACTTACGTGATTTAAAAGAGTGTCCAAAGAGTTTCTTGTCCGTTCTTCTCCATAGAGATCTACGCTAGGGAATGGGCAACTACAGTGCATTCACAATTTGTTTGGTTCCTCTTTTTATTTAGTACTTGTTTCGACTATTCAAAGCAAATCATTAAAGCTATGTGACTTTTATTTAACTGAATTTCTTTTTATATCCCGCTGGTCAATAATATTATCGTGCACCTTTTTGTAGACGTTTTACAAGTACCTAAATAAATTATTTTAATTTGATTTGAGCTTAATCGAATTTAATATAATAACAAAATAAATTGTTTGTCACTAGTTTGAAAACCATACCAGTTGTTTCAGGACGAACAAGTTCTAAAGCTTTCCTTGTTTGATAATGAAAGCAAACATCCCGCATGTGCAATTTTTTATCGTAAATGATGAATAAACAAAACTCCATTGTCGATTGAATGTATTATTTAAAACCTAGCCAGCTATAGGTAATAGGAAAAATAATAACATTATCAGTCAGTTTGGTCATTAACATCACCACCACTATTAATAATCATTACTACACTTGAAACGTACATGCCAACAGCAACAGCAATACGTAATCATACCTAACAAGTATTCGCCATTTTCCTTACATTAAGGAAAAATATGTTAATTTATCAGTATATTATTTGGCGTGTATGTGCCTATGCATAAAGGAAACTTTTAATTAATATGAATATTAGGTATGGGTAGGTAAAGACATTTTCGTTCTGAAAAATAACATACTTATTACATTTACATTTATTCAAAAGTCTATGTTTTGGTGCAAATTTTCATTGAGAAAACATAAACCAAGTACACTACTAGTTACTACCCTGTGTGACTGTGTGTGCTGTTTGTGACCCTGATCGGAGATACATAATCTCACGCACAAAAAGAAGGAAAAGAAAACTTTTCCTGTCTGGAGGAAAGGATACAACGCGGACAACACAAAATTAACATCAAAAGGACGGAGACAGAAAACCAAATAATCCTACTTGACCTGTGCAATAAAATATTTGGTGTCACAAAACATTGAGGAAGCTATATGAAATTTCGCGGCGCAATTTCCTCAACAAACCGCTTTATATCACCACAATTTATGAGGACCATGTCGGCACGCTAGTCAATCTAGATCTTTTGATGTTATAAACACTTCATTTGAATGCTTTCTGGATACAATTCGTTCTGCGACAGATATTTGATGATCGGTAGTTACGGCAAAACTAGCTTAGTTTGATTGTCGGCATTGATATACGGTATTTTAGACGGATGATTGCTGTTGTTAGTACTTGTAGTCATAGGAAAAAGAGGATGCTAAAGTTTAAGATCTAAGTATTCTTCATCAAAAACTAGTGACCCGCCCCGGCTTCGCACGGGTGCAAAAAAGATACTTAAACTTTCCTCTTGAATCACTCTATCTATTAAAATAAACCGCATCAAAATCCGTTGCGTAGTTTTAAAGCATACATAGAGATATTGGGACAGAGAAAGCTGTTTTGTTACTTAGGACAGCCTAGCAAAAGAACTTGATCACCATCATCAGCCTACCCTTTTCCCGAGTATGTTGGAATAGGTTTAGGTAAGTGGATTCAGCTGACTTTAGGTAAGCCCGCCACACTAAGCATTCCCAAACCACTGCAACTCCTGATAACCAGAAGCAACAGTGGCGACCACAAGAAGCGGCGAGACAATGAAGCTCAACGAAGACCCGGAGAAACAATAATAATTGAACAGTCTTGGATCCCGCAACGAAATGAATAAGAAAAAATTCAATGATTTTTTAAAGTCTTAAGTTGGAGAAAACATAAATTCCACTTCTCGAATAGGGGATCGGACAAAAAAAACTAATTAGTCAGTCAGATAGATCTCCAAAAAATATTGGAGACGTATTTTTTCTTTTTTCACATAAACAAAAATTGAAGTCAATACAGTGCTTCGAAAACTCGTTAACTCTTCGAAAACGTTATTTGATAGTACATTTTTAACTACAAATGACGTCACAACCACATCTTATCTTCGTCAATTTTGATTAATTTGATAAAACAAAAGACACGTATCTAATATTTTTCGATAATCTAACTGACGGACTAATTAGAATCATTGTTTTTTGACTCAGTCCGATCCCCTATTCAGGCAGTATCTAATTACTGCCTGTCATATAAGCAAAAATAGTACAGCCTAAGTCCCCACCACCGGACATAGGCCTGCTCTTCAAGAGAGAGAACGGACGGTAATTCACCACGCGGGTTGGTGAATTCCTTTTCGAATTTTTGGTTTTGGGATATCCCCGGTCTCCATGTTTCTTTCACCGTGTTGAGAGCTGTGGTTATATAATTTACATTATACGAAGTAATACGCATGTCCGGGCCAGAATCCACGACCTACAACAAGTTAGTTGGGGCTGCTACTGATACCACTGGGCCTCCACCAATTCCGACCTGTTTATTGCTTTTTATCAAAATCTTCTCCTAAGAAGGATTTAAAAAATCTTGAGATCTCAGTCTTCAGTCTAATTCCTGACTGGCAAGCATAAACGTAAACGGCATAAATTCGCACTCATCTAACTTAAACTTTAATCATGTTAGAGCAATCAATAAAACTCGCGTTACATGTATTCGAGGAGCAGTAATTATGCAACGCGCGTTTCGGATGAGCGCTCACCGACGGCGACACGTTCTAGAATCAAATTCAAATGTCAAGGTGAAGGTGACGTGAAAGGAAACGCACGGTGACGTCACATACCGCCATCTTTAGCTGCCGCGTCGCTAGCGCTACCAATGACACTTTAGAGCTAGTGTGTATTTTGTGTCTCGTCTTATTTAGGATACTAGATCTAGACAACCATTGATATCATATCCTATGAGCACAGTATTACGGCGCAAATCGCAATGTCGATTGACTTGGTTACACACTAACATTTTAGTCATGTACGTTGTTGGAATGGTCGTTAAACCGAACGCGAGAGATAATCCATATTAATGCGCAATACAATTCTAAGGTGTCCCCATTTTTATAATAGCTATATATTTTCATTTACTTGTGTTTTTTTTTCTTGTGTCAATAAAAATATTTTATTTTATTATTTATTATTTACGTGTTGAGTCATCAATGGTTTTATCGTTGTTGCGGACGTTTTTGGCAATGTAGGGACAGTTAATTTAGAGGCGTATGTATAGTTCTCGTTTACCTGCAGCGAACGTGATGCAAAAACCGTTTTCCTGGTATATTTTCCTGAACCTGGAATGTACTTGGCGTGTTAGGTTTTGAATCTTCCTCATTGTATTACACCTACCTACGATATTAGCCCCAGGATATATTCAACTCATGTTCCGACCAGATTCGATTTTAATATTAATGAATGTATTAGCAATCATTGCACGCACTCCAGATGTATAAGCACATTTCATGCAATTGCACTTGTAATTATCACCGAGTGACATCACCGACAGTTCTAATGATGGCAGGACTACAAAAGCTCAGTTTACACAGTACCATGTCATCGATACAACCAATAGCATCCTTGACTCTACGTCACGTCACTTGAAGAAGTCATCAGTTTACTGATGACACCACTTGCTACTCCTACAAACAGTATTTTGTGTTGAAATTGGTTGTTTATACAGTTTTCCTTTTACATGAATTATCCTATCCTACTTCCTACTAATATTATAAATGCGAAAGTTTGTGAGGATGACGTATGGATGGATGGATGTTTGTTACTCTTTCACCCAAAAACTACTGAACGGATGTGGATGACATTTAGAACACAGATAGTTTATAACCTGGATTAACACATAGGATACTTCTTATACCGGTAGTACGATCCCGTGGGACAAATCGAACTCCACGCAGGCAAAGCCGCTGGCACAAGTTACTACAATAATAAGGTACTAGGTGTTCCCAGCGGCTTCGCCCGTTACAACGCAAAAATTATCCCACGGGAAGATAAAACTATTTGTGTGCCAAATTTTATTAAAATCGCTCCAGCCGTTTAGAACTCACAAACTTTCGCCTTTATAATATTAGTGTGATTAGTAACACATGATTAACATGTTGGGGCATACCGCATCCCAATGAGCATCTTATTACCCAGTACTAATTAGGTTTTGGAAGTCGCTCCATCATGTTTAAGAAAAGGCTAGGCGGATGAAGATGATGATGACCTTGCTGGAGGCTCGCTTGAGCTTGCGAAAGGTTTTGTAAACCAAGCTTGATTCATAGAAAACTTACCACATTTTGCTCAATAATGTTGCCAAATGCTTACAAGGATGTCGTATGAGACGATGTTTAACCACAGACAGACGGTGTTTGATTGGATACACTGTAAAAACCCAAACCAAATAACTGCGAGCTTGACTCGCTTTTGGGTAACAGAATGATTTCAATATTCAGTATTTTTCTATTGGAAGTTGTACTATGCCAAGTATGAAGTGAGCTGGTTATAAGTAAGTAAGTAAGTAAGTAATATTTATTTGTTTAAACATGGTGTACATGATACATTACATGCAGGATAATAATAAGATACATAAGTTCTATCATGTTTAGCCACATGTCGCGGCGTACAAATCGGTTGGAAGAGATGGTGCGTAAACCGTGATTCTATTCAACCAAAAATGTCATTATATAAATTATGTAGACACTTGAAAAAAAAAAAAAAAAATACAAATTATTCATTAAAGATTAGTAGGTATCATTACAATTTAGCAGCATATTTTTTAAATAAAATTAAATGTCAAAGTAGTTAGTCAGTAAATAAAATTAGTCAATAAAAAATATTAATACAATTCAAATTTAACAGATTACAATAACATGTCAAAAAAAATAAATAAAAATAAAACAAAAATAAAAACAACGTCAACATCTTAGAAACGAGGAAAATTGTCCTCTTTCATAAACTCTGCTATACTGTAATATGCTCTTTCAGTTAGTAAACTCTTCAATTTGGTTTTAAGGGCAGATATATTTAATGTTCTCCATGATTTGGGCAATTTATTAAAAATGGTCGGAGCCATGCAAAAGATGCTCTTACGCAAAAGAGTTGTTTTAGCGCCATGGACACAGAGTTTAAAATTATCACGTCTATTCCTAGGGACAGCATCAGACAAAAGCTGAAATAGATGAGAATTTAATTTAATGAACATTACTGTTTCCAGGATGTATAATGAAGGCAATGTCAGTATCTTACGTTCTATAAAATAAGATTTACAACTGTCCGTTGTTTGCAGTCTAAACATCGATCTAATGCACCTTTTCTGTGCCCGAAACGCAATTTCATTGTCCGTGCTATTCCCCCAAAAGATTACTCCATATCTAAGAATTGATTCGGCTAATCCATAGTAAGCAGTAATTAGCGCATCTGTGTTGAGTACCACAGCAAGCTGTTTCAGAGCGTAGGCTGCACTACTCAATTTTTTACTTAGTGCCTCTATTTGAGGTTTCCAATTCAATTTAGAATCAATTATTATTCCTAGAAATTTTGTGGTGTCAGCTTCATTGATATTTGTATTATTAAATTGAATATTAAGACTTTTTATTGTTTGTGTGCGTTGTGCAAAGTGCATTACGTTGGTCTTTTTTAAATTAATTATTAAATTATTGTTATTCAACCAATTTATAATGGATATTAGAGAATTATTAATGTCATGTTCGTATGTGCTTATGTCATTACAAGATATTGTCATAGTGCAATCGTCAGCAAAGAGTGTCATCGGTTGTTCAATTACCTTAGGCAAGTCATTTATATACAAAATAAACAATGGAGGCCCCAATACACTGCCTTGGGGTACTCCGTACATAACTGTTCGTTCTTCTGATCTTGAAGTTTCTTCGCGTTTACTTTTTGTATTTATTGTGCTGATTTCCGTTACTTGTTTACGGTTATGAAGATACGATTTAATTAATTCTAAAACGTTGCCTCTAACACCATAGGCTTCAAGTTTATTTGCCAGAGAATTATAATGTACGCAGTCAAAGGCCTGTGTCATGTCGCAGAATATGGCACAGACTGGTGTTCTTTTATCTACATTCAGCATGACATTGTGTAAAAACTCATAAATAGCCAAATTAATACTTTTATTTTTACGAAATCCCTTTTGCTCGTCACTTAAAATATTATATTTTTCTAGGTAGGTATTCAATTCTCTATATATATATTTTTCAAATACCTTAGACATAACTGGTATAAGCGCGATCGGTCTGTAATTGACCATTAATTCGTGATTATCTTTCTTATATAGCGGTTTCACTATTGACTTCTTTAATGCATCAGGAAATACACCTGCACTTATGCAGAGATTAATAATGAAACACAAATGAGTACATATTTCAAATGCAACTGCTTTCAATATTTTTGTGGCAATACCATCGTAACCAACGCTGTTCGTATTTTTTAGCATCATTATAATATTAAGTATGTCATAGGGTGTTGACGGAGCCATAAACATAGACTGTGCTCTGCCAAGAATGAATGACGTTGAGTTAGTTCCCGCGTCAATTGTTGGTTGTATTTTGTCTATAAAATAATTATTAAATGTATTGGCAATGTCTTTTGGGTGTGTGATGTTTTTACTTTCAAATCTGATGCAAGAAATAGAGTTTTTCGGGGCATTGTATTTACTCTTACTAATTATTTGCCACGTAGTCTTTGATTTGTTACTAGAGGTTTTAATATTGTAATCATTTTGTGCTTTCTGAGTTAGATTCATAATTTTTCTAAGTAGTTTTGAATATGTTTTAAATTTATCTCTATTAGCTTGACTTGGTTTTAACCTATATTTCCATAGAAGCTTCCGTTTGTTTTTACTACACAACTTTATCCCACGTGAGACCCAAGTAGGTTTTTTAGTAGTCTTAATAGTTATGATTTTTCTGGGGAAACATAATTCGTACAACAATTGGAACGTTTCAATAAAACAGTTGTATGCTGCATTAGGATCGACCATCTCGTACACATCTGAGAAGGAAAGACTACTTAGACAAGTCTTGAATTTTTCTATATTTTCCTGACTGTAGTCTCGTGTACTTTTGCGATAGTACTTAAGAATATCATTTTTCTTAACGGGGCACTTTAACAGTTGTGCTGTGTGATCGGATAGCGCGAGCTCCAAAACTTCTGATCTACAACGACGCTTGTTAAAATTATGCGCAAAATTATCTATGCATGTTTGGCTCGCAGCCCGAGTGGGTTGTCTCAAAGCAAGTTGTAAGTTAAAATTTAAAAGAATACACTCGAATTCAGCTGACAATTTACCTCTCTTCAAAATGTTAATGTTGTAGTCACCAGCTAAAACTATATTCTTACATCGTTGTTTAGATAAATATTTCAAAAGAGTTTCCAGTTTATCAAAAAACTCATTGATGTTATTTGAGTTAGGTACTCTATAAATACACACAATTATAATGTCATAGTCCGTCAATTTAACTGCACAACACTCGAAAATACTTTGCGACGACATGTCTGCTACATTGGCCAATCCCTTCCATTGAATATCATGCTTAACAAGTATACATGCACCGCCTCGCTTACTTGTCTGTCTACTATAACAAGCAGCTAAACTATAGTTAGGTAGGTGTAGCTGTTTCTCACAGTCAGCCACCATAAAATGCTCTGAAATGCATATTACATCTACATCAACATCTCGTTCTGAAAGTTCACATAAACAGACTGAAAGAGCGTCAGCTTTATTAACAAGACCAGCAATGTTCTGATGTAATATACATAAATATTTAGTCAAGAAAAAAAAGTGTCCCTATTTGTCAAATTATTATCAATGGTTATGTCTAATGTTTATGTTATGTGTACCCATTGTGCATTAGTATATAGCATAGTGCACTATTTACGATAATCTATTGCTCACTGTCAAATTGCATGACGTCTCATATTTCGACAATCATCACTCACATCATTTGTTTAAAAAAAAGATTCGAGATTTATTAGCAGACAAGTGTTATTATAATATTTATGACTTTTTGAGTGGCACTATTTGACATTTTCTATTTATTTAACCTTAATTTTTGTGACACTTTATAATTAATTTATATTACTGACTTATCAATATTTATTTTAGACTTCAAGTTCTAGGATTGCAGTGCCTTCAACTAAGTTTTTTGTACATTACTGACATTTTTTTTTTATTGATCTTGAATATTTGTGACATTTTATGATTTCTACCGACTTATCAATGTTTATTAATTATGTAGGTACTTAAATTTTATTTTTTTGTTGGAAATTTTACAAATTTGTACGCCTTATGGGTGAAACATGTACGTACAAAAAATCTATTTTCACATCTTACATGCCTCATTTGCATGTATACGCATATTTTGACAAATAAAATGATCTTTATCTTTATCTTTATCAAAAAAGTCTAGGGATATTTTATAATTCATCAAATATCTATAAATCTCGAACTTTCTGATATATTTTAAGGTCTTTATTAAAAATAAATAAAAAACCGTGATTCTCATTTGTTTTAAATAAAAATGATATTTTTTTTTATTACCGTAGGAAATTGGTATGTAAAAAAACTTAATTTCTTCTTTAAAAATACTTATTTTAATTAAAAGTGAAAAAATCTTATAATATCTTATTATTAATAATCAGTGTTGCCACCTCTTACAATAATTAACTACACATCGACATCGATGGTTCATACTAAAAATTAAATTGTCAATATCTTGCTGCGATGGACCATGCAAGTGCGCGTAAAGTAGTTGTTCCATCGTCAAATTTGGCGGAAAACTCTAAGATATTCGTTGTAACATGTCCCAGGCATGCTCGATAGGATTTCAGTCGGGCGACTGTGCAGGCCAATCCAAAACTTGAATATCGTGGTCTTAGAGAGCGGCCGACACGAGCCACGCCGTTTAGGAAGGAGCGTTATCGTGCATAAGTAGAAATTCCTGGCCCATTTGGATTCTGTGCGGGACAATAACAAGGCCTACTACCTCCTCGTGGTATTTTTGTGCAGTCATTTTGCCTTGGATCCAAACGAGCTGGGTGCGTTCGCCAAAACAAACTCGTGCCCACACAATGATTGTCCCGCCTTGGAATGAGTGGACCTTCTGAGGGTTTCGTAGACGGATAACTCTCCCCGGAGTTCTCCAAACACGTTTTCTTTATGAATCGAGATGAAACCCAAACCGGGACTCATCGATGAAGAGCACCAAAGACCATTGTTTGTCACTCCATTGTAAATGCTCCCAAACCCACGAAAGCCGCCGACCGCGATTGCATCGTCGCAGTGCTCCAACACGTAGCGGAGCAATAAGACCAACTTCATGCAACCTCCTTCGCACGGTTTGGTCGCCTCAGCGAAAGGCTCCCTTTGCACTAGTTGCATCGCTGTAATATTGGGTTGTCTTCTGGCGGTCATTTAGAGAAATCGATCACGTCTCTGCGTAGTAACGCGATACCTATCCTTGAGCCACATCCCCAGTACTACGATAACGTGGCCACAACATTGATATCACATTTTGGAAATTGTACAGGACCTAAGCAACGACGCTTTGATTAATCAAATCATTCATCAATAAAATTGCTATTAATTTTAAGTATGAACAAGCGATGTCGAAGTGTAGGTACACTGATATCAATAATCAGATAAGATTTTTTCAATTTTAATTAAAATATTAGTAGTTTTAAAAGAAGAAATGAAGTTTTTTTACCACATTAATTTTCAACGGAGATTAAAAATAATATATGTTTTTATTTAAAACAAAAGATTTTTTATTTAGGTCCTTAAAATAACCTATCATTCTTCCATTTACTATATCAGAAAATTCTCTATAGATTTGTAGATATTTGATGAAATATAAAATATCCCTAGACTTTGTTGATGTGTATCTTTCAGCCAGAGGTTTCAACAATAACCTACATCAATAAATTCGTAATTTTATTCGCGAGAACTTACGACTTTATATTCATATTCAAACACAGATATCAATTAATCTAAACCAAAAAGTTTCCAACTAACTATTCTGTACATAAGATTTGCATTATTAAAGAGCCGATAATACCTATAAGTATTTCAATGTACAAAATACTAATCAAATAACTGCTCCATCTCACCAACTTAAAGAACGGGACAATAAAGCTTTTGTAAATCTTTCGGTTAAAGTAGAATATCTGAAAGTAGTACTGAAAATGATACTTCGTAGGTATACGGTAAGTCGATTTAAAACTACACACAAATACAAAAATCATTGGCGAGCATATTAAAGTGCGAAACGAAATAGCTGTAACAGTTGGCAACAGTTTGAAATGAAGTCATACGTCGGTGGAGTTCTCACGAGACCCCGACGAAGACGGCGGCGCCGACGCGGGCGCCTGCAAACGCGCTAAATATTAAACAGTTCACGCAGACCATTGTACGAGGTGAGCCAAGTGGAAAATCTTACATCAATTACACGTCGAAACACTAACTTTTTTCAGACTGACAATAGACTCATTTAAAACATTTTATTCCCAAGCTTTACGTCATACCAATTAAGCTCCGTATGCTCCACCTGTCAGTTTTAATTTCCGTATCGTTCTTAACAGTGACACACGAAAAAGTTTGATAATATTTTATAAGTGTGCGTTGCGTTAGGCTGCGGGATATTGTAAGAGATACCGCGGCCTTGACATGTAGGGCTAAGAAGGAACATGGGTGGTGTTTAGTCAGTAGAAGTCTGACACTCCCTTTCGCTCTGCCCAAGAGCGGGAGGGGTTATTTGATGATTTCCAACCACGCCAAAAAAAAGAAGTGTGCGATGCGTTGCATTATTTTCAGATACAGTCATTATAGTTTCATAAAGTTCTGCGTAATACGTTTAACGTGATCTACCATCCGTGATGAAGTCATGTCTATTAGTTAAACCAGAAAATATATACTAGTGATGCAGATGGAGTTCTCAAAAATATGGTTTATTCATCAAAACAATTATAAGACCATGATGATGAATTGAACATTTGCATCGCATGCTGACGCAGAAACCAATTATAACGCAGTACTCACAACCAGAAATGTAACTTCATATAGTTTCATTGAATATAGCAACAAAAAGACTAGGTGGCGTAGATAGATAGCAAGGTGGGGTTATCTGTGGTTAGGGGCCATGCCAAGCCAGTTCCCCGAAGAATCGTGAGAAGCTTCCCACCGTTTGTGCCAGAGCGATACATTCACAGAGCTTTTTGTAAGCCAACGACCGGTCCGACGACGATGCTTTAAAGGAATCGTGCACCGTGCTCCCGTAAATCATGGGCAGGTTGAGATTTTAAATAAGTTAGAAGAAGTTTTATGGATTTAAAACGCAGAGCCCCCTTCACGTGGACCAATTGACCCTGATGGGGCCCGCCGCCGCGCCGGCTTGAAGACTGTTTCTTTTTAAGACTCGTTTATGAAACGATTAGCATACCTGTATAAAAGGCTAAAATATTCTGCGAATTTTGTTCATGGTTCCTTTTCTTACATTATAACAGCATAATGAATAGATACTTGACAATGGTTCTCAAGCAACGTTCGATCGTGAACATGTTGTGAGTGGTCGACCTTCGCGGACCTGTTTTGGGCAGCAAACACATCTTATTTGGTTGAGCGAAAAGAAACGTGACTCAGGAGGGGAACGTGACACCGGTATCGTACAGGGTGACTTGAAATTCAATTACTTTCAATTACTTATGGCGCGTCTAGACGAAATAAATATAAGTTTCCCATACATAATTATGGTGCTTTCAAAAGTTCATTGTTTTAGAGAAATTGATATGCACTATCGGAATGTGGCTACGCTTATTAGGGGAAGCATGTAGTACAAACAGCTTCCTGCGGTTGAACAATGATGATGATCATGAAAAACATCATTAGATACTATTACGAATTAAGATTTATCTCTTAAAATCAATTTAACTCGCCAAGATGGTTTGAAATAACCAATTTCAAAACATCTTGGCGTAACACAAAAACGAGCATTTTATTCGATTATGTAGAGTAACGACGTTCTAAAAAACCTATGCAACCTATACGTCCAGAAAATTCAGTAGATTTCAATATTCAAAATGTGTTTCTTGAATGAACCATGACTTCTATGTAAAGCTATTTCGACAGTGAACGAACAACCTGTATAAAAATCAAAAAACATAATTTCGCGGTCAAGTTTTCGGGAGACATTGTTTAAACGGTCTTCCGCGGGGTTAAACTTTCCCGAACTTTCTGTGAGTCCCTATTGCGTCCAGACAATTACTGTTTACGTAAAGGCAAACTTAAAAAATCGGCCCCGAATTCCCTAACTTATGTTTACTGACATTTTCTTTTCGTATTAGATGTGAAAACAATTTGTACTTTTAAAGGTTGAATTCTTGATTAAAACTTTGGCCTTTTTAATTCTTATTAGTAAAAATATTGAATACTTTTTATCTTATCAAGTTCTTATTTTTATTTAGACTTAATCCGCAATCAACTATGAATAAACGAGAAACAAGCGTTAGACAGATTCTAGTGATAGTGGATATAATAAAATTCAAATATCTCAAAAATAGGTAATAAAAACATTTTAGGTGCACAACATAATGCAAATAATGTTCATCTTAACACACAACGACGGTAGCAACATTAATCCTGTTTTGTATAGCATTGCATTGCATCTGGTTGCCATGCTGGGCAGAGATAAATTGATTGGAATCCGCAACGTCGAACAAAAATAACAACCACACAGGTGTTTAGAAGCAGATAATATCGTAGCGTGCATTTGTAATTAAAATGTTGTATAACTTGCTCGTACTAATGAATTACTCCTCAATAAACATAATATTTACCTTGCATCTGTTAAGCCACGTGATGAGGGCTGTGCGAGAGCTCTTTTACCGGTTGAAAACAAACCAAATGAGAGGGGACCGAGGGTAGCTGTAAGGAAGGGAGCAATGAAAGGAGGCAAAGAACAGGCACAAAGGGTTTCCTCCATCTTACCTGCAACAAAGAGACGCGTATTATTACTCATGGTATTGTTTGACATGAAGCACGATACTAGCATGCATAATTTGCAGACGGCGACTGAATAAAATACCAAGGAATTTTATCGTTCTTAAAACTGTAGAATGGAATGGTGATGATTAAATTCTGTTCGTAGATTATGCTTTTTTGTTAACTAGTATTTAAACAAAGCTTATTTAAACCATTATATTCAGGATACTACAATGGCGTATAGCCTTAGCGATATATATTTATAAGATTATCGGGGGATATCGAAGTCATCGAAGATCATCACGATTTCCGGCAAATATTATGATAGTCAAATTGTAATACGGTATGAGTATGAGGTTAAAACAACTTATAAGCAGCTTAAAGTAGATAAGATTCTGAAACAACGCCATGAAATCCAATGGTAACAGCATCCATTGTTAAAGTTAAACCCAAAAGTGACATCAGTAAAAAAGTAAATGCGATTGTAAAAATTACAGCCGCTCCAACGAAGGTGTTAAAAACTTAGGTGGTCTTGGAGAAAAGGCAAAAAGTGCTAACGGTAATGTACCGTACAGTAACAGTTCGGGCGAGCTCCGTAAAGGTACTGTTGATATTATGCTTCTGATAACATTTAGTGCGCAGGATTAGAAAGCGTAGTAAAAGTGAAATAACTTCTCAGACCTTTTGTTAATGATTATTTTGTTGCTAGGAGAGGACAATAGTTTTAAAGGGTTGAGAGTTTTAGAGGTTCCTTTAGCAAAGATTTTTTATTATATAAGAACTCAAGAGGTGAAGATAACGTTGTGTGTATTTTGTGGAGGATTTAAGCAAAGGTTTAAGAAAAGTAACTTATGAAATTTTTGAAAATACGCCTGTTACCGTCCGCATTGCTAATTACAGCTTAATCCTCTCATAGAGTAGCGGAAGCCTCTGTTCCAGCTGAGGTAACATTATTGTCTGATTATGCTTGTGAAGCGAGTGTACTTAATAGTGCGATACAACGGGTATTAAAGCAAGCGTCAACATCTATCTCATTTATTTAATCGAGAGACAACCTGCATGGGAAAATCTTAGCTGTAAGTAGTTTAGGACCACAAATACGGCAAATACTTCTGCATAATTCAATTGTTCTTCAAATAGCCCCATACCTCCGTGATGAATAGGCAGTTCGCGAGGTATTCAAGAGCCCACGTGTTTGTGACACCAGTCACATCGCTCACGCCTTATCAGTTCCAGCACTTTAATTAATTTTATTTGTTCGCCTTTGTAGGCGAAGCGGGTTTTTGAAGCCATTGTTTTGCAAAAGCTTATCTGAGATCTAAGTTTTAGATTATAGAAACCTTTAGGTATAATTTCCGAATTCTGTAATTTTGTGCAAGGAGGTCATGAGATGCTATCATACATAAAATTATGACCGGTTCCTCTTATATCGTAAGGTCGGTAATTCGGAATTGCAATCAAAATAAACATAAATATACATTCTACAAGAATAACATGATTTGAAGAAATTGTACTGATCATTCTAAGTTTATGGGCATTACGTCGAATTCGGATGCGGATGGATGAGAGACGCACAGAACAGAGAAGAGTGGCAGAAGAAAGGGGAGGCCTTTACCTAACAGTGGGCTGAAATGATTGATTGATTAATGACGTCGAATTCAAGAATTACGAATAAGATCATGAACTACCAGCCCCGTTACCCACAATACTGCTAATTTACGGTCAAAAAGCATTAAAAAAAGTCAAAAACTGGCATTCCCGATGATTCAAGCGATCTAATGCATTCTGTAACGGGCTCGCGTGTTGCGTACTTGACTACTTGCGTGCCAAGCCTACGCTGCACGCGAGCGGTTTCCGTGGCTGGCGGGTGGCGTGTCGCACGTCACAGACACATTTCTATCCTCCACGGTGGAATAAAGAACAGGATTGTTCCGATAACGCAGACCTAATGGCGGTTACAGACGAATGTAAGAATTGGGGATGTTATTGTTGAGGGTCTAACAAAGAAGTCTGGGAGATTTAAGATGGGAAAGTAAGAATGTGCTGTGTCAAGTACCAAATAGTGGCGATTTGGATATTCAGGGAATTATAAAGAATATGTAGGTTGTAAATAAAAACTAAAAGCTTTTAGTGTCAGTAACTAAAAACTCATTTCTTCGCAAATGGGAAAAACGAGTCAATAATTTGTATTTGGTTTCTAAATCGAATCGAAACACTTAAAAATAACAGATTTAAATAACGTGCAGGATAATATTTCAGCGTTCACGAAGCTATTAATGTCCTCAGCAATTTGTGTGGAGCGGCGTTGTTTCCGCCACCCATGGACGAGCGGGCAGCCCCTTTTCGTGCGCCACCATCATTAAACTAAAGTGTGGACGGAACACGCAAAATGAGGATAACGGTAGTCACGGTGTTTGAAAATTACTATTTCTAACCCATAAATTATGATGAGATGGTACTGACAGGTAATATCACGTTTCTGCTAAGGATTAAATTATTGGAATACTTATATTTTAACGCCAGTTCTTGCCCTAGCTGGCAGTTTTGTTATTGAAGACCAAAGTTGCTAAGACTGTTTTTTATTTGAAATACTCCTACTCTTGAACTCCATCTTGTCCTAAGGGCAAAGATGAGGTCGACAATGGAACGAGCTAACCCAGAAGAAGCCTATTTACTCGCGACTTTAATAGATTGGGATTACTTATATGAACTCGGGAAATTCGATGAAGACAAGGAGTTCTACTCTTTGACTTTGCGCATAACTAAGAAAGCTTTACCCAATCAGCTGATCAATTATTCCTAATCAACGAACATAAATCGTGAAACATGCAGATGCAACTGAATGCTTTTCAGCACAAAATCAGCAACTAGCGCAGACCCTAACGCAAATTAGCGAGGTGCACGCCAGAGTGGCGGAGTCACGCGAGCAGTGCTAGAAAGCGCTGCGCACGCACACGTTGCATTACGAGTAGATCTGCTGTTTTTGTGATCCAGATTGATGGACCACGCTTCATGAACGTGGTACAAACAGCGCGTTTAAGACTCCATAAGTCGGACCATCGATCCGAAAGGGGAAATAGAAGAAGGAAATATTACTGGTGTTATTTATCTCGGCGTTAATCTCTGTAGCATTTACCACTACTAAGAGACTAGTATCCTAACTAGGGACGCTTTAGAGAACACTTGAATCCTATTGTTAATTTACATGACATACGCTAACAAAACATGAAATATGGATTAGCTGGCCTACTGCGCTTAATGACGTCGTAAGTTCGATGAGTTTCGGCTACGTTGGCCGCATCTAGCTCAGAGGAACAGTTAAAGTTGTCTTGACGGATGTTACACAACGGACGTGCATTTGGGCTAATGCACGACTATAAAGTGTAATGGACGATAATGTTACCAAATGAACAATACTGTTCATGTTATGACTTCCTGAAACAGTATTATGTAAGGTGAAAATGACATAGTGGAATTATGTACTCGTGTTTTTAAATAATCATTACCTATCTATTAGTTTGCTTCCGCAAATATGAGCAGCGTTGACTACAGGCTGACATTGAAGTGGTCTTGGAGTAGTAATCACGCATCATCGTGTATATCATTTAGTAATGCTGGCGTTCGAGATTTAAAATTTTTGACCAATTCCGTGACGAATTACTTCTACGCCGTCGCGTCGTCGGTGGCAGCGCTGGGCGCTTAAACTGGGCGCTTAAACAGAATCATAAAAGGATAATAATATTATGAATGGCGTTATAATTCGTCAAATGGTCACCGACGGAGTAACTATTACGAATTGTCACTTTGTGACTGTTTTACGAATTTTAACGCAATTCATATTATGATTCTGCTAAAACGGCCACTGTAGACCCAGAAGACTTAACGAGACACGAGCCTCCAATTAAAATGAAGGAAACCAAGTGACTAACTTAGTTCCGAGTAATATAATATGAACGCTATCATTTAAGTACAGCTCTCGCATTCTTTTATAACATTCTAAAGGATGTCGTCGAAACAAACAACAAATGTGTGTCATATCACTAACTCGGCCCATTTAACATGTTTGCAGCTGAGTAAATGAATACCACTTTATTAGTTGCCTGGCATATGTCACGTAATATTGAATTATTTTTAACAACAAGACAAGCGCCTTTTGATTGGAGCCATTGCACTAGACTGTCGGATAAGGAATGTGTTGTTTCTTCTTTCAAGACGAGCACATTTACACACATCAAAAGTGTCTAGGGATCAAGCATTTTTATGCGGATTTCTTGAGATTGAGATGTGGCTTTGTAATAAATTTATGATTTTATAAATTTATATGGATCCTTTTTGGTGCATTTCATAATTTGAATCAGGAACTGTGAATCAAATTCGAGTAAAAGATGAAAATCAGCTGTCAATATTTTCCCTATAAAAACATACAACGCATTGAAGACATTATTAGTGCTACTGTTTCCCTACTACTGATTAAAACCAACGTTATTATGGAGCGGCGACGTCATTTAAGCAGGGAAGAAATGCTCAGAGCCGTGGGAATGATAGAAGCTGGTTCCCGGCAACGTACTGTGGCTTTAGCTCTGAATACAAGTCAGAGTGTTATCAGTCGACTTTGGACACGTTACCGAAGCACTGGTACCGTGGCTGAGCGCCATGGAGGACGGTATCGCTGCACCACACGGAGACAAGACCGATACATTCAAATCTTAACTCGAAGAGCTCCAACAATAACCGCCATGATGTTAGCCGTGAGGCTTCATCACTCTTCAGGGAACTTAATTAGCGACCAAACAGTCAGAAACCGCTTGCATGAAGTGAACCTTCATTCCCGAAGACCGCTACGGGTACCACCTATAGCAATGCACAATCGTAGGATTCGATATCAATGGGCTCTTGAACACAGAAATTGGGCAGAAGAACAATGGCGTTTCGTGTGCTTTTCTGATGAGTCTCGTTTTGGTATGAGACCGGATACAAGACGTATACGACACTGGAGAACCCCTGGACGCCAACAGCGATTAAAATCCTGCCAGGAAGTCCATCCTTATAGTGGTGGAACCATCATGGTATGGGCGGGTATTTGGATCGGCGGAAGAACTGAGTTGATTTGGATCAGAGGCAACCTCAACGCTCAAATTTATGCTGAGACGATTGTATCAGACGTCATCGTTCCTCTACAAGTGCAAATCGGTCCCTTATTTCAGTTAATGCATGATAATGCACGACCGCACACCGCAAGAGTTGTAAGACAGACTCTCGCCGCAGCTAACATCAATGTCCTGCCCTGGCCTGCTCAGTCGCCAGACTTGAACCCGATTGAGCATGCATGGGATATGCTACAGAGAAGAGCTCTGCCGAATATGGAGGGTATCCAGTCGCAAGAAGACCTTTTTTTGTTGTTGCAACGAACATGGGCGGCCATTCCACAGCGTGATTTGGATGAACTCATTTTGAGTATGCCAAACCGATGTTCTTGTGTTGTTAGTGTTCGCGGTAGAAACACGGATTATTAATTGTTTAAGTTACCCAATAAAATTTTAAAGAAAACTGTTATTTCAGTCTTTTTTTTGAACTTTAATGTTAGTGGTTCAAATGTCAAAAATCCCTTTATTAGGAAAATGGCATATTTCTTTATTAATGCAAAGGTGACTTGGTTTATCGTTACTGTGACAAACGAAAACACTTTATTTGATGAATCCTTAAAGAAAATTTTAATTAATATCAATCAGGAGAAAAGTTATTGCAAAAATATATGTTGATCCCTAGACACTTTTGATGTGTGTAGTTAGCTTATGGTACCTATAGTATTAAGGAGCTTGATAAAAGAAGGATCCGTTGGATGTGGTGACGTTTGGGGGAGGTCTTTGTCAAGGAGTAGACGTTTTGCGGCTTAACTGATGATTTAAAAGAGTGTCCATGAAGTTTCTTGCCATTCTTCTCATGAGACCAACGCTTTGGAATCGGCAACTACAGTACACTGACAGTTATTATGCCTTGTGAGTGGGACTGTAGCTTAGTTTATTAGCTTAATAAAATTTAGTATTTGTTCGACTATTCAAAAGAGCCTGTAATTGGCCTACTTGAAATAAATGATTTTGATTTGATTTGATGTAGGTGATGATAAGACAACGGATTACATGCCAGTTTGTCTTTTTCATTGAATTAAAAATATAACTTACTGGAATAATGCAAAAAAAAGTGCCAAAGGTGACATACGATTGACCTAGGAGGTTCGTTTAAAGTTATAAAAATATTTTAATTGAAAGAAGGCTTAATCGTACTACTGAGAATTCATATCAGTACTTACTCAGTTTTCAGGAAAAAAAATATCAATATCAAGTAATTATATTTCGTAGAAAATGTACTTGGTAAGTATACTAATCAAAAAACCTAACTAATATTTATTTAAAATTTTATGATCCACGCAGATGCACGCAGAGCAGATGCCCGCGCCCATCGCCCGCATGGATGTCGGTCAAATTATACAACTAAAACCTTCCTCAAAAACCACTCTATCCATTAGTGACAACAGCATGAAAATCTGTGCAGCAGTTTTTGAGTTTGTCGAGAACAGACAGACAGACAGACAGACGCGCTGGTGGGCTTTGTTTTATAATATGTAGTCATGTGTGGCACTTTTGTGGACTATTTCATGCATTTATGGTGCATATTTCGACGATTTTAAATTGCATATACTTAATCTGCTCTCCGGCAATGGTAACATAATTTCCTAAAAATAATTAGCAAGAAGATTAAAAACCTCTCGCCATCTTCATTCTTTGTGGAGACTCTTTTAGCATATTTATCTGCTGGATATATCCAAAACAGCCTATGTTACTTTTTAGAAGAAATAATCATAATAATCGTAATCGATCACTGGGAGACAAGGTGTGGTGTGGTGGTGAATGACATCATCACCATCATCATCAATCTCCTGACCTTATCCCAATCTATTAGGGGTCGGCGCAACAGTACTTCTTCCATACTTCTCAATTACCAGTCATCTCAGCAGTCACCTCCTTTCAAGCCATATCATTCTTCACACAGTCTCTTCGATATTTGGAACTCTTGGATTTCCTCTAGGAATCCTTTATAACCACAGTGTGCTGCATACTTCGGTGTTCAAAATTCAAATAAACAACATAAAGGGAAACTTGTGTTCACAGTGTGATCGACATTGACATTTCGACATGTCGTTCCGCTGTTCTACATCGCTGGCTCACGAGTCACGCTATGAGCATCGCTCTTGTGTCAACTTTAACATTATTGAAACTAATGTTAACAGGGTAATTTCGTTTTTCAGCTAGCTTCAGGTCAAGCTGCACTTGTTAAGGTTGGTCCGTGGATGTGTCCCCCCCCCATTACATACCGAGTTTCAAAAAGGAACAGCACATAAGGCCGTTGGTCCTGTCTGTCATTGGTAGATCTTAGACAATTGTTACAAAAAGTCAGTGGCCAGAAAGGCTGCAAACTAGTCTTAGTATTCATCATCAACAGCCTATTAATGTTCCCACTGCTGGGACACAGCCCTCCTCTCTCTTTGAGAGGGAATGGGCTATAATCTACCACGCGGGCCCAGTGCGGATTGGTAGATGTCACATGTCTTCGAATGTTTGGTTCTAAGTCATGCCGGTTTCCTCACGATGTTTTCCTTCACCGTTTTGAGAGCAGCGGTGATGAAATAAATTACACAAAGTAATGTGCCTGCCTGGGTTCGAACCCACGACCTACTGTTCGTAAGTCGGGGCCGCTACCACTGGGCCACTGCTGCTCTCTTAGTATTACCCAGTACTAATGGGTTGTAGAGATCAGATAGACAGTCGCTGTTCAAACTGGTATGCAGCTGCAATCGGTTAACCTGGAAGCCGACCACAAACATATTTAAGAAAACCCACTTCAACAAAAAATAAAACACAAAAATGTGAAAAATAAACTCTAGAAGAAAAATCAGTTTCTGAAGTCGGTGACTTTTGTTTGTTTGATTTAATTCAGACAACGACACCGACTTCAGAAACTGGTATTTCTCCTTTTTGTGTTTTATTTTTTGATGAAGACGGTTTAATTTTTTGTAAAAAAGTTTTTATTTTTCACTTTTTAGTGGTTCACATTCATGTGCTACTGCTTACCCCTTCACAGCGTACCGGCGTGATGTTATGTTATGAACTGGTGTAAACAATAGACAGACATGTGATTTTAGCAATCCCAAACCATTTACTATAATTTATTGAGGAGTACCTACCGTTGCCTATCTCCGCAGTTCTTCATCAGATCATCACCAAATTGAAATGAGACCACTCCGAGAAAGTAATCTTCCAACAAAAACTACTCAAATCACTTCAAGTGTTCCTATGAAATTTGAAGAGTTCTCTCTATTTCTCCGGGATTCCATCACTAGATCCTGACTTGATGATCATGGGACCACCTGGTAACTTATACTCTTTCAAACAAAACAAAAAAAAACTAAGGTCCAGCTATCTTCGAGTAATCGGGGAACATGCATAAAAAAAAGATCCCCAACGAATTGATAACCTCCGCCTGGCCTTATGTAGAATAACATAATAATCAGAAATCCCGACAACATAACATGGCCTACAAGCTACAAGCGTTGATTGGAACACCTTGGATCAGGCGCTGACATCGTTATGGCATATTAAGGAAAAGCGCACGCCATCAATATTTCACGGAACACGAACCCAGTTTGACCTGTGACTGCTGACATTAAAATAGTGACATTTCGTGTCTACCCGCCTTTCGTGTTATAGCGTGATACAAACATTTTACAGCTCAAACTTTTATTATGAAAGGCTTCCATCGAAACTTATTGAGGTTGCTAGCTCTTATTGAACGTCATACCTTCAACGGGGAAAAAAATGCTGTTTGAAAAAAATGGGCTACATTATTCACGAATTATTTCTGTATTTATTATGAACAACAACCCAAAAGCCAGCTAAGTCATGACTTTTAGCTTACAGTAATTTTACAATGAAGTAATCATCAGGTAAGGTATAAATGACACATCCATACCTAGGCACTAATTACAATAACAAAACATAAATACGTAACTAATTACATCTGTCTGTCTCTTTCTCTCTAACGGCAGTACATTTTCAGAGGCATTCTTTCAGTCATTTAGGCGGGCGAAGTTGCGGAAAAACCCAGTTCAAAATACTTAAAGCATCATCAAGAAACGCCCTTAGTATCAAAGTATCACGACATAAAATGACGTCATAGACAAGTACAGATGAAAAACTATGCCAAACATTGAACTGGTATGAGTCTATGATCTCAGCTATATGCCTTATCATAGCTATAAGTTTATTAATAGGCCTACAAGTGGTGAACAGAAGTAACAGAAGTCACGTGCGCTGGTGTTACGCAGTGTTTGCCGCGTAATCTGCTACGTGCTCATACGGTGACCTAGCCGAGTAGGTACTAACTGATACTAAACAATATTTTAGGGTTGACATTTGATAGTAAAATTGATCGAGTAACTCTTTTCTAATAAATAAAGGACATCCTGTAAACCAATATCGTCGCGTCCGTGAACATGGACAAGTAAAATCAAAAATTCCTTGACATGTGACATCAACCAACGACACTGGGTTCTTTCCCATGGTAGGTCACAGACCACTCCTTTTCATAAAGAAGAAATAAAACAAAGGGCTGTTGGGACAAGAGGACGAAGAGAAAATAGATGGACTATGAAAGTTTATATCGCTAGGATAGAAGGAAATTATGACATAAAGGGTAGTTCGAACTACATAGTTCGAAGTGATCTAAGGAAAAACAAGACGTGCAGCACAGACCAAACAAATTAGGATAAAGATGATGACGCTGATATATTACCAAATACTTTAATGACAATTTAGCTTGACAAGAAAGAATAATGGATCTGCATAAAATGGCATGCCGCGTGCCCCAGCCCTGATGATGCGTCACAGAGAAGATAACTGACCCTTGGGTCGACTCATAAGGCGGAATATTCCACTGGGAAGTGACGATATTACTATGTAATGTGCTTATGCGACGAGTATTGAGAACTTATGTTTTATTAGTTGTTTTACTTTTGATAATATTATAGTCATCGCAAAAGTAAACATTTATATAAGCACCTACTTAGTCATTATCTTATTAGTATGAAGTAGTGTCATCATCATCAATTCATCACCAAAGCAAATACGTTTCACAGTCCAGCAGGGCTATTGCGTATCTTTTAAATGTCAGTGGCTATCATATTGTCCATGGATTAACTGTCAAATTGGTTATGGTTTAGTACAAAATGGAACCATTTGACAGTTAATTGATGGACACTATAATGATAGCCACTGTCATTTAAAAGATACGCAATAGACCTGCTGAAGTTTTAGTTTTTCGTCTTTGCTACAATCTTCCTAAGACAGGATAAGATGCAGGTACTATAGGCTATTATAAAACTAGTCTCCATGACCAAGCTGCATGCATTTGAACTAGGCAAGTGTAGGAATTTCACTTGCTTAGAAATACAGGGTTTAAATTAACCCTTCACACAGCCGTCAACCAAGCATTCTGTACATCAAACTAAGTACCCCTACGCAATTTTTTTTGCTGGGATACATTTTTTTTAGGGGTCAAAAATCTCATTTTACTGTAAAACTCAATGTAACACTCTTAAACGATTGTGCTAGTTGATGCTTTGAATAGTTAACGGGTCATGGAGGTAATTTAAGTGAAGTTATAACCTGAAAAACTAGTACTTACAAAAACAGCTGTGAAAAGTAGGGGTTATGAAAAAATCAAAAGCAAAAATAGTTTCTTCAGAAATATGTTTAGTAGTCGTAGATGTAGTTTTACGCTAACCTACCTAACCCATACAGTATCACATAAACATGATAACTCACATACTAGTAAATAGATCTAGAGGTATAACTTGCATTATGTAATATTATTATAATAATATACTGCGCATTACTTCACCTGCATACTTAGTACAGCTGTGAGTACAACATTGTGTTTTCTATTTTCACACCTCCACGCCGCAAATTCTGATGTTTTCAACTTAATTCATGAATACTTTGTGGGACTGTTTCGTTGTTTATTGATACGAGTACGTCAGAGCCGCAAACAGGTCTGACATTTCGTCTAAGTTTGTTGCAAATGATCTTCCCACTCATTAGGATTTATAGCGTGTTCCCAACCAACTACAGATTGTCACGGTTGCATTCAGTACTTGGTGTAGTAAATTAGTCCATGATTTAATAGATTGATTACCGGATTTCTCGTGAAATACAAGGTACATGCGTCATTATAGATTTCTTATTTTTTGGGAAATACATGGAATCTGCGTCATTCATTAATTCATAAAATAAAAACACTGATGAAAGTTTTGAATATAAATGCGAATGATTATAATGAGTCGGGGAAGACCAAAGAATCGATGGCTGGACTGTGTGAAAGATGACATCGCTAGACAGGGGATGACTACTTAGATGACGAGTATAGTAGAAGACATCATCATCATCATTTCAGCCGAAAGACGTTTACTGTTGGATATAGGCATACCTAGTAGAAGACATGCTGCAAATAAATACGGATAAAGGCAGGAGAACGATGATTGATGAATTTGAAACACGTACCGCAGCTTTTCTTTATCGATTTCATTTAATCAATAAGCTCTAAGCTCACTGACACAGCGTAACCTTATCAATTCAATACCTGTAGATATTGAGATAACTGCTATTCTGGTAAATATTTGCTTTTTGCCAACTTAGAAGTTGCATTCGGTTCATTAGGCCAACCAGATATCGTTAACATATTAGAAATCAATCGCCAACATTATCATATCGGGTTAAGTGTGTTGTTAATTAAAATTCTGATAGCATCACGGGTCAGCAACTCAAGCTGTTATGACAATGTGTTACGTAAAACTGTACGATGATAACGCTGACTTTTCGAAGACGATATGGACTCGATAGCTTATTTATATTTGTTGTTGTGACGTCACAATATAAGCAGATAACCTTCACAAAGATAAAAAAACTACGTTCAATTAAAAATAATATAATAAAATACGTTGTGGTCAAAGTTAAAAATAAAAACTATGAAACGCGATCGATATATGGAAATGTTGTAGGTGTTATAAATATACTCGTATTACCTTCAAAACTAGTTTGACTGGTCACTGAATAATGTTGCTCGTAATTGAATTACGTATACATATAATTTCTGTTAATTGGACAGGATTTTGAGAGATTTATGGAAAAAGATTATTCTTTTTTTTGATGTCTTCCTGATCACATTAATTATAACTGTTAGTTAAATAAACAGGAAGAGAAACTGATAATACATAAATTAATTATATTAAAAAATGTATTGAAAAAAATACTGCTCTAAGTTCTAAGTAATTCTTTTCCGCTTCTCACACACTATAGTCTACATTTCTTTTTTCATTTCTCCTTTTGCAGGTCTGCTGGCAGAAATTTCTTGAGAAATAAGCAGTACCTTTGTACTCTAATGTTATATTTTATAATTTTCCTGTGTTGTCTACTGTGTGTACATAAATAGTTAAATAAATAAATAAATAAATAAATAAATAAATAAATAAATAAATAAATAAATAAATAAATAAAACATAACTATCTAGAAGTTTATATCTATCTAGCAAGAACATTTAAAATAAGAAGAACGGTAACCGTAGCAAAATTGCGCTGGAACTGAAAAATAAACACATCATGTTAATAGTCATTGATACAAAAACACAAAAATAGATGTCCAACTTGAACCTAGCCAACGTCAGACGTACGGATTACCTGCATAAATTACAAGCGGATGCAATTAGCACTTTGGCATAAGCTGCACATGATCATAATATTGATGCTATGTATGAATGAACGATTACGAGCGAATACGATGCACTTTTTGGTGAAGTTCCAAGTCCCCACAATTAATTCTTACGGGATGATGCTAGAGAAATGTTATCACATGAGTATTTGGAATGATGATAAGTATGGGGAATACTATCTGTGTACAGACTACCGGATGTAGGAGGTGATATTCGGAACCATTATTTGTTTGACCAGATTTTTTTACACTAATGTGAATCTACGAAAAGGCAGTGAGGAAAATGTTGAGTATGAATATAAAAAATTAACCAAACGACGAAGAAAAAACATTGACAGACAAATAGAGTAAGATCAAAGATGATAGATGATAATTATGGTTAGAAAGGAGGTGACAGTGGTGATGACGAGCAATAGAGAAGTATGAAAGAAGAAGACATTCTGGGCCCTAAATAAATTGGGATAAGGGCAAGAGAATGATGATGGGAAGCTACGTTATTAACGTGTGTCATGTTCCCGTGGAATAATTTCCGACTATACCGCGAACCGTTAGCAAAAGCTAACGGCCGAATACTGAAACGTTCCTCAATTTTAAGTTGCCCTTAAATCTCATTCTGTCTCTGTTACTTCCGCATAGATCGACCGAGATAGCACTAGATTTGAGCGTAACTTATGTCGAAGTCTAATACTTTTCTATTATGTCTGAAAGGCTTATGTGGTAAAATAGAGTAAAAATATTTTTGTCAGTGAGCAAGAAACAGGAATGCTGAGGCCGTTGATGTTTCTTGCCCTTCGACTATAACCAGTGGGTGAAGTCAGACTGTACAGGATGACGATGCTAAAAAGCAAGGAAGAATAGAAATTACTGATAAACGTTATTTTGAAAATAAATGACGCGTGTCAAATCAAACTGTATAACAAAAAAGAAACCGAGTATGCGTAATAAATAGTAAGAATTACATAATACAGTATGGAATATAAGAGCAAAGCAACAATACAAAAAAAACTGCTATCATAAACCACAAGAACCTTAAGCAAACAAAGTAGATAAAGGAACGTGCAAACAGAAATATCTATAATTAATAAATATATAATATGAAGATAGGTATCTAACGTTAATCGTAGAAGATAACGGTTTGACGTCAATGGCTACTGATACACACATAAGGTTAGACTATAGGACGCCTGAATGGTGATTGCGCACAAACTGATAGCAGATTGAGACATTGATAAATGAAATAACAAAATACTACATCAATGTCAGAGTCATTCAGAATCTTGAAGTCATTGATGAATCAAAACTGGCTATAAGAGAATGGGAAGATCTCGGAAATGATCCAACGATAGTGATGAAGAGAGAGGTGATGGCTAATATTGTTGTAAGGAAGACGAAGACGAACACCGCCGAAACTAAATAACTTAGTTTAGCCAGGAGGGTATTTCACCTTCAGGTTATCTCTAGGGATGTCTCTAAGAAAGACTCAGTAACACATTAACACATAACACAAGCAAACAAAGGGAGTTGGCGCCTTCAATTAGCTTACGTTTATGTTGAAGAACAGCAATTTATTTCCTATAGCGTATAAATCATACTTCAAGTAAAACACCACACGTCCTTCACAACAAATAAACCAGATCCCTTTTCCTCATCCATTAGCAAAAACATATTTCAAACTAATTATCGGGTTTTCTTGAATGTTATTAGAATAAAAATAATTTATTGGTATTATCAGAATATAAATAATAGTACATTACTGCCGCGGTCTATAATGACTACTTTGCTGGTCGCGCTGATGATGGCCGACAGCGCAGCGTAGCGCAGCTCCAGGCCGACACAGCGCGGTCAGCGTGCAGCACTTGATGGACGAGCTAAGATAAAGGCCGAGACCGTAGGTCGAGGCCTTTACAGCGAGGACAGCAAGGGCTGCAATGATGGCCAAGCTGAAAGGCCTAGAGCGTAGCTAGGCTAGCTCGAGGCAATCATAGCGTGACCAGCGAAGCAGTCATTGTGGGCCAAGGTTTGTATAGTGCTTTACTCAAAAATGCAAGTACCTAATCTAAATAAAACCAGCAAGTAATTTAAATAAAAAATATATTAATTAACTAGAATTTTAATTAAAATGACAATTATGAAAAGTACAGTTACTAAAATTCAACACCGACTTTCCCGGTTTGATATTACTGATAGTTTGCGATAATTCTAATGCGGTGTTTGACTGCTGGATTATTTCTTCATTTATTACTTCATTTATAGTACATTACTGCCGCGGTCTATAATGACTACTTTGCTGGTCGCGCTGATGATGGCCGACAGCGCAGCGTAGCGCAGCTCCAGGCCGACACAGCGCGGTCAGCGTGCAGCACTTGATGGACGAGCTGAGATAAAGGCCGAGACCGTAGGCCGAGGCCTTTACAGCGAGGACAGCAAGGGCTGCAATGATGGCCAAGCTGAAAGGCCTAGAGCGTAGCTAGGCTAGCTCGAGGCAATCATAGCGTGACCAGCGAAGCAGTCATTGTGGGCCAAGGTTTGTATAGTGCTTTACTCAAAAATGCAAGTACCTAATCTAAATAAAACCAGCAAGTAATTTAAATAAAAAATATATTAATTAACTAGACTTTTAATTAAAATGACAATTATGAAAAGTACAGTTACTAAAATTCAACACCGACTTTCCCGGTTTGATATTACTGATAGTTTGCGATAATTCTAATGCGGTGTTTGACTGCTGGATTATTTCTTCATTTATTACTTCATTTAAATCTTTTTTTTTTTTTACCTTTAGACGTACAAACAGCTGTGTTTTAAATAAAATCTTTTTGGAATTGATTTTTTAAAACGTTGAAACGTCAAAATAGCGGCCGGCAAAACATTGCCGGCCTGTTAGAGCGGCCAGCAAAACTTTGCCGGCCGCTCCTTGAAACAGACCGGCAAGGTCGACTTTGCTCAAACAAGTTTGTCAAAATAATGACAACATTACATGCATTTTTGAGTAAAATCTTTTTTTTTTTTACCTTTAGACGTACAAACAGCTGTGTTTTAAATAAAATCTTTTTGGAATTGATTTTTTAAAACGTTGAAACGTCAAAATAGCGGTCGGCAAAACATTGCCGGCCTGTTAGAGCGGCCAGCAAAACTTTGCCGGCCGCTCCTTGAAACAGAACGGCAAGGTCGACTTTGCTCAAACAAGGTTGTCAAAATAATGACAACATTACATGCATTTTTGAGTAAATTACTATTTGTGGTGTGAGATCAGCTATCACAATTTCAACGTATTTCGATAACGTCACGGAATTAATATTTAGAAGGTGGGTTGTGCAAGTTGTGTTTACCAAACAGTAAAGTAATCTGTGTTTATTTGACTATCCAATGAACGTGATGTTACCACATATTCCGTCTACTTTACTCATACTTGTACCTTGTACAATGGCTAAATTTAGACAACATGTTTTGTTGATCCTTTGCAATTTCAAGATTCAAGTCGAAATTTCATCTTCGACGCAATTAACAATATTTTCGATTAAGTGACTTTTCCTTAACTTCATCGTAGCTGTAGCTAGGGCAGGATGTTTTACTAATAATGTTGGATATACTCTGCAGTCACATCTTGGTTTTATTTAGCCAATCCGCGCTGTTCAGATCACACCGAACTTGCACTAGCTGCGTATTAAAAGACTTTTATGAGTCTAACTCAAAAGAACATACAACTTAAAGTTCTCCATTTGAGTAAGAGAGCAAAAGTAGTAAATGATCACTTCAGTCTGTGAGATAGGCCTGGTAATGACAGACATTTTTCCGCTTTGTGTCGCCGCGCGCCGGTATGCGAATTCGTGTTGCTACGTCATCATTACCTTTACATTTATATCATTCTCTACCCTATAGATACGTTCTTAAAACTTCACGATGATAATGTTAATTTGAAGCTTCAGTCTGTTGACACATTCATGGATTTCGTAGGAAATCTGTTTCAAATAAATATAAAAGAGCAATGAATTTGAAACGTTTTCGGAGCTTCTACGTCTACATTGGTGGCAGGGTTCCAACTATGAAAAATATTTCTAATAACCAGATCATGACAGTTGCAAGCTTCACTATCTTAACTGTTGACTTGTATTATTATACCGGGTCATATACGTTACACGAATTTGTTGTATGTTGTTTTGTTGGTGATGAATTGATAAGTGCTTATGATGATGCTATCTTTATCATTGCTAAATTTAGTATGTAACCAAGAAATTTTGTTTATCAGATTAATGACATCCGGTCGTACACTTTTCAAGTTTCACCATTTGAGAGCTTTTGTGAGCAGTAAATAAAAACTCTATGAACGTAAGAACTTGAGCAATTTAAGTATTTAGTCACAATTTTCACTCACATAATAATGTTGTGTAAAAATTTGTGTCTATAAATATTGAGTGTAGGAACATTAGCATTATGCTAACAGATTACCACATGTTTAATACTTAATATGTTTATTTAATCGTTTGACGTCGTGTCTTGGCAGTTAGCACACGTGGTAGCGAATATACTTTGTGATTCTTGTTCAACTGGATTTGACATTTTGCTACTGATACATAATTATGGACAACGTGAATGTTTATTCATTATCGTTATCCTTCTCTTACGTGGGTAATATTTTTATGTAAGTTTAAGCCTTTCACATCACGGGTGTTTATGAATATCTTTTATCGCTTTATGGTATAGTGGGTTACAAAAGGAAACTTGTGCAGTTAGGTAGACACAAAAAATCTTGCAGGATACCATTCCTTATGCTGCAGCTGTATCTACAGCCGAGTACGTACAATATAAACCCTGTGGTGCAGTATATCCTATAAGTTGCCATAAGTTGCCATAAGTTGCCAGTTGCTAACCATTGTGGGACAAACGAGTTTGCTTTACAGGGATTTAAGTGCAGAAATTATGTTGAATCCCGTATAAATGACAAAGTCTTAAAATCACCGTATAGGTTTGTCCTTGTATACTAATGAAAGACTGAGTCCAACACAAACCGGTCAGAGGAAACTAGTTTCTGCGACACAAAAAATAACTTGTTACTTATTTGCGGCTGTGCTCAGAAACAGAACATTCGATGTTAACCCCTGACGATGTAGACGGGTTTTATTAAGTGCCCGGTTTTGTCTGTCTCACAGTCACACTGTAACATTGTAACTCTCAGGCGCGTAGGCGGCTTAAATGGTATGGGGAACAGGGTGTAGAGTTCTTTATTCTAGACAGAAAAGGGTGGGAGGGACGGATGTTCTGTCAGATTGGTGTATAACGACGATAAGCATGCTCAAAAGAATCTCACATAAAGTCAAAATTTCGTATTCAATATAGACTTCTTCAATTCAAACGCAACTGTCATAGTGATTGCGAAACAGCCTCCGAGATCGTTTCCTACCGCTTACATAATACAAGGATACATTTGTGCAATATTATAAGTATTAAATATTGATGTTTTTAACAATCTTCTCAATAACTAACTTGTTACGTTGGACTCGGGTATCACACAGGGATTCTTGGCAGTGAACTGACTGATGACGCTAGAGGAGCTTGCGTTCATGTACTAGAACACGTAGACAGGGTAAGAAATACATTAGAAAAGTGGTAATTACGTGCTTGTTTAAAAGGCAAATCAGAGGAACAGCCACCAGATCAGTAAGAAAGTCAGCCTTTCGTAAAACCTATGTGAAATTGAGAATATTGCGGTAACTTCCACAAAATTCCTGAACGCAAAGTTGAAGTTTCAAGTTCAGAAAATATTTAAAATCATTATGTTAAGTCTGTACATACTCGTAGTTCAGGTCGTAACCTCGAGACTTCGAGAGGACCATGACGACATTAGACCATCAATTACATTACTCCTCCAATACTTCAAGATTTTTAATGAATCACTGTTGACATAAGCATGTGTTTTTTTTCTCCTCTCCAAGTAGGCTTACAGGGTTTTTCTACTAGTTGAAACTGGATTTGTTGTATAATTTCTGTCAACAGTGTACCCGCCATTCTCGGGGAGTCGGGGCAGAATTGTGCGCTCATCAAATTCTATATTTACGTATTCAAGTAACCGGACCGCGGCCGGCGAACCTCGACCGGTTCTGTGAGCGCCGATTAGACGTGTTATACGAGATATTAACTACGCTTACAAAACACGCAATTTTTAGCGAACCACACTCTTATTCATAAGCTTCATTTATTCAGAACAACTTTTATTTTCTGTTGAGGTAGTATTTGCGGAAGTTTTCCGGCTATTTGGCAGAGTACTGAGAATTTTCAGGCGAAGCCAATTGATATAGAATACTGTAATGAAGTTTTGGGAATTTTGGTTGTTCGGAATATGTACTTACATAACTCTAGTAAATGTTGAAAACAATCAGATAGGTACAAGTGATGCTGACGCAAGTGGCTATCTGCACGATTTATATTTTAAGGCTCGTGTCTAGTAGCGGTTATAAAGTAAAGATCTCAAGCGTGTACCACACAACACACAACAAGGAAATACGAATGTTTATGAGTGTTCAACAAAAATAGCGCGGCTTTGACGTCATTTGCGTTGCTCCACTGTCAAGGGCGATGAGCACTCCACTCGCAATGTTGTGAAGATGAAAATGTATGCAGATAACTTATATGTATACCAAGAAACATAAAACTGCTAAATCGAACGATAATCGATATCCAGCGGAAGTCCCAAGGGAGCCAAGTAATTTCATGATCATCACTTTTATTGTGAGAACAAAAACATGACGCACGAATTTAAGAATATCTAAAAAACTGCCGATGTCGATATGCCTCAAAATAGTTCGTGGAAATTCCCTACATTATCGCACTAATGCATCCAGGCTACTTTGTATCTGTAGTACAGATAAACAGCTCCGTTAAAAACAGTAGGACAACAGATAACAGTATAACAGTAGCTATAAGTTTTCTTAAAATTAATAAAATAAAATAAAAGTTGTCGTTGATTTATTCCGAGACAGACCTAATTTTGTGTTGTGATGGTTACTATAAATTGAGCCCCACTAACTAGTCTCACAATTAATATTTCTGTTTGTCGAACACACTCCATGTCGATAAAATTAGGTTAAGTCGCCAAATAAAAGTTCTCCCGTATGTGGGAAAACTGGCTCTAGGAGGACTTTTGGAGCAGGACGTGATGCCCCATAGTTTTCTGATAACTGAAGAAACATGCGTTATACTGCTTTTGATAAAATAAACGAGCCTTAATATTGAACAAATATGTATGAGGCGCTTCTACAAACAAATAAAAACCCGGGGTGCGAATTAACAATGCACAAACAGCCTGATTGTTGTTGACGTTTTTTTAGTTGCCACAAGGCCGAGAAAAAGTACCTACATAAACGAAGGTATCAATATTAAGCAGGGTTAATTTACTGTTAATAACATTTCACACGATGACGTCAAATAAATTATGAACAATCGATTAAACATGAAAGCAGTGCGAGCAACGACCCATGCGACCATGTCCGACGTTATGCGATCCCGTGTAGTCTGTGGCATGTATCGAGTGACGTCACATACGACCCGTTCAGTGCCAAGGCTCCGAGTAACGTAAACAGAGCTCGATCACTCCCGCATCTGTATACAAACTGATAACACTGTGCGAAGCGAAACGGATAGGAATTCTATTGAAAATATTACTTGAATTGAAACTGATACAATGTTAGTGACTTGCAGTTTTGAAGCTGACAACATCGATGATCAAGAAGCAGTCATTGTGATGTGACACGAACCTTAAAGAACACGACATAAATAGAGTACCGACAAAGCTAAACAATTGTTAGCGTTACTGTTAATGAATAGGGTCTATTGAAATAGGCGAAAGTGACCGAAAAGGTAAACTATGATTTATCACCCCATAAACGAATGTCTCATAAACATTTCAAGTCTTTGGACAAAGACAACAGTCTTTACAAAGAGACTCTCCCTTTTCATGACACAAAGACGGCAATAAAGGCAACTCCTGAACAGTTATTCATACAGTTCCGTAAATAACAGTGAAAGTTTCAAATAACTAAATAATGGAAATTGGGAGTATTCCAAATGTCTTGTCTACATCCATTACTGCTGAGCGGAAAGGGGAATGAATGGAGACCAACAACTATGTATTATTAGCTGAATTTGTTACGTATGTACCTGTGAATTAAGATATAAATAATGAGTAGTATTTATACGGGAAAAATAGCCTTAGGTCACTGTATTACTCAGTAATGGATTATGAAGATCTGATAAGCAGGCACTCCATGTAAAATACTGGCATTAAACTGCATTTGGTTAGACTCAGACCCCAACAAAGTTGAGAAAAGGCAGATGATGAGCAGGTCTAGTAAAACACTAAGCTGCATCAACAACAATATTTTCATCTACTTCGTGTTCCAATATGTGCCCTAAATCTCTTCCTTGAAATCACTATTTGTATCCTCAACAGGTCATAACCATACAGTTATTTGGAGATATCGCTGTATGCAGTAGTATTGAAAATATTTCACTGCGAACCACACACATAATTTTGATTTTATTGCAAACAAATGATCCCACTTGAATGTGTTTTGTATTCTATGGATTATTATCTGAAAAGAAATTAAGATGATGAAGAATAATAAATACTGCTCACACGATAGGGTCAATTTTGTAAAGCATTAGGACCCCATGGAAGCTAATGGCAAAGCTACAGAACGTGGAGTGAACTAACGAGGTTGAAGCACGTCGGATGAGTGTTATCCGACTAAGAAAAGTATCAAAGTATCACACAAGGACAGTAAAATTGATACTGCAATGGGATTGAGATCGGAAAAGTAGTAAGCAGCAGTTAAGTGACTAAAGTTAAATATAAAGAAAATTGAAATGAGTTTAAGTTAAATAGGATTCCACACAAAATAAAAGATATAAAGAGAAGTTATGCGAGTTGTTGACACTATCTGAAGAGGTTTGGAAATTTCCTCGACACAAAGGGCTAAGAACGAACATGGGTGGTTTTAGTCAGAAGAAGTCCGACACTCCTTTTCGCTCTGCCCAGAGCGGGATTGATTATTTGATGATTTCACAAACCAACAAAATTGAAAATTCAAATGCGTTGTTTGTTTTTGAGTATCTATATGTATAACTTTAACTATGAGGTAAAATCGACCCATGCCAGACAGAGTGTAAGTGTGGTGCCCCAACACAGGATATGCCACACCTAACTGCACGCTCAAAGACTTGAATGAAGCAAACGACAGAGTTGTCCAAGTTGCTATGTACCTACTGGTCGAACCAAAATGTTGTCATCGACTCGGAAAAGAAGCAGAAGACTAAAAGAATGTATACAACAGGATATACATTCAATGATAAAATAATTGGATATTCGACAAACACAGTCTCTTGGCTTGCTTTAAGCATGTATGATGTTGTTTTGGACTACACAGCTTTAGGAGTAGATCTTTTGTGTCCTTATCATAACTATAACAATCTTACTGTTTACCTGATAGTAGAAAACTCTGCGTTATCTTATCTGGAAAGTAACGCAAGTCTTCAAAACAAAAAGTTTCACGTGCGCTTCACGCTTGTTAACGTTCTTATAATCTTTGAAAAGGATAACGGAACCGAAAGAGTTTGTATCTTTTAATACTTTACAATTTTATAGTTGACTTTTACTTTTTATAACTGTAGTTTTATTATTATTATACTCTTACGATCCGTTCACTAAATAGTTTTACAACAGAAATACGATAACTTTTATTTGTGAGCGTAATACTTTTGCATCTGATTTTGAGATTTTGGGAACTCATTTGCTAAACACAAAAAGGAAGTATCTACCTACAGTATCTAGGTGAAAACATTACACAGAAAAGACTACGGATAACTAAAGAAGAAGTTTTTGTAAAATTCAATGTGCAGTATTTTTTACTGAATAATGTACATGTACAGTGTAGAACAGGTATTGCATTAGTTAATCATCATCATCAGCCTATAATGTTCCTACTGCAGGGACTCAGGCCTCCTCTCTAGGAGATGAATGGGTTATAATCCACTACGCGGGCCCAGTGCGGGTTGGTAGATGTCACATGTCTTCGAATCTTCTAAGACATGCCGGTTTCCTCATACAGTCAATAATACAGTGAGTTAATCTACACTAATATTATAAAGAGGAAACATTTGTTTGTTTGTTTGTAACGAATAGGCTCCGAAACTACTAGACCGATTTGAAAAATTCTTTCACTGTCGGGAAGCTACTTTATCCCCGGGTGAAAAAGGCTACTTTTTATCCCTGTATTCTCACGGAAACGGGAACTACGCGGGTGACACCGCGTTACGTCCGCTATACTTAATAATAATACTAGTCAATGACTGTCTCACTGCAAGATATAAGAAGAGGCCTTTGCCTCTTCATAAACAGAGTAGGCACGAGCATTGATCACCACTATTGCACAATGCTGGTTGTGTTAAACGTTAAACCAAATGGTCGTTTGGGAGAACCCATAAAATCTGAGATATGGATGAATCAGGAATATGGGAATGAGGATGTATCTCATTAGCATGAACTACAACATACACATAAGAATTTCCAAAACAAACATTACAGTGAGTCACGCCCCCCTACAATAAGCAGTTGTTACTGTAGTATAGTAGGACGTTACGTAAGCCGCACCAGTACCTCTACCATGAGTTTACACAGCCAAATTTCGCAAGCGTCTACGTAAATTATTTGTATGAAATATCGTACAGCGCCTCTAGCGGTCACGGAAAGAATTACAATCCGTAACATGAGCACTATAGATGACGATAGGTTAAAAACCTAACGTAATCTATTCTATAGTTTCTAACGTTTTTCAGCTGTCACCATACAAAACGGTACCATGAGTCACTAATTTCACTGAACCTATCGAATAATTCGCTTACTATAGTGGTTACGTAGCTCACTAGCATTTTGGCGTGTGAAACATATGTTTACAACAAAATTATGTACGTTTTTGAGTCTAATGCAGTCAAAATAATGTTTGCAAAGTTTATTTGGTATGAAATATGTTAGTGGCCGCTGAATTTGAAGACCGACGACGTGAATAACGTGAATTTCGAGAAATGATTTTCCGAAATGAGAATTCATGTACACCAATTGCAAAATATAAATGAATGAAGGTTTATTAAACATTATAGACTCTTTAAAGAGTACTTTAAAGGTTTGTGCATTATGTATGAATAATGTTACGGATTTGATGTCAACACAACGAGTTTCATTAGAACTAAAGGTACCATGCAGTTCTCTCAAAACAAAACACAATAATTTTGAAGAAAGTTGAAACATACCTTTCTATGAACTCTACCAACAATTAAAACTGAGGCACAGGGTCCTCATTGTTTTAAATAATCTGTTTGAATCTACTAATGTAAACTGTTAAACAACACAACACAGCTCTGTGACACAAGGTCAACAAACAAAATTACAAATTGAATACACGACAGTGACATATTTTAAGGAATAAAAATTCAAAAACCACTAAATACTATAAGTAGTCTAATAACCATCAACTTTTCTATTTTTTCGGTTTATTTGTGTATATATCGATCTCTCCTCTTATTAGTGGGAAAGAAAGAAACAAAACATGAGTAGAGTGAAGTTAGCTAGACGACACAATCTATCGAGCTTACATTAGCGCCTGCGTAAGACTCCGTAAATCTCATGGTGCAAGCATTATCGAAATCTATTTGATACACGTTAGCACGCTAGCGAGTTCAACGTTAGCGAGTAAGTTTTCTATGACAACTCATGGTAGAGCTACTGAGCTAACATCCTTGTTCGCATAACGTGTCACGTGCTCAGTTCCATAATATTTTCTGGTTCAAGCTATGTTTAGCTCAGGTACCTCGCAGAAAAATGTTGTTAAGAAACTAAAAAACCTGACTGAAAAAAACTGAAAAGCAAAAAACAAGCACATTTTAAATTAAAAAATACTTGGAAGCAGGCGGGGTCCATTCTGTTTTCATTTTATAATTTAATATTCAAATGAACCAGGCCTACTTCCAAGTTTTTTTTTAATTTAAATGTGTTTGTTTTTTGCTTTTCAGTTTTTTCAGTCTAGTTATGTATCACATCTGCGAGACAGGCAAGGCAACATCTTTACTTTTCAAGGACTAATAACCTCAAGCAAGAAACGACGCTTTGTGTGAAATACACAAATTAATTCGACGCCATATTTGCGATAGCGCACCCACACTACCACACGACGTTATACATACGTCACGGCATCAAGTAGGTCGGTGACGATGCAATACTAAAAACGTTGACAGAAGTATGTCATTGAGGCGCTGATTACGTTACTATGTACGTTATATTGTGCCTTAGTGTTTGCGTCGCGCTGATATCAGCCTCCTGGCATCTGTCCTCAATAAGCACATGATGAAATGCCCATAAAATGTAATCTTGTTATGTTCATGAGTTTTAATCTTATTTTAATTTTAACGCCTGCTATATTTTTTTATATACGTTTTTATATCGCATGACAAAACATTTGAATGCTCTCATATTTACTAATACAGGTGTACAGCGTGTATCACAAAGATGTGGTTATTCTTAAGGGTGCTGATGGCTTTGATTCTGAATGCTGCTCAGTGCAAACCATCTAGCTGAACAACTTTCTTATTTTATTTTTTCTAACATTTTCTTTTTATTTAACTTTGATATTTTTCCGCGTTTACGCACTTATTGCTCGCATAGACAGCGTGGGTCAGTTTCGTGGGTTGTGTAACATCCTTAAATTTGCCGACAAAATTTCAGATGCTGTATGCAATAAAAAAATATAATAATTTATTTAAAACTCAGACAACAATGATCCAAAATTTTGTTAGTAAGTATACCTACTTAAAAATAATGTTAGCAACCAAAATAAATAATCAATAATCAGAGGGCAATTAGACTTCGTTTAAAAGTAAATGCGAGTACACAATTATAATTGTTTGTTAATCATCAGCTATCGACGAAGTTTTTTAAAAATATTGAGGTATGCTATAAGCAGTTTATTTAAGTGTCTTGTTTCCTCAATATTGTTATTGTATGTATTTGGAGATGCCCACATAACTTGGCTTGGGGAATGTGTAATTGCGTATTGTTCTAGGTCAATAACATTACTACTTTTGAGATTCTGTAATATAAGCTAAGAATTGTAAAGTCAACTGCACGTCATGAAGTACAAAAACCGTGATTGTTACAAATCAATCAATCAAAGGCACTGTGTTAATGCCAAATAGATACCATAGACGTGCATTCATTTATTACTGATTTGTCATCAGTACTTAGAATGTATGTGTATATTCTAGTATGAACACTTAAATTGTAAACAAGAAAATAATTGGAAACTGGAGACGAAGGGGCCGAGGCCAGAACCTTGACATACGAGTGAGTGACGTCATAATACTACGGACTATGGAGATGGGGGTCTTTTCACAACTGTAGTACTATCTACAAGTTTTATGGGGCTGACTCATATCTTCTATGTTTGTTATACAGATTTTCTTATATTATGCTTAACTTATACTTCCACATTGCAATCGCAGTTGGGCGCCAATAGTAAATGGGATTCGTAGAACTGTTTCATTTAAGGTTCTCTTCACGTTCGTATCTATATCTGTAGTAGTATGTAAAAATTGTATGGGGCTGACGCATATCTTTTGTTTGATAAACAGATTTTCATCTGCTAAATATCAAAACTTCCACATTGCAATCGCAGTTGGGCGCCAATAGTAAATGGGATTCGTAGAACTGTTTCATTTAAGGTTCTCTTCACGTGCGTATCTATATCTGTAGTAGTATGTAAAATTGTATGGGGCTGACGCATATCTTTTGTTTGATAAACAGATTTACATCTGCTAAATTTTAAAACTTCCACATTGCAATCGCAGTTGGGCGCCAATAGTGAACTGGATTCGTAGTTTCTTCATCTCATCATTGGTACCTCAACTTCTTGGAAATATATCTTCACAGTTTGTCGCTCAATTGAATGGACAGCTGAATGCAGAAATCTGTAAGATCTGCTAATCAAGTGTATTTCTGGACTTACTAGGTATCTTACTAAGACATAGTACCGCATACTTTAAAAAAAATACGTTGTGACTATCAGCCTCAAGAGACCGATGGTAAAATATAGTTTACAAAGCTGCACAAACTACAGCACTTGAGTATTCACATACATTGTTACATTATGTTTATGATAGCAATGACGGCATCGGCCATCTGCCGCCGCAGCTGTCATCAAGGTTAACCTCACAGCCTTATTTTATGCCATTGGTTCTTTTTGTAGGGTTCTGTGGATACTACGATTGCACCTCTATAATTTTGTCAAGTCTCTGAGCAGGTTACAACCGTCAAGTTGCCCGGTTTATTCATTAGTGTAAGTGAGCAGAGCATTCCGGTACATTTTGGGGATGTCTTTGGGTATCAACTTGGTGATTAACATTTTTTAGACTTTAGTGACTACGGAACCTACATTTGCGCGTTGTCTTACACTTACTTGGCTGGTTTTCATTCAAATCAAAGTGTTTTTGTACCGCACATGTTTGGTTGAAATTGCTACTTCGATGGAGTTGAAAGTTGTTTTATGGATATTGAAGTTGCTGAGTGACATGTATTTCGCACATATCAAATGTGCGTTTAGCTACAAGTCCACAACTGGTCCCACGTTAAAGTTAGTATTTTCTAAGCATTGGAGGTAGATCGGCTTACAATTTGATGGTAATGTTACGGCTTCTTTCCGTGTGTGTAAAGTGCAGCGAGCCCATGACTCGTGGCTGGAATCAGACAGTCATCAAAAAGTATGGATCTTGTTGTGTTTCGTAGATTTCTATATCTTGTTAATGTAGTATAAAAAATATAAACACAAATACTTAACTTTTTATGCAATGAGTAAAGATAAGAAACAACGGTTGTTTTTACTCTATACTGTAAATTTATTACCAAAGGCAGCAAGCAGGACGACAAACAAACTTAGACATGAGTAGAGAAGCTATGAGAAGTCACATTGGGCCAGCCAGTAGGAACTACGGAGCAATAGAATCACAATCATGTTCTTAATACTTAATACAAAAGAGTGTAGACATACCATCCAGTTTGCCACTTTAAAAACTTACTGTTTAAGGAACATCAAAACCAAGTACGTAGAAACCCAGATTGACAGAAAGAACACCAGACAAACAGAAAGTCAAATCAACTATAGCTCTCTTGACTCCGCACGAACTATAAAACAATAAGCAGGTTTTGTTTTCACTGTGGTACATTGACACCTCCGTCCAGAAGCATTCCAATACAAGCGAACCATGGCCACATATTGCACATGCGACTATTATACTCTTGCTGAATGTACTATCATAATTATATAAAGAATTCATGCGATGGGTTTAAAAAGAGGACTACACCGAAGCTTGAAGTGAAATAATGAGTAAAATGATTCCAAGAACAAAAGTCACACTTGCAAATAAAATTGACGACTAAATAATAATGTCAAGCACAAACCTCAATAATGCAACACCGTTTCGAAATGGGAAAAATATTTGAAAGAAAATCGAAACGAATTCCCATCACAGACTGGCTGGAACAATAAATCCATCGGGTTTGCATTACGCGCCATTTGACACGCACGGCGCGTAGTACCAAGGACCCATGTAGGCAGCCTCGTTCGGCATTCAGCAGGGCCCGCTGAACTCGCATTAGTATTCCGAACAGCACTGAGCAGCTTTGGCATTCGCGAAACGTAGCGACACTACGTCATGCTTTAGCCGAGGTATGTACGTGTGGTGAGATGCAGGGGCGCACTTTGACTTTGTTTATGAAGTAGCTGTAGATCCAATAGGGTTGTTTTGTGTTAGCAGAGACCGGATACCTGCACACTCAATGATCTTATGACCGCAATCTAGCGGAGCGGAGTTCGCATAGCTGAATCTTGGGACAAATGTATTAAACATTTCTGGCATCGTTATGAATTCACGGTTAGAAGTACAAGAGGAGGGTGTAGAAATAAGCAATACAGGTCAGATAAACCGGCATTGATAATATTGTTATCACAATTTAAATATCAATCTTAAGACAGTCTGGTTAATCACTTACGGAAAGCTAGTACGGGAAATAACAGCTGTAAATTTAAAAAGTTAGGAGTGTAATATAAGATCCAAAAAAATAGCTGATCCTAAATATTATAACGAATACTGTATCTAAAACAAGTGACTGACGTGAACTACAGCTAATAAGAAGCGAGGAAGTCCGTGAGTATCGATTAACACCACATGTTAAATGTATTAATGCGATTGACGTAAAACGAAAACTCAGACTAGTTCTCATACCACCGCTAAACGAAGTACACACACAGATTGACGCAAGTCGCTCGTTACCTACAATACCTACCGATATTTATCTGTCAGCGTGTTGTCAAAGTGATATGTCGCGGTCTTTACCCTGTGCTCTGTGGCATGTGATGTTGTTTAACACTAAAATATACATCAGCGGAGCACGAACTACGCTTGTGTATGTGAACTAGAAATATTGGAAACACATTTGAACAACAATTTGATTATTTGAATGGAAAACCGGTTCTTTTGAGGTGTGGGTCGGGAAACTGTTGATGTTAGCTTTTGCTTAATCGGAAGGTTAAGACAAGAACTTTCCGATAAACTGATCTGTGGTCGACTTTTACCTGAATGGAGCTTGAATCTTGAGGACACCTAATTTGCACAAATTGTATTATACATTACGTCATTATTATCAACTGCACACTTCATGGAAGCTTTCCCGGTAGGAATGATCTTATGATTTATTTTTTCGGTGGCCACGTGCCTTTGCCTTTACATCATCCCATAGCAATTACTGGAACGATGGAAACCAAAACAATCATTAATAACTATTCAGCTATACTGAAACATAGCGGAAATGCCTAGGCACAAGGATTTAAGGAGATTTGCCAAAGCCGATAAAACCGTGGCAGCTATTAAAATTGTAACCACTGGCATGGTCATTCTGATGTTATCATAGCAACGGAGCTATTTGCGTTCCTCGTGAATGAAAATCGATTGAAGGTTACTAACCCAATTAACATATTTAGTATTAACAAATTGTCCAGCTAAAATCTTGTGGTTAAAGATGAAAAGCTGTTTCGATTTAAAAATGTACTCAATGGTGGCACATTAAGTATTAATTGATCGGCGTTCACGTGAAGTTAGCACAAATACAAGCTACTTTATAGCCAGTCATTAAAGTGATGCTGGAAACAGACAGACGCAGAAAATAGACAGGAGATTGGTATAAAACGGCATCGTTATGACTGTATGAACAGATCAAATCAAATTATTTATTTATAACAAAGTACATTTAACATAGCAATTTGAACGGTGATCCCCAAACTAGAGGTTAGTCTATATCTTGGGGATCAGATATTTTATAATATCATGTACACTATGATGGCGGGACCAGATGCACAAAACGAATGGACACTGGTCCTGGATTGAAGGAATTGGAAGTCATGTGGAGAGAACTTGGCCTTCAGTTAAACAGTGGAATGAAGAAAACTAAAAGAAACTTAGCACTTTGATCCCGAAAAAAAACGTAGATGAATAGAATAACGTTTAAGACTAAACTGCACAGTAAGTACTTAAGCAGCTAGTGGCTGGCACACACACAGTTCTGTCTCAATTGACAACATTTCATATTTTTAACTTGTGAGTATTATTAAGTAATATAAAAGCAAATCCAAAACTAGGACACCCATATTTTTTTGTTTTTCGAAATTATGTACTTTTCATTCATAATTTTAAGTTTCAAATTCGGCGCGTTCTAAAAAGACGTAAGCGCCAAATGACGTCATTCTTACGGTGGAATGGCGATATAACCTTTGCTTTACTGTGACACGACAAAAAAAAAAATGAAAATTGACACACTTGTCTTGTCGTTGTCACTTTGGCAGCTTGTCATACTCGTTGGCGCAGGCTGGTACAAAACAATATTTTGGTTACTTTATTGGCGTATATGTTTCTTTGGGATCCATTTTATTGGGGAAATATCAATCAAAAGTTGATAATACTAACAGTAAGCGTAAAGCGTCGAGTTTGAAAAATAAATTGTTCAATTTTATGAAAAATGTAAACTTCAGTGACATTCAACATTGACAAATTGACGTCTTGTTTGACATTATTGTTTTCATAAAAAATATTGAATGCTTAGGCAAAGATAACTACATCATTCTGCCGTATATATGACGTCATCACATGTTTTTTTGGTTTTCATTTTTTTTCTCAGAAATAAAGGAATCAAAAAATAAATAAAATACATGTATATACAGGATACTCACGAAAATAAAGAAATGGTATTTTTATTTTAAGGTGGTGTCAGTTTTGAAATGTTGTCAATTGGGAGCCCCAAGATTTCATGCACAAATATAGGTAAACTCGGTCAACTCAGTCCGTCCCTGCGATTCACCTCGCGTAGTATTCGCACGAAGGACGCAGAAGCACGGCCGGGACAGATGCGCTCGAGAGAATCGTGATCCAAAATTCCCTCTCCTCCTTCACGCCCCCCACATTGCTTTTATCGACACCCAGTATTGTGTCAGCATAATGGTAACACATGGTAAGGCAACGAATGTTTTGAATGACAATGAGGCACTTGCGTTTTTCTGTGAAAATTGTATGGTGGCTACGGCATTCTAAGAAGAGTCGTATAGGACGAATGTACATTACTTATGTTCGTATTAAGTTTTTATCAATGAGCCACGAATGAGGGAGAGATACGTGCTTTGTTCATGCGGCTTTTATCAGATGGTTTAGTTTTATTGATTAGGACAACACCGTCTCTTGTGCGCAAATCTTGGCGACGCTTGGTACATCAACTACATCGTGCATCGGTCACGCGCCGCCGACTGTCGGTCAGTGGCGTGTCGGTCTCACGCCACTGGCGCGCCCGCGCAGCGTCGCGAGTCGCGACAAGCTCCGCGAGCCAAACGCAAACTGCTGATGCGCTTTCTAACGCTCTTGGATATTAGCCATGCGTGTGATAATTTAATACAACAAAATGCATGGGAAGGAATGGTCAAGTTCCATGGAATTTAATGTAGCGTGCATAAATGAGAGTAGCAAAAGAATGATTAGGCGAAACACCAAAGCATGAAATAACACCAATTGAGATTATTTCATTTTCGCCAAACTGCCAACGACCTTTATTCTAGTATTATTAATTTAGGATCGACGCTGCTTATCCTGATTCCATACAGTATTTATAAAAGCGGTCATCAAATAGTGATAGGAAATCACATTTTCGGTACATGATGCATGATGCCTCATTTCTAAAAATCTCATTTCAAAAAATCTTCATTCGGAAAGAAAAATGTTATTCGATTTGCTAAGGGATCCAATGTAAATCTTAATCAGATATCATCATCTTCCTGCCCTTATACCATGTCATTTGGGGTCGGCGCTATACGTTTTCTTCTTCCATTCTGCCTTGTCAGTCGTCTCGTTTTCATTCATTACTTTTTCCTTTATATCACTCCTCACACAGTCCACCCATCTTTTCTTTGGTCTTCCTCTCTGTCTCCATCCATCCATCTATTCATCACTTTTTTAGTCACATGCGATTCATCCCTCCTCATCACATGCCCATACCACGGCAGTCGATTGCTTTTTAACTTTTCTGTAATTAGCGCAACTAGTAAACTTTCTCTGATACACTCCTTCCTTACTTTATCTATTCTGGTCACACCACACATTCATCTTAACATTCTCATCTCCGCAGCATGCAACCTTTTCTCATCCATCTCCGTACGACAGGCCTAATCACGGACTTGTATATTTTCCCGTTTGCTTGCGGGGCATCCGCGGGTCGCAAGTTGTTTCCGTGACCTGTCGCCATTCATTTCATCCATCCTGAATTGATCCGGTGCGTTACATCCCGGTCTACATCGCCATCTCTCTAGACAAGCGAAGCGATTCGAGGTACCGAAAATCGGAGCAGATCTGTTTGGGCATTCCTGCAAGGGTTAGAGACCTAGGATTGGAGAAACCGCCTAAATTACAAAACAAGTATTCCGTTTTGGTTCTACTTAGTTTCAGGCCAAAATTCTTCAGTCGTTGCCACCACACCTCCAATTTGCTCTGGACCTCTAGGCCACTCTCGGTAACTAATACAATGTCTTCGGCGAATAGCATACACCAGAAAGCCTCTTCCTGAATGTCCAACGTAAGAGCGTCCATTATCATCAGAGATGGGCTTAGAGCCGACCCTTGGGGTAAGTCTGTAAGCCAACCCGTCGGGGCTGCGGGTTGTTAGCAAGAGATACCGCCGCGGCCTTGATATAAAGGGCTAAGAAGGAACACGGGTGGTTTTTAGTCAGTAGAAGTCTGACACTCCCATTCGCTCTGCTCAAGAGCGCCCGGATCAACTGCACATACTTCCCAGGCACACCTTTCTCCCTGAGCCCACCACCGAACTTCATGGGATACGACCGAGTGCGGTCGTATGCCTTTTCGAGGTCGGATGGTGTTTCATGTGCAAGTTTTTATGCGCACCTCTGTACTTTTCGCATAGCTGGCAGATAGCAAAAATTGCATCCGTCAGTCCCCGAACAGGCATAAAACCGAATTGGTTCCTTGAGATTTCGCTCTCTTCTCTTAGTCGCCTTTCAACAAGTTTCTCCCATGCTTTTATACACTCGGCGTCACAAAAATCGCACCTCTTCGAAAATAAGTTTAAAATACATAAGTCCCGCCAGTAACGAATACATTTAACCCTATTAATATTGGTATCAATTGAAAGTATGTTTAACGACCTTTAAATTATCAACAGTTAGAATTCCTAAACACAACAGATCTCATTAGCACGTAACGTTAAAAAAAATGTTGTCTAAATACGCATTACAACGGCCACTAATTGCACCTCCCTACAAGGGTATAAAACGGGCGACCCGGGTTAAATGTGGGTCATTCGCTACTCAACCTTTGAAGTGAATACACGTGAACAGCTACAGCAAGAAAAATACCCCAAAAGATGGATACCACTGCAGATGAAGCCGCTCAAGTTATTGCACTATTGCAATCTGGGATGCGGCAATGTGATGTTGCTCGGCAACTGAACTTGAGTCGTTTTGCCGTTCGACGAGTGTTCCAACGCTTTCAAGAGACTGGTGGCTATATCCGAAGACGTGGATCTGGAAGACAACGGTGCACATCCGAAAGAGACGATCGCTTCATTGTTTCGACGACTTTACGTAATCGGTTCTCCAATGCTGTTGAGCTGCAACAACAACTGCGATCAGCTCGCAGAACTTCTGTAAGCGTCTCTACGATTAGAAGAAGAATGCGGGAGAAGAAAATTGGAGCTCATAGGGCTGCTACAGGGCCAAAATTGACTGCACAGCATATTAGAGACCGGTTGCAATTTGCCCGTGACCATGTGGATTGGACAATAGACCAATGGAGGGCTGTGCTCTTCCCGGATGAGACGAGGGTGTATCTTTTCTGCAACGACAGGCGTCGAAGAGTGTATAGAAGGGAAGGGGAACGATTCGCACAAGCCTGTATTCAAGAGACAGTGGAATACGGGGGTGGCTCGTGCATGTTCTGGGGCGGCATGTCAATCGTCGGTAAGAACCTTGTGTGCGTTTCTCGGGCTGGAAGTGCTCGCGGGCAAGGGTCGCTGACTGCTGCTCGGTACATAACAGAGATCTTAGAGGAGCAGGTTGTCCCTTATGCGGGTTTTGTTGGCAGTGGGTTCACGTTAATGCACGATAACGCCCGCTGTCACACCGCTTTAATTGTAAGAGACTACCTGCAAGAAGTTGGAATCCCTGTTATGCGCTGGCCGGCGCGAAGTCCAGACCTGAACCCTATTAAGCACCTTTGGGATGAACTGAAACGGCGAGTACGGGCACGTGATCCTGCCCCTACCACTCTCCAAGACCTCCAAGATGCCGTCGTTGCCGAATGGGACAACATTCCTCAAGAGACTGTTGTCACATTAATTAGGTCCATGAGAGAACGCATGGAAGCAGTCATCAGGGCTAGGGGGGGTAGCACTAGGTTTTAAGTTGTTTTTAAGGACTTTGTTGTAATTTTTGGTGATAAAATAAAATTAAACTTTTTAATCATTTGCATTAGCTTGCTTTTTTTTATTCCCTGGTAAACAAAAAACCAAATCCATCTGAAATTTAAATAAATTGCCTTTCCAATGATACCTTATAGTCATATGTCTACCATTGATTAATAGGGTTAAAATGACTTGAAGGGAATTCTTAAAGAGGTGCGATTTTTGTGACAACGAGTGTAGTATGTGACATTAGCTTTAATCCTCTATAATTATTGCACTCCAGCACATCACCTTTGTTTTCGAAGATGGGCACCAGCGAACTGTTACACCATTCATCTGGTATGGCCTTTTCCAGCAATAATTTATTTTAGAATAAAGCTAACCACGACCATACATCTAACTGCAATAACTTCCACACTTCAACTGGTATTCCATCTGGTCCTATTGGTTTACTATTCTTCATACCATTTACTGCTATTCTGACTTCATCCATACAAACCTTTCTCATTAACCCTCATTAACTGGTTTATTGTCCAGCACACCACGCCAATAATTTTCGTCATTCATCAGCCTTTCAAAGTATCCCTACCATTTATCCCTAATTTTCTCATCATCTGAAAGAATCATCATGAGATGTTTGAACAAAACTGTTACTTCTCACCACATATCGCATAGGTACTTCTTATGTGGATACACTTACTGCCTGAGCTTACCGGTTTAAAAGCGAGATTCGTTGGGGCAACAAAAAGCTTGGTTAATAAATAAAATGTATCAGATGCGAGTCATCGTGCCGGCCAACGGAACGGTCACGGCCGGTGCTCGTCACGGGACGTGATCACGTGACGCTCCCGCACACGCCACGCTCCGCCGCACCACTGTGAACCAACCTTTATTTTTGCGTAATACCTACTCTTTTGCATTTATTATTTACACATTCTTTTCTTATATTACCACGTTTGAACAGATCTTGCTTTTGCTCCTATTTTTCTTTTTAGTTCTAACTGACTGATGAAAACAGTGACTGCCTGCATCACAACCGACTTCAATACAAACGACCGTGGCAAAGAGTCGATCAGATATAGAAACCCAGTAAGAACAGGTACAAATAATCGACAACAATCTCATAATCTCAAGCCCGTTTATAAACAAGCAGAACAACTCGTGACTTATGGTCGTGATTATGAAACCAACCATAATGTTAGCAATGACAGTACAAAAACTGGCCTGCATGACGCTGACGTGGTAGTGTAGTAATTCGTTAAACCTACATGAGAGGTAGGAATTCGTAGTGCAAACACTTTCTCTGTTGGTACTGCTCCGGCCACCCGATAACGCGATAAAGTTGTCAAGTTGCTGATAAAGTTGCCACGTTCTATCAAATAGTAATATCACATGAGCATGCAACATGCGTCACTGGTTGGATTATGTTCGATTAAGCTCGGTTAAGTACTCCGTGAATGTTATAACTAAACGAAGGACAAGCCTACAAGGAATTAATGTAATATTTATTAGGGAACTCTACAACTCCCTGCCTATTGCAATAAATGTCTGATGAATAGAATACTAAAAGAGAAAACAAAGATATAATCTCAGGAAACAAAAAGGACTGGCTGAGAAAAAAAGAATCGGGGAAGCACTTCTATAAAATTGACAACGACGACTCCTTAGAGGTGCGAACCATCGAAATGACGTCATGATACAAAGAGATTAGCGTGCGAGAAGATTCACCAAAGTCGAGATGCGACCCTGGATGAACTCGCTTCGTGGTGGAAACCTTAGGAAGATGCCGAAATCGTCGTCGAGTCGACTGGCTAAGTAACTGCTTTTGAGAGTATAGATAGGGCATAATAATAGAATAGTTTCTGCCACCTCTATTGAAAAAAAAAACCACCAGCCAGTTTCTGTATGAATAAACGCAAGCACATCCAGCTACCCAAAACTGACAAATTTTGCCAATCAATCTTGAACGTAACGATAGAGCGATAAAGTTGATTGAAAATTTGATATATTTTAGTACCTATACGGTCAACTTATAATTGGTAGCCAGAGTAACGGCTATAAAAGGGACACAAGGGGTGGAGACAGAAATAAACACTAAATTAAATTAAACGAACCCAAATGAGATGAAGGAAAAATGCAGTTCGAAACTAAAAACGTTGAATCACTCAGTTTATATAACGACAGAGCTTGAAGTGATAATCATCATTGATGATCATTTGGATTTGGAGAATTATCTTGATAATAATAAAAATCAGCGCCAGTATTTTTTGGAAGGGCAGTCGCAATTACCACGTTAAAACTTAATAATAGTCACACAACAGATTACAACAGATTATTATATCGGTGTAAGTAATGTTATTCCTTTTTAATAAGACACTCACTTGACAATGCTTACTTAACTAAAATGTCCTACTATTGCACTAGGCTGACTAGGCTAACAAAAAAAAAATTCTGAACCTAAATGAACGATAACAGGATAATAATGCAAAGAATGTAGCTACAGATCTTATGCGGTATGCCATGTATCTAACTCAAATTCAAATTGTTTATTGCAATCCATAATGTACATTAACAGGTGTTAACTGTTAAGGAAATTAATTCTAGACACAATTATGGACCCTGTCGGGCACAGCAAATGTTTGTGCAAGTACAGAGCGGAAGAGCGTTTCTTTTATTATTAAGTTGGCTTAAATATCTATTTTATAATTATATTCTATTAATCTATTCGTAGAACGCGTAGAAAAGTAGTAGACACGGGGTTCTGTAGATGCGGACTGAGGTTAATTCCACAGCGTGCGGAGTAGTGCGGACGAGAAGTGGATGAAACAAAAAAGAAAGTCTAGTTTACCGTTCGTCGACCCACATGCGCGCAGAGCTGTGCCGGGCGACTGTGGCGCGTTTACTTCGCCCGCACCGCATCAGCGTACGTGACTCCAGTAAAAACGAAATTGAATGGCCCGAGGATTAACATCCGTTGAATTTTAATACACCAACAGCGGAATATGATAACCGTATTTCTATGACTTCGTACTACCTGTATTTCAGAGCACGCACAGAATATCACGCAGCTCTTAGAAAAAAATCCAGAACATTATTTATATTACAACTTTACAAGTAGATATTTATTGATGTAAAGGCGATGTTTCGTAGTCAGAAAAAGTCGTGTATGATGAGAGATTTCGTAGCATGAGCTGAAAAAATATTTTAAGTTACACTACTAGGTACAGGTACACTATGCACAGCAGCTCGAACGCGATCTCCTTAATCTCAAATCAAGGATGTAGCTAGTTGGCACGATGGCCAGGAAGGAAAAGATACGGCATATTCTTTGACAGAGCTTCACATTCACATTGTGCCTGAGATACAGTAATTGTTACTAAAGAGTGTGCTTTCGTGGTTCAGAATGTCTTCAAAAGAGTGTGTCTCAGAAACCCTTTTTGGTATCTTCAAACAGATCCGAGGAAAGTCGGTGTTCATATAAAACTTGAACCACTTAAAATAGAAACTCTCAATCAACAAAAGTAAAAAAGTTTCAACCCTGGTTCGAAAATTTAAGGTGGTTCAAACGTGCGACTTATTTAGACTCCATGCTGCGACTTAAATTGAGAGAAGTAAATCCTAATTAACTCGTTCGGCTTGAACGGGCTCATTAGAAAAATATCTAACAATAGACCAAAAAACCACTTCTCTGAAACTAGACACATTTTACTGAGTACCTAGCGGTTTGTCAGAAGAAGATGAAACAAACATTTCAGCAATTGTTAGTCGCGGGCTTATCAATTCAAATTTTCGAGGAAGCAAGGTTTGTTCCTTTTAAATCGACTTATAACAGGAGGAGGTTCTCAATTCGTCGGAAGTTTTTTTTTTTATGTATGTTCCCCGATTACTCGAAGATGGCTAGGCTGATTTAAATATTTTTTTCATGTTTGAAATAAAGGTGGTTCCATGATCTGATAAGGGATCCTGGAGAAGTAGAGAGAACTCTTCAAAATTTTATATGCACACTTGAAGCGATTTGAGTATTTTTTGGAAGAGTACGTTCTCGGAGTGATCCAATTTCACTTTGGTGAAGATCTTATGAAGACCTTCGGAGATAGGCAACGGCACTCCTCAATAAACGATAGCAAAAGGACGGATATTGCTGAAATCTTATGTCTCTTTATTGTTTACAACAGTTCATAACATAACATCACGCCGGTACGATTTGAAGGGGTACATGTGAACCACTGAAAAGTGAAAAATAAAGCACAAAAAAGAAAATAAAATTGTTAAAAGTCGGTTTTATCTTTTGTTAAAAAGTTTTTATTAATAAAAATAGAAGGACAGTAATGCCTAGTGGACACCCAATCATAAAAGTATAAAGCTAAGCACGAATGCTGGAGATTGTGGCTCCAACTACGGAAGTCTTATATAATCTTACATTATTCAACAAATGACCGTTGTCAACGTATTTCCTACAGACGTTATTTAAGTGCTGAGTGTACTCAATACAAAAATTGTATAACGTCAAGTCTTCAACAAAGAAGATACCCAACAAAAATTACTGCCGACCGCGATTTAAATATATCGTAACTTAAAATACTTTGCATCTTCAAACGCAGCGATTAAGCAACGCACATCGATAGGCCACGATTACTTCAGCTAAGATCACCATGGGATCATTGTCCGCGTTAGGCACCTTCGAAGGCAAGGCCTCTACCACGCAGCGTCGCCTCTGACGTAGCGTGCGGTTAGAAAGTTGCCTGCTTGCGTCACGGCGCAGCGGGGTCGACGACCGGCGCACGCGCCGCTACAGGGCTGACACACGGGATCTCTGGCCGTTTGGTAAGGAAGGTTAGTTATACCCAACTATATTGAATTACAATGCTAACCGATTTAAAGTTGTGTACGCATAAAGCGACTAAGATTGTAGATGTAGGAGGTAGGTACACACACATTGCAGACTACACCTTATTTCAATTCCTGCTTTCGTTTCTCCAAAAGCTACAGAGAAACCGACGATGGTAAATATTGGGCCTATAAAATGTAGTAGAATAATCGACATGAACAGAGGTAACCGACGACGCCCCGAGGACCTTATGTCCTCGCAGCAGAGAGCGGAGTCAAAATTTCGCGGAACCAGCTGAGAAAGGCCAAAATTTACTCAAAGTTGGAAGAACACGTACTTAATGAAGTCCCTTTCTACTTTTGTCGGATATACCACTGATGGTCAACCCTAAAGCAGTCACGAAGCGACAACGTAGCGACCTCGTTCGCGTCGGAGCCGTCCCCCGCACTCCACCTGCGGCCGCACTGTACGCCGCTACGACCCACCAGCTGTTTCACTAGCTATAGTCACACATTACTATAGCGACAAAACAACACCCATACTTAATGTCAGTTGTCATGTAACAGCTCCTTAGATTATACTCAAATGACAGGGCCAATTTCAACAGCTATCTTAGCAGCTATGCTAAGATTAATTGGGAATCTAGCAACAAATAATTTATAAATTGTTGGCAGACCCTCTGGAGGAATGGAGGCTAACGAGCATTGATAAAACAGCAGCCCCCTTTAACGTATAGGTAGGTTGTCTTATAGTCGTCCTGACCGGTTTCTTCGCTTTGACCCAACCATAGAGGTATTTAAAGAATCCAACCTCACAAACCTGCAGAAGCTATATTCCTACAGTATATCGCTATCGATAAATTCCTTCGTACCTCGTAGAATTAAAAGTTTTTTTTAACTTAACAGACATGCCTGTTGCTGGGGATTGTTAAACCACTTAATCTCCCAGTAAAGTTTTTTCTATCCATTTTAGTGAGAGTGAACTGGACACATGTAAATATGGAAGTAAGCGAGGCTGAATTTTGCCTGCATATTAATAACAAATCAATGCCGAGGGAAACGACGTGAGATGATTCGGATAGTCTTAATTGATGCAGTGACCAGATTACCTTTCATTTTAAACCAGTGCTAATTAAACATTAGGATCGAGCATAGCAACACAGATAACGTTGTTACCAGCTGCATGACCTACTTTATTACTTAGAGATAATGCTGATAGTAGACTTTTCATTTCTTATCTTACCGTTTGCCGAAACTGCTTGATAACCGATAAAAGACACGTTGACAACTGGATTCTCGAGTGTTATTTAAAAAAAAATATTGTAATCAATAGTACACTTCGAATGTACAGTAACATAATATAATCTACTCATCATTACTAAATTATATTACTAGTACTTTCTCAATGGTGATTCTGAATGCTAGCGAGATCTTTCTCTATCGTCTCAGACGAGGCGAGGGTCAGAATCCAAAGTGCGTACAGCCTTCCATTTTGGCAATTGGAAACCCCCTCCATAGTGCGAACAAAATACACGAAATACACTTTTTTGTACAATCGCAAAACATTTTTAGGGGTAGAATAGAACCTGATGAGCAGGTATTGAGGCCCGCAGCACCCTGATCGTTTTGATCCACCTTCTATGGATCAAACCGTATCAAAATGAATTAATATCCCAATCTGACATGAAAAAATCAAGAAGCATTTGTAGATACGGTATTACATAAACATTCACATTCTATAGTTAATCCTCATACTCCGAGTTATTCTCAACGCGTATTCAAGTTTTCTCACTGATAAACCTGATTCAGAAACTGGCTCTAACTGGCGTCATGCTAGCCACATACTTGGAGCAGCAAGTATACCTTTCTCTTTTGCCAGTTATTCAGTTCCTTTCACGCACTTAAAAATATCGACAATCCTGCGTCTAACCAGTCTATGGAGACACATGTAACGTCTGTATCATTGTAAGTTTTGTATCGAGTATGTGTGGAGGTCTGCAGGAGTATGGGTCTTACGTATTTTGTGTAAAGCCAAGTATCGGTTCGACGGCCGGCCTTAGCCCAGTTGTGTGACGTGAAGGGGCCCCAATTATGCTCCCCACTTAAATGCCATGCGCTGAGAACGTTCTCAAGCGCTCCAACCAAACGCTCGTGGTTCAATGAAACAGGGTCAGACCGACACGGTTGTGTGAATGCATGTTTTATCCACGTACACGTGGGAGATAAAGCAGGTTTTACTTTTTTCTTCGCATTAAAGGTATCTCGGATTAGGAAATAGTGAACGTGCTCACAGAAACCGTTAGAATCGGAATCATAAACACATCAACAAACTTTTTTGAAAGGTATACTTATACGTACCTCTACCTACTTATATCTATGAAAACCGCGGTCTACCAAATAAATTAATGTAGAACAGAAGTTGATGCGACAGTACATAATTATATTAACACCAGCAAAGGTTTCTGTTTGCATGAACTTGAGTCGCAAGTTGAAATTTGGCAACAGCGTTAAATAGTGTTTAGGTTCCTAAGAGGTGAGAAAGTTACTTTGTTAATTGTTATTATGCAAATATTATACAACGAACGCAAGCATTGGTGGAAGTGCTAACTACGATAAGAAAGGTTTAGATCGGCCTAGGAAATGTATAGGTTAGCGGAGCAGAACTCTACGTACGGAAATTAGCCATGTTTTAAGACTGATAACGATTATTGATTTGAATATCCCAAAGCTAAAGCGGGTTGGGTTGAGGATATCATCGTCAGACGCAAACAGAGGGAAGAGGGAAACAGTGCTTACTAAGCACAGAACAAAGAGCAATGGTAGACGAAAGGGGATATTCAGAACAGCGCTTGATTCTGCCTTGTCATGATGATGATTTGAGTAAACGGAAAAATACAAGTGATAGTCAATTAGCTTAACATTCCGTTATTTTCTAGCTGTAGATCAGATGTTTCCAAAGTTACAAATCAAAATCATAATCCTAATCCTGGCTCCGCCGTAGTCGGGTATAAGCAAGATAGGAAATATTTGTTAGTAGTTACTAGGGCAAATTAATACTCGAATAGGTGATTCTGCTTACACACACACAAATGATCGTGCTATGTGTTTTTTAAATAACGTTTGAAACCCTGCAGCTGCAATAATTATTCCACTTACATAAAATATACAACGTTATACAGTCATTCATGGCATACTAAACAATTTACTGGTACATATGTACCAAGATAACAGTTTGCCTTGAAACAAGTCCTGCGTTACATTTTCCTTATATACTGGTACTACTGGCAGTATTTACAGACTTCTATTCACTACTTTATTTACCCATTATAACTTTGTTGTATATTAAATGTCATTAAATAAATCATTTATACACTGGTTTAAGCAGTGTTTCTGTCAATAAAAATATAACAATAAGAAATTATATTTATAATGATTGGTAGCAGAAATGGGGGTGGATAAAATGGCGGCGAGTCACGGGAACAATCTGCGATCCTCAAACATAAGGTGAAAATTTATAAGACAATGGTTAGACTTGCTGTCTTGTATGGATCAGAATGTTGGGCAACAAAAGGCATGAATGAAAGGCATTTGCTTGTGGCTGAGATGACAATACTTAAGGGTATCTGTGGTGTTACGCGAATGGATAAAATAATAAGTAATGAGTACAAAAGAGGAAGTCTGAAAGTGTCGCCGGTGGCTGAAAAGTCGTGTGGAAATGGGTTGTCGTGGTGCGGAGGAATGAGGGAAATGTCGTGAGAAAGATTTTGAGTATAAATGTGGATAAGAGTAGAAGAGCCCCAAGACCAAAGAAACGATGGATGGACTGTGTTGAGAATTATATAGCAAGAAAGGAGGTGTCTTATGAGATGACGAGAAACAGAGAAGTATGGGAGAAGCCCCAACCCCGAATTGGAATAAGGGCAAGAGAATGATGATAGTAGCAGAAATATGAGCAGTAGAATATTGCAAAACGTCCAAACTGTTTCTCAAATGTTTATATTTTTACATGAAAAATTGTAGTATGGAGTAGTTTTAGAGTAATATAAATATAATATGTTTGTTTACACCATATTATAATATATCCTCATTACGTCTATTTTTTTAGTTTAGGTCGAGTTTACCTACATTAGGGCGGGAGATATGTTCCGAATTCCATGTAAGTACTAGGGGACGAGCCTAATACTCAGTAATACACAAAGAATGCTTTAATATCCTAGACAATCTCTCTAGGAAATCTTGTCCTTGTTTGCACATTACAGGAGCAGATGGACGCAACTGAAAGTGCCAAACAGGGTGGCAAATATTGGTCTGAAGAACAGAATAGCTGTTGTTGATATACGCAAATTCATTAGTCGTGGACTCGTGGTTATTATAAACGTAGGTACGGTATTGAGTCATGTTTAACCTTGGCAAAGACAAAGAGCGCACCATTGTGCGGGACACAGCACACATCTACACAGTACACACTGTTACCGATAAAAGTATACGTAAACAGGCAGCACACTGCGTGCTCAGAATTTTATATTGTGTCGGCTGAACGACGGAATTTTCGCAACTTAATTAAGGAAGTCGCTATGTTACGCATTTACAATGAATATTATCAAAGCTATGACATGAAGTAGGAGTTGTCGTCAGAATTGACGCTTACGGCAAAAATTGATGTTTTATGAACTAACAAGCTATAAAATAATAAAATATAAAATGAATTATTAATGTATTGATAAACCTGTCCTTAGGAATTAATTACTAGCCATCATCATAATTTTATTCATCTCATTAGGAAATATTACCCCGAACCTAGCGACAAACGGACGATTCAATACACTACCGTCGCTCGACCGCATCCTCACGTCGACAGATGGCGCCTTTTGGTGTTCCGCACAAATGAGAACAAACTCAAGAAACATCACTTATATTCAGCATCATCATCTCTATAATATCCCGTGCAGGGACTCACCCCTCTACTCTAGGAGAGGGATGGGCTATATCCACCACGCGGGCCCAGCGTGGGTTGGTAGATGTCACATGTGTTGGAATTTTTGGGTTCTAAGACATGCCTTTGGTTTTGGTATAGTTTTTGGTTTCTTTGGTTTTTTGGTTTTGGTTTGGAAGTGGTGATGGAATAATATATACATATTATACAAAGTGATACGCCTGCCTAGGTTCCAACCCACGACTTACTGTTCGTAAGTCGGGGCCGCCACCACAGGGCCACAACTGGGCCACCACTGGGCCACAACTGGGCCACCACTGGGCCACCACTGGGCCACCACTGGGCCACCACTGGGCCACCACTGCTCTATTACTTATATTACAGCCTTTAAAAAAAAGAATTGATCCTAAGATAGGTACGTCTTTTATTTCATCATCGCCGTCATCATTCTCTTGCCTTCAGATTGATTTGGGGTCGGCCAGCATTTCCTCTTCTTCCATATTCTCTATTACTCGACATGTCATCAGACACCTCATTTCTAGCCACATCATCCTTAAAACAGTTCATTCATCGTTTTGTTGGTCTCCCTCTACTTTCATACCCCTCCACACTATTCTTATTTTAAAGTTGATTAAAGTTTCCATGCAGTCCTTCTGCGTCGTTTAGCCGATGCTGAGGATCGAGACCAATTACGACGTGTCTCCAATTTATACGGTCTTCTGAGTTCCGCAGTATTGCTTACCCGGGTTATACTGCCTCCAGCAGCCTTCTTGCCCGCGGCTGTCCATCTTGCCGGCGCTCGGCACCCGGTTTAATATCAAAAGGAGTTATTTATTTACCTATCTACTAGTTAAGAATCTAGACGATAATTTCTTTTATTTCTAATTTAAGTCGGTAAACAATGGCGTCGAAGGCGGAACGCATGCCTTTGCCTCCGCTCGTGCAATGTCATTGTCAAGGCCGCGCGATAAGGCATTCGTCACATCGCCACGTTTAATTGCATTCCAGCGATATCGCGCGTTGCATCATCGTAACTATCGCAACGTGATGTTGGTGAAATGTGTTTTTTTAACTTCCTTTAGCAATTTATGTATGGTCATTTTCTCTGCTTCACAGATCAGTCACAGTGGTACAATCATCATCATATTATGATCGATTGTTCGTATACCCATGTTTAATCAAATAGGTAGTCCATATATTAAACGGTTTTATTTAGCTCACTCCGTTTGTTTTATTTATTATTCTTGGGTCAAATTTAGTAATTCAAATTTCACCCTCTTCCTGTCAACCGATTAATCTGAAATTTTGTATAAACTTTGGATTTTGGTGACAATACATTTATGTTTATTCATTATCATTATAAATTCAAGATGGCCGCCGCTACAAAATGGCGGATAATTTATGTTTTATTAATCCCATCAATATGGGTATCAAATGAAAGGGCTCAACAAGCAGAATACAATATACTATAAAAAATTGAAATACAAGATGGCGGCCGCTACAAAATGGCGGAAATAGAAAATTATATTTTTTTTTTTAACTACGTATAGAGCGGTTGGACTGCAATAAACTAACGGGCAAGAAACCTTGCAATAATGAAGCACTAAATGAATTAAACAGAATGCGAAATAAAAACTAAAAACTAGAAAATAAAAATAGGTAAAAAAACTTTTTAAGTTAAACGGTTTTATGTTAAACATACATTGCAATGTTTAAGATAAATGTACTAAAAACCAAAAAATAATAAAATAGATAAGTACAGTCGTGGGAATTATAAACATATGCATAGACTAGACTAAAATAAAACCGTGGGGCACGTCAATTGTCTACAAATTATCGACTTAATGTGCGATAGAAGAATCGTTTAATTCGTCGTTAAAATAGGCAGTTGGCCCGCAGACGGTGAGGTTAGATTACTTACTATTTTCTTGCTCATGGAAATTCCAATAGTTATACACTCCATGTAAATAAAAGAGACGTGCCCCACGGTTTTATTTTAGTCTAGTCTATGCATATACTATTTTATTATTTTTTGGTTTTTAGTACATTTATCTTAAACATTGCAATGTATGTTTAACATAAAACCGTTTAACTAAAAAAAGTTTTTTTACCTATTTTTTTCTGCTTATTTTAAGATCGACGACTTATTATCAAAACGCCAGTCTGTCATAGCAGATTTTTAGATCATACAAGTGTTGAAATTATACATATATTATATCGACCTATGTAGGTATATTAAAGCATGAAGTACCCACCGATGTACCATGACAGCACAAATCTAACAAAATAGCTTGCGCGATGGAAGAATATTTAGGTAGACATACCTAACATAATTATTTCATTTTTATTATCATTTCAAACTTAAACTTAGACTCCGGGCCCAGGTAGGTCGCAGCGAGCAAAACCTGCTGAGGTGGAGATTCAAAAATGACCCTGCCCTGGAGTGTAAATGTGGTGCTCTTCCACAAACAATGAGGCACTTCAAATCGTGTCTTGCGTGTCCTGTTATTACTTCACTAGAGGAACTGTTGGACGCTACCGAAAGTGCCCAACTAGTATGAGCTACTAGTTGGGCACTTTCGGTAGCGTTCTGGGCCGGCGCAAATTAGATTGCCGTCGACTAGCTTTGTAGATCACTTAAAAAAATGCCAGTTTTAAATTGTGAATGAGTCTAATTTTCAAAGATTTTAAGGGTGTCATGTCATCGACTCATCGTCTACGTATACGGTTTTGTACAAATCTACATTGATGCCGTTAAATAGTGAGTAGCGATTGCTGCGTAAAGCATAGTAGTGCGTAGTACACTGCTCAAATCTGTGCGGTGCTTTCTTCAAATGACCATCTCAGACATTAATCTGCATGGTCTTCATGTGTGTATTATACCTTATTGTTAACCCAAACGATATTAAAAGATTAAAAGAGTAACCTTTGGAGTTTATTGCCGGTTCTTCTCCTTAGGAATAGACAGATAGATATTTTTCTGGCGAAATATTATTGTGCTAGTGCCTACCTACATGGTCCTCCTCTGCCTTAACCATCGGAGAATTCGGTCGTGATTTTGTGTTACATAAGTAATAATTGTCTGCAAAAAACATAACTAATTAATGGAACAAAACATCAGCACACACGTATCCTGCACATTTTAATAAAATACGAAAGCCTCTCGTCTGCGTAGGTCTTTACTTTCTAATAGAAATGAGAGATATGTATTGCCACCTGAAAGTCAGCTTCAGCAAGTTGTTATGTCACACATTTCACATCCAATACCGACCCATGTGTATCTACGTAACTCCTGCTACGGAGCCATCATCTGGCACGTATTTTAATGGATAATTCATGTTTTGTAGAGGTCTGGCCATATAAATTGAAAGTCATCCGAATGTAAATGTTCGAGCTATGCAGGTGGCTACTTACTGGTCTACATTAATTTGAGCTTATCGACACGTAAAGAAGAAGATTCTTCGAATATGTGTTATTGAAGTGCATCTTAGACCACGTTATTAGTTTGACTTGGAGCCACCTCAGAACTGCCAGGGAAGTGAAAGAAAACCCTTCATTTTAGAAGTCTAAAAGAATTATCGTTGACAAGAATAAAGGAGAAAAATATAAAAAAAAACGTTCGTACTTTTATTAAGATTCAGGTACTTTGATAGAAGTATAACTTTTGAATTTGGCTAAATCTCACAAACTATAAAAACGCAGTCGGGTAAAAACACAGATCTTGCTCCTTTCCTACTTACAAAGTAGAAAGAAGTGAATTGGATAGTCCTTTTATGTGGATTTGTTTGGGCCTGTATACGTGGTTACGTTGTACATCTACCATAAAGTTTATCCACATAATAAAATTAGGTACTTATTTAATAATAGATTGAAAGGCAAGACGAAAATGTCGTGAAGACAAGTATGAATGTGGACGAGTATAAGGGTAAAGGAAGATGAAGTAAACTATGGATGGACTGTGTAAAGGATGATATGGCAAGAAAGGAGGTGTCTGATGAGTTGACGAGTAATAGAGAAATATGGAAGACGAAGACATGATGCACCGACTTTCATGAATTAGTATAAGGGCAAAAGAATGATGAGATAGAATCAAACTAAAACAGACAACCAGACAACCTCCAAATAATGTCGATATCTTTATCTGTCGGCGCCAAAGAATATAAATAGCTCATTAGACGAAAACAGGAGAATAGAAATCAAAAGTCACGTACGGAATGGCATTAATGAATGGAGTATGACACCGTGATCTGATTGTGAAGGCATTGTTCAAGTCATCTCGGAAGTCACATTATAACGTGGAAGTCGAGTTGCGACTTGTGGTGAATATTAATACTTTTACGCAACGTTCTGTGAGTTTCATAAAACGTTTGTTGAACAGTTTGGGATTACTATCAGTGAAGTTAAGCCAGATGTGGAGAAGGAGGACTGGGACAGAGTATTGAACATTTTAAATTAAATAAAAGTTAGTAGCCGACAAGACTTATTTATACAAATAAATTAAATTGAAGTGTCTATTTGTAATATCCAAATCACAGCAAAGAAATCACATGAAAGTATAAACGGTACTTTTAACAAGGGAATTTTTGTTACGGATAATTAAGTTTCGCGATCCTTTAAATGAGGGTTGTTTTTAGGCGATCGGTGTATGGCTATGTCCTTTGTAAATAAATAATCAAAAATGACAGGAGAGTCCTTTCAGATAATTCAAAATATTTCAAACGTATACGCCTTAACCGTTACCTGACTTAAATGTCGATCCCGCGAGAACTCTGCTATCAGAGAAGACGATCAAGAATCCTAACTTAAAACAATGGATGGGTCTGGGCACTGTAGCTTGCATTACTTGTCAGTCCGGCCGGTGGGCCGCATCGCCTGTCCAACTACGTGAAGGCGTTACAAACGGTCTATTGGTATTCCCCTCGACTCGGGTCAGGCGCGATTATCATTGGAAATGTGCTCGGATGTCCAGACGTAAGATTTCCTTGGCCATGATTGTGTAATGAAAGGGAGACGGCGACTTTTAGCGCTGCCACAATTAAGTAAACGCGCAGCGGTGAGTAGCGGTTGTTTTAATAAAACATTTCAACTTTTGCTTGCATTTGTATGCATTTCATAGTAGTTTGAGGGCTACAAAAGTGAAAGACATGTCAAACAACAAGCTCGAATAGTAATAACAAAACAAAACTTTAAAAAACATAACCCTTTCCTTGCAGTCGTGTCTAGTAAGTCTAGTATGGGTAAAACAAATATTGCGTATAAAAATCGCACAATCGCAGGACTAAAGAACCTCATCTATTTTCAGTCCATGTACGAATGCAAATCGAGTTGCGGGAGTATCCTCCATCCCAGGCAGCACTGGCAATGGAATATCAATTTGTGATGAGGCGTGTCTGTACTAAGTATGCCTATGATCACCATTGACAATAGCTGCAGTTTTTGTATAGATCTTCTGCGAAGCGCAGAAAATAAGCCTTTTTGCGCATTTGCTAAAAACAGGAAAAAATAGGGTGTATTCGGTGCGCCGTCATATAATCTTATCTTAGAAAGAAAGCAGGGAAACCATATCCAACTTCAGGTGCGATTCTATTAGATACTGCCGTAAACGTCTTCTGAATGTATCTATTGTACTGATCACTCTAATTGGTGGTGGCAGGTTATTCCACACTTTGGAAGCCGCATAGCGAAAGCTACCCCTGAATGCCGCTGTGTTGTGTGACTGAGTCGACAGTTGTTGTGAGCATTGCCGTCTATCACATTCGCGTCTGCTAGTTAACCAACTAAGTTTAGCATATAAGTACTCCGGTTTCTTATATTTAATAACTCCGAACAGGAGGCACGCTAGGTGTAACTTCCGTCGGGACTTCATTTTTAGTGAGAAATACTTATTCAGAAAAGGTGTTACGTGACTTCGCCTAGGAATAGTGTAACAAAACCGCGCGCAAGCGTTTTGTACTCTCTGAATGAGACGGTCTGTACGGGCTAATAGGCGTGGGCCATATACTGTGTCGGCGTAGTTTAGCCTGGATAGTACCAAGGTTTCCACCAGCTGTTCCCGTAGTGACTCCGATAAGTAACACCTCATCTTATATAACACCTTCAGGCGATAAAAACAGTTCCTAACAGAGTCTGCTACATGCTTTTCAAACCGAAGATCTTTGTCTGTCGCAAGACCCAGGTTACGCGCCTCATTAACTCGCTCGATTGGCTCGCCCATCAGTTCCACATGAAAAGTCAAAGGCAGTCGGGACAGCTGCTGCCTGGTGCCAAATACCATATATTTCGTTTTAGTAGGGTTCAGCGACAGGCAGTTCTCCTCAGACCAAACGGAGATTCGCTGAAGATCCTCATTAAGATCCTTAATGGCACTGTCATACTCGTCTGGTCTGAAGGAAATATACAGTTGTACATCGTCAGCGTATATATGGTACTTGCATCTCTGGAGGCCTCTTATTATGTCTGTACAGTACAAAATGAAGAGAATGGGGCCCAAGATAGAACCCTGGGGAACTCCTCTCTCTACGGGTATAGGTGTCAATCTAAGGGGAGTACCATCACTTAAATGCAGGTCAACAAATTGTTTCCTATTACTTAGGTAACTACGGAACCATTGCATCGTCTCTGGACCGAAACCGTAATATCTTAATTTTCAATTGTCAAATGCCCTGGAAAAATCCAGTAAAACCAGAGTAGTGTGCACATTCCCTTATCTTGGGCAGATAGTATGTTGTCAGTGACATCCAGTAAAGCAGTAGATGTACTGCGCTGCTTCCTAAAACCTGATTGTAAATCAGGTAAAATGATATTTTGTTCCAAGAACAACGTAAGTTGACGGCTGACAATTTTCTCTAATACTTTTGATAGACATGGTAATATACTAATAGGGCGTAGGTCTTTTAAGGTGGATGGATTTGGAATTTTTGGCAAGGGCCTAATGGAGGCAGTTTTCCATTGGTCAGGGAATGTTGACGTCACGATGGAGCGGTTTATTATGTCCGTTATAACATTTAACGTGTGCGGCAAAGTCATATTTATCATGTCCAGGTTAATATTATCGCAGCCTTCGGCGTTACTTCTGAGACTAGCGATTATGCGCGAGACATTGCTCTGATCCACTGGGCTGATTTTAAAATTTGCCTCACCGTGGCTGTGGTTGTCATAGTAGTTTATAAGAGATGCGCTTGCCACGCGGCTACCGGGAACAATCAAAAAGTTTCTATTAATTAAGTCTGGATCTGCAAAATGCGACGGAAGGTCTTGTCTAGAGTTAAATGGCAATAAGGTGGTTTTTAAATTTTTCCATAGCAATTTCGGGTTTTTTATTTTCGCATTAATGTTATGTTTGAAATAGGCAGCCTTTTCGTTGTATAGAGAACTATTCACCAAGAGCTTTAGGTCTTTGTAATATGTCTTTTTGGAATCCGATTTTGTTTTCCTATAACTATTTAGTGCCTCATCACGTAAACGCATCATAATTTTTATTGTGTCTGTTATCCACGGATACGATTTTTCTTTTACTGTATATGATTTGATAGGTGCGTGAATATCAAACAAGGAAATTATAAGGGAATTGAACAGATTTACCATATCATTTATGGTGCCGAGCGTTGAAATAATACCTATGTTTAAAGACGTTAAGTGTATGTTAAATGTTTCCGTGCATACATTTTTAAGAGGTCGAGATTTTACTAGATACGGTTTGAATTTATCGCGCTTAATATTAAATTCACTAAGTACAATGGAATGGCCATTGAGTGAACCGAAAGATTCAACCGCTGTGTATCTTGCTTTCATGTCAGTACATACGAGATCGATGAGAGTTTCACTAGTTGCTGTGTAGTAGTGAGTAGGGCTTGTGACCAGCTGTGTAAGATTCAGACAATCTAGAAATTCATTGATCGTTTTCGTTTTTATCCCATTTGTATCTTGCATATTAACATTAAAGTCACCGAGTAAAATGTATTGATCGCAATTTACCAAAGAACTGATAGACTCCGTTATGGCATCGAGAAAGATGACAAGATTTAACCATGGCGGACGGTACGCTGTTCCTATACCAATTTTTTTGCCGTCCAACGAGAATGTCAACCACATTTGCTCGACTGATTCGAATCTGGGATCGACCGTGCTAGTCAAAGTACGCGCGCTCAGTCCCTGCCGTATATAAAAGCCGACGCCCCCACCACGGCCCGCGCGAACATGCGCTGGGCCTGCAGTCTCTACAAAGATAGCGATCGCTTTACGACAAAATTCGGTCGCAAAGCTATAACGATGCGGATTTAGGGTGGACGTGAGCCGGACGCGACCCGCCGGTATTAGCTACCAACTTAAATCCGCATCGTTATAGCTTTGCGACCGAATTTTGTCGTAAAGCGATCGCTATCTTTGTAGAGACTGCAGGCCCTGGTCGCGGCGTGTGACGCAGACGATAGCCACCAGCGCCGGAGCGCGCCCCTCCTCGCCCGACCGAAGCCAAGTCTCGTTAATGGCCATAATGTCAAAACAATGCCTGTTGAGAGCACCAATCAAGTCATCATGACCTGTACCAAGTGACCCTGTATTAAGAAACCCAACCTTTAAATATTTTTCACCTTTAGTCGTCATTATGATATTTTAGAGTAAAATTCGTCATAAGCAAAGTTAATATTATCATCAGAGCGCATTTACTTGTGATTCTATCTATACATATCATAGTGGTCTGAATCGAGTTGTAAATATGTAGATAGTGTATATAATTTATTATATAGTGTAGGTAGTGCAAAATTTAAATGAAAAATAAGTTTTAAACTATAGTATGTAATAAATAGGTTTGTAAAATAGGAAAGTAGTTGTGTAGTAAGTAAGTTTAGTATTTGTGAAGTGTTATTAAACTGGTTTGTATGTAATTTGTTGAGGTGCGATCTTCAGGTAATTCGGTATACGTTACGTAAAAGCGCTATTGCCAAAAGACGGGCAGCAGGCTTGCACGTGTCATGGTGTCGTTGCACAAACATGCACGGTTAAGGTCCGTTATATTAGGTACTAGGTAAGTACATTTTTCGCGATTGCTACTTACTAGAGGGCAGTTCACACCAAGGCTCCGCATGGCATGAGGCGGACAGATGAAGTTTCGCGATGCGCGTCGTGATACAACGTGGGTTCTCTTGTATCTGCCCTTATTGATACGTTTTCGGGCTCTTACTGAAAAGTATACCTTTTAAGAGTTTCGAGTAGTTAATAAGTTCGACATTGTCTAATCGCAATCCTAAAAATTGTGTCGCGTCCCGCTCTGATATAATCTTATCCTTACTTGAGCTATTTTTTTGTAGGTTTCCCTGTTTTGTCAGGTTTTCTGAAATATAATCTTATATTAACTACCCGTGGTAGGCAGCGAGAATTATATTTACTTAATTATTTCGGTGTCCGTGGTGGACAGTGCAGAACTGCAAATTACTCCTCTGGCCACCACTACAGGACAGCGACTCAAGTTTATACATGAGAATTTCGTTGTCCACCAATGGCAGTGACTCAACTTAATAACATTATTCCAGGTAACCACCCCAATTAACTATTTTATTAGTTTATCTGAAGACCAGGAATAAATGTAGGGATGACAAGCCGGTGGTAGACACCGGGAAGCATCGGCATAAAGTGACGTTTTCCAATAAACTGATTATCGGGTTCGGCATAAAGTGACGTTTTCCAATAAACTGATTATAAAAAATGGACTGTGCAAGGTGCACAGTCCATTTTTTATAGAATTATTCGTAATGATCTTTTCACAAGGTTTTTGTATTTAGTATTGTAGTGCCTAGCCATAAAACTAATACCGCTGATTAATCTTCACTAAGATTCGCAGATTTGCATACCGTAAGCTTCCGGGGAGACGAGTTTCGCAGCAGTTACGAGTTTACAACAAAACAATTAGAATTCAATGGACGGTAGTAACTGGCTATTAGATAAACGACATTTTATTATTAGTTAAACATAAAGCTATAAAACTATAAGTAATAAGTTAATATCATTAATATAAGTGCTGTCGCTGTGTTAGTGTCTTCTGGCACGCTATGTTAGTCTGCACCGGGTTCGTAAGGGTGCGGAAAGTCTCTAAAATATACAAGACAACCAATAAATAATTGTAGGTAAATCATTCATGGTATCAAAAAGTCAATTATGCATAACTCTAATAATAAAAACATATGAGGGAGTAAGCTAGGGGTCGCTTTGTTGCAGTACTTGCCGAAGCAGACGCACACGTGGTAGCGCGCGAACAGCGAGATGCCGCGCGCGAACGGCGTCAATGACGCGTGCGGGCTGCTGATGCACCTGTCTTTATGGCCTTTTAGCAGCCATTCCAACCTGAAGAATCGATTTCCTGCCAGCCCACCTGCATTAGACGGCCACTTTCTCCGACAACCTCGAACAGTGTATCGGCCCCAATGTCCAAAAATCTTTTGAAACATCCTGGTATATGATCACCCAATGTCATCATCACCCACAAACACTAGAGATAATTCCTGTGCCATGCTTCTGGCGTAGTACCTTCTAGTATGATGGAATTAAACAACGTCTGGAGGACTAAAAGTACTGGTTCCCACCTGCTCGCAGAAGTTCTGTCGTGCGTGATTCCATCATCAAAATCAAAATCAATCAAAAGTCATTTATTCAAATTAGGCTGATAATCAGCACTTTTCGAACGTCAAAATTTACTTTACTCTACTTATTTACAAGAGACAGTCCCCCAAAACGCCCACCCTTCGGCACTTCCTAGTGTTTAGCTGGAAAGAAGAAGTGACGGAACAAACTCCCCAGCAACACATTCTGTCTGTTATGTTGGTTAGAAGAACCAGACTCGATACAATAGTAAGGTGTACGTTCATTTTAGAGTTACTACAGACACAAATCAATAATAAAAAATTATATAATTATAAACAATGTAAAAATTAAAAAGTACATAACATATCAATTAACAAATTTTTGTAATGAAGGTAAGGCACAAATGTTGATATCAGTGCTGTAACTATTCGTACCAAAGGGCGTCTGGATGATTAAAAACCACTGTAAAAGAGAGAATTTAATGGAAGAGAAAAAATAAATAATGAAATTGAGAATAGTTAGAGACATCCACAACTTTGTACCGGCTAAGAGTTACCAGGGAAGCCGCATGCGCAGAAGCTAAAGCCAAACTTTTTTATCTTCGACGTGGTCCTTGATTTTATAATATGCTTTTTGAATAAGGACACGTTTAATGTAGTTTTTAAACTTTCCATCGGTCAGTTCTATAACTGACTTAGGCAATTTGTTATTAAAGCGTATACTGTTTATAAGAAAAGACTTGCTAGTTTTCGTTAATCTGAATTTGGGTATTACTATTTCGTGTTTACTGCGAGTATTTAAATTATGAAAATCGCTTCTAGTTTTGAAAAGCCCTCGGTTTTTGCGGACATACAAAATACACTCTAAGATATAAAGTGAAGGCAGAGTCAGGATATCAATCTCTTTAAATTTTTCTCTGAGAGACTCGCGAGGGCCCATCTTATAGATCGCGCGGACTGCCCTCTTCTGTAAAATGAATCTCATCCCCCGGCGGCTTGTTGTTCTTAAGCTGTTGGAGGGCCATTCTAATCTCATACAGGCTAATGTCTGGGATATCCTCAGTGTAGTGTCGGGTCAGTTTCGCTCTGGTGTCCTGAGCTGAACTGACAACGGGTTGTCGGGACGAGGTGTATAACTGTCCATAAAACCTCTCTAGCTCTTTCAGAATCTCCGGTTTCGATGAGATGATACTGCCGTTCTCGATCTTCAGTCTTGTCATTTGGCTTTGTCCGATAGACGCATTCTTTGCGAACACTTTGGAGCCCTGGTGGTGGTGGTGGAGCGGAACCAGGGCTCCAAAGTCCTATAATACTCAATGGAGTATTATAGGACTGCAAGTCGTGTCGCATGGACTTTAAGATGCGCCTATTAAGTTTGCCGTATCCGATATATCCACTGAAGATTGCAGTCTCATATCAGGCCGGTCTTCCATTAACCGGATTGTGTTCACCGAGAGCTTTTGAAGTTTTTTCCGGCGTGGGATATTGAAGAACTTATACCCCACTGCATGGACAGTTTCCACCAACCCGTTGTTTATCTCGTCCACTGTTTCGCATTCGGTTAGGCACTGGAAGCGATTATGCAGTTCAAGTTGAAAAAAAATCGGGATTTAGGATTTGGGCAGGATTAGGGCGGAGCGTGGACTTCACCAGACGTGACCTTTTAAGCTTAACATCGATATTCAATGTGCCTCCGACAATACGGTGATCGCTACCGGTTTTCACCCTGCCGATCACGGAGACATCATTGAATATTTGCTTCTTGGTCATCATGATGAAGTCAATCTCATTTTTGATGGAACCATCAGGGGCGACTAAAAAGTGGACCTGGATAAGGTCCACTTTTTAGTCGGGCGCTTCTGGCAAAAAGAGTATTAATTAACAATTACAATTATGCGATCTAGAAAAATAAAAATAAACCACGTCGCTGGTGGATCAACATACAACAAAACCCGTTCCAGGTGTAACTAAATATCTAATTTTATTTTCTGTTTGGATCACGGTAGAAAATCAACGAATGACATAAAATATTCGGGATGTCCTGTGATCCTACCGGTAAGATCATAGGGAATGATTCGGAAAAACTTATTATGACAAGTAGTCCCATATTTTGGAACTAATTTATTGGGTACATTATTTTTTCAGATATAACGCCACACATACTTCATTTCTTGTTGGATGACTTCAAGTGATTTCGAATAACTTCTGAACAAAATTGGTCCAGTTATATCAAGGAATGATACCAACATGCGTAAATGTATTCCTGTTCAAGAACGCTTTGTATTTGCACTGAGATTTTTGGCATCTGGAGATACTACACAAGTCTTAGTTATCTTTTTAGTTTCCACTCAAACAATTTCAAGATGTGTCGATGATGTTTGCAAAGCCTTGATGGTAGAATTAAACGGAGAAATAAAAGTGAGTAAAGTACTTATTAAATGTGAGAACCAATTATTTATTATAAAGTAGTATCTAAAATAGAATAAAGATCTAATGAAATATTGTATTGTCGTTATATTATTTCAACTGTATACCGCAAGGTAGGGGGCGTTTGTGAGTTGGGTGAGTGGATGTCGCCTGGGGGTGGTACTGAAAATTGACATTGTTAGTTGGACGGTTGTGGGTTAACTGGGGATGGTTGTGAGTTAGATGAATGAGAGTAACCTGGTATAAATGTTACGGCACCATGCTGAGATAGTGAACTTTTGGCATCGTACGGGAGTAATTTAAAAATGTATGTATGTCCTATTAAGTGTTTCTCATAAGTTTACTTTTAAATATTTAATGTTTATCAATTTGTTTTGTCCTGTATAAAACCAATAAAAACTTTTACTTCTTCTTTCTTCTTCACTGCCATCCCCAGGTTACTTACTCTCATTCATATAGCAATATTATTGTGGGGATGAAAGCGAGTTAGATGAATGAGGGTTACCTGGGGATGGTGGTGAGTTGAACGAATGAGAGTAACCTGGGGATTGCAGTGAAACTTGATATTGTAGAGATGGTTGTGAGGTGAATAGTTGTTGGCTAATAGGTAAAGTTATGCTATGGTAAACTGAGTTTGGGAAAATCCTTGCGTGATTGTCTTGTTGTTTAAGCGCATACATCATTTTATCTATTTCCATCATGGCGATATCTCTTGTACTTTCCTGTAAACCCCTTAATTTATTACACAGTAAATTGCAATACAGTAAACTTATGTCAGACTCAGTCTTCGACATTTGTTTCATAGTATTATGAGCTTCCGCGCTGCGTTTCTTCAATTCATCACACTCGATTGATCGACTTCTTTTAAATTTATGTTTTTCCAATGGTTCAGGTGTTTTAAATGTTGCCGGTTGCTCTGTTGTTGCCGTTGTATCATTATCATGTTCTTCTTCTTTGATATCCTCCGAGTACAGAGGATCCTGTAAAACCAACATAAATCTAATTTTACCTTTTCATATTTCAGTTACCTCGGACGGCTGCAGAATGGTTAAAAATCGAAGATAATTTCAACGTAACATGAATTTTTCCACATTGCCTTGGCGCGATTGATGGGAAACAGGTCCTAATACCGTCCCTTATCACGGTGGTTCTGAGTATATAAATTATCATGAAACGAAAAGCTTTGGTTGATGCTGACTATAATTTCAAATTTGTGGATTGCGGATGTCAAGGTAGAAAAAATAAGAAGTAATCATTAAATATTTCTGAGTACCGCAGTAAGGCATATAATTATTATGTTCTCTAATTAAGTTTTAATTACTTACTAAATAAATATTAACTTACCTCAGAACTCTTCGTTTTTTTCTGTTTATAGATAACATCCAAAAAAGTAGCCATTATGTCATAAAAAGGCCACTCAGGCTTGTAAACATCGTCAGACTCACTTCCAGTTCCCATAGATTCTCTTACTTTCGTTCTTTGTCTTCTGTACGTCGACATTAAATTGTCTCGCTTTTTTTTTAAATCCTTAACTGAAAAAGTACCATCCTTTAATTGGGTTTTTATCCGGTTCCATGCATCGTATGCATCAGCTTTGTTCTTATGTTCCGGCGCCGAAGAATTCCATAAAGTTGGTTCATTTTGATAAAGATTCAAAAATTCAAAAATTAGTTCGTTTGTCCACTCCATTTCTCTGCAACCAACTACACACAACACCACTACTCGTGTCAGCGAACAAACAAGTTCTGACCTGTCGTCTGCGCTACCACAAGCTCGGTTCCCACGGTGCGTGATATCGCGGACGGACGCGGACCAGCTCGCACGACACACCGTGGGAAACAGTCTCGTCCGTGGTAGCACAGGACGTCTGTGGCGGTGCGCCGGTATCCGTTGAGAGGCGGTTACTTCAAAGTGCGTGAAAGAGAGCGACGATACGTTCTCTTTCACTTTGCATTTGGAAATGAAGCTATCAAAAGATCTACAGATACCGACACGCAACGTTGAAAAAGCCCCTGACCTGTGTCCGTTGCCGTCCGTGGCTTTATCGGTCGGAAGATTACTTTCTCGAAATGGTCTCATTTAAAGTTGGTGATGATCTGATGACGAACTTCGGAGATAAGCAACGGAACTCCTCAATAAATAATAGTAAATGGACTGGGATTGCTGAAACCCTATGTCTGTCTATGTTTACACCAGTTCATAACATAATATCACGCCGGTACGCTGTGAAGGCACATGTGAACCACTAAAAAATAAAAACTTTTTATCAAAAAATAAAACAAAAGTAAACTCCAAAAAAGTGAAAAATAAACTTTAGAAGTAAAATCTGTTTATGAAGTCGGTGGCCAAAAAAATGAAATCAAAGAAACAAAAGTCATTTCATCAAGTTGTTGAAGTCGGTTTTTTCGTGTAACAATTTGATATTTATTAACTATTTTTATCGAATTGCAATATGACGTCTCGCCATTTAGGTACTCTGTGGTTAAAAAACAATGACAGTAAACCATCATATTCATCAAGGAACCTAGACAGGAAACGAACCCTTCACGGAGCCGTCACCAAACATTACGTAGGCATCAAATTAAGCAAAATGTTTTGCTGGTAAACAACTTTTTTTTTGGGGATAAAAATCTCATTTTACGATAAAACTCAATGTGGCACTCTTAAAACATTGTGCTAGTTTAACCTTCGTAGCCCTATCTTGAAGGTGTCATCTTAAAATTATAATTACTGTAAAAAGCTGTAGAATATGCTATTTAAAGTAGGTATGTCCTATGAGGGTACCGACTGTACCGAGAAGTTATTAACTATAGTAAAGTAAGCTTTATTTACTTAACTAGACATTTAATAACAAGTTTGTATTATATAAGTATGAGTGTTTTTTTTTTTTAAAACAGACAGATTATTATTTCAAGTTATCATACAATAATCAAGTCGAAACCATCGCAACAATAACTGTTACAAAAAGTAAACAGCGATGCCTCCTGTGAGGATTGAACTCACGACCCCTGGTTTACGAGACCAGTGCTCTACCACTGAGCTAAAGAGGCGTTGCGTAACATCGCGAAATTACGAACCCTTTGTTACGACACCGAAAAAAGGTACATTTTGTATTTTTGTTTAATTTTTTTTCCTTTTTTTTCGTGACGTGTGATGCGTTATAAGTTCATGCTTTTACCGTACCATATTAACGACGACACGTGACGATGGACTGCATAAAGTAATGGGATAAAGGGATGGGATATTTGTTAATATATTTAATTATTTATATACTTAATTTAAATGTACAGTACATATTTTGTATAATTTTGCAGCACATCAGAAAAAAATATGTTGTGCAAAAAAAAACAATTGAGTAACTAAACATGTCCTACTAAAAATACCAAAAAAGCCCACAAAACGAGATGACCATTTGTAAAAATGTGGTTCGTACATCGGAAAAATACGAATTGTTGCACTCTAAATCGTTCAGGTTAGGTTAGGTTACGTTAGGTTTTTAGCAGTTCAGTAAAACAGTTATGCAAATACCATTTAACGGTATACTGAATTTGATTTATTTAGTGTGCATAATTTCAGTGCAAGTCAGCATTTTTTATTTAACTTTGTAAAATTTTGTTTGAAAAAAGAGAATATTCAGATATCGATTTAAATAGGTACACGCCGATAATAATTTGAGGACATAGGGATAACGGTTTTAATTTTATTTAATTTTTGCTCAGATTTTTATCGCTAGTGCTGATTGTTGGGGCCTTTGTCGATTTGTGCATTCCCTTTACCGAAATTATCAAAAACCCTTGTGTGTAAGTAGCCCAGTTTATAGCCATAAGCCGCAAATATATCGACATTTGTTGGTAATGTAATGCAGTGTCACATTGCCAGATCGCCAATATAAATCCGAATTTTGTACTATACTTGAATTTTGAAGAAAATTCTCGTGTCACAGTGTGAGTTGCCATACTTCTCGGAAACGGCTTGACAGATTTTTATGAAATTTTGTGTGTTTATTCAGTAGGTATGAGAATTAATCCACCCGAGGGAAGGGTAGGTAGAAAACATTTATTAAACAAATAATATAACTAAATGCCTCCACGATCCTCTTGCTTTTCGATTCATCTATCAGCCCCGAAAATTTATTTTTTTAGTAAGAGGCTAGTGTCGTGTCTGTGTAATGTTTCCAAATAGCTGACAGATTATAATAATGCGCTTAACGCGTTTTTCTGATATCACTGTTCGTGAACTGTATTGGTATAATTATACGAGTATTTCGGACTGAAGTAAATGGTGTAAGCTTGCACGTCGTAGGACGGAAACTTCCTACTTTTTTTTTTAAGTCTAATAATGATAACATTCCAGGTAAAGCATAATTTTTGTAAGGCTGATTTTTATGTTACTAAACGCAGTGTAAAAATACACACATGAAAATCATTAAATGATTATTGTCGCACAGATTATTACACAATTCCACTTACCTAATCGTCGTCTGCCCAGCGTCTGTAACAAACAGATAAAAGACATTATACCAAAAAGGATGCCGAAACCAGGGATCGAACCAGGGACCTTTAGATCTTCAGTCTAACGCTCTCCCAACTGAGCTATTTCGGCTTGTCAATGAGTTTCAAATTTGTTGAATACATCCTTCTTGACCCCTGATAATGCTGCAATCTTTTTACAGGGTAATTAAACCTAGTTTGTAAAATTTGAGAATTTGAATAGAGAACTAATAGACCAAAATCCCAAGATCGCCAGACCTACGTCATTTTATAAAAGCCTATACATTCTTTACTACAGGTAAGACAATTGGATATTATGAAAATTCGGTTGTGGTGGCTTTGGCAGATGGTTGAGACTGAGTTTTGCGGGACGAGCTCCCCCGAACGGAAACTGTCGTCTAATGCGGACACGCTTGACGTGACTGCGGTCTCGACTCGGGGGAGCTTGTAAAGACAGGCAGAGTTGTAGGCTGCGACTACAGTCTCTCAGGTTATGAGCCATATATGACGCCTGGTCCTGGAGGTGGCCCTCAAAAAGTCGGAAGTCATTGCTTTTGATGGGTGCCGCCGCTGGGATCACACATCGTGGTCAAAGTTGCCCGGATCGCTGTCGAGTCAACCACTGAATTGTGCTCGATAGCCGTTGGGACCTCTGCCCCCATTTGCCGGTCTGTTCACAAGTTGATGAGAACGGCAGCCAATCAATCCAGTTTCCCAATTTGGGAAGCCCGAGTGCCGCCTGTAGGTGGTTATACGTAGGGTCTGGGTACTGTGCGATCGATGGCCATTTTTTTTTTGGTTGGTGGGAAATCATCAAATGACTCCTCCCGCTCTGGACAGAGCGGTGTTCTTTGTTAGCCATGTTCTTTCTTACCCCTTGTACCGAGGCCGCGGTATCTCTTTCGAACAACCCGCAGCCCCGACGGGCATCGGTGAGTGGTGAGCGCCAGACCTGACGGCCCGTACTATCGCAGTTCTGCGAAGAGCGCAGAGAGGAAAGAGATGGTCGTCAGAATCATAAAGGAGTATCACAGGATCTCCTACGAGGCGGCTTGTGTACCTGGTGGCCGGATCTCCGCCGAGGGGACTTGAGACTAACACACTGTCTCAAGTCCTCTCGGTACGGGGTGAGCGATTAGTGTAGCGGTAGAAGGCGCTGCGCCGCTTGCTTCGGAGGCTGGGTTGGGAGGAATCACGGCTTCATGACATTTCGGAAGCGCAAGTACTCTCGGGGCATGACTATTACGAAAAGTGCCTGTATCACATAAACAGGGAGCCCGACGCCCGGTGCCATCACTTCGGTCCACAGCTAGCCATAGCCCGTGGATGAGGCGGGCCGAGGTGGGAGGTGACCTGTCGCTGCCGACCGTTATTCGCTGGATGGTCGGCAGCGCAGAGTCTTACCGTCCACAGTGTTGCACATCGGGAATCATAGCTATGGAGGGAAATTTCTCTTTTCTGTTTGCGACTTGAGACTTTGCAGTTTGTAGAAGACACCTACTCTCCAAATTTCAACTGTGTGGAGGTAACAGTCTAGAAGTAAAATGGCTGTGAAATACAGACATGAAAACACATTTCTGAAACACAACATTTATGAATAGTTCAGAATAATTTGCGTGGTTTTTTTTATTTGACGTGGGCTTACTCTTGACCGCTATCTTGCCCAAAGGGCAGAGATGAGGCCGACGATGGTATGGAGCTTACTAGGAAGAAGCCTATTTAATTGTGACTTAAATAGATTTGGACGCGAAAACCGTCGCAGGCATGTACCACTCTTTGGCTGTGCACATAATCTAGCTACATTTTGGCTATTGTTTGGTACCCACCGATAATGTTTTATTGTGTTATAGAATATTGATGATTGGTACTGATATTCATTCTATAGACGGTGAAAAAAGACTCCATGCATAACGTAAACTTTGCATTACAATACCATCTTTGAGGTCGCTAGCGCCATCTAGCACTTTATACAAGAACAAACATCAATTCAAACAACCATGTAAAACGCCATCTGTCGTTGAATGTCTACAACCAATAGTGTTTCACCCAATCATACATAATATTACCTTGGAATTAATTACTAGTTTTATATGAATTTCCTGAATTTGTGACCACCATCTTTGCAAAGCAAGGCCCAAAGTTCGGACAGATGATCAGTACTCTAGGACACAAGACAGTCCCGTCGGGGCTGCGGGTTGTTCACAAGTTACCGCGGCCTCGACATATAGGGCTAAGAAGGAACATGGGTGGTTTTTAGTCAGTAGAAGTCTGACACTCCCTTTCGCTCTGCCCAACAGCGGGAGGGTTTTTTTGTAGATCTTCCACACGCCAAAAAAAAAAAAAGGACAAGACTGTAAGTGATAAGTACTCTTTGCCATTAGGGTATGTGAAAAGGTGCATCCAATCGTCTCTCAAGTCATCACAAGTTACTTTTGATGAAAGAGTGCTTGCAAAATTTGCCATTGCATTAGTATTGTATTGTGATTCAGAAACAATAAAAATAAAATATCAATTGAATTGAGTACCACCTCTTTTTTATACGTCGGTTAAAAAGAGACATCAGTTACTCTCTTATGGTCTGATGCCAACAGTAAAAGAGTAAAAACGGCATTTGGACTGATACACAGACAGGACCAAAATAAATAAGGGTACCACCTACTGTTTTTTTATCATTTCTCATTTGGCTATCAATCCTGAAAAGTAATTTTGGTGTGCCATAAATACTAAACAAGCTAGATCAGCTAGAAGTCATGGGGTCTAGAGGCCTTTGCCCAGCAGTTGGATTAAAGAGGTTTATAACTTTTTTGTTTTGTGATCACAATACAGAAAAATTGCTTACCATCAGCAATTTCTTCTGTAAGTTCAGCCTGAACAGCTTTATCCTCTACCATGTTCCCCACATCGTCCAGCACTACACCACATTTCTTAAATAAAGAACTTCGCAGCCTCATCAACTTCTCGGTCTCTTTGTAAGCTTTTATTTCATCCTGAAACAATTTAAAGTTATTGTGGATATACTATAATACCAATTTTTAGTAGAGCATAGTGTGAAAGTCAAAATACACTTTATCAGTGATTGCCTATAATCTGCCTTCTTCTCGTAGGAAGTGTTGTTTTTATGATTATTGTTCTTCATATTATTATTTTATTATTTTTTCTGTACTGTCCTGAGTTGGTAAGACATTTATTGTCAGGATATAGAGTATTATTGTATTCTGTTCTGTTATCTTTAACCTTTTGAACGCCACGTTTGTGTAATAGCCAACAATTGAAAACGTGCCCAACACGCCACTGACGTCTATAGCCGACAAAAAACACATTTTTTTTATACAAAATCAAAAAAATCAAAATCAAAATCAAAACTCATTTATTCAAACTAGGCTGATAATCAGCACTTTTCGAACGTCAAAATTTACTTTACTTTACTTATTTACAAGAGACAGTCCCCCAAAACGCCCCCCCTTCGACACTTCCTCCATTTCAAAATAGTGGCAAATATTATGAAATAATGATTTTGAACATTTTTGTGCCTTGGCGTGGGATTAAGCTAATATTTGAAACCAGCTCGGAAGTTGCCATTGCCATAAGTTACTATTATGATACATTTTTTTTTTTGCAATTTAATACCAATTACTTACTATAGCAGTTGCATAAACAAGATATGCCATGACATTACAACTATGCCTAAATCATTATCATCTACAAATCCTTTTATAATTCAAAACAATATCCAAAATTTATTAATAAATTTATGAGAACATGCTACGAGCCCCATATGATTTTGTTATGGATAATAAAGTTGACTTATATTTCCAACAATATGTTTTACCTTTAAATCCTTCAATCCTGAATTAGGTCTTCTAGGCAAACACTCTCTAAAATGTGAGGCAGACCATTTTTCTTCATTACTTACTAAAACCGAAGGGGCAGAGTCCCGTACCCTAATTTTCGAGGAGTTTTTAACGATATTCCTCTGTTTACTACGAGGCGGAGAAGCTGCGACGTCCAAAGATCTGATAGTCTTGCGAGGCTTTACCACATACGACCGTTTAACTTTTTCACCGGTAGATTCTGGTATATAGTCATTCAAAAAAGTTGGAAGTTCATTAAAAACTCCTGAGGAGCTCACGTTCGAAGCAACTGGTTTCGCGCCAACTCGTACAGAGGACGGAATATCATGGCGTGTAACAAAAGAACTCGATTTCAGGCTGCTGCATGACTGATTGTGCACACGAGACATAACCCTATCATACTTTTTGTTACTATTTCTGTTAGCTGAATACATTATTTTCTAATTAACAAAATTTCGAAATCGAGTTGTTTTGCTTGGGTGGTAAACATTGACAATAATGACAACAAGTGACACAAGTATAACAGACAACCTTTTTTTTTGTAATTCCTGTCAATGTCATTCTGATTTCTTTGTGCTAGAAACGAGTATTTTTGCACATGCTCAAAATTCAAGTTAAAATTAAATAAAAGTTAAATTCAACTCTTACTAGTAGGCACTTCACCTTCTGCCTAAGGGCTCGTTTTCGGAGACGAGAAGGCTCGTCGCGTGCTTTTTTATTCATTTACTGAGAGCCGGGTCCACCGCAACGAACGCTGCATTTTAAACTAACGAGCGAAAAATCGTCGTTTGAAATCGTTAAGGTTTTCATACATCGCCATGTGCTTGAATTAAAAACGCACAACGCGCCGCCCGACGCCCCGCGTCTCTGTAAATGAAGCCTAACCTTTCGGGGATTAAGGCCTCGCCCCACTCTCCTTGGCTAAAGTAAACCTCTGCACGGGCCCGATGTAGACTTCTTAGCGTCCGCAGCCAGGCTATATTCTGGGGATATCTTCGGAGAAACCGTAGGTTTAGTCTGTGCAATAATGGATGAAGTTATGATGACGAATAACTACTGGAGATTTATTGTAAAGGACTGGCAAGGTTCGTCGCTCTATATAGGCAAATCAATCCGTGACACCATCTTCGGGTGTTCGTCTGGCTGACGGAGAGTAGACTTGCATGGACACAACCATGCAGATTGGATTACCCCTCAGCAACTTGCTCTGAAATAGTACCTTGTGGAATCGAAAGTGCCGTACTAAAATATACTACACACTGAACAGGGATCAGTCCATCATCATCAATGTCACTAACCGGACTATAATTGTAGAAAATTACTCTGAATGTCGCGCTATCACGCCAAAACTACAGAACCGATTTAAATATTTGGTACACAAATAGTCTAGTACAGCGGTTCTCAAACTTTTTGGCTACGGAATCCTTTTGAGTTGTGAAGTATTTGACGGAACCCTAGAATCTACAATAATTCATCTGTGGATGTGGCGGATACCTACCGACACATCATCACGAATTCCAAACCAAACAATATTCAGGGTCATTGTTTTGAATAGTGATTCCATACGTGTGCATGACATGAGCATTTTTCCTCGTCAATAACTCGCTGGATGGCCCGACCAGCAGACCAGCAACATCAGTGGACTCATCCATGTGCAAAGCAAATGGTTTTAGGACCCCTTTAGAATTTTGTTAAATTACGATCATTTTCTATTTTCGTGGACCCCCCAGATAGGCTTTGCTCCGCGGAGCACACTTTGGGTTTAGCTGGTCAAGAGCTTGAGAAAGGACATAGGCTACCTACTTTTTAATGCGAACAAGTGCGTGTCGGACCACGCACAATGTAGAGTTCCTTATTTGCCCATCAATATATGTGAACTTACTGAACTGACTAACTACCCTGCCTCCGAATGATGATTTTTATTGTAAAAATAAAACAAACTTACAATTATTTTGAGACGTGCGCTCCCATACATTAGGTACATATGTACAGGAAAATATTTCATACAAGTATATTTTACAAGTTGGTCGACTATTACTCGTTAACTTGTAAAGCCTACTTAGCTGTGAGTTTCCTTTTATTTTCGATAATATGCTACTACCATGATTTTTTTCGCACGCCCTAACACCACCCGTATATTATGTGGTTTAGGTTGCACTCAGTCTAACAAAAATTTGCACTTTAAAGCTTAATATTTCACAAACGGATCCCCTAACGAAAGACTGTGTCAGGTCAGCAAACTCGCAATATTTTTTTAAGACCTATCCAACAACATCCCAAATTAAGTATCTTTTTTTATTTTATTTTTTTATTTATAAACACACACTATCTTTACAGGCAGACCCAAATAGTGGTTTGCAATCAAACACAAGATAATTTGAAAAAACTTACGACTAATACTATAATAAAAACATTAAATTTTAAAAAATAACTTTTAAAACACTACCAAATAACTTAAAAACAAAAACAAGACCAATAAAAATTAAATATAAGAAACAAAATTTAACAAAACTCTTGCGAATTCACTCAAGTTGCACGCGAATATGTCGGTCCTCTCATGCACTTCATTTAGGACACGTATTGTGCGGGTGAGGGGTGTTTTTGAAAGCAAGTTGGTCTTGGCAATAGGCTCGGCCAGCAGTGGCGGTCGCCGCCGCCTCCACACGTACCGGTCCGGCACGCACAGCTTCAGGTGTCGCAGCACTCCTGGGTTATGAGCAACTCCACGCAGGAGTTTTAGCACATACGCCGCGAGTGTAAATTCCCTGCGCACTCTGAGTTCATTGTATCCCACCATACCCAGCACAAACAGTGTAGGATACATTAGCGGGTAAAATGGGTAAACTCCATAAAGTTTGAAATACAAGTGTCTTGTAAACTTATTCTGTACTCGCTCCAGCATGACATTGTATTTCACTTCATGAGGAGCCCAAATCACTGCACTGTGTTCTAAGTGACTTCTCACTAACGCGTCATAGAGCACCCTAAGCGTGGTAAGGTTCGTAAATCCCTGCGAGTGTCTCAGGACGAAACCCAGGTTTCTGTACGCCTTCTTGCAAATGTTAACTATGTGCTCCCGGAAAGTAAGATCCGGGGTAAGCAATACTCCAAGGTCTCGTACCTGAGACACTCGCTGCATCGGCGCCTCCTCTACTTTATAATCGTAGATTATGGTAGTCTTCGCGCGCGTAAATGTCATTACTGAGCATTTCGCTGTGTTGAAAAACAGTTTATTTTTATGACTCCATTCTACCACTCTATCTATGTCTCCCTGCAGTTTCTCACAGTCCGACCCACTCCTGACTTGACTTGATCTTGACTTGACTTAGCTCGCGAGGTTGTCGACATGTGGGAATCATTGTGCCGATATTTGTTTGAGCCTATGGATTAATTGCCAACAGCCTCAACCAACACCTGCTCTCGATAATTTTGCAGATACAGAAAGCGGTACTCTTGGTCACGGCTCGTATTTTTAGGAGGTCCTTTCTCTGGAGCCCTGACCTCTGGTAGCTTGGCTAGGCTCCAAGCTACAATTTCTTTATATTTTTAAGGTATTTTTGTAAAGTATATTTAATAATATAAGGTTTGTCAGAAAAAATTGAAATTCCATACAAATTTACTTTTAAAAAACTAGTTCACGCGAGAGAACCTTCTTTCACGCCTATTTCACTTCCGGTGTAGGAATCAAAGATATACCTACGCCCGGCGACCCACCGCTAATGCAGTAGGGACTCGCAAGCGAGCAGTGGCGCTCTTGGTTTTCTGTCACTAGGTCCAATATTAGGACTGGTTTTGGTTGTCATTATGTTGCATTGATTTTTAATTCCTATAAAATAAAACATTACTAAAAATGGTACCTTTTCAAGCATCTCATGTGTAGAATTAAAATTTTTCTCTGTCTGTTACAAATAAAACTCATTTTTTTTAAAGTTTTATTTTTATTTTTTGCGAGGTCTAAATCCCTCGACCCTAACTATTTAATTATCAGTTTCAAGACTTTCCAACCAGTTCATTGTGTTTCAGGTCATAAATATTCTTGGCTTGATTCTGGTACTCCTCGCACATTGCATTGATTTGTTTGGTTACATTAAATATCACATCTTCAGACACGCTACTTTGTTTCTTAACTTTTTTGATATAGTCTGCTTGTATGTCTTTAACTGAATCTCTACATTTTATATACAAAGCCTTTGCATTCTTTGCTAATGCTTCCCTGTGTTCTTTTGTAACTTTGGGCACAGGTACATATAGTGTAGTGCCATCTTGCTGAGGATTCAGATTCAGCCCAGACCCTTGAATGGCTTTCAATGCGTTTGGTATAGCTTGTGGAAAAGAAGCAAAGTTTATAACCATAGTTTTAGGATTTTTCCGCACTATTTGAGCAAGTTCTTGAAGCTCGTAATCTTTACCTTCAAACTTGACCGCCATTGACTCTATAGAGCCAGTTGTGGACCGCAATGATAGGTTCTTAGAAAAATCTTCCTTCATTCTGTCGATAGCTGAACTGCATCGATCTTTCATCTTATCCACAGGTACAATCTCAGATATTGCTGCGATATTAATTTCCACTTTAGCTCCTTTACCTTTTTTGTCTCGTCCTTTATCTTTGCTTTTCGCATAATTTCGACTTATCGTATAATTCACCGCTTTTGAATGAAAAATCCACTCGTTACCTGCAACTACATTTGGGTAGATTGTTCTGAAGTTAAGCACTGGAGCTGCCAACCGTAGTAGTATCCTTGTAGCCATTTTTTACTTGTTCCTATATTTTTACATGACTGCTTTCATTGCTTTCATTCAAAAATAGCAAACAACTCGGTATCATAACCTCGAACCAAAACAGAAGCAAGCAAAGGCAAACCAATATCTTCGGACAAACCAATGAATGAGGTGAATGAGGCAATGAACCTTTTTGAAGTTTTTGACATTTCTCATTTTTTTTATATTGGTTCCTGACGGAACAGGCTAAGGTCTGAGACCATGCTGCCTAGTCATCAGTTAGTATTTTTCTTGAGTAGGGTAGATCCAGTTCAATTCATCAAAAAACGAGTTTTTTTTTATAGTGTATAGTCAAATGGCCAATGTAATTTCGCAGAAAGGTAGGTACTTAGGCACAGCTATTAAATTCCTGTAATGCAACCAAATGACATTGACATTTCACATTTGTTATGACAGCTTGCTTGACAGGGGTCCAAAGTCAAAATGTCTGTAATATTTAAAACTTTAATTAAAGGAAAAAAACATGTGTTTAATAAATTACTCAACTGTACTACCCAATCAACATGTAAATGCTACTATTTACGGAAATCATCAGGTATAATTCGCTACAACTTTGTGAGATAATATTATTTTTAAAGAAATCTTATAGGTTATGTATATATTTTAGGTATTGCTAAGTTTGTGTCATTTGAAGAGATTGTTGCGCAAAGGAGAGCTGAAGCCAGACGGAGTTGCGTCGTGCAAGTCAACTCTGAAGCTTCATTCAGAGAATTATATGGTTACTGCTCAAAATATGCTTCCATCAATGGAATACATCATTACAAAAACTCTGGTGGAGAGGTAATTATTGGAGTATATCGCCTGTGACCTTTTTCCTTGTAAATAATAGATGTTTTATTATTTGATCCAAGTGAATATTTGTTTTAGCACTTCATGCTCATTGAATTCAGTTCGGAAGAAAACTTGAAAGATGTGTTTCAATCATGTAGTACACACCAGAAAAACTTTGACATTATGGCTTTGAACTCCCCGTTCCTTTGGTTTCGGGCAGCTCCCGGGAAGAATGAAACATTTACAACGCCTACTACGATATTGGCAACTTTGGATGGTGTTCAACAAGTGGATGAATATAATCTCTTTAACGACTTAGCAAAATGTGAAACAGTATCGGATCAGATACAGCTGCTGTATGATAGAACCACACTAAATGATCTGGGTGTTAGGCTTAGATACATGGTGGCAAGACAGGTATGAAATATTTTTAGGAATCAAAATTGCTTATTCTGGATGAAATGTGTAACATAAGACATCAAAATCTAATAACTGGCCATAAATTAGATATCTAGAACTGTTGGAATCAGAAGAAATTTGTCAAGAAGCAATAGTAAAATATTCACAATTATTTTATTAACTAAATTTTCACTTCAATAAACTAGCGTTGTCTTCACTATCCATTAAGAAGACTTTAAATTTACCAATACATTTTTTTAGGTTGAGTGTGTACTTGAGAGCTTGTATGCTAACATAGCTGTGAGGCCGTTCGGCTCATCCATCAATGGTTTCGGCAAAATGGGCTGCGATTTGGATCTTGTGTTGACAAATACAATAACAGAAGAAATGGTAAATATACTATTACGTAAAATACTAACATTTGTTTGTGCACAATTCATCATCATCAAAAATTACCACTACTAACTCTTAAATATATTTTAGTTATAGTTTACTTAAAACTACTAATTATAGTCTAAATTTACACCTTTTTATATATTTTTTATTCTATTCTATCATCATTCTCTTGCCCTTATCGCAATTTATTTGGTGTCAGTGCAGCATGACTATACTTCTTATTTGGTGTCAGTGCAGCATGACTATACTTCTTATTTGGTGTCAGTGCAGCATGACTATACTTCTTATTTGGTGTCAGTGCAGCATGACTATACTTCTTATTTGGTGTCAGTGCAGCATGACTATACTTCTTATTTGGTGTCAGTGCAGCATGACTATACTTCTTATTTGGTGTCAGTGCAGCATGACTATACTTCTTATTTGGTGTCAGTGCAGCATGACTATACTTCTTATTTGGTGTCAGTGCAGCATGACTATACTTCTTATTTGGTGTCAGTGCAGCATGACTATACTTCTTATTTGGTGTCAGTGCAGCATGACTATACTTCTTATTTGGTGTCAGTGCAGCATGACTATACTTCTTATTTGGTGTCAGTGCAGCATGACTATACTTCTTATTTGGTGTCAGTGCAGCATGACTATACTTCTTATTTGGTGTCAGTGCAGCATGACTATACTTCTTATTTGGTGTCAGTGCAGCATGACTATACTTCTTATTTGGTGTCAGTGCAGCATGACTATACTTCTTATTTGGTGTCAGTGCAGCATGACTATACTTCTTATTTGGTGTCAGTGCAGCATGACTATACTTCTTATTTGGTGTCAGTGCAGCATGACTATACTTCTTATTTGGTGTCAGTGCAGCATGACTATACTTCTTATTTGGTGTCAGTGCAGCATGACTATACTTCTTATTTGGTGTCAGTGCAGCATGACTATACTTCTTATTTGGTGTCAGTGCAGCATGACTATACTTCTTATTTGGTGTCAGTGCAGCATGACTATACTTCTTATTTGGTGTCAGTGCAGCATGACTATACTTCTTATTTGGTGTCAGTGCAGCATGACTATATTTCTTATTTGGTGTCAGTGCAGCATGACTATACTTCTTATTTGGTGTCAGTGCAGCATGACTATACTTCTTATTTGGTGTCAGTGCAGCATGACTATACTTCTTATTTGGTGTCAGTGCAGCATGACTATACTTCTTATTTGGTGTCAGTGCAGCATGACTATACTTCTTCCATACTTCTCTATTTCTCGTCATCTAATGAGATACCATCTTTCTTACCATATCATTAATTTTATTTGCCCACAATTATATACATATAAATGAATTGATACTGCTGGAATAGGTATGTAACAGGTGTTTTTAAGAGGCAGAAATCTATAATTCAATAAAACACGGAAAAATGTTATTAATATCTATGACATTGGCTTTGTTTGCCTGATAATAGTAAACCATAATTATGTTTGAATCTGATATTGTGCATGTGGCCACCGAAGTAACTACAAAATTGCAAATTGGACCTCCAGATTACTTTATGTACACACCAGCCACGGAGGCCATGTCCCCAAATCATAGCTGTATTCTAAATGTTGAAACATAAATTCCATAATATTATTATCAGTGGAATAATATTGACGGCACGGTTGACGCGGCTCAAGCAGTTGACTGCTGCGCTAAGTGTCGCGGGTTCGATACCCGCACGAAAATATATTTGTAAGGCTTACAGATAGTGCCGCCGTGGGATCTGGAGGCGATAGTCCTCGCGCGCCTGCATCAATGGCGCGCGGAGGCGCTGCGCCGGGGGGTCACTCCGCTGCCGCGGCAAATTGCTGCGCGGCGGACAGACCTCCGGTGCGATCTCATGGCGGCATGGAGACAGCGACTGTCGCAACCCCGTGCAGGGCACGCCACGATAGTGGCGGTAAGTCCCCTCTTTGAGGAGTGGCTTGAGAGGCGCCACGGCGCCCTCACCTTCCGTCTGACGCAGGTCCTCACCGGACACGGTTGTTTCGGGAGGTACCTGCACCGAATCAGGCGGGAGGAAACGCCCGGATGCCACCATTGGCGAGGATCGGCCGGAGGACACGGTGGAGCACACAGTGGAGGTGTGCCCCGCTTGGGCGGAGCCCCGCCGTGTTCTCGTAGCGGCGATCGGCGGCGGCGACCTCTCGCGCCCGGCCCTGGTGCAAGCCATGGTCCGGGGCGAGGAGGAATGGGACGCCGTCGCCTCCTTCTGCGAAGCAGTGATGCTGGCGAAGGAGGTGGCGGAACGCGAGAGGGAGAGAACCTCTCGTCCCAGCCGCCGCGGGAGGCGCTCCGGGCGTCGGGGGTCCCGCGATGACCTCCGGCCACCGTAGACGCGGGCCTGTGGACGGTGAGTGATGGGCTAACTCGCCGTCCGTCCGTCTCACGACGAAAACAGGCCGTGTCGACGGCGCGTTCGTGTTCCACGCGCGCCTCAAAGAGATGTCAGCAACATGGGAGGGGCCCGAAAGGGCCGACGCCTGTCGGGGCCGCGGGTAGTCCAACGGTTATCGCGGCCTCGACATAGAGGGCGAAGAAGGAACATGGGTGGTTTTTAGTCAGTAGAAGTCTGACACTCCCTTTCGCTCTGCCCAAGAGCGGGAGGGGTTATTCGATGATTTTACACCCACCAAAAAAAAAAAAAAAAAGGCTTACAGATAGTAAATAAATAAATATCCTTGGACATTTCACACAACGCCATCTAGTCCCAAGCTAAGCAACCTAATGCTTGTGTTATGGTAACGAGATGGCTGATAAACTACTTATATATTTTTTTTTTTTTTGTAAATACATACATATTATAGATAGAAAAACACCCAGACTCGGAACAAATACTTGTAGGTCGTACAAATATTTGTTCCGTGCGGGAATCGAACCCGCGACATGCTGCGCAGCAGTCAATCGCTTAACCACTGCGCCAACCGTGTCGTCAAAATAGTAGTTGTGTGACTTTAAATATTTGTAAACGCGCCCACGATACAGGAGAAATAATTCCTAGTGTGGGGCAGTGTTTAATAATAATAAAGAGTGGAAAATTATGAAATCGTACTTACACACTTGCCTGGTTTTTACGTGCTTAGAATGAGGGTTAGAGACACACATTTGGGTGATTCTTTTCCGGTCTCCTTCTTCTTATCGTGTGGGCAGTAAGGTTTTAGACCCCACACACCCTAGTGTCAGAGTTTCTAAACATATACTTTGTATAAATAAGGCTGTAGAGTGTAGGCTCGTGTCCTCAGAGCTCGCCGTCGCGGCGCCTGGTGTACCAACACAAGCGCGCGGAGGGCGGGCGCACGGCGTGGGCGCGGCACATGCAGTGCGTGGCGGAGTTGCTGGAGCTGCGCGTGGCCGGCGCGCGCCGCGTGCAGCGCATCCTGCACGCGCGCGTGCCCATCGTCAAGTTCGCGCACCACTACACCGAGCTGGAGTGCGACTTGTGCTATAATAACATGTGAGTATCGCTACATTATGTGTATAACTACGAGCGTTAATGTACTTCACAAGACTTAAAAGTTTTGTAATCATGACTATTTTAATAATGATTGAGACTAATCAAAATCATCAATCAGTGTTAGTCATCAATTATGACTAGGTGATAATGATTTAGTTACATCGATGAAAGTTCACAGCCCCGACACAAGAGGTCTCGTGTAGAAAAATGCAATGCAAAACTTTATAATAATAAATTGTTTAAAACAACTGAGGTGCACTTGAATGTTTTATTGAACTTATCATCTGCCTAGTCTTTTGGCAACTATGTTGGAGTCGGCTTGCAGTCTGACTGGATGCAGCTGAATACCAACTAAGACTGCCTATCTAACCTCCACAACCCAGTTAGCACTAAAGACTGATTGTCTGACTTTTTGGGTCACGACATGTAACACCTTTTTGTAACTACCAATGTTTACAAATATTTAAAATCTGAATCTGAATTCCTGTATTATAAAGGACAAAAGAAAACCCATCTAATTTAAAGTTGGTAACATTTTTAAGCTCGCTGCGCTCGCTTTTTAATCCTCCTGTTTTCGATAAATGAACTTTTCTGTTTACAAACATTCGAGAAAGCGATATTCTCGCGAAAAACCACGTAGAACTAAAAAAAACTTTCAGTCAAAAATATTTAGTTTTATCATCCCATCATATCTGCTGCAGTTGGCTAGCTAATGACTGAGCACCGTCAGGTCCGGCGTGTACATGAGCGAGTTGCTGTGGGCGCTGGGCTCGCTGGACGCGCGCGTGCGGCCGCTGACGGTGGCCGTGCGGCGCTGGGCGGGCGCGGCCGGGCTCACCAACCCACACCCCGGCCGGTGGATCACCAACTTCCCTCTCACGCTCATGGTGCTGTTCTTCCTTCAGCAGAAGACGGCTGATGGATTCGTGCTGCCCACCTTCAAAAGTTTAGTCAGGAGAGCCGGTGAGTGGAGTTATAAACTTAATTTTAGTTATATGAAGTCTTGGAGTCGGTCCCGAAGTCAAGTGTCCCTTGAGGAAGTTGTGGTGGCTTAGCAGGTTAGCTAGGTTAAATTAAATGCACATAATTATTGATGATTCTCGATGTCCTACTGTAGCCCAGAGTTTCAGGAAGAGACTGCCACATAGGCGTGAGTAAACGAGTAAAACCTAAAACTTCATGCGCCGCTTACTAAAATGTTCATTGTTTTCGAATTACAGGCAAAGACGATATCAGAATAGCGGAAGAGAATCTCAACTGTACATTCCTTCGCGACATGAACAAACTGCCCCCGGATTGCTACGGACAGAACTCGGCCAGTTTGCAGACTTTACTGCTTCAGTTCTTTGAGTTCTACGCGCAGTTCGACTTCCAGGACAAAGCTATATCTATCAATGAAGGTCACGCCATTAGAAAACCAAACACACTACCATTGTACATTATCAATCCTTTAGAACAAGCTTTAAATGTAAGTCGAAATGTTAGCTACGAAGAATGTGAGAGACTAAAGGCAGAAGTCAAGAACGCTGCGTGGCAACTAGATGCGGGCCTCGACGTACAGAAAGCAGACGACTGGGGTCTGTTGGGCCTCATAGAACATAAGACCACGCGAGGACTGAAGAAGTTACTCCGAGCAGGAAACTCTCACAGACTTGTTTCAGTCAAAGATTTGTTTAATGATTCTGACGACAATGAACCACACGACACTTTGAAGACTAAACTGGATAGACTGGCGCCGAAAAGCGACAAGGAAGTAGAATCAAGTGTGAAAGAGATGAAAGATGAGCTAGTTATGGAGAAGAGGCCGCAAAGGATGAAATTTAAGAACAGTTCGATAGCCAGCGAAGTGTTCCGGATACGGAGAGACAAAATCGTTTAAGATAAAAATTTGTACCTAGTTGTGTTTATTATAGGCATCAATAAGACTGTCTTACCCAAGTTTTTTTTTTATTTAAACATAAAATAATAGTGGAGCTAGAAAGAGTTTGTAACAAAATCTCTCAAGTATACGAAATTAGGATTATCCTTACTAATATTATAAATGCGAAAGTAACTGTCTGTCTGTCGGGCTTTCTCGCCAAAACTACTGAACCGATTTAAATTTGGTACACAGATAGTCAGAGGCTGAGAAAGGCGATACTATACTATACTTTAATGCGAAAAAATGATTGTAAAGGGTTGAGGGCGTCGGGGGCCACGTGAGGGCTTCCGGCCACCGTACACGCGGGCCTGTGGACGGTGAGTGATGGGCTAACTCGCCGTCCGTCCGTCTTACGACGAAAACAGGCCGTGTCGACTGCGCGTTCGTGTTCCACGCGCGCCTCAAAGAGATGTCAACAACATTGCAAGAGCCGACGCCCGTCGGGGCTGCGGGATGTTGCAAGAGATACCGCGGCTTTGACATATAGGGCTAAGAAGGAACATAGGTGGTTTTTGGTCAGTAGAAGTCTGACACTCCCTTTCGCTCTGCCCAAGAGCGGGAGGGGTTATTTGATGATTTCCGAAAGGGGGAGGGGATGTAAAGATTACTTTTGGTCCTGATAACCGACATCCACGCAGACGAAGCCGCGGGCATCAGCTAGTATTCTATAAGTAAACAATACAAACTCTTACGAGTAATTAAGTGGTCTGAATGTGAAAAGTTCAATTAGTTATCGTGTGTGACAAATCAGTAACCTTTACATGTTACAATGACAGCTGTCATTTTAATCAAGCTATATTTTATAAAAGTTATCCCAACAAAGGGGATAGAACCGATGTGGCTTCAACCTGCTCGCCATTTTGTTTTTTTTTTTCATAATCGCAGCCCACAATGAAAGTTGTATACAGGGTGTCCTAAAAGTCGACGTCAAGCCGAAGTCGCATGATAGGTAAGGTCATAACAGTTATCAGAAAAAAAAATATATGTCTTTTATTTTATAAATTATTTCAAAAAAAAATATTCGGGATGTACCACCCTGTAACAGTTTTTACTTTCCTGTTGCTACAAATCTTTACTTTTTGCCATTTTTTTTTACTTATTTCATCCTGAATAGTGCTTCTGTGATTTGTAACCTTAAAATCTGATCTAACTGCTCCAGTTTGCAAGTAGATGTCATGTTTTGCAGATCCACGTTTTGAAAATTAGTTTTTCGCCCTACTTTAACTGACGGTCCTGAAAAAAAATTATACTACGCAAGTCTGGCAAGTAACTTTAAAAGTTAGCGCATTTAATAAGGATTCTAAAGTGGTATAACACTTATTACATTATTTCTTAGATCGGGTACAGAAAATATTTTTTCAAGGAAAGTCGGTTTTGAATAATTTCTTTGACTTTACTAAAAGTTATTCAACCGGGTGTGGCGATTGAACTGTCCGTCTCAATTTAACGGTTTTAAAATTCGAACCACTGAATCGAACGCCGCCAAAATTTCTAATGTTGATCTTTGACATGTTCTCTATCATCATTTGAAGTGATTCTGTTAACACATTCGAATTTAGAACAATATATTTAATACGATATGGATAATGGATTCAGTACGCTACTCTCCTTCGTTTACTACGCATCTTTTCGTATTCGATCGTGTTATTTTGTGTACTAACTACTTTTGGCTTCGTTTATTGGACTTGTTTGCTTGTGATTTTGATTTGGACAGTACCGATCTCTCTACGACGACCTTCGCTTTTTACTGGACTAACGTGTGGTTGTGTATTGGCACTATGGCTGTGTATACCACACAGGAATATGCCAACATGCACCTCATTTCTGGGGAATGCAGATGTAATGCTAGTGCTGCCTCGAGACTCTACCGGCAGAGATACCCAAATGCTGATCGTTATCCAGATCACAGAGTATTTACCAATGTACATCGTCTACTTTTCTCCGAGGGCCGACTTCCAAACCAAGTGCATGGTGAAGGAAGAATGTCATTACCTTACGAAGACGTTGTCCTTCAAGCAGTGGAAGAAGACCCAAGTACTTCGGTACGTACAATTGAGGGCAGCACAGGAGTTCCTAAAAGTACAGCTCATCGAATATTGCAAAAAAATCAGTTCCACCTATATCATGTGCAGCGAGTAGAAGCTCTTTTATCTCGGGATTATGAGCCTCGGGTTGCGTTTTGTCAAACTATGATTCAAAAACACCGTGAAGATCCACAATACTTAGAAAAAATTGTATGGTCGGACGAATCGACGTTTAAAAAAGATGGATACATGAATTTACATAATTTACACGATTGGCACATACCGAATCCAAACTTAATGACAGAAGATAGATCACAGTGTCGTTTTAAAGTCAACATGTGGACCGGGATTTTGAACGGAAAAGTCATAGGACCCTTTGAGTTACCAGAGGTTTTAAACGGCGAAATTTATTTGGATTTTTTAGTAAACCATTTACCCAATTTACTCGAAGACGTGCCACTGAATATTTTGAGAGATATGTGGTTTCAACAAGATGGCTGCCCAGCGCACTATAGCCGCTCAGTTAGAGAACATCTAAATGAAGCATATCCCGGCAGATGGATAGGGCGGTCTGGTACGATCTTGTGGCCAGCCCGCTCACCTGATTTGAATCCATTGGATTTTTTTTATTGGGGAGCAGTTAAGGAAAAGGTGTATTCAAAACCAATCGAAAATGTAGCTTAGCTCCGAGAGAGAATTATGGAGGCAGTTGATTTTGTCAATAATGGAAGATTCGCCCGTCTGATATCAAGATCTTTTTTAAGGAGATGTCGTGCTTGTATTGCAGCTGAAGGAAAACAGTTTGAACATCTTTTGTAAATAAATGTTACCATTGAAACGGAACTGTTTTTTTTTTATTTTTGTACTACTAGGATCTTTATTTTCTTCTGTGACTCATAAGCGTCTCTATCTTTCTCTCTTACTCTTTATGGAATGACTCGTTCAAACGAGAAATTGAAATTTGAGATCTTAAGGAACGCTATGAGTTTACTAGAATAACTTTTAGTAAAGTCAAAGAAATTATTCAAAACCGACTTTCCTTGAAAAAATATTTTTTGTACCCGATCTAAGAAATAATGTAATAGTGTTTTACCACTTTAGAATCCTTATTAAATGCGCTAACTTTTAAAGTTACTTGCCAGACTTGCGTAGTATAATTTTTTATCAGGACCGTCAGTTAAAGTAGGGCGAAAAACGGATTTTCAAAACGTGGTTCTGCAAAACATGACATCTTCTTTCAAGCTGGAGCAGTTAGCTCAGATTTTAAGGTTACAAATTACAGAAGCACTATTCAGGATGAAATAAGTAAAAAAAAATGGCAAAAACTAAAGATTTGTAGCAACAGGAAAGTAAAAACTGTTTCAGGGTGGTACATTTTACCGAATATTTTTTTTGCAATAATTTTAAAAATAAAAGACATTTTTTTTTTATATTTTTCTGATAACTGTTATGACCTTACCTATCATGCGCCTTCGGCTTGACGTCGACTTTTGGGACAACCTGTATATGGATAGAGGACATAATATTATAGACGAACAAAAAAAGCCAAGTAGCAGTAACACGGTACCCCAGTGTCACTTTACCGAGATAAAGAAAAAAGGTAAAGATCGACAAATGAGTACAACGACAATCATTAAAAATAGACTTAACAACCCGCAGCCCCGGCAGGCTCAATAGGCCACCTCAGACACTAATCTGCCCAGTCCTCATATACCAAGATTATGTCTGGACCATAAAAGAGACTATGACCTCTGAGTTTTTTTCGGCTGTTTCTTTTCTGAGCTGACTTCTAAAAGTGTTTGTAAAAACCAATTTGCAAAATAAACATCATTTATCATTAAAAATAAAAAATATTTTATTCATTAATAGAAATGCTTAGATTATTACAATACAAAATGAAATTGTTACTCTTAATATGTCCTAAAAATATTTACAAAAATACGATATGCTTTTTCACTGAAAGCTATTTTAACTAAATAACATAGCAGCAAGTGCTTGCGACCCTGTGGAAAATATTAAAATAATCATTGGGAAAAACCGTCCCCACCCTTGTAGCACTTTCTCCTATACATATATCACGGGGTCCATACAAATTTCCCCATCGGTCTTTACAAATATGCCTTAATTATCCACAATACTTACAGAATGTAATTTATTTACAAATAATTCTATTTTAGGGTTCAACGCGTCACTGCGTGGTTTCTTATGTCCAGCGGCCATCTCCCTGAAAACTTCTACATTGCCTTTGCACAGCTTTTCAAATGTTTCTTTAAAATCTGAATGCGTGGTCATGCTCGCCACCTGAGCGACATCGACACTGAAGTCATTTATGAGAATGTCTGCGCATGCGTTCGTCCAAACGGTCTCCTCTAGGTAGATGTTGTATCTCTCGTTTTGATCGAATACTCGGCACTGGAAATTAATACAGATTTCTTGGTTAAACAGACGGACAAGAAAGTGATATTAAAAGGGTTCCTTATTTTACCTTTTGAGCTACGGAACCCTAAAAAGTAATCTAAATAATCTCCATAATATTCAGTATTCAGATTGAATGACACATTTAGAAAGAAGAAAAAAAAAATTGTCGCAGAAACAAGAACTTATAAGGAGACAGAGAGAGAGAGATATTTTTGATCTGTGAAAAAGGCGTGCGAGGGTTGGGGATTTTCATGTAGCGATTATACGAGATTATATACTAATATTTACCAAGTTTCAGCTTATTTTAGGAGATTTCACATTTTTGCTCACTTTTGTCTTAAAATCCTGAGCAAGAAGTCAATGGTTGATGAGATATTGACTTCTTAAGTCGTAAAAAAATGAAAAGAAAGAGTATGTAAATTCTAAATTATGTGGGTTTGTAGAACATAAATAGAACTTTCAACAAAAATTGGTTTCAATAAGGTTTGTTACTCAGATTTGAGATAAGGGACTTTTTCGTGAAACTGCAGCAGGTAAGTACTTTGTTTTTTATTAACAGAAAAACGTATTTCGTTTTACTGTCGAGTAACTTACTTACATAATGGGCGTTAAAAATGTTATTATATATCATGGTGCTGAACCCTTGCGCGAGTCCGACTCGCACATGACCGGTTTTTTATAGCAGTACCTAAGCGATGTTTCCATGCATACCCAAATATGATTTCACTGTTTGAATACCAAGTTGTAAAGAATGTTACAAGTTAGCTTAGTTTTTGTGAGAATTATTAGTTGAATTACTAAGCACAACCAACTTTGTCACTTGTAGTGTTAAGTAGGTACCTAATCAAAAATTGTAAAACGTTTTAGATGGAGTTTCTTGCCCATTCTTTTCCATACGAACCTACCGAATGGGCAACTAGAATCTATTCTATTTCTTTGTAATTTTGAGGTTCAAAAGGACAAAGGCCCTTTCTTGGAGCGGAGAACTTATCGCTAAATGTTACCTCATCACTGACGTCATCAGCCACCACCACGACCGACTGGAAGTCAAGCAGCGCGATGACCGCGAACAGCGCAAGCCGGTCGACGTGTTCAATATCCAGACTCCTCAGATTCCAATTCCCCATGTGCGCAGTTCCCAGTAACCAAGTTCCTTGATCCGCACTTTCCGTCTGCTTCCTCGGTTCCCGCATGAGGTTCAAGACAAGGTCGCAGCTCAAGCTAGGGGTGACTTTTATCGGAGACAGTACATCGGAGACTCGCTGTCGAATAGTGTACTCATCGTCTTCAAGTAAAGTTATTATGGTTGCCCAGATCGTTGCTAGTAGTTCAACTGGAATAAACATAACATTTTTTGCATCTGCTCTCATAAACTTAAAAGTATTTTTTTTAAAAGCGCTTCGTTCAAATGTACACATGTTCAGGTACATCGACGAGGTATGGGTGATAACCTGCAGTACGTCTTGTCTCCCGATGGAAGAAGTGAGATGGTGGAACCAGCCCGTGGAGCTCCTGCACACTCTCTCCGAAGTACATTCTGTAGAAGACCGTCAGACATGCGACTTTGCGGCGTTGGGCCAGGCTATGTAGCTTGGCAACCAGCTTATCGTTACCAATTAGCCTCCTGGCTCTGCGCTCTACTCAAGTAAAAATCAAAAGTCTTATACTTATGGAGCATTCCTAAATATTTATACACTAAAGTATTTGTAAACCTAGCGATTCTTTTTACTGTGTATCCTTACTATCTTAGAGAGATATATCTATCCTAACAGCGTTGTGGGCTTCAATATTGATTATTAGTTTTGTATATTTACTAAATCTATGTTTAAATTGCAGCTGTTGTTCCTTTTGAATAAAAAAAAAAACAATAATAAGCATCTATATTATAGCCTTTCCGCTTGTATCTCTTTGAAAGGCATGGTTATAATATACAAGATAAACGAACCCTTCACGAATTTGTCAATCAAGCATTCTGCTGGGGAACAACTTTTTTGCCTGAAGAATCAAGGCTTACGGTACCACTCAAACTATCTACAAACGTAGAAGATATACATAATTATATCAATCAGCATGCATAACATAATGCCTGTATTCACTGTAGGGTAGAGGCAAAGGTGTACGTAGAACCCTTATTTATAAAGCTATGTTTATTTATATATCATGTAACCAGGGCGACCTTCGGCAACTTGCACGTAGTAGACAACTACGTCACTAAGATATTCCTGAAGGGAAACGTCACTACGCTGTGCCTGATCAGGGAATCGAATCTAAGACCTGACGCCCAACAGGCCAACAATGTTTATGGCAGCCTAACTTAGTACCTACAAGTGATTAGCAGGATTTTAAAGTAAAAAATAATTATAATCGAATTGAAAACTTCCTTCTTTTTGGAAGTCAGTCGGTTTTAAAAAGTAATATAAACTTACATTTTTGTGAGCGACTCAGTTCGTGCACCTCTCGTAAGTTCAATACCAACAACTGTTGAATATTAGTCTCTATGAACCCAACGACCACTTCCCTCGTGTTCTCGCTGTTTTCCGACGAGCTGCACTCAAATATTACCCTTATGACATCCAGCAATATTTGCACAGAGAGACTAGAGTCCTGCAGCTGGCCCGTCACGAAGTTGAGGAGACTTTGTAGGTAAATATGAGTCACTTTTTCATGTTCATTTTGTATGCAATTAATCAATTTGTTTATTATCATAGTATCATCGGTCACTGTTACTCCCATCTTAGTTTCAATAATGTTTCGTTGTGTATTACCTTCTAGGACCAGAATCATTAAACTTTTCTCCTGACATTCCAAATAGTTGCTTTTTAGCGCGTTACATAACAATTGAATGTAGTTTTCATTCTTGATTTCGCTTAGACTTGTTGTTTTACTTATTGATTTCAAATGTTCGTGAAACTTGCAAGTTTCTTCTTTTAAATTATTATGGTGTATTAGAAGATAGTTCAATATGGATAGTACGACTTCGTATGAGGAATGCTGCAGTCCTTTGTAGACGAGATCTTTTGAAGTAGCGACGTTGTACTGGGGTGCCAGTATCAAGTACAGGTACATAGCATTAGCCAGGCAGGTATCTCTCCCAGGACTGACTGTCGGTGCTTTGGCCACAAATATCAGTGTGTGCAGATAGGAACAGATTTCGGAAACAATTCCTTGCGGAACAGTGGGGGATCTGAAATGTTAGTAAATATAATCCGTGAACAGTTACATTGCAGCCCCCATGTGTCAAGAACAAACATAGATTAAGCTGCGAAAGCACTAGCGGTTATTTTTATTGTGAACTAGCTTTTGCCCGCGGCTTCGCCCGCGTGGATGTCGATAAATAATTATCCTGGGTTGAATTTGGGAAAATAATAGCAAAACCTTCTTCGAGAACCACTTTATCCATTGGTGAAAACAGCATGCAGCAAGGCAGCAAATCGGTGCAGTAGTTTTTGAATTTATCGCTAACAGACAAACAGATGCGGCGGACGACTTTGTTTTATAATATGGTGTGATGAAGGTCTAAAAACAATCCTGTCTGTGTTTTTTTTTGTTGTTGTAGAGCTATCATCAACAGCCTATTAATGTTCCCACTGCTGGTTTATAGCCCAGGCCTGTGCCTGGGCTATAAACTACCACGCGGGCCCACCGGGCTTCACCGTTTTGAGAGCAGCGGTGATGAAATAAATTACACAAAGTAATAAAGGGTTCGAACCCACGACCAAGCCAAGACCTATATCGAAGCACTGTATCTACTTATTTTTTTATATACGTGATAAACTAAAAAAATGTGTGTCCAATATTTTTTTGAAATGTACTGATGGACTAATCAGATTTTTTTTTGTGATCGGACAGAAAAAAAAACTAATTAGTCTGTCAGTTAGATTATCCACAATAACAAAAATAAAGACGATACAGTGCTTCGAAAACGTCACATGATAGTAAATTTTTTACCTAGAAATGACGTTACAACCCCAACTCCCAACTCATGATCTTTGACGCGTCTTATTTTCTTCAATTTTTATTAATTTGATAAAACAAAAAACACGTATCCAATATTATTCGATAATCTAACTGACGGACTAATTAGAACCATATTTTTTGACACAGTCCGATCCCCTAATTTAAGTTGATTTTTTAAACCTCGTAGGACTTGATATTGCTCTGTGCAATATACCTACTAATGGGTAAAAAGAGTACAACGTTTTGTCTTCAGTATTACTATGTTGATTCTCACCTCATAAGCAGTAAATTGAGAAGCTTCACAAACTCGTCAGCTATGGGGTAGCAGGGACTAGAGCCGCTAGCCTGGCCCAGCAGCCACATGGCGGGCGTGGCCCACGATGGCCAGTGCTGGGCCAGCGCCGCGCCAGGCACGAGCAGCAGACGCTCCAGCTGCAGCAGGATGCCGTGGCAGTAGTTGCGAGGGATACACGAGTCGTGCAGCAGTTCGAACATTGATTGTATGTGCGCGATGTATCTGTCAAATTGTACATTTTTAATTGTTAAGACTGTTGGGTTGGTCTTTTTTTTATTGGGACAAGCCCGCCACACTACTCCCAAATCACTATAACTCGTGTAATATTGTGAATGTGAGGACCATGTGGGTCTTTCTTAAATTTTAACGATTGTCTGGCAGTTTGAGTACTTTAAGTGACCCACCCAAATTTCCTTTCTTTGGTATTGTTCGTCGTGACGTTGAGCTCCTTGAGTTATAAGTCGAGCTCCACGATAACTGACAAATGCTTGCACTGACTGGACGGGTCCACTCAAATCTGTGTGGTGCTTTCTTCAAAAGACCATCTCAGACATTAATCTGCATGGTCTTCATTTGTGTATTATACCTTATTGTTAACCCAAACGATTTTAAACGATTAAAAGAGTAACCTTTGGAGTTTCTTGCCGGTTCTTCTCCTTAGGAATCGACCAATGCACCGAACCGTGCCCCTTTTTACCGACGTTTTATAAGTGCTCATTTTCTCAAGTTCACATTTGATTTTGATTTTTTAAGCCAGAATCATCAGTGGCGACTACAAGAAAAGCGCCGAGACAATGAAGCCCGACCAAGTCCCAGAGAAACGATTTAACTGTCTTGGATCCCGCAACGAAATTAATCAGAAAAGAATAGCGGAGGAGTAGGATAAAACATAATTTCCACTTCCCTCCATATCAGCAGGAGACAGAACAGAACAAGGGCAATAGGCACACAGGGACGTATACAACTGGGATAAGCCCAGTTGCATAGCACCACGGATATTATTGTCATTAATATTACTGAGTCCTAAGTTGTGAGCTGTTATATATTTGATTCCAATAATAGGTATGACAAAAATGCTTGAACGTGCACTAGGTGTTGCACTAGGTCGGAAGAAGTGGAGGTTAATATAACGTATAACGCCAAAATATAACACGCTAGTTGTAAATAACGTTAAGCGTTTGTTATACCGACTCTGCCGGAAACCGTCAACGCACGATGGTCGTGCGGAAAGTTCATTGATCATTTAAAACGTTTCATGATATACATATTCGATCGTGTACAGTCCGGTACGGGATGACATTTACTATGTATTTACGTGCGGGATGCTACATGCTACCAGCTGGCGCGTGTGCAGCACGTGCACGTGCGGGATGCTACATGCTACATGCTACCAGCTGGCGGTACTCACCGGTCGGGCGCGACGAGCGGCACGATGGCGCGCGCGGCCAGCTGGCGCGTGTGCAGCACGCGGCTGCGCGCGCACGCCAGTACGTGCGGGATGAAGGCTACCAACTGCGGGAAAAGTTACGTATAGATTATTAGTACGGTACAATTTTGCAGAACCCTTTAGGCATAATCATAGGCATGATGCTAAAAAGGAGGTTACCTTCAGGTTGGACACGGTGCCCTCCAGGGAGGAAGGGTACAGACGCGCCAGCAGCAGCAGCACGGGGTAAAGTGAGGGTCGCAGCACGTGGCTATCGGCGTCCATGCTTACCTCCTGCAGTTTCTCCTGTCAAACCCAAAGCAAAAAATATTGAATGGACCACAACGAGAAGAGGCGACAAACCCAAAATGTTTCCTGTCACGGAACACAGATAATGGTATGTACAAGTTACCAGCATGAAGTCGTACACCTCGGGGTAGCGCAGAAAGAAAATACGGCCGGTCATGGTGGAGCGTTGCACGCCGAACACCCGCTGCACCAGCGCGCTCAGCAGTAACGTCGATGAATTGCGCTCCTGACACATCACGGGAACATCTTATTATTCATTTACTAGCCCATGCCCGTGCTCATAATGATGACGCGGCTGATGATGATGATGGATTTATAATTTGACAAGTAGTTCGGCAGAAAGTTGTAATTTGTGGGAGATCTGGAGTCTAAACTAAGCCTAGGCCTGTATTTTTCCGTCACTTCACTATGTCAGGTTCAATTGGAAACCAGCGTCGGGCACTAGCTGCTCGGCAGTTTGCTGAATTGGACCTATTTGGCGCTGCCATAAGACACACAATTTTATCTATTTTTTGTTCTGTGATATCCGAACGCATCATGTACAGCTGACGTACAGTTAGCACCTGTGCTTCCTCATAAAGTGTTATGGTGCTAAAAAGACGTGGTTTCGATAAGCTAACTTTTAGTATCAACCTTTGGGCTCTTTCTACTGTTATTAATTTTGTTTTATTTGCTCCGGACCAAGTGGTGATGCCATGTATACCATTCTCATAGTTTCTTTGTCTGTTACGCCACGGAGTCCTTTAAAAATGTAAGTGAGCTTCCGTATTATTTTAGATAGAAAGTCGATCTGCTTTTCAAAAGTTACATTTGAGTCAATTTTAACTCCAAGGTACTTAATACTTTTTGTAGGATTAATATTCGGACAATTACAATTTGGGGTTGGAGGGAAATTACATTTATGCGCATGGATATTATAAGTACTGCGGTTGACAAATTCAATTTGATTGCGAATACTGTATAAAATATACTTGGTTTTATCTTCATTTAAGGTGAGGGAGTTTGAGAATAGCACACAGTGTTAAAACCATTTTGCACGAGACTAAAAAGCTCATTCCACGAATCAGGGAAAAAGGTTAGGACAGTATCGTCTGCATAGGCGGAAATGCGGCAATTTTTGATCTTAAGGGAGCAGAGCTTACAGAGCTCGTTTATATAGCAGAGAAAAAGAGTGGGACCCAATATACTACCCTGTGGCACCCCAAATTCAACTGACAGTTCGTCACTAATTTGCTCTAAAATTTTGACCGATTGAGTTCTATTACTTAAATAATCCGTGAGTAAGTCTAGTGGAACACCTCGAATGCCAAGATCTTCCAGTTTTTGCACAAGGTGGGGTACAGAAACAGTGTCAAAGGCTTTTGCCAGGTCGAGAAATATGGTCAAACATTTATTTTTACTATCTAGTTTATTTAGAGTAAGTTACAATAATAGAGTGCAAGGCGTTTATTTCTCTCAGTTGTTGTTAGCTACCGAGTTCACTATGTTCTAAATTCGTAAATCACGTTGTTTTATTACGCTAAATTATAATGCGCATCGTTGGCCTAAAGTAGGTTATCAAGTAAGCATGAAAATGTACGGCGATTAGACTGGCGGGGAGAATGGAAGAACTGCAGTGGTGAATCGTCACTTAATTTTAAAGGAAATTCGAAGAAAAAGTGAAAATAGGGGATCGGACAAAAAAATACTAATTAGTCCGTCAGATAGATTTCCAAAAAACATTGAACACATTTTTTTTTTTCTCATAAACAAAAAACTAAGACGATACAGTGCTTCGAAAACTAGTGAACTCCTCGAAAACGTCACATGTCAGTACATTTATTACCTACAAATGACGTCACAACCCCTCACTCATGATCTTTGACGCGTTTTATCTTCGGCAATTTTTATTAATTTGTTAAAACAAAAAACACGTATCCAATATTTTTCGATAATCTAACTGACGGACTAATTAGAATCATATGTTTTTGACTCAGTCCGATCACCTATTGTGATTTTCGTTGTCACATATCGATGTTCATTTTGACTTCATTTTAATTTTAAGCGAGTCCGAAAACCATGACACTAATAGAGACAAAATCTAAAAAGAATAAACAATTAAATTAAAGTTATTCATTGAGGTCGTCGCAACTTGTCTTCTGAATCTTCCTAATAAAAACCCAAATAAAAATTCAAATATCGTCAAGCAATTTTGTTTTTGATTTTGTCTCCATTGGTGTGATATACATTTGAATCTTTATTTAGATCGTATTTTCGTTATCAGCGACTTCGAAAACCAACAAATGGCACCTATGGCGAAAACTCAAAAAATCTTCGTCAGTGCCATCTTGGGTTTTCATTCTGACCTCATAGTCAGTCAGTCAGTCAATCAGTCAGTCAGTCAGTTATAATTTTTAAACTACTGGTTCAAATAGAATGAAATTTGAAATATACCGTGTTTATACAATGCCTTATTGGTTACTTAAAATTCAGGCTTCTAGTTTTATCCACAACGATGTTATAGGAGGTCGAAAATGGCCTGAACTGGTTCGAGAAAAGGATGGTACGGCCGTGCCGCTTTATTGCTCGACTTGGCGGGGGCACTGCCATGCCCCCAGATTGTTTGTTAAATAAATAGTGAAGCTCGCAGGAGAATAGCGTAGTACGTACGGCCCAGCTGTGCGCGTCGAATGCGTGCAGCGCGGCCACCAGCACTTTGGGCACGTGCGGCGCCACGCGCTCCCCCAGCGCCGCGTGCCGCACCAGCGCGCGCAGCACGTGCAGCGCGTGCCCGCGTGCCTGCGCCGGCCCGCCGCCCGCCAGCTGCAGCAACGAGCGCATGCAGCCCGTGAAGCACAGCGGGTTGCCTTGCACTTGTATCTCTGTTGTTACTAGAGCCTGCCAGGGACGAAATTGTGGTCAAACATGTGTAAGTAACGTCTTAGGGTTAGTTTATTGGGCCGCGGGTAGTCCACCGGTTATCGCGGCCACGACATAGAGGGCGAAGAAGGAACATGGGTGGTTTTTAGTCAGTAGAAGTCTGACACTCTCTTTCGCTCTGCCCAAGAGCGGGAGGGGTTATTCGATGATTTTACACCCACAAAAAAAAAGGGTTAGTTTATTTATTTAGTACATGGAGAACTTACAGCTAATAAATACAGAGAAAAAGAAGAAATCGTAGTCACCAGAAACCCAATTACAAGTCCTCACGTATAGACTTATAATAATAAAATGATTTATGGTGTGAGCACAAAAAAATACGCCTTACATAAAATAAATACAATTTAAAAAAAAATAGTTCGCAAAAAAACTATCTAAGTGAAATATTATATAAATTAATAACATCAAATAAATTAGTACACTACGGCGCGTGGCACACACGCTCTAACCTGTATGATGTAGGCCACGCCGGCACTACGGCGCGTGGCACACACGCTCTAACCTGTATGATGTAGGGCACGCCGGCACTACGGCGCGTGGCACACACGCTCTAACCTGTATGATGTAGGGCACGCCGGCACTACGGCGCGTGGCACACACGCTCTAACCTGTATGATGTAGGGCACGCCGGCACTACGGCGCGTGGCACACACGCTCTAACCTGTATGATGTAGGGCACGCCGGCACTACGGCGCGTGGCACACACGCTCTAACCTGTATGATGTAGGGCACGCCGGCACTACGGCGCGTGGCACACACGCTCTAACCTGTATGATGTAGGGCACGCCGGCACTACGGCGCGTGGCACACACGCTCTAACCTGTATGATGTAGGGCACGCCGGCACTACGGCGCGTGGCACACACGCTCTAACCTGTATGATGTAGGGCACGCCGGCACTACGGCGCGTGGCACACACGCTCTAACCTGTATGATGTAGGGCACGCCGGCACTACGACGCGTGGCACACAGCGCGCCCGCTCCACACGCGATGGCGCGCATCATCTGCGCCAGCCACACGCGCGGCAACCCGTGCAGCGCCGGGCTGCGGCAGCGCCATAGTCTGCACATACAACATCACATCAAGCATGTAAACCCCGAACAAATAGGCCGCAGTGTAATTAATACGCCCGAATTTCACCAGCCAAGTCTATTTAAAAAGGGGGCTTTTGAAAACTACTGACAAATTTACCGTATAACCTGGAATTCAAATCCAGATCATCATGCTAAACAGTAGTGCTGGCGCCAAATAGACCAACGAGGTATATAGTCATCAACATAGTAAGAGCATTATACACCGTGTTCCGGACGATATACATAAACTTCGACCTCATATTCAGACCACGGAAATAAGCATTTATCATTATGGACACATTAATGAATTCTTATTTTTTATTTTTTGTTAATTTTCATACAAACTAAATACCGTGACGTAAATCACCCGATATGCATGCCTCATAATCCGAATTGGCAACGTCGTATTTTCATTCATAACATTTGGCGGGCTGAAACTTATCAAAACTAAGTTTTTTGTTTTTTTTTATTCCCCTCAGACTTCAGATTAGTAGTACTGTCAATCAAATGCCCTACCTATCTAAAGAGAACGTATAAGGCTACCAAGCAGGTAGGTACGTATTTCGAATTGTGAAGGTTTAATTTAAAAAAAAAAACCTTTCCAGATCATGATAACCTCTGCCCACGATATGCAGCCTTCGCAAAACGTTTCTGTAGTCCTTATTTTTTATTGTAGGTTTAGAGCAACGCAGGACTTCCGACGACGGAAAGGGGAGTAGGCTACCACAATTACCCTAACCCACTCTACCGTTTCGGCGTAAGGTGGAAGCGTCGTGGTAGCTCGCGAAATTCAAATTTTCTTACGTTTATTTGCAATTTGTAGGTCAGTGTCAGGTTGTATTGTTGATTGTACAATTATCTCAAAACTATTGAATAAAAGAAGGGCAGTTCACCTCGCAATCTGGCGACCACACTTGAGGTCGCGTACATTCTTAAAAATACTCTCAAAAGATAGGTTTCGATCAAATTAAGATAAAAGGTAATCACAGCATATTTTTTTATATTGCATTTGGCTAGAATAACATAATTTATGACCACACTTGTCGCGCGGGCAACATCAGAACTAACGCCGCCATCCTATTTTTCAATACATTTCACAAATGTAATGTTTACCAACAGCGCTCTTCTGTCAACCTCAATGGACGTCAGCCGTAATGTCATTCAAAAATATTTTCACTATTTACATTTATTATTTAGTAACAAAAACATGTTGCGAAGGGAATAAGATTAATCAAGGAGTATATGATACCTACGTATGTATGGTTACGTTAAAAAAAAAACTCTAAAAAGCAAAAATAAATAAATTTAATGTAAAAAGTTTTCGAAATGACCACCTTCTTTTTCGACACAAATATTCAAACGAGTCCTAATTTGGCCATTTAAATTCACAGACATTTGTCTCATTTGTTCAGCAGCCTATTATAGATATTCTTTCTAACAGCTGTTCACGGTTCTGAATTTGTACGGAGTACACCTTCTCCTTTAAGGTTCCCCAGACATAAAAATCTAAAGGAGTCAGGTCTGGGGACCTAGCTGGCCATGCGATATTTGGGCTACCTCGACCAATCCAGCGGCCAGGAAAGGTTGCATTTAAATATTCACGTACTTGTGTGCCATAATGTGCAGGAGCCCCATCATGTTGGAGCCACATGGTTCGCAGAGTTTGAAGATCCACTTCTTCGAAAAATTCCAAGCTAGTGACGTTTCTTAGAAACTAAGTAATTTTCAGCATTTAGGCGGTGGGGAATCTCAATAGGGCCGATCAGCTGTTTGTTAATAACACCAGCCCACATGTTTACAGAGAATTCAGTTTGATGTGACGCCTGCCAATGTAAATGCGGGTTGCTCTCATGCCACTGAACTTGATTTTTGGAATTGAATACTCCCGCCCTTGTAAATTGAGCTTCATCCATCCAAAGAATGATTTTTGGAATTGAATACTCCCGCCCTTGTAAATTGAGCTTCATCCATCCAAAGAATTTTTTGAAGCAGTATAGGATTATTTATTAGTTCTTGGTTCATTCTCTGGCAAAAAACAATTCTTGAGAAGTGATCAGGTGGTATAATGCCTTGGGATTTTCTGTAGTGGTAGGCATGTAAACCATATCTCTTCCACAGTTTCCACACTAGCTTAAGGGATACACCCACGATTCTCCCAACGCGTCTAGTCGAGAGTGTAGGATCATGAATAATATGGTTCATTATTCTGTTTTCTTGAGCGACGCTCAAATTGATTGATCGTTCAGGGCGGCGTGGTCTAATTCCGATCTCACAAAATCTCCTGTGTATGCTGATAAATGTTCGTATATCAGGAACGCGCCGACCAGGGAATCGCCGTTGGTACTCTCGTACAGCCGCTGTAGCATTTCCGTCACAGAAACCGTAGACGAAGTGAATATCAGGTTGGTGTTGAGCCGAATACTCGTACGGCATAATGAATGTTGAAATTATAATGATTGATTAAATTATTCGTAAACCCAAAATCAAATTACAATAAACAACTAATCTGACAGTTAAAATCACGCATGACAAATAACAACTTGTGTATCCATAGAGACCAGTTTAATCTCTTTGATAGATTTGTTATCAAAAATGATCGTACTTCTTCGCTATCTCTCGGGTTCCTCTCGTACGTGCAAATGAAATGCAAGTAGTATTTGATAGATTTGTCATTTTAATTGCACTGAGCGGCAACATAGGCCAAATTAAGACCCTTTCATACTGCATAGCTCGATTAAACTTCATTAAATGAAATTACAAATATCTTTGTAACGAAGCCTTTTTAAGTACTACTTCCTTTGTTAGATTTGATTTGTTAAAGCTATAGAAGCGTTTGCTAAAGTTTATGGATAACGTGAAGAACACGGTGTATAATCGATCTCTTACGTTCCCAATGCCAGACACGGGCCTTATCTGATACAGCTCACTAAAACCTGATTGGCCGCTTGCTCTAAGCGGGTGATGCGAGGGCTGCGGGTTGTTCGAAAGAGATACCGCGGCCCCGGAACAAAGGGCTAAGAAGGAACATGGGTGGTTTTTAGCCAGAAGAAGTCTGACACTTCCTAATACCGCTCCGCCCGGAGCGGGAGGAATTTGATGATATCCCAACTACCAAAAAAAAAACAGTAGAGGTGTGAATTAAAATGCTGGGAAGTATCGTGACCTGTCCAGCAGTAGCGTGAAGCCCACGTAAGCCTGCTCGAAGGCCCCGCGGTGCTTGGTCTCAGCCAGCAGCTCGGTGAAGTGCTTCCCCACGCGCTCCAGCTGTGCAGCACTCAGCGACGCCCCCCCCTCCCCCACCCCGCCCTCGCCGCACACGCTCAGCCGAGAGCACATCCCGCCCAGCAGCAGCGATACCTGACCACCAGTTAAAGCCGATAAGTGCGAGGTGAACCAAAGACGGCCGTAGCAAAGACAATCTCTTCAAATTGGGGTTCACGGTCGGCTCAGATCTCAAGTGGTGTATATACGGCGTATCTTCACAGACAATGGCCTACCTTCCATCTTGCGCTGTAAGCCTTGACACCTGCACATGTGCATCAGTGAACGAAGTTTGCATAGCTGAATTTTGGCCCAAATTTATCGAAAATTTGTCATTGACACGCTACGAGTAAGTGTGAGGTCCGGGTACCACATATCTAAAAAGGTTTGTTATGTCATAATTTAGTTAAGTTTTAAATATGGTATTAGTTAATTATAGTAATTTAAGATTATTTTGTGTATTTATCTTTAATTGCCTGATTATAGAATAATTTAAATTGATTTTAACTTATTTAAGATTTTCCAGTACCCACGGCGACGGATCAAGTTAGACATTTTCAGTATAACATGGCCTCGCTTTGTATAGATTTTCATTACAATGAGAGGTTCGCATATACTGGTTGTGTACTAAAAGAACTGACGCGCCTGTGTAAGTTCGAACTCACCAACTAAGTTAGTACTCGTAGATACTTTTTGTGGTTCAGTGTGAAGGAGTTATTAACAATTAAGACCGAATGGTGGCCATGGTCGGGCCAGAGAAGCCTGGGCCGTCCAAAAGCGCGTTGGGTCGACGATATTATCAGGAGCGCGGGAAAAGGATGGATGAGGAACATACAGATCAGAATGGAGTGGCAGAGGGAGAAAAATGGGAGGCCTGTACTCAACAGTGAGTGATTCCGGGCTGAAATTATGCTGATGATGAAGAGCTTCTACGCTGTACGACATTCCATTACATATTTTCGAGTCCCTACTTTTAGAAATTACCTATACATATCCTGGTGATGGTATGTGAAGTTTCATTAAAATCGGTTCAGTAATTTCATAAAAAAGGACTTGAAAATTTGTAAAAAAGTGCCGTACGCTCTTAAACATAGCATGTACCTCTTTAACGCACCGCCAGGCACACAACAGTACCATCTGCGACGTCACCTGTCTGCCGTCGTTCAACATCACGTTTCTGGGGAACAAAAAGGACAGTTAAACCATTCGCGTCATATTTCCGAAGGTACACAATGATACCCGAGGCATATATTTTTTCTGAGTGATTTGCATCCGTCTTTATACGATGTAAAGCCACAAAGCACACAGCGTATTTTGAACGTACAGACTCGTAATGACTGCAAAATCTTCTTTCACTTGTAAATGGATCCATCCAAAAGATTCGCTAATATTTTTTTAAAGCCTACTTAAGCTAGCGTGCGCAGTCTTGTCTCAAACGACGCCATTGTACAACTGATCATGATCAATCAATCAAGTCAGTTCAGTTCCATGCACTTTTGAATAGTCGAACAAATATAAAATAAAATAAGCTATACAGTCCCATTCACAAGACAAATTAACTGTGAGTGTACTGTAGTTGCCCATGACGAGGAGTATCTAACCAAAACGCAAATACTACGAGCGACTACGCGCGACTGTATCGCTGTATCTGCGCGTATACGCGCAGTAGACACGCGTTTCACGATCGCCCCGTGTGCGTTGGTTATAAGGTTGCGTTCAAATCTCGTTTGAAACGCGTTTACGCGCGACATCTGCGCGTCGTATGCGCGTATAATACGCCGTGTGCTAGGGACCTAAGGGACAACTTTCCGCAGACTGATAGGGTGAATTCAGTATCATACTACTTGATATGACCGGGACGCGAATTTCAGGAACTTTATAGGAATCGAATTTAGATTTTCATCCATTGTTGGATTTTATTTTTGCCGTATTCATCATCTGCCTAGCCTTTTCCCAACTATATTGGGGTCGGCTTCCAGTCTAACCGGATGCAGCTGAATACCAGTATTTTACATGGAGCGACTGCCTATCTGACCTCCACAACCCAGTTAATACTAGGTAATACGATACCCTTTAGTAAGACTGGATGTCAGACTTTCAGGTCACTGACTACCCGTAACGACTGCCAAAGATCTATATATGGCACCCGGGACCAACAGCTTAACGTGCTTTCCGAGGCACGGAGGAAACTCGGTATGTAATGGGCGGTCACCCATCCACAGATCGACCTAGGCAAGCGCAGCTTAACCTAAAGATCGACCCGAGTGGCAGTTCTTATTAAGCCACGAGCTCCTCATCAGGCCTTTTTTGCCGTATTATTTACATAAATAGAGTGCGTGCAGAGAATGTAATTTGACATCAAAATAAAGGCCTTACTATAACTGAAAAAAAAAACGGAGAAAGTTTTGGTGGAATATGATTCAGAATAAGGAAAAAAATACACTTCGTCAATTTGTGGAGGGTTGTCTCTAACCCTGTATGTGCGAAAACTGGTTTAAATTATTAATGTTCTATGCAATTTTATAAAGAGCAGTGTTATCAATGACGAAGATGAAAACGCCGAAGATCGTGAATGGGGACTTGTGACGTCACATTGCAGTAAAAAATGTACTGAAATGTGACGTCACACCACTTTTCGAAGCACTATATCGTCTTCATTGTTTGTTTCCGTGAAAAAAAAAATTAGTCCAATAATTTTTGCAAATCTATCTGACAGACTAATTAGATTTTTTTTTGTCAACTACTCTATTTTGTAAAGAATCGTGTATTCTATTATCCTACGGCATGTAGTATACTTACCCAGTATTTCCGTGGTCGGTGACCTGAATTGTCATGTCCATGGGCAGGTGACCTTCGGGCGAGGAGTTGTTGACCACGCACGCCACTGCGTCGTTCACTTCCATGCAAGTGTCGATTATCTCGCCAATCAGAGCCGTCCACTGCTCATCCGAAGATATTTCTCTGTTAACAAATTAATGAGTCGGACTTTTAAACTTATTGAACATATAAAAATTCTTATGGATCAGAAGCTCATTTATTATATTTAAAAGAAACGACATAGTAATCTAGAAAAATAGCAAATCACAAAACTAACACAATTATAAAGACATCGACTTATGTAAGAGTACAGGTTCCTTTATAAGTCCGTGGTATCCGAGCTCCCGATCAAAAATGTGTGCGTTCTTTTTTTTTAAATGTAATGGCATCTCGCAGTTCAGTCTATAGGTACTGACTTTTGCTTAACCGGACGTTGCAGGCCTTAAACTCAAGGAATCCCTGTGGATGCCTTGAGTTGAAGGCCTCCAGCCAGGGGAAGTGTGTGCGTTCTGAGCGTGCGCCGGCTTTTATTGTTCGCTCCCTTCACTCGCTGCGTCACCACGAACATACGATATTTCTGCCCTTTCGGCTGAGGAATTCTCTAATAATATAACATAGCCACCTCGAAGGATAAGGAGTCATCGAAGTGTTAGTGCAGTGTTTGTACTAGTAAGCGCGCGCGCGCCCCGCGCCCCACCCCACCGCTCCTCGCTAGCCCAGCTAAGATCAACGGGCAGTAATAAACCAGTGGTCACTATACACGGTCGTTTCATTGCTAATCGAGTACCTACGAGCTACGCTACCTACATATATAATAGTTAGGCACCTATAATTAACCCTCATTTCGCCAGTTATGTCTCCATGTAATATGGGGGCGACCCTATTGCCATAAGCTGAGCACAAATCTACACTACGGGCTGATACTGAGGAATTCATCATCAAAATCCTGATACCACACGAACCCCGACCATTAAAGCAGCGAGGCAGGACTTTTAAATGTATTGAACAGACGGTCGATCGCTACATATTAATGATTTTCGTTGACTGCATCGTCAGTTTGGAATATCAAAACGTTGTGTGGCGTCGACCCACGTCAAAGTCACAAGAACATTAGAACATCATTACTTCTTCTTCTTTTTCTTTCTTAGCTTTCGTGAGATCACGTCACATGCAGAACTGCGGATACAGTCTGTTTAATTAAATGAACTTGCTATCATCTCGGTGTCTCTGCAAGTTCGACCAATCTCATCATGGCTTTTGATGCACTCTATCGGGACATACAGACCTGTGGCAAGATGACTCAGCCCGGCTCTCCATCCCGCTCGCAAACAGGGCGCCAAACACGGGTAGGCGCGACAGAGACAACTGAGTTTGCCGTCGACACGTGTATAGCAAACGCCGACCAATGGAGAAAGTCTAGTAATGGCTCTGTCAACAGCTGAAGTAGGCTTTCAACAGCTGAACTTGGCAGTCCACAGATGAAGTTGGCTGTCAACAGCTAAAGCTGGCTGTCACAGCGCCAGCACTAACAGTACACACTCACCTCACGTCCACGTAGTGCAGCGCGCGCGCCAGGCAGTGCAGCGCGCCGAAGGCAGGCGCTCGCGCCGCGCCCGCCAGCATGCTGCGCGCCAGCACGGCCCGCGCACTGCGGCACAGCGCCAGCACTAACAGTACACACTCACCTCACGTCCACGTAGTGCAGCGCGCGCGCCAGGCAGTGCAGCGCGCCGAAGGCAGGCGCTCGCGCCGCGCCCGCCAGCATGCTGCGCGCCAGCACGGCCCGCGCACTGCGGCACAGCGCCAGCACTAACAGTACACACTCACCTCACGTCCACGTAGTGCAGCGCGCGCGCCAGGCAGTGCAGCGCGCCGAAGGCAGGCGCTCGCGCCGCGCCCGCCAGCATGCTGCGCGCCAGCACGGCCCGCGCACTGCGGCACAGCGCCAGCACTAACAGTACACACTCACCTCACGTCCACGTAGTGCAGCGCGCGCGCCAGGCAGTGCAGCGCGCCGAAGGCAGGCGCTCGCGCCGCGCCCGCCAGCATGCTGCGCGCCAGCACGGCCCGCGCACTGCGGCACAGCGCCAGCACTAACAGTACACACTCACCTCACGTCCACGTAGTGCAGCGCGCGCGCCAGGCAGTGCAGCGCGCCGAAGGCAGGCGCTCGCGCCGCGCCCGCCAGCATGCTGCGCGCCAGCACGGCCCGCGCACTGCGGCACAGCGCCAGCACTAACAGTACACACTCACCTCACGTCCACGTAGTGCAGCGCGCGCGCCAGGCAGTGCAGCGCGCCGAAGGCAGGCGCTCGCGCCGCGCCCGCCAGCATGCTGCGCGCCAGCACGGCCCGCGCACTGCGGCACAGCGCCAGCACTAACAGTACACACTCACCTCACGTCCACGTAGTGCAGCGCGCGCGCCAGGCAGTGCAGCGCGCCGAAGGCAGGCGCTCGCGCCGCGCCCGCCAGCATGCTGCGCGCCAGCACGGCCCGCGCACTGCGGCACAGCGCCAGCAAGCGCCCACACAGCACGAACAGCACGGGAGACGCGCGCCCAGTACTGCACAGTGCGAGGGATGTCACGAGCGGTTGGCACCAGTGCGGTGAATAGCGGGGAGCAAAAACGGGCAGGAATCGACCAACACATCATTTCATTGGTGATTGTGATATTGCCCCTCAATTTGGTACACAGATAGTCTAGACTCAAGTTTAAGAAAGGACATAGGCTACTTTTTAATGCGAAAAAAGGGTGGTAAAGGGTTGACAGGGATCGCCGACATTAGTCGCATTAACCGACATACACGCGGACCAAGCCGCGAGTATCAGCTAGTGTCAAATAAATATAAATTCTTACCATTGCTCATCTTGAAGTATGTAGTCAGGTAGTCTCGTCCTCAACAAATCTAACTTATAACCCGCCGAAACACACTCAGTGGGCTTTAACGACGAGGCTTGACTGAAGATGTCCTCTATGTCTAAGCTGATAGAGTAGTTTTTGCACTGAAACAACATCACATGCTGAATGAAAGGAAGTTATGAATATGGAAAATAAGAATCAAATCAAAATATTTTATTTCAAATAGGCCTACATAGGCACTTGTGAAACGTCGACAATTAGGTGCACAAGACCTAAATACACACTTTTCTCGGTGAAATTATTATTCGTTTTATGAAATCCGAAAATTGCTCTATTCATCAATCCTTGTGCCTGTTTATGCTGCAACGGCAGAATAATAATAATAATAATAATCTATGGCCCGGGTTGTCAATGTGACGGAACATTTTTTCTGCCAATCAATAATTTTATTTGCTTTTTTGACCAATTTTAACGAAATAAATATGTTTTATACAATCAAAACTCAAGAAAAAATATTTGGAATCATAATTCATAATAATTTGGACCAATCATAACGATTAATCATAGAAAAATGCAGAACGAAATAAATGTCAATACGTCAAAGAAACAACAATGCTGACCAGAAGCCGGGCTAAAATAGAAAGACAACAAGCACACCCACCATCTCCGGGCTCGTCGCTGAACTCCGCCTCGCAACCGCCGGGACGCGCCACACCCGTGAGCGCCGTGTCCCCGGTGGCTGTAGCTGCGTCGAGTTCTAGCGACGAGTTTTTCTCCCCGTCGTCAACGCCACCAATATCACCGCTGCCAACACCACCGCGACGCGAACGACGAGGAAGAGGACGGCCACCAGCGGGCTTAGGACCTCGAGGCCAACCGGCCCCGAACAGGGTCCCCGCTACTGGTGGAAATGTGCCGCGCATGAGATGGACTCGGTCCATAAACGAGAGTGTCATGCGCGCATATTATGGGGCTACTGAGGGGGGAAGTAACTTGACTGCGTACCGTGGTCGGATGCTCTCTCTGTTCCAGGTGCTTGAGCCAGCTATCAGCGTGTCGGCGCAACGATTGTCGGATCAGGTGCGGGTCATCCAGCATAACCATATGTTGGATGATTCCGTACTTGATCGACTACGCTCTGAATCACGGAGTAACCAAGTCAAGCCAGCTTCACCAATGATCGCGGTGCAGTTGGAAAATGTTTCCAGTGCTCTGCCACGATCCGAACGCGGTGGTGAAGAGGATGATGATGAAGTTATTTCCGTGAGTACCCAGTGCAACGTTCAATTGAGGAGCGCTTTGGAGGGTGCATTTCGGGAGTACCGTTCCACACCACCTGACCTTAGACCACGTTTACCCCGTTTACCCATGCACAAGAAAAACAGGGCGCTGATGTGTGCTCTAGATTCGCAACTGTCAAATTACTTTGACAGCAGCAAAGACCTCGCTGATACTCACTCAATTTTGTATTGTGCAGCTGTAGCGGCATGTCGTGTAGCTCACGTTAAATTTCCTAACAACGACAGAGCTGCACGACCAAATTTAGCTGTTCCAGCCTGGCAGTGCAGAATTGAGCGGCGTATCGGTGAGGCTAGAGCACTCATCGGCAAGTTGATCTGCTTCAGGGAGGGCAATACTCGCCCTAGAGTGATGCGCTTTGTGAGGCGGGCGTTCTCGGGAACAGATATTAGTTTTCCTGATTATTTGTCCTGCGTCACAGAGCGCATCGACTTCCTAAAGCAGAAAATCTGTGCATGGGCAAGCCGTATTCGTCGGTACAAGCGACGAGTGGAGCGGTACACACAGAATCGCACTTTCCGAAGTGATGAAAGGTGGGTATATAGAGCTTGGGACCGACCAGACCAAGGTGTGATTGACACGCGTCTGCCGGATGATGATGCCATGACGACATTCTGGCGCAACATCTGGTCGGTGCCTGTCAGTCACACTGAGGGTGATTGGACCCGGGAGGTTAAACAAGCGTGTGATCCTATAACAGAAATGGGGGCAATCATCATCAGTCCCCAAGACGTAGCTCGTGCAGTCCGTCCGTTACCTAACTGGAAATCTCCAGGGCCGGACGGACTGCACAACTTTTGGATAAAGTGGTTCCAAAGGTCGCACGCTCGCTTGGCGTCCCAGTTTCAATCAGCCTTAGAGTCAGGGTCGCTACCCCAGTTCTTGACGACAGGAATTACCCACCTGCTCCATAAATCAGGTAGTACTGCGGAACCCAAAAATTATAGACCAATTACTTGTTTACCAACCGTCTATAAAGTTCTTACGTCCATTTTGAGAGTGAAAATCAACCAACACATCGAAACTAACTCTATCATGTCTGCCTCTCAGAATGGATGTAGGAACGGGTCCCGTGGTACTAAGGAGCTGCTCCTCATTGATATGACCATTAGCCAACAGGTTCGCCGCTCCCGAAAGGATCTGTCTACATGTTGGATAGATTATAAGAAGGCCTATGACTCTGTGCCTCATACATGGCTCATGAGGGTGCTGGAATTGTACAAAGTAGATGCAACTCTGCGTACCTTCCTGATGTCATGTATGGGGAACTGGAGAACAGTCCTTCGCTATCCAGGATGTCGACAGATCGGAGGGAACAGTGAACCGATAAGGATCGAGCGTGGTATATTCCAGGGTGATAGTCTGAGTCCATTGTGGTTTTGCCTAGCCTTGAACCCTCTTAGCACACTGCTGGAGGGTTCAGGTTTAGGCTATCGGTTGAGGAGAGGTGGTCAGGTTATATCTCACCTTCTTTACATGGATGATCTGAAACTCTCTGCCCCCAACAATTTGCAACTGATGAAGCTACTGAAGGTAACAGAAACTTTCAGTAGTGGCATCAGAATGGAATTTGGAATGGACAAATGTGCAGTCATGCATGTGAAGCGAGGGGAGATTATGGAATCCGTGGGAACTCAACTCTCGGATTCCCTACAACTTAGATCACTCTCGTCAACAGAAACTTACAAGTATTTGGGTATGTCGGAAGCATTAGGTATCAATATTGCCGACATGAAACAATCGTTGAAGGAACGTTTCTTTGGCCGCCTGAACAAGGTGCTGAGCAGTCTTTTGTCAGGTGGAAACAAGGTGCGCGCCTTCAACAGTTGGGTCATGCCGATTTTGATGCATTCTTTCGGCATACTCAAATGGACTCAGACAGAACTTGATGACCTAGATAGGAGGGTCCGCTCGCTATTGACTGCAAATCGGATGCATCACCCACGTTCGTCGGTGATGAGATTGTATATCCCACGGAAGTGTGGAGGTCGTGGTTTCTTAAATGCTAAGACCCTACACAACCGTGAGGTATGCAGTCTCAGGGAATACTTCCTAAAAGCTGACGTGGGGATGCACCGAGATGTGGTCTCAGTGGACAAGGGCCTTACCCCGCTCTCCTTGGCTAACGAGAACTGGCGCAAACCTAAAGTATTAGACACTAATGACCGCAAGGAGGTATGGCAGAGCAAGGAGCTGCACGGACGCTTTTACCGGGCCCTACATGGGCCCGATGTAGACTTCTTAACGTCTGTATCCTGGCTGCGTTTCGGTGACCTTTTCGGGGAAACCGAAGGTTTTGTCTGTGCAATAATGGACGAAGTTATGATGACGAATAACTACCGGAAATACATTGTGAAGGATGGCACGGTTGACATATGTCGGGCATGCCACCGTCCTGGAGAATCGATCCGACACATTATTTCTGGGTGTTCTCGTCTGGCTAATGGAGAATACTTGCATAGACACAACCTCGTTGCCAGGATTATCCACCAGCAACTTGCTTTGAAATACAACCTTGTGGAAACAGAAGTGCCATACTATAAGTATGCGCCCGACCCAGTTCTCGAAAATGGTAATATTTCGTTGTATTGGGATCGACCTATCATCACTGACAGGCCCATTGTTGCCAATAAGCCTGACATTGTGGTGATGGATCGATCGGAGCGTCGCGCAATGATTGTTGATATCACGGTTCCGCATGACGAGAACCTCGTGAAAGCAGAGAAAGATAAACAATACAAGTATCTAGATCTGGCTCGCGAGGTTGTCGACATGTGGCACGTGAATACAGCAGTCATTGTGCCGATAGTCGTGTCTGCCAATGGTCTAATAGCCAAGAGCCTCGACGAACATCTAAGGAGGCTCTCGCTTGGTAGCTGGATCAAGGGCTTGATTCAGAAGGCAGTACTTCTGGACACGGCGCGTATTGTCAGGAGGTTCCTCTCTCAAGAGCCCTGACTACCGGTAGCTCGGACCCTGTTCCCAATGCCGGTGGGCTACTATTTTTTATATTTTTAAATGTTTTTTATATGCTTTTTTGTAATAAATATTTAAAAATGTATTAAATATGTTAGAAAGTGAATAAAGGAAATAATAATAATATTCCACAACTATCACACAACGCCATCTAGTCCCAAGCTAAGCAGAGCTTGTGTTATGGGTACTAGACAACTGATAAACATACTTATATATTTCTAAATACATACATATTATAGATAAATTACACCCAGACACAGAACAAATGATCGTGCTCATCACACAAACATTTGTCCTGGGTGGGAATCGAACCCACGACCTCCGGCATAGCGGTTAGGGTCACTAACCACTAGACCAACAGGCCAGTCATAACTTTCGACTTAGGCCTACGTTTATAACATCATCACGCCAATAATCCCCAAAGAATTAGGCACAGAACAAATGATCGTGCTCATCACACAAACATTTGTCCTGGGTGGGAATCGAACCCACGACCTCCGGCATAGCGGTTAGGGTCACTAACCACTAGACCAACAGGCCAGTCATAACTTTCGACTTAGGCCTACGTTTATAACATCATCACGCCAATAATCCCCAAAGAATTAGGCACAGAACAAATGATCGTGCTCATCACACAAACATTTGTCCTGGGTGGGAATCGAACCCACGACCTCCGGCATAGCGGTTAGGGTCACTAACCACTAGACCAACAGGCCAGTCATAACTTTCGACTTAGGCGTACGTTTATAACGTCATCACGCCAATAATCCCCAAAGAATTAGGCAGAGGTGTAGTCATTAGTACCTACAACACACAACGTATAACTTAAAAATCTCCTTTAAAACGGATATTGTTTACATTAGCTTGGACATAAATACGTTTTATTCCGGTAGTCCGGCTTTTTTGACGTGTTTTGGTTTTTTGTTTTGCAGGGTGAGAAATCATCAAATGACTCCTCCTCCCTGGGCAGAGTAGTCTGACACTCCCTCCGAGTGTCAGACTTCTACTGGCTAAAAACCACCCAGGTTCCTACTTAGCCCTTTGTGCCCGAGGCTGTGGAATCTCTTTGCAACATCCCGCAGCCCCGACAGGCGTCGGCCCTTGCGGGCCCCTGCAGTGTTGCTGACAGCTCTTTGAGGCGCGCGTGTGTGTGTCCGACTCGCACATGGCCGGTTTCTCTATAAATTATAGTTCGAGTTGTTATTAAGCAACGAATCCCTTATCTAATCAAGTTATTATTAATTATAACAAACCGATAATAAATTAATAACGGATACAAATAACAAGTAGAGATTAATCTATAATTATGTGATTTATAATGACGACATTTTAAATTATGAAAGCTGTAGTCACCATTTTATAAAAGAAGCGTGTTGTGCGCTAGTTTTCATAGTGACAAAGTGTTTTTTTTTTCATTAATATTAATGTTGGTGATTTTAGAATAAAAATATTGAGAAGAACAGACGATTTTACAAACACAACAAGGGACCACAAAGAGCATTAACATTGGAAGAAAATACTTATTGATATCAGACCTCATTGCGTCCCTCAACAAAGCAACAATACCAGAGTCTACTCTGGTACCTGAACCGAACACCTGAACATACAGAAATAATCAAACAAGCATATCCAACTACGTTGGGAATGAACCACAAAGGAAACTTTAACTAAACCATGGACGATCAAAACAGAACCGAATTGATACAATACCTGACAGCAATACTATCCATTATCTGCGCCGTTGCCTGCACAATTGCGCAACGCGTCAATCAAAAATGGCGAAAACACAACTATTTGTACGTTAAACAGATAATCGTGAAAACCGTCGCTATATGCTGGATGTTAGTAATAATCATTTTGCCAGAAGACCTGGTTTCCAGAGATATGCTGGTTATAGGATACTTTACGATCATCCTAACGACCGTGTTGGGTACGGTACACACACTCGCACTAGGACACATTCATGTAGCTTTAAGCTGTGAAGTAATACCGGATGAAGAAACTGTAGTGGAACGCTCATGGTATTCAATGATTGCAGAAACTGGGATCGTGTTATACTGCGTCAAGGCTGTGTTAAATCTAGAACTACTGCCAGTTGATTGTCTTATAGGGATCCTTTTACTAATTATTTCGACAGGAAATGTGTTGATGCTGTCTAGGATATTGAAACTTGTTGGTAAATGCAGTATAACGTTCATGTTTAGTGTGAATACTTTGGGCATTATATGCGATGTGTTTTTAATTTTATATGGGGGTTTTCTGGTCAATGGAAATGATGTCGGGTTATTCAACGATGGCGTGAAAGTGATTTGTACGGGGGTTGTGGTGCTGAAAACTGTTTTGATTTTGTGCAGTCAAGACGCTTTGGATTGGAACAAGCTTAAAAACAGCAGTGCGGAGATTATTGAAATGTAAATGTTACACGTGTTTACGGTTCCCAGATCCATGATACCAATTCTTTTTATTGTGCTTTACTATTTAAATGAATTTAAAATTTTGCTTCAATAATAATAAAATTTTAGTATAATTTGTTTGTCATTTTAGTATAATTTGTTTGTCATTTTAGTATAATTTGTTTGTCATTTTAGTATAATTTGTTTGTTATGTTTTAAGAGCAATGGTGATGCAATAAATTATACAAAGTAATGCACCTGCTTGGGTTCGAACCCACGAGTTACTGTACGTAAGCCGGGGCCGCCACCACTGGACTACCTCTGCTCAGGCAGTATGTATTAAAGGTAAAGGTATTTAACTATCGGTCTTTGTTACCTGAAAAGAAATGTATTCTATTGCAATGTATAAACGAGAAATAAGTACATAAGAGGAAGTCTGAAAGTGGCGCCGTGACCGAAAAGCTTGTCGTGGTATGGACATGTGATGCGGAGGAATGAGGAAAATGTCGTGAGAAAGATTTTTAATATGAATGTGGATGGGTATAAGAGTAGAGGAAGACCAAAGAATCGATTGATGGACTGTGTTAAGAATTATATGGTAAGAAAGGAGGTGTCTTATGAGATGACGAGAAACAGAGAGTTGAAGAGGAAGACATGCTGCACTGATCCCAAATGAAATTGGGATAAAGCAAGATAGTGATGACAAGTGAGTGACAATAAGAAATAGGTACCCTCAGCAGATGGTCGGGACAGCTGGCCAGCACCTCCAACGCAAACGCCTTGTTGTTCTCGTAGCTGTCCTCCAGGTGCAGCAACAGCTTCTCCACGAACTGCGGCTCCCAGCCTCTGTGGAACCATTATACACTACTGTGATCACCAAAGTGTAGGCAAAGGTGTACCGATATACTACAGTAAGCTTCAAAAATATAACTGACTTCAAAAACACATTAAAAATAAACTTCAGAAGAAAAATCAGCTTCTGAAGTCAGTGTCAAAAAACGAAATCAAACATACAAAAGTAACCCACTTTTGTTAAAAAGTTTTTAGTTTTAGTTGCATATCGCGTATCATCAGGTAGAAAAAAACAATTGAATTGAGAACCTCTTCCATTTTAGAAGTCGGTTAAAAAGATGTATCGACAAAAAAATTGATAAGTATTGAAAATTAAATTGCCTGTATTACATTATAAATGGCTGTCAAAAACTTGACAAATTATATACTAAAATCTTTCTCGAGAACCACTGTATCGGTGTAAACAGTGTGAGAATCAGTGCAGTAGTTTTTGAGTTTATCACGGACAGACAGACAGACATACGCGACGGAGGACTTTGTTTTATAATACATTATGTAGTGATTTAACCGATATCCACACAGGCGAAGCTGCGGGCATCAGCTAGTACTAACATAAGTACGTAATGCTTGTGCTTTTCTGTATGACAAGCATATAATCAACTGTAGGACAGAAAAATACTAGTATTATAGCTATGAGCCAGTGGTGGCAGCCCCGACTTACGAACAGTAAGTCGTGGGTTCGAACCCAGACAGATGCATTACATTGTGTAATTTATTGCACCACCACTGCTCTCAAAACGGTGAAGGTCTGACAACCAAAAAATTAAAAGACATGTGACATCTACCAACCCGCACTGGGCCCGCGTGGTGGATTATAGCCCGTCCCTCTCCTAGAGAGGAGGCCTGAGTCCCTGCAGTGGGAACATTATAGGCTGATGATGATGATATCTGTCTGAGAGAGGAGCTCGTGGCTTAACAAGAACTGCCACTCGGGTCGATCTTTAGGTTAAGCTGCGCTTGCCTAGGTCGATCTGTGGATGGGTGACCGCCCATTACATACCGAGTTTCCTCCGTGCCTCGGAAAGCACGTTAAGCTGTTGGTCCCGGGTGCCATATATAGATCTTTGGCAGTCGTTACGGGTAGTCAGTGACCTGAAAGTCTGACATCCAATCTTACCAAAGGGTATCGTATTACGAAGTATTAACTGGGTTGTGGAGGTCAGATAGGCAGTCGCTCCATGTAAAATACTGGTATTCATCTTGCATGAATTGCGCTCATCGCATACAGACGTGCACATCAATGCAATACAAAAATAAATAAATTAACGTTTGCTATAAATTCTGACCCAGTTTAAGTGCATTAGCTTGATATATAGAAATCAGCGTAATAGTAATCGGTTTTAACTCGACAGAATGGACTAACTCGATTATAAAGAGTATATTATAATCTGGAAAATGGACATCAGCCCCTTCAACCAAAGGATTGGGATGACGCCACGCAGCCCTCCGTCGACACCATCACCGAGACCACCTCAACAAGCCATGCAGCACCAAGAAGAAGCCGTTGAACCAGTTTCTACGCCGGAGATTCAGAACTGGTTGGGGACAATTCATCAATACTTGAATGAGGTATGTGCTATATCATCAGAGGGGAAACTGAATACTGAGCAGAAGCAAAGAGTTAACAATCTCTGCCGTAAAGTTGGACATGGTGTTTCTCAATTGGCTGTTCAATACCAGTCACTAAAATCAAAAGCCTTACAAACACAAACGGCCCTGATAACGATGACTGAAGCCCGAGACCTAGCGGACTGTCTCTCCGAGATGAACCGCACCATTCAAGAGTCCTGTGCGAAACAAGCTGCAAGTACTCAGGCAACTTCTACAACTTTTGCCGATATGGTGAAGAAGGGGTCCAGCAGTTTTATTCGTCCAAATAATCTTAGCTCCGTGGCGATTTTTCCAAGCGACAACTCAAAGACCAGTGATGAGACCAAGAAAATGATACAGAAGATCATATGCCCTGGTGAAATGAAACTGAAAGTACGAGGCGTCCGTAAAATAGGTAAAGGAGGACTTATCATCAGCACTGAGACCAAGGATGACCTAGAAAAACTCAAGAAAACAATTCAAACCGCTTCGTCAGGCCTTACCGTCGACGAACCTCGAAAGCGCAAACCTCGCATTATTGTTATTGGAGTTCCCGCATCAATGACCGAAAACGAGGTTTATAAATGCATCTACGAGCAGAATATAACGGAAAAACTGCCCATGAACCTAGATACATTTCTCAGTTCAATTAAGCTTAGCCATAAATCTGGCAGGAAAGATGCTAAGAACTGTAACTATATAATAGAAGTTTCACCCGTCATTCGCAAGGCCCTCATCACTCAGGACAGGTTATTTATAAACTGGACGTCCTGCCCGGTACGAGACTTCACACTAGTAACGAGATGTTACCAGTGCCACCAGTACGGTCATGCAGCTAAGACTTGTAAGGTCGCTGTCCCTACTTGTGCCCATTGCGGAGAAGAAGGACATACTAGCGAAGACTGCGGGAAAAAAGCCGATGATCCAAAGTGTGCCACCTGTATGCGCTTTAAAAAGCAAGCAAACCACAAGACGGGAGATGCCGCATGTCCGGCGAAACAAGCTGCCGAATACAGGTATATTAACTCAATTGACTATGAAGGCGCCTAAGAGCGCCACATATTTTTATAAATCTTAGACTTATTTTTTTATTTTTTTTATTTGTTGTTACTTTTAAATAGAATGGAAATTAATTTAATTACAGACATAGACAATTCATTTTTAACTGAGTCAAAGTCATGTGAGGTTGAGGACTGCAAGCAATATCTTTCCCAGTATCAAAAGTCACTAACCATACTAACCCAAAACATACGTAGTGTTTATAAGAACATGGATAGCTTTAATATTTTTCTCCATAGGCTTAACTTTAATTGTGACATTATAGTGCTAACAGAGTGCTGGCTATCTAAGCGCCACGATAATCTACCGGTGATACCAGGATACAACTTAATGTACACTAAAATTAACCATAATCAAAATGATGGTGTTGTTGTATTTGCTAAAGAATCATTAAGGGTTAAAGTCGAAGAACCTACTCTAGAAGACTGTATTAGTAATTGCCTTATCATCAAAATTGGTACAACCACAGCGATAATAGCTTTGTATAGATCACCTTCCACTAGAAACTTAACCTCTTTCAACAGTTCCCTTAACCAGATCCTTCCAGCCCTAAGCCCATTTAAGAACGTAATACTAACAGGCGATATTAACATTAACATTGGCTCAGAAAACTGCGATACAGGGACTGAAGATTACCTTAACATCTGCTCATACCATGGTTTTTTGCCTGCTCACACATTACCTACTCATCAGAGTGGTTCTTGCCTCGACCATATGATGATCAAAACCAGCTATTCATGTATTACGCTTGTTACTAACTCAACAATAACCGACCACCATTCCGTCATACAAGCCGTAAATTTAACGCTGCCTAAGCAAAATCGACCCCAGACAAAGTCCAAATTAAACATAAATAAACTCGAATATGATTTACGCAACATTGACTATAGCGTAGTTTACAATACTGCTGACGCTAATTCGTCTTTATCATACTTAATAAAACATGTCCAACAAGCAATATTGAGTAATACGACAGCTGTGACGGTAAATAATCGTCTTCGTAATATTAAGCCTTGGATTACTCCTGGACTAATTCGCTGTATAAGACACAGAGATAAACTTCATCAGAAAACTAAGAAATACCCTGATAATTTAATCATTGTAACGACCTATAAAAGATACAGGAATTTTCGCAACAATCTGTTGAAGAAGCTTAAAAATAATTACGATAAAAATGAGTTAAATAAAGCAGGTAACAATAGCAAGCAAATTTGGAAACATGTTAAAAACGTCACCTACATGGCTAAACAACGTGAATCAAATTCGAGATTATTGCTTACTAATCCTTCACCACAGATATCCGCCAATATAGTGAATAATTTTTTGTTAATGTTGGGAAAACTTTGGCCGAACAGATTTCAAAACATTGTGCCCAACCAACTTTCCAAAAATTTAACAACAGACTGAAATCATTTGCGATGTTGGATACTGACGAAGACGAAGTATCGGGAATCATATCAAACCTTAAAGGCGACTGTGCAGTTGGATGGGATAATATAAGCAACAAGATCCTTAAACTCTTTAAGCATATATTGTTATCTCCCTTAACCCACATATTTCGAATCTGTCTTTGCGAAGGAATTTTCCCTAAATGCCTAAAAAAGGCAGTTTTTATCCCTATATTTAAATCTGGAGACAAGGACTTGGTTAATAACTATAGGCCAATATCATTACTACCTTCAATCTCGAAAATACTCGAGAAAATAATAAACAATAGACTAATTAATTATCTAGAAAAAAACAACTTCTTGTCACCTGCGCAATTTGGGTTCAGAGCCAAATTATCGACCGCTGATGCGGTGCATAGCCTGACCGATTACGTCTCAGAAGAGCTAGACAAAGGAAACCAGGTTTTGGGAGTCTTCCTTGATTTAGCGAAAGCTTTTGATACTGTCTCTGTTTCACTGCTTCTAAGAAAATTAGAGGCCATAGGTATAAGGGGAACGACGCTGACATTACTTACTGACTACCTAGACGACCGATATCAATGTGTTAAGATTGACGACTTTACGAGCGACGAGCAGAAAAATACTGGAATTGGTGTTCCCCAAGGGAGTATATTGGGCCCTACCTTATTCCTGGTATATATTAACGACTTGTGTAAGCTAAATATAAAGCACGGCAGAATCATATCATATGCAGATGACACGGCGCTAATATTTTCTGCTAAAAAACAGTAGCGAACTATATGAAAACGCTCAACTCGGTTTTAATACTGTAACTGATTGGCTTCAAAGCAATTTACTAACACTAAATGCTGACAAGACAAAATATATCCACTTTTCCATTCGCAAGTCTCAACTTAACACTACTAACTTTCATATATGTGCCCATCAATGTGGTAACCCGTCAGTCAACGTATGCAATTGTCCTACTATCCTCAAAACCTGTACCATTAAATACCTCGGGGTTATAATAGACGACACTCTCTCCTTTAGGTATCATATTGAATGTCTAGTTAAAAGAGTGCGAAAATTAATATATGTATTTAAAAAAATACGAACGTTTGCTGACCCCCAATTAATCACACATGTTTATTTTGCCCTATGTCAATGTATAATTAATTACTGTATCACTTCATGGGGTGGTTCGTCAAAAACGATCCTGCTTCCTCTTGAAAGAGCTCAAAGAGCAATTTTAAAGATAGCAAACTTCCTTCCCTTTTTCTTTCCTACAGCTGACCTATATAAATCCTGCAATGTGCTGACTGTGCGCCAGCTTTTCATTATGCACCTAGTATTAAAACAGCACACCATGCTCACGTATAATGCTGGCATTACTAACAAGAGACGGAATGATATAGTATGCATTTCTAATGTTATATCCAAACACGCGTTTGCCGAAAAATTCTTTTCATTTTTAGGCCCATTTTTGTACAATAGATTAAACAGAAAACTAAGTATGTATAAGTTAAACTATTTTAGCTGTAAACAATCAGTAATTACCTTTTTACAACCCTTAACTTATGCACAGACAGAATATCTACTTGTTGTCTGCAAATAAACTGCTTATACCGTTTTCCTATCTGTAGTTTATACAGGGTGTTTGGAAGGGAGCTGTACATACGCCTAGGGTAGAAACTAGGGATAGTCTGCTACCTACCCCCGCCCATTATATTGACCTTGGCCTCAAGGTTTTTTTTTAATTTAAAATTATTTCTTTACCTTACTACGGTACTTCAGGCCCCATAACTTTTCTTCTCCACAATTTTCTGGTGTAAAATAATTTTTTGCAGGACCCTAAGACTCTAACGATTAAAACAAGACCATTAGCCGACCGGTCCCATGGATAGATTTTGAGCTACAGGTAGTTTTAGTCAAAAAATCATAAAAAAGTCAAATAAAAAATAATAATAAATTAAAAAAAAACCTTGAGGCCAAGGTCAATATAATGGGCGGGGGTAGGTAGCAGACTATCCCTAGTTTCTACCCTAGGCGTATGTACAGCTCCCTTCCAAACACCCTGTATAATACATGTAAGTTTTTAATAAGTTTAGTATTTTATTATATTTACACTAAATGTTAATTTATTTGTTTTAAGTAGTTAAGTATACACCTTGTAGCCTGAAACACAGGTTCAACCTAGTTCAGGCAAAAAAGAAACTGTGCTCTATTATAACTAGTTATTATTTTATTGTAAATGTGCCACTTCTTATAAATAAACGATTATTATTATTATTATTATATTATTCAGCTGCATCCGGTTAGACTGGAAGCCGACCCCATATAGTTGGGAAAAGGCTAGGCAGATGGCAGATGATGATGATGATATCTGTCTTATTACCTTTCATATCCTTCTAAAGTGATCTGTTCGCACCACGCAAGTATTTGTAATGCAACGAATCTCCTGCTATAGTTAGCTCCTGGTATTAAGCTGTCAAAGCACTGTCGACGTAAGTCCTCGGCGAAGCGCAAGTAATAAGCGACCTTATCACTCATGCCGTTAGGTTGCCTTTCGCGCTTTATCACTTTGTAGCTTTCTTCTAGACGTTTTATGAACTGTGAACACAAATTTGAAGGATTAGACTTCAATGGGGATGTTTTCTGCGGGTTGGTAGATGTCACGATGTCTTCGAATTTTTTGATTCTAAGAGATCCTCACGATGTTTTCCTTCACCGTTTTGAGAGCAGTATCCTCGTCGTATTGTTACGAGTTTAAAAATATATCTTCATTTACTTTTATATTTGTGTATATTATTTTGTACATGGAGGTGATTGCTGAGATAAAATAGAACAGAATAATATATTTTAAGAAAAAAATAACACAAAAAGGTGTACACTTAGGCACAGTAGTGTTGCTTCACATACTAAGTTATAATTAGTATTTATTAGCTATAACTATAATATATTTAAGAGTTACAAGTAGTGGTAATTTTAACTTCAAATGTTTGTATAGCAAACTGCTTGATAAACCTGTGTTTCAGACTTTATATAGCTTAATTTAATTAAGACAATAAAATTATAAAATAAAATAAATCTAATAACAACTATAGGGACAAGCAAAATGATACAAAACACACTAAAACTAGCTTAACTAAATTTGATACGAAGTAAAACATAATCAAACGACAACTTCTAGAAGTATTTCTGTGTGTGTGTAATAAGGTAGTTAACAAAAAAAATCTAATTAGTCCGTCAGATAGAATTCCAAAAAATATTGAACACGTGTTTTTCTTTTTTCACGTAAGCAAACAATTAAGACTGTACAGTGCTTTGAAAACTCGTGTGACGTCATATTCTAAGACATTTTTATAACATATTTTAGCGGTTAGTGACGTCACAAACCCCACAAATCTTTGACGCGTTTCATCTTCGTCATTTTTTATTGATTTGATAAAACAAAAAATTCGTATCCAATATTTTTCGATAATCTAACAGACGGACTAATTAGAATTATATTTTTTTTAAGTCAGTAAACATACCTATTGAGTATTCGCTAAATATTCAGATATCATGACACTACATGACGACGAATACACACTACACACACTAGATGACAACTTATAGAGAAGTATGGAAGAAAACATGCTGCACCGACCACACCTTACCATAAATTGGGATAAGAGCAAGAGAATGACGATACGTACCTTCTTCATGTAGGACATGGTGAGTTGCCGGAAGCTGGGCGCCTGAGCGTTGATGTTGTAGCGCAGGTAATGTAGTACGAAGGCCAGCTCACCTGGCAACAACAGCTCCGTACTCTTCGGAGACTCCACCACCAGCGACAGCGACAGGATGCGGCTCTGCAAACATTACATCATGCTTGTAATCCCCGAAGGGTTTTGCAGAAGTGTACCTATAGAGTAAAAAATTAAATTCAGAAATAAAGTTACAAAACCCAAAAAAGTGTGTTTGGTTAAATTTTGTTTGCCACCGACTTCCAAACCAATTTTTTTTTTAAAGTTAACTTTTTACTTATTTTGTGATTATGGAGATGGATTTTTTTTGTCAAAAGGTTTTTGTTTTTCGTAGTTATGTTAAGCCTTACGAAATCAATTGGGGAATCATGATATGACTTACCTCGTCGACGGCATCAACAGCGGCTTCCTTCAACACGTCGTAGCTGATGACGCCCTTCCACTGTTCCTGCTCATACACTTCGGACTGGGATGTTGTTCCGGTGACACACGACTTGCGAACTACACGCAGTAGCAGTAAGATACACTTTTGATCACACACAGCGCCCGGCTCTGCTGCTTTTGTGTAGGACAGACTGTTGAAGAAAATTGGGGTATCACCATTATCATCTATGTATGCAAGTAAGTGTTTGTAATTTGAAAATAACAGCTTATTACTTACTGCTGAAAGTACTGTCTAACTGCGGTACTCAGAGATATTTAATGATTATTTAAGGCGTCACTTAGTAAAGATTTGACATACTTTTGTATGACAAAACTGTCAAAATCTTTACTAAGTGATGGCCTAAGTAGCTCTCTGAGTGCGGCAGTAAGTACTTAACACTATGATTACTTACTAATAAAAAAACTCAAAGAAAATAAAATCATGGGTGTCTGACATGCATGGTAACCGAATGCGACAAAAAAGACATCTTTGCGCGAACGGATACATTCGAGAAATAAGATAAGCCGAAATCAAAATCAAAGATGGCGGCTACGAAATAATATTATTTTTCATCATGGGTGTCATGTCCATAGTAATCAAGGGCACTCTAAAGGAATAATCATTTCCTACCGTTATCCCATTCTATTTGGGATCGGCGCAACACGTTCTTTATTATACTCATACTTTATTGATTTTCAGACTACTTCGGCCCATAGTTTTTTTTTTTTTTTGGCGTCGAATAACCCCTCCCGCTCTTGGGCAGAGCGAAAGGGAGTGTCAGACTTCTACTGACTAAACACCACCCATGTTCCTTCTTAGCCCTCTATATCGAGGCCGCGATAACTAGTGTACAACCCGCGGCCTCGACGGGATTACATAGAACCTTAAAACTACATTAGTATCACTACACGTCTTGTGCACTATGTCACTGTGCGTGCATATGAGCACTTACTCGCAGAAACGACGGAACACCACTAGTCCATTGAAATGTTACATTTAGCGTGCATTTTTATATTTTTTTGTTTTTTTTTAACGCAATTTTGTTTTTTAGATATCAAGGGGGGGGGGTCATTTCAAAGTTAAATCCAAGTTTGTGGGGTTGCTACCCTTGTACCACGGCCGCCATCTTGGAAAAAGAGTGGTTCAAATGGATTTTATAATTTATCTGACAAACTATAGGTCTTACAACAAAAATGAGTTGCCAGTTTTTGTTGCAAATAAGATTATCTACAACTTTTGTCCAGTAAGTTTACCTTTTTTATTTTTGGTTCTATGACTAATCATAGAACTAAAAATAAAAAAGTTATGAACACTCACATGACTCGCATGAGGTCGGGTCTGCTGGCACACGCGCGCACCAGGCCGCGCTCCAGTACGGCCAGCGTGGCGCTGTCGGCGAGCGGCGCGGCGAGCACCAGCGGCGCCAGCAGCTCGTCGCGCAGCTCGTCGAGCGAGCACTCCGCACACAGCTTCACCAGTAGTGCATCCAGTGCGGCACTCGCCTGTCACACGTACATAACAATCAGGTCATCACTAAGGCTCCGCACAAAAGGGAAAAGTCACCGGTGGCTGGCGACAAGCGGTTTATGTGATTTAAAAAAAACATTTTGTATGGAATCGCACACGTGTAGCTAGTAGCGTCCACGCGCGACTCAGTGTCCGCGACACGCCACCGGTGGCGGCCACTAGCTACTACCCTCGCCGCCTGCCTACCACACTAGTGGCGGCCAGCGACCACTAGTGGCTGCCAGCGACCACTAGTAGCGGCCAGCGACCACTAGTGGCAGCCAGCGACCACTTGTGACGGCCAGCGATCACTAGTGGCAGCCACTGCCCAGCTTCGTTACAGCAGTACCAAAGGAAGTGGAGCGCTAGTGTTCATAACATCTACGGATCTATCGAAGGTCTTTGACTCGATCAACCACAAGGGCCTGATTAAGAAACTGCAGAACCAACACTTTTCGAACAATATCATTAAAATAATTGAAAACTACCTCGAAGGCAGAAACTTGAGAGGTAGTTTCAGAACAACCATAACCCAAGAAAAACCAATACTTCACGGCGTGCCCCAAGGATCAATCCTGGGACCGATAATCTTCAAGTTGTACATCCATGATATTTAGGATATACAAAACCACATCAGAGGTCTCAAACTGTCACAGTATGCGGATGATCTCTGTATACTCAACAGAGCCCTAGAACCCAGAATACGCAAGGATACTGAATGGGCAGCGGAAGCCATCGTAGGCTACTTCACGAGATGGGGGGGAGCTAAAGTGTAACATAGAGGAGAGAAGCCCTCGGTCCAATAATAGGATACAATGCGAAGACACAACTAGTCACGAAACTAAAGTCGTGGGTTCGAACCCAGGCAGGTGATATATGTTGTGTAATTTATTTTATCACCACTAATCTCAAAAACGGCGAAGGAAAACATCATGAGACAACGCGGCATGTCCAAGAAACAAAATTCGAAGCCTTGTGACTTCTACCACTCGTCACTGGGCCTGCGTGGTAGGTTATAGCCCATTCCCTCTCAAAAGAGAGGAGGCCTGTGTTCCAGCAGTGGGAACATTAATAGGCTGATGATGATCATGAAATGAAAATAAATTAAATTGGGAAATCAAATTGAAATGAAATTTTCTTGAATTTGAAAATCAAGTTGAAATGAAATTTTCTTGAATTTGGAAATCAAATAGAATTGAATAACTAACATTGTATTGAATGGAATTAAATAAAATAATAAATCAAAATAAAGTGAAAATTAATAATTATGCCGCACTGAGAAACTGTGAGCATACAACAAAAACACATAAAACACGCAATCTGTTTGTATCATCAACATCATCATCTCAGCCGAAAGACGTCCACTGCAATTACTGATTAAAGATAAAAGTGGCCACTTTTGGCGGTAATAAGTAATTCTCTTAATTTATCAAGTCTAGAACCATGAACAGAGATTTTAAAAATACTACAGGTTATACTAGCATGATAGTGTTTTTAATTTTTAAAATTTGATGTGATTTTATAGTAAAAAAAATAAGATGTGGGTGGTGCTAGTTTCGGTGCTGTTAGCGCTTTATAATTATTATACTAGTGGATGCTTTGAATAGGAGACGTGTCATGGAGGTAATTAAAGTAAAGTTATAACCTGAAAGAAGTAGTATTATAAGAAAAAACAGATGTCAAATTTTGCGTTTTGTCCCCCAATATCTACCTTTCCAAGTATGGTCTAGAACAAAAAAATGATCGCAGTGACGGGCAGAACAAGTGGCTTTCGGTTTCGTTAAGTGTACTTTTACACCGTTTAGTATTTCTCACGAAGATGATTCCGTACTTAGGAAGCAACGTATATAAGCCGATGGTCCCGGCCGTCAAATAGCGGTCGTCGAACCATCAGAGGCGGTTTAGAAACTCTGACATCAGGGTGTGAGGGGTCGTCAGACGGGCCGCGGGTAGTCCACCGGTTATCGCGGCCACGACATAGAGGGCGAAGAAGGAACATGGGTGGTTTTTAGTCAGTAGAAGTCTGACACTCCCTTTCGCTCTGCCCAAGAGCGGGAGGGGTCATTAGATGATTTTACACCCACCAAAAAAAAAAAAAAGGGGTCGTCAGACTCTACTGAGCTACTGCCCACAGGAAAAGGAGAAGAAGTAGTTCTCACAGTGTTCCGTAGCGGTTGTTCAGCGAGCGCACGTATGACGTCACCGGGTCGCACGCTGGCCAGCACCTGCCGCGCGCCCAGCTCGGCCGCCAGCCACGTCACGCACACGTACCAGCTCTTGCGGGACCGCGGCAGCCACGTCAGCGCTGACGTCAGCGCCCTCAGCGGCGCACTGTCACCTGTACCACGGAAACATATCACTTGTAACCAAACAACATCCGGGTGTCTAAAAAGGCCACTTTAGCAGATCATAATATGAATTACGTTAAAAAGCGTAAAATGGACCTTCATAATAGTAACTGCGTCTGTGACCATTTAGGGAAAAAGATCATAATACGAAAATAATAAGAATTACGTTAAAATTCGTAAAATGGTACAGACCCAGTTTCTATGCAGTACCATGCAAGATAAATACGCTTTTCGACACAATTAATACTATGATCTGCAAAAGTGGCGATTTTAGACACCCAGACCACTGAACTACAGCTCCAGTTAAGGTGAAAGTGATAGCTAGGGTAACCCGCGAAATTCAAATGTTCTTACATTGAACTGGTCAGTGCTACCTTGTAGGTATGTTAAATAGAATAGGATTCGCGACCGTAACAAATGTGACTTTACTGAGTAATAATGTTAAAATCACCAATACAACCCTTTTTTTTTGGGAGGTGGGAAATCATCAAATAACCCCTCCCGCTCTTGGGCAGAGCGGAAGGGAGTGTCAGACTTCTACTGATTAAAAACCTCCCATGTTCCCTCTTAGCCCCTTATGTCGAGGCCGCGGTATCTCTTACAACATCCCGCAGCCCCGACGGGACCAATACAACCCTCACATTTCATTTTACCGCCATGAATGACTTTTTCATCAAATAGTTACTCAATGGAATTAAATCAACTCAAGAGGATTGTATTCATGAATTTAATTATTATATCTCTATAAATACATACGCATTAAGTGCGCGAATCATATTTTAATCAACATAAAACCTGACACTGACCTGCAAATTGCAAAAAAACGTAAGGAAATTTGAATTTCGTGGACTACCTTAGCCTTTTTTTTGATGGTGGGATGGTCAAATGACTTTTACTGTCTAAAAACCACCCCATGTTCTTAGTCTTTTGTGTCTGAGTCCAGACGGGGGCGCTTCAACCTTAAGGTACACATTTCCTTACCATCTCTGTTCGTTTTCGCACAGTATTTGACGACACAGCCCAGAGCCTGCCCGGCCAGATGTCTGACACTGTCCATGTAGTGCTCAAGATGGCCCCACGCAAACATCAGCAGTGCCTCCACTAGTGTTAGCCCTGTGGCGCTGTCTGTGACCTTGTCCAACAGCTTGCTGATCTGCAGCAGAGTACGCGCTACGCCCAGAATTAACGCAGACTCTGACGAACTCCTGGAAATTTACGATTTACAGCTTATAATGTTCCCATTGCAGGGACTCGGGCCAACACGCAGGACCCAGTGCGGGTTGGTACACGTCACAATATGTCTTTGAGTTTATTGGTTCTAAGACATGCCCGTTTCCTCACGATGTTTTCAATCACCGTTTGAGAGCAGGGGTGATGAAATAAATTTCACAAAGTCATGCGCCTGCCTGGATTCGAACCCACGACTTACTGTGACCACCACTAGGCTACCGCTGCTCAATGGTCATATCACCATGCATAAATTCAGACTCAGTGGTTGCTACTGATAAAGAAACTCGTACCAAGAATTCTCAAGATCAAAATGTTATAGTAAATATTTTCATCATTTTTTACGAACTTATGCGGCTGGGATTTGATTTATGAAGAAGGAATTTAAATTAAAGTATGAATATTTTATTGTTTAACTCCCTGTATATGGCGTTCACACAACCAGTTCAAAAGTCGTTCTGTTAGATCTGTCAGTTGATTTTGACCGTTCGACTGACTTCACATCGTAGAGGTTTCCCTACAATACCTACTTGCCTGGTTTTGAGGTTATTTTCGATTTTATAAAATGACTCCGAAACTCGAATTTAGTTTACCAAAATAACTTTTGTAGGAGTTAATATGATAGATGTAGACAATAAAAAACAAAGTTTGATGTTGACACAGTTTGGTACGGGATTCCATATATCCATGAAAAGGTATTTTTATTAAAAAACACAGTGTTGTAACGGTTGTTAACATTAGAGTACTGTAAACTAGTACTACTGGAGACTAACTGCTGATTACTCTGGACTAACATCTACTACTATTACCAGAAAAGCTATCGAACTCCGAATACAATATCGTTACATCGATCGTCTGGAACATTCGAGAAACCCCGCAACTACCTATTTCGAATCCCTTCTAGTTCGGAAATAGGTAGGTACTTCTATTGTATTACCAAGGTCAGCGACGCGCGCTAGTGCGGCACAATTGCCATTGCAATTTCGACCGTATCCCGAGGGCGTAAAGCACCTTTTTCTTTTTAACTTGAAAAATAAATGAAGGAATAATAAAGCCCAATACAAACCTTTCTCCAATTTCTAAAATCTTGTTAGTAAGTGTGACAATAAGGGGGCTATCGTCCACGGTCTGTGTGTACAGATCTTCCACTGGGGCGACGGTGACCATGGCCGAGAACAGGCTGAGTCGCCCCGCTTCTAAGCCAAATAACTTGCTCAAATAACTGTTGGTAGTACTTTCGTTTAGTAACTGTAATCAAAATGAGAGGGACCATCATTAGATTAGCCATTTCGGAACAGTGGTGGACTGGTGGTGCAGGGGTGTCCTTGGGATGGAGGTAGTGGGTGAACCGCACCCAGGCAGACACGTTACTGTGATATGATACTATAATAATAAGTTTATTAATCAAAAGAAAGAATACAGTTGAATACAAAATCGGTTAGCCACAAACTAAGCATAGCTGGTATCTTGTGACTCGGGAGTGCGAATTTCACAAGTTTGAAATAGTACATCATCTAAGGACATTAAAAATAACAATTACAGGGTAAGGAATTAGAACATAACTTTATTATGTGTCAATGAGCAAAAGGTCGTGAGGAAAGTTTAAATATAAATGTGGATGGGTATAAGAGTAGAGGAAGACCAAAGAAACGATGGATGGACTGTGTTAAGAATTATATGGTTTTTGTTTTATATATATAAAAGGTACCAAACTCGCTGGATTGTATTTTATTTATTAAAGTAAAAGTACACGAGAATACATAACGACCGCACGTCAGCCATATTTATTGGAAGAGTGTTGTCAACTTACAAATTACATTGTACCAAGAACATTATTGCCAACAATGGTAAGGAAGGTGTATCATCATCATCGAGAAATAGAGAAGTATCGAAGAAGATGATACGCTGCGCCGACCACAAATAAATTGAGAAAAGGCCAGGAGAATCTAGAGAATGATGACGATGTGTGTGTGTAAGATATGAACTTACAACATAAAGCGTGTAAAAGTACGCTTAACGAAGCCGAAGTGCATTAATTTGTTCTCACCGTCACATCGATAATACTTTTTTTGTTCTCGACCATACTTGGGAAGTTGGGGTCAAACTTCCACATTTTTCACAGCTGTTTTTGTAAATACTAGTTTTTCAGGTTATTACTTTACATGACCCGTTTACTATTTAAAGTTTCATCCAATATCACAATATTTTAGGAGTGCTACATTGAGTTTATAATTTGTCAAATTCCGACATTCACGCGGGCGAAGCCGCGGGCAAAAGCTAGCTCAATAATAAACAATACTTACTTCGATCCATTTGCATGATCTGTGCTCCGCAACATGCAGAGTTAAGTACAATATACCACACACAGACTTAGTATCCATAGGTACATCATCATCAAACATCAGCTCTTGCATAACCTCCCTTATCGGGTCAAAGAAAAAGATCAATTTTCCGAAATCCATGGTGCTAGCTCTCTGGATGGAGTATAGAATCAAACGTAAGGAGGTATGTGCTAAGGTGAATATTTCATTCTTTTCTGTTGGTGACAGGTTTTTTTGTTCTCTGAAATGATTTATATAATGGTTAACAAATTTTTTTTATGTCAGCCTCCTTGTCCCACTGTTAGGCTCTGCCCAAGAGCGGGAGGGGTTATTTGATGATTTCCCACCCCCCAAAAAACAAAAAAGGCACCGGCCTTCCTTTTTGTTTTTTAGGGTAGGTGACAAAAAAAATATATTTGTCCGTCACTCGTCAGATGATTTCCAAAAAATACTGGATCCATATTTTTTTTTCTTTTTTCACGTAAGCAAAAAAATGAAGACGACACAGTCTTTCGAAAACTCGTGTGACGTCACATTGTAGTACATTTTTACCGGCCAGTGACGTCAAAAAACACCATTCATGATCTTTTGACGCGTTCTATCTTCGTCAATTTTTATTATTATAATTTGATGAAACAAAAAACACGTATCCAATATTTTTTTGATAATCTAACAGACGGACTACTATTAATGTATTTAATAAAATTTTGGATCAAACCAAGGCACTTTGTATGTAGCACTTAAATTGACATCCACATAATTATTGTAGGTGTGTTGGGGCATAACTCCCAACAATGAAAATGTTATGTAGACTTGTAAGGTACTGTAAATGAGTAAAAGAGCGATTTCCTTGATGGACTTATTGCTTGCTACTAACATATATTTATGTAAAGAAAAATACAATTTTCTCTAATTTAAAATTACCCCCCGCCCAACAAATCTCATTAATTCGCAAAGATGACAGATGACTTTTGTAATTTGTCAAGTTGGGAGTTGGGATAAAACCCCCTTTAGGGGTATATATGTTCTGTGGATAAAACGAATTTAAAATAAAAATAGAAGGATATTATTTTAGTTGGGGTTTAGGAACCATTGCTAATAATATATTAACATTAAATGTTGGTTCTTGTATTACAAAGAAACAATTCTATTTTATTGACTGTGTTGGCCAAATCACAATAACAGTACAAAATATCTTATATTTATATGAGTACATACTGAGTAATGAGTATGACATAGAAACTACAAAAGCCTATGTACAATTTAGCTCATTCAAGGTGTTTTGATCCATTTGTTTACCTTCCCACTTTGTGTTCAAAGACCACGTCAAACAGGATTCTACTACTCTACTATTGCTAAAACATTGATAGCGGAGATGTGGTGCTTTAATTGTGGCAGTCTAAAGATCGCAAGCACGACTGCTGAGCGACATAAAGTAATTTAAGGCCTACTGGGAGTTTTTGGTTTTTGACTGGCAATATTTTGTGTGCCTAGACTATAAAAGTCTTAACAACTACCTATATTGAACAGATCTCAATAAAAAGTTTTGTCAGTAAGAAACAAATATTTTTTATCTGGGGGCACTGCAGTGCCCCTGCCAAGTTGAGCAATAAAGCGGCACGGCCGTACTATCCTTTTCTCGAACCAGTTCAGGCCATTTTCGATCTCCTATAACTTCGTTGTGGATAAAACTAGAAGCCTGATTTTTTTTTATTTAGCAACCAATTAGGCATTGTATAAACACGGTATATTTAAAATTTCATTAAATTTGAACCAGTAGTTAAGAATTATAACTAATCAAAGTTCCTTAGTTTTGTCACTGATGTTTTAAATACAAGATCAACTTGGCCATCGCATCGCATTCGCCAATGTTAAACAGGCCATTGTAATAGCTAATCGCCATGGCATGTGATGCAGTGGCCAAGTCAATCTTGTATTTAAAACATCAAAGGTTTTTAAGTAGGGATTAAATATATTAACTGACTTGGTATTACATAGATCTCACTACTTTTTACGGTAAAAGTGAGTTGCTCGGCTTGGCTTTTTTTACAAGTTTTGTTTTTGGTGGGATTTTAGTTTCTTTTTAAATATTTAAAGATGAACAAAACCCAACCAATTGCGAAATATCTGCAAGAAGGCTTACAATAAAAATAAAATAAAATTAACCATACCTCAAGGTAGTGACACAACACTGCAAACAGTTACACAATTCTGTAACAGAGTTGATTATGGCGTCATGCAATTTGTTGTATATCACTATCTTGCTTGCTTGAAGGTTCTCAATACATGTGAGTAGATTATTGACTATGTCCACATACTGTTTATAGTTAGGCGGATTTCCAACATCCCACGGTATTGAGGATATATGGTTTCCGAGAGCTTGCGAAAATGGTTCTTGTAAGTCCTTGTTTTTGCTTATGTGCCTGGAAATTCAATCACATAAAGTAGAATGTTTTCTTTTGTTGCACAGAATGCATTCTAATTGTAATTATTAAAATAATTACCAACTAAGTAGTGTGAATTTATGATGAAACATTTAAATAAACAGCACATAGATACAAAGGTCAATATAAAAAATAGAAGTATACCTTGATATAAAACATTTTAAAGGATGCTTAGCCTCAGCATGGAAAAACGCGGCAACCAGAAACTTCATGACATTATGAGCAAAGTCATCCTTATTCGCGTCTATTATTTTTTTCAAAATTACTAATTGGTCATCTGTAGACTGCGAGTTGATAAATGCATCAATTTCCACTGTTAAAACCACTGAAAATACAAATCATATTTCGTTAGTTTGGAGTTTCATGAAAGGCAGAAATTACAGACTTAATATTTGATGTCGATCTATGGTTGAAGTGTAGTCCAAGCGGCTGCTCATGCAGATTTTAATTTGAAAAATATGTAATAATAAGTAGTATTCTTTACCTTTTCCTTTTAATAAAGTGTCTGGGATAGCAATAGGAGAATATCCAATGGAATTTTTAGATTTACCACCCCCGCCTCGATTTATTCTTAGTGCTAATCCGTTCATTGTGCCAATAAATATTTATTTTATTAAACTAAACTAGTATTTCATTCATAGATGTTATTCCTTTTCTATAGTTTAGACTAGCAATATTTTTATAACCTTAAAATTTGACATGTTTTTAAACGTCACCATGACGTATAGCGGTTCTTTTACAAACCACGCTTCGCTTTGCAAACAATGAATGCGTTTTATAATTACGAGTTTTTTCATCATAGTTATTATTTAACCATAAAAGTGTCGTTTTTAATATAAACGATATGCGTCTGTTATGTTATTGACCGCAGAAAAAAAACTATTTGCGCGCTAAAAAGCGCCTTGTTGGGCAATAATTGACTCTGTAAATATCAATGGTTGGTTTAATTCAGTTCAGAAATTAACAAAAATTGTGAGAAGAAAAATCTAGCGTCAAATCCAACTAGTACCCGTAGATTTCACTATCAATAATTGAGAACTTGACCATGGCAGCACTGTTATTGTTATTTTTTTAGTTTAGTATATTTTCGTAAAGCTTGGTTGTGTTTAGCCAGTTGGTTGTGGCATTTCTGAACGGATAATAATAGCAAGTTTCGCTGCACGGCGGCAATTTATGAAATGGGATCATAGCTTAATGCTGTGATAATGCTGCCACAGTATTATTATATTCTTTAGCATAATGCAGGCTCAAGGTGGGAAATAAAATGGGGCCAGAATTATCCATATTCATCACTACATATTGTTAGATAGATGATGCAAAAGGCTAGTGTCCGCAACTCCACGCCTAAAGCGAGTATTTTGCGTACGGGTGGGAGTATAACTACATATCCGCGGCGTCTGTCTGTTTGTCTGTTCGCGATAAACTGAAAAACGAATGCTCCGATTTTCATGTTGTTTGTTTTGCAAGGTATAATTTGATAAGTTTTTGTTTAAATGGCTAAAATATCGACATCCACGCGGGCGAAACCACGGGCATCAGCTAGCCATTGATAAAATGGGGGTGTACAGTACAGTATATCTGACTATCCATACTGTACTTAGTACATGATCTTGCCTTATTTATAAAAAAAATAACGTTTCGTGATGTCTTAAAAAAAAAACGACAACGTACAAAGGTATAAATATTTGTTAAAAAGTCACGATATGTTTTGTATGTTTTTATGTCAATTTCATATTTAGTAAGTTTAACTAATTAATCTAAAGGAACTTACATAACGTACTTCAGACACTTTACTAAACTCTAATGATTGTGTGTATAATTATGTGAATGAGCGCCTGCAATTCTGATGTCGAGCTAATTAGAGATATATGATTACTTGATTAGGTACCTAAGATTATTACTACGGTAAGCAGTTTTTCTCAGAAAAATAAAAAACTAAAATCTGTTGAAGAAAACTTTAATTCTCGTCACCATTGTCTTTATTTACATTAAATCTTAATAAATAAATAATTCTACACTTATAATAGGTCATACTATGACTTATTCAGTCTTGTCAGCGACATCTTCGGTCTTATGTTCTTTAATCTCGTCTTCTGAAGCCTGTACAACTTCTGGGACCTTCTGCACTTCTGGAACCTTCTCAATTTCTTTAACTTCTTGGGGTTGTGCTACCCCGCTGTTGCTGCTGTCGTTATTATCCCCTGGGAACACAAACACATGAACATTAGCTTCCGAAAACACGAACAATGTACAGTTTGATTGTTATCGACAGTGTTAGAAACAAAGTGCCGATGATGATGACCAATTGGCACGTCAAACAAAAAGGTAAAGCTAGTAACACTATTGTGCCACCAGGCAACATCCCTACATCAACTAAACTGTCATAAGTAGGTATATACCCATTTCCTTACCTACTTCTACATCAAACAGTGGTCTACTTTATCAGAGGAACCAAGCTATATTATCCCACTTAGCATCTTGAAGACAGTTAAAAACTTTCCTGTTCTGTACTTCACAATTAGGTGGTCAAGAAACCGTTAATCCATAAAGATGAGGGCTTTGACAAATAACATAGTGCCTTTCTTAAAAATAACTTCTTTCGAGGAAAAGAAAGTAGCTTCGCATGTAGGTGCTAACAATGTACGTAGGTAGGCATACTGTTTGGCCTCACCTACAGCCCGTACGCCAAATCTAATGCAGTTTATAATTTTAAAATGCGCAACGGTTATTTTTAAATAAATAAAATATTGATGAACCGGATAAACGTAACCATATTATTTTTATAATGCCTGTTTTTTTTTGCACTTTTAGACACCATTAACTTAAAATATGTCATTTTTTTAAAACGTAACGACACCCTCTTCGTCTCTAAGCATTTTCGATCATTATGACATGACTACTCGATGAGAGGCTGCTGGATTGTCACCCCTATCATTTCCTCATTTTATTTTATTTTTAACGGGGTATTTTTTTACAGATAACTTAGATAGAATCTAACCTCGATACCTACTCCTTCATGGGTCGGAAAGGGGTTTTTTAACACAATATTGTACAACAGGGACTTACAGGGACCAGATATTCAGTCAGCTAGGTAGGTAAAGGTAAAGATCATGGAAAACTAGGAACAAAATGTTCTGGACCAACATAATAAAGATGTCACAGGCAGAGAGTTATTGTAGCAATTAGCAATATGTAAAAGAACAAATAATTGGAAGCAATTTCCATTTTTCTAAGCCTTGTCTAAATGGTGGGATATTGACCTGATGCTAACATTAGTTACATTATTTAAGGGCTGATACAAATGATTGTATTTGGTATGTGAAGGTATTTAGTCGTTCTGATTATTACACACAGTAGCATGTATTGCTTAGCTTGATTTGGTAGCTGTATAATTACTACCTACTCTAATTCCAGAATAGTTACAAATATAACGAACTGCTATGTACTGGTTACTGGTAATTACACACAATATGTTAACACATAACGCAGCTCACTATACATAATATACTGGTACTAGCATGACTGGGTTAGTTTTACATTTCAATAGATATCCTAATTCCACTGCGATTATTGAAAAAACCGTTTCATTCTATCAATTAGTAATGTGAGCTGGAGTTTGCATTGGAATTATAACTTTTTTGTTGCTAATTCAGGCAAAAACTTGGGGCGGATTTTGTTTGGGACAAAGATAGTTTATATTTTGGGTATGAATAGAAATTGCTGTTTCTCAAAAATGCACGGTCAAACTTTACTAATTTACGACGCATTTACATTGGTATAATAAAAATATATAACTGGTTGAACAGCATACAGTATATTTTCTACTTTGTAGTCCCATGAACTCTGGGTGCTATCGACACAATAGCACAGACAAAAGCGACACATTGAACACGTAATGTTATTCCACAATTTACATCGGTACACATAGCCCACACAGAACGCAGAAGCGCTTCGTTTTGGTACCTGAATGTTACCGCCAACTGTGTTTATAGCACTGTTAACTGCTGTACTGATGGTGCCAGCGGTACCATTTATAACAGCACTTATTGTGCCTATCAGACTATTGATGAAAACCCCCCACGCTGCCACTGTCGGGAAATTTATGAAATAAGGTAATTATTTGTAGTATAATAGCATGGGTGTTAAGTTATTGTATACATGTGTAATTCTTACTTACCAGTATTTGGACCGCCTCCTTTTTTAGATTCCGCATTAACTTTCTCCTCATCTAGATTTTTGACTTGCTCTGCGGTTTGTTCGTCTCTTGGTTTCTCAGGGTTGTTAATGTTGTGTAGACGCTGCACAGCGCCGGCTATGCCCTTGGTGATGGGGTTGTTCTGGAGGATCTGTCGAATGGGGCCTGTGGGGGTGACGGCGGCGGCTTGTGCGCCTGTGGTGGACTTCACTGGCTCTGTCTGGCCCTCTGGTTTGCTGTCGGGTTTGACAGCAGTCTCATCTGGCTTGCTCGAAGACGCTGGAGCCGGAGTTACAGGTTTATTGTTGTTGTTATTGTTGTTGTTTAGATTCAACAAGTTTGACCAATAATTACTAATTGCTTGTGCAACTGGACCGAACTGATTTTGTTGGTTTTGTACTTGACCTTGGTTTGATCCTTGACCCCCCAACCAAGACCCAATTTGGGTTTGGATATTTTGGAAAATGTTTGTGTTTGCGGGAGCAGATGTCACTTGGGTGTCACTCTGCACTTCTGCTGGGGTAACCCCACCATTTGGAGCTGGGGTGACAGTTGTGACTCTGTTAATTGAGTTTTGTAAATTCTGCAAACCATTTTGCAATTGAGTTTGCATATTCTGCACATTAGTTGCAAATTGAGCCTGGATATTCTGCATAAACTGCACTACGGGATTTGCTGGGCTTGGTGTCGGAGCGGCGGTGGCACTATCGGTGGTCGAGCCAGAGTTTTCGCTATTTACTTCACTGTCAGCCTTCAGAGCTGCAACCACATCGACTCCACTGGCTAAAGTGCTCACCCCTCTATTGAACTCATTTCTAAGTTGAAAAAGGCCTTGTTCAATTTGATGGAAACCAGCTTTAGTCTGCTCTACAACAGGTTTATCATTACTGGCACTTTCTGTGTTTAGGTAATTTTGAATGGTTCCGTTGACCTTAACAATTTGAGCAGTGAAACTGTCTCGCAGGGACTGGATGCTCAGTTTTAATGTTTCAATCGGCTCGTTGGTTGCTACAATGTGTTGGATACCGTCAGTAATTCCTTGGAACCCATGACTCAAAACATTCTGCGCGTCGCTAATACTTTGTTTGAAGAGTGCAACAGTCTGTGCTTCGGATGCATAAAACTCTGGATTTTGAGTTTCGTGTTCTTGACGTTGAGGCGGGCCAGGGTTCCGCAAGTCTGGAACTGGTCTGTTTATTTCTTCGTCCTGCTCTTCGTCAGTTTTGAGGCCGGGCTGCGCTTGTTCGACAATTACTTCGACAGGGATGTCCTCTGGTTTAGCCCGCAACTTGTTATCGACATCGTTGATGGTGTTCTCTTGGTCGATAAGTTCCTGCTCACTGGATGTATTTTCTGGCAGTTTTTCCAAGTTCTCGGGGACGACGTCAAAGATTTTTTTCTCTGTTTCCGCCACGGGGATAGAAGCAGCGCGCGCGCACAGCGCGGCTCCGGCGACCAGTAGTAACGCGTATAGTCGCATGGTTGGTGTCGCGGTGTACTAAGGTGGCCGGGAGGGGTTCTTCATTTATACGAGTGAGGTAACGGTGCCGGACAGGCCGCCGCCGCACATCCATGTTTACGCTTTCCGTACGTTCCGTCCGCGCTAAATGTTTTGCCATTATTTGTATTTAAATTGCCTACACCGCGATACGTTGTCTCCTTGCAAATGAACTGTTAATTTCATGTCGCTGTATGTTTTCATTTTACTTACCGTGTAAATTGATAAAAATGTATGGATTAGGTATTATTTACATAAATCAACAAAAGTAATTTTTGCATTGGTTGTGTTTGTATAAGCAGTGGACAGTCTTCTCTGAACAATACAACCCGGCTAAAACGTCGTACCTATTCATATGTTTTATATTTTAAAACCATTCATTGCTGTATTTTTAGGTGTTATTCATCTATCATGAATTCATGATCATTAAAGGCGGTACTTACATGTTCGCCTCCTATTTCTTAATACAAATCCAGATTCAGTGCCAGCAACTGAAAAAATCCTGATAAAGAAGCTCAATATCAATTATATAGACCGGTCGAGAATCGAATCAACCCCGGAATCAAACCTCTTGCTCGCGATTGCGACGGCTAGACCAACAAGGCAGTTCTTATTCTTTATTGCAATAATATTTTGAATAGTTTTTATATAGGTTCTCGTCGTTGTATAAAAACGTCGTTTCTCGTAGTGGGAATGATCCCGGCGAGCTACACCCAGAAACGGGCTTTTGAAAAAGAGAATAGTTACCTATTAGTTAGTTAGTGCATAAACAGCCAACAACTTAATGTATTTCACATATATTATTTTACAACAGCAAGGGTAAATGCAGCCGACTATCGAATAACTTTTTGTAAATAATAAGTACAGAGCGCTTAAAAATAAGAAATTACAGAATTTTACACTAAATTTAATATTTTTTTCTACATTTTCTACTCTATTGCAAAATAAACCAGTCAGAAATGATAAGTACGAAAATTTGTAAAAGTGGTTGGAGCATTGTCCCAGCACATAGACTCCAGTATGTCCCAGGTACCCCGTTCTTTGTAGGAACACGTAGACATAAGCAACATTACGACGAGGGAGATTTTGATGGCAGAAAGGTAAGTAACGTTACCTGGTCAATAACAACAAAGTACAGTATACACAACACATTACTTTCATTTTCCGAAGCATGTGTGTGTGTCACAAAGGCAGGTCAGAAGTCACAAGACGAAAGTGTTCACCTAAAAGGAAAGTAACTTAGGGGGAGACGTACCCTTTTTTTTTTTGGCGAGTGGAATATCATCAAATACCCCCTCCCGCTCTTGGGCAGAGCGAAAGGGAGTGTCAGACTTCTACTGACTAAAAACCACCCATGTTCCTTCTTAGCCCTCTATGTCGAGGCCGCGATAACTAGTGTACAACCCGCAGCCCCGATGGGACTGTCTTTTGTCCTAGAGTACTGATCATCTGTCCTAACTTTGGGCCTTGCTTTGCAAAGATGGTGGTCACAAATTCAAGAAATTCATATAAAACTAGTAGAGTAAAACATCACCTTTAACGGTAAAACTTAATAATAATAATAAAAAGTTTAATTCGGATAACACAACCCATAAATCAAAAATTACAAAACAGAAAAGAAAAGAAATGAAAAAAGCCACTCAAAACATTTTCAAAAAAAAAAAAACGTTGCACCACACTAGGAGTGTCTCCTGTATCGTAGTTGCGTTCACAAACATTTAAACTCACACACACAAAAACCCAGACCCGAAACAATTATCTGTAGACCATACAAATATTTGTTCCGTGCGGGGATCGAACCCGCGACACGCAGCACAGAAGTCCAATCGCTCAGCCACTGCACCAACCGTGCCGTCACATTATGCTAATGAATGCTTTGAATAGTGAACGGGTTATGAAGACAAAAGGGTAATTAACAAAAAAATAGGCTCTAGTGAAATAATGTATCAAAATGACCAATTTTATGATTTGGCCTGCTACTTAAATCAGTTCTAACTTTCATAATTTAGTAACACGGACCTTTATCAATACTAAATGTTTAGCCCAACCCGATTTCAGGATAAACTAGTTTATTGAAGGCTAACTACAGGTTCTAAGCTCGTCAGAGGATCAAACAGTTTCGCTTCACGAGGGTTTTGCTAGTAAAAAAGCTCGCAGAAACATACCAATATGAACAAGCTATCTCTCACCCTCTAAACGCATATATACTCGTATACCGTCTCCGTTCGGTCGTGGGTAAAAAAAACTTTTCTACTTGAATATACAAATCATAAAATTTGACAGCAGGTCCAGTTAACCATTTCAAAAATAGTTATGGTCGATTGGACCAGCGGCCGCGGGTCCCAGCCCACTTGAGTGGGATCAATTTACCAAAGAGCCGAGAAATTATGAGCTAATATTGGTACAAATTGAACATAATCACACTAATATTATAAAGGCGAAAGTTTGTGAGTGTGTGAGTGTGTATGTTTGTTACTTCTTCACGCAAAAACTTCTGAAATGAATGATGAATATATATTAAAAATGCACAAAATTGTGTATAAAGTGTATTAAAACCATGAATTGTTTTACAACCTAGATTGCAACATTGAGGATTTCAATAGACTATCTACTTTTTTTTAAATAAATATAACCATAACCGTTAACCGTTTATTTTTATTTCTTTACCAGCCTATCATATGGATATCTCCGTAATTCTTTTTAGTACAAACGAGTAGGTGAAAGTTTTCGCAAAACTTACCCAATGGCTAATCAATTTTTAAATTAATTAAGTATCCTAATCTAGGTAAGTAAGGCAGTCTTGGAGCGATCCTAATGCTGATAGCGGTTGCTCCACATAATAAAAGAAGTTATTAAGTTTGTTTTTGTGGGAGGTGGCAATCTGAACAAATCTTCAGTTCTTGAGAAAAAATAAATTTAATCGGATTGAACGTAGAATAAAGAAACATAGATCATAAAAAAACATTTTGTACAAATAAGCAGTCACCCTTTAGGACCCACTGCTGGTCAAAATGCTTCCTCCAAGCTCTTCCTTCTCGTGTTGTCTCGAACCAATCTTCATGATACTAAATCTTACTTAGTTATAGTGATGCCTCTTTCTGGGCCAGCTATAACGACGTCTGCCATGGTCAGGAACACATACACATAATAGGGATGTTAACTAAAAAAATCTAATTAGTCCGTCAGATAGATTTCCAACAAATATTGGACACGTATTTTTTCTTTTTTCACGTAAACAAACAACGAAGACGATAAAATGCTTTTAAAACTCGTGTGACGTCATTTTCTGAGACATTAGTATGACATTCTTTAGCGGTCAGTGGCGTCACAACCGCCCACTCAAATCTTTGACGCGGTTTATCTTCGTAAATTTTTATTGATTTCATAAAACAAAAAATACGTATCCAATATTTTTCGATAATCTAACAGACGGACTAATTAGAATCATATTTTTTAAGTCAGTAAACATCCCAATTGTTTAATCAATTCGTAAGAAGGATGTCTAAAAATCGAAGCTTAGAGACCACATAAAATGACGACGATCAAGGACCTCGGAATGTGCTTAACAACAATAGTAGTAAAAGTTAGTAAACAATAGACCAACATAACCTTACAAGTCTTAGTGCTGTTGAGACTGTATCGTAGCCATTAGTCACAGGTGTCTATGTGCTTGTTAGCATACAATGGAAAGAAGCAACAGTCACTCTGTTCGATAACAATGTATTGCGTTTGCGATCGAGATAAATCGATGACTATAAAAGTATCGAGTGATCGACTGTCTATGTTCGATTGAAATTATATAAGCCTGCATGTAGATGGAAATCTCCGGAATCAATGAGTGATTCAATTCTAAAAATCCGTACGGTATTGTGTTGTTGTTTGTAGGGCGATTGTTGAATTAGTCTTTCAAAATACTGGTCTTATTAAAGCACGTTTCTATTACTACACTAGTACTATCCACAGCAGCACTCCATTCGCTGTTTGCGTCTCTTTGTGCCAATCACACGGTTCTGTGTCAATCTCCACATCCTACGGCACGCTACGTCCACGCTGCTATGCTTCAGTGATAACCCAAAGACTGTTCAGTGCGTGGTGCGTCATCATCATCAGCCTACTATAATGTTCCCACTGCAGGGACTCAGGCCTCCTCTCTAGGAGCGGGATAGGCTATAATATACACCAAGCGTACCCAGTGCGGATTGTTACCTCGATTTTTTTGGATTCATGTGCGTATTGTAAAATTATCTCACAGTGAAGAAAAATATTCTTGAGGATACATGATGGTTGATTGAAACTCTGACACCAGGCTAGGTATTACCCACGATCTCAGACCAAATAAAAAGTAAAGACGGAACTCTGCGAACAGCAATGCGAGGCCGGTCAAACTACGCCTCGCATACACGCACACACGTCTCAGACCAAATAAAAAGTTTAAGACCAAGGCGTTTATGTTGTACGTGTGTGCGTGTATTGTGTATGTACACGGCGAGGCGTAGTTTGACCGGCCTCACTTTGCTGTTCGCAGAGTTCCGTCTTTACTTTTTATTTGGTCTGAGCCCACGATACAGATAATAAAAAGAAATGTGAAATAATTTACAGTATATGTCTATGCAACTCGATACTGTTGGACTGACTGTGGAGGCTCATACAACTGTAGAATCATCATCACTTTATTTAAATAAAAGCTTTGCATTTTTAATGCAATGCCCTCGAACTTTTCTAGATTCTTACTCGGAGTCTAACGACTGCTTCAATGCAATACATGTATGTAATTGGAATATTTTGGATCAGAACTTAAGTGACTACAAGCTTTTATCATTTCTGATAAAACTTTGGTATATTTTCATCGTTATCATAAAGCCATCTTCGATTCCTAAAAGGGCTTGTAAAAAAAAGACAAAAATGTTAAATTATGCATACTTTCGGGGTTCATTGGTCTCTGGGGCCGAACTAAAGGGAACCAGTATTTGGAGACATTTCGAGATTAATACAGAAGAGATTTAAAGAAATATATTCAAATATATGTACGCATCGAGTGCGGCGCCCACAACAGCTAATATTTGAATATGCCGCCGGGTATTTCCAATGTCGAGACCACTCACACTGACGAAAATAAGTATTCTACATGTATACCAATTTTTAAGTTGACTTAAGATTTGTTTTAAGTACCTACACCTACTTAAAATACAGGGTGGAAGGAAGACCAACCGCAATGCTAAAACTGTTGTAGTGTGTATTCAGTACATCATTCTGACGCCAATATCTCTGATTTTTCCAAAAAGTACCAGAAGTCGCTAGTTATACATATATTATAATGACTTTCTGAGCATCTAAGGACTTGAACAGTTCGAGTCAAAACAAAGCCGGTTTCATCATCTGCCTAGCCCTTTTAGTGTTTATTTAGACAGAGAGAGATAGAAACACGAATGCTTAATCTAAATAATTAATATTAAATACAGCTTGTGTGAGTCGTCTCCACATGAATAGTATCCAATAAACGAACCGTTACCATGACGAGCGTGTACTGATATTTATTCGTTTCCACAATTTATGGTCACCTAAACACCTGATTAGCGGTGCTCACCGGAATATCAATAAACATTCTCTTGTTTATAACTTTCTAGGACAATGCCTTAGCTGTGTTTAAAAAAGGAAACTAGAACAAGACTTAAAAGAACTCATTTTTCTATGGTCAAATCAAAATGATCACACCAAAATGTGGTGCTCTAGAATTTATTTTATTTTCTCAAAGGACTAAAGTATGATGGCCCGTTACTATCACATTATATAGCTATGATCACAACCATATCTATTGACTTTTGTTTCCACGAGTTGCTCTCAAGAATATCAACAAGTCAGTTCCGAAGCTGTCGATCTAGGCCAAGCCTACAACGGTTATCTAGCCTGTCTTGAACTGACTGATGCAAATTATGGTTACGCTCTTAGAAAATCAATGGGATGTTTAAGTTGTATCTAAAGTGATTAGGTTTGTAAGTGGGATGGTGTCTCCATAAGCCACTTATAATGCGTTAACCAAATCGTCTTTTTGAAGTGGCCTATCCACATGAGAATCAGTATTAGAATCAGGTTGATCCCCCTCCAAGCCTCCAATAGATCATCAATATCATCGTTGGCAGCATAGTTCTACCCACTGCTAAGATAGCATATAGGCCTCCTCCCTGTTGTGTTATGCTTTCCTGGTCTGTGCGAGTCTTATCCAGGTCTTCTCCGTCATCAACCTGTTATATGACATACAGTATGCCAAACGCTAACTAATCTTAGACTCCCTTGTTTTCTAAACCACACAGAGTTTATCAGAATATAAAGTACGCGCGGGGCTTAGAATAGCTACAATGTAGGTAACTAATGCACACTTGTCTGAGTGATAGTTTTAACTGTCACCTCAAACGCTAGACCGACCTGTTTACCTCAATTTCTCATTCAATTCGCGTAGAAATCTTCGGAGCCTTGTTTTGTTTGATTGTTTCCTCATGGAAGTAAACCATATTGTTATAGTAAGCTTTCGGTACATTTGTACTCAAGATATAAATGTCATTTGGTTGGCTGGCAGAATTTTGGCGAAAAAATTATGTCCAGTTCTTTTACTGTTGTTTAAAGACCATTAAAAGTGATTTAGGTGCTAAACGTTTTAGATATTTAAATCTTTTAATTGGTCCTGTTTCTTTTCGATTATTTTTTATTATCGAGCTATGTTTTAATAACGGGAATTCACAGGTTCCTCCACATGATTTACAGTTTTAAAGATATCGAGGGTAATTAAAAACTTTTTTTGTTATTATTATGGTACAGTAGCCCAGAGAGTTTATAAGTGTATATATTCAGCACGAGAACTTGATAGCTGAGTGGATGATGAAAAAGCTCATTTAAACAAAGTAGGTATGGAAAATGAATCTTTAACAATCAGTGTAAATACACGATCGGCAGCAGCTCAGCAGGGCTATTGCGTATCTTTTAAATGACACTGGCTATCATATTGTCCATGGATTAACTGTCAAATTGGTTATGGTTTAGTACAAAATCAAACCATTTGACAGTAATTGATAGGCACTATAGGTTGGCCACTGTCATTTAAAAGATACGCAATAGCCCTGCAGAAAGGTTTCACGTCAACAACGGGACCACCGTGCTATTTAACTAGCTATGGGCTATGCCTATCATAGACATGACAAGTTCAAACAAGATCCCACTGTAACTTGACACTTGGGAAATTAACTACGATGTACTCATGACCTGACAACAGCACTGTGATGACAGGCCAACTCATACTGGTTGATCTATAAATTGGAATCTTTATGAGGCATGCAGATTGCGCGTGGTGTGTTGACCGCTCGTTCGCATCAATCTTTGCACTATGCTAGTAAGGAGGTGGCGGGATGACCTGGGACTCCTTTTCAAAGGCTTGGCCTACAATCTTACTAGTAAGATCGTGAAAACTGAAGGAGGGAAGGGAAGGGGGAAGGAAGGAAGGGGAAGGAAGGTTAGGAAGGGAAGGAAGGAGATGGAAGGGGCCTTTGCCCTGCAGCAATAATAATAGTAAAGGCTGAACGCAACAACAATGCAAACGCGCACAAACGTTAAGTACAATTTTGTATTTAAATTAAAAATTGTAGTCTTGTAGATTAAAAATAAAAGCAGACACCATTTGTTTGTTTTTCAGGTACCTAAACATAACTTTACTTAAATTACCTCCATGACCCGATAACTATTCAAAGCACCCACTAGCACAATGTTTTAAGAGTGCATACATTGAGTTTTATCGTAAAATGCAATTTGTCACCCAAAATAATTTAATCCCAGCAAAAACAATTGCGGAAGGGGTACTTAGTTTGCTTCGTGAAGGTTTCGTTTCGTTTGTAACACCCTGAATATTGTTGAGATCAGCCTGATAAACTGTATGAAGTACCTACTGCAGATATTCCCTACAAGCTGTCATAGTGTTATCACGTTGCGAGTTCAGTGAACCCACTGCAAGGTGCAAGTACTTGCGGTCCCGTTAAATGATGCTGCCACTTTTGGAGGCGCTTTTTATTTGAAATTGCTTTTTACGTATCAGTGGCGTCCGGTAGGTAACATTCGATACTGATGTTACTAAATTGAGAATCAAGCCGCTGAAGCGCTGACTTTTTAAGAACGCAATAGTACATTGTTATCCAAGGGAGAAAGTTACTTATTTAGTCCCGAGACGGGGTTTAGCGACCGTAACGTAGTGAGGGCGCTAAAAGTTCGAGGGACAAAATAAGCAATTTACCCGAGGTAAACACTGTGCTTTTCAATTTTTCATTACGAATACGAGGAAAGTAAAAAAATATAAGAAAATAAATTATTAGCAGAGAGCAGTGGTGGCTTAGTGGTGGCGACCCCGACTTATGAACAGTGAGTCGTTGGTTCGAACCCCGTCAGGCGCATTACTTTGTGTAATTTATTTCATCACCACTGCTCTCAAAACGGTGAAGGAAAACATCGTGAGGAAACCGGCCGCGGCATGCCTAAGAACCAAGAAATTTGAAGTTATGTGACATCTACCAATCCGCACTGGGCACGCGTGGAGGATTATAGCCCCTCCCTCTCCTAAAGAGGAGGCCTGAATCCCTGCAGTGGGTACATTACAGGCTGATGATGATGATGATTAAATTATTAGCTAAACAAAAAATTAGTGTAGATCGGATTGTCGCTTTCCCGCTTATCACCCGATTTTGGCGTATATGTATGTATGTCTGTTTCTTTTTTCCCTCATACCTCCTAAACGGATGAAGGGTTTTTTGTTTTTTTTTTGTCTTCTGATCGTTTAGCTATACAGCCAGTGTTTTCATGTTTATAATTTAAAAAAAAGCAAAGATTTTGGCGAAATCTTGAATAAATAAATAAATTTATTATTTTGATTTTCAATCGCACAGTAATTTAGTGGCTGTATTAAAAGATGGAACAAGGTTCAGTAAAAATGTGAAAATAGACCTAGTTTTGTTTTAATAATTTGACAGCTGTCCGTTGAAAGCGATTCTCCCTAGGGCTGAAAAGTAGTACTTTCAACCCGCTCCGCAGGCATGTTATGACCTACTTTCAAAGTGTGAGTAATGAAAAGGACTATTATTAAGCCTATTGGTAAGCCTTCCCTACATACGAGTAGGTAGTTGTCACAGTACATTACGTCATGACAGGAGATGTTACTTCATGTGACAGGTGCTTGTGTCATTCCATCCGTGTGGCGACGCTACTCGCGTAGTGATAATTTGTGGCATTATCAATCGCGCAAACCGTGTTCGTGTCACCTGAAAAACGAAATGTTGAGTCCTGAAATTAATACCTAATAAGTACCTGTTTTTTAAACAATGTATAACCCTACCTACACTAGATTCCATACATTGGTTATGTGTGTGTTCCATACATTGCGTATCGGTTATCCTGTGTGCCTATTGGCCTTGTTCTGTTCTGTCTATTGCTGATATGGAGGGAAGTGAAAATTATGTTTTTCCTACTCCTCCGCTATTCTTTTCTGATTAATTTCGTTGCGGGATCCAAGACAGTTAAATCGTTTCTCTGGGACTTCGTCGGGCTTCATTGTCTCGGCGCTTTTCTTGTGGTCGCCACTGTTGATTCTGGCTTACAGGAGTTACAGTGGTTTGGGAATATTGTGGCGGGCTTGGCCCAATAAAAAAAAATAAAAAAAAAACATTGGTTATCGTGCGGAAGCAAATCGTAGGAAATCGTCCTCCCGAGCTGGGCAGAGCTGTAGGAAGTGTCAGACTTCTACTGACTAAAACCACCCATGTTGCTTCTTAGCCCTTTTGTGCCGATGTCGCGGTATCTCTTTCGAACAACCCTCTTCCCTCTCTCTCTACTCTTCCTCTACCCTCTTGTCTCATTCTCGACCGCTTTTCCATAATCCTTATCATGCGTTTCTAGCGTGTCTACTGCGAGCTTTAATAGAACTGGCTATAAAAGTTAAAACTTAGCGTCATCGGTGATAGAATGGCACTTGTCTTGTCTAGTCGGTCTGAATGCGTGTGCCAGACTGCCAGTGGTGCAGATTACCTTTGGGACAGCTAATAACTAACTGGTTTACTAACTTAAAAAAATATGATTCTAATTAGTCCGTCTGTTAGATTATCGAAAAATATTGGTTACGTATTTTTTGTTTTATCAAATCAATAATAAATTATGAAGGTAAAACGCGTCAAACATTTGAGTGGGGGGTTGTGACGTCACTGACCGCTAAAGAATGTTATACTAATGTCTCAGGAAATGACGTCACACGAGTTTACAAAGCACTGTATCGTCTTCATTGTTTGTTTACGTGAAAAAAGAAAAAAATACGTGTCCAATATTTTTTGGAAATCTATCTGAGGGACTAATTAGATTTTTTTTTAACTACCTACAAAAGTATCGATAGTCAAACTTGGTAAGTTGGAAATTTCGATGCATTATTGGCTAGCAGCACCACTTTGAACTGCAAAAGTGCAAACTTAGGCCCGGTATCCACCAAAGCAGAGAGGAGCGGAGACGCTCGTGATTGATCGAATTTCACTCATCTCCTCTGCGGTCCGCTCGTCTCCGCTTTGGTGGAGTCTGGGGCTTAGAGTGGTGACACTCGTCATGCGCCGGCTCTCGAGAACCAACCAAGTAATGTAAGTCACAATGTGTTGCTACACGATATTTGCCTCGCTAGGTAACATGAGGTCGTTAACGCGGCGTAACATGGTAAACTTTTACATACCAAAAATCATCGAGAACAAAGTAGCGGACCTAAAGTATACTTAAAAGTAAAGTTAAGAAGCGCTTGCAGCCGCTTTAAGCTCAATCTGTGTCGGAGGACCAGTTGTTCCGTTAGTTGTCGGGTCAGCGCCAGTCAACGCCAGTCAGGGAGTGGGTCACGATTATGGATACCATACGTCAGAATTTGTTCGGACACGAAAATCTAAAATGGTTGGTCAAATGACGGCAAATCGGCTTTATAGGCCCTTTTTTTTGGGGTTGGGTAATCATCAAATTTTAATGACTCCTCCCGCGTTGGGCAGAGTGCGTCGAGCGGTAGGGAGTGTCAGACTTCTACTGACTAAAAGCCACCCATGTTCCTTCTTAGCCCTTTACGCCGAGGGCGCGGTATCTCTTTCGAACAAGACACAGCCCAACATTCCGCAGCCCGGCTTTTCAGGCCTTTGTTAGGAGTACGGATTTCGTCCGGCTGTGTCACGTCTTGTCCGGACAAACGTTTTGTTCGACACCAGGATATAAAATAACCCTCCTTTTGGGCTTCGCCGCAGTCGTGTAAAAAAAAACGAGAAATGTCCGAATTAATAACATTTCGAATTGGGGACACTAGCGTGACACCGTACGCACTTGATCGCATGTCATTTACTAAATCTACTTGTACCACCTGTACACAAATAGATCTATCTTGACTTCACGCATGGCTAGTTCATTATTAAGTTAAGGAGTTATTTTTTGGGGAAACTCATCGAATAGGGAAATTGTATTTAAAGCCCAAAAAAAGTGAATCAGGGCAATGTTTGGATTGAAACAGAGTCATGTAAACCCTTTTTAACTTTTGCTATTTAATTGTTTTTTTTTGTCCTCTCATACTTATAGACTATCGTTTTAATTTAATTGTCATTTTAATTTTTACATTTAATGCTATTTTATATAATTTGAAATAAATATGTTAAAGTAATCTAAAAAATATGCATGGAATACTTACTGGAAGATGTTTCTAAAGTAACGACATTTATTTGTCAATATTTGTACGCGTCACGGCAAAACATAGAGAATCAACTAAGTATTATTATAACATCTCACACACAGTGTTACCTATGATTACAAATAAAATGTTCTTATTCTTATTCACTCCCTTCGTTGGTGTAGTGGTTGCAAGCGTGCTGTGTATGAGGTCCTGACTTCGATTTTGAGATCGACCGAAGTCATTGTTTATTTTATTAACATCAAATCAAATGTCTCAATAGCAGTGTGATAGCAGCCATGGACGATTTTGCGTACGAGTACTTAGTTTGATGTACAGAATGCTTGGTTGACGTATGTGTGAAGGGTTACTTTACACCCTGTAGGTATTATAAGGCTGCCCGGCCACGTCCGACTTTTTGTAGGACAGATAATCGGGCCGATTTTTTGTTCGTTATTTCTGACCAACTTTGTAGGACGTGTGCGTTGCACTATTGCGGTGTGTTCTTTTTTTTTCTCCTACCAAAACCCACGTCCGATAATCGGTGACCGATTATCGGACGTGGGCGAGCAGCCTAAGGTACGTATAATTATGGACCAAAGTTGCATGAAAATAAATAAATGTTGTAGTGGTCGCAAATGGCCGCTGAGTGTAGGCTGTTGGGTTAGATCGAGTAGTGTTTATAGTTTTATAGTCGGTTGAGCACAAAATGCTTGCCACCCGCTATATGTGTAGCACTGAATCACAACTGGTGAAATGTATTAAAAAAGTAGTAAATATTGATATTCAACATTTGCCGGTTGTTTTTTAACTACAGCGATAAACCCATACACAAGTACGGTCGTTTTTATAACCTCTCCTCGCTTTTAACGAAGTCTGTCAGTGTGCTTTTTAACGCTAACGTTGGATTCTCAATGCATGGCTTTACGCCGAGAGTTGAAAATCCTATAGGTATACTTCGAAGAAGTAACAAAAAAAAATTTGCTACATGGTTTAAACATAATTAATTAAACAAACGTAATTAATTGGCTCAAAGTTATCTGTCAAGACAATTTAATGAATAAGCGTTACGAAAATTTAAGTAATATTGATATTCTGATTAATATGTAGATATTTCATAATACTCGTAGTTACACTTACAGGTATAGTCAGATAGGCAGTCGCTCTTTGTGAAATTAAATACGGCACGGATCTCGCAGCGGCTGAACGATTGGACTGTTGAGCTGTGTGTCGCGGGTTCGATATTTGTATGGCCTACAGATTTGGGTCTGGGTGTTTGGTTTGTGTATGCAAGCTACATTCGGCTGAACTAAATACTGGAAAAAGACCGGTTAAGCAAAAGATTATTGATTTTCTGATTAGAAAAACCCAACAAATACAAAATACGTACTCTCTCTCAAAGAACTTGTGAGATTGTTATTACAAATATTAGTATCGTGTTCAAGAGATATTAGCACAGAACTGTCCTCAGTCAGCTTACGTAAGTACCTACTTTCACTGAAAAACTTTCTTTCAGTCATCACTGTTACGCAGTTACCTTACAAAAAGAGAGTTTATTTTAATAATATTGGTTATTAGTACTTATCCTTGGTATATCTCTCTTCGTTGGCCGTTACGTGAACGTAAGTAGGTAGCTACATGTAAGTATCTGCAGAAAAAAACCGCTAAAACATAGTATCAAGTATAAACGATATGTATTAAAATAGCCCCGGAGGAGGACGGGCACTGATGAGTGACATAAAGGATTTCATAGCCCTTTCCAAAGCACTCAGTATGGTTCCTTGTGACCAGGAGACTAGGTGGAGACTAGAGATGTACATAGCCCTTACCACACGATAGGACGTTTATGCCACCATCAGGGATTTTAATTTTAATAACACAAAAAAATTGTCGAAATTTGACGAGATATAAAAGTGGTGCTGGATAGATTCTTTCCAGATCGGCCACCTATAAACCCTTATATCTTTTAAACCAGTGACCGACTAATTCTGATATTTATTTCGATTTTTTTAATGTTATTAATTGAAACTCCTGATGGTGGCCCGCCAGAGTCAGTGACATGACCTTTAACATCATAAGTACGTAATAAACCTACATATCCTATTGCTGGAACTCTGGCCTCCACTCCTGGATTACCTGCTTACCTTTTGTTACTTTGGTTGGGGTTCAGTCTCAGCTTATATGGAGTGATTGCCTACCTATCTGACCTCCACAACCCAAGTTACTGGGTAACCTAATGGTAAGACTGGATTATAACAACATTAAAACTAAACTGTTTATTTACAACATTTATTAACTTTACAAAAGGACTTAAAACTAGTATGTTAATATATTTTCTAAGTATTTTCTTTTCTTCATAGATGTGGCTGAACTGAACCTTTAGGTCCCCAGAGCATTCAATATCTTGCATCATTATCATTTGGCGCGTGGCCATAGACAGAACTAACTCGTTATCTTGTCTTTTCAATGCCCACAGATAATTTAAAATATAAATTATTACCAGCAGGACCTTCAGTAACACACTGTGTGAATAAATGTAAAGCTTAATTTGCCATAAAGCAAATATAATTAAATAAAGTAAAATATAACTAGATGTAGACTATCAGCTAGGTGATGAGGTGGTTAGTAGCGTGACCTTCGGCCCTTGTTGCGGACGGTGTTCGCCAGGCACAGCCCGAACACTGCTGCTACCAACTGGAAACGAAGAACATGACGTCAATATGTATTTATCACGTCTGTGTCTAGAGGCACAATAATCTAGAGGTACCTATAGCAACATCTACACTTTCGCATACGAACTAAAGCAGCAAATACAGCATCGCGCTATAAAAGTTATCGGTGTGAATAGCATGATCTTCACAAAAACCCGACAGACACCGTCGTCGGGCAGTCTTCCCTACAATGGAGGATGACGAACTTTGCACTCTGATCCCTATACTTCTAAAGGGGAATTCCCCTTCAGATGGGCTATACTTATCGGGTAGATAAGTGTAGTTAATTCCAAGATATGGATAAAGATAGGATAGGATACCCAGCAGGCAGACTTGCATTTATTACTGTTTTGCAAATTGTGAACCCTTTAAATGAGTATTTGTAACCAGTAAAACTACATCGCCAATCTTTCAAGTACAGAGATAAAAAGTAGGTTATCGTCATTATATAGATTAGCTGATAAACACAATTGATTACCTAATGCTTGTGTGTTAGTGCTTGAAAAACATACTCGTACCATAGAAAGTTAAAAGTAATGCTATGTATAGATGAAAGTAATAAACAGTAGTTGATTTACATCACTTGTAAAAATAAATTTATGATAAGCCAATCTGAAGATCAAAACAGACGAATCTGATGACTACAATCAGATGCATGCAATAAAGAATGGTCAGCGGTAGACTACGTGTGGTCTCAGCATCTATGCTGGGGCACCCCGACTAAATCGGTGAGATAAGTTAAAACTGTGACAAAACGCCTACAAGAATCCAGCGTGCATTTGCAGTCTCCCACGGTCACTTGCCCAGTTCCGTGAAAACCCGCCAACCGTATAATTTTCAAAACATTGTCGGCCGAACATTTGACAGACAATACATATAGGCCAGGAGGAATCAGTGCATGAGTACAGAAAACTATTCCACCTAATTTTTTAATGCGATCCTCTTTAAATGGCACAGTTTTCTGTATTTATTCATGCACCGGACCCTCCTAGACAACTAGGCATTCTAATATTAAGTACCTATATTTTAAACATAGCAGATGAGCTCGGTATTGTAATATATATTGATGTCTAGGTATTTTATACAATAACTTAAGTAGCTCACTAGGCACAATACCTGCCTGGTCGAAGAATCCTCTCTTTTCTAAGCAGTCTAAGAGACTACACCATGTTTCTCAAACCTCTGAAGTCATATTTACCTCGATAGACACGATGACAATCATGACGGATCCGATTGCGATGGCGAAGGTCTGGAAGAACTCTTGCACGATGGTAGAGCAGCCGGAGTAGCTGTTCAGCAGACAAGGCGCTGTGGCACAGCAGGTGTTGGACGGAGGTGACGGCAGGTAAGACATGGCGCCGTTAGGACCGCAGCACGTGAACTGGAATCATAAAAATCTTGCCTGTAATCCCCGAAATACACAGGTATGACAATAATACGTCCACATACCGACAGTTATGTTAAAACAAGAGGTGGGCTTATTGCCAACAACCAGGCACTGAAGGGTGTAACGGGAAAACCCAATCATCATCAATTCAGCCAAAAGACGTCCACTGCTGGACATAGGCCCCCCAAGGTGTCGCCGCATTGACCGATCCCGTGCGTCTCGCATCCAGCGCTTAGGAATTGAATCCAGGATATCTCGCGCTTGCGACACTGTAGAACCATCACCATGATCACCAGCCTGCTCACTTACCGTCTGTTCAATAGTCTGGAAGGCGACCCTGTCCCTGGAGAAGGCTTCAGTTAGCCACCTGGGCACCTCAGCGACTACGTCATCCAGCTTTACGAAGATGAGGATAGCGAAGGTCAGCTTCACAATCATCAGCAGGAGCATGAAGATTGAATACTGGAATCATTGATGTTTTTGTTAGATCAACATTAGGTTATTAAGTTTTTTGTTTATTGCAGACACTTTGAATTGGTGATGTAAACAAGTATTTAATAAAGTAACTTCATTTGTATTTAGGATATTATATTTAGGGCATTTTTTATCGTAGAATGCAAGAAATTACACCAAATTGACAGTCTAATTCCGTTCAACATTATTCCTACCTATGATTTTCTCAAATTTAGTCGATAGGCTTCCAACTTACGAACCACGTTATGCCTGAACTTTATAACAGACTGTGACCATCGAGTTTGTTTTGTTCTTCACAGTATTACAGGGTGGTCAAACAACTATACTGAAATATCTGTCAGTCCGGTAACCACAGCCGCTTCACTGCCCGGAAAGCTCAGTTTGATTCGAATATACTTACTTATTTGTCGTAAACGTCAAGACAGATTTACATATTATAACTTATCAAGATAATTAAGAACAAGACTTACAACGACGAGCATACAATTACTCTCCCGGATGGCGCCGCAGCATCCAAAGAAGGCTATGAAGAAGACGATGCTTCCCACTACCATGGAAGTGACAGGGGCTATCTCCAGGTTGTAGTCTGCTATCTGCACGATATCCGTGGCCTTCAGCTGCACAGCTATGCCGAGACCCAGCAGAGTTAGACCTGCCAGCTGGAAAAGAAAACGGCTCATTGTTAGTTAGTAGTCGCCGGAATCAAATAGATTTGCACGTGTAACAAACGGTAACTGATCTCACGAATAGGACAAGGTTCTTTTTATCAGACTTCCAAACAGAATTTGAAACTATCTGTTTTTATATGAAAGCATATAGTCTCGAGGTGCTCCCATTGTCACCAAGTCAGGATCTAATGATGGGATCCCAGGGAAATCGAGGGCAACCCTCAAATTTTATAGGTACTTCAGAATCTTTTATTTTTATCATTTTGACCGAAAATTAATTAATTTTTATTTAAAGCCACTGGACCGATTTAGAAAATTCTTTTGTTTTTTGTTTTCAGGAGGTCGGTTATGCGGTTTATGCAAAAACAATAAAAAAAACATGTATTGGTATCAATGTAAAATAAATGCGTGCAAATATTTGTAGCAAATATTTTTAAAAAATATAAAAAAAAAACTAAATCATCGACTTCAGAAGCTAAAGTTGTTTTTTTGTGTTTTGTAGTCGATTTTATTTATTGTCAAAAAGGTTTTTTTTTTGTATCAGAGCCAGTAAAAGTTCCAGCCGTTTCAGACATCAGCCGGAACAAACAGACCTAATTTTTTTTTGTTGTTTCCCCACTCTAGGAATCAATGTTTAGATATAATATAGATTAGATAGTATAATTGATTACATCACCTTTCTATTAAAAAGTCAGTTACTCGGTTCTTAATTCCTTATAAAATCATGATTGTCATATTATTGTCAATCATATTCGTGTAAAAGTATGTTTATTATCTGTTCCACTAAAGTAGTGTGAGTACAATGTTTTCTGTTTATTCGTAAGGCCGCATAGTTCACTCACTGAGTGAAATACTCAGGGAATTTCACTCAGTGAGTGAACTATGTGGCGAACAAACAAATACCTATATGAATGGATAAGAAACTAACAATGACAAAGTACTCTCACGTTTCGTCAGTTATGTTGAAGGGAATCGAACCCAGATACCGGGTGCTCAGTAGTTGCTCTTGCGACTAATAGTCCAACGAGAAGGTCCAATTTTTTAGAGTTCCGTACCCAAATGGTAAAACGGGACCGGGGCGAGAACGAGAAGAGGGGATTTAAGCCCTGGGCTAGGTCTAAGTCAACTGTGATATTTTTTCTGCCTTCATTGATTTATTAAATAAATTCTTTGCATGTGATTACATACGCCTAGTTATCTTAAGCATGAATGAAAATAATCTAATTTAGTCGAGAAAGTAATCAAAAGTTTTTGAACTCGCTTCGCTCGCTCATCAATTCAAGAGCTTTTTACATTGGCTTTCTAAGTATTTATAGAACTCCAGCAAGAATGGTCAAAAGAAAAACAGAAACCTATCTGATGTAGATATTTTCTTGTACACTTTCATGAATCATGCATGATACGCCGCTATTTGTAGGTCTTAATCATCAGCACTGAGTGTTATGTAAAGATTATATTCACAGAATTTTAGCATATCTAGCTTATGTGCAATCAATACGAGTGTATCTGTAATCGAGTCGTTATCTCCACCCTATGGCGAGCTATCAGTTATCTTATCATTGTTATCAGTAAGCTTTAGGTGCGAGAGCTGAGACGCACCTAAAATTGTTATTGAAAGTAATTTTTTTACGAGTACCGTACGATATGGGTACATGAAGAAACAACGTACTAATGGAAACCTATTGTTTTTAAATAGACATACAATAACGTTGCCATTGTGGTTGCCACGTTATAATATTCTATCTATATATAAATAAAAACAGAAGTCCTGACTGACTGACTGACTGACTCATCAACGCCCAGCCCAAACCCTTGGACAAAGAAAGCTGAAATATTGCACAGAGGTTTCCTTTATAATGTAGACAAGGAATAAGGAAGGTTTTTCGAAATTCAACCCCTAAGGGAGTTAAATAGGGGATGAAAGTTTGTATGAAAAATCTTATTCCTTGAGTTAATATACTTGAAACTTGGCACAAATAAACTAAAAGTTGTCATTTTTATTTTTCCTAAATTACCCCCTAGGGGGGATTGGGTGTGTCAAAATTTGTATGGAAGAATTTAAACTCAGTATTTATGATTAAGAACAAAAATAAAGAATAACGTGTATCAGGGTTTTAAAATCGACCCGTAATGGTAAAAGGGATAGTCATTTTTACAGGGGAGGATTTGATCTCGGGCTTGATTAACTCGAAAATTGGTGTATGAGTCAAGTTATGGAAGCATCACAAATGATTTTTTCATCCCCCCATCTCGGAAAGAGTATTTTTGCTCTTCGATATCTGAGTGCAAAAGCTGTTTTTATCCGCTAGAGGATAAAGTAAATAATAATTGAATTTAGAACATCGTGTGCACTAGGTTTGTGAATTCAAAACATCATTAAACCTATTTACTTTTACCTCCATGGTGCCGAATTTATCATACAACTTTTTTTTAATTTGTTAGAAACTCAGACTTGGAACCTTCTTGGTGTACTTTTTTAATTTCATTTGCGCGCGCAATTTTCTTTTCACGTCATATTGTTAAAACCTTAGGTTAAAAATAAAAACAAGAAACTTGTAAACAAGTGAAAAGCCTAAAATGAGTGAACCGGGCGACGAAGAAGTTTATTTGACGCCAACAGAATTGACTGAAATTGTTAAAAATGCGCAAATGAGCTTTCTCCCTCAACAATCACGCGAGAAGTATTTGAAACAGTACGATATGTTTAACACGCGGCGACTAGATATCTTAGGAGCCAAAACTTTATCAGAAAACATTTTATTTTATTGAATTATCCGAGACGAAGAAATCAAGCACTCTATGGAGTACATATTCAATGCTAAAAGCAACAATAAATATGAAAAAAGGCAAACATGTTGACATCTATCCTCCATTAGTGGCAGTTTTATAAAGAGCGTCATCTGGTCATCAACCATAAAAGTCGAAGGTTTTCACAGCATCTATATGGTAGTTAATACCTAAGCTGAAATAAAAGTATCTTGTGATTGTAAATGTTTTCTTTTGCATTTAGTCATTTCCTCGCTGATTTGGGATGAAAAGTTACGTGTTGCACTCGAGTGCAAAGATTTTTCACCTCGTGCTCTTTTGATTCCGGCTTGACTAAATTGGTCTGTGGATACCCATCCACCGCCCTTTACCTAAACGGTTTAAGATATTTATTTCTCAAAAAGAATACATTCACTTAATATGAGAAATACAAGATAAACTTAAAACTAAATATAAGAATTACATGAAGGTAGGTACTAGTAAATAAATAAGTTAACTAGTCGACACAATTTTTACAATGTTGCGGGTAAAAGGATAAAGTTAATGTACTATTACATATCGAGTCTTGATTCTTGAAAGCAAGTCAATAGCAATTATACATTGAACTACAAAAATACAACAAAATGCACGTTAAGCTGTTGGTCCCGGCTGCCATAGATCTTTGGCAGTCGCTCCATGTAACATACTGGTCCATCCGGTCAAAGACTGGAAGCCGACCCCAACATAGTTGGGAAAAGGCTAGACACACACAGACAGACACACACAGATGATGATGACACACACACACACACACACACAGACAGATGATGTGGTTTTAATATTATTTGTGATAGGATTTGTATTGTTTCAGGAAATGCTTGCGTCAATGAATACACATTCATTCTGAAAATGGGTGAGTCAGGGATGTATAATAATTAGTCATGAAGTTGACAAGTTACTTGTTTCTGATATGATCGAGTGGTTCTATCCAGGGAAAGACAATAGTTGTTATTCTGTTTGCTCTCCGGGTGAACTCACAAGGAACGATTTAAGTTCAAAATCAAAACCTAAACATTTATTTCAAGTAGGCCAGTTACAGGTGCTTTTGAATCGTCGAACAAATCACACTAATATAATAAAGGCGAAAGTTTGTGTGTATTTTTGTTACTTCTTCGCGTAAAAACTACTGAACAAATTTGGTACACAGATAGTTCATAACCTGGATTAACACAAAGGATAGTTTTTATCCCGATTTTTTTGCCGTGGGATAATTTTAGATTTGTAGCGGGTGAAGCAGCTGGCAACAGCTGTACAAAATATAAAAAGCTACAGTCCCAGTTACAAGGCATTATAACTGTGAGTGTACTGTAGTTGCCGGCAACTAACAACACGGGCAAGTAAGTCCATGGATGTTTGTTTTGAGTTATCTAGTTGGTTCTTAGTGCTTGCAACCGCGACTGCGGTGCATGAGGTCCTGGGGCGGAAAAAAAGTGCGATTGGGCACGGAGTTAGGAATTGGTCCTGCGCCTGATCTCTCTCCGGTCGAGGATTCTTGTCCCATCGGACTATGAGAGAAAAGGAACAAGGAGTGCACCTGTGTCTGCGCACACACTTGTGCACTATAATATCTCCCGCGCCGATGGCTAATTTCTGCTAAGATTGACCGCCGCGCACCGCCCCGTGACCGAGCACGGTCAGTAGGGCTATTAGCTATAATAACTTAAGATTTAATAAGGCGCATTTACCGCATTGGGTTTTCTTGTAACGAATAGTAGATTTAACTAGATAAATGAATATTGAAATAAAAGTTTTCGTCTACCTCAAAAGTTTTCATAATATTGTAGTATTTGCAGTTCTGATAAAAAGGGTTTTACAAGTACAGTTTTACAAGTACTTACCCTGTTTCAGGCAACTATCCATGACCCACTTGTTGAATAAATCGATCGAACAAACAACACAGTAACGAGCTTTCAGACAATCACCACTGAAAAACTGATTATCGGTTGCTGGTAGTTTTAGCGGCGATTACGGTCTGCTTATGTTTTACCTATACAGTATCTAGATACTAAAACTCTATTCATTGGTGAAAACAGCATGAAAATCGTTGCAGTATTTTTTGAGTTTATCGCGTACAGACAGACAGACAAACAGACGCAGCGCATGACTTTATTTTATAATATGCAGTGATAGCCAACAATGATTACAACTAATCAGCAAACAGGAACTGGTTAGCGAGGGTTTTTGGGACTGTCATTTAAAACTATTGATAATCGAAAGGTACGATTATAAAGGGTAAAAACGGAATCCTATTACTAAGACTTCGCTGTCTGTCCGTCCGTCTGTCTGTCACCAGGGCCTGCAGTCTGTACAAAGATAGCGATCGCTTTACGACAAAATTCGGTCGCAAAGCTATAACGATGCGGATTTAAGGTGGACGTGAGCCGGACGCGACCCGCCGGTATTAGCTACCAACTTAAATCCGCATCGTTATAGCTTTGCGACCGAATTTTGTCGTAAAGCGATCGCTATCTTTGTACAGATTGCAGGCCCAGGGTATATCTCAAGAACCGCGACAGCTAGACGGTTAAACTTTTCACAGATTAAGTGTGTATTTCTGTTGCTGCAATAACTTTAAACTAATGAAAATAAAAGAGTTAATAGTAAAGCTTCCGTTACCTTCATTCCGTAACCAATTAGTATGGAAAAGTTTCGGAATGGAATTCATAGAATTATGCATATTTTTAAAAGTGTGCACGTACACTTTTTTTGAAAACGACTCGAGTATGGGTGCGCGTTTAACAATCGCTTTGACGCCCGCCTGATGATTATCAATTTCATCATAAAACAGCCTATAGCCTCCACTATCGAGTACTAGACAACACGAAAACGAACTTGTACTACACCCAACAAAGTTCGTGGACAAACACGAACGATGTTGTTCTTTCTGTGTGATTATTGCCTTTTTTTTGGGGTGGTGGGAAATCATCAAATAACCCCTCCCGCTCTTGGGCAGAGCGAAAGGGAGTGTCAGACTTCTACTGACTAAAAACCACCCATGTTCCTTCTTAGCCCTATATGTCAAGGCCGCGGTATCTCTTACAACATCCCGCAGCCCTGTGGTTAGCCTAACCTGGTGTCAGAGTTTTAGGAAGCCCATGGGCCTCTGACTTGGCTTTTTATATGCCATCGAGAATGATCTCTTAGGCATGCTAGTGAAGTCAATACAGCACACAATGTCACAGTTATTCAGTTTGTCTGCGTAGATCGTCGCAGCACCGAGGCTGAGGGCGTGTTGTTCCTAGTTCCTACTACCCACGCAATAGTTATGCAACAAACGCAGTCCTACCCTACGTCCTACACATTTTTTTATTTCTTTTTTCTATGTCTGTCGATTTGCGCTCCTTTCCTCTCTCAGGAACACGTAACGTGCTCCCTGCATTCTTAGCATGCATAATACATATTTAAACGAACACTATTATCATCGTTCGATATGAAATCTACAATAGATCGTAAAAACAGTGCATTTCCATTTACCTAGTTAAAAAAAGTAACCATTAGAATTGCTTGCGTTCGACTCAAATGACAGTGTGCAAAAAACTATTGTAATTATCATGAATAGTGCAGTATGCACGCTGCATAACCTACATTAAAAGTATCACGTAACGTAACGTTGAAAACAATTATGGCGAAAAATGCGGGTCAAGTTTCTCAAATTTCCAAAACAGTTTACATCGGACATTTGCGTATTTGCAAGTCTAAATCGATGTCGGGTCCGAGTACAACCGAGCATCTAAACACAAGAATTTCGATATTTTCCGTTTTAAATCAAAACAATGTCAACGTACTTTACCCCAGAATTAGTTCACCGATAAACAAGGTAGACAAACTATACACATACAGATAACTACACCAGCTTATACAAACAGGCTAAACACGGCTTAAAGTTGATATCACTCTTGACTATCTTCATTGTTAATAACAAAATCACCGGCTTTTTGGAAAGAAAGAAAGAATAGCACTTACGGCAAACACCAAATTGGCGAAGAACAAGATGTATTTAACCACAAATTCACCGCACCCCATCTTGATTTAGTATATAATATGTATAGGTAATTAAAAGAAAGTACGTTCGTCCAACTATGAGGTTGATCGTACACTGTGCGAATATGGGGCGGGAGTGATAGGAAAACTTATCGTTTGATATTGATAACGAACGTATGAACGAATTCAAGTTTCATATTCGCTGAAGGTATGAATAATTTAATCTAAGTATTCGATTTTATTCCGGGGTAAACGGAATGTCCCTGAGGTCAGGTCGTGAGGACGAATGTAGGAAGAAGGAAAAAGTTTATCAGGGATTCGTGTAATTTTACATATTTTTGAAGTAGTTATCTCATGTGACCATGAAGGCTTTAAGTGAAATAAAATATTTTGATCACCAACTTCCAATAACAGGGAAAATATCATTTTGAGGGGTCAGTACAGACCTACACTTTCTGTTAATATAATAAGTGTAAAGTTGGTGATTTAACCATGTGTGGTGACCATTATTCATTACAGGCTGGCTGATAGATTACGGACTTCTGGCACTGCATACATAATAGTACTACGTACTTCTGGCGCCTGTTACAGCTCCAATTACATTTAGTTTTCTTATCTGTTCTAGAGTATCCATGTTAACCAAACTGGTTACTGGTTATTACCATCATAATTTTCCGAGTAAATGTATTTATTTCAATTGAACCAACTGGGCCTATCGTAGTCCACAGTTGGAGATAGGCCTCTACGAGCTACGCCACAACGTAATGCCGTGCGCCTTGTGCATTCCTTCTGACGCAGCCAGTGTTTAAAGGTCAGTCTCATCGAGGCTGCGGGTTGTTCGAAAGAGCAGATACCTACAGCCGCCCCGGCACAAAAAGCTAAGAACGAACATGGATGGTTTTTAGTCAGTGGAAGTCTGACACTCCCTACCGCCCAGGGTGGGAAGAGTCATTTGATGATTTCCCACCTCCAACAAAATAAAAGGTTGGTGGTCCCCCTATCTGGGTGTCGGCGCATACTATGCACTTCAGGAGGTGAAATTCCTTAATGGATGTCCTCCGCCCTGAGGAGGCTTTTCATTGTTTTTTTTCAACAATGGAAAATCATCATATGGCGCCTCCCGCTCTGGGCGGTGCCCGAGGGAGTGTCAGACTCTTACTAATTCTGCAACCCTGGCAGGCACTGGCCCTTGTGCGCCCCAGAGACGCGAGGAGTCGGGCGGCGCGTGCAGAAGGCTCGTCGCGTACTATTTTATTCATTTACCGCAACGAACGCTACATTTTAAACTAACGAGCGAAAAATCGCTTCTTGTAAAATCGTCGTTATAAATCGTTACCGTTTTCATACATCGCCTGTGCTTAAATTAAAAACGCACAACGCGCCGCGTCTCCGTAAATGAATGAGGCCTTTAGTCATTCTGGCAGGTATTTCGAATTATTTGGTAGTAAAATAGATTATTTTCTGGTAGGCGTTTAAACACAAGCCATTATTAATTACAATAATTACTAATCCTAAGGAAATATTATACCTTTCCTGTCAAAACCCGATATTTTCTTGGTATTACGACTGTAGGCACCCACCTAATTGACGAAAATAATATTTATCGAGTGCTGTTGTCATGGGAGCATGGTTTCCTCAAGATGTTTTCCTTCACCGCTTTGAGAGCAACGGTGATGAAATAAATTACACGGAGTAATCCGCCTGCCTGGGTTCGAACCATCGACTTACTGTTCGTAAGTCGGGGCCACGGCTGCTCTTGAAATGCGGATACTACTCAGTTGTATCTGGTTAATTCTGGTAAGACTAGAAATTTAGTCGACTTCAACATACTTGTGTAAAGCCTAGGTGATGATGATGATGATGCTGGCATTTAATTAGAACGGAAAAGTTAAGTTTCTATATTGTATCAGATTACTTTGGTCAGTACTGTTTGACTTTATCAGGCTGGTAGCAGTTGCCCGATATTTTTGTGAAAACTAGGACATACCTCTAATGTGACGTGATAGCATTAAAATCACCAACGTGCACTGACTTAGGTAGAAGGTGTTTTCCCCTTATAATACCCAGTTCCGTTCCCCAAAATGAACGGGATATTTTACATGCTAATGTTTTGGTTAGACCTACAATTTAGATAGGCAAGTCTGATGATTTCAGTTTTTCGCCAACACTTCCTGCCAATGACGTTATAGCAGTCCAATCACCAGTTGAAACAAATGAAAGTGAATTGACTCGTAAACACAGATAACTCACGAAAATGAAAAACAAAGTTAAAGCTGGAACTAATCTTATCTTGTGATAATTTTGTGACAACATGTTCGAAGTAGGGTAACCAGTTAACCACAATCAAACCACCGTACCTCACAATTGTTTTCTTCTAAAGATTTCTTTTCAAAAGGCAGGTTTGGCATTGGCTACATATTCGCATTGAAGGAATGCTGTTCGTTGTCCTAACGATTTAAGAGCAAAAAATGTCCAAAACTAAAATAAGAATTGGTTGAGTGTATCCACACAGTAGTACACTATTAACCGGGGGGATGCAAGTCCACAATTTCTTTCTTATTTCTTTCTTTTTTTTAAAAACGTTACCCCACACTAGGGATTTCTCATGTATCGTGGGTGCGTTTACAAACATTGAAACTCACAAATATCCAGACCCGGAACAACTATCTGTAGGCCATACAAATATTTGTTCCGTGCGGGGATCGAACCCGCGACACACAGCACAGCAGTCCAATCGCTCAGCCACTGCGAAAATAAACATTATGATCACTAAAATATGATTAATAATTTATTTTGAAATACACACATCAAAAGTGTCTAGGGATCAAGCATTTTTATGCGGATTTCTTGAGATTGAAATGTGGCTTTGTAATAAATTAATGATTTTATAAATTTATATGGATCCTTTTTGGTGCATTTCATAATTTGAATCAAGAACTGTGAATCAAATTCGAGTAAAAGATGAAAATCAGCTGTCAATATTTTCCCTATAAAAACATACAACGCATTGAAGACATTATTAGTGCTACTGTTTCCCTACTACTGATTAAAACCAACGTTATTATGGAGCGGCGACGTCATTTAAGCAGGGAAGAAATGCTCAGAGCCGTGGGAATGATAGAAGCTGGTTCCCGGCAACGTACTGTGGCTTTAGCTCTGAATACAAGTCAGAGTGTTATCAGTCGACTTTGGACACGTTACCGAAGCACTGGTACCGTGGCTGAGCGCCATGGAGGACGGTATCGCTGCACCACACGGAGACAAGACCGATACATTCAAATCTTAACTCGAAGAGCTCCAACAATAACCGCCATGATGTTAGCCGTGAGGCTTCATCACTCTTCAGGGAACTTAATTAGCGACCAAACAGTCAGAAACCGCTTGCATGAAGTGAACCTTCATTCCCGAAGACCGCTACGGGTACCACCTATAGCAATGCACAATCGTAGGATTCGATATCAATGGGCTCTTGAACACAGAAATTGGGCAGAAGAACAATGGCGTTTCGTGTGCTTTTCTGATGAGTCTCGTTTTGGTATGAGACCGGATACAAGACGTATACGACACTGGAGAACCCCTGGACGCCAACAGCGATTAAAATCCTGCCAGGAAGTCCATCCTTATAGTGGTGGAACCATCATGGTATGGGCGGGTATTTGGATCGGCGGACGAACTGAGTTGATTTGGATCAGAGGCAACCTCAACGCTCAAATTTATGCTGAGACGATTGTATCAGACGTCATCGTTCCTCTACAAGTGCAAATCGGTCCCTTATTTCAGTTAATGCATGATAATGCACGACCGCACACCGCAAGAGTTGTAAGACAGACTCTCGCCGCAGCTAACATCAATGTCCTGCCCTGGCCTGCTCAGTCGCCAGACTTGAACCCGATTGAGCATGCATGGGATATGCTACAGAGAAGAGCTCTACCGAATATGGAGGGTATCCAGTCGCAAGAAGACCTTTTTTTGTTGTTGCAACGAACATGGGCGGCCATTCCACAGCGTGATTTGGATGAACTCATTTTGAGTATGCCAAACCGATGTTCTTGTGTTGTTAGTGTTCGCGGTAGAAACACGGATTATTAATTGTCTAAGTTACCCAATAAAATTTTAAAGAAAACTGTTATTTCAGTCTTTTTTTCGAACTTTAATGTTAGTGGTTCAAATGTCAAAAATCCCTTTATTAGGAAAATGGCAAATTTCTTTATTAATGCAAAGGTGACTTGGTTTATCGTTACTGTGACAAACGAAAACACTTTATTTGATGAATCCTTAAAGAATATTTTAATTAATATCAATCAGGAGAAAAGTTATTGCAAAAATATATGTTGATCCCTAGACACTTTTGATGTGTGTATTTACACCATATTATTATCTAATTAAATTGACTCGATTATTTTTGTTAAAATTAACTCAAAATATATGTTTTTACGGAAAAACTAACTTGTATTACCTATAAAATTATCAATTTGACTTCTCGATTTGAAACATAATTAGATTAAACTGGCCAAGTGCAATACAGACTTGCACAAACGGTTCCGCACTGTCGTAGTTGGGAAGGCAGCAACAGAAAAACATATTTTGTGATAAGTTGGTTTTTCATAGTGTTTGTATGAATGACAAAGTTATATTTGCGGTTTTTAAATGTGATATATCTCAAAAACCATTTACTATTTATTGTTCAAACAAATTTTGGTTAAAAGTTTCTATTGCGATCTACAGCATATATTTTTTTTAGATTTTTCACTCTCTTAGTTTAAAAGTTAAAGGGAAAAAAATCTTTCAAACTATTGACTTGGAGAAAAAATGGTATTCGGATCTTCAATGTCATTTTTTAAGACCTGTCTATAGACATCCTACACGTATAGGTTTTATGAAAAATGTTTTTTTCAGTTTCAGTTCCATGTATGGGAAGAACCCCTTTTGGGGGGGGGGGGAATATCATCAAATAACCCATCCCGCTCTTGGGCAGAGCGAAAGGGAGTGTCAGACTTCTACTGAATAAAAACCACCCATGTTCCTTCCCCCAGTGGCCCAGTTGTATAATTATTTTATGCATGTTAACTGTGCATCAACTGTACTTGGTTATTTGTAGGGCTATCCTAACTTTTACATGAGCGTTACTACACATAATACCTAATACCTATACCAAATAAAGCTTGTAAAGTCAGTCTACACAGCCGATAAATAATGATCATTGTAAAATCAATTCAAATAAAGTTAAGAGCAAAATTAATCACTTTAATATTTTTACTTTTTCATTAAAAAAACACATCACATCACACAGCTGACGCCCGAACTAGCTCGTTACAAACTGGGAGCAGGACCAGTTTGACGTGTTTTTTAAATAGACTTTTGGAAAGGAGGTGGTGATGTGTTTCACTAGCATTTTTTTTCAGTTGAGTAAATTTTCAGTTTCAAGCCGGGTTTGGCTCGGGGCTGCGGGTTGTTCGAAAGACCGCGGCCTCGACAGAAAGCGCTAAGAAGGAACATGGGTGGTTTTTAGCCGAAAAAGAAGTCTGACACTCCCTACCGCTCTGCCACAGCGGGAGCGGTGGGATCATTTGATGATTTTCCACAGGCCACAAAAGTCTTTTTTCCAAAAAGGAGAAGGTTCTCTATTCTTGTTTGTATTTTGTTTTTTTTTTATGTATGTTCACTTTTATTACCACAAGAGCTTCAAAATTATTTGGTATTTCCCGTTAAGTTCGTTGCAAACAAATGAAGCAGTCAAGTTTTTCAGGAAAAATCACTCGCGCTTCGCGCTCGTGATTTTTTAACCTGGAACACTTGACGATTTTATTTGTTTGCAGGGAACCTTGAGGGAAATGCCAGATAATTTTGAAGCTCGTGTGGTATTCGGGGGATTATTTTTCCGTCCCAAATGTCGGCCAATAGAATTGCACCATGAGACGAAATGTACAGTTAACAAATAAGAATTTCATAATGAACATTTCCTTTGACTTTTTTATCGATGGTGGACAGAGAACAAACTCCAAATCGACTCATTTTCATGCAAAATCTCCAATTTTCACAATTGAATTCAACCTGTCAGTTTGACGTGTGGTTAATTTGACTGGATCATGTTTTGTTTTTTATATATAGCAACTACCAGAGAAAATTTTCAAAAAATTATCAGTATAATACCATGTAGGTACCACGTGACGTCGAATGGTGCAATTCTATTGGTCGATATTTGGGTCGGAAAAATAATCGCGCATATCTCTGTCAATGGCGTCAATTGTGGATCGATTTAAAAAAATATTTTTGTGTTACATAGGGTATCCTCCCGAGGTGGTCCCTTTGTCACCAAATCATGATCTGATGATGGAATCCCTGAGAAATCGAGGGCAACCCTTAAATTTTATAGGCACATATGATGTTTTTTATATATTTTCAGAACCTGTTAAAGTATTTGCGTCTGATCATCATAATATCATGTGGATTCACTGATGATGACGGAAGGTACAACTCCACAACGGTTAGGAGTTGAAAGAAAATTCTTTCATATACATACGTACGTACCTACTTAGGGAGCGATATGTATTCTTTCATTGAGGGTATACAGGGTGTAAATTAACCCTTCACACATACGTCAACCAAGCATTCTGTACATCAAACTAAGTACCCCTACGTAAAAATTTTTGCTGGGAAACGACTTTTTTTTGTGCTAGTGAATGCTTTGAATAGTAAAAGGGTCATGGAGGTAATTTAAGTAAAGTTATAACCTGAAAAACTAGTATTTACAAAAACATGCAGCTGTGTAAAATTTGGAACTTTGACCCCCAATATCTCCGTAACTAGGGGATTCCCAGGTATGGTCTAGAACAAAAAAATGTTCGCAGTGGTGGGGAGAACAAATGCCTTTCGTTTGCGTTAAGGGTACTTTTACACCCTTTATAACCTAAGTAATACCTTCATGTTGATGAGCTGATGATGGAAAGTATAGGCAACTCCTCAATGGTTAGGAGTTGGAGGATAATTCCTTAATAACATATCATAGGGACGCATATATGGTTGTATTATTTCAGGTTATCTAGGTGAGCTGAATAGCTGATTATGGAAGGTACTACTCCTCAACGGTTAGGAGTAGAAAGCAATAATAAGGGAATCTTGAAGGTTAAGGGTTAGGTTTCTTGGTTGAATGTTAAATGCATAGTAATTATTTGTATTATTTGTGTTTGTTTTGTTGTGTAACTAAAAATGGTTTTTTTTTTTACAAATAGTGAAAAATAAACTTCAGATAAAAATCAACTTTTGAAGTCGGTGGCAAAAAAAAACGAAATCAAATAAACAATTGTCACCGACTTCAGAAGCTGATATTTTTCTGAAGTTTTTTTTTTTTTGTAATTTTGTTTTTTGAAGTCAGTTTTTTTTTGCAATAATTTTTTTTATATCGCAGATTGTCTTGAGTCAATTGATGACTATCCACCACCCTCAAAGAAAACGGTCTTGTGAAAAGGATATGTCTTAGTTCGAGTTAGAGCCGTAGCATGCGTTAGCTCCGTAGCCGTTAGTATGAGCCATAGGGGTGTTTATATTCCCGGGTTTTGGGATTTTATATTGCATGCTTGATAATTCCATGACTTCTTTTGCGCTTGTGTCATTTGAAGACATCCTGCGCACAGTGACTTCGTCATAACGTTTGATGTCATTTTTCATAAAAGCGCCCTCTATTGGAATATGTTGTAATTAACTCGGAACCAAATATTCTGCTTGTTTGATCAGTTTGGTATAAGATTTTGTAAGTGGTTGATGCGTATTGAACACAGATGACGCTAAATTAAGTTTAGACCAAATGATATTGAACTTTATTTTCGTTTGAATGTACGAATCTATAAAGAGTTACAGAGAGAGTTTGCTTTTTTTTTTCTTTTTTTCCTATACTTCAAGAATCACTTTAATGTAGTTTGTCCAGTTTTTTTTACTCAGATTTTGTTCGTGTCACTGCACAATTTTTGATTTTCTTACTAAATCTTGATGGAGACTTTTTTTTTAATAAGACAAGCCCACCTCACTATTTCCAAACCACTGTAACTAAGCCAGAATCAACAGAGGCGACCAAAAGAAAAGCGCCGAGACAATGAAGCTCGACGAAGTCCCAGAGAAATGATTTAACTGTCTTGGATCCCGCAACGAAATTAATCAGAAAAGAATAACGGAGGAGTAGGAAGAATAGGAATGGACACATGAACTATACTCAAATCACAAAGTCTTCCTGCACTTCTTTTTCTTCGTGTGGGCAGTAGGTATAGCTCTAACGACCCCACACCCCTTTTTTATTTTTTGGCGGGTGTAAAATCATCGAATAACCCCTTCCGCTCTTGGGCAGAGCGAAAGGGAGTGTCAGACTTCTACTGACTAAAAACCACCCATGTTCCTTCTTCGCCCTCTATGTCGAGGCCGCGATAACCTGTGGACAACCCGCGGCCCCGACGGGCGTCGGCCCTTTCGGGCCCCTCCCATGTTGCTGACATCTCTTTGAGGCGCGCGTGGAACACGAACACGGTGGCATCCGGGCGGTGGCTACCGCCTGATTCGGTGCAGGTACCTCCCGAAACAACCGTGTCCGGTGAGGACCTGCGTCAGACGGAAAGTGAGGGCGCCGTGGCGCCTCTCAAGCCACTCCTCAAAGAGGGGACTTACCGCCACTATCGTGGCGTGCCTTGCACGGGGTTGCGACAGTCGCTGTCTCCATGTCGCCATGAGATCGCACCGGAGGTCTGTCCGCCGCGCAGCAATTCGCCGCGGCAGCGGAGTGACCCCCCGGCGCAGCGCCTCCGCGCGCCATTGATGCAGGCGCGCAAGGATTATCGCCTCCAGATCCCACGGCGGCAATCCGGCAAGGAGGTTCGCCGCTTCGCGGGAGATCGTGCGGTACCCCCGTACCATCCTTACGGCCATGACCTTCTGGGGCACGTTCAGGTAGTGGGCGGCCCGCTTCCTCAAAGCAGGCGCCCACACCGGGGCCCCGTAAAGGGCCATGGACCGCACGATCCCCGCATAGAGCCTCCGGCAGGAGGCGTTTGGCCCCCCCAAATTGGGCAAGAGCCACCTAAAGGCAGCCCCGGCCCGCTCCAGTCTGGGAGCCAAACGTCGGAAATGCTCCACGAAGTTCCACCGGCTGTCGAGGACGAGTCGGCCTCGGGAGGCTTTGGGGGCGTTTTTTTGGGCAGGCGCTTTGCCCTTTTTCTGGGCAGAGGCGCCTTGCCCTTCTCAGAAGGTGCCGCCTTGCCCTGCTCAGGGGATGCCGGCTTGCCCTTCTGGGGGTCAGCCGTCTTATTAGCCGGCACATTTCGTTCGTCGGAGGCGGAGGTCCACGGCAGATTGCCTCCGCTGCCGCCAAAATAGAGGCTGAGGCTGCGCTCATGGCCCTGTTTTTTGACGAATTGACCCTCTTCAGGGCCACGTCGCGGATTGTCGTCTTCACCACGTCCTCAAAGGCAGCCATTCGCCTTTGGTTAGAGGCTCCACTGGTCTCCGGCTCCGGCTCACCGCCGGAAGACTCCGAGGAAGGAATCCTCCGATTAAGGTGAACTCCCTCCCCGGCGCCCTCCGCGGCTCGCCGGCCAGCCGCTTTAGAAGCGAGCCGTCTCCCTCTCCCGCCCTTCCCCCGTCCACTCTTGGGGACCTTCCGGGCCGAGGTCAATTCTCCGTTGGACGAAGACTCCTCCAGGCTCTGTCTGGGCCGCTTGCGGAAACGCTCCGCGTTCCCCGCAGCAGCCTCCGAGCCTTCGCGCCCAGAGCCTTCGCGCCCAGAACTCACCGAGCTGCTAGACACGGAGTCAGACTCCGACCCCGTATCTATCCGCCGCTCAGGCGAGCCCTTCCGCCACAATTTGGCAGGAGCCTTTTCGCCGCGCTTTCCTGACACCTTGTCAGGCCCTTTCGTTGTACCGGTCACAGGACTTCCTGACCGGGAGCCTCCTCGGCTCTTGTTGCCACTGGCAAGCGGTGGTGAACGATTGTTGCCCCCCCCAGAATACGAGGGGCTTGACGCCTCCAGAGGAGACGTGGCGGATTCTCCAGCTGCTAAGCAGCTGGTACCGCCCTGGGGTAATTCTCTTTCAATGGTTCCGTCCATATTTTTTGTTCCTTTTAAAGGGTATGGTCCCTGTCTCTCCCATCCTTTCTCCCTCCGCCTACTCGCTGCCCTCACAGTCACGTCTGATGAGCAAATGCGAACCAGAGAGCAGCAAGAAGGATAACGTCCTTCGACAGGCACACCGCCCGAAAACCCGAACACTGTTCACATCTCCGGGCGGTGCGCCCCTCGCGTGTCCCTCTTTGTCTGGTCTCTCACACTTGGACCTTTCCGGCATGAGTATATCTACCGGCAGAGCTCCAAGGATCACTGAGACACACAAGTCCCACCACGACGGCAACGTGTGGACACTCCGGTGGGGACCCCACACCCCTTAGTGTCAGATTTCTAAACCTCCTCAAGGGCCTCTGACATAGTGATGCTAGCGAAGGAGGTGGCGGTCCGTCTTACGACGACGACAGGCCATGTCGACGGCGCGTTCGTGTTCCACGCGCGCCTCAAAGAGATGTCAGCAACATGGAAGGGGGCCCCCCCGCAAGGGTTGATGACACCCGTCGGGGCTGCGGAATGTTGTAAGATATACCGCGGCCTTGACATAAGTATAGAGCTAAGAAGGAACATGGGTGGGTTTTAGTCAGTAGAAGTCTGACACTCCCTTTCGCTCTGCCCAAGAGCGGGAGGGGTTATTTGATGATTTCCCACACCCCAAAAAAAAAGATGGGTGAATGTTCGAGTTTCTTTGAGAGGATGAACGGAAGATGATTTATTTTTATTTTTTTTATTTAATTCGCCTGCGTGGATGTCGGTCAAATTATACACCTAAAACCTTCCTGGAGAACCACGAACCACCCTATCTATTGCTGAAAATCGATGCTGAAGTTTAAGTTTATTATGGCGAACAGACAGACATACAGACGCGGCGGAGGACTTTGCTTTAAAATAAATGTAGGTGATAGTGATAGTCTTTTTCATAGCGTGTCGATGGCAATCTAAATTTGTGTCAAACCAAAACCTTGGTTCTGTGGCTACAAAAAAGTCTCCAAACCTGTTATATCCGCCATATGTCGCATTCGTCTAGGATTCTGTAGTACTCCTGTTTTCTTGCAAAAAATTCGGGTTAGGGACTCCCCTGTGTGCGGTTCGGAAGAAGGTACCTACTCTGGATCACATCTTTGAATGCTCAAACAACATTCCTCCTTTAGATCTGTATAAATGTCTCCCTAAATTTAAAATCCCTCTTCCGACATATTTCCCCTCCCTGCTAACATATTCCTCCCCCGAACTGCTTGTGGTGCTGATGACTTTCATCCGTCACAATAACATTAAATTACAAATCTGAATGTGTGGGTGTGGTATGCGTATAATCTATGTTTTAACAATTTTAATATTTATTTATTTCTATTTTTATGTTTGTTTCAGTCCCGTACTAACCCGACAAGAACCACGTGGTGTCGAAAAATTTAATTTGCGATCTTGATTAATTAGGTAACATTACATTCATGTTTTTATTTTTTTTACTCTGGCACACTTGTTTTTCCAATTCACTGGACATTGGCAGAATAGTCGACATCGGCTTTAATTGCCATTAAACAAAAATAGAATAGAAGTTAGTTATCAACGATCTAATAACCGTGGCATGAGATGAGAACTTTTAATTGACTTGGTGTAAGTGTTGCAGATATTACGACATTTCCAGTTAATTACATTTGTACTAAAAACAAAATATATGGAAAATAAAAAATAAAAAACCGACTTCAAAAACACAAAAAAGGGAAATACACAAAAAAGTGAAAAAGAAACTTTAGAAGAAAAATCAGCTTTTAAAGTCGGTGGCAAAAAGAAGGTTTTTTAATTGTCTGACTGAACTTCCTTGTTGGGTTCTTTTAGCTATTTATGATGTCGTTACGATTGAACTTTTTTTGTGAAATCATGTGAAATGGACTCGATGGAAAATAGTAATTCTGGGAATAGACTTTCTAAAAAAATGTACATTTTGGGAATTGGACATTCTGAACTTAGGTCAGACAGTCACATTGACAGCAGGAAATGTAGACTACCTAAAGTGAACAACATTTCCAAACTAGGAAGGCTCTGTTTACCCACAGGCAAATACCAAAAATTTCGGCAACGTAATATCACACGTCACAATTTTTACGCCCGTCTGGGTTTTTTCATTCAATGTCTCATGAAAAGCCAGAAAATTTAAATCATCCAGTAAATTAGCATTAAGTCATAGATAGTGGTGGACAATTTAAATCGGTCGCGTAATAGTTTTTATTTTTAGAGATCAAAGTCATTAAATCATTCGCAACGGACAACTTCGCCAGTCTCTGCCTGACCGCTGTAAAGAGTTATCGTGTTCGCGAGCGGTATTTAATACAAACAACTTATCGACTAACTTTATCACAGAAAACGTTGTAAAGAAACCTCCATATTGTGTCTTTCTATTGTTTATTTAATTAGTGTAAAACATGGCTAAGGATCACGTGACATTGAATATTGTGAACGAGAATCAAAAGATTTTGGACCAAAGTTTTGACGATGAGGTAGAGATGATTTTCGGCAGGCCCCCACCGGCGACTACTAAGAATCATCTGACGAACAACATTATTGATGCTGAGCGAGGACTAAAAGCACGTTTTGTAAGTTCTATTTTATTTATTAGTATGATAAGTTGATAACATAAATTAGCAAAGTCAATTGTGTCACTTTACAAGAGTAGTACATACCATTTCGTCTACACATTAGTACAGTAAAATAAAAGTCCTACTTTAATAAAAAAGAGCGAATCAAATCAATCAAGCGAGCACACCTGAGCAGCGGTGGCCCAGCGGTGGCGGCCCCGACTTGCGAGCAGTAAGTCGTGGGTTCGATCCCAGCCAGGCGCATTACTTTGTGTAATTTATTTCATCACCACTGCTCTCAAAAACGGTGAAGGAAAACATCGTGATGAAACCGGCATGTCCTGGAACCAAAAATTCGAAGCCATGTGACAACTACCAACTCTCACTGGACCCGTGTGGTAGACTATAGCCAATTCCCTGTGAGAGAGAGGAGGCCTTTGTCCCAGCAGAGGGAACATTTATAGGCTGATGATGATGATGAAACCTCACCCCCAAGGGGTTAGAGCAAAGCCGCGGATCTATCAAACAAACCAAAAAAAGTTAGTCACACCTTGTAGGGGTCATTGCCCCATCATTTAGCATGTTCATGATTCTACAGTAGCATTGAAGTTGCTTCCTAACATGAGACTGCATATTATTTAAATACCTGGTCTATCTTTATATGACAATTAAAAAAAAACAGCATACAAAAAGACATGTTGCCAGGGAAAAAGAACCGGTGTCCATATTTAATACTGGTGTTGATCTTAATATTAATGATACCATATTAATATTATTATCAGGTCAGATTAGGTTATTTTGGATCTCCAGGGATCGGGGAAGGCACACTAGTTTCCATGATGTTTCCATGTGTTCGCTTCCCACACTTATAAGTGTGGGAAGCGAACACTGGAGTGGTTTTTAGTCAGTCTGACAGACCCCGTCGATCGCCCCAGTGCGGTGGACATCCGTAGGGATTTTCCACACAGGAACAAAAAGTAAAGTTTCACTCCCTACCACTCGCCCAGAGTGGGAGATTTATTTGATGATTTCCCAAAATAAAAAAAGAATGGTGGGGTCCCCAGTCTTCATATCGTTTTCGTAACATTTCCGTGACTGGCCATTATGATACGGAATTCCTTTCCGCTGAACACCGCACAGTTTTCCATTTATTTCAATAATTCAACAGTAATGTGAGTTATGTACCTACTGAACTTTTCTCGGCAATATTGAAAAGAAAGAAATTGTGTTTATTGGCAATATTGGCAGTAGGTATGGCCGAATAAAGTGACTTGACGACACACACGGACGGACAGACAGACATGACGAATCTGTAAGGGTTCAGTTTTTTGCCATTTGAGCCCTAATAGAAACACGTTAAAATTATCCCAACAAACTTTCAACCCCTATTTAACTCCCTTAAGGACTGAATTTCGATTTTTTAAAACTTTCCTCGAGAACAACTTTATCCATTGGTGAAAACAGCATACAGCCAGACGCGGCGGAGGACTTTGTTTTATAATAATTTATTATGTAGTGATAGTAATGACTGATGGACGATATAGGCCGATGAATTGAATAAAAGCTGACCACAAAAAGCAAACTCGCATAATCATCTTATGATTATCTAGAGTTACGCTGTAAACAGTTAATCTGGGAGATCTACAAGGTACGAAAGAACATTTCATGTGAAACTGTAGAGTTCATTTAAGTAAAGTGGGTCAGAAACCACAAACATTCAATAATACGACCTACCGACCTACCTACTCCTCCGCCATTCTTTTCTGATTAATTTCGTTGCGGGATCCAAGACAGTCAAATCATTTCTCTGGGACTTCGTCGAGCTTCATTGTCTCGGCGCTTTTCTTGTGGTCGCCACTGTTGATTCTGGCTTACAGAAGTTACAGTGGTTTGGGAATAGTGAGGCGGGCTTGTCCCAATAAAAAAAATACATACGAGTAAGTTGGAGGTAGCTATGAAAACCCGAAGAAAATCCCCGATAATTAAAATTCGTGAATTCGCAATCTCGCCTAAAAAGTTGTAATTAAGACAGATTATTATATAACATCACGCCTGTAATCTCCGAAGGGTTAGGCAGAGGTGTACCCCAATAGGAAACCGACATAATTATCGCTAAATAAACCACCAAAACAACCGTCTCAGTTCATACAAGAGTCAATAATGCGTTTTCATCAAATAATCACTTTTGACACTTGTGAACTGAGACGGTTGTTAGGTGGTTTTAATCATTATTACTCAATAAATAGACAATTGTTACTGCCGTGAATCCCATTTTATTTAACATACGACTTGATACTGACCGGGAAATTGCAAAAAACGTAAGGAAATTCGAATTTCGCGGGGTACCTCGTCGCCTTCCCCTTTAAGTTCCATACGACGCGAGCATATTGCCAGCAATCGGGCAAAAATACAGGCTCCGTGGTTGCTACGGATTTTAGTATAAAAAAATGCAATTTTCAATGGTTGCATCATCTTCTGATGTAGCGTTTTATCTATTCTTACAGGTAATTAATCCTAGTTCCGAAAGTCTAGTTCTAAGAAATTTAGCATGCCATTTTCTAAATGATGAGCTTGAAGAAAAGTCTGGAGTAGTTTGCAACACCGGTACTGCTTTGACCTACAAACAGTCAGTCAAGCTTATTATTGTTCTTCTACTCTTTCATTTTTTCTTTGGAGGGTGAGAAATCATCTGATCATCAAATCACATCAAATGACTCCTGCCGCTCTGGGCGGAGCGGCAGGAAGTGTCAGACTTCTACTGACTAAAAACCACCCATGTTCCTTCTTAGCCCTTTGCTTTGAACAACTCGCAGCCCCGGCAGGCGTTGACCCTTGCGGGCTAAAAAACTACTGCAACGATTTTCATGCTGTTTTCACCAATGGACAGAGTAGTTCTCGAGGAAGGTTTAAGAATATATTTTTTTTAGTTCTACCTTTATGGGAGTTAAATAGTGTAGTGAGTGTTTGTTGCGATATTATTCGACATCCACGCGGGCAAAGCCGCGGGCAAAAGCTAATTCCGTATAATAGTCAATGATATTGTATGCTAAGTTTCTGGCAAGTCGTTGCATTCACTTTATTTGGAAATCAATGCGTAATTGATTGGATCAATAAGACTATTTAGTTTTATCGGAACCGGGGCTTTTCGCGTCATGTTTTTAACCTTACGTCGAGTCATCCTTCAGGACCTCTCTTTAACTGTTTTGCGAATAAAACAAGGATATTTATTGTAATTAATATATATTCCTGATTATAAACATATTTATAATGTTTTATTATAATTATATTAGACATCCATATCACCCATCAAATAAATGATTACGGTTACTTATTTCTAACAGACTTCCAAAAAGGAGGAGGCTTATCTCTATTCGTGTGTATGTATTTTTTTTTATGTATGTTCACCGATATCTCCGTCAATTGTAGAACGATTTTTTAAATTATTTTTGTATTAGAAACAATGTACTTCCGCGGTGGTCCCATTTTCACCCAGTCAAGATCTGATGATGGGATGCCAGGAAAATCGAGGGCAACCCTCAAATTTCATAGGCATTTGTTACGTTTTCCATAATATTTCCTAAAGCTGTTCAAGTATTTGCGTCTGTTTATCATAATCTCATGTGGATGCACTGATGATGAAAGATACAAAAAAAAGTATTAAAAAGTTGATAATGAAGCGTCTAAGAAATTATTTGCTTAGAAACGTAAATTGCATCACATTGGTAGAGGCGCTTCATGAACTAATAATACAAATTCCTGATACCGCTAAGCTGCGCATCACTTTTCAGAGTTTTTACAAGAGTAATAATATACTAATAACTGTCTGTCTTGAAAGATTCGATCATTGCGCAACAGATCATCGTAATTGTATGCAATGTTTATATAAAGGGTGTAAAAGTACCCTTAACGCAAACGAAGGGCATTTGTTCTCCCCACCACTGCGATCATTTTTTTTGTACTGGACCATACCTATACTAGACTATTTACGGAGATATTGGGGGTCAAAGTTCCAAATTTTGCACAGCGGTTTTTGTAAATACTAGTTTTTCAGGTTATAACTTTACTTAAATTACCTCTATGACCCGTTTACTATTCAAAGCATCCACTAGCACAATGTTTTAACAGTGCTACATTGAGTTTCACCGTAAAATGTGATTTTAGACCCCAAAAAAAAGTCGTTTCTCAGAAAAAATGTACGTAGGGGTACTTAGTTTGATGTACAGAATGCTTGGTTGACGTATGTGTGAAGGGTTAATTTACACACCCTGTACAAGACTAGTTATTGATTAGTGTCTAAAGATTAAAAGTCCCTAAATAATCAATTGTAGTAAGTGCTATTTTATACGTTAAAGTTTATTACGGGTGAGGCCAAACGAGCGTAATTTTGTGAGTCGTGAGTCGCAGAATTTCGGTCGCAGAAACTGTGTTGTGTTGTGTGCAAGGCAGACAACTCGTTTGCCGTCGTCGCCGTGTGAATCAAATAGGACTTTTGTATGAAACCTATTGCAGCAAAAATTCTGCGACTCACGACTCACAAAATTACGCTCGTTTGGCCTTATCCTAAGTTCATCCCGACATCTCTTTCGCGACCCCGGCATTATTATTATTATTATTATTTTTGTAATTTAAACGTTGCCTCACACTGGGAATTTCTCCTGTATCGTGGGTGCGGTTAAAACCATTTCAACTCACATACACAGACACCCAGACCCGAAAAAAATATCTCTAACCCATACAAATATTTGTTTCGTGCGGGGATCGAACCCGCAACACGGAACGCAGCAGTCCAATCGCTCAGCCACTGCGCCATCCGTGTCGTAATGAATTTTATAAATAAAAATCGAATTAATAATAAAGAAGCGTAAGAAGCTATCATTATTCATGAGTCGAGTTTACTCTGGCCTTAAAAGGCACGTTAAGCCGTTGGCAACGGCTATGATTAGTAGATATTTGATTTTCAGGCCATTGACCTGAAAGCCTGAAAGTCTGACTACCTACCAGTCTTACCAAAGGACCCGTATTTGGAACCTTTGTAGTTTCATGCCGGTTCTTCTCCTTAGGAATCGACCAATGCACCGTGCCCCCTTTTTTATGTCGACGTTTTACAAGTGCCCATGTAGGTAGGCCTATGTGAAATAAAATATTTTGACTTTGACTTTGACTATTACCCAGTAGGCTAACTGGTTTGTGGAGATCTGGCTGGCAGTCGCTCCCTGTAAAATAGATTGAACTGGAAGCCGAGGCATACTGCTAACAATATTTCCTATTTGGAATCTTTTAAAATCAAAACCAGTATCGCAGAGTCAGAATACGAGTACCTACCCTGGTCAGGATTTCAGTACAAATGTAATTGTTAAAACTGAAAATGTCGTAATATCTGCAACTCTTACACAAAGTCAATTAAAATTCGCATCTTATGTCACGGTTATTAGACCAAAGTCCGTTGATAACTAACTAACGTCGGCACTATAATAGAAATATATTGGATTCATTGAGAAAACAAAAAGGTTTTGTTGTACGAGAAAAGAATAATAAGATTGTTTTGTTTCCTAATGGAACTTATCACAGTTAAATATCCCACATTTTAATTAAAATTGCCTATTTAATGAAATCAGCCTCCACGTGTAGCGATAAAGATTTCCGTGACGTTCAGGCGTACTTTAACTGGACCGGCAACACAACGTGTTAGCGGACCCTTCCGAAGCCATATAACAAGCATTATTTACATCAAACTTACTTTTACAGTTTATACAAAAACTACTCAAAAATAATGCTGGGAAACAACTTTTTTTTGGGTGAAAAATCGGTAGGTAATTCGCTCGAAACATTGTACTGCTAGGGTAGGTATTAAAACTTTTGAATGATGTGGAACTTTGACCCCCAATATCATGAATTCATGATGTATGGTGTAGTACAAAAAAAATATCGCAATAACGGGGAAAACCGTCCCTTTTGACTTTGTCAAAGGTATGTTACTTCCATTTTTTTTTTTTAACGAATTTGAGATGAGTCGATAACTTCAATGTGTTTACTAAGAGTGCAAGCAAAAATGAGCTTAGTGGTGATCAGGCGGAAAGGTTGACTGGTAGAGAATGCCTTGTGGCATTAAGTCCGCCTATGTATCACTATTGTGCATAAAGTTTAAATAAATAAATAAAAGTCTCTAACAGTACTTAAATAAACCGGAATCAAGCACTGTTTCTCCTCGTCACTGCGATTTTTTGTTCTGGACCATACCTTGGAACCTTCTATTTACTGAAAGAAAAGAAATAATAGCCAGAGGACACAGTCCCAACTTTTTCACAAGTATTTTATTTAAATACAAGTTGAAATCATGACCAATGTACAATATCCCGATTCCATTGATGAAGCTATAGCAATGCCAGTCTATTTTTTTTCGATAGTATCACGCATGGAAATGTCCTCAAACAAGGAAACCATTGATTCCGTTGTTTGCTGATTGCGTCTGAGTCACTTCTGCAAATATAGCCAACATTTTTTCGGATTATTTACTGTTTGAGTCAAAAGACGGTAATTCCAGCCGAATGGAGAGCACACGCCTTCGTGGTTGCATAGTGACTATGAGTGAAACCTGTTTCGAAAAAACCCAAAGATGAAATCTTACTCTCTCTCGGAACTTATTAACTTGTTTTAATCTCAGTATGTAAGAATTTTCTCAAACGCAAGAATACAGTTCATTTACAAAAATGCAGATAAAAATATAGAAGGGTATTTTTGTTTGTATGATAGGAATGTGTTCCGACTGCACCCACACTAATTTCATCATAATCGGTTCAGCACTTTTTTTGTATAATAATAGTTAGGCTTCATAAACTCAACTGGTTTCTTTTAAAGTCGGTTGTTTTTTTTACATTTATTAAGGGTATAAAACTGTAAACAATAATAATTTATTTTGTCACGGGATGCGGTCTCGGGTTTCCCTCAAGGCTTTGAAGTTGCAAAAGCACTAGTATTGCACTAAGCTTTGTACCTACTAAAGTCATGAGTAGTCATGACTTTAACTGTACCCGCGACCTTCTTCCGCCCTGATCCAGCTGCCTAACGAGAGTCTTCTCAGGTGTTGGTCGAGGCTCTTAGCAATTAAGCCACTGCGGCTGAAACGACTATCGGCACACTGATCGCTGAATTCACACCCCACATGTCGACAACCTCGCGAGCCAAGTCAAGTTGCTTGATTTGCTTATCTTTCTCAGCTTTCACGCGAGGTTCTCGTCAAGCGGGACTAGGTATGTCACCAATCATTGCGCGCCGCTCTGATCGATCCACCACCACTATATCAGCCTTTAGCCTTATTGGCTACAATAGTCCTGTCAGTAATGATGGATTGATCCTAGTACAGTGTGATATTGCCATTTTTGAGAACTGGGTCGAGCACATACTTGTAGTACGGCTTAAAGTTACATTATTATTTATTAACCTCATTTTAAATAACAATACCACATTTTTTTTTCCTGAAAGTTGTTGTTGGTCCAACAATCAATGTACGGAACGGAAATGTAGGTAATTAATTTTTAAGATAATATTATTATGCTTGATTTATCCTCAAGGTTAGGCACTGGTTATTTTGAGTACAGAGCTTTTTATATAGATATTTTATCCGTAGAGTAAAGGGAACAATCGATTCGTTAACGGTCAGTCGAATTTTTTTTTGCGAGTATATTTAAGTGATATTTTTTTTTTTGTGAACGGAAATGGTACATGTTTTTTTTTTTATTTAACAAAAAATAAAAACTCGGTGGTAAAATGAGCAGAGCCATTGCTAAGGTGCCGTCAACCAACCATTATGTAAGTACATCAAACTAAGTAGGTAGGTACCACTACACAAAAAATATTGCTGGGAAACAACTTTCTTTTTTGGGGTGAAAAATGACATTTTACGATTAAACTCAAGATAGGACTCTTAAAACATTGTTCTCGTGGATAATTTGAATAGTAAACGGGTCATAGAGGAAATTTAAGTAAAGTTTTATCCTGAAAAACGTATTAAAAAAACAGCTGTGAATAGTTTGTGACTTTGATAATGTGGGTTGCAGAGATATTGGGGAATATCTCTGTAACTAAGGGGTTCCCAGGTATAGTCTAGAACAAAAAAATAATCACAGTGATGGGGGTGGGAACAGTGCCTTTCGGCTTCGTTAAGGGTACCTACTTCTACACCCTTTTATAACTGACTCTGCACGACGCGCGACGCCCAGTTCGGTTTCAGAGCTGGGCTTTCTACTGAGAGTGCGTTGTCTAAAGCAGGCTGTCAGGTATTACTGACAGGGAGACGCTGCTTGCTGGATTTGTCAAAAGCGTTTGACTCAGTTTGTTACGACAAGCTGTGGGGCCAGTTTCCAAGGGCGAGTGTACCCGGTGGAGGTTATGGCCTTGCTGAAAAGCTGGTATGGGTAAAGTCAGATTGTGGTGTAGCTTGATGTACTAGCGTCTGTACAACGATTGTCAAATTGGAAGGAGTCAAGGAATTTAAATAACTGATAGTTAATTTCCACCTGGAAAAAAAACAAAAAACAAAATCGTGGACGTGTGTAAAGAGCTGCTGTAGGTTATTGTTAGCCCAACTGGGCGTCGAAAATTGTCACTTTAGCAGATCATATATGAATTGCATTAAACAGCGTAAAATGGACCTTTCATAATGGTGACTGCGTCTGTGACCATTTTACGAATTTTAACGCAATTCATATATATTACAGACGCAGTTCTTTACTATTATGAAAGGTAAATTATGATCTGCTAATGTGGCCATTTTAGACCTTCTGGTGAATCCCCTCCAGAACCAGACAGGTTTACTCCAAGGAAACCCATTTTAATTTAAGGAAAACAAGGTAGATGACTTATTACACCACAAAACAGTCTTACACAACTACAAAAGATGAATGATGACTAATATTAAACGATGAGTGCTAACACTTTTTGTAATGTTATTTTTGGCAACAATAAGTTTTTTATTGCGCAATTTCACTGTAGATTTGCAAGATTACAATGGCCTATTAGATTTGACTGATTGAATTGATGAAATTACATATGATGCAAGGTACATGACATATAACTATGCCTGTAAAATAATTCAAGGACTATTCAGCATTTGATTAGTCTTTACCCAGCGAACGTACCCATACCACGTGACCCATGTTATGTAACCACCCGTTGTATGGTTCTAAGATATTAAGGATTGTTAGTACATACTAGTTTATAATAGGGTAGTTAACAAAAAATCTAATTAGTCCGTCAGATAGATTTCCAAAAAATATTAGACACGTGTATTTTTTCTTTTTTCACGTAAGCAAACAATGAAGACGATACAGTGCTTTGAAAACTCGTGTGATGTCTATATTGTATTCTAAGACATTAGTATAACATTTTTTTGCGGTTAGTGACGTCAGAAACCTCCACTCAAATCTTTGACGCGTTTTATCTTCGTCAATGTTACGCGTTTTATCTCATCCTTCACACCCAAAAGTAATTATGGCTGCAGCTTTGTTCTAGATATTGACATAAAATTTCTACACGATTGACATTACACCGCCCAATAAACCTAATTATGTCAATCCTGAATTCCTGATGAAAGCGCAGAAAAACTTTTTTTAACCATTCATCATCATTTTAAACATTATAAAGCTCTGATCACACAGGAGAGACTGTGTGTATCGGTTATTTTAATTACCCGACTACGGCGAAGCCAAAAGGAAGGGTAATGATTTTGGCAGTCTATGTGTGTATGTATGTATGTTCCACCGTAGCGCCTAGACTACTGAAGGTATTTTAATAAATGAGGTGTCAATAGATTCGTAAGAATAACGCGGGTGACATAGGCTATATACATTTTAATAATTCTTTTTATGACGGAATTTAAATGTCAAATTCTAAGGTTGTGAAGGAAAACATCGTGAGGAAACCGGTATGTCTTGAAACCATAAAATTCGAAGACAAGTGACATCTACCATCCCGCACTGGACTCGCGTGCTGGATTTATAGCCTATCCCTCTCCAAGAGAGGAAGCCTGAGTGTCTGTAGTGGGAACATTATAGGCTGATGATGATGATGATGATGACTAACTGTTCTACACTATTGACTAGGTCTACAGTTCTGCTTAAGGCATTGAACTACTTCTGCATAAATTATTGTACTTAAAGTTACAATGAATAATGAAAACCACAACCTCTGATTAATATTTGTATTATGTCTAGATGACAAGCAATACCCTATTAAATATAATTAATTTCTTAAGCTTACAGTTAATTGTGGTTTAAGTAAAGTTTGGGATATCCCACCAGCTAGGATGTGCACTTGGTCCCAATTAGGTACGAGTTATTAGCATTGTAGTATTTGTAATACAGTTCCTAATGTTTGTAGTATGTGCTTATTAGCAATAACATAACGTCATGGCGCTTCTTATCCCTGTAGGGTTAGGCAGAGGTCCTGGTAGAGCTTAATTATAGTGAAGGAAAGAAAATCATCGTGAGGAAACCAGCAAGCCTGTAAGATTTTCTCAACGGCAAGAAAATGCCAGTGGTGATGAAACTACACAAAGTACTGCGCCTGAATGAGTTCGAACTCACGATTCACTGTTCGAAAGTCGGGGCCGCCACCATCACTGTGCCATCACTGCTCTCCTTGGGGCACCACTGCTCTCTAGGCAGATAGGCAGTCGCTCTATGTAAAATACTGGTATTCAGCTGCATCCGGTCAGACTGGAAGCCGACCCCAACATAGTTGGGAAAGGCTAGACAGATGATGATGATGTTTAGAGCTACATATTCATTTCCGCATAGCATTGAGTTGACGAGTGCAATGCCCTCCGCCTACTTCATATTGACTCATTATATAAATTAACATAGCTCTGATATAGCCTTCACGTTATAAGACACACAAAAACCGGGAGTTTTTAGATCTTGAATGATGAAATGACTTGCCTGTTTCATCATAATTATATATCATAAGATTTTGTAATCCTTGTCAAAATTCATCTGTCTAGCCTTTTTTATCAACTATGTTTAGGTCTGTTTTCCAGTCTAATCGGATGCAGCTAAAGACCAGGAAATACTTATAAAAAATGTCGATTTTCCATACAAAATGTCATCCCCTATTTCACCCCCTCAGGGGTTGAGTTTTAAAAAATCCGTTCGAAGTAGATGCCTACGTCATTCGAGGAATACGTCTGCTTCTTAAGTTTCTAGCCCTAAGAGTTTGGCCTGTCCCGTCGGGGCCTGCGGGATATACGAAAGAGATACCGCGGCCTCGGCACAAGGGCTAAGTTTTTAGTCAATAGAAGTCGGAAGCGGGAGGAGTCATTTGATGATTTCCCAATCCCCGTGTGCGTTGATCCTCAGTCAGTCAGTGACTGCCTATCTGACAACCCATTACCACTGGGTAATATGATACCCCTTGTGAGACTGATTGTCAGACTTTCGGGTCACTGATTATACAGGGTGTAAATTAAACCTTCACACTTACGTCAACCAAGCTATCTGTACATCAAACTATAAGTAGGTACCCCTACGCAAAAATTTTACACCCTTTATGTAACGAATGTCGTAAAGTTCTTGAAATGACATCCGGGACCAACGGCTGAACATGTTTTCTGAGGCACGTAGGAAACTCGGTACCTATGCATCGGGTGGTCACCCTTCTACGGACCAACCTAGTCAAGTGCGGCTTAACCAAGATCGACCCCAAACGGCTGATATAATTTAACCACGAGCTCTACAGGAACCGTTTACATTATATATTTTCAGTTACCATTTAAAATATAGGTATTTATGTAACCATAATAGTACCATGCATAGTTTTCAAAGTATTGTTCTTACAAAACTTTTTTTTATCTAACAGAAAAAACGTACGCAATATCTAGGAAAACAACAGATTATAATATACGCTGTGAAATACATTTGTTTACTTGTGGTTCCATAAACAAACACTGCGGTTCAAAAACCTACCGAGGACAAAACTGTATCTACGTCAGAAAAACATAATGATCTCATTCGTTTACTGAATACTGTTGCAAAATGTCTATTGCCCGAGTTTTTAATGCAGATTAGCGAATGAGTACTGCGTGTTTAAAAGATTTTTTCAGTAAATTAATTGTACAACGTGATACATGAGTCACTGAAACATCTTTCGGTTCTCCAGTTGTTCTCCAATTTTCCTGTTCGGCTAAAATAAATTATTAGATAGGTATATGTGTGAGCTCTACTGTCTGAATGTTTAGTTCGTATTACATATACACAACTAAACATTCAGACAGTAGAGCTTTTGATTTGAAGGAATTAGTTGATCAAAAACAACGACCAGTTGTCCACATTAGCCCTAGTTTGCAACAGCTGGAATACATAGGGACAGGCCTTAGTCCAGCAGTGGGATAATGCGGGCTAACAGTACCAGTAAACTCTAAGAAATCATAATTAAATTAAATCGTTTTTCTAACTGATTCTGATGATCTGGACCTTGAGACAGTCCCTCAAAACACCCGACCTTGCCAGATTTTCTAGAAAACAAGAATTATCTTAGATGGTAAGTAATTTAAAATAGCAAATAATTGGACTCTTAACAAATCGTGTCTTGCATGTCCTGTTGTTTCTTCACTACAGGAACTGATGCTAATACCGAAATCACCAAATTAGTAGCTCACAGTTTAGATTGCCATCATCAATGCGCTAAGAACAAGAGTTACATAAAAGTGTTCAAGAAATACGATCATTATTGTTTTAAATTGAGATCCTACGTCTTATCAAAAAATGTACAATGTTAAATAAGTATTTTTGGCACATTCATTAGTGAGGAAGTGTCGCTGTTTGTTTACATGTACTCCCAAACGCTTGTGTAGGCGCAGCGCTGCTTTAAACGGTGTCGTGAGGTCATTACCAAGGGCACGCCTCAATGCTTTAGATTCGATTCGGTGTTTTGGCAGGCGTTTAGAATATTGAATTAAAACTTGTTTGTTTCCCAATGACCTGGTGAAGGTTGCGGGGACCCGCTGGATGCGAGACGCACGGGACCGGTCGATGTGGCGACACTTGGGGGAGGCCTATGTCCAGCTGTGGACGTCTTTTGGCTGAGATGATGAAAAAAATATTTGTTTCACTTGTACACACTAACTTAAGTAATTGGTATTCTAATACTAATTGGGTTGTGGAGGTCAGATAGGGTCGCTCCATGTAAAACACTGGTATTAAGCTGCGCCCGGTTAGACTGGAAGCCGACCCCAACATAATTGGGAAAAGAGGGTAGGCAGATGGGCATTATACATGTGGTCGTAGATATACAAAAGTGTGTGTGAGTACCACAAACCACAACCTTAATTAAATAACCACAAATTGCTGATACGCGCTGTAAATGCATATTGTTTATGTTCAATTACCAATTAAACTAATTGTAAATAGTAGTAATTAAATATTCCGATATGTTAAGCACTTATTTACCTACAACAGAATATCTAGGACTTGGTCAAGGTTAATACCCCAATTAGTGCAGTCTAATGTCACTACTCGAATAGGTGCCCTACATTCTTTTTTTGTGACGTTTGAGTCCATGCTTCCTCCGCCTTTGTACGGTTTTATTACTTGTGCATAAAGTTTTAATAAATAAATACTGGAAGTGACTGGATGGCTATGAGCGTAGAGATATAGCCGGTGTAGATAAAGGTAGACCAAAGAAACCTGGTATGGACTGAATGAAGAATGATATTTCTTGAAAAGAAGTGACTGCATTGCGGACGAGTAATGGAACTATGGGTGAAGAATTCATGCTGCGCCGATACCCAATAAATTGGGATTAAAAGGGCCTGGGTATATGTGTATGTGAGTTTGGTCCACGATATAGGAGAAATTCCTAGTGTGTGAAAAAATTAAATTAAAAATGTTTATAAAATAAAAACAGGACCATGATGATGCAAAATATTTATCCGATGTTTTTAAAAACAAAACTAGTTAAACGAATTAGGCATACAGGGTGAAAATCAACCCTTCACACAAACGTCAACCAAGCATTCTGTACATCAAACTAAGTACCCCTACGCAAAAAATTTTGCTGGGAAACGACTTATTTTTTAGGTCAAAAATGACATTTTACGGTAAAACTCTTTGAATAGTACCTAACTGTGCAAAATTTTGAACTTTGACCCCCAATATCTCCATAACTCGGGGATATCCAGAAATGGTTTAGAACAAAAAATGATCGCAGTGGTGGGGAGACCAAGTGCCTTCGTTTGCGTTAAGGGTACTTTTACACCCGGGGTCCTTTTTTTTTTTAGGGTGTAAATCAACCCTTCACACATACGGCAACCAAGCATTCTGTACATCAAACTAAGTACTACTACGCAAAATTTTTTGCTGGGAAACGACTTTTTTTTTGAAAACTCAATGTAGCACTCTTAAAACATTGTGCTAGTGGATGCTTTGAATAGTAAAAGGGTCATGGAGGTTATTTAAGTAAAGTTAAAACCAGAAAAACTAGTATTTACAAAAACAGCTGTGCAAAATTTGGAACTTTGACCCCCAATATCTCCGTAACTAGGGGGTTCCCAGGTATGGTCTAGAACAAAAAAATGATCGCAGTGGTGAGGAGAACAAGTGCCTTTCGTTTGCGTTAAGGGTACTTTTACACCCTTTATGTAAGCTAGTTTAATAACATATACGTATTGTATAATATACGTGTTCAATAAACAATAAGTTGAAAGGGACAGGGACTGCACAGGTTATTCTATAACCTAGTGTATGCCTCTTGTACTGCAATCTCCTTTAGATGAAATAAATTTATTATTATTTATAGTATACTGTATAACGATACTTACGTCATATACTGTACATATTCAGTAGTTTGGCGCCTCGTCTACTAAATGTTCGCATCATGGTTAAAAATAAGTTGAGTTGTTTTCTCAGTTTGTGTGAATGGACAATGTCTGAAACCCGAGATAAATTAGTGTTACACAGAATGATGTTGTCATTTGCAGTCGATAAGCGAGATTTTAAGTGGGCTTAAAACTCTTTTCAAAACATGGTTTAAACCATCTGCAGAGAGAGAAGAGAGCAGTGGTAGCCCAGGTGGTGGCGGCCCCGACTTACGAACAGTAAGTCGTGGGTTCGACTGCGATCCCAGCCAAGCGCAATACTTTGTGTAATTTATTTGATCACCACTGCTCTCAAAACGGTGAAGGAAAAACATCGTGAGGAAACCGGCATGTCTTAGAACCTAAAATTCGAAGACATGTGATTTCTACCAACCCGCACTGGGCCCGCGTGGTGGATTAGTATAGTCCATTCCTCTCCTAGAGAGGAGGCCTGAGTCTCTGCAGTGGGATCATTATAGGGTGATGACGATGATAAATCTGCACCAAAGCACTTAAGTTATGTAGTTGTTTAGGTTCTCTCTGCCATGTGTAAACGATTATTTAAGAGAAACAAATCGATGTTCCAAAAACGTTTAGTTTTTTTTTTTTTTTTTTTCGTTTTTTCTGTAAAGCTGCCAAACAATTACTCGTGCTGCAAGCAAGCTTTATTGTGAATTTTACCAAGTTTTTCTTTGGGTAGAACCATAGGTAGAACACAACACCTTATCAAACTTCAGGCAACTAGATCTGACTTCTGACTACTTCAACAAAAAGATATTATAAAATGACAATTACGGTCGGTTTGTGGATAGGTTTAAGAGTAGAGGAAGACCAAAGAAACGTTTGATGTACTGTGTTAAGAATGATTGGCAAAAAAGGAGGTGTCTCATGAGATGACGAGAAACAGAGAAGTATGGGAGAAGACGATAATGCTGCACCGACCAGAAATGAATTGCCATAAGCGCAAGAGAATGATGAAGATGAGTCGTTCAATAAGGTAAATTACAGCTCCTATTTCAGAGTCCGGATAACATAACTTGCGCTGTAATTAATGAGTAAACAACAAATTATAATGAACTATCAAGGTGAACCTCCAGATTTGAGGGGAATTACAGTGTTTAAAGTCCAATGAGTTTAGTCGTCAAAGGATATGACGTCAGTTAAAAAGGAATTTAATGATCGTTTCTCAAAGTCTTGGCGCACTCAGTGGAACCGATATAATGCACTGTCTGTCACTCTGAATCATACTTTTTTAGCCTTGGTTAGGACTAAAGGTTGGATTTTCCCGAGCAATTATGATTAGTACCTTTGTGGTTGCATTTTGAGGAGGAATTTGGCCTTAGGGTAGGGTTCTCAGTAATGTCGTGAATCTAGGGATGGCAGGGTTTTACATCAAATGACGTGACATTGCAGGGCTACGTTAAAGGCTAGGGTAGGTCCAGTTCGTCACACTAATATTTATCAATTAATAACAAGGTTAAACCAACAAAAAAAAAAATCTTCTTAATGAACAACAATTTTGTACAACAAGTAATTTGATAACGGATTGCGATTAGAACCGTGCCGTCATTCACAATAAATCATCACTACTCATATCTTCATCCATATTCCATAATTGCACAGACGAAACCATAAAAAAGGTTATAGTGAGTAAACCATAAAATATAATATACTGTTCCGGACTTTTTTGAGACAAACAATGAATTCCTTCATCCATGATAAGCGGAAGCTCTCAAAAGAAATTCGAATTGATCGCTTTTGCAACAGTTTTCATTGATACGAAGCAGTGACTCCTGTGCACCTAATCAAACGTGCGATCAGTCATTGCATATTTATTATGTAAATGAGATGCCATGTTTGCACCTGTACTTTATTGTCCCTATAAATTACATCATTACCTATACCATACCTTTGTATTTGACCCTGATAAGTAGTAATAAGTAATACCTTACGGTTAACAATGTGTTATGGATATTGTATCATTCATAGATGAGTGAAATACCGACTTCGCAACAGCTGGTACTCATAATAGGTGACGGAACCTGACGTTTGCTTTGCAATTAGAACGAATGATTGCTTGTATCCCATTAAGTTCTGGAACGACTCAATTAAGGCCAACATACTTAGGACAATTTTAGTTCTTTTGGGGGTAAAAGAGGCAGGAATAAACTATACACTGACTGGAATCAACTGTCAATTAGTCATGGGGCGTACTGTCGGTCCCGAAGTATATACAGTCAATGCCAGGGGCGACTCATTCAACGATTTCGTAGCACGATGCCTGTTTGTACTTTTAAGTAATCGTTAGCACAATGCCAACATTTTGAAACCAGCAGACATTACTGCTGCACCACACGATAATATTGAGCTAGCCACCTAGATGCCTCGCTGGACTAGTCGCTGGTCACAAAGTGTCATTGGGTTTTTCCTTTGCTTTGAAAACTCGTGTGACGTCATATTCTAAGACATTATGATTTTATTTACCGTTGAGTGACGTCACAAACCCCCACTCAAATCTTTGACTCGTTTTTTATTGATTTGATAAAACAAAAGATACGTATTGAATATTTTATGATAATCTAGATAAACAGACTGACTAATTAGAATAATCTTTTTTTAGTTAGGGAACATCCCTATTACAGGCGTGATATGTTAAGTTGTGTTATTGAACTGCTGTCTAAATTATGAATGTTTGCTCCACAGAACGGTATCAATAATAACATGGGTGACAGCGACCTGGAGCGACCCACACAACCCCTGCTGGAACCCAGTCGAGACCGACAGATGCCGCCGCTAGCAGGTCAGTGTACAAACTATTAGTCGATATCAATCATGATCAGCAGCTCCTTGACATCTCCATCAGCATCAACCAATCATAGATCCACCATGGGTTCACTCTGCAGCTGAATTGTACAACGCCGTCTACCAAACCATCAATGGTACCATGGATTATGTATTGGCAAAGAAACACTAAAGTCCGGACGCATTTTGGCGCTACAATAACATCTATTGGAAACTGCTGTTGCCGGTAATTATTGTAAAACTATGCCAAAGTCAAAAGATCCATTTATCACAAAATCATGAGTCTGGACATAGCCTGGACCTGGCTAAAAATGCACAAGACAGCAAACATTGGTTTTGTTTGTCAGGAGAATTCTAATACAATTCGAATTCCTATCATCCTCCATGTAATTAGTTTCCTCACGCATTCTTCAGGACCTGAGATCGACGACCTGGACGGAGATCCTCCGAAGGACGCCAATCCGTTCCCCGGCATTGACGACGGCTTGCTGGAGACCAAGGACAAGATTCCAGCGCCACATGATAACCACGGTAATAAGCTCTTCTTTTTCGTCTACTTATTTCCTTGGTATGAAGGAAAACCTTTAAGGTATTTATTTTGATTCGAAAAACAACTTTTTCTTCATATTTGTTTAGTCGTGCGAAATAAGTCCCTACGCATACCTACTTTACCTATTAAGTATTTTCAAAACTATTTTTTTTTTGTGGCGGGTGGAAAATCATCGAATAACTCGGGAGGGGTTATTCGATGCGACGACGACTCCCTTTCGCTCTTGGGCAGAGCGAAAGGGAGTGTCAGACTTCTACTGACTAAAAACCACCCATGTTCCTCCTCGCCCTCTATGTCGAGGCCGCGATAACTAGTGTACAACCCGCGGCCCCGACGGGATTCTAAACTACCTCATGTTAAAATTATATAGGTACGGGTACGTCTACTTCAAAATATCCATGTTAAGTGTACATACAATTAAACAGTGATCTTGACATTACAATAATTACAAACTAACACACGTAGCTACTTGGTATTTATCTACAAAAGTTGTCCCTAAAGACCATTGTCAAAAGATAACACAGTTCTGCTAATTAAACAATGTTATCAAACACATCTTTGTGACTTTAAATTAGGGACAGAAGTAGCCGCGGCCATACAATGTACTTCGTTGCACTGATAACAGTTTGAACCACAATAATATTGGGTCACCGGTTATCTTTGACCGCCGTGACACGAAAGGATGTGGTGTCAGTATGTGATAGTTCGTATCAATTACCTATATTGGTTGGCCCTGTTCAGAATTAGCTCTAGAAAAGAGATAGTTTTCGTTTACTACGATTCAAAGATCTAGAGTGCTACGAGAGCTACGAGCGTAGCAGATGCTCCCAGAAGAAAATTGCATGCTACGATATTGATATTCCTAGATGTTTAATTATTGTCAGAAAGACAAGACGATTTTTTAGTCACCGTCCAAATTTTTCTAGGCATCACCAACACCATTTTTGAAAAACAATACCTACGTTAAATTTTCATATTCTCGAAAGAATTATCCGCTCTCTGTGAAACGTTAAAACTTTTTGAGAAGATAGCTCAATATTTTTGTATGTAGTTATCGAATACTTTTAGATAATCTGAGAGACTAAACAGAATCATATTACAACTACTGAGCGTGGGTCCTGCGTTCGATAGGGTCCGTCAAAAAATTCACCCATAACCGAAAACGGCCAGAAAAACTATTACTTACTATGCTATCTCTCGACTAAACTCAAAAACTAAACGGCAAAAGAGTTACGTTTCATCTTGACGGAGCGTTTGAAGGTCACGGAGACTCGAAAACTAATCTACCTATATAATACTTTGTGTGCCTGAGAAGTAGGTACAGTCACGACCATTAATATCTAAACACAAGAAACTTTCAAGAGCGATATTTCTCAATACTGTTAATTAAATTAATAATGTTGTTACAAACATACTGAAGTCACGGTTGGTGCAGTGGCAGAGAGATTGAGTGCTGCGCTACGTGTTGCGGGTTCGATCCCCGCACGGAACAAATATTTGTATGGCCTACAGATATCTACCTTGTTGTTCCGGGGCTGGGTGTTTGTTTATGTGAGTTTAAATGTTTTTAAAAGCATCAACGATACAGGAAAAGTTCGTAGCGTGGGGCAAAGTTAAAAAAATATAGTTTAAAAACTAAAAAACACCACTAAACAAACAGAGAAGCAAATAACAAGCACATTGTAAATTAAACAAAATTTGGAAGCTGGCGGGGTCCATTCTATTTTCATTTCATAATTTAATATTCAAATGAACCCCGCCTGCTTCCAAGTTTTGTTCTTCCGTTGGCCGCGTAAAATTTTTATTTTTATTTTAAAAAATAACTCTATTGAACCTAACATTTCAATAGTAAAAAATGGTTAGGTACAGTGAGTTAATCTTAATAAATAGATATATGCTGTCCCGGACTTTTTTGTAGAACTTTTAAAAAGGAACATTTCTTTTATTCATCATACATAAATTTGCATAACTTAAACCATTTTCGCAGCGCACGCAACGGAAGCACTCAATAAGGAATATCTTTTCCCGTTTATGCAACATTTTTCAATTATGCTCCACTCATTTTGGTCCTAGCGTGATGTTATATAGCCTAAAGCCTTTCTCGATAAATGGACTATCCAACACAAAAAGATTTTTTAATTGCAACCAGTAGATCCCGAGATCTTAGCGTTCAAACAAACAATCAAACAAACTCTTCAGCTTATCTATATCTTATAGCCAAACAATCAAACAAACTCTTTAGCATATTAGTATAGATTAGTTATTTGTTAAGTTATTTATAACTAGCTGATGCCCGCGGCTTTGTCCGCGTGGATTTCGGTTATCGCGACCAAAACTAATCTTTTCATCCCCCCCTTTCAACTCTTTAAAACCCTTTTTTCGCAATAAAAACATCGGAATGACGCTGGAGCGCGAGGTGAAGCGTGAAGCTAAAGACCGATCGCGATGGAGCACATCTGTGGACGCCCGCTGCCCCATCTACGACAGTCACGCTTATTAATTTGGTGCCTGTGACTGTACCTACTGAGAATTCGCGTCAGAATGCTAATTCATTGGTTCAGTGTACCTACACATTTGGTATTATAATATAATCTAAATATCATTATGTTCTCTCATGTCTCGAGGTTACATTCCTATGTGCATGTCAACCGCGTTTTTTTTTAATATTTTTGCACAATACTTACTAAAACAAACTACTGAAAATACACGCTCCAAAATGTCTAAAACAAGAAAAAATTCTTCATCAAACCATTAGATATTTATCGTATATTAAATAAACAACTTTGTATATTTTATAGTGTATTAATTGATATGGTGTCTTGATCGGCTGATCGGTTGTGGTCGTAAGCCACCTTCCCTAGAAAAACAATACATTCTGACAAGGATTATAACTTGAGGCAAAAGACTTTTTCTTAAACCAAGGTAGGTTTCAGAACGGAGGACACGGTGGAGCACACAGTGGAGGTGTGCCCCGCTTGGGCGGAGCCCCGCCGTGTTCTCGTGGCGGCGATCGGCGGCGGCGACCTCTCGCGCCCGGCCCTGGTGCAAGCCATGGTCCGGGGCGAGGAGGAATGGGACGCCGTCGCCTCCTTCTGCGAAGCAGTGATGCTGGCGAAGGAGGTGGCGGAACGCGAGAGGGAGAGAACCTCTCGTCCCAGCCGCCGCGGGAGGCGCTCCGGGCGTCGGGGGTCCCGCGATGACCTCCGGCCACCGTAGACGCGGGCCTGTGGACGGTGAGTGATGGGCTAACTCGCCGTCCGTCCGTCTCACGACGAAAACAGGCCGTGTCGACGGCGCGTTCGTGTTCCACGCGCGCCTCAAAGAGATGTCAGCAACATGGAAGGGGCCCGAAAGGGCCGACGCCTGTCGGGGCTGCGGGTAGTCCTCTGGTTATCGCGGCCTCGACATAGAGGGCGAAGAAGGAACATGGGTGGTTTTTAGTCAGTAGAAGTCTGACACTCCCTTTCGCTCTGCCCAAGAGCGGGAGGGGTTATTCGATGATTTTACACCCACCAAAAAAAAAAAAAAAAAAAGGTAGGTTTCAGAAAAAGTCTGAAATACTAACAAACAAAAAGCAACTAGCGGTCAGTAGGTTACCCTACTATGTAGGTACACGAGTATTTATAAAATAAACTATATAGAACGCTCTTTTGTTTTATCTGAAATTAAATATTATTTAGAATTACAATCTTATAATTACTGTCTCTTTTAAAATCGTTACATCGCACCATCATCAACATCGTACAGTTGAATAATACCGCGTTCAACCGATATAATGAAATGGAATCATTTATATTACTTTCGAAATCGAGTATCTAAGTACGGAGTTTCAGTAGGATAAGAGACCAACTTTTACCTGTTCTATAGGTAACCTATAGGTAATATCTGAATATTTCAGTAACGTAAATCATCTCATCTTGTGCTCTACCTACGTTCTTCTTGCTTTATCTTGTACCTGGTTATTAACCAAGCATTTCTATGTCTAACTCCATGTTCTCTCCGTCTCCATAGATTCGGTACCTAACATCGTGTTGTCTGTTACCTCAGATGGCAGCGACCACCACACGGAGCTTGAGCCGAGTGACAAGACATCCGATCACCACGACGATGGCGCCACTACTGACGGTAAATTGTCGTGGGGGCATGACGAGGCTGACTACCCATACGGTGATTGGAACACAAAACCTTTTAACTCAGGGTGAATTTCACCGAAGCGTTCACATCAGCACATCTGAATCTGAACTGCGTTCAAGAGTAGTCACTATCATAGAACTGGAACGCAAACGCAGACCATTAATTTGAATAAGACTAGTAGCTGGCATTTTGTCAAAAACAAGATGAAGCCATAGTTAAGCTACAGGTGTAATCTCCATGAAAGGACTGAAGTTGCCCATTTTTACAACGTGTAAATCTCTAACTTTATGGAGAAGGACGGGAAAGGAATTAAATGAACAATCTTTAAAACTCAAATATCTATTGTTAGACAATTGCTGTGGCAAGTTGACATGACAATGACAGCTCTTGAACGCAGCTTAGGATGTGCGTTTCATTCGTGAAATTCGCCTTTAATACCTACATATTTGAAGATTATGAAAAAATCTTTTATGAAAAACTTGAAAGCCCTACCTATAGAGATCGACAAACAACTACATAACATATTAAAACAATTATCTTCCAAAAATTACAATCCTTTAAAACACTTAATCAAAATGATACACAAAACGCTACATAACTCTTGAATATTTGTGATCTGAATAACTGAGGATTCACTTAACTACCGTCAAGCAAAATGGATGTAATGGCTCTATAATTAAGTCCTGTGAAAACGATTTGAAAACTCTATAAATTATAAGTTAGCTTCTTCACTTCCTTTATTGTTCCAATTATCGCAAATTTTATAGATAGTGAAATGTGTTTTGGGCTTTTCTGATAGCTGCCTCACCTTTTTTGGCGTGTGTGACTACTGCATGGATATCATTTTACTGCATGAAGCATGACCCTTTATAGTGTTAGGAATTTACAGAAATGTAGTAAGTATAACAGTACAAAGCATCGATTAAATAGCATAAGTACTAACAAAATGTTTTATTTGCAGGTGATAACGGGATCACAATGAGATTCGGCGATTCGCGGCCTGTATCTCCTGTGCCTGGGGTAAGTCAGCATTACATCAACATCTTTGATAAGCTAAATACACTTAAAATGTCGATGATCAGTCTGTTAGCAGCAGAATTCAGGAAGTCAACACAAGAAAACCTGCCGAAGTAACTGTGAAATTCTGTTTTGTTGTACGAATTGTTTTTATTGGCAAATGATCGCACACCGTGTGCGTTTAGGCCTTTATAGACATCACAGATTCGTAGGTGATTGCGGTCGATGCCAATAGACTCGACCCCTAGACCCAATTACATAAATTATATAGTTTCAGTCGTGATGATGTCGGTTCTACAGTTAGGATTTGAGATTCTAGAAACAATAGAACCACAACATAACATCACACCTGTCGAGTCCCCGAAGAGGTCGGCAGAGTAACTAATAGTGCAACCACATTTACCATCACATCAACCGCGCAGAAATCCAGACTTCGTGTCTGGTCACAACATCCACAAAGTGTATAACTCAAAAACTCCCCGAATTGAGTACTGACGTCCACCTTCCTTGCAGTCGATTCCAGACGTGAACACCTACCAACAGAAGAAGAACTTGGCTCAAGGTATGATGGACCTGGCGCTACTGTCAGCCAACGCGAACCAGCTACGATATGTTCTCGAGTCTGCCTCCACGCATCCCTACTACTACTCCAGTCTCGTGTTCATCTCACTCAGTATTATCTTTCAAGTAAGTGTAATTGGTCCCTTTCTTAGTTTTAGTTTTCAGCTCAATTTTTTCTTTTTTTTATCAAGTAAGTTCATATTTATTCATTCATATAAATTTATCTTATCTGCAGAACCTTTACCCAAGTTTGTTGGAATAAGCTTCCAGTCTTTACTGTACTAGAATTTTACATGGAACGACTTAATACTTCAAAGACCTACTCAGCGGCAATAGTTGCTGAGTAACATGATTTAGTGTGTCAGTCGTCAGTCCACCTTTAAAACCAGAACCACTTTTTAACGTGTCTACCAAACTGTTTTTTTTGTTCCGTGCTACCAAAGCACTGACGAAACTGAGTATGTAATGAATCCATCCACGGACCGAACTCGGTTGATGATCAAGCCGTACGGCGGTTATTATTTAAGACGAGCCCGTGTAATGACTTTAATCTTGTTTTTTCAACTTATTTTGATTTGCCTCAATTAGATTCCCATCAGTTTTGTTCGTTATAGCATAATTATGAACATCAATACCAAAAGCAGCGGTGGCCCAGTGGTGGCGTGGCGGCCCCGACTTACGAACAGTAGGTCGTGGGTTATAATACTCATTCAAATCATTACTTTGTGTAATTTATTCCATCACCGCTGCTCTCAAAATGGTGAAGGAAAACATCGTGAGGAAACCGGCATGTCTAAGAACCAAAAATTCGAAAACATGCGACGTCTACCAATCCGCACTGGGCCCGCGTGGTAGATTATAGCCTATTTCCTCTCAAACAGAGGAGGCCTGTGTCCCAGCAGTGGGAACATTATTAGTCTGTTGATGATGATGATGTATACGAAGTGTCTTTTTCTTGGAGGTTGGGAAATCATCGAATGACTCCTCCCAGTCCGGGCAGAGCGGTATGGAGTGTCAGACTTCAAACCACCCATGATCCTTCTTAGCCCTTTGTGTCGAGGCCGCGGTACCTACCTATCTCTTTCGAACAACTCGCAGCCCTAAGTGCCTAAATTAATGAATCTCCTCTTCTCCCAGATCTTAGTCGGCGTCGGTCTAATAATGAACAGTCGCTACGATGTGAACGACCACAAGGAGCGCTGCAAGGCAGACAAGATCAACAACATGACAGTGTTGGGCATCTTCCTCATCACGATCGTAAATGTGTTCATCACCTCCTTCAGCGTGGCCACGCAGACCGCCGTCGTTACTGTGACGGCAGGACCACAGCAAACAGGATAAACATTAGCGTTAAAGTAACTAGATGGCGTTAGATCTGATTATGGACAAGTCGCACGTCAAAAAAAAAACATTAAAAAAAATCATGAAGTGGCAGACGAACCCTGAAATCGCGATATTTTTTTTTGAAAATGTTCGTAGATCTTCGCTCCCATAAAGTAAGTCCCTCGTCAAAATTAGTGCAATATTTTGTTTATAAATATTTTGACGTAAATTGGTGCTAAAACCGCCACTTGCTTTTTTTGCAATTCTCACCACAGATAATTTCTAAGAGAAATAATCTAAGTTAAGGCAATGTTACACGGTTCAACCGAATTGATTCCAGGATTCATTGTTGTGTCCTCATAACATATCACTAATCATTATTTTATTTTGTTGATTCGACTGGGTTGAAAGTTGAGTTGGGTTGATATTATGGCCCGTGTAATATTGCCAATAGGTACTCAGTACTAATGTGAATAAAGAGCTGTAGCCAGTTTTTTAACATGTTGCGTCTAGCTTTTGCTACTTTTAGATTAATTTATTGGATACTTAAATCATTATTAGCGTTTTTCACACATTTGACTGCCTGAATATTATCAATAAGTACAACTATAATATAATGTACTTAAATAATAAAATCTTCAAGACAAGTGTCCTTAACTTTTTTTGTATAAAATCATTTTTGCTCAATCTGGCTACGCTAAAATTGTTTAAAGGTAGTTTAGTAATAAAGATCTGTATAGGTATTTAATTTATTAATGGCGATTATGAACTATAATATAACATGGATAGATGTGATTGCTGTGCACCTATTGATAGCACGATCTATTGCGTTATTTATTAAATATAGCCGAGTAAACTTTTTGAATTAGGATTTCAGTTAGTAGGTAATATAATTAGCATCATGTATCAGTAACTTTAGGGTACTTGCTACCACAACCGCAACATTAATTTATTACGAAAAACCTATACTTAGTACCTACCAATTTATATGATCGTGATTGTAACTGTATAAACCAAGTTCCTTAGAGTAAAATTGTGTCAGACTTATTTAAAAAATCTCATAAATAAACATAGTTTAAAATAAGTATGCCTGATCTTTTTGAAAAGACTGATTTTTAATCATCATTCTATTTTGTACTCTTTGTATTTTTAGTCGTAAAAATAATGTATTTTAATTAATTTTAAATTCAGCTAATCTCATATAATTTTGTATCTAAGCGATTAAAATATTTTTATCCAAAAAGTCCCACAAGTGATTCTGTACCTACTATAATTTCTCGCATGTAGAAAATAGTGATAAGTATTTATATACAGTTTTGTAAATTAAATAAATATATATATATATATATATATTAATTAAGTAACCAAAACTCGTTATTTCATTTACCTCGGATGCTTCCGGCGATATCGTATCGTTTTATTTGATATCACATATTTTTACTTGCTTATATTTTTTCCCTACTAGATACTCTTCTCTAGGTGGTTATTTCGTTCAATGAGAATGTTTCAAGTACGAGTATCAACGCCATATTTTGTGTAGTAGACAAACAATAATAATTCTCATACAACACAGAACGATGTCAAGTTCCAATTTATTGGTGGACGTGAATCTAGATGCTGCACAGTGTTCCACAGGATCAAAAAAAAAATTCCCTCTGCTGTTTATGGTATTTATCAATACCCTGCATCCTCATTCAAAATGCACGTGAGCGATTTTCAAAAAAAATGACCGTTGTAAAAGTATGTTGTCCACTAACTTCAGCAATTGATTACTCAGCTAAAAAAAACCTTATGGATGTCGTTTAAATCATATTCATTAAAAAATCTTATTATGATTATATTTAAAAATAAAAAAGTACGTAATTCTGGCAAACATTTAAATAAAATGGTATTAAACTTAGATGAAACACCTGATTTTAGATGTCCACCCTATACCTTGCCAACTAAAAAGTCCGATTACTACCACAGAATAACATTTAATATGTACAATTTGCCAATTATTGTAAAATACATATGTGTAAGGGCACAAGTAAACGTATAATTTAACGATAAATAAAAGAAACCATATTAAATAACTCAATTTACTCTTGTCCTCTAAAATCACGAGTGGTGGAAATTCCGGCTAAGTAACGAGGATTTTACTTACTTCTAAAATAAAAACATACCATATCACTATATTTTTAGACTTCTGGCAACATTCCTAATGTAACGTCAAAGAATATGAACGAGAAGAGAACGCCATTACACATTTTACGCTGTTCGTTACGAAACGTTTTGGAGGCTAAGTGTGTGAAAAATAATTCCACTTAAGCAACTGTATTTTCTGAGGTAAGAATGTTTTTATTATCATTTTGTGTTTCTGGAATTGTTCTTTATTAATCACATATTGATTATTTGTGCAATATAGATGAATATCTAATGTATATCATACAAAAATGTTTTTTCGTTTAGACCAAGACACTAATTCGTAACGCCCATTACGTAACGTTATGTATATACGGAACGTTTTTTGTTACGTAATGGAATTGTAAGGCTGTGTCTAGCTTTGAATTTGACTAGTGGGTGCCTGCGGGTATGGTTGCATTAATTTTGAAGAAGCACGGCGCGTCGCATGCACATAGATTTGCAAAAAAAGAATTTTAGAGAAGTTGATAAGTCGTTATAATTATTGATCTTTGGTAGTTTGTTGCCTAAAGAATAACTTTGGACATTTAGAGTATTTTTAAAATAAAAAAAATCTTTATAATTTATTTTATAATTCCTAACTTCTTGATTACTATTATTTCTTTATTCATTTTAATACATACGATTTACATTTTTAATATTCCAATACAAATTGATATAAAAAAAACATTTAAAAATATAAAAAAATAGTAGCCCACCGGTATCGGGAACAGGGTCCAAGCTACCGGCAGTCAGGGCTCCAGAGAGAGGAACCTCCTAACAATACGAGCCGTGTCCAGGAGTACCGCTTTCTTTGATTACTATTATTATTACTAATGACACTAGAATTTATCTGTACTTCAAATTATATAATTATATTTGAAATTCTGAAATTTGTTCTTTGGACCAAGGATATATTTCAACTTCTCTAAAAATCTTTATTTTTCTGCCTTGATTATTTGCTGCCAATGACTGGCCTTTTGCTTACGGTCATGTTTTTGAAATAAATAAATAAATAAGTGAGGTTTTAACGGAAACATACTTCTCTTATTTGATTGTCTATTTTTTTTTACACTTTATGGGAGTTCTTTATGGTAAGAATAAGAAGTGATTATAATTTTAAGTCATGTCACTAAAATCATTGGTTTTATTGTTATAAGTTCATAATGTGATGAGTTTATTAGACTGAATAAAGACTGTACTAAACTTAGTTATTTTGATATTTAATTTAGTTATAGTAAACGCGCCCTAAGGAGTTCCTATTCGTAACGCTAAGTTCCATTAACGTAACTGTCTTACGGTAAGCCAGATACTTTTTTTCGATTATCTTATAGATAGAGTAACCTAAGTCGTTTTTAGTTGTATGTCTTAATTTCATATATTTAGCTTTATATTTCTTCAGTAGTTCATTGTTAAATAAGGATCAGATATTGCGCAAAAAAATATTTTTTGGTAGTACAAGTTTGCTAAAGTTATGTAATGGAGCTCCTTTGGGAAAATACTTGCAAACCGCTGTGAAACTTTCATGTTAAGTTTTATTTTTGAGAAGATGTATGTTATTTTGAATTAAGGAAATTAAAGGAATGCGAAAAAATGATTTTTTATTTAAAAAAAATTAAGAACTAAAACGTTACTAAATGGATTAAAATTTCCAGCTCACAGACACAAAAATACTTTTTAATTGATAGAATTCATATTTCCCTACATTATGTTATATCAAATAAGATCATTTATTTAACATACTACACGATCATCATTTTTTGAATGCAATTTGTTTATGACAAGAATAAGATATTCCACCTGCGTAACGGTCATTTTATTTGAAATCCGCTCACGTGTCAATTTAAAATACTTTTTTTTAAATGGTGGTTATGGGTGAGTATAGTACTACGTACGTGGTTTAGGCGACGTTTTCATGAAAAAAAATTGAATAAACGTAACTATCCAACATATTTATTTAATTTATATATAGTCTGGTTAAGCATCTTGGGAGTATATTTTTTAGTTCCACGTTTTGGAAAATCACTACCGGATACCTCGTAATATTTTTTTTTCAGATTTTAGTTTTTATTTTTTTCTTCCTAAAACTCTAAAAGTGCGGCTTGTCACTAGCACAGAAAAATTGCTCGTAACAAGCCCTATCACTCATAAAAAGACTACACTGCACTATTGCGGTGTTAAGGAAGAATACGCCATTTTGTTCATCATCATCAGCCTATAATGTTCCCACTGCAGGGACTCAGGCCTAGATGTCATATATCTTCGATTTTTTTTTGGTTCTAAGACATGCCGGTTTCCTCACGATGTTTTCCTTCGCCGTTTTTGAGAGCAGTGGTAATGAAATAAACTACACAAAGTAATGCGCCTGCCTGGGTTCGAACCCACGATTCACTGTTCATAAGTCGGGGCCGCCACCACTACGCATTTTGTTCTAAGGTCAACAATTACAACATAAGGTTGTCGCAAAAGGTCAAACAAGTGTTACAACAGCCTGCTCACAGCGTGCCACCCTAGCCAGCCAATGACAGCTAACCATAACCATGCCACTCTAGCAAACCATAGCCTTGCCACTCTAGCATACCATAGCCATGCCACTCTAGCCAGCCAATGACGGGCAACGACTCGCGAGCCAATCACAGTCAAGCGAAGACACCGCCATAACCACCGGATGCCTCCGGTGGGGATATCAGTCTATATAATGCCCTGTAAGCTCAGTTTTGAGGTCTTGTCGCGCTCGATTGTGAAACCTGTAAGTCGAGACTCTGTCCAAATAAAATAATGAATCAGTTCCTGTCTATTTTTTACCACTGTCGTTACAGTCAGAAGTGGTATCGAATAAAAAAAAAAACCTACGATAAAACGACGCTCTGCTACTTAAAAGTCAACGGTCACCTACTGTGGAGGACGAGGTCTGAAAATTCAAACGAAGAACGTCAACGTTCTGCACACCGCCTGCAAGGAAAATATTGTCTCCCATCCCAGTATCACAGGGCACAAATTGAAAAAGCAGGCCACAATCTGGATGGAACACGAAGCGCCTACCCTCAGTATCGCATTGGTCATTCCATAATTTGACCTTGAAAACGAAGACTGCGGCCAGTAACCACCTGTGAGACACTTTGAGTTACAAGAAGTATCCATCTCTCTGCCAGCAACGGTTCTACGGTAAATTAAGACTACCTAAAGCTTGTCAACAGCAACCAAGAACATGGAAGGAAGGAACCGTCCTACTTCACGCTGAGAGCTGCCAGGAACCATGCATAAATAACAAGGTCAGTAAACATGCCAATATTTGCCAAATTAGCCAAATGCCATTAGCCAAATATATAAGCCAAATGTGTTTTACCATGGAGTGCCCCATGAGTTGATAATTATGCGAATCGTAGACAAAATAATTTGGTAAGCCCGTTAAGTAAATATAATCATAGTCACTTAATCAGTATATTATCTCGGTACAAAAAATGTTTTACGAGTAGGTACTAGTTGTGTACTAAGGAGTTGAGAACTTTAGATGTACATATTTAGTTCAAGTGCGCATTAGATTATCCAACAATAACAATTCCAAATTAAATCATGTAGATCAGATACTTATAAATAGCTACAATAATTTTATTAAACTATTATCAGAGATATAGATAGCATTCCTTGGCGATCTCTTGCTACCGCCAGCCGATATTCAAACAGTTTTAGACTTATTGGATATAGTTCTTGACAAATTGAAAACGAGGAACTTAAAATTTAATAAGAGGAACTGTTAATTATTACATATTTCTTAATTAGGGTATAAAACATCATCTGATGGCATTCAACCAGGTTAATTTAAATTGATCGTCTTAATTTCTCATCCCGAGTAATGTAAACGAAGTGCGTCAGTTTATTCTTACTAGTTCTATCTAGTTACTAAAGAAAGTCCATTCATAACTTAGCAATAATAGCTCGCCCGTATAACAAACTTACAAAAAAAAAAAAAAAAAGTACGATGTGGGTATGAGGCAAGTCAAATAAAACTTGTTATGGAAAAAAAAAATGTTATAGGTCGGTATTAGTGATTATGTAGGTACGATCCTAGTTTTTCAACAGAAATTCACACGTATTGCAGGTATTGCACGTATCTTTTATAAAGTAGATTGACGGTAGTTTGCGCCCTGTCTTTTAGTTTAGTCGCGTTACAAGTCAGATAGAGTGTTTATCATGATTTTGGGCTTGAATCCCTTACAGTGATAAAATTGTTGCCAAGATTTCGTATTATGACGTGTTATGTAAAAATGTCCATGTAATTCGGACTGTACTGCAGTACGCGATACAATGACTAATCATGATCTTATGCCATGTATTGCCCGATATTACTTTTCACTATGGTGACCGATGAGCCAAAGCCCAAGCAAGCTAAAACGAAAAGCCAAAGTCAAAGTCTATGCCTATCTTAGGTAAGTAGATCGTTCGATAGATGCCGTTTATTGTGTACCATTTAGAAGTGAACGATTAGTTCAGTACTGTGCAATGACAAGATGAAAAGCCGAAAAGTAGTATTGTTTTACTGCGAAGTGGATGTACAGATACCTATAGTGCGTAATTGTGTAATCGTTGATGGTAGGCTATAACGTAAACAAACCTTTACGGTACCAGATTAGTTGTGTGAGTTGTGACAAACATCGCGCGATGGAAAATATTACAAAATGCATCATGACAATAACAAGGAGTAAAACGAAGTTCTGAATTTTATAAATATCAACAAAATTTCTGATTTCCAAAAATAACCCGATTTAGAAGTAAATATTATTATGTGACGTCATGTTTACATTGTGCGTAATGTAAAGGGGATAATGTAGGAAAGAGGGTTATGACATCCAATTCTAAATCTAACTTAGCTCTGATAATACATGATGTCCTGAAACGAGGCTGCGCCTGTGGGTATCTTGGGGGCCAGAGTTGCATTAACTTAACATTAGTCCTTAATAGCTTTAAACACATAAAATTATATTGGAAAAATAGAAAAACGTATTCGTGTGTAGTGTGTTAGTGTGTATAAGTAATGAAGTTTTGCCATCGACACGCTAAGAATTATATATGTGTGAGTGCATGTGTGTGTGCGTGCGTTTAATGGTATGATGTAATTAACTTAAATTGGTTCTTCTTCATCCGATAGTTTGGCAAAACAGTTTATTTATCTTTTCTTACATGAAAAGTGTTTCATGTTTTTAATTTCGCAGATATGGAGTTCTTATAATACTGTTAATATTACAACCGGGTACCTTTAAGTCTTACGATTTATCCCAGATCGGGTTTCTAAACCAGTGCAATCTAGGCGCGGTAGGGTTATCTCAGATTAGAATAGCTGGAAAGAAATGGGACGTAACTTAGATACAAGGTGAAAAATGATAATTCAAATTCAAACTCTTTAATTCAGACAAGTGTCCATAGTGTTAGTAACAACAAAATAACTTAACGACTAGGGTTAGTAAACTTAGTAACAAGGCAAAAAAATAAAATAAAAGGAAAGGAAATATGTTAATAGTGTGATTTACAAAAAAAAACTATGATTATGTACTTTGGCGCCAGGCGATGACTACTGGCGGCTTAAATGCTTAAATGCTTTTAACATCACGCATGTAATACCCAATGGGTTAGGCAGAGGTATACTCATGAGTACACACACATTTCGCTAGTAAATTGAAATGAATTAAAAAGTGCTTATTCATGGTTACATCCGTGTTACAAGGCGTATTACTTCTGCTGCCATACTGTAAAACAGTTATATTTAATTTAAATGTAACAACTTGTTAGTACCTACGTTTCCATCAATAACAACGACACTTTTACCTACAACTAAACATATTTATTAAACACAAAAGTTGACTATAACGTAATGCTATAACATTTAAGTTGCGTTAAAACACTTCAATTAATAGCGGTGAAGCCGCAAACATAAGGTAGTATGGCATAAATATATACTTATACAACAATAAATAATCATAAATGGAATCTACACATCTCTTGTAATGAGGTTTTTACATAGGTGTTAAAAACAAACTTCCCTAATTTATTTTTAAAAGATATTTTCGTGGTACAGCTATTTTCTAAATCGTAAGGTATGTCGTTAAAAATTGTTGGTACTAAGCATTTCCTACATCTTTGTCCATAATAATTAGTACAAGTGGGTACCTATTACAAATTTTCTTATGCATTTATTCCTTTTCCTTCAGCTTAAAGTTCCATGCTATAGGGGGCTAGCCAGGTTAACTCTTGTTTGTTAGAAGATTGGTTTTCTGCCCATATTAAATGATATTGAGGAGTTAGGTAATGATTGACATAAACTAAGAAGTGTGAAAGGTCATATTATATGATACAACGGGTTTATAGGTTTAGTATCCGCTGTAACATATCGTAGCAGTGCTTTTGTCTGATAGCACCAGTAGTGTGAACGAACAATTGAAAACCGAAGATTTCATAAATCTCCTGAGAGGTCTATTGCCCCATTTTAACTTGGTTTTTCTGAGCTGACTTGTAATCACTGTTTTCTTGTTTCCATTGCGGGAGCAATTGTTCCAGGACGGCCGAATGTTACAACAGCCTGCTCACAGCGTGCCACCCTAGCCAGCCAATGACAGCTAACCATAACCATGCCACTCTAGCAAACCATAGCCTTGCCACTCTAGCATACCATAGCCATGCCACTCTAGCCAGCCAATGACGGGCAACGACTCGCGAGCCAATCACAGTCAAGCGAAGACACCGCCATAACCACCGGATGCCTCCGGTGGGGATATCAGTCTATATAATGCCCTGTAAGCTCAGTTTTGAGGTCTTGTCGCGCTCGATTGTGAAACCTGTAAGTCGAGACTCTGTCCAAATAAAATAATGAATCAGTTCCTGTCTATTTTTTACCACTGTCGTTACACAAGTATTTTTCTTACGAGTGTGCAAGGAAAAAAACCGGTCAAGTGCGAGTCGGACTCACGCATCGAGGGTGCCGTACCAACTTATTTATTATTATTAAACTACCAATTTTAGAACCTTTTCCTTTGTACTGTAAGTTCTCATTTCTTGCCAAAGGCCCTGCTGGGGAGACTCCAGCAGGACCACCTATAAACCCTTATATCTTTTGAACCAGTGAACGACACATTCCGATATTTGGTGACAAAATTTGACAAATTAATGACAAATTTGTTTTTAAAATTAAAATCCCTTTTTGGTGGCCTTGCCAGAGTCAGTGACACCTGAACTATTATTGATGTGTGTATTTTGTAGGTGTGTGTACTGTATAGGAATATTCGTAAATAAAACAAAGAAATTCAGAATCCAAAATGTATTGAATACAAAACAATCTAATAAAATTGTCAGATGGCAATTTCAAAATATTCTATTTTAATAATAGTTAATAGTAAGAGGAAACATTGCCTGTCGGGCGCGCGGCGAGGCGGCGAGGCGGCCGATCGTATCCCTATATATTACATGAGAACTGCGCGCCTGGAGGGCCTCTTCACAAATAAACTAACCTAAATTACATACACATATCAAATACGCAGTGCCGAGTAACCGGATAACGGCAACTGTGCATGGCCGATTACTCAACCCGAACGCCCGCCGATTTTTTATTGTAATACTAAAATGAATCAATTTCTATTACATGTTTAACATCGTAAAACTCATATTGCCTTAGTTGCAGCACGTCGACGTGGCTTTGTTTTTATAACACATCTCTGTGAGTGTCGAGGCGACATATGGAGGCTCTTATTTCCATTAGAGATGCTACCACGTGATACCAGATGTACAACAATAGCTATTTGATTCCTCAACTAGTTCATCGAGTGCTACGCAAGCAGTAGCGGCTTCACGCTGTCTCCTCGTCCTAATACCGCATGATATTACACCAATATAAAACTGCGTCCCAAAATATATATCGAGAAAAATTGATTAAAACCATAAACAATATATTTGGAGCAGTGGGAAATAAGAAAAAAAAAATTAAGTTTCATATAAACAGTCACCCTAGTAATAAGCTTTGAATATAGTGATTTTAGAAACATCGTTAATTTAATTTTAACCCTCAGTCCTTTCTTGAGTGAACTAAAATCTGACGAAGTAGTTATAAATTAGTAAGTAGTATCAATACATCACATCGCATGCTGTTATTAATATCATATTGGTTATGATTACGTTAAACGTCTCCAACTGAACCGCGACAAGCACGTTGCAATTGTTAGACGTTAACTTCTAGATGACAAACATTTCATTTTAAAATAGTAAACTGCAACAACTGTCTCCGAAACGTTTCCCAGCGATGACTGCGAGCGCTAAACGAACGATGTTTCTTAATAATTTCGTAATAATTTGGATTACATCTAGTGGAGTAAATAAACTTTACACCTCCCGTATCGGACAAAGGGATCCATCTATACCTACTCTAATTACTTTGGAAAGGTACTTTAGATAGGGTGAACTACATATTAAATGTCTGCGTTATGTAAACGGGTCACGAGTCTGTGTTTAGCAACAAGACGATATTTATGATCTATTACAGTTATAGACTAACAAGTTTTTGATTTGATTTTAATTCGAGACACGAAAGCGATTAATAAATAAAAAATCACGGAAGGGGGGATAGGCAGTAAGACCAATAAATGCATAGATTTTACTAGGATAACAAAACTTCATCAAGTTATCCGAAAAGTGGAAATCGACAGATGTTTGAAAATTCTAGAGCAGCAATAAATGGAGTGCTGTTTAAGCAGTAGACGATCGCAAGTATACGACATACCGACATAATACTCAAAGTTAACGTAGCGATGTTATGTCATCACTCCAGAGTACTCCACGGTGAAGACATGAAGATGTGAGAAATTATAGTAGGATCGTCGAGTCGCTGCACAGTCCCGCTTGGTGACGTGACGTGACGTGACGTGAGGCGCTTGACAACTAGATGGCGTCGATGTCGACGTCGTTCTCGTCATCATCGTCCTGCGGCTTGGGCTTGGCGGGTGTAGCCGACACCGCCTTGATGGGTGTAGGCTTCGCGCGGTCGTCGTACTCGATCTGAAACGATAACAGACGGGTCACTGTTGTCTCATTCATTTACAAAACTAAATAAGTGTGTTATGGCAATCAAACCAGCCGTCACAAGCACGGTTTTTTGTCGCACTACCTACTCCTTGCCACAGAGGAGTCGTATGTGAATAGCAGAGGAAGTTACTGTTATTAGTATCAGATGTTTGTAATAATTACGATTTACAGAACCTGGAGTTGTGAGGGCTAGTCGAAAATAAACGTCAGGCACCAGTTGTCTGGCATTTATGGTGAGTTGAGCTATCTGGCACAATCGTGGAAAACAATATATTTATTTTTTTCTATATAAAAGGTGATGTCTAGTACATAAAAGTTCATGTCAGAGTCGCGGGCAACCAGTGGGTGGAAGCAGCAGGTTGCCGTTCGTTATGGCGTTCCTAGTGAGGAAGCCTTTGTCCACGTTTCCTGGCTGATGATGATGATGATAAGGATGTGTGTTAGTTGATTACCTCGATGTCATCATGCTCGGAGTCGTCTCCATCGCTGGAGTCCTCCTCGGCCTGCTGCAGCCACTCGAGGAAGGGCGCTGCACGACGCCGCACGTCGGCGAGGATCTCCTTGCTGGCGTACTTGCGCGACGGCTTGGCTGACCACTCCAGGATAGCCTTCTCTTCCACGATGTCTTCGTCGTACAGCAGCTGTGGATTGTTTGCAGACGATTTTAGTTACACAAGTCTTGCTACGACGTGCTATTTTTATTACCAGACTACGGCGAAGCCAAAAGGAAGGGTAATGATATTTGGCAATCTATGTATGTATGGATTTAAGTTTTACGTAGTCTAAGTTGTGGACGATTATGTCTACCTGGGACAACCAACCGGTCCATTTGGCAATGTCAATGTCCATTTTTTTAACTTCGAGAAAGAGGCTGGGCAGCGTTCGGGAAGTTTTGTGCGGTATCTTCTCGTCCAACTTGCCACAGTGTCTCAAGACGAAAGTCAAGTCTATGACCAGTGTGTGCCAGTACATACGGGACCGAAACGTGTTTGTTCACAATGGGCTTCATCAGAAAGCTCAAAGTTAATGGAGAAAAGGGTAATGGAGAGGGCCCTGCTCGGGAGTCTCCTTGCGGGATCGCATCAGAAATGAAGACATCCAAGAGAACCAAGGTTACCGACATAGCCTGAAGGATTGCCAAACTTAAGTGGTAGCAGGCAGGGTAAATTGCTCGCAGAACGGATGGCCGATAGGGCCGGAAAGTTCTAAATCAAATCAAATCAAAACCCGCTGGATGCGAGACGCACGTGACCGGTCAATGTGGCGAAACTTCGGGGAGGCCTATGTCCAGCAGTATACGTCTTTAGACTGAAATGATGATAATGGCGAGTCCGTTGGTTATTTCGTGTGGCACTGTTTCTCACCTTGAGTATGGCGGGCACCTTGGGCAGCAGCTCGGCGTGGTGCGCGCAGAGCGCAGTGAGCGCGTGCAGCACGGCGCGCTGCGCCCGGCCGTCGGCGCGCGTGCAGCGCAGCAGCAGCGCGCGGTGCCGCCGCACGTCGCCCGCCAGCGCGCCCGGCCGCACCAGCACCTCCAGCATCACCAGCGGCGCCTTGGACTTCACCTCCAGTCTGCGGACCGTATATTTATTTATATGCGAGCGAGCTCTAGAGGTCGACCGTCGACCATCTTTTAGACAGATTTGTAGGTAACTAGCAAATGTTAAACGTTTTCACCCGCGTAGTTTCCGTGTCCATGGAAATACAGGGCTAAAAAGTAGCCCCTAAGTGTAGCTTCTCAATGATGTAAGAGTTTTTCAAATCGGTCCAGTAGTTTTTCAAGTTAATGTTATTATAGTACAAATATAAACCAAAAGTCACAAAATCTAACAAGCTATCTTTCTAATACACCATCCCATCACACAATAAATGTGTGGTAAAAGTCAAAAAGATAGTGGTTAAAATATGTAAAACACTACCTCTCAGCCTCGTGCAGTATCTCGGTGACGGCGCGGTTGGTGTCGACGTCGCCCGAGCTGGCGCGTTGCTTGAGGTATGCGTAGAACAGGTCCATGCGCTGCTTCTCGTTCTTCTCGCTGTCCTCCGACACCGTCATGCTCTTGGCACCCTCCGTCAAGTCTGCAACATTATACAATAACTTACTCGTCTACATACATACATAAACTCACTACTAACTATTTTCATTAGCTATTGGGAGTTTCTCAATGGAATACTCAATAAAATCTTGCCTGAGGTATTTAACTCACCAGACAGGTGGTTTTTAGTCAGTAGAAGTCTGACACCACTGTTCTGCCCAGAGCGGGAGGAGTCATTAATTGATGATTCCCCAACCTCCTTAAACAAAAGCCATGTATACCTTGCATGCGCGCTCGCACGGCTGCCTCGCTGACGTCGACGGTCCAGCAGTCGTCCTCGTCGTCCTCGACGGACTTGTCCTTGTCCTTCTCCTTCTTGCTGCTCTTGGGGTTCGGAGTCGTCGGAGTCACGGGAGCTTCCCCTTCCTGTGCCATTTTACAAGGTTTATGAAGCTACATTCCAATTAAACCGTTTTAATTGGTACTTTTGAACTATCAAAAAACCATCTCAAACAAAATGTCAGTGTGGAACCCTCTGCAGGATATGCGCCACCTCCTTTCCTGCCCAGCCTGCAGAACTACTTGCACCTTTCAGGATTTTATCGAAGCAAATGTTAGAGCTGTGCAGGTGGCTACATACTGGTCTAACATGATTTGAGTTCATCGACACGTAAGAAGAAGACTGGCCAGTTTATCGAAAAGTTCATTTCAATATGAAATTTATTAATTATAAAAAATATATATATATTGAGGTATTCTCACCAACGCATATATCATGTTACAGAAGAATGTTTGTCGGTTCTATTTAGTTTGAGTTTCGAAGCCAAAAGCGACCAATTAGGCCTAGTATCAGTTCCCTTGTTAAAAATGATGAGGTAAACTAAAGTGATTGTGTAGTCCCGTCGGGGCTGCAGGATGTTGTAAGAGATACCGCGGCCTCGACATAAAGGGCTAAGAAGTAACATGGGTGGATTTTAGTCAGTACAAGTCTGACACTCCCTTTCGCTAGTTATTTGATGACTTCCCACTATCAAAAAAAAAAGAGGTAGTGTAGTTGTAGAAGTATGAATGAGTGTACCTTGGCGTCGTCATGCGCGTCGTGGTTCCCGTTGGCGGCGCCGGGCCCGGAGCGCTTGGAGCGCTTGCCGCGACTGCTCTCCGTCACCGACGAGCCCTGGAACAAACACAACAACTCGCTCAAGCTTTTTAGCTCTTTTTTATAATATGTGTAGATCGACATCATGATCATCATTTTCCTGCCCATATCCCATTCAATTTGGGGTCGGCGCAACACGTTCTCTTTTTCCATTCTTTCCTATTCTTCCCTGTCGACGTCACGGTGGCATTTTCTCCTTTCTCTTTCATACCATTCCTCACACAATTCATCCATCTTGTGTGGACTAAGATGATTTACACATATACAGGGTGTAAATGAACCCTTCACGCAAACGTCAACCAAGTATTCTGTACATCAAACTAAGTACCCCTATGCATAATTTTTTGCTGGGAAACGATATTTTTTTGGGGTCAAAAACCATAATTTACGGTAAAACTCAATGTAGCACTCTTAAAACATTGGGCTAGTGGATGCTTTGAATAGTAAACGGGTCATGGAGGTAATTTAAGTTAAGTTATAACCTGAAACACTAGTATTTACAAGAACAGCTGTGAACAATTTCGAACTTTGAACCCCAATATCTCCGTAACTAGGGGGTTCCCAGGTATGGTCTAGAACAAAAATGATCGCAGTGGTAAGGATAACAAGTGCCCATGGTTTGCGTTAAGGGTACTTTTACACCCTTTATATGTATAGATCATCTTAGTCCAAATCAAGTTGTCTATAATCTGTTCTGTATGAATAAACAATAATATGATTGGATAAAACATAGTCCTTCAGAATATTTCAAGGTTTCATAAAACGGTTTATGTTTTCTAAATGCATGATAGGTAAGTAGTATTGAGTGTAAGTAAACGTTACAGTCAAATAGAACCGCAGCGGTGAATAAACACACGTTTGAAAGGGATTTTAACATTGAAATAATTTGATAGGTTACCAACAAGTAGTCTATTTCATTTTACTTTATATTTTAGATAAGTTTTTGGGAACATACCACTTTAATTCAATGTTAATATCCATTTCAAACGTTTTTTTACATGACTGCTCTACAAAAAGAGTGTTATTATTCTATTCAGCCTGTTTGACAAAGCGGTATATTAAGCCGCATGCAATAAGTCGACAGTCGGTTCACAATTTCACATCGTAAAAGCTTGTGAGGACATTTACAAGAAGTTGACAGCTACGTCTCTAAGTTTCAACAAATTTATATATTTTATGTAGGTAATAAATACATGTATGTATTTATTGTTATATTTGAGGCTATTATATATATGTTCTCATTTGTTTTCTGTTATTGCACCTACTGTGTATTGTCGCTGCATTACCCTAAGGTAGACTGGTAGAAAATGCCCAAGGTATTAAGGCCGCCTTTGTACAATTTAATTACTAGCGCATAAAGTTTGAATAAATAAATAAGACACGTTGTGACGCGGTCTGTTGTGGGTCATTACCTGGTTGGCGGTCGTTACCTGCTGGTAAGCCTGTAAGCTGGGGTCCAGCGCGGGCGGGTTCTTGAGTATGAAGGTGTTGAGCTTGTGGTTGAAGTCCAGCACGCCGTGGTAGCCGCACGCCTTGCATCCCTGCGAGATGGTGTTGCGCTTCGTGGACACGATCAGCTCCGTCTCCGGGTTGTCGCATTCGGGACACAGCACGAACTTGCGGATGAACCTGCCAGCAAAAGGGTTTATAAATCTCAGCGCAGTAGGGTTCATTTATTTTTATAACTCGGATTATTGGATGTTATGAATAAGCGATGACGAGAGAATAGGGGATGTTTACTGACTTATAAAAATTAGATTCTAATTAAGTCCGTCAGTTAGATTATCGAAACATATTGGATACATATATTTTGTTTTATCAAATCAATAAAAAATGACGGACATAAAACGCGTAAAAGATTTGAGTGGGGGTTGGTGACGTCACTGACTGCTATAAAATGTCATTCTAATGTCTTACTGCGGTACTCGAGAGATATTTAATTATTACTCAAGCCGTCACTTATTAAAGGTTTGACATACTTTTATATGCCAAACTGTCAAAACCTTTACTAAGTGATGGCCTAAGTAATCACTAAAGCCCTCTGAGTGCGTCAGTTAGAGTATGACGTCACACGAGTTTTCAAAGCAGTGTATCGTCTTCATTGTTTGTTTACGTGGAATGTGAAAAAGACGTGTCCAATATTTTTTAGTAATGTATATTATGACGGACTCATAAGATTATTTTTGTTAACTACCCCTATTAGCAACAAAGTTCGTCAAATCGTAAAGATCTTTGTTCCATAGACATGCACAGCAACCACACGTAGCGTGAAGTGTGCTCGTGGGAAGGTTGCACAAACCCACTCGACAATTACAGACACGCACTACACTCACATACAACACTCCCACGTGCACAACATTAAATACCTACTTTATTTTTTTTGCTGTTTTATTTTTACTACTATTTTAATTTATACCATGTTATTTTTTACTATTTTAATATTATGTTTTCATTGTTAAACCCCTACTGGTATCTGGAATGCTATCGTCTCCCTCTTGAAAATGGGCGTCAATAGCTGCGACACATTTTTTTAAAAGTCATAATGCAGCTATTTACGTACAATCAAAATATTTGATGTGATTTGAATTATATTCCCAGTGCCAAGACACAGGCCTACTTGAAGTGATAGGAAGAAAGCGATCTACCACGCGGTTACAGTGTTTTGGTGTAAATACTGTGTCTTAGAATTTCAAGCTCTAGTTTATGATTTTGCCATTTTAATAAAATTAATAGTGGTCATTAAATATTTTGCTGCGTTCAATTCCACCCCACTCGTAATTTACACCCCATTGGGACTGGAGCAGTCGCTGGATAGGACTGGGCACGTCTGCCGCATGCCTAATGAGCGGTGAACCAAAATATCCCGTTTCTGGCGCTCTGAGGCTGCAGTCTGCAGGTGCGGCGGCAGCGCTCGAAGAAGTATCAGTAATGTCTAATGCATGAGTAAGCTAGGACATTGCAGGCTTGAATCACCTGATTGTCTGACGGAAATATGATTCCGTGCTTCGGAAGGCACGTGTTTATGCAGGTGGTCCCAGGCGCAAATGGCAGTCGTCCAACCATGTCAGAGGCCTTTGAAGCGGTTAAGAAACTCTCGACACTAGGGTGTGTGGGAGCGTTGGACCTTACTGCCCACACTATAAGCAGAAGAATGCATGAGTAAGTTACCCGTCCAGCAGGTCCTGCAACTTGGCGGAGTCGTGGCTGCCGTTGACGATGAACCGCTCGTTCTTGAAATCAAACTGAGTCTGTGCGCCCAACTCGCAACCAAAGTACTTCGTAGGATCTGAAAGTGTTACATTTACTCGTATCAATAAGGACCAAACTTTTTTGAGACAGAATCTGTTTTTTTTCTTTAGTGGCTGCTATACCTTATCGAACCCAGTGTCCCTATTTTTGGATTTCAAATGACCCCTCTGAGCAGAGCGGTAGGAAGTTTTAGACTTCTGCCGACTAAAAACCAGCCATGTTCCTTATTAGCCCTTTGTGTCCAAGGCTGCGGCATCTCTTTCGAACTACCCGCAGCCCAACCCAGTGTCCCTTAGTCAGAACTAAGCAATAAGATAGAAGAACAAGCAACACTTACAAGTGGGAGGTCTGCCAATCGCCTTGGCCACTTCAGGCATGTTGACAATGACGGTCTTGATGCCGTTGCCTTTGCCTTCGACCTTGGCACAGATGCGCGGCATCTTGTACCGGTAGAAGGCATCCGCAACGTTGCGGTTCACGTTCACCGACCCCATGGCGGCGGCGGGTGAGACGAACTGCTGCGATGGGAATAGGCGGAAATGTGCCTTCTGAAATAGGAAAAGAATACTTTATTGAAAAGCTTAAGAGCAACTTCTTCTTTTTGTTTGATTTGATCATGGATGAGGAGCTCGTGTCTTAATAATAACTGCCACTCGGGTCGACCTTTGGGTTAAGCCACGCTTACCTAGGTTGGTCTGTGGATGGATGACTGCTTATTACATAACGAATTTCCTCAGTGCCTCGGAAAGCACGTTAAGCTGTCGGTCCCGGCTGCCATATACAGCTTTGGCAGTCGATACAGTCAGTGACTTGAAAGTCTGACAACCAGTCTTAGCAAAAGGTATCATATATCTGACAGGCAGTCGGTCCATGTGAAATATTGGTATTCAGCTGCATCCGGTTAGACTGGAAGCCGATCTCAGCATAGTTGGCTCTCTCTCACAAGCATGGCCAATATTACAACCACATTTTTGATCACAAGGCATCCAATGGATGCCGGTGACAATTGCCATAGTTAATTGCTCCACCTTGCGTATGGCTTAACCAGTACACATCGGCCCACCAGCCATTGAAGTTACTGTGTCGATCTCCTACTATTTTTTATTTCTATTCCTGTAATTGGGAAACAAGAGCCAAGATCTTTGAGCAAAAGCAGTTTTTTCTGAGCTAAGCAGTGGTGACCCAGTGGTTGCGGCTCCCACTTACGAATAGTAAGTAGTGCGTTCGAAATTTTGTGTAATTTATTTCATCACTATTGAAATCAACCAAAAAATTCGAAGACATGTGTCATCTACCAACCCGCACTGACGCGCTTGGCATAATATGATAGGGATAAGTGGAAAGGAAGGCCTTTGCCCTGCAGTGGGACGCTAGGGCTAATAATAACAATAAAATTATGATGATGATGAAGTGTAACTCACCGGATAAAGTAAAACGGTCCTGTATGAGTAGTGTGTGTGTGTGTTGCGTTTATGTGTCTAGGGTCGTGTATCGGGGCGGGACGCGGTGTCAGTCAGCGGGGCGGCATGCGCGCGGGCCGCCGGGCGCGCCAGTCACGTCTGCCGCAGAGGCAACAGCTTGCGGTGCCTGTTACTGCAAAATTTTGATGGTTTGCAAACAGATCGGTGGTAATTTGCTGACTTGAAGATTGATGCTCCAGGGTAGCCCCCGAAATTAGAATTTTGCACGTTTTTTGTAATCTGCCAGTGTCAGGAAAAAAATGACTTTACAAAGTAATAATGATTAAAATCAGCAATACAACTCTCAGTTCATAATACTTCCTTGAGTAACTATTTGATGAAAAAGGTACACGCAAATGGCGAAAACCGTAGGAAAATTTCGGTCTACCCTGAAGAATCAACCTTAATACTTTTTTCATGTCACTGTTGTAATGAGTGGCTAGCGAGTAGGCGGCATCCATGACATTCAGAAAGTTACCAAAGCGTCGTTCGTTGCATGGGCATAAAGGTGACCAGCTCAAAACGATTTCGCTGTCGAGTCTTACTGTCCCAGCATTCTGAATCTGTATATTAGTTCCGTAGTTCAAGTTTCCACGTAATAAATTTAAATCAGATTGTAAAAATCAAAAAATTATTCAAGTTTAATAGCTTCCCATTTCTTTTCAGACATAATGTTTTAAAACGATTCGATCGATCGATTTCGATTTTTTTTTTTTGACTTTTAAATTCTACAAACTGAAGATTCTCAAGTTATACAGTAACTTAGTCTAATTCAACTTTCCAGTTTGGATTCTCATGCAAAAGTTTTCTAAACGAATTGGAGAAATGAAGAAGATTCTTGTTTCAGCATCAAGTTTAGAAACGTTTAAGCCAAGTTTAAATATTAGCGATCTGATTTTTTCGACATCGTTAAGTTAAACGTAACGAACGAATAAATCGGCATAACTCTTATTGGTTGATTAGCGAATTTTGAACATTAAGAGATGAATGGCTAAACTCAATTTTTAAATTTGAACAGAATTTTATGATAACTTCAAAGTCAACTTGAACTGGTTCCCATGCTGTCAAATCCCAAGTCCTCTCTCTCTTTGTGAAGAACTGATTTGCATGAGAACCTGTTTCATTGAATATGTTAGTTGTAAACTACTTATTTAAAGTTATTTTTGCGGGATATTTCAGTCGATCTTCCGCCAGACCCTGACTACCTACTCCATATAACACTGTGAGGGTATTTAATTGTGTCCGTTTGACCATGCGCTGAATGCACGCGGGTACACGATACAGTCAGCGTCAAAATATACGTTTTAATACCATCGGATGGGCGGAATTTCTTAACCGATATATTTTTTTATCTGACGAGCGCGAACTTAAAATGAGTAGTTCCTGTGAATATAGCTAGGGACTTCGGCACGTGGTCACAATCGAAACCAACGCCTAATTTTTAGCAACAGTTCCTTAACGGCATTCGAGTATCAAACGAAGGCCCGAGGCCCACGAAAGCGGAAACGAGAGATGTGCGAAAATCAGCCAATCACAGTAGTTAAAATTTACATCTGGTCTTTCGCCCTTCCTGTGATTGGGCGAATTTGGCACAAATCTCCGCTTTGGTGGATACCGGGCCTAAAGCCAGCCAGCTAGCAGTAAGGTTGTTCATCCATACCTGCGGGCAGTATATCTAGGTGTATGCGTCATGCACGCTCGACGGCTGCGGGCCCGTCTCCTGCTCGAGACACACCGACTACTCTCCTCGCACTGTACTGATGTCTCTGCAATACAATATCACAACTACGTTCATATTGATTGGTCACAGACTACTAAAGTTATATATACAAAAATGGCCAATGAATTTAAACCGAACTTCTCATTCAACATTTATTACTAGTTAAAATTTAAATAAATTGTGAGAATCAGCTTTCAACTCATAAATTATGTAAGACAGTATTCCAAAAAAACCCCATCTTTACCACTTCGTTTTTAAGGTGGTAAGAACAAGTGTTGCAAACTCTCAACGCAAACAGGGTGCAGGGTCATGATCCCACTAATATAAAGATTACACAGGGTGACATGACTGAACTACTGGTATCAAACCTCTAAAGCAATAGCGACATTTTCTTTATAATAAATCCACGTCATTTAGTAACCTTCAAATTCCAATTCTCGCCGTTTAGTAACCTTTTCGATTGACTAAAAAGGCAAATTAAGGATTGTGTTCGTCATGAGATGGAGTCTACTTTATACTCTTATCACCGACCGTGTGAAAGGCATAAATTCGATTCACATTACAATTACGCAAAACCAGGGTTTAGACGTCCTGCGACACGGATAAGAGACGCAGAAAAAAAAAACAACAATTGCGTCACTCTAAGCCATAAAATCCTTTTATGTTTAAGATACGCGAGCTGAATTTATAGGCGAATCGAGCCGCGAAGCGTAGAGTAAAATGGGAATAAAATTATGCGCACAAAACGAATCGGGCACATTCAATAAGACATGTTACTTTCCTGTTCCGAATGTAGCTGAAATTGTGTACTGAAGTGGTTTACCTACGTTAGTTTGGAATAGGAAACCTTTTATATTGAGTGGTTGTTACAACAAATGAAGTGGCGCTTAGTCTAGTTTTATGTCAGATTGTCGGCTAACATCCCAGTTCAGTTTCTGAGCAAGCGGGACACTAAACTTGTGCTTTGTCTTTGATGAGCAGAAATTTTGGTTTTTATTTATGGAAGTTTATTGGTATATAAATGTATAGGTAATGCATGGTGTGATCATTCATACAATGTATTTTAATAAATCTGCGTTGGTTTTGTAGACACTATTCCTGAAACAAGTAACTAAACGTTTTTCCACGTAATGAGGACACTTTACAAAAGTAAATTATAAATATAATGTTCCAAAATCGTAATTATTAATGTATTATTAGACTGTCACTGTATACGTCGGCAAGGTGATTAACGGCCTGGTGATGTGGTTTCATCATCACATAGATAGGTACTCCTAGCAGTTAAGAGTTCATACAAAACAGATTGTTTTCTTTTCTGCAGTTAGTAAGCCATTTACTACAGAGATAACAGCCAGCCATTACATTAATTTACGCAAACGAATCAATTTATCACTAAATAATGTTTCATTAAGAACAAGGCGAGTAAACGTTGACACGTCTGATTACCGTTCAAAGTTACATTATGATAAAAAGCGCGATGACGTCAGGAGAGTGATAAATAAACTCACATTATCATGAGCTATCTCCATTCCCCGGCGTGGGTCCGTCAAGCTCGTGGTACAACGTGATCCTATTATAACTGCAATGTAGACAAGTAGCAGATGCAAAACAATGCAACACACTGAGATATAACTTCAGATCGACCTTGAAATGGTGCATTCTGACTGGTGGTAAGGTTTGCAGCACACACGTAGACTAGGCTGTTTTAGTTATATTTTGGGTACTGTGTAGGTACATTGGTGTTGAACTTCCTCGACTTTACGGCAGCCTGGGGCGTCAGAGAGAAATGTACGCAGACGCAGAATGTGATTGAATAGGAGTGTGCGGTCACGGCAATCGCTCGCCAATCACGCTCGTTTCGACACGGTTGCTCGCTCGAACCATCGTGTTGTGTGTTTAATGTGGTTTCGGATGTGGCCACTTTATTGCTACAATGTGATAAGCACTTTGATATTGAATTTTTCAAGCGGCATTGATTTTTTCCTTTACGTGGCAGCAAGGGAAGTTCAAAGAAAACACGAACGAATTTGTGCGGGCTTACCATTCCCCCAACATAAACTAAACCCTCGCGATGAACATAACATAAACCAATAAATTACGTAGTCACTTAATAAAGTTAGATAGCTAGCAAGCCCCGCTTTCATTAGAGCAAGAACCAGCGCAATTAAACTAGTGTTCTGGTTCGATACTAGATGCAATTAATAAAAGAGTTCCGAAGACTGCAGCCACTTCAGTGGCGGGAGTTGCTCTGAGACAACACATTTGCCGACACTTCAGTGTCACAGAGGAAAAATAACAGTAGAACCATTAAAAATATACTTTATCTATGCCAAAGGACCCATGACTGAAACGGTATAACCTACATTAATTTGATCCTTCTTCTTCGGCGCTGTTTGCTAAAAGCTTTAGGGGAAGGCCCGGTTCATTAGCTTTAGACTAGAGATTTCTAATTATCCATAAGTACACGACTCCCATGGCCACATGGAACATGGTTGTGCGCTTGAGAAAGTCTCCAAAAACGAATGCAAAAGCTGCATTCAATTTTTTTAAATGTATTCTGTGAGCACATTGCAAATATGCCAACGTTTAGATAATTCATTTTGTTATAATAACAAAGCAACAGTGGCACCGAAGCCTTCGCGCGTCGGAAGTTCCATAAAATTACATTTTGGTGTTGTTGGCCCACTGGTGTAACTGGGCTGTGTTTAAGTAGTGCCGACGTCCTCTAATTACACCGGGCCCGCAATGCGCCACGCTGGCCGCGCCTTACACCACACTACACGGCGGGACGTTCTTTTAAATGGAACGCGAAATAGCCTACAATACATTTTATATTTGGTTTTCCGGCAATCAGGGTGAAGATATAGATGGCTATTTTATTATACACATGAATGTAAGTTCCTAGGATAGAACATACGAGTACATACTAGGACTTATCCGTCACACTAGACGAGCCACTCTAAAATGGAACGCGAAATAGGAATGCTGCACATTCATAATCTGGTTTTCTGCAATCAGGGTTTAGATATGGCCGTGATGTTATGGTGAACAAAAAAGAACTCTTTAACGAAGCCAAAAGGCACTTGTTCTCCCCGTCACTTAGTCGTTCAGTCAAAAACTTTACTTAAATTACCTCCATGACCCGTTTACTATTCAAAGCATCATTCAGCACGTTTTTTGAGAGTTCTACCACCTGATTACATTGAAATAATGTGAAAAAATGTGATTTTGAACGCCAGTCGCTTTCCAGCGATAATTTTAGTGCGTAGGGATACTTAGTTGGCTGCGGGATGTTGTAAGAGACACTGCTTTTTTTTTTTGGTGGGTGTAAAATCATCGAATAACCCCTCCCGCTCTTGGGCAGAGCGAAAGGGAGTGTCAGACTTCTACTGACTAAAAACCACCCATGTTCCTTCTTAGCCCTCTATGTCGAGGCCGCGATACCCGTTGGACTACCCGCGGCCCCGACAGGCGTCGGCCCTTTCGGGCCCCTTCCATGTTGCTGACATCTCTTTGAGGCGCGCGTGGAACACGAACGCGCCGTCGACACGGCCTGTTTTCGTCGTGAGACGGACGGACGGCGAGTTAGCCCATCACTCACCGTCCACAGGCCCGCGTCTACGGTGGCCGGAGGTCATCGCGGGACCCCCGACGCCCGGAGCGCATCCCGCGGCGGCTGGGACGAGAGGTTCTCTCCCTCTCGCGTTCCGCCACCTCCTTCGCTAGCATCACTGCTTCGCAGAAGGAGGCGACGGCGTCCCATTGCTCCTCGCCCCGGACCATGGCTTGCACCAGGGCCGGGCGCGAGAGGTCGCCGCCGCCGATCCCCGCTACGAGAACAAAGAGACACTGCTTCGTAAAGGGTTCGATTGCACCCTGTATTTGACACGTAAATAGGAGGGTCCGGTAAATCTACTCGGGCGAATGGCGGATCAACCTATAGCAAGATTGTTTGGGCGAATATTTAATAAATTATACGTATTTTCTATACGCTACACCTAATGGAATGCCAAATTCGTGCTCGTTCGCTTTGGTACAATTCTCAACTGTTCGCCGTTAGTTTATAAAATAACTAAGTAAGTAGCTAATATTTCTCCAGGCCGAGACGTGCAGCCCATTAGGCGAACATTTCTGGCAACCGCAGTAACACGGTTAGAGTACATTTACTTGCTGATTTTTTTCGAAAAATGAACCAATGACCCTCCAAAAGCGTCATTTAAAGAGCATTCGTTTCCAACGAATGCTTTTTTGACAGATTGATGAAAGCGCTCGATGGCCAGTGGCATCTAAGAACATCTTGAGTTTACTAAAAGTAGCAGAATATCAGAACAAAATAGCAGAAGGTCATGATTAAATAAACATGCATGGACGTAAATCTATGCGAACTACGATCTTTTAAGTCTACGTCTATATAGTAGGAGCTACATAAGAACCTTCATCATAAATCGCAGTAGTTTCAACTTGACAGTTTAAAACACGATCAAAACTCATACGACATAATTGCTTACAACTCAGTGTCTTGTTACAATGTGTTTGTGAAATAGCAACAATAACAGGAAACGAGTAGCGTGCATTACATGATGCGCCGTGCGCCGGGGAATTCGCTGTGACCGGACACGCAGACGGTGGCCGGATAGTACTCAAGCTATTCAAAACACGAGACAATGCTGTTTGGACTACCGTCGACACACATTCATTGACTGTGTCTAGAACTCGAACGTACGTGCGACGTCGATGATAAGCGACGGCGAATATGTAACTGTGCTGATACTGTTAGCCTGCATCCCACTGCTGGGCAAAGGCTGGAAGTCAATAGGGAGAGCCCATGACTTCCAGTTGTTTCGATCTATGGCCAATGTGGACCACTGGTCGTTAGTTTTGTCCACATCGTCACACCATCTTCTACGAGGTCTGCCGCGACGTCTTCTGGCTGTACCACGGTTTCAGAAAGTGGCTATTTTGGCCCACAGCTCATTTATTTTTGTTTCAGAAGTATAATTATTATCTGTGAGCTGAGGTAGAGAGGTATTTGTACTTTTGAGCTCAGCTCAGCCATTACTGTTCTGGACAAAAAGGTTGTAAACCAGTCTACACCATCTTCCCTTTTTTTTCTTTTTTGGCGGGTGGAAGATCATCAAATAACTCCTTCCGCTCTTAGGCAGAGCAAAAGGGAGTGTCAGACTTCTACTGACTAAAAACCTCCCATGTTCCTTCTTAGCCCTTTAAGTCGAGGCCGCGGTATCTCTTACAACATCCCACAGCCCCGACGGGATCTTCCTGCCCTTGTCTCATCTTACTCGGGGTCAGCGAAACACGTTTTCTTCTTTCTCTCTCCCGTCAAACGACACAAACATTAACCCTTAATACATATAATTTATCACACAATCCATCCATATGTCCTTTGGGCTGTTAACCAGTTAAAAAAAAAACAATAAATTAAAATTCAAGTAATATGAACCAAGAAAAAAAACGTTCACCTACTTACATGACTAGTTTTTAAAGAGATTTAGGAAAAAGAAATTGGAGAGTTGAAAACTGACAAGAAATCAAACAATATCAATATCAAAAGGGAGTTGACAAAAGATACAGACATAGTACTCAATCAGCCCATCACTTGTGCCAGAGCCACTGGGTATCAAATGCGGGTAGATCCGATGCTGTAAGGCGATACGCGCGCGGGCGCAACACGATCGGGCTTGAGCTACCAACACTAGGACCTGCATTTATCACATGTTTCATACAATATCGTATAATGCCAATTTATGTATGGATTAACACACGGTTTCTCTGGAAGATCTCATGTTAGTTGCTGTGGAAACCACAGACATAATCAATAATAAAGTCTATAAATAATTGAATTAGCCGTCAGAAACTGAGGGTGAGATAAAGAAGAGTAGTAACCAATTAAGTCAGAAAGATTAGAAAATGATAAGAGGTAACCTCGTGAAGTCAAATTAGTCAGTTTGTCTGCTCTCCAGGATTTAGAAACTGTCTTATGATCTTTGATGAAAGCAAGGGCGAGCATGATTCGAAACGTAAACGTAAGTAAAGTAAATCTTGACGTTCGGAAAGTGCTGATTATCAGCCTAGTTTGAATAAATGAATTTTGATTTTGATTTTGAAACCAGGAGAATACCGAGACACGTCTATTTAAACTTTTGATTGAATCTGAACCTAGAATAAAGCAAGGAAGCAAGGTAAATTGGTGACTCAGGATCATAATTTCAGCAAACCTACGCCAGACTCTACACAACGCAAGTCATATTACACACTGCCGATTGTTCCATACACCCGACACCGGGTCACTGCAATCTATACACAATGCACGCTACATCCGGCTGACTACACTACAAAATAGATAGCTAGGTGGGTACGCATCGATGGCAAGCATGGCTGCTTCCGGAGAACCCCCTAGGTAGCTACCACCCTGACGCATCAGACATGACGTTGCTATATACAAAACATGACTATTATAAACTGCCTGGCAGACATATTGATTTACGGCAGCTACTAATATTTCAGTTTGAAAGTTCTTGATCGTCTCAAACTTTGTTTTATCGTTCGAGAGGCTTTTAATGAAAGTTTTAGAATTCTAGGCAAAGATATTTTATTTGGGAAATTACGAAGAATATGGACTGGAACGACATTTACTAAAAATAAGAAGATTAATTCAAAATGAATCGATTCATAATTAATATTCAATGCCACTGAACGTCAGAACAATGTGTTCGTATTCAAATGGCATATTTATCCAAATTGCATACCACTTACAAAGAACAGCAATCATAAACTGCAAAGGCATATGCATAAGGTGGAAACGTGGAGTTCGTTTATGGTATCACTCCATTGATATTGAGGGAAGTACGAGAATATGTACTAAGTTGAGCAAGACAGTTGTACCCTTTGAATGAGGCTATAAAGCTTGGGAGTTACACCGGTGGCCCATAAATGAGGCGTCGTGACCACAGCACGGACGAGGAGGTGAGGGAGGGCTGCAAGGACGGGGGTGGATGGGCGACGAACGGTGATAACGACCGGCGACGGTTCACGGGAGCGTGCAAGGGACAGTTTACCCTTCTACGACCGATTGCAATGTTTTGATTGCCACATCGCAAGTTAGTTTCTTTGAGAGTGTATGATTTCGTCGAAAAAACGTATCGAGCATAACGAGTTTCTAGTAAATTAGTAATGTTATAATCTTAGCCCTAATAATTCATGAGGAACCAGCGAAAGCACGTGCTTCGGTGGCAATGGCAAACAGTTAAACCGCGTCGGTCGTTAAGATAGTCGCCAGACCAAATAGAGGAAGCTACAGATCTCTCCAGCCTGTATCTTCGACCACGCAAGGTGCTTGAGGCGTCAGCAGAACGTTTTTGAATAAGTACAGTTACAGTCGATTTGACATGGAAATACCTCGTTCAACAAGATCCATCCATGGCTTATTTAGTAGAAATGCTTTAAAATAGGATATACGGCAACGCGAATTTAAAGATTTCTTAGTTGTGATTGTAAGACGAAGGCTTCTAAAATGAATAAACGTTGACACAAAATGAGTTTGATGAAAAGAACAAGGAAGCTATTGGTAGATTGTATGAAAAAAAAAACTGGCAGAAAGGAAGTGAACAATAAGATTACGACTGATAGACATTGCGCCGATCCCAAATTAATTTCACGAGTATTATGATAGTTCTCGAGATAATCCATCCGCGAACCTACAACATCATCATCAAAATGAGAACCTCTATTTGATTTGACTTGGTAAGAAGGTATAAGCCGTTCGTTGCTTGGGGGAGAGAATAGTAAACCTCTCCCGTAATATGAGTGATTGCTTTTGACACAATAGAATTAATTCTCGGTATAAGATCTCCTCGTAAATCAAGTTTTAGTATCAATATCGGAAACGTATCGCTGCAATCAGGGTAATAACTATCCTTATATTTATTAATTGACACTCGACAACAAGATGTGACCATCCAAAACTGTTCATTAAAATACGGGAACTCAACTTTGTCTAGCAGATTGTTATAGCAATACTTTCAGCAGTATTTTCTTTGATTACTGAATTATTCAGTTCGAAACGGTCGCTGCTACGCTTTATCTTTAAAATATGATCGTTTTATATTAACTCTCTTATCAGTGTGACTTAATTATTAATGCATTTATCTAAATTATCTATAGCTAACGAATTTGGCAAAATAAATTACTAGGTGCTCGTGTACTAAAAGCCTGAACACTGGGATAGCCGCTAAGCTTAAGAATATTTAAGAATATACAGTATGGACATTGTTGATTACAAAAACGGTTAAAGAATGCCAGCTCAAATCCCTTAGCCCAGGTGAAATATGCCAGTTGATTTTGAAGGACTCCGAGGTCTATCAGTTTTGTTGGTATATATAGGTTTTGGAGGGTGTACTGATACACGAACACGGTTAAAGCCCGGGTGAAATATAACTAATGCTTGTAATACCAGTATTACAAGCATTCGTTATATTTGCCAGCTCAAATCCCTTAGCCCAGGTGAAATACTGGTATTACAAGCATTAGTTATATTTCACCGTAAAACTGATAGACCCCGGAGCCGGAGTCCTTCAAAATAAACTGGCAGAAATACTATTGACTACGTTAAGCTCCCAAAACCAGACAGGTTTATATCGCTCGTAATGTTATTAGCGATATCCCCTTAAAATCATAATGACGTTTAAACATATCAAATTATTATTAGTACACCGGTGCCAGTCGCTCTGCACCAGCGAGATTTATTGTGACGTTATTACAGAGCGTCACAGTTCTGACGTAGAAGAATAGGAAAGAATAGAAGTATAGGATTTCATTATTGAGGGCCGATACAAATATGGACACTCTTCTGACTACTGTTTCAGTTCATACGAGTGGCAACACTAATCTTAAACCATTTTTATGCCGTCAAAGCAAGAAAACTAAGAATTCTAACTTTCCTGTGTTTTCCTCATCCAGGACATTGTCACGTCGACATTATGACAAGTGACCCGATGTCGACGTACACGTGTTCCTGAGTTGATAGTAGTATCTCATTGGTCCCTTCATTAATATTTTTTTTGCAGTAACCATTTATCTACACCACAGCGATATCCGTACGATGTCCGTTTTCAGTTCTAAGCTATTAGGTTTTGTTGTCGGACTGCCAACTCGCGAAAATGAGCCGAGCACTAAATTCCCAAAACGTGGCATTTATTTAGTTGTAGCACTGTTAATGAAAACATAAGTCTCCTTTACGAAATATTTTCGTCTGCATTGCCTCCGTGTCGAACATTTAACGATCAGCAAATACACTGGTATGGGACAGACGACGTACCTACAAGAATAGCACTGAATCACCATCGTGACGTCACAAAACTTGCTACAATTTAAATAAACCCAAGAGGGTGGAAAATAATTGTCGCGACGGAATCTTGTGTTTAATAGGCGACAAATCACGAAGAGGGGAAATGGAGCCATTTTAGAATATGAAAACTGAAGTTTTTATTGGATTTGCTATTCATTCCATCTGTGGAGGTTTTTGGAATTTGGTAGAAAGTGATGTATGTAATTATGAAGTCTCATAAAACACCGCAGTTTAGCCATTTCTGTACTAACATGGCAAAATAATTCGATAAGGAATTAACACAGGGCTCGATCGACCTACATGAAAACCGTATCAGGCACTGCCAGAGAGTTTGACACATCAGTGACGTAGTTGGGAAGGTGACAAATACAGGGCTGAATACATTAGCCAGGTGTGAATGACTTATTCAGGCTAATTTGGTAATAACTAGATGGCTAGAAATCCGATTCTACCTACAATGTCTAAATCTAAAATGCTAAGAAAAGGCTTGTTAAAAAGTATGTGCACGAAATATGCAGATAATAAGACTTAAACAAAGTGAATGATACACTTGAAATTGAGGCAAATGCCGCTGAAATTGTGTTAGCACAAGCGAAAGCAATGATTAAATGAGTTTCCCTCAATTGGTCTCAATGCTCTAAAGTCCTTATCCACACGATTTAGCAGTGTAATTCGTGTAAGTCAAAATACCATAATTTCCAGTTAAACTGAATTAATTATAAAACAAGAAAGGACACCTTGATAGTATCACGTCTCGTTTCATAATTAACTCAGCGTAATCGCCGTAACAATAACATTCGTCATTTATCATTGTGATTCTTTCGAGAGTTTAGGGAAAAAGTAGCAGAAGGCGTATTAAATTGCTTGGCACGGAACTCGGTCATATTTGTGGCAAAGCCCCCAAACCACACTGCGTATGAAACGGCCAAATTGTATTGAGTATGTTTCGACCGGTTATGTGGAACTTCTGTAGCTATTTACGAGTGCCCGAAGGCTTCGAAGGACGCAGCTAGGCCCAGGGCTCGTTGCCGAAGGGGCGCGGAGGAGAATAAAACGCATGCGCTGCGCCTTCCTATCGATTATGCCCAGCCACCTTCAGTTTCTAGTCTAAAGTAGTAAAAAAAATGCATCTTAGTAATATAATTTGATTAGAATCCTTGCCCTGGGCCTCCCCCTCTATCTTGTTAATAAAAAAAAACTAGATGTTGACCTCTGGTATTCAATCAGATTATATTTCAATACGTGGAGCGCATTGTAATGTTTTTTCTAACTAACGTTTTTATTGTAATTAATTTTAAAACTAAAATGGGACTCAATGAGCTCGTACTTAACTACGTAACTTCTGAAAACAAGTCAAGAATAACTTTCTCATATTATATTCAGAACGGAAAACTATGAACTCTGCACTATTCCAAGTTTGAAAACACGTGGCATCGAATCAGCACGCAACGCCCCGCACCCAGCCCTCCAACTAGATTATTAAAACTGGCAGGAAACACAATAACATAAAAAGAAAATGACAACAAAAGCCATCTTGACAGGCTATGTAATAGAGGAAAAGTAAATTGGAAATGGAGCGTGGAAAATGATCCTGAAGCCGGGTCAATGTACCTACTCGACAGAAATATCGAGAAGCAATGTTCCGTTGAGTTTGAGGTACTTAAAAATAGTTTCGAAGGCTTTCAACTGAAGCAAAAGTTTGTAATATTACAGTATTACATTGTTGTTTGAGTGTTTAAGGCCTCTGATGGATTGTGAGGTCAAGGGAAACCGGTGTGGTCCGTAGGGATCTTTTGCGTCCCAAAATTTATGGGTTACTGAATTACATGATGTGTGCGTGTCGGTTTAAAATAGTTCCGAGACCTTGTTATTTAATAGCCCACTTTTGTATTAGAATGTTTAGTAGCAAATAAGTTACTTTGTTCAGGTGCTTTAGCTTATTTTGTATGAAAAATGAAGGACCATCGTTGTTTAACTCGCAACCGAATCTAAAAAATATATTTTTAGACCAATAACTGGTTTTACTCACGATTCGAAGTTCCCATAAACTTCTCTGTAAGTCGCTCGTTAATCACTATTTATTATGGCAGCTCACAAAGTTTGTTTAGGGTTCTATCGACAATCCAACACTCATCATCATCAACAGCTTATTAATGTTCCCACTGCTGGGACACAAACCTCCTCTCTCTTTGAGAGGGAATCCAACACTAATTGGTGAAACGCACCTAATAGTATTTTGAGAATGGAACCTAATGCTTCTGTACCAGCAAGGGAAATAGGGACAAGCAGCTTCGTAATTATAATTACACTAGCTGGTGCCCGCGACGTAGACGTAGGCTGCTTTTTTTTTGTGGGGTGAAAAGTAATCTTTTCACCCCACAAAAAAAAGCAGCATACGTCCTTTCTCAGGCTTTAGACTATCTGTGTACCAAAGTTCATTTAAATCGGTTCAGATGGTTTGGCGTGAAAATACGACAGATAGAGTTACTTTCGCATTTATAATGTTATCAAGGATAAACAGTGAGAGAATCGGTTTTAGGAGTTATTTGCAGTATCGATAGTTTATTTAGGTAAATGAAAAACCAGCGAAAAACCCTATTTCATGGAGTCACTCCCCATGCGACCTAAATAGGAGATGGCTTTCGCAATATTTCAACATAATTATACGTATTTTACTGAGAAGCAATCTGATACGAGTAACAGACTGAGGGAAATAAATGGTAATAGTATACCTACAAGGGGGAAGTGGATTTTATTTCGTGATAATGAGGGCCGTGGGCGGAGAATGTGTCTTCTAATTATAGATGAGGAAAAGAGGGCCTACTGAAATGAAAGGTAATAAATTGATAGTTATATTGAGCGGCCCACGTCTTTATGAACGATGGTGATAAAATGAGAGAGAAATATAAGGATTTTTTGCTTTGGGCAGCCGTCACTCACTGTTGACATGAGGGGTTGAACCAAGCGAGTCTAACGCAGGAGCGAGGATATCAGCACAAAGCAGCAGCTTTTGTCTTACAAGGCCCGACTTAAAACACTGCAGTAATCTAAGTCATTCGAGCAATGGATGATGATCTCGTCAAAAGTATGTAATGAAACAATTTTTTGCGTAACATACTTCGAGTAAACCAAAACTCGTTACAACAAAATTGAAGGCAAAATTCTCGAGTAAAAGGTCGTAATTCATTGAATCAATCTTAAGTGAACCGAGGCTAAAGTGGTCCTGTTATCAGGGCTGTCAGTAGAGCCTACAGTGACGTAGATAAGGACTAATGTAACGCCTACGCGTCATACACGCTGCGCGTCACCGCTTACCCAAATGTTTTGCAGACGTTACGCAAGAAGAACAACGGTGTGGACTATCGAGATTAGATAAAAGATTCTGTTGCTGAGCAACACTTCTACTTGATAAATTGCTACAGGTTATTCTATACTATATGTAATCATCACATAGTCTCTCAATTTGTGAATGCACCCACGATACAGGAGACATTCATAGTGTGGGGCAACGTTTAAAAAAAAAAGATACTGGGACCTCCGTAAAAGTTGTTTGACGAAAGACGGTCTTCTGACTCTCACAAACCACCTATTGCGACTCAACACATTTAGTGTGGTCTAAATAACCCCCAACACCAGACTGGTTTATATTATGATAACCGAGGAGACCATTCATGTGGATCACCCTTTAAAACTTCTGTATAATTTTATAACCTGTGACGTCACATCACTCTTGAGAAGTGTTACAAAAACTGTGGCATGTTATTTCTGCCATATCGATTTGTAGTCCTTCAGGTGTTCAATGCTTAGTTAACGTTATATATGCCACCAGAATAAATGGTTCATAAACACGATACGAGGACAATTTTCGGGAGCATGAAACGGCAAGCTTTTGTTAACCAAAGACAATAGTCATTATTTAGACCGTGAAGTCTGGATACAAACGAAGAATAATAATAATTGTGAGCCGCTTTGTTGATCGCTAGAATGACACCTTTTGAATTCGGCGGTGTTATCAGACCGCGGAAGTTTCTGAATTTCAGGGGATTAGGTAAAAGCAGTTCTTTGGTATTGATGTTTGTGTAGAAATAGCACCTTTGTATGAGAGCATGAATATTTTCGGAGACTCCCAAAAACGAAGAATACAAGATCATGTTTTTTGTTATAAATACTATTGCGGGTAAATAAGCATTATTCCAGACACGAGCACAACAATATAAATGGTAATAATTTCTGGGGGTTCTTAAGCGCATGCATGGAAAGAGGCCAGTTCCCGCTTCGTTGGAAGACGGGGAAGCTGGTCCTCATCCAGAAGCTGGGGCGCCCTGCGGACTCGCCGTCCGCATACCGGCCCATTGTGCTGCTCGACGAGGTGGGCAAGTTCTTTGAAAGAGTTATTGCAAACCGCCTCGCCGGGCACCTGGAGGGAATGGGTCCGGATCTTGCGGAACACCAGTTTGGTTTCCGCAAGAGGCGCTCGACGGTTGACGCCATCATGCGCGTGAGAGCCCTCACGACGGGGGTTGCGGTCTCTCGGGGCGGTGTGGTCTTGGCGGTGTCTCTCGACATCGCCAACGCCTTCAACACCATGCCCTGGAGCTGCATTAGGGAGGCACTCCGGTATCACCGGGTGCCGACCTACCTTCGTCGTGTGGTCGGGGACTATCTGATAGACAGGGCTGTCATCTACCCTGGTCAAGACGGACAATGGAACCGGCGAGAGATGTCGTGCGGTGTTCCACAGGGATCGGTTCTGGGGCCGCCCTTGTGGAACATCGGTTACGACTGGGTGCTGCGTGCCGACCTCCGTAGCGGCGTCAGCGTAGTCTGCTACGCGGACGATACGCTGGTGCTAGCACAGGGTGGGTCGTACGAGGCGGCGGCCGACAATTTGACACGCGGGGTATGCGATAGTCGTAGAGAGGATCCGGCAGCTGGGTCTTGAGGTGGCGCTTCACAAGTCGGAGGCCATGGGCTTCCATGGACGTGGGAATGCGCTGCCGTCGGGATCCCAGATAATGGTGGGAGGGGTTCCCATCGGCGTCGAGTGTACTTTGAAGTACCTAGGACTCGTCCTCGACAGCCGGTGGAACTTCGTGGAGCATTTCCGACGTTTGGCTCCCAGACTAGAGCGGGCCGGGGCTGCCTTTAGGTGGCTCATGCCCAATCTGGGGAGGCCAAACGCCTCCTGCCGGAGGCTCTATGCGGGGATCGTGCGCTCCATGGCCCTTTACGGGGCCCCGGTGTGGGCGCCTGCTTTGAGGAAGCGGGCCGCCCACTACCTGAACGTGCCCCAAAAGGTCGCCTCCTTCTGCGAAGCAGTGATGCTAGCGAAGGAGGTGGCGGAACGCGAGAGGGAGAGAACCTCTCGTCCCAGTCGCCGCGGGAGGCGCTCCGGGCGTCGGGGGTCTGGCGATGGCCTCCGGCCACCGTAGACGCGGGCCTGTGGACGGTGAGTGATGGGCTAACTCGCCGTCCGTCCGTCTTACGACGAAAACAGGCCGGGTCGACGGCGCGTTCGTGTTCCACGCGCGCCTCAAAGAGATGTCAGCAACATGGGAGGGGCCCGAAAGGGCCGACGCCCGTCGGGGCCGCGGGTTGAACACTAGTTATCGCGGCCTCGACATAGAGGGCTAAGAAGGAACATGGGTGGTTTTTAGTCAGTAGAAGTCCGACACTCCCTTTCGCTCTGCCCAAGAGCGGGAGGGGTTATTCGATGATTTTCCAGCCGCCAAAAAAAAAAAAAAAAGGTAGAGGTATTCGTTATCACCCCATGATAATCATGAGTTTAGGTCCATCAGGAATTTCTATTTGAATCGACGATAGCCCAACCCTTTCAAGTTAAGGTCAGAATTCAGGGCTTCTAAACCTAAACTCCCGCAATGACAGCCAGGACCGCTGCTTAAGGTGCTATCAAGACACGGAGGGGTCTCGGTATGAATTGTGACTTGGTGAGACCTCACCAAACTTTTATTTTTTTATTATCTAACCACGAGTTTCCCATTTATTTGAAGTAAAGCGGGTAAATAGTCTTATCTGCCAGTCCTTTCCATAAGATGTTATTTTAAGAGACGACATCCTCACGACTTAGGAGACACGAGCCCGAATGTTCCCACATCACTCAAAGGAGTCTTCGATTGTCAACGATAGCATCTATTCGATTGATCGATAAGCCGCATTACTAATGCAATGGCCATTGCCTGCGCACTTCAGATTACAAGATCTTGGGCCAACGAACTGTGTGAAACGACCTTAGGTTTTGTGCGCATTTGTAATTGTGTTGTCATATTGGACAGACGATTATATTTTAGTGTTGGGCTTTTTAGGTGGTCCATTAAGTTTTGAGGTTGCGGCGGAAGTAGACAGCCAGGGTTGTCATTCATATTACTGCCGAAGCATAATAACAACTTTCTAAAAATGGTTTTGGTTTTAAGCACATATTATATTACATACAATTATTTGCATATTTATGGGATTAATAAAGCGTTCGACGTTGGAATTTCATGCTGCAGCGTAAAAGAAGCAATAATGTTAGAAAGAAAGAAGTATATTTATTTAGGAAGAAGAATAACAGGAAGATGTGGCTCATTGCTGTGTTAAAACGCTGCTAGAAACAAAATTGTACCAGAACAAATTACAAGCAGTTTCTGCTCGATCTCTGACGATGGTATTCGAAAGCGCAGGCTCATTAAATATACGCCCGTCGGGGCTGCAGGTTGTTTGAAAGAGATACCGCGCCACGGCACAAGGGCTAAGAAAGATCATGGGTGGTTTTTTGGCAGTAGAAGTCTGACACTCCCAACCGCTCTGTCTGTGCGGGAGGGGTTATTTCCCAACCCCAAAAAAAGGCTTATTAAACATAAGGGAACAGTAAAACACAGCAATTCAAAGCGGCATTCGCATTGTTTACCATGATGTGCGGTAGTTTGCCATGCCATGTCCGCGTAAACTATTGAAACGCGGGTACACATAGCTTGTGTCCACAGCCCATATTGCCCAGTCCTACACAATGTTTGCCGTCATAACGGATCAGAGCGGTCTTTTTATTGTTCTAAAATGCGAATGACAAGCAGAATCACCAGTCAGTCAGAAACAAATGACGTGGTCGTAAAAATATAAGCTTAAAAACTAAAACCCGACTACAAACCGCGGTCTTAAAAGTAGAAAACAAGAAAATGATTCTTGTCTGATATTCATAGATTGAATTTGTATATTTCTATTTAAATATAAGTAGTCATTATAGAGGAGCCGTAGTCGCATGCCACTGATACCTGATTCTCCTTCATGGTGTTTCCATTGATACAAGTCAGCTGCTGTTGTCGTTAGCAAGGTGGCATGCGACTACGACTGACCTCTATAATAATTTTACGAAATATATAAATTCAATCTATGAATATCAGACAAGAATCATTTTCTTGTTTTCTACTTTTAAGACCGCGGTTTGTAGTGGGGTTTTAGTTTTTAAGCTTATATTTTTATTTGAATTTCATTTTAGTGTTATTTAATAAATCCGTTATAATATATTGCTTTCATGATGTAAAATTCCACTGAATGTTGGTTTTGCTATTTAAATAGTACGAGTAAATAGCAGACTAGACCGCGATAACTTTTCGACCGCATTCTAAACGTGTATGTTGACTAAAACTATAAATAACATACATATTTGTAATGTGCTCGCCAAGACCTCTCATTTGATACCAAACATGTAATGATTATCAAAATTTATTTTTTTTCGAGCTTAGAATTTGATATTTAAATTCCATCATGAAAAGAATTGTTAAAATTTATATAGCCTATGTCACCCAGGCAATTTTTACGAATCTATTGACACATCATTCATTAAAATACGTTCCGTAGTCTAGGCGCTACGGTGGAACATACAAACATACATACATCCAAGACAGTCAAATCATTTCTCTGGGACTTCGTCGAGCTTCATTGTCCCGGCGCTTTTCTTGTGGTCGCCACTGTTGATTCTGGCTTACAGAAGTTACAGTGGTTTGGGAATAGTGAGGCGGGCTTGTCCCATTAAAAATATAAGACTGCCAAAATCATTACCCTTCCTTTTGGCTTCGCCGTAGTCGGGTAAAAAAGGTTTAATAATTAGGTCGGTTGCTTTTTGGATGTGTCGTTACTCGCATGTAAAATAGTGGTACTCGGATGGATTAGGTAAGACTGAAAATTGACATCAACGTGATTGGAGAACGGCTTGTCAGATGAAAGTTACTCAGTCAAAACTGGCTATCCCTGGTGTTCCGAAAAATCAAACGACCATGTGTTATGGCAGGATGAATAACGAAAGTTAATTAAATAGACGTCTTCCAGTCAGACATGTAAAATGTAAGTGCCTTTAGATCAACAGTATGTTAAGGAGCGACATTAATATCTGTAATATCTGTAGGTAAACATCGAAACCTTGAATGCTGTAATTGTTTTGATTGATTGCAGATAACTGTATCAGTGGAAACGGGCGTGACAGACTATTGTTTACTGTTTTCGATTTAATTGCTTCGGGTACTGTTAACAAATATTCGATCGACTTTAGAGGTGCTAAAATTCAACTCGGATCATAGTTTTACATTAGCTAATAATACAAATCAAATAATAAAAGGCTTTTTTTTATTTTATTTATTATTTATTAATAATACAAATCCATTAATTTTGCAGTTGGTTGATGGCAATAGACTCGCCAGAGCCAGTATTTTACATGGAGAGACTGCCTATCAGACCTCCACAACCCAGTTAATACTAGGTAATACGATACCTGGCGTAATGTGGCTTATTATTAAGTACACCCCTGCGTAAGCTTTCAGAGATAACAGTCGTGATGTTATGTTTTACCCTAAACTATCAAGATTAATTTAGTCAGGCTCGGTGATGGCAGGTGGAGGAAAGCTGTAAACGAGTGCCGTCTGAGTAATAGAAAGAAAAGTGTTGATGCAATGGGCAGACTAAATTGTTGGAATATCCTGCTGGATGTGGCTGGGAGCGAAAAAAGAAGCAAAGAGGTCTATGCCCAACAGTGGGTGAAGTCAGATTGTGTGATGATAATAACACTCAAGATGTTGTTACAATAGGGTCAGTTGTTTTGGGCCAAAGTCAGTTTTACCATTGTACGAACCATCAGATTTGGCAAACCCGAGTAACAAGTTGATTCTTCCTGTCCAAACGATTACTGTATTATTTTACTAGATAATTCTTGGTGAATCTGGTACACCGCGGTCGAGTTGAAGAGGGAAGGTCACTTCCGTCCCGCTTAAGTACTGTCGATCATCTGTGTCAAGGGTTCCGGGTTACACCGCTGCAGGCGGATAAACATTAACCAATACGATAGTCCAACATAAGGTAGACATCTTGACAAAATATAGGCAAGTACTAAACTTTTGTCATGCATGGTAGACAAAAACTGTAAATTAATTAATATGATAGCCACTGACATTTAAAAGATACGCAATAGCCCTGCTGGGCCAGCTAGTTTCCTTCAACAATAGACAGGCCAAAGAGATCGACCGTCGCGTCGAAAATTTCTGGAGAAGCTACTGGTCCATGAAAGCGCTTCTGAAGGGCGACCTTCCCATCTCACTTAAGCGTAAGCTCGTCAACATGTGTATCCTGCTTATTCTAAAGTATGGCGCCCAGACGTGGTCTTTGACGGAGGCTCAGAAGTACAAACTTAAGGTTTGCCAAAGAGCGATGGAGCGTGGCATTTTAAAGATCAAAATCACCGATTGAATACGTAACACCACAATACACTCCAAAGTCTGCGAAGTTGAAATGGGACTGGACGAGTCACATTTCCGGGATGGGACAAGACAATATATGGGCTAGAATAGTCGGTGTCATAGTCGGTGCCTGAAGATGGTCGTCGTCGTCGTCGCCGAGGCAGGCCCAAGAAACGCTGGCGTGAGGATTTCGACTCATTCCTTACTGATTGGCCAGAGAAGGCAAAACATCGAGAGAGATGGAAAGACCTTTGCTCAGCAGTGGGACAAAACAGACTAATAAAAAAACTGCGTCTGTGAGCATCTAGGAAAATAGATCATGATAGGGTAGGAAAATAATATGAATTGCGTTTACTTCGTAAAATGGTCACAGACGCGGTTACTATTATGAAAGGTCCATTTTAAGCTTTTTAACGCAATTCATATTATGATCTGCTAAAGTGGCCATTTTAGACGCCTTGGTCTTTACATCATACCCTGTCTAATTTCAATTTGGTACTATTTACTAGTAAATATCAGTTTGGCTATTAGAATACTTCTACAAGGCGCCTACATCCAGACGCTATTAGCTACTCGATTAGAGACGGCTCTATTTCTCCATGATGGTATTTTTAAAAATCGACTAGCAACTGGTTTTAATCTAAATTTCTAGACCGAATTAAACGATTGGTTTAGGTATGACTCAAGCTTTCAATCAGTCACGAGGATTAACTATTTGTAATGTGACGCCGTCAATTGTGTGATCATATCACAATATGAAGGAAAAAGGAATAAATGATAGCGTGACAACTGACAGGGCAGAATGATAGAAAAAAAACGTGTTGGGTCGACCCCAAATAACATGGGATAAGGGCAGGACGATGATGATGATGATGGTAAAATTAAATGATGTATAAATATTAGAGCGAGATGGATAGAGGAAAAAGTAATGGCATAAGTTGGCTGAAATCTAAAGAGCCGTAACTAAGTTTGTTGACAAATCAAAACAAAAACTAGACGTAGAAAAGCGAACAGAAAAGTTGAATCTTCCAGTTTAATCCCGTATTCTTTGCAAACAATAAGATCTACAGCGTCCTGACAAAAGGGTTGAAGCAGCTGTGAGAACAAACGGAGAATAGAAGTGAACACGATCGCTTCAAGCGTACTTTACGGCTCGATGGCACAATTGCTGGGTTGCACTATAATTCTTTGCTTCACGCTTTCTTTTGGTAAGTGTTAGATTAGATTTTCCACATGAGGTGATCAGGCCAATAGTCTCAAATCATTCTTATATGCTGCCTTTATATGAACAACTTTCCCAGTTAGTTAACCACGCCAATAATAAATGAATCATTTGACAACCACGTGTATATGACTATATGCAGAATACTTACAACGTACATCAATGAAGGCCCAATCAATTCAAATTCCTGGCCATCCTTCGCCTTAGTCTAACTCTTTCGCACAAAATCTCTTGAGAGCACGCCGATCTCCCACTAGACCGAGAGCCGACGTCGCGTAATAAACGTGAAAGGCGGTCGTTGACCCCGCGTGACATAACCGCGTTTCGGCAACACTCGTAACATTCGCTAAGGGATCCGCTAGACGAGTGCCATTAAAAGGAAAGTGTTGGTGCTATGTATTTCACTCACGACTTTACGATTATTCTACATGTTTATTTGGACGTGCGTGAAATTTTACTGTTCACCATGAAATAATATATTGCGGGTTGTAAATGTATTTTTATTTATTGCAGACAGCTAGAGGACTTCTGGCAGTTCTGGCCTAATTTCGTGTTTTTTTTTGGACAAATTGCATTAGGTCAGTGGTTAATTAAAAACGCATGCGGTAACATGGCGAATTGTACATGCAGTCTCTGAGAGTTCTTTTATTTTGTTAATCACGCCCAATGACTAAGCAACTTGCGTCAACTTATGCAATAGTTTACTTACTTTTCAAGCATATTGCAACATTTAAATAAAATATTTAACGTATACATTATTTAAATTCCAAAAAGGATTACACTTAAACATGCGGTGAATTTGCATGCCTGTGCAAAATATTCACTGAAATTGTACTTTGAATACAGGAAGGGGAGGGTCTTACATGGTAAGGAAATTAACATGAGCTTTATATGGATATGTAAATGTGTAAAAGGTTAGTGATGGTACATGATGGTTGTGTATGAGGTTCGTGTTAATTTGGACTAAGGACTGCTATCATTGTCGCAATTTCTCAAACATACTGATACTGGAGAGAAGGGAGAGAGCTTTTAGTTGTTCATCTGCCTAGCCTTTTCTCAAACAGTTGGGGTCGGCTTCCAGTCTGACCGGATGTAGCTGAATACCAGTATTTTACATGGCGCGACTGCCTATCTGACCTCCAGAACCCAGTTAATATTGGGTAATACAATACGATACCCTTTGGTAAGACTGGTTGTCAGCCTTTTCAGGTCACCGACTACCTGTAACGACTGCCAAAGATCTAAATATGGCAGCCGGGACCAACAGCTTAACGTGCTTTCCGATGCACGGAGGAAACTCGGTATGTAATGGGTGGTCATCCATCCACAGACCAACTTAGGCAAGCGCGGCTTAACCTAAAGATCCACCCGAGTGGCAGTTATTATTAAGCCACGAGCTCCTAGTTCCAGAGAGCTTTTAGTTGTTATAACAGGTATATTCGGTACGTTTATGCAGTAAGTATCTTACTGTAGTACAAAATGTGAATGTAGTCCGTAAGAACAAATTGAGGGCACCGTGTTTGTGTGGCCATAGATGAAAGATCACTAATCTGTCAAATGTGTTTTTAAAGAATGCGTCGAAGTTTCGTCATGAAGCCGAAGCGGATTCAACTAGTGATATTATAAGATACAAATATTTGAAGTTTTCTCCATAGTTCCGCCAGAGCAGACTTTATTTTTTTCACTAAGGTAACATTGAAGTTCAAAACCAAGGGAACTATGCCTGGACGAAACGACCATAGAAAATTCAGATAAACTTGAAAGGACTGTTCCATTACTCACAAAAAACACATAGTAATGTACCTTCAAACTTATGCCTAGCCCCGCTATACACGGCATTGGCAATACGCACGGAATGAGTGGAACCACTCAAAGCGCGCACGAGAACGCGCAAAAAATGTTGGAAACATTTCTAAGAAGGCAAAGAAAACAAACTGGCGTTCTGAAATGTAATGATTCGTCAAAGTCTTGGAAGTAGCCTCATTTTTAAACGGCATGAGGGATGGAACTTGATCTTTATCACGTGTTTTTTCAGTTGTCGACTTCTCTTACGAGAACTAGGTATTCAAGGGTGGTTTAGCTCTTGAAGAATGACCATTGTTTAGAAGACTTCAGGCTTAGTAGTAAAAGTCAACTGCTATGCCAACAAATAGATTATGGCAAATATTAACAGCTATTCAAATCCTTCTGTCAAAGCTGGAAATTAAGAGTCGGAGATGGCTAATCAGTATGTCTATGTTGATCTTCATTTGGCAAAGAACATCAACAAAAAGATATCCCGAAGAATACAACTTTATGTCCCAAGTCCTGCCTCTATAACCCGCTGACCTACTGATGAGCAAACGATATATTATTTGCTATTGGGGGAAAATATCTGGATGAGGCTAGCACAAAACCGTGGACTATGGCAAAAAAAAATGTGAGGCCTATACACAGCAGGCCAGCAGTGGGTGAATTTAGACAGTGGATGATGATGCCAACATGTTTAGCAAGTTAATTTGCCTGGCAAACTAGGTACTGGTTTGGAGGGTGAGTCATTATCAAATGACTCCTCCCGCTCTGAGCGTAGCGAAAGGGGTGTCAGACTTGTACTGACTAAAAACCACCCATGTTCCTTCTCAGCCCTTTGTGTCCGGGCCGCGGTATCTCTATCGAACAACCCGCAGATCCATCAATAATGACGGTAGCTTAATTTCCGTTAATCAATTTGTTTATTAATAACTCCGCTATATTTTTTCAACACTCCTTTCTACGTTCACAGAATCGTCAATCGACCGTTGAAAAAAACAACAGGCAATGTTTTCACGCACGAATACAGGGGCCCGGCAAGGTAAGGTAAATACAGGGGTTCGCGATATGTGGTCGGCCTTGTCGCGCTCGCATGAAAGCGGACCTTGTCAACGGCTTCCCTATTCATGAGGCTGTAGTGTGCAGTGGGAAATGATGAATAGATGGAAGTGTTTAGACCGTTGTGTATTAGCATATCTTGAGACAAATATGCAAGATGTGTTATTAGCTGATTGTAGGGTAAGCACGTTTTTGGGGAGCCGTTTCCTCGACAAATTACAATTTTGTACAGAATTTTTGACTAAAAATGATAGAAAATGGAGTGACTGAATCGCAAGAAGCCATAGCCTTTAAACCCTTTTTTGGATGTGGGAAATCATCAAATAACCCCTCCCGCTCTGGGCAGAGCGAAAGGGAGTGTCAGACTTCTAGTGACTAAAAACCTTGATGATGTTCTTTCTTAACCCTTTGTGTCGAGGCCGCGGTATCTATTTCGAACAACCCGCAGCCCCGACGGGAGCCTATACACCCTTAGGTATAAAAAACCAAGGCATGAAAGATTTATTTTAAAAACGTAACAACGAGGAGCACGCAGACTTAGCCGAACTGACACATCCGTAAATGAAGTAAAAGAAAAGTATAGAGCTACTATAAAAACTTATGCATGAAATGTGAAGAACTAACTATAAAGAAATAATTGAAAACGGCGATAACAGTTGAAGCTGGGCGCGATTGTTACAGCAATTAGATGCAGTAGCAGCGTTATCGTTAGTACAAAATTACTTTTAATTGATAGTCGGTAGGCTAACACTTTTACCTTTGTAGTAGGCACTAACGAAGTAATCAAACTAGGCAAGTCGGACGTAGACGAAGCCCTATCGACACTAATTCCTTGGATGACAAAATGGAATATGGATTGTGGAAATACCTACCTGCCAATTTCCGTAGGTTTTATAATATTGTTAGAATACTAGACGATGCAAGATGACTGGAATATCTTTCCCAACTTAATCAGTATTCTAAAGATATTCTGCGTGTCAAACTGTACATTTCTTTGAAATTACATAATTCGCATTTTCAACTAGAATCTGAAAACCTCGTGGTAGAGGCGCGTCCCGTATTCTCAATAACATCGAGTGATAAGGCAGCCGTGCAGGAAATCAAATGCGACTGTGCGACGCACATCTGCATTCAGCAAACTTTTAAATTTTTCGTCTCACTGCCTGTAGGACATTGACATCATCTTCCTTTTCTTAACTCATAATAGATGTAGGTATTTCGACTTTTCAGTCTACCAAAATCCAATTTCAGGATGATATTTTTCAATGTCCCGAAAAATAAGTAACATCTTAACATTTTCTGCAAAAGTATAGACTCTTCCCTTTTGAAAGGTTAAGGGCCAAAGGTAAGTGAATTTTCGAGCGACCATTTTATAATGAAGAATTATTATGATCCGACGGATATCATTTTTTTTTTCAATCAAGCTTGAAGACTGAAACCCACGCAGTCTATTATAGAACGTAATATCGAGTTTCCAGTAGATGAGGTACTCGCGAACCGTAATGGTATATGTAATTCTGTGCAAAATGTGTATCGATCGCCTGTGAGATGTCAGGGAGGGTGGGGTGCAAACCGTTGGCACGTGGTCGGCCGTTAGACACGCTTACATCGGAGTTTAAATTCTACTCAATAAATCTTTAGTATGTTACACGTGAGCTAGTTTTAGTGCGCACTCAATTTAGTTTTGTGGGTGGACTAATGTATGTTTTATAGGTAGTTTGTGGACTATTGTAATAGAAAAGTTTTACATGCCGATAAGTTCTATAGAAAATTATGAGAGTAATCGATCTCTAGATCCAGAATGTTGTTAGAATTTGCATGTCTAAAGGGCCCCGTCGCACGAGGTAGGTACATACATGTGAATCGTTATTGGATCTCACACCATCTCTCCGACATTTGCATGAAAATCACGCTGCTAGGCTTTACATCAGAATTCTGTATTCAGATTCTAAGCTTTTATGACGTGAGGTACGTTCTTCGACAAATAAGATGTGTAATCGAGGGATTGTATGCGAGGTACGCGCCTGGAATTATTTTAGTAGGTATGCAGGAAGAATGATTTTTATGTCAAGGGTGAGAGAAATCGTGCGTATGACTGGTTCGACATCTGGAAGTATGGGATAAGCGATCCCATACCCGTACTTTCATAGACTGAGTTAGTAGGTATTCCACGAGCGCTCAGATAAAAACAAAGGATAGGTACCTACCTACTATTCAATCATTACAAAATACAATTTTGCTAGGAAAATCACCGCGAGGAGCGTCCCAGTATGCTTTCGTTTTGCTGTCGGAAAATAATTCTATGGGTAGGTACGATGATAATTTAATCCCAAAAACCAAAAACTTGGGGTCGTGTGGAGATTAAAAGCCTGTTTCGACTTAGAAGCGGATCTCTATTAAAGCAGATCGGATCTAATGTCAAAGTTTATCGCGGGTCCAAGACTACATAAACAGGAAAATGGATTCGTATCTTTAAATCAAACGAATTGACACGTTAATATTTATTGTTCTAATATTATGAGCAGTCTGTATTATCAACAACGGTGGGCAGAATTGTTTAGCAAATTCACCCAAATATCGTCGATAGGTGTCCATTAGGGAGCGAGCCTAAAGGGCTTATTACACTATCCTGAATTTAAGGTGCTAAATGCAGCGCTTTAAAGCGCTGAATTTAGAATCGCAGGATAATGTGTAATAAGCGCTTTAAAGCCCTGCATTTAGCATCCTAATTTCAGGATAGTGTAATAAACCCATTAGCCTTCCTAGTGGCAGAACGCGAGAGGGAGAGAACCTCTCGTCCCAGCCGCCGCGGGAGGCGCTCCGGGCGTCGGGGGCCACGTGACGGCTTCCGGCCACTGTAGACGCGGGCCTGTAAACGGTGAGTGATGTGCTACTAGCTCGCCGTCCGTCCGTCTTACGACGACAACAGGCCGTGGCGACGGCGAAGGCGCGTTCGTGTTCCACGCGCGCCTCAAAGAGATGTCAGCAACATGGGAGGGGCCCGAAAGGGCCGAAGCCCGTCGGGGCTGCGGGTTGTACACTAGTCACCGCGGCCTCGACATAGGGCTAAGAAGGAACATGAGTGGTTTTTAGTTAGTAGAAGTCTGACACTCCCTTTCGCTCTGCCCAAGAGCGGGAGGGGTTATTTGATGATTCCCCCCCCCCCCCCCCGAAAAAGGGTGAGAGCCTTTTCATCAGATTTATAATTGTTGCCGGTAATTTTATTATTCTGTAAAGGAGTGATATAAGTCATCAAGACAATAATAGACGCGAGTTGAAAAATGAGTGAATAAAACTTTCGTGTACAGGAGTTACAGGACGGAGAATGGAAGGGTCGATTGCCTAAGTTGACATGATCAGAAAACTACTTCATTTATTCAATAGGGATGTTTACCGACTAAAAAATTCTGATTAGTCCGTGTGTTAGATTATCGAAAAATATTGGATACGTATTTTTTGTTTGATCAAATCAATAACAATTGACGAACATAAAACGCGTTGAAGATTTGAGTGGGGTTTGTGACGTCACTTACCGGAAAAAAATGCCATAGGCACCTACTAATGTCTTAGAATATGAAGTCACACGAGTTTTCAAAGCACTGTATAGTCTTCATTGTTGGTTTACGTGAAAAAAGAAAAAATCCGTGTCCAATATTTTTTGGAAATCTATCAGACGGACTAACTAGGTAGTTTGTTTTTGTTAGCTACCCTATTGTCATAATTATTTTAACAATAACACTAATTACGATGATAACAAAACATTCTTCTGACAGTTTTGAATTTCCGTCCAACCGTTATTGACATGGCGATAATGAGTGGGCAATTAAAATAACTGTATTGATAACAAGTGACACGTTTGATGGCTTTGATGCAGCTGTCTGAGGGTGGTGCTCATCGATATTCACAAGACGTAGGCAGACGCAGGAACTTTAGAAAGTACCGACGTGTTTTCGAGTCACATTCATGGAGCTGGGTCGCTAATTGATAAGAAAAGCGAAGATAACAAAGGAATTGCACTCAGTGTGTTCACAGCAGTGCAGGACCCACCAGCTACCGAGCAGTGAGTTTGCACCCTGATTTTTGGGATTAATGTGTGCATTGTATGAAGCTTTGGTGAAACCAGCATGCAGAGATATTTCTTGTCAGCATGCAAAGCAAGACAGGGGACAATGAACAGTATGAAGATTCTCGACACCAGTTTAGGAAATATCGACAGGATAAAGAAAGAACCAACAATTTCCATTTATACAAATGCCCTAAAGAGTCATCTGTGTTCACGGGCGAATGTGTGGCTTTATTAGAAGCATGCATTTTCATAGAATCACACCACAATATTGACAAAGCCGTTATTTTCAGTGACTCTCTAAGTAGTTTACAAGCCTTAGTCCAAAACCCCTTCAAAAGTAAATTGCACAGCTCACTTATTTTAAAAATTAAAAAGTCCTTATTTACTTGTGCGGGTAATCAGAAAGACGTTCAGTTAGTTTGGATTCCTAGTCATTGTGGTATCAAGGGCAATGAATGTGCTGATGCTTTAGCCAAAGACGCTTGTTCTTCAGCAGCAGCTGATCTCTCCTACAACACTCATCAGGGATATGACTTGCTAAACTTGTCAAAAATTAAGCTCCAATCTTCATGGCAGTAACAGTGGAACATCAGTTCTAGGAAGAAAGGCAAGTTTTACTACGCAGTCCAACCAACCATTAGACCAAAACCTTGGTTCTACGGGTACAAAAAGGTCTCTAAAACCGTTACATCCGTCCTATGTAGAATCAGACTAGGTTTCTGTTGTACTCCCGTGTTTCTACACAAAATCCATGCACGTGACTCCTCTCTCTGCGAGTGTGGGTTGGGAGAGGGTACTTTAGACCACATTTTCTTTGAATGCTCAAGCAACGTCCCACCTCTTGATTTATATGGCCGCCTTCCTAAACTCAAAATTCCTCTCCCGATTAATTTCCCTTCTCTTTTAACACATCCTTCCTCCGAACTGCTTGTGGCGTTGATGATTTTCCTCCGAACTGCTTGTGGCGTTGATGATTTTCATCCGCCACAACAGTATAAAACTATAAGCTGTTACATCAAAATACTCTGTCTATGTGGTTGTGGTATATGTATGTTTTTAACAATTATAATATATATTTATTATTTATTTTTTGTTTGTTTCAGTCTGCTACTAACCCAACAAGTCGCAACTGTATCAACCGAAGATTTTTTATTTATTTTTACAGTTTTTATTGATTTTTATTTCTTAAAACACTCACTTGCCGTTCCATCTCACTTTCGACATTGGCAGAATAGTCGACATCGGCTTCAATTGCCATTCGTTAAAAATAGAATAGAATAGAACAATTTCCATTAAGCATTTTACCAAATTTTTGTCAGCAGGTAGCAACTTTGTGCAGTAATGCACTCTTGGCACTCTGCATTCTTGTCCGTTGAACTAACAAGAATTACTTGACCTCATGAAAAACAAGAAGATTTAAGGTCATGCATTTAATTATGTAGTATTTTTTTGCCAAGGCTTGGCAATGTTCATCATTCAAGCTCGTAAACATCAGTATCTTCAAAGAAAACTTTAAAATGTCATGACATAATCAATGAACACTCAACCACACATTCATGGTAACATTTTTACAATATGGCCCTATCATAAAATGGAGTTTCATTAGAAAATATACTGCATATTTACACTTTTATTGGGACAAAGTGGCTTGAGATTGGGTTCCGGACAACAGAACCAGGTTAGAAGGTACGCCCAGAAGGAGATGGTGTGATGAGCTGGACTCTTTTCAAAAGGATTGGGCACAAATAGCCATAGACAGAGTTAAGTGGAAAGAGGGAAGAGAGGTCTTTGCCCTTCAGTGGGACACATCAGGGTCATAATAATAAATAATAACAGTTTTATTACAACTAGCTGCAAGTCAATCAATTATAAATGTACTTGCTAAGGCTAGGAGGCTGGTAATACAGTAAGTTACAGCTAGGCCACAATCAGTAACTTCATAGATGTTATTTGTAACATTTACAACTACCTAAGTTAATTAACCAAGAGATAAGACAGATATTAATAAATAAATTGTAATCATCGTTAGTTTTACATTTGTAGATTATCTGTAATGAGCTTGCCTTTTTTGTTTAGAGATTTCACAGAGAGGATACAATCAAACTTTTCAACATGATGCAGTGGAAATGGCTTCAAGGATATATTTTTTTTTAATGTCGTGCTAGTAGGTCTTCACCCAGCATGACTCAGGCTAACAGTAACAGGAAGAAAACTAATAAAAATTTTAAACATTTTGTGCCGATGTTTATAAATTTTGAATTTTCTTAAGAAAAAATGTTACGGAACAATGGCACGGTACCATATTGTTTTACAATATGGAAGTAAGAGTGTAGTTTCTCCATAAATTTCCACTAGCAGATGTCAATTTTATTCTATAGATTAAAGATATTTTTGGGAAGAACAGACATGAGAGACACAGAGGCAAAATTCTCAAATTCGGGCGTGACTTGATAGTTTAAAACCCAACCCTTAAAATAAAAAACTGTCTCTTATTTAACTTCTGTTATCCACACATTATCTTAAATTATTGATTACCTTTGATGACTTTCCAAAGTCCTGATAACATTGACCAAACCTATACTTGTTTTTTTAACAATCAATAATTCTGATAAGAATGAGCAGAGTTCTTTTTTCGAAAGATTAAGTTTATTTCGTTGAAGAATCATTGGTAACATTTTACAAAAAAAGTTATTAAAGTGTTGCAAAGGAACTTGTCTTTACAATAATATTGATTGACCTTTTAGCACATATATTTATTTGGAAACATATAAGAAGTGTTGCAAAGAGCAGTATTACTAATTCCTACATTAAATCTTTACTGTTACTAAACTGTATAGTTTGATAGCATATGGATGCATCTCATTCAGAGTATTTTTATAACAAACCTTTATTCAATTTGTTAAAACTTAAGCAATTGCAATGTGTCCAATGAAGATTACTGACCAACTTCCTATGACTAAAAAAAGTCATAAGTTTTCCAGGATATTTTTGCAGTTTTTATTTTTTGCCACAAGTACATTCAGATTTTTCTGCATATTCATGCAAGTAAAACGTTACGTTTATCAGCATTATTTGAGGCAATCTTAGCATTTGATGATGATTCTTGGCACTTATAATGAAGGTAATTTCCACTTGGGGTTTTAGAAAATCTAGAATTAAGTTTCCAATGTCCACGCGGGCGCTGCGGGTTATAGCAATTAGTATGAAACACAATATCACTCACCTTTATATCTTGCTAAAGTCATATAAAACGGTAACGCCCCAATGGACGAGAGCTGACGAACGGGATCAATTGTTGATACTGGCTTCAAGGAAGCTGGCTTCAGATGAACTGCCTCGCACACGCCGGGCGCACTACCTGCCGCAATCAGTAACACCACAATCAGCAATAAATACACACACACTATCCCAACGCAACATTTCCAACTATTCTAACCAATTTCTACTGCAGCAATGTACGAACCAGCTGGCGAAAACGTGGTGACCACGGTCCGCGATACTAACTATACTATAGGTACGTAAATATGGACTAAAGATATTCGATATTACGTCGCTAGCTACCTTCCACTGTCTATGACGAAGCACCTCGCTATTCCACCCTCGTCGTGCACTCTGAACGCGTAATATATCAAGGATCACGATCGACTATTAACGAACATAAAATAAATGAGATTTCATCAAACGCAACACGTTTCCGTGTCTAAATAAGACGACAGAAAATAAATGAAAATTTTACACTTTCTTATGTTTCTTGAACTGCCTTCACACCGGAAACGGGCATTTTTTTTAAACTTGATGCATCAACTATTTCATAATTTAGAATATACGAGTTAATGCTGGAGAAATATTTCATTTCTATTTTTTTGTAGTAACAGAAAATTTTATAATTCATAAATTGTTACAAACAAGCGAAAAATTCACTCTAAAATAAATTTGTCAACAGGAAATACAAAAACTTTTAAACATTTGCTGTGAATTGTCTATGCTCCACGCTTAACTCTTGACAGAACAGGAACACTAGTTTGTAGAAGGTTTCGTTCGATGCTGCAATTATTTTTGCGCGGAAAATTTAAATAATTTCATTGTAACAACTAACTTCCAAAAACTCCAGCAAAATTTACCATGATCGTTTTTGGTGTTTTATATATATATTTTGTTTTTTGTATTTGTTACAAATTAATTTAGCCCCTTTATTTATTTGCTTCTTTCTTTTAATTTTTTTGTTTATTGTCTATGTCGTTGAGAAATAATGTGAATGTAGAGCAACTATTCTTCAGTAAATAATGCTGGGTTCTGATTAGCTACGGAATTATCATATTTTTTGTGATTGGTTTATACGCTAAACTTCATGAAACATAGACAAAGAGACTTAATACTCTGCAAGTCTGCTGCAATGAAAACAGACGATTGGTCTTTTTGACAGAAGTTTGCACGGATTATGAATAAGTTTTCGTCGAAGTCCTAAAATTAAACTATTTATTTTCGTATACGATTTTTCATTGAGAAATACTATAGAAAACAGTTTCTCCTTAAACCCCGTGCAATTTCTTAGGGTATTTACAAAAAATGGTGAGAATAGATGGATGATTTTTAGGTTAGGTTATGTTCAATGTCCTTGTACACTTGATTCATGCCACTATTTTCAATATTTTTTTTAGCATGCATGTCGACAGTTTTTATACAGCCCAGCTCGGTGGAAATTTGTTTTACCCACCAGTTTTCGACCGCCAGTGGCGCCAGTACTCGTCAGCAAGCCAGAGCAGGTAAAAAATATTATTCATTTTACGCATTGCATTTGATTGCATTGATGAAATTTTAATAATAAAGCTTAAAGAAAATCGTCCTCATATTAGTCGATGTACCCAAGATTGACCATCCAGAAAACTCAATATCAGTTGGTGTTTATGTCACAAAAACAGTGCTATGTCATTGAAATCTGTTGATTATTTTTAAGCTCTAAAAAGAACTTTAGAAGGACTCATAGATATTGACAAAATATTAGGCAGGCACAGGCAGGGAAACTGCCTGTTTTAATCTGGGCCAGACGGTCATCTTACTCAATATAAGTGTCTCAGACAAACTTGATCTTTACCCTTTCAGTTAAATGTGCCAGTATGTCGCCCTTACTCAGCACGAAAGGGGTTCTTCTCCTCCATCATCGAGAATATCAAGGAAGATATGGCCAAGAACAAGGAGATGAAGGACAACATCAAGAAGTTCCGGGAAGAGGCTCAGAAGTTGGAAAACTCAGATGCATTATTGGTTGTTACTACATACATATAAACTAGAGCCTTCTTCTCTATGATAGAAAAACTTGTTACTAAAAATAATTATTTTTTATCAAGCTTTAAGTGAAACTAAAATTATCATCATCCAGCAATTGTACTATGGTACTACAACGGCCACCAATTTATATTTACTTCATCAAACTTTCATGCCTTTGCCCATATTGATTTGATTGGCCCAAAATTGTTTTTTTTTACTTTTCCCCACACTAGGAATTTCTCCTGTATTGTGGGTGCATTTACTGACATTTAAACTCACATACACAAATACCCAGACCCAAAACAACTATCTGTAGGCCTAGGATAGAATATTTGTTCCATGCAGGGATCGAACCTGCAACACATAGTGCAGCTCAACTGCTTAATCCACTGCTCCAAACAATACCGTCAAATAATTTTGGAGCTTGTGGCTTAAAAATAACTGCCACTCTGGTTGATCTTTAGGTAAATTTGTGCTTACCCAGGTTGGTCTGTGGATGGGTGACACAAGTGCACAACAAAGAATGTAACACTGTACCAGACCCTCACAGCTGTACCAAAGAAAAGAAAAATAATTAGTAGGTCCAACACCTTGTTAGTTTGTAAATAGGAAAAGTAAAATATTTGGCTATCATTTTTTTTTGTTACTTTCAGGCCGCCAGAAGAAAGTTCCATGCGGTTGAATCAGAAGCCTCAAAGAGCTCAGAAGTCCTGAAAGAAACCCTTGAAGGCATTAAAGGAAAGATGGAACATGTCATTGAGGAAGCTAGTAAAACTGATATTGCCAAGAAAGCTGGTAAGAAACAATATTTACTAGTGACTATTTCGCGAAACTGCAGCAGTAAATTTGTTTTTCATCAACATACTGTAGAAAACAAATTTAGTTTTGTTGTACCTATAAATGAGCATTAAAGATGGTTATTGTATTGTTTAATGCAATTAAATTATGAATCTATCTGAATTAAAACCTGTTAAAAATTTCTGCTACACACTGTATCTTTACAAAATGAAATTCTAAACAGATACCAATTTGATTCTCCTACAGGACAATTCAAGGACGATTTCTCCAAGAGCGCAAAGGGAGCGGCGGAAAGCATAGCTGACAGAGGCTCCAAACTTGGACAAACTTCTGCCTTCAGAACTATTTCACAAGTAAGACTCACTGATTTATAGTGCTAGCTTTTACCTGCAGCTACACTGGCATCATGAACACTGGCACACTGCCCCCTAAGATACAGGCCAAGCCTAGTTTAGGGGACAGGGTTGAATTTATTGTACTTATTTACTAATATTTACCTAATTTAATGCTAAACTAACAAGAACTTTAATCTGTAAATAGTGCAATATACTTAAATCTTGTGGCAATAAATATATTATTATATTGTTACTAGCTTTTGCCCGCGGCTTCGCTCGCGCAAAATTTGATTTTGATTGAGAAGTTTTAGTTGTAGCCTTTTAGTTTTAGCGTTTTGATTTTAGGTTCAAAGAATAAAGTAATAGGTACTAATAGAAAAAAAAGTATCGACAAAACTTCTTTATAGACAATATTCTTCACTTCTAATCTATTAGTTGGTGCCAAAATTACCAAAATACTGGGCGAGAGAAACAGTTTTCTCTCAACTTGGGACTTGTTTATAGTCATTGCAAAGCAGACTATGAGGAGAAACTGTAATCGTTTAAATTCGAAAAGAAGATCATTCGGAATTAAAGGAATTCGTGGTACAAATAAAGTTTTCCCTTTCGCACACCCAGTTAAAGTGGTGGCTTCAACTAAGTATATTGCGATGTAACGCCTTGATTTTCAGTCGTCCCGTTGCACAGTTTAGGTGGTTTCAAATTTCGCAAAAACATAACAGGAGTGCCCACGCGCAGAATAAGCCTATTATATGGAAGACCTGGTTTCAATGAATTGAGAAATTCGACGGGATAATTGATAGCGTCATCTGTGTTGACCACCGTGTCTATCGAAGTATATACCATTTCTTCCCCGTCAAAAGACATCAGCATTGATAGCTTCAGCTTGGTCGTTTTTCGGGGTAAGTATGGCACGTTCACACAACCATTCCTAGACATATGTGAATATGAGAATATCTGGATAAATTTTTGATATTTTTTTTTTTTTTTTTAACTCCTGAACCGTAGTTACAACTATGCACAAATTTTCCGGGATAGTTATCATTCCATCAACAGTCGGGTAGTCACCGTTGCCGATTTCAAGTAGGAGTTTTGCAAATCTACCAGCAGACTCTTTACCTCCCAAGTGTACCCTCATATTTTTTGAGAGCTTGAGGACGTTAACCTGAGGCCATAAAATAGATCTCTTAAGACATGACCTAACTTCATCGGCTCTAGTTCCTTTTGGCACTACTGGTAGAGTTTGCCTGAAATCGCCAGCCAGCAATACCGTTACACCACCCATTAACTTTTTATTTCTCCTTATATCTTGAAGAGATCTGTTCAACGCCTCAATGCCACCCTTATGAGCCATCATTTTTGTATTCTTTAATACTTCAGCAAGATTACTTTGTTAACGTCATGTTTACTATATTTATTACAGGAGTAATCCTGCAAATATTCGAATTACATGAGGGCTAAAGTGTCTTAAAGTCATAATCTTGGTCAGATCTTGTGAGGATCATGTAGATTAGCGTCTGATATAGTCTTTTGAGAAAATAATCATACAGATTTGAACCTGTCCAGCCATTTGTCAGTAATCGTATAAAAACAAACAATCGTATCAATCGTAAGTAATCGTAATCGTAGTCGTCGTATCGTGTATCGTGGCAATTCAGTACCTAAGAAGCTCAAAGACTCGACGAACAATATCAAAGAAAGGACATTTGTGTAGGCCACTTAAAGTACTCAAACTGCCAGACTCTATTAGTATCGAATTTAAAAAAAATCCTTACTTACTTTGACACCCCCTAAATCCTCTTTGAGGGGTTGTTTTACCACTGGGGTCGCGGGTTCTTCAAAAGAGATACCGTGGCCCTGGCACAGGCAACTGAAGGAACACGGGGGGGTTGTAGTCAGTGAAAGTCTGACACGCCCTCCTACTCCACCCAGAGCGGGAGAAGTCATTTGATGATTTCCCATTCACAAAAAAAGGTGGTTTTAAAAAACTAAAAGTGCCTATCAATAATTATTTACTGAGGCAAATAGGATTAACCAAATGAATAACATTTTTCATGTAAATTGTATTCCCTGTTTTCACCCCCACAGGGATGGAATATAAAAAAAGGTTTGAGATATTTTCATAGCTTGACTCAAAGATTATTTACACCAATTTTCGAGTTAATCAAGCCACGCAGGTAAATCCTCCCCTTTGAAATTGACTACCCCTTTTCACCCCGTTAGAGGTAAATTTTCGAAAAACCCTGTTACGCATTATTCTTTATTTTTGGTTTTAAGTATAAATACTGAGTTTTGAGTTAATCGGATTGCGCGTTAAAAATTTTCCATACAAACTTTGAGACCCCCTAATTCCCCTTTAGGGGGTGGTGTAGAAAAACAAAAAATCACAAAAATCATAATTTACTTAGATAAATATTCGTGCCAAGTTTCAAGTTTATGAACTCAAGGAATAAGATTTTTCATACAAACTTTGACACCCCTTTTCAACCCCTTGGGGTGCGAATTTAAAAAAATCCTTTCTTAGTACGCGCCTGCACCCCATAGAGAGTGCTTGTGCCAAATTTTAGACCTCACGGCCCAGTAGTTTCCGAGATTTCGTGATGAGTGGTCAGTCAGTGAGTGGACTTCTCTTTTATATATATATATAGAAGATTTCGTGATGAGTGGTCAGTCAGTGAGTGGACTTCTCTTTTATATATATAGATTATGAAGGTTGTGGTGAGCTATCCCACTGGAACATACTGTCGGGACAAAAACTATCATTATTCATAACCCAGCTCATTGTCTACCTACACAGCAGTTTTTTTTTAAGTGATTGTGGATTTTTCCCAATTTCACTGCATTCACGGCGCCATGTTGCATGACTGTCGGTCTTCTACAGACTGTACTTCACAGCAAGAACACCACAAGCTCATTCCACCATCTCTCTTCTTCCATCAGGAGACTAGACGTACTGCAGGTTATCACCCATACTTGACGATGTTTCACACATTCGTACGAAGCGCTTTGCTACATCTTTTATTATGCGCACCGCTAAAGACTGGACATCATATGACCCTACTGCTATTCTATTTAAGTCCCTAGTAAATAGGCTTCTTCTGGGTTAGCTCGTTCCATCGTCGACCTCATCTCTGCCCTTAGGGCAAGATTGAGATCAAGAGTAGGCTCATTTCAGATTAAAAAAAATACTATTGTAGCAGACTAAGGTTTGTGTGCCCAGTTACTTCTAATAACGATTTCATGAGCTTTGCCAAATAATGTATTGTAAATTAATAAACATAATTATTGTTTAACTGATTCTTATTGAGTATCAATTTGTTTGCAGGCAACCGCAGTGGTGAAGGACGAGATATCGCCGCGAGGGCTGGAGGGCCGAGTGTACATGGCACCTATAGCGCTACGGAAACGTGTCGAGGTCAATATCATTTGCATGCTTCTTTGTTAATCGTGTCAAAGGTGAGGAGTATGTCAGTTTCCCTAGAAACTACTGCTCTTTAGTACTCTTACTTAGGGTCCGCTTGCACCGAGCGGGAAAATTTTGGCGCTCAATATTTTTTATTTTTTTGTAAATTTGTCCCGCACTAGTCACAGATAAGCTCCTCTAGATTCCGCATTTTGATTATTTTATTTTGTACTAGCTGTTGCCAGCGGCTTCACCCGCTACAACTCGAAAATTATCCCACGGATCATAAAATTGGGATAAAAACTATCCTATATGTTAATCTTGGGGATTGGGATAAAAACTATCCTATATGTTAATCCAAAATTATCAATACAACCCTCCAAGTTCATTTTCATGTCAAGATTGATTTTTGCATGTAAAAGTCATTCTTTAGTAATTTAGTCGTCGTTCTTTAGTAGTTAGTAATTTTGATGGTTATAATTCGGTAACTTCATACGTCTTACAGTCGCAAATCAAATTTTCATAAACATACAACCAAGCACTGGCCTGCAAATTGCCAAAAACGTAAGAAAATTAGAATTTCGCGGGCCAGATGTGAGCTTCCACCTTAAGACAAAACGGTTATATCGCCCAAACTGTGATAAAATGTGTGACTCATGCCATGTCACTGTAGGCCGTGCTCGCCGGGCAGGGTATAACCTATCCTGTCGGGGCTGCGGGTAGTCCACCGGTTATCGCGGCCTCGACATAGAGGGCGAAGAAGGAACATGGGTGGTTTTTAGTCAGTAGAAGTCTGACACTCCCTTTCGCTCTGCCCAAGAGCGGGAGGGGTTATTCGATGATTTTACACCCACCAAAAAAAAAAAAAAAAGGGTATAACCTATCTACATACCAAATTTCAACCAAATCGGTCCAGCCGTTTATGCGTGAAAGAGTAACAAACATCCACACATCCATTCTCACAAACTTTCACATTTATAATATTAGTAGGATTTAGCTGTCCAAAATACAAACAAAATGTTCAAGATGCGGAATCTATAACTATAACTTCATAAAAATTTGTTGGCCAATGACAAAAATGACCTTTATAACATTTGTCCATGACTGCCGAGCAATATGCACCTTTATTTTTGTTATAGAAACTTTACTGTTATTCATCACCTTCCTAGCTTTTTCCCGACTATGTTGGGGTCGGCTTCCAGTCTAACCGGTTGCAGCTGAATACCAGTATTTTCTATTTTAAAACTTTACTATTAAATGACATAGATTTTATTTATGTAAATTCTGGGAACAAACATCACTGGCTTGGTCGCCACTCCAGAACTTTTCGACGTCATCGGACATCCATTCAATTATTTGATATAAATTTTAAATTCGACGGCGAAATATAACTCTCTCATATTAAAATTTAGTCCTACCGTCCACCTGTCTTCGAAAAATAAATAAAGCCAAGTTTTGTTTGTGATTTTGTGCAGGTTGCTCCAACAGACGACAGGACATTCGCACCGGACACTGAGACGATGGGCGTGGAGCTACACAAGGACTCCAAGTTCTATCAGCAGTGGGAGGACTTTAAGAACAATAACCAGTATTTTAACAAGGTAAGTTATAGACACTTGCCCGTATTTCCCATGGGGTCCGCAGAAAACATAGAACGCCACCTGCTACGATCTTTACATATTCCTTTTATGTATTTCGTCCATGCCCGTTCATCTGGTTATAGGAAGAGCCCCTTACCTTACCGGTCAGGTGTGAGTACTTGTAATGTGCGTATCATCAGATGTATAAATGCAATTTATTTATTGTTAGTTGTTCCGCCGCAATATTTTGTTAACAAAGTTTAGGAATGCGGCAGACTACGAAAGAAGACGCGCCGATTCGTTATACATGGATGGAGTAGAAAGAGTTTTTGCGTTGCCTACGAGGCTGGCTAAAGGATTGTTCCTGTTTGCTAGTTAGCTTTAATTTTCATATCTAGATGTGTTTTACAGGTACTTGATTGGAAAATAAAATACGAAGAATCGGACAACCCCGTGGTAAAAGCGTCACGTTTCCTCACCGAGAAGGTAAGCAGCTTGTTTGGCAATCTATTCGAGAAGACCGAGCTATCCAAAACCCTCACCGAAATCTGCAAGATCGACCCCAACTTCACGTCTCAGCGCTTCCTCGAGGACTGCGCGAACGATATCATACCGAACATACTCGAAGCAATGGTACGCGGAGACTTGGATATATTGAAAGACTGGTGCTACGAAGGAGTGTTCAATATCCTAGCGACACCCATCAAACAGTGCAGACAGCTCAGCTATCACTTAGACTCTAAGATACTGGACATTGAACAGATCGAACTCGTCATGGGCAAAATGATGGATCAGGGGCCTGTTCTAGTGATAACATTCCAGTCTCAGCAGATCATGTGCGTAAGAGATAGTAAGAACAAAGTGATAGAGGGCGACCCCGACAAGGTGATGCGAGTCAACTACGTGTGGGTACTGTGCCGGGACCCGCAGGAGCTCAACCCTAAGGCGGCCTGGCGACTGCTGGAGCTGTCCGCCAGCAGCGTAGAACAGTTAATATAGGAGAATTAATGTAGACTTTAATTAAATCGTTGACATTTTACTGTATGGTTTTCATAAACCTGTCCAATTTCCTAAAAGGACGCAACATCAGGCGAAATACTCGACGGACACCGTCTGCGAAATTGCAGGGCTTGTGTTGCGACCCGCATTCTGACTGATATGTGAACTGTAGCGAGTTTATTGGTTAGGTACGACTCAAACGATGTTATGAAAGTCTTATCAAATACACATGAGACTATCAAGTCAATGAAATATCGAGACTTAAATTATGAAACGAAAGTCTATGAAATATAATAGAGACTAAAAACTATAAAAGAAAGTCTATGAAATATAATTATTTGAGACTTAAATTGTGATATGAATGTCTATTAAATATATTGGAGACTAAACGATTATAGAAAGTCTAGAATCGCTTACATAAAGAGTCATGTGTAATATATTACCAAAGCGGTGTAACCAGTAATTGTGTATATTGTACATTGTACCATGTTTAAGTTATCCCAGAAGTTACAGATGGTTTCGTTAGCAATCCGATGAGAGCTGCTGAACAGTGTCGATAATTTACTTTTTAAGTTTTTGAATACTCTGAAAACTTTTCATGCATAGATCTAATGTTACTATGTAGATTTATTTTCTCTGCAAAACTACAAGATATTGGCCAATTATCAACTATTTATTAAATTAAATTAAATTTAAAATAATAGATTACAGGGCATTGTAAGGAAAGGTTTTCGAGTAGCATTATGTTTTTAGTAATAATTTATAATTATTTGTATCACTATTAGTTACGTTTCTAACGATTTATTATTTATTTTAATAAATTGTTTTATTTTTAATTGTTTATTTATTTTTCGTTTGCTAATTTTGAAAGGAGCTAAAGTACAAAGTAGGTAGGTATAGGTCTTGCAGCAGACACCCACATGCAACGAGTAAAAACATGGCCGCGCATTGACGCTTACGTACGGCGAGTCCAAATCGCCGGAAGGCTTAAAGTGAGCCATTTTTGTCTTCAGTTAAACAAGATGATTTTTTAGTCACCGTCCCATTTTTTTCTAGGCGTTAGATATCATTCACTAACACCATTTACAAAAAAATCGACATGTAAAATCATTTTCTCGAAAGAATTATCCTTCGTGGTATCTCAATATCGTTGTATTGAGTGATACTAAAAGAAAAAAACATGTATTCAATGATTTTCGCCAAAGATTAATATAATTATATCAGAATTGGGACGGTGACTGAAAAATCTGGGGGCACGGCAGTACCCCCGCCAAGTCGAGCAATAAAGCGGTACAGCAGTACCATCCTTTTCTCGAATCAGTTCAGGCTATTTTCGACCTTCTTTGTGGATAAAATTAGAAGCCTGAATTTTTAAAAACCAATTAGGCATGTATAACTTTATATACCGTGTTTAAGAATTACAACTAATCAAAGTTCCTTAGTTTTGTCACTCACTCACTGAATGACTTACCGACTGATCGATTATCAAAAGTCTAAGGCATTTCTAGCAGACATCATATTTTTTTTTTTGGCGGGTGGAAAATCATCGAATAACCCCTTCCGCTCTTGCGCAGAGCGAAAGGGAGCGTCAGACTTCTACTGACTAAAAACCACCCATGTTCCTTCTTCGCAGACATCATCATCAGCCTATAATGTTCCCACTGTAGGGACTCAGGCCTCCTCTCTAGGAGTGGGATGGGCTATAATCCACCACGCGGGCCCAGTGCGGATTGGTAGATGTCACATATCTTCGAATTTTTGGTTCTAAGATATACCGGTTTCCTCACGATGTTTTCCTTCACCGTTTTGAGAGCAGTGGTGGTGAAATAAATTACACTAAGTAATACGCCTGCCTGGGTTCGAACTCACGACCAACTGTTCGTAAGTCGGGGCCGCTACACCACTGGGCCAACACTGCTCTGCTCTGCTGTCTGCTGCTAGCAGACATAGAAGCTTCAAATTTAGAATACAATATAAATAGGTCTGATTCATTTTCATTTAGCCGTTTCCTGTGTCTCCGTGTGTGATATTTTTTACACAAATGGCCAAGGTGAAAAGTAGACTTTGTGTTGCTGGACCGATTTTGACGGGAATTAATATCTATATTTATATAATTCTACTGTACGTGTGTATGTCACTGAACTCCCTAAACGGCTGGACGGATTTGTCGTAGTGTTTTGTTTTTTTTTGTCTGTGGTCCAGTGGATTCGAGAATGGTTTAGATTCGCAATTGAAGCCGTTAGGTGGCGCTGCTGTCCGGCCACAGGATGACGTCTGCCCTTGTCCGTTAGTATTTTTATTAAAAAAAATGCGCTTTGGGTGTACTAATGAGTCGCCCGAGTTTGAGGATTCTGCCACTGCAGGGAACTCAAGGGGCAAGTACCCCCAATGTTACAGCCCGGAGCTGCGTCGAAGTAATTACTATTAGACGACTCTTTCCCCCCCCCCCCCCCCCTTCAAGCCCACTCAGCTTTATCAAAAGTTTCCATGCTGACTATCCTCACTGAAACTATCTGGGCCAAACAATAATTTGTAAAATAAGTGCGACAGTCATTACAGGTACACAATAGTTTGACAAGCAGTGTTCTCCAGTCAGTCCAGTAATATTGTTTAGGCTAGAAGTCGACTGACCATAGTTTTGAAGGCTAGGTAGATAATGATAGATATTATTAAGGACTAGCAGACGTCACCCGTTCCCTTGGGGACAGGGAAGCCTATGCCACCCAGGGATAGTGTAGCTTCCCAACGGTGAAACATTTTTTCAAATTGGTCCTTTCGTTTTTAAGTTTATTTGTTGTATATAAAAATACAAATCTCTCCTCTTCAAAATATTAGTATACAAGTATAGGTAAGGAAATAAAACAGCAATAATTTGAAATATTCAATTATATTGGAGGCACAATGAACAGACGGAGGTACCGTCGTACAATACTTAATATTTACAATTACAATAATAACATTAGTGCTACATTACTCGTGAGAACACCGATGCGGATGACGAAGTGACTAGGTAACTAAACCTTAACGTTCCTAATGAAATACTTCAATTAAATCTATGTTAGGCTTGCTTGCTCGTGGAATGTATGCTTGGAATTAATGTTGATGCCAGGGGGTTAAAATGACCGCTTTGGTAGAATTATATTTAATAGGAAAATGGTCACAGACGTAGTTACTATTATGTATTATCACTTTGTGGCCATTTTACCATCATCATCATCAGGCTATAATGTGCCCACTGCAGGGACTCAGGCCTCCTCTCTAGCAGAGGGATGGGCTATAATCCACCACGCGGGCCCAGTGCGGGTTGGTAGATGTCACATGGCTTCGATTTTTTCTTTCTAAGACATGCCGGTTTCCTTCACCGTTTTGGGAGCAAAACCATTTTACCAATTTTAACGCAGTTATTATAATATTATTACCGTAAAACGGGGCTAATTGGGTTTTTGGGGGGTATTTAGGACGACCCAGAATTTCGAACAAAAATATCGATTACTGTCGGTTGGTGTATGGTAGAATTTATTTTACAAACTCTAGCAATACTTTGATAGTTTAAGTCAAATTGTCAACTGTCAGTGTCAGTTTTTTTCACAGTTAAGTTCCAAATTTTAATGAGAGAGCCAGAGACTGATTTTTCGTCGAAAATTTAAGTGTCAAAACTTCTTCCGCAGTTCAAAATTTTAGCAGTTAAGAGTGTGAATGTTTTGAAATTATGATTATATAAAGTATCACGATGTTTTCTTGCTAATTTATAATTTTGTTATGCTTATAGTTTTTGATTTATTATTGAAAATGTGTTTGGGGCTTTTCGGGACACCGATGCGGGGCTTTTTGGGACAGTGTCCTAAATAGCCCCCTCACTTTAGTGCATTTGTAAACAACCTAGGTATTTTAAATTAGTATATATTTGTAAGGTTTATTGTGGTTTTCAGATAAAACACATTCGTATAATGGTTCGAAAATATACAAGAACATTTAGAAACTTGAGAAATTTAAACTTTTAACTAAATTTTTAATTTAGTTAATCTGGAACAATGTCTATGTGTATAATTTTGTATTTTGAATTGGGCGTTGATAGCTGCGCTACAGTATTTTACTTTTGTAGTTATCTCCGTTTTTCTTTTGTATCCTGTACTCTCAAGTTGTTCCAAATAAATTTTATTTTTTATTTTATTTAATGGTAAACGTTTCATGCCGTACTTCTCCTATACTCATGATGATTTGAACAAGGCATTAACAGACGTCAAATCTAAAAGACTGTCTACCAGAGAAGTGGAAAAGAAGTATGGCGTCCCCAAAAGTACAATTAACCGTCATTTAAAAGAGAAAAACTTACTGTATTCAAGACCAGGGCACCCTACATTATTTTCAGAGGTGGAAGAAAAAAAAACATTCGTCGATTATATTAAACATATGGGGGAATGGGGATTCCCCTTAGATCTAATGGATTTGAGAGTCTTCGCCCAAAAATATTTACAAAAAATTGGAAGGACTGTCTATAATTTGAAAGACAATTTACCGGGACGGGATTGGGCGGCTTGTTTTTTACAGAGGCATAAAGAACAGATTTATAACAGATATGCTGACTTACTGTTTTGTTTTTCTTTGAGGTATTGTTATTTATCTTATGATAAATAACTGAGATTGGTTTTGTTTGGAAGAAAGCTTGATTTATAACGTTATTATTACCATTAGTAGAAGTTTACGCTTGCAATAAACAAAAGTTTTCGAAATATATTTTTTTTTCTTTCAAATACTACCAATTCCAAAAAAATAAAAGATTATTTTACGTGGTATTAGTTATTTTTTGTCCCAAATATCGATAGACTTGTTTAAAGTGACTATTTTGGCTCATAATATGGTTTATATATTCATTTTCCATTGCTGTCCTTAATAGCCCCAAATAAGCGATATTTGGGACAGGCTCATCTTTATTTTTTTTTTCAGTTGTTTTTGTAAGTAGTTACTTCAAACGTATATTTACATAAGTAAGGGGTTCTCCAAGACCCATACATTTTTTTTACTATATAATTTTATGCGATATGAACAAGATATTTGCTAAAGTATGTCAAAATGTGTCCCGAGTAGCCCCGTTTTACGGTATCGTATTAGGATTCTTAATAAGCGGCCATTTTCGAACCCCACTTTTCACTAAACACGTAAACATTATTGACTGTTGGAATTTGAACTCAGTATGTTAGTAAAATACCTGATGTTTATATTTAGGTGTTCCGTTTTCATTCAGATATTAGTAAAAACAGTCATTAGTGTTTAGTAAAATCTACCTAATGAATGCAAGATGGTCAGTGCTAAATAATTAAACTGTTAAACCTCTTGTCAGAAAAATAATATCTGTCGAGCACTTTTTGTGAATTGAAATGAAATCTAAAGCTTACTGTATCAGAAGGCGCAAGATAATAATAAATTGTTAGCTTTTCTTTGTACTGTAAGCTGCATCAACATAGCATGTTGGTATTGTTAAAAACTACACAGAAATAACTTTGTTGTCATTCAATTAAAGAAGAAAAATAACTTATAATGGCTGTCGATTTCAAGGATTTTTCTTATCCTTCGATCAAACAGTGCAATTTCACAAAACGCAGATCTTAAAATAAAAAATTATCTAATTTGTATTAAATTTCTTATCATGACTTAAAATTATGTAAAATATGTGTACATAATTATATTATGCCTAAAATATTACAATTACGCGCCAAAAAGCTCAATCACATAATAATAAACGACACAGTGTTGCAAGTGTGTAAAATTCGTTAAAAACGTTAGTAGTGTTGCCATAAACGTTCTAGACTTACTTTTAAAATCGACGGATTCTTTTAATATTTTGTTCATAAGTTAACATTTGTATTTATCTGTTCCTTTAGTAGATTATTCAAAGTTTTCATGGTAACAAATGTTTACAAATAAACTGTCCTTTCTCTACTTAGCTCGTTTTGATCACAACCGTGCATCTATGCAACGCTAGGTAAGTGTACAATCTTTTAAAATTAATTATAAATATTAGAATACAGAAGAATTTGCATACTAACTGAAATAACATCAATAATCATCACGTAGGCTTTTAAAATAGGCATCGCAGATCACAAGTGTGCTTCAGTGATTTTTGCAATAAATCAATTAAGTATAACATTGAGGCAAGGTTAACTTATCATTAACTTAGTGCTCAATAATACAAAAGCAATGAATGATTTCTTCGATAAATGTTGTGTCCGACTAATACGTCAAAAAGTGATTGAATATCTTGATTTATGTTTCAAATTCTCAAAATTGGTCTTAAAAACTTTTTCATGATTTTCAAGCCGGATTTACACAAAAGGGCGATGGAGAGAACTCACTGACAGTAGGATATAACCTTTCTAGGTCTCCATACCTTTTTTCTTTAACACCCGACAAGCTGGGAATTAATCTTTTGAATTTATTCTCCAAAAAACATTTTATTTTGATTTTAGCTCTGGTTAACTCGATTCTTATAGACTTTTTTCAGGTGTAGTTATTCGAACATCCCCTTTGTATAAACCCTGCTTAGGCGACATCTGCCTCGTGTAGTCGTTGAGTCAATATATAATTTAGTCGACGACCCACTGCAGTACACTGGTGTCCAGGCCGCCGGTGGTGATGAGCCGCGAGTCGTCAGGCAGGAACCGAACGCACGTCACGTGGGACGAGTGCCCGCCGTACTGGTGGCATAGGGACTGCAACAGACATCAATATCATCATTTCATGTTCTAAATGAGGAAAATGTCGTGAGTAAAGGAAAATGGATGAATGGAATATGTTATAAGAAACGATGGATGGAATATGTTAAGGATTTTTGAGTTTGACGAGTTGAATAACAGAGAAGTATGGAAAAAGGCGTGCTGTAATGACCCCAAATAAATATAATAAGAGCTTAATGATGATCTAAAGGTTAAGAGAGTTCATATTGCCCTGCTCTTGTCCTATGTAACTTGGTGTCGGCGTACCATATTTTCCACTTCTATTATTCCCAGTCCGTAGTCGCGCTAATATTCAAGGCCTTTTTTCTACCGAGTTCACCCATCCCTACATTTCTCCAAGTTAAATATTGTTCTTTGGGAAACCTCGCTAATAACTGTGAAGTACGCGTAAATTATTTTATAACACATTTGCTCGTAAAGGGTCTCTTATTTCACCAATTTCAATATCGTAATGTATCTCATTACGTACTTGTGCGGTAATGTAATGTAAATCGCACGGTTTAGGAAGATGCTCTGTCAAAACGAACGGTACCTACTTTTTTAAATCTTAGCAAAGAGTTTTTATTTCAGAAAAGTGGTCAACATTTTATGAATAAAATTAACTTTGGGAGATAAAATATAATAAATAAACATTTAATTCTTTAATTTTATTAATTTCGACAATAAATTACAACCATTAATATCTGTAACAAAAACAAAAATATTAATTTACTTTATTAATAATACTGGCTGTTTTGTGCCTATGCCTGAAAAAAAATCGCATCGCTTATTTGTTAAGAAATAATAATCAATTTTACTAATTGCTCAAATTTTCATAACTGCTTTAATTAAAGATTTATTCGTTTAAGAAAGTCCGAGTTTTATTTATTTCCTCGCAAATATGTTATAAAACGTCGTATGACATATGTGCGCTTTGATAATTACAGCCTCTGCTGTAATTTTCAACTTACCGCACTTATATCATAATGTACTATTAGTTACCTACTTTCATTCTGTAGGTATAGTTACATTGTTTTGCCAAGGTCAGCGTTCAACCGTATGCAGACGGCGTAGGTAACTTCTTCTTTGGTGGTTCTTTTATCTTTAGGTTTATTTTTTTGTTAATGTTTTTGTGAATGCTTTATTTATTGATAGGAAATTTTCACGAACTTCTTTTGTGTGTTTGGGTATAAAAGTACCGACGGAGGTCGGAGCAGTCAGTCTACTTTTAAGCGAGACAACACAAGGTTCGAAGAGATATCTAGTGCGATAAAGTGTTCAGTAGTGTTTTACGATTGTGTGTAAGTGTTTTGTGATTAATAAAGTTATTTCGTGTGTTTAACTCTCGTAACAATATTTAAAAAATAACGTATAATATGTTGGCTAGGCATTCACGTTAAAGCTACACAGACGCTATGTAAATTCATAAATTGAAGTCGCATAGATGATGCGTAAATAACTACAATATGTTTGAACATTCGTCACATTGATGAAGCGTAGGTACTCGTTGCATAGGTTTTTGTTGTAGGTATTGGTATATAGAGCTTTCGCCCAATGGGATGACATTATTGTAAGGTACGAGTATAACTTACTTTGGGTTGGGTGACAGGGTAAGCGAACAGTTTCACTTTGCCGAAATCATCACCCGTAGCCACCAGGCGACTGTCGTTGGACCTGCAAACAACACAATGATACTCGTGACTTCACTTGTGTACTAAACAGATATTAGTTTTCTAAGCTAACGTCCTACTAATGTTATATTTGTGAGCATGTATGTATGAATTAATGGATGTTTGTTACTCTTTCACGCAAAAACCACCGAACGGATTTGGATATTTGGCACACAGATAGTTTTTAACTTGGGTTAACACATAGGATAGTTTATATCCTGATTTAACTTCCCGTGGGATAATTTTTGAGTTGTAGCGGGCGAAGCCGCTGGCAACACCTAGTGTTCAATAAACTAACATCATCGGCCTAGCCTTTACCCAACTACGTATGTTGGGGTCAGCTTCCAGTCTAACTGGATGTAACTAAATACCCATATTTTATATGGAGCGATTGCCTATGTGACCTACACAACCCAGTTGGTATACCCACACAATACCCCTTGGTAAGACTGGTTGTTAGATTTGCAGGCCACTGCTGACTACATGTAACGACTGCCAAAGATGAAATATGATGAATTATGGCAGCCGGGACGAACGCCTTGACGTGCTTGGAGGAAATTCGGTAATGGGCGGTCACTTATCCACAGACCGACCTAGGCAAGCACAGGAAAAAGATTTTAAAGATAATGTTAGGAGTCTCTTCTTAGCGTGTCGCTGACAAAATTTAAATTGAGCCAGCCCAAAATGTAGCTTTGAGTTTGGCATTTTCAGTTCTAACCATAAGCTCCTGTGATGTGCAAGCAACTGGCCAGACAGAACACGATATCAAGTGTTGGATCGTCTGTGAGGCAACAGCACATTTGCAGTCCAGGGCAGAGTAATGAGCTGTTACCTGGTGCAGGAGTTGATGTCGGTCCCATCCGCGTTCTCCGGCCACACGCCGATAGTCTGGAATGTGATAGGACACGTCTGCGTGGACCACGTCACGTCTCGCATCGACGTCGGCGCTGGAATCTGACGGCACGTCGTCGCGTTCCCTATGGAGAGGAAGGTTAAAGAGGCATTTAAACACACTCCATACCATAACCATACTTGCACACCCCCACACACAGACAGACAGACACACAGACACACACTGGCAAACGCTCGCGGGTGTGCATAGTTGCATACATACACTTAAAAATCGTGTAATTTTAATGTTATCTAGTTAAGGGAGTGCGGCTTTTCCTGCTACAGGTGTTTCCACGCTTAAAAGGAGAAGTCAACCTCAATTATTGTCAACTGAATGCTGTTAACGAATAAAATTTTTCATTTCATTTTCATTTTCATTTTCATTTTCATTTTCATTTCATTTCATTTTCATTTCATTTTCATTTCATTTTCATTTCATTTTCATTTCATTTTCATTTCATTTTCATTTCATTTTCATTTCATTTTCATTTCACTTTCATTTCATTTTCATTTCATTTTCATTTCATTTTCATTTCATTTTCATTTCACTTTCATTTCATTTTCATTTCATTTTCATTTCATTTTCATTTCATTTTCATTTCATTTTCATTTCATTTCATTTTCATTTCATTTTCATTTCATTTTCATTTCATTTTCATTTCATTTTCATTTCATTTTCATTTCATTTTCATTTCATTTTCATTTCATTTTCATTTCATTTTCATTTCATTTTCATTTCATTTTCATTTCATTTTCATTTCATTTTCATTTCATTTTCATTTCATTTTCATTTCATTTTCATTTCATTTTCATTTCATTTTCATTTCTTTTCCTTTTCATTTCATTTTCATTTCATTTTCATTTCATTTTCATTTCATTTTCATTTCATTTTCATTTCATTTTCATTTCACTTTCATTTCATTTTCATTTCATTTTCATTTCATTTTCATTTCATTTTCATTTCATTTTCATTTCATTTTCATTTCATTTTCATTTCATTTTCATTTCATTTTCATTTCATTTTCATTTCATTTTCATTTCATTTTCATTTCACTTTCATTTCATTTTCATTTCATTTTCATTTCATTTTCATTTCACTTTCATTTCATTTTCATTTCATTTTCATTTCATTTTCATTTCATTTTCATTTCATTTTCATTTCATTTTCATTTCATTTCATTTTCATTTCATTTTCATTTCATTTTCATTTCATTTTCATTTCATTTTCATTTCATTTTCATTTCATTTTCATTTCATTTTCATTTCATTTTCATTTCATTTTCATTTCATTTTCATTTCATTTTCATTTCATTTTCATTTCATTTTCATTTCATTTTCATTTCATTTTCATTTCTTTTCCTTTTCATTTCATTTTCTTTTCATTTCATTTCCTTTTCATTTTCATTTTCATGTCGGTCCGGGGTACAATCCCCGGTCGGGCAAAGTTTTATTGGGTTTTAGTAGCAGCCATGGAATCGTGAAATTCTACCTGGTTGATGGCAATAGGCACGCCCCCAATTACATACATACCCTCAATGATAGCGTAATGGAACGTCTTTGCCTAACCCTTCGGAGATTACAGGCGTCATGTTATGTAAATGTAACAACACAAACAACACACAACACACGTTGGTAAAGAAAGCCATCGTGAAGCGACTGCAAAGTGTGTGAGCTGGTCCTAATGGACATTAAAGTAACCCATATAACCGGATTTTCACCTCATTGTTATATTTTTGAATAATTGTTGAATACTTACAGTAAAGTAGCTCATAATCTCCGGAATTGCTTCTTATATACTGGCTGTCCTCTGACCAGTCCAAATGAGTGATATAGCTTGAGTGGCCCTGCGAATATTATGAAAACTTCTTATATATAACTTAGAGGACTTATATACCTATAGCACTACCTACACTACTTTATATACAATAATTCGTGTAATTTCTTGTTTCGAATATAGGATTGCCAGTGTTTAAATAGATTAGCAGGGATTTGGGATCTAAAAACAAGCAGTTTTGCACTTACAAGACCAAAATAATAAGTAAATAGATATAATAATGGTTATGCTAACATTACACTATTCAAGCCTATGTTTAGTTTTTAGAAATTATATCAGTATTTGCAACCTAACCAAAGCGATCGTCTTATTAATACGTGACTGTGTGTTTGTTATTTCTGTGTGTTTGTGGTCTCACCGACAGACAATGCCTTTCGTTTTTCTAAACAGCGACATTACCAACTGAGTTTTCGGTTGGATTCCTAGCTGTTTATGGTATCTTCCATTAGGAAATCTTACCGGTGCCCTGCTGCATCTGTTGGCCATAGGCTTATCTCATATTACATGAATCTTCAATATGTTGGTGTAGTATAGGTATGACCCTGCCTATCCTAGGACACTACAGGTGTAATGTTGAATGACACATAAACGATCACTTTCGTTAGGATGCGGGTGGTAGGATGTCAATCACATTTTTCAAGCATAGGTTATCTATATTACACTCATTTCAGTATTGGCATAAGGATATAGTTCTTCATTACTTGGGGTCTAATTATGGAAGGGTTAAATTCCTGAAAGCGATCTATATAGGGCGGTTATATTAAACATGCAATATGAATGAAGTCAATGTTTACCCTTCTACGTTTTCTCTCCGTGCACTAAGTCGCGTGAAATGGTACAAGTTAGGATATTAAACTCTTTTATAGATAAAGATTACTGTTGATACAGGATAGTTATGATCACAGAAGCAATATTTCAGGAGTTTTTAACAATAAAATAGTTTAGGAATTAATTCTAAGGATACAAAGTTTCTAACACTGTTTCACTTCACTAAAAGAAGTTATTATTTTAGTAAAAGTAATAATTCTAGGTCAAAAAATGTTTAAAATGATTTTCATCACAATTCAACAACTAATTTAAATCCCTAGATCTTACTTCTACTTAGGGAGTCATAATCAAAGATGGATGGTTATCGAATCTCTTTGAATGATAGATATGGTAGTTAGATATCAAGGTCTCATGTTACGTGTTACTTTCGTAGTGAAACACAAACATAAACATTACATAACTGATTCAGAATAAAACAAAACTGTTAAAAAATGGGTGTGCACTTATAATAAGTGCACCTCTGTCGAACCCTTCGGAGATTACTGCCGTGATGTTATGCAGGGTGGAATGGAGATCGATGTACAAACGTTCACCACGTGTTTTAATCGCTAATGAAAAAAAAACTAGCCAAGTGCACATGAAGGGTTCCGTTCTGTAGTAGATATGAGATTTTCCATGTTTTATTAGCACCATAGACTTCTTATAGGATTTCCTGTAATCTATAAGTGTTGAACTAATTTCTGTATTTTTTTCAGAATATTAGGCTGATCGAGTGATCCTATAAGAGTTCCTTCCTTTTGAGGCACGGAACCCTAAAAAACAGCTGTTTCCTATAAAACGCTCGTTCAATGCGACCAGTTCGTAATGATGTATTGATATAAATACGTGGTAACCGTTTGTGCATCCGTTACTCTTATACCCTGTATACTTAATGATAGCCAGTAACGCTGTTTGACTAGACCTTGCCACCAATGGCTCATAGTTAACTCAATACGATGGTAGATAGTACTATCGTCTAGACAGACGGAAGTAGAATATGTTGGTATCCTCACCAAGCACTTCCCAAGCCGGCTATAGCTGGCACCGTTGTCATCAACGCGGTACACGTAGATGAAGTTATCGCGCGAGCCCAACGCCACCAACTTGTTGTCTGGCGAATACTGGATCGTCTGGATCGGCTCGCAGCTGACGGAGATAACTTTATTTGTATGAATGTACTTGTACAATGTATATCGCTTGGTATAAAGCGCAGGCCACACAGAAAAGATGTAAGACGGGGAAAGGCGCGGACATATTTCTCTTCCGCGTGCTATTTATACAAATGTATAGAAGCGTCGCACGCAAAACATTTAGACAGGACAGGGCGCGGACACCGCAACGCGTATCGTCCTGCGTCCTTTGCTCAAACATATAGAAAGCTCGGGCACGGACGTGAGGCGAGAACTGGAGTGCGGGCGGTGTGGAGCGTGGGTGTAAAACTTGCTTGCAAACCGACATCTCTGCGCCCAGCGTCACGTCCGTGCTTCGTCTTTTCTATATGGTTTAAAAAGTCGCGAGGGCGCCCCGTCAGCGTCCCGTCTTCGTCTTTTCTCTGTATCCTGCGCTTTAAGTTCGTCAAATGGTTTCTTACATTCTACCATCCAATACATTCTGATTGTTTTCGTTGATTTCAACAACAAACAGTTAATGTTTCTTCAGTGAAAGTTTCTGTTATGTATGTCAGAATTTTCACTAAGTCTAGTCTAGTTGGAGAGTCTAGTTGACTGATTAAATAAAATATGATTTTGTTTAGTCCGTCAGCTAGATTAACGAAAATATTAAATACGTGTTTTTCTGTTTTATCAAATTAATAAAAATTGACGAAAATAAGACATGTCAAAAATTAAGAGTCTTGTGACGTCACTTTCTGGTAAAAAATGTAGCAAATTGTGACACGTCGCACGACTTCTATAAGCACGGTGTTGTTTTTATTTTTAGTTTACGTGAAAATATAAAAATATGTTTCTAATATTATTTTGGAATCTGACGGACTAATTACATTTTTTTGATGAAATACCTTATTGTGAAAATGAATTTTCTCTAGCAAAGAAACAATGGATGGCATAATACCATTATGTAGGTCCCTAGATCAGTACCAAGGTTTTCATCACAGTTTATGGTTATTTTAGTTGAGCGGCAACGGAGTGACCCCCCGTGCAGCAACCCGCCACGAGGTGCGCCGCGGGAGGCCGCGAGGTACCGCACTTGCCTTGCGGCCTCCACCGCGTTGGGGCAACTTCCTCAAACAACGCGTCCACACGGAGGCCCCGTACAGGGCCATGGACTGCACGATCCCCACATAGAGCCTCCGGCAGGAATGTCAGAGGCCCTTGAAGCGGTTAACAGACTATGACACTAGGATGTGTGAGATCGTTGGACCTTACTGCCCCCGCGATAAGAAGAAGAATGATTCCAAGTAGTAACAACATACCCGTCGTGATGCTCAGCCAGCAGATCCCGTGAGTGCGGCTCGTACACGCGCCACTTGCCGGTGAGACAGCCCACCGCCAGCACTGCGCCGTCACGCGACCACGCGCAGCACTGTGCGCGCTCCTGTAATCACGATATCATTATTATATTGAATGTGCTTCGAAATGGCCAATACTTTACTGCAACACAATCGCTGGCAACTTTGCCAGCTATACTATGCAAATATTGCAGTAATGGCCCGGCCATATAGCCACAAATATTTGGTATGGACAATCATTTTCACATGTGTAGTAGTATATTTTCGAGATAATTGAGCAACTAACCAATGTAAGGTCACACATTGCCGGGAAAGTTAGCCTGTTTAGAAACATCATTTTTTCCTCTTTTTTTGGAACAAGGTTTGTTTTTATAGGTTTTATAGGGGATCGTTATAAGTTAGATTATTTAATCATTTGTATGCCCAAGTGGCTAATCATGATATTGAACATTAGTAAAATGAATGTAATGAACACCGGCATGCTACCCATTTATCATAGATAAACGATTTGATTTGACCAAATGACTCCTACCGCTCCCGCCTAGAGCGGTAGGAGTCAAGTGATGATTTCCCATCGTTGAAAAAAAAGCGTCACATAATAGTGGTGTGGGAGCTAACCTCGATATCCTTGCTCCACACGGTGCAGTGGCTGAGTCCGTCCCACAGCTGCAGCAGTTTGTCCCAGCCGGCTGTAGCGAACTGCGCCAGACTTGGGTGAGGGTAACATAATAGTGGTGTGGGAGCTAACCTCGATATCCTTGCTCCACACGGTGCAGTGGCTGAGTCCGTCCCACAGCTGCAGCAGTTTGTCCCAGCCGGCTGTAGCGAACTGCGCCAGACTTGGGTGAGGGTAACATAATAGTGGTGTGGGAGCTAACCTCGATATCCTTGCTCCACACGGTGCAGTGGCTGAGTCCGTCCCACAGCTGCAGCAGTTTGTCCCAGCCGGCTGTAGCGAACTGCGCCAGACTTGGGTGAGGGTAACATAATAGTGGTGTGGGAGCTAACCTCGATATCCTTGCTCCACACGGTGCAGTGGCTGAGTCCGTCCCACAGCTGCAGCAGTTTGTCCCAGCCGGCTGTAGCGAACTGCGCCAGACTTGGGTGAGGGTAACATAATAGTGGTGTGGGAGATCAGTTCTCGTGGATCGCGCGTGTCGTACGGACGCCTAACCGAGTAGCTAAGTTTAAGTTAAAGTTAAATAGTAATAGAAAAAGACAAAGTTATACGACAAAGTGAGTGAGCAATACTTTCGCGATAAACAGTGAGCGAGCCGCGCACACGAACGCGTGCTAACAAAATAAACCATTATGGCACACCACATATCGCCTAAAAGTGGACAACATTATGCATCTGATCCAAATGTTGCGACTCTGACCGACAAGCAGAAAAAGTTCGGTCCGTGGGTCAACCCAAGACATCATAAGAAACGTATTGCAATGGATTCGGATAGTGACTCGTCAGGAGCGCAGGAGATTAGAAGAACTAAAACTGCCTGCTGCTCAACCACTACCCTGAATGAAACAATTAATGCTTTTCGAGAGGAAATGAAAGCTATGCATTGTCTTCTTACCACTATGAAAGAAGAGCAGAACTCACGTTTCGTGCGTATTCAGACGGACATCACCGAAATAAAAAGTGAAATTGCAGAAATTAAGAAAAATGATAAAGACATCGAAAAAACTGTAAACGACCTGAAATTGAATTGTGAAGATCTGGATAAATCACAGAAAGAATTCTCAGAAAAGATTAAGAAACAAGATAACAAAATAAAAGACATATTTCAAAATAAAATTTATTTAGAAAAATGCAACAAGGCATTAGAGGAGCGTATCATGATATTGGAACAAAAAGAACTCAGCAGGAACATTGAACTAGTACATGTACAAAAACGGGATGGAGAGAATGTGTTGGAAGTTGTAACAACAATTGCAAAGAAATTACATTTAAACACCGAAGATATTGAAAGAGCATGGAGGGTTCCTACGCGAGGCGTCGACGGAAAAAACCCACGGCCAATAATCGTCACACTACGCACGAAGGCAGCCCGATCAGACTGGTTGAAAACTCGCAAAGAGACTAAAATAACAAATCACGTTATATATCAAAACAATGATAGTTCACAGATATATGTAAATGAGCATTTAACACGCCAAATGCGCAACCTGTTCTGGGCTGCTAAGACCAGCTTAAAGGAATCCTTCAAATATATCTGGATTCAAAATTCTAAGATCATGATTAAAAAAGATGACGATGATAAAAAAGTTTACCTCATACGCGTTGAGAGCGATATTGAGAATTACCTTGCACAAAATAAAGAGTAGTCCTTTAATATAAATATATTTATATTACAACAAAATAAATAAAACTTAACCCTATATAAAACAAATCAATAAATAGATATAGAACTACATTATATACATTTAAAATATAGTAGACATCAAGAATGGACTTAGAATTAGAATTACAAAATATAGAATATACAAAATACACACATTTAAATGAGTGGTACGAGCATGTAAACAAACGACCTACGTCACTTCAAGTTATACATATAAATGTGTGCTCACTGAGAAAACATTTCAATGAACTAATTGTGTTAACAAAGAAATGCTTGCATAGACTAGATTTAATTTGCTTATCCGAAATAAATATTAAGGAAGAAGAAACAAAAATGTACGAGATCAGTGGATTTAATATGCATGTTTTAACAAGAGAAGAAAGAAGAGGTGGTGGAATACTAGTCTACGTAAATGACAGAGTGCAGTTTAATCCAGTTAAATCCAGAATTACCACGACCTACGAGTATGTACATGGACGGCTAACCATTGATGAATACACTTCGGACATTATAGTTATTTATAGACCACCAAGCACAAATAAAATGGACTTTATATCAGAAATTAAAACGTACCTACAAAATATACCAAAACGAAACAACATAATAATGGTCGGCGACTGTAACATCAACATATTGCAAAGTAATATGGATACAACTACTGACAGGTATCTGAACGCGCTAGCGGAGAGGGGATTGGAATGCGGCATACGAGACGTAACTCGGGACGTAGTCACGGGCGAGCGCAATGTGATGTCCTGCCTCGATCATGTATTTGTACGGACTGACACGGCTTGCGCTATAGAAACGTACACGGTAACGACTAAGATTGCAGACCACTACCTAACGGGATTATCAGCTGATTTGAACATAAACAAATGCGCTAAATCGAGTAGAATGACCATTCAAAACAAACTAGTAAGTAGTAAACTTCACAATGTTGATTGGCAACAATTATTAAGTTTACATGATCCCATTGAATTATATAATAATATGTACACGATTTTTAGCGACATTTATGAGTCTTCTAAACAACAATCAACATTGAGAAAACGTGATAGTCAAGCCTGGGTTAATAATACACTACAAAACATGATGATACGCAAAGATGAATTATTTAGGCGCTGGAAAATGTATCCAAACAATAACAATTCTAGATTAGAATATACGAAATATAGAAATAAAACATACAAACTGATAAATGTGGCTAAAGATCGACATAGGCGTGAGGAAATAAAAAAATGTAAGGGAGACATGCGTAAGATATGGGGAAATATTAATAACTGGCTGGGTAGAAGTAAAGTAACTGTAGATAGCGTCATAGCGAAATATTTACAAAAAAAAGAATGTTTGGTCACCATTTGTAATAATTTTTGTAACACATTTACAACGGAAATTGATAGTATCAAGCATAAATGTAATGAGACGTTTTTAAATAGACGTGATTATGTTAAACCATGTAATGTTAGTTTTAGGTTAAATAAAGCAACGCCCATGCTTATCGCTCGAATAATAGATTCAATGGACTGCAACAAGTCGCCGGGATCAGATGGCATTAGATTACAAGATTTAAAAGAAATAAAGTTCTCTATTTGTCCTGTTATAGCATATTTTATAAATCTATGTATAAAAGAAAGTAAATACCCGAATAGATTAAAAGAATCAATTATTAGACCAATTTACAAACAAGGATCACATCTGGAATATACAAATTACCGACCAATAGCTATCCTAAATACAATTAATAAGATAATGGAAAAATTTATAGTTAATCAAATCACAACTTATTTAGATAAAAATGAAATTATTACCGATATACAACATGGTTTTAGACCAAACAGAAGTACGGCAACGGCGCTGGCCAAATTTACGGACGATGTAAATAACTACCTTAATGAGAAAAACATAGTAGTAGCAGTATTTATAGACTTCAAAAAAGCCTTTGATACTCTGGATCACGGCGGCTTGTTGCAGGCGATGGATGAGTGTGGGATAAGTGGACCAATAATTAAATGGTTTGGTCAGTACTTAGAGCGAAGAACTATTAAAGTTCGAGTTGCTAATACGGAAAGTGTTGTGGGTATTGTCAAATATGGTGTTCCTACCGGATCTGTATATGGGCCGGTGGGTTATATTATTCACGTAAATAGTATGTGTAATGTTATAAAAAATTGCAAAGCATACATGTACGCTGACGATACATGTCTCCTATTCAGTGGTAAGGATCAAACCTCCATACAAGGAGCAATACAAGCTGATTTGGACAATGTAATTAAATGGGCCCACGACAATGGCATAATAATTAATGTAAGCAAAACTAAGTGTATGATAATACATTCGCCATATTTGCGTGATAAAATCCTTGACTTGAATATTATAGGCCATAGTTATGAATGTCTTCATGGCGGAAAATCAAGTTGTCAATGTGTTAATTTAGAGCTGGTAAAAACATACAGGTACTTAGGACTGACTATTGATACAAAATTTGCGTGGAACATACACATAGACACGGTTTGCAATAAACTTCGGTCAGTTCTGGGTAAATTGTATACCCTGAAGCCTGTAGTCAAGAGAGGATTATTGTATGTACTGTACTATGCACTTGCAGACTCGATTATCAGTTATGGGTTGTGTGGTTATGGACTTACTTTTAAAACATATCTAGAAAAAATTAAAATACTACAAATACGACTTCTAAAATTGTTGGTGAGTAAAAAAACTAAACAGAGCTTAAATAAAGAATATGATAAACTATTTCAGATGTGCAAAGTATTACCAGTTGACATGAAAGTTAAAATGACAATGATTCTTGAACAACATAATAGTAAAAAATACATAAAAGAAAAAGTGCATAACTACCCAACCCGACTCGCTAAGAAAAAGAGGCTGCTTGTGCCAAAGGTAAATAACTATTACGGTAAGCGTACGAGACAATGGATGTCACCTACATTAATTAATGAATTACCTGAGGGAATGGTCGATCGTGGCAAGAGTAAAAACCACCTAAAATGTGTTCTGAGAAAACACTATCTGTCGATGTGTCCATAGTGGCTGCCGTCGCGGCCTAGGTCGGCTAATGTCGCGAGCCTAATGTCAGTCTCATGACATCGGTTGTCTGATGGCGACGCGCTGAGTAGAATTTTTGATTAACCTAGTGTCTTAGTATTAGTTTTAGAATAACCTAGTTTTAACTTAGATTTATACCTTAATTTATACAGAATATTAATAAGATTCCACGAGAACCTACTGCCGACAAATTGCTTTGCAGTTTGGCAGACATGTTTTTATGTAAAAGTATGTATTGTTATTTAATAAACAAATTTAAAAAAAAAAAAAAAAAAAAGCTAACCTCGATATCCTTGCTCCACACGGTGCAGTGGCTGAGTCCGTCCCACAGCTGCAGCAGTTTGTCCCAGCCGGCTGTAGCGAACTGCGCCAGACTTGGGTGAGGGTAACATAATAGTGGTGTGGGAGCTAACCTCGATATCCTTGCTCCACACGGTGCAGTGGCTGAGTCCGTCCCACAGCTGCAGCAGTTTGTCCCAGCCGGCTGTAGCGAACTGCGCCAGACTTGGGTGAGGGTAACATAATAGTGGTGTGGGAGCTAACCTCGATATCCTTGCTCCACACGGTGCAGTGGCTGAGTCCGTCCCACAGCTGCAGCAGTTTGTCCCAGCCGGCTGTAGCGAACTGCGCCAGACTTGGGTGAGGGTAACATAATAGTGGTGTGGGAGCTAACCTCGATATCCTTGCTCCACACGGTGCAGTGGCTGAGTCCGTCCCACAGCTGCAGCAGTTTGTCCCAGCCGGCTGTAGTGAACTGCGCCAGACTTGGGTGAGGGTAACATAATAGTGGTGTGGGAGCTAACCTCGATATCCTTGCTCCACACGGTGCAGTGGCTGAGTCCGTCCCACAGCTGCAGCAGTTTGTCCCAGCCGGCTGTAGCGAACTGCGCCAGACTTGGGTGAGGGTAACATAATAGTGGTGTGGGAGCTAACCTCGATATCCTTGCTCCACACGGTGCAGTGGCTGAGTCCGTCCCACAGCTGCAGCAGTTTGTCCCAGCCGGCTGTAGCGAACTGCGCCAGACTTGGGTGAGGGTAACATAATAGTGGTGTGGGAGCTAACCTCGATATCCTTGCTCCACACGGTGCAGTGGCTGAGTCCGTCCCACAGCTGCAGCAGTTTGTCCCAGCCGGCTGTAGCGAACTGCGCCAGACTTGGGTGAGGGTAACATAATAGTGGTGTGGGAGCTAACCTCGATATCCTTGCTCCACACGGTGCAGTGGCTGAGTCCGTCCCACAGCTGCAGCAGTTTGTCCCAGCCGGCTGTAGCGAACTGCGCCAGACTTGGGTGAGGGTAACATAAGAGTGGTGTGGGAGCTAACCTCGATATCCTTGCTCCACACGGTGCAGTGGCTGAGTCCGTCCCACAGCTGCAGCAGTTTGTCCCAGCCGGCTGTAGCGAACTGCGCCAGACTTGGGTGAGGGTAACATAATAGTGGTGTGGGAGCTAACCTCGATATCCTTGCTCCACACGGTGCAGTGGCTGAGTCCGTCCCACAGCTGCAGCAGTTTGTCCCAGCCGGCTGTAGCGAACTGCGCCAGACTTGGGTGAGCCGCCAGACCCCACAGCTCGTCCACGTGACCTACACACACGTATTGCTTCATATCACACTGATCTACATGCATGTTTCTTGGCAATACATCGAACAGCGTCAATTTAAACATTTTGGCTACTGATTTGATAAACCAGTGATTTGATAAACTAGAAATTGATCAGCTAACTAATCAATATTAGATTCTGCAGTATTTATATGTGCAGAATTTGAATTTGAACTTTTATTTGATTCACGATCAGTAAAGTATTATTGATATAATAAACATCACGAGCTCCCATAATGATAGTGATCACATCACACCAGAGTTCCTCATTAGTTTAAACAATAATAATAATATGGCAGATGAATGGTCGTCATTTGTAATTCTAATAAAAGTACTTTTATCAATTGGACTTAATTTTACCACAGCATGGGAGACTCATTTTCTGCAGTTTCTGACTAATATTGTAACACGATAAACAAATATAGTGATATATAAAAATAGAAGTAATTTACCGAGAACAGCGGGTGAGAAGCCGAGCTGCAGGTCTCCATGCAGGATGCAGTTCCGCGTGGAGCCCACGAACAGCTGCGAGCCGCGACCTTCCGCCAGCACTCGCACGCCGCCGTAGTGGCCCTCGATCTTGGGGAACAGAACAGAGCTTTACTGTAATATCCTATTATGAAAAGGATTTTATTAAATACATATACCTGGCTAATATCTAGCTCTATTAAACACTTTCCTTATGACCACGTAGCCACGAGCTACTCGCGTGTTGACCAGACTGCAGGAGAAACAAATGAAGAACTTGCTTCAAGCATGCAGCATGCTTCGAAGCAAGTTCTTCGTTCGTTTCTTGTCACAGGTCAATAAAAATTATTTCAACCACCATTGAGTTTGAATAACAGGAAAATTGTGTTTAAGACAACACTAATTATTGATTTATTTATACTTCATTGCATTCAGGGTATGACGAGGAATGATAATTGCTAGGTACAAGAGGCAATAAGTCGCCGCGACTTGATAGCGGTGGAGTTAGTGACGAAGTTTTGTTGAAATAGCTAAGCTATCCGATTTGAAATGAATAATTTTAATGAGAAGACTAGCTGTTGCCAACGGCTTAGTCAAGACAAAATCGGGATAAAAACCTATGTGCTTATCCTAGGTGTCAGCTAACTCCATACCAAATTTTATTAAAATCGCTTCAGAAATACAATTTGGTATTTTACTAGGACAGACGGCGACTCATCAAGTTAAAATTATAGTATAACATTTTTAATATGGCCTCAATACAGTCACTACAGTTTTTCAAGCTATACATTTTCATCCGTTGTCTAGTATAGCATGGCCTCGCTTTGTACAGGTTTCCTGTACAATGAGAGATCCACATAAACTGGATATGTACAGCTTGAAAAATTGAGCTTTTTCTTGGCAAGTGAATATCTCCATACCTTTTAGCTATTTTCTAACTGACTTCGAAAAAGGAACAGGTTTTGTATTTCACCAATGAAATCTAACAACACATTTTTTTAATTTTTTACTGGCATAATACTTACGACATTCTCAACGCCAGCCGCGTTCATATCAGGATCGAACATGACGATCCTGCCATCCTTCCCGCCGCCGGACACGACCTGTCCCTCCTTGAGCACACACAGCGAGAACACGGAGCCGTCGTGCACGCCGCGCACCAGCTTGTGCACCGTGTTGGTGCCGCGGCCCCACACTGTGATGTTGCCGTTCGAGTCGCCCGACAGCACGTCGCCTGGGGGTCACACCTACGTCTCAACATCGGGAACTAGTTCGTGAGACTCAGCGAAGCCCTGAGGGTCTAAAATGGCCACTTTAGCAGATCATAATATGAATTGCGTTAAAAGCGTAAAATGGACCTTCATAATAGTAACTGCGTCTGTGACCATTTAGGAAAATCTTCTTCTTCTATCTTCTATATATACAAGGTGTTGATTTGCATCCTAGTCAAATTCAAGGACGTAATTATGCTAATGATTCTCGACCCAAATCAACAATAAAATGGGTAGGTATTTTTTTATTTATTTTTCTTATTTGCGGAAATCCGTAAGTGTAAACCAGCCGTATTTAAACGCGGCCTGTCTGTTACTAGCCCTATAACCGCGCTTTTACACACAAACAAAAGCAAACAATACATACACAACGCATACGCAACGTTCATTCAATAAATTCGTAGGTAATCAATCCTACCCCAATCACGGTGCGCGCACGCTCCTAGCCGCGCCCCCGCGGCTCTGGAACTAACAGTGTGTTTGATGTCGCCGAAGCGTGCGGGTGCTTTGCGAATTTCGCTTCTCGGTACATCGTTGAGACGTAGGTACAAAGTGCAAGATGACGGACAACTATTCAAATGTCGAGTTGGTGGAGATGGTCCGTCTGTATGCCATCAGTGGAGACAGCCTACGACGAGCCATCCAGATGTTCACCGAAATGTTTCCCGATCGGGAACCTCCATCACAGAGCGTCATGCTGGCTGCTACGCAAAGACTGAGGGATCATCGGCAGTTTGACGTTCCCCTGCATGCTCAAGGCCTGCCTGTCGCCTTGCAAGAAGATATCCTGGAGTACTTCCAGCGAGACCCACGGGCAAGCACGCGGGAGGCTGGTCAACACTTTGGAGTGCACCACACCACAGTGTGGCGCCTACTGAAGCGTGAACTGCAACACCCGTTCCACTACCGCAAGGCACAAGACATTCACTCAGGTGATAATGCCGTGCGGATTACATTTTGTCGCTGGTTGCTGGAACACCAAGACGCCAACATCCTGTGGACGGACGAGTGTTTATTTACTCGAGTTGGCGTCTACAATGTTCATAACGAACATTGGTGGGCTCACCGCTACCATAACCCGCACGTAACCAAACGGCATGCGTTCCAAGTGCGGTTTAGACTGAATGTGTGGGCTGGCATAATAGGGGAACATGTGCTTGGACCCTACTTCATTGATGGGTACCTCAACAGTGCCAAATACCTGGAGCTGTTGCGTCACGTTGTCGAGGATATGTTGGGTTTACACGGAGGAAGTGACAAGTGTAACAGAATTACGTGCAAGGATCATTAGTGCTTTCGACACTTTAAAATAAAAACGAATGTGTTAGTGTTACTACGTAAGGTGAAGGAAAACCAGCTACGTCGTGCTCGATTGTGCGAGGAGCGTGATCCGTGGCCACTTTGAACAATACCTCCGGGTAACTTAAGTAGGTAATTTATTTATTTGTACATTTTGTAAATACGTTGTTAGCTTAATCAATTTTATTAGTGTAAATAATTTGATTTCAAATTTTTAACTACGCCAATAATACCTAAGAGTCGAAAGTATCACCACGTAGGTACATACACTTAATTAGCACGTCTTTCCATTTCCATCAAACGTAGAAAACATTTTTAGACTTAGTGGATCGGTACACCAACTAAGGTAGGTATTATTGCCGGTCCTAAACCCGTTAAGTAGGAAAGAAAATTTCAAATCAACCAATTTAATCCACAAATAAAAACAAAATCACTACGAAAACTTTAGGTTGAAGGATAAAGCAAAACTAACGTTTTATTAATCATCTGATATCAGGTCAGTGAACTTTTCTTTGGCGCACTAGTATTACTGTCATTAGTAAGATTTCCGTATTCCAATGATGCTCAAAAATGAGTTAATCCACAAATAAAAACAAAATCACTACGAAAACTTTAGGTTGAAGGATAAAGCAAAACTAACATTTTATTAATCATCTGATATCAGGTCAGTGAACTTTTCTTTGGCGACTAGTATTACTGTCACTAGTAAGATTAATCCGTATTCCAATGATGCTCAAAAATGAGTTAGTTATTAAGCGAAATTTATGACAATACTGCCGTCATAATGAAAAAAGGCACAACTAACATTTTATAAATATGGAGAAAATCGACTTTAAAGTTTTTATTGGTTTTTGGCGAAAAATATTGACTTACACATTATTTTTCGAAAATAAATGAATTAAAATAAATTCATTATCACGATTCTTATACAACTAATGAAATGAAAGTTATTATTTTATTACTATTTATTAAAAAATCAACATTTTCCCTTTCAAAGTAACAAAAAAAATTAACTAAAGTTATTAATATTACGAATAAAGAGCATAACTAACCAATTGCGACTTTTCATTCTGACATTTTGGAAAAAAAAATGAAATATTACAATGAAAAGGCATATTTATTAAAATGTGCCTTTTCATTTTAATAATTATACAAAAAGAAACAGGTAGGTAATAAAACAATTAGGAAATAATTATATTTTTTTATTTTAAAAAGGTAACAAAAATTATCGTCCCACAACTTTAAAAACATTAGTTAACTGAAATTACCAGTCTTCAAGAAACTTATTTGTTTTTTTTTAAATCACAGTCAGGTTATTAAATCAACTTCTAAAAGTCTTATAAGAATGTTTGTTAAATATGGCACTTTTAAGGTTATCACAATTACAATCATTCTGGCCATGCCCTACAAACAACATTAAAATTATCAAAATAGGAATAAACACAAAGTAATTCAAAAATTAAAGGAAAAACCTTCATCAAGGAACTTAGGTATTAGTTTCTTTTTTTTATAAAAAAGGATATTTAATCAGCTACTAGTAGAAGTTTTATAATAATGTTTTAACATTTTTAAGGTTATCACCTTTTTGAACAATTCTAGCCATGTTCTTTGAACAACATTAAAATTATCAAAATAAAAATAAACAAAAAAAAACTATTTGAAAAATAAAAAAACCTTAGGAACATTATTATGTTAAGTAATTAGGTAATTATTTATCACAATCATCAAGGCACTTATAACTAGAACTTCAGTCAAAATGAGTAAATTAATAAAACAATCAGTCTTCATAAATATGAGTTAGATCAGCTGAGCGGTCATTTACGGGTAAGCTTTCCCAAAAATGCCTTCGATTAGCAGGCATAAGTGGTCCAAGTTTAGTGAGTATAGCGGATTTCCTTTCACTCGTGATGCCCCTCGGAGTAAGTTTTTGGCGTGGTGCTGGAATACCTTGTTTAAGATCTTTTAACCTAAGGAAATCTAATTCAAAATACTCATCAGTGCCATGGCTATTTTTGTAAAATAATAAATGGAGTCCCCTGCGAAAATTAGCCTCGGCAATACCATTCAAATAAGCTCGAGGGTTGGAATTTTTCAATTTGAATGTTGAGGAGCAGTCTTCAAAATCAAAAAAATCTTGAATAATCATCTTCTTTACTATTGTGCGAGAGCCAGTATCAGATACAGCTTTGCAGAAATCCTCAAAGTCGTATACACGTTTTTTTGTTTTAAGAGATCGTTCCACTCTGTGGTGGAATTCATCAGCAGCCATGAATGTATGACCAACTTCTAAATACCGCAAAGTAATACTTTCAAAACTAACTTCGGCAGAGTTTATCAGATACATCAAATAAGAATAAAGCGTCCAATTTTTATTTTGTGCTGCACAGTTATCAAGCCACAAAATTACGTGCTTTAGGTCTCGGTTTTCCATAAAAAAAGTCCTGAAGCAACTTACAATGTCCTCTTTTTTTCTGCCAGACGTTCCTTCGTGCCATAAAACAGCAAAAGTGTGACCAACTTCGTGTATTTTTTTGTCTCCTAACGGCACAAAACTCTGGTTGAAAACAATAAGCCGCGGGCAGAACATCACCGTTTTGAATTCATCCATACGGGGTAACATAATAACTTTTTCCAGGTCTACAGCAAAAATAACAGTATCAGCATTATTCTTTTTCTGAGTCTGGTTATCAGCATCTTCTTCATACTTCTTACGAGCTAAAATATACTTTTCGTGATGTTCTTCATAACTTTTACATGCTTGACAACCCCTGTGTCTAATTTCTGAGTTAGGGTTATGAATTGTAAATTTTTCACATTGCTCACACTCTTCGTGGCCTAATTTGGCAAATGAGATATTAAGTTCCTTTACAAGTTTTCTGTAAAAACCGTACGATACTTTCGTTTCAGGTGCATTTTCACAGTAGTGGTCATACATGATTCGAATACTAAGATCAGAAGGCAAATACTTTTTGTTAGGGGCATGTTCTCGCCTGTAATGGGACACAGCAGGACGGAATGACATTATATGCTCAATGATTTTAGTATTATCTATTTTCCTTGGATTTGGGTTGTGTCCGCGGCCATCAATGAGGGATTGTGGGTACGATGTATTATTCTTATTATCAAGAACATTTCTTACAGCCTTACAATTATTTTGGTTATAGCCTAGGGTGGTTAAGAAAAATGTTTTGCATACTGAAATTTTGTCACCATTTTCGTCTGCCAAAAAATATGATATGGTTTTAGATCGTATGTAATGTTTACTATTTTCGTCATTATTTTCTCTGTCCTTTGGCCTGTCCGGTTTTCTTTGACTAGTATGACACAAAAAGAAGTATTTTTGTTCCATCCATGACATTTTTCGAAAATTGTTATTCACTACTTTGCGATACTCTTCTGAAAAGCGCACAGAACATTTTTTTTTGCAGACATCCTCGCGGCAACCTGGTTTTACAAAATATTTGTTTCTTACTTTTTCCTCCGCCTTCAGTATCTTCCGATCCTTTATGCTAACGTTATAAGTTTTGCGCTTTCTAATAGTTCCTTTCTTAGTCAGCTGAACATGGTTTGTTTCTTCATCTGATTCTGCCGATGATTCTAAAATTGTTTTTGCTGGAACTGGCTGCGAGCATGGTATAAAGTCTTCTGAGTCAGACCCATCTGTATCGCTGTTTTTTTCCCGTACTTTTGGTAATTCATAATTTTTATCCAATACTGAGTCATCAGAATCAAAATCAGATTCTATATCTAACACAGATAGCGGTGCCACAACATACTCCGAGCTTGATGCTTGCACCGAGTGTTGAACGCCACCACTGGTTGACGGCTCGGGAGACCATTCGCCTACACCATTATCGTTGCGTAAAGCAGCACTAACTAATCTTGCGCTTCGTGATTGCATATTGCTGAAAAAAGAATTAAGTCTTTGATAAAAATGACCTGGTAGTATAAATCCAGTACCTAACAATATTGCGCGTATTCTAAATTATTTACGATTAGCGACCCGCCCCGGCACGGGTGCAATGCCCACTATTTAATGGATGATATTATACATATAAACCTTCCTCTTCAATCACTCTATCTATTAAAAAAAACCCTATCAAAATCCGTTGCGTAGTTTTAAAGATTTAAGCGTACAAAGGGAAATTGGCGACTTTGTTTTATACTATGTTGTGATTAGGTAGATACCTACTAAAAATTTCGTTATATTTTTTAACTAAATTGCAATTAATCACTCAAAAATGTAGCCAATAAATACTAATACATTATTATATTCATATTAATGTGTCACAAAAGAAGTTAATTATAATAAAAACACGCAAATGTAACAAAAATTTAATCTTACCAGCGCAGCACAGACAAGCGTGGACTCGTCGAGACACGTCGGGCACAACTGGCGCGTTTCAATCAAACATAAAAAAATCGAAAATAAATAAATCGAAAATAATTCAAAGAAAAGGCACAACTGGTTACTTGTGCCTTTTATACGTAAATTAATTGAGCCATGCATGGATCATTAATTAAGTAGACAGGGCACATCTGGCATTTGAGCCTTTTCTTTATGTTATGTTGTAAGTGTGCCTTTTCAAAGTAGTTTTTAGTAAAAATCTGTATGAAGTAATAGTCACATCTACGTATTTGTGCCTTTTCAATATAATGGTAAATAAATGTGCCTTTTCATTCTATAAAACATGAATATTAGTCTCATTTGTGCCTTTTGAGCCTACTGTATTTCCGAATTCCTTGAAGATAAAATTCTATAAAAAATTGAGTAGATGTGCCTTTTTTTTCTGATTCTAAATATGTATATAACTCAATTTTGACAAAAATGTTAGTTGTGCCCTTTTTTCTTACGACGGCAGAATAATGTAGGTGGTTTTCGAAATAAAATTAGGTAAAATGATTGCTACCGGTCATGGCTCGGTCGCGCTCGAGCGCACGCGGCTTGCATTTCGTAGGTACAGACGTCGACACACACGCACACAGCTCAGCTGCATTGTAGCTGTGTGCGCAGTCGGGTGATTCTGTTTTATTTGTATTGAATTAAGGGTTTAATTCTGAAATACTGTTAAATTTCAACAACAAAAAAAAAGCAGCGCTTATTAGTTATTACCCGCTACCGTACTTCAATTGATTATTTATGTCTTTTATGACAACCTCCTGAAATTTGACGAGGATGCAAATCAACACCTTGTATAAAAGGAAAGCGTTACTGATTGACTGACTGATCTATCAACACACAGCTGAAACCACTGAACGGATTGGGCTGAAATTTGGAACACAGGTAGCTATTATAACCTAGACATCCGCTAAGAAAGGGTTTTTGGAAATTCGACCTTTAAGGGGGTAAAAAGGGGGGATATTGTTTGTATGAAAAATCTTATTCCTTGAGTAAATAAACTTGAAACTTGGCACGAATATTTATCTAAGTAAATTATGATTTGTTTTTTTTTTTCTAAACCACCCCCTAAAGGGGAGGGCCTCAAAGTTTGTATGGAAAAATTTTAACGCGCAATCCGATTAACTCAAAACTCAGTATTTATACTTAAAACCAAAAATAAAGAATAATGTGTAACAGAGTTTTTCGAAAATCTACCTCTATCGGGGTGAAAAGGGGTAGTCCATTTCAAAGGGGAGGATTTAACTGCGTGACTTGATTAACTCGAAAATTGGTGTAAATAATCTTTGAGTCAAGCTATGAAAATATCTCAAACCTTTTTTTTATATTCCACCCCTGTGGGGGTGAAAACAGGGAATACAATTCACATGAAAAATGTTATTCATTTGGTTAATCCTATTTGCCTCAGTAAATAATAATGATAGGCACTTTTAGTTTTTTAAAACCACCTTTTTTTTGTGAATGGGAAATCATCAAATGACTTCTCCCGCTCTGAGTGGAGTAGGAGGGCGTGTCAGACTTTCACTGACTGCAACCCCCCCGTGTTCCTTCAGTTGCCTGTGCCAGGGCCACGGTATCTCTTTCGAAGAACCCGCGACCCCAGCGGTAAAACAACCCCTCAAAGAGGATTTAGGGGGTGTCAAAGTAAGTAAGGATTTTTTTTAAATTCGATACTAATAGAGTCTGGCAGTTTGAGTACTTTAAGTGGCCTACACAAATGTCCTTTCTTTGATATTGTTCGTCGAGTCTTTGAGCTTCTTAGGTACAGAATTGCTACGATACACGATACAACGGCTACGATTACGATTACTTACGATTGATACAATTGTTTGTTTCTATACGATTACTGACAAATGCTTACAGTGGCTGGACAGGTTCAAATCTGTATGATTATTTTCTCAAAAGACTATATCAGACGCTAATCTACATGATCCTCACAAGATCTGACCAAGATTATGACTTTAAGACACTTTAGCCCTCATGTAATTCGAATATTTGCAGGATTACTCCTGTAATAAATATAGTAAACATGACGTTAACAAAGTAATCTTGCTGAAGTATTAAAGAATACAAAAATGATAGTGTGGGACGAAATTACAATGGCTCATAAATGGACCAGACTGAAAATCAAGGCGTTACATCGCAATATACTTAGTTAAAGCCACCATTTTAACTGGGTGTGCGAAAGGAAAAACTGTATTTGTACCACGAATTCCTTTAATTCCGAATGATCTTCTGTTCGAATTTAAGCGATTACAGTTTCCCCTCAAAGTCTGCTTTGCAATGACTATAAACAAGTCCCAAGGGCAGACACAAAAATTTGCGGGAATAGACTTGAGAGTAAACTGTTTCTCACACGGGCAATTTTGCTAATTTTGGCACCAACTAATAGATTAGAAGTGAAGAATATTGTCTATAAAGAAGTTTTGTAGATACTTTTTTTCTATTAGTAGGTACCTATTACTTTATTCTTTGAACCTAAAATCAAAACGCTAAAACTAAAAGGCTACAACTAAAACTTTTCAATCAAAATCAAATTTGGCGCGAGCGAAGCCGCGGGCAAAAGCTAGTAGATCATAAAAGGAAAATAATATGAATTACGTTACAATTCGTAAAATGATCACAGACGTAGGTTATATTATGATCTGCTAAAGTGACCATTTTAGACCCTCTGAAATAAGACTACAGTGTTTAGACAATCCAGACAATTCGACAGTTATTGTGATAACAACAAAGATAGGAATTTTCGAAAGTTTCTAATGGAGAATTTGAAGGTATTTTGCGCCAGTCTAGGAAATGCCTAGACAACAGTGGACGTCCATTGGCTTTAATGATGGTTATTGATGAAGAAGACGCTGTTCTATCATAGGATATGGTTATATTGGATTCAATTGTCCAATTAAATCCGGAGAAAGGAGATAGTTTTACAGGAAATTGGGTAGGTATATAGAATAGAAAATTACTGTCTGAAATAAATCTTCTGTACGTGTCAATGAACTCAAATTGTGTTAAACCAGTATGTAGCCACCGCGGAACATTTGCTTCGAGTAAATCTCGAAAGCTGCTGTGCATATCCTGCAGAGGGCATCTGGCAATTTGTTTGGGATCGATCGAAGAAACTCCATGTGGCCTATATCTGACCGATTTGTCTGCTCATAAACATCCACCCGTAATGACTTCAGTTTATCTGTTATCATGGTGCTTGTAACAGCGCCGAAATATCGGGAACTCGAAATAGTGTTAGTGACCATATCAGTTTAAAAACTAAAACATAGATTGTTGCGACGCATATGGAAATTCATACAACTGTAGGTAAAGCAAACTCACCGTTATGATTGAACCCAAGGCAGGTGACGTACTTAGGCTTGTCCCGGGTCTCGAAGACGCCCATCCTCTTGTACAGCATGTTGGTCTGGTCGAGCGTCCAGAACGCGATGTGGTTCTTGCCGCAAGTCACGATCTGGTTGCGGTCCAGTGGGTGGAACTCTGCGGCAACCACTGTGTCTACGGAGCACTGGGATAAACAATTTGAAGTTAAGTTTTATTGCATTTTCCACAACAAAGTAATGCTTGTTTTTATGCGGACAAGTGGGCGTGGATAGCTAGATCCAAAACTGTAAGAAATAGCAATAAAGACTCATTGGATTTTTGAAAAATCAACACTTGTTTTCGAAAGAAAACATAAATTTATTACACCATTCGATAGCGTCGCTTTTAAGGGATAAATTCTAGGAAAATCAAGTTAAGTTTTCCCTATGTTTTCCGTAGGTCATTACTTCCATATTTTGATCCTTATTAGCGACACTATCGAATGACGTAATAATAGTGTTGTTTTACTTTCATATCACTTCTCACACACTCCATCTTTAAATCAGTAGAACATTGAATACAGTGGTTCATCATCTGCCTAGCCTTTTCCCAACTATATTGGGGTCGGCTTCCAGTCTAACCGGATGCAGCTGAATACCAGTATTTTACATGGAGCGACTGCCTATCTGACCTACACAACCCAGTTAATACTAGGTAATACGATACCCTTTGGTAAGACTGGATGTCAGACTTTCAGGTCACTGACTACCCGTAACGACTGCCAAAGATCTATATATGGCACCCGGGACCAACAGCTTAACGTGCTTTCCGAGGCACGGAGGAAACTCGGTATGTAATGGGCGGTCACCCATCCACAGATCGACCTAGGCAAGCGCAGCTTAACCGAAAGATCGACCCGAGTGGCAGTTCTTATAAAGCCACGAGCTCCTCTCTATTGAATACAGTGGTTAATTCCCAATAATTGTTACCTTAGTCTCAGCTAAACAATGCCCTTTATCCGGGCGCTGCCACTCCCACACGGAGATGGTATGGTCCGGGCCATCGTCCACTGCAGCCAGGAGCGAGCCGCCGTCCGCCCGCGAGAAGGTGACGCAGGCCACCGCGCGCTCCATGTGCCCCGCGCCCAGCACTGCCAGCGTCGCCAGGGACACCGAGTTCCATACGCGGACGTGGGGCTGTGGGTTCATGGAAATAATAATAATAATATTCCACAACTATCACACAACGCCATCTAGTCCCAAGCTAAGCAGAGCTTGTGTTATGGGTACTAGACAACTGATAAACATACTTATATATTTCTAAATACATACATATTATAGATAAATTACACCCAGACACAGAATAAATGATCGTGCTCATCACACAAACATTTGTCCTGGGTGGGAATCGAACCCACGACCTCCGGCATAGCAGTTAGGGTCACTAACCACTAGACCAACAGGCCAGTCCAATCCAGTCCAGTCAAATCACTCTTCAATTGTTGCTGTACGAAGACTATAGTAAACAAAAAGTATAGGTAATAGGAGATCGAACAAGAAAAAAATAATTAGTCCATCAGATAGATTTCCAAAAAATATTGAACACGTATTTTTTCTTTTTTCACATAAACAACAGAAAATGAAGATGATAGGTACAATGCTACGAAAACTCGTGAACTCCTCGAAAACGTCACATGTTAGTACAATTGTTGCCAACAAATGACGTCACAACCCCCCCCACTCATGATCTTTGACGCGTTTTATCTTCGTAAATTTTATTAATTTAATAAAAAAACAGGTATCCGATATTTTCCGATAATCTAACTGACGGACTAATTAGAATCATTGTTGACTCAGTCCGATCTATTATTATGATAAATCAAAGAAGATTCTAGGACATCATTACAGCTGAATTCACTATCCAATAATATGGAGTCAATGGACCCAAAATATTCTACAGCTGCATCAGTTACATATCATCACGCCTGTCATCCCCGAAGGGTCAGTCAGAGGTTAAGTTCCATGTAATAGGGGGCGAGCCTATTGCCATCAATTGGGCACAAATCCAGACTCTGTGGCTGCTACTGTGAAATTCCTGTTGGAAAACCCAATAACACTTTACCCGGCCCGGGAATCGAACCCAGGACCATCACAATCATCATATACAGCATTCGCGCTTGAAGCTTCTAGACCAATGAGGCAGTGACCACCAGCTAATCCATTTAAACCTCACCTTTCATTCTTCACAAGTTCGGAGACGATAAAAACTCACCCTGGCATCAAGCCTGTCATGACCCGCGCACTGGCCGCTGGCTATCACCATCTTGTTGGGGTGTATGGCCAGGCACTTGACGTCATCCGTGTGACCCATGTAGTGCCGCTGGCACTGCTCCTCTACGTTGAAGAGTACCACTACAGCTGCCACGAAGTAGACTATCTCGCCGGTGGGGAGGAGGTAGAGATTACTGCGACAGTCCTTTCCTCTGAAACAAGTGGGGAAAAGGTCAGGTTATAGTTAAGATAGGTATGAGGAACGGGGTGGTAATCCATCCTTCCCAGGCTTCTGGTGGGCTATCATCAAATGGCTCCTCCTGCTCGGTAGGGAGTGTCAAACTTCTACTGACTAAAAATCACCCATGTTCCTTCTTAGCTCTCGAAGCCGCGGTATCTCTTTCGAACAACCAGCAGCCCCGACAGGGCGAGGATAACTCGAATATCCAGATGTAGTAAACGCCAGCATTGTTCATATTTGGCATCTTGGATAGGCGATGCAGACCCAAAAATATGTGAACCAACTTTTTCAAATATGTATGATTTCGTTTGCTTTCAGTCTAATCGGACGCACCTGAGTATCAGTAGTTGTCATGCAGTAATTGCTTATCTGACTTCCACAGTCCAATTACTTGGTAGGCCAGTCTCTTGATTCTCTATAATGTGTCATTGCAAAAGGATTGCCTTTTTTGTTGCATGAAAACTAGCGGCTACTTTAGACAGGTTTGATCTACGAATTTAACAAGATGACACAAACGTCACTTTGTCGGTTTCAATTGTCTCAATTACTAGACGAAAAAGCCAACATTGCGTCCAGCTATTTTTGGGACACCTCTTGAATAGTTATTGCATTTCAAATGAATACATGTTAACTTCTTTCAAGACAATACTCTGTTCTTTCTTGTATTCTACCACGTGTACAGTGTCACGTGCTTAGGTCAGGTGGTTAACATTTTCGCAATCATGGATCATGTCTGGCACAGCAAAAAAAAATATGAGGAGATGAGGCCTTATCATTTAAGAATCTTATAATCTAATGTATAAAGAGTTTTAAAAGATTCAGCATTTAATCATTCGTTGACACTGCAGTAACATTTGATAGACTGGCTGACATCACAGCCACAAATCTTAGTCGTAGTGGAAAGAAAGTGCAGTCTAAAACTCCCGGTTAGCTTAAACCCAAGGTCGTCTCGCTTGAGTGGTCAACTCTAACGATAGATGAGTCACGACAAGAAATCGATTGTATACGTGCAAGTCACCCGTCACCGCTGAAAGTAAGACTGATCAATGATTCAGTATCTTAGATAATGTGAATTGACATTTTGTCGAAGGACTATTGATCGGTCACTTTCTTAGAAACTAAAATGATTGAATAATCTACTACCCTATACTTATAATATACTATCCTATATCTATAGTTTTGAAGGCATTCAATATTTAGGTCCCAAAAAGACACGTGTTTGATCAGATTCTGGTTCGCGGAGGGATCAAAAGGAAGCTTAGCACAAACACAATTCAAGTTCATGGTTTAAACCTAGTACTGAAACCGGTACTTTTTTTTAAGACCACGTTTTTAAGGATTAACTGGGCTGCGGGATGTTGTTATAGATACCGCGGCCTTGACATATAAGGCTAAGAAGGAACATGAGTGGTTTTTAGTCACTAGAAGTCTGACACTCCCTTTCGCTCTGCCCAAGAGCGGGAGGGGTTATTTGATGACCCCCCCCCCCAATGTAAGTATTAACTCAAACGCAGTCCGCGTTTGAATTAATCTATCCCCATGGGATGATGGGACAAATGACAATGACGAAGTTTATGCAGTGTCAGAATACAGAAGCGCCTTTGTTAGGTAATTATTGTAACCAACACACTATTAAAATGTACTCAGTTTATGCGTAGAGTAGTCCTACCGTAACATGGTCATGAAAAAAATGTTCAGAACATAAACAAAGATCATAATATTTATTTTATCAGCATCAGATACTAAAAAACGAATGACTCAGTAAGTTATAATTACAACAATAAACATCACTGTAATGTCAGTTTTTGTTTTAAACCAAGCTTTGATTGTTGAGTTCATAGCCTTGAACGGCTTGTGGTCACTCTGCCGGAACGCGACGTGTTTGTATTAAAGTAACGCTACAGGTTTAGTAAAGCTGTCTTGCTTTCAGTAGCTTCTTCTTAGATCTTGTACTTCTTTATAGATAAATGTAGTATGAACTTGAAATGTACTCAAGAAAAGAAGAAGGTCAAGAGAAGGCCATGTAATACAAAAAACAAAGATGGGCGCAGTTAACTTTAAATGTTTTGTTTTTAACCATGTTAAGGCCATAGCGACACTTGGGGGGGGCGCATAATATGTCCAGCAATGGACATCTTTCGGCTGAAATTACTATCATAAAGATCAAAGGCCTCTAACCACCTCCTGGTATATATTTCAGTTCAGGTTTTATAAGAGCCTTTTGTACATTATGGTACATAAGGGATCCAGTCGATCCCGTCGGAGCTGCGGGTTGTTCCAAAGATATACCGCAGCCTCGACACAAAGGGCTACGAAGGAACATGTCTGGTTTTTAGTCAATAGAAGTCTGACACTCCCTACTGCTCTGCCCAGAGCGGAGGAGGAGACATTTGATGAATTCCCACCGTCCAAAAAAAAGTGCCTTTGGATGTAAAGTAGAACATAAACTAACGAGAATGACAAGGGTAGTAAACGAACAGGCTCACATTAACAGCTAAGTTATCTAGGATTTTGTACTACATCTTATATGCGTACTGCGGTTTGCGGTAGAGCCTTGTAATAAAACTAGAACAGGTACTAATTTCGTGTGTGTTTAACCAGTAACCACATCGTACCACATATAAGTTGCGTGTTTATAACTAGTTCAATGTACTAGGTACTCGTTTAGTAGCTAAACGAGGTTTAGGTATAAAGTTCATAGACCGATAAGGTCCTGTTAGCGATTCTATGAAATATAAATTCTATGAAATATAATCTAGTACCGGAGTGTTGCCAACAAGGCAGTAATTCACACCTATAAAATTCAAGGCCTTTTTAGGTTAAAGCAATTCAGCCAAAACGTTCTACTCTACTATAACATAGATACTTACGGGCAGCGGAAGACAGCAATAGGGGATCGGACAAAAAAAAACTAATAAGTCCGTCAGTTAGATTATCGAAAAATATTAGATATGCGTTTTTTGTTTTATTAAATTAATAAAAACTTGACTCAGTCCGATCCCCTATTGAGGGACGCCTATTTATGGACTTCAAATCTATCCTATCTAACGTCATCATCTGCCTAGCCTTTTCCCAACTATATTGGGGTCGGCTTCCAGTCTAACCGGATGCAGCTGAATACCAGTATTTTACATGGAGCGACTGCCTATCTGACCTCCACAACCCAGTTAATACTTGGTAATACGATACCCTTTGGTAAGACTGGATGTCAGACTTTGAGGTCACTGACTACCCGTAACGACTGCCAAAGATCTATATATGGCACCCGGGACCAACAGCTTAACGTGCTTTCCGAGGCACGGAGGAAACTCGGTATGTAATGGGCGGTCACCCATCCACCGATCGACCTAGGCAAGCGCAGCTTAACCTAAAGATCGACCCGAGTGGCAGTTCTTATTAAGCCACGAGCTCCTCTATCCTATCTAACGTAATGTGTTTGAATAACTGTATTACAAAACCAAGGTAACATTATTGAGCGGTTAATAATATATTATTAACTTGTCAAGTTTTTATCTCTATGAGAGGGACTCGAGCCGAGTGGAGTGAGCCGTAATCCACCACTAGGGCCCAGTGCGGTTTGTTGAATGTCGCATACATACATACATAAACTCACGCTATTCCCCATGGGGGTAGGCAGAAACCATAGAACGTCACCGGCTGCGATCTTTGCATACTCCTTTTGTCTCGCCTACATTCATAAATCTGGTGATACACGCACGCCGCCGGTGCAACCGGTTGCAGCACGATATTTTATTCGTACCTACGATTTTGTACTACCTTTTTTTTTGAGGGTGGAAAATCATCAAAAGACTCCTCCCGCTCTGAGTTTAGCGGAAGGGAGTGTGAGACTTCTACTGACTAAAAACCACCCATGTACCCTTTGCGACTGGGGCGCGGTATCTCTTTCGAGCAACCCGTAGCCTCAACAGGCGTCGTCCTTTACGGGCAATGTTGCTGACATTCTGTACTACCTTGATTCATAGGACTAGTTGGACTACTAATTCTATTGTAGACCTGTTCCGTAGAACAATATAACGGAAACTATACAGGGTGTTTGGAAGGGAGCTGTACATACGCCTAGGGTAGAAACTAGGGATAGTCTGCTACCTACCCCCGCCCATTATATTGACCTTGGCCTCAAGGTTTTTTTTTAATTTAAAATTATTTCTTTACCTTACTACGGTACTTCAGGCCCCATAACTTTTCTTCTCCACAATTTTCTGGTGTAAAATAATTGCAGGACCCTAAGACTCTAACGATTAAAACAAGACCATTAGCCGACCGGTCCCATGGATAGATTTTGAGCTACAGGTAGTTTTAGTCAAAAAGTCAAATAAAAAATAATAATAAATTAAAAAAAAACCTTGAGGCCAAGGTCAATATAATGGGCGGGGGTAGGTAGCAGACTATCCCTAGTTTCTACCCTAGGCGTATGTACAGCTCCCTTCCAAACACCCTGTATAAAGAATGTGTATGTGAAATATATATTTGTATTTGATTTTGAAACGGATCTTCCCTACACCGTTTTGAGAGCAGTGGTACCGAAACAAAAACGTCAGATGATAGTCAACTAAAAAACAATGTTGACAGAAGCCATTACTCAACTCTTCGAAAAGCTTGGGTGAGCAAGCGTCAGCAACCTTGGATCAGTAGCAAAGATTGCAGTACAAGTATTGCTAAGACAAAGACGCAATTTTCTGCTGACAGAACCAGGTAACAAGTTGGGTTTGCCTGGTGATCGGTTCGTTAGCTACAAGGTTGCAATACTTAGAAAACTCTTTTTTTTTAAATTGACAAATCCTAATGATGATGAGGTCTTGGACGGTTTCCTCCAATTGGCGAGAAGAAGCACACCACCGTGAGAAGTAACAGGACTGTTGGCTCAAGAGTGGGATAAAACGGACTTACAAAAAAATGGTGGGGATTTTGTTCTATGTGGTTGGTAGATCTCTTTGAATTGAATCCCCGTGATTTACTTAAATTGAATCCTCCTGGTTAAGAAGACGCCGGATATAGGAACAGTCAATACTGACTGATGCGGTCTTTTCACATGTCCTTATAAATTAAATGTTTAGAAAATTAGACCGCTAATGTATTTAGAAAGTAGTGTATTCGTTTTCTATATATTTTGTCACCATTTGACACAGTTTCATTATGCGGGTATATACCTGCAGCGGCACAGTTAACATATAACAAAAAAACAACTCTATTTGGGCTTCAAAAGTATTCCATAATAGCCTGCCAATTAGTGCGTATTAAAACAAATTGGATAAACGTTTGTACATTAAATCGTGCGACATTCACATAATTACTAACATTTAAAGGGATGATTACGGAAACGGTGTCATGTTTTGGAATAATTCCGAGTGTTTCCGAGTTTGGATCGCGTGTAGGCGCAAATGACTACAGTATGGGGACTACAATTGGTAAATTGACCAATGGATTCCACTTAATATAGAGCTTAGGGCTGGTAGCGATTCAGTTAATAAAATGGTAGAAGAAAAATGTATACAATCTACGTAAAGCTGCGTTCTAACCAAACGAATCGTCACGTAAACACGATCACCAAACAAAAAAGCGTGGTTCTGCTATCAGCTATAACTGGGAAATATGTATATTTTTTTTTGGGTGAATAATCATGTTTTACGGTAAAATTCAATGCAGCATACTCAAAACATTTTGCTGAATGGATGCTTTGTAAAGTATACGGGTCATCACCTTAGAAACTAGTTTAAAAAAAGTTGTGAAAAATTTAGAACTACTAAGGTTAACACATTATTACACATTTATTAACACATCCCTCTCCTAGTGAGGATACCTGAGTCCCTGCAGTGGGAACATTCTAGGCTGATGATGACATCAATGCGAAGATCTACTCAACCGATCAATCGTTACGAGCAGGTAAATAAGGTTTGATAAAAGTAACGAGTTTCAGCTGTTTTAGCAATAAGTAGGCATCATAAAATGCTTCAGATAAACATCTGTTGTTCTGTAACACAAATATTAGGTAACCTTTGATATTTTTTTCGAACGATTATCGCACCATCTGGTACAGCTTGTGCAGTGTAAACTTACCCATTTTGGGCAACATTGCCAAAACTGCTATACCTACATATAAAACAAGTTCTGTTATCCTATACATTCATATTTTCTTTTGTGGGTATAATTATTTATTGTGAAGGCAAACTTGAGGCATAATGTAATCCTGTCGAGGCTGCAGGTTGTTCGAAAGAGATACCGCGGCTCCGGACACAATGGTTTAAGAAGGAACGTGGTTGTAGAAGACTGACACTCCCTTCTGCTTCGCTCAGAGCGGGTGGAGTCATTTGATAATTATAATAATAATATTCCACAACTATCACACAACGCCATCTAGTCCCAAGCTAAGCAGAGCTTGTGTTATGGGTACTAGACAACTGATAAACATACTTATATATTTCTAAATACATACATATTATAGATAAATTACACCCAGACACAGAACAAATGATCGTGCTCATCACACAAACATTTGTCCTGGGTGGGAATCGAACCCACGACCTCCGGCATAGCAGTTAGGGTCACTAACCACTAGACCAACAGGCCAGTCAAATGATTTATAATTATATAAACCTACAAAAAAAACTCGTTTATGTAATGAAATGTCTACAAAAAATTAATGACATTATTTCATCCTTTTTATTCAGCTTCTGTGTTACATAAAAATAACAACAAAGCAACAATGGCGTGTTTAATTCCCCAAAGTAACCCTTTATTTTCGTTGTCATGAATAAATTACATAACACAGGTAGGTATTATATTATTTTATGAGGAACAAAATCGGGCCGGAAATTATGTTTTGGGAACTTACGAGTACCATCTAGGTCAGGGATGCCGAACCTTTATGGATCAACGTGCCCTTTTTTTGTAAAGCAGCGTTTATTGAGACCTTGCACACGACGTCCAATGATATTGTTTAGTCTTCTGTTATTGCTGATTACATGATGAGTAACTTAAAGCCGTACTCAGAGATATTTAATGATTACTTAAGCCGTCACTTAGTAAACATTTGACATATTTTTGTATGAGAAAACTGTAAAAACCATAACTAAGTGATGGCCTAAGTAATCATTAAAGCTCTCTGAGTGCGGCAGTTAGTCATACTTGTATAGTATAGGAGTTGAACTGGACTCCTCTACCAAACGGTTTCTAATCGAATCTTACGTTATTCATCTCTGAAAATAACTAGTAGGTTCATAGATGAAAGCATGTTAAAAAATTCGGTGTAATATTGTTGTAACGTGCCATCAATGGCACGCGAGCCATTGGTTCGCCATCCCTGACCTAAGTACTATAAAGGGTAGGCTACTACTTATGTCTGGCTGGAGGCCTTAAACTCAAGGCATCCACAGGGATTGTCCGGTTAAGCAGAAGCCAGTCTCATATAGACTGAACTGCGAGATGCCACAACCAAAAAAAAAAAAATCCGTTTCATGACCTAGCCACAGCCTATGCCAAATATCCGTACAGCCAGTCAGGCGTAAAAAGTAAATAGATAGTCCGAGTTACTTTTGTATTTATAATAGTAGTATATCTATGTACTATTCCAAACTATTCAAGACCAATCTATCTCCGAGTCAAATTTTAATTAGAACTTTTCAGCCTTTTTGTCGTGATTGGGTAACAAACATACATTCATCCATCCAAAGTTTCGGATTTACATGGTAAGGTTAGCGAGGAATAATTCTGACTAGCAGATTTTACTCCAACCGTACGGCAATTTTATCAGATCTATGTAGCTTTCCTCTTCCTCTATCATATACGTATCTTTAATTGGCACGTTAAGCTTGGCTAACCAACCGAAAATAGGTATTTCGATGTTCATAATTTCAGACAGTAATCTTGATTTCAACGATGCTAGAGTGTAGTAGTCAAGATTGTGTAGTATTTTGAGCAAGATAGAGAAATGAGTTCAATCTTTAAGTTGGATCTTTTGACTGCATGAGGTCTTGGGAACATAGGTGGTTTTTAGTCAGTAGAAGTCTGACGGAAGAATCGTTTATTTAATGTGTCCCCGAACCGCCATAAAACAGTGTTCGATTCCCGGGTCGTGCAAAGTATCATTCTGTTTTTCCATCAGGAATTTCTCATTAGTAGCCACAGAGTCTGGATTTGTGCCCAGTTGATGACAATAGGCTCGCCCTAAGGGACATTAGATGCAACTTGCATAATATAACTGTACTAATGGGTGCATGAGTGCAGCGGTGGCCCAGTGATGGCAGCCCCGACTTACGAATAGTAGGTCGTGGGTTCGAACCCAGGCAGGCACATTACTTTGTGTAATTTATTTCATCACCGCTGCTCTCAAAACGGTGAAGGAAAACATCGTGAGGAAATTGGCATGGCTTAGAACCAAACATTCAAAGACATGTGACATCTACCAATCCGCACTGGGCCCGCATAATAGATTATAGCCCATTCCCTCTCAAAGAGAGAGGAGGTCTGTGTCCCAGCAGTGGGAACATTAATAGGCTGTTGATGATGATGAATGGGTACACCTCTACCTAACCCCTTTAGGTTTACAGACGTCAAGTTATGTTTTTTAACTATACTAAAACATGACTAAAACCGTTTTGTATAGGTAAAAGTTAAATCCTCAAATAACCCGCTAGGTAGGTACATACAATGTTATCGAAAATAAACAGTCACATATTTATCGATAGTGTTTGAATAACATCGATGTTTCCCTTCAATATCATATATGTTTTCTATGTTTCTAACCTTATCAATTTCAGGGGACACCACTCACTATTTACATGACACATAACATCACAACTGTAATCGCTGGCGGGTTGGGTAGATGTTTACCTAATTATACAGCCCCATTTCACCAGCAGTGTTAAGTCCCATGTAAAAGGGGGCCAGCCTATTGCAATCAACTGGGCACAATTGAACCAGACTACGCGGCTGCTGACTGGGGAACTTCTGATGGATTTGAACCACCGACCGGGAATCGAACCATTTTTATTTTTTACGCTTAGGGAAATCATCAAATGACTCCTCCAGCTTTGAGCAGAGCAGTAGGGAGTGTCAGACTTCTACGGACTAAAAGCCACCCATATTCCTTCTTAGCTCTTTGCGTCTGGGTCGCGGTATCTCTTTCGAACTACCCGCAGCTCCGGCAAAGGGGGAGGGGAGGGGAATCGAACTCTGGATCTCAGCAGGCTCTGCAGTCGCTCTTGCGACCACTAAACAAACGAGGCACTATTTAAAGCTATGTATTTTAAAAGGATGACTCAATATTTGTACAATTATTTGTCTAGACTAGACTATCTACCTTGACAGCAGGGTGTGTTATCCCAGTCCATTAAAAATATAACTTAATTAATAAGTATAAATAAATAATGGAGAATGGAGCCGTTATCACCATATCTGTGACCTTGGGTAGAGCGGTCGATAGCGTTTGATACTAAGTGGGCTCGTTTATTATTCAACAGGAAAGCTTTACGGTTCGGGGAATGTTTTTTTCGGTTAGATTATAATAATATACGTTATGTAGATTATGTCTAGATAACGGGAGTGACATGTTTGGAGTTTGGAGGGCGTTTAATTATTGTGTTACAGAATTGTGGAATAAGTAAGTAAAAGTTGGTTCAAAATCTGTCACGCGAGAATTTAAAATACTTTTAGTAGAAAAATATTTATGATACATAAAATAAGCTAGCTGGTCCAGTGGTCGCCACCGCGACTTTGGAGCATATGAGGTCCTGGGATCAACTCCCTGGTCAAGCAAAGTGTTATTGGGTTTTTCCATCAGGAATTTATTCGTAGCAGTCACGGAGTCTGGATTTGTGCCCGATTGATGGCAATAGGCTCGCCGCCATGTTACATAAGCCTTAAAAATATCTGGCTAAATGTGGGTGTACTATTAGCTACACCTCTGACAACCCTTAGGGGATTACAGGCGTGATGTTATGTTATGTTTTAATACGAAAACAAACACGCTACACTTAAATAACAAGTTGTACGTAACAGGTGCTTATAAATAATGTTCAAAAGACAAGGGGTTATTTTAACATTAAGCCTAGATAGTACCTAACCTAGGTCACATATAAAGGGTGTAAAAGTATCCTTAACGCAAACGAAGGGCACTTGTTTTCCTCACCACTGCGATAATTTTTTTGTTCTAGGCCATACCTGGGAACCCCCTAGTTACGGAGATATTGGGGGTCAATATTTCAAATTTTGCACAGCTGTTTTTGTAAATACTAGTTTTTCTGGTTGTAACTTTACTTAAATTACCTCCATGACCCTTTTACTATTCAAAGCATCCACTAGCACAATGTCTTAAGAGTGCTACATTGAGTTTTACCGTAAAATGAAATTTTTGAAAAAAAAAAAGTCGTCGTAAGCACAAATTTTTGCATAGGGGTTGCTTAGTTTGATGTACAGAATGCTTGGTTGACGTATGTGTGAAGGGTTGATTTAGAACCTGTATATGTATACGACAATTATAATTAGGGTCTCGGCTACCTATGTCCTATGTGATTGACGTGACAAGATAAGCTGACAAGGACGTTACTTTATGGAAATTACTCTATTAGTGACCTGGCCAGAAAGCATCCTATCTATTCAACACGCACAGTATCTAAGTTTTGATGCCTCCTGAAACTGGTACCCATATTAGTATGAGTAAGCAACTAAAGCTTCCCTCTGATTTATACCCTGGGTAAAGGCCTTTTCCATGGCTTACCAATATTCATTTATATCACTTGGCTTCTCCAACCAATCTGTTAAGAATGAGTCCCAGATCGTCACGCCACGCCATCGTTTTTTGTAGCCTCGGTTACAACAGAGCTCTTCAGGTACCCACAGGTGCCTTCAGGTGCCTATCTTTACCCATCTGTCCGGCTTTTCATCATAAAAACGTGATCCACCTATCTAAAGTATCATTAAAATAATGCTGCTGTGTCGGTTGGCAAGATCCTGATTGCCCCCTTGCTGATCTCCTCTTACGACGCCCTAAGACAAGATTTAGTACACCACAGGGGGTGTCTTTAGCTGAGTTTAGTTTTAAAGTCGATTCGTTTTTAAGTTATTTTACCCTGATTGAAGGCCTATAGCGTACTCTAGAATCCCGCAGAATTAACCAGATGACAATCAGCTAGGTTGACCTGCGAGATGCGATTCATAAATAGCTTATAGGTCCGCTGGTTTTATACCGGCCATAATATAACGATGGTGTGTATCCTTATTTAAAACTAAAAATCTTCATAATAAACCCTTACCTGTAACCATACGCCCACTCCAGTTTCAGCTTATTCTGTGGCGGGGGAGCCACCTTCGCGGGATCCAGACCCTCGTGCTCGCTGGGGCCGTACAGCACCACCGGTCTACCCCGGAGATACATTCGCATGGTTCCGTCTTCTTCATTGTATTGGCATGTGTGGGTGCTGTAAAGGAACATGTGTTAGATAATTTGACTAAGGAAGGAATCTTTTTTTTCTAGAGAGTTTATGGGAAGGTCAAAATGTTGTGTATTTGGTGAGTAGTTTCTTTTTCCATACGGACAGTTGCAGACTAGCTGGGAACAACAGCCGGACACTGACAGAGACAGTGTTCGGAGCCGTGAACACGATTTGTCTGTACCGGTTTTAAACTCGTTTCATGTCTTCTAAAGAACTTAATTCTGAAAAGAAACCAGCCGGCCACACCTGATGATAGGTGTCAAGGTAAGTAAGCCGGTCTGAGCGTTGGAAGATGTGATAACACTTTTTGCAAGATATAAATTGTGATATTTAAACACAACTTTACCTACTCAATTTTCAGAATTTATAACTATTTTTGTACGAGAAATACTCAAATGACATCATTTTTAAGGAAAGACATGGAAGTTACATTATATACAATTCACGCAAATCAGTGAATCGTAATCGTAAGTTCTTAAAACTAAGACGTAAACAAACAGTCAATCGGTTAGTCAATAATAGTGGTTAGTGAATGAATAACAGCATGCAAGTTATGTTGGTTAGTATGTAAAGATGCACCTGCAGTCCCGCAATTAGTTGTACAGTTAGTTGACGTCACACAGCTTACCATAATCTGAGGTAATTAAAATAATTAGTAGTAACAAAAAAATGGAATATTCCACTTTTTTTCACTGTATGTATGTAGCATTAATTTATTTTATAAATATTCCCAAATCCAATACCATGCATAACCTACTATAACTTTCCACCAAAAACGAATTAGTGGGGCAAAAAGGAGCACCTAATCAAAAAAAATAAAAGTACGTAGACATTTATTTATTTCAATGTTTATTAAGTAGGTACTATTTTATCTATTTTTTATTTCTATGCAACTTGTATCTGTTCATTAAATTAGATAATTACGTTATTATGGCTAATTTGATGAACGGATACTTTCTATAATTTTATTACTCCCATGGACCGCCCATGCTACCCTTACCCCTTTACCTGATAATTTTATGACGTCATTGACGTCATAAGTACTTTAATTAATTAACATTACCTACTATTAAGGTTTTAGTACATAATGACCTCAATAGCTGTATCCATGTATGCACAGGGCATAATAAGAGGTAAGTATCCAAAAACAACATGTACCTACATAAACAGATAATTACTTAATTAAAGTAACCAATAAGTATAAAGACGAATGAAGAATGATGAAGCAGACAAACCTCCACTCCAAGTAAAATTACCTCAAAACTTCAAACATTAAAAAAGCAAAGACCAAGGCACACAAAGTCAAAAGCCTGAATTCGCAAAAAAAATGCCCAAAGCGACTTACATCGAGGTGAATGACATTGTTACTGCGAAGATGCGTTTAGCATCTACCCACTATAAAAAAAAGAATATTAACCACCCGCGCAGTAAGCCACCAATGTCCGACTAGGCGATAGAAATTAATCTAAAATAAAATACACATGTGTTATGCTTTTATACAAAATATCATTACTGATAACATCTATGTTTGTACAATAGGCATCGTACCTATGTACGTTATTTCTATAGTTTGTGAACAACTGTGTAGATATTAATATTTACAAACAACTTTAATAAATTGTTATGTCAATCCATTAATTGTAACGGCGGCGATCTAATGTGTAGATTAAATTGGAATATTGTTATTCCAATCTCATTCAATTCACGACTCAATTTAATTGTTGTGTATTACGAAAGGTGAATCTACGAACAACAAGAGATAAAAAACTAAGATTTTAAATTTAAAATGGAACAGTTTTCGTTACCCTTCTTCCATGGCGCCAAAAGGTTATTAAATACTTTTTTTAATTCTTCGAAATAAGGCAAAGGCACCGACTATACGGACGCGAACTTTATAAAACCGGTATTGAAGGCGCGGCGCGAATCATGCAACCGGCTGCCGAGAATATCTTTGCCAGACTGCGTGCGGTACGGAATAAACGGAGCATAAAGTTTATTTCAAGTTTACAATGCGAACTTTTCGAGTTGTACACATTCCATTGCTGCATTTGATAAAAGGCTAGAATGAGTTGTTGAAGGAAAACGGCAATGTACATTCGTGTTTCGTGTGGTCTTCGGAATAATTCAAACATAGTTGTATGAGTTTTCTGAATGCTGCTTTAGCTCATTGAAGTGACTCATGCTCATGATTTCAATGCTCGATGACGTATACCTTGAATATAAGGAAATTACCATTTTACCTGTGTTATTGTTGACTAGATAATGCACGTTGTTACCGCGGTCAGATCAAGGTTAGAGAAGATCGCAGATTAGAAAATAACTGAACGCTTTTTTTTTAATTTTTGTTGGACTTGTATAGCGTCTAAATTAGATTATCCGATTAACAAGACCCGGTTTTTTTCGACAAAATGAAATTAGATTTTAGGAGAATAAAATAAAATATAACCTGGTCTAGGCACCAAAGTATATTTTTCACACAAAAAAAATAAGAAACAGAACCAATGGATCTAATTGCATTCTCTATTCATTTTTTAAACGAAAAATGCATATAATTTCTTGGTGCTGTTTCGCGCCTTAATCCTATCTCACTAAAGTCTAATGGTATCGGTAACACACTCTCTACCTCATGTCTCTCCCATGACTTCTAGCAGAAACCCAACACTGGAAGGACGGCAAGCCGAAAGAGGAACACCACAAGTTGATTTTTAAATGGAATCTCGCAAGTCATCCTTGAGACTGCCAGACTATAATGTGCGTGCCTTGAGTGTAAGGCCTCCAGTCGTCATCATCATCATTCCCTTATCGCAATTTATTTGTGGTCGGTGCAGTTCCATACTGCTCTGTTTCTCGTCATCTCATGAGACCCCTCTTCTTCACGCGCTAAGAGCACCCGAGTACGAGACAGATCAATATTTAAGGGCTGATTTAAAACTAATGGAACAGCATCGCGAGTTGGCTCAAGCAAAAGTGGGGAGAACACACCGAGGCTAGATGAGTGATATACAGGGTGTAAATTAACCCTTCACACATACTTCAACCAAGCATTCTGTACATCAAATTAAGTATCCCTACGAAAAACGTTTTTTTGGGGTCAAAAATCACATTTTACTGTAAAACTCAATCTAACACTCTTTAAACATTGTGCTAGTGGATGCTTTGAATAGTAAACGGGTCACGGAGGTAATTTAAGTAAAGTTATAACTTGAAAAACTAGTATTTACAAAAACAGCTGTGCAAAATTTGGAAATTTGACCCCCAATATCTTCGTAACTAGGGGTACGGGGTTCCCAGGTATGGTCTAGAACCAACAAATGATCGCAGTGGTGGGGAGAACAAGTGCCTTTCGTTTGCGTTAAGGGTACTTTTGCACCCTTTATTTATACATTCTTGCATGAGCCATTCCACGGGCTGCTGGTTGTTCGAAAGGGATACCGCGGCTTTGGACACAAAAGGCTAAGAAGGAACAAGGGTGGTTTTTAATCAGTAAGTCTGACACTCTCTACTGCTCTGCCCAGAGCGGAGGAGGAGACATTCGATGAATTCCCACCGTCCAAAAAAAAAAGTGCCTTTGGATGTAAGGTAGAACATAAACTAACGAAAATGACAAGGGTAGTAAACGCCCAGAGCGGGAGGAGTCATTTGATGATCTGCCACCCTCCAAAAAAAGCCCTTCCACGAAGTGTCTTTGAGAGAGCGTAGCCTCGTATAACAAAACAGTTTAGTTAGCAGTACAGAAGCCATCGCTAAATCCAAAACAGAAGATAAGTCAAACTCCACGGTGACTAGGTTTATTTAAAAGACAAATGTGAATGAATTTCTCACGAGCTGACGGCTTCCTGCGACAAAATGATATATTTGAGGCACCCACGCGTCACAATTATGTGCCGCTATTATTCTATAAGTTATATTCAATACATTCTCCTAGTTAAACGACTAGTGTTGTCACTCAAGCAGATTTTTTAAGTCGAAATCAGTTCGGCCTCAGTGGTGGAGCTAGACTTCAGCCAAATGATGAGAAATAGATTACCTAGGTACTAGAACTCTATTTAACTATATCAAGCGTACAATTTTTGATTTTTATCAAGCGTATCCTTGATAAAAATCAAAAATTGAAAATTAGTGGTATTACCAGATTTTGCCTGCCTCGTTGGTCTAGTGGTCACAAATGCAACAGCTGACCATGAATTCTTCGGTTCGAGTACCGGGTCGGCTAAAATGTTGTTTGTTTTTCCATCAGGAATTGCCCAGGAGTAATCAAGGAGTCTGATTTTGTATCTGGTTGATGGCAGTGGCCTCGCCCTCTATTGCATGGGACTTACTGTTGGCAACTTCGTGGAGCGAAGCCGCTCGCCGCCTAGCTAGCCGTGACGTCAGCATCGGACCATGCCGTGACGTAGGCATCGAACCACTACGGCTGAGCGTGGTGGGGAGGAGACAGGCGGGCGGTGCAGGCTGTGCGCCCGGTCACTTTGCTTGCGGACCGTGCGACGGAACAATCTTCTTAGGCTCAATTATTTTTGGAGACAGATTATTATTACTTATTTTATTTAACTAATCAGTTGTATTCGATTGTTGAAAGTTTTGTTTAATATAAATGTTTGCTGAGAATTAACCCCATAGTCTGATTTATTTGCTCAATAATAGTTACAGTGGTTAAAGTCTAAAATACCAACATCTACGCTTTTTAAGATTTTGATAGTTCTGGAATAGTTTTGTTAATTAGTTAATAATACTTCATGTGGGGTCTGCCTTATTATTTGGGGATTACAAGCTTGGTGTTATGTTATGAGCTAAGTTACAGCCGAACGTATCGCCGAAGCCATACGAAGTCCCCACACTAGCGATGCGGTGTGACGGCCGGCCGACGTCCATTACAGTGTAATCAGATGCGCTAGCGTGGGCAACGTTACACAATACACGCTTTTTGTCCTCAACCGACTGTGCAGACAAATTGCCATGCGAACCTAAACGACTGCCAATGTACGCAAATAAATTCTTTTTATACACAACGTTTATTTACAGATAAATCAAAAAAATACTTGCAAACAATTATTTCTTTTTCTTATATTTTTCGAATAAGTATAATATAACCAAACAAATAAATCTTTTCGTTTCTTGTATTTGCGTAGAAAGGCTCAAACATAAAGGGTGTAAAAGTACCCTTAACGCAAACGAAAGGCACTTGTTCTCCCCAACACTGCGATAATTTGTTGGGTCTAGACCATACCTGGGAACCCCCTAGTTACGGAGATATTGGGGGTCAAAGTTCCAAATTTTGCACAGCTGTTTTTGTAAATACTAGTTTTTCAGGTAACACTTTACATAAATTACTTCCACAGCCCCTTTACTATTCAAAGCACCCACAAGCACAATGTTTCCAGAGTGCAACATTGAGTTTTACCGTAAAATGTGATTTATGACCCCCAAAAAAAACGTCGTTTCCCAGCAAAAATTTTTGCGTAGGGGTACTTAGTTTGATGTACAGAACGCTTGGTTGACGTATGTGTGAAGGGTTACTTTACACCCTGTCATATTGATTATTTTAAATAAAAATCTACATAATTGCACACAAATACTACAACAATTCATTTATTTTTCTCATATTTGTAGAAAAACACAAGTATACATACATAAACTTACGCTCTTTTCCCATGGCATGGCAGGCAGAAACCACCGAACGCCACTTACGATCCTTACATACAATTTTGCCTCGTCCACATTCATACATCTGGTCATACACGCACGCGGGCTACGAGTACTACGCACCTGTCCTTTCTGAAGAACGGCACCAATAAGATCAGTGTATGTCTTTCTAGAGCGTTCCCTCCTGGCGTTGGCACTCACATCTGCCTTGTAAAAATACCTTTCGTTAGTCGACTTTCACTCATCCTCTCAAATATTTCAACAAATTAATTTTATTTAAAAAAATACTCCAAAATACTTATCTTTGTATTGGTACAGAGAACCTGACAATTCCATTGAACACACATCTAGTCAATGTCTATATATGTATACGTCGTATATCGTTAAAGCCAATTGTTCTGAAGTGAAGGTCACATACGATCATTTATCTCGTCTAAAGGAGAATCTTTAAGACTAGTGTGTTGCGTCAACCCTGTAATTGTCGGTTTTCATATCAGGCTAATGATTTGTGTTGAGTTTTTATGTTTATTTGATTGTATGTAGTTTACTGTTCAAATAGTACATTGTAATACAAGGGCCTAAAATGACCCATTATATACGAGGTAGTTTTAGCGAGGTAGTAAATAGGAACCGAGTCGTAATGGGATTTTAGCGCCGTGTGTTACACCGTACTTTTCACTACGATTGCGAGAAAATAAAATAAATATGTTCAATAACAAAGTTTATTTTTTATTAAAAATTAAATGTACAATTTGTACAGTTGTACAAAAATGATATGTTTTTTCCCGGCAACTTAATTTCAGTCCTCTGTGAAGACGAACATTGTGTAATCTGTGGGGTAAACGTAGGAGATACAAAACGTTGTTCAAGGTTTGAGGGTCCCTCGTTCGAATTTTCTGAATACACAATCAGCTGGGTTGACTCATCCTTTGATGTCGATGGTTGTGGCCTAGTTGGGAGAACATTGATGCGTTCTGTGATACGCTGGGTGATACCAATTAGTTTTATACTTGAAGCTAAATGCATGACGCACTGCGCAGGTCGCGGCAGACGGGGGAGAGCACGTGGAGGGGCAATAAATGCAATTTTACGCCCGCTCTGGTACGCTATTATGACGGTCTTTTTGAGCAAGAGGAGTGAAATAGTAGATTATTAACCAAGGGCTGTATGACACCAATTGCATACGAGGTTTTTGGCGCCTGAGCGAAGCGAAGGCGCTAATTAACCCGAGTATGCAATTGATGCTTACGCCCGAGATAAATACTCTGCTTTACATATCGATTGTGAGGTAAGTAAACAACAAGACAGCAGGTTTCAATGAACATTTATTAAGAAGAAAAAAATGTGTATTTAATTATTCGACAACTGCTTTTGCCCTTTCTTTAATAAAATCGGGCGTTAGATCTATGTCTTCGTCACTAGACATGTTTAAAACTTTTGAAAAAGAACTCAAACAAGAAAATTTATTATTTTCGCGATGCTTTCGCGCCTACTAGTAGACTGCCTTTTTTTTTTCACGCACGCAAGCGCGTCAAATCTTGCTGGCCAGTTTGATTTTTAAATCGATTCCATCTAACATACGATGTGGAAACAAATAGTTCCATATTTAAAATAAAATCTTTATAAAATAAATTGTCTAGATTCCGATTCGAGTAATTAATCGATACCGAGAAAAAAAAATTAACTTTTTAAAAATATTCTTCGTGCAGTATGAGTATGACAGTTCTTTTTTCAAATTCCAAAACCTATGCTGTAATGATAGTCATACACCCCGGCATTCAGGGGTGTAAGGGTGTACTTACAGAGCAAGAGATATGTAAAATATGTTATTGTTTTGTTCAACGTGATGGTGAAGATATTATTATGGTGGCTTCTTGGGTAATACAGTAATGTCTCGGTTTATATTCGTCCCGTGTTGTTCGGGAAAGTCCGTTCGGCATCTACCAGAAGGTCCTGGTCTTGCGATGGTGGACTCCGAACGGCGAATATCAGTATCAGTTGGCGCGGGAAAACTCGACCTAAGTCAAGTGGGATTTGGCCTGCACACTGGTCAGGATTCGCAATTTTTATAATTTATAAATGCTTATTACTGTCCTACTTTTGCAGGATACTACTTTCCCAAAATTAGTTCGTGAAAGAAGATATTATAGTTTAAAAGATTAGTACCTACTTGTAATGGAAACACCCAAATACTCCGAAATATTTTATTCCGAATTTCAATATTCCGATATTCAAAAGTCCTATCTTTATTATTCAAAATCACGAAGTTTAATTTACCGAAAGACTTTAATTTCCGATTTTCATAAGTTCGAAGCATCAAGTGCCCGGTGAGATGTTTGTCAAAAAAATGACATTCCGATTTTCTGTATTCCGAATAATCTCTCTCTCTTAAAATTAGGATTCAGAATTTCAGATATAGGATATTAGTGACAGAAACGAATCGCTGCAAAACCGACTCCAGGTAGTCTTGTCTACCTTACCCCGAGAGTGTAATTTAACTCCGCGTAGTGTCGGAGGGGCAAGGCGGGCCGCGGGCTGAGGAGCAGGTGGCTTTACCGCCCGCCACGCGGCTGAGGCGAGCCGAAGCTGTGGTAGTGACCGTTTGACGATAAGGTCGCATGGGACCGCCGGAGCCGTGGCAGAAACTATGCCTACTGCATGCTTGCTGCATGTTTTATGCATGCCTGCTGCATGACTGCATGCTTGCTCCATGCTGGCTGCATGCTTGCAAAAGATAACGCATCTGTCATTCGATTTTTAATTCTACCTCCTCATACTAAACATAATAATTATTTTATTTCTTTCCGACGAGTAAATTTTTATGTCCTACTATTCAGATTTACAAGGCTTTCCTATTTATTCGGAATTTTAATTAATCGGTACTTTAATAATCGGAATTCGTATTTTGATGTTTCGAATTATCAATAAGTCGGATTTTTTTGTTATTCGATACTCGAAATGTTGAGAATAGTAATTATAAACGTTAGGAATATTGAAATTTTCGGAATTAACAAAATAGAATCAATGGTAAATCGGAGTTGTTAGATTAGAAATTTTGAATCATTCGAAATTATGAAAATCAGTATTTTGAAATTCGTATTTGTAAATGTCGGAATAAAGTGATTCGTATCATTATAGTGTACCCACTCGAACTAGTTACTGTTAATAGGAATTAAAACTTATATTTAGTCCCACCACCTCACCTAAAAACCTTCAAATAATTAAAGTAATATGTACAAATAAGTAAACTCAATTCCAAACGCAATCACATTAGTTCCCAAAATTGTTATTTTCCCTTCACCAACGCCAACATTTGTACGAACTTACCCGTGTTTCAGAATCGGTCCATTTTGTGACGGCTGCTTAGAATATAAGTTTAACAACGACTTTGTGGTTGTAAATCTAAAGAGAGCACAAAGAACAATTAGACATTACAGGAAAATAATGGAGGAATATGAAATAGCGAGAAAATAATATGAATTGAGTATTCGACTACTGATAAAAAAATCATGCAGAAATAACACAATGTGTGAAAAAAGTAATAAAATCGATAAAAATATGGAGTAGCTACACGGTTCTTTTTGAGCGTAAGTTTTTGGTGGGGGCACTTTCTATCCTTGTCGCGCGAAACGGCCATTTTTACTACATAACTATGGTGGTATGAAAATATGACGTCACTTGTTCGTATGCCATTTAAAATCAGTAAAAAATAAGCCATTTTTATCGATTTTATTACATTTTTCACACATCGTGTTATTTTCTGATAGTTGTTTGAAATAATATAACATTTTCGCAATAGTCAAATACCCAATTGCGGACAAGAGCATGGATATTGCTATAGCGCTTATGTGCAAAGTTAAGAATTTCTGGAATGATATAAGCTTTTGATGTTTATGTGTTTAGGTCTCGGAGTTAGTTAGCGGTGCTGAAAAGTCAAGAACAATAAGATAATCCTCTATAGCCAGACAGTTCTTATTACCCCCAAAAAATGTCACTATCGGATGTCATGCGGTTTCACCCGCGTAGTTCTCGTTCCCGTGGTAATACAGGGATAAAAAGTAGCCTATGTTACTCAGGGTGAATTTTGCTTTCCAATGGTGAGAGAATTTTAGAAGTCGGCGCAGTAGTTTTGAATTTATTCATTACAAACATACATACACTAACAAAACTTTCCTATTTATAATATTAGTGTAAAAGTGTAGATTTACTCATTTCTATATTAATTTAGCCCTCTAAAATCCCCAACAAATGTCGCCACAAAACATTTTTACTCTTTTCTATATTTTCCTTACTGTGTGTCAAAGCTGTATAGCCAGGCAGTTCTTATTATCCCCGATAGATGTCGCTACGAATTTTATTAATTAATTAATTAACTAAAATTTGTAAACACCGCTAACTCCTCGACAGTAAGAATCGTCCACATACCTGCTATTAGGCAGCAGCCCCTGGGCATTGAAGTCTCCCGTGGAGTTCCACCGCTTGGTGAGGTTGTTGACGCCGGGCGAGACGCTCTGGTTGCTGGACGTAGAGTTGTTTCGTGATCTAGATGTACACGATATCACTACGATACTGGCGCTTAGCTACTATACCATGAAGCTACTGGGCCAAGCAAGCGGCGAGCTTTAGGATCAACTTTTATCCTGAACAGATATGGAATTTTCGTTGCTATTGTTGATATTCACTGCTGGACATATCAATCAATCAAATCAAAATCATTTATTTAAAGTTGGCCAAGTACAGGCTCTTTTGAATAGTCGAACAAATACTAAATTTTAATAAGCTAATAAACTAAGCTACAGTCCCACTCACAAGGCATAATAACTGTCAGTGTACTGTAGTTGCCGATTCCAAAGCGTTGGTCTCATGAGAAGAATGGCAAAAAACTTCATGGATACTCTTTTAAATCATAATATTGTTACAAAACTTTGGTTACATCATTCATATCGAGATTGGTATATTATCATATGAGAACGATGTAGCAAGTTGTGCACGATAAGTGTCGACAGTAAAGCCAAAACGACGATTTAAAAATATAACATAGGCTTTCCAAAAACTTAACCACAATGTCACCTTCGTAATATCCTTATATTACCATCTTTAACTCTGAGCGTAATTATAATGGTCGTTCGGATTAATGATGCCAATATTTTGGGAATTTTGCAAGACAGTTTGCTCATGCAATCAGTTTGACAACATTACACTCTTAAAATGTTTTATGGCACCAATAGGAAGGTAGGCAACTTTGATTTTAGCACTGCCAGGAGTAGCAGCCAGCATGCAGATGCTAACATACAATACAGCAAAATAAGCTATATGATATCTGCTTACTTTCTCTCTGTCCACTACCATTTATATTTCTACTTAACTTAATATATAAGATAATACTCTACTAATCTACTTGACAGTTTAGCACACAGCGTATTTCAAACGCGCCGAAGGCGAGCGTTCCTGCCGTCGCATCGGTGCCATAGATGACAATTTTTGCGTTTTTGCAGATTCAAACGTTTGGAGCGCGTACAGTTTGAGATCACTGTCTCTGCGCGTAAGCGCCGACGACGCACGTTTCATGATCGCCCTATGTACTTAGGTTACAAGGTTGCTTTCAAATCTCTTCTAAAGCGCGTATACGCGTGTCATCAGCGTGCGCCGTCTGCACGTTTAAAATACGCCGTGTGCTACGCCTAAGGGACCTCGCGCGACGTGGTCACGACCGAGACTTTTGCCCCCAGAAGCTTCGACTAGGAAGGTTTGGTCGCACGACTGGGCATTCGACCGGTTTTGTTCAAGATAGTGCTGGTCATATGAAAAGTCGTGGTCGGGGCCTTGTAGTGTACGAGGTCCCTTATAAAGACTCGACAATCACCTAAAAATATTGATACAATACCACACCACCTTACAGTGAATTATCACTTTGTATGCAAATTTTGGCACCTGGGACACGACTAGATACGACCAAGGCCCTTCTAGTTTACATCACCAAACTACTTCATACTCTACTATCAGCAAACTTCTGCTAGTACTGTTGCACACTGACTAAACTACTAAAAATGCCACATGTAATGTGTTCCTAGTGAAAGGGCCATAAGACTCAAACATGCCTTCCCTCAACCTTCCCCCTAGGCTCAAATCTACAGAACGAACATAGACTGAGCTCAATTGCGCTTCCTTCATGTTGATCATGAACCATCAGTTTTAGCGTTCAATCTAGTTCAGTCAGTGCCCAACAGTACCAAGATGTCTCCGTCGGTGTATACCTGTAAGCGCTGTGTGCCGGAGTGTGCGGCACGTGGTGCGGCGCGGGGGTGGCGCGCGGGGAGGGGGACGGCGCCGGGGACAGGGACGATGACGATGCTGGCGAGTCCGACTGTAGCGAGCCCGTGGACTGGTGCTGGGGACCGCGTCTGGAAGGATCAAGATGTAGTGCGTTAGTTTACTGAGTTATGTTGATAGCAGAAAGACTTAGGGTTGTAGCTGCAGTTTCCGGGACTAACGACCAGTGTGTCCTGCTGATATGGAGGAAAGAGGAAATAATGTTTTTCCTACTCCTCCGCTATTTTATTCTAATTGATTTCGTTACGGGATCCAAAACTGTTGTATGTTTCAACGTCATTGTTGATTTAGGCTTTTAGAAGTTACTGTGTGGTTTGGGAATAGTGAAGCGGACCTGTCCCATAAAACTAGAAAACAGCAAATTTCATCATTAATTGCCTAGCCTTTCCCAACTAGGATGACGACAATTTACAATCAAACCAATCCGACTGCTTATCTGACCTCTACAACCCAGTTACTAAATAATACGATACTCCTTTGGCTTAACTGGATTTCTGACTTGCGTTCTCACCGAGACGACAAAATGGTTTGACCCTTTATTTGTAATATGTAAATATAGGCTTCACGGATTGATGTGATGGAAAACAGCATTGAAAGCCTGAACATATCTGCTCCATAATCCATAGTTTTACCTTTTCTAGATTAGGATCATGCCCCGAATGCGACTTCAGAACCCAGTAATAACAAGCCCTACTCGCTAATTAGCTGATCATCATGTCATCTAAACGAGAAACAGAACGTGCTGCAGAGCACATGTGTGATTCTGATTCTACTCCCGCTGTTTCTGGGTGTTTCTTTCTTCTAGTATATGACGGTTCTGAGCGACGGAAACGGATACGAGCATGAAAAATTCTATGCTGATAGATGAGGCTTAATCCTAATTCTACCGAAGCATAAACAATACTAGGATATTTACATCGTCATCATCATCAGCCTATATTGTTCCCACTGCAGGGACTCAGGCCTCCTCTCTAGGAGAGGGATGGGCTATATATAATCCACCACGCGGTCCCAGTGCAGGTTGGTAGATCTCACATGTTTTTGAATTTTTGGTTCCAAGTTTTCTCAGGATGGCAGTGGGTGATGAAATAAATAACACAAAGTAGTGCGCCTGCCTGGGGCGAAGCCACGACTTACTGTTCGTAAGTTGGGGCCGCCACCACTGGGCCACCACTGCTCAATTTACATCAATAAAAAGTAATCACCTTTGTGGTAATGAGGATGTGCTGGAGCCGTAGCTGGAGGTCCTCTTGGCAGTCTCCCGGTAGGACGGCTGCCTCAGTCGGAGCTCCCTCGTCGGAGTACCCGTAGACCCTGGAAATAAAATAAATAACGTTTTTTAAGAAATGTAGGTCAAACAAACTTGAAAAGTCATTGGAAAGGCTTTTGCCCAGCAGTGGGAAAAAACAGGTTAAAAAAAAATACTTTTTTATTTCCAACTTTTTAGTTCTGTTGTGTTTGTTATATGATTTGTGACTTTGAATTTATTTTAAACTTATAGGTATACTATATTTTTGTAATGTCCTTTTAAAACCCTTCATTTTAATACCCTACTCGATGGTATTAGAATTTTTTTTTGTCCTCTATATGGCCCCCAAAATCCGGAATATTATTTTATTTTTTAATTTTAATTGGAGCCAGTGACACTCGCTGTTTCAAGACGAATCTAACGAAGTATATTTTATTCAAATCCCTTTATCCGTTTAGGAGATAAGAGGGACAAAGAAACGGACATACATACACGCCAAACACATAACCCTCCTTTTGGGCTTCGCCGCAGTTGGGTAAAAATATAGAGGAAAGTAATTCTGCTTTTGGCTTGAGGCGCGGGATTCTCGTAATTGCATAAATTAACAAAACCACTGTCTTAATTATATTCGTATTGTCATTTCAACAAAATTTGTAGCGTTATTTACGTGATTAAAATGAAGACGATTAATTTTATCTAGCTCGCAGGTTATTTTGAAAATGATGGCCGGTTGCACTATTTATTATGATATAGAAAGTGCGAAATAAAGTAACCTGAACTGGTTCGGAAGTACAGACTTTATGAATTGATTTTCTATTTTATTGCTCACGCACGTTTTGCCTTTCCGTCTAAAACACGGTTGCCGTCCTTTTGAAAGATTTCTTTGCACAGTAGATGCATAGATATTATAATTATATGCATCTACTGTGCAAAGAAATCTTCGCACGCTCATCTTAGAGGAAATTAACTTCATCATAAATTAATATTTCCTATCGGTAGCTAAGTTATTGGATGTACAGATCGTTGAGATTGATAGCATCCGTGGGACAGTGCAGTTAAGAGCTTGTTCTCATGACTTCTAGCTTGACTTGAATGACTGGCTTAGGAAACTTTTTAATGGTCACAGACTGCCTCTTTGGTTTCTAGTGCCTTCGCCAAAAAACATTGAAACTATGGTGAGGAAATCAGTATGCCTGATAGATATTTCTCAACGATATGTAAAGTCAAGTCAGATTCCAGGTTAGGCACTAACCACACGACACAAAATGAGCGTAGAAGCCCGACTTTGACTTGTATAGACAGTCAGACTTCCAATCAAGCGAAGAAGCTTCTTCTGGGCGTGCGAGGCGCATTATGGCTTTCGATCGGGCGAGATCGAGGCCGAGACAAGACTGTTCACTAGTTCTGTCCAGATGGCATCAAAGCTCTGGTATAATGTGGGTGTTAAATCACCTCCGAAATTTTATTTAACAAAACTGATTGCAACATAATGAACCTTTACTCAAAAATGCATGTAATGTTGTCATTATTTTGACAAACTTGTTTGAGCAAAGTCGACCTTGCCGGTCTGTTTCAAGGAGCGGCCGGCAAAGTTTTGCTGGCCGCTCTAACAGGCCGGCAATGTTTTGCCGGCCGCTATTTTGACGTTTCAACGTTTTAAAAAATCAATTCCAAAAAGATTTTATTTAAAACAGCTGTTTGTACGTCTAAAGGTAAAAAAAAAAAAGATTTAAATGAAGTAATAAATGAAGAAATAATCCAGCAGTCAAACACCGCATTAGAATTATCGCAAACTATCAGTAATATCAAACAAAAAAAAAAAAGTCGGTGTTGAATTTTAGTAACTGTACTTTTCATAATTGTCATTTTAATTAAAAGTCTAGTTAATTAATATATTTTTTATTTAAATTACTTGCTGGTTTTATTTAGATTAGGTACTTGCATTTTTGAGTAAAGCACTATACAAACCTTGGCCCACAATGACTGCTTCGCTGGTCACGCTATGATTGCCTCGAGCTAGCCTAGCTACGCTCTAGGCCTTTCAGCTTGGCCATCATTGCAGCCCTTGCTGTCCTCGCTGTAAAGGCCTCGGCCTACGGTCTCGGCCTTTATCTCAGCTCGTCCATCAAGTGCTGCACGCTGACCGCGCTGTGTCGGCCTGGAGCTGCGCTACGCTGCGCTGTCGGCCATCATCAGCGCGACCAGCAAAGTAGTCATTATAGACCGCGGCAGTAATGTACTATTTAATACATAACTGCATCGTTACATGCCAACCGAATGATATATGAAAGGCTTAACCAAACTGGGCCACCAGCCGTGCCTATTCGTGTAAGTATTAATTTATTACCTTTTAATATAAAAACTATAGCGGACAGTGAAAGGACATGGTTTCGTATTATATTTACTTTTAGGTTGAATGCTGTAATATTTTGCGGAACTTTAGACAACGGAAACATTTAACACCGTGAACAGGTACGATTAGCATCATCGATTGACATCCTGGGGATCTAAAATGATGCGGCCTAGGGTGGAGTAAGTCCATAGAGGTGAAAACATACCGATCAACGAAGAAGTGTTTGCAAAAAAATCTTACGCCTAGAAAAAATATTGTTTCAAAGCAGTTTCTACTAGTGAAACATAAATATGTAGTATAAAAGAATGCATAAGCTTACCTACTTTAATAACCATGTTAAAAATGACATGCTTTCTGCATCTGGTTGTTTGTCAATATTATATATTTACAGTAAGTAAGTTTCTAAAACAAATAATACAAATATTATGGTTGTATCCGTAATTCTAGCTAAGTAGCAGGCGTTATTTGTTTCAAATAAATAACGGTGTTTCCTACTAATAATGGTATTTCATACACAATTTTTTTTTTAGTACACGGTTTTTATTATTGTCTTTTTATGACAACGTTTTTATTTTTATTCGTTCTTGCATCAATGACAAATCCTGCAAGGGTTATCTGTATATTTAGCGACACCTGTCCCTTTACATATTCTTCTATTGCTAAGCATTGACCGTACTACAAAGACTGTTTCTTACACTAACAGAGATTCTTTTATGTGGTTTAATCGTCCATTAGTTACCCAAATAGAGCTAGGGATTCCAAGATCTGCAAGTTTTAAGGTTCTAATAAAAACCAACCTGCACTGAGCCCTCGTGGTGCATCCTATAGCCCATCCCTCTCCTAGAGAGAGATGATGATGAATAAAAATAATAGCATAACCAGCCTATAACGTTCCCATTGCTGGGACTCACGCATCCTATCTATGAGAAGGAATGGGCTACAATCCACCACGCGGGTTGGTAGATGTCACAATTTCATAATAATAATATTCACCAGTATAAGCACCATTTCTCTGTCCCGTAGCAGGAGCTGTGGGTGCTCTGCCCTCCAGTGCGTTGAGTCTCCGCAGGGCATCTGCGAGGGTTGACCGGAGACACAGTAGCTCCTCAGCCTGGCGCGCACATCGCACCTCGAGCTCGGCCACGCGGGCGGCTAGACCCGCGCCCTCACCTTCTAGCATTTCATCTGGAATTGAGAAAGGTCACGTTAGATGAGTTGGTTAATGGTAGCAGGGTTTAACGGAACTGTGGCCTTAGGCTGATCGAAGATGACGGGGCCAGTCTTGGGTTGGGTCAAGGATATGAATGGAAGATCATGAGAGCGCTGTCATTACTCAGACAGAGGCTCTTCTTAATCCGCTAAAGTTTTAAAGCCGACTCATCACAAATCAGTAATTGCATTTAGCATTGAATGTATTATTTTTTATCATGTGGTTAGTGCCTACCTGGAAACAGGCCTCTGACTTGGCGTAGTTGGGCTTTGTCAAATGTATTTAAACTTTCTGTGTACCAGCCGAAATGTTTTAAATATGTTTGACAATTAACGAAATTAGTCATCTGTGGTGGAAGCTGGCCTAAGAGTCTGACAGACCTAGAGCGAAGGATGGAAAACAGAAGTACACAATAGCTTATTTATTATGAAATATTTTGCAGACGTAACTTTTATATTTTTAACTATCACTGAATCTGGTCTGATAATAATAGTTGCAATAACCATTATATTGACGAACTACGGAAATTAATTATTTCTTACGTGTCTTTATGGCATCAGTGGTAAATTCATTTAATAAAATGCTATAAGCAATTAAGCAATTTTACTTTCACACATTACCGTAACCGTAGCCGTAACTCATGAAGTCATGATATTCGTGATGTATTTGAGGAGTTTCTTAATGATGATTGCGACGATCCCAAGGCTAATAATCTAACAAATGATCTTACGTCAATAGCAAGTATTGAATAAGATGTTTGAGAAGAATCAATTGATGAATCTTAGCCAGAGAAATGAAAGGAAAACATTTTAAAAAAGGTACCAGATTGATTTTGTAACAAGTATAGAGCAAGATATGAAAATTAAAGGTAACAAGGCGAGCGATAAACATATATTAGAGGTTGCGGCAAAAATCTGCTTACTCAAATACAAGGAGACAAGCCTTGATGACTTTATCATTACTCCTGATTGTTTGGCAACGCTGACCGGTCACAACATTATGTAGCAAGCGACCTACTACAGTACAACAGAATTGCTTTGCACACTCAGCTCCTTAGGTTGACAATCCATTGTGTGTCAAACAATAGTTTAGACCAGTGCGCAAGAAAAATTGCATATTCAGGTGTAAGGGAATGTGGACTTTATGTTTTAGGTAGAAAGGAAGCAGTGTGGTATAATATGTGATTGTCTAATTATAATGTCACGGTAGAGAGCTATCGGGTTATTGAAGGACTAGTTCTGTTTACTTTATTTATATTTGTAGCTGCTTTGTTTTCAATTTGATTGATAGTATTGTTTGTGTTATTGCAGGATATTACATAATTTGTGGCCAATGTGGGTCTGTAGGAAGTCAGGTCTATTGTAGATCTGATATTGCATTGCAGTCATTCTAAGACCGAATTTAAGAGTGACCTTTATAAAATTTTAATTGTTCCAAAACAGCAAGTAAATGATACGAGTAACAACGAAGAATTATTCTGTGGATTGTAATAATATTTTACTTCCTATTATTATAAATCAGTAGTTCATCCACAAACATAGGATTTCAAGTCTTTCAAAAACTTGTAAGTAAGAATAATGTTTCCAGATAAAATTAAAAAGTAGACAGTCACCTATTTACTTACCGGTAAGATTCAAAAGACATGAAATAAGACACAGCTCCAAAAAAAACAGTGCTAAAGCTAAAAACTACAAAAGTGCCAAAACTATACGTATTCCAATCCACTCACGCCAGGCTGCATAGACGTCGTTCATGGTGTCTCCAGGGGAGTCACTAGCCCTGGAACTCCTGGAGTCTCGGTCCCCATGGCTGTCCATCTTCAGTGGCACTTAGTGGACCATTTGGCACGTATTAGGTTACTATACAGTTTGTTCAGTTCATACTTTGATACTTGGTTTCCTTACGCCTAGCGGACTTCTGATTTTTGAAAGGGGGTTAGTTGTTTCGAGGGTTTAAAGACAAAGTGACATTCTATTGGTAGGTATGCTATAGATGATTATAAAGTCAAAAAATTATAATCTGGACAGGATTGAAATGAGGAGGAAGCACCAGTATAGCCCAGAAAATCAAATTTTCTTACTGTTCTTGCAATTTGTAGGTCAATCATATTTTGTTTACCATAACGCCTGACACTGACCTGCAAATTGTAAAAATAACGTAACAATTTCAATTTCGCGTGCTACTTTTCTGTATCCTCCATATAGTCGAGAATGTATAATTTTGACATAGACTATCTAAAAGCTTATAATGTTCGTCCTGTTAACTCATCTAAGTCAATGTGTTAACTGTTGTAAGTGGCTCTAGAAGTATGACACTCTTTGTAAACGATTGTCATTTATCTACCCTAATTTCTGCATTTGTTTTGCTAAAGCTGTTTTGTTTTGTAATATTCTGAATGCAATCGTTTTGTTGAAATAATAAGGAAGTATAGTTTGAAAAGTAAAATAGATTCGATTGTTTTATTGGTCAATGATAAATGATATTTAGACAACTGTGACATTTTTGAAGTGAAAACTTCTTTAGCGGATGGGTAAAAAGTATTAAAATCTGTTTTTGCTTCACGCAAATTCGTGAGGGCGCTAGCGCGAATGTGCATGTGTCAAATGTCAAGTTGATTTTACTGAGACATAAACTTTTTAATTGTAAAATAATTGTAATAGTTCTGAAATGGATGGAAGGAAAGGATAAATAAATAAAGGATGTAATAAAAATTGTCACGTTTGTGTACGAGAGCGCAAGAAATGAATATTGTACTTAACCACATAAGTAAATAGTACTTTTATGCTGATAAATTATTCCCTAGGCATTCTTAAATATTCAAAAATGCACGTTAATGTTCAAGTTTTCACTACTCTGCATTCCCGGAGTGCAACCCGTTGTTTGTTTTAGAATAAAATATATTAGAAGAAACCTTTTATTTATTGTCTTATACATTCGCAGTGTTAATTGATTCAAAAATGCTCCCACACAAACTTACAATGTTTACATTCTCATCTCAAGTGAATGTCACCAAATAATTGCAAAAACGCGTGTAACAATGTACAGTCGCGTCCAAATACACTTTCCCACATATCGAAGAATTCGGTTAACGGTGAATGTACAGGTGTGGCCGTTTGCATAAACATGTGCATTCTATCGGTAACTGTACCTGCTCATCTCGCCGGCCGCGGTGACCTTTTTGTTAACTATCTTTATGGTGACCCGTTATTCCGGTCATCAATGGTTAGATGGGATTTTAAACTATTTCCTTATCTTTATGTTATTACGAGGCTCTGAGCAGCTGATACGTGACACAGATTAGACGGTCAAACTAGACGGATACATACTCGTAATGCGGCCGCCACACACTCGACGAGTGGCATGGGAAGTAAAAAAGGCAAAAGGGGAAAGGAGGCAGAGACATAGTGAGGCCACTTTGCTCGTCATGCCGCACGTCATGCTCCTCGTTCGGCCAATCGATTCCTATGTTGTCGGTTTTTGTTTTTGTAGGAGCATCGCGTAAAGCAGTGTGGGCAGAGCGGGCAACATCGCGGCAAATAGCGGCAGCGCAAGGAGCATAGCGTGGCGGCCGCATAACATACCTACATAACATCACGCATGTAACCCCCGAAGAGTTAGGCAAAGGTAGGCCTTTAGTACAGCCACATTTGGCCAGTTATTAAACATAACTCGCCCCCTATTACATGGGACTTAAACAGTCCCATGTAATAGGGGGCGAGCCTATTGCCATCAATCGGGCTCAAATCCAGTCTCCGTAACCTTTCGACAAAAAACAACTAACAATCCGAAAAAGACAATTCAAAATGATATGTCCATCAAATAATACCTTAACTTATTTTGGAACAGCACAATATGACTTACACCAATTCTGATTTCTGCCTTACGAAATACTCGATCGGTATCAATTCCCACGATTCCGTAATAATAAAATTAAACTATCTAATTTCGAAACACGGTCGACTATGAAAACCTGAACAACTATACTTCGAATCATGTCATAATTTAAGTATACTAGACCGCAAGTAGGTGGTAACACTTTTACCTTGAGCTGGCCTAGCATAGTACGGATTCTTAATAGATTGAAAGGTCAGCTTATACTGGTTATGTTAACGAACGAGCTACTTACTGCAAGATACAAATAGCTTCGTCTTGACTCTAGAGTAACGTATTCCTCTAAAAGTTAAATGTGACAAAGTGAAAAAGTCACGAGGGTCTCTGTAACGAATATGCACATGCAAACTTGTTAGGTAATAATGTAATCTACATTACTTTTGCTTACACGACCATTAGTTGGGAGGGCAACGTACTCAGCACTCACTTTATGTAAGAGCCTCAGAGGACGGTAGATCACGAAAGTAGGAAGTCACCGTTTATTGGACGGCAATCACCATGGGATGGAGTCATGGAGCGAGTTAGTGCCTCAATGCATGAGCTTATAAAAGCAACACAGCCGATTTGAATTGAGTAATAAGTGTGAATAGGCATCTTCTTTCCATCAGATATGATCAAGTTCAAGAGCTGGGTCATTATGGAGTAAAAAAATTAAAGATACAATTGCATCCTCAGCGTGGTGTGCTGGAGCTGGGCTGCAATTTATATAAATTGTAATGATAGTTATCAAAAGTTGTCCGGAGGTGGGCGAAGCAAGGTAAACGTGTTCAGGTGGAGATTGATAGATAACTCAATGTAAATGTGGTGTTTGGGACACTTTATATCATGTCCTGCCTGTCCTGTTGATTTCGCATCGCAGGAGCTGAGGGACGCTACTGATTCGGAGTTTTCTGATTGAGTGTTTTAGAGATTTCCAGGTTGGCCACGGCAAAGCGTGCCCATGGTGTATGGCTTTCAGAGGCCTCGATGAACCCGTCAGGTGCCTTAAGCATCTCTCGCCAGAGATCACATTGCTGTGGAAGCAAATTCTCTGAAAAGCGATACTGAATATGACAGTACACAATCCCGTGTACCACAACACTAAGATATTCGCACAACAACAAAGTGTTGATATTTCTCACGACCGAGAAAGTTACGTGAGAAGATCCGAACAAAAACTAAAAGTAAACGCAATGTTTTGATGGCTCATTACGATCTTAACTGCTTCGAAATAAGGTCGCTGGTCGGACATAGATTTAAATTGCTCTATTATAGATAAGTGGACCGTTGGAATGATTAGAATTAATACTGTATCATTTCTAATGGCGCTTGGATTGTTTAAACAATAAGGTGGTTATTAGGTTTTAAAGACTACGAAATAATCATATGTTTAATGTTGTTAGGAGAGGCGGTCAGAATGATATACCTACTGCGTAGCGTTTCTGCGTGGGCGTGTGGTGGACTACGGCCCACTGTCACTCACAGGGGAGGTCTGCGTGGCTGTGGCCCTACAGTCCCTAGATAAGCTGATTATGCAGGTATCTAGTACGCCTACCATAACTTAGTTCCTTAGTGCTCTCCAGTTAATATTATCAACAATATGTCCTGCCCTGATCCCAATTTATATGGCGTCGGCGCAGCAAGTCTTCTTCTTTCATCCATCTCTATTACTTTTAATTTCTTTAGACTCCTTTATTTCCATATCATCCTTCACACAGTTCATCCATAAAATAAATAAAATGAATACTACTGCACTACACATTACGGTACTGTTACTACTGCGGTTGTAAATATTCATGCATGTATCTAAGAAGTGGAATTAGTAGCTTCATAAACTATACTAGTTTATGCACATTAATAGTGTAAACCAAGTTCCTATAACATTTGGTCGTAAACTTATGTTTTAAAGTCTTCCTTACAGTCTCGTTAAGATGGCGGAAACCGATTGTTGTGATTTGTTTTAAATTAAGTATGTTCGTAACGAAAGCCTGCAAAAAGTCTGTTTGGGTAGTTCCCGCGAGTGTCAGAGCTCATCAATTCAGCCCGGAATTACTCTCTGTTCTGTATGTCCCTCATCCATCCGAAGAATGAGTAGCTAGGGTTTATCAAACAAACCTGCCCCTTCAAGAAGAATGGTAACCTAGAGATGGTAGAAGTGTTGGCAGACGAAAATCCAGATGGTATAGTTAGTAGTCGGCCTAATGAAGATTGCGATGACTTGGACGAGACTCGCACAGACAGGGAGCATGTCACGAAACAGAAGAATGAGGCGACCAATGATGAAGAAGATAATTATCGATGATGAATGACGATGAAACAGTTAGTATCAGCATTGTCTCATTCATCAAGTTACAACTAAAAGCTAGAAATATTCTTCCAAAATCTTGAACTAGACCGTCCTGTCATGTTTTCAATGTTGAATCAAACGTAGCTAATATAGTTTCGTGTAACTCATGCAAAGCATTTACATTCACAGAAACCTATGAATAAATCTGTAATAAATTCATCAATTATTCAATATCAAGCGTAATTTAATAAATTAACATTTATCATCTCACATATTTAAACAGCTGAGGTCACACGTTTAAAATTCCATTGAATTGACAACATTCATACAAACATCTATGGTAATCAAAAAGTGTTACAGCATTTGAATGTAAAATGGTCATTTACGTCGAAGGTAACGGGAATATTCCCGTTGTGTATTTAGTATTTAATATTTATCTGATAGATATAAATGTTATCTCGTTTGTCGGCGACGCTGAGTCTAGAACTAACGTTCTGTTTTATAGCTTGGCACGAATCTCGAGGCGCCTGCGAACTGTGGCAGGAAACATCGATGTTTACTACGTCTGAGTCGAGTGAAGAAACTAAGTTTCATTGTGATTATCAACCCACTTGTGATTGCAATCGATGAAACAAGAAAATAGCAAGACACATCATGGTTTCTAGAGAAGCTGTTATAAATCCATGGTTTCCAAGTAGTTATCTCATAAAATAAGATGAACGAAATTTACATATGATTTATTCGGTACAAGGAGCGTTGGAAGAGTCAGTGTAATATGGGGCAATGGCATTATAGAGGCTGTAGGGAAGGATACCAGTTTGGATACCAGCAGAACTGGCTTTTGCTTTAAAGGCAAAAACTTGTATGATGATGAACAAATTAATCCAGGAAAGGAACAGTTACGATTACGAGCTTAGGGTGACTCAAATCAAACAGTAAAACGAACAAATTATTATACCCCATCGGATCGAATGACAACAGGTAGTATTCAAACTAAGTTTATATTCTAAAAGCAACATCGAATATGCCATTACTATCGCAATCGGCAAATAAACTCCACCGATCGGCTTGTAAATCTTATATTTTACGACTAAAGAAGGCTTTGAATCATGCTAAACTATAGCCGTTTGTTCCTACAGCTTGGTATTCCCCTCACTCTGTAAAGGAAAATCAAGACTAAGTACACACTTAGGCTGATGATACAATCTGATACATCCGTCAAAGTAGGAGCAGCATTGCCAATCAAATCACGGAATGATAGACCAGTAATCCCATGGTTGACGGCGAACAACCGGATATGACGGCAACTAGCCATCGCCATTTCTAAAGGTTACGACACACTATAGTGAACGGATTAGCTACGCAATTAGACTGTCCGTTAACTTCTTCGAAAATATTGAAGCAACCGCATAGTTGACAGATTTAGCAAAGCTTGTCGAAGGACTTGTCCCCAAAATTCTAGCTATATGGTATGGCAACTAACAGTCTTAAATCTAATATAATCACCTCCTACTACTATACTGTTGGTTCCAATTCGTGATGGAAGCGAAAATTATTTTCTTCTAAATCTTAAGGGTTCGATAAGGAGCGTTCAGAAGCCTTGAATATGTGTCGACCGGCGATAATAATGATTAAATAGTCAAAAATGTATTGGATGGATATCAGCTACTGAAAACTGACGTCGTTTCTCTCGAATATCTCTGTAAGATACGAAACGTTCTGAAAACGATTGCCTCATGTTCCTAGGACGTTTAACCGATGAGAACACTTCCTAACATCAGATATCCCATTGTAATGCTGCGCGTGCGACCGCTACATGCATGCTAAACACGCCATGAATTTTAATACGGAACGAAATGATGTAAATGAGAATCGCCGTAATTCTTTCAGCCTGTCGCGTTTCTGACGACTTTATTACGTTTGTAGTAAGTTTTGGAGAAATAAATTGTGTATAATAATGAGTTCATTCTTAGAATCAATGGGGAATACGACTTATATAAATGGCATGAGTGTATCATACATGATACACTCATGCCATTTATATAGTCGTAGTACTTTCAGCAAGAACAATCAGATTCAGTTTGTTTATTTATATTTTGATTGGATATTAGGTACACTCTTCCTTACTAAAGGGTATCGTATTAACCATACCCAGTAACCACTGGGTTGTGGATTGCAAAGGTCAGATGGGCTGTCGTTCTATGTAAAATACTGGTATTCAGGGTAACACTGGACCAACATGGAAAAAAAATTGACTCATGACAGTAGCGGCAGCGTGACATAATTAAGTTTCAGTTCAACGAACATGACCCCAAATTATGATAAAATGCCACACCAAAACCCAACTTCACCTTTCTCAACGACCAACAACAATAAATCTTCGAAGACAGATGAACAACTCGTAATACATGACAGTTAACCAGCCGATGATAAATGCGAGGTACGCAAAGTACGCTGCCGACAACACGAGAACGCAACGTCTCGCTTCGCTGGTATTGAAAACGATGCTTGTCAATGAGATACGGACAGCGGGACTCCAACCGAACGTGACACTTTGGAAAATGTTGACTTTACCAAACTGTATTTATAAAAGGCAAAGCTGACTGACTGAGGATCAACGCACAGGCCAAACCCTTGGGGCTATAAACTTAAAACTTCGCACACGTATTCCTCTTATGACGTAGGCATTCACTTTGGTTTATATAAGGAAGGATTTTTCAAAATTCAAGTTAAGTTTAAATTGCTAAGTTTAATGAAAAATCCACATTTTCACGAGGGCGAAGTCGCGGGCAAAAGCTAGTATATATAGATAACGTTTCAGTAATCTTCGGAACCACTGATAAGATTCCAAAAATTCGTTCACTAATAGACAACAAATGTTCCTATGAGATAAATTCCGAATATAACGCCAGTGAACCCGCGGGCGGAAACTATAGTGATACTCACTATAGTTTCCGCCCGCGGGTAAATTGTAAAATGTAAACAAAAGTTTTTGCTAATGATTGACTTTGCGCACATAGATGACCGTGGTTTTATAAGAACTATAGAGAAAGATCATGTTAAGGATGTAAAAACACAATGTTAGATCATCATTTTGAATCATCATACCAAACAGTTCTGAAATAAGATGTTGTTAGAAGCTAGACTAGGCAGCCAGTTTTAGACTCTGGTATTATTTTATGAAAGGCTACGTATACATATAAAACGAGCAATCCAATTGCATTATAAAACCATGAACGGTGCCAGGGACGAAAAATAGGACATGACTTTAAAAAGTTACGGAATACTAGGGAATACGGACGACTCGATCAATAGTTTAATATTGGGGGTAACATCGCTCATTGGATTTGCTTCAAAAGAAGATTCTTCATCAATTTGAATATGTTTATTTGTAATCGTGCTACACGCAGGAAGTATTTATATTTTATCATCTACATCCTAACTTTAATTGCAGTCACGTTTGGAAACGCAAAATTTTAATGCTTTATGAAACATGCATGTGTAAGTATAATCTAAACAATATATGCATCAGCCATCACGAGAAACATACATACATTAGAGGTGTTTTTTGCTTCGCATTCATATTCAAACACGTCTACGATCATGTAGGTAAACACGAATCGGTGATTTAAAATAGAAATGTGGTCAAAACCAATACGGCAATTAAAGTTTAGATCATCTATAATTTTGAGAGCACACATTACTTATTGAGCAAACATAATTTAAATAACCAATACTCAATAATGGAGAGGTCAAATAACCAATATACTAAATAATTTAATTGTCTATTTTGAGATTTGTAGACAAAGGTGCATAAACCACACACATGGATAAAAAAAGACAGTCCTAGTCGAGGTACTAGAAATAAAAAGAAATAGGCAGATGTAGTAGCTGGATAACGCTATGTACCAGTAGACAATTGAAAAATCGAAATACACAGTTGCGCTTATACACAACAACAGGTACCTCAAGACTTGCATCAACAGATGTTTAGTTTACCTTAACACATTCTGAAGTTATGACACAAGAATGTGTACCTATGCATGTATGTATTTTTTAAGGATGGGTAATTATCGAATGACGGAGGGGTCATTCAGGACAGAGCAGAAGGTAGTGTCAGACTCTTAATGACTAAAACCCACCCGTGTTCCTCCTTTTGCGTTCCAGGGCCACGGTGAATTTTTGAAACAAATTTGGCATTTTTGGTTGCATGTAAGCTTCTGTCTTTTGAGTACATTTAAATAGTGACAGTTATATTCGAGTCAAGCCCGAGGAAGTAATGACACTTAACCCAAAGACATGAACTAAAGAAAAAAAAACATAACAAACAGGATATTTAAATCTTACTTCATTTGTTAACAACGTGAACGACAGTCACGTACAGACATTTTTTCAATCTAACGAGTCGGCCATCATGTTTACATATTTATGTATGAGTGTTATGACGCCACCACCTAGGTCGGGTAATCACAATATTTGATTTAAATATTTGCAAGTTTGTAAAACAACCGCGCAGTAGACTGAATAGTTTACAATAACTTGGGATTCCATTCCACTACTTGTGTCAGCAGCTGTTAAATAAACTGCGTTGTATCTTTATCTTCAGCAAGATTTTCTGGATTATTTAATTCATACAGGGACAAATCTTTGGATTTTTGCATTACTATTATCATCGATTTTTAAAAGTTCCCTGGCAGTGCATGTGTTTACTTTCCCAGGCCTCCCCTAGTTGTTTCCTTATTGCCGGCATTTGAATTGGCAACTGTCGTCACGGGTTTTACCACAAGGTTTTACCGTATTTTCGGTTTTATGACATCCGCTTCTTCAGCACATTGCAAACAAATATAATGGCCAGAAATACGTCAAAGGCAGATTTTATCAAATCCTCTTTGTTTAAACGAGAATAAGTTTACGCCAACACATAGAAAAGTAATTGTTTCCAGAAACAGAAGAAACCTTGACTGAAACGATGTGTATGAGGAAAACCCATAAGTCTGCAAACCCAAGGTCCATGGCATAATTAAGGTTGACGTTAGTGAATATGGCCAAAACCGAGTCAAGCCTCACAGCAGGTAAATCGAGGTCGCGGTATTATAATTAGAAGAGGATTGTGAACCGAAATGACCAGTCGTTTAGCAGATATCTGATAATTACTTGAGAAAAGGTGGAGCTAAAATGGTACAGAATGTTTTGGAAGAGAGAAATACAAAAAATGATAAATGATAATATTGGAAACATGATTTTTTTTTTTATAAATCAATTTTGATTCCAGCGCAGAAAATCGTACAGAATTGTCTACATAAGAAGAAATCTTACGTATAAAATAACAAAATTGACCTCATTTCCGTTTCGATCATTTCAAAATAAAATAAGAGCTGTTCCCCTATTATCTTATCCATATTGACCGGTCACGGAGCGCACACAAATTCGATTAGTGATTTGCACACGCAAAAAATGGCTTCTACTATGAACTACTCACTTTTATAAACATGCTGTATGGTATAGCAAAACAAATACAGACAAAATATTGCACACTACTGAATTACGTTGCTCGGGCAACGAAAGATAACCTCAGTCTTTATCATAACCTCAACAATACGCAGTTCTGTTTTTAAAACACTCAATCACAGACAATAGCACCAATTTCACACTTCACTTTTAATATTTTTTGTAACAAAACGTGGCCCAGGTTTTGAGCCGGCAGCCTCAGCACTAACTGAATTATCAATTGGGGACACACAGCTGATTAAACACAAGATGAAATGGTTCTACAAGAAACCAGATCTGAAATAGAACCTTATTCTCATGGAGGAAAAGTAGAAAGTGGTGGAAATGAAAATGCTAGGAACCCTGTCGTTGTAAGTAGGGTAGGTCGACGCGCATGCGTATGCTATCACGATGGACCATCGAAAAGTATTGGGAGTGTTTGAATTTCAGTCTTATTAGGACGTGAAAAGGTGGATAATCGATAAGGAGGCATACCGCGCGTGCGTGTAGCTGTTGTTGAGTGGTAAATATTTGAAATATTTTGTTTGATAATTTACAAACAGTAACCAAGGAAATGTTACAGTTGTGTACATAATACGGTTGATTTACAACTTACAACCGAAGCGAGAACAATGTACAGACAGGTAAAAAGATTTATGAAATGGAAAATTCCTTGGAATTATAAGAATCCGGTTTGAAGAAATAATATAATGGTAGTCATTAAATTGAACTGTGTTGTTAAAATGAGATCTATAAGTCATATAAATCCTAAGCCAATAAATATCCAGAGGTAAAAGGATACTCGTTCGTGAATCAAATCAAAAAGATTGCAAAAGTCTTGGAAAGGTCAGACGAATTTGAATACGAAAACAAAACCAAACATACGAGGATGCTCAAGGGTTAAACTAACTGTTTTGTTCCAGCATTAAGTACCAGAGGATAGGTGGTCCTTTTGTTATAAAGAACACAAATATAAATTAGGTCTAGGTAGGTTATCTAAAACGCTATATAATATGAAGCCTTTAGTCTCGGAGAAGTAGAAGGATTTTTCGCTGCAGATTTTGTCTTTCTGGTATCTATCGATTTAATATTTCTGGAAGTATCATCCTGTAGATTTAGATCAAATCGTCTGGTCAAGGCAGTTAGGCTTATTTTTTTTCTAGCTTAACAGTTTTATTTAATAGCAGTCGCCATTTTATCATTAAATAGTTACCCGTTGATCAAGTAAATAATACCCTAAACCAGTATTCACATCGGTCAACAAGGCCAGTGATGATGTAATATTGACATCATTCGTACCATTCAATTCAAAGGATGGCACATATACATGTACAACTCTAGTTTGACCTTCGATGTCACATTGATTGGCTGCTCCTAAAGTAATGATTTTATTGTCTGCCTTGTCAATATATCCTGTCGAGAGAATGATGAATCTTTTTAAGACAATGGTGTTGTAGCTTGTTCGTACTTCATTCGTCGTTACGATAAAATCGTTATGTAATTTCAGACCAGGAGTCACCCTTTGGTAGTATTGTATGGGCCTGCATTCGTTTCTGTTAGTATACTTAACGGTTGATTGCGCCCCCGTCCACAAGGGCTTAAACAAAGTGTTATAACAGCGATAGCTTTGATAGAAAATCAATAAATGTATTGCATCGACATCTAAGCACTCCTTTTAGAAATACTTGAAAACAATTATATTCTTTTCCAATCAGGTGCCTCCCGCGATTTGAAATATATCTACCCAGGCTACCACGCATGGTTTTGGATATTCAAGCTCTCATATTGAATAAGCAGCAAAATTCAAATGACTAACTGTAGCAGCAGTTACTAATTTTGCTGCCGATGGACGCTTTGCTTAATATTCAAAGAAAACATCGTTTTCTTACAAGCAACGCTTCTAAGGTTACGCATAAATTAGTGGGGAATTCCATAAGCAACAGAAGAATTTTAATTACATTCCTCTTGAGGACATTATTCACAAAAATCAAGCTGTGTATATTGACAAATATAAAATACACAGCAATATTTCTGTCTTCCAGAATTCAGTTATCACTTTTTTAATTATAATCTTTACCACTTCTTGCCTCATTTTGGTTACTTTCAAGCGTGATACCAGGATTGTTTTTGTCCATGGTCACTTCGTTTGCATCACTTAAAATGGAAACCACCATAACTTTTGTATTTTGTTTTATTTCAAACGTCATTTAGTCAGTATTTAAATTGATTTCAATAGCCCTTTCTTGTAAACTTGTTTTTGTATTATCCGATCAGTTACTGCGTTCATTGCACCCATGTTTTGTCCCAAGTCATCAAAACACTGCCACTCAAAATTCAATGTCCCAAAATACTTTTCAATGCTTTTTACGACCACCATACAAGTCATACAAACGTCAATCCATTGTCACAGCCTATTACATTCGACAATATTCCATTCATATGTGGCATCTTTATGTTATCTCGGAATCGTTTTACGACAATGAACTCTTATAAGCACTATCTATGTAGGCGAATATTTATTATGTTAATAAACGTTATCTTCTGTACCACTTTCTAGACAGTTATCAAGGATTCTGAGAATGATACAGAGAAATGTTTGTTGATGAAGGCTTGTTGGCCCACCCATTTGGAACTTTGTTCTTTGGAATTTTATAGCTATTGCGTGAGATCTTACATCAGATTAGACCAAGCTATGTGTTACTAAAGAAAGAGAATTATACGTATCAGATTTGTCCACCAGAGGGTCTCGTTAGGCTAGTGGCAATCGCTTTTAGATCGTCTTGTATTTACTACAACAAACAGTATTTCAGTAGGCTTGTTGTAAACTTTTCTCTGACTTATGTCAATCCAATAATCGTACTTGTTTTACCATATTCTCTCCAATCATCTTCTCTTTTATATCATAGTTTGCCTTCGTGATGGTACTCTGGGCAATATAACAAGTTATGATTTACAATCCTTCGATGTTCAGGTGATGACTTTGGCAATACCTCCCATAATTGGTAATGGTGTAATCACTCATTAATCAGTATGACCACGATGACAATTCCATGAAATGACAAGCGTGACAGTATTTCAAAACACTATTTACCATATTCACATGCAAATAAACCGTGCATTTGTCTGTTTACTACCATAAGCGTAGAATTAGAATACACCTCTAAAGGTATTTTCTGCATACGTAATGTAACAACATTATTACTTTGAATGGAGTGATTTAAGACTTGCATTGGAATAAGCTTTACAAAAGCAATATTTCCTGGCTTAGGATCCCCTGTAGCTGCCTTTACAAAGTCAGGTCACGAACATGGACATTCATAACAAATATCTGCAGGACATGCAAGCATTTCAAAGCAAAAATTAATTTCCACAACGTTCCTGCTTGACTACCAATTTCAGGAAGCCCGATATTGGTTCAAATATAGGCATTTGGAATTTTGAACCAGGATAACAAGTACATATTTTGACGAGCAGATCAAACAAATCAATTATATTTATATAGATTATTTGACGTGTGACCAAATCGGAACTATCACTGCACTTTTGATTTATTTCACAAAATAATGTTTACCCCTGATAAAGTCAATCTAATGCCAAAAATCCTTGAACCATTGTACGTAGTCTGCCAGGAGACCAAATCCGAATAGCAAAAAAAAAGTAGTTAAAAAACTAAAAACCCCGACTGAAAAAACTGAAAAACAAAAAACAAGTACATTTTAAATTAAACAAAACTTGAAAGCAGGCGGGGTCCATTCTATTTTCATTTCATAATTAAATATTCCAATGAACCCCGCCTGCTTCCAAGTTTTCGGCTTCGCCGCAGTCGGGTAATAAACTTTTACTCCAAAATCTTAATCAAGTAATCAAGGTTTTGAGAGCAGCGTCCTGTATGCTAGGCACAGTCTATTCCTAGAGACCTAGACTGGGAAGGAAACCGCATAATGTAAACAACATTACGCGCATTTAATTCGTGTTGCGCATTCTTAGGACATCCGTGAATGATTGACATTGTAGACACTGAATACTGGTGGGGAAACCTTACATTGTTACTACTACAGATATTTGAGGTAAGTTGTGATTGCTGATAAGTGGGGTCTCGACATTTTGAAAATGGACGAATGAAAAGGGTTAGGGTTGTTTAATCACGTCTTTGCGGACTGATAGGTACTAAAGGTTAATTGCGAAAGACAGTCTCAATCATATTATTGTCCTCTTCATCTCATCTGGTCGAAAAGATGATTTTTTCAAAGAAATGATCACATCATTTCTTGAAAAATTTATTTAATCACGACTTTCCTTCTAAAACAATTATAGCATTTTATCATCCATTGCGTATGCACCATATTTTTAGCTTCCAAAATCAATAAACCTTATTATGCACAAAAACAATAAGCAGTTCTTTCGCTGCAAAGCAATTAAAGTGCGATTACCCGCTTTTTGCAGCGATTGCAGTCAGCAAACTAATCAGATAGCGCTAATTGAAGTATAATCAGATCCACTCGACCTAGACCGATGGCTGACGTAACTGAAAAGTTTGTTTTACGCATTGATTTATTTGCTAATCGCTTTTTCACTACAATCTACTCCGTTTAGCGAAGTAAGCCCTCTAAACTTGAGCTTCAACACCAGAGTAATGACTAGCAGCTCTTAGCGTTTCATAGAAATACGAAACGCTAAGAACTGCTACTACTTACTTAACTAAAATGACTTCCAACAGATATGACAAAAACTTCTCTGTAGCTTATTTTAGTTCCATAACTACATTACACACAGGTTCCTCCGTGCCTCGGAAAGCACGTTAACCCGGCTCTATTTGACAGTCGCTACAGTCAGACAGTGGCCCAAAGTCTGACAAACAGTCATACGAAGGTGTACCTTACCAGATAGGCAGTCGCTCTATGTAAAAACTGCTATGAAGCTGCATCCGAATAGCCTTGAAGCCGACCGTCACATGAGCATTTTTGACTTATCCAATACCCTTATCGTTGATAAAATCTTTGTCTATAATTCTATTTGTATTGACTTCCCATTTTAAAAACTTATTACTTGCTTGGTCTGCTGTTGTTTACTTTCGATGCAATGTTATCGCGTGTTTGTGGGTGATATGCATTAATTAATAATACGATTACAACAGATTACAGTAGAACAGTAGGTCTGTAATAAAGGAATGTTGTAATGCCAAGAATTCTGTCTATAGAATTTATCACTGCCTCCCTCAAATGTTTCCTCTATTAATACATCATTTATGCTTTGAGCCCCTCTCGCTCGTGATTAAAAACAAATAACTTACAATTAACTAACCTAGATTCTAGAAATTGGCACAATTGGTATTTTATTCTTGAACAATTTTTTTTTTTTAAATTCAATTGATTCTATGAATAGAATGATGATCAGATGCACCTAGTTGCTATACGACCTCTAATATAAAAGCCTTATTATCATTCAATGTCTCGCAAAGTCAATGATCTAAATGGTCATCCCACGTAATTTTATTAACCTTACTAGTAGTTCTCATTACTGAACTATATGATAAGTGGATTAAGACTTAAATTACAGTGTGAGACAAAGAATGTGGTGGTGCAATTAAAGTAAAAGGTAGACAATAAAGTGTAGGCAATAATTAAATTTGCATCGTAAACAATGCTGTGGTGGGTTAACGCCGGCGTCTGCGACCATAGATCAGCGATGAATAAGTAATTACACGATCAGTCACGCACGCACGCTTTAGAGCGCTTCAATAAACACCTCTTGCGTGTTCTTGGGAACTGTCGGCAAACGGCAAAGAGGGTTTTCTATGACCAAGACAGCATAATTTGCATTATTTCTCTTGAATGTTTTATAGAAAGAATCGTTCATTTAAGCTGGGGCCTCGAGGCTTGAGACTTAGTTTGGGGATGTAATAAACACTACACTTTTGTTGTGATTCTTTGCTGAATTTAATCAATCGTATAGCTGCGAAGTTATCATGACTGATTACGCAATCATCAAATTGTTATTAGGATTGGGTGGGCTATCTGCCAAGTTACCATCGTATCACACACATGTGCATTTGCAACTTCCGTTTCTTTTCAGATGATTGATCATTCATCTCTCAAGTCGTCTCTTCCAAACCTAAGAATGCATTTTAGTATTGTCTACTCCTTTCCAAGACTAACGGTATTCGATGTCGCGGAAAATCGCACCTCGAACCAGGTTTACACAAAGTTCAAAGTGCGGTAAATAAACAGTTTATCAGAAGTTGCAGATACTGTTGCGTCATCGAGTAATCTTATAGATGTTACCATGGTTACTTCTTGACATCCATTCTGAGTCGTTTTCTGTAGATTGTGTCTTGCATAAGGTTCATGAAGCACGGGGACTTGAGGAAATCATTACCACTGATTGCTCATATATTTTTACTGACAAGCGTTTTTGTAAGCGCTTCTTTCCGGATGGAAGTATGAACTTTGGTTTCCTAGGTTACACGTTCTAATATTTCTCTAGTTGATTACCAATGATGACTACCGTCTTTTAAATAGTCAGTGATAACGGTTTGAAGGATGATTTGCAGGATTTATAAGGGTTTACATAAGATTGAGTAAGGATCATACGTGTACTCATATTAAGTATTGGCATTAGCCAATAAAATCACACACAGTCGACCACACGTAATTAACAAAACATTCGCGCTACGATATGAAGTTGCTGTCAACGTTGCTACCGTACCTGCTGTTGACTGTATGACCAAACCAAAATTTTAAACTTGACATAATTTAAGTGCAATTCCAATTCACTTATAAGGTAACTTAAATCAGACTTAAAAAGACAGAACAATGAATTGCCATATCTGATCTAGAATCTATGTGCAGAGCAAAGGCGCACGCGTCACGTAGGCGGCCATATTGGCAACATGGCTACCGGGCCAGGGTCGACACTCATAATTACACACGACAACAGCAATATCCGATGACAACCAGTTGCACAATCACAATGAGTCGTTAATTCAATTGTTGGTGCTTTTAAATTGTTAAAATTGTGGTCGAGTCTGAAAATCTGGAAATATAAAGGATGTAGGGCAACAACCTGTGCTAACCTGAGATTGGATGCAGTGTGTAAAGGTCAATGGGCATTGGATTAGACGGTTGCAATCAAATGACCAGTCGGTCAGTAACCGGCTCGACAGGCGAAATTAATGTATTGTGAGTTCTGCGACCTTTTTGGGCCTTTGCCTTTTCCTTACAGATTGCACATTTTATCTTATTGGGGATGCTTTAAAGATAAGTTTGGAAGAGCTGTGCGAAATTAACCAGTATAGCACTGATTTGTTTTGTAGTTTACTTTGAGGTCTTCCGTAATGCGTCGTAAAGATTTAAGTCAAAGATCAAAATGTTATCATGCAGTAACCTATATATCTTGTAGGATTGACTGATATTGATAGTTAATCTGGATCAATTTCACTGTAAGAAATATGGCTTTGAAAAGGGATGGATTAGAGGGATGAGAGCTAGAATGTTAATACTCTATCTCAACAGGTCAAGATCTAGCTACTAGACCGAGGGTTGCGTCTGGCGATATCGCATTTTTCATTATAATGTATGTGGCGATGTGATAGTCACTGCCAAAACACCATAAAATACCAGGAAACGCTCCCCCTCAAAATAAGAAAAACAGAACTACGCTCGACGGGTCTCATTAGCCGAGTGGTTGTAAGCAACCACGCGGAACGTCACAGGTTCGCTTCCTGCGCAACAAAACGCAGGAAACCGCCACCGGAAGTCAGGTGCGCCGCACATGCGGGGTTATTGTCTGACCTAATGGTTCGTATTAATCATGCTTTTTGCTTGTCTATGAATGCGACCCCAGTTTTATGAGGACTACGAGAACATTCAGATCAAAACTGCGGGTCTAAAATTGCCGCTTTATCCGAATCTAAGTACCTATGTATCACGTTAAATTTCAAATTCTTAAAATGGACTATGTCTATAAATATAAAGTCCATTTTAAGAATTTTAAATTTTTGACATGACATTAATACTACGATGACATTAATATTACGATTCTGCTAAAGCGGCCGTTTTAGACACCCTGATGTCTTCAGTAGCGGAAGGTAACAAACACTAAAATAGAGGTGCAGTCTTCGATATTTTATACGCTCGACTTATGAGTCGAGCGCACCATTGCCCTGCTATGGCTGGGAGTAGAAATTACCACAGGGTGCAAAATATATTGGAAATTTAATAAGGAAAAATGGGCTTAAGTCTCTGAATCAGGGCTGCGGGTTGTACACTAGTCACCGCGGCCTCGACATATAGGGCTAAGAAGGAACATGGGTGGTTTTAGTCAGTAGAAGTCTGACACTTACTCCCTTTTGCTCTGCCCAAGAGCGGGAGGGGTTATTTGATGATTTCCCACACACAAAAAAAAAGTCTATGAGTCATGGATATTAGATTAGTTTCCAATAGTTCTACTTCCCCAGAAGCAATAAAGATCTATCCTATCTTTTCAGTAGGTACAAGCATGGTGGTATTCTATTATATTGTGAGAAAAGAGGCTTCGTGCAACCTCCTACGTGTACAGAACTAAACAAATGCTAATGTGTTTTCACGTGTGTAGAAGCAACTATGCACATACATACAAATATTTATAAATATATTTACGTAGCATTGAAGGCACGTTACCAGCCAGTTTAACTATAATCTTAACCATCATCATCTGCCTAAACATTTCTTAACTATGTTGAAGACGGCTTCTAGTCTTACCGGATGCAGCTGAATACTGGTAGTATTTTACATGGAGCGGCTGCCTGTCTGACCTCCAGAACCCAGTTAGTACTGGGTAATAAAGGTAAGGTAAGGCGAGCTGTCGTATGGATTCGAAAATAAACATACCACAATAATTTTACCACGTTCCCACCTTCTATGTATATTTTCGCATTATAATTTGCAATCTATCGCTATAAGGATTCACACTTCTTCCCATATTCAAATTTCGCATAATCAGCATCATATTATATGGCGATATTCCCACGAACACGTTCCCTCGCCCTATGACATTGTATTTTAAGTTAATGTACAGACGACAACAAAAGCTTTCATAATTACTTATTATATGTTCGGATTTTCTTGGTGGGTAAGACGGTATGCGTGGTGAACTGGTGATATGCATTGTAGATTTTATTATCTTGGGTTTAAGATCTTCAATTGAATGGTGATGTTAAAGTAGACCTAGATAAGTTTTGGAAGAATATTGTGTTTCTACAACAGCTTTCAATACGATTGGTACAAGTTTATCCATTTAGTTACCATGTCAATCAGGTATATTGTTGTTAGTGATAGACTAAGGGCTCGTTTACGGAGATCTAATGGGTTTTTAATTGAAGCACATGGCGATGTATGAAAACGGTAACGATTTTACGAGAAGCGATTTTTCGTCCGTTAGTTTAAAATGCAGCGTTTGTTGCGGTGGTCCCGCCTCTCAGTAAATTAATAAAATAGCCCCGCGTCTCCGTAAACAAGCCTTTAGGGTTACGCTTACGTTACTTCTAGATGCAACGTACACGTACGGCATTTTTGGGTTGAACGACATTGGGCAAGTCGGATATTCCTCAAATCAGCAATTCGTCAAATTTGATATTGAACGGACGATTTGACGAACTACAGCTTTGAGCAATATCAAATTTATTATTATATATAAATATCCGATACCCGCATTTTTGTATCCTATCCTTTGCCATCGCTCAGAACCGTCATTTGTCAGAGAGGGACTGCTATCGCACGAATTGAATGTAAAGATGAGGTTCCTTACTATTAAATGAGGTTCAACCCTCGGGTCACCGATTCATAACAGTGAAATTTAAACACATGAATAAAATAAATAGGCTCACATTTCAGGAAAGAAAACTGAAAATTAGAGGTAAGTGAACCATTTCCAAAGAGCAAGGCTACAAATGATAAGAAATAAACTTTATATAAATACGATTTAAGTTGCTTTGAGTGACAAATACAAGCTACTTACTGTAATTACGTGTACACGGTGTAATTACGGCATTTTTGTATTTACTTTTAATAAAAATAACTTGACACGTTAAAGTTGTAGTAATGAGCCATAATTAAGGTACGGTAATGTAAGTTCACGTTAATGTGGCATAAAGTCAAGAAGGTGCTACGGTTACTGCAATTACTTTCATATTTTCTTGATACTGCGATTCTGCTACTTCAAACACTTTCATTGTTTCCCGGGGTGAAAGAAGCTACTCTATGTCTTCTCCACTCAAGACACTATGCAATCTCTGCTTTAAAGACGGACAATGAATGCTCTAAAATGTAACTTAGTATTTTCATGCCAGACAACGCACAGGTAGTCTAAATTTAACAAGATCTCCTCATAGGTAGTCTAAATTTAACAAGATCTCCTCATAGGTAGTCTAAATTTAACAAGATCTCCTCATAGGTAGTCTAAATTTAACAAGATCTCCTCATAGGTAGTCTAAATTTAACAAGATCGCCCGGAAATATTATATTCTTCTGAAACTGCAAAAGTACAAAAAATATGATTTAACCCATTGCGGGTAAAGCCGAGTTGTGAATTTAAAATTCCATTGAAGAAAGTCAATACCACATAAACACAGACTCGCCTGTTCAGGAAGAGGACCCACTGCTGGGGTGATTGGTGAATGTGGAGAATGCAATTGTCCTCGCACCGCGCACCCCAACCAGAAGTGACACGGAAGAAACACCGTGTGGTTTTAGCCAGTAGGAGTCTGACAGACCCCTTCGCCGGAAGACATAGATCGAGGATCTGTACACGAAAAAAAACTAGAACGCAGACATTTCGCTAATTATGTTAAAGTCGAAACTAACCTAATAAAATCGAGGGAGTGGAATAATAAACCTCAAAATACACAACCTACTTTTGTTACAGACAGTACAAAGTTGCATGCAAAGCTATAATTACAAAAACAGTCATGGGAAACGAGAACAATTAAATATGATTTTTATGTCTTCATGAATGACAATACGAGACCTCTGCGCTGATAATCGTAATAACGGGTAAGTAGTGGTTATAATACTCGTACTAATAAAGGTTATGAGATTGTCAACGCTATGTAATTTATAATACCAACAGTTTTTGTTGAATCAACTAAGTTCACGATTGTTTGCATGAACGAGCTAGGTAATGATGATTTGAAGCGATTATCGTCATCAACTTGTTAGTCTATTGTTGTCTTTAGAAGGTACACTTATTGAACTGCGGGTTGTTGGGAAGAGATACCGCGGCCTCTGACACAAAGGGCTAAGAAGGAACATGGGTGTCTGACACTTCCTACCGCTCCATCCAGAGCGGGAGGAGTCAGTTGATGATTTTCCCACCACCCAAAAGAAAGGAACACTTTAGAATCATGATCATGATTTTTTTAGGGTTAGCCATTGCAAGTATCAATAAGAAGTTTATTGGGTCTGTGATGATGGGGACAAATGGCAACAAAGTAAAAAGTGATGTTGGATCGAGGGCGAGAGGAAAACTGAAGAATGGATTGAGTGAGGAACGTTATAAAAGAAGCGGGAGGAAATGAAAGCGTGACGCCAAGTAACATGGGACGGGAGCAAGAAGATAATGATGAACAGTAGTGTGCTAGTACGGTATTGATCATCAGTATTGTGATAGATACTTAAATATAACATGTCATCTCTATCATGTGACATAATATAGATGTTTCATCTTTTCAGACAAAAGACGTCCACTGCTGCGGGTCTGAAATGCGCTGCTTTATCAGAATCCACACAAAATCTTAGTATGAATCACGTTAAAAAATACAAATTCTTAAAATGGACTTGATGTCTGGAACTATAAAGTCCATTTTAAGAATTTTATTTTTTAACATGATTAATATTACGATTCTGCTAAAGCGGCCATTTTAGACACCCTGGACATAGGCTGCCAGGTGTCGCCACATTGACCGGTCCCGTACGTCTCGCATCCAGCGGGTCCCCGCAACCTTCACCAGGTCATCGGTCCACCTAGTGGGAGGTCTTCCAATAAAGATGTTTACCGACTTAAAAAAATATAATTCTAATTAGTCCGTCTGTTAGATTATCGAAAAATATTGAATGCGACGTATTTTGTTTTATCAAATCAATAAAAATTGACGAAGATAAAACGCGTCGAAGATATGAGTGGGAGGTTGTGACGTCACTCACCGGTAAGAAATGTCATACTAATGTCTTAGAAAAAAAAACACCAGTTTTCAAAGCACCTCATTGTTTGTTTACGTGAAAAAAGAAAAAAATATGTGTTCAATATTTTTTGGAAATCGATTTGACGGACTAATTAGATTTTTTTTGTTAACTACCCTAATAGGAATACTGAAAACGGGATATTTACCATGTTGACTTTTGTTTCGAGTTCCCGATATTTCGGCGCTGTTACAAGCACTATGATCACGGATAAACTCAAATAAACTGACACTATGACATAAGGAATGTCAGCTGCTTTCTTTGACTAGACATCGACTAGACTGGCTAGTTCTTCCCACGAGATTTTGATTTAGAGAATGCTTTTAGACTTTGGAGCATAAGGAATCTAGCCCACGAAAGTCTCATCTTGCCGCCGTTTTTTGTAGTCTGAATCCTACTTTTAGCCTGTCTACGGGATGATAATTTATCATACGATCTAATCTACTGTATTTTGACTAACTGCATTTAATTCTACAATTTCACTTTCAGTCCATAAAAGAGATAACCAGACGGACTAGATCACCAGTGTTCCGTGTGAAAAGATTCATACTTACCGTACGTGCATAAATAAAATTAAAAACAAAAGTAGTGGGTACTCACTGGCATGGTCGTCGTGCAACAGATTGTGGTATCTGTGCTGCTTTTCGGCCGCGTCGAGCCTCATCATCACGCCGTGTTCACCACGACATAACGATCATGCTGGAACAAGGAGATCACTGATTAGATTGGAGATGTCATGACAACATTACATTATATAACATCACGCCTGTAATCCCTGAGGTATAAGGCAGAGGTGTACCTAATAGTACACCCACATTTTGCCAGTTATGATAATTCGCATGTAATAGGGTGCAAGCCTATTGACATCAATCGGGCACAAATCCGTATTCCATGGCTGCTACTGAGAAATTCCTGATGGAAGCAGAATAACACTTGGGAATCGAACTCAGAATCTCAAGCTCAGTAGTCGCGCTTGTGATGACTAGACGAACGAGGCCGTCAACAACAATACAACACAACACATGACAACAGTAGTGGGCCTACCACACGCACAGGCTTCACTACAGTATTGTCTTGTCACACAGTACATCGCGCGTGTTGTTGGTAAAACTTTATTACCATTACAAAGGTTCAGGTAAGATTCCGCAAGGGAAATACATCTTTAAGCACTTGAATTAGATTTTTAGGGGGCGTTGTTCGTAATCAATGCGAAATTCTAAAGAAAGTCTAAAATGGCGACGTGTGATCCAATTTTCGCCACGCGCCACAGTATATTACACCGAATATGACTGAAAACTTAACCAAAAACTAGACCACACGAAAGAGTGTCAATAATTTCTACACATGAATACATCATACATTTTGTATGTCAAGGCTACATAAATAGATGCTTATTCAATCGCGCTTCACATTGCAAAGCCTTGTTGAATCCAAATATGAAGATGGCGGCAATGTTGTATCATTGAAAAAGTACAGACTGTAATGTCAACAACTGCTAAGGATCAGACCATGACTTCGGGTGATGCGACTCTAGGGAAGGGCGGCGATTCAATTTCGAGAATGCTCTGGCTGTACTCTCTCCATCGAGAGCTCTCTGTATGTCTCAAAAAACCGACGCGGTGGTCAGTCGCCATTATACTAGCTGTACCTCTTGCCTCTGATTGTAACTCTTGGCGAGGCACTCCGAGGCAGGAGTGCGAGCCTGTATAGTAGCCTTCATGTAACGTCTGTGTTCAACGCCTACTCTCCGCCTCGTGACGGTTTATTGCGAGACGTCACGGACGAGACAGAGAAAACTCTCTATCGAGTGTGTAAGACCACTTTTAAACTAAGCAATCATTTCTATCGTTTACTTCTTCAACAATTACTGTCGCAACACGCGTGTTGCTTGAGCGTGTATTTCGTGGCCAAGCAGTAAAATACCAACAGCTTCTCAGCTATTTCACAATTCTAAGCAAATAACTAGTAAGAAACACAACACAATCTTCAAGTTCAGTAATTCAATTAGCTATCACGCCCACTCTGATAAGGATTTGTAAATAATTTCGAAATGAAAGATAAGTTTGTAAGAGTGGGTTGCAAAAAACGTTGGTTGCCTAACGTTAGGTTGTTGACCGAATGTAATTGGGCAATTCAATTGATGTGATTGTGCTTTTATTTTATTGTTTGCTTTTTAAGTAATTTAATGACCCTAGGATTTATGGTTTTTGATATTACTCATGCTGTTATTCAAGTACCTGTGTTGGAGAGTAATGTGAAGTATTTATTTCAAAGTCGTAGTTTTTTTAAACAGAAACTTATTATTTCCAGACAAGAATGATTTAAAATTGTAACCTTTCAAGTAGGTGTAGTAAATGCCGATATCTTTACAACATTTTACAATTGGTTTCCTAAATGAGACTTTGAAGTGGTTAATTTTAAGTAAGTGTTCAGAATCTATACATCCACCCGTAATTACTTCAGTTTATCCGTGACCATTGTGCTTGGAACAACGCCGAAATATCGGGAACTCGAAACAAAAAGAAAATATCCCGGTCTGAGTGCTAATGATAAGAATGGGAATGAGATAGATTGCTAGTCACTAAATCATTAATAAAAAAACATTATACTAACGCTCACTAAGAAGTAATCGGCAAATTAAATCACATTTAACGAGGTTTCAATATTATGAGAACTAACAATTGAGCTACAAGATTCGTGTGTTATCTTCCGGCTAATGAGACGGTTTACATCCATCATTTTAATAACTCTGAACTAGACTAAAACGTGACTAAATTAGCTGAACGTTCAGAATTGTTAGTGTATTTGGAGCATGTTGTTCTAGCTTAGTATCGCGTTTCGCACGATGTCTTTAATTATAAAGCTTCGCTACAAAAAATAGACCATTAGAAAATATTTAAATGGAATTATCATAAAATTAATCATACAATTTAAATTAAATACCAGATTTTAATCCTTAATAGATCCAAAGATAAATTATATACTATAGAGATTTCATCTATCAATCATTAATCGATAGATCTATCGTTCTATTGATTTGTAAAATAACTTGGAGTCAGGCTGATCCAACGGATAACTTCGTCGTCATAGAAAATATTATAAATACACGAAAGTTAGAAAAACCACGCTCGACCCAAATCGATACGTTTTTTTATCCACTTTTATATTCGCAATCACGGTCAGCCTACATTCTTTAATGAAATTGGTCAAAACAATACTGTTTTTGATAGCACTATTAAATTAAAATAACCATTTCTGCGGTAGGTGCTTTTACTACCAAGTAATTGGAGCATTGTGTCGAGATGAAATCAACCTCGTTTTTGAATGAGGTAAAATAAGCGGTGTTTTTTTGTGAAATTAATGTGAAAAGTTTTGATACTCGTATTGTCAGTTCATGACGGCAGATTGGACAGTCATAGTCGCAAGCTGCTAGGCTGCTACGCAGAATTCGAAAGTTTGACATCCAGTCTTACAGAGGGTATCGTATTGCCCAGTTGCTGGGCCGTGAAGGTCAGATAAGCAGTCCCTTTTTTTTTGGCGGCTGGAAAATCATCAAATAACGGGGTCCCGCTCTTGGGCAGAGCGAAAGGGAGTGTCATACTTCTACTGACTAAAAACCACCCATGTTCCTTCTTAGCCCTCTTTGTCGAGGCCGCGATAACTAGTGTACAACCCGCGGCCCCGACGGGCGTCGGTCCTTTCGGGCCCCTCCCATGTTGCTGACATCTCTTTGAGGCGCGCGTGGAACACGAACGCGCCGTCGGCACGGCCTGTTTACGTCGTAGGACGGACGGACGGCGAGTTAGCCCATCACTCACCGTCCACAGGCCCGCGTCTACGGTGGCCGGAGGTCATCATGAGGCCCCCGACGCCCGGAGCGCCTCCCGCGGCGGCTGGGACGAGAGGAGATAAGCAGTCTCTTCATGTTAAATATTGGTACTCAGCTATAACCGGTTAGACTGGAAGCCAACCCCAACATTGTTTAATAAAAAGGCTAGGCAGGTGATAACGGTATTAGGATCAGATCTATCTTCGGACGTACAAATGACACAATTATTTTCAATTGACTTGATTCCAGGTTCATTTTGGTTAGTGTGTAACCTTGACAATGAAGAGTATGATTAGCCGGAGGTAATTGGCCAAATTCGTCGCTTGAAGAAGATCTATCTGATGTTTCCTTCACCAATTGAAAAATAGGAGTTGGAAGTGAACTTCCTAGTAATAAAGGTAGGTGTTAAAAGTTTATTACACCGATTTCGTTGGTTACATCATTCATTTTCTTATCTTCATGGGAGAGCAATTTGTCGACAAAGATTGTGCTATTTTTATTTCTCGTTGATAAAAATTCAAGTCATTCAGTAATCTAGAGACTTATTTTACGTGTAAAGAATAGGGGATCGGACAAAAAAAAAACTAATTAGTCCGTCAGATAGATTTCCAAAAAATATTGGAGACGTATTTTTTCTTTTTTCATATAAACAAAAAATTAAGTCAATGCAGTCTTCGAAAACTCGTGAACTCTTCGAAAACGTCATATGATAGTACATTTTTACCTACAAATGACGTCACAACCACATCTTATCTTCGCCAATTTTGATTAATTTGATAAAACAAAAAACACGTATCCAATATTTTTCGATAATCTAACTGACGGACTAATTAGAATCATTGTTTTTGACTCAGTCCGATCCCCTATTGTATGAGATACTGTTTGCAAACTCCACGTACAAACGCGTATGGTGGAACAATGGGTCATTGGATTTACCTCATGTTACTGCAGAATTAACAGAGAGTACCTTGGGTTACCTAAATACTATGCAAGAGTGACTCTAAAATGAAACCCGTCGGGTTCGAAAGAGACAGTGCGGATTCGGACACAAATGGCTAAGAAGGGACTTGGGTGGTTTTTAGTCAGTAGAAATCTGACACACCCTTTAGCTCCGCCCAGAGCGGGGAGGAGTCATTTGATGATTTCCCACCGTCCATAAAAAATAACACTATCATTAATCTTTATGAAGCTGCTGGACTAACACCGAAGTCTGGACTAGACGTCTAGGTTTTTTTTTACTTGAATGAGCGAAGCACGTCTACCTGCACTAACCAGTGTCAATATTACGGCACAACAGTAGACACGTAAACTTGGATCGTGACCGTGAATTTACTCTTCAATAAAAACGTAAAGCTAACAGTAACTGGTCTGTCAGGTTTTTCTATGAATTAAGTAAATTAAAGAGGCCTAAGTGAATGTCAGAAGCCCAAAGCAGGTTTTTGTGGGAATCGTTTGAGGATGTTTTTGGTAAGCTGTTGGGAGTGTTACTTGCAAGCTGGTACGGTACAGTATTTGCCATAAAGTCGGGGGTTGTTTACCTACATAATAGTACATTTTGAGATACTATTAAAGCAATAAAAAAGAGTTAGGCCAAATAAAACATGATTGGATTGTGCGAGGAAAGATATGAAAGAAGTAACATTGTTTACTGTGACGTCTCACAAGGGCCCCCCTGTCAATGCAAGAAGAAAACGTGTAGTGCGGACCCCAAAATAGATAAGCTCAAGAAGATGAGATAATCAAAGCAATCAAATCTAAAAGATATCCTAAACATCCTTCGATTTCCTGAGTCTCGAAAAGTCACATCGCAAATCGCCAATACGCCAAAGAAATCATTTATTAACATGATAATCATTCAAACTCAAACTCAAACTCAAAGCATTTATTTCAATTAAACCATTACTGGCACAAATTAAATTAAATTACCCACTACATAATCTCAGCACCCGTCATTACGCGAGTTAAACGTTGTAATCAATATAGCTTTTTGTACGCGTATGAATTTGGCGCGAAACAAAAACATGGCGCCATCATTGTTTGCTTTTTCTAATTCCTGGCTCAATGCACTGCGCCAACGCACGCCTACGGTTTACCTGTGCAGGCAATTAGGGTTGTCACAAGGATAAAAAATCGCTGAGATATTTCTATTGCCACCTTTGTTTTGAAATGAAGCCGGCCGGATGGCATCAAAGGCATAAGATTTATTATTGCATCAAAATAGCGGAAGTAAAGAACGCGTATTTGTACACATACCTACTGTGAGAAGCCCTTTAGCTTAGGCCAGACAAGAGGCGATAGGCCGGTAAGAAAAAGTAAGGCCCAACCTAAATTTAAAAAAAATATCTTGATAGCCTATGTCGAGCAGTGGTCTGCGATAGGCTATGTTAGCATGTTATAGCAGTTTCTAAAATAAATATCCAATTCTAGTTTAATAGTTTACAAAAATCCCACAAAATGCCAAGAGAAATGACAAATAATTAATGGCTATATTAAATAGCCAGAGTTTCAACTGCCGATTACTCGCAGGCAACATGTTACATGATATGAGAATTTAAACCACACAAATAACGGTAGTTTACAGTTCATTTAATAAAAAGACACATTATTGCTAACGGGCCATAAGACGTGTGACAGAATCAAATTGCATTCTAATACATAATTTAATCTTGTCGATTCTAACGGCATAGGTAAATGTGGAAAAGCTGCTTGGCTGGCCATTAGTACATTGTATATTATATTATCAGTCTTGTTCTGCCTACATCCTCCTGCTTCGATTTATATAATTCTTTCCTGGTCTGTGTGAAACTCAACCTGCAGGGCTATTGCCGTCCGTCTTACGACGAAAACAGGCCGTGTCGACGGCGCGTTCGTGTTCCATGCGCGCCTCAAAGAGATGTCAGCAACATGGGAGGGGCCCGAAAGGGCCGACGCCCGTCGGGGCCGCGGGTTGTACACTAATTATCGCGGCCTCGACATAGAGGGCTAAGAAGGAACATGGGTGGTTTTTAGTCAGTAGAAGTCTGACACTCCCTTTCGCTCTGCCCAAGAGCGGGCAGGGTTACTCGATGATTTTCCACCCGCCAAAAAAAAAAAAGCGCAATTGCGTATCTATTTAATTGTCAGTGGCTATCATAGTGTCCATTAATTAACTGTCAAATGGTTCCATTTTGTACCAAACCATAACTGGTATCACCGGTGATCCATTGAAAGTCGGTGGGCTGTTGGTCTCCTGACACCATATTTAGCGTCTCTCGCTCGTCAACCATGTGAGTGCACAATATTCCATCCTCCTCCAGCCCCTATCCCAATTTATTTGGAGTCGATTCAGTAACATTCTACTTCTACTCTTTTCTATCACAAATCGTCTCAGTATTCCCCTTCTAGTGATTATATCCGCCAAACACACTACCCATAGTTTTTGATGACATAATAAAAAAGTTAAAATGGCCAAATACATGTACATTTTAAATAACATGCAGGTACCTATGACATAATATGCGCACAGCAAATCATACATTAATATTATTGATAAAACAAATCGTGTTCAATGTCAATGTTTTGATAAGGAGACCATTTTGCACCTCACTTATACCACACGACCTTGCGATCGAAACTACTGAAAATAAAATTCTATTGTTCTTCGATTGTTTTTTACTTAATGCATTATTGTTTTTGTCAAAATCTTGAGTTCGTACTTGGCCACCCAAAATATTGTGGCAGAGAAAACGTAGGTACTTACAAAATAAACTCGGGATTAAGTAATCAAATCAAATCATTTTATTATCAGGCAACTGAGGTCCATAAATAAAACACGCTAAATAGTCTTACAATAATAATCTCCTTTTTTAACCGGTCCCTCATTTCTAAGTCATTACTAACAAATTCATGATCATTATTAAACAGCGTATAAAACTATAACTACCTAGTATCTACGTAATTTTGTCGGCGACAACGTGTATCGCTGCGCGGTAACCGTGACTGTTCTCGAAAACATCGATATATACAACACCGTTCGGTCAAAAGTCCACTTTCAAGAAGGTAATAACAAATGAAACAAGAACTAAATGACTAACGGGCAAAAAAGTATAAGTTAAGATTATAGAAATTATCATACGATAACACACAAAATCAGTATTTAAAATTAAAACACTAATGTAGGTAATATCTGTGACTATGACAAATCATAGGTTTTTTGCGGAACTATTCATAATATTATCAGTAATTTAAACTTAACGATACATATTTTTATAATCTAATAATGTGTTCATAATAAACATTAAACAATATGACCCGCTAATGTAATCCGAATCGTCAAAAACAATACGTCACACTTTCGATAATGTTATCAGTTTATCATTTATCACTTACTTAATACACGACTACACGCAAAAAGATAAATCACTTTATTTGGTTTCATCATGTTTCCGATGAGATTTTTCATACACTAAATTTTCTAACTTCTCTGTTTTATAAAAAAAAGATGGTAAAACTAACTTTGACCCATGCATGAAGCATACAAGTCAAATGCCACGTTTCTAACGTTACAAACTTTCATTCCCCGAGGGATAAGTTTCTAAAAATTCTTCCTTAATTAGCGCTCAACTGGTAACTTATGCAGACGTTTTAAGCTTGATTTAGTAGTTTAAGTTATTATAGCTGGGTGTCCTTCAGGTTTTTAATAGGTAGATGAGGGAAGATACATGCAAGATTATACATCGACACCACAGTTTTTGAGCCATTGCTTCGCATACAATTTTAACGGTGCATAAATGTTACGTAATCAATGTTATCATGTATTTCGTTGATACGACTGTGATATCTGTCACTGAATAAATGAATGTTTTCATCATATTTATCACATAGATTAAAAAAAGAAACAATAACTTCAGTGCCAACCCTACTCTCGTCACCGCGTCACTTCGACTCAGGCGCACGCATTCGGGGGCGATCGTGACGCAACCGTGCTTAGCGTTTTGTTCGTATTCCTAGCTCCCAGTTGATAAGCTTACTAAGCTTAGAAGCCAAACAGGAAGCCCTGGAGGGCGTCGACCTGAGCTGTGTGTAAATATTTTGTAACTTGGATAATGGATGCTTGTTTGTATTAAAGGAAGGTAGGCAAATAAGTACCTAGTGAATGATCGATTGCAGTGTAAAATTTTCCATCTAATTTCTTAGGATGACATCAGCATTTAAGATTAATGCAGTAGGTACAGGTTACTAAGTACAGGTTGTTAATTATACACAATATTGTACAAGTACATCATAATTTAACTTGTTATGTTCGTTCATAAACCTCGGCACAATCAAGAGAATATTTATGTAATAAAATGTTATGGCAGAATCGTTAAAAAACATTTTATTGTGTTTTAAAGATCGTGCTCTTTTGTGAATAGTTCGTGAACTTTCGAAGAGTCATTTCAAATACAATCATATTGTCTGCTTTTCAGGCCTCGTTCGGATTCCGGAATTGGAACTTTGGAAAATATTTTAAAAAAAAAAAAACGTAGCGCCACACTAGGAATTTCTCCTGTATCGTGGGTGCGTTCACAAACATTTAAACTCACATACACAAATACCCAGACCCGGAACAAATATCTGTTGGTCATACAAATAGTTGTTCCGTGCGGTAATCGAACCCGCGACACGCAGCGCAGCAGTCCATTGCTTGAGCCACTGCGCCAACCGTGCCGTCAAAATAAAAAATCGTAAGTCGTTAGAAAATACTGAAGTGTAGTTAGTAACTGTTAAATAATTATTTAACGACACAAGTTTGTCTGCCAGACATACTTAATTACCAATAATTATTAAAATCATCATCACGACTGGTGCAATTAGCAATCTAATCTATTCAGCCATTACAATCATTTATAAATACCGACAAAAAATACCTAAAAGTAAATAAACGATGTGAACACTAGGAATTTCTTCAGTGTCACAAATAGCCAGACGCGAAACTACCTTTTCCTTTAGGTTTACGATACAGGAGGAATTCCCAGAGTGTTGCCCATTTTTTAAAAAGAAGAAGTAGGTATTTGTTCCATGCGGGGATCGAACTTGCAACACTAAGCGTGGTAGCCAATCGATCAGCCACTGCTCCAATCGTGCCGATAAGTTTATTATTATCCTTGGATTAAACGTACCCGAGGATAGGTCCAAGTGGGTGGCCTGCGTCACAGCATTGGGCACGTCGTAGCGCGATCATGATTAAGTACGAAGGATAATATTATCTGGCACTAAAATCTAAAGGTCGTATACTATCGACAGGACGATAAGATGATAACGATAGATATTGATAAAGAAAGTAGAAACTGGACAAGTGTCAATACTACTTATTGAATGATAATGAAGTTTCTGAAACGTAGTTCTGATTAGAGTTCACACCACACAATCACGCTTTCTTTTTCGTTTATTTCTAGTCACTTGAAGGATAATAATAATATAATAATAATAATAATATTCCACAACTATCACACAACGCCATCCAGTCCCAAGCTAAGCAGAGCTTGTGTTATGGGTAGGTACTAGACAACTGATAAACATACTTATATATTTCTAAATACATACATATTATAGATAAATATGGATATTCCAAATAACTACAATTCTTCTGGTCTGAAAGAATTGGAAATGATTTATGTAGAAACATGAAGATCTGTATGGACTTCGACGACCACATGGAACCGTCATCATCTGCCTAGCCTTTTCCCAACTATATTGGGGTCGGCTTCCAGTCTAACCGGATGCAGCTGAATACCAGTATTTTACATGGAGCGACTGCCTATCTGACCTTCACAACCCAGTTAATACTAGGTAATACGATACCCTTTGGTAAGACTGGATGTCAGACTTTCAGGTCACTGACTATCCGTAACGACTGCCAAAGATCTATATATGGCACCCGGGACCAATAGCTTAACGTGCTTTCCGAGGCACGGAGGAAACTCGGTATGTAATGGGCGGTCACCCATCCACCGATCGACCTAGGCAAGCGCAGCTTAACCTAAAGATCGACCCGAGTGGCAGATCTTATTAAGCCACGAGCTCCTCCACCACATGGAACCGTATTAGAATTAATTAGCAGTGGCTTTGGACAGGTCTAACCATGTGCAGGTAGAAGATTTGGTCAACCAATACATCCTATTTTAATGTCGTACTTCCGCAGTGATATTGTCAATTTCGCTTTTGGCAGCTAATTTGGTAATTACGTATCCCATTAGACGTTTCTGTGCTAGCATAAAATAATTAGTTACAATCAAGAATAATAACCGAAAGGATACAGTATCTACGTTTTTGTAGGGCTTATCTCCTGCCAATGTTTCCGTGATAACCTGTTAACCCAGAATGGGATTACTTCACTATGTAAGTGCCCTGAATTTCGTTATCCCTGTATAAAATACTAGCTGACCCACGCAACTTCGTATGCGTCACAATAATATATAACTTACAACCTTCCTCGATAGATCGACTATCCAACATAGTAATATTTTTTCAATTAGCTTTCTAATGTTGAAAGAATTTTCCAAGGCGTCTGAGTTTTGAGTTAAATCGTAACAAACAAAAAAGCTAATCTTTCCTCTCTATAATATTTGATAGAACTTTATTATTAAATTTTTAAATTGAGTATTACTATAGGTACCTACCTACCTACCTATCTCTTATCTCTTACTGTTAAATATACAATCATCATCATCATCATCAGCCTATATTGTTCCCACTGAACGGACTCAGGCCTCCTCTCCAGGAGCGGGATGGGCCACCACGCGGGCCCAGTGCGGTTTGGTAGATGTCACAATCTTCAAATTTTTGGTTCTAAGATATACCGGTTTCCTTAGGATGTTTACCTTCACCGTTTTGAGAGCAGTGGTGATGAAATAAATTACACAACGTAATGCGCTTGTCTGGGTTCGACCCCACGACCAACTGTTCGTAAGTCGGAGCCGCCACCACTGGGCCACTACTGCTCACAAAACAATATACAATAACACCTTGTAAATATTATGGTGCAATAAATATTTTGAATTTGAATTTCCAGGAGGCCAGAATCTCCACATATCTACATCGGGACGCGAGGGCCCGGCGGACCTCGTAATTATTTTGTCGCGCGTACATTTTAACATTGCGATATCTTCTAAGATATTTGTTTAAGCTATATAGAGTAAAAGGAACAAATATTCTACATTAAATTTCCTTTCTAACAAACATATTTATTTAGATATAGATTTATACCAAATGGGTTAAATAAGCTTCGCAAAAAATAATTCTATTTAACCTAACATTTCGATAGTAAAAAATGGTTACAGTGAGTCAATCTTAGTTGATAGATATATGCTGTCGCGGACTTATTTGTAGAACTTTTAAAAAGGAACATTACTTTCATACATAATATTTGCAAACTCTCAATAAGGAATATCGTTTCCCGTTTTTGCAACATTTTTCATTTATGCTCCACTCCTTTTGATCGTAGCGTGATGTTATATAGCCTAAAGCCTTTCTCGATAAATGGACTATCTAACACAAAAAAGATTTTTTCAATTCCAACCAGTAGATCCTGAGATCTTAGCGTTCAAACAAACAAACAAACTCTTCAGCTTATAATATTAGTATAGATAAGCCATACGTGGGTGATGGACAAACATTTTATCACCGCCCTCTGAAGGTACTAATTGCCATTCACATCCCACACAATGATTGGTTTTTGTCATGTCGCGTAGATTACACTTAGTTTCAGTAAATAAACAGCTGTTCGTTAAATTACAGCCAGGCTTGTCAAGTGCAGCGGTAGGGACATCGTGGCACAAAATAAACATAGATTCAGTAATATGTTTCTAGATCAACAGCAGTATAAAAAATTTCGGTTTGTGTGATGATGTTTCTTACGCCGTTTTAAGTATCAAAATAAAAATATTTATTTCAAACATGCCAGTTACAGGCTCTTTTAAATTGTCGAAACACACACAACAATGAAATGTAGTTCTACAATGTAATGTTCAGTGATTCAGTTCCAGTCACAAGGCATAACAACTGCGAAAGTACTGTAGATAGTGGTCCATTCTAAAGCGTATCTCTTTGGAGAAGAGCGGGCATCGGGTCAGTTCCTTGGCTGAATAAACTGAAAGAAAACACAAAGCCTACGGCGCTTATGACATTTGCAAAAATATATTTAGTAGTATAAGTGCCAATGTGTGGAGAACGAGCACAATTTGAAAAATTTAACACAATATAAAAACTCTTCATTCTCACATTCATATGACATTCCGAGTTCCGACCACAATAAAATAAACCTAAAAAACTTGGTCAATAGTACAATCTAAAAGACATACAAATCGATCTGTAAGCCGTCTCGGCTATCAGATGGCTTCAATTGGCAACAATTAATCAATCAAGTGATCTCCATTCACAACCTGCTGTGTGCCTGTGAATGGTTGTTGGTTGTTACATCTACCGGTGGCATGGTTTCTCTGATATGTGAAACGTTATGAGATTGGGGCGACGAAAACAGAGGCTACCAAGATGGGAGCTTTTCGAAAACGCTGGTCGAAGATGTCCATTTTTTAAAATTTAAGGTTTTCTATTTGATGAATTGGACAAATAGACAGGTTTCGTCAGTGTGCAGGCTCAAGATAAATGGAAGGAGTGGAGAAAAGCCTTTGCCTAGCAGTGAGACAGAGCAGGCTAGAAAAAAAACTGTTTTTTTAATTGTCTATTAATATTTAGGTATAAGAGACTAATAAAATCGCCGCAGAAAAAAACTACCAATATTTTAGTCAAGTCAAAACTATCATCTACGTTCACGAGATAGCACCGTAAAATCAAAAGTCATTTATTCAAATTAGACTGATAATCAGCACTTTTCGAACGTCAAAATTTACTTTACTCTACTTATTTACAAGAGACAGTCCCCCAAAACGCCTACCCTTCGGCACTTCCTAGTGTTTAGCTGGAAAGAAGAAGTGACGGAACAAACTCCCCAGCAACACATTCTGTCTGTTATGTTGGTTAGAAGAACCAGACTCGATACAATAGTAAGGTGTAAGTTCATTTTAGAGTTACTACAGACACAAATCAATAATAAAAAATTATATAATTATAAACAATGTAAAAATAAAAAAGTACATAACATATCAATATCGTATGTTACCTTCCTAAATAATTACATATTTATCATTAAGCAATAGGAAGAAACACTTAACAAATAGCTGCCTTCGTAAGTGCTATTTAGTAAGTAATAGGCAATTTATTGTGCTATTAGAAAAAACACCAAAACAATTTAACATAGACCACCTAAACTAATTGATTCGTACCAGTATTTTGAGTCTATCGAAACAGTACAGAACAAAGGCGGTTCGAATCGCCATTTTCATGGCCCCACCGAAAATATAGTCGCTCATTGTATGCAGATGTGACAGATGGCGAAAGTAGATCCCCTCGGCGTGCCGGCGCGTGAATCGAACCGGCAAGCCTTTCGTTTTGGTGCACTGTGTGGTAACTAACGACCCTACTTGCATACAAATATGAAATGTTTGAAACATACAACGCGACGGTTTGCGAATTTTAATCGCATTTCACACGAACTTTAGCACGTTATGCATTCTTTACGTAACCACACTTCTTTGAAAATGACAAGGAAACAGCAGGTGGATTTTTGGAAACTGGATTTTTAACTTAACCAATAATATGGCATCGAATGCATACCGAAAGTGTTCCAGTTGACTAAACCACTGACCACTTATTGCGTAAAAGCGAGCCACTTTTGAGAAGACGTAAGTCCTACATGATCTGAATTTGGCAGCATGAAGTTGCAAACTTTGGATGCATTGGTATGCCTCCCCGAAGTTATGCAGTGTACGTGCTACTACACACATCAAAAGTGTCTAGGGATCAACATATATTTTTGCAATAACTTTTCTCCTGATTGATATTAATTAAAATTTTCTTTAAGGATTCATCAAATAAAGTGTTTTCGTTTGTCACAGTAACGATAAACCAAGTCACCTTTGCATTAATAAAGAAATTTGCCATTTTCCTAATAAAGGGATTTTTGACATTTGAACCACTAACATTAAAGTTCGAAAAAAAGACTGAAATAACAGTTTTCTTTAAAATTTGATTGGGTAACTTAAACAATTAATAATCCGTGTTTCTACCGCGAACACTAACAACACAAGAACATCGGTTTGGCATACTCAAAATGAGTTCATCCAAATCACGCTGTGGAATGGCCGCCCATGTTCGTTGCAACAACAAAAAAAGGTCTTCTTGCGACTGGATACCCTCCATATTCGGCAGAGCTCTTTTCTGTAGCATATCCCATGCATGCTCAATCGGGTTCAAGTCTGGCGACTGAGCAGGCCAGGGCAGGACATTGATGTTAGCTGCGGCGAGAGTCTGTCTTACAACTCTTGCGGTGTGCGGTCGTGCATTATCATGCATTAACTGAAATAAGGGACCGATTTGCACTTGTAGAGGAACGATGACGTCTGATACAATCGTCTCAGCATAAATTTGAGCGTTGAGGTTGCCTCTGATCCAAATCAACTCAGTTCTTCCGCCGATCCAAATACCCGCCCATACCATGATGGTTCCACCACTATAAGGATGGACTTCCTGGCAGGATTTTAATCGCTGTTGGCAGGGGTTCTCCAGTGTCGTATACGTCTTGTATCCGGTCTCATACCAAAACGAGACTCATCAGAAAAGCACACGAAACGCCATTGTTCTTCTGCCCAATTTCTGTGTTCAAGAGCCCATTGATATCGAATCCTACGATTGTGCATTGCTATAGGTGGTACCCGTAGCGGTCTTCGGGAATGAAGGTTCACTTCATGCAAGCGGTTTCTGACTGTTTGGTCGCTAATTAAGTTCCCTGAAGAGTGATGAAGCCTCACGGCTAACATCATGGCGGTTATTGTTGGAGCTCTTCGAGTTAAGATTTGAATGTATCGGTCTTGTCTCCGTGTGGTGCAGCGATACCGTCCTCCATGGCGCTCAGCCACGGTACCAGTGCTTCGGTAACGTGTCCAAAGTCGACTGATAACACTCTGACTTGTATTCAGAGCTAAAGCCACAGTACGTTGCCGGGAACCAGCTTCTATCATTCCCACGGCTCTGAGCATTTCTTCCCTGCTTAAATGACGTCGCCGCTCCATAATAACGTTGGTTTTAATCAGTAGTAGGGAAACAGTAGCACCAATAATGTCTTCAATGCGTTGTATGTTTTTATAGGGAAAATATTGACAGCTGATTTTCATCTTTTACTCGAATTTGATTCACAGTTCCTGATTCAAATTATGAAATGCACCAAAAAGGATCCATATAAATTTATAAAATCATAAATTTATTACAAAGCCACATCTCAATCTCAAGAAATCCGCATAAAAATGCTTGATCCCTAGACACTTTTGATGTGTGTATTTAGCTAACTAGAATTAAGGCTTAGTATTCTGTAACGGGTCATAATACGGAGGGTCCAATTTTGAAATTTCAATACTTTCAAATTGTCAGTAAGGGTGTCACTAGGAGCTGCGGGTTGTTTGAAAGAGATACCCACACAAAGGGCTAAGAATCGAACGCAAAAGGCTACAAAAACCATCTATGTTCCTCGTGAGTAGTTTTTAGCCAGTAGAAGTCTGACTCTGAGTCTGAGTCTGAGTCATTTGATGATTGCCCATTGCCCAAAAAATAAAAATTGCCACTAACATTTTTTTTATCGGCATGCATTATACCTAAGGAAGAAACAACGCCACCTGCCAAAATTCTTAATACATCTTTCACTTCGTCTGTTTAATACACGCTGGCTGCGAGTACGAACGGCGACGCACCTAACCTTTCTGAAGGACCTCACCAAAAAGGTCAGAGTACGTCCTTCAGACGCAGATCTACCTTGTAAGTAACAATGAAAGGGCTACGACTAAATACCAGATGGCTTTCCAAATAAGTACAGACGATGACGACTAGTCAAGCTTTACAAAACCACTTTATGCGGATCTCTCAGTGCACGGAAAATCTATGGAAAGCGAGGTCATGTTATACTGGAGGGATAACATTGATGTAACGCCGTGAGTACATTTAGTCACGCGCGACATAATCAAAATCAGTCAACTTCACCTTACGTAACTTCAACTTAAATTTTCTATAGGTCACTATAGCAAGTGATCGTTAAGTTACACATCTAGCCGATTTGCCCACAAACAATCAATCTTTACATAATTAAGTAGGTAGGTAGGTATCTAAGTGATGTCGAAAGTGAAACGAAAGTAAGTTGACACATAAAACAAAGTCGTAATGCTTATGTAACGAAAATTACATACTGTAAGTGTTTGCTACATGTATAACAGTCATGTCCATGGAGTTTTCAGAATTCGTTTTGGTACCTAATCGATAAGTTAGTTACATTTTGTAATGACAACAAAATTGATGAAATCGTGCGATTTCATTTTCAATTTTAGATATAGGTAGGTAACTCGCGCAAACTGTCCAAGAAGTAGCAACGATGTAGTACTTACATCTACATTTCGGCGGTTATGTTTAAGTGCCGCGCCTATTTAAAGGGAGTGCCAGACTTCTACTGACTAAAAACCACCAATGTTCCTTCTAAGCCGTTTATGTCGAGGCCGCGGTATTTCTTGCGGACAATCCGCAGCCTTGACGGTACTGAGAAAATCCTTATGGAAAAACCCAATTACACTTAGTCCGACCTGGGAATATAACTCAGGACCCCATGCACAGTAGTCGCGATTGCGACCACTAGACCTATCAGGCAGTCAAGTAGTCTAAACTACCTATATCATTATTGATCTAGAGAAATCCTAGAACAGGGATATAACGCTAGGTGTCCTTAAAAAATTACTTCTTGTTTCCCCTTTTTTTTTGGGGTAGGAGAAATCATGAAATAACCCCTCCCGCTCTTGGGCAGCGAAAGGGAGTGTCAGACTTCTACTGACAAAAAACCCACCCATGTTCCTTCTTAGCCCTATATGTCGAGGCCGCGGTATCTCTTACAACATCCTGCAGCCCCGAAGGGATTGAGCTTCCCCTCAAGTCTGCAAACTCAATAGAAGCCCTGGATTACGTAGTACTATTATGTATTATGTGCCTAGATTTAAAATAATCTTAAAAGCTCTCAAGACCTTGGCATAAAAATTCCAGATTAAGAACTTTTGTAACATCCTTTCAAAAACTTCGATCAGATCTGTAATATCCGTAGATTGTATTTCAATTTGTTCTGCAGTTAAATTTCAAGTGTTTTAGGAAATATACTAAGATAACAATGTTGCTATGGTGTAAGTTTCCTTCCTTAACACCATTTGTAGGTTTGTTAATCACTTATCGTGCCAATTGTTGCGAAGTCTGACCTCCTTGGTATTACCAAAAGACTGGACTATTAAACCTACACAACCGCCTATGCTGGCTGGGCCTTTGTTAGAAAGATAAGGAAGCTAATTCTTTGCATAACCTACGCAGTCTTTAACAAAGATCATAGGTTTTTTATTCTAATTTGCTTATTTTTCTAGCGAATTGATTGTCAAGTCTTGAGTTATTTTAGGTAGCGTCATAAACCAAACATTTGTAATTGCTCTGTAAACCACGCTTCTAAATATTTGGTCTTATGAAAAAAGAAAAGAGAAAGTTTAAACAATTTTGTTTGAAGTATAAGCTAATTGCAGATCACCGGCAGGCGTTTGTAGAATTTTGGCGTAATTGCCAAAAAGTCTGACAATCAGTCTTACCAATGCTATATGTATATATGTGTATACGTTATGTTGGGTGAAGGTCAGATATGCAGCTGCCGAGCCCCTTTTAGATGATGATGCGTGTGCTCACAGTTTTCTGGATTAGATAGATAGTTTTACCTGTATGCCTGAACGAAGTAGAAGTTAACTTTAAATACTTCCTACTAAAAGCTTCTTGCTATATTTCGCAAGGCAAAGCTGGTGCAATCACAGACAGACATAGCACAGACAGATAGACAGAACGCCTGTTAATTTAGTTAATTAACAGGCGTTCTAAACCGTTGACATCTAACCTTCTTTGACCGACTGACCTACAGTTTCATTAGACTTACTAAACTGACATAACATACATAGCATCGACATGTATAAGATGCAGTTGCTGCAATGATGTTAGACACCGGTTATCTATTAACGGGCGATTCTCTGTAACCTTGTAATCGGCTGTCCCGTCCGATTTTATCAAAAAGTAATTAAATTATCTTAAAAATAATCACTCCTAATGAAACTTTAACTCCGAATCTTTACGGGCCCTTTATTTTTAGAACCATAACTATTTTTAGTTTTTTTCTACACATGATAGAAGCTCTAAAAATACAGTCCCCTGGCTGTCCCCATCACTGCAATTCCACCTAGAAAAACGATTTACCAAGAAGTTATTGAAACTACATACATTTGGCAATCAATATAATAGAGAAAAATAATTAAATTATATTATTTTCGTAAAACAAGGTCTCATTACGAATTTTATTTATTTAGTAAACTCCTGTAAACTTTGTCCCCAGAATTTTTATACAGTCCCCTGCCAAATATTTAAATTCATAATAAAAAAAAAACTATAATTAAACGATACTTTTTTTGGAGTGAAACAAAACCCAATTGCTGTGAAGTTGGCAATCCTGCCGAATGCGGCGTTGGGACGCCATTTTTTTTAGTGTCAGAGTGTCATTTGTGAGGTGAACACGCGCTTGGACCGCTACCACACACAGTCCTCTGGTAAGTCATAATATGGATGTTAATTACTTTAATAATCTCTATATAAAGTTTATTGTTATAATATTAGTGTCTCAATTGATCGGTAGATTCTTAAAAAACTATTTTACATCACTTTTGTAAATAATGTGAAATCCAACCGAAATACACAGTCCCCTGGCAACAGTCCTCTGCCTGAAATTGCAGCAGGGGACTGTTTTACACAACAGGGGACTGTGTATTTTGCGCATTGGTTAATGTTTTTATGTATTGTTTGTGTCAATTTATCCGCTAATGATCTGTTTTATTAATGTAATAATCATCAAAGTATTATGGATCGCTTTGCATTATTTTTATCCTTTACAAACTTAAATTATTTTCCGCAGATCGATCGAACCGAACGCACTTGACAATAATGGCTCCTAAAAAGAAGAAGTTATCCCTAGAGGAATTACTACAGAAAAAGAGAGAAGCAGAGAGAAAAGTGACCCTCAAAAGAGAGAACAAATGAGAGAAAAGAAGAAGTTGAAGTACCAAAATAAAAAAGTAAAAGGTTTGCGGAAGTTAGTTAAGGATATGAAACCTCGTGAGCACAGAGCTGCCTTAAAGAAGTGGAAGGAATATTGTAACTTATAACAAGCCAAAAGACTAAGACTGAAAAGCATCACTAACACTTTTGTGCGAGGAAATACGCCAGTATCAGACCTAGAAGCAAATACTCCGCCTTCAAGACCCGCCAGTCCAGTACCAGTTCAAATATCTGCAGCTCGAAGCCCAGCTGTTTCCAGTGCTACCCTACAGCAAAGAAAAAAAAGAAGCCAAAAAGCGACGACAGAAGTTTAACAGGGAAAGAAATTAAAAGATCGTAAATTTAGCGAAAACGTTTGGAAAAAGAGCAAAGTGCAAAAGAACAGCTGATTTCGTTGTAATTCTGGAGGCGACATCAGCAATATTGATCAGTTTGTTAAAGTAATCCAAGAGCGATGTCCCGGCATCGGCATCACATGTGTTGCAATCGACGGTAAAAACATTCAGGCAATCTAATATTATAAAGAGGAAAGATTTGTTTGTTTGTTTGTAACGAATAGGCTCCGAAACTACTGGACCGATTTAAAAATATCTTTCACCGTTGAGAAGCTACACTGTCCCTGGGTGACATAGGCTACTTTTAATCTCTGTATTCCCACGGGAACGGGAACTACGCTGGTGAAACCGCGTGACGTCCGCTAGTAGTCGATAAAATTGAAGAGGAATCGGCCGATCAGAAGGGGTTTAAGGTCGCAGGTGTTTATTCCAGGTCCATCCTCGGCTTTCCAAGAAAATGTAACACACTAACAATGAAAAGTCATTTTTTTTTTTTTTGGTTGGTGTAAAATCATCTAATAACCCCTCCCGCTCTTGGGCATGTCGAGGCCGCGATAACCAGAGGACTACCCGCGGCCCCGACAGGCGTCGGCCCTTTCGGGCCCCTCCCATGTTGCTGACATCTCTTTGAGGCGCGCGTGGAACACGAACGCGCCGTCGACACGGCCTGTTTTCGTCGTGAGACGCACGGACGGCGAGTTAGCCCATCACTCACCGTCCACAGGCCCGCGTCTACGGTGGCCGGAGGTCATCGCGGGACCCCCGACGCCCGGAGCGCCTCCCGCGGAGGCTGGGACGAGAGGTTCTCTGCATCTCGCGTTCCGCCACCTCCTTCGCTAGCATCACTGCTTCGCAGAAGGAGGCGACGGCGTCCCATTCCTCCTCGCCCCGGACCATGGCTTGCACCAGGGCCGGGCGCGAGAGGTCGCCGCCGCCGATCGCCGCTACGAGAACACGGCGGGGCTCCGCCCAAGCGGGGCACACCTCCACTGTGTGCTCCACCGTGTCCTCCGGCCGATCCTCACAATGGTGGCATCCGGGCGATTAGAAAAATCCTTACGATTTGATTGGAGATCTCAGTTGAAATATTATTTTATGTTATTTGAGAGAAAAGACTGTTTTCTAATAATTATGTTGATAGTTGTAAGTCTTTACATGAATATTGAATGAAGCATTTAATTGTTGGTAGTTTAATGATATGACTATATTGATCTCAGACTGTTTCTAGCACTTAAGGTTAATTTTTGACATGAATGTTTAAAGAAAATTGTTATTTTTGTTCATTTTTTATAAAGAGATTTTGTTTACTATTATTGCAAAAATATTCTACAAAAATAATAAATAATTGATTAATGTAAAATGACTTTTTTTTTTAAAGTACAACAGTCCTCTGTCTCACTTAACAGTCCCCTGTCATGATTTCTTGGAAAATCGCTAATAACTCGGAAAATATAAACAAATTCAGTGGGCCTCTTTATCTAACTAAAATAAAAGTTTATTTTCTTCGAAATAGAACACGGTATAATAGCAAATTTTAAAAATAATTGCCAGGACAGCATTTATATGGGACCAGTACGAGCTTACAGAGAAATGCCCTAACCTAGCTAGGAATACAGCACCTCATCCACCATTTTATTGTCGTCTTTGTACTCCTTACATTATAAACGATTGTGTAAATTGTTGGCATGTTAGTATACTACAATGTTTTTGATGAATAAAGAAAATAAAAAAAATGATTGGCTTACTTCAAGTTGAATGTATGTGTGAAATGGCTTTGACTAGTCTCAAGTCTAGAGGTATCTTCTTCCAATCTGTCTAAATAAATACTAAAACTAGCTTATATTATCCCACCCTTTTCAAAATCATTCTGTTTTATGCTTATGTGGGTCCCACAGCTACGAGTACAAGTTATCTTCTCTTTAATTTAGCATGACGACGTCTAATGTTAAATGAGTTTAATGCGGTGGTACTTTTTGAGCAATTTTCTTATCTGTATTCCAGCAGACTTCCTGAGGATGGGTCACGTCTTCAGTTATGTTTGGGAGTATAAGAAAAGAAGACACGCTGCGCCGACCCCAAATAAATTGGGATAAGAGCAGGATAGCGATGTTCGCGACTTTGGTTTTGATACTACGCGTCAACTTCCAAGGCTCAGTAACAAACCTCGAACGTAACATAGTTTTATTACCAGCAAGATGCTGCTCCTACAACATTCCTAGATTAATAGTCTTGAGCATCTGCAAGGAGGTCCTTTTTTCCTGGGAACTATAAGTACACCTCAGCTGCCTGCTATTAAACCTAGGTTGCAATGTCTCGCGGTACGTAAAAGGATACAGTAAAGTGTCGGTATCTGACCGGTTTTTTCGCAGATAAACGTAGCCAGATGCATTGCGAGGCGACCTTGTGAGAGAACGGCTGTTACTTAACTCCAGGACATTATCAGTTTATTATCATCTGCAGTACCTACACTTTGGAGAAGTGCGAATTTTTTAGGACAACTGATAGCTCAAAATCTTATAGATTTGAATATTGTATATAGAATCGTTTTATTATGTAGAGCAAAATCTGTCGTTTTATAGCAGGACGGTTTCGAAAACATTATCTCGTTCTTTCTGTGGAAAATAATTATGGAATTTGTTAATCGAATAAATACTAATACTTTCTCTCGGTACATTTCTGGCCGGAACAACCTTCAGTTAAACCTTGTCAATTGTTGATATCGAGAACTGAAACAAGTTATTGAACGATTCAGGAAATGACATCCAGACAGGTTGGGTTCAGCCAACGAAACTGAGTAAAAGTACTCGAGGAAACTGAAAAAACAGTTCAACTGTAAGCAGGAAAAAGGCGAATGAATAAAAGAATATAATCTGCAGTAAGTATTGCAAAAAACTTTGATCTGATTAACTTTGAATAGGATTTGGTCATCCATTTCAGAGCACAACAATTGTAGTTGCCACATACAAAAAAGTTGCAAATGTATAATTGTAATGGGTTCAAGTCATGTCAAAGCCCCGCTAGCCTAAAGACCAAAAAGCCATTACGTTCTTGATAACAGTGTATGTTGAACTACACCCATCAAATACCTAATATGGACAGTCATATTAGTAGCACTAGTCCTATTGTCATAAACGTCATTTTGCCAAGACGAGTATGCCAAAGAAGGTCCATGTCTGCCTACGCCCAATGCTAGATGCAGCTTGACATTACCCATTTCGAATACCTGTCGAACAGGCAGTCCTTAAAAGACTACCTGTAACGGGAGGATTACATTGTGAAGGTTTTTTTTGATGACCCGGCTAACAAAAGACACTTTGGCCTAAACAAGGTGTATCCAAGAATTTTGGCGCAAAAAACATCAAGAATTTGGATACAGCAATTAGGAATTATTTTCGGTTTTATGTTACTACTTAACTAAAGCAGCTTATTTCCATGGGCTCGGCTTATTTGAACAGGTAAATGTATCATCCATTAGGGTATAATGCTACCAAGAGTTAGCCGCCCCAAGCCCTAGTTCATCCATCATAATAATGTCATACAAATGGCTGGCGTCTGGCCTTTGCGACCTTTAAGTAAACCAGGTTTTTGCATCGTGACTATTTTTAGCCATTAAGCATGCCATTGCTTCGTAAGTTATACACTGTGCTATGAATAAAGTTCTGAGCAGGGGTTAAAAATAAAAGAAGAGAGATAAACAGTCTTCCAACGTTGATTTCGAATATTTGATACCTTCGTCAAACACTAGATATTTTCTTGACTCAAGAATACAACGAACGGCAATTGAATTAAAGTCAGCCAAAAATTTGGCAGCGGGTTTGGCCCTTTCAGTAGCGTCCATCAGCTCTTGAGATGTGCATGCAACAGGAGAGGCCAGACACGATATCGAGTGTCCCATCGTTTGTAGGGAAACAACAAAACACTCCAGGGCAGAGCCGTCTTTGAATCTCCCTGTTGTCTTGAGATGTGCATGCAACAGGAGAGGCCAGACACAATATCGAGTGTCCCATCGTTTGTAGGGAAACAACAAAACACTCCAGGGCAGAGCCGTCTTTTCGTCTTCGATTAGCATAGTGTAGGTAGCCTTTCAGCTATATGGTTATATATGACATCCGGAGGCATGGCAAACCTGACTGTTTCAACAAATGAAGTTAAATAAACTAAATAGGTAATAATGATCAATCTTGTAAACCTACTAAAGGTTAATATTATTATGTCTATTTGATGGCTACAGTTAATTATCAATATTTGAGGGGTTTGGCGCTGATAGCCGAAATACAGGCTTTTGCCTAGTTCGGTTACAGATGGTAGATTCTTTTGTAAATGGATAAAATTAGCCTAAAGGATATAAATGTAATACTGCAAATTCTTATTGAATAAAAATTTATTATTATTATTATAATCAAGTAGCTTAACCCTAGCCCGTCTACAGCAAATCTACATCTTTCAAGCGATCCATTACATAGCGGAGCCTCAAGCAGGAATTCGAAGCATTCACAATCTGCGGGCAGTCCTTTCAATAATTTCAGGTTACTCTATGAACGTGTAAGGAGAGCGGTCAGCAACCTCGGTCCTATTCGCACGTCTGCGCCTGCGCATACTAAGTAAAGCGTGTGAAATAACGATAGCTTACTATCACTAAAAGAGAATGTGTTAGTTTTTATTTTTAGGACCGATTTTCGGGGTCTTTTAAATGCTTTATTTGATTTTGCCACGTTTATCTGCTGGTGCCGGCTGGCTTACAACGATCTAGTAATCTAGTTGTTAGTACCTAAATCTAAATGCATTTTTTTACAAAATAATCAGAAAATCAATCTTTAAAATAAATAAGAAATAGGGTAAAAGGTACCGAATTTCAATTTTGTTTCGAAAAAAATAATATAAATTATAGTTCGGCCGTTCAGAGAATGCGTTCCTGACACGTCGCGATTGAACTGACGACGTAACTTTGTAATGGCGTTGCAGTTACGATAAAAATATTTTTGCTGGTTGTTTACCGTTTTAACAATTGATGAGCATTAAAACAACATTATTATATCAATAATCAATTAATGTTATAATTTTGTGCCAAACTGAGTGTCAAATAACTTGGTAAACAATATTTTTCTAAATCTATACTGCGCTATTACAAGGTTATGTCAGCGCTTTATATTTGTAGTGCTGTGCTAAAAATAACAGGCAAGTATCGTAATCTGTTCATAAACAGTTATACTTATATTTTAATATAAAATAATACGCTTTGTTTTTCTTTTTAAGAATTTGAAAATAATGGACTATAAGATAACTTTTATGAAATATAAAAATAAAACTATGACCAAACCGAACGCGCGAAAGAAAGTAGCATTTTTATATTTAGGTTGAAAATGGTAACCCCAAATGGCGTTGGGCCGCCATTTTGTGACGCTAAAACAGTCGTCTGTTGTCGTTTGGTGCGCATAGACAACGTTCTTCAAGTGTTTTCGATCTGTTTTTATTTGATTACCCGGCTTTCGTTTAATGGACTAGAAGGTTACGCCGCCCGCCACAATACTTCCCCGCCATTCAGCACGAAAAAGATGATGACCCTATTAAAAGAAGCCTGCGGGGAAGTCACAAGAGATGACTGGGCAAAGGTTGTTGAGAAGACTAAAAACCTGATTTTGGAACATTATGACCCAGATATGAGGATTGATTCTGTTATTGATAATAATATAATTATACATGTAGGCGAAGATGATGAAGACACCACCTCCTCAAGCGAATCGGAGTCTGATTAATATTCTGTACGCACATTCAATTCAATGTGCTTACTTTATTGCATAGAAATACAGATTGTAACTTTGTAACAAAGAATAAATAAAACAATTTTATTATATGAATATTACCTTTTTTTGGTTTCCACTTAAATAACTAAAATATAAATTTTAAATGATTCCGCCAATTTAAAACGAAAATAATCTTAAAATAATGCGGCGGTTCATTTTGGAGGAACGGTAACGAACTCAGTGTTATGTTGTGCCCATCACTAGTCGTGACTAACTGATAGGTGTCAGGAACGCATTCTCTGAACGGCCGTAGTATAAGACCATAATTCGGTGGTAATATAGTAGTTTCATAATCAAGTCACAGAAAATGAAGAATCCTAGATCCGCATTCAGTACCAAGTGAAACCTATACCCACAACCAACAGGTTTTCATTCCGATCGCAGATTTCCGACAAACATTCCTGCTGCCTAGTCGCCGAGCTAGTGGCCACTAACTCTGCTACTAAACAGAGCATAGACGAAGGTTTAGTAATTGTAACTATAACGTGGAATAAAAACACTGGAGTTATCACTTTAGTCGAGACCGTAAGCTTAATAAAATATGATCAAATTATTATTTTTTATATTAAATGGGTCTACTCTCGACCTCAATCTGGTCCTGAGGACAGAGATGAGGTCGACGATGTATACATATTAATTTGCGATTTTAATTATTTGGGGTCGTATGCCCTTGGGAACACCGACGCAGGCAGGGAATTCCAGTATTTGGCTGTACCCATAATGAGAGTTGTAGCAAAGGGCCTTTTTTTTTGGCGGGTGGAAAATCGTCGAATAACCCCTTCCGCTCTTGGGCAGAGCAAAAGGGAGTGTCAGACTTCTACTGACTAAAAACCACCCTTGTTCCTTCTTAGCCCTTTATGTCGAGGCCGTGGTATCTCTTACAATATCCCGCAGCCCCGACGGCATACTCACCGAAGATTTAAAGCTCAATACCATTGATTGTTATTGTAGCATCTTTGTAAGATTCTAACTATTCAAGTGATCAGTAAAGTCAGCTATAAATCTTGGTAGTACTGAGGTAATTGCGAGCTATTACGGCTTTAAAAATAAGTACGATCACGAACTTTTTAGTCGATTAGTTTGAGTGATTAGGAAAACATTAGGACCGTTTATTATGGTGGTCTATTGTGTCCTTCCGATAATGTTTACCAGCGGTAATTATGATGAGATAATGAGACTTATTACCCAGTTTCTTATCTGTTTAGTTGCCAAACATGCTTTGTTTTACAAATTACAACACCGTAAGATACCTGTCATAAGGCAGTCGTATCACGTAAAATACTGGTATTCAGCTGCATCCGGTTAAACTGGAACTCGACCAAAACATCGTTGGGAAAAGGCTAGGCAGATGGCGCCGATGATGATGAAGGTCAACGATTAGCGAAAAGGGGATTAAGTTACGATAAGAGAAAGAAGCTGGTAAGGAACGAGTGCACGAGTGTGTAGTTCGGATAATTTTGTCGCTGGATTATAAGCGAGTAAGCGAGTGCACGAGTACGAGTGCTCGAGTGGCTCTCAGTCAGCTGTTGGTATGCATCAGCATTTTTTTTTCATTTCAGTTTATTTCGAGTCAGCGCAGCCTGTCTATGTTTCCTGTACTCTTTCCACCCTACCCTTCTCATGAGTAGTCATGAGTCAGACCCTTTTTTTTTTTTTGGCGTGTGTAAAATCATCGTATAACCCCTTCCGCTTTTGGGCAGAGCGAAAGGGAGTGTCAGACTTCTACTGACTAAAAACCACCCATGTTCCTTCTTCGCCCTCTATGTCGAGGCCGCGATAACTAGTGTACAACCCGCGGCCCCAACGGGACCCGCGGCCCCGACGGGAATGAGTCATACCCTTATTTATGATCAGAATGGACCACTGAAATGAGGACCATTCACACATTTCATCGATCTTTTTTATTGGTATTGCATATTCTCATAGCCATCCATATTCATACTCACTTCAACTTCCCCCTCGTAATCTTCCTCATTCCTCCGCATCCCATACCCGTACCACCCGTACCATGACAACCGAATATCTAAATAAATAATAAAAATAATGACATATGAATAGACTCTGGTAATATTATGGTAGGTATTTGTGCTTTTAACAAATAAACGATTTTAAAATAACATTTGTTTAATTAGAAAACAAGAAATACTTATTGTAAAAAGGTTTAGCACCCCTGAGTCACGTGTTTTTTTTTTGTTTACCTTGAGTTAAGTACCTAAACCTATGGCGTATTGCGTTGTTGTATAAAAATGACAACACCATAACAAATAAGCCTAGTTAAAAAATAACGGGGTCGCAAAACATTGTTATCTTAATTTACTTAGTTCTGCGCGCTATGGTGCGGCCACGGCCGGTGACCTCCGGAAACAGGTATGGCTAGTGATGCGACTTTACCGATTACGGATGATAGTTGATCCGCAAGTCGCAGGTTTTTATGCTTTTCTTCATTCTAGTTGGTTTTTATTTTAATATATAATTATGGGTGGAATAGAAGTTTAGCAGGTACCTATGTATGATAATCCCTACGATAAAGAGCGATAGTAGTCTTCTTAATGAAGAAATTATTCAGAAAGGACAGGTTCGTAGTCCTCGCAACCGGCGCGGGCGTAGGTGTATGACCAACAGGGCGTACCTATAAGGATCGTAGCAGGTGGCGTTATGTGGTTTCGCTGCCCTCCCCTCAATGACGAGTTCCGAACCCCACAGGGTGCCCTTACTTTATTTTATTCGGGGAACTTGCAGCTAATACAATATAAGCGAGCTATCGTCTATTTTATAAGCCCTGGTTTTTTCTTTTCTTTTTCCTGCGACTCTGTCTTATAGCTGGGCAAAGGCCTACCCCATGGTTTTTTACCCGACTGCGGCGAAGCTCAAAACGTGGGTTATTTACAATTTGCCGTCTCCGTCCATTCCGTTGAGAATGTATCCAGATCGTCACGCCAGCGTGGGTCGTGGGCCTGCCTCTAGGGGCCATAAAATCATTTGAGGTTACCAGATTTACCACAGGACAGTCTGGTTGAGCGTTGAGCAGTATTGCAACCTTATAGAGTTAAACCGCGAGTACTAAGGTACTAAGGTACCTATTTCACCAAAAAAAACGAATTAGTCCGTCTGTTAGATTACCTATCGAAAAATATTGGATACGTGTTTTTTGTTTTATGAAATTAATAAAAATGACGAAAATAAAACGTGTCAAAGATCATGAGTGGGGGCTTTTGACGTCACTTAGTGAGTAAAAAAAATACTAACCTTGTGACGTCACACGATTTGACACGACTTTTCGAAGCACTGGTCTTCATCTTTTGTTTCCGTGAAAAAATAAAAAATATCGATTATTTTTTGAAAATGTATCTGACGAACTACTTAATCAGACTTTTTTTGGTGAAATACCCTTTTGTCAAAGTAGGTACCTACCTACCTACAGATACAGAGGTACGTAACTATTTACTATTGTTCTATCGTAAGAAACAATATATTTTAATTACAACCAATGTTATGTAGGCAGGTGTCAATTTGCGTCAGTAAAATTATTTGATTGATGATTCAGATGTTGTGTGATTCTAAGCCTACCTACAGTACCTACCATGTTGGCTACCTATGTCTTAGCCTGGGAGCTTACAATCGTTTCTTACCAGACTTCTAAAAAGGAGGAAGTTATGTATTCCATCAGCATCTTTTTAGGGTTCTACCCGAACGGACCTTGCATTTGACTGTTTTTTTTTGTGTAGGTAGGTAGGTACCTACTTTCTTTCCTAAAACCTTAAAAGCATTAGGTACCTACTAAGAGTTAGGTCAAACTAATTCCGACAAGGTGCTGATCGGTTGCGACAGCGGGACACCAGACTGCCAGATAGATACCTACTTACATATCTGTCACACACAGGTTGGTTGTTAAGGTTCGTAATCTGTACCGGTGAATAAAAAAAACAAGAGGACCCTGCCAGCATGGAATTTGAAATACCTACCTACTAATGACGTCAGTGGTCAACGGTCACAAAACCGGCTTTTTCATATTCTGATCGTGTAAGGGCGTACGCCCCGCACTCCCTCAACAACCCGCAGGCCTCACTTCAAGTTCACCTTAAAACTTTCCACAGCCTCCTGACCTTCGCCACTTAGCTTAGAAAGATCCTGCTTCATTTTATTGTAATGAATAATGGAACTGCTTAGTCCTAGACCTCGTTGCATGTAAATGTTTAGGTCGAATAGTTGTTTATGATGGTCTGTGGCCAGTTACTTACTATCGGTAGTAAGTACCTACCTACCTACCTTTTTCCTGAGATTTAGGAAGGAATCTTATTGAAGAAAATCGAAACTCTTTTATTTGATGTTTGGTGAACAATAAACTGATGAACAAGCCTTTCAAAACAACCTCAGCTCCATGCTTTCTATAAATTATTTTTTTTATGAATAAATATCTGTGCTAAAGCAAAATATTTTTTTTGCTATAGCACCCTAAGACGACCCACTGACCAAAAAAATATAAATATAAGTAGGTACCTACCTACCAACCTAGATACAAACTTAGCTAGGTACATAGCCTAGTCTAAACATCTGCCAGATAAATGAGTGTACGCTAGATACTGATATCGATGTAGTATGGAATTTCACCTGCCTAGGGTCGGTAACTAAGATAATGCGATTGAAAATAAATAGAAGGTACCTGCTATCAATTAGGTAGGTACCTAGGTAACTTTTATGTATCTTCCGTTGACTTTTAAACTACCTATTATAAAATCACAGCGCAGTTATGAGCTTTTTTACTAGAAATATCTACACTGGACTTGGGAAATAAATCCTATCAATTCAAGGTCAGTCACCGAATTCCAATTTCAAATAAACTGACAGAGACAAGACAAGACAAACAACGATATTTGTTTCGGCCATCTGCGCCCAATCAGAGCCAAAATTTTAAAAATCAACGAACTATTTTTGCTCAGTTACAATCGTAGTTTTACCGCTATTTCACCATGAAACATTAAACACCATAACAAAACGCTACTCACCGAATAACCCAATACTATCAGCAGAAAAATCCGACACGATTCAGTTTCGTTAAAACAAAGTTTTACCCGCGATTTTTGTTTGAAAATCACGTTAAAACTGAACAATTTACACTGTTAATGGTTGAAACACTTGTTTTGTTGCACTTAAACACAGTTTTCACTATCACGGATTACTTGTGAGGTGTAATTTAGTCAAAAACATCGATACTTTTACGTAAAGAGTTTTGAACTGATAAGGCACGAAACGCGTCTTTTCGCGCCGGTGACACTATTGCTACTAGCGCTGGTCGCGGCGCGCGGGGCGGTCGTCGCGGGAACTAGTTTGTTGAGCTGACTCGACGACAAAGGCGACGACAGCGGGGCGGCGACGCGACGCTGCGTAAGAGCGATGCGTAGCGTTGCGCTTGCGACAGCTTTGAGAAATATTTTTGAAGTTTTGCCGAACTAGGGTTCAGTAGTCAACATATGTACAGGCCTACAGGGTGGCCGGAACATTGACGTCCAAAAATAAAATTTCGGTCCCTCGTATCGTGGGGTATTCGAATCACCCCCATGTATGTTCCGCGACTTTTCATAGTTTTCGAGTTATGAATTTTTTTCTGAATGTTTGAAAATTTTCGACCTGACCAACCTAAAAAAATTCTAAAAAAAAAAGTAGAGGGTTTTATCGAGTTTCTTTTTTTGCAACTGAATTTTCATAAGTAGTACTTTTATGCATAAAATAATCAGCTTCGTAACTGTGATGAAAGTTATGAAAATGTTGATCTAAAGTGAAAAATTTACGTTCGGTAAATTATGACTTAAATTTTCAACTTCAAATTAAAAATCTAAACAGGTGACTTCATGGTTCTCAAGTAGGCTTCAAGAATGCGCCAGACTCTCAGCTTTCATAATCATTAAAAAACGTAGGACTTAATGGGGCTAACTTTGGCCTTAATCGGCCTTCAAAGACTGCGAGGTGGAAAATTCTTAAAATTAGCTATCTGATTAATAAATTTTTTTTTTCCATTTTCTCGCTCCTAAGGTTATTTAAATTTGCTAACCAAAAATGACTGCAGGAAAGCTAAGATTTAAACACGGAGATTTTTTTAAATGTTAGTTTAATGAATTTTGCGCGATCCGTTCTCGTGGACTATGGGTTGTAAACGAGGGTGCAACTCTTTTACCTGCAATAACAATGGACCGAGAGGAAAAGAGACCGAATTATTGCTATCTCTCTCACGCAAGGCGCGCAACAAGCCAACGCGAAACAAGTACCTCAGTCGTACTCACATTGTGTTTACTGCTATACGCGTGTCGCCATTTTGTCTTTACCACACTCGCTTTGCCCACGGACTCCGCTGCCTACTTGTTTGACTACTTTGCTCGTTTATTGGACTGTGTTTTGCATTCTGATTTGGACTTTTTTTACGTGGAAGTGTAAAAAATGAGTTACACGTTAAGTGAATATGCAGAAATGCATTATTTTTATGGAGTTGCACAAGGAAACGGCCATGAAGCAGCGCGACTGTATCGCGAACAACTTCAACGTCGTGGTGGGCCGCAACCTGAGCGATATCCCGACCATCGTGTTTTTATTAACACGCACAACACTTTGATGGCAGGCCGCATTCCTGGTCGACGCGGCAGTCATGAAGGAATCCCTAGAGCTAACCCGGATCGCAGAGAAATGGTGCTGGAAGAAGTTCAGCGAAATCCGTCTACGAGTACGAGAAGTATGGCTCGTGCTCTGAACATCCCAATGACTTCTATCCAAGACATTCTTCACGATGAAGAATACCACGCGTTCCACATCCGACGAGTCCAAGCTTTACTGCCTACATATCACCAATTGCGCGTTGATTTTTGCCAAACCATGTTACGAAAAGAGCAAGAGGATCCTGGATTTTTCAATAAAGTTTTATGGTCAGATGAGTCACGATTTGAGCGATCCGGAATATTCAATATTCATAATTACCACACGTGGGCGAATGAAAATCCACTCGAAGTGAGAGCTTCGACATTTCAACATCGCTTCAGCGTTAACTTGTGGTCTGGTATCCTCAATGGCGAACTAATTGGTCCGTTTGAACTGCCGTCCAGACTTGATGGAGAAACATACAAAAACTTTTTGGAAAATGAACTTCCATTGTTGCTGGCAGATGTGAATCTCGAACTCAGACGAACCATGGTGTTGCAAAATGACGGCGCCCCGTGTCACTATGCAACCCAGGTCCGAAATTACTTAGATGAAACATACCCCAACAGATGGATCGGACGCAGCGGACCAATTAGGTGGCCTCCACGCTCACCTGATCTCAACCCCATCGATTTCTTTATTTGGGGCTATTACAAGGAAATAGCATACGCCCGAGACTGTTCAAGTGAACAAGAGCTGAGGCAGTTGATTGCAGAAGCTGAACGTGTTGTGAGAGAGAACAGAGACGCTTTTAGACGATTGCCAGACAATTTCTTACGTAGGTGTAGAATGTGTATTGCTGCTGGTGGTGGCCACTTTGAAAACCTTTTGTAAATGTTAAAAATAAATTAAGTACTTTTTTCACATTATCATCTGTGTTTTATTCAAAACCACTTTTTACGTAAAACTTTTCTTACCCAACTCTGAAACTATTTGTTGGTTAGTTTTCAGTATTCTTATCATTAATTAACCTTAGGAACGAGAAAATAGCCAAAAAAAAATAATTACTCAGATGGGTAATTTTAAGAATTTTTCCACCTCGCTGTCTTTGAAGGCCGATTTTAAACAAAGTAGCCCTATTAAGTACTTCATTTTTTTATGATTATGAAAGCTGAGAGTCTGGCGCATTCTTGAAGCCTACTTAGGAATTATGAAGTCACCTGTTAAGATTTTTAATTTAAAGTTGAAAATTTGAGTCATAATTTACCGAACGTAAATTTTTCACTTTAGATCAACATTTTCATAACTTTCATCACAGTTACGAAGCTGATTATTTTATGCATAAAAGTACTACTTATGAAAATTCAGTTGCAAAAAAAGAAACTCGATAAAACCCTCTACTTTTTTTTTAGAATTTTTTTAGGTTGGTCAGGTCGAAAATTTTCAAACATTCAGAAAAAAATTCATAACTCGAAAACTATGAAAAGTCGCGGAACATACATGGGGGTGATTCGAATACCCCACGATACGAGGGACCGAAATTTTATTTTTGGACGTCAATGTTCCGGCCACCCTGTAGAACCCTTATAGTTTTGCCATGTCCGTCTGTCTGTCCGTCCGCATTATATCTCGAAGACTCTTACAACAACTTGTACTGCCGCACTCAGGAGATGTTTAATGATTACATAAACCATCACTTTTGTAAAGATGATGCACTTTTCTGAAGGTTCTGTATGTCAAATCTTTACTAAGTGACGCCTTAAGTAATCACTAAATATCTCTGAGTACGGCAGTTAGTACTAGAAAGCTGTAATTTGGTATGAATTACAAATAGGTAAATTACGCCAACAAAGTGCTGAAGTAAAATATTGAAAATAAATACATTTAATATTTTTAGGTATCTCCAGTACATATTAAAGTAGGGATATTTTTAAATTTTATAGGCACACAACGTTTATCTTATATTTTCTGAAGCTGTTCAAGTATTTGCGTCTGATAATCATAATCTCATGTGGCTGCGCTGATGATGAAAGGTATAACTCCTCAACGGTTAGGAGTTGGAGGATAATTCTTTAATAAAACTTTATGGGGACGTATACCTACATACATATATAGTTGTATTCTTTCAGGTTATCTAGGTGAGCTGATTATGGAAGGTAGAGGTACTACTCCTCAACGGTTCGAAGTCAAAAGCAATTTAAGAGAATCTTGAAGGTTAAGGGTTAGGTTTCTTGGTTGAATGTTAAATGCACAGTAAATATTTGTCTAAGATATCACAACTAAAAATAGAAAAATAAAAAAATAAAAAAACTGGTGGCAAAACGAAATAAGGTCACCGACTTCAAAAGGATTTTTCTTGTGAAGTTTATTTTCACTTTTTTGTGTCTTTCATTTTTGTGTTTTTCACTTTTTTGTGTTTTTGAAGTCGGTTTTTTTGCTAAAAAGATTTTTTTACTCGCGAAGTCCATTGTGTGGGATGTCGTTGGATAGGTCTAGACTCGTTTGTGAAATATTGAGCTTTAGAGTGCAAACTTTTGTTAGAGTCTTAGTTGTGGCGTCTCCACTCTCTGACTCCATCCCACCTGGTCCCACGTCCCAGTCATAAAATAAAGAAAGGCAAAAAATAAAAGATAAAGATTTTGATTCTTCATTGTATTTCCTGTTCACTTATTAAGAACTGTTCACCATCAGCTTCCAACAACCACGAATGTTCTTCACTGATAGCATTTTCATTTTTCAATGCTGTCAACACATTTTTTATGCTATCGGCTCTATTGCGATATCTAATAACTTTCGTCTGAAGTGTCTTTATATGTTGTTTATGGTGGTGCAACATTTTTTTATATTTCTTTAATAGTACTTTGTATCGTTTCAGAGTCGATATTTTTTGATCTGGTTTTATGATAGTTTTCTTTTTGTGAAATGTGTGTTTTGAGCTTGTTGTTGGCTGAAAAAAAAAAACAAAATCCTAGTTTAGTTTTTGAGATACTTAGAGTGACTACAGTCCTTTCACTGATATTTAATTTAACACAATATCATGCCTGTAATCCCCGAAGGGTTAGGCAGAGTACCCACATTTCACCAGTAATGTTCAAGAGGGTAGTTGCCAAAAAAAAACTAATTAGTTCATCAGATCAATAGGGTAAAAAAAAAAAAAAAAGAATCAAAAAAAAAAAGAATCGAAAGAAAAAGATCTAATTTGTCCGTCAGATAGATTTTCACAAAATATTGGACACATATTTTTTTTTCACGTAAACAAACAATGAAGACGATACAGTGCTTTGAAAAGTCGTGTGACGTCTTAGGTCATTAGTATGACATTTCTTACCGGTGAGTGACTTCAAATCTTTGACGCGTTTTATCTTCGTAATTTTTTATTGATTAGTTATAACAAGAAAAAAAACGTATCCAATATTTTTCGATAATCTAACAGACGGACTAATTACTTAGAATCATATTTTTTTTAAGTCAGTGAACATCGCTATATCCAAAAAATATTAGACACGTATTTTTTCTTATTTCACGTACTTAAACAAAAAAAGAAGAAGGCACAGTGCTTCGGAAGTCGCGCGACGTCAGTCTGGTAGGTTTTTTTCCAGAAAGTGACGTCACTAGCCCCTCGACTCACGACTCACTTTAACACGTTTTATTTTCCTCAATTTTTATTAATTTTATAAAACAAAAATCACGTATCCAATATTTTTCGATAATCTAACAGACGGACTTAACAGAATCATATTATTTTTAGTCAGTCAACTACGCTATTTATTTAATAAACCGGGCACAATTTAATTATTGAGAAATTGCTCCTGATGGAAAAACCCGATAACACTTTGGCCGAAACCAAGGGATCGAATCCACGACCTCTCACGGCTCTGCACTTGCGCTTACGACCACTAGACCACCGAGGCAGTGAAGATTGATGTAGGTACAAGGTACGCAACAATTCCCGATAGATTATAAATACAGACGGCAACATAATATCAACCTTTAAAAAACCAAATTAAGGTATGTCTTATTGCACGCGAAGTGCATACGAAGCGAGGTCAGGTTAATCTGGAATTCTGGATACTTACTGGCCGTGTGTTCTACATACAGGACCTACACCTTTATTTCGGGAATAAAATATTCACGGAGCGATATTACGCTTTTTTTGTTTTTGTGAGAGATGATGAGAAAAGCTTACTTACAGTTACAAAAACTAATCGCAGCTTGAGGGTAGGTAGAGATCCTGGCATCAGCCTGCGGGTCTTTGTGTAGGGCTGGTAGCAGGTCTCTTCAAAATGTGAGCTGCAGATGGTAGAATGCCGGGTAGGAGTCCAGTCGAAATTCCGGCCGCAAGCATCGATCCATTTCTCTTTCAATGTCGGGTCTTTTGGGAAACTGTAAGGAATGAAATATTACGATTACTTTAAAGCAATATTTTTAACCTCCACTCGTTTATTTTGTCATCACAAACTAGGCAGTCATCAATCATCAATCATCAACAGCCTATTAATGTTTCCACTGGTGGGACACAGGCCTCCTCTCTTTTAGAGAGGGAATGTGCTACAATCTACCACGCGGGCCCAGTGCGGATTGGTAGATGTCACATGTCTTCGAATTTTTTGGTTCAATCTAAGAGATGCCAGTTTCCTCACGATGTTTTCCTTCACCGTTTTGAGAGCAGCGGTGATGAAATAAATTACACAAAGTAATGTGCCTGCCTGGGTACGAACCTACGACCTACTGTTCGTAAGTCGGGGCCACCACTACTGGATCAACCCTGCTCTCTCTGGGCCACCGCTGCTCTCTCTGGGCCACCGCTGCTCTCTCTGGGCCACCGCTGCTCTCTCTGGGCCACCGCTGCTCTCTCTGGGCCACCGCTGCTCTCTCTGGGCCACCGTTTCTCTCTCTGGGCCACCGTTTCTCTCTCTGGGCCACCGTTTCTCTCTCTGGGCCATCGCTGCTCTCTCTGGGCCACCTGCTCTCTCTGGGCCACCGCTGCTCTCTCTGGCCAACCGCTGCTCTCTCTGGGCCACCGCTGTTCTCTGGGCCACAGCTGCTCTCTCTGGGCCACCGTTTCTCTCTCTGGGCCACCGCTGCTCTCTCTGGGCCACCGCTGCTCTCTCTGGGCCAAGTGCTCTCTCTGGACCCCCGCTGCTCTCTCTGGGCCACCGCTGCTCTCTCTGGGCCAAGTGCTCTCTCTGGACCCCCGCTGCTCTCTCTGGGCCCCCGCTGCTCTCTCTGGGCCAACGCTGCTCTCTCTGGGCCACCGCTGCTCTCCCTGGGCCACCGTATCTCTCTCTGGGCCACCGCTGCTCTCTCTGGGCCACCACTGCTCTCTCTGGACCACCTGCACTCTCTGGGTCACCGCTGCTCTCTCTGGGTCACCGCTGCTCTCTCTGGGCCACCGCTGCTCTCTGGGTCACCACTGCTTTCTACTAGGCAGTAGGTAAGGATAATTGCCCATCATCATTTTCTTTTTTTTTCTCCTGTCCTTATCCCAGCTCATTTAGGGTCGCTGCTGCATCTCTTCTTCTTCCATATTTCTCTGTTACTCGACATCTCATCAGACACCTCCATTCTAGCCATATCATCCTTTACATTTCATACCTTTCCATACCACGACACTTATACTCATCCATACTTAATATTATAAAGCTGAAGAGTTTGTTTGTTTGTTTGAACGCTATAAACTCAGGAACTACTGGTTGGAGTTGATAAAATCTTTAGATGTTGGGTAGTCCTTTTATTGAGGAAGGCTTTAGGCTATATAACATCACGTTACAATGAACAGAAGCGGAGCATAAATGAAAAATGTTGCAAAAACGGAAAAGAATTTATTAAGAATTTATTATTTGTTTTGAGAACTTCCGTTACGTAGGCTCCTTAAACAGTTTAAGTAACACGAATGTCATGTAAGATGGAATTTTCTCTTTAAAAGTTCTACAAAAAAGTCCCCGATGACAGCATAATATATCTATCTATAAAGATTTACTCTCTTACAACCATTTTTCTACAACTAGGTACTTGCACCAAGCCCGACTTACACTTGGCCGGTTTTTCATTACTAAAGGCAATACTGTCTTTTACCTATTCATCGATATGCATACCAAAAATTGTATTTTGCTGCACAACGGGTTAAGAAGGAACATGTGTGGATATGTTTCTTCTTAGCCCTTTGTGCAGAGGCCGCGGTATATCTTTCGAGCAACCCGCAGCCCCGACGGGATACGAGCGAGGTGGTAGGTACCTACCTAGTACGACGACCAATAAAGCTATAAAATCCAGTTTATGTGGACCTCTCATTGAACGGGAAATCGATCGGAAATCAAAGCGAGGCCATGTTATACTGGAATTTATAACTTCATGTGTAGCCGTGTGTACGATACTTACATATGATAAGTCACACCACAAGTAGTGAAGTCTGCCTTGCCGCTCCTATTTCCACAGATTTGCACCGAACAACAAGGCATTTTAGTCAACTCTGCAAATAAAATGGCGGCTGTTGGAATGACAAAAATGATGACAGAATCGTTTGTAATTTATGTTTATTAAATGACTGTTGTAAGTATCTGAATCCTAATAGGTTTACCTACAGTGCAGTACGTAAAATGGTAACAATATGACAACACGTCACGTCATCACAACGAACTGTCATGACATCTGTGACCAGCGCAGCGTTGCCAGATTTTTTTTTGCCAAAACGGGAGTTCGGAATTTTTTGAGTGAAAATAGCGGGATTCTTTCGTCGAAAGCGGGACATAGTAAAAAAAAACATTTATTATCAGAAGTTTTTAAAAATTTCTCTTTTTATTTTAGTTCAATTTACGTTTACATGACAAAAGATAGCAAAAATACCCATAGAAATTGTATTTAACTGAAATACATTATTTTAAATCAGATTTACCCTATCGTTCAATAGTTGAATCTTATTCGTCGCCTCCCGTCCGCTAATAAATCTCCAGGAGATTTCTGTCAAAAAACGCGCGGATGGTGGGAATCTCCTGGAGATTTCGTGGATCGGGTCGGATTAAATGCCAAATATTGCCTGTCTAGAGTATACCTTTCCTACTTTAACTTACTCAGACTGTAGGTGAAAGAATAAGACAGGCATATAACATCACATGCTAAACATTCAACAAAATTTTTTATCGGAATGTGTTTCTGTTGTGACGGCTTCATTTCGTTTAAATAAATAAAAAAAAACAGAAATTAAAATCAAATAAGTTTTATTCTTCAGAAAAATATGCTACACAATTCATAGAAGCTTTTAATTGACTTAGGTACCTACAGTTCAAGATTGGAAAAATTGCTGTGAGCATCAGTGGCGTAGCGTGCCTTTGCGGGGCCCCGTATAAAATTTTGTTTGGGGATTTCTCACAAAAGGTAAAAAAATATTTGCACAAAATTAAAGGAAATATTTATTCATCATAATAATCTCAATTTAAAAAAAAAAACAATATCGTCTTTATTTATTTCTGATATATGTATAAAAAAAAATTGGGCTGTATTTATTGATCTTTGACTACGCACGTTGGGGGCCCCTGTGTAATTAAGTGTAATTAGTCCATCAGATAGATTTTCAAAAACGAATGGACACGTATTTTTTTCTTTTTTCACTTAAACAAAAGATGAAGACGATACAGTGCTTCAAGTCGTGTGACGTCACAAGGTTAGTACTTTTTTACCCACGAGTGACGGCCAAAGCCCCTACTCCTGATCTTTGACACGTTTTATTTTCGTCAATTTTTATTAATTTGATAAAACAAAAAACACGTATCCAAAATTTTCGATAATCTAACAGATGGACTAATTCAATTTTTTTTGGTGAATTAATAACCTACTACAAATACATGAAATTTCTGTGAAAATTTAACTTCTTTTAATTTAAAGTTAGTGCCACCCGCCCTCGCTTTATCAGCATGCTGCACGCACGGTCAAGTTATCCCCGAAAAGCGGGACAGAGCCTGTCCCGCGCGGGACATTTAATTTTTGTTTAAAAATTGGGACGTCCCGCCAAAATCGCTCGTCTGACAACGCTGTCTGTCATCTTCTTGCGTGACGAAGAACTTAAGTTAGGTATTCATTACATTATGATTCTGCTACAGGCTGAGAGCCACAAGAACGTTATTTTATTTGCTAAGCAGTACTTTCTAGTAAACTATTGTGAAAAAGGTAGCTAACATACATTCGCGAGCGTTATTGTAGTCGTCGATGGAACGTGTACCTCGCGTGGTGAACACGGCGCAACTATTTCGCGTTGTGGGAGCGAGATGCACTCTCGGTCCTCTTTGGTCATATCGATGCGACGCTATTACCTGGCTGCGCGCGGTTTCCGCGCATCTTCGTAGCTTCGAAACCACACCTCTAGATGAGATTCCTGAATTCTAGTTCCATGAATAAAATTATGAGGGTGCACACCGTGCACATAATAATTATTGTGTTTGGCCAATGGTAAACCTTGGCTGTATTCGCTTAAAACAGGTTGACAATTGCTTCTGGAAGTATAATTATTTTGTAACAGATGAATTTAATTTGTCATTTTGTTTTATTGCACTATTTACGTACACGTCTGCCTTATCCTTTGAGGATTACATGCGTGATGTTATTATGTAAAAGACTCCAGGACTTAAATAATATGGGGTATTATTAAAAAGTTTGAATCGTTACCCAATGTGTACAGAGTTTTGAAGTCTACAGTTCGGTTTTTGCAAATAATATTAGAATTTTGGAATGCATGTATGTAGTCCAATTTCATATATTTGTAGCCCACCCTTACAAAAGTAATGGAAACATCAGATGGTGTGTAATTTCACCCCATAAAAAACATGCAGCTGGTATTCCGTCAAATATACTTTAAAATAAAAACGGACTGGTCTTCAACAGCTGATCAGCATATGGCAGGCAAATACAATTATTTGAGACCAGATGCCAGAGGCTATAAAAATACTTTGCGCCATCCATTACGCAGTCAGCTAGAACATTGAGATGAGAATAGTGAATTTAAACAGCAATGTATAACGAAATGAATTTTATTCCCGTTTTAATGTATGATGTGGTGGAGGAATCTTTCGTACAGCAGGTGTTCTTACCTGTTTTAAACAAAAGCGCAATCTTCATTCACAATTTATTTATAGTTAGTGGCTCCTGGGTGGCAATAGCAAGGTGTTTGATAACATAGGTTACATTTATGTACACATGTCTACAGGGAGCCAGCAATGCTCAACATCAACAATGCACGGCACGAGAATGCGCGACATAGGAATGTACGTCATTGGAATTCAAAACACGTACATTCCGATGTCGCGCATTCTCGGCCTGAACCAAGATTGTCCGGCTTGATATTGTACAGCACGACAATGCACATACCAGCAATGCGCGACACTGGATTGCACAACACGGGTGTGTACGCCCTTGGAAAAGGAACCATCACAATGTCTCCAAATACTCGGCTGTACCTTGCTTGCCCGATCCAAGAATGTACGGCACGATAAATGGCGACATCGCGTGATTGGCCGATTGGTTGGCCAATCAGGTGACTCGGAATTTTGGGACTTGGATACTAGGTAGTGCTGTTCCGAAAGACGATTGTAAAAACGATGTCGAAGGGATCCATAGGTTAGGTTAGGTTAGAACTGTGACCAACTACGCGCGAGCCGAGCGAGCGAAGCGAGCGGTGCCGCGGCAGCGGCCGGCGAGCGGTACCTCGAAATTGGTCGCGAAATTCTTCTAAGTATGTTTATTTTGGTTTCATTTGTCATGCTGTACATTAACAAGCCGGACAATCTTGGTCCAGGCCGAGAATGCGCGACATTGGAATGTACGTCATTGCAATTCAAAACATATCAAAGTCCCAAAATTCCGAGTCACCTGATTGGCCAACCAATCGGCCAATCACGCGATGTCGCCATTTAAAGTGCCGTACATTCTTGGGTCGGACAAGCAAGGTACAGCCGAGTATTTGGAGACATTGTGATGGTTCCTTTCACAAGGGCGTACACACCCGTGTTGTGCAATCCAGTGTCGCGCATTGCTGGTATGTGCATTACAGTGACGTGCATTATAGGGTCTCTGTCTACATAGGGTCATGCAGGGTGCTTATGGAAATGTGTGACGGCACGGTTGGCGCAGTGGCTAAGCGATTGGACTTCGACGTTCGATCCCCGCTCGGAACAAATATTTGTATGGCCTACAGATAGTTGTTCCGGGTCTGGGTATTTGTGTATGTGAGTTTAAATGTTTGTAAATGCACCCACGATACAGAAGAAATTCCTAGTGTGCGTTCCTAAAAAAAAAACGTTGTACTTAGTGTTCATGATCTTCTTCATCGAAGTAGTTATGATAGGCAGACTAGACAACTAGCCAACTGCGACTGTTCGGTTGCAAAAGGGCCAATGAAATATTAGCCAAACCAATGATTGCTTTCGGTGGCGTTTAGCGGGCATCGGCGATGTCGAGCCCAGGTCCTTCCGTCCACTCGATCAACGAGGCAGTCATACTATTATTTAGATAATACAGGCTTTGTCTCTTGTTTGTTTCAATTCGATTAACGTTCGACCCCTGGTACGAGCGTCTAGACGATCATCGTTGTTTTTTTTTAACCTGTAGGGAGTTTAATGGCTGCTTTTACTAACAAGAGACGACTTGCACCTAAATTAATGCTTTAGAAATAAAAGAGCTGTGTTTTATTAGTGCTCTAATTATAAGACTTACTTGGTCATAATGGGCATAAGTTTATCTTAGATATCATCATCCAACTTATTCCAACTTATTTGAGGTCAGTGCAGCACGTCCTTTTTTTTTGGCGGGTGGAAAATCTCCCGCTCTTGGGCAGAGCGAAGGGGAGTGTCAGACTTCTACTGACTAAAAGCCACCCATGTTCCTTCTTAGCCCTCGATGTCGAGGCCGCGATAGTGACTAGTGACTAGTGTACAACCCGCGGCACCGACAGGCGTCGGCCTTTTCGGGCCCCTTCCAGTGCAGCATGTCCTCTCCTTCCATATCTAGTTCAAAAGGAGGTGCTATGAGATGACGAGTGGGTAAAATATTACCCTCTCGTCATCTCATCACACCTTTCTTGCTATATCTTTGGTCTTATTCGTCGAGTCGCTGGCACAGTCATTGTTAAAATTTTGCTAGCCAAGATCTTCACCACTTTTACCACGTCATAGGTAGCAGCGCAAAGGTACATGTTTTGGGGTAAGAGGGCAGGAGAGGTCATGGGATATGATGTCGAAGATAAAATAATGCCCGTTACTACCAAGTAGGTCTCATGATAGAGCAAACCTATAATGGTTCTCTCTCCTATACAATCCTTCGCCAAGTGGCGATAACCAAAAATATTCAACGATAACCCAGACTAGCACACGCTACTTCCAAACCCACAATATATTTATTATTATCATAAAATCATAATAAAGCCATCAGCACGTTTCAAAAGTGAAACGAATCGCCAGCAATGACGCTCACGAATAATCACCGAGCATTCACGAGTGGACACGAAGGCTCTCGGATCGTGACCGGGTTGCGTATGCGCAGCCTTGCCGATCCGGACGCAGTATTGTTCGCACTTGACACTGGATGATTATGGCTTGAGGTGACCAGCTGCTTGTGTGACTGATCTAGGATTAAGATTTGCTTAACCTGACCTTTGTAAAGGATAGGGATGTTCTCATTGCAAGTTGAAGATATATCATATACCAACCTATAGTGTTTGACCAAATATAATTTTTCACATTTTAGTTGCAGGTAGGTAGCATATCGGATAGAAGATTATACTCAGTATACGACTTTAATCGTCAGTTAATGTATGTTCCATTTGTTGTGCTAATTATGCCTCAGGTTTTTGTTTAATTTGGAAATTGTTTTTCCTACTAGAATATTCTTTTCTGATTATTTTTGTTGCGGGATCCAAGTCAGTAATTTTTTTTTTTGGGAATTCGTCGAGCTTCGTTGTCTCGGCGCATTTCTGGCGTCGCCCCTTTTGATTCTGGCTTTCAAGAGTTTCAGTGGTTTGGGATTAGTGTGATGGGCCTGTCCCTAGCTTTTCCTACTTCTCCTTCAAAGCATGCTGATGTCACTAAATTGAGTTTACCCAAAATTATCTAAATAAACACCTTCAGGAGGGTCCAAAAGTTCTAGTAACGAGCAAACAACTGGGCCCCAAGTCTGCTATTCAATAGTGTCAGAATGATCTATCACTGATCTCTTAATTGTTGATTTTGACAAGTTTGGTGTTGTCAGAATCAACAATTATGACATCAATGATAGACCATTCTGACACTATTGAATAGCAGACTCGGGGCCCTGGCCTCGGGTTGTTAAGTAACCCGTTGTTTATGGGAGCGTTACTTAGGTTATCCTAACCACTGATAGCATCTGTTCAGGCCTAGACGGTTTATTTCAACAATGACTAATACCCGTTAATGTTAAATTATTCACGAAGATTACGAGATAATGTACGTAGGTCATAAGGATGGGATGGGATGATATGGCTAGGAAGGAGGTGACTACTGACATGACGAGAAATAGAGAGGTATGGAATAAAAAGACATGTTGCGCCGACCCCATATAAATTGGGATAAGGGCAGGAGAATGATGATGATGTACGTAGGTCATAAAGCTATTTCCTTTCTTTGTTATGTTATGTTACATTACAACCACCATGAAAATAATTATTGTTGAGCTGTACCTGAATAAAAACCGTTGCGTTGTTCGAGTATCGTTATTTTTAGCACTTTTCTCTATTAGAATTTTTGTTACGTCATCATCTGCCTAGCCTTTAAAGGCTAGGCAGTCTTTTTCGAGACTGGTTATTTCCATTCCACCCCTAGGTGGAACCGTTGATTATAACCGTTGAGTTAGTTTTTTTGTTTGCATTTATTTATTTATTTTACTATTTATGTACACACAGGTACTTATTTCAAAAAATATAATAATAGAATATGTGAGCACAAAGGTACTGCTTATTTCTAAAGAAATTTCTGCCAGCAGACCTGCAAAAGGAGAAATGAAAAAGAAATGTAGGTAGACTATAGGCGTGTGAATAAAAAAAAAAACGAAATGAACAATCAGTTAAAAACAATTAACTAACTTAACCTATATTAATAAATACACATATATGTAAATAAATGGACAGACTAGTAGTAGTATGGCTTTTACTGTGCTATCAAGTAGGTGTGTGCATGGGCATGGGGCTGACTATGAATACCGCACACGGTAAAACGTGTTTCGTGTCATAGCAATGTCGTATTACAACTCACGTACTAAGAATATTGACAGCACGGGAAAATATTTGAATGGTTGTTTGTTTAAATGTTTGTAAAGGCACCCACGATACAGGATAAATTCCTAGCGAGGGCTAATTTTACTTAAAAAAAGTTGAGATGTTTTAATGATATTGCCACTAGCTATCGAAAATCCTATTATGTAAATCGTAGTAGAAATAGTTGCTACTTAACTAGTGCCCCTGTAGATGCATCTTCATCCTGCGGTTTCTACCAAATCCATTATGTTTCAATACAATAAAATATTTCACAGTTTTCCACGCCGGATGACGGTCATTACGATACGCCATCAAATTCCTATAAAACATTCTATAAAACGCATTCACTCGAATCGTAGTCATTCACGACACGACACACTGTCCCATTGTCTACATGTCTCATGGTAGCATCACACATTGTACTTTCCATGAGTCAAACGAAAGCCGAACACCTGATTGTTCTATAGAAAACAGAGAACATTATGGTACAGCTATGGTATAATTTCTAATTAGTTTTTAAAATGGCGTCGTCGACGGTGCCAAAATTTCGCGCCTTTACTTTTAGGTTAGGTTAGAAATTGGTGCTCTTTTGATTTGGCATTGCAAGGTGATGTCAAGACTGTGTCGTGATCTACAGCGATGTTATTAATAACGTGCTTGTGATGACACTGATGACTCACGTCAAATTATTATAATCAAACAGTGTATTTATTACCAACAATTGACTATCGAAAGCGAGGAAGTTTTGCTGGAAACAGGAAATAATGTGTAAGAAAGAATCTCCTAAGCTATTAGGTTCACCTCTGCCTAACCCTACAAAAATATACATGTTATGTTTTGTGTATAAGATTAGTATCAGTTGTGGCACCTATGTGCCACAACTGATACTAATCTTATCTACGCAGACATCGCTGTCAACTTCAAAAATATTGCCTCTACTTTCGAGATACCAATTACGTTTGCAAGCACATTTAAAGTCAAACACGATTTCTTTGCAAAGTCATCTCGCTTCAATTGCTTCAGATACAAATCGATCAAGATCCGCTTTGTCTGACTAGTTTAGATCGAAACTTGTTCTTATGAAACAAAAGCGATTCACTGAGTCAGCCATACATTCCTCTTTAGGTTAGTGGGTGCATTAAATTCTCTAAACAAGGTACGTAAGGCCGTCTTGTAAAGCTTAGATGGCATTTTTCATTCACTTTGTCAAACAAGCTTGTTATGGCAAAGCTAGTTGATTGGCGGCAAGTGTGAATTGATTGATATTTTAGTGTAACAGGTTTGGCGATAACTGTGGCTATAAAATTATTTAAAGTGAAACCTGATCGACGTTCAAAACTTAGTGGTGAACTTCCTAAACAATCCGAATAGTAAGGGAAATCTTACATACGTAGTAATATTAAAACAATCGCGAAAGCATTCTTGTCTGTACGGCGCAAAGGCTGAAGGAATTACTAGTCAACTAGATTACGACGAGTTAGGATACTTTTCATCTTTCTAGTTCGTTACATTCCGTGATTTGATTTTTGACCATCATGCGGGCAAAATCGGAGGCTAAGGTTAATTTGAAATCAATAAATAGGCAAATAAGAAGTAATAGACACCAAACGACTCGAACTTTTAGAGAGCTTCAAAGCTTTTTGTAGCGTTTAAAGATTTTAATGAACACTATATTAGAGACTGAATAGTTAGTGCTACATAAGATACGTTGATTTATTTACAAGAATATGCGACATGTTCAATAGAAAATACCTTCTTTTCTCGATGACAACACACCACAATTTCACCGACACAACGCTACCCGCATCGGCCCAGTTTTGGTTGGTCACTCGCAGCGACCTAGACACCAGGCCCAGGGTCGTCAGGGTCGCCATATGGTGCACATATGACCATTGTACTTGCTCTGCAATCCTCTGTCGAAGCGACCATGCCTCTTCTGGAACGAATCGAATTGAATGTCGTTTACTGTCGAATAAATAACACGCATGATCGTTGAAAATAATTTTACTTTCGGCTTAATTGGATATTGGTAACTAGTTTTAGTTTAAAAAAAAATCGAAGACATGTGACATCTACCAACCCGCACTGGGCCCGCGTGGTAGATTATAGCCCATCCCTCTCCTAGAGAGGAGGCCTGAGTCCCTGCAGTGGGAACATTATAGGCTGATGATGATGAACTAGTTTTAATCTGCGAATAGACTGGTAGCCAAGTAAAACATTGGATAAAAGCTAGGCAGAGGATGAATCCTGTTAGGTACTAATTTCGGCTGACATTCGTAGAATTTGACAGTCGTTAAGATAGCCGTATAAGCACTCCCGCCGAGACATTCCGAGTCAGGGCGAGTGCGAGAGTACAGTCAAGTGAAGAAGTCTTGCAGTCGTTTCGTGAACAATACTGTGTATGTATTCATCTGCATTCTATTAGACTGGAAGACGACACCAGCATAGTTGGAGAAAGGTTATGTAGATGATGAAACGTTCAAGAAGTGTGACAAACATTAATTGTAAAGAATAAGGAGTATCACTTTAACGGTTCCTCAGATGACATGGAAAGGTTAAGGTATCGTCACGCGGTTTCACCCGCGTAGTTCCCGTTCCCTTGGGAATGCAGGGATAAAAAGCCTTATATGTCTCCCGGTAGTGTAGCTTCCCAACGGTGAAGGAATTTTTCAAATCGGTCCAGTAGTTTCGGAGCCTCTCCGTTACAAACAAACAAACAAACAAACAAATCTATCTTCTTTATAATATTAGTGTAGACAAGTAGTTTAACTTAGTTGTGTCACAGTTGAACTACTTGAACTACAGACTCGTCAAACTTATGCATGCAAAATTACACAGTACAAGATTCAATCCGATAAGCAACTCTTCTACAAGTATTAGACAAAGTACGAACTCCGGACGAAATTTGCGAATACTTGAAGAGCCTATCTATAAATAGTGTGTTGTAAAATGTCAACGAGACATACCAAGGGCCAAGGTGAGCTAGAGTTGGTAACAGTGATATGCGAGACAGAACAGTCGATCTAACTGGAACACAAGGCGAGGTGAAAGATGTGTCGTGATTTACTGCTTGTTAGGAAGGAATGCAATCGAACTGCACTATTTGAGATAGGGAAACAGAGGGATTTTTTCACTATTGACCTCTTTAGAATTGAACAGGGACGATGAAAAATTGTTTTCAAAAGCTATTAGAAATCTGCTTTGGTAATAGGTATAAGGTAAAATAGCAATCTTTTGCGACCTATCCAAGGCTTTTGATTGCGTGAATCACTCTTGAAACTTTCGCATTAAATACGAGCAAAAATGTTAAACAATGGATTTTGTTAATGAGTGACCAACTAAAGAAAAACCATGGTTTAAGGACTGAATGCGGAAATTAAATGAAATTAGCAAACAACAGGAAAGGTTTAGGATTCATTAAGATACCCTGACAACTTATAGCCACGGTTTCACCCACGTGAATTTGCTAATTGACCCACGGGATCGCACTTCGCATTCTAGCGGTAGCAATCATTTTTTTGGAGGGTGAAAATCATCAAATGACTCCTCCCGCTCTGGGCGGAGGGACTTCTACTGACTAAAAACCACCCATGTTCCTTCTTAGCCCTTTGTATCCGGGGCTGCGGTATCTCTTTCGAACAACCCGCAGCCCCGAAGCTGTAGCAACCCTAACAGAAAGCGCTACTTAGCCGTGACGTTTAAACGTAAAGCTACACGTATGATAATGGCAGGTCAGGGATCACGATGCGTAGTTGCAAGGGGCAACTGGTTCTTAACTTACAACTTACAAGCGTCATTAACGACATGTTTCCTCAATTTCACTTTAAAGTTATGGAGACAGGTGACAAATGACTGGACAAACTTTTACGCGTAACATTAATTTCTTCTAGTTTAACATTGACTTTGCGATAAATAATAGAAACACATAAAACAAATAAGGAAAATATACGCCACATCCTTTATCGTAAAACAAAACTGAACAATAATTTGAACTTGCTGTGTATCTTGCTTCAATGATGTGATATAAAGAAGCTCCCAGTTCATCACGAATATTAAGTATGTGGTCCAAATCAAGATAGAGTTATTCCACCTTTATCACAGCCGCTGTTCCTCTCCCAGAATTGTTTGATTAGCAATATAGTACCAGGTTACAATGGGCTTAGACAAGTTAAAATTCTAGCATTGGTACCTAAAACTTGAAAACTCACAAATATTTTGGAAAACATCATAAGCTAAGCCGAGAAGCAGTAAAGTGTTACAGAAACACGAAAATCTATAGAAAGTCATTGTTTCTGGCTAGAATCTAGATTCTGTTCTTCGCAAAAGTAACAAGACACGATCTCTTGACGTAAAATGTTAGTAAACTTCAACTCTTCAGGCATCTATTACAAACAGTAATGGTCGTAATCATTTGGAAAGTAAAATGGCGTACCTTAGCTCACATCTATCGGTGACCAGCCTGTGGCATGGCCGATGTTATTATCTTTTATTTTATAAACATTTGTACAAGATAGTGGGGTGACCTGATTTGGATGGTCATCGGCTTAAAATAGTTTGGGCGTGATGTCATGTCAGATTTGTACCAGATTAACCGCTCCATGTTTTTATTCTGAATCAACTTGTGAATCGGATTGCTTGATGGTATTTACACTAAATTATTTCTGCTGTCCACCCTTCTGTTTCTTCTTAGCTTGAATTAAATACTTCTATAGTATATACCCTAGGTAAACGCAAGCTTTAAGCTTACTTACAATTAGTTACAGTATCATTAAATAAAAATAAAATAAATATCCTTGGACATTTCACACAACGCCATCTAGTTCCAAGCTAAGCAACCTAATGCTTGTGTTAAACTACTTATATACTTTTTTTTTTGTAAATACATACATATTATAGATAGAAAAAACACCCAGACTCGGAACAAATACTTGTAGGTCGTACAAATATTTGTTCCGTGCGGGAATCGAACCCGCGACATGCTGCGCAGCAGTCAATCGCTCAACCACTGCGCCAACCGTGTCGTCAACACCATTGTTCGGATACCATTTAGTTTATTTTGTTCTATACCGTATATTATTTCATTTAACTTCAACTTTACTTCTAAAACATCTGCTCATCACAAGCCTTGGTAGGTACTGCTTACCTATCTCTACCTACCTACAGCTTCACTTGCCATAGATTACAACTTTCTATGCCCTGAAGCTTTATTTACCCCATTAACGTCACTTGAAAAACGCTAACTCATCTAAATATATTGTCATATAGAGAAAATGTTATGCAGTGTCTTTCAATTACCGATAAACGACCAGCGTATCTTGAAACACGGTGGAACTAAAATGAAGTGCACAGACATTTCCCTTGGCAAGCAGAGTTGGGATGGAATGCCAAGCTGTCTCCCAAGAGGAAGTAATAATTATGTGATGAGAAAGTTCACATCAAACTGAAGTGAGTATTTGAATATTCGATTCTTTTTAATAATTGTCATTAATTTTGATTGATCATCAGCTTTACACTCTCGCTTAGACATTCTGTTTTTACTAATAATTTAAACTTTATTAGATACGAGTCATGTCTGTGTATTTATCAATTTAAATGTAATCTGCTCTAGAATAGAATTTACTTACAATAGACTTTTCTGAATCTTTTGCAAATAGGTCAAATAGGTCTTATAACTACCTAGTACATCCACATTTTGCCAATTACGTCATAGTCCTATGTAATAGGGGGCGTGGGTATTGCCATTAAACGGGCACAGATCTCCGTCGCAGCCACTTAGAATTTCCTGATGGAAAACTTTTTAGCAACCCCGGAATCGACCGCAGGACCCTCATACTCAGCACCACTAGATCAACGAGGCAGATTTGTTCCGATATACTTAATAAATCATTATTGAAACTGGCAATCCACATGACACACACACATACATGACCTTTGACACACACCGTACACCGTATCTCTTTCCTCGTAAGCAACGCGAATATAAAAACTGACACTGCGGAAGTCAAAAACGAATACACATTCGATTCGCACAGGAAACCCAATGACGCATCGTCGCAGCAATCATATCCTGGAATTCAGACACACATTTCTTCAAAAATTATGATGATACATCATCTAATCAAAATACTCTGATACTGTTAACCTGTGCCATCCTACTTACGAGTAACTGTTGTGCAAAGACATATTTCCACTACTTTAATTTGTGTCGATCTAGGGCTAATATGGACCGCTGATCGTTGATATCCAACCCGTTCCACGTGCTTCTACGAGGTCTACCGCGACGTCTTCTGGCTGTGTCAGGGCTCCTGATAGTGGCTATTTTAGCCCATAGCATATTGGGCATCCGGCAGACGTGGCAAATTAAATATCGCTTCTGCTTAACTGCTGTTAGACATGCAAGTGTAGGTACTATTGATAGAATCCTGCCTAATTGCATATTTGTTCGGAGATTACAGTCGTGATTTGCTATGTGAAATTACTATCTTCAAAAACAGTTTCAACAAACATTTGATCTCTAATCACGAATTGCTTCACTTAGTTCCTCTCCATACAAACACCTGTTAGAAAGTCTAATCATCAGTTAATCTGATACTCATTCATAGCAATCGATCGTAAGACTATTATAGACGAATTGATTGGACGCCGGTAATGCTCCTGATTGGACGGGCACCGGCGTACGATGGACAATCAATGGATCGGGGAAACTATCGGCATTTGTTGATTTGAGACCCAGTGATCTGTTTTGTGATGTTTGTATGGTAGTGTTAATGGGTCGATGACAATTTAAATTGGGCCAATTTCAGTAGTGACCTCAGCTGCAAGCAAAAGGACACGATATCAAGTGTTCCATCGTTTGCTAGGCAACACCACATCTAGACTCCAGGGCCTCTGTTCATGTGGCTGCCCTTTTTAAGACGGGAACAGGTACATATATCCGCAATACGCACAATATTACATTAGCATTTGTGCAGTATTGCGTAGTGCAAGTATTATATTACCACTTATGTTGCAATCGGAATCTTATTAAATGAATCATTTCACCTCGTCGGAAACTTAAACTACCGCTACCGTATCCTTACATCTGTTTAAACCACCGGTCAACATCTCACAGAGTGATTCATCGAGAGGTCGCGATCTCGAGTCTTGCCTAACACAATCTCTCACAAATCTAAATCTCCAAAATTAATTATCATAATTACCGCCAATAAATTATATAAAATTCTACGAAAACGTAGTAGAAAAGAAATGTCTGCTGACTCCCACGTCCACGTCATGGTCAGTGTAACATGATCGAGTGTAATCCGAGTGAGTGAGAGTGCAGAGAATCGTCTGACAAACAAACGGCGGTATGTGTTGTGTGTGAAAGTGATATGTTTCGTGTTCTGCAAAGAGTTCGCGTTAGATATGATAGCTTATTGTGGGAAGTGTTTTGTAGGTGTAGTACACACTGTATGTCGTGTTGAACTTTCGATGAGGCAGTATTTATCTATAATATGTATGTATTTAGAAATATATAAGTATGTTTATCAGTTGTCTAGTACCCATAACACAAGCTCTGCTTAGCTTGGGACTAGATGGCGTTGTGTGATAGTTGTGGAATATATATTATATATAGTATTTGTTGAATAATAAAGCGGACCTGAAAAAATGACTATACATAATGTACTTTCGACGGCCAAACCTCGTTTAGTGTCTCCCGAGATTGAATCATGTTCAGAGGTTCAGAGATAAGTGATAACCTTTAGAGTGATTATCGACAGGAGTGACATTAAGCTTTTCGATGGCTAATTACAGTTTAATGGATTTTTGAGTATTCCCGCAAGCGTTAATTGATGATAGAATGTAACTTTGTCATGGTGTTTCGATACAATATACGATTCTGCATTGTTTGTTGAAAACAAAGTCTGACCTGCAGGGCTATTGCGTATCTTTTAAATGACAGTGGCTATAGCTATTGCTACACTATTGCGATTTGTGACCATCTAAAAATGCCGCTCAGCACCTACTATCACTGAATAGTGTTCACTCTTTCTTTCCCCAAAAATATGTGTGTAGTACACCTTAAACTTGCTAATGATGCGTGAACGAAATGTTCTGTACGTTTAATTAGCGAATGTAGCTTTGTAGGGTTATTGTTTCGAGTCTTCTCTGAGACGCTTAATCTAATCGAGTTATGACCTGAACTAAGTTTAAGGCCTTTATTAAAACACGGTACCTACTAAGGTTAATGTTGTGGAGAAAATCAAAACAAAGTGGATAATCAAGTTGGTAAAATATCACAAAAATCATATCTTTTCCAAAAGCACAGGTACTATGTATAGAGATAGTGTACAAAGTTATCGGGATAATAATAATAATAATATAATAATATTCCACAACTATCACACAACGCCATCTAGTCCCAAGCTAAGCAGAGCTTGTGTTATGGGTACTAGACAACTGATAAACATACTTATATATTTCTAAATACATACATATTCTAGATAAATTACACCCAGACACAGAACAAATGATCGTGCTCATCACACAAACATTTGTCCTGGGTGGGAATCGAACCCACGACCTCCGGCATAGCAGTTAGGGTCACTAACCACTAGACCAACAGGCCAGTCAACAGGGATCAAAGATAGACATTTCAGAGAACGACAATTTATAAGAACATGAGGAAACTGATGGATGACCCTAAAGAATTCCTTCATCCAGGCTATATAAACTTCGCAAATTTTATTATTAAAGAAAGTAAGCATAAAGAAGTAAGCCCTTCTTTTTTATTTCACCAAATAATAGCCTATCTTTAAGCAAAACTAACAGCCAGCACTATCTTTAATAACACTCTTCCCAAAACCGCGGTCACTAAGCATGAACAAAAAACAGTGTAAAGTCAATTAATAGAAAAGAAAGTGCGGCAACGTATAATAATGTAACGTCTGTCTATCTGTGGGAGACCGCTGCAGGGCATTCGGTCTCAAATATAATTCTAATAATAACTTAGAAGTACCTACTTGAACTTTTTGTTAATGGTCAACTATCACTTGCGATTTCATCCGCTTAGTCGTTTGATCATTGTGGTCTCAAAGTTATCACCTTGTTTGTGGTATTAACTATTACGTGATGATGATGATGAAAAGAAATTTAAATTTTCAAGATAATATAGTTTTTTATTTTGGTAAGTATACTGGATGAGTCACCGAGAATTGAGCTGAGTGGCGTGAGATTAAAGAGGCCTATATCAAGCAGTGGATTGCTATAGATAGGGGGCTATTGATAGTGATGATGATGTTTATCTTTGAAGAGAAGATATCCCGTCGGATATCTTGGATGGTGTCCTCGTCAATTAGTGCGAAGAAGCCCACCATCATGAGAAGTGGAAGGATCGGGGGAAAGCCTTTCTATAGGATTGGGACAATACGGGTAAACTAAAATCAAAAATATAAAATATCTCAAGAGAATGATGATATTCTCATCGAAATTTCTTTTCTTTTTTTTAGAAACGTTGCCCCACACTAGGAATTTCTCCTGTATCGTGGGTGCGTTCACAAACATTTAAACTCACATACACAAATACCCAGACCCGGAACAACTATCGGTAGGTCATACAAATATTTGTTCCGTGCGGGAATCGAACCCGCGACACGCAGCGCAGCAGTCCATTGCTTGAGCCACTGCACCAACCGTGCCGTCCATTCCACTCCATTCATTGCTCGTGACGTATCTTGAAGAAAAAAACTAGCCTAAATTGTATCGAGTTTTTGTCCAAGAAAATACATCAGGAAGAATATAACCATACCGACTTTATGGTCGGTTTGATACCGATGGAGCCATAACGGCATTTAGTATTAATGTCCAAGACCTCAAGGTTTAAGGATGGCCCTTAAACCTTGAGGTCGTGGTCGCACATATATGAAGCCATGTCTTTATTTTCATAAGCCTTGTCTTGTCTTTGGTTATATTCGATCCACTTATCGGTTACCTTAGTGGTAGAAATTATTACAATAAAAATAATCTCGAGTTGAGCTAAGTTAGAATAGAAATCCGAAGATCAAGACAATTGACTATCGCTTAGAATAATAATTCGATATTTCTGAAAGCTAGTGTCAATTCAATGCTTATGAACTTTCTCTCATCGATCGGTATCTCATCTCTTTTTTAAATTTCAAGTTGTACAAGAGTTTCCCAAAACGCCCGCCCTACGACGACACATTGCAAATTTTGGGGCTACGTGAGCATCCACTAGCACAACGTTTTAAGAGTGCTACATTGAGTTTTTCCGTAAAATGAGATTTTGACCCCAAAAAAGAAAGTCGTTTCCTAACAAAAAGTTTTGCGTAGGGGTTCTTAGTTTGATGTACAGAATGCTTGGTTGACTGACGTATGTGTGCAGGGTTAATTTACACCCTGTAACTGAATGATCAATGGTTCCCAGATTAGTTATAAACCAGATGATCAATAGATCAGATTATCCAACATACTTATCCCTACGTACCGTTGTTCCTCGACGTCATTTACTTGTGATATGTGTCGCTCCAGATCACAACATCCTAATACAATAATCCGCTAAGCACAATACCTACATACCCTACGGTGCTAAACCCGGCAGAGTGGTACGAGACCGGCCCAAGATATCTGCGGAATGCGGCCCGCCAGGCTAATGACCGCGACTGCCCTGCGTCCACTAGGGCTTTCACATTTCTCTCGCCAAATATTCCTAATGCACCAATGGGTGGTAAGCGAAGATGTTGGCGAAGGTCCTAGGGAAATCGATGGGGGAAATTACCTGGTTAATTATAGTAGGAAGAATACAGCTGTTTCCAAATAAATAATTTAACTTGGAAAACTTTGAGACGTTATAATTTGGCGCTTGAATTAGATTAACTGTTGTATTTGAGAAATTAAATAAACATAAACTTTATGACAACATTGAACGCGTATACAAAGGTTCATTTCCGTGCTATTTAAAGAGTTTTTTCGAAAGCAGGTGGTCCTGACTGCAGGATCATGTCATGTCTGTCATAAAAATGTATTGTAATTATGAGGGAACAAAGAAACGGACAAACATACATAACCCATAACCCTCACAAATACATAACCCTCCTTTTGGGGTTCGCCACAGTCGGGTAAAATGGTATGTGAAAAACAATAGAACGGGGAGAACGGGTTTGAAATTCAGTTGCAATATTTGACCAATACATATTTATTATACGTTAAAAATAAAAAAATAAAACCAAATTAAAGCCACACACCACATTGACCATTTCAACAAGAACCAAATTCGTCTCGTCCACATATCTAACCATCTTCGTGTAGACAGGGAGATCGAATTTCAATCAACCAACAGGAATACAGACCACAGGGACATACACACATTCTTTCCTAGTCTACAGCTATTACGAATGCAACAAGGAAGCTGTATAATCACCTAGGAGCACATGGGAACCGACCACGGATGTCACTGGTAATCAATTACCTCGGTGACTGACACTTGATTTAACTTAGTGCATAGCTGGCTTAGATCTTGGTGTGTGGTCCTTGGCTAGATTCAATCCGGTCTATCAAGTGCCGGAAAGATCTAAGGATGGACTGGGTAGGTAATTACTTGTGTAAGGATGAAACGTTAGCGGAGGTGCCTTTGCTTCCCGTCGGGGCTGCAAGATGTTGTAAGAGATACCGCGGCCTCGACATAAAGGGCTAAGAAGGAACATGGGTGGTTTTTAGTCAGTAGAAGTCTGACACTCTCTTTCGCTCTGCCCAAGAGCGGAAAGGGTTATTTGATGATTTTCCACCCGCCAAAACAAAAAAAGAAGGTGCCTTTGCTTGTAAGAATATTGATGGAATTATTGATCTAGGACCAGCAGGGATATTGCGTATCTTTTACATGACAGTGGCTAACCTTTAGTGCCTATCAATTACTGTCAAATGGTTCCATTTTGTACTAAACCATAACCAATTTGACAATTAATCCATAGACAATTTGATAGCCACTGTCATTTAAAAGATACGCAATAGCCCTGCAGGTTGAAGTAAACGAGGTGGCAGGTAAAAGTTGTGGTCACGATAGATTTTGTCTGGTCAAATAATGACTTGTCAAAAAGATTCTCTACTCTAGGACGACTGCTTTGGGAAGAAACTCCTCGATAAACAAAAGTCTTTTAAGTTAGAAAACTTAGAGACGAAATATATGTAGTTTAGTTAATAAGTAAAACCATATACGACACAAACATACGATCACGACTGTAACACCCGAAGGTTTAGCCTCCATTAACGCCACTATTTATGTTTAATCACATGGAATAGGGAGCAAACCTATTGCCATCAACCGTGCACAAATCCAGACTCGATGGCTGCTACTGAATTTCTGATGAAAAACCCAGTAACACTTTGCCCGTTCCAGGAATCGAACCCGACCCCACTTCATGCTGAGCAGTCGAGCCTTCATATGAATAATTTTACAACCATATAAAAACTGGAAAGATAAAAATAAGACAATTCTGAAAAGAACTTGTATCCAACTTTAGCAATCAATTTCACTTCAACTTATTATAATAATAAGTGCCAACAAAAAGGTAAATTTCTAAAGAAAAATTATTATATTTCTCGGTAAGACCATGTTAAGGTGTAACGTTTTCGCTGATAAGGGGCTGGCTATGTTTACCTGACGCAAAAACTCCATGCGGTAACCGCATCCGGTGATATGGCGGGTATCCAATGTGCCACGTCAATTGCTATCATTTTAATATTATTGTTAAATTATTATTGTTATAGTTTCTGTTTCGGCTTTCGATACTCGACTTTACGTCGGTTTTGGAATAGATATCCCGTCCTGCATCCCGCTGGAAAAAAGATATCTATTTCCCCCTATCTCCTTCCTCGTGCGCGGATTGTACTTTTTGTTTTTGGTGTGTGTGAGGTACTGACGGATGATTGCGGAGAGTCTACTGTGTGTGTTGATTGTCGTGTGTCTGGTGTGGTCTTTGTGTGTGAGGTGTACTATTAACAAACACAGTGTCTCCACTTTAGTGAGTATGGTGGTTGTGTGTATGGATGCTTGCTTTGATTATTGTTATATTAGTATTGTTAAATTCCTTTATTTAACTTTATACATTTAAATTATATTTTCAAATATTCCTATACAAAATAATATAAAAAACATTTAAAAATATAAAAAATAGTAGCCCACCGGTATCGGGAACAGGGTCCAAGCTACCGGCATGCGGCAGTCAGGCTCCAGAGAAAGGAACCTCCTAACAATGCGAGCCATGTCCAGGAGTACCGCTCTCTGTATCAAGCCCCTGATCCAGCTGCCTAACGATATGCCATATTATTATTGTTATATTATTTAGACTACCGCCTTGGTCTAGAACTCGCAAGTGCGTCTACTGAGCCTTAGGTCCCAGGGTCCAAAGTGTTGGTGGAGTCTGAATCAGGTGCCCGTGTGATGGCAATAGGCTCAGCCCCCTATTACATATGTGGGATTTAAACGTAACTAAAATAAATAGAGTTTCGGTGCATTATTAGGTACCTACACCCTGCGTAATCCTTTCGGGTAACCGGCGTGATATTTTATCGTTGGCTTACTGCTACTGTGTACAGTTATATTATTATGTAGGTGATATACTTCACTCACTGAGCAGCGGTGGCCCAGTGGTGTAGGCCCCGACTTACGAACAGTAGATCGTGGGTTCGAATCCAGGGAGGCGCATTACTTTGTGTAATTTATTTCATCACCGCTGCTCTCAAAACGGTGAAGGAAAACTTCGTGAGGAAACCGGGATGTCTTAGAATTAAAAAATTCGGAGACATGTGACATCTACCAACCCGCACTGGGCCCGCGTGGTGGATAGCGCCCATCCCTCTTCTAGAGGGGAACCCTCAGTCCCTGCAGAGGGAACAATATAGGCTGATGATGATACTTCACTCCCAATAGTTCAATATCCTCTTTCAAAACGTTTTGTATTTCTACGAAACATTTCAACAAGAATGCCATCATTGGCTTATCAGCTGAATATTCAACTGCTTTCAAAGCAATTACCATTTGTTGTGTTATCTACCTCCACAATCCAGCTACCGAGTGGAATTATTACACCATTTGTGACTTCCAGGCTTTTTCTTCTTCTGTAGATCTTTGACAGTCGTCAATGACAAAGTTAACATACTTTCTGAGTCACGAAGAGTTCTAATAGAGTCTTAAACGAAACGAGAACAAAATGGACATAGTCACGTACAGGATACAGCACTCACAAGAGCTTTGACCACCGTCAAGATTGTTGGCGATAACGGCGGATGCGGCGCCTTGTCTGTCCACTAGGCAATCAAGTGCCGCAAGTGTCACAGCTACTGAGATGTTTAGCAATTACATCGATGGCACAGGAAGGTCTTTTCCCTTTTTGAGATCAGCTGATATGTGTTTGAGATTGGAATCTTTGATTTTTGTTTCCTTTATGTTTAGATTTTAGATATAGTGATCTTAATGTAGGGAATTATGAGTAAGTAGTGTCAGAAGTAACTCTAACTCAGAAGTAACGCAAGATATCGTTGGTCGTGAGGTCGAATCCAGGCAAGTGAGTGATGTGATGAGTCTTCGCTGATCTCAAATGGTGAATACAAATATAGTGAGGAAAATATCCCAAAATTAGCAGACATGCAACATCAACAACCCGCACTCAGTCTCAGTGGTGGCTAATAGGCTGGTCCACCCCTTCTTTTACACCCAAAGCAAGCAGTCGGAACGTCACTAAGCTGATGATATGAGGTTTTTTATTTTGTTTTCAGAGTTCCACTGCTGGAAATCCCCTTTCTCCGTTCAATTTTCTCCCCCCCCCTCCCTCCCCACTTTAGCTTGGCTGTTTTTTCTCCAACATCTACAACTTGAGTAATAGAGGGCAGAGAAGTGTTTCTTGCCCGCAGGGGCTGCGGGTTGTTTGAAAGAGATGCCGATGGCCCCAGACATAAAGAGCTTAGAAGGAACATGGGTGGTTTTTAATCAGTCGTGATTTGATGATTTCCCACCCGCCAAAAAAGGGGTACTGTTTCTTAGGGCTTGCTTACGGAGGCGCGGGGCGTTGTGCGTTTTTAATTCAAGCACATGGTGATGTATGAAAGTGTTAACGATTTCAAACGACGATTTTACGAACAGCTAATGCAGCGCTCGTTGCGGTGGTCCCGCCTCTCATAAAATTAATAAAATAGCACGTGACGAGCACACTGCACGCGCCGCGCGACGCCCCGCGTCTCCGTAAACAAGCCCTTACACCTACCATACTGCGCTGAATTGCGCTCGATTGTACCTGCTGGCAAATTTCTGACTTCTGTTGTTCAGTAAGTGACCAAATCAAATACAAAATTATTTTCAGACATCTATAGAATTCTCTAAAGTGATTATTCAATGGACACAGCTGCGCCTGTGGTCAACAGATCCGTGTTGTGGAGTGCAGTTGGTGCAGCCGACGTCAATGGTCGCCACGCCCCACACCTGACACACACAGGTTCATGACTTACAAGTTACTGCCACCCTAGAAAGTTAATACCAACTTTATATTATCTGTACAAGCTTTGGTTATAGCTTTTTTAGTGGCTAGATAGACATAATTTGATTTGTTTATTTCCCACTTCGAAGATCAAGTTTTTTTGAGGCCTTGGCTTTCAGAAATAAGACTAAGACTGAGGGTGAGGATATATTCCCCATTTTAAAGTTCTTTATATTTTTCACAGACGTGCTTATTATTAAAATATACTACTCTGCTATATGCGTATTTTGTTGGTGTGAATTGCATGAGCAAATAATCATTGTCTTAAAGAATTTGTGTTAATGCAATTTTTAATTCACAGGCGCCTTGCGATTTTGACGTCCGAAGTTTGGGCCAGCGTGATGACAGCTTCTCTCTCTTTTACCGAGGTATTTATTCCAATAGTGTTTCGATTTAGAGTTATAGTGTGTTCCATCAGGAAACCTTGAAAACCGTGTGACCAGTTGATGGCAATAGGCCACACATAATGACATAACATACATAACTGGTAACGTAACTGCCACACGGGTCGATCTTTGGGTTAGGCCGCGCTTGCCTAGGTTGGTCTATGGTTGGGTGACCGCCCATTACATACCGAGTTCCTAAACGTTAAACGAGTTAAACTCGGTATGTAATAAGCACGATATGCTGTTGATCCCGGTTGTTGAAAGCTAAAAGTCTGACATCCAGTTTTACCAAAGGGTATTACCTAGTATTAACTGGGTTGTGGAGGTCAGATAGGCAGTCGCTCCATGTAAAATACTGGTATTCAGCTGCATCCGGTTAGACTGGAAGCCGACCCCAATATAGTTGAGAAAGGGCTAGGCAGATGATGATACGTAAGGTGAAATGTGTGTGTACTAAATTATTGATAGACCCGTGTCTCTGGCTAAGTTCAGGTACACCTATGCTTAGTCCTGCGGGTATTACAGGTGTGATGTAACAAATAAATTATAATCATAATAAATAAACAGTGCTAGTTCTAATATAAATTAGCAGTCAATGTTCTTTTACGACCATAGTTAAGACATTTTTAATTATTGCCCCTTGTGATCGGTAGCTTGATAAAGTTAAGCTGCGGGCACACGATTCGTTTTCGCGGTTTTGTGGTTTCTCTCATTTCCGCTCAATTTGGTCGGTGTCTTATGATTGTGACTGTAATGTACTTTTTCAATATCCTTTACATAAATTTAAATCTTTACTAATCTCTGGGAAGTACTTGAACTTTGAAGAAGCAATTTGTTGATTGTTGGTTTACGAACATGTGGTCATTCGAGTCCATGAGCTTTCGAACCTGTGGCAGGAGGCAGTGTACAAATAATTCGCAACAGCGGCGTTCGAAACAACATAGGGGACCCGGTAAAATTATAGAAAATTTCTTCACATTCACTTCATATTTCATATTTTCTTAAAATCCCATTGAAAATACGGTACTCCTGTTTTTTCGCAATATTCTCGCTTATGAGGAAGACGGTTTTTCTCAATGTTTGTGCCAAACCAACTGCCAGCATCTGAGTTGCGTGACTGTAGCACAGAATACATAATAGTACTCCCTAGTAGTTGTACTACGTGTTGTCAACAACTACAACAAAAACTATAGCCAAATATAATTGCATTTAGCTAGACTGGAAAAAGACGAGCTGTTAATGTTATCAATAATTGTAACAACTTCAATAATAATTGTCTTCTTATTCGCTGTTCCTATTATGTGTGTGTTAATGTTATCAATAATTGTAACAATTTAAATTGCCTCCTTACTCGCTGTTCCTATTATAGTGTGTTCTCACCTCTACAGCCTCAAGCTTAACAGGCAACAGCTGATGCCACGATATCGTATTGAACAGAGCATTGTTACAGATCTCAAACAGAAATGAAAGTTCAACAATAATATCAGATTCTCATAAAAACTATTAGATTTCCTATCTCTAAGATATTTGAATGAAGAGGGCCGCTTTCTCTGGTGTCTGTTTGATTTGAAAGGTAATCAGAATTGGGTGGTATTCGTCTATGGAACGTGTGAACCAAACTTTGAAAATATACTCTTTAATCACAACTTTTAAATTTTTCAGTAATTGTAATTGGTAAACACCATAACAGTTACATCGGAAGTAATTTCATTAAGTTTCTGTAAGAAATGGTCAGGAACGTGGTTTTTTCTAGTTTCGACTTACACTAGCAAAACCTCGGAAACCACGTTACGCGCGCCGTTGGCCTCAGCTGTCATTATAATATAGATTGACAGTCGATACTTGTAGCTTGTGGCCCGAAAGGCTAACAGCAAGTCTAACAGCAAAACTAACAGCAAGTCTAACAGCAAGTCTAACAGCAATTCTAACAGCAAGTCTAACAGCAAGTCTAACAGCAAGTCTAACAGCAAGTCTAACAGAAAGTCTAACAGCAAGTCTAACAGCAAGCATAACAGCAAGTCTAACAGCAAGTCTAACAGCAAGCATAACAGCAAGTCTAACATCAAGTCTAACAGCAAGCCTCACCAAGGGAATTACTAAGTTCTAACTGGGTTGTAGAGATCAGACATGCTGTCGCCTGGATAATATTGTCATGCAGCAGTATCCGGTTAGATGGAAGTCAATAAACCAGCCGACAAAGGTTTCTGCTTTATAAGTAACTAGCTGATGCCCGCGGATTGGCCCGCGTGGATGTCGGAAATACCAAAAATTACGATTTTCTATACAAACTTTCATCCCCTGTTTGACCCACTTCAGAAACTGATTTTTCGTCTAAAGTTTATTTATCTTTTGTTGGAAGAGTTTTTATTTTTCACTTTTTAGTGGTTCACATGTGCTTACTGCTTACCCCTTCACAGCGTACGCCGCGTGATGTTATGTTATGAACTGGCGTAAACAATAGACAGACATGAGATTTCTGCAATCCCAGTCCACTTGCTATCATGTATTGAAGAGTTAAGTTGCCTATCTCCGAACTTCTTCATCAGATGAAGAAATGGGATCACTCCGAGAAGCTACTCTTCCAAAAATTGCCTAAACCATTTGAAGTATTCTCTCTATTTGTCATCATCAGAACCTGACTTGATGATCATGGGATCACGTGGGAAGTATACCCTTTCAAACAGAATAAAAAAAAATCGAAATTGGTCCAGCCATCTTCGAGTAATCGATACACACAAGAAAAAAAGAAAGATCCGCCAAATTGAGAACCTCCTCGTTTTTGAAGTCGGTTAAAAAGTTCTAAAGATATTAGAAGAGTAAAAGCGTACAACATCGTCTGATCCATCACCTAACAGCACGCATCGAATCAAACCTCCACACACCTCCAAACGATCGTCACAGAATTATCTAGAAAATTCTAAAACGATCGACACTTTACCAAGAATCTCACGGTCCCCCGGTGGCTGGCAGATCTAATAAGAATGAACCTTATTATGTGGGTGCGTTCACCTCAGTGCCTCGGGTGCCGATACCGTGACCTCTGAGAAAGTAAAACGCGACCGCATGCCTTCCTGTTACCTTTGTGATCGTGTGCAGTGCTGGTATTCGAATGTACTGTTATTATATGATTTATAACAAAAAAATGAAAGATTAAACGTTTTTTCTGAGGTTGGAATGGGTCACATAGATTCTTTCCTTTTTGTTCCTGACGGTGTCAAAATTTTTATACCACCCGTGGACCTTTGAGTTGGCTTTACATGCTGTAGAAAAATGTCTCTCAGGCATGCTGGTTTGGTTTCCTCACGACATTTTCCTTCACCGAAGCAAGAAATACAATATTATGTTCATGCAGCCGAAAAATCGGAGACGCGTATCTTGGGATAGAACTCGAGTCCTGAAAAACCTAGGGTCACACCAGTAGGATATCACTAATGTTCGAAATTTTTGCTGAAGGTAGAATCAGGGGTCTGTTACTCTCGTCGCGTCGGGGCCGCGGGTTGTACACTAGTTATCGCGGCCTCGACATAGAGGGCTAAGAAGGAACATGGGTGGTTTTTAGTCAGTAGAAGACACTCCCTTACACTCCCTTTCGCTATGCCCAAGAGAGGGAGGGGTTATTTGATGATTTTCCACCCGTCAAAAAAAAAAAAAAAGGGGTCTGTTACTGTCGCTTCACTATTCGCTATTGATAATGACGAATCCGGCAGGTCATGGATCCAAACAATCGATGACATGGTAACATCTAACACACCTCACTGGGCTCTTGAGGTGTATTTGAGCTGTCATGGAGAGGGTGTCAATTGTTTTACGACCGTTACATCACTATTTTAGGTTTAGGAAAATCAGCGCGGCAGCGTCGGGCAGTCAAGCTGCTCTGGCGGTTTGCTGAAAAGCTCAGAAAAAAAACCATTTTTAAAGCAAATCCATCTTATGCTAAGGAAAAATAAACAAAAGTCATGATTTTATTAATTTCTTAATTAATGAAAATTATGAAAAGGTTGAACAGAAACATTGAGGAAAACTAATTCTAATAACATCACTTATCATAGCATCATACCTGCCTCCTTCGCGGGGACAGGCTGAGGTGTGCGTATAGGTAGTACTTATTCTATTCTTAAACTAAATCTATTTTACTTTAACGGTAAAGGTGACACAGCAGGCTTCGTTCTCCTGCTCTTCATTCCACAATTTTATTTTGACGGGGAATTTGCCCTGGAACAAATAAGTTGCATTTTAAATAAACAAAGGATCTTGCTCGAATTTTCCCAAAGGGTAAGCCAGAGGCCAGAGGTATACATTTCCGGCTGCGGGTTGTTCGCAACAGATACCGCGGCTTCGACATAAAGGGCTAAGGAGGAACATGGGTGGTTTTTAGTCAGCAAAAGACTGACACTCCCTTTCGCTCTGCCCAAGAGCGGAAGCGGTAATTTGATGACCATAAAATAAATTTTTACATTATTTTTTTTTGTTTAATATTATTTTTTTATTAATTATATTGTATTTAACTTTTAGAACAATAAATATATTTAAATTTTATTTATTTTTTGAAGGTAGTTTAATTCCTACATTAATATTCAAAGAGAAAAAAGAAATACATTTAGTCATTTACATAATGCGTATCCCACCAAAAACAAAACTTGTAAATTAAAAAGCCAAGCCGCACGACTCAGTTCTTTTACCGTAAAAAGTAGTGCGATCCATGTAATGCCAAGCAAGTCATATATTTAATCCATAGTTAAAAACCTTTAACGTTTTAAAAAAGATTGACTTGGCCATCGCATCACATTCGCCAATGTTAAACAGGCCATTGTAATAGCTAATCGCCATCACATTGGCCAATGTGATGCAGTGGCCAAGTCAATCTTTCAGGCTTCTAGTTTTATCCACAACAAAGTTATAGGAGGTCGAAAATGGCCTGAACTGGTTCGAGAAAAGTATGGTACGGCCGTGCCGCTTTATTGCTCGACTTGGCGGGGGCACTGCCGTGCCGATCAGCGACGCACAGAGCCGGGAAGTGGAACAGAAAAAAGGGGAGGTCTATACCCAGCATGGCAGTGGGTGATTCCGGGTTAATATGTTGAACCAATAATTCGCATAGCTTTTTGGCGATTTAAGAAGATATTCATGACATTTAGACTGGCCTGTTGGTCTAGTGGTTAGTGACCCTAACTGCTATGCCGGAGGTCGTGGGTTCGATTCCCACCCAGGACAAATGTTTGTGTGATGAGCACGATCATTTGTTCTGTGTCTGGGTGTAATTTATCTATAATATGTATGTATTTAGAAATATATAAGTATGTTTATCAGTTGTCTAGTACCCATAACACAAGCTCTGCTTAGCTTGGGACTAGATGGCGTTGTGTGATAGTTGTGGAATATTATTATTATTATTTTACTTTGCTCATTTAATTATTTATCTAATTAAAAAATAAATAGATACGAGTAGGTATAATACTTTCCGACTGCTGGAATTTATCTATAGCAGAAAAACTTTGACGACTTTTTACTTGACCTTAAAAAACCTGTCATAGACCAGTTACAAGTGGCAAGTGGTATATTTTATCTAATTAACATTCTAATATGAAGAAATATATATTTCTCTCTAAGAAAAGTTAATCTGAATAGTTCGAATTTGTTTCAGCTGTTTCTTTTCAGAATAGTCAGGTATGAAACTCCGGACCACTTTTATTAAAAAAAAAGAGACGTGTAAAAGTGTCTGTCAAGACCTATTTGCAAAATAAACACCGTTTAACAGTTATCTCACTATAGATCTAGCCTCTGCCTGTCCCAGCAGTGAGAATAGTATAGTCTGATTATGTAAATCCCTCTGATACTTACAGTAGCCCTCTTATCCACCATCAGCTCCACGTCAAAGATTCTCCTCTGATCGACTTCAAGAGGACAGAATAGCATTCTGCAAGCATCGCTGGGAACTTTGATGATCGTTGAGAAGTTTCCACTGTTATCTACATCGCTGGTGATCGACAGCCTCAAGGATTCTGCAGCGAAGTCTGAAAAGTGAAGAAGGGGAATTGGTTTTCTATATCCCAATTTGTATAAATGTAGGAGTGCAGCTATCATATCCTTTTAAGGTCAACACCATTGACTGAGTCTCGTTTAAGAGCTGTTATCGTTAATATTAAAAAGCAATGATGACGCAGCAACGTAGTTTTAAGGCTCTTCGATCGCGTTTAGTTTTTAATTGAAATTCACTATCAAGTGATATAATAATTTTTAAACAACAGTGTCAAAATTAAACATTTATTGGTAAAATGTATGTGGTTCTTTTCCTAACATCTATATAACTGACTGCTGTTGACTGCCCCGTTGGTCTCGGAGTCGCAAGTGCGACTTCTGAGCATGGGGGGTCCTGGTTCGATTCCCAGTTCGAGCAAAAACCTGATCCTGGGTCGGGTCGGATTGACGGTTCATCGGACTATGAGAGAAAAGGAATAGACAGTGCATCTGTGCCGGCGCATACACTTGTGCACTATAATATCTGTCGCGGCGATAGCTAATCTCCGCTTTGATTGGCCACCGTGATCGGAAACTACCTGGAGGACTAAATATAGCTGAAAAATTCTAGTCAAACTGGATTACAGTCATGAACTTATATTAAGAACACATGATGTAAACCAGTTTTGACGATAGCTACAAAGATGGTGTCTAGTGACCATAACATAATACTTACGTGGTGTCATATCTAGTGTGATGCCATAGCTCTTGTTCTTCTTCAGAGTGCAGAATGCTGGTCCCTGAGGACAGGGGTCCACGATCACACTGTGTATACTGCATTGGGTGGCATCCACTGGAAAACGGATACCAATATATATATGGATTTATATCATCGTATGATAGTGGGACATGCAAACCAATACGAACACACGAACGAAAGAAAAAACAATATTGAAAATGTGTGAACAAGTTCTTAAGATCTGCAGCACAGACATCAGCCAAAACGTGTTGAAAAAGAAGTTGAACTGTGTTTTATTTGGTGTGTAGACAAAGTGTGTGCCTTCTCCTAAGTCAAAGTCAAAGTCAAAGTCAAAATATTTTATTTCACATAGGCCTACATGGGCACTTGTAAAACGTCGACATAAAAAAAGGGGGCACGGTTTGGTGCATTGGTCGATTCCTAAGGAGAAGAACCGGCAAGAAACTCCAAAGGTTACTCTTTTAATCTTTTAAAATGGTTTACAATAAGTTTAAGGTCCAGACATAATCTTGGGACACACATTAAAATTGTATCGTGGTCTAAGTTCTCCAAAGGCACTTCTTTCTACTAAAAAAGGAACTGTACATAATCGTGAAATACATTTAAAAAGCTCACTCACCATCCCTGCAAAGTTTTCTCGTCACATATTCGGACTCAGCAGCCACTAAACCAAAAAACAAAGCCACCACGAGACCCCTCATGTTCGCAACTTCGCTCAGCTATCACTCGACATACACTGACTTATTATTGTGATAATATAATGGTCCTATTGACCGCAAAATAGATTGGAGTAGAAGGACAACTTGACTCGCTGTTACAAACTCACGCGCATAACCCATATAGAGGCGGTGAGAGACAGAAATATTGCGCATATACTCATTTTAGATGACCAGTTATTTTCTACAACTTTTTTTTACTTGAGTCTACAGAACCGGTATGTGGTTCACTTAATGTTATCCGGTAACCTATGTTAAGTTTCTTGCCTTGTCTATCGCGTTTTGTACTCATTTTTCTTATGTAGTCTATGTGGGTCACGTCCTTATTATAGTCTAGGCTGCGGGTCTAGGTCCATTGCATTGCAATTGTGATCCAGAACATTCCAGATTGAAAATATTGCAGTATTATGAATACATTCAGGAGCGTTTCAAGTGCCTGAGATGTCTGTCTTCCTTTATTACACTCGTTGGTGACACGGTAGTTGGTGATGTGCAGAATAAACTAACAATTTACCTACCCAATTATTTCCATTTCAAATACATTTAGTTCCATATAAACTGTTGTGAACGTTAGTTCCAACCAACCACCACCACCACTTTTGATGGCCTGTTGGTCTAGTGGTTAGTGACCCTGACTGCTAGGCCGGAGGTCGTGGGTTCGATTCACCACATTCGATCCACCCAGGACAAATGTTTGTGTGATGAGCACGATCATTTGTTCTGTGTCTGGGTGTAATTTATCTATAATATGTATGTATTTAGAAATATATAAGTATGTTTATCAGTTGTCTAGTACCCATAACACAAGCTCTGCTTAGCTTGGGACTAGATGGCGTTGTGTGATAGTTGTGGAATATTATTATTATTCCTTTATTTAACTTTATACATATAAATTATATTTTTAAATATTCCTATACAAAATAATATAAAAAACATTTAGAAATATAAAAAATAGTAGCCCACCGGTATCGGGAACAGGGTCCAAGCTATCGGCAGTCAGGGCTCCAGAGAAAGGAACCTCCTAACAATGCGAGCCGTGTCCAGGAGTACCGCTCTCTGTATCAAGCCCCTGATCCAGCTGCCTAACGAGAGCCTCCTCAGATGTTGGTCGAGGCTCTTGGCAATTAAGCCATTGGCTGAAACGACTATCGGCACAATGACCGCTGAGTTCACTCCCCACATGTCGACAACCTCGCGAGCCAAGTCAAGATATTTCATTTGTTTATCTTTCTCAGCTTTCACGAGGTTCTCGTCATGCGGGACCGTTATGTCAACAATCATTGCGCGCCGCTCTGATCGATCCACCACCACTATATCAGGCTTATTGGCTACAATAGTCCTGTCAGTGATGATGGATTGATCCCAGTACAATGTGATACTGCCATTTTCGAGAACTGGGTCGGGCACTTCTATTCTTCCCTGTCAATCGTCACACTATCATTTATTCCTTTTCCTACATATAATTTCTTACACACTCCATTCATCTTTTCTTTGTCATCGTTTGTTTCTCCCTCTCCATTCATCAACATTTATAGTCATCAAGCTTACTGGCAGCAGTTTACATCGAGCGACTTCCTAACTGACCTCTTACTGGGTAGCACTGGATATCAATATAATTTAAGGATTCTTACTAGTATCAATTAAAACTTTATGCTACGTTTGACAGCTTGACGGGCCTATAGAGACAGGATAGTTTCGTTTTCGAGGACATCGATTCCTTCTGCTCCTAATCATTTAGTTTTTAAAAGTAGTGAAAAATGTTTCAATTATCCGTTCTTCAGTTGGCATTCTGTATTAGCTTGTCATGTAGATATATTGGCTGGTAAGTAATGGCAGTAATTGATAACAAATGGGAATGCGGACTTTTGTGATTAATAATCTGTTTGTTCATTAGTACGCATGTGCGTTGTAAGTACAAGTGTTCAAACTGAGTGATTTTACAATTTACAAAGAGCCAATTGTGATATGAAAACGGTATACACACAACAAGTATTTTTGTAGAAAGGATATAATATTATTTACGAGGATTACATCATTTCGGTTCAACTTGGAATCAGAGGAACCCAACTAAAACTCTTCGAAAGTTACTTAACCGGTCGTTTACAAAGTGTAAGGATTGGCAATGTCGGCAGTGGAGACCTCCCGGTCACGTACGGGGTTCCCCAAGGTAGTATCTTAGGCCCAACCTTATTTCTCGTCTATATAAACGATCTCACTAGTCTCAAGCTTCGCCATGGCAAAATTATCTCCTTTGCAGATGATACTGCTCTCGCTTTCTCGGCCGATACATGGGAAGAGGCTTTCAAAGCTGCCCAAGATGGTTTTGATACTGTGAGGGATTGGCTAGAGGACAATGTGTTAACTCTAAATGTGGATAAAACCAAATATGTTTGCTTCAGTATACGGTCAAACACAGAAATGTCTCTGGGTCAACAAAACATCATAGCACACGAGTGTTCCTCTAAGGAATGCTGCTCTTGTCCTAAACTAGAGTGCGTAACATCAATAAAATACCTAGGCGTAATCATAGACAAGAACATCAACTTCAAGGAACACACTAAGGCCCTCTGTGGTAGGATCAGGAAACTAATTTACATCTTTAAGACGCTCCGACACGTTACCGAACCCTTTATATTGAAGCGGATATACTTTGCCCTCTGCCAGTCACTTATAACTTACTGTATAACATCTTGGGGAGGATCCCCTAAAACTACCATAAAATCTGTTGAGGTTGCCCAGCGTGCCATTTTGAAGGTTAGCACTTTCAAACCAAGATTGTTCCCAACCTCACAACTCTACGAATTCTGTGGAGTCCTTTCAGTGCGACAACTTTTCATTCTTAATATTATCTTGTTGCAACATAAGAATATAGTTTACAACCCTCTTACCCAAAATAAGCGCACAAAACACTTAGTTTGCCCACAACCCAAATCCTCAAGAACCAAATTTAGCAATAGATTTACCTTATTTATTGGCCCCTATATCTACAATAAAATAAATAAAAATCTGAACATTTACCCGATGACGAAAAAATCTTGTAAAGCTGCGGTAAGTGAATACTTACAAAAACTCACGTATGAGCAGACTGAACATCTACTTCAGATACTTGAATAGATAATTCTAAACACAACTAAAAGTCATGGTTCCGCAATCTAACACACCCTCTCACACACATTCATGCATCATACACATCACACACAAAAAGAGGACTGGACACAAATAATGTTTCCTTTTAAATATTGTAATCTATTTTTATTTTATTTTTCTCTACTTTCTATTTTTTAAAGTTGAATAAGTTACATTTGTGCATGGAACAATGCGATATAAAATTTAATATAATCTATTTGGTAACTCAGGGGGTATCGGCGTTGAGGGCTGAAATACAGGCTTTGCCTAGTTCGGCCACAAATGCAAATACTTTTGTGTACTTTTAGTTTAGATTATGCACTGTTACTGTAAAAAAAAAAATTGTACATATTTATTGTCAATAAATATATTATTATTATATTATTATTGTTTTTAGAGTTTCGTACCTCAAAAGGTAAAAATGGCACTACCCATACAAGATCACTCTCTTGTCCGATTGAACCCACTGTATTTGGTTTGGCATCTACCACCACGCGGCAGTAATATTGAGAAAGTGATTAACGGTTTTTAAGAAGAAAAGAAAAGCAAAGAATTATCCAGAGAATTGACTATTGAGAAAATTACACTTGATATTATGGTAGATGTATTCAGTAAACCAGCGTATCCCCGCAACCTTCACCAGGTGCACGGTCTACCTAGTGGGAGGCCATCCAACGGCCGGTCTACGCTGGACATAACCGGAGTTTTGAGGGTAAAACATTCAAGAGGACTCCTTCGGGGCTGCGGCCCGTCGGTGCTGCGGGTTCCCGTCGGGGCTGCGGGTTGTTCACAAATATACCGCGGCCTCGATATACAGTGCTAAGAAGGAACATGGGTGGTTTTTAGTCAGTAGAAGTGTGACACTCCCTTTCGCTCTGCCCAAGAGCGGGAGGGGTTATTTGATGATTTTCCAGAAAATAAAAATCCTCCTCCTCCTATCACGCCAGTAACACTCCACGCAGACTAGGAAAGCATGGGTCAGAAGAAAACAGTTTGCTCAGCAGTGCGTGGACCAAGGTCTCTGCTGATTGTGAATGACTGTAGTTGACTACTAAAACAATTTAAACAATATATCTACTTCTGGAGGCATGAGGAACATGATGGAAAATTATATTCTGTTCAGAGTCGGGGGCCACGTGATGGCTGCCGGCCACCATACGCGGTCATGTGGACGGTATGACGACAGGAAGTGTCGACGGCGCGTTCGTGTTCCACACGCGCTCAAAGGGATGTCAGCAACATTGCAGACCGACACGCGCCTCGGTTGTTCGAAAGAAAGGCTAAGAAGGAACATGAGTGGTTTTTAGTCAAGTCTGCCACTCCCTTCCGACCAGAGCTGGAGGAGTCATTTGATGATATTCCACCCTCCAAAAAAAGGGTATGAAATAAACGAATGAATTGTTATTATTGTCGGGGTAGCTAGTAATTACTGTGTGAAAGATGATGTTCTTATATAAGGATAAAGTAGGTAATGTCTTACTAAGGGACTAGAAAAAGGTTTTAAAAATAGCCGAAAGGCACTTGTTCTCCTCGTCATTGCGAATTTTTTTTTCTCCGAACCATACCTGAATACCATACCTACAATCTCTGGTGGTCAAAGTTCCTTTAACACAAGTTTTTTTTTATATTGGTGTTTCACCCCAAAAAAAAGTCGATGTTGGTACATAATAATTGGTTGAAGGCTTCGTGAAGGGCCGTTGTCCGCCGCCTCGACATAAAGGGCTAAGAAGGAACATGGGTGGTTTTTAGTCAGTAGAAGTCTGATACTCCCTTTCGCTCTGCCCAAGAGCGGGAGGGGTTATTTGAAGATTTCTCACCCCCAATAAAACAAGGCATTTATTGTAGTCGAGTCATATTAAATTTGCGAGATATTGATGACAATGTTCCTTAGCTCCTTGATCGAGTACATTGACTCGGAACAGTCGGAACTTATCAAATGTTTAAGAATCTCGTAACCTTTACTGTTGAACTTTGACATTGACATTCAACATAAATTGCTTAAAACATTCTTTAAAATATTAGTTACTGTTTCTGATCTAAAAAGTTAAATATTAGACATGTATGTCCCACTGCTGGACAAAGGCCTACACGAAAGGAGTTTTTTTTTAAATTCTTGTCGAATGTGTAGGCTGATCATGGCTATGATGGGTGACGTTGAAGTACTTTCGATTTTCGTAGTACCTGTAACGACTGCTAAATATAGAGGCACGGAGGGAACTCGGTATCTAATGGGTGGTCACCCATCCTGTGACCAAACAAGGCTAGCACGGCTTTACATAAAGGTCGATCCGATGGGCAATTATTATGAAGCCTAGCTTACTAGCTTCTCCACTAGAATAAAACGATAAGAAGTATTAATTTAGTTTATGCTTTATTTAATCCTTTTTTGCATTTTTCAGTCTGATGGTGAACTTGAAGCAGCACTGTTCGGCGCGGTTGTCCTGGTTCCACACCTTCCACTTCAAATTGTAGGCACCCTATAAATGTAATAAAAACTTGTCAGTTGGTACAGTGGAGAAGGGATCAGGCTATGGAGAAGACATGATAATACACTAACAATACTGTCGCTAATTGAGAGCAACGGTGGTCCACTGTTGGCGGTCTCGACTTACGAACAGCTAGTCGTGGGGCCGAACCCAGGCAGGTGCATTACTTTGTGTAATTTATTTTATCGCCACTGCTCTCAATTAAGGTGAAGAAAACGTGAGGAAACCAGCATGTCCCAGAACCAAAAATTGTGATGTGATGGGTTATAGCCCATTCCCTCCCAAAAGAGAGGAAGTCTGTGTCACATTAGTAGGCTGATGATGATGAAATGCTCGGGATGACATCCCACGATCAAGGAGCTTATGAAAAAAATGTATTTAGCGTTATAAGGGCGCAGACCGTCAGTCGCAGCTAGCTGTGCGCCGCAATAAAGGGCGAACAGGACTGAACAACTGGAGACTTTTTGGACATTGGGCTATTTGAATTTAGGATATGGTATATTTCCAAAGAGATACAGCGGCCCCGGAATCCAAAGGGCAAACAACATGAGTGAGTCAGTAGAATTCTGACACTCTCTTCTACCCGCCCGGAGCCAGAGCGAAAGTGGTCATTTGGTGATATCCCATCTAGTGGATGACTAACCTAAAAAACGTAAAAGTAAAGTAAAATTACCTTAGGGAGTTTCTTGCCCAAGTGAAGGTTGTAGTTTACGGTCTGTGTCTGGCCGGGCACCGATGGACATGAAGTGTACTCGCAGGCATTGTCGCTACCGAAGCCAGTGAAAGGAAGATCCCCTGAGCCTTGGGCCCACCACACCATCGTCTTCAGGTTGCTCGTGGCAAAGTCTGCGAAGTTCATGAAAGATTATAAAATTACTTAGCTGAACTTATTCAATTATACATCTTAGCGGTTTTGAAAGACCTAAAAGTGATATTTTGAACAAGAAGCAGTAAATTTTAGGGTCAATAATATCATGTACCACTTACACATGTTCCCGTCTTAATCTAACGCTTTTAGTTTGAGAGTTCTACACCAGTGATAGTAATAACACTTCGGAAAAGTATGTGATACATAATGTTTTTAGACTTTGGACTAAGAAACATGTGTTTTTACTCTAGTAAAGACTCAAAGGTGAATTGAACTGGCATTTGAGACAAAGGACATGTCGCTAAATATGATTAAAGTGTACATATTCTACTTACTTGGCGTAAATTCAAAGGCCAGAGAAGCGTCTGAGCCTTTCCTGAAGACGCAGTCCCTGCCCCCGTCGCAGGGGACGACGCGCACCTCGCCGATCTTGCAGATCTCTTCATTTGCTGGAAGAGAAGGTATACTTTAAGAAATCTTTTAGTTTTACGTAATTAAGACACGTGAATTAGGAGCAGCGGTGGCTCGGTGGTGGCGGCCCGGACTTACGAACAGTTCGAACCCAGGCAGGCGCATTACTTTGTGTAATTTATTTCATCACCGATGCTCTCAAAACTGTGAGGGAAAACATCGTGAGGAAACAGGCATGTCTTAGATCCAAAAAAATTGAAGAGATGTGACATCAACCAACCCGCACAGGGCCCGCGTGGTGGATTATAGCCCATCCCTCTCCTAGAGAGGAGGTCTGATTCCCTGCAGTGGGAACATAATAAGCTGATGATGACGACACGTGAGCAGTTAAGTGTCTTAATTGGAGCTGGGCTTGTTTGTGGAGCTGCGTCGAAAGCGTATCTTTCAATTCCCATACATCTTGCCTTACCGTACCCCTCGTACCTCCGAACCCCAAAATATGCAGTCTAATGTGACTTCTGCAGGTTCACCATAACGGTTGATCGGACGCTATTCCTCGTTCCGTTGGCAATGAGATTTTAATCAAATGTAGGTATCCCTCAGTTATACTGCACATCGTCGTATCTTCTATCGCTTCATGCGAAAAGAATAAGAAGACTCTTGTATTCATACTCCTAAATTCTTCTCAGTGACCACAGTCATTATATAAAAGCAAAGACAGAAATTGTCCGACGAAGTTTGCGAATACGCAAGGGGAACATACAAATGAGTCAGTTTAGCCGATGATCATTGGATGGGGAATAAATACGAAATAGCAGGGACTTGATCAGACATAGGTTCTAGTAAAATACACTCAGAATTAAGAGGATTTTTTGTACAGGATGAAGAAGGACGGCATTAAAGAAACAGCTCTCTCTCTCTTCATAGGAAAACGACGAAAAATCTACCAATCGCTGCTCTCTATTCGTTGTTATGGTGAAATTCGAATTTTCTTACGTTTTTTACTACAAAATGGGATTCGTGGCAATAACAAATGTTTATTTACTAAGTAATAATGATTATAATCACCAATCCGTCACCGTCTCAGTTACAAACGGCATTATTTATGAACTGAGACGGTTACAAGTAAATAGACTATCTACTCACATACCTACGCAATTGACACGTCACAGACAATCGATAACAAATCTACACAGAGTAGGAAAAATCTGCATGATTCTGGAATTGTTTTTTCGTCTATTTATTTGTTTATCAGGTCAGTGGTTATCAGTGGCAACAAAAAAACCCATATGATAACATATATTAAGAAACTTACAAGAAAAATGGTGTTATCACAAGAGTCTCTTATCTAAAGAGAACCACTTTAATACCTATTAAGTTCCGCAAGCAAATGAGAAAGTGTTAGACCATCATGTCGGGGTCCGCTTCTTATCTTGCCTGATGCAGATGAATTACTGTATTTTAGATGGAGCGAATGTCTATTTAACCAGCACAACCTAGTAAGTGGGTAATGCGATATAATGAGAAAGTATTAGAACATCAAAAATTATTTAAATGCAGCTTTTCCAAATTCCATGTCATCGTCTTCCTACCCTTAGGTAGGTATTCCTTTTCTTTTCCATTGTTCCCACGAAGAGTCACGGTGGCATTTACTGTTTTCTCTTTCATATCATTCCTCATACAGCTTTTCCATCTATATATAACATTAATTTAGTTGTTTGTGTTGTTGTAGCCCAATAGGCGGGTAACGAAACACAAAGAGGGCTTGCCTGCACAAGCCCCATCATTTTTTTGTCCCACACCAATTGCGTAGAGTTCGAGCACTAAAAAAGGTACTCTTCGCAAGAATTGATAGTGAGTATCTCGCGAAACAACGATGAAAGATCTATTTTATATTATCTATTTTATATCAAACTCGTATGTAACTAGATAATATTACTATAAAGAGATTATGAGAAAATCGATTTAACGACTCGATACGTGTAAGTGGTCGTGACAGTAAATGTATTACACTACGAAATTATTTCATGATGGGTAAAGGAAAATTCATGAGGAGACCACCATGCCTGAAAGGTATTTCTCGGCGGTAGATAAAAGCAAGCCATAGGCCCTGAGGTAGCTTAAAAACTCTGATATTGTCACTAACCACACGTAACATATACCACTTCCAAAAAAGAAACTAAACCAAATAAAATACAAAGAAAAATAAAGGAGAATACTCACTTTCCTCACAACTCGAAAAGGTCACAACTTCGGCATAGCCGACTGCAATAAAGGCAGCGAACAACACAATTTTTACCAGACCCATCTTGAACCCGACTAACATCAAGTGCGCCTCACTCGGTTTTATTATAATCATATTATCTGTGACATTGCGACCCTCGACACAGATAAACGGTGAATAACGACATTGTTTATTGTGTCTGGTGATGACGTGTATGTTGTGGTCAATGTGCGTTATGATCTGTAACTGTCGGTAATTCATTGGATGTAATTAGTGGGTGATTTCTTAATTATTTGTAAATAATTTGCAAATTCCAATAGCGAGACCCTTGTTAAACTGATATTCGAGTATTTAGGTAACCACAGCAACAAACAATTAAACTTTTCTACAGTCATAACTACTTATTTAGTAGTCTTACTGTCGCACTCAGCTTTAATGATTACTTAGGCCATCACTCAGTAATGGTTTTCACAGTTTTATCATACAAAAATATGACAAACCTTCATTAAATATCTCTGAGTACGACAGTCAATTATACAGCGTTAGATTTTCTTGTCAAGTATACATGTGCGGTAATTAACTATTGTTTTTCTAAGTAAATTATGTAAGCTATTTCCTAAAAAGATGCACGCGCACACATTTCAATGTAGAAAAGTGATAAAAAAAGAGTCCATGTTTGGAATGAAAAATATATGGAGAGACCGTCGAAGACTCACTTTAAACTATAGTAAATAGTAACAACTCAACATCAACCTCAACATCTGTGTTTTCATAATAAATCGATTAATTTTGTTTTCAAGGGTGAGGTATCAACAAAACAATGTAGTGTAGTAAAAATATTTATTCTAAATTTATTTACATAAAACTCCTTCAAATACGCGAAGGGAATAAAAATACAAAAAACCGAGTACGTTGTTCAATTTCGTTGTCTTCGTGCATTGAATTCCTATTGAGAAACCTAACATATTAATTTCTATTTACAAGCTATTTATACACAATTTAATACATATTTTTTACATACGCCGAGTAAACTCTTTGGCATACCATTTCTGAGTGCATAGATTATTTAACATAAAAATTAAACTATATTTTCTATAGGTACAATCTCGTGTCTATAAAAAAAAAACAAGATAATCTTAAGATTTTAGACGTTATTCAGAGTTGTCATACTTATAGCCTTGGGCAATGCTGTCATGGAATCTAGAGGCGGTCTATGATGTGCAAAATATACGCGGTTTCAAATGTTCGAACAATATTCCGACAGTTTTTTACAAAAGAACTATCAGATTATCGCCTTAGGTGAGTTTCCAGTATCCGCAAATTGTTCGTATTATTTTGACCGAACAACTGACCAGAATAACCCTTCTTTTAGACCTCGCCGTAGTTGGGTAAAAATAATCTACTACCTGAAGTATGGGACACTTAATAAGCCTCTTATTCAAAAACTGTATGAAATATGTACATAAATTCAATACTTTAACCACAACTTAACATTTAGGTATTTCGTGTAAGAGTTTACATAACAACAAGAGATAAGTCGTGATATTTTTATGAGCACAATTTTTTTTAAGCTTTCAAACGAATTTCACCTTTAACCTCTTTTAACTAAAGTTATTTTTGATAACCTCTAAACAGATTAGCCAATTTAGAAGCTGACGATAACTGTAAACTTTCCTTGTTTTTTTTTGGGTGTGACTTAAAATTATCAGATCTAAGTATTTCGTTTTAACGTTTGAAATAACCACATTTTAATAAAAATATTCGTGAAAGTTTGGGGAGAATGTATAGATGTTTTTTTCTCGATAACGAACTACTGAACGAATATTGGTGAAACTTTATATTAAATATAGATAGGTACACATACGGTACTGATTATTGTGTAAAGGATTTGAATTTAAGCGGACACAGCCGCAGGCGCGTAAAGTAATATTGAGATGTTTCTTTAGGTATTAAATGATAAAATTGACGTCTTGTATATTAAGTAAATGTGTTTTTTTTCCTTAAAAATACACGAATCATAGAAACTATCAGTAAAAGATAAAGTCTTCTCAGAATGTCATGTTTCGTTGTCTTGAGTATTCTTGTTTTGCATAATATTTACCCGTAAATAATAATATTAAAAGTTTGAAATGTTGCCTACCCGAGATGGACAACCTCCTTTATTCATTACAATTTTTCCTGCAAAATATTATTATCTATTGTAGTCATAACTTTTAAGCACCAGGGCCTGCAGTCTCGACAAAGATAGCGATCGCTTTACGACAAAATTCGGTCGCAAAGCTATAACGATGCGGATTTAAGGTGGACGTGAGCCGGACGCGACCCGCCGGTATTAGCTACCACCTTAAATCCGCATCGTTATAGCTTTGCGACCGAATTTTGTCGTAAAGCGATCGCTATCTTTGTCGAGACTGCAGGCCCTGTATAGTATTGTTACAGTTATGTAACCTATGATTTTACTACGCTGTCAAAGTCATAGTGATATTTAAATAAGTTACAGTAAGGTTGATTTTGGATAGCTGCTTTCAGATATAAAATATTAAAGTGTAAAAGGACTGTTTAAAAAATGTAAGAAATAAAATCAGGAATGTACAACAAACAGGTGCAGCCAAATAGCGTAGCTTTTAAAAACTACAATTTGAAGTTATTTCTAATAATCGAAGTTTTTTTTTTGCAAATACAGGGTGTAAATTAACCCTTCACACATACGTCAACCAAGCATTCTGTACATCAAATTAAGTACCCCTACGCAAAATTTTTTGCTGGGAAACTACTTTTTTTTTGGGGTCAAAAATCACATTTTACGTAAAAACTCAATGTAGCACTCTTAAAACATTGTGCTAGTGGATGCTTTAATTAGTAAACGGGTCATGGAGGTAATTTAAGTAAAGTAATAACCTGAAAAAATAGTATTCACAAAAACAGCTGTGCAAAATTTGGAACTTTGACCCCTTATATCTCCGTAACTAGGGAGTTCCCAGGTATAGTCTAGAACCAAAAAAATATCGCAGTGGTGGGGAGAACAAGTGCCCTTCGTTTGCGTTAAGGGTACTTTTACACCCTTTATAACAGACTTTTCAAAAAAATGTATCCTAACATTACATCGAAATAATACTTGATATAAGTACATGCCTTAATGAGCTACTCCCATATAATTCAGTCTTCTCAACACGCAAAGTCCTTAACACAACTAAAATAATGTTCAATTTCAAACGATAGCTAGCGTGGTGGTTGTGTTATGTTGATCTTCTCTGGACATGTGATGCAGATCCTGGTGGATGCCAGCTTCCTTCAGTATCCTCATCCTGGGTCCCAGGGGGACGCCCAGGGCTCTTAGCTTGTCTTCACCAACGTAAGGCAGTTCTGCAGCACCAACTTTTTCTTTTTCTAGGAGAGCTGCGTATTTCTGTTAAAGACATCGGTAAAGATTAGCATATGCACGCCTGTATTTCGCTTAGGAATGAACAGTCGTGTGTGAGTTGTTTACCTACGTTTCGCCAATAGGGATGTTTACTGACTTAAATAAATATGATTCTAATTAGTCCGTCTGTTAGATTATCAAAAAATATTGGATACGTATTTTTTGTTTTATCAAATCAATAAAAATTGACGAAGATAAAACGCGTCAAAGATTTAAGTGGGGGTTGTGACTATTAATTTATTAGGTGTGGGGATAATCAAACTTCACTCTTTAGGTTAACTTTCAATATGAACTTTTAATTTAACCTTTATAATGTATTGAGAAGTAATGTGACTAGTTCCTAGCACACGAACGGGACGAATGAAATACTGAACGGAGGCCAGGCGCGTACGCATGAATAGGTTCTTTGTCTCAGAAATATAAACAGATTAATATTTGCTGCTAAGTAATTTCTTAGAAACTCAACAGTGACGTCACTCATCGGTAAGGAATGTCATACTAATGTCTTAGAAAATGACGTCACACGAGTTTTCGAAGCACTGTATCGTCTTCATTGTTTGTTTACGTAAAAAGAGCAAAAAAATATGTATCGTACGTGTTTCAGTATCACAGGGGGATAAGTTTAACAAAACTGGGATCAAATCTACACTCCTCCGGACTTCTACGGGAAAATTCTCAACGACAAAACCAATAAGATTTTGCCCCGGGAATTTGAACCGTCAGTATTTTTTGTCCGTTATTATTGAACAGTCGTATAGACCAACAAGGCAGTAACTTTTTAACGTTCAAGTTCTTTTTAACGTTTTTAAAGTTCCTTGATTTCTTGCCTACAGAACTGATGACAAAAGTCTTATTAACCTGGTATAAAACTTAAACCCGAATTTATTAGATGTCGTCAATCTGAAAGGTAATTTACCTCGTATCCAAGTTTCTTGAGGAACAGCCTCATGAGGGGGGGCTCGTCTCCGAAGAACTTGGTGAGTCTCTTCACGCGGTCAGGGTTGCTGAAGGAGTACGGGTCCAGGTGCCGGCCGTGGCTGCCTGAACGAATGTACTGCTGGGATCTGGAAAAATAGGATTCTTGTTTAAAATGTGAACAGTTTTAATATGCTTTTGATTCATGACAACTTTGATGATATTTTCATGGCTGTGGATGCAAACACATTTAAAGCGGCCCATTAGATAGCGGATAGCGAGTTGTCCATGCCTTTGAAAAACTACCAAAACGAATACATCCCGAACATGTGTTGACCTTCCAGACGTAGCACTAGAATATGTCTTAAGCCATTTACATCAGTTTCAATTGAGATCATAGCAAAGCTATTTGGCAGAATTAGGGTCGGTGGTGAAACTTCCACAGAAGAACAAGTTCTTTTCGTAGTAACACAACTTGAAACTTGTTAGCTTAGGTCTGGTAGCCACGGAAGCAAAAACGGGCGAAGCGGAGAGGTCACATGTAGGAATCAATTACATTAGTTGAAATCCACATGGCTTGTTTCGTTTCATCTGCAAATAGGGGTACGGACTGACTCAAAAAATAATGATTCTATTCGTCAGATTATCGAAAAATATTAGATACGTGTTTTTTGTTTTACCAAATCAATAAAAATTGACGAAGATAAAGCGCGTCAAAGATCATGAAGTAGGGCTTGAAACGTCACTTGTAGGTACCAAATGTACTAGCATATGACGTCACACGAGTTTTCGAAGTACTGTATCGTCTTTATTTTTTGTTTACAAGAAAAAATATTAAATGTAGTCAACATTTTTTGGAAATCAATCTGACGGACTAATTAGATTTTTGTCCGTATACATTTTTGTCCTATCCCAGATCTTGTACTTCTGCAGTCGTCTCCGCTTTGGTGGAAACCGAACCTTTATCATGATCTGCCTGCCTTTTCCCAACTATGTTGGGGTCGGCTTCCAGTCTAACCGGATGCAGCCGAATACCAGTCATGGAGCGATTGCCTTTCCGTTGGAAGCCAGGTCTTAGGAAATATTACCAGGTCACTTACTTGTACATATGCCTGAGTGCGGCGATCTCGGCTCTGATGTTGTCCATCTCCTGCATGACGAGATGCTGTGTCCTCATCTCGCTGGACAGGTGAGCTACAGACCGCGCGAGGGTCACCACGTGGGACTCCAACCGCTGGAACCGCTTGTTTATACCCTGTAGGCGAGAATGGAGTCATATTACGATTTAGTTGTGGTATTTTCATGTTACCAAATTTGTAGACCCCAGTCTATGAAAGCTACAAAGCATTGGCTTGATTCTTGGAAAATGGTATTTAAAAAAAAGTTCTCTTCGACCTTCTTCTTCGACCAAGATGTCTGAATTAATATAAACCATAATATAACCTAACGCCCTGTAATCCCCAAGTGTACCTAACAAGTACACCCCTTCGACAATTATACTATATCAACCGGGAACAAATTCAGACTCAGTGGCTGTCACTGAGGAATTAATGATGGAAAAGTCCAGTAACACTTTGTTCGACCCAGTAATCGAACTCACCACCTCATGCTCAGCAGTACGCAAGCGACCACTCAACCCACGAGGTGGTAAACTTGAACCATTTATTAATAATCCATTTTAATTTTGGAACCTACTTCAGTCCCTAGAGTACAGTCTACTATTCCTCTGCAAGATTCAAAACAATGATTTTACCTTCAGGTCATGTTTCTTTCTGTGTTCGTTGGAGCTCCGTCTCTTGTCTCTGACTGGCCGACTGCTGACAGAACTTGAAGGTAAAGACGACATACTGCCATAACGACGCTTTGACGATAACCTGAAAGAATATGAATATTTTTTTTAGTATATGGAATTACGAGAAGATTGGCTGCCCAATAAAAGAGGCCAAATCTACAGATTGTCTGACACTTACATAGTCAACAGTTGGTGGTATACAGAAACATAAATAACGTATTAACACAAGCTTTTTTAAACAAATGTTGTTATGCATTATTGAAAAACGTTTACACTGCTTAAAACTATGCTTTCCTATTTGGAGCATATAAAGAGTCTAGAATGGCTCAAGTCAAGTCGATTCTGATCCTAAATCATAATTATGTATTTCTGTGATTTTAAAAAACACTTTTACACGTATTATGTTTTGTTTTAAAATAAGATGGGGCCTGTGTTTCGTACCCGACTACTCAGAGAAAAAAAAACTATTTTAAAATCCAGACATGTTCAAGATGATTTGAACATGTCTGGACTTTAAAATCTGCATTATATGAATAAAGACTATGCAGATTCATCAACAGCCTATTAATGTTCCCACTGCTGGGACACAGGCCTCCTCTCTTTAAGAGGGAATGGGCTATAATCTACCACGCGGGCCCAGTGCGGATTTGTAGATGTCACATGTCTTCGAATGTTTGGTCCTAAGCCATGCCGGTTTCCTCACGATGTTTTCCTTCACCTTTTTGAGAGCAGCAGTGATGAAATAAATTACACAAAGTAATGTGCCTGCCTGGGTTCGAACCCACGACCTACTGTTCGTAAGTCGGGGCCACCACCACTGGGCCACCGCTGCGCTATGCAGATTAGTGTCTAAAAATAATATTATAAAGAACACACAGATTTTAGTGGACCTGTCCGACCAGTGCAAGTATTCTTCAATCATCGCGTAGCTTGAATACGTGAGTGTTGAGCTCTACTAACCTAGACTCCCAAGTGGGCTGCTTGGCCAGGCTGGTGGGTTTCCTGACGCCCAGCAGTTGCAGCACCTCCGCGTACATGTTCTCCAGGCCGCGCAGCTGGCGGCGGATGGCGCGCGCGTCTCCTGACGAGGAGCTGTCCGACCTGCCCTCCAGCAGCGACGACAGGTCCAGGCTGCGGGTTGTGGTTGATGTCATGTCCGTCGTGTCTAGGCCGAACACTGGAAGGAGGGAATGGTTTTTGTTAGTTTTTGTAACAGTGGTCCCGTGCTTATCGCATCCAGCGGATCCCCGCAACCTTTACCAGGTCATCGGGAATATGAAATTGGAAAGAGTATAATAATAATAATGCTTTATTTCCAAAATTACAATTGATCAGAATGGCACTTCGTAGAAAAGACTATAATTATCGTGTACACTTAAAAAATTTAATGATTTCACTCAGTTGAAACCTCTGGCACCCAAGTTAAGATTAAACTTGTTTGATGGGTGTTAGGGATCTCTCTAAAATGCCTAGATAGTATTTGAAATTAATGCTTTTCACAAAGCATTCATGTGAGTGGAAACGCTTTTCCGCTCTGTACTTGTACAAACATTTGCTGTGCCCGACAGGGTCCATAATTGTGTCTAGAATTAATTTCCTTAACACCATGTTAATGTACATTATGGATTGCAATAAACAATTTGAACTTGAACGCCGGAATGCATTAGAAGGACAGAACTTATCAGTGATGTTTTCATAACTAGATGTAAGAACGATTTGGAAGCATAAATACTTATGTTGGAATCGTAGGAAGTTCTGTAATTTCCTATCCCCATTAACGGAAAAAACACAATCATAAGTTTGTTCAAAAAACGGTAAACGAAGAAAGGAAATAATCCCAGAATGCTATGTTGCCATACTTCCTTTGACTCTTTTATAAAACAAAAAAAAAAACAATCTGACTCACAGTGTTTTTTATAATGGTGTTCTCGCTTCGTAGAATGTTTCTTATGTGAGTGCCACCGCGGTGACTCGCGACCACGACGACGTTCCTCTGGGTACTCCGATGAACGCCCCGGTAGACTGGAATCAGAACCAAGATGACTTAGCTACGCCTTGCAGAGCACGACTTTTGTCTGACGGGGGGGATAATAATCACCATCTTAGGATAATCGGACCAAAAAAAAAACTAATTAGTCCGTCAGATAGATTTCCAAAAAATATTTAACACATTTTTTTTTATTTTTTCACATAAACAAAAATGAAGATGACACAGTGCTTCGAAAACTCGTGAACTTCTCGAAAACGACACATGTCAGTACATTTTTTACCTACAAATGACGCCACAACCCACCCCCACGCGTGATCTTTGACGCGTTTAATCTGCGTAATTTTTAATTAATTTGGTAAAATAAAAAACACGCATTCAATATTTTTCGATATTCTAACAGACGGACTAATTAGAATCATATTTTTTGACTTAGTCCGATCCCCTATTGGCAGGTGCCAGCTATAATGTACAGGATTGAAACGGACCCTTCACGAATCCATCAACCAAGTATTTACATTAATCTAAGTAACACTACGCAAGAATGATTGCTGGGAAACGACTTTCTTTTTGTGGTGTCAAAAATCAGGGTTTATTCTGGCACTCAGTACATTTTGCTGATCGATGTATTGAAACTGATTGTAAAGGAGTAATGACAGGGTAACAAGTGTCAGTCGGCATCGTGATCTATTCTGTGTTTTTACATTATTTATTGCCAGAAGACTGAGGCTCTGCACACTTTGAGCAGCATAATAATATGATTAGTATTACGTGTACGTACGTGTATTTCAGTTATGAAATAGAGTTGAAAATCACGAAAGACAGCACCATTGAACTATACATTATTATTTGTTAATATTGACCTGTTTCTCTTGTGCATGTCTGAAGATGGTGATAGAGGCGGGAGCGGTGGTGTGACGGAAGTGTCCGATGTAGCTGAGGAGTCCAGACGCATGCTGGCTAGCTTTGGTTCTAAGATGTGACGGAGCTCGCATTCCACCCAGTCGTTTTCTACACCTGGAATGATGAAGAAGGAACTCGTTAATGTCAATCGTTGATGGTATTAGAAAATTTCTGAGTTTTTAGAAATAATTGGCTTAAAACTTTTAAATATAGCTAACCTAGAAGTTGCTACAGCCAACCTAGGTGCTTTACTACACAAATCGCAAGCTCGACTTAAAAAAAAGTTGGAGAGATTTACAAAGTGATATTTTACCAGTACTAAGTGGCAAGGTAGGCTATCGCTCCATGTTAAATACTAGTATTCGAGGTTAGACTGGAATCGGACCCCAACATAGTTTGGGAAAGGTTATGCAGGATGGCTAAGTGCCAAGGTAAAACATACTGAATGATTAAGGACATTCTCTAAATAAGGTCCTACTTTGTCCAGCAGGCTGCTGGCTGGTCCCAGGTTGAGGCTGCCTCGTCCTCTCGTCCCTCAGCGCATCGGAGTCAGCCGAGGTGTCATGCAGAGGCTCCGGTCGCCGGCCACTCGAGTACGCCACACTGCCTCGCCCCGAGTCCACGTTGGAAGACTGACCGCCGTTCTTGTCGTAGTCTGGAATGTTTGCGGAAACATTATTAGTACAGGAACGACCTTAGGAGGTGGCTGAGTCAGGCTGGATGCGGAAGGCGGTAGACTGGGTGTTGTGGCGAAGCAATTGACTACGCTAGGCTGGGCTGATTGACTAGCACAGATGGACAATGTTTGCGAATCCCATTAAATATTTGTTCAAGTGCATGCGAAATCGAAGTGGACCGACGACCTGAAGAAAGGGATAACAGTAGAAGGAATGAAGGAAAAGAAGGATGTAGAAGTTACAGAACCAGGTTTGACATATTAAGAGCCTTCCGTTTACATACATAATATATTATTTATTCATCTTGAACCAAATCATTAATACCGAGCTATCTCAATCTTAGTTACCTTTTATGTAAATGCGGAAGCAAAAGATTAAAAACTACTCTTGTTTCACTTTGATTTAACTAAGTAGGCACCAACTTCTATCGATACCAAAGCTTTAATGTCAATAGTTCCATAAAAGACTGAATTTATTACACCACCTTCAAGAAACAAACGTGTTTTTAACGACCGTATAATTTGTTTCTCTCTATTTTTGTCAAATCAGGAATCGCTTTTAAAGATTTATGTGAGCCATAAATCTTAACGAGGTATCAAAGATGTTTAGATAAGCAAAGAGAGCAGAATAACAAATGTTGTAATATGATACAGTCATTAGAATAAATTTTAGATAACATATTAGTTTTAAAGGTGGTTTTACTGAAGTTCTGGTTAGGACTCGTTCAAGTTTAAACAACATTCGGAAGCCATACAAACTGTGACACAGAAAATTGTAACTATTATAGTACTACTACTAAAAATAGACAACATACCTGAACTAGCACCTGAACCCGCTCCCTTCTTTCCATGTGCCTTGAGGTCTTCTATTCTATTCGGCGTTTGTCTCGACGAAGAAGGCTGCGGGTTATAAGTCTCGGCCTTCCCACTGGAGTTATAAACACTATCAGCCGATTTCTGACTGGCACTCTCATCATTCCTTTCCTGAGACGTCGAAGGTTCTTCTCTGTCCTTCTTATGTCCAATAGAATCTGGAGTTCTACGTTCTTTGTGAATGTCTGGAGTTCTGCGTTCTTTATGGCTGTCGGGTGTTCTTCTTTCCTTATGACTGTCAGGAGTTCGTCGTTCCTTATGACTATCTGGCGTTCTTCTGTACATGTTTTCTTGCATCCTCTCTTGTCTCTGAGACTCGACTGAGCGTCCACTGGTCCGGATTCGTTCTTCGTAACTGGATCTACCTTGGGCTGCCAGTCTTGCTCGGAAACCGCCATCGTCAGATTCCCGTTCTTCACCATTTCGAGGATGCTCATTAGGTATGTGATCCAGGAGATTCCCATGTGAGTTTCTTCTCCCAGGATCGTGTATCTGAGGAGTTGTGACCTCTGGTCTGTGCTGTGGTTCATCTAAGAGGTGAGGGTGTGAGGTTGCCCGTCTACCTTCCACAAAGCCTCTCTGTCGCACTATTTCTCTTTCTAACTGCTGTGGGCTTCTGAGATCTGCTCTTGAATGTGAGTTGTCAAACTGGAATGAAATATGTTATGAGTTATTAAACTATTTGTTTTTAGCTAATAACTGGTAAAGTATCTTGTAATTGTCAATAGTATAAATAACATGAATGAACAAGTCGATGGCCGTTATAAAAAAAAATGAACTACAATAAATAATAATAAAAATGTAATAAACATATTCTCTTCAAAGGAAATGGTTGTAAAAGCAGACGCTATTCCTGATAGTTGATGCGATGTAAAACTTGTTATTTTGTAGTCGCTAAAGGAAGTGCGAAGTTGTTCGGTTTCCTCAACGCTTGCAGATGTAAAGATGTCTATAAAATATTATGACTACATAATTAAAAGTTGCTTTGATTTTATAAGATACTGGTATAGGAGCATGACTATATCGCTGGATAAAAGGGTAATGACCTATTCCCTTGCTTGTCGTGATTCCGACGTTACAGCTTCCTGTTTTGAAAAGACTGTGAATATTTTAATCAAAGTCGTCTAAATTTGTGCTTGAATTCAATATATTACTTCCTAGCTTTTAAATCCATACGTCTACTTAGTAACAAGTGAAAGGGTAGCAGACACGGATAGAAGACATTGAAGTACAAAATAAAAAGGACACCAACCCTTTCGAAGTTGCAAAATTCACAAGCACGATTAACAATGTAAATAAAGAAACAGTGGACGAATCCAAGTACTATGACAAAGAGAACAATGCTCCAATAGAGCTAGTTTCTTGTAAAAATCTTAGTTGCATCGTGTCGGCACAGGCGCCTATACACAAGTTATAATTGGCGTGTACTCGTGGGAACAAGCCGTTAATTGTTGAGAACCATTGTTCCGACAGAGAACAGAACATGGGACTAGATGGAGCAAGTGTTACGACAGTTGGACTTACTGTTTGATGAATGTACCTGATTTGGACCTTATTAGAACGATTTTTTTTATTGTAATTGGCGGTTTTGGCATTGGTTTTAAAGTGAATTGATTGGGCTTGTTAGTGGGGTTAAATTTTGTAATTGGTGCTTTGATTTCAGTGTTAATTTCAAAATTTCTCCAAAATTGATTAATAGTTGTAAAATTCTATTACACGATTGTTGGTTATCACTTTAATTTAATAGTGTTAAGGTCAAATCTGGACCTTACATTGTTGTAAACGACAGTAAATCATTTTTATAATTTGCCAATTATTTCCCAAGTTTTTATTCAGACCATAGGAATCTATTATCAACTTCCACTTCGACCTTAGCTAATGAATCATTAGCTTTCCAAACATTCATTATGTCAGAAAAACCTCCTCCGATGTTTTTATCGTTGCAAGCGCCTATTGTTGAAGCAAATGAGTTTATTGTACTCCTGTATACAAACACTTTCTTATCTACATTTCAATCTATTAGTATAATCTTAATTGTAGGTTTCTGATTATTTTACGATGGATGGATGACAAGGGTTTATGATTTCTAATAGTCATATTGTCCTTTTAAAACGAGATACGGTTGATTGATAGCTTTATTTTTTTGTACTTATGTTATTTGATATCACATCTATAGAACCTTTACTTCCATAGTAACGTCCATTTTTACGAACACTTGAAACAATAAACTAAATGAATTCCTAAATCAGAGCTCACTCTCTATACGAAACTGTCATACCTGTGCCTGCGGCCCAGTCTTTAACGAAGTAAAGTTCGCCATGGACCTCACATCCATATCCCTCTGGTACAGTGCACTCCTCCGCCCAGGCGGCCCATACTGTTGGTACAAGGCATCAGCACCTAAGGCTTGAGGCTGTCGGTGGGGTGTACTAGCTAGCATCTCCTGAGACCTGGCCTGAGGACTCATCATCATGTGAGACTGGACCATTTGCTGCTGCATCAGTTGCCTGAGGAGGAACGGAATGTGAAGTTAATGATGTTCTTGAGTCTTTAATCAAAGTCTTAGCTTGCGTCGAAGGTGAAACTATGTCGGCAGTATGTGAGATTCTTGTGCTGATTGAAATTGATAAATTGTTTTCATTCAGTTTTAATTGATTCCATATCAGATTGAAAAGGCTTGTTAAATGTTAGGTTCACACATAGATAGCTGCAGTAGGTATTACCTTCGCAATTATCTCTTCTGAATACTACGTTCCCAACGTTACACTATTATATGAAGCAGGTGAATATACTTTTACTTGAATAGGCGCATCCCTGAATTTATGATAGTCGAAATAAGTTTTATGGTGTTTCTATTAACAGTCAACACCACAATGCAACTCAATTAAGTCTGCATTTAAAATGCATCAAGCGGAAGTGTTAAAATAAATTAAACATTATGTCACAAGCTAACGGGATTACGTTACACATTAAAGTAAGGAGTATGGCTCTATTAAAACTAGGTGTCGGTTCTTACCTATGTGGTGATGGACTAGGATACGCCATGTTATTCGCGATGCCGTGACTGAACTGCATTTCCGGCCTCGTCTGCGTCATTGGCCTCCCATAGATCCCTTGCTCCACCTTCCTCGGGCCACTCTCTCTAGGCGTCACTTGTTCAGGCTCTGGCCTCTCAGGCCTTTTTCTCTCTTCACTGTTATTCAAACTAGGTTCCTGTTCATTGTTCTTCTCGCCATCATTAGCATCTTTACTCTTAAACCTGCTTGAGATCATATCTTTGAGTGTGTGGTAAGTTTTGCTGACAGACTTCGCACTTTTCGGGGCGTCCCTTGTATTATCTTTTCCTGTTTCGACTGTGACTGTTATGAGCTGTGAATTGTTGGGTGTGTCAACTTTTCCGTACGTTTTAGCTGGAATGGGAGGTTTTGGTGAGTCGTAGTTCTGCATGTTCCTGGCCACAGCTCCTTGGTTCTGGTTCATGTAGCCGTACTGTTCATGGTACTGCCTGAAGCCGTCCCCAGACGTGCCAGCCTGCTGGTTCTGCGTGAGAAACAGTGGGTATTAAGTATCGTGTGTTATTGTTAGTCGTGCCATGGGAAGCGCACACAATGGGCTGTTAGGGGCTCGGATTGTTGGGAGCCGAGTTTGGCGTAGCTGTAAATGTGGTAACTTTGGTGAAAGGCGCATTATTAAAGTTGGAAATTAAGAAAATAAGTGGCCTTAATGCTATCGAAAGTTTTGTTATGAATTGTTCTATGCTCGTTTATCATCATTTTCGTGTAACTTGGTAAGAGTATACAATTAATGAACTAGTTATAAAATAACAGTCATCAATAATAGTAGTCTTTCTATACGATGTAATTGAATCATCTGGTAAAAAATAAATTATTTTTATTCAGACCGTACGTAAACCTTGTAAACGTTTTGCATTGTTTCTTTAATATCATAAACTGTGCTCCTCCCGAGAAACAACAATAAGATATTTCATTTGCTTTGAGGATACGAGTCTCAAAAAAATATAAAATCACAGAATAATAATAAAGATATTTCCTTACATAATAGTCTTAAGAAAATATACGACTTAATCAATATAATAAAACCATAGCTCAGGCAAAAATCAACCCAACACTACATCCTACCCTCGTATCCACCGAATACAGCTGACACAACAAAACCTCAACTCAACTCAAATTCACACCACTAAATTTCAAACTGACTACAAAAACTTTTAATACTAACATTTTCCAGCGCGAATTCAACCATTTTTACTACACACACACACACTTCACATGACAACACGACTATGGTTCTTAAAGCTCTAAATAATACTGGAGTGATGGAGTCGTGCCCGGCACACCGGATGCGCGTGCGGTCGGATCCGACGCCGTGCCGACAAGACGTGCGGGCTACCTATGACAAATATGATGGGCTTTGGGAGCGCATCAGATGTGTAATGGTTATGGTACTCGTAGGTTCGGTGAGAATTTTTTCACATTGTGATTGGAACAGGCTATTGTTCTTTTTTAAGTACCTATGTTACGTGTTTTAATGTGCAGCGGTAGCCCTGTGGAAACGGCTGCGATTTACGAGTTTGTTATAAAAAATAAATATTTTATTTATTAGTTTTAGGTCGTCAGTTAAACGTGGACTTCATCACTACTGCACACAAAACGACGAAGAAAAACATTAAAAGAATTGATAATATACATCTAGCTGGCTAGGCCGATGTGGTGGATTGTGGCTCATTCCTTTTTACAAATGGGAGGCCTGTGTTCCACCAGTGGAAAGTTTAAAGGCCAAAATCACCATTTAAAGTTGATTTTCTGATTTCGCTACGCTATTATCGGTATAAGTGAAATACATTTCAGTTTTGAAGAAATCAGAACAATCGAATTACGGTTAAAATCTTCATTTTCAAAAATATCTGTGTTTCATACAAATATGTATTAACAAAACAGGTAACAGCTGCATTAGCCAAGATTTTTTGCTCCACAGGGTGCTAAACATGACTGGAGCCGATTTTTTCTCATCGTGCCAATGTTTAACTGGGAGTTGCTCGCACATGCCGATTGCTTCAGACGAATGGTGTTTATTTTTGGCAGATTGGTTTATCTTACTTACGGCCGAATACTGAAGCGCTACTCAATTTTAAGTTGTCCTTAAATCTCGTTCTGTCTCTGTTACTTCAGCATAGAGCGACCAAGACAGCACTAGATTTGAGGGTAACTTGTATTTGAGTGGCGTTTCAGTATTCGGCCGTTAGAACATGTTTAGCTTGCTTTTCCCTGCGTTTGCATAAGGTATAAAACATGAATTCTATATATTGTGTCTGTCTTCTCTGCTTTTGTTTACCTGCAACAAGCTGTGTCCAAACTTGTATAACAAAATTGTTGACAAGTTATAAACTTTTTTTTCATTATGGAGCGACGTATTTATTGAGATATAAGTAAGACTATAACTTATATACTATACTAAATATATGAACTAAACTAACCTAAAAACAAACTAACTATAAAAGGGCATCGAAAAAAAAAAAAAAACTAAACTAAACTAATAGTTAAAAACTATTTGAAACAATGACAGTAAATACATATTTTGGGACAAGACCCGGAGTTTCCATACTATTTCCGTTCCCGTTTGATCCGGAGTTTTTTTCTTTATATTGTCGTTGCTCTATAAGTTGAGTCCTTTATCTAATATTTAATTGTATAACGGGCTGGTGTCCGCAACTTCACGTCCAAAGCGCGTATTTTGCTTTAACTACACTATATTCTTAAATTGACTCAAATGGTTTCTATAGCTTCTTAACAATTGCTACCTTACCCATTTCTCGATCAATATACGTTAATAGTTCCTAACTTTCACATTTTCTAGCTCATAACACCAGCTCGTGGGCAATAATTCATAACCGTGACGGTTACACCGTCATTTATAACCATCGATGTAATGATCCAAGACTCTTGGGGTACTTTTGGAAGGTGTTTTAAAAGCTTTTGGGTATAAGGTATCGATGAATGTTACTGATAAGGTATCTTCAAAGTTTAAAACTTTGTGTTATTGGTTGTTTTAAATAATTACAATTAAAATGTAGTTAATGTTGATTTAGAATGTGTAAAGGTACCCAAATCTAATTATAATTCAAATTTATTATTGTTCGATGTTATAGCTGAATTAAATTCTATGTATTGTAATTGGCACAAAATTTTTACAGATGGTTCTAAGGGTACTCCCGGCCTAGGTGCAGGAATATATGACCAAAGCTTAGGAAATAATCTCGGTTTTAAAGTAAACTGTAATATATCGATAATGACACTGGAACTCATTGCAATTTATCATGCGATATTTTATTGCCAAAATCAGAATTTAAAAAGAGTCGTTATTCTTTCAGACAGTAAAAGCGCACTACAGCATATTGCTCGATGTGCCTCTGGTTTCAGAGGTGCATCGATAGCATATGATATTCTTAAAAATATTAATTTATTACTTAAGAATAAAATAGAAATTAAGTTGCAATGGGTTCCAGCCCACATTGGACTTCGTGGTAATGAGGAGGCTGACCGATTGTCTAAATTAGCAGCAGCAGAGGGTACAATAATTGATTACTTACCTGATTATTGGGAATATATTTCTAGATATAAAGTGATTTGTTATAATTCGTGGAAACAACATTTTAATACTATATGTCAACATAAAGGTATATGGTATAGAAGCATACAAGGCGAGCCTCCTCGTGTGCCTTGGTTCGATGTCGATAATCTAAGTAGAAGTTATGTTAAATTAATTCTAAGACTTCGCTGTGGACACTATCCATCAGCGAAGTTTGCTTTCCTTATGAAAAAAACTGATTCGCCGAATTGCAGAGTATGTAACCAGATGGAAGACGTGCAACATTTGCTGATGGATTGTGTCCGCAACAGATGCGAGAGGGAGGCACTTATGAAGGAATTAAACTTAAATAGGCTTAACGTAGGATTAATTCAATCAATTTTGTCCCAACCAACGTCAGAAACTGCGAAAAAGTTATGTCGTTTGATAACAGTCCTTCATACGTGACTTCTGTATTGTATTACCATAAAAAAAAAAAAAAAACCTATTGGTATAAATGAGTACCTAGTATAGATCACGTGTTACCTAGTTTATTAGTTTTAAAGGAATAATAGTAAAAGGCACGATGGGGTTGGCATATCTGTTTAGACAAAAAAACCCAAAACAAATAAAGAGAAAAAAAAAAAATTACAATTATCACATTGTCTTTATTTTTCTTGTTGTAGAATAGAACTTGAAATAACTATCCCCGAATAGATACAAGATACTTTCTAAATACGCACGTTTTTCTACTTTTAACATCACACATGTTGCGTTACAAATTTAACAACTATTTGATCAGACCAAAATAAATAAAACAAGAAATCCTTGTACTATTAGGTAGTTATAATTCTTGAAAGGCTTTCTTAATTGAATGAACGTCGATTGGTTCACGGCTAGGTTTTTTTTTCAGATTAAGTCAGTGTATGTTACTCAACTTTAACGCAAAGCCCAGCCAGAGGCATATTACAGTTAGGCACTAACTACATGATAAAGAAATAATCAACGTTTCTTTTCATGTGCTTTATTTTTATGTACCTATGTCATTTCGTCATTTTCCTGTCCTTGTTATAATTAATTTACTCCGTTTTCTGACATAATTATCAGTCGAAACACAATCCATCCATCGTTTTCTTGGTCGTTTGGCAAAATACCTTCAAAAACAAAAGAAGGAAGGATGTTTTATTGGGCTAAATATATGTATGTGTGTTTATTTATTTGGGGAAAAACAATTGTACAATATGGTACAATATATGTTACAGAAAATATTACAACATATTATATTAGGAGAAGCCTAAGAAAAAAGAGATACAGTGTATGGGCTTCCTTTCATAATCATCATCAGCCAATAATGTTCCCACTGCAGGGACTCAGGCCTCCTCTCTAGGAGTGGGATGCGCAATAATTTATCACGCGGGCCCAGTGCGGGTTGGTAGATGTCACATGTCTTCGATGTTTTTTATTCTAAGGCATGCCGGTGAGGGAAAACATCGTGTGGGAACACGATGTTTTCCCTCACAGTTTTAGAGAGCAGCGGTGATGAAATAAATTACACAAAGTAATGCGCCTGCCTGGGTTGACCACCGCTTGGACGAACAGCGTTTTATGTATCGCGTGAGTTGTAAGTCGTGAACAAACAACGTTGTATGAATCTTGTCTAATGTAGGTAAACCATGGAGATTATGTTCGTTTTAAGTCGGCTAGCTACTGTACCCATCGCGTCTAGGTTCGTCATAGCGCGACGGCACTTGTCGAGTACTGCTCGGCACACAACCGTTGTTTCTGCGTACGCACCACACCGGCGCGCGCGCACCATGAATTTTTATGGGTTATTTTGTACACCGCCTCCTATTGGGTTTCATAACATTTACTGACTCCTGGGTGTTTTTTTGTTACTGTTCTAGTATAGCCGGCGGGTGAAGACCACCCTAATACTTCCTGTTCAGAGGTAATGACGGTTTAATAATACATAATGTATCAGAAATATGATGTAGTCATATTTAAGTCTCAAATCAAATTAACAACTTTTTGTATGAGCCCAAAATCGTAATCGCGTAAAAATAATTAGCTGTGTTATACGAAACTTTAATCCTACATAAATATGGCTTGGAGATTTTTGAAATATTGATACACGCTGATGATATTGCAGTTTCGACCAGGTCAACCTACCCTTTGTCGAAAGCGTACAATACTATACAAATAATCGAAGTAGGAAAGATGGTTAACTGTGTTATATACATATTTATCTGTATTTAATTGTAACGAATGGTTTGAACCTTATATCATTTACCAGCACTGATTTTTTAAAATATGAAAGCACCGTGCCGATATAGATTCTACGAGCCCATCGTACGACAAATGACATTGGTCAGGAGTTCGGGACCATCATAAATTCTGTGAATGGTATTGAAAATCGCATCAGAATGAGGTGAAGCTGAGTGAGTACAGAAAGGCCGAAAAGCAATTAGGATGTGTAGAGGCCTTTTTTTTTTTGGCGGGTGGAAAATCATCGAATAACCCCTCCCGCTCTTGGGCAGAGCGAAAGGGAGTGTCAGACTTCTACTGACTAAAAACCACCCATGTTCCTTCTTAGCCCTCTTTGTCGAGGCCGCGATAACTATTGTACAACCCGCGGCCCATGTGTAGAGGCCTAAGATATAAATCAAATCTCGAAAAAGGGCTGAAGATCTCATCATCATCATCATCATTTCAGCCGAAAGACGTCCACTGCTGGACATAGGCCTCCCCTAAGTGTCGCCACATTGACCGGTCCCGTGCGTCTCTGAAGATCTCGCTTTACATAATTTTGCGTTTACAGGTACGATAGCACATTAAAGAAACAAACTTTCTCATCTTCGTCAGCCATCCCAATAGGCAATATTTTTGCTAATAAGATTCAGGTAACCGATTCAGTCTAGTCAGACTAATTGGAATTCCAGTCTGGATTCTAGTCACGATTGTGCCATTTCTGCTAACTTGTGGGGACCTGTTTTAAGGCTAGGTTATATCGTTTAATTACGTAGCTTAGCTTGGAAAGTTGGAATTCTTTATATTTTTTGTTAGCTTTTACATAGCATAACTTAAAGAACTGCAAAACCTTTAACTCGTGTGAATAGATAGAAGCTTGAATTAAATGCTGTAGAACATATTTTATTTTGTTATGTATTGAGAAATTGCTATGGAGCGCAGTATCTTAGGTGTAAAATTAACCGATCGGGTTCGAAACACTACACTGCGCTCCAAAACGCAAATTGTTGACGTGGCTCAAAAGGCTGCCATACTTAAATGGGACTGGGCAGGACATGTCTGTCGCATGTCGAACGAGCTGTGGGCCCGTAAAGCTCAGGATTGGTGCCCTGAAACAGTGACGCGAGGTCGTGGCAGACCACGAAGGAGATGGCGGGACGAACTGGATGTCTTCCTTGAGAATTGGAGAGACATTGCACTGAATCGTGACCGTTGGAAGGAATGGAGGGAGGCCTTTGCTCAGCAGTGGGACAACACTGGCTAGCTATATATTGAGAAATTATCGGGTTTATCACAATCATTTTATCGCGCATTTTCTATACTATGTTGGGGTCAGCTCTCAGTCTGGCAGGAAATAGCTATAAGCAAGTATTTTTATATGGCCCAACTGCCTATATGGTCTTCGTAACCCAGTTACTGGGTTGTGAAGATCCTAACCAGGATGTAGCTACTAAAATCTTCCAAGAGTGAGCAAATTCAGTAAGCAAACCCTACTTCTCGAGTGTCAAAGTACCTACTACAGTATGGTTCAACGTAAGGAAAAGTAACTGATACAACACAATAAAGTTTCTGATGCCAATAATGCTTAGATCTATTTGAAACAAACCAAATTCGGATGGACTGATGATCCTAACGAACGAATCTTATGAAAAAGCAACAACACAATATTAATACAGAATGTCAAAACAACAACAAAAAACATAACCAAAGAAAACGGCAAAATACCGACTCGTGAAGGATTTGAACCTCCGCCCTCCGATGCTCTATTAGTCTTGAATTATATCGGTGCTCTTACCTACTGAGCTAACGAGTCTTGCTGTGTATTACCCGAAACTGCGGTCACAATCGACAACATGACATCATGATTACTCACCCTCTGAATAGCAACAAAGCAGACAGGTGTCAGATATACTAAGCTATCATTTATCAATAGACTGCAATGTAGACACAAATATAGTCCTTCTGTTGCTTAATTTCTTCGAAAGAGTCACCGAGGCCCTGGTACCCAAAGAGTGTAAATCATTAAGAGTCTGTCACTCCCTCCTCCACCCAGATCGTAAGGAGCAATTTCATGATTTCCAAAAAACAAAATCTTCTAAGCGTTTTCAGTCACGATGGGGAGACAATCTTTAATTTTTGCTATTTTTGGATACAAATCGTAAAGCAGTTCACAGAATAGTCGTGTAGTCTTAACAGATTCCGAATAAAATGGCTGTGACATACAGACGGACAGGACTTGACGAATCTAGGTATAAGAGTTCCGTTTTTTGCCATTCGGCTATTTTTTCTAAAAACATTGCTCCCATTCTACAAACATGATTTTTTGCCGTTTTTGATATTTTTTATAGTAGACACTGCCGTTTTAGCTTGCGTGCTCTGCAAGTCATGTCGATAACTTATTTTTTTTACCGCAATAATTTCACTACGAAACTTATCCTTTAAAGAAACTACGAGGATAGCCCACAACCAAGCGTGCGATTAGACCATTAATCGCCTGTATAGTCGTCAACAGCCTCTGCATCCCAGTTACTGGACGATTCCCCATGAGGCCATGACAGATGTTGTCTAAGACAGATTACGTGTGACTATTCCACCACTCGATTTGACCATTAATTTATCACTATCATTAATACTGTAAACGGATACAGTGAAATCATTGCGGGTGGATGTTTATTAGCAGACAAATCGGTCTACCCTCTTTCTTGTTCGTTTTTTTTGCGTTCGGTACCACTACCATTGTCACTCACTCTACACGATTCTGTTCCCGACACACAAAACACACTGTGACCACTCGCGAACTTTTTTCGACATTCGACATAATTTGTCGATCTGCTATTAACAGAGACCATGTGACTGGCTTAACTTATCGTATGCTGAGTTTACAGACAGTTATAATAATAATAATATTCCACAACTATCACACAACGCCATCTAGTCCCAAGCTAAGCAGAGCTTGTGTTATGGGTACTAGACAACTGATAAACATACTTATATATTTCTAAATACATACATATTATAGATAAATTACACCCAGACACAGAACAAATGATCGTGCTCATCACACAAACATTTGTCCTGGGTGGGAATCGAACCCACGACCTCCGGCCTAGCAGTCAGTGTCACTAACCACTAGACCAACAGGCCAGTTAAAAAGCCATTGTATCTCGAGTGGATCTACGTTCCGACACGAAGGGTTAAAAGATTAAAAACACAAGTTAAATTGTCAGTAAAGCGTGCTGGTTGAAAAACTTGAACTGCAAAACGAATAAAACTATAAAAATAATGTTCTATTGCTAGTAAAACCACAAAAAAAGTAACTGAAAAAATCAATAGGGTCGACTCGTGAAGGATTTGAACCTCCGCCCTCCGATGATCGAGCATTGAATGATATCGGCGCTCTTACCTACTGAGCTAACGAGTCCTGTTACTCACATTACAAAACTACGACCACAACCGTGAATGTGACGTCATAATGATTTATTACTCACTCGCTGCACAACAACGAATTAGGTAATTAAAAAGACAGTAGCAGGACTAAAACCTTTTTTTTTTGGGTGGCGGGAAATCATCAAAAAATAGCAGTGTCAGACTTCTACTGACTAAAAACCATACATGTTCCTTCCTTTATGTCGAGGCCGCGGTATCTCTTGCGAACAACCCGCAGCCCCGACGAGACCTCCGCCCTCCGATGCTCGAAATGGAAATTATATTGGCGCTCTTACCTACTGAGCTAAACGAGTCTTGTTACACATAAGTAACTGAAAACTACGACCACTATCGTGACCGTGAGTGTGACGTCATAGTAAAATTATACTAAACACTTTCCTCATGATAGCATTGGGCATTCCACATTTCTGCTTGAGGATAACATTGATATTATTCATAGATTCGTGCATTACCATCAAGTCTCAAGGAAGGTGAGGAGGGTTTTGAATCTGAATGTAGATGGGTATAAGAGTAGAGGAAGACCAAAGATACAATGGATGGACTGTGTTAAGAATGATATGGTAAGAAAGGAGGTGTCTCGTGAGATGACGAGAAATGGAAGAAGAAGGTATGCTGCGCCGACCCGTAATTAATTGGGATAAGGGTTAGAGAATGATGATATTAATTATTCTGTACTTAGCTAATCACACGAATATTATAAAGGCGAAAGTTTGCGAGTGTGTGAGTGTGTATGTTTGTTACGTCTTCACGTCTAAACGGCTGGAGCGAATTCAATAAAATTTGGTATGGAGTTAGCTGACAACCTGGATTAGCACAAAGGATAGTTTTTATCCCGATTTTATCTTCCCGTGGGATAATTTTCGTGTTGTAGCGGGTGAAGCCGCTGGCAACAGCTAGTTGATTATAATTTAGGTAATTTATTTCGATAATAATGCATGAGTAATCCTGACGTCACGTCTCGCTTAGCGGTCGAAATTTTTGCCTAAAAGCAACAAGACTCGTTAGCTCAGTAGGTTAGAGCACCGATATATAAATTTACTTGACCATCGGAGGGCGGAGGTTCAAATCCTTCACGAGTCAGTCTGTTGATATTTTCTGATAACTTTTTTTGTTTGTTCATGTAGCAAAGTGCTACTGCATGCATGGTTCTTGCAACTATAAGTGCTTCAGCCGCTAAACGAACGTTTTTAACTGGCATCAGAAGTCAGCTGGAGTTTGTAGATACAGTTAATTAATTCTGAAAACGGGATATTTACTGCGTTTAATTTAATGATAACGGATAAACTGAAGTCATTGCGAATGAATGTTTATGAGCAGACAAATCGGTCTACCCTCTTCGGTTTTATTTTAAACTAGCTGTGCCCGCGACTTCGTTCGCGTGGTTGTCGGAAACTGGAATGCGTCGCTTAGACCAAAGTACATTAAATCATTGCCCTGCGTTAACTAACTGACGCTGTAGCAAATAAGAAGAGGGTAATACAAAGCACTGAGTATGTCTAATACTAAAGTTTGATTGATGGATGTTTGTTAATCAACCACGTCAGAACGCCCGAACGGATCTTGATGAAATTTGAAACAGAGGTAGATTATAGTCCCGTCGGGGCTGTGGGTTGTTCGCAAGAGATACCGCGGCCTCAGAAGGCCTTAGTCAGTAGAAGTAAACGAGAATAAAGAAGAACGAAGGTAGTTCCAACTATTTCGGGTACATCGTTGTCAGAGTCCAAGTTCGGCATGGTGGAGGTACGAAATAATAGTCTCAACACAAATAACAACCGCCTATTTATTCTATATATACACTTCCGATAGCAAATTAACAAAATCTGAAACAATCAAGCCGATGGAAATGGATTTAGTTCGAAAACGCGGCAAGTTTGATACAGACGGGCCAAACGACCGTTCGCGATCATGTCTCAACGAAAAGTCCCATCCCTCAAAGTCCAATGCGTCTTATGTCAACGACAATAAACCACACACTCCCTTTCGCTCTGCCCAAGAGCGGGAGGGGTTATTTGATGATTGCCCACCCCCCTCAAAAAAGACCCTGTCGTTGGCGCGTTCGTGTTCCACGCGCGCCTTAAAGAGATGTCAGCAACAATGACGGAGCCCCAAAGGAACGACGTCTGCCGGGGCTGAGGGTTGTTCGCCAGAGATACCACGGCCCCGAAACACAAAGGCCTAACAAAGAACATGTGCTGTTTTTCGTCAGTAGAAGTCTGACACTTCCTTCCGCTCCGCCCAGAGCGGGAGGGTCTGCTCTGCTTGGGCGGAGCCCCACCGTGTTCTGTAGCGGCGATTGGCGGCAGAATGAAATCTGAAGTTACAAATTCAATGAGTCAAGTTAAGGTTGATCCCTAGAAAGACCTCGCCATACATTTATCAGGTGTAATAATCTCCGTAAATAAACAGTTACAAGCTCTTTAACTGACATCCATCTTTTAATTTAAAATTTCCTGGTTTTCCTTTAATTTAATTTATCATGTTTGTTAGAGAGATTTCATCCTTATAATTGACCCTAACGATCAATGCAATAAAAGTACAGGGTATATTTTTTTCAGATTTTAGCCGGTTCGATTCCCGGGTGTGGGAGAAGAGAATTTTCGAAAATCTTTGAATGCAGTTTGCTTTCTATTCAAAAATAAAGGAATGTTTCCTTTGAGTAAAATTTTCTATCTACAGTATTAAGAGTACTTTCCCTCCAGGTGGCAATACAAAATTCCATCCTGTATATTACTACCAGGATTTTTTTTTACACGCCCAATCACAAGATACCCTTTTAGATATGTGGTTTAGGAAGCCAGACTGGAGTCTAACAAAAATTTTCACTTTATAGCTTAATATTTTACCTACAAATATTTCCCTTAATAAAAAAAGTGTTTGAGCAAGCTCACAATCTTTTTCAAACACCTATCCAACGACAACCCACACTATGCGATTTGCAAGAAAAAAAAAATCAGGGTATGATTTTTTTTCTTGCGAATCCCATTTATGTGTACCGGAGATATATTTTACGACATTTTATTTTACCACTTTGTCGGCGTAACTCATCTATATGTTCATGCCAAATTACAGCTTTCTAGTACTAAGAGTGAATGAGCAATAGTGCGGACGGACGGACAGACATACAGACAGACGGACATGCCGATACTGTAAGGGTTTCTTGTTGACTACGGAACCAAATTTTATACTGTGTAATTGGTCAACTTTTATTTGATGACTGCTCACGGAACATTTTCTTTTATTAACACTGCGGTCCAGTAAATGACATCAACGCCATCTATTATCCATACGAAGATAAACTACTATTTATTAATTTAATGCATGGAAAACGATCAAACACACTATAGTATTTAGGCTATGTAGATTTTGAAAGCAGCGTCATTTAGTCTAATACTCAGAGTACGTTTTGCTATTATAACTTTTTTAAAGTTATCTTAATTATGACGGCATCTATTAATAAGCTCCATATTCGTTTAATAGATGTCGTTGTGTGTCTCATTCTTGAACATAATTATAAAGTTCTTCTCGAAAACTATAAATTCAAATATCTTTTGATAGAGAGCACCGTTTAGGATGAAACAAAGCCTAAGTAATAGCCCGAGTTGCGCACAATATTTATTTATAAAAGTTACCTACATTAGTTTCGTAAATTTTACGTGATGCTTAGTCATAGAAACAGACAAACAGACAAAAATTCCAAAAATGCTGAAAATGAGTTATGTTGGTTATATTTTAACACTCTGACGATTCTTTTTTTAAATATTTTCGATGTACAAAAAAAAATATCTACAGATTTATTATATGTACAAGATAGATAGATATAGATTGTATGTTTATAGGGTGTAAAAGTACCCTTAACGCAAACGAAGGGCACTTGTTCTCCCCACCACTGCGATCATTTTTTGATTCTAGACCATATCTGGGCACCCCGTAGTTACGGAGATATTGGGGGTCAAAGTTTACAATTTTGCACAGCTGTTTTTGTAAATACTAGTTTTTCAAATTATAACTTTATTTAAATTACCTCTATTACCCGTTTACTATTCAAAGCATCCACTAACACAATGTTTTAAGAGTTGAGTTTTACCGCAAAATGTGATTTACGACCCCAAAAAAAAAGGCGTTTCCAGCAAAAAAAAATTGCGTAGGGGTACTTAGTTTGATGTACAGAATGCTTGGTTGACGTATGTGTAAAGGGTTAAATTACATCCTTTATGTCGAAGCCTCGGTATCTCTTACAACAACCCGCAGCCGATATTAGTGGCCTCAATTCGACAAAATATTGTGCAACAACGAACGTTTAATTAAGTCACATTGTTTACCTATATTATGGATATTTAAAAACTAAAGAGAATACGTCATTCCTGAGATGTGCGCTTTGAAGACAGAACCTCAAAAGCTGCAAGAAGCTTTTTTGTAAATCATAAAGTATTCATTCATTTGATGCCTTTGCCGAGTGACCTGCATGTTTTATAGTACAATAACACATAAAAGATCGATAATTATAATTTTGGCAACGAGTCAATCCGTTTACGCTAGCTTTTGATATTAGCGTATGAGTAATCCTGACGTCACTTCTAGCCAAGTGGTCGATATTTTCGGCGGTAGTCAACAAGACTCGTTAGCTCAGTAGGTTAGAGCACCGATATATAAATTCACTTGACCATCGGAGGGCGGAGGTTCAAATCCTTCACTAGTCAGTCTTTTAGTAATTTTCGATAACTTTTTTTGGTTGTTTTTATAGCAATAGTACTTACTGGGTTCATGTTATATTTATTATGCAGCTTCAGCCGCTAAATGTAAATGTTTTCATAACAAAACATCACGCAGAGTGTCGGAGTGTCGGACTTCTACTGACTAAAAACCACCCAGGTTCCTTCTTAGCCCTTTATGTCGAGGTTGCGGTATCTCTTACAACAACCCGCAGCCCCGACGGGCGTTGGCCCCTTCCATGTTACTGGCATCTCTAAAAGGCGCGCGTGGAACACGAACGCACCGTCGACACGGCCTGTCGTCGTGATAAGACGGAAGGACGGCGAGCTACCCCATTACTCACCGTCCACAGGCCTGCGTCTACGGTGGTCGGAAGCCGTCACGTGGCCCCCGACGCCCGGAGCGTCTCCCGCGGCGGGTGGGATGAGAGGTTCTCTCCCTCTCACTTTCCGCCACCTCCTTCCCTAGCATCACTGCTTCGCAGAAGGAGGCGATGGGGTCCCATTCTATCTCGCCCCGTACCATGGCTTGCACCAGGGCCGGACGCAAGAGTTCACAGCCGCCGATAGCCGCTACAAGAACACGGCGGGGCTTCACCCAAGCGGGGCAGACCTCCACGGTGTGCTCCACCGTGTCCTCCGGCTGATCCTGACAATGGTGATATCCGGGCGTTTCCTCCCGCCTGATTCGGTGCAAGTACCTACCGAAACAACCGTGTCCGGTGAGGACCTGCGTCAGACGGAAGGTGAGGGCACCGTGGCGCCTCTCTATAAAAGTACTCTTTGCGCCTCTCATGCCACTCGTCAAAGAGGGGACTTAATACCGCCGCGATAAATAAGTCGATGATAATTTTGGCAACGAACCAATCCGTTTACGTTAGGTTTTGATTAGTGCATGAGTAATCCTGACGTCACTTCTAGCCAAACGGTCGATGTTTTCGGCGGTAGTCAACAAGACTCGTTAGCTCAGTAGGTTAGAGCACCGATATATAAATTCACTTGACCATCGGAGGTCGGAGGTTCAAATCCTTCACGAGTCAGTCTTTTTGTAATTTTGTATTTATTTAGGTCTCTCTTGTTTATTAGTTATTAAACAAAAAAGACAGAGTATATTTTATTTTCAAGAACAGTGGTCATCAGAGTAGACTTCCATTATGGATATATTATATGTTAATATGGATATCACGAAGGACCTTTTGCCTATGATCTTTTCCCTACCGTTTACAAGTTTAATTATTCACCTGGTAGATTTGTTGATTGGGAGAAATATATTACACCGAAGCGTCTGATCACGTCTGTGGTGGTAGGGGGCGTAATCCACATAGCTACGAAATCGGACGGTGACATAATATGAAAACAAAGGACATCGGAAATTTTATCATACATTATCACGAACCCCCTTGTACCAAACTGTGTGAGATTATCCACGAAGGAAGCCACGGCTCGCCACTGTGCGCCATCTACTGTTTTAACTCCGAACTATCTTAGAGTCGACCTTAGTGCAGGAAACATATTATATGCCTCGTCGTCTTTCATTCCTACAACGACGACGAGTCCAGTTTCACCCTGTACGCCGTTCGAGGATGCTCCTTTTATGCACCCTTATCTTTTTTGGAGGGTAGGAAATAATTAAATGACTCCTCCCGATCTGGGCTGAGCGGAAGGGAGTGTCAGACTTCTACTGACTAAAAGCCACCCATATTTGTGTCCGGGGCCGTGGTATTTCCTTCGAAAAACCCGCAGCCCCGCCTGGCTGTCGCCCTTGAGGGTACCTACAATGTCGCTGACATCTCTTTGAAACGCGCGTGGAACACGAACGCACCGTCGACGCGGCCTGTCGTCGTCATAAGGCGGACGGACGGTGAGCTAGGCTTTCATGCACCCTTAACCTCTCGTGTCAAAAGTACAGCATTATGTACAAACAATGACTTTTTAATTGTGTCTGTAAGTAACTAGACATGCGATGGGTTAATTGCATAAAGCTTATGCCAATGTGCCTAATGGATCAACTCTCATTCATTCCTTTCCTGTGTGAGAAGGAAATTTGTACAAGGAATCACTTACAGGTTGAGATTATTTAAACTGTTGCAATCTTAAAAGACTGACGTTAAAATGTTAGGCATTTGCATCTAGGCACCCAGGACTTTCAAAGTAGGGTAAGGGTTTCAAACTTCCCTCGTCGGGGACTCGAACCTAGCTGCCAAGAAGACCTCCTACCTCTAACCTACCAAGCTAGAAAACCAAAACATTTACGAGTTTTTTTTAATCAGATCACGATTCGTGACGTTATCACCTCACTCCCGACCTTGGCAGGTAAGTTTATGACGCATCCCTCGACATCTTTACTCAACTCTACCTTTACACAAATAAGGTTGAATTTGGTTTGACAATCAGATATGCTTTACTCAGGTCGGTGGCAGTGACCGATGTGGCATTTTCGCATAATGAAGAGGAAAAAATATATTTTGTGACAGCCTAGAGTAAGTGTCTACCTAAATGGTATCGATTATGGTATGGTCATAAATATTTATCATGTTTTCTTACAAGATCTTGAAGATTATTGAGGAGAAATTATGGCTGAGGAAGCAAGTAATTCTCTTAGGTTGGCTATAAGAATAATGGTGATGGATGATGTCGATTGGTGGCTGTCAATGAAGTAGAAACGTCTATACAGGTGTTGTTAATGTCTGTTGTTTTATGAATGTGAAATGGTTTGTAATAATGGAAAGGCAGGTGATTTTAATGCTGTTACGGTTCGTGGAGATCGAAGAACGATCTCATAAAGTTCCATAGAGGAACCTTTAGGTTTAGGTACATACGCTCTTTTTCTCATAGACAAAAAAGAAACAAATTACAAAAAAATAATAGAAATAACTAAATGCCTTTTTCGACCAGTTCCTCTAGGGTTTTCCACCTGACCCAAAAAACATAACCCAATTAATTAAAACCCTTATATTAGTCCTATTTCGGTGCCTGATGAAGACAAATAGCAGTAGTTTTCAAAGCGTTATATTCCTTTATACATCTCCGTTTAAATAAACGTAACCTACCGTAACCAAAGCTCACGGAAATCTTGAACTTAGATCACAAACCCAAGTGCTATTTACATCACAGGCACTTACGATTACCACTAAGATTACAGATTACAACACACGTTACTTAGGAGCATGGAACTTTATCGCTTCACGCTTGCTAGGTAACAGGGGAGAGAACCGTTTGAAATTCATGGGTTTAATGGTGTATCTGATGGTGTTGAGGTAATGGAAAAAGAGGTTTAGATATTTTAGTTTGTCCTTTCAATTCCAACGGTAATTAGTCCAGTAGATATACATACATACAGTAGTTGATGTTATTTTAAATGAGGGACATATTGAAAATACCACTAAAAATATAAATAAAAAAAAACTAAAAAACCCGACTGAAAAAACTGAAAAGTAAAAAACAAGCACATTTTAAATTAAACAAAACTTGGAAGCAGGCGGTGTCCATTCTATTTTCATTTCATAATTTAATATTCAAATGAACCCCGCGTGCTTCCAAGTTTTGTTTGGGTTTTTTAGTTTTTAAACTACTTTTTTTTATTTCCAACTTTTTAGTTCTTTTGTGTCGGTTCTTTCGTTGGTCGCGTAAAAATCTTCGCAGATGATTTAACTTTTGTGTTTGTTTAAATGATTTGTGACTTTGAATTTATTTTAAACATAGAAGTATCATATATTTTTGTAATCTCCTTTTAAAACCATTCATTTTGATACCCTACTCGATGGTAATGGAATATTTTTATTTTTTGAAATACGCTATATGGCCCCCAAAATCCACAATTTTTTTTTGGTAAGGTTATTGTTTTTTTACATATTTGGGGGCTTTTTGGTAAATTGATCCCACTCAGATGGAACCCGCCGGTCCAATCGACCGAAACTATTTTTGACCCGCTGTCAAATTCAATAAGCTTTGTAGTTAAGTAGAAAAGTTTTTTTACCCACGACGGAACGGAGAAGGTTATGAGAATCATTATGGGAATGAGAATGAAAGAGTACCCTTGAGTAGCGACGAATCGGTGAAAGTATCTCGTTAGCTTAGTGGACAAGCGCGACTGCTGTGCGTGAGGTCTTGGGTTTGATTCTTAGGTAATTTATTATTTGGTTTTTCCTTCAGGAATTTCTTAGTCTGATGTGCCCGGTTGATGGTAATAGGCTAGCCCCCTATTACATGAGACAGCATTACTGGTGAAATGCGGGTGCACCTCTGCCTAACGCTTCGGGGATCACAGGCGTGGTGTTATGTTACGGGAAGTACGAAAGTACGTCCGACGTCCTATGCAGGGTGGCTGGTAGCAGCTCAGTGAGATTTGCTCCTTTCCTTGGCCTTCGTCTTACCTTTTACTGAATACGGATGCACATTCATACTCATTACTAATTCAATCAATTGAATGGATTCGTATTAATCTTATCTTTATATACAATCGGATAATGTTCAACATTATCATGAGGAAAGTATTCAGTATAATTATTAGGTCACACTCACGATTGTGGACACAGTTTTCAGGTGTGAGCAACAACACTCGTTAGCTCAGTAGGTAAGAGCGCCGATTTACATTCGCTACTAGAACATCGGAGGGCGGAGGTTCAAATCCTTCACGAGTCGATCTTTTGAAAGTGTTTTCTATCGGCATTGCATGATGAAATTGTAATTTTTAACCGACTTGCTTCCGTTTATTTCATTAACATTTTTTTAAATTTATGAACATTTTTCGTTTATGTGTGTTCGGGAATAACTTCGTCGTTTATGCACCAATTTTGATGATTATTTTTATTGAAAAGGAGATAGTTTAAGGGTACCATGATATGGACCAAAAAGGACCTGGTAATGGGATCCATCGAGGGTTGAGAGAAATCGATTGCAACCCTCAAACACAGGCACGTATTACGTGTTTTGTGCTTTTTCTTACGCTATTCAAGTATCCGTATCTAGCAGTCATCACTTCATGTTGATGAGCTGATTATAGAAGGTACTATTCAATTCAATTCTCAATTCTCAATTCTTTATTGCGTACCATAATGTATACAGTTGGTAGGGAATACATCAGTCTCAATTATGGACCCTGTCGGGCACAGCATAGATAAAAGTAGGAGAGAGGAGGAAGAACGCTCGGCGTTTATAAGTTAAATTACGAGTTTATATATGTAATTTATTTAGTAACATTTGTAAACCAATTACTTTTAAAAATATTAATTATTGTTATATATACTTAATTATTATTATTTTTATTTATTATGCATGTAATTTATTTATTATTTATTAATTAGATATGTAAGTAAGGAATTTAGTTATTATTATTTTTATTTATTATGTAAGTAATGGAATTATTTTTATTAATCATATGAATAATTTAATTATTATTATTTAAGTAACTTTATTTATTATTATTTATCATACTGGGGTAGGTTATTTATTTAATACTTATAATTTATCGTTTAAGTATTCGCTTAGACTATAGTAGCATTTGCTTTCAATGAAGATTTTTAATTTATTAATACATATAATACCTATATTTATCTAAGTTCTTGATTATTGCAGGTAACATATTATAAATTTTACTATTCGCCAGTGTTAAACAGGCCATTGTAATAGCTAATCGCCATGGCATTGGCCAATGTGATGCAGTGGCAAAGTCAATCTTTTATTTAAAACATCAAAGGTTTTTAGGTAGGGATTCAATATATTAACTGACTTGGTATTACATGGATCTCACTACGGTAAAAGTGAGTTAGAGCTCGGCTTGGCTTTTTTTACAAGTTTTGTTTTTGGTGGGATCTCATTTCTTTTTATAGCGTCTCTCATTCTATCTATTTCGTTTAATGAATCAACAATACATAGGTTTATTCGAATTTGAAGCAGTCTTATTCATCGATTTGAAGTACTGCTAAAGTATCTACTCGACGAGCTGAATCAAACGAGTAAAAACTCGACAAGGTCAAGTCGTTTTATAACGGAATTCCTATGGCCACCTTCAAGCTCCATCAACAGATCTTGGAGACCATCCAAAGACATAGTACTCGTCAAAACGAATCAAACGAGTCTTAACTCGATGGGGTTATGGTATTCTAAAATGGAGTTCCTATGGTCAACTTCCAGCTCCATCATCAGATCAGTTCCTTATCATCATAATATTGCATTGATAGGCGATATACATATACGTGCAAAATTTCAGATCAATCAGAAACTAGTAAGTATGTTTAATTTAATAACTCGTAAAATTCATTCACTGAAAATGTTACTTTAACTTTGTAATCCTATACAATTATATGGGATTACAAAGTTATTTATGCAGTTAGTTTATCTAGAAAACTAGACTGAAATTGTATACGTTTTTTAGTTTTTCCATGGTTTATACACTAAACACTAATTGTGTTCTAAATTTGAAGCTTCTATGTCTGCTAGGAGTGCCTTAGATTTTTGATGATCGGTCAATCAGTCAGTCAGTCAGTCAGTCAGTGAGTGACAAAACTAAGGAAATTTGATTAGTTATAATTCTTAAACTTCTGGTTCAAATTTAATGAAATTTTAAATATACCGTGTTTATACAATGCCTAATTGGTTACAAAAAATTCAGGCTTCTAGTTTTATCCACAACGAAGTTATAGGTGGTCGAAAATGGCCTGAACTGGTTCGAGAAAAGGATGGTACGGCCGTGCCGCTTTATTGCTCATCTTGGCGGGGGCACTGCCGTGCTCCCAGATATTAATTTGTAGGTATAGGATTTATCAACTAAAAAAAAACTTTTTTGCAAAAGAAAGCAACCGACTTCAAAAACACCAAAAAGTGAAAAATTTCAGAAGACAAATCAGCTTCTGAAGTCGGTGGCAAAAAACCGAAATTAAACAAAATGTTACCGACTTCAGAAGCTGATTTTTCTTTTGGTGTTTTTGAAGTCTGTTATTTTTGTATGTATGTTCACCTCTTACGAATACATATAAATACCTCTTTTTTGTTTCTTCCCATTAAATGTTTATCGAAATCGGTCGATCGGTTTTTGAAAATATAAAAAAAATAAAACAATCCAAAAATTGTTGGGGAAAAGCATATTTTATGACATGTATTGGTATCAATGTAGGTACGAGAAAATTAATGCAAAGCAAAAATACTTAATACGAAAATAGAAAAATTTAAACCAACTTTTATTTTTTTTGAAAAAAAACATCAGAATAAGGATCAGCTTCTGAAGTTTATTTTTCTCTTTTTTGTGTTTTTGAACTGGGTTTAATTTTTTTGCCAAAAAAATTACTTTGTGCCTAGAAATTAAGGACATCATATCAACAATGGGTAAGAAGAAGAAATAACTAAAACTGATTAAGTACTGAACCGGTTTTGATGTATATATGAGATCGATCGGAAAACATTTCACTTCACTTCAATAAAGTTCAAGAAAAATCGGTTTAATAAACATTTTATTATAATACAAAGTCGCAAAATTATTGAATTTGATTATTTTACTTGCAGTCATCATAAATAAAACATTGAACCAAAAAGGTCCAATCTCTTCAAAAAATTAACACAACTTTTTACACCACATACGTATAAACGTTGTTATAAGTATCAGGACAAAGCACGCCGACTTATATGTAGGTATGACCTGATGTAACGTAACCATAGCGCGATCTAATTTGATGTCAACGCCATCTACGCCATGACGACACGGTTGGCGCAGTGGTTGAGCGATTGACTGCTGCGCAGCATGTCGCGGGTTCGATTCCCGCACGGAATAAATATTTGTACGACCTACAAGTATTTGTTCCGAGTCTGGGTGTTTTTCTATCTATAATATTTATGTATTTACAAAAAAAAAAATGTATATAAGTAGTTTATCAGCCATCTCGTTACCATAACACAAGCATTAGGTTGCTTAGCTTGGGACTAGATGGCGTTGTGTGAAATGTCCAAGGATATTTATTTATTATTATTTATCTATCGCGCTAAGAGACAACTCTGACCTAAGGGTGTGATATGAAGCCGTCGGGCCTGCGGGTTGTTCAAAAGAGATACCGTGGCCTCGGTACAAAGGCTTATGAAGGAACTTGGGTGGTTTTAAGTCAGTAGAAGTCTGACACTCTCTTCCGCTCTGCCTAGAGCAGAAGGAGTCATTGGATGAATTCCCTACTCCCAAAATAAAGAGAGTATGAAAAACAGTATTTAATCTAAATTAAAATTTTACGTTATTGCTAGCTGATCCCCGCGACATTCATCCGCGTGAAATTAATAAAATTTCTTCTTTGGCTTCCAAATAGAAAAACCCAACAATATCTAAAATAACTTTATTTTTGGAAGTCTGAGGCAAAAATGTCAATGAAACAAACAAAGAAAACCGAAAGTAAAGTAATTTTAGTTTATTTTTATGTGTTTTTCAAAGAGTTTTGATTAATTAAATTCTTGTCTCTTTTCTTTGTTGTTTAGACTCGGTTAAATAATTTTCCCCCATTCATATGATGGTAGTAATAGTACCTACATGTGTGTAATGTTGGATATTACCGCTGAGGCGCCATTGAGATTCTTATGAGAGCTGAGGACGGTAATTATCAATACACACGTGAATCATACAACGTTTTTCAACACACTTGCTCAAAAACCATTTTTAACAGTGAAAACGAGTTATTTAAAATTTTTCGCAATGGCAGGAAAAACATTCAGTTCTCGTATGCGCGCGCATCAAACAATGGCGATCGGCCATAGACTAAAATAATGTGATTTCTTTTTTTTTGGCTTTTCGTGGATAGCATTAGAGAGCGACACAAAAACAAGGGAATCCAAAGTGTTCTTTATTTCCATTTGGAGCTACGATTTCTTTTTTTAATTTTTTTACGACCATTTCTCTCGATTTACGGCCTGATGAAAATTACCCAAATATTTGTTTTATTTTTGGTCCCTTAATTTTTTCCAGTAGTGAATTATCAATTACTTACTGGGGTTGTCTCATTTATAACCCACGTATAGTTCGTGTCAAATAACTGTGCCCCTCTGAAGTTGCCTACGAGTGGCTGCGCAGCAGTCGAAATTACGAACAAAACTGCAAGTGCGCATGCGCGAGACAAGGGGGCGGGCATTATGGCGGCGCGATTTTATGTCTCACTCACTCGTTTACTTTTGATGCACGCTTGCGTCCCGCTTGCTCCGTACGATAGACATTCGATGCCACAAGTGTTGCGTTATTGTACATGTTGTTATTTGTTTTTGTTATTATTTAGTTTTGTGTATTAGTTTTATCCTCTTTCTTTCTTTCATAAAACTTACGTTATCTTTTAAAAATATATATTTATTGTGCTTAAACACTTTTCTACGTAACTGCACCTGCGCGATCTATGCTAATGGCTAACTTCAGAGGGGCAAAGTTATTTGACGGGAACTGTAACTGCTATTGGGACAAATAAACATTTTTCATTTTTCTTTTCCTTGTGTCTGAATTTGTGCACAGTTGATGGCAGTAGGATCGACCTTATTACTTAAACTGGGACTGCCGAAATGTGGGCTATTAGGTAGGAACTCCCAAAGGCTGACTCGTTGGTCTAGTGGTCGCAAGCGCGACTGCTATGCATGAGGTCCTGGGTTCGATTCCCGGGTCGGACAAAAAGTGCTATTGGGTTTTTCACTAGAAATTTCTCAGTAGTAGCCCGGAGTTTGGAAGTTGGCGGTATTATACCCCCGTGCCTCGGAAAGCACGTTAAGCTGTTTGTCCTGCGCCTGATCTCTCTCCTGTCGTGTTGGATTGCCATCCCATAGACTATGAGAGAAAAGAAACAGAGAGTGCACCTGTGTCTGCACACAAACTTGTGCACTATAATATCTCCCGCACCGATGGCTAATCTCCACTAAGATTGGCCGCCGTGACCGAAAAACGGTCAGGAGGACTATTATTATTATTACTCCCTAAGTTGTGGCGACACGGTTGGCGCAGTGGCTCAAGCAATAGGTGATCGGACTGAGACAAAAACAAATGATTCTAATTAGTCCGTGAGTTAGATTATCGAAAAATATTGGATACGAGTTTCTTGTTTTCTCAAATTCATAAAAAAATACGAAGATAAGACGTGTCAAAGATCATAAGTGGGGGGTTGTGACGTCATTTGTAGGTAAAAAATGTACTAATATGTGACGTTTTCGAGGAGTACACGGGTTTTTGAAGCACTGTACCGTCTTCATTTTTTGTTTATGTGAAAAAAGAAAAAATACGAGTCTAATATTTTTTGGAAATCTATCTGACGGACTAATTAGTTTTTTTTGTCCGATCCCCTATTGTACGCGACCAACGAAAGAACAAACTTTGTTGAAAGTGATCGACCGTCAGTGAACTCGAAAGTACCTAACGGTCTTTTAATCATCAGTTAACTACTCTACTTAAACTAACCTTAGTCATAGTTTACTTAGAAATACTTAACTAGGCATACTATTAAAAACTCTTCTTATTTCAATTCTAGAGCTGACCCTATTCCTCTGAGCTTTGAGGCCGAATCTAACAGTCTATGTCCACTTCTATTACATGGATTAATAAAGTACAGTTCGAGACATTATTCGGCTCAATAGTGAGGTGCAATTTATCGATGGAATCCGTTAGGCTGTCGATGTTTATGGATATTGTTATGAGCCGTCATTATGGAACTAGGTTTCTATAGGGGTGTGAGGTTAAGATGGACAGAACTGGGTTATAATTTTGTAAAGTATTTTTCTGTGGTGAAGAAGGGTAAGTCTTTAGGGATATGAAGAACATAGTGTAAAGTTCTTCATCCCCATAGACAACGGACCTCTAACCAGACGGGTATTTTGCTGTTAGTTCTTTCATTTTTGTCATAGATATTAGTGTTGTTACCATGTTGTTAAAGTACTTTTTGTAAAGCTGCTACAAGTCAGACGAGAAATTGATTATAAAGGGTGTAAAAGTACCCTTAACGCAAACGAAGGGCATTTGTTGTCACCACTGCTATCCTTTTTTGGTTCTAGACCATACCTGGGAACCCCCTAGTTACGGAGATATTGGGGGTCAAAGTTTCAAATTTTGCACAGCTGTTTTTGTAAATACTTGTTTTTCAGGTTATAACTTTACTTAAATTACCTCCATGACCCGTTCACTATTCAAAGCATCCACTAGCACGCTGTTTTAAGAGTGCTACATTGAGTTTTACCGTAAAATGTTTAATGTACAGAATGCTTGGTTGACGTATGTGTAAAGGGTTAAAATATTATTCCATTTATTATTAGCACAGAATATAAGGTGTTTGTTAATTTAATATTAGTACACATCCCACGAATGCAAAAAGTTTTTTTGCGTACTTAGGATCATAAAGTTCTATTCTATAAGCAGGCAAGCTAATTATCGTCAGACCTGCTTAAGCCATTAGGCAAGGCAGCAGTGTGACAAAATAACGTAAAATTAAAACAGAATGAAATTTCATGGTTGGCTACGCTGAATAATTTGACCCTTTAGTAGTTACTCTTATGGATTCTTAACTGGGTGGTATACTTAAGTTTACCATTATCACCATCATAACAACACGCCTGAAGGTATAGGCAGAGGTGTTCCCATGTAATAGGGGGCGAGCCGATTGCCATCAACCGGGCACAAATCCGTGGCTGTCACTAAGAATTTTCTTATGGAAAAACCTAATAATAGGGTAGTAAACTAAAAAAATCTAATTAGTCCGTCAGATAGATTGTCAAAAAATATTGGACACGTATTTTTCTTTTTTCACGTAAGCAAACAATAAAGACGATACAGTGCTTTGAAAACTCGTGTGACGTCATATTCTAAGACTAGTATGACATTTTTTAGCGGTAACTGACGTCACAAACCCCAACTCAAATCTTTGACGCGTTTTATCTTCGTCATTTTTTATTGATTTGGTAAAACAAAAAATACGTATCCTATCCAATATTTTTCGATTATCTAACAGACGGACTAATCCATAAAACCATTGACAATGTTTACCTTTTGATCCCCATCTTGCCGACCCTAGCGTCCATAGAGTACAACACTGCACTATACTTTAGATAGCTTAGATAAATGAGCTTTGATATCTAGGGGTCTGTAATCAGCTTGTCATGGTAATCTACGGAATGTGAAAGTGGCTTATGATATCCGGGATTTTAAAGTTGGTTGTGGTACATTAGGTCAATCGATCTTAATGGATGGGATTAGCAGGATGATGGAGGACATTCCTGCTAGGTCCCATGGGAAAAACATTCAACTCCCAATAGGAATTGAATGCTTTCCAAATGTATGTATGTTCCATGTTTTCAAAATGGGAACAAAATTCAACTACCCATTTTGTTTGGATTATTTTTTTAGTAATGCCTTACAGCCAGCTAGGTGTTTACACCTCTTCTTTTATCCCGAAAAGTTTGTCATCCAAAGTTACCACAATTTACCAAAAAATTAATGAAAACTCCTGCCTCTTAAAAACTGTAAAGAACACTCACCTCTGCATGTGTCCAAGCTGACAGTGCTTTGGGCGGAGTGTCAGGAGCAACGGCACCGAGTCTGCCTCTCTTCCTCGCCTCCTGAAGAATGGGCACCTTGGAGTTCTTGTCACCAGAAGATAGAATCACTTCTCGTTCTATCTGTTGGGAGAATGTGGTATTTATTACTAGGATTTTTACGGAAGTAGTTAGATTTGTGGTACGCTATGACACCCCTGACGCCACGCAGATCCCAATAAAAACCGTTAGACAGAGGCTCCCCCACTGTCTATGAGGATTATAAACCTTAAAACCTTTTTTCACTGAGCGGTAAAAAATATCTAACGCATACCACACCATTCGGGTAGACGGTTTGGCTATGTGGGGCTTGCACCACACATGACATACGCGACATGAACTTAGCATCCTAGGCCAAGTAGTCAAAGTTAGTTACGAAAGGGCTTGATGTCTTAGGGTCTTAAAGTATTGTTTTTGTGGACTACATTTTTTTTTCATCGCATTGAACAGGAATGTGGTTGGCACAAGCAAAGAGAGCCAAGATAGTTAGTTATTCCGAGCAGGGGGTGAAGTAGTTTACTTATAACAGCTGTTTTAAGAAGACATAATTTAATATTAACATAAGCAATGGAAAAACATTTAGATACAGCGGCACTTTACTTTGAAGCTTTGATTATTATAACGAGATGGCAAACAAAATGAACAAGTTTGTTTGCTGTTTTTATAATCAAAGTAAGCTCAAGTACGGAAGATAAATATTTATATGTCTCTTTTAGAGTAGTAAGCCTACTGAGCCTTGAGAACATACTTTCTTTCACGTCTAGAGTTTCGTATTAAAAAAATTACCTCTGGACACAAGAAAACTCTCCTTTTGCTTTACCTTTATTTATAACCAAAAATCTCAGTAAAGCTGCAGTTTGTCTGCTAAAGCAAAATCAGGCTACAGACAATTGCTTATTATAGTGTTTTAAGAAAGTATACTTTTTAATCTCAGTAATAACACAATTATGATTAGTGCTGTAGCACCCCCTGTGGGGTTCGGACCACGGCTTAGGGCATTACAGGAGGGTAGGGCAGCTAGGGACAGCCTAGGTTCATCTAAACGTTCCCTGTGATACAAAGCTCCTCCTTATAACTGGGAGGGCTTTAACCCACCACGCAGGCCCATTGCAGGTTGTTCATTACTACCAGTAACTTGCCATAAGTGAATATACATAAGGATAATGGTCATGGACTTGCTAATGACCTCACGACTGTTTCCTATAAACAAAACCTTGGCAATTGGCCAAGAATGCACAACGTACTTAGCAGTGACGAAATGTGGAACAGCCATGTTTAACAAGAACAGCTTATACAGTTGGACATTTAAAACCTGAGAAGGTTGTCTTTGCTTCCACCGTTTCCCTCTTATAACTTATGTTTAACAAACTTATGTTTGTGGTCTCAATGTCACCTATTTTCAGACCCGGTGATTCTTATCCCTTCCCCCTTTGAATTGAGTAGATAAGCCGTTGGTCTGGCTGTCATTTATTTTGTAGGCAGACTCTTATAGTCGATACGAGTATTCAGAAGCCGATCTGACCATCTAACATCCAGTCTTACCAACGGTCATCGCATGTTTACCCAGACACTGGGTTGTGATGGCCACACGGGCAGTCATTCATTTAAAATACTGGTGTACTGGTATTTAAAGTACTGGTGGTGGCATCTGGTTAGATTGGATGCCACAACATAGTTTGGGAAAACGGCAGAAATTTATGATATTACTTATCCCTTCTTAAATTTTCTTGTTTATATTATTTTTTAAGACATGCTGCGTCGACCCCAAATGAATTAAGATATTTAAGGGCAAGAATGATGATATAATTTTTTTTTCAAATAAGAATTAGGTACCCTGACAGCACACTTCAGTGTCATTGAATTGAGTCAAAAAAACAACCGTATGACGGACTAACCGTCAGATAAATTATCGAAAAATATCGGATAAGTGTTTGTTTGTTTTATCAAACTAATACCAATTGACGAAGATAGAACGCGTAGAAGATCGTGAATGGGGGGGTTGTAACGTCGTTTGTAGGTAAAAAATGTACTGACATGTGACGTTTTCGAGGATTTCACGAGTTTTCGAAACACTGCATCGTCTTCATTTTTTGTGTATGTGAAAAATGAAAAAAATATTTCAATATTTTTTGGAAATCTATCTAACGGACATTTTTTTTTTGCCCGATACATTGTGGTGGTATAACTCCGAGACTTGAATTTAATGAACTTTAAGAAACCTGTTCGTACAATAAAAACAAAAAAGTCTCACCAAACTCCAAATTGCGCCACAAATAACCAAAACATTCACACTACAATTAGACTCAATTTAAAATCCAAACAACATTTAAAGATTCTCGATTAAAACCATTAAAACACACGTCTCCCCTGCAGATAAGCGTTGTAACAATGAAACACTTTCACTTAGACTCTGAGAAGCAAAAACTACAGAATCACATGTATCGGAGAAATCTGCGGATATACTGCGATCCAATCACAATTTGTTTATTGCATGTAAATGGAGCGAATGGTACTAAAATTTTATGCTTCATGAAAAAGAAAGAGTGTCTCGTTGAAGGTAAAACTGGTATTATGTTATGTATAAACAATGGAGTTAATCTTTGATCGTTATGATTTATTTTATGATCTAACCTACTCCCAATAAACTTAATGATTGCTTAATCCGTTTATCTTGTAGGGATCAGAATGTTGGGCCACAAAAGTGATGAAAGGTTGGAATGCTAAATGGGATGAGATTTGTGGGATTACGCGAAGAAATAAAATAAGGAATAAGTAAAGAGTAAGGATTCGTTTACGGAGACACGGGGCGTCGCGCGGCGCGTTCAGGAGGTTCGTCATAGGTATTCTTTTTTATTCATTTACTGAGAGGCGGGTCCACCGCAACGAACGCTGCATTTTTGACTAACGAGCGAAAAATCGCTTCTCGTAAAATCGTCGTTTGAAATCGTTAACGTTTTCATACATCGCCATGTGCTTGAATTAAAAACGCACAACGCGCCGCGCGACGCCCCGCGTCTCCGTAAATGAGGCCTAAGTCAAAGTCAAAGTCAAAATATTTTATTTCACATAGGCCTACATGGGCACTTGTAAAACGTCGACATAAAAAAAGGGGCACGGTTCGGTGCATTGGTCGACTCCTAAGGGGAAGAACCGGCAAGAAACTCCAAAGGTAACTCTTAAGTCTGAAAGAGATGACAAGTAAGCTGAGTTTTCAAAGCACTGTCTTCATTGTTTGTATTAGTAAATAAAACAACAAGCTTCTGAAACGGTGGCTACCAGAGAACTGAACTATATCTTAACTTTTACATTCATTCGTTACATCAGAAACAGACTATAAAGATTGAGTGCTAAGTACACAATAGTATCTATAGGTGGCGTTACTGGTTTCATTTGATGTACTAAACTATTAATTTCAACAGTTTGTTTAAGTGAAAAAAGAAAAAATACGTGTCCAATATTTTTTGGTAATCTAGTATAAAAGTACCTTAGCGCAAATGAAGGGCACTTGTTCTCCCCACAACATCGATAATTTTTTGGTTCTAGACCATACCTGGGAACCCCCTAGTTACGGAGATATTGGGGGTCAAACTTCTAAATTTTGCACAGCTGTTTTCGTAAATACTAGTTTTTCAGGTTAAAACTTTACTTACCCGTTTACTATTCAAAGCATCCACTAGCACAATGTTTTAATAGTGCTACATTGTTTTACCGTAAATTGTACCGTGATTTTTGACCCCAAAAACAAAAAATGCGGTTTCCCAGCAAAAATTTTTGCATAGGGGTACTTAGTTTCATGTACAGAATGCTTGACGTATGCGTGAAGGGTTAATTTACACCAGTACAGTTAGATTATCGAAAAATATTGGACACGTGTTTTTTTGTTAACTACCCTATTGGTTTGAGGTTTGCCGTCTGAGAACTCAATCGGGGATCGGACAAAAAATACTAATTTGTCCGCCAGATAGATTTCTAAAAAATATTGAACATCTATTTTTTCTTTTTTCATAAAAACGAAAAATGAAGACGATACAGTGCTTCATAAACACGTGAACTCCTCGAAAACGTCACATGTCAGTACATTTTTTACTTACAAATGACGTCACAACCCCCCCACTCATGATCTTTGACGCTTTTTATCTCCGTCAATTTTTATTAGTTTGATAAAACAAAAAAACACGTGTCCAATATTTTTCGATAATCTAACTGACGGACTAATTAGAATCTTTCTTTTGACTCACTCCGGTAACCTATTCTGAGGTAGGGTTGTTTTTGTAAATATGTCATCCAGGTAATAACCGTAATAATTTTGAAAACTTTGTATCATCTAATACGTGAAGTAAAGTTGTGACCGAGTGGCATCTAAGGACTGGTTAAAAATGTGTTGGTCGTCGGCAGCCAGATGGGCAGACGATAATATTGCCATCGTGGGAGTATCAGCACAACAAATGAACTAAGTGGAGAGTAAGCAAAGAGAGGCCTATACGGAGCGCTGGTTGAACTCGGGCTGTACATGTTGCTGATGATGTACCATCTATACCTACTAATATACAACGTACTTACTACCTAAATCAGTAGATTGTGAATCACGAAATTTTTCACAATAGATCTTATACAACTAGGTAATTAGTGTTTTTCCTTATAAAAGTAGGTAAGAATGGTTGTTTTTTACCCTAAAGGGGTTTGATAAGAGATGTATCCCACATTTATTTGTGGGTTTCTATGAAAGTCTGTTATTTTTGGTGATGGAGAATGTCTTTAGGCACGATGCTTGTAAATAATAAGATTTGCCTTTTTTATCCGACTACGGCGAAGCCAAAAGGAAGGGTAATGATTATACATAGGAAACTAACCAATAATAAATAGATGTGGCAACTCATTTTAAGTTCATTCTCATCATCTACAACTTGCGCATAAAAAAACATTGTCGCCATTACGATAGACAATTTATCGAACACAGGAGCAAATCTAAATATACGACACATAATTTGCATGTCAGTTACCCGACTCGCCTCGCCCGGGACAGGCCAGCCACTTAACTAGCGAACAGCCTGTGACAGCCGTGAATGACGGAGGGACCGACAGGGATAAACTGTTTGCATGCGAGGTAGATGTCGCTGGGAACGCTCTTGTGGACGTAAACGTTTGGGTTAACGTTAGGTAGGTGATGTAAGATAAAGAAAAGCGAGTCAATAAGGCAAGTGATAAGAGCTTCAGACATCGGAAGATTCTACCTATTGAAATGACACGTCAACCCGCAACCAATGGGTTTTGATTTTTTTTTGACGGTATAGTGTATCTACACTAATATTAAAAGAGGAAAGATTTGTATTTTTGTGTGTGTGTATGTTTGTAATGAATAAACTCAAAAACGACTGCGCCGAAATCAAAAATTTGTTCACCATTAGAAAGCTACATTCACACTGAGTAACCAATGCTACTTTTATTCCTGTATTCCTACGGGAACGGGAACTATGTGGGTGAAACCGCGTGACGTCCGCTAGTATCTAATAATTTTATAAAATGTGACATGCTAATTTTATTTTGATATGAAATATAATGTAATGTTATTAATTTCATTTTGACTTGTATTTGTTGCGCCCTTTGCATGAGCATGTTTGATACTTGTTGTATTATTCCTAGCCCTGTACATACAACATCATGTATGCTGTAAACTAATACGATTTGTGTTTTGATTTTTGTTTTGTGTCTCAAAATCAGAAGTGAGTGTCTTGGGTCCGAATTCGAACTCGAAACTTATGACGGGGTAGTCCAAATCCACACCACTAGGCACTAGGTTAGAACTACTATATCAGGTACCTACTACAACTACTATTTCTGCTAATAATCAACAAGAATCATAAAATTAATATTGTGCATTTGATTTGTTGACTACCTCATTGATCGAAGGGTTGCTAGAGTTACTAGTAAGCAAGAGCGCTGGATTTGATGCTCACGCTACGTCCAGTGTTACTGGCTGATGGAAAATTGTCGGACTTAGAGCAAAGATGCAGGCTAGGCTAAGCTATGCCATCCCTGGATATAAAGCTGACCACGCCTTCTGCGCCTGGACAGACACAGCCTATGTCTGGTGACGGGGACCATCACTGGAATAAACACTCACACCCTAGGTATCACTGACAGTCCCCTTCACATCAGGTGAGTTGTGGACATAAGAAGGCCAATTTTGTATACAAAATGCTTTTCGATCTTTATAACAACAAAAGCCATAATATCATCATCCAATACTTACAGGAAACTTGTTGGAATGTGTATGAAGCGCGGCCGGCAGTAAGGGTGCGGGTGCGCCGGGGAGCGCAGCCTCGGGCGCCGGCGGCATCCTGTACGGAGGCCCACCTTCGACTGTACCTGGCGGTGAAACAACCAATTAATTATTATTTTATGAGAAACAGTCAAATGTATGAACATGGACAAAAGAGGCAAAAGGAGTAAGTAAGGATCGTAATAAGTAACAAAAAAGGCGTGATTTCATATGTCTGAAGAGGAATTGTATGAATAATTGGAATATACAGGGAGTAAATTAACCCTTCACACAGCCGTCAACCAAGCATTCTGTACATCTAACTAAGTAACCCTACGCAAAAATTTTTGCTGGGTAACGACTTTGTTTTTGGGGTAAAAAATTACATTTTACGGTAAAACTCAATGTAGCACTTTTTTAACATAGTGGACATGTTGTTTAGCATAGTGGGTGCTTTGGACGGGTCATAGAGGTAATTTAAGGAAAGTTATAACCTGAAAAGCTAGTATTTACGAAAATAGCTGTGAAAAATTTGGATATTTGACCCCCAATATCTCCGTAACTAGGGGGTTCCCAGGTATGGTCTAGAACAAAGAAATGATCGCAATGGGGGGAGAACAAGTGCCTTTGCGTTAAGGGTACTTTTACACCCTTTATACATTTTATAGTTGACTTATTAGTTAGAAGTGTGAAATTATAAAAAAGCTTAGTAAGTAAAAAAATAACCGACTTATACGCGAACTGTTAAGCGAATATTAAAATGTAGTCTACTTTAAGCTTAAAATACGATTTGGCGCTAAACAAACCATCAAGAAAGTTTAGAACGTAAATTGTGAAATGATGGAAACTTGATTGATTTTCAGTTATTGTTGGTTTAAATTTTAAATTAGACCAACTTTGAGATAAACGCTCTCCAATAAAAATCTTAAAATCGGACATAATAATCATTCAAATCGGACTTCTCTGTAAAAAGTTATGCGTGGTCATACATCAAAAAAATATAGACCTACATGTCGAGTTGAGAACCTTTTTCATCGGTTAAATATAAATTGAGACAGATCAAAATTAGATACAGTTAAACACTCTCATTCTTCACCACTACCTACCTCCTAATATCGTAATAATACTACGCACAAAAACATACAAAAAAATATACGACCTACCTTTACAAAAACTTATGAATAGTAGATAATTATGTTACAGTCAAAACTGTTAATCGGTCAAAACTACTTTTGACTGGTGTCATTCAAAACCCTTATTAAGTTAAAACGCGTTTTCTATAATAAAATATGCTATAAAGCATGCTGCACGAGGTTATACAAACGGTCAAAATAAAAACTTAACAAACTTTAGGTTGTTTTGTTAATAAAACAGAAACCACCCTTTATCAGCTTTTTCCGGTCAAAATAGTTTTGACCGATTAATAGTTTTGACTGTGACAAATATAGTAAAGACAACAGAACCATTTTATATTATATGAAGTAAACAAACATAATCACACATAATTTACAACATGAAGAAGTAAGAGAAGTTAATAATGATAAAATATAGCTGTTCGTGACAGCTGAGTGCTTTTGCAAAGGAATCCATAAAAAATTGCCAAGATTGAACTCATTAAGTTAATGCATTATACGATGACAATAATATCAGTGATATTAAGTGAGTCGTTCTCATGATGCGGTGCGGTCCAAGTCACAAGAGTTTGAAAGGAATCATTTCTCATTTTGTTGTTTAGTTGTGTTTTTTGATTTTATATACGGTGACAGAAAAGACTTCATTAAAAAAATATTTAGTTTACGTTAAGGAATGGAGCCAAAGAAATATTTTATTTTGCGGTATTTTGAACAAGTTTTGTCTGCAAAGTTAATTTAATGCGTGAATTCCACTAACAGCGGTACTCAGAGATTTTTAATGATTACTTAAACCGTTACTTAGTAAAGATTTTATATACTTCTACTAAGTGATGGCCTAAGTAATCATTATAGCTCTCTGAGTACGGCAGTTAATTTTTTCTTTTTTGTGTGGTTTCAGAGATTTTATGCCTCCCAATGGGCCTCTGACTTGGCTTTACATGTTGTTGAAAAATATCTCTTAGTATGCTGGATATCTCACGATGTTTTCCTTCACAGAGGCAAGTGATAATTAAATAATACGCACATGAATTTTAAAAATCAGAGGTGCCTTTCTTAGTTTCAAACTCAAGACCTATGATTAATCAATCTAAATCAATCAGTCAATCTAAGGGTCACACCTCTCCCCGTCGGGGCTGCGGGCTGGTCGAAAGAGATACCGCGGCCTCGACATAAAGGGCTAAGAAGCAACATGGGTGGTTTTTAGGCAGTAGAAGTCTGACACTCCCTAACACTCTGCCCAGAGCGGGTGTGGCTCTTTTTTTTGGAGGTTCGAAAATCATCAAATGACTCATTTAACCTCTAGGTTATCACTGTTTTTTATACTAATTGATCAAAATATATTTGAACAAGTCAATCGTATTTAAAATTAAAAAAAAATACTTTAACTCTATTTATAACCAAAATGAAGGAAGGAAGAATAAGATTCAACATTTAACAAGAACATTAAAATACTAAGTTTTCCTTATTTGAAACGTTCTACCTTGCCCCAAAGCCTACACGACTCGGTGATGGCTAACTTCCTGCAAGGCTCACTGGCAGTGACGATGGCATCCACACTGACAATTGAATGGACCTGATTGGATCAAATTGTGTAGCCGTAAATCAATCTTGGTCATTAAGATCGTGTAATGATGGTTCAGGTGTCTCCAGGATTTACTTCACCGATTTTAAATCCAAAAAGTTTTTGATTGCTACGACGATTAATAGTGCCTATACGGAATTTGAAACAATTTTCTTTGGGCTCAACGATGTAGATAATAAAATGAAGTAAGGGTTTTGGATCGCCGCAGATCGTAACTCGTTCATCATTCTGTGGTTTCTGCCTATTCCGATGGGAAACTGGCGTGAGCTTATGTATGTATATGTATTTTTTTTTATTAATAAAAAAAACTCTTAACTGTGGAATAGCTTGCATTTAGGTCTGGTATGTTGAACTCTTTTGTTCGAATCACACTAATATTATAAAGACGAAAGTTTGTGAGTGTGTATGTTTGTTACTTCTTCACGCAAAAACTATTATGATATCTATTCAGATAAAATTTGGAACACAGATAGTTTAAAACCTGGATTAACACATAGGATAGTTTTTATCCCGATTTTATCTTCCCGTGGGATAATTTTCGAGTTGTAGCGGGTGAAGCCGCTTGCAACAGCTAGTAAATAAATAAATGGTTGCGAATCTCTGGCTTCTCGTGGCGGTTTACAAAACCCTGTTACTAGGGTGTGTGGGGTCGTTAGACCTAACTGCTCACACGAAAACAAGAAGAATCAACCCATGTTTAGGATTGAATTAGTAGCACAACTATTAAAACTGTAACTAATAATATGGGTGTATTGATACTTCGACAGGATGTCAGTGATGAGTTTTAAGTGCTTCCAGCTAATGTAGTACTAAAGTGGGTTGTGGTGAACAACATCGAAGGTTAACCGCAGTGATGTACCGACCGATGCGGGCGATTGAGTGCCAAATGGACGGAGACACTTAGATCTTATACATTTTCTTCACATACTTATACTGGGTAAAAACTTAGAGTGAATTGGGCCTACGAGGAAATTGAAAAAGCTGCAGCTCAGACTGATCATATCACAAAAATTTGGACGAGATCGACGTTTTACTTTCTCCTCTATTCTCCTCAAAAACTGACCAGCAGGGCTATTGCGTATCTTTTAAATGCCAGTGGCTATCATATTGTCCATGGATTAACTGTCAAATTGGTTATGGTTTAGTACAAAATGGAACCATTTGTCAGTTAATTGATGGACACTATATAATAGCCACTGTCATATAAAAGATACGCAGTAGCCCAGCAGAATCAATTATTTTTGACAGAAATGTCTGGGTTCTTTCAGAACTTTTGGAATTTGTCTGGCAGTCCTCTAAAATGTAGTGCATTTTTAACATTTTTGGAGTGGTTCTTTACTAACTGGTTGCTGACAAAAGGAAATTACAGGGACTGGTCTACATCAGGGCTTGATTTGATAAAAAAATAATTCCTCTAGATTAATCATCCGGAAAGAAAAAGGCGGAATAAAATCGTATAAAGGAAAGCAGATATAATTATAATCTAAATGAAGCAATGCGGTGAATGAAGCTGTTGATGACAGAAGCCAATATGTTTACGTTTCCTTGAGCTATGTTAACGGTAGTCTAAAGTTTCACTATTTTTTTATAAGAATTACATAACAACCAATACATATGGCGAGAAAGTGACAAAAACTGATTAGTTACAATTTGTTAGTTTTACTTTAATACGTCTTATTAATATTATGTAAGTAAAACGCTGACAGCCGAAGTCGTTAATATATGAATTAGTGTCAGGCCTTACATTTATGATTAACTTTTGGCGTACATCATCTGCCTAACATTTGTCGAAAATATAGATCGGTTTCTAGTCTTACCAGATGCAGCAAAATACTAGTATTTTACATGGAGCGATTGCATATCTGCAGGGCTATTGCGTATCTTTTAAATGACAGTGGCTAACCTTTAGTGCCTTTCAATTACTGTCAAATTGTTCCATTTTGTACTAAACCATAACCAATTTGACAGTTAATCCATAGACAATATGATAGCCACTGTCATTTAAAAGATACGCAATAGCCCTGCTGGTCTCCGTAACACATTTAGTACAGGGTAATGCGGTACCCCGTGGTTACACTGGCTGTCAGTGTTTCAGTGACACCTGTAACGACTGTCCAAGATCTTCAAATTACAGCTGGGATCAATGGCTTAATATGCTTTCCGAGGCACGGAGTAAGCTCTTATGTAGGTTATATTGGTCACCCATCCACAGACCGACCGTGGCAAGCGTGGTTTAGGCTTGATGTCCTGTGCTGCTCTTATTATTTAGCCAGGAGTTGCTAGTTTTTTTTTTTTTTTTTTTTTTTCCTTGTTAGTAAGAACCAAGTCCTTACTAGTTAATTGCAATCTAGCCTAAGAAGACTAATAAACAATTTAAATCTAACTTATTATGCTACGTTATAAATTATGTTAATGCTAAGAATAGTGTCCATAATTAGGTATGCACTTTTACACACGTTCGTAACACTTCCTTAGAGTCTGGTAAAATTGATAAAACACTTTGTTCATGTGTTATATAAATAGCACAACATTGTTACTATTATTGATTCACTTACACTACACTAATTCAAATGGTTTAGTTCTCTTTAGTCTACGCACTATGTCTGTGTTGTCTAACAGCTGGATTGCCTCAACATTCACGTGTCGATGGAGTCTGTGTTCGTGGGCTTCAGCAAATTTTTGTATGATGGTGGTGACGAATTCCATGTCGAGGTCACGGTGGAGGTCATCGTTTCTTATGTACCAGGGTGCATTTACAGCAGCCCTGAGTACTTTATTTTGGAACTGTTGAATTATTTTGACGTTGGTTGGCTTAGTACAGCCCCAAAGTTGGATACCATACGTCCAAATTGGCATCAGAATATGCTTGTATATTATCAACTTATTATGTATTGATAAACAGGATTTCCTTCCCAGTAACCAATACAAACGTTTATAACGAATATCGAGTTCCTGTTTTTTCTTTTTGATATGGGCTTTCCAACGCAGCTTGGCGTCGAGAGTTATGCCAAGGTATTTGGCTGTATTAGCATAAGGTATTTGCATACCATTTATGTAGAGTGGGTGGTAGTCACTGTGTTTGTTTGTGAAGTTAATGTGAACTGATTTTGACTCATTCAGATTGATCTTCCACTTTTGTGTCCAGTCGTAAACTTTGTTCACAGCTAGTTGAACTTTCTCTACTGCTTCTCTGTGGCTTGATCCGGTGGCCATAATAGCAGTATCATCTGCAAAGGTCGCTATGGTGCTGTTTTCCAGCTCTGGGATGTCACAAGTGTATAACAAGTACAAAATTGGGCCAAGCACACTTCCTTGAGGCACCCCAGCTTTTATGGTTTTTAGCCCGGAATATGCGTCCTCTTGGCGTATTCTAAACATTCTTTTAGTTAAATACGACTCTAGGATATCTACAAATTCTGGTAGCATGCGTCTGAGCTTAAATATGAGACCCTCATGCCAAACTTTGTCAAAAGCTTGCGCGACGTCTAAGAACACGGTAGCACAGACTTCTTTATTTTCTAGCGTTTTTTCAATAACATTAGTTATTCTATGTACCTGGTCTAACGTTGAGTGTTTTTCTCTGAAGCCAAACTGGTGATCTGGAACTAGGTTTTTATCTTCTATTACTGGTTTTATCCGTTTTAGTAACAGTTTTTCAAATAACTTTGATAGTACGGGTAACAGAGAAATGGGTCTGTATGATGATGCTTCGTGGGGAGGTTTCCCAGGCTTCGCAATCATAATGACTTCAGCAACCTTCCATGGCTCAGGTACATATTTTAAGATAAATGAAGCATTTATTAGTTTGGTCAGCTTTACTATGGCTTTGCGTGGGAGGCGTTTTAGAATTTCCCCTGTGATGAGGTCGTAACCGGGAGACTTTTTTGAGCTAATGTTGTTTTGAATTTCTCTCATTACTTCCTTAGGAGTCACAAGCTTGATTCTTTGGTTTTGTGATAAATTTACACTCTCATGTATTTCTACAGAGCTTTCGTTGGGTTGAAAGGTTTCTTCTAAATGTTGAGCAAATCGGAACGCCTTTTGGTCATTGCTTATTGCCCATTTTCCGTTGCTATCTCTGATGGGCGGTATTTGTATAATCTGCCTTTTTAGATTTCTCGTCGCTTTCCAAAGTGAGTAATCCGTTGATTTGTCATTGGTAAGCTGAAGAAGGTTGGTATTCAGAGATTCATCCTCAAATTGTAGAATTTTTCTCTTTAGTCGTTTAGTTAGGTTATTTAGTGTTGTTTTATGACGCGGGAACCTTGTTTGCTGCCACAACTTCCTTTGTTTTCTTTTCTCTGATAGTAAATCCACAATTTCTTTAGGATAGATAAATCCCTTATATTTGCGTTTTAGCTGAGGTGTATTGCTCCACGCACATTGTTGAATATTAATAATAAATTTGTTTACTTCTGAGTCAAGCTGATCTTGCGTTTTTATCGGAGTTTTAAGGTCGATAATATTATCTAGATCAAGAGCAAAACTGTCCCAATCTGTGGACTTATTAACCAAGGTTAAGTGGCTTTCTTTTAATAGGATTTTTTGACTTAGCATTAGTATAATCGGAGAATGGTCAGAGTCCATAGTAAAACTTTCCTCCAAACTGATGTAATTGGTGGATATATTTTTGCAGATGAAAAAATCTATAAGATCCGGTATTTTCTGGTGGTCAGTGGGCCAGTATGTAGGTTTGCCTGTACTCATTACTTCACAATGTGTTTCTTTAACTGCACTTAAGAGCTGTCTTCCTTTAGTTGTAGTAAGTCTTGAACCCCAATGCGTATGCTTAGCATTAAAATCGCCGCCTAGGATAAATCGCTGGCCTAATAATTCAAAAAGATGTAAGTATCGCTCTTTTCTTATCATGTGCCTAGGAGGCGAGTATATGGCTGCAATGGACACTTGACAAAACTTAGTTTTAACAGATACTGCCACTGCTTGAATGTCTTCTTCTTCATATTTACACTGCACGTAGTGACTAATGTTTTCTTTAATTATAACCGCACTACCCCCCCTGGCAGAGTTGCTAGGGTGGAGGGAATTATATATCATGTATCCTCTAAATTTGATAAAAGATTGCTTTGTGAAATGCGTTTCGGAGATTAAACACACGTCTATATTTTCTGTATCTAGGACCGCCTGCAACTCATGCTGATGTTTGAGTAGTCCATTGGAGTTCCACGCCATTATTTTAAGTGTGTTATTCATTTTTGATTATTCAAGACAGCTGTTTTAGTGCTGGATTCTAGCTTCTCTAATCTCTTATCAAATGAGGTAATGCACTTCAAGATCTGGTTAATCTTATCCTCTAAGTTCAGAGGTTGAGATCCTTGTTTTGCAGCTTGTGCGTAAGTACCGATGTTGGTTACTTGCATGGCTGGTTGTTTTGCAGTTGACTGGACACTTGCTTTCTGCGCCTGTTTACCAGGGTGTGTTATAGGAGGAAACTGTTGGGTATTAGGCACCGTAGGTTTCTTTTTTAAAACTTTATTTTTCATAATTTGCATCTGTTTGGCTACTTCACACCCTCTATAATTGGCAGGGTGAGGTAGGCCGCAGTGGATACATTTTGGTTTCTCTTGCGGAGATTTGGTACAATTGGCTGTAAGATGCTTGCCAGTGCATTTCACACACCTTGGCTCTTTTTGACAATATTTATGTGTATGCCCATAAGCTTGGCATCTCTTGCATTGGGGGATGAGTGCTGGATTTTTGAGTGGATGTATTTCAATTTTACACCCTAATATGTACTTAATGCCGTAGATTTTGTTGACATCTTCATCGTTATAAAATGATAAAACGAACATGTTGAGTGGTTCTTTGGTCTTCCAGCTCAATTTACTATCTACCTTTTCTATTTTTAGGCCTTGGGTTGTTAAATCTTCCTTAATTCGATCTGGTTGGCAAGAAGAGTGTAGTTTCTTTACCACAACTCTAATTGGTCTAGCCTGCTTGTTTTCGTATGAATGCCAGTGGTAGTCTTTTTCAGACAATAACCTGGCAATTACTCTATATGAGTCTTCTGATTTGGCGTTAACCTTCACACAATCCCCATTCATCATTTTTGCTGTAAATGATTCCGCTGGTTGGCTTTCAATTAACGAATCGTAGAACGTTTGATAGTTCTTGATTCCGTCTATTATGATTGGCGGTGGTAAGGGCACTTTTTTGACCGAAGTCACTTTCTCATTTTTTTGGTGATTGTCTTGTTGGGCGCTTCCGGGTTGTTGTTTTGGAGAGAGGGAGGTGTTAAGCTTCCTTTTCTTCCTGCTCTTGGCCCTAATCCACTCAGTCTCTTTAGCAAGGTCATCCTCGTCTGTACAGTATTCCACGTCATTTTTTGTAGTCTGAGCAGGTTCTGTAGTCCCTTTTGTTTCTTTAATGTAAGTGCACATCTGGATACTAATATCTCAAATGTGGAAATGTCTATTTTTATGTAGAGAATATAAAAAAAATGTAGGTACAAGCTTATAAATTTTCCAATACTCTCAAATAGCCATCAAACCCAAACCAAAAAAGAAGAAGAAAACGACTCCCCGTTAAACACAGATCACGGTTATCACTTCAGTCGATCGACGAAAATGAGCGATGCTCCAGTATTTTTTGCGACAGACATTAATTTAAGATGAGACGTACAAAAACATGTTGGAGGTGGCAACGACCGGAGTTTCGGAGTCAGCTGTGAACCGGTCCGTGGTTGAACGGTACCGTTTGTATTGGCTCACATTGATGACATTTTGTTTTGTGCTCCCAATTGGTGAACCCTTGGTTGTAATGGCAGATGTGTTATTAATTGGTGGGCAAATGCTTTATTAATCGCTTGGCAGTCTTGGAGCGTTAGTTCGTGGAAGGTAAGTTGATAATTAAACTTGTTAAGTTACTCAGAAGCAAATAAAGCAGCCTGTGTTCCCACTGCTGAGACACAGGCCTTCTCTCTATGAGAGGGATTGAAGTATAATCCACCATGCGGGCCCAATGCGGGTTGGTAGATGTCACATGTCTTCGAATTTTTGTTTCTAGGAAATGCTGGTTTTCTCACGATGTCCTCCTGCACCGTTTTTAGAGCAGTAGGTAGTGATGAAATAAATTACACAAAGTAATGTACAGGACTAGGTTCAAACTTTCGAACCCAGGAATTATTGGTCGTAAATCGGGGCCGCCACCACTGGACCACAGCGGCACCAGAAGCAAATACTACTCCCAAAATATTTTTCTACTTGTAGGTCTCTAAATTAAGTTGTTAAAAGATGTTGAGGTACGAAAAGCTTAGAATAGCTTACGAGAAGTTGTTGACAATCGTTCTTACTCATAAAATATTCATAAATCCAGTTAAAACTAGAGTAACACATTACGTAAACGGGGCTGGTAAAAAATCGAATCAATACATCAAGTTCTAATCGATTATGAAATCAACATGGCGGATTATACCTATTACTTAATTAATCACATTCTAGTTGATCCACCTTCATAATAATAATTCATTGTAGATAAGGAATAGAAGCTATTACGTGATATTATCTGGGGGAACGGCAGTGCCCCCGCCAAGTCGAGCAATAAAGCGGCACGGCCGTACTATCCTTTTCTCGAATCAGTTCAGGCCATTTTCGACCTCCTATAACTTCGTTGTGGATAAAACTAGAAGCCTGAATTTTTCGCCAATGTTAAACAGGCCATTGTAATAGCGAATCGCCATGGCATTGGCCAATGTGATGCAGTGGCCAAGTCAATCTTTTATTTAAAACATCAAAGGTTTTTAAGTAGGGATTAAATATATTAACTGACTTGGTATTACATGGATCTCACTACTTTTTACGGTAAAAGTGAGTTGCTCGGCTTGGCTTTTTTTACAAGTTTTGTTTCTGGTGGGATTAAATATTGTTATGTAAAGCTTGAAACAATAGTAAAAGCTTTAGAGCGTTTTGCGCAGTGTTTCCGAACTTAGCAAAAACAATATGGCAGACGATTTAGCGGCAAAAGAAACGTCATAATTATGGTTGGTATATGACAGCTGTTAGAGTTTGTGTAAATATTGATCTATTTGCAGATGTTTTCGTTGTTTTAACAATATTTAGTTTGGTGATATCTGAAAAGCTTTAGTTGAAGTTATGTTGCTTTAATGGTCATTATCTTAATCTTCCTGACCTTATCTCTTCGTATTCGGGGTCGACGCAACACGTTTTCCTCTTCCAGTCTTCCCTGCCCGACATCACGGCATAATTTACTGCTTTCTCTTTCACACCAATTCTCACACAATCTATGCATCTAAATAACTTATGACCGGCTTCGTCCGCGTGAATGTCGGTTATCGCGACCGATGTCGTTATCGCAACCATAAGTAATCTCTTCAGGGGTAAAGGTAAACTTAAAATCCTTTTTTCGCACCAAAAAGTAGCCTATGTCCTTTCTCAGGCTCTAGACTATCTGTGTTCCAAATTTCATTTCAATCGGTTCAGTAGTTTTGCCGTGAAAGCGCCACAGACAGACAGACAGCTAGACAGATAGAGTTATTTTCGCATTTATAAGATTAATAATAGTAATTTAGTAAAGGTCTCAAATCAAAATTCAAGCTTTTTATTTTCGTCTATATTGTATTTTTGAAGCATAAATGTATTCGTATCAAAAGAAGATAAGCGCTAGATAAAGTGGATTGATTTTTATCAAAATTCTGAGAAAAACTCGTTAAGCATCTCATAGCACTAAAATTTACTTAAGTTTGCTATAAAAACCTATCTCACGATCGCAGAAGTTGCTAGTTGTTATGCTAATTTAACCATTAAAGGTATAGTGATAGGGTATAAAATTGATTAGGGGTCTTTCCGATGGACAGGTGCTTCTACTTGACTTTTAGCTAAACATCTGTTTTGTTTCTTCGTTAAGTTATTGCTAAGCGTGCTTGTAAGTTTTTAACTTCAACGGTTTTCTTAAGAAAACATGCTTTCGTTGGCTTTGTATTGCACTTTAAATGTACTCGAGTATGGGACGTGGAGGTGAGTAGAAGGATTGTTGCAGATGGCGTATTTTGGCTTCTGCTTACGCCCATGGCAAAAGGACGTGAATTTATGTATGTAGAGAATGGATCAAAAACTTATTCTTTAAGTTTTCAAGGGATAAAGTGTGATGTTTGGTATTCATTAAAAAGTTTTTAATAGCAAACTGGTCCCCAAAATGACATTTAGCAGTATTTATTCATATTAATTATCCTTAATCTTTACGATGTGAAAGATGGCAGGAGATATCTTAATGTCCATGTTTATCTATTTTATCTTGGAAAATAAAGTTTGTTTATTCAAGACACTATTGATAGCTTAAGATCTATCAAATAATTTAAACAACATGATAACTTGTCTGGTCTTGATATCTTTAATATTACCATAAGACATCATAGCCGCAGGATGAGTTATCCTTACCAATATTATACATGCAAAATTGCACTTTCGCATTTTTACGCCAAAACTACAGAACCGATTTAAATGAGATTTGGTACACATATAGTCTAGAGCATGAGAAGGGACATATGCTTCTTTATTAATGCGAAAAAAAGTTTTATGGGGTTGAAAAGGGGGGATGAAAAGGTTTCTTTTGGTCGCGATAACCGACATCCACGCGGGCCAAGCCGCAGGTAAAACTATTAAGAGAGATTAGAAATAGTAGCGAATAATGTTTCATATCCAAATGTACACAATTTCGCAATATAATGCCGTTTTGGACACTTGAATGGCACAGTGGGTGTATCCAGCGAATGCATGCGAGACATGAATTAATTACAGAGTCAGATTTAGTTACAACCTCGTTACTGGTAACCATATTTGGTATTAAATGGCTGTTAACCCATGTAAATGTTTGAAATATATCACTCTCTGCTTTGTGTGCTACGTTCGTGGATAATTGGGTGTATGCATTTAGGAGTATTAATTAAATAAATCAGATAGTTCAATAATAAAAAAATAACATGCAAAACAAATTAGGAGAAGTTTCAAAAGGAATATATGAAAGTACATAATATCCGACTATCAATCTTAAGTTAAAATAAAAACGTTGTAGATCTGGATACCAATTATAAAAGACTCACAAGGAAAAATAAAATAGATATGATAGAAAGGAACGAGTAAATGATGCCGTGCCATCTCATAGAGTAGAATGGAAGAACTAAACGTGGTGCGACGACCCTAAACATAATGCTACAAGGGCAGGAAGATGTAAACGATGAAAGAAAAATAAAAGAGATATCATCTGAAAGAAAGATAAGGTCAAAGAAAACTTAAGCCGTATGGGAATGATTTCGTAGAGAAAGCTATTATTCTTAAGCATGTGCTGTGGGGTGATTGTGAATTTGATTGTGAGCGTATCAAAAAACTAGAAACTAGCACCAACACTAAAAAGCAATCAAAAGATTTTTCAAACCTAACTAAATAACTTACTACACAGTAGTCTCTTATATTCCTACCTATATCTTTCCCAGTACAAAGCCATAAAGAACAAGTTTCTCAACAATTTCTGCAGGAACTACTTCCATTGTCAGGTGTTCTGTCAACCGTCACATATCGGCGCCATTGTGTCGACCACCTTGACTGGAAAGAACTGACAGGCTGACAGGTGACCTTCATGCAGCAGGTCGGGTTCTATCGATTGTTATTAATATTTTTCTATTGTCTACTTGTTTGGTACTATTGTGTTATATTAAGGCTGTTTTAACATTGTCTTAACTAGCTGCTTTGCTTTTATTGATATGTAGGTACTGAATGGTATTTCAGTCCTTTTTATTTTTGAATTCAGTGCTTTGTTTTTTTTTTACTTTTGTTCAGTTCAGCTTCATCTCAGCAACTTCATTAATTACGTATAAAACTGTATCTCTATAATTCTTTGAAAAGAGCTTGCTTGACTGCTTTTTCTTCAGATTGAATACGACACACGCATATATGTGTGTGTAGTATTCAATGTTTATTTATTGGGATAAATGAACAGGATGTTATTATTGCAATAAAAATACATAATTCCTAATATGTGGAGATTAATTTACACACATCGTCTAAGATTGACTTTTCATTTCTTGCATAACTATTGCCATGGCTTATTTGTGTGAATATTTGAATTAACACACATTAGTTTCATTACATTAATGTACACAGTGGTTTTTAGAAGCTAATTCAAAAGTCTAGACTGTAAATTTTGCTAACGCAACCACCTCATAGCCGACTCCAATTAATTTCAAACATAAAACTGTTAAAGGAGACATAAATTTCCCTGTCAAAGTACTACGTGACTGCTTATTTTGTACAAATTTATTCGAACATGATATTTAGTAGGTTTTACGAACATTAAGTTTTGGAGCCAATAATAGTAGATTTATGGATTAAGTTACTTTGCAGGAACTTAAAAAGCTTGCAATACAAGTTAATAGACAATCAAATACTGGTATCAACATAAGCATAGCAACAAATTTTTAACACTGTAAGTATAATAAAAGCGTTAAAAGATAATGATAACTCAATGCTACTAAATGTATTTTTACAAACTTTTATCACATGAAGACTGCAGAATATTTAAATAAATATTGGCCTATGATTTATACAAGACGATTTTAACATAATATTCAAAGTTACATAAAATCTACAAGCCATAAAGAGTATTCAAACTAGTTTTCTTGTAATTAACCGTCTTAATGATGCAAGAGTTCCGGTCAAAATAAATTGTATCATGATTGTATCTTTAGATAAACATACTAATAGAGCAACGGGAACTTAATGGATTAAGTCACATGTACTAAGACTATATTCATGCATCTCTTATTCTCTCCCTACCATATGAGAGTGCTAAGAAGACATTTTAAAGCTAAATAAGAAAGCTTTTCGTAGTTGTTCTTTTCTAGAATCTATGGACTAGGTATCTGGTATCAGGTTTTACCATATTTGTGGAGAGAGGTTTAAACATTTTTAATAAGCTTTCTCTCTCTGAAGGGAGATTGCTTAGAAGCAGTGGAATTATTGCCATGGATGACGATGACAGCTGAAGAACTAAAACCAATTATACTTGTATTTGAATACTGATACCATTATATCAGCTAATAATGTTCCCACTGCTGGCACATAAGCCTCTCAGCGAGAGGGAGAAGACAAGACTTATACACAATAGGAAAAAGAAAACAGACATCACTAACATTGTCAACTGCGCTTCGAAGAAAATTTTCTTAGGAATGTCTCCACATTTACAGTAGCGGTTCTGCATAAAACCTATATGATGTGTTGCAGTTATGCATATAGAAACAGCCACAGGTTATCAACCTGCACGCAACACTGCAATGATCATTGACACTCACAACCTGAGCGTAAAGATTAACTGTCGATAAAATCCTGTTCTTCATTTCTAGATGGATATTCCAGATTGTTTTTATAACTCTTTAAAGATTGCAGGTGGCTGCGTGTTGGTATTTATAGATAGCTTGGTTATTTAGCAATATTAATAAAGGTAGTTATTTAAATATCGCAGTTATATTACGAAATAAGCTCCTAGTACATGCAGTGGTCATTTCCCGTGACTATTATAGCGTGCCGTTTCGCTTGGTGATCTTCGTATGGCTTTTACGATATAATCATCTTCACGGCTTTAATTCTTTCTTGGGTTAACTAGAGGTTCTTAATTTTTTTTTTTTTTTTTTTTTTAAATAAATATCCTTGGACATTTCACACAACGCCATCTAGTCCCAAGCTAAGCAACCTAATGCTTGTGTTATGGTAACGAGATGGCTGATAAACTACTTATATACATTTTTTTTTTTTGTAAATACATACATATTATAGATAGAAAAACAACCAGACTCGGAACAAATACTTGTAGGTCGTGCAAATACACACATCAAAAGTGTCTAGGGATCAAGCATTTTTATGCGGATTTCTTGAGATTGAGATGTGGCTTTGTAATAAATTTATGATTTTATAAATTTATATGGATCCTTTTTGGTGCATTTCATAATTTGAATCAGGAACTGTGAATCAAATTCGAGTAAAAGATGAAAATCAGCTGTCAATATTTTCCCTATAAAAACATACAACGCATTGAAGACATTATTAGTGCTACTGTTTCCCTACTACTGATTAAAACCAACGTTATTATGGAGCGGCGACGTCATTTAAGCAGGGAAGAAATGCTCAGAGCCGTGGGAATGATAGAAGCTGGTTCCCGGCAACGTACTGTGGCTTTAGCTCTGAATAAAAGTCAGAGTGTTATCAGTCGACTTTGGACACGTTACCGAAGCACTGGTACCGTGGCTGAGCGCCATGGAGGACGGTATCGCTGCACCACACGGAGACAAGACCGATACATTCAAATCTTAACTCGAAGAGCTCCAACAATAACCGCCATGATGTTAGCCGTGAGGCTTCATCACTCTTCAGGGAACTTAATTAGCGACCAAACAGTCAGAAACCGCTTGCATGAAGTGAACCTTCATTCCCGAAGACCGCTACGGGTACCACCTATACCAATGCACAATCGTAGGATTCGATATCAATGGGCTCTTGAACACAGAAATTGGGCAGAAGAACAATGGCGTTTCGTGTGCTTTTCTGATGAGTCTCGTTTTGGTATGAGACCGGATACAAGACGTATACGACACTGGAGAACCCCTGGACGCCAACAGCGATTAAAATCCTGCCAGGAAGTCCATCCTTATAGTGGTGGAACCATCATGGTATGGGCGGGTATTTGGATCGGCGGAAGAACTGAGTTGATTTGGATCAGAGGCAACCTCAACGCTCAAATTTATGCTGAGACGATTGTATCAGACGTCATCGTTCCTCTACAAGTGCAAATCGGTTCCTTATTTCAGTTAATGCATGATAATGCACGACCGCACACCGCAAGAGTTGTAAGACAGACTCTCGCCGCAGCTAACATCAATGTCCTGCCCTGGCCTGCTCAGTCGCCAGACTTGAACCCGATTGAGCATACATGGGATATGCTACAGAGAAGAGCTCTGCCGAATATGGAGGGTATCCAGTCGCAAGAAGACCTTTTTTTGTTGTTGCAACGAACATGGGTGGCCATTCCACAGCGTGATTTGGATGAACTCATTTTGAGTATGCCAAACCGATGTTCTTGTGTTGTTAGTGTTCGCGGTAGAAACACGGATTATTAATTGTTTAAGTTACCCAATAAAATTTTAAAGAAAACTGTTATTTCAGTCTTTTTTTCGAACTTTAATTTTAGTGGTTCAAATGTCAAAAATCCCTTTATTAGGAAAATGGCAAATTTCTTTATTAATGCAAAGGTGACTTGGTTTATCGTTACTGTGACAAACGAAAACACTTTATTTGATGAATCCTTAAAGAAAATTTTAATTAATATCAATCAGGAGAAAAGTTATTGCAAAAATATATGTTGATCCCTAGACACTTTTGATGTGTGTATTTGTTCCGTGCGGGAATCGAACCCGCGACATGCTGCGCAGCAGTCAATCGCTCAACCACTGCGCCAACCGTGTCGTCAATTGAATGTTGATTGGAGCTAAAAGACTTCATTAAGTACCAATTCATAAGCCAGAAATATTATCTGTCTCTGATGACAAAGAACGTACCAAAGCACGTAAAAAAAAAAACGTGTTAGTGATAATGTTAGTGACCATGTTTTTCTAAAACTTACTAGAAACATTCTCAGTTTCGTCCAGTACAAGCTTAATTATTACTTCGTCATTTGTATTCAAAAAGACATGGTGCATTGTCCTTAACGATTAATGACATACAAGTTGCAACCTCTACAAAGGCTTCTTCTACGAAGTCATTACCTACAAACAAGTCTGTAACAGTATTAATAAAATATAATGTAATAGGATGCTCTTGCAGGATCTGACATAGATTTGTTCACATACCGACCGTGACGTGAATTTAAATTTTAAAATTGGCCGTGTATACAAAATTACTTAAGAGTCGTTTTTCTAAGACGGTCAATTATTATTTTAACTTGAAATTAAGTTATGTAACGGACAGACGGTAGAGGTAGACAGTATTGTTTTTATTAATAAGTAAGGTCTGCTTTTGCTCCTGATTTTGCTTAAGCGAAGCCAGAATCAAGGACAGCACATCATGCTCCTAATTCGAACAAATATACGAGTAAACTCCAAGATAGACCAGGGTAATACGAAGGCAAAGAAGAAAACCGAGTGATACTCTGGTAAGTACCTTCTGGATTTTCATTATAAAATAAAGCATTTCGAACGCGAACCCACTGGAACGCAGATCTTGAGGTCAAGAAGCTACAGGCAGTTAGGTTATTAGTGTTATTACAAGGAGATTTAAAATTCGGCAGTTTGGCATACTTGCAGAAGATTAATACGAATGAAGTGAATTTCCGTTAATTTCCCAAGTTGCTATAATCAATAAGTTGATCAAAATGTAAAATTTCTCTTAATGAAAGTTCTCATAAGAATCTCGCTACACTTCGCTACAAAGTTTTCGCACGAAAGTGGCAGACATCTGCGTGAATGGTTATATTTTGCATGTTAAATAATAATTCAAACTGATTGAATGGCAAGAACCTTTTGACTGGTTATTTGAACATGCTTTCTTCGTTACGTAAAGGATTTTTATAGAGCCTTAATAGCATAAAACATTATTAAATAACGTACTCGTCAACGAAAACATTTTGTTACTTATTGGTAAGTTCTATTAAATAAGAGTTATTCTTAAACTGGTTTCCCAGCCCTAGTGGGTGAAGTTTTTTACCTCATACCTTCCCAGGTAGAGCTTTGAGCTTTGCTCTATGACAGACAAAGCACCACAGTTATGTGAACCTTGTGAACGCTTACGATGTCTGTGAATCTTATTTCTTCACGAAATATTTTGTGTTACTTACCTGCTATAAAATTAAGGTCTGAAAACAATGGAATTCATAATGATCACGAAACACGTGCAACAACCCCGCCATTAAGCTCCCCACATACTTTTATAACTACTGAATAAAGCAAGGACACATACCGGACCGTCCGAAGTGCACAATGAACCACTTGATGAAATATAACGGTTACACACAATACTTCAAGTCAACGGCATCGATTCAACCGCGAACCATTCACACGGCAACACAATAACAAATCTTAAGAGATAGCTACAAAACAAAAGATTCACTTGGAATAAAAACTTTGGAGTATAAATAAGAAGGTTTTTGCTTAAAATTTAATACAGAATGTAGTAACAAGACATTCACCTGTCAGAGGCGCGCGCGCACTGGCGGGCAAGCGCAGCAGGCGGCCGGCTACAGAACCCGTTTCGTAGAAAAAAGCGCTCCTTCCCGCCTCCGCCGCCATCATTGCGACCCTTTGCATATTCCCCTGTTCACTATTCATCACTGCACCGCCACTATCCCCGGGTAGTTCTCGCAACCTCTCCGGCACAAGCTGCGCGTCTTGCTCGATTCTACGCTCATTGCCAGCCGCCACGCTCGTGGTCACCCGCGATTCTGTCAGATCCACTTGATTAGCGACGCCGTTTACTACTGCGTTAGGATTTCTCGGTATCGCGATCGGTATTCTGCCATAAACAGGTTTGTTTGTGTACTTTTGCGAGTTATCTATGTTGGGTGGATTGGCAAAAGCGTTTACTTTCAATATTTCGTTTGCCTGCTGCAGTAGTCGTCTCTGTATCGTTTCTATCTCGGACCTCGATGCTTTCGAGTTCTCCGACAGCTCGGCTATCAGTTGATTGACGTTGAATTCTGCCATTTTGTTGGTCATTACTTGCGACTGCGAGGTCGAGGCTTCAGCGGTTTCTCGAACATTATCTTTAGCGTTATCTGATCTTTTGGCTTTGACTTTCATGTCTCGATTATCAGGTGGGGTGACCACTATCGTCGGTATATGTTCTTTCAAGTTGGATTCTTTTTTGCCGCGTTTCACTTTCTTTACAATTCTGCTTGCCATTACATTTTTAAACACTTAATTGTTTAAGCTTTATCGATTTTTCATACATTATATTTTGAGTGATTATTAAAACAGATTTAAGTTTACCTTAAAATACATTTACGTTAATAATTATGCTTGTCCCTATCCTGTTGTGAGGCTACCAATTTAGTATGACTAATTGGTTTGTTAATTTATAACGTATGAATATAATTTTTTATCAATATTAGTTTTATCTCGATGTGCATCAGTGGTATTTACTTAGTTAAGACATTACAGTAGACTGCGGTGCACTTGTCTATAATTGAATTAATATAATTTAATAGTTAACATTGTAGGTATGTGAGCATAGAGACTTAAAATTGTTTATGGATATTTTAAACCGTTCCGGTATGTTCAGTTAAGGTTTAAATGAATACCTTGTACATTTCTTTTTCCCGTTGATAAGTTATAACTAAATACTGTATATCTATGTGTCAGACAAATATGGGTAACTACGTGCACAGTGTTCGGTGTATGGATCCTTAAAGACATATTTATTTTTCATTGCGATGATCCATACGGAAATAAACAATTTGGTAACAGAAAGCTTGCTATTATAAAGCATATTTTGAAAGTGCCATTGAACTGTTATTTGTAACTAAGTAGAAAACCGTAAGAGAAACAAATAATCGGGAGTAACTTTATGATCGTTTTATGATAGGGTATTGAAATCTGTAGGATATAATATGTTCGGTTCAGTTAACGTGAGACCAAATTGTGTATAAATGCAATAAGATCTTTGGTCTAAGACTGTGGTACTCAACATTATGAAAACTTACTGTAGGCCTTTTTTACATAACCATGCTTTCAGATTTGGCAAATATTTTGAGCAGACTACCATTTCTGCTAAAACAACATGAGATATTGAAACAATCAAAGAGGGGCTTGTACTCAGCAATGAGTGAAATCGGGCTGTGGATGCAATGCTGTACTTTTTAAAGGTAATGTAATCACAGTAAATATTGAGCAAGATGCTTCTCGACATATGTAACTTGTACAAGCTATCACCTTACACTTGAAAGACAAGTTATTTGTGTTAAATCTTGTAACATCAGAACGTGGGTGAAAATGTAGCCCAAATGACCAGCAATATATTTATTTATTTATTTATTTATTTATTTATTTAAACTTTATGCACAATAGTGATACATAGGCGGACTTAATGCCACAAGGCATTCTCTACCAGTCAACCTTAGGGTCAAACAAGACAATATTGTGGTAGGCTACAAACTAACTAGAAAAAAAAAAAAAAAAAAAACAATATCAATTAAAATATATTACTTATATTAATACTAATACACATATAAAAATAACATAAACTAATAAATATTGCAACAAATACCAAAATAAAACATAACTGGTAATTACCATGACTAACTTGTAAAATAGCTATTTGGTCTGATTTAAATAGTGGGAACGTACTTTCCTTTTAAAAGTGAATTTGCTTTCAGCTTTTTTAATTCCCAGGGGTAGCGTGTTCCAGAGTTTAATAGATGAGATAGTGTAAGAATTGGACAAAAAACAGGTGTGGTGTGAAGGAATTTGGAGAATAAGATTTTTGGAAGCTCGAAGATTACGACTATGACAACTGCCCAACACTTTGAAATAACTTTTTAAATAATCGGGAGCTCGTGGATCGTTCATAATCGAGAAAAGCATGCAGAGAGATCTGAGGGACCTCCTGAGTCGGATAGGCAGCCATTTAAGCTGAGAACGGAAGGAAGAAATATGATCGTATTTACGAAGGCCAAAAACAAAACGAATACAATTATTGAGAAGTCGATCCAGTTTATTTAGAAGTTCTTGGGAAATATCAGAATAACAAACATCAGCATAGTCAATAATGGGGAGTACAAGGGACTGAACCAAAGTGAGTTTCGTGCTAGATGGGAGAAAATGCTTGAATCTATAGAGAGACCGCAGTGAGAACGTGACTTTCTGACTTACCTGAGCAACGTGTTTATCCCAACTCAAACTGCTGTCAATGTACAGACCCAAGTCCTTTACGTGGGGTGAAAGAGAAATGACGGAGTTCTCGTACATCAGTGGCACAAGTTGGCTAGTGCTCACATTCCTCAAATAGTACGAGCTACCAATGAGGATGGCCTGGCATTTTTCGACGTTAACAGACACCCCAAATTTGTCAGACCATTCCTTGATAGTACGAAGATCAGCATTGAGTGTTGTAATGCAATTATCAAGGTTGGCAATGTCTGATTGAGCGTACAGTTGCAAGTCATCAGCGTACAGATGGTAAGAGCATTTGAGGATAGCAGTAAGAGAGTTTATAAATAAAGAAAATAAGAGAGGAGAGAGTATACCGCCTTGTGGTACACCAGCTACCAGGTCGCACCAATCAGAGCAATTCTGATCAGCACGTACTGCCTGCTGGCGACCACGAAGATAAGTTGAAAACCAATCCCGTGACAACGATGAGACCCCAATTTGCGACAGAATGGCCAGAAGAATGTCGTGATCAACGGTATTAAAAGCATTGGAGAAGTCTATTAAAACCAACACCGTTAACCTCGAATTCTCTAAACCATCTCTAATATCTTCAGTGACTTTAAGTAGAGCTGTGGCTGTGCTGTGACCAGCAATATAGTGTGTATGTAAGAGTTTGTTTTGTTTTTTTGTAGGTATTGTCATTATTATTTCTATAAATGTGAGGCACATACACGAACGGGAACTTAAATAACTTTATTTCAACTTATATCAAGACTTAAATTTTGGTTTTTCCAACTTTGCAATAGTAATTTGCTTTTGTTGTAAACATAGACATTTAATTTTTTCAATACACTTAAGTTAGATGACACCAAGCAATCAAAATTCTAATTTACTTGCAAAAGTGGATTGGGTGCTATACTCTTATGAGTACAATTGCAGCATAGTAAACTTGGCAATCATGCTATTTAGCTGCCAAGTGATTCGTCTAGGAGGCACTCGCTCTCTCTTTGATCTGACTCTGATAGCTTATCCATTTTAAATTTTCTTAGTTTTAATTAAGACGATCGTTCCGTAACAATCCGCTAAAGTAACTTTGACTACCACAGCACCACTACCAAATCGGCTCTACCTAATTTTGTTTATGACCAGACAAGAAAATAAACTAACTGATATAGTCTTGCGTAGGACCCGGGTTCGCCAAATACGTTTGCATGTTCAACGCTGGCATACTTTCGAGTTTCATAACCTTTTGTTATAGTTTACCGATGGGAATTATTCCACTATACTTCCCATGTATAGTGTTTCTATATGTATTGTTCACACCTTTATTTCATGTGGTGTTATGGGAATGTAAATTGTGTCAACTACTCCATAGAGTTTCGTTGTGTTGTCTGATGTGGGAAGTAGATGTAGATCGTTTTGTACTGCAGACATTTAATGTTGCATAGTTTTGTTAACTGTAATTGCTGATTGTATTGCATTGATATCTTCTGTCATTAGTTCTTTATGTAGAGTCTGACATGAAATCGCTTCGTTATTTTTGACAACAATTGAGACTTCTCTAGTGTTGGAACTATGTAACGGTTACATACAGATAGACCTTTAGGTTATAATATGATAACGCTGTACAGTATCGCTTATACCGTAGTCTAGTTTATACAAGAAGTAATTTAAATTTGGCTGCCTGAATCCGTATTATCTCAGAAACTAGAGTTAATTCTGATGCAGCTGAAGCTACGTTAGATTTCAGTTTAAGCAAAGTCATGTCTTGCAATGTAAAATGAATAAACGTTTTCTCACAGGGCAACCATTTACATTTCTAAACAGGTACGTCGAAAGACATGTTATTGTTTCAATATTTCAATAGGCGTAGTGATAACTTATTAGCATATAGTGTTAACTATATGCTAATCATCAAGTAAGGTAACTTTTAACTTTACGACAATGGTTTGCAGATCATGAGTGAATTATACATTATCTGTGGAGGGGTTTAAGAGAATGTTTAAAACCGATATCAGACTTAATTCGAAGTTTTTGTGTTACGTAGGACGTTGGGAAGTTTTATTTATACTTTTCGATCAGTGTTTGAATGATAATAATGCAGGAATCCAAGATTGCTGGATCTATTAACTAATTAATTTAAATTTTCCTTCTGACTTTTCCTTGTTCCTAAATTTCACTTGATGAATGAGATAGCATATTATGCCAAATAAAATATAAAATTAATTAATTGAAATCACAAAGTAAAGAATTCGATATCGTAACTTTATTCGAAGTGTTATCTGCAGAATCAAGCATGTTGAATTATTTATACGAAGCTAGATCCTGGCTTCATTGTCTGTTATGTCAGAACAATGGACATTAATTCCTTATCGTCTTATCATTTCACAAATTGCAAGGGTCGATAAGTATAATGGATGTAGCAGATTTTGGGCAAGTTGAATCTGTTCTGGCAAATATATTTTTTTTATGTTTTTTCCCCGAAGAGTTGAAAAACGAAAGTTGTATTGTATTGTATTTTAGAATTTAAGTTTAATTAGAGTAAAGGTATGTAATTTAGTGTTAGGTAAAGGTAGTGTGTATTAAAAGTAGCTAAAGTTATGATGCCAAAATATTAATTTTAGTATCAATTAAATTACTTACACAATGTAAATATTCGTATGCCGCGTCTAGCGGTGGATAATATGTCTAGAAACAGACCATTTATGTAACAACGTTGTGAATACCGTATCCTACAAATAAATGTCTTTGTCTATCGTTCACTCACATTTTTTTTTTTGTTTTTAATTTTCCCACACTAGGAATTTCTCCTGTATTGTGGGTGGGGTGGGTAGTTATGTTTAAGTTCCATGTAATAGGGGAGAGTTAAGTACGATCATTAAAAAAATTCAGAAATCAAGGCTGTTACTGCGAAATTCAACAAAAAGCAAACAAAACTTTAGCCGACATAGGATTCGACACGAGAATGAAGTATCATTCTCGTGACTATCAGACCATCGCGACAGTCTGAAACTTATGATTTCGGGATATCGTACCACATTTGGGAGCCAATACTTTCCGCGTAAAGATCATCATTATGGCCGTGGCCTCATTGGACGATCCGCAACGCATGTGGCGTAAGCGATGCCAAATATGTCGCTTTTTATATAGACACGTCTCAAAATATGAGTCACTTCTGCAGAAATCTTGCAGGCAGGCTGTCTACCAGTAACAATATCAAAAAAGCTGTATACAGCGTGTCTCAAAATGGTGTGGTCATATTTAATGGTGTTGTAGAGACCACTAAACTGAACATCTGAGATACAACAGTTACCCGATACATTTGGTTCGGGGTAGTATTTAAGTTCTATATACAAAATAATAACAGATGGCTCGTATCGAGGTTTAGGTTGACCACCAATTTACGCATGAAACCTACGTGCCTTGGAAAGAACGTTAAGACGTTCGCGTTGGTCCCGGCCTTCATTTAGCCCGATAGTCTAATAATTTATAATCAGTCTTAGTAAAGAGTATCGTACTATCGTAGTACTAATTAGGTGGTGAAGGTCGTATTTCACCAAAAAAATCGAATTAGTCTGTCAAATACATTTTCAAAAAATAATGGACACGTATTTTTTCTATAATCACGTAAACAAAAGATGAAGACAATGCAGTGCTTCGAAAAGTCGTGTCAAGTCGTGTTAGGTTAGTATTTTTTTACCCACAAAGTGACGTAACAGGATCACTCATGATCCTTGTCACGTTTTATTTTTGTAAATTTTTAATAATTTGATTAAATAAAAAAACACTTATCCAATATTTTTCGATAATCTAACAGATGGACTTAATAATTTTTTGGTGAAATACTCTATTAGACAGTCGCTTAAAAAAAAAAAGTCTAGGCACATGATGATGACAGCTAAAGTTGTTCGATTTGATAGTCTGTGTGTTACCAGACCATTCTATTACATGCTGTATGTGTAAATGCTAAAATGTATGTCTCCGTGTGAGTCACTGAGGTTATACCAGCTTTCTCTGCAGTACACATCTGAAGTTAACTTGTCATTTCGTGGCTTCATGTTTTAAGGACCTTTATGATTATGCAACTCAATGTCACCTGCCGAGCATGAAACCCTGGGTTTAACATTTAGTCCCAGATACGCCAAATGTTTATAAATTGGATTTTTTTATTAGAATTTTCTCAGTAGATGCGTACATGATGGGACATAAAGATTACTGGGTTAATTTGGATGTACAGCTCTCTGTTATTTAGAGATCCCCTTCTTAGTTGTTTTATAATATTATGTATGGGAAAAGACAATGGGCAGTCTTAGAACTTTGAATTGATAATTAATATTTTTGAATGTCTGCCGTAGCAAAGCAAAGACAAAGTGTAGAATGGATGATTCATCATCATCTATCTTCTAAGATGTATAGCTCAGTGGAAACAATTGTTGAGGCCCGTGGTTGACAGCCATGATATACTTGGCTATATTTCTATTTATATATTAGTAATTTGATGCTACAGTTTTAATCTTCTGGTACAATTTGCCTTTAAATACTTTAATATATGCAACAGGGATCTGTTGACCTCAATGTGACAGGAGTTGGATGTTATAAAGTTACATTAAACCAGATATCAAAGGTTAATAAGCTTTATAATATCATCTTGGCAGTTTTATTGAGTAATTTACGCCTACATTTTGACTTGGGTTTATTAAAGGTGTGTACAGATGTTCACACACCTTTGAATCAAACATTATAGTGTTATGTCGGGTCAGTGCAAGTCGTATTGAGTTCTGCCATGGTATTACCATCAGGAACTTCTCGAAAGCAACCATCCGGTTCCACCAGTTGATTGTGCAAGGCACTTACTAGTACATATCTAGCGAAATTAAGGTGTACTGTACCCTTTTTTTTTTGGCGGGTGGAAAATCATCGAATAACCCCTCCCGCTCTTTGGCAGAGCGAAAGGGAGTGTCAGACTTCTACTGACTAAAAACCACCCATGTTCCTTCTTAGCCCTCTATGTCGAGGCCGCGATAACTAGTGTACAACCCGCGGGTACAACTGTACCCTCTGCCTTGCTTTTAGGCGTGATGTTATAATGGTGTAACGGATACTTGTCTTTGGCTAACTGCCCATGGATTTGCCGGATCTACATGTATGGAATCGTTTTCTTTGGAGACAGGATGTCCCGATTTGTAGGTCTTAACAGATCGGCAGTAGGGCCCTCATATCCGGAGAGACTGGTTATGCAATATGTAGACCCTTGTGCAATGCAAGTTTTAAGTTAGATTGTCAAAGAAACTTTTCAGGAATTAACGAGATATAGAAAAGCAAATAAAAGCTCCCTCAGAAAATTACAAATGTTTCCAATAACAGGTAAATTGCAACAGGTGGTACCGAATTTTGTTCAGTAGTAGAAATGCAGCTTCATAAGGTTTTCGATATTAAAGATTAAACAGCAAATTGTAAGAACCGAGATCCAAAACATACGAGAACAAAAACATAGAAAAGAGATGCTAAAAAGCTCGCTCAATGCTGAACGCGCCTTGAGAGCAATTGTTTAAACAGTCAAGCTGAGCAGTTGCTTTTAACACGGCATTGTAATCTACCAACTTAAGCTTAAGCTATGATTCACTGGATTTACAATTTAAATTCAACTCCTACCATCCGAAGTTGTTTCACAGTTTTGCGGGTTTTATAACAACTACTGTCAGTACGTAAGTCTTCTTGTTTGAGTGAGTATTAAAAAACTTAAGCAAGCATACATCAATGGTGGTAGAAATAAGGTTGGTAGATAAGGATTCAGAAGATCGTGGGTAAGACCTGGTTGAGACTAGTAAAGATTAGCACAAAAAAATAGATCTCATGTTAAAAATAAGCGGAAGACGTACGTGAACTTATAGATGACCTAGCCATCGATGATGCTAAATCTGTACATCGTATGTGTGCTATCGGTCGTTTGGATTCTGCTTCTGTACACTGTTATGCAAATAGTTAAATAAGGATAATATGACAGTCACTGCAGATTTAAGAGACATTTCAAAGGCGACCGTTTTGTCTAGACCTACAGAAAAGATCATATCCTCAGATTATCAAATTAGCATGGAAATATCACGGTCCGTCTGCAAAGACCGGTGACTGACCGATACTGTAAATGTCAGAGTCTAGTGTCCATATTATCTTGTCCATACTTAACCGTTTGACTGAAACTGAATGCCGCCTTTATGAAGTGATAAGGCATTGAAGACATCCACAGGAACCAACTAATTGGAATCTTGTATCGGTCACAACCATCTAGTTCCTTGACATGTTGCCCAAGATTATTACCTTCACGCCACAAAGTCCGTACGGTATCTACAGCATTGTTTAGGTGACTAATTAACTCTTCTAACTGGTCTATTGTTAGTGGCCAACCGACTGTGGTTCCTTTAGCGGTCTCCAAACCTATTGTGTGGTCAACGGCATTAGAAATGTGTTGGCCATATAATAGATGTTGATGTCTTGACTTTTGTTTTGAAAAAGCTTTCTCTGGGTAAAGTTTTGTATTCCCATTGATGATGTTTTTGTCGACATCTCGCAAAAGAAACCTTTTGAATCTGGCTTCTGTTTTATCGGATTATCCTGAGGGTGCCCTGAGTCTAAGGCCTCCAGCCGGGGGCGTAAGAACGTATAAACTAAGTGACATCGTACTAACTACGCGGTGCGAGCGTCGGCTTACGGGGAGGGCAGCAAAGGGACAGGCTGGATTTGAGTGAGACCATTATTTAAGGGCTGTTTTTAAAATACTTGCTAAGCTTCACTAATTGTGGGGGGGAGGGGAGATTATCAGATATTGGGCGATTTGCGTTGTGTTTGGAGGTGATTCTAAGGGTTACGTAGTGAGTTCGGTGCATGGAATGATTGATTGTAACCTTTGTTGGGTAAGTATTGAATTATACATTACTTTGGTTTTGTTACAGAAATTAGGTCAAGCGGTTCACAATGAGCTAAATCTGCATAACTCATTCACATTAGTCATTAACACCAATTTACCAAAAGTCAATTGGCACGAACAGTTTCAAAAACATGACCATAAAACTAGATCCGTGATTAAATCGAATGACACAAAATTGATTGCAATTAAGAAGCAATAAATAAAAACAAATGAGACGACTAGCCTGACTCTATATACTAAACGAATAAAACTAAATAGCTACGCATACAACAAAATTGTTGGTATCGTAAAAAGCTGTGAATCATTCTGTAAGATGTAATTTTTCTATTGTGGTTACATGAAAATGATGCTGTAATGAAGATTGTCTAAACAAAAACTGATTTCCTGAGCGAGATTGTGCGGAAAAAGATCGCGAATTACTTGTTAATAGTTGAGAGAACTGTTTCTTTGTATAATAGGGAAGTTAACAAAAAAATATCTAATCAGTCCGTCAGATAGATTTCCAAAAAATATTGGTCAATTATTTTTTCCTTTTTCACGTAAGCAAACAATGAAGACGATACAGTGCCTTGAAAAATATTGTGACGTCATATTATAAGACAGTAGTATGACATTTTTTACCAGTGTGTGACGTCAAAAACCCACACTCAAATCTTTGACGCGTTTTATCTTCGTCATTTTTTATTGATTTGATAAAACAAAAAATACGTACGTATCCAATATTTTTGGATAATCTAACAGACGGACTAATTAGAATTTTATTTTTTTGTCAGTAAACATACCTCTTCAAATATGTTACATCACGCCAGTAATCCCCGAAGGGTTAGGCAGAGGTGTACTTAGAACGCCCACATTTCGCCAGTTATGTTTAAGTCCCATGTAATAGGGGGTGACCCTATTACCATCAACCGAGCAACAAATTCAGACTCCGTAGCTGCTACTGAGAAATTCCTAATGGAAAAACGTAAACGGGCACACTTTGCCTGATCCCGGAATCGAACCCAGGACCTGATGCACAGCAGTCACGCATGCGACGACTGGACCTAAGAGGCAGTCAAGAGGTCCACTATTGGAACAATAAACACTATCCTTGAAATGTTTTATAAAAGACAATGACCGAAACTCGTACCAAGAATTCCCGAGTTTCAAGATCAAAATGTTATAGTAATTATTTTCATATTTTTTTACGACATTATGCGGCTGGGGTTTGATTTATGAAGAAGGAATTTAATTTAAAGTATAAAAGTATGAATATTGTTTTACTCTCTATAATTATGGCGTTCACACAACCAGTTCAAAAGTCGTATTGTTAGATCTGTCAGTTGATTTTGACAGTTAGACTGACTTCGCATCGTAGAGGTTTCCCTACAATAACTACTTGCCTGGTTTTGAGGTTATTTTCGATTTTATAAAATAATTCCGAAACTCGGATTTAGTTTACAAAAAGAACTTTTGTAGGAGTTAATATGATAAGTAAATGTAGACAATAAAAAACAAAGTTTGATGTTGACACAGTTTGGTACGGGATTCCATATATCCATGAACAAGATCTTTTATCGCTCAATCCGATATCTTAAACCTGAACACCAAAACACATTTATCTTACAAAAAATCCTTTCTTAAGTAAACGTTAGAAATTAACAGACCGTGTAAATTCACACGTTTGGTAAAATATTCAATTGGTAGCTCCACGCAATATGTATCGCAATTCTTTGACCAAACAAAACGCAATGTTTTGTTTGCTCTAGTGGCTAACAGAACGAACGAACGGGATTCAGTACATGTATGGGAACTTAATTACTTATTTGAATATCTTTTGTTTGTTTCAAACCAATAAAAAGAAGGAAACTTGGTTTTTAGTTTACTAAGCTGAGTAAAGGATGTGTTTCGCGCGCTTTTGAATTATATGATTCCCGTTTTATTTTTAATACACTCGATCGATATTCAAAATTGGGCATTTTATTTTAAAATTACTTTTCACTACTTTTTAATTTTCGAATTCAAACTACAAAAAAAAAAAAAATTATGGTTAGTATCAGCCTTATTGTCCAAGCTTGTAGCTCAGATAGAAATAAATATTGATTAAAATTCAACCGAAAAGTTATAAAACCACTGATTCAAACAAAATTCGCATATTTGACACAACTAAAAACCTTAGTCTCACATCACATCACAAACACACACTTGTCAAAAAGTCTTTAAGAATAAAACTTATATTTGAACTAACTCCGTTTCCAAGTACAGTAGAGCACAGAGGCGCGCGGGCGCACAAATTACACTGAACGCCTTGCGGTTGCCTTTGCGCACATTGGGGGATCGAGATTCGCTTTCGTAGCCTCAAGTGATGTAGACTTGAGAAGGAATAGATATGGCCACACCCACCAAAAACCAGTTTAAGTTGCATTATCAACAGCAAATTCCCCTTTCATTCAGTTGAATAAAAAAAAATTGAATAGCAGATGAAAGGTTAAAAATTACAGAGGCTCCTCAAAATTATATTTGTCCTCAAGGTAATACATAACCTTTATATGCTATTGCCATTAATAAAAATAAGCACCACACCCACCCACAGTCATAAAAATGGCTAATTTTGGATATATATTGCGCGATGGTATGTAATGTGATAATTTGTTGGTGTTAAGTGAAAATTCGGTATTTGTGTGAAGTTATTGCGGTTTCAGTAGTTTTGTTAAATGTGTGTGGATTAGTGTAGTTTATTGCTTTGTGAAGTGATTTTGTAAGTTAGCTTTATATGAAGTTGGATCAAGTTTCACCTTTGATTTAGAGATAAAGCTATATAGAATCATACTCAACGATCCTACAGCTATGTTGTAGGAATAATATAGATACAGAGCTTAGGTGAAGATTTATGGATGACTCTGCACTGGACTTTAAATGTGGTGTTGGCCTACAAACGATGGGACACTTGAAATCGCGTCCTGCCTGCCCTAATGCCTGCTTCACAGAAGCTGATGAAAACAACTGAAAGTGCCATACTCGTCGCCAAATTTTGGGCTGACTAAATTTAAACTGTTAGAGCTTATGTACAATTTATAAACCCATTCATACTTTTTTCGGCAAAACAAACATTTGGTTAAACCTTTGCGTAACACTTTTAAACACCTTTTATCAAAGAACTAGGTACTTATATTACCTGTCCATTCAATAAAATTCAAAGACGAAGACAGCATTCGAAAGCAGCCATAATGAACGAGCAATTTCTTTTTACTCGCTTCTTATTAGTCTTACTGGCTTGTAAGTTTTAAAGCCAGTTACTCAAACAGGCATGATTCGAGAAAATCATCTCACTACGTCAGTTCGCCATCTTGGAAAATGAATTGAAAGCGACACGGCGACGCGCGAAACCAGTTTGACGTAAACGACGTCATTCTTGTTAGGTCTGAAGATATCCCGTTGAGACTTAATTTGAAGTGAGTAGGTACTGGCTGATATATAATGCGGTGAGAAATGTTGGTTTACTAGACGGGTCTAATTCGATTTCGCGTGCTTAAAATAAAATAAAGATTTTGGAATGACGAAATTATTTCAACTTCAGGCAACAGTGCTGGGAAACATTGTTTATCGTGGATAAAAGTGATTTAGGGTACAAAATGTGTGCAAGATAATTTCTACCTTATCTTTTATACCTATTTGATATATTTTCTATACAATAGTTAGTCTACTTTAATTACAGTGACTGACTGACAAGTTGACAAAGCAGTCTTAACGACTTTACTATGAAATGTTGAATACGAGCTCTTTTAAAAGTGTACCATACCATATTTGTATGAAAGTTCGTTATACCGATTGGAAATCTCACCAGGGCATGAAGTAAAAGGATTGATTAATCTACAAAAATAATGAAATATTCTTTTACAAAAATATTGTTCTATTTCTGAGAAACGACTTACTATAAACAGCATCTAGCTTTTAATTGAGGGTGTTTAAATTGGTCCTTGTAAATGGGTCCTAACTGTCTTGTTCTAAACGTTCCAGTCGGTAACCCTTCTACCACCGTCGGGGATTATATTAATTAACTAAACGCCGCCTATCCGTTATCTTTTAACTCCTGTTAGTGATACAGATAACACGCCATTAGATAAAATGTATCCGCCGGGCGTTGGTTCAACTGGCTCCCTGAGATAAATATAATCTGGTAAGTAAATGGATTTGTATAATGAGCTCATTCATTCCTCTCAGCTATATTGAAGAGATATAGTTAAGTATTGGTAATATGTATGAAAAGGGAAAAATAATGATACGGCGTCAAAAGTTCATCCGTATCACCATCAAAGAGAACAGTGCCCCGTGAAGGCTTGCAGCATTGCCACGTTAAATGACAATATGAGATCATAGAATTAGATTGTAGCCACAGTGTATTTTACGTAAGCAAGCCAAAAATGTCAACCGAAATGGCTTAGGACGGTAATAATACATGTCATAACCCAAACGGATATAAAACCAAAGATTGGGCCATAGGTAACTAATATTCGTACTTCAATCTTCATTTACCAGCCACTTGTCCTAGTCTAAGCAATCCTAGGTCTACATACAGTGGTGCGCTACCGGGGGTCACAGATGGCCGCACCAGCTAATGTGCTATGGTCTACTGCGGACCATAACCCAAGACGGTAGGGGAAAAAACTTAGGCTGATGAACCTGCTGTGGTATATGAGACCCTACTCACTGTGGAATGGAAATTGTCTGTTGCTGAGGCAGTAATAATATGGTGTGGCATGGGAAATGGTAGGTTATAAGTACCTATGTGGTTTTAATTAATAGATCCGTTCCGAATCTAGGAAACAACAATGTACCTACGTAAGTATAAAGTGATAGATTTTAAATGAAAATAAAACTTTTTTTACACTAAAGACAATTGTAAAAAAAAAAATTCTATGTTATTGCATTTTCTATACAAAAAGTAATGACTAGATATAATTATCGAAGAAGAAGTCTGAAAGTGTCAACGGTGACTGAAAAGTTGATTAGCACACGACCAAAAATTGCCATGTGGAGGAAAGTTTTTTTTTTTTGGCTGGTGAAATCATCTGCTCTTGGGCAAAGCGAAAGGGAGTGTCCGACTTCTACTGACTTAAAACCACCCATGTTCCTTCTTAGCATTTAAGTCGAGGCCGCGGTATCTCTTACAACAACTCGCAGCCCCGACGGGAACAGAACGCCACCTGCTACGACACTTACCTAGGTACATACTCTTTTCTTCACGTTCTCGATCTCGTATAATTATGAAAGAAGAAGACGTGCTGTGATTCATCATGCATCATGTTCAAAAGACGTTCACTGCCTCCCCCAGATGTAGCCACATTGACCGGTCCCATGAGTCTCACATCCAGCGGGCCCCCGCAACCTTCACTTGGTCATCGGTCCACCCAATGGGATGCCTTCCACCGCAACATCTTCCGGTTCGCGGTCGCCACTCTAGAACTTTCCCGCCCCATCGGCCTTCCGTTCTGCGAGCAATGTGCCCTACCCACTGCCACCTACTTTTGAAAATTCTTCGGGCTATATCGCTATGTGCTGTGAAGTTTGGCTATTCTTCGGGCTTTGTCGCTATGTGCTATGATTCATCATCCATCATCATTTCAGACAAAAACGTCCACTGCTGGACGTAGGCCTCCCCCAGGTGTCGCCACATTGACCAGTCCCATGCGTCTCGCGTCTAGCGTCTCCCTGTAACCTTCACTAGGTCATCGGTTCACCTAATGGGAGGCCTTCCACCGCAACGTCTTCCGGTTCGCCGTCGCCACTTCAATGTGCCCTGCCCACTGCCACTTAAGTTTGGCAATCGGGTAGTTAACAAAAAAATCTAATTAGTCCGTCAGATGGATTTCCAAAAATATTGGACACGTATTTTTTCTTTTTCACGTAAACAAACAATGAAGACGATACAGTGCTTTGAAAACTCGTGTGACGACATTTTCTAAGACATTAGTATGACATTCTTTACCGGTGAGTGATGTCACAACCCCTCACTGAAATCTTTGACGCGTTTTATCTTCGTCAATTTTTATTGATTTGATAAAACAAAAAATACGTATCCAATATTTATCGATAATCTAAAACTTAAAAAAATATGATTCTAATGAGTCCGTCGACTCATTAGAATCATATTTTTTTAAGTAAGTAAACATCCCTATAATGTCGCTGTGTGCTGTGATTACCCCAACTAAATTAGGATAAGGGCCGTATGATGATAACTAGGTCTTCATGTGTGTATTATACCTTATTGTTAACCCAAACGATTTTAAAAGATTAAAAGAGTAACCTTTGGAGTTTCTTGCCGGTTCTTCTCCTTAGGAATCGACCAATGCACCGAACCGTGCCCCTTTTTACCGACGTTTTATAAGTGCCCATTGAAATAAAAATATTTTGATTTTGATTTTATATTATTTTTACAGCTGTGCCAAATTATGTTGCTTATGGCGGCAAATCATTAATCAATCACAACTTAATTACTTGAATAGGTACTATTTAATAGCTGGCAGAGATAAAATCTTTTAACCGGCAAGCTGTTGGTAATGATAGGTAAAGGTGATACTATCTTTAAATACAAACGTTCATTTCATACATGTATGTTACGATATACTGCTTGTTTTAAAACAATAGACTAGCGTTTAGCTTCGCGCTCTGATTCGAAGGTTGATCTTGTTTTATTTGTACTTTGGCAGTGATATAACAACAGCTGTCAATTATTAAATTAACGAAATATAGTATACACAGTGTGAAGTTTTTGTAGGTATTGTTAAATGCAAGGTTTGATGATATCCCTACTAATATCATAAATGTGAATGTGAGTTTGTTTGTTACGATTTCACGCGAAAACTACTTAACTTATCATCATGAAAGTTTGTGCACAAATTATTGGAGGTATTAGTAAGTAACATAGGATACTTTTTATAAAAAAAGGTGAATACAAAATCCACGCGAACGAAGTCACGGCAAAATCTAGTGCTAAATAAATGAAAGAAGGGATGGTATAATAATATGAATGTTTTTAACTGAATTGTTTAATAAGAAATGTTATTGTTGTAGCAAATGTATAAATAAATTGTTTGTAATGTGCGCTTTGTTTGTAATCATCAACTATTCTTTCATAATTTCTTTGAAGAAGTGTGATAAAAATGATTTCAAATAGGTAGTACGAGTTTGACTTAGACTGTTTATGCGTACCTAGCATAAATAAATATCCCGAGTAGACCTCTATTTCAGTAGTTATGTCTAAGTTTTTCGTTATGTTTAACTTAGGGAAATAAAGTATAAGCCGTTGTAGATTATTTTGATACATTCACCAGTTAATTTTGTAATGAAGGCACGTTAATTCGTCATCATCATCATTTTAGTCGAAAGACGTCCACTACTGGACATAGGCCTCTTCTAAATGTCGCTACATTGACAGGTCCCTAGCATATATATCGATCCCGCAGATTCCCGTTTGTTTCACATATAATAATAAGATGCGCTTCCCTGGTGCGTAGAGTACGTAGCAGCGCCAACAGCATCCTTAGCATGATCGCCAGTCGGCTGGACTGCAGTTACATCAGTCACTGCTGCTCCGTTTGTCATGGGATGGCGCAGCGGTGATTGTTGTGTGTTTACGCCTGCGTGTGTAGTGCAGTGTTTTGTGTCACACATAGCTATTCAAATGGGGGTAGGCGCGCGCCGTACATTCAACCGATTATTGTGACTTTTATTCTTCCACCTACATTTTTCTTTACTTTGTATCCAAATTGTCATCGTAGCGGCAACCTCTCGCTCCGCATATTAATATTGTAAAAATACTGTTTAATCCTGGATTACATTCACCTTACCTCATTCAACGGGAGTTTCATTGAGAAATCTGAAGCCTCAACATTTGGCGACCGTGACAGGACCTGCATTTCTCACGGAAAACAAGTTCGTGAGCACGCGACCACGCGCTGCTGGTGAAACTATTACGCCGCAGCCGCCTTTCAACCAAATCAAGATATATCATATACCATACCTGGCTTCCCTGGAGGTGCACCAGCCATTGCAGCCACCGCCGGTCAGCGATCAACATTCAGCATCGTACCGCAGCCTCGGCCAATGGTGACCTGCATTTTTCACGGAAAACAAGTTCGTGAGCACCCGACCACGCACTGCCGGTGTAGCCCTTGCGCCGCAGCCGCCTTTCAAACAAATCAAGAATCACACCTGGGATTCCTGGAAGTGCCCCAGCCATTGCAGCCACCGCCGGTCAGCGATCAGCGTTCAGCATCGTACCGCAGCCTCGGCCAATGCAGCTAAGTGCCCCATTTTCCTTGTGAATTCCCTGTTACCTACCTGTTACCTTACCTTTATACCCCATACCCTTCATAAATCTATCCGATACGTATTTGAAATAGCGTATTAGAGTGCATTGGTGTCTGTAGTCATTGTAGTGTCTAAAATATTACATGAAAACACCATACGCAGTTAATTAAATTCACATTATCTATTAGTAAACGATTTAACTATCAAATTAAAAGTTATTACTCAATAGGAATAATATAGGCCATCCTCCTATGATAATATCGTAGTTCTTTATTCGTGTTTGATCTCAGGCTTATATCTGTCACTCACTATAAGCATATATTTCACCAACATCGCCGAACATTCCAGGTCGACCTCTCCGTGTAACATAACTTCGGGCTGCCTGCCGTGTCACCGTGTGACAACGGGAGCCCCACCGCTGCACGGGCCGGCCTCAGGTGACGTTAGGCGAGGAGCGTGAGCTAAGTGTTTAATTTTTACATTCTCATCAACTAGTTTGTGTCTGTATATTTCCATAATCAAACCTATTAAGGATCAACTTGTTTGGTTTATTAAATCCGTTTTATAAGGTTTGAGCTCACAATGGGTAAAGATAATGGAGGTGAAACTAGCACAAACGATCCTCGTGAATTACAGGATCTTATAGTGAAACGCAGTTCCATAAAAGGTCAAATAACTAAATTCAGAAACTTTTTATCAAATATTACCTCTAAACAAACGCTTACTCAGATTGAGTTAGCGGAGTTAACATTAAAACTAAACAAATTTGAATCTATTTATAGCCGTTTTGATGACTTGCAAAATCAGATAGAAGTATTACACTCTGATAATTTATCTAATGAGATTGATGAGCGTGATACTATCGAACAACTGTTTATATCCAACATAGCAATTGCTCAAAGTGTTACACAACAATATAACTCGAACCGTCATGATGAAGCTAATAACAAGGATTTAAATTCAAGTCAGATAACTACAGGTCCGTGCAATCATGATCATCATGACATAGGTTTTAAATTACCCCAAATTCAAATTGCCAAGTTTGATGGATCTTGCTTTCGCTGGCTTGAATTTCGTGACACATTTTCATCTATAGTACATAATAACGACCGCATCGCTCGCATTCATAAATTCCATTATCTTATTTCGTACTTGACTGGCGATGCAGCGCGCATTATTGCTAACTTGGAGGTATCCAGCACTAATTATGCGTGTGCTTGGAAATTATTATGTGACAGATATGACAATACCCGACAATTAGTAACTCATCATATAAATTCATTATTATACATAAAACCAATCACAAGCGAGTCCGATAAATCATTACGATTCTTTGTGGATCATGTTAATAAAAATTTACGCGCTTTAACTAGTCTTGGTATAGGTTCACGTGACTGGGATATTTTACTCATTCATATAATGATCCCCAAGCTTGATAGCTGCACCAAGGCCAAGTGGGAAGAGTACCGGGGCACGTTGGATACCAATGCACCTAGTTTGCAACATTTTTTCAAGTTTCTTGTTGATCGCGCTATCGTACTTGAGTCAATAAATAGCGGCTATTCATTCTCTAAACCCAAGACTCAGACAATGTCAAAGCCTATCGATTCAAATAATAAAATAAAATCTCATCAGTCTTACATTTCTAACAATGAAGACAATAATATTTCTGTTAGATCATGCGGCGTTTGTAATGGTGATCATCGACTTTATGATTGTCCCGCCTTTTTGGCTAAAAGTGTGGATGACCGTATCACAGAAGTAAGCAGATTGAAACTTTGTCATAACTGCTTAAGGTCTGGCCACTCTGCACGCAATTGTCGCATGCATCCGTGTCGCATGTGCAATACAAGACACAATAGACTCTTGCATAAACAATCAAGCAACAAAAATATTTCTAGTGTTGTCACCATTTCACCCGACATCACTGACGATACTCTCGTTAATTTTTCTAATCAAAATAACCATCAAGTTCTTCTATCTACTGCATACATTGAGGTAGTTAATCCTACGACCAATCAAACACAGAAGGTTCGTGCTCTTTTGGATTGCGGTAGTCAGTCATCATTTATTACTCAATCTCTTAAAACAAAACTGCTTTTAGAACCGACTACCACTTTGCATGTCAATATAATTGGCATAGGCAATAAAACTACTACTCAAGCTACAGAAACTTGTATAGTTCAGTTGAAATCTTTGATGAAACATTTCACTGTCACTTCTTCTTTTCTGGTATTGCCAGTGTTGACCGGTAACATACCTCGAATACCCGTTGACGTAAAACAACTTAACATTTCGAGTGATTACTTTTTGGCGGACCCTCACTTCCACCAACCAGCACCTGTTGATGTTGTTATCGGTGCCGATATTTTCTGGGATATTATTGGTCGTGATCAACTCTCTCTCGGTCTTAATTCACCGGTATTGAGAAGTTCCCATTTCGGTTGGTTAATAACAGGTCCTATGTATTTTAATTTACCCAAAAACAAAAAGTTAAAGGAAATTGATACAGATTCGAATCATTCAGTCGTTTCTTATGTATCATCTACTGATGAAATACATCAAGAACTAACAAAATTCTGGGACTTAGAAAATGTTCCCCAAACTCAACCAATTATTAGTCAAAGTGAGAAGGCATGTGAAACACATTTCTTATCGCACACCTTCCGTTTAGAAAACGGTAGATTCTCAGTTAGTCTACCTTTAAAGGATACGCCTGATTGTCTAGGTGAATCTTATTCACTCGCTAAAAAACGCTTGTTAAATTTAGAAAAGCGATTTCGCAAACAACCACATGTGAAATCGCAATACGTAGAATTTATGCGTGAGTACGCAGACTTAGGTCACCTTTCAGAATCCGCTGTACCTATACCTTTTACGTCTTACTTCCTCTGCCATCACGCTGTCTTTAAAGGCAGCAGTGAATCCACGAAAATTCGAGTCGTATTCGACGGCTCGGCTCCTACTTCATCGGGCCAGTCTGTAAATGACATCCTCATGGTCGGGCCTAATATGCAAGACTCACTATTCTCCATATTAATAAGAGCTCGACAACATAAGTTTCTTCTCTCGGGTGACGTCGAGAAAATGTACCGTCAAGTCCGTGTACATGAGGAGGACCGCAACCTTCAACTTATTTTATGGAGAGAGGATGAGTCCTTGCCCATCAAAACGCTTCAGCTAGGTACTGTGACTTACGGAATGGCAAGTTCCAGCTACCTGAGCACTCGGTGCCTATGGCAGATTGGTGAGGAATCTTCTGATCCTATGGTTAAGGAAATCATTCAACATGATTTTTTTGTGGACGATCTCATTACCGGTTCTGAAAGCGAGGATACCTTACGTTATATTCACAAATCTGTAACTGAAGAATTAAAGAAAGGATGCTTTAATCTTCGTAAATTTAAGACTAATTTACCCTCACTGTTCGATTCAAATACTCAAACTGATGATAACCTTCTAGTAAGTGAGTCAACTAGTACCCTAGGTATGGGATGGAACCCATCAACCGATCAGTTACATTTCCCTATCAAACCATTTTCCTCCAATAATAATTTAACCAAAAGATCATTTCTATCGTCTTTATTTAAAATATTTGACCCTTTGGGACTGATAAGTCCGTGTGTAATAAAATTGAAAATGTTATTACAACAACTATGGCTGCATAATTTGACTTGGGACTCTCCAATTCCACCTGAAGCTCAAAGAGATTGGAACGATTTTATACAGTCTTTACCTTCCCTTTTATCTCTAGAAGTTCCGCGTCGCGTTCTCTGTGATGAACCTACATCTGTAGAGTTACATTCATTCAGTGATTCATCCCAAAATGCATACGGAGCTTGCATTTATTTACGTTCAGTTAATGCTGCGAACGAGGTCACAGTCAAGTTACTTTGCTCCAAGTCTAAAGTAGCTCCGATTAAAGGTGCAACTATCCCTCGTCTGGAATTGTGCGCAGCCCTATTGGCAGCAAGATTATGCAAGGCTGTCAGGGATTCACTGCGATATGAAGTTCAGCACCAGGTACACTGGTGCGATTCGTCAGTAGTGCTAGCCTGGCTTCACACCAGTTTTATAAATTTGAAAACATTTGTAGCCAACAGGATTGCGGAGATCTGTGAGCTAACCGATGCTCTCTCGTGGCGCTATGTACCCACATCTGTTAATCCTGCTGACCTCATATCTAGAGGAGTCAGTCCAGATAAACTTGGCGAAACCCAGCTTTGGTGGTCAGGCCCTTCATTCCTCATTGAGTCTGAATGTAATTGGCCTGTCTTGAAACCTAATAAAATAAATAACAATGACTTACCAGAAATTAAACCTAATTGTACTGCCACTCATATTGTTTCTCAAAATGAATCCATAATTAATTTTAAAGATTTTTCTAGTTTAACCAAAATCAAACGGATTTTCGCTTACGTGCTAAGATTTATTAATAATTTAAAAACGAATAAAGATAAATTCCTCGGCAATCTGACTGTTGACGAATTAAATAATTCATTTCATCATTTGTGTCGTCTTGCACAGCAAGAATCATTTCTCTGTGAATATAATTTGCTATGTAGCAATAAGGCTTTGAGTTCTAAATCAAATATTTTATCATTGTCTCCATTTTTTAGTGACAACAAGATCATACGAGTTGGTGGCCGACTAGGCTCATCTGATTATAATTATTATAAAAAACACCCTGTTCTCCTGCATGCTTCGCATCATTTTACCAAATTGATTTTCGAGTACGAACATAAACGCGGATTACATGCTGGACCGCAATTATTGTTGGCCGTTGTTAGGGAATACGTTTGGCCAATTAACGGCAGAAATTTAGCTAGGCGCATTTTCCGTAACTGCCCCAGGTGCAGACGCTTGCAGGGCAAGACTATTGCTCCAATAATGGGACATTTGCCCTCACAACGTGTCACGCCTAACTTTCCATTTCGATCAGTGGGAATTGACTTCGCTGGCCCATTCCTAATTATAAACAGAAAGGGACGTGGTGCTTCGTTAGTCAAGTGCTATCTTTGTTTTTTTTATATGTCTTCGTTTTAAAATCTCTCACCTTGAAGCCGTAAGCGATCTATCAAAGGACGCCTTTATCATGACATTCCGAAGGTTTGTGTCACGAAGAGGCAGGCCAGCGGAAGTATTCTGCGACAATGGACGCAACTTTGTCGCGGGAGCTAAAGAACTTAACGATTTTTTTAAGACTTACCAAAACGACATATCTGATTTTGCATGTTCGGAAGGCATACAGTTTCACTTTTCACCAGCTTACGCTCCTCATTTTGGCGGTATTTTTGAGGCCGGTATCCGTTCAGCAAAATATCATGTTAGACGAGTAATGGGTAATTCCCACTTGAGTTATGAAGAACTTCAAACTCTTTTCGCTCAGGTAGAAGCTGTTTTAAATAGTAGACCTCTCTGTCCTTTATCTGCCTCTCCTGACCATTTCCATTGCCTTACTCCTGGGCATTTTCTCATTGGTCGGGCACTCACCGCTCTGCCTGAACCAGCTGTTGAAGATTGCCACTCAACCAACTTGCGACGCTATGCCAGGCTGCAGCAAATACACCAACATTTTTGGCAACGCTGGCAACGCGAATACATTGCCGAGCTGCAACTGCGCCGCAAATGGAGGACCAACGCCGCCACAGTCAAAATCGGAGATATGGTCCTATTGCAAGAAGATGGCGTTCCACCTCTGTGTTGGAGACTTGGACGCATTGCAAGACTCTTCCCAGGACAAGATGGAGTCTCACGTGTGGCCGACATCAACACCAATAGAGGAATTATACGGCGCCCTCTCGTTCGCCTCTGCCCCTTACCAACCGAAGAGGAGCTACTGAAGGGTTGAAACTTCGGAGTTTCAACGGGGGGAGGATGTTTACGCCTGCGTGTGTAGTGCAGTGTTTTGTGTCACACATAGCTATTCAAATGGGGGTAGGCGCGCGCCGTACATTCAACCGATTATTGTGACTTTTATTCTTCCACCTACATTTTTCTTTACTTTGTATCCAAATTGTCATCGTAGCGGCAACCTCTCGCTCCGCATATTAATATTGTAAAAATACTGTTTAATCCTGGATTACATTCACCTTACCTCATTCAACGGGAGTATTCATTGAGAAATCTGAAGCCTCAACATTGTGTTTACATCATTTTTAAGTTTTGTTGTAGGTAGCTTAAGTTTACTAACACTAGTCTTTAAGAACATTGTTACTAACAAAATGGACACCATGGTCTGAAAATAAATAAATTATTATTATTATTATAAAATTATTTACTACAAAATTTCGCTAAAAATTAAATTACAGTGCAGTAACGCAACTCAAACATTAGAACTAAACAATTATTTCTTAACCTAATAGCACTAAACTAAGTAAAGATAAGTGGTGACTTATGTTCCACTGAACTAAGTTAGCAAATAGGCGTGTACAGCAGCTGGCATTGCACCATATTCGACGCCATTGTCACTTGAAAGGAACTTCAAGTTGTAAGTTACATGGTGAGTGAATAGTAACTTAGGTTGTGAGTTACAATTGCAGCTGTATAAGAAGGGAGGGGAGGAGGTTCTCCCGCCCGCGCCGGGGCTAAGAAGGATCATGGGTGGTTTTTAGTCAGTAGAAGTCTGACACACCCTTTAGCTGTGCCCAAGAGCGGGAGGGGTTATTTGATGATTACACTTCCCCCCCAAAAGGGGAGAAGGTTCTAATATTCTGTACAGTCAGCAGCACCAAAATGTATGTATATATACATTAAGTCTACGTTAAGAAGCGATTTTCCGCTCTTGGGCAGAGCGAAAGGGAGTGTCAGACTTCTACTGACTAAAAACCATCCATGTTCTTTCTTAGCCCTTTATGTTGGCCGCGGTATCTCTTACAACATCCCGCAGCCACGACGGGCGTCGGCCCTTGCAAGGGGCCCCCTGCCATATTGCTGACATCTCTTTTAGGCCCGCGTGGAACACGAACGCGCCGTCGACACAGCCGGTCGTCGTCATAAGACGGACGGACGGCGAGCTAGCCCATCACTCACGGTGGCGTCTACGGTGGCCGGAAATCGTAACGTGGCCCCCGACTCTTGGATGTTGGATGCAACACCATATTAATAAAAAAAAAGATATTCAGAATTTGGAAGATTGCATAAAGTTATTTTGGTTCAAATAAAAAAAACTTTCGTTTAGTCTCTCTCAACGTACCTAAACATCAATAATAACATTTTAATAAAAGGCATGACAAGTCAAAAAAATAACGCTTTCTCGAACTCGTAAGTGACGAATGGTCCACCATTGGCCATTGTACAAACACAAGAGCCAAGTTACCCAACCAAATTAATCTCAGTTAAAAATCAAGTGAATGTAAAGTTTTTCTGTAATTATTCACGTCAATAGGATGGGTAGGAAGCGTGTCTTCACTATTTCTAGTTTATTCACAGTCGGCTGAACATTGCGTTCTGTATATGCGTAAAAAGCTGTGGGTTTATCAAATGTTTAAACATAGTCTGGTCTGGTGGTGAGCCGGTTTTTTTTAAACTAGCAGTAGTAGCTTTTTTCGGCGTTGAATAAGGGAACCTGAAACTAGAGGTTCAATAAGTGGAATTGGCTGTCGTATTGTCTTTGTCGTAACCGTGGTTAAGCAGGTTTGTAACTTAACTTGATGCTAGCTAACTGGCAATGCTTCATAAAGGGTTCCTTGGAATACAAAGTAATAATAAAAACAATGCTTTACTGAAACGAAAATGACTTACAAAAGATGAACTTGTATAATATAGAAAGCACAGTATTCAGTCACAGATTACTAATTCAGTGTAGGTTGGTGCCCCAAAAGACTGTGGTGCCAATGTGCATAAATGAAAGGAGAAGAACTCACGTAGTGGGCAGATGGGACTTAGCCTAATGTGGGTATTCAGGTGAAATAAATTGTGACGGATCCACATATATTTTGCAACTCCACCAATTCTGGTCGAAGCATAGGTAGGTAAATTACCCGGTTCTAACTGGGTTGTGGAGGTCAGATAGTCACTCCGTGTAAAACAATGATACTCCGCTGCATCCGCGAAGACTGGAAGCCGATTCCAACATACTTAGCAAAAGGCTAGACAGATGAGAATGACGGTGATGAAGAAGGATGCTAAATACTGGCTTCCATAACGACACACATCCCATCACCACGCTACGCAAGTCAATCTCGGCACTAGCACGCAAGTGATTACTCCATACGTTACGCCACGCCACGCTCGACGGCGCGTGACGCTCCGCTTGCCGCGCTCGTAAGAATGCAGGACAAAAACGATGCCTTCCTAGCTTCTGCGAGAATGTGGATGCTTCGCAGAAGAGGATTATATGGCTTATATGGTTGGAAAGAGGATTCATTATGGTCTTTGAGAGTGTTGATATACCTAATCTTTGCTAATTGGTAATGATTTTATGGGTATCTTGGAAGGATGTATAAAAAGCTGCGTTAGTTTGATTGAAGTTCGATTCAAGTTTTTAAGTCCGAACTCATCGAGAGGAGGCTTTTTGGCTATAGAAACAATTAAACACAGCATTATGGTAGACCTATCAACACATCTGATACGACCAAACTTTGCTAAGAACATATTTGAATAATTTGGAAGTCTTACTGGATTATGGAATACTGCTCGCTAGAAGCAACTGGATAAGACGTGATGACCATAATGCTTCACCAAGTTGACGTCAAAAGTGTTCTCAAATGTCTGCTTTGTGTTCGGAGCTCTTTTGACCCAAGATAATTGCTAGTCATTTGAGAGCACATGAATGAGCAGCACATTAAAGCTCATAATCGCTCTGACCGAAATCCGCTATTGGCATCAATAGTTGATGTGGATGTTTCCTGACTAAAAAAATATTATTGTTTAGTCCATCTGTCCGAATCGAAAAATATTGGATACGTGTTTTTTGTTAGAAAAAATTAATAAAAATTGACGAAGATAAAACGTGTCCAAGATTATGAGCTTGTGACGTCACTTGTAAGTAAAAATATACTGACATGTGACGTCACACGAGTTTTTGAAGCACTGTATCATCTTCATTTTTTGTTTATTAAATGTGAAAAAAGAAAAAGTATGTGCTCAATATTTTTTGGAAATCTATCTGGCGGATTAATTAGATTTTTTTTGTCAGATTCTCTATCGACCTACGTCCAGCATCGGTATGAATTGCTACAGTACCAAACAATTTGAGAGAAATTGAAATCAATTCAATATTTCCATAAGTTTAAATAAGATTTCTCCAACACGGTTTTCCGCATGACCCCATGAATCGCTGAAACCAGGACAGTCTGCCAAAGCCGCTCACTCGTGGCAACTGTACTTGTGTAGGAGCCACAAGAAACCGCGGCTGCACCTTATGCGTATCTAAGTATTATCTGGAACGTGCGAGTTTGTTAACTAGCCACTACCGGTCTGGGGCTATGGTGCTCAAAGTTCTGTAGACTGGCAGATTGGTGTAGGTGACTCTGATTTGTATATTTGTAACCTACAATTCAATTCCATTCAATCATTTATTGCATATCACATGTGTTTTATAAGATCCTTACAATAATATTTAGCTCACATGGAACCCTGTCGGGTACAACAATTTTGTAAAATAATAATAGTAGCATTTAAGGTATTTAACAATAATTAGAATTTGTGCAATTTAGAAGTTCATTCAAATAAGCAAGCAATGTCATATAATAATTAAAAAAAACAAGAATTATGTAAAATAGAGAATAAAAGTCGTCAAATAGAATAAAATTATAGTCAAATACATCATCATTACAAAATAATCAAACTAATCAAAATGCAATCATGTTACAGATGTCAGTAAAATGTCTGCGTTTTTATTCGTAGTCGGGTTTTAGTTTTCAAACTTATTTTTCTTTCAATAGTATTTTTAATGTTAGTAATTCTAATTTACTTAATGAAAATAATGTAGACCGTGGATTGAGAACCACTGTCCAAATCAATAGAGACATAACACTTTATGAGCAGCGTGTATACAGCGTAATATCTGTTTTTTGCTCAAAATGAAACTAGATCGGGCAAAGTAATTATTTGTGGAAAATTGCTGTGGCTGTATGAAGAAATGAATCGAAAAGTTTTTGTGGGGGTCTTTAGAAGTCTGGCTTGATAATTGTATGGTAATCAACTGAAGATAAAGATAGGTGTTTTTAGAGTAAATGTGTAGCGTTTCTATTGACAAGGCTTTTTCATCTGCATTACCATCGTACAAATCACATAAGCAGATCTGTCATATTCACATAATCATCATTTGGTTTTCATTGTTATATCAAGGCTTCTACGAGATAAAAAGTTGATAGTTAATGCATAATCACTAATCAGCCAATAATGTTCCCACAGCTGGGACACGGCTTCCTCTCTAAGGAGGGCGGCCTAATAGGCTAGTCTACCACGCGACCCCAGTTATAGTTCAACACACAAATATGACTTTCTTTAGTTTTTATTACAAACTTATGTAACTTTTTCGTATGCAAAATACGGAAAGTCCTTCAAAGAGTCCTTCCCATTAAAACGTTTCAATTGAAACGGAACCCTTTGTTTTCACACTCTTACTTGTAGTACCCCTAAGTCAATTTTATAACAGATCTGAGAAGTAAAAAGGCCACACGAAGGGCACATAATATTATGAATAACATTAGAATTTGTAAAATGGTCACAGACGCAGTGACTCATGTGACAGGTCCATTTTACGAATTTTAACGCAATACATATTATAATATGATAAAGTGGCCATTTTAGACCCCAAGTTTCTCATTTAAATTCACCTGTCTACATACTAACATTACGAAACTAAATCTCTCACTTAAAGCTTACCGTGCCAACTTGAGTGAGTAGTTAGCTCCGCAGCAATGTGTGTGATTTGCACAAGAGTTCCAATTGAATCGTTATTTCGACCGCAATTACTGTAATTGTTATTAGTATTAATACTCGACTAGTCGTCGCCTCTGGCTTTGGTTGCGTGACCTATGGATCTTACGGCCTTGAGGTATGCGGTGGAATGCAAACCGTAGAAGGCGAGTAGGGTCTTTTACTTACAATTTTAAAGAGAAAAATTTTCGAAGGAATTAAAGGAAAATATATAAAGATTCTTTGCAAGTTTCGTTTTGTTTTAAGGCATGGCAAAAAATGGCCTATTTAAGGTTCCGCTATTTTCGTCATGGATGACATTTTTGTGATTTTTTGGCGCGGCTATTAAAATTTTTAGGTTTTTCGACATCAGTGTCATTTTTATGGTTTACGGGGTCCAGTTGACGAAAGTAGAATACGGAGTGAGAATAAAAAAATTATAGGTCTCATTTTATTCTTTGGCTTTCATATTACACTTATTTGACCCCTCGCCACTAAAAAGTATGAAATACATCATTGCTGCCTTTTTGGTCGGTACTGAGTGAATTTTCACAAAACTTATTAGTGAGGGTAGAGTGTACAAATTCTTTACTAAATTACACTGTATACCAGTATGGGATGACACCATATTTGTAATTTAAAATTAACTCATTACATCGAATGACCAATTCCTGCCTCTAGCGCCACTTTCCCGTTTAAGTGGTGACTATGCTATTCGCTAAACGTAAGATGTTACTTAATCTCTATTAGATTATACCGTTCACAAACTTTCTACACGTAAATTGGATTACAATTATTATGGTAACTTACATAATAATGTTGCTTAAGGAGTTTTTGCTCAAGTACTTATGTTCGCTAAGGAATCTCGACCTTTTACCACAAAGAGGCAATCGCATGTTACTAAAAAAGTGATGAACATAAAATATGTTGAAGGATGTTGAGGAAGACAAAGGCCAAGGAAATGATGGATGGATTGTGAGAGGAATCATATGAAAGACTAGCGGACGTCACGCGGTTTCACCCGCGTAGTTTCCGTTCCCGTGAGAATACAGGGATAAAAAGTAGCCTATGTCACCCGGGGTTAGTGTAGCTTCCCAACGGTGAAAGAATATTTCAAATCGGTCCAGAAGTTTCGGAGCCTATTCGTTACAAACAAACAAACAAATCTTACCTCTTTATAATAATTAGTGTAGATTATTATTATTAGTGTAGAAAGAGGATTAAATGAAAGCGTGACGGTTGACAGACTTTTTTTTTTTAAACGTTGCCCTACACTATGAATTTCTCCTGTATCGAGGGTGCGTTCACAAACATTTAAACTCCTATACACAAATACCCAGACCCGGAGCAACTATCTGTAGGCCATACAAATATTTGTTCCGTGCAGGGATCGAGCCCGCAACAAGCAGCGCAGCAGTCCATTGCCTGAGCCACTGCGCTAACCGTGTCGTCAATACGGTCGGTTGACGGACGAAAATAGAAGAAAAAGATGCGCCGATCCTAAGGAACGTGTGATAAGAGCCGGTAGATGATTATTCTTAAGGGAGGGAGAGAGAGAGAGAATTAGAGAGTAGAACAGGGTGTCTAAAATGGCCGCTTTAGCAGAATCGTAATATTAATCATGTTAAATATTAAAAATCTGAAAAAGGACTTTATAGTTATAGACACAAAGTCCATTTTAAGAATTTGAAATTTTTAACGTGATTCATACTAAGATTCTGCATGGATTCTGATAAAGCGGCCATTTTAGATCCGCAGAGCAGGAAGGTGATGCCATAATGTTTTTCGCGGCTTATCCTAGCATTTTCGCCGTCAAGTGCAGCAGTGTTTTTGAGGATATATCGACTCACATAACATTTCTAATAAATTGTGAGTTTCATTTTTGAACCTACGAGAAAAGTACCTACTTCTGTTTAAGCTGCATCATAAAAATTACTAGGTACTTTACCCACACAAGCAGCTGAAACACAGCTTTTTGCCTCAACACATGAAGCTCAAATGTCTTTATACCGCTAATACTTTGACCTACGTCGGTTGGCACACCTGCCGATTGTGGGCAGACAGCGGCAGGGGACGCCATGGGGGGGGGGGGGGTGAGGATGTACAGGGGTGCAAAATATCAAGGACTGGGAACGGAAGCAGAGCACCTGTGCACACACCCTACGCTTGAGGCTATGAGGTAAGCGGGTTGTCTGTTTTGTTCTTTTTGGATTATGAATATGAAAGGTGCTGGTTTTGTAATTTGATGTTCTTTATAAAAAATAATAAGTAGGTAAGTACAATGCTAGATTAGCAAGATGGTAAGATTTCTGTTTAAACTTGTAATGTTAACATATTCCATTTATGAAGTTATTAGCTTTAAATGTGTGTGTCAGTTGATGTGTCTCAAATAAGAAAACGTGTGGAATAAAATATAGATATTGAGGTAAATTACGATAGATATAGAAATGCCTTGCATTATTCACTGTGACGAAGCCCAGAAGGCGGGTTATGAGATATAATGTGGCATTGCCAACACATGAAGTTCTGTACTTTAATAATGTCAATATAGGTAAGCGTTTGAAACAATTAAACTTCAATTCCTCGCTAGTTCCCGGGCTCTATTATTAGAAAGTTCATTATAGAGCGGCGGTTAAAGTTGAATGAACACTAAATGTCTGGACGGGGTGGTTTTTGCGAGAAATTCTTGAGAACATCACTTTAAGCTGTTATATTATGTAGCTACATATTCTATGTACATATACTGTTGGTATTTATGTGCGTATAAATTAACGTTAGATATAAAAATAATGGTAAGGTTTTCTGGATTAGTCAATGATTAACTCACAGATTCTCTACACAAATAAATTAAATATACCGAAGTTTTTAACAAAATTGGATTCATATGATTATGAAGAAATTTTTATTCTGTGCGCGCATCGAACGCAGTCATACGCTCAGCCACTGCGATAACCGTGTCATCTAATAAATACTTTGCATATGCAACAACACACGATATTTAAACTCACGATCTACAATCTTGTGTCCGAAGGTTGCAGGGTACGATCATAACATACGATTAAACGAGATTTGTAAAACGTTTCGACATAATTATAACGTGACCTAATTGTTTAAGTGTTAGAGATATATTATAGCAGTTACCGTAATTATGTGTTATGGCTAAATTGTGAGCTGTGTGCACTTTTAAACGGTTATGATAGTCGGTAATGCAATTTTAATTTTAGGGTTGGAGTTTTATAGAAGGCGCCTCTGCGTGGGGATCTTGAAACGCTAAATGCAGTGTGGCACGCCTCTTAGAAATATTGAATGATGACCTGTACAAGTTGGTACTAAGTTTGGTTAGTTGAAAATTGTGCGTCCCTTGTAACACACAATAAATCCAAATACAAAAAGTGTAAATGACAAATAACATAACATTACACCACGCCTGAAATCCCTGAAGGGTCACGCAGAGCTGTAGGCTTTAGAACGCGCACATGGCGCCAGTTATATAAAAAGTCTTATATAATAGGTTACGAGTACAACTGAATCATAATAAAAAAGCACAACACTTTGCCGCACATGTACACCAAACCCAGGACCTCGAGCTCAGCTGCAGAGCTTTACCAACGAGGTGGGTAAAACTATTTCAGCACGGTCCAAAAAGCATCTTTTTTTGTCCAATAAAAAATTGTCACTTATAACAGATTTGTCATGTCAACCAATAAGGTAACTAGTGTCACTAAAAAAAAGATTTTTTATTGCGTACTTATCGAATATAGATTAGAATCTAACGAGCTGTCACGTTTAACACTTGCACTACTTTATTTTAGCCGTGGGTGGACGTTTAGTCATGTAACTTAAATGCTCCGCTTACAATCAATACATGGGTACTTAAATACAAATACTCGTACCTTCTACAAATAAATGAAATCAAAGTGTCTGTTTGTAATTTCAATGTCACAGGTTTTTAGTAATGCATAGGATATACGATCATCATCATCATCATCAGCCTATAATGTTTCCACTGCAGGGACTCAGGCCTCCTCTCCTCTAGGAGAGGGATGGGTATTATCCACCACGCGGGCCCAGTGCGGGTTGGTAGATGTCACATGTCTTCGATTTTTTGGTTCTAAGACATCCCGGTTTCCTCATGATGTTTTTTTCCACCGTTTTGAGAGCAGCGGTGATGAAATAAAGTACACAAAGTAATGCTGCTGCCTGGATTCGACCCCACGACCTACTGTTCGTAAGTCGGGGCCGACACCACCAGGATATACTTACGATACTTAAAACAAAAAAAAACCTTGAAAAATAATGTAACACTTGTTTACTAATCGTCAGGAAACTTGAAAAATAGGTAGTTTGTGTAAGGAAGAAATATATTGTAGAAAAAATTGTAAATACAGTACAGGTGAAGCCGCGGTTAAAGCTAGTTCAGAATAAAAAAGCTCTTCCTACACATCGGAGTCTTTGATCTTTTAACAAGTTAATCTAGATACACCTATAAGATAGCTCCATAGATATCGAATAGCACATATTACATTGACGATTATACAGGTTCGATTTGCTGAATATGTTATAGGTTGAAAAGACTTTCGTATTGGTTGGCTCGATAACAAACCATGAGATTTTACAATCATTTGCAAGTTTCTCTACATCATGCTGTAAGAATCTTCTTCCGATAGAGTGGGATTAAGGATGGGCTGGGATGGGGCTTATTTAAATTCATAATATAACAAAAATATGGGAGAGACATAAATTACTGAGAAGCTTTTGTCTGTCCTGTTCTAAATTTTGATTTCCTGGCGATGTTGAACTCTTATAGCTCGATTCCATAAGATATTGTGTGCGAACATTTGGCCGCAGATTTATTCGCGAACACGGCGCACATTTCTTCGCCACACGAAAAGTTATGTGCAACTTTTGTTCTCGCACTTAGCATCATCAATATGTGACCGCAATACACCAAAAACCGTTTAAAATAGTTAGATTTAGCTTGTTTCATTCAACAATTAACTACTAACATAATTTAATTTTTGCATCACGTTTGATCTAATCGAATTTTCGAATATCTCATTTGCTATAGAATCGGTCTTATTTTCAGAATGTGGCTAACGAAAGACTAAATACCGCAAAACACAAGTTTCAGCCACCTTTATTGTGACACGCACACCGGTAAAATCGCACCGATAATTAGGTGAACCGATTAAAACACAGATGTAGTAATTAGTACCAAGCTTACACCTTTTCTTCCCAAAGGCGTAAACTTTTATACCAACAGGAATTCGTCCCACTTTATTTTTCCACTCCCATTTTGTCTGGTATTTACTTCTAAAATGTCAGTACTTTAATACTCTTAATCATAGCATTATCTCAAGGTGTAAACAATCATCAATTATTTTAACTAGCAGTTAAGATAACACATGTAGTTAGTGGTTACTATACGGTATAACTGTTATTAAATAGTTATTAAGTTAGATCTGTTGTTTGATAATAAGGAATTCGCTTGTGCAAGATCTGTTTTAGTATAGTTTTGGTGTTGTCTATAAATAAACGTGTGTGTGCTGTCTCAACTTTTAGCCAACTGAATTTGTTAACAAACATGCTGTTTGAGTTTTCCATCGGCAAAATAGATGAATTTTCTTGCAAACTTCTAATTCCAAATGAACCCGTTACGATGGTAAGTTGTCAAAATCCCTAATTTTCCCTACCGCTGAGTTTACGCAAAAGAACTCTTGTACAAAATATTACGGTTACCCAGTCCTCCAGACTATAGTACGTTATCTGTCAGAAAACAAACGAATAATATAATGTAAGAATATCCTGAAATATTATAATTAATAATTATAAACTTTTTAGTCTTGCAAAAGATTCAGTTTAGATTTATTCATCTTTGTTGAGATTTATTCCTTATATTAGACACTAGCGGACGTCTCGCGGTTTCAACCGCGTAGTTCCCGTTCCAACAGACACACACAGGGATAAAAAGCCTTTGTTACTCAGGGTGAATGTAGCTATCCAATGGTGAAAGAATTTTAGAAAGCGGCGCTGTAGTTTTTGAGTTTATTCATTAGAAACATACGTACACACACACACACACACACACACACACACACACACACAAAATACAAATCTTTCCTCTTTATGATGTTACTAGCAGACGTCACGCAGTTTCACCCGCGTAGTTTCCGTTCCCGTGGAAATACAGGGATAAAAAGTAGCCTTTGTCACCCGGGGATAGTGTAGGTTCCCAACGATGAAAGTATTTTTGAAATCGGTCCAGTAGATCCGGAGCCTATTTGTTACAAACAAACAAACAAATCTTTCCTCTTTATATTATGAGTGTAGATCATTATAATATTATAGTGTAGATTTACGGTTCAAAGATGCGCAAGAGCATAAACTAATTGAACATAATACTCAGGACTCTATAACTGTTTGCTGTAGTGTTAAAATTGGTTAATTGTCTAATGTGCCAACACATTACCCTCCTTTCAAATTTGCTGCAGTTGGCTAATAACAACGATGTGATCATAAAATAATCATGCAGTTAATAGCCGTAGTAATTAACATACTAACAATAGACAACTTCATGTTATTTTAGATGTAACATACTTATATTTATTTAATTTCTTTGACCCAATGACACAGCTTCTTGTGGTTTACTTTCAATACTAGCATTTCCTAGATTTAAATTTTAGAACTAAATAATACGCAGGGAGAGTGTAGAAGATTTAGAAGTATACTCGAGTTTTACTTTAAGAATCAATCTGAAAGGTTTGAAAGTCTGGTCGGATCCACCGACCAGACTTGTGTTGTCGGGTTTTTCTAATTTTATGTAAGGCGCGGATAAGGTTAGTGCTTCGTTTGAGCCATAGATGCCCTGTAGTCAGTTTGAACGTTTTATAGTCCTGCTACACTTTTATTGAAATTAAACCTACAGGTATTAAAATTAGAGGCCCTTGTGGTTGTCAAAGACCCAGAAAGTGCACCGTTTTGAATTTCTTGCAGATCCTTCATAAGGATCAAATGGGCAAGATACTCTTTGACAACCGTTTATAATCATAATATATCGATGTTACTCGTATTTACTGATGTAGATATTAACATGTCATATTACAGTTGAAGATATATACTTCATTTATTTATTTTAAGTATATCAGCAAATAAACCTTATACGCATAATTGAGTTATTATTGCAAAAAAAAGCGAAGAATGAGGAAGTCCATTTAATTAAGGAAATACGCATTCCATACTATTAGTTACCTGTCCATATTTAGGTCGATTTAATAAGGTCAAAACTATAACGTTCTTGTTCTGTAGTGGGTGTTTTCGTTAGCGAGAACGTGCTTTCTGGTCACTTTTGGACACATGACCATTTGCTTCAAGCATGTTTCTTTAAAAGGAATTGGTCTCCAAACTGCTTTATACTTTACTCAATGAATACGATTATGTATTGAATGGGATTCATTCATTTTATTTTAAATTGATCTGAATTTATATTTCATAATATACCTATGTAGTAGAACTTATTCTGCTTCAGAATGTACTTACTTACAATATAACCGAAATATGTGTGTGTGTGTTTGAAAAATGTGGACATGATTGAGATCGTTTCCTGCATTCTTTTAAATGGCATCATTGGAGTCTGTGGGATAGTATCTAGAACGACTAGGCGAGCTAAACGTGGGATGTACTGAAGATTTTTTTTTCGCAGTGTGACTGGTAGTAACTGGATCAGAGTTGCCGAGAATCGACTTGAGTGGCGTGCGATAGGGATGTTTACCGACTTAAAAAATATGTATAAGTACCTCTTTTTACCCGACTGCGGCGAAGCCCAAAAGGAGGTTTATGTGTTTGTTATCCCCGTTTTATAAGTGCCCATGTAGGCCTATGTGAAATAAAAATATTTTGATTTTTGATTTTGATATATATATATTTTTTTAAAACGATGCCCCACACTAGCAATTTCTCCTGTATCGTGGGTGCGTTTACAAACATTTAAACTTTACATACACAAATACCCATAATTCTAATTAGTTCGTCTGTTAGATTATCGAAAAATATTAGAAACATATTTTCTGTTTCATCAAATCAATAAACATTGACGAAGATAAAACGCGTCAAATATTTGAGTGGGGGCTTGTGACGTCACTGGCCTTTAGAAAATGGTCCGGTCATTGTGGTGGCACCTAGGGGTCTTTTGGTTGTGATTGCGATGATGATGAAACAAATTGACGCAACCGTCATGCCTGACCTAGAACCTAGAATTCGAAGATTATGACCTCTATTCTCACAGTATAACGGCTGAATGCTTGTGTTTAGGTATGTGTGTGTGTGTACTTTTTCGGTTTTTTCCAGGCACAATAGGGGATCGGACAAAAAAATAATAATTAGTCCGTCAGATAGATTTTCAAAAAATATTGGAAACGTATTTTTTCTTTTTTCACGTAAACAAAAAATGAAGACGATACAATGCTTCGAAAACTCGTGAATTCCTCGAAAACGTCACATGGTAGTAAATTTTTCACCAACAAATGACGTCACAACCCCCCCCACTCATGATCTGTCACGCGTCTTTTCTTCGTCAATTTTTATTACTTTGATAAAACAAAAAAACACGTATCCAATATTTTTCGATAATCTAACTGACGGACTAATTAGAATCATATTTTTTTGACCCAGTCCGATCCCCTATTATGATCTTTCACACATTTTTTTCTTTGATTTGCAAGTCACACGAAAATGCATGCCCGTCGGGGCTGCGGGATATTGTAAGAGATACCGCGGCCTTGACATATAGGGCTAAGAAGGAACATGGGTGGTTTTTAGTCAGTAGAAGTCTGACACTCCCTTTCGCTCTGCCCAAGAGCGGGAGAGGTTATTTGCTGATTTTCCAGCATCCAAAAAAAAAAAGATGAAAGCGCATACATGCTTATCGGGAGGTAAGAGCTATTTATTTATTTATTTATTTAGCTATCATTACTTTTCTACAATTGAGGTCCATACGCAACATTAATGGAGGAATAAATAAAAAGCATTATTCAGACAGATTCAATGAGAGCTATTTTGGAATAAATACCTTATTTGAAATGGGGCTTAAGTAATGAGCGATTCGCATGCGCACTCACCATTTTTTTTATACACATAAAAACACACACAAATATACAAGCTTTCACAGACTCGCTACTGACTCTAAGGTTGCCTGGTCATTTTAGGAAGTGTCTGTATGGTTAATATTTACGTCTGTTTTTAAATAAACCACCATCACCATTGTTAGGTGGAACTTGCATATGAAGGGTTCCATATCATTGTAGAAGACATTGATAGCATTGTTGTTTAAACTTCTTATAGAGTGTCCTGTGAAACCAGTGAGATAAGGGATAATGGTCGGACAGACAGACACACGAGTGATCCTATAAGGGCTCCGTTTTTTCCTTTTGAGGTACGGAACCCCAAAAACCACGCTTATTAGATGGAACAGCAACAATACTGAGACCAAACAATCGCTCCAGTCTATAACTCATGCCAAACCCCTACTAAGTTACCTGAGGTCTACTTAAACACAACAAAGGATTGCATGCGTCATGCGGAGGAGGCAATGAGGTATGCCCGACCTCACTTAAGAACACGCGAGCTCACTTAATTCCAACTTAATTTACTTACAGAGAACTTAAATTAACTACAAATGCACGAGGATAAAGGGTTCGAATATTTTAAAAAGAAAGAAATATGTTTTTGGAAATTACGTAGGTTTTCTTTTTTATCCGACTACGGCGAAGCCAAAAGGAAGGGTAATGATTTTGGCAGTCTATGTAATATGTATTTTAATAAACGGGTTCACAATACTCTCTAATCTTCTTAATGATAAATAAAATACAGGTGATAATGGGAGGGGGCAGGAGGGCATAAAACCTTATGATAGTCATTCGTGTGAGAAAATTAAAAATAATCGGTCAGTAGCTTTTTTTCTCAATAACCTTGTCACTTTAATCTTCAAGGAAGTTAAATATGCTTAAAAATATTTATTTCGTTCATAGATTTTTGGGCAGCTCATGCCAAATATAGAGTAGAGGTAACAAACTTTGTTGTGTTGCGCTGAGTGTCGCGGGTTCGATTCCCGCACGGAACAAATATTTGTATGGCCTATAGACATTTGTTTCGGGTCTGGGTGTATTTGTGTAGGTACGTGAAGTTTAAATGTTTGTAAACGCACCCACGATACAGGAGAAATTCCTATTGTGGGACAACGCTTTTTTTTTAATGAATAATTAAAATGAAAAAAATAAAAATAATAATGAAGTACCGTACCTATTATGAAAACCGAATCGAATGTACACTATGAGTAACTTATACAAAGCTAATTTTGTACATAATTGATCTGTATACAGATGACCTATAGAAACACAGAGTTGCATCACATAAGCTAGATAGCTTATAATTATTCCTTATGAAGGTAAGAACAGATAAACGAAACAATTTCTTTAAATAAAAAGAAATACTGAAGCAACACTCATAAATAACATAATCTTAGTGCAGCGCCATCTATGAAATAGATCACGAGCTACGTAACTTAAGTGATCCACGTGAGCATAGACAGAGATATAAGTGTTTACTATGTAAGTTGTTCTTGACACCAATGTATTGCAGTTAACTTCGGTTTGAGGTTAGGAAATTGCAAGTTGTTATGATTTTGTATGGTTATGTTTATCTCGGAAATCATATCTTACTTTGATTAATAGTTTCATCTGTACCTATTGCTATTATTAATGTAAGTATTAATAACACTGGATAAGCAGTATTAAAGTTATAAAGACTTTTAGGAACAGCTTCTTTTTCTTAATTTATTTTTTATTTCTATTAAAACTTACTTTCATAGTACTCATAGTTAGATGGCGATCCCAGAATCCCTCTTCTTCGAGGATCCAGTTTGACAAATTTTTAATGCACAATAATAAAAAAAAAACACAGAAAATCACTGCACTAACACACTTTAACTTAGAAAAACATTTTTTCCACACACAAATACTAAATCACTTCAATTTAGAGCTTTGAAAAAAAAATTAGAACTATTTCGGAGTTTTCGTTGACGTAATTTAAGGTAAATGTTTTCCTGCAAACACACGTACCCATTGAGTCTGTGATTTTGATCTGAGATAAGTTTTCTGATCACGCACGGTACGTCTGTCGGCGCTGACTGCTCAGTGTCGACTCTTGCACAGACTCTGTGTTACACTGTGTCGAGAAGCCTTGTGTTTGATGTTTTTTTTTAAGTGATGTAATTTTTTCAGTTGGTTCAAACGTTAAATAAAAGTAGGTAGTTTATTTGGGAAGGTCAAAAATATTAGAATGTATCAAAAGAGCCTTTCTGTACATTGAGGTGAATAAATAGTAAGTATTAATTTGGCACCTTCTCTTGATACCTATTCAGACAGTGAACAAATTCGCACAAATCAGGGCACCAGTGTTAGGACAGGTACTGGATTTTAAAATTAAGGTTAAAATATTTGTAAAGATACATCAGTTTAAAAATAAAGCCCCTATTACCTCACAAAGCAACCTTACAAACTTCCAAAAATCGACTGCGTATGCGCAGATGGAAAACATCAAAGCACTGTGATCTGCCATCTCAGTCTAACACGCATAAATTAGGATCGTATGGTCTGTGCATCCTGCTTGCTCGTTTTTTGCTGTCGAAGGATGCATGAATTAGTAAAAAATTAGACGGTTTCAAATGATAGGATGCGGTGGAAGTCCCGTGTTTGGTGTTCAATGAGGTAAAAACACATAACCCTCCTTTTGGGCTTTGCCGCAGTCAGGTAAAAAAAGGGTGGTAAAGTGGCGGGTAGAGCTTCAAGCGATATTTTTCAATAGATATAAATTGGCCTGCAGTTAGATGTTACAAACTGTTACAATGTGGTCTCTACTATGCCCAGGTTTACAAGAAGTTGTTAAATAAACATTGAGTTAGTGATAGACAAAGGATTGTCGGAAATAGACTAAACTAATAAGAAACTTATGACCATATTAAGTCAACGAGAACTTAAACTTTAATCCAAGTTTCAACCTCATCGGGGAATCGATCCTAAGATCTTTGGTTGATCAATGATCGTAAATGGGAGTTCGTAAACGCTATTTAAGATATCAATTAAAACTTATTAAGTAGGTACAGTACCTACCTAGCTTGTTAAAATATAGGCTGGGCATGTATGTCACGTATAAAGGAAATCACCTAGGTATATGTAGAGCTAAGAAATAAAATATAGTTAATAAAACAAACTTCACTCCCATCAAACAGTAATTAATGTAAATCAATCGAAGTTCTAATAATGACAATTCAAAGAACCGCTCGCCGTGTGAAGTGTGCTTTGTTATTTAATTTTCATATTGCATACTGACCGAAATACGTGGAACCGATGGCTGGAGCCGTGACTTGGTTCAAGTATACTGCCTGATCGTGCACTGACCCTTCGATTGACAGCCCCTGAGGTTCTTGGCGACCCATTTTCTGTGGAAACACAAACGGATGGAATTTTTCGTAGGTACATTGTTTCTTTCATACTTGAGTTCAGCGCCATCTATGAAATAAGACGCGTACTAGTTCGACTAGATGTCGAGTAGTTGAAGATGTGATGAATTAGTTCGATTTAATACAGCTAGATGTCACTAGATATTGTTTCTTAAAATTGGTAACAAAAGCTGATGAACATAATATTTTATACTGTAAATTAAAATTAGAAGGTGCATTACTAAGAGGCCATTGTTCGCGTTTCTTACAAACAGATGGGAGATTAAAATTGTTTACCTGTTTATCACTATTGTCTTTGTTTCTTTGTTCTTGGCTCAGGTTGATGTTTTTTGTTTGCATTTTCTCCCATCCGGAGCTATGCGCCCCACCTGTGAATTGAAATTTTAATTTCTTCATATTATACTTTCTAAACAGCATTTTGTATTAACTAGACTATTTATCAGTTGCCACGCTACTTAACATCTTATTGTTCTTATTCAATTGTTTTTTTTTCTCTCAAATACCATATTTTCATGTTTAATGTCAACGTCTTTTACAAACGAAATACCTGTTACTAAAATAAGAAATTCTATCAAGAATTTACAAGAAACTGAATTTTTCCCATTAATATTTAAGCAACGAAGTAAGTTTTACCAACTTAGACGTGGTCTCTCGCAATATGGAATTATAATGCCGAAGTAAAAGTTAAATAAGTCAGATATATTAAAATAACGAAAGCAAACTGGAACCCGTTCAATATAAAGTTTGTATTTCTTTCAAAGTGAGGGTAGATGAGTAAACAGGGACTGCGAAACGAAAGTAACGACTTTTTTTACCGCTATCTTGCCATCAAACGGGAGTGGCTACAGAAGAGAAACTTCATACAAATAAATTCATGAAAAGCAATAATATATTAAAACTATAGATACGTTGTCCGCCCTCAAAAATGACAACATGAAATGAAGCCAATTGGCCACATCGCGCTTAGTTACGCACCAACCTCTCGCGCGATACTACGTTTGTTCTTAATTTAAATCGTGTGTGTAAACTTGCGCAAAACATAAAGACAACAGGCATCAACAGGCATCTCGCTGTACGGTGTCATTTATTTTCTTTCCCTTTCTTTACGCGTAAAAGTAGGTATACATATATTATTCTCGCCGTTTTTATATATTAGTCTATGTTTTAAGCGCCGCCATGTTAGTTCATGACGTGTCTGTAAATAATACGTCATTGATGAAAAGATCGTGGCTGAACAATGACAGCCGCTCGGATCAATTTTCAGGTTAAGTCGCGCTAGCTCAGGTTGGTCAGTGGATAGGTGATGAGTTTCCTCCTAGCCTCGAAAAGCACGTTAAGCTGTTTGATCCCCGTTGTCAAAAATTATTATAGAATTTTGACGATCGTTAAAGTTGCCCGAAAGTCTGATAGTCTGAAGCCAAAGCGCAGTACTAACTGTGTTATGGAAGTCAGACAGCCAGTCGCTCCATATAAAATACTAGCGGACGTCACGCGGTTTCACCCGCGTAGTTCCCATTAACGTGGGAATACAGGGATAAAAAGTAGCCTATGTCACCCGGGGATAGTGTAGCTTCCCAACGGTGAAAGAATTTTTCATATCGGTCCAGTAGTTTCGGTTTTATAATATTAGTTTAGATTATTAGTGTAGACTGGTATATAGCAAAAAAAAACAAAAACACATACACACATGATGATTACATGATTTTGTTTTGGCAATTTTATTAGATTTTATTTTCTTGTACTGAGCACTGGTAAGTGATCCTTCTGAACCCTCGCTTGTTAGAAGTCCAATCGTAATATTTGAGGAGTTTTGAGTAACTTTTTGTGTTTTACGAGAGAATTCAAAGATATTTTAACCTTGGTCCGTGATTAAAAAGAAAAGCTTCATGTTATTCGGACTTTTCTACAAAAAATCCGTTTCTTTAGGTCACTGACTCTTACAATGTTCTTTTGAAGAAACATTTTTTTTAAATGAAAGTTTTATGGGTTTCATTCATTTGATCATAACGATGTATTTTTGTTTCAGGTTTTTTTCCATAGACTACAAAGCGTTTTTCGCCAGTTATTTTTAAGTCCCATGTAATAGAGGGCGACCCTATTGCCATCAACGGGGCAAAAATCCAGGTCAAACTCCAAGGCTGGTACTAACACAATTCATAAAAAATAAGACTTGATAAAATAAGGTTGTTAACAAAAAAAAATCTAATTAGATTTTTTTTCAGATAGATTTCCAAAAAATATTGGATACGTATTTTATCTTTTTTCACGTAAACAAACAATGAAGACGATACAGTGCTTTGAAAACGCGTGTGACATTCTAAGACATTAGTATGACATTTCTTAGCGGTTAGTGACGTCACAACCCCTCACTCAAATCTTTGACGCATTTTGTCTTCGTCATTTTTTATTGTTTTGATAAAACAAAAAATACGTATCCAATATTTTCGATAATCTAACAGACGGACTAATTAGAATCATATTTTTTTTAGTTGGTAACAGCCCTATTTGTTAATTTATATAAGGCCAGTCTAATGAAGCTTATCAAATACCTAAGTATTACTCTACTAGTAACAAGCCCGAAATACTCAAGGATAAAGAAAAAATACACCAACATTATTACAAAAGATAGATTAAAACAGGCATAAAAATAATAAATGTATTATATCTATCCCGAGGCTGATTTATATTTTCCCAGTCTCCCGTTTTAATATCTTTAATGTAGGAAATATTTTATCTTTTAATGTACAGTCACTCTCGAATAGGGGTTTTCAGTTCGGTTGGTAAAGCTAAAGGTGATTTAATAACGGCTTTGGTGATATTTGTTTCCAGGTGTGACAAATAATGGCGATTTAAATAGGAATTCGATGTTGGCAAGAAAGCTGCTAGGCTAAAATGCGATTGGTCGAATCACGTCAGCCGCATATTATCATGACCGCTGGGCAATAGTCTCCACACGATGGTTGCCGGAATATGGACGGTAACGCCAAGATCAGCCTAGAAAAAGGTGGCGAGAGCAGGAACATGGATTTTTAAGATTTTAGCTGCTTAAGACATAATTCTTAGCGAGTCTTAATGCCTATAATATAATAATAATAATATAATAATCCACAACTATCACACAACGCCATCTAGTCCCAATCTAAGCAGAGCTTGTGTTATGGGTACTAGACAACTGATAAACATACTTATATATTTCTAAATACATACATATTATAGATAAATTACACCCAGATACAGAACAAATGATCGTGCTCATCACACAAACATTTGTCCTGGGTGAATCGAACCCACGACCTCCGGCATAGCAGTTAGGGTCACTAACCACTAGACCAACAGGCCACGACACTAGTCTATTCACGAACCTGTTGCCACTAACAGCAATATTGACAAACCGTTGCAACAAATCATTGATTCAATACGAAACAATCGATAACAATGGATCATCGTCGCTTCCAATAAACCTCAATACCACAACTTCCTGTATAATATTCCCGTGAGTACCATACTATTGAACTACCTGTACTTAGATGGTGCTGGTTGTTTTGTTTCGAGGTTACAACGACTTTAAGTATGTCCTTTTCATGATGTTAGTGCAACAAAGTTGAGCTTTTGTTGTCTTCGTATGGTCTTTAGTTGTGTTTTCATTTTGCACGCATATCGGTGCGTTTTTGTTATATTTTTCATAACCAGGGTTCAAATAACGTGTTTCTTTTTCGAACTAAATGCAGTTAGCAAAATATTGTGCAGAAAAATGGGGTAGAAACGCGTGAATAGAGGTCCTGCCTGGTTGCAGAATTGGTTTGAAAGAGTTACCACGGTCCTTAAACGCAAAGGAAATAAGAAGGAACAAGTGAGTCAGTAAGAGTCTGACACTTCCTTCTGCTCCGCCTAGAGCCAGAGGAGACATTTGATGATTTCAAATCGTTAAAAGAAAAAAAGATAGGTTGAATAGAGACAAAAGTTTGAAAGGCATTTTAACATTAAATTAATTTGGTAGGCTACCAAGAAGTAGTCTATTTTAGATGCTCAATTTAAATATACGTTTTTGGCAACATACGATATAAATTCAACCCACAAAATCCCTCTCAAAGTGTTATTTCGATTCACCCCTGCGTCTCTATTCAACCCCGTTTTACGGTGTTTATGATTGATAGTTCAGCACCCAAACAATATCGTAGCAAGCGGTTCGGATCCGACCGGATGACACTCACGTTTGTGACAGTAAACCTACCGTGCTTTTTCAGCAGCGTTTTGAAAATGATTGTTGTGATTTATAGATCTAAGCTTGCGATATTCATCATTTTGCTGTAGTTCAATAACAAAAAGATTCACTGATGTTTCAATATAAACGTATGAACACATTTAAGTATTTGATGGAAATGGCGTCTAAATAAAGCTTAATTTCAAACAAAAGACGTCCACTTCTGGACATAGGAGCTTGTAGCTACATGATAAGCTTGTAGCTGCACTGTTCTCCAAATTAAAGCTTGCGCTTGCACCGGTCCGTGGCTGGCTGACCATTTATTACATACCGGGTTTTCTTCGAGGTGGTGCCGGCTACCATTTGATCTTTGACTGTCGTTATAGATAATCAGTCGCCCAAAAGTCTAACAAACAGTCTTACCAAGGGGCACCGTGTTACCCAGTACTGTTTGGGTTGCGGAGGTCAGATAGATAGATCCATGTAAAATACTAGTATTCATCTTCATCCGCTTCGACAGGAAGTCGATTCCTCCATAGTTAGAAAAATTTTGTCAGAGTAAAACTTACTCATTGACAGACAGACAGATTCCACAATGATAGATTCCACTTCTCACTAGTATTTTATACCACCAGCCAGTAACCAATTACCATGTATTTAACTCAGACTCAGTGAAACCAACGCACCGAAGATATTAATGCGCATTAAATGCGTTCAGTTGCACATAATCGTTGGAGCCTATATACCACCCCATAAATGGAGTAAATCGTGAGGTCTGAGTGTAAATGTTAGATGTGTTTATTGTTATTATTCGTTGCGTATATGGTCATTTCTGTTGAAGATTTGGAAAGGAATAGTGAGAGGCTACGTAAACGAGTTTGTCTCTTTGGCTTGAGAATGGGATTGAAATGGAAAATGGACTCAGCCTCTTCCTTGCTGCCCTAAGCAGAGGTCCGAACTCCACAAGTGGTCCCACACTGGTCCTGGCTTACAAACTTTGGTGCAATTAAATGACCGCTAAGGGTCCGCAATTACATGAAAGTCCGGTTGAGCAGTCTTGCAACCTTATCGAGTTGAACTACGTGAAGCTCTTCCTGAAAAATTGCTGCAAACCACCAACATTCCAAACCACCAGTATCATCATCATCTGCCTAGCCTTTTCCCAACTATATTGGGGTCGGCTTCCAGTCTAACCGGATGCAGCGGAATACCAGTATTTTACATGGAGCGACTGCCTATCTGACCTCCACAACCCAGTTAATACTAGGTAATACGATAGATACCCTTTGGTAAGACTGGATGTCAGACTTTCAGGTCACTGACTACCCGTAACGACTGCCAAAGATCTATATATGGCACCCGGGACCAACAGCTTAACGTGCTTTCCGAGGCACGGAGGAAACTCGGTATGTAATGGGCGGTCACCCATCCACCGATAGACCTAGGCAAGCGCAGCTTAACCTAAAGATCGACCCGAGTGGCAGTTCTTATTAAGCCACGAGCTCCTTCCAAACCACCAGTATACTATACTATATACAAAATTATAAAAAACATGTATGGGGATGAAATATGTAATTAACATTTAAACTGAAACAGTTATAGGTACCTACAATAACAACAATATTATAACTCCGAAAGTTTGTTACTTTTTCACGTCTAAACGGCTGGAGCGATTTTAATAAAATTTGGTACCTATGGAGTTAGCTGACACTCTGGATTAACACATGTCATAGGATAGTTATTGTTCGTAGCGAGTGTAGTAGTGCGAGTTGTAGCGGGTGAAGCCGCTGGCAACAGCTAGTTTATTATAAGCGACGCTATAATTTTAATATTACAAGAGCAATTAACTACTATAGTCAGGCTACAAAGTCTGGAAATTATAGATACGATGTCGTGGCCGACCCTTGGCTTCGACCATCTGCAAAACTTATTTTCATTTATTACAACTCCGTAATTATAATAACGTTTCCTGAAACCAAACTACGTTGTATGTTACTTGTTTAGTGTAAAGAATGATAATAATATATTATAAAGGAAACAAGAAGAAATAAAACAGAATACTTATTAAAAAGTTTTTTTGTTGCAATAAAGATTTTTGGTCTACTTTCTTATATTAAACGTTCTACATCTCGTTCTAGTTTTATATTACTTAACTAGGTTGTGAAGATCAGATATTCATCTGTATTAGGATAAACTGAAACCCGAACATAACTTCTTAACCCTAGAGAACCTACGTCGCAGAGGCGCCTGCACGGGAAACATATTGCTGTAGTTTTTTATCCGACGCGTGTATTTGTTTGTCCTTCTGAACTAACTCAGTCGTCGGTTAGCCCTTTCACGGGATAGCTGTTTCCATGCTGTAAATTCAATAGTTTTGTTTATATGACGAGTCTGTGCGCTCGCGAGGCGTATGGTTATCTTTTGTGAAACTTTTAAGTATTGATTAATTTACACTGGTAGTGATGTTGAAATTATTTTTTTTGATGAAACAGCTTGTAAGAAAAATCTAAATTTTTATAAGATGATTATAAATGTTTTTGTTCCTGAAGCATAAGGCTGTTGATTTTTGTTACAGGTCTACTCATTTAGTTTTAAATTATTTTAAATAAACAAATAAAGACAAAAATGTGTTTAAAATTTATACTTTATAGTATTACCTTGTAACAGAATATCATAAATTATAAACATTATTTATTAAATCATTTAATAACACGTATTAAAAAAGGTTGCGCCTCTGAAGCGTATGGTTATCTTTAACGTCTGCCGCGGTATGATTATCTTTCTAGGGGTAATTAGGTAAAGGCTAGGTAGGCGATGATCTATGGTCTGTAACTCTAAACCTTACGAAAGCTCTTTAATTAAGAGAAACTGAGAAGCATATCAAACAACCATAAAGGTCAACATTCGATACCAACACATTCCATGTTCAAAGGAAATCCTAATGACATAACATTATTCCAATAAGGTTTTAATACAAAAACGGTGTCGCCACGGAAGTGTACTTGTACAACCAGCTCTGCGGTTGTGTTCCCACGCACTTTCTACTCAGTGTAGTTCAGTGTTTACTTTATTTAATTAATTGGTTACGGGATATGGTTGATAGTGAGAGGCAGACGCTCCTGTGGCGTACGTATTTGAAATAATTAGGTGGCTTATATATAGGTTGAGGGAAACGGGGAAACGTGGTTTGGTTTCAATTGAATTTATTTATAGACATGCCGTGGATCCGATCGGATTTCTCATTGGCTGACCGATTCCCTATTAAGCCTTTCAAGGGATGTTTTTTTAATAATCCGGCTCTAATGTTTGACGGCACGGTTAGCGCAGTGGCTGAGCGATTAAGTACTGCGCGGTATTTAGTATATAATTAGGTGCCATCCTATTGCTACCAAAAGGCACAGATACGAATTCTGGGAAATTCTTGATACAATAGGGGATCGGACTGGGTCAAAAAATATGATTCTAATTAGTCCGTCAGTTAGATTATCGAAAAATATTGGATACGTGTTTTTTGTTTTATCAAATTAATAAAAATTGACGCGTCAAAGATTATGAGTGACGTCATCTGTTGGTGAAAAATGTACTACCATGTGACGTTTTCGAGGAACTCACGAGATTTCGAAGCATTGTATCGTCTTAATTTTTTGTTTATGTGAAAAAAAAAATACGTACCAAATATTTTTTGAAAATCTATCTGACGGGCTAATTATTATTTTTTTGTCCGATCCCCTATTGATGAAAACCTAATAACACTTGGTCCTCTTGTGAATCGAAACCTGGACCTCATGTTGTCACTATTACACTAACGAGGCACTTATCTCTCCAAAATATAGAAGTGAAAATATTGTATCTTGTCAATTAATTCATAGACAGTACTAGTCAGTCTCACGATCATCTTTACGGAGTCCTAACACCATAGTCACGCCTCTAATCACCACCTAATAAGTCTTTAAGTGGTGTGTAAACTTAACGGTACCACACCGGATGAGTTTAATGTTGATCCAACAGCACCGGATGTGCCAACATTATACCGTGATGGTGTTATTAATTTAATTAAAACTATCGGTAACAGAACTGGTGTGAATATTGTAGTGTTTGATTACTTTATTGGTGAACTCTAAGGTAAACTATAATAATATCGTTGCAAGATTTAACTCTTAGCTGTTGACTGTAACCCCAAAACAAATAAAGACGGAAATATAATGACTGTGAATACTGTGATCGATATTTGCGAAAGAATAGTTCGTGTCGTAGATTCGATGTTCCGTCTGTGATAGTCAAGGAGTTTGAATTCGTATTTGGTTGATGGCTATTACACGCCCTCTACTACGAGTACTAATAAAATTGTTGAATTGTGGATTAAAATGGATTATATGATTGTATAGTATAGATTAATTTCTTATTTATTAAGGGCCTATACTACCTCAAATGGCTTAGCACGATCCTCCGTTACGCCTAAAATACTGCAGCATTAATTTTGAAATAAATATTATATCTGTAAAGTTGAGGATTAATGACGAATTATCGTGTGACGAAAACACGATACCATTTAAAACCTTTCTTGATAGAAAAAAAAATCTAAAGTTACCTCCAAATCGAACAATAAACCGCTGGTATTCAAAAAAATCTTCAAATTAGATCATGAAACTTTTCAAACTAACTATAAATCTGATTCAGATTTTTTGTAAATCGCAAAAAACCACTCATTTCGTACTATTCGGCCGCAGTGACTGACGTTATAATACAACCGCTTTGTAGCGCAAGCTGATTACAACATTATTCTAACAGTATTTTAAACGAAATTTGAACCACCACAAATAGAGCTGCTAATTTTATGGTTAGGAGGGCCTTCAGAATAATCACCTCCCAAAAACTACACAACCAGCTTAAAAACAAAATGTTTTCATTTTTATCCGATTTACATGAGTTACGATTGAAAGTTGGGCCGTTATTCTTTTTCGCGCCACTGTTTTTGATAGTTTATGATTTATCGTAGAAACGTTATCTTGATCTTGGAGAATTATTGAAATATGTTTTTACTTTTTCAACAAGACCACGAAGATTTCTGATAGCAGTGTAAAGGAGTGATTACACTCGACGTGAAAATAAAAACACCTCCCACAATAACTTAAGTTTGTCTGTAATGTGATGAAGCTTGCAAGTTGCAATAGCGCCGAAATATCGGGAACTTAAAAGAACTACATAGTAAACCCCGTTTTCAGTGCTACTAAAACTGTTAGTAACCAACGACTATTGTCAGTTAAAAAACTTATATTAAATGTTTGTTGTCAAATTAATTTTAATGGTTTAACAACGACTTTAAAAATATTTAACTTGCAACTGAATCATAATGGTCTGACTGCGGTACTCAAAGATATTTAATGATTACTTAAGCCGTCACTTAGTAAGGGTTTGACATATTTTTGTATGACAAAACTGTCAAAACCATTACTAAGTGATGGCCTAAGTACTCATTAAAGCTCTCTGAGTGCGGCAGTGAGTCTTTATGTGTTTCTTCTTAAAATTATTGTTTTCTAAATAAAAATGAGATGTGTAAGCGTATCGGCCGGATATTGCACGGTACAAAAAAGCAATTTAACGATTATTACCATTTTTACAAGCCTACGTTAAACGGGTACATTTGTAGCCATCAATATTTCATGCCTTATACTCATCAACCGATTTATAAGCAGCATTTGAAGGGTTATCTACCTTTAGTATAATAGCCGGAGGGCCAATTAGGGGCTATTCCATTCACAAAACTACCTCGGCCACGCTACGGGTTAAGATTAGTTTAATTCGTGTTTAAAGGGCATTGTACACTGGTTTTGTTGTGACCTTTCTTGAAAATCGAAAAGCCGGACTTGCTGTTCAAAATAGAGTCCATGTAAAACTAGCCAGTTTCCCTCACGTTTTAGTGTTCCGTAGCCGTATGGCAAAAAACGGAACCCTTATAGATTATTCAAATCTGTCTGTCCGTCCGTATGTCACAGCTATTTTATTCGGAAACAATTAAGACTACAAAGTTGAAACTGAGAATGTAGGTGTATTCTGTAAACCGCTTTACGATTATTGTACAAAAACAAAAAAAAAACAAAGATTAAGGGGGTCTCTCCATACATGGAACTGAAACAAAAAAAAAACTATTTTCATAAAACCTGTTCGTGTGGGGTGTTTATAGATAGGGTCTTTAAAAATGACAGTAAGGTTCTTAAAACCATTTTCTCTCAAAGTCAATCGTTTCAAAGATAGACACTTCCAAAGTTGTAAAATGAGTGTCCCTCCCCTCTAATTTTTAAACTAAGAGACTGAAAAATCTAACGGTTTCGGTTAGGTCTCGATTTCTGACCCCAGACACGTCCCTCTGATTTTTCGAATGTATGGGCATTTTGTATAATTATGACTTGCGAATTATGATGTTTTCCTTCACCGGGGAAGGAAAACATCCTGAGGAAACCAGCACGCCTGTGAAATATTTCGCCACGGCTTGTAAAGCCAAGTCAGAGGCCCATGGACGGCCTAAAACTCTGACACAAGGTAAGATAATAATGAGGTATTCCCATCTGAGCACCTACGATTTGGTAGCTGCTAGTGATGGGGTGTATAATAAAAGTTATCGATAAGAATACCTCATAATAATCACACGTTAAGGAATAAAGAAGTCGTAGTTTTTTTTTAATTGTATTCCTGTCTACGAGTATTTAATTAGTTTAATTTAGTTACAGTATTGATTAAATAACAATTGCTGTCGATGGAGGAAAGTGCATGAGAATACTCACACGTTCATAATGAAGAGTAATTACTAGGTGCATAGATACGATCCCGAGAGTAGTAATTAGTAATCTATACGAGATTGAATATGTATTTTTCCAGTTGCTAGCAGGAAGGGAACACGTTACACTCATAATTTACAGTATGTTTTAGATAAAAACAACATACAAATTCCAGTCAAATTCCCAGGATGGGTCAAGACAGATTGGCCAGAGTCGTCACACTGTGGGTGCCTAAAGACGGTCGTCGTCATTTAAGCAGGCTTAAGACGCGGTGGCGTGATTTTTAATCGTTCCTGATTAATTCACCAGAGAAGGCAAAACACCGAGAGAGTTAGAAAGGAATAAGGGCGCAGTAGTGGCACAGAATAAGCTAAAATATAGGTACACCGATGATGTTTAATTCTGTATTTTAGATTAATTTTGTGTTTTACCTATTTTTGGAACTGAGAAAAGATTTATTATTCTCTACCATACACCACTATTTAGAGGCATTCAATCGGTACCCGACAAACACAGTATTCCTTCATCCAAAACCCACACAAAACCGAACACAGAATTCAGATTTCCACAGCATTTCAATCAAGGTCCGCCGACGTTACACGTCAGCCCGGGCAAACGTGGCTTGACGTGACGTCAGCCTTGTGTGCACGCTCCTTTACCGCCGGGCGCCCGGAACGAACCCGTTTGGTTCATACTTTTAATTTAATGACTGCTCTGAGATAATTGTATCATCGTGTCTGTAACGATTTGGTACTATTTGTAACATCTCGCTCGTGTCGGGTACTTGGGTGAGTTGTAATTGAGTCTGGTTACAAAAAAGATAGTTACAGTTCGAGTGAATTAAATGAAATGTAGGTCGTGACGCCCATATCAGCTTAGGTAGGTATGGACTACTACTGTTACATTCATATCGACGTAATGTTATTATGTATGCAGGGTAATTCGACGTATTCCTTGCAAGACGTCGTAGTAGGGTTAAAATGCATTTAATTAAGGCACTAATAAATGTACATAGTAATCACGAAATTCAGTAGTTTTTAAGTTATTTACATTTTTCTTAAGAGTAATCTCAGACTTACTACTGTACCTGTATTGAATCAAAAACGATTTTCGTATTGTAGTCTATGATTTTGTACTAAGTTTTATACTTTTTAGACAGCTGTAAAGACAAGGATATTTTCTAGTAATTTGTTAGAAAAAGGCCTAAGACTACCCACTACCCACTGACAAAGTTTTAATACTAAATTGAACTGTAGTGCGCCATTTCAGAACACAACAGTAATATCTTTGTTACCCTATAAAACACTGAAAAAACAAGAAAGGGTTAATTCCACAATGTTTTTCTCTGAAAACCACAGCTTAAGTCGCAGGGAAAAATAATCACTATGTTAAACCGACATCCGATTACCATAACAGACGACTTTTGATTCACATTTAAATAATTTACTGGCGTCTCTGGACGTTTAACTGATGATTTAAAGAATGTTTTGAGTAAAACGGTAGCGAGAACCGAGGTTTAAGATAGAATTAATTAGGCGTTTAAACACGGTCGATTGGACTGTTTTCACAATGAATATTATCTTTACGGTCGTTTGAAGTTTGATCGTTCAGTTTTAAAGTTCTAGTGAATACAAGGCTGGAATATTTAAAAAGTTTTTAATGTTACGATACTTTTTTTTCAAAATTTACTCTCACAGACATTGGTGAGGTATTTCAGCGTAATAAAATGTGACAGCTTTCAAAATTGGGTAAGATGTGATCGAGATTCTGTCAACCCGAATATTTGGGACACAATTGTGTCATGTTTTACAAATCTCTGAACTTAATGATACATTTTGTTAAACAAGAGGGACTTAGGGAAAGTTTTTAAAACATTTCTGATAAAAGTATGTATGTTACGCCGTTGGTTCATCAATCAGTAAGGACAGATTGTCAGACTTTTAGGCCTCTCACAACCTGTCAGCAATTCACGATATCCCTTGGTAGGCCAAAGGGTACCGTGCGTTGTCGTATTAATAATAATAATCATTTGTATTAAAAAAGCTGGCAACACCAAAGTCATACAATTTCTTCCTCCGATTTTATTTAATTTATATAAAAAATCCATTTTATTTTAAACGTTTGGCACCAACCTCTTCATCTTTATTTTCAAATATTACGATAATTTCAATAAGAATTCAACAAAATGAGACTAACACGAAAACACCATAGAAGAAAAATTGATGACATATGTCATTCCAAAATAAATTTTGTGAAGAATATTGTTGAAGAATGACGAAAAAATGTTGACAAGATCAGCGACAAGACGCGCACGCCTTCCACCTCCGGACTTGTCGCTCAGCTCCGCCTCGCCGCCGCCGGAACCCAGCCCAATCGTGAGTGCTGTGACACTGGCCGCGGCAGTCGCGTCGAGCTCGAGCGACGAGTATTTCTCTCTGTCCCCGACGCCACCACCTGCTCGTCGACGGAGAGGACGCCGGCCGCCGACTGCTTAGGACCTAGGGGCCAACTGGCCCCAAGCCGGGTCCCCGCTACCGGTGGTTGTGTGCAGCGCATGAAATGGACTCAACCTATAAACGAGAACGTCATGCGCGCATACTACGGGTCTACAGAGGGGGGAACTAACCTCACTGCGTACCGTGTTAGGATGCTGTCTCTGTTCCAGGAGCTTGAACCAACCATCAACGTTTCAAGCCAACGACTGTCGGATCAGGTGCGTGTCATCCAGCGCAATCACATGTTGGACGACGCAGCACTTGATAGGCTGCGCTCAGAGGTACTAAGCAACCGTATCATCTTTACTCCGTCTCAAACAGCAACGCAAACATCAGTTTTTAATACGATACCACAGCGTCCTAATCCTGCTGTTGACGAGGAAGATGATAGGGTTGCCACGGTAAGTAGCCAGTGCAACGACCGATTGAGGAGCGCACTGGAGGATGCGCTTCGCGAGTATCGATCTGCCCCTACCGAACTTAGGCCCCGATTGCCACGGTTACCCATGCATAAGCGAAATAGGGCGTTGGTGTGTGCCCTGGACTCGCAACTTAAGAATATATTCGAGAGTAGCGAGGACCTCGTTGATACACACTCGATCTTGTACTGTGGGGCTGTTGCGGCATGTCGACTAGCTAATGTTAAATTCCCAGATCGTGACGTAGCTAGTCGACCAAAACCAGTCGTACCAGCCTGGCAGCGTAGGATCGAGCGTCGTATCGACGAGGCCAGGGTACTCATTGGCAAACTATACTGCTTCAGGGAGGGTAATACACGACCACGTGTGATGCGTTTTGTGAGGCGGGCATTCTCGGGGAGTGAAATCAATCCTCAAGAATACATGTCCCGCGTCACAGAGCGCATCGACTTCCTGAAGCAGAAGGTTTATGCATGGGCCAGCCGTATTCGGCGGTATAGGCGGCGGGTTGATCGGTACTCGCAGAATCGCATGTTCCGGAGCGATGAGAGGTGGGTATACCGAGCTTGGGAGCGACCTGAGCAAAGTGTGACGGACGTGTCTCGCCCAGATGATGCTGCCACGAGTTCATTCTGGCGCAGCATCTGGTCGGTACCCGTTTGTCATACTGAGGCTGACTGGTTGCGTGATGTCGAGCGAGTGTGTGAACCGATTCCAGAAATGGAAGCTATCTTGATAACACCACTAGATATAGCCAGTGCAGTTCGTCCGTTACCGAACTGGAAATCACCTGGTCCGGACGGACTGCACAATTTCTGGCTCAAATGGCTCAGTAGTTCACACACTTGCCTGGCATCCCAATTCCAGTCATCCTTAGAATCTGCGTCGCTACCGCAGTTCTTAACCACAGGCGTTACTCACCTGCTCCATAAGTCAGGTAGTCCCGCGGAACCCAAAAATTATAGACCGATCACATGTTTGCAAACGGTCTATAAACTTCTTACATCCATTTTGAGAGCTAAAATTAATAAACATATTGAGAAAAATTGTATTATGTCTGCCTCTCAGAATAGATGTAGGAACGGGTCCCACGGTACTAAGGAGCTACTCCTCATCGACATGGCGATTAGCCAACAGGTTCGTCGGGCCCGCAAGGATCTGTCGACATGCTGGATAGACTATAAGAAGGCTTACGACTCGGTGCCACATACATGGCTCAGGAGGGTGCTGGAGTTGTACAAGATAGATACAACTATACGCGCCTTCCTTGAGTCGTGTATGGGGCAATGGAAGACTGTCCTTCGATATCCAGGATGTCAACAAATTCGGGGGAACGATGAACTTGTATGGATTAAGCGGGGAATATTCCAGGGCGACAGTCTGAGCCCGCTTTGGTTCTGCCTGGCCCTGAATCCTCTTAGTACATTGTTGGAGGATTCAGGTCTAGGCTACCGGTTGAGGAGAGATGGTCAGGTCATATCTCACCTTCTTTACATGGATGATCTGAAACTCTTTGCCCCCAACAAATTGCGACTGATGGAGCTACTAAAACGAACTGATTCTTTTAGTAGCGCCATCAGGATGGAATTTGGTGTGGACAAATGTGCAGTCATGCATGTAAAGAGAGGGGAGATTATGGAATCCGAGGGAATTCAACTTTCGGATTCCATACACCTCAGATCCCTTTCCTCAACCGAAAGCTATAAATATTTGGGTATGTCGGAAGCTTTAGGCATTAACGTAGCTGACATGAAGCAATCGCTGAAGGAGCGCTTCTTCGGACGCCTGAAAAAGGTTTTAAGTAGCCTTCTTTCAGGTGGGAACAAGGTGCGCGCCTGTAACGGTTGGGTCATGCCGGTTTTAATGTACTCTTTCGGCATACTCAAATGGACTCAGACCGAACTTGACGCCTTGGATAGGAGAGTTCGTTCGTTGCTGACCGCAAATAGGATGCATCACCCACGATCATCGGTGATGAGACTGTACATCCCGCGGAAGTGCGGGGGTCGAGGCTTTTTAAACGCGAAGACCTTCCACAACCGCGAGGTGTGCAGTCTCAGAGAATATTTTTTGAAAACTGATGTGGGTATGCACCGAGATGTGGTCGCAGTGGACAAGGGACTCACCCCGCTATCCATGGCTAACGAGAACTGGCGCAAACCTGTGGTACTTACTGCTGATGACCGCAAGGAAGTATGACAAAGCAAGGAGCTTCACGGGCGCTTCTACCGGGCTCTTCATGGGCCCGATGTAGATTTTCTAGCGTCCGTGTCCTGGCTACGTTTCGGCAACCTCTTTGGGGAAACTGAAGGTTTTGTCTGTGCGATTATGGACGAAGTTATGTTGACGAACAACTACCGGAAATATATTATGAAGGATGGGACGGTTGACGTATGTCGGGCATGCCATCGTCCGGGTGAGTCCATCAGACATATTATTTCTGGTTGTTCTCGTCTGGCTAACGGCGAGTACTTGCACAGGCACAATCAAGTAGCCAGGATTATTCACCAGCAACTTGCCTTGAAATATAAACTTGTGGAATCGGAAGTACCGTACTACAAGTATGTGCCCGACCCAGTTCTCGAAAAAGACCATGTAACGTTGTACTGGAATCAGTCTATCATCACTGACAGGACTATTATTGCCAATAAGCCTGATATAGTGGTGATAGACCGATCAGCGCGGCGCGCAATGATAATCGATGTTACCATTCCGCATGACGGGAACCTCGTGAAAGCTGAAAAAGATAAACAAATAAAATATCTGGATTTAGCACACGAGGTTGTCGATATGTGGCATGTGAACTCGGCTATCATTGTGCCGACAGTCGTAACGGCCAATGGCCTTATAGCCAAGAGTCTGGACGACCACCTGTCCAAACTCTCGCTTGGCGGTTGGATCAAGAACCTGATTCAGAAGGCAGTACTCCTCGATACGACTCGCATTGTGAGGAGGTTCCTGTCTCTGGGGCCCTAACCACCGGTAGCTTGGACCCTGCTCCCGTCACCGGTGGACGACTATTTTTTATATTTTTAAATGTTTTTTTATAAGTTTTGTATGAAATATTTAAAAATGTAAATTATATGGATGAAAGTGAATAAAGGAGATAATAATCATTTTATTTCAGGCAACTAGGGCCCATACTTAAAATACACACAATAACATAAAACAATAATAACAAACTAATACATATAAATACATATACTAATATACTAATATACTAATACATATAAAATATTAAATCATACAACACTATAACTAAACACGTAACGTCGGCGTCGTGTTTCGCTGCGAGGTGTCGCGTAACCGTGCTCGGAAACGACGGAAAACAACACCTTTCGGCCAAAAGTCTTCCTGCAAACAGGTCTGGAGATGTTCGATACCCAGTACTGACCGGGTTCTGGACGTCAGATAGGCAGTTTCTCATATTCAGCTGCATCTTATTAGACTGGACGCTGGCCCCAATATAGTTGAGAGAAGGCCACGCAGATGATGAAAGAAGTAAACACTAACAAAGCGTACAACTTTACCGTCATATCGCATACAGATCCTCTACAATATTACCTAGAAAAAATAAAAAAAAGCAAGCTAACGCTAGTAAAACTGTATTGTCACGTCGCGCGTCATGGCAACACGACTGAAATCTAGTTACAAAGTTGGCCTTTTAACGTTACATGAAGCCTCATGTCCGTAAATGTAAAGAGAAAACATTTTCGTGGTGAAATTGAACCTACATTTTTAGATCACCAGAGTACATTTGAGTTGGAATTTCAATTGTGATAATAATAACATCATCATCATTATCTACAGTCCACACATTCTTGTACCAGCCTCATCTTGGATATTCCCGTGGTTATTTAAACCAACAAAAAAATATTATAAGTGTTAAAAGGTTTCACCTGCTTTTATTAAAAACGAGCATTTTTTTGGGTGCATTAATTAAAGAGACTTTGAGGCCCGGTTTCCACCAAAGCGGAGAGGAGGGGAGACAAGAGGAGATGTGGGGGAAATCGGCCAACCACATTCGTTAAAATGTACAGATGGTAGTTTACCCTTCCTGTGATTGGTCGGATTTAGCACATCTCCTCTCCGCTCGGCTCGTCTCCGCTTTGGTGGATACCGGGCCTCATTGTATTTCGATCGTTTACAAGGTGTAACGTAAACGGAGTAAGTTCTGGGTGTTGTGACTATACTAAACTGTTTGTGCTCTATGACTTTTGGAAAAATTAAATTTATTTTTGTTTAGTTTTTCCCTACATCTATCAAGTTGATCTTGTCAATACTAGGTACTCATCGCCCGGTTGTTTTTTTTTCAATTTAATTAAATATCACTAAAATAAATACTTTTTATTTCTCTCTATAGCTCCTACTACGCCAAATGAATGAAAGATCAATTCCTCCTTTACTTTTTATTATCCTCACGATTTCACACCTTTCACACGCTTGAGGTCATGAAAATTATTCTGTTTTTTACCTTCCATCATTTAAATCCATAAACAAGGCAGTTCTCTTGCCTGTATATTTGTGGCAGGACAAGAAGTTAGGAATGTATCAATAGGGATTGATAATACTGAGTAATACTCTCGACGTAAGCTTTGGCGAGTCGAGTTGCATCGGTGAGATTTTTATCTGAGGTTTCTTGTGTATTTTATTAAGTATAGTGTTATAAATACAGTGTAGACTATTTTTTTACACGTAAGACCTTTATTGGTTACGACTGGATTCCGGATTAAATTCTCTAGTGACGCAATTTCTGATTTCTACTTCAACTTTTTAATTTCTGTATTTTTGTATGTCTTGAACTTGACATTATTTTTGACTTGTTGGTATCGATTTGTGTCTTTACCATTGGTTTTGTTACAAAATATAGAATTTACATTCACAATGTTTATCTTGTTTAAAATAGGTTTCTCATAATATTCAGGCATGGAAACAAAGCTACTATATTTGAATAACATAACGACTATTATGCAATAGTGTCACTTAACGCAAGATTATAAACTCACTACAAATCTTTCACCTTTAAGACTTTGCATACAGAATTAGCAAGATTCTTAAAAAAATCAACATTTCCTTGATATCATTTGTGCGACGCAGCGAAGGAAGTTCCCACATTAATTTTTGTTTAATGTCTGAACTTCCTACCGCTTTAAAACGCGGGTAATGACCTGGAAGTAGTGATAATGAGGTAAGTAGGTAGCCAAGTACAGTCACGAGCATAAATATGTAAACATTACCGGTATGCACGTTTTAAAACTGATTTTCTCTTTATGTATTGATTGCGATTTCATATTGCCAGCAATATGGTCTTTTGGAAGTTTTGGAACCTATTGTGAACCTGTCTGATTGGTCTCGTGGTAGTGAATGTAGGTTCTACTCTCCGGGTCGGGTAAAATGTGGTATTCCATTAGAAACTTCTCGGTAGTAACCCGGAGATTGGAGGTTGATCTCCTGTGGCCCCGTGCCGCTTGGTCTTGCGTCTTCTTTCTCTCCGGTTGTTTTGTATAGCCATCCCATACTTAGGACTATGAGAGAAAAGGAACAGAGAGTGCACCTGTGCCTGCGCTCACACAAGTGCACTATAATATCTCCCGCGGCGATGGCCACTTAGATTGGCCGCCGCGTGCCGTGACCGAAAATGTTCAAGAGGTCTTAGAAAGAATATTGCGAAATAGACCTTATATCTACGTTGTAATAGGGTATTTCACCAAAAAAGTCTAATTACTCCATCTGTTAGATTATCAAAAAATATTGAATACGACCGTGTTTTTGTTTCATCAAATTAATGAAAACTGACTAAAATAAAACGTGTCAAAGATCATGAGTGGGGGCTTTTGACCCCACTTTGTGGATTAAAAGTACTAACCTTGTGACGTCACACGACTTGACACGACTTTTCGAAGCACTGTATCGTCTTCATCTTTTGTTTACGTGAAAAAAGAAAAAATACGTGTCCATTAGTTTTTGGAAATCTATCTGACGGACTACTTAGATTTTTTCGGTGAAATATCCTATTGTAATGTATTGAGAAAATCAAATATGTAATATATTTAGTTAAGTGTATGCATATTGAGATGATGATGATCAATTTGGAATCCCTTCCACATTGGGCACGATTCTGCGGAGTGTGGCCTTGCCCAACTGTGAGGCTTTACGGGCCGATCGTCATGCCCATATTGCTACATCGTTCTCACATGATAATATACCAATCTCAAAATGAATGATGTAACCAAAGTTTCGTAACAATTTTTATTTATTTTTTATTTTAGTTATGATTTAAAAGAGTGTCCATGAAGTTTCTTCCCATTCTTCTCATGAGACCAACGCTTTGGAATCGGCAACTACAGTACACTGACAGTTATTATGCCCTGTGAGTGGGACTGTAGCTTAGATTATTAGCTTTTTAAAATTTAGTATTTGTTCGACTATTCAAAAGAGCCTGTAATAATTGGCCTACTTGAAATAAATGATTTTGATTTGATTGATTTGATTTAATATTTTAATCAACAAATTGATGCTGTTGACTGTACAAAGGACCGTTATCTGTGAATTAATCAGTACAGTGGCGCCTGTCATCGTCAACGCATTCATTTAGTTAAGTATATGTGGTATAGTGTCTGTCGGCTATCAATGAACGTATTGTGGTTGCTTACTATTGAATACGTAGTGTTTTATTTGCAAATGGCAGTGAGTTACAATGGCAATGGTTGAGTGGTAGAGAATGCCTTGTGACGTTAAATACGCCTATGTACCACTCTTGTACATACAGTTTAAGTTAATGGCAGTGATTTGAAATAGGCTGAAAAGATTTGATATTACACTAGTGGACGTCACGCGGTTTTACTCACGAAGTTCCCATTCTCGAGGTAATACAGGGACAAAAAGTAGACAATGTCACTCGGGGATGGCTTAGGTATAGTGTAGCTTCCCAACGGTGAAATAGTTTTTCAAATCAACAGAAAAAATTCAAAAATACAAACCTTTCCTCTTTATAATATTACATTAAGTATAGATTTACCTTTTATTTTTGAAAAACGGTAAGGGTTCCGTGCAAACAAATTAAAAGCCTTGATATTATAAAATAAACTAACAAGAAACTATAGAAGAGCATCGAAATACTGCTCCTCAACGCTGTCAGCCGGAAATTGGTAACAAAATCTGATTAAAAAAGTATATCAATATTTTTTCAACTACTGTCCAATTATGGTAATTTATTGAATTGGGCTACTAGGAAAAGTTTTGCGAACAAAACAATACGTGCCAATATTTTTCTGTAAGTTGTTTCAGCGGTGCAGCACAAAACGATGAAGAAAAACATCGTGAGGAAACCGGCATGTCTTAGAACCAAAAAATTCGAAGACATGTGACATATACCAATCCGCACTGGGCCCGCGTGGTAGATTATTCCCGCTAAAAGAGAAGAGGCCTGTGTCCCAGCAGTGTGAACTTTAATAGGCTGTGGATGATGCTTATGTGAATGAAGTTGTTCCAATAAGATTTATTCTGTGTATTAAGGGTGTAAAAGTACCCTTGACGCAAACTAAGGGCACTTTGTTCTACCCACCACCGCGAACATTTAACTAGTTACGGAGATATTGGGGGTCAAAATGCCAAATTTTTCACAGCTGTTTTGAAAATACTAGTTTTTCAGGTGGTTTTTCATTTTACTTAAATTACCTCCATGACCCTTTTACTATTCAAAACATCCACTAGCACAATGTTTTAATAGTGTTACATTGAGCTTTACCGTAAAATGACAATGACTGCAAAAAAAAATCGTTCCCCAGCCAAAATTTTGGGTCCGTGGCTTAGGCCCCCAGTGGTCGACGCACCTGTGGCCGAAGCCCCCGATACGATTAATTTAATATCTTCTTTTTTTTGTGCTTTTTCACTTAGTACAGTAAATGAGAAAAGTGTTTCACCCTATTAATAAAGTATTTTTCCTTGCTAAACAAAAGTTATCTATCAAATAGCAGAGAGAATAGATCGCCACTTAACCTTATCCTTATACACCTTTTTCCCCATTAGAAGCATATTTATTATGTACAAACATTCAAAAAAATCAAAAAGACTTCATATAAAATGTTAGTGAATGTTTATAATATACATTTATAATAAATTACCTTATGGAAATTTTATCTTTCAACTTCAACCAACTCGTCAACTAACTGAGCCAAACCAGTTATTGGTAACAATAAAAAGTCCGTCTTTTTGTCTACAAAATTGAAAACAATAAGGAAGTACGAATAGATATTATGTCTATCTCTTTCACACCTGAGTCAAGTTATTGAATATTGCAATATTGTATGCAACAGATAAGAAAGTTTAGTGTGCCATCTCACAATGACGAGCGAACGTCCCTCGCAAGGGCTCGTGCGAAATAATTACGATATAGTTAAAAATAGACTTAATGGAAAAACATTGTTGCACGCTAGATTTGCATATAATATTCATAGAAAAAACCAAAACTCTAGAGTGTGGGTGTGTGTGAATAAGAGACATGGCCAGTGTGGTGGTGCAGTTAAATTGATAAATGAAAGTGACAACGTTCAAATGATAAAAGGACATAAGCCTGAGTGTCAGCCGAATTTATTAAAAAACGACATCAACATTCTTACGAATGACTGTGAGAGAAGTCACAACTATTATGGCTCCATTCAAAAAATTTATGAAACGAAAATTGCAAAATTACAGAGGGAAAAGTACAGTAATGAAATTCCAATTTACAACAATATTAAAAAAGCGATTTACAGAAGCCGATATACAGCCCTGAAGGTTAAAAAAATACGATTCAAGGATCCATCTCAAGTTACTATACCTGAAATTTTTCAAAAACATTTGTTATTTTATTATAATGAGTACGGCAACAGGATCATCGTATTTGCATCAGACATAGCTTCGGATGAAATTAAAAATGTACACCACTTCTTCTGTGACGGTACATTCGATTGCAGGCCCCAGTCCCTTCAAACAGATTTTTACTATCCACGGAGATATTGAGAATAATTCAGATGAAACCAACATTGTGCCCATATTATACGCGCTACTGGTTAATAAAGAAAAAGAGACATGAAATGATGTTCAAAAAAATCAAAGAAGCTTTGCCAGATTTCAAACCGTTAAAATTTACGTTGGATTTTGAAATGTCAGCAATAGTCGCAATAAATAACGAATTTCCGACTACTGAAATTCATGGGTGTTTTGTACATTTCCAAAATGCTGTATATAGACGGGCAAAATCTCTCAAATTATTAGAATATGAGGAGACCACACAGTACGTAAAACTGTGCATCTGCCTTGCGTATCTGCGAAAAGAAGAAATTGAAGACGGCTGGCTTGTCATAATGGAAAACAGGTAGTTAAGTAATTTTTACACTTTATTAAAGCTTGTCTATTCTTTATATTTTTACTTTTGCACAATCATTCGATCGATTATTTTCTTTTGAGTATTCCAGACGACCAAGTAACTAAGTTCAATGATTATTTTGTTGAACAATGGCTTGAGCCTGCGGATATGATCGCAAAGTGGTGTTGTTATAAGGAAAAACATAGAACCACTAATTTAGTAGAGGCCTGGAATCACCGTTTAAAAAAACACCTGGGAACGAACCCGTCTTTATTGTCGTTTTTAGAAATGGTTAGGATTGATTTTTCTACCTATGGCACGGAACAAGCGAGGTAAAACAATTTAAAATTTTACAAAAAAAAAAATATTAAAAGACATTTATTAAGATATTTACCTAGATTTTTCTTTCAGACTGAAAAACAAAAACATTCCTGTGAGCAGAAGAAAGAACAACACAAGAAAGAATGAAAAAATGATTGCCAATTTAACTGAACAGTATGAAAATAAAAAAAATTGCACAATCATGTTTTTAGAACAAATCCGCCCATATGTGGCAGTTCGTCCTAAAAAGTAATAATTTAACTTACATAATGAAAAGAGATGATTTTGCTCTACGAGTAGGTACGTTTGTTTTTAAAGCCTGATTATTTTGTTGTGTTATTGCTATTGAAACTGACTGTTATAATTATGTAAAATTATTCTCATTTGTTTCACAGTTGAATATGTTTAATAATTATTGTTACAAAGATAAAAGAATATTTCACTAAGTAAAAAGTTAGTTGCTCTGCAGTAATTTTTAAGACTGATTATTTAAAATTACTATCTTATTTTATTACATTTGAGACTGATTATTATAATTAAGTTAAATGATTCTCTTGATTATAGGTGATGAAAACTGTGATTTATATAAAAAACAATACTAGATTTCTTATCGAGATATATAAATAAATAATGAAAAATAACTAAGACTTTAATTTTTCAAAACATACCTCTAATATAAAAGCATTTCTAAGTTATAAATATAATTGCGATTTAATGTTATGCGACGACACGTTTGGCGCTGTGGGCTGGCAGTGGACTGCTGCGCTGCGTGTCGCGGGTTCGATCCCCGCACGGAACAAATATTTGTATGGCCTACAGATAGTTGTTCCGGGTCTGGGTATTTGTGTATGTGAGTTTAAATGTTTGTGAACGCACCCACGATACAGGAGAAATTCCTAGTGTGGGGCAACGTTTTTTTTAAAAAAAAAAAAAAAAAAAAAAAATGTTATGCTTTAAACTTACAATCAATATAAGACATTTAATATTTTTATAATAAAACATTTAATATTTTTGTAAATAAAATTTTGTGCCTGACAGTACATTTGATCAAAAATTACTTTGAATTAAATTAATCGAATCGGGGGCGTCGGCCACAGGTGCGTCGACCACTGGGGGCCTAAGCCACGGACCCAAAATTTTTGCATAGCGGCACTTAGTGTCATATACAGAATGCTTGGTTTACGTTTTCAAATTCAAATTCAAATTGTTTATTGCAATCCATAATGTACATTAACAGGTGTTAAGGAAATTAATTCTAGACACAATTATGAACCCTGTCGGGCACAGCAAATGTTTGTACAAGTACAGCGGAAGAGCGGAAGAGCGTTTCTTTTATTATTAAGTTGGCTTAAAAATATCTATTTTATAATTATATTCTATTAATCTAAGAATATATCTATTTATATACTTATTCTATTAATATTGTTATGCAATCTATGTATTCTTTTATTATTTATTTAGTTATATTTTTAAATTGCTTATTTGTTTACGTCCTTGTTATGGACCTTTTTTTTATATTAGTTTTGTAGGTACTTAAATTATGTATTTTTATTGGATTTATCCATTAAATATTCGTGTATTGTATAGTAACTTTTTTTAATTAAGTATTGCTTTAACTTATTTACAAATGTATTGGTTTTATTTTGTTGCTTTATGTTTTCTGGTAATTTATTATATATTTTTATAGACATTGAATATGGACTAGATTGGTGTAATTTAAGACGGGAAGGGGGCAAATTCAGTTTGTTCTTTTGTCGCAAAGAATAATTAGTTTGTACGTCTCCCCGTGTGCTGTAAGAATCCGGATATTTGCGTACTACATAATTCCAATATATAAATGCTAACTAACGTGAGAATCTTGTGTTTCTGGAAGTGCGGTTTGCAACTGTCTGTTGATTCTAAATTAGTAATAATTCTAATTAACTTTTTTTGGAGGGTAAATAGTGACGTTTGACGTTTGTGTGAAGGGTTCGTTTACACCCTGTATATAGCAATACAGAGTATGTCAGACCCAGCAAGCAAAATAATACCAAGAAAACAATGGATGGATTGTGTGCGGAATGATATTAATGAAAAGGGGTACCTTAATGATAGAAATATAAAAATATTTTAATATTCCACAAATAATAATATTCCATAACTATCACACAACGCCATCTAGTCCCAAGCTAAGCAGAGCTTGTGTTATGGGTACTAGACAACTGATAAACATACTTATATATTTCTAAATACATACATATTATAGATAAATTACACCCAGACACAGAATAAATGATCGTGCTCATCACATAAACATTTGTCCTGGGTGGGAGTCGAACCCACGACCTCCGGCATAGCAGTTAGGGTCACTAACCACTAGACCAACAGGCCAATCGAGTAATATAGGACACGGGCAGAAAGATGACGAGTATTATATAGGTAATACAAGTGAGTAGTATGCTATTATGTAAAGGTACCCACGGCTACACATCAAACTATACATTTCCAGCTTACGCTGATCTCGCAATGTACGGAAATCCTATACAATGCGAGACCAGCTTATACTGAAAATGTATAGCTTGAGGTGTAGCCGTGTGTACGGGTAGAAATCTTTATAATTCCAGTACCAATACTGAAAATATTAATTGTTATTTTAAGCAACTGATGTCAAACGCTGTATCGTTTAACATCAGACTCTAACTGCTGCACTCAGAGAGCGTTAATGATTACTGAGGCCATTACTTAGTAAAGGTTTTGACAGTTTTGTCATACAAAAGTATGTCAAATCTTTACTAAGGGACGGCTTAAGTAATCATTAAATATCTCTGAGTACCACAGTAAATGTCTCTGTGTAATCTTAAAAGTAATTGCAAATTACTTATTAGCTTGTTCGACTGTACGTGACGGTAACGACAAGAACAATATTGAAAAAAAAATTACAATAAATAAACTAGCACGCACACACTTGTAGACAAGACAACGAAAGCGCCCAGTGCCCCAACAACTACTTATTATGGACAATTTTTTTATGCAATTTTTAATTCTTTTCCAGCGATGCGCGAGTTATTAGGGCGGGGAATATCCATTTATGATCCGGTTTGATACGGTTCAAACCAGAACTTTTGCTATTTATTTATTTCTGTATAACCCACTGGTCTCCTTTTCAAATATTGGAATGTGTAACTATTCAAATTGAGAGATTGTTAATTTTTTTTTTTTTTGAAGAGCAGTGGCAGCCCCGAATTACGAACAGTAAGTCGTGGGTTCACATCACACCCAGGCAGGCGCATTACTTTGTGTCATTTATTTTTATCACCGCTGCTCTCAAAACGGTGAAGAAAAATATCGTGAGGAAACCGGGATGTCTTAGAACCAAAAAATTCGAAGACATGTGACATCTACCAACCCGCACTGGGCTCGCGTGGGGGATTATAGCCCATCCCTCTCCTAGAGCCCTGAGTTCCTGCAATGGGAATAAATTATAGGCTGATGATGATGATGATATCTTTTTTTAAGATAAATATGTTTGTAAGAGCCTATAAATAAGCGTGTGGCTAAATAGGAATCGATACTCGGGTCAATATTCAGGATGAGCCATTCTTGCTTAGGTTTGTAAGTAGATGGATGACCGCTCCGTACTTATATCAAAAGTCGGTACTGTTCTAAATACCTTGGAGTTCACGATAAGCTAAAGATCCGGGTGTCATTTTACAGTCGTTACAGGTTGTCAGTGGCCCGTAAGTCTGACAACCAGTCTTACCAAGGGTTATCTTATTACCCGGTAGGTACTTACTGGGTTGTGGGAAGTCAGCCATTTTCATCAAATAGTCACTCATGGAAGTTATATGAACTGAGAGGGTTATATTGGTGATTTTAATAATTATTACTCGGTAAAGTCACATTTGTTACTGGCGCGAATCCTATTTTATTTAACACTAGCTGTAGCCAGCGGCTTCACCTGCAACAACAATAAAATCGTGATAAAAACTATCCTATGTGTTAATCCAGATTATAAACTATCTGTGTACCAAATTTTAACCAAATCCTTTTAGTAGTTTTTTCGTGAAGAAGTAACAAACATACACACCCACAAACTTTCGGCTTTACTTATAATATTAGTGTGATACGACTTGAAACTGACCCGCAAATTGAAATTGAATTTCGCGGTTTACCCTGGATCCCGCACTGGCTACCTGCTAGTGCTTCATTAAGCTTCATTAAATTTTACCGTAAAATGTGATTTTTCAGTCTAAAAAAAAATCGTTTCCCAACATAAAAAAATGCGTAGGGTTATATAGTTTAATGTACGCAATGCTTAGTTGACACCTTCATGAAGAGTTCGTTTACAGTATTTGTAACATCAGTGTAAAAAGAAATCTTAGCGGCGATCGGCGACTTCTCGCGTTCGGCCCTGGTGCAAGCCATGTTCCGGGGCGAGGAGGAATGGGACGCCGTCGCCTCCTTCTGCGAAGCAGTGATGCTAGCGAAGGAGGTGGCGGAACGCGAGAGGGAGGGAACCTCTCGTCCCAGCCGCCGCGGGAGGCACTCCGGGCGTCGGCGTCGGGGGCCACGTGATGGCTTCCGGCCACCGCAGACGCGGGCCTGTGGACGGTGAGTGATGGGCTAACTCGCCGTCCGTCCGTCGTATGACGACGACAGGCCGTATCGACGGCGCGTTCGTGATCCACGCGCGCCGATAGAGATGTCAGCAACATGGGAGGGGCCCGAAAGAGTCGACACCCGTCGGGGATGCGGGTTGTACACTAGTTACCGCGGCCTCGACATATAGGGCTAAGAAGGAACATGGGTGGTTTTTAGTCAGTCGAAGTCTGACACTCCCTTTCGCTCTGCCCAAGAGCGGGAGGGGGTTATTTGATGATTTACCACCCGCCAAAAAAAAAAGTGTTAAAAGAAAGTAAAGCTTCCAAATCGACTGCCTTTCCTACATTTCTATGCCTTCAAAGCACTATAGTACTGTGGATGCATAATTATATTATGCTTACTCGTTTGAAAACAAACATTATTATGCGCTGCATAAATAGTGATCGTGTATACATTGGGTTACAACAACTTACAGTCGCATACATTAACTTTAAAGGTGCCTTTTGGCTATAAAAACACTGGTCTTTAGATCTTGTTATGATGTTTTTAACATTCTCAACGACATGCTAATGGAATTTTGATCAGTTTTCTGATACAAAATTTTGGTTTTATGTCCGTTATTGGAGTTATTTTCAAAATTGCTTCTCCTTTTGGCCTTGTCACTGACAAAGGTTTAAGGCGAAAAGTTAATTCGTAGTAAGAAATTAAGTTAAAATAGCTACTTTAACTTTGCATATTAGGTTTGTCATTAGTATAAAAAAACACATTTGCTAGTAACTACAGAGGCCAATTCAGTTATTTTCTCTCCCTACCAAAAAGAGGGATATTACTGGATAATCATGTTCAGTAATAAACACAAACTAATTTAAATTCACCCTGTAAACCTCCTGCCACACTAGGCGAAGCAGAAGGAAGTGTCAGACTCTTACTGACTGAATCCCATCCGAGTTCCTTCTACTGCTCTTTGCGTTCTACGGCCGCGGTAACTCTTTCGAACAAATTTGGCATCCTTGGCAGATTATGGTACCCTACATAGTAGAGGAAAGTCACCAAATATGAAATAGTATCCTAATATGGAATACCTTCATTTCTCTAAGACTATAAGTATGAAACGCAACACTCGACCATCTTCTGTTCCATTCGGTCTATTGCACCACGTACGTGTTAGTAGACCGAATGGAACAGAAGATGGTCGAGTGTTGCGTTTCATACTTATAGTCTTAGAGAAATGAAGGTATTCCATATTAGGATACTATTTCATATTTGGTGACTTTCCTCTAAATATCCCTTTTTGAGTGTTCAAGTTTCGCTCATCCGAATTGCAAATATCATAATTATAATCAAGATCATAATCGTGGTAAAGGATGATGCGACGAACCGATTACAGATTGCAATCGGAGGGGAAAGGCGATCAAGACTCCATAAAATTGACGACCTGTAACGTTGGAACCTGCGTCCGGTACCGAGAAATGCGCACAAATACAGAACAAAATGTAAATACTTTCTGTGACTTAATTAATATAAACAGATCTTGATGAAATAAATCAATGACGTTGTTTTATAAAATGTTTAGCTCAACTTCAAATGACATTCTTATATAGGTAAATAAGTTTTATAAATTGCTTACGTCATCATCTGCCTAGCCATTTCGTCCAGTTCAGTCTTACCAGGTATAACTAAATACGATTACATTACATGGAGCGACTGCCTATCTGACCTCCACAACCCAGATAGTACTGGGTAATACAATACCCTTTGGTGAGACTGGTTGTCAGACTTCCAGGGCACATCAGACTAGCTGTAAAGACTGCTATAGACATATTTTATATAATGCAGCCGCGACCAATAACGAGAAAACTCGGTATGTAATCGTTGGTCACCCATCCACAGACCAACCTAGGCAAGCATGGCTTAACCAAGAAATCGACCCCGAGCGGCAGTTATTATTTAGACACGAGCTCCTACGTTGATTTGCTTGAGTATCAAAGATTTTAAATTTACATCTTCATAATTCACAATACAGGCCTACAGAGGAAACACAAAATTCGCCTCATGAATTAACTAAATGAATAAGCAAAGAATCAGTTTTATCTTAAATAATTATAGTTCCTTATATTAAGGTCCGGGAAGGCATCATAAAATTCTAATAGTGTACTCAACTAACGAGTTTGAACGGAAGTTCACGAATTATTGCTCCGGGACCATAAACACTTGAATGGAGACCTGTTTAGAGAAAAACAAATATTTCTTTAGAAATATAAATATTTTTTAGCAGCGCAGGTCCAGTGGTGGGGGCCCCGACTTACGAACAGTAAGTCGTAGGTTCGAACCCAGGCAGGCGTATTACTTTGTGTAATTTAGTTCATCACCGCTGCTCTGAAAACGGTGAAGGAAAACATCGTGAGGAAACCGGCATGAACCAAAAAAATCAAAGACATGTGACAACTACCAACCAGCACTGGCCATGACTTGTGGATTACAGCCCATTCCTCTCCTAGAGAGGAGACCTGAGTCCCTGCAGTGGGAACATTATAGGCTGATGATGATGATGCTAACAGGTTTGATTACGTAAGACATTTGTTTTAATGTTATGGAATGTCATCAATAATAAACCTATATCAGTTTATTGTTGGATATCACTAAACAGCATCGTTGGTCTAGTGGAAGGTTCGATTTCCGGGTTGGTCACAGCGTTATTGGGATTGCACTTTAATTAGAAAAACCACAGAGTCGAGGTATTGTCTCCGGTTCGTGGTAATAGGCCTATCTCTTGTTACATAGGACTAAAACATGAATGTGCGAAATATGCGTGTCCTATGAGGTATCTACATCTCGACCTATCCTTCAGAGATTAGATGTTTTCTTATTAGCAAAATGAAGTAGGATTGCACCTAAATTCCCTTTTTATTCAACACGAAGTGCCCCTAATTAATCATGTATAGAATACATAGGCATAAATTAAGGTTCCGCTTAGCGTTGGTAAAACTGGCTTTAAGCGAAGTAGTGAGCTACACAAGGTGGTTTCAAAATGAATGAATGAGACCGAAGGTCGAGATGAATGGCGGGAATTTGAACGAACATTACCAATGGACATGTGCAGAACCAAATATAGAGAAGCTGTTGTCATTGTGAAGAAATTAAGGCTTTGTCTAGGTTAAATAATGAACACAGAATGTTGTTTATTTTAGGGGGTCCGCCGAGTAAAGCCGGCTTTTGACTATGGGATGTAATATATATTACATCTTGAGCTATATATTACATCCCGCGTATGAGATGTAATATATATAAAAGCACAGTGTCACGTACAAAATGTATGACGAGCGATAAAATATTACATCTCAAGATGTAATATATATCCCATTGTCAAAAGACACACGACAGATAGCTGTATTCCATATTTCAAAAAACTAAAAATATTGACACTGCCAGCAATGTATATAATGGAAACTGCATCGTTTGTAAAAAAAAACCCGCATTTATTTGTCAGCTTATCGGCAGTCAGAAGAAATCCATTGCGTACTCAATATTGTAACAAACTATGTCACGTTAAATGTAAAACAGCCTTAATGCGTAAAAGCCTTTTCGGAAACGCTCCTAAAATTTATAATAAAATACCCGATGCCATTAAAAACATGCCATTAATAAAATTCAAAAAGGCACTTAATAGTTTGCTTAGTGACAAATGTTACTACACACTGGAGGAATTTTTCAATGATAGCTCAATTTAATGCTGTTTTTAGAAAAAATACAACTTAAATGATGAATTAATTTGGAGTTAAAATTGATATTAATATTAATATTGACATATTTTTGTTGTTTATTTATTTTTATTTTTTTGACATAACAATTATTCTGACTTAAATTTTTTTTAATTTTTTTATTTCTTGACATTTATGACTAAATAATTCATCTTTTAAATCTGACATCACACAATATTTTTTTTTTTATATAATAATATGTACATTTGTTTTATTTTATTTCGAAAGTCTAATTATCCATGAAATCAACATCTTTTTTTATTTTAATTCTTATTATTTGAGCTAGATGCACACCATATTTGTACGCCTCCTGGCATAACATAGCGCTCTGTACACCAAACTCAAGATCTGTATTTCTTTACCTATGTTATCAAATAAAAGTGATTTGATTTGATTTGATTTGATTTGAAAAGCCGGCTTAATAATCGTCCTTAAACATGTCCATAGCTTTTATCGTTATCATTTTAGGTAAGCTTTTATAGAGATGGCGAAGTTATATCTACGTTTCAGTTGCTACCTGAATCCAGTAACTTTGCAAACTTTTGGTAAAATATTCGCTTTTTCATATTTAAGGAACTGATCCGAAGTAAAGAAAGAAAGTTAAAAAATTTATTTGTCGCAAATACATGACGAGCATAAAATGAGATACAAAAAAAGCATTAAGTAAGTACACAAATAAATTAAATTGTTGTCTGTTTGTAATTTCAAATTAACAGCTTTTTACGATTTTGAGGCGTTGTTCGTGTATACTTTACTACTTTTTAGATTTTTACGTAAACACATAAGAAATTTTCAAATTTTATATTATCCGTAGCCGAATAAGTTATTCTAATAATATAATCAGTAGGAGGCTAATCCCAAGGCCACACCTACAAAGTTTGAATATAAATTATAATAGGGTCTCTGGGCGTGTCAACTCTCGTCGTAGTATCTCCCTTTGACTGGGTCTAATTTTACTTTAATTAACTTTTGAATGAGACTTAGAAAATCAATTCACGTTTATTTCGAATTTTAAAAAACCTAATTTCTTGACAAAATTTGCATAAACCCACCGGAACCTAAGTACAACATAGGTTCCAAATATCATAAAATCTTTTACTGATTAAAAGTTATTTTCGCAACAAGATTATTTTTTGGTGGATGTAGTTCAAATTCACATGAACAAAGTCACAAGCAGAAGGTAGAGTAGATACTTGAATAAAAGGTGAAACTTACGGTACCAAAGAGAGTTCAATCCAAAAAATCCTAGATTCAAATTTCAAACTCACCGAAAAAAAAAATCTACGCGCACTTCCACATAAAAACACACACATACACAGCACTCGCGTCGACGCGTACGCAACCAATCAGTTTTCAGATCACGACACTGCGCGCGCGCTTCGTAGAACGCGTGCGTGTATTGCGCGCGCTCGATCCCTACTGGTTCGAACTCCACGTCGATATAGCGTTCCTAGAAATTGGTTCGATTGGTTTTCGATTTTTGAATTTTATTTTTAGTGGGCTACTTTGTGTGGCCAGTTATTTAAGCTTCTGAATCGAAAGGATTTGGTATATCCAAGGAGGACTGGTAATGTTACGTTACTGGCTGGTAAAATTACAATTTGGGTAAGTTTTTCTACTAATAACTATTTTAATCTAACTGATGACTAGTGTTCTACATTAGACTAAAGTTACAATGATTGATTGAGGTGCTTAAATTGAATCGTCTGGTTAGTATAATCTTATTTAGTTCTGCTGTTTTGGCCTGACCCTACCGCCGACAAAAGGCTGCACTTGTGTCACACCTCTTCAGAAAAATTAATACAAGACATTGTTTCCAACCAAAACTCTAGCACAATACTGGTCTCAAAAACGTCTCAAAACAAAGTATACACACATGTTTCAAAAGTCTAAAATCAAAAACAAAACAGAAGCTTGTCCGCCAATCAGAGCCTTTACTTTTTTTCCTACAATTTTATTATTCCGGACGGACGTTACACTATGTGAATATCCTGAGTGCACATTGAACCGAAACGCGTTATAGCGTAGATAAAAACCGTTTTAACTTTTTTTCGTGTTTCGGACATTGTTGTTTTTTGTTCAATACGGAAATATGACCCAGTGGGCAGTTGCCACGAAGGGAGTGACTATAGACGGGACAGTTTACAAAAAAGTGTTCGAGTTATATGTTTGTCTTAGCAGTGACCAGTGCTCATAACTTTTCCGCACTGTACTCGCGGGGTGGATTATAGCCCGTTCCCATTCTCCAGAGAGGTGGCCTGTGTTCCAGCATTGGGAACATTTTAGGCTGAAGATGATGTTGATCCCATTTTTTTTGGTGAAATGAGTCTGCTTTAGGTACATTTCTGACTAAACCTCTAGAAGAAAACCGACACAATAGTATGCAGGGTGAAAGGGACATCTTAACAGTTTTTATTTCAAACTACTGATGAAAGTTTACCATAAGGGGCTGCAGGCCCCGTCGGGGCTGCGGGTACCGTCGCGGCTGCGGGTTGTTCTTCACAAAAAATAGCGCGGTCTCGGCATAAAGGGATAAGAAGGAACATGGGTGGTTCTTAGTCAGTAGATTTTTAGCACTTCCTTTCGCTCTGCCCAAGAGCTCAGGGTTTACTTGATGATTTTTCACCCACCAAAAAAATCTTTTTTTTTTTGGGAACTTCGGAGTGATGTACTAAAGACGTGGTAACCGATTGTGGGTCGATGACCCCTTCCACCCTGTATAGTTTAGTTATTGATAAAAGGAAATAGTCTCATCTTTTACAAACACTTCTAAAGAAAGGCGTGTGAGATAGCTGTCCTCCGCATTCCGTTGCGTGACGTTGTAGTTTTTACTATCCATACTTATTTATTTATTTATTTATATTTATGGCACTTCAACGACTTACTCACTAAGAACATACATAAGATTACATCACAAACAGTTTCAAACATAGTGAATTCGTCACTTACAGAAGTGCACAGCACTCACAGAAAAATAAAGGGCAAGTACGACAACAAAAAATAATTAAGGTTACATTAAAAAATAAAGTTACAAAATCAAAATAAAAATAAAATAAAAATAAATCAAAATAAAGGTAGTAGTATAAATGGGTTTTCAGATAATTAATTTTTTTTTTTTAATTTAAACAACTGTAAAGAAGATCGAGAAATCATCATCAATTTACGGAACTGTTAACAGCGTAAACGTTACACATTGAACGTGCGGTATTTTAACTATGGTTCAGACTAGACTGGAAACTGTGAAATTGTCTAATCTGATTTACTTGTTTAGTAATATTGTCTGACTGATAAGCTAACGCAATGTGATCCTGACTAGTAATCTACTTGAAAGTCGTGTGTTCAACTGTGAACTTGTCTAATCTAATTTACTTGTCTGACTGCTATGCTAACGCAATGTGATCCTGACTTACTTACTATCTACTTAAAAGTCGTGTGTTCGAACCCAGAAAGGCACATTTCTTTGCATAATTATGTCATCACCACTGCTTTTGTTTTCTTTGCTTATTTCTTCTTTTAAAACTGTGAAGAAAAACATAGTAAACAAACTTCATGTCATGTGATTTCCGAAAATGAATTGTATAAACCGAAAATCTATCAGAGGTGGGCTTATTCCACTTTTCCCCCCTGAGAAAGTGGGGGCCTCAGGGGGGAAAACTGGACTCTGATGTAAAAAATGTCCAGAAAGTCTCATTGGCATGAGTGCAGAAAATGACGAACTGTTTTTATGGAACTTCAAGTGCACCTCCCTGTAAATCCTGCCGGTGCCCATGACCGCCTCGCGCCTCGCGACGTGCCTCAACGAACGACATACACATGATTGGTGGTATGAGATGTGACGTGCTGGACACCACAGTTGAGTGACGCGACCGACAAGGGTTCCGCGAGCTAGCGAGACGAGGCGGCATGGCGTACCGCGCTCACCCTGCCGACAGCTGCCGAGACGCGGGAGCTTTCGTCGTGCGCGACAATGACGCTGCTACTGCCGACAAATCAAACAAAATCTTTTTATTCGACGACATTTATTTATTGGAATCTTTCAGGGCATCAACGTCGGATGTTTCGTTAAGTAGTGAGTACATATTTTAAAATCTCGACGAGCTCTGCGATTTCATTTGCGACACACATATTACACCGATCGACGTAATATTAACTCAAATGACGCGAGCACACATAGACAGACATACACATTTTTAAATTACAATGCTTCTCCTTCAAGGGTCTGAATATTGAAAGCAACAGCTCACAATGTAAAATGTATAGAAAGCCAAAGAGACTTCACACACACACATTCACACGGCACAGTGCGGCGTCATGAGGTTATGCAAGGACGTTACTGTAAAGTTAGAAAAACTCGCCACGTAAATTACGTGGCGCGTTTTTCAAACTTGACAGTGAAAAGTTCTACTCGTGGATTTGAATCCAGCAGAACTACTTAATGACATAAGCGCACGTTTTGGTAGTGCTCTTGTACAAGCACAATGTCTAAGCTGTAATCGATAATTAATTTGACTGGCCTGTTGGTCTAGTGGTTAGTGACCCTAACGGCTATGCCGGAGGTCGTGGGTTCGATTCCCACCCAGGACAAATGTTTGTGTGATGAGCACGAACATTTGTTCTGTGTCTGGGTGTAATTTATCTATAATATGTATGTATTTAGAAATATATAAGTATGTTTATCAGTTGTCTAGTACCCATAACACAAGCTCTGCTTAGCTTGGGACTAGATGGCGTTGTGTGATAGTTGTGGAATATTATTATTATTATTATTAATTTGTCTACTTCAGAAGTCATTACCCTGTCGTTGTTGAGATTTTATTGTCCTATCTTTAAACCATTCATCATTATAGTAGTTTGTGTTGAGGATTGACTGTTCGAGCTTAAGTTTGTAGAATACACTCTCGGGTGACCCGCAAACAACGATGGTTAAATTTTAATGGTTTTTAAAACGTTTACACGCTACGCAAGTTGGTATAAAATTTAAATTGACCTTATGCAGGCAGTCGTTTGTTTCATTTGCTTCGGAGCAATTCGCACAGGTAAGTGACTTGTGAACGCAGTATTTCTTAATGTGACCGAACTGTTGACAATTTAGACAACGGACTATATTAACGTCGTCATTGAACCGGCAAGTCACCCAATCAATAAATATTTTTTCCATAACGGACACTTATTAATGTTTACACACGGTGGACTCGATTTCAATGCCTATCCACTTGCGACCGTTTATTCTAGATTATCCATTTGCTCTTGCATATTGTTTATACCCTAATATTAATATCTCCCAAGTTAACGAGTTATCTCCCTTTGATATCTCCCAAGTTAACGACTTAAAAACTGAACTCGAGGGTGTGCAACGTGAGAATACTGTACTTCGTTCACAGAACTCCGATATGCAAAAGACTATGGCACAGTTGATAACGCAAATAAATACCCTTGATCAGAATATGCGTGAGGCAAACCTGGAAATTCATGGCTTACCTGAAAATAAGAACGAAGTATTACCGTCCATCGTTACACAACTGGCTAATGTTGTGTCATATACGATAAAAGACTGCGATATTATGAAATGTGTTAGAGTGGCCAGTATAAACAACAACAAGACTCGCCCGCGCTCTGTAATAGTGAAGCTGCGTAGTCCTAGATGTCGCGACGAATTGTATTCTGCAATAACTAGATACAATAAATCTCACACGGATGATAAATTGAACACAAGTCTTTTGGGTTATGGCGGTAACAAGGAGCCAGTTTATGTATCCGAACACCTTTCTCCGACATATAAATCTTTACATGCTGCTGCACGACTTAGGGCCAAAGAAAAATCCTATAAGTTTGTTTGGGTTCGCTACGGTAAAATTTTTGTATGTAAAAGTGAAAATTCGGGTACCATTTTAATTAAAGATGAGCAGTGTTTAGACAAAATTGTTTAAATTATTTAAATTGTTAATTTGGTTTCTATCAGTCATGATTACTTTTTTTTTTTTAGTCTAATGGATGGTATTTCGATTTTTTATCAGAATTTGAGGGGCATGAAAACGAAGTCACATGAAATTCTAATGTCAATTTTAAGTTCTGACTATGACATAATATGTCTAACAGAAACATGGTTAGATGACTCGTTCTTATCTTCTGAATACTTTGATCAAAGATATACTGTTGTACGCCGTGATCGTAGTGCACAGTTTAAAGATTTGTACTCTAAAGGTTATGGTGGTGGGATATTGGTAGCTATTAAGAATAAATATAATTTTGTTAATAAAACAGAATGGCAAACCTCCGTTGAGGATATGTGGTTATGTGTAAGTGCTGGTGGCGTCTGTATGAATGTTTGTGTTGTTTATTTACCGTCTTATATACCTTGCCATATCTATGTTCAATTCTTAGCCAGGGCTGAAGAAATTTGCTTGCGTTGCACGGATTGCACCACTTTGATTCTTGATTCTTGGTGATTTTAATCTTCCTAATGTGAAATGGCTTCAGTCTAATGATCCCTTTCTAGGAATTAGTGACCCTAAGTCTTTAGCGTTGAGGGACTTCCTAAACATCACTGGCTATCTTCAAAGGAATAACGTGTGCAATGGAAATGATAATATCTTAGACCTCATCTTGGTGGATGAGAACTCTAGTCTTTCGGTTTCTTCTGCACCCCCCCTCAGTAAACCAGATGTACATCATCCGCCATTAGAGTTAACCCTTACTAAAATTTCAATTTCTAATTTAAATTATAATATTTTTCAGTCTAAATATAATTTCATTAAAACAGACTATGAGGCATGTGTTCGTGATATACGTAAAGTCAATTGGGAAGATTATTGTCATTTGAGTTGTAATGATTATGTTCTGAAATTTTATAATATACTGTGGGAAAATATAGATGAATACACTCCGAAGGGTAAACCTAAGAATAATTGCTATCCAGTTTGGTTCTCAGCTTCGTTGATCAAACTTCTTAAAGAAAAGCATAAATACAGGACTCGGTTCAAACGGTACAAAAACCCTCGGGACCACGATACTTTTGTTACCCTACGGATGCGTGCTGGGAGAGCTATGGATAACTGTTTTAAAGATTATATAGAAAGAATTGAGAGTGAATTAAAAACAAATGTAAAAGCTTTTTGGCGTTACACCAAGTCTAAAAAATCTTATAGAGGTGTCCCGGATCAAGTTGCGTGGGGTGATCGTGTTGGTGAGGGTGGTAGAGGTGTGGCTGATCTATTTGCAGACTATTTTGCATCTGTGTATGGTGTTAATCAACAGCCTACTGACTTGTCTCCAGGTTACTCCCCGTCTAATTACAGTATGTCCTCAATTAGCATTACTGAAAATGACGTTAGAGATAGCATCAAAAAGTTAGATCTTAATAAAGGAGCTGGTCCAGATGGACTTCCTCCTATTTTTATTCGTCTCTGCATTGATGCTCTTGTTATACCACTGCAGATTATATACAATAAATCCCTTAAGGAAGGTACATTTCCTGATTTATGGAAAATATCACACATTATCCCTATACATAAATCTGGTAGTATGAATGATGTAACTAACTATAGACCAATCTCTATTATATCACAATTTGCAAAGATCTTTGAGGGTCTCATATACAATGTTGTTTATTCCCACCTCCGCCATATAATTAGTTCGAAGCAACATGGTTTTGTGTCTAACCGTTCTACCATGTCTAACTTACTTATTTACACCACTTTCATTAGTAACACCTTTGAAGCTAGGGGTCAGGTTGATGCTGTTTACACAGATTTTGCTAAAGCTTTCGACCGCGTTGATCACTCAATTCTTTCTATGAAATTGAATTGCGCTGGTATACATGGCTCTCTGTTGCGGTGGTTCGAGAGTTATTTAATTAATCGTTCTCAAATAGTTGCCTTGGCGGGTTATGAATCTGTACCTTTTTCTCCTGGGTCTGGTGTTCCACAGGGCTCTAAATTGGGCCCTTTGCTTTTTTTGGTATTTTTGAATGATCTTTTGGACTTAATAAATTGTAATTGTTTAGCTTACGCTGATGATTTAAAAATATACTGTAGGATATCGGACCTGAGTGATTGTGCGAGGCTTCAGAAAGATCTTGATGTCCTTCAACAATGGTGTTTGAACAACAGAATGACTCTCAATGTTAAAAAATGCCAGACTATTACATTCACTAATAAAGTGAATTACATTAAATTTGATTATCATATTGACGGATCAGTACTGACCAGAGTTTCGGTCATACGTGACCTAGGGGTACTCTTCGATACATCACTATCTTTCCGCAATCATATCGAAAATATAGTTAATAAGGCTAAAAGAATGCTTGGCTTTATTATTCGAATGTCAAAACCTTTTCGTAATAATAGTAGTATTATTTTACTTTATAACGCACTAGTAAGGAGCTCCTTGGAATATTGTTCATCTATTTGGTCCCCCTATTATTCAAGTTATACTAATAATGTGGAATCTGTTCAGGCCCGTTTTGTTAGGTATTTATGTGTGAAGAATGGGATTCGAAAAGCTTTACCTGATTACGATGACAGGTTAAGGCACTTTAAAATGTTTAGCTTAAAAGAAAGACGTAACCATTCTGACTTACTAATACTTCATAAAATTATTAACGGTTCCATAGATGCACATTTGGTAAACTATTTTAACTTTCGGTCTAGCCAACGTAGTAAGCGTCATCATCGTATTTTTGAATTGACTACATCTACATTAAATACCACATTTAATAGCCCTCTAACACGTATGGCAAGGCAATATAATGAAAGGTCCAAACAGACAGATTACCCTGTTGATATTTTCTCCATGAATTTCGCTTCATACAGACGTGCCGTATGCATGTCTAAGTAGCTCAAATTGGTTTGTTTTGTAGTGTTCTAGATAAATTTAGTGTTCTACTAGACACACTTTTTATTATTGTTCTCCTTTGTCTCTGATATTCATATTTAAATGTTATGCATTCCTGTTATTTGCATGATTACTGAAATGCCATTATTAGATGTTGTTTGATTTGAATTGTAAGTGATTGTGCTGTTGGTGTGCTTATTATAAATAAATAAATAAATAAATAAATATTCTTAGTTGATTCTCGCATATAAATACAAGAAACACTTTTAGTCTCCGTCAAAATTCTTATAAGTATGTATGCGACTACGACTGACCTATAAAACAATTTCACTTATATTTAAATAGGAATATACAAATTATTTTTTTGTTTTCTACTTTTAAGACCGCGGTTTATAGTCGGGTTTTAGTTTTTAAACTTATTTTTTTATTTGAATTTGTTTTAGTGTTATTTAATAAATCCGTTATAATATATTACTTTCATGATGTAAAATTCTACTGAATGTAATGTGTGTGTGTGCTATTTAAATAGTACGAGTAAATAGCAGACGTGTACGTTGACCAAAACTATAATATAATATTGTAATGTAATGTAAATACATATTTGTAATGTGCTCACCAAGACCTCTCATTTGATGGACATATAAACATACATACATACATAGACTGCCACAATCATTACCCTTCCTTTTAGCTTCGCCGTAGTCGGGTAAAAAAGGTGTTAGTGAATGATACATAATGCCTAGACAAAATTTGGACGGTGACTAAAAAATCATCTTGTTTAGCTAAGATCCAAAAACTTTTTCAATGAGCTTGCTTATGGCGACCTGCAGGCCAGTCTCTGATGAATAAGATAATTTACCAATCTTGTACGTGAGGGCACGTCCGACTCTGACTACAACTTCGGGTGTATCTATACCGTCTGGAAGTTCATCTCGCGAAGGCGGACGGCACGTCAATTGATGCCGCGACAACGATGTTACGTTGCACACACTTTCCCCTATATGAACTTCTACATCAAGTTCAGTACAAGCTCTGTCCAAGTTTGTACCGTTTAAAGTCAAATAATCAGAATTATAATACTTTATGCCTCCGTTAAATTTTTCATAAAGCGGATCAGGATATAGAAGGAATGCTTCACCTCTTTTGCTAGTTAAATTTTGCACACTTTGAACATCGTCCATATTGAAACCGTATTCTAATTCTAAGGGCCTATCCGGATCTAGATTAAGACCTGCACTTTCTATTCCGGGAGATTCACAAATGAGATGCGATTGAAAATCAACTCTGTTGCAAGGTGCGATGTAAGGTCGGTTATCGTGATACACGTATATTTGTGGAAATTGAATTGTGTGAAAATTCTGTCCGGTCACTTTGATGTTTATTCCACCAGAAGGTATTCCCTTTGGTTGCTTTCTTTGCGATGTTAGTGGATAGCCAGACTCTACAGACGCAACAATAGGATCCTCCAAATATTCAAACTTTTCTCGCTCTAAAGTACGCATGCCATTATCGAAACGCATTCGCAATGTACCCACTTTTATTTGATAAGAATAGCTAGTTCTACAAACGGCCTCCTCATGCGATACAGACAATATAGCGCACGGCAAATCATCTATGAACGCTTGTATATTACTTCCTGCGTTGAGGTATTCACCCATAATTCGTATTTTAGTACCTCCGGATTGTGGACCATATTTCGGATGAATAGAATTGATTTTTGGATTTACAAATGCATAGTGATGTTTAGATTCTCCGAGATAATCTGCGACGCGAACGACTACGGGCCCGTCTCTAGGCACTTCTTCATCCAGTCTGTCCACGGTACAGACGATTCGCTTAGTTTTTACATAAAGCTCAATTATTGGCTGACATTTGATACCCGCAATAGTAACGCCATTATAAATATCGGATATATTGCGACCTAAATCAATTCCTTCAATTGTGATATTAGTGCCTCCGTCCCAAGGACCTAACTGAGGCCGAAATGAATGAATCTCTGGATTAGGGCAAGTCTGGGTACGATTTAACCATACACTGGGAACACCACACTGTTCTTGAACTTCGCATCTATCTGATCCTTGGCACCAACCACATCCAAATTTCTCTGGGAGCTCGAGGCACATACCACAGTTATCTGCCATATCATTACAACGGTAAATTATTATATGAGTATTATCCGGATTATCTAATGGCTTCGAACCTCCCCATATAACAGCGAAGGAAGCGGTAATATTTGGAGCATGCGATGTGTAAGTAAATTCAACGGCTTCACAGTAAATCGTGTCAGCAAGGAGTTGAGCGTTGACAAGAGTCACACGCCCCTCTATATTGAATAGACAAACGAACCTTGTCTGAACGATAAATTGACCTATTATATGAACTTTAACTTGTATAGCTTTCTTTACACCGGATGGAACTAAAATCTCGTTTGTGCCGTCAGACGTTGATTTTATAGTGGGACAGAAGCCGGGCCCTGAGCGATAACTGGGACCGATTCTACTGACACCGGTGACTAGTATATCGTTTTTGCAGTTTTCAGCAGTGTCATGCGTACATCGGTGTCCGTCGACACACCAGTCACATGGGAAAGAGGAGCTGACGCATTGCGTGCACGAGCTGTACGTATTGCAGTCGAAAAACGTGAAGTTGGTAGCAACTAAATCAGGCCCTTTAGTGGTGCGCACCGACAGTTTCGCCGTAAAATGATGTTGGTTGGTGGGAATTGAGGGCAGCGTGTCGGTACGCGGAGTGGTACAATTAACGCCATAAGGCTTCCTAGTAGCATTGGTTATAAGAGTACGATTTAAGGCTGTAAAAACACAAAAGAATGGTCCATTGAGGGTTGGCAAGTTTTCGATAAGTAAATCTATAGTCCTAGCAGTCGTTTGTTGTAATTCATTTGGTGTAACTTGAGTAATCATTGTACAACGGCCGCTGCGGTATGTAATCCAATATAGAGGATCTCTGACTACGTCTTGACAATCTGATTTTAAGCTGCACTTATTTTCTAAAGAGCACCATCCACAATATGGGTCTTTGGCTCCGAGACATGTTAAGCATGATTTATAGACGCTACATTCATGAATTTTCACTTTAGATACTTTACGTTCAGTCATCACATATAAATGCATAAATTGAGTATCGAAATGCAAGTCTTTGTTGACAGCGGAGCCCTCGTCGACGACGATGTCTCCGTACTCAAACGCGGAGGTGGCACTCTCAACGACGATCTTCTTGAGGTGTCCTTGAGCGGTACCGGCAAATACAACAGTGTAGTCACCAGTGGCCGTCGCCGCCACCGCTGTTAGCCTCTTCGAAAATGTTGCTACAGGCACCGCTTCCACAGGTTGTTCACCTCCCAGAGGCGTATTCACATCCAGTCCGCAGAAATCTTCGCTAATTGATTGTATTTTTGTTCCAATACATGTATGGGATGGCGATATGAAGTCTAGACCTCTGGAACCGTTGCCACTGAAGCAAGTCTTTATGTTCTGCATGAATTTACGTCGGATAGCTTTGAGCGAATAAACACATAGAGCAGATAGATCAGAAGGAGTGTTAGTATTGATCGATTCACTCTGACTGAATGCAGCGAACAGCACGTCATGTTGAGCAGTTATTCCTAGTTCTCCCGCTAGAACGGATCCGGCCTTTCCGACAAACGCTGCTTGCACCAGATTGTATCCATAATTACCACCGCCTTCTTCGCTACATGACATTGGGATTTCAGTGTAGGAATAATAATTCTCATCATCATGACAAACTCTGACTAATTTGCTATAGTATGTGTCAGAGCCCACACCTCTCAACTGGGTCGTCAAAAAGTAACTGAATCCTTCCGAATGAAAACCGTAGACATAATTAATAGGATACCGTTCGCGAGAAAGAGCATTGACAAACATCCTCGTACCAGTAGTAACCGCCGTTCTAGCTATCATGAATAGACGGTCGTCTTCGAGCGAGCGGCTGCTTATTGTAGGAACTTGTGAGCGGTAGGGCGAGATGCCTGTGAAAGTGACGCCTACATACATTACTTGCGTCATCGGAGGATTAGGCGGTCCCGGCGCGATGAACGCTACTGTGGAAGCTGTCGCATTGTTCGCCACAACTGTGTCACGCACTTCGCGCACATCGTGAGAAATATTATTCAAGTTTCGTACAGAACACAACCCTTGCAGAACTGAACCACATGTTATGAGGCGGCTAGTCGCGTAGTCAATCACTAGAGCTTTATTCACATTGTCCGTGGGTTTTTTCACATAATTAGAAGGGCAGTCGAAGTTGCAGAGGGCGTGATCGTTGACGGGGCCCGTGACGATCGACTGTGTGACTTCCAGGTCGGAAGAAAGTTGGTAGATTCTGTTGACGGCGCCGACGTACACCCGGCCGGTTTTGCGGTCGACGGCCAGATGATTGAAGAACGTGTAGGGTGCCGTCACGGAGTCGCTGAAGGTAACGAGCACGTCTTGCGAGGCGCGCGCGGCTGCGCACGCGGCCCCCAGGACCAGCAGCACGTGCCACATGGCGCGGGTGCCTGGTCCAGTGAAGCCTCTTAACGATTCAACGATGATGACCTAACGCGTTTTTTTTTTAAGTTTTTATTTAACCGGGGTGCGCACGAGTACACGTATTGGCTCGGAGAGGTCCAGTGCGGTCGAAACAAATTCGCGAGCTGTTACGGGACACGTAGACACCCCAATCCTAGATAAACGATATATCATAAAACATGTTTTACATATTTCATTACCAACATATTTCATCATTGTACGTTATCTGCGCCATTATAATAACATCTGGTTTCAAAATATACCTAGTTGTCATGCAGATCTATAATATTTATTGAAGGAGTTCTGGTCTGGAAACGGTTAAAAATAGGTTAGTACGAACATAGCGCGGGCGACCCCGACGCAGTCAGTGCACATGCCGACGATAGCGAGAAGCGATCTTATAGCGGAGAAACTAAAATAATATTTTGGCATGGTGTTCGCAACGACATAAAATAATGGAAAAAGCTCAAAACTCAAACTCAAACTCAAAGCATTTATTTCAATTAAACCATTACTGGCACTTTTGAATATCATAAGAACAATTCATAAAACAAAACTACAAAAAACTACGAGTGCAATACGTCATTCCGAAAGCCACCACGCCGAACCACACGCCGCCGAATGCCCGCAACGACGAACACTGCAAGCAAAAAAGCATGCAGCGACGCACACTGCAACAACGAATGCACGAGACCTCGAATCACGGAACAACGAATGCACGCCGCCGCAACGCGCAACCGCCGCCCCGCGACCCGGAGCCCCGCGCACCAGCCACCACGGCACGCGCCGCCGCGCGCCCCCGCACCCACAGCACTCGCCGCCGGAAACATCCGGCGCCGCGCAACCCGACGCAGCAACCCCCGAAACAACGTATTGCACTCCTAAGCTACAGTCACAGTCACAAGGCATAATAACTTGTGAAAGTACTGTAGTTGCCAGTTCCCTAGCGTAGATCTCTATGGAGAAGAACGGGCAAGAAACTCCATGGACACTCTTTTAAATCAAAATATTGTTACAAAATCTTGGTACATTACATCATTCATGTTGAGATGGTATATTATGTGAGAACTATGTTGCAAGACGTGCAAGTTGAGAGCGTCCGGAGTAAAAAGGTATAATAAACAAATCAAAAAAATATGCATATATTTATAAACCATGGCAACTAAGAGATGACCAGTCTCCACTGACAGCGCCCGTTCACGAACATGACGCATGGATCAGCACCATTCAACTCAACCATTTTGAAGGGAACTAAATGATCCGACACACGCGCCACCATCAGCGAGACATTTGAGTGAGCATGACATTCTCTCAGCCACCAGGGCATCGTCATTAAAAATAATATATCTAAATGTAAAAAGTGGCTTTATAGTACATAGTACTCACACATGTGCCATGCAATTATATAATATTAAGATATTGAATCTATACAATGCAAAGAAATAATTACAACCTTCTGCAGCCTCTACAATAACTTCACATGAGATATTCTAATAAAATATAAAATAAGGTAGTTAGATCGGATAGTCGATTTATCGAGAAAGGTTGTAAGCTACATTTATGTGACGCAGACGAAGTTGCGAGGGTCAGCTAGTAAAAAAAAAAAAAAATGTACCATGGCAACTAAGAGATGACCAGTCTCTACCGACAGCGCCCGTTCACGAACATGACGAAAGAAAAATCGCAGTAACTTTTTAAGTTTATCAAGCTTAAGATTTTAATTTTTTTTTGCTAAATTTCATTCGTTTTTCAATTAGGATGTTTGATCACGTATGTAGACCCCAAACAAACTTTTTAACCATTAAATTATCATCATCATCAGCCTATATTGTACCACTGCAGGAGCTCAGGCCTCCTATCTAGGAGAGAGATGGGCTATAATCCACCACGCGGGCCCAGTGCGGATTGGTAGATGTCACATTGTCTTCGATTTTTTTGGTTCTAAGACACGCCGGTTTCCTCATGATGTTTTCGTTCTCCGTTTTGAGAACGTAATGCCCCTGACTGGGTCCGAACCCACTTCTCACTGTTCATAAGTCGGGGCCGACACCCCTGGGCCGCCACCCTTAGGCCACTACTGCTCCACTGAATTAACATCACTGTTCTTAAAACCACACTGGACTTCGGTTTATAGTAGGTACATGTGAGGCGGATTCCGGCCCACAGCCTGTTCCCTCTAGGAATGAGAAGATCACCCAATGATTTAGCTTTGATTATACATACTTTCCTTTCTTGTTCTTCTTTCCTAGATGTTACTACTTTCCTTCAATATCGTCTGCCTACTGCGAAAAAATGATAAATGCACTTTTTACTAAATTGAGTTAAAAATTAATTTTGATAATTTTAGGCGCTATCTAAGTACTGGTAAAACTAAAAAAATGCTACGTCCAATGGGCGCAGAGATTATGAATTTTTTAGAATGATACCTTACAGATTTTGAAAAAAATACCATTCTAACATAATAAATAGCAAAAAAACCGTACCAGTAAATCCGTTTCAGTTTAAACAGTTAAAATATGACGGTTAATGCTTTTAAAATTAATAATTTGAATAGTAAAATGGTAAAAATTATGCTGAGGACAGCAGGGCTATTGCGTATCTTTTAAATGACAGTGGCTATCATATTGTCTATGGATTAACTGTCAAATTGGTTATTTTGTAGTACAAAATGGAACCATTTGACAGTAATTGAAAGGCACTATAGGTTAGCCACTGTCATTTAAAAGATACGCAATAGCCCTGCTGGTCATAAACGCATTTATTACATTTTACTTATTAAATTCTTCTACTCGGTTTGCTAATGTCTCTTCACAAAAACGAAATAAATGTCGTATTTATGCTTTTTACCAGCAAGAAAGAAAGCGATCGATCGTTGCGTACGCGCGTGATCCTCGTATTCCGCGAAATTAATAGGTCAAAAGGGATGTCAACAAAAAAAATCTAATTTGTCCGTCATAATTATATAGATTACCAAAAAATATTGCACACATATTTTTTCTTTTTTCACGTAAGCAAACAATGCCGACGATACAGTGCTTTGAAAACTCGTATGACGTCATACTCTAAGACATTGGTATGACATTTTTTAGCAGTCAGTGACGTTACCTATACCCACTCAAATCTTTTTTATTTGATAAAACAAAAAATACGTATCCAATATTTTTCGATAATCTAACAGACGGACTAATTAGAATCTCATTTTTTTTAAGTCAGTAAACATCCCTATTATTTTGGAAGAACCTGTGTTTTGCGGTAACTAATTAACCATGGTTGGTACTCTTCTTTACTAACAGCAACCATTGAAGTAGATTGTCAACCTAAACCTTCCGATATAGAACCGTCATCGGAAGATTAAGATACTTAATTAAATTAAAAGTTGTTAACCCAATATTTTTTGTTTGTAATAATTGATTGTGATAGAAGTTTTATTATTTATATAGTTTCACAAATAAAGATTTTATTTTCATTTTCAAGTTTGATTGCCATAACTATGTGAAAAGTAATAAAATTTGTTATTAAAAACCCGTTACATTTATTATAGTTTCATAGATTATCATTTAAGTACTCGAATTGACACTAGTAACTGCATTTATCATCTTTTCGCAGTAACTAGACGATATGGATAATGACTTATTTTTGTCGAGGCAAATGATACATAGCAGAAAATAATAATATTTTTTTATTTTTATTTTTTTAATATATGATTGAGAAAGACTTTGTCTTTTTAGAGAGTTTTTTAATTTTTTTAAAGCATACTGCACATCTCTATACCCTAGCGCCCTATGGATCAACTATACTAAGCGTGCAGCCAATGCGTTGCGTGTTCAATACAATAACGCTTTCAGGGCACTGTTGCGACTGCCACGGTATTGCAGTGCATCTACCATGTTTGCACAAAACAGAGTGGACAGCTTCTCAGCTGTAGTGCGTAAAAAGAATCCGTCTCTTCTCGCCAGATTGCGTGGCAGTAGCAACAGCCTCTTGAGAATTTTTCTGAGAGGTATGATGAAAGCCCCATAGTGAGGCATCTTATAAAAACCACCTTGTCTGTAGTAGAATATAAGTAGTAAGCTAGTTTTATAAGTTATATTAGTACTAACATTGATATTTGTAAGTTATGTTTTGAGTCCCCACCGGGCACGTGCCCCACGTTGCCGTCGTGGTGCGGCTTGTGTGTCTCAGTGATCCTTGGAGCTCTGCCGGTAGAGTTGCTCACACGCGAGGAGCACACTGCCTGGAGACGTGAACAGTATTAGATTGACCGCCGCGCCGTGACCGAAAACTGACTGTTTTTTGAAGCCAACCTTCAGTCTTACCGGTTACTGCTAAACAATAGTATTTTACATGGAGCGACTGCCTATCGGAGTTTCACAACGCAGATAGTACTGAGGTTTCAATACTCCTTTTTTTTTGGGGTTTTGGAAATTATCGAATAACCCCTCCCGCTCTTGGGCAGAGTAAAAGGGAGTGTCAGACTTCTATTGACTAAAAACCACCCATATTCCTTCTTGACCCTTTATGTCGAGGTCGCGGTATCTTGCGAACAACCCGCAGCCCCGAATGGATGCAATACCGCTTGGTAAGACTGGTTGTTAGACTTTCAGGTCACTGACTACCTGTAACGACTGTCAATGATCAACGGTTTACATGGAAGGGTGGCCACCTGTCCCCCCCGAACCAACCCGGGCAAGCACGGCTTAACCTGAAGATTGACCCGAGCAGTTTTAACTTAGCCCCATCTAGCCACAAGCTCCCAAATATGCAACAGCCATTGAACCTATTGCGTAGTAGTCCATAGATATAAAAAGTAAATGAACTAATTTGTATGTGCGGTGCAACTAATCGACGCCCGTGAAGTATGACTCATTTAGCACCTCTGGCGTCACACAAAACTAAAAATAGTCTCGAGGTTGACTTCCGTGCCTTCCAAAAGATTAAATGCATAAATTGAACTTATTTACGAAGAGGCAAAATCTTTACAACCATTTCGGCTTGTAAGAAAAATCTAGAATAATATGGGATTTGAGCTTTTCTGTTCATAATATAATAATCTATCTTCCATATTCAATAATAGGGTAGTTTTTAGTATTTTTTGTCAGTCAATTGACTGACTAAAACAATATGATACTGTTTAGTTAGTCCGTCTCTTAGATTATCGAAAAACATTAGATAGGTACGTGTTTTTTGTTTTATCAAATTAATATGCATTTAGGCTAGCTAAAGTAGACTCCCCCACATTGTTCAACTGAATGAGACGCAATTAAAATCTTGTATAAACCGCACACTGTGTAGGCAAGCATATTATAAGTTAGGGGATTAAATTGATGATAAAAATGCTTGGCTTAATGCTGGGCCTGCTTGGCTTTGGCTTAATGCAACCATTGATTACCTATCATGAGAAGTTATTGTAGAGGCTGCAGAAGATTATAAGAATATCTTTGCATTGTATAGATTCAATATCTTAATATTATATAATTGCATGGCACATGTGTGAGTACTATGTACTATAAAGCCACGTTTTACATTTAGTTATTTTTTAGTGACGTTGCCCTGGTGTCTGAGAGTATGTCATGCTCACTTAAATGTCTCGCTGATGGTGGCGCATGTGTCGGATCATTAAATTCCCTTCAAAATGGTTGAGTTGAATGGTGCTGATCCAGGCGTCATGTTCGTGAACGGGCGCTGTCAGTGGAGACTGGTCATCTCTTAGTTGCCATGGTTTATAAATATGTATATACATATTTTTTTGATTTGTTTATTATACCTTTTTACTCTGGACGCTCTTAACTTGCACGTCTTGCTACATAGTTCTCACATAATATACCATCTCAACATGAATGATGTAATGTACCAAGATTTTGTAATAATATTCTGATTGAAAAGAGTGTCCATGGAGTTTCTTGCCCTTTCTTCTCCATAGAGATCTACGCTAGGGAACTGGCAACTACAGTACAGTACTTTCACAAGTTATTATGCCTTGTGTCTGTGACTGTAGCTTTAGAGTGCAATGCGTCGTTCCGGGGGTTACTGCGTCGTCGAGTTGCGCGGCGCCGGATGTTTGCGGCGGCGAGTGCTGCGGGTGCGGGGGCGTGCGGCGGCGTGTGCCGTGGCGGCGGCGGCGGGTGCGCGGGGCTCCGGGTTGCGGGGCGACGGTTGTGCATTGCATTCGTTGTTCCGTGATTCGGGGTCTCGTGCATTCGTTGTAGCGGTGTGCGTCGTTGCGTGCTTTCGTGCTCGCGGTGCTCGTTGTTGCTGGCATTCGGCGGCGTGTGATTCGGCGTGGTGGCTTTCGGAATGACGTATTGCACTCGTAGATTTGTTTTTATGAATTGTTCTTCTGACATTCAAAAGTGCCTATAAAGCTTTAATTGAAATAAATGCTTTGAGTTTGAGTTTGAGTTTGAATAAAAAAATACGAAATTAACACGTGTCAAAGATCGTGAGTGGCTGGTGACGTCATTTTCTGGTAAAAAATGTAAAATACGTGTGATCCTACGAACTGTTGCCAGTGGCTTCACCCGCTACAACCCACGGGAATATAAAATCGGAATAAAAACTATCTGTGTACCAAATTTCGTCCAAATCCGTGTAGTAGTTTTTACGTGAAGAAGTAACAAACATACACACTCACACACTCACAAACTTTCGCCTTTATAATATTATATTAGTGTGATTATGATCTGCTAAAACCGCCAGTTTCGACCCCCTGACCGACGGAAAAGTTCTTGGCCTGTCAAAATGAAGAGTAAGCTTTTGTACGAGTGTAACGTAATTACTTACCCCCAAGTTGTGCTCATTATTACCTACAAAGTTTTAAATCGCACTCGAAAACCTCTAGCACAAAATAAAAAAGTTAAATTAGTTCCAAATTCAATCTCAACTTTATAAAAAAACTGATTCGGTCCTCAAAGTCAAAGAGATGAAAATAACAATATTTTTCTCTTTCATAGGAAATAAGAAGTTCTTAATACGAAATCATTTGGAAAGTTAAACGAAAAATTCAATTTCCAAATTGGAATTGACTCAGTTTAATTGGAATCGATTCAACTCGGGCGTAAATAAATGTAGTCTGATTATTTTCTTTGGTTGCTGGGTTTTCCGAGGAACATGAGGGAACTGGTTTGGCACATTTATTTATTTATTTAAACTTTATGCACAATAGTGATACATAGGCGGACTTAATGCCATTTGGCAGAAGAATTATGGGATAATGGCAGGAAAATGATGAAATCAACAGTAATTGGCATCCCCGTTAATGTTTCCTGACTTAAAAAATATGATTCTAATTATTAGTCTGTCTGTTAGATTATCGAAAAATATTGGATACGTATTTTTTTATTTTTTATTATGACGTCACACAAGTTTTTAAAGCACTGTATCGGCTTCATTGTTTGTAAACGTAAAAAAGAAAAAATATGTGTCCAATATTTTTTAGAAATCTACCTGACGGACTAATTAGTTTTTTTTTTGTTAACTAACCCTATTAGGTATGTAACTTCACATATAAATCACAAAAAACGAGTCTCAAAGTGCTACCTTTAATGAAAAAGCCGCGTGCTATTGCACATGGCTTGTGAAGGAATCAGGCAGGAAAATATTGAGTACAAATGTGGATGCCTATTGTGAGTGATTGAAAGTGTTACGATATTGAGTTACTGTTTACTCATTTCTGATACGTTAATGATAAATGATGTTTCTTTTGCAAATAGGTTATTAAAAACACCGTACGTGTACGGTGCATGAACAAGCTATTAAGTATGCAGCCAGCTAACTTGCATTTACTTTTCAGCATTGCCATCCAACGTGGGAACGCTGCTAGCCTTCTAGGCACTTTTCCTATTGACAGCGGTGTAGACGAATATTTTGACGCCCTGTAATTCCTCCCTTTTTGATACTGGTATAGATTTTATTAAAATTTTAATTCTGTAAATTGCTTTTGGGGTAGATACATTTAGAGACTGATGTCAAATAATACACTTTATAAAACAAAATTGCAATCAATATTTCCAGTGTACTAGTAGGTACACTGGAAATATAAAAAATTCTGCCTGTTTGCTTATTAGTTTGTTCGACTGTTTTGTTTGATGTGTTCGGTGTTTCGTACCTGACGACTCTGAGATGCAATATCCAAAACTAAATCAGAGGTCAGGAAGGCAGGAAGATGAAGATGCATGGATCTCGCAGTGTGTGCTCACTACCTTACACTGGTACAAGTGATTCTCGGCCTACTGTACTTACTAATTGCGAGGAGTTTTCTTTAGCACTATATCCATTTAATACATACCTACCCATTAAAATAGTCTGTCGCAAATACCTTTTCTATCAAAATGCTACCCCTGCTTAAAATAAATTCACTTAAACACCCCCTTTTTTTTCAATCAAATAACCCCTCCCTCCCGCTCTTGGGCAGAGCGAAAGGGAGTGTCAGACTTCTACTGACTAAAAACCACCCATGTTCCTTCTTAGCCCTATATGTCGATGCCGCGGTAACTTCTGAACAACCCGCAGCCCCGACGGGCACTTGAACACCCCTCAAACATCCTTGGGAAGTTATAGTGCCACTATTTGTAGCCAAAACACATGGCTCACGTTTTTACAGCCCGTTAAAACCGTGGGAATCACACTTCACACTTATACATATTATTGTATATTACTAGCTTTTGCCCGCGGCTTCGCCCACGTAGATGTCGGAAAATATCCCACGGGAACGTACTACTATAATTAAAAGTACCCCATTTGTTAATCTAGAGGTAAACAATGTCTTCTCACATTGCTTAATAGAGAATAATTTCCACAACTTGACTCATACACCAATTTTCGAGTTAATCAAGCCCCGCGATAAAATCCTCCCCTGTAAAATGACTATCCCTTTTTAACCCGTTAGGGGTCGATTTTCGAAAAACCCTGATACACGTTATTCTTTATTTTCGTTCTCAAGCATAAATACTGAGTTTCGATTTAATCTAACCAAGCGTTAAAATTCTTCCATACAAACTTAGACACCCCCCAATCCCCCTCAGGGGGTAGTTTAGCCCGTCGGGGCTGCGATAAGAGATACCGCGGCTTCGACATAAAGGGCTAAGAAGGAACATGGGTGGTTTTTAGTCAGTAGAAGTCTGACACTCCCTTTCGCTCTGCCCAAGAGCGGAAGGAGTTATTCGATGATTTTCCACCCGCCAAACAAAAAAAAGAAGAAAAGGGGGTAGTTTAGGAAAAATAAAAGTGACAAACTTAATAATTATTTGTGCTTAGTTTCAAGTTTATTAAGTCAAGGAATAAGATTTTTTTCATTCAAACTTTCATCCCCTATTTAACTCCCTTAGGGGTTGAATTTCGAAAAATCCTTCCTTATTCCTTGTCTACATTATAAAGGGAACCTCTGTGCAAAATTTCAGCTTTCTAGGTCCAAGGGTTTGGGCTTGGCGTTGATGATTCAGTCAGTCAGTCAGTCAGGACTTTTCTTTTTATTTATATAGGTAGATAAAGGTAAAAGTTTGTGAGTGTGTATGTTTGTTACTGTTTCACACAAAAACTACTGAACGGATTTGGATAATATTTGGTACACAGATAGTTTATAGCCTGGATTAACACATATAATAGTTTTTTTCCGATTTTATCTTCCCGTGGGATAATTTTCGAGTTGCAGAGGGCGAAGCCGCTGGCAACAGCTAGTTAACATAAAAACGAGCTTTGAAATACGACTTTTTTATCAGAAAGAAGTCCATTGGATTTTGCCTACAACAGTTTTAGACAGCAGAAAAGCACAATTGAAACAATGCTGTTTGTATGTGACTCCTATTTATAAATGTTTACTTAAAAACTTCTGTTTTTTAAAACAAATAAATATTACTTACTTACTTACTTACTTACTTACTTACTTTTTTTTTAATGCAATCTAAGTTCCTTATAGCTAATATGCAGTTTAGTAGGTTTTGCGTTTAGTATATTTTTTTTAATTTTTGAAATTTATACAATTAATTAAATAAGCAAAATCTTTGACACCTCTTCGTAGATAGGTACTACCGAGTCCACTTCAGGGTCTGCCATTTTTCATTCTAATGCCTTAGGAAATAAGGTTGCAAAGTGGTTGGCCATCATTGAGCGCCGCAGTACCAAAAAATTAGGAAGATAATAATTCGGACCTCTGCCACTGAGCTGAGTTTCAAATTACTTCCCAGTATACAAGTAACCCTGCTCTCTACTCCACAAACTATGTGATAGCTTCGTACGTACTTAATAACTCCACTGCTTGCAATGTTACAGATACGTTACAAGCCCTGTCAAACCGTCAACCTACTTCACAAGTTACTGGCCTAACGTGTACAAGCCCATTGCCAAGAATGTACAGGTTGACAGACACCTCACAAACCAAGCTTCATTCCCATGAGAATAAAACGATACATAAAAATAAGGTTTTATTATTCGATTAACATAAAAACAATCAAGCAATTTTTATCACAATTCTATGAAACTCGATAGATCGACAACTCAACTGCTTATTGAATACCAAATATGACAAGTTTGAGGAATCTAAATCAATATTCGTTGGCGATTGAAAACTGATCTTAGTGGAGAAGCACAAGGTTCAGAATTGAAGATCGGATGGTGTTTAATATCTCTGTTGGGGAAACTGTAGAGTTTGGTACAGAAGGCTAGAATCCGATCAATATCCGAGGTCGAGCGTGATGCAAATGCAATATGTCATGAACTATGACGTGCCTTTTCAAATACAAAATATAAAAGTAGAAAACGGACTCTCCCGAAAGCGTCGACCAAGCATTCTTCATCGTCATCATCGGCCTATGATGTTTCCACTGCAAGGACTCAGGCCTCCTCTCTAGATAGATAGATGGGCTATCATCCACCACGTGAGCCCAGTGCGGATTGGTAGATGTCACATGTCTTCGATTTTTCCGGTTTACTCACGATGTTTTCCTTCACCGTTTTGAGAGCAGCGGTGATGAAATAAATTACACAAAGTAATGCCTGGGTTCGAACCCATGACTTACTGTTTGTAAGCTGGGGCCGCCACCATTGGGCCACCGATGCGCGCTGCGACCAAACATTCTGTACATGACATCACATAAGTAACTTTGAGAACAGAAATTATTGTTGTAAAAAGATTTTTATTTTTGGGTGAAAAATCACGTTTTACGCATTGAATAGTACCTACGGAAGTCGCAGTAGTATTTAAAGTTATATTATACCTTACTCTTAACCCAAACGATTTTTAAAGATTAGAAGAGTAACCTCAGTTTCTTGCCGGTTCTTCTCCTTAGGAATCGACCAATGCACCGAACCGTGCCCCTTTTTACCGACGTTTTATAAGTGCTCATGTAGGCCTATGTGGAATAAAAATATTTTGATTTTGATTTTGATTTCGAAAGTAGAGAACGTTACAAATTGGTATATAATCAAATAAAACTGGTAACTTGATGGCATTCGTTAAGGTGAGTTCTTCAAGATAGCCCGCGAAATTCGATTTATTTTACGTTTTTTTGCAATTTGAATGCGGATACGTAATGAGAATTTTTCACCCACTCGTATAATTCTGAAGGTTGACCCTAATATACTAACTGTTTTACAGCCATGAAAATATGCAATTTTTTGCCAACATTATATCCATCTTCTGGGAAAAGGCTGCTCCTTTCCCCATCTGAACCAACTTTAAAAAATCTGGAAAAGTGCGAGTCGGACTCGCGAATAATAGGTTCCGCACCATCGTGAGTATTATAGCTTTATTCTTATAATAGCTAGCCTATCTTGTCCCACTGCTGAGCAAAGGCCTCCCTCCATTCCTTCCAACGGTCACGAATCAGTGCAACGTCTCTCCAATTCTCAAGGAAGACATTTCGTCCCGCCATCTCCTTCGTGGTCTGCCACGACCTCGCCTCACTGTTTCAGGGCACCAATCCTGAGCTTTACGGGCCCACAGCTCGTTCGGCATGCGACTGACATGTCCTGCCCAGTCCCATTTAAGTATGGCTGCCTAGTTATTGAACCACGTCAACATTTTGCGTTGTGGAACGCAGTGTAGTGTTTTTAACCCGATCAATTAATTTTACACCTAAGATACTGCGATCCATAGCATGTTGGCTGTGAGTTTAGGAGTAAATCAAAAACACACCCAAACTGTTGTTTGGAATTGAACTTCGGTCACTCCATTGTGCAGTCGGTCGCATATGGTACTCGTACAGTGACATGAAAGGGATTCACACCCGCAAGGTCAAAGCTTCCGACGCTTCCTGGCATAAACTTCTTTATTTTATTTTTTGTGCTAGCCATGTGCCAAATGATTGAGCGCATCTTTTGTTTTCTTTACATTTTATTTTTGACGGTTATCGGTATTGTTTAGAGTTCGGCACCGGCTGGTGTTTTGTCTTATTTAGACCAGTGCATCAGGTCGAAAAAATAAAATGACCGAACTAAGTAGTTGGTGGAGATTGCTACGTCAGTAGTGTACCACAGTGTAATTCTAGTACCAATGATTTCTAAATCCACCCACTTGCACTATCAATTACAAGATAACAAAACCAGAAGTACAATAAGTTAATTTATTAAATCAGTTGGGCTGATTCTGAGTGGCAGTTTCGGATGTACTTATAGTATTGTTGTGTCAAAAACAAGCGTGTGCTCGTTAAGAGCCTCTTTGAGAGACGGCCAAAAAAAGTAAGAATAAAAGGTTTTGATTTTGATTTTTTCAGAATTTGATTTATTGTTATGTGCAAACTGATCTGCATCACACATTCCAATTAATCAAAACATTTCACATCACATATTTTCACTCCCGATAATGCCTTTAATACCTTTGACCAATCCAATCTGGCATCACCACGTCACACGTCAGCCTGGCTCTTGCAACACGTTAACACGTTGCATGCTATTAGTGTCGCCGTGTAACGTTGCGCCAAACTTCATTACTTACATCCTCTACCTACACAATGGTCTTATAGCGTCGTGGTAGTTAATGTCACTGGAAGCGTGTTAATGGAATGGCCAAGGATGTGGCGAACTGGATTATATTATCTGAATGGTTGAGATTGTTTTTGATTGTGTGTCTCTTGTAACTGTAAAGGGTGTAAAAGTACCCTTAACGCAAACGAAGGGTAAATGTTGTCAGTCGTAGTCGCATGCCACCTTGCTAACGGCAACAGCAGCTGACTTATGTATTAATGAAAACGCCATCAGGCTGGTATCAGTGGCATGCAACTACGGCGGTCCTCTATAATAAGTTTACTTATATTTAAATAGAAATATATAAATTAAATATATGAATATCAGGACAAGAATTATTTACTACTTTTAAGACCGCGGTTTGTAGTCGGGTTTTAGTTTTTAACTTATATTTTTATTGTTTGGAGTGTCGGAAATCACCATCTACTGACTAAAAACCAACCATGTTCCTTCTTAGTACTTTGTGCCAAAGCTGCGGTATCTCTTCGCACAAGCCGCAGCCCCGACGGGCATCGGTTCTTGCGGGTCTATTCCATGTTGCTGACATATTTTTGAGGCGCGCGTGGAACACAAACGAGCCGTCAACACGGCTTGTCGTCGTCATAAGACGGACGGACGGCGAGCTAGCCTATTACTCACCATCCACAGGCCCGCGATTACGGTGGCCAGAAGCCATCACCTGGCCCCCGACGCCCGGAGCTTCTGAGACGAGAGGTTCTCACCCTCTCATGTTTCGCCATTTCCTTCGCTGGCATCACTGCTTCGAAGAAGGAGGCAACTTCGTCCCATTCCCTCTCGCCTTGGACCATGGCTTGGCCGGAGGTTCCCGCCGCCGATCGCCGCTACGTTCAAAAACACCGCCGCCGCCGCCGGCATAAAACTATGCACCATAAAAAGAAGGGAAAATAATGACTAGGAAGTACTGAGGAACGAGCGTTTTGGTGGACTGTTCATCAAAAGTCATTTTTGGTATTCAAATAGCTGCCGTATATCTACCTGATTTGAGTAAAGGATCTTGAGTTTTGACCTGTGGCTAACGTTATTAGAGAAATGATGAAACACAAATTATCTACTAACTTATAGAAATAGAACAAGAATATGTTACTAAGAACAGAATATGAAAATCGATTGCGTGAGAGGGGAAACTAAAAACAGCAATACAACACCATTTGGCAATAAAAATAATTTTACGAGCTACATAAATCAGTGGGATCGCTTCAAGCCTGAAGTGGAGCGGTAATGAACTAGAAACATAGTTTTTTTTCTGGTTAAGGTACTACGTTCACTGGGGTGTAATTGGCTATTTGAAGTCTGTTAAAAATTAACGAAAATGTTATTTCACTTCAAAGAACTAACAAAAATAACACGATGTGTGAAAAAAGTAATAATATCGATAAAAAAATGAAGTAGTTACATGCTTTAAAAGTTTTTGGTGGGGGCACTTTCTATCCTTGTCGCACAAAACGGCCATTTGTACTACGTAGCCGTAACGTTAATATGGCGGTATGAAATATGACGTCACGTTTATATAGCGCTGTCTTTGTCTAACACGTCATTTCAAATCAGTTACAAGTAATTAAGCCATTTTCTGATCAATTTTATTACTTTTTTAACACATCGTGTTATTTCTGTCAGTTCTTTGAAATAACATCAAATTTTCGTTAATTTTTGAAAGTAGTCAAGTAGACAAAATTCTGGATTGATGAAAATGTCGTGAGAAAGGTTTTGAGTATGAATTTGGATGGGTTTAAGAGTAGAGGAAGACCAAAGAAACGATGGATGGACTGTGTTAGGAATGATATGGTAAGAAAGGAGGTATCTCATGAGATGACGAGAAACAGAGAAGTATGGGTGAAGTCATGCTGCGCCTAACCCAAATTAATTGGGAGTAGGGCAAAAGAATTATGTTCATGGTACCAAGGTACCTTGTCATTCTTGCTTCGGTCTTTGAATAGGTTCAGCCGTGTTTCTTTAAGTTGACTGCGTCGTTGATCTAGTGATCGCAAGTGCTATTGCTGAGCCTGAGGTTCAGGGTTTTATTCCCGGGTTGGTTAAAGTGTTATTGGGTTTTCTATCAAGAATTTTTCAGTAGCAGCCATGAAACCGGGATTTATGACCGGTTGATGACATTAGTCCAGCCCCTGTATGGAAAAGTGACAAAGATAACTTGGGAAATATATGTGTAGTATTACGTACACCTCTGTATTACTCATTGGGGATTACAGGCGTGATGTTACGATATAGTAAGTAGGTATCGTGTTAGAGTAGGTACTTCACCAGTCTCGTTAATTGTAAATGTGTGAATCAGTTTTTTATTATGTATTTTTATGCAGCGTTGAATAATTGCCGATCATTTACGATTCCCTTTAATCATCATTTCAGCCGAAAGACGTCTACTGCTGGACATAGGCCTCCCCTAAGTGTCGCCACATTGACCGGTCCCGTCCGTCATTCCCTTTAATGGGGATGCGTTAAAGATTAAGTTTCATACGCTGCTGCTCGTGATCAATTCATCAAATAAAATTAAACCTTCTTCTGGGGTGCATTTAAGAAATGAAATATAAAATTTTAATAAAGGAGACTTGTAATCAGAAGTTTACAGGGTCCTAATAATGATGATACAAGAGTTAGTTAGCAAGTAATAATAATAATATAATATAATAATAATAAGTGCTTTGACATAATACATATTTCTTTTCTAAGTTACGTTTCAATAAACTAACTCCGCATAACGCATTCTAGCCTCTATCATCAGCCTACAGCTAACGGTTGCAGGACAAAGGTCTCTCCAAATGCACGCTAATCAACTCGATTCTCGTCAACTCTGAGCCATCTGCGACCAGCTTTGTGAAAATCGTCGCCTAGTCTAAGGGTGACCTACCTTACGTTTGCTGACTTGCAGCCGCATCATTTTTTTAGTCACTAAACGTCCCTACGTTTAGTGACTGAAAAAATACTTTAAAAAAAAAAATGTACCATACTGTAATGTCACACGACTTTCCAAACCACTGGATCGTCTTAATTTTTTATTTACGTGAAAGAAGAAATCAGTGATGTGTTAAATATTTTTTGGAAAATCTGACTTACTAATTAGATTTTTTTGTCAACTACTCTAGTAAACGTCTACGAAAATCAGTGCTACGGTTTATTTCGTTTCAGCGTATGCTATTTATTACGTTCATTATCATAATTTCAGCCAAAAGACGTCCACTGCTGGACATAGACCCCCCCAAGTGTCGCCATTTTGACCAGTCTCATGCGTTTTGCATCCAGGAAATCCCTGCAACCTTTCACCAGCTCATAGGCTTTCCACCAACCCAACGACTTCTGGTTCGCAGTCCTTTCTGCAAGCAACGTGCTGCCCTGTTGTCAATGTTACAGTCTGATGCATAAAGAACCTAAACAAGAACTTTTATCCTTAGCCCGCGGTGTGCGGATATCGTGGGTCCGGTCAAGGGCGAGTCGTAACAGTATATTATGACATTTTACTGGCTACCGTCGTAAAGTGTTCGCCGACGGATATATTACCATATGGAGGAAATTGACTTCAACTTTGTGCCAATCTTCCGCAGTGCTGGTATGCGACGAACGTAGGGAACTTGGAAGGAAATTATGGCATTTTTATTCAGCTATTTGTAATTTTATACCTGTGCAATCGCTTAAACGTACTCATGTCACATTACTTTATTTGGTACTGAACCAGATATGCATATAATCTGCGTCAGGATTACTGGACCAAGAGACATTTTGGAAGTTTGAGCAATACCAAGTATCACGAAGAATGGTGATAAGGTGTTAATGGTGAGAATTTCATTTAAATAGGTATAGCGCTGTGCTGTGGGTCCCTACAGCACAGCACCATGCTGAATGGTAACCTGCTTGTCCATCATCATCATCCTCAGCCTATAATGTTCCCACTGCAGGGACTTAGGCCTCCTCTGTAGGAAAGGGACCACGCGGGCCCAGTGCGGCTTGGTACATGTCACATATCTTCGAATTTTTTGGTTCCTGTCTGGTTTGCTTTTTTTATTAATTATTTTCTTTTATCTTCAGTTACTTACATTGGAAACAAAAAGTAAATCCAGACAGGTAACAAATACTAATCGCTAATCAAATACTTTCACTATAGGCAAGTAAAAACCTGACCCCTTTTATCTGTGAATCATATTTCGTCGCCATTTTTGTATCAATTTCTTTATCCTTCATTCCCACGCAAAAACCGCAGCTTCCTCGCAAATCAATCGCGAATATTCAAATATAACTAAAGCTCCAATCGGCTGGATTCCTGGGGGCTTGCCCATCAATCATGTACGGGCGACGGAGTGGAAAACACCTGGTCGGGTCACTGACCCCGCTCGATATTATATACTGGGAACTTGTGAACGTTGTGTATGTATTTGGTAGTATGTAAAGACAATAGGTTTGTGTTTGGTGTTGTTTTGTTGGGATTAATATGGAAGTCTTAATTACAGTATATAACAATGCTTGTTTGATTTGAAATTTTATTTAATGGAAGATATTATGTAGATACAATAAGTATACACTCCGAAATTTATGTTCAATAGTGGTACAGCGGGTTTAATGCCACAAGGCGTTCTCTACCAGTCAACCTTTGGTTTCAATAGGACAACATACTCGTAGTGATAGGGTCCAAAATAATATCTAAGAAATAACTTCTTCATTAACTGCTTCAGATCTTTGGTGGATCCCTGCTGGATTTTAATTCCAGCTTACTAATCCGTCGTGGACTTACCAAAGATATATAAGTGTTACCCAGGGACAGGACTGTGGAGGTCATATTGCAGTTTCTGCATGTAAAATACTGGTATGCAGCTGCATCCAGTTAGACTGGAAGCCGACACTTAAGAATATACTGATTTTGACAATAAAGACGAATATCACTCCTTAACATAACATTACATGAAGCATTTGTTTTCAGGCAAAAGCAGACTAACACACACATGATAAAATATATATATATATTTTTTTTTTAAAACGTTGCCCCACACTAGGAATTTCTCCTGTATCGTGGGTGCGTTCACAAACATTTAAACTCACATACACTAATACCCAAACCCGGAACAACTATCTGTATTATACAAATATTTGTTCCGTGCGGGAATCGAACCCGCGACACACAGCGCAGCAGTCCAATCGCTCAGCCACTGCACCAACCGTGCCGTCGTAAATTGTGGTAGTAAGTGCTCGTAGAAGCTTAAAACTACACACATCAAAAGTGTCTAGGGATCAAGCATTTTTATGCGGATTTCTTGAGATTGAGATGTGGCTTTGTAATAAATTTATGATTTTATAAATTTATATGGATCCTTTTTGGTGCATTTCATAATTTGAATCAGGAACTGTGAATCAAATTCGAGTAAAAGATGAAAATCAGCTGTCAATATTTTCCCTATAAAAACACAACGCATTGAAGACATTATTAGTGCTACTGTTTCCCTACTACTGATTAAAACCAACGTTATTATGGAGCGGCGACGTCATTTAAGCAGGGAAGAAATGCTCAGAGCCGTGGGAATGATAGAAGCTGGTTCCCGGCAACGTACTGTGGCTCTAGCTCTGAATACAAGTCAGAGTGTTATCAGTCGACTTTGGACACGTTACCGAAGCACTGGTACCGTGGCTGAGCGCCATGGAGGACGGTATCGCTGCACCACACGGAGACAAGACCGATACATTCAAATCTTAACTCGAAGAGCTCCAACAATAACCGCCATGATGTTAGCCGTGAGGCTTCATCACTCTTCAGGGAACTTAATTAGCGACCAAACAGTCAGAAACCGCTTGCATGAAGTGAACATGAAGTGTTTAAAAAATCGACCAACCTACAAACTGCACTTGTTACTTATTATGCGTATGCCCAGGCATGGCTTAGCTACGGGGTCATGCTTTGGGGTAACAGTACTGATTCACAAACCTTATTTACTGTACAAAAGAAGTTAATTCGAATATTGGCCAACATAAAACAAACAGATAGCTGCAGACCACACTTCCAAAAACACAAAATACTCACACTTCCCTGTCTATACATCTTAGAATTATGTAAATTTGTCAAAAAACACCCCGACTTTTACACTACTTGTGAAGAAACACAAACAAGATACACTTTTCGACGCAACAAAAACAAAATAAACAAACCCCAATCCCGACTCAAAATGCACTCAACCAGCCCTTTAATTATGTCCATAAAAATCTATAATAAATTACCAAACAAAATTAGAGAAATAACTAAAATAAATGTATTCATTAATAAACTAAAACAATTTTTGGAATCAAAGTCTTACTACTCAGTAAAGGAGTTTTTAGATGATGAATAAATTAAACAATATAATAAACAACAACACTAATTTAATAAAATAATAAACAATAATACTAAAATAATAAATAAAATAAATAGTAACATTAATAATATAATACTTATTAAAACAATTCAGTATCGAATATCAAATATAAAAACAATAAATTAAATATAAGAAAATAACTTGAATTAATAATTATTAATACCTACACAATACATCTTACTTTACTATACCTATATACGCAAACCTTATATTATATATTCTATCTATACATTAGTACTCCTGATTAGTCACATTAAATAATTAATGATAATTTGAACTCCTATTTAGCTGTCTTCCTCTCTCTTTATCTTTGCTGTGCCCGACAGGGTCCATATTGATCTTCTTTTTTATTATGTACCTACCACCTATTTTATACATATGGAATGCAATAAAGAATTGAGTATTGAGTATTGAGTATTGAACCTTCATTCCCGAAGACCGCTACGGCTACCACCTATAGCAATGCACAATCGTAGGATTCGATATCAATGGGCTCTTGAACACAGAAATTGGGCAGAAGAACAATGGCGTTTCGTGTGCTTTTCTGATGAGTCTCATTTTGGTATGAGACCGGATACAAGACGTATACGACACTGGAGAACCAATGGACGCCAACAGCGATTAAAATCCTGCCAGGAAGTCCATCCTTATAGTGGTGGAACCATCATGGTATGGGCGGGTATTTGGATCGGCGGAAGAACTGAGTTGATTTGGATCAGAGGCAACCTCAACGCTCAAATTTATGCTGAGACGATTGTATCAGACGTCATCGTTCCTCTACAAGTGCAAATCGGTCCCTTATTTCAGTTAATGCATGATAATGCACGACCGCACACCGCAAGAGTTGTAAGACAGACTCTCGCCGCAGCTAACATCAATGTCCTGCCCTGGCCTGCTCAGTCGCCAGACTTGAACCCGATTGAGCATGCATGGGATATGCTTCAGAGAAGAGCTCTGCCGAATATGGAGGGTATCCAGTCGCAAGAAGACCTTTTTTTGTTGTTGCAACGAACATGGGCGGCCATTCCACAGCGTGATTTGGATGAACTCATTTTGAGTATGCCAAACCGATGTTCTTGTGTTGTTAGTGTTCGCGGTAGAAACACGGATTATTAATTGTTTAAGTTACCCAATAAAATTTTAAAGAAAACTGTTATTTCAGTCTTTTTTTCGAACTTTAATGTTAGTGGTTCAAATGTCAAAAATCCCTTTATTAGGAAAATGGCAAATTTCTTTATTAATGCAAAGGTGACTTGGTTTATCGTTACTGTGACAAACGAAAACACTTTATTTGATGAATCCTTAAAGAAAATTTTAATTAATATCAATCAGGAGAAAAGTTATTGCAAAAATATATGTTGATCCCTAGACACTTTTGATGTGTGTATATTAATAACACTTCAATTAACACTGTGCGTTCATGTGGCACTTGCCCATGGAAGCATGAACACAACATCATACCTTAGTCCTAGGTATCATCATCATCATCATCAGCCTGTTCCCACTGCAGGGACTCAGGTCTCCTCTCAAGAAGAGGGAAAGGCTTTAATCCGCCACGCGGGCCCTGTGCGGGTTTTGGTAGATGTCACGTGTGTTCGAGTTTTTTGATTCTAACTGCCGCACTCAGGAAGCTTTAACGATTACTTAGGTCATTACTAAGTAAAGGTTTTGACAGTTTTGTCATACAAAAGTATGTCAAATCTTTACTAAGTGACGGCTTAAGTAATAATGAAATTTCTCTGAGTACCGCAGTACGACAAGCCGGTTTCCTCATGATATTCCTCCGCAAATAAAAACATCAATTCGTTCACAAATATCTACATACATAATACAATTTACAGATAACAACCCATCCTACTTACCCACGCTGTCCAGTACTAAATCAAGTTGTTATGTGACACAACCGTGACATGAATATCGGACTAACCGATTAATGTACGCGTATCTTGGTTACTGAACCGTTGTCGATCAGTGGAGACTTTGTTTCTTGATTGGTGGGTAATTAAAAGGGGATATGTGGGTAAGATTGAAGCCGCGGGTTGTACACTAGTTATTGCGGCCTCGACATATAGGGCTAAGAAGGAACATGGGTGGTTTTTAGTCAGTAGAAGTCTGACACTCCCTTTAGCTCTTCCCAAGAGCCGGAGGGGTTATTTGATGATTTCCCAACCCCAAGATCACTGGGTTTAGGTTTTGTACGGTTTAAAAAAAAACCTTTAAAAAATCTCTTTTTTCTAATTATCGAGTTAGAAGTTCACCTATTTCAAAGATAATCATGATTCATTCATTCCACTGCCGCGACGCGACTAGCTTGTTGGTCTATTGGTCGCAAAGCGGCTGCTGTGCATGAGGTCCTGTGGTCGATTCTCGGTTCGGACAAAGCGATACTGGGATTTCCATCAGGATTTTTTCAGTATTAGCCACGGAGTCTGGATTTATGCCTGGTTGATGGCAAAAGGCTTACCCCCTATTAAGCGACATGTACCTAGGTGTACTAATGGGTACACCTCTACATAACCCTTTGGGGTTTACAGGCGTGATGTTAAGTTATGTAGCAAAAACCTATTGAGGTTTTTTTGTTCAGCGCTATTTAGTTGTGTGTGGTGGTAGTTGGCATAAAAACCAATGTATTATAATCTGATACCAATAACTTTCAAACACCTAGTCTAACCTAAATGAATCACTCAAACTCACTAATACCTAACAAACAGTTTCTATATCGTTCATTACCAATCTATTCCACTCAACTTACGCTTTGATACACGATAGCTGACTTCAATTCAGACACGACATACTCGTAATTAAGTTCTTGAGACAAGATCTAGTGTCTCTATTTACGACGTAGGACCTCCCAGGTCCCCAAACGAAAGAAGGGGCAGCTAGCTAGGGGGGTAGCTCCGGGGCAGCGCCAGGGGAATTGATTCTGCAACGGCGGGTAGTATTAATAGTAGGTATCCTTGGCAGGGATCCCCATCGATTAGGAGTTTATGGGACGGCCATGACCTGTAAACCTTTGAAAATTTGCTGTGTGGTGTGATGTTATGGATAAAGTAAGATATGAATAAATAAACGATTAAAAAAAGAAAAAAAGGGCACTTGTTCTCCCCACCACTGCGATTTTTTTTTGTTCTAGACCATGCCTGGGAACCCTCTAGTTGCGGATATAAAGGGTGTAAAAGTACCCTTAACGCAAATGAAAGGCACTTGTTCTCCCCACCCACAAATACTAGTTTTTCAAGTTATGACTTTACTTAAGTTAGCTCCATAACCCGTTTACTATTCAAAGCATCCAATAGCACAATGTTTTAAGAGTGCGTGAGTTTTCACCGTAAAATGTGATTTTTGCCCCAAAAAAATTTTTAATTCCTGCAAAAAAATTGCGTAGGGGTTGTTATCTTGGTTTGATGTTCAGAATGATTGGTTGACGTTTGCGTGAAAGGTTAATTTACACCCTGTATAATAAGAGGAACTTTAAAAGTTGCACCAGTTACAGAAAAATTGATAAAAAGGAATTGAATGACGTGTAATGGGCGTGTGATGGGGAGGGATACATATAAATGTTGCTGACGGAGAGCGGGAGGAAGACTAAATAAAAGATGGATGGACTGTTTGAGGAATGATATGAAGGACAAGGAGTCAATAGGCCCATGTGTCTCTGACTTTGCTTTACATGCGCCAAGAAATATCTCTCATGCTAGTTTAATAAAGTAAAATATATAATACTAGCTGTTGCCAGCGGCTTGGCCCGCTACAGCTTGAAAATTAAACCCAAGGGAAGATAAAATTGGGATAAAAACTATCCTATGTGTTAATCCTGGTTATAAACTATCTGTGCACCAAATTGTATCCAAATCCGTTCAGTTGTTTTTGCGTGAAAGAGTAACAAACATCCACCCATACTTACAAACTTTCGCGTTTACAATATTAGTTGGTAGGATTAAACTTAATCGTAATGGTAAGGCAAAACCACTTAATATCAAATCAAACTTTTTGATCTTGGAAATAAATAAATAAGTATGTCTTAGCTCAGTCTGCTGAGCAAAATCATATAGTCAACTTATCTGTTTATCACTTCGGTAATCTCAAGTACTTAAGTAATCGTTTTTTAGGAACTTCCAATTTAGATGTTCGTTATAACAGTTGCGCCGTTTAGATCTCAAAATCGAATATATTTCAGTTACACAGTTCATCAATACTTTTGCAAACTTATTTACATCCAATGAATACTTCAGTGTTGTAATTTACACAAAATAAATATGGCGTCTGCTGCTCCCATAGATTAGATTTATTCATGAAACCTTCATGGAAGTCGTAAATTATGTTGTGCTAGTATGATTACTTTGACGTTATTATAATTTATAGGTCGTGAAAAGTTTCGTTCATCCTTAAATATTTAAGTAACATTTGGTGGTTTGGCTAGAGCTTTCGGCAGCAAAACTCGATAACCTTCATATTATTATTATTTCCAAAAATTACATTTGTTTCGGTTATATTTTTGTCGAAAAATACAATAGCCGCCACGAGTTAGGTTATTTTTTTTCACTTTTAAATATTTCATTATAAACATATACTTATGCATATTTTTCTTTCTTTATTTGATTTTAGTCTTTTATATGCACACGATTTGTCTGTTTTCTTTAACATTTTTTTTATGATTTCTTGGACAATGTTGTTGGTTACATGTGATAAAACATAAATATGTGAGATTATGTCTAAATGTATTTCTAATGTGATGTAACTGTTTCTTGTCCCTAACAAATAAAATGAAGTAAATAAAATTCCACTTACAAAATGTTTGTAATTTATTAAACTACAGTAAGGTTTTTATTGAATAAATAGTAGGTAGTCTGTAGTATTATAGGGTTTTTTTTTTTGGTTTTCAACTAGCTTAAAAAAAGGGTTCGTAAACAGCTGCGGGTTGTTTGAAAGATATACCGCGGCCGGTTGGTTTTTAGCCATTAGAACTATGACACTCCCTTCAGAGTGCTTCAGTACAAAAAAATTATACGAAAACAAGTACCTCCTATAAACAAACTATTCACTTATGGTTTTTTTCTAGCAATGATAAGTGCCACGTGTAGTTTAATAATCAACGTTAAAAATTGAAGTCCCTGCTATTTGAGTTTCCAAATATAAACAAAAATAGTTCCATAGTAGACCTAATATTAGGTAGTATTGTCAAAGAAGATTTTGTTTAAGGCACAAAGTGTCCTGACCCTAATACAAAGTAAGTTGACAGCACCAATAACTGTCCGTCCCAAAAATAAAAAGCCGTGTGTATTCCCGACCAGCCCGTGGACAACGAAATCACTTGATAAACACAAGATTGACGAGGAAAGGACATTTATTTGCTAATCGCTCGTAATGACGCGAATGTACGATAAAATTATTGCATTTTGACGTGTCTGTGTTTTTAAATGTGCGCGTTAGTCATGATGTAAGTTGCTTAGACTTTTTGGGTTATGTACTTTTGAGTTTTAACTGTACATGACATGGTGAAATAAAGGTTCACGAACCCATTATTCTTGTGAATATTTGAGTATAACCGCTCAGTAACAGTATTTTCTTGTGAAAAATTGAGCAACTACAGTGTTGAGAACAGGATAGATTTTAAAGCAAAGAAAACAAAAGTTCAGCTTTGACAATATATGTCGCAGCACATATTTTCACAGACTGACTTTTTAGTTAAACAAAACATAAATTGAGAGCAAAAAAAAATCAAAAGCGGTTGGTAACAACATACGGTTCGCCAACATAGCCCCCGACGGTGTGAGGCACCAATTTACTGACCGGCGACCAGCAAAACCACCTTTCGAGTGCTCTGACCATTGGTTCCTGGGGAGCGTGCTAACTGGAAAAAAAGCGCAGAGACGAGGAGACCACTTCTGGCAGCGCTTCGTGATGACTGATGAGTTTTTAGTAAAACAAAACATAAATTGACAAGCAAATAGGAAAAGTAAATTTATCAAAAGAGTTTGGTAGCTGGTCAACAGTTTTTAACACAGCTGGAACAACAGAACTTCTTGAAACTATCTGTCTGCGGTAGAAGAACTATGCACTGAGCCACTAACAGACAAGATACAAGCTACTTCGCTATCTCTTCATAAATAATTCGTCTGTATCCAGAACCTGAAATAGTACTCCTTCTCCAACGCCACGACAACATGCCACCCATGACAGCTGGCATGCCTAAATTTGTACCTACCTCTCAGTAGGTACCGCTAATGCAATCGGTCAATAATTTTCGCCTGTCCTGTCGAATCGATCATTTTGTTCAAACTTGTCAGGTTGCATGCTGATTATTTTTCAGGTCGAAGAACCAGACAGCATGGCCGATATTTTTTAAGGGTTGCGTGTAATGGTTTATAATATTGTGTTCGTAGTAAGCTTAATTAAGACAGCTGGAACACAGCCTGCATAGATTCGCACCAGACGTAGATTTGCTTCTCACTATCTGAGATGGTAAATATTTATTCTATTTTACTTAAGTGTAAGAGTCCTTGAATAAGCTGGAATTTGTGACGCATGAGCCAATGTTTTTTTTATGTATGAATCGTTTTTATTTGGATTAGACTATCTCGAAAAAATAAATATTTTTCAATAACACCCCACCCACTAATCCTAATTTTTATTTTTCCTGCTGCCCTATTCTTAAAATATATGGTAATGGTTATACTTTATCTCGGTTTTGAAAACAGGAAATGTAAGGATGTATGAATATTTGCCTCTTTTACGCAAAAACGGTTTAACGGATTTGGATAAAATTTAGCACTATGCTACTTTACATCCTGGCTTAACACATAGGATACTTTATATTCTGTTAGTACGATCATGTTCATGGGATACATATCGAAAAGGTCGCGAGCGAAACCGCGGGCATGTGCTAGTGGTACAAAAATAGTTATACCTACAGCTGTTTCGCAAGTCATATCAATATTTCCATTTCACTTGAGACTAAATGATCTCATCCAAAATATCAATACAACTCGGTCTAGCTTTCAAGGAACGAAAATATGACGTCATAATTCACGTTATAAGTTGATAACCACGTCCTACGGAGAAATAATACGGTTTTACGTGGGTGTAAGAAAAATAAGTGTAATATCTTGTTCTCATACTCCTACATTACTTTGGGAGATGTTTTAAGTTAACCTCTCCCGGTGCTCTAGGATAACAATAATATTATTTTCAGCCTTCAGTGAAGTAGATAAAAGTAATGTGTAAATAGCTCCTGGTTTTTATTTTATTAAGTTACGAGTTGAAAATACACGATAGTTAAGAAATATTAGGTATATTGGGTATCAGAGGTTAAACTTGACTTATAAGTTTTAGCTCTCTTATCAGTAGGTATTCTACAGGGTGTAAGCGGATCCTTCAAGAAGACGTCAACCAAGCATTATGTACATCAAACTAAGTGGGTACACCCACGGAAAAATTATTGCTGGGAAATGATTTGATTGGGTCCAAAATCAAGCACTCCGGTAAAACTCAATTTTGCACTCTTAAAACATTGTGGTAATTAATAATAGTAAACGGGCCATGGAGGTAATTAGACTAAAGTTACTTCATGAAAAACTAGTATTAAAAAACAGCTGTGAAAAATTTGGAACTTTGACCCCAATGTCTCCGTGACCAGAAGGTTCCCAGGTATGGTCTAAAACAAAAAACTCATCGCATAGACAGCGAGAACAAGTATCTTTCGCCTTTTTTTTTTTTTTGGCCTGTTGAAAATCATCGAATAACCCCTCCCGCTCTTGGGCAGAGCGAAAGGGAGTGTCAGACTTCTACTGACTAAAAACCACCCATGTTCCTTCTTCGCCCTCTATGTCGAGGCCGCGATAACTAGTGTACAACCCGCGGCCCCGACGGGCGTCGGCCCTTTCGGGCCCCTCTCATGTTGCTGACATCTCTTTGAGGCGCACGTGGAACACGAACACGCCGTCGACACGGCCTGTTTTCGTCGTAAGACGGACGGACGGCGAGTTAGCCCATCACTCACCGTCCACAGGCCCGCGTCTACGGTGACCGGAGGTCATCGCGAGACCCCCGACGCCCGGAGCGCCTCCCGCGGCGGCTGGGACGAGAGGTTATCTCCCTCTCGCGTTCCGCCACTTCCTTCGCTAGCATCACTGCTTCGCAGAAGGAGGAGTATCTTTCGCCTTCATTAAGGATACTTTTAAACCCTTTATATCAGTCCTTCAGTAGTTATATTTTGATAATATCGAGTTCACTGTTTTAATTAGTTTTACAAAATAATTTGATTCGTAATTTCAGATATATATTTAAATTATGTGTATTTTTATCTCAGGCTTCCAACTTCTTTGATCTAGGAAGAACATATTTAATCAGCCATAAAGATTTCTTCTCCAAAACCGGGAATTATGTACATTAAGACCACACCCGAACTTCAACCAATAGCAGCATAGCACAGATTAATATCTTCACAGTGACGGTTAGAGCACGATGATAACACGTGTCTCCACCCCATTCGTATGCAAGCTGCGTACGCGCATTAAATCAGAAGCTATCAAACATTTAGTTCTTGTTGTTTGACTGTTGAATAGTTAAGTGTAGGGTACACAGCTTGTAGAAATATCGAGATACTGACATGTAAAAAAATGCTTTCGAATTGATTTAGTTCTGTAACGACAGTGGTAAAAAATAGACAGGAACTGATTCATTATTTTATTTGGACAGAGTCTCGACTTACAGGTTTCACAATCGAGCGCGACAAGACCTCGAAACTGAGCTTACAGGGCATTATATAGACTGATATCCCCACCGGAGGCATCCGGTGGTTATGGCGGTGTCTTCGCTTGACTGTGATTGGCTCGCGAGTCGTTGCCCGTCATTGGCTGGCTAGAGTGGCATGGCTATGGTATGCTAGAGTGGCATGGCTTTGGTTTGCTAGAGTGGCATGGTTATGGTTAGCTGTCATTGGCTGGCTAGGGTGGCACGCTGTGAGCAGGCTGTTGTAACATTCGGCCGTCCTGGAACAATTGCTCCCGCAATGGAAACAAGAATACAGTGATTACAAGTCAGCTCAGAAAAACCAAGTTAAAATGGGGCAATAGACCTCTCAGGAGATTTATGAAATCTTCGGTTTTCAATTATTCGTTCACACTACTGGTGCTATCAGACAAAAGCACTGCTACGATATGTGACAGCGGATACTAAACCTGTAAACCCGTTGTATCATATAATATGACCTTTCATACTTCTTAGTTTACGTCAATCATTACCTAACTCCTCAATATCACATAATATGGCCAGAAAACAAATCCTCTAACAAACAAGAGTTAACCTGGCTCGCCCCCTATAGCATGGAACTTTAAGCTGAAGGAAAAGGAATAAATGCATAAGAAAATTTGTAATAGGTACCCACTTGTACTAATTATTATGGACAAAGATGTAGGAAATGCTTAGTACCAACAATTTTTAACGACATACCTTACGATTTAGAAAATAGCTGTACCACGAAAATGTCTTTTAAAATAAATTAGGAAAGTTTGTTTTTAACACCTATGTAAAAACCTCATTACATGAGATGTGTAGATTCCATTTATGATTATTTATTGTTGTATAAGTATATATTTATGCCATACTAGCTTATGTTTTCGGCTTCACCGCTATTAATTAAAGTGTTTTAACGCAACTTAAATGTTATAGCATTACGTTATACCTAGTCAACTTTTGTGTTCAATAAATGTGTTTAGTTGTAGGTAAAAGTGACGTTGTTATTGATGGAAACGTACCAACAATTTGTTACATTTAAATTAAATATAACTGTTTTACAGTATGACAGAAGTAATATACCATGTAACTCGGATGTAGCCATGAATAAACACTTTTTAATTCATTTCAATTTACTGGCGAAATGTGTGTGTACTCATGAGTATAAGTACCTCTGCCTAACCCATTGGGTATTACATGCGTGATGTTAAAAGCATTAAACCTTGTTGCCGCCAGTAGTCATCGCCTGGCGCCAAAGTTACGGGTCCGTGGCTTAGGCCCCCAGTGGTCGACGCACCTGTGGCCGACGCCCCCGATTCGATTAATTTAATTCAAAGTAATTTTTGATCAAATGTACTGTCATGCACAAAATTTTATTTACAAAAATATTAAATGTACTATTAATTGTAATTATATTTATAACATAGAAATGCTTTTATATTAGAGGTATGTTTAGAAAAATTAAAGTCTTAGTTATTTTTCATTATTTATTTATATATCTCGATAAGAAATCTAGTATTGTTTTTTTTATATAAATCACAGTTTTCATCACCTATAATCAAGAGAATCATTTAACTTAATTATAATAATCAGTCTCAAATGTAATAAAATAAGATAGTAATTTTAAATAATCAGTCTTAAAAATTACTGCAGAGCAACTAACTTTTTACTTAGTGAAATGTTCTTTTATCTTTGTAACAATAATAATTAAACATATTCAACTGTGAAACAAATGAGAATAATTTTACATAATTATATCAGTCAAATTCAATAGCAATAACACAACAAAATAATCAGGCTTAAAAAACAAACGTACCTACTCGTAGAGTAACAAATTTTTTACATGTGAAATGTTATGTAATTTTGCTAGCATATAAATAATCAACTGTAAAAACTTAAACAAATATAAAATTAAAATTTAAAACTTAAAAATAGTATACAAGCAAAATCATCTCTTTTCATTATGTAAGTTAAATTATTACTTTTTAGGACGAACTGCCACATATGGGCGGATTTGTTCTAAAAACATGATTGTGCAAATTTTTTTGTTTTCATACTGTTCAGTTAAATTGGCAATCAATTTTTCATTCTTTCTTGTGTTGTTCTTTCTTCAGCTCACAGGAATGTTTTTGTTTTTTCAGTCTGAAAGAAAAATCTAGATAAATATCTTAATAAATGTCTTTTAAACAATTTTTTTTTTGTAAAATTTTAAATTGTTTTACCTCGTTTGTGCCGTGCCATAGGTAGAAATATCAATCCTAACCATTTCTAAAAACAACAATAAAGACGGGTTCGTTCCCAGGTGTTTTTTTAAGCGGTGATTCCAGGCCTCTACTAAATTAGTGGTTCTATGTTTTTCCTTATAACAACACCACTTTGCGATCATATCCGCAGGCTCAAGCCATTGTTCAACAAAATAATCATTGAACTTAGTTTCTTGGTCGTCTGGAATACTGAAAAGAAAATAATCGATCGAATGATTGTGCAAAAGTAAAAATATAAGGAATAGACAAGCTTTAATAAAGTGTAAAAATTACTTAACTACCTGTTTTCCATTATGGCAAGCCAGCCGTCTTCAATTTCTTCTTTTGGCAGATACACAAGGCAGATGTACAGTTTTACGTACTGTATCGTCTCTTCATATTCTAATAATTTGAGAGATTTTGCCCGTCTATATACAGCATTTTGGAAATGTACAAAACACCCATGAATTTCAGTAGTCGGAAATTCGTTATTTATTGCGACTATTGCTGACATTTCAAAATCCAATGTGAATTTTAACGGTTTGAAATCTGGCAAAGCTTCTTTGATTTTTTTGAACATCATTTCATATGTCTCTTTTTCTTTATTAACCAGCAGCGCGTATAATATGGGCACAATGTTGGTTTCATCTGAATTATTCCCAATATCTCCGTGGATAGTATAAATCTGTTTGAAGGGACTGGGGCAGCAATCGAATGTACCGTCACAGAAGAAGTGGTGCACATTTTTAATTTCATCCGAAGCTATGTCTGATGCAAATACGATGATCCTGTTGCCGTCCTCATTATAATCAAATAACAAATGTTTGTGAAAAATTTCAGGTATAGTAACTTGAGATGGATCCTTGAATCGTATTTTTTTTACCTTTGGGCTGTATATCGGCTTCTGTAAATCGCTTTTTAATATTGTTGTAAATTGGAATTTCATTACTGTACTTTTCCCTCTGTAATTTTGCAATTTTCGTTTCATACATTTTTTGAATGGAGCATAATTAGTTGTGACTTCTCTCTTTAAGTCATTCGTAAGAATTTTCTCGAATTGATCTATTCTCTCTGCTATTTGATAGATAACTTTTGTTTAGCAAGTAAAAATACTTTATTAATAGGGTGAAACACTTTTCTCATTTACTGTACTAAGTGAAAAAGCACAAAAAAAAGAAGATATTAAATTAATCGTGTCGGGGGCTTCGGCCACAGGTGCGTCGACCACTGGGGGCCTAAGCCACGGACCCAAAGTTACATAATCATCGCTTTTTTTTGTAAATCACACTATTAACATATTTCCTTTCCTTTTTTTTTTTCTTTTGCCTTATCACTAAGTTTACTAACCCTAGTCGTTAAGTTATTTTGTTGTTACTAACACTATGGACACTTGTCTGAATTAAAGAGTTTGAATTTGAATTATCATTTTTCACCTTGTATCTTAGTTACGTCCCATTTCTGAGATAACCCTACCGCGCCTAGATTGCCCTGGTTGCCTGGAGCAACCCGATCTGGGATAAATCGTAAGGCTTATAGGTACCCGGTTGTAATATTAACAGTATTATAAGAACTCCATATTATCTGCGACATTAAAAACATGAAACATTTTTCATGTAAGAAAATATAAATAAACTGTTTTGCCAAACTATCGTTTGAAGAAACGGAAGAAACAATTTAAGTTAATTACATCATACCATTAAGACGCACGCACACATACATGTACATACTCACACACATAATTCTTAGCGTGTCGATGGCAAAACTTCATTACTTATACACACTAACACACTACACAAGAATACGTTTTTCTATTTTTCCAATATAATTTTATGTGTTTAAAGCTATTAAGTACTAATGTTAAGTTAATGCAACTCTGGCCCCCAAGATACCCACAGGCGCAGCCTCGTTTCAGGACATCAGTTTTATCACCATTTTAAAATTAAAATTCAGCTTGCTACTGTCATGTATTATCAGAGCTAAGTTAGATTTAGAATTGGATGTCGTTAACCCTCTTTCCTACATTATCCCCTTTACAGTACGCACAATGTAAACATGACGTCACATAATAATATTTACTTATAAATCGGGTTATTTTTGGAAATCAGAAATTTTGTTGATATTTATAAAATTCAGAACTTCGTTTTACTCCTTGTTATTGTCATGATGCATTTTGTAATATTTTCCATCGCGCGAAGTTTGACACAACTCACACAACTAATCTGGTACGGTAAAGGTTTGTTTACGTTATAGCCTACCATCAACGATTACACAATTACTCACTATAGGTATCTGTACACCCACTTCGCAGTAAAACAATACTACTTTTCGGCTTTTCATCTTGTCATTGCACAGTACTGAACAAATCGTTCACGTCTAAATGGTACACAATAAACGGCATCTATCGAACGATCTACTTACCTAAGATAGGCATAGACTTTGACTTTGGCTTTTCGTTTTAGCTTGCTTGGGCTTTGGCTCATCGGTCACCATAGTGAAAAGTAATATCGGGCAATACATGGCATAAGATCATGATTAGTCATTGTATCGCGTATTGCAGTACAGTCCGAATTACATTACATTTTACATAACACGTCATAATACGAAATCTTAGCAACAATTTTATCACCGCAAGGGATTCAAGCCCAAAATCATGATAAACACTCTATCTGACTTGTAACGCGACTAAACTAAAAGACAGGGCGCAAACTACCGTCAATCTACTTTATAAAAGATACGTGCAATACCTGCAATACGTGTGAATTTCTGTTGGAAAACTAGAATCGTACCTACATAATCACTAATACCGACCTATAACATTTTTTTTTTTTCATAACAAGATTTATGTGACTTGCCTCATACTTTTTTTTTTGTAAGTTTGATAAACGGGCGAGCTATTATTGCTAAGTTATTAATGGACTTTCTTTAGTAACTAGATAGAATAAACTGACGCACTTCGTTTACATTACTCGGGATGAGAAATTAAGACGATCAACTTAAATTCACCTGGTTGAATGCCATCGCGTCATGATGTTTTATACCCTAATTATGAAATATGTAAAAATTAGCAGTTCCTCATATTTAATTTTAAGTTCCTCGTTTTCAATTTGTCAAGAACTTTATCCAATAAGTCTAAAACTGTTTGAATATCGGCTGGCGGTAGCAAGAGATCGCCAAGGAATGCTATCTATATATCTGATAATAGTTTAATAAAATTATTGTAGCTATTTATAAGTATCTGATCTACATGATTTACTTTGGAATTGTTATTGTTGGATAATCTTATGCGCACTTGAACTAAATATGTACATTTTAAGTTCTTAACTCTTTAGTACACAACTAGTACCTACTCGTAAAACATTTTTTTGTACCGGGATAATATTATACAGATTATCTGACTATGATTAGATTTACATATCGGGCTTACCAAATTATTTTGTCTACGATTCGCTTATTTATCAACTCATGGGGCACTCCATGGTAAAACACATTTGGCTTATATATTTGGCTAATGGCATTTGGCTAATTTGGCAAATATTGGCATGTTTACTGACCTTGTTATTTATGCATGGTTCCTGGCAGCTCTCAGCGTGAAGTAGGTCGGTTCCTTCCTTCCATGTCCTTGGTTGCTGTTGACAATCTTTAGGTAGTCTTAATTTACCGTAGAACCGTTGCTGGCAGAGAGATGGATACTTCTTGTAACTCAAAGTGTCTCACAGGTGGTTACTGGCCGCAGTCTTCGTTTTCAAGGTCAAATTATGGAATGACCAATGCGATACTGAGGGTAGGCGCTTCGTGTTCCATCCAGATTGTGGCCTGCTTTTTCAATTTGTGCCCTGTGATACTGGGATGGGAGACAATATTTTCCTTGCAGGCGGTGTGCATCAACGTTCTTCGTTTGAATTTTCAGACCTCGTCCTCCACAGTAGGTGACCGTTGACTTTTAAGTAGCAGAGCGTCGTTTTATCGTAGGTTTTTTTTTTTTTATTCGATCCCACTTCTGACTGTAACGACAGTGGTAAAAAATAGACAGGAACTGATTCATTATTTTATTTGGACAGAGTCTCGACTTACAGGTTTCACAATCGAGCGCGACAAGACCTCGAAACTGAGCTTACAGGGCATTATATAGACTGATATCCCCACCGGAGGCATCCGGTGGTTATGGCGGTGTCTTCGCTTGACTGTGATTGGCTCGCGAGTCGTTGCCCGTCATTGGCTGGCTAGAGTGGCATGGCTATGGTATGCTAGAGTGGCATGGCTTTGGTTTGCTAGAGTGGCATGGTTATGGTTAGCTGTCATTGGCTGGCTAGGGTGGCACGCTGTGAGCAGGCTGTTGTAACAGTTCATAAAAAAAAATCAAATAAAAGTCAAGTCTTTACACGGTGGACGACGGAAGACGGACTGCGCCGCTGAGGCCGGCCCTGAAAGTGGTGACGATGCGATCTGCATGCGTGCCGAGAAGGCTGGTTCGAGATGGTACAGGTAAAGAGATCTGAGGTCTTTGCCCAGTTGTGGGACAGTAATGCTCATAAAAGTTAGGCTAATAAAAAATACTACTAGACGTATAGCCATCAGAGCTGCGGCACGACAACACAAAGGGCTTAGTAGAACATGGGTGAGAGACGTAATTTAATTTTGTTGATTTCCCATCCAAAATAAATAAATGGCCAGCAGAAATACTTAACTATGAGTAACATATCTGAGGAACAGAAATTAATTAATCATTTACCACATAAACTGAAATATCGTATACACTGTTATTAGACTACTTCCAACATTTGCCTAATTTATAGACACGTTCATAACTTCAACAATGTCTGTTTAATATTTTCGACTAGTACCAAATGTCCCTTAAATATTTTCTTGACAGCGATGCGAATAACAACAAAACTTAATATTTCTTTCTGAAATATCCGTGCTCGGAATAGTCTACTAGGGACGTTATGGCATTCCCGTGTTAGCAAGCGATCCATTCATCTATAACTAAATCGTAAAGCATTTTTAACACACGTTCGGTTATTCGATATGCTTGAGTCGCGCGTATCAATCGGTTGCATAGTGAGGAGCGGTAATCGATTGTATGGTAAAGTATCGATACAGACGTCGGTAACTCGATAAAACAGCAAAATGTATTATTGTTTTCTGTTAAATTTATCTCCTAAAGAAATGAAGACTTTCATAACGATTGCGGATACTTTAATGAGATTTCAAAAACTCAACAATGTGGCTACACTTGGGGAGGTTCATGTCCTGCAGTGACTTTCAGCTGATAGGATGACGATGGTAAAAATCTACCCTTTTCAGCTGATAGGATGACGATGGTAAAAATCTACCCTTTTCCAAAGCTAAGGGTAGATTTCCAAAAAAATATTGGACACGTATTTTTCTTATTTGACGTAAACAATAAATGAAGACGATACAGTGCTTCGAAAAGTCGCGCGACGTCACAGTTTGGTACGTTTTTATAATACTCTCAACTTATGAACTTAAGTTTAGAGGAATCATTGGAAGAATGGAGTGGAAATGGAGTGAACGCGAACCGGAAGACGTTGCGTTGGAAAGCCGCCCACTAGGTGGACCAATGAACTGGTGAAGGTTGCGGGGATCCGGAGGATGCGAGACGCACGGGACCGGTCAATGTGACGACACTTGGGGGAGGCCTGGGTCCAGCAGTGGACGTCTTTTGGCTGAAATGATGATGAATTCACTGGCTCTTTAAATGCAGTACCTCGCTCCAGAGCCCTCAACATCTTTCTGGCCCTGTCAACATGTTTTTTCCTCCAATCCCCGTGTCAATTACTTATCACGTTATCATTTACTCCTTTTTTCTTTATATCATTCCATCTGTTCTTTGGTCTTCCGCTCCCTCTCTCTCCAGCATCATTTATATTCATCACTCTTAAAGTCACATACGATACGCGATAGAATATTTACATCAATATTTATAAAAATCAATGCCACTTTTCGTTGTAATTTTATAACTCAAGAACGGGCTCACCTATCCAAACCAAATGTTTAGGCTTTTTTTGGACTATTTAGTAGATGTTTCATGTTTGTTTCATTTATGACATTTTTTATAACAAATGAATTCAATAAATGGCGGATCCGCTGTTTGTAGGTCTTTAAAATTACGCCACGGATTTTAATGCAGTTTTCTACAAAAGATAGAGTGTTTCAAGACGAAAGTTTATAATTATCTAACATTGCGCCCATGTGAATCCGGGGCGGGTTGGTAGTTTATTTATGTATCTGTAAATGATTGTTCTGTTCTATATGCAAGGCTTGTTGGTTTCCCGTCGGGGCTGCGTGTTGTTCTTAAGAGATACCGCGGCCTCGACACAAAGGGCTAAGAAGGAATATGGGTGGTTTTTAGTCAGTAGAAGTCTGACACTCTGTACCGCCGCGCGCGTTGATTCATTTGATGATTTCCCACCCACCTGTTGGTAAGTCAATTTAGGCTTATTGGTAACATCGATATTTTCTCTCTAATCCTACGTCCGCGCGTATTAATCATTGAACGCGTATCGAGCACGCTCGTGCGCCCTCCGCTTATAAAAATAATAAAATCCATTGCTTGCGAGTGGTCAAGGAACCTAGTGCGCAGTTCTATCTGACGAATTATCACGTATCTTACGAGGTCAAGAGTACTTTGAGAATGTTGTCGTAATCGAGGAATTAGTTTCGAGGGTTTTTTTAAGGTCATTTAAAGGTTTGCAACATTTTGCTCTTTGGTAGCCGTAATACGATATATTCTCTAATTATAACACGTTAAGTTCCCACGGGGTTAGGCAGAAATCAGTGAACGCCACCTGCGATCCTTACATACTCCATTTGCCTCGTTAACGTTAGTACATCTGGTCAAACACGCACGTCGGTTGCGAGTACGAGTTAATTTAAAAATGGGGCAAATAATGGGAAATGTAGCACACTTATACGACATAGCTTCGATACAAAAACTCATCAAATACAAAATGTTTATCTGATTCTTGCCAAGGTAAAGGCTGAAATTACAGAATCCCACTATTATTAATACTGAAAACCATCCATCCATCTACTTTGATCCTTACATACTACTTTTGCTTCATCCACAAACATACATCTAGTCACAGCATGTACGTGAACTTGAAGAAGGATCTTTGTAACGAACACCACCAATAAATACCGTTTTAAAGGACCATTAAACAATAACAAATGCCATTTAGCTATATACAATCAATGGGCAATACTTTGAAACCGGAAAATGTTCGTAAAACATTGGACATCTAGTTTAACATAGATTGATTGGCGCCAGCCCTTCGTGATAGAGATTGATTCGTTGCTACATAATTGAATTTTGCGCGCTGATCCGTTCCCCAGGATTTACGGACTTATCCTTAGTCCGGCCCGTTAATTGTTCGTCTTTATTTAACTCAGTGTGTTTATGTTCAATACTGATTGTTTATTAAATAGTGTATCTTACAACAGAGTTCGGTTCCTAGATTGGACTAAATTAAATTGATGTTTTCCGTCCACAGGCCCGCGCCTACGGAGGCTGGGAGCCATCACGTGGCCTCCGACGTCCGGAGCGTCTCTTGCTGCGGCTGGAACGACAGGTTCACTCCCTCTTACATTCCGTATCCTCCACCTCCTTTGCTGGCATGATTGGATCGCAGAAGGGAGCAACGGCATCCTAATCCCTCTCGCGCTGGACCATGGATTAAACCAGAGCGGGACGCGGTAGGTCACCGCTACGAAGAGACAGCGGGGCACGGCAGTCCTATCTTAGGGTTACTAACGGATCAATAATTTAGGATCGTCTTTTTTAAACGTGTTATGTAAAGTTCCTAAGTAATATAGAGAAACCCTTATGAATACAAAAACACCTTTTAAAAGCTTTTCTTTTTATTTTTAATCTGGGGGCACGGCAGTGCCCCCGCCAAGTCGAGCAATAAAGCGACACGGGCCTACCATCCTTTTCTCGAACCAGTTCAGGCCATTTTCAACCTCCTATAACTTCGTTGTGGATAAAACTAAGAGCCTGAATTTTTAAGAATATATAACTAATCAAAGTTCCTTAGTTTTGTCACTCACTCACTCACTGACTGACTTTCGAATTCGCCAATGTTAAACAGGCCATTGTAATAACTGACCATCACATTGGCCATCGCATTGGCCAATGTGATGCAGAGGCCAAGTCAATCCATTTAAATAAAACATCAAAGGTTTTTAAGTAGTGACTGAATATAGTAACTGACTTGGTATTACATGGATCTCACTACTTTTTACGGTAAAAGAGCTGAGTTCCGCGGCTTAGCTTTTTTACAAGTTTTTTTTTAGTGAGATTAAGGTTTCAGGATCCGATTCGTGTTTTCAGCAGATGGATTCAGACCAACATAACTAACTTGTAAAAATACAACGAAAAAGACATTGAACAATATCGGAGTTGAGGAAAATTGAAAATTGAAATTGAAATTTGAGAGGCACCGGAAGAAAAGTAAATGTAACAAACAACTTTTTAATGAGTTTATTAAATTCGTAGGTTTTCGTTTTCCTCTTAAGACTCTCATAAGTGATTAACTGTGAAAACTGCTGTTAAAGTCTCCAAAATGTTGAGTATTGTTACCGTCCAAGTTTCCTGCTGACAAAAGAAAACTTTGCATTGTAGCTAATAGACATCCTATTTTATTAAATGGTTTGGAGTTGAATGGAAACGGGGAAAATATGCTTTTGCAAGCTCTCCAGACAAACATAAAAATAAAAAAATAAAAAAAAAATCGACTTCAAAAACACAAAAATGTGAAAACTAAACTGCAGAAGAAAAATCCGCTTCTAAAGTCGGTGGTAAAAAACGAAATCAAAACAAACAAAAGTCACCGACTTCAGAAGCAGATATTATTTTTCTAGTTTTCTTTAGAATATTATCAGGTCAAACAGGTGCCTGAACGAATACAACTAACGGCCCATAGGTACGTATAATTTTGAAAGATTTTCTTTCAACTCTTAACCGTTGAGGAAATGTACCTCCCATCATAAGCGCAACCACATAAAATTGTCATTACGCAAATACTTGAACAGCTTTAGAAAGTATATGAAGAACGTAACAATCACACTAATATTATAAAGGCGAAAGTGTGTGAGTGTGTATGTTTGTTACTTCTTCACGCAAAAACTGCTTAACGGATTCATATAAATTTTGGTACACAGATAGTTTATAGCCTGGATTAACGTAAAAGATTGTTTTTATCTCCATTTTATCTTCACGCGGGATAATTTTCGAGTTGTGGCGGGCGAAGCCGCTGGCAGCAGCTAGTTACCTATAAAATTTGAGGGTTGCCCTCGATTTCTCTGGGTTTCCGTCATCAAATCTTGAATTGATGACAACGGGACCACTTCGCGAGTATTTTATATCGAATACAAAAATAATTTTGACTATCGGTCTAAAATTGACGGATATAGGAGTACAAGAAAAAAAGTCCCCTCGAATTGAGAACCACTTTGGAAGTGGGTAAAAAATGGTGGCAAACAGTTCTCGTTACGTTTTTGTACGAAAATCACGAAATTCCAAAACATCTTTATTTTTTAGAAAAATAAAGGCCCAACGGCGTTCAATAAAAACCCTTAAAACTATATCACGTCCTTTTTCGTCAGAAATTAATTTATAAAACATAAAGGGTGTAAAAGTACCCTTAACGCAAACGAAGGGCACTTGTTCTCCCCACCACTGCGATCATTTTTTGGTTTTAGACCAAACCTGGGAACCCCCTAGTTACGGAGATATTGGGGGTCAAAGTTTCAAATTTTGCACAGCTGTTTTTGTAAGAACTAGTTTTTCAGGTTATAACTTTAGTTAAATTACCTCCATGACCCGTTTACTATTCAAAGCATCCACTAGCACAATGTTTTAAGAGTGCTACATTGAGTTTTACCGCAAAATGTGATTTTTGACCCCAAAAAAAAAAGTCGTTTCCCAGCAAAAATTTTTGCGTAGGGGTACTTAGTTTGATGTACAGAATACTTGGTTGAAGTATGTGTGAAGGATTCATTTACATCCTGTATATTTAAAAGTCTTACATAGCTTTAAAAGTCTGTAAAAGCTGGTGTCACTTTTCAAAGTTTGTCACCTTTTGTTGAAAACTTTAATTAAACCGAAGCAGGTGAAAGTGTCGTTAAAAGTTTCAGATTGTATGCTCAAAGTGATCCCTGCTCTTTTTAGTTTAAATATTTTTCATAACAATGTTCACCCTCGTTTTGGGTCAGACTAGCCGTTGGCCGCGACACTCGTTTACATATAACTAAGTCCTCCGCCGCGTCTGTCTACCTGTCGGTTTGCGATAAACTCAAAAACTACTGCACCGATTTACATGCTGTTTTCACCGATGGATAGAGGGGTTTCCAAAGAAAGTTTATGAATTACCTATAATACTGTAGGCCAGTATAGACCAGTGGTGCTTTTTTTACGCTAGAGTATAGATATTACGGGGAAAGTCAACCATTTGATAAACCGACAATTTTATTGAAAACATGGCTTTACTTACTAAAACCATTAAGCTAACTCCAGGTTTCCAGAAATCCAAAGTCATAGTCGTTGGTGGTTCATACGCTGGAAACTTAGCAGCATAGATGAAACTGATGTACCCAGAGTTAATTGACGCAGTACTAGCTAGCAGTACACCTGTACTAGCCAAGAAAGATTTCTACGAATATCTTGAAAGAGTCACCGATACATTTAGAATATACGGCTCTCAAGAATGTGTTGATGAAATAACTAAGAGATTTAACATGTCTCGTGAATTGTTTCGAAGTCCTGCAGTAATTGTACGACGAACGAAGGTAAAAGTAAAAATTGATAATTGTAAAGATCTTGGTTCGATATTCCATTACATGTTTGCTGCCCAAAGAGGTACTGCTGCAGACATTTCTTTTTTTTTGTGATCTTGTCAAAAACTGTAGTAAGTATGATTTGAATATGTCATTAGAGCCAGTTGTTATGTCAGATGACGCTGTTTCTTGACTTTATCAGATGTGTACAGAATTTGGGTATTTCAAAACTACGTCTTCGAGCAAACAGATGTTCGGAAATATTTTTCCAGTAGATAACGTTGGTAAGATTTGCAGATACAACTTTTTCCTAAAAAGTTGTATCTGCAAATCTTACCAAAGAATATGACGAGGCGAGAGTAGACCAAGGAGTAATCAATACGAACAGAATGTATGGAGGACTAGCTCCTAACGTGACGAATGTATTTTTGTAAATGGAGACATGGGTCTATGGCATGGGCTGGGCATAGTGTAAGACCTCTCAACTGATGCGCCTGCTATATTTATCAAAGGTCCATCTCATTGCCGTGATTAGTATCTAGATCTAAGTGATACCAACAACATGAAGGATGCTTGGAAAAAAATAAAGATCTAATTGAAAAAATGGAAAGGACAAAATTAATAAATCATTCTTATTTTTTATTGTAAAATCGCATATACTTATGTAGATTCCTATCATAATTACAGTTTATTTACAATAAAAATTACATCGAGTTTTGTGATTTTAAAACTTTGAAATACATACGAGTATATTATAATAAATTGTATATACGTAGTTCTTTTTCGTTCTTCTTCATTTGAGTGTCCATAGTGGGCACGCGGGCGCGTTAGCGACGCGGGCTACATTACCTACGCGGGGAGTGCCATACAAGTGGCCGTAGTGAGTGCGGGTACATCTCAAACTAGTTCGAGCTGTCCACGCCGGTTGTTGTGATGGCGTCTTCACAATTAAATTGTTGAATAATTAATAAGTGCCAATCAAGCACGACCTGCACTATTGATGTCGACGAAACATCGTCAATAGAAAAATTGCTCCCGCAATCTTTCATGCAGTGTGTGAAATTCTCCTTCATTATCTCTGATTAAATAATTTTTATGAATTCCATTTTTTACTTATAACATTTGCCATTTAAAGTAAGAATTTTCCAGTAAAAACGAGTCTTCTTCATTCATATTATATTTTGAAAAACACTGGAAACGACAACACTTGGAACGAAGCCGCGCTCGACTGCAAACAGGCACAATCGCGCGCGTTACCGCACCCGCGCCACTCCCCGCAAAAATATTCACACCTATAAGGAAAGCTTTTTTTCGGTGTACCTATTTCTTAGTGCAATTAAAAGCACAGCTTAGTACCCTTAACGGGATTGTTTTTTTGGAAACTCCATACTGCAAACGTAAATTTAATCATCAATGAGATAAGCTGACGTTGATTCGGCGAAAAGGCGTTTTCTCCATGAAATACTCTAAAACAGAATACTGCCAATTTCACGGGTTTAAATAAGAACCACATTGTGACCACACCACCTGGTTAATTACAGCGGTTGTCCAAAACCACGACCCACCAAAAACGGTGACCTAACTAAAGCAAAGTACATAAATAAACGTTTCAACAGTAATGTTGTTTTCAGGACATCCCGTCCGCGTTGCTGCAACACGATTACGTTGGGGACTAAGCAGATTAGTGGACGTGACGTGGTAAACTTTGGCCTCTCTGTGCTACTAACCCTTTGCGGTGGGGCTATGAGAGCGGAGATCCAGGGTTGCAGAAATCCAAAGTCATAGTCGTAATCGTAGTAATTTGTTCGAAATAGTTGAGAAGGAAGTAAGAAACGATGAATGGACTGTGTTAAGACTGATATGTGTAACGACAGTGGTAAAAAATAAACAGAAACTGATTTATAATATTATTCGGGCAGAGTTTCCACTTACAAGTTTTACAATCGAGTGCGACAAGACCGCGAAACTGAGCTTGCAGGGCTTTATTTAGATTTTCCCCCACCGGAGGCGTCCGGTAGTTATGGCGGTGGCTTGACTTGGCTTGCTAGTAGTTGCTAGAGTGGCTTGGCTATGGTTGCCTGTCATTGGCTGGCTAGAGTGGCTTGGCTATGGTTGGCTAGAGTGGCTTGGCTATGATTTGCTAGAGTGGCTTGGCTGTGGTTATCTGTGATTGGCTGGCTAGTGTGGCGCGCAGTGAATAGACTGTTGTAACATATGGTAAGAAAGGAGGTGAATCATGAGATGACAAGAAACAGAGAGGAAAAGGAAGAGATGCAGTGCCGACCCCAAATAAATTAGGATAAGGGCAAGAGCATAATGATTATGAGTTACCGTGGCCCTTCAACGTACTGCCTAAAAACAAACACGGATAGGTTTTAGTCAGTAAAAGTCTGAACTCCCTTCTGCCACAGAGCTATCGGGTTTTTCCATCAGGTCATTTGTTCAGTCACTTTTTCTTCTTGGCTAAAACACTTAGTTGTTAATGAAACAGGCCCCGACACTATTCCCAAACTACTGTAACTCCTGAAAGCCAGAATCAACAGTGGCGACCACAAGAAAAACGCCGAGACAAAGTCCTAGAGAAACGATTTAACTGTCTTGAATCCCACAACGAAATTAATCAGAAAATAATAGCGGAGGAGTAAGAAAAACAATATTTCCACTTCCCTCCATATCAGCAGGAGACAGAACAGAACAAGGTCAATAGGCACACAGGGACGTATACAACTGGGATAAGCCCAGTTGCCTAGCACCACGGATATTGTTGTCATTAATATTACTGGGTCCTAAGTTGTGAGCTGTTATATTTGATTCCAATAATAGGTACCTATGACAAAAATGCTTGAACGTGCGGAAATTTGTTCACACTTAGAAAAAGTGATGGGTAAACGTTTTGAGAGACTGCCATAAACATTTTTCAAGGATTTTGATCTTGTTGACATTTCAGAAGCATTCCCGCTCACTTCAGAGCCCCAACACCAAACAAACATTATAAAGAAATAAGGGTATGACAATCTAACGTGAGCTATTGTAGTCAGGCTCGAGGCGTTGTTTTGTGATATAATAACATACAGTTTCTTACACAAAGTAATATCTGTAGGAAATGGTTGTAACGTGCTAAACGCTGACTGGATGTTCAAAGGTTTTTTAAGACTGTCGGTGGATGTTAGTATAAATTAGATTTTTTTGGTGACATACCCTATTTGGTGAAATACCCTTTTAGATTATCGAAAAATATTGGATACGTGTTTTTTGTTTTATCAAATTAATAACAATTGACGAAAATAAAACGTTTGACGTCACTTTGTGGGTAAAAAAGTACTTACCTTGTGAGGTCACACGACTTGACACGGGACTTAAACCAGGTGTGGTACCCAAAGTAAACAATAACAATCAGCAGGCCTGCCTCCTAAATACTATGAAAAACTCGAAACTACCCTTACCCTTCACTCTCCCAGCACGGCTGGTCCCCGTGGGAGCAGTAGACCAAAACCCTCCATCGAAAACCAAAATAATTTAAAAAAAAATAGAAAAGAAAAATACCTCTACATTGGCACATTGAATGTGAGATCACTAATTGAACCGTCGAGATTTATTGAATTAAAACACGCTATAGTTAAACTAAAATGGAATGTAATTGGACTATCGGAAATAAAACTTGCAGATAAGGCAATTATAGAACATCATGATTTTATCTTCATGTACTACGGACAAACCCATAACAGGAACGGTATTGGATTTCTAATAAAAAAAGAATTGAAAAACTACATAAAAGACTTCGTACCAGTATCGGACAGAATAGCAAAGTTGAGCATATACATTGAAGATAAAACAATCCATATTATCCAGGTGTATGCGCCAACAGAACAATCACCATTGGAAGAAATAGATCGATTCTACGCCGATCTCAGAAAAGCCATGCAAAACACGAACAGGGACACGCTGATCATAGGCGATTTCAATGCACAGATTGGCCTGCCCACTAATGATGATAAAGATGTTATGGGATCGTGGGGATATGGAAAACGGAGTCCAAGAGGTCAGGTACTAATAAACTTTTGTTTTGAACATCAATTGCATATTTCAAATACCTACTTCAAGAAGAACCCGAATCGTCGATGGACTTGGATGCACCCTAATAGCGTTACACGCAATGAAATCGACTACATAATAACAAAGAACATGAACAGTATCCATAATGTCCATGTCATACCTACTACACATCCTACCGATCATAGACTGGTACGTGCATCACTAATACTTCAGAATAAGCGCATTACGTCAAGAAAAAACTTCGGAAAGTGCAACATTATTGATATTGCGCCTCCTGAACAAGAGTATTTGAAAGCGGAATTTTCACAAGCAACCAAAAACATGGAATTTACAAACATAAAGCACACTTACTCTACCTTAGTCACAAAGATTAAAAACAGCAAAGATAAACTAAAAAACATAAAAAAGTGTGATGGACCTGTTATCCAAAAAAACCTAGCAAGACTAATAAAAGAAAGGGCTCTGTTGAAAGAAAAGAAAAACAAAACTAGCATAGAAAAGAAACATTTATCGGCACTATACAAACTAATTAGAAAACAAATACAACAGAAATCAAAGGAACGTAGATATAATATTATTGAATATGAATTAGAGAAATTTGCATCCGTCAAAAGAGCCTACAAAAGACTAGATACCAACAAGAAGTGGATTACACAACTCAATAAATACGGACACCAAATAACGGACAGACATCACATATTAAAAGTGGCGACAAAATTTTATGCTAGACTGTATGAACACACTGCCTCTCACGAAGAACAAATCCAAAATATGGAGTCACTCGATTCAGACAGTGTACCAGAATTTCTGGAGTACGAAATTAGCCACTCCATTGAACAATTAAAAACTAAGAGAAGCCCGGGTGAAGATCGAATAACAAACGACATATTAAAAGCCATCAGAGAGCCAATAACACCTATCTTAACCACAATCTTCAATGAAATCTTGAAACAAGAGTCGATACCACCGGACTGGAATACGGCAGTTATAACCTTACTTTACAAAAAAGGCGACCCAGGCCAAATGGATAACTACCGACCAATCAGTATGCTACAGTCACTTTATAAATTATTCACAAGCCTAATATTAAAAAGGATATCAAAGATCTTAGACGAAAACCAAACTAGAGAACAAGCAGGATTCAGATCGGGCTTCTCTACAAACGACCACATTTTCACAATTACACAGATTGTCGAAAAGTACAATGAACACAATAAAGAGCTATACGTGGCCTTTGTAGACTACTCCAAGGCGTTTGATTCTATCTCCCATGAATCTCTATGGTGCTCTCTTTGTGAACAAGGAGTCCACATAAAATACATCAACATTTTGAAAGAGATTTACAAGAACAGCAAAGCGATAATAAAACTGGAGAAAAAGGGAGAACCATTTAAAATTCAAAAAGGAGTCAGGCAGGGTGATCCCATCTCACCAAATTTATTTAACGCCGTTTTGGAGCATGTCTTCAGACAGCTCAACTGGTGTAATGTCGGTATCAAAATAAACGGTGAGTTTCTCAGCCATCTCCGCTTTGCAGATGACATTATTCTGCTAAGCGAAACACATGCAGATCTTAAGCGCATGCTAAAGTCTCTAGATGAGGAGAGCCGCAAATATGGTCTACACATGAATGCTGAAAAAACATGCCTCTTAACCAACAGCATAAGAGTACCTACAATGATACAAGACACATTAGTCGCATACGTGGACAGCTGTGTTTATCTTGGGCAATGCATTTCATTTAACAGACCGACAGAGAACGAAGTAGATCGTAGAATAAACAGTGCATGGAGAAGATATTGGTCATTGAAAGAAGTTTTTAGATCACGCATCCCGATTCGCTTGAAAAAGAAAGCTATGGACACCGTTATATTACCCACTCTACTGTACGGTTGTCAAACTTGGACGCTTACGAAAGCAGTCACATACAAACTGCAAGCCTTCCAACGAGCAATGGAGAGGAGTATGTTGGGAATTAAACTCCGAGACCGCAAAAGAAGCAAAGACATACGGCTATGCACCAAAATTATAGATGCTGTGGAATTGGCTTGCAGGTTGAAATGGCGATGGGCAGGTCACGTAGCCAGAGCGACAGATGGACGCTGGAGTGAGAGGGTTCTCCATTGGTACCCTCGCGATGCACCACGCACCCGAGGCAGACCCAGGCGTAGGTGGTGCGATGATATTGTGGCCGTGGCCGGCCCCACCTGGACTAGAATAGCCCAAGACAGAGAGGAATGGCATAAGATGGAGGAGGCCTTCGCCCTTAAATGGGCACCCAACTATAGTAATTGAATGAATGATTATGTAGCAAATTTAATTTATTGTATTTTGATGAAGCTATTCAAGTCTATTTTGTTGAAAGTTTTTTTTTTTTTTTTGTTATAATTTTATTGTTGATTATTGTTAAAATGCATGTTAAACTATAGCGAATGAATTTATTAGTTTGTAAGAACCAAATGAATATTTTAATTTTTTTTTTTTTTTTTTTTTTTTTTTTTTTTTTTTTTTTTTAATTTTGTTTGTTAATTTTGATTTTGAATGTTATTTTTAATTTTGATTGTTGATTTTAATTTTGATTGTCAGGCTTAATTTTGATTGTTAATTTTAATCTTAATTCAAATTTAACTGTTAATTTTTATTAAGATTTGGTTTTGGTGCTTTATTTTTAATTTTGATTCTAATTTTATTTAGATATTTATGTAATAAATTAAATTGAAATATTTGGGAAATAAAAGGCTTAAATAATAATAATAAGGGTATGACAATCTAACGTGAGCTATTGTAGTCAGGCTCGAGGCGTTGTTTTGTGATATAATAACATACAGTTTCTTACACAAAGTAATATCTGTAGGAAATGGTTGTAACGTGCTAAACGCTGACTGGATGTTCAAAGGTTTTTTAAGACTGTCGGTGGATGTTAGTATAAATTAGATTTTTTTGGTGACATACCCTATTTGGTGAAATACCCTTTTAGATTATCGAAAAATATTGGATACGTGTTTTTTGTTTTATCAAATTAATAACAATTGACGAAAATAAAACGTTTGACGTCACTTTGTGGGTAAAAAAGTACTTACCTTGTGAGGTCACACGACTTGACACGACTTTCCGAAGCACTGTATCGTCTTCATCTTTTGTTTACCTAAGTGAAAAAACAAAAAAATACGTGTCCATTAGTTTTTGAAAATATATTTGACGGACTAATAAGCTGTTTTTGGGGAAATACCCTATTGCTTGTGCACAATTATCATCATATTTTAAACAATCATTAGACACTAGTCAGTTCATGAAGATACAGCGAGGCCACTATGTTTATTGCATACATCTCAGGAAGGAACTTTAAACTTAATTAAAATTTGGAAATATTAAGTTTTACTTTGGAGCCTTGTTCAGAAGACCAGCTGTTTAATACATAGTCGAAACCCAAAACGCAACGCGAATTCTCATTATTTGACAGTCTAATTAACGACGCCCATACTAAAAAAAAGTTTGGTAAATCGATCCTAGCTATAAAGCGTGGGTGAAAATAATTCCTTTCGGTGGGTGAAAAACTTACATTCACTGTCGTACCTACTTAATTCGTTGTGTGAAAGTAACACAAAGAGAAAAGTAGGCAGTATTTTTAAGCCTTGCGAGCAGGCTTAGTTCGGCCGCATATGCCGTCAGAAAAGTTAGAGGTACAACACCGTTCTGGATAATTATTTATTTCCAGAAAAAAATGTTCCATAATATAATGTCTTTCCTGAAAACATATTTTCTGTAGGTGCACGGTACATTTATACTCGCCTAACTATTATTATTATTACATTTAGTGTATCAAAATCCATTAACACTAGACAAAACTCAAAATATACTGAAAAGCTGTTCCTTTTTGACGATTTTAGGTTGGTCCCTTTGTAAAAGTTGTTTGTTTTCTTAAGTACCTACAATCATGTGTTTCATTAATACCAGTAACCCCATTTACAGAAAGGATGTCCTTTTTTTGGACGTTGGGAAATTATCAAACGACTCCTCCCGCTCTGGGCAGAGCGGTAGGTAGTGTCAGACTCAACTTCTACTGACTAAAAACAACCCATATTCCTTCTTAGCCCTTTGTGTCGAGGCCGCGGTATCTCTTTCGAACAACCCGTAACCCCGACAGGAGAAAGGACGTCCTGTCCTGTGGATATTTAGTTTTTTTTTTAACACTTTAAATCGTTTTAGTCAAAACATCATTGTGATAAAACACAGGTACCTAGTAATAAAATGTTTCATGTATTTGTTATTGTAATCGTTAACAAACCACATTGTGAGCATAAAAATAATTACGATTGCTGTAAGTAGCTTAAAAAATAAAAGGATCCGAAGGTCCATTTAAACTAAAAACTTGGTTGTGTTTGCGTTATGATAATTATTTCAGAAGAGAAGTGTACCTTCTGTTTATATTCGCTTGTTTTATGTGGCGTATTGGAGCTGTGGGAACAACACCTGCCCGATTTACTTTTACATTTTTATTCAGATTCGATTTCTGTTAAAAGTTGAATATAAATCCTATTTCGTATCCTGATTACTTAAAGCGGTAGGGAGTGTCAGACTTCTACTGATTAAAAACCACACATGTTCCTTCTTAGCCCTTTTTGTCGAGGCCGGGGTATCTTGTCGAGTCCGCGGTATAAGGCCGTCATTTATTTTAAATGTTTGTAATGGAGGATTCCTGAGTTACAATTTTAGTTTTAGTTTATCTGGTTTTGCCATGCTACGCCATCAAAAAGGGTGAAATCTGATTGTAAGTTAATTTTTATTTCATCCAAATTATCATGAAATTATTTGATTTTGTTAGAGGAGCTCGTGGCTTAATAAGAACTGCCACTCGGGTCGATCGTTAGGTTAAGGTGCGCTTGCCTAGGTCGATCTGTGGATGGGTGACCGCCCATTACATACCGAGTTTCCTCCGTGCCTCGGAAAGCACGTTAAGCTGTTGGTCCCGGGTACCATATATAGATCTGTGGCAGTCGTTACGGGTAGTCAGTGACCTGAAAGTCTGACATACAGTCTTACCAAAGGGTATCGTATTACCTAATATTAACTGGGTTGTGGAGGTCAGATAGGCAGTCGCTCCATGTAAAATACTGGTATTCAGCTGCATCCGGTTAGACTGGAAGCCGACCCCAATATAGTTGGGAAAAGGCTAGGCAGATATAGATATTGATTTTGTTGTCGATGAAAGATGAAAAACTTTCTCCAAAAATAATGAGAAAAAAAACCACTCGAATTGAGAACCTCCTTTTGGGAAGTCGGATATTAAACTCTAGGAGATGCAGGAAACTTTTTTCTAATAGTTTAATTTTTAAGTAATCTACAGTGTGAGTCTTTATAATGTGCACATACCGAAATGAGAGAATCTATGCTTAATTTTATTGATGGAAAAAATATTTAATGGCGCGTTTGCACATTTGATATAAAATGTTATGTTTGAGTTATAAACATGCCATTTTTACTATTAGGTAGCTAATACGATGAAAAATACGTAAAAGTAATAAAAAAGGTAGGTAATGGGGGCGTCTTATTGAGAAATTTTACAATTATTGTAAAAATTGATGACAAAAAAACAGATTTTTGCCAAAAAAAGATGTTTATTTTCAATTGAGGGTAGTTTTTTTCCAGAATTTTAATTTTATTAGGAAGCTTAATTACTTGCAATCAGGAGTTTGTTTCATCGCGATAGATAATTCAGTTTAAAAGTTACACCGTTTTGTTTACACTGGGGTCACAGTAGTGGACAAAATTTTTAAAAATTCCATAAAAAATATAAAAAAAATATTTAAATTTTTTAAATATTTTTTCCATCGATAAAATTAAGCATAGATTCTCTCATTTCGGTATGTGCACATTATAAAGACTCACACTGTATAGGTACTCGATTGTTTGTCTAATCCCATTATATTTATACAGTAATGATTAAGTATAAGTCCCATGCAAAAGGGATAAAAATCATCACTATCAAGTGAACTAAATACGGATTTCAGGTTACTACAAAGGAGAGAGAGAACCTCTCGTCCCAACTACAGCAGGAGATGCTCGGGGCGTCGGGGGCCACGTGATGGCATCCGGCCACCGTTGGAGCAGGCCTGTGGACGGTGAGTGAAGGGCGGGCTCGCCGTCCATCCTTCTCATGAAGACGACAGGCCTTGTCACGGCGTGTTCGTGTTTCACGCGCGCCTCGAAGAGATATCAGCAACATTGCAGGGGCCTGCAAGGGTTCACGTCTGCCGGAGTAGCACGTCTTAATCATAATTTTGCATTTTACACCCACATGCAAAATGGAGTCGGTTGGAATTACTTTTGCCAAGTAATTGCTTGGAAAAACAGACTTAAGAGGATCTTTAGCCTGCAAGAATGTTGCTTGTTAAGAATCCAAGAACAATTTAAGGTTTGAGTTCGATCCAGGGCTGCGGGTTGTTTAAAAGAGATACCGCAGCCCCAGCCATAAAGGGTTAAGAAGGTAAATGGGTGGTTTTTGGTCAGTAGAAGTCTGACACTCCCTTTCGCTCCGCCCAGAGCGGGAAGACTGATTTGATGATTTCCCACCCAAGGAACAAACGCTTACTTTGCCCGAACAAGTTTCTCTCGCTTTTCACACTTCAGACGTACATTTTTCGGTACCGAATTTAGTAGTCCAAACTTGTATTGTTTGTATATTCAAGGAAAATATTTTCGGTAACACGGTCGGTGCTTTTACTTGTTTTGATTTTATTTTTAATGAATGTAGTGTGTACTGTTTGTTTGCTTACTAGCTATCGAACTCAAACCTTTTTTTATGTGGAAAATCATTGAACGACCCCTCCCGCTCTGGGCGAAGCAGAAGGGAGTGTCAGCCTTCTACTGACTAAAAACCATCCACGTTCCTTCTTGGCCCGTTGTATTCCGGGGCCGCGGTATCTCTTTCGTACAACCCGCAGTCTCGGATCGAACTCTAACCTTAAATTGCTCTTGGATTCTTAACAAGATTCTAAGCAAAGATCCTCTTAAACCAATAATAAGTCTGTTTTTACAAACAATTACTTAGCAAAAGTAATTCCAACCGACTCCATTTTGCATGTGTGTGTAAAATGCAAAATTATGATTATGACACTCGGTGCTACCAACCTCAGGCACAAGTCCCACTGCTGGCGAGAAAAAGTCTAAACATCGACGATCCTACCGCTTGAATCTGCAGGTATTTGTTTTTTATAAAGTTTAATTTTCATTTTCATGCACGATAGAGACTGTGAGTAATCAAAAAATAAGATAACTGTTTAGCCCTGATATAATATAGGTCCCATGTCAGTGAAATAAAAATAGGTTCAGTTTGTTGGTCGCTGAATATTCGTACAACCATTGTAGCCGAAAACTCTGCCAAACAAACAAATGGTTTTTAGGAAAATCCATTGTGTGGGATGTTGTTGGATAGGTCTTTAAAAAATATTGCGAGTTTGCTCAAACACTTTTTCGATTAAGGGATTCGTTTTTGAAATATTATAAGCTTTAAAGTGTACAATTTTTGTTAGACTCTAGCTAGTGGGGTTACCTAAACCACCTATACGGGTTGTGTTTGGGCTTGTGAAAAAATCATGGTAGTAGCAAATAGAACGATAATAAAAGGAATCATAGCTAAGTAAACATTACTAGTTTATGTGTAATAGTTGACCGACTCATAAAATTTAATGTACTTGAATAAAACATATTTCTTTACGGAATGTATTTGTATGGAAGCGCAGGTCTTAAAACTGTAAATGTAGGTTAATTAGTTTAGTAAGTTCATAAATTTTGATAGGTAACTACGGAACCCTATATCGTGCGTGGTCCGACATGCACTTTTCCAATTTTTGTTGCTAAATCTACTCGATTCTTTAAAATATCGTTGTTTATATTTATTTATTTTTTTGTTATGTATTATTGTATGCACTTGGGGCATACTGAAGTCTCGTACGGTACATACAATTACCCTTTTTTTTTTTTTTTTGGTGGGTGTAAAATCATCGAATAACCGCTCCCGCTCTTGGGCAGAGCGAAAGGGAGTGTCAGACTTCTACTGACTAAAAACCACCCATGTTCCTTCTTCGCCCTCTATGTCGAGGCCGCGATAACCGTTGGACTACCCGCGGCCCTTGGACTACCCGCGGCCCACATACAATTACCCTCGAACGATATTAATGTGTACAGAAAGCATGGTTCACCGTTGTACGGTAAATGTGCCAAATATTATAATTATGCATTTTTTTTTCTTGCTTACCGCCATCGGAGTGACCAGAGCCTTAGATTGGTAGCGCCGGCTCTCATAATCATAATTTGAAGCCACGTATAGCACCTTTGTACGCAAATAAAATCACTCCCCCGAGCCGGAACGGAACGGAAGCCGACCGGTTTTGCCGGAAACGACACCAGTGTATTGTCTTGCTTTTTAAGTTAAGCCTTAACGACGTGATAAGATAGGGGGTGGTTAGAGATGTAGGACGAGGTTTATTGTGTGGTTTTATTGGATGTAAAGAGATTTGGGTTTTCAAGAACCAGGTCAGATTATGGAGCAAAAAGCAATATTATGAGCAGCGCAGATAGATATAATATTGGGAAGTAAATGTTATACTTACAAAAGCATATCGTCATTACATTTCATTCGTCAATGACTGAACCATGACCTGACTTGGACATTGTCAGGTACTTCAAATCTTGGAGCAAACCTTCTTTTTAGTGATTGTGAAGTCATCAAATGACTTCTCCCGCTCTGGGCGGAGCGGAAGGGAGTGTCAGACTTCTACTGACTAAAAACCCCCCATGTTCCTTCTTAACCCTTTCTGTTCCGGTACCGTGGTATCTCTTTCAAACAACCCGAAGCCCAATACCAACTTTACGTGACTGAAGACGTTTTGGCATGCCAATAGCAAGATTTAGAAAAGACACACGAGTTCAGTCTCGTGAGTATGTGGTTATCAAATTTATTTATTTATGTATTTAATTTGGGTGTCGCCTCAACGCCATGCCTGCGAAAAGTTACTTTGTACGTAACCTAATACCAACACTGTCACGTAGCTGCCTTGTCATCATTTTTCTTTGTTTCAAGGTAATAAATCACACAGATATCTACCAACATATAGCTATACGTTCATACATAAAATGTCCAGATATGATTGTCATGCATAACCAAATTTTTACCTCCATAAAAACGCAGTCGCCGTGTAAAGATAAGCTGGCTTAGCAAGCCGTGAAGCTCATGTTTAATCTGATAGCCAGCACCCAAGCTTCATTGGAAAAAAAACCGGGTAAAAGGAAGGTCTTTGAGCCGGGTGTCGGTATGAGAGGTTTAGCCCTGACAACCGGCAAAAAACTTGCGAAAAAAGATGGGCAAAAGGAGAATTTAGTAAACATGCTGGAAGCGAAAGCACGACTTTTTTGTTATGCTGCAATTTGTGAACGTGGATAGCTATTGTTTTGCTCCGGGGCATCGTATTTTGCATTTTTTTATTATGTTCGTTCGTTTCGATAACATTTTCCTTCGTGAGAACAATTTTCAGGCGATTTCTTGTTGGTTAAGCTTGACGTTATAAACGAGTACCACGCTATGTATCCTACATAATTTCCATAACAGTATGACATAAGAGCTTATTATTAGGCGTTCTCTGATTGTGTTCATTTTCTCTGTAATGACATAGCGGACTTATCAGCATCTGTAAATCAAAACAAGTGACAGTTATTAAGTAAATTGAGAGTTTAACAATTATTATGTAATTATAAGTAATTGATGTTTTAGTTCTATAATTTATATTCGTCGGGTTTGCCGCGATCATGCGAAAGCAATGCGCTTCCATGATGATGCGTTTGCGCTCCTCCTCCAATGGTTGAATGTGTTTTCACCCCTCTTGCGTAATTGGGTAAGTGTTCAGAAACACCTTTCCAAATAATGCAGTGTTGTTTGTTGTTGTTTTAATTTAACACTCACATTAGGCTTAGTTATAATATTATTATTACGAACAAACTATGGATTTAAGTCTAAAATAAAATATTTGAATTTGATAGTAGAAAACGACGACAGATAAGTCAAACGTGGGTGATTTAGGTATATGAAATGACCAAAAAGCTTTTATCAAATATCTTGAAAACCATTGAAATTTTAATATCGGAAAGTCGAAACAGTACCTAAACATGGGAAATATATAGGTACCCTTTCTTCGTGTTAACGATAATGTTCGAAATTCTTGTAAAACGTAAGGTCTCGCGTCCCTGGAAGCTTTGACTACATCTCTTTGAAAGCCGTTGAAGTTTTTGTAGTTTCTATGTCCCCTAATTAATCCACTTAGCCTTTACTTAGCTCCTACTTAAATAACTTAGTCCCTAACACTTTTCTTATAATTTGGTGAAAACACACAGCTAGGCCTCTAAATAGCTTGTTCGTTCGTATTTAGTTACCCGTTATCTAAAGGTAAAGATGGTCATAAAAGTGAACGCCTGACGAAGTAACTTTAGCAATATGTCACTAGAACGAATTTGTTTGCTGCGACAAGCTCCACAGTTTATTGAGACAATTATACTTTAGTGTGTTCAAAGCACTACGTTAAGTAATTTTCGGTATTTTCAAATCAATGAATAATTTTCAAAACAGAAGCTTGACTTGTGTAGGAATGAGATTTTCAAATATGCGTTTCTACGCCTAACCATCTGGTTAAGTCCAAACCTATGAGGAATTGCAATAAAGAAATGCCCAAATTCTCTCGGGCCCGATTTTGACATTAAATAAAACATTCAATACGATGATATGTCACATAGAGAGTTGATTAACGAAGAATGAAACATAAGTAAAAGGTACTGTGTGAATACAAGTGAAAAGCGGATTATTTGGTAGCGTTACAGTAAATTGTACGACTATTATAATATTTCGTGTTACTTTTTTCTTTTATCTTTTGATTCGTCGGAATCGCTCGAAGTCACGTTCGGTCGTATATAATATAATGTAATGATCATTGTTTATATACTATACGAGGTTCCCACCCGTGCTTCACACGGGTTTTGTGACTTCGCAAAACTTACAGATTTTATTTTATTTTAATGATTTGTTTTTTTATCAATGTAGTCACTCCAGAATAATTTTTCTAGATATTGGATGTTATGGACATTAATTATCGCAGTCGTGGGGAGAACAAATTTTAATGTCCTTCGATTGCTTTAAGGGTACTTTTACACCCTTTATAACGAAAGAGATTTATCCCGTTGGTCTTGTGGTGGCAAGTGCAACTGCTGAGTAATAGGTCGTCGGTTCGATTCTCAGGTCGGGTAGAGTGTTCTTGATTTTTTTCTTAGTAGCAGCCACGGAGTTTGAATTTTTGCTCGATTGATGGCAAAAGGCTCGCTCCCTATTACATGGGACCTAAACATTACGTCTGCCTCACCCTTCTGGCATTACAGGCGTGATGTTATGATGGTACGATACTGAAAAAAAAGTCGATAAGGTAAGTAGTTACTACAGCGCTCAGGACCTATCGACCACTTTGAACTTCGATCAAAGTAGGGCATTACCTAGTAGGTGCCTACAAGTAAACGTTAGGTGCTACAGGAATTTATCACTTTGGATCAGGCAAGTATAATGGGCCACCGAGACTTAACACTGACTAGGCTGGGCTGGTGCAATCAAAAAGTCAAAATCAAAACTCATTTATTCAAACTAGGCTGATAATCAGCACTTTTCGAACGTCAAAATTTACTTTTCTTTACTTATTTACAAGAGACAGTCACCCTTCTCACACACTTCACGTATTTTAGCTAGAAAGAAAAAGTGGCGGAACAAACTCCCCAGCAACACATCTGTCTGTTAGGTTGGTTAGAAGAACCAGACTCGATACAATAGTAAGGTGCAAGTTAATGACTACAGACACAAATCAATAATTAAAAAGTATAAATAATAATTAAAAATATAAAAAAGACGTGCTTACGATTCGTAAGTTCGAACGCAGAAAGGCACTTACTTCGCTTTGTGTAAATGATGTTCTCTCAAAACGGTGAAAGACATCGATATGACGTGCTACAAATCTAAAAAAATGTACCATAAAGAACCTTACGAAGAACCCTATTCATTACTTCTCGATAGCAACGCATCCACAGCAAGATGTGATCTATGGTGGGAGATGCATCTGAAGCCCTGGGCATCTTTTGCCAAGGCCGACTTGAAAATTTCTAAATAGACTCCAAACGAAAGCCGACTGTAGCGAAAACGATCTCTTCAGATGGTGTTCATGTTTGTCCTGACCACGTGACTTAGCGTTGCGATGACGTCATCCACATACATTGGAGTCGTTTTCTACTAACGATAACAATAGGCGTGACGACATAGTCAAAGAATCAATGATTTAATGATATTAGGGGAAATTACATACGAGAAGGATTTAAAACACTGATTTAGTTTTATTTAAAAAATTAAGATTAGTAAGATTTTTAATAAAATAAAAGATTAAAATACTGATATCGGCCATTTTGATTGAAACACCAATCATAGCGCACTACGTCACGCCAATGTAAACATCACTAGCTGTCACTAGCTCACTGTGTTGTTTTGTTGCCGATTACGCATTTGGATATTTTTTTTGTTACTACAATACTTTGTGAACATCTTTAGCAATGGAATCAGGCTTTGTAAAAGCAAACAGTTCAAATTTGCCCAGGATAGATTTACTGATGTTGGGCGATTTCCTTGGGTCAAATAAAGAATTTTGCTCGTCCGAGTTCCGAAATGTGAAAACCTCCCTGTAAGTAAATTTTGTAAGTATCTAACACTATAAAAATACAACAAACTCGTTTTGAGCTTGTAGGAGTTTAGTTTATTTTCACTTTCATATGTTATTTTTACAATAAACTTGTCAGTTTATTTTTGAGGTTAGCTCCTTCGCAACTTGTAATAAAAGTTTGCTACTGAGTTAATAACCAACAAAAGGAGTAAATTTCTGTAACTACAAAGCATGTACTAGTATCTTTTCTCATAGTAACAACCTACTATCATAATCACCGGGTCAGCTATGCAGGTCCAGAGGACAACATTGTTGGCATTCAATGTAATGCTAAAACTATTGCTATTGATGTGTTTTTACACTGAGGCACCGCACACCACTTATGAACTTTGTTATTCATTTTTAACACACGAATTATGGTAATGTTTGTTTTAGTTTCCTCTAGCTGCGCTTTGACATCTCCATGTTTACATAGGCGTGACGTCAGACCCGACGCCATGACACTGCGAGCTGTTTTCGCGCTCTATTTAATTTTTTTTTCAAAAATGGCTTATATCTTCGTTAAACTTTACTTCATTACTGAAATAAAGGTTTTTTCGTAAATAAAAAAGATGTACCCACATTACGGAAGAGGATTTCAAAATCTTTCGTCATGCCTGATCTCAAGTGTGTATGTGACGTGTCTCCATAGATATGTTGCGATAACAGACAGATGTGTTGCTGGGGAGTTTGTTCCGTCACTTCTTCTTTCCAGCTAAAACACTAGGAAGTGCCGAAGGGTAGGCGTTTTGGAGGACTGTCTCTTGTAAATAAGTAGAGTAAAGTAAATTTTGATGTTCGAAAAGTGCTGATTATCAGCCAAATTTGAATAAATGACTTTTGATTTTGATTTTGAGATAGTGACTCATCTTGCGCTGCATGCTATGACACCTTTATGATCTAAGAGCGAGCGGAGTTTGCGCAACTGAATTTTGGGCCAAATACAGGGTGTAAACGGACCCTTCACGGAAACGTCAACCTAGCGTTATGAACATTAAACCAAGTCCCCTAAGTAAAAAATGTTGCTGGGAATCTGCTTTTTTTTGGGTTAATAATCGCATTTATCGATAAAACTGAATGTAGCACTCTTGCAACATGACCGTGGCTATGGAGCTTTGACCCCCAATATCTCCGTAACTAGGTGGTTCCCAGGTATAGTCTACAAGAAAAAAAAAACGCAGTGACGAGGAGAACATAGTGTCTATCGGCTTCGTGAAGGATCCTTTTACACTCTTTATATTTAATGCGAATTTGTCATCCACACGCTAAGAGATTCTCTGTCGGTGAAACGAAACCTCTGCCAATTTTATGCTCTGTCTATGCTTGTAAACTACTTAAAAGCGAAATGTATGCCTAAAACATTTAATATCTAGGCTTTAAAATGACAGCATCATCCACATTACACATTGTATTGCTCTGATAACACTGATATCAGACCAATAAAAATAATTATGTTACTAACTAACAAGTTTACAAACTTTAGAAGATTTTACATAAAATTTAAGTATTTGTTTGTATTATACAAATAACAGAATTTTACAGAATGCCTATGAAGTTAAAACCGTTATTTATACAGAAACCACATTTTTTATTTTTTTGTCACTCTGTTTATTCCGGCTAATCTCCGAAACGGCTGGACCAATTTTGAAGGGGCTTTTACTGGCTTTAGCTGAAGTAATAAGGAATAATTTTATTAAGGCTGCCGCTACTGCTACTTTTATTATAAAAAAAAAACGATTAAGGTTTCGTTAAAACACTTGATAATTATTGCTAACAAAATTTGATTCAAATAGTGAAATAATATTTTTTTATTATATTTCACGCGAACGAAGGGAGCGATAACAGGCACAGTGAATATAAATCTAAAAGTCAAAGTAAGTATTCGATATTGCTGCCGTATATAAAAATAAGCACCAATATCTGTGAACAGCACACAAAATGGAATATCTTCGCGAACCAAACTTTTGCGAAAGCAGGATTAAAAGTTAATTAAAAGTTCTCAAACTGTGGCCGTAGATATTTCGTACTTACCTAAATTAGCTATAAGACTCGCTAAATTAAACCTTAACTTTTTCAGTTAAGGTGGGTTTTTCGTTGCTACAAAGAGTCAAAGGTTATATGAATCAAAGCAAAAAGATAGCTAAACGGGATCGCGTTAAATATATAATAAATAACATAATTATGTCGTTTTAACTGAAATAAAGTAAGTATAAAAGGAAATTATCCAGTTAAATGTTTTTTTGTGGAAAACTTTTTCGTAAAATCAGGCGTTGGATTTAGGAATTCAATAAATTATTTAGTACAGTAACATCTTTTTGAATAAGTACTTTCTTATTTTGACGGACTTTTTTTAGTATCGGAGTTTTTATGTTTTGTCATAAAAACTCCATGGTCTAACTCCAAGTGAATTAAAAAAGAATCAGTAAACTTTTCAATATTTGTAACGACCTACAATGGTGGCTCCCGATGGTTAATGTCGACCGAGATCTGACGGTCAGGAGAACTTTATATGGTATTAGTTGGATGGACCTTTTTGTCGACGTTTTAAAAGTGCCCATGTAGGCCTAAGACTGGGCTTTTGATTTTGATTTTGATCACTATGTAACCAATGCATCTATCACTGACAGCAGTTAGGCTAAGTTTTCGTTTATCATCATCACCATCATCATCATCAGTCTATAATGTTGTCATTGCAGGGACACAGGCGTCCTCTCTAAGCGGGTTGGTGGATGTTACATATGTCTTCGAATTTCAAAAGTCGCGGCCGCTATCTGTGGACCACCGTTGCTCTCACCCAATCACCATAAATTCATGGTCTGGTACAGGTATTTCGGTGTTTGCAGGCGCATTATTTCGCTTGGAACGAAGTAAGTAGCAGTGGTGATCCAGTGGTTGTGACCCCAACTTACGAAAAGTAAGTAAGTTTGAACCCAATCAGGCAAAATAACATTGTGTAATTTATTGCATCACCACTGCTCTCAAAACGGTGACGGAAAATATAGCGAGGAAACCAGCATGTCCTAGAACCAAAAATAATTCGAATACATGTACTCGTAATATGTTGTGGTTACCCGTGGTGGTTTAAAGTCCTCTCATAGAGAGGAGTCCTGTATCCAGTGTAGGCAGTATAACATTTTAGGCCAATTAAGCTTATTATGCTATTTAAATAGAATTACACTGAGAACCATTCCAATGCATTTTCTTTCACCAACAAACGAAAGATAAATAATATTATCTTATCAACTAATGATCTTTGTTACAATGTCCTCCAAAACGGGCACTACCTACAACAATAAAGCAAAACGATAGTCTATAAAACAGGCTGTTTCCCCACCCCATTGGCTGCGACCCCTATAAATAAAGCCGATCGGGAAATAAAGGAAAACAGAGGGTGTTCTGTTTGTCTTTCCTAGCCGTTTGAGCTCACTGATTGAAATAGGTAAGTGAAAGGATTAGCTTCTATAGAGGGTTTTGAGTAGTCTCTGATACTGTGATCGACTGCGGAAGTTTTATTTTGAAATTTAAGTGGATTCATACGACTTTGAGGATTAAAAATTGTTTAAAAATAACCTTTGAGACTATTTTTGAACTTCCTTTTCTTCCTTTCAAGGGTATTTCACCAAAAAAATCGAATTAGTCAGACAGATTTAAAAAACATAATGGACACGTATTTTTTTCTTTTTTTACTTATACAAAAGATGAAGACGATACTGTATCGTCTTCGAAAAGTCGCGTCAAGTCGTGTAACGTCACAAGGTTAGTCCTTTTTTACTCACAAAGTGACGTCAAAACGACTGACGAAGTGACTCGTGATTTTTGACACGTTTTATTTTCATATTTTTTTATGAATTTAATAAAACAAAAAACACGTACCTATCCAATATTTTTCGATAATCTAACAGACGAACTAATCAGATTTTTTTTGCTGAAATATGATATTTATGCCTATTGTCGATGAGCTCAAATTGTGTTAGACCATTATATGTAGCCACCTGCACAGCTCTAAAATTTGTCTTTTTATGTGAGTGAATCTTGAGTGGTTGTGCCGGATGGGCAGGATTGGAAGTGGCGTAAATCCTTCACACATTTTTGGACTTTAAAACAATCATAATTCAAGAAAACTGACCAAAGAAACAACATACTATTCGTGTTATAGAAATGAAGGTCAATTTTTCTAGAGATTCACAAGCCTTGTTTTGTGTGTCCTAGTGTTCGCAAAGGTGACTGCCGATCATGAGTTTTTTTTTTATTTTGAATTGTGGGAAATCATCAAATAACTCCTTTCCTTCTGGGCAGAGCGATAGGAAGCGTCAGACTTCTACTAACTAGAAACCACCCATGTTCCTTATTAGCCCTTTGTGTCAACGCCACGGTATCTCTATCGAGCAACGCGCAGCCCCGACGGGTGATCATGAGGTCTTATTTTCGATTCCTCTGTCGAGCAGTGTTTTTGGGTATTAAATCAAGAATTTTCCAGTAGCAGTGACACAGTCTGGATTTGTGATCGGTTGACGGCAAAAGGCCTGCCCCCTATTACATCGGGCTTAAATATAACTGAGGAAATTTCAGTTTACACTACATAAAGTCAGACAAACACTTGTTTACTAAGTGCGTTAGTTACTTAACGTTTTTGGGGCGTTAGTTACTTAATCATTAATTTATTTGAAAAAGGTGTCCAAAATGTTTTCTCCTACCCTTTTCATTTGAAAAGAAACGTCATCGGAAAAAAAAAAAATTACACTCCATAGGCTATAGAGCCCATTAGAGTGAGAGTACTAGTTGTTGACTTTATTATTGCGATATTTAATTTTGTTCCGTCTGTCACCCGGCGCCGTATGACCGGATGGCGGTGGAGTCCGGCTTGCCGTCGGATCGTATATTGGTCGTGATTCACGTCGTGTTAACTCCGCGGGGGATGAGTGCGATGTAGGGTTTTGTCGTGGTTTATGAGTTAATGCTGTCAGTTAGTTTTAATTTATTTGTTGGTCCATTTTGTTGTTTATGGCGACTTTCTTTGGGTTTGGTGAACAAACTTGTTTTGGATATTGTTGACTTGAGCTCAGTGGCGTGCAGTGGTCCTCCGCGATGGGTAGGCTACGAATAATTGACAGGAAAAAAAAAGTCACATTTACCTATACTTAATATTTAAAAATAAGCCTATAAAAACAAAAGTTATACCTACTTACGTACAATTCAAAAGTAGCACACTTAAAACATTGTGCTAGTGAATGCTTTGAATAGTAAAAGGGGCATGGAGGTAATTTAAGTAAAGTTATAACCTGAAAAACTAGTATTTACAAAAACAGCTGTGCAAAATTTGGAACTTTGACCCCCAATATCTCCGTAACTAGGGGGTTCCCAGGTATAGCCTAGAACAAAAAAATGATCGCACTGGTGGGGAGAACAAGTGCCCTTCGTTTGCGTTAAGGGTCCTTTTACAACCTCTATGTTTTTCTGATAGGTCTTGCTTTTTGGCCGAGGAATGAAAACTATGCAAATCAATAAATCCCTCGCTCCACTTACTGGCAGTACTTATTAAACAAAATGCACGGAAAACAAAATAATTTATTTGTGTGTGCCACACAGCCAGGTAAATGTTGTATAATTATGAGGATTGAAATGACGAGTACGCGATGAATTACCATATTTTTGGATTAATTCTCGTACCTAATTCGGGTACACATCTACCTTTAGATACTACTTGAATCTTACGCTACTTGAGAAAACTTATAACCTTTGATATCCAACAAACACACATTATCAGCACAAACTTCACAAGTAAATACCATTGTTATTTGTTAGGTTACACACCAAAACACACACAACAAAAAAAGGTTATACACGACAAAATTTATATTTACACTACTGTTAATGATGTAAACTGTACGTTTTCGGTTTCAAAACAAAATCGCGCTATATATTGCTTGTCACAACAATGAAACAGTAATGGCTTCTTCTTGCGTAAAAAATAATTTCTAGGTTATTATTGTCGACAGAAAAAACTAGCAAATAAAATTGCATCATTTTCATATCGAGTTTGTTCACAACAGCGGTCAACATTTTTTGCAGGATTATACGATTTATACGAAATCAATCAATGGTTGGTTGTTGAATGTCACAAGTTGACAACATTGCGAACATCGAGCTAAACAGGTGCTGCGCTCTATGCACGGAAGCCTGAAGTTAGCGAAGCGCGAAATTAAAATTTCCATACGTTTTTGCAATTTGCAGGCCAGTGCTAGGTTGTATGTTCATTAAAATATGATTCCCGGTTTTAAGACGTATGTAGTCATATTTTATTCAACATACAACCTAGCACTGGCCTACAAATTGCAAAAAAATGCAAGTTTTGAACTTCGCGGGTTATAGTTTGGTTGTGTTGTTGCAGCCAATCACAGCCCACTCAGCTACAGTCGCAGGAGCTGCTGCGTTAAAATTGCGAAAATCTATGTATGTGTGCGGTTCATAGACACGGCCATACGCACCGATGTGACGCTGTGTGCATACAATTATGAATGGGTTTTAGACAAGTCGAGTGTTTGCCTATAAGATTCGTACTAATCGTAGTCCTTGTCAATGAGTTTTAGTGGGACGCGAAAAATTGCTATAAGTATTTTAACAGGAGTTTGAACTTTTTTTATGATTAATTAAAAGGTTTCGGAAGCGTGTTTTTTTTTGTGTGGGTGTTTAAAAAACGAAAGTATGTATAAGATATTGTATTTTTAGAATAAGAATTGACGTTTCTGTGTTAGTATGTTCATGAAATGATAAAATAACCTCAAATTTTTCGTTTGTTTGTTTTGCTTATAATATGAGTAAGTGGTCAGTCTCTCCACTCAATTTAGGAGAGATGGACCATGTTATGTATGGGTGAGATGGACCAATAGTCAACCGTTTTGTTTTGCAAATTTGAAGTGGTTTTAAATTATTATTGCTACTTATTTTTTAATCCATACATTCTTAATGTGTTAATCTCTTCTTTTGTAGATAATATGCCTTTAATATATAAGAGGAAAAGTGGAGTATGTAGAGGAAAATGGACAGAAAGAGCATTAATTGATGCTTTTCAAGCTGTTTCTAATGGAATGGGTATCAATGAAGCAGCAAAAACATTTGGGATACCTAAAACTACATTTAAACGAAGACTTGCAAAAAATTCCTTAACTAAAAGCGATGTTCTCGGTCCCAGTGGTATACTGGTGCCCGAAAATGAGAAGAAGATCGTCGTACACATTAAAAAATTACAGAAAAGTGGGTTTACGCCATCAAGAGAAACAGTGCGTAAAAAAACTATGAGGAAACCCTGAGTCAAGATGAATGGCTGCTGTGCATTATTTGTGAACGCTGGTCCCATGAAGGCTGCACCAATTATCCCGATATGTGCGACCGATGCGGAAATACGGTGAAAAACTGAAGATTTTACTTTCATTTAATTGCTTATGTTACTTGTTGATTTCGTTTTGAATGTTTATTTTTTTGTTTGGAAGTGTTAATGATTATTTTTGTTAGGACCATCTCTCCTTACTGGGTGGTCCGACTCACCCGTATAGTATGGGAGAGATGGACCGAGGGTACTTTTTTTAATATTTCAATTATTTCCATAAAGATGCTATAATCGTGCCATATTAAAATAAAAAAATGTTGACTATTAATAGTTAGTTAGTTTATCACTAAATTGTTTAATAGTTATTAAGCAATAAAAAAGATATTAAAGTTGAACAAAATGTGGTCCATCTCTCCTGGTTTTACCCTATACGTATGTATGTCTGTTTCTTTGTTCCCTTATAACTTCTAAACGGATGAAGGGGTTTGGATAAAATATACGTTGTTAGATTTGCCTTGATGGCGCGAGTGTCACTCAACACAAAAAAAAACAACAAAAAAATGGCGGATTTTAAAATAAATAAATTCCGTTACCGTCGAGTAGAGTATCAAAATGAAGGATTTTAAAAGGTGACTACATAAATATGTGACACTTAAATGTTTATAAGAAATTCCAAGTCACAAATCCTATAAAAAAAACACAAAAGTTAAATCATCTGCTAACAATTTTACGCGACCAACGATAGAACAAAAACAAAAGATCTAAAAAGTTGGAAATAAAAAAAGTTGTTAAAAAACTAAAAAACCTGAATGAAAAAACTGAAAAGCAAAAAACAAGCACATTTTAAATTAAACAAAACTTGGAAGCAGACGGGGTTCATTTGAATTTTAAATTATGAAATGAAAATAGAATGGATAAGCTTCCAAGTTTTGTTTAATTTAAAATGTGCTTGTTTTTTTCTTTTCAGTCGGGTTTTTTAGTTTTTAACTACTTTTTTCTAGTCCTTGGACGCCACTCGGTCACAGCTTTACTCCACCTGCCATCACCATCTTCTATTTAGTACATTTTAATAAAAAGTACGTTTTCACTACATATTATTACCTGAAACAGTGACGCAAGGTCGTGGCAGACCACGAAGGAGATGGTGGGACGAACTGGATGTCTTCCTGGAGAATTGGAGAGACATTGCACTGAATCGTGACCGTTGGAAGGAATGGAGGGAGGCCTTTGCTCAGCAGTGGGACAACATAGGCTAGCTATAATAATATAATAATTATAAGACAAAATCCTCCACCGCGTCTGTTTGTCTGTTCGCGATGAACTTATAAACTACTGTGCCTATTTTCATGCTTATTTCACCAATATAAAGAGTGTTTCTCGAGGAAGGTTTTAGTATTTATAATTAACCGACATGCACGCGGGGGAACCGCGGGCCTTAGCTAGTTATAAATATCTCTTTTCTTTAAATTTTTCGAACACAAGTACAATCCTCATTGTCAAGAATAGAGGTAAAACTTGGAACAATGTCGCCGAGAGAGTCCTTTACATGTGAAGTACCCCTTACCTTGGGAGACAGGACGCTAGGGATTATCTACAGGGAACAAAATAACATATGATAGAACAGACAGGGTGATTGTTGGAGGGTTTTTCTGGATAGAGATAAGCTTTTGCTCTCGGCTTTGCCCGCATGGAAATTGATAAGATCCCTATATGCATAAATTTTCTTTTTTTATAACGATACGAAATGTAAAAATACTATTAAAATAATTACAATAAGTGAAAACAAGACCATAATCAGCCAAACAACACAAAAGCTACAACCAATAAAACTATCTCTTTCTGTAATAAACAGAATTTAGTGCGGATTTTGTACGGCGATGTAAACAATGACGTCATTAAACTTATCGGATCTCTCTGTCTAATCAGCAGTTTCAAATGCTTTTAATTTGGTATTTTTTATGAATATTTAAAAATAACTTTACTTTGCTATTTCTGAAGTTAATACGCTTAGTTCAGAGCTATAAAAAAATATTACATGTACCTAAATACGCCACGGTACTGTAACACCAGTATGCGCTTCTCCTCCTCATTTATTATGTGTAAAGCCAAGCAAGGTGTTGAACTCTCTGCCAGCTGTGTATCTATGTTCTCTCCCGCATTTGACCCGTCTGCTTTCAAAGCTAGATTGAACAGGCATTTTCTGGGCACGCTCGTTCCACCATTGAGAGACTTCAAGAGCAGCAGCCCCGCCGTGTTCTCGAAGCGGCGATCGGCGGCGGCGACCTCTCGCGCCCGGCCCTGGTGCAAGCCATGGTCCGGGGCGAGGAGGAATGGGACGCCGTCGCCTCCTTCTGCGAAGCAGTGATGCTGGCGAAGGAGGTGGCGGAACGCGACAGGGAGAGAACCTCTCGTCCCAGCCGCCGCGGGAGGCGCTCCGGGCGTCGGGGGTCCCGCGATGACCTCCGGCCACCGTAGATGCGGGCCTGTGGACGGTGAGTGATGGGCTAACTTGCCGTCCGTCCGTCTCACGACGAAAACAGGCCGTGTCGACGGCGCGTTCGTGTTCCACGCGCGCCTCAAAGAAATGTCAGCAACATGGGAGGGGCCCGAAAGGGCCGACGCCTGTCGGGGCCGCGGGTAGTCCACCGGTTATCGCGGCCTCGACATAGAGGGCGAAGAAGGAACATGGGTGGTTTTTAGTCAGTAGAAGTCTGACATTCCCTTCCGCTCCACCCAGAGCGTTGTATAACTATGGAGATTTGGTAGCAAAAAACTTAGGGGTATAAACTATTAACTACACAGTTTCTGATATCGGACGCGTCACTGAAGCCTGATTTCTTGAACATTGTTGGAATACATTTGTTACCAGAAAATGTGTTACCAGAACTTATTTGCAAGACAAAAAGCGATTTCCCCCATAAATCAACTATCTCAAACATTATTCACAAAAAAAACAAAGTATTGAAACCAATGTTCATACTCCGATAAGATATTCCTTTAATATTTCAAGTGAACGCGTTCAATCGGAACGAAGGTGAGGGGGGCGGGGGATGGTGCGGGGAAGACAGTTTGTTACTGTTACAGGGATTCCTTTGTATTAAATATATATAAGAAATATAAGTGTTTGCTCTCTGTGAGAGGAGAAATGAGGAAATTAGGGGATGAAGGCCATTATAGAGCTTTTTCCAAGTGTCGCTAAACGATATAATTGGTTAGAGCAAAAAATAACGGGATTGTTTTTAGTTATGGTTTTCCTACTATTGCTTTACATACTTTTACTGATGAGTTAGAACCACAAATATAGATGTACCTAGGTACATTGATATCATATATATCTTTATCTAGATAATGAAAGTAACACGATACATATGAAAACCCAGCGTGCCATTTTTCGACTACCGACTATGACGTCATACGCACGATTTAGTTACAACACAAAATAGACTACGTTTTTGTTCTACAAATGTCTAGAATTAAGTTCTTGCGTAGTAAACGTTGTTATATTAATCAAAGGAGCCTGCGGCATAAAATCTGAGGGTACGATCTGCCTTGTCTTTTCTTAATAAATATATAATAATAATAAGACGAGGTTTCACCGGACTCTCACCTTGTTTAATTGAATACCACCAGCCAGTACCAGTATGATACATGAGCGACTGCCTGTCTGTCTCACCGCCATAACCTTGTTACTGGATAATACCATACCGTAGTCAAATCAAATCAAATCATTTATTGCATGAAATATGGGTATACAAATGGATGAAAAAATACAAATAATAGACCTTTATACCATTTATCCTACCCTAAAAGGTGTGCAAAATTGGATATGCATCAAAACAAAATGGGATGTCAATAATAAAAAACACATCATATTGCATAAGCATAACATTATAAATTAATTACATGTATCATTTAAATAATCATTAATTGAATAGTAGGCCTTTTTAATCAAATACATTTTTAATTTATGTTTAAATGAAATATTTTTTTTTGCTTCCTTTACATTTTTAACTTGAACTTATTTCTACATTATACTTATTTTTACCCGACTACGGCGAAGTCAAAAGGAAGGGTAATGATTTTGGCAGTCTATGTATGTATGGATGTATGTTTGTATGTTCCACCGTAGCGCCTAGAATACTGAAGGTATTTTATTGAATGAGGTGTCAATAGATTTGTAAGAATAACGCGGGTGACATAGGCTATATAAATTTTAATGATTCTTTTTTTGACGGAATTTAAATGTCAAAGACTAAGGTCGAAAAAAAATAATTTGAGATAATCATAACATGTTTGGTATCAAATGAAAGGTCTCTGCAAGTAAATCACAAATATGTATATTATATTATAGTTTTAGTCAACATACACGTTTAGAATGCGGTTGAAAAGTTCTCACGGTCTGGTCTGCTATTTACTCGTACTATTTAAATAGCAAAACCAACATTCAGTAGAATTTTACATCATGAAAGTAATATATTATAACGGATTTATTAAATGACACTAAAATAAAAAACAAATAAAAATTTAAGCTTGAAAACTAAAACCCAAGAAAACTAAAACTAAATAAATAAAATAAATAAATAAAACAAGAAAATAATTCTTATCTGATATTCATATATTGAATTTGTATATTTCTATTCAAATATAAGTGAAATTATTATAGAGGTCAGTCGTAGTCGCATGCCACCTTGCTAACGACAACAGCAGCTGACTCCTGTATCAATGAAAACGCCATCAGGTATCAGTGGCATGCGACTACGGCGGTCCTCTATAATAATTTCACTTATTTTAAATAGAAATATACAAATTCAATATTTGAATATCAGATAAGAATTATTTTCTTGTTTTCTACTTTTAAGACCGCGGTTTGTAGTCGGGTTTTAGTTTTCAAGCTTATATTTTTTCTTAAGTTAGACATATGGACTGTATATCACCTTGGCACCCTACCGGTCCTAGCTTGTTTTAGATAGGTTTATGGTAGATATAAGCCAAGGTTTTACGTCATTCAGTAAAGTCACATTGACGAACTAATTCCAAGTGATCAGAGCCGCCATCTTGGACATTTATAATTTAGGGACAAAATTACGGGTAAGTATTTGTTTGGTACATACGCGTAATACGCTTGCCGTTCTCCGTCCATGGATGGGTGACCATTAATTACAAATCGAATAATTTTTTTATCTTTCTTTATCTGACAGCCAAGGCGTTTCGTATACTAACTGAGTCGTGGAAGACAGATATAGGCAGCCACTCCATGTAAACTACTGGTGTTCAGCTGCATCCGCCAAGACTGCAAGCCGACCCCCACATTGTAGGACTCCATCACCAGCCTTTAATGTTCCCACTGCAGGGACTCAGGTCTCCTCTCTAGGAGGGATGTGCTATAATCCACCACGCGGGCCCAGTGCGGGTTGGTAGATGTCACATGACATGTCTTCGTATTTTTTTGGTTCTACGACATGCCGGTTTCCTCACGATGTTTTCCTTCACCGTTTTGAGAACAGCGGTGATGAAATAAATTACACGAAGTAATGGGCCTTCCTGGGTTCGAACCCACGACCTACTGTTCGTAAGTCGGGGCTAACACCACTGGGCCACCACTGCTCTCTGCATTGATGACTAGTATACCATAATTTAATCAATGCAGTTCTCAAATTTATCCTTGCTACTTTCACGATTCATATAATCTCAAACTATAAGCTTGCATTGTGGTCATCCCTACTAAAGTCACGAAACGTCCACCTAAAAGTTAACCATCGCTTTTGCTAATCAACCGCGGGTTTCAAATGACTAACGCGTGGTAGATAAATCCGTCGTGGGCGAAGGCTCCAAGATGTCCACCGTCTAAATGGCAGACCAGAAGCTACTAGACATAAATAACAGGAATCATGCACCTATCAGACACAATCTTCGACTACAATTGATTGAGAATAGCCCACTAACTAAAGCCCTAAAATAAAATAACAAGTAATAAAACATCAAGCCCTAAATAAAGGAGATACGAGATTAACCACCGATTATACCATGTAACTAATGGTCTCAGTATTTTTCAGAACCTTATCTAGAATGTGGCATAGAACAAAAATGGAGGCAGAAGGCTAGTTTTAAAATAACAGGTCTAGCCATGTCGAGATAAACGGTACGGTTGTTAGATAAACAAATCTGTAGGTCCATTTGACACCTCAGCAGCGGCTTCTAACAAGTAAAATTTGCAATAAAAACTTTCAATCAAAATTGTTTTAAACGACATATACATAGTAAGTAGTTTTTGAGATAAAGCACATTTAAAAAACCGCAAATATAACTTAGTCATTCATACAATTACTATGAATAACAAACTTATCATAAAATGTGTATTACTCTGTTTTAACCGATTCACAAAACTGAACGTGTTTTTAACAGTTTAATGCTGATACTATTGTCTCGAATCGACGCAATTAACCAACATTGTTTAGCTACTGTTTCATGCATTCATTAAAATAATTTGACTGAAACCTACCAATTTTTTTTTTGGGTGGTGCTTCTAAAATCAACCGGCCACAAATTCAGCCTCCGGGCAGAAATTCCTGACAGAAAAATCCAATAACACTTGAACGACCTCAGAACCTCAAGCTCAACAGTCACGCTTGTGACCACTCTTCCAACGTAACCTAAATTCTTACCTACTTACATAAAGTCAAATCTTTTTTTTAAGGGTAGGGTAATCATCAAATAACCCCTCCCGCTCTTGGGCAGAGCGAAAGGGAGTGTCAGACTTCTACTGACTAAAAACCACCCATGTTCCTTCTTAGCCCTATATGTCAATTTCGCGGTATCTCTTACAACATCCCGCAGCCTGAGTTCTGAGCCTGAGACCCGGAAATCCAAGACCGCACGCACGCTAGACCAATGAGGCTAATCACATCATTAAGTGTTAAAACAATTTGATCATCTTGGACTAGTGGCCATTGTTGGTATTGCACCTTCTGTCCTACTAACCCGACTATGTCCTCGCACCTAGCATTGTCAGGAGGCACGCAAGCTCAGATCTAAGATGATACGACTTTAATGGACTCTCGGTGGCTTCCACTATAATTTGTGGCCGTTTTAAAAATAACCTGTCCTCGGGGTCCTTTTGCTCTAGTTATGTTGTTGTAGGTTTTTTGTTGGTTACAGTCAAGCAGGAAAAAATTTAAATTTCTATTCAGAAAATATACATATGATAAACTTGGTAGTAGAGCATAATATGTTGCCACTAATGTTTCTGCATCTGTGACACTGAATGGGCTTTAATCCACCACGCGAGCCCAGTGCGGGTTGCTCATGCGTCATGTCTTCGAATTTTTGATTCTAGGATACGTCAGTTTCCTCACGATGTTAACAGCAGTAGCAATTAAATGCATTACACCATTATTATTATATTATATTACCTACGACTTACTGTTCGTAAGTCGGGCCGCTACCACTGGGCCACTGCTCTGAAAACAGTCATTTTCTCTGAGAAGCTGCAATATTCCACGCGGGTCCTATGAGATTTCTTCACGAAGCTTCCTTTCACTGTTTTGAGAGTAGTTTTCGATCACGAGTGTCTCCGAAGTAGCCACGAAGTCTGAACCTCTCCCGGTTGTAGCCATAGACTCGCTATTACGTGGTACTTCAACATAACGGGCGAAATGTACGTGTGCTATAAAGTACCTCTGCCTCGATGATGATTGTTATACAGAAGATTAATCTACTTACGTGACTGTACTTTCTCATGAATTTCAAACAAAATGCGAACGTGTGTCCAGTTGGCGAAAACTTATAAATGATTTAAGTTTCACTATGTGGACACGCGTAAAAATCATTTAGAGTCCAGGTGACGAAATAATAAGTGATTCTAATTTTGAGTTTCACCAACTGGACACACGTGTGTTCAGTTTCTTGAGTCCAGTTGGTGAAGAGCCCAACCTTTCGGTGATTATGGGCATGACAAAAAACACCATTAAAATCGTGGTCACACAGAAAAGAAGAGTGACCCTAAGAATACATCATCGTCATCAACAATCTCCTACCCTTATCCCAATTTATGTGTGGTCAGTGCAACATGTATTCTTTTTCTATAATTCTCTATTTCTCGAAAGAAAGAAAGAAGAAAGAAAAAGAAAGAAAATGCATTTATTTGGCACATGCCCCAAGTACACGCAATGTAAAAAGTATATAAAAAAAGGAGCTCGACATGTCAGCAGTCACCTCCTTCCTAGCCATATCATCCTTCACACAGTCCATTCATCGTTTCTTTGGTCTTTCTATACTGTCCATATGCATTCATCCACACTAATATTATAAAGAGGAAAGATTTGTATTTTTGTGTGTGTGTGTGTGTGTGTGTATGTTTGTAATAAACTTAAAAAGTACTGGCCCGATTTGAAAAATTCTTACGCCGCGAACGAAACCGCGTGACGTCAGCTAGTACTCAATATTTTCCTCACAAAATTTTCCTCATTCCTTCGCATCACATGTCCATACCACGACAACAGATTACCACAGAACTTTTCATTCGACGGCGCCCAAAGTTGCCAGAGATCATCAAAATACACGTCGTGTAACTATTTTCATCACTCCAAAAGTCAAGATTATTCTTTACTGAAAACGACGCAATAGCATAACTAATTCTCGCTGTTATTAAAAGTCGTACGTGCGGGAATGATACGGAATGCCGAGACCATATGGAAGGAATCTAGATAAGCTTTGAAATAATGGCTGTTAGCGCGAGATTGCATCTCTCTTGTTTCACAGAAAATATTTCTTTGTATCAGTAATAATACGTACTAGCAGCTATAAAATAAATAGCAATTTTAGTTATGTGTTTAAAGCTGTTAATAGGTGTTAGTCTGATGCAGAATTAATAGGTACATTGTCTTCAATTCTTTTTAGCTTTTAGATAAATAGAAACTAACAGTCTTCTGTCGTCCGCAAGTCTGATAACCAGTCTTACCAAGAGATAACTGAGCGCAAATTTAGACTTCGTAACTACCATTTAGAAATCACCAATAGAAAAATCCAATAACATTTTGCCCAGCCCGGGAATCGTACAAAGGGTACATGCTCCGCAGTGACGATTACGACCACTTTACTAACGAGGCAGACGTAGTATTATCCATATCTGTCTTTGCTTCCTTGGAACATCTTCCAAGTTCATCGTGTTGCGATGGTGGTGCCGCTGCGGCTGCAGAGAACCTAAACCGGCGTAAATTGGGCAGGGCACATTGCTCGCAGAACGGATGGCCGATGGGGCCGAAAAGTTGACGACGTTGCGTTGGAAGGCCTCCCAATAGGTGAACCGATGAGTTGATGAAGGGGACCCGCTGGATGCGAGACACCAGTTAATGTGGCGACACCTGGGGGAGGCCTATGTCTAGCAGTGGACGTCTTTTGGCTGTAATAATGCAGAATGTACACAGATAGTTCACTATAATCAATAAATATTTTTTCTTTGCTTTTAAAAACTTGTCTATGACCCCAAAAAAAGAGATCCCCACAAAAAGACTTTTGAAAGATTTCAAGCAACATGATCACGTCTCATACAGGAACAACTACAAACAATTACAAGAGACAACCGTAAGACACATATGCTGATGGTCCATCAAATCTATTCAGTTAGCATGTCGAGTACAATGGAGGACTGACAGAGTCCTCGACGCAATCAGGTGGAGAACTAATGCGCGGAGACTTTGTGGACGAAGGCGCAAGGGATAAACGAAGAGTGAGGTTGGATAAATTGAGTTTTGTATATTTAATTATACTAAGTAAGTACCTCGTAGCTAATAACAGCCGCACGGGTTTATTCTCAAGGTTACGCCGGTTAAGTCCTACATAATATTTCAAGTTTCCCGCATGCCTCGGAAAATCGGAAAGTACGTTAACCAGTTGGATACTGCTGTCATTTGTAGATTTTTGGCAGTCGTTGTAGGCCTCGAAAGCCTTTTTTTTTTGGTGGGTGTAAAATCATCGAATAACCCCTCCCGCTCTTGGGCAGAGCGAAAGGGAGTGTCAGACTTCTACTGACTAAAAACCACCCATGTTCCTTCTTCGCCCTCTATGTCGAGGCCGCGATAACCAGAGGACTACCCGCAACCCTGGCCTCGAAAGCCTGACTAGTAGTCTTATAGAAGCATTGTTTTATTAATTTATATAATACTTCAATGACAAAGTAGGTACCTACATAGCCGGACTAAATGCCATACTTAAGTATTTTCTACCAGTAAACCTTTGATTGATGCAGAGACAAACAGTAATAGCTTTTTAAATCTTAATCTGTTTTTGTCAACTTTTAGTCACTAACTCAGTTTTCCAGCAATTTTAATCGTTGTTTTTCACTTCTCAGATTAAACTCATGTAGTCGTTAATTATTAAACGCGAATTCTTACACGCAGTGATGTACAATGTACATGAATGGAAACTTAAACAAATTACTACGCTTGTAGATAGAAACAATCTTGGAATTGTTGCTAAGACAGACAGTAAAAATAAGAGGGATCAGCGACAAAAATTCGTATTATAGATTGACATTTTTAGAGAGCAGTTTAAAATACAAACTATACAAAACTGTGTTTAGATTAAAAAACCTGGTATTTAGTGACGGTTACCCATCTACAGACCGGCCTAAACATGCACTGGTTAATCTGGAGATCATCCTGTGTCTGGGACAATTTTCTATTATATCAAAAGAAAAACAAAAAAATATCGCGTCAGCTTATACCAAAGCCTGTACCTCCTCAAGTAACTCGACAGTGAAGGATAAAGCTGAATGTCTAGAGCTGAATCCGAGTCTAGCTTCAGACTTGCCGAGGTTACACATAATCCCACTGTGTCTAGACTATTTTAAGGCTAGTCTACTTGTGTTCCAAAATTTATTCCACTTATTTTTTTTTGAAAAGTCTACCTTTATTTGTAGGAGTAATATTATATAATCTCGTGGCTTAATAAAAACAGACACTCGAGTCAATAAGGTAATTCACCAAAAAAAAACGAATAAGGCCGTCTGTTAGATTATCGAAAAATATTTGGATACGTGTTTTTTGTTTTATCAAATTAATAAGTTTTTTTTTTTTTTTATACTCTTGACACAACTTTTCGAAGCACTGTATCGTCATCATCTTTTGTTTAAGAAAAAATATGTGTCCATTATTTTTTGAAAATCTATCTGACGGACTAATTAATTTTTTTTGGTGAAATACCCTATTATCAGGTTAAGCCGCACTTGCGTAGGTGGTTTTGTGGATGGGTGTCCACCCATTGCATACCATGTTTCGTCCGTGCCTCGTAAAGCGTAATAAGGCGTGGATCCCTACTGTCATTTACGATTTTTGACATTCGTCGTTAGTCAGTTTCCCGACAGTCTGACAACCGGGCGTACGAAGGTATATCATATACCCCAAATGGGTTGTAGAGAGAGGTCAGACATACAGTCGCTCCATAAAAAAATCCTATTAATCACTTGCATCCGGCTAGACACAGAAAACCAACCCAAATTAAGTTAAGAAAAGGTAAATGATGCAACGATGCAACACGACACCAAAGATCCGAAGACTTATCTTCAGAAAACGATCTAAGTATTAGTTCTGTTCCGTTTCCGGCTATTATCCCAATACGTCAGATACTTTTCTAGAAATATTTCAAATACAAAGGAAAGGGAAATATTGAAAATATTATCTGGATATTCCTGCATTTCTAGCTGCCTGTAAAGGTTTGTGAATACGTCTGTATACATGATGTATATTTGAAGATACAGCAAAACCTTTTGTGCAAAATGGTTGCATCATTTCTCTATTCAAATTCTTGTACAAGTTGGAGAAAATAAATCGTACTATAAGCTCGGAATATGTTAAACTTCAATATTTAACGTCTATTTTGAATTTGTAATATTATACTACATCAAAAGAATCCCCACAAACTCAAACTGAAATCATTAATCACACTAATATTATAAAGGCGAAAGTTTGTGTGTGAGTGTGTATGTTTGTTATTTCTTCACGTCTAAACGGCTGGAGCGATTTTAATATTAGTTAGTATGGAGTTAGCTGACGATTGTATCTTCCCGTAGGATAATTTTCGAGTTGTAGCGGGCGAAGCCCAACACAGAACAACTAGTAATATTATAAAGAGGAAAGATTTGTTTGTTTGTTTGTAACGAATAGGCTCCAAAACTACTGGACCGATTTGATTTCTTTCACCGTTGGGAAGCTACACTATCCCCGGGTGACTTAAGCTACTTTTTATCCCTGTATTCCCACGGGAACAGGAACTGCGTGGGTGAAACTGCGTAACGTCCGCTAGTTTCAAATAAATCATAACAGGCACTTTTGCAGGTTAGAAAAACAAAGAAAGGCACAGTTTTAGTCATTACGCACAATAACTTGTGAAAAGTGACCCATTCCAAAGCGTAGACCACAATGTGATGAATGGGCAAGTTACACTATAGACTCTCTTTTAAATAAAATTGTTGCTTAAGCACATCATTCATCTTGAGATATATTTTGTGAGAACGACACAGTCACCAAAATCCACCATTAATATATTTAAACACGTTGTTAAAGAACCAAAACAACCCAACAAATTCAATATCCTACAAAGTCTCAACACCTCTCTAAGTGGTTACTAACGGGCGCATGTTCTGCTTGCAAGTAATTAACAAAATAATTACCAGCACAATTAAAACATGGCTTCGAATGCACACAATGGGCAGATTTCCCACACGATGGCCGATAGAGGTCTGCGTACTATTGTCTATGCCATCTTTATCGTGTATCGCGCCAGTGAACTTAGATAAAATGGCTGGACTCACATCTGGGAAGAAGATTGAGTTTTAAAAAGAAAAGGTTTTGTTGCATCTGGTTGGTTGTCGTTTGTTTTTTGTTTTAAAATGGGAACCTGTACAATAGTATTGCAAATAAATTCAGAGTTGTTTTGAGTGCTGTAAGTGGAATTTAAGTGACTACACTCTCTGTACTCGTATATTTCAAGGAGGTTGTGATGATTAAATAGTTCGAAAGGAATTTCATATCCAGTGTTCCAGTTCCAAAGTGATGAATAGCTGTATAGAATTGTAAGTACGACTATTAATGACAAGTTTTGGTGTAAAAAACCTGTAAACGACATAGTGTTTATTAGGGGGGGTTGGTTTTTATACTTGTAATGTCGTGTTGTTTATTATTGTAAATTTAATTTAATACTCACATTAGGCTAAGTTATTTTTTATTATCCTAACCAAATATGGATTGATTTCTGAAATAAATTATTTGAATTGAATTGAATTGAATAGCATAAAACATTTTATCATTTTGACTCTTGCCATGAGCTTTTAAGATTTATTTCAACATCAAAAAATCTAACATGAGCACTTATAAAAATTTGAGATAAAGTTCATGGTTTGGGTCGTTTCTCATGGACACGAACCGGCCAAAAACTCCATGGATACAATCCTGAATGGTTCCACTCCGCATGCGTCGATGTTGCCGTTTGTTGCCGCTTTCATGGAGCAACCAGTTGACTTGCCGCGGTCTCTGACAAAATTGTGTTTTTAAACACTTCTACAAGCCAAAAGTTGTAACACACGAATAAATTTAACCGGAATCGGTTCATCTTTTCAGGAGCTATGATGCCACTGATAGATACACAAATATACCTACACATTAAACTTATAACACCCCTCTTTATTAGTCGGCGGCTAAAATACATAGGATTGACCTCGATCAAGACCCAACAAACTTGTTAAAAACTAGAACACGCAAACAGTTCTAAGTATACTAATCTTATCGAACGCGACCCCATTAAATAGATAGTTTGGCATCAACATGTCACTTCACACTATACGTGAAAGGTCGAATCTATTCTTATATTGCACTAGCGGACGTCATGCGGTTTCGCCCGCGTAGTTCCTGTTCTCGTGAGAATACAGGGATAAAAAAGTAGCCTATGTCACCCGGGGATAGTGTAGCTTCCCAACGGTGAAAGAAGTTTTCAAATCGGTTGAGTAGTTTCGGAGCCTTTTCGTTACAAACAAACAAACAAATCTTTACTCAATAAAATATTAGTGTAGATGACGTGAATGAAATGAAAGAAGGTTTCTTTTAACTTCGTTGAATCTAGAAGAAATGACAATTAGGTACACAGAATTGCGACCGCAAACCGGAACACGTAGCGTTGAAATGCTTTCCACTAGGTGGACTGATTACCTGGTGAAGGTTGCGGGTATCCACTGGATGCGCGACACACAGGGCCAGTTAATGTGACGACACTTGTTGGAAGCCTATGAAGTATTGGACACCTTTCAGCTGAACTGATAATGATGACATAGAATTAAACGAACTTAGATTTCAGACCAGACGGCCAAGCCCGAAGGTCTACCCATACACAGGTGCGTCATGTTCTAGCTCTCAGTGCCCAATAATGGACCGTGTTTTTTTCTTTTTTCACGTAAACAAAAGATGAAGACTACAGTGCTTCGAAAAGTCGTGTCAAGTCGTGTGAAGTCACAAAGTTAGTACTTTTTTACCCACAAAGTGACGTCAAAAGCCGCCCACTCATGATCTTCGACACGTTTTATTTTCGTATTTTTTTATTAATTTATTACAAAAAACACGTATCCAATATTTTTCGATAATCTAACAGACGGACTAATTAGATTTTTTTGGTGAAATAACCTATTCAACACTATCAAAGAGAGATCAAGGACTTTCTGAAGCATGGGGATATAACGCTACCAATTCTCAAAATCGGGTCTGTTACTGTGTAATTCCTAATGACGGGTAAAAACAAGTGCCTTTTAGCTTCAATAATGGTACTTTTACACCCAAGACTAATGAACGACGTGGCGTATTCACGTGGATGAATCCTAGAACCCATGGCAAAACACATAACTAAGTTTATGGATGGTACCAAAACAGCTTCAGAAATAAACATGAATAAATCAGCTGTTGCCCCTGAATTTGTTTGCAAACAAACTTTGATCCCTGTCTGACCCGGTTGGGGGTGAAGTTTCTTTAACCCTTTCTTCGTACACCTTTGCACCCCATAGGGAATACATTTATAATCTTGTTTGTATCTTCACAGCTTGGGACCCTACACTTACATAACATAACACGATCTCCAAAGGGACAGACAGAGGTATTAGACAGAGGTGTAAAGTAAGTGTTCATAATTGCATGATGTGAAGGGTGCAATCATGTTGCCATTAACCGGGCATAAATCACGATATAGGAGTTATTGACAAAATAAAATATGATTCTAATTAGTCCGTCTGTTAGATTATCGAAAATATTAGATACGTATTTTTTGTTTTATCAAGTCAATAAAAATGTACGAAGATAAAACACGTCAAAGATTTAAGTGGAGATTGTGACGTCACTAACCGATAAGAAATGTCATACTAATGTCTTAGAATATGACTTCACAACGAGTTTTCAAAGCACTGTATCGTCTTCATTGTTTGTTAACGTGAAAAAAGAAAAAATACGTATCCAATATTTTTAGGAAATCTATCTGACGGACTAACTAGATTATTTTTGTTAACTACCCTATTCCTAGTGTGGGGCAACGTTTTCAAAAAATGAAAAAAAAAAGAAGGAACAACACGTCAGCATCAGACTGTCAGCTCTATTTCTTCAGGACAAAAGCAATTAACGGCAAAGAAGAAGTAAAATACTCATACGTACATACACGTGTTTCGTATTATATTATACTCCCGCTCTGGGCGTAGCGGAAGTCAATGTCAGACTTCTTCTGACTAAAAACCACCCATGTTCCTTCTTAGCCGTAGCCCCGGAACACAAGGTGTTCCGGGGCTACGGTATCTCTTTCAAACAACCCGCAGCGATCTGCTACGATGTTTCACAACTTTTTTTGCTTTGCCCACGTTTATCAATCTGCCTCAGTTTCAATACCTCAACTCCAGTAAATAGTCCTTTCTACTGGAATATCAAATAGTTATAAAACTAAACTGGCGTCCTAGCTTCCTCTTAAATCCCTGTGGAACTATCTATCTGTGAGGCTAAAACTTTCTAACAGGTCTGGGAATTAGAGCATGGTCCCAACGTGTTTAAACGTAAGATAAATATCAGTGGAACGTGGGGGTGGTCCTAATTTTACTTCAACATAAACCTTTCGTGGTTGTAGATTGGCGGTTAAATCGCTGATGTTGCAAAGAATTGTGTGTAGTGAAAAGCACCAGAGTAATCGGCGAAATTAAATTTTTCTTACGTTTTTTGCAATTTGCAGGTCAAGCTATATAATTATGTTGAACAATTATGATATGATTAGTGACCGGAACATTTATGTATTTACGGAATCATAAATCCATCAACACGTGACCTATAGTTAATTTAATCCCATTCGATGACTATTTCACGAAAGAGTCAATTGAAAAGTTTTTCTTGAGGTCAACTCGTTCTTCCTTAGAATAACGACTAACATCCTTCTTTCGTCATTTTTTTCTATGGGTTTTCGACACTTTTGTTTTTGGTGTGTGGGAAATCATCAAATAACTAATCCCGCTCTGGGCAGAGCAGAAAAAACCACCCATGTTCATTCTTAGCCCTTTGTGCCGAGGCCGCGGTATCTCTTTTGAACAACCCGCAGCCCCGACGGGATGCAATACCGCTTGGTAAGGCTGGTTGTTACACACGGTCGTCGGCCCTTGCGGGCCCTTCCATTCTGACATCTCTTTGAGGCGCGCGTGTTACACAAACGCGCCGTCGCCACGGCATGTCGTCGTCATAAGACGAACGGACGGACGGCGAGCTAGCTCATTAATCACCGTCCAAGGCCCGCATCTACGGTGGCCGGAAGCCCTCACGTGGCCCCCGACGCCTGGAGCGTATCCCGCGGCGGCTGGGACGAGAGGTTCCCTCCCTCTCACGTTCCGCCATCTCTTTCATTAGCATCACTGCTTCGCAGAAGGAGGCGATGGCGTCCTATTCCATCTCGCCCCCCGGACCATGGCTTGCACCAGGGCCGGACGCAAGAAGTCGCCGCCGCCGATCGCCGCTACGAGAACACGGCGGGGCTCCGCCCAAGCGAGGCAGACCTCCACGGTGTGCTCCAACGTGTCCTCCGGACGATCCTCAAAATATTTTTTCTGCACTTGTATCTCACATTATGATCACTACATATTATAAAATAAAGTCGCGATAAACTCCAAAACTACTGGACTGATTTTCATGCGGTTTTACTAATGGCGCGGGCGTAATAGCCACGTGCATCAGCTTGTTTAGGATAAACTAGATGGCGTAAATCATAAAGATACACACAAGCTTTATAAAGACTTTGATAACATCAAAGTTATACATCATAATGTAGCTATATACATTTTGTAGTCTCCCTCTTTTGTTCTCTGATATATTATATAATGGAAGTAAATAAGGAAAAAGAGGCTTGTAAAGCCTGTTGTCTTAATAATACGATCTTGTTTGATATATTATGGAGAACCCTTTGATAATATGATCCGTTGTGGAAAAGTAAGAACGGAGGATTAAATTGTAATTATTGCGAATTATTTATTTATTTATTAAAACTTTATGCACAAGTAATGAAACCGTACAAAGGCGGACTTAATGCCTTGGGCATTTTCTACCAGTCTACTTTAGGGACCACCCTAAGGGCCCACCCTTACCTTAGGGTCTTAATTATGTAAAATGACAGATTAGTTTAAATCCGTATATTACTCAGCAATGAACTGCGTTTACAAGAAAAAAAATGGCCGACACTAGACGCCCGGCAGATGTGAAACATGTTAATATTAGAAAACTAATAACGAAACGTGCAGAGTAAATAAAAAAAACATGTAATATTACATTAAAGGTGACATCGATATCTTTCGATCAAATATTCATACGACCTCACTAATTGCGTAGCGGGTGTTCTATTGGGATACTTCTGCCTAAATCTTGATAGATTACAAGCGTGATTACATAATAAAAACTATTTTTTTTTAAAAAAGGTACCTATCGACTTCGACGACAACTTAATCAAAACCTTTGTCTATTAGCTATCTTGAATAAAATCCCACCAAACGGATTTTTTAAAACCATACATTAGTAAACTGATTCAGCTCTCAGTTCATAAATCACGATTTACATGTAATTTAAAAAAGTCGAATAAGTACGGTCACGTATGTTCGAAAATAAAACGTTAATATATTATGACAAGGATAATGCAAATGACCAAAGGATCCGGTCTGATCATCAATCTTCCTAAAGAAAAGATGGAGTATGTACCTTTTAGGTGTTCTTTTTTGTCGTTCTATTAACTTTTACTTTAGTCAAGGTTTTACTTTATCCCGTCGGGTTGTTGTAAAAGATAACGCGGCCTCGACGTAAAGGGCTAAGAAGTAACATGGGTGGTTTTTATTCAGTAGAACTGTGACACTCATTTCACTCTGCCCTAGAGCGGGAGGGGTTATTTGATGATTACCCACCCCTTAAAAAAAAGACTTTACTATAAGTAAGAATTTGGGTACGTTGGAGGAGTGGTCACAAGCGCGACTGTTGAGCTTGAGGTTCTGGGGTCGATCAAGTGATATTGGGTTTTGCTGTCAGGAATTTCTGCCCGGAGGCTGAATTTGTGCCCGGTTGATTTTAGAAGCTATATCATCCACTAGTAGCAGACCTAATAGGTTGCTTTCGGGGATGTTTCCTGACAAAAAAATATAATTCTAACGAGTCCGTCTGTTAGATTGTCGAAAAATATAGGATACGTATTTTTTGTTTAATCAAGTCAATAGAAGTTGACGAAGATAAAACGCGTCCTAAGATTTTAGTGGAGGTTTGTGACGTCTCGACTCACCGGTAAAAAATGTCAGATTAATGTCTTAGAATATCACGTCACACGAGTTTTCAAAGCACTGTATTGTCTTCATTGTTTGTTAACGTGAAAAAAAAAATGTGAACAATATTTTTTGGAAATCTAGTCGACTAATTAGATTTTTTTTGTTGATAGGGTAGTGCTATTAACGAACTACATCACAGGCTCACACCAGACCACCAAGTCTCAGTCCAGGAGTACTTCACTTCCAACTTCCCGCCATCATAAAACTGACAGATGTCATTAGTGACAGCTTACCTGACTACTTGTGGCTGTGGGACAGTGTTTACATTTCTATTAATAGATAAACACTACAGTATCCTCGCCCCCATTTACTTAAGACTTTAAAGTATATTTATTTATTTATTAAAACTTTATGCACAAGTAATGAAACCGTACAAAGGCGGACTTAATGCATTTTCTACCAGTCTACCTTAGGGTGATGCAGAGACATTACACAGTAGGTGCTTAACAGAAACAAAAGTTAGAAAATATATATACCTAACTTATAAAAATAAATACATACATACATATATATGAAGGCAGAGGGTCCAACATCTTAAATGAAACTACGAAATATAGCGGTAATAAACTTTTACTCCAATAGCACGTTATTTAAAATAAACCACTGTATAATTCAGATATAATTTAAAAACTCTAAGCGCTACAGCATGTGCACCGGGCCAAGCCTGCGACAAGAATGATCCCCTCCATGACAAGCGCTCGTTTATAAAGACCGGCTCGAGCAGTAAGGAAAGTGGCGCGGCCTTGGTGACGCCTTGCGCTGCGCACCTGGCCCGCTGCACGTGCTGTTTACCACGGCGACGCCGTCACGGCCATACTGACGTGCGGACGTCCTCGTGCGCGGAGTCTCATCAAACAGTATCTAAAAGACAGAAGCATAATTATGAGTGATGTTCGTTCATCCTGACTACAATCTGGTCCGGTGCATCCCTTCAGATACATCTGGACCGCTCACTATTGAGCCTTCAGGACATACACAAGCAACCTGGACCGCTCAATATTGAGCCTTCAGGACCTGTACTAGCAACCTGGACCGCTCCATATTGAGCCTTCAGGGCATATACCAGCAGCCTGGACCGCTCTATATTGAGCCTTCAGGGCTTATACTAGCAAACTGGTCCAGATTGTCCCTTCAGTTTGCTACTAATTTTGGACCGCTCATTAATGAGCCTTCAAACTTTTGGCCTAGTCATTATTCACTTAATGACCCTGCGAAAATCCCTGGACCAGTCATTGCTGACACTTCAGGTCCACTTGTTTTTACAAATTAATATTTTTTTTTTTTATCGTCATATTAATGGTAATAAGCAATGTAAGACTGCTTTAGTAATCAAAGTAATTGAATCTGGGCTAGAAGACTCTGTTGATTCAAAAGTGAACCACAATTTATCAGACTACCGCTGGTTGCTGTTAAAGAACAGGAGTCAGCAGATATTGTCATCATCATCTGCCCAGCCCCTCCCAACTATGTCGGGGTCGGCCTCCAGTCCATGATGGATCCAGCCGGATATCAGTACTCCCCACGGAGCGACCGCCCATCCGACCCCCACAACCAAGCCAATACAATACCCTTTGCCAAGACCGGTTGTCAGAACTTCAGGACACTGACCACCTGTAACGACTGCCAAAGATCCACACACGACAACCGAGGCCAACAGCCCAACAAGCCCTCAGAGGCAGTGAGGAAACTCGGCATGAAACCGGCAGTCACCCATCCACAGACCAACCCAGGCAAGCGCGGCCCAACCTAATGATCGATCCGAATGGCAACTATTATTTAGCCACGAACTCCTCCACGACAGACACTGTGCTACTGTTAATCGATATAGTATCGCTATTCACAGACACGGTATCACTATTAGCCAAAAAGTTATATTGCTGTTAGGCATGATATTGTTCTCGTGGTTACTTTTATGAACAAGGATATCGTTATCCTGTCCGCCGTCACGTCATCATAATTTTTTTCGCGATATCTACTAGACAATTTTGACCACGAGGCACTTCACGTAAATATTTGTGAGAATATTTGTAGACCCTATGGGTTCCGTTAACATATCTTAACTCGTACCGGTAATTTTCCAATACGGCCCTTTTTTTAAAAGGTCCCTTATATTTCCGTTCCTGCACATGGAACTGTTCCTCAAGTTAGGCAGTTCATCGGTTTAGCAACATACTTTCGAAAATTTATTCCCAATTTTTATAAATTAACGTAACCTTTATAATCCTCTAACAACTGTAAACGGAAAAATTGTTTAGGCTACTGAACAAGAACTGATAAAGAATTTGGTTTTAGTAAGGGTCAAATCATTAACGATAATGTTACACGAAATCCCATGTTCTAAAATATCACGATTTAGTAGTATTTCCTCATTAAGGCATTCAACCGGTAATACATGACATGTTATTTTAATTAAGCGATTTTGTGTAGTAGTTGGACATTTAATCTGTAATATAGGCACGTTACGAACCAGGGTCACCGACATAGCTCTTAGAATATGCAAGTTGAAGTGGCAATGGGCAGGCCACATCGCTCGAAGAAACGACAACTGACGGGGAAGAAAAGTTCTCGAGTCGGACCACGAACTGAAAGACGTATCGTTGGTAGGCCTCTCACCAGGTGGACTGACGACATCGTGAGAGTCGCGGGCAACCGGTGGATGCAAACGGCAGGTTGCCGTTCGTTAAGACGTTCTATGGGGGAGGCCTTTTGTCCAGCAGGGGACATCTTATGGCTGATTATGAGGCACGTTACTTTGCTCATACCTATATGCTGTTAATGATCACTTGTTCATGAAATTATTCACCGTTAACGAGATAACTATTTTTTTTAAATTTGAAATGGGCATACTCTTGACCACATTCATGCCCTAAGGGCAGAGATGAGGTCGCCGATGGAACAAGCTTACCTAGAAGAAACCTATTTACTCGCGACCTAAATAGATTGGTGTTATATGAACTCGGGAAAACCGACGCAGGCAGGGAGATCCACTCCTTGGCTGTGCGCATAATAAAAGAATTAGCAAAGCGCTTCGTACGAATGTTTAGAACATCGACAAGGTATGGGTGATAACCTGCAGTACGTCTAGTCTCCCGATGGAAGAAGGGAGACGGTGGAATAAGCTTGTGGTGCTTCTGCGCACACTCTCCGAAGCACAGTCTGCATTCCTTCATCGTAACCAGTTACGAAACTACGGTTTCGTAGACGGCCAAAACCGTAGAAAACTGACAGACATGCATTTTTGCGGTGGCAGGCCAGGATACGCAGCTTGGCAACCAGCTTATCGTCACCAATTAACCTTCTGGCTCTGCGCTCTACAGAATCCAGTGTGGGAAGTTGGTATTTGGCTGAGCCATCCCAAAGGTGACAGCAATACTCCATGCCTGAAGGGATTTGAGTTTTATGTAGGTAATATTGAAAACTGTCCAGGTCTGAAGTACCATTAACCCTGTTTAGGAAACCCAGCACATTTTTTTTTTTTTTTTTTGCTGCACTTTGACCTTTTGACTGAATGTAGGCGCCGAAGTTCTTATTCGCGTTTCGTGCCAAGAAGCTCGAGACTGTCAGTAACTTGTACAGATGAACTCCGGAAAGAAGGAGCCAGATTGAATGGACTCCTTTTGGCGGAGAACTGACACTTGTGTTTTGGAGGCGCGGAAATCAATCAGATTCTTGTCACCCTACTTGGAGAAAAGACTTAAACCTGAACTCGTTCGCTCTACCATGGCCTCTATGAATGTACTCCATCCCAGCTTTTGCGCTGGATGTATAACTCACCATGACAGTGCTGTCATCTGCGTGCCCATCAATGCCAGGAACAAGGAGGTCATAAATGTGCAGTAAGAGAAGTATCGCGTAGAGAACAGACCCCTGAGGAACTGCGGTATCAATAGCAATAAGGTCAGAGGAGCGGCCATCTATGACCACTCGGATCGACCGTTGCTTTGCTTCATAAGGCTGTAGCCTTAAACCTTCGAACCAAAGTTAAATGTAAAACGAAAATCTGCACCACTTATCTGTAATACTCTACGGGCTGCTCTGGAACACAGGTACACTTGCTTAGTGCTGGTGCTTGGTGTGAAGTCTTTCTTCTTCCAGCGCTTTGGGCAGGAATTGGCTGTGTCCCTGCTCACTGCATACAAAGCACGTAACGGCTGTCTTTGGTATTTCAGTTTTTGCAGCAGGCAGGTTTTTTTTGAAGAGGCTTTCTGATTGTTCCGGCACTCATGGCCACGATGACCCATTATTGATTATTCAATGTGAAGCTTCGCAAAGTACTACACCACACACGGGCTACACCCTCTAATTTATTTTTCACAATTATCGTTTCACTGAGTGTACACCAATTCACAATATCGCATTCCAGTAGATCAGAATCAAAAGCCAGGAGCTTTGCATTACTATAATTAATGGAAGGTGGATCCGATCCCACTTCTGATGAAGGCAGAGGGTCCAACATCTTAAATGAAACTACGAAATATAGCGGTAATAAACTTTTACTCCAATAGCACGTTATTTAAAATAAACCACTGTATAATTCAGATATAATTTAAAAACTCTAAGCGCTACAGCATGTGCACCGGGCCAAGCCTGCGACAAGAATGATCCCCTCCATGACAAGCGCTCGTTTATAAAGACCGGCTCGAGCAGTGGGGAAAGTGGCGCGGCCTTGGTGACGCCTTGCGCTGCGCACCTGGCCCGCTGCACGTGCTGTTTACCACGGCGACGCCGTCATATACATAAAATATTTAAAATTTCGAAAGATAACAAGAAAAACTTTAACAACTTAGTTGTGAGACGAAGCTGCCAACTTCTTGCGAATGTGCTCGCGAGCTTTCATTTTGAAAGTGAACTGACCGTTTACTGTCCTGATCTCATGAGGGAGTTCATTCCAGAGGAAGACCGCCTGGACAAAGAAGGACGATTTTATAAAGCCAGAGCGATGAGAAGGACAACGTAGAAGACGATTATTAGCGGAGCGAAGAGTCTTGCTGTGAGCAGTGCATAAATATTGGCAAAGGGAAGTGAGGTAAGAAGGGGAAGTGGGCTTGTGAAGAATAGCAAACAGGGTTGTCAAAGCCCTCAAAGCTCTGCGCTCTCGGATAGGTAACCACTTTAATAGCGATCGCTGTTCAGACACATGATCGTACTTGCGAAGATTGAAGACGATGCGAAGATTGAAGACGAAGTATAACTTGTGAAATATCGTGGTATTTGTTACACCTCTCTCTAACCCTTCGGGATTACCGACGTGATTCATGTTACGATTTTGAGTGCCTTTTGGCCCAATCAAAACACCCACACACTAAGTTTCATAATTTAATATTCTGTAGCCTACAGAAGCGATCATTCGTTTCTCAAACCAAGTCAGCCATCTTTAAATACAGAATTGAAGAAGGTTACATGTAGGCTTCAGGCGTTTTAAGTCGGATCGTAGTATTGATTCCCAATTCTTTGTTTGTTTTTATTTTGCTACTTTACTTTCGGCACGTGGAGGCTTGAGAAAGAAACGGTTTATGTTGATATTGTATTTTATATACGAAATATAGTATTGTTTTTGTGAACTTGTAAACAATTTCAGTAGTTTAGCAAAGCAACAACAGCCTCAAACAAAGAAAGAAAGAAAAAGTTTATTTTTGTTTTACACAGGACAAAACTAATTGACAAAAAATTAAGGATTCAAAAGTAAACATCAATGTTGGATCTCCAAGTTTTGCAGGCGCTTGACGAAGTCTGCTCCTGGATGCACGGCCGTTATTACAATATTTTCTGTGGTGATGCAGTATTAGACAGTAATTCTATGTAAAACACTGATGTCGAGTAGCATCGGCTTAAATTGAAAGCCGACCCTAACCCAATTAAGGTAGCTACAAAATTATTTATAATACAGGTATGTTTGTCTCCTTTATTTTCATCATCAATCATCATCATCAACAGCCTATTAATGTTCCCACTGCTGGGACACAGCCTCCTCTCTCTTTGTGAGGGAATGGGCTATGATCTACCACACGGGCCCAGTGCGGATTGGTAGATGTCACATGTCTTCGAATGTTTGGTTCTAAGCCATGCCGGTTTCCTCACGATGTTTTCCTTCACCGTTTTGAGAGCAGCGGTGATGAAATAAATTACACAAAGTAATGTGCCCGCCTGGGTTCGAACCCACGACCTGCTGTTCGTAAGTCGGGGCCGCCACCACTGGGCCACCGCTGCTCCTTTATTTTACTGATTCTTTTAGATCTAATACATTGATGCGTATTAGACGAAAACCCAAACGTTTATTTCGCTTTTTCATAAAATATGATACAAAATTAAAAAAGCAAATGGTAAATGTCTACGACCTTATAACTAGTCAGCCTTGGATTAAGTCTGGGGCTGATAATAAAGTAAATTACAGAGGATAAATGCTCATAAAATTTATAAATGAGCCAATCGCGCCCCGTTCGTTAGATTTTTTACTGAAACCTTTTGCGAAGGGATAAGGTTACGAGTTGTATTACAGATCGTTATGTAGTGCTACTGAATATTATTATTGCTGCAGCGGCTGGGTTAAAATTGCTGTGCTGGATAAAAATGGTTGAAGTTAATCAATGTTCAATGTAACTTGAAAGAACTGCTCGTAGATATTGTAGTCTTGTTGCGGAATTTGTTCGAGAGAGTCTGGAACGCAAAGGGCATTATCAGGAACACTAATGGGTTTTGATCAGTTACAGAGTGTGGCACACAATTCCATTTTCCAACAGGAACTTCTCAGCAGCAAACACCAGCAGGGCTATTGCGTATCTTTTAAATGACAGTGGCTATCATATTGTCTATGGATTAACTGTCAAATTGGTTATGGTTTAGTACAAAATGGAACCATTTGACAGTAATTGATAGGCACTATAGGTTAGCCACTGTCATTTGAAAGATACGCAATAGCCCTGCTGGTCTACATGTGTTAAGGAAGGGATGTGCCACTGGGATTTCATTTCAGATTTGTCTCACATGGTCCTAATAGAACTTCAGAAAGTAGTATATCAACTCCAAGTTTATTATAATAAGCCATTATGTGGCAACGGAAAACTTTGCTAGTTAGCTTACTTTGAATACTAACTAGGTTTATTCACGATGGCCTGGTATCTCATGTGAATGTTATTACTCCTATGTAATGATTGTGTCCTCTCAGTTTATTTTTAGTAATTAAGTACGTTTCTTTTTTGTCAAAATTGTAACCAATCTTTTGCCCTGGTTAAAGTTTCAGCCGAAACCACAACTTATTTAAACATTCAATTTAAAATGTATTTTTTTAACTTTATACATTTAAATTATATTTTTAAATATTCCTATACAAAATATTTAAAAAACATTTAAAAATATAAAAAATAGTAGCCTATCGGTATCGGGAACAGGGTCCAAGCTGCAGAGGCTCCAGAGAAAGGAACCTCCTAACAATTAACATTTTTTTTTAATTGTTTTAGATTTATTGGTAGAAACTTGCCAAAACCGAACCTTCGGCTGGTTAGAACATTTATCATTGTCAGTTCTCATATGCCTAGCCTATTTAAAATTAGAATCGTCTTCCTGTCTATCTGGATGCTGCTGATTACAAGTATATACTTTGAGAGACTAGTCGTGTAGCACTGCAACACTGTTTCTGGGAACCCTAGTTTTCAGAGAGAGACCTGGATTCTAGTATTCAGAGAGGCTCGGTCTTTAGGGTAGGTTTATTTCGATTTCGAGACCTCGCATTATTGTATATTCATATTATTTTATTATTCGTCACGGGTAAATCATAAAACAAATTTATTTATGTAAGTAAATTGGTTTAACAATACACTTTTACACGTTACGTTTTAGAACTAGATGGGGCTGGTGTTGAGAGACAAGCATTTGTCAGTGATCGTGGAGCTCGACTCATAACCTACAGAGCTCAACGACAGTAGTCACAAGCCTTTTTGAAGGGTGGAAAATCATCAAATTCCCGTTAAGGGTGGAGCGGAAGGGAGTGTCAGACTTTTGCTGACTAAAAACCACCCATGTTCCTTCTTAGTTCTTTGTGACTGGAGCCGCAGTATCTCTTGCGAACAACCGCAGCCCCGGAGTAGTCACAGGCATGAAAAGTTGACCGGTGCAGCTATTTTTGTTTATATTTATTTACCTCTCAGTGTAGACACTAAATAAAGTCACAAACATACCTACATTTTAAGTGCACACTTAAACCGCAAACATTTACATTTTATTTATAAAGCTGTGAATAAACTCGAGCCGAATAAGTTCTCTTGAGACCGCGGCGGGCGGCGCAGTGAGAACATCGTAATGTCTCGGAAATAAAGTTCAGACTTTACGTTTGAAACAATTTATCTCGGGTAACAAGAGCTTGGAAACTAAGTAAAAGAATGTGTATTATTGATGCTGTTTTTGATTCTAAGTTGCCGGTTTCATTTTGTTTCAAAACTAGTTCAGTAATATTTAAGTACTCAATCTACACTGTAATATTTCAGTACTCAATCTACACTGTAATATTTAAGTACTCAATCTACACTGTAATATTTCAGTACTCAATCTACACTGTAATATTTAAGTACTCAATCTACACTAATATTATAAAAAGGAAAGATTTGTTTGTTTGTTTGTAACGAATAGGCTCCGAAACTACTGGACCGATTTGGAAAATTCTTTCACTTTCACTGTTGGGAAGCTACACTATCAAAATCATCAAATCATTAATCAAATCATTTATTACTTTACAAACATGGGTAATAAGTACATAGATGTTCGTTTATAAAATAGATCTTCACATTTTATCGTCACATGGGCATGCAAATAATTGGTTTACAGTTTATTCCCGGGTGACATAGGCTACATTTCAACCCTGTATTCCAACGGGAACGGGAACTACCCGGGTAAAACCGCGTGACATCCGCTAGTCTATTATACGTAGCATCATTCGCCTAACCTTTTTCCAACATTTTCGGAGTCGGCTTCCAGTCTAACCGGGTGCAGGTGAATACCACTATTTTACATTGATCGACTGCCTATCTGACCTGCACAACCCAATCAATCGTGGGGAATACTGGCCTTTGGTAAAACTGGTTAACAGACTTTCAGGTCATTGGCTACCTGTAATTACTGTCAAAGCTATATATGGCAGCGGAGACCAAACTTAACGTACTTTTTGAGGTACAGAGGAAACTCGGTATGTAATGTGTTACCGATCCATATACCAACCTAGGCAACCGCGCCTTAACTTAAATATCGACCCGCGAGGCAGTTATTTTTAAGCCACAAGCTAGTATCATTTATCATCATATACAATCAGTGTGATGATAAATTATACTACTTATAGCTTGTCATATACAATCAGTGTAGGAGCAGTATTGGCCCAGAGGTGGGGGCTCCGACTTACGGACAGGTCGTGGGTTCGAACCCAGGCAGGCGCATTACTTTGCGTAATTTATTTCATCACCACTGCTCTCAAAACGGTGAAGGAAAACTTCGTGAGGAAACCGGCATGTCTTAGAGCCAAAAATTCGAAGATATGTGACATCTACCAACCCGCACTGGGCCCGCGTGGTGGATTATAGCCCATCCCTCTCCTAGAGAGGAGGCCTGAGTCCCTGCAGTGGGAACATTATAGGCTGATGATGACAATCAGTGTAACATCACGCGCATAGCATCTTACTACCTACTATTATAAAATGCGAACGATTGTAAGGATGGATGTAACTATTATTGTTAATCTTTCAAGCAAAACCTACCGAACCAATTCGAATGAAATCTGGCAGACAGACAGTTTATAACCTGGGTTAACACACTGGATTGAATGTAACCCGGTGCACCGGGTTACAATCGTGTGTGTATCGTGTGGGTCGTACCATGGTACGATCCCTTGTGATGAATATCCAACTTCATACGGGCAAATCCACGGGCATTTGCTAGTAAAGTAAACCGACATTTGTGTCACGTATTTTCTGTGAACCCTCTATCCAGGGAGTTCCAGACGTAAAGTCAAACAAACTAATAAGTGTACAGCCAGCAAACTTGCATTTACTTTTAGGTAAACATCACAGATATTAGTCGCTTAATGCGAAACGCTTTATAAAACAAAAAAATATTGATTGCAATAAGTTGAAGTATATCTATCTAAGTTGATCTTTGTTTTTAATTTTGATATATTCACCAATTAACTGATCAATTTTAATTGTATTGTTATTTAACTGAATATTGGCGCTTGGTAGTTACTAAGTTAGCTTAGTTATCAAATTTATTGTTTTGTGCATGTAGTGTTTAACTTTAATTAATTGTTACGCTGTAGTCTAATTTTAAAGATGAATAATGTCGATGTATCAAGTGTGAACAATTGTTAGTAGACCTAAATAAATAAAATAAAATTAAGTATCTGTATATCATGAATTTCTCGGTATCAGCCTCTGGGTCTACATTTGTGCCTGCTAAGCGACAATAACCTCGTGCACCTCATGGTCAAACATAAGTAGCGTTATGTGTGTGTACTGTAGATAACCCCTCTGCCTAGCCTTTCCGGAAACACAGGCGCGATGTTATGATTGTATCTTCCTCATCGTCTATAAATTATAGCAACTTTAGCATAACATTTCAATGTTTTGTCTGGCATGAACTTTCGCCTTTCAAAGGTCATTAATTTAGAAGATTGTGTGCGGAAATGTTATATTGAACGACCTTGTTCTGCTTCAAAGATAATACAAAATATAGATCAGCATACTAATTAAGCATGAAACAGCTTAGTAATAATTAAGAAATCCATTAAAAATATTGATACTTTACAATCTCTGAACATATTTCACCTGTAATCACTTAATGTAATGAAAAATTAATTTAATTAGATTTTTCATTCCATTAGAATACGTTAATTTATTGAAAATCTAATTATTATAAAAAGTCAGTCTTTTAGAGGAAGATCGGTGAATTTTAAATTTGAATTTTAGGGGCGAAATTAATTGGAGGTGAAATTGAATTGAGCTTTTTACGTGAATTCATTGGATAAAACTGTTGGGGGTCGAACAGAAATCAACATTTTATATTTTTTAATTTATGCAAAATGCTTAAAAAGGAACAGACATAATTTTCTTAAGGTAGGTATGAAACTTACTTACGTCTTTTTTTTTTTGCGGGTGTAAAATCATCAAATAACCCCTCCCGCTCCCAGGGAGAGCGAAATGGAGTGTCAGACTTCGACCAAAAACCACCCATGTTCCTTCTTAGCCCTATATGTCGAGGCCGCGGTAACTTGTGAACAATCCGCAGCACCTATGGGCGTCGGCCCTTGCGGGCCTCTCCCATGTTGCTGACATCTATTTGAGGCGCGCGTGAAACACGAACGCGCCGTCGACACGGTCTGTCGTCGTCGTAAGACGGACGGACGGCGAGCTAGCTCATCATTCACCGTCCACAGAACCGCGATAGAACCTATGTCTTAAGTCATATTTTGATGATATTTTTCCTCTTATTTTGTGATGCCACCCATTATATCAGATAATTTTAAAACCAGTTTTAAATAAAAACTGCGGTGTAGTCGAATTAGTCAACAATAAAATGTCAGTGATTAAATCAAATAACGTAAATTAACTCAAGTATTTCACATAACACACAAACTAATTAACAATAACTACAACTGTTAATTTGTTAGTTAAGTTTGTACACAATGGGTAGAGTTTAGTAAAGTTATAAGTTAATTAATTAATAGCCTGAATAAACAAGGGTAGCAACAATAGATCGGAACAGTTTACAGCAAAAATATAGACTGTAATCCCCGCCCTACAGTAGGGACATACTTCATGGAAATGCAGAAAAGCCACTACGGAGAACACGTAGTTGAAAATAATAGTATCAAAGTTCGTCTAATTGCGAAACTCAGAGAAATTTAATGATTGCTTAAGGTGTCACTTAGTAAGGATTTGACATATTTTTGTATGACAAAACTGTCAAAAGCTATACTAAATGGTGGCCTACGTAATCATTAAGGCTCTCTGAGTGCGGCAGTAAGTAAGAAGACTAAGGTAATTCCGGCCACCAACACATTACTCCAAACTTGTAAATTCGCTAGCTGTATATGCATTGGTAATCGGTAGATTGAGACGAGTTTAGACACCAACAAATCAAGCTGCCAAAAATTGATATATTTTCCCAATTATATCCATTAAAGAAATTTTACATAATTACTCCTTGATTTGGTACAATTTCTTTTTTTTTATTTCAGTCTTCCTTTATTTTATGAAGCTAATAAAAAAGACTGAAATGAAAAAATGAGGAATAAATGAAATGTCTACTACCTACCTAATTCCACCTAAAAATCCAATCTAAGGATATCCGACAGTTATCGGGGCTGCTTGTTAGAAAGATATACCGCGGCCCCGGACACAAATGGCTAAGAAGGAACATGGGTGGTTGTTCGTGCGCGAACGTTAGTACCCCGGCATTTTAGTCAGTAGAAGGCTGACACTGTACCTAGGACTCGTCCTCGACAGCCGGTGGAACTTCGTGGAGCACTTCCGACGTTTGGCTCCCAGACTGGAGCGGGCCGGGGCTGCCTTTAGGTGGCTCTTGCCCTATCTGGGGGGGCCAAACGCCTCCTGCCGGAGGCTCTACGCGGGGATCGTGCGGTCCATGGCCCTTTACGGGGCGCCGGTGTGGGCGCCTGCTTTGAGGAAGCGGGCTGCCCACTACCTGAACGTGCCCCAAAAGGTCATGGCCGTAAGGACAGTACGGGGGTACCGCACGATCTCCCGCGAAGCGGCGAACCTCCTTGCCGGATTGCCGCCGTGGGATCTGGAGGCGATAGTCCTCGCGCGCCTGCATCAATGGCGCGCGGAGGCGCTGCGCCAGGGGGTCACTCCGCTGCCGCGGCAAATTGCTGCGCGGCGGACAGACCTCCGGTGCGATCTCATGGCGACATGGAGACAGCGACTGTCGCAACCCCGTGCAGGGCACGCCACGATAGTGGCGGTAAGTCCCCTCTTTGAGGAGTGGCTTGAGAGGCGCCACGGCGCCCTCACCTTCCGTCTGACGCAGGTCCTCACCGGACACGGTTGTTTCGGGAGGTACCTGCACCGAATCAGGCGGGAGGAAACGCCCGGATGCCACCATTGCGAGGATCGGCCGGAGGACACGGTGGAGCACACAGTGGAGGTGTGCCCCGCTTGGGCGGAGCCCCGCCGTGTTCTCGTAGCGGCGATCGGCGGCGGCGACCTCTCGCGCCCGGCCCTGGTGCAAGCCATGGTCCGGGGCGAGGAGGAATGGGACGCCGTCGCCTCCTTCTGCGAAGCAGTGATGCTGGCGAAGGAGGTGGCGGAACGCGAGAGGGAGAGAACCTCTCGTCCCAGCCGCCGCGGGAGGCGCTCCGGGCGTCGGGGGTCCCGCGATGACCTCCGGCCACCGTAGACGCGGGCCTGTGGACGGTGAGTGATGGGCTAACTCGCCGTCCGTCCGTCTCACGACGAAACAGGCCGTGTCGACGGCGCGTTCGTGTTCCACGCGCGCCTCAAAGAGATGTCAGCAACATGGGAGGGGCCCGAAAGGGCCGACGCCTGTCGGGGCCGCGGGTAGTCCAACGGTTATCGCGGCCTCGACATAGAGGGCGAAGAAGGAACATGGGTGGTTTTTAGTCAGTAGAAGTCTGACACTCCCTTTCGCTCTGCCCAAGAGCGGGAGGGGTTATTCGATGATTTTACACCCACCAAAAAAAAAAAAAAAAAAAAGGCTGACACTTCCATACGCTCCGCCCAGAATATACAAAAAATATCTGTGAAAAACAGATACCTATTGTAATGAAAAGTCTATTTACACACACCTACTTCTACGAAAATATACAGATTCAAATTCTAATATTGAAAAAACAACAATTTAACTCCAACGTTGCTCTTTACGACCTTCAAAACACGCTGAAAATTCACGCACCATACACCGCGATCTACAGTAATTGTTCTTCTGTGTCTACCTACATGTTGACGAGACCATAGGCAAAGCTTCAGTGAGTCGGTACCACGGAGCCGATGCGCGCGTGTTTAGCAGTGTGAGTGGACCATTAGTGTTGTGACTCTTGGATTAATATCTAACTTCTATACTGTTCTGGAACCCTGGTACGTCGAATATGATATCTTGTTTTTTTTTCGTTTGAAAAAAATGTGTTGGTAATGTAGGAAAATTGTTTTTGAGTTGTCTTCTGAAGTAGATGTCGTTCAAAAATGTGTTGGAAAATGAAGATACTTTTTAATAATATACACCGGTGCGCAAAAAAAAAAAAAGAAGTAACTAGTTTTAAATCATGTTATTCAATTAAAAAACAGGACTCACACAAAAAATAAAAACAAAAAAGAGGAAAAACGACAAACTAAACTAAATTGGTCTCTATCTACCATCTACTGCGACATACAATAAAAATGTTGCAAAAATCAAGTGAGATCATCAACTATGATTTTTAATGCAGTCATATAATTTATTTAATAGTAACATAATAAAGCCACATTGATATTTCCGATTAATGGTTCCAGTTATATTTGTTGAATATTTTGGAAACCGGTCTACAACTGTGTCTGTCTTCTAGCTTTGAAAGGATAAAAATCTTAGGCATGCCCCTACAATGATTTAATAGTTTTCTTTCCTTAATCAAATTTATAGTACCTATACCAGCTTTTGCAAGCGGTTTAAAAAATAAAATAACAATATCCTAACAACTAACACCGCTTCATCTATTCGTGAAAACCGCATGAAAATCGGTTTAATAATTTATGAGTTTATCGCGAACAGACATACAGACAGACGTGGCGGAGAAGTTTCCTACCTAGTTACCTAGTGATAAGTAGTGATTGGTAAGGGTTTGTAGAGGCCCTGTGTCCTATGAGTTATCACAGGAGAGTTTGTGGCTAATCTTTGATTAGGTACCTACTCAAAGATTATCCACAAACTGTCCCAGCTGTGTCAGCAGCTGTCCTTCTGCTCCCTGCTATACGAAGCGAAGATGAGCGACGCTTTTAGGCAACAGTTAATTATGTCCCTAGTTTGACGGAGACCTCTTCTTTTGCACAGTGAAAGCATTACCTACATAGGGATATTATTATGTTTAAAAACCATGATAATATTCCCTCAACATCTGCTGTCGGAGCGGTCGCTTAGGTATTTTGGCTAAAATGATGATGATGTTTGCCTAGATTGTCGGACTGGTTTTAGGACAGAACAGGACAGGAGGTTTCAGGTTCCCACACTTCGCCAAATTGAGTTTACTTTCAAACAGAATTTTTATATTAATAATGTTTAGTTTGAATACTTGTAGAAATCCAAACGTTTTAAATGTTGTATTACAAAAGTACGTTAAAGTTCAATTTGTTTGAGATATCAATCTCCACCAAATGACCAGAGTGAAGATATTTTATTTTCTTTTCAAAGATAGTTTGAAGCTTGCATACGAAACAGCTAGCTTCACACGGCAGCAACGGTTTGTTATTTTTACTAGACCATTAATTATATACCATCTGATGCTGTGACGTATGTATACATACAGTTAATGTTATTCCTCACATCTGTATCGGTAGAAGGTTATTTTACTCAGAATTATAGAATAAACTGGCAGCCTCTGTGGAGCATGAGGTCTTAGGTTTGACATCCAGCAGGGCTATTGCGTATCTTTTAAACGACAGTGGCTATCATATTGTCCATGGATTAACTGTCAAATTGGTTATGGTTAAGTACAAAATGAACTAACATGGCGGCGCTTCAAAACGGCGAAAATATTATACAACAACTTTTACGCGTAAAGAAAGGGAAAGAAAATATGACACCGTACAGCGGGATGCCTGTTGTCTTTATGTTTCGCGCAGGTTTACACACCCGATTTAAATTAAGAACAAACGTAGCGTCGCGCGAGAGGTTGGTGCGTAACTAAGCGCGATGTGGCCAGTTGGCTTCATTTCATGTTGTCATTTTTGAGGGCGGACAACGTATCTATAGTTTTTTTCATATATCATAGCATTTGACAGTTAATCAAAGCACACAGAGCCAAAGTGATAATCAATAAATCTGTCAACAGAGATACGCAATAGCCCTGCAGGTCAGTTTTTAATCTGGAATTGAACAGTGACTAAACAAAGTCTGGATTTAAGCCTAGTTGATGATAAAAAGCTCGCCCCCTTTCACATGGTTCTTAGTAAGAACCGACTTCCAAATGGAAGAGGTTAGGGTAGTTGACTGACTAAAAAAAATATGATTCTGTTAGATTATCGAAAAATATTGAATACGTCTTTTTTGTTTTATCAAATTAATAAAAAAATACGAAAATAAAACGTGGCAAAAGATCGTGAGCCTGTGATGACTTCACTTTCTGCTAAAAACCAAACTGTGCCGTTGCGCAACTTTTCGACACACTGTATCATCTTCATTTATTGTGTACGTGAAAAAATAAAAAATACGAGTCCAATATTTTTTGGAAATCTATCTGACGGACTAATTACATTTTTTTAGTCATCTATGCGTCTGAACATTTTATTTATTCTTGATTCTTGATGGCCAAATTTATACGTACACACCAGTAATCACCATAAAGAATTGACAATCTCCTCTATTCGGAAATCGGTTGTAAAGTAAACTAAACCTCTAAGTACTAGAGCTGCCTAGTGTCCACTGTTAGTCTAGAACCTTCTGTCTCCCAAGCTGTCTCCATACTATCACACTTCACACTATAACACACTAATATTATAAAGCCGAAAGTTTGCGAGTGTGTGAGTGTGGATGTTTGTTACTTCTTCAAAAACTACTGCAAGGATTTGGATAAAATTTGGTACACACATAGTTTATAACCTGGATTAACAAATAGGATAGTTTTTATCCCGACTTTATATTCCCGTTGGTTGAAGCCGCTGGCAACAGCTAGTTTAAGATAATAGGGAATTTCCATATTAATGTCCCAGTTTATCTAGAATCCATGTGTCAAAGCAGATTTATTAGCATTTAGATACTAAAGTTTTGACTTATTCATAGATGGTATCAGCTAGGAGATAAAATTGTATTATTTATTACGTTCAGTCTTACAGACATATGCTACGGGTCTTGCTTAATATCACTCTTGAGGGCCAAGAGCAGGACGTCCGGGCTGGAGTTGTTCAAAAGAGATACCGCGGCCGCTAACACGAAAGGCTAAGAAGTAACATGGGTGCTTATTATTCAGTAGAAGTCTGACACTTCCTATCGCTCTGCCTGGGAAATCATCAAATGGTTCGGCATTTGAACCCAAAAAAAAATAGCTGGCACAATTAAAGTAAAAAACACACATACACACAATAGTTTAATGATGATGCTGTAAAAAAATACCTTAGATAAAGTAAAAGTAAAAACATTTAGATGAATGATAAGAGCCTTCGTTTTGGAAATTCTTCCTTTTAAAAAGAGAAGCAAACTAAGTAATAACCATATTTTAATTATTTTCAGTATTTACCTTGAGGGTGCATTTATAACTTAACAGCCTAGACTTCAAATCCACATCTTACCAATCGCCAGCAAACCACTTTCACCGCGGGTCTATTATTATCACACCAAAACAATTCAACTACAGTTAATAAACTAAGAATGTTTACGGCTCAACATTAATTAGTTAAATGAATCAGTTAAACTGACTTTTACTTAACTACGCACATAGCAGCACGCTATTTAATTACACTGGGTTCAAAGTAATGTCACGGAGTAGAAAGGTACAGAAAGCTACGTTCTTTCAAAACGCAAAAAACAGTCTCGAGCACACCTACATTTCCGCGAATGAACGCCGATTTATCTTAGGAATGCTTATCCTAACTGTTGGAGCAGCCTTGAGGTCGTAGCGTCGAGCTTTAGCAGGCACCAGGCACATAAGGTAGGTCCTTTTTGTGTTTTATTTCAACACCACAGTGGAATATAATTCGTAAAATTGTTACAAGTGACCATTTTATTACCTGTAACGTGATTGGTATTGTTAATATATTTATGTATTATGATTCGGCTAAAGCGGTTTTTTAAGCCCTTGCTTTCATAATCATTAACCATGAAGGAAACAATTTGCCATGCCTTCGGACCGTCAATTCCGGAGCATGTCATATTACTTGATTGAGATTGACATGAGATGTCTACCAGCCCGCGTGTATAGTGCACATAGAAAGGACGTTTTCGTCTGATTTTTTATTCCTTTGGTACCCCCATCTTCAATGGAAAGCCAGTGGTGAATACACTCGCACTCTTCTTAAGTGAAGTAGCCTTCTGGAACTATATTTTCTGTGGTAATCGGTTTTCGTATAGAACCACTATAAGTTTCATTAACGAAGGTATTCATGTGACTTTGGTGTGGTTTTATTACATACAGTATTGTGATTATGTTTACTTAATCATTGTGGGGATCGGAGGGGAAAAAGGAACGTATGTTTTTGGGAGAAAATATTCAATATAATATATAATGATAATATTTAACAGACAATCTTTTATTTGCCGAGCGAAGCGGTTTTATGGACCGTATTTTGAATGTTTTTCGCTATTTTCTAGGTTAATAATTCCATGAATCAAAAGTTGGGACATTTTCCCATCGTTGAATTAAGTAGTTACCTACTTGACATTGCCATCAATTATTTTGGTAAACATAGATCATAAGGTAAGCTTATATGAGCCTGGTTAAGCTCGCGATCCCAATATATCTTCGAGCGGTGTCCTAAATTGGCCTATATCTGGATTTCAAGTATTCTCAGTCCACCTAGGAATATTTAATGATTGTGTTAATGATAAATCTTAAAAAAATATAGTCAAGAAACTATACTCGTTACCAGAGGACTGGGTTATTTCATGGCCAAAGAATCAGCATTGCCATCCATCGTGGTATACTGCCAGCCTTTTGGGAGTTTCCACATTGACATTGATGCGGACGAACTTTTTGGGTCCTTTTAATTATTTTCTGTTTTTGAAAAATGTACAATTTTTTCCTGCTATTTGAGATTTGGGTGTAAATGGGGAAGGCTATAAGAGTAGAGGGAGATCTTAGAAACGATAGATGGACAGTGTAAAGGATAATATGACAAGAAAGGAGGTGTCTGATTAGGTGACGAGTCCCAAATTAATTGGGATATAGGCAAGAGATATTCAGGTCTGTATCAATAATAAATTCAAAGCAAATAATGAACTGACCTTTAATCATAAATCAACAAGTAATTACCCTAAGCAAACAATACAAGTAGCTAACTAATTACACACTTGGAGTGAAGATGAAAATTAATACGGTACACAAGTTGTTGGCATTATTGAATGTAAACAAAACGGTACAAATTGCTTCGCCCGAACACATCAACATTACGTTTGGCAGCGAAATAGGACCATGGAAGAAGTGGTAATGGAGTTCTAGGTGAATACTTTTAGTGTGATCTAATTATGCTTAGGTTTGAGTAATAATTTGCCAATAATTAATCTTAGAATATTTAACCAGCCTAACATTTTACCCGACTATGTTGGGATTGACTTCCAGTATAACCAGTATTTTATTTGAAGCGACTGGGTAAAATTGTAATATAAAATTATTTCATAGGTATCGGCATGCAAAAACATAATAATTCAAAAGAATGTCAATAAAATGTGTCAGATCGACTTGATCTATTTTTAATAAAGTAATATACTACTATTTTTAAAACGGAAATCAAATTTTTTCACCTCCACAATATTATATCGTGATCCTCAGTAACCGACTTCCCAAAAAGGAGGAGGTTCTCAATTCGATTGGTATGTTTTTTTTTTAAATAAGCAACATAAAATAGGATGAGTTGATAAAATCCATCGTAAGAATGCGTGAGTTCTTCTCCCAAAAAACATCAAATTATTTTAAGATTTGTAACGTTTACAAACCGAACAATCTCAGATATACGAGCAAGTATTCGCTTACCACTCCATTAGCTCTCTACTCTGTGGCGAGATTGAATCAACATGACTGTTTCATTTCACGATTGTTTGTGCTCTGTGTAGTGCCAACCTCTGGACTTTTGGGGATTTTGTGCCGATTTCGTATAGAATTAAGTTAAATAAATGTAGTTGTTTTAGTCTTATTAACAGCCACGGAGTCTGGATATGTGCGGTTGATAGCAATAGGTTTGCCCCCTATGTCATCTGGATGTTCCCCTCCGTTTTATCCTGCGAGTAAAACAGGCGTGATATTATATTTTGAATATATTTTTCGAAATGGAACTTTGGAATAAAGCTTTATTTTTATTCTACTTCAATGAACACAAAAACATTTATTATTTTATTTAATTAAATTATTAATTTTTTCTTACGAAACTAAACAACAATTTCAGACGAACAATAACTGTGACCTGCAAAGTTGGCGTTGATGATAAGCCGTAGTTGATATGCACCTTTTAATATTTTCGTTTTGATTTGAGATTTTGAATTAAAAGTCAGTTTATTTAATCATAACCCATACTGTTGCACTCCTGGGCAAACGCTTCCCTCGGTCCGTTCAGAGAATCTTTAATTAATGAGCTTTTTATTTATCAGATCTCAAAATTAAGATAAATGAACATTCTGAATGCTCCAAAATGCAGATTTTCTAATTAAACCATCCAATTTTCATATGGCATTAATTCGATCAAATATTGAAACTTTCGGAAATATTTCTGGAACATTCCAAATTGTCAGAAGGTATTTAAATAAATACAAACATTTTGGCTTCTTATATGTATACATACCCCTCGTTCATTACAAGTGAATTAGTTTTTCAATAAACATTCAATATTCGGAGAAAAACTGCGTCGAATTTATTGAATTCTGTATAATTAAAAATCTAGGTATGAATATTGTTAGGTATATAATGGAGAACAGTGGTAAATAACAATGTTCAGTAGTAGATAATAATATTCTGCGATCATCAGTTATTTCTCTAAGTGTGGTATTTATACTTCATGAAGCCAAAACGCCAGCCCCATAAAAACGGATTATTCCGAATTTGATTGAAATTAAATTAATTTATTGACACTCGTCAAATTTTCTTTCTTCTTCTTTTTTTTTATCTATAAACGTTACCTAAAACTACACGTGCATGATAGAGAGGTACTAAGTAACGGTAACAGAGATAGCCTAGTGATGTGACAGTCGTCGGACTGCCAAGTCATAGGTCTCAAACTCGAATCCATTTTTTTTTTGGGTGGGGGGAATCATCAAATAACCTCCGCTCTGGCCAGAGCGGAAGGGAGTGTAAGACTTCCACTGACTAAAAAACACCCATGACACGCATACTACTAAGCCCTTGTGCCGAGGCCGTGGTATCTCTTTCGAACAACCCACAGCGTCGACGGGAAGCTCGAACCCTTGACACGCACCTCTGAATTTTAGGAATCATTGTATTGTATAATGGGGTAGTTAACAAAAAAAATCGAATTAGTCCGTCAGCTAAATTTCCAAAATATTGGACACATGTTTTACCACATAAACAAAAAATGAAGACGATACAGTGCTTAGAAAACTCGTGTGACGTCACATAGTACTGCATTTTTTACCACGTAGTGACGTCAAAAGCCCACTCATGATCTTTGACGCATTTTATCTTATTCAATTTTCATTATTTTGATAAAACAAAAAACACTGACTGACGGAGTAAACAGAATCATAATTTTGTTTATTCAGGAAACATCCATATTGTCACCTGCTTCGGTGAAGAAAAACGTATTCCTAAGAGATGTAGTTAGAGAATAAAGTCAAGTCAGAGGTCTGTAGGCGACATAAACTCTGACACCAGGGTACAGGCACTATAAACAAAGCGCACTATAAAACTACAGGATAAATAAAAGAGTGAAGGTATAAAAGTTGCCATTTCTCGGACTTTACTACAGGAACACAACCTTTAACATCCACTAAGGTACCTGTTACATTATTTTAAACATAGTGCCAGACCGTACGATAAACTTATGTAAAGCTCTCTGAACTTTACATAAGCACTATGTAATTTCTTACTTGGTACTTCAAAACATGAACATGACAAGACAAGATAATAATGGGATTAGAACTTATCATGTGCTATATTACTATCTCAAAAACATACATAACATCAAGCTTGTAATCTCCTAAGGGTTAGGCAGAGGTTCATCATAAAGTACTTCCACGTTCCGATATTTATGTTTTTGAAGTCCCGTGTAATATGGTCCGAGCCTATTGCCCTATTGCCATTTAACCGGGCACAAATCCCGACTCCGTGGATGTCTACTAAAGAACTCTTAATAACATTCTTCAACTCTTAAAAAATCTCAATAACATTTTGCTCGATCTGAGAATCCAATAGGTACAGGGTGTCATGATCAGAAGTCGCGCTTGACACTAGAACACAAATTATTTAGTGAATCCTAGCACTGTCGAGGGCTGGTTGGAGGCGTCACAGAAAAAGAGTTCTTGGAAGGAATTGTCGGAGGCCCTTATCCAGGAGTGGGACAGTGTAGGTTAAAATAAAATAAATAAAAACACTGTTATATGTTTGATTTAGCAGTAACGGTAACAGTTTTGCATTATTTTTCTCTTGTTGATTTATGACTAAACATACTAATGAATGCATTGTCTACGTACACAAGCGTTAATACTGTTTAGGTCTCATGGATTTCTTTAATTCCGGGCTTGGCATATTATTGTGAAAATTAGCGTCACAGGTAGAAAGTCAGTATTTATGGCTCACACTTTCAATTAAAAATTTTATAACCATCTATCTTAGTCGACACTTTTTAACGTCAAAGTTTACAAGAAGCAGCTGACCTAAATGCCAACTCTTTCGATACTTCTTAGTTCTTTAGCGGGTAAGAAGAAGTGGTGGAACAAACTCCCCAGGAACACATTTATCTGTTGAGTTAGAAAAACCCGATTCTATACTATTTAGTAATCTCAACTACATGATACTTTTAACATACAGATGTAGCAATTAATATAAATTCGTGGCTATTCTTGAATTAGGCTAACACAGGCGTGAAAAATACCTTCATCTCATCCCGTAACTGTACATTATAGAAGGAATAAAAATATAGGATACAGCTGTTCTTAATAAACCTCAACAATAGGGGATCGGACAAAAAAATTATAATTAGTCCGTCAGGTAGAGACGATACAATGCTTCGAAAACTCGTGAATTCCTCGAAAACGTCACATGGTATTAAATTTTTCACCAACTAATGACGTCACAACCCCCCACTCATGATCTTTGACGTGTCTTATCTTCGTCAATTTTTATTAATTTGATAAAACAAAAAACCCGTATCCAATATTTTTCAATAATCTAACTGACGGACTAATTAGAATCACATTTTTTTACTCAGTCCGATCCCCTATTACACTATTTTGCAAGACAGGTGTGTTGCTGCTCTCAATGCGTTCAAAAACAAGTTTTATTATAATTCCTAGAATTTCCTAGAATTTTATTATAATTCCTGGAATTTCCTCCCGTTTGTTAAGTATACATCGAGCATGCTGTAAACATGAACAGGAACTATTATCTGGTTCTGTAAATACTTTAAACGCCACGCTGTGAGCCACTCAGAGCTAATTGGGTTGTTATTGCGATGTGCTTACCTGAGAGCGGTGGGTTTGAACCCAGTCAGGTAAAACAAAGAAGGAAACAATACTTATTCGTCGCTGTTGCGTTACGTTGCTTAATTTATTTCATCACCGCTGCTCTCAAAGTGTAGGAAAACCAAAAATTCGAAGACATGTGACATCTACCTACCAACCCGCATTAGATTCCTTTGGTTCACTACCTATCATTAAAAAGAGTATATGTATGTATGTATCTCATCATCTCATCATTATCAACAGCCTATTAATGTGCCCACTGCTGGGACACAGGCCTCCTCTCTTTGAGAGGGAATGGGCTATAGTCTACCACGCGGGCCCAGTGTGGATTGGTAGATGTCACATGTCTTCGAATTTGTTGGTTTTAAGACATGCCGGTTTCCTCACGATGTTTTCCTTCAGCGTTTTAAGAGCAGCGGTAATTCAGAAATAAATTAGTTAAAGTAATGTGCCTGCCTGGGTTCGAACCCACGACCTGTTCGTAAGTCGGGGCCGCCACCACTGGGCCACCGCTGCTCAGGTATGTATCTAGGTCTGTTTTATTCAACTTTTAGAGTGAAGCTACGGTTGGCGCAGTGGCTGAGCGATCAGACTGCACGGAACAAATATTTGTATGGTCTACAGATAGCTGTTTTGGGGCTGGGTGTTTGGTTTGTGTATGTAAGTTTAAATGTTTGTAAACGCACCCACGATACAGGAGAATTTCCACGTGTCGGGCGATGTTTAAAAAAACTTATAGGTAACTTCAACCTTACATCAAACGAAATGTTTTATCTATCACTACATACTTATCCTACTAATGCTTCTTGATCAATAGGTTTACATGGCCATGGCATTAGTTATATCTCCAGAACTGTCTGATATGACTAAAATTTGCACCATCTGCATGTCGTCACGAACTCAAGCTCGATTGCCAATGACCGTGTGAGTTGCAGCGAATCTATGATATTCTTGCCGGATTGAAAGAGCACAAAGTTTTGCCAGAATGATTTTCCCATTTACGGTAAACGAATGACTGCGGTCAAATCAAATCACAACAACAATGATGGCCTAAGTAATCATTCAAGCTCTTTGAGTGCAGCAGGTATAGACACAAAACTTTCGTAACCGCGCGAAGTTGTTAAATCTAATTATCAACTGAGCTCAAACTTAAACTCCGTGGCTTCTACTGCGAAAATCCTAATGCAAAAACCCAATAACACTTTTCCCAACTGGGAATCGAACTCAGGACCTCACGCACAGGACACACTGCACCAAAGAAGCAGTCTGACTCACAAAATACTGCTAATTCTAAAGTCAGCGCATTTAGAAAACCATACGCAGAATTCTTTATTCATCGATTTTCCTGTAATTCGATTTTCTCACTACAAATCTATCTACACAGCAATCAGGAAAATCAGTATTTCCATTGAATTCTTTACCGTAAACAAAGAAAACGTACAATTTGCGTATGGGTTCTAGAGCTATACAGGATGTTTCATAAATAAATTTACACTTCGAATGGATGCTCCAGGTAAACGGATTGAAGGGGAGAATTTTCCTCGACGATGAGTTTACACAGACAGACAGACAGTTTAGTTGGCAAGGAAGCACGTTGTTCAAACAATCTTGGAGTTTTGAAAGCAGTTTATTGCAGAATATTTTTGTGAGTTTAGCGGATGCATTTTTTATGATTTATAGATTTCAAAAAGATTTATTTTTTGTCAGAGTATGTAAACTATACTATTAATTTTAAGGGTATTAATAATAATAATAATTTATTTATTTTCAGACCATGGTGTCCATTTTGTTAGTAACAATGTTCTTAAAGACTAGTGTTAGTAAACTTAAGCTACCCACAACAAAACATAAAAACGATGTAAACACAACAATCACTGCTGCGCCATCCCATGACAAATAGAGCAGCAGTGACTGATGTAACTGCAGTCCAGCCGACTAGCGATCATGCTAAGGATGCTGTTGGCGCTGCTACGTACTCTACGCACCAGGGAAGCGCATCTTTTCCGCTTTGTATTATGTAACATTTATATTTGGATTGTTCTTTATGTTTTTCAGTAAATATGTATATTTTCTAAACTCGACCACTCTTGTTGTAACACAACACACCCCTTCCGCCTTCAAACCTCTCCGACTTACTACAATCGATTTATTTTCGTTGATCCCAGTCTTGAATTTATTCCTTTTTATTGTTTTTAAAATAGGGATGTTTACTGACTTACAAAAATTTCATTTTAATTAGTCCGTCTGTTAGACTATCATAAAATATTGGATACGTATTTAACATCTCTATTATATGTATGATTTTTAATACACCTCAATGTTCAATCAACCTATACACAAAACATTGATTTCTACTGTTTACGATATAGTTTAAAATAATACAGAAGCGCAAGGGTTCGTTATGTTTACGGTATCGCGCTGACATGTTTTACGAGGTGCGTAGGCGCATGGGCGTTAGACAACCACTTAGCAACTGTTTGTGTGCTATGAAAGCAATGGAGAACGCGTTTATAGCTCACGATTGGAATGACAGATCAGTTAGTGTAATGTAGTTAGTTCAGTTTTTAACATTTGTGCTAATTGGCAAACCACTTCGAGGAATTACGTCTCTAACCATTTATTTATTTGGTAAAATAATAAAATACTATCATTTATATGTTTCAAGAACTGTGGTTAACCTTAAGTGAGCATCAATGATGTTATATGATGATGCATTTGCAGAAAATACGCAATTTAATCACGTCAGCTTGGGTCGGCTTACATCAAACCGGATGCAGCAGAATTTTATATGGAGGGACTGACTATCTGACCTCCACAACCCAGTTAGTACTGTTTAATACGATACTCCTTGGTAAGACTGGTTATCAGACTTTAAGGCCACTGATTACCTGTTAGGACTGTCAAAAATTTGCTCATGACAGTCGGGGGCAACGGCTTAGCGTGCTTTCCGAGGCGCGGAGGAAACTCGGTATGTATTGTATAGGTGCCTGAAACGGGTTAAAGATGCAATATCCCGAGTTAATAAAAAAAATCTAAGTAGTCCATCAGATAGATTTCCAAAAAATATTGGACGCGTATTTTTTCTTTCTTCACGTAAATAAACAATGAAGACTATACAGTGTTTTGAAAACTCGTGTATTTTTTCTTTCTTCACGTAAATAAACAATGAAGACTATACAGTGTTTTGAAAACTCGTGTATTTTTTCTTTCTTCACGTAAATAAACAATGAAGACTATACAGTGTTTTGAAAACTCGTGGGACGTCATTTTCTAAGACATAAGTATGACATTCTTTACCGGTGAGTGACGGTACAACCCCCCACTCTAATCTTGGACGCGTTGTATCTTCGTCAATATTTATTGATTTGTTAAAACAAAAAATTTGTACCTATCCAATATTTTTCGATAATCTAAAAGGCAGACTAATTAGAATAATTTTTTAAAGTCTGTAAATATCCCTATTAAATTCGAGCTAGAATTCAATTTGAGGAGAGATGGCGCGTATCTCACCTCATATCTTATTCTGGTTCATCCACTCCTATGTTTATTTCATTTACTCCACCCAGATCCTTAATAGCATATTTACTCAGCAATAAACAGGAGAATTCCAACGGACCGAAACAGAATACATTGAGCATAACTATTATTTTAACACCGCACCATAAACAACTGTAACCTAGGGAGTCGTTAACACAAAACAAGTGTACGTTTACGTTGTCGTGTAGTTAAAACTAAAGCTCAACTAGCCCGTCAGATAGATTTCCAAAATATATTGGACACGTATTTTTTCTTTCTTCGCGTAAATAAACAATGAAGACGATACAGTGCTTTCAAAACTCGTGTGATGTCATTTTCTAAGACATCAGTATGACATTGTTTACCAGTGAGTGACGTCACAACACCCCACTCAAATCTTTGACGTGTTTTATCTTTTCTATTTTGGGGGGTGGGAAGTCATCAAATAACCTCCCCCGCTCTTGGGCAGAGCGAGAGGGAGTGTCAGACTTCTACTGACTAAAAACCACCCATGTTCCCTTCTTAGCTCAATATGGCAAGGCCGCCGTATCTTTTACAACATCCCGTAGCCCCGACGGGCGTCGGCCCTTGCGGGCCCCTTCCATGTTGCTGACATCTCTTTGAGGCGCGCGTGGAACACGAACACGCCGTCGACACGGGCTGTCGTCGTCATAAGACGGACGGACAGCGAGCTAGCCCATTACTCACCGTCCACAGGCCCGCGTCTACGGTGGCCGAAAGTCGTCACGTGGCCCCCGACGCCCGGAGCGTCTCCCGCGGCGGCTGAGACGTGAGGTTCTCTTAGATATTAATATGACATTTTTTACCGGTGAGTGACGTCACAAACCCCTACTGAAATCTTTGACGTGTTTTATCTTCGTCAATTTTTATTGATTTGATAAAACAAAAAATACGTATCCATTATTTTTCAATAATCTAACAGACGGACTAATTAGAATCACGTTTTTTTCTAGTCAGTAAACATCTTTTATTTCATCAACCAGTCACAAATTCAGACTCAGTGGCTGCTACTGATAATATTCCTGCTGGAAAAACCCAATAACACTTACTGAAAACCTAAAACTCAGTAAATAAAGTAACGTTCCCGTAAACGTTACGCTGTCGAGTCGTTAAGTGTAAAACCCAGAAAATTATCGGTTTGCTGAACGTAAACAGATCACTCACTGTAATATATTTTGCATAATAATATGCACTTTGAGGTGATGCGATGATGTGCAAATGGAATTATTATAATGGCTGCTGGGTTTTCATTTGGATATAATAATGGTATTATTACTATCCTTTATTTAACTTTTTACATATAAATTATGTTTTTAAATATTCCCATAAAAAATAATATTAAAAAAAACATTTAAAAATATAAAATTATTATTATTTTTTTTATTTTTATTAATGGGACAAGCCTGCCTCACTATTCCCAAACCACTGTAACTTCTGTAAGCCAGAATCAACAGTGGCGACCACAAGAAAAGCGCCGAGATAATGAAGCTCGACGAAGTCCCAGAGAAATGAATGGTATTATAATGTGAAATTGATGTTTTGGTTCTATTATGTTATTATGACCCAGTGATAGCGGCCCCGACTTACGAACAGTAAGACGTGGGTGTGGACCCAGTCAGGCGCATTACTTTATGTAATTTATTTCATCACCACTGCTCTAAAAAAGGGTGAACGAAAACTTCGTTAGGAAACCGGCATGTCCTAGAACCGAAAATTCAAAGACTTGTGACACGTGATTATAGTCCATTTCCTCTCAAAAGTGAGGAAGTCTGTGTCGCAGCAGTGGGAACCTTAATAAGCTAATGAACCTAAAACTAAATAATGTGGTATTTAAGCCGCGCATGAAAGCCATTATGGTGTCTGTGTAATTTGGTGATTATAATAATACAAGGTGTAAATAGGGATGTTAACAAAAAAAATCTAATTAGTCCGTCATTTGGATAACCAAAAAATATTGCACACGTAATTATTTTTCTTTTTTTACGTAAGCAAACAATGAAGACGATACAGTGCTTTGAAAACTCGTGTGACGTCATACTCTAAGACATTAGTATGACATCTTTAGCGGTCAGTGACGTCACCTACCCCCACTCAAATCTTTGACGCATTTTATCTTCGCATTTTTTTATTGATTTGATAAAACAAAAAATTCGTAGGTATCCAATATTTTTCGATAATCTGACAGACTGACTAATTCGAATCACATTTTTTAAAGTCAGTAAACATCCCTATTCCCTTCAAGACCAACCGACTTTATATTTCAATGTTCAAATGTTCTAATACACACGTGACAGACGGAAATTCCAGTTGCAGGGTGTTCGAAAAAGATACCACGGCCCCGGACACAAACGGTTGTGAAGGAACATGGGTGGTTTTTAGTCAGTACAAGTTTAACACTCCCTTCCGCTCTGTCCAGATTAGGAGGAGTCATTTGATGATTTCCATCCACAAAAAAAAGACAGAACTTCCAAAGTCTGACCACTATTATTTTCTAGGCACACCATCATCATCATCATTTCAGCCAAAAGACGTCCACTGCTGGACACAGGCCTCCCCCAGGTGTCGCAACATTGACCAGTTCCGTGCGTCTCGCATCCAGCGGGACCCCGCAACCTTCACCAGGTCATCGGTCCACCTAGTGGGAGGCCTTCCAACGCAACCTTAAAATCAATCAGTTTCGCCGAACTATCAATCTAAACTAAGAACTATCAATCTTAAAAAATAATATTCCAGAATTCAATTAACCTTTCAACCTGAGATCTACAAAGAACAAAGTTTCCCATCATTTATTATATTTTCTTGTAGAAAATACCCTTTATACATAATATTTTCCATTTTAAATAATACCTGCTCGTATTACGAGACTCATTTGATCGTTATTATAGCGCCTGAGAGCGGACCGGGCAATATATTGCCCGCCAGAGCTTGCACTTTATTTTGCTATTTTTCACCATAATGCGATATTCTATGAGGAGAAAGGATACAAATGGGAGTCTTTTGCACTATTAGATACTTTGATTACTTTCTAGACTGTAAATAAAATAGAATTGAAAATAAAATGGCTGCTAAAATCGATTTAGGCACTAAAATTTAAAGTTGACGTCATCAAGTCAGCTTAATGACGGTTAGTTCGAATATTTCAATCAAAACCTCATAAGATCCGTATTTAGATTTGCTCTGTCAGCACTTGTCTAGGTTGATCCATGGATGGGTGATCACACATTACATACCGAGTTTTCTTTGTGCCTCGTGAAGCACGATAAACCGTTGGTTTCCAGTTTTCAATTTTAAACCTTTGACAGTTCGATAAAGGCAATCAGTGGGTCGCAAGTTTTGCAACCAGTCTTAGGCCGCGCTCAGATTGGACGCGTTTTCGTACGAATTTAACTCGTGCGCACACGTTTAAACACGCAGGAACGATCCTTACCTTCCAAGTACTATGGGAGCGCACATACTGGATGCGAGTTAGTCGTACGTATACGTGCGTTTAGTTCTGACGTCCGAAAACAATCCGAACTCGTTGGGATTTTTAACCATAAAGTTCGGTACGGACCCCTTGAGGGACATCCGACATCCTCACTATTTATGTCATCATCAACAGCCTATTAATGTTCCCACTGCTGGAACACAGGCCTCCTCTCTTTGAGAGGGAATGGACTATAACGCGGGCCCAGTGCGGATTGGTAGATGTCACATGTCTTCGAATTTTTTGGTTCTAAGACAAAGATGACTTAACGAATGCGATATCACTACCATTTTGACGGAGTAAAACGTATTCAGTGTACGCACTCAATTCGTACGACCAGGGCCTGCAGTCTGTACAAAGATAGCGATCCTTTACGACAAAATACGGTCGCAAAGCTATAACGATGCGGATTTAAGGTGGACGTGAGCCGGACGCGACCCGCCGGTATTAGCTACCAACTTAAATTCGCATCGTTATAGCTTTGCGACCGTATTTTGTCGTAAAGGGTCGCTATCTTTGTACAGACTGCAGGCCCAGGATCGTACGATTGCGTACGATACAAATTCGTGTCCAAACTGGGCGCGGCCTTAATCGTATCGAATCGCCTGAATCCTACCTGAAACCGGCCTGAATCGTGTTACCCAGTAGGCACTAACTGGGCTGTGGAGTTCAGATGGGCAGCCGCTCCATATTTAGCTGCATCCGGTTAGACTGGAAGTTGACCCGAAAATAATTGAGAAACGTCTTGGCTCATGATGATATTGTCTGCAATAAATGATTCCCTTTTCTTGCTCGCGTTCATTATTGAAATACGAGTATAACCTGCGCTTCTTTTGTAATTTACCACCTTGGGGTAAATGGGTAAATCAGACAGCAATATTATGAAGTTGCCACGAAAAAGATATACAGAACATAAAGATTCGAAATTCTTTATTCAATTAAACCTTTCGATAATTTTATTTTTAATTCAAAATCTGGCATCACTACAAACAAACGTCCTATACAAAATGAGTTACGACTCCACCAGTTTAAATAAAAGCGATAAATGTTATGAAATTGTAGAGATTTAATGAATCAGTAACTAGGTGAATATTTCAGTTTGTTGAAGAAAATAATGGAAAACTGTACGATTGGCTGTAACTGGTGAAAACATTATTGTGGAAATGATTCTTACTAACTACTTAGTGCTAGTATCTACTTTATTTAACGATGATAAAAAATTTCAAATCCTTTATAAAACGTAAACTTTGCCAGAAAGGATTTTACACTGTTAAAGATTATATAGAGGACAAAAAAGCTTGGGATTGAACTGCTCCAATTTGAATTGACTTAAACATAAAATTTTTTTTTTTTTACAATTTGACATTTTATGATTATTTTTATACACTGATATTGTTTACTTTAAGTATGATATTTTTTTTTTGACCAATATTTACTTGTTAAATATTTTATTTTATATTTTTTTTTGTGTGTGTGTTTTTATTTTTTGACATTTAATAATGTAAAATGATTATACAATATGATAAATATTTAAAAAAATGATATTGTGAATGTGAGGACCATGTGGGTCTTTCTTAAATTTTAATTGTTGTGATTGTCTGGCAGTTTGAGTACTTTTAGTGACCCACCCAAATGTCCTTTCTTTGGTATTGTTCGTCGTGACGTTGAGCTCCTTCGAGTTATAAGTCGAGCTCCACGATATCTGACAAATGCTTGCACTGACTGGACGGGTCCACTCAAATCTGTGTGGTGCTTTCTTCAAAAGACCATCTCAGACATTAATCTGCATGGTCTTCATGTGTGTATTATACCTTATTGTCAACCCAAACGATTTTAAAAGATTAAAAGAGTAACCTTTGGAGTTTCTTGCCGGTTCTTCTCCTTAGGAATCGACCAATGCACCGAACCGTGCCCCTTTTTACCGACGTTTTATAAGTGCCCATGTAGGCCTATGTGAAATAAAAAATATTTTGATTTTGATTTTTGATTTTGATAAATTATCAAATGACTCCTGGGGGAAAAGAAAGAAAAAATATTTATTTGTCGCAGAAAGATAAACAGACATGCAGGAAAAAAACAGAAAATATAGGTACTTATCAGTCGTCGTATTTATACCCGTCTATAATATTGTGCTGACAGCTCTTTGAGGTGCACGTGGAACACAACGCGCCGATTCGCTCACAATGGTTCTGATCGTTCAGCGTGCCACCGAACGCTCACTTTCCACAAGCCTGGATATTAGTATCTACCTAGCACTAGCTAGGTAGATTAAAACGTGGCCAGAGAATATCATACCAACAATAACTTATACCTTACTATTGTATCGAGTCTGGTTCTTCTAACCTAACAGACAGATGTGTTGCTGGGGAGTTTGTTCCGCCACTTCTTCTTTCCAGCTAAAACACTAGGAAGTGTCGAAGGGTGGGCGTTTTGAGGGACTGTCTCTTGTAAATAAGTAACGTTCGAAAAGTGCTAATTATAAATGACCAGCCTAGTTTGAATAAATGAGTTTTAATTTCGATTTAGAACACGATATTTAACTTTTCGTTGTCTAGTTTTGCATCAAATTGACAGCAGGTTTTTCACGGATATTTGGAGCTTCACATTATTTAGCTACCTATATGTATGTTGAAATGCTAAATTATCTAGTTGGTCCGGAAGAAGGTTATGGTATTTGTGATACATGTTGTAAGAGATACCGCGGCCTAGACATAAAGGGCGAAGAAGGAACATGGGTAGTTTTTAGTCAGTAGAAGTCTGACACTCCCTTTTGCTCTGCCCAAGAGCGGGAGGGGTTATTCGATGATTTTCCACCCGCCAAAAAAAAAGGGTAATTCTTACACTAGTGCCAGAGCACTCTTTTGATGCCTTTGTGCACATTACATCCTATCGTATTTAAGGAGATTTACTGTAAACATTTTACTAGTTACTCGTATAAACTTTATTTTACATAATGATTAAGTCCATCCAACTTGTTACACATGGTTTATTTTGTATGTCATTTAAATGTATCATTAAAAACACCATGGAAACAACAAGAAAACTCTGTTTCATTTCAAATCGATGAACATGAAAGTTTCAATACCAGTTGTTTCATTTTCAAGACTTTCTTCACACAATCCAAATCCAATCCTAGTGACATTTGTAGCAGAATTATAGAAAAAATCTGTTTCACAGTGCTCGGTAGGGGTCTTAAGAAAAAACCCTCGAGAGCTTTTCCTTTATAGTGGACAATTATTAGCAAGCCAATTTTACAAATAAAGATTAATTATAGTGGACAATTATTAGCAAGCCAATTTTACAAATAAAATTAATTATAGTGGACAATTATTAGCAAGCCAATTTTACAAATAAAATTAATTATATTGGACAATTATTAGCAAGCCAATTTTACAAATAAAGATTAATTATAGTGGACAATTATTAGCAAGCCAATTTTACAAATAAAGATTAATTATAGTGGACAATTATTAGCAAGCCAATTTTACAAATAAAGATTAATTTTATTGGACAATTATTAGCAAGCCAATTTTACAAATAAAGATGAATTATAGTGGACAATTATTAGCAAGCCAATTTTACAAATAAAGATTAGTTGCATCGCTACTCATGGCAATCTGTGGTCTTCAGATAACTTTTATTTTCTTGGTAAATTATATTTTTCGTGTTCTCTAAAGTATGTATCTCAGAGAGATCTGAGTAATTGGGAAGTATGGGTGAAAAAAACACGCTGCTCCCAAATAAATTGGGTTATAGGCAGGAGAACGGTAAATGTTATAGATCTTCATTACAGTTTTGATAAGAAGCAGTTAGGACATAACGTAAAAAATTTTTGAGCAAATAGATGTATCTTTTAGTACAAGAAGCTCTTCAAAAAACTAAGAATTAATTTAGATGGTGTTCAGGTGATTATTAGGCTAGCCTTAAGCCTGAAGCTAGGCAGGCCCAAGAAACGCTGGCGTGACGATCTTGGCTCATTCTTAACAGATTGGGCAGAGGAGGCAATTAGCAAAAAACCATGGAGGAGGCCTTTACGCAGCATTGGGACAGCTTGGGTTGATTAAAAATAAAAATTGTTACACCATCCAAAACTCAGAACGAACTTTTTCTATGGGGTGTAATTATTTAGGTGGGTATGAATTTATTGTACAACTTATTACACCAACAAACAAAAATATCAAATAAATACCTACTTAAAATTAATATTTAATTTAATCCTATCTCTTCAAAGATACTAAGTGGGTACTAAAACACAAAGCTGTAATCCTTTAAAAGCGTGCGATATTAAAATAGTTAAGGAACTAAGGAGATAGGACTTCGCCGAATACTTCGTATTTGAGTAAGATTCGCAATTGAATAGAACCGTTTGACTAGTAAAGCTCCTTGTGAAAGAACTTTTCTGGGAAATTAGTCCGTTATTTCTTCTGAGGAAGTATTGAAGTGATCTTCTTAAAATTAATTGCTTTTTATAAAACAAACTAGTGTTACCTACTATGTTAATTACCATATCTTTAGGGAACCAGAATGCGAATCATTTGGGGATCAAAAAGATACTATGATAATCCTCTATCACATACTGCATCCCGTATACCAGCTTTAACTGCCGCACTCAGAGACCTTTAATGATTACTTAGGCCATCACTTAGTAAAGGTTTTGACAGTTTTGTCATACAAAAGTATGTCAAATCTTTACTAAGTGACGGCTTAAGTAATCATTAAATATCTCTGAGTACCGCAGTAACAGTATGTTATGTATGGGACAGTTTTTTTTTTGTTTTGAGCGACTTTCGTAGAACATTATTTTAATTAACTCAAACTCAAACGTAGAACTAAACAGATAATGATTACAGGAAAATATGCGCCAGTAGCATTATACACTTGATTGCAAAAGACATTCAGCGCACTGTTGTTTATAACTGCACTAGCTTTTTCGGGACGCGGGCGTCTTCCCCTGCGGGCAAAGTTAGAAAATTGTCCTGCGTGATCATATTACCGAGAAAAAATGATCCTATGTGTGTATCCAGGTTATAAACTATGTGTGTGCTATATTTTATCCAAATCAGGTCAGTCATTTTTGCGTGGAAGAGTAACAAACATTCATCCATCAACACAAACTTTCACATGTATTATTATTATTAAAAATTAATGAAATATTATAGTAGGATAGTTATATAAAAAACTAGCTTTAAATGGCAATCATAATATTACCGTTATCGTTGTCAATGTCACTGTCTTTGTCTATGCCATCTTCACGACATCATTCAAAGCTTTATGTTTTTTTAAATAGAATGTTACAACATAGTGGTGTATTTAAATATAACAGAATCGGATCGGGAACGGGACAGATGTCCGGATACGAAACGGATCCAGATTGCTTGTGCGAGATTCAGCTCCACAAGTCGTAGAAAACACTTGAACAGTTTGTTTTATTTTATTGTACTTTGTGGATCCGAGTTACGACGTTACGAGTTTCTGTTACAATGGAATCTGGAAATTTACAATGAATAGGACGATGTCTCATACGTTTGTGTGGATAAAGATGTTATATATAAACATAACATCACGCCTATAGTCCGCGAAGGGTAAAGTAGAGGTGTACCTAATCTCTACATTTCACCAGTTATGTTTCAAGTCCCAGGGGGTGGTGGGGGGGTATAATAGGGGGCGAGCCTATTGCCATCAACTGGGTACAAATCCAGACTCGTGGTTGCTACTGAGACATTCCTGATGAAAAATCCAAACTTTGCCCGATCCTTGAATAAAACCCGGACAGACAGACACAGATGGCGATTAATAACAGATTGATGAGAAAGATTTGAGTGGGGGGTTGTGACGTCACTCACCGGTAATGAAAGTCATACTTATGCCTCGGAAAATGACGTCACACGAGTTTTCAAAGCACTTGCTCAAAATACGTGTCCAATATTTTTTGAAAATCTATCTGACGGGCATTTTTTTTTTTGTTAATTTCCCTATTAATTTGCTATTGATAAATTTATATAATAATGTCCAAAATGTTTTAAAGAGTGTTCATAGAGTTTCTTACATGTTCTTCTCTGTATGGGTTCTTTTTTAAATAGAGCTGCCGCCCACGCCAAGGGTTCAATGTCTGAAGAACTGACCGACTCTTTGACAATACAAAAGTTCCTGTAAGTGATTTAATTAAATAAAATAGTTTGAGTTTCAGTTTTGTTGCTATGAAGTCAAAAGCAAGAACGGTATAAGTTGGCACACTAGACTTTATAACTCATTTTCTTTTTAAAAAACACTGGCCCACACGGAATAATAATAATAATAATAATAATATTCCACAACTATCACACAACGCCATCTAGTCCCAAGCTAAGCAGAGCTTGTGTTATGGGTACTAGACAACTGATAAACATACTTATATATTTCTAAATACATACACATTATAGATAAATTACACCCAGACACAGAACAAATGATCGTGCTCATCACACAAACATTTGTCCTGGGTGGGAATCGAACCCACGACCTCCGGCATAGCAGTTGGGGTCACTAACCACTAGACCAACAGAATTCCTTCGAATTTCTTCTGTATCGTGCCTGCATTTACGAACATCAATGTAGCACTCTTAAAACATTGTGCTAGTGGATGCTTTGAATAGTAAAAGATATGGAGGTAATTTAAGTAGAGTTATAACCTGAAAAACTAGTATTTACAAAAACAGCTGTGCAAAATGTTAAAGAACTTTGACCCCCAACATCTCCGTAACTAGGGGGTTCCCGAGTATGGTCTAGAACAAAAAAATGATCGCAGTGGTGGGGAGAACAAGTGCCCTTCGTTTGCGTTAAGGGTACTTTTACACCCTTTATACCAACATGTAGAAGGCAAAGCTGATTGACTGAGGATCAATGTACAGGCCAAACCCCTAGAGCTAAAAACTTAAAATTTCGCTCGCATTCGCTTAAAGAAGGATTTTTCAAAATTCAACCCCCATGGGGGTGAAAAAAGGGGGTACATTTTGTATGGTAAATTGTCACAGTAACCGACATCCACGCTAGCGAAACCGCGGGCATCAGCTAGTAGCATATTACCGTATGCCTATATGTAGTTTTGTGACGTCTGGCCTGCAATGTTGTGATAAGACTGACGTTATATACGAGAACGGTAGAGTAATGGTAACACAGGTGGCCACTCCACCCGATGTAGGTGCAGTGGCTATTAACTTAATGGAACTAATATCTATTGAACCCGTTTTTATTAAAAACTGAAGTATATAAAGTAGTATTACGCCTGTAATTCCCAAAGGGTTAGACAGACAGGTCAGACAGAGGTGTATTTAATAGTACACACAATGGGGATGTTTACTGACTTCGACAAATATTAGATAGTCGTGTTTTTTGTTTTATCAAATTAATAAAAATCGACGAAAATAAAACGTGTCAAAGATCATGAGTGGGGGCTTTTGACGTCACTTTGTGGGTAGTAAAAAGTAATAACCATGTGACGTCACACGACTTGACGCGACTTTTCGAAGAACTGTATCGTCTTTATCTTTTGTTTAAGTGAAAAATGAAAAAATACGTGTCCATAAGTTTTTGAAAATCTATCTGACAGGCCTATAACATTTTTTTAGTTTAATACCTAAATATACAATACACAACTAAGTATAATACCCATTTAATAGAGAGCGATCCCTCACCCTTAACTGAGCCTATTAGGGTTACCCTTTTGTCTTGGAGGGTGCGAAATTATCAAATGTCTCCTCCAGCTCCAGGCGGAGCGGAATGGAGTATCAGTCTCTTACTGACTAAAAACTATCCATATCCCTTTTTAGCCCTTTGTTTCCGGGGTCGCAGTATCTCTTTCGAACAACCCGCAGCTTTACTGTTTACCCTTAGTACTACTGAGAAACTCAATGGAAAACTGAATAACATAAATGCCGTACTTAAGAATGTAATCCAGCACCTCATGCACAATCACCTGCATTAATTTTCATTCAGAAATAAAATTGTGTTTAGCGAGAAATGTCGCCACCTAACGTTAACTTACTAGTTATCGACTAATAAACGTTCACAGGAAAATAGACACTGCAGTATCCATGCAATTTTGTAGGTGACTGTACACGCAGGCTTGTGGACGGTGAGTAATGGGCTAGCTCGCCGTCCGTCCGTCTTCTGACCACGACAGGCCGTGTCGACGGCGCGTTCGTGTCCCACGCGCGCTTCAAAGAGTTTTCAGCAACACGGAATGGGCCCGCAAGTCGAAAGAAATACCGCGGCCCCTGACACAAAGGGCTAAGAAGGAACATGGGAGGTTTTTAGTCAGTAAAAGTCTGACACTCTCTTTCGCTCTGACCAAGAGCGGGAGGGGTTATTTGAAGATTTCTCACTCTGTCACTTTGACTTTATGTGTCCAGTCAGTAGCACCAATCTAAATATAAATACACTTAGCAACTTATAGAAGCAATTTATTGTCTCTTACTGTTTTTGTTTCATTTTCATAATACGCAACGAAATAAATATTTTGGAACCCATTTTCTCATAAAGTAGGTCTATCTTGAAGTTGCAATATAATTATTTTACGAGATATTCGCGTTTTAACTTTGCCAAGTGTATACATATTATACGAGGGTTACTGCGTCGAGTTCCGCGGCGCCGGATGTTTGCGGCGGCGAGTGCTGCGGGTGCGGGGGTGAGCGGAGGCGGTTGCGCGTTGCGGCGTGCATTCGTTGTAGCGGTGTGCATCGCTGCGTGCTTTCGTGCTCGCAGTGCTCGTTGTTGCTGGCATTCGGCAGCGTGTGGTTCTGCGTGGTGGCTTTCGGAATGACGTATTGCACTCGTAGTTTTGTTTTTATGAATTGTTCTTCTAACATTCAAAAGTGCCTATAAAGGTTTAATTGAAATAAATGATTCGAGTTTGAGATTGTTGCCCGTGACTGTACATCTGTCTTAACCTTTCCGAACTAAGTTTGGTTCGACTTTCAGTCTTTTTGGATGCTGTAGATTCCTAGATGCTTGGTAACTTTTTCTTCTTTTGTTTTTTTTTTTTGTGGGTGGGAAATCATATTAATGATTCCTCCCGCTCTGGGCAGAGCCGGGGCTGTAAGACTTTTACAGACTATAAGCTATCCATGTTCCTTCTTAGCCCTTTGTGTTCGGGGCCACGGTATCTCTTTTGAACTACCCACAGGAAACTTTTTCTTCTTATTTTACGTTTTTTGTGTAGTACCCTCATATCTAAGTACTAGTAAAAATATTATAAGTATAAACTACAATGTGAAATACAAAGAAACGTAGGATTTATGTCGATTAGCTCTCACATGAGTACACGTATCCTTGAAGTGGCTCACCTACTTACTGATAATTCGGTGATTTTATTCTAAAACTAGCTGTTGCCAGCGGCTTCACCCGCTACAACTCGAAAATTATCCCACGGATCATAAAATTGGGATAAAAACTATCCTATATGTTAATCCAGGGTATAACCTATCTACATACCAAATTTCAACCAAATCGGTCCAGCCGTTTATGCGTGAAAGAGTAACAAACATCCACACATCCATTCTCACAAACTTTCACATTTATAATATTAACTACTTAACTAGCGATTTTAGTGAACACCACATTGGTGACACATTAAAAAAAATGTTTAAACATAGAGTAGGTTCTTCTTCATAGGAAACGACCAAATAAAGTCCTTTCTCAACATTTGAGAAGTGTCCATATATAAGTGAAAATTATGTTTTTCTTACTCCTCCGCTATTCTTTTCTGAATAATTTCGTTGCGGGATCCAAGACAGTTAAATCGTTTCTCTGGGACTTCGTCGAGCTTCATTGTCTCGGCGCTTTTCTTGTGGTCGCCACTGTTAATTCTGGTTTACAGGAGTAACAGTGGTTTGGGAATAATGTGGCGGGCTTGTCCCATAAAAAAAGTGTCCATATATCCCTAAGTGTGTGCAATAAAATATTTTTATTCTGACTGACCTCGATTACCGAGCACTGCGTAAACCGATACTCTCTTAAAAAGACTGGCCTTCTTTTACTTTTCTTTGTCATCACCAAAGGAGTAATTTAAAATTTACATAACTTTGAGAATTAACGACTAGGTCTACAAACTTCGCATCTTAACGTTCGTTCTAGACGTTTCTGCTGAAAATTGAAGTTGTGCCGAACATGAAACTTGAGGAGGTAATGGTTATAAAGCCTCTCAAAGGAAGCCGTTTCTTAGAATTTTAGCGGTGGCTCTTATTTGATATTGATGATAAATATTTTTCTATTTCAAGAAAGGTGCGTATCACACTAATATTATAAAGGCGAAAGTTTGTGAGTGTGTTTGTTACTTCTTCACGCAAAAACTACTGAAAGGATTTAGATAAAATTTAGTACACAGATAGTTTATAAACTGGATTAACACATAGGATAGTTTTTATCCCGATTTTATCTTCCCGTGGGATAATTTTCGAGTTGTAGCGGGTGAAGCCGCTCGCAACAGCTAGTAATTAATAAAACAGATAAAAATAACTGCCTCGTTTAGCTAGTAGGCGTAAGTGCGGCTGTTGAGCATGAGGTCCTCGGTTTGATTTTCAAGGCAATGTGTTATTGGGTTTTTCATCATGGCATTTGAATTATGTGATTAAATTCACGAAGGGACAAGCAGAGGTGTAACCATCAGTAGTTAAGGTCGAACATATTATTTGCCATGCAACATGGTAATGTTGCCAGCCTTCTGGGCACTTTTCCTGTTGACAGGAATGGGGACGAATTTTTGGACGCCCTGTAATCCTTCCCTTTTTGATATTTGCATATATTTTAATATAATTTTAGTTCCGTAAATTGTAGTTTGTAAATATTGTAAATAAAAATGATATATTAGTTAAATGTATACATGTATTTGTCTTGTTTTCCGCCCAAGACACTTTAATCGACATTCTTAAACATCATCATCATCATCAGACTATAATGTTTCCACTGCAGGGACTCAGGCCTCCTCTCTCGGAGAGGGATGAGCTATAATCTACCACGCGGGCCCAGTGCGGGTTGGTAGATGTCACATGTCTTAAAATTTTTGGTTTTAAGCCATACTGGTCTCAAAACGGTGAAGGAAAATATCGTGAGGAAGATGTTTTCCTTCACCGTTTTGAGAGCAGTGGTGATGAAATAAATTACGCAAAGTAATGCGCCTGACGGGTTTCGAATCACGACTCACTGTTCGTAAGTTGGGGCCACCACCACTGGGCCACCACTGCTCCACATAATCATAGGTTTTCATAATCTTAGGCTTAATATCCTTAGGCTCCATAGGTCATTGTCAACCCTATCCGAAATGAGAGCAACGAATTACGACAAAGCCTTTTTGGTCTCAAGGGAAAGTATGAGAAAGGATTATGATTTTATCTGGCTAATTGAATTGTCGACCTAGATTTTTGGCTAGCCTCATTATTTTTACTTTTGAATGCCTTTATTCATGATTTTATGTTTGTTTTAGAACTTTGTAAAAACTGTTTAAAAAAATTAAGGCTTTTTAAGGCTTAGTTTACAAAAGCATTGTCTACTTTGTAACTTGAGTGAGTTTAATAATCTGTTTATTTTTGTGCCATCGCACTTAGGAAGCATTTTTGCATAATCACCCCTTCTGTTACTAACTGCTGCACTCAGACAGCTTTAATGATTACTTAGGCAATCACTTAGTAAAGGTTTTGACAGTTTTGTCATACAAAAGTAATTGTCAAATCTTTACTTAGTGACAGCCTAAGTAATCATTAAAGCTCTCTGAGTGCGGCAGTTAAGTTTATACCCCAAACACATTGTTTTTGGGAAAAGCAAGGGCAAAGTTTTTACTATTACAAACCCACCGGTGATTGTTCAGTTCTCCGCAAAAACGGTGTGCCATTTTCATTGTGCTAACTTCCCAAACTCTGATTGAACCAATGAAAAACGTATGCTAAACCCACGCTACTGTACTGCTCACAGTTTTGTTTGTCTCGGCCAATAGGTAAAATGGTGAATAAACCATTTACCTTAAAAATCTCAGAGGTACATGTAAGAGTCTCTATTGATATCCAGACATAATTTGGGTAATGTTAAATGACTATGTCACCTTGTCTGAAAAATAGATTAGATCCAGTTAATCCTAATCAAACAGAATAAAGGACCTTAGCGTTTAACCAAGACCAGCGAAGCAGTCAATGAAGCACCTCTAACTACATTTAAAGGCCAAAGCCTCAATAATTTTGGGAGCTAGACAAAGGACCTACTTGCCCATCCTCCTTTGACAAAGCTATCAAGATCAAAGGCCACTGCATACCTATATCCAGAAGACCACACTGTGTTATAATTGGATTATGATCAACACGCAGCAACGTTATCCTATTTCCAATTTGGACTCAAATTAGGATTCAAGGCTCTTAGGGAACTTGTTGTAACTAGATGACCAGTATTGTGAGCTGTATTGGTTCCTTAATTACAACTAATTAAAAGGATTAGGCAAAAGTTCACTGGAAAATGTGTCCTGCAAAAAGGGCAAGTGTGTATTCACAAGTAGTGTGCGTGTGCGGGCTGAGTCATAATTCCGTAACACACTTTGTATCCACGTGTGAAGGATGTGAATACTGTATTTATCTTTTTACTAGTTATTTCTGTTAAAAAAAGTATTATTTGTCTGTATATCAGTATTTATTTGTCTAGCACAGAACAAAACAAAATGGTTAAATCTATACAAATAAACTAAATTGTGTCAGTTTGTAATATCAAAATAACAGCTTTATGTAAGTACTTATCAAAACCACATTTTTCTCTGTGTGGCTTTGATGTTATACGTAGGCTAGTTTTGGGATACGATTACGTACTAAAAAAACCCTTGATTTTTTTAACAAGATCCGATTCTTAGGTAAGTAGTATTTTTAGAGTTCCGTAGCCAAATGGCAACAACGGAACCCTTATAGATTCGTCATGTCTGTCTGTCCGTCCGTATGACACAGCTACTTTATTCGGAAACTACACAGTTGAAACTTGGCACGTAGATGTATTCTATGAACCGTTTAACAATTTTCATAAAAAAAAGATTAGGGTGTCTGAAAAGATGAAAAAAGTTTTTTCATCAATGACAGGGCATTATAATACGAGTATTTTATAAAAATGAAAGCTGTTGAATTGCCATTTTAATTGTGTTACGCAAGTATAAATAAATCGATCAGATAAAAGAATCGACGAATTATTGTATTTTTGCTGACTCAAGAAGAGTGTACGTTTCTGTATGTAAAAATTCTCCATTTTAAGGTGCAAATAGCTCTGAATAAAAGCCTTCCAATAATAAAAATATCTAACATTTCCAACCACGAAATTGGTGAAAGCGATGCAAACCTGCAACTGCGCCCCTATTCCACGATATTTATTGTGTAGTTCTGCATCCAGCTTTACACACACGTTTCTGTTTGCCTGAACTAAAGCTCGGGTCACAAAAGGTACATGCACTTTTTATATCGCTGAAAAACGGTCAGAAAAGCTAGACTCGATCATTGATGGAGCACCATTGTTAGTAACGTTATTGTATGGGTATCGTTACTTCTGGAGACTGTATCCTTTATATTACCTTGTTTGTTTGAATCTTAAAATGAACTTTATTTTATACACCAAGATATTATTATGGGTAGTCATTGTGCATAATGTAAGTAGGTACGTTTAGCAACCCTATGATCTACGTGTTGCAGGGATGTTTGTCTGTTTTCTTCTCAGCCTAAACTCGAATTTGGCATGACCAGTTGGAATGGTATGAGGCCATCATTCTAATCGTTTCAAACATACACACAAATTGAGTAATGGAATGGATTCCGTCAATTTTTGCCAGGTTGTCACCTGATTGTACCATTATCTTTCATTTATCACAATCCTGCTACATCAGCATTATCATTTCAGCCAAAAGACGTCCACATAGGCCTCACTTAGAATCCTGAATCCTGCTACAAACTGTGTTTATTGAGTTCAAATTCCAACTACACGATAACTGTCAATTGTTTGCACTGACTGGACAAGTCCATTCAAATCTGGGTGGTTCTTTCTTCAAAAGACCATCTCAGATACAAATCTGCATAGTCCGCATGTGTGACCAAGATTATGTGTAGACATTAAAAGAGAACTCTATAACCTCTAGTTTTAGCTGATTCTTCTCTGTGTTATCAGTTATGAAACACTGGCCCCATACACGTTTTTTTTTCAAATCATAAATGATTTGGCAAAGTGATTTTAAAATCAAATGAGTTCGTTTTGTATTTTATTAGATTCGGAGGAAAAATAATATTGATTTATGTAGATTTGTAGGTAGTTTGTCCATTATCTCTGTAGGCCCCCAGGACCATTAGAAAATAACACAATTTCCAAAGTAATATTATCCATGTAAAGCGGCAAGTAATTTACATATTCATATCAAATGATTACGAGTTTCTCGTTTGCAATCAACTGTGGATTAGTTCACTTAATTATGCTCTTCTCTATATCATTTCAATTGTAAGGATACCTTGTTATAATGAAAATGAACTGGTTTAATTTGGTACAGTTTTAATGTAACGTATATTATTTCTAAAACGTTTTTAATAGGTACTTATCTCTTAGAGCGAAGTATCTATAATATAATAGACGAGTTCTCATCAACTTTTACCAAGGGGGCCTAGCTCTTGACCGTCATCTAGTCCTGAGGACAGAGCTGAAATCGACGATGCCGCGATGAAAGCTAATAAAAAAAGCCTTTTAAATCGTGAGATAAATTTGTTTTTAAATAAACTAGACTAAGGTCATAAACAAAATGGTGCCGACGATACGATAATAAATGAAACCACGTGGTAGTTTCAGTTTATAGGAACATTTTTAAAGTATTGATCAAATAAATGCAAACACCGAAAAAAAAACATTGATTTAAAAAAAAAAAACATATCCTGTAAACGAAATACAATACAATTTACAAATAAATATTTATTGAGATATAAGTAAGACTATACTAAATATACAATGTGGAGCAGGACGATTGACATTCCTCTAAACCACGTAAAGAAAGGCATGCTCTTGACCCGTATACAAAAAATCAATCAAATCCAATGACTACTTTAGCCACAGGAAATTATTTTTCATTTTCTTATTTTTCAACATGATGTAGATCGGAGTCCGTAATAATAGGTAAACATTGTAAGGTCAGGAACCTGTGCAAAAACCTACGATTCTATTCTCAACGTCTCAATACGCTTGAAAGACAGAGAAAGGTGTCATACGATCCCACTCTGACGCGCCCCGCACACTCCCACAAAATACTACAATTATAAAGAAAAAGTAATATTACTTACGCAAATAATGCATTAGTGGTGCATAGAAAATTGCGAGTGTGTGTGTGAGCGGAATTTTTTTCGGCAAAAAGTCCTTGACTCGGTAACTATGTCAGTCAGTGCATAGCGGCGCCCTTTGAGGAGAGCACACGCCTACTTTTTTTATCACAAGACGAGCCGCGCGCGCATTGTCGTGATTTTATGAAAAGTTTGTTGTTATTGTGATTAAAGACGATTTATGATATTTGGATTAGTGCATAGGTTACTGTGACTTATTGGTGTTAGTGTAATATTAGTTATTTAGGCATTTATTAGGTAGCTAGTTTTGTGATTTAGGTTAAGTTAGTAAGTTTTTTAGTTTAATTATGCCTCAAATAAGGTTTTAAGTGATTAATTATTCAATCAGTGATCTTTTATTAATTAACAACTCGCAACTTAGTGAGTTTATGCCGCTGATTTGTTGTTCTCCGATAAAAAGTACCTACGCCCAACATCGCCGCCGCTCGCTGCACCCCGCGCACTAGGTCAGTGACTTTTCGTAGTTAAAGCGTGTTTACTTTTTATGCAGTTGATTCTGCTATTTATTTTGTTTGAAAATTGCAATTTTTAAATTTTCCACTAACTACTAATCTTCGTGTTTTAAAATGTTTCGATGGACTAGTACAGTGCTAGTTTTAATTTAATGTCGTAGTTCCAGATCCACATTGTATAAACTAAACTAAACTAAAAACAAATTAACTATAAAAGGGCATCGAAAACTCCTCCTCAACGCTGTCAGCAGGTAAAGTGCCCAAGAGACTGGCAGCGTTGCCGCGTTGTATGGCAAATAAATATTGACCAGCCTTAGGAATAATTTGCACCGATTAACAAGTGAAAATAAAATGTACCGAACGAATTTGGCAAAGACATTTAGGTGGGTTATTGTCGTATCGTCGGCACCAGCCTATCTTATGTTATGAACTTGGAAGCGACGACAATAACATTATTTTCTAAAGAAAGTTTTGTTCCAAGACAGCTCCTAAAAACCAGCTTATCTTTTGCCCACTAACAGTCGGCCTCGTTGCTCTAATGGTCACAACTACTACAGCTGAGTATGATCGTATCGTTTCCTGGGACGGATAAAATAGTATTGAATTATTCCACCAGGAATATCTCAGTATTAGCCACACGGTCTGAATTTGTACCCGGTTTGTGGCAATAGGCGAGGCAACTTTAATATAGGACTTAAACAAAAGTGTTGAAATGTAAATTAACTATATGAGAGACACCTCTGAACACTGTCCAACCCGTCGGGGGTTACAAGCGTAATGTAATGCTATGTATATTCACAGATTCGAAAAAAATAACACCATAAATCCCTTCGCACTAAAAATGTTTAAAGAAAAAATTCCAAGAATACACGTAGTACGACTATGTTCCTATTTCTCTTACACAAACATACAAAATCTCTCTACAGATCATAATTTTAACCTACGGTTTAATGTAAACTTCCGATCATCGTTAACTGATTAACTGTGATGCGAATGATAGGTGAGGGTCAGTAAAATGATGGGTGGCAGATTGGTAATGTTCTTGTTGAGACATGGTCTGGTAAAGTTTGTTGGTTTTGGGTCGGTATTCTTGTGAATACAATGCATTGTTGAAGGGAGAATTGATATGAAGTTTCGTCTATCTGTTTAGGGTACATTGATGAGATATTTTTAGTAACAGAGAACTTGTACATCGATTACGTCTAGTTTGATAAATATTTTGTTTTATATTTTAATTAATTAATGTGAATGTGAGGACCATGACTGTGTCTTTAGTTTTATCGATAGTCTGGCAGTTTCAGTTTTCAGTACTATAAGCGACCCATCCGAATGTCCTGTCTTTGATAACACTCGTCATTATAAGTCGAGCTCCACGATAACTGACAAATGCTTGATTGGACGGGTCCACTGGAAATCTGTGTGGTGTTTTCATCAAAAGACCATCTCAGGCACTGATCTGCATAGTCGTCATGTGTGTATACCAAGATAATATTATTATTTGGACCTTAGAAGAGACTATGACCTCTGAGTTTGTTTCGGATGTTTTTTTTTGCAGAGAAGTTCGGTACGATCGAAATACCGCCTCATCTAGTTTAAAAAAAGTGAATTTTAAAAGTGTTTGTATAAACTTATTTGCAAAATAAACATCACTTACAATATGACCATATTTTGTACTGTGATAAATGTTTGTTCAAATAAATAAATAGAATTTTGAAGACACAGTCACAGAGTCGTTTAACCTGAAAATTCACCTGCGTGTCTAAAATGGCCGCTTTAGCAGAATCGTAATATTAATCATGTTAAAAATGTAAAATTATTAAAATGGACTTTTTTAGTTATAGACATAAAGTCCATTTTAAGAATTTGAAATTTGTACGTGATTCATACTATGATTCTGCGTGGATTCGAATAAAGCGGCCATTTTAGACCCGGTGAGCAGCTGTTTAAGCCACAAACTGCTCTCGAGAGATATTATTATTATAATCATTTCATTAATGTAATGAACGACGCTGAACACGATCCTCTGAATAATTACAGAGGGTATTAAGCACGATTGGCGTTTGATGCCAATTATCTTAGTTCCTTTGTCGGATTCGCTTCGATGGACACGAAAGGATTCTTGTCTATTCACGAAATATCTGGTTGATGTCTACTCCTGAAACTCTTGGTTAAGAAGCCAAACATTTACTAAGAATGATAGAAATCAGCAAAGTATATTAAACTTTATTAACCCCAATATAGTTGAGAAAAGGCTAGACAGATGATGATGATGACCTAAACCTCATCACATTCCCTATAGGTAATATTCCAGGCTGCCTCGTTGGCTTAGTGGTTCGATTCTCGGGTAGGGCAAAGTGTTATTGAGTTTTTCTCAGCAGCAGCCACGGTCTGGATTTGTGCCCAGTTGATGGCAATAGGCTTGAACAGTCCTGGTGAAATGTGGGTGTAGATACCATTCGGTACACATCTGACTATTCCTTCGGGAATTACTGGTGTGATGTTATGTTATGGTCATCATCTGCCAAGCCTTTTCCCAACCATGTTGGGGTCGGCTTCCAGTCTAACCAGATACAGCTGAATACCAGTATTTTACATGGAGCGACTGCCTATCTGACCTCCACAACCCAGTTAATACTAGGTAATACGATACTCTTTGGTAAGACTGGATGTCAGAATTTCAGGTCACTGACTACCTGTAACGACTGCCAAAGATTTATATATGACAGCCGGGGCCAACAGCTTAACGTGCTTTCCGAGGCACGGAGGAAACTCGGTATGTGGGGCGGTCACCCATCCACAGACCGACCTAGGCAAGCACAGCTATCCCTAAAAATCGACTCGAGTAGCAGTTCTTATTAAGCCACAAGTTCCTTTATGATGTTATGTTATGTTATTTCTGGTAAAAAAACATAATATTCACAACATTTCAAACACAAAACACTTACACAGAGTTTTATAGCGTCGACAGACAGCCGGTTAACCGTTCTTGTGTCGGTATCCCTTTACGTCCTAAACACTTTCGCATTCGTTCTACGTCGGAGTATCTCGGCGAGAATGACTCACCTTTTTTTTTCGGAGGGTAGTAAATCTTCACATGACTCCTCCTGCTCTGGGCGAAGCGGAAGAGAGTGTCAGACTTCTACTGTGTAAAAACCACCCTTGTTCCTTTTGTGGTATCTTTTTCGTACAACCCGCAGCCCCGGGCTCTTGCAGGCCCCTGCAATGTTGCTGACATCTCTTTGAGGCGTGCGTGGATCACGAACGCGCCTTCGACACGGCCTGTCGTCGTTATAAAACGGACGGAGATTCTGTATACACTCTCACAATTATTCTACGTCGTAGTGCCTCGGCGAGAGTGACTCACCCTAAAAATGTTCACCTGAAATGTTTTAGTTCACAAAAACTCCAAGCTTTCTGGTACGTATAAACAAATCATAACGCATTTTATTTTTATTTTTTTCCTTTAGTGCCAGTGCCCGGAACACTGTGCAGGAACTCTTCACACAAACATGTTTACGTTTGTTTAACAAGTATTCAGTCAATCCACATAGATTATTTTCATCGGTAATTAAAAAAACCGGCCAAATTCAGTGGCTAAACATAATTAGAATCTTACATTAAATATTTACTTTTAATTTGATTGCATGAATTAGTTCATAATTATATTTCTAAAAAGAGAAGATTTACTAAACGAAAAAGATAAACAAAGCAATAAATTATAAGTTCTTATTAAAACTGCAAAACTAATTATCTTATTCAAACAATAGCTTTGGAGGTATTAATTAAAACTGCAACTGAAAGGAATTTAAATATTCTAATAGTTTTTCTAATAAATGAAAGCAGTGAGGACTGTCATGTCACAGGTCTCAAGTTCGAACCCAAGACCTCTGGTTTTTCCGAGTTATGTGTAAATATCACTTGCTTTGGTTATGGAAAATTTCGTGTCGAAACCACGCTGAGAGATATTTATCGACTTTAATAAGTCAAGACTAATAACTAAGTTTGAAAATTTAAAGGACAAGCTTTAATTAATCAATTATGTTAATGACAGAAGTTCACCGACACACTGAATGAAACAAAAATCTGTATGAACGAAGAGATTGCCGAAATCACAAAAATTAATCAAGAACTCGTCAAAACTCTCATATAAATCAAAAATAACTACGCATGCAAATAATCCGGTTACTGCGAACATTTTGGACGGTATTTGGGTTAGCCCTGCCCTTAGGGATCAACCCTTGCGGGGTGGCGGTAATGCCTCATACCTACCGACGTAAACCCGTCGGTGTTGATACTGTAATTAATTTTAAAATTGAAAAAGGTTTGCTGTCAGCCGATTAACGTGTCAATTTCGGTGCGTGGTGTGGTTGAGATTAGATTCCTCGCTAGAATTATCGCGAAACTAACTGTTCTGTTGATTTTTTTTGCACAAGCATTTTTTAAATACTAAGATCGAATGTTATAACTTTAGTTTTTATACATCTATGACTCCTTCTCCTGTACTTTAAGTGCACCCATCAGTAGGTACAATGTTTTGAGTGTATTACATTGAGTCCTAACATAAAACAAGATGTTTCGCCCCAAAAAGAGTTCAGTATGAGTAATTGTGTGTGTCGTCGTTTGTCGACGGCGCGGCGTATTTATAAAAAAAATTAAATAAAAATCGTCAAATATTAATGGAACATGTTGTTTAACTAATATTGCCTGCGTAATATCCACGTGTATACAAAAACTATTTTTAACCGTGGAGGACATTTAAAAATAATCTTGGTTTCGTCGGCTCAGAATACCCACGGAACATAAAAATAACCTTTACCCCAGTAAATATTCAATTTACACCGCTGAATGGCAATATAACGAATACGCTGTCAAAAGCAGAAAAATCCTCTCACGAAACATATCTAATTCCACTTCGTTCCGTAGTTCCAAAATACATTACACGAGCGTTTCAAGAAACGCCTTGATAATTTTAATATAACAGAAATAAAATTCTAAGAATTCCTTACGCAGATTCTTTTGCGACAAACGTGAATAAAAATGGAACTCAACAAACCAGAAAGGCTGATATTTTGATAAATTTGATTAGTCGCTTTGAGATGAAGCGGAAACTCCTCGGAAAAAATTGATCGCAGCCTAAATGTGTTATTGGTAAATATTTTATGTTCTCTGTCCTCCAATGTCGGCTGAGTGTATTAGATGAACGGATATTTTTTATGGATGGCGATAATATTAAATTGATGCGACCTAAATGTGAGTAGACCATATCTAAATGGAAATGTTTTATTATACCTAAGAAGAGTTACCGATAAATAGGTAGGTACGTTATATTTGGACGGTCGGTTACTATTTTCAATTATGAATTATGATGTTCATGGTCGACATTTAAAAATCTTGATCTTTTCAACAACGGCATGTAATTTATGAAGCCTTACTGAGATTTAAATACAGATTGATCTTTTCAATACATGACGTGCGAGTGAAATACAAGCACCATCATCATATCAGCCCGGATTCAGCCACTGGTACGCAGTCAAAAAAGAAAGAAAAATTGACGCCGATACCCATAGGCCTCCCTTTAGGGTTCCGTAGTCAACATGGAACCCTTTTAGTTTCGCCATGACCGTCTGTCTATCTGCTTGTCCGTCCGTCCGCACTATATATCAAAAACTAAGTACTATAAATGAGTTACGCCGACGAAGTAGTAAAATAAAATTTAGAAAATTATTATTTTTTAGGGTATCTCCAGTACACATTAAAGTGGGGATGATTTTTCTTCTCGCAAAGTCTATTGATATAATGGTCCAACTTATAAAATGTACTTGTATAAAATATTTTCCTATAGATAATGTCCCATACATTATGTATAGGAAAATATTTTAGAGCAGATTTTAAAACTGTATATGATTTTATATAGGCAGGGTGGTTAATCAGTTTAGTAAGTTCACATATTTTCATGGGCAACTACGAAACCCTTCATTGTGCTTGGTCCGACATGCACTTGGCCGGCTTTTTTGTCAAAACTTTCCTACATCGGCCATCTGAGGCCTTGCCTAAATCCACTTGAGACTAACCGCCCTGTCCACGACGTCGTCGTGGACTTTCGTCCGACGACGGATTTCGATGTTACGCACTCGATGCGGTAGCTTTATGCAAATCAATGGCTACTTGTGCCACTTGTACTCGGTGGACAGGCTCTTTTTAAAGCTATTTTGTAATGCTTCGCCAAAATGTTTGTGTTTGGATTAACACGAGGCATATATTTTTGGACAAAATTTCAGGACTCTTTCAACACCACACAACAAATTAAATTACTCTAAGTCTCAAATAATGTCGTCACTTACATAGAAGTACAAAACATTTTCTAAATGGCAACATTATTATCACCAGAAGCTTTTATAGTCTCCATAAAATATAAAAGAATCACACTCAGTTTTATATTTCAAATAAAAACATTATGACTATGTCTTCAGTTTACCACATTTTTATAAATCCCGCAAACGAGGTTAGTTAATAAATTTTTTTGCTGCCGAGATAGCATTGCCAGCCACAAAATTTACAAGATGGCGTCTTGTCATTTGATAACCGCGTTTCAATAGAAATAATAAGTTATTGGGTATCATTTCAAAAGATTGTCTTGATGCAAAGTTCTATGACAAAAAAAATGTCACTGCATGGGTACGATGTTTTTCTTGGTTTATGTTATTTGATAGTCAATTGTTTTATGGCAATGTTTTGGTACATAGTTCATTGACCCTATCACTCGTTTAGTCATCAATTACAACTTTTCGAAGAAGCTCTTCGAATAGTGACTTTCCCGCAAATTGTCTACCTATTTGAAAATGTTTAGGGGAGTCGTTACAAATTTACGACTAGTCAGGAACTTGAATGTCTTGAGTTGATCTAACTCTTTATTTTATATATAAAATACTAAAAGGGGTGGGTAAAAAAAAATGTATATAGGCTAGAACTGGTGCCATAAACTTTACGATAACACAGTTTTCTATTAAGATAAAAGTGTATCTTTTTTTTCCTTTTTTTGGGTGGTGTGAAATCATCAAATAACCCCTTCCGCTCTGGGCAGAGCGAAAGGGAGTGTCAGATTTCTACTGACTAAAAACCACCCATGATCCTTCTTAGCCCTATATGTCGAGGCCGAGGTAAATCTTACAACATCCCGCAGCCCCGATGGGCGCTTCCATGTTGCTGACATTTCTTTGAGGCGCGCGTGGAACACGAACGCGCCGTCGACACGGCCTGTCGTCGTCATAAGACGGACGGACGGCGAGCTAGCCCATCACTCACCGTCCACAGGCCCGCATCTACGGTGGCCGGAAGCCGGCTCATGTGGCCCCCGACGCCCGGAGCGTCTCCCACGGCGGCTGAGACGTGAGGTTCTCTCCCTCTCACGTTCCACCACCTCCTTCGCTAGCATCACTGCTTCGCAGAAGGAAGCGACGGCGTCCCATTCCTTCATTCCCTATTGTTTTATAAGGTAAGACTATTCCTACCTTATCAAAATGTTGATCAAAACATTCTTCATCTTTGAATCAATCTGGACGAAAAGATAAGCGGGCAAGAACCTATTGTTTTCTTTTCATTCCGCCATAAAACATTATTTTCATTCTCTTATGATAAAGAGCTAACTCGAGCGGAATGAAAGGTTTATGTACACCGCATGTTTTCCTTATTGGAAAGATTTATTCTGATCTAGTAATAATAGAAAAAGGGGTTACGGCTTTATTTGGTTGTGTAGCGGAATTTGTGGGTTAGCTGTTTTAGATATTGGAAATCGTTGGCGTTCAAAATGTTCTGAGTAAGCGTAAACGTTAGGTTCTCTTCGCCCTTATTCTAAAACCTATTAGGGTCTTATTATTGTATCATAATTATTATCCCTCTATACAACCATAGTCCCTTAAAACGTAATAATTATAAGTACAGTGTTTCAATAAAAATGTTGATCGCAAGTGTTTTCCTATATATTTTTGTTAAGAAATTAGGATTTATTGATCCAATTTATTATTTGCATTAGGATTTTTTTCTGTATCGTTGGTGCGTTGAAATAACGTTGCCACATACACAAATAGCTAGACCCGACATAACTATCTGTAGGTCATGCAAATATTAGTTCCGTGCGGGAATCGAACCCGCGACACTGAGCACAGCAGTCAGTCACTCCGCCACTGCGCCAACCCTGCATGTTGTCACGTTATTCCGTTATTTATAAAAACATGAATTATTAGTTTTTTATGCCGTTTGTGTCTATTACCGTACGAGTGGGTTTCAAAGCCGTTTTTTATAATTTCAAGTATTCTATTTATTTATTTATTTATTTATTTACTATTTATGTACACACAGTAGACAGCACAGGAAAATAACATAAAATAATATATGAGTACAAAGGTACTGCTTATTTCTCACGAAATTTCTGCCAGCAGACCTGCTAAAGGAGAAATGAAGAAGAAATGTAGACAATAGTGTGCGAGAAAAGGGAAAGAATAATGTGTATATGTGCCTTAACTAACTTAACCTTAAATAATAAATATATATATATATATATATAATTATATATATATACAAATCCTAAGATGCATAAACAAACAAAATATATATTTATAATATAATAAATCATACTGGAGAGGAAAGATAGTATTCTTTGACTCTAATTTTAAACAATGATATAGTCTTTAAATCTCGAATGCTAGGCGGAAGTGAGTTCCACAACCTTACAGCATGGACAGAGAAGGAATATGAAAAATAGCTGGATTTATGAGGATGGGATTTAAGTAGGGTTCGAAGGTGCGATCTACATGGTACGTCAGAAGGACGGGCATAAGAGAATCGCTCACGCAAGTAAGAAGGATAAGACGGGTTGTGTAGAATATTGAAGAGAAGACATAGAATCCTTGTGTTCCTGCGAAGGCGGATTGGGAGCCACTTGAGTTCTTTGCGAAGGTGAGAAACGTGGTCATATTTACGCAGACCAAAAATAAAGCGAATACTTAAATTTTGCAAGCGCTCAAGCTTATTTAATAGCTCCTCAGTAGCATCCAGGTAGCAGGCGTCGGCATAATCTATAATCGGCTGAATAAGTGTTTGAGTCAAGGAGATTTTAGTTTTCAACGGCAGCAGACTCTGAAGGCATTTTAGTGAATGAAGTGAAAAATGTACTTTACGACTGACCTCGTTGACTTGAGCTCGCCACGACAAATTAGAATCAATGGTTACACCCAGATCTTTAGCTGTATCTGTGTAGACGATGCGAATACCATCAAGTTATCCATTATCTTTATTTTATGCGTTTAAATTATAAAGACGTTAGACGTAGAGAATGATGCTTCATCTAGCTCCCAAGTAGAGTTTATGTTTGCAACAACTTATTATATAAATATAATTGTACAACTATGGATTAAATAAATATTTTACTAGTCCAATCTTCCATTTTCACAATATTTTCAGTCACATTTTCAGTCTAAAATAAAACAACAAATATATACTTCACAATCATTACCTTACCTAAACACTTCAGTATGCAACATTTCTTTCCTACGTTTTTATCAATAGAGATTGTTGTCTTTCAACCTTCAGCGGATCGAGCGCTGGAGTTCGCTGAAACTGGGTCAAGGTACACCACAGACTATACATTATACTTGGTATACTGAACATCTGTTACTCTGGGGCTTTGATCTACTTTTGTGGGAGGATGAGCCTCACGTTGTGTTTATTGTGTGATAGCGTATGGCTTTGGTTTTATATGGCTTGGCTACGCATTTTTTTTTTGTGTCTGTCATAAATATTTATTGAAGTACTTTTTAGAATCGTGCTTCTAACTTTTGAGGTTTTATTAGTGGGTTTATTGAAAGAAAGAAAGAAATAAAAAATATTTATTTGTCGCAAAAACATAACGAGCATACAAATTGAGAGAGAGAGAGATTTAGCTCGTCAACACAGTCATAACTTCGGTCGCCATTTTGTTTTTAACATTCAATTTTCTATTTATTACATTTGTTGCATTTTTTGCATCATCATGGTTTACAGTTTCAAAAAGCGAGATTTACCTAAAACAGAATTTATTTGAAAACCTTACCTACCTGTTTTTGTTTTGACTTTTAAAAAAAATGTTGCCCCACACTATGAATTGCTCCTGTATCGAGGGAGCGTTTACAAACATCAAATTCACATACACAAATACCCAGACCCGGAACAACTATCTGTAGGCCGTACAAATATTTGTTCCGTGAGGGGATCGAACCCGCAACACGCAGCGCAGCAGTCTAATCGCTCAGCCACTGCGCCAACCGTGCTGTCAATTTTTCCAAGTGTGCAGTGAGTTGCAATTATTATACCTAGGAAATTTTTTTCTGCAGATTGTAATATTTCTACAAAAGACCAGGTATAATATAAGCTACAGCAATTATTTAATATTAGACGGAATTTGCACACACATTCGGAGTTGTTCTTTCGCCGCAACTCAAATGACTTGACGGCACGGTTGGCGCAGTGGCTCAAGCAATGGACTGCTGCGCTGCGTGTCGCGGGTTCGATCCCCGCACGGAACAAATAATTGTATGACCTACAGATAGTTGTTCCGGGTCTGGGTATTTGGGTATTTGTGTATGTGAGTTTAACTGTTTGTGAACGCACCCACGATACAGGAGAAATTCCTAGTGTGGGGCAACGTTTTTAAAAATAAAAATAAAAATGTTTTCTACAACCATTGTTGACGAATTTTTTTGCACTTTTGCAAGACTAACTATTGTAAATAGAAACACAAAAGAAATTTTGTTCCAGCACGTTGCTTTAATTCTCACAAAAAATAGGATACAGAGAGAGATTCCACAGACAATATAAATTAACCAGTCATAGACTTATACCTGTATTGTTTTTAATAAGCAAGCTAGTTACTTGGTGTTGCCACCTGGCAGCACTAGTATTTATTTTGGTATCAATAAATTACACTAACATACTACTGAGTATGTTCAGACATACTTCAAAGATATATTATTTTTCAGACATTATCGGCATTAAAAAGTTGAAGCTACATCATCAGCCTATAATGTTCGCACTGCAGGTAGTCAGGCCTCCTCTCTAGGAAAGGGATGGTTTAATCCACCACACGGGCTCAGTGCGGGTTGGTAGATGTCACAATATGTCTTAGATCTTTTTATTCTAAGACATGCCGCCGGTATCCTCACGATGTTTTCCTTCACCGTTTTAAGAGCTACATCATAAATATTGCCATTATAGGAGAGCCCCTTAGCAAAAACTACCGTAAACTAATCAGTAAGTCCTATTGAAACTTGCTTCTTTTGATAGCGACTGTAATTTTGTCTAACACTACAAAAACCTCTGTCATTGATACGCCTACAATTTTCCCTATTCAATTTTGGCTTGCCCTTCATACTACCCAGCCGCTAAAGACTACTAGTCAAAACTATCTCTAGAACTAAATCTATTTTGTCACGGTCTAAAGTCTGGAACTATGACCCGTGTTACAGTCTAGCCCAGCTTTACCTGACCCCTCTTCACTCACCATTTCAGCTCCGTTTCTTAGTACGCAGGGTCAAGTAATGCCGGGCACAGGCTGTCCAATGTCACCGAATGGGTTGTTGCTCTCAAGTTTACAGACATTTAAAGATATTGAGTCGTGTCTGATTGGTTAAGACTTTTTGTCTATCGATATATTTTGTGTGTAATTGAAATACAACTCATGGAATAAGGTTTGAATAATTTTCAAACATTGAGCAGTTGTTCCCCGACTTACGAACAGTCGTGGGTTCGAACAAAGTCAGGCGTATTACTTTGTGTAATTTATTTCATCACCACTGCTCTCAAAACGGTGAAGGAAAACATCGTGAGGAAACCGGCATGTCTTAGAATCAAAAATTCGAAGACATGTGACATCTGCCAATCTGCACTGGACTTGCGTGGTAGATCATAGCCCAGCGCTCCTAGCGAGGAGGCCTAAGTTAGTGGGACTAGACTCGGCACGTATGCCGCATTCCCAATGAACAGTGGACCAAAATAGATACTTTTGGAGCCCTGATACAGTCAGAAGGTGTTGCGGTAGACCTCGTAGAAGATGGCGAGACGATCTGGACAAGACAAGCGACCAGTGGTCAACATTGGCCTTGGATCGAAACAACTGGTAGTCATGGAAAAAGGCCTTTGCCCAGCTGTGGGATCATACAGGCTAACAGTATCAGTACTTCTTACAGAATTTAAATGATGACAGATAATGTTTTAATATTCCAGGGCTCGAGGTTTGAGATACCGCGACGGCCTCGATACAAAGGGCTAAGGAGGAACTTAAGTTGTTTTTAGTCAGTAGAAGTCTGACACTCCCTACCGCTCTGCCCAGAGCAGGAGGAGTGATTTGATTAGTTTTCACAGTTTATTTAGTCAACTTAAGATTAAAGTTAGCACGGGTTTCAAATATTTTCAATTTCTACAGAGTACTTTTCAAGATCATCCTTATAAACTTCTTATCTTAGTCTTTACTCAGTCCTTCTGCAAGATTGAAATCTGTTTATCAAAAGCCCCTGCAAAGGAAAAAATAATAGTACCAGCGGAAATGGCTGTGCCTCTTACTTTATCGTTATTTGTCAACCTTGCATTTACAAATTCAAATTCGTTTATTTCGTGAACACAGAACACATAACATACAAAAGTTGTAAAAAATAAAATGAGGTCCTTGCTGTGTCTCGCCAAAAGACACAAAATATCAAAGGTTTTAAAACACACTATAAATTCAAAAATAAGAAGCTACCTTCACAATAATTACATCATGTCAACATCAAATAAAATTATTCATAAAATGTCAAAATGAATACAAAATAAAATGTATACTGTCAAAAGCTCATACAGCAATTAGCACACAAAAAAAAACAAAAAAATCCAACTACGCTGGATCAGTCTCCCAGCCTTTAGTTCTGTTTATTTGGGGTTAATTGTCTTCTCCTTCCATTTTTCTCTTCAAAAGGAAACAAGAAAAATAACACCACCATTCTTCATCATCATCATCAGCCTATAATTTTCCCACTGCAGGGACTCAGACCTCCTCTTTATGAGAAGGATGGACTATAATACTCCACCACGCGGGCTGAGTGCGGGTTGCAAGATGTCACTTGTCTTCCAAATTTTTTGGTTCAAAGACATGCCGGTTTCCTCACGATGTTTTCCTTCACCGTTTTGAGAGCAGTGGTGATGAATTAAATTACACAAAGTAATGCGTCTGCCTGGGTTCGAACCCACAACTTACTGTTCGTAAGTCGGGGCCGCCACCACTGGGCCACCGCTGCTCTGCCACCATCATAACTAAGTTGAAAATTTTGTAGTTTTGACACTACTAATTGTGGTATTATTTTTCTTGTTTTCTTTCTCACGATTATTATAGCCAGTTTTGTAACCAAACACCACCTATGTAATAAAATCACAAATATATTAGTATGTCACCGCATCTCAATACTATTCCATAGCAGGTCTAGCTCTCAATTACCACGAATAAACACTCAGTGTGGGAACCAACAGCTGTTAGTATAATGTTTGCTTCATGCAGAATGTCTGTGTACACACCAACGTTGCTACAAACGGACTCTCTTATGTGGATTTTGATTCACAAATAGACTTGAAGAGAATCGGTGGCCCAGTGGTGACGACCCCGACTTACGAACAGTAAATCGTGGATTCGAACCCAGGCAGGCACACTACTTTGTGTAATTTATTTTATTGTCACTGCTCTCAAACGGTGAAGAAAAACATCGTGCGGAAACCAGCATGTCTTAGAACCAAAATATTCGAAGACACGTGACATCTACCAACCCGCTCCGGCCCCGCGTTTTGGATCATAGCCCATCCGTCTCCGAGATAGGAGGCCTGAGTCCCTGCAGTGGGAACATTATAGGCTGATGATGATAGACTTGCAATTTAGTGTAGTGACTGCTTTCAAAAATGAACTCATGAAACATTTTTTTTTTCTTTTCCCTCTCTCTTTAAGTGCCTCTCCAACTAGTGAAGGTTGGCAGTCAGCTCCGCATATCCAACCCGGTCTTTTGCTAGTCGAAAAAGTTCCGCGGCGCTCTTAACTCCCGTCCATTCCCGGATATTGCGCAGCCAAGATTTCTTTCTACGACCCACTGCTCTTTTGCCTGCCACACTTTCATTTTAATTTAGCTGTCACTTATTTATTTATATAAAGACTTTGGAAGACTTACAGCTAGATACAATAGTGCCAAATCAGTATGATAATCAGACATCCAATTACAACATATTATACATATATTATTACAGGATATCTTCCGTGACTTTCAATTATTCTGAGCTCCCGATAATTCATTGCAAGCACCATGAATCGATTGGATGACTTTCATGTTGCTTGCAACAGCATCGAAATAACGTGACCTCACAATAGATTAATATCCCGTTTTGACAGAAGCAGCTAAGTATAGAATCTAGATTTTTGCCAATAAGGGAATAGGCTTCCCCTTTTTACGGCTAAATTAAACATAACGGCGCCTGACTAACCTTCAAACTGCTCTGTCACACTGGTGTGACGGTGTGGTTTAGCGTAGTAGCAAGCTAATTTGTTAAAACAACAACGTTACACCCTTACAACTTAAATATAATATTTTTTTTCAAAATTCAACCCCTAAGGGAGTTAAATAGGGGATAAAAGTGTTTGTTAGGATATTTTTCGACAACCAAGCGGGCGAAACCGTGGGCAAAATCTAGTTACCATTATAAACAAGTTACAATACAAAATAAACTTTTGTTTTTGTTCTATAAATGTCTAGAATTAAAATTTTAAACCTTCCTCAAAAACCAACTCTATCCGTTGGTGATAGCAGCATGCAAAATCGGTTCAGCATTTTTTGAGTTTATCGCAAACACAGACATACGCGGTGGAGGAGGTGAATCAAAATTCATAGTAATATGTGGTGATGACTAAATAGTTCTTCTAACGTTACAGTAGGTAGTAATAAAATGGCGCGCTTGATTTTCATACGTATCATCATGAAACTTGCGTTATATAGGTAGGTATATCTATTTCTGTGGTAATATGCATAATGTACATTTGCTCAACCCCATACCATAATGTTAGTTTTTTATGACACCCGCATGTCAACAGGCTATTTACACTAATGCCGTCGTTCTTTGCAAATCACGCGGTGTCAGCGGAGCCATGGAAATCGTTAGACTGTCAGCAAGCAACAATAACTTGTTGAGTTTAGACTTGACTTCGAAATTATTTAAATGTACTTGTATTATGTACATATGGTAATGATTTATGATTACAGTCGTCGGTTGATCGCAATATTTCATGATTATAATTTACATGGTGGTTTTGAGATGAAGCAGTAAGGGTTTGGTTGGGCACCTTAACCGCTGTATTTACAGGAAAACGTTATCTGAAAACATTACGGTCTACTTGATCCTTTGAGAAATTGCTATACCTAATGATTTTATAGATTTTCAAAAAATACATAGGTAGTCTAGAAAAACTTCAAATCTCATATTTTATTATGCCAATCGATGTAGCTTCACGACCTGTTGGGATTAGATTTCTAGAAAGTTCACAAATCGCATACTTTATATATATGAATCATTCTATAAAATTACGTAGTTTTAAAATTCTGCTGTATGCTCATGAAAATCGCTTAGTTTCACTACACAGCAGATTTTATTTAAATTTTATTAACACATTGTGCTATTGAATTCTATTAGCATAGTCTAGACACTGCTATTAAAAAACAACTGTAGCTTATCTCTCGTATCTTCTATAAATCCATATGTTATCACCAGCTCCCTCCCTTTCAATCAGTGAATATGGCATTAAGATTGCCGAAGAAACGACAATGCCCCCATAACTTTCTAAATTATACTTAAACAGTACTATGTGAGTCTATGAAAGCGAGAAAATCCTTGAGTTTGACTCCCAGCCACATTTTCCCGCGTACTTACGTCAATCGTTTAAGTGTGTGTGCAAGCGAGATGAACAGAGAAAATTGTTTATGCTAGAGCGAGATGGAGTGTCAAAGCCTTTTCATAGAGTACACCATTTTCATGTACGTTTTGTTGATAAAAGCGGCTTGCCTCTGTGAGGACGGGTAATTTATTTGTGTTTTCTTTTCTGTTTCAGATAATATTTTCTGGATTGTTTAACGTGTTTTGTGGATGACAATGTGAGTATAAACTGGATAAAAGACAAGCTAATGTTTTGTAATCAATGATTAACTAAGCATTGAGTTGTCAATTTCAAGAGAAGTAATAAATTATGTGTTAAAGTGTGGCTAATAGACTTGGAGATAAATTAAAAGTACGTATTTCATGTCGGTTTAAGCTTCAACACTTGTACTGAATAGATTAGAATTAATTTACAGTTTGCTACAATACCTACTAAACTACATAGTTTTATACCGTAAAACAATGTGAGGAAAACAGCTCATTTATGAATGTAATATTCCGTCAAAATTAATAAATTACAAGACAGTTCGTAACTCAAACCACGAATTTAAAGCTACAACAATAAAAACAGAACTGTAAACAAATTATTACCACAAAATTCCTACTATGTTTGTCGTTTAACCTTTAAATCAAAGAAACATTGTTTCAACTTGTATAGGAAAAAAACATCAATCAAGCCATAGCTATAAGTAGACTAATTAATAACATTTTATGTTCAATTAATCCCGGCACGGGTGATTAACGACTTAATGGTCGCTGTAAAAATAATTTATAATCTATTGTTTAGCTGTTAAGCAAGAAAATGGTGTAAGTAAGAAATAAATTTGTTTATACGGGTTTATTGACTTACGCCTTTTTTATGTGGAGCCGTAAACGTCGTGTGAAATTATTTTAATTAAAGTTTCACGATACGCGATTGTTTGTGCAGTTAATTACATGGGTTATTTTATGTGACAGTTATTATGTTTAGGTGGCACAAATTGGACCACACGTATGTTGATGGATATTTTTAACCAAACCATTTATTTATAAAAAAAGAATGTAGCAAATTAAATTGGTAGTTTTGTTTGTTCTTATTCCGTTAGTTCTTTTATTTTAATCACTATAGCAGATAATTATACAACAAATTCTATTGACATAGATTTAGTTCATATAACATGGAATTACACAGTTGACATCTAAATACACATAAGTACGTACCTAATTATGTTCCCAAATAAATGTATCCCAAAAAATTTCGCGATATAAAATATCACTTCCAATAAATTCATAACCCCAACACTCGGATGCAATCAGGTAGGCATAATTCGGTCAATTTTCATAAAAAGTCGAGTCTGCGAGTCGTCTCTTGGTCTGTGGTTATCAGTCAGTAGGGCCAGTCAGTGTCGACGCGTCTCGGAGGGCGCATTCAGTCGCTGAAAATTTTAAACCGCGATGAAAATACGTTAAATTAATTGTTAATTTTTGTGCCATAGTGCTGTGTTATTAATCTGGATATATTTTTGTACCGGTAAGTTTTTAATATCTCTTTTCTGCTAATATTCGACGTGAAAGTATGAATTTATAAGAAGACGTTGTTATACTAATATGTGAGACTGAAATTGGGCTGAAATACGTGAAAGAAAAAAATCTAAATAGATAATCTTTAAAGCTAAAATAACAATAAAACAATTTTAATTCAAAGAACATATTAAATCGTGATTGTTCTAAACGTTAGTATCCGCGCGTTGTGATATAAAAACGGCTGTATTTTACCCAACTTTCTAACGTTACGTGAATATGAAATGGTCCTGTATTATTTAGGATTTATCTAGCTACCGTATTTATGAAGACGAGTTACAGGACTTATGTCACGGAGCTTGTTGTCTTTTTGTGTGGAACATCGGACAAAATCCTTGAAACTGTTTTTGGTCACAGTTCAAATGTTGTCCAAGAATATGGGAATGCTTATCATTCTTGGTCAGATATTTTGAATCCATCCAAACAAATATATTTATAAAAATGTTAATTTGAATCACGCTGTTGAGTGTTGTCTTGCCTAGGCAACTAGGTAATCAATATTTTATATCCTTTGCTATACGATATTCAATCTTATTGTTGTGTAGTCATAAAATATTTAATAGAACACATTAATAAATTACCTTGACTGATATTATATGTGATAAATGTGTTATAGTATGAAAACAATTAGCAAGGTGACAGTTAAATTTGGTGGAGATTTATATAAAACTTGTTTTGTTATGACCAGATTTTATAATTTTTTTTTTTTTTTTATAAAAAACGTTGCCCCTTATTAGGAATGCCTCCTGTATCGTCACAAACATTTAAACTCACATTCACAAATACCCAGACCCGAAACAACTATCTGCAAGCCATAAGAGTTATCATAGTGAACTTTCCTTGTCTATAACCTTAATTTCACGAAGATAACATGCGTTCACAGTGATATATATTTTTAGAGACACACATAATCTAAAGACCCAGAAACATAATAATACTCTCATCATTAGTTGTAGTAGTTGACAAAAAAATCTAATAAGTCCTTCAGATTGATTTCCAAAAAATATTGGGCACACATTTTTTTCTTTTTGCACGTAAACCAAAAATGAAGACGATACAGTGCTTCGAAAACTGGTGTGACGTCACATCGCACTATATTTTATACCACGTAGAGACATCAAAAGCCCTCACTCATGATCTTTGACGCGTTTTATCTTCGTCATTTTTTATTAATTTGATAAAACAAAAAACACGTATTCAATATTTTTCGCTAATCTAACTGACGGACTAATCAGAATCATATTTTTTTTTACTCAAGACACATCTCTATTCATTTGGGGTCGGCGGAGCATCAGCATCTCGTCTTCGTCCACATTTCTCAATTACTCGTTGTCTCATCAGAAACCTCCTTTCTCTCTACTATAACATCATTCACACAGTCCATTCATTGTTTCTTTTAGTTTTTAATTCCATCCATATTTATACTGAAAACTTTCCTTACGTCATTTTCCTCATTCCTTCACATGCCCATAACTTGACAACCTATTACCACACAAATATTTTGTAAATTAATATGTGCTTCCACTTACCCTCTGGTACATAGGCATGCCTTGATTGAACGGAAGTAGGACTCACATTTACTCCTCTTTTTACAAACTTCAGCTACCTTTATTAATTTGACGAATACATCAAATTCTGTTCTGGGCGGAGCGGAAGGAAGTGTCAGACTTCTACGGACTAAAAACCACCCACGTTCCTTCTTAGCCCTTTGTGTCGAGGCCGCGGTATCTCTTTTGAACAGCCTGCAGCCCCATCGGGAATATCCCACAGCCGCCGACTTCCATTCAAGCAAGGCACGCCTGCTTGAATGGAAGTAGGATTCACATTTACTCCTTTGACGTTCGAAAAGTGCTGATTATCAGCCTAGTTTGAATAAATGAGTTTTGATTTTGATTTTCCTCTTTTTACAAACTTCAACTACCATTTTTTGACGAAATCATCAAATTCTGCTCTGGGCGGAGGGACTTCTACTGACTAAAAACCACCCATGTTCCTTCTTAGCCCGTTGTATTCCAGGGCCACGGTATCTCTTTCCACCTACCTTCCATGAAATTAATGCAAACGGAAATAATCTAAAGAGTTTTTATTACAGACTTTTATTATTGGTATTATGTTTCTGTCTTTTGCTATAGCAGTTCCTCGCCATCTGCCGCCTTAGTCCTCAGGGAAATCAACTTTTTATAGCATTATGTTGTCCGTATTGCCTGGTGCTATGACCTGAATTGTTACGATACCCTGGAACCCAGGGGTGATTCATTTATTATCAGGTAAGGCCGATCAATCATCTCAAGTTGATTAATCCTTACTAATATTATAAATGCGAAAGAACTCACACAGAGTTCTTTCTGACATGCTTTCACGCAAAAACTACTACATGAATCATTTATGAAATTTGGTACACAGATAGTATAGAGCCTGAGAAAGCACATCGGCTAAGTTTGTAAGGGGTTGAAAGGGGATAAAAAGATCCAATCAACATCGGTCGCAATAACCGACATTCACGAAGACGAAGCCACGGGCATCAGCTAGTATTGTATAAGAGAAGGGAATCTTCCAAGTATCCAGGTCAGCTTTGTATGGTTAACTTTCAATCTAACTGGATTCAGCTGATGAATTCATACATCTTACATGGGGCAACTGTCTATCTGACCTTGACATCCCAGTAACTGTTTCTGTCAGATTTTCGGGATCCTTACTACCGCAAGTAAGTTCGAAGATCTAAATCAACTCACAGCCAGAATTAAGGCGACGCGACGGCCTAACATGCTTTTCTGATAGTCACCACTTTTAATTCTAGCTTTCAAGATTTAGTGTTTGGAAAATGTGTGACAGCATTGTTCAATTCAATAAAATTTGTTACTTTTACTATCGTGTTTTGTGACCATTTCCTCTGGCTCTTAAGTGTCATCTAAATGTATATTTTAAGTAAGAAGATGTCAGTGTTAGAGTTACAAGACGAATATTCTTTTGAGTGTAGCTAAACGACCTTTTTGAAACAGATGTTCCTGCCATCAAACAGGATTCCTGTTTCGTTTTCAAGGGCATGTATTGGGGTGCAGAAACTCGACTTAATCGCGAAGTCACGGGTGCAATGCCTCATAGTAACCTACTGAGTATGGCAGGTGTATAAGCAGAGGTTACGTTAGTTACGTAAACTGAACCTTTAATTACATCAGGATAACCACCTGTCGCTACGCCACTTTTATGTCTATTTATAAAGCTATTTTGGTTTCCGTTTCTGTCTGTTTGACCTGATCTTTTAAACTACGCAATTTTTTTAAACATAAGGATAACACCTACACATAAGGATGAAAAAATACAAACAAACTACTCTAACGAGCGTGCAAAAATTGAAACATACATAGTGACAAATAATAATATACTTAGCCTTTTATTCCGAAAACCAGACAATAACAATAATGATTAAAACAAAAGTCACAAATATGTCTCGAATTTCCGTGTGCCTCGTGGCATAGGCCACCTCTAACAGTTTCCATTGACGTCTGTCGTGAGCTACTCTCCTCCAGTTTGGACCTGCTGTGAGTTTTATTTCTTCCTCCCAGCGGGTGGGCTGCCTTCCCCGATTTCTTTAGCCGTCTCTTGGATACCAATCTGCCACTACCTCTGGCTCAGGACAGAATTAGAAATTCAGATCTCCGGTCCAAAACAAAACTGACCGATGTTTTAACAAAAATAGATCAACAAAAGTGGAGGTGGACAGGCCACATGATGCGAGACACTAAAGGCAAGTGGAGCAAGGAAGTGGCAGAATGGCATAGTGACATACATTATAATTAAAATTCAAGACAAAACACGGTTAGTTAGAATTTCAATAACAATTGACATACATATGGGGTTCAGGTTTCCGCACTTAGTCCTTAAGTGGACCATTGTGCGTGGAAAATTGACATACATAATATTACATTTCGCAACTTTCAATAAGTTTGTCAACAGTAGGTACGTCAGTTAGGGTAAAGTTCCATGTAATAGGGAGCACGCCTATTGCCATCTACAGAGCTCAAATTCAGATACCGTCGTAGCTGTTACTGAGAAATGCTCTATGAAAAAACCCAATAACACCTTGTGCGACCCGAGAATTGAACTCAAGACCACATTGCTCATTTGCACATTTAGATTTTATACTGCAGTACTCAGAGATATTTAATTGTTACTTAAGCCGTCACTTAGTAATGATTTGACATACTTTTGTATGACAATACTGTCAAGTCCAAACCTTTACTTAGTGATGGCCTAACTAATCATTTAAGCTCTCTGAGTGGGGCAGATAGAATTTTAACTTAATCGCAAAAGCTTTAGGTTATATGTTGAGAAAATTTGCCAGTTCCGGCAAAGCAGGGGCACATCGTTAGTATTGAAATAAAATAAAAACTATACAGGCAGGTAGCACCTTTTATTTATTATACTACTAAGTGAATTCTGTAAATTAAACTTATCCAGCCCGAGTCGTTAGTTTAATGACGAAACTAATAAGGATTCGTTCTCAAGATTGCTTGCTTTTAAATTTTATTTTATTATAATGTTGCACTTTATATTATGATGTCGTGAATTTAATATTATGTGTGATATCTCGCGGTGCTAATGGTGCAAATTGCAAAGCTTCTGAGATTTTATAGTATTTGTTATATCACGGTGATAAAACTGGCTTTTTAATTTTAAATCCTTAAATGAACTGTGAGATACCTTGCGACAAGGTGCGATACCTTGTCGTCATATTGTTTAAATGATAAAAAAACTTTGATGATATTTTTTCGTACGCCTTATAACGAGTTCGACCGTAATTAGTTCTTGTAATTAAAATAATAAGGGGTTATTTCATGATGACCGAATAGCATTTTACCGAAGAAGTAAAAAAATTGAACTTTTTGAAATATTAGCCAAGTACTTAGCTAATTTTAACGGGAACTGAATCGCAGGTGGTGAAACAGGTATTAACTTTTTGATTACAATGACGCTATTTACAATTTCAAGAGTTGTATACACTTGTTGGTGATATTCATGACATACACTTTACACAACTTTAGTTTTGCCGTTTAAATATACTCTGAACAACATTCAATAAAATACCATAATATTAAATCCAATCAACAAAGTCATATCAAGAATATTGTACAGTCGAACAACCTAATAAGTATACATCCATCAATTTGCATTTCCTTTTAAGATTATTCACATCGATTATAGACTGATGTGAAATGATATAGCGTTTGACATCAGTCGTTAAATACGAAACGCCATAGAAAACAAAATTGCAATCAGTATTTTTATTTACCTGTGTACTTATTTGCTTGTTCGACTGTACTATCTATCAACTTGGTTTTACAGCCGATTTGAATATAAAATACTGGTATTCGGCTGCATCCAATAATTAGACACTCATTAATCTCCTCTCCATCTGTTATCCCCAAATAGTTGGGAAAAGACTACGCAGATGACTATGGAAGATTTATTATTAGTTTAAAAAAAAAGAAAGAAAATAAGAAACGGCTTTTATAATGGGTGTAAAAGTACCCTTAACGCAGACGAAAGGTACTTGTTCTCCCCGCCACTGCGATAATTTTTTTTGTTCTAGACCATACCTGGGAACCCCCTAGTTACGGAGATATTGGGGGTCAAAGTTCCAAATTTTGCGCAGCTGTTTTTGTAAATACTAGTTTTTCAGGTTATAACTTTACTTAAATTACCTCCATGTGTCGTTTACTATTCAAAGCATCTACTAGCACAATGTTTTAAGAGTGCTACATTGAGTTTTACCGTAAAATGTAACTTTGTCCCCAAAAAAAAAAGTTGTTTCACAGCAAACATTTTTGCGTAGGGGTACTTAGTTTGATGTACCTACAGAATGCTTGGTTGACGTTTGTGTGAAGGATTGATTTACAACCTGTATACATCTACACTAATATTGTAAAGAGGAAAGATTTGTAATTTTGTGTGTATGTTTGTAATGAATAACCTCAAAAACTGCTGCGCCGATTTCAAAATTTCTCTCACTATTAGAAAGCTACATTCACCCTTAGTAACATATGTTACTTTTTATCCCAGCATTCCTACGGGAATGGAAACTACGTGCGTGAAACCGTGTGACGTCTGCTAGTTTTAAATATTCGTAGCTGTAACGAAAACTCGGGATCTGGAGAAAATGGCGTCTATTTCGTAGGCTGTGTTGTGTATAAAAAAGATATAAACTCTTTTGTACACTTTTGCTGCGGGGTGTAGCTTCCATATTGAGATCAAGGACGACACTGTGCGCTATTTGTTGTGTGGCAGATGTTCGTGGCATGATAACACAAGCGGTATCTAGGTACATTGTAGCGATAGTACTTAAACTCCTAACTATACCTACTAGATAGTAATTAATAAAAGCTCATATTAGTGCTAAAGGGCGAATCAGTCCAACCTAACCATATTTCGGTTTAAAGAAATTTTTTATTTCTCAAATAAAAAATTACAGTTCACGTATAGAAAAATTTAACTAAATTAATTAATAGGTAGGTTTACATTACGACGTTCAAACCACCCAAGAGACCGAACAGTAAACACCGAGGTATATCTATATGAAATACAAAACAAAACAGTTCTATCTGCATTTATTACTATTTAGTTCTATATACATTCATTCAATTTACATTGTACAATTTCACTTACATTAATTTCCACTATCTGTCTATTTTGTGTCTATTATTAAGTTACTCGGTTGTCTCTAATTTGTCAATAAATAATTATGAATTATAGGAAAAATCGGGTCGACATGATAAGGTAAAATCGGGCAGTAAAATTGACTTTAAATAAATTAAGGGTGTAAAAATACCCTTAAATTAATCCAAAAGCTACTTGATGCGTGTTACTGTGTTTTTTTATATACCCTCCCTGGGAACCTACGTATTACGGAGATATTGAGGGTCAAAGTTAATTTTTTGTTCTTATAATTTTTTTATACTTATTTTTTTTATTGCCTCCTTGACCCCAACACATTCGTTTCCCAACATTTTACTTAGTTTGATGTATTTAATGTGTTGTTCAGAAGCGCATAAACGGTTTCGTGAAGGGTCCTTCTACACCCTGTAGACACACGTTCGAATTAAAAACCAATTTCCTTGCTTCATTCGAGCCGACAAGACCACGTTCAGTGATTGCAAATGCTGAAATAGAATCTGCCGAATAACACAATAGGATAGTTAACAACCCGGCCCTGGTGCAAGCCATGGTCCGGGGCGAGGAGGAATGGGACGCCGTCGCCTCCTTCTGCGAAGCAGTGATGCTAGCGAAGGAGGTGGCGGAACGCGAGAGGGAGAGTACCTCTCGTCCCAGCTGCCGCGGGAGGCGCTCCGGGCGTCAGGGGTCCCGCGATGACCTCCGGCTACAGTAGACGCGGGCCTGTGGACGGTGAGTTATGGGCTAACTCGCCGTCGTGGCGCGTTCGTGTTCCACGCGCGCCTCAAAGAGATGTCAGCAACATGGGAGGCGCCCGAAAGGGCCGACGCCTGTCGAGGCCGCGGGTAGTCCACCGGTTATCGCGGCCTCGACATAGAGGGCGAAGAAGGAACATGGGTGGTTTTTAGTCAGTAGAAGTCTGACACTCCCTTTCGCTCTGCCCAAGAACGGGGGACCCAATTCGATGATTTTACACCCACCAAAAAAAAAAAAAGGGTAGTTAACAACAAAAAAACTAATTAGTCCGTCAGTTAGATGTACCAAAAAATATTGGACACGCATTTTTTCTTTTTTCACGTAAACAAACAATGACGACGATACAGTGTTTTTAAAACTCGTGTGACGCCATTTTCGAAGACTTAATGTCTTGAAAAATGACGTATGACATTCTTTACCGGTGAGTGACGTCAAAACCCCCTCAAATCTTTGACGCGTATTATCTTCGTCATTTTTTATTGATTTGATAAAACTTAAAATATGTATCCAAAATTTTTCGAAAATCTAACTAGAATCATATTTTTTTGAAGTCAGTAAACATCCCTTTTAGGCTCGCCCCCTATTACACTGACGGAAGTTACACGTCTGCTCAACCATTTGGGGATTAGAGGCGTGATGTTACGTTATGTTAATCTAACAAAAAAATAACTTTTTCTCTATGCAGAGTATGGTATGCCAGTAAATTGTAAGTCTCGCTACTAAATTTTAAAATGACATGTATGGGTATATTAAGTACCTACGTTTGTAGGACAAGCCAGAGCAAAAGGGAAATAAAAGCTTCTATTTGAACAGATTAAAGCATGATTTATTTACTGGGTTCAGAACATCAAAATACAGAATAAATAGCTACAGCATAACATTTACAAGTTTATTATAAAATTCACTGTACTTACACGTGTCTTTTAGAGCTCCTTACACTTTCAAAGTTCAGAAAAGAATGTCCTGCGCCTTGGACCTTTTAAAACCTCTTTACTAGACTTCAGTAATCAATAATCGTTGGCGCCATTTTGGCATTTCAACTAAATCAAATAACGTACTTATTTATACAAAACAATTCTGTAATTCTTATAAAATACTGTAGATATCTTGAAACTAGTTACAAATGTATTTATTTAGCTAACACGTGTAGGGACTTAAAAATAATACCCTCCATTCGGTTCTTTTCAAGCAATCTTCAATGTAATAGATACTTTATGATTAAAGTCAGAAAGTTCCATTTTCTTCGGCACCCCGTGAATATTTTGACGAATCATCTTGAATTTTTACGATGAAGTTCCTATGGGACATCGGAATCGATTCGGTGGCATTATGTTATTTAGATTGATGTTATACTACGTGGAATAAGCTGACTGGTCTTCTTTGTAAGCTTTCAAAATGTTGTCCATACATACCTTCCATCCGTACCTACATAATTACATTCAGGTAAATGTGTGTAACCACATTTTTTATGTAATAAGAACTTCATGTACAGCAGGGCTATTGCGTATCTTTTAAATGACAGTGGCTAACCTATAGTGCCTATCAATTACTGTCAAATAGTTCCATTTTGTACTAAACCATAACCAATTCGACAGTTAATCCATAGACAATATGATAGCAACTGTCATTTAAAAGATACGCAATAGCCCTGCAGGACTGTACATCAGCAGAAGTGGCTTAACATTTATTATTTTATATTATTGTATGTACAGAACTCCAGCTATATTTTTTGATTTTTCTGAAGATTATTCAATAAAATATTCCTAACTCGTTAATAACTTGTTAGTAACGTGTTATTTCTACAAAGTTTTTTGTTTTATAACCTGCTTTGAAACTTTAAATAGTGTTCATCTACATCTGCTGTTGACTGTACTTATGGAGCCACGTCCACTGTGTAGGTATCTCGTCTGAGCTGTAGGTTGTTCGGAAGAGATGCCGCGGCTAAGAAGGGCTAAGAAAGAACATGGGTGCTTTTTAGTCAGTAGAAATCTGACACTTTCGCTCTGACCAAGAGCGGGGGGGGTTATTTGATGATTTCCCACCCCTCAAAAAAAACCCCTCAATTTACTCAAAGGAATCGAACCCATGACCTCATGCTCAGCACTTGACTACTAGACCACCGAGACAGTCCAATATATTAGTATTATTACAATACTTATTCATTACTAGCGGATCTGGGAGTCGCCGTCCTGCGCGGACAGCAGCGCCACCTACCGGGTCCATTTGTGAATCTAAAACATTCTCAAATACACTGGTACACACACAAAAAAAAAACATCCAAATTAGTCCAGCCGTCTAGAAGGCGTTCAGTGACAAACACACGTATAGAAGACATATAAATATAAAGATATACAAAAGATATCATTGTTTATTGTCATGAAAGCTAATATTCCGGTTTCATAAGACCCTGTTTATGCAAGCAGCATATTATTATTTAGATTTTCAAGATACGAATAGAAGTGCTCCGAACGTCTCAATGATACTTATACAAAGTACCTCCCCACTTGAGAACCAATCCTTCGACAAAACAACAGAACGGGCGTTGTTAAAAAATCTAACGACCTCGATGTTTTTGTTGACATATTTTTTCTTTAATATAATAAATATTCTTCGCTACATTAGTGGTGGTTAATATATCATATAGCAAAATAAAACACCGTGCTTAATACACGTAACATAAAGCAAATGCTATCATGGCTCTCACACGTTGCTATTTGCTTATTGCTTTTACATCGCACTCATGCATGCTGCCACTCACCGCGCTTGCTTTAAGTCACTTGACTTAAAGCAAGCGCGGTGAGTGGCATCATGATATGCCTACGCGTTTAAAAATTACGTGTTTTAATAAAGCATATAAAAAAGCTAGCTTAAAGTATAAAGCATTAAGCATTAAGTAAGTGATTGCCTTAAAGCAACTTTGAACACCACTAATGTACATCATTCTGCTGTTTCCTCTTAAATTGCAACAAAGAAGCAAAGCAAAAAAAAATGGTAATTGTTTTAGTTATGACTGGTTTTTGCATTGAAATACGAGTAGGAGGAATTAATTAATTAATTTTAATTTAGTTGTGATGTTTCGTAAATACAGCAAACAGTGACTAACTTATGATCATTCAGTATCATCATCATCATTTCAGCCAAAAGACGTCCACTGCTAGACATAGGCCTTCCCTAAGTGTCGCCACATTGACCGGTCCCGTGCGTCTCGCATCCAGCCGATCCCCGCAACCTTCACCAGGTCACCGGTCCACTTAGGAGGCCTTCCAACGCAACGTCTTCCGGTTCACGGTCGCCACTTCAGAACTTTTCAGCCCCATCGGCCATCCGTTCTACGAGCAATGTCAACTGCCCCTTAGGTTTGGCAATTCTTCGGGCTATGTCGGTAACCTTGGTTCTCATGCGGATGTCCTCATTCCTGATTCGATCACGCAAGAAAACTCCGAGCACAGTTTTCTCCATTGTCCTTTGGTTGACTTTGAGCTTTCTGATTAGGTCTATTGTGAGTTTTTTTATTTTCGTTTCGGTCCCGTATGTAAACACTGGCAACACAAACTGGTCAAAAAAAAAAAAAAAAAAAGACTTTCGTCTTGAGACAGTTGCGCGGTACATTCTCGTCCAACTTACCACAGTAAGTTGGACGAGAATGTACCGCGCAACTTCCCGAACTCTGTCCAGCCGAGTCGGATTGGACGATTGACCTCTTTCTCGAAGTTAGACCTATACAACTGGACCGTTTATCCCAGGTAGACATAATCGTCCACAACTTCGAGTGTAGAGTCTCCAATCTTGATAGGAGTGGGTGTTACATGGGCATTCAACATGACCTTGGTTTTGTCCATGTTCATTTTAAGACCCACTCTTTCGGAAGCTCTACTGAGGTCATCGAGCATTGTACTGAGGTCCTTCATGGTCCGTCGGGGCTATGATCATTATATGTATATACTACTGACCCGCAACGGCTTCGCACGGGCGCAAAAAAGAAACTAAAACCTTCCTCTTGAATCACTCCATCTAGTAAAAAAACCGCATCAAAATCCGTTGCGTAGTTTTAAAGATTTAAGCATACATAGGGATATAGGGACAGAGAAAGCGACTTTGTTTTATACTATGTAGTGATTTTTCTTTTATAAAATAAAATATGGAAGCTAAAGTGACCGCGTCAGGCGATGTCAAAGATATGTCAGGGACGTCTGCCGGGGCTGCAGGTTGTTCGAAAGAGATACCGCAGCCCCGGACATAAAGGGCTAAGAAAGAAAATTGTGTTATTTTTAGCCAGTACAAGTACTACCAGTACTCCCTACCACCCCCCCCCCCAAGGGGGAGGGGCGGTAGACACGGGAGGAGTCATTTAATGATTTCCCACCCAAAAAAAGTGACCGTGTCACATTAGGCACTTCTTATCTGAATTTCATAAAACTATTTGACACTAGCATGTGAGGCTTAAACCGACGATCATTCTCAGTAGATCCATGATGGATCCAGTGGGAATTAGTTTTCGGATTCGATTCATCATCGAAATAAGTGGAGTGAGAAATCCGCAATGTAATGTGAATAATACAGTATGTTAACTAACACAGGGCGTTCCCGTCAACCAAGCATTCTGTATATCAAACTAAGTACCCCTACTCAAAATTTTTTGCTGGGAAACAACTTTTTTTTGGTGTCAAAAATCACATTTTACGGTAAAACTCAAAGTACCACTCTTAAAACATTGTGCTAGTGGATGCTTTAAATAATTAATGGGTCATGGAGGTAATTTAAGTAACGTTATAGCCTGAAAAACTAGAATTTACGAAAACAGCTGTGAAAAATTTGGAACTTTGACCCCCAATATCTCCGTAACCAAGGGGTTTCCAGGTTGGTATTTTTTTTTTAGCATGTATGGATGCTATACTATTGCGGGTTAACGGAAACGCCCTCTGTTTGTTAACATACTGTATATTTAAGTTTTATACCAAAAAATTTTTGCACGAAATGCTTTACCAGAGAAAGAAAATCACAAGCGAAGAATACCAAAACTTACTTCTAGCCTTATTTTATACCGATGAGAAAAACATAAAATACATATCGCTAACTGCAAAACATCAACATCAACCTTTTAAAAAACCTGATTTTCTTAAAGCACCAATATCTCAGCAGAACTTCGGTTGTACGCTTAAAACTTAGCCATTTCTGTTCAGTACCCAGTTCCGATTGAAACCTCTTCGAATCAAGTTTCCAGTTTCAGATTGTTTCATAGTATCAAGGCGGTAAACTTAGTTTTATATCCAGCTAAAACCGAATGCTGCAGCTTTTATTAGTGCTAGTTTTAAGTGGCACAAAGTTTTAGTTGCCGTCTTCTCTTTCGGTGACATTTTGTGTAGTTGCTGTGATCTTGTGACGAATTAATCGTTACTCTCAAAACGGTGAAGGGAAACATCGTAAGGCATGTCTTAGAACCAAACAATTCGAAGACATGTGACATCTACCAACCCGCACTGAGCCCGCGTTGTGAATTATATGATTATAGCCCATCTCTCTTCTAGAGAGGAGGCCTGAGCTCCTGCAGTGGGAACATTATAAGCTGATGATGACAATGAATCATTTAATGGAGTGCGATTTAATATCAGTTTCGTGTCTGCTAAGATAATGAGTTTGGAGCAGATTTCAAGACATTTTAATAGTATCCAGAACTAACTAGGCTGTGGAGATTTCATGGGCAGTCGCTCAATGAAAAATACTGGTATCTGGATACTAGAAGCCAACCTCAACGTACTTGGGTAAAACATTGCAGCTTTTTGTATTGATTATTAACTTAAGTCACTGTCACACATTTGTGTAGGTTCCGCAGGGTAGCTTTATGCGTACTTATATCAGATCTACATTCTGTAGTCACACAATTTCTGGCAGTTAGCATTTTAAAGCAATTTTTGACATATCTGGTATTCCTCACAAGCTTGTGTAGACAGACAAATGTTTTACACATGTTGCATCTTACTGCAATATGTTAAGACTTTTGTTTTTGGAAGTCGGGAAATCATCATCAGACTCCTCCACCTCTGGGTGGAGTGGAAGGGAGTGTCCGACTTCTACTAAAAACCAACCATATATAATTCTTCTTAGCCCTTTGTATCCGGGGCCGCGGTATCTCTTTCGAACAACCCGCAGCAATAATCTCCTTAAACCACTTTAACCACCAAACAGATGATAACAAATAAAAGCTAGGAAAACAACACATGTATATTTATTTACTCCACTTTACTGGCATGGCATCCCTGCGAAAATGAAATCATTATGTAAATCTACGGAGCGTTGTCGTTCTACGACTCGGTTTATAGTCCGTCGGCTACGGCTACTGCAGAATCATTTGGAGGCTACAATATGCACTGGTTGGCGGTAGGGTCGTGTGGATGGTGTAGTGGAAAGCTCTCGTTTTTGAAAAGAACAAAAATATCAGAGATTTTATAAAATTTAAAGGTGAGTCAAAGTGTCTAATAGCTTTACCTTAATTTGATTGGTAGAAAAGTTCTCGAGAGGCGACCGAGACAAACCGGAAGACGTTGCGTTGAAACGCCTCCCAATAGGTGGACCGATGACTTGGTGAAGGTTGGTGGACCCGCTGGATGCGAGACGCACGGGATCTGTCAACACCTAGGGATGGCCTAGAGTGGACATCTTTGAATGATGATTTGATTTGATATTTTCGAATAACCAAACGCAATTATACTGTAATACTACATTTTACAAACATCAGATCTCAACTAAAACTGTCCTTTTATTACCTCAGAAAACGATGGCTCACAAACCAAATATTCCGTTAATATTCAATCTGGAAAATGTCTTAAGAGAATTTGTAATCATAAAAATAATGTTCTTCTAAGTGAACGTAATTGAAAATATTTTTTTTTAAAATAACTTTTTGTGACAGACTAGAGATCTCTGTTTACCTACCTTTAGCCTCTAAAAGTTTTAAGAGAGAACAGGGGCTACGATTCTCGTAATTATTACAGTTTGATTAATGTGAAAAAAAATCAAACTGTAAACACATCTTTTTTTTGGGATGGTGGGAAATTATCAAATGATTGACTTGCAGGTCACTGACTACCTGTAACGACTACCAAAGATCTATGTACGGCAGCCGGAACCAACAGCTTAACGTGTTTTCTGAGGCACGGAAGAAACCTCATCCATAGGAGGTCAAATGTACGAACTCGTGTTGTAAAACTAATCGATATCAAAATTAAAGCAATCTTCAATAAGCTGCATAATTCGGTTCCTCTCGAAACGGCTGCCACTTGACATGACACGTGTCGATAGCCACCGCCTCTTCAGCCCACTCGACGGTCGACATTTAATCAACACGAACGACTAGTGTCTGTTCGAAGGTCGATTTCTCATTTACGCCGAAGCTGATTAATCGGAGCTACAACTTTCTGCGACGTGCGTGCGTACGTATACGACCAGATTTATAAATGTGGGAATGGGGCAAAAGGAGTATGTAAGAAGCGTAACACGTGGCGTTCTGAGGTTTCTGTACGGGAAAAGGGCGTAAGTTTATGTATGTATGTAAGTACAACTTTTTGCCGATGTTTTTGTTTTTAGTAGAGAAATCCTTATGGATGTCCTCCGTCTGGGGCAAATGAAGGGTTATGTTGGACTCTGACTAACTGAAAACACACTGTTCCTACTACAACCACGTGTCAGATGCCCGGGAGATACGAGTACATGTCTTGTACACTCGTTTGCACCCCCGACTGGTTTCAGCTTGCCATTCCCGGCGGGCCCCATAAGCAGGTGCGGCTGGCGACCGCACGCACTTCATGAAGGCGCATAGAACAATTACCCTGAGGAAATCAGTTCAAGATTGGCTAAAAGTAAATAATGTAGGTAATGTTTTAACTAAGAACCTATTAAAACATAAATAAAATTATTTTAAATCTCTCTATATGCATAAAAACTTAAGTCCTGACTGACTGACTGGCTCGCCAACGCCCAGCCCATACCCTTGGACCTAGGAAGCTGAAATTTTGCACAGAGGTTTCCTTTATAGTGGATACAAGGAACAATGAAGGATTTTTCGAAATTCAACCGCTAAAGGAGTTAAATAGGGGATGAAAGTTTGCATGAATAATCGTCAGTTTAAAATTGCCGGCATCCACACGAGCGTAGCCGGGGAAAAAGCGATTGGTCAATAATAATCGCGTCGCGTTTTCGTACGAAGGTTCGGTCAGACATTATTGTCTATGTAACTAACCACGTGTGACATATATCGAGACTGACTGGCTACCCACCACCCACGCAAAAACGTTCACCAATCAATTCAATCTTGCGATTGAGCCACATTTACGGGTTTCGGCGAAAATTTGTTTTTGCCAAGTTCCATAATTGAATTTGCTAATTGTGCGCTACTTAGAGGTTGAGTCTCAGTCAATTACGTATTAAAAAATATTTTATTTATTTATATTTTCGTGAAATGATTGATTAAGATCTTATTATACGTGTGAGGGACCATTAATCATATTATGTTTAACACACAGCCTGCAACCAACTTGCAAATAGCAAAAAAATAATTGAATGTCGCGGGTTTCTCGGTTTCACGATAATTTGAACCCTAATTTGCACCTGAAGGTGCCACTGCCAGCGACGAAGCGGTGGATTTCGTGAAATTCTGGAGTAACAAAAATTTTCTTGCCACAAAAAAATGAATATACGTACATACAACTGATAGAGATTAATTAAAATAACTCAAATACTCTCCATTTATTCAACGTTATAGCCCAAATAACAAATTCCAATCATTTGATTTGGAACAAACAAAAAAAACCATTTCACGATTCCCCGTTAATTCTATTCCGGCGCGCAAATAACAAACTCCAGCGACAAATATTATCACATGTAGGCATTTGCATAAAAAACGCACACGTACAATCTGCAAGTAATTGTGCAAACATGGTTTTGTATGTCTATTCTCCAGTCCGCATTTTCATCAAAATAACTAACTTTTTGACGTGAAAAACTCGTGTTTTTGAACAAAATGGTGGATTTTTTAAACGTCATACGAAAACACAAAGGTTCATTTATTTTCTCTTTTTTTTGTGTTTTTCTTTTTGTTTTGCACGTTAAATGTTAAGGGTTTTAAAAACTACATTTGCATTTGAATTGTGGCTATTAAGAGTTTTTTGGCACGCCAACTGAGAATCTGGCGTTAAAGAACTTTTTAAATTTAAAATATTAAGCTGACTAATGGAAAAGGTTTTTTGGTGTACAACAATGTTTTAAATTAAGAATGACATAACATCACACCGGTAATTCCCGAAGGGTTAGACAGAGGTGTAATTAATATTACACCCATATTTCACCAGTTAAGTATGTTAAAATCACATGTAATAGGGGGCAAGCCTCCGATGTTCCACAAGGGCGGCCCCAGAACCGATCCCTGTGGAACACCGCACGACATCTCTCGCCGGTTCCAATTGCCAGCAACTGGGCACAAATCCAGACTCCGTGGCTACTGCTGAGAAATTCCTGGTGGCAAAAACCAATAGCACTTTGCCCGACCCGGGAATTGAGCTTAAGACCTAATGCTCAGCAGTGGCCGCCACTAGACCAACGAGGCAATAGGGTAGTTAACAAAAAAAAAAAAAAATATTTGACGCGTTTTATCTTCGTAAATTTTTATTGATTTGATAAAACAAAAAATACGTATCCATTATTTTTCGGTAATCTAACAGATGGACTAATTTAGAATCAGTGCAGCGGTGGCCCAGTGGTGTCGGTCCCGACTTACGAACAATAGGTCGTGGGTTCGAATCCGAAAAGGCGCAATACTTTGTGCAATTTATTTCATCACTGCTGCTTTCAAAACATGGAAGGAAAACATCGTGAGGAAAACGGCATGTCTTAGAATCAAACAATTCGAAGACATGTGACATCTATCAACCCGCACTGGGTCCGCGTGGTGGATTATAGCCCATGACTCTCCTAGAGAGGAGGTCTGAGTCCCTGCAGTGGGAACAATATAGGCTGATGATGATGATGATTGTATGGTTGTCTTTCATAGTCACACTTTTTGTTTTCTATGGTAACTACATAATTATTTGTTCGTTATCGTGTTTTAAATCTGAAAAAACTCTATCATTACCAAAACACAAAAACCCGAGATTATTATATTTAGCCTCGGATCGTGCTCGGATCATAATAAATTACCTGAAGAAATCATGGCAAACCATCCATAGTGTACGCGTTAACCCAACAAAATATACAATAAACAACACCAATGATTGAAACTTAACATGCAATCTACGAAATATTGAGAAAACCAGTACATTTTTATATACCTTGCGAAAGAAGTATGGACCGACCAATATATCTTGATATTTAAACTGGGCGCTACTATAGCACAAAAAGCCCCACAAAGGAACAATTCATCAAATCCAGTTCATTTAACTTTAGTTCTCAATTTTACCGTGTTCCAAGGAATACTGGGCGAACTGTAAAGAAATAGCTGTTGGAAACCTTGAAGCAATTTTCATGCAAATGGAAATTCGTCGGCTATCCGATTTCAATGAATGAAGTGAATTTATTAGCATAAGGTAGATGGTTTAGTTGGAGAAGGAGCGAGCGTGGTAACGAATTAGATTCAGATTTAAGTTAAAGTGTAGTCAGTCTTTAAAGTTACGTTACTTTTATAAAAAAAACTAGCTGATGCCCGCAGCATGGCCCGTGTCAAAGTAAATTTACTAAAACTTTCCTCGTTCGGTTCACGAAGAAAGATTAGCGAAAACAGCACGAAAATCGGTGCTTAGTTTTTGAGTTTATCGCGAACAGACAGAGAGACAGACGCGGCGTAGGACTTTATTTACAACATGTAGCGAAGAAATAAAAAAGGTGGTGGTGTTTATTTGGCATGAAAATTCAAATCGCCTTGATGATTATAATAGTACATTGTAATACAAGGGCCTAAAATGACCCATTATATACGAGGTAGTAAATAGGAACCGAGTTGTAATGGGATTTTAGCGCCGTGTGTTACACCGTACTTTTCACTACGATTGCGAGAAAATAAAATAACCATGTTCAATATGAAAGTTTATTTTTTATTAAAAATTAAATGTACAATTTGTACAGTTGTTCAAAAATGATATGTTTTTTCCCGGCAACTTAATTTCAGTCCTCTGTGAAGACGAACATTGTGTAATCTGTGGGGTAAACGTAGGAGATACAAAACGTTGTTCAAGGTTTGAGGGTCCCTCGTTCGAATTTTCTGAATACACAATCAGCTGAGTTGACTCATCCTTTGATGTCGATGGTTGTGGCCTAGTTGGGAGAACATTGATGCGTTCTGTGATACGCTGGGTGATACCAATTTGTTTTATACTTGAAGCTAAATGCATCACGCACTGCGCAGGTCGCGGCAGACGGGGGAGAGCACGTCGAGATTTACTTTTTCCCCTAGGGCAATAAATGCAATTTTACGCCCGCTCTGGTACGCTATTATGACGGTATTTTTGAGCAAGAGGAGTGAAAAAACTTAATAAACACAATTCGTCGTTGGTCGTTAAAAAAGACAGCAAACTTTTTGAATTGGACTCAATTGAGCTGATGATTATTACTTGCTGCATACCTATAATAGGGATATTTCTTGACTAAACAAAATATGATTCTGTTTAGTCCGTCGGTTAGATTATCAAAAAATATTAGATATTTGCGTGTTTTTTGTTTAATAAAATTATTATATTAAAAATTGAATAAGATAAGACGCGTCAAATATCATGAGTGGGGGCTTTTGATGTCACTATGCGGTAAAAATGCAGTGGGATGTGACGTTACACAAATTTTCGACGCACTGTATTGTCTTTATTTTAGTTTTTTAAAAATTAAAAAAAAATTGTGTCCAATAAATTTTGGAAATCTATCTGAACCATATCTGAACCTATTGTGTAGTTCGGCAAGGTAACGAGTCGCAAAAAAAAACGAGGCAAACGTGGTCTTTTTCATTTTTAATTGTATTGAGATCATTTGTTTTTTGCTCTTGACTTTGCATTTTTCCTAATATGAAACCAGATTTTATATAAAAAGGGTTGAAAGGCACCCAATTCTTAGAAAGAACTTTAAAACACACTTTTAATACAACTTAATATTATTCTTTTGTAAGTTGTAAACACAGCATCACGCTGGCTTTCGGTATAGGTAACCTTTAATACACCCACACATTTCAGCTTTATATAAGTTCTTTAAAATCACAGAAAATCTTTGAAGTCTTAAGAAAAACAGAAAACTATGTTAGCGAGTAGTTTGTGAGTGTTAATTGAAACTTGCACTGAATCACAAGTTGGAAGTATCTTGTTTACTTTTAATTTCAAGATTTGTAGGGGAATGGAAAACCAATTCATTTATGTTAAAGTTTCGTAGTAGGTTCTTTTAATTTACTTCAAGAGGGTATTTCACCATAAAAATCTAGATAGATCATCAAAAAAATGGACACGTATTTTTTCTTTTTTCACTTAAACAAAAGATGAAGTCGATACAGTGCTACGAAAAGTCGCGTCAAGTCGTGTGACGTCACAAGGTAAGTACTTTTTTACCCACAACGGGGCTTCAAAAGGGCTTTAAAAAAAACGGAAATATCCGTAAATTTTTATTAATTTGATAAAACAAAGAACACGTAAGTATTCAATATTTTTCGATAATCTACAACGGACGACTGACAGACTAATAAGATTTTTTTGGTGAAATACCCTATCCATTAGACACTAAACCATTGTATTACTTATGAACTGAAATTATTAATAGAGAGGTAAAGTATAAGTATAACGGGCTGGTGTCCGCAACTAGAGGTAAAGTATAAAGATATACTGCGCCGACCCCGAAAAACATGGCGCCTGACTGACCTTTACACTGCTCTGTCACACTGAAGGATTTTTTTCCTAACCTTAACACCGGTATGATAAGTCTCCAAATCGATGTCATCTGGAAATGTTCCCAGAAGACAGGCCACTGTGAATCACAAAAAAATTTTTTTTTCGATGTGTCCCACCGACTTAAAAGCAAATTGACCATGACTTTTTGGCTTCAACAACTAAGTCTATAAAAGATAGTATAACTATGCACAGATTTAGCGAACTAAAGACCACTAAATCCACTTACACACATCCCATCACGCAAGTACCAACACCCTGTTTAACCTTTCACTAAAACTCGTCCCAACAGGATCGATACTCTTGCCCTGTCCCCAAAACCCCAAGCCATATAATTCCGAAGTAGGCCACGAAATACCGGTCCCTAATCCCGGCAATAATTGGTGGTAATAACCATAGGTTTTGTGATAACCATGGCGGTATTACCATAATGGTTTCGTTGATGTTCGTAATCTGATTACTTTTTCGATGTTCATTTGTTTTAGTAAAACCAGAAGACCTTTTTTTTTGGGGTGTGGGAAATCATCAAATAACCCCTCTCGCTCTTGGGCAGAGTGAAAGGGAGTGTCAGACTTCTACTGACTAAAAACCACCCATGTTCCTTCTTAGCCCTATATGTTAAGGCCGCGGTATCTCTTACAATATCCCGCAGCCCTGATGGGCGTTGGCCCTTGCGGGGTGTTGCTGTCATCTCTTGGAGGCGAGCGTGGAACACGAACGCGCCGTCGACACGGCCTTTCGTCCTTATAAGACGAACGGACGGCGAGCTAGCCCATCACTCACCGTCCACAGGCCCGCGTCTACTGTGGCCGGCAGCCGTCACGTGGCCCCCGACGCCTGGAGCGTCTCCCGTGGCGGCTGAGACGTGAGGTTCTCTCCCTCTCACGTTCCGTCACCTCCTTCGCTAGCATCACTGTTTCGCAGAAGGAAGCGACGGGGTCCCATTCCTCCTCGCCCCGGACCATGGCTTGCACCAGGGCCGGACGCGAGAGGTCGCCTGTCTGCTGCGCAGCAATTAGCCGCAGCAACGGAGTGACTCCCCAATGCAACGCCTCCGCGCGCCATGTATGCAAACAAGAAAGCCTCGTGGCTAAATATTATGAGCCACTCGGGTCGGTCTATAGGTAAAACCTTGTTTACCTAGGTTGACCCGTAGATGGGTGACACAGTTTAAACATCGTTTGGGGAAAAAGGCTAGACAGATGATGACGATTTATAATAACGCATTTCTTTAAAAAGCCAACAAGGATTTCCAAAAACCGTCAGCTGTCGCCAGTATGATCGTTGCCTTAGTCCCATTTCTCATTTCTTTGCAAATTCAAACTGAAAAATAATTTATGGGCAAATTGTGTTTTACATTTAAATGTATTTATGATAACTTTATGTAGGTAAGTACTTTTTACTTTTAAATATTAAATCTTTAGGCACATTTAAAACTGTAAAAAACCGATTTAATTCTTTGAGCAATTTCTACCAGTCTACGTTAGAATAGTAATAGGATGTAAAAGTACCCTTAACACAAACGAAGGGCATTTGTTCTCCCCACCACTACGATAATTTTTTTGGTTCTAGACCATACCTGAGAACCTCCAAGTTACGGAGATATTGGGGGTCAAAGTTCCAAATTTTGCACAGCTGTTTTTGTAAATACTAGTTTTTCAGGTTATAACTTTACTTAAATTACCTCCATGACCCGTTTATTATTCAAAGTATCCACAAGCAAATGTAAGCACAATGTTTAAAGAGTGCTACATTGAGTTTTACCGGAAAATGAGATTTTTGACCCAAAAAAAAAGTTTTCCAGCAAACATTTTTGCGTTTGATGTACAGAATGCTTGGTTGACGTATGTGTGAAGGGTTGATTTACACCCTGTATGTATCTAAGGCATGTTTTGTAACCAATAAAAAACACCACGACTTAAGAAGCAAGAATGTGAACAGATTTTTCACACTCTTGGTGGTGTTTATTTGGCATGAAAATTCAAATCGCCTTGATGATTATAAAAACTTAATAAACACAATTCGTCGTTGGTCGTTAAAAAAGACAGCAAACTTTTTGAATTGGACTCAATTGAGCTGATGATTATTACTTGCTGCATACCTATAATAGGGATATTTCTTGACTAAACAAAATATGATTCTGTTTAGTCCGTCGGTTATCAAAAAATATTAGATGTTTGCGTGTTTTTTGTTTTATAAAATTATTATATTAAAAATTGAATAAGATAAAACGCGTCAAAGATCATGAGTTGGGGCTTTTGATGTCACTATGCGGTAAAAAATGCAGTGGGATGTGACGTCACACAAATTTTCGACGCCCTGTATTGTCTTTATTTTAGTTATTTAAAAATTAAAAAAAAATTGTGTCCAATAAATGGAAATCTATCTGAACCATATCTGAACCTATTGTGTAGTTCGGCACGGTGACGAGTCGCAAAAAAAACGAGGCAAACGTGGTCTTTTTAATTTTTAATTGCATTGAGATCATTTGTTTTTTGCTCTTGACTTTGCATTTTTCCTAATATGAAACCAGATTTTATATAAAAAGGGTTGAAAGGCACCCAATTCTTAGAAAGAACTTTAAAACACACTTTTAATACAACTTAATATTATTCTTTTGTAAGTTGTAAACACAGCATCACGCTGGCTTTCGGTATAGGTAACCTTTAATACACCCACACATTTCAGCTTTATATAAGTTCTTTAAAATCACAGAAAATCTTTGAAGTCTTAAGAAAAACAGAAAACTATGTTAGCGAGTAGTTTGTGAGTGTTAATTGAAACTTGCACTGAATCACAAGTTGGAAGTATCTTGTTTACTTTTAATTTCAAGATTTGTAGGGGAATGGAAAACCAATTCATTTATGTTAAAGTTTCGTAGTAGGTTCTTTTAATTTACTTCAAGAGGGTATTTCACCATAAAAATCTAGATAGATCATCAAAAAAATGGACACGTATTTTTTCTTTTTTCACTTAAACAAAAGATGAAGTCGATACAGTGCTACGAAAAGTCGCGTCAAGTCGTGTGACGTCACAAGGTAAGTACTTTTTTACCCACAACGGGGCTTCAAAAGGGCTTTAAAAAAACGGAAATATCCGTAAATTTTTATTAATTTGATAAAACAAAGAACACGTAAGTATTCAATATTTTTCGATAATCTACAACGGACGACTGACAGACTAATAAGATTTTTTTGGTGAAATACCCTATCCATTAGACACTAAACCATTGTATTACTTATGAACTGAAATTATTAATAGAGAGGTAAAGTATAAGTATAACGGGCTGGTGTCCGCAACTAGAGGTAAAGTATAAAGATATGCTGCGCCGACCCCGAAAAACATGGCGCCTGACTGACCTTTACACTGCTCTGTCACACTGAAGGATTTTTTCCTAACCTTAACACCGTCACACACACAGTCTCCAAATCGATGTCATCTGGAAATGTTCCCAGAAGACAGGCCACTGTGAATCACAAAAAAATTTTTTTTTTCGATGTGTCCCACCGACTTAAAAGCAAATTTACCATGACTTTTTGGCTTCAACAACTAAGTCTATAAAAGATAGTATAACTATGCACAGATTTAGCGAACTAAAGACCACTAAATCCACTTACACACATCCCATCACGCAAGTACCAACACCCTGTTTAACCTTTCACTAAAACTCGTCCCAACAGGATCGATACTCTTGCCCTGTCCCCAAAACCCCAAGCCATATAATTCCGAAGTAGGCCACGAAATACCGGTCCCTAATCCCGGCAATAATTGGTGGTAATAACCATAGGTTTTGTGATAACCATGGCGGTATTACCATAATGGTTTCGTTGATGTTCGTAATCTGATTACTTTTTCGATGTTCATTTGTTTTAGTAAAACCAGAAGACCTTTTTTTTTGGGGTGTGGGAAATCATCAAATAACCCCTCTCGCTCTTGGGCAGAGTGAAAGGGAGTGTCAGACTTCTACTGACTAAAAACCACCCATGTTCCTTCTTAGCCCTATATGTTAAGGCCGCGGTATCTCTTACAATATCCCGCAGCCCTGATGGGCGTTGGCCCTTGCGGGGTGTTGCTGTCATCTCTTGGAGGCGAGCGTGGAACACGAACGCGCCGTCGACACGGCCTTTCGTCCTTATAAGACGAACGGACGGCGAGCTAGCCCATCACTCACCGTCCACAGGCCCGCGTCTACTGTGGCCGGCAGCCGTCACGTGGCCCCCGACGCCTGGAGCGTCTCCCGTGGCGGCTGAGACGTGAGGTTCTCTCCCTCTCACGTTCCGTCACCTCCTTCGCTAGCATCACTGTTTCGCAGAAGGAAGCGACGGGGTCCCATTCCTCCTCGCCCCGGACCATGGCTTGCACCAGGGCCGGACGCGAGAGGTCGCCTGTCTGCTGCGCAGCAATTAGCCGCAGCAACGGAGTGACTCCCCAATGCAACGCCTCCGCGCGCCATGTATGCAAACAAGAAAGCCTCGTGGCTAAATATTATGAGCCACTCGGGTCGGTCTATAGGTAAAACCTTGTTTACCTAGGTTGACCCGTAGATGGGTGACACAGTTTAAACATCGTTTGGGGAAAAAGGCTAGACAGATGATGACGATTTATAATAACGCATTTCTTTAAAAAGCCAACAAGGATTTCCAAAAACCGTCAGCTGTCGCCAGTATGATCGTTGCCTTAGTCCCATTTCTCATTTCTTTGCAAATTCAAACTGAAAAATAATTTATGGGCAAATTGTGTTTTACATTTAAATGTATTTATGATAACTTTATGTAGGTAAGTACTTTTTACTTTTAAATATTAAATCTTTAGGCACATTTAAAACTGTAAAAAACCGATTTAATTCTTTGAGCAATTTCTACCAGTCTACGTTAGAATAGTAATAGGATGTAAAAGTACCCTTAACACAAACGAAGGGCATTTGTTCTCCCCACCACTACGATAATTTTTTTGGTTCTAGACCATACCTGAGAACCTCCAAGTTACGGAGATATTGGGGGTCAAAGTTCCAAATTTTGCACAGCTGTTTTTGTAAATACTAGTTTTTCAGGTTATAACTTTACTTAAATTACCTCCATGACCCGTTTATTATTCAAAGTATCCACAAGCAAATGTAAGCACAATGTTTAAAGAGTGCTACATTGAGTTTTACCGGAAAATGAGATTTTTGACCCAAAAAAAAAGTTTTCCAGCAAACATTTTTGCGTTTGATGTACAGAATGCTTGGTTGACGTATGTGTGAAGGGTTGATTTACACCCTGTATGTATCTAAGGCATGTTTTGTAACCAATAAAAAACACCACGACTTAAGAAGCAAGAATGTGAACAGATTTTTCACACTCTTGGTGGTGTTTATTTGGCATGAAAATTCAAATCGCCTTGATGATTATAAAAACTTAATAAACACAATTCGTCGTTGGTCGTTAAAAAAGACAGCAAACTTTTTGAATTGGACTCAATTGAGCTGATGATTATTACTTGCTGCATACCTATAATAGGGATATTTCTTGACTAAACAAAATATGATTCTGTTTAGTCCGTCGGTTATCAAAAAATATTAGATGTTTGCGTGTTTTTTGTTTTATAAAATTATTATATTAAAAATTGAATAAGATAAAACGCGTCAAAGATCATGAGTTGGGGCTTTTGATGTCACTATGCGGTAAAAAATGCAGTGGGATGTGACGTCACACAAATTTTCGACGCCCTGTATTGTCTTTATTTTAGTTATTTAAAAATTAAAAAAAAATTGTGTCCAATAAATGGAAATCTATCTGAACCATATCTGAACCTATTGTGTAGTTCGGCACGGTGACGAGTCGCAAAAAAAACGAGGCAAACGTGGTCTTTTTAATTTTTAATTGCATTGAGATCATTTGTTTTTTGCTCTTGACTTTGCATTTTTCCTAATATGAAACCAGATTTTATATAAAAAGGGTTGAAAGGCACCCAATTCTTAGAAAGAACTTTAAAACACACTTTTAATACAACTTAATATTATTCTTTTGTAAGTTGTAAACACAGCATCACGCTGGCTTTCGGTATAGGTAACCTTTAATACACCCACACATTTCAGCTTTATATAAGTTCTTTAAAATCACAGAAAATCTTTGAAGTCTTAAGAAAAACAGAAAACTATGTTAGCGAGTAGTTTGTGAGTGTTAATTGAAACTTGCACTGAATCACAAGTTGGAAGTATCTTGTTTACTTTTAATTTCAAGATTTGTAGGGGAATGGAAAACCAATTCATTTATGTTAAAGTTTCGTAGTAGGTTCTTTTAATTTACTTCAAGAGGGTATTTCACCATAAAAATCTAGATAGATCATCAAAAAAATGGACACGTATTTTTTCTTTTTTCACTTAAACAAAAGATGAAGTCGATACAGTGCTACGAAAAGTCGCGTCAAGTCGTGTGACGTCACAAGGTAAGTACTTTTTTACCCACAACGGGGCTTCAAAAGGGCTTTAAAAAAACGGAAATATCCGTAAATTTTTATTAATTTGATAAAACAAAGAACACGTAAGTATTCAATATTTTTCGATAATCTACAACGGACGACTGACAGACTAATAAGATTTTTTTGGTGAAATACCCTATCCATTAGACACTAAACCATTGTATTACTTATGAACTGAAATTATTAATAGAGAGGTAAAGTATAAGTATAACGGGCTGGTGTCCGCAACTAGAGGTAAAGTATAAAGATATGCTGCGCCGACCCCGAAAAACATGGCGCCTGACTGACCTTTACACTGCTCTGTCACACTGAAGGATTTTTTCCTAACCTTAACACCGTCACACACACAGTCTCCAAATCGATGTCATCTGGAAATGTTCCCAGAAGACAGGCCACTGTGAATCACAAAAAAATTTTTTTTTTCGATGTGTCCCACCGACTTAAAAGCAAATTTACCATGACTTTTTGGCTTCAACAACTAAGTCTATAAAAGATAGTATAACTATGCACAGATTTAGCGAACTAAAGACCACTAAATCCACTTACACACATCCCATCACGCAAGTACCAACACCCTGTTTAACCTTTCACTAAAACTCGTCCCAACAGGATCGATACTCTTGCCCTGTCCCCAAAACCCCAAGCCATATAATTCCGAAGTAGGCCACGAAATACCGGTCCCTAATCCCGGCAATAATTGGTGGTAATAACCATAGGTTTTGTGATAACCATGGCGGTATTACCATAATGGTTTCGTTGATGTTCGTAATCTGATTACTTTTTCGATGTTCATTTGTTTTAGTAAAACCAGAAGACCTTTTTTTTTGGGGTGTGGGAAATCATCAAATAACCCCTCTCGCTCTTGGGCAGAGTGAAAGGGAGTGTCAGACTTCTACTGACTAAAAACCACCCATGTTCCTTCTTAGCCCTATATGTTAAGGCCGCGGTATCTCTTACAATATCCCGCAGCCCTGATGGGCGTTGGCCCTTGCGGGGTGTTGCTGTCATCTCTTGGAGGCGAGCGTGGAACACGAACGCGCCGTCGACACGGCCTTTCGTCCTTATAAGACGAACGGACGGCGAGCTAGCCCATCACTCACCGTCCACAGGCCCGCGTCTACTGTGGCCGGCAGCCGTCACGTGGCCCCCGACGCCTGGAGCGTCTCCCGTGGCGGCTGAGACGTGAGGTTCTCTCCCTCTCACGTTCCGTCACCTCCTTCGCTAGCATCACTGTTTCGCAGAAGGAAGCGACGGGGTCCCATTCCTCCTCGCCCCGGACCATGGCTTGCACCAGGGCCGGACGCGAGAGGTCGCCTGTCTGCTGCGCAGCAATTAGCCGCAGCAACGGAGTGACTCCCCAATGCAACGCCTCCGCGCGCCATGTATGCAAACAAGAAAGCCTCGTGGCTAAATATTATGAGCCACTCGGGTCGGTCTATAGGTAAAACCTTGTTTACCTAGGTTGACCCGTAGATGGGTGACACAGTTTAAACATCGTTTGGGGAAAAAGGCTAGACAGATGATGACGATTTATAATAACGCATTTCTTTAAAAAGCCAACAAGGATTTCCAAAAACCGTCAGCTGTCGCCAGTATGATCGTTGCCTTAGTCCCATTTCTCATTTCTTTGCAAATTCAAACTGAAAAATAATTTATGGGCAAATTGTGTTTTACATTTAAATGTATTTATGATAACTTTATGTAGGTAAGTACTTTTTACTTTTAAATATTAAATCTTTAGGCACATTTAAAACTGTAAAAAACCGATTTAATTCTTTGAGCAATTTCTACCAGTCTACGTTAGAATAGTAATAGGATGTAAAAGTACCCTTAACACAAACGAAGGGCATTTGTTCTCCCCACCACTACGATAATTTTTTTGGTTCTAGACCATACCTGAGAACCTCCAAGTTACGGAGATATTGGGGGTCAAAGTTCCAAATTTTGCACAGCTGTTTTTGTAAATACTAGTTTTTCAGGTTATAACTTTACTTAAATTACCTCCATGACCCGTTTATTATTCAAAGTATCCACAAGCAAATGTAAGCACAATGTTTAAAGAGTGCTACATTGAGTTTTACCGGAAAATGAGATTTTTGACCCAAAAAAAAAGTTTTCCAGCAAACATTTTTGCGTTTGATGTACAGAATGCTTGGTTGACGTATGTGTGAAGGGTTGATTTACACCCTGTATGTATCTAAGGCATGTTTTGTAACCAATAAAAAACACCACGACTTAAGAAGCAAGAATGTGAACAGATTTTTCACACTTTTCCGCTTACACGCTCTTTCACAACACGTCTTCCTATCACAAAGCAAAATATTATCTCATTTTCCAAAATATCACAAAAGTAGGTACTTCTCGCATTTCCATTTACACCCTTTTTTTTTTTTTTTTTTTTTTTTTGGTGGGTGTAAAATCATCGAATAACCCCTCCCGCTCTTGGGCAGAGCGAAAGGGAGTGTCAGACTTCTACTGACTAAAAACCACCCATGTTCCTTCTTCGCCCTCTATGTCGAGGCCGCGATAACCGTTGGACTACCCGCGGCCCCGACAGGTCCATTTACACCCTCTGATCACAAGCAGGACCACTACTGCTTAGCATAATCCTCATTTTCCTGTACCATACTACCTTCATTACATCCTACTTTCGTACCAGGAAAACACCTACCTTGATACATAGTACTGATACAGAATATTACCGAAAGCCCACTCCATACAAAACAAGGCTTAGGCATAAGCCAATCGATAGTGGCGGTAAGTCCCCTCTTTGAGGAGTGGCTTGAGAGGCGCCACGGCGCCCTCACCTTCCGTCTGACGCAGGTCCTCACCGGACACGGTTGTTTCGGGAGGTACCTGCACCGAATCAGGCGGGAGGAAACGCCCGGATGCCACCATTGTGAGGATCGGCCGGAGGACACGGTGGAGCACACAGTGGAGGTGTGCCCCGCTTGGGCGGAGCCCCGCCGTGTTCTCGTAGCGGCGATCGGCGGCGGCGACCTCTCGCGCCCGGCCCTGTTGCAAGCCATGGTCCGGGGCGAGGAGGAGTTGGACGCCGTCGCCTCCTTCTGCGAAGCAGTGATGCTAGCGAAGGAGGTGGCGGAACGCGAGAGGGAGAGAACCTCTCGTCCCAGCCGCCGCGGGAGGCGCTCCGGGCGTCGGGGGTCCCGCGATGACCTCCGGCCACCGTAGACGCGGGCCTGTGGACGGTGAGTGATGGGCTAATTCGCCGTCCGTCCGTCTCACGACGAAAACAGGCCGTGTCGACGGCGCGTTCGTGTCCCACGCGCGCCTCAAAGAGATGTCAGCAACATGGGAGGGGCTCGAAAGGGCCGACGCCTGTCGGGTCTGCGGGTAGTCCTCTGGTTATCGCGGCCTCGACATAGAGGGCGAAGAAGGAACATGGGTGGTTTTTAGTCAGTAGAAGTCTGACACTCCCTTTCGCTCTGCCCAAGAGCGGGAGGGGTTATTCGATGATTTTACACCCACCAAAAAAAAAAAAAAAAAAAAAGGCATAAGCCAATGGACTGCGGGATGTTGTAAGAGATACCGCGGCCTCGACTCAAAGGGCTAAGAATGAAAGTAGGTTGATTTTAGTCAGTATAAGTCTGACACTCCCTATCGCTCTGCCCATAGCGGGAGGGGTTATTTGATGATTTCCCAAAACACAAAAAAGGATATCCAGTTGGTCCTGCCCTTTCCTTTGTGGTCTGCCGCGATCTCAATGGTCTGTTCAATAATAATAATAAAAATTTTTTTTTTTTCAAAACTCATACTCTGAAAGTAGTTTATAACAGACCTGCGGAGCGGGTTTAAAGTACTACTTTTCAGCCCTAGGTAGAATCGCTTTCAACTGACAGCTGTCAAATTATTAAAAAAAAATTTGGTCCATTTCACATTTTTATATTTTATACAGCCACTCAATTACAGCGCGATTTAAAATTTGTTATTTTAATTTTAAATCGCGCTGTAATTGAGTGGCTGTATAAAATATAAAAATGTGAAATGGACCAAATTTTTTTTTAATAATTTGACAGCTGTCAGTTGAAAGCGATTCTAAGTTCTTAAGAATAAAATTATAATAAGACTTTAATATAGTTTAGTTTTAACTATTTCTCTAAAATGACATAGATTTTGACAAAATCTTTGCCATTTTTGAATGAACATGAAAAATACTGGTTGTATAGCTGGACGACCAGAAGACAAAAAAAACAAAATAAGCGACAATACCCGATCAACACTCCTTTTCTCTTTATTATTTTCTTTATATGTATAATCATTTATGTTCTTATTTTCCTCGTATTAGCAATGAAAAGCACAGTGTTTACCTCGGGTAAGTTACTTATTTAAGTCCCGAGGACGGGGTTTGGCGCCCGTAACGTAGTGAGAGCGCTAATAGTACCCTTTTTTTCTTTTTTTTTTGGTGGGTGTAAAATCATCGAATAACCCCTCCCGCTCTTGGGCAGAGCGAAAGGGAGTGTCAGACTTCTACTGACTAAAAACCACCCATGTTTCTTCTTCGCCCTCTATGTCGAGGCCGCGATAACCAGAGGACTACCCGCGGCCCCGACAGGCGTCGGCCCTTTCGGGCCCCTCCCATGTTGCTGACATCTCTTTGAGGCGCGCGTGGAACACGAACGCGCCGTCGACACGGCCTGTTTTCGTCGTGAGACGGACGGACGGCGAGTTAGCCCATCACTCACCGTCCACAGGCCCGCATCTACGGTGGCCGGAGGTCATCGCGGGACCCCCGGCGCCCGGAGCACCTCCCGCGGCGGCTGGGACGAGAGGTTCTCTCCCTCTCGCGTTCCGCCACCTCCTTCGCTAGCATCACTGCTTCTCAAAAGGAGGCGACGGCGTCCCATTCCTCCTCGCCCCGGACCATGGCTTGCACCAGGGCCGGGCGCGACAGGTCGCCGCCGCCGATCGCCGCTACGAGAACACGGCGTGGCTCCGCCCAAGCGGGGCACACTAATAGTACCCCTTGGGTAACAATGAACTGTTAAAATATTGAACTGACCTTCTGTAGACACTATTCTATGGTACACCGTCTCTATGTCGTAATCTTTGTAGCGCAACTTCGTCTCTACGCCGAGTAATCAAATAGAGCATCTCTACATACATTCTGGGGACTCTACTTCTTAAATAGAGTCGGTCGCCCGAGGATGGGGCTCTTTAATTATGGACTAGAGGCTATTTGTCAGAGTTCTGATATTTTTGGGTATGTGGGCAGATGGGTTAGTAAATGTTGGTTCAGATAAGTCATGTGGTTGTTTAATGGAACATTTTTTGCAATTCAAAACATCACGCAAGTAATTCCCGTGGGGTTAGGCAGAGCTGCAACAATATTTCGTCACTTAGGTACTTGAGGGACCCACGTACATTATAGAGCGCAAGCTTATTCACTTCACTTAATATAAGCTTTCTTTCATAATTATAAAACTTGTTGGATCTTTACAGATTCCTATATCTGTAAAATTGACCAGTTTATTTTTATCTATGACTAGCTGCTGCCAGCGACTTCACCCGCTACAATACAAAAATTGTCCCACGGGAAGATAAAAGCCCCCCCCCCCCCCCCAAAGCTATAATCGTCTAAAAGGGTAAATATATTTACTGTATATCGTGTACTTTTAAACGAGTGGCTCTAGCAATTGATTGCCAGGCTGCGTGTTGCGGATTCGATCCCCGCACGGAACAAATATTTGTATGGCCTACAGATAGTTGTTCGGGGTCAGGGTATATATGTATGCGAGTTTAAATGTTTGTGAACGCACCCCCGGCTAAAATTCCTAATGTGGGTTGCCCCCCATTTAAAAAAACATCCACTTAGGTACACTCTGCATTGAAGGTTATCAATTTCAAATACTTACACATTGATTAACGGGCTGTACCCAAAAGCCTTTTCGAGTTTTCCTGTAATCGAGTAGAAATGGAAATGACAATATGACGTCAAAATGGTAAAGCGGAGGCCGATAACACTTTATACTAAACTGTCGTTAACAACGTTTAATGAGATTATTTTGTTCAAGTGGGTTAACAGAATTTAATACGTACCTATTTAAAGGAACGCGAGCGGCTTTCGGTTAAAAAGGGTCTATTCTTGGAGTCGAAATCATTATTTTGTTACTCAGAGTTGTGTTTACGTTTGGTAAAGGCGTATTGATTGAATGGGAAATTAGGTCGTCGCTGTATTACAGAGCTCGTGGCTTAATAATATCTGCCACTCGGGACGATGTTTAATAAAACCTTACCCCACACTAGGAATTTCTCCTGTATCGTGGATGCGTCTACAAACATTTAAACTTCACATGCACAAAAACAACCAGACCCGAAACAAATATCTGTAGGCCATACAGATATTTGTTTCGTGCGGGAATCAAACCTTCGACACTCAGCGCAACATCGCAATCGCTCAGCCACTACGCCAACCGTGCCCTCGAAAATATAGCAACCATAGACGAAATTGAATCAAAGCTGATTTTATTTCCCAGTCGATCTGCCTCTGTTTACATAAGCCTAGCCATACATGCATGTATACACAAAATCCCCGACAAAAGCATGATCGTATTGTAAAGAACCCGTGAACAACCCCTTAATATGGCAATATGTCACGGAACCGTAAAATTATAAGGAGCCATATTTTTTATTGTGTGACAATGGTAAGGTGACACCTGTATCGTACTCGTAAAGGTGAGCAATAATCTCATTGTGTGCAATCGATGTTTTATTGTTGTTGTGTGTAGGCTTTATGAAATGTGAGATTTGATAGACTGTGTTATGGAAATTGTATTTGTTTTGAGGGTGGGAAATAATCAAGTGACGCTTCTGGCGGTGCGGAATGGAGTGTCGGTGCGGAATGGAGTGTCAGACTTCTACTGACTGAAAACCATTCCTCTTCGTTCTTAGTCTGTTTCCATCCGGGACTCCAGTATCTCTTCCGAACAACCTTCAGAACCGGCTGCGACTTTCACTGACTAAAAACCACCAATGTTCCTTCTTAGCCCTTTATGTCGAGGCTGCGGTATCTCTTACAACATCCCACAGCCCGGTATTACGATACCCTTTATAATATTTCTAAATTGTAATATTTCTAAATTGTAACAGAATGATCCTAGTACATACCTACCACTAAAAACAAAATAGACCTTGTTTTATTCTTGCTGGAGTTGCTTTTCACAAGTCTTTTTAGGTTATTTTTTAACTAATCTTCGGCGCAACTAGGCTGGATGAATTGCTCAATGTAATATAACAGTGGCACCGTAACGAAGGCAATCATGTTAATGGTGGTGCTACAGTGTTAAGTATTTTTTACAGTTGCTTATTTTGAATATAATGCCTGTTGAAGTAAAGTCAGTTAGGAAATCTTCAAATAACCAACCTCTCCCGCTCTTGGGCAGAGCGAAAGGGAGTGTCAGACTTCTACTGACTAAAAACCACCCATGTTCCTTCTTAGCCCTTTATGTCAAGGCCGCGGTATCTCTTAAAACATCTCGCAGCCTGACGGGCGTCGGCCATTGACTTGTTGGCCCTTGCATGTTGCTGACATCTCTTTGAGGCGAGCTGAACACGAACGCGCCGTCGACACTGCCTGTCGTCGTCATAAGACGGACGGACGGCGAGCTAGCCCATTACTCACCGTCCACAGACCCGCGTCTAAGGTGGCCGGAAGCTGTCACGCGGCGACGACGCCTGGAGCGTCTCCCGCGGCGGCTGGGACGTGAGGTTCTCTCCCTCTCACGTTCCGCCACCTCCATCGCTAGCATCACTTCTTTGCAGAAGGAGGCGACGACGTCCCATTCCTCCTCGCCCTGGACCATGGTTTGCACCAGGGAGGCAACTTAGCCTAAGCCGGGAAATCCCGAAGCTTCATGAAATGCAATATTGTGATAGATCGGGGTGTCTAAAATGGCCGCTTTAGCAGAATTGTAATATTATTCATCTTAAAAACATAAAATTCTTAAAATGGACTTTATAATTATAGACATAAAGTCCCTTTTAAGAATTTGAAATTTTAACGTGATTCCTACTATGATTCTGCGTGGATTCAGATAAAACGGCCATTTTAGACCCGCGGAAGGCCGTAAGATTTAGTATCGAATATCATGTTTCTGATACTGATAAGAAGCACGATATTCGGTACGAAAACCGGTATGTATTCCTATACATACCTTCACATTAACACAACAAGAGCAGTCGTGTCTGAAAGTTTTTGAAATGGGTGACCTTTGCCTGTAAAGGGCTCAAATTAGTTTCCAGGGAATTATCTGAGGGCGGCACTTTATTGGCATGTTTTGATAGCATGTGTGTTAGTTTATCTACTACACTTAAATTTACTAAACAATATAAAGATGGTGTTTATACGTTTAACGTTTGCTGAAAGTACCTACTACTTAAAATGTTTTGTAATATAATTAATTGAATGTTTCCTGACTAAAAATTACATGATTCTATTTATTCCGTCAGTTAGATTATCGAAAAATATTGGATACGTGTGACATTCCTTCCAGTAACAAAATTACTGAAATGTGCCGTCACACGAGTTTTCAAAGCGTGTACTTATCGTTTTTATTTTTTGTTTGCGTGAAAAAAAATGTATCCAATATTTTTGGAAATCTATCTGATGGGGTAATTAGACTTAGTTAACTACCCTTTTGTACTCATCTAGTTCAATCTCATGGGTTTGAGAAAAGCAAAATCAAAAAGGCAAAGTTTAAGGCAACACAAGAGGGTGTAATATGTAGGTACTTATGGAATGTCACTTCGTCTGGGGCATAGACATTTTATGAGGGAAGACCTGGGGGGGGGGTGAATCATCAAATAACCCCCTGCCCCGCTCTTGGGCAGAGCAAAAGGGAGTGTCAGACTTCTACTGACTAAAAACCACCCATTTTCCTTCTTAGCCTTATAATGTCGAGGCCGCGGTGACTAGTGTACAACCCGCAGCCTTATGAGGGAAAACTCAAATATGTATTGGACGTACATGGAATACGAAATCGCTTTGTCAGCGATTGTGGCATCGTGTCCCGGTTCTAAGGTTTTCTTAAACTGTTGATCAAATAAGTAGGAATTCTGTAGAGTGAAGCAAGATTGCAGTGGTGGCCCAGCAACATTACACACTTGTACTATAATGTACTATTATTAGAAGTTGTGGTTCAAACAACAAAGAAGAATTTTTTTTGAGGTTTCTTAAAGAAAAACGGAAACATAACATTTAAATAGCGATGATAATGCTGGTCGCGATGTGAAACTAAAATAATTTTCTTTCATTTCTCTTGCTCTTGGAACACTTAATGTTTAAAATTATATTTGAACCGTTTTTCTTTCTTGAATAATGTAAGTTATAACTTCTGCTACTTACCGAATGTGTGTGGTTTCATGACATGCGATTAGTCTTCTATCTTATGTTTCATTCAATAGATGACTTGACTGATATCATACAAGAGCGTTTGGACAGATCTAGTGTCCGCGGTGGAGTGGACCCGTAAGACCCGTCTTAGTCAACGTCTTGTCTTTATATGTCTGTACAGGTCAGACCGAGACTTTGAGGATCAGTTTCCATCTTGTCACGCGAAAAAATCTTTGCGCACTTTGTTGATATTACTGAACAAAACATTGTATCAGTATTGTCTTTAAGTATAAAGTAAAAATTCTTTCACCGTTGGGAAGCTACACTACCCCCGGGTGACATAGGCTAGTACTTTTTATCCCTGTATTCCCACGGGAACGGCAACTCCGCGGGTGAAACCGCGTGACGTCCGCTAGTTTAAAATATAGCGCTGTTCCAATATCATCAATGCTGCTGCGCTGCGTGTCGCGGGTTCAATCCCCTCAGGGAACAAATATTTGTATGGCCTACAGATAGTTGTTTCGGGTCTGGGTATTTGTGTCTGTAAGTTTAAACGTTTGTGAACGCACCCATGATACAGGAGGAATTCCTAGTGTGTGTTTTTTATAGAAAAAAAAAAATATCGATCCTGTAAAATTGTCGTATTATCTGCAGATTTTTCCCTACTCATACAGAATGTCGGGCTTCGCGAAAGCTTACGATTTCAATAAATATGATTATCCAGTTCAGTTCTCCGAGTGAATCAGTTGGCTGTAATATTTCAGGCGTCATTGGCTGAAATGCAATCACGGTTCATTGTAGCGAAAGGCACAGCTTCAATTTTCCTCATAAATGTACGTATGACTTGTCAAATTGAGACTATTGACTTTATTAGTTTGTATTTGGGGAGATTTTTTTCTAGAAATAAATCATGCTGTATACATCGTAATTGCATTATTATTTCACAGCCTTATGCTTGAAGCTTTTCCCGTGGATTTCAGTCTAAATGGCATTGCTTGTTCAGGTTCTGTACCTAAAGGGTAAAAGCACGACCCTTTTACTAAGACTCCATTGTCTGTCCGTCTGTCACCAATCTGTATCTCATGAACCGTGATAGTTAGACAGTTGAAATTTTCACAGACGATGTGTTTTGTTGCCGATAAAACAACAAATACTAAAAACAGTTTATTAGCGCTCCCATACAAACAACGTGATTTTTTTCCATTTAGGTACGGAACCTTTTATATGCGAGTCCGACTCGTACTTGGCCAGTTTTATTTAATTTTTAAACTAAGAAAATTAAAATATAATTGGCATACCACCGAAAAAAATAAAAACAACTTAAATCTAGACCGAAAAAATAGATGATATTGTGTGTCTCACGGCTGCACCAAACAAACCTAGTTTGGTAAATTACTAAACATCTAAAAATTGCCCGACGCTGATTTTGCAACAGGTCCTGAGTAAGAAAAGTTATCTTTCTTCATTCCATTTGTTCCAATATTTACATCACGTTACTCTCCCTTTACATTTCGTTCATAAACGTCCTCATCTATATTTTAGAAGACCCACGTCCGCCCGCCCAGGCTCACGCCGTGGGCGGCTTATTGTCCACAAAACATCGCCCGCCCCGACCTTTTACCGTAACATAATATTGTTTGGCCATATCTCTTGGTGACATGTACGTCATTATTTTTTTGCGAGAGTAATTACGGTAAATGTTTTTCTTGCGTTCATGAACTAAAAATAATTCACAATGGGATTTAGGAAGTCTTCCCTAGTATTTACTACAGCAGTTGTACAATGCAATGTGCGATCAGTCAGCGTTCATCTAAACTTCTAGACTAAAGTTCTAAAGAGGAATTTGTTTGTTGCTCTGTTTGTTCTGATTTAACTCAAAAATTACTCGACCGATTTAAAAAAATATTTCACCGTTTGAAAGCTACCTGTTTGCTTCACCGAGTCCGATTCCAGTTTTCGAATCCGCGCAGACGAAGTCACGAGCGGAGTACTAGTAATATATTTATTTTTTCTGTGTTTTTTGTTGACAAAAAAAATCTAATTACTCCGTCAGATAGATTTCCAAAAAATATTGGACACATATTTTTTTCTTTTTTCACGTAAACAAACAATGAAGACGATAGAGCGCTTTAAAAACCCGTGTGACGTCATTTTCTGAGACAATAGTATGACACTTTTAAGCGGTCAGTGACGTCACTACCCCCTACTCAAATCTTTGACGCGTTTTATCTTCGTAAATTTTTATTGATTCGATAAAACAAAAAATACGTTTTCAATATTTTTCGATAATCTAACAGACGGACTAATTAGAATCATATTTTTTTAAGTAAGTAAACATCCCTATTATTTGTGTGACCTACAAATAATGGTTCCGTGTCCTGGGTGTCTGTGAGTCTGAATATTTGTAAACGCACCCACGATACATGAGAAATTCCTAGTGTAGGGTGTAGTTTTCTTAAAAAAAAACACGTTCAATTCTCTAGTAAAAACCCCGTGGAACAATAACAAAAAAAAATCTTATGTACGAAGCCATCACTCATAGTTTCGCAATAACAAGCCATCAAATACCATTGAAGCACTAAGTGGTCATAAATGGGAGCCATTTGCTTAATGTTTGAATGTTGCACGCGAACAACATGGTGTTTACAAATGATTGCTAGTTTAAACTCTTTAATACATGCCGTGTGATACATTAGCAGTAATACTGGAGAATATTGAACGTAAACAATGGCTGTGTGTAATGAAACCATTTATAGGAATATGTTAGACTACATTATAATAAAGGGTGTAAAAGTACCCTTAACGCAAACGAAGGGCACTTTTTCTCCCCACCAATGCGATCATTTTTTGGTTGTAGACACAAAAAAGGTTGTTTGTACATGGGAACGCCCTAGTTACGGAGATATTGGGGTTCAATGTTCCAAATTTTGCACAGCTGTTTTTGTAAATACTAGTTGTTCAGGTTAAAACTTTACTTAAATTACCTCTATGACCCGTTTCCTATTCAAAGCATCCACTAGCACAATGTTTTAAGAGTGCTACATTGGGTTTACCGTAAATTGTGATTTTTGACTCCAAATTAAAGTCGTTTCCCAGCAATTTTTTTTGCGTAGGGGTACTTAGTTTGATGTACAGAATGCTTGGTTGACGTATGTGTGAAGGGTTACTTTACACCCTGTATTATACTGAATACTCTACTGGCATCAACACCGGAATGTGATTTGGTTTCTGTGAGAGGATGAACGAAAGATGATTTTTCTTGAGCCTGTTTTGCCTGTTTTGTTAGATTGATGATGCACGAAAGGCAAGTTTTATATTTTTTATTATTTGTTTTTTTTTGTTCCTGTACAATATCTATGTGGACATAATTATAGTTTAATTTCATTTCATTTGTGTTTTATAGCATCGGATTGGATAATTTTGTAATGCCGTTATAATTGCTGCGCTGCGTGTCGCGGGTTCGATCCCCGCACGAAACAACTATTTGTATGACCTACAGATAGTTGTTCCGGGTCTGGGTATTTGTGTATGTGAGTTTAAATGTTTGTGAACGCACCCACGATACAGGAGAAATTCCTAGTGTGGGGCGAAATAAATTATGTGAATGCAGTCGTGGTTTAATATAATAGTTGCCACTCGGTCGACCTTTTGGTTAAGCTGCGCTTACCTACGTTGGTCTGTGGATGTGTGACCGGGTCGGAAAAGTGCTTAAACATTACTGGCGAGATGAGAGTGTACTCTTAGGTACACTATTATCTCGCCAATCTCAGTGTAGGTACACCTCTGCCTAACCTGGAATTTCAGTTGTTATGTCTTGTGTTATTGCTCGAATTGGTGTCAATATTTTCTTATTGGAGATACTGAAATTCTAACTGCGTTCTTAGGCTAGGTGTTACTGGTTTCTTTCTTCCAAGATGTTCTGGTGGAGCAAATCAGTATAGGTAGGTAATCATAAATCTCTATTCTCAATGCAATCATTATAACGCTATCAAAACTACCAGAGGAGTCATACCTAGTGCATTGGAGAATCCCCACGCTTTCAAGATCCTATGAAGAAAAATTATAATAAAAATAGAAAAATGATTTTAATTTTCGAGTTGGCTTTAAGGCTTTATAGTATGAAATCACGCTCGAATTCATTGACCTTATATCGTGTTCAATTTAAAGAGAATAATAATAGCAAAACCTACAACTAAACAGTACATTTTCAATGTAGAACCGTACAGATTTCAATACTGTACCGTAAACCGAATTTAGCGTATAGTCAGCATCAGAAGTCGATTAACACTACACAAACTTACTAAGCAGGTTCATTAATGAAAACTTGTTTGATATTACTCGTTACTAACAAGTCATTGAAGAGTAAGGAATATTTTAAATAAAAATCATCTGAACCATTAAAAATAATAGCTGGAATCCTGTACATCAAATAATAATAATATAATAATAATAATATTCCACAACTATCACACAACGCCATCTAGTCCCAAGCTAAGCAGAGCTTGTATTATGGGTACTAGACAACTGATAAACATACTTATATATTTCTAAATACATACATATTATAGATAAATTACACCCAGACACAGAACAAATGATCGTGCTCATCACACAAACATTTGTCCTGGGTGGGAATCGAACCCACGACCTCCGGCATAGCAGTTAGGGTCACTAACCACTAGACCAACAGGCCAGTCAAAATAATAAAAGTTCCATAATGTTAAGCTACTTCTGATGCTGACCGTACCTTTATAAAATGACAAAAAAATTAAAAAAACACGCCTGCCATGTCAAAAACAAAACTACACTATTGTGTTGTGCGTAATCGGAGTAACACTAGACAAAAAAAAAAGAAAACCTTAAACAGAAGACCAGAGAGAATGTTGGCTTACACCCAGATATTACAATATCTTCGAAGAAACTGTGCTGCAGTTTGGCAGCAAATTGGTATGAAACCCACCATTTATACCGACTCATGTAACTTTTGTTCAAATAAATAAAATAAACAAAACATAATCCAAATCGGTCCAGCCATCTTCGAGTAATTGCAGAACACACACAAAAAAAACATTCCGACGTCATTTAGACCCTCCTTCTTTTTGCAGTCGGTTAAAAATTTACGCCTCCTATCATTAGTAGACAGTTTCCTTGAGACCCGCTTCTTCGCTATGGATATTTGTGTCTGACTCAAATAAATGAATATGTATAAAAATATTCCGGCACCTGAATTATTCAGTAAAGCAGTCTTCCACAAAGGTATCGTATATATTATTCTTTTAGTGTGCTAATGTAGCTCAGGATAAGTGTATTTTTGTTATTGATAGGTAAATAACGATATTTAAAAATGAAAAAATAAGTTAAGCCGCGCTTGCCTGGTTGGTTTGTAGATGAGTGCCACCACCCATTACAAACATCGTTGTTACAGTGGCTCCAATTGCTGACAACCAGTCTTACCAAAAGATAATTATATTACATATAACATATTAACTGGGTTGTGGAGGTCAGATAGGCAGTCGCTACATGTAAAATACTGGTATTCAGCTGCTTCCGGTTAGAATGGAACCCGACCCCATTAGTTATGAAACGGCTAGGCAGATTTTTATGGTGATGTTGGAGTCGGTTTAACAGATAGTGGCAGGAATATTAATCCCTGAATGCATTTTTTTTGGTTTTTGGGGTAGGAATTCATCAAAAAACCCCTCCCGCTCTTGGGCAGAACGAAAGGAAGTGTCAGACTTCTACTGACTAAAAACTACCCATGTTCCTTCTTAGCCCTTTATGTCGAGGCCGCAAAACCTCCCTCTCTTACAACATTCCACAGCCCCGACGGGCGTCGCGTCGGCCCTTGCCCCTTCCATGTTGCTGACATCTCTTTGAGGCGCGCGTGGAACACGAACGGGCCGTCGACACGACCTGTCGTAGTCATAAGACGGACGGACGGCGAGCTAGCCCATTACTCACCGTTCACAGGCCCGCATCCATGAATGCCTGTGTCTGAGAGTACCTTTGAATAAGTTATCTGATTTGAATTCATATTCGTAGCTATGTAGGATAGTTACGTACATAAAAGGGCAAAATGTTCTTTTAACGGTAGCCTTTAAATTTGTGCTTAGTTAAAAGGATAAAAAGAATCGTGTTAATTTACAATAGGTAGGTACTTTACTTTTTTTTTTTTTTGGTGTGTATTAAATCATCGAATAATCCCCTCCCGCTCTTGGGCAGAGCGAAAGGGAGTGTCAGACGTCTACTGACTAAAAACCACCCATGTTCCTTCTTCGCCCTCTATGTCGAGGCCGCGATAACCGGTGGACTACCCGCGGCCCCGACAGGTAGGTACTTTACTTTGATTGCCAATTTAGGCTTAAACTTGTAAGTTATTTCAACTAAAAATATACCACGTTTTAAGCTCCATTTACACGCAAGTTTTAATTTAAAGCCCTTTGGTATATTTTTCGAACATTTAATGAGTATTTTTATCTGACATTTAATAACTTGCGTCTCAAATTTATTCATATAACTCTTTATAGATTCATGCTAAGAATTTGTGTGGTATACTAGTTACAACCAAAAATTGATTTTTTATTTTTCGATCTTCCAAAAATGTCTAAAATAACTTTTTTTTCTGAAGTTGGTGACAAAAAAGTCAATGAAACAAACATTATTACCGACTTCCAAAAGTAAAGTGTAGACTTTTTTAGTGTTTTCTTATTCAACACAATTTTAAATGATTTTACTAAGTAATTAAATTCTGCCGCATTGGCCTAGTGGTCCCAATCGCGACTGCTGAGTATGAGGTCCTATGCTCGATTCCCGGCTCGAGCAAAATGTTATTGGATTTTTCCATCAAGAAATTCTCAGTAGCAACAACGGAATCTAGGTTTGTGTTTGGTTGATGGCAATACGGTCGCCTCCTATTATATAGACTTTATAACTGGCGAATTGTAAGTGTACAATAAGGTACACCCTCTGCCTAAACCTTCGGGGATTACGGCGTGATGTTATGTTATGTTAAATTCAAAAATCTTTATCAACAGCGCCTTTCAAATAATCCTTTGATATAATAGCTAACCTTTCAATAAGTCACAAAACTTTTTGCTGACTCCCCAATATTACTGAAATATCCTCCGGTACACAGAAAATCGCTTTACCACAATATATAATTCAGGGAGGTCTTATTTGAACCCACGACCTTTCTGCGACCAGTGATTGTCCTACCGTAATCTATTTTTGCTGGATTATGTTTATTTATTACTTCCGTCCTGTGGTTTATACTATAATGTTTAATCTTACCTATGGTTAAGGAAATGTGTAATTAATCTATTCTTATGAACAGCATAAAAAGTAGTTAAAAAAACTTAATCAACCGACTGAAAAAATGAAAAGAAAAACAAGCACATTTTAAATTACTTAAACAAAACTTGGAAGCAGGCCGGGTCATCTTCTTTAGGCTCTCCTACTATTTCGAAGAGGTTAAAAACGCTTGACGCAAGTAACCCTCGCAGTTGTACCACCTTGGTGCGTGGAGGGAGCGACTTGTAATCACAATCTAGAAGCCAAACAAAAAATCTCCAACAATGAAATCTACACTTGAACTAATACGACAAATCTAACGGATACGATACCTAATGCGGCCGCCACACACTCGACGAGTGGCATGGGAAGTAGCGAGGAAAGGAGGCAGAGACATATTGTGGCTTTACTCGTCATGCCGTACGTCATGCTCCTCGTCCTGCCCATCGCTCCCTATGTTGTCGGTTTTTGTTTTTGTAGGAGCTTGCGCGAGTAGATCAGTGTGGGCAGAGCGGGCAACATCGCGGCAGCATGAGGAGCATAGCGATGAGACGCGCAAGGAGCATAGTGTGGCGGCCGCATTAATTAAAGGAATCCATCGAGTGGTTTGGAAGATATAAGGAAATAAAGAATATTATAAAAAAAGATAGGCGTAAAAACGTAACTCTTTCCTTGCATTCGGGTAAAAAGAGTCATCAAGACAATGATAATAAATCCAGATTATCGTTGCTAAAGTTCTAAGCTGGTTTAACAAGGAAATGTCCGCTATAACATTTCGAGGGGAGGAATAAATGAATTGGAATGGCTAATGGATATTGCTGAAAATGATAATATTTTAATGATATTTTCACATAATGACTGTGAGAAGGTAATGGAGTAAGAACAAGTTTTCTTTTTTAGAATTAGCTTGCGATTCGCTGGTAATGATTTATTGTACCTTTCAATTTTAACGTTAGCCATTTTGATCATTTTATTGATCTATCTCTGACCATAAAAAATTACAGAGTACTGAGGGAAAAAACACACAAAAGAAAATACAACCGAATTGAGAACCTCTTCCTTTTTGGGAAGCCGGTTAAAAATAGAACCAAGATACATTGTTTATTTTCTAAAAACATCGGCCGAAAAGTTTTGGAGTGGTGACTGTGAACCGTAAGACGTTTTCGTTAGAAGGCCTCCCACTAGGTGAATGGTTGACCTAGTGAAGGTTGCGGGGATCCATACGAGAAGGATGGGACCGGTCACTTGGGGGAGGCATAATTCCAGCACTGGACGTCTTGCGGCTGAAATGATGTTGAGTTGGCGGATTTGTGTCTGTAATTTTAATCAGAGTTTTAGTCCTTTTCTCATTTAAAAGACGTAAAAATAAAAAATAAACTTTTGAAGAAGCAACCAAAAATTAATCCCTTATTTCTTCACTAATATAGTCCGCCCCCGCGTCTGTCTGTTTGTTCGCAATAAACTCGAAAATGAATGCACCGATTTTCATGCTGTTGTCACCAATGGATAGAGTGGTTCTCAAGGAAGGTTTTAGTGTGTAATTTGAAGCTGCGGCCATCAGCTAGTAAACCATAAATTATAATCCATTAATAGGGTATTTCACCAAAAATATCTAAATATTTTCAGAAAATAATGGTCACTTACTACTTATTTTTTTCTTTTTTTCATTTAAATAAAAGATGAAGACGAAACAGTGCTTCGAAAAGTCGCGTGAAGTTGTGTGAAGTCACAAGGTTAGTACTTTTTACACACAAAGTGACTTCATGAGCGCCACTCATGATCTTTGACACGTTTTATTTTCGTATTTATTTATTAATTTGATTAAACAAAAAACACTATCCAATATTTTTCGACTGCGGACGGACTAATCAGATTTTTTTGGTAAAATACCCTATTAGTCATTAAACAGAACGGTTCACAACGGTTTTCAGCGCTGTTATACAACATAGCTCCCGTATTAAGGTGGAAGCTCACATCTGGCCCGCGAAATTCAAATTTTCTTACGTTTTTGGCAATTTGCAGGCCAGTGCTTGGTTGTATGTTTATGAAAATTTGATTTGCGACTGTAAGACGTATGAAGTTACCGAATTATAACCATCAAAATTACTAACTACTAAAGAACGACGACTAAATTACTAAAGAATGACTTTTACATGCAAAAATCAATCTTGACATGAAAATGAACTTGGAGGGTTGTATTGATAATTTTGATAAATTAGAATTTCGCGGGCCAGATGTGAGCTTCCACCTTAAGCTATTGATAATTTCATCGCTAGTTTCGTTAATCTGTGGTCGATAGCCACTATCCAAAACCGCATTTGTGGCGGGTCGTAACACCCGCAACGCAAAACTTGCGCTACAAATTTTACGATGTATTATATTATAATTAAAAAATAAATTAAAAAAAAAACATTAATTACGGTTTTTAGGTTTCCATAGTCAACAATGGACCCTTTTTTTTGGGTGTGGGAAATCATCAAATGACTCCTCCCGCTCTGGGTAGAGCGGAAGGGAGTGTCAGACTTCTACTGACTAAAAACCACCCATGTTCCTTCTTAGCCATTTGTGTCGAGGCCGCGGTGTCTCTTTCGGACAACCCGCAGCCCCGACGGAACAAGGGACCCTTATAATTTCACCATGTCCATCCATTTGTCCGTCCATCCGGAGTATAGCTCAAAAACTCTTAGTAGGTATTAGAAAGCTATTATTTGGCATGAATATACAGATGAGTTTTTCCGACAAAGTGGTAAAATAAAATCCTGAAAAATATTTTCATTAATGTCCAGTACCTACACGTAAAGAGGGAATGTTTTTTTTTTCGCGTAGCCTGTAGTGTGGGATGTCGTAGGTCTTCAAATACAATTACTAGTTTGTTCTAATATTTATTTCGATTAAGGGAATCGTTTGTGAAATATTAAACAAGTCGACCAACTAATTAAATGTACCTACTTTCAAAAAATCTTTTCCTAAACATAATGTATGGGAGCATATTTTTATGAACAACAAATTGGTTGCTTTTTTAATTATAACAATCAAAATCATCATTAGGAGTATCCGAATATTTGATTTGCATTTATGTATGTATGTGCACGTGTCCGTTATGAAGGTTGTTCCCACATTTATAACACTTAACACTAATATTCTAAAGGCGAAAGTTTGTAAGTGTGTGTGTGTATGTTTGTTACTTCTTCACGTAAAAACTACTTAACGGATTTGGATAAAATTTGGTACACAGATAGTTTATAACCTGGATTAACACATTTTTATCCCGTCCATGGGAATAATTTACGAGTTGTAGCGGGTGAAGTCGCTGGCAACAGCTAGTTATCAATATATTTCGTCAAACACTAACCGACGTTGGATTGAATGAAAACAATTTCAGATTGTTACCGTTTTTTTCCAATAAAAGTGCTCCAAATTCTCATTTTCCTTCATTATAATACATAACAAAACAATAACAGCACCTAAATCATCTCATACTTACGAAATGTAGCCGTGAGAGGTAACAAAGTGAATTATATCGTCTCATACATTATGGATGCGGCAGAATCCGATTGAATTGATATTTTACGAGATAAACAACGCCTTTCGGAGCTCGGTGAAGTTTGGAGATTTTCAGGAATCAGTCGTCGTGGGGCTGTTGCTGCAAACATTGTTAAAAGCTATAAAAATCAAGCAAAAGGCTTTTTGTATTTAGCTTGACCCTTACGAAGCCACTGAATCACAGGTAAACAAAATTATGTGACTGGGTTGCCTATAGAGAGGGGTACATACCGAGTTTCCTCCGCGCTTCGGAAAGCACGTTAAGCTGTAGGTCCCGGCTGCCATACATAGATGTTTGGTAGTCGTTATAGGTAGTTACCAATGCAGCAAAATTGTCCTATAGTAATCGACTTATAAAACTAAACGCCTTATAAGAAACTAGCGGACCTGGCAGACGTCGTACTGCTCAGACAGCAGCGCCACCTACCGGGTCCAGGACAGCAAAATCTCCATTAAAAAGATGATCCGCTTTTTATTGAATTCATTTGTTACAAAAAAAATGTGATAAATGAAGAACCGCTCGACCGGTTTTGTGCAAACTTCACATAAACCATCTACTAAATAGTCCGAACAAAGCCTAATCATGTGGTTTGGATAGGTGAGCCCGTTCTTGAGTTATAAAATAACAACGAAAAGTGGCATTGATTTTTATACCTGAAAGTCTGACAACGAATCCTCCAAAGGGCCTCCGTCCTCCTCCTCCTCCATCTGGAGCCTATCAGAGGTCACAAGAGCAACTGCTGTGCACGCAGTCCTGGGTTCACTGGTAAACTGTTATTGGGTTTTTCCAATGAGTTTCTTAGTAACAGCCACGGAGTCTGAATTTGTACTCTGTTGATGGCAATAGGCTCGCCCCTAATCATGTACACCTTTTTTTTTGGAGATTGGCAAATCACCAAATGACTTCTCCCGCTCTGGGCAGAGCGGTAGTGTCAGACTTCTACTGACTAAAAAACACCCATGTTCCTTCTTAACACTTTGTGTTGAGGCCGCGGTATCTCTTTCGAACAACCTGCGGCCCCGGCGGGAACATCCCGCAGCTCCGACGGGACCAACCCGCAGACCCGACGGGAAGCAGAACCGACGGCAATAACCTGCAGCCCTGACGGGAACCTGGATCCACCTCTTCCTGACTTTTCGGGGATTATAGGCATGTTTTACACTACATAGTATTCACTACAGTAACTATAACAGATATCCCGTAGCAAACTCATAACTAAACTGTGTTCTTCTACCACTGACGCGTGATAAATAAGATATAACTCACAATTATTACCAAGAGTGATACCATGGAACCACTTATAGATTTACAACACCATAAATAGCACTAATACATTATGGACACCATAATAATAGTGATAAGTCCATCATAAACGGATTGAAGAGATTACAAAGATAAGATGTTGCATATTAAACACGCAATACAGTCATGACTGGTCAATAGATGATTTATGGCGGGAATATATTGAAGATTAGGCGAGCATAGACGTCATTACATGGGCGTCATAAATCTATATGTATATAAAAGGCAAAGCTAACTGACTGAAGATCAACGCACAGGCCAAACCCTCAGGGCTAGAAACTTAAAATTTCGCACACGTATTCCTCTTACGACGTAGACATCCACTGAGAAATTTCAAAATTCAACCCCCAAAAAGGTAAAACAGGTAAGTTGAACGCGAGAGGCAGAGAACCTCTCGTCCCAGCCGCCTCGGGAGGCGCTTCGGGCGTCGGGGGCCACGTGATGGCTTCCGGCCACAGTAGACGCGGGCCTGTGGACGGGAAGTGATGGGCTAGCTCACCGTCCGTCCGTCTTACGACGACGACAGGCTGTCCGTCTTACGGCGCGTTCGTGTTCCACGCGCGCCTCAAAGAGATGTCAGCAACAAGGAAGGGGCCCGCAAAAGCCGACGCCCGTCGGGGCTGCGGGTTGTTTACAAGTTATCCGCGACCTCAACATATAGGACTCAGAAGGAACTGAGTGGTTTTTAGTCGGTAGAAGTCTGACACTCCCTTTTGCTCTGCCCAAGAGCGGTAGGTATTTTTTGATTTTCCAACCGCCAAAAAAAAAAGGGTATGTATGTATTGAAAATTTTCATTTTAGATTTTTGCGACATACACGTGGGAGAAGCCGAGGCCAAAAGCTAGCTGGTGATGTATATTTTGTAAATTGGTTTTTACTAACACTTTTTTTTTGCCCAGGCTTTTCCTAACCATATTTTTATTAATATTGTGGAAAGCAGTCACAAGTCAATTTTGACATTCTGTCTGCAAAAGCTCCGATACAAACATTGAATGGCAACGGCACCAAAAATGGCAGTTTCAATCAATAACTCAACAAAAGACCCACAGTTTTTACAAAAGGCTATAGAAACACGATTTGATGTCGCTATTATGAATGGCACGCCACCGCCAACGTACGCGTTCCATTGAAAATCGCGTGACAACGTCAGGACACGCATTTCATTCGAACTAGAGTAGTTAGTATTTGTACAAACAGTACAGAAGTTAGACTCGTAGAATACAGGCTGTCTTTCTTCATCCATGTCAAATTCAAGGAAGATTTAACAAATAATGATAAACAAAATCATCCTACTTCCTACTATTATAAACGTAAAAGTTTGTAAGTCTGTATATATATTTTTGAGTTGTAACGGGCGAAGCCGCTGGCTACACCTAGTCATCTATAATGTTCCCACTGCAGGGACTCATAGGCATGAGTCCCTGCAGTGGGACCTCTAGGAGAGAGATGAGCATGTCTTAGAACCAAAAAATTCAAAGTTATTTGACATCTACCAACCCTCACTGGGCCCGTGTGGATGTGGATGCCCATCCCTCTCCTAGAGATAAGGTCTGTGTTCCTGCAGTGGGAACATTATAGGCGATGATGATTTAAACAGAACCGTTGTGTTCTGTTTAAATCATCAAAAAAACCTTTTTGTTTTTATATAAAACAAAACCTTTTAATTTTTCACCCCGCTTCCTTAAAATTATATATTTTATTTTTTTTACCTACTGAATTGATTTTGAGGATAAAATCAGTTAATAAAAGACGGAGTTATGACGTAACATACATAAAATAAGATATAGTCGAATTAAGAACCTCCTCCTTTTTAGAAGTCGGTTAAAAACAATTCTTCATGAATTTTGTAAGTAATGAAACCGTAATAAAATGTGTAAAAACCACCAGTGTACAATGCATTTTTATTTTCGTAAAGCTCCAAACACTTATCGCTAATATTTGACAACACCAAATTAATTAGATTCTTTATTTATTTGAACGCCCATTTTTAGTTTTCAGTGAGTAACGGTAATTTTTTATATTTATGGTTACAATAGACTTTGTTGACGCGATATTTTCTTAAGTTTACGAGAAAAATAAATACCCAGTACCATTAAGATAAAGTATGGGGAGTATGGGGTGGCATAACATCTAGCCGCCCAAGTCAAACCTCACCTGCACGTGGTACCCCTGCTGACAAACGAACGAGGATATGACGAAAACTCGCCAAGACGCACTGGCCAGCGTGGCGTTTTATGGCCAAAACCCCCCTTTTCTATTATGAACACTGCCAAAAAGCCCCGGCCCTCAGTTCCCAGCAGCCCCGCTATTCCGGGGTTTGACAGCGGCTCTGGTAACGGCGGGGCAGAGGGTGCTAAGAATCTCTGGATGTCGCCCAGCTGTCACACCCCAACGACCCTGACCCTGGCGTGTTACAACGCCAGGACGCTACGAACGGACGAACGATTATTGGAATTTCAATCCGAAATTGAATCCATCAAATGGGACCTTATAGGTCTGTCAGAAGTACGCCGAAAGGGCGAAGAGCTGTTGAAACTACAAACAGGACACCTATTCTTCCACAGAGGTCACGAAGATACCACATATGGTGGAGTAGGGTTTTTCGTTAATAAACATATAGTCTCATTGGTTCAAAATATTAAGAGTATCTCACCAAGAGTTTGCTTTGTGATTTTAAAACTAAATGAGCGATATTCTCTAAAAATCATTCAAGTTTATGCCCCCACATCCCAACACCCAGATGAAGAAGTTGACAACTTCTTTGACGACATTGAAAAGGCCCTTGGCGATACGCCGTCTCATTTTAACACCATTATGGGAGATTTCAATGCACGGGTTGGCAAACCACTCACAAACGAGGGCTCCATAGGTGGTTTCGGCCTCGGTCAGCGTAACAGAAGAGGGCAAAATCTGGTTAATTATCTTGAACAAAAGAGCCTGTACGCAATGAACACATTCTTCAAAAAGCGACCTTCAAGAAAATGGACTTGGGCGAGCCCAGACGGAAAAACCAAGAATGAGGTCGACTACATAATAAGCTCTCATAAACATGTAGTCACAAATGTCTCTGTCCTCACTCGCTTTAAGACCGGAAGCGATCACCGTCTGGTCAGAGCTGCGTATAAATTCGATTTAAAGAAGGAGAGAACTAAAATGATACGAAAATCCAATCCAAAGTATGAAAAACCAGAAATACTCTCCCTTCAAGATGAATATGTGCTAGAACTGACCAATCAATTCCAGGGACTTGAAGAATCGAACCTTGACGCAAACCAGATAAACGAGTTTCTATGCAAGACCATAAGCGAAACGACACAAAAACATCTCGGCAGAGTACGCAAAAAAGAGGCAAAATTAACATCTGGAACCATAGCTCTTATTAACAATAGAAGATCAATGCAACAGCACACCATACAAGATCAAAGAGCAATAGAACTAGTTAATCGGCAAATAAGCAAAGCAATCAAAAGGGACACTCGAAAATACAACACTAAAATTATTATTAATACTATAGAACAGCATAGAGGGCCAAATATTTTCAAGAGGAAAATAAATACAAGAAAAAATCAGATTCATAAACTTAAAACGGAACAGGGCTGTATTGTTACAGATCGTAATCAATTATTAAATGTTGTGGAGAAATTCTACGCAGAGCTTTATGCCTCAAAATCAGCAGAACCATCATCGCCGTGTAATGACCCTAGGGCTCCAGCCGTAGAACACCGAAGCTCCGAAGACCTACCAAATATCATGGCAAGCGAGTTAGAAAATGCACTCTCGCAAATGCAGAGCGACAAAACACCTGGCGAGGACGGTATTACGGTTGAACTAATGCGTGCTGGTGGTCAGCCCGTGTTACAAGTTCTCGTGAAGCTCTACAACAAGGTGCTCTTCAGTGCCACGCCACCACAAGCCTGGAAGAAGGCGACAGTAACTATTCTACATAAAAAAGGGGACCAGTCCAATCTTGTTAATTACCGTCCTATATCGCTTCTATCTCAAATCTATAAGCTGTTTGCCAAAATTCTGTGTAACCGTCTCACCCGCCAGCTAGACGAATGCCAGCCAGTTGAACAAGCCGGATTTCGGAGTGGTTTCTCAACGATAGACCACATCCATACCGTGAAGCAGTTGATGGAGAAGAGTTTGGAATACAATCGACCCCTGTGTTTAGCTTTCGTCGATTATGAGAAGGCATTCGACAGTGTCGAACACTGGGCCGTCTTTAACTCTCTCTATCGCTGCCAGATCGACGCTCGGTATGTAGACGTACTCAAAGAGCTGTACGATTCGGCAACAATGCAGGTTAGACTACACGAGCTCACTGAACCAATATATATCAAGAGGGGAGTGCGGCAGGGAGATACCATTTCACCTAAACTTTTTACGGCTGCCTTGGAAGACGTGATAAAAACATTAAAATGGGACCAATGTGGTATTAACATCAATGGTGTCTACCTGTCGCATCTTCGATTTGCGGATGACATCATTTTGTTCGCCGAATCCCTCGAAGATCTTCAACGCAGGCTGAAAGAACTATATGATGCTTCCTTACGCGTGGGTCTGAGAATGAACATGTCCAAGACAAAGGTGATGTCACAGACTCCGGATGATTCTGTTTCAGCTGTTATGGTTGGAAGAGAACGTCTGGAGATGGTTGACAACTACGTTTATCTTGGACATGTTCTATCTTTTGACAAGGAGCATTCAAACAAAGAACTCTCCAGGAGGATACAACTAGGGTGGGCGGCGTTTGGAAAGCTCGAACATGTTCTCCGGTGTAAGAGGATACCCCAGTGTCTAAAAACCCGCCTTTTCAACCAATGTGTCCTGCCAACGATGACCTACGGTGCCGAGACATGGACGCTCACAAAGGAGACTGTGCATCGAATACGAGTTGCACAAAGGACCATGGAGCGAGCTATGCTGGGCATAACCCTACTAGACAGAGTGCGCAACACCGAGATCCGTAGTCGGACGAAAGTGTTCGACGTCGGGGACAGGGCAATACGCCTAAAGTGGAGATGGGCAGGACATTTTGCTAGATGTGGAGATGGCCGATGGAGTAAAATTTTGACCGAATGGTGGCCAAGGTTGGGCATGAGAAACCAGGGCCGTCCTAAAGCACGTTGGGTGGATGACATCGTCAGGAGCTCGGGATACGGATGGATGAGAAACGCACAGAACAGAGAGGAGTGGCGGAGTAAAGGGGAGGCCTATACCCAACAGTGGGTGATTACGGGCTGAAATGATTAAGATAAAAAAAATCAAGCTAAAAGAACCATCAACAAGAGGGTTTAGAATATCTCGATAACTCTTTGGGATAATTCATTTCAAAGTCCCGTGTCACCACCAAAATTCTCTATTTGACGAAAACATTCACGTAAATGTTATGTTATTTTAAAGAACTAACAGTAATAAGAGGATGTGTGAAAAAAGTAATAAAATCAGTCAAAAAAAAGACAGCACTATAGAAAAGTGACGTCATATTATTTCATACCGCCATAGTTACGTAGTACAATTAATGGCTGTTTAGCGCGACGATAGAACGTGCACCCATCAAAAACTTCAAGTTTAGCATGTAACTACTTCATTTTTTTATCGATTTAATTACTTTGAAATAACATATCATCTACCTGATTTTTTAACAGTAGTCAAATAGCCAATAGGCTATTTCGCCAAAAAAATCTAATTAGTCCGTCTGTTAGATTATCGAAAAATATTGGATAGTACGTGTTTTTTGTTTTATAAAATTATTAAAAATTGACGAAAATAAAACGTGTCAAAGATTATAAGTCCCGGCTTTTGTGGAACTTTGTGGGTAAAAATGTACTAACCTAGTCAATCAAAATCAAAATCAAAAGTCATTTATTCAAATTAGGCTGTTATTCAGCACTTTTCGAACGTCAAAATTTACTTTACTCTACTTATTTACAAGAGACAGTCCCCCAAAACGCCCACCCTTCGGCACTTCCTAGTGTTTAGCTGGAAAGAAGAAGAACAGACGAAGAACAGAAAGAGAAGAAGTGACGTCACACACGACTTTTCGAAGCACTGTATCGTCTTCATTTTTTGTTTAAGTGAAAAAAGAAAAAATACGTGTTCATTATTTTTTGAAAATCTAACTGTCGAACTAATTAGATTTTTTTGGTTAAATACCCTATTGAAAATCACTCACAAACTACAGAACTTTGATGTATAATATTTCTTTGTTCTACATATTCTATTGGATACTTCGCACAGACATAAGCGTTTTTAGAGTCACAAAATGCGTAGCTTAGAAGCCCTTCCGGTGACGAGCTTATAGTACCGCATAGTCTGGGTAGATTTCTATAATTTGGTATTCGCCAAGGGGTTCTCCACTCGGCAGTCCCGTTGAAAAATGTGTCGTATCCTGCTTCCTTTATCGTCTGACCTGAAACAGAGTTCCAAAAATTGACGCCATTTTGTAATTTGTGTGTGAATATGTGTAGTTGCATTCGGAATTGAACTTTATTAATATTTTGTCGATCACATTCATTAAATAGATCTAATATATCTTCAATGTGTGTATCTTAATCATGTGAATTGTAGGGAATAATATTTTTCACTCTTTTTTCTTGACTACAGCATTTTGTAAGGTTCCATCGACAAATTACAAAAACGGAAACCTGATAAATTTGTCATGTCTGTCTTTTTTTTTGGCGGTTGGAAAATCATCAAATAACCCCTCCCGCTCTTGGGCAGAGCGAAAGGGAGTGTCAGACTTCTACTGACTAAAAACCACCCATTCCTTCTTAGCCCTTTATGTCGAGGCCACGGTATCTCTTACAACATCCCGCAACCCCGACGGGATGTGTTCTGTCTGTCTGACTGTCCATTCAAATTCCCGAGACATTTTATACCGATACTGTTGGCATCACATATTTTAATTTTCAGAGCAGGTCTTCATTAAATCAATAATTTACGAATAAGTAACTAAAAAAGTATATGAGGGTCCTTTATACATGTAACATAGATATATTCATCTCCCTGTTTGTTATATCCTCACAACCTTAAAAAATGCTTATACTATCAATAAATCCTACGTTAATAAATTACCATGAATCGTCATCCAATCCGCTTTTTCGTCTAAAGCGTAAAAACCGACAAAAGCAACTGATCTTTTAATTTCATGGACAAAATGTTCCGCGATTGCTTTGGCTTCTATTTCTCCGTGTATTACAGCCAAATGACCGCCTTCAGCTGAGCACGTGAAGACGGCTCGGGAGTAGTTTCGTGGTTGCGAGTGAAACTTGTAGCAATGTTTGGTTTTTTTATTCCACTTGTATGCTGAAAAGGATATTTTGTGTATTGTGTCTTTTCTAAAGTAGAAGAAGCAGAGGTCTGCACTAATTGGCTAATTGACTACTGTTAAAAATTCACGAAAAAGTTATGTTATTTCAAAGCAGGTAATACGATATATATAATAATAATAATAATAATATATAATAATTAAAGGATCGCAATGTATTATCAGAACGCACAAAAAACCTCATAAAAAGAAGACAAGAATTACAGAAAACCAGCAATAAAACTCGTGCCATGAAAAACGAATTAAAGGCTCTATATAAGTTAATTAGCAAATATATAAAAACGGACTACAAGAAACACAGAATAACAATCTTTAAAAAACATCTAGAAAACAAAGGAAGCTTAAAAAAAGGATATAAAGAATTACGTACTAAAAAAACATGGATCGAAGGACTAAAAGTTGCGGGTAAAACTGAGTATGGTCGTAAAGATATTGTAAGCATTGCCACAGACTTTTACAAAGAACTATATGGCGCCGCAAATAAGTCCAACAATACATATAACGATTCAGTGACGCACACAACACCGCAACGCTCCATAGAACCAGTAGACTGTGGCGAAATAGTAGAAACCATAAAGAAGCTAAAACCTGACAAGAGCCCAGGCTCAGACAAGATTACAAATGATGCCTTAAAATCAAGCTATGTCTTACTAGCTGCTCCTTTAGCAAAACTGTTTAACATGGTTCTAGGAACGTTTGAAACACCTTCCCAGTGGTCTGAATCCAACATAATTTTGATTTATAAAAAAGGAGATCCAAAAGATATAGGAAACTATAGGCCCATAAGCTTAATGTCAACAATATATAAAGTCTTCGCTACAATTATAAACCAGAGAATAAGCACAAAACTAGAACTAAAACAGCCTATTGAACAAGCGGGTTTTAGAAAGGGTTTCTCAACTGTAGACCACATACATGCCCTAGAGTTGATAATAGAAAAATATCAGGAATATCAGAGACCATTATATATCGCTTTTGTCGATTATCAAAAAGCATTTGACACGGTTTCACATGAGAGTATTTGGAAAACACTGAAAGAGCACAACGTTGAAGAAGGATATATTAATATACTAAGAAACATATACAATAGATGCTCAAGTAGAGTTAAGCTGGAAAATGTCGGGCCAAGCTTTCTTGTCAAAAGAGGTGTTAGACAAGGGGACCCCATCTCCCCAAAAATATTCATTGCGCTACTAGAGTCAATAATACATAAATTAAACTGGAGCAATCAAGGAATATACATCAAAGGTAAATACCTAAGTCACCTCAGATTTGCAGATGACCTGGTTTTGCTATCCGAAACAAGCTCTCAACTTCAACACATGATTGAGGCTCTACACATAGCTAGCAGACATGTGGGCCTCGAAATGAACCTTACTAAAACGAAAACTATGTCCAACTACATAAAAACAAACATAAAAATAGACTGTGAAACACTGGAATATGTAGAAAAATATACTTATTTGGGAAAACAAATTGGGTTCAACAGAGATAGTAATGAGCTAGAAGTGGAAAGAAGAGTCAAAAACACATGGACTAAGTACTGGAGCTTCAAAGAAATATTTAAAAGCGATATGCCTCTTAACCTAAAAAAGAAAGTTATGGACTCGTGCCTGATTCCATGTTTAGCATACGCGTGCCAAACCTGGAAGTTTACTATCAGAACAAAAAATAAAATAACTACATGCCAACGGGGAATGGAGCGTAGTATGTTGAACATAAAAAAAGTGCAAAAAATAAGACATGCAGATATAAGAGCAAAAATAAAAACCACTGATGCCCTTAACCATGCACAAAAGTTAAAATGGAAGTGGGCCGGGCACGTAGCGAGACTTAAAGACCACAGATGGACAAAAACGGTCACATCATGGAACGGACCATTAGGTAAACGCCAAAAAGGTAGACCTTATGCGCGCTGGGAGGACGACATCAGAAAGATAGCTGGGTCACAATGGAATCAGATAGCTCAAGACCGCGAGAAGTGGCAATCTTTGGAAGAGGCCTTCACCCGAAAGGGGTTCCTAAGTAAATAGCGATCTACAAATAAATATAAAGTACAGAGTACTACCAGTCAATTAGACTAAACTATTTAAAAATATATATAAGAGTGAAACCTTACGCAAAAATTGTATTTAATCTTTGTAAATATTTACCGGTAGTACTTGTAAGAAAATTGTAATATTAGGAAATATAAGGCTTTTTTATTTTTTTTATTTTTATTTATTTATTTATATAATAATATTCCACAACTATCACACAACGCCATCTAGTCCCAAGCTAAGCAGAGCTTGTGTTATGGGTACTAGACAACTGATAAACATACTTATATATTTCTAAATACATACATATTATAGATAAATTACACCCAGACACAGAACAAATGATCGTGCTCATCACACAAACATTTGTCCTGGGTGGGAATCGAACCCACGACCTCCGGCATAGCAGTTAGGGTCACTAACCACTAGACCAACAGGCCAATATATGTGAAGAAAGTAATAATATCGATTTAAAAATGGAGTAGTAAATTGCTTTTGAAGTTTATGGTGGAGGCATTTTCTATCCTTGTTGCGCGAAACAGCTATTTGTACTACCATTTTCCAATCAATTTTACTTTTTTCACACATTACTGTTAGTTCTTTGAAATAACATAACATTTTCGAAATTTTTTAACAGTATTCAAGTATCCAATTGTTGTAAGAATGTCAAATAAGGGTAGAATCAATTTTTAACAAAATATCTATTAATTGCCTCGTTGGTGTAGTGATGAACAATCGTGACTCTACCGAAGGTTCAATTTCCAGGTCAGACTTGCTATTGGATTATTCCATCAAAAATTTCTCAGAAGCTGTCACGGAGGCTGGACGTGTGACCGTTTGATGGCAATAGAATAAACGTGGAATTTTAAAATAACTAGCGAAATGTGATTGTACTATTAACGGCCCGTTCTTAGGTACACGTCTGCCTAACCCTTTTTGTTTTTTTTGTCGGGTGGAAAATCATCGATTAACCCCTCCCGCTCTTGGGCAGAGCAAAAGGGAGTGTCAGACTTCTACTGACTAAAAACCACCCATGTTCCTTCCTCGCCCTCTATGTCGAGGCCGCGATAAGTAGTGTACAACCCGCGGCCCCGACGGGAGTCGGCCCTTTCGGCCCCTCCGATGTTGCTGACATCTCTTTGATGCGCGCGTGGAACACGAACGGGCCGTCGACATGGCCTGTTTTCGTCGTAAGACGGACGGACGGCGAGTTAGCCCATCACTCACCGTCCACAGGCCCGCGTCTACGGTGGCCGGAGGTCATCGCGTGATCCCCGACGCCCGGAGCGCCTCCCGCGGCGGCTGGGACGAGAGGTTCTCTCCCTCTCGCGTTCCGCCACCTCCTTCGCTAGCATCACTGCTTCGCAGAAGGAGGCGACGGCGTCCCATTCCTCCTCGCCCCGGACCATGGCTTGCACCAGGGCCGGGCGCGAGTTGTCGCCGCCGCCGATCGCTTCTACGAGAACACGGCGGGGCTCCGCCCAAGCGGGGCACACCTCCACTGTGTACTCCACCGTGTCCTCCGGCCGATCCTCACAATGGTGGCATCCGGGCTTTCCTCCCGCCTGATTCGGTGCAGGTACCTCCCGAAACAACCATGTCTGGTGAGGACCTGCGTCAGACGGAAGGTGAGGGCGGCTCTCTAGCCACTCCTCAAAGAGGGGACTTACCGCCACTATCGTGGCGTGCCCTACGTCTGCCTAACCATTTTTTTTTTTTGCGCGTGGAAAATCATCGAATAACCCCTCCCACTCTTGGGCAGAGCGAAAGGGAGTGTCAGACTTCTACTGACTAAAACCACTCATTTTCTTTCTTCGCCCTCTATGTCGAGGCCGCGATAACTAGTGTACAACCCGCGGCCCCACGTCTGTCTAACCCTTAGGGGATTAATGACGTGATATTTATTATGTTTTCTATAAAAACATCTCATGTGCTTTCTCCTATCTCAGTTATAAAATTATAATAAACCCATGCACCAGAAATCAATTTTTATATTTTGTAGGCACTGAAAAATATGTTTAACAGATCTGTAAGTTAGCTTAAAGGTACCTGTATCTATACTTCCACAATTTTCAGATCGCGCCGTTTGTTTAGGGGAGTTATCGTCAGGATGGTAACAGATGTAAGGACGAGTTTGCGTACAAGGTTTATCTAATATTTCTCCATTAATGTTAAAAGCAATGCAATCTTCATTATTATTATTGTTATCTGGCTCGTTTTCAGCCCAAGGTAGTGACAACTCGTACAACGATGTTCCTGTAATTCAAAATCCCTTATTAAATTTATTTCGCCCCACACAAAGAATTTCTCCTGTATCGTGGGTGCGTTTCCAAACATTTAAACTCACGTACACTGAAATAACTATCTGTTGGCCATGTAATATTTGTTCCGTGTGGGGATCGAACCCTCACACGCAGCGCAGCAGTCCAATCGCTCAGCCACTGCACAAACTGTGACGTCAAAATTGAATGTTGCTGATTTCTCTTTCCCTCTCTATTTAATTTCTTCAACGTTTGGCCACCCAAGTACTAATATTTTTGGCATTGCTGCTGTGGCTGAAATGACTAAGAAAGAACTGACTGCAAGTTCAGATCATCATCAGAGTAGACAGATTAATTAATGTTTTTTTTTGGACTCTTCAATTGCGGTACGGAGAGTCAGACTAAAAACCACCCATGTTCCTTCTTCTTCTAGCCCTTTGTGTCGAGGCCGCGGCATTTCTTTCAAACAACCCGCAGCTCGAAGCGGAATTAATGATGCTTGCTTGAAACAATCATGACATGGAAATGGCTTTTCAAAATATCTTTATTGAAAAAAAAACTAAACTTGACGTACAGATGTAGTACTCACGATCTTTGACACGTTTTATTCTCGTAAATTTTTACTAATTTGATAAAAAAAAACACTTATCCAATATTTTTCGATACTCTAACAGACGGACTATATATTGGGACAAGCCCGCCACACTATTGCCAAACCACTGTAACTCCTGTAAGCCAGAATCAACAGTGGCGACCACAAGAAAAGCGCCGAGACAATGAAGCTCGACGAAGTCCCAGAGAAACGATTTGACTGTCTTGGATCCCGCAACGAATTTAATCAGAAAAGAATAGCGGAGGAGTATGAAAAACATAATTTTCACTTCCCTCCATATCAGCAGGAGACAGAACTGAACAAAGCCAATAGGCACACAGGGACGTATACAACTGGGATAAGCCCAGTTGCCTAGCACCACGGATATTATTGTCATTAATATTACTGGGTCCTAAGTTGTGAGCTGTTATATTTGATTCCAATAATAGGTATGACAAAAATGCTTGAACGCACGGAAATTTGTTCTAGTTTCTACAAGGTCCGTGTAATAAATAACTCCGGAAGTAACCTGTACACTATTTAACATAATATTACGTTCATTCTCCCAAAGACTACACTCCCATAAGATGTGATGTGCAGATTGTTCATATTCGCAGTCAGATGTAGAACATTGACAGAAAGGCGAGGCAACAAGCTTGAAGGAAAATAATTTACTCTTAAAGTTACCATGACCTGTGAGAAATTGGACAACACAGTGATCCACCTCCAGCCATGTCCTGGCCAGCCGCTCACGAACGGATGGAAAGAACTGGTGGATATGTCGGCCTTTGATGGAATTATCCCACCTACAATGCCATTCAGACAAAAGTACCTTCCAGACAGACGGACTAATTAGATGTTTTTGGTGAAATACCCTATTGCGCTATAATGTATATTTTTGTTTTTAACACGTCGCCCCACACTAGGAATTTCTCCTGTATCGTGGGTGCGTTCACAAACATTTAAACTCACATACACAAATACCCAGACCCGAAACAACTATCTGTAGGCCATACAAATATTTGTTGCGACACGCCTGGCCCACTGCGCCAACCGTGTCGTCAAATGTAGGCATAGGCATGGGCAGGTTTTTGATAGGTACTATGAAACTTCCTAACAAGTTGAACCAAGCACTAGAATGCTCCAATGTCTAGAATAGTAGTACCTTCTTTTTTTTTTTTTTGGTGGGAGTAAAATCATCGAATAACCCCTCCCGCTCTTGGGCAGAGCGAAAGGGAGTGTCAGACTTCTACTGACTAAAAACCACCCATGTTCCTTCTTCGCCCTCTATGTCGAGGCCGCGATAACCAGAGGACTACCCGAAGCCCCGACAGGCGTCGGCCCTTTCGGGCCCCTCCCATGTTGCTGACATCTCTTTGAGGCGCGCGTGGAACACGAACGCGCCGTCGACACGGCCTGTTTTCGTCGTGAGACGGACGGACGGCGAGTTAGCCCATCACTCACCGTCCACAGGCCCGCGTCTACGGTGGCCGGAGGTCATCGCGGGGGAATAGTAGTACCTAAAGTCTTTAATATTACTATGAAAATTTCGTAGGCATGCCTATGTCTCACGTCACTGGTCCTTAATCAACCTACCTACTCCAACCACTGTTCAATTCACCCTTTGCTGATCACTAACCTTCAACCGTAAAAAAATCTCCTTTAGATATTGTGGCAGAAATGCCAGTAAAGATTTCTTTTAGCGGATTATTGTCGTCCATAAGCTGAAGCATTACTTCTTTTATTTTTGGTGTTGTTGGAGAAGCAAGTATCGCTCCTGAAATCAAAAGATATAAAGGGTGTAAAAGTACCCTTAACGCAAACGAAAGGCACTTGTTCTCCCCACCACTGCGATACATTTTTGGTTCTAGACCATACCTGGGAACGGTTAGTTACGGAGATATTGGGGGTCAAAGTGCCAAATTTTGCACAGCTGTTTTTCTAAATACTCGTTTTTCAGGTTAAAACTTTACGTAAATTACCTCCATGTCCCGTTTACTATTCAAAGCATCCACTAGCACAATGTTTTAAGAGTGCTACATTGAGTTTTACCGTAAAATGTGACTTTGTCCCCAAAAAAAAAAGTTGTTTCCCAGCAAACATTTTTGCGTAGGGGTATTTAGTTTGATGTACAGAATGCTTGGTTGACGTATGCGTGAAGGGTTACTTTACACCCTGTATATTAGACAGGTCGACATTTGTATAATATTGATATGTTGATAACCTGTTCACGATCTCTGGTATAGTCACTTGCGTGTTTTTTGTTTACTTGTTCCCACTCGAGGCTCAATATTTCAATTACTTTTTTTTTATTATTGTAATAGATATTTATTGCGATATATGTAAGACTCTACTAAATATATAAACTAAACTAAAAACAAACTAACTATTTATAATAATTAATAAATTAATAAAATAAAAAATAATTAATTTAATTTCAATTACTTAATGTTAATAAAACTGGTCAAGTGCGAGTAGGACGCGCTTATGAAGAGTTCCGTACCATTATGTATAAAAACGGCAAAAAAGTCATGTCTGTTGTATAGGAGCTCCACTTATTTTTTTTTTTTTAGTATTTGTTGTCTGAGCAGCAACAGAACACATAATTTGTGATAATTTCAACTGTCTAGCTGTCGCGGTTTTTGAGCTACAACCTGGTGACAGACAGACAGACGGACGGACGGACGGTCTTAGTAATAGGGTCCTGTCTCCTTTTGGGTACAGAATCCTAAAAAAATACAGAAACTCTAGGTGTGTCCCTACGCATTGCCATTGCTGCATTAAGAGCGAAAGTTTTAGCTGTTGAATTTAAATTTAAAAATGTATTTCGGAGGTCTGTCTTCCCCTTCACCTCCTTCTTTAGTTCTTACTAGTTTGACAATTCATTACTACTATAGTGAATGATAGTTTAATGAAATAAAGCAAATGAATACCCCTTTTTAGGATTCCGTGCCACAAAAAGAAAAAACGGAACACTTATAGGATTACTCGTGTGTCTGTCTGTAGGGTTCATAAGGGTTTTAGAGGGGGGGGGGGGTTGGTTTTGTAAAGTGGCCATTTTAGACGCCAGGCCCCATTTCCATATACAGTAGATGTTAGAATTGCTTAATAAAAAACGTAGCTTACCTTCCCGGTGACATCGTAGCCGGGCATCGAACCAAGTCGCTGGTATCACAAAATACTTGAAAAATAAACCGCCGCTGTAACTGTAGTCACATCTAAACGAACCCGCTTCTAAAATTGAGAAGTCTAAAATTTAAAAAAAAGAATGGAAATAGATATTAAGGTAGTTGACAAAAAAAAACTAATTATGAAACAGTGCTTTGAAAACTCGTGTGACGTTCACATTAGTATGACATATTAGTGACGTCACAAACCCCCACTCAAATCTTTGACGCGTTTTATCTTCGTCAATTTTTATTGATTTGGTAAAACAAAAAATACGTGTCCAATATTTTTCGATAATCTAACAGACGGATCTAATTAGAATCAAATTTTTTTTAATCATGCTACCACACTGTCTCGTTATATAGTATACTGCTTAATTTCTCCAGTAGTACCAAGCATTTCTCAGTAGCAGTGCCTGGTTGATTTCAATAGGTTCTCTCCCTATTACATTCCACTTAAACATAAGTACAGTGGTGGCCCAGTGGTTGCAGCCCCGACTTACAACAGCAAGTTGTAGGGTCGAACCCAGGCAGGCCGCATTACTTTGAGTAATTTATTTCATCACCACTGCTCTCAAAACGGCGAAGGAAAACATCGTGAGGAAACCGGCACGTCTTAGAACCAAAAAATCGAAGGCATGTGACATCTACCAACCTACACTGGGCTCGCGTGGTGGATTATAGCCCATTCCTCTCCTAGAGAGGAGGTCTGAGTTCTGCAGTGGGTACATGTGTGTGGGTGCAGTGGCTGCTAATGATGAACTTAACTAGCGCTAATAAGGTGGGTGTACTTAACTGTTTAATTTGCCAAACATTCAGGGATTACAAGCACATTAAGGAGGTGCATTGGAGGTGTATCTCCTGGTACACCCCAGTACACCTCTTCTTGTTACCTCAAACAAATCCTTTTGTACATGGAACATGTAGAATTTTCATAATATTCCTTATAGCAATTTATTTTTGTTCACTGTGTTGGTTTCGTGGTCGACTACCAAGTGTCAGCTCGAGGTTTTTATGCCTGAGATCGAACAAAATGGTTTTTGGGTTTTCCCGTGACCAATTTTCCATTAGCAGCTGAGGGGTTGGGTTGGTCCATGCCTTTTTTTGGGTAGTGGGAAATCATCAAGTGACTCCTCTGACTCTGGGCAGAGCGGTATCGAGTGTCAGACTTCTACTGACTAAAAACCACCCATGTTACTTTTTAGCCCTTGTGCGGAGGCCGCGGTAACCCTTTCGAACAACGCGCCACCCCGACGGGGTTTGTTCATGCCTTTTGTCATTTTCCGATAGTGTTGCCAGTAATAAATCATAATCCAGACATGTTTTGCTACTTACAGTATTAAAAAAACAAAAATCACTATGCCCAACCCAGAAGTTGAAACCGTTTTATTACGTAATTAATATAATGAGTCTTACCAATATAATCTAAACTGAATATTAACACTAAATAATTAAAAATATACTTCTTCATCTTGTAACCACTTTGAAGGTGCACCAATCGTTTTATCAACAAATACGTTTATTACGCAGATATAAAACATAAGAATCAGTGGTTTCCAAACGTAGGTCGACAGAAATTGATGAAAATGTAACACGACTATTTCAAATTTATGAGATTGTTAATTCGTTGACTAAGTAATTATATTCTTTACTTTATTAAAATTGTAACTGAAAAAAATTATATTCAAATCTTTCCATTCTTTTTAATTATTATAGCATCAAAAACTTACACTAAATAATTGTTCACGAACATTAATAATAATATTATTATAATTTTCTGTTTCGGTTTTCCGATACTCGACCTTACGTCGGTTTTGGAATAGATATCCCGTCTTGCATCCCGCAGGAAAAAAGATATCTATTTCCCCCTATCTCCTTCTTCGTGTGCGGATTGTACTTTGTGTATTTGGTGTGTGTGAGGTACTGCCGGATAATTGCAAAGAGTCTACTGTGTGTGTTGATTGTTGTGTGTCTGGTGTGGTCTCTTGTGTGTGAGGTGTACTATTAACAAACACAGTGTCTCCCAATACTTTACTGAGTATGGTGGTTGTGTGTAAGGATGCTTGCTTTTGTAGGATTGTTATGTCTATTGTTGTATTCAGCTGGTCTATGTATCTTTGTAAACTTTTACTAATAACGCCTGTAGCTCCTACTACTATTGGGATAACTGTGGTTTGAGTATTCCATAAGCGCCGAATTTATTATAATTTATTATAATATATATATAGATATTATTATTATAGATATTATTATTATTTTATTATTATTATTATTAATAATAATAATATTCCACAACTATCACACAACGCCATCTAGTCCCAAGCTAAGCAGAGCTTGTGTTATGGGTACAAGACAACTGATAAACATACTTATATATTTCTAAATACATACATATTATAGATAAATTACACCCAGACACAGAACAAATGATCGTGCTCATCACACAAACATTTGTCCTGGGTGGGAATCGAACCCACGACCTCCGGCATACCAGTTAGGGTCACTAACCACTAGACCAACAGGCCAATTAAAATTATATAGTTATAAATATTAATACACTAACAAACGCAGGTGGGATTCTCAACATCAACAACCATAAAGTTTTAATTTGAAATTTAAAAAACCCGGTCCCCCCCAGCATGACAATTTTTTTATTTAAATACTTATAATATCTTGTACTTTTGCATATTATTTATAACTTTTCAAAGATTTTTTTGAGTCGAAGGTTTGTTCTTTTTTTTAATTTAAATTTTATTTTACGCTTTTTAAACTAAGATTTAGACAGCGGGAAGCGGCTTTGTTTTATACTATGTAGTGATAATGATGATTGATGCATAGCATGTTACAATTTGTTATTTTTTTGACATTTTGAACGCATAAGTGAACGCGAATAAGTGGGAATGGAAGATGATGGAGTGACAATACAGTGTGACAAGAACGAATGCGAAGTGCACCATATTAAATACGAGTAAGCCTGGAATACACATGTTACTAGAAAAGCATGCTTGTTTGCTACAAGGTACTAAACTCATCTAAATAATGCTCTCTGAGTGTGTACATTTGCTCTAAAGCACAGACCTCTAAAACATACTTTTTACGAGCATACTTCTTTATAGCACGTCTGAGTGACATTACCTTAAGCCGATGAGTGTGGACGTGAGAAAAGCCTGAGCCACGCGGCCTAATAAGAACATTTCCGTGAAGCCGAGCCGCGTGCTTACCAGGAACGCTTTGGTTGACGTTAGTGGGGATGCGGTTTTACAGTTTTTTATTGAATACACTGACAGAAAACAACCAAAAGTTGACAGCACGATAAAAAACATATAAAATAGTAAAACCAAAGAGTACCTATCAAAACAGAGGTTTAATGCGTCGTGCTATCACGGAAAATAGACCGGCTTGAGTTGCATGCTTAGTCACAAGCATACCCTTTCCGTATAAGTAAGTACACTTGCTACTTGTATGCTAATAATTGACAGTTACTCGAAACTAGCATGTTTTCGTGCTACTGCCGTTTTATTTCGAATTCTACAATTGACACCACATAAAGGGTAAAGTACCCTTAACGCAAACGAAGGGCACTTGTTCTCCCTACCGCTGCGATTTTGGTTTTGTTCTAGACCATACCTGGGAACCCCCTAGTTACGGAGATTTTGGGGGACAAAGTTTCAAATTTTTCACAGCTGTTTTTGTAAATACCTACTAGTTTCTGGTTATAACTTTACTTAAATTACCTCCATGACCCTTTTACATATTGAACGCATCCACTAGCACAATGTTTCAAGAGTGCTTCATTGAGTTTTACCGTAATATGAAATTTTTGACCCAAAAAAAAATTCCTCAGCAATTTTTTTTGCTTAACTTAGATTGATGTACAAAATGCTTGGTTGACGTATGTGTGAAGAGTTACTTTACACCCTGTATATAATTTAAATATTTTTCAGTATTTTATTCTTTCAATTTGCATGTCGTTAACTTTAAATCCGTGTGAATATATTTGAGAACCTCTGACATAAAGCCATAAATTGTATCCAACATAACAAGTGAAGCATAAAAATTGAATAAACATTCAGTTATACAGGAAATATAAAACAAGTTATTAAAGAACACGGGAATATTATGTGTGTTTGTTTCGTTAAAAATAAAATGCAGCTATTTATGACGTGTATTGATTATTGTTTTGATGACTTTTATGAAGAACAAAGAACAAAACTTTTTTTTTTGGAAGTTTAAATCATCAAATCATCCGCTCTGGGCAGGCCGGTAGGGAGTGTCAGACTTCTAGTGACTAAAAACCATCCATGTTCCTTTGTGTCCGGTTCGCGGTATCTCTTTTCAACAACCTGTAGCCCCGACAGGCTTCGGCCCTTGCCTTGGGACCCTGCAATGTTGCTGAGATCTCTTTGAGGCGCGCGGAACACGAACGCTACGTCCGTCGTCGATACGGTACTCCAGACAAAATCTTGATTTTTAATCGTGCCTACACGATTTACCTTTCGAAGAAGTCTTTGAGAGTCAGGAACTGGAAGGGACTGGTCTTTGGAAGTGAGGACTTTAATGTAGCCTATAATAAACATGATCTTTTCTCATTGTTTTATATCTTTGTTTTCCAGACGAAATAATAACATTACACGCTAATGAAATAGTCTCGTGGCATAAATTTTTAATTTTTTACATTTTTTTTTTTTTGTGGTGGGTGTAAAATCATCTAATAACCCCTCCCGCTCTTGGGCAGAGCGAAAGGGAGTGTCAGACTTCTACTAACTAAAAACCATCCATGTTCCTTCTTCGCCCTCTATGTCGAGGCCGCGATAACCGGTGGACTACCCGCGGCAGGTGGCATAAAAACTTGTGGTAGAAAACAAAGATGGTTGTTTTAGGGTCACAGACTACACCCTACAGATGAAACAATAACTCAATAACCTCCATTTTTTGAGGGTTGAAATCTTCTAATGACTCCTCCCGCTAAGGGCGGAGCGGGAGGGAGTGTCCGACTTCTACAGGACAATTTTTTTTCTTAGCACTTTGTGTCGAGGCCTCAGTATCTCTTTCGAACAAAGTAAAAGTACTGAGGTGGGCCACTAATTACTATGTTCTGTTCTGTACGCAATACAATTACCGCCAGTGAGTTCATATTATTACAGATTAAAGCCCTTTTAGTCATCAATTCTTTATTGCTACACCTCTACCAGGAACTTTGGAAGACACAGGCGTGCGTACGTTCATGTGGAGCTAGGATTTCCAACCGGATATGTAACCACGTAAATGCTCGTACGTAATTAGAACTATCGGTACGTACAGCTGGCTGGATTCCAGTGAACGATCGACTCACGTAGATCAGCTAGTGGTAGACTAAACTAATAAATTGTTCAAATGATGGATACCTAGATCGAAGCAAGAGGTTACAGAATTAACCTGAGTTTTGATAGATGGTAAAAATAGGATTCTGATAAATCATTGGAGTTCGACCACCTATCACCAAATAAGCTGCTCACATAGCTTTGGCCGCGGATATACGTAGAGAACGCAAGTATTACGATTCGTATACTTATAAATCTTTTTTTTGCCACCTCTTATGACGTCATAATTGAGTTACAATACAAGCCAGACTACTTATAGAAATTTAAGCGCGTAATATTGTTGTTTTAAACAAATTAACTTGTTACGATTAAGTTAAAAGCAGATGTTGTCCCATACCCTAAATGAATGACTCATGATTCTTATTTTTTTCATTTATTCATTTGCTGACATCTCTTTAAGGCGCGCATGGAACACGTACGTGACGTCGACTCGGCCTGTCGTCATAACACGGACGATCGATGACCTAGCCCATTACTCACCGTCCACAGACGCCTACGGGGTGACTGGAAGTCACTACGTGGCCGGACGCCCATAGCGTCTCCCACGGCAGTTGGGACGAGAGGTTCTTTCCCTCTCACGTTCCGTCTCGTATTGAAAAGTTGTCAATTTGACTCTTATGCATAGGACCCATCGTTTTCTATTGTTGCTACCCAATCCCGCATTATACAACAACAATTTGCATCTTTCTGAAAAACACGAAACTCCGTGATACATACATGCAGACACGCAACAATAGACTCTATTAACAGCACAATACAAACGTGCAGGTCATTCGTTATCCTTCAGTTATCGCGGAGAAAATCATGTAAATCGTTTTCTCAAGTCAGTGACGTAGTGATTGGCGTGACGATATTTTGGTATTGTGTATTTTTGTGATGAGTTATGTGAGAAGTTGTGCTTAGGTGTTATGTGATCTTACTACATAACAAGCAATTACTAAAAGGATCAGTTGTATGATGTAGGCGTTTAGACATTGAATTTAGATAATGAGTGCCCATGGGTATTAAATTGTCCCATAATTTTTGTTTTTTAAGTTACTCCTGGGAACTACTTGACCCGTAACTTTTAAATTCCATCCTAACATCCTTTACAATTTATCCCAGATGCGCAAAGAAACACAGGTGTAGAAGATATTACATAGTCAGTGTCTTATAAATATTCAACAATTACTCATTTGTTTAAACCATCATATGACGTCACTCAACCAGTGGGAAGCAAGTTACACTTTGACGGACGCCTAAAAAATTGCTAATTCTAAGCCTTTTACGTGTATATACCTTTATAAATAATTACTACACTTTATTAACCGACTTCCAAAAAGGAGGAGGTTCTCAATTAGTCTGTTTTTTATGTTTGTTATCGGATATCTCCCTCATTAATGAACCGATTTTCAAAATTAATTGTGTATTCGAAAGAGAATACTTAACGTTTTAATTATTAAAGAACCCCTCCCGCTCTGGGCAGAGCGAAAGGGAGTGTCATACTTCTACTGACTAAAAACCACCAATGATACTTCTCAGCCCTCTCTTTCGAACAACCCACAGCCCTGGAGTAGCAACCCATAGCCTTACATCGTCAATGATCTTGAGATATTTCATTGTGTATAATGCTCATATTTCAAATCGGGTCAGAAAGATTTGCGTCCATCGGCTATCAAAACAGATTTACGTACGAAACCTCTCAAGAAACGATTCCTTATCGGAATTTCCTATCAATCTTTTCCTTATAAGTAGGGTAAGACTCACGGAAACTACCTTTTTGCGATTTACATAAACCGTATACATAAATAAGACGTGGTTTATTTTTAGGTACAAAGAAATCAACATTTTGATAGGAGTTACCCTGCTCCGGTGGAGTTTTTTGTTTATTTCGTATAGGTACAAACTGGAATACTGGCACGTAGAAATTATTGATTTAACAGGATTATAGAAGTGCTGTCTACGCTTCTTTTTATGCGTCCGTGACACCCATGGACCAATGACTCGACTTCAGTATAAAGTAATTTTTTTTAATAACTTTTCACCACTTTAGGAATTTCTCCTGTGTCGTGGGTGCAAAATCAAAATATTTTATTTCACATAGGCATGCCTTTACAAACATTTAAACTCACATACACAAACAGCTCGATATCTATGATTTCGTAGTTTGTCGGTAACACTCTTAGGTAAGATTATTACAACAAAATTATAAGCACCGTTTACGTTCAGCAGACACCTTTCGGATACTCATATTAGGATCATAATATTTTTTTTTATTTATAACTAGCTGACCCACGCAACTTCGTATGCGTCACAATAATATATAACTTACAACCTTCCTCGATAGATCGACTATCCAACATAGTAATATTTTTTCAATTAGCTTTTTAATGTTCAAAGAATTTTCCAAGGCGTCTGAGTTTTGAGTTAAATCGTAACAAACAAAAAAGCTAATCTTTCCTCTCTATAATTTTTGATAGAACCTTAGATTACATTATTAAATTGAGAATTACTATAGATACCTACCTATCTCTTACTGTTAAATATACAATCATCATCATCATCATCAGCCTATATTGTTCCCACTGCAGGGACTCAGGCCTCCTCTCTCGGTGTGGGATGGGCTATAATCCACCACGCGGGCCCAGTGCGGATTGGTAGATGTCACAATCTTCAAATTCTTCAGATTTTTACCTTCACCGTTTTGAGAGCAGTGGTGATGAAATAAATTACACAAAGTAATGCGCCTGTCTGGGTTGGAACCCACGACCAACTGTTCGTAAGTCGGATCCGCCACCACTGGGCCAAATATGTTTGCTGGAGCCGGAGGATGCAAAAAAAACCAATTTACTTTAAACTAATTTATTTAAAATAAAAGAAATTACAATTTAAAATTCTAAAATTACGCAGGTGACAATTGGTCGATGTTTGTACCAAGAATGCCCGAGGCGTGGAAAACGTTGAAGGCATTCGATGTCCGGTCCCACGGTTGCGAAAATGCTGCGTAGGCGCCTCGTGTAAGTGAATCGCTGCGATGCGCAATATCGGTGTCACCTAAGTCCACAGTCCGTGTTTTATACCGAATCGTAATATCAGCGATCCTTATGTTATACCGTTGCGTAACACCTCCCCCCGTAGAACAGCGACTATTTGTTAACTGTTGTTAAAAATGTTGCTGTAAGATGACTGGGGTCCATCTTGATCCCAGCTGGATGAATATTCCTTCTTGGTTCTGCTTCAGCATAAGTGTCTTGATCTGCGTTCATTTCCATAGATATTGGGACAACCTTTTTGTCTTTATTTCCCATCCAATGCCGGTATGTAAGAGCAATGGCAAGTACACCTGCACTAAATAGTAATAGGTATACAGGTATGGTGGTATGGTAGAGGCTTCCATCTGATATCTCGTTGAGTCTTACTGGAGGCTGTACTGAAACTTTCTTGTAACTTTCGTGGAGATTCTCGAGGTTGATTGAATTAAGCTGTACCAATGATTCTTCAGTTTTTGATATAGTGTTCTGTTCCCATAGAGTTCGTATTCTAAGTACATGTCCTTTAATTCGGTTGTCGGTGTTAGCGATAGTAAATTCGGTGGTTCTTATCAGGCAATCTTGCGGTATTGTAGCCAAGTAACTTCCTTGAAGTGTTCTGAATTGTTCCTGTCCACATGACGTCTGAACTTTTGCAGGTATGGGGAAGCTTAGTGTGTAATGTTTTTCGTCCAGTTGTTCCAGAGCTTGCTTGTGTAGAGTGACTGGCGTTAATGTACAGGAGTTGAGATGCTGTTGGGTGATGAGCTGTTGCACGCAGTCCGGCTTGTCTATAACCTTGAAACCAACTTTCTCTTCGCAGAGGTACCATGAGTTAAGCTTCGGACATTCTGTCTCCATGTACATAGAATATGATTCATGAATTGCTATAAAAGGTGAGGTAGGGATAAGGGCCATATTATTTTTGTTAGGAATTATGGACAACTTGTATAGGGTATAGGTTCTTGGTAAGGCAATCGGCACCTTTATAACTATAACTATTTTCTTATCTATATAATATGATCCTAATTTTAAAATATTATAGTACTCTCGAAGATCGATGTCAATGATTTCGTCTTTTGAGTATAGTAACCCTAATTTGCTTATCATATTTCTAAGATTACCTAAACTAACCATAAAATGGGTAGTGCTGGAAGCACGCGTAAAAGCTACCATAAGTTCTATTTTATTTAACTCATCCGATAATGTCTCTATATTATCGTTTAAAATAAGTAAGTGCTGTGCTAGATGGGCATACGTTACTAGGTCTGCCTGCTTGTATGCGTCTTGTTTTATGATTTGGTTGAGTTTTTTAGCAATAGTGTTCTGGTTGTCTACTATATTTTTTAATACATTAGAATGTTCTAACATCCATTCTTTAGTCAAACTTATGTGACGGTTAAATTCCGTTTCTAGTTGATTGATGTTACCTTCTAAAACTTGGATGGCGTTGTTATATTTGACTGCATCTGTGTAGTCTAAGTTTCCCGATATACTTTTTATAACTGACCCTAGTCCGTCAATGAGTCCTCTTTTAACGCGACCAGGCTCAAAACTTTTTATTTGTATGGATATCTTTTCGAGTTTGTCTCCAAGGTAACCTATGTGGGGTTCGAAGAGTGACAGTGTTTTATTGTTAATTACGGGCCTAAATTCATTTAATTGCATTTTAACTAAATCAACCTTTGACTGAATATCTTCTAAGTCGATGTATAAAAGGAAGGAATGGTAGTGAGACACAATTTTTGTAGGTCCCAATTTGAAAGGGAGTAATCCGGGTCCGTCTTCTAGTGGCTCAAGTAATATGTCCTCTGCTTGGACCAGGTGTAGCAATATCGTCAGTGGTATTCTGCAACAATTGTTTAGTGTTAGGTGTTCTTTTAAGACGTGATTTGGCAACAGGGCCACGCTTCTTTTTTGTGTAAATATGAATGGGCAGGTCAGCTAACACTGTGTCATGCGTGTAGCGAGGTGCGAGTTTCTGTCTGTTAGCTAGTGGATTCTTAACAAATACCTGTTGGTCTGGCTCGTATTCCTTTTCAGGCTCCCTATCTTTGTTCCTATGTTCGATTAGTTCTGTGCGTTTATGCAGGGACGTTTCATTAATAGCCTCGTATACTTTAGACATCTTATCTCGATGTTCTTGCACGTATTGTTGTAGCAAGTGCACGGATATATCTATATCTGAGGGATCGCGAGGGTCCGTATGACCGGTAACTACCTCAAGTGGTCTGCATTTTGTAAAACTGTGTATGCTACTGTTATATGCTAACAAGGCGTATGTCATAAGGTTGACAATCGCTTCACTATGGTGTTGTAGTTTTAGAATTCTCAAATGTTCTAATAAAGTGGAGTGTAAGCGTTCCACCATCCCATTATCATTGGGGGCATGGGCCAAGGTTTTATGATGTTGAATTTTATGGACACGCGTAAATTCGGTAAATAGCTGATTAGTGAATTCGGGTCCCTGGTCAGTGACTATTGATACTGGAACGCCGTGATGGGAGCAAAACTTTAGAAGGGCTTGTACTACACTAACTGCTGTGCCATCTCTGAGATGGTATGCCTGGGCGTATTTAGAGAAAGCATCAATGATGGTCAGGTACTTCTCGTTTTGGGCCGTAAACAAATCTAGGTGAACTACATCAAACGGTTTAGCTGGTGGTGGTACTATGCAGAATCTTTGTTTTATAGGATTTCGGTCATATTTGGCTTGCCCGCATATATTGCATTCATTTATGTACTTTGATATTTGATCTTTCATTTTTGGCCAATAGTACTTATGGGATAAGGCTAGGTAGCACTCATTTATACCGCGATGATTAGTTTTACCCTCGTGGTATTTCTGAATGATCTCTTGCTGTTTGAGATATTCCTTTACGTTTTCTAATTCGGTTTTAGTTAAAACAAGATTCATAGCAGAGCTCTTGAACTTTTCTTGGATTATTGGAACTATCTTGTACATAGCTAATGGGGGATGTATTATAATGCCAGTTTTAACCTTCGGGTTTACGAATTCTTTAATTGCATTTATTACATCCTCCTCTAAATTTGATTCGGAGAGTTGGATGGAGGTACGGGTGTGAGTCTCAAATGGCTTAAAAACTGCTGGGCGTCTCTTTATATCACCTACCACTGTAAAACATATTTGCCTATTAAATTTATTTAATGGATCATCTGAGATTGGTATTTCTAATATTGGATTTTCGGCACTGGTGTGAGCTGTGAGAGTGGATGAGCCCACTACGGATGGGGGCTTTTCGGATACGTTAACTATGATGGAGCTCGTTTCCTCGTTATTAATTTCGATTCGCGACAAAGCATCGGCATTTGTGTTGCTTTTGCCCTGCTTATAAACTACCGAATAGTTATATTCACTGAGCTTGAGTTTCCAGCGAGTTAGTCTCGAGCTAGGTTCTTTTATGTTCATGATCCATTGAAGCGGTTTATGATCTGTTATAATTTTGAACTTACGTCCGAATAGATATGGCCGAAAATACTTGGTTGCCCAAACAATAGCTAGAAGCTCCTTTTCTATCGTGCTATAATTGATCTCGCTTGTGTTTAGTGTACGCGAAGCATAGGCTATTGGTTTGTCCGAACCTATAGATCCCTGTGAGAGTATCGCTCCTATGGCTAAGTTTGATGCGTCTGTCGTGAGTAGAAAATCTCTATTAAAATCGGGATATTGTAAGATCGGATCGTTGGTAAGTAATGTTTTACATTTTTCGAAGCAATTTACATAGTTGGTATCATTGCAGGTTATTTTTGAGCCCTTCTTTAAACATTGGGTCATTGGTTTCGTGATTTTGGCGAAGTCGGGAATGAACTTCCTATAGTACCCTAGCAACCCTAAAAATCTTTTAATTTCCGTGGCTGTTTTGGGAAGTGGGAATTTTTGAATAGCTATAATTTTATCGGGATTCGGTTTAATGCCATCTTTACTAATTATATGTCCGAGATATGCTGTCTCCAATTTTAAGAATTCCGACTTATCCATCTGTATTTTGAAATTAGAATCTCGGAGTCTTTTAAAGACTTTTTCCAAATTTATTATATGCTCCTGTAAGCTAGTGCTAAATACGATGATGTCATCTAAATATACTAGGCAAATAGAATTTTGGAGGTCCCTAAGCACATTGTCCATGACCCTTTGGAAGGTTGATGGTGAATTTTTAAGACCCATTGGCATGCGTAGGAACTCAAAATGGCCATGTTCTACGTTAAATGCAGTTTTTGGGATATCATTTGGGTTCATCTCGACTTGATAAAATCCACTGGCGAGGTCGAGGGTTGTGAAATATTGGCAATTGCCTAATTTATCCAACACATCAGTTATGTTCGGAATAGGGTACTTATCATCAATGGTTTTTTCGTTCAGTTTCCTAAAATCCACTACAATTCGCCATTTGACTTTACCGGATGCATCAGATTTTTTTGGGACTACCCAAATGGGTGAGCTCCAAGCCGATTCTGAAGGTTGAATGATTCCCTGTTCTAACATTTTTGAAATTTGACTGCGTACTTCTTCGCGATGTACAAATGGGTATCTATAAGTTTTAGTATAAACTGGTACCTCATCTGAAGTACGTATGCTGTGTTTTATTTTATTGGTAAAGGTAAGCGGTTCTCCTTCTATATAAAATATATCGGCATATTGCGAAACCAAAGACTTCAGATTAGCGCGCTCTTCATCATTTAGATGGTCAGTGCGTAACCGAGATAGTACTTCCTCTACTCGGGTTTTAAGTGGTTGATGGGTACATTCTAAATTATAAGTTTCTGCTTTAATAGGTTGGTCCATGGAGAAAATTAAGTCATTATTAGTTGGATTGAAAATTTCTAGGTAACCGCGATTATTTTTGACACTCGTAATACATTCGTTTATGCAGCAATTTGAAATTATCTGATCAGGAATTAAAGCATCTCCATCTTGTATATTAACTGGGACCCTGACTAACTTTGAGGAATTTGCTGGTACAACATCTTCATATAAATTGCTATTGCGCGAATTGTACATAACTATTGGGTTAACTGCAACTTTTGTAATTAATTTATTATTTTTAAGATCAATATTTGACTCCCACTTATTCAACAAATCTAAACCGATAAGGCCGTCAAAGTATTCGTGAAACCTGTATATGTAGAATGTTAAATCATTGTTGTCGTTTATCTCCTGAAAACAAGGTAAGTTAATGGAGTAATCATTACGGCTAGTTGCATGCACGTTCGTTACCTCAAAAGGGTCATAGTTCCATGGTAAATGTGGGTAAAACCTCTGGACAGCTTCAGGGCTAATAAACGATTGGTTCGCCCCTGTGTCGATTAATAATTTTAATGGTGGGTCTGAAATAACTATATATGGTAGGTAACGTTGGGTTTGTAGATTGACCTCTATTTTAATTCGTTTGTAGTCCGACTCTCCTGAAAATTTCCCTGATTAGAAGACGCTGACTCCTCGGTAGATTTCCCTTCAGATGTCGCCTGATTTGCCTCTGGGGCAATCGCAATTGGGGAACCTAATTGCTGGTTCATATATGCATTCCAAGCATCATAGTAAGAATAGTCGGGCTGTTCAAAGGAATTATACAAATAACCGTCGAAGTTATTATCACAATAAGGTTCAAACATATATGGATATTCAAAGCATTCGTTGAAATTCATCTCTCTAGTCCTAAAATAATTGGAAGGTGGTGGGTTCCCCTGCCTAATCCAATTGTTACCCCGGAATGGCATTGGTCTCGGTACGAAATGAGATACACCGCTCATTGGTTTTGGTGTATCATTTGAGTTTGGCCCTTTAGATTGATTATTAGCAGATGAATTATTTTGTGGATTATAGTTAAAAGGACGTGCCCCGAATATCTGCTGCGTACGCGATGGACCTTGTTGCTGGACTTGCTGCGGTTGGTTAAAGCTTGGTCTCCACATTTGCGGTAGACGTTGCAGTGGATGTGGCATAGCTATATTTGGTCGGGAGGGGCCAGGCATATTAAAATTAAACGGCCTTTGCATGGGCATGGGAATGTTCGGCATGACAGCCGGTGCCTGAGGCTGTGGCTTTTTAGCGGGTATATGCTCGTTTCGCTGTTGTAAGTAGAGAGTGTTCATTTCCTCATGAACAAACTCAAGTGCTTTTTCAATCGTGTCCGGTCGCATGCACCTAATGCGTGAACCTAAGGGGTCACGAAGGCCCCGTAAGTATGATTGCAAAGTTAGTTTTTGATAAAGAGAACGTTTCGAATCAATTGTACTTTGAACGGTTTCATGTAGCGACACATAGGTCATAATAGTGGCAAAAAGAGTTTGGCACTTTTCGTAAAATTCCTGTGGTGTGGAAGAGCCTTGAGTTAATAGAGCCAAGTCGTTATAAAGCGAGGTCTCATCGCGTTGGTCAGAGAAGTTGTTAACTAAAGAACTGCGTATGCCAACCCAAGTTTCTGGTACGCCGTGGGTGTTAATTAACCGGGCTGCGGGTCCAGTGACCTTGTTAAGAATCCCGTTCAAAAGTGTCAAGTTTATTAATTCGCGCCCTGGTTCAGCTGATACATAGGCCTGCACTAACTGGTCACACAGTTTGATGAATCTGGTGAGGACATTGGGGTTTCCGTCAAATTCGGGGACTACGCGTAAGGCCTTGTGAATTTCGTCTATCGCCGCCATTTCTATGGTTATATCTCTATTTTCTAACTGCCTAAATGAATCTAATAATGACGATCTGGACGATCTATCTAGCCTAGGGGTCCTCGATTGCCTGGGATGGAAAATCTTGGATTTTTATGATTAACACTTAAGGACAAGGATGAGCAACTCAAGAAATATTCTAAAGTACTCACATGAACATAATTGGTCCCTCTGCGGTATCGATGTCTGGATACTCCTCCTGACGACAGCTTCTGAAGATCCGGATACTCGTACGGTGCTTGATAGTCACCCGGGTGACTCGCGAGTCGCGATTTTAAGTCGATCCTATGAATTTAATCTCGCGAACCGGCCCGCGAGTATCCTACCGGCTGCGCCAAATATGTTTGCTGGAGCCGGAGGATGCAAAAAAAAACCAATTTACTTTAAACTAATTTATTTAAAATAAAAGAAATTACAATTTAAAATTCTAAAATTACGCAGGTGACAATTGGTCGATGTTTGTACCAAGAATGCCCGAGGCGTGGAAAACGTTGAAGGCATTCGATGTCCGGTCCCACGGTTGCGAAAATGCTGCGTAGGCGCCTCGTGTAAGTGAATCGCTGCGATGCGCAATATCGGTGTCACCTAAGTCCACAGTCCGTGTTTTATACCGAATCGTAATATCAGCGATCCTTATGTTATACCGTTGCGTAACAGGCCACTACTGCTCACAAAACAATATACAATAACACCTTGTAAATATTCTGGTGCAATAAATAATTTGAATTTGAATTTTCCGGAGGCCAGTACCTCCATGTATTTTAATGTGTATTGTATATGTATTTTGTCGCGCGTACATTTTAACATTGCGGTTTCTTCTAAGATATTTGTTTAAACTATATGAAGTTTAAGGAACAAATATTCTATATTAAATTTCCTTTCTAACAAACATATTTATTTAGATATAGATTAATACCATATGGGTTAAATAAGCTTCGCAAAAAATAATTCTATTTAACCTAACATTTCGATAGTAAAAAATGGTTACAGTAAGTCAATCTTAGTAGATAGATATATTATGCTATCGCAGACTTATTTGTAGAACTTTTAAAAAGGAACATTTTGTTCATACATAATATTTGCATAACTTAAACCATTTTCGCAGCGCAGGCAACGGAAGCTCTCAATAAGGTATATCGTTTCCCGTTTTTGCAACATATTTCATTTATGCTCTACTCTTATTGGTCGTAGCGTGATGTTATATAGCCTAAAACCTTTCTCGATTAATGGACTATCCAACACAAAAAGATTTTTTCAATTCTAACCAGTAGATCCTGAGATCTTAGCGTTCAAACAAACAAACAAACAAACTCTTCAGCTTTATAATATTAGTATAGATAAATACTTAAGTAGGTATAATATAGTGCACCTACATAATAAACAATATGATTTTTTAGTCGCCGTCCAATTTTTTTTCTAGGCATTATGTATCATTCACTTACACAATTTTTAGAAAAAAAATCGATAAGTACTTAGATCTTCAAATTAAATCATTTTCTCGAAAAAAATATCCGCTCTCCGTAAAAAGATAAAACTTTGTGATGTGATATGAGTGATTTTTCAATATTTTTGTATTGAGTGATAATGATTTTCGGCAAAGATCAATGAATTCGTGTTTTGGAAAATATCAGAATTAGGACGGTGACTAAAAAATCATCTTGTATTGGTTTTATCCCCGAGTGGATTTCGGAAAATGTCCCACGGGATCATACAACGATTGACGAGAACTTATGTGATAATTCAGGTTATACACCACATATATATAACCAGATATTTTTGCATGAAAGACTGACAAACATCCATTTATATATTCATCAAACCCCACAAATTTTCGCATTTATAGTAGTAGTGAGAAGCAATTTGCTCTTTATTAAACACTTTATAAAATCCTACACTCCATCAATAATTCCACTAGCCCTATTTAAGTCTCCCCTCTTCTTCGTTGCCTGTCTCAAATAAAACAGTTCTACAGCTAAACCCTACCTACCACTTACGTAATTATACAATTAAGTCTAACTGCAAACTGACGGCTGCGGTATAAACTAGAATGGGTAAACTTAACACCTAGTAAGCTTTGAGCGGGCACGCGAGTCGTTGAGTATCGATTAACCGCTACCCTACATAATCGATACAGGCTGGACCACTACGATTGGCACTCGATTGCTTATCACCTCGATTGCGACGACACTATGAAAGTTAAGATTCTTATTGCATCTAAGTTCTTATTTGCATGAAATATGATACAATAATGGTCAATATGGTACAATGTGGTACAATTATGGTACACTTTGGTACAATATGGTTAAACATGAAAAGGTTTCGCATATTTTGCTTAGGTATTTCATTCAGAACGCAAACTTAAATGTACAATATACTCCTTAATAACATTAAAGAAAAAATAAAATTTCAGTGTTGACAACAACATTCACATAATTAGAAATAGCATGAATAAAGTTACAAAAAAAAAAATAACCAGCTTAAAAAAACACTCGCCCCAAGTTTGTTGTTTGTTTTGTTTTTTAAAACTAAACATGCTTAGAAGTCAAAGGTTATAGCTAAGATATTTTTTTTTTTAAATTGGGACATGCCCGCCACACTATTCCCAAACCACTGTAACTCCTGTAAGCCAGAATCAACAGTGGCGACCACAAGAAAAGCGCCGAGACAATGAAACCCGACGAAGTCCCAGAGAAACGATTTAACTGTCTTGGATCCCGCAACGAAATTAATCAGAAAAGAATAGCGGAGGAGTAGGAAAAACATAATTTTTACTTCCCTCCATATCAGCAGGAGACAGATCTGAACAAGGCCAATAGGCACACAGGGACGTATACAACTGGGATAAGCCCAGTTGCCTAGCACCACGGATATTATTGTCATTAATATTACTGGGTCCTAAGTTGTGAGCTGTTATATTTGATTCCAATAATAGGTATGACAAAAATGCTTGAACGCACGGAAAAAATTGTTCTAGTTTCTAAGATATCTAAGATATAAATACCTGTGGCTATGCGTTTTTTTTTTTCGTTGATTAAAGGTTTCAATACCCTTGATAATTTATCGACAATCTCTAGTACCTACCCTACCAAAAACTAGGGACTCGGTAGAAGGGTTAATGGTATAGGTCTATGTATAGCTAATCTTATCTATAATAAATTCAGCCACAGTTTACTCTAGGGTCACGCATGGTAACACACGATTTACGAGACATGCGAGTCATAGTTTGATTAATAGTCCTAGATGTGTACTAGTTTAAGCTCTGTGACAGAACTGTCTGGGTAAATTATAATGGACTGGCCGACAAATTCGTTCACATTATATAGCATACTAGCTGATACCCGCGATAAATTAAATTATAAACTAGAACCTTCATCGAGAATCACTCTTTCTATCCATTGGTGAAAACAGCACAGAAATCGGTGGAGTCGTTTTTGAGTTTATCGCGAACAGACAGACAAACAGACACGGTGGAGGACTTTGTTTTATAATAGTATGCACTGATATTGTTCGCCATATTTTCGTCGATATTCGGAAATTTTATGGTTCGAAAACTATAGTTATGTATCCTTCACAAACGAAAACTAAATCCAACAAAAAATAGGGTTGAGGTTCCCTCAAGTCGTGTGACGTCACAAGGGTAGTATTTTTTTACCCACAAAGTGACGTCAAAAACGCACTCATGATCTTTGACACGTTTTATTTTCGTCAATTTTTATTAATTTGATAAAACAAAAAAGAAGGAACCAAAATTTTTTGAAAATCTAACAGACGGACTAGTTAGATTTGGTGAAATACCTCAATAATCTAAATGAAGAAGTGTGGTAATCGACTTAGAGAAAACTTCATAATAATGTGCAATGGTAGGACCATGGTGGTTTCAAGTAAATTAGAAAAAAACAAGAAGAAGTATTGTTTCTTATGATCATCTGCCTACCCTTTTCCCTACAAAGTTGGGGTCAGTTTCCAGTGCATCTGAATACCAGTATTTTACATGGAGCGACTTCCTATCTGACCTCCAAACCCAGTTAATAATAGGTAATACGAAACCCTTTGGTAAGACTGGTTGTCAGACTTTCAGGTCACTGACTACCCATAACGACTGCCAAAGATCTATATATGGCACGGAGAAAACTTGGTACGTAATGGGCCCATCTACAAGCCAACCTAAGCGGCGGCTTAACCTAAAGATTGACCCAAGTTGCAGTTATTATTATTGCTAATGCTCATTAAAATTAACGAAGCGCAAAACTAACCTAGTACGTAGTATACAACCAACTAATAACTAACTTTCTGAAACAGACCATCCATCTTGAATCTTTAAAGTAGTTCCTCAACAGTAATGGGGCACAGTTATGAACGACCATTTAATTCAATTAGGCCATTTATGAGGTCTTTAGGGACGGCTTGATGGGGCACACTGGCTGAATAAGCGGTGGGTCAGTATGCAAATACTGAGAAATTCGCTTATTAGCTCAGTGCAGGCTGGAGGTCGCTTTGAATTTAGATTTAGATGGCTACCTGAAAATGCCGTGCGCATTTTAGTTAGAAATTACGAATACACACTAATTATTATCATTCCGTTATTTTTCTTTATCGTATTGGTTAATGTCAAACCTAACTTTGCTTTAGATGCCGTAGAGAAATACAACCCAGAATCAAGTGAAAATACAATTAATACGCACATGAATTCCACAAATCAGGGGTGCGCTCGAGCGCAGCGAGCGAGCGTCTTAATCAAATCTTAATAAAATCGGGATCTATGTCTTAGCATCCAACGGTCACACCACTAATCAATCACTGCTTTGTCCCATTTGTAATCAAGTTCATGTTCAAGTATCAATCGAATAAGCAGCCTTATTAAAACAAAGTGTACAACGCCGCAAAAGAAGTTTTTACTTCAAAAAACTCGAAAACATGTGACATCTACCAACCCGCATTGAGCCCGCGTAGTGGATAATTATTATTATTTAATTATTATATTATTGCTCATCGTGGTTAATTATTTATAGCTCATTCCTCTCCTAGATAGGAGTCTTGGGTCCCTGCATTAGGAACTGTATATAGGCTGGTGATGATGATGAATACATAATACATATTACAAATAACTAAGGCATCAGGATATTTGTATGGCTGTCAAGGTTTGTACAACACATCCCATCCTGCATCTGTGGTCACTTCGTCAGCAGTCAAAGCCAGGCTTGTCAATAGACGACAAGCCACATAACATGTCCTACAAACTTCTGTTTCCCTGGTACAATTTGTGAAGGATGATAGGCATAGAATTGGGATAGGATAGGATTATTCCAGTTATTTTACGTCCTGTACTACGAGAAAATACATATTAAAGATGGCAGATCGAATACTTAGGTTCTTATTGGCCATAAAGCATTTTTCTTAAGTGAACGTATTACATTAGTATGATGTGAGTTAACATAAATAATTCAAATTTAATAACAGTATTATTCAACGATCAGCCATTCAAGAAACGTACTTGGAATTTGTATTTATCTTTTTAATTCACAGAGGCTACAATATTCATGATCATCTGCCTAGCCTTTTCCCAACTATATTGGGGTCGGTTTCCAGTCTAACCGGATGCAGCTGAATACCAGTATTTTACATGGAGCGACTGCCTATCTGACCTCCACAACCCAGTTAATACTAGGTAATACGATACCCTTTGGTAAGACTGGATGGCAGAGGCAACAATATTACGCCAATCATTTGCTTAGTGATAATAGATACTAATATGCTTCCTTGGTTTTGTGGTCGTAAGCGCGACTGCTAAGCATGGATTGGATTCCCGGGTCGGGCAAAGTGTTATTGTGCTTTTCCATCAGTAACTTATCAGTAACAGCCACGGAGTTTGGATTTGTGCCCGTTTGTTGGCAATAGGCTCGCCCCCTATTACATTGGACTTCAAACATAACTGGCGAAATGTACACCTTTGTGTAACCCTTTGGGGTTAAAGGCGCGATGTTATGTTATCAATTCTCAATAATCTTAGATTACTCCGAAAAGGAGAATATTTCAAATTAAATCAGACAGAAACAAAGAATCCGTTGCCTTATTCAATGAAAATTATTCACAATAATATCTTCAGTCAAAAACTGAAATATGAAACAACAAAAGCAATATGAAAGCAAAGCCACTCTGTTTTAATTTAGTAAATGAACTTTGGAATTAATAATTAAAATGTTTGAGTCACTTGCGGCCTCACGGTTTTTGTCAGAATATCTCTTGATTCAAACGTTCGTTTCAGCCGTCGGCAACCCTAGTGGTAAATGATAATGCGGTCAGCTTGGGTAAGGCTTGTGACGCATTGTCGCTAGGGCTGGCACGTGGTTAAATGTACGATAGTACATCCGTATTTTGGAATACGCCTTGCATAGTTTTGGCGTACAAAGATCTGATTTTTAGCCTAATTTGAATAATAATGACTCAAGTATTTTAACAATGAATAACGATGTCTAGGTTATTTTTTGGAAGGTGGAAAATTATCAAATGACTCCTTCCGCTCTGGGCTGAGCGGAAAGGAATGTCAGACTTCTACGTACTAAAATAAAACCCATGTTCCTTCTTAGCCCTTTTTGTTCCCGGCTGCGGTATCTCTTCCGAACCACCCTCAGCCCCGGCAGGCGTCAATCCTTGCAATGTTGCTGAACGACGTCTAAGCCTTGGCGCTATAAATGACAATTTGTTATAAGTGTGGTTAGTGCCTATTAGTAGGTGACTAACGTAGCCTATAATTCCTCTTTTTTTCTATTTTTACCCGACAGCGGCGAAGCCCAACAGGAGGGTTATGTGTTTTACGTGTATGTTTTTATCATAAAAACGAAAGTAATGGAATGGGGTATACCACATCGGTTATTTGGATAGAATTCTCAAAACAACTGATTGATTTCCAAACGTACTATGTGTACATTTAGTTTTCCAATATTAACAAAATATATAAAGTCATATTCTGTACCATATAATTACCAACAATTCTATTGTCCGAAGCTATGAAACTCGATTCAAGGTACCCTTTTTATTGTTTTCGGTACATTATTACGTTCTATTCAAGCCAAAAGGCCTGAAAGGTACTGTGAATGTATGAATTATTCAAATTAAGGTCAGGTAGAAGCATGCTTGACAATACTTGTCTTGTACAATATGTGTGTACTGTGTAGTTCGCATGACTGTGTTAATTTGACTTTATCTACGATCACTTAGCGAGCGTAACACGCGAAATGTTTTCTTTCGGTTTTCGTAAAGAATTTAAATTTTACTGTTTTTCGAATAGTTGAGAAATTAATCTCTCAACAATACGGTACGCAGTGGCGTGCAGTGGTCCCCTACGATGGGTAGGCTACGAATAAATGACAGCAAAAAAAAAAAAAAAGTAAGCCTGTAAAAACAAAACTTTTAAATACAATTCAAAAACTCACCACATTATTCAAGGTTTAACTCACGATTTTCTAATGACGATGCAAACAGAAGAAAGATTCGGCCACCTCAAATATCTCATCCAAGTGAGTGGGTGATAGTTACAGAACACGTAACTTGCAAGATTTTGGATAAATTTTCGTAATTTGGGTACATGTCTACCTTTAGATACAACTTGAATCTTATCATTATACGATCCGCCCCTAAGACGACCCACTGACCGATAATTGAGAACACTTATTACCTTTAACATGTAATAAACACACATTATCAGCACAAACTTCACAAGTAAATACCATTGTTATTTGTTACGTGAATAAACAAGTAATACACAATAAAATTAATATTTACACTACTGTTAATAACGTTTACTCAAAAATGCATGTAATGTTGTCATTATTTTGACAAACTTGTTTGAGCAAAGTCGACCTTGCCGGTCTGTTTCAAGGAGCGGCCGGCAAAGTTTTGCTGGCCGCTCTAACAGGCCGGCAATGTTTTGCCGGCCGCTATTTTGACGTTTCAACGTTTTAAAAAATCAATTCCAAAAAGATTTTATTTAAAACACAGCTGTTTGTACGTCTAAAGGTAAAAAAAAAAAAGATTTAAATGAAGTAATAAATGAAGAAATAATCCAGCAGTCAAACACCGCATTAGAATTATCGCAAACTATCAGTAATATCAAACCGGGAAAGTCGGTGTTGAATTTTAGTAACTGTACTTTTCATAATTGTCATTTTAATTAAAAGTCTAGTTAATTAATATATTTTTTATTTAAATTACTTGCTGGTTTTATTTAGATTAGGTACTTGCATTTTTGAGTAAAGCACTATACAAACCTTGGCCCACAATGACTGCTTCGCTGGTCACGCTATGATTGCCTCGAGCTAGCCTAGCTACGCTCTAGGCCTTTCAGCTTGGCCATCATTGCAGCCCTTGCTGTCCTCGCTGTAAAGGCCTCGGCCTACGGTCTCGGCCTTTATCTCAGCTCGTCCATCAAGTGCTGCACGCTGACCGCGCTGTGTCGGCCTGGAGCTGCGCTACGCTGCGCTGTCGGCCATCATCAGCGCGACCAGCAAAGTAGTCATTATAGACCGCGGCAGTAATGTACTATTACTCAAAAATGCATGTAATGTTGTCATTATTTTGACAACCTTGTTTGAGCAAAGTCGACCTTGCCGTTCTGTTTCAAGGAGCGGCCGGCAAAGTTTTGCTGGCCGCTCTAACAGGCCGGCAATGTTTTGCCGACCGCTATTTTGACGTTTCAACGTTTTAAAAAATCAATTCCAAAAAGATTTTATTTCAAACACATCTGTTTGTACGTCTAAAGGTAAAAAAAAAAAAAGATTTAAATGAAGAAATAATCCAGCAGTCAAACACCGCATTAGAATCGCAAACTATCAGTAATATCAAACCGGGAAAGTCGGTGTTGAATTTTAGTAACTGTACTTTTTATAATTGTCTTTTTAATTACAATTCTAGTTAATGAATATATTTTTTATTTAAATTACTTGCTGGTTTTATTTAGATTAGGTACTTGCATTTTTGAGTAAAGCACTATACAAACCTTGGCCCACAATGACTGCTTCGCTGGTCACGCTATGATTGCCTCGAGCTAGCCTAGCTACGCTCTAGGCCTTTCAGCTTGGCCATCATTGCAGCCCTTGCTGTCCTCGCTGTAAAGGCATTTCCTTTTAACTTTCTTATTTTATGAAACTGCCGTCTTGAATTTTTTCACAGCCTAAGATTTTACAAACGAATACCTTTATCGAAAAAGTTTTTGACAGTTTTGTCATACAAAAGTATGTCAAATCAAATCATCAGTAGTCATTTGTTGTTACTAAGTAACGGCTTAAGTAATCATTAAATATCTCCGAATACCGCAGTTTGAGTCTTTGAGCTAAGCTGTGAACAGACAGACAGACGGGTGGACGGATATGAACAAAATGTAAGTGTTCCTTGTTGTCTACGGAACCCTAAAATCATTCAACTGCCTCCAAATACACTAGAAAAAATAGTAAACAAGAACCAACATTTTTTTTAATATGTCTAAGAAACCAACGAACAAAAATAATATTTCTGTAATACGACTTCAGAAACCTTATCCGTCTATTGTGTGAATATTATAAATTGCTCGGATTTCAGATTATCTTTGGCACAATAAACATAATCTTGGAAAAGGGAGGAGAAGGAGGCGGGTTGGGGGGGGGGCTTTGACAGTAGATTAAATTAAGTAATATTGATGGTAGATACTGTAAATTGTACTCAAGCTAGTAAGATTCAATGACGTTATTTATTATTCTTGTTAACTCTACAATATTAACTTGATAAAGCCTTTTTTTTTTTTTTAGTGGGTGTAAAATCATCGAATAACCCCCCCGCTCTTGGGCAGAGCGAAAGGGAGTGTCAGACTTCTACTGACTAAAAAACACCCATGTTCCTTCTTCGCCCTCTATGTCGAGGCCGCGATAACCGGTGGACTACCCGCGGCCCCGACAGGCGAACTTGATATAGCCTTGTGGTCATATTATCTAACAATTTATCTAGTCATCATCAGCCTAGCCTCTTCCCAACTGTGTTCCCAATTATATGACGTCATATGCGGCTACATCAGGTTACTCTGCAAGCCAATCCGAAAATGCTACGCCAATGATAAAATTCTTTAAATAATTATAAATATTGGTGGTCAGACAGAAACGGTGGCTCAGTAGCCAGGCACCCAGAAATTTTAAATTCAAAAAATAATTAAATCGAACGTATGTGCCGTACAAAACTGTTTTACGTTCGGCAAAACGTATGTTTCTCCATTTATACAAAGAAGTCTGTATCTGTCTATATTCAATCCTTATCAAATACAATTGAAACACAAACCGAAGTCGATCTCCGAAGCGTATATACCATTAGTAGGACGGAATCTAGTTTCAATTTACCAAGATCCTGCCTTCGAAGCTAAAAATATAGATAATACTGCGACATTGTTAATACTAGGGTAGGTACAGACCGGGGTCGGGTTAAGATTAGGTCTGCGGGTCTTGTTGAGAAAATAGCTGTGCAATACAACATTATACACACTGTAATATGCTTTAAGAACTAGTATTTTAAAACGGGTAAATGTTCGCGTTACAATATTGATGTTTACTGACTTAAAAAATGTGATTCTAATTAGTCAGTCTGTTAGATTATCGAAAAATATTGGATACGTATTTTTATTATTTGATTTATCAAATCAATAAAAATTGACGAAGATAAAACGCGTCATAGATTTGGGGGTTGGTGACGTCTCTGACCGCTAAAAATGTCATGTGTGTGTGCTCTGTCTCATGTCTTAGAGTATGACGTCACACGAGTTTTCAAAGCACTGTATCCTCTTCATTGTTTTTTACGTGAAAAAAGAAAAAATACGAGTCTAATATTTTTTGGTAATCTATATGACGGACTAATTAGTTTTTTTTTGGTAACTATTCTTTTGAAAACATGGAACCACGGCAGGAAGAATATCAAGATACCGCATTCCCGATACACAAAGGGCTAAGAAGGTGCATGGATGGTTTTTAGTCAGTAGAAGTCTGACACTCCCTGCCGGTACGCCCAGACTGGGTGATGATCATTCGATGTTTTCCCACACTCCTAAAAAAACGGCAGGAAGGCAGGCATTCGTGCACTTGTAAAGTTCTGGTATTCGTGCACTTGTAAAGTTCTGGTATTCAACTGCGATTAGGCTGGAAGGTGATGCGTTTTTTTTTTTTTTTGGCATCTTTGTGTTACAATGTACCTTGACATTCGTGTGGAATCATAGTGTATATATTTTGTTTCTATATTTTTTTAATTCACTATTTGCAATTGTTAACATTTAAATTATTATTTTGTTGATACTTTTATAATCATTTTTTGTAAGTATTGTAATTCTATGATTTTGTATTTTATTTAGTGACATTTCGATACGATGTAAAAATTGTTACTGAAATAAATGAAATGAAAAAAAATGAATGCGTGCAGAAAGACGATGGATATAAGGATGTCACTGAAACATCCCCAGGAAAATATTCCAGGAAACTATTCTGAAAGAATATACTATTTTCATTATTTTTTATCAGTTGCGGTATTGTTGTACCTATTTTTATCAATAATTATGTTTCTTTTAAAAATATTATGGTGGAAGATTGTCTCTTATTCGTGTATTGATCACACACAACCATAATTTAAAAAAAGTCAATGTACAAAAAAAAATACTTACAGGTAACTCCCGTTTACTACCGTTTTTCAACAATACCCAGTTGAAAATCTACGACTTGTTTCGACAAAACTGGATCTACAGTAACACAGTTATTTGTATTGAACAAATGACTATTTGCTGGAAAAGCAATTTAGAAAATTCCTTGTGACGACGGAGCAAAGTAACAATATCTCTTTTACTCCAACATTTAGGTTTCCACATTTAGACGGGGATTTTCCAATGGGTTGTGGTTTGTATTGCCTAAATGTATAAGCTTTTAAAGGACCTAGTAAACGTGGATATCCCTTTTTTACCCGACTGCGGCAAAGCCCAAAAGGAGGGTTATGTGTTTGGCGTGTATGTATGAATGTGTGTATGTATGTCCGTTTCTTTGTTCCCTCATAACTCCTAAACGGATGAAGGGAGTTGAATAAAATGTACTTTCGTTAGATTCGTCTTGATAACGCGAGTGTCACTGGCTACATTAAAATTAAAAAAGCGGCGAAGCCCAAAAGGAGGGTTATGTGTTTGGCGTGTATGTATGAATGTATGTATGTATGTCCGTTTCTTTGTTCCCTCATAACTCCTAAACGGATGAAGGGATTTGAATAAAATGTACTTTCGTTAGATTCGTCTTGATAACGCGTGTGTCACTGGCTACATTAAAATTAAAAAAGAAAATAAATTTGCGGATTTTGGGGGCGTATAGCATATAGCGTATATATCAAAAAATAAAAAAAAACCATTACCATCGAGTAGGGTATCAAAATGGAGGGTTTTAAAAGGAGATTACAAAAATATACGACACTTACATGTTTAAAATAAATTCAAAGTCACAAATGATATAAACAAACACAAAAGTTAAATCATCTGCGAAGATTTTTACGCGACCAATGAAAGAACAGACACAAAAGAACTAAAAGTTGAAAATAAAAAAAAATAGTTAAAAAACCCGGTTATTTACTTTTCAGTTTTTTCAGTCGGGTTTTTTAGTTTTTTAACATTTTTTTTTTGTTGTTGTATTCAGAACGACAGAACCGGGGTCATAATTATTAGGTTTTTTTCAGTAGTCATTTCTTAGTAGACTCTAATGGTCTAACTGATTATAAGTGCGACAGTTCACTAGCTCGATGCATCAAAATCTTGAATAACTTATAAGCTTGAATCATCGGTAGCGCGAAGGCGCATTATCATCGAGGTAGTGAACTGTCGCGCTCATAATTGATCGATAAACGTTTTCGAGATTGTAATTATTTCTTTGCATTGTATAGATTCAATATCTTAATATTATATAATTGCATGGCACATGTGTGAGTACTATGTACTATAAAGCCACTTTTTACATTTAGATATATTATTTTTAATGACGATGCCCTGGTGGCTGCGAGAATGTCATGCTCACTCAAATGTCTCGCTGATGGTGGCGCGTGTGTCGGATCATTTAGTTCCCTTCAAAATGGTTGAGTTGAATGGTGCTGATCCATGCGTCATGTTCGTGAACGGGCGCTGTCAGTGGAGACTGGTCATCTCTTAGTTGCCATGGTTTATAAATATGTATATACATATTTTTTTGATTTGTTTATTATACTTTTTTACTCCGGACGCTCTTAACTTGCACGTCTTGCTACATAGTTCTCACATAATATACCATCTCAACATGAATGATGTAATGTACCAAGATTTTGTAACAATATTTTGATTTAAAAGAGTGTCCATGGAGTTTCTTGCCCGTTCTTCTCCATAGAGATCTACGCTAGGGAACTGGCAACTACAGTACTTTCACAAGTTATTATGCCTTGTGACTGTGACTGTAGCTTAGGAGTGCAATACGTTGTTTCGGGGGTTGCTGCGTCGGGTTGCGCGGCGCCGGATGTTACCGGCGGCGAGTGCTGTGGGTGCGGGGGCGCGCGGCGGCGCGTGCCGTGGTGGCTGGTGCGTGGGGCTCCGGGTCGCGGGGCGGCGGTTGCGCGTTGCGGCGTGCATTCGTTGTTCCGTGATTCGAGGTCTCGTGCATTCGTTGTTGCGGTGTGCGTCGCTGCGTGCTTTTTTGCTTGCAGTGTTCGTCGTTGCGGGCATTCGGCGGCGTGTGGTTCGGCGTGGTGGCTTTCGGAATGACGTATTGCACTCGTAGTTTTTCGTAGTTTTGTTTTATGAATTGTTCTTATGACATTCAAAAGTGCCAGTAATGGTTTAATTGAAATAAATGCTTTGAGTTTGAGTTTGAGTTTGAGTTCGAGCAAGTGTTATTCGATATCACCCCATTTGATTTTACATAGGGAACCCCAATGTCTAGTCAGATGTCCTACCACAAACATGTCTAGATAATTATAGTATTGCAATAACTGCCACTCGGGTCGATCTTTAGGATAAGCTGCACTTACCTGGGTCGGCCTGTGGATGGGTGACCGCCCATTACATACCGAGTTTCCTCCGTGCCTCGGAAAGCACCTTTAAGCTGTTGGTCCCTGCTGCCATATATAAGGATATTGGCAGTCGTTACAGGTAGACAGTGACCTGAAAGTCTGACAACCAGTCTTACCAAAGGGTATCGTATTACCCAGTATTAACTGGGTTGTGGAGATCAGATAGGCGGTCGCTCCATGTCAAATACTGGTAGTCAGCTGCATCCGGTTAGACTGGAAGTCGACCCGATTCAATTTGTTTCAGGATTTGGAATTGAATTTGATTAAGTGAAGTCTGGACTACTAACTAGACAATTAAATTAAAAGGATTGTGTAAACAGAAACAGTTGATTACGGAGGATTCAGGATTGAGCTTTGTAAATTATGTTAAGCAATTAAGTATTTCAGTATAAATGATTTAACAAAACAATGATAAAAAAAACAACGATGTTTCTTTGCCAAACGACGCGCGACGCAGTGAACCAATGCTGTAGTAAATTATTTATTCTCTTAAACCTTTGTAATTAAGACCTAACGGAGCCTCGCTTTGTCTTCCCTTAAGACGTAAAGTCACCACTTCTTCGTCTTAATTCGTTTAGCAGCTGAAGGCTTGATAAATTGGGGGCTGACGTCGACACACTGATAGTCGGAAAGGAGCTCAGTTTATTTATTTTGTAAGGAGCTGAAACATGTTTTCACGAAGTTGTTATTGAGTCATTTAGGGTCGGCTTCCAGTCTAGCTTTTTTACATGAAATAAATGTATATCTGACGTTCACAATTCAGTTAGCACAGATTAATACAACGCCCCTTGTAGGTACCTACATGATGTCAGACTTTTGGAACCACACCCCTGTTCTGTCAAAGATCTACAAATAACGTCATTTTCGAGGCATAGAGGAAATTCGGTATGGAAGGGGTGATCACCCATCTACGCACCGACCTAGGCAAGCGCCGTGTAGCTGTTGTTATTTTACCTCTAACTCCTTAAATAAACAAACTTGATATGTCGACTATTTCTTAACGTACTATTAAGGATAATATTTAACGGCTATTTATCAACCTCATTTTTTCTCAACTCACTAAATTTCAACATAACCAAAGAACAATAAAAAGAGACACGACAAACCACACGTCGTCAATTTTCCACCAAATCAGACACGACACGTAGGCATTAAACTCGATTATACAGCACTTAAATGTTATTCAAACGTTTGTAACGTGTCAGTCGCATGACGAGTGACGACATTAACATGGCGACGGGCGTTGCAAAATGGCGGACACAATAATATTTGTGGTTTAGTTATGATAATGTGTTTTTGTTTATAAAAGTGGACGGTTGAAATAATGGTTGAGGTTGATGTGAAAATTTTGAATGATTATAATAAATTATGTGTCGATCAAGGTAAGCTGTGATTGCCGAGGTCAATGCGTTGATTGGTGACCAATTGAACATCCGGACCATTCAGCCACTGCTCTGCAGGGCTATTGCGTATCAGTGGCTATCATAGTATCCATCGATTAAATGTCAAATTGCTTATGGTTTAGTACAAAATGGAACCATTTAACAGTTAATTCATGGGCACTATATGATAGCCACTAACATTTAAAAAGATACGCAATAGCCTTGCTGGATGGCTCATTAAAGTTTTGATCGTAGCTGTCATTTTTGGATTTTGATAGTCGTTACTTAGAATGGCGTCCGTGAACCTTTGATAGTCCTTAGTAACAACCAGTCTTACCATGGGATATCTCACAACCCAGTGACTGCATTGTGGAGGGCAGATAGATAGTTCATCATCATCATCATCATCATTTCAGCCGAAAGACGTCCACTGCTAGACATAGGCCTCCCCCAGGTGACGCCACATTGACTGGTCCCGTGCGTCTCGCATGCAGCGGATCCCCGCAACCTTCACCAGCAGGAATATTGCGTATCTTTTAAATGACAGTGGCGATCATATTGTCTATGGATTAACTGTCAAATTGGTTATGGTTTAGTACAAAATGAACCATTAGGACAGTAATTGATGGGCACTATAGGTTAGCCACTGTCATTTAAAAGATACGCAATAGCCCTACAGGTCTACCTAGTAGGCCTTCCAACGCTACGTCTTCCGAAACGCGTTTGCCACTAAAGAACTTTTCGGGAGATAGTTGATCCATTTCATCATCATCATCATTTCAGCCGAAAGACGTCCACTGCTGGACATAGGCCTCCCCTAAGTGTCGCCACATTGACCGGTTCCGTGCGTCTCGCATCCAGCGGATCCCCGCAACCTTCACCAGGTCATCGGTCCACCTAGTGGGAGGCCTTCCAACGCAACGTCTTCCAGTTTGCGGTCGCCACTCCAGAACTTTTCGACCCCATCGGCCATCCGTTCTGCGAGCAATGTGCCCTGCCCACTGCCACTTAAGTTTGGCAATTCTTCGGGCTATGTCGGTAACCTTGGTTCTCATGCGGATGTCCTCATTTTTGATTCTATCACGCAAAGTAACTCCGAGCATAGCTCTCTCCATTGCCCTTTGGGTGACTTTGAGCTTTCTGATGAGGCCCATTGTGAGCGACCACATTTCGGTCCCGTATGTAATCACTGGCAACACACACTGGTCATAGACTTTCGTCTTGAGACACTGTGGTAAGTTGGACGAGAAGATACTACTCAGCTTCCTAAACGCTGCCCAGCCGAGTCGGATTCGACGATTGACCTCTTTCTCAAAGTTGGACCTACCTAACTGGACCGTTTGTCCCAGGTAGACATAATCGTCTACAACTTCGAGTGTAGAGTCTCCGATCTTGATAGGAGTGGGTGTTACATGGGCATTCAACATGACCTTGGTTTTGTCCATGTTCATTTTAAGACCCATTCTTTCCATTTAAAATACTTGTATTCTATCACATTTTTTTTGTTTCTTTGTAAGAGACGTTCCATTTGACGATGTCATCCCACGGTAATTACTTACTAACATTTCAGAGGCATAATATTTCCAACTATTTACGAGAGAATAATATATTATAATTTAATTCAAACTGGGGTGAGTTTTAATTAAATGATATTGAATAATTACCAACCAATTTCTCATAAAGTAAAATTAGTATACAAATTAAATTGGCGTTGTATTACGGATTATGTGGTTTTGCTGTTAAACCAATAAACTCCTACTCAAACAAATTCGCGCTGGTAAACTAAAATCATTGAAATGTGGTTTATTCATCCATGTAGTACAAAATTTATTTTCTGTTAGAATTATGTTTTACCAAACCAACATGCATTTTTTTTAAAGTCATCAAATAACCCCTCCCGCACTGGGCAGAGCGAAAGGGAGTGCCAGACTTCTACCGACTAAAAACCACCCATGTTCCTTCTTAGCCCTTTGTGTCGAGGCTGCGGTATCTCTTTCGGACAACCCGCAGCCCCAAAGTCCGGACGGACGGAAGCCAGCCCATTAGTCACCGTCCACAGGCCCGCGTCTGAGAGATATTTCGACATAAAAAAATTGAGACCAGCAGGGCTATTGCGTATCTTTTAAATGACAGTGGCTAACCTATAGTGCCTTTCAATTACTGTCCTAATGGTTCATTTTGTACTAAACCATAACCAATTTGTCAGTTAATCCATAGACAATATGATAGCCACTGTCATTTAAAAGATACGCAATAGCCCTGCAGGTTAGGCACTAATTACGAGAAAAAAATACGGAATTACGTTGAATCCATGAATCCTGGAGCATAAGCGCCGAATGTTATGTTGTTGATTTACTTGAAAATGAGCCAACTGCAAGCTTGCAGTAACGTATAATAATTATGTCCTCTATGAAACTCGGTATTGCATGCACAATTGTACATTTAAAACTTTCATGCACCTATCGGCTGTGGCCCGCCTAATACCTATATTTCAGCAACCGCTAAAAGGTAAATCTAATAAAAATGTTAAAATGCGCTCGGAGTTTTGAACTCGACATCTGACATGCCTGGTTAAAGGTTAAAAGCTTGAACCGGTTCATTCCTCATCTTTAAATTCAAAATGCGTCTCGACTTTCAAGAAGTTCAAACACAAATCTGGTCAACTGCGGGTCGGATTGCCACGAAATGTTCCGTATAAAAATACTGCAAAAAATATATTTTTCTGCACTTATAGAATAAAAATAAAATAAAGTTTTCAAAAATAGCGGCCATATTACATACGGCTCGAAGACACAGTCCAGTGGAGCTATAAGTAGTTACAAAGCGCCTTTAGTCACCATTGGTTCTTCATCAATATCATCATAATTATCGGCCCGGAATCATTTTCTGTTGGGAACAGGCCTCCCATTTTTGACCCACTTCCCTGTTCGGTGCGACCTTTGGTTACGGAACCCTAAAACTATGAACATGTTCGAATTTCAAACCGCAGACAAGATGGCGGAAGCGCGGAAACTCGGTGTTTATGATGGCAATCTGACACCGTGTTTCCGCCAGCCATTCAAGAAATGGAAATGTTACTTAAAAAGAAGGAAAGAAAATTACTCTTGAAGATGTTTTTCTTAAGGACATGCACTTCTAAAGGTGAGTTAAGGAGTAAAAATGTTGGGTGAATTTAGATACTTTGTGGTGGCGTAATAATAACTGCCACTAGGGTCGATCTTTAGGTAAAGCCGCGCTTGCCTAGTTTGGTCTGCCGATGGGTGACCACCCGTTACATACCGAGGTTATCCGTGCCTCGGAAAGTACGTTTCATCATGTTACACAATTTTCTTTCTTTCTAAAAATACTGCCGCTGCATCCGGTTAGACTTCAAGCCAACCGCAAAATCATAGTTAGGAAAAGGCTTAGCAGATGATGACGTGGTCAATTACCATGTTACTTGCTTTGATAATTCATTTTGTAGTAATGTTTTGGTTGTCCTCTACACTTATCTATTCTGCATGATGTTTTAAACTAGAAGGCTTTGAGTTTGAATGTGGAGGAGTAAAAGTGTAGAGGAAGATCAATTCAATTCAATTCAATTCAAATTCTTTATTGCAATCCATAATGTACATATACAGGTGTTAAAATACATTAGACGAAACAATTATGAACCCTGTCGGTCACAGCAAAATTATAAAAATAGGTAGGAGAGAGGAAGAGCGCTTTTATCAACTTTCCATAACACTAAAACAATTAAAATAGGTAGACTTTTTCCGTCGTATTCGTATCTTTAATTTATATAGAAATTAATTATTATTTATAATTTGTAATATTATTATATTCCAGTTTTATTAATTTTATTTAATGGGTGCATTTTTATTATTTAAACCGTTTAATTCCGTAAGACTAAAGTAAATTGGAAATTAGTAGATTAGTTTATTATATTTATATCGTTGCTTTTTATTAAAATAAATTATTTATTATTGTTATATTTAGTATATATCTCTCAATTATTTATTTTATTTATTTATAATTTATATCAAAGAAACGATGGATGGACTGTGTTAAGAATGATATGGCATATGGCATAAGGCATATTCTTAAGCCTAGGTATATGTCAAGGCCGCGGTATCTCTTACAACATCCCGCAGCCCCGACGGGAACCTTAGAATAATCCTTAAACTAGGTATTTACATACGTTTCTGTTTCATTCTGAAGATTTCTCTTGTAAATAGAAGAAGACGGAATAGGGGATCGGACAAAAAAAAAACTAATTAGTCCGTCAGATAGATTTCCAAAAAATATTGGACACGTATTTTTTCTTTTTTCACATAAACAAAAAATGAAGACAGAAGAATTCGAAAACTCGTGAACTCTTCGAAAACGTCATATGATAGTAAATTTTTACCTACAAATGACGTCACAACCACATCTTATCTTCGTCAATTTTGATTAATTTGATAAAACAAAAAACACGTATCCAATATTTTTCGATAATCCAACTGACGGGCTAATTAGAATCTTATTTTTTTGACTCGGTCCGATCCCCTATTGCAGTTTGTTTCGTCAAAATTCCCGATTCACACAACTGGCAGCTGCAGGTGGGATTAACAATCTAAACAAAAGGCAGATTGAAAATCATTTGATCTAGAAATCCAAGAATGAATATTGAGAATTCTAACTAGACTAGTTTTTGTGCTAACAAAAGCATTGACGTTGGATCAGTTCCACCTGGCGGCATGACTGCACGAGTTATAGAATTCGAAATATCTTTATTAAAGTTTTTTAGGTGTCGTTAGCTGAAATACTAAAGTTGTTTCCGAGTCTGACCTAATTTTTTAAAACAGTTTTTTTTAATTGTCTTCGCAATTCATAGCGATCGCGTAGGAAAAAGCTTGACTATGTACATACATACACACATACATAAACTCACCCCCTATACCCATGGCGGTAGGCAGAAACCACAGAACGCCACTTGCTACGATCCTTACATTCTCATTTTGCCTCGTCCACATTCATACATCTAGTCATACACGCACGCCGGTTGCGAGTACTACACACCTGTACGAGTACCCGTGTGGTATCCGGGTATTAGATTTTTTTTTTCAAAATGGTGTTAGTGAATGATACCTAATACCGAGAAAAAATTTTGGACGGTAACTAAAAAGTCATCTTGTTTAACAATCACAAGCAAAACACTCCAATATGTTTATCTATTATCTTTAGTACAATATTTTATCCATCTCGTTCATCGTATCATCATGTTAGAACAATTTGATGAAAAGTATTTGCAGTCTGTAACCAGCATTACCTGACCCCTCTCCTCAGACTAATTCCCCTCTTTTTTATATGATGGGTCAGGTAATACTGGACCCGGCTTTACCTTATCTCTGCAATAAATCGCTAGTGAAGTGAGGAGCTCGTGGCTTTATAAGAACTGCCACTCGGGTCGATCTTAAGGTTAAGCTGCGCTTGCCTAGGTCGATCTGTGGATGGGTGACCGCCCATTACATTTCGAGTTTCCTCCGTGCCTCGAAAAGCACGTTAAGCTGTTGGTCCCGGGTGCCATATATAGATCTTTGGCAGTCGTTACAGGTAGTCAGTGACCTGAAAGTCTGACATCCAGTCTTACCAAAGGGTATGTTAATATAATATTAATAAATACGCTAAATTAACCTCATGAGGCTGCAAAACGGTGAGCAGATAGGTAATAGGAAAAACCGGCCAAGTGCATGTCGGACCACGCACAATGTAGGGTTCCGTAATTGCCCATCAAAATATGTGAACCTACTGAACTGATTAATCACCGTGCCTACCTGCCTCCGAAGTCCGAACGATGATTTTTATAGTAAAAATAAAATTAACTTACATTTGCACTTTTGAGACCTGCGCTACATGTATAGGAAGTACATTTTATAAGTTGGTCAACTTGTAAAGCCTACTTACACAACCCGTATAGGTGGTTAAGGTTGGCACTCTAGAGTCTAACAAATATTTCACAATGTTTAAGCAAACTCACAATATTTTAAAGACCTATCCAACGACATCTCACACAACTTACTTATCTAGAAAGCTTTGAACTTAGCGAGAAATAACAAATCATCCCCACTTTTATGTACTGGAGATATCCAAATTTTTTTTTTTCAATATTTTACTTTAGCACTTTGTCGGCGTAACGCATTTGTATATTCATGACGAATTACAGCTTTCGGGTACTAAGATTTTCTGGGATATTATGCGGACCGACAGACAGACAGACGGACAAGGCGAAAGAAGGGTTCCATATTGACTTTGGAACCCTAAAAATTGCAGTTCTTCATCACTCTCCTGCACTTATCCCAATTTATTTAGGGCAGTTGTCTTTTGGTTCCATACTTCTCAATAACTCGTCATATCAGCATTCACCTTATTTCTAGTCATATCATGCTTCACACAGCCCATCCATCGTTTCTTTAGTTTTCTTTTACTTTCATAGGCATCTTCTGCATTCTTCTATACTCAAAATTACAGTTAACTTTTGGAATTTTCAAAAACTGAAGTTGCAAATCTATATTCATTGAAATACCAAATTGAAAATTGAAAATATGTATAAATTGAAACCAATAGTTATGCGTTCAGCAAACTTTAGGTAAGAATTTAGGTAAGTTCCGAAGCTAATGCTCGGATTTTAAATTCTTAGTTCTCGGCACAAACCATCATTTGCTTAACCTGCGTATGCAATAGTTTGAAAAAGCTAGCATGCTAGCTAGTTTAAACTATTTTAAAAAGTGGGACTGTTTATCCCACCTACTGGACACCCCAGGTAATACGATAGTCACAAACAACACGTTCCAGTTAAAGTTCGTCAGCTACGCAGCATATCAAACAGAAATTTACAGAAAATTAAAAATTAAATTAAATACGTTTTTGATAGTTCTCAGTAACAAAATATGTACAATACATTTAATTTTTGAACTTAAAACCAGGGTGTGTTCCCTTTGGGGCTGCGGGTTGCTGTAACAGATACCGCGGCCTCGACATACAGGGCTAAGAAGGATCAAGGGTGGTTTTTAGTCAATAGATGTCTGACACTCCCTTTCGCTCTGCCCAAGAGCGGGTGTTAAGTATTTGATGATTTTCCACCACAAGGGTGGGTTCTAATTATAAAAATTAAATTAAATATATTTATAATAAAAATATAAATATACTTCATATTTAACGTAAAAAACTGGAGAGCACCTTAAACTTTACTAAAATGTTTGCCGAAAATTTTCAACGAACTTTTTAATTTTCACAGGTGTGGTTCACTTGATAGAGTTTAAAGTGAAATTTACGATTTGAACATTGAAAATGGTAAAAAATATTGAAAAATGCTGAAAAATATGGCTCTAATGCCTTGTTTCTTGCAGTTTATAAATAAGACCTAACTTACTTTTCTTCCATAATAACTTGACATCACGCCAGTAATACCTTTTTTTTTTTTTTTTGGTGGGTGTAAAATCATCGAATAACCCCTCCCGCTCTTGGGCAGAGCGAAAGGGAGTGTCAGACTTCTACTGACTAAAAACCACCCATGTTCCTTCTTCGCCCTCTATGTCGAGGCCGCGATTACCGGTGGACTACCCGCGGCCCCGACAGGCGTCGGCCCTTTCGGGCCCCTCCCATGTTGCTGACATCTCTTTGAGGCGCGCGTGGAACACGAACGCGCCGTCGACACGGCCTGTTTTCGTCGTGAGACGGACGGACGGCGAGTTAGCCCATCACTCACCGTCCACAAGCCCGCGTCTACGGTGGCCGGAGGTCATCACGCCAGTAATACCTGAAGGCTAAAACAAAACTGTGTCTAGTGCACCCACATTTTATCAGTTATATTTTAAGTCCTACGTGAAGGCCGATTCTATTGCCTTCATCCGAACACAAATCCAAACTACGTGGCTGATACTAAGAAATTCTTGAAGGAAAAACCCAATAACACTTCGCCCGACCCGGAGACATACTCAGGACCTCATGCTTAGCAATCGCGCTTGCAACCACTAGACCGGGCAGTCCATAAAACTTACCTATTTATATCTAACCAGCGGACGTTAAGCGGTTTCACCCGCGTAGTTCCCGTTCCCATAGGAATACAGGGATAAAAGTAGCCTGTTTCACCCGGGGATAGTGTAGCTTCCCAACAGTGAAAGAATTTTTTAGATCGGTCCAGTAGTTTCGGAGCCTATTCGTTACAAACAAACAAACAAATCATTCCTGTTTGTAATGTTAGTGTAGATTAGTGTAGAAATAGAATCTTCTTCATAATTCGCTACATGACTATGACTACATATAAAATAAAACAAAGTCTTCTGTCAAGTCAAGGCTCAAGTCTATTTGCAATAAATTCAAACAGTACTGGACCGATTGTCATGCTGTTTTCGCCAAAGGATAGAGCGGTTCTCGAGGAAAGTTTAAGTTAATAATTTGACCGACATCGACAAGTGCGAAGCCGTGGGCATCAGCTAGCTTATTTCTAAAACAAAATCTTCATCATAATCCGCTTCATGAATAAATATAAAAACTTCTAAACAAATTACTGTCTATCGTATTACCCACTACAAAGTCTACCATTGTTCTAATTCACTCAAAAAGTTTGAAGTAACTAATTTGGTTATGAAATTTCAACGAAACTTTAAAAGATAAGCAAAGTTTTTGAAGCAAGTTATTTTCGGAGATGAATAGTGATTTAGTTTCAGTCATCCCGCGGCCTAACCAAAGCGATCAGTCATGCAAACATGCGATCATCGTGATCGTTTTTTTTGGCAACGCTAAGTCGGGTTCAGGTTTGCCAAATAAAATAAAGCCGACAGGCGCATGTTCACCTGAGGATCACTTGGGTTAGAACGCAACAATTCACTATCATTGAGGAAAATATTTGTTTTCAAAAAACATTATACTTGTATAATAACGAACAGCAATATAATTTCGTTGAATAGGCACTGAGCTAATATTAATGGACGAAATTAAAATAAAGATACAAAAGCTCACAATTTATTACATGAAATACGAAGTTCAGAAGCCGATACAATGGTTTTATTCGCTCATTAGGGTTTAAATTATACTTATCAAATAATACCCTTTCACAGTTACAAAAGGTCTGTCAATATTATAACGGTTCAAATTAATTTCAAGGTCCGTAATATGGGTATATTTTAGCGCCTACCAGGCTATAACAAAAAGGTTTTCAACTGATTTAATTACTGCTGTGAGAAAGGAGCTCGCGGCTTAATAATACCTGCCAGTCGGGTAGACCTTTAGGTTAAGCCGCACTTGCCTAGGTTGGACATAAACGGGTGACCATCCATTACATACCGAGTTTCCTCTGTACCTCGGAATGCACGTTAAGCGGTTGGTCCCGGGCGCCATATTATTTGGATCTCTGGCATCAGTCGTTACAGGAAGTCAGTGACATTGTAGGAAATTTGTTGTAGAAGTCAGATAGGCAGTCGCTCCATGTAAAATACTCGTATTCAGCTGCATATGAATAGACTGGATTAGACTGAACCTAACAGAGATGGGATAAGGCTAGGCAGGTCCAGGTAGGGTAGGGACTGCTTCGTTAGATTAGTCTATATAGACAATCTCTTTTATTAAAACCTAGAGATCTTGGGTTATATTTCCAGGTTAAACAAAGTGTTATTGATATTCTCCATCAGGAGCTTCTAAAAGTCAAAGTCAAAATATTTTATTTCACATAGGCCTACATGGGCACTTGTAAAACGTCGACAAAAAAGCGGCACGGTTCGGTGCATTGGTCGATTGCTAAGGAGAAGAACCCGCAAGAAATTCCAAAGGTTACTCTTTTAATCTTTTACAATGGTTTGGGTTAACAATAAGTTTAAGGTACAGACATAATCTTGGTATGATACACACATGAAGGCTATGCAGATTAGTGTCTGAGAGTCTTCTCAGTATCAACCAGGAGTTTTTATTTTTGCCCGGTTTTCGCATCAGGCTTGAATACCTATAGAAGTCCACCTTTGCTTAAGCCTTTTGGAGATAAGCGTGATGCTATGTTCTGGTACTGCTGAAGATTTAAAACGAGTTTAAAAGATTTGTTGTCTGTTGGGGGCGAGATGCACGAATGTTTGATTTTTAGAAACTTAACTAAATAACCAGACCCAGTAATATTAATGACAATAATATCCGTGGTGATAGGCAACTAGGCGTATCCCAGTGTATACGTCCATGTGTTTTTTTTTCGTTTTTTTTTTTTTTCACTGGCTTTGTTCTGTTCTGTTTGCTGCTGATATGGAAGGAAGTGGAAATTATGTTTTTCCTGCTCCTCCGCTATTCTTTGCCGATTGATTTCGCTGCGGGATCCAAGACAGTTAAATCGTTTCGCTGGGACTCAGTCGAGCTTCATTGTCTCGGCGCTTTTCTTGTGTTCGCCACTGGTGATTCTGGCTTACAGGAGTTACAGTGGTTTGGGAAAAGTGTGGCGGGCTTGTCACACCCTTGCTGGTTCAAATTCCTCAAGGCCTAACAGGGCCAAAGTGTTAACAAAAGTTACAGCAGAGTTAAAGTGTTACAGCAGATTTAATGACATACGAATTTTCTTTTACAGGTAGCCGTTATTCGCGTGTTTTGCTGATAAGATAAGATAAAAAGATGTGACACGGACAGATAACGCTCAGAGCATAGTTATGCGTAAACAACTACGGTACTGTGGTGAAATTACAAGTGTTTGAAAATCTTAGTGTCAAAGTTCTCAAAAAATGCTCTAAAATTGTAAAATTCATGATAAAATTGGTTTGAAAATTAAAATTTAAAAATAATGTTCACGTTAAACATATAAAAAATGTTAGTTCAGTGCTGAAAAATAACAGTGAATTCAGTGTCCAAAACGAAAATGAAAACCTACAAAATTCAATTCTGATAATGAGAAAACAATAGTGAGGCAATCCTGCCGATTCAAGTGAAAAGTGTTTAATAAAATGGTGTTCTAGTGAAAGTGCAAGATGGGTTGCCAGTTGGGTAAACTAGCGGCGTCTGAGAGACGTAGCAATAATGCAGGACCAGCCATCAGTGATGGGCCACCCCCGGCCACTGACCCTCGGCTGCCATTGACGGCCAAGCAGAAATACTCCATGCTTGCATCATGGAAGGGGATCTCAAGAGCTATGGAGAAGACTGGCATCTGTATGTTTATAAAGTAAGTAACCTATATTAGTCATAATTTTCTTGTGTTTTAACTATAAAACCCGGCTTTCATTCATACTTAGATCTTTTATAATACAATATCTTTATTTTCTTTCTTCACGTAGGTTCAAATAGTTATACTAAAATTATAATTACTAAGACTCTAAGAATCTAAATATCTACAGCAAACATGGTTCGCCGTTGAACGGTAATACGAAAAATCGATTAGCCAAAACATTATTCAGCGAAAGCACGTTTCGCCGAATAACGCTTCAATGAATGAATGGTTGGCCGAGACCAAGATTTGTCGAAGTCATGGTTCGCCGAAGCACGTTTGAACTAAGTAATCCTTCACCGATAGTTACTTTCACCGAAACCAACTTACGCCAATCTAAAACAATCGTCTTGTATCTTGAACATATAATTTAGACAGGCCTCGAATAAATTCCATTTATTGCTATTAGCTACGTATACGAAAGACCACCGTACACTAGTATACCCTGTGTGATGGATCCCCAGGCTCTCACCTCGAATTACATAATTATAAAAAGCTAATTTCCAAACTTAGATAAATGAAACATTGCAGAAGGGAAAAAGACAGACATACTTAAAATTTAATTAAATTTACGTTACTACAAGTGGAAATTAGATAAGGTGTAGTGTAATGCGTGTGAAGTATCTATCTTAAACTTTATGAGTAATCAGAATGCCTAAAAAAATCGTTATTAGATTAAAAGATCAGGTAGTCAGTGGCTCCACGTGAAATACTGATATTTATTGGACCCGATTAAACAGGAAGCCGAACCCTACTTAGCCAAATGTTGCTTTTAAGTGCTTTATTTTTACAGCCCGTATCTAAGTTCTGCAAACCATTATCCTAATTGTTTCCACATGATTTTCGACACTACAGTTTGCTGATTTAAAAACAATGTATGTTCATATGTTTTTAGCATAAAGTCTGTAGTTTATTTGGTCTAGTGTCTGTTAGCAGCCATGCACTATGTTTACACAACACTTAAAATGATATAACCTTTAACACTATTGATAATATTGATTTTCGTGTTATGTATTCTGATCCCATATCTATGCACATTGATAGATGGGCTAAAAAATCAAAATCAAAATATATTTATTTCACATAGGCCTACATGACCACTTATAAAACTTCGACAAAAAGGTGCACGGTTCGGTGCATTGGTCGATTCCTAAGGAGAAGAACCGGCAAGAAACTCCAAAGGTTACTTTTTTAATCTTCTAAAATCGTTTGGGTTAACAGTAAGTACCAGACATAATCTTGGTAAATTACACACATGGATACTATACAGATTAATGTCTTAGATGGTCTTTTGAAGAAAGCACCACACAGATTTGAGTGGACCCGTCCAGTCAGTGCAGGCATTTGTCAGTTATTGTGGAGCTCGACTTATAACTCAAGGAGCTCAACGTCTCGACGAATAAATTTGATTTCTTTCTTTCTTTCTTTCTTTCAACAATACCAAAGAAAGGACATTTGGGTGGGTCACTTATAGTACTCAAACTGCCAGACAATCGTTAAAATTAAAGAACTCTACCCACATGGTCCTCACATTCGCTATGTGCGTTTAATACTCGTACAAATAGAAATATTTTGGGAATCGCGAAAATGGACTACGAACAAGGTCCACAAAAGAAAGAGACATGAGGGTTGCTCGTTCTGGCCCAGATATCCCAATCCGGACCATGCACCTTTTCCTGACGTTTTATAAGTGAAAATATCAGTTGTTTATGTGAGATAAAATATTTAGATTTTTGATCTTGCTAAAACCACCACCCAACTTTGAAGTAGCTATGTTCTAAAAATTTCTCACAGCACACCGTTTATAAAGGGGAAATCGTCATCATCGGGGAAAGTGCCCAAAAGTTATTACATTAGATTGCAATGCTACTTCAAATTCAAAATTAATTTTTTTTTTTTTTAATTCAGAATTAAATCCATATTTTAGTAACAATAAAATAACTTATCAGCTTCGGCAGGCGTCAGTACTTGTGGGCCTCTGCAATGTTGCTTTTTTTTTTGGCGGGTGGAAAATCATCGAATAACCCCTCCCGCTCTTGGGCAGAGCGAAAGGGAGTGTCAGACTTCTACTGACTAAAAACCACCCATGTTCCTTCTTCGCCCTCTATGTTGAGGCCGCGATAACTAGTGTACAACCCGCGGCCCCGACGGGTGTTCCTTAAATGAACATTAAAAAATCTCATCAAAAAAAAAACTTGTTGCTTTACCTTTTTTATTTCGATCTTTAAAACAATTAGTCATCCCAGATAAAAGCATCAAAATAACTCTCACAGTACACGAGGCAACGGCTACAAACCGCTGAAATTGAGCTTTATTTTCAGTAACTTTTGTTGGTTCTTATCGGTTAAAGGATGAAAACAGATTTAAAATCCCAGCTCGGTGTAAACAATCCCATCTGACGTTAAGCTTCTGCTGTTGACATGAGCTTTAAGCTTCTCTTATATGGATTCACGTATACATGTTGCTGTGAACATTGTACGTAATTCATTTATTGACGATTTTGCTTTGGTTTCTGGATGAGAATACTTTTAAAACGTTTTGTAATGAGAAAGTGTCGTTTTAAATACATTTAATACCTCTACACATGACTTTAAAAGATGATTATATTATAAAAAGTCAACTATGTTATCTACAATTCTACATCTACACTAATCTACAATAATCACACTAATATTATAAAGGCGAAAGTTTGTGAGTGTGTGAGTGTGTATGTTTGTTACTCCTTTACGCAAAAACTTCTGCACAGATTTGGATGAAATTTGGTACACAGATAGTTTATAACCTGAATTAACAAATAAGATAGTTTTTATCCCGATTTTATATTCCCGTGGGTTGTAGCGGGTGAAACCGCTGGCAACAGCTAGTAATATGATAAAGAGGAAAGATTTGTATTTTTTTGTGTGTACGTGTGTATGTTTGTAATAAATAAACTCAAAAACTACTGCGCTGATTTCAGAAATTCTTTAACCATTAGAAAGCTACATTCACCCTGAGTAACATTTTTATCCCTGTGCCACATAAACGGGAACTACGTGGGTAAAACCGTGTGACGTTCGCTAGTTGTTTGATAAGAAATTACTAGCATCATGCCTGTATTTCTCAAAGGGTTAGACAGAAGTGTACTTACACCAACATTTCGTCTGGGCACAAATCCAGACTACATGGCTACTGAAAAATTGCCGATGAAAAAACTCAATAAAACTTTGCCTGACGGGAACATGAACCTAGCATCTCACGCTCTACAGTCGCGCTCATCATCAACAGCCTATTAATGTTCCCACTGCTGGGACACAGGCCTCCTCTCTTTGAGAGGGAATGGGCTATAATCTACTACGCGGGCCCAGTGCGGATTGGTAGATGTCACATTGAAGACATGTCATGGCTTCGAATTTTTTGGTTCTAAGACATGCCGGTTTCCTCACGATGTTTTCCTTCACCGTTTTGAGAGTAGCGGTGATGAAATAAATTACACAAAGTAATGTGTCTGCCTGGGTCCGAACCCGCAACCCACTGTGCGTAAGTCGGGTCCGCCACCACTGGGCCCCCGCTGCTCTCAGTAGTCGTGCTTGTGACCAAAAATAAAGAACAAAGTAACTTTAATAATAGTAGAGTCTGTGTTTATGTATGCACCTAGATTTTCATATTTGTCTTTGCAACCATAATGAATAATATTAAGCATGTGTTACGGCATTGGGTAATCACCGCTGAATCATGTTTTGTATATTACCAAAATATGCCTCATCCAACTTTGTTACTATAAGTAAATGTTACATTAAACTGATAAACTAGCTCACATAAACTAAGATCCTACAATATACACTTAAGCAAACTTTTGGGTATATAACCTTCAAGCGTCGTAATCTACGATATTTATGACATCACTAATAACTTAAATTGTCAGTATATTCATACTATGCATGTAATATTATAATTCTTTAACAGATTTTTGAAATATCTTTAACATTAAATAGTCAAGGTTTTGACAGTTTTCTCATACAAATGTCAAATCTTTACTAAGTGACGGCTTAATTAATCATTAAATATTTCTGAGTACCGCAGTAAGACATTTAAAGTAACTTTTTTTAAATTTCAAGGAGTTCTTATATACTTATTGTGAGTAATAATATCTTCCATGATTTTTAACTATGTAGCTACGTTCGGGAGTCGAACCCGTGACATACCCGCGCATAGCAGTCAAACACTCACTGCGCCAACCGTTTCGTCACATCGACTTAAAAAGAGACAATTCAATCATTAATTTAAAAAATAAACTGATAGAAAACACTGACCTCACAATATATTCTCGTAAACATATAAATGTAGATACTGAAATAAATACCCTAAGACAAACAATTAATTTCTCTACATTCTTAATAAAACAGATTAAAATCGTTATCTCCTCTGCATTAAATTTCTTCTAACTTTTTCCCATGTCTGATTCTTCAGACAGGATTAATTAACGGATAAAAAACACGGACTATTTTTCAATCTGAGCAAATTGCCGCGGGATTGTTCATTGTAATTGCAATTTTATTTAGGTGGCTGCTAGGATGATGAGAAATGAGATTTACTTTAAAAAAGCTTCAGTAAAAATGTAATTTAGCTTGGAGGATTTGTGGTTCGATAAAACGTGATTTCATAAGGAATAGTCGGTAAGTAGGAAGTTTTTATTCGATAAAATCTTAAACCATAGCCGCATAGCCTATTTTGTACTTTAACAGATAAAAGAGAAATTTATAGTTTTTTTAAAACAATTACCTAACAAAAATCAAAAAAAAAAAACAAATCATTTTCAAAACCCATTTCAATGAAGGTCAACACCAATCAACGCCATCCTGCTTCTCTTAAGGCGACTGTTACTGCGAATCTCAGATGATATCAACTGGGCACAAATAACTCCGTAATGACTACTAAGAAACTCTTGATGAAAACACCCAATAATATTCCCCAACCCGGGAATCAAAATCTCTCGTCCAGCGGGTCCCTACTACCTTCATCAGGTCATCGGTCCACCTAGTGGGAGGCCTTCCAACGCAACGTCTTTCGGTTCGCGGTCGCCACTCCAGAACTTTTTTGCCCCAAAGGCCATCCGTACACAGTCCTTATAATATCTACTTAAGTATTATATTAAGAAGAAATATTCTGAAAACGTGAGTAGCAAAGAAATAGCACTTTGTATATTAAACTTATTATCATAAAAGGTTTGTTTAGACCTTGTCACTTATGTTTACTATCTAAGAATGGATGCTTCACGAAAGTGGATCTGAGGGTCTAAAATGGCCACTTTAGCCACTTTATATGAATTGCGAAGAAAAGCGTAAAATGGACCTTTCATAATAATAACTACGTCTGTAACCAATTAGGAAAATAGATCATAATAGGAAAAACATATGAATTGCGTTAAAATTCGTAAAATGGTCACAGACGCAGTGATATGATGGTATGAAAGGTCCATTTTACGCTTTTCATCGCAATTCATATTATGATCTGCTAAAGTGGCCATTTTAGACTTCCTTAATTTCATCCACCAATCTTTTGACTCAAAAACTTTTCTCTTGAGGTGGGCGGTGAAGATGGATTACTAATACTTAATCATAGAAGGTATTAATACACGGAACCTTCACGAAGCCGTCAACACCAGGCCAGCAAATCACGTTTATCTTGTATATTGAGGCCTGTATTTTAGCTGCAGGTTGCTCGAAGGAGATACCGCGGCCTTGGCACAAAGGGCTAAGAAGGAACATAGTTGGTTTTTAGTCAGTAGAAGTCTGACACTCCCTACCGCTCTGCCCAGAGTGGGAGGAGTCATTAATTTGATGATTTTCCACCCTCGAAAACAAGCCCTCTATATTTTCAAACTATTTTGCAAATGACAGATTCCTTGATAGCGATGAGCATTTTTGATGACAAAGTGTGTGGCATAAGCTTTATAAAAATACCGTGCAATGCCGTGTACCTCTCCCTAACCCCCTGTGGATTACAAGCTTAATGTTATTTAATAGAATTCATTAAAGCTATGACGTTATCGTTTGAAGATGTTATAATTATGTACAAGACAATTAATTTATCTTAAATCCAGTAACGGCTGTGACCTTATAAAAACTTGACATTATCAAACTGTTAATAAGTTCAACTTTACCTTGTAATTTTTTTAGCAGACAATATTTAGACAACCCGCCTTAAAAAGTTTACCCACTTAAAGGTTCAATTTGCAAAAACCCTTCTGGTCTAGTGGTCGTAAGGGTCGCAGAACATGAAGTCCTGAGTGCGATTCCCGGTTCCATGAGGAATTTCTCAGTGTCAGTCACGGAGTCTGGATTTGTACCCATTTGATGGCAATAAGCTCACCCCTTATTACATGGGATCTAAACATATCTGGCGAAATGTGGGTGTACTACGATAAACCTCTGCCTAACCCTACTGGATTACAGGCGTGATGTTATGTTATGTTTGCAAAAACTGTTAGAATCTCTCCTCCTCTCCTTTTTGATAAAGTAGATGGTCGTGTACAATCACCAGCGCATCAAGTTACCACGCAGTGTCAATAAGCCAAAAAAAATATGATTCTAATTAGTCCGTCTTTTAAAATATGATGTCACACGAGTTTTCAAAGCACTGTATCGACTTCATTGTTTGCTTACCTACGTGAAAAAAGAAAAAAATAGTATCCAATATTTTTCGATAATCTAACAGACGGACTAATTAGAATCACATTTTTTTAAGTCAGTTAACATCCCTACTATTTACTCTAAACCGTTGTACAATGTAAAATTTCGGTTAAAGTGGTTTTGCAGACTGTCCGTCTGTTTGTTCCAGCTTTGATAGCTGGTGTTAAGGACTAACTACAACTAATATTACGGCTTTCATTTTAGAAAATGGATTAGGAATCCGATTCAATCAGGGAAGTAATCTTCTTACAAGATCTTTTGCTTAATCACTCTCTGGGCAACCTGCCTCAGATTGTTAACTCGTGACGTGTTACTGGTGTCAATATTGTATTTTGTTGTGTATTACTAACATTATTTATAAGATATTTTTTTAGTAACAAGCTGGATTATTATGTGCTTCTAGAACTTGTGTGACGCCACAAGCCCCCACTCATCTACACCCACCCATCTTTGACGCGTTTTATCTTCTATATTTTTTATATTCAATAAATATACAGGGTGTTTGGAAGGGAGCTGTACATACGCCTAGGGTAGAAACTAGGGATAGTCTGCTACCTACCCCCGCCCATTATATTGACCTTGGCCTCAAGGTTTTTTTTTAATTTATTATTATTTTTTATTTGACTTTTTGACTAAAACTACCTGTAGCTCAAAATCTATCCATGGGACCGGTCGGCTAATGGTCTTGTTTTAATCGTTAGAGTCTTAGGGTCCTGCAAAAAATTATTTTACACCAGAAAATTGTGGAGAAGAAAAGTTATGGGGCCTGAAGTACCGTAGTAAGGTAAAGAAATAATTTTAAATTAAAAAAAAACCTTGAGGCCAAGGTCAATATAATGGGCGGGGGTAGGTAGCAGACTATCCCTAGTTTCTACCCTAGGCGTATGTACAGCTCCCTTCCAAACACCCTGTATAATATAAATAATAATAAATATAATTAATTGATAATTTAAATTACATAAAACACGTATCCAATATTTTTCGATAATGTAACAGACGGACTAAAAAGAATACGATTTTTTGTCAGGAAACTACCCAATTGTACGAGAAATCAACACAAGGAAAGACACGTTATACTGGAATCTACAGCTTGATGTGTAGCCGAGTATACCAAGTCCCAGTATTAATAAAATTACACTACGCTTCATATAAAGTGCACACGAAAGCCCAGGAGAATCTATTTAGCCTGGCTTGAGCCTTTGATAGTCCTTTGAAGATGGCATCCCTTACAGCTAAGTCAGGCAAGCTAAAGTGACCCATTTTGTCTGACTAGATTATTTCGTACTGCGTCCGTGCACTATGTTAAAAATATATTAATACTAGCTTTTGCCCGCGTGGATGTCGGTGAAACTGCAACAATAGGGGATCGGACTGGGTCAAATAAATATGATTCTAATTAGTCCGTCAGTTAGATTATCGAAAAATATTGGATACGTGTTTTTTGTTTTATCAAATTAATAAAAATTTACGAAGATAAGACGCGTCAAAGATCATGAGTGGGGGGTTGTGACGTCATTTGTTAGTGAAAAATGTACTACCATGTGACGTTTTCGAGGAATTCACGAGTTTTCGAAGCATTGTATCGTCTTAATTTTTTGTTTATGTGAAAAAAGAAAAAATACGTGTCCAATATTTTTTATACCATACCTACTCTAAAAAGCTTATTTTATTCACGCAAAACAGTGAATAAAAAGGCCTTTTATTCACTGTTTTGTTTTTATTCACTATTTTGGTGTTTCAATTTGGAACACAAAAATATATCCGGTCTCTATTTCAATGCTTACACAAACTCCTTGCGCTAAGATTCGAAATTCAAAACTCTTTGGTGCAAATAAATTCTCGAGATTTGATTGGTCGATATTTGCGACAAGGAGTTTGGCATTAGATTAAAAACTGTTTTGTGTTCTTTCCTGCCTTTATAGAAAAAAAAATAGTGAATTGGCGCCATTTCAAATACTTACTGTGAATTGTACGGACACAAAGTTTAGTGTTACTTTATCAAGTTGACCACCCTAATGATAATAATAAGAAAATTACGCTTAATTTCAGTCATTGCTCTAATTTTAATGTCCATTTCAATTAATGTAACAATTCTTATTTCTTGATTAAATTTCTATTTTCGCTTAAATTATGTCTTTTGTCGTAGTTATGGTATAAAGTATAGTATGTAACTCCTGAATAAAGTACAAATTTATATCGAGGGCCATGAATCACTCGCGTCGTTCAGGATTCTAACAGTTGAATCATTCCCTGCGCTCGTGATTCAATCATTAGAATCCTTCACTTGCTCGTGACTCATCTACGGCCCTCGCTTTAAATCCGTCATTTATTCACTAGTTGCATAATATACTATTGAAAATCTATCTGACGGACTAATTATTATTTTTTTGTCCAATCCCCTATTACGAATTTCCATACAAAACTTTATTTCCCAACTCCTTTATAGTTTGAATTTCGAAAAATCCGACCTTAGGAATAAGGGCTACGTTATAAAGGAAACGTTTTTGCAACATTTCAAGCTTTCTAGGTCCAAAGGTTTGGGCTGGTCGTTAATGAGTCAGTCAGTCAGTCAGGCCTTCTCTTTTTATTTATACCTGCTGCGTAGTTCTAGTGGTCACAAATGCCAATGCGGAGCATGAGGGCCTGGGTACGATCCCCAAGTTGGGAATTCCAGAGCCCGATTCCAAAGTGATTTTGGGGTTTTCCATCAGGAACTTTCTAACTACTTAAGTATTAAAAAAAGTCCCAAACAGTTTCAGAACCATATTTTTCAATTAAACTTCGTTGTTAGGCATGTACCTTTTTTTTTCTTTTTTTTTTTCGCGGTTGGAAAATCATCAAAAAACCCCTCCCGCTCTTGGGCAGAGCGAAAGGGAGTGTCAGACTTCTACTAACTAAAACCCACCCATGTTCCTTCTTAGCCCTATAAGTCGAGGCCGCGGTAACTGTGAACAACCCGCAGCCCCGACGGGCTTAGGCATGTACCTAACTTCTTTATCAGTAAAATCTCACAAACTACCAGGAGGCCAGAAACATGAAGGAGGTATTGTATATTGTTAACAGGAATCTCATAATCTCAAATCTATATGGACACATTTTTTAATACCATGCAGTGTGCAATGAAGATACCCTACTTCACGAGTCTGGCCTTAGACCATTCATAATATGACACAAAAGTGATTCATTTTGACTGACATGGCTCACTGATTATTATAAGATTTTAATCTACATGACTAAAATCTTACAATCTTACACAAGGTCCGGGCTTCGTGTTAAAATATTTTAAATAAGAGTATAAGAGAAAATTATCTCGTAGATTAATTAATCTGTTAAAGTATTATTATTGTCATGACTTCCTGAGTGGAGTGTTCGTTGCTATGGCTATGTTATGTACAACGTTTTGTGGGAGCAGTGACTGATCGATTGGACGCGGGTTTGATCCCCGCACAGAACAAATATTTGTATGGCCTAAGATAATATTTGTATGGTTTGTTGTGTATGGGTTGTTCCAGGTCTGGGTATTTGTCTATGTGAGTTTAAATGTTTGTAAACGCACCCACTATACAGAAGAAATTCCTAGTGTGGGGCAACGGTTTAAAAAATAAATAGTACCTCCTTCATGTTTCTGGCCTCCTGGTAGGTTGTGCAACTTTACTAAACTTGTTTCTCATCTCCTACAAAAAAAAATACCACCACCAGGGACAACTCTTGTGGAAAACTCGAAGGGGACAAACGGGAATAAACCTTTTATCACTATTAAAAATATTCAGTCTATACAGTGTGATTCTTTATAATGTGCACATATCGAAATGGGGGAATCTATGCTTAATTTTATCGACGGAAAAATTATTAAAAAAATCTAAATATTTTTTAATATTTTATATGGAATTTTTAAAAATTTTGTCTGCTACTGTGACCCCAGTGTAAACAAAACGGTGTAACTTTTAAACTAAATTATCTATCGCGATGAAACAAACTCCATAATGATTGGAAGCAATTAGGCGTCCTCGTAAAATGAAAATTGTGGAAAAAAACTACCCTCAATTGTAAATAAACACGTTTTTTGATCAAAAAAACTTTTTTTTTTTCATAACTTTTTACATAAAATTGTTTCATCGCGATAGATAATTTAGTTTAAAAGTTACACCGTTTTGTTTACATTGGGGTCACAACAGCGCACAACATTTTTGAAAATTCCATAAAAAATATTAAAAAATATTTAGATTTTTTTAAATATTTTTTCCATCGATAAAATTAAGCATAGATTCCCTCATTTCGATATGTGCACATTATAAAGAATCACACTGTATTAGACGCTGCTCTTCAGGCTATATGGAATGGAGCAAAACATGGTACAGTGCAAAGTGACACTGCGCACTTTCTGCATTCTACTTTAGTTTGGTACTGCTTTTGTGCTGCATGCTCTTCGGAGAAAAGGAGCACATTGATGGTGTCCAACATATGGGTAGAGCCCTATAAATGGTTAACTGCTATTATTACACCTTACCACCTTTGGGATTTACAGGCGTGGTGTATTGCCTCTTCGGGAATGTAAGTATGAAATTAAGTAAATGTTTTAGTAGGTACGACTGAGTTAGTGACGGTTGAACACTTTTTAACCTTATCACTTAGTTTATAAGGGTGATAATTAGCAGAGCTTTAGTGATCTTGGTCGTAATTTCAATTGGAGCTGTAGACGTTTGTCTACGTGCTCGCTAAGCACCTGTTAATATGGGGTACATTACCGGTTACACTGGTTGTCAGACTTTAGGGCAGCTGACTTTCATTTTTAGGGTTCCGTACCTCAAAAGGTAAAAACGGAACCCTTATAGGATCACTTTGTTGTCCGTCTGTCTGTCTGTCTGTCTGTCTGTCTGTCAAGACCTTTTTTCTCAGGAACGCGTGAAGGTATCAAGCTGAAATTCATATCAAATACTCAAGTCTATGGTCTCTTGGAGCTGTGAAAAAATCAAACTTCTAAGTCAACGCGATCAAAAGATACTCCCGTTTATGCCGCAAATTTTCGACACTCGCAAGGGAATCAAAACCTACAGGGTACTTCCCGTGAACTCAGAATCTTGAAATTTGGTACGAAGCAACGTCTTATAACACAGATAAAGGAAAAATTGCGAAAAGCATAAATTTTTAGTTACATCATATAATAAAAATATTTTTAATAATTTAAAAAAAAAAAAAAAAAGCGACTCCCCTACTACGATGGTACGGAACCCTTCATGTGCGAGTAGGACTCGCACTTGGCCGGTTTTTTCATAATAACAGGGTCTCCTCGGCAACTAATCAGACTAATATTATAAAGGCGAAATATTGTGTGCGTGTTTGTTATTTTTTCACGCAAAAACGACTGAACGGATTTGGATAAAATTTGGTACATACATAGTTTATAACCTGGATTAACACATAGGATAGTACTAATCCCGATTTTATCATCCCATGGGATAATTTTCGAGTTGCAGCGGGCAAAGCCGCTGGCAACAGCTGGTAATAAATAATGGAGAATCATACTGGAGAATCGCAGCTCCTGTTCCCTCCTTATCTAATCATTACCCACTACACTGTCGTGCAAAGTAAAGGCTAACCTAACGTAATGAAATTACAGTGAGGGCCACAACGTGAAGTGCACACAAAAGCCCCCGAGACGATATTTAGCCCAGATTAGGCCGTTATTAGGCCTCAAGAGACCGAGCAAAACGTGTGTAATTTATACTGTGCCAGTAAAGTTGTCCTCAAGTGCTTGTCATTTATATAATGAAATAGTTGTTAGTGCTTCATGTCGGGTTATTTTGAGGCAGAAAATGTAAGTCTGAATCCCTATCATCACTTCACTACATAATCTAAACTAATATTATAGAGAGGAAAGATTCGAATTTTTGTTTGTTACGGTTCAACTCAAAAATTACTGACAACTTTGAAAATTCTTTCCACATTAGAAAAATATTACTATGTTGGATAGTCCATCTATCGAGGAAGGTTGTAAGCTATATATTATTGTGACGCAGACGAAGTTGCGTGTCTCCGCCGCGTCTTTCTGTCTGTCTGTTCACGATAAAACCAAAAACTACTGCATCGATTATCATGCTGTTTTCACCAATGAATAAAATGGATCTTAAGCAAGGTTTTAGTATACAAATAATTTTTACGCGGGCGAAGCCTTGGGCAACAGCTGTTATAAAGACAATTTTACGAAGCTTGCGAGATTTTCGTGGCACGTGCGGTTGAAACAGTCTTTTATCTTTTCCTCTCTCAATTCTTTAAAAATGTCATTGGTAATTTTCATGATAGTTATAAACCTAATATTTTTGTAACGGAATTTTCATTTTATGATTTGAAAGACATCAAGTTATGAATTATGACAGAAAGTATTATTCGAATGAATATAATAGGGGATCGGACAAAAAAATAATAATTAGTCCGTCAGATAGATTTTCAAAAAATATTGGACACGTATTTTTTCTTTTTTCACATAAACAAAAAATGAAGACGATACAATGCTTCGAAAACTCGTGAATTTCTCGAAAACGTCACATGGCAGTACATTTTTAACCAACAAATTACGTCACAACCCGTCTTATCTTCGTCAATTTTTATTAATTTGATAAAACAAAAAACACGTATCCAATATTTTTCGATAATCTAACTGACGGACTAATTAGAATCATATTTTTTGACCCAGTCCGATCCCCTATTATATGTATGGTGTTCTAATTTGGTACAGCCTTGCTTAACCCTCCGAGGAATAAAAGGAGTGATGTTATGTAATATCTTGTTGATTTGGAAACCTGCTTTAAACGAAAGGAAGCGATTGTAGATGATGATGAAAGATGTAGAAGCATCGTCATTTTTGAGTAGTTACTTAGGAAGTAGGTAATCAACCTCTATTTTTTTGAGGGTGGTATATTACCAAATGACTCCTCCCGCTCTGGCCAGAGTTGTAGGGAGTGTCAGACTTCTACTGACTTAAAACCATCCATATTCCTTCTTAGCCCTTTGTGTCGAGGCCGCTGTATCTATTTCTATTAAACTGCAGCCCCAACGGGACGAAGCATATTCAATTTATCTCAAATCTAATATTATTATACAAGCCAACAAAAAGTATAAGTAATAACGTGCGGCCCTACATACACAACATTATGATACTCGGCAGGTCGACCAGTGACCTACATCGGCCGGTTGACTCGAACAATTTGCGAGATGTCCATCTAACGTAGCCTGTGTGCTCTATTCATTACCTTCAGTTCTCTCTGATGTATGAGATGCGAAAGTGTGTAAATAAAAAAATATATTTAAGCTGTCGTTTTGCAATAGTGGCAAATTTCAGGGGTCCTTGTACTCATCACTGAACAACTTTTATTCAAAATACATTTTGACGAGTTATGCAAACATAATAAGGATGTTTTCTGACTAAATAAAATATGATTCTAATTAGTCCGTTTGTAAGATAATCGAAAAATATTAGATACGTATTTATTGTTTAATCAAATCAATAAAAATTGACGAAGATAAAACGCGACAATGATTTGAGTGTGGGTTTGTGACGTCATTCACCGGTAAAAATGTTACACTAATGTCTTATAATATGACGTCACACGAGTTTTCAAAGCCTGTATCGTCTACATTGTTTGCTTACGTGAAAAAAGAAAAAATACGTGTCCAATATTTTTTGGTAATCTATCTGACGGACTAATTAGATTTTCTTTATTAACCTACCCTATTTTATGGAACAGTTTGCTTCAAAGAGATATCAACGACATTTTTTACGTTCTTTCATTTAAAATAGAGTAGAAAGTGCTACAGGAGTGGGGTCGCAGCACTCGGCATTTCAATGTTAGACATTTTAAACTTAGGTACCTATAACAATTTTTACCCGACTACGGCAAAGCCAAAAGGAAGGGTAATGATTTTGGCAGTCTATGTATTTGATATTACGATACAATCGATATTTTTTTCGATATTTTGAACGTTAACATTGCAAAATGTCAACGTTCAAAATATCGACATAATACCTACGGTAACCCGTAGGTATTAGGTTAGGTTTAGGTTAATGTTCGACATTGAAATATGATGATGACATGGAAATTAAATCTGCCACAAGGTGGGTATACTTCGAAGGAGGTGGCGGAACGCGAGAGGGAGAGAACCTCTCGTCCCAGCCGCCGCGGGAGGCGCTCCGGGCGTCGGGGGTCCCGCGATGACCTCCGGCCACCGTAGACGCGGGCCTGTGGACGGTGAGTGATGGGCTAACTCGCCGTCCGTCCGTCTCACGACGAAAACAGGCCGTGTCGACGGCGCAAAGAGATGTCAGCAACATGGGAGGGGCTCGAAAGGGCCGACGCCTGTCGGGGCTGCGGGTAGTCCTCTGGTTATCGCGGCCTCGACATAAAGGGCGAAGAAGGAACATGGGTGGTTTTTAGTCAGTAGAAGTCTGACACTCCCTTTCGCTTTGCCCAAGAGCGGGAGGGGTTATTCGATGATTTTACACCCACCAAAAAAAAAAAAAAAAGGTGGGTATACTTACTATTTAAACCACTATGTAACAAATCGGGGATCATATTTATTTCTAAATCGTAAGTAATCACTTCATATTATAAAACAAAGTCCGCGATAAACTCAAAATCTATCTGTTCTGTTCTAATCTGTTTTCAACAATGGACAGAGTGGTTCTCGAGGAAGGTTTTAGTAAACAATATGTCACGCGGGCGAAGCCGCGGGCACCATCTACTAAGTTATAAAAAATATATTATGGTTTTTATCAATTACATTCTGGTTTTTAATGTTCTCTTTCATAAATCTCATTAGAAGAGTCCTTCAACTTTCTTTCATAATAAACAATTTTCAAGCATTTCAGAACACTGCTATTTACTTTACCTGTACGACAGAATTTCCTCAAAATGATCTTGTTATGTACGTAATCCTTTTAAGTCCCGCCCTATGATCACGGGTGTGTGGGTAGACAACTTGAGACATCCACTTTTACAAGCTTTTATCACCTGTAAATAAAAGACGGAGAAGGTTCACTTAAATCCCGTAAAGTACCTCTGGCAAAGTAACTAGAGGTTACTTATAAACTTTTATAGCCTAGTAGCTACTATGAATAGCCATAGTAGCTAACTAGGCTATATTAATAGGTTTATTAATATCTAGGATAGAATAAATAGATAGGTTTTTTTAATAACTAGCGGACGTCACGCGGTTTCACCCGCGTAGTTCCCGTTCCCGTAGAAATACAGGGATAAAAAGTAGCCTATGTCACCCGGGGATAGTGTAGCTTCCCAACGGTGAAAGAATTTTTCAAATCGGTCGTAGTGTAGATAGAAGTGCTTGATGTGTGTGTGCTTTGTGTGTGTTGTTGTGTGTGATTTTGTATTTCTACTACGAGATTCAATCTAAAACTATTTATTTCAAATAGACCAATGACCTGTATGTACCTGAATATAATTCAAAACACATTCTAAAATCGTAGAACGTTGTTGATTTTCTCTTATCTTGCATAGATATGTGAGCAGTTTCAACGGGACAAATTTAATATTTCCAGTAGATTAAGTCAATCCCGTATTTTTCTAGGTCCTCAGTATTTACCGACTTTAATTCCGTGACAAACAGTTTAGTATTTTACATGTTATTTTAGAGGTGACAAATTAATGGTTGTGATTTTTTTGAGTATTGTGTCAAATGGAACTTATGGAGCTACTGTTTCTTCCTATGCTGTGTTCATGTTAGTAAAATGTGTGTAGGCGTAGTCTTAAAATGCGTTCGTAAGAACAGAATTTGGGACTGACAAGAAAAGTTATCTTAGATTATCCGTTTTAACTTGTCGTTTATTTTTTTTCCTTCGTTAAAAAAGGGGGGATTTTTAGGATTTTTAGGAGTACTGGTTGGTAAACATAATTATGTTGGTTTGGTAGACCGACGATCTTCACAGATTGGCTGTTATTAACTGGATGAGTGTTGCTGAGAATATGGCGTGCGATTGAGCTGAGGCTTATGATAAATCACATGATGTTTTAGTTAGAAACGTGGTAACAAAGTCTATCCAAGGTGTATTCAAGAAATTTCAGCAACATTGCAGGGGGTCGACGGTCGACGCCTGTCGGGGCTGCGGGTTGTTCAAAAGAGGTACCGCGGCCGCGGACACAAAAGACTATGAAGGAACATATGTGGTTTTTAATCAGTCGAAGTCTGGCACTCCCTTCTGCTCCCTCATGAGATGATTTCCCACAATCAAAAAAAAAAAAGTTTCGCTTATTTGTCTAAAAGCCACCTCGGAAACAAGACATCAAAACTAATCAAAATCGATGTTACAAAGTACTATAACCGCCCATTCGTTCACAATCATAAATCACACTACGATTTACTCCGGACAGCACCTATTACAACGCACTGTTGGAAGCCCAACATCGCAATAACTCATAATTTGGTAGCTCTATTAAATTCAGGCGGTACAACTAATTGATCACTACTTAGAGGAACTAACAGATGTTCTTGGAGTGTTCTTTACTAGCGTTATACAGGGTGTAAATTAACCCTTCACACATACGTCAACCAAGCAATCCGTACATCAAACTAAGTACCCCTACGTAAAATTTTTTGCTGGCAAACGACTTTTTTTTTTGGGGTCAAAAAACACATTTTACGCCAAAACTCAATGTAGCACTCTTAAAACATTGTGCTAGTGGATGCTTTGAATAGTAAACGGGTCATGGAGGTAATTTAAGTAAAGTTATAACCTAAAAACTAGTATTTACAAAAACAGCTGTGCAAAATTTCGAACTTTGACCCCCGATATCTCCGTAACTAGTTGGTTCCCAGGTATGGTCTAGAACCAAAAAATGATCGCAGTGGTGGGGAGAGCAAGTTCCGTTCGTTTGCGATAAGGGTACTTTTACACCCTATAAAGCGAGTTTGTTAATGTATTAATATTAACTAGATGCCTCTGGCACCTATACTTTCCAGGATGTAATAATAAGTTTAGTTAGTTTTCTCTAAAGATTTTTGTAGTTTCTGACCAACATCGACTAGCATTTATTGTACTTACTCGTATTTTGTTTTTTATGCCAATAGGGTAGTTAACAAAATAAAACTAACTAGTCCGTCAGATAGATTTCCAAAAAATATTGGACACGTATTTTTTCCTTTTTTCACGTAAACAAACAATGAATGGATACAGTGCTTTGAAAACTCGTGTGACGTCATTTTCCAAGACATTAGTATGACATTCTTTACCGGTGAGTGACGTCACAACCCGCCACTCAAAACTTTGACGCGTTTTATCTTCGTCAGTTTTTATTGATTTGATAAAACAAAAAATACGTATGCAATATTTTTCGATAATCTAAAAGACAGACTAATTAGAATTGTATATTTTTAAATCAGTAAACATCCCTATTGTCTTTTCATTTTTGTCAATTCTGATTTTGTCACAATGTTTTTCTTCACCGAAGTGACAACAACGAAAAAATCAGAGTGCGTGTCTTGGGTTCGAACTCGGGCGGCACCTTTTTCTTGGCAGTCCAACGGACACACCACTAGGCCTATAAATATTTATAAGGTTCTTATAATTTATTATAATAGCAATTTTGTTTTTTAGTACTATTACTAACTTTCCACCAGTCGAAAATCTATTATATTGAGTACCCACCCTTAGGCATCTATCAAAGCGTAAGTATAAAGATCTCTGTACATCCCATTATTTATTTGATCTAAATAAGCAAGAAATAAAGAGCCTCAACAATAAATAATTACTGCGGACACAAAATAAGTAAATTGGGTCACAGTTTCCGACAGAGAATGACAAATAAAAAGCCTCAGCATTGCCCTTGTGACGTCATCAAAAGAAATAGCCAACGACGGGAAATGCCAACGAATCATAATTGAGATTTTAATGATAACGCCATTTCAAGAGGATTTTGTATCTTTCTCTTTTCGTCTGACATTCCGCTACAAATCAGAGAATTGCTTTTTGTTTTGCTTTGCTGAATATGCTAGCCAAATAATTATGAGATTTGTTTAGCATATACGCCGTCTATATTCCTTTTTTCTGGTGTCAATGCGAACTATGCAAATTAAGTTCGGTTGGAACACAGGTAAGCGCATTTATTTGTGTAATTTATTTCATCACCACTGCTTTCTAAACGGTGAAGGAAAACATCATGAGGGAACCAGCTGTCTTAGAACCATAATATTCGAAGAAATGTGACATCTACCAACCCGCCCATCTCTCCTGTCCTGATGATGACGATGATGCAAGTAATAGGAATACCTTTTGTCATAACATAACATTACACCAATAATGGCTTAGCCACTGCGCCAAGTGTGCCGTCTATCGGTATACCTTTTCTTAGATTGGGAAATCATCAAATCCTCAGCGGAAGTCAGACTTCTACTGACTAAAAACCACCCATGTTCCTTCTTAGTCCTTTGTGTCGAGGCCACAGTATCTCTTTCGAACGATACGCAGCCCCGACGGGCATATCAATATACCTTACAGTCTCCTGCATCACGCGCAGACGAACCCTGATAGGTACATCAACTAGTTTCACCAGGAACAACTACTAACGATGAAAAGGAACTGCCTTTCCTTCCTGCAAGTTCGAAATACCTCAGATTATTAGAACTTAGTACGTACTTTATAGAAAGCAAAGTTTTGTGTAACTTTCATATTTAAATTACCAGTTTAGCGTCGGCCTTCGACGACACTGTTGGCGCAGTGGCTCAAGCAATGGACTGCTGCGCTACGTGTCGCGGGTTCGAACCCCGCACGGAACAAATATTTGTATGACCTACAGATAGTTGTTCCGGGTCTGGGTATTTGTGTATGTGAGTTTGAATGTTTGTGAACGCACCCACGATACAGGAGAAAAAGGGATGTTTACTGACTTAAAAAAAATTAATTCCAATTAGTCCGTTTGTTTTATCAAATCAATAAAAATTGACGAAGATAAAACATGTCAAAGATTTGATTGGAAGGTTGTGACGTCACTGACCGCTAAAGAATGTCTTACAAATGTCTCAGAAAATTACGTCACACGAGATTTCAAAGCACTATATCGTCTTCATTGTTTGTTTACGTGAAAAAAGAAAAAATACGTGTCTAATATTTTTTGAAAATCTAGCTGGCGGACTAATTACATTTTTTTTTGTTAACTACCCTATTCCTAGTGTAGGGCAACGTATCAAATAAAAAAAAAAACTGTGTCTGTGACCATTGAAGAAAATAGATCATAATAGGAAATAATACTCAAATCTGTGTGGTGCTTTCTTCAAAAGACCATCTCAGACACTAATCTGCATAGCCTTCATGTGTGTCCCAAGATTATGTCTGGACCTTAAACTTATTGTTAACCATTTTAAACCATTTTAAAAGATTAAAAGAGTATCCTTTGGAGTTTCTTGTCGGTTCTTCTCCTTAGGAATCGACCAATGCACCGAACCGTGCCCCTTTTTTTATGTCGACGTTTTACAAGTGCCCATGTAGGCCTATGTGAAATAAAATATTTTGACTTTGACTTTGACTTTGAATATGAATTACATAAGTTGTTAATTAGTAAAATAATAGATAGACGCCTCGTTGCTCTACCGGTCGCGAGCACGGTCCTGGGTTCAATTTTCGTCGGTCTTTATTTTAGGTTTTCCCTTCAGCAATTTCTCAGTGGCATGTGTGCTTGGTTGATGGTAATACGCTCACCCCATATTACATGGTACTTAAAAAATAACTTACGTAATGAGAATGTACCTGCTATTAAGTACACCTCTGCCTAACCCATCAGTAAATAAAAGCGTGATGTTATGTTTTCTAACTTCCGGTTCCAGTCGAAATTTGTGGCGATAACCTTTAATTCAGCTTCTGAAAACACTGTTTAGTACGTTTGTCGTGTAAGTGGCCTTTCCACACCGGTTAGAAAAACTAAGAGGTGTTAGGGGAAATGTAGGTAAACATTGAAGGGAACGGGAGGCTACAACAGCCAATTTAGGCAAACGTCAACGTCAGCTGCACACCGTCCAAACTATGGGTGATTGAAGGCTCCCTCGATTGCGGTTGGGGTCGGGAGTTTAATTCCCGAAACCAATACGTGTGCAGGGGTGTTTATGCCACATAAGCCCTAGTTAAAGTTTTTGGTAATTGTGTGATCGATTAACCTAATACAAATAACTACATATTGTAAAGATTTATCCACGTTTTTCATTTTCTCTTAATGAACAATGTCCAAAAATAATACCTGCCTGTTTACTTTTTTTTCTTCTTAGGATTACGTCAATGAAGATCAAATAAAGATTGACCACAGAAGAAATTGAGAAATAAATTAAATTATATGGGACCTTATTTCTCGAAATGGCTTTGCAATTAGCACATTTTTTTTTTAAACTGGACAATCAACATTGTTTGAATTGAGTTGTTTGAGTGAGGGCGTGGGGTGGCCTCAGCGTACGGACCTCCGGTGCGATCACATGGCGACATAGAGAGAGCGACTGTCGCAACCCCGTGCAGGGCACAAAACAATAGTGACGGTAAGTCCCGTCTTTGAGGAGTGGCTTGAGGACCGTCACGGCGCCTTCACATTCCGTCTGACGCAGGTCCTCGCTGGACACGGTGGTTTTCAGAGGTGCCTGCACCCTAATCAGGCGGGAGGAAACGCCCGGATGCTACCATTGTGAGAATCGGCCGAGGACACACCGTGGAGGTCTGCCCCGCTTGGGCGGAGCCCCGCCGTGTTCTCGTAGCAGCGATCGGCGGCGACAACATCTCGCGTCCGGCCCTGGTGTAAGCCATGGTCTGGCGCGAGAGGGAGAGGGACGCCATCGCCCCTTCTGCGAAGCAGTGTTGCTAGCTAAGGAGATGGCGGAACCTGAGAGGAAGAGAATCTCTCGTCCCAGCCCCCGTGAGAGACACTCCGACCGTCGGGGGCCACGTGACAGCTTCCGGACACCGTAGACGTGGGCCTGTGGACAGTGAGCAATGGGCTAGCTCACCGTCCGTCCGTTCTATGATGACGACAGGCCGTGTCGACGGCGCATTTGTGTTCCACGCGCGCCTTAAAGAGATGTCAGCAACATGGAAAGGGCCTGCAGGGCCGATGCCCGTTGGGGCTGCGGGTTGTTCGAAAGAGATACCGCGGCCTCGACACAAAGGGCTATGAAGGAACATGGGTGGTTTTTAATCAGTAGAAGTCTGACTTTCCCTACCGCTCTGCCCAGGGCAGGAGGAGGGAGTTATTTGATGATTTACCAACATACAAAAAAAGGGTGTGGAAAAGACTATGTTTGAAATATATTTAGCACTAATCGTATTTTGTGGTATAGTCAGCATCAGAAGTAAATTAACACTACTCAAAAAAAGCGGGTCTTTTTTAGTAAAAACTTGTTAGATATTACTCGTTACTCACAGAATATAAATTATAGCTGGCGTCCTTTACATCAAATAATTAAAAATTCTGAATTGTTAAGCTACTTCTGTTGCTGACTTTACAAGCGAGATGTGAGCACGTTTAAATAGGAATTCTTCATAATTGTCTGTCATAATTTATATCAAAATGACAATTTAATTATGCTTAATGCTGGCCTTTGTCCAACCTGACCTTAAAGTCCTAGTGGACTATTTCAAATATTATAATATATATTTAATTTTACATTTACCTACATTCTGTATCCAGAATATAATTTAGTTTGAAACTAAATAATACTTTGCCAAACTAATCTGGACATTTTTAGTCTGAAAGGCAAAACAAAAAAAAATACAATGTAGGTATTTTAACCAGTTTGGAAGCTTTTGCGGGAGTTTTCTTAGCTTGTGTAAAAGCTATGATGTCCCTTTTAGTCGGGCACCTATCTTCCTCAAGAAAACAGGTTAGTTTCATGATAGTTGCCGTTAAAAACACTAAACAAAACTTATTTATAAGTCAACTTATGAAAAAATAATAATATCGATGAATAAATCTTGACTAACCAAAGACAGTCTTACCCCTTATACAATATGTATAAGGGGATAGACGGTACTCTCGACAGTGATTCCGTTATCATACAAGCAGCGCCATCTATCCGACGTGGGTTGAACTACATCTATAAGTATAGCTACGTATACCTATAGCTATGGCCTCTTGAATACATTCTGTTAAATAGGTATATATCGACATTTTCTGTGACTAACTAGATCGCATTTGGCCAAATGACTTTAGTTGCTGTCATAGTTATAAAAATCGTTATAAAACACACACAATGTAGCAAAAAGAATTGATCAGTAGTAAAACGCGCTTGTCATTAGAAACTCCTTGGATAAAATATGAAAAATTCTTTGATACTCTTTTATAGTGATTTCTAACTACTTCCGATGTAACTTGATTTTAAAGGGATACCTACTACAAGGATAGTTTCCAAATGACAAGTGAAAGTTTGTTTTATTTTTACAATAAAAATCATCGTTCGGAGGCAGGTAGGCAGGGTGGTTAATCAGTTTAGTAAGTTCATATATTTTGATGGGCAACTACGGAACCCTACTTTGTGCAGGGTCCGACATGCACTAGGCCGGTTTTTTTAAAGACATTTGTCTATAGACACCACACACGAATAGTTCAGTTTACAGAATTACAGAATACATCTACCGACTAAGTTTCAACAGTGTAGTCTTAATAGTTTCTGAATAAAGTGACAGTGACATACGGACAGTTTGACAGACATACATGACGAATCTATACTAAGGGACCCTAAAAACACAATGTTAAATCTAACTTTTAAGTATAGTGCTCCTTATCAAGAATAATATTTTCCAATGCATTAAAGAAGAGATTAAGCATTAGAAAATATTTATCAACCTCACATTATTCCAAGCTCATAAAATAGTACCAGCATATCTTACCATTACGAAGTCTCCATAGTACAAAGGCCTACTGCTACGTTCCACCAGTTAACAACACAATGGAGAACGAGGCATCGTTTATGTGACGAGCTCTTTCATGTTCCCTCAATGCGAGGAACAACGGAACTCTGATCAACTCGCTCCGACCGAGAATAATGGCAATGTTGTATGTAGTTTTGTTTTGTTGGTACTCACAACGTATTTGAGAGTTACTTTGTGAAAATAGGGATGTTTACTGACTTAACAAAATTTGATTCTAATTAGTCCGTCTTTTAGATTATCGAAAAATATTGGATACGTAAGTTACAACGCGTCAAAGATTTGAGTGGGGGGTTGTGACGTCACTCACCGGTAAAGAATGTCATATGTCTTGGTAAATGACTTCACACGAGTTTTCAAAGCACTGTATCTTCTTCATTGTTTAAGAAAAAATATGTGCTAATTATTTTTTAGAAATCTATCTAAAGGACTAATTAGATTTTTTTTGTTATCTACCCCATTGTTGTGATTTGAAAAGCTTGACTGGCGTTTATTGTGACTTTAAATTCATTACACTTTGAAAATGAAATTATTATGTTCTTGCCGTTGTTCTATCATATCTATCTATCACCCATCGCGAGGTTCAAAATTAAATGGGAATTTCATTTATAATTTCTTCTTTTATCATTTATTTTATTATCACTTGGTAGAATGAAAGTTGCTGAGTGCAAAAATTCAACAAAATTTTTATTGGGGTTCGTGAAATCATCAAATGACTCCTCCCGCTCTGGGTACAGCGGAAGGGAGTGTCGGCCTTCTACTGGCTAAAAATCACCCAAGTTCTTTCTTAGCCCCTTGTCGAGACCGCGGTATCTCTTACAACATCCTACAGCCCCGACGGGAACACCCTTTGACAAATTAATGTGCTTTTTAAAATAAATCGTCGGGTTTGCACATTTATACAGACTCGAGCAATAACATTGTATACGACAAGGTACTTAACAAAAAAAATCTAATTAGTCCGTCATACAGATTATTAGAATCATATTTTTTTAAGTCAGTTAACATCCCTATTGACAAAGTTCAAACGCGATTTTTTTGTAAAATAACATTGCAACTTTGAGATATTATCTAGTACTATATATTATGGGTCTCAAATTATTAGTTTCGTTATTCAACATGAAAATCAATTCAACACAGTGAAATTGCTTCCAAACGTTGCTATGTGTTTACTTATAGTACTTAGCTATTGACTGTACAAGTGTACATGATCAGCATCATCATCATCAGCCTATAATGTTCTCTGTAGGGACTCAGGCCTCCTCTCTATGAGAGGAAATGGGCTATAAACCACAACGCGGGCCCAGTGCGGGTTGGAAGATGTCACATGTCTTCGAAATTGTTGGTTCTAAGACATGCCGGTTTCCACACGATGTTTTCCTTCACCTTTTTGAAAGCAGCGGTCATGAAATAAATTACACAAAGTACCCACGACAAATAATTAATTTCGTTATGCACCATGAAAATCAAATCAATATGTTAGGCGAAAATTGCTTCTAAACGATGTAAAGTTTTTAAATATAGGTGCTGCGGACTGTACAATAGGGTGGATGACAAAAAAATCTAATTAGTCCGTCAGATACATTTCCAAAAAATATTGGACGCGTATTTTTTCTTTTTTACGTAAACAAGCGAGAGATGAAGACGATACAGTGCTTTGAAAACTCGTGTAACGTCATTTTCCAAGACATTAGTATGACGTATATTATGTAGTGACGTCACAACCCCCCACTCAAATCTTTGACGCGTTGTTCCTTCGTCAATTTTTAATTATTTGATAAAACAAAAATACGTATCCAATATCTTTAGATAATCTAAAAGACGGAGTAATTATAATCGTATTTTTTAAAGTTAGTAAACATCCCTATTTGTGGGAAATCTTTTACAACAAAAGTTCAATGACCATTTAAAATGCTATAAACGTGGGCGATTCTTCTTCAAATTCTTCAATTTATTATTGTGGTTTTTTTTCTCAACCCAGCTTTATTGTATTCATATTCTCAAAAACGCTATTCTCAAATCGTCTATAGTATTCATAATATAAAACAACGTCTTTCTTCTATCGTTCAAGGTCGTATTTTCACTTTCTTTGGACATATTACACGTCGAGAGGACACGTCAATGGAGCGACTCGTGGTTCAGTAGATCACCAATACTAAGAGCGCGCAAAACTACGGTATTTGATCCTAGTATTCTTGGGAGGAGAAGGAAACATGATTGTATAACTGGAGTTAGGTTTCGCAGTGCATTCGCAAGACGACAATATGTTGCCCGAACTGCTTTTGTTTACAATACCATAAACAAAAAACTTGCAATCTTCCAAAAATCTCATCACGACTGTAAAAACATCCTAACAGTATGGCTAAAGACCCTTACATATGAACAAACTGAAGCTCTTCTACATCCGGATACTTAATATAATGAAGCCTGTCCAGAACTTGCTTTACCGTCGTTGCTTTAATTTATTATTATGAACGTACGTCTACTACATTCTTTACACTGATGATATGCTTTTGGATTCTCTTTTCTCACATCCACACTAGTCCTATTTGCTCACACACATGACACACATGCACACAAACACTCCCACCACATACATACACACCCACCACAAAAATACACACACACACCACATTCACACACACACACACCACATAAACTAACACTTTTTAATTTTTTGTTGTTTATTTTTACCTTTATGTCCCTTATTATTAACAGGCTCTTTATAATGTATGCACATAAATATGGAAGAGGGAGGTCTTCTGTTACAGGTATTTCCATACTTAAAAGAAGGCCTCTACAATGTATTTGTAAAAACCTGTTGATTATGAAATAAACTTATTATTATTATTATTATTAACCAATGCGCTGGACCGACCAAATCAAAAATGCAGTAAATGGTCCACTCCACGAATGCACGAGGCAAGCAACAGTACAAGAGGAATGGCATCGAATTGTGAAGCTTGTCACCACCCCTGTCATGACGACCGTGACCACTCTGCCAAAAGTGTGACGACAGAGAAGAATTATTATATTCAAGCTCAAATGAAACATTTTTATTGAAGACTGGCGGACGTAACGCGGTTTCACTCGCGTAGTTCCCGTTCCCGTGGGAATACAGGAATAAAAGTAACCTATGTCACCCGGGAATAGTGTAGCTTCCCAAAACTGAAAGAATTTTTCAAATCGGTCCAGTAGTTTTTAAGTTTATTCATTACAAACACACACACACACAAAAATATAAATCTTTTCTATTTATTATATTAGTGTAGATGTAGACTAGCGGATGTCACGCGATTTCAACCACGTAGTTTCCGTTCCCGTGGGAATACAGGGATAAAAAGTAGCATAATGTCACCCGGGGATAGTGTGGCTTACCAACGGTGAAAGATTTTTTTAAATCGGTCCAGTAGTTTTTAAGTTTATTCGTTACATACAAAAATACAAATCTTTACTATTTATTATTTTAAAGAAATAGATTTAAAAGGAACATTCCCACTATAAAATCAAATCCATTCCAAAGTAATGTGATAGTTTATTAAAATAGTTCAAAAGTAAGTTCATATCGGTAACTGAAAATAGTATTGGCACTTCTGACACTTTGAACTGGCTTTTATTGGAATACTTCTGTTTTTCAATCTTGGGAAATAGTTGGGAATCTATCGTAAAAGGTTCAAAGAGATTCAATTGGAATCCTGAGACGTTGTATTTGATATAACCGTCATTTTGAACAAATCGGTAAAAAGGGTTAAGGTAAAACAAGATGAAAAATAAAAAGTTTTTCCAAGAAAAATCACACTATGTAGTAGCCACGGCAGCTAAAAAGCACATTAGCACCTAGTTAACATAAACATAACATCACGCCTGTTATCACCGAAGGGTCAGACAGAAGGCCGCGACTTGTACACTAGTTATCGCGGCCTCGACTTAGAGGGCTAAGAAGGAACATGGGTGGTTTTTAGTCAGTAGAAGTCTGACACTCCCTTTCGCTCTGCCCAAGAGCGGGAGGGGTTATTCGATGATTTTCCAACCGCCAAAAAAAATAAAAAGGTCAGACAGAAGTGTACACAGTTACACAGTGATAGTTAAGTTTAAGTTACATGTAATAGTCGGCGACTCATGCCATTAACCGGGCACAAATTCAGCGTGGCAGCTTCTAAGAAATTCCTGATAAAACATACCAAAACCCTCAAGCTCAGTATTCGCGCTGGCAACCACTAGAGCAACGAAGCAGTCTTAGTAACCTTTTTTTTTGGCGGGTGCAAAATTAACAAATAACCCGCTCTTGGGCAAAGCGAAAGGGAGTGTTAGACTTCTACTGACTAAAAACCATCCATGTTCCTTCTTAGCCCTATATGTCGAGGCCGCGGTAACTTCTGAACAACTCACAGTCCCGACGGGCTGTCTTAGTTAAGTGACCAAATCATCATCATCATCATCATCATCATCAACCTATAATATTCCCACTGTGTGAGAGTATAATTCACCGCGCGGGCTCAATGCGTGTTAGATGCACCATCTGTTCGATTTATTGGTTCTAGGACATGCCAGTAGTAATGTGTAAAGTAATGCGCCTGCCTGCTGTTCAAACCCACGAGTAACTTACTTCTCTTAAGTTGGGGCCGTCACCACTAGGCCATTAACCAGGCACCAATCCAGCGTGGCAGCTTCTAAGAAATTCCTGATGGAAAACCCCAATAACACAACCCAGGACCTGAGCATGCGCTATAGCAACCACAAATACTAGTTTTAAATATAATAATAATAATTATAATATTTTATTTCAAAAAAACAATTTAGCACTACTTTACAATATAATATGGCTACAATTTCAGTTAGAGCAAAGAGATTAGCATCTGTAGCCGAACAAGGCATAGCCTGTATGTCGGCTATCAGTACCATTCCCCTCGAGTATTTATAATACTAGAATAGGTGCCAAGCAATGGAGGTATCATGTATAATTAATCAGTACTACAGAATAACAGTTTCAAATACATTTTATAGTAAAAAATTGCAAAAAGGAAAGTACATAATTTTAATCGAAATATTAAATGGACTGAGTGTATGTGTGTTCGTGGGTGTGTGTGTGTATGTGTGTATGTGACATGTATAGATAAGTGGAGGTGTATGTGATGTATGAATATATGTAGGACTGTGTTTGAGGCTAGTTTTGAGGCAAATGTGTGGATGTGAGTTTGCGGGAGTGTATAGAGTGGTAAGAGTAGTTGTTCCGTCTCATCGTAGTTTAATCTCTGCAAATATTGGCTTACTTTTAATTTGCATTGTTTTTTAGTCAAGTGGTATATCTGAATAGTTTTGTTAAGCTTATTATAAAGGTAAGGGCCCAAATAACTTACAAATCTTTTGCCAAACGTTGTTTTAACAGTGATCAGATTGTCACATACGTGATGCTTGCGACGCCTCCGCAACAACATTGGATTGTAGGGCTGCTTACTATGTTCCAGCAGGATACTTTTAAGAATAAATAACTGTCTCACAGTCAAAACTCCGCACAACCGGAACAGTGTTTCAGTAGGAAAACGCATAGGTTTGAATGTGCTAACCTTCAGAATGGCTCTCTGAGCGACCTCAACTGCCTTGAGTGTGGTTGTGCAGATACCTCCCCAGGATGAGATGCAGTAGGTAAGAAGCGACTGACACAAGGCCTGGTATATTTGTTTCAGCAGAGGAGGGCCCGCGACGTGACAAATGTTTTTAAATACATAAATTAACTTTCTTACTCTACTACACAAAATTTTTTACATGTTCTTTATAGTTAAGGTTACTGTCAAATCAAATCAAAAGTCATTTATTCAAATTAGGCTGATAATCAGCACTTTTCGAACGTCAAAATTTACTTTACTCTACTTATTTACAAGAGACAGTCCCCCAAAACGCCCACCCTTCGGCACTTCCTAGTGTTTAGCTGGAAAGAAGAAGTGACGGAACAAACTCCCCAGCAACACATTCTGTCTGTTATGTTGGTTAGAAGAACCAGACTCGATACAATAGTAAGGTGTAAGTTCATTTTAGAGTTACTACAAACACAAATCAATAACAAAAAATTATATAATTATAAACAATGTAAAAATAAAAAAGTACATAACATAACATATCATATCACTGTCTAAAGTAATACCAAGAAACTTTAGAGTATTAACGCGTTCCAGAGGTGAGCATGTGCAATCATCCAATATATCATCCATATAATATGTAAGCTATCTTATGTTTCTATTTTCTTAAAACTAGATATTACATCAACATACCTCTAGCCACTCTGTAAATGAAAAAATAAATACCGAAAACCGATACCCAATCCATTACTGATCAGGTACGCCAAAAAATCACATTGCAAGCGATACTGTAAATAAATCGGAAAGCGATCAAAAAGTCAATAAAACGCAGTCATTCGTGAACGTTTCTTTACGGGAAATTACGACCTGCCTGTATCGAAGAAACGGTGTTATAGGATCCCATAGGCGATACTGGAGCCATTTGATTGGTATTCAATATTGAGCTTGTAAAAGGGGAATGAATAATCCATCAGAATCTTTGATTGGAAGTATACATTTTTCATGGATGAGGTCACAGGGCGCGTAATAAGCAAAATGTGAGTGTCTTATTAAGTACACCTCTACCTTACCCTCCCGGGATTACAGGCGTCAGGTTATGTATGTTTAAGTTTACGGCATATTTAACTAAATATGTTTCCTGACCGAAGACTTGGTCAGGCTTTCACGGCACCAAAAAAATCTAATTAGTCCGTCAAAAAATGACACGTATTTTTTATTTTTTTACGTAAACAAAGAAGATAAAAAAGAATAAAGACGATACCGTGCTTCGAAAAGTCGTGTCAAGTCGTGTGACGTCACTAGGTTAGTACTTTTTTACGCACAAAGTGACGTCACAAGCCCCCACTCTTGCTCTTTGACACGTTTTATTTTCGATTTTGTTTATTAATTTGATAAAACAAAAGCACGTGTCAAATATTTTTCGATAATCTAACAGACGGATTAATTCGATTTTTTTGGTGAAATACCCAATTCAATCACAGTAGACAAACACAGTGTTTTCTATTCGTAATTACAAGGTAGCTTCACCGATTAGCGTGTGGGGTATCTCACACCCTCTATCTTTAGCGCACATACACACACCCTATGTGTAGCGAGGCCACACCATTTACCCGTCTACCCATTGTAATTCGGTCAAGGATTACCTCACCTTTGAGCGTAGAACTGTAGATAATTCTCCTAAACAACAGTGAACTGTGATAGTCTTGATAGGCTCTCCGGCTCAGATCGTTGTTTGCATCGGTTGCTGTGGTGTGAATTTAAGGGAAATTTATACGAATTGAGTTTAAGTCAGCGTGGTGAAAAGATTAGTCAACTAGACTCTGCGTACCGAGTGCTAGCTGTTAAGGATGCGCCGGGCGATTGGGACCGTAGTACGATTAAAACGAACGTCACTCAGGGAGACTCCTTTCTTGTATTTATAAATAGCCAGGACAACAATGTTGTGTGTTTTGCAAAATATGTAGTTTTTATTCCGTGAAGAAAAATATTGAATGTCGTGGATTTCAACAATCAATCAATTACTTATTTAAGCCATCTATTAGAAGATGAAAGAAAGCTGTTAACCATCGAGTACCCAAACAGTACGTATTACGACTTAACCCTGCAGAATTACGGATCTTCACGGACGGATCCAAAACAGGTACTGGTACTGCGGGTCTTCTCGGAGGACCTCAATATCCACATAGCCGTACCTTTGGGGGCCAACAACACTGTCTTTCAGGCAGAATGCATGGGCATCTCCCTGGCGGCATCTGCCATCTTGGCTCGGCAGGTAAAGGATCACTCCATCCGCGTACTCTCAGACCGCATGGCAGTGCTGCTGGCATTAAGGAGCCACACGGTGTATTCGGGGCTAATACACGAGTGCCACCAACGCCTGAACCAAGTTGGTAACCTCAATAATATAACCATTCAATGGATCAAAAGACATAGCGACTCCCGAGGCAACGATGCAGCGGACGAGCTCGCTCGAAGGGGCTCGAGCATGGCGGGCGGTGGGGCCAGAATCCATCGTGCCGCTACCTTTCGGCTATCTTCGCACGCTGGTAAGGAAACGTACCAAAGAACTTCACGCCAAGCTGTGGCTAGACCACGGCGAGTGTAGGCAGGCCAAGAAGGCGCTTCCCGCTATCGACGCCCGCCTTACCAAACAAGCGCTCCGGCTAACTAAACTGCAGCTACGCACAGTGACGACTGCCATCACGGGACACGGTACTTTTAACAAGCACCTCTTTGTTATAGGAGTCACAGATAGTCCTCTGTGTTGAGCCTGCATGGAGGAAGAAGAAACAGCAGCCCACGTGCTCCTGCACTGTCCGGGGGTTGCCCCATACAGGGCCAAATACTTCGGTGACCCAGGTACTCTCCGCGAGATTGCCAGTAACACCAAGGGGTTGCTGGCTTTTCTCGGGGAGCTGGGGTGGATCGAGTGAAATTCCCACCCGCACGTAAAATACGCGCATTGAGCGTGGAGTTGCGGACACCAGCCCGTTGTACTTATACTTATAATTATACTTAAGCCATCTATTATTCTATAAGACACTTTATGGATTTCTTTGTGATAGATATTATGGGTAAGAATCCTCTTCAAAAAACCTCATTCGAAATAATGGCAACCTCATACAACAAGCAAATTACAACTGTATTATTTTATTAATTTTAAGATTCTGAAACTCTGAAGTTTGAAGTACGAATGTACGGTATACAGAAAGTTTGTGAGTGCGAATTACTTTGGTCAGAATGTATAATACGCTATCTATGACGAAGTACTGAGACAAATGTTTGTTACTCCGATGTACGTTACTTTAAAAGTTTGCTATTACGACCAGTGAAGTAGTAGTTAACTAAATTACTGGGGAAATACAGTTGTAAGTATTAACCGTTCGCAAGTTATTTATTTCCACCAAAGAACAACATTCCTTTCATCCAATCTCAATCTCCAATCTCTTTCATTTACACTTGGAACGAGTAAGAACATTTTCTTTTTTTGACACTATTTCCTTCGTGCGCTTTTATTCTTTTCTCCGTCGCCTGCAAATGAATTAGATTACAATATCAGGTCTGTTCTCAGTGCAGTCAAGAAGTTATTTGATTAAGAAACCAGGTAACGTAACTTAGTGTGGAAATGCCATTGAGGAAAAAATGTTAAACCCTTTTGCGAGAACAAAGTTGATTTGATTTTTCACTCGACTTTATTGAAAATAACGGTAAGCGGTGAAGCTTTATTTAAATTAGATCAGTTTCTATGAAAGGTATCTTAATAAATTGTGAATATAGTTACTTAGTTTTACAGGGTGTTAATTAACCCTTCACACATACGTCAACCAAGCATTCTGTACATCAAACTATGTACCCCTACGCAAAAATGTTTGCTGGGAAAGGACTTTCTCTTTTGGGGTCAATATTTTCACTTTACGGTAAAACTTAATGTAGCACTCTTAAAACATTGTGCAAGTGGATGCTTTAAATAGTAAAAGGGTCATGGAGGTAATTTAAGTAAAGTTATAACCTGAAAAACCAGTATTTACAAAAACAGCTGTTCAACATTTGGAACTTTGACCCAATATCTCCGTAGCTAGGGGTTCCCAGGTATGGTCTAGAACAAAAAAAAAATCGCAATGGTGGGGAGAACAAGTGCCTTTCATTTGCGTTAAGGGTACTTTTACACCCTTTAAGATATCGATGCCATATTGGCCAATGAAAAGCTATGTCAGAAGCCCGTTGGCGGTATTAAAATTCTAACACCAGGATAGGCACTAACTAATTACACGATGAAGATAGACCATTTCGAAGAAGGTTTTATCTTATTTTATACAAGTATATTAAAGAGACCAGACCAGATGATTTTATAGTCACCCTCCAAATTTTTACTAGGCATAACGTATCATTCACCAACACCATTTTTGAAAAACAATCGATACTAAAAAAAAAATCTATAGAAATCATTTTCTCGAAATAATTATCCGCTCTCCGTGAAGCGTTAAGACTTTGTGATATGATATCTCAATATTTTTGTATTGAGTGATTTTCGCCAAAAATTAATATATATCAGAATTTGGACGATGACTAAAAAACCATCATAGAAAAAAAAAAATGTCCTGACGGCCTGACTCATCAATGCACAGTCCAAACTTCTTGGAAGGGACCTTGAAAGGAAGTTTTTTTCGAAATTCAACCCCTCAGGGAGTTAAATATGTGATGAAAGTTTGAATTTTTTGTTTCCGAAATCTATGCAATTAAAGCCGCGGGCAAAAGACAGTATAATATAGCGTGAAGCACAATTCTTAAAAAAAAACTGTATTTACTACAATTATCTTCTTTTATCCTCACTAAAGAACAATGTATTCTAATACATCTCGTCTTTGAATTTATTCTGGCAACTTGTGAAGGATCAAAATATACCTTCGACGTTTCAAGGCGTTAAGGCCGAAATAATATTGACAAGGCCCAAGTAAATGAAAATAATAAAGAAATAATATCTAGTGGCAAGTGTTCGAGGTCAGAGTTATAAATCAGAGGGTTTTATGTGAAAAGCACCGGATTAATGAATTTACATTTTTAGTATTATTGCGTTCTTGTTTTATGGGGGCTGGATTATTTGATAAGAGAGATATTTCTTTTTTACAGAAGTTAGTTAGTATAAAACGTTGTTATATAACATATTTTAGTAATGTGGAGCCTGATTGTCATGTTATAAATGCTATATAACTTGTCATAAAACATAAGCTAAATAACATGTTACATAATCTTGCGTACAGATTTGGTACAAATCAGTAGGTATTTGTAATTTTATTCATGTATAGATTTAGTTAGATAACATAGGTTAGGATAAGGTTAGGCTGAGATGCACCCATTAATTAGTACACCCACATCGCCAGTTATACTTAAGTTCCTCTGCGGCCGACCGACTCAGGAATCAACCCCAGGGCCTCAGGACTCAGCCCATGCGACCACTAGACCAACGAACCAGTCGAATAGGCTTCATATTTCGTATAATTTTTGATTTAGAACTAAGTGTGTATGTGTGGTTATAATGTTTTGATGGTTGTGCGTTGTTTTATGAAAAATATTTTATAGAATTTCGATTCACTCAACATATTTTTTTTCTCATTTATTATCATTTCATAGTATAGACAGAATACTACAGATACACAAAATACTTACTTTGAAGAAACTTAAATCATAGATTTTTGTTTCAAAGAAAGTTAATATTTAGAATTTTCATATCATTGAACAAGGAATCAAATAATTTTTTATTCTTATACCTACTGTTTATTTAACATAAAACTTTTTACTCAGAATTATATTTTATCGAGTTACCGTTTCTAAACATGTCAAGTCAAATTAATATAACTATAAATTTTATAATCTCATTTTTTTTTGTTAACAAATTGATACATCAATAAACACATCTGTAAAGCATGCTAGCGGTTCATAACTGTCGGAATTCCGTAATACTGCGGCAAATTTCGATGTAGCGGTCGCCGGCTGCTGCAGCGGCAACGCTCGCTGCGCTCGCTCGGCTCGCGCCTAGCTGGTCACCCTAACCTAACCTATTCTATTTAGTTGGAGTGACCGAGATCGTGGTTGTATCATAGTTTGACGTTAAAACATGTAAGTACTTATATTTATTAAAAAAAATATGAATAGAATACCATCTATACTTATCGTTGAAGTAAATACCATAAAAAAATAAACCGAACAAACAATATTCTATAAAATAATTCTACGGTTTGACAACATTGTGAAATAAAAAATTAGATTATAAAATTATTGAAATTCTCTATTCTTTGAATTGTGTTTTTGTAAAATATGTTTCATTCAAATAAATAGTATTTGAAAGAAGAATATTAAAAAAAAAGAATCTATATGAAATATTTTCAGAGAAACGAAATTCTTTGAGATTTCTGTCTGCGAAACAAGGGGATACCTGTTTTGATACTTTACCGTTATAAAACGTGCCAGATAAAGATTATTCAAAATCAACTCATATTAGGATCGTTATCCCTATGAATTTATTCATCACACAAAAGTTTTGTAATATAACCATTTTTCGTAGGCCTGCTACGCCGTAGCACAAAGCGTAGCACTCCGACCCACGTTATCAGAAGTCAGCTACGAGCATTGTGTTTTCCCAAATATGTACTCACTTTTTAAATTTAAATAACAGTATAATCAACACTGCCTCGAGTGCCTCGTTGGCTTAACGGTCGGTCGGGGTTCAATTTCCGGTTCGAGCAATGTGTTATTGGGTTTTTCCATCAGGAATTTCTTAGTAGCAGCCATGGAGTCTTGTGTTGTTCCCGGTTGATGGCAATAGGTTCGCCCCCTATTACATGGGACTTAGACATAACTGGCGAAATTTGGGTGTACTAAGTTTTTAGGGACACCTCTGCCTAACCCTTCAAAGATTGCAGGCCTAATGTTATGTGAGGTTTAATAAACATGGCTGCGGGATGTTGGAAGAGATACCGCGGCCTTGACTTGTAGGGCTAAGAAGACACATGGGTGGTTTTTAGTCAGTTGAAGTCTGACACTCCCTTTCGCTCTGCCCAAGAGCGGGAGGGGTTATTTTATGATTTCTCACCCTCCAAAAAAATAAAAAAATGTTTTAATAAACATTCCGTATCTACACACCGTAAAGGCGAGCACAACCTGCGGTTAACATTATTACACCTTCCTTAAAAAGGGTCGTCATCAACGGCCCGGATAACATCCAAGTTCCCATCCCTACACAAGCAAAAAAGGTTGAGTATCCCAGCTAAACGCTCATACGGATAGCAAAAACACTCCCGCTGATAGTCCCTCCTAAAATAGTCGAACGTTCTCCAGAATTTTCTATCAGTACTCACAGTAATTGAGGCTTAAGTACGTCGCTGTTTTTGCCGACGGTATTTTTGTGAGGGACTCAATAATTTGCGGACGGTACGCCTATCGAGGTTGGAGTGGACTTGACCTAGTTTCCAGCCAGGTAAATAGCCACTCTGGATTCTAGACCTCTGGGTTCTAGAGCTTCTTTTTCGCCTTGATAAAAGTAACAATTTTTTGCTGTTTTTTTTCTTGGATTTTTTAATCATAGCAAAGAAGACTTTGCTGTCTCGGTTCTTAGAGACGTTTCTATCATTATAAAATATCAAACACATACAATAAGGATTTTCCTGACTAAAAAAATATGATTATATTTAGTTCGTCTGTTAGATTACCGAAAGATGTTGAATGTGAATACGTGTTTTTTGATTTATCAAATTAACAAAAAAAATACGAAAATAGAACGTGTCAAAGGTCATGAGTGGGGGCTTGTAGCGTCACTTACTGGTAAAAAATGTACCAAACTGTGACGTCACACAACTTTTCGAAGCACTATATCTGTCTTCATTTTTCGTTTAGAGGAATTTGTGGCTCACTAATAACAACCGCAAAGGCCGATCTTCGAGGTTAAGCCGCGCTTGCCTAGGTTGGTCTGTGGATGGGTGACCATCATTACATGTCGAGTTACATTCGCGTCTCGGACAGCAGGTTAATCCGTTGATCCCGTGTGCCATTTTTAGATCTTTAGTAGTCGTTACAGGTAGTCAGTGACCTGAAAGTCTGACAACCAGTCTTACCAAGGGGTACCGTATTGCCCAGTACTAACTGGGTGGTGGAGGTCAGATAGGCAGTCGCTCCATGTAAAATACTGGTATTCAGCTGCATCCGGTAAGACTGGAAGTCGACCCCAATAAAGTTTGACAAAGGCAGGGAGATGATGAAAGAAAGAGTTCTGTCTACCTTCATAGGAAAATGGCGTGAGTTAATGTATGTATGTATATCAGATAATATACTTAGTCTAATAAAAATACCCTATTCAAAGTCGATATAACACGCTTAGATAGAACCTTTGTATCAAGGTGTGAATAAGTAACAGCGCAATTATAGTAAAAGAATATCATTACTTGTTCGTAATGAATTGAGGGCTTTAGTACCTAGAATATACTGGATATAAATTGACAATACAGAACTATTTCTAATGTATTGGTATGAAGTTTGATTATTAGGAGAAGTGGTAGCCCAGTGGTGACGACCCCGGCTTACGAACAGTTGGTCGTGGGTTCGAACTCAGGCAGGCGCATTACTTTGTGTAATTTATTTCTTCACCACTGCTCTCAAAACGGAAAAGAAAAATCATGAGGAAACCGGCTATCTTAGAACCAAAAATTCGAAGATATGTGACATCTATCAACCCGCACTGGGCCTGCGTGGCGGATTATAGCCCATCCCTTTCCTAGAGAGGAGGCCTGAGTCCCTGCAGTGGGCTGATGATGATGATAGACTACGTTACTCAATAAATAGTCGTATAACGTAACGATTATCTAAATTATTAAGCAAGACCACTCATCATCATCATCAACATATTCCTGCCCTCATCACATTCTATTTGGGGTCGGCGCAACACGTTTTGTTCTTCCATTCTTCCCTGTTAGACGCCACGGTGACATTTACTCCACTTTACCACTAAATTAATAAATCATCATCATCATTTCAGCCAAAAGACGTCCACTGCTGGACATAGGCCTCCCCAGGTGTCACCACATTGACCAGTCCCATGCGTCTCGCATCCAGCGGGTCCCCGCAACCTTCACCAGGTCATCGGTCCACCTAGTGGGAGGCCTTCCAACGCAACGTCTTCCAGTTCGCGGTCGCCACTCCAGTACTTTTCGGCCCTATCGGCCATCCGTTCTGCGAGCAAATTAATAATAACATACGTGTATATTTCAACCTGTAAAAACACGGTAATAATAAAATGCCTCCAAAAATCTGTACAAAACAATTATTCTCCTACCTGATTTATTATAGCAATTCGCTTTAAGATGGTTTGCCATTAAGAAAAAATATTTTTTAAACGTTATTGGTTTTAAAAGAGTCTGTTTTTCTTCATTTCTTTTTGAATACTCATAAATCATTTAACCTTCTTTGTGAAATTGGAGCTCTTATTTAACCAGGATTCGTGGCTTGGATTAACTTGGTGGTTAAATATTACCTCACAGAGGTCGTGTGTGCTTGGAGGTCTCAAAGGATTAACATGCATAATTTTAGACAAAATTAATTCCCTTGGAGACTTCCTGAAACGTTTTTAATCAAGCTACTGAATTCTTCCTTTAAGATTAAATAAAACTACATGAATAACTTGCTTTTTTTCCACGTCTTCGGTAGTAACTAAGAGCAGGTCGGAAGTTATCTAGATAAAACTATCCTCTAACCTATGTAATATTTATTAAAACATTTTGGTCTTTAAAGCGTGAAAAGATAACAAACGGAGAAAATAAACCTTACCACTCAGTTTGGTAGCAGTTTTATTCTAAAAAAATCGCAAATCCGCGAACATTTACAAGCCTACCGGGACACGTTGTGTTCTGAGTAAATTCTATGTAAACGTTAAGTCTCAAATAAAGCAATTTTGCGAAGTAGGTAGTGCCATTACAGAAGTATGCAATATGATGTTGGTTTGACGTACTCATCGACGTAATATTCAAATTTGACCTGTTAGATTACACGCGCAAGCTTCTCATAGATAGCTAGGTACGTTTAGCCTAAAATTTTCTAACACACGCTACGCTACAAGGTCACTTACGTAATTGATACGTTTTATGCTTCATAATAATGTCAACATAAACCTTAAGTAACTTGAACAACTTCATTCTCTGTTACTAGTCACCATTCTGTCCAGTCAGCCATAAACCACTTTATTAGCACTAAACCTTTGTTCCGACAGCAGCCTTTCAAGCCATTTTAATCTCTAAAAGTTGGTTGTTAAAACTCAGTTTTATTGAGGCGATTAAAAAGGTTCTCGATTTTAAAGAGTTCGGAGGACCTATTAAAAATAGGCGTGTTCGACTATGATACGAAAAAAGGAATCTTAAAAGTCTTTCATTCCGAACGAGGAGATTATTAAACAAAATCACAAAGTATTTGCTTAAATAAATCTTTGTAAAGCCGTGTGATAGTTTTAAAACGCCTTTAGTATCAATAATCGAGCGAGCAGGATCCTACAATACGTTGCTAAATTAATATTTGTAGGCGCGTAAAATAAATGTCTTATGAGTGCTTGGGCCCGTGAGGCATTCGATTACAACGGAAAATCGGAAATCTTTATATGAAAACTAAATGAAGAAGAACCTACTGACAAATTCTTTAAGCTTAAATCTCATTCGTGAATTATTTAGAAGTATCATCGAAAGGAATGCAAAGCTTTACTTAGTAAAACAATCAATCTATTTTGGGAACTGTCTCAAAGCTCCCGACAATAATTTAACTTAAAACAACTTAGGAGCTTAATGAAAGTTCGTTGAAATCAATACACCGCCTCGTGTCAGTATGCTATTCAATTCATTCAGGCGCTTACATTTCACTTACCTCGAAAGAGACAGACTTATTTTTTTATTAAATAGCTTACTTATTTCTTTGTCCTTGAAAAATCTTTTCAGCCCTCAAAAACAGAAACTTTTACAGCCTTATTATCGAGTCTCAGGGCTAAAACTCTCCAAATAAGATATCCATGCAAATAGGTATGCGGGCCTACCTCCGACTGAATAAACTCATTTTCCTTGGCTTATTTTATTGAAAAAATACACGTGGGAAAAATAACTTGATTATAGAATGTAGGGTAATAGAATATACACGTATAGGTTGTGTACCCCTTCGATCCCCCGGCGGGGGTAGTAACCTCGGTCCGAGGGGGTTCTCCTGATGTGCCGACGTGACAAGAATAAATAACAAATTGAGTAAGGCTTGCTACATATTGGACGACTCTTGGCGTGTGCCACTTAGTTAGTTTTACTGATACAATTAGGATTTGTGAAAGACATGGGACGCTTGTTAGCGTATCTGCGACGGGATTGAATGTAGGCGTGTCAATTTTTGAAGAGTATTGGATTAGAGAAGGTTTTAAAAAGAGTAAATTAAAACCTGTTCAGGTGGACATTCATAGATGACTCTGCCCTGGAGTGTAAATGTGGTCTTGCCCTACAAACTTGATATCGTCAAAGTCAAAGTCAAAACATTTATTGCGAACCTAGTGTAAAATGTGGTGTTAGGTATATTTTGGTTATATCGTGGTCCTACCTGTCCTGTGGTTGGCTTATGTGGTGTTCGTCGGGCTTCATAATCTCGGCGCTTTTCTTGTGGTCGCCACTGTTGATTTTAGCTTACAGGAGTTACAGTGGTTCGGGAATAGTGTAGCGGGCTTGTCCCATAAAGCTTGTGGAGGCTGAAAGTGCCAAACTCGTCGCCAAATTTTTGGGCCGACTTAATTTGAATGGTCATCGATACGCTAAAAGGAAGATTTGTAACTTTTGCTGTACATATTTATGAGTTTGATCCAAACGTAGCTACCACCCATTGTTTAGTAGGGTAAATAATGTTTATTGCCGTAACTGAGGGAGCATTAATCGTTTAGTATTTAAGTAACTATCACATACTAAATACCTAGTAGGTTTGTTTTATGTTTAATCATTTCTACGTTGTGGTCTGAATACCTCGTTTCAGATACTTCGGTATACAGAATCACATTTTTTTCCAGGAAACTACCCAATTGTTGGCGCGTTTCTGCACCCCGGTCTCTGTCAAATACGTCTACTAAGTATTTATATGTGCGCCCAGTGTCCACATCAAGTACATTACTTGTTCGTTACATTTTACCTAATCCTTAATTTAGTAAAAATGTCACCCCGTGTGTGTAACCATCCTAAGGCACTCTCCACACGAACGACCAAGTTATTGCACGTACGATTTTTATTTTTAACTGATCACGTTTAAAACCAGTCTACCGCTTAAAGAATAGGTACCTAGAGGATGGAGCCAATTTCACAGTTGCCTTTGTAGAGCACACCCTTATTAGATTCTAGTTTCTAGGTCAACTATCTATTAGTACTAACAGAATTGTTAGCATGGAGAATACGATATTATAATCTTCCTTGTTTTCTTCACAATATCGTTGAAGGATGGATAAACGAGTAATGGAACACAGTTGGTTCTCTATGGAATGTAATGGTATGGTCAGGAATATTGTTTATTGGGATATTAAAACCCCTTCGTCAATTTAACATAGGTTAATCTATGAGCTATCGAGGAATGAGTAGTGATTTTTAGTACTTACCTTCTTTTACCTTCCGCTCTTTGGCAGATCGAAAGGGAGTGTCAGACTTCTACTGACTAAAAACCACCCATTTTCCTTCTTAGCCCTTTATGTCGAGGCTGCAGTATCTCTTACAACATCCCGCAGCCCATCGTCAAAAACCTTTACAATGAGATTATAACAAGAATACATTTATTAAGCCGTTGTTCAAACATTTTCTTAATAACTTAGCGCTAGAACTGAGGTCCCGAACTTGGCTGCACCTGTAACTTAGGGGTCAGTCAATTGAATCGGAAGAAGTAATCTCTTGTTGTATAATGTTGATAGCTAATAGGGCTCTGTAAGAATTGGTTTTTGGATTTTTAAAGCTAATATTAAATATCCAAAAACGAATTTAACAACAGTTATAGAGATGCCATTATACAGTGAGGCAATGGTAAAAAATACTTGGGTACAAGTCCCGTTCTATGGAAATATTGAAGCATCTAAATACAAGCCATTTGGGTCCATCAGAAGCTATAATCATCATCATCAACAGCCTATTAATGTTCACACTGCTGGGACACAGGCCTTCTCTCTTCGACAGAGAATGGGCTATAATCTACCACGCGGGCCCAGTGCGTATTGGTAGATTTGTCACATGTCTTCGAATTTTTCGGTTCTAAGATATTATGCCGGTTTCCTCACGATGTTTTCCTTAACCGTTTTGAGATTAGCGGTGATGAAATAAATTATATAAAGTAATGTGCCTGCCTGAGTTCGAACCGTATATTATCGTAAGTCGGGGCAGCCACCGCTGCTCTGCTGCTCCGCTGCTATAATACATCTTTCAAATTCATATTATTTCAGACATTCATACATAGTGTTAGTATCAACAAAATAACTTAATTACTAGGGTTAGTAATAAGAAAAGGGAAAACATATAAAAGTCAGATGGGAATCTTTACCCAATGGCGCAGCAGAGGGAAGTCCCACTGACTCCCCTCGATCTTTGCCTACCCGTTTTATTTAAACTGTCATGATAATATAATTAGAAACTATAAAATAAACTAACAAGAAACTATAAAAGGGCATCGAAATACTGCTCCTCAACGCTGTCAGCCGGTAATGTGCCCAAAAGACTGGCGGCATTGAAATTTCCTTAAAAAGGCTATGAGCACTCGGACCCCACGGCCCTAGAGTTTCAACCCCAAACGCCTCGAAAATATAGTTACCACTGGCATGATATAACGTAACTCATATTCTTCTTTCCTCTTCCGCAGATTATTCGAAGAAAACCAAGATCTGCTAAATATGTTCGAGAAATTCCGCCAATGCCGGACGAAGGAAGAACAGATTAACTCCATGGAGCTAGCTGAACACGCTAACAATGTCATGAACACCCTGGATGAGGGCATCAAGGGTCTCGATGACCTGGACAACTTCTTTGGCTACATACACCAAGTTGGGGCCAGCCATAGAAGAATACCTGGATTTAAAGTCGAGTATTTTTGGGTGGGTGTCTCTTTTTTATACACACATCAAAAGTGTCTAGGGATCAACATATATTTTTGCAATAACTTTTCTCCTGATTGATATTAAATAAAATTTTCTTTAAGGATTCATCAAATAAAGTGTTTTCGTTTGTCACAGTAACGATAAACCAAGTCACCTTTGCATTAATAAAGAAATTTGCCATTTTCCTAATAAAGGGATTTTTGACATTTGAACCACTAACATTAAAGTTCTAAAAAAAGACTGAAATAACAGTTTTCTTTAAAATTTTATTGGGTAACTTAAACAATTAATAATCCGTGTTTCTACCGCGAACACTAACAACACAAGAACATCGGTTTGGCATACTCAAAATGAGTTCATCCAAATCACGCTGTGGAATGGCCGCCCATGTTCGTTGCAACAACAAAAAAAGGTCTTCTTGCGACTGGATACCCTCCATATTCGGCAGAGCTCTTCTCTGTAGCATATCCCATGCATGCTCAATCGGGTTCAAGTCTGGCGACTGAGCAGGCCAGGGCAGGACATTGATGTTAGCTGCGGCGAGAGTCTGTCTTACAACTCTTGCGGTGTGCGGTCGTGCATTATCATGCATTAACTGAAATAAGGGACCGATTTGCACTTGTAGAGGAACGATGACGTCTGATACAATCGTCTCAGCATAAATTTGAGCGTTGAGGTTGCCTCTGATCCAAATCAACTCAGTTCTTCCGCCGATCCAAATACCCGCCCATACCATGATGGTTCCACCACTATAAGGATGGACTTCCTGGCAGGATTTTAATCGCTGTTGGCGTCCAGGGGTTCTCCAGTGTCGTATACGTCTTGTATCCGGTCTCATACCAAAACGAGACTCATCAGAAAAGCACACGAAACGCCATTGTTCTTCTGCCCAATTTCTGTGTTCAAGAGCCCATTGATATCGAATCCTACGATTGTGCATTGCTATAGGTGGTACCCGTAGCGGTCTTCGGGAATGAAGGTTCACTTCATGCAAGCGGTTTCTGACTGTTTGGTCGCTAATTAAGTTCCCTGAAGAGTGATGAAGCCTCACGGCTAACATCATGGCGGTTATTGTTGGAGCTCTTCGAGTTAAGATTTGAATGTATCGGTCTTGTCTCCGTGTGGTGCAGCGATACCGTCCTCCATGGCGCTCAGCCACGGTACCAGTGCTTCGGTAACGTGTCCAAAGTCGACTGATAACACTCTGACTTGTATTCAGAGCTAAAGCCACAGTACGTTGCCGGGAACCAGCTTCTATCATTCCCACGGCTCTGAGCATTTCTTCCCTGCTTAAATGACGTCGCCGCTCCATAATAACGTTGGTTTTAATCAGTAGTAGGGAAACAGTAGCACTAATAATGTCTTCAATGCGTTGTATGTTTTTATAGGGAAAATATTGACAGCTGATTTTCATCTTTTACTCGAATTTGATTCACAGTTCCTGATTCAAATTATGAAATGCACCAAAAAGGATCCATATAAATTTATAAAATCATAAATTTATTACAAAGCCACATCTCAATCTCAAGAAATCCGCATAAAAATGCTTGATCCCTAGACACTTTTGATGTGTGTATTTATTACTTTTAGATTACCTCGCTGGTCTAAGGGTCACAAGCATGACTGCTAAGCAAGAGATCCTGGGTGTTCGATTCCCCAGGCAAAGTGATGTTCGTCGGGGCTGCGGGTTGCTTGAAAGAGATACCGCGGCCTCGACACAAAGGGCTAAGGAGGAACATGGGTGGGTTTTTAGCCAGTAGAAGTCTGACACTCGTTTCCACCCTGCCCACAGCGGGAGGAGTCATTTGATGATTTCTTACACCCAAAAAAAAAAAAGGCGAAGTGATGTAAAAATAATTGGGGTTCATTCATAAGGATTTTTTCAGTACCAGCCACGTAGTTTAGATTTCCGCCACATTGATGGCAAAAGGTTCGCCCCTTATGACATGGGACTTATACATAACTGGTGAAAAATTTGGGAGTACTATTAGGTACATCTCTGCCTAACCCTTCGGGGATTGCAGGCGTGATGTTACGTGTTACTTTAAAAAAAGAATAGGGTAGTCAACTAACTAAAAAAAAAATCTAATTCTATATAGTCCATCTGTTAAATATCGAAATATATTGAAAACGTGTTTTTTAATTTATCAAACTAATAAAAATTTACGAAAATAAAACGTGTCGAAGATCGTGTGGTGACACACGAAACGACGACTTTCTGGTAAAAAAAATTACCAAACGATGACGTCGCGCGACTTTTCGAAGCATATTATGTATCGTCTTAATTTATTGTCTACGTGAAAAAAGAAAAAATTTGTGTCCAATATTTTTTTGGAAATCTATCTGACGCACTAATTAGATTTTTTTAGACAACCACCCTATTTTCATTATTATTCTTCTTCAACCTTTGGCCACCCAAAGCTGAGTGCAGCAGTGCTATTGCGTATCTTTTAAATGACAGCTGCTATCATATAGTGTCCATCAATTAACTGTCAAATGGTTTCATTTTGTACTAAACCATAACCAATTTGATCATACAGTCCATGGATTAACTGTGAAATTAATTACGGTTTAGTAAAAAATGGGACCATTTGACAGTTAATTGATGGACACTATATGATAGCCACTGTCATTTAAAAGATACGCAATAGCCCTGCTGTACTCAGCATTAGGTGGCCAACTTTTGGCGGTTTTATGTCGTTTTATGTTTTATGTCTTCATGAGATCGTCTGTCCACCTAGTTGGTTCTCTTCCGAAGAAATATGTCCTTCATCCCGTATGTGGTGCCATTCCAGCATTTTCTTCTCCACCTTCCATCCAGTCAACAGCATTTATGGCCTACTTCCATTATATTTTTGCTTTTATTCTGTCCTTAAGTTTGTGTTCATATTTTATGGATTTACTATTTCAAAACTGACTTTAGCCTACATACCTAAGTACCGGTGTCACAAAGAAGGCTGTTCTAGTATTGTCTATGGCAAACCGCAGTGACGTAACTGGTTTGAATGTAGCTCTATGAACATGTTTCCCTAGGTGGCGACGTTGCCACACCACTGTCTGACCCTTCGAGAATTATAAGCGTGCTGTTATCATCCTAGCCTTTTCCCAACTATGTTGGGGTCAGCTTCCAGTCTATCCCGATGTAGCTGAATACCAGTATTTTACATGGAGCGACTGCCTATCTGACCCCCAGTTAAGTAAATCATATTTTTTTCCTGCATTTGTAAATTATTTTCAAGCCTGAAATTTTCCCAGTTTTTGATAACTATTTACAAGTTTTAAAAATGCCGTCATTCATAAAACAGTGATCAATATTTAATTCAAATAAGTTCAGCAATGATTTAATTTAATAAAATTTTGTAATTTCATTTTACTTAGCTTCAGTTGCTGTTGGCTTTACTTTAAATCCTTTTTAGATATCACTTCAGTATTCATAGTATTAATTAAAACTTTGCTGATCCTCAAAGGATTAACTGGACACAAAGTTAGTCTGAATTCGAGATACCTTTGCAAGCCAATAATTGTTAAGATATTGAATACTGTTTAGCCGAGGAGCTTTATTTCCAAAATATATGAACAAGATTTAATTTGTAGATACATTTTTTATTGGAGGCTGGGAAATCATCATCCCGCTCTGGGCAGAGCTGTAGGTTGTGTCAGACTTCTACTGACTAAAAACCATCTTATGTTCCTTCTTAGCCCTTCGTGTCGAGGGCGCGGTATCTCTTTCGAACAACCCACAGCATTTGTAAATACCTTATGCACAAACGTTCATCTAGGATAAACACTGCTGCATTGATTATTATTTATTAGTCATCAAAACATTAATCTTGCTAAGTTCGAGATCGTGGGTTTGATCCATGGTCGGACACGCCTTTTATCTCCGAAGCATTAGGCAGAGGTGTACCTAATTATTATAGTTGTAGACATACGTACAACGAGCTGGTGTGCGCAACTCCACACCTAATGCGCGTATTTTGCGTGCGGGTGGGAATATCACTCGGCCCAACCCAGCTCCCCGAGAAAAGCCAGCAACCCCTTGGTATTACTGGCAATATCGCGGAGAGTACCTGGGTCACCGAAGTACTTGGCCCTGTATGGGCCACCCCCGGACAGTGCAGGAGCACGTGGGCTGCTGTTTCTTCTTCCTCCATGCAGGCTCAACACAGAGGACTATCAGTGACTCCTATAACAAAGAGGTGCTTGTTAAAAGTATTATGTCCAGTGATGGGGCTCGTAGCTGCAGTTTAGTTAGCCGGAGCGCTTGTTTGGTAAGGCGGGCGTCGATGGCGGGAAGCGCCTCCTTGGCCTGCCTGCACTCGCCGTGGTCTAGCCACAGCTTGGCGTGAACTTCTTTGGTACGTTTCCTTACCAGCGTGCGTAGATAGCCGAAAGGTAGCGGCGATGGGTTCTGGTCCCACCGCCGCCATGCTTGAGCCCCTTCGAGCGAGCTCGTCCGCTGCGTCGTAGCCTTGGGAGTCGCTATGACCTTACATCCATTGAATGACTATATAATATTATATTTATATTTTATAATATTATATTTATATTTTAGTATTTCGTCAGTGGTTTAAGTCACATGCAAGCCTATTATCATAAACCGGGCGCAAACCCAAACTCCGTTTCTGCTTCTGAGAAATTCCTAGTGGAAAATCCCAATAACACTTTACAGACCTGGGAATTGAACTCTGGACCTAATGCTCAGCAGTCGCTCTTGCAAACACTAGACCAACCAAGCGGTCACGATTCAAAGATATTTTCAGTAAACCAAATACTTAAGAACCTTTTTTATAGTTTATTAATTATCTACACCAATATTATAGAGAAGAAATATTTGTATTTTTGTGTGTGTGTATGTATGTTTGTAATGAATAAACTCAAAAACTACTGCACCTATTTCTAAAATTCTCTCACCATTGGAAAGCTACATTCACCCTGAGTAACATAGGCTAAATTATTTAATATCCCTGTATTCCCATGGGAACGGGAACTACGCGGGTGAAACCGCGTGACGTCTAGTTAATTATAGAAGAGATAAACAAAATACAAGAATATTTTTTAGTCACCGGTCAATTTTTTTTTAGGCATTAGGTATCATTTACTAACACCATTAAAAAAAATCGATACGTACAATTTTCATATTATTAAATCATTTTCTCAAAAGAATGTTACGTGAAAAGTTAACACTTTCGCTCCGCCCAGAGTAGGAGGAGTTATCTGACGATTGCCCAACCACATAAAAAAATCGTTTGTGGTTGAGGTCTTCTGACCACTTTTTGGCTCTCTATCATAAATGTCAGGGGGTCTAAAATGGCCACTTTAGCAGATAAAAAGCGTTAAATGGACCTTGCGTTAACTGCACCTGTGACCATTTAGGAAAATAGGTTCTAAGTTAAAGGAAAATAATATTAATTACGACGCAGTTACTAATATGAAAGGTTTATTTTACACAATTCATATTATGATCTGCTACAGTGACCATTTTAGACCCTCTGGACTCCAAATTACATTACTTAAGTAAGCCAAATAGCAGCTTGGTCGGAAGTCAAGAAGTGCTTCAAACATGGAATACTAATTCACTAATTACTAACAAGTTATTAAAAAGCTTTTGATAAAAAATAACTTCAGTATACGGAAGTTATTATGAACAATTTCTACTCCAATTTATTTATTGTACGCCACCACGAATACGTCATTCATATATAATGAGCTTCGCTCCACAAAACGGTACATTACCCAAAATTCCAACCACATCATAATCTCCCAATAAATAATTAAAGCTAGGGATGAACCATTCATCAAACTCGGATCGATATCCGAATATTTCAATTTAAGGTAGGTGGATTAAAAAAAAAGTGAACTGCCTCAGTAATTGTAACGTTGATTGAATTTATATTCAGCTGTCAAACTAGATAATTCACTGGCCGCGTTTTGGATAGTTTTTAAATTGATTGGTTTTTTCTCTCAAATTCTTGTGTTATTTTTGAGGGAAGTAGAATGTTTGTTCCTAAAACACGTCGTCCACTATACTCTCCAACGCTAGTACTATTATTTTCAATCATTTCATCTATTATGACTAAATTCGGCATCTCTAATCTAATCATTATTTGTAAATGTGAATTAAGTCAAAATATTGCCTAGTCGTTAGTCGTCAACTTTCAATGAATGACTAATGCTTCTGATAAATTGATGAAAGGCTTAAGGCACGAAGGTTTCGTGTAGAAATGCACCAAATAAATCAAATAAAAACAATAAAGTCTGATTTTGAAATAAAATCTGTAATTGTATGTAGTTACCTCGTAATATAACGTAACAGAAATAATCATAGTAATACGTTACAATTGTAACGTATTACAATGATTATTTTAGCAGAATATGAGACGACTGATCTCTGAAATAGACAAATACACTTCTGTCGTTTATTTAGTATTGTTAGTATCGTTTTATTTAGCTGTTGATATAAAATTTCAATCATACAATATCAACCATAATGATTTAAATAACACTATGACTAACCAATCATAAGTCACACTAACTGGTTATAATTAATTATATCCTTCGATAATGATTGACGTTTCATTCATTTCATTAGTCGCCAATCATTAGCTTGATTTAATTAATGAAGGTTTTCTTTCTTGTTATAAATATATTTAACCGACTTTCTTACAAATATGTGAAAATCAATAAACCTTGCCACAAGGCGATTTGATTTGAAATCCTTTGGGAAACGTAAAATATTCTTTGGCTGAAACTTGTTTCGGATACTTAGGCGTCTCTAAATTCGCAGCCAACGACAACACTACAAGACCAAAAATATCTTATGTGTGTAGTTTACGGCGACTGGGAAGGCCTTTTTTTTGGCGGTTGAATGAAAATCAAATACCCCTCCCGCTCTTGGGCAGAGCGAAAGGGAGTGTCAGACTTCTACTGACTAAAAACTGTTTGTATTTTTGTTTTTCCTACTCTTCCGCTATTCTTTTCTGATTAATTTCGTTGCGGGATCCAAGACAGTCAAATCATTTCACTAGAACTTCGTCGAGCTTCATTGTCTCGGCGCTTTTTTTGTGGTCGCCACTGTTGATTCTGGCTTACAGAAGTTACAGTGGTTTGGGAATAGTGAGGCGGGCTTGACTAAAAACCACCCATGTTCCTTTTTAGCCCTTTATGTCGAGGCCACTTTATGTGATAGACACTATGACAGACACACACATATAAATAGATACGCAATAGCCCTGCAGATCTCTCTTTATTAGACTTTTCTTTATTGCCATTGTCCTACGTCAGTTTTAAAATATGAAGGAAAAATAGACTATGTCTGAAAGCCATTGACCCGCGCACATGCTCTGCGATTAGTGGTTGCGAGTTTTTTGTGAAAATATTTGGTATGGTTCTGTATGTTATTACAGTGTTTTTCTTATGGATATAAAAGTTTTCGTCCAAAAACTCTTTTGTTTAAGTTCATATTTTAATTTGTATCATGTAAGCATGCTGTTTCCCTCGCTTACTAACACTGTACGTTGAAGTTAGTGTGTAATGGACTAGCGTGTTTCATGGTTATTTGTCTTATAAGTACCTCCATCTATGGGTATCCCCGAATAAGCTCTAAAGCTATGCCACTTCATACAACCCTCTCTCACGCTTCATCCAATTTAAATGACATGCAAACCGCAGGCAAAGTAGCTTGGTGAAGTCTTCCCAAAACTTTAAATTACACTACTTCGTTCGTCCCTCGGTAAAATATTTACATGAACTAGTCAGCCAAGAAAGATGGATAGAAGTTTCATGCAATGTAGATTATGTTTGACTTTTACACTTTGTTTGTCTTGAAATTCCTCTTGTTGTAAAATAATCATCATCATCAGCCTGTAATGTTCCCACTGCTGGGACAGGTCTCCTCTCTATGAGAGGGAATGGGGTATGATAAACCACGTGGGCCTAGTACGGATTGGTAGATGTCACATGTGTTAGAATTTTTGGTTCTAGGACATGCCGGTTTCCTCACGTTGTTTTCCTTCACCGTTGTGAGAGCAGTGGCGATGAAATAAATTACACAAAGTATAATGCGCCTGCCTGGGTTGGAACCCACGACTTACTGCTCGTAAGTCTGGGCCACCACTGCTCTCAAAAAATTGTAAAATAATACGTCATAATTTTTTTGCAACGATAGGTGAAACAAATCGGATGGGTAAAGTGTTATTCAGTGGCAGCGGTTGATGCAATAGGGTCTCCCGTTCTCCCCCTATTATGAGGGACTAAAAAAACATGACTGGCAAAATAGATGATATATGGCGGGGATTAGAACGTCGTGTTATGATTTTAATTTGTTTCTGCTGTTTTTGGTAGGCACTTATTTTGTATGCATTATAATCATTCGATACCGTTTCCACTAGACATAATGCTTGGGCACAAGGTACAGGTCTCCTTCTTTCTGTGTAAGGAATAAGTAGGGATACCATTGACAATACGTAATCCACCAAACCACACAATTTAATGCTTTGCACTTTTGAAGAAAACACATTTTTCATAAATTGCCGACGAAAATGTTCATGTGGCTCCCTCACTGCGAGATGTCAGCACCCTGGAAAGAATCCGAAGAAGGGTCTACGCCTGCCCGGGTTGGTCGAAAGAGATACCGCGACCCTAGACCACAAAGAGCTAAGAAGGAACATGGGTGGTTTTTAGTCAGTAGAAATCTGACATTCCCTTCCACTCCGCCCAGAGCGGGACCCCGTCATTTGATGATTTTTCACCCACCAAAAAAAAAAATACCCTTATTCACCAGTTCACCACACGTAATCGACCAAACCGCACAAAAGGTAGTTAACAAAAAAAAACTAATTAGTCCGTCAGATAGATTTCCAAAAAATATTGGACACGTATTTATTTATTGTTTCACGTAAACAAACAATAAAGACGATACAGTGCTTTGAAAATTCGTGTGACATCATATTATAGGACATTTTACGACATTTTTCACCGGTGAGTAACGTCACAAACCCCCACACAAATCTTTGACGCGTTTTATCATCGTCAATGTTTTATTGACTTGATAAAGTAATAAATACGTATCCAATATTTTAGTTTTAACAGACGTACTAATTAGAATATTTTTTTTAGTCAGTAAACATCCCAATTGAATGCATTGCACTTTAGTAGGTAACAGCAGACGTTTTATCGTAAAATCGTTGTGAAAATGTCCATGGACATGTAGCCCGCACTGCATTCAGGAAAGATGTACTGAATACCTGTTAAAATCCAGTAGCTTCTTATTGGTTACTGTTTGTGTTTGTTCTCCCTTACACTCTGCATTTACCAGCTGTTTCATTTGTTTGCCTCTTGTGACGAGTGGGTTTTCTGAAAGTTCTTGTCCCTCGTGTACAAGCCAGTCTATTTCTGAACTCCGGAAGTGACCCTCGTCCCTCATTTCCGGCTATGAAAGCCCTCTAACCCTTTGACTTATCCACTTCTGAAATATCCATGAATATGTTTAAGGCCTGCCAATATTGGCGTGGTTAAAATGTTTTTAGGATCAAATAAACACTTATTAGATGTTGTCATCTCAGTATAGGTAATAGAATTTTCGACACAAAGGATGAGCTGTGTGTATTTTTTTAGACATGCTGTTTTTTCTTTGAATTTCGTGAAACCTTAAGAGCGATTTCACACTCTTCCGAGAACGGATAGAAATCGGATGACGGAAGCCGGATCTAGTGCCTAAACTAGAGAGAACTAAATAGTTCTACGACTACTCCGGGTGGAATTTTCACGGGTTCGGATTCAGATCGGACGTAGTGCAAAACCGCTCTAATGATTGATTGATTCTCGACTAGAAAATAAAGCACATAAAATTTATTAACAGAATGTATCTCTTTCACAGAAAATCGAAGCACCGTTCCTAGCAGCCGTGGAGTCAACGTTGGGCGACCGTTATACACCAAACGTGGAAAATATCTACAAAATTACTATCAAGTTCATATTAGAAACGCTCATAGAAGGCTACGAAGCCGCTGGTAAAAATGCCACGTGAGCTCAGCCATGTACAGAACCAAATAACATATAATAGAACTGAAAAACTTGAACAAAACCACGACACAAACATAGTCTTCTATTGGAAAATAACTGACGAGCAGCCGCCTTAATGGACATTTTAAAATTGGAACTCAGAAATTTAATTCCAAATTCAAAGATCCAGAAACATCTCTGCACAAATTTAATGTCAATTTTAACGAGATTTTAAAAAGTGAAGTGTACAGACGTTTATAAAATGCATCGTGAATTATGTGTATAATGTGAATAATTCTATAATTGTGTATAGTTGTCACTGTTCTTTTTCGCTCGTCTGTATTTAGACTGGATTAGTATTAAATGGGACTAACGGTTCAGTAAGGGAACATGTATTAGAGCGCTTTTCTGAATAGAAACATAATTTTTAAAAATAGTAACAAAATGTAGATAAAAATAGTAAAAACATGTGTGTTAAATTAAGGAATTTTAAACCAAATAACTTTTTTAAATGTCGCAAAACGCTTTTTAGTACTAATTTAATAATAATCGTTTATTTACTTCTAATGATATTCTTCTTAACGTCCTTGATGTTGGCTGGACCAACTACTGTATGTTTTGTTATTTAAAATTTAATAATTCGGCATAATTATTGTTAAATTGCGTCTTCCGTGCGTGAATGTTGTAATATTTAGCATAAGTATTAAATTCAAGAATTTATTATAGTTATTATTTGATGAACTTGTTGGTTACACGGAATATTTGTTGACCTGTTTAAAATATTATTAAATTCAATTAATCGCGCAATGTTTGAGCATAATAATATTATATTTATTACTTATTATATTTCTTTTACTTATTCCAAACTAAGGATGTTCAGAATACCTCTATGCACAAAAATGTAAACAAACATAATGAGTAATTACTAATATTATACAATCACACACTACATGTATATTTTCTGAAACAATCTTATAAAACAAAAATAATGTAGTTCATTATAGTACATACTTGAATTTTTCACGTACCTAATATTTCTTACAACAATATTATTTTGTAAGGCTCTAAAGTATTTAAAAATTGCGCAGAGTTCTTTTGACTTAAGAAAGAAAAATTGGATGTAAAAATGTTTAAAAAGTCCGTTTAAACTGTGTTTGTAGTAAATAATGAGTTCAAACAAGCTATACCAAAACTTTTCCTTGAAACTCGGCCAGGTTTGTCCTTCTATTTCAACTTGAGTGTACGAACTATACAATTTTAACTTTAAAGAAGTGGCACTATAATTTTGTCCGCTTTATTGCAAGTTTAAAACTATAAATTGCGAACGTTTGCGTTCTTTTTGCTGTTATATACGTTTACTTACTCTATGGTTCAGTACGTCTAATTAAAGCTATCTAGGTAAAATTAAAAACTGATTTAAGTGATTTTATTTTATTTAATCTTGGTTAATCAAATTTTTTGTGTATTTTCGTTAGCAGATTTTTACTGTAAGTAGGTAATCGTATGTAAAGATTTTTTCTTATTTTTTTCAATGGTGCTTGTTATGGTAGTCTGAATGATATCTAAAATGTCCATCTATTTTTAATGAGATATTACATAGAAATAAGTACCCACAAAATGGATGCTGAAAATCAAAAGAAATGATCAAGTGGGCAACCAAAAGACAGAGATTCCAAAAAAATATTAATGTAATTATATCAGCCTCTTTGGATAAGGATAACACGTAGATTTTGACTGAACCAACATAATGTAACAAGGGTAAATAATATATTATAGCCCACGGCCATGGAATTTAGAATTTTTAAAATTAGGGAAGAAAACATCATGTATTATTATGAATTCAACCTTCTGTTTTTTTTTCTTTGATAGGAACGTTCTCTATTTGTTGTGAAATGGTTAAATTGTCTTTGTCCATCGCTTGCCTAGAACTGTATGGAAAACGGAAAATGGAATCTTAAACGTGACTTGGATAATAGTTGATTCGGCTGCTACGTCAGGCAAAGTAGGTAGGTACTAGGTATTGGGTTTTCCATCAGGAATTTGTCAATAGCAGCAGCAAAGTCAAGATTTGTGCCTAGTTTATGGTTAAAGTATCGCCCCCTGTTGAGGACTTAAACATTACTGGTGATATATTAATGGGCAACCTCTGCCTATCTCTTTAGGGATTACAGGCGTGATGTTACGTTACGAACCGTCTATTATGTAAATGTAACGTTACTACTGGTATAATTACCAGTCTGATAATTATACTAACACCTGAATTGAATTCAATCATAATTTCAATTACTGATTATAATTTGACTCTATTGCGTTAAATTGTACCACCTTGACTTATTAGTTGATAATTCACCTGATTTGACATAGCTATAGTAGCGCCCAGTGGTTGCGGCCCCGACTTATGAACAGTAAGTCGTGGGTTCGAAACCAGACAGTCACATTACTTTATTTAATTTATTTTATCACCACTGCTCTCAAAACGGTGAAGGAAAACATCGTGAGGAAACCAGATCCCAAATTCGAAGACATGTGACATCTACCAACCCGCATTGGGTCCGCGTGGTGGGTTATAGCCCATCTCTCTCCGAGAGAGGAGGCCTGAGTCCCTGCAGTGGTAACATTATAGGCTGATGATGATGATGAAATCAGATTCTGGTAAAGTAGAGAAGTAATCTAGATAATGCAAATCGACCCAAGATCAAGTCAACCCTTTTTTTTTTGCGGGTTGGGAAATCATCAAATAACCCCTCCCACTCTGGGCAGAGCGGAAGGGAGTGTCAAACTTCTACTGACTAAAAACCACCCATGTTCCTTCTTAGCCCTTGTGCCGAGGTCACGGTATCTCTTCCAAACAGCGCGTATCCCCGACGGGAAGTCAATACGCCTTGGTCTATAATAGCTAAAACTGTTCTATTTCTAAGCATGCGTAATAAGGAACATTCTATTAAATGACGTTAATTATTTCTACGCTATGACGTCAAATAATATATACCACTCAGCAAAGCTCACAAAAATACCTGTACGTGTGTCTATTTCGGCAAAATATTTACATGTCTGCCAGGATAAATATTATAAGAATACAGAGCGCTGAGGAAAATATAGATTTATCAGCCAGGGTTAAAACTGAAAATGTATGGAGAGTTGAAAACTGAGAAGATATTTTTTGTTTTTTGTTAACGAAGGATTTTTGCTTAAGTGCTTATGTTTTTACGATGGTTGTAGATCTATTCTAATATGGATCGTTACTATGATGGATAAAAAGAATATTAGAAGAGGCCACATATTCGGCGAGCTTTAGTGGCGTGCAGTCGGGACACAGTTGCGCGACATCAGTTGGCAACTAATATTTATACATTTGCTTACGAGTAATGGTGGTATGGACAAACATGGTTTGGTCATGTCACACCATTTCATGTCACTCTCTCACAAAGAAGGGGTTTTGTCCCAGCAATGGGGACAGTATAGACAATTTGTTTGATTTTAAGCCCTCTTAGTACACTGGCATTATTGCCAGTGGCCTTCACAGTGTTCAGCATTAGCTAAAAATTAATAAAGTTCTATGGTTATATAAAATCAATTCGGTGGTGCGTCTAGACGCCACTTGTGGTCACATGCGTTGCGATGCCCTCACGCAACGTTTCCGACGCACTGCTTAATTTGCACAAACAATCAGGTTTGCCCGATTTCAAATTGTAAGGTAACTTTAGAAGCTAACTTTTTCTTTAGTTTGTCATACTTGTCCTATACAATATCTTATTGTTTCTGTAGCATTCAAATATTGACTAAAGTTTGCACGCATCATCATTTTCCAACAAAATTCAATAACAATTTTGGCGTAAAAAAACGATTACAACTTCGATAATAATATGGAAAATGTCATCGGATCAATACATGGGGAGAAAATCAGTTACCTTTGTAAGTTGGTAGGAGTCAGGGCTCGTGACTGCACAGACGCGCAACTCAATCGCCACTAAAAGTCGCCTTGTGTTGTCTCTATATATTCACATTTACATTTCGACACTCCGCCGCTAGATATTATCTTGTTTGAAAGCAAACGATCAATTTCGTACAAATAAAACCAAGATTTATGGAACAAACTCACTCACGGTTTACTTGTTTAATTTTCTACAATATCAACAAAAGTTAGGTATTTTATATACACATAAATTAGGTGTATGTAAGTATATGATAGTGATAGTATATGATGGTATAATATGATACTGCCTCCTTGATTTAGTGGCTGCTATAGCGCTATTGAGTTAGACTCTTTCCCCGTTTGATGACAATAGAATCGACCCCATACATGGGATTTAATCTTAACTGGCAAAAAAAGGTGTATCAGTAGTCAGTACACCTGTGTCTAACCCTTCATATACTAAAGGGGTGTTAACGTAATCGGCCCTGTTGCAAGCCATGGTCCGGGGTGAGGAGGAATGGGACGCCGCGCGCCGTCGCATGCGCTAGCATCACTGCTTCTGCGAAGCAGTGATGCTAGCGAAGGAGGTAGCGGAACGTGAGAGGGAGAGAACCTCACGTCCCAGCCGCCGCGGGAGAAGCTCCGGGCGTCGGGTGCGACGTGACGGCTTCCGGCCACCGTAGACGCGGGCCTGAGGACGGTGAGTAATGGGCTAGCTCGCCGTCCGTCCGTCTTATGACGACGACACGACAACAGGCCGTGTCGACGGCGCGTTTGTGTTTCACGCGCGCCTCAAAGAGATGTCAGCAACATAGAAGGACCAGGGCCGACGCCCGTCGGGGCTACGGGATGTTGTAAGAGATACCGCGGCCTTGACATAAAGGGCTAAGAAGGAACATGCGTGGTTTTTACTCAGTAGAAGTCTGACACTCCCTTTCGCTCTGCCCATGAGCGGGAGGGGTTATTTGATGATTTTCCACCCGCCAAAAAAGGGGTGTTAACGTACTAAAATGTGACTGTCATAAACTCCAACTGAACATACGAAATTGATGAAGGGAGATCGAATGCTGACACATGTTATTCTTTATTCGGTAGGGTTCTCTCTGTTCTCACGTGAGTATTGCCTAACCTTGTTACATATGTATCTATTGGGCTAATACATATAACTTTTTATTGGATATTGAATGTTTGGTGCGATTTAAACAATCCTGGGTACTTTTGTCTCGAGAGGCTGTTGTTTCAGATTTTCGTTACATTTACTGAAACTAAATACTAAAGACACTACGGATATGTAACTGTATCGTATACGGCTATGTGTCTAATTAATGAGTCTAGATGTTATTTCATGAAAAGGGCAGTTTTGTTTTTAATAACTTTATATGAAGCTGCATCCCAGTATTCTACATTAAGATACTTTCAATCTGATAGCCCTATAGGACTGGTTGCCAGGCCACTGACTAGATTACACCAAGTTGAAATAAAAGGACATCCACTTCATCTAAGTTAATACCTAATAATTGTTATAAACCCACATAAGTATTGTATGTACGGTCGTTATTATTGTAATAAGTACTTACTTAAGTAAATCAGTTGTATTTATAAATGAATTGAAATAAGCAATGAATGTGTTGTATGTAATAAAATGTATAAGATCGGTGTAATAAAGTGTTAATTTGATTTGAAATAAATATTATTTAAAAATGTATTTTGCTTTTGTTCTCGTTCATAGAAATTGCCCATCTTCTTATTTACGTGACGATGAACATTAATTGGAGAGCATGGAAATTGGAATCGGAGAGCAGCGGTGGCCCAGTGGTGTTGGCCCCGACTTACGAACAGTAGGTCGTGGGTTTGAATCCAGGCAGGCGCATTAATTTGTGTAATTTGTTTCATTACCGCTGCTCTCAAAACGGTGAAGGAAAACATCGTGAGGAAACCGGCATGTCTTAGAATCAAAAAATTCGAAGACATGTGACATCTACTAACCCTCACTAGGCCCGTGGTGGATTATAGCCCATCCCTCTCCTAGAGAGGAGGCCTGAGTCCCTGCAGTGGTAACTTTATAGGCTGATTATGATGAACGTAAATTGTTAGCTTCACAGTTCTAACATATTTTTCTTTAATTTTTTATATGTTTCATTAACTCTTGTAAGGTGCAAGTGGTTGTGCAAGATGGGCAGGATAGGAGGTGGCGCATATCCTGTTGAAGGGCACTCTCTCTCGTCTACACTGGTAATTCGTTTGCGGTGGATTAAGGATACCCCATTTGGCCACATTATGCTCATAATTATGTAAAAGGCCTCTCGCTTATTGTCCCAATATTTGGGTTTTTTCATTTTCTGGACGATAGGTACCTGAACCTGATAGCCGTTTCAAATGCGCTGATCGAGTTCAATTTCATTGGTAAAACCCCCTATGACTCGGTCATAATTTTCAGGTCAATCAGTTGATTTGCATGAAGCTCGCGTGCTTTTTAAGTACTTATAACGTGCGTGTAACGGAGAGAACTACACTCGCACCGCGTACGTGACTGAAATGGAACGGTACTCTCATGAAACTGAAAACGTAACAGTATAAAAGAAATAATGGATATTATTTTGGCACATGCATCAGTGCACACACCAAAAAGAAGCTTAAATCTAAACGGAAAAAGTTTAATATTGGGTGTCTCACGACTGCGCCATAAGCTTAGAGTTTAGTTGAAGTTGAGTGATTCATAGGGTATTTCACCAAAAAAATCTAATTGGTCACTCGTAAACAAAAGATGAAAATGATACAGTGCTGCGAAAAGTTGTGTCAAATCGTGTGACGTCACAAGGTACTTTTTTACCCACAAAATGACGATACAAGCCCCCACTCATGATCTTTCAGGTTTTATTTTCGTAATTTTTTATTAATTTGATAAAACAAGAAACACGTATTGGACGGACTAATTCGATTTTTTTTCGTGAGATTCCCTATTGACTGGATTAGTGTGTCAAAACTCCCTTGCTAGTCTAGTGGTCTGAGTATGAGGTTCGATTCCCCTGTGGGGCAAAGTATTTTTGGATTCTTCTGTCAGAAATTCCTTATCAGCAAATACGGAGTCTGAACTTGTGCCCAGTTAATGGCAATGGAAATAATAATAGACTTACCAAAACTGATGAAATATCGGTGAGCAACTTACAAGAGGAGTGATATGAAATTTCGAATGACGTCATTGCGACGCACGCTAATTCGTTTTTTTTACGAGTCGTACGCCAGTTCTAAACTCATTATGTCGAAAATCGTTATTCCGAATGACGTTATATCGACGCACGCTATTTCAATTTTTTTTACACTATACGCTAGTACGAAAGTATTGGCATAGAAATACAAACACTAAAAAAAAGATTTACCATATTTTGAATATACTTTCCATCATCAGGTCATTCTTATAGATACACCACGTCTGCCTAAACATTCAGGGATTACAGGCGTGTTATAAAGTCTTAAAGGTGAATATGTAACTTTCTGAAGACGTAATCCTTATACTTACAAAGCTGCTGTACTTCCTTTGATAATCATCAGATAGGAGAATATAATCAGGTCACAAACCGCAAAAAACTATCACGTGATAAAGTGTCTTTTGCTTCTCTTACTTAGAGACTACAATAGCTTGAATGTAAGTAAGTAAACAATTCCTAACCCATTGTCTACCCACGAAAGACCGCCATACAAAAACATATAGTGCACCCAAAAAGACAATGCTTTATCGCTTGAATTCATCACTAAAACAAAAGAAATACATAACCTACACCACATAGGCAGTATCGTCACCATACCTAAAGAGACCATTCATGACAAATCATACGATAACATCTTCAATACGTGACCTCTATCTCAAAGAAACAAGGTTGATAATACCGGTACAATAATTAAGTAAAAATAGTGACGTCCACTTACCATAATTTCGTTTATGGAAGTAACATTATCATACAATTGCAGTGACAGAATTGTATGAGCAACTCGTTTGAATAGTGATGTGCAATTATTTTGTCGATAAAAACGCTTACTGTTAATTTTATGCGATATTTATTCATAATTTTGACCAGAAAATATTTCTGGAAATTGAGCCCGGATGTATTGGGTATGCAAGTATCGTAGGTTCCCGTTTATTTTACAATTTGTATTGTACTATCGAGGTATTGGATGGCTAAATTAAACAGTTGCTAGAGCAAAGATACATGATTGCTATTCCCGGCTGGTCGATTATCATTTGTTAATAGGTCAAACGTGATAGAACATACATATAAACGCATGCCTTTTTCCATGGAGATAAGCAGACACCAGAGAACACCACCAGCTACCATCTTTACATACTCTTTTTGACTCGTTCACGTTCGTACATCTGGTCACACTCGCACGCGTGCCGATTGTAAGTATTACGCACCAAACCTTTCTGAAGATCAACACCAAAAAAAATTGTATATGTGTATGTCATAGAAGCGAGTTTGAAATCAATGAATTGGGCATTTTTTATATAAACTTACGTTTTTTTTCTATGGAGCTTAGCAGAAACTACAGGACACTACCTGCTACGAGACATACTCTAGACCTCAAAATAAAATAATTATTTTTATTGTGAATACCTAGTTTATCTATAAAAATCGATAAACTGTTATTATAACTTAAAACTATGTTAGTAAAAATAATCTAAAATTATAAAATCACCTGGAACCCAGTATCGCACAAGAGGGCCCAAATAATCAAACCTTTTCGGGTTAATTGCCCTCTTGTGCTCTTGTTGGCACTGTCGCGCACTTAAAACATCGGGGCGGGTACCTTAATGGATTCTAAATTAAATCTTAAAAATAAAAAACTACATTACTTCACATCAAAACGTTTTAGACGAAGCAGAAAATCAGAATCACGCGAAAATAAAATCCAATAAACCCCCAAAAAAATTGTGAATATTCATCAATTCCACCTTTCTCGGTTCGTTAGCAATTGATCCCACGTTTACGAAAAAAACCCGTCATCGAAATCGAATCATAGTGTCAAACTTTCGTATTACATGGAGCAATTTAGGCCTCGATTTCTAACAAAGCGGAGACGACCAAGCGGAGCGGTTAAGAGACATGAAAGAGGACTACTGATTACAAAGTCACGTGTAATGAGGATTTTAGGAAAAGTCATCATCATTTTTTTTCCGGTTACTGGTGTGTTCACTTTTTAGGGCTCCGTAGCCGAATGGCAAAAAACGGAACCCTTATAGATTCGTCATGTCTGTATGTCCATCTGTCCGTCCGTATGTCACAACTACTTTATTCTGAAACGATTAAGCATACACAGTTAAAACTTGGTAGGTAGATGTATTCTGTATACCGCTTTACGATTTTTATACAGTAAAATATATATATAAGATTAAGGGGGGTCTCCCCATACCTGGTAATGAAACTTAAAAAAGAACTTGGTGTCTATAGACAGGTCTCTAAAAATGACATTGAGGTGCCTAAAACCACTTTTTCTCAAATGCAATGATTTGGAAGATAGCCCTTAAAAAAAATCGCAAATATAGCTTTGTCATTCATAAAAACACTACGAAAAATCCCAAAATATGTTTTTCTGTTCCCGCTTTAACAACAACTAATACAAATTAAAAGAGGCTTCCAAATACGATGATACGAAACCCTTCATGTGCAAGCCCGACTTGCACTTGGCCAGTTTTTGTGAGAAGTTTGAAAATAGGAGATATGCTGCCCCGACCTCAAATGAATTGGAATAAGGACAAGAGATTGATTATGATGACTTGGTGTGTTTACATGTTTTTTTCGTCCATTTCTGGGGGAATTGGGGGAATATTATAATTTCCTTAATTAACATTTCTCAAACAGTCCATCCCGTTTTTCTATGTTCTTCCTCTCTCTCCATCTTTCAATAATAATATGCATTACTCTTATATGCATACCTTGGAAAAACTGCTAAACTAGGTAGATCTAACTTTGACAAAGAGGTCGCCCGAAGAATCCAACTCGTGAGAGTCGCGGGCAACCGGTGGATGCAAACGGCAGGTTGCCGTTCGTTATGGCGTTCTATGGGGGAGGCCTTTGTCCAGCAGGGGACATCTTATGGCTGATGATGTCATGTACACATGCTTTTCATCTCTCCTCTTTACATGTCCTCACCAAGAGATACGACTCCTTTGCTACTTTTCTGTAACAGGATTCACATTAAAACTATCTCTTCTAACAGTCATTTCTTAGTTTATCCATTTTAGTCACCCCACACGTCATTCATTTTAACATTCTCATCTCCGCACTGGCTGCATGCTTTTTCCGTCCGTCTTCATTTCAACTAGTGATTCGTCGATTACAGCATGTTCTCTCTCTGCCGGGGCTGTGAGACTGTTCGAAAGAGATACCGCGGCCCCAGAACAGATAAAACATGGGTGGATTTTAGTCAGTAGAAGATATACCCGCCCAGATCGGGAGGGGTAATTTGATGATTACCTATGGAAAAGCACATTACCTCTCCGCTCCGCTCGTCTCCGCTTTGGTGTAAACCAGTCCTTACCCCGGAATCGTTGTCGTATCGTACACGTGTCGTTCCAGATACTTTCATCTTCAAACTAGATTTGAAGGGCTGGCCAAGTATCCCTCACTGAAGGATCTTATCACCAAACTGATTGTTGATGTAATATAAAGCTTCTACTGAGCTAGTATTTCTGTATTTTAGTAATAATATGCTTTATAAACATTCATATGTGAGTACTAACTATGTAGTGTTATACGCAGGTATACTGGGGTCTGTAATATTTATCACAGGACAAAACTCTTGTTACAGTCAACTATAAACACTCTTTTAAAGATGTCGATAAAAAAACATTAAAAATAATAAACTTTCCCGCACATTTATAAAATAAAATGTATATTTGTCCCATCACTACAACTTAGTTCCATATCCTCAGTTGTAAAAAGTATAGTGTTCGATGAAACTTGTCAAATAAATATGATATTTATTTATATAATTTAGTTTACTGTGTGTGTCATGGAAAATAACTAAACATCGTTATAACGAATATAATGAGTTTTAGTGGCGGTCCTAATTGATATATAATAGTACGCGATCGTTTGATATTTTACGAGGAATTAATTATTGGAAACAAGAGCGTTGATTTGTTTTTGATACTTAAAATCGAAGCGATAAAACAGTTAGTTTATCTGTTCAGGTAATCATAACAATATTTTTTTATTGACATAATAAGTTACAAAACTTTTTTTCAAGGTGTACATATTGTATGTCAGGACAGGAGTCAGCACCCTCTCCCATTTGATTTGGCTTAGATAGATACTAATTTTAGTATAGGAATAGATAGACAAACATGTGCAAACAAAATACAATTTTAGAATATGTGAAAACAGTAAAAAATACAATGACAATAAAATTTTTTGTAAAAATTAAAAGCATCATATAAAAATTAATTAAATCTCTCATACAATTATCATCGCAGTTTTATTGTAAATGCGATAAAGCAGTCTCATAATTATTATTAACATTTAGCTATTTAAAATTAAAATAAAACATACAATTGAATCAAAAATTTATAAGAACGACAATATTCTCAATATCCGCAACACAAACCGAGGTATTGAGTACCTACACACAGACGAGCAGAACGTTATTTTTTTCTAATTTTAGAACAGACAAACAATTTATTGCATTTGATTGCGAGAAGCGATTTCGGATACTCGCACCGGTGTCGGTAACCGGTAGCAGTAACCGCCACTCGTTAAATCAAACCGCGTGATTTATTAATTAACTTGTAACAGGTTGATAAACACAGTGCCTATGTATGTTTGTGAAAAAAAAAACCGTAACAATAAAAAGATAAATTATAAAAGTGTTTTAGGGAACGTAATTTAAAACTGACATTAACAGATAAAAGTGCGAGGTGAATTCTAAAATCAAATAATAAAATATATATCATAGTGCTCAAAAAAATACAAAACAATATCCAAAGAGTATTTCATTAAAAAAAAACGAATAGAAGCAGTGCAAAAAGTTTCTATTCTAAACCATAATTATTGTGTGAATCAAAAAAGTTTCCATCATGGGTTGTGAACTAACCAAGTTGGCGTCTTCGGAGTTCAACCACGATGCCATCGACCGACCGCCGCCACCTTCAGACCCTCGGTCGCCTCTCACCACGAAACAGCAGTACTGCATGCTGGCATCTTGGAAAGGAATCTTCAGACAAATCGAGAAGACTGGCATCTTATTGTTTATCAAGTAAGTTATTGTTTTTTTAATCGTGAATGGGTGAATCTGTGTAGGCCATTTTGTGAAGAATTGTCTAGGGACACCATACAGTCTGAATCTCTGCAGTCGGACGGTCACAGTACTTAGACTATGACTGCCTACAGGCTAATATTAAAACGTATAAGTATCAAAGAATAGGCCTGCTCCACCAAGTTTTTTGCCATCCAATTGCTTTACAAACTCATATATTTCCACCGCTGACTTGGCCTTCCGTTTGAATGTTTGAAACAGCAACTTTGTCATGAGAAATTTATTATCATGCTTAGGAAACAGTTAAGTGATATTGGTTGTTTAACACAATATTTTCCATAGTTACTAAATAACACACTAACCAATTTGACACGAGATCTGGGTGCCGCGGTCATAACTTAACAGAAATAATCATTTTCCATTGTTATATTGAGCAGCGTTGTCCAATTATTTTCCACTTTTAGGTTGGTTGGCTATGAGTTCTGCCAGATTATTACTGGATAAAATAACGAGGAGTTGTTTAGTCGGAGAAGCACCCCGGTCATAGGTAATCTTTCACCCGAGTGCTAAAAATTAACTGCCGTTCATAATCCGGACATAAACCAAGACTCCGTGACTGAAATTCCATGAGACGGAAAACCCATCAACACTTTGCCCTACCCGGAAATCGAACCCTGAACCTCATGCCCAGCAATAGAGCTTACAATCACTAGACCAATAAGTACTCTCGTAGAGTTTCCTCTATAAAATGTTGTCTAAAAGCAAACACTTTCTAGACCGGCTGTAATTAAAAACCTCGTTACGAAATGTTTGATCAAACTTTAGGTTCTGCTTTGGAGCATGTCCCGTATTGCTTTAAACTCCGTTTTACTGTTTTTTTTTTCGATAGTGCAATCGCCAGTCAAAGCGTGTTTGAATAAAACGTTTCTCTTTGGCTTGGAGCTCATTTTTGAGACGTGAATTTCTGGTGAATATTTTTCGTTGAACTGACTGGTCGAGTCTGTTATTCGTTTTGGTCCTGCTGAAATCGACTGGCCAGCCAGGCCATTGCAGTGAGCGTTTGATAATCGTCTTTTTAATTCTAGTTTCGTTAACGTTCAAAGTTTTCTTAACATTTTCGTGGCTGTTAAATTGATATTCAGATGAATGCAGATGGCTAAAAGAGTAGAGGAAGACCAAAGAAACGATGGATGGACTGTGTGAAGGATGATATGGCTAGAAAGGACGTGACTGCTGACATGACGAGAAATAGAGAAGTATGGAAGAAGAAGAAATGTTGGGTCGACCCCAAATAGATTAGGATAAGGGCATGAAAGGAGCTCATAGTTGTATAATAATAATCCTTCCAAGGAGGAGAGCAGCGGTGGCCCAGTGGTGGCGGCCACGACATACAAACAGTCCGTGTAACAACAGCAGGCCGTAGACACGTGGTGGCCGTGACACAGGCCGTGGGTTCGAACCCAGGCAGGCATCACATACAATTGTTCCGGGTCTGGGTATTTGTGTGTGAGTTTAAATGTCGCACCCACCATACAGGAGAAATTCCTAGTGTGGGCAACGTTTCTAAAAAAAAAAACATCGAGTGGAAACGTCTTACAACTAAATAATTCGAAGACATGTGACATCTATTAATCCGCACTGGGCCCGCGTGGTAGATTATAGCCCATTCCCCCTCAAAGAGAGGAGGCCTGTGTCCCAGCAGTGGGAACATTAATAGGCTGCTGATGATGATGAATCCTTCCAAGCCGGTATCGGCTACGGTGACCATCCATTACACACCGCGGTTGCCGTTTCCTGAGTGCCTCGGAAAGCACACTAAGCCGTTAGTCCCGGCTCTCATTGACAGTCGGAACAGGCAGTCAGTCAGTGACCTGAAACTCTGACAGCCAGTCTTACCAAGGGGTATCGTACTTTTCTGTACTAACTGGGTTGTGGAGGTCAGATAGGCAGTCCCTCCGTATGAAATACTGTTATTCAGCAACATTCAACCCAAAAGAATTTGGGAAGAGGCGAGGCAGTTATGCTTATAGGCGAGGGATTTACACGTCATAGACAATGACCGAAACTCGTACCAAGAATTCTCACGTTTCAAAATCAAAATGTTATAGTAATTATTTTCATCATTTTTGCGGCATTCATCACATTATGCGGCTGGGATTTGATTTTTGAACAAGGAATTTAATTTAAAGTATAGAATCAGGGCATTCACACAACCAGTTCAAAAGTCGTTCTGTTAGATCTGTCAGTTGATTTTGACAGTTCAGCTGACTTCACTTCGTAGAGGTTTCCTTACAATACCTACTTGCCTGGTTTTGAGGTATTTTCGATTTTATAAAATTACTCTGAAACTCGGATTTAGTTTACAAAAAGAACTTTTGTAAGAGTTAATATGATAAATTTAGACAGTAAAAACCAAAGTTTTATGTTGACACAGTTTGGTACAGGATTCCATATATCCATGAACATGATCCTTTTAAAGAAACATACAAAAATGTTGCTAATATAACAAATGAAGCTTAATAAGACATAGACGTGCAAAAAAGTTTGTATGTGTAATTACTTCAAAAGTTTAGACAGTTCGAGCATTTACGACTCGCATAATTAAGCTAAAAAAATAAAGTTACGTCGAGCGAATTTATAGCTAAAGATTGCAGACAGTAATAAATTCTTAATTACTTGCTAACGTTAGACAAACCTAAGTAAACGTATGAGAACTACTTCGAAAACCGTAGATGCCATAAAATAACCATTTATCTAATAGAATTCGCAAAATCATCAAAGCGGAGTCTGGCGCCAAACCACTAACTCTTAAAGATCTTAGTCATAGACGATGGTAAACAAAAATCTAAAATATCAAGGTTACACTTTTTCAATAAATGTATTAATAGCTTTAGTATATTATACATGGAAAATAACAATTGTTACAATAGGGTAGTTAACAAAAAAAATCTAATTAGTCCGTCAGATAGATTTCCAAAAAATATTGGACACGATATTTTTCTTTTTTCACCTAAACAAACAATTAAAAAAATACAGTGCTTTGAAAACTCGTGTGACGTCATTTTCTGAGACATTAGTATGACAGTCTTAGCGGTCAGTGACGTCACAACCCCCCACTTTCTTTGACGCGTTTTATCTTCGTCAATTTTTATTGATTTGATAAAACAAAAAATACGTATCCAATATTTTTCGATAATCTAACGGACGGACTAATACGAATCATATTTTTTTAAGTCGGTAAACATCCCTATTGCTTTTATGGATATATCCAGGATTATGTAATGCAATTTATTTTCTATGTAATTTGGCAAGGAACACGGAACTGTAAGCATAAAAGTATGGGAGTAAAACATTCTCGGAATTACATTTAACTGCGAAATCTCATAATCTATAACTCGTAAGAACATTGGATGATAATGTAGCTATTTTTGAACCCGGCTGAAACAAAATCGAACGTGAATTTTTGGAACCTAAATAGTGAAATCCTTCAGAAAGTTCAAGTGCGTAGTAATTGCAACCGGGTGTATGACCAGCAGGGCTATTCCGTATCTTTATAAAAGTCAGTGGCTATCAAAGTGTCAATCAATTGACTGTCAAATGGTTCCATTTTGTACTAAACCTTAACCAATAGTTCAACAAATCCGTTCAACTTTGACTAACGTCGAGAACCGTTCTTGCAATCTCGGACTTGACGTTTTATAGTTAAGGCGCTAACAGCACCGAAACTAGCGCCATCACATTAAATTTGAAAAATCGAAAGCACTGTCATGCTAGTAAATAAACTGTAGTATTTTTAAAATCACTTTTCATGATTCTAGACTTGATACACTAAGAGAATTACTGATTAAAGATAAAAGTAGCCACTTTTGGCGGTAATAAGTAATTCCCTTAACTTATCTAGTCTGGTTAGTAGTGCTGTTAGCGCCTTAAAGCATAGTTTTAGCATTCTTCTTCATTTCACCTTCTGATGATGGCGTCTTAACCAGAGGCCTCATCATCAGTATTGCACACGGGCGCTCAAACAGCGCAACGGGTCTGTTTCCAAGCGCCATCATAATAGATCAGTTCTTCTTCGTCGTTAGCTAATTATGTACCGATGATCAATCCTGTTCAAAAATAGACATCGCAAATATTATAATGATCCCTATGTTCAGTATAAGAAGAAACGACAATAAAGTATGACAATAAGCCAACAATGAATCATTAAAGCCTTTGTGGCAATGTTAGAACTATATGGACAGTCTCGAGTACAATGCACGGTCGTTAGACACAATTCCATCTCGGTTTATTTGAAAAACCATTTGTGGCTAGAAATGTAGAAGTTGGTCGCGAAAAACGGAGGTGAAAAAATTTTGTAGCTGTGTTAAAAATTTAACCTATCTACAGAAATGAAATTTTCCTGATAAACTCATAAGTGTCTTAGATTTTTTCAACCATTTTTGGCTTCCAGTTTGACTGCCTGAAATTGAACAGTTTATTTTGTATTTTATACGGAGAAACTTCTTTTTTATTGCTATAGTTATGAGCCTGTTCTTGGCCTCGATCACGCCTGATGATAAAGAAAATGCTGTACTCTTGATTTGAAGGCAGACGGATTAAATATAGGAGGGAACACAGATGCCGTATCCAGCCGTATTAGCTGGTAGAAAGTTTTGCTCTGCACAAACGAGTAACTGAAGACACACGGCACCCCTTACACAGACTGGACTCGGACTTTCAGGCTTCTGACATCATCTAATGACCAAGACGACTAAGATCTATAAATAAAAATCAAAACTCATTTATTCAAACTAGGCTGATAATCAGCACTTTTCGAACGTCAAAATTTACTTTACTTAACTTATTTACAAGAGACAGTCCCCCAACCCACCCTTCGACACTTCCTAGTGTTTCAGCTGGAAACACACGGCGGAACAAACTCCCCAGCAACACATCATCTGTCTGTTAGATTGGTTAGAAGGACCAGACTCGATACAATACTAAGATGCAAGTTAATGACTACAGACACAAACTTTAAGCAATAATTAAAAAGAATAAAAAAAAACATGGACATAATTCGCAGCAAGGACCAACGTGATTTTCAATACACGGGCCGAGGAATCTTGGTATGATGAAGACGGTCTTACGAATCTACGTAGCATACTACCTTCACAACCATTCTCTAATCCAGATGATAATCCATACAGTATTTATAAGTTAACCTCAAGGTTCATGTCCTCTTGAAATATTAAAGTGTGATCAAAAAACGTCTATAAAAAATCTCCCAGCTCCGTTAAAAAATCATCCCACGCAAATGAGTTTCACAGCTAAATCGATCTCTTTTAAAAATAGCAGAGTGTCCTGCTGGCTGCCCTACATCTCTGAAACAGTTTTTGACGCGTTTATCCGTTCACGCCCACCTCAATATCATTACTACGTGATCGGAATTTACCAGAGCCACGTTTCTTTTCTTGCTATTGATGTCTGATGGATATGACTTCCGTGTTGCGTCTTACTGCCGCACTCAGAGAGCTTTAATGATTACTTAGGCCATCACTTAGTATTGGTTTTGACAGTTTTGGTCATACAAAAATATGGCAAACCTTTACTAGTGACGGCCTAAGTAATCAGTATTTATAACATAACTAGCGGACGTTAACACGCGGTTTCACCGGCGTAGTTCCCGTTCCCGTGGGAATACAGGGATAAAAGTAGCCTATGTCAGCGTGAATGTAGCTTTTCAATGGTGAAGGAATTTTTGAAATCTGCGTTGTAGGTTTTGAGTTTATTCCAAACATACAAAAATAAAAATCTTTCTTCTTTATAATATTGGTGTAGATGATCATTCCTGTAATCCGCGAAGCGTTAGGCAGAGGTACAGCCACATTTCACCAGTTTTCTTGAAGTCTCATGTAATATTGCTAAAGCCTATTGCCATCAACCGGGCACGAATACAGACTCAATGGCTGTTATCGAGAAAACCCTGATAGAAAAAAAAACAATAATACATTTTCCGATCTGAGAATCGAACGAGGACCATCTTGCACAGCAGTCGCGCTTGCAAGCACTAGACCAACGAGGCAGTCATAATATTACTACATCCTTGTAATATTTTGAATGATGATGATCCTTGTAAAATTTGGGCATCTGGCTAAATTAGAGCGAACATTGATGTTAAGTTTTTTTTCCGAAATGGCCAGAATATTGTTACGAGCTGAGTATGGGATAAATAAAAACACTACCAATTAAACACACGAAATAACTTTATTACTCACAAAACACTTATACACAATCACTTCTTTGTCTCGCTTTAAAAGTAGACTGACTCGCTTCGTCCTCTTTCGGTCCTTTTATACCTCAAACACACAAAAGATATTCGAGAAAATTCCCTATTATTCCATAAAGCATCCACAAAAACATTAACAAAAAATAAACTTAAAGATAAAATAACCAACAAAGAAGAAGTTGTTTGTTCGTGCGGGGATCGAACCCGTAACACGCAGCGCAGCAGTCCAATCCTCAGCGACTGCGCCAATCGTCTTAACGGATGCCGCTAAATACCAGTGTTTTACAAAGAGCGACTATCTGATTCATCTTCACAAAACAGTTACTGGGTCCTTAATTATAACCTTGCAAAAGATAGACGTTGTAAGATCCGCCTGTTCCATCACGAACTTAAATAAGAAAAGAACAAAAAACAAACAAACAGACAAACGCATTCTAGAACTCCATTTAAAACACATGAAGTGAGAAGTTAAATAAACCTGACATAATTTATCAGCTTCTAAGCATCCCACGCGAATGAGAATAAATCAAGAAAAATAGTTCAGTGCCAACGGTACTCGTAAATGTTGGCTTCAGTTATTCATGCACTATTGCACTCGTATTCTTACTGCTGAGAGCTTTTCCAGATCAAGCGTTTTACGTGCGAATTGAAGAGGCAAGGCGATAAAAAAGAAACTAATATTTAACAGGTAGGTTAGTTCACAAGCACACTTGATGGAAAGTCATTACGACCAAGTAGTCGTACGTTGTTACCCTCCCTTGGCCACGAACTGAGCGCTTAAGCACCATGCGTTTTGCGCCAAAAAACCCAAAAAAAATGTAGTTTTTTTTATCAAGCCATGTCTCCACCCAGCGACGGCAGTCGCACTGAGGAAACAAGCGACCAACGCGCGTGTCGTTTGACGCAAATTGCATTACCCGAGGCCGTATACTGGACTTTGGACTTTACTAACAAAGTTAAAACGTTTGATGACCCTTTTTTTTTTTTTTGGTGGGTGTAAAATCATCGAATAACCCCTCCCGCTCTTGGGCAGAGCGAAAGGGAGCGTCAGACTTCTACTGACTAAAAACCACCCATGTTCCTTCTTCGCCCTCTATGTCGAGGCCGCGATAACCGTTGGACTACCCGCGGCCCCGACAGGGCGTTTGATGACCCTCTCATTAAAATGTTTGATGTCCGTGTTATTTGAAAAGCTCCTGTAGGTACCTCTAACACCCTAGGGATATTCTTGTTATATTATAGCACTAGGGTTCAAGGAGAACTAACTACATCTAGTTTAATTACAGTTGCAACAGTATCAAATATACTCCTCTTAATTTATGATATTAGAAACTTTGCGGGAGTATTAGAAACTGCACGACTTCGATATTAAGCTCCAGGGCAGTTACAGCCAATATGGGTAGAACATATAACTGTGCAGTATGCCTCTGTGGTCATATGCAATGCACAACGTCGATATTAGGCCGTAATTGGCGAAAGCCAGCCTCGTTAGTTCTGCTAGAATTGTCTCAAAAGCCATTGTAGACTGTCCAATGCCGTGCCATAATGCCTGCACAACATGCAGGGTGGTCACAATATCGGTTTGTATGGAAATGAAGCTTTGGGGTGAATCGCTTTATCTTAGTAGGACAAGCCGTTACTATTATGCTTTTATCATCGGTTTACTTCATCGTCACGCCTGTTACCTACTCATATATATATCGTCAAAGAGGTGCTGTACAGAGACGAGCACTAACATTTATATACAAAGCAACTCTAAAATATTAATAATTGTGTCAAAGATCATGAGTCTGCTTTTGACGTCACACGACTTGACGCGACTTTTCGAAGCACTGTATCGTCGTCATTTTTTGTTTAAGAGAAAAAAAATTTTTGAAAATCTATCTGACGGACTTATTAGATTTTTATAAAAAAAAAGAAATCAGTCGCCCAGAAACACTTCATCTTCGTTTTTACTAATAGAATGTAAATTTCTCTACGCCCTCTGATAGATTTTTCCTTATGTTCAGTTCTTGACTTTAGATTAACTGTATCTCATGTTCATCTTTTGTAGCCCGTAGTTTGTCCATGGTACTAAGAGAAGAGGAGTTCGCGTTTCAATAATAATTGCCACTCGGATCGATCTGCAGGTCAAGCCACACTTGCCTAGGTTGGTCTATGGATGGGTGACCAACCGTTATCCTTAAAGTCTGACAAACAGTCTTACCAAAGGGTACCCGGTATTAACCATATTATTTTTCGGTTGTGGAGGTCAGATAGGCAGTCGTTCCATGTAAAATACAGGTATTCAGCTGCATCCGGTTAGACTGGAAGCCGACCTCAACAAAGTTGGGGAAAGACTAGACAGATGATGATGAGTTCATCCATTAAACCCATTTCAATCTAGAAATATTAATATCTCCAAGAGTGTAAATAGAAGCTCATAAGTATTAAATCGATCACTTCAGAGACATGAGACGTTATGAGCAGTTGATTGATACGATATTAATGATTGCCATTAGAAATTTCTCTGTAACGGCTTCCTCAATACAACATGTATGGATAGATCAGGTCCATTTATAAACATGCAAAATGCAAGTTTGTGAAGAGGAGGTCGTTGCTAAACAATACCAGCCGTTGGGATCAATCTTTTGGTTAACCTATTTTTTTTGGTGGGTGGAAATTCAAAATCAAAATCAAAACTCAAACTGCTGGCAACACAGCATTAAGTAAACATCGCCGCGTATTTTAAAACTCAAAATAAATAGTAAACCATAGTATAAGTGATGTGTATTGTAGTGAATCTTAATAGACGTATCGAACTACATAAGTGAAATTGTTGGTGACTTCTATAAACCAAGACATACAATAAAAACATTGTGTTTAATAATTGGACTTTTGAACGTTATTGTGCTTCAAAAAGTGCTAATCACGGACAAAAACAAGTATACTGGACCTATACAAAGGTACTCTCATCATTAGAACATTTAAATACATAATAAGTGGCGAGTTAATTACTAGCAAATGTATATAAAATAATAAAACGGTTAAGTACAATGTTTTGTTTTAAAAAGTGAACTTTGTACCATAAGTGGCGCCCCTAGTAGTGAGTAGCGAAACAAATATTGACATTGACGTTTTAAAAATTTACATTAACGGTAAGGTTGCTACTACTAATAATAAATACTTCATGGCAAACAGCGCCATCTAGTGTCAAGGAGCGGAAATGAAATTGACACACTGACCAGTGTTGCTATTATAAAAAAATAGAAAAGTGTTGCTACAAAAAAACTTGTGATACCAGAATAAGAAAATTAAGTCTTTTGGTAGAAAATAAAAATATTCACTTATGTGTATTTTTGGAATTACTTAAAATTTAAATTAGGTACAATTTAAGCAAAATAAATTGACTTAAAAGAATGAATTTCTTTGGAAACATAACTCATCGAAGACAACGCACCCAATCGGAACCGGATAAGGATGACAGCGACATAATTTCGCAAACGATGGATTGTACCTCAAATTCTATGCCAGATATATCTGAGGACGAGGATGATAACCGAATTACTATTTATAAGAAAGAGATAGAAGAACTAAAAAATCAATTGCTATGTGCGCATAGGGAAATTGAAATATTATCGCTAGAAAATAGTAAGTTGAAGCAAAGTAATGACGACCTATTGGAAAAAAATAAAACATACAAAGTAATTGTCAGTAGTCCACTTAAGTCCAGAGTTCAAACACCAAAGAAGAACATTCATACTCCTTATACAAAAACAAAACAGACGCAGACATCGGAAAGTTTGACAAGAGCGCCAAGCGGACATGAAGTTAACATTGACGCTGGATGTACTCAGGGTGTCGCCTCATTGAATAATATTATTAGCGCGAAATCTCATGTGCCATCACCTCCACCTGTGAAGAATAACATTTGTATTTTGAGTAGTGAAACATCCAACAGAATACAAACATTGAGTGAAAGAACTCATTTAGGGAACTTTGATATGTGTCACTACCGTACTCCCAGATGCGGAATGAAATATTTGTTAAAGGACGTTGATCTAAAAGTACGTAACTTCTCTCGATTAGATTATTGTATTATATTTATTGGTGAAGACGACTTTACAAAAACGCATAATTATATTGAGTTTGTTACTTATATTAGAGATAAATTATTACCACTTAATCATACTAACTTCATAATATGTCTGCCAACTTTTAAATTTATGGACAATACAAATATAATGTTTAACAGCAGAGTTGATACTTTCAATAATCTAATTTACATGGATGTTGAGACTTACAATTATGCATTTATACTAGATTCAAATCTTAATCTTCCATACACGTGGGATACGTATAACCAACGGCATGCTGCACACCTGAATAACAAAGGCTTTATGAAAGTTTTGTCAGACTTGCATGATTTAATCTTAGACCTAGATTTTGTAAATACCAAAGACCATATACACTCACAAGTTGGTTGCTCTCAAGAAGATAAAACAGAACCGCTAATATTAACAAAAACAATAGAGAATCAGTTTTTTCTATAACTATCACCTTACCATTCTCCATCAGAACATAGCAGGGCTTATGAATAAATCAGATCTGTTAGTAGTTAAATTAGACGAGCTTTCTAGTAAGGGAACAAAGGTAGATATTATCTGTATAACAGAGCATTTTATAGAGGCGGGCTATGAATGTATATTGCATATACCTAATTTCTGCCCAGCTGCCTTTTTTACTAGAAGTGTCAAACGTGGAGGAACTTGCATTTTTGTAAGAGCAGGGCTGCAATTCAGAGAATTGACTGATGTTGCAAAACAGTCGATCTCAGGTGTTTTCGAATGTTGCGGTATTGAACTGACATCTTATAATATTGTTGTAATATGCATTTACAGGATTCCAAAATATAATTATAATGTATTTTATGAAAAACTGGACAATATATTGAGAAGACTTTGCGTATCTACAAATAAAAAAATTATATTAACCGGAGACTTTAATATTGATGTGTTAAAGAGAAATAAAATCACAATAGAATTTGAAAACTTTCTCTTGCAATATAATCTCAAATTAGAACTTGATAAACCAACCAGATTGGCTAGTAACTCTTGCTTAGATAATTTTGCACATTCTTACCGTAAAGGTTGTAAAGCTGAAATAATAGATTTACTTCTATCTGACCACACATCACAACTACTGCAAGTTCCTATTAAAAAAACCTGTATGATTAAATATTGGAAAACAACTAAACAGGAAATATCAGTAGATAACTTAATGAAATTTAAAAATCATCTAAAAAACCTAACTTTTCGACGAGTATACGAAGCTAAAGACGCAAATGAATCCTACGAAAATTTTATAGATGACTTTATATTGCTATACAATTTGTGTTTCCCAGAAAAAATAGTAACCATTTATACTTGTAAAAAAACCAAATGGATTTCGAATGGGATAAAAATATGTAGCAGAAAACAGAGGCAGCTACTTTGGACATATAGGCATAATCCGAACACAAAAGATAGACTTGCTTTTAAAAAATATTCCAAGCTTTATAGAAGAATAGTAAATCTAACCCAGAAGGCCCAAAACAACCACTTCATAAAGACGTCTCAAAATAAATCAAAAGCTGCTTGGCAAGTTATTAACAAATCCAAAGTATGTCTGCCGCAAGAACCAATATTGACCATACAAAATGATAAATCAACTCTTACACATCCCCTTGACATTGCGAATGAATTCAATAAATATTTTATAGAGATTATAGAAAATAATTCAAAAACAAACCTTAATAATACCCCATTAACAAATTCGTGTAGAAATGTTATTGAAAACTCAACTTCGCAGTCTCTATTTATGCTACCAGTTTCAGATACTGACATTATAAAAGTGATAAGTAGCTTAAAAAATACTAGTACAGTAGGATACGACGGTATTTCAACTAGAGTAATAAAAGATGTTAAGGAAGTCATAGCGACACCGTTATCGCACATAATTAATCTTTGCATTTCCGATGGTATATTCCCTACTAGTCTCAAGAAGGTAGTTATTAAACCCATTTACAAAAATAATGACAAGACTGATGTTAAAAATTACAGGCCTATTGCAAAGATACCAGTTTTTGCAAAAGTTATTGAAAAAATAATATATAATTCCATTTACACGTATTTCGAGAAGTTTCAGTTATTTTGCAATGAACAAAAAGGATTTAGGAAAAATACTAATATTAATATGGCACTATTTGACCTGCTTTCAAGTATAATGACTTCTGTGGATAAAAAAAATCCGGTGTGCTCGATCTTCACGGATATGTCAAAAGCTTTTGACTTCGTAGATCATCAGATCTTGCTGCAAAAATTACATGGGTACGGCATTCGAGGAAACATTCATAAACTCCTGGAATCATACCTAAGTGATTTATTTATTTTATTTTATTTTATTTATTTATTCATTAACACATACATTTGTTTTAACAGGTAAGACCCAAGCTAACAAAAGTAGTCATAAATTGTTAAAAGTCCAGTCCCGAGTAGCGGGTCTGTGTAGGAATACAGCTATACAGTGGACAACATACTAAGTGTCACCCTCTGGAATTCCGCCAAAGAACAAGAAAATATGTCCAAACGCCGAGACACACTATTCAGTGTTCGCATTGTGATAGGACACAGTGTACTGAGATTTCCAGAATTTGTCCTATAAGCAAATTAGAAACTACATATGTCTCTGAAGCGAGATCCGTGAGGTATGGTGTGCCTCAGGGCACTGTACTAGGGCCCCCACTTTTCTTAATATATATCAATGATCTCCCAAGAAATTTGAGAAACAAAATGGTACTTTTTGCAGATGACAGTACGGCTATCATAGAATGCACTGATCCAAACGAATATCGAAATGAGATCAATAACTCGCTAAATAACATTATTAATTGGCTAAATAATAATAATCTTGTGATCAATTTGAATAAAACTAAAATTATACAGTTTCATCAACGACGTGAGAATCCACCCCTTAATATTACCTACGATGACTGTAAAATAGAAGAAGTTACGAGTGCAAAATTCTTAGGCATAACTGTAGACCATAAGTTGACTTGGAAACCTCACCTGGAAGTGGTTTGCAAACGACTGAGTAAATCTGCGTATCTATTGTTTCAATTATCTAAGAGAGTTAATTCTGAGACACTGTTAACAGCCTATCATGGACTTGTAGTCTCTATTCTCCGTTATGGTGTTGTTTTCTGGGGGCAATCAACAAATAGGGAACTGGTGTTTAGGATGCAAAGAAGGTGTGTAAGATCCATGTGTAATTTAAAGTCAACAGATAGTTGCGTTCCCTACTTCAAGAAATTAAAAATATTAACGTTGCCAGCTATATATATATTAGAAACTGCATTATTTATAAAATCAAATCCACATTTATTTACAAAATTTTCAACAGTTAAGAAGACCCCCATTAGGAGTCAATATGAAAATCAACTATGTACGTTGAAATGTAATACTGCGTTATTGAAAAAGAGCTTCTTTGGTGTTGCACCAAAGATTTTTAATAAAATACCTGATGCTATAAAATGTATGCCATTAAAGAAATTCAAAAAGTGTCTTCACAAGTTATTAGTTGAGAAATGTTATTATACCTTGGATGACTATTTTAATGATAATACTATTTGATTAAATTATGATATGGTGAATTATGAGATTATGTAATTTTATAAATCTATATTATTAATGTTGACTTAGATGACTATTTTAATTTTGGATGACTATTTGATTAAATTCTGTAATTTTATTAATTCATATTATTATTGTAACGGACGAATAATTTCTCGCATGTTCTTTTGTTATGATCTTCTTCTGTGTGTTTTTTGTTTTTCTTTCTTGTAGTGGACATTATTAAATTGATTATTTTAATGTATTTGTATAAAATTGATAGAAAATATTGTTAACTTTGATGAACCTGACTTTAATATTTGTATGTCAACAATGACAAAGCATAGTGCAACACTTATCTATTTAAGACCTTGACATGTATGACTAATGTATATATGTTCTTCACCTATGTTTTACAAATAAATAATTCTGATTCTGATTCTGATTCTGATTCTGAAAACTCATTTATTCAAACTAGGCTGATAGTCAGCACTTTTCGAACGTCAAAATTTACTTTACTTTACTTATTTACAAGAGACAGTCCCCCAAAACGCCCCCCCTTCGACACTTCCTAGTGTTTTTGCTGGAAAGAAGAAGTGGCGGAACAAACTCCCCAGCACACATCTGTCTGTTAGGTTGGTTAGAAGAACCAGACTCGATACAATAGTAAGGCAAGTATAAAAAAGTATATAATAATAATAAAAAAAAAGACATAACATATCAGTAAACTAATCTTGGAGAAAGAACATAAATAAATAACAAACATTGTCTTGTGTTCAACTCAGCGACCAACTGTTCTTATCATTTAAGTAGTCGTTAATGGAATAGTACGCTTTTAAACAAAGATTAGATTTTACTTTGGCTTTAAACGCATTAAATGGCAAGTCTAGATTTCATCAAATAACCCCTGCCGCTCTTTGGCGAAAGGGAGTGCCTAGACTTCTACTGACTAAAAACCACCCATATTTCTCCTTAGCCCTATATGTCCGCGGTATCTCTTACAACATCCCGCAGCCCATCTTCTGGTTAACCTAAAGATTAACCCGAACGGCCGCGCTTGCGTTTGTTGTCTGTGGACGGGTGATCACCCTTTTCATGTTGAGTTTCCTCTATGCCTCTAAAAGCTCGTTAAGCATTTTACAGGTCAGTAGCCTGTAAGTCTGACAACCAGTCTTACAAAGAAGTATCGTTTTACACAATACTAACTGAGTCGTGGAGGTCAGATTGGCAGTCGCTCCATGTAAAATACTGTCATTCAGCTGCGTCCAGTTAGACTGGAAGCTGGCCCCAAACATAGTTGGGAAACAGCTAGGCTCATACGAGATTGCAATCGCATTTATATTGATTCAACATAGGGAGAAAAAGATCGGCAGCTAAACTTATTAGTACCCTGTACTCACACACTATGATGCAATACATACACACTCTTACAATCACTGATACACACGCACACACCCTACACCCCCACACTACTCACCGCAACTGTTTGTTTGTATGCAAATTATGTTTCTTTTTTATCTCTCAATGTTATGAATTATTATTTTCTTTATCTGTAATCACGTTCATTTTGTTAATTTAAGTTCTTTTCAATGTTTTTAATTATTCTTGCGCTAGCAGGACTATGAGAATGTTAGCTCTGTGTAGTGTCTGGGTCAGTAAGATACAGGCTGTGCCAAGTTTGGGACCCGTTGTTAATCATGTCAGATTTTTGTTGTAAGCTAAATAAGAATTTGAAGATAAAAACTTAGGGGTTTTTTTCAAAAATATTCTATTCCTATTGTAGAAACGGTACCTATTAGGCACAGTGGATTTCACGTCACTTGTAACAGATGACCTAGAGTGAATGGTTTAATTATAAACTTTATTATCTCAATGATAGTGTTGGTATGAGTTGACTTTCTATTTCTCTTTGATCGAGTGGCTTATTAATATTTGACTTAAATCTAGATAGTTTCACGTTAAACACGTGGTGGTTGTGGTTATTTTTTAGTTGCCAGTTACTGCTGTGAAGTTTTTATAATTTTGGACAAGCCCGCCACACTATTCCCAAACCACTATAACTTATGTGAGCCAGAATCAACAGTGGTGACCACAAGAAAAGCGCCGAGACAATGAATCTCGACAAAGTCCCAGGGAAACGATTTAACTGTCTTGGATCCCGCAACGAAGGTACTCAGAAGAGAATAGCGGAAGAGTAGGCAAATCATAATTTCCACTTCCCTCCATATCAGCAGGAGACAGAACAGAACAAGGCCAATAGGCACACAGGGACGTATACAACTGGGTTAAGCCCAGTTGCCTTCGGGCCCTCTGAACTGAAATTAATACGTTTCACAATAACTTTCGTCGACATTTCAACATTATTCTTCTCCTTCTCATCGTGTGGGCAGTACCTAAGGGCTAACGACCCTACACACCCTAGTGACAGAGTTTCTAAAGCGCCTCAAGAGCCGATATGGTTTGACGACCGCTGTTTGGCGGCCGGGACACGGACACGGACACGGTTCCGAAGCACGGAGTCATCTTTTTATCAGACAATCAGGTGATTCAGCAATGTCCTAGCAGTAAAAGCGGGGACAGAACTAATTCTAAAACTGTCTCAAAAAATCTAAAATTCACTAAAAAATTCTAAAAACTTCTTACCTCATAACTTTTCACAATTACGTTCCAAAATAATTCATTGGACAGACAAGATCCCTTAATTCTATTACAGTACAAGAATAGCCCTTTCATTGAAAACCCCAATTTCCTACGGCGAAGAATGTCATGACGTAGGTCGTGGGCGAACAGAAATATGAACAATGGTCTCAACGACAGGTCTTACTAACAAATCTGCCCACTCGTAGTACGTGGATACTGGCCATTCAGATTTTTGTGTAGGTAAGAATGAGAAAAGTTGGCATAAAAACTGTGTAGTAGGTCTTCTGTCTAGCTCATGGCTTAAAAGGGATGTTTACTGACTAAAAAAAATATGATTCTAATTAGTCCGTCTGTTAGATTATCGAAAAATATGGGACAAGTATTTTTTATTTTATCAAATCAATAATTGACGAAGATAAAACGCGTCAAAGATTTAAGTGGGGGTTTGTGACTCGCTGGTAAAAAATGTCATACTAATGCCTAAGAATATGACGTCACACGAGTTTTCAAAGCACTATATCGTTTTCATTGTTTGTTTACGTGAAAAAAGAATAAATACGTATCCAATATTTTTCGATAATCTAACAGACGGACTAATTAGAATCATATTTTTTCAGTCAGTAAACTTTATTGAATTTTTCCATCAGGAATGTCTCAGTAGTAACCGCGGTGTTTGGACTTGTGCCCGGTTCATGCACGCACCCTATTACACAGGACTGTAATATAACTGGCAAAATGTGGGTGTACTATTAAGCACACCTCTGCCTATCCCTTCGATGATTAGAGTCGTAATGTTATGTTATGTTAGCACTACAAAATTACCGACAATCTGTAAAAGTCAAGTCTGTTATATCGCCGTCCATATGATTGGCATGTGCATATTTTCACGTCAGGAACTCAATTTTTTATAGCATCGAAACGTAAGTCATCGGTTTTTGTTATTCGATGGATACAAAACCATTGACGTTAAAATGGTTTCAAGAGTAGATTGATATTTTTGTTTTTCGAAACAAGAAACAACCATTTAGCGGTTTAGTTTAGCAGCAAATCGAATAAATTGAAATACATACACAAAACACCAAGACCATTTATCTACAATCGGTCTATTCGTATGCAGCCACACGTATATGTATTTAGTTTTGATGTTAGCTTTATTGGGTCAATAACTTAGTTCACTAAAGTCTAATTAGTTATGACTCAAGGCAGATAGGCAGCTGAATGCTTCAAGGTATATAAAACTTACAAAAGGGATAAAGTGAAATGTCGAACCGAACGTGAGTGTGAGTCTTTAGTCAACTGGACCCATTTGAAGTGGACCCACGAGATCAGTAGAACTAATCACATTAATTTTCATAATTTTATTGTGGGTCCAGTTGCAAGTGTGTCCAGTTGACCTAAGATTCCTGTACGACCAGCAGAGCTATTGCGTATCTCTGTTGACAGATTTATTGAGTATCACTTTGGCTCTGTGTGCTTTCATTAACTGTCAAATGGTTCCATTTTGTACTAAACCATAACCAGTATGACAGTTAACCCATGGACAATATGATAGCCACTGTCATTGGAAAGATACGCAATAGCCCTGCAGATGTATAATAAATTGTGGACGAAAAAAATTAAAACGCAAGTATCGTAGCAGGTGGCGTTCTATGGTTTCTGCCTACACCTTGGCAAACAGACAATCATGAGTTTATGTGTATGTATTACATAAGTATTATTACATCACCGAAACAAACGACGTAGGTACAAAGTTACCTACAGACAGTAAACAATCTGAAGTCCTTCGGAAAGTTTTGTAGACATAGACTTGTAAACAAATAAAATAAAATGTCTATTAGGTACTCACACAGTACTTGGAAACTTATCCAACTCGTGGGTCTTGGGGGGTAAGGGGCCAGAATATTGATATCCTCCACCTCTCGAAAGGGATGACGTGAAATATGTTCCGTCGATTAAGCCGATATCAGGAGCTTCACTTGAATAACCAGTTCACTCGAGTTCGTTTAATTTTCACGTGACACCGGTAAGTGGGAATTAAAGTTTACCTGCCTGCGCCTGTCATTCGATTTTTCTGAGAGCCGAAATATGAATACAATGGTAGATTGGATTTTTTATGAAATCCATTTTCACTATTGATAAATTTTATGTTCCGTAGCATATTAATGCTTAACCACTTGTCAAAGATTTTATAGTGTCCATGGCCTTTTAACTTCAACCTTCTAACGTCAAGAGATATAACTCTAACATGCTGGATCCTCATGATCACCCACTTTTACTTTACCGAAGCAAGTGATGATTATACAATACGATAAAATCCGAGTGAAAGATGGTAAACGAAAGGCAAACATGAACAAAAGGTGAATCGTGTGTTATCGGTTTTATCGAGAAAAATAGTCTTACCTTGACGTCGAAAGTTAATAAAGTTACCCATTAGTTTGTTGGTGATGTTAACTTTCATTCTGTTTCGTGATGGACGTGTTATTTGATTATTGGAATTTGTGATTGTGTTTATGGACAAAGAGCTTGGGAATAGTACATTATGGTACTAGTGTGTAATGTTGGTGATTACCGCTGAGGCGTCGTTGAGTCCTATGAGAGCCGAGGACGGTAATCATCGAAAATATCGAAACTTTTTTGAGAACTAAGTCACTCAGGACGACAACAAGGACTAAAAATTAATGTGGTATTGCATACAAAAATAATAGCATACTTACTACTAACTTACATTAAACTATTTGATATTGGTCTGTAAAAAAGAATCATGGGGTTGGATTTTGAAACGCGTCGCCTGAATTTGAGGGTATTGGTGGTGTAGGGGGCTTACGGTTAATTAAGTAAGTCTTAAGTCTTAATCCCTCCAAAGTCATTTTGGCTGCCCGAGTTGCGTCTAAATATTTTTAAACAATTTCCAAACATTCTTAAATACTATTGCAATTATGCAAAACGGAACGTAATTCTATACTTTATATAATACAGTTTTTCAAATGTAATTTTTAGGTTTAACGTGAAAAACGTGAAACGAAACGCAACCCGCCATCTTGGATGGATATACTGACAGGTAATGTCAAATTTGTGCGTCATTCCTTCAGAAAATTTTGCAGATGTTATTTTTGAATATTTGTTGTGGCGAAATAACGTAAAATACCGAAAAGATCTATTCTTAGAATAAACAAAAGCGATAAAACATGTTCATAAAGTGGAATAAACAATTTTTGTACAAATTTCTATTTTTGTTGTTTCGGATCTGACCCCTCTCACCCTCCGTATTTCGAATTTTTAAACGAATCATGTTCTTTGTGGAGAAGAAACCTAAAATTTTAAGCAACATTTCCATAACTATTATAATTGTGGCAAATGGACATTAGAACTACGAGAATTAACTTATGTGCAATATCGTGAAACGACAACATTCAAAATGTATGATAATGGATGTACTAACTAACTAATTTACATAGGAATCTAACTCACCTTGCAACGAACATTTAATTACGAAATCAAAAACACCATAACACTTTTATCTCCAAGAACGTTACAAAGTATATTTCCTACATGTCTCATTTGGTAAACAAACACATTACGAGAATCAAAAGTTTTCTCATCAATCAGATGATTAAAATTCTTAATATTTGTGAGAAATGCGTACTAATTATACAAAAGATTTATATCATTAGACTGGCCTAATGGCGTCAGATGATGGTACTGTCTCACTCACTCATAATGTAAATTCTATATCTATATAAAATTTGCACTTACTTTCTTTTGAATTATTTTTTTTGTGACATTACTACAAATGATACCTAATTGTTATTATTCGCCATTTTTTGGAGCAAGACTGATCCCGCTCTGGACGGAGCGAAAATGAGTGTCAGACTTGTACTGACTAAAAACTACCTATGTTCTTTCTTAGCCTTTTGTGTCCAAGGCAGCGGTATTATTAGTATGTTATTTAGAAACCTGACAGAATTATTCGCCATACGAGTATATTGGCAAGCACATTGTAGGTATATTTAAACAATATACTATCCGAAATTACCATACTATGTTTTTCAAAATAAACGATTGATTGATAAAATCTTTGAAATAAATACATTATTTAAAAAAAAATCGAAATAACAGTATGCCATATTCGTTTTCCCAAAAAACGACTATGTAAACACATCCTACCTCAAGAAATCACGGCCATTACTCAAATCTCTCCTGCCAGAATATTATTTTTCGAGATTCAAGATTCTTTATTTGCATGAAATATGGTACAATAATATGGTCTTATAAATAAAAGGTTTCAAATATTTCACCGCTTACTACATTCAGCATGCAAACTTTAAATTAAATTAGAACCCGTAGTTCTCGTAGTGTTACCTTGTTACATCTATATATATAAAAATCAATGCCACTTTTCGTTGTTTTATTTTTATAATATTTTTAATTTTATAACTCAAGAACGGGCTCACCTATCCAAACCAAATGTTTAAGCTTTATTCGGACTATTTAGTAGATGGTTTATGTGAAGTTTTGCACAAAATCGGTCGAGCGGTTCTTCATTTATCACATTTTTTGTAACAAATGAATTCAATAAATGGCGGATCATTTTTTTAATGGGGATTTTGCTGACAAATTGAAACTTTTTTCGGTTGAAAGTACAAACATGTTGTTATGTCATTCATTTCTGTCATTTAATTTTGTTCAAGAGGTTTCGAGAATGGTTTAGATTTTTAGATTTACAAATAGACCCGGTAGGTGGCGCTGCTGTCAGGGCAGGACGACATCTGCCAGGTCCGCTAGTAAAACATATAAGATACTCGTAAATAAAATCAATTTTAACAATGAACAAAAATTAAGAAGAAAAATAAAATATCATTATTGACAATCATATTCTAGGAATTTAAATGAATAAAGTGATAAAATTGAAAAAACAAATAACAAAATATTCAATCGCACTTTCGTTCCAACTGCTACCAATACAGTCATCTGTTGAACCATAAGGTTTGACCTGGATACGTCAGCCATCCGATACGTACGTGCAAGCATGGCTCAGAGGAAATTGGAAGCCTAGATTGAATCTACCGTAACAGTTCTAGTGCTAGAAATGTTAGACTAATTACTTAAGCTATAAATTTATCTGTGTTTTAATTAGTTTGTGAGTAGGTACAGGTAGTATTTAAAAAGTTTAAAAATAGTAATGAATTTCGAAACTTTTTATGGCGAATACAGAAAATAAGCTCAGTATTCGTTCTTAGTGTTTTACCGGATGGCATCGATAGCTACATTGTTAAGAACATCACGCCTGTAATTTCCGAAGGGTTAGGCAGATGTGTACTCATTAGTAAACCTACGTTTCATCAGTTATATTTAAGTGTTCATGTTCATCTGATAGCGAAAAAGTCTATGGACATGAATCGTGCACAGATCTGGACTCGAGCTGCTACTGACTAAGCCGTCACTTAATAAAGGTTTGACACACTTTTGTATGATAAAACTGTCAAAACCATTACTAAGTGATGGCCTAAGTAATCATTAAACCTCTCTGAGTTTAGCGTAGTTTAACAAATAATCTCAATTCTCGGAAACTTGAGGCAATTGTGTCATTATTTTTTATTGGGATTCTAGAAATGTTATTTAGGATTACGCTTCCAAAGTTCAAATGAACAAAAATAAAAAAGAATAACCACAATAACCGAAAAATGGTACAGTTTGATCAAATTTCTAGGTTTTTCTTAAAATGCCTATAATTTTCAAACTGCATGGGATAGATTTTTTTTCAGATTTTGCTCGTGATGGTTTTGATCAATCCTGTCACCCCGTTTCGGCTTAACGTTGAGTTCTGGGACACCCTGTATAATCGATAGCGCACATAATCTTGAATGATATATTGAGCGTTATTGTTACTGTATTTTTAATCTATGAAGGCATGATGGAATAAATAGTTTCAATTTTATTTTATTTACCGCGTAATTTCTGATAGGTAAACCGAATAACACTTTGCATGACCTGAGGATCCAACCCACGACCTTATACACAGCAGTCGCGTTTTCGACCACTGTACCAACGAAGCATTCGTGGCAGCTACATTATTATTAATATTTTGCCAAGAATGTACACACGGCTACACATCAAGCTATACATTAGTTTACGCTGATCTTGTGTTTCGAGCTTCGCTGTAGTCGGGTAAAAACAGTTGAACGAATTACAACCGATGGAAATCAGTTTCTTAAAAATATTGCAACTAGGGAAGGGAATACATTAATTATAGATCTATTGACCTTATTTAAGATTATATATTGTTTTGTATTTAGAAGAGAATAGAACTTTCGTTATTTAATCTTGAAAATTAAGTGTTACAGACTGTACATGAATTTGACAGTTTTATTTCCTATATTCTAAAACAAAGACATTTAGAAAATCAGTCATTATGGGAAAAGGTTATTTTGATATTTGTGTATTATGAGATCAGTACAATATAGAAATCAGTCATAACAGACCGCAAGGGACCAGCCAAACACAGTTTTTGTTATTTCTCGTAGTCTTTCATAATTTATTTTACATTGTTTAAAGTACAGTTGTTCTCTTTACATATTCTTCAGCCTAAACCAATATTTATCCCAATAATTTCCAGGGTCTACCTACCTTCCCGCTCAATTTTCTATGCGTACCAACAGTTTCCACATTTATAAATATTTATACGAACTATGATTCATCTCTAACTGGGTCATCCGTCTGGATTCAACATTCAACTCGCAGATAAAAATCATACAATATTTGAGCAGTTATACAGGGTGATTGGAAGATGGGTGCAAAGCTTTAAGGCGAAGATAGTACAGACAATTTAGAACCATTTAAGCCATGGTTGTCTTAGACGAAGTCTTACCAAATATTTTTAACCAAATTTTTAAGTTTTTTTTCGGAAATTCTCAAAATTTAATGTGAACTGCATAATTATGGCCAAATTGAATGATAAATGAATTCATTTTTTATTTATTTAATTAAAGTAATGTGTAAGCAATCAAGCAAAACATGTTTTAGGCTTCTGTGTCATTAGACATTTTTTTTACAGACATTTAAAGATCAGAAAAAATAAAAAAATTGTACAATACGTCTTTTAAACCTTATTCAAAAAAAAACGGAGGGTTCTTTTTTTGTTCAAACCTTTTTGAAGACATGCTTGATAATCGCTCTTTCTTTTGAGGTATCATTTATGCGGATATCTTACAAATTATTGAAATTAGGGCCTACAAACCAATTTGAGGGAGAATTTTTTTTATTTTAGGCAGACTAATTAAAACAACATTTGAATTAAAATTATTTATTTTTCATGTTCAAAATGACGGCCGTGATTCCTAATACAAGCACGGCCCCGTCTTCTAACTTCTGTAGTCGTTATTTTCAACATCATCTCCTGCTTCATTGTCTCAAACGCTGAATTTATTCTTTGTATCAATTCTTCTCTAGTGTTAATTTCTTTGTTGTTATACACCAGTTCCTTGGCCCGGCCCCACACGAAAAAGTCCAACGGGGTCAGATCTGGGGAGCGAGCGGGCCAAGGGATGGGTCCATCCCTGCCGATCCAGCTATCAGGAAAGCAATTGTTGAGGTGTTCCCTTACATTTAAAGTCCAATGCGCTGGACAGCCGTCTTGCTGAAAGATGACTGTTCGGTCTCTTTCGAAGATCGGGACACCTGATTCCTCTACCAGCAGTGGTAAATCAATTTGCAGAAATTGCAAATAATTTTCGCCATTCAATGGATCAGGCAAAAAGTGGGGCCCAATCAATGTTCTGCCAATTATTCCAGCCCATACATTCACAGAGAATTTCATCTGAAATGACACCTGCTTCTTAAAATGTGGATTGTTGTCTACGTCGGCCCATTCATGGATGTTGTGAAAGTTTGTAATACCTTCCCTTGAAAATTTACTTTCATCCGTCCACAAGATTGATTTCAGAAACCACGCATCTTCGATGTCTCTGTTGAGGAGGAAACGGCAGAACTGAATTCTTCTTTGAGGATCTTGCTCTACTAGACCTTGCACACTCCTGCCATGGAACGGATACTTATCATTTTGGTGCATTGTATGCCACACCTTCCATTGAGAAATGTTTAAATTTCGAGCTACTGCTCTAGTACTGGTAGTAGGTTCCGCTTGAAATGCTGCTAAAATGTCTTCGTCGACGGCAGTTTCGTGTCTGCCCGGGTTGACTCCAGGTTCCACGCGGTGAAACCCATCTTGGGCAAGACGACGAAACGTGTTGTAAAACACTCGGACATTCGGTATCCTGCGATTCGGATAGCGCTCTTGATACATCCGTCGCGCCAAAGATCCATTGCCGTCTGCTCTACCGTACATAAATACGATATCCGCATATTCTTGATTGGAAAAAGTAGCCATAGTCACTTAACAATTAAGAAAAACGGCGTAGGAGCGCACTAAACGTCAACTCAACACAATTAAGTCAAAAATCAACACGTGCAGGAGCGCGAGGCTACGACTGGACACGGTGAAACAAAAAAGTTCAAAACTAACGCAAACAACACGTGCAGGAACGCAAAGGGCTACAACTGAACACGGTAAATTGTGAATCAACACGACAACGTCCACTCACAAGGGCAGTAGTTTGACTAATAAGTAAAAGATGTAACGGCTTCATCACAGACCGACTGACCCTGACTAAAGAAAAACGACTTTGTTGCCTCAGTAACTAAGACCATTTTGCTGTAAAAACCAACTCTTTATCGCTTTTTGCTATTCATTGGGCGTTCTACCTGGAAATGCCGTCGCACCGCGCTCGGTGGACATTGTTTAGAGAATCCCCTCAATGGGTTCCCCTCAATTGGTTCCTGCATGTGCCAAAAATTCTTAGAATTGAACAATGTTATCATTTCGAGCACATAAAGTATTCTTTTAAGCAAAAATTTTGTGTTTTGTTAGACTGCCTAAAATTTAAAATTTCTCCCTCGATTTGGTTTATAGGTCCTAATTTCAATAATTTGTAAGATATCCGCATAAATGATACCTCAAAAGAAAGAGCGATTATCAAGCATGTCTTCAAAAAGGTTTGAACAAAAAAAGCACCCTCCGTTTTTTTTTTAAATAAGGTTTAAAAGACGTATTGTACAAATTTTTTATTTTTTCTGAGCTTTAAATATCTGTAAAAAAAATGTCTAATGACACAGAAGCCTAAAACATGTTTTGCTTGGTTGCTTACACATTACTTTAATTAAATAAATAAAAAATGAATTCATTTATCATTCAATTTGGCCATAATTATGCAGTTTACATTAAATTTTGAGAATTTCCGAAAAAAAACTTAAAAATTTGTTTAAAAAAATTTGGTAAGACTTCGTCTAAGACAACCATGGCTTAAATGGTCCTAAATTGTCTATACTATCTTCACCTTAAAGCTTTGCACCCATCTTCCAATCACCCTGTATAATTCATCTTCGTAGCCCAGTTAGAAGCAAACGTTTTATCTTGATTTATTTATATGCACCCATGCGTAATATTTTTCATGTACAGATAGTCTCATTACCTCTTGGCTCTGCTCGTCTCCGCTTTGGTAGAAACAGGGCCTGAGAAGCATGCGCGGGTCAACACGACCCGACTCACCTTATGCGGCCGCCACACTGCTCCTTGCGCGGCTCATCGCTATGCTCCTCGCGCTGCCGCTATTTGCCGCGATGTTGCCCGCTCTGCCCACACTGCTCTACTCGCGCAATTAATCGCGACGCTCCTACAAAAACAAAAACCGACAAAATAGGGAGCGGTGGGCAGGACGAGAAGCATGACGTGCGGCATGACGAGTAAAGTTGCCACACTATGTCTCTGCTTCCTTTCCTCGCTACTTCCCATCCCACTAGTCGAGTAGTGTGTGGCGGCCGCAATACACCGCTCTGAATGGTGGCTCTACCCGGAACGTTGTCGTCTGCTTAACCGGACTATCTTGTGGCTGCTTTGAGTGTAAAACCTCAACCAATCGACTACACGCTAAGGGTGCACGACTCCGGTTCAGGGCGTCCGTGTCGCTGTAAGAGGTCAGCAAGGGTTCTGAGTGGTATTGTTTTTAGGGGCCGGTTTAAACCTACATGTTCAGCCATGCAGGCTGGTTCGAGCAAGAGTCAGATTTCAAGCTTTATCGCTGAAAATTTGACAGTTTCTGATAGCTGTATTAGCTGGCGCCTCGCCTGTACTCACGTGGAAGCGACTTGCGTGCATGCTGTATAATGTAAGTCGTATCGTTCCAGGCCATTATTTTTTTTAACCATATTGTAATTAAAGTAATACCTATTAAGTAAAACCTATACCTGAGTAAAAAAGCATGAACTAACGTGCATTATATGCCAACGTAATATAAGAAATGGACAAATAATTTATTGAACCCGAAAATAATTTCACGTAAAACCTATTGTTGAAAATTATACTGGTCAAAAGAATTTTATTGACATGGGTCCTGTTTCTATACACATTATTATTTTGATAACAACAGTAATATAATAAACTAATGTAATATGGATTTACTAAGGGCCCAGTGGGTAAGCCCTTTCAGTCCAGTAATTAGATTTACTAAGAAGATTCACCCATATCTTAACCAATTTAGTGCTATCCGTACTCAGGGATGTCTCAAGCAAATGTCTGGCTTGACAAGTGGTACAACAATATATTTACGATTGATTTTTTGTGGTTTCTGCCCACACCACCCATGGAAAAAGCGCATGAGTTTATGAAAGTATGTTTTTTGCAATTTGTAGATCAGTGTCAAGTTTTATGTTGATTGAAATAGTGATGCGACCGTAAGAAGTATGGCTCTACGAAGTTCTAATGATTAAAATGATGAATTTTAACTTTTTCAACAAATGGTTATTCGACGGGACTAAGACCCAGTATTCATTAAAGCGGAGACGAGCAGAGCGGAGGTGTGCCAAACTCGACAAATCACAGGAAGAGCAAAACACCTCCAACTAATGTGATTGGTCGATTGGATTTATTTCTTTCTTTCGATTTCTGGTTATCTCCTCTCCGCTTTTGTGGAAGCAGGGCCTAAATGAACTCAAGAGAGTTGTATTCGTGATTTTAATAATTACATAAATCTATTTTTGTAAGTACAAACGTATCTATTACGTGCACGAATCCTATTTTGTTTTACATACCTTCAATTGTAGTGGGAAGAAGCGCTTTGTTGAATCTTGGAGTTCGGTTCAAATTACCTACCTAGATTCCTACCTAAATTATTAACCTAGATTCAGAACTTCTGACTAACTCTCGATTCCAACTTAGTTCGAACGGTTATTAAACAAGTTTCTGTGGCCAGTTTTGATACTAAAATCTAGGACAAAACCAGCTAAATCCGAAAACCTTAGCAATTTCCAAGGTCCTTACAATTACCATTTTAAACTATAAATAATAATCTATTTTTCACAGCTCTCCCACTCAACGTAATAGGGTGGACGTAACTGTTACTGGCATTCACTCAAACGAAACTCATTAAGTAATAACTCAGTGTGCACAAACACTGCCGACGATTGCCATTCTCATTCGCTCGTCTATAAATGAATTCGAATGATTTATTATTCGTTTTATTTTCGAAATATAAACAAATCGTTATTTAAACGAACGTAGAACATTAATGTGCTTAATCGGATTATACGAATGGAATTATCGATGAGTTTTAATAATTATGGTTTTTCAAACTGGTTAAACTTCAGGAGTAATTTATAATAAACAGTGTAAAACATCTGACAGGCCAGACTGAAGTTTTTGTAGCGAAGAATTTTAATGGTATGGATACTTCAAAACTGAACGCGTTTTAGTACGCACAGTGAAATTTGAATTTTATTACACTACAAAAACCACATGAAGGCATACTATGTATCAACATGGGAGGGGCCCGAAAGGGCCGACGCCTGTCGAGGCCGCGGGTAGTCCAACGGTTATCGCGGCCTCGACATAGAGGGCGAAGAAGGAACATGGGTGGTTTTTAGTCAGTAGAAGTCTGACACTCCCTTTCGCTCTGCCCAAGAGCGGGACGGGTTATTCGATGATTTTACACCCACCAAAAAAAAAAAAAAAAAGGCATACTATGTATTATAAAATCTTTTTTTACAAAGCGAATATAATAAACTACAAGTATGTAGACAAATTTAAGTACCTATGTCAATTCATAATATCACGCCTGTAATCACCCTAGTGTTAGGCAGAGGTGTACCCCATATTATTAGTATACCTACCTAAATTTCGCCAGTTATGTTTTAGTTCCGTTTAATAGGGGGCGAGCCTATTGCCATCAACTGTGCACAAGTGCAAAATCGAAGGAAAAAATTCTGATTGAAAAACCCAATAACACTTTATCCGAAACGAGAATCGTGAACGGGACGCATGCTCAGCACTACTCAACACTACTCAGCAGTCAAATGTCAATATGTAGTCAGTAAACACATTAATTAAATTACTGCTATCTCAAAACAAACTTTACCCAAGTAATATGTTAGTTCTTTGTTTTGAATGAAACCGGCTTTACCTTTTTCTCTTTGATAGACAATTTTCTGACGTCTCCGTCGTTTTCTCTGTTCAATTAACACAAATGGAGTTGATATTCCTTGTTTTTATTTCAAACGTAATAACTGCGAGTACTGCGACAAGGTAAATCGGATGAAAACGCTATTGTCTGCAGTTCTTTCCAAGAGACTTTGCAGTGTTTCTTTTTTTAATTTGCATTTAACTTGTATTACCAGCATCTTTACGATTAACCAGGTCCAGGAGTTGAAGCAAACGACAGAGCTGTCCAGGTTGGAGCGTTCTGGTCGGTCAAAATGTAATTCAGTGATTTGTTCATTCATTTTTTTTTTATAGTCTTGGTCTAGGTACTATTGAAATAAAACATTTTTTTGTATAGCATAGTTAGGTAAATATTGTAAAGTAACGACAACATGTTTTTCAATTACCTAAAGAAAGCAAGTTTATAAAAATGTATTAAAAATCATAACTTAAATAGCCAGATCACTCATTGGACTGTACAACAATGCTACCGAAACTAATATGCACGTAGAAATGCCTCAAAAACTAATATTTTTCATCCGTACAGTTCTACCTACCCACTACCCAGCTAGGTTTAAAGTCGCCATCATTACCGTGGTGCCTTTGTCCCTGACAGCGCGTTTCAAACAAAACTCTTTTGTTCTATGAGGTGGGGGCACGAGTTCTGCGATATAAAAATATATTCGAATAAAAGAACATCGGTTTTGTGCGGCCATGTTTTATTTTTAAAGGAAATTTGACGTTTTTGTGTAATGTGAGCTATGTCTTTGACTGTAATGGAAAGTTTGGCTGTGGTTTTAAAAAAGGGATGGGTTTTTTTTTATGTACTTTGACTTTGAACTCGCTGTTTACTTTTTAACGTTCTGTCACGCCTTTAATCCACGGGTTCGGCAGAGGTGTACCGAAATAAAACATCTACGTTTTGCCAGTTATGTTTGCCATCAACTGGGCACAAATCCAGAGTTCGTGGCTGCTACTGAAAAGTGATTATAATGAGACGGAACTAGTTAAGTGCCGCCATCTTGTTCTTTTTTCAATATTTTGTTGAACAGACAATTTCACGAACAGCGCCCAATGCCAAACCAGCGCCAAAAGAACCTTAGTACACTGAATAATTCCCTTGGAGTTATAATATAGCACATATGCTACTATTGGGCAACGTTCCAATTCAAACACACTTAAGTACTGAAAAACGCCTAAATAACTAAATAATAAAAATATGGGTACATTTTCAACCAGTTATAGAGAATATTTCGTTTGTTACTTCGACTTTTATTGGGCATCGAATAGGCTCATAAAAGGAATAAAATTGGGATTATGACGTCCATTTTGTGCGATATCGGTGTGGGTTACAATATTTTTGATGATATTTTCGATATTCTATGGATGGTTTAATTTTGAATGAGCCTAACCGTATAGGTATTACAAGGCATTGTAATACCTATACGGTTAGGTTAAATATAGATGAAAGTTATAAGTGACTTAAATATTGTGTTAAAATAGACAAGTTGTAAAGGGAAACTTCTTCATAGACGGGGGTATTTAGATTTTTTTGTCACAATTTGTGACAAAAGTGTCACGGGCGTGTGAAAAAAAAGCGTTGCGGCCGCTTAAAGAGGACATATCTCAGGAAGTTTTGGTTGGAATGAAATAGTTCTTTTTGTGTTTGATAGTCCATTTATCAAGGAAGGTTAAAAGTTACATAATACCACGCTGCAACCAATAGGAGCAGAGCATAATTGAAAAATGATGCAAAAACGGTAAAAAGACTGATCAGTCTGAGGAGACTGCTACTAATGACCTCTAGGGACAAAATGCATTCATTAAAATGTACCTAACCTAACCAAAACATAATTTGCAGTAAACCTGCGAAAAAATCGAAATATGTGCTGGGACATATAGTAGAAGTGAAATTTCAACCGACAAGTCGAAAAACGATTTACAACAAAAAGACAATGACCGAAACTCGTACCAAGAATTCTCACGTTTCAAGAGCAAAATCTTGTAGTCATTATTTTCATATTTTTTTACGAAATTATGCAGCAGGGATTTGATTTTTAAACAAGGAATTTAATTTAAAGTATAGAAGTATGAATATTGTTTTACTCCCTATATATATGGAGTTCACACAACCAGTTCAAAAGTCGTTCTGTAAGATCTGTCACTTGATTTTGACAGTTCGCCGGACTTCAAATCTTAGAGGTTTTTTTTTTCTTACAATACCTACTTTTCGATTTTATAAAATTACTCCGAAACTCGGATTTAGTTTACAAAAAGAACTTTTGTAAGAGTTAATATGTTAAATGTAGACAATCAAAAACAAAGTTTCATGTTGACACAGTTTGGTACGGGATTCCATATATCCGTGAACATGATCCTTTCAACTTGAAGTTTTACGGGCAGATTGTTAATGTACCTACTTGCCAAATTCGAAAACCCGCCCGTAAAACTTCAAGTTAAAATTTTGTCATTTGTTGTCAGACTTTCGGGCCCGTACATTAACAAATATCAACCTAGGCAAGCGCAGGTTAACCTAAAGATCGACCCGGGTATTATTATTTAGACACGAGCTCTTCCTTAGGTACTTAAGAAAAACAAAAAACTTAAGTTCCAAACGAAGCTACTAATAAAATCACTATACGGGCGGGTTAACCATAAAGTTCGGTACGGGCCCCATAAGGGGCTCAAAACATAAACCTACGCTGGCTACTTCCTAACGAAAAGTCGCCCCCGCTGTTTGTACGCTTAGATATTTAAACTATGCAACGGGTTTTAATGCAGTTTTCAAACACAAACTGAAAGCATTAATTTCAATTAGACCATTACAGGCACTTTTGGATTTCAGAAAAACAAATTTAGCAAAGCTACAGTCACAAGGCATAATAACTTGTGAGAGTACTGTAGTTTCCATTTCCAAACTGTAGATCTCTATGGAGAAGAACGGGCAAGAAGCTCCATGGACACTCTTTTAAATCAATATAATTATTGTTACAAAATTTTGGTTGCATCATTCATGTTAAGATCACACGTATATGTGAGAACGACGTAAAATTACGCGTAAGTTATGAACGCGTTAGCAATAGATAGAGTGATTCAAGAGGACAGTTTATCTATAGTAGCTCTCGCAAAAGATGCAAAAGTTATTTTATTAAAGTTAATATGGTGAGTTTGTGGTTTTAACCGATGTGCCAGACAAAACAGATAAGTAACTGCAATCAGAATTATCTGTCTGTTTTTTTGATGTCAAAAATCGTATCGAAGTTCAATATAAATAAATAATGTGCTCTAGAGCATTTTCGCAAAAATCTTCAAATTTTTTAAAGTGTGTTTGTAGTGGAAAAGTATCATAAAAGCTTGAGAAAGCGATAGGAAAATGCAAATATTTCGCCATAGCGAAAGCATAGCTAGTTGCAACAATAATCACACAAACTGCAACTGTACTATGTAAATAGTCAAAGTCAAATGACTCATTTAGTACAACAAAATGGCCAAAAAACACACCTCAATCTCTGCTTACTCACACTAATTACCTCAACAACACTAACCCGATATTTTATTTATCCACCATTTATTTATTTACCTCCTTCATTGTTGCAAAATAAACTCCAATAAATAACACACTCTGAAAACTCGGTTCAAAACATTCGTGTCTGGCTACTTTCGAAATAACTAAGTCTGTTTACACAATCTAAATCCTCTTTGTATACAGAAAATCGCGTTGTTTAAATGTACGCAGAAAATAATTTAAACAATGGTTGGTCGATAATTGGTACATTCACCCTGTAAGGGCTATAACCGCGGAGTTATTAATTGCTAAAGGGACGTTTTAGAGATGACAAATGATATTAAGGGACAAACAGATGCTTTGATAGACCTTTTCTTGAACCAAATGTTATCCACGAGACTGTTCTTCGGAATTTCTATCTCCATTTTGGAAAGGGTTTGTCCGGTTGTAATTCACCTTAATGTTGTTCTAGAAGATCTAGTGGCTAAATACTACCAACCCCATGAACACATGAACCCCGCTCGGGTCGATCGTAAAGTTAAGTCGTGTTTTTCAGTATGGGAGGCCACTCATTAGAAATCAAATTTCCTTTGTGCCTCGGATATCACGAAGCCCTAACTGCAGTTACAACCGGTCTTCTAGTATTACACAGTTCTAACTGGGTTGTGGAGGTCAGATAGGCATTCGGTTAGACTGGAAGCTTACCCCAACTTAATTGAGGAAAGGCTATAATAGACAGATGATGATGATAATGTTCTAGAGTGACTTTCCAATGTATTTTTTTACTTTACTGTTAGTAGAACGTCATGTTGTTTAGACAATAAAACTATTTATATAGACACTGAGGACTGTCAATAAGCAGCGGTGGCCCAGTGGTGTCGGCCCCGACTTACGAACAGTAGGTCATTTACTTTGTGTAATTTATTTCATAACCGCTGCTCTTAAAACGGTGAAGAAAAACATCGTGAGGAAACCATGTCTTAGAACAAAAAAAAATCGAAGACATGTGACATCTGCCAACCCGCACTGGGCCCGCGTGGTTGATTATAGCCTAACCCTCTCCTAGAGAGGAGGCCGCAATGGGAACATTATAGGCTGATGATGATGGCTGTCAACGTTCATGTTGAAACTCCATTAACGTTAGATGCTCACATTTCTTTGCGTTAACATATAAAGTTCAGTGATAAAACATTATTATTATACTTTACGAGGCACGTAATGTCTGTGCATTCTCTTCCAGATTATTTAATCTCTACTGGTTCTAAAGAATCAGAGTCATATGCCTAGCCTTTTCCAAACTATGTCAGGGTTGGCTTGCAGTGTACCCGGATGCAGCTAAATATTTTTTTTTACTTGGAGCGTTTGCCTATCTGACCTCCACAACCCAGTTAATACTAGATAAGACGATACCCTTTGGAAAGACTGGTTGTCAGACTTTCAGGTCACTGACTACTTGACCACTGCTACAGATCTAATCTGGCAGCCAGGACCAAAAGTGTTTCACGAGAGACGGAGGAAACACGGTATAGAAAGGATAGTCACCCATCTACGAACTAACCTAGGCAAGCACGGCTTAAGTCAAAGGTCTATCCAAAAGGCAGTTATTATTAATAATAATAAAAATCATTTATTCATCAGACTACAAAAGAGGTCCAATGTGTTAGTAAAAATAACTTAGCCTCTTTATTTTATTTTATAGTGTTATGACTGCCACGCAGCCTGCGAAGTAGCGAGGCAGATTTTTTACGCCATAACGCATCAAAGCTGCGTGCGTTGGCAAACATTTCCGAGGCACTACAGAAGCGTGGCAGTCGCAACAATATCCTGAACGCATTTTTATATTTGATACGCAGAGCATTATAAGCCTTTTGGTTACTCGTATATGTGAACCACAGGGCTCCCTGCTCCCTATTATGCCACGAATTTCGATTTAATCAAAAGACTGTAAGTAATACATTTTCTTTCTTTCCATTCAAACTCAAACTCAAAGCATTTATTTCAATTAAACCTTTATAGGCACTTTTGAATGTCAGAAGAACAATTCATAAATACAAAACTACGAGTGCAATACGTCATTCCGAAAGCCACCACGCCGAATCACACGCCGCCGAATGCCAGCAACAACGAGCACCGCGAGCACGAAAACATGCAGCGACGCACACCGCTATAACGAATGCACGAGATGCATTCTTTCTTAATTCAAAAATGAAGTACCGAAGTTCAATAAACCTACAAATCAATCTATCTATCCCATCAAATTATGAATATACGACCAAAACACGAAACAGTGGTAGAACTTAATCAAGCTTCAATCCTCAAACATGCATGCCTGAACTAATTCATTGAACGGATATAGTCGGATACAACGCCGCATTCGGATCGATTCAGTGACAATAATTGACGGATGAATTTGATGGGCTAACGGTAACGGTCCATCCTGCATTATGTGTATATTAAGGCGCTCCCACACAGGGAAGACAATATGGTAGATAAACTACTGTTAAAACAAGAAAATGTTATTATGTTTCAAAGAACTACCAGCAATAACACGATCTGTGAAAAAATTAATAAAATCGATCAAAAAATGTATTTCTCTGATTGACAAACTGAATGGGTTGCACAGAAAGTTTTCCATGTTGATGGAAGAACTAAAATAAAAATTTGACTGATTCCCCAATTGCCTGTCAGTTATTTATAATGACCAGCATGGCTATTGCGTATCTTTTAAATGACAGAGGCTATCATATTGTCTATGGATTAACTGTAAAATTGGTTATGGTTTAGTACAAAATGGAACCATTTGACAGTAATTGATAGGCACTATAGGTTAGCCACTGTCATTTAAAAGATACGCAATAGCCCTGCAGATGATGAGTGCCTAAGCTGGCTGCGGGTTGTTCGAAAGAGATACCGCGGCCTGGACACAAAGGGTTAAGAAAGAACATGGGTGGTTTTTAGTCAGTAGAAGTCTGACACTCCCTTTCGCTCTGCCCAGAGCGGGAAAAAAGAAGGATACAATTAAATAGTAGTGCCTACAGAGAACGTCAGTTCGAATCGCGACGGATGAGTTTGACTCAACGCACGTTCCACACTCAACTATGCATTTAAAATAGTTCTGTGATTGAGTAACGTACAGGACGCAGCAATAAAATGAAAGATGAATGTTGGTGAATTTTACTGTTTTTTACAAAACACATTACATAAAATTGGGGTGTTCTAAACTCAGTTACCAGTAATAAACGTGTTCAGATTCTTTTTGTAATAGTCGATTATTTCTACAGTATTTTTATTTTGTTTTCGACCAGATTTCAGCCATATGGACGGCGGATGTAGTGATATACAGGTCCCTTATAGTGTAGGTGGAGTTGCGGAAAAAGCAAGTCAGGAGGAATACCCCGGACAAACAAGTTGTTCTTGCGGCGGCTCACCTGGTTTCGAAGTCGGTTTAGAGTCTTCCAGGTGGGCAACGGCAGGGAGTTTTTGTACAGCCAGAGCATCGTGAGTCAGATTTAGGCAGCTGAATATGCCAGTGCCGTGATGGCTTTATTCATTAGAAACCCTCTTTTGTAGGGATTAAAACACGGCGCCTTTTAGACTTAGACCATCAACCACTTAGTTAAGCTGGATTCGAAAGCTAAGCTGAACATTATACTAAGGATTTTTCCATGAAAAGAGAATATTTTCATCGGAGATTATATCTAGCTGACTTTTATCTTCGTACAGAATAAATATAATGTTTGATATCGATTATCCAACGTTTTAATGTATGGAAGTTTTCCAAATTAATTCTGCGGGGTTTTAATTTTCGTGAATGCCACAAAATTCATTGAGCGAGCGATCATCAAGTGCGGGACACAATGGCGGGGGCTATGCGTGCGAATTCGCCTGTGACGTCATAATGTACAATGGCGTCCGCGGATTATTTTAATATGAGCCCTTGTTTGTTTAAATACACATTTTAACGAATCTTTTGAGTGTGGGGGACAGATTTTGGGGGATGAATTTCGTTAAAACTTTCAACAGTATCACTGCCCTACGTTCTTGTTCATGTTGACTAATGAGCATATTTTTGGCAACATTTTTTATTTTGGATTCAGCTGACTTTGTTGAACAAAGTTGACCCAACATAATAACCATAATAAGTAAGTTGGCTTGTTTTCAGTTATTGTCATATTTATGTTTTAGCTGGGACAGTTACCCTGCCGGAATGAACTCCCCAGCACCACATCGACTGACCATGATGATGATGTAACGAGAGTTTTTTTACATTAGATTTCACAAAACAAATCTTACTTCTTTATCGTGCTGTTAGTGCCTTTTTTTTTTTTTGGTGGGTGTAAAATCATCGAATAACCAATCCCGCTCTTGGGCAGAGCGAAAGGGAGTGTCAGACTTCTACTGACTAAAAACCACCCATGTTCCTTCTTCGCCCTCTATGTCGAGGCCGCGATAACCGGTGGACTACCCGCGGCCGTGCTGTTAGTGCCTAACCTGGAGAAACAGAAATATCCGTCGACATCCTAGTTTCCATAGAATTTCACATGAATCCGAAAAATAAGACGCGTGTCTCAGGTTCGAACTCGAGACATGACTTGGCAGCCGGTCACGCCATTAGATTATCACTGCTTACAAAATAAATAATAACGTATCTATCATCGGAAATTCACTTAAAATTACTATACAAAACTCCATAAGTGCTGTCTCCACTAATCATAATAAAACCTCTATGTAAAGAATATCAGTCATGGCGTCGTATTTACCCCCCCCCCCTCCTTCTTCACATACGAGCCTTTAATCTTTGGCTCACAGCAAAGGGCAAGACTTAGCTTTATTATATGTAATGTAATCTGCTTTGAAAGAGCCTGTTTGTTTCATTATACGCCATTCTTTTGGGAATACAGTTTGGAAAAAAATATTTTCTTGACGAAAAAGCTTTTTGTTTTAAAAGTAAGGGTAACTTCATACGGAAATAATTCGTAAAAGAGAAAAAGTTTTTAACATATTTTGACCTATTATTTTTGTTATTTGAAATGGCTCAATCGCCAGTAAATGTCTCTTTCGCAAATGTCTACTAGTAGCAAAATTACTCTTTCGCATACTGTCGTTTTCGCACAATAATGCCGCTTTCGCACAATGCCTCTTTCGCCGAATAGCTCTTTCGCAAATTTTTAGTTTAGGACATTGAATAAAATCGAGCCAGGTTTATTAAAAAGGCTGTTTTTCCGAATTTCTTATTATATTTTAACCAGCTTTACAACATATTCAATCGACGAATTCAATAATACTCGGCTGGGCAGCGTTCGGGAAGTTGTACGGTATCTTCTCGTCCAACACCACAGTGGCGAACGGGAAAGGCGAATGTCTATGACCAGTTTGTGATGCCAATGATTACATATTATGAGACCGAAACGTGGTCGCTCACAATGGGCCTCATCAGAAAAGCTTTTTTTTGGAGGATAGGTAATCACCAAATGACCCCTCCCTCTAGGCGTAGCGGTAGGGGGTGTCAGACTTCTACTAACTCAAAACCACCAAAGTGTCTCCTTAGCCCTGTGTCCGGGGCCGCGGTATCTCTTTCGCGACTCGGCCTCAGTGGAGCCGGCAAAAGCAAAAGTAGTTATACATATAATCTCTTTGCTGTAAAGCTATGCTGTTTGGCACAAAACAAAACGTTCAACGTTCCTTTTTTATATGACTTTAAACATTTGTTATTTTTTTTTTCAAACTGGTTTATAGACATTCGCCTCGAGCCACTGTGCTATGTTGGACGGAAAGATACAGTGCAACTTTCCGAACGCTTTCCCATTGAATTTGCTGTAAAACTGGTTAACATTTAATAAGAAATCGAAAAAAACAACCATTTTTATAAACCTGTCTAAGTTTTATTTTAAGTCCTAACGCGACATTTTGCGGCTGAACTTTTGAAGGTTTGAAATTAGTATCGAGTTTTGTGTTTATCTAATATTTTTAACAATAATTCAGTGCCTCGACCAAAAATATCAAAGTGAAAAGTCGTGCTATTAAATCATAACATGTTATCCTCTAGGCAGAGGTAACTGTTTAATGCTTAAGTCCCATGTAATAGGGGGGAAGCCTATTGCCATCAACCAGGCACTGATCCAGTCCCCGGCGTGGCTGCTACTAAAAAAAATCAGATATAAAAACCCAACATCAATTTGCCCGACCTGGAATTCGAACCCAAGACCTTATGGTCACCCGCCGGGACTACGGGTTGTTCGAAATAGATACCGCGGCCTCGACACAAAGGGCTAAGACGGAACATGGGTGGTTTTTAGACAGTAGAAGTCCGACCACTCCCTTTCACTCTGCCCAGAGCGGGACTATTTGATAATTTCCAACCACCCACAAAAAGAAGACCCTATGGTCACAGTTGCACAAGTGACTATAAGACCACGAGGCACTCAAACCATTCCAAAAAAACTTTTTCATTATTGTTGAGTAGCTTTTAAAAGTTGCTAACAAGACTTGCTACAAACTCATGATTCGATTGAATGAATGAATAAAATTTTATCCATTCATTCCATGTGACAGGTTCAATTACTTCGCTGCCGAATCCCCCCCCCCCCCGGCATTTCTGAACGAAATGGAGCGATTAGGGATGACTCTCACCCGCCACACCACTATATTTGAACGTTCAACTCTTAACTACTGTTAAGAGTGACGGGTCGTTATCTTGTCATGTCTAGGCGTTAGACATGGATGTTAATTGATTTTTTACGTGATTTTGTCCCACAAAAAATATTATTTTTAGTACTGACTTCCCATAGTAGCATATACCATACACTGATATAGCCCTAGGCTATAAGAAGCTAGGCTAGGCTATAAGTTGTTTCCTGATGCCAAGCACGAGTGCTCCGTGTGACCATAATTATATCGTGACAATACTGATAATACTCGTTTCACTAATAATAATATTTTCTTTATAATAATATATCATTATAATTATATTTATTAAAGTATATATTTTTATATTTTTTTTTTTCTTTATTATATTTTCTTAGTATATTTGACCAAACGAGTGATTTGAGTAACTATATTTGTTTTAACTGTGAACAAAACGCTATAAAATTTGTAGTGTTTTTTGCTATGAGGTCCTGCAGGGCTATTGCGTATCTTTTAAATGATAGTGGCTATCATATAGTGTACATCAAATAATGTCAAATGGCTCCATTTTGTACTAAACCATAACCAATTTGACAGTTAATCTATGGACTATATGATAGCCACTGTCATTTGCAATAGCTGCTGGCTTGGATTCGCGGGTTGCGCATAGTGTCCGTGGGAATTTCCATCGGAAATTTCTCTATAACTAGGAACGTATACATAACTCGTGATATGCGGGCGTACTAATGAGTACACCTCTGCCTAACCTTACCCAGGGATGTTTACTGACTAAAATAAATGCGATTCTAATTAGTCCGTCTGTTAGATTATCGAAAAATATTGGATACGTATTTTTTGTTTTATCGAATCAATAAAAAATTACGAAGATAAAACGCGTCAAAGATTTGAGAGGGAGTAGGTGATGTTACTGACCGCTAAAAAAAATCATACTAATGTCTTAGATTATGGCGTCACACGAGTTTTCAAAGCACTGTATCGTCTTCATTGTATGCTTACGTGAAAAAAGAAAAAATACGTGTGCAATATTCTTTGGTAATCTATATGACGGACTAATTAGTTTTTTTTTTGTTAATATCCCTATTACAGGCGTGATTCATTAAACGTATCTGATATATTTATGATAAGTGGTTTTTAATCATCCAGACGCCCTGTAATGTTGGGGTTCCTAAATAGGTGTTGTTAAGGAAACGTCCACATCGGTTACGTACTATTTAATGAATGTACTAGTAATAATCTAAAATAATGCATATAAGGTATAGTGCAAACTCAGCATACATACGGTTATAAAGTAGCGTACTTACTTACTAAACTAAAGGAGCATACATATTATTCTTACACTTCAGCCCTTTGGTACGAATAGTTACAGCACTGATATCAACATTTGTGCCTTACCTACATTACAAAAATTTGTTAATTGATATGTTAGTTATGTACTTTTTTATTTTTACATTGTTTATAATTATATAATTTTTTATTATTGATTTGTGTCTGTAGTAACTCTAAAATGAACTTACACCTTACTATTGTATCGAGTCTGGTTCTTCTAACCAACATAACAGACAGAATGTGTTGCTGGGGAGTTTGTTCCGTCACTTCTTCTTTCCAGCTAAACACTAGGAAGTGCCGAAGGGTGGGCGTTTTGGGGGACTGTCTCTTGTAAATAAGTAGAGTAAAGTAAATTTTGACGTTCGAAAAGTGCTGATTATCAGCCTAATTTGAATAAATGACTTTTGATTTTGATTTTGATACGTTTTAAACGCCTTGTTCTCGTGCATCTGATGTTAGTGTTACCACTCCAGCGATCATTCAATACTTCATGATGATAATATACTCTATAATATCCACTATTAAATTTCCACCTTAAAATCTCCATGTACGAGTATTTTAGCTAGACGATACCTACACGGAAAATACGTATTTACACAGAAAATAATACCTTTCATATTGTTATGAAAGGTACTTAAACTATGATTTAACGTTATAAAGATCATTCCACTTAAATACAAAAAGACCACAAACATCACAATTTGTATAAAACAAAGATAATGCACGGAATATACCGTAAATAATTATTGTTTACGCTTCACCGCAAAAGGGGTCAAACGATATCATATACCCCCCGTTTGCCCCCCACACCGGGTAGCTTAGAACCCTACTACCCAGGTGGTTTCCTATCGAGTGTTTGCCCAACTAACGTATCATGTTGACGTATTGTGGAAAGTAATTGGAACTGTTATTTTTAATAGTTTCAATATGCAGGGCTATGGCGTATCTTTTTAAATACACTCGAGAGCAATGAATCCGGGTCACTTAAAGAATGTTAAAAATCTCGGAAACTAAAAATGATAGGTTAATGCAATAAATTGTATTTAATAGACAATGTAATACTCCTTAAATGAAAGTAAAAAAAATATGAGTCACCATACATTTTATTAACACAAAATTACATAAAGAAAAAAACTGCTGATCTCTCCTTAAAACAAAAATAGGAAACATGAAATTTTTGAATTTTATTACGATTTTCTTGAATTTTAATACTTCGTATTGCCTCCTCGTGCTTCCATTACTGCGTTTACGATACGATTTGGGGAATATTCTCCCATTCCTCTGTGAGAGCAATTTTGAGCTCACGAAGCGTGATTGGGGGAGGGTTTCGTTGTTTTACGCATCTGCCTAGCTCGTCCCAAGCATGCTCGATCGGGTTGATATCCGGGCTGCGCGCTGGCCACTCCATACGAGTAATGTTCATCTCTTGAAGGTAGTCATTCACAATCCTACCTGTATGAGGTCGGGCATTGTCATGCATAAATATAGCATCCTCACCTAAATTGACCATAAATGGACCAACGTGATCATTGAGGATTTCTTCCACATATCTTACGCTAGTTAAAGAGCCGTTTTCTATGATCCCAGCTCTGTGCGACTTTCAGAAGAAATTCCGGCCCACACAAGTACAGACCCACCACCGTAGGCTACTTTTTCTTCGATGCATGCTTGCTTGAATCTTTCCCCTGGTCTTCGATACACTCTGTGTCTTCCATCGTGCTTGTAGAGCATAAATTTTGTTTCGTCGGAGAACACAACTTTTGACCAATCTTCAATACTTCAATTTACGTGGCTCTGGGCATATCTTAGTCTTGAAATACGATGCCCACGCTCCAGTTTAGGGCCGTTTGCAGGTCTAAGGGGTTTTAAGTTAGATTCAGCAAGCCGACGTCTTACTGTCCCTGCACTTGGGTTACTTCCTCCGAGGCGTCGAAACTGATTTGTGAGTTCAGTTCCTGTGAGAAAGCGATTTCGAAGCATGGTGCTCACCAAGGATCGGTCTTCTCGTGCTGTGGTTCACCTGGTTCTGCCCGTTCCTGGTCTGCGTAGGTTAGAACCAGTTTCTTCGTAACGTCGGAGAACTCTTTGTACTGTTGACAGCGACACACCGACAGTCCTGGCTGTATCGCGCTGACTCCGGCCGGTTTCCAGCATTGTAAGTATTCTGGTGCATTCTTCAGGCGTAAGCGACATAATTTCAGCTTGAATAATGAATATAGAGCACTATCAACATGGTTTATGTACCCACATAAATGACAGATTACAAACAAAAGCAAAACCAAATGCTGTAATTTCGTAGTTCCATCTTCGAAAGTGGCCCTTTTTCAAATTTGATTTTTTTATGATATAACTTTACAATAACTAAGAAGTTTTAATACCTTCATTTAAGGAGTATTACATTGTCTATTAAATACAATTTATTGCATTAACCTAGCATTTTTAGTTTCCGAGATTTTTAGGATTCTTTAAGTGACCCGGATTCATTGCTCTCGAGTGTATATTTTTTTGACCCAGCCCGATCCCCTATTACCGCCGACGCTGGCCGAAAGCTGACCTTGGCCAACTATAACTTAAAACTACCTACAGAACTTAAACTTACTTACTTACTTTACTTACTTGGAAACTATACCTACAGAATGTACTGGAGTCTTGTAGGCACTACACAATTATTAGCAAGGTTTCTTGAAGGTTCTAGATGTCCGTCGTAACAATATTAACAGAGAGAGCACCTGTGTCAGCGTACGAACTTGTGTATTGAAAATAGCAGTGAACAACCTTTAACTTAAATTATCTTTTAACTTAAGCACTAGTCTCATCAAGTTGTTCTCTTAATCTTGACATTTTTTCTGCTATTAATTTAACATTATATTTATTTGTTTAATTTTTAACACTTTAAATTAATTGACTCTTGAACTGAACATTCAACGTCAATTTTAATAGGCTATTAAATGTATAATGTGAGTCGTCACGCAGTGGGTGCCATAACACGGGTGTCGTCGCTGAGACTTGGAAGCGTTTGTGAAAAACTGGACGGAGAAATCCGCACAGACGGAAGAGTGTAAGCAGGGGCGTGCGCCCTATATAGGCTCTTAGGCTTAGCCTACCTTACCAACTGAGCATTTCTTATAACTAATTAACGATGCAATAAAATAACACTATGTACAAATTAATCATAAAAAAGTTCAAACTCCTGTTAAAATACTTATAGCAATTTTTCGCGTCCCACTAAAACTCATTGACAAGGATTACGATTAGTATCTACGAATCTTATAGACAAACACTCGACTGGTCTAAAACCCATTCATAATTGTATGCACACAGCGTCACATCGGTACGTATGGCCGTGTCTATGAACCGCACACATACATAGATTTTCGCAATTTTAACGCAGCAGCTCCTACGACTGTAGCTGAGTGGGCTGTGATTGGCTGCAACAACACAACCAATCTATAACCCGCGAAGTTCAAAATTTGCATTTTTTTGCAATTTGTAGGCCAGTGCTAGGTTGTATGTTGAATAAAATATGACTACATACGTCTTAAAACCGGGAATCATATTTTAATGAACATACAACCTAGCACTGGCCTGCAAATTGCAAAAACGTATGGAAATTTTAATTTCGCGCTTCGCGAACTTCGGGCTTCCGTGCATAGAGCGCAGCACCTGTTTAGTTCGATGTTTGCAATATTGTCAACTTGTCACCTCATTCATTGGATTTCGTATAATCCTGCAAAAAATGTTGACCGCTGTTGTGAACAAACTCGATATGAAAATGATGCAATTTTATTTGCTAGTATTTTTCTATCGACAATAATAACCTAGAAATTATTTTTTACGTAAGAGGAAGACATTACTGTTTCATTGTTGTGACAAGCAATATGTAATGCGATTTTGTTTTGAAACCGAAAACGTACAGTTAACGTTATTAACAGTAGGTTAAATATTAATTTTGTTGTATATTACTTGTTTATTCACGTAACAAATAACAATGGTATTTACTTGTGAAGTTTGTGCTGATAATGTGTGTTTATAAACATGTTAAAGGTAATAAGTGTTCTCAATTATCGGTCAGTGGGTCGTCTTAGGGGCGGATCGTATAATGATAAGATTCAAGTTGTATCTAAAGGTAGACATGTACCCGAATTACGAAAATTTATCCAAAATCTTGCAAGTTACGTGTTCTGTAACTATCACCCACTCACTTGGAGGAGATATTTGAGGTGGCCGAATCTTTCTTCTGTTTGCATCGTCATTAGAAAATCGTGAGTTAAACCTTGAATAATGTGGTGAGTTTTTGAATGGTATTTAAAAGTTTTGTTTTTACAGGCTTACTTTTTTTTTTTTTTTTTGCTGTCATTTATTCGTAGCCTACCCATCGTGGGGGATCACTGCACGCCACTGAGTGTAAGGTTATGCGGCAGGCTTTTACCGGCTTTTAAACCGTTCATGAATTATAGCCATGATGATCATGATTTCAGTGAAACTGCTTCAAAACCTGAGTTCCAGTTCACCCAGCTATAATAAAGATTCCTCTTCAAATGCTACCTAACTAATAGCTATTCCAGTCACCTGTCAGTTTCCCGGCCACACGTAGTTTACGTGTCGCGTGCATTATTAACGGTCGTATGCAAACCTTGCATGATTTAATGGTGATTTGTGGGACTCCCACAATTATTTATGGTTATAAATGTTACTTGTGCTATTGTGGTGGGTAAGTAAATTTGTAATACTGTTTTATTATAATTTGATACACTTTTTAATTTTGAAATTTTAATAAATATAATATTCAGAAAAAAATAATGTAATGTTTGACCACAACAAAGGTCGCAAATCAAATTCTTCGATATGACTATGATAAATGTCACAATGCTAGTTTTCTGATAGGGCCCAAAGCTGACGCCAAGTTCACGGAAAAACAAAAAATCTTATAAAATTAAAAGAAAATATATTAAAAACAATAAGACAGTGAGTAGTATGCGCAGATAAATATTTATCTAAATGTTACATTATTAAATATGACAAAAATATTTCCACACCCAACGAACTACAATGTTTGTCTTTGCCAAGAGTTTAAATTGCAACACTGACTATCATTTTATACCAGCCCTGTGAAACAGACCAACTGGATTTTGGTAAGATTCACTGAGACTATGTTTGAAATAAGCAGATAGATTTCGGGAAACATCGATCTAACTAAAGATCGTAGCCATACACCAAGTAGACCACGATTGCCTGCGAACAGGAAAGACTGTTCATTTAAACAACTCCAACAAAATAATTGAGAACTATTTCAGACAGCTAAAACTTGCAACTATTAACTAGTTAGTTCTCTAACTGCCAACCAGTCCAGTTTTTGATATTAGTCAACTTCTAATACGAATAAAGCCACAGCATCTAAACTAGTGCAGAACTAACTATGCACATCAGAGTTCCAAAATACACAGACGTATTACCCTCTGTTTCACGATTACATACACACACACACACACATATGAATTGAGTCTAGTGTAGGAACATGTAAAGATTGCTGCACACTCTTGCCGAGACATTTCGAGGCAAAACAAACTCGAAAGTGTAGAATGGATGTAAAAACTCCGTTAACGTATCCGTGTGATGCTTGTTATTCTCGTGATTGTATTTGTTTTGTTTTGGGGACTATATTTCTTGTCACCAAGTTGTATCACCTAATATATAGAAACGTCACCACTAAATATTTTCGTTCTCAGATAAACAAAAAGTGTTTCCAGAAATGAATTATCAAATTAATGTTAATATAATTATGTGTAAAATAAGAGCAACAAAAAGGTAGTTCATTAGATGAATATAAACTTCGTTCTTATAATAATAGTTTTATTACATAAACAATAGTTTTGTGCCCAGAATGGTAGATCTGTCACCAAATAATGCTGAAAGAAACCCTAACCCTAGAGGGTCGACGTCAAGGTCACCCCGAGGTTCGGTTAGTTAGGTTCCTTTAATCCCTGCAGACAGAAATAGGAGCCCCGTGCAGCGGGGCTCCTTCGACCTGCTGACGGAAAGTTAAGTTTTTTTGAAACTTAATGAAATTTTCTGGTGACTTATTAGGACAAAACTATTATAATACATACAAAAACATTTATTTGCTACTAGAGCCTATATCTCCATGATTTTAGGTGATTTATTGTGGAATTGATTTTATACTGTTTGGAGACTACGTTTTGATGACAAACCTACTATTTTGGGGACAAACCCTATTACTTAAGAAACACAATACTTATTAAATTGGCGATAGCTTAAATGATGCCCTTTTGTTTTCGGTCAAACCTGGGAACATTGTAATTTTCTATATAAAACTTTGATGTTTCTTTTTAATTTTTTTTTTCTTATCCTTTATTGTCTCACTTTTGGGCAAAGGCCTCGCCAAATTCTTTCCATGTGTTTATTCCCGTGCCTCCTTGAACAAGCCCTCGCAATAGTCGAGTTTCCTAGCAATAATTTCGGCACAATGTTACATAGTTTGATGTACGAAATGCTTGGTCGACCATTTACACCCTGTTCAGGGGTACTGGTCTAGCCTCTGTCTCACCCAGAGTGTCTCAGTGAGTGTGCAGCCACCATAACAGTGAGGAGGTCATTAGTCGGGTCGCCTCCGGTTGGTTTCTGGCATACATACGGAAAGGAATTCACAGGGATTAGACATGTTTAGAATATATTAAGGAAAACATAGAAAACAGACAGAAATAATTATCAATGAACAATGACATTAATATAAAAAATTAAATGAGTTGAATTCAAACTAATAAAATGTCCATAATGTTAAAAACTGTGTTAGCCAGACGAATTTCTTAGTCAACGTGCAGCCTTATAAGCCTTCCTACAACTGCAGATTGAGGTCTGTCTGCAATCATCCTTATGATAACGTTGCCAGTGCCACTTCCTCGAATCGAGCAATTTAGTGAGGCTGACTTTTTGAGTATCAGCGTAAAAGTCATAAGTACACTCTCGCGTCGGCAAACATACCGAGGCGCTGCAAAATCGAAGCACCAGAATTCTAAAGGCACTGCTGTATTGCACGCTAAGAGCATTGTGTATTGTAGGTCCGCTACGTATCGTTGGCCCATAGGGCGGGGTCGGGTGTAAAAGCTGTGGCAGTACGCCCTGAACAAAGTAACCTTTACTTGTGTCGTATACATGTATAACATGGTCAAACACAATTAAACAATGAAAATCATCTGCCTAGTCTTAACTCAACTATGTTGTCAACGGCTCCCAGCCTAACCGGAAGCTACTGAATACCAGTATTGACTTAAAGCTATCCTCATTAGCCATACCCCTTTATTTACCATGCACGCGACATGAAAAATTTAAGTTTTATTGCGCTTAGGCTCCTTAAAAACTAATTCCCAATAACGTTTTTGGGTTTGGGTTATAGATCATGGTCGCTTTTTGCAAAGGGATACCAACGCACAAACATTCACCACGTATCAATACGTCATCAATCGTTGTCTTCGGTAATTCAAAAAACGTCAGTATTTTGGCGCCGGTGTATTGCTTTTGAATTTGAGCCCTTGACCTCTACAACAGCGCCTATTCTCTAGGAAAACCTTTGACGATAATTTACATTTTCTACCACACATTTTTAACGTAACGTGGCCACCTTCGCCACTGCATCACTCAATATTGTACACTACCATCCTCTTGGGTCCTGCATCTTCCAGTCGTCTGCAACATCACTTATGGATGAAACGAAGTACTATTCAGAGTCAAGACTATCTTCATATACGTTAACACCAAATAGAAATCTAAAGATAACCAGGTTCGTGCAAAAAACAGAAACAGGTATATTTCATCGACTAAAGAGGATTGATATAGATTCGGATTCGTCAGAGGTTAATCGTTTATCTCCAACTAAAGAGAGATTTCTCAACTTAGAATCAAAATTTAATTCTTTAACTACTGTTTCCAACGTTAGTAACCTACAACTTTTAATACTCACAAATTTTTGCCGTGCGATGCCCAAAGCCGAAGCTTTTATCCCCCAGCATGTAATCTTTTAATTTTTAGTTTGCGTGCCCTTAGCTGCAGGCCTTTACACCCAAGGCTACGACAGGCTAGTCCGATTTAGCAAATGACAACCTGCTAGGCTACCCTAGTAAATGTCATACACAAATAATCATTACTCTTCCTTTTGGCTTCGCCATAGTCGGGTAAAAAAGGAAGTGAAGCATGTCTATGTTTGCGTTTTCGGTTGTTGTATTGAGTCCACTTTATTGTTCATCGATAGCATTGTGAACTGAACTGGCCCAGTTTTTTTTAGTAGTGCAAACTGCAAACATGACATGATATTATTATTGAGCATCCCATCGTTTGAAAAACAGCACCACATTTATACTCCTGGACATGGCCATGTTAACCAATTCTCTGAGCAAATATTACTTGATTCGATCATCCTGGGACAGGAGTTTTAAATTCATAATCATCATCAACATATAACGTTAGGATAATTATGTACAGCCCTCCTCTCTAGGAGAGGAATGGGGTATACTCCACCACGCGGGCCCAGTGTGGGTTGATATAATTATGTCACATTTCGCCGGTTACCTTCACCGTTTTCAGAACAGCGGTGATGAAATAAATTACACAAAGTAATGCCCCTGCCTGGGTTCGAACCCACGACTTAAATTACGTTTAGCTAATACATTTTCAGAGAGTGAAAAATATTGGCAGGTTTTGGAAACAATGTCGTGGCTCTGCTTAAGTCTTTCTTTACAACTGACCTTCTGCCTAGGACCTTTTATTGTGTGGCTAAAGTCTCTTCCCAGTCAGTTTATCTGCACCGCTTCAAGGCATGCATAATAAAGTTGGCGGGAATTCGGCTCCATGATTTACAAGATCTAGCTTAAGATTTATTTTGACCTAGGATAAGATATAGTACGGAAATAGGAGTCAGAGGTAAGTCAACTTTTCTGTAAATAGAAGTTGTTGTGGATCTTAATTTCTAGAGACTCGAAATCAGCATTTTGTTAACATTCCTAATTCCACACAATAATGCCCTGTTTTTGGCGGGTGGAAAATCATCGAATAACCCCTCCCGCTCTTGGGCAGAGCGAAAGGGAGTGTCAGACTTCTACTGACTAAAAACCACCCATGTTCCTTGTTAGCCCTCTATGTCGAGGCCGCGATAACTAGTGTACAACCCGCGGCCTCACAATAATGCCCAATGATAAGCATATGTGAGGGGACACAATAATGCCCTTTTTTTTTTTTTTTTTTTTTTTTGGTGGGTGTAAAATCATCGAATAACCCCTCCCGCTCTTGGGCAGAGCGAAAGGGAGTGTCAGACTTCTACTGACTAAAAACCACCCATGTTCCTTCTTCGCCCTCTATGTCGAGGCCGCGATAACCGTTGGACTACCCGCGGCCCCGACAGGCGTCGGCCCTTTCGGGCCCCTCCCATGTTGCTGACATCTCTTTGAGGCGCGCGTGGAACACGAACGCGCCGTCGACACGGCCTGTTTTCGTCGTGAGACGGACGGACGGCGAGTTAGCCCATCACTCACCGTCCACAGGCCCGCGTCTACGGTGGCCGGAGGTCATCGCGGGACACAATAATGCCCTCACATATGCTTCACGGTACGAACCTTCGTTATTTATGGTGGTGGCCTATATCAGTCTACTCAAACTCATTATCTGCCTAGCCTTTTCCCAACTGTGTTGGGGTCGGCTTCCAGGCTAACCAACCTCCACAACCCCGTTAATTCTGGGTAATGCGATAATACCAGGCTGAGATAATTAGTCTACTTTGACTTAGTATGTGTAATTCTGCCAACCGTTTGGACGCTATTTCTGTTATCAAACCGATGTGGACGAAATGTTTGCTGTTTAACGTTTTTTTTTTATTTATGTACGCATTTTAATTGTTGTTTTAGTCTGGTTACAGTTAACTACGTTAGTTAAAAAACTAAAAATAATATGATATTTATTACCGAATAGGGGATCGGACAAAAAAAAACTAATTAGTCCGTCAGATAGATTTCCAAAAAATATTGTACACGTATTTTTTCTTTTTTGACATAAACAAAAAATTAAGACTATACAGTGCTACGAAAACTCGTGAACTTTTCGAAAACGTCACATGATAGTATATTTTTTACCTACAAATGACGTCACAACACTCACGATCTTTGACGCGTCTTATCTTCGTCAATTTTTATTAATTTGATAAAAGAAAAAACACGTATCCAATATTTTTCGATAATAATAATAAGCTTTATTTGTTCTCACAGTATAAAACCTTAAGATTAGTTGGTTACAATAATTAACAGTGATCGTGGCTTTATACTTAGTCACAGTACGGATCGCAACTAGCATCTTAGCTAGGTTACAGAGTAACCTGTGTTAAAGATACCAGTCCCATTCCCCTATAAATATTACAACAATGTGAGAAAAACTAAGTAAATAAAATAAAATAGAAATTAAAAACTAAAGGAAAATTTTCTTTGTATGCATGCGCGTGTGAGTGAGAGTTTTGAGATGTGTAAGTGTGGGTGTAATTGGATATGTGTATGTGTATGTGTGTGTGGGTGTCTGTGTGTATTTGTATATGGAAATTATACTATATCATTGTACTTAAGAGGTTTTCCGTTTCTTGGTAGGTCAGCCCCTGAAGCCATTTAGTTATTCGATTTTTGCAATCGCAGCTAGATAGTTGGTAGATAAGGAGTATTTTATTCAATTTATTGTACAGTGCTGGTGCAAGAAAATAACTGAACCTACTGGAATGGGTAAGGTTACTCTTCCTAGTTACACACACTATGTCTTTACGCCTTTTTGAGATTTTTTTGTATGGGGTCGCAGAATGCTGAATTAGGACAGTATTTGCTATGAAGAGTTGCCTTACCGTCAACACTTGACAAATTTTGTAAAGTTCGGCAGTAGGAAACATATAATGTTTGAAGGTGCTCACTTTTAAGATAGCTCTCTGAGCTCTTTCTACTTTTAACAACCTTGTTTTTGGCGCACCGCCCCAGGTCGATATGCAATAACTCAGTAACGATTGACAAAGTGCAAAATAGACCTGTTTTAACAATCGTGCATCAGCTACGTGACGTAGGGTTTTAAAAATATAAATTAGTTTTCTAACTCTGTTTTGTAATAACTCAATGTGGAGTGAGAAAGAAAGACCACTGTCAAGAGTCACGCCAAGATATTTGGTATTGGTCACTTGAGCTAATTTGGGACAGCTACAGCTCTGGTCGTCGGGAACAGAGCACGAATGTGCGACGAGGTATAGGGAGGGTGGGGGTTGGGTAGTTTGACGAAGTGAGAAAGTCATATAATTGGTTTTGTCAATATTGACTGTCAATGAGTTTCTAGCCAACCATTCCTTAATTATATTAAAGCCATATTGGGCTTTGGTATAGACTTCTGGCCATGTGTCGCCACTAAATGAGAGCGCAGTGTCGTCTGCGAACGCCGTTATCTTGGTGTCATTTAACTTAATCTGGCAAAGGTCGTTTAGGTATACGAGGAAGAGTGTCGGCCCGATCACACTCCCCTGCGGAACTCCGTATGTTATTGGCAGCTCATCACTCACATAGTTGTTAATTTTTACACATTGGGTTCGGTTACGTAGATAGTCCTTTAGAATAGATTCACCTCTCACGCCCATTTTTTCCAGCTTATGAAGCAGGAGGGGAGTAGAGACTGTGTCAAACGCCTTAGCCAGATCTAGGAAGATAGTGAGGACCTTTTTCTTTTCATCTAGGTTTTTGACTACATGGTTAGTAAGATTCAGGACTGCGTTAGAGGTGGATCTATTTCGTCTAAAGCCATACTGAGCGGTTGACAATAAGTTCTTGTCTTCCAGAAATTTTATCAGTCGTTTGTTTATTATCCGCTCCAGGATCTTTGAAAGTATAGGCAATACGGCTATCGGACGATAATTCGCGACACAGTCTTTACTCCCACTCTTGTAGATGGGATGGATAAGTGACTTTTTAAGACACGAGGGGAAAGTACTGGTTTCAAGGCAGAGGTTAAAAACATGAGTTATAACGGGGATGAGGAGGTTTTTATATCGCTTTAGGAGAGCTGTAGGAATGTTATCCCATCCCACAGCACAGTCAGATCTTAAAGAGACTAGAATTGATTCAACTTCGCTGCAATCGGTTGGTAAAATAACAAAGGAGCCACAGTAGGACTTGTCGGGGACATGTATCTGGAATTTTGATTGGGGGTTCGGAGGTTTTATTTTGGTTGCGAGGTTTTTGCCAATGTTAGCAAAGTAGTCGTTTACTTGATTAACAGAGTATTCAGGGGATGTAGAAGTGTGTAATAAATCAGTAGATAAAGTTTTAGATTTAACACAGTTAGTTACGCGTTTTATTACCTGCCAGATTCGCTTATTATCGGTGCCAGCGTCTGCTAGCTCCTTACGATCATGGTCTCTCTTAACTTTTTTTAGTATTTTGTGACAAAAATTCCTGTATCTTGTGTATGTTAACTTTAAGATATTATTGTTTGGATTTAGCATGGCTTCTTTATGCATATTATCCCGATTTCTCATGCAACGAAGTAAACCAGGTGTCACCCACGGTTTTAGTATAAGTTTACGGTTCGGTATCTTAACTGTGGTTGAATTATTATCTATAGCACACTTTAGGGTATCAATTAACTGAGCAGCAGCTTGATCTGCGTTTGTTATGCAATAGATCTGGTCAAAATTGATATCGTTCATCTCCAGGTCAAGGGTTTTATAGTTGATTTTATTGAAAATATGGCGATTTGAACCTTTAGAACATTTTCCTTTGTTTCCGAGGCACAGTAGTACACTGTTATGGTCCGTTACAGATGAATCAATTACTAGGGTTAACGCTTCGTATTTTGACTTAAGCATCACGTGGTCCAAGCAATTTGGGCCACGCGTAGGAAACGTATGGGCTGGCAGTAACCCATGACTGGCTATTAGGTTGAGGTACTCTGAGGCATGAGTATCATTTTGGGTATGTACGATATCAATATTGATATCACCAATTATTGTAATATTTTTGAATGAGGATAGTGTATTAAGAACTAAGTCAAGAGAAATTAAAAAGTTTGCCGTATTATTAAAGGAGGGTGATCGGTATATACAGATGATTGCTATATCGTTACCTATTTTTAACACCATACAAGTGCCTTCCATGAAATCTATCTCAGAGACTGTGTGTTCAAGATGATCCTTGAGGTAGACAACTATGCCATCGTTCTGGTTTTTAGGCTTTGTAGTATGATACATTAAGTAACTATCTATGTTAGGTATCGTTACGTTGTTTTTCAGCCAACATTCTGTTAAAATAATCGCTTCACAATCTATGTTAATTCTATGTAAGAGGGTAATAAAACTATGGAAATTGCGATTGATGGATCTTATATTCTGAGTTAGGATTTTAAAGTGTTTATTAGGAATTATTATGGAAGAGTTACAGTCATCTGGCCTACAGCTTTTGCTTAGTGATACAGAAAATGTATCTATACTATTATTTATATTAAAAAAGTTATCGAATTATATAGGCCGGAAGTGGGGTCATTTCATTTATAAACACATCATCATTTAGTAATAAAAAGAGAACGATCTGTATCAAAAGGGATCCGGACCGAGTGGAAGATGGCAGGTGAGTTGATAATATAGTAATGGAGTTGTTTATAGGTAGGTATGAGTAATTTGTGAATATTGTGTACAAGAGTATGTTTGATTGTGTATGCTGATGAATGATTTGTGAGAGGTAAGTGAGGTGTGTAGATTTATGCATATTAAGTTGTTTTCCGAATAATACAGAACTTTTAATCGCTATTAATAAAGTAAAATGTTGGTACAAAAGGCAAAAACATAAATTAAACGCTAATAAAACAGTAAAAAGTTGAATCATAAAACAAAAACATAAAAACATGCAGAAGAGCCAAGTATCAGCAATTACAGGTAGTCAATCTGTGGTGTTAAATTGTTCCAGCTGGGGTAATGTTTTTATGAGTATAGATGAATCACCATCCTCTTTCTTTATTAGGACTTTTCCGTCTGAGATCCAACAATACTTAATTTTGTTACATTTTCTGAGTTCTCGAGCGTGAAAATAAAGTTTCCTTGCGTTAGAGGTCAAGTTTTCCGCCAGGTAGATAGGGCCCTTACCCTCAAGACCTAAGTGACTCATATTCAGTTTATTCGATGGGTTAGTACTATTGTAAGTTTTTACGGCGCTAAGTAGGGTATTTCTTAAAAACAGGTCTGACAATTGGACGATAACAGGTTTCTTGGTGTCGGGTTTTCCAGGAACACGATAAATATCACGCACATTTGAATTGTGGAGCTCAATATTGAGCTTTTTGCAGATATTAGAGACATAGGACAGGAGGTCTTGTTTATTTTCCTTAGCCTTTTTCGGAATATTCCTTAGTTCTATAGTTGTCAATTTGGAACACCTTTGCAGATCTTCTACCTTTTCTTGTAAAGAGATAATGTTGGAATTGTTAATTTTACACTCCTCTTCTAATGACTTTATCTTAACTTGCATCTCGTCTTGTTGTTGAGAACTAAATGTAATGTTCTTTTCGATATTTGATAAGGTATGTTCTATATTATCGTAATTGGTCTTGAAGGAAGCAAGCATTTTACGAATTTCATCTTTGAATTCATCAAAGTCGGCTCTAGTAATTTCCTCTAATCGGCGTTTAATCCGTTGACTCACAAACGCAGAAGGTGGGGGTGTTTTTTCTGAACTTCGAACGTTCAATGCAGGGTCCGAGCCAGACTTGGTAGGCGAGCGAATCATAGTACCAGGCAGTTATAAGTGTGCGGGAGTTAGGTGCGTACAAGGCGGCGGCGCGGCGGTGGTGGCGCGCGAGACAGCGGCGTGTGCGACGAGATCAGCGATATTAGCAGAGTACGTACGTGTGTATCGCGCGGTCACAGAGTCGTGTTCGTGATGCGATGAACGAGCGCTCGTCGGCGACGCGTGTGTGCCAGTATACGCAATGAGTCAGTAAATACAGTACTCACGCGACTCGTTGTGAGCTCCAGCAGCTTTTTGCTCCCCTGATAGTTGGTTTCTTTTTGCAACTATTTTAAATTGATTTTTTGAATTAATATAAAATAATATTTTAATATTTATTAAGCTATGCGGTCACACGTCTGCTCGCTTTCGCGGTCCAAGGGGAAGGGGATAATCTAACTGATGGACTAATTAGAATCATATTTTTTGACTCAGTCCGATCCCCTATTACCTAATAAAAACTTGTTAAGCAATAAATTAGTATTCATCGCCCCTACGTGGATTTGTAGATTCATACATATATCATAGATTGTTATCATTCTAATGATCAATGTCCTATTTGACTATTGATGTACAGAACACAATGGGACCATCAAATTATCACAAGACATTTAGTGCAGTCATTGTCACTGGAGTTAAGCTAATTGTTAGCATTGTGTATGTCTATTGACTGTGTAATGAATGATCAATGATCATGGTCTTAATTTTAGTGAATAGAATTGAGACAAAGGGTTATGTCGAACTGTGAGGTCAATGAGAAGTATTATGCTAGTTAATATTGATAGTAATGTTCAGTTTGAGGGGATTATTAACCCTAGCGGTTAATAAAAATTACCACTCGAGTCAATCTTCTAGGTTGATTTGTGGATGGGTACCAAACACATACAAAATTTCCTTTAGGCCTCGGGGCTGACATTTGTTTATCTTTGACAGTCGTTTAGTGGTTTGAAAGTCTGACTACCAGTCTTACTAAAGGGTATTGTATTACCCAGAATTAACTGGGTTCTGGAGGTCAGATAGGCAGGTCCATATAAAAATGCTGGTATTCCAGATGCATCCGGTTACAGGTCCGGAACAGGCTAGGTGATGATGAGCATGGCTAGTTGCTAGTTTTTTTTCTCATTATGTCTGTCTCCTTGTATGTTCTTGTTTCTGCGACAAATAAATATTTTGTCGTTCTTTTCGTTCTTAGTCCCTTTTCCTCAAGGTTTTGCTTTTCCCACATAACATAACATCACGCATGAAGGGTTATACTAATAATAATAATCCATTTATTTTCAGGCATCTAAGGCCCCATAGATAAATAGACAACATAAATATTATTAAATACAATTTGTGTTAGTTAATAGAGCCTTAAAACTATGTTAGTAACACTTCACTAGCGCACTAAGTCGCTGCCCGTTCTTGTGGCACTTGCCCGAGGAACCGACGGAACACCACACCACTCCCTGTTAACTCCTCTTCCAAGACAAGATTCAGAAAACAACAAAACAAAAAAACAAAACACAAAAACATGATGAAACAGGTTGGTATTCGCACTACGAATGCCCTGAAGTTGATGTTGACGTATATACAAACATAAGTTTAGTACAGCCAGTTATGTTTATGGCTTTTCCTACAATCTGGTAAAAACGAACCATTGTAAGAATTCATAAGGTTCATACGTCCTGGCGATATAAATTGTGCTTTTGCTGGCATCCGCATTTGTACACAATTTTCCCAACCTGTTATTCAATAATAAGGTTGAGTACACTGATATTCAAACTGGAGTATATCGTCCCCATACGGAATGCAAGTGCTTTAATAGCGAACATTCCTTGGAACCGCTCTAAGATCATTAAAGTGCTCAGAAACGTTTGCATACGGCCCCGGGTTGTGTGCAATTTACTTATATAGAAACGAAAAAGTAGGTACGCAAGAAACATCATCCAAAAATAATCGAGCACAACGAAAAAGAATCAGCCGATTCAATAGGGCCGTCCTCAAGATATACTCCATCATAATGTACATATGCTTGATGACGACTTCGAAGGGGCTGCGGGTTGTTCGAAAGAGATACCGCGGCCTCGACACAAAGGGCTAAGAAGGAACATGGGTAGTTTTTAGTCAGTAGAAGTCTGACACTCCCTACCGCTCTGCCCAGTACGGGAGTCATTAATGATTTCCCACGCTAAAAATTTTTTTTTTCGGCCTGTATATAGCATATAAGTAGGTACAATATATCTACATAAACCCTTACACCAATGCTGCCACATCCACCATATTTCCTGTCGAGTCTCACCGCTCACGTCGGCAACCTAACAACGTAAGATAATGACTCCATTACCTACACACTTCCCGGGATAAATGGACGCTTTACCAACTTAATAATGCAAAGTGGCTGAGTGACGAACTTCACTATATGGTATGTCGCCTGTAAATAGCCGAGGGATGAGATCTCACCGGAACGTGTTTAGAGCAGTGGTGAGCGTACTATTCCATTAACGACTACTTAAATGATAAGAACAGTTGGTCGCTGAGTTGAACACAAGACAATGTTTGTTATTTATTTATGTTCTTTCTCCAAGATTAGTTTACTGATATGTTATGTCTTTTTTTATTATTATTATATACTTTTTTATACTTGCCTTAATATTGTATCGAGTCTGGTTCTTCTAACCAACCTAACAGACAGATGTGTGCTGGGGAGTTTGTTCCGCCACTTCTTCTTTCCAGCAAAAACACTAGGAAGTGTCGAAGGGGGGGCGTTTTGGGGGACTGTCTCTTGTAAATAAGTAAAGTAAAGTAAATTTTGACGTTCGAAAAGTGCTGATTATCAGCCTAGTTTGAATAAATGAGTTTTGATTTTGATTTTGATTAAATAAATTACACTATCTGCCGCACTCAGAGAGCTTTAATGATTACTTAGGCCATCACTTAGTAAAGGTTTTGACAGTTTTGTCTTAAAAAAGTATGTCAAATCTTTACTAAGTGACGGCTTAAGTAATCATTAACTATCTCTGAGTACCGCAGTATGTGGCTACTTTTCAGGCCAAGCAGGAGATGGTGGAATGAGCTGGACTCTTTCTGAAAGGATTGCTTACAATCAGACTAGATCGCGAAATAGGAAAGAGAGGCCTTTGCCCTCCCGTCGGGGCTGCGGGTTGTTCAAAAATTACCGCGGCCTCGACATATAGGGCTAAGAAGGAACATGGGTGGTTTTTAGTCAGTAGAAGTCTGACACTCCCTTTCGCTCTGCCCAAGAGCGGACGGTGTTATTTGATGATTTTCCACACGCCAAAAAAAGAAAGCCCTTTGCCCTGCAGTGTTTCAATATAGGCTTTAGGCTTAGACATATTAATAACTAGGTGTTGCCAGGGGCTTCGCCTGCTACAACTCGAAAATGATCCCACAGGAAGATAGAATCGGGATAAAAACTATCAGGTTATAAACTATATGTGTTCAAAATTTTATCCAAACCCGTTCAGTAGTTTTTGCATGGAAGAGTAAAAACATCCATCCATCCTTACAAACATTCGCGTTTATAATATTAGTAGGATAAGTGGCAACTTTCATTTAAACTAGGGCCCCGAGTCTGCTATTCAATAGTATCAAAATGGTCTATCATTGATCTCATAATTGTTGATTTTGACAACACCAAACTTGTCAAAATCAACATTAAAGAGATCAGTGATAGATCATTCTGACACTATTGAATAGCAGACTCGGGGCCCTGTACTGTCTCGGTTGTGGAGGTCAAATACGTAGTCGCTCCATGTTAAATAATGGTATGCAGCTGCATCTGGGTAGACTGGAAGCCAACCGCAATTTAGTTGGGAGAAGACTAGGCCGATGATGATGAAGTGAGTATTTAGATTTGTATCCGCTAGTCCCATTCTTAATTGGGTCTCCATTAGTCCCGTCGCGTCGGGGCTGCGGGACTCGTCGGGGCTGCGGGACCCGTCGGGGCTGCGGGACGCGTCGGGGCTGCGGGACCCGTTTGGGATGCGGGATGCTTTTTAGTCAGTAAAAGTCTGACACTCCCTTTCACTCTGCCCAAGAGCGGGAGGGGTTATTTGATGAATTCCCACCTCCCTAGAAAAAGGCGTGATGCAATTTTATTTCCTTTTTTCGGTTTAAAGACATTTATTTCTCAAAGAACAAATTACAGTTCACTTAAAGAGAAACTTAACTAAATTAACAATAGGTAGCTTTACATTACGACGTTCAAGCCATCCAACAGACAGTAAACACCGAGGTTTATCTATATGAAATACAAAACAAAACAGTTCACGCAAAACTTATGTTAACAAAACAAAAATACTTATATTTCTTCGTGCTTAAATGTTGATATTCAAGAAACTGAACAGATTTATGTATATAAAATAACAAATGGTATAAGAATTTATTCCTCATCAAAAATAATTCACATTATGAGAAAACTTAAAAAAAAAATAACATATCTTAAGGTACGGGAATCTAAGTTCATAGTAAAAAGTAACAAATTAAGAGGGTAAGCGACCACAATTTTACAAAACAAATAAGCCAATCACCAACCAAGCAAACATGGAAACAAACTAAAAGTGCTAGATGTGACAAAATATGGCATCACAAAATTATTCTAATTCGTTATTTCTTGTGTTCGTTATTTTTGGTAAAGGTTTCTATAAAATGAAATAAAAGTTTTTTTTTTTTGGTAGTAGGAAGGTAGGTAGGTAGCAGGTAAGTAAGTAAGTAGGTAAGTAGAAGCAGATAGGTAGGTAGGTAGAAGTAGGTAATAAGTTACGTATTTACCAAAGCTATCTTTCAAATAAAAAAATACATTATGAAAGTAAAAAAATCTTTGCTTTTCATTACGTTGCGAGTGATGTAAGCCAAGCTGCCTGCTACGTTCGAAGCTGCAGGCGCCTCCCGTCACGTAGCCAATATCGTTCGGCTTGCAAGTTTTGCGGTGCCACGCCAGCTTCCACGACTTTCATGAAATACCAAACGGTGCTGTTCTACTATCAGAAGATGGAACAGATTTTTAATAATATAGAATATTCTTTGAAGATAAAACTACTAGCCAATGTGTTTACCCTTCAACTGAATCGTTTTGCGCGGTATTCGGAAACCACCATAATTATTTCGTCTGGAATTAACAGTAGAAAACATAAATGACGAAAAATTACACATCGTCATTTTGGGAAATTTAGAGAACAAATTGTTTGAAAATTAATTGAGCACTTTCAGTAGAAAATATTCTATATTCATTCATAACTCTATTTTAGGCTTCTACTTAGGACTATGTCAAAATGCCCTGCGAGAACTTTGAAACTCATTGTTAATTAAACTTGGTCCCCTCGTTAACGAATTACAAGTTTTGTTTATACTTGACCCGCCCCTGTTTCTGCTGATTCTGCTTCTCGAATGAAAAGCAGGAAGTTCGGAAAAGGCTAGGAAGTTGATGATGATGATGATGATGATGATGATGATAGAACTAAAAGATCACACAAAGAGGCAAGCGAAGCCGCGGGAGGCGCTCCGGGCGTCGGGGGTCCCGCGATGACCTCCGGCCACCGTAGACGCGGGCCTGTGGACGGTGAGTGATGGGCTAACTCACCGTCCGTCCGTCTCTCGAAAACAGGCCGTGTCGACGGCGCGTTCGTGTTCCACGCGCGCCTCAAAGAGATGTCAGCAACATGGGAGGGGCCCGAAAGGGCCGACGCCCGTCGGGGCCGCGGGTAGTCCTCTGGTTATCGCGGCCTCGACATAGAGTTGAGAATAGTACATTTTGATACAAGTGCGGAAAGTTTGTTATTGCATTCGAGTTGATTGTTCATGGGTTCGAGAAATTCCACCCCCCCTAACTTTTAAACTATGAGAGTGAAAAATCAAATCAAAGCTGTAGATCGCAACGTAAAATGGTTTGAAAGACACATAGTAAATAGTTTTTGAGATAAAGCACATTAAAAAAAAACCGCAAATATAACTTTGCCATTCATACAAACACTATGAAAAACAAACTTATCACAAAATATGTTTATCTAAAATAAAAAATACAAACTAACGGAAACCGACCTACTAAAATGATACGAAACCCTTCATGTGCAAATCCGACTTGCACTTGGCCAGTTTTTTTAAGACTGTCTCATTGTGTAATTAGTCCTGGGTTTCCGATTCCCAGTTCGGGCAAAGTGCTATTGAGCTTTTCCATCAGGAAATATTCAGTAGCAGCCACGGAGTCTTGATTTGTGTTCCCTTGATGGCAATAGGCTCGCCCATTTTTAAGTTACACTTAAACACAACTGAAAAAAAAATTGAAAAATATTTGTCCCAAAAATGCAGTTACATGCAATGATATATTAAAACTATAGATACGTTGTCCGCCCTCAAAAATGACAACATGAAATGAAGCTAATTGGCCACATCGCGCTTAGTTACGCACCAACCTCTCGCGCGACGCTACGTTTGTTCTTAATTTAAATCGTGTGTGTAAACCTGCGCGAAACATAAAAAAAAACAGGCATCAACAGGCATCCCGCTGTACGGCGTCATATTTTCTTTCCCTTTCTTTACGCGTAAAAGTAGTTATATAATATTTTCGCCGTTTTTAAGCGCCGCCATGTTAGGTCATGTCGTGTCTATATATAATACGTCATTGGTTACATGGATATAAATGAGACATCCCCAGTAAGTAATTGTACTTGTGTTGGGGCTATCTCGCTCTTTCCCTTAATTATTTAACAACATTGAGACTATAGCACGAGTAATTACAAAAGGTGACATAAAATTAATTTAGGATGAAAAATTAACAATAAATGACTTATAAACTAATTTGCAGCTCTTTGTTTAATGTTGTGATATGTGGAACTGTATAGTACGTGCGTCTTTGTTTTATTTTTAAGCAGGGTTTGTATTTTTGTATGTATAAATACAACTAGCGAAATGTGTTTGTACTAATGAGTACAAACACATTTCGCCTCTGACTAACCCTTCGGGGATCACAAGCGTGATGTGTTTATTTTAAATTTTGATTTCACGCTCTGTGACTGCCAAATATTACTACTGACAGCAACGCAGAGATCAAAGTTTTATGAAAACCTACAAATAAAATTGTTTCTCAGAATTTTTTTTTATTAAAATGTAAATAGAAACGTGATCTGTTTTATGATATTTCCTTTGTGAAGACTAGAAATATCAATTACGTATATGAATCCCAACAGTCAGTGATATAAAAAAATATAAATAACTCAGGGTAATGTTAAATGCGTGCTAAAATAGAATGATAAGGACAGGTGAATAATAAATTGCAATGCTTTTAAAGCGCTGCTAAGTTATAGGTATGTATTAACCGAAATATAACACCACATTGTAGTAATCTGTGACATAGTTCGCAAAAAATGTTTTGACTTTGACTTTGACATACAGTAAGTAGGAGGAGGAAGATTACTTGTCTAATAGCGCGACTGCTGAGTCCTGGGTTTGGTTTGACAAAGTTTTATGAGTCTTTCCTTCAGATATGTCTCTGGTTTAGGTCGCACTGATGTAATGATATCAAAATCAAAACTGATTTATTCAAACTAGGCTGATAATCAGCACTTTTCGAATATATGAAAAGATAATGCAGGTATAAAAAAATAAAAATTAAATATGTATATTTATATTATATTATATTTTTTATAAGTATTATAATAATATTATTTTTAATTAAAAATTGGTCACTGCTTTCAATAAACGTAACTGTACAGTTTTGTTTATTGAAAGTAGTGACCAATTTTTGAATTGGAGAGCCGACGGCATTTTGAATCAATATTTTTTTATCAAAACAGAGTTTTATTCGTGTTCATGTTTCGGAAAACGCTAAAATCGAGATTTTCGTGCATCATTCAATTAAAAACGTAAAACGTTGAAAAGGGGGGCCTGTGTTCTTTGTGTACACCTTCCACAAACCGCCCATTATTTCAGATAAGGGTTATATTTGAAACCAAATAAGTTAGACTGAAGTATTTCGCTGAGAAACACGTCGTACGAAATAGAAAAAACGATTTGTCAACCTTTCAAAGGTAACGGATTCTATTCACTATCTCGGTTCCTAGATCAAAAGGTAAGGGACACCTCACGAGGATAAGGATGGGTGGGTTGAATTTTGCGGGTGGCAAAGATGTTTCCTCCTCAAACTTATTATATATAAGGTGAAAACAGCCGTAATGACACCATAAGGGATAAAATCACTACATTTTTTTTAAATAAAGTCCTTTGCCGCGTCTTTCTGTCGATCTGTTCGCGACAAACACACTGGCTATGCCGCGGGTAAAAGCTATTTAATATATAAGACAGAGTTAGCTAGTCTTTCAGAATTGTTTTTTTTATGTCAAAATATCACAGAGCGGCTTGCCTACGGTTGATACGTGAATGTGTGAAAACTCACTACCAACCAAAATGAAACACGATAAGCTGTTCTTGTACTGGTCCCGCATGTCATTTGTAGATCTACACTTTACAGGTAATCAGTGTCCCAAAAGTCTGAACACGTATTACCAAGGGGTACCTTAAAACTCAGTACCTACTGAATAGGTTGTGAGGGTCAGACAGGCCCCGTCGCGGCCGCGGGTTGTACACTAGTTATCGCGGCCTCGACATAGAGGGCTAAGAAGGAACATGGGTGGTTTTTAGTCAGTAGAAGTCTGACACTCCCCGGGAGGGGTTATTCGATGATTTTCCACCCGCCAAAAAATAAAAGGCTCAGACAGGCAGCCGCTCCTTGTAAAATACGGATATTCAGCTGCATCCGTAAGACTGGAAGTCCACTACATTGAAGAAATGGGAGAAAACTCTTGGCTAAATAGTCAGCTCACAATTAGGTACTACAAAGTTAAATTGGTTCTGTCCGTAATAAGGTATGAACGTACGAGCCCAAACTTACCAATGAGCCGTAAATAGCTGGTATAATGTCCCATTGCTGCGCCTCCAACGTATTCTAGTGTAAAGTTACTACGGAACATATCAAGAATTTGGTTTCAATAATTTCTTAGGGGTTTACCTTCCCGTCGGGGCTGCGGGTTGTTCGCAAGAGGTACCGCGGCATCGACACAAAGGGCTAAGAAAGAACATGGGTGGTTTTTAGTCAGTAGAAGTATGCGCCTCTGGCTCTGGGCAGACCGAAAGAGCACTCTCGTTAATTGATGATTTCACCCCCCCCCCCTCCCAAAAAGGGTTTACCTTCTCTTAACTAACAACTAACTATCTGGTCACATGTGAGGTCTACTCTTGATTAGATCAATGGTGTGATGTTATGTAGTCTAACACTCAGCATTTTATTTATTTTTTGTTTCCTCTCTGTCTGTTTGTTTGTTCCAACTAATGTCCGCAACGGCTGGACCGATTTTGACGAGACCATTGCTGGAAGATATTTGATACGAGTATCATAAAGTAACTAAGGCTACTTTAATTTGGAAAAGTAATTAGGGTTCCATGAAAAACAACCCTTGAAATGATTAACAAAATATGATTCAAACAAGCAAGTTATATTTTCATAATTATTTCATGCGGAAGAAGGGCACAGTAGAATATAATTATGGTTTTTTCCATCTTCATTATCATCAATAGATTGTCAATTTATTTATTTCTAGGCCAATCGGAATAAAAAATCATCTAAATTCATCGGATTCCCAAACATTTCACCCTATTAAAACCTTGTTAAAATAAACTTCGAATCGGTTGCTTTGATTGACCTTTGTTACATTAGAATAAAGTTTCATTATTTCTTCTTTCTTAAATATAAACCTCGAACATTGTCAAACTTTCCATTATGTCAATAAAGCAATTTTCTTTTCAATTCTATTATCAAATTATAATGGCAGGTTGAGCCATTTACGAAAGTAAACTGCCAAGTTAGTTCAAGTTATAAAACTCATTTGTATTCGCAAAAACTTTCCCTGCAGACAAATTAATTTAAATGTATGAAGACATGTTCAGAATATCTTCAATGTTAAGTAGCTCTGAGTGGAAACCTGACATACCTACTTACTTATAAAGATTGATTAAGATTGTAAGCAATAACTGTAGTGATATGGCACTAAGGGAGTACACAGATCGGGCACGCCACGATAGTGGCGTTAAGTTCCCTCTTTGAGGAGTGGTTGGAGAGGCACCTCAACGGCGTCCTCAACTTCCGTCTGACACAAGTCCTCACCAGACACGGTTGTTTCGTGAGGTACCTTCACCAAATCAGGCGGGAGGATACGCCCGGATGCTTCTATACTGCGAAGATCGACCGGAAGACCCGGTGGAGCACACCGTGGAGGTCTGCTACAATTGCTGGGATCCCCACCGTGATCTCATAGTGGCGATTGGCGGCGGCGACCTCTCACGTCCAGCCCTGGAGCAAGTCAAGGTCCGGGGCGAGAGGGAATGGGACGCCATCGCCTCCTTCCGCGAAGCAGTGATGATAAATCCCTCCCACTGCCCCCAGAACTAGAGGAGTTATTTGATGATTATACGTCCACCAAGAAAAAAAAGGAAAAGGTTACACAGTCAATGACTGTACCCTATAATAATTATTAAATCCACATAAAATCGCTCGCCTCTCACACCGCTCCGCTTACAGTCAGACGCCAGTCTACTCTTTACATGATGCGAACATTACACTGTCAAAACATTCACTGAATGAACGAATGAATGGAAGCTTTGTTTCGCGAACAAAACGCGACTAATGTAACGAAAGTAATGCACGGTATTGTGTTCGGTGAGTGAATGATAAATAAGTTTTGGGAATTATATGAATATGTAATTCATTATGAATGATTGATATCTATCTAAGCGCTTTGTTGGTTACATCAACAGAGAGGTGTGAACAGAAATGGCCAAAAATTCATCTATCATTTTGTAGTACTTTCCTACTGCACTAATCTCTTAAAAATATGTATCGAGAACAATAAAAATATTTGATCATTTTGCCGAATACCATCGTAATACGGCGCCCTGCAGGGCTATTGCGTATCTTTTAAATGACAGTGGCTAACCTATAGTGCCTATCAATTACTGTCAAATGGTTCCATTTTGTACTAAACCATAACCAATTTGACAGTTAATCCATAGACAATATGATAGCCACTGTCATTTAGAAGATACGCAATAGCCCTGCTGGTCACCCAAGTGGCAATAACACCCATTATTGAAATTTTATGGATTCTTCTTTATTTACTCAAAGAATATTGCGAGACAGACAGAGCCAATGAGAATAATATTTTTGCAGCAATGATAACAAAGGTGTCAAAGCGATGACCTCCGGCCACCGTAGACGCGGGCCTGTGGACGGTGAGTGATGGGCTAACTCGCCGTCCGTCCGTCTCACGACGAAAACAGGCCGTGTCGACGGCGCGTTCGTGTTCCACGCGCACCTCAAAGAGATGTCAGCAACATGGGAGGGGCCCGAAAGGGCCGACGCCTGTCGGGGCCGCGGGTAGTTCTCTGGTTATCGCGGCCTCGACATAGAGGGCAAAGAAGGAACATGGGTGGTTTTTAGTCAGTAGAAGTCTGACACTCCCTTTCGCTCTGCCCAAGAGCGGGACCCCGGGTTATTCGATGATTTTACACCCACCAAAAAAAAAAAAAAAGGTGTCAAAGCCTTCTCATCAGATCTATATGAAACACTTGGTAATGTATTTTTTATCCAATTCCAGATTATTCGAAGAAAACGAGGACCTACTCCACCTGTTCGAAAAATTCGGCGAACTCAAGACAGCTGAGGCACAGATGAGCTCTGAGGAGCTGGCTGAACATGCTACGAAGGTCATGCACACCCTGGATGAAGGCATCAAGGGTTTGGCTGACGTGGATGCGTTCTTCGCTTATATCAGGCATGTGGGGGCCACACATCATCAGGTGCCTGGGTTTAAGGCTGAGAACTTTTGGGTGAGTATTTTTCTTTTTTGCAGTTGTCTTCTAGCACGCACGGGTTCGTGACAAAACAGGCTAAGAAAAAAAAAAGTTATCTTTTCGATTCAATGTATGTCTCATCAAAACTAAGGTCATTATTATTGACGTTACTTTTGACGAGACGTTAAATAATAAACTCAGCGCTATTCTTATGAATAGAATTGAGTTTATTGAAAATATTTAAACGAAAAACATGCACAATTAAATTAATGGATATTTAATAATAAATGTGAACGCGGTGTTCACTCTTAACCGCATTTAAGAACATTCAGCTCTAATAATCCAATTTACACTATCAGGTGCACCCAGCTTAGCTTTGAATAATTTTTTAGTTTACTCGTAAATGACTATGCCTTATCTGCCTGCTAAAGGATACAGATAACCAAAAGCATGTTTTTAAGTTCAAAATAGGTTTTGAACTTTTAAAGTTTTGGCTAAGGCTACAACTTTAAAAAAATATAGCAATAACTGAAATCATCTTGTGACCGGGTTGGTTCGAATCGGACGGACAGCAGAGGCTAAGTAATAGGGTTCCGTTCCCGAAGGTTAACCCATTTCAGATACGGAACCCCTAAAAGAATAATTTAGTTCGTAGTAAGTTCATTTTTGAAGTCCAAACATGCTTTACAAACATTGCATTGCATTGCAAGCACTTGGAAATCGGAACAAAATAGAAATTCTAAATCGTTTTCTTCAATATTATAATTATGTGCGCTCTTCGAATACCTGCCGGTAATTCTTGGCTTTCCGCCAACTTTGAAGGTAAAAGAGCATGAACGTTAAGCATCTCATAATTCTCGGATGAAAGGTTAACTTTAAGCACCTGAAACATAAATATAAAATCTAGCTGTGTCTTCTCTGCACGCCGTCATCATCATTTCAGCCGAAAGATGTCCACTGCTGAACATAGGCCTCCCCTAAGTGTCGCCACATTGACCGGTCCCGTGTGTCTCGCATCCAGCGGATCCCCGCAACCTTCACCAGGTCATCGGTCCACCTAGTGGAAGGCCTTCCAACGCAACGTCTTCCAGTTCGCGGTCGCCACTCCAGAACTTTTCGACCCCATCGGCCATCCGTTCTGCGAGCACTGCCACTTAAGTTTGGCAATTCTTCGGGCTATGTCGGTAACCTTGGTTCTCATGCGGATGTCCTCATTTTTGATTCCATCACGCAAAGTAACTCCGATCATAGCTCTCTCCATTGCCCGCCCATTCTCTCTGCACGCCGTGTTTCAGAAAAATACAATTTCGTGTTATTTAATTTTCGTGTGATAAGATATGATTTATAATGCCAAACCTAGAAGGGCAGTCTGTGCGGCAGACACGTGGATCGTCAACCAAATTCAAAAGCTTTATTTTGAAATTTCAAAATCATTCCGGGATTTTAAGGGGAGATATTAATATTATCCACTGGTTACTTCCTTCCTTAAAGGGTAAAAACGAAATAAACTAGAAATAAAAAATTAATAAAATAAAATAAATAATTGCATAATAAACATCATCCATTTTTATTAAGCACAGAAGTTTTTCTTTTTCTATTATAAAGAGGAAAGATTTGTATTTTCTGTGTGTGTATGTATGTTTGTAATGAATAAACTTAAAAACCACAACGCCGATTTCTAAAATTTACTCACCATTGGAAAGCTATTCACCCTGAGTAACATAGGCTACTTTTTATCCCTGTATTCTCGAAAAACGCGTGACGTCCGCTATTATTAAATAAATAATAAATACGTGTCAACGAGAAGCTCGTCGCTTAATAATAACTGCCATTCAGACCAATCTTTAAGTTAAACCGCACTTTTTTAACTATGACCAATAGGAGATCGGACTGAGTCAAAAAACAATGATTCTAATTAGTCCGTCAGTTAGATTATCGAAAAATATTGGATACGTGTTTTTTGTTCTATCAAATTAATCAAAATTGACGAAGATAAGATGTGGTTGTGACGTCATTTGTAGGTAAAAAATGTACTATCATATGACGTTTTCGAAGAGTTCACGAGTTTTCGAAGCACTGTATTGACTTCATTTTTTGTTTATTTGAAAAAAGAAAAAATACGACTCCAATATTTTTTGGAAATCTATCTGACGGACTAATTAGTTTTTTTGTCCGATCCCCTATTGGTGAACTAAATATTATGTTATATCCAGAGCAAAACTGACGGCATACATCTACGTGAAGCCCTTAATTAGTACACTATCAGAAACCATAATTGTAATTAATTAGCTCAACCGACAGCTATAATTAAATCTGTCCTAGAAATCAAACGCAGCCTAACTCATAAAACTAATTAAGCGATAAAACTGCCTCGTTAACAAAATAATACAGAAAAGTTAATTAAAACCATAAAGACAGTTTACCTTCAAACAAACATTAATTAATTAGTCAGAACGGAAAGCCTCTCAGTGTTTCATTAAACGAACTTAGCACAAGTATAATACTTCAGACTACGAAGAAATAATTGGAAAATACTAAAAAAGGCTTTTCAAATACTCTTACTTTGTCGATGCACTTGGGCACGACGTTCAAAGACGGCAAAGTTTTCATGAACAAAGTAATAAATAACAACTTTTCCTTTTGCTGCACGGACAACGATTGTTGACAATTTAAGAAGAAGAGATCACGTAGAAAATATTAAACAACAAAGGGGTTCTTAGTTTAGTTTTTGCGATTATGCTTTAACTAAAAGCATACTGGCAAAATCTAAAAAAAAGCTCTCTCAGAATTAGATCAGGGGGCCTAAATGACTGCTTTAGTAATTATCCTATTATGAATAGGATAATGGATAATTATATGAATTGCGTTACAATTCGTAAAAAACAGCGATGTTAAGCAAACAACAGAGCAGTACAGGATGACACGTACGAGCCGAGTCGGACATAATTTAGTCATCGATTTGAAAAGAGGAAGAAGAACAGCGATGTAAGGATAAATAACTATATCTTGGTAGTCTTTTTATAATGAAGTTGGTGTTGTGAAGTTTTCCAAGAACAAAGCCAATTTGTATTAAAGAGCAACATCGTGTGGAAACTTTGTTGGTTTTTTAAATTGGTTGAGTTTGCTCTAAAGTTATGTTTTTATTTATATAAAGTAACTGCCACTCGGGTCGACCTTTAGGTTAAGCCGCGCTTGCCTAGGTTGATCTGTGGATGGGTGACCACCCGTTACATACTGAGTTTCTTCCGTGCCTCGGAAGCACGTTAAGCTGTTGGTTGTCGAATATAGATCTTTGGCAGTTATTTCAGGTAGTCAGTGAACTGAGAGTTTGACAACCGGTCTTACCAAAAGGTATTGTATTGTGGAGGTCTGATAGGCACTCGCTCTATGTAAAATACTGGCATTCAGCTACATCCGGTTAGACTCGAAGCCGATCCCAACAAAGTTGGGAAAAAGGCTAGTCATGACGAAAGACAGAGTTTTACTCAGTTTTAGGATATTAATAAAAACGTTCACTCGATTTAGCTAACAATTATTTTACTGGTTCAAACAACATACAGTTTTTGGTCATAGTGTATTTTGTCTAGTTTATAAATATAAGCTAGCCCCGTAAATAGAACTTAATGTAACTGTCATGAACTCTATTGGTAAACCTCTGTCTAACCGGTCGGAGATTGCAAGCGTGATCATATGCTATTAGTCCTTTGTATCACACTATAGATAAGGATATGACTGGTGGAGCCAGGTTCTGACTGAACCGTCCAAGATCGTGATGGGTTGACGATATCGTCAAGATCGCGGGAAACGGATGGATGAGGTCCGCACAGAACAGAGAAGAATGTCAGAAGGGGAAATGTATACCCAATAGTGGGTGATTACGGGATAAAATGACTATGAGGATCTCATGTAGAACAAAGCCTTCTACATAATTTCAGATCCCGGATTGTTGGTGAGAGGTTTATTGAATAAACAAGCTCCTTTCCTTTCATTTAAACATTATCCGTTTATCGTCCTCATCACTCTTCACATTTTATACCACAAAATGTGCCCCATTTATGACACGATATTTACCATACGAGGTGCACATATTCAGCGTAAGTGAGGGAGCTTCGAACTTCGCCGTGGCGTGCATTAGCGACGCGAACACTTGGAAAACTATCCGTAAGTGTTCGCCAACCTGCAACTGTTGCTACAGCATCTTGTGAGAGTTCTAAGATAGAACTTGGTGAACTTATGATGTAATAGACAATTTGATTGAAGGCTTCACGGCAGTTAAAAATGTTGGGCCTACAGATAGTTGTTCTGGGTCTGGGTGGGTGACCGAAAACGTACAGAACGGCATTTTTTTCGGTTTTCATTCTAGTTGATGTATCTGAATACCAGTATTTTACATAGAACAACTACCTTGTTGTAATCATCAAATAACCCCTCCCACTCTGGGCAGAGCGAAAGGGAGTGTCAGACTTCTAATGACTAAAAACCAACCATATTCCTTCTTAGCCCTTTGCGTCGAGGCCGCAGTATCTCTTTCGAACAACCCGCAGGCGCTCGTGAAACACGAACGCGCCGTCGACACGGCCTGACGTCGTCATAAGATGGACGGACGGCGAGCTATCCCATTACTCACCGTCCACAGGTCCGCGTCTGCAGTGGCCTGAAGCCGTGGTTCCCGACGCCCGGAGCGACTCGGTGGGTGGGGCGATCGAGGTTCTCTCCCTCTCACGTTCTGCCACCTCCTTCGCTAGCATCGAAGAGGAGAAGGAGGCGACGTGGTTCCCATTCCTGCTCGCCCCGGACCATGGCTTGTACTAGGGCCGGACGCGAGAGGTCGCCGCCACCTCCTTCACTAGCATCACTACAGTCACCTTTCTTAACCCAATTAATATTGGGTAATACCTACACCTTGGAAAGACTGGTTGTCAAACTTTCTGGTCACTGACTACCTGTAACGACTGTCCAATATCTACAAGGACCAACCGCTAAAAGCGTTTCCTGAGGTACGGAGAAAACTCGGTATGTAATTTAACCACGAGCTCCTCAAGCTATACTGGGTGTAAACAAACCCTTTACACTAACGTAAACCAAGCATTCTGTACATCAAACTATAAGTATGCAAAAATTTTAGCTGGGACGATTTTTTTTTGGGGTCGAAAGTCATATTTTACGGTAAAACTCAATGTAGCATTCTTAAAACATTGTGCTAGTGGATGCTTTGAATAGTAAACGGGTCATGGAGGTAATTTAACTAAAGTTATAACATGAAAAACTAGTATTTACAACAAAAACAGCTGTGAAAAATTTGGAACTTTGACCCCCAATATCTCCGTAACTAGGGGTTTCCCATGTATACGAAAAAATGTTTTCAGTGGTGGGGAGAACCAGTGCCCATCGTTTGCGTTAATTCGTAATCAATATACTCGTAGATGCTGACTTTGATCTCGGTTTAACCGCAACAGTGGTGAAGGGTGGGCGTTTTATGGGGACTGACTAATATAATTTCTGTTCTCGGCATAATTTGAATAAATAACATTTAATTTTATTGGAGAACACATTGACTGCATCGTTGATCTACGTGACTGTTAAACATGAGGTCTTAGGTTTGATGCCCGGGACGTGCAGTGTTATTGGGTTTTTTCTTTAGGAATTCCGCAGCAGCAGTCAGGTTTAAAAGATTACAGGTGTAATTTGCTGATTCGAGAAAATTGTTAAAAAACACATCCGCACTAATTTGATAGTGTTTTCAGGCAGGTTCTTCAAATTGCAGGTGCAGTTGCACTAGGAGTAAGACAGGAGGTGACAATAGGGTATTTTACCAAAAAATTCTTAGTAGCCCGTCAGGTAGATTTTCAAAAAATAATGCACACATTTTTTATTTTTTCACGTTAACATTTAGACGAGAGGGTACAGTGCTTCAAAAAGTTGTGTCAAGTCGTGTGACGTCGGTGTTCCACAGGGATCGGTTCTGGGGCCGCCCTTGTGGAACATCGGTTACGACTGGGTGCTGCGCGCCGACCTCCCTAGCGGCGTCAGCGTAGTCTGCTACGCGGACGAAACGCTGGTGCTAGCTCAGGGTGGGTCGTACGAGGCGGCGGCCGACAACTTGACACGCGGGGTTGCGATAGTCGTAGAGAGGATCCGGCAGCTGGGTCTCGAGGTGGCGCTTCACAAGTCGGAGGCCATGGGCTTCCATGGACGTGGGAATACGCTGCCGTCGGGATCCCAGTTAATGGTGGGAGGGGTTCCCATCGGCGTCGAGTGTACTTTGAAGTACCGAGCATTTCCGACGTTTGGCTCCCAGACTGGAGCGGGCCGGGGCTGCCTTAAGGTGGCTCTTGCCCAATCTGGGGGGGCCAAACGCCTCCTGCCGGAGGCTCTACGCGGGGATCGTGCGGTCCATGGTCCTTTACGGAGCCCCGGTGTGGGCGCCTGCTTTGAGGAAGCGGGCCGCCCACTACCTGAACGTGCCCCAAAAGGTCATGGCCGTAAGGATGGTACGGGGGTACCGCACGATCTCGCGCGAAGCGGCGAACCTCCTTGCCGGATTGCCGCCGTGGGATCTGGAGGCGATAGTCCTCGCGCGCCTGCAACAATGGCGCGCGGAGGCGCTGCGCCGGGGGGTCACTCCGCTGCCGCGGCAAATTGCTGCGCGGCAATTTGCCGCGACAGCGACTGTCGCAACCCCGTGCAGGGCACGCCACGATAGTGGCGGTAAGTCCCCTCTTTGAGGAGTGGCTTGAGAGGCGCCACGGCGCCCTGACCTGCCGTCTGACGCAGGTCCTCACCGGACACGGTTGTTTCGGGAGGTACCTGCACCGAATCAGGCGGGAGGAAACGCCCGGATGCCACCATTGTGAGGATCGGCCGGAGGACACGGTGGAGCACACAGTGGAGGTGTGCCCCGCTTGGGCGGAGCCCCGCCGTGTTCTCGTAGCGGTGATCGGCGGCGGCGACCTCTCGCGCCCGGCCCTGGTGCAAGCCATGGTCCGGGGCGAGGAGGAATAGGACGCCGTCGCCTCCTTCTGCGAAGCAGTGATGCTGGCGAAGGAGGTGGCGGAACGCGAGAGGGAGAGAACCTCTCGTCCCAGCCGCCGCGGGAGGCGCTCCGGGCGTCGGGGGTCCCGCGATGACCTCCAGCCACCGTAGACGCGGGCCTGTGGACGGTGAGCGATGGGCTAACTCGCCGTCCGTCCGTCTCACGACGAAAACAGGCCGTGTCGACGACGCGTTCGTGTTCCACGCGCGCCTCAAAGAGATGTCAGCAACATAGGAGGGGAACCGAAAGGGCCGACGCCTGTCGGGGCCGCGGGTAGTCCACCGGTTATCGCGGCCTCGACATAGAGGGCGAAGAAGGAACATGGGTGGTTTTTAGTCAGTAGAAGTCTGACACTCCCTTTCGCTCTGCCCAAGAGCGGGAGGGGTTATTCGATGATTTTACACCCACCAAAAAAAAAAAAAAAAGTCGTGTGACGTCACAAGGTTAGTACATTTTTACCCACAAAGTGACGTCAAAAACCCCCACTTATGATCTTTGACACGTTTTATTTTCGTAAATTGTTATTAATTTGATAAAACAAAATACGCGTATCCGATACTTTTCGATAATCTAACAGACGGACTAATAAGATTTTTTTGGTGAAATACTCTATTCGTTTGTGCTGAAACTTCTTGGCAGTCTCTTTGTTTTATCAACATAAACTCACTTATCTATCTTGTACCTACCACCCATCTGGCTGTGATTATCTATGTTTCATAAATAGCCATAAAACTTCCTCAGCAGATTACAATCAAAACAGTTATTTCCTCAATTCTCTCGACCACGTATTATCAGCCTAATGAACGCTCAAAGATATCCATAATAGGTACCGACCAAACTTCGGACACACAGATTATTGATCGAGTTTTGTTATAAGTTGATAGCTAAGAGCAGCTGCGTCCTCTTGACTAATAACCCTAATGTGTCTTCATGTTTTGTCTTACTAGATCTGATCAGAAAAGAAACCTCAAAGAAAATACTGTATTGTTCTAGCTTTCTATCAACAAAAGGTTTCGTGGAAATCGGATAGTCTAGGTAAAGTCACGGACCACACATTTTTTGCGTTCCAGGGCCGCGGTAACTCTTTTGAACAAATATCTCAACTCTGGACTTCGTATAAAACATATCTTTAGGGATGAAGATGAGGAAAAACTCAAACTTAAACTCAAATAAACCATTACAGGCACTTAAGAATGTCAGAAGAACAACTCATAAACAACAAGTTATAGACAACTTGTAATAAGCAAACAAAAGCTTAACTATATGTCAACCTTACTAAAAACTATTGTAAGAATAAGAAAGATTTTGGAAACGCTTTACCTGGCCCTGTAGTTAGAGAGTAGCCTATGAACTTTGCTAATTACCAAAAATAATCTTTGTACAAAACAAACATCGTCGCACCATTTGGCATTTTGTGCTCAAAACCAATTATTTGCTGTTGGCAAACCGTTTCCTTATCGGTTGATTGCCTTTCACGCCATATCCTCGGATGAGGCTAATTATCTGAACAATCATATCGGACGATGTGATTTATGGAGCGTTGTTATACAAACAACACCCTAAATCAATGGTTTCCTTTCTTTTATCAGAATAATTTATCTGTTTCTACTTTCTTAATAATATAGGGAAAAGGCCAAAATGTTGAGAAGATGCTGCTCCTCTTATTATACATCCATGACTTTTTCACGAACAACAGTTTATCTTAGATTGTTCTCATAATCATATTATTAACTGACTGATATGAATAATTGTTAAGACCACCAAGGATACCGACATAACTCAAAGAATTGCTAAACTCAAGTGGCAATGGGCATTGCAGAAAGGATGACCGTTGGGGCCAAAAAGTTCTAGAGTGGTGGCCCCGAAGGTGGACCCATAACATGGTCAAGGTTGCGAGGATCCTTTGTATGAGAAAAGCACGGGACCGGTCAATGTGGACATCTCACTTGGGGACATCTTTCATCTTAAATAATAATGATGAAAATTAAATGTCAATTTTGAGATCATAATTAAGATAGTTGTACATTTATCCGTGCCTAGCTTGTAGATCTCCATTTCTACCCAACGCTAAGTGAGGACACCTTAATAACCCGCGACTTTACCTGGTCCAAAACCTCCCGCATCCAACCTTTTCATGCTACTCTGACCAGTTCGTGGGCCAAAAGGAAGACAAGACCCTCACTCGTTCTAAATTCTCTTCCATTCTACTTTGAATAATATGATTAAAAAATAAACCTGTCGAATTGAAAACTTTCTCCTTTATTTCAATAAAAAAACGAATTCACAAACAACATACCTATATTTTGTGTTTTGTTTTTACAGAAAATCGAGCAGCCTTTCTTGCAAGCGGCAAAAACGACTCTCGGCGAGAGATACACTCCTAACATAGAAACCATATACAAGAAGACCATCAGATTTATCTTAGAGAACCTGGTGAAGGGTTATGAGGACTCTAAGGTCGATAACGGCACGGCACAATCTTGACAGGAGAACTGAAGAGACTTAGTTTAGACTTATTGTTAAAGAATTAGTTACCTTAATGAATAAATGGAAGTTAGAGTTAAAAATTGGTCGAGTAAATAAAACAACATCTTTCTGCTTTTCATTATCGCCGATATAATCATCATTTTCCTGCCCTTAACCATATTACTAGGGGTCGGTGCATCACTTTTTGAAGTGAAAATAAGCGGCGTTGTGTTTTTTTGAGATTGGTAAAAACTGTTAAGCTCGCGTCAGGAGGACACGTGACGTGTCCTGTACGTGAAATGTAAAGTTGATTTTTCTGAGAGTTAAACTTTTAAATTTCAAATAAAATTCGTGCGAAATTATTCCCTAACCATTCCAAATTATTCAAAAATGTACAACGTTAATGTCCAAGTTTTCACTTCGGCCGGCCGGCACTCCTGGTTTTTTTCATATAATTCTCCTCATTATCCATCATATAATCATTTAGGTACCTCTTTCATATAACATCATCATTTACTACTTTCTCTTTCATATCATTCCTTGCAAAATTCATTTATCGTTTCTTTAGTCTTCATCTCCATGTCCATTCATCAACATTTTATATTGTTCATCATCACTATCATCATAATTTTAAGTCCGGAATCACTCCCTTTTTGATTGAGGCCATGTTTTTTTGTCGTTCATACATCTCTTATTTTAACCTTCACATACTTCATTCATTGTTTATTTGGTCTTCCCAAATCTTATACCTTGTTTAATGTTTAACATAGATTACATCAATACCTTATCATTCAATTCTTGTCATTCACCTCGTCCATTTTAGTTAAATCAGCCTGTTAGCTTAGCATCTCTTTTTATTCAGACTTCATCTCTTCTATTCACAGGAATTCCAAGTACAAGAGCCAGAGCTACACTGATGTTTGTGAATAATAATTTGGTCAAATAAGATTTATTATTATAATTTAGTTTTAAACAAATTTTTAAATATTCCTTATCATTATTCATTCATTAATTTCATTCTCTCTCACTTTCTCTTGATCTCTGCATTTTTCAGTAATGCCATCCATATCCAAGTTCATACTACGTTTCCTCACAGCATAGCCTTATTATCATCATCGTGTTTCTGTCCTTGCCCCATGCTGCCTAAGGTCGGTGCATTCTTCCACTGTCTCTCGTCAACCGTCACCATATTATTCACATCGTATTCATCTAACATGTTCACATCAAAAACAAAATGATTAACTCTTGTCTCAAATGACTAGTGACTCGAAATGATTTTTTCTTGAAACCTTTCGATAATAGGGGATCGGACAAAAAAAAACTTATTAGTCCGTCAGATAGATTACCAAACAATTTTGGACTCATATTATTCTATTTTCACATAAACAAAAAATGAAGATACGGTGCTTCAAAAACTCGTGAACTCCTCAAACACGTTACAATATGTCAGTACATTTTTACCTACAAATGACGTCACAAACACGTTTCCAATATTTTTCGATAATCTAACTGACAGAATAATTAGAATTATATTTTTTTGACACAGTCCGATCCCCTATTCATCTTCAAACGTTACAAAAAACATAATAGAACAAAGAGAAAAATAAAGTCCCAAGTCCAGGCAAAATTAAATTAAAGTTAAGTCACATTTTTTTCCTAAAACATTAAAATCATTTTAATTCACTTTTATATACATTGAATTTGGCACCTGTGCCAAGAGTCCAGGACCTAAGACGAACTTATGCCAAGTTTTACCTTTAACTTACGATCTGAAAACTACTTAAGATACTTTTTTACATAGAAGATTTGCGTTCAATTCTCTGCAGCTTCGCATAAAAAAAATCGATAATAATATTTTTTTAAGTCAGTAAATATCCCTATTCTTTTTGTCAAGCTATGTCTAAATAAGTTCAAAACTTGTTCAGAAAATACTGCCAAAGGGGTTCGAAACATTTCCAGTTTCCAGATCGTCCCGCCATCATCCATTCATATAAAAATAAGGCGGGAGCTCGGTGACATTCTTCATATAATAGTACATTATGGTACAAGTGTATAATGTTGGTGATTACCGCTGAGGCGTCATTGAGACCCGGGCTGTCAGGAGAAAGTCTTAGGAGAGAACACGATCTTTTTCGTATCGAAACCTTTTTATGAACAAAGCAACTCAACCAATAAAACCCTATAACTCACTTGTGAATAATAGCAATGAAAAAGTCACAGTTTGATTACATGTTGTTGTGTAGTTGCAGTAAAATTAGAGCTATTTTATGAGCAAGCGTGTTGAAAAAATCTTTGAACCCCTTTGAGTTTGTGTTTCATCATCATCACCTTGCTGCCATTCTACCTGGTGACGGCGCAACACGTTTCTTCTTCCATTTTTTTTTCATTTCACTCCTCACACATGACACAGTCCAACCATCTTTCATTTAGTCTACCTGTCCATCTCCATCCATCAACAATAATATTCATCACTTTTTTATTCATCTGCGTTTCATTGCTACATGTCCATACCCAGAAAGACAACTGCCTTTTAATTTATAAGTAGTTCAGTTTCAAAGTTCTTCTTATATTCACTCTTTCCTTACTTTATTCATTATTTTCTTCTTAAGTTTGTCTGTGCAATTCAATATTAAATACCCTACCAACTTACCCCACCAATATTTACAAACAACCAACAAATAAACGAGTACAGGTAGAAGAATATCATTAAAATTCATGCATGCCGCCGTATTTTCGAATCCGCTCCGATTTCCAGATCTTTTTATAAGATTTTCAGTTCGGAATGTCATTGATTTATTCACTGCGAACATTCAATATGAATTTATGATTTCGTCTACGGCTGTCGTAGCGATTCATGAGGTCAGGGGATAACTGCACGTACAGTTTGTTTTGGAAACTCTCTGCAGTAAATGTACAAATGTGGATTTCTGGGAATTTATAATGGTTTGAGGTAGGTCTTTGGTAAAAGTTTACATTATAAGATGTTTACGGTAATTAGATAACGTAGGAGTTAAATTCAACAAATCTGATTATTACTAAGTACCTACTACTAAGTTCACTGAAAGGTCGACCATGTTTCAACTTTGTTTCTGAACAAAAACTTCATTTTAATTTTAAGATTTTACCAAACAACGTCGTACTATATAAGTATTATTATAACAATAGTTAAGGCATTTAGATTATCGATTTAGTTTGTAACTCAGTCATTTCAGTAGCGCAGATTGTGCATATGTAATTTGGTTTACAATCTATCTACAATTCTAATATTATAAATGCAAAAGTTTGTGAGGGTGTTTGTTACCCTGTCGGGGCCGCGGGTAGTCCACCGGTTATTGCGGCCTCGACATAGAGGGCGAAGAAGGAACATGGGTGATTTTTAGTCAGTAGAAGTCTGACACTCCCTTTCGCTCTGCCCAAGAGCGGGAGGGGTTATTCGATGATTTTACACCCACCAAAAAAAAAAAAAAGTGTGTTCGTTACTCTTTCACGTTAAAACTACTGAACGGATTTGAATAAAGTTTGGTAAACAGATTTTTTATAACCTGGATTAACACATAGATATTTTTATCCCGATTTTATCTTCCTGTGGGATAATTTTCGAGAGGTCATTCATTACCTTTCTAGACAGATCTATCCTAATTTATTTCTTGCTTGTTAGACGAACGAAAATATTTCCAAAAATCCTACCTTTTAAAACTTAATCAAACATTTTGTATTTAAAAAAGGGGAATAGCTATGAAAATTATTGAGGTGTAGTTTTATGTGACTTATTCTAAAGTGTATCGTCTTATATAGTTAAGTACGTAGAGTACCTATTACTTGACGCTTGAACAACATTAATTTATTCCCAAAAGTTTTCGTTTTAGGGAAAAATGAAAATTGTGTTCGTGTTTTAGGGAATTTTCAATAAAACCTACAACATATAACTTTTTCAAATGATAAGTAATTTGAATATTTAAGATGCAACTTTTTCATATTGTCTGTCATTATTATTAAACATTTAAGCTTTTTCTTTGAAGTTTAGTTACAAATAAAGTAAACATAAGCTTTTGTAGAATATTTTAACTATTTCTGTTAGTCTATCTATATAGAAACTAAGTTATACTTTTAAGCATTTCTACAAGTAAAATCTGTTATTTAGTCTCTTAATATTATAAATACACACATTAAAAGTGTCTAGGGATCAACATATATTTTTGCAATAACTTTTCTCCTGATTGATATTAATTAAAATTTTCTTTAAGGATTCATCAAATAAAGTGTTTTCGTTTGTCACAGTAACGATAAACCAAGTCACCTTTGCATTAATAAAGAAATTTGCCATTTTCCTAATAAAGGGATTTTTGATATTTGAACCACTAACATTAAAGTTCGAAAAAAAGACTGAAATAACAGTTTTCTTTAAAATTTTATTGGGTAACTTAAACAATTAATAATCCGTGTTTCTACCGCGAACACTAACAACACAAGAACATCGGTTTGGCATACTCAAAATGAGTTCATCCAAATCACACTGTGGAATGGCCGCCCATGTTCGTTGCAACAACAAAAAAAGGTCTTCTTGCGACTGGATACCCTCCATATTCGGCAGAGCTCTTCTCTGTAGCATATCCCATGCATGCTCAATCGGGTTCAAGTCTGGCGACTGAGCAGGCCAGGGCAGGACATTGATGTTAGCTGCGGCGAGAGTCTGTCTTACAACTCTTGCGGTGTGCGGTCGTGCATTATCATGCATTAACTGAAATAAGGGACCGATTTGCACTTGTAGAGGAACGATGACGTCTGATACAATCGTCTCAGCATAAATTTGAGCGTTGAGGTTGCCTCTGATCCAAATCAACTCAGTTCTTCCGCCGATCCAAATACCCGCCCATACCATGATGGTTCCACCACTATAAGGATGGACTTCCTGGCAGGATTTTAATCGCTGTTGGCGTCCAGGGGTTCTCCAGTGTCGTATACGTCTTGTATCCGGTCTCATACCAAAACGAGACTCATCAGAAAAGCACACGAAACGCCATTGTTCTTCTGCCCAATTTCTGTGTTCAAGAGCCCATTGATATCGAATCCTACGATTGTGCATTGCTATAGGTGGTACCCGTAGCGGTCTTCGGGAATGAAGGTTCACTTCATGCAAGCGGTTTCTGACTGTTTGGTCGCTAATTAAGTTCCCTGAAGAGTGATGAAGCCTCACGGCTAACATCATGGCGGTTATTGTTGGAGCTCTTCGAGTTAAGATTTGAATGTATCGGTCTTGTCTCCGTGTGGTGCAGCGATACCGTCCTCCATGGCGCTCAGCCACGGTACCAGTGCTTCGGTAACGTGTCCAAAGTCGACTGATAACACTCTGACTTGTATTCAGAGCTAAAGCCACAGTACGTTGCCGGGAACCAGCTTCTATCATTCCCACGGCTCTGAGCATTTCTTCCCTGCTTAAATGACGTCGCCGCTCCATAATAACGTTGGTTTTAATCAGTAGTAGGGAAACAGTAGCACTAATAATGTCTTCAATGCGTTGTATGTTTTTATAGGGAAAATATTGACAGCTGATTTTCATCTTTTACTCGAATTTGATTCACAGTTCCTGATTCAAATTACGTATGAAATGCACCAAAAAGGATCCATATAAATTTATAAAATCATAAATTTATTACAAAGCCACATCTCAATCTCAAGAAATCCGCATAAAAATGCTTGATCCCTAGACACTTTTGATGTGTGTAGTATGTTTAAGTGTATGTGATATACATAATTACTACATTAATATAACTATCCTGAAGGGAGTAGCTATTTAGCTTATTTATAATTGAACTTATGGATGATAATGAAAATTCTGGTCATTATATTTTTTATAAAATGTTATAAATAATTATAATAGATATGCTTAAAATATATTTAAATATGTATCATATTTATTGTGTTTTTTTCTATTAAAGTATTTGTTTTGATTTTCCTCTAAAAGTTCGTTTCTGCAAATACTTACAGAGTTTAGTACATGGGTACTGATCGTACAGTCACTATCCAGCATTATATCACGCCTCATATTGAGAAGAAGAGGGCTAAAATGGTGTGAAAAGAAGGGTCAGATAATGCTGGGTACTCCTACTCACTGTACGAGGTAAAATAATTCGTTTATTATATTTTTTATATTATATTATTTGAGCTATAAATATAGCTCAAATTAGTTGGGATTTGGGCAGGAGAATGAAACCCGTTAAAATACACCACGCTTGACAAAAAAAAATACCGACTTCGCTCGAATAACTATATTTCTAAGCGAATAAAAAGTATTTCTCAAGCCACAAACCATTTTGACCTCGCATTATTGTTCTCTCGTTTCTATACATATATACTGATTATACAGTAGGTATATATCCGCTAGTTAATCCCGAAATGCGGCATTAAAAGCCTTTGTATCAATGTTACAAGCGTGGTAGGAAATCTTCAACAGTGCTTACGAAACCTTGAGAATGCCTTTGAACGTTCGCTGAATTCAGATCAAAGATAATACCCATATTTATATGTATTCAAGCTTACTGCTTAGTATGCTTTTTCGATGCTCGCTGAAAAAATATCTTAAAGCTGATTTTTTCTACTAGAAACATTATACCTCATGCATAACGATGAGGACCTTCCAAACTTAATCGCCGTTTTGTGAAAGTTCAAAAAACCAACAGATCGCGATGCTTATCTAAGGAAAAATCCAAGCAATAATCGATAACTGGTATCAATACAAATAATTTTTGTGATGGAGAAAATGTTCTAAAATGTCACCATGCTACATGCTACCAAAGTTCAAGTTAAGTTAAAGTTGAATCTCAAGTGTGAAATGTACTGTCTCCAAGTCCTCACCGACGACTGGCAGTTCAACTAGCAACCCACTCAGCACTATTGATAAAGTTTGTGTATCGTACACTATATATACACCCGTTGCAGTATAGATGCGATATTTCCTTGTCCAGTGTGAATTCCGGACACTGTGAGGTTAAACAATGCTGGTGGAACTTGATAATAAATTGGTTAGCACTAGTTCGTAGTCGATTAAGTAAAATTAATAGACTGAAACATGAATCCTAAAACGTATGCGGAAAGAAGACCACCGCTGGACAAGTGGACATGGTTCTCACCTAGCATCGCCACGACATATCCTGAGTTTCTCACATTCATTTGAAACCTGTGACCGTCGGTCTGTAATAGGACCATCCACGGATCAACCTAGCAGGCACCTTCGATCGTTCGACCCAAGTAACTGGAATTTTAAACTGGTTTAACCCCGAGCTCAGCTCTATCTATCTCTAAATAGGTACCACTCTCTTATCTATACCCTTTATTAACATTAAAATATAAAAAAATAATAATAAGAATATTCACAGTTAATTATTATTATTTATTATTATTTAAGCATTTTATTTCCCAAATATTACAATTAAATTTATTACATAAATATCTAAATAAAATTAGAATCAAAATTAAAAATAAAGCACCAAAACCAAATCTTAATCAAAATTAACAGTTAAATTTGAATTAAGATTAAAATTAACAATCAAAATTAAGCCTGACAATCAAAATTAAAATCAACAATCAAAATTAAAAATAACATTCATTAACATTCACAGTTAATTACTGCGCAAAATGTAATAAAATTAATAAACCTGACTACATCGTATTGTGTTCTGTGCCAAGAGATATGCTATCTATGCCAAACGATCTCCTAAAAGGGTTGTGACATAGGGGCATATGGCCAAGTAAGATAGCCACTTGGCAACAAACAATGTAAATAGTGAAATGTGTTGAAGTGAAACAAATAACTTAAGATCCCAACAATACAGGTATACCTGGTGAAACTTTAACAAGTATTCATACTACCACAACAATTATAATTAAACATACTTGGCGAAATATGGGATTACTAAGTGGCTATCTGACGTTCACATTCCAGTAAGTAATAGGTAAAATCTCTTGGTAAGACTGGTTGTCAGACTTTCGGGCGACTGACCTAAAACAACTGACAAATAAGAACGGGGACGGCATTTTTTTTTTTGGGTGTTTGGATACCATCAAATAACCAGTGTCAGACTTCTACTAACTAAAAACCACCCATGTTCCTTCTTGGCCCTTTATGTCGAGGCTGTGGTATCTCTTGCAAACAACCCGCAGCACCAACGGGCGTCGGCCCTTGCATGTTGCTGACATCTATTTGAGGCGCAAGTGGAACACGAACGCTCCGTCGTCACGGCCTGTCGTCGTTATAAGAAGGACGGACGGCGAGCTAGCCCATTACTAACCGTCCACAGACCCGCGTCTACGGTGGCCGGAAGCCATCACGTGGCCCCCAACGCCCGGAGCATCTCCCGGGGCGGCTAAGACGAGAGGTTCTCTACCTATCACGTTCCGCCACCTCCTTCGCTATCATCACTGCTTCGCAGAAGGAGGCGACGGCGCGGCGTCCCATTCCATTTCGCCCCGGACAATGGCTTTCACCAGGGCCGGACACGAGAGGTCGCCGCTGGCTGATCACCGCTACGAGAACACGGCGGGGCGCCAGCCAAGCGGGGCAGACCTCCACGGTGTGCTCCTACATATCCTCCGGCCGATCCTCACAATGGTGGCATCTGGGCGTTTCCTCCCGCCCGAATCATACGTGTGCCCGAACCTGTGTCAGACGGAAGGTGAGGGTGACGTTGTACCTCTCAAGCCACTCCTCAAAGAGGAGACTTACCGCAACTAACGGGGACGGCCTTTATTTTTTTTTTTTTTTTTTTTTGGTGGGTGTAAAATCATCGAATAACCCCTCCCGCTCTTGGGCAGAGCGAAAGGGAGTGTCAGACTTCTACTGACTAAAAACCACCCATGTTCCTTCTTCGCCCTCTATGTCGAGGCCGCGATAACCAGAGGACTACCCGCAGCCCCGACAGGCGTCGGCCCTTTCGGGCCCCTCCCATGTTGCTGACATCTCTTTGAGGCGCGCGTGGAACACGAACGCGCCGTCGACACGGCCTGTTTTCGTCGTGAGACGGACGGACGGCGAGTTAGCCCGTCACTCACCGTCCACAGGCCCGCGTCTACGGTGGCCGGAGGTCATCGCGGGACCCCCGACGCCCGGAGCGCCTCCCGCGGCGGCTGGGACGAGAGGTTCTCTCCCTCTCGCGTTCCGATGAATTCGTGCGGTATATATAACTTCTACTTACAGCCCTACGTCTCTATTATTTGCTTTATCAGCAGTCACCATCAGTTCACACAGTCCATCCATCATTTGTTTAGTATTCGTCTACTCTTATAGACAGACCTACATACACCTCTTTCCTCACAGAACTACAACGACGACGTGAGTGTTCCTTTCACTACAATTACATGCAAGCAGTCTGATTTAAACAGAACAAAGGAACATTTTAATAAGCTAAAAAGCATTCCCAGTAAAACGTTCTTGTTTCAGAGATCTTAAAACAACCAAGAATTTAGTTTCTACTGTGATATATTAACTGAATACACGAAGAGTTCATAAAGTAGTGTACTGGTAGCTTGTTGCATTTACATACAAGATATTATCTTCATTTGAAAGAGTTAATTATGTTACTAGGATTGTTTACTTTGTTTATGTTATACTGGGTACCTAGAAAACTGCCATCATTAGTGAGCTATATAATACATGTCTGCCGCATATCGCATGACAAACGAACTTCATCATCATCAGCCTATAATGTTCCCACTACAGGGACTAAGACTCATAAAGGAGGCTTTCTAGGAGAGGAATGGGTACAATCCACATGTCTTCGTTTTTTTGGTTCTAAGATATGTCGGTTCCCGTCGGGGCTGCGGGCCCCGTCGGGGCTGCGGGTTGTTCAAAAGTTACCGCGGCCCCGACATATAGGGCTAAGAAGGAACATGGGTGGTTTTTAGTCAGTAGAAGTCTGACAGTCCCTTTCGCTCTGCCTAAGAGCGGTAGGGGTTATTTGATGATTTTCAACCCAAAAAAGATATATCGGTTTCCTCACGATGTTTTCGTTCACCGTTTTGAGAGCCCACGCCTTATTTATGTAACGAGGCCGCCACTACTGGGCCACCGCTGCTCTCAAATGAGCTTATTGATGTGCCCGATTGATGTCAACAGGCTCGCCCCCCGGATTTATCCATATCATACTTCACCGCTGGAATGTATATAACAGGGGAAGGGCATACGTGTGGACTCACTTCCTGACAAAAGACTGTTAGCGAGTAATCCATTTAATATATAATCGATAGCGCACATAATCTTAAATGATAGATTGAGCATTATTGTTACTGTATTATTTTTAAATCTAGGAATGCATGATTTTTTTTTTATCTGGTTAAATGTGGATGCTCAATTTTTACTGCCTTTTGACTAATAATGGCTGTCCAATCAATTAATTGGATAAGGCGTTGATTTGATAAGAATATCAGACAAGAATTATTTCTTGTTTTGACAGCGTTTTTAGTAGTCTACGATTTTATAATTGACAATATTGACATTAGATACACACATGCCTGGCTCTTCGGAGATTATATACAGGCGTGAAGTTGCATTATTTTATCAAATAAAAACCACCTGAGTGACATTTTCAAAATTTCAGAATTTACCGCGCTCATAGCAAAACAAATTGTGAATTCTGCTGAGGGGAGACGACAATAATGAATCGTCCCACCCACGGGCGAGAACGGATGGCTGAAATAATTTTCTGTCCGTTGTCATTACTCGCATACCTACGCTAATTCTTAATTTACGCTCCCTGGGAAGAATTTTGTAGCGTGTAAATTGGGGGTGGTTAAAAGAGAATAAAAATAAAAATACTTGTATACAAATATGGGTTATTTACGAAGCTATTTTAAACATAACAGTTTAATTTTCTCCAATTAAATAAGTTAGGCACATTGTACATTTAATGTAGATCCAAAGTGCCCTTTACGGCACATCAGTAAAGTGAATATTTTGAGGGCAGAGCGGTCTTCACTTGGATAAATAGGGGTTGAAAAGCATGTATGAAAATCCATTACTGGACTACGCTGGTCAGGATAGGCCAGTATATGTTTTGAATTCGAATGTGTTAAAATAGAAACACGATTAATTAACATTAAAATTACAAAACATGCAACCATTTCCTACCCCCCTAATCGTTACTTAAAAGGGACATAATTAGGCCTACATCATGAATTTACATTCTAATTAATATTTTCTCCTTGTTGTACATAATTAGGAATTTAATTTAGTTCTAAATCTCGCGCACGTGTGGTTGTTTTGTGCTCGTGTTTTAACTTAGTTGGTGTATCTTCGTTGTCGTAAATATAATATACGATTTTGGAGACAAAGAGATTAAAAAACACTCACAATTTAGGTACATAACAAAACATCACGCCGGTTTTCGCTGCAGTATTTACTCATTAGTTCACCTCTGTAGCGATATGATATTATTTTTAGAAGTTACCAAACCGCATGCCTGGTCGATTTAACTACTTAACTTGTGTTGGCAGAGTTATAAACAACTATAGTCTGTGATAGGTAGGTACCTGATACTCCCACTCCCTCAGGAGTCTCATAAAAGAACGAAACATGTTTTTAAGATCCTGTCACCATTACGCAGGATGTATGCAATGTCTGCTCAGGCTCCGAGCAATATCTATGCACCATCACGTCTTTCAGCTTTGAGAAATTGTTAAGCATCCTTGTCGCAACATGCTTATAAAAACCCTACAACTCTCGCATGCCATCCACCCAAATGCATACACTTTTTCCCTGAATAGGGCTGAAAAAGTGACAAGGAATGAACCTCCTGTGGCTAAAAGAGTGAAGGACATATTATGTTGATGATTGGAGAGAGAGAGGTAGCCCTAAGAAAGGATGGATTAATTGTGTGCGGATAATATGAACGAAAGAGAAGTAAAAGACACCGTGACGTCTGACACGAGAAAATGGACTCATAATAGCGCCGACCCCAATAACTACACGTTTTACTTATTATGTTCCGTCCAATGAAATATTAAAACTACAGATACGTTGTCCTATGCCCTCAAAAATGACAACATGAAATGAAGCCAATTGGCCACATCGCGCTTAGTTACGCACCAACCTCTCGCGCGATGCTACGTTTGTTATTAATTTAAATCGTGTGTGTAAACCTGCGCGAAACATAAAGACAACAGGCATCAACAGGCATCCCGCTGTACGGTGTCATATTTTCTTTCCCTTTCTTTACGCGTAAAAGTAGTTATATAATATTTTCGACGTTTTGAAGCGCCGCCATGTTAGTTCATGACGTGTCTATATATAATACGTCATTGGTTCCGTCATAATTTTCAAACAGTGCTGGCTTTTAATAAGAGAAATTCTGCAATATAATTACTGAAACGAGCAACCGTTACTGTCCTGTCTTCCATCGTCTATTGTGCCGCCGCTACCATCACTTATGTCAGTTGTCAAAAAAATAACTAATTAGAAGTATTATGTAGAGCCCAGTAACGCCATCTATCATTGAACCCGTAAACAAAATTATCGATCACTTCAAATAGTACCTAGGTACAGGAACAGAAAGATGTTCAATTTAATTCAATGTGGTAGTAAATAGCTACAACGTGAAGTGTCTAAAAAATCTTAAGAAATATTTTAAGTAAGTAAAGCAACACGTGTAAATGTTCAAAGCATAACTTAATTTTAAGGAAAATTACTTATTACGCACAGACTATGAAGACGCCTCCGGGGCCGGTGACGACGACGCCCGCCGCCGCCCGGAGGCGCGGCGATTTCTTATAAAGGAAGATTGGAAGGTAGGTATAGGTATGTGGTAATCGCTTATAAAACTCTTCTTATAATATGTATAACGACTTATGTATACAGGGTATAATTTACCCTTCACACATACGTCAACCAAACATTCTGTATCAAACTAAGTACCCTTACGTAAATTTTTTTTTTGGGAAATTACTTATTTTTGGGGTAAAAAAAAACATTTTACGGGAAAACTCAATGTAGCACTCTTAAAACATTGTGCCAGTGGATTCTTTGAAGAGTAAAAGGGTCATGGAGGTAATTTAAGTAAAGTTATAACCTGAAAAGCTAGTATTTACAAAATAGTTGTGAAAAATTTGGAACTTTGACCCCCAATATCTCCGTAACTAACTAACCGTTCCCAGGTATGGTCTAGAACAAAACAATTAAACCAAGTGCCCTTCGTTTGCGTTAAGGGTACTTTTACATCCTTTATAAGGAACACGTCTGATATAAGTTTTTCGGTGGCCTATGTCAATGCTTAAATACTTTTTCAACTTTAGTAGTTTCTTTGGATAATTCGATGTTATTTTATGTTAACATTAGCTGATTTTGTTATAAAAAGATACATGCAAAACGCAGTTAAACACTCTTTTTCTTCACTCTCCTGGAGAGAGCTTCAGTAGCTTAACGTATTTTCAGAGAAGCAAATGGCTCACGTAGGTAACTTTCGAAATTCAAATGCAAAAACCCAATAACTCCATACCCAACCTGGAAATAAAACTCCAGACCCCACGGTCGGGCTGCGAGTTGATCGCAAGAGATACCTCGGCCTCGACATAAAGGGCTAAGAAGGAGCATGGGTGGTTTTAAGTCAGTAGAACTCTGACCTCTTGCTCCCGAGCGGGACCCCGTTATTTGATGATTTCCGAACCCCAAAAAAAAACCCACGCTCATAAGACGACCTAACGACCATGACACCCACGGGACTGTCGATATGAATATAACCAATTTAGCCTTTTAGTAATATTTTTTCATAAATTAATGACAAAAAGTATGCGGCGTGAGGATATCCATAAAGGCTGTGTGACATTACCATACAAAACAATAAAGCAAGCATCGTAATGGCAGTTTCATTATTTAAAGTGACTCGTCAGTTTTCAGACACCTGCTTTGTATAAAATTGATATCAATAACGAGAAAATGGCCCTGTGTATTTTTAAATTGGTTTTTTAACTTCTCCCTTATCCAATTACAGAGTAAGCAGGAATATAGGGATTAAGGTCAAGAGATTATTATTGAAAAATGGCGCTGAGTGGGTGGTATCTTAATTTTCCTCATTTTCTTTCGTTATTTGTTATCTGCGATTTGCGTCATTATTACTGCTGTATTTAACAATACTCATTTACTTAGTTTATTTGTAGGTTTTGATGACGTGGGTAGGAATCTACGAATGACTTTCAAGTATCGCATGTCGTGAAGAACGATAAAGGATTTTTGGAAAAGAGATATCACAATTTGAGAAATCTATGTGGTATACTCGACCATCAGACGCTGAAGGTTGATTCATCATCATCATCTACTGCTGGATTACCCTAAGTGTCGTCACATTGACCATTCCTTGTAGTTTATTTAGTGATGAACGGTGAAGATATAAAATGCACTCATAGAGCCTACTATCTTAATAATCTTATGAATGCGAAAGTTATGAAGATGGATTTGTGTTTCTCTTTCACGCAAAAACTAATGAATGGATTAAGCATACAGATAGTTAATTTAACCTGGAATAACAGATAGGATACTTTTTATCACGGTAATATGATCTCTTCGACAATAGGGGATCGGAATGGGTCAAAAAAATATGAGTCAATTAGTCCGTCAGTTAGATTATCGAAAAATATTGGATACGTGCTTTTTGTTTTATCAAATTAATAAAAATTGACGAAGATAAGACGCGTCAAAGATCATGAGGGGTTGTGACGTCATTTGTTGGTGAAAAATGTACTACCATGTGACGTTTTCGAGGAATTCACGAGTTTTCGAAGCATTGTATCGTCTTAATTTTTTGTTTATGTGAAAAAAGAAAAAATCCGTGTCCAATATTTTTTGAAAATCTATCTGACGGACAAATTTTTTTTTTTTTTGACCGATCCCCTATTATTGTATTATATTAGTAATATATCGTAGTATAAGCTGGTGTATAATATCATCATCATCAGCCTATAATGTTCCCACTGCAGGGACTTAGGCCTCCTGTCTAGGTGAGGGATGGGCTATATAATCCACCTTGCGGGCCCAGTGTGGATTGGTAGATGTCACATGACTTCGATTTTTTTGGTTCTCACGATGTTTTCCTTCACCATTTTGGGAGCTGCGGTGACGAAATAAATAACACAAAGTAATGCAGCTGCCTGGGTGTAAACCCACGACTTCGTAAGTCGGGGCTGCCATTGCCCGGCGTCCGTGTGCATTATGATGCACACGGCGGCAATAGCGGGGTATTATACTAAAAACTCCACAACGAAAATGTACCTCAAGCGCGACCAAACTACAAATACCTTCCTACCTATACTAACATCAAACTCATTCAATCTGCTAAACAATTGTGTTGGCATTTAAAAAATGCTACGATTCTAAAAATGTTGGTTCGATATCACCGTTTCGAATACCCATCATTTGAATTATTTATTAAAAGCTTTTAAATGGCTTACTTTGTTGTTTGTGCAAGTATTAGGGAGAGAAATAGACAGGTGATTATATATTGTTTAATGAACCAAACTGTTGTATCTACCTAGCTATAAGTTTTCCAAAAATAATAAAATAAAAAAACTGTCAAAACCTTTACCAAGTGATGGCCTAAGTAAACATTAAAGCTCTCTGAGTGCGGAAGTTAAAGTTTTAAAACTAAGGATGATCCACAGTGGTGAAACTTCAAACAACTAATTACCAAATCACACAAAAACAGAATACCTTTTTTTTTTTTTTGGTGGGTGTAAAATCATCGAATAATCCCTCTCGCTCTTGGGCAGAGCGAAAGGGAGTGTCAGACTTCTACTGGCTAAAAACCACCCATGTTCCTTCTTCGCCCTCTATGTCGAGGCCGCGATAACCGGTGGACTACCCGCGGCCCCAACAGGCGTCGGCCCTTTCGGGCCCCTCCCATGTTGCTGAGGCGCGCGTGGAACACGAACGCGCCTTCGACACGGCCTGTTTTCGTCGTGAGACGGACGGACGGCGAGTTAGCCCATCACTCACCGTCCACAGGCCCGAGAAACAAAATACCTTGAATGAAGGTAAAGATACAGGCTCCAAGTTTAAACGGATCGGTACCTCAGGTAAAATAGTTGCTATATGCAGACTGGAATAAAAGCATGCGAGGATTGGAAAATCGGGATTTATGCAAGCAACCATAGATCATACAAGAATCGATCAAACATGTCTGCCTAAAAAGAGGTTTGAATCATTTGACCTGGCTAACTTCCGCCTAAAGAATAAGTAGGTGTTATGAAATAGAGGAAGGAGCCCGTGATGGCTAATTAATAATAACAGGTTGGATTAAGGTTAAGCTGCGCTTGGCTAGGTTGGTCTGTGGATGGGAATTTCGATGTTTGCTCGTAATAATAATATAAGGAAAACAGTCAGTCACTATCCCATTGCTAGTAGAATCTTCGATGATCTCCAAGTCACACAATGTCTTATCTCCCACAAATTAAATAATACGATATTGTATTTTTCTGAAACATGGCGTGTAGAGGAGACGCAGGTACATTTTTATGAACGTTTCAGGTACTTTCAGTTAACCTTTCATCCGGGAATTATGAGATGCTTAACGTTCATGCTCTTTTACCTTCAAGGTTGGCGGAGAGCCAATTTAACCAGGAATACCTGGTTGAAGTGCGAAGTGCGTACATAATAATATTGAAGAAAACGACCGCAGGGTTTTGAATTTATATTTAAAGGTTTCAAAGTGCTTGAAAATGTGTTTAAACTTTAAAACTTACAACCCACAAAATTCATATTTTTACAGTCCAACAATAACGTGTGGCTTAATGAAAATAACCACTCGTGCCAATCTTCAAGTTAAGCTGCACTTGCCAAGGTTGTTTCGGGGATCGGTGACCACGCTTTACTTACTGAGTGTCCTCGGCTGTGTTTTGTAGAGCTTTGCAGGTGGTAGTGCCCCGAAAGTCTGACAAGCTGTCTACCCAGTCCGTGTCTGTCTGTCTGTATTACCCAGTTCGAATTGAATTGTGGAGGTCAGATATACAGTAATTCCATGAAAAATGCTAGTATCCGACCCTAACATAATTAATTAAGAAAATGTAGGACACATTCAATTTGTAATGTTTTTATTGCAAATTGAGCCTGCTCTTGACCTCGATCACGGCCGGTGGAAAGGGATAGAACTATCGTGTCTAAAATATTCCTATTCACTCTTGGTTTACAAGCAGAAGCGGGTTAAAATATAGGAAGGAACACAGATTGGAATTAGAGAGTTCCACACTCTTGAAAACAAAATAAAATTGCGGAAGTGAGGCAAGCTAAGCTTTGTAAAACTTGACGGACTCGCACATGAGCGGTTCCGTGCCATTGTAGTAGATATTGAGAGATTTTCCATGTTATTTTAGCACCTTAGAGTTCTTAAAGGGTTTCCTTGTTGAACTAATTCCTGTGTATTTTTTCAAAATTTTAGTCTCGGTAGTTTCGGAGATAAGAGGTGGTGAGTGGTCGGACAGACAGATAGCTGTGACACACGAGTGATCCTATAAGAGTTCAGATTTTTTCCATTTGTGATGCGGAACCCTAAAAATATTCCGTTCCCATTTCCCGCTATCCATCCTACATGTCACATGACACGACTGACACACAACATCGTTATAACGTCTAATAAAACGCTTATGTCCCTCACAGGAACGCAACTCGTGACGTTTTTACTGAAACAGACACACACGACATAAGTTTACGACGACAATATTTCGTTACTACGCAATTTCGCAGTTAAAGTTGGAAGAAAATGTGTAGGTAACGTGTTATTATTACACATGTCGTATGTCTCATCTCTCTGCGTCTCACTGTGCCAAAAAGGGACATTAAAATTTGGAGGTTAAATAATTTGCTATACGGATGTTTTCTGGAAAAGTCGAAAGCTCAAACTGTGACAAAAGAGCGCTGGGTATCCTAAATAAGTTTACTTCAAGGCTAGACAGCTTTTAGTCTCATGTAAAGCTCAAGTCCGGTCCGTCATGGAGTATTGCTGTCACGGCTGTCACCGCTGGGATGGCTCCGCCAAATACCGACTAGCCACACTCGACTCTGTTCAGCCAATAGGTTTGGTGAAGATAAGCTGGTGGCCAAGCTTCATATCCTGGCCAACTGCCGCCAAGTTACGCTATGTTTGTTAGTCTTTTACAAATTGTACTTCGGTGAGTCTGTCCTTTTTTTTTGTGTGGAGAATCGTCAAATAAAAATAATAATAAAAATATAATAAAATAATGAGTCTGTCCTCAGGACAAGATTGAGGTCAAAATAAGACCCTTGTAATATAAAAAAATGGTGGGGAACGTATCTCTATTAAGTGTGTGAGAAAACTTAACTTCAAACAGAAAACTCTGTAGAACAATGATGAAGTTACTAACGTTTTCATACACTTAAAAACAAAGTAAACTTTATCGTTGCAACAACGTTATCGCTCTATTCCACAAGTTTTGTAAGGGAGACTACACACTAACATTCGGGTCGGCATAATACGACACTATGGGGTGGTAAAAGCAAATATATACATAATTATATCGTACTGTACTAAGAAATGTAATCACGTTTGTTCGAAGCATTAGGTTCGCCTCCTATAACTTGAAACTTAAACATAACTGGTGAAATGTAAGTGTACTAGGTAAACCTCTGCCTGTTTATTCGGGGATAAGAGGCGTGAAGTTATCTACACTAACTTGTATTTATATTAGTTTTTATGTGTGGGGTAATCTCTGGAACGAATAGAGATGTTTACTGACTTAAATAAATATGATTCTAATTAGTCGGTCTGTTAGATTATCGAAAAATATGGGATACGTTTTTGTTGTCTTATCAAATCAATAAAATTGACAAAGTTCAAACGCAACAAAGATTTGAGTTGGGGGTTGTGAAGTCACTAACCGCTAAGAAATGTCATACTAACGTCTTAAAATATGACGTCACACGAGTTTTCTTCATTGTTTGTTTATGTGAAAAAAGTATCCAATATTTTATGGAAATCTATCTGACGGACTAATTAGACTGACTGAAATCTACATTATTCGTGGCTATAAATCACGTTTATGACAAGCATATTACAAGATGTATCGCAATTTTTTATTGATAACATCGGTCCGTTTGGCACAAATTGCACTATGCCGAGCTCATTCTAGATTGAGCATGCTTGGCTCAGTATACTGAGCGCAGTTTGCCGATCCGTTGATCAGTTTGTGTATCATGTAGGTGGGGTATAAGGCTGGGTGGTACGGGATGCCTTGTGGCATTACGGTCGCAACCACTATTATACATGAAGTTTAAATAAATAAATACATGTGTAGTGATTGCTTTGGGTAGGTTTTAACGTTAATAAATATTGGCAAATCAAGTGTGCCGACCCGAACAATGTGTAGTACCACTAAGGAAAACATCTAGTTATATTGCGCCAGGCAATATAGTCAACAGGCTGGCGCGGTGTGGCAACCGGGCAATATTGCTTTCTCCTTTTTATTACTATTGAACATTTGAGGCGGAATTCGCGGAACTATTATTGCCTAATATTAGGAACGGAAACAGACATAATGTATTTGCTTTTGTATGGAGTCTTTAAAGGGTATTTTGGTGGCGATTGCTTCATGTAAATGATAATGATTATGTTTTAAAATGTTTGTAAGATAGCATCTTTCATCAAGAATTTCTTACTTCTTCTTACTAGTTGACAAAAAAAATCTAATAAGTCCGTCAGATAGATTACCAAAAATGATTGGACACATGTTTTTTCTTTTTCACGTAGACAAAAAATGAAGACGATACAGTGTTTCGAAAACTCGTGTGACGTCACATTGCACTATATTTTTATCAAGTAGTGACGTCAAAAGCATCCACTCATGATCTTTGACGCGTTTTAGCTTCGTAATTTTTCATAAATTTGATAAAACTAAAAACACGTAAGTATCCAATATTTTTCGATAATCTAACTGCCGGACTAAACAGAATCATATACTTTTTAGTCAGGAAGCATCCCTATTACGTAGATATACATTTGTTCATGGCGTTAGGAAAGCCTAATATTCCATGGGACTTAAATATTACTGTCAAAAAGTGAGATCTCTTTGGGGACTGGCGTGATGTTATGGGTGCTTGTTGGATCGTTGCCGTTAGCATACTGTACTAAGTGCCCCCCCCCCCCCACGAGAAAAAGCGTGTGAGTTTCATGTTTTTGTAAATATTTTCACTTTTAAAAATGGCTTTTTGGCCACAGTAAGTGTTGGTGTTTTGTAAAACCTAAATCAGACTCAAAATTTCCTCAACGTAAAGATTTTCTTTCATTGCCAAAGAATTTATTATTTGGTTCTTTAGATTTCATAATGAAAGAAAGAAAATCTACCTAGCCGTGAAATTGAGGTTTAAGCGACCAGAATTAGAGAAAAGTACAGACGAAAAATGAAATGAATCTTATTTTTTACGTAAAATTTTCTAAGAGCCTTTGATTTATCGTGAATTGTAAAGTAGTTGATACTTGAAAGACTCATTATTCTTTGAGTTTTTTGATTAGCCACAAGAGTGCCTGAAGCTTTTCCTAATGATCGAACGTTACTTTATGGCTGACTTTTTGAATAACTAACGAGATTGAACATGTGCTTGATTGGAGCTTCGGAAAGTTTACTTCTAAAAATTATGAAGTTTAAGTTAATAAATTGATACGAAGTCGTTTGAGGACCTTAAATCTGTAGGTATAATAATTTGAGCAATAAAGTATAAATTCTGTTTTCTATTTGTTACCAAAACCAACTCAGAAAATGTATCTTCTATTCTGAATGTTTATTTTAATCGATACTGACAACTTTCATGACAATTTATTACTGCTTTCTAATCAATATTTTCGGTGAGATATAAAACGGTATGTTGACACGCAGGTAACTGGTTAGCAATGGGTGCACTTCACCTGAAGATTTTCTCGAGCAACTGTCACAGAAAAGCATTAGTTGAGAATTGCGATGAAGCGAATATAACCAAAAAAGAGAAAATATCTCTCCTCAACAGTGTACAGGCATCAGAACAAATTCAAAATTCAAAACCTACCTTCTTCTTAGGAAATAACGATTTCTGCTTTGAGAAAATATATATTTTTTTTTTTTGGTGGGTGTAAAATCATCGAATAACCCCTCCCGCTCTTGGGCAGAGCGAGAGGGAGTGTCAGACTTCTACTGACTAAAAACCACCCATGTTCCTTCTTCGCCCACTATGTCGAGGCCGCGATAACCGGTGGACTACCCGCGGCCTTGAGAAAATATCTTAGTATGACTTCTAAAAAGCTATGTTTGTAAAAACGTGAAACGATAATCAACACATTTACAGCGTCCGAGTTCCACGCGCACCTCAAAGAGATGTCAGCAACATTGCAAGGCAGAAGAGCCGACGCCAACCGGGACTACTGGTTGTTCGAAAAGGATACCGTGGCCCCGGACACAAAGGACAAAGAAGGAAAGTCAGTAGAAGTCTGATACTCCATTCCGCTCCGCCCAGAGCGGGAGCAGTCATTAGATAATTTACCACCGTCCAAAAGAAAACGTTGAAAAATTGCTTCGTGACTTTAAATGACTACAATTCCAGTTGACTTACTCATCCTAGTCATAACGACAGTAGTAAATGAATAGAATCCCCCTAAGGAAGTTCTTCATACTTAGGTAACTGGAGTAGATTAACAACATTTATTAATTGAATCACGATCTACGGAACACGGAGCGGGAATTAAATTTAACTGTTTACGTGAACTCCTTGACGATCCAATTATATTGCCTAGGGTACATCACTATTCAGCGCAGTTTGAATAGGGCTGTGATTGTATGATCGTAGGAAAAATTTAAATTTTGCATTGAGTATGCATGGGGTTTTCAATTTGTAACTTTGTTTTTACCTTTTAGCTGTAATTAAACTCAAAAGGGATAGAAACGATGCGAGTAAAATTCATAAAATAAACTTATAACGAAATATGGAGTATAATAGTATAATAAAGTATACATTTTCATTTATCGATATGTATCGATCAAAGCTGCATTTGACCTAACTACATCACTAATTGAGTGGCGTGGAACTTTCAAAATTAGAAAATGTAGATAAACAATCCAAAGTTAAATATATTCTAATGGTTGATTCTACGTGGATAAACGGAGGCATCACGTCATGACAGTGACACTTCCGTCACGGCATATGAGCTGGTTTTATTGCCTACTTCCATTTTTATTCAACAACAGGAGAAACAGACAATAACATGATGATTTTATGACACCTCGATCCAGCAATTGAAACTACGAATAATTCCCAGTAGAACTAAAGGAGTTCAGAGGTATCTACAAGATTCTAATTCCGACCTGAAACAATGTTGAAAACCGGACCCCGATCTCAGACACAAAGTTCTAACAATCCTACTTGGCGACAGAAATAGTTATGATGGCTCAACTTCCCAATACAAACTATAACAAGGAACTGTACTATAGTACATTGTTACCCAAGGGATGGAAGTTACTTATTTAGTCCCGAGACGGGGTTTGGCGCCCGTATCGTAGTGAGGGCGCTAATAGTTCAAGGGACTAAATAAGTAATTTACCCGAGGTAAACACTGTGCTTTTCATTACGAGTAAGAGGAAAATAAGAACATACTTAATTATTAACTAAAAAAAAAATTTGTGTTGATCAAATGCTGTCACTTTTTCGCTTATTTTGTTTTTTTGTCCTCTGGTCATCCAGCTATACAGCCAGTATATTTCATGTTCATCATTAAAAAAAAAATTACAAAGATTTCGTCGAAATCTATGTTATTTTATAGAAATAGTTAAAACTAAATTATATTAAAGTCATAATATAATTGTTTTCTAAAGTTAACGTTGTTATTTTAATTTTAAATCGCGCTGTAATTGACTGGCTGTATAAAAAGTGGGAACATGGTTCAATAAAAATGTGATAATAGATCTTTTTAATAATTTGACAGCTGTCAGTTGAAAGCGATTCTCCCTAGGGCTGAAAAGAAGTACTTTCAACCCGCTCCGCAGGCATGTTATGACCTACTTTCGCAGTATGAGTACTGAAACATAATATTTTTTTTTTTTTTTTTTTTTTTTTTTCCACAACTATCACACAACGCCATCTAGTCCCAAGCTAAGCAGACCTTGTGTTTTGGGTACTAGACAACTGATAAACATACTTAAAATACATACATATTATAGATAAATTACACCCAGACACAGAACAAATGATCGTGCTCATCACACAAACATTTGTCCTGGGTGGGAATCGAACCCACGACCTCCGGCATAGCAATATTACCTTGTATTTGTCGCAAAGGAAGGCAAAGATCTCTTCCCAAGTTCTCATACAGAGAGGAATCACCGTGCTTGCTCACTTTCCGATTTCAGAGGGAATAGTACATTGTTCACCGAGAGGAGAAAGTGACCGATTACCGTCGAGGGTGTCGTTTGAAGCCCGAGCCGTAGGGGAGGGCTTTAAAACACCCGAGATCGGGAATCGCGCTTTCTCTCGAGTGATACATAGTGCTTTATACTACACCTACGAGGAAAATAAAAAACTAAATCTTTACTAATTGAAATTTATATTGAAATTGTTGCAGTTAGTGAAGCTTAATGTAACACTTTTTCCATTAATGATTGTTTGAGATGTTTGCGACAATGTAGGAGGAATAACTGGCTGTGCTGTTGGCACTGCGCTCGTAGAAGGCTGTGGTGCCAAAGGGGCAACTGGCTGCTGAGGAGCATTTGGCATCGCCGCGCTCGTTGATGGTTGAGGAGATGAGTCTTGATGCACATTAATCGATCCCGATATTTGGTTATTTATTCGTGTTTTGTTTCCTACGGAATTCTCTATGTAACCTTCTGCAACAGCGGACGATTTCCAACCACCGTGGCGTTTTATTGTGGTTAAATCAGCACCAGTATCGGCAAGAATAGTCGCTGAAGTTCTGCGAAAGCAGTGGCCAGTGTATTCTAGTGGGCTGAGTAAATTAAGGTAGGAAGCTATTTCTCTTGGCACAGTACTTATTTTGTTTTTCCCAATTACTTGTTTCGTACATTTTTTGTTTTTATATTGTAGTAAAACCCGATTGGTTTTGGGGTCACTGGGGCGAATTTCGTTACATTTCTTCATTATCTCATAAAATAAGCCTGATATAACAAATGATCGCTGAATTTTGGTTTTTGTGTTAGGAATATTGACAATTATTCCATTTTCGAGGATTTCGATATCGTCTGTTGTCATATCCACAAGTTCTTGCGAACGACAGGCCCCATTTACTCCTAAAATCAAAATAACCTGTAAACAAAAATATCAAACATGAAAACCTATTAGATTTCTACTCATAAATAGGTACGTAATAAATCATAAACCAGTGCATTTTGTTCATAAACTTACCTTCATCAACAAATATTTGTCATCTGGAGCATTCTGCAAAAAGGAATAAACATCCTTTGTAGTAAGCACTTTTGAATTCTTACTACGGAATCCCTCCGACTTTCTTTTCAGAAAAGCTGTAAGTTTTTTGTATTCTTGAATATTTATGTCGTTTCTTGTCAATATAGTACTTTTCAACATTGAGTACATAGACCATAACGTACTTGGTTTGTATTTTGCGCTTTTTCACTGAAATAAGCTAGCAAAACTGTTTCAGAAAAAGATGCCGCATTTTTTTCACTTTTCCATTGCAAAAAATCGTTATGTTTTATTATATTTTTTAATTGATTTCTGTGGTAAAAGGTTATCAATCAGTATTTTTGCTGTTTCCTTCAACTGCGGCGGAGTTGAAAAATCTTCATCATCACTATCACTACTTATCATTTTGATAGTTTTATTTTACTTTCTACGAAAACTGAATCCTCAAACAACACACAAATTGAAAATGGCGCCAATGGCGTCTGCAATTTTTACATGTTCTTTTTTCAAATTGTTTACGCCGCAGGGTCGCACTGCCAGCCCGACCCCATCCAACACACAGCTAGTGGCCAGTGCCATTTTGCGAACTTGGAGATAAAAACTCACTGTAAATACTTTTTGGCTTTTGATATTTAGGTTACCGGCGCATAGTCTTACCCAAAATTAAAAAAAAAAAACCACGTAAGAAATGGATTTTCATACACTTTTCTCTCCCGCTCAGATGCGTTTTCTCCCCGCATATTTGTTCGATATGCAATGACGTACTTTCTACCGTAAATTTGATAAAGTATCAAGGTACTTTCCAAGCAGGTGTAGTATAAATGTACTTTAATACTCATCCTTCTTACCTTATCCCAATTTATTTTGAGTTGAAGCATCATGCCTTATTCTTCTCTATAACTCGTAGTGTCTGATGAGTTCATCACACAATTTTGTTTTCTTTTACAAACATATACATGTACTTTAAGACTAAAATAGCAATCTTCATCAACTGCTTAACGCGATTAGCATAACTAAACCGTTTTTAAAATACATGATGAAACTCAAAGTTCGTCATTTATGGAGACAAGATTACTTTTGCACACGTTTTTAATCAAGTACCAAGTAGTGTTGTTCCCACACTAGTCTATACGATGGCCTCAGTTTACTATCCTCTCGTATAAGCTTTTAATAGCTCGCTAGAACAAAGCGAAGCTATCGTTTGTAGACTAAGGGTAATGCATTTTTAAGCGCAATACTGAGAGTACCGTTTGGTCGCTGTGTTTGATAGCCTGCTCTTTGTGGGAAGTAGAGTAATGAGTAACTTTCGGTATTTGAATGGTACGATAGTTGATTTTTGGGAAGCCAAAAATGATTTTCGCCTTTGTTGTCACAGCTTAACACACACACACACACAACACCCATACTCACACATTGTGTGACCCACTCTTCTATCAATATCCGAAGGATTTGAAGGGCATGTTATCTCGTTTGCTATTAAGTATGATTTGTGTGTAGAAAAGTTCTTGAGCTGCTACAGCGAATCAGAAGACGTTGCGTTGGAAGGCCTCCCACTAGGTGAACCGATGACCTGGTGAAGATTGCGGGGGCCCGCTGAATGCGAGACGCACGGGACCGATGTGGCGACACCTGGGGGAGGCCTATGTCCAGCAGTGGACGTCGTTTGGCTGAAATGATGATGATGATGAATCATGATATAAGATGTACAGCGTAAAACATAATGTTACAAATTGTTGTTAGAAAATAACGAAATTTTAAAAACTGTAATGTGAGGCCTTTTCTTTAAAGTAACTCCGGGTCAACCCTACATTACAAAGAGCAATTAGGGTCCCGTGTCTACAAAAGATAAAATTAATTGTTCGTACTAGGCGTGATCCAAAGGGTTCTGTATATTATGTAATTTACTGTACTAGCTTTCATCTAATCAAATATGTAAGCAGTCTTGGCTTACATACGTTTTCACGGGGGACCACTGAAAACGCTGTGCAGTGGTTCCCCATAACACAGCACCATCTGAGTGGTAACCTGCTTTTCTGCTTTTTTTAATGGTAGTCTTTTTTATCCTACTGCGGAGAAGCCCAAAAGGAGGGTTATGTGTTTGATTTTTCCTTTCTTACACCATGAGAACTCATACCATAGGTTTAATTACAGACTCTAATTTAGTTAAATGGCCAGCTATAAAACATTATTTGAGTAGTAATTTATAATTCTAAATTATGTTCTCAATTAAACATTCATTAATAGAAACTCAACAGTTTCACTTGTATAAAATAATTACATTAAAAATACTGCTTGCTTATTCAGCCGATGAACTAATTATCTTTCCCTTGAGATTCTTCTCGGCAACTAAAAAAACAAAGGGTATTTACTGAGCGTAAATATTACCTCTATTTTTCAAGATTCATTAAATTTTTACGTTGTCAAAGTGGGCTTTTTCACATTTTAATGAACTGTCTTGCCGCTAAAATTTGATAAAAAGGGCGTAATATTTTAGTGTCTTACGCAGGGGGTGCCTTGTCAACGGTCTTTTTCACTCAGCCTGTCTGTCAATAAAAAAATAAGCAGTTTTTCGTCTCCTTTTTTAGCACCACAAAGTAGACTTAACACGTGGTTAAGTAATAATCACCGCTAAGAATATTATTTATTTATTTAATGCCAAAAGTGGCCACTTTTATCTTTAATCAGTAGTTCTCTGAATTTATCAAGTCTAGAATCAATAAAAGTAATTTTAAAAATACTACAGGTTAGTGTACTGAGTTGAACGGGTACGTATCGTCTGTGCTGTCATATGGTCTGATACTATGGGGCAATTCGGTTGATGTGTTAATGGCATTTCGGGTGCAAAAAAAGTGCATTAGGGCAATATCTGGCGTCTGGTTTTTGGACAGCTGTAAACCCTTATTCAAAAAGTTAAAAATTTTACCTCTACCTTGCATCTACATCAAGGAACTATGCTTGCTAGTAAAACAATATCCGCACTATTTTCGTATGCAAGCAGAAGTGCGCAACAAAAAGGCTTCTGCTAGGACTAGGTATAAATACGAGCTAAATGTACCTCAATGTAGGCTGCAAATATTTAGGAGGAATGAATATGTCAATGCCAATAAGGTATACAATAAATTGCCAAATGCATTTAAGGAACTTCCTATCCCCATGTTTAAGAAGAAGCTGACAAGGTGGCTATTGGATAATTGTTTTTATGACGTTCGTGAATACATGGAATATTGTGAAAATCCAAGAATTACCTAACTTACTTGCTCAATTTTGACATTGGTTATGAAGTATTGGACATATTTAATTTTATTGTATAAATAATTTTATTGTAAGAGTAATTGTATTGTTGTTGTGACATTTGAATATTTGTACACCATAAGTTGTGGTAGAATGTTTAGGACCTAACGAAAGATTAACACCATACCATGTAAAACTACATTCTCACAAATAAATATTTCTGATTTCTGATTTCTGAACTAGCATGATAGTGTTTTGTATTTTTCAAATTTGATGTGATTTTAAAGAAATAAGATGTGAGTGGTGCTAGTTTCAGTGCTGTAAGTTCTTTGAGTTAAAGACAAATCATAGTTAGATGAGTGGGCATAAAAAAAATATTATCAGAATTGATAATTTCCTATATCATATATGCGCTGCAAGGTCAGTCCCCGTCGGGGCTGGGGGTGTTCGACCGCGGCCTCGACACAAAGGGCTAAGAAGGAACATGGGTGGTTTTTAGTCAGTAGAAGTCTGACACACCCTTCCCCTCTGCCCAGAGCGGGAGGGGTTCCTTGATGATTTCCCAACCAAAAAAAAAAATGTATAAGCAATCGCACATAGTAAAATACTGGTAATCATTCATCCGGTTAGACTGGAAGTAAACCCCCCGTAGTTGGGAAAAGGCTAGCGAGAGAGAGGAGATGATGATGATGATGAAGATGCGTATTTTCCTGTTCAAATTTTAATAAAAGGTGTCCGAAACCTTTCACCCTCCAAACACCAGACAACTCCCAAGTAAATAATGTTTGACATCATTACTATTCCTATCGAAAATGAAAGCCTGACTAGTGCAATCATAGTGCTCTCAACTAAAATAAAAAGGAACTTTGGTAACATTGCCCGAAACAAATATAGCACTGAAAACTGATATGACGAGAGAGGTACTTAGGTTTTAAATAATTTCATCATCATCAGCCTATAATGTTCCCACTGCAGGGACTCAGGCCTCCTCTCTAGGAGAGGGATGGGCTATAATCCACCACGCGTGCCCAGTGCGGATTGGTAGATGTCACATGTCTTCGAATTTTTTGGTTCTAAGATATGCCGGTTTCCTCACCATGTTTTCCTTCACCGTTTTGAGAGCAGTGGTGTTGAAATAAATTACACAAAGTAATTCGCCTGACTGGATTCGAACCCACGACTCACAGTTCGTTAGTCGAGGCCGCGACCACTGGGCCACCACTGCTCAAATAATTTAAAAATGTATAAAATGTTGCTATAAAATAATAAATAGTTTTCAGATGCATCATTTCTGGATACGCTGCAAGGCGAACCCAACATACACACATCAAAAGTGTCTAGGGATCAAGCATTTTTATGCGGATTTCTTGAGATTGAGATGTGGCTTTGTAATAAATTTATGATTTTATAAATTTATATGGATCCTTTTTGGTGCATTTCATAATTTGAATCAGGAACTGTGAATCAAATTCGAGTAAAAGATGAAAATCAGATGTCAATATTTTCCCTATAAAAACATACAACGCATTGAAGACATTATTAGTGCTACTGTTTCCCTACTACTGATTAAAACCAACGTTATTATGGAGCGGCGACGTCATTTAAGCAGGGAAGAAATGCTCAGAGCCGTGGGAATGATAGAAGCTGGTTCCCGGCAACGTACTGTGGCTTTAGCTCTGAATACAAGTCAGAGTGTTATCAGTCGACTTTGGACACGTTACCGAAGCACTGGTACCGTGGCTGAGCGCCATGGAGGACGGTATCGCTGCACCACACGGAAACAAGACCGATACATTCAAATCTTAACTCGAAGAGCTCCAACAATAACCGCCATGATGTTAGCCGTGAGGCTTCATCACTCTTCAGGGAACTTAATTAGCGACCAAACAGTCAGAAACCGCTTGCATGAAGTGAACCTTCATTCCCGAAGACCGCTACGGGTACCACCTATAGCAATGCACAATCGTAGGATTCGATATCAATGGGCTCTTGAACACAGAAATTGGGCAGAAGAACAATGGCGTTTCGTGTGCTTTTCTGATGAGTCTCGTTTTGGTATGAGACCGGATACAAGACGTATACGACACTGGAGAACCCCTGGACGCCAACAGCGATTAAAATCCTGCCAGGAAGTCCATCCTTATAGTGGTGGAACCATCATGGTATGGGCGGGTATTTGGATCGGCGGAAGAACTGAGTTGATTTGGATCAGAGGCAACCCCAACCCTCAAATTTATGCTGAGACGATTGTATCAGACGTCATCGTTCCTCTACAAGTGCAAATCGGTCCCTTATTTCAGTTAATGCATGATAATGCACGACCGCACACCGCAAGAGTTGTAAGACAGACTCTCGCCGCAGCTAACATCAATGTCCTGCCCTGGCCTGCTCAGTCGCCAGACTTGAACCCGATTGAGCATGCATGGGATATGCTACAGAGAAGAGCTCTGCCGAATATGGAGGGTATCCAGTCGCAAGAAGACCTTTTTTTGTTGTTGCAACGAACATGGGCGGCCATTCCACAGCGTGATTTGGATGAACTCATTTTGAGTATGCCAAACCGATGTTCTTGTGAAAATGGCAAATTTCTTTATTAATGCAAAGGTGACTTGGTTTATCGTTACTGTGACAAACGAAAACACTTTATTTGATGAATCCTTAATGAAAATTTTAATTAATATCAATCAGGAGAAAAGTTATTGCAAAAATATATGTTGATCCCTAGACACTTTTGATGTGTGTAGTTAGGAATAGGCTAGGTAGATAATTATGACTGAAATATTAGTAGGATGACAATCTTCTAAATTAATTAATAGTTATTAATTCATTAAAGGTTCAGCAAATAAACAGTAGGCAACTTTCTCCTCTGGCTCCTAAGGTGTCATTATTTTAGGATCAATTTCCAAATGACTTTTATTTTAAATTCTAGTATTCTGGGAGAGCTCGCTGACGCCATTTTAAAACCGCTTAGTGACAAGAAGTACCCTCGCATTTGCTTTCAACATGGAGATAATGTAGAAATGTCATTAGGTAAGTGGAAAAGAATAGAGAACATAATATTGTAGAATAAGGTAGGTAACATTTAAACGTTTTAGGGGAGTTTTTTATACCAATTTTTTTCATGGTTTAAGGCGCGGATATACGTGAATTGGCCTTTTTTAGGATACATTAGAACCATTTTTTTCCGCAACCATCACCGGTTTTCTTTTCAAAAATATACATATTAGTAAAAATAAAATTTAAACATCATAAATAAATATACCAAGTAGCCTCTGTTTATGTAACTAACTACCATTTTTCTCCAAAACTATCAATCATAGGATATTTTTATTGTTATCAATATATTATAAAAGTCATACCTTCCGCTTATTTTTGCCAATAACTTTCTTAATTCTAATGAATCTTTTTACGTGATCGCTACTTGCAAATCGCGTAGCTACTACCCTTCTGGCGCCCAATAAATCGGTTGCGGGAGGGTGAAATGTCAGTGGCGTATATCCAGCTCTTAATGAAAATGTTGAGATGGAAGTGTGGTGTGTAAAGAAAGGGTAATTTTTTATTTTATTTATTTGGCTCACCAACAATTGATTACACTGGACAAGGAAAAGAGATACAGACATAAGAGTCACCGATAAGTGTATCAACCTCTTACAGGTAAGCACATTTGGCGTTGAGTGCCTACTTAGATACAGGTGAGTACCCAACTACTCACACACATATGATTTTGATTTTTAACGTATAATTTAAACTAACTAAATCTAAAACCTTAATTACATACAAAACTTAATTTACATACAATCCTTAACACGTAAAGTAGAGTAAAGTAAGTTATGAGTCTATCGAGGACGTGATATTAGGTGTTACACTTTTCTAAGTCACCTATCACACTCCATCAAAGCTTGCTGTTATCATAGCTAACTTATATAGCCAAAGTCTTTTCCTAATCCCACTGACTATAATCTCAATTGACCTTTCAGTAAATCGACCACAAAACGCTTGCAAATCAGATTTAGTAACGCAAATCTAACTAAATCTATTTATATACGGTATTAAATCAAAGGGACCTAAATAAATTGAGAAATTGATTGTTTCACAAAACCAGGTATTGTTACACAAACCAATATTATGATTGATGTTAAATATTATTTTATATTTTGGAACTGATCGAATTGTTTTGTTGATACAACCCTATCAAATTTTCAGAATCAATGAGTACTTATGACTTAAATTCCTACTCAATCATTTGTCAGCAAGATCTATTGAAGCTGGACATTAAAGATATGTCATGTTTTCATTAAATCTACGAACGAACGAATAAGTTTAGACCTTTGTGGCGGCTACTGAAAAATCCCTATTGTTCCAATAGGATTTTTTAACCTAACAACGCGTCTGGAGTCTGGTTTTATACCCATACAAAAGGTCGAATACCAATAGGGTATTTCAAAAAAAAATATAATTAGTCCGTCAGATAGGTTTCCAAAAAAGAATGGACACGTATTTTTTCTTTTTTCACGTAAACAAAAGATGAAGACGATACAGTGCTTCGAAAGTCGTGTCAAGTCGTGTGACTTCTGACTGACTGATAAGGTTAGTACTTTTTTACCCACAAAGTGACGTCAAAAGCCCACACTCATGATCTTTAACACGTTTTATTTTCGTCAAATTTTATTAATTTGATAAAACACAAAACACGTATCCAATATTTTTCGATAATCTAACAGACGGACTAATTAGATTTTTTGGTGGTACAAAAACACATCTGTCTAACTCTTTGGGTATTAGGTAATATTATAAAGGATGTAAAAGTACCCGTAACGAAGTTGAAAGGCACTTGTTCTCCTCGTCATTGCGAAAAAAATTTTTTCTAGACAATAGGTACCTGGGAAATCCTGAGGTATTAGAGATAATGGGGTCATAGTTTCAAATTTTGCACAGCTGTTTTTATTTAGTTTTTCAGGTTATAAATTTACTTAAATCACTTCCATGACCCGTTTATTATTCAAAGCTTCCACTAGCACATTTTTTTAAGAGTACTACATTGAGTTTTACCGTAAAATGTGATTTTTCACCCCAACAAAAAGTCGTTTCCCAGCAATAATTTTTGCGGGGTACTTAGTTTGATGGTCATAACACTTAGTTGATGGCTTCGTGAAGGGTTGTTTATACCCTGTACGTTAAGAGCTGGATATACGCCACTGACATTTCACCCTCCCGCAACCGATTTATTGGGCGCCAGAGAGGTAGGAGCTACGCAATTTGTGAGTTGCGATTACGTAAAAAAAATCCAAATAAATAATTAAGACAGTTATTGGCAAAAATAAGCTGAAGGACCCATCGGCTTGACTTTATCTATTATATTGATGGCAATAAAAATATCCTATGATTGATAGTTTAGCAGAAAAATTGTAGTGAGTTAAAAAACAGAGGCTACTTTGAATATTTATTTATGATTTTAATTTTTTTTGGCCTGAAGAGGACATGCTCTAGATTGTGTAGATTATTTTTTTTTTTTTGAAAAACAATCAGTTGATGGTTGCGGAATAAAATTGTTCTAATGTATCCTAAAAAAGGTCAATTCACGTATATCCACGCCTTAAATCTACACTCGTTATTGCAATAAAACAAATGAAATAATAGTCTGCATTCATGGACCGTTTTACGGGTATATGGTAATGACTATGACAATAACTTCCAAAATAATGTACCCAGAATTGAACTGCGCAATTTAAGTACCTACGCTAGTTTAATTTCCATAGCTACAAACGAGAGTTATTGGCACGAGTTTCTGGAAAAAATATCCATTCTTCTTGTGGGAGGGAATAGAGCCAAATTACGAATAAACTTAATTACTGGGAGATAGTTTATGGGCTGACCTAGTTACTGGTTGGTAGTTTGTCGCCACGGGGAGCCTTGAGCCGACGCCGCCCGCAGTGGGATAAAGATTATACTCACATTTATCATATTATACCTACTAACATGCATTCAGTTCCTCAATCTGGAAGAAATAATGTTTTTTTTTATGATAGATAGAGGAGGAAAAGCATGGTTACTCTGTGAAAGATGATTTTTAACGGCGAAAAAGTTTAAATTTTAAGATTGTCTCATCATGTCACCTAGCACAGTGCCTATATTTGGTGTTGGCAGAGTCTGAAGCCAGAGGTTGTTGTGCTCACCGACTTTCGACTTTCGACAGTTTCAGGCACGCAGGTCGTATAAATAAAACGATTCCTAATCACAAGTAATGATATCACCTGAGAAAATTAATATGAAGGTACGCAAGGGATATGAGGCCTACAAATTTTTAATTCCTAAAATGAAACTACCTGTTTTTATGGATGAAAATATATGGCCGGAAGGTGTGTCTTTCCGGCAATTTATTGAATTTAAAAAAACCTTGAATGGATAAGTCTGTAAAGCTAATAAGTTTTAATTGTAAAAGTGTTACGACGTCAGTTGATTGTATCAGACGTCTGTGCGACACGGCGGACGTTATCGCACTGCAGGAAACGTGGTTGTTACCGCATGATCTGGCCTTTTTGGGAAACATACACAACGACTTTGCATTCACCGGGAACTCAGCAGTGGATACGGCAGCAGGTGTACTTCGTGGTCGACCCTATGGAGGTGTAGCACTTCTGTGGCGGAAGAGTCTGTTCTCGATGGTTAGTGTTATAAAGTGCAGCAGTGCTCGTATCGCGGCTATAAAAGTGAGTTTGTGCGACAAAGATATGCTAGTGTTTTCGGTATATATGCCTACCAACTCCAGTGACAATCTCGCCGAGTTTACTGACTGCTTGAGTGAAATCGCAGCTATAATCGACAGCAATAGTATAGAAACTGTATTTATGTTAGGTGACTATAATGCACATACTGGCGAGCTATTCCATAGTGAACTACTTAAGGTCTGTGAGGAACAACAGTGGTTATGTGCTGATATTGAGTGCTTGCCTAGTGACTCATACACTTTTGTGAGTGATGCGCATGGGTGTAGGCGCTGGCTTGACCACTGTGTTACGACACAGGCCGCGCAACGGACACTCGTTAATGTTAAGGTACTGTACGATATATATTGGTCGGATCATATGCCTATAGAGGTAGAATGTAATCTAAAGTTAATTACACCTAATATAGTATTACCTAAACCTAACAATAATAACATTGTCTGGGGGCAACGTGACTCGACTCAGATTAGTATGTATGAGGAAATGTGTAATGTGGGTTTACGGGGAATAGATTTTCCGCACGAATTCAGTCACTGTGCAGACATTCATTGTAGGAATGTGAATCATAATATTGTTCTGGATGAATTGTACAGTAACATAATATGTATTCTCCAACAGTCTGCTGAGTGTAGTGCGACGGCGAATAGGCCCCGAACGTATAAACCTGTGCCAGGATGGAATAAATATGTAAAAATAGCTTACGAGGAGGCTCGCTTAGCTTTTCGAGGTTGGCAGTTATGTGGTAAACCAGGTACAGGTATTGAATACAATAAAATGCGTGATACGCGGAGAAATTTCAAAAGTAAATTAAAATGGTGTCGTAATAATGAAAAACAAATTAAACTAAATTTAATAGCTGAAAATCATAAATCTAAGGACTTTGTAAATTTTTGGAAAAACTCGAATAAACTGAATCCTAGGTCGAGCCTCCCCGTAAGTGTTGGTGGTAATCATGATCCCACACAAATTGCTAATATGTTTGTAGACCAATTTAAAGTGAAGCCCTTGGCAAATTCCTCTGCTGGTTATGTAACGCATGAGGTGACTGGCGCTGGCTTGGGCATGGCGCGGGGATTGAATTTATCTACTAAAGATGTCAAGAAAGTGATAAAAAATATGGTTAGAGGCAAGTCCCCGGGACATGATCACCTTAGTGTCGAGCACCTTAAGTATGCAGGTGTACACTTGCCAAGAGTATTGTCGATGTTTTTTAGACTGTGTGTGAGTCATTCTTATCTGCCCAGTGCACTTATGCGAACTATAGTTGTACCTGTCATAAAAAATAAGACCGGTGATGTTGCTGATCCCAGTAACTACAGACCAATATCCCTGGCAACGGTCATAGCAAAGGTGCTGGATAGTCTGCTGGATACATACATGGCCCCCAGGATTGACTTGCATGATGCACAGTTTGGCTTCAGGCCTGGCCTGTCGACTGAAAGTGCCATTGTGTGTTTAAAGCGGACTGTCCGGTATTATACGGATAGGAAGACACCTGTTAATGCGTGCTTCTTAGACCTGTCCAGGGCATTCGACCTTGTCCCTTATGACCAGCTGTGGGATAAGCTAAGAAATGAGAGGAAAGTAGATTCTGAGGTCACGTCATTGTTAAGATTCTGGTATGAGAACCAAATAAACAATGTGAGGTGGGCTGGGACTATGTCCGAGGAATATAAATTGAAATGCGGGGTGAGGCAGGGGGGGATCACCTCCCCTCGCCTTTTCAATTTGTATATAAACCAGCTGATTGTTGAGCTCAGCAATACTGGTGTCGGCTGTCATATTGACGGAGTTGCTATGAACAACATCAGCTATGCAGACGATATGGTCTTGCTGAGCCCATCAATCAGTGCGTTAAGGCGTCTGCTGAAGGTCTGTGAGAACTATGCGGTGACTCAGGGGCTTAGGTATAATGTCACTAAGAGTGAGTTACTTGTCTTCAATGGTGGTGCCAAAAGATACTTAAGTGTTCCATGCATCTCATTAGCAGGTACACCCTTGAGGCAAGTCTCAAAATTTAAATATCTGGGCCACTGGGTCACTGAGGACCTGTGCGACGATTTAGATATTGAGAGAGAGCGTAGGGCGCTGTCTGTTCGTAGTAATATGCTGGCCCGTAGGTTTGCACGGTGTTCTTACGACGTTAAAATGACGCTTTTTCGGGCTTACTGTCAGACTTTTTACACCTGCAGCCTTTGGGTCAAGTATACGCAGAGGGCATACAGCGCCCTGCGTGTTCAGTATAACAATGCTTTCAGGATGCTTGTGGGGCTGCCGCGGTATTGTAGCGCTTCGGGTATGTTTGCCGACGCGAGAGTGGATGATTTTTACGCCATTATTCGTAAACGATGCGCTTCTCTCCGGCACAGAACTGATATCAGCTCCCACGGCATGTTGAGAGCATTGCGTGACCGGTGGGACTGCCCGATGCTTGGTAGATGGGTGAGACTGCACACACAGATCGGCTTCAGATAGCTGTACGTGCATTTTATTTTATTCCTTTTATGTTCTTTTATGCTTGTTTGTGGTTTTTATGTGTGTGTATTGTGTTATTTTTATGTTATTTGTGATTCGTCTCTGTTGTGACATTATTATGTAATTTGTGATGTTTTTTGATTATGTTATTTTGTATTGCTTATTTGTATTTCTTATGATTTGATTGATTATGTTTTGTTGTTAATTTCGCTTGTCTAATTCTATGGACTTTAACGTCTGCGATTAAATGATTATTATTATTATTATAATCTACTTGCTGAGTCTCTCTGCAAACGGATATTCGTGCCGATCCGTATCCGAGCAGGTCACTTTCCAGGCGTCTTCTACATCGGTCAAGCATGGCACTTTATAGTCAACCAGGGAGAGAATTAAACTGTTCCTGATTAGTTTTTCAGTGCTGTAGACAGAAGGTAGGAAAGCTAATAAGTTAACTGCATAAAAAATCTATCTATCTATACATGACATACATAAGAAGAGAAGGCCTGACTGACTGACTGACTCATCAACGCCCAGCCCAAACCCTTGGACAAAGAAAGCTGAAATTTTGCACAGAGGTTCCCTTTATAATGTAGACTGGGTTTAAGGAAGGATTTTTCGAAATTCAATCCCTAAGGGAGTTCAATAGGGGATAAAAGTTTGCATGAAAAACCTTATTCCTTGAGTTAATATACTTGCAACTTGGCACAAATAAATTATAAAGTAAATTATAAAGTTTGTCACTTTTATTTTTTCTAATCCCAAACTCAAACTCAAAGCATTTATTTCAATTAAACCATTACTGGCACTTTTGAATGTCATAAGAACAATTCATAAAACAAAACAACGAAGAACTACGAGTGCAATACGTCATTCCATAAGCCACCACGTACCACACGCCGCCGAATGCCCGCAACGACGAACACTGCAATCAAAAAAGCACGCAGCGACGCACACCGCAACAACGAATGCACGAGACTTCGAATCACGGAACAACGAATGCACGCCGCACGCGCAACGCCGCCCCGCGACCCGGATCTACCCCCTAAGGGGGGATTGGGAGGTGTTAAAGTTTGTATCGAAGAATTTTAACGCGCGGTTCGATTAACTCGACGCTCAATATTATGCTTGAGAACAAAAATAAAAAATAACGTGTATCAGGGTTTTTCGAAAATCGACCCCTAACGAGGGAGCATTTTATCGCGGGGCTTGATTAACTCGAAAATTGGTGTATAAATCAAGTTATGGAAGCATCACAAATGATTTTTTAACACCCCTATGGGGCTGAAAACAGGCAATACAGTTTATATAGAAAATCTTATTTGAAACTCCACAATACTCAACAAACAACTTTCAATACTCGCCTATGTAATAAAGTTTGTCATTAAAGGGTTTGGGGGGGGGGGGTTAATGGGGATTATTTACGTAACAATTTTTTTCTAATTCTAGATTAACAAACAGGGTACTTTTAATCACAGTGATACGTTCCCGTAAGATATTTGCGACACCCACGCGGGCGAAGACGCGTGTAAAAGCTAGAGTAGATCATAAACACTAATTTCCATCGGTAAGAGATATTTTTTGGAATTTGATCCTAGTGTGAATCCGCCCGCAAATGTAATGCATTTTTGAACACGCGACTCTTAAATAACTTTACTTGGTTATACAGCACGTGTTGCGATGTTGCGAATGTTGCGATTGCATTCAGAATCAAATTCCCAACTCTGTTGCCCTCGTTCCGGCTTGTTTGGATTTCAATCTGTGATTTTTATTTGATTTCAAAGAGGTTCTACCTATTTTCGCAGTGTCACAGTCAAAGGTGATCTCGGAATTGTTCCACGGCGATTTTATTCGGTTTAAAAAAAATGGGTTGTATATAATTTAGTAACATTGTCCCAAACAAGCTCTTTGCTAGCAAATTCGTCCGCCCGTTCCTATTCCGTGGAAATGTAAAAATCCAGCCTTAATTTAGGCAAATTTTTAACTTTCTAGATCTTTCATTTTTCTACAGAAAGTCTAAGAGTTAATCAGTGGAAGAGTGCGTCACGGCTTTTCGTAAAATATGTATATATAACGCAATTAAAAACTACAGCAATCCTTTAACTCGTCTGAAACACGAAACCGCAAACAAAAAACGAGAAAGAAAATAATAAATGTTTACTCTCCAGCAAGCAGCACGTAAGGAGATACTTAGTTTGTTGTGACTATTTATTTTCATTTCAGGATTCAATTCAGAGACACGTATTTATTCTGACATTCGATTGTCCGTAGCCGCGGGCTGTGTACGATACTTGTAGGTACCTAAATGTTTATGAGTTTATGAATTGCAGGTAAAAAACATTAATTAAGAAAGAAGTGATTTGCCGTGACTTATTCTTCAAATTTTTTATACAGGGTGTAAATTAACCCTTCACACATACGTCAACCAAGCATTCTGTACATCAAACTAAGTACCCCTATTGCCGAGAAACGAATTTTTTTTTTTGTTCAAAAAACATTTTACGGTAAAACTCAAGGTAACACTCTTAAAACATTGTGCTAGTGGATGCTTTGTAATAGTAAACGGGTCATGGAGGTAATTTAAGTAAAGTTATAACCTGAAAAACTACTAATTACAAAAACAGCTGTGCATAATTTGAAACTTTGACCCCCAATATCTCCGTAACTAAGTTGTTCCCAGGTATGGTCTAGAACAAAAAAAATATCACAGTGGTGGGGAGAACAAATGCCCTTCGTTTGCGTTAAGGGTACTTTGACACCCTTTATTATCGGTTTTCCTTGCCTATCTGGACAACAAAGTAAACTATGCATAAATATCATGGGCAAAAGTAAACTATGCATAGCAGGACCAGCTTGACTCCAACAGGCAGATTTAGGGCCAAACTAGAGAGAATTAAAAAAAAGAAAAAAAAAATTATGCCCGGCTGTAGGACGAACAACACAAAATATGCAACTGGCCTTTCTTTGGAGGATGGGAAGTGACAGACTTCTACTAACTAAAAACCATCCACGTTCCTTCTTAGCCCTTTGTTGTCCCTTTTAAACAACCCGCAGCCCCGACAGGGCCTAACAACAGGTTTGACTTATGCTATCGAAAGCCTTGTGAAGTCAGTCTTTGTATAAATATAAAAAAGCTTTGAAAGCGAACGGCAGTTACACAGGTATCATAATAACTTTACAGCAAACTCGGTTCCTCTAAACACTTTCAACATTTTTACATAAATGCAACACGAGTAAATATTGTAAAAGAGAACAACAAAATGAGCCACAAAATAACAATACAATTCGTCTGTTTGTATTATAATCAACAGAGATGTTCGTGGAAATGAAAAAATATGATAGTACAAGGTAGGGGTTCACTGTGAGCGGAAAGTGAGGAAGGACGAATACGATTAATTTCGAGCAACAGTATCATCACTTTATTTTCAACAAATTGTACTAATTTGTGCACAGTTGATAGTAATAGGCTTTTACTTACATGGAACTTAAATTTGGCTGTCGAAATCATAAAAACATAATCAATCAATCATAATCATAATAGACTTCTGCTTAAACCTACGGGGATCACAATTCTGATGTTTTTTTAGGGGTCCGTACCTCAAAAGGTAAAAATGGAACCCTTATAGAATCACTCGTGCGGCTGTCTGTCCGACCATTCCCCCCCCTCCTTATATCCGAAACTACTGAGAAAATATAGTAATTAGTTCGTATAGATTACAGTAAAACCTATAAGAAGTCAAAGTGCGGAACCATTCATGTGCAAGTCCGACTTGCACTTGGCCATTTTATTTTTGCTAGCCCGTCCCACTCCTGTGCATAGGCCTCCCCCAATTCCTTCCACTTCTTACGATATGGTGTGCTTCTTCTCGCTCTTGGTGAGAAAAAGCCTGATTATGTTATGTTATATTATCGTAAGTACTAACTAGACTTATTATCCCATGTCTTGCGGCGCAGACGCAATGCTTCTTTTTTTTCATCAATGCTTCTCATCGATCATTTTGTGAAAAAGACCACAGATGAAACCACGATGTCATCTATGTACGACGATTTTTTTTATGTAAGATAAAAAAATCGTCGCACAAATATCAAAAATACAACAATCTAAGTAATAAAAATCGCGAAAAAACCAACTCGCTCACAGTACAACCAAAACCCAGCCCATCGCATCGCCAACCCCGTAACTTGAAACACTGATTTTCCGTGAGAAAATATTTGCGCGTGAAAAACGGTTTCACCAAACAAATCATGTTACACGATTGGATGAAATTGGGCAACAAAGCGTGCCTTTACGTACAAGAGTATTAATAGACACCTGGGGACTATAACAACAGCCTGTACTTGATTGAGATATATGGGGTGGATTGGAAATGATTTTTGTTACTTTGTTTATTTTATACGCGTATTTTTTGCAAGACCGCCGCACTATTCCCAAACCACTGCAACTCCTGAGAGCCAGAATCAACAGTGACGACCACCGCCTATAGCATCACAAACAACATAACATCACGCTTGTACATCCCCGAAGAGTATAGGGAAGTAGTTCATGTACTCCACTCGCATTTCTAATCTAAAGCCTAGCAAATATTTAGTTTGATCCTGTAGGACCTAGTCTTAGCTCTAATTAATAATACCCTAATTAAAGCCTAAGGCCACCTTAATATTAATTAATCAAAGACTGAACTATTCATGATTAGATCAGTACAAGTTTAAAGTCTCATACAAATCGCTTTAAGCCGTTATTGAAAATTAAATAGAACACCAAGTCGTTAAAGAAAAGATAATTATAACAGAGAATCCAATCACCGGGGTAATAAAATTTTCCTTTAAGCCTAGCTCCAACAATTATTCCAAGGTAGCTCCTTTAAAGCCTGGGATACAAAGGATTTAGTTCGATAGCAACAAGTTTAAATAACTAAAATTAACTCCTTGTATAAAAGCTGTAAAAGACGGAGCTCGTGGCTAGAAAATAACAGCACCTCAGATCAATCTTCAGGTTAAGCCGCGCTTGCCTTGGCTGATCTGTGGATGGGTTACCACCCATATTACATACCGAGATTTCTCCGTGTCTCAAAATGTACGATAAACCTTTGGTCCCGGCTCTCATTTGAACATCTTTGACAGTCGCAAGAGGTCGTCAGAAACCCGATAGTCCCACAACCAGTCTTACCAAGGAGAATGGTATTAGCCAGTGCCAACTGGGTTGTGGAGATCAGGCGGATGGTGACTACCGGTATTTTACATAGAACGAAGTTAATTTAAGTATCTGGGTAAAAACAACGTTAATTAAATAATATGTCTCATGGACGCTATCTTCCTGAATGACAAGAATAATTTCCTTGTTGTGTAATATCAAACTCCGAAAGACGTTATGTACCGTTTTTCGAAACGGGAAAATAAAATCCAATATCATTCGACTTTTCATTTTCTCACAACCAAGAACTTTTCTTGGCAATCATAAGATTTCTTAAGCTTCTAACTTCATGACGTACAACAAATCGACCCGTGTACAACATCGCCCTAACTAAATCAACTCAAGTCCTCCTAGATCTTAATCTAGTAGGCTTTAACTCAATTCCTTTGTTGCTAATTCATTAATCAAAATGGTTAACAAATTATATCTTTGTATTATTATATTCTTAGGCATAAGAGAGTTGAGAAATTGGAAGAAACTATTCAACCAGTTAATTTCAGAATTTCTCGGAACATTTTTATATTTATCTTTAGTAATGTCTTCTGGTATTGCTTATGGCACTAACAATGCGAGCGTGGTTATAGCCTTAGGCAATGGACTTGTCGTAGCTTCAATAGTGCTGGTATTCGGTCATGTTTCCGGTTCGCATATAAATCCTGCTGTAACGGTTGGGGCTTTAGTGTGTGGACATATAAGGCCTTTGAAAGCGGTGTGTTACGTTTTAATGCAAGTTCTGGGCAGTATTGCGGGTGAGTTATGTTTTGTATTGCTGTTTATTGCGGGATTTTGTGGTCGGAATATGGACTGTATTGGGACAAATTTCTTTACACGCTTTAATAACATAGCGAGATCACTCCATGCCTCGGTAAAACTCGCTAAGTGTTGATCTCGGCTGTCATCAGAGTACCAGCGCTGGCGTTTGTAAAAAATGTTGCAGCACCATGCTGAGATAGTGGCCTTTTAGCCTCGTACGGGACTTATTTGAATTCTGTTTTTTTTTATTGTCTTTGTCTTTTTATAAGCTTTTTCATGTTTTCGTTCTCACGTAAATTTTTAATTATTAAATTCTTGGGTGAGATCAATAAATACTTTTTCTTCTTTCTTTCTTCTTCATTTATAGATCTTGGACAGCTCTTACGGGTTTGAAATACTTGCACTGACTGGTGGTGGACTGGTTCCACTCAAATACCAAAAGACCATCCCATACAATAATCTGCATAGTCTACGTGTGTGTATACCAAGATTAAGTCTAGACCTTAAAAGAGATTATGACCTCTGAGTTGGTTTCGTATGTTTCTTCCCAAAGTGACTTGTAAAAGTGTTTGTAAATACATATTTACAAAATAACCATTAGTTATCATTTGTCAAACAGTCTTCAAGAGCTACCGTGTTTTCCCGTCCTACATTATAGCTTTATGTAAAGGCGTGTTACTATGGTATACTGGAAAGTCACCAAAACGTAGTTATGATAATCAGGTCACCTATATAATATAACCTGAAAGAATACAACTATACACGTCACCAGAATATTTTATCAAAGCATTATCCTGCAACTCCTAAGCGTAAAGGAGTTATAACTTCCGTCATCAGCTCATCAACATGAGGTGATGGTCCTGCCAGATGTGAATACTTGAATAGTTTTAGAAATAACACAAAAAAATTATGGTTGTCCTCAATTTCCCTGAGATTCCATCACCAGATCCTAAAACGGTAGCAATGGGACCACTTCGGGAGTATTTATTCTTTGGAATAAAAAAAATATTTTTCATTTCGCTTCATAAATGACGGAGTTATGTGGAAATAAACATACAAAAATAACAACATATACAGACGAATTGAGAACTTCCTACTTTTTGGCGGTCGGTTGAAAATCGACCCAAGCTTTTTAATACGGAGGGTCTTCTTCAAGTCTTGTTCACTAATCAGTTACTACTCAAATACACAGTAAACTAAGTAATAAACAAATATTTTAGTCCAGCAGTAAACGTGAAAGATTATTAAGTTCTCTTCGTTACTGGAGACTTTAATTATCTCATGTCAAATTAGATGTCTGTCACTAGACGCCACACAGTGAATTTCGTTGTAATTATCTTTTAGCGAATGTAATTAACGTAGGATCTCATGTTCTTAGACAGTGTAAATATACTGTTAAGACTTGACATTCTGGAATACTTAGGCTGAACGACGATAGGGTTGATGTAGGGTAGTTGACGAAAAAAATCTATTAAATTTCCAAAAAATATAGGACACATAAATTATTCTTTTTTCACGTAAAAAAACAATGAAGACGATACAGTGCTCCGAATACTCTAGTGACGTCATATTGCATAACATTTTTTTACCAGAAAGTGACGTCACAAGCCCCCACTACACCATCTTTAACGCGTTTTATCTTCGTAAATTTTTATTAGTTAGTAACTACTTGTGGACTGCTTAGGTATGAAATAAAGATATATTATTATTTAAACAAAAATACGTCTTCAAAATTTTCGATAATCTATAACTAACGGGCTAAACAGAATCATATTTTTTTATACCTACGGAAGACTCAAAAAGCTCTTCTTAACGAGTCGATATCGAATTTTCATTAAATTAAATAATATATTTGTATACAGGGTGTTTGGAAGGGAGCTGTACATACGCCTAGGGTAGAAACTAGGGATAGTCTGCTACCTACCCCCGCCCATTATATTGACCTTGGCCTCAAGGTTTTTTTTTAATTTATTATTATTTTTTATTTGACTTTTTTATGATTTTTTGACTAAAACTACCTGTAGCTCAAAATCTATCCATGGGACCGGTCGGCTAATGGTCTTGTTTTAATCGTTAGAGTCTTAGGGTCCTGCAAAAAATTATTTTACACCAGAAAATTGTGGAGAAGAAAAGTTATGGGGCCTGAAGTACCGTAGTAAGGTAAAGAAATAATTTTAAATTAAAAAAAAACCTTGAGGCCAAGGTCAATATAATGGGCGGGGGTAGGTAGCAGACTATTCCTAGTTTCTACCCTAGGCGTATGTACAGCTCCCTTCCAAACACCCTGTATATATAAATATTTATATTATTAAATATTTTGCCAAAAATTCAGCAATGGTACCTCCGCTCGCTCATACAGTCATAAGATGGGCTATTGTCTGCTATACGCCCCATACAAACTTGAGATCTGAGCCGTCTATGAAGCCCCATCTGTGAAGATTGTCTGTGCTACGGCCAACTTAACATTAATAATAATAATAATTAATATTTTTAAAAGTAATTGGTTTACAATGTTACTACATAAATACATGTAGATATAAACTCGTGATTCGACTTATTAAACGCCGAACGGTCTTCCTCCTCTCTCCTATTTTTATCTATGCTGTGCCAATAAAGAATTGAGAATTGCATTATTTCAGGCCAGAACGTACAATACGAATAAACATGACAAACCATAAATTATATTTGGTTCGGGCTTCCAAATTTGAAAAGTCTCGGTAGCAATTCTCATTCTGATCTTGAAGGTCGCAGCCTATCACTACAAATGATTTCATCACGGTACCGGTGATAAAATTGACTTCTTTGCACATTTGTCAAAACTGGTATTCACAAACAAACTAACTTCATTCACAATTACCATCTTCCACCGTTTCAGGAGCATCAGTAGCCTACGCAGTATCAGCGGACACCATCCGAGGGAACCTTGGAGCTACGGTCCCATACAAAGACACCACTGCACAACAAGTCTTCGCTTTGGAGTTCCTGTCGACATTCTTGCTTGTTGCCGTTTCGTTAAGCATCGTTGACGTTAATAGGGGAGCCAGAGGTCTTGGGTCCGCACCCTTAGCCGTGGGACTATGTATCACTGGGTGCTTTTGCTGTACCATGCCTTATACGGGGTCGATGAACCCGGTAAGGACCTTGGGACCAGCTGTCGTGATGGGTAACTATGACTTTCATTGGGTGTACTGGGTAGCACCACTTTCGGGTGGCCTAGTGGCTGGGATAGTGTACAGGTGCGTGTTGCGTGCGAAATGGAGTCTGTTCCATTTTCATACTGAAGAAGAACCGAATTAAATACATATAATTATGTTAAAATTATGATGTTTTCATTCGAAAGGAATGTGTTTCCTGATTATCAATTTTAGCTTTAAAATATGACCACGTTAAAATATATTTTTCTTTCAGTGCGAGGCCCAAATCGGAACTAACGCCAATATTTTCCAAATAAAACAATAAACATCAGTGTTTGCCGACAGCGCTTTCCCCCTGTCAACGTCCTTCGAGTACCAAAACAACTATGTACTCATTGATGATGCATCATGATTAATTTAGACGTAAACTGGATATCGTTGATAAATTAGGTACCTACCTAATTATTTCCGGAAATAGCAGTAACTGTTGTGTATATGTCTACATAAAATGAATCGCAAGAAGTGCGAATGTAGTGTCGTGTTGTTGTGATGTTTTGAGCTCTCGGCGTGGACGACATCCAATGTGTGTAGGTCTAAAATGGCCACTTAAGCAGATTATAATATGAATTGCGTTAAAAGACGTAATCAGAACATCTAACAGACAAAAAACTTGTACAGAAATGATCCGTATTCTCATTCTCTTGCGTAACTCGGAATTTTCCGAATGATTAGTATAATTCCTCAAAGATATATCTTGTCTGATATTGTCGATATAAACTCCGAAGAAAAGTTCTTTTAGCTCGCCATTGTTCTTTTAATTCGAACATTACGTATCTGTTGGTGAACAATACGAGAAAGGATAATTAATTATTGTTGGAGCTTCGAGCTTACAAGCATAGGTTTTCGTTTTCGTAATGGAATATTGTAGTTGTCTTTTTGAAATCATTAGATTCAATAATTTAGTCTGCCGCATGTCGGTGGAGCTATGGGTAAAAATTACCACCCAGTGGATACCAAGAAGCAGGAATCGACAACGCGGCAGGCCCAGCAAAGAGATGGCAGGATGAGCTGGACTCTTTCTCAAAGGATTGACCTATAATTGTAACGTGACGTATTCACTCGTAGTTTTGTTTTTCGTAGTTTTGTTTTATGAATTGTTCAGACATTCAAAAGTGCCAGTAATGGTTTAATTGAAATAAATGCTTTGAGTTTGAGTTTGAGTTTGAATCTAGATCGCAAAAAATGGAAGGAGGGACGGGAGGCCTTTGTCCAGCAGTGGGACACTATAGGCTTAAAATAATAAATAGTCAGTGTTTCCACTGATTTGACTGCGGTCTTCGCTACTGTCGCGTATCGCTTCTAATAATGTTTTTTTCAACACTACAAATTCAACTAGCTATTTCCTAACCAATTTTCGTCCTTGTCAACATCTAGTAAAGCCGTTTACTCGTCCGTCGTCTCCGAGTAAACTACATTTGTAAGCAAGCGAGCTGTCACGGTACGTTGCACGCTATTCAATGGATAAGGACCTACTGAGCGGTGAAAAGCTATTGATAGGAATGGAAGTTCCTCAGTAAACTATCCCCAAAGCTGTATGTTGGAGTTGTTGATGTGTTAGCACGTACATAAACTCGCGCCCTTTTCCCCTTGGGGTAGGCAGAAACCACAGAACGCCACTAGCTTCGATCCTTATACTCGTACATTCCTACACGCACGCCGGTTACGAGTACTACGCACCTGTCCTTTCTGAAGAACGGCACCAATAATAATAATAATAATAATATTCCACAACTATCACACAACGCCATCTAGTCCCAAGCTAAGCAGAGCTTGTGTTATGGGTACTAGACAACTGATAAACATACTTATATATTTCTAAATACATACATATTATAGATAAATTACACCCAGACACAGAACAAATGATCGTGCTCATCACACAAACATTTGTCCTGGGTGGGAATCGAACCCACGACCCCCGGCATAGCAGTTAGGGTCACTAACCACTAGACCAACAGGCCAGTCAAAGAAGAAAAGAATAAGATCAGTGTATGTGTGTGTGTTGATGTGTTAGGTATTAAATAAATAAAATAACTAAACGGAACCATAATTAATATTATTGCTGATTAGCCGTGTACTGACTGATTGCGCAGCCTCGCGAGGCAGCCTCGGACGTATGCCGCGCCACACGATCATTTTCATTACATTGTTTTCCGCGGGCGAGGCACGTCCTGACCGACCGCATAAATTGCCTCGCGCGCATGCCTCGCGAGGCTGCGTGCTCAGTCAGTACACGGTTATTCAAACAAAGCGATGAACGGGACATTTTAATATTATTTCAATATTGAAACAGTTAACCACAAATAATAGTTGAGTTTCGTTTAAGGGACGACAGATGACCCTTGATTTTTTATATTATAAATTTTATTTAATATTTTTTAACATCGCGTGCATGTATGAACGTAAACGAAGCAGGAGGAGTATGATTGAGGTAAAGAGTAGGCCAATTTCATAAAAAAAAAACAATTAAAGATCGTAGCCCATAGCGTTCTGTGGTTTATGCCTACAGCCAGGAGAAAAAGGCGATATATATTTTTATAATGTATACTTATACATATATTTTATATATAATTCCTCATGGTAAACATAATAATATATGTTTCATTTAATTGTGTATTTACTTGCATAGATTTCTCAAATAAATAAATAAATGGTTGCTAATTTGTATGTATCTTCTAATCAACCCGGCATTGCATTAGGAACATAATGCCATATCAATCGGGAACTGAGTACATAGATCTAATTAAATACCGATCAACTAAATTAATGCCGTTTTGAGCTCTCTGTGCGTCTGGGAGGAAAACTTGGAGTGTTAATTACCTATATTCATTACGTACGACGACGGTAAATTGATTTCATTCGGTATTTAATTATAGGTTTGCCTCTGACATAGAGATCGCAGTTTTTTATTAAATTTTGAAGCAGTTTTTATAGAGCAGCGGTGGCCCAGTAATAGTGGCGGCCTCGACTTACGAACAGTAAGTCGTCGGTTCGAACACAGGCACGTGCTTTGTGTAATTTATTTAAACGCCACTGCTCTCAAAACGGTGAAGGGAAACATCGTGAGGAAACCGTCACGTCTTAGAACCAAAAATTCGAAGACTTGTGACATCTACCAATAAGGACTGGGCCCGCGTGGCAGATTATAGCTCATTCCCTCTCAAAAGCGAGGAGGCCTGTGTCCTAGCAGTGGGAACATTGATGATGAAGCAGCTTTTGCAGAGGATATTGACACTTAACAGACGCTATTCAGTATTTTAAAGGAAGTTTGAAAGTGACCGCTGTTATAGATAAATTAAAACGAAGTCTATTTTTTTGGTATGGGCATCTAATGAGGAGGAATGAAACGCATGTGACTAAACAAGTGATGGATATTAATGTTGATGAATGCAGAGGATAGGATGACTGTAGTGTATATCTATTTAATAGAAATATAAACACTGTCTCACAGCCACAAGGAGTCAGGAGAGCTGTCACTAATGACATCTGTCAGTTACATGATGGCGGGAAGTTGGAAATGAAGTGATCCTGGACTGAGGCTTGGTGGTCTGGTGTGAGCCTGTGATATAGTTAGTTAATTGAGTTATCAACCTATTAGGTCAGTTACAAGTGGATGCTACAATGACCATAGAATAGATTGTGTGAGGAATGATATGAAAAAGAAATAATGCCGTGACGTTTGGCAGGGAACATAACGTGCTATTCAGTGTAGAAAAAAAAATACAGTACCATAAACCATAAAACAAGTATAATTTAAAACAGTTAGGTGAGCTGGCAACACTCTAGACCACATTATTTTCTACACGAAGGCTTTATCTTGAGCTGTTTATCGTGGAACGTTTTCCCCTTTTGTTTTCCTATATTTAAGTTTAAGTTTAAAGTTGAACTTCGTGTAAACTAGCCGTTATTTAAAGCTGTTGGTTCACACGATATAATTATTAAAGTACTTAGTAAGTATAATAAAACAAGTCGTGCTGACTATAAAAAAAAACTCTATGGAGGCTCCCAAGAGAGTTTTTTTTAAACTATGGCTATAGTTTCACATCATTAGTCCGAGGCACCAACTCGTAGAATAGTCTAGATGTTTAGCAAAAGGTCCTGAGTTTGATTCCCAGCAGGGCTATTGTGTATCTTTTGACAGTGGCTAACATATAATGTCCATCAATTAACTGTCAAATGGTTCCATTTTGTACTAAACTATAACCAATTTGACAGTTAATCCATGGACAATATGATAGCCACTGACAGTGGCTAACATATAGTGTCCATCAATTAACTGTCAAATAGTTCCATTTTGTACTAAATCATAACCAATTTGGCAGTTAATCCATGGACAATATGATAGCCACTGACATTTAAAAGATACGCAATAGCCCTGCTGGTCGAGCTGGGTGTGAATTTTTTTTTTTTTTTTTAGACCTCGTAGAAGATGGCGAGATGATCTGGACAAGACCAACGACTAGTGGTCCACATTAACCTTAGATGGAAATAACTCGAAGCCATGGGGAGAGACCTTTGCCCTGCAGTGGGATGATACAGGCTAACAGTATCAGTATCATTAGTACCACCACTAATTAAAGCAACATCATGGCACAGATAATATGGAGTTTTTCTATCAGGATTTTTTCAGTTACAGCCACGAGGATTGGATCTGCCATGTGTCTGGTCGATGGTAATAAGCTCACCCTCTATTACAAAGTACTTACCCCCTGCCCCCCCCCCTGCTCACTTGGTCGCACCGGCAGAAAAACTATCCCCTGGTCAAGAACTGCAGTGCTGTGGCCGTTATGGAGATACCACTGCGTGCTCAAGTTGGCCGCAATCGATCCAATTTAGCTAGATAGGGTATACAGGGTGTAAATTCACCCTTCACACATACGTCAACCAAGCATTCTGTACATCAAGTCAAGTACCCCTACGCAAAAATTTTTGATGAGAAACGACTTGTTTTTGGGGTCTAAAATCTCATTTCACGGTTTACCGGTTACATTGAGTTTTAACTCTTAAAACATTGTGCTAGTGGGTGCTCTGAATAGTAAAAGGGTCATGGCGGTAATTTAAGTAAAGTTATAACCTGAAAAACTAGTATTTACAAAATTTGGAACTTTGACCCCCAATATCTCCGTAACTAGAGGTTTCCTAGGTATGGTCTGGAACAAAAAAATGTTTGCAGTGGTGGGTAGAACAAGTGCCCTTCGTTTGCGTTTAGGGTACTTATACCCCCTAATAGACCCATCTTGGGCACAATGCGAGTGTGGAGCCCGAACACAGGATATACCACAAACATATCTCCTTCCTGTCGTGCACAAGTAATTCAATCCATGAGGCAAACGACACAGCTGTCCAGTTGGTCTAAAATTGCCACTAGCAGATCATAAAATGAATTTCATTAAAAAGTGTAAAATGGACCATTCATAATAGCAACTGCGTGTGTGACATATTCTGATCTTCATTATTATGATCTGACCGCCATAAGACGCTACGGACAAAATATGAGTAATCGATTTGATAAGAAGATTAGTTGAAAGTTTAAAATAGTAATAATTTTACACCTACATTTCGCACGTTGTGTTAAAGTCCCTTTTAAAAGGGGACAAGCCTATTTTCATCGACGAAGCACAAATCCAGATGACGTTACTGCTACTAAGGACAGTAGCAGTATCAAAATTCCAGATGAAAAACCCAATAACACTTTACCCGGCCTGGGAATCGCACTCAGGACAACGAGGCAAAAATTATTGAGGACGAGACTATTTAGAATCTTTTTTTTTTCGTCAACATAATTATTACTATTGGTTTGGTTTGGTTGGTTACTATTGGTTATTGATCCGCAGTGTACTGGAGTGTCGAGCAATATTCCACTAATACGGGCCAACACCAGTATCGATTCGATCCCAACTTTTAATTGAGAAAGTTGACATACGGGGCGTGAGAATGAGCGCAATTTTGTGAGCGACATCTTCATTCGAACGTCAAAGCTTATTGACTCGCTTTACCTAAAAAAGTCATCAATGTGAACAGGTCTCTCCGTTCCCGTAATTAAAGTCGAGACCTTTTTTTTTTTTTTTTTTAAAATGGGACAAGCCCGCCTCACTATTCCCAAACCACTGTAACTTCTGTAAGCCAGAATCAACAGTGGCGACCACAAGAAAAGCGCCGAGACAATGAAGCTCGACGAAGTCCCAGAGAAATGATTTGACTGTCTTGGATCCCGCAACGAAATTAATCAGAAAAGAATAGCGGAGGAGTAGGAAAAACAGAAATTTCCACTTCCCTCCATATCAGCAGGAGACAGAAAAGAACAAGGCCAATAGGCACACAGGGACGCATACAACTGGGATAAGCCCAGTTGCCTAGCACCACGGATATTGTTGTCATTAATATTACTGGGTCCTAAGTTGTGAGCTGTTATATCTGATTCCAATAATAGGTATGACAAAAATGCTTGAACGCACGGAAATTTGTTCTAGTTTCTACAAGGTCCGTATAGTAAATAACTCCGGATGTAACCTGTACACTATCCAACATAATATTGCGTTCATTCTGCCAAAGACTACACTCCCATAAAATGTGATGTGCAGATTGTTCATACTCGCAGTCAGATGTAGAACATTGACAAAAAGGCGACGCAACAAGCTTGAAGGAAAATAATTTACTCTTAAAGTTACCATGACCAGTGAGAAATTGGGCAACACAGTGATCCACCTCCAGCCATGTCCTGGCCAGCCGCTCACGAACGGATGGAAAGAACTGGTGGAGGTGTCGGCCTTTGATGGAATTATCCCACCTACATTGCCATTCTGACAAAAGATCCTCCCAGACGTCAGTCTGTGGTTTAAGTAATCTAGCTATTTTAGTACGGTCACGTTGTGTTAAAAAGTCTGCGTACGCGGTCTCTCGTGCGCAATAGTACATTGAAGCACGGCGCTGCACTTCGAGATCGACTGGAAGTACCCCTGCCAGTACCGGTAAGGCTTCAGTACTAACCGTCCTATACGCTTTACATAAGAAAATCAAGGCCAACCGCTGGCTTTGAAGTAATTTACGTCGTGCCGCTCCTATGGTGGCCCTATCGGCCCAAACTGGTGCCCCGTAGCACATACACCCCAAGTAAGTAGCCCCATAGATCGTCTTCAGAGTTACAAATGATAAACCCCACGTAGATTTAGATATTCTCGTTAAGGCATAAAAGTTCTTTTTAGCTTTTTCACCGACGGTTTTTATATGTTCAATGAATGAAAAATTCCTCTCTAAGACAAACCCAAGGTAGCACACGGACTCCTTCTTTTTCACGGGAACGTTATTAAATTTTATACTGGGGCATGATTTAAGATTACCTTTTAAAAGAAGTTGATAAGTTTTATGTGGTGCAAAGGTCAGACGGTTACGATCACCCCACTGGGATATTAATTTTAGGCAAGTGTCAGCCAAATTTTCGAGTCCAGCCCGAGTACTTGACTGAATGAGCAGCAGGCCGTCGTCCGCGTAACCGGTTAATGAACAGCCGCATGGAAGTGGAATCGCGAGGAAGTCATCAAAGCCTACGTTCCATACATACGGACCCATAACCGAACCCTGAGGGCATCCCATGGTGAGGGACTTTGACATAGAATGATGTCCGAGTTTGAGTTTCGCGGAACCATTTAAGAAGTACGAGTATACAAGATTGTAAATGTTTTTAGGGCAACCACGAATTTTCAGTTTAAGGAGTAGCATCGGCCACCATGCGTTATCAAAAGCCCCAGAAATATCTAGAAAGATCCCAACTACGTACTTATGTTCGGATGTATTGACAATTTTCCGGACAGAAAGTGCCGCGTCTACGGTAGATTTTCCCACGGTGAAAGGTGAAAGGTGAAAGTCGAGACCTGCGGAACTTTTTACTGAATAAATTCGCCTTTAATCCTAGCTAGATGAGATATCATCTGCGTATCGGTAAGCGGAGAGTGGAACTCCCAGCAGCCGCTAGATTAAGTCTGAGACTTGGACTGCCAAGTCTTAGGTCTCAAGTTTGAAGCCAGGACACGCACCTCTGATTTTATGGATTAATGTGTGTGTGTGTGTGTTTTTAGAACGTTGCCCCACACTAACAATTTCTTCTGTATCGTGAATGCGATCACAAACATATAAGCTCATACACACAAATATCCAACAACACAACCGAATTAACTATCTGTAGCTCTGTAGGCCATACAAATATTTGTTCCGTGCGGGGATCGAACCCGCGACACGCAGCGCAGCAGCCAATTGCTTGAACCACTGCGCCAAGCGTGCCGTCAAAGCATTGAATAATGATTTGCTTCGATGATGGAACATATCGTGAGGAAACCAGGGGGTCTAAAATGGCCACTTTAGCAGATCATGATATGAATTGCGTTAAAAAACGTAAACTGGATCTTTCATAATAGTGACTGGCGTCTATTTACCTAAATGGTTGTGAACATCCTAATAGGAAAATAATATGAATTGCATTCAAATTCGTAAACTGGTCCCAGACGCAGTAACTATTAAGACAGGTCCATTTTTACGCTTTTTAACGCAATTCTTATTAAATATTTCTCGACAGAATGTAAAGCCAAGTAAACACATTTACGCCTGGTAAATATTTCTCGACAGAATGTAAAGCCAAGTCAGATTTCCATTGGCAGCATAATAACTCTGACACCAAGAAAGGCACTAACCACATCTACACTAATCACATCACACTAATATTATTATTATAAAGGTAAAAGTTTGTGTTGTATTCAATCTAACCGCATACAGCTGAATTTCAGTTATATATGGAGTGATTGCCTACGTGGCCTTAGAGCTACATAGACCTAAATTGAAAAGAGAGAGGTGTCCTAACTGGACATCAAATTGCAAAAAACCCCGACCACCAAAACGGTTCAATTTCCGCTGAAAAAAAAATACTGTGAACATAATGATGATTGATACGGATTTGCCGTTGCAGAAAGCCAAGAGCCACTCACACAGTGTTGTCACTTTTAATGTCATTCGGAGCTATATGAATAACAAAACGATATTTTTATGTAAGGTTTGTGTTAAAGTTAGCTCCATCGGAAAGATGATAGATCTCGGGACACTTGGACAGTCTGTAAAAACCTGGTTTATTTTTAATAAACCAGGTTTTTACGATATAATTCGGTAACTTGTAAGTAAGTCGTCGCCGGTTCGAACCCAGGCACGCGCATTGCTTTGTGTAATTTATTTAAACACCACTACTCTCAAAAACGGTGAAGGAAAACATCGTGAAGAAACCGCTCCTAGAATAAAAAATCGAAGACTTGTGGCATTTACCAATCCGCACTGGGCCCGCTTGGTGGATTATGGCCCACTTCTTCCTTTAAAAAAAGGAGGCCTGTGTCCCAGCAGTGGGAAACTGGAAAAATAGGCTGATGATGGTGATGCATCCACGGATGGAGAGAGTTTTCTAGGGTGTGATAATGTTCTATTTCTAATTTATGAAGTGATTAGTTTTGACCGATAGTCTTCATGGCCTACTAATACCAGCAAGACAGAAAACACTGCGTTAAAGTATATTGTTTTTTTACATGTTGCTCAAAAATAACATTCACTTCTGGCGTGCAAACACACAAACCATCGATCAAAAATGTATGAACATGGCAAACAAACGAAAAGCGTCTTGTGCAAACTTACATAAAAAATATTACTTCGAGCAAACTTACTGTGAATAGAAAGGACTCTAAATACAATGATTGATTCGCGAAGATTGATTTCTGCTATGCTGTTATACCAATACATACGAAAGCATAGTAAGTACAGTTACATTTATCAAATAATCTGCTAGATTTTTTTTTTAAACGTTGCCCCCACACCAGGAATTTCTTCTATATTTAATTAAACTCACATACACAAATACCCAGACCCGAAACAACTATCCATACAAATATTTGTTCCGTTCGGGGATCGAAAACGCGACACCCAGCGCAGCAGTCCAATAGCTCAGCCACTGCACCAACCGTACCGTAAAACTGGATGCAGAATGCTCTTACAATATTCAACGTTCTGCGTTACAAAGTTATTATAAAAGTTAATTGACATCTTTCAAGCAGCTAAGAAGCTGGTAAAAAGATCACACACGAATACAAGCGGAGAAATGGTCGACCTCGACACCAGGATGTAGGCAATCCAAGGAAGCTATGCCATCCCTGAATACAAAGCTGTCCAGGCGACAAAGGCGCCTGGATAGCGACAGAGATAGCCTTCGTCTGGTAGCGGGGACCATCACTGATCACTGAATAAACACTTCCATACCCTAGGTATCACTGACAGTCCCCTGTGCAGAGCATGCATGAAGGCGGCGGAAACGGAGGCGCATGTGCTTCTTGAGTGCACAGGCGTTACCAAGATTCGTGAGGAGAGCCTTGGAACACCAAGATCCCTTGCGGATGCCCTGGGGAGACCGGGAAGACTTATCTGCTTCTCGAGGGAGGTTGGCTGGTTGGTGTAATCGGCCACCATGGCTCACGCACAATGGGCCACTTAAAGGACTAAGAGTGCGGAAACCTAAACCGCATGATAAATAAAAGATTTAAAAAAAAACATTTTTCTGCCCTGGCGTACACAACACGCAACATGTTTTATTTCTTCCATTTTCCTCCGTCAATCGTCACACTGTTAAACTCGTATACTTATTTTTCTTTTATATAATTGACTCAACTGAGATGTATACATCGCATTGTTTGCTTGATATCCCTAATTATTGATACAATTATCACTAATTTTCAACTTTACCAAGAGCCTTCTTGGTCCGGGCATGTGATGAAGAGTTGCGCTGCCGAGCGATTGGCTGCGGATCTACGGGTCGCTGGTTCAATTCACGAACGAAATAATTAATATTTGTATAAGCTACAGGTATTTGTTCCGGGTAAACTGTTTGTGTTCGTATGTTTGTAAGATGCACCCACGATACAGGAAGATTTCGAATGGCTACATGGAGACACATAGTTTAGTTTAACTGGGCGCTTATCCGCACTTAGCCTCTTGATTGGGCCACTGTGCGTGATGTTTAAATAATACCTACTCCAACCATCATAGATCGTCCGTCAGAATTGTAGCAGCCTGCCTTCCCAGACTGCTGAATGGAGACACATAAAAATACCCTTTTTATGGTAAATGATCAAATGATTTGATTAACCCTTGATCAGTAAAATCAGGCATCTTCTGAACACGCTCGTTCCATCATAGACCTAATACATCGCTTTCCCTCAGACGTGATCAAAGTCAAGAGCAAGCATTTGGCAATGACAAAAGTAAATATTAGTCTATCCAAATAATACATCAGTGACGCACATGAATTCAATAAAATAAACCACAAATCTTCTATAATCCAACCCCATTATTGAGCCATAGATATGTATAAGTACTTGAATGTTACTCTGTTGTCAGGGATGGTGAACATACGGCGGCTAGTGTGAGCTCTAACACCGCTGTCTTAAACGAAACTAGTTTATACCCGTGTATTCACCCACGTGGATTTTGGTAATCGTCCCACAGGATCGTCCTACCGGGTATATAATACCTTTTTTTTGGTAGGTCTGTGCTAAATCATAAAATGACCTTTCCTGCTCTGGCCAGAGCGGAAGGGAGTGTCTGACTTCTACTGACTAAAAAACTGAAACAATAAAAAAAATTTTACTTCTTAGCCCTTTGCGGTCCAGGGCCGCGGTACCTCTACAATCATGCAGCCCTGGCAGGTATATAATACCTTGTGTTTATTCAAATCCGTGTAGTTCTTGCGCGAAAGTGATACGAATGTTACTCTCATGCATGAAAATGCGAAGAGTTTGTGATGAATGATGGAGGTTTGTTAATCTCCATTTGAGTTATTTTTTTGAGGAAATGGTAGTAAATAAAAATCAGTTTAATTATTACTCTACTCTTATAAATAATACAATACTTACTCTTGCTGACTCTGACCCGTTTTAACCGTTACACCACGCAATTTTTTTTTAATACCATTACCATTTTCAGTAAATAAAATAATTCAGAAGGTGACATGGACTCATTAAAAAAAATCTAATTAAACAAATAATAACAATAATAAATATAATTTAATTCTGTAAAATTAAAAATTCCACGTCCAAAACTCAATACGTACTAACTCGCTGAGAGAATCTAGCAGTGCACAATTGTTTATCATCCCTGGCACAAGGGGAACATTTTCCTAATGACCTACTTTCCACGCCAGCCAATTAATTACGGTTCGTCTCGATAATACGCGGACATCGGTTGCTGGTACATAGGTGTATATACTTTTAGATATAAGTAGAGGACGATAGTGCGATAGGCCGGATATTGAGGAATACATTATTTAATTGAATAAGGATGTATCCTGACCATTTCTGACTAAAATAGTATGATTCTGTATAATCCGTGTGTTAGATTAAACGAAAAATATTGGATACTCGTGTTTTTTGTTTTTCAATATTCATAAAATTGACGAAAATAAAATGTGTGAAAATTCACGAGGGCTTGTGACGTCACTTTCTGGTAAAAATTATACCAAAGTGATGTCACACGACTTTTCGAAGCAAAAAACATGTGTCCAATATTTTTTGGAAATCTATCTGACGGACTGATTGTTTTTTTTTGTCAACTATCCTATTCGCTTATACAGTGCTTCGTAGTTCTTTAGAGTTTTGATAGTGGATACTTTTCGTCATCTGCCTAGCCTTTCCACAACTATGTCTGCGGCTTCCACTCTGACCAGATGCAGCATAATGCCATTATTTTGGAGCGACTGTATTGAGGTCAGGTCCAGTTAGTACTGGGTAATATGATACTCCTTGCTATAAGACTGGTTGTATGGCTTTCGAGCCACCCGTCGGGGCTGCAGGTTGTTCGAAAGAGATACCGTGGCCTCGACACAAAGGGCTAAGAAGGAACATGGATGGTTTTAAGTCAGTAGTAGTCTGACATTCCCTACCGATCTGCCCATGATTCATATTACGATTCTGCAAAAGCGGCCATTTTAGACCCGCGGGACGTCTTGACTTCTAGCCTCGTTTTTTTTTTGGCCGGTCTGTGTGTAGAAGAACTTTTCATAAAACAAAGAAGTTTTTCTTTGTTGTGTTGTACTGTTTATTGAAGCACGAAGATATTTTTCACAAAGAAAAAGTTTTCCTGGGGTGGATGTAAGTTCTCTTTTCTTTCTAAATAGAAGTTAAACACATAGCTCCATCTGCCTACAATTATAAAGAACTTTGTTTTGTTTCCTGCTATTCCTGCCATCTATTGAAAGTAACGGGAAAACATTATGCCGCTTCGTCGGCAGCGAAAACTAATGTCGTTACTTCATGTGTAGTAGTTTCACACGCCACTGTACCTAGATGGCGGTATACACCTATGAGCACATTCATGTATTTAGTTATGTACACACGCGTAGATAAAATCATTGCCCTGCGTTAACTTACTGACGCTGCAGAAAATAAGAAGAGGGTAATACAAAGCACTGACCATGTCACCGCTTTTTGAAAGTTTAGATGGATGGATGTGTGTTAAATAATCAACCACGTCAGAACGGCTGAATGGGTGTTAATGAAATAAAAAAAGTAGTTAAAAAACTAAAAAACCCGACTGAAAAAACTGAAAACCATAAAACAAGCACAATTTAAATTAAACAAAACTTGGAAGCAAGCGGGGTTCATTTGAATATTAAATTATGAAATCAAAATAGAATGGAGCCTTCAGTTTTTTCAGTGGGGTTTTTTAGTTTTTTAACTACTTTTTTAATTAACTTTTATTTTATTTTTATTGACATTCTATTTTTATTGATTATTCACAAAAAATAGAGAGAATATAACTACAATAAAAGAAATGTGTATAGAATCCAAACTTCATATTTATTGTGAATCAAAATAGAATAAATAAAAAACAGTGCACAACAATAATTAACAGAATAACACAGGTTTTGAGTGTTGAATCGATATAATTATGTAAAGATTCTCGGCTCAGGTACTGACGTCTTAAAACAGTCCTCAATCTTATTTCAGTGTGGAAACGTGACAGAACTACACAGGGTGTCTAGCGCCATCTCTTTTCTACACTGGATTATGAATAAGTTAGGAATAAGACGTCATAGTAAAACTATAGAAACCAAATATATCTTTGCAAGGGCTACCAGGAGAGACATAGTGGTACAATATAAGTTACATAATACCACTAACTGCCGCACTCAGCAGCTTTAATGATTACTTGGGCCATCACTTAGCAATGGTTTTGACAGTTTTGTCATACAAAAATATGTCAAGCCTTTACTAAGTGACGGCTTAAGTAGTCATTAAATATCTCTGAGTACGGCAGTAAGTCACAGTAATTATACAAACTAAAATCTGATCATGCAAAAACACTGGTTCAAAACCAGATTTTTAAAATTCGAAGTTCCAATTTATTTTGTTTTAAGTAATTTATAAATTTTAGAATACCTAAGTTATTAAAAAATGGCAATTAAATATGCCTGAAATGACACAAATTGGAATTCATGCTTCTTGGAATTTGTCGTTTAAGTTTAAAAAAAAAACACCCTTAAATTAATTAAACTTCGAACATAGGACGGTTTCGCCCTTATTATGCTATGAGTGGAACTATGTAGGTCCCAACATATGCTTCGGTTTTACCCACTCATCGAACTGTTGTGCAGTGAGGATTTTCATTTTGATGGCAGTTTCCTTCAGGTCAGCTCCGTTTTTGTGGGCGGTCTTCGCAATTGCTGCGGCCTGAAACATTACATTCAACAAATTAAATAAAAAAGCAACAACATCAAAATTACGAATCTTGTGGTATTTTATACCTTGGTAATTTATTAACATTCACTTCACACATAATATTATGTTTTTCTCGTATAGGTCGTTTGCGTTACAATACGACTACGTACGAAAATTAAGGAACTTTCTAGAAAAACGCATCTCACCTTGTCATATCCGATGTGAGGGTTGAGAGCTGTGACCAACATGAGCGACTGGTTCATGAGGCTCTTGATCTTCGCCTCGTTGGCCGTGATGCCAACCGCGCAGTTCGTGTTAAACGCATGGCAACCATCACCTGCGAAGATTTCATATTAAATACCTACAATCAAGTATAAAGGTGAATGTTTTCTTAAGTATGGAATCCCATACCAAGCAGTTTCAAAATCAAATTTTGTTTTCTTATTGTCTACACTTATCATATTAACTTCTACAAAAGCTATTTTAGTAAACAGCCGCCGAGTTTCGGAGTAATTTCAGCATAAACTCAAAACCAGGCGATACGTATACATTTTGATCTTGCAACTCGAAAATTGTTGGTACGAGATTCGGTCATGATCTTTTATATATGGAACCTTCTACTCCCAAGATGCTAAGGAAGCTCAACCATTTTAGGTACCGCTCTGTCACGCAACCTACCATATATTTTTGGCAGCATATAATATGGCAGTGACAACTTGTACACTGTTTAGTTTTTCGTCCACTCTTTAATTATCCTCTCATTAGTTTAGTTTGTTTATTAATAATCATCAAAAACTACATGTGATACATATCAGGTTTTGAATAAAAAATAGGAAAAACAAATCATTTTCCGCTACAACGAGCATCAAACACAAAAATAATCATTAAAGAATAATACATTAAAGAAAAATAGTCATATTAAACAGGTCATTATAATAATCGAGAACACAGAAACAAGACACAACAACATTAAAGGTGACACTCAACATAGCTCACATCTACGAGTAAGATTTAAGAAAAATATTGAGGAACATCATATCAGGAACTCAGTCCTAAAGTATAAGTTTAACTGAGAACATTTTCAACTCACCGAGCAACCTAATAGACCGCAGCACGTTGGCCACTATCATGGTCTTAAACACATTAAGTTCAAAGTGTCCATTACTTCCACCGATAGTTACAGCCACGTGGTTACCCATCACCTGCGCCGCGATCATCGTCAGCGCCTCGCACTGTGTGGGGTTCACCTTACCTGGAATATTGTAATGCTAAATGTCAGTACAAACTGATCACAAACAATTTCCGCTGCAGAGTAGGTACCTAATCAGAAGAAAATGCTTCACCAGGCATAATAGATGATCCAGGCTCGTTCTCTGGCAGCTGCAGTTCACCCAGACCACACCTAGGTCCGGATGCCAGCAGCCGAATGTCATTAGCAATCTTCATCAAGGAAACAGCAATTGTGTTGAGCGCTCCTGACACCTCCACCATTGCATCGTGGGCAGCCAACGCTTCAAACTTGTTCGGTGCTGTCTCAAAAGGGATGCCTGGAAAAACAATTGTACATTAATTAAATTGAAGTGCAATTATTATTTTTTCATTAAATAAAAGGAAGCAGAAGTCAAATGAGTATACCATACCAGTGAGTTCAGCGATCTCGGCTGCGCACTTCTGCGCGAAGCCAATACGCGTGTTGAGGCCGGTGCCGACAGCCGTGCCGCCAATTGCCAGGTAGTGCAGGCGCGGCAGCGTGGTGCAGACACGCTCGATGGAATACTTCACCTGCTGTGCGTAGCCGCTGAACTCTTGGCCCAAGGTCAGCGGCACGGCGTCCATCATGTGGGTTCTGGGCAGAAATAAATACAAACAAGTGCAGAATATACTATACAGGGTGTTAATTAACCCTACACACAGCCGTCAACCGAGCATTCTGCACATAAAACTAAGTACCCCTACGCAAATTTTGCTGGGAAACACTTTTTTTTTGGGGTCAATTATAACATTTTACGGTAAAACTCGATGTAGCACTCTTAAAACTTTGTGCTAGTGAATGTTTTGAACAGTAAACGGGTCATAGAAGAACCTGAAAATCTAGTAATTACAAAAACAGCTGTGAAATATTTGGAACTTTGACCCCCAATATCTCCATAACTAGGGGGTTACCAGGTATGGTCTAGAACAAAAAAATAATAGCAGTGGTGGGGAGAACAAGTGCCTTTCGTTTGCGTTAAGGGTTCTTTTACATTATTTATGGTATTGTTACGTCGGTCATCTGCAATCTTCAAGAAACCTCGCTACTAACTGTTATTTCGAGTACTTTCTTGCTACTTCGATTGTAGGTAGCAGACAGTGGCGCCAGCGATTGCGGTATAATTGCCATTGCAATTTCGACAGCATGCAGAGGGCGTAAAACACCTTCTTCCTTGTGATTCTTGCAACTTAATCTATTTTTGTGTAATTTTTTTTTTGTGAATGCTTTATCCATTGATAAGGAACAATAAGGAATATTCTAGAATATATTTTGTGTATTTGGGTATAAGAGGACCAGCAGAGGTCGGAGCTAGGCAGTCTGTTGATAAGCGTAACAACGAGTTGTTCGAAAAGATATCTAGTGCGAAAGTAACAGTATTAACCAACGATATGGCTAGCTGGAGGCACATCAACTGCATGTCAGACGATCAATGGGTCAAACCCACAACCCAGTCAGGCCCTTTACGGAACTGACAACAAAGCACCAGTCAGAGATTTTGGGTTGAGCTGGATTCTAACATAGATTAGTTTTTGGTAGGTCTGGTCAGAATAAGGATTTTTTAGGAGTGGGCTCCCAAGGTCTAGTAATAAAAGTAATAATGAGCAACGAACCTGCCGATCTTGATGATTTTATTAAACTCTTTGGCCTTTGCTCCCAAAGTGTTCATTAATGCTACGAGGCCAGGCATGAGTCTGTCCCTCAGCTCCATGGCCACAGCAATGTGCATCGCTGTGGGGTAAGTGTCGTTGGAGCTCTGAGACTTGTTCACGTGGTCGTTGGGGTGGACAGGGGATTTACTGCCCACTGTACCGCCCATAAGTTCGATGGCGCGATTTGCAATCACCTGAAAATAAAGTTGTACGAGTATTTATACCCACGTCATATGGATACTTGTTTGGAAGTAAGGTTTAAGTAACAGGGATACGTCACCTCATTTGTGTTCATGTTGGACTGCGTGCCGGATCCTGTCTGCCAGATGACGAGAGGAAAGTGCCCCTCCCTGTACAACTTGCCGGAAATGACTTCATCACACGCTGTCATTATATATTCCGCTGTAATACATTTGCAAGTCAATTAGTTACCTACAAGCTGCAATTATCGTAAAAAAAACTAGCCTAGTACTAGCGTTATATACTATGGTTTTACCGTCGTCGCTGAGTATTAATTTACTTTGAAACATAAACAAAAGAAGATTTGACTGTCACATTATGAAAAAGTCTCAAATAGTGGTCAGCCTACTAAATGGAAAGCCATGATGAAATTTTCACTCGCCATGAAATCAGAAATGTTAAAATGCTCACCTATTTTCCTATCAAGACCAAATTCGATGTTTACTTTGGCAGCAGCCTTCTTTAAGATTCCAAAGGCGACGATGATAGGGTACTATAAAGAAAAAATATACCTTAAAAATTGTAATAGCTGTATATGCACGTGCATAAATCTGATGCTCAACATTTGGCTAGCCTTTTTCCAACTATAGTTGGATATCAGTATTTTACATCGAACGACTCCCTATCTGACCTCCACAACCTAGTTGGCAAGAGTGGTAAGTAACGACCTAGGTAGTAAGACTAGTTGTCAGATTTTCGGGCCACTGTCAGTCGCATCTACTAAACTCCTATCCGAGACGCTTGGTTCGCTTGGACGATCAATTCGTCACTTCCGTAAAGTGACGAATTGATGCAAACCATGATAAGAATTAGTGCGTTTCTCATCTCGAAACCAAGTGAAATTTTATCCTCTCCCAAAATCTATAAAGTTTTTTTTTAATTCACGCTCCCTTCGCTCGCTTTATCCCCCTGGATAAGTTACATTGAGTAGCACTTAATAAAAACAAAGTGGATTTATTCCTACACCTTTAGAATAAAAGCCAAGTTCGCATGTTGCAAGCAAGTAACTTTTGACGATGTGTTTTTTTTTTAAGATAACGCAAGGGATATGTTTGGGCGTTTAAAAGGTGTTTGAACAAACCATAATAACATAACAGTATTTTATGCCCAGTCGTGTAAAAATAACACATGCAGGGTTAATACTGTTATACTTCCCACAGTTGTATTATTCCTTTTCCAGTTCCGTTTTATATTGTGTGCTATATTATATATGACTAGAGAGCAAGCGTAAAATAAAACAACAACATTTACCGTAAGTACATAAATAATTGTGAATTATTAAATATTTTTATTGCGTCACAACAGGGCATCGTAGGTCAACCTTTACATCAGTTTATTATAGGTCATTATAACACAAACCTCTACGTTTACGTCACATGATCATATTTATATAATTATTTTAGTTAAGGTGGATGGATGATGATCTCTGAAATTTGGGCCTACACATAATACATTATAAAGTCTCATTATAGTTGCTTTTATTCTGCAGAAACTGTTTATTTACGGAGATTATTACACCTGATAAATGTATGGAGAGGTCTTTCTAGGGATTCACCTTAATCCAACGTGGATTCGGTGACATGACTACGTATTCTATTGGAGCAGAATAAAGAAAAAGAAGAATAGAAGCTGTCATAATCATCACAATAAGATAACAAGCTCGTGGTAGGTACATAATAGAACTTCACGGGTTGATCTTCAAGGCTAAGCAGTGCCTGCCAAGATCGGTCCGTGGATGGGTGACCATACATTATATAGGTACTGCTGACTAACAATCAACTGATTTATATACAGGGTGTAAATCAACCCTTCACACATACGTCAACCAAGCATTCTGTACATCAAACTAAGGTCCCCTACGCATTTTTTTTTTTTGGGGTCAAAAATTAAATTTTACTGTAAAACTCAATGTAGCACTCTTAACATTGTGCTAGTGGATGCTTTGAATAGTAAAAGGGTCATTATGGAGGTAAAGTTACAACCTGAAAAACTAGTATTTATAAAAACAGCTGTGCAAAATTTGGAACTTTGACCCCTAATATCTCCGTAACTAGGGTGTTCCCAGGTATGGTCTAGAACAAAAAACGATCGCAGCGGTGTGGGGAGAATAAGTGCCCTTCGTTTGCGTTAAGGGTACTTTTACACCCTTTATAAGTTGAAAAGCCGAGGGGAGGCAATTCCCCCCAGGCTCACCCTACATTCCAACTTATATTCATCGGGCAGAGTACCTGCCCACCTTACATTGTTTATTTGGTTCTCTTACCAGAATATTAATAGAAGGCTTATCTCGGTTCCTACTTTCTACTCATTTCTTTCAGTAGGTCACGAGATACAAAATCAAATGCCCGAGACAAATCTAAGAAGCACGCATTAACCGGAGTTTTCCTATCCGTATAGTACCGAACAGTCCGCTTTAGACACATAATGGCACTTTCTGTCGATAGTCCGGGCCTGAAACCAAACTGTGCATCCTGCAGGCTAATCCTAGGGTCCATGTATGTATCCAGCAGACTGTCCAGCACCTTAGCTATGATCGTAGCAAGGGATATTGGTCTGTAATTGGCGGAATCTGCAGCGTCACCAGTTTTTTTTTATTGTCAGGTACGATAATGGATCTCATAAGCGCACTAGGTAGAGAAGAGTGATTCATGCATAGTCTAAAAAAACATTGACAACACTTTTTTAGTATCTAACTTGTCAAGTTTTTGTGTGATGATTAGGATAACCGACATCCACACGGGCGAAGCTGCGGGCAACAGCTGAAGAAGCCGTTTTTGGCGTTTTCGTGGTTAGTCAAGCAAGAAAACTTGTTCTTTGTAAAACATTGAGCAAATCTTTTTCTCTTTTTATAGCTGCTCAATCGAGTGTACACTCCCGCAGGTCACGGTGCCAGGATATACCACCATTTTATATCTCCATGCAGGAATCCAGCAAGAAAATCTAGGAAAAAAAATACAAGAAGCAGATTCAACTCACTGGCATGCGTTCCTCGATTCCTCCAATGGGGAAGTTCATGATAGACCTGACGGTCTGGCTTCCATAGAGTCTGTAATCTGGCACTTCCACCTCGCCCATAGTATCGCGCTCGATGCGCTGTAACAACCATAGAGAAAAAGGTTTAGATAGGCCCGTAGTGACATCTTTACAGCAAAATACGAACTAAATACACATGAGTCCAGACGCGACTCCAGTCTGGTCAAAGGAATCTTTTTTTCTGATGGATGGTGAGTAACTTTATACCCCATTTCTCCTACCTCTAAAAGGCAGTTCTGTTAACGGAAGGTATGGGTTCATTTTCAAATTTTTTTAGTGACTGAATTTCGATTAAATCCTACTCTTCCTGACTAGCTTTATTTAAGTCATCATTATCATCCTGCCCTTGTTCCATTATATTTCGGGTCGGCGCAATACATTTTCTTCTTCCATTCTGGCCCCTATCAGACGTCACGGCATCATTATAAATTAATTCAAGTAACTGACCACTTCGTCCTTTGCTTTGCCCCCTGGCTGACATAATACACAGTCCATTTTACCAAAATTTATAAGAAATTTAATAAAATATTAAAAATATCGAAATAACTAAAATACAAAATTGAATACGAAATAATATAAAAATAAAATAAATAAACAATTCTTCATAATTGTTATAAATTGACTGAGTGAAAACGTCAGGTCACAAGCGAGTTTTTATTTTTTTGTTTTTTTTTTGGCATTCTGGTCAGCAGATATTTATTGTCCTTACAGGTTATACTACATTTAAACTCATGAGTTGTTTAAATGATTATTTCTTTTGACGAGTGGCCCAAACGAATACTACATATCTACTACATAATTTAACGTGGTTAAATACAAGTTCTCAAAAACAAAACACAAATGTTCAACAAAAACGCCAAATGTACAGCGCCAAAAGATCCCCATTTCTCTGCATTAATCCAGATTCCATATTTTTGGACAAATCCAGTACATATACTTTGGTAGATATATTTCAGTGCCCTTGATAAGGCCAAGGTTTCCCATGCGTAAGCTTCGTAAAAACAATGTCAAGGTCCTTTCAGGGTAGACTAAGTTTCGTTCAAGGCCTGAACAGATGAGGGACTTACTTACCAAGGTGTATCGTATTACACAGTAATAACTGAGACTGGTTTGACTGGAAGCTGACAGCAAAATAGTATGTACACGGTTAGCTATACGATAATGATACAGCAGTTTGGGAATAGTGTGGCAGGCTTGTCATAAAGAAAGAAAAACAGTACACACGCATCCTCCACGGTCTTTAAGACCAACAAAAGTCATGCAACCTGCGTAGACCTTTATTGTTACCTCATACACGAATGATACTAAAAGCTTTTCACGGCCTTGGTTCTTATCGATCGACAGGGATAGCACTTTAGATACACATTTTAACACTGAGTTGACAATTTTGTTTCAGAAGCATTGGGTTATTGAGCCCCCTCGTGGGTCTTGTGGTAGGTAGCGCTACTGCTCAGCAGGAAGGCCTGAGATCGATTCCCAGATTGAGTTGGGCGAAGTTTTAGTGTTACATGATGTTTATTTTGCAAATAGGTTTTACAAAAACACTATAACACATTTTTTTTTTAAACTAGATACTATACAATAATCTTTATTTTCTCTCTTCACAAAGGTACATGCCGCCGCATGAGGCCGGTGTTTCGCACCTGACTACTTAGAGAAGTCACAGCTGAAATAAACACAGAAGTCATAGTGGGTGTTTACTTCAAGGAAATAGCAGCCTGGATTTGTGCTACGGTGATGATCCTATGATCCTAAAGAGGGTAGATTTCGAACAGACTCTCGGCATTGGATGAGTTGAAGAAGAGATTGAGAAAGAGGCAGAAGATTTGACCCTATTACATGTCATGCCTCAATATTGCAAGCAATGGTAATGAAACAAGTCCGATACTCACAAAGTTCATGATTCATTCGTCGGGCTTGGTATAACATTTTATAACAAACTGCCATCTTCTTTTCTAGACTTGCCATTTAATGCGTTTAAAGCCAAAGTAAAATCTAATCTTTGTTTAAAAGCGTACTATTCCATTAACGACTACTTAAATGATAAGAACAGTTGGTCGCTGAGTTGAACACAAGACAATGTTTGTTATTTATTTATGTTCTTTCTCCAAGATTAGTTTACTGATATGTTATGTCTTTTTTTTAATTATTATTATATACTTTTTTATACTTGCCTTACTATTGTATCGAGTCTGGTTCTTCTAACCAACCTAACAGACAGATGTGTGCTGGGGAGTTTGTTCCGCCACTTCTTCTTTCCAGCAAAAACACTAGGAAGTGTCGAAGGGGGGGGCGTTTTGGGGGACTGTCTCTTGTAAATAAGTAAAGTAAAGTAAATTTTGACGTTCGAAAAGTGCTGACTATCAGCCTAGTTTGAATAAATGAGTTTTGATTTTGATTGATTTTGATTTTGACTGTTTTTCAAAGAGCAGACATCCACAGTTCATTCAAACCTCGGGGCACTAATTGACGTTGCATCATTTGTAAACCGAGCACATCCGGAAAGCGAAACTGTGTCTAAATCAACATCCATCTTGTTTTGTATTTGATTACAATTATTCAAACAATAAGTACCTAGATGACCAAGCTTTGCACTGTTTTTTTGTTTTGGTAATCAAACCTAGTTATATCGATTAATCACCCCCGAGACCCGGCGCTGTTTCCGAGATTCAGATTATAATATTGGTATAGGTATACCATATTATCTTGGCTCTGTAGTTCTTGACTCTGTATCTCTCTGTATCTCTTTGAAGCGAGAATGCCTGTCCCGAGTCACAGAACGCAGAAAGTTTGTGCAAGCAGCACCTATTGGAAGGTATATGCGGTATATTTATCAGGATTTGCAGAATTGCATGTTTCAGAGTGGTGAGAGGTGGGTCTGCAGAACTTAGTAGCAATCTGAATAAAATGTAGCAGACATGCGCCGCAATTGTTTTTCTGGGACTTGAGACTCATTGTCTCGACACTTCTCTGTATAGTCGCTGCTGTTATTCTGAATTTCAGGAGTTACGGTAGTTTAAGAATAGTGTGGTGAGTTTGTCCCAGAAGCACAGAATACATAATAGTACTACGCAAAAGTGTGACACCCAACGATGCTGCCACAAGTTCATTCTGGCACCACATCTGGTACCGGTACATGTACAAGCTGGGGCTGACTGACACCGTGATGTCGAGTCGAATATGTTGGCATTTCGGCAAGTCTCACTTTCCTTATGTGAATTATTGATTACCCAAAACACAGACAGCTTTCAAAAATAAAACTTATTGTACCTATATTACGCGAAATGAATACTCATTTTATCTTTGTTTTGTAACGATATCGACATCACTTCTTGGTTTAATAATGCCTACATCATGAGCGAAACTTTCCCTTGGACGAGTGCCAATATTGTGTCCTGCAGGATTGGAGCTGCATTTTACACCTCTTAGTAAACATTGCACGAAGGATATTGTAATACCTATGCCTTTTGGTGTTTGAATAAGAAGGTGCAGTGGGCCTTTTAACCTTAAGACTCTAGCTTTCACTACAGATAAAGGCAAAATTTTCGTATTGGGTAAATGTTTTTTGATCAAATACCTAACTAACTAGGTACTACTGTGTGTACCTATTTAGTGTCCTTTCTCACGTCTATTAGATGTAGTAGGTAGGTAGCATGTAGGTAGTTAAGTCTAGTAATAGACTATTCTTAAACTAAATTATTTTACATTGGGAAATAAAACACTTACTGCCGCACTCAGAGACCTTTAATGATTACTTAGGCCATCACTTAGTAAAGGTTTGACATTCTTTTGTATGACAAAACTGTCAAAACCTTTATTAAGTGATGTTTAAAGTAGTCATTAAAGCTCTCCGAGTGCGGCAGTTAGGCGACTAATCAAGCTATACTTAAGCAATATAGTAGACTCCCATTATAAGGAATACCATTCAAAACGAGGCCATGCTACACTGGATATGTTAAGTTTGATGTGTTGTCGTGTGTACATAACCTTTTGCAAAGAGGACACCTAAGGGCAGCAAGATATTATTTCAACAATTTCGACGTTATTTCCTTTTAAGTTGAAATTCAATTTGAAAAGTAAAGAAACTCAAACTCAAAGCATTTAGGTATTTCAATTAAATCAGAACAGGCACTTTTGAATGACAGAAAAACAATACTTAGAACGAAGCTACAGTCACAGTCATAACTTCAAAGGCATAACAACTTGTGAAAGTACTTACTTTTGTTACCCATTCTCTAGCGGCGAACTTGACCCACAGCTTGTTATAATATACCTACCTAACTTAGTAGATAGGTGAGCAATAAGCATGGACAGTAGGTACTTAGCAACGAAATATTATATTCCCACTTTTCAGAACATTATTTGTCAATATTATCATACGCTTCGACAAGTTAATTACCTACCATACCTATTGAACAGTCTGCCGGCAGACATATGGAGTGAAACAAACACAATTAGAATTTAACGTAAATTTTTTAAATTATATTATTTAGAAATATTTTAAGTTTTAGGTAGGTAAGTATATAAGTTTATTGTAAGTTAAATATTATTTAGATTTAAGTACATTTAAGTATTATATCATGATAAGAGACTCATCGACCCCACAGTCAAACCATTGCAACGGTTTTGTGGGGCTTAGCTTATAAGTTACTTACCCTTCTGGAAAAAAGATAATAAAATAATAAAATACCACAATACCTATCAATGATTACAGCTTCATACATATAATTAACTACATTTATTGGCTGGGAAAGTTATTATAGAATGCATTAATAACAACACTACAACACTATTATTAATATTGAAAACGGGATATTACACCGGGGTAATATTCCGTTTCCAATATTAATAATAGTTTTAGTGACCATGTCAGTTTAAAAACATTTTGACACTGGAAACTTTGTCTTTACAGTCCAGCCCAGCTTTCTGATTAATTTCGTTGCGGGATCCAAGACAGTAAAATAATTTCTCTGGGACTTCGTCGAGCTTCATTGTCTCGGTGCTTTTCTTCTGGTCGCCACTGTTGATTCTGGCTTACAGAAGTTACAGTGGTTTGGGAATAGTGAGGCGGGCTTGTCCCATTTAAAAAAAGTCCAGCCCAGCTTAACAAAATACATTTCAATATTGTAATAATTTTAATATTAATAATGAGACTAGGTAGGTACGACCTGTGTTTGTATCGGTATTTCTTCTCAGAGTAGTCAGGCATGAAACACCGGCCCCATCTAGCTTTAAGAAAAGTGACTTGTGAAAGTGTTTGTAAATAAAAACCTATTTGCAAAGTAAACATCATTTATCGTTTAATTAGGTACTGTAATAAACTTACCACTCCACCTGCCCTCTTTTCCAGACAAGTTGGGCATTCCATTTCCATTTTGACAACACAAGAACTTAGACTCACACACAGAACAAAAATGACACGACTTGTTCTGCCGGCGCGGCGGAACGTTCTATTGAGATATATTTTTTGCGAGTATTTTTGATCGCCACGTTGAAGCGGTCACAGTAATTCAACAAACCGGTCTGATACCCCACCACTATCTAATTTATAAAGGTTGGTCCCGCGTATTTATATGACCCAGTAGCAACTAGTACGGGTTTAATATCAAAATGTAATAGAACCGCCCGCATAGAGAGCTGTGGCGAAACTGATTGTGAGCGGTTAATAACCACGGAGCGATACGACTTATCAATTAATGTTCGTTGATTCAACTTAGACCACTATTTGCATAATTTATTTTCGTACCTACGCTGTTTGTCGGTTTGTTAGGCTGTTATGTAAGGAATTTGAGAGATGTTGTGACTGTGACTTGTGTATAAAGATGTTTTATTGTTAAAATGTTTTCTTACATAGTGATAGGATTGATTTTAATTTTGTTTTAATCAATCTTATAGTCTTACCTAAGTTTAGTGTAGGTCTACAGGGATAGGTTCTATGTCTAAAGGGTTCATCCCGTTCTTATTTCCCTCCGATAATCTTATAACATAACATCACGCCTGTAAAGTTTAACCTCCGAACGGTTAGGCAGAGGTGTACGTACCTAATAATACACCCATATTTCGCCAGATAAGTAAGGTTCATTTAATAAGGGGTGAATGTGTTGCCATCTGCCGGGCACAAAACCAGACACTGGCTAGTGGCTGCTATTGAGAAATTGATGATGGAAAAACCCAGTAACACTTTGCCTGACCCGGAAATCGAACGCAGGACTTCCTGCTCATCAGTCGATACTGCTACCACTAGACCAACGCAGCCGTTTGGGTACTTATTTATTGGCCAATTTGGCCATATAAATAATAGGCGAACAGCAAAGTGAGGCCGGTCAAACTACGCCTCGCCGTGTACATACACAATACACGCACACACGTACAACATAAACTACGCCTTGGTCTTACACTTTTTATTTGGTCTGAGACGTGTGTGCGTGTAGGTATGCGAGGTGTAGTTTGACCGGCCTCACTTTGCTGTTCGCAGAGTTCCGTCTTTACTTTTTATTTGGTCTGAGTTGGGAAGAGAATGTGCCCACGACGACGACGCCACGACCGTAAATTCTTTTTATAACAAGTAAGTACCAGTAGCTCATGTTTCAAAAGTAGTTCTCCATTGCTCCATTGCATTGCTTGCATTGACTCTCGCGCCTGACGTAGTATTATAATAATATATTCTGAGTTATTACTGTTTGAGCCAAATGACACCACAAACAGTCAATAATATTATTCCGTCATAAAAAAAAATACTAAAATTTATATAGCCTATGTCACCCGCGATATTCTTACAAATCTATGGTCACCTCATTTATTAAAATACGTTCAGTAGTCTAGGCGCTACGGTGGAACATACAAACATACATACATACATACATACATACATACATAGACTGCCAAAATCATTACCCTTCCTTTTGACTTCGCCGTAGTCGGGTAATAAATAAGTAGGTAATGTTGTTACCACAGAACAAGAAGTCCTGTCTGTGGTTGTGTAACACATACAACTAATTCAACTACGTATCATTTCATGCTTTCATACATGTGCAACCCATTCTCTTCACACACCATTCGAACTTGCCTCTGGGGGCAGAGATGCCTCCCAGTCTCCCAGCGGGCTAGAGTGAACCTTGAGATATTATTTTCGTTCAAAAAAGTTTGCTCGAAAAATGATTTGTTACAAGGACAATAAACGTGTTCGTGTCGATATAGATAGGTACATAGGTACCGTGCGGCAAAAGTGAAAAATCAATCCGTTTCAGTTTGAAATTCTGCCATCTCAAATATTATTCCAGGGCGGTTTTGCCGATCAAATGTTCAGGTAAAGCTGTGCTATACATATTCAAAAAGTGCTGATAACCGGTTTTTATAACCTGCCATCTTTGGAATAAGCTTGCTATAATCTTGTGATCGCTTGAATCATTAAGCTCAGCTTGTTCAATGGACCCTCGGTAGATGTCGCTACAAATTCCAAAAATGTAGATTTGGGCGTGCTTGAGCATGAATGAATAACTTTGAGATTTTAAAATACACATCATCGGAATCTCAGATCGAAATTTACTAGATTTTTTTATAATTTTACAACATTTTCATTCGGTCCTAAGTCTGCAGTGCAGATTAGCCATTAGTTCATTGACGTCGTTCATAACTTCATTCATTTCGTTCGGGTATCGTAATGACGTCAAAGAAAATGACATTTTCCTTTGTGACGTCTTTCTGTTCTATAATTTTTAGACTTTTTCAGGAGTTTTGATTGAAAATCAATGAAACATGACTGGTTCTATATTATCTTTTTAATTAAATCCAACGTTAACTAATCTGAACATGGACACACCCGGTGATTATGAAGAAAATGAATATCCTATTTGGCAAGAACCACGGTGCGAGCCCTTGGGAGCGCCCAAGGAGACTCTTTGCGACGAAACCACCCCAGAGCAGGCACAAGGAGATAGGCTACATGCTTTGGAAGAAGAACAGGAAATCTTATCATCGTCTGTGTTCTCTCTGACCTCACACCTCGCACAGGTAGAGTTTCGTTTACGACAGATTTTAAAAGCCCCGCCGGAAGAGAAAGATGTGATGTTAAAAGCTCTCGAAGAGTTTACATCACGTGGAGTGCCTGATTCACGAGCTGCCCCTCAGGGAAGTTCGGGCGATGCGTCGTGCGGTGAATGTGTTCAGTTAGAACGGAAAATATCGCGCCAAAAAACGAAACAGGCTCACTTCATTGATAGGCTTAAAATACAGTTGAAAGAACTAGAAACTGTTACTGCAAACCCGACCTCAACAGGCGACAGTAAACACAGGACATTGATTGATCATTTACGAACTGAAATTGACCAAAACCTTGAAGAAGGATGCTATCAACCACTCACTGCAGAAGAGCTCAGGCACCAGATCAACTGTGCAGTCCGGCAGTACGCAGACAAACAGCTATCCAAAGATGAAATCATCAGCAAATTACAAATGCACATAGAAGACATGCAGAAATTTATTAAACTAATGAAAAATGAGGAGCTTAAAAACAGTAAACTGGCACCAGAAGCAAAAAGTTTTGGAAAATCTGAAAAATTCGAGAAAAACTTCAGCAGGAGTAAAAGCAATGATGACTTAAGAACTGAAACTATTAATTTGATGAGGAAAGCATCAACATTAATTCAAATCTTCACTGTGTCCCAGTTTGGTTGCTCGCCCAACACAAAGAGAAGGTATGAAGGGAACTCTTCACCTAATGTTACCCACTGGGGTAACTTACGGGCGAGACTGGAGATGTCTGTAGATGGGGTGCTCCATTTAGTTTCAAGGGACCGGCCATCTCACAACATGATAGACAACTATGACAGTGAGTCTGAAGAAGGTGGTATTGTTATAAATGATGCTCCCCTTACCACTGCAGTCCGTAGACATTTAGCCATTAACATGCGTGATTTACTGCACCATGGTCTCACGGGTCCTGAATCTAGCTCTCTTGTTCCTATTATTGGGTGCTTTCCTGTACGCAGATCTTCCACGTCTAGGGCTACACATATCTGGGAGTTAATCCTCCGATATTATGATTTGAATGATGGTGATAGATTTAATTCTACTCCAGCAAGGAAGTTAAGCCAAAGTTTTAACTTGGATATAGTAGGGGGGACAGCTATTACTAATAAGCAGAGTTTGTTGAGTGCAATTGGCAGTATTGTGGCCTCACATACACCATACAAAAGAAGTTATGATGCCCATTTCAAAGCGTTTGTTTGTGCAGCATTGAACGCACATAAACTTGTTATTTGGCTAAATATCATTTTGAAAAGCAGGTCTCTGGTTGATGCTTACTATTCATCAACTAGCTATGTGGTGAATACTGGTTTCCAGGATGCCCTGCAAAGTTTAGACCGCTTGACTCCATACAACTTTGAATTACCCGTTGACCTTGCCGTTAAACAGTTCCAGAATATCAAAGATGTATTTATGTAATTAAGTTATTTTGTATGTAAGAGTACAGTTTTATACATAATGTACAATTGAACACTGTTTCTGTGTGTGACAAGGGGCCATAGCAAATGTAAGGTGTTTAATTTATATAAATTCCATAATGTTAGTAAGAAAGTAAACATTTAATTAGCCCTCAATCATGTTCCACTGTTATTGAGCTAAAGGGTATAACCAATTAATTGATAATTATGTTGATACCCAGTAAATAGCATATGCGTCTTGTCACATTACTGAAAGCAGGCTTAAGATGCCTTCCACAATATCAAATTATGCTATTTGCATTTATTGTATTCTAGTCTTATAATAATCTGAATAGTCGTTAGTCCATCTAATTAAGTATCTTTTAGTTATATAATTGTCATACTAGTCTAAATTTTGTTTGCTCTGTTTGCAACAGTAACTTGAGTCATTTGATGTAGTCGACCTTGTAATTACTTTACATTGATGTGGAAGTGTCAAGATTTTGGGCCAATAGAGTAAAAAGAAAAGGTTTCAAGAAACTTTACGTAAGGGACGCATAACAAAAGTCTTTAATTATTAGACTTTAAATTAATTTATGAAATCGGTACATTCCAATCAGATCTCACATGAAATCAGGTTTGTTATTAAAATACTTTTACCAAAGATGTAACTTAAGTATTATGTGTAGGTATGTATAATTATTATTGTTGCTAATTATAATGTAGTTGAAGCATGAAGACAGAGTTTCATTTTGTATGATGAATCAACTGGTTGCGAATAGCTAGTTCAGTAGTGGATACTGAACCAGCTATCGGTTTGCAACCAGTAAGTATAGCCCAAGGTTTGCTCAGCTGCACAGCTTAGATAACAGACGCTGACACTACTTCACATAACATCACGCCTGTAATCCCTGAAGTTAGGCAGAGGTGTACCCTAAAGGTAGTACCCCCACCTTTCACACCGGTTTGCACAGTTGGTGCAGTGGTTAAGGTGATTGACTGCTGCGCTGCGTGTCGTGGGTTCGAATCATGCATGAAGCAACACACAGGACGTACAGATAGTTGTTCCGGGTCTGGATGTTTGTGCATGTGAGTTTAAATGTTTGTTTTACACACCCCACTTTAAAGGACAAATTCCTAGTGCGAGGCAAGTGGGCAACGTTTTCAAAGAGAATGAAAGAGGTTCCATATACTTAAAATAGGGGTTTATGTCTATTGTGACTATAGGAAAAGAATCCCAGCGAGTCACCGCCATGTGAGCGACTTCTGATGGGCGGAAGCTGGCCTAAACAAGTATGAGACATTACTCTCCTCTACTCTAAAGTTCAGTACCTAAAGCCGAGACGAGAAGTACAAATAACACGAAAGACTCCGTGGTGGTTTACAACCTTTCTCGGCTCCGCTTTGGTGGCGTCCGGGCCTTAGGGGTCTCTTACCCTTAATGCCATCTTTTTTTTTCTTTTTTTCTTCTCATCTGCTATCAGTCATCACTGACTATGATCAGATGTGTGGAAAGATGAATCATATTTTTGCAGAATCAGGACCAGTGTCCAAACTCTGCTTAATCAGGCAGCACAATATCAGCTTTTTTGAGTCTCTTAGCATAATTTGGCAACAATAGTGATCGTGAAAGGGGATTAGGATGGTTGGTCAATCTATCTTTGTATTTATCTAGATAGCGCTTCGCTTCTTCTAGAATTGTTGGAATTTCCAGGTGTTCATGTATTTCTGTGTTGCGAGCATACCAGGGCGCCGCAATTAGGACCTTCAGGATACTGTTTTGACTTCTTAATGCCATCTGACGATAAATATCTATTTTCTTTTACCCCCGACGCAAAAAAGAGGGATGTTATAAGTTTGACGTGTCTGACTGTGGCTTCGTAGCTCCGAAACGGATGAACCGATTTCTAATTAGTTTTTTTTGTTTAAAGGGTGATTTAATCAAGAGTGTTTTACGCTTTGTTTTTAATGTCCACTTTACTGCCGGCCTTCAAAAGTTGTAACCGCAGCTCCAATCGCTTATGAAGTTATCACTGCAGCCGCGTCGTGGTCAGCGGTATCGAACCGGAAGCGGAAGTGGTAAAATAATCTAGTAGCGACGAGAACTGCAGCAGACTGACCTACATCAACTCACCTCCTAAGGAACTTACACTGAAATACTTGAATTGGATTTATCTACAAAAGTGGAATCGATGAATAAACGTTTCCTTGTTCAGTACGTACATCATACGACCGTACCCCAAATATAAATTTTCGTCAGTAATTGAGTAAATGTGCGGAGTGACAAAGTAAGTAATGAGGACACTAAGGGAAGTTTGAAAGTGGTGCATGTTACAGAAAAATTGAAAAGAAGTCGTCTGTCTTAGTATGGACATGTCATGAGGAGGGATGGAACACATGTGACTATATATAAAAGATGGATATTAATTTTGTATAAACCTTTCGGCACAGATTGCTGTTAGTTTGCCGGCAGTCACGTAAGACTCCAGAGATATCTACACGAATATTATAAAGAGGAAAGATATGTATTTTTGTGTGTGTGTGTGTGTGTGTATGTATGTTTGTAATGAATAAACTCAAAAGCTCCTGCGCCGATTTCTAAAATTCTCTCACCATTGGAAAGCTACATTCACCCTGAGTAACATAGGCTACTTTTTATCCCTGTATTCCCACGGGAACGGGAACTACGCGGGTGAAACCGCGTGACGTTCGCTATGTAGAATAATAGAGAACTGTATACCTAACTCTCGACTCCTCTCTCTCGTGAGACGGACGCAAGTATATTGCCTACTTGACTACTGTTAAAAATTCAAATGTTTATGTTATTTCAAAGACCAAGGTAACAAAAATAACACGATGTATGAAAAATAGTAATAAAATCGATAAAAAAATGGAGTAGTTACATGCTATAGAAGTTTGTGGTGGGGGCACTTTCTATCCTTGTCGCACGAAACGGCCATTTGTACATTTTGTACTACGTAGCTTATTAAGGCGGTATGAAATATGACGTCACGTTCATATAGCGTTGTCTTTGTCTAACACGTGATTTAAAATCAGTTAAAACTAAGCTATTTTCTGATCAATTTTATAACTTTTTAAACACATCGTGTTATTTCTGTTAGTTCTTTGAAATAACACAAAATTTCCGGAATTTTTAAAAGTAGTCAAGTAGCCGATTGCAACACAAGTGCACTCGCTCTTCCCTCACTGTGATAGATCAAAAAGAAACCAATCCGACAGGGATCAGGATTGTTACCTTCTCTGTATTATAAAATAAACATAAATGGTTACTGGTATGGCCCTCTTCTGAATGTAGTGATGAACACACTAGCGTGGGTTCCCAATGAATCACCCAATCGTGTCTGTGCGACTTGTGGGAAATGTTTCGAAAACCATTTTTTTGGAGAGTATATACTTATGTATATATATACATATATCCCTAGATTCTCTTAGATTTCCTGCTATTTCATGAAAGTCATTCATTGGAATATACGAATGAATCATATACAGGGTGTTTGGAAGGGAGCTGTACATACGCCTAGGGTAGAAACTAGGGATAGTCTGCTACCTACCCCCGCCCATTATATTGACCTTGGCCTCAAGGTTTTTTTTTTAATTTAAAATTATTTCTTTACCTTACTACGGTACTTCAGGCCCCATAACTTTTCATCTCCACAATTTTCTGGTGTAAAATAATTTTTTGCAGGACCCTAAGACTCTAACGATTAAAACAAGACCATTAGCCGACCGGTCCCATGGATAGATTTTGAGCTACAGGTAGTTTTAGTCAAAAAATCAAATAAAAAATAATAATAAATTAAAAAAAAACCTTGAGGCCAAGGTCAATATAATGGGCGGGGGTAGGTAGCAGACTATCCCTAGTTTCTACCCTAGGCGTATGTACAGCTCCCTACCAAACACCCTGTATGTATGAATCAACATACAACCTGATAACAATCTAGAGGCCATCCACCTTAAATTAGGTAGGCATTTTGACGCCCGGTAAAATAAAAAGGACTAGTTACACTTAAATAAAACGTTGTATTATGTATTGAGTTTCTTACATGAAATATAATTTTAATAAACTTTCATGGTTGTATAATACTATTCGACTGAACTAAAAATAAGTATCTAAAGACAATAATAATAATTATAAAACAAAACAAACAAAAATATACATAGGTGAAAATTCATAAATGCGAATTGTCAACAATAGTAACAAATATTAAAAATATATTTCATATAATCTTACATGGGCAAAAACTTCACAAGCTAAGTTGACGGTTCGTATTGGTAGTTCAAACCAGCAAGAAACGTTATGGTTACTAATAAAAAATATTTTATTGTTACAATACATAACAATTGTGAAAAATTATTATAAATGTTGGAACAAGTTTTTTTTTTTTTTTTACTCCGGTCTTGTTTTTTAAAGACAACTTTAAAAAAAAAAACCCAGTATTGTGGTTAATTATTAATTCTAAAGTATATAATATTGTTTGATCAGAATCATTACATAATCGTTAAAGGCGAATGTTGATATTGCAAATACCCTTAAATTGGCGAAATTGTCACTTACACAATTCAATAACATAGGATTGTTTCAAATCAATTCCAACCCTCTGTGGGTAATTCTAATACAACACAAACAATTTCTTCACTTGTCCCTTTCCAAATGCGTAGAGTAGCTTACTTAGGTCCCAACATGTTTTCTGGCTTCACCCATTCGTTGAACTGTTCTTCAGTGAGGATTTTTAGCTTGATCGCTGTACCTTTAAGAGTGCCTCCCTCTTTGTGCGCTGTCTTGGCGATTAGTGCGGCCTGGAATACGAACAAGCATAGTAAATATTGTGAATCCATTTCTTATTGTACAAATCTCTGTCCTCAGGACAGAACTGAGGTCAAGGGTAGGATCATTTAAGGTTAATGCTCCAGGGTAGCCCGTAAATCGTTTTTTTTTTTACGTTTTTTGCAATTTACCGGTCAGTGTCGGGTTGTATTTTAAATAAAAGAGGATTCGCAACTGTAACAAATGTGACTTTACGGAGTCATCATCATCATCAGCCATAAGACGTCCACTATTGAACAAAGGCCTCCCCCATAGAACGCCATAACAAACGGCAACTAAATGCCTTTTTCATCAAATAGTTAGTCACATGACAGAATTTCGCGGGCTATTCTGAAGCCTCCATCAGGTTGGTTGCAGCAAGGAAAACCTGCTGAGGTCACAAACAAGGGGGCACTTTATACAGTGTCCTTTCTTTTCTTCACTACGGTAACTGATTTAAGGTACCGAAAGCGCCAAACTAGTAAGCTCACTAAAAAAATACGTATCCAATATTTTTTCGATAATCTAACAGACGGACTAATTAGAATCACATTTTTTAAAGACAGTAAACATCCCTATTCTAGGCCAACACAATGTAGATTGCCATCGACACGTTAAGAAGATGATGTTAAAAAAAAGTATAAAGTCAAAACGGTTAAGTTTACCGTAACACAAAACAGTGTAACTATACCACAATCAGTCCATGACATTCTGATGGCATATCTGCCAACCTCTTACCCATATGTTCTAATTGTTAACATTGTCAGTTTTTTTTACTAAAAACCACCCATGTTCCTCGTTAGCGCTTTGTGCCGAAGCCGCGGTATCAGTTGACTACTTATGTAGCAATAGTATTCAACTAGCTTTTGTACTGTGCACTCGTTCGTTCTCGCTTGCCTAGTTAGATACATATCACATTCCCTATAGTTGGGACACAGGACTCCTCTTAGTGAGAAGGAATGAGTTAACTCCAAAATTTTCTACCTAAGACATATTAATTAGCTTGCGAGTTAATTCTTAACTATTTTCAGAGCAATGGTGATCAAATTTATCTAGGCCTCTGTTCTGGATGGACAATATTTTTTTTTCGGGTGGGAAATTATCACCCCTCTCGTTCTGGGCGGAGCGTCAGACTTGAACTGATTAAAACCCATCCTGCATGTTCCTTCTTAGCCCTTTGTGTCAGAGGCAGCGGTATCTCTTTCGAACAGTCCCGCAATCACGGCAGGCGTCGGCCCTTTTTTTTGGCGGGTGGAAAACCATCAAATAACCCCTCCTGCTCTTAGGCAGAGCGAAAGGGAGTGTCAGACTTCTACTGACTAAAAACCACCCATGTTCCTTCTTAGCCCTATATGTCGATGCCGCGGTAACTTCTGAACAACCCGCAGCCCCGGACCATGGCTTGCACCAGGGCCGGGCGCGAGAGGTCGCCGCCGCCGATCGCCGCTACGAGAACACGGCGGGGCTCCGCCCAAGCGGGGCACACCTCCACTGTGTGCTCCACCGTGTCCTCCGGCCGATCCTCACAATGGTGGCATCCGGGCGTTCCCTCCGCCTGTGCAGGTGCAGGTACCTCCCGAAACAACCGTGCCCGGTGAGGACCTGCGTCAGACGGAAGGTGAGGGCGCCTCTCCAGCCACTCCTCAAAGAGGGGACTTACCGCCACTGTCGTGGCGTGCCCTAGGCGTCGGCCCTCGCTTCATAGCTGCACTGCTCTTCTCATTTAGTTGATAATAGACAGAACCAAACCGTTCTGGGCCCGCGTGGTGGATTATAGCCCATTCCCTTCTAGAGAGGAGGCCTGAGTCCCTGCAGTGGGAACATTATAAACTGATGATGATGAGACAGTGAACAAAAGTTACCTTATCATATCCGATGTGAGGGTTGAGAGCTGTGACTAACATGAGCGACTCATTCATGATGGTCTTGATCTTGGCCTCGTTGGCCTTGATGCCAACCGCGCAGTTCTTGTTAAACGCCTTGCAACCATCACCTGAAAACATACAAAACATTGTTATTTTTATAAACGTTATTTTTTATTAGCTTTATTTCCCGGCAAAGAGCCCTCCCCGATTCCTTTCCAAATATCCCGGTCTGTCTCGGTGACGACGACCATCTTCAGACACCCACTTTGTGATGTTTCAAAAAATCAAAACTCATTTATTCAAATTATGCTGATAATCAGCACTTTTCGGACGTCAAAATTTACTTTACTTTACTTACAAGAGACAGTCCCCCAAAATGCCTACCCTTTGACAATTAATAGTGTTTTAGCTGTGAAGAAAAAGTGGCGGAACAAACTGCCCAGTTTCTCTTTTCCATTTTTTTTCCATCTTGGAAATGTGACCCGCACAATTCCATTCGAAACTCGCCTACTTATCGGCGATGCCTGCTTTGGAGCATATTCGGTCAGTGATTTTGATATTTAAAATGCTACGCTCCACATTAAACTTATAAACATTTTAAAATGGGTTTCCTGTTTCGTAGAACGCCGAAACCATGTTGGAGTTTAAAGTACCGGTATTGAGTTGCATCCTGTCCTCAAGCTGACCTCCTTTTTGTGAGGATGGGAAATTAAATGACGGGGTCCCGCTCTGGCCGGAGCGAATGGGAGTGTCAGAGTTGCACTGACTTAAACCCACCCATGTTCCTTCTTAGCCCTTTCCGGGGTTCCGGATCCCTTTCGAACAACCCGAAGCTCCGGCAGGCGTCGGTTCTTGCGGGCCCCTGCAATGTTGCTGACATCTGTTTCAGACGCGGTAGCGCGCCTGTGGACGGTGAGTGACGGGCTAGCTCCCCGTCCGTCCGTCTTGTGACGACGACAGGCCGTGTCGTCGCGTTCTCGTTCCACGCGCGCCTCCAAGAGATGTCAGCAATATGGAAGGGGCCAAGGCCGACGCCCGTAGGGGTTGCGGGATGTTGTAAGAGATACCGCGGCGTCGACATATAGGGCTAAGAAGGAACATGGGTGGTTTTTAGTCAGTAGAACATTTAGAAAATATTCCAACCGACAAAAAAAAGCCGCACGCGGTACACTCGTGCGGTCGACACAGCCTGTCGTTACCCGCGCCTGCGGTAGCCGGAAGCTATGGTGTGTCTCCCTCAGCGGCTGGGACGAGAGATTCTCTCCCTCTCACGTTCTACCACCTCTTTCACTAGCATTGAAACTCACCCCTACATTGTTAGGAAGATGATGGTGATCAAGTTGAAATGACTTACCGATGAGAATGATAGACCGGAGCACATTAGCCACCATCATGGGCTTGAACACGTTAAGTTCGAAGTGTCCGTTACTTCCACCGATGGTGGTTGCTACGTGGTTACCCATCACCTGCGCCGCGATCATCGTCAGCGCCTCGCACTGTGTGGGGTTCACCTTGCCTGTAACATTGCAAAAGTTATAGGTTTAGTGGTAAAATATTAATAAAATATAACCGAAGCTTAAAGCATGTAAAGAAAGAGAAATAAAAAAAACATATTTATTAACACCTGCCATAAGTGCACACATCAAACAGTAAAAGTAAACTAAAATATTAACAGAAAAAATAAAATAAAATCGTGTGTTCAGCAAACTGCCGAGCAGCTAGTGCCCGACGCTGGTTTCCAACTGACCCTGAGATGGTGATGTCACGAACGTAAAACAGCTTAGTCCTTTGTGTTTATAAATATTATGTATGTGTAGGACTAGGTATAAATGTGAAATCTATATATATAAAAATCAATGCCACTTTTCGTTGTAATTTTATAACTCAAGAACGGGCTCACCTATCCAAACAAAATGTTTAGGCTTTGTTCGGACTATTTAGTAGATGGTTTATGTGAAGTTTGCACAAAATCGGTCGAGCAGTTATTCATTTATCACATTTTTTGTAACAAATGAATTCAATAAATGGCGGATATTTTGTTATTGGGGATTTTACTGTCAAATTGAAACTTTTTTCAGTGTTGACAGTACAAGCATGTTGATAAGTCATTCATTTCTGTCATTTCATTTTGTTCAAGTGGTTCCGAGAATGTTCCGAGAATGGTTTAGATTTTTAAATTTACAATTGGACCCGGTAGGTGGCGCTGCTGTCCGGGCAGGACGACGTCTGCCAGGTCCACTAGTAGATGTATAATAATGAAATCAAAATCATTTATTTCAAGTAGGCCAGTTACAGGCTCTTTTGAATAGTCGAATGACACAACAAAGAAAACTTATTAAATAAAATAGAAATATTTAAGCCCGTTTCGCACGCCCATTTAGCATATAGTGGGCAGAACGGATGCCGATGGGGCCGAAATGTTCTGGAGTGGTGACCGCGAACCGGAAAACGTTGCGTTCGAAGGTCTCCCACTAGGTGGAACACCTGGTGAAAGTTGCGGGGATCCTTGCGGGCATTTATAGTCATCTGTGAGAAATCTGTGGTGGAATAACTTAATAACAATCTGCCAGACTTGGGAGTTGAACTCAGGACCACAGTAAACCAACAAGGTCGTCAATTTTGTATTTATTTATGCTCACTTTAACGGGTGCCCAAATGTGCAACGTTCTTCATTGAATTCACCATTGATTTCTGAAGACATCAGCATGGCTATTGCGTATCTTTTACATGACAGTGGCTATCTTAAAGTGTACATCAATTAATGTCAAATGGTTCCATTTTGTACTAAACCATAACCAATTTGACAGTTAATCCATGGACAATATGATAGCCACTGTCATTTAAAAGATACGCAATAGCCCTGCTGGTCAATCTACACAATCTTGTGTAATAAATATTATCAATCTGTTTTTTCCTTACTTTTTATTAAGATTTACGTTCCTTGCGAAACATGTGTGGTGTAACGTTGAATGATATATTGAGATTCTTTATAACTTTTTACTGATTTCATATTTTACGTAACAACTATAAATAGTGTTTTGGAATGATTCTAAATCGCGGTAATATTTTAACATAATGTATATAAGACGTTCATTACGACTAACCAAAAGTATCTAAGCAGAAGTACCGGTGTCCAGTAGAGATTTTATTTTGATCTTAAATGTTGGGCAACCAACATTTGTAATGACTTTGCGTTAACTTTTTCTTGTCTACTTACAAGTAGGTAGTAGGTACAGTACGATCAAATTATCTTGGCAGGTCTGAACATAGGCTCTGCGAACTTTTGCGCATGTATACTCGCGAAGAAAACTGTTATTGCCAGATAAACACATATACGATCAGAAAATACCTAATACAGTGAGAAAATACAAATGAAATAAATATCAAAACACTTTTAGATACCTAGTCTACATTTTTAACTCCATTTTCTTTTTCCCCTTTCATATACTGAGTTAAATCGTAAATAATTTTTCTCGCCTGGCGATTTAAAATACTCCTATACTTTGGTGGCATATTTGACGAAATAAGTGCCCACTAACTTATCTAACAAATAATAAAAAATAACAGTAATATTAAAAACAACAAACAAAAACACAACGAAAACTTTTCTAATCGAATGTGCTCAAGACAGAGATAGCAACACAAACACCAAACAAATGCTGTCGTGTGACTGAGATATAATACCTCGTACCGAATATTGCCGAACTTGCACGAAGGTCACGAAGTTAACAAAAAGAGATGTGCATGTGCATGTGCAATGGGTGTCGTTTAATCGATTATTCTTCGAATCGATTGAAATTAAGTAATAAAAAGATGTTTCTATTTAATTTTATATTGAGGTTTTAAATATTCGTAAACATTCGTTATTCAAGAAGTCTGTAATAGATTTCTAAAATATAAGTAAATCATGTCTTTTAACAGAGGAAACATAAAGTTACTATACATTTTTTTTTTAATAAAGACGAAAACTCAATTATTAATGATTAAATTCACTTTATTAGTTAATGTATTCACTTAAATATCTTCTAAACACTAATAATAACGTATTCCAAATAAAATTAATCGATTACGATATTTGATCGTATAAAGGATTGATTGTGTTTATGTAAGGTGCATCTCTAGCCTATACTCCGCCCCCCGAACTTCACCTCATGTCACCATTTGGTTCCTAATAAATGTTACTGCGCAGCGTTCTGCACGAAGTTCGGACCTGCCAAGATAATTTGTTCGAACTGTATATTACGTGTTTTTCTTGTACTTTTTACCCGACTGCGGCGAAGCCCAAAAGGAGGGTTATTTTAACGTTATTTTTTTGGTAACGCCCCACACTAGGCATTTCGCCTATATCGTATAGGTGCGTTTACAATCATTTAAACTCACATACACAAATCAAACAGCCAGACCCGAAAAAAGAAATATCTGTAATATATCTATCACAAATGTCTTTATTTTGGTGGTCTGAATGATTTCTAAAAGTGTGTCCATCCAAATTTTGTTTTAAGAGTGCTCCATTGAGATTTACCGTAAAATGAGATTTTTGACCCCAAAAAAAAAAGTCGTTTCCCAGCAAAAAAAATTTCGTAGGGGTACTTAGTTTGATGTACAGAATGCTTGGTTGTCGTATGTGTGAAGGGTTAATTTACACCCTGCATAATTACGTAACCAGCTCACCAGGCATGATAGATGATCCAGGCTCGTTCTCTGGCAGCTGCAGTTCACTCAGACCACATCTAGGTCCGGAAGCCAGCAGGCGAATGTCATTAACAATCTTCATCAAGGAAACAGCAATTGTGTTGAGAGCTCCTGACACCTCCACCATTGCATCGTGTGAGGCTAACGCTTCGAACTTGTTTGGTGCAGTTTCGAACGGGATTCCTGTCAATGTGAATATGAAACAGTTTTAGTGACCGGCCGAAGGTTCAGTTCGGGAAACTTCGCCTTCGCCACACAGCTGGGACTCTTTTCCGAGTGATCATGATCTAGCTGATTTAGCATGCGAGCCCAGTAAGGTTTTTAAGTATGGGAAATCATCAAACGACTCTTCCCACTCTTGGTGAGCAGAAGGGATTACCAGACTCTGACTGACTAACACCCACCCATGTTCCTTCTTTTGCTCTTTGCGTTCCAGGAACGCGGTATCTGTTTCGAACAAATCCCGCAACCCTAGCACTGGCCTTAGTGGGCCCCGAATCAAACAGCGAGACACTCAATGCTAACCGTTCACAGGCGTGTATGACTTCTACTGACTAAAAACCACACACGTTCCTTTTTGTCCGGGGCCGCGGTAACTCTTTCGATCAACCCTTGCCCCCTCATGGGCCCCTTTCATGTTGCTGATATATCTTTGAGGCGCGCGTAGAACACGAACGCGCCGTCGACACGGCCTGTCGTCGTCAAAAGACTCGCCGTCCACAGGCCCGCGTCTACGGTGGCCCCGACGCCCGGAGCGTCTCCCGCGGCGGCTGAGCGATGTGGCATGCCCATGGCTTCATCATTTGGGTATAGTCCCTTGGCTTCCTTACCAGTAATGCTAGCAATCTCAGCCGCGCACTTCTCCGCGAAGCCGATCCTGGTGTTGAGTCCAGTGCCGACAGCCGTGCCGCCCAGCGCCAGGTAGTGCAGGCGCGGGAACGTGGTGGCGACGCGCTGGATGCCGTACGACAGCTGCGCCGCGTAGCCGCTGAACTCCTGGCCCAGCGTCAGCGGCACGGCGTCCATCATGTGGGTTCTGCGGGGATACTAACACACTATTTCAGAGGCACATGCAATCTAAAGCTGATCAAACATAAAAAATGTGATAAATGAAGAAACGCTCAACCGATTTTGTGCAAACTTCACACAAACCATCTACTAAATAGTCCGAACAAAGCCTAAACATTTGGTTTGGATAGGTGAGCCCGTTCATAAGTTATAAAATTACAACGAAATGTGGCAATGATTTATATATATATATAGACAGATGTATAAAAATCAACCATTACAATTTAAGTAAAGTTAACCCTATTTTTCAGAAACTAGACTGGAAAACCAAGGGACTGGGTGTAGGTGGCGTTTGCCTTAGCCATTTGAGATTCGCAGACGACATCGTTGTTCTTGCTGAAACATCTAGAGAACTTGAAACTATGATACATTCACTGGACCAGGAAAGTACTAGAATTGGACTAGAGATGAACGCTGCCAAAACAAAAATAATAACAAATAGCCAAAAGAATCCTATAAATGCAAATGGCAACAACATAGAATACGTGGACAACTATATATATTTGGGCAAACAGGTTTCTTTCAGTGCAAATAATAATGAAAAAGAAGTAGAAAGAAGATGTAAAATAACTTGGAACAAATTCTGGTCTCTAAAGGAAATTTTAAAAGGAGATTACACACTAGACATGAAAAAAACTGTAATCGATACCTGTCTTTTGCCTAGCTTATTGTACGGTTGTCAGACATGGGTATACACAAATAAAGTGAAAGAAAAAATAAAGGTAACACAAAGATCAATGGAGAGAAGCACACTAAATATTAGAAAAAAACATAAAATAAGGGCAGAAATTATTAGGCGAAGAACTAAAATAACTGATGCACTAACACAGGGTTTAAAATTAAAATGGCAGTGGGCTGGTCATATCTCGAGATGTAAAGATAATAGATGGACCATAAAAACCACTCGTTGGAAAGGGCCATTAGGAAAAAGAAATGTCGGCAGACCAGCAAAAAGGTGGGCTGATGATATTATTAAAACAATAGGGCGAGATTGGATGTCCCTCGCTAAAGATAGAAGATGGTGGAAAAAGAAAGAGGAGGCCTTTACCCAAACGGGATCCACGTCACGAGAAGATAACTAACTATACTAACACTAAATTTAAATCATAAGTTAAATAAACTAACATGACTAACAAACATTTAATATGTAAAATTATGTCGTTGTGGAAATAAAAAAGGCTTTATTATTATTATTATTAAACCTATTTTTCATTTTTCGAGTAGTGTATAATGTGCATTTAATACACATTATACACTACTCAAAGCCCCACATTTTGTCCTTCAGAAAATAAATAATGTCTGTCGCTCAGGGTTCTTGGAATATATTGTTTAGTCCAAAAAAAATAAAATTTATTTTGACATAAATGTACTGAATTCACTTACCTGCCGATTTTAATAATCTTAGAGAACTCCTTGGATTTAGCATCCAAGGTATCCCTGAGTTCCGTAAGTCCCGGCAGAAGTCTGTCTCTTATCGCCATGGCCACAGAAATGTGCATTGCTGTAGGGTACGTGTCGTTGGAGCTCTGAGACTTGTTCACATGGTCGTTGGGGTGGACAGGGGTTTTACTGCCCAATGTGCCCCCTAAGGCTTTGATAGCATAGTTGGCTATGACCTGAAACAAACCGAAAAAACCGGTCAAGTGCGAGTTGAACTCGCGTGAAGAGGGTTCCGTACGATGAATATAATATATCTACCTTTTTAGACCATGGACTTCTTATAGGTTTTCCTGTAATCTACAGGTATAGAACTATTTTCTGTATTTTTTTCAAAATGTTAGGCTCAGTAGTTTCGGAGATAAGGGGGGGGGAACGGTCAATTTTCGTCTATTTTCTTAAATAACTTTAAAACTATTTATTTTAAAATTATTAAAAAAATATATTTGAGACCCTCATAGTAAGCCCTTTCATTTGATGTGTCACATGGTACAGTTTGCAAAACTTTTTTTTTAATTTTCTTATTTGCCCCGTAAAAGCGACCCCCATATTTAAAATTCATTTATTTACTTTAGCCGTACATGTTTGGGTCACAAAAATCCATATGTATACCAAATTCCAACTTAATCGGTCCATTAGATTCGGAGCAAATTGGCTGTGACAGACGGACAGACAGACAGACAGACACACAAGTGATCCTATAAGGGTTCCGTTTTTTCCTTTTGAGGTACGGAACCCTAAAAATATAAATAAATAAAAATCCGTTTACGGAGAGGCAGCGCTTACAAGGGCCCGAGTTATCACACACCCAAACACAAACATATGACTATGTATGAAGACGCAGGGCATGATCGGAACAAGACTGGCGGAAGGCTCCATCGCGGGCAGAGCAAGGGGGCTAAAATACCCACTTTAGCGGATCATCATATGAATTGCGTTAAAAAGCGTGGACCTTTCATAATCGTACCATTACCAATGTGACCATTTAGGTCAGGAAAACAGGTTTTATGATCTGTTTTCCTAAATGGTCACAGACACATTTACGGACCTGGCAGACGTCGTCCTGCCCAGACAGCACCACCTACCGGGTCCAATTGTGTTCTCAAACCATCCAACATCCCGTTGAAATATCACCAGAAAGTTTCATCCAAATCGGTCGTGCCGTTTAGGAGGAATTCAGTGACATACACACATACAGTAGAATTTATGTACCTAAAAGATCACAGACGCAGTTCCTATTAGGAAAGGTCTATTTAAGACCGCCAGAGTCACTGCCATGTGTTGCTATTAGCACGTTTGACACTGCGTTGAGTGCCGCGTGTGACGCTGCGTGCGACGCGACGGTGACAACTGCAGGCGACGCTTCATAGCTTCTCCGTAAACGCTGTCATACATCGCCATATGTTTGAATGTAAAGCCGCACCGCATAACGCGCCGTGTCTCCGTAAATGAGGTCTTACACTTGTGTTTTTTCACCTCATTTGTGTTCATGTTGGACTGCGTGCCGGATCCTGTCTGCCAGATGACGAGAGGGAAGTGGCCCTCATTGTACAGCTTGCCGTTGATGACATCATCGCACGCTGTCATGATGGCTTCCGCTGTAACACATTACAAGACAAATTAATTATGATGTAATATTATTATAACAGTTACACCAAATTTTAGCTATGGCATCCAATCAGTAGAGACTAGCCATCAATGTGGGTGATACTATAAACACACTGCAGGTAACGAGTCAAAGAAACAGGAGCATACCTGTACTTGATTCTTTGAAAACTTTTACCTGTGCATATCTGAACTAATCAATACTGACTTGAATGTACTGGAAACTTGTATCTTTATGCAAGGACCCTTTTTTGTAGGGTGGGTAATCATCAAATGACTTCTCGCTCCCCGCTCTGGGCAGAGCGGAAGGGAGTGACCGACTTCTACTAAAAACCACTCATGTTCCTTCTTAGCCCTTTGTCTCCGGGGCCGCGATATCTCTATGGAACAACGCGCAGCATATGCAAGCACCCTCATTCCCATAGTTTGATGAGACAGTAATCTAATATGACCTGGGTCACTCCTGCAAACCGCTAACTAACTAGTACTATAATATACCAGGCAGTGCTTTTACTGTTATAATACATATTAGAAATAGTCTGTAATATGGCATTCATATAATATTTGTGTCTACTCAACATTCTCATCGCCATAGATGCATTCTTTAGATATATTCTTCCTTCTCCTTAGATTCTGATCCATAGAATATGATATAATAAATTAGGTACAAATAATTTCTCACCAATTTTCTTGTCTAGGCCATATTCTATGTTTACTTTGGCGGCAGCTTTCTTCAAAATACCGAAGGCAACGATGACTTCGTACTAGAAAAAATATAAATGTTTAATTTTACTTTTTTTTTAACACAATTATGGCGAACAAGATTATAAACGGGCAAGAAATGTGTAATAATAATGTGATAAAACAACTGACTAGGTGGTCAGACCATCTCATTAAAGTGCCTAAAACGAACTGGATAGTCAAGACACTAAACCGCCAAATGTGGAAAGATTTGAAAGAGGCCAACACTCCGAAATGGCTGGCCAAAAGAAGAAGAAGAATAAAGTATTAGTGTCACTGTCAACATAATAAGCAGCTTATAAATTGTTTTTTTTAACAAACTTACAGGCATTCGCTCCGAAATGCCTCCAATAGGGAAGTTATTGACTGATCTGAGAGTCTGGCATCCATAGTATCTGTCATCTGCCACTTCCAACTCACCCATTGTGTCGCGCTCTTTCCGCTGAAACAGGATAATGTAACGTGATAAATAAAAAATATGTGGCCAAATCTTGAACCAGTAATACTATGGGTGGATTCGGTCTGAGGGGATGTCAGTCAAGCAAGACTCATTACTTTCATTTACTCAATCTTGAATTAAATTCAAAACCGTATTTAGAGGCATGCTGGAATATGGGCCTGAGTCAGTAGGAACATCATTATAAGGTTCCGATCAAACTAGGTATTTCAGACATCGCTTGAACTATTATTTTGTGTACTGTTGTTACTAGTAATATTTTTCTGCGATACTACTCCACTACTTGTCATCTTAGCAGTCACCTGCCTCATAAGGATATGGCGATCATCATTTTTTCATCATTCACACAGACCATCAACCTTTCCTAGGTCTTTTTTTTCAACGGTTGATAGCTATAGGCTAGCCTCCTTTTCATTTATTTATGTGTTCATCATCTTCCTACTTTTATCCCATGTCATTTGGGGACACTAATAATACTTATTGAAAAGATGCAGATTTTTCTAACATAAATATAAAATGAGAATGTATGATGAGAGAGCCATAAATATTACCAATCTTTGCAATCTATGCAAAGAATACCAAGTAATTTTGTTCACTAATTAATAGAATCTAGTTTGTTTTCGGGTAGGTATTGTTTCACCAGCGGAAGTAGTCGCTGCCCGGACGAGTGGGTATATTTTCATCTTTTATTCTTGACGATGGCAAATCTACATTAGAGTGTTTATGGCTATTTTCAAAACTGGGTATGAGGCCCGTGCAAGACATTGGGTAAATAACAGCAAATGGGATAGAGGCTGATCTAAAGCTCCGGACTGGCACCGGCTGTTGGATGGATCGATAGCACCCGATGCCGCCAAATTAAGGTTGCAGCTCAGTGTGTCACTGCTGTTGTACAAATATACCACTATAGCAGAAGTGCCGATAACACATTTTCTCTTAGAAACAACATTCGGCTGACTGTTACGCAACTTACCGCTAATGCACTTGAAGTCGAGAAACTCGATCTTTCTATTGATCTTAAAAGACATCTTAGGTTTTTGGAACTATTAAATAAAGTAGAAGTTGTTAATTTCAAATAGACAGCCATGATTTTGAATAAAATATCTTCCAATCTGCTTTTCCTGCTTTGGTGTCAAATATTTTCAAAAATATTCGAACCTGTCAGTGCTCAGAGCAGGTTCAAACAAAATAGCAGTAATAGCACACAAATGTCAAATTCTTCTTTCTTGAAGTTGGCTTAAACCAGTACCAGAGAGTAGAATATTAAAATTTAATTTTCTACAGATAGAAAAGTGACCACTTTAATTCAAGGGGGGACGTTGCTTGTCAAGAATTGTTTTGATCCTAAATGATTATTGATAAGCTTATATCACAAACGACAGCTACAATCATACGATTATTAACATTCACATTAAAATAAAGAAAGCATCGATTAAGGTGGAAGCTCACATCTGGCCCGCGAAATTCTAATTTTCTTACGTTTTTTTACCGAATTATAACCATCAAAATTATCAATACAACCCTCCAAGTTCATTTTCATGTCAAGATTGATTTTTGCATGTAAAAGTCATTCTTTAGTAATTTAGTCGTCGTTCTTTAGTAGTTAGTAATTTTGATGGTTATAATTCGGTAACTTCATACGTCTTACAGTCGCAAATCAAATTTTCATAAACATACAACCAAGCACTGGCCTGCAAATTGCCAAAAACGTAAGAAAATTAGAATTTCGCGGGCCAGATGTGAGCTTCCACCTTAAGTCAAACTGGGTGCATGTAGTGTCTTTGTACAGTTCTGTGTTTTTCCGCCTGTACTGGTCTTGTCGTAGACATAGACTATATATAAGAATGAATGAACTATATATAATGAAGAATGAACTAGTAGAAGTTGCCAATTTGCCATAGATAAAGAAACAAGCCATCGCAAATTATAAAACAAGAAAACACTAAACTCAGTTTAAGGCATAGCGGGTGAATTGCCAGATTAAAACGAGTTTTGAGAGGATCTGTAGCGACAGCGACATCTATTGTAACAAATGCGAACGAATGGCAATTCCTACATCGCGCTATCAAAGTTATCCGCGACAATAGCCTGTAGAAAAAATCCCGATTTCCGATTACATTGCTTACTCTTAGGTATGTTAGGCTAGGCAGTTAGTCCGCCAGCCTCACAATTCCCGTCTGGTCGGAAGATCCTCTCTTTTTAAGGGGGATGAGGAACTCACCCTGTTCCTCATACCCCCAAAGATCTCTCAAACTCAAAACTTGTTTTATCACGACAAAGGGCGTTTGGTCGACTGTACGTTGATAGTCTTAAGTAGGGGCTGTCAAATCGTTTGGATTTCTTTAATCTTCTAATAGGTATATCGTCACTATTTGCCGCAATAAACATACAAAATTGTCAAAGTAGCTTAAATAGTTTAAGAACAAGACAGTGCATTTGTTTGCTAAGGATAGGAAAGAACCTCAAGGCAAGTTAGTAGATACCACAGGATTGTGTGCAGTACATTTCAAAGTAGATAAAATTTGCCATCGAAGGTTATACGGACAGTCAAAAGATGTCGAGATTCATCTATATTATAGATGAATCTAGCAAAAGCAAAAGAGTTGTTTAGAAGTTAAAAACGTCATCATATAGATTCTATATGATGCCGTTTTTAACTTCTAAACAACTCTTTTGCTAAGTTCAACCATAAGTTGAGGCGCAGTCATTAATGAGTACATTTTGAAATTTTGTGACACTTATCAATTAAAGCAAACCATAGTAAAAAGGCACTTTGTCACAAAAAAATAGAACAGGCTCTTGAGCAGCGTTGCCAATCTGTGGGGAATTCCCCAAACTGCGGGGATTTTCAGTCCGATTGGGTAATTTGTGGGGAGAGCGTTTATGCGGGGAAAACACGGGGAATTTAGACATTTACACGAGAACTAAACTAAGAAGTCATAAAAGTAGTATTAGAAGTATTTATAAATTATGTAAATTTAATTCAACATTAACTCAACATATTCGGCAGAAAGGTTTTATAGTTTCTTTTATGGCAACATTCAATGATCATCAAAATGTATCAGGGAAAACCTTGTTTATTACTTTAGTTCGTAATCGTAAGTTTCGTAACGAACTATACAGAGTATTGCAGTCATTGCAGACAACTGTTGGCTGAACATAATAATACTGCACTGCTTGTTGTTATTTACTTTAATGCTAATAATTAAGCTTTTGTGCAAATATGGACAAGTGGTTGTTAAAATAAAAGGAAAAGATAATAAGGACGACGATAATTCCAAGGTATGTTATAAAACGAATATTCAGTAGTCAGTAAGTATTATACCTACATTACATTATATTACTCTGCTCTTGGCTTGCAATTGCAAGGTGATGACGATCCGCAAATATACTGGGCCAAAATATTCCGTCTTAAAAGCAGTGCAGATCATGAAATGTTTTTAAATTTGAAACACGCAAAAAGCCTATTGCTCGTTCTACCTTTCTCAAACGCATCTGTTGAAAGAAAATTTAGCGTTCTGAAAATTTGAAAACAGATAATCGTAATCGCCTACGCACTGACACTGTAGTTGCGCTTATGGCCATTAGAGAAGGTGAAGAAAGGAGGGAGTTTAAAATTTGATCCTTCGAATGACATGTTAACCAAAAAAATTTGGCGAAATGAAGAGCTGCAGTAGATTTATTTATTTATTTTTTATTTTAAGTATTTACAAATGTAAAAACTTCAGTTTTTTTTAAATTAATAAATAAATATGTTTGATTTATATAAATAGTGCTTTTATATCTTTGATGAAAATTTGTGGGGAAAATGTGGGGAATATTGATATTATTTTCCCCAAAATTGGGGATTTTCAATCAGGTTTTTGGGTAATCTGGACCGTGGACATCGGCAACACTGCTCTTGAGGTACACTCGCTCTTGACGCCATCTAGTGACCCACCATAGATTAGCTAATCAGTTTTTCTTGTCTTATCGACTTACAAAAGTGACTTCATCAATGTTGGTCGGTTGTAATCAGTTTTGTTTGTGATAAACGACCACAAAAAGTATTTGGCAAGTTTTATTGAGTCAAGCGATACTAGTGACACCTTTTGCAAAGGTGAGCAGTTTTGTTTGTCTTTCATTTATGTTAGTCTATGCTTAGTTGAGCTCATGGTTTTTATTTCAGTTACATTTTGTAATAGTGCTTGGTGAACTTTTATTTTTCATTAATGGATAATATGCTCAATTATACCTAATTATTTAGAGAAGTGAAAAATAATTGTATTTGAACAAAACTCAATTATTTTGAACGCATTTAAAGATGAAAGCGCCACTGCGGCAATTACGGTTACTAACGTTTCCGAATCGGCAATGTTCGGCTTTTGTCGGGTCAGTCACGCCTAGACTCGTTCGAAAAGCGAAACCAAATCATTCCACGGCGATGTACGAAGACTGATGCTCTTGTCGTGTACTCCCTGAGCAAACGTGCTATTTTACTCATTGTAACGGGCTTTGATATCCGCCAGAGGTATTTTTATAAGTATAATGTTGTGATTTAAACCGTCGCTTGTGGTGTTTAGTGTTCCATACGTTTAAGTGAAAAAAATATACAAAGAATATTGTGTGTGGTGCAATAGTGCTCACGGCAGTTCCCTTAGCCTGGATTCTAAAGGATTATTGTTTATCCAGCAAAAAGATAATCTATAAAGGTAAGTTTTATTCTTTTACTGTAGTACAGCGGACCATTCGAGGAGAAAGAACGCGTGGCGTTTATTGGAATGGCTTCCGTTTATCGACTCGCGTGCGCGGTAATGGCTGACTTTCTTTTCTCTCACAGAAGGGATTTCGTTGATATTTATTGATGGAAACATAAGTCAGTGTCGTTAAAAACGGCATTTTATCATTTGATTGTTTTTTTGTGACATCTGTGCGCGTAGGTTGGTTGATTACACGGAGTGGGTGGAGGCAGGGAATGTAATCAAAATGTTGCGGCACGGCAGGCTTGAGACCGGTCGCGCGGTCCTCGGTCGTGTACTCCGTCATCATAGTGTTGTCTATTTGTAAGGGCGAGTTCCTTTTTGGAACACTAACAAATTGTGGATGACGTGATCAGTTTTCTTAATCATTCATGTGTGCCCAGCGGCCTTGCCTGGTTAAATTCTGGGAGATAAGTTTAGCCGTGCGTCTACAACTTAATTATTTACATTCAATAACAATAAACATCGGTCTTGACGAATAGTTAAAAAATAAATGTGAACTGTAGCCTAATTTATGAATGAAGTTTTATTATCTCTTCTGATTAAAAAAAAACCGTGTTCAGTCAGGTCAGTTGTCTTGTCTATGCTTCAATACAAGTAGATACCTAAGTTCATGGGCAGCTCTTGTAATAACTATTAAAATGTTTACTCTTAATGTCTGCTTGTAAAATATTGTCAAGCAATATTGTAACTTGAATAATCATGGCCAAGTTTTTCACCCAATATTACTTAGTTCTCAATAAAAATCAGGTAAATTGGTAAAATCATTAATTTCAATTGTTCTTCTTGTTACTTATAATGACATAACAAAAAAAACTTGAAGCGAGACTGAAAGCCGATATCAACTGTAAAACATTGTTTAATATTTTTAAACAAAAAAAACTTCAAGCGAGACTGAAAGCCGATATCAACTGTAAAACATTGTCTAATATTTTTAAAAGGTTCACTCTTGAGATACAAATTATTTTTCAATCACAGACTATCCAAATCCCCTCCATAGACAATGGATTTATAATTATTTTTGTTTATGATGGCACTTGCCTTGACAAAAATAAGACAATTAGCTATACTAAAGAACCACATTAGATAATATAGTTGGTAGGTAACAACAATTAATTACATTAATCAAAGCAAATCAGCAGTTGTCTCTTTCTGAGAGGGGAGCAGGCTATGGGCATCAACCACAGATTTCCAGTGTGGTTTTGAGAACAGTGATGAAATGGTAAAAAGAGCTCATTTGGGGTTCATATCCATGAGCAGGCATCCTACTTGAAAATCAAATGGGTGTTTTATCAAAAAAATGGTCAAACATTACCTTGATAGACTTATAAACTATATGTTTTAAATTTAACAGTTCACTGCCTTGTTGCTTTAAACTTTCTGGTTTCATGAGCTTGAAAAATATTTATTAATTTTACATAAATAATGTTAGGGTTCTCATGTAGGTATCAATTACAGGTATCAGTTATCATTTCATAAAGAGTTATGAAATTGTAAATGTCTAAATATATACAGTACAGAAGAGTATTTTCCATCTGTTGTTTATCAGACAAGAAAATATTTTATTGGTCTAGTATCAATTAACTACCAAACTTAAACTAGACCATTGAAATAAATAAATAAGGGAATATAGTGGTATTTATGAAAATACCAGCTGTTGCCAGTGGCTTTACCCGCTAAAACTCAAAATTATCCCACCAGAAGATAAAATCGGGATAAGAAGTATCCTATGTGTTAATTGATATAAACTATCTGTGTACCAAATTTTATCCAAATCCGTTCAATAGTTTTTACGTGAAGAAGTAACAAACATACACACTCACAAACTTTCGACTTTATAATATTAGTGTGAAATAGTGTGAAACAAGATTATATTTATTTTCATACCATTAGTTTTAATTGGTACATGAGGTCCTGGGTTCAATTTCCAGGGTGGGGCAGTGTGATTGAGTTTTTTGAAAGAAATCATGGAGTCCATATGAACCCGATTGATGGCAATAGACTGTCCCCCTAATGTGGGTGTACTACTACTAAGTACACCTCTGTCTTACCCTTCGGGAATTACTGGCTTAATTTTTAGTTTTGTGATTGATTTGGTAGCCACTTCAAAGATTTTTCGAGATATTATATTAGTTTACACAAGATTTTGAAGTATGGAAGAAGACACACTGCATTGACATCAAATAATGCACTAAATAGGCAACAGTTAAAATTTAAATCAACACTCATTCGTTTTTCAATGTTATTCGCGTCTTTATTTAAGTTCAGCGACTCGCGACCCGCACCCTGTGTTTAAACTCATGACTAAGAACTTACGACTTCGCAATAACTCTGGCGAACTCGAAATATCTTTTTGAAAAATGAAGAATAAAATCAGATCAGTTAAAAGTAAGAAAGTCCTAATTTTTTTCTAGATAACTTCGACGTATAGCAGTCTTTATAGGCATCGTACCTATTATTTCAATAGATGATGATAATAATTATTACAGAAAACTGTAAGATTGGGAAGGAAATAAATCGTGAATCGAAAAAAAAACCCATATAGTTTAACTCTAGTACTAATTCTGAAATTATTTAGCTTGGACAAAATACTCTTCCAAAATGGACTACACTCACAAACACCTAAAAGTGCTTACACAGACCGTACGCAACACCAAACGCGTTGTAATGAAATAGGTTACCAGTTAAAGCCGTACAAATCCCTTCATGGTGCCCAAGACCGATAAGTGGAGTAGGCCATTCGAGATGGGTCGATGACACCGAAACCCACTTGGTACCAACGTTGACCACAACTGGATGTATTCGGCAATCTTTCAAAGAACACTGTATCTTGCTTTAGAAAAATATTTCAGACCGAGAGTAACATTGACACGTATTAAAGGTCGCGAATGCAATCCTCACGATGCCAAGAAATTCTACGTTTACGAGGTTGTTCCTCTTTTTGTCTGTTACCAACTCCGTCATATAAATAAAAGAAAAAATCTAAGTCAACTGATTGTCTCATCTAGGTTTTAATCATGGTTTTAGAGAGGCCGTTTACTTGATATACTGTAATTATCATCACCTTTGACCTTTGTTTATTGTTAAACAGTATTAGAGAAAGAGAATACATAGGTAAAATATCATTAGATAATGTGCAAGTCTTTTGTAAATAAATAATCAAGCAAAACAGTATAGTAACTCTTGAAAAAAGTAAAAGCTGCAAGATAACGACTTAATGATCTCATCCATCACATTATGTAATTTTATTTGTCACATAATTAATGTATCATGTCCATCTAATTGGCTCTAAGATAAATACAGCTAATATGATTTGAATTAAAGTTGTGAAATATAGCCAAAAGGTTTGAAGCTTGAATGTTTTAGGGTTCAAATAATGGAACGTAAATCGTCGCTGAAAGTGGCCCTTAGGGGCTTTAACATGACGTTTGTTGTTTCAGGTCTCGCCTACGAGCTCTACGCGCTGGTACCGCACTATGAGAGTGCGCTTCACATGCTTATGATCTCAATATAGAACGAAATACACGTTTGAAGCCCGCATCGTTCACCACAATGGCTTTCCTGTGAGTATACATTACTCGGTGTTTCGAATTCTCGATGTTTTTCGTTTCTCCGATTTTTTTCTTTTTCCATTATTTTATCGTTACGCTACCACGTTCACTCCCTCGTTGCGAACAGCATGCCAAATTATTATTTTAGTTATTCCCCTTTATGATGATGCTGAGGCTTTCGTCGGCGTGTGACTTATATCAGTGCACTGACCGCGTCGGGGTCGCCCGCGCTATCCTGGTACTAACCTATTTTTAACCGGTTCATTGATTAGTCACCGGCCTATAACTTACTTAAAACAGAGTGTTTGGGCAGAACTCGCTCGATATGTATTATCTGCACGACAACTAAGTATATTTTGGAAACCTAATGTTGTATTTTAATGATGCAATTTCTATAACGTAGAAAGATGAAACATCTTGTCAATAGTAAGATATTTTTTGACCCGTAACCAAAACCATTAGTTTTGTTCAAAAATAGGTTAGTACCGATATCGTTTATCTGGGATTGGGGTGACTGCGTGTCCCCGCAACAGCTCGCGAATTCGCTCCGACCGCACTGGACCTCTCCGAGCCAATACGTGTACTCGTGCGCACCGCGGTTAAATAAAAACTTAAAAAAAAATACGCGTTAGGTCCTCATCGTTGAATCGTTAACAGGCTTCACTGGACCATTGTATAGTAGCACATAGGCGAGTAGCAGGCGGTGGAGCGGTGCGGTGCGATGGGAACGAAGCGGCGACAGCGGCTAGTCCGGCGCACGGGCGCGGACAGTGCGCCTGAGTGGGTGTCTCGCGTTGCAGATGTATGGGGCGGGCGGGCGGCAGCAGTGCGACGAGTGGGCGGCGGCGCGCGCGGTAGAGTGCCGGCCACATGCGCCCGCGCCATGTGGCGCGTGCTGCTGGCCCTGGGGGCCGCGTGCGCCGCCGCGCGCGCCTCGCAAGACGTGGTCCTCACCTTCAGCGACCCCGTGACGGCGCCCTACTCGTTCTTCAATCATCTGGCCGTCGACCGCAACACCGGCCGGGTGTACGTCGGCGCCGTCAACAGAATCTACCAACTCTCCCCCGACCTGGAAGTCGCACAGTCGATCGTCACGGGCCCCGTCAACGACTCCGCCCTCTGCACCTTCGACTGCCCTTCTAATTATGTGAAAAAACCCACGGACAATGTGAATAAAGCTCTAGTGATTGACTACGCGACTAGCCGCCTCATAACATGTGGTTCAGTTCTGCAAGGGTTGTGTTCTGTACGAAACTTGAATAATATTTCTCACGATGTGCGCGAAGTGCGTGAGCCAGTCGTGGCGAACAATGCGACAGCTTCCACAGTAGCGTTTATCGCGCCGGGACCGCCTAATCCTCCGATGACGCAAGTAATGTATGTAGGCGTCACTTTCACAGGCAACTCGCCCTACCGCTCAGAAGTTCCTACTGTAAGCAGTCGCTCCCTCGAAGACGACCGTCTATTCATGATAGCTAGAACGGCGGTTACTACGGGAACGAGGATGTTTGTCAATTCTCTTTCTCGAGAACGGTATCCTATTAATTATGTCTACGGTTTTAATTCGGAAGGATTCAGTTACTTTTTGACGACTCAGTTGAGAGGTGTAGGCTCTGACACATACTATAGCAAATTAGTCAGAGTTTGTCATGATGATGAGAATTATTATTCCTACACTGAAATCCCTATGTCATGTACCGGAGAAGGCGGTGGTAATTATGGATACAATCTGGTGCAAGCAGCGTTTGTCGGAAAGGCCGGATCCGTTCTAGCGGGAGAACTAGGAATAACTGCTCAACATGACGTGCTGTTCGCTGCATTCAGTCAGAGTGAATCGATCAATACTAACACTCCTTCTGATCTATCTGCTCTATGTGTTTATTCGCTCAAAGCTATCCGACGTAAATTCATGCAGAACATAAAGACTTGCTTCAGTGGCAACGGTTCCAGAGGTCTAGACTTCATATCGCCGTCCCATGCATGTATTGGAACAAAACTACAATCAATTAGCGAAGATTTCTGTGGGCTGGATGTGAATACGCCTCTGGGAGGCGAACAACCTGTGGAAGCGGTGCCTGTGGCAATATTTTCGAAGAGGCTAACAGCGGTGGCGGCGACGGCCACTGGTGACTACACTGTTGTATTTGCCGGTACCGCTCAAGGACACCTCAAGAAGATCGTCGTTGAGAGTGCCACCTCCGCGTTTGAGTACGGAGACATCGTCGTCGACGAGGGCTCCGCTGTCAACAAAGACTTGCATTTCGATACTCAATTTATGCATTTATATGTGATGACTGAACGTAAAGTGTCTAAAGTGAAAGTTCAAGAGTGTAGCGTTTATAAATCATGCTTAACATGTCTCGGAGCCAAAGACCCGTATTGTGGATGGTGTTCTTTAGAAAATAAGTGCAGCTTAAGATCAGACTGTCAAGATGCAGCTAAAGATCCTCTATATTGGATCTCGTACCGCAGCGGCCGTTGTACAACGATTACTCAAGTAACACCAAATCAATTACAACGAACGACTGCTAGGACGTTAGATTTACTTATCGAAAACTTGCCAACCCTCAATGGACAATTCTTATGTGCATTTACAGCCTTAGATCGTACTCTCATAACCAATGCTACTAGGAAGCCTTATGGCGTTAATTGTACCACTCCGCGTACCGACACTCTGCCCTCAATTCCCACCGGCCAACATCATTTTACGGCGAAACTGTCGGTGCGCACCACACAAGGGCCTGATTTCGTTGCTACCAACTTCACGTTTTTCGACTGCAATACGTACAGCTCGTGCACGCAATGCGTCAGCTCCTCTTTCCCATGTGACTGGTGTGTTGACGGACACCGATGTACGCATGACACTGCTGAAAACTGCCGAAACGATATACTAGTCACCGGTGTCAGTAGAATCGGTCCCAGTTATCGCTCAGGGCCCGGCTTCTGTCCCACTATAAATTCAACGTCTGACGGCACAAACGAGATTTTAGTTCCATCCGGTGTAAAGAAAGCTATAAAAGTTAAAGTTCACATAATAGGTCAATTTATCGTTCAGACAAGGTTCGTTTGTCAATTCAATATAGAGGGGCGTGTGACTCATGTCAACGCTCAACTCCTTGCTGACACGATTTACTGTGAAGCCGTTGAATTTACTTACACATCGCGTGCTCCAAATATTACCGCTTCCTTCGCTGTTATATGGGGAGGTTCGAAGCCTTTAGATAATCCGGATAATACTCATATTCTCATTTACCGTTGTAATGATATGGCAGATAACTGTGGTATGTGCCTCGCACTCCCAGAGAAATTTGGATGTGGTTGGTGCCAAGGATCAGATAGATGCGAAGTTCAAGAACAGTGTGGTGTACCCAGTGTATGGTTAAATCGTACCCAGACTTGCCCTAACCCAGAGATTCATTCATTTCGGCCTCAGTTAGGTCCCTGGGACGGAGGTACTAATATCACAATTGAAGGAATTAATTTAGGTCGCAACATATCCGATATTTATAATGGCGTTACTATTGCGGGTATCAAATGTCAGCCAATAATTGAACTTTATGTAAAAACTAAGCAAATCGTCTGTACCGTGGACGGACCGGGTGAGGAAGTGCCTCGAGACGGCCCTGTGGTCGTTCGCGTCGCTGATTATCGCGGAGAATCTAAACATCACTATGCATTTGTAAATCCAAAAATCAATTCTATTCAACCGAAATATGGTCCACAATCCGGAGGTACTAAATTACGTATTACGGGCGAATACCTCAACGCAGGAAGTAATATACAAGCTTTCATAGATGACTTGCCGTGCGCTATATTGTCGGTATCGCACGAGGAGGCTGTTTGTAGAACTAGCCATTCTTATCAAATTAAAATGGGTACATTGCGAATGCGTTTCGATAATGGCATGCGTACTTTAGAGCGAGAAAAGTTTGAATATATGGAGGATCCTATTGTTGCGTCTGTAGAGTCTGGCCCACCACTAACGTCACAAAGAAAACAACCTAAGGGAATACCTTCCGGTGGAATAAACATCAAAGTGACCGGACAGAATTTCCACACAATTCAATTTCCACAAATATACGTGTATCACGATAACCGACCTTACATCGCACCTTGCAACAGAGTTGATTTTCAATCTCATCTCATTTGTGAATCTCCCGGAATAGAAAGTGCAGGTCTTAATCTAGATCCGGATAGGCCCTTAGAATTAGAATACGGTTTCAATATGGACGATGTTCAAAGTGTGCAAAATTTAACTAGCAAAAGAGGCGAAGCATTCCTTCTTTATCCAGATCCCCTTTATGAGAAATTTGACGAAGACGTAAAGTATTATAAGTCTGAATATTTGACTATAAATGGTCAAAATTTGGACAGAGCTTGTACTGAACTTGATGTAGAAGTTCATATAGGAGAGAGTGTGTGTAACGTGACATCGTTGTCGCGGCATCAATTGACGTGCCGTCCGCCTTCGCGAGATGAACTTCCAGACGGTATAGATACACCCGAAGTTGTAGTCAGAGTCGGACGTGCCCTCACGTACAAGATTGGTAAATTATCTTATTCATCGCAGGCTGGCCTCCAAGCCGCCATAGGCAAGCCAGCTTTAATAGGCATCGGTGTCAGCGCGGGTATACTCCTTGTAATATTTTTCGGATTTTTAGTTATGTATAGGAGAAAATCAACTGAGAATATTAGGGTATTAAAAAATATGCAAGAACAAATGGATATTTTAGAGTTAAGAGTGGCAGCTGAATGTAAGGAGGCGTTTGCAGAGTTGCAAACAGAAATGACCGATTTGACTGGAGATGTGACTGGCGGTATACCTTTCTTAGATTACCGTACGTATGCTATGAAAATATTGTTCCCTAACATCGACGATCATGCCGTCCTGCAATGGGAGCGCCCAGAGCTTATTAGAAAAGACAAAGGTCTCAGAATGTTTGGGCAGCTAATTATGAACAAAACATTCCTTCTATTATTTATTCGTACTTTAGAAAGCAATAGATATTTTTCAATGCGCGATCGTGTTAATGTAGCTTCTCTTATTATGGTTACTCTTCAGAGTAAGATGGAGTATTGTACTGATGTATTAAAGACATTACTAGCGGAGTTAATAGAAAAGTGTATGGAAGGGAAGAATCACCCCAAGTTGTTGTTAAGACGTACCGAGAGCGTCGCTGAGAAAATGTTGAGCGCTTGGTTCACTTTCCTGTTGTATAAATTCCTTCGCGAGTGCGCTGGCGAACCTTTGTACCTGTTGTTTAGGTCGATGAAAGGTCAAGTCGACAAAGGGCCTGTAGACGCGATAACTTCCGAAGCACGATATTCACTAAGCGAGGAAAAGCTCATTAGGCAGTCCATAGATTTCAAACCTATGACCGTTAGCGTGTCGATTTCGCAACAGACATTGTTCGTTAGTGGTTTAGAGGCTACTACTGAAAACGTTCACGTTAAAGTTCTCGACTGTGATACGATAAGTCAAGTGAAGGAGAAGTGTTTAGACGCAATTTACCGTGCAACTCCGTACTCCCAGAGACCAAGTCGTGACGACCTCGACTTGGAGTGGCGCACGGGCGCCTGCGGACGGCTGATCCTCTACGACGAGGATAGTACTACTAAATGCGAAGGCGAATGGCGCAAGCTCAATACTCTTAATCATTACCGCGTACCAGACGGTGCCTGTCTTAGTCTCGTTGCTAAACAAAGTTCCGTATACAATCTATCAAACATGGAAAAGAACGACAAGTCCCATACGTATGAAACACTTAACCGCGGTAAATACGGTTCAGCTAGCCCACCAGCCAGCCCTCTCAAATATGAACATGGCGGTGGTTTCAAATACTGGCATCTTGTGCGCCACCATGACGATGACGCACGCAAAGAGGGAGAACGTGGCAATAAAATGGTCTCGGAAATATATCTCACCCGTCTTCTAGCCACCAAGGGCACTTTGCAAAAGTTTGTCGATGATTTGTTTGAGACTATTTTTAGCACAGCGCACCGCGGTTCGGCGCTTCCTCTCGCTATAAAGTACATGTTCGACTTCCTCGACGATCAGGCGTTGCAACACACAATCTCTGATCCGGAGGTGGTGCACACCTGGAAGAGTAATTCCCTTCCGCTACGTTTCTGGGTAAATCTGATTAAAAACCCTAACTTCGTTTTTGACGTTCACAAGTCCAACACGGTAGATTCTTGCTTATCAGTTATCGCGCAAACGTTTATGGACTCGTGCTCCACATCCGACCATATCCTCGGTAAAGACTCGCCGTCGTCCAAGCTTCTTTACGCGAAAGACATACCGGTATACAAAGAGTGGGTGGAGCGTTACTATGCGGATATTAAGTTAATGCCAGCGATATCCGATCAGGATATGAACGCTATGCTCGCGGAGGAGTCGCGACTCCACACTAAAGAGTTCAACACGAACTGTGCGCTGAACGAGCTGTACGCGTATGCAGAGAGGTACAACGAACAGCTTACGGTGACCCTCGAGGAAGACGAGTTCTCGCAGAAGCAGCGGCTCGCGTACCGCCTCGAGCAGGTGCACGGGCTGATGTCGCACGACTATAACGTGTGATTGCCCGTGTGGGAGGCCCGTGACACCAACCCCACCGCCCCTGTATATAAAGCCCCCGCACATATCTATGCTGGCAAATATTGTATATATTAGATAGTGTACAGTCATTAATATTGTAATTTTTGTATCATTTCTGCGGTCCGATGTCGTTTTTTAATTTTATATAATGAAATTTGTATTAATTTTACACGACGAGCTCGGCCGGCCGCGGTCGTGCCACAGTAAGCATCGTAATAAAAATTGTGTATGTCTGTCTATGTGTGCTCGCGTCGTACGAGTTAATGTTACGTCGATCGGTGTAATATGTGTGTCGCAAACGAAATCGCATGTGAGCTCGTCGGCGAGCGAGGCCGTCGCTCGCCGACGGGTGATTTTAAAATTTGTACTCACTACTTAACGAAATATCCGACAGTGATGCCCTGAACGATTCCAATAAATAAATATCGTCGAATATAAAGATTTTGTTTGATTTGCCGGCGGTAGCAGCGCCATTGTCGCGCACGACGAAAGCCCCCGCGTCACGGCAGCTGTCGGCAGGGTGAGCGCGGTACGCCATGCCGCCTCGTCTCGCTAGCTCGCGGAACCCTTGTCGGTCGCGTCACTCAACTGTGGTGTCCAGCACGTCACATCTCATATCACCAATCATGTGTATGTCGTTCGTTGAGGCACGTCGCCGGCCCACGAGGGTTGTTCGCGCGCCGCGCGGCGAGACGGTCATGGATGAACCTACGCGGCCCTGCTGTTTCAGCCGGTACGTGCGGATCGTGGCAAGAACGACATTCGCGGTCGTCAACAACCTTTACTGCATCCCCGCTTACGTGGTGTGGATGATGGTGCTGTGCCTCGTCAGACCCTTGTACGCCCCCCTCTATTGGAAGATCGAAGGACTCATGTATCACTGGCTGCTGGCGATGGTCTCCATGTGGTCTTGGACGGCTGGATATGAAAGTAAGTCAGTTTTGTTATTCGGAGACGGCGCGCCAACTGTCACACAATTACCGAACAGCTTATGTTCGGTTTCGTCAGCCTCTAGTGGAAGTAACTACGTTTAGTTTTGAATGGTGTAATTAGCATCTGTATGGAGTAATGTTCAGATTGCGTTTAAGATAAGTAAAAAGCGTATAGAAGCTTAAAACTTTTACCATTGTTCTTTATGAACCGCAATGAGGTATGCACAAGAGTTTTGTCACATGGCGCGCCTCTCATACACATTACATATGAGCTCTGCTAATTACCGAACCCACATAAATGAAGATAATTACCTGAATGTTGCTACACAATTGGTAATATAATATAACACGGAATAACACTTTACGCATTAGTGAATTCCGCTTGCATTACGACTATACTTTCAAGGAACTTATTAAATCAGCGGTAACTCGGCGGACGTAAATGCAATGTTTATAGATACCTATGCATGTAAAGCAACCGGATATCAAAACGAACAATAACCGACGCATAATGTAAACTTGTGTACACTTCAAGAATAGCTCCTGCGACAAAGGTAAGACTTGTAATACCTCCTAGCTGAATACTGGTTAAGACTTCGTTAACAATTTGAACCAATCGACATCTTACTTATATGTGCCATGAACATGGATATCGGCAGGTTTATTTCTAGGGAAGTGCACCTTCAGTTCCATGAAAAAGGTTTTCTGCACCTCATCTCGGATAGATTTTCGTTCAAACAAGGAGGAAATTGATCGATTTGAAAAAAAAAAAATAGAAAAGCCCATCAATCGAAAAAAAAAAAAAATTAAGACCGAGTGTAGCGTGCTTGACAATTTTAGCACTCCTCGGAATTTGATAGTATATATTTTGTTCTTTACTACAGAAATACGACTAATTCTGCCTATTTATAAAGAAAATCTTATAAACGCAAAAATTAAAATTAATATGAACGCTTAAATTTTTTTAGGAAATTCTTAGATAAATTAAGTTATTTTTTACTATACTTTCTTGCTTTCCGCCTCAAATAGGTTGTTCTATAGTTGCCCGAGATTTCGGTGGGTTTTAATCCTCAAAACCCTCTCCTGCCTACGGCTCTGGCGATGGGAGTCGCGAGGCTACACGACTTGTAAAAGCCCAGTGTTCACAAGAAAAGAGTAGAATAGAAGGGAACACTAACTTTATTTGTCAAGGTAATGAACAATAGCATACAGTAACCTTGACGCCTTGTAGTTAATCGGTTTTAATAGGAACATAATAAAACAATCTTTTCTGTGAGTTTTCTTCCTCAACACCCCGGGAGTGGGTGCTAGAGCACGCCCTTGTAACCTTGTGCCATGAAGTCGTCGGTGGCGTCGATGGTCATGAAGTCATCGATGGCCTGAATCAACTCGACGTTATTTACCTGTTTATATCCTAACTAGCTATGCAAATCGTCGTGTCTGGCATCCTACCCATGATAAATAAATTCAGTCCTATAAAAACCAATGCGAATAAAAACTTTATGGCACAATAGTATAGTTTTATTTCTAAACCATAGTAGGTATCTTATCTTTGTATTTAAGATACCATTTCGGAGATATTCAAGATAACTTCTGTGATCACTTAAAATTGGTTGAGCAAACACTGTTATCATAAAATAAACTCTTATTATTAGTCTCGCACATGCTTATAGGACACCATGACTGATGTCTGTAGTGTACATATGATTCATTCGATCAGGTGACCCGTCAGAGACACATGTTGTTTGCCAAGTGACGCAACACGCAACATCTACAGAAAAACAACGTAATCCGTTAAATTGCCAATGGATGTTAAATAGCTTCATTCACGCGACTGCTAGCTCTAATCGCGTTATAAAAGTGGGCTACCGTCCGCCGGACACGTCTGGCGACAACTAAACTGATTACTGACCAATCATTCTTAGAAAATACGCCTATGTACCTTAAATGTTACTCAACAGTATCTCTAAAATAAGTTTCGCATGTGGCCGACTACGTCAGCTAAGTAATTGATTTCCGAACGAACATGAACAATAGTGTTTCGAAACGATCTGGTTGCGAGTGGTCGGAGACCGGTCGTGGATGGCGCGCGCTGTATTGACCTTATATGCGGCTGCGTAGTTTATGCGCGGCTGCCTGAGGACGGTCGATGACCGTCGCCGCCCGCGCGCAGCCCCCGCGCTAGGAATGCCACCTCCCCCCACGTCATGTCACGTTGCATTTCGAGTGGCGAATTTGCATGTTGTTGTCGAGTCAGCGCACTCACGATCGACTTTTCAAGTTTCCGAGATTTTACAACACGTGGTGAAAGTACGATTGATCGTTTTTCACGCAGCGGTTAACGGATTTAGATCATCACTTGATCCACTTTTTAGATTGTTAAGCAAACTTTCGCTTCTGGGTTATGCTAAGACATTTGCTTTTCTTAGTAAAACGTCTGGCGTCAAATATATAATAATTTCAAAGCGGTTCCTTCTTATATCCTTATTAATTCAAGCCTCCAAACTTGTCCTAAGCTACTGACACATCGTCGGCCCATTCAAATTCCGCTCACACCAGACCTCCGGAGATAAATTAACATTGAAAGACTTAACACAAACAAATGATATTCAGACGGTGTCCACCTACAATCATTTATTGGTGGATTGCGTAGTATCATTCTCGGAGTTATAAATTCCTTTTGGTACATCCTTCGATTGTGGCGGTTCGCGTATCAAATTGAGCTCTTCCTGTGTATAAATCAGGCGGCCGGTGCGTGTGACAAGAACTTCTTGATGGAAAATGGTCCCAAACATGGCAAAAATGGCGCTGACTGAGATTGAGGTCACGCCGCCAGATGTATGCACGAGAACTCTTATTACTATCGACAGTTCTACACGCATCTGCAAACCTGTATGTATTTATGCTTGTAACGCAACGGCTTACATACTGCTCCAGTAATTAGAATCTATGTTATACTAGACGTTAACACGCAATGCTGATTCAATCATAAAAAATATTGGTTGTATGTTTTCAATTGCTATTTCTTTCCTTAAACATAACATGCATGCCTGTAACATGCACATATCGAATGTGTATGTGTGTTTTTACATCTATTTACTACATTCCAAAAAATTTATCAACCTCGTTTACTGATCAAAGTTATTATACTTATTTCGACAAAATAATTCACGCGATTTTGAATCTCGTTTGAAAATAACCACAAACTTGTTTGGAATAGCTCTGACCATCATGAAAATATAACCGGTATGACATTGGTAACAGTCACACGCTAAAATAACAATGGTCTTACGATGAGTGATGTCATTTCCTTGTTATATCAGATTGCTAAAAAATTCTCAGTGTAAAACTGTTTCAGTAGTTTAAAAAAATATCTAGATGTTCTGGTAAAAAGCCATTAGACATGACATAATCTAAACTAACGAATGTTTTAGCAAGTTTATCGATTCTGGTCTTACGCACTATTGTGTTCAATTACGCTGTGATAAAATAAAAAGGGGGTTATTCCTTTGAGTTACTATTACACTGGGCCAAAACATTTATGTAAAAAATAATTTCATGGTTATCTACTTTTAATGATTGAATGAAAGCGTGGGTAAGAAAAGATTGGATTGGAAATAAGGAAACAATAAGAATACTATAAGTAGGTAGAATCTAACTTGTAACAAAAGGTACCTGGTCTACATATTGTACCTATCTACTGTTTTTTTCAGCAAAATAATTAATTTTGTAATGTTTATTTACGTAACCGTATAACTTAACTACTAATAAGACTACTCATCATTTTAATAAAACGTTTAACAAATATTAGCCCACCAGCATCTGGAACAGGATCCAAGCAGTTCCAGGCGCGGCGTGGTGGTCAGGAATCCAGAGGCAGGAACTACATTTATGTCGTAATACCTTTTAACGGGAGATTTCTAGGTGTATTTACCTTCTTATGTAAGTAATCTAGGTTAGTAGGTACCTTAACATACATGACTTAACACCTCTTAGCACTTTATTCTATAGTTACGCACACAAGTAAACATGAACAAAGTCTTGCTGAAAACGTCATCAGCCATAGAAGCAACCCAGAGCAATTCATCGGTCCCTGTTGATGTCAACAGGCTCGCCCTCTATGGGTCTACTACATGGGTCGTAACTTAAAAGCCCAATCAAACTCTGCTACTGTTCGAAGATTATAGGCGTGATGTTATGAAAACATCTACATCGACCCAGCTGATATCAACAACCGACGCAAGCTAACAAGAATCTAATTTTACATGTATTATTTTTTCATTATGATTCATGCATCCTGCTTATGAACCGCCATTGATTGGACAGTAAAGTACGATAGTATATTTTTATGCTTGAATCATCTTCCGGTCACTATGGCGCCATTTTTTTACTGGCTTTATTTACCTAATAATGTCTACAAACTGGTTCGGTTTCCGTGGGATTACTTATTAGATCCGTTAGTTATAGTTAAAACAGTGGTGTATTCCAGAAATCGTATGCACCATGAATACAGTTATTAAATTCAGAACTCTGGTGAAAATTCTCCCGGAAGGGTTTGATAGAGTTCCATTTATTAAAAATCCTTCCAACGCGAATCAAATGAATCCAAGTAAAACCAACAACACCCCACAACAACAACAACAATCCACCGGAAGTTGTTATTTCTCGACATTTAGGATGTGATTAATGTGAACTCTGCGATCTTTGCGCCGATAGTCGTTTCACCCAATAGCTTAATTTCCAAGAACCTCTACCTATACCTGAGGAGGCTCACGTTAGGCAGCTAAATCAAGGGCTAGATTCTGAAAGCGGTACTTCTGAACGTGGCTCGTATTGTTAGGAGGTTTCTTTCTTTGGAGCCCTGACTGCCGGTAGCTTGGACCCTTTTCAAAATACCGATGGGCTACAATTGTATTATTTTAAGATTTACTGCCGCACTCAGAGATATTTAATGATTACTTAGCCCGTCACTTAGTAAAGATTTGACATACTTTTGTATGACAAAACTGTCAAAACAATCACAAAGTGATGGCCTAAGTAATCATTAAAGCTCTCCGAGTGCGGCAGTAAATGTAATAGTTTTGTAAAGGAATACTTAAATAAAGTACATCTTTTTTACTTATTAATTTAATTCTGTCCTTTCCCAGTCATCTTATCAAGCCCTGATAGCGTCATGGTAGTCGACAGTACATAGCCCTTGGGGCATTGCAAGTACTTATCATTTCTAATCGCACAAGGATAAGAAGGATATGAATGAAGAGTGGGTCATGGATGACTAATGGGGTATTTCACCACAAAAATCGAATTAGTCCGTCTGTTAGATTATCGAAAAATATTGGACACATGTTTTTTGTTTTACGTAATTAATAATAAAATACGAAAATAAAACGTGTCAGTGGGGGCTTTTGACGTCACTTTGTGGGTAAAAAAAGTACTAACCTTGTGACGTCACACGACTTGACGCGACTTTTCGAATCACTGTATAATCTTTTTTGTTTGATGTTTAAGTGATAAAAGAAAAAATACGTGTCCATTAGTTTTTAAAAATCTAGCCGACGGACTAATTAGATTTTTTTGGTGAAATAACCTATTATATTAAAAAAAAGTCTAGATAGTACATGCCTATAAAACAAAATTAACAGCCTTTTCTCTTTGCTGGTACTTACCCTTTTCTTTTACAAGCACGTAGACCAGCAGGGCTATTGCGTATCTTTTAAATGTTGTCCATGAATTAACTGTCAAATTGGTTATGGTTTAGTAAGTACAAAATGTAACCATTTGACAGTTAATTGATGGACACTATATGATAGCCACTGTCATTTAAAAGATACGCTGGTGCACTATTGCAATTGAATTTAGTTTCTTACGTCTTTGGGATCTTTAAAAAAACCAATCGGCCAATCACGTGTCTCCTCAAACAACTTTACCTATTGCATCTTATTCTGTAAAACCTTACGGTTAAAAAACTTAACTTTATTTTAGTGTTAGAATTAAGTACCTAAGTACAAACCTACAACGAAAAATCTTCAAACAACTATTGTAATTACGCCTGATGTAAAGAATAATTCTCATCTGTTAATCATACAGAGTGATTGTTCAAGCACTTCAAATTCTTCACAACTTATATGATTGAAATTTAAAATAAACACCCACCAACTATTTATGTATCAACATTTAAGAGGGCTGGGTGCTAAGCCAACCCCTACCTAAAGTACCCCCATAAAAACTGCAAAACAATGATAAAACACACGAATAAAAAACACTTTTATTTCAGTAGTAAAATTAAATTAAATTCTGTGCGACGTCATATTTCATAACATTCACTCTTCCGCATGCACAGGTGCAATTCATGAATTTATCATCAACTACCGCTGCATCTAGTCTAGATAATTTCTAGTTTCCCCCCGTACATCAACAGAGATGAGAAACTGTATTATTTCCTGCAATTACATTTACAACGGAGATGCAATCCAGATCTGTTTCCGTTCAGAAACGTAGATAAAACTTGCGAGTAGAGCCGAGCATGTTATGTACGCGTCCTCGTTCTAAAACAGTCGTTTCTGTGCGTCAAGGACGTTCGCGTTGTGTCGGTACTCGTACCGAGAGATCGTGACAGTTCTTGATAGCGACTTTTCTCAATTGAAACAAGTGTATCGTTCCGTATATTGCCGCGCAAACGATCTTTCCTCGTAACAGAGAAAACATGTACCGTAAACTCGTTTTAGATTCCGATCTCTTGGTACGCGGGTACGTCAGCTAACTACGGAGCTGCGGAGGTAACAAAGAACTGGTTTGTGCCGCGCTTTTATGGACCATCTTTCAGTGAGGCTGGAGAACAACTAATTTTAGAGTCGAGAGATCGACGTTTAATGAGCTCTTAACTTTGTCTTCGACTTTGAATGCTGTAGTTCCTGTTTCTTTATGTATTATTTTGTTTAAGGAACAGTAGGATGTCAATAGGCATTTCCTTACGGTAAATTATTGCTAATTTCTGTCTGTGTGCTTATGTACTCGTACATAAGTTTGTTATCATGTAATGAGTGAGTTACAAACAGCGATAAGAAAAACACACCTGTAATTTAGGTCCGCTTATTTATCATCTCGTACAATCTTAATTAAATAGCTGCCAACCTGACAGGTACTTCATGGCTAACTGTGCAATTTGTAACTTTCTACCTATTAAAAACCATTTTGCTGAAAATTTAATTAAAACTATCTGCCAACTAATCGACAACAAAGAGCATGTAATCCAACAGTGTTTTTATTTCTCTCGACTCGAAAACGCATGGCACAGCCCTTACAGCATCAATTTCAATATAAAACTCAACGTCAAACATTTACTTGAGACGTGTGCGTAACTACATTAGTACACCACAAAAGCACTAGAGCAGAGCGAGTTCTTGCAATAAAACCACGTTTGCCGTGTGTTGTTGTCTGTCCGACTTTCTAACGAATAACAGGGCACATACTGTAGTGTGTGTGCCCCCTACGTATTAGGACCATTGTTTGGCCGGGTATGATAGGAGCCGTATGGTATGTCTGTTCATGTTTTTTGAAAGTACGAAGATGCTGCGACATTTTTGAATTTGAAAAGCGAAAGTGTAAAGGGCTGTGGACCCAGATTTACGGCGTTGCCAAATAAGGAAAGATCCAGTAAGGTGGGGTGAGGCTGAGAAGTTCCGAAACTGGTATGCGTTTCGGTACGAATTATTAAATGAGGTCTTTTGTCTTGGGCCTTTGGGTGATTTAATTGAGTCCTGCAATATTACAGTCGAACGGGCTTGTGAATAACAGGGATGGAGGTAGAATATTTTATGTTAGTGGTAAAGCTCCTCATTCCGTGCATTTGGGAAATTGAAAGCCAAAATAGTTCCAACCGTAGTGATTTTTGCATTACAATTTACAATTCGCGATTTAAATCAAAACTAGTAGGTTGGACACGCAAAAAAAATACATGCTTGCAATCAAATTCAAACTTTTAATAGTTTCAAACAGAACGCTTGGTTCTACAGTGTAACCACAATCGCATCTGAACTCCAGTCGAAAATCCCGCAGTGCAATATGGCAGTAATTATTCCCCGACTACCCGCTTCAAGCGCTTTACCAGGAATTCCAAGCATTAAACATTCAAACTAAAATCCGCTTCATAAATACGGGTCTTATCCTAATACCCTTTCATTATAATTGTTTGCGTTCGTATTACTCAGACAAGTGACGAAAAGGGCATGAATTAATTGGTGAAGGCTGACTCATTTCGCAACAGATTTCTTTAGATGATGTCAGGGCTACTACACTGGTGGATTTAAAAGGAAGTTAGTAAAGGCAGAAGATAGGTTGAATGACTGATGCGTTAGAAACTAAAGCTTGAAATCATCCAGTTCCAAGAATTTGAGTGTCTAATTCGATCAGCATCTGGCAAATATCAACCCTAGCAAATAACTTAGTCAACAACTTAGTCGTCACCGCGTCTTTAAAACCTATATTTACTTTACTTTGAAATAAGGAAATAGCAATTGACTTAGCCTCATTTGATTGTGACTAAGCATGGTTTGTTTATATAGGTATAAATAAGATTTTTAATGCATGTATTCCATTTGGAAATAACTTGCTCTATAGCTTTTATTCGCATACGTGCACCTATTTACCGTTCGCTATTTCGTTACCAAACATGTTAACAAGTTCCTATACTAAGTGAATTTTGTAATTCAGTTTGTGTTACATCAATTTTATGACTGCAGTAGTCATTCTTAAATAAAAGTATCCTGGAGTTTCTCGCTGGTTATTTTCTATAAGAACGAATCGTGCACCGACGTTTTATAAGTGCGCATGTAGACCTACATCATAGTGAAATAAAATATTTTGATTTTGAAAAGTTTTGGTTGATATTTTTGTTTTCATTGGAATACCAACCTAAGCACACACCTTCCTGACCTTGTCCCATTCTTTTTAAATTTGGCACAACAGATTTTCCTCTTCCTTCCTCCTTCCTGTTACGGCGTCATTTAGTACTATTTCTTACAATACAATAAAGTACCTACCAGTTAACTTACTCAAAGCAAATCCAACGCAGTTATTTGAAATTCAGAAGATGATGATTAATAGAGATGTACGTATGGAAGAAGAAAACCTGCGCCGAAGCCAAATAAATTGTGATAGGCGCAGGAGAATCCCGTCCCGTTAGTCCCGGCTGTCATTTGAAGATATTTGACAGTTGTAACAGGTAGGTAGTCAGTGGCCCAAAAATCTGACAAGCAGTCTTACCAAGGGGTATGATTATTACTCAGTACTAACCCTTGTTAGTACTGGGGGTGGAAATACTTTTCAACTGAATTCGTTTTGACTGAAGGCCGACCTTAGCAAGATACCTCAATAGGGTATTTCAACAAAAAAATCTAATTACACCCTATTAAAAACTGATCAGTGATACATTGTATGTAATATCTTAACTAAGTACTAATAATGTTTTCCTTTTCTTCACCTCGAACCGACTTGATTGTGCTATGAGTTCACTATAGTTCAAGTATAGGAATTTGAACTTTCAACCTCACGACTGCTATTAACTTTAGTTGTTCGGCTTATGGTAGAGTAGCTTATGGTTATAATAATAAATCTTTACTATGGACTTGAAAATAAAGCTTGGTATGAAAAATATAATACGAGTGTATCAGTTAGGTTGGTACCTACCTAAGTGAAAGAAGCCGTTTGGTTCCAGTGCTATCTATTTAAGCTTCGTCTTCAAAGCATCCTGGTAGCACTCGAGAAGCGGCAAAGAAATTTGCAGGTAGGTGATTTTTTTTCTTAAATACGCACTGCAGGATATTATGTAGGTATGTTCTTTCTGTACCAAAAGACACTGGAACTACGACAAGCAAACCAGGATAAAATTAAACAGATTCGTCCCTTATCGCTTATTTGAAAGCCCCACGGACTTGAACTTGAAAGTATTTATCAGTACCGACTTGTGAAAGAGTCTTGTATTCATTTCGTTAAATATTTACTTTGAACTTCGTTGGATGTACCTACTTACGAGTATGTATGACAAGATGTGTGTATATTTGAGGCACAAACGCATTCATAAGTTTGTTGTTAAGTTACCAATGCAATTATCGAAATTGTTGAACGAATACGAGAAATAGGAGTTGAGGTTCACGATTGTAGCACAGCCAGCAGTACCGATATATATACACTTCGCAACGGTTAGATTCAATTTTCGCCTACTATATGTATTTAATTTTCATGATCGAAACTTATTTGGAGGCGTTATTTCACGAGATTTGCGTTAGACGTATCTTCAAAATTAATAAACAAGTACAGGTGCTTTAAAAAATATACTAAAAGCTCGACCGTCAGTGATCACCATCGTCTACATTTCTTTTTCATTTCTCCTTTTGCGGGTCTGTTGGCTGAAATTTCTTTAGAAATAAGCAGTATCTTTGTGCTCAAATATTGAATTATAATATGTTCTTGTGCTATCTACTGTGTACCTACTTATATAGTAAAATAAATAAATCAACAGCATTATCAGTAGCTTGGCCTCTTTCGTCTTTTTCAAGTAATCCTACCCACGTTAACACAACAGATTTTTATTTTCCTGTCTGAATTATTTACAATTCATTGTATAAACATAACTTGCTTTAACACTTTCCATCATCAATCAGTATTACCGTATTGAGCTGTGAAGCGTGACCACGGATGCTTTAAAGGGCTTTAAAGCGCTGCAAAAAATAGAACAATACGTGCGAAATGATCCGTGACAACTAGGCGCTTTTTAATTGAAATTCCTTTACTTTCGAGATTTTAATGTTTTGTTACGAGTACGACGTTAACTATAGGTTTTGTGTAGACTAGTGCCTTTTCTACAGCACCATGGAATAAGGTGTGATAGTGGGGCAACATTAGGAACATGTTCTGCTACCGAACTCCCCGTTGCGAACCAAGGAGACGATGAATGTATAGTGTGATAAAAATAAAAGACAAAGGAGTAAATGATAGAGTGGCAGTTGACAGAGGAGAATGGAATAGAAAAACGTGTGTAATGTATTGAAACACCAAAGTCTGAGTTAGCAACTGCTATATTATATCTGCCGGTACTTGCATATTATGTAGATACACATTAAAGTGCAAGTACCCACAACATCTTTCCCTTTAAACAGACAAAAGAAAACGTAATAAAAATAAAGTTAACATAAAAGTAAATAAGGTTCATTGCTTTGCCTTGCTTCGAGTTACAGGTGGTACATAAGAACTTTGCATGCTATCCTCCATATCATTACTTGGTACATAGTCATCATCGTCATCATCGTCATCATTACCCGAAACATACATATCGTCATCATCGTCCGATACTACAATATAATTATCATTCATCACCCCACCCTTTTGACAATTTATAGGCATACTCTTTATTAAATGTCGGCGATTACGTCTGTAAATGCCCTTTCTATTTTTCACTATATATGAACGCGGTGTTGGTGCCTTTGCTACCACTTTGCCACGAATTCGCTCTTTATTATTTTCTAACATAATGACGTCATCGCCGACACTCAACTCTGGCAACAGTTTACAATGTTGATCATAATATGACTTACTTTTTATTTGTCTTTTTAACAGTTTTTGATATTGTAAGGCATCATCACATTTGTTACGATTTAAAAGATCAGGATGCACTGGTAATCTACAATTTAATCGCCGCCCCATCATTAGCCGTGCAGGAGAATTCAGATTTTCCCGAGGAGTGTTTCTGTAGTTTAACAAACTTAAATAAAAATCGGCGTTGCTTTCTATTGACTTTTTTAACATTTTCTTGATCGTTTGCACTGCTCTTTCGCTTTTCCCGTTTGATTGAGCATAGTAAGGAGAGGAAGTGACGTGTTTAAATCCCCACTTTGATGCAAATTTTATGAAATTACGACCAGAATATTGTGGGCCATTGTCACTGATAACCGTATCTGGTATTCCGTATCGTGCAAAATTTTCCTTTAAAATATTAATTACCGAGTTAGATGTAGTATCTCTCAACTGTGCTACTTCTATGAAACCAGAAAAGTAATCAATTATGATTAAATAACTTTTCCTCCCATACTCAAATATGTCAGTTCCAATTTTATTCCACGGTAAATCTGGTATAGACACAGGTATCATAGGCTCCTTACTAGGTTTGTTTGAATTCTCCTGACACACTTTACATTTTTTTATATAATTTTCTATATCTTTTACTATACCTGGCCAAAATAATACTTCCCGGGCACGCCTCTTACAACGATCAATCCCTAAATGCCCTTCGTGAATTATATGTAACATTTCATTTTGCAATGATTGCGGTATCAAAACTTGTTTATTTTTAAATATCACACCATCCACACAATAAAGCTCATCCCTCATAGACCAATAGTATTTTAAATTATTTAATATATTGAACTTATCTGGCCAACCCTGATTGATATATTTAAGCAATACTTTTAAAGATGCATCCTTCATTGTTTCCTGCTTTACAAGAGTAAACTTGCTCTGTGACATCGGCACATTATTGACGATCATTTTAATTTGGCTCAGAATAGCCCTGCTTATACCATCATTATATAAGTCGGGAAGTGGCGCTCGCGACAGTGTGTCTGGTATGTACATATACTTCCCAGGCTTATAAGTAACTACCAAATCATAACCTTGTATTTTTAACATCATACGCTGTAAGCGTGCTGGGGTTGCATCCAAGGATTTCTTAAAAATACTTTCAAGTGGTTTGTGGTCTGATTCGACAACTACACTGTTTTTTCCGTAAATGTATTGGTGAAACTTCTCACACGCGAAAACAATAGCTAACATCTCCTTTTCGATTTGTGCGTACCTTTGTTGTGTTTCAGTGAGCGTGCGAGACGCATACTCAACTGGTCGCCCGTCCTGCATGAGTACGGCCCCCAGGGCGACACTACTCGCGTCCACAGACAATAATACAGGACTACTAACGTTATACAGTGATAATACCGGTGCATTACATATTAACTTCTTTAATTTTTCGAATGTGTTTTTATGTTCAACTTCCCAACTCCATAGAATTTCTTTTTTTAATAGCCTTGTGAGAGGAAAAATATGCTCAGAGTAATTAGGTATAAATTTTGATAAATAGTTTACTGTCCCTAAAAATCTTTCCAAACTTTTACGATCCGTTGGTTCGGGCATGTTGTTCACTGCCCTAACTTTCTCAGGGTCCATTTTCATTCCATCTTTGTTAAAAATGTGACCCAAATACGTAACCTCCTCCACACATATTCGACATTTTTCTTTGTTAAATTTTAAATTTATTTCCCGAGCTCTATTTAATAACGCTTTTAATCGGATGTCGTGTTCATTTTTATTTCTACCCCAACAAATTATATCGTCAATAAAAGAATCTACCCCCTCTAAGCCTTCGAAAAATTGTTTAATTTTTGCGTGAAATACTTCAGGCGCACAATTCAACCCAAAGGGCAATCGCAAATACTGATATCGTCCAAAAGGTGTACTGAATGTACATAAATCAGCACTTGCATTATCTAATTTAACCGACCAAAATCCTGAATTTGCATCTAAAACCGAAAAATATTGAGCACCGTGTAGCTTAGTAGCTAATTCATTTATTGTTGGTAATTGAAAATGTGCACGCTGTATAGCCTTATTCAGTGGTCTCGGGTCTAAACATATACGTAGCTGACCATTCTTCTTCGCAACGATCACTAATGAGTTTACCCAAGGAGTTGGATGAGTCACCTTCCTAATAACTCCCAATTCAATCATTCTATTCAACTCATCTTGCAACTTGTCGCGCAATCCTAAAGGTACTTTACGAGGACCACTAACCACTGGCATCACAGTCTTATCAACGACAATGTGATACTCACCCGGCAAGCAGCCTAATCCAATAAATATATCATGATATTCAGTGTAATTTATATTATGAACTCGTTTTACTAAACCTAAAGCTAAACATGCTTGCAATCCCAGCACACTTTGACAATCCATTACAGCGATGGCAAATTTTAATTCGTATACAATATTCTTATACCGCCATTTTAAAATACAAACGCCTTTTATTGGAATTAAATCACCACTATAGGATTGCAATTGAACATGATTACTCTTATTTATCAATGTAGTGTCGTACCCTAATGATATAAATCGTTTTAAGGATAGTACACTAATGTCCGCTCCAGTATCTAATTTAAATTTTTCATAACCACATTCCCCTCGAAGTATTTCAAACCAGTCCTCAGACGAAGTATTTATCTCGGAGACATTATACAAAACTGATATAAAGAATGGCTCACAATCGTCCCCGTCATTGTCTTTTTCTTCACTTATTTCGTGTATTTTCTTAACACTTTTTTTAACTTTACACATCCTAGCAAAATGCCCATAGTTTTCACACACATAACACTGCACAAATATAGCCGGACACGAAGTAGGCTCAGAACAATCACCTCCACACCTGAGACAGTGACCCGATGCACCTGATTGCCGAACCTCGTTGGAACCGGAACCAACCGCTCCACGACCTCGGCGGCGCGGGCGCCCGCGGCCTCGCCAGCCACGGCCCCCAACACCACCACGTACTCCGACTGTATCGACTTGCACAGGCGCCGATTCTGCAGACCCGCTTGCACCCCGCGTCTCCAATATGTGGTTGCTGTCCTTGGAAATTTCATTGACCTGACAGATTTTAATCGCTTTTTCTAAAGACAAATCTTCTGTTCTCAATAAGCGATCTCGTAGTACCGTACTTTTCACTCCACAAACGATACGGTCACGAATTAATTCCTCTTCTAAACTTTTAAAACAACAATTTTTGCTCAACAATTTCAATGCTGTAACATATTGATCTATGGACTCGGCCGTTTCCTGATTTCTCGTAAAAAAGTTGTATCTGGCCAAAGTAATATTCTGTCTGACGCCAAAATATTCATCAAACTTCTTAAGTAACAGAGTGACGTCATCCTTTTCACTTTCTTGAGCAAATGTAAAAGTCTCATAAATATCGAACCCCTCGGGTCCAATCAGATTGACCAGTAAACTGGCCTGAACACCACATTCCTCTTTATGCACCCCAGATGCTTTCAAAAACAGAGTGAACTGCGTTTTCCATTTCTTCCACGCGTCAGCCCGGCTGACGGAGCTGCCTTCCAAACTCAATTCTGATGGTGGTCGCGCGTGTTCCATAGTTGTTCACTATTTTTCAACACTATTCGCCGAAACTTTCGTAAAAAAAATCGTTCGCAACTATCGTTATTACGTGTTTTTTAATTACTTTTACCGCTGTCACCATGTAATGTATTGAAACACCAAAGTCTGAGTTAGCAACTGCTATATTATATCTGCCGGTACTTGCATATTATGTAGATACACATTAAAGTGCAAGTACCCACAACAACGTGTTGCACCGACCCCAAGTAAAAGGAAGAACATGTCGAAAAGACGAGGATGCGTTCTATGAACAACATAAGTCATAATACACCGCACTAAAAACTGAAACTTAAATCTAACTTATATTTGCCAATTTAAAAATTAGTTCATTTTAAATGTTTTTAAAACCGACCAAGTTTGTTTTATTTATCAGTATTAGTCACTGAGTTTCATTGGAAACTAAGTTAACTCACTTTACCGATGACGAACGGTTCTTACTATGTCTGAATTTATTTTGTTTTACTCATTAACATTGAAACTTGTTCTCAGAACAAGTCGTTTATTTAACTTTTATTTTCTCGTTGAACTTGTTGATTACCGTGTTAAATATGTAAATGGGTTTAAGGGCATAATTATGGTCTCTTATAATTATGGAATCTTGACCTCATGATTGGTAAATTGAAAATGGGTACAAATAGGAAAATTTTCATTCCGTAAATATGTAGAACATATTAGTAAGTAAGTACGCCTATTTACCGCGACTGTTCCTACATTATCATCATCATTTGCCTATTTTATTCACAACTATGTTGGATGCAGCTTAATATCAGTATTTTACATGAAGCTACAGCCTGTCTGACCTGCACAATCCACCACTTCTGTACATGAAGTTTAAATAAACAATGATGAAATAATAAATATTTTCTAATGAATCACAACTTTAGTTATAGTTCTTTTTTGAAGTGTCGCTTTTTTACATAGGATAATAAGCTTCGACCAAAAATCTTTTACCACGAGTTGGAGGTACAAAGTTACAATTATTCAACATAACAAAGCGCAAGTCCAAGCCAATGTCTTTCATATCTTACATCGAAAATCCATCACAAATCTGGAATCTCCTTTGAAATTCTCCAAAACTCAAAACGCAAACATTCGACTTCCCAAACATTACATCTCTCAGCATTAGGCCTGCAGTCCATATCATCCATAGCACATTATTTACAATTACTGTCAGTTTGTTTATTGTTGCTATGCCAGGGTTCTGTAGATCTGTACCATGTCATTTCACGAACGTTATGGAGATAGCTGTTCTAAAAATAGCGGCTCCTTCATCCTTGGCCCTTGTCCCGTTGTCTGGATTGTGTTAGTTTTGTTTTTTTAAGGGTATAAGATTGGAATTCGTTGCTAGTTTTGGTAGAGTAACATATTATTATATAGAAGAAATAATGATTTGGTTATTGTTTAGGTCTGAAGGCCAACTGGCAATGACTTACAAATCGTCTTCGTAATCGACTTATTTCAATCGATTAGGTTGTCATTGTTGATTGTTTCGCCATATTTATCGGCGATAGAATGCTCCCTTGTCTAGGCCCTCTGTTTAATCTAGGTATCTTTGTTGCCGCTTGGAGGTGTGATCAATGACTCTTTAAAAGACAAACTTCTCAACACATTGCAATACTATCAGTTTTTGCTAATTCGCGTCCTCACATTGATGGTACTGTGTTTGTATGTCAATGGCTTTTGTAATCTTGCCAAATTGTGTCGGTCTGTTAACTTCGAACCAAGCCAGGGCAAATTGTTCTATAAATAGACCCGTTTTAGTTGTTGCAGTTTTGTTTCACAAATACAAGATGTGGCTCGTGCACTTCAACTTGTCAATATTTTTTTGCTTTTATTTTCAACGTCCTGTGGGGACTACAAGATGTTGATTGTATCATCCATGTCCTCCCGTTCAAGTTCTTTTTCGGATCTTAATCTGTAGCTTACATTTGTGAAGGTATAGATAGTCCATTTTGCATGGATTTTTTATTCAAAATGTTATCCAAACTTTAAACCTTAAAGCATTTTGATATCATCTTTATCCTGTTTATTTTTTCTTCTATGAAAATGTTTATCCCTTTCACTTGACTGTCCAATTTAAGAACCATTTACCGGATTTACTATAAAACTACGTTAAATTCAGGTACTTTTGAGACAGTCTTTACCTATACTTATCAACATAATTCTTATGCATCTGTAGTTTTAATAAGCCTGAATCATTCTTATTACTTGGAATTTGAAAATCTGATACACGATAGCTGGTTTCCCATATGGGTAACTTGGACACGCAGGATTTTAGAAACTTGCTATGAAAAAAGTTCGTTAATATTCTTACCACAGTGTGGGTTTCAAGTTACGACAACTTTTTTATAACTTTACACTCTTGGAGATGGACTGTGTGTATCACAGATGTTTGTGGTATAAAACTTCTAACTTTTACCAATTGAAAACATTGCAGTTCTTTAAACTGATTCATCATCATAATCAGCGATAATCTTACTAATCGATAACGCTTAGGTATTGTAGTAAAAACAATATCGAACTGACTCGTGCTATAAAAAAGTTCATTTCAATCCCGTTGTCCATTCCACCCTGTATTAGAAATACCAGTGCGATCGCATTTTATTTAGGCTTTAAAAAAGGACACGTATGTAACTGTCTACGGAATAAAAAAAAGTTTATTAGCAACCAATATCTTTACCAACGCTAGACAGAACAAAAACAATTACGAATAAAACATTCACTAGCACAAGCCGCTATTAAGGTCGACCAAAAAGTTCAAAACTGGGCGATCAATCATTACCGTCTGCAACACCAGGCTGAACGCTCATCGTCACATAGTAGAAAAAAAAAAGATAAAAGCTCTCGAGGATCGGATTCCCGAAGCAACCGGTTTTGAGTCTCACGAACCTTGAATGAACGTACGAAAGTATTCGATGGCGGCCTCAAAAGGTTATGATTTTCGAATGCTTTTTTCAAACTTGGCGCGGTTTTTTGGAATTTTGTAGCATATGCTTTTGAGATTATTAGCTTGTGAAATTGATGTGTATTAAACGGCAGTTTCAAGATTAACTGCTAGATTAAGTTTCAATGTCCGTCGTTACAAAATATTGTTGTTTGAAATCTTATGCTAACATGACACGTGTTACTTAATCATAATTCATCTAGTCTTTTCACTCTAACTATTACATTGGGCTCGTCTGCCAGTCTTACTGAAGCTACTCTATCTGACCCCAACGACCTAGTAACTGAGTAACACGATACCCCGTGGCAAGACTGATTGTCAGCGTTTTGGGTTACCAGTAACGACTGTCCCAGATTTACGATTGACATCCGGGAACAACTGCTCACTGCCAATGCATGGAGGGTTTAGATGAAGGTTATAGATGGACATCCATCTACGAACCGACCTCGACGAGCGTTGCTTTAAATTTTAACCTTATAGATCATCGGCCCGTGTATCCGTTATTATAAAACTACGACCAATTAAACAACTTTTAGGGTACAAAAATCAGTTGATATCTTCAATGTTGTTTCTTCCTGTTTAGCTTTCTTGTAACAGATACCTACCCCAACTTCAGATAAAGAGACTGTGACCTTTCATGGAGCAACTTAATTGCCTGCCTTATCTCTCCTCTGCGTTATCTGTGACGGTTAATTGCGTACGATAAAATGTCTTGTAATTTGTAACAGAAGGCAGTTCTAGTAACTGCCTTCTCTCTGCCCTCCGTGTTTGTAAACGAAACAGCGTTTTGAAGTATTTAGGTTCTTAGGGTTTGGCGTGACTTGATAGCAATGTTAGGTGCGTACTAACTTATTTGCACCATGATTCGCTTAATGCATTTATTTAGGATCTCCAACAAATGATATACAAAACTTGACATCTTGATCTGCCTAGCCTTTTCCCAACTATGTTGGGGTCGGGTTTCAGTATAACGGTATATAGCCGAATCGAAAACCAATATTCTACATGGAGGAACTGCCTATCTGACCTCCACAATCCAGTTATTACTGGATAATTTATAGCCTCTGATAAGTCAAGTCTGGTGGTTGTCTGACTTTCGGGCCTCTGTCTACTGTGCTTACCATGGCACGGAGGAAACTCGAATAAAATGGGTGGCCGGCCACCCATCCACAGACCAACCCAACCAAGCGCGGCTTTATTTGAATATCGACCCGAGCAGCTGATTTAATTCAGTCACTAGCTCCTCTATACATAAAACATGATAACAAACGTTATTAAGTAAGTGTACTCCGTCGATTATAGTGCTAAACGGATTAAAAACATCATCTCTCCTTCCGACAACACTTTGAGAACAGAATGAAGTTTTAGCAACGTTTAGCGTTAAATGCATTTCGAGACTAGTAGTGTGAGTGGGCCTAAGTTTTAGTCTTGTTTGGAATGCTGTCTGGTAAACTGTGGTAATCGATCTAGGTATAAATTTTATAGCTGGCGTCAGATGTTTAAGAACCAATCTATCTTTGGGTCCCTCGTATTTTTAAACCTGTTTTACTTGCAGCCTACGGTTTCTTTCAACGTTATACATATTTTTTAGAATTTAAAGACGAAATTTCTGTAGTTTGTTCCCAAGAAAAGTGTTATCCAAAGCGTGATCGTTCATTAGATTATACGTTTCTTATCTTTCCAATAACTTGTTTGTATGACTAAACCGATTACGTTTCTTGATATCACGCAATTTTATCGATAAAATTGCTTATTCTTATCTCTTGGCGACAGGTATTCCGATTATTAAAGAGGTCACTTATAATCGTCTCTAGAAACGATCTTCAAATCTTTTTTATTCGTTACTTTAATACTTACGTTTAATACGTACCGAAAACATTTTTTTTAGATCGTTGATCCACACTTGCAATTTCTCCTATATCGTAACAAACATTGTCTTGATGAAATTGATCAGTCGATGTCTAGAAAATAGCACCTAGATCTGGTCTAGTTCGAAGTTTCAAAAGAATATAAGGCCAGCTTTGACTGGTTTCGTAACCAAACATGCAAGTCTTTCTGTACACACGTCCACACATCAAGCTATTCATTTCCAGTATAACCTGATCTCGCTTTGTATTAGCTTCCCATAAAATAAGAAATCAGCTTAACTTGGTTTTCATAGCTTGATTGGCCCTCGTGCGTATACTTACCAGCAATCTTTCGATACTTTATTTTTAAACACAGCATGTGACGGTTTCACGTTGTCTTTACTGTAATATTGTATTGCGTGCTTAGTTAAATGGTCAATTTGAACAGAAGAATAACGTAAATATCAAGTTGATTGATGTAATCGGTTCCGGAAAAATAAGTAAAATAACGCTTTATCTTCAAGGTTTTGACACAGATCATCTAACTTGACGGTTTGGAAATCGTGATCGAGAACATCTACCTAGCTATAAGAACATTGAGACATATTTTTCCTGAGCCTCCAACTGTACTTAATATTTCCAGAAACACTTGTTGTATATTAGAGGCCTATATTTTTAAATGGGCCTACTCTTAACCTCATTCTTGTCCTGAGGACAGAGATGACGTCTACAAAAAAAGCCTATCAACTCGCGACTTAAATAGATTGGGGTTATATGAATGAAAACATGCTCCATTAAATACTAAACCCGATTTTGAACATTCCATTGACCCAAATCTCATCCTGCTACGATCAAAAGTAATCTACCAGCAGAGTTCCCTTCAAGACTCACAGAACTGATGACAAATTGCAGAACACGGAGATAAGCAAGTAAAATTACCCTGATTTCCTCGACATATGGCGTCTCGCGTCTCTATGTCACATATTCACATTCTACAGCAACCACTAGGACTATTAGTCTGGCTAACTCGCCCATTCATATAGATAAGAACATCCTGACAGGATATCTCGGTCTAAGTAGCTGTTTCAGGCTGATTAGTGTTAACTGCAACTGTTTTATTGGTCGTTGCATCAATGGGAGTATCCTTACTAAATACCTACACTAGTTTTGTATTTGCTGTCGCCTACTGTTAATGGTTTGTTTTGTTCTCTGCTGGTAATATTAGCTGCAAATAAGAGCCTGCGCGTTTTGGATCGATAATTGTCCCGCGCTATCGTACTACCGGGATAGAAGTATCCTATGCTAATCCAGGTTATAAACTATGTGTGTGCCAAAAGTTGTTTTAATCTGGTCAGCAGTTTCGTATTTCGTCAGCATCATCCCAGACAATTGTATTCCACCAATTGCTGAGTATCCATAGTCCTGCGCCCTTTTATGCTTCACTGGTCAGTGCGAGCCTCACCCAAGCTACTTTCGTACGTCAGATTTAAATTGTAAGTCCTAAGAAACAATACATACAGGGATTGGGGAACCAATGCATAAACTACGCGCTCCTTTTCACCGGCTTCACAAAGTTCATAATTCATTCGTCGGGCTTGGTATAACATTTTATAACAAACTGCCATCTTCTTTTCTAGACTTGCCATTTAATGCGTTTAAAGCCAAAGTAAAATCTAATCTTTGTTTAAAAGCGTACTATTCCATTAACGACTACTTAAATGATAAGAACAGTTGGTCGCTGAGTTGAACACAAGACAATGTTTGTTATTTATTTATGTTCTTTCTCCAAGATTAGTTTACTGTTATGTTATGTCTTTTTTTATTATTATTAAGTATATACTTTTTTATACTTGCCTTACTATATCGAGTCTGGTTCTTCTAACCAACCTAACAGACAGATGTGTGCTGGGGAGTTTGTTCCGCCACTTCTTCTTTCCAGCAAAAACACTAGGAAGTGTCGAAGGGGGGGCGTTTTGGGGGACTGTCTCTTGTAAATAAGTAAAGTAAATTTTGACGTTCGAAAAGTGCTGATTATCAGCCTAGTTTGAATAAATGAGTTTTGATTTGATTTGATTTGAATGGCACGCGTGTCATTGATGGCACGTAACACAATATTTTAGGCACACCACCTTCGATCAATAACCGAATTTTTACACCACGAGTAATTATTTTCAAAGATGAATAACATAAGATTCAACTAGAAACCGTGTGGTATACCACACGGTTTCTAGTTGAATCTTATGCTCACTCCTCTAGGAGTCGAGGTCAACATGCAATCTACTAAAAGTACCCTCTTACAGCATCTAAGTTACTTACCATCTAATCAGCAACAACAGAAGTTACAATAATGTTACTCTTACTTTAATTTGTATTCTACCTAGAATTTAAACATGTGTTACAATATAGGTCAAGTTTTTTCTTTTTTGTAGTACATAAGTTTTTAGTTGAAAATATTTAGTTTAATAATCTGCCAATAAAGACTAGCAATATTGTTGGACGGCACGTGCAAGGTCTCAATAAACATTGCTTTAGAAAAAATGGCACGTTGATCCATAAAGGTTCGCCATTCCTGTTGTAGTAAGACATTTACTGTTGTGCTCTTCTGCTTAACGTTTCAGTACGACCAAGTATCTCCTCATCATTTCGTTAAGACATCGTTATAAAAACTTAGCCTGAGGCGATACCCGTTCAATCAGAAGTGATTTCTTTTCAATTATAGGTACCTGCAGTCGATCACGTGTATGTAATCGATCTGTAGTTAAACATGATTTGTGTTTTGTACATATATTACTATCTACTGGTGCACTAAATGGGTTTATTGATGATGAATTAGGTACACTTTATACGTAGCATTCTATCAAGTTTATTAGTTAATTAGCCTGTGTGAGGTAATCTTGGCAATTACGTCTCACTAACTCCTCATTTCACAGTTTATGAAGATCATCAATCAATCTAGGCCCAACTTGCACCAATACCCCAGGTCCAATCTAGCGCCTAGTTTTTTTAAGACAATATTGGATAAAGACACCAACCAAAGGCAGATAATCTTGAAAGAACTCAAAACACTAGCTGTTGCCACCCACATTTACAACAAATACATGATATCAGAAATAAAAAAATAGTTAAACATATTATCGCAAATCAAGTGTTTGTACAACATTTTGGTCATATCGCATCCGACAGACAGCGATTAGATAGTACTATTCGCCAAACTGCACTAGGCTTGCTCGCTGTATCGTTTGACATATTTATTTTTTCTTGGTATCTATGCCGGCAAAAAACTGACTCTTCAAACACGAATCTGGCTTGATGAAATCTAACTGTTCGCCATTGTATTCGAATCTCGATTATTTGAAAATAATTCCGATGTATTTTATAAGTCAGTTGTCTATCGGTTCTATTCACACATTCGCTTAATTGTGAATTTAAAGGTATTTTTTTCTAAATTTGAGCCTGAGCATTGCCTCTTACTGTAAAACCAGTTCTTTTTATTCTGTTGATAGATACATTATCAACCTTTATCTTCTGAACATGTCTGATAACATTTTTCTCCTTCCTTTTGTACTGTAACCCACATACAGTCGTCCTGTTCAACAGTATCAATGATAAACAGGTTACCTACTTATTTCTTTATACCCTGATAGCGATACTGAGCACATCACATTATTAAAATAATATTATGATTTCATCATTTACTCATGAGTCGGTATCGAAGTATTTGCATATTTCATGTGTAAAGATAAATATTAAAACAGTGATTCATACGTTATTATGGCAATAATTCAATAACACCAAGGCCTCACACTGTGATGGTACTTACCGCCCAGTACCGTTACAGCAGATCTTACAGTCAATTAAACTTTAACGATGCAGCTTACGCAACATGTTCCAAAAACGGCGAAACGACGGAACAAGTTACACCCTGTCACCGTAAACTGTTTACAGAAGACTCGCTAACAGTAATATGCAAAAGATTCTCGACGGAACTCGTATAATGTAATTGCTGTGGTAGAGGCATTCAAAAGAACGGATTCAATCTGCTGTTGGTCATACTTTTCTTTTGGCGGTGGAAAATCATCGAATAACCCCTTCTGCTCTTGGGCAGAGCGAAAGGTGTCAGACTTCTACTGACTAAAAACCACCCATGTTCTTTCTTAACCCTTTATGTCGAGGCCGCGGTATCTCTTACAACATCCCGCAGCCCCGACGGGCACTGTTGGTCGTACCTACTCAAAGATATTTTAAACACTGTCTTAATGTCCGACTCAAAAGTATTAAGTATTGAATTATTTCGTAAGATGTAGTCAATTTGACTGTATGATCTACTTTGACAACACTTTTTAGAACCTTTGATATCTGCCACCGCGCATTCTACTGGTTCAACCTTCTGTAACCTCTTCTGATGTGATGTCAACCCCTCCCTCCCTCGGATGTGGATCGTCAGTTGTCAAGCTGCGTCCGCGCAGGAATTTGTTTGCCCTTTGCTTGACGCCGCATTCCTACCATAGTATAGGGCTGACACGTGGGCGTCTTTCATCTCCACGAAAATTTTATGATGGTGCTTAGAAACCTGTTAAAGGCGTTTTAATAAACAACTTAGACATATCTGCATATCTAAAATAAATGCGTTGTCGTAAACGGTGGTATGCAATAATGATTTACGTGAAGTTTTCCTTGCTTACAAATTGATTGTATCCTCTCTATGATCAGTAAAGATCGGTGAGATATTCTTATAGCCTGCTGTGTTTATTGCAAAATGTGTTAATGTTAAAACATTACTGTGAATCAATTTCGAGCCTTTATCATTCTTTTTTTTTGTATAAAGCATCTACCACACTCCCCTTGTTTTTCACCGTAGGTGCAGATATCTTATAAATAAGTAAAAAGCTTGAGGCGCGCCCCTGTCTCCGATATGGGAGAGGGAGGATGTGGTATGAACGTGTAAATATTATGAGTAAAAAACCTCCCATCATTAAGAATATTGTTGTACTAGTCCTCTCGGGGAATTTTTGTGGGGTGTTGTGTTCGCGTTCCACACAAAGTTCGTGTTTTTTCGACATGTTGGCATTCTTGTTATGTGCGTGTGTAAATGAACTGATTTCGAGTTCTTGAAGCTTGTTTAAATAATTTATTTAAGGGTGGGGTTTTAAGTAGAGCTAGATTCGAGGGTCGAGGGGATTTGAATCTAGTGGATTTTTCTTGAGACGAACTTAATATTTAATAACTGCATTTCGTGGTTTTTGTTTGGTGTGCTTACAATCCTGGGGAAGAAGAATAATCGGTTATCGTTGGGAAACGTGATGAAAATGTTGAGTTTGAATGCATATGGCTATAAGAGTAGAGGAAGACCAAAGAAACGATGGATGGACTGTGTGAAGGATGATATGGCTAGAAAGGAGGTGTTGGACATGTTGCAGAAGAATATTGATGATAACCCTTGGAGGGGCATTATTATCATATTTTTTTAAACTTTGCCCCCACACTAGTAATTTCTCCTGTATCGTGGGCGCGTTCACAAACATTTAAACTCACATACACAAATACCCAGACCCGGAACAACAATCTGTAGGTCATACAAATATTTGTACCGTGCGGGAATCGAACCCGCGACACGCAGCAGTCCATTGCTTGAGCCACTGCGCCAACCGTGCCGTCTTATATTATGTATTTCAATAGGGATGTTTACTGACTTCAAAAAATATGACTCTAATTAGTCCGTTTGTTAGATTATCGAAAAATATTGGATACGTATTTTATGTTTTATCAAATCAATAAAAATTTACGAAGATAAAACGCGACAAAGATTTGAGTGAAGGGTTGTGACGTCACTGACCGCTAAAGAATGTCATATAATGTCTCAGAAAATGACGTCACACGAGTTTTCAAAGCACTGTATCGTCTTCGTTGTTTGTTTAAGTCGAAAAAAGAAAAAATACATGTCCAATATTTTTTGGAATTAAAAATTTATCTGACAGACAATTAGATTTTTTTATTAACTTCCCTATTTATACTGAGATTCAACATACGTTTACAGTCACTAGATATTAGTTAAAACCATCTCCCGAACATTAATAATGCCTTACATTGTTATAAACAAGAGCATGATAAGCCTACTAGAGCTATCAGTAAAACGGATATTCAGCAACTAACAACAACACAACAGGATAAGAAACAATACAATACACGGTACATAGACTATGTACCAACTGACAATTAATTTGGTTATAACCTTATCTTTCTATTCATAATGACTTTGGAACTACCGAAACGAGTTTGTGACTAAAAAGGGCTTAACAACTAGCAAATTAGAAACTGGCCTAGACTTGGTTCTAATTTGTCTATGGTCTGTTCAAAAAGTGTGTGATGAAAATGTAAACAAATAGGTACTAGGTAGATCAAAAAATGTAAATTGTGTTCTAATTTTAAGTCACTTCACAATTTGTTTATTTACAAAATAAAGTACATTATTTATGAAAAACTATTGAATAAAATAATTAAAAAAGGGCATCAAAAAACTCCTCAACGCTGTCAGCAGGTAAAGTACACCCAAGAGACTGGCGATGGCGTGGCGGCGCGCGCGGCGTTTTTAGATCAATTTGGTTTTCGCGATTGAGATAAGTTAACCTCAGTTATTATGAGCTTTGATTTTTCAGTTTATCTAATAAATATGAAACCTAATCACACATGTTGTTTTTACTAATCTATCCGAATATATCCAGAACATTGTTTACACTTTCGACAGATACTTTTAAAACAGACTTTAGGTATTTGAACTGTAAATAATTGATCAATATTTAAGGCATGGATTTTAGTTAATTAGTCTGTTAAGTTTATAGCAGCTATAAATAATAACTAGTGCATGCTAACGAGGCCGCTTAGCGCTGAAAGCATAGTAAAGGAAGCTCTCGTGGTTCGTAACTGAATGTACCTATTAGAAATAATCCTCGCTAATGAACTAGGGAATTATAATCTAGCATAGCTGATACCTTAGTCTAGAGTAAATTGCAGGGTACGTGATAAAGACGCTGACAGACAGTAGGTAGTTAAGTACTAGGTAGGTACTTCTACACTAATATTATAAAGAGGAAAGATTTGTTTGTTTGTAACGAATAGGCTCCGAAACTACTGGACCGATCTAAAAAATCTTTTACCGTTGGGAGCTACACTATCCCCGGGTGACATAGGCTACTTTTAATCCCTGTATTCCCACGGGAACGGGAACTACGCGGATGAAACCGCGTGACGTCCGCTAGTGTTTAATAAAATAATTTCTAGACATTTTACGGAAAGCTCAAGAACTTACGAAACGAAATGCTCTAAGCTCCCAAAGAATGAATATTTGTCTCCATCTGAATACCAAATTGGCCAATATCATACCTACTCATTGGTTTCAATTAAACTAGAGGTCGATTGACCACAATACTACTAGATAATTGTATTGTCGGTATATTTTGGTCGATAAATTACAATAATGCGATGTAGCCCGCGGCAGACATGTTTAATCGAGTGTCAATCATAGTGGTTGGGACATGACAGTTTAGGCATTGTGCTAGTGACAGGTAGCGCTAATACATTGTCATTTTGAAGATAATTTGTAGGTAGGATCCCTATAATTGTGTAACCTTCCAACAATATTGAGGTTTTGTTCAAAATTCAGCTTTTGCCAAGAATAGTGCAAGACAGCACTGATGACCTAGAATTTTATATATAAGTACCTATACCTTTTTTCTTTATGCACAAGTAAATAAATTATTTATAGTTATTTTTTATTTATATCTTAGACTCAGCCATGTTACACACAGTATAAAAATGAAGTTGAACAATATTCATAATAATAAAGGGTGTAAAAGTACCCTTAACGCAAATGAAGGGCACTTGTTCTCCCCGCCCGCCATGGCGATATTTTTTTTGATCTAGACGATACCTGGGAATCCCCTAGTTACGGAGTTATTGGGGGTCAAAGTTCCAAATTTTGCACAGCTGTTTTTGTAAATACTTTAGTTTTTCAGGTTATAACTTTAGGTACATAAATTACCTCCATGACCCTTTTACTATTCAAAGCATCCACTAGCACGATATTTTAAGAGTGTTAGATTGAGTTTTACCGTAAAGTTAGATTTTTGACCCCAAAAAAAAAAGTCGTTTCCCAACAAAAAAAATTGTAGGGGTACTTAGTTTGATGTACAGAATGCTTGGTTGACGTATGTGTGAAGGGTTAATTTACACCCTGTATAGGTAATATGTTACGCTTAATGACAGACGCTTAGTAGGAATATGCATATTAATTTACTTTATACAAATAAGGTTTATTGTGTGTAGTTTGAGCTAAATCTGAGTTCGCAAACAAGTGGGTAAAGCATGTCGTCACCGTCATTCAGTTAGATAGGAAACAATTAACACTAACTGTTGTACTCAGAGATATTTAATGATTACTTAAGCCGTCACTTAGTGAAGATTTGACACACTTTTGTATGACAAAACTGTCAAAACCTTTACTAAGTTACGGCCTAACTAATCATTAAAGCTCTCTGAGTGTGGCAGTAAGTCTAAACTCTACAATCAAGTCTAAGTTTTTTTTGTGTGGTTGGATACAGTTACTCAGTTACGTAGGTTGGTACATAGACCAGGTGCATTTACATCCCCCCTACATTTCCCACCATCCTGCCTCATAGGAAGTAGTTCCCGCCCCGGTAATAGCTTCTGCGATAGTCAGGAGATTACAATATCCGTAGATTACCTTAGAGATAACGTAGAATTCTCGTGCGAATGTACTTGAACAGTTAACACCTGGCCTTTGACTAAACACAACATCATCATCATCAGTCTATAATGTCCCACTGCAGGGACTCAATCCCTCTCTAGGAGAGGGATGGGCTATAATCCACCACACGGCCTCATTGCGGGTCGTGCCAAAATGGTAAGTAACCTAAAAGCTATGCCCCACAAAACCGTTGCTATGGTTTCACTGTGGGGTCGATGAGTCTCTAGGCATACTTACGAAATAATTAAGACTAAATATTATTTAGATTTACACTTATATTCAACTTAAAAAAAAAATTTTTTTGTAAATAATATAATTTTAATTTACGTCTACTTAAATACCATATTTATTTGTGTTTGTTTCACTCATAATGGGGCCAATTCTCGATTTTAGAGATGGTGTCGAACTCGACAAAAATTTCTAATGACGTCATTTTTTCGACAAATTTTAGAAGTTGCTATTCTGGGGATGTCGAATTCGACATTTGTCGAAAGCTAACGTTAGAGTTCATGTCGAGTGCTTCTGAGCAGTAGAGATGTCATGTCGATTGTAGAGATACGTCATTTCTGAGTGAATTCGTTGAGTTTTGGATTGTACACTGTGTTTTCTTTTCTTTAATTTTTAAATAAAATACGGCTTGGCATCTCATACTTACTGGAAATTCGATTTATACTCTTTGATTTGTGCCCTTGCCTTGTTTGATTTTTCCCCTCCATGTTAAAATAAAACTTTTAAAATGTAAAACAGCACCCAATAATGATGTAAACACAGTACATGTAAACATAACAAAAGTTTTGAAGGAACCGCAAAAAGGCGCAAATTCTGACACTGACAGACAGTCAACTGTCAATTTGTTTTCTTTATTTCACGAAGAGCTTATGAAAATCTTGAAACACACTAAACGTTTCGTTTTATACTTAAATAATTAGGTTTAGTCAGCGTTTTAAAACATAATCATTCATTAACTCATAGCTACCTAAAACAGAACGTGCGATTCTTCATAATGGTAACATTATCTTCACTCGACTCGACATTTTCGTGACATTTATTTATATTTTGACTGAGAATACGGAATTCTGCTCAATTCGACATTTTTTGGTAGAGATAGAGATATTTTTAATAGACATAGAGATAGACTTACGATCTCGAACTCGAGATAAATGGCGAAAATCGAGAATTGGCCCCAATGTTTGCCGGCAGACTGTTCAGTAGGTAATTGGTGACTCTGGATACAATGAATTTACCAGCAGCCATAGATCGTGTATTATGATTGTTGTATATTTTTTTGATTTTGTTTTTTACCTACTAAGAAATGCCGGTTCCCTCACGACGTTTTCCTAAGCAGTGGTGATGTAATGAATTACACAAAGTAATGCGCCTACCTGGGTTCGAATGGGTGGGTTACTGTTCGTAAGTTGGGGTCGTAACCACTGGGCCACCATTGCTCTCAACATAATAAACCTATTAGAGCTATTATATTCATTGCTGGGTCAACTCAAATCCCTCTCTCTAGAGGGAGCGGGCTTCGTAGATGTCATCATTTTATATCACCACGCCTGTAATCTCCGAAGAGTTAGGCAGAGGTGTACCTTCCTAAAAGCACACCCACATTTCGCCACTTAGGTACGTCCATATTGCCATCACGACGGAGGGAGGTCAGAGCAGGACCAACGGCTTAACGTGCTTTCCGAGGCACGGAGGTATCATACTCTAATTTCCAAACTCTGGAGTACTACTGAGAGGATTCTTTGCCCGATTTGGATATCGATCCCAAGAACCCACGCTCAGCAGTCCCGTTTACGACGACGAGACCAACGGGGCAGTCAAAGCAGAAGTTATAGGTTATACGTAGAGAACAATACCACCTTCTCTCCATCACAAGGTCGAACTGCTATAAACTAGGCGTGTTCTGTGATTCTGTCCTCGAACCTCGAACAAATAGCAGTCACAACCCACTAAGCTATATATTCTCCGCTCTCAATGCGAATTCGGATTTATTATCAAACGTGCGGTTTTCTCACGCCTAGCCTGTGTTCTCCTCCTATGCAATTGATTTGGATGCTCGGCGTGAGATTAATTTGCTGGATCAACTGATGTTAGTGATGTTAGAAGCTAATTTTCTTAAAAAATAATAAAAAAATGCCAAAAAACTGTTCTCTTACTGCAGCATAAAGATTATTCTGTAATTTGATTTGGTTTGCCAACAGTTTTGGGTAATCAGAAGCCCAATTACTTGAAGCGTGCAAGAGGGACCCGAAAATTAAGAAAAAATAACCTTATAGGTCTTCATAGGCATCGTTATCTGCCTAAGCCAACCAACTTAATTGTGGTCGACTTCCAGTCTTAAGCCTATAGCTCTTCAAATCAGCCTAGAATAAAAAATATTATAATAACGACACTAAAAAAGGATGTTCCAATATTTATAAATAAGTACTACAAAAACATCTTAATTAACCAAAACTGCTATCAGACCACCTTCCAGTAACCCTGGACATCGCATTTAATGACCCCAAAATGCTAGATATCTAGCAAGTAGGCATGTAACATTATTACTAAAACATCCAATTCATCTTGACCTCTCATACTTTTGTTTTTTTTGGGTTGTTGAATCTTGTTTGCTGTTTTTTCTTTAGCAGAAGAACGTTATTTTAGGTAGAATCTGTGCGTTTTTGACTTTCTAGCTGCTTAATGTTTTACATGCCTTAATATGACAGTAAGAAAAGTATTAAATTTGATTATTCGAGCTTCGATAACTGAAAAGCTTTTGGTATACCAACATTTAATTCTTGTTCCTGCCCTTGCGCCATTTTACTTGGGGTCGACGCAACACGTTTTCTCAAAAAATCATTTGTAAAAACTACAAGAATTTAAGGATGTCCCCAACGCCGCTTTCAATCGCACCACAGCCTCCGTCGAGATAAAAGCCAGTACAGACGGTCGCTAGGTTATCGCCGAACAGATACGAGCCGTCCGGTGTCCGGCGAGCACGAACGATGACCTCAACTTATCATTTGTTTCGCTTTGATTTACTTGTTATTATTACGTTACATTTTATTCGCCATTTTGCGCGTTTGTGCTCGGAATGTTGTAATGTAGCTGATATGCTGTCTCGGAGTTCTAACCAGTAAGAGTAGAGATAATTCGAACCGCGAATTGCCATACCTGGCTTTGAAATTAAACAGGTTGGCCGAAGCAAAGAAAACCTGTTCAGGTGGAGATTCATAGATGGCACTGCCCTGGAGTATAAATATGGTGTTGCCTCACAAACGATAAGACACTTGATCTTTTCGTGCCTGTCCTGTTCCTTGCTTATCACAGGACCTGATGGACGCTACTTAAAATGCCCAACTTGTCGTCAAATTTTCGGCTAATTCCATTTAAACTGTCATCGATACTCTTAGAAGATTACAATGTAGTCTTTGCAGAGTTTTTTTAGATGTGAAATACACACATCAAAAGTGTCTAGGGATCAACATATATTTTTGCAATAACTTTTCTCCTGATTGATATTAATTAAAATTTTCTTTAAGGATTCATCAAATAAAGTGTTTTCGTTTGTCACAGTAACGATAAACCAAGTCACCTTTGCATTAATAAAGAAATTTGCCATTTTCCTAATAAAGGGATTTTTGACATTTGAACCACTAACATTAAAGTTCGAAAAAAATACTGAAATAACAGTTTTCTTTAAAATTTTATTGGGTAACTTAAACAATTAATAATCCGTGTTTCTACCGCGAACACTAACAACACAAGAACATCGGTTTGGCATACTCAAAATGAGTTCATCCAAATCACGCTGTGGAATGGCCGCCCATGTTCGTTGCAACAACAAAATAAGGTCTTCTTGCGACTGGATACCCTCCATATTCGGCAGAGCTCTTCTCTGTAGCATATCCCATGCATGCTCAATCGGGTTCAAGTCTGGCGACTGAGCAGGCCAGGGCAGGACATTGATGTTAGCTGCGGCGAGAGTCTGTCTTACAACTCTTGCGGTGTGCGGTCGTGCATTATCATGCATTAACTGAAATAAGGGACCGATTTGCACTTGTAGAGGAACGATGACGTCTGATACAATCGTCTCAGCATAAATTTGAGCGTTGAGGTTGCCTCTGATCCAAATCAACTCAGTTCTTCCGCCGATCCAAATACCCGCCCATACCATGATGGTTCCACCACTATAAGGATGGACTTCCTGGCAGGATTTTAATCGCTGTTGGCGTCCAGGGGTTCTCCAGTGTCGTATACGTCTTGTATCCGGTCTCATACCAAAACGAGACTCATCAGAAAAGCACACGAAACGCCATTGTTCTTCTGCCCAATTTCTGTGTTCAAGAGCCCATTGATATCGAATCCTACGATTGTGCATTGCTATAGGTGGTACCCGTAGCGGTCTTCGGGAATGAAGGTTCACTTCATGCAAGCGGTTTCTGACTGTTTGGTCGCTAATTAAGTTCCCTGAAGAGTGATGAAGCCTCACGGCTAACATCATGGCGGTTATTGTTGGAGCTCTTCGAGTTAAGATTTGAATGTATCGGTCTTGTCTCCGTGTGGTGCAGCGATACCGTCCTCCATGGCGCTCAGCCACGGTACCAGTGCTTCGGTAACGTGTCCAAAGTCGACTGATAACACTCTGATTTGTATTCAGAGCTAAAGCCACAGTACGTTGCCGGGAACCAGCTTCTATCATTCCCACGGCTCTGAGCATTTCTTCCCTGCTTAAATGACGTCGCCGCTCCATAATAACGTTGGTTTTAATCAGTAGTAGGGAAACAGTAGCACTAATAATGTCTTCAATGCGTTGTATGTTTTTATAGGGAAAATATTGACAGCTGATTTTCATCTTTTACTCGAATTTGATTCACAGTTCCTGATTCAAATTATGAAATGCACCAAAAAGGATCCATATAAATTTATAAAATCATAAATTTATTACAAAGCCACATCTCAATCTCAAGAAATCCGCATAAAAATGCTTGATCCCTAGACACTTTTGATGTGTGTAGTTTATATGCAGAAACTCGTTTATTTTAAATTGTTTATTTTCGTGACTGTCGAAATAACAACCTATTATAATCTTACCACCAAGATGTAACACTGTATGTGTTCTAGTCATGTTTTGTTCTTCTTATCGTATTGCACGTATATTTTTTTTTTAATTCAAAAATTATGCTACGCGAACCCGGTTCACTCATGCTGTCAACAGGTCCTAATGTGCGCAGACTGCTGTTTCTGCGGTTTTGGATTGTCGTTTACTGAGGTGTAAACCAAGTTGTGTTACTTACAAAATTTTCCAAAACAAGTGAAAAGTATACATTACTTCCTATTTAATGTATGTATCAAACAAAGCCAATAGGCTATAAGACTGTGTAAACTTGGGGTTACAGATTAAGATATTAATTTAAATTACGAGTAAGTAGGTAGGCATTGATCACTTTCATTATCAGTGGTATTTTAAAATTAATTTACTTTAATTATTCAAATTAATAAAAACACGCGCTCCGAGGTCAACAACATAATTTGATTAAAAATAGAACAATAAAAATCTTATACATAATAATACGTAACTATTTAACATAAATGGGTATTTCCAAATCCTGTCTGCCACAGAGTCTGCATAATTGATTAATTTCTTTTAAATAAAAAAAAATACCTGATCTAGCATTCTAGACCTGTCTCTAACTTAGGTTTAACACGCACATTGACCAGGTGTCTTTTTAATTTATTACTAATTAATTAAATTATTTGACTGCTCTATAAATTTTCTGAAGTTGGTGACACCTGATGCCGTTTGGAGTTCCGGTTCATTCATCCTAGAATGAGAAAAAAAAATACGTTAAAAATATTATATTAAAGTTCAGGTTGCATATAATTATGAAATATAAGGTACTTATAATATCACACTAATATTATAACGGCGAAAGTTTGTGAGTGTGTGAGTGTATGTTTGTTACTTCTTCACGCAAAAACTACTGCACGAATTTGGATGAAATTTGGTACACAGATAGTTTATAACCTAGATTAACAAATAGGATTTTTATCCCGATTTTATATTCCCGTGGGTTGTAGCGGGTGAAGGCGCTGGCAACAGCTATTGATATAAAGGGTGTAAAAGTACCCTTAACGCAAACGAAGGGCACTTGTTCTTCCCACCACTGCGATATTTTTTTTTGTTCTAGACCATTCCTGGAAACCCCTTAGTTACGGAGATATTGGGGGTCAAAATTCCAAATTTTGCACAGCTGTTTTTGTAAATACTAGTTTTTCAGGTTATAACTTTACTTAAATTACCTCCATGACTCGTTTACTCTTAAACTCAAAGCATCCACTTGCACAATGTTTTAAGAGTGCTACATTGAATTTTACCGTAAAATGTGATTTTTGGCCCCAAAAAAAAAGTCGTTTCCCAGGAAAAAATTTTGCGTAGGGGTACTTAGTTTGATGCATAGAATGCTTGGTTGACGTATGTGTGAAGGGTTTATTTACACCCTGTATAGTTCCGAATCTGTCTGAAAAAACATTGTCCGTAATACAGATGCCAGTTACTTGCACAAAGTTATGCAATATGCAGGCCAGTGAGCCGTAACAACTTCTGATGTGTAAATGTTACAATGGTAAGCCACCTTATAGCAAACTTTTGTGCAAATTTCTGACATCTGCACTTTCCGTTTTTTCTTATAAATTACTAGCGGACGTCACGCGGTTTTACCCACGTAGTTCCCGTTCCCGTGGGTATGCAGGGATAAAAAGTAGCCTATATCACCCGGGGATAGTGTAGCTTCCCAACGGTGAAAGAATTTTTCAAACCGGTCCAGTAGTTTTTAAGTATATTCATTACCAACATCACACACAAAAAACAAATTAATCTTTCCTCTTTTTAATATTAGTGTAGATTAGTGTAGATAATGATAACTACGGTCGTTCTTCTTTATCGCGTGGTTAGTGCCTAACCTGGTGTCAGAGTTACTGTACTGTTAGCCTGCCATCATCATCATCATCATCAGCCATAAGACGTCCAATGCTGGACAAAGGCCTCCCCCATAGAATGCCATAACGAACGGCAACATGCCGTTTGCATCCACCGCTTGTCTGCGACTCTCACGATGTCCTCGGTCCACCTGGTGGAAGCTATCCGGTCGGTTCCTCGAGCGATGTGGCCTGCCCATTGCCACTTCAACTTGCATATTTTGAGAGCTATCTCGGTGACCCTGATTCTTCGGCGAATTACCTCATTTCGGATTTTGTCACACAAAGAAACTCCGAGTATACTTCTCTCCATGCCTCCAAATTTTTTCGATGTTGTACGGCCATTGTGGACCTCTGGTCGTTACTGCTGTTCCAAAAAAGTTATTAACTTTAATTAATAACAATTATTTAGTAACAAGACCTATACCTACATAAAAAGTAGATATAATTAAACCTGCTAATGGATACCTAACTTAATGAATACCATGTTTAAAAACCTTTTTTTTGCAAACCGACATGACAACACTCTTAACAACAACGTACCTGCACGTGATTAGTTTTTAATGATCTCAGACAAGGTCGTATATGGAAAATGTAAGACTCATATATCTATAAATATGCCTATAGCCAGGTAGACTATGTAAAGATATTGTCACCTGTGGTCAATGTGTTGCAGATACCTATAATGGTACCTACATAGTACTTAAAGACGAAAGGTCGAGATTGTTTTTGTACAGCTGTCGAAATGTCCTGGATGGGTAATGGGTATACTCCGCCCTGGGGAGAGCGGAGGAGCCTGTCAGACTCGTACTGACTAAAACCACACCGGTGTTCCTCGTCAAGGGGGAGAGAGAGGTGTAAAACTCCCCGCGTTACTTCTTTTGGGTCTTTTTCTTCTCGGGTTCGGTCTGATGGGGAATGACGTATATCCCCGAAGCCATCACCCCTAGACCTGTTTTGGGGGGCAGCCGGGACTTACGGTTTAACGTGCTTTCCGATGAGTTTTTTCCGTACTCTTTATTCAATGAATTGTCAGCCATCTAACCTATACCACCACGTCTAAACCTAAAGATCGACCGGTGCGGCTATATTATGATTATTAAGTACGACAACGAGAACCGACAAGTCTCTAGATTTCCCTAAATCAATTTATCCAAGAAGCGCCCACGTTCTTAAATTTTGATGTTACTTTATTACAAAGGTCGTTGCTATGACATCATAAATATAGAAATTGAATATTTAATGTAACAGTGACGTCACATCGACCTTAATATGTCCGTTACAAATAAAAGTGGCCTAAAACAAATGGAGGTAGATTATTAATGGCTGATTATTTAGATTAGGTAGGTATTCAGGGGACTCGAAACTCGAATTTCGAAAAAAACAATAATTTCGTGGGTAAATAAAATACCCCGCGTTGATTTTCAGGTTAAGACGCGCTTCCCTGAGAGCCTTGTATGTGAAATGTTTTTCAGATACGTTAATTGGCTTTCTGTTATTAATTTATCTTCACGGCAATTTGCTAAAACAACATCATAAAAGTGGAACCTATGAAACATTAGAATGTGTGAATCTGTAAAGAATGCGGAACACCGCAAAAATCCAATTGTAGATGACGCGATCCTATATTCATCAGTCTGACCAATAATGTCAAACTATTTTGACAGTTAAAATGACACTACCAGATTTTCAACCAATGACGATGCTTGGAACCAGATTTGCTAGCGACATTAGCTGCACATTTGCCATCCCCATTTACGGTGCATCTCAATGCTCCGTCGAAAATGACTTATTACTTTCAATCCGAATTGTTTTGTGCAATTATAAAGTTTACTCCCAACACATATTGTTATACATAGTGTTAAATACACCGGTTCGCATGCGACGTGAGTCCGGTCACTCGTCGCATGCGAACGGGTGTATATTTATTTGCATCTAAGTCTGTGTTTCCAACCGATGCGGTTAATATAACATTATTAATATTATTATACAGTCCACTATTATTATTGAAGAGCCCAAACACATAACATCACACCTGTAATTCCCGAAGGGTTATACAGAGGTGTTCCTTATAGTACTCCCTTATTTAGCCTAATGCCATCAACCAGACACAAAAAACATGGCAAAACCCAAAAAAAATTTGCCCGACTCGGGAATCGAACCTCGAAGCTCATGCACAGCAGTCGTGCTTGAATTACACATGATCAATGAGGCAGATAACATTTAAATATATACCTACTTAGAATACTACTAGCTCATATTTACCTAGCCATCACCTACAAATACTACTAGCTCATATTTACCTAGCCATCACCTACAAATACTACTAGCTCATATTTACCTAGCCATCACCTACAAATTCCATCAACCAGCATTAGAACGACATGACAACCTATATGTTATTATTGTGTGTAAAACCATTGTTGAAAATGTTTCTAATGTTTTGATACACGAACTACAAACATACCACAGTGTGACACGAGGTGTTGATGACGTAACGACGTGGGGAACACTGAGTCATCTCGCATGACTAGGGCTGTCTACTGCCGAGTTACAGAATTTATACAAAATAAATTATAATAGTGATGTTTCCTGACTAAAAAAATATGATTCTGTTTAGTCCGTCAGTTTCAGATAATCGAAAAATATTGAATACGTATTTTTTGTTTCATCAAATTATTTGATTGATTTTTTGTATTCACTGAGTCATCTCGCAAGACTAGGGCTGTCTACTGCCGAGTTACGGAATTTATACAAAATAAATGATTATAGGGATGTTTCCTGACTAAAAAAAATATGATTCTGTTTAGTCCGTCAGCTTCACATTATCGAAAAATATTGGATACGTATTTTTTGTTTCATCAAATTATTTGATTGATTTTTTGTATTTTAACTAGATTTTTTTGTCAACTAACCTGTAATAATGTTGAACAATTTTTTTTAGAGTTTACATTTTATGTCAATGTCCTATTATTGTATCTAATCATACATGGATATCTGCTATACAAATAGAAACTACAGAAGACGAGGCGACTTGCTGCGATCTATAAAATGCCTGCTTGAGCAGAATCATAACAGGTACGATATTATCAATTACGTCACATTTCGTACAATGGTTACAAAGTAACAATTAATAATATTTACTGAGTCTGTGACCATTTTAAGAATTTTAACGTGATTCGTATTCTTATCCTATTGTAATAAAGCTCGCTAAAGCGACCACTAGGCCTCCAACTAATCTACCATGACGTCATAAATCAGTATTGTTTAAATTTTTTCCAGAGTTTGAAAGAGAGTGCGCTATACGTCTTCTACAGCTGTCTCATTCCCACACTGGAATAAAAGTCTTAAGACATCATGATCCTTAGTCATACAAAAAATATAAAATATATGTTACGGACCATCTGACTTTTCTTTTTATACAGATTTTGTATCTATTTATACAAGCTGGCAGCCCTACGCTTGACCGGTCACATCGACGATTAAAAAGATAAAAATATCGTCTGAACTGGCCACGTGTGGACACGGCCGTTTACATTTTGTTAGAAACGTAGGCGTTTGTGTACTTCTGCGTATTATTTATTGGTGATTCAGATTAAAATAGTACTTGTCTTTATGTATTTTAAGACGATAATTGATCTTTTATTTTAGCTTCTTTGTACGTTTCACCAGTATAAACTGGCCTCTTATTCCATTGAAGCTCTGAACTAAACTAGGCTCTCGCAAGGGTCAACGTTTTACCATCACTTTTGTAAGACCAATTAAGCTATACAGAAACGGTTTATACGAATCTCTCATTGTATGGGAAATCCATACAAAGTGGGTGCCATGTTATACTGGACCGTATAGGTTGATGTGTCGCCGTGTGTATTACTCCATAAAGTACATAGGTATAACACAAACGCAGAAATTACCAGTTTGACTTAAAACAAAGATTATTCTTCATATCTCGGTCAGCCATCATTTATTTCGGACTTCAATGGGCCAAACTAGAAATTAGTGATGATGCAGTGACGTCTCTACAAGATGTCGGTTTAAATCCTACACACAACAAATAATTAACATACAGAATCGTATCTCTGGGTGTTCTTATTCGAAGACATATCCTAGAAAAGGTATCTTGATACGACATAGTATCAGAGCAACTCAACAGTTCATTCCAATATGCATACGAATTAAACTGAGGTAATACAAGGAAATAATCCTCATAATCGCAACAACTGCACGAATGAAACGGTAAACTGTATCGCACAATTGAACTGAAATGAGGAAGTGCTCCACAATTTGTACGACTACGAGGTGAGTACACTGTCTCGTTCTGAAAATGGGAAATAAAGGATAATATATGTTATGTTGTTGGTATTAGGGCTTACTCTTGACCTCAATCTTTTCCTGAGGATAGAGACGAGGTCGACGATGGAACGAGCTAACCCAAAATAAATCCATAAATTCGCGACTTAAATAGATTGGGGTCATAATTATGAACTTGAGAACACCGACTCAGGTTCAATAAAAACTCTTAAACCTACAATTCTTCATCGTCTTCTACGGTATTGGAATTACCTGCCATTGACCTGATTATTGTTAGAATTTAAAATCCTCAATGAGTCATATAAATTGTAGTTCGTAAACAAACATAAAGGTTACATTGAAGTTTATATAGAAATACTTTATACACTTGTCTGACACACGTTATTCTAGCTATTAAGTTTGTCTTGATTCGATTCTCTAAAATAATACCCAACACTAATCGCCATCATTTATCAGCTGTTAGATCTTCTTAAACTTCGATTCCATACCGTCTATCATCTCTAACGACGTGATGTGTTCATATGTTTAATTAAGTTTTCAATCAATCAAATCAATCAAAAGATCGTTATCAGACCAGTTATCTCATAACCTTATCTTTAATTCTTCTTCATCGCGTGAACACTAGGCACCAATACCTTACCTGGTGTCGACAGTGTTATGTCACGAATCGGCCTCTGACTTGGCTTGGTGATGACTTCTTGATCTTGAGTAACTCTAGCTAGATCGAAAACCTTAATATGTGTTAAGCCTCTTTGCTACATCCCACCCTTATATCCTGCAAAAAAACTGCCAATAAACCACACTTTCATAGATTACCTTGAAATAAGACATTTAAGTAGATGCCCAACCTAAGGTGCCTCTCATTACACCCAAGTTATATATTCTCCAATTATTTTACCAACAATAATACTATATTTCGGCGCGATACATCAGTGAACATTAATGCAGTCCTTAGTCCGAAGAACCGAGTAAATAAACTCAGAAGGACCACTGAATTCAACTTGCAAATATCTGCCAAAACAAACGGGGATTTACAGCATTAACTTTTAGACTTAATCCTTTATTTTTGGGGTAAAATTACTAAAACCGACTCATCATTCTGATGTAAGACATACACTGTCGGAAACTAATTGCCTTTGCAAATCGACAATAGAAAAAAAATATTTCCTGGTTTTACGTTTCAAAGTACCTTTTAAAGTCCTAATAGAAATAAATACTTTACTTTGACGTCACAACAGCAACTAACACTCTTTATATTCATAATCATACGGTTTCCTGCGACAGACACTACAGTTTTATTGCTGTGCTCTCCAAGATACTTTCTGAGTGATAAGGATGAAAGCTGATATTCTTCGTGTCCTCTTCATAAACCCTCCACTGACTTACCTCACTGATCTATATACGACAGTATAAGGTACTGGGAATCCAAGTGATCCTTCTGATCAAATGTGTCTCATGGCTATATACTTGTACTTGTATAGTTTCGACCTCGTTACATTAAACATACGCTCTCCGCTCCTCTGGCTAAATATCGCGGGTTCAGATCTAGCGAGTATTGATGGAGTGTTGTTATTGCGAAGCGCTTTACATATGTATTAGGCTTAACTACTTGAGAGTTGAGAGTTGCAGGAAATGTAAGAATAAGGGAGGAGGGAAAGGGGTTTTGATTTTATGCAGTTTTTTTTTTGAGATAAGTCAGTGGGATTTTAAAAAAAGAATCAAATACATGCTGGTTGAGCTGTTCTGATTGGGTTACCGCTACCTATATGAATATCATCAGCATGATTTCAGCCGAAAGACGGCCACTGTTGGACATAAGCCTCCCCAAGTGTCCGCTACATTGACCGGTCCCGGACGTTTCGCAGCCAGGGATCTACGCATCCTTCAGTAGGTCATCGGTCCACCTAGTGGGAGGTCGTAATACGCAACCTACATTATATATGAATAACAACTCTTAAATATTTAGGAAATTTTAGTCTAATAAGGGGTTTGATTTAGATCTTGATCACTTAAGGTTCCGGTAAGACGGTTGTCCTGTATGCTGGTTCTAAATATAATGACAAAGAGCGAAGAGCGTTAATTTTAGGCATAAAATAAAGGGATTCAACTGCACCCAGCCAAAGTCGGAAATTATAAGTGATGATGTGACGTGCCATCATTATCAGCCTGAATTTACCCACTGCTGGGTACAGGCCTCTTTTTTTTGTGACACGTACAAGATTTGCCAACAATGAAAAATACTCTTAGGTACAACTGTGTTATAAGATGATCTTTATCAAAGCTGTTCCAGTGCTTGGTTATATTGCCAAGTGGCCTATTCAGCAAGAGAGCTGCTACATGAACACATGCAGTATTAGTAGAACATTGCAGTGGAGGCACTGCTCCAGGTTATCGGGTGCAAAGGTTAGCCAAGTAATGAGGGTCGCTCTCTGCGAATTGAATAGTGATTCTTCTATTGGTAGAAAGTTTAGTGTTGTAGTTTGGTCTTTGTTTATTGTTACGGTACCTGACGAAGTTTAATTGTCAGCGAATGTTTTTATTCCAAAATGTAAATTGTAAATTTCTTATGAACGAAGTTCAATACTTATATTAAGAAGTATCAGAATCAATGCAGAAAATACTGAACGTTTAGTAGAAAGCATTTCCCAATGCAACTTCCGAATAAAGGATTTTTTTATCTGTTATGACTACTATACTTATGACGAGTCAAACAGCCAGGTTATTCCTGAAACGAAACTTAGTCGGACGGACACAATTTCTTTGGAAATTCGACCGGGGAAACCGTAGGGTTTAGGGCATAAGGAACAGAGAGAGAGCTGGTCCTTATCACTGGTTGACTAATCACCTGTGGCATGCTGTTCATCATTTGGGTTTAACATACTAGAGAGTAATTTCCGTGCTTCATGTTTACCATCTACATTGAAGAAAATGACACATATGCGAAAAGGAGTCTCTAGACTGCACGGTCTGCACGAGCTTGAAGTCTTGGGGAAACCTCTAACCCTCATTAGGATGATACAGTTGAGGCATCTCTTTTTCTGAAGTTTAGGTATATACCATTTGTTTAGGGAATTTATCACCTGTCTAGTCTTTGTTGGTGTTGGCTTTTAGTTTAACTGAAGGCAGCTGTGTACCAGAATACATGAAATGACTGCCTATCTCACCTGTGAGGGATATTCTTGCTAAGCCTTATTGTTAGACCTTCGGGCCACTGACTACCTGTACCGACAGTCAAAGTTTTGCAATGGTCCGCCGGGACCAACGGCTTAACATGCTTTGCGACATACAGAAACATCCATCCGAGGACCAAATTTTCAAGCGCAGGTTAAGCTAAAGATTGACCCGAGCGGCTAATCTATAAAGCTAATATTATAAAGAGGAAAGATTTGTTTGTTTGTTCGTAGCGAATAGGCTCCGAAACTACTGGACCGATTTGAAAAATTCTTTCACCGTTGGGAAGCTACACTATCCCCGGGTGACATAGTCTACTTTTTATCTCTGTATTCCCACGGGAACGGGAACTACGCGGATAAAATCGCGTGACGTCCGCTAGTATAATATAATTCAGCCACTAACACGAGATCTAGAGAATAGTGGATCGGGCTGGGTCAAAAAATATGATTCTAATTAGTCCGTCAGTTAGATTATTGAAAAATATTGGATACATGTTTTTTGTTTTATCAAATTAATAAAAATTGTCGGAGATAAAACGCCTCAAAGATCATGAGTGGGGGGTTGTGACGTCATTTGTAGGTAAAAAATGTACTGACATGTGACGGTTTTTGAAAAAAGAAAAAATATGAGTTCAATATATTTTGGAAATCTATCTGACGGACTAATTAGTTTTTTTTGTCCGATCCCCTACGCATACGCAAAAAACAACACTAAAATACTATTACACCCTATCCTTTTAGTTCGGCCACACAACTTTACTGACCCATATAACCCGGCACATAATTCACAAAACCGAAATAAAAACGTAAATTGAATTCGCCAATACATCACGAGCGCGCAGTTCGTTCGGAAGCATGTAACAGATGCAAATGTATAGATTACACCACGCTGCAGTGTTGCTGAATGTTATTTGCAATGCAACGGCACCAGCAGTTATATGCAATCAATTGTTACAGAAATATTTTATGGCTCGGTTTTTGTTTGCTTGTTGGTTGGTAGAACGAATGGGGATAGACTAATTGGTTGTGTCCGAAAAACTAGTACAAACTAGTTTGAAATGAAATTGAAATGCGACTTCCAGCATCATCTACGAAGCCTTGCTCTTCTAGGTTGAAGACTGGTGACGGCTTCCAGTTAAACCGAATGCAGCGTAATACCACCAGTACAGTAAAACGAGCTAATAAGTATACAGGCAGAAATCATTATAATTCTAGTACACTAAAAATATTGATTGCAATTTTGTTTTATAAAGCTGACGTGGCCCAAAAGGCTGCTCAACTCAAATGGGACTGGGTAGGACATGTCTGCCGCATCGCGAAAATCTGTGGGCCAAAATAGCAGAAAGCCGGTGCCCTAATACAGTGAGACGGGGTTGTTTCAGGCCACGAAGGAGATGGCGGGATGAACTGGATCGGTTCCGTCAAAACCGGAAGGAGGACGCGCGGGTTCGAGAGAAGTGTAAAGAGTTGAGGGAGGGCTTTGCCCTGGAGTGGGACAGAAAAGGCTAGTAATAAAAAAAAAGCGTTTCGCATTAAGCAACTGATATCAAGTATCCTTTGATATAAGTCTCTTTAAATGTATCTGTACGCTGATACTTATTAGCTTGTTCACCAATACGTGTAACAGTATTTTACAAAGAGTGACAGCCTATCTATCTATGTGACCTCCATAACCCAGTGGAAGTTATGTTTTTCCAACTCCTCCGCTATTCTTTTCTGATTAATTTCGTTGCGAGATCCAAGACGAAGTTTCTCTGGGACTTCGTCGAGCTTCATTGTCCCAGCGCTTTTCTGGTGGTCGCCACTGTTGTTTCTGGCTTACAGTGGCTTGGGAATAGTGTGGCGGGTTTTTCCCATAACCCAGTTATCGCGTAATAAGAAAACAGTCTTGCTGACGAAAATACGTTATCTTACGAAATACTCCAGAGATTTTCGTCTTGCTCTGCTAGGGTCTAAATTTTACAAGCATTATGATACAAGAGTACGATGATTCATAATAGGTGTTCTGAAAAGCCACTCACTTGGACCAAAGGCGTTTTACATTGTTCAAAATATTCACATTTATACTTATATTTTTAATATGCCTCTTGATATTCCGGCTTGTATCTACGTGCGTAGGATTTGTTTTGAATCCGTCAATTAATTTATTGGTGTGACCTTTAGAATAAATATTATGAATAGGATGTTCAACTCTTAGCTTAGATAAGATCTTTGCTGATTAAATTTCTTCTTCATTATGCACAAATGATCTAAAACCTGACTCAATTTTTTTGTCAGTAGCAGAACGTGGTCTTAATTTGTATCCGGTTAGTGGGAATGAGCTTGCCTCGTTCAACATGGATCTTAAACATAATTGGAAATATATGTACAATTCTGCCGACCGCTTCGAGGAATACACAGGCCAGCGGATCTAAAATGGTCACTTTAGCAGATCATAATATGAATTGCGTAAAAACACGTAAAATGGACCTTTCATAATAGTAACTGCGTGTGTGAGCATTTAGGAAAATAATTCATAATAGGATAAATATAAGAATAGCGTTAAAATTCGGTCCATTTTACGGTTTTTAGGGCAATTCATATTATGATCTGCCAAAGTGGCCATTTTAGACCCCCTGTTCTGTTATCCATACAAATATTACAAAGAGGTAAAATATGTTTGTAAGTTTGCATGTAGGCGATAATTTATGGGAGAAATGATCCAATTCTAAAAAATCTTTACATACATTACACTACACTACATTATTCATGAATGCCATAAACTAAAATATATGTATTTCATGCATATTAAACGCAGTTATTGTAAACGAAGACGCGGGTGAAATGCTAGTGTTAAAGATTGTCAGTTTTTGTGAATAATTCATAGTTTCCATCGAAATATGCAGGCCACCCTGACAAGGCAAACTGATATTTATGTTTGTTTTATCGCGCACTCAGGGCGATCAGACGCTTCGATCGATCAGTTTCTCATCATAACCTTGGTATAGGCAGGTAGGTAATTTGTTTAGTTCTACGAATTTTCTATTCTAAATGCACTAACATACGGGTAATATTTGTCACCCAAGTTATTGAAGAGTTAGTTTCTTTTCTTGACGATGAATATTTTCCATGAATATCTGCGCTTGCACGCCAATTCCGGTTGTAGACAGGAACCAACTCTTCATTAAATTCGGTTTTCCTCTTTACCAATTTAAATTAGACAATGAGTGTCCATGAACTTTATTTCTTCATAAGATTTACAATTATGGAATGGGGAACTTCAGTCCATTCACAGTTATTATGCCTATTGCTGGACTGAGGATAGCTTATTCGTGACTGTATAAAACTGGTTGTCATAGATTTATTTGACATCGGCTCTCTCTACCATCATTATCAAATTTTGCTGCAGATTATCTATCCTTTTCCACCCTTTTTTTTTGGTTGGTGTGAAATCATCAAATAACGCCTCCAGCTCTTGGCCAGAGCGAAAGGGAGTGTCAGACTTCTACTGACAAAAAACCACCCATGTTCCTTCTTAGCCCTATATGTCGAGGCCGCGGTAACTTGTGAACAATCCGCAGTTCCTTTTCCACCCTCACTCGGCTTTCGTCTACCTTTACAATGTGACCATCTGCCCACCTTTTTTTAGGTTTCTCTCTAGTTTCCGTTTTAGCCGAATAAAAGCATCGGTCGGGTGCAAGGCATCAAGTGGCATTGAACTTGTTTTTTTGAACAAGTATCCTTCGAGCACTCGCAGAAATGTAGACCAAACTGGCTTGGCACCTGCCCCGCTATTTTTAAACGTAAACGGTCTCATCCGCTTATATGGTCATGTTGAGACATGGAATGTGAAACAAGCTTGTACGGGACTGACGTGGACTGTCCATATTTTGTCTTGAACTGACAAAGGAATGTCTGTCTGCAGAACTCTCTTTAGTGCAAAATCAAAATTCTCATTGATTCAAACTAGGCTGGTAATCAGCACTTTTCAAACGTCAAAACTTACTTTACTTCACTTATTTACAAGAGACAGTCCCCCAAAACGCCCACCCTTCAACACTTCCTATGGTGTTTTAGCTGGAAAGAAGAAGTGGCGGAACAAACTCCCCAGCAACACATCTGTCTGTTAGGTTGGGTAGAAGTACCAGACTCGATACAATACTAAGCTGCAAGTTAATGACTACAGACACAAATTTTAAGCAATAAAAAAAGATATAACATATCAGTAAAGTAATCTTAGAGAAAGAACATAAATAACAAACATTGTCTTGTGTTCTTCAGTTCAGTTACTTCAGTCTGTAATTTCCAGTGCGATTTGAAATTGATTTGTAAGAAAGTCAGAAAAGACAGGTGCGTAGTACTTGCGTGCGTGTGTGACCAGATGTATGAATGTGGACGAGGTGAAAGGAGTTGGTAAGGGTAGCAGCACGTGGGCCGCGGGTTGTACGCTAGTTATCGCGGCCTCGACATAGAGGGCGAAGAAGGAACATGGGTGGTTTTTAGTCAGTAGAAGTCTGACACTCCCTTTCGCTCTGCCCAAGAGCGGGAGGGGTTATTCGATGATTTTCCACCCGCCAAAAAAAATAAAAAAATAAATAAAAGGGTCACGTGGCGTTCTGAGGTAGAAACCTTATGAAAAGAGGAGAGGAAAAGGGCGTGGTTTTATGTTATGTTATGTAGTAGGAAAGTTATGCGTGGGAATTGTCACTGTATGTCCAAAACGTGATGAAATGACAAAACTGATGTCTATAAATACTTAATCCATTATTCTATTCATGTTTTAGTATACCAAAATGAAAGAAATAAACATGTTTATTTGGCACAGCGCCAGGTGAGAGACACGCCACATTTGAACAAAATTAAAAACTATCATAAAAAAGAAATGTAGGAATATGATTTGCCTGAAACCGTGCCAAAAGTATCCATTTCAACAATAATGCAAGATATACGCCGATTGACGCTGATGTTTAATCTAACTTTACGAACGAATCTGGTATAGACTTGAATCATTTCCAGTCTATTATTTGTACCCACTAAGACTATCTTGACTCAAAACATTATAAAGCATGTCTGTATTTTGCATGGAAATCCGGCATCGTAACTTGCAACCGGAATATACATATGATAGCAATGCAATCCATCTGTACAAGACTGGATGTGACAGGTTTAAGAGCGGATGTTTGACGATGCCCATGTCCAGGAGATGACTGAGTGTTGACAGAATCTATTAAACACAAATAGGTTTACAAAGAAAACTGATGTGATGTTTTTGATGCATAATCTGTTCAAATTGTTGTTAGCTGTAGATGTAACAATAATGCCGATTAAATAAATTTTAGACGATTTTCTGAGTAGCTCGCCGCCAGATAATAGTTAGGGTTAAGCTGCGCTTACCTACGCTGGTCTGTGGAAGGGCCACCGAGTTGCATACCGAGTTTCCTCTGTGTTTAGGAAAGCACGATAAGCCGCTGGTCCCGGCTGCCATTTAGTTATTCAGTAGACCTTCGGCAGTCGTAACAAGTTGTCAGGGGCCCGCAAGTCTGACATCCAGTCTTACCCGCTACTAACAGGAACGTGGAGGACAGTTAGGCAGTCGCTCCATGTAAAATACTGATCTTCAGCTGCATCTGGTAAGACTTAAAGCCAACCCTAACCTAGTTACTTGGGACCAACAGATGATATAGAGATTAAGTTTATTTTAGAATGTCTTATAAGTACATGATTGACTGGCCTGTTGGTCTAGTGGTTAGTGACCCTAACTGCTATGCCGGAGGTCGTGGGTTCGATTCCCACCCAGGACAAATGTTTGTGTGATGAGCACGATCATTTGTTCTGTGTCTGGGTGTAATTTATTTATCTATAATATGTATGTATTTAGAAATATATAAGTATGTTTATCAGTTGTCTAGTACCCATAACACAAGCTCTGCTTAGCTTGGGACTAGATGGCGTTGTGTGATAGTTGTGGAATATTATTATTATATTATATTATTATTAGGTTTCAGCGCAAACTGAACTTCATGCAACTTCAAGTTGTTTCTCAAAAAACAAAATTGTTTACAAGTTCGGTTATTTAGTTGCATGACAGAACAGTTAACTGTAGTGTAACGATATGCAAGTGGCCTAATTAATTTTAGTTGTTTAATGTAACTCCGTCAGACATAGTTTAGGCCCATAAATGTATGATATCATTTTAGTACAAACTAATGACCGGAATTACTCGTTGAAAATGTAACGTTTGTAATTCTAAAGTATTTTTAAAAGTTCTTGTATTTGGGTCAAGATTTCTGTTAATTATGGTAAAAAATACATATTTTATCTACTTTATAATACTTTATAGTATTATAATATATAGGTAAAGCGGTAATCAACTGGCTGGAGGCACGATCGTTCACCACGTATTCTGTATACACCATTCTGTCTGACTGACCCCGTCCCCCCACGTAGAAAATGTTCATCGGTACTTTTATTAAATCTGTTTTTTGCTTCAAAAGTGCAATCTACGTGTCAATATGTATGGAACTGCTGTTTTTATTAATTTATTACCTATTAAAAATGTCGAGGCGGGTTCACCACAACAAACGCTGCATTTTAAACTACCGAGCGAAAAATCGCTTCTCGTAAAATCGTCGTTTGTAATCGTTACCGTTTTCATACATTGCCACATGGCAATTCAAGCACATGCTTGAATGACGACTTGAGCAACGGGCCGCGCGACGCCCCGCGTCTCCGTAAATGAGGCCTTTTTTTTGACGGTTGGAAAATCATCAAATAACCCCTCAGGACAGAGCGAAAGAGAGTGTCAGACTTACTACTGACTAAAAACCACCCATGTTCCTTCTTAGCCCTATATGTCGAGGCTGCGGTCACTTCTGAAGCCTTGATAGAAAATGAGGCCTTCCAGTGGCAATTTGTTCTACAATTTAATGGATCGACAACATTCTTTACGTTATTTACAGCACGACATCGACAGGCAGACGAATTTTTCAAACAGATGAACCAATGGATTAGGAGTCCCCATCAAAACCTTACGCAATTTGGGTTGTGCTTACTGCTCATTGTGCGACGGATATCTTTCTACTATTTATTATCATATGCATATGCATGTATATTTTTTATTTATTCTAAATTTAGATAGGTAGATGTTTGTTACTCTTTCTTGGCAAAAATTTTTTTTTTTTGACAGTTTACATTACGTTGTAATATAAATAGACTACAATTTATAAAGATAGTATGTAAAAATTAATAGTAAACGAGGGCGAATCCACCTGCGATACCTAATACATTAAATATGGTGGGAGCTATATAGTATAATGACCCTATTTGTCAGGTGTTAGGAACACATCAGACTATTAATATTAAGTATTTTGAGGTAGAACTACTAAATAATTAATACTATTTTAGCACGCGTCGACCGTGACACGTGTTTCATAGATTAAGCCCTGTGATTATGCCAAAACTATTGTGGCTTCTAATACTGGATTTGTCGATGTAGAACGTGTCTAGGATTTACTTATAAATATGTTTGGAATAGTTTTGTCTAAGTAGACGACGGGGTAGCTAAGAACTATGTTACTTTTCTATTTCAAAGATCAAATTGCTTAAAGAGGTGAAAAATATGAGTTGAAAAGTAAAAAAATAAAGTAGTGAAACAAATAAATAAATAAAAGTCTTGTAATAAACGCGAAAGTTTTAGAGTGATGATGGTGTTTGTTTGCTACTCTTTCACGCAATAACTACTGAATGGATGATGATGAAATTTCACAGCATAATTTATAAAGGTTTTGCACACAAATTGGGCGGACCCGCAGTTGGAACCTAAGTAATAATACCTAAATATTTGCATCCATCCCAAAACTACCAACCTCTATTAAGAAATCTCAACTCAAGTACATCCTTTGCAAAACCCAAGCCCACCACGGAATCCAAACGAGTTATTAAAGCACATTGACATTCAATTAATTTGTAAAAACTAATTAAGACAGGACGCGATTGCGCTGCGTAAAACCGCGCACTTAACCGCGTACTACTTTAGCAATTCGCGAAACGTCCTCTTCACGGTCCGTTTGCTTTTAAGCGAATAAAACGACCTTTTTATTTGCAATGGTTGTGCTGTTATAAATATTAACCATTTGCTGTATAGACGGATACATTAATAGCGTCAAATTGGTTAGAAAGTTGGCTTTGATTTGATTGATGGCGGTTTCGGTATTATTGTGGGTGAAAGTAAGAAAGAAAAAGTATTTATTGGTTTCACACAGGACAGAACAAATTGACAAAAAAAAAAAATTAAAAGCTTAAAGCATGAAGAGAAACACTTAAAATTACGTCACTTTGTATAATGATCATTGTTTATGACACATTGCTTTGTCGTTAAATCAGTGAACTTTGCACCTTGAAAGCCCAGTTCAAAGTTACTACTACTGTCATTGTCAAAATAGGAAGTATCGATAGAATGAGAGAGAAGACCTATAAAACTTTTTAATTTCTTGCCTTAATCATTAGGTTGACAACAAGCACCTAAAAACTGACCATTTTACTTAATTACTGCCTGGGGCGCGATCCAATACCCAGTATATCGATACGGTCAGTAATTTGAAGCTATCGCTCCATTTCATGTATGATAGAATCCAATCGAATCGTACCGTATCGAATTTTGGGGTGTGAAATTAGATCCTTTGTACAAAACTAAATCCTTCAACCTAATTTCGAAGCCCGTTGATTGCAATCGTAGTCTCGCACAATACGCTGGCTTATATCGTCCATACAGTCTATTTTAGCTTGTGTAACTTGTTTGTCTTCAACAAGATGCAATTACCATAATTTTGGTGACAATAAATTCCCTATAATAGTTCCCTGAGTTTCTATAACTCCAGTTACCACGATTTATTACCACTGAATCGCTTTGGGCATTCAACAGTATCGAGGTGGTACTAACGGCCCTTATTTACGTTGACATGTTATTACTAAAATAAGTTTCAATTAGTACTAAATTCTTGAGGACTTTGGTCACCTCGTTAGGGACAAAGGCATTTATGAAAGATACTTTCATTATAATGGCTGGTTCGGAATGTTTATACATTAAACATGACTGTTATAGCCCTGATGTTGACAGAAAAACGGTTCCACATCTAGGTTGCACCTCTTCGAAGTACGGTTAGTTTCAATTTGGGTAATGAATGTAATTTCATGATGTAGTGTCAACGCGCCGTCAAACTGACCTCAAAAACTTTAATCATTAGCACAGAATTTTTCCTTTCCTTCCAAATGACCGTGAAAGAAACGTGTGTAAAAGTTACCGCAAGAGACTTTCGTAAGTTAAAAACATTTCTGGAATGCATAATTTTTCGGCAATTAATTTCGTAGTTACTGCATCAAATGCATTTGTCGAGGGTTCCGTCACAAATCGTGCTGTGTCTGAGTCGTCTTCAGCCGTGAGTAAAGACGCCAATTATGGAGCAATGCTAACGATCTCACTAATTGGTCCCTTACAACCTTTATCTTTATGATCAGTACCATGAACTGATGTTCGTGACAAATCGTGGAACTGTTATAACTGTACCTCTTTGGTTTTATTACAAGGATTGAGCTATTACAAAACATCCTTTTAATTTATATTAATCATTATTTCTTCGGTATTTGATACTGTTTTCATGTGGCCTACGGCCCTCTGACTTGACTCTACATGCCGTCGAGAAATACCTCTCAGGCATACTGGTTCACCTAACGATGTTTTTCTACACCGAAGTGTTAATACTTAATACTTATTAAGTGATAATACGTTGATAATAATTATAAAATACGCATATGAATCCGAATACTCAGATGTCCGTGTCTTGTGCTTAAAGTCGACTTGACAGTCCGACGGTCACCCCACTAGATCACTGCTATTATTTGCTATTTGATGATTCAAAATCTTTAATAACTGATTCGGACACCTCTAAAATATTTATAGGTGCCACCATTTCGCGTCTAACTTTCCAATTTATGCTATCTCCGTTCCAAATAGTGCTCTGTGCTCCCAAGTCCCAACTGACCTACTCCTCGGATTTGTGACCTTAGATAATGGTATCTAGCAGCTTTACAGATTCAGCCATGAGTGTGAAGTAGGCCGTCTGGAAACACTGGCAATATGTTCTTGTAATATGTATAACAATACAGTCGTGATTGAAGAAGGATATTAAGGGCACGAACGGTGTATAGAGAATCTTTTAGGTGTAAAATGAGGTCAGACAGGTGTATCATTTATCTTGGACTTTTAATGTCAGTAAGGAATTTTCTATAGTAAAGAATATAAAGATAAGAATAGTAAGGAATATTGGAAGGCCCTTTGTGATATTGAGTTAACGTTTATTAGTAGGTATATTTCTGAAGTCTTATTTTCAGACAAAACCGCTTTAAAACTACTCTTTTAGCTTCACCACGTCTCCTCATTTTACCATCAAACCTGCGATCAAGCCTATTTATCCGACTGCGGCGAAGCCCAAGAGGAGGGTTATTTATAAACCAACCAAGTGATTCCCATGGTCGTCGTTCTTGTCATAACGGTCCCAATAATTTTCCATTTTTCAACACACCGGTATTTTGGTGGCAATAGTCGAAGCACAATGACAGATTACACGACCATAAACAAGATAGACCTTTTGTCGGTAACAAAAATGGCTGCCAACAAAATGGCGGCACGTTACCGATACGAAATTGGCGGTAATTGACGCCTTTGTCGGCACAGGGCTGTTATCCCGGAGCTTCTTAAAGTATCATGTCATTTAATGATTCTTTCATTTTCCGAGGAATTGTTAGGACTTGTAATGTATTCAAGCAAAAATCTAATAGGTATGTATCCTAGTATCATGGAGTGCAAATTTTTTTTTCTTTCAGCGTACTGTACTCGACATTTTTTACTTTCATTAGTCAGTTTTTGGAATGTACAGAATTATTGAATTTTATTGTAGCTATGCCACGCGCTATGATTTGTTATAACTACTTTTCGGTTTTTGTTTGTTATAAGTAAACGGGAACTGATAAAGGTTTGATGGAGGTGTTTGTTTCTCATTTGCTTTATGCATAGGTTTAGACAGGATACGCGTCTTATCTATGGTTTCTGTGTGAATGGTAGTACATTCATACAAAATTCCAATGTGTATTTAAATTCAATGTGATTTTCCTTACTTATGTGTATGAGTTTAGTCACAATCACAAGTATGAAACAAGTTATTTAATAAGGCGTCTTTGCCTTACGGTATCTTTATATGGTAAAGTATTTGCTTTTTGCATATTCAAGGTTAGTTATATCTCTGCGAAATTAATTCATAGTACGCACTTTTTGCGATGTAGTCACCGGCTAATGGCAAATATAAATAAAAGATGGCTGCCAACCTATTCTGTCTGTAGAAAAAACTTTAAATATTATTTCGGTTTTAAAATAAATTTGTTCTCGGAAGGTTTAGGCAAAAGTGAACCTTAAACAAAAAGAATGAATGAAAATTATTAGAATGAATGAAAATGTGATACATATAAAATGTGTGACATATCGATAGGACAAATCTAGACTCCGTGACCTGAGTTCTGATGAAAAACCCCAATAACACTTTATCCGGAAATCAAGCCCAGGACCGCAATCTCAGCAGTCGCTTTCAAGACCACTGTATCAACCATCATCATCTGCCTAGCCTTTTCCTAACTATAGTGGGGTCCGCTTTCAGTCTAACTGGATGCAGCTGAATACCAGTATTTTACATGGAGCGACTGCCTATCTGACCTCCACAACCCACATAACACTAGGTAATACGACACCCTTTTCTAAGACTGGTTGTCAGACTTTCAGGTCACTGACTACCTGTAACGACTGCCAAATATACAAAGTATAAAGTAAAAAAAAAAAAAAGTAATGTATATAGTAAGGTAGCCGAGACCAACAGCTTAACGTGCTTTCCGAAGCACAGAGGAAATTCGGTATGTAATGGGCGGTAACCCATCCACAAAACAACCTAGGTAAGCGCGGCTTAACCTAAAGATCGACCCGAGTGGCGGTTATTATCAAGCCACGAGATCCTTTATATACTATAGACTACTATATCAACCAATATTATGATTAAATTAACAAGCAATTAAAACTAAAGTCGTAAAGAATGACTGGTTATCGAAAATTCTAAAAAAAAAGCTATTTCAAGGACCATATTATTATGTGGACGGTTCCTTCTGATAATGCCGACTGCTATAATAGCCGATTAGTATTAATTTAATTTGTTTAAATTAACTCGGTATGTCTGCCAAATGATAGGTTTTTTTGCTCCATAGAGAGTGTAAAGTTTTTTTTTGTAGTGTAAATTGCTATGCTCTTGGGTGGTCTTTGACTATGGTCAAGTAGTTATGGTTTTTTTTATGTCAAAATTACTTAACTATTGAGTTATGTTGAGATTATTAAGATATAATCAACAACGAAGTTTTTTTTAAACGGTCTTGTCTAACTCGTCACTTGTCAGGATTATAATAATATCATCTTCTAAATTGGAATGTTTAGGAGTTACACTTACTAAGCAACTTAGATCTTTTTTTAAGTACATTTAGCATCGAAAATTTCGTTTTAGCCCTCCATAAGGCTGACCGCCACGTGTCTGCTAAAATATGGAATTGGTGTTTCCTACTAAGTTAGCTAAGTTAGCTAGACATACATACTCGTAACATAACGCCTGTGATCCCCGAAGGAATAGGCATAGGTGAACCTAATAGTAGGTAGGCACACCTACATTTCTCATTTTCGTTTAAGTCCCATGTAATAGGGAGCGAGCCTATTGCCATCAACTGGACACAAACCCAGACTCCGTGGCTGTTACTAGAAATTCCTGATGGTCAAACCCAATGACACTAGGTTCAACCTGGGAAATTATGCTCAGCAGCCGCGCTTACGACCACTACACCATCTATTTTTAACACAAATCAATAAAATAGCTAAGCCAAATTGATGGCTTCAAGGTCATTCAACCGAGAAAATATGATTCGACCTCACGCTAGATTATTGCGAAACGGGATTTTACGGTTTTTAAGGTATAAATATTTTACAAAATAAAAACTGTTCTCTACGAAGCCACAGCAAGAGTACTAAAGTTACCAAGAACTGAGTAAATAACTGATAAAAACTAAGTATATTGCGCAGACCTTATGTATTTTTTTGTTCCATATTCTGAGGCTGAGTTATCTAGATACAGGGTGTAAATTAACCCTTCACGCAGCCGTCAACCAAGCATTCTGTACATCAAACTAAGTACCCCTGGGCAAAATTTTTTGCTGGGAAGCTACTTTTTTTTTGGGGTCAAAAATCACATTTTGCGGTAAAACTCAAAAGCAGACCACTTAAAATATTGTGCTAGTGGATGCTTTGAATAGTAAACGGGTCATGGAGCTAATTCAAGTTATAACCTGAAAAACTAGATTAAAAAAAAACTGTGTGCTGTGAAAAATTTGGAACTTTGACCCCCAATATCTCCGTAACTACCCCTTCCCAGGTATAGTCTAGAACAAAAAAAATATCGCAGTTGTGGGGAGAACAAATAAATGCCTTTTGTTTGCGTTAAGGGTACTTTTACACCCTTTATAGCCAGCCTTGGTTTTTTTGGTTAGGCTTTTGCATAACTCCTGAGGTGTAGGGCTGAGGTTCTGGGTTCGAAGCACGGGGTTCGGGCAAATTGTTAGAGGGTTTTTTCATGAGGATTTACTCAGGTAGTGCCACGGTACTTTTTTTAATTAAACTTTTTAGTTCTTTTGTGTTTGTTCTTTCGTTGGCCGCGTAAAATTCTTCGCAGATGATTTAGCTTTTGTGTTTGTTTAAAGGATTTGTGACTTTGAATTTCTTTTAAACATATAAGCGTCATATATTTTTGTAATCTCCTTTTAAAACCCTTCATTTTGATACCCTACTCGATGGTAATGGATTTTTTTTTTAAATCCGCTATATGCCCCCCAAAATCCGCAATTTTTCTTAATTTTTAATGTTACTGTAGCCAGTGACACTCACGCCATCAAGACGAATCTAACGACGTATATTTATTATTATTTATTACGTATTTTATTCAAATCCCTTCATACGTTTAGGAGTTATGAGGGAACAAAGAGACAGACATACATACACGCCAAACACATAACCCCTTTTTTTGGGCTTCGCCGCAGTCGGTTAAAAAATACAGTGGCGGATTCAATTAAATGAACCCAGTTCAAACGCAGCACACAGGACATAGTCCCCAATATTCGCACAACTAACAGCAATCTTCTATCCTTCCGCATGATAGCCCTATTCAATTAAACGCTCTATGTCGGTCCGTTTTGTAATTATTTTCAATTAATATCATTCACTGACGTAGAGTGTAGTCACTGTGGTCACCATGCAATTGAAGTAAGCCGCGGGCAGTACTTATGATATTTTCAAAGCTTTGTTTGTACCCGACTGCGGCGAATCCTAAAAGGAGCGTTATGTTTTTAACCCCCGACGCAAAAAACGACGAGATTTTATAAGTTTGACGTGATGTCTGTCTGCCTGTGTGTGTGTGTGCTTCTGTGCCATCGTAGCTCCTAAACGCATGAACCGCTCTCTACCATTCTGCCCAGAACGGGAGGAGTCATTTGATGATTTCCCACTTTCCAAAAAAAAAAAAATATTAGTGTAGGCGCATATTTATTATATTTTTGTACCTTTTCTTATTTGACCAATTAATAATATAATAATAATTATTATATATAATAATAGTTAATATAATAATTATATTACTATAATTGTCTGCTGTAACCTTGAATTAGATGCGAGTAGGTACCTATTACCGTTTTTATCGACCTTTATCGTTTTTACTTTGATTATCAGGTCACACACAGTATCGGTAAATAAATAGAACACGGTGTTTAAGGATAATATTATTCATTAAACAAACAAAGCATGTGCAAAATTGAATGGAATACTCGTATATCGACAGTGTTCAACTGTTAATCCTTTATTACAGACATTGCCTGCCATTAACAGAAAAACAGCAATACAAAGAACAACAACAAGGTGTCTGAAAAAATGAACTACCATTTGATGATATACCTATTTTTTGCACCCTACTTTCCACGAAGTCCACGAACAGAATGCACTAATTGTTCCAATTCTATATACTAGCTAACAAGTGAGGGACACTGTTGTCACAGTATCACGATTACCAGTTGACCAACAAGGCTTTTTTTTTAAATCACACGCCGCTTCATTTTTCACAAAAACCTCGACTTAGGTACACACGAGTAACCTTGTACCTGAAGTTTTGCACGTGTGTGCCGATTCATTTTTTTTTTCAAATTAGCCTGCCACTTTCACCATCTATTTAACCGTTTTCTAACCATATACTGCATACTCTTCATGTGTGTGTAACAAGATTATGTCTGGACCTTAAAATAGACTATGACCTCTGTTTTGTACTTTTAAGACCGCGGTTTTCCTTGTCTGCGATTTTATTCGTAGTCCGGTTTTAATATTTAAAAACTTTTTTTTTTTTTTGCAATTGAAATACTGCATGCTAATACAAATGTCCACAGCACTATTGTCGCATAACGTAAGTGCGTGCAACATGGCACGACTAGTGAGGTACTTATACACAGCTGTCATCGTTGTACTCGATACCCGCGTGTTCTGTAATTACATACCTAGTACTTGTGTCACGCTATTAGCCAGTAACTGTTCTTCATTGTGCGATACTCGGAGTTGGTATTGTGTTGGCGACCTAGCATTTTTTTTATTACATTGTCAGTTAATTGAAAGTTATGTTGGATATGATTGTGGACATTAGGTACTTAAACTTTAGAGCCTAAGTACAGTGACGGTTTATCACAACGATGATAGAAAAGTTTAAATTGTAACGGACGTATATCAAATACGTCATCGTAAAGGCGAAAGATTTATGCATTTTGAAGGGAAATCAGAGATGTTTTTCCTACTCCTCCGCTATTCTTTTCTGATTAATTTCGTTGCGGAATCCGAGACAGTTAAATCGTTTCTCTGGGACTTCGTCGAGCTTCATTGTCTCGGCGCTTTTCTTGTGTTCGCCACTGTTGATTCTGGCTTACAGGAGATACAGTAGTTTGGGAATAGAGTGGCGGGCATGTCCCAATAAAAATCATCGTAAACCAACCTTAAGAGCAGTGACAGCCTAGCCAGCTAGGTATCAAGTTCGAACCCAAGGCACGTCCACCTCAGATTTCTTGGATTCATGTGCGTATTATAAAATTATCACTTCCTCCGGTGAAGGAAAACATCGTGAGGAAACTAAACCAGCAAGCCTTCTTTTTTGGACTGTGGGATATCATCAAATGACTCCTCCCGCTCCGAGCAGAGCGATAGGGAGTGTAAGACTTCTACCGACTTAAAACCACCCATGTTCCTTCTTAGCTCTTTTGCCGATGTTGCGGTATCTTTTTCAAACAACCCTTAGCCCCGACGGGAACCCAGCATGCCTGAGAGTTATTTCTCGAGCATGTAAAGCCGACGACGACGGCATGGTTGGCGCAGTGGCTGAGCGGTTGGCCTGCTGTGTTGCGTGTCGCGCATTCGATCCCCGCACGCAACAAATATTTGTATGGCCTAAAGATTGTTGTTTCGGGTCTGGGTGTTTGGATTGTATTATATTAGTATTTGTGTGAGTTTAAATATTTGTGAAATCATCCACAGGAGAGATTCCTAGTGTGTGGGGCAACGTGTTTTGAAAAAAAAAAGAAAAAAAAATCCAAATCAAACGCCCATCAGCGACATTAAGGTTAGGCACTGATCACATGATAAAGAAAGACTATCAAAGTATTCCAATTTTTTGTTATATTGGAACTTAAATACAGGGTGTAAATCAACCCTTCACACATACGTCAACCAAGCATTCTGTACATCAAACTAAGTACCTCTACGCAAAAATTTTTGTTGGGAAACGACTCTTTTTTTGTGGGGTCAAAAATTTTATTTTACGGTAAAACTTAATGTAGCACTCATAAAACTTTGTGCTAGTGGATGCTTTGAATAGTAAAAGGGTCATGGAGGTAATTTAAGTAAAGTTACAACCTGAAAAACTAGTATTTACAAAAACACCTGTGCAAAATATGGAACTTTGACCCCCAATATCTCCGTAACTAGGGGGTTCCCAGGTATGGTCTAGAACAAAAAAATCGTCGCAGTGGTGGGGAGAACAAGTGCCCATCATTTGCGTTAAGGGTACCTTTACACCCTTTATAAGATAAGCATTTCAAATATTTCATGTCAACTATACAACAAAACACCACGCCTGTTATCTCCGAAAGGTTTAGGCAGAGGCGTATCCATTAGTACACTCACATTTCTCCAGTAAACAGCAACTAAACACAGTATTAATAACATGTTTAACAGTGAGCTATCGCCAGAATACTACTGCTTATTGTACAAATGGTTATGTTATCAACATATTATCAGTCGGAAGCATCCGTTGCTGTACCTACCTACATACATGTGTGCAACTGTACATGGGCTTAATGACTGATACGATTATCCACACCGGGATGTGTAGCTTTGTGGGGAATCCGTATTATCGTCACCGGGTCGTTGATTTCATTGGTGATGGGTTTGTATGTACCTATATTTTGTATTACTTATGAGCTTGTTACAAGTAACAAAATGTTTTGAGAAATGAGATTTTCTCAAAACATTTTGTTACGGCCTAGGTTTTTCCCAATTTTATTGGGGCCTGCTTCCAGTTCAATTGGATTCACCTGAATACCAGAATCTTAGAATCTTACATTTAGTGTCTGCCTATATGACCCCCCAACCCTGTCACATAGCCCGGCTCAGATTCAAGGGTTGATAATTCAATAGTGCACAAATATTTAGACGTTCTTTTAGGTGTCGATTTAATCATCGTTATTGGAAACGGACGTAACTCCTAGTTTAAAGATATAACTAACTGGTAGATCATCATTTAATCATCGTACACTTAAAATAAAGAACGAAGGAACTAACTAAAAGTTTCTCAAGAAAACAAGACTTACTGCGGTACTTAGAGGTATTTAACGATTACTTAAGCCGTCACTTGTAAAGATTTGACGTACTTTTGTATGACAAAACTGTCAGAACCTGAAGTGATGACCTGAGTAATCATTAAAGTTCTCTGAGTGAGGCAGTCAACCAGTCAAGTAAACGCTACAACACACAATAGGAATGGCGCTCTGCCAAGTTTCTGTCAACTAATACTCCAATATACAATAGATAAAGTCTCCTACCATTCACCTTCGCCATTTGCATTAAGAAAGAAAAAAATTGTCGCGGATACATGACGTGCATGCAAAATGACAAAACCGGTTTTGCCTGACCAGGTTGCGGGTTGTCCGAAAGAGAGCGCGGCTCCGGACACAAAGGACTAAGAAGAAACATGGGTGGTTTGTAGTCAGTAGAAGTCTGACACTCCCACCCGCTCCACCCAGAACGCGAGCAGTCATTTGATGATCTCACACCCTCAAATAAAACTGGTTTCCTCACGATTTTTCCTTCAGCTTTCCGAGAGCAGTATTGATGACATAAATAACAAAACAACATTGTTTAATATGGGATCGGACTGAGTCTAAAAAATACGATTCTAATTAGTCCGTCTGTTAGATTATCGTAAAATATTTCATAAGTATTTTTTTTTTAATTAATAAAAAATGACGAAGATAAAACGCGTCAAAGATCATGAATGGTCGTGACGTCATTTGTAGGCAAAAATTGTACTGACATGTGACGTTTTCGTGGAGTTCACGAGTTTTCGAACCATTGTATCGTCTTAATTTTTTGATTATGTGAAAAAAGAAAAAATAAGTGTTTAATATTTTTTGGAAATCTATCTGACGGACTAATTAGTTTCTTTTTGTCCGATCCCTATTATGCCTTAACTTCGAACCTGGACTGGATAAGTCGGAGTCGGTACCGCTGAACCATAACAGCTTCTAAAATTGGCTCTTTGCCAATATTCTGTCAACTAGTACTCCGATAAAAACCAGTCTCCCACCATTCGCCGTTAATAAAACTATATTGTCATGAATTAATGATATTCACAGTGCAATGTCCTACGATAATGTGGTGTTTATTCTGTGGTTTTAATAATATTAACCGCAGACGTCCGTTCGTGTCGATAATAGCTGCCATAGAATGCTTTCACATCGAGCTACTAATTGTAGTATGAGTGTCTGTATGGCTATTTAATTATTTTATTCTAGTGCAGGGCGGCGCTCTAATACCTATGCATTTGAAGCCATTTAGTTGCAGGTATCATAAAATCATTTGCCTAGTAATTCATCGTAGTGGCTCATTGCTCTAGTGGTCGTAAAGACGACTGCTTAAGGGGCCAACAGGAGCTAAACGCGACTTTTATAATGCGTTAAAGTATATAATTCACTGCAGTAAACAAATTCAGAAAAATATATGGTTTTCTTCAGGATATACGCTAGTGACATAGTGGGTTGAAAACATACAACCAATTTTACTCTATAGAAAAAATCGTGAAGAAACCTCTACAAATTTCTTTTAACGAGTAAAAACCATAATAGATAAAATAGACATGTGATCGTTCAAATTTTTTGGCAAATATATCAAATCTATCTACAAGCAACATACTATGGTCATAGTGTTATTTTTTAGTCCGATCAATACTTTTTTTTTTTGTAAATTTTGCATGTTCTTATTCCCGAACATCATTTTGTATGGTGATGCGGCGGGATGTTATGTTATGTGCCTAGTAGCCGGACTAGCTCTTCAAGGATTCAATAACGTGTTTTGAGGTCTTTAGGAGTGCTGGAGTTTGGACACTTTTTTTTTTTTTTTTGGTGTGTGTAAAATCATCGAATAACCCCTCCCGCTCTTGGGCAGAGCGAAAGGGAGTGTCAGACTTCTGACTAAAAACCACCCATGTTCCTTCTTCGCCCTCTATGTCGAGGCCGCGATAACCGGTGGACTACCCGCGGCCCGAGTTTGGACACTTGAGACAAACCAGAAACATGGTACATGGATTGGCCAAGAGCACCCCATTGACGCTGGGTGTCCTTCGGTTTTCCACTTCGCTATAACTCCCCACTTCACTCACTCACTCACTTGATGAAATTATTGAGCTGTTGGTCCATTCAAAACTATTGATGCTCTCTGTGATGTTTCTTGTGAATTGTACGTAATGTAATGTAAATACTACTGGTTTCAGTGGTTTCAAAAGTATTAAAGTCGATCCCCAAAAATACTTGCATAAAACCGCAAAGATTACGCAAAATAACCAGAACAGTCTTACCCTAAAAGAAAACAAACAAACTAAACTAATGTTCCTCCCGTAAATACTAAAATTCCAACAACCTTCATTGCAGCAGTAATTTCTTAGTCGAGTAACAAGTTTATCGCGATAACACAAGTTTCAGACTTATTATTCATCAAAGTTGGGCGTTGTTTATCATGATAATGCAGGTGCAAAGTTGCTCCGAACTCCGAACAGGTGGTGCAAATCGCAGTAATGCAATAGGGAACTAAGAAGTAATCCATTTTACTTTGCTGATTCTTGGCAATGTGCGGAAAACGCTCGATAAGGTGTCGGAGGATACGTCGGATGGTTGTATTGATATCGGCGCTTTTTTTAGTCATTCGTCGTTTTTTTTTGTCCCGGTTATCGAGGAATATAGGTGTTATTAGCCAGTTGGTGTAGCAATACTCTTTAACTGTGTTAGTAAGCATTGGTTATAACTGTAAGTTTGTAATTAGACGATACGCAATGAACACTACTGTTCTGATTAGTTATTTTAGTGTTTTTTACCTAGTGAAAGACTTTTAGGTTCTAAAATAAGCCTACTTTCGTTCGTTCTACAGTACGTACGTACTGCCGGAGCACAGGTATCTCTAGTAAAGGGAAATCATGATTTAGTGGAACTATTGGTAGAGACTTTCAAAACCAAAACTCTACAGCTATTATATTTAGCCCTGATCAGAACATTTTATATTTTGACTTATTCAGTCAAATCAATCACCCAGTTCTGTTATTAGCCTATCTGTTATCTTCCTATAAAGGGTGTAAAAGTACTCTTAACGCAAACGAAGGGCACTTGTTCTCCCCACCACTGCGATCATTTTTTGATTCTAGACCATACCTGGGAACCCCTAGTTACGGAGATATTAGGGATCAAAGTTCCAAATTTTGCACAGCTGTTTTTGTAAATACTTGTTTTTCAGGTTATAACTTTACTTAAATTACCTCCATGACCGGTTTACTATTCAAAGCATCCATTAGCACAATGTTTTAAAAGTGCTACATAGAGTTTTACTGTAAAATGTGTTTTTTTACCCCAAAAAAAAAAGTCGTTTCCCAGCAAAATTTTTGCGTAGAGGTACTTAGTGATGTACAGAATGCTTGGTTGACGTATGTGTGAAGGGATAATTTACACGCTGTATATGCTGTATTACTAACAACCCGACTACATATCACCAATAAATCCATTGATTTCTATCAAAATAGGCCTCAAACCTCACCGCATCATACTTCGACAACTGTCATTAAAAACCCTGACTACCCACATAGGATAATTTCAATGAATAAATCAATAGTGTCGTGTTGAAAGCAGGTTTTCCCTAAGGGCAATAAACTTGTTTTACGTGTGTGGTACAATCTGTGTTATTGCTACGTTAAATGTTGTACTGTTTGGAAAATGGGATTGTTTTCATCTGAATGTGGGCTGGTGTTTATGTGGGAAGGTTGAACGTTGTGGGTTTTAAGAAAATATTGACCTTTTGTTTGAAAAGCTAGTCCGTTCTTGTAATGATAATTGGCAGCTTGTAATGATGTTATTTTGGAAAACAGTGCATGAACATAAAGCGGATCACTATTTAATTTAGGTAAGAAAGAAAAAAATATATTCAGAAATATTAATGCTGTTAAAGATGAATTGACTATAGTATTAGTTTGTGGTAGACAGGTCACGTTACACATGATTTGACAATCTGTATGTAGGTATCCAATCGGCGAAACATACACAAAAACACATAATCTCAATGAGAAAATATTTCACTTAACCGAGTCAGGATACAGCGAGAGGGAGCTAATATCAACATGTCAAACATGTGTCAACATATGAGACACTTTCTTGCCATCAATATATTTAGAAATCAATGCCATTTTTCGTTGTAATTTTACAACTCAAGAACGGGCTCACCGATCCAAACCAAATGTTTAGGCTTTGTTCCGGCTATTTAGTAGATGGTTTATGTAAAGTTCGCACAAAATCGGTCGAGCGGTTCTTCATTTATTACATTTTTTGTAACAAATGAATTCATAAAATGGCGGATAATTTTGTTCATGAGGATTTCTGGGATGGTTTAAAAACACAATTGAACCCGGTAGGTGGCGCTGCTATCCGGCCAGGACGACGTCTGCCAGGTCCGCTAGTATTAACATAGTTTAAACAGTTCATCCCTCGTTGTATCTTTGGTCCTCCTCTATTCTTAAACCCTTCCTTCCTACCCTACGTTCATTCTCGTTCATACTCAAAACTTTGCTCACTACATTTTCGTCATTCCTCCCCATCAGCATGCCCATACCATACCACGACAACCGATTACCACGCAACATTAAAATTTCAGTCCATAAACTAAATATTCTACCTATCGAGTTTTATATTGTTAAGCTCTGACTATTCATAAGATGTTCGCTACTATTATAGATGACGTTGAATTTCTAGATCAATGACACATGTCAGTGCTAAAACTTTTTTAATATATCTGCTGAGGAGTGGATTCGGAATCGTGACGCATTATGTGGCCAGGCCTGCATGTGGGTGTTATAGCATATTTTTCATTTCAATATTTAAAGTTATCTTTAATTTCGGCCTACTATTAAACTTCTTCAAGTGGATATAGTTTTCTGAGTCTTCAACTGCTTTTAATAAAGTCTGAAATGGCTTTTTACTGTAGTAACCTTTTAATATACGAATCAAGTTGGTCTCGAATCCACAAAATCCTTAGTGCTGTAGGTGTGGCAGTGTGCATAACCATTCATCAATATTTGAAACACAAACTTTGTTTTTAAAGTCAGGCCTTCGATCCTCGACGCTAAAGATTAGCATAAAGTTATTCTTCAATTTTTAAAAATGAAAACATTTTTTCCGAAGTCGGTCTTACAATCTGCAATCTTCTTGGTGGAGAGCCATTCTTTAGTAAATAAAATTAAAGCTATAAAATCTTAATATTGACTTGAACATAACGTAATATCAGCCTGTAATTTCGGAAAATAGTTACCAAACTTGATTTCGCCCTCGAAAGGCCTCCCCTTTTCAAAGACCATGTAAGGTTATAGGGGCATAACTGGTGTAATCACACTTCATGGATATATCGTAAATGCAGTATGATGGCTATAGCACCTACCCAAGTTTTAATCATGAAAGTTGATGCCTCTCTTATGAGAGAAGTTATATTGGGTTAACTATTAGCCTGCTCATCATCAGCATAGCCTTTTCCCCAAACTATTTTGGGGTCGGCTCTTTCGTGATGCACCAGTCTGCCTATCTGACCCGTACAACCCAGTAACTTGGTAATACAACGGCTTCTTCTGCATTTTGAGAAGCTCGTTAGTAAGCTGGCTAGCTAGTAAAATAGTTCAATCTTCAGGTTAAACTGCACTCGCTTATGTAGGTCTAGGCCAGTGCAGTTTAACCTTTTTTTTTTTTTTGCGCGTGGAAAATCATCAAATAACCCGTCCCGCTGAGCAGAGCGAAAGGGAGTGTCAGACTTCTTCTGACTAAAAACCACCCATGTTCCTTCTTAGCCCTATATGTCGAGGCCGCGGTAACTTGTGAACAACCCGCAGCCCCGACGAGGAGTGCAGTTTAACCTTTTTTTTTTTTTTTGGCGGGTGTAAAATCATCGAATAACCACTTCCGCTCTTGGGCAGAGCGAATGGTTGGAGGGGTTCCCATCGGCGTCGAGTGTACTTTGAAGTACCTAGGACTCGTCCTCGACAGCCGGTGGAACTTCGTGGAGCATTTCCGACGTTTGGCTCCCAGACTGGAGCGGGCCGGGGCTGCCTTTAGGTGCAGTTTAACCTGAAGATTGATCTAATCGGCTTTTATTATCTAGACAGGAGCTGCTCATAATGTAATTTTCAATAAAGTAAGTAAAATGTGGCTATAAAAAAGACTAAAGCAGTCTTGGTAAGGTAATCTTTTGGTCTAATGTGAATATTTATGCTCGACAAAATCGTACGTCACTCGGTTTCAGAGAAGCCGTCTCATTTGACTCGTGAAATTAACATACGCTGTACAGAATCAATGTTCTAATAGGATTCGTTGCCAAAAGGGCTTTGATGGAGTTTGTTTGTATCTTTAAGGAGAGTTTTTAGTGATAGGATCTTTTTAACACATTTTTTTTTACTGTGTGCACAATAATATGAAAGTTTATACGGAAGTACCGTATAAACTTTCATAACCAAAAACATTTTTTTAAACTTTTTGTCTGTCTGTCCCGGCTAATCGCTGAAACTACTGGACCTACATATTTTGACACGATTTTACTTGGTAGATAACTGGTGTCATAAGGAGTAACTTAAGCTAAGATTAGGCTTCCGAGCACGAAATTAAAACCCTTAACAAAATCCGTTCAAATAGAGCAATATTATTTTCATAATTATTTTACGCAGGCAAAAGTCGCGGGCAACCAGCTAGTCTATCCCAAAGATGGTCAGTGAACTCCGGACTATACCCATAAACACCACATTTAGACGGGGCTCCGTAATTGCAGTATGATGTTACTATTTGTTCACAGGTGGCCCTTTGCCCTTCCCCTAGAACCTATTACTCCTTAGTTGCCCTTTACGATACCCATGGGGAGACACGGGCCGACCATTGCTGGATTGATGGGCTTATTGCAGGCAACGGTCAACATTAAATATACATTAATTTATTAGGATGACTGTGTTATTCCGTCTTTGTTTTCGTTTAAGGTTCTCACGTTTTTATTTAAAACTAGCTATGGTTCGCGACCTTTGTTCGCGTGAAATTATAAAAAAAATATGACTAGGGTTTTAATTTTTTTGTACGGAACCATTTTCCTTATTCTGATTCTGATGCTATCTGTCAGTAGAAGTTTTGTCAAAGTTGGTTCAGGCGTTTTGGAGATAAACCGGAACAAACAGCCAGACAGATAAAAAAAAAGTGAATCTGTTATAATAATATAAGGTACTCATTTCGTATGCGTTCAATAAAAACCTGTCTTTTTGATATGGCATATACGGACAATTCAATTTTATTTATTTGTAAAGATAATTCTTGGTGCAGAGTTATATCATGAGATGAGTTCATTGTCATGGGTCTGGATTTTTTTATTAAAATAACTATTTTATCTTGTGATAGCAACAATGTTTTAATTTCATTAGTTACTTGCGATGTATAATAATAATAATAATAATATAATATTCCACAACTATGGAAGTAGGAGACATGCTGTAACGAGCCATTAAATAAATTGGGATAAGTAACGAAGATTGCTGATGCAAATGATGTGCTATTATTATTTATTATAAACCATTTGTGTCCCATCGCAAGGCAAAGGCCTCCCTCTACGCATTCGACTTATACCTATCCAGTACTGCCAATAAGTTGATACTGTTATAGAATGTATTACTTAACTCAAGTACTGTGTTGTACTTAAGTGACATCGGAGATCGATGATAGCAGTTCTGTTAATAGGTACCCAAATATGCCTCTTATTGCATCGACTTAGCTAATATTTCGTTTTATGACACAAAATATTTACATAGTCAACACTTCTAATGATATTTGTTCAGGGGCCGAATGTGTGTTAATGTTATTTATCCATGTAACACCGACTTGGGCTGTCCAAGGTCACAATTACACGCGCCTTTAGACAATATTCCGTATATTTACGTTGTCCACATTTCGGAATCACTTATTCAGTGGATTCGATTATGTCATACATCGGACATAACATGAGAACACACGTCAATGGCAATGGAACAATGGACTCGACCTTCGTGATGGGACAATTAAAAGTGCCCAAACTGAGCCGTTGCCTGCACGTGACAGATTGACAGCACCATGACTCATGGAGTCATGGGCTTTTGTGAAATTATGAGCATTGCTTTCGTGTTTTATTTCCTTTTCCGGTTGGTAATAAAATATCGTGTTTTCGATACTTACTACGATTAAATTCCATACGGACGTTTTTGTCAATTTGAAAGCTGTTTCAATAACCATTTTGGGATTATTGTCATTCCGTAATACTGGGCCATTGTTAGTAGCTGTTCTAAGTCGTAAGAACGTAGGTTATAGTTAACTAACAGTTATGTTAGCTTGACTATTATTTATTGGGTATATTAGCTATTATTATTATTTATTAGCTAAGTATACTTAATAAGGTACGTAATAATGGGCAACTAACAGATTAGCTAGCTTGATTCCTAAACACACAAGATAGTCATCAATCAGTAGAATAAAAGTAAGTACTTCTGACTACCACTCTGGGTAATATAATTCTCTATCTGTGTTCCACTTTGGGAAATACCAGTATGACGTGTACCTGTACCTACTAAAGATTTTACCCAAACTGAGCGTGAGTTCCTCATATGCATCTCTTTTCGGCAATATTCTAATTTGGTCGGCAAGTGAACCGTTTTTGTTTGAAATTGATTTTGAAAGGTGTTTTGCTTTGTTAAGGAAAGAATATAGTGAGACATGGTTTAAAACAAGATATTATTAAATTAGGTATGCTAATAACAACTATTGTTGTTTTGTGAAAAGTAAGCAAATTCTTCTACGATACTTGAGTAGCAAGGCAAACGTGAATTTGACCTTTAATTGGTCTAACGAAATACGAAGTTTCAATACAATGACAAGTCAGCTTATTTTGGTTGTCCGTCCAGCCTACTACACAGACGCATAGACTTATTTATTGCCTCTTTAGCATAGAAGTCTAAGAATAGCAATAAATTTGAAATACTCATAATTAAATTTTAGGATTTTGAATAACAAAACTGGATACCAAATCTGCGTCTGAAAATTTCAATGTCATAACTCAAATAAATATCAAGAGCAGAGGACATTGGAAAGACTTTCTTTATTAAAATATAACTTTAATTCTAGCATTTAACCTTGCTAACTTTATTGCCAACATCTGCCAACTAAATACTGCGTTTATCAAATATGCTTAAGTGGTTTTAAAGTTAAATTCGCTGTACCGTGCAAAGTATTACAAAGCGTTGCGTTATCGCTTAGTAATTCAATGGTCGGGTGACTAATTGCTTAAATGACTATTTCTTTCTATCATATGCCACGTTGAGTTTTAATTTCTAATTTTAGCAGGTCTACTGATTTTGTTAGGACGTTGTGATGTGTACGCTAATGGGCTAATGGTTATACCCTGTGGGACACCTTTAAGTCACAATGACATTCCTGATAAAACTACTGTATCATTTCGATGTTCTCTTCGTCTCATCTTTTTCATATTGTAAAACAGTGGTTTACCAATTTTGGTAAAAGTACAATAAAGTATATTCTATGAATCTTGTACTAAGTCTAACCTATCATAATATCCAAGCATTGTTAACAAGTATATCCATACGTACTTTAATTCTTTAGGCAACAAATAGCGAAAAATAACTTTATGCCTAATAGTTTTTGATTTTAATGTTGTAGTTGTGTTGTGTTAGTCCCTCGCATTTGGCGGTCACCCAAATTTTTCAATGCATCAGTCCCGTTTATTACTAACACACAATATGGCAACACTAATTTGAACTTGGTTAACCATATCAATAGCCTTTTCATTGACCAAAACTTAACGGTACAAGAAAAAATGTATTGATAGTTGATCGTGCTTATTGAATTATACATCCATTGACCGGTAAGCAAGGCTTTGTTTGGTGAAGTTTTCGGCTGATATTTTGTTCGTATATTTTATGCTCTAGTTATTAGCGTAGAAACGTGGTTGAGGCCTGTCATAACTTATGCATTGTTGCAATCTGTGGAGTGAAACATGTTTTGGTTACATTTGACTCATGCCTTTGTTTGTGTGGTTACGTACAGGTGAAATTTTCCGTCGCGTATAATGAAATATGGTTTAAAGTTATGAACTATAAGTATAAAAAAAGATAGCGCGGCATACCCTTCCAGGAAAACTCCTACAAGGGCTTGGGAGAGGCCTTCGCCCCACTCTTGTTCATGAAGTTTAAATAAATAAATAAATAGGGTGTATAACAAAAAAAGCTGCCGTAATTAACGTCACGGTACTTTTCCACTACATCCACGATATTTTTTCAACACAGCCTCCTGCAATTCCAGTACCAAACAACTCCGTTTTCGCTCCAGAACACATTCTCATAAAAACAGCAGACATTATCCGCTTCCACCCCGCTTCCGTACAAAGGCTGTAAGATCAGTAAACCTTTCAAAAAAACGTATAAACAAGGATTGAAGGAGCACCTTCATTGTCCGAACTCGTAATATCGTTGGTCTTTTGAGGCGGGAAGGGAAGCGCTTTGTCCTCCCACTAATTAAACCCTCTCGGCTTGTCGCGGCGACGAACTTGGCGAGATGCGCTAAAGGGTTGGGTAGACTGGCTACGGTAATAGTTGCCGGCGACTAAACAGTTGGATTTGATTTTCTTGAATCTTGGACTGTTTGACTGGGTTGTGGAGGTGAGGTAGGTAGTCGCTTCGTGTTAAAAGACTGGTATTTTGGTACATCCGATTGGATGGAAAGCCAATCCCTGCTACAAATTTTGAAACATAGCAGGTGATATTGGTTTAGTACGCAACACGACCAATGCCTTGCATAACCAGTATACGCTGGCCTTTCATTGTCGGTGAAGCTCATTCAAGCCGAGGCCAGACTATACTGGATATTATAGCTTGATTTCTCACCTTCTGTATTATTGGGTGGCGTGCTATAAATATCGAAGATATTTTATCGAGAGTTCTTCATTTTTATTCAACTTTAATTAAGGCTGGTTTCGGCTTTCTTAGTTTCAAATTAAATTAGTGTTAAAATTATTATTTAGGCTAGGTTTAGATTTATAGCGGCCTTTAATGACCAGCAATAAAAAAGGAACAGGAAAAATAATGTCAAAAGAGCTTGTTTGCTTTTAAAACGAGTTCAAAATAATGAGCGGTTTGTTTAGCCACCATTTATGTCACGAATGTCAATTGTTAATCTGTGATATGTCAATTGGCAATATAAGTCGGTAATCATGAGGATTTTATACTTTATCTTTAAACCATACGGTTCAGTTTTCAGTGCTCGAAATACAGTTAAGACCCTAAGCGTATATAAAAACTGCGTTTCACTTATTATTAGATAACAAGACAATAATTTACATTGAAACAAAACTAGTTAACAGATTATTTCGCGGTCTCTGACTTTATTAATTGGAATAATTAATGAGTTAATTTCATTTGAAGGTGAACCGCAAAAACGTATTAACGTAAATCTATTGGTTATTGAGTGACTGGAATAATATCAAGCAATTTCTAATGAAAAAGACTCATGACCTTTTTATGTTTCCTTGAATAACTAAACAACAACATTAGTAACTGAAAACTGACTAAATAATAACATTTATGGCGCGGTTAACCGCAGATTTGTGTTTAGCCATTGGAATTAGTTTCCGTAGTGAATTGGTATTTATTTATTTAAAAACCTAATATGAAATACTAAATTGAATTTATTAGTCAACTTTAATGAATTATGCACGCTGATTTTAATTGGAGCAGTATTTAATCATCCTGTTCGTTTTGTTTGATGTTGTTAAAAACAATACTGGTAAGCTTTTGAAGGTTTCATTGGAAAATAGCAACGGAACCCTTTAAGTTTATCATGTCAGTCTCTGTCTGTCCGTTTGTTACAGCTATTTTACTCCGACACTTTCGGCACCATACAGTTCAAATTACAAACCTTCAGATACGGAATCCGTTGTGCGTAAGTATGACTAGCTTGACCGGTTTTTTATTTGTGTCATACCGGAAAAATTAAGAAGCCTGAAGACATGTGACATCCCACAACCGTCATTAGTTCCGTGTGGAGAATAGGTTATTTCCCCAAAAAAATCGAATTAGTCCGTCAAATAAATTTTCAAAAACGAATGGACATTGCACGTATTTTTTTTTTCACTTAAATAAAAGATGAAGACGATAAAGTGCTTCGAAAAGTCGCGTCAAGTCGTGTGACGTCACACGGTTAGTACTTTTTTACCCACAGCCGTGACGTCAAAAGCCACTCACGATCTTTGAAACGTTTTATTTTCGTATTTTTTATTAATTTGAGAAAACAAAAAACACGTACTTAACTAATATTTTTCGATAATCTAACAGACGGACTAATTAGATTTTTTTGTTGAAATACCCTATTACAGCCTACCTTCTTCTTACAAAATCGAGGATTTGTTTAGTCACCGTCATTGTCCTACTGCTTGCCTTGCTTTTCTCCTTTCATACTTCTCTATCCTGTGCCATCTCTGGCTGATGTGATCACGCCATCTTCAACCTCGATGGTGCTACCCGGAAGGATACATTGACATTAGCAAGGAGGAATCCCTAGAGGAGGATTGATTTTTTAAACAGACTGATTCAGCCTCAGATAACAAACTATTATGGTAAGAGAACATCTAAGTATTTGGTACCTAATGTATTTAACAAAATAGATTTATTAAGAGGAAGAGGAGCTCGTGGCTTAACAAGAACTGCCACTCGGGTCGATCTTTAGGTTAAGCTGCGCTTGCCAAGGTCGATCTGTGGATGGGTGACCGCCCATTACATACCGAGTTTCCTCCGTGCCTCGGAAAGCACGTTAAGCTGTTGGTCCCGGGTGCCATATATAGATCTTTGGCAGTCGTTACGGGTAGTCAGTGACCTGAAAGTCTGACATCCAGTCTTACCAAAGGGTATCGTATTACCTAGTATTAACTGGGTTGTGGAGGTCAGATAGGCAGTCGCTCCATGTAAAATACTGGTATTCAGCTGCATCCGGTTAGACTGGAAGCCGACCCCAATATAGTTGGGAAAAGGCTAGGCAGATGATGGCAGATGATGATAAGAGGAAAAGTAAAAGTTAGTAAAGGGTCACTTAAGACGAAATTAAAAAGCTTTATACTAGATAGCATACAGAACTAAATAAAACTAACTGTATGTTCTGTATAATATATACATACATACAAACATAAGCTCACGCCCTTTTCCCATGGGAGTTGGCAGAAATCATAGAACGCCACCTACTACGATCCTCACACACTCCTTTTGGTTCGTCCACATTCATACATCTGGTCATACACGCACGCCGATAGTAATCGACGTGTGTGGTACTTATACCTGTAAATGTTTAGAACTAACATAGTTAATAAGTAAAATTGTTACTAACATTCTAGAATTATAAGTATATGTTGTTGGGTTTTGTTGTCAGTTAGTATACATATAAGTAAATAATTATTAGTACCTATTATAGTTAGTAAGATGGTTATTTTTTTTGTACTAGAGCGCCTCTCGCCATCAAAGGTTAAAGTTTGGCGAGTTTAAATTTCAGGAACACCTATGTACCTACTAATTTATTTAAATATAAAAAAAAATTAAATATTACTAAATACATCATAATTATTGTGCAGCCTACCACTTTTCGTCATTTACCAGTTGCTAGTCTACACCAAACTAACTCTTCCCTCTGGCGATGTTCCAAAACAACTGACGCTTGTTTCAACGCTATCTACAAGGTTTTAGATGTGTTATTTACTCTGGTTATTACATTGAAGACGAACAATGTACTGCTGATAGTTTGTTTAAAATGTACAGTTTTTAGTTTATAGGTTTTTTAGTAGAGAGTCTGGTTTATTAGAGGAATTAATGACTGCTGTTTTCGTCTGACTGGCTTCCGGAGTTTTCTGTAATGCTTTCATTCATTGGCTTTATGAAGTCTAGCACTGGTATATGTATAACTAAGAACAGCGCAGGAGCATCATCGTCTCTGATCGAACCATTTAGCATCCACACTGATGATTAGATGACTCTGTTGTTGCCCCACAAACGATGGGAGTCTTGATATCGTGTCCTGCCCAGACGCTCCTGATCGTGCCAAACTCGTAGGTTCCTTAATGAGTATAAAGTAAAAAAAAATGACTTTGGTTTTAAAATAAGAAATGCAGTGTAGGATTATTGTGCCATTTTGTTCGTCTGGTGATCTTTTAGTCTTTTAGAGATGCATCTCCCTGCTCCTTGACTGGGCGGGATGTCTCTCGCAGGGGAAATTTTGTGTATGTGGTTATCTTTTGTAATTGTATTTAAGTTCTATCAATTGTTTCTAAGTTTTTGCATTCATGTTATTCTAGTTGTTTAAATTAATTTGGACTATTTAAAGTGCCTTGAAAATGAAATCGTCTATTACGAATTTGTATGAATTTGATTTTCGTAACTTATTGTGTAATGCCGGATTTAAATTTTACAATGCCATAATCAGATACGATAAAGTTCTTTAATAAAGTTAAATGGAACATAGATATATATCATGTCGATATCTATCTATAGTTCCATACAATATTAAACAGTTCTATAAGAGCCAATTTAATAAGGACTAGGTTTTAAAATGAGAGGCCTTTTGTCCTCAGTCATATTAAAGCTATAAAGCCTTCTTAGGAAACTAATCCTTTTAACGGTGGACATTATGTTAATAAGAATACGACAATGTATTACTCGAGTGACCGTTTTCACAAAAACTAAGCCATGCTTGCACTGTAGGACTTTGAATTCACGGTGTTGAGCAGAGCGTCGGAAATTCAACACCATGGTTATGTTTAGGTATTGATTTAGGTGTCTTCGAATCTCCGTGAAAGCCGAAAAAAGTATAAGATAAGAGAACCGCTCCATCACAATATGTAAAATAGTTTTTTAATGAGACACTAATACTAAAACGTAATGATTTGCCTTTTTAATATTTGACATCATTGAAATACATATTACCCATAATAAGAATTTCTAAGATAATACGGATATCATACAATCTCTAAAGGAATACATTTGAATAAGTTTTTGCTCTTTACGTAGAATTATTCTATTCGTACACAGGTCAAATACACATTGGAATATCGGAGGCACTAACCAACAGAAAAAATATGAATTACAAAAACCGTGCAACGCTCTGCCACAGTAGACTTTAGGAGAAACAAACAGTGTTTCAACTAAGACTGAACGGTCGGAGTCGACTTACACACCTATGCCAAGGTTTTCAATACTCGAATTATAATAACCGCTGATGGGTAACCATTTTGATTTGATAAAACAAAAAAATACGTATCCAATATTTTTCGATAATCTAACAGACGGACTAATTTTAATCATATTTTTTTAATAAGGAAACATCACTATTATAGAGATAGGTACTACGTAAAATACTTGTATTCGGTTACATCCGGTTAGACTGGAAGCCGATCTCAACATAGTTGAAAATAATCCTCCTTTTGGGCTTCGCCGCAGTCGGGTAAAAAGAAGATGATAGTCTCCTTGGTTTTCTGGTTACCTTTATACTGTGGTTCTGCGTAGACGCACAAACTGGGCAACTGGCGCCAGTCATAACACACACATAAAAACAAGGCACGCTATTGGTGGAAATATATAAACACGTACTGTTCATAAGGCCTCTTGCACACAAACGTTGAGCCTGAGTCATATTGTGTTGTGTCAAATTACGGATCAAGTAAACGAAGTGTAAATGGAAATTTTATACGGTTGTACACCGTATTCAATGTAATATCTAATGCTTATGGTATAGTAAATTCGAAAATGTAATTGAACCTTTGTAAGATAATGTAAAGGGTAGTTTATGATCCGTTAAAGACCTCAGATGTTGTGAATTGCAGCTTGCAGCGATAGGCTGGTTGGTGTGTCACTCGTTGCCTTTGCATGAAAATCGACTCATTACAATATTAATAAAGTTAAGTTCATAATATACTGTTTGTCGCTAATAAAATGGAGTTATTGTGTTTAAAAAATAAATGAGTGTAATAAATAGTTACCCACACTAATTTAACGAAATTCAAATTCAAATTCAAATTCAAATTCTTTATTGCTAACTATGTGTACATAAATAAAGTTCTTAACAGAGGATATCAGTTCTTAGAACATAGTGGCCCTGTTAGGGCATTGCAATTTCATCATGCATGTGTGCTTATAATTGTAACAGTAACAGTTGGACATGCATTATTTACATTCATTAATTAAAAAGAAAAAAGTTATAAATATTAAATTTTATATAGGACATCGTTTTAATTACATTATATAATTTTATCATTTACATCATATTAATTATAAATTATAAATTATTAAAGTCATGCCTAAATAAAAATACACACCACACTCACAATATACACCCCACACTTAAATAATAAACATTGTTTTATTTTTATTGTCCTTAATTAGTAATTACTTACAAATTTGTGTTTTCTAAATTTGTTGTTTTAGATTCTAAATGTGTTTTTTTTTATTGTTTATGAACCTATATTGTCGCTGTTTTAATGATTACTTTATGCCTACATACATACACTTGCTGTTATACGTCATCCATCTATGACGAGAATCACAACTGTTTCTCTTAAACACAGGTTACTTTGTAACCTCTCTAGGAGGGCAGTGCGGCACCCACTAAAAAGTAACTTTTGTTTTCTCTGTAATTTAAATATATGAAATTTAAAATCTTAGAGTAAGACAAAATTGTATTGTAAATAAACATTATTATAGTTTCTATGGATCAGTATAATTCATTTTTGCAATATAAAAAAGTTTTAATTTAATTGCAAATTCGATATTCGCGTCGCGATGATCTAAGCAACTACTTTAGTTTCATTTTAACTGCTTGGTTAGCTAAGTGACGTCACTTAAAATCTAATTTGGCGGACACCTAAGTTATTTTTTTATGCAGTTTTATGATAATAATATGGGTATCAAATGAAAGGGTGTGCTTGCAAGTATTTGAGAAATAAAATGATGTATTTTTAAGTATTTTTTTTTAAACTCAAAAAGCTCATCGCACTCGTGGAGACCAACCCTGGATTGGATTGGTTTGCTGATGAATGGAAGACGATAATGTTAGAATGCTTGTGGTTCTGCGAGAAGACCGAGTAAAAGGATTAATTAATTTAGTGTTAATGGCTTTTGCTGTACTAAATGTAATAATAAATAAAATAAATAAATAAACATATGTCTCAAGTCGCTTGAGCTTTTAGTTTATTACCTTCAGTTTATTAATAAACGAAATATTAAATCCGGAACAACAACAAAACCACGTGGTAAAACAGCCAATGTGAACGTTCTCTTAAAAAGTATTAAAGATTCGACCTTGTGTGCCAAACGTGAGTAAAGCCGCCGCCGGTCGTCAAACCGTCGACCGAATATTTTCTAAATGTTTTTAGAGCTTCGTGTAATAGTGTCATTGATACTTCGCTATGAATAACTGGCAATGAAACTATATCTGTAACTAACATGTTGTTTATTTGAGGGAGACTTAGAAGACAAACTGTCTCGTCTAACGTCTTGAGAAAAACTCATAATATCATTTGTCTAGCCTTGTTTTTTTTAAATTGATCTTACCTGACTTTTGAGAACAGTGGTGGCCCAGTGGTGGCGGCCCCGACTTACGAACAGTTGGTCGTGGGTTCGAACCCAGGCAGGCGCATTACTTTGTGCAATTTATTTCATCCCCGCTGCTCTAAAAAGTCTCGGTGAAGGAAAACATCGTGAGGAAACCGGCATGTCTTAGAACGAAAAATTCGAAGATATGTGACATCTACCAATCCGCACTGGGCCCGCGTGGTGGATTATAGCCCATCCCTCTCTTAGAGAGGAGGCCTGATTCCCTGTAATGGGAACATTATAGACTGATGATGATGATGATGATGACTTTTCTCTCACTATGTCGGGGTTAGTTTCCAGTCTAACCAGATTCAGGTAATACAAGTATATTACATAGAGCTTACCTGACTTCCATTACCCAGTTCCTGTGTAACACGATAGATATTCTTTGGTACTTAAGACACTACAGGGTGTAAATTAACCCTTCACACATACGTCAACCAAGCATTCTGTACATCAAACTAAGTACCCCTACGCAAAAATTTTTGCTGAGAAACGATTTTTTTTTTAAATAAAATTTCACTGTAAAACTCAATGAAGCACTCTTAAAACATTGTGCTAGTGGATGCTTTGAATAGTAAACGGGTCATGGAGGTAATTTAAGTAAAGTTTTAACCTGAAAAATTAGTTTTAACAAAAACAGCTGTGCAAAATTTGGAACTTTGACCCCCATTATCTCCGTAACGGGGGGGTTCCCAGGTATGGTCTAGAATCAAAAAATGATCGCAGTGGTGGGGAGAATAAATGCCCTTCGTTTGCGTTAAGGGTACTTTTACACCCTTTATACATGGTGCAACTATCATATTATTATCATCATAACATTGACACTGAACACGGGATATTTACCATATTTGTTTTTTGTTTTAAGTTCCCGATATTTCGCCGCTGTTGCAAGCAGCATGATCGCGATGATATAAAAGAAAAACATGCTGCTACTCATTTGAACCTAACATTGTACCAAAATTCTGACTCGAAGTTGCATTGTGATTTCGAGATAAAGCTCTGTGCTGTTACAAAAGGACAAGAAATTGAGATTATAAAGTTAGTAGTTTATTTGTTTTTATCGGATCCTGAAAAACGCTCTACTGAAAACCATATATTACTTAAATTACAAGCAAAGTTGGTAAAAGCCAGTTGGTGATTATCAATGGACTTTTGATAAAGTTGGCCATGTAAAAGTAGGGTAATATTCATAATTATACGTTTCATTCAGTTGAATATTTGTTTTCAACAGATTTAATGGAGCCGTGTTTCCTTATTGATGTAAAGTGAAATGAAACATGTTTTGTTCGCTTTCCATAGATTGTTCAAACACAATTATGGAAAATAGGTTAGTATATAAGTTTTTAATCAAATAAAACTTTCATAATAGGCTAGGAATAATAGGCATAAATGTGTGTTTGATAAATATAACTGTTTCTGATAAAGACCAATTACTAATACTAGTAATAATATTTATTTTGTAGAGGAAGATAATGACGGACTAAAAACTGTAGCATTTACAAAAACCTTACAAGAAGAGGTTGATATTGTATAAACAGGAAAACGCTTTTGTGGTAGTGTGACACACACGACTTTATAGGGGAATGTAGTATGCGTGACTACGAAATGTGATAAGGTACCTTGTGAACCGCTCATATCAGGTATCTAAACGAAGCATGGAATTTAAATTAGGCATCGCGACGTTATCTTCTTTAATACTGATATGTAGTTTCTTCCTCATAAGCAGTAGCACCAATCAGTACCAAGTTGTAAAATTAGCTAATAATTCATAGATAAAATTCGTGATACCCGAAGAATTGGAAACGAGTCCATAAATTCTATTCGGGGCTCTTCCTCAGAATTTATCTGGCATATTTACGACTAAGATAACGAAAATGTCGGATATTTAACGATGCCTGTATCAAAACTATTCGTGTACATATCTGTTAGATTAATAAGCCCATTCGATTTTTTCTTATCTTGTGTTTTTATCGTAAATATTCGTTCTATTGGTAACGCTTCTATGGCAGTTATTTGGTTTATTTTAATTGCTGTTAACGTTTCATTATGTAAAAAAATGTATTTATTACTGATTGCTTCTGTAGAAGCTCGCGTGGCTACATAGATTTACCTTTGTTTATTTCTTGACCTAGCATAAATCTGCATAATGCATGTCGAAATTGTAAAAACCCATTAAGCGGTACGAATGCATTTCTGGTTAAACCTATGGTGATATAATCATTTAACCTTTTTTCTTTTGGTCGTTTTTGTATCTATTAATAAACTATTAACTATCTGTAACTGCTTTATCAGATTTGGCTCTTTCACTAGCACCAATATTTTTATCATTGACTCTCATTTCATTGATGGTAAGGCAGGCTTTTAACTGGTAAGGCAGTACTGATAAATTTATCATTCTAAACGAAATTTGACATTCTATGCACGAAATTTTCATTCAAATGATGCCCTTAAGTAGGGCTCTTCAAAATCGAGATGAGCGTGACTATTCTTAAATTAATCTTTATTAGATATCTAAGTAGGTGAAGCGTTTAAATCGCTTGCTTCATAACGCTTTTTATTAACACCATCTATTAGTGTAACATGATCAGCTGTATATTCTTCTGTATTGACAGTTATTTGGCGTTCGTTATCTTTATTCATATATTCAGAATTAATTATTTTGATTCGTTTAAATTCCTAATGTTTATCTTTATTCGTGTCTTAACGCTTGGTTTGTTAATTTTTGCCGTACTTGATCGTTATCGGACAGAGTTAGTGTGGTTGATTAATCTTGAACTATTTAAGCTTACGTGCACAAGTGTAAAAAAATGTTGAACTTACTAAAGTGGATTTTAATTGCGTCTCTATTTTGAATTGTTTCAGTGAACTGATTTCATTTTGTCGCGTAAAGTGTTTTGATTGGAAATGTTTTCGTGAATGTATGAAATGGTATTCAAAACAGTCACATCAGCATAAAAAACTAAAGTCGTAATTTCAAATTCGATTCCACAGAATTTAAATGTAACCATTCAATTAATTTTTACTACCTCATTAATTGGAGGATTTAAGTATTGGAACGTATATTTTAAACTAAAATATCTTACTTCCTGCAAGAACACTAGTACTTAGTCTAATCACCATCCATTTTCGTAAAGGAAGTGCTCCTTCGTTGGTATTTTAATTAATAAACGCATAATTCCTTACTAAACTGTCTCTTAACGAGATAAGATGAATCTCCACCATAAATATTCTCTCATGGGAAAGGGATATAATCTGAGTTCGGAGATTTAAAATGTTCAAATTGAAAAAAGGGGTTTCATTTTTAAATTCATGAATAATTCCTTTACTAAAAGGATAAGCTTGTGATTATGAATATTTAATTTAAGGCTCTCGCACATTTTATATATTTTTAGGATCCTCATTTTTGCGTACTTATTAATCGCAATTTTCCAAGAGTGAAAAATGGAAAATTTTCCAATTAGGTATTCTATCAAACAGCACTGATCAATATCATAATTTCTTCCGTTCCACAAGATTTGATCTTACTTTGATCACCTGTTAGTAATCTATACTTGATTAACCTGGCAGACTCGTTATACATCAAAGGAGTATTCAAAACACACCTTGGTATAACCGTTCATCTTTCCTTTATAAGATTCTATAATGTTTGCCATCTATATTGGTCCTATGGTCCGCAGTAAATCTATCATTAATATGCGTTTGACATGCGGTAATGTGGCCGTGCCCTATATCATTATCAGCTACGTTAGAAGCTCTCTCATATCTATATATCAACTTTATAGCTCGGTCGTGGGCGAAGAATGTTTCACTTTATTTGTTTTGAGGTAAAAGGTTGGAATTCATTATGAATAGCACGGACAATGAAATTGCGTTTCGGGCACAGAAAAGGTGCATTAGATCGATGTTTAGACTGCAAACAACGGACAGTTGTAAATCTTATTTTATAGAACGTAAGATACTGACATTGCCTTCATTATACATCCTGGAAACAGTAATGTTCATTAAATCAAATTCTCATCTATTTCAGCTTTTGTCTGATGCTGTCCCTAGGAATAGACGTGATAATTTTAAACTCTGTGTCCATGGCGCTAAAACAACTCTTTTGCGTAAGAGCATCTTTTGCATGGCTCCGACCATTTTTAATAAATTGCCCAAATCATGGAGAACATTAAATATATCTGCCCTTAAAAGCAAATTGAAGAGTTTACTAACTGAAAGAGCATATTACAGTATAGCAGAGTTTATGAAAGAGGACAATTTTCCTCGTTTCTAAGATGTTGACGTTGTTTTTATTTTTGTTTTATTTTTATTTATTTTTTTGACATGTTATTGTAATCTGTTAAATTTGAATTGTATTAATATTTTTATTGACTAATTTTATTTACTGACTAACTACTTTGACATTTAATTTTATTTAAAAAATATGCTGCTAAATTGTAAAGATACCTACTAATCTTTAATGAATAATTTGTATTTTTTTTTTTTCAAGTGTCTACATAATTTATATAATGACATTTTTGGTTGAATAGAATCACGGTTTACGCACCATCTCTTCCAACCGATTTGTACGCCGCGACATGTGGCTAAACATGATAGAACTTATGTATCCTATTATTATCCTGCATGTAATGTATCATGTACACCATGTTTAAACAAATAAATATTACTTACTTACTTACTTAAAAGAATATTATAATATGAAGTCAGTATTGACTTTGTGGGAAGTTGGCGCCGAATTGTTCGGGCTTTGTTCCGTATTTTATATTCATCCTTTGAATCACGTTTTTCCGATATCAATATTTTCACGTTTTTGCGCGCAGTTCCAATTAGCGCGACCTGATTTTCAGCCGTCCTTTTTTACAGGCCAAACAGTGTACCTAAATCAAAAAGTCTTAGGTAAACACGAAATAATTTGGACATCGGTAGTCACTTAAGGACAGATATATGTGGGAAGAGCTGAATATTTAACAAGGGACATCGGTCCGGCCACGCGGTTCCGTAAAAGCCCTACAGGAATCTTAGTAGCTTATTTATTAATGATACGTGGACGTTTCTCGTTTTCGTTTCCTTTTTATTTTATTGTTTTATTCAAGAGGTACAGAAATACTGCTGCTATTTTTGGAGATAGAAATTAGGTTAGAGTATTTTTCTCGCCCACCAAATCTTATATAACCGTCAATGGTTTTGGGGTGACATAAAGTTCGGACGAACGACGTAGCTCTTAGGTCTCTGGGTCTAGATAGAATACGATTTTGTTGTCATCCTCAAAATACATTTAGTAAATTCTCTCTTTCGAATTCAGCTGGATTTCTCGTTTTCAAATCCACCTGTACATACTTAAACATTGACCTTTCAGAAACCTAACTAAAACAGAGCTCTCGAAGTTACGAAACACAAACAACAATTTCTGACCACAGCATTACCGTATTGCAATTCAACATTGCAATATCTAGCTGACAGGTTACTATCCCATCGCCTGCATGCAATTCACCTGACTGGCGAACAATAACATATATCACACTGATCCTACGATGTAATATCAGAAGTAAGAATAGCGAGATAAATTCAAACGCTGCGAGAATATTTGCTGCTATTAATATTTGTGGAGCACTGCGCTCCGGTCAGCTTCGGTGATATAATGGATTGGGTATCTAGAAGTGATTGTTGATATTCGTTGGATGAATAGGGTCCAGCTGGGTACTCGTAGTAATGGTATTATACTGCAATAATAACTGTTGTTTGGAATGACGATGATTGGAAAAAAAAATACATAGGTACACACGAATAGAGAACCTCCTCCTTTTTGGAAGTCGGTTAAAAAAAATAAGACAAAGACTGCTGAGCATGAGGTCCCAGGTTCGATCCCCGGGACGGGCTCAGTGTTATTGTGTTTTTCGATCAAGAACTTCTCAGAAACAGCCACAGAGTTTGGATTTGTGCCCGGTTGATGGGAATAGGCTCGCCCGGCGCCCCCTCGTATGTGGGACCTAAAACTATAACTTTCGAAAGGTACTGTACTATAAGGTACATCTGCCTACCCCTTCGGGAAACACATATTTATTATGTTATGAAATATAAAGCATTATTTTTACTGAAAGAAAAAAATTGGTACTTTTTCTATAAAAATTGGTACAATTAGTTAGTGGTGAAAATATTATCGTAATGCAAGCAGGGATATATTATATGTAAATGTGGTGGAAGGTAATTTGAGGATGACATAATATTATAATGATATTAATTAACATTTTTTTGTTTGTTTTAGGTAAGTGAATGTTTTTTTTTTTAATGACGCTGAATGTGAAGGTAAAGTGGTACATAACAGGTATAGTGAGTACATATGTATTTTGCATAAGTTTACGCTTTTTATCCAAGGCAGAAACTACAGACCGCCAGCTGCTGCGATCCTTACATACTCCTTTTGCTTCGTCTACGTTTTTATATCTGGTCTAACACACATACGCCAATAGTATGCCACGCACCTGACCTATGTTTATTAGAGTTGTAAGAAAATACATTTTAATCTATATCTTTTGTTATGGATTCATCACAAAAAGACCGGATGCTGTAGGCAAAAAAACTGGTATTGTAGCGACAATTCAAAGGGGCCGCGCTTATTCAGGAATGCACTGGATGTCATGGAAGGTGACCTTTTTCTAGCAGTGGAATGACACAGGTAAACAGTTATAATTATTAACAGACAACGACCTCTACTTAAAAGAGATGCAAACGGATTTGCCCTATATCGTGCTTAAGAATCTTACTATCAACATTTTTGCAATTCCTCTCTCAGTCTCAAGGCAAACTCTGCGGTTGTAACTGGTAATGTGGTAAATCTGTCGCTATTAATATCAGCTGTATATGCCTTTGAAGGTATTACTCATAAACGATAGGGACCGAGTTGCCTTGGTCGGTGATTACGATTTATTATTGGAAAGGATGCTGCGTGTAGATTGGGATTTGGATTGTGTTTTGATGGTGAATTGAGGAGTTATTTAGTAATTTGGTTTTTTCGTTTGGTTGTCACGCTGACAAGTTAATAATATGTAGTTGTTGCACCTACTGACGCCGTCGTTAGCTAAACATTTGGTACATACATAAATGCTACTGTGTCTAGAATCATATTGTGTTTGATTGATCACACAGTCCCATCATCATGACCAGACATCCATCCATGTCTTCTTTGCTACATCGATATTTCTTCTAGCTAGCAGCTCAGTTCTGGGCCGACATAATTTAGATTGCCGTGGATTCGCTAAAACGAAAAAGATATTACTTCTGACGATGTGCTAGATCAAGAAGATCATCATCATCTGCCTAGCCTTTTCCCAACTATGTTGGGGTCGGCTTCCAGTCTAACCGGATGCAGCTGAATACCAGTATTTTACATGGAGCGACTGCCTATCTGACCTCCACAACCCAGTTAATACTAGGTAATACGATACCCTTTGGTAAGACTGGATGACACTTTCAGGTCACTGACTACCTGTAACGACTGCCAAAGATCTATATATGGCACCCGGGACCAACAGCTTAACGTGCTTTCCGAGGCACGGAGGAAACTCGGTATGTAATGGGCGGTCACCCATCCACAGATCGACCTAGGCAAGCGCAGCTTAACCTAAAGATCGACCCGAGTGGCAGTTCTTATTAGGCCACGAGCTTCTCTAGCAGTGCTAGATCAAGAACATCCAAGCAAATTAGATAATTTACCTATTATAATAGACTTTGACTGAAGCATGGCTTACTGGCCTACACACACTTACTGTACCATAATATTATAACCCTCTTGTCCAAACAACCCATGCGAATTTTCGCTAAAGGAACATCCTATACAAGCTCCCAATACTATAGGTATTGTTTAATTAAAACCACGATTGTTTACAGCTAGTAATTACGAGTCCTAGATCAGCATGGCAACAGCTGTTACCAACTTAATGATCACAATTATCGTTTCGAGCATTGCTTGTATTTTCCCACGCGATTCTAACTGTGCCAATTGACCCTTGTACTTGACTGTCAGTGTAATATTACGCGACTGTGTAATTGTTTGTTTTAATATATTTTTTGATTGTTTTTGGATTCGATTTGTTGTTAATTTGTTGTATGCTAATGGACAGATTGTAATCTTTGTGTTGGTCTTTCAGCAAAGATTATGTTAAGACTATGACAGTAAAAATATAACAGAGAGTGCTCCTGTGTCTGCGTATACAATTATATTAGACTACACTGAGATGTCGCTATTTTTTTTTTTTTTTTTTAAACGTTGCCCCACACTAGGAATTTCTCCTGTATCGTGGGTGTGTTTACAAACATTTAAACTCACATACACAAATACCCAATACCCAATACCTATTATTAAGTCATGTGGTCTAAAGGGTTATAAAATATTATGAATACCTCAGTGTCTCACTTATTTTCTTCTTATAGCATCTGTGATACTGATAATGAAAGCTCTACATCATCTATGCATTCTGTCAGATGAAGAATCATCTGTTAAAAGTCGTAATCTTGCCAATGTATCGTCTTCAAATCATTGTAATGGTCGTCGAAAGGTCACTCACAACATACATTTGCTAACGTACCAATAGCTTTGTTAGTAACGACAAAGATTTTTCCCAATATTTCTCAAGTTACATCATTAATGACGCAGGCATTTGCACTCTCTGTGAGAAACATCTGGCTTTTTTCTTACAAACCTGCAAATCATTGATTATCACGCGATTACACCCATCAATTGGACGGTTGAGCTCGCCAACCTGTACTTAATGATACTCAGAAGCAATAAACAGAAATATTCAATCATGTTATTAGCGGTCGTAAAGCCTAGCGCACCGTCTAGGTCGTACGACTTATGATAAACTGAGTCAATGACATTATATGCGTTCACGATTTGCTGCAATCATCTGCACTCACCAGACATAATTATGAACTTTATTTAGTGCAGTTCAAAGCTCAAATTTGAATATTCGAATCCTCCATTAGTTGTAATCACGCCTTTGTATTCATGTCCATTGAGTGCTCACATTACTGCACGAAGTCTATCTTTCATTGTTGACATGAGACGTCCTCCATCCCTTTCTAATGCACCGTTACCCTGCATCAGCCTATCTTCTTCTGCCGTTGCATTCTTTAAAAGTTCTTTAGTTGTCCGTACGACTGTTCGTCTTGTTTTCATCACCATTGAAAAGTTATTCAATTGTGGACAATGAAGTCTCCTTTCTAGAGAGCAATGCTTTTGTTTTTAGATTTAAAACCCTGTTCCTTTTTGTCGACCTTAGTACCGGTTGTAATTTGAGCAAGTTGTTTGATTCTTAGATATAGGTGGAATTCCGTGGGTGTTGGTACAAGTAATAGAGAAGCTAGGTATCTGCGCAAGTCATGTCATTTGTTAACTTGTTTGTTACTGACATTAGACATGAGTTTCTATGTACCGTACCTGTGTTATAGACTGACAATGATATATGTAATATCTATGACGCCATATTACGCAAAGAAGTTGTATCTAATACCGTACACAAGTTGTACGAACTAGAAGTAGAGCATGTGGGCCGTAAGTGCTAATTTGTTTGTAACATTACTCTTATCGTAACAGTGGATAGTTTAGATTATTTTACGGAAGTATTCCTTCGAATTCTAACCGTCCGTCGAAATCGTATCACATTATTCACTCTCCTCAGTTTATGGTATACTAGCCTTTGCCTACGACTTCTGACTGCTTCGATGTAGAAAATTATCTCATAGACCTAACACTGGTCAGTCAGCTGTCTGGTGATTAGTGAGCCGAATTCCACCATCATCCACCGTAGCGTGAAAACGTAGTAGACTGTCAGACAGAGTAACTTTCGCTTTTAAAATATGAGTAGGTATGGTATGAATATCTGCAACGTCGGGCACTAGTTGCTCGGCACTTTGTTGAACTGGTGCTATTTGGCGCAGCCGTGAGATACACACTCTTTTTCATGTATAGTTCTTGCTTTTTTTACTATTATTGTTTACTTTGTTGTGTGCACTTGTGGCGGCATGTGCCAAATAAATATGTTTCTTTTCTTTCTCTCTCTTTCTTTCGCTTTCCTTCTCTTTCTTTTCATTTTGCACAAGCGGTTGCTCTACGTCATGAAAACCTCCTATTTCTTTTAACTCTAAACACTTCTTCTTTGGTTATTGTTATTAGGAATTTCCTAGTAGTAGCTATGAAGTCTGGATACGTGCGTGGTTTATGGCAACAGGCTCGCCCTATGACACGGGACTTAAAAAAAAAACAAATCTGGCGAAATATGGGTGTATGATTAAGCTCCCTAATCCTTCAGGGATCACGGGCGCGATGTTATGTAACTCTTCAGAACTGTTGTATACCGTTATCAACACAGAGATCAGCCTCCACAACCCTTAAAAGAAGAAGTGCCTCATCTTGCACAATACAGTACAAAGCAACACGATTAACCTCACTTATCTGCGATATCATCCCCTCTAAATGACTCGTATGAAACACAAGGGTTACAAGATAACTTGGAACTAAGAAGGAAGGGATGTGACACGAATAAAAAATCGAGTTTAGACATTTTAGGAGTCTTCGTGTAAGTTAGACAAGACAGATACATATTGTTTTGTGAATAAAGTTACATGGGAATTTGCTATCTATTTTTTCCCTAATAATCTGGCTGTTACAGTATTCAGCAATGACGTCATCACGATTGCTGGTAATATGTCATTTTCAGTAATCTCAAAATTGATTCGACAAGCAAGAAAGCGCGAGTGCTGTGTACGAGGTCCTGGATACGATTTAGATGGGACTTACATGACTGACATATATCGCGAAACATTGGTGTATTAATGAGGACACCTCTGCCATACCCTTTGCGGATTACAGGTGTGATATTATGTAGTAGTACCCTGTAGGTTTTGGGTCGAAAACCAATTTGGTAGTTCCTGTTCACGAAATTTGGCAAAAAGTATATTAGTAAAATTCTAAGAAATCTAAAAAGTTGAAAATTAAAGGGTGTACGCAGTACATAAATAGTATATACTTACGCAAATAAATATAGTTAGTCGTTGTTTGTATGAGGACAAATGGTTACCATTTGTCCTTATACAAACAACGGGTGTAATTTACCTGAATAAACGAATTTATTATTATTTAATGTTCATCATTGTGGCATTTAACATACAATCGTATGCACAATACCACTACAGTGTACTAGGTAGGTACTTATTTTAACCGGACATTTCGACACAACTTCGATTCTGTATCGCGTTTTTGTGTACAAGAAACACATTTGGTAGTAGACTAGTAGAATTTCGTAAGGAGAAATCGTGAGATCTCGCTTTTCAATGTTCGGGGTTGAGCATTCGATCGTTACGACTAGCGAAACTAGCTAGGTAGGTAGTTATAGTCTATTTCACCCAATTGAGCTGGATCTATGAACTTTTATTTGATCTTCGCGATAGCAGCGAACTTACTTATAAAAGTTAGGCTTACACAAAACCTTTTACCATATCTGCGATTCCAACCAGACTTAACTATACTGGGTGTAAACTAACCCTTCACACAAACGTAAACCAATCATTCTGTACATCAAACTATGCAAAATTTTTAGCTGGGAAACGACTTTTTTTTGGGTCAAAAATCACATTATACGGTAAAACTCAATGTATTCTTAAAACATTGTATTAGTGGATGCTTTGAATAGTAAACGGGTCATGGAGGTAATTTAAGTGAAATTATAACCTGAAAAACTATTATTTACAAAAAAAGCTGTGAAAAATTTTGAACTTTGACCCCCAATATCTAGAACAAAAAAATTTTCGCAGTGGTGGGGAGAACAAGTGCCCTTACTATCGAATAACCCCTTCCGCTCTTGGGCAGAGCGAAAGGGAGTGTCAGACTTATACTGACTAAAAACCACCCATGTTCCTTCTTCGCACTCTGTGTCGAGGCCGCGATAACTAGTGTACAACCCGCGGCCAGAACAAGTGCCCTTCGTTTGCGTTAAGGGTACTTTTACACCCTTTATAACACCTACCTAGTAAAATTGCAATTTTGGATTTTCACGCTAGTTCCAACTTGCTATTAAGTAATCATTGATTCCAATGATCATTGATCACAATGACATATTGTTAGGTCTATTACTAAAATTCGACTCTCGGGCAAATTGATTTTGGGTTTTTCATCAGGATTTTTTCAGTAGCAGCCTCGTAGTCTGAATTTGGACTCGATTGATGGTAATAGGCACGCCCTTATTACATGGGACGTAATCATAACTGGCGAAATGTGGGTGTTCTATTAGGTACACCTCTGGCTAACCTTATGGGGATTACAGGCGTGATGTTATGTTATTTTAGTATTAACCCATCACATGTCTCGTATATAGATACAATTAAAAAGCCATTGTTTCATGTACATATGCTGTACTTTTGACACGCGAAAGGTTGAAGTTAGTCTTGCATAAAATCTCTTATCATATCTGCGTTTCTAAGCTGATTACTATTTACAGTTGATTAAACCCATTTTTTTTTAAAAACGTAAGGAGACAATGATTGAGTACGTCTATCTCTATTTGAATATTCTAATCTTGATTAATATCTCTGCGGTTTCATACTTTATCTTCGTCATCTGGCGACAAAAAACGTCTAACTTATGTATATGTGAGACTAGCTTCTGCCCGTGACTTCGTCAAACGACTGTCAAAGATGATAGCCGGTACTAACTGATTAAAGTACATTCCGAGGCATGGACAAAAATTGGTATGCTAAGGATGGTCACATCCACGGGTCAAATACAATACCTAATATCCTATTCATATTATAATCGCGAAAGTTTGTAAGTATGGAGTTTGTAGGATGGTTGTTTGTTACTCTTGTACGCAAAAACTGCTAGATGGATTTGGATAAAATTTGGTACACAGATAGTTTTTAACATAGACTAACACATAGGATAGATTTTTTCCCGATTTTATCTTCCCGTTTGATAACTTTTGAGTTGTAGCTGGCGAAGCCGCTGGCAACACCTAGTTTATAATATTAGTTCTGATAGATTGTTCTATTAATCTTATACCATACTAGTTGATGCCCGCGCCTTCACCCGCGTTAAATATATATATTTAAACCTTCCTCAAGAACCACTCTATCCATTGGTGAACAGCATGAAAATCGGTGCAGTAGTTTTTGACAGACGCGGCGGAGGACTTTATTTTATAATATGTGACAAAGAACATTCACGAAGTATTCTAGTAACACATCCTTTGCTTCTTCACTCCCAGTCTTTCAACGAGGTATTAGCGACAATGGAGAGGGGTGGAGCTATTGTCACTACACCTAGATCGTTCTAGGCGACTTGTTTTGTAAATATCGCTTTAAGGACCCCTAGCACGTGGGGGGTTAGTCGGGGGTATTAAGTTGGGGAGGAGTGTGTGTAATTACACTGTTTGTATCGTTTTGGAGTTTTCTGGATAGTTCTTTCTAACGTAAGTCACGTTTTGTGCTTTGGATGTACAAGGCAAAACAATAGGGTAGTTAACATAAAAAATCTAATTAGTCCGTCAGATAGATTTCCAAAAAAATATTAGACACATATTTTTCTTTTTTCACGTAAACAACCAATGAAGACGATACAGTGCTTTGAAATATCGTGTGACGTAATTTTCTGAGACATTTGTATGACATTCTTTAGCGGTCAGTGACGTCACAACCTCTCACTGAAATATTTGACGCGTTTTATCTACGTCAATTTTTATTGAATTGATAAAACAAAAAATACGTATCCCATATTTTTCGATAATCTAACAGACGGACTAATTAGAATCATATTTTTCTGAGTCAGTAAACATCCCTATTAGCCCTAGAGGGCTAATTATCTTGTCTTCGAATGACTCTTCGTTGACTTCGAATCCCGTTTGAATTAACAAGACTAACTGCGGTACTCAGAGATATTTAATGATTACTTAAGCCTTCACTTAGTAAAGGTTTGACATACTTTTGTATGACAAAACTGTCAAAACGTTAACAAAGTGAGGGCCTGAGTAAACATTAAAGCTCTCTGAGTGCAGCAGTAAGCATCATAATTTCTCTTGCTTACTTTGTGTTTTCTTCTCCCATACTTCTCTATCTCATAAGCTATATCATTCTTTACACAGTCCATCCATCGTTTCTTTGGTCTCCCTCTACTCTTATACTTACTTTCTTCTTCTCTCTTTTTTAATTTTTACCCGACTACGGCGAAGCCAAAAGGACGGGTAATGATTTTGGCAGTCTATGTATGTATCATAGAGGACAACCGAAGTCGCGTGCCACTGACACTTGATGCTCCTTCATGGTGTTTTCATTGATACAGAAGTCAGCTGCTAGGCCATTAACAAGGTGGCATGCGACTACGACTGTCTTACATTATAATGTTACTTATTATCAAGTTATTTACTAATATTAATTTAAGGTGTATTTTCTTGTTTTCTTCTTTTAAGACCGCGGTTTTATTAGCCTGCGATTTTTTGCGTAGTCGGGTTTTGGTTTTTGAACTTACAAAACTTAGCAAAATCTATTATGTTCGCCCTGTAGCGATCAAGGGGCCAATTCTCGATTTTCGCCATTTATCTCGAGTTCGAGATCGTAAGTCTATCTCTATGTCTATTAAAAATATCTCTATCTCTACCAAAAAATGTCGAATTGAGCAGAATTCCGTATTCTCAGTCAAAATAGAAATAAATGTCACGAAAATGTCGAGTCGAGTGAAGATAATGTTACCATTATGAAGAATCGCACGTTCTGTTTTAGGTAGCTATGAGTTAATGAATGATTTTGTTTTAAAACGCTGACTAAACCTAATTATTTAAGTATAAAACGAAACGTTTAGTGTGTTTCAAGATTTTCTGCTCTTCGTGAAATAAAGAAAACATAATGACAGTTGACTGTCTGTCAGTGTCAGAATTTACGCCTTTTTGCGGTTCCTTCAAAACTTTTGTTATGTTTACACGTACTGTGTTTACATCATTATTGGGTGCTGTTTTACATTTTAAAAGTTTTATTTTAACATGGAGGGGAAAAAATACCCCAGTTCACTACAAAAACATTTACTGATTCAACACGTTGAAGCAGACCCGGAATTGAGGGGAGGTAAATTCTCCTCCAGTTTTTCTAGAAAGGAAGCAGAGAGAAGATGGCAAGCCATCGCTCAACAATTGAATGCTGTGGCCGGAGCCAACAATCTTAGGATGGTTGGCGCAAAGTAAGTAGGTACAATGGTTACCGATGCACTTATCTACCTTTCTGTGACTCAACCGTTTTTATACTTCATCGTTCGTTGTTTTCATTACTTACAATCACCGCAGTGTTTTCCAATTCTCTACTTCTCAGTCATTTAGGTATTTATCTTTGTATATGATTTCATTCTTAAAGGATGTATGTTCGTACTAACATAATAATTTGGCCAGTTGCTCGCCACTTTCCAACAACTCCGAGATAAAAATGCTAATAAACTCGTCCATCTTTCAGTGGTTTCAAGTCCAATCGTGGGTACACAAATTACAGAGTCTGTTATTTGCGCGAAGGTCGTCGTTTCAAGAAAACACAATGCACAAATCAAAGAGTATAAATCGAATTTCCAGTAAGTATGAGATGCCAAGCCGTATTTTAATTAAAAATTAAAGAAAAGAAAACACAGTGTACAGAATTCACTCAGAAACGACGTATCTCTACAATCGACATGACATCTCTACTGCTCAGAAGCACTCGACATGAACTCTAACGTTAGCTTTCGACAAATGTCGAATTCGACATCCCCAGAATGGCAACTTTTAAAATTTGTCGAAAAAATGACGTCATTAGAAATTTTTGTCGAGTTCGACACCATCTCTAAAATCGAGAATTGGCCCCCAAGTCTCGTTTCTGAGTTAAGAATTAGAAATCCAATAGAACACTTTCATTTAGATATGAATCCGAAAATATCGCATCAATGTGTATCCTTTGTGAACGTATTGGGCAAGGCTCTCTATCTCCTAACAATTGAATTGGCAATCCCTGAGTTTAATTTTCTGCTCATAAATATGTCATTTAGAAACCAATCTGCATCAATCAGTATGTAAATTCACGCATCCCTTCATTTCATAACTAGATTTGTTTTATATCTCATCAAGTTCCAATCCTATACATATAATTTTCGAAGGGAACTAAATCAAGGAACGATTTTCGCGTCTCAAAAATACATTAAAATATAACAAATGAACGTTCGGAATCTCCTGACGATTGCTGCAACCCTTACATCGGTCCCCAACGAATGCAATATTACCTTGTCTTTCTAAATTTATTATTATTACACAACATTGCATTTCGAGGGTTGAGATCGCATAGTGCATTTGATCGCAGCTGCTTCTGAGTCCAGTGTGGGGTAGAAATGTATCCACACTCCAACTAACAACAAACCTTAAACCTTTACGGATTGAGTACAATTTTGTGTGGGGACTCCCAAAATCCCATAGGCACATATGGGATGCCCACCCTCAAAATTAGATTTAGGCAGAAAAAATTACTTAATGGGGTGTTTTCTGTATGAACGGCGAGAGAAGACGGTGTCGTATTTTTTCCAAATCTGTCCGTATCCGCGTATTCACGTTGATATATGAGGATCTAGGGGATTCCAAGGCTGATTAGTTTTGCCCGAATTTGTTGGAAATTCGAATACATAACCATTGTGTATCTAAGTGATATTCTATTAATGTTTTAGTAGCGTAGTAAACGGAGTTTTCCTAAAATAATCTTATTTATAAAATTGGTGATTTATGAGGTAGGTAGGTCTTTCGAATCCTATCGAGTTTATAAAAATAGTAAATAACTGTGTTTGACCTTTATGAGGGAAATATTTGTATTAAAACAATGACAGAGATAAGAAACACGAATTCGAGGCTTCTTTTCAGGTACTTTAATTTACCTAATTGCCCATTTGTCAAAATAATAACAAGAATGGTTATTTACTTCTCTCACAAAAGTGTAATTAAACAATGACGTACTCACTGCCGCACTCAGAGAGCTGTAATGATTACTTAGGCCATCACTTAGTAATGATTTTGACAGTTTTCTCATACAAACAGATGTCAAACCTTTACTAAGTGAAGGCTTAAGTAATCATTAAATATCTCTGAGTACGGCGGTCAGACAGCATAAAATTAAAATATTTATGCAGATACAATATGCCTGCTCTACATAACTTCCCAGATACCTTCTCTAAAACATTCCTAAAGTATACAATTTCTTTCTACAAACAATGCAAATAACATAGTAAAGTTGTATAATCTAAACAGCTTGAGTAATCACAGTGCTGAGTTCGAAAGCTGTTCGTTTGCATCGATCCAATAGCACTTGTGGGAACATCTACATAGTATTCGCAATCGTGAGTCATAGTAGGCTAGTTAACCAACCTATAATATCATAGAGATATTAGTTTGTATGTAGGGAGTAACCTCCGGAACTAAAGACCCATTTATAAAAAAATACACTAATAGGGATGTTTACTGAATAAAAAAAATGTGATTCTAATTAGTCCGTCTGTTAGATTGTCAAAAAATATTGGATACGTATTTTTTGTTTTATCAAATCAATAAAAATTGACGAAGATACAACGCGCCAAAGATTTGAGAGGGGGTAGGTGACGTCACAGACCGCTAAAAAATGTCATACTAATGTCTTAGAAAATGACGTCACACGAGTTTTCAAAGCACTCTATCGGCTTCATTGTTTGCTTACGTGAAAAACGAAAACATAGGTGTCCAATATTTTTTGGTAATCTGTATGACGGACTAATTTGATTTTTTTTTGTTAACTACCCTATTGGAAGATACATTATTCGTGGGTGCTATCTATAAATTATATTAAAATTAATTATATCATGCAAATTAGCCGAATTGTCAAAATTTTGCTAACGAAGTCGCGAGCGAAGTGTCTTTAGACCTTAAACTCAGCTTTTTTTGACCGGAAATGTCTTTGATTGGTTTTGGTTTGCAAAAAAACAAATGAGTTAGGAAGGTAGTAGGTATTGATTTTAGTGCGAATACCAACACATGTTTGATGGCAATGGCAATGGTAAGGCCGGTAATGAATTGTTAATTTTCTTAGAATTGCTTGGCGGCCATCAGCTTATTTTTCAAGCTATGGTACACAAATACGGCAAGATATGAGAAGTATCAACTTTTTGACATAGATAACCATTTGCCATTTAACCCAAACTCGTTCTCGTTTATACCAAGTGAGTAGACATCTGCTGAACCAATTTTTCCAGCCTTTTTCGCTTTTCTATCAGATCGTTGTTGAGCTGCTAGCTCATACCATGAGAGAATTATAAAATTTCCAAAAACGAAAGCTGTAGAAAGTAGACGTTCGTGTCTGCTCCCAAAGCTCCCCAATGTCAGAATTAATTCCCATTGTGTGATCCGTGGCCTGTGGTGAAAGGGGACGAGATTATACCCATTTACCGTGAACAGTTTTAATCCCGAGTTTTAACGGCAGTAGCTCTCTAGGAAATATATTATAAGTAGATGTAGAAAAGTACAGCTTTGTAAAATATTCTATAATTAAGTAAAGAAAGTATGTCCTAATTTGTTAATTATTCAGTCTGTATTCTGAATTATCTTTTCAACTTTGTTCTTAACTTCGCCAATGCTACATTAATTATGTGCTGTAGTTCATACTATGTAATACATTCATTATAATCGGTCATCAAGCAGATAATTGACCAAAATATGCAGAAGTAAAGTTAGAACTTCCAATTGAAACTAATTTTTCGGTAATTTCCCAACGCATTTATTCCCCAACTCGCGGCCATTAACCGCTAAACGACACGCATTCACAGATTTAGTTTGAATTAACACGAAATATTCCTCTAGACACCGTTCGTGTCACCACAGGCGTCAGCAAGAACCGCAACAATGCGCGGTAATCTATTTGCACAGAGCGTCAACCGTACAATACCATGAGCTCTCACAAAAGGGTGTTTACTTAAACCCCTTTCACACCTCCATTGTTCATTGACCACTCACCAAAGACCCCAGACTATACTTAAAAATTTACCTCTAAACTCTTCAGAGACTCCGAATCGGAGCGACGCGGTAGATCAAGACAAAATGGCCGACGCGACACTGAATGGCCGTAATGCTGAATCGAGTGGTCCTTGCGTAGTGTGCAGGAATTTTAAACATACGACGTTGATAATATATTCCATGAGATTTGTATGTTTGAGGATGCTTATCAAAAGTGTGTATGAGTGGGGTTTAAAAGCCTTGGGATTTTTCGGGTGTTCTTAACAGGGTGTTTTGAATATGATTGTGTTAAGTGGGATTGTATGCACGCGTGGTGTGTAGAAAATTGAGGAAGTTTGGTCCTTTTGCGACACGAATACTAGAGAAAAGCAAAGAAACACGTCTTTTATATGTTTATATAAAAGACGTGTTTTTTTGCTTCTTCACACCATGAGATAGTATTTCTTCCTTATTCTTTCTTATATTAATCGTTTTTTGTTTCTAAGGAAGTACTGAAAATACTTTTCCACGATGTCTTGCATCTCAATTCTCAACGAAGCTTCATAAGAAATTCTAACAATAATCTTCTCCCGAAATGAAACCCCGTATCGTTTGATGTTAGCCCCTTGCTGTTCCAGTACCCCTTACGGCCGTTCCCAATAACCTATTCTCAGTAAGCGATATCTCGTTATCGACGATAAATAGTAGACTTCTATCTATCCTTATTTTACGTCCCACATGTGACTGTAACGTCTATCTATCCATCGACATCGGTAGTTAAGCTCAGCTATCCAGCCCTCCCATACGTTTTGTTACTACAAAACTACAAAAAAACAACAACATTTAAACAGAAAATTTTTCATATAACTTTTTCGTAAAACAATACAAATTAATCTAATTAAAGCATTGGAGAAATGTTTATGCTAAAATAATATTTGATATTAAAGTTATCTGTTTCATTGACATAATTTTAGCGAACAAATATTGGGCGCGAAAAAAGGAATAACGAAACGTAGTCAAGCGTCAGTTCAACTCGCTCGTAGAGTACAAAGAAGAGGTAGAGTGGAGTAGAGACGCTACCGATATCCGATATTTTTGTTGTGTTATTATAAGTTTGTTGAGTGAATTCTACTTATTTTTACATATAATGAGCGCTGTAAGTATTACCCAGACATTATTAAATACGTTCCTATTCAAGTTGACAGAGGCTATAGTTAATTACTTTGCAAACTAAACCTCGGAACAATTGATATTTTTTCGTCTTTCTCTACATTTAATATTTGTTTTGTTTTCAGACAAAAGGTGTACCTTTAACCACGGATGAAGTGGCCTTGCTTATTGATCTTGTTGAAGCTAACAAGGTGTTAACAAGCAAGGCTACAAATGCCACAAATAATCGGCTTAAAGAAGCTGCGTGGGCTAAAATCACAGATGCATTCAATGCATCGGTTTCAAGTTGCCCACGAAGAACCGATCAACTACAGTTGAAATGGGCGAATTTAAAAAAAACCGCTCGAAAGAGATCCACCAAAATTAGGATGAACCAAATTAAGGTAATCATTTCGTCCTTACTCTTGTGTGTAGTGTTAACGAACCACAGGATGTGATAGATATTATCTTTATTGAAATATGTATTATGGTGTATTAATGTAACTATACTTGCAGACAGGTGGTGGCAAGCCAGAATACATCCCTCCCGATGATGCACTGGACCGGGTGGCATCCATTTTAGGTGCAACATGTGAGGGTTACAGTGTATCCTTGGGAGGAGATGCTGAGGTGACGGTGGATCCAGAGGTTTTGAGTGATGGTGGTGGCATAATGGTGATTGATAGTGGTATGGGTGGTGGTGACTCGGAACTAATGAGCGTAGAGAATGAGAGTGCATCATCGGAAAATAATGAACTGCTGGTTGTGACAACACCTAAACCAAGGAAATTCTTTTTTAACACTCCCAGTGGCAACAATAATAGTATGTATCTGCTGTCAGCAAAATTTACAATTTAACATTTTACCAACATCATGTCATTGTCTGTCTACAATTATACAGTTTACCTGCCAAATATTAACAAATAATAATAATAAATCTTTATTAAATCGGGCCGGAGTTGCGTTAACTTTAAACTAATAAGTACTTATTATCTATGAACAAAACATAAAATGATATTTGAAATTTTGAATACAAAGTAACAAGCATTTGTCAATTTTGCGATTTCACAATTGGGTTTGGGTAATTTACATTTTTATGTATGTATAATCTAAAAAGTTTAGTAAATCTGGGGTGGTATGGAAAACTAATTAACTTAATAACAATAAAACCAGTTTTTTTTAATAGTACTTGTATTTCTTTTCAGATAAACAAAAACGTAGGCTACAGGATGAAGACATAAGGGCTCGAGCTGCACGGAATCAAGCTATTGCTGATTATTATATCATTAAAAGGAAGAAATTAGAATTAGAAATAGAAAATATGGAAGAAAATAGGAGGTTAAAATTAAACTTGGAGCAAAATAAATAAGCATTGCAAGTGTTCTTTGTCTTTATTGAATGCCCACTTACACCTTATTCAAAGTTATTCACTGAAACAAATAAAATATCACATTAATCATTTATGTATTAGGGATTCTATAAAATATTGTAGAACTGCATGAAAGACATGGGATAAAAAATAACTCACCTTCTAAAGTAATTGTTTATCAAGTCTTGTCGCTCATCAATGTTACTGTCACTAGGTTCATGTAACATCATTGGGACTGCATCATAATTAGGTATTTCTACTTCTGGCATTACATCTTCAATTCTCATCTGTCTACAAATGTTATGTAGTATAGCTGTTGCTATTATTATTGACTGTGTAGTTGATAGTGACAGCCGTATTTTTAATGAAATAACTGGAAATCTCCGTTTCCATACTCCAAAACACCTGCAAGAATGGTAGATTAAAGATAAGTTGAGAAGAATGGAATAAAGGGACTAAACGAATGTCCACTAAAATAATATTTTAAAAGGTACCTTTCAATAGTATTTCGTGTTCTTATATGGGCTGCATTGTACATTTGCTGACTGCTTGAAGTTGGGTTTAATAAAGGAGTTAATAAATAAGGTTTGCATGGATATGCACTGTCTCCAATCAACCAGCGATTTCCATATAAACCACTTTCACATTCCGCTGAAAAATCAATGAAAATATGTTTGTAAAAGCACTTCCAAGTGTAGAGGTTTTTAAAAATTATTGTTTTATTGCTCAAAATAGTTAGTATGATACAACTAAACACTTTACCTCTCAGTGTTGAATTGTTAAAGATTGTTGCATCATGAGTTGATCCAGGCCAACGGGCAACAACATTCATAAATCTTAAATGTGCATCGCACACAGCTTGCACATTCATAGAGAAATAACCTTTCCTATTTCTAAACTCTTCTCCAATATTAGAACCTATAAATTAAAAAAAAACACTTTTAGAGAATGAATATTAAAAGCTAATTTAAGCTTTTTTCTTAAAAATACAATGTACTTACTTGGTGATTGTATTAGAATATGTGTGCCATCAATTGCACCCAGAACTCTTGGAAATTGGCTGATATTGTAAAAATCTTCCTGGGTATTGCTATGTATATGTATATAATTTCTATACAATCTTGCTATTGCAGATGAGACATTGGCTATAATACGCCCAGCTGATTATTTTGAGACTCCTACAAAGTCTGCAACAGACACTAACATTGTGCCTAATGCATAAAATCTTAGGGTTAAAAGTAGCTGATGCAATGGAGATATCCCATGATTTCTGAAAAATGAAAAAGGAAAGGGTATTGGTTTCTCCAACTATGCTGGGGTCGGCTCCTAGTACATAGTATTGTTAAATAAATAATATTGAAAAATAAATGAATGTATTTCTCATTAACGTTGGTACTTACCTTTCTGAGGTTACTTTTAACAAAGGATATATTTCTGTTAGTAAATTACTAACAGCAGTTTTGTTTAAACGAAATCTATATGTGAATTCGCTACTATTTAATTCGTTCATATGGTTTACGCGGGGCTTGTAGTTTTTCTGGGATTCATCTTCAAAATCACTGCCCCAGTCAGATAATTCTATTAACATAGATAAATCACTTTCACTAGACTCAGACATTATTAGGAATGATGGAAACACTGCACTTACTATGCTTACTTACACTAAACACCAATTTTATAAGCGTTTTTATAAAATTATACAATGCCTATCCCTGCAATTCGACGGATTGACAAATTTGGTTAACTATAGTATTGTCATTACTGACAGATAGCTGTCAAAAGGATATTGGGATGCTTAATGTTTCAATTTCATAGAATTATCTACCAGTAGTAAGAGATAGCCCCTCCCATCGATAGATAGCGAAGGGCGGTTGGTTGTCATAACCATCAGTACGTTATTGGGACATCAAAACTGATGATAGATAGATTTATCTATCTTAAGTATGCCAAAACTGGGGATAGATAGGTAATTGGGAACGGCCGTTAGTAAACTCATCACATAAATAAACAATAGCTTGAGACGTTTTAAAACTTTGATACGAAAAGTATACACAACACACAGACACACGCACAACTGTTGGCAGACAACGAGAGTACTTCTATAGACTTACGCACTCTTAACAGCTGTTACAGCCATCCACCACCACCACCACCACCCACCACCACCACCACCACCACCGCCACCACCACCACCGCCACCCGCCACCACCACCACCACCGCCACCTCTCTCATATAGAAAGTCCCTTTTAACTTGTGACAGGAAGGAGGGGGAAGGTGGACTAATGTATTTTGGTCCTTCGATACAAGGGTCGTTGAAGGGGCGCTTTTGTCCCACGTGTGGGACCCCACGCATCGCGACAAGTGATTTAGTAGTTGTTACAAAAAACTTTGGTTTTGAAGATAGTTAGAGTCGTGTATGTGAGAGATAAGTACTATCGATTTTCCGGGTAGTTTTGCTACTTGTGAGCAAAAACGTGGTCTTCAGAGCTTGGCGGTGTTTCTTGGAATATTAGTTATAAGATGTATGTGGAAACATTGTCGTTTTAACCTTTGACTTTCATTTTCCGTATTTTGGAGAATAATATAACATCTCGCTTTGTAATCCAAGAAGAGTTAGACAGATGTGTACCTAACAAGTACACCCATATTTCGCCAGTAATGTTTTTAGTGCCATATAATAGGGAGCGAGCTAACTGCCATCATCATCATCATCATTTCAGCCAAAAGACGTCCACAGATGAACATAGGCCTTCCCCAGGTGTCGCCACATTGACCGGTCCCGTGCGTCTCACATCCAGCGGGTCCCCGCAACCTTCACCAGGTCATCGCTACAACTAGTGGGAGGCCTTCCAACGCAACGTCTTGCGGTTCGCGGTCGCCACTCCAGAACTTTCCGACCCCATCGGCCATCCGTTCTGCGAGCAATGTGCCCTGCCCACTGCCACTTAAATTTGGCGATTCTTCGGGCTACGTCGGTAACTTAGGTTCTCATGCGGATGTCCTCATTTCTGATTTGATCACGCAAGGAAACTCCGAGCATAGCCCTCTCCATTGCCTTTTGGGCCACTACTGCCATCAACTGGGCACAAATCCAGACTCCGTGACTGGTAATGGAAAATTCCTCATGGAAAAACTCAATATCTATTGACCTGACTCGGAAGTCGAACACAGGACTTCGAGATCAGTAATCTAGCTTGCAAACACTAGACAAACGAGGCAATTTTGGAGAATAATAAGCATTAATTTATTAAGTACACAAGAATATTGATTTCACCGCGTCGCGCGTCGTTCGTTCCTGACCGTTACGAAGGACATTGCCAATTAAATCCATACTAATGATTATAAATGCTACAGTGTCTTTTGGTTTGCTCTGTCTGTCTATTTGATAAGGACTTGGATGTTAAAAAAAGAAAACATGGAATGATAACATAACCGTTAGGTTATGTTATCATTCCATGTTTTCTTTTTTTGCGCACTGGCGAAATGTAGGTGTCATTAGACACAACTCTGCCTAAGCTGGCGTGATGTTAATCACGCCTGTAATCCCCGAAGTTTAGGCAGAGTTGTGTCTAATGACACCTACATTTATCACGCCTGTAATCCCCGAAGCTTAGGCAGAGTTGTGTCTAATGACACCTACATTTCGCCAGTTATGTATATCATCATCACCAGCCCACTGCAGGGACTCAGGCTTTTCTCTCAAGGATTGGGATGGGCTATAATCCACCACGCGGGGCCAGTTCGGATTGGTAGTTATCACATGTCTTCGAATTTATGGTTCTAAGGCATGCCGGTTTCCTCACGATGTTTTCCTTCACCGTTTTGAGAGCAGCGGTGATGAAATAAATTACACAAAGCGCCTGACTGGGTTCAACCCACAACTCACTGTTCGTAAGTCGGGGCCGCTACCACTGAGCCACCACTGCACTGCAGTTATGTATAAGTGCCATGTAATACGAGGCGAGGCTATTCATGATGATGAGGTCATAATAAGTTGATGACCTTACAGTTTCATCATGCTCCTAGCATTAATTCGAACTAATTAGTAAGCAGAACCGTCTGCAATTATCAGGTCTCGTTGCACCATATTCTGATCACTCAGCTCAATCACCCGTCACCTGACTGGCGCAGTCGGAGGGTTGGTCACACGTGAATATTAACGACCTGATTGACACACTGCTTGAGACCGGTTGCAGGTTGATTCTCAGCGGGGAAAAATGTTTGAGTGTAGTTTTAGCTTACAGGATGTAGGTAGTTTTTATATAGTGTTTGTGTCTAGGTTTGACGTTTATTGTATTTGCAATCACGTGTGAGCAATTATTATGAATCACAAACCATACGCTTTCATTTTAGTTCCATTTTCTGTTGAAGTAGCTTTCATACAAAGTAAAGGTGCCAGGAGATAGCACGAACGGGTGACGTAAACGTAACGTAAATTCTAAAAAATTATCATGTTTTTAATTTAATACAAAATACAACTATCCACAGTACTATGTTTTTATTAAATCTTTATTTAGAGAGTTTTTCAGTAAAGCGAATATGACACTGCACAGTACAATGTTTGTGTTAATTTGTGCGATAAGCACGTTTACAACCCATTGATTTGACGGCACGGTTGGCGCAGTGGCTCAAGCAATGGATTGCTGCGCTGCGTGTCGCGGGTTCGATTCCCGAACGGAACATATATATGTATGACCTACAGATAGTTGTTTCGGGTCTGGGTATTTGTGTATGTGAGTTTAAATGATTGTGAACGCATCCACGATACAGGAGAAATTCCTAGTGTGGGGCAACGTTTAAAAAAAAAAAAAAAAAAAAGTATTATTAAAATCTTGGAAAAGATCTAATTGTCTGTGAAATCTTTTTAGACATTTTCAATGTAACAATCTACCGTGTTTAATTAACGTTTGCTTTACTACAAGCTAGGTCCACAGTTCTAGTAATCCTTAACAACAAAATAAAACAGCTCAGAACCGAACTTCGATAATGAACCCTATACTGATTACAAAACTGTCTCTGGCCCAAACAAAATCAATAACATTAAACCCGCAGTGAATGTTAATCAATATGTCAACAGCGGCTGTCATCGTGTCATCGCTGCGCGACGGAATGTCAAGTGTTCTCAGAACACGAAGACAGTGACATCAGCCTTGGATGTACTTACTGGCTTTAGTGTTTACTCATTTTTAGGCCTAGTTTTAGTAAGGCTTCGGTACTAAATTAAGGGGACAACAGGAGCTAAACGTGAGTTTTATAATGCGTTAAAGTATATGATTAACTGCAGTAAACAAAATCAGAAAAATATATTAAATTATTCAGGATATACGCTAGTGACATAGTGTGTTGAAAACATAATACAAGTTCTAATTTTGGATAGAAAAATATCGTGAAAATACCTTTAAAAATATATTTTAACGAGTAATAACCATACTAAATAAAATACATGTAATCGTTCTGATTATTTGGCAAATAATTCTACAAGCAACATCTCATTGCAAGCAGCATTTTTTTTGTTCAATCAATAGTTTTTTTGTAAATCGCATATTATTATTCCCGACCATAATTTTGTATGGTGATAAAAAATCGGGCTGGACAGTCCTTACTATTTGAAACGTATAGTAGTTACCCTAAGAAATTACGAGCGTGCATTGTAGGGATGCGTTTCGCGGTCGCGGGGAGTGACGAAACCACCCGTCCTCCTCATTCATGGTCCAACTACATATTAAGGCGAGACTAAATGCCAGCCATTTAGTCTCGCCTTAATATGTAATTGGTTAAGGCGTTCGTTTTTCAATGACTCACTAAATACGAACGAATCATTTCTTAAGTGATGATTAAATAAACTGATTGCCTGCCCATTTGGTCGAGAGGTCCCAAGCGCGACTGCTGTGCATGAAGGCTTCGGTTCCTAGGTCGGGCGAAAGTGTTATTGGGTTTTTGCTGGAATTTCTCAGTAGAAGCCACGGAGTCTGGGTTTGTGCCCTGTTGATGTCAATAGCTATGGCTATTGCATGAGGCTTATACATATCTGGCGAAATGTAGGTCTCTTAAGTACACCTCTGCGAAACCCAACGGGGATAACAGGCTTGATGTTATGGTATGTATTAGGTCTCATTTTTGTGAGGCTTCGGGACAAAATTAATGGTTAATTGGAGCTTGAGGCAGTCGTTTTTCAATGACTTACTAAATACAAACGAATCTTTACGCAGTGGTGGCCCAGTGGTGGCGGCCTCGACTTACTAACTGTGAGTCGTGGGTTCGAATCCAGTTAGGCGCATTACTTTTTAAGTAATAATAAAATAGACTATCTGCCGCACTCAGAGATCTGTAATGATTACTTATGCCTTCACTTAGTAAAAGTTTTGACAGTTTTGTCATACAAAAGTATGTCAAACCTTTACTAAGTGACGGTTTAAGTAATCATTAAATATCTCTGAGTACGGCAATAAGTGTAAGGTTCTTATGAGGTAATAATGGGAATAGAGTTTGAAGAGAGATCAACTTCATCAACTCATTTAAATTGGGTCTTTGTTTGATTTTCAAATGTCTTTTTCATTTTCGGGTTAGTTAGCTATATAAATCAGTCATAATTAACCATACTTTACCTATCGATACCAATTAATCCAATTACAAAAGTACCAATGGTATCTGTTACAAAGTCCCAACGGATAATGGAGGCTTAATATTAGGACAGGAGAATGATGTTTTGTTTTAATAATATGCACTTTTGTATTTAAAAAATTAAGTACCAAGAGAAAAGATAAATGAAATATTCATAATCTCCAAAAAGCAAACTCAATTTTCAATTCATCTTATTTCAAGGAACTCCAATTACCTCCACTAGTTACTTAGGACGCCTACCGAATGTAAACGTTGAATACATAACACATTCATCTAACCAACTCCCGCTAATGCTGTTGTATGCAAATGATAACACAACCAATTTGGGTAGGTAATTAAGTCAGTTCAAATTTTACGTCCGTGTAGCCCAATTTAATTAGTTGGGTGTTACCTACATCGGCGGATTTGGCGCCGGGCGTCAACGGTGGCGCCGCCACAATGCCTGTAGGTAGAACTAGAGGCTATTGTCACATGGTAGTGTAATATTTCAGAATGGCTCCTACTCCTCCGCTATCATTTTCTGATTATTTTCGTTGCGGGATCCAAGACATTTAAATAATATTTCTGGGACTTCGTCGAGCTTCATTGTCTCGGCGCTTTTCTGGTGGACGCCACTGTTGATTCCAGCTTTCAGGAGTTGGGAATCGTGTGGCGGGCAATCGAGTACCATAAAAAAAAAAATTGGATTGGCATCTGTCTTACGCTTTATCATCGTCCTCCTGCGCTTATCCTAATTTATTTGGGGTCGCAGAGCATGTCTTCACAAACGCAACAACAAACATTTTTAGTAACAACTATTCTAAATCATATACATAAACAGACAACTAAACGAACATCTATCTGCACTTCTGCAAGCTATATGAATATATGATGTGTATGTGAGTTTAAATGTTTGTAAACGCACCCACGATACAGGAGAAATTCCTAGTGTGGGGCAACGTTTTTTTAAAAAAGAAAAAGAAAGAAGCAAGAATATTTGTTTTCTGTGCGGAGATCGAATTCGCGATACGCAGCGCAACAATCAATCGTTTAGTCACTGCGCCAACCGTGCCGTCAAACATATTTACATTGTAACTATAGAAAGATCCGTCGGGGCTACGGGTTTCGTCAGGGCTGCGGGTTCGATCGGGGCTGCGGGTTGTTGTAAGAGATACCGCGGCCTTGACATAAAGGGCTAAGAAGGAACATGGGTGGTTATTAGACAGTAGAAGTCTGACACTCCCTTTTGCTCTGTCCAAGAGCGGCAGGGGGGGGGGATTATTTGATGATTTCCCACCTCCCAAAAAAAAGATATAAACAGATTCTAAGTAAAAAATTCTTGCTCTACACGTGTGTTTAACCATAAAATATGAAATGTTCACTTTTACGAACTAACCATTACCTAAATTCAAATATTATGTTACACTACGGTGTAAGTGTCGGCTGACAACGACCCTAAGCCGTCGTCTTGCAGTCTGCAGTTAAATCCATGTGCTAACTTAAACCTCGTTTGACAAGAGATTAGCTGACGTGCAGTTTATATCATTATTGTACCTCTACTTACGCTAAGGGTGTAAGCAGATATAGAATGTCTGTGTTTTAATATAACCTGTTTAGGTCTTGACTAATGAATATTAGCTCTTATATTTTAATTCTGGGAGTTGAAAATCGAAGTTCAAACGGGCGAAGTACCACTGCCAAAACTTTTCGAGATAACAGGTGTGTATTTTGACAGAAAATCGATCAACCCATCCAGATTTTACATGAGTTACCTAGTTTAAAAATTATAATTATTTAACATTTCATTCCTCAAAAGAAATCTTCAAAAAGATCAGGCCCCTTATTCACAACGCTTCGATTCGATTTTCGATTCGGAAAGTCGTATGTCCATCTAGCTCGATTTCATAATGTCAAAAAAAGATAGACATACGACTTTCCGAATCGAAAATCGAATCGAAGAGTTGTGAATAAGGGGCCAGGTGCGTATTACTTGCAAAGCGCGTATGTAACCAGATATTAGAGCGTGGACGAAAGGAGTACGCAAAGTTTTTGTCAGGTGGTGATCTGACGTTTCTGCCTACCCCCCATAGGAAAAAGGTTTAAGGTGATGTAAATAACTACAAAGTACACAGCATGTATGGCCTTAACCAACTATAATATTTCAGCCATCAAGTTAAATTCGGAAGCTAACATCTGCCCAGTTTTAGTGGGTCGTTCGACATCCAGCTTAGCTGACGGAGACTTTGTATAGTGAAGCAAATTAGCGCCCGCTGGCGTTGCCTGTAGTCCTGTTTACTTTTACACTTAATTGTAAGTACAACGTGTGGTATGTGGTGATAAGTTAAAGCCATTTACAGTCACGGAAGGAGAGAATTAAACACCTTTTTGGTTATGTCTGTCTGAATATGTGGGTAATGCTTAAGTGCCAATATTAAGTTATGGAATGTCAAACACGGCATTTGCACAGTCCAAATTGATCTTGTCTTAAGGCGACAAACAGGCAAGAACTCCGGTAACACTTTTATTAAGAACTAGGTGTTGCCAGCGGCTTCATTGGCATAAAATCGGGATAAAAACTATCCTATGTGTTAATCCAGGATATAAACTATCTGCGTACCAAATTTTATCTAAATTCTTTCAGTAGTTTTTGCGTGAAGTAGTAACAAACATACACACAAACTTTCGCCTTTATAATATTAAGTGTGATGTGATATTTGTCCTTCAAAGTGTAATCGTAACATATTGTTATTTTTCTTTCGCGTGTGTTTATTGTCTATCCTCATGTCTGAACTTTTGTGTTGCCTATGGACGTCTGACTTGACATTACATGCCTTCGAGAAATGTCTCTCGGGCATGCTGGTTCCTTACGATGTTTCCCTTCATCGAAACGAATACAAAACCCACATGAATCCGAAAAATCACACAAAAAACAACACAGCAACAATAGCAGTGTTAATACTTGACATACCTACCTGCAGGGCTATTGCGTATCTTTTAAATGACAGTGGCTATCGTATTGTCCATGGATTAATTGTCAAATTGGTTATGGTTTAGTACAAAATGGAACCATTTGACAGTAATTGATACGCAATAGCCCTACTGGTTTGTAACAAACGCAAGTGTAGAAAAAAGTTGAGTCTATTTAAACTTAAATGGTATTTATATTATAACATTGACACACAGGACCAACCAAATTTTCCACCCCATAGTCCGGCTGTGGATTGCAGTTTCAATCCAAAAAATCCTTTAAAAACACAGCACTAACCAGTCCAATTTTCCCCTACACCCGTAAAGCAATAGCCACACCCGCACAACTTCACTTTTTTAATCCCAAAGACATTCTCTGGAGCCTGTAGCAGAATTAAATCCGTGCACCAAGTTCGTACACTCAGCTTAGGCTTACAGTGTGTATAATTAAATGTGATGACACCCCTAGGCGCCTAGCGCGCTAGTAGGCAGGATTCGGATTAACACCTTCGTGTTTTGCCAGAATACAGGATTAGAGGCTATGTCGGAATGTGTTCTGTTGCGTAATTGTGGTCTTAGGTGGGTAGTGGCTGAGATTTGGAGATTTGGTACTGAATTGGAGAGATGGTGGACATTTCTTTAGCTCGGTAATGCACGACTGTAATTTTTTTTTAAAACTTGTTGTACTATAGTGGTACATGGGCGGACTTAATGTCACAAAGCATTCTTGACCAGTCAACTTTTAGGTTAAATCGGGCGTAATTATTATAATTCTCGAAGGATCGGGGGTGCCCTTGTTAATATAATGCAGAGCGAGCCCATCGCGATCGACGCGACCCAATACCATCATTTCTCCAGACTACTACCGAAAAATTCGTGCTGGAAAACCCCAATACTCAATAAATATATAATAAAATAAATGCAGTAAAGCTTGTTACCTAATATACCAATGAGTTACTTAGGTATCTAACCTAAACATCGTATCGTATTTCAAACGTTTTCAACTTGCTTAAAGTTTTGACAAAAAATAAACAGGGTGTCATATAATAAAATCATTTCCATAATACATTTATTATTTCATCACATCATAATATAAATATAACATAGGCTTAAAAAAGGCTAAGTATTTTATTTCTCACATGTCCATAAAAGCGAAGCATGCACAGACTCGTCTGCCGGTACTTTCCGAGAACCGTGCATGAGTCAATGTTTACGTGACGTCACCAAGCAAGCCTGATAACGTGAGTAATGATAACACTGACTCAGCTTTCAACGTTCATTCGTTTTCGACATTTTCGATATGTGCATTGTGTTTGGATGGTTTGGATCATAGATAGTTTAGATAAAGATATTACTAAGTTCTGACAAGTATTCTTGTGTGTATTATGCGGCCGCCACACTATGCTCCTCGCGCTGCTCATCGCTATGCTCCTCGCGCTGCCGCTATTTGCCGCGATGTTGCCCGCTCTGCCCACACTGCTCTACTCACGCAATTAATCGCGACGCTCCTACAAAAAAACAAAAACCGACAGCATAGGGAGCGATGGGCAGGACGAGGAGTTTGACGAGTAAAGTGGCCACACTATGTCTCTGCCTCGTTTCCTCGCTACTTCCCATGCCACTCGACGAGTGTGTGGCGGCTGCATTAGGTATTTGTTTGAAGCATTCGTATCAAAGGACCAAAGTGCAATAAAAATATCGATGTGGGGCTGACAGTGACCATTTTATACGTACTAAGTTACCACTATAGTAATATGATTGTATTTAAGTAGGTCAACAGCGGTCATTGACATATTTATCGGCTTTAATTTATAAAACGGAATACATTCCCGATAAAGTCCTGAATTGACACATAAAACGAGCGTGATATTAGGGAATACTCGCTATTGGCATACTTAATGGCAGCATATCATCCATACATCACGCCAGTAATCCCTGAAGAGTTTGGCAGAGGTGTACCTAATAGCACCTACAACCACAATTTTATTCGCCAGTTGTGTTTAAGTCCCATGTAATAGAGGGTGAGCCTATTACCATCAATTGGGTACAAATCCAGACTCCGTGGCTGCTTCTGAGAATTCATTTATTTATTGCACAATGTACACAGCATAGCTACACGTTAGGCTTAAAACTAGTGAGTACATGACCCTGTTAGGGCGCAGCAAGATAACTTAAAACTAACAATATTGCAGTATAAATATTATATAACCTAGGTAATTAGGAACTTTCAAAATTATTCAATAAAAACATTATATTAATTCAAACTAAAATCTAGCTCTAACAAACAAAAAAAAACAAAAAAAATAAGAATATTTATTAAAATTTAACGTACATTGTATAATATATACCTATATGTCAAACACTCTATTTTAACATTTAATCTTCCAGGAATGCTTTAATAACACTTATCTAAATACACATAGTGTTTTTGTGGACCGTATAGTTTCATTTAATTATTGATGGAGAAACCGATGATTCATAAACAGCAGTCGACATACGACGCATCCATAATTGCATACCTACTTCTTCTAATCAAGTTGAGGTCTAACGACCCTACATTACTAGTAGCAGTATACAATGTAGGTACCTACGAAAACTGTATTCATTTAGTGTTGTCAGACAGAAGCTAGACAATTCGACAGGCAATCTAACCCTTAGAACATTGAACTTAGGTCCTAGAATTAGGTTACAGACGGCAGATGGCAGTCGTTCCGTGTAAATTATTTATATCCTACCGCAGTTGGTTTGACCGAAAGGACCAGATTATCCCTGTTCATGTTGTCAATTGCCAACTGTATTTTGGTCCTTCGGAGACAGTTTTGTACCTGTTAAAAGTTTAAGGTGTTTACTTTTATTGCAGCTGTTAAGTAGCTTGATTATAATGTAGGAGTAAGGAACAATCGAAGTTAAGCCGCATTTGCCTTTGTCGGTTTTTGGATGGGTGATCATGATAACATACCGGGTTTCCCCAGTTTCTTGGAAAGTACGTTAAGCCGTTGGTCTTGGGTGTCATTTGTAGATATTTGATAGTCGTTACAGGGAGTTAGTGCCCCGAAACACGATACCATTACAAACAGTGCCGTATTAATAGTTACTTACTGGGTTGTGGAGATCTTCAGGGCTATTGCGTATCTTTTAAATGACGGTGGCTATCATATTGTCTATGGATTAATTGTCAAATTGGTTATGGTTTAGTACAAAATGGAACCATTTGACAGTAATTGATAGGCACTATAGGTTAGCCACTGTCATGTAAAGATACGCAATAGCCCTGCTGATAGGCAGTCGCTCCATGTAAAATACTGGTATTCAGCTTTATCGGGTTGCTCTGGAAGCCGACTCCATCTCCAACATGGTTAGAAAAAGGCTTGACAGATGTTGAGGTAGCTTAATTCTTAACAAATCCTCTTATTTGAAGATCTTTTGGTCAGTGGTTTTTCATAGTTCCAATTCATGGTTGACTATTAAATTCTGTGATACAGTTACAAATGTTACCTAGGTATAAAATTCAAGACGAAATTGTAACACGATTCACAGTAAACATATAAAACTACATCATGGTGTGAATTGTCACATCCTGTATTTCTCAGAGCGTGTAATAAATTATTACGCCTAAGTGAACTCGATATAATCAATACCGTATTAAGCTTTAAACTCCACTCGAAGTAGCACGTGCGGGCTCTAAAAATAGGGTGCTCTAGTAATCACCAGGATCTCAAACGATTGGTGATTGTATATGATGCTCTTAGTACATGGATGGACAGATCCCGTCCACTTGATTAGGTATAATCTGTTTTTTAGAAGGTACAAGGGGTACATGGATTTTAGTTGCCAGTTTTGGCCCTATCTTTCTGAACAGCACAGGTGGTTTAAAGATAAGAGATGAATAATAGGAATGTTCACTGAATAGAAAAAATGTGATTCTAATTAGTCCGTCTGTTATATTATTGAAAAATATTGGATAGGTACGTATTTAATGTTTTATCAAATCAATAAAAATTGACGCAGATAAAACGCGTCAAACATTTGGGTGGGGGTTTGTGGCGTCACTGACCGCTAAAAATGCCATACTAATGTCTTAGACTATGACGTCCCACGAGTTTTCAAAGCATTGTATCGTCTTCATTGTTTGTCTAGATTAAAAAAGAAAAAATACAAAACTAATATTTTTTGGAAATCTATCTGACGGCCTGATAATTATTTTTTGTTAACTACCCTATTGGCAATTTGTGTTTGTGAAAGTACAGGAGAGAAAATGAAAAATACGATGGGTAGATTGTGTGATATGGCTAGAAAAGAGGTGACTGCCGATACCTATGACGAATAATATTAAAATATGAAAGAATAAGGCATAGTGCGACAACTCCAAATAAATTGGAATAAGCGCAAGAGAATGATCAGAGATCAGCTTGTACCCACTCAATACCACGGACGTTCGTCCTGCCGTAAAAAACAAAGAAAAAAAAGAACAATTCATTTATCAAATAAATCTTACAAACTGTACTTACTTAGCACACTCATTTGGTGCAGATGGTTTAGATTAAATAACTATTTTGATATTAATTATTGTGTGCAACCTGTGCCATATGCCATATTATGAAGAAAATACATTTGTATTTTCTTCCGTTCTTCATCAATTCATCATATATTAAGTATTACATAATTTTCTTATAGCTGAAGATCACGACCATCGTACAATTTGTCTGTGCTATGCGGTCTTCCGTGCTGCAAATCGTTAAGTGCACGTTTCTCCATGCCGATCCCATCCTAATTGCAGCTTCCTTACACGAGCGTGCTTAAGTGCATACAATGCAATGTATACAGATATACGCAGATATTATATGAAAAGTACGTACTTCGGGAATGACCTGCGAATACACAAAATCTATTTTGTATTATCAAGATTACATGATAGATTAACTAGTCATCTTTAATCAATACTTTTGATTATAATTGGCGACTTTAGTAGGTGATCCTGATCGCACTACTGTAACCGTAACAGGACAAAGTAAGAATCGTTGCGTTCATGCAAATATAATAAAAATATAAGCTTAAAAACTAAAACCCGACTACAAACCGCGGTCTTAAAAGTAGAAAACAAGAAAATTATTCATGTCTGATAATCATATATTGAATTTGTATATTTCTATTTAAATATAAGTTAAATTATTATAGAGGACCGCTGTAGTCGCATGCCACTGATACCTGATGCTCCTTCATGGCGTTTTCATTGATTGATTGCTGAATTGTCGTTAGCAAGGTGATTCATTAAAATACGTTCAGTAGTCTAGGCGCTACGGTGGAACATACAAACATACATACATACATACATAGACTGCCAAAATCATTACCCTTCCTTTTGGCTTCGCCGTAGTCGGGTAAAAACACGAAGATTACCAGAGCGCATACTTCATCTAGTATAACTCTATGATGAAAGAATTATACTTAGAACCTGAAGCCCCCTTCACTCATCAGAACAACGAGAATTCGAGACATAATCAATAGAATTAAGCTGTAAACTGCTCCGAATCCAAGAGCACATGTGGTTCAAAGGGGTGCAGTTCAAATAGGAGCAGCGATTAAGCACCCCGGCGGCGCCTTTGATTCTACTACAACGTTGTAATCGGGGTAACGTTCTCACGGTAACACGCGATTTTGGGCCGTGGTCAGGTTGATAGCGATTTTGAATTAGAGATGGATGATCTCCAACAGTTTAGGAATTTTCATTTTCCATGATACAGGAATGACACAAGAACCTTTTAAATATGTCAACGATTTGTATGGTTTTTATGGTTCTTTATCATCGTTACTGTATTTTTACACGAAAAACATTTTTTCCTTAGCGCGTCGATGACAATTTACATTAAGGTGGAAGCTCACATCTGGCCCGCGAAATTCTAATTTTCTTACGTTTTTGGCAATTTGCAGGCCAGTGCTTGGTTGTATGTTTATGAAAATTTGATTTGCGACTGTAAGACGTATGAAGTTACCGAATTATAACCATCAAAATTACTAACTACTAAAGAACGACGACTAAATTACTAAAGAATGACTTTTACATGCAAAAATCAATCTTGACATGAAAATGAACTTGGAGGGTTGTATTGATAATTTTGATGGTTATAATTCGGTAACTTCATACGTCCGAGCTTCCACCTTAAGTCAACGCAAAATTTGGCGACGAGTTTGGCACTTTTACTGCCGCCCTCGGAGATCTCTAATGATTACTTAGGCCATCACTTAGTAAAGATTTTGACAGTTTTGTCATACAAAAGTATGTCAAATCTTTACTAAGTGACGGCTTAAGTAATCATTAAATATCTCTGAGTACCGCAGTTAGTAGCGTCCATCAGGTACTTAATGACACGACATCGAATGCCCCATCGTTTGTGGGCAACACTACAATAACGCTCAAGAGCAGAGTCATGTCTATAAAAAAAACCTGAACATTTGAATAATAAAAATATAAGTTACTGAAAACACTGTTTTGTAGTTGAACCAACTACAAAACTGGGTCATACATTTTTTGGATTGCGGGGAAACCGACCCTACCTAATATTAACATGATTTAGGAAAAACAAAAATTTTATGAAAAAGGTCTTGTTGTCCTCTTTAGTAGAAATTAAATTTGGTTCAAAAAATATTTATTTTTCTAGATTCTAATAATGTGAAATTTGTTTTACCGCCTCAATCGCTCGCAGTGAAACCAATTCCCACTGCGCCTTTGAGATTTAAAAGAAGGGTAGTTTTTTTTATAATATTTAATTTTTTAGTAAAGGCCCATTTTCGTTCGACGTGTTGTTTGTTATTAAACATGACTATGAGAAATGGGTTTATTGAGATAACATTCCTGCTATTTTATGTGCGGTTTCCTTTTCGTTTAATAAATAATGTTTTGTGGTCGACCTTTATCCATATGAAGCAAAGGTAGGTAGGTAGACGAGTTCATTGACTGCTAAGTCTTTGTCTGGGATGTTTTCTGTAGTAGGTCCCTTGTTACCCGACAGCGGCGAAACCCAAAAGGAGGGTTATGTGTTTGGCGTGTACGCATGATCGCTGTTTCTTTGTTCCCACATAACCCCTAAAATGAAGGGATTTGAATAAAATATACGTCGTTAGATTCCTCTTGATGACGCGAGTGTCGCAGCATATAAATTAAAAAAAAAAAACAAAGAAAGATTGCGGAGTTTGGGGACCATAACGCGGATTTGGGAAAAAAATATCCATTACCATCGGAGTAGGATATCAAAATGAAGGGTTTTAAAAGGAAATTACAAAAATATATGACACTCATGTGTTTAAAATAATTTCAAAGTCACAAATCCTGTAAACAAACACAAAAGTTAAATCATCTGTAAAGAATTTTACGCGACCAACGAAAGAACAAACACAAAAGAACTAAAAAGTTGGAAATAAAAAAAGGAGTTAAAAAATTTAAAAACCCGACTGAAAAACTGAAACGCAAAAAACAGGCACATTTTAAATGAAACAAAACTTGGAAGCAGGCGGGGTTCATTTGAATATTAAATTATGAAATGAATGAAAATAGAATGGATCCCGCTTGCTTCCAAGTTTTGTAGTAGGTCCCTTTTTACCCGACTGCGGCGAAACCCAAAAGGAGGGTTATTATAAATTAATGTTCGCAAATACGAGTTTGGGAAATAAAACGTAACATTCAGTCACAGCATTATTAGAAAAAAACCATTGCCGACTTATGATTCTTTTTTAGCAGTCGGCAATGGTTTGTTGAATTAACAGCAATCAGGAAAAGGAAGTTCTGGGACTTATCTTAAGTAGCTAATAATATTAATAAAACCACAACTGTTATAGAGGAAAGTCACCAAATATGAAATAGTATCTTAATATGGAATACCTTCATTTCTCTAAGACTATAAGTATGAAACGCAACACTCGACCATCTTCTGTTCCATTCGGTCTATTGCACCACGTACGTGTTAGTAGACCGAATGGAACAGAAGATGGTCGAGTGTTGCGTTTCATACTTATAGTCTTAGAGAAATGAAGGTATTCCATATTAAGATACTATTTCATATTTGGTGACTTTCCTCTATTAATTAAACATGATTTCTTTTACCTCAACATGTCCTCCACATATTCCCCATATCTTTATGGCCTCAAAAGAATTTTTACCCATCGTTTTACCCATAAATTGTCCTTGTATATGGCGAGTAATTTCTTTGTTCCTGTCCGTCCGTCCCCTCGGTAATACTTTCATTGTTTGTGTATGAAACTGAATTATTTTTATATTGTGTTCTACATTTATGCTTTTTTTATTCGTTGTATTCATTCGTATGCTCTTTCAACAGATTTTTATTTAATTGTCTTTGTGTTTTATTTTGTGGGTCCCTTTGGGTGATGGTTTGTCTCGTATGGTAGACCGAGGTTTTATTTTGTCTTTATCTATGGGTATTTTAAATGAAAATTATTTTTGCTTGAAGTTTGACATACCACTAAATATACTTTGTAAAGAAATATCGAAACAAACAAAACGGTCACTGTCTCTTTTAAGGGTAAAATCTATAGGGAACATGCAAGTTATCGTCTGAGATGGTCTATTCAGTAAGTATACAATAGATTTGAGGAGACCTGTCCAGACACGTGCAATCGTCAACTGTTTGTAGCTTTCTCTTGATTGCTGCGTTTTTAATCAATTTAGATAGGTAAGTAGGTACTTAATATTCTTAGAACAATCATTATTACTTTTTAACTGATCGCTTCTGTCTAAAGCCTCTCAGTTACTACCTATCTTCTCAAATAGCAGTATAACTTATAATGCATTGTAGCAGATCATTAAAAGAGGCAAAGATTATTAATTTTAAAATTGCCTGTTAGATATCTAATGAGAGTTTCATGTTTCATACCAGTCGCTAACAAATAGATGTACAAAGAATAATTTAGATAAGAAATCGCGATTGTTAGACTATCTCACAGAGCTATTAATATTCCTGGTAACATCAAAGGCTAAGTATTACCTGTACAAAAAGTGAGTGATTATCATGTATTAAAGTTACATTGTACTGCCACGGCGTAAATTAATCTCATCAATAAGTTATTCTCAAATCAAAAGAGTTGTAAGAATACTTTTTATTGGAAGAGGACGGAAGTATCGCTATCTCACTCTGACATCACGAGAGCCGCCTTTGCGTGAAGTCCATTCATTTGAAATCACACCGTGAAATGAAACGCGCGCCCAACTAGCGACATCTATTAGCCGTTATTAGAAACACGTACGGTACACACCCTGCACACTTGAACTACGAAAACCACTGTTACTGCTTTGAAATAAAGGCCCTTTCAAAATCAATGATTACCAAGTGCAAGCAGCTAGCTGATTGTACGTCTCTTCCCTAAGTTCGTTCCCTCAATAAGGAGTCGGCAGCGCATAACTTTACTCACGCGCATCTGGCAGATCTGTAATGATTAACAGTTGAAATATCAACCATATTTTCTTAGCAATAGGAGTGAGTTTTAACTATATCAATCTAGCAAAGATTCCGGTTATATTTATGTCCGTCGTGACTGCACTGCTTATAACTTCAACAGTATCTTCAACTACATAAAATTTCTTTCCGTTTGCATATTTGATTGTATCAAGCAAATTATTGATCTGATGTTTCAACATATTATCGGCTTTAGTGTTCTTTTGCATTTACATGTTACTTGCTGTAGGGTATCCTTGAAAATTATTTTTTTGTCTATGATACTTCAAATGTTTGGTCCTTTTATTCTAAAAGGCGTATCAAAGCTTTTTTAAATCGTTTTTTTTTTCTTTAATTTTAACAATGATGATAAGTAATATTTATATAAATCCAAATAAATATTCATCCATTTATCTCAATATGAAGTTTATTAGTTATTATAATTCGTAAGGATATAAAATTAAACATGCAGGCAGCGTCGGGTAATCCTCTAATATTAGTACACTATGAAATCTCCGTTTTGGATTTGTTGTGTTGAAATGAGATACACGATCACCATATTCACAGAAACCTGAACTTAAATTCGTATATCCTAAGGTTGATATTGGAAGCACAGTTTCAAAGTCGTGGTTATACCCTCGGGGTGAAGGTATCGCCTGACGAGCATTGTGCAACGCCACAGGAGAGCAAATATGCCGTTATTCTGTCCGATTTCGTTGGAATACTGTTTCTAAATCGTGCGACTGTTATTGGTCTATGCTCTAGCGAAAGTAGCCTTCTTCGTAAGAATGCCAAGTTATTGTTCCTTGTTATTGAATCATGTGCTACTGGTATACTTAGATGGCCATTTCTTTTGTCCACTCTCTCGAAGTTATTGACAATTGTCACCATTTTTGCAGTCTTGAATAACGAGATTATATTTTATTGCGGCTTTACTGCGAAGTCGATCCAAATTATTTCTTGGTGCCTCGCCTTATATTCCACCTGCCTCATTTCATTATCATTACCAAGGATCAATATTACACGAATATTGACTCCACTAACAGACAATGGATAATTACAGATTCATTCTGGTCAGCCCTATCATTACAAAGTATCCGCTTGCTCCAAAGGCTTCTTACCGACCACTTTAAAGAGACATTGGAACCCTCACATGAAACACAGAATATAGACGAAGAAGAAGTAGAATAATGGAACATTAAAGGTCTGGTTACCTTGGTCGGTCCAAATGTTATAGTTAACGGTTTTGGAATTCTCTTGGCGATCACTAAGGCCTACGGGTCAGGTTTGCATAAGCCCTGCGTTGACCTTTCGTAAGATAAACATGAAAAGGTCAGTATAATGTCTGTTATAGCAGAACCCCATTCTGTTGCTGCAATTTGTTTGTAAGTTATGTCTTCTGATATCGCTTTTGTAAGGTGGCTTTAGTTTGGAGCTAGTTGAGGGCATGTAGAGAGTAACTGGTTCCCAACAACAATCAATGAATTCTGGGACTCTCACTCTTTCTTATCCCAGTCACCAATTCAAGGTAACTGGTGACTTTATCAGTTTGCTCTATTTTTATTCAATCCAATAAAAAGGTTTGAGGAGACCAAATATAACTTACTAGGTGATAAAAATCAAATCAATTACAACTTTCATCAGACATCCTTTCTGCAAAAATTAAAGTAGTCCAATGAATAAAGTTTTGACAAAGAGATCTGGGAAAAAAGTTGAAGGAGTCAAATGAAATAAGTTTGGGGACCACTGGTCTGTTAGCTAACAGTTTCGTGATTGAAATTTCAGATTCGATGCTGAGAAATTAAATTATTTTAAACTAGGTTTTCCCCTGTATTCACCTGCGTCAGGGGCAGAAATTAACCCATAGGAACATAATACTAGAATAGAAAATATCTTATATCCTAACCTATGTCATATTCCACCTGTATGCCATGTTTTATAGTAATCCATTGAGCCTTTTAAAAGTGAAAGGGTAACAGACAGACGTACAGGCTTACATTCGTATTTATAATATTAGTATGGATTATTCGAGCTTCTAGGTTTCTAAGGACTGGCTAAAAGATTGGCATCTACATCTGTTTTGCATGTCTACACTGCAAATGAGAAAAATGTAGACTAAACTCAGAGACGAAGTCGTTATTGAAGTGACTGTAAGTGTCATGTAGAAGCAATGGCCTCACAGTAAAGATGACATCGGGGGTACTTCTAGTTTTAATTACATTACGCCTTTCAAAACCATCCTGATTGCCTAGTACTTTGCCAACTCAAATTTTCAAGGATTACTCGAGAATGTCTTCATACACGTCATTTTCTGTCTCGAGACTCATGCGTATTATATTCAATTTCTATTTAATTGGCATTGTAAACAAATCTTATGACGAATCTGTTCCACAAATCACCGTATGTCTCGCTAAATTCAATGTATGAAGCATAGGAAATGATGAACGCTTATGAATAATCGAACGAACATTGTCTGCGACACAAAGACTAGTAAGTATTTGTGGTTTTCCTCCTGTCCCGGTTTCAGGAGTACATTCACCTCCAGCAGATTTTATTTCAGAATTTATGAATAGGTAATTAGAATCACTTTACTTTGTAAGTAGTTTGAATATTTTATTTATCATCTTGGAATTTGGGTTACGACGGAATCTTAGTGAGACGACGAAATCAGATCTGCAAACTTTAACTTGATTTATTTCAAAAGGTCAATGTACTGTATCTATTACTGGAATAATCACGAATATGTCACATGAAACGTAACCATCGTGTTTATTTCCCTGCCATGTTTACCTATTTCAAAAATATTTTGTTTGCGTTAGCTCGATCCGGTTCACGGAACAGGGTCCAGGTAGTTAAAGCTAATAGGAAGGAAGGAAAGGGACGAAGTCGTAAAAAGGTTGTTAAAAAAATGTTTAACGTTTATTTTGTCCATGTTAAGGAAGTTATCCCTAATAACGTAAACTCGAAGGGAATTTATAACGTACCTACTTGCAATAAGCAATATTGATACTTCAATCCGAGTAGGTACTGTAGTAATTTTGAATGTAAATGAAATCTGAACATTCAAATTGGTAAAAAGAGTAATTGGATGGCTTGATTTCAAATCCTTCGTTACTCGTGATTGGACCAATAAAAGTCGGTTCATTTGGGACCTAACTATGGAATGCTTGCGTAACAGGACATTGCACTATTTACTTATTTCGCAAAACTCACTGATGATTTCTACCATAACTCTGATTTCAGTTCCTTTTAACTTAGATACTTATTAAAGTAATACTGCTACCCTCAATATTGCTTATGGAAAACTACCATTTACAACAAAACCATTTATATTAATATCACGACGCTTGTTTCATTAGCAACCAAAAATATACTCAGGCGTCAATACATCAATGTGGGTGACATATTAGGTCCTCTACTTTTTACTAATGACCCTTGTCACGTCAAAGGTCCCCTTTTTTACGAAGGGCAGAAGTAAGGGCTAAACCACAATAGATGGTTGACCGAACGAGACCTTTGTCCATGATTAAAAGTAATAAGGAAATGATGCTAATAAGGATATGATCGATTGAAATGGTTATACAATTATAGGCAATGGTGGAGAAAGAGCTAGATGTATAGTTATCAAATATTTAATGATTGACAGTTAGGGCTATTATAATGCGGAATTAGCGGATTAATCATATTATTGTGAAGCTGTGAGTGTAACGATTCTTATGCCATGATTTGCATGTTATAAGGAATCCCATATTATGTTCAACCAGTATATCATTTCTACAAATTATTGCCACTATTGCTGTTCTGTTTCGTTTAAGATTCTGTTTGTTATAGTTTTGTCTCTCTTTCATCCTGAATTTACTTTTGTTTTCAATTTGTGAAAAAGATGTATCAGAACAACACCGAAATTTCCTTGATAAGATATTTTTACTGTAAAAAATCCTCTGATAAAAATCAAATGTACAATCCTTCGCACCCGAACATCTCACATCTGCACTCTCCTACTGAGAATCATGATAAACTTTCAATTCGACCAAAAATCGTCTAGCTAAACCCTTAGGGTAATATTTGTAGAAACCACGACAGAATAACTCATGGCCGACTTAGCTTCGGAATGAATTCCTTTTCAAATATTACTCTGGAAATGTGGTGTTGGACAAATAAAACCTTTCGGTGTCCCGGATTGAAGATTAATGGTCTAGAGGAGATTAATTTGGGTGTTATCTGGTTGGGTTCAGGTCGAGAAGTGATACTAGTGTTCGATTTGATTGATCGCCTTGTACAATAATTAGGTTCAGCTTATTGATTATGTTGGCTAGCTTACGGAATTTGATGATAGTTATTTTGTTTGATTTATTGATTTGTTTGATTGGTGCGCTATCGTCACTAGCCTTGTCTTTCAATTATAACAATCGGGTTCTTGAACTAATTATGAGGCGAAGCTGGAGTCCCATAGCTACTGTAATACCCGGTTATACGTATAAGGGGTAAGCTACATTCAGCAGTATTTAGCACGGAGAAAAAATTAAGTTATCCTGTTTAACCGATTGATTTGAATTTGATTTTATTTCTTTCACGTTATTTATAGTATTATCATTAGTCTAAGTTCTAAGTACAAAGGGTATCGTATTACCCAGTATGAACTGGGTTGTGGAGATCAGATAGGCAGTCGCTCCATGTAAAATACTGGTATTCAGCTGCATCCGATTAGACTGGAAGCCGACCCCAACATAGTTGGGAAAAGGCTAGGCAGATGATGTCATAGTAGTTGTCATAGTCGTAATCTTCGAGCTTCCAAAAATCTTATTCTCCAAATTCCTTCACACCGCACCTGTTTTTTGTCAAATTCTTACACTATCTCATCTATTAAACTCTGGAACGCGCTACCCCTGGGAATTAAAAAAGCTGAAAGCAAATTCACTTTTAAAAGGAAAGTACGTTCCCACTATTTAAATCAGACCAAATAGGTATTTTACAAGTTAGTCATGGTAATTACCAGATATGTTTTATTTTGGTATTTCTTGCAATATTTATTAGTTTATGTTATTTTTATATGTGTATTAGTATTAATATAAGTAGGTATATATATATTTTAATTGATACTGTATTTTTTTTTTTTTTTTCTAGTTAGTTTGTAGCCTACCACAATGTTGTCTTGTTTGACCCTAAGGTTGACTGGTAGAGAATGCCTTGTGGCATTAAGTCCGCCTATGTATCACTATTGTGCATAAAGTTTAAATAAATAAATAAATAAATAAATGATGATTAGTCGTAGTTCTTCTATTATGCAATCGTTGAGTTGTACTAGCATGGTTTATATTTTAAAATATCGAAATATGCCAGAAGTATGCAAGTTTAGATTACTGGACTTTCGAATAGAGGAGCTATTTTAAATTACAATCATCTGAATTTCTGAACGAATTCATCGTCCCACTAAGTCCACAATGGTTAGGTGCAAATAGTTTGTAATGATGTTGTTGTTAGTAAGTAAACAAATGATTTGATTTGCGGTTTGTCATCGTTTATTTAATTAGGTCAAAAATAGAACAATGCGAATTGTTTTCTCATTTTCATTAATATGAATGCCTTTGTTAGTAAATGTACCTATTTATTAATGTGTAATTTTTTTCATTCTTTAATCTAGGGACTGCTCATTGTTTTTTCTGTTACTTACAATAAATTACTCTCTTCTTGTTGTTTTTTTGCGAATTTAAGTTGATTTTTAAATTAAGTATTATGACAATATTTTTGATGATGATTTTTGATAAACTGCATCCTTATTTTAATATCTATCTATCACCTAATATATTTACATAGTAGCTAATGTTGCTTCTTTTTATTTTGATCGTGGCTGAAGTACACAGGTAACTCGTATAAATAAACAACATACGTCGAACTAGAACTTGTTTTCGTCAATTATCCAGGCATAATTACTCGTATCATAATTATTTCTATCCGTCAACCGGTCGTTGCAAGCAAAGCGTCAAACAAGATTATTGAATTTATGTAATTGAACCAACATTGCTCACAGAACGGATGGCCGATGGGGCCGAAAAGTTTTGGAGTGGCTACCGCGAAATGAGGCGTTGCGTTGGAAGGCCTCCCACTAGATGGACCGATGACCTGGTGACGGTTGCGGGGACCCGCTGGATGCGAGATGCCGGTCAATGTGGCGACACCTGGGGGGGCCTATGTCCAGCAGATGGCGTCTTTTGACTAAAATGATGATGATTATGATGATGAATTGAACCAATAAACTGCTAAATTAAATTAATCGAATACAAATTCCATTAATTTAATTTAGCAGTTATGGGAAATAAAAAAAAATAAAAAAATAATTTTCATGTTAAGCTGGGTGGGTTAGCGGAATTTATTGCACTACAATTTCAATCCATTCACTACCAAAATAATTATTGAACGGAGGTTATTTGCTACAAAATGGTGATTTCGTGTGACGAGATTGTGGCTTATCACAGTTTTTTTAACGGCGCGACAACGCAGCGTAGAGCTCTGTGAGCCTTACTTTAAGGTATTAATAGAATACTTTATTCTATTAATCTACGGTTAAAGATAATTATTTTCTCAAAAGAATTACAAATTCACTTACAGAGAAAAAGATCTAAATTTGATCATCACGGAAGATATGAAAATCCGCTTATATGATTAATTTAAACTTCATGTTTATAGCGTATTAAAATCAATCTGCTGCACACGTCTAGTTACGGTTGAAAGACCTGCTTACTCCATAAATTAAAAAGAGCGTAAAGATAAGTGTAAAAAGTAAATACTATGAGGTAATTACCCGTGACCGACGCCCACTATACTACACCATGAATCATGTTATTTTACGCCATGAATGGAGAAAATGGTATTGTAAGCTAGGTACTTGTGTGTGTTGTATTATATTTTTACAAGCAGTGTGCATTATTCCCCATTGCCAAAATTGTCCACCTTCCACCTGGGCGCACGACAGTGCCCCCGCCAAGTCGAGCAATAAAGCGCCACGGCAAATCCATTCTTTTCTCGAAATAGTTCAGGTCATTATAGACCTGTCCTTGATACTGGGTTGTTGTAGAAATACTAAGTTTTTAGGGTTAGCAAATTCTGTGCTAGGAAATCACAAACATGGACTTGTGAACTTACTAATAAAAATCAAAAGTAGAATACTCCTTAACGAATTTGAATATTAAAGTTTAGATTATCTGGTTGAAAGTTAGGACATTACACCTTTCCTAATTTCTTAACTATAATATCTGTATGATCATCATCGTCATCATGATCATAAGGCCTAGTGCGGTCTCTTAAAATGTTGGTTTGTAAGACACGCACCTGCCTTTATGATGTATTAAGGAAAGTAAGGTTTCTTAAATTCGAACCTAACAGACAGATGCGTTGCTGGGGAGTTTGTTCCGCCACTTCTTCTTTGCAGCTAAAACACTAATAAGTGTCGAAAGGTGGGCGTTTGGGGGACTGTCTGTAGTAAATAAGTAAAGTAAAGTTCTAAGTACTGTTCGAGAGTCATCATCATCGACTCAGGCCTCCTCTCTATGAGAGGGATCGGCTATAATCCACCACGCGGGCCTAGTGCGGTTTGGTAGATGTCACATGTCTTCAAATTTTTTGGTTCTAAGATATGCCGGTTTCCTCACGATGTTTTCCTTCACCGTTTTGAGAATAGTGGTGATGAAATAAATTGCACAAAGTAAAGCGCCTGCCTGGGTTCGATCCCATGAATATACTGTTCGTGAGGGCCGCCACCACTGGGCCAACACTGCTCTAGAGACTCTCACCTGTGCTGCTTGAGAGTAGTGGTGATGAAATCTATATCTATAATCTAAAAAAAAATTTTTTTAGTTTTGACTTTTTTTTAATTGTTTTATTTCTGTCGAAGATCATATTTTGTTTTTTTTTTTTTTTTTATTTTTAATTGTATGATTTTTGTTAATTCGTAATTGTTGTCGTTGTTATTGAATTATTGTTTCATATTTAAAAAAAAATAATTATAATAGTATTATTGTCCATAATTAATTAATTGAAATATTTTTAATGTGCATGTTTTTTATGTTTTTATTTATTGATGCTTATATGTATGATTTCAAACACAATGTAAATTGTTACCTGAATAAATTCAATCAAAAATCAACATAAAACGAAATAACGGAAAACTGTAATATTCTCCTAGCTTGTTATGTTTTTGTTCTGACATATTTTTTCTCAACAGTTGTACCGTGTTACTTCTAAAGCAATAGTGAAAATGCTTTCACTGTTAGTTAGCTGTCTTTCCTGGTTCGAATCGATGTAGTTTTTGCATGTTTTCACTTTTTCTCGTCGTGAGAATTAGATACACTAACCGCTAATCCACTTGTTAAAGCTGTATTGTGTTTTTGTTTGAAGTAGCGTTTATCCGGCTGTTACGCGTTAATAGGGCTTTGTTTTGTAATGGATTAAATAGTTTGTACTTTCACAGCAGCTGATATCTCAAAAATTGGTGATTTCAATGTCCAGTTTCGAGAGTTCTTTAATTGTGTACCATAATGTATACAGTTCGTAGGGAAGGGTTTGTAGGCACAGCATAGATCAAGTAGGAGAAGAGCGCTGGGTGCATCCATCCATCCATCCATCCATACATCTATCCATCCATCCATCCATCCATCCATCCATCCATCCATCCATCCATCCATCCATCCATCCATCCATCCATCCATCCATCCATCCATCCATCCATCCATCCATCCATCAATCCATCCGTCCATCCATCCATCCATCCATCCATCCATCCATCCATCCATACATCCATCCATCCATCCACCCATCCATGCATCCATCCATTCATATTAGTAGGAAGTAGAATTTATCACGCTCTCTTTGGTGCTCGTTTGAACGCACATTTTCATAATAATTCCGCCCTGATATGACTCTTTTTCTTCTTTCTTTTCTTTTGTTTTTTTTTTTGACTCTAAATCAAAACAGAGATCCTCGTTTTACGTCGCTGAAAATCCAAACCAACCTAATATCATTTGGCCTGTTTACTCCATGACCTAACTACCAACATCTCCGCCACAACATTTACGCTTGGCACTACAAAAATACATTTATTCTCTGGCTATACTAAGTACGGCACGGCGTAATAGGCCATGAATGATGTCTGCTGTCATGACCTATGGGTTTTCTTGAACACGTTCCGACGACAATGTGGAGACGCGTGACATTTATTTTTCACTAGAAAAGACATTTTGGACAAACATATTGTTGTTACTTATTGGGTTTGCTTGCTTCTTCATTATTGAAGGTTGTTTCTCTTCCTGTCGGGGCTGCGGGCTGTTCAAAAGAGATACCGCGGCCTCGGAAACAAAGGGCTCAGAATGAACATAGGTGGTTTTTAGTCAGTAGAAGTCTGACACTCCCTACCGCTCCGCCCGAAGCGGGAAGAGTCATCTGATAATTTCCCACCCATCAAAAAAAAAGGTTGTTTCTGTTGAACATCTTGCTTTGTATTTTTGTGTTTGTGGATGATTCAGAGAGCCACGTGTTTTGTTGCGGTAATAAGTCGCCTCCGTTTTTAGCGTAATAATTTTCATACAATTTTCATCTCAGTGTTCTGAGAAATTGAGAAAAGTAACGAACTCCGGACTCTGTCAGCCACCAATCTGTCCTAATAGGTTTATCTGAACCTTTCATCTCTTCTGTTTGGACTGGCAGCGATTTTTTAGAATAACTGGAGCTTTGATCTCCATTTCTCAAAACATCTTTGTTGGTTTTCAATAACTTACAAAGCGATGAAACTTATAAAGGGTGTAAAAGTACTTTTAACGCAAACGAAGGGCACATGTTCTCCCACCACTGCGATATTTTTTTTGTTCTATACCATACCTGGGGACCCCCTATTTACGGAGATATTGAGGGTCAATGTTCCAAATTCTGCACAGCTGTTTATGTAAATACTAGTTTCTCAGGTTGTAACTTTACTTAAATTACCTCCTTGACCCTTTTACTGTTCAAAGCATCCACTAGCACAATGTTTCAAAAATGCAATTTTGGCCCCCAAAAAAAATGTCGTTTCTCAGCAAAAATTTTTGCGTAGGGGTACTTTGTTTGATGTACAGAATGCTTTGTTGACGGCTGTGTGATGGGTTTGATTTACACCCTGTATTAGTTAAATATGATCCAAACATACTTTATTTACATTTTCTTCTACCTCTCAATAACAACGTAACATAATTCAGACTAATAATCTCAAGACTGTCTGAAGGTTCATCTTCATGCTCAGACATATGTCTCTGTCAAGGGTGCGTTAATGTGTGCGGGGGCACGGGCAGCGGTTGTAGTATGATAATTACTGCATTATTAATTTATGGCTGTTATTATTGTGAGAGATGCTTCTTTCTAGAAGCATTACTTCACAATCTGAGAATAGTTTTGAAATAGAGGAAAATTCAGATAGATAACTTAAAAGCATGGTATCAACGATAACGATAAAAGATGCTAATTCGGAAAAGACTGGCCCTGATTGGTCCCAGATAGAGAGAAGTGGAAAAAGAGTATGGTGGCATTTGACATCTAGTGGAAAAACCCAGGTTAATAATCATATACTTATGTAAGAAATGGGTACAATGCGGCAAGAAGGGATAGATTCAGGTATGTCTACCAGGGTTCGTGTCCAGTCTGCCAGGGTTGCGTCATTTATTCGAATGAGTAACCGCAGTCCTGTAACGCAAAGGGAATTAGGAAGAACACGGATGGGTTTTAGCCACTAAGAGTTTGACACTTCTGCTCCGTCCAGAGTGGGAGGAGTCATTTGATGATTTCGCATTCTTAAAACACATAACCCTTTGCGTTTCGCTTCAGTCGGGTAAAAAAGGGTCTGTGAAACGACTAAATACGACTACTATTGGTACAATATTCTCAAATCGTGGCGAGCTTATAATTGCAGGATGTAGGAAAATTCCTCAAGTAAATACTTGGACTAGACTAAAGATGCTGACAAAGAAATCATGTGTCTATTCATACGCAATAAATAATTAGTAAGTGCGTCATTTACTTGGTCATACAAGCGAGGCAATGACTAAATCTAATAACTGTTGTGTACATATTCTTACTCAATTCTGACGCATTATTTTGTGATAGTGATCTCAACGGAACTAAACTACCGGTGCGTAATTAGTTTATGTAAGCAGTGTGACTAAATTAGTACGTTTTTCTGACGTCTTAAATTGAGGTGAGACCAAACAAGCATAGAAACAGATTAAGAGCATTATTTTCTTGAAATCCTTGGCATTCTCGTTGATCAGCTGTCTAAGCTTTTCCTAACGAAGAGAAGGTCGGCTTCCACTGTAAACGGATTTTTTTTAATTGGGGCAAGCCCACCACACTATTCCCAAACCACTGTAACTCTTGTTAACCAGAATCAACCGTGGCGACCACGACAAAAGCGCCGAGACAATGAAGCTCGACGAAGTCCCAGAGAAATGGTTTAACTGTCTTGGATCCCGCAACGAAATTAATCAGAAAAGAACAGCGACCACAACCCAGTTAGTACTTGGCATAGGATACCCCCTGGAATTCGATTGGTAAGACTGGTTTTCAGACTTTTGTGCATCTGACTTCTTGTAACCGTGCAAGTGATAATAGGGTAGTTAACAAAAAAAATCTAATTAGTCCGTCATATACTTAGATTTCCAAAAACTATTGGACACGTATTTTTTCTTTTTTCACGTAAGCAAACAATGAATACGATACAGTGCTTTGAAAACTCGTGTGACTTCATACTCTAAGACATTAGTATGACATTTTTTAGCGGTCAGTGACGTCACCTACCCCCTCTCACATCTTTGAAGCGTTGTATCATCGTCAACTTTTATTGATTTGATAAAACAAAAAATACGTATCCAATTTTTTTCGATAATCTAACAGACAGACTAATTAGAATCTCATTTTTTTTAATTCAGAAAACATCCCAATTATCGCATATGAATCCTAAAAATCAGATGTGCGTGACTTCTGATCGAAGACCTATGACTTGGCTGTCTGACGGTCACACCACTTCGCTTCGTGCTCGCATTTTCGTTCGTTAAATCCCCTTAACGACCTTTACGTGACAAATCAGCAATATTATCTTTGTGGCTGAGTTTTGAAATAAATAATAATAATAAAATAAAGTGCGAGCCTTCAACGGTTGGGTCATGCCGGTTTTGATGTACTCTTTCGGTATACTCAAATGGACTCAAACAGAGCTAGACGCCCTGGATAGGCGGGTCCGTACATTGTTGACGGCATATCGAATGCATCACCCACGTTCTTCGGTTATGCGACTGTATATCCCACGGAAGTGTGGAGGTCGAGGCTTTTTAAATGCTAAGACTCTTCATAATCGTGAGATATGCAGTCTCAGGGAATATTTCCTAGAAACCGACGTGGGGATGCATCGAGATGTTGCAGCAGTGGACAGGGGCCTTACCGCGCTCTCCTTGGCTAAAGAGAATTGGCGCAAACCTGTAGTGCTTGACACTAACGACCGCATGGAGGTATGGCAGAGTAAGGAGCTTCACGGACGCTTTTTTCGGGCCCTACACGGGCCTGATGTAGACTTCCTAGCGTCCGTGGCCTGGCTACGTTCCGGGGAACTCTTCGGAGAAACCGAAGGTTTTGTCTGTGCAATTATGGACGAAGTTATGATGACGAATAACTACCGGAGATTTATTGTGAAGGACGGTACGGTTGACATATGTCGGGCATGCCACCGTCCGGGCGAATCAATCCGTCACATTATCTCCGGGTGTTCTCGTCTGGCTAACGGAGAATATTTACATAGACACAACCTTGTAGCCAGGATTATCCATCAGCAACTTGCTCTGCAGTACAACCTTGTGGAATCGGAAGTGCCGTACTACAGATATGTGCCCGACCCAGTTCTCGAAAATGGCCATATCACACTGTACTGGGATCAATCCATCATCACTGACAGGACTATTATAGCTAATAAACCTGATATAGTGGTGGTGGATCGATCAGAGCGGCGCGCAATGATCGTTGACATAACCGTCCCGCATGACGAGAACCTCGTGAAAGCCGAGAAAGATAAGCAAATCAAGTATCTTGACTTGGCTCGCGAGGTTGTCGACATGTGGGATGTGGACTCAGCGATCATTGTGCCGATAGTCGTTTCAGCCAATGGCTTAATAGCCAAGAGCTTCGACCAACACCTGAGGAGGCTCTCGTTAGGCAGCTGGATCAAGGGCTTGATACAGAGAGCGGTACTCCTGGACACGGCACGCATTGTTAGGAGGTTTCTTTCTCTGGAGCCCTGACCGCCGGTAGCTTGGACCCTGTTCCCGATACCGGTGGGCTACAATTTTTTATATTTTTAAATGTTTTTTTATTGTTTTTTTTGTAAAGAATATTTAAAAATGTAATAAGTTTGTAACAAAATAAATAAAGGGAATAATAATAATAATATTCCACAACTATCACACAACGCCATCTAGTCCCAAGCTAAGCAGAGCTTGTGTTATGGGTACTAGACAACTGATAAACATACTTATATATTTCTAAATACATACATAATAGATAAATTACACCCAGACACAGAACAAATGATCGTGCTCATCACACAAACATTTGTCCTGGGTGGGAATCGAACCCACGACCTCCGGCATAGCAGTTAGGGTCACTAACCACTAGACCAACAGGCCAATCAATAAACCACAATGAGCCCTAAAGATATTATTTTATAATGCCATTTAATACAATTCTTATTCCAACAAATATTCGAAAAGCAACAATTATTTTATAGCGTGTGCCTTTTATAATGGCTTCTAATGAAATCGCGATTATTCCCGTTAGGCCGAGCGCACGCGAGCTTATTGCACTTTTTATTCCCGGACTTCTAGGAAATAACATTCTTTGTGCTGGATACTCGTGTGTCGGTGGCTTGCGAATGACGTTTCGTTTGTTAAACCTTTTGTGCAGCGATTGTTTGTGGAGACTTTAATTTATGAAGCTTAAGGGTCTCACTCACCGGAGCGTTTGCCTGTAATGTAAAGCAATCCAAGATTCAATTTTTTGTACAGAAAAAAGACATCTCATCGGCCTTTAGCCTTTTTGCAATTTATGTCGGCTTCCCGTATAACCTTATGCAACTGAATATCTTTTTTTTTTCATGAAAGAACTGCTTATATCAGTCTGATCTCCACTACCCTATTACTGGGTAATACGATATTCCTTGGTAAGACTAGTTGTCAGACTTTCTGGTCACTCTTAATACCTGTGACGACTGTCAAAGATTTGATCTACAAATGACAGTCGGAGCCAACGGCCACAAGCTTTCCGAGGCACAGAGGAAACTCTGTATTTAATAAATGGTCACCCATCCACGTACCTACCTTGGTAAGCGCGACTTCACCAAAATCTAGCCGTGCAGCTGTTATTGTTTAGCCATTGTAAAACAGAAGAATAGGGATGTTAACTGACTTAAAAAAAATATGATTCTAATCAGTCCGTCTGTTAGATTATCTAAAAATATTGGATACGTTTTGTGTTATCAAATCAATAAAAAATTACAAAGATAAAACTCGTCAAAGATTTGAGTGGGAGTTTGTGACGTCACTAACCGCAAAAAAATGCCATACTAATGTCTTAGAATACGACGTCACACGAGTTTTCAAAGCACTGTAACGTCTTCGTTGTTGACTTACGTGAAAAAAGAAAAAGTACGTGTCCAATATTTTTTGGAAGTCTATCTGACGGACTGATTTGATTTTTTTAGTTAACTTCCCTATTGTTACTGTTACCATTTGTGTCGTTCCTGCTCGGTGCACATTTGAGTTTGAACAGTAACATTACAGATGGATGCTTCTAGTGTAGGGGCGCCTTAAGGTTGCGGCCTGAGTAGTATTGCGTTTGCGTATTACCGTGGGGTAAAAGGATGGCATATTATTTAACGTGGGCAATTTCTCGCTCTCTGTTTACTTTAGCTTGCTGTTTGCTATTTCCCAGGTAGTTTCATTTTGAAACTTACGTTGGTGGATATTATCTATGAAACGACGAAGATGAATACAGGTTCGTTGAGAAAATGCCGTTGTTTAGACAGACTCAAAGAATCCCTTCTTTGAGTCTGTGTAAACAACGGCATTTTTTAGTCTGCAGTGGGACACAAATAACTGATAATAATAGTCATTTAAGCAGATTTATATTCTTCTTTACGTAGATATAGCGGTATTGTTGTGTGTATAATAGTGCATACAAACAAATACATTTTTGATTCTGAAAACAAGGCCAATCTATATCGATTATATCTCTTGATTGGGTGGCACATGTGACTGAAGTGATGGGTATTAATGTTGATGACTAGAGAGGCAAAGGAAGGTCTAATAAAATATGGATGGGTTTGTGAGGAATTAGGTAGGTACTGAATATGCATAAAAACTTAAAAACAAAAAATAAAACCGCCTTCAATAAAAAATAAATCACGAAAAAGTAAAAAATAAAGTTTAGAAGAAAAATTTTAAGAATTCTCGCTATTTCTCCAGCATCTCATCATCAAATCCTGACTTGATGATCATGGGACCACGTGGGAAGTAAACCCTTTCAAACAAAAATATGATATTCCAAATAGGTCCAGCCATCTTCGAGTTATCGGGGAACATCAATAAAAAAAAAGATCCGACGAATTGATAACCTCTTTCTTTTTGAAGTCGGTTCAAAATACACATTTCGAGACACAAATACCACACACAGACATAACAGACCACAGAAATCGATCTCACACGTTAAAACAAACAGTCAAAATCACATATCGCTTGTCAATATTAGAACCATTACTTTCTATGTTTACTAACAAATTCCTCGCAGTGTAACTGTGACTGTTCCGTCAGTGATAAGTGATAAGAATGATAACGTATCGCGGGTCAGAGCACCAGGAAATCCTCTGATAAGAGGAGATGGAGCAGACTTGATGACGCTGGGTAGTTATTCTGTTGCTGTTAGAAATTCATTAGATAGTATTATAACAGAACTTGTAGTGAAACTTGGGGCTGCGGGTCGCGTCGGGGCTGAGGGTGGTTCAAAAGAGATACCGCGGCCTCGACACAAACGGCTAAGAAGGAACATGGGAGATTTTTTGTCAGTAGAAGTGTTACACTTCCTACTGCTCTGCCCAGAGCGGGAGGAGTCATCAGGTGATTTCACACCATTAAAAAAAAAAAGAGTAGGTAGGCAGCTAGTAAAGCTCACCTCTGCCTAGCCCTTCGTGAATTAAAGATGTTGTATTTTAATAAATCAGAACTTCTGATATTTGCTTTGGCCTTATTATCATTGTGCGTTGTTATGCGAAGTGGATTGGCTTGAATATCCGGATTGTTATTGGTTTTATTTCTTTTAGATTTTTTTTTGCTAGATCCTTGAGTTTTGTTTCAGGTCACTGGTATTACTAGCCCACTCCCCTTTTCTTTTTTGATATTTGGTGGAAAATCATTAAATAACCTCTCCCGCTCTTGGGCAGAGCGAAAGGCAGTGTTAGACTTCTACTGACTAAAAACCACCCATGTTCCTTCTGAGCCCTATATGTCGAGGCTGCGGTAACTTGTGAACAACCCGCAGCCCCGCGGCCCCATTCCCCTTTTTTTTTTTTTTTTTTTTGGTGGGTGTAAAATCATCGAATAACCCCTCCCGCTCTTGGGCAGAGCGAAAGGGAGTGTCAGACTTCTACTGACTAAAAACCACCCATGTTCCTTCTTCGCCCTCTATGTCGAGGCCGCGATAACCAGAGGACTACCCGCGGCCCGGCCCCATTCCCCTTGAAAAGCTATTTAGAAAACCCTAACTGCCTTTTATACGGTACTTGTTACTTCTGACCTCATTGCCTATACAAACATGGGGATTTGATTTGCTCCTCTCTCTGTATCTCTCACCAAAAATTGGCAGCTCTTAAAGAAAGAAAGAAAAAGTTTTATTGGTTACACACAGGACAGAATAAATTGACAAAAAAATAAAATTAAAAATTTTAAGCTTAAAACACTTAAAATTAGAACATAAAGAGATAAAGAGGGAGAGAGATAAAGTTTTTAATACCTTACCATATCTTCGTCCACAAACTCTGAAATCCATACGAGCGCTAAGATAATCTCATCACAAAGTAACTTAGATAAACTTAAAACTGCAGAAATCTGTTACAACCTATAAAACAGCTCCACACTCCGATATAAACCTAGAAATCTTCACGGCAGCTATCGTAATGTCGGCGCCAGTCTTGATGGCGCCTCTCAAATACATGCAAACGACTTAATGCTTGCTGCTATAAAACTTGACAATTCCTACGTCTCTAAACTGTTATTATTTGCTAACAGATTGTCCTAGTTTGGTTGTGGTTTCTGGAGTATGTGCTGTTATGGGGGGAATTGAGATTTATGTGATGTTCTTTCTGGTTTATGAGTTCCTGGTAGCTTTTGTCTGACTATGTTACTCTTCGACTTGAAATATCATTGCAATAGATTTCAAGATCTTTACTGGTACTTCTGTACAAAATCAATGTTCTGTCGTCCACATTCTCCCTAAATCATAATTATTTAAAGACCCAGCCTTTGCCCAGCTGATGATGCTGATAGTAACAGTAACTTATTTATTTATTTATTATTATTTTTTTTGGAGTTATTAAGCTTAACTAACGGCGCTACTCAGAGATATTTAATGATTACTTAAGCCGTCCCTTAGTAAACATTTGACATACTTTTGTATGACAAAACTGTCAAAACGTGATGGCCTAAGTAATCATTAAAGCTTTCTGAGTGCGGCAGTAAATCTAAGATGATGCTGTTAACACAAGACTTGCTCACAAACTCGGTCAAAACCAAAGGCAAGCCAACCAGTATTAAAATATTTTAAAAACATTATTATTCCTTTCGAAACAAAAGTTGGGAACAAATGTTACACAAAGAACGGGGAACAAATAAATCCTAGTGTATGGTAGTGTCGACACGTGTGTCAGACACCGCCCGCTCTACGTGTTGCGAAGATATTTCTTAATTTATTTGTTACGCTAGGAAGATAATAGTTCGTGTTTGGGCATACGTTTTTGTTGGGCTGTTATATTGTCGGTAATTATTTTGCCTAAAGTGTAAGAAATAATATAATAGGGATGTTTACTGACTTAAAAAAATGTGATTCTAATTAGTCCCTCTGTTAGATTATCGAAAAATATTGGATACGTATTTTTTACTTTATCAAATCAATAAAAATTGACGAAGATACAACGCGTCAAAGATTTGAGAGGGGGTAGGTGACGTCACTGACCGCTAAAGAATGTCATACCAATGTCTTAGAGTATGACGTCACACGAGTTTTCAAAACACTGTATCGTCTTTATTGTTTGCTTACGTGAATAATGAAAAAATACGTGTGCAATATTATTTGGTAATCTAGATGACGGACGAATCAGATTTTTTTGTTAACATCTCTATTGTATGTTTACTTTATTGCGGAAACATCTTAGCAAATGGACATAATTCGTAAACGTAGGTAGTAGACTCACAAGCAATTATACAGGGTGTAAATGAACCCTTCACACGACAAGGGTAACAATGATGAACGGTTAGCGCAGTGGCTGAGCGATTGGACTGCTGCTCTGCGTGTCGCGGTTTCGATCCCCGCACGGAACAAATATTTGTATGCCCTTACAGGTAGTTGTTTCGGGTCTGGGTATTTGTGTATGTGAGTTTAAATGTTTGTTAACGCACCCACGATACAGGAGAAATCCCTAGTGTGGGGGCAACGTTTTTTTAAATGATGATTTATCAAAGTTCAAATGTGAATATAATAATCGATTACAACGTACTGTATGATAATGAAATGTGTGATATTGATGATTATGGAGTATTTCCAAAATATTAGTTTCGTTATGCAACATGAAAATAAAATCAATACAGTAGGCGAAAATTAAAAGGTACTGCTGACTATACGCAAAATACCTACGCTCATTTGATGTGGAGTTGCGGACACGAACCCGATATACAACACAATAAATAAGTTAGAAATGGCCCAAGGCAATAAGTCCGCCTTTGTACGGTTATTTTTACTTGTGAATAATTTACTGTTGTTTTTGTCCTCTTTTATTATCAATACAATCGTGCTTATTAATTATTTTGTTTGTACATAATTATAATGTAGGTAAATGTATTTCGTTGAACTTGGAGTAGACCTTTCCACAAAACAGCCTTTTACATACTTATAATCTATCTATTCTATTAAATTCAATAAAATTCTTTGTGTTTATAATAGGTTAGTTAACAAATAAAATCTAATTAGTCCGTCAGATAGATTGCCAAAAAATATTGGACACGTTTTTTTTTTCACGTAAACAAACATTGAAGACGATACAGTGCTTTGAAAACTCGTGTGACGTCATATTCCAACACATTAGTATGGCATTTTTACCGGTCATATTTTTCGATAATCTAACAGACGGACTAATTAGAATCACTAATTAATATTTTTTTGGTCAGTAAACATCCCTATTAAAATTCCATTGGATGACTTTTTCTATAAATCCTCGCCTCTTCGGAGATTTTTGACTGACACTATCACCTCTGTAAACGAACCCTTCAGACGTTATCAAAATACCACAAACTTTAAAATATCATCCCCATCTTCCTGTCCTTGTCATATTCACGTAATTCGTACTCACAAACTTTCTGTATACCGTACATCGGTATTTCGAACTTAGGAGTAACGTAATACAGTCTCTATTTGTACGTTTTCTCCTTCCATTTTCCTTTTTTCAGACGTCCGGGCATCATTTACTCCTGTCTCTTTCGTACTATTATAACAGAATCCATGCACCTATTCTGTGACCTTCCTCTCCTTCGCCATACATCAACATTTAACACAATAAAATACATCAAACAAAATTGCAAAACAAAAACTCTAAACTGTCCATTCTTCACTTTAAACTCATATAAAATCTACCTGTTGTGCACATGTGCTACAAAGTATCGGGTATCAAGATTGAGGCGTGTTAAGGTGTTCGCAAGGCAATGACGTAACGCAAGGCGCCAACTGCGACCGAGAACGTTTGGCGTAGATGGTTTGTCTAGCTCCTCATTTTGATCGAACGACTTGCAATAGCAGGCACTTGTTACTTCCTGTGATTTTCGGCCTGAGTATTGTAGATATTAAGTAAGTTCTGTCTGTCTGTCTGGTTTATCGGATATCAAGATTGAGGCGTGCGTGCTGCGGGTTGTTCGTAATAGATACCGCGGCCTCGACACAAACGGCTGAGAAGGAACATGGGTGGTTTTAGTCAGTAGAAGTCTGACACTTCCTAGCAGGAGAGTTATTTGATGATTTCCTAACCCTCCAAAAAAAGCATGTAAAGGTGTTCGCAAGGCAATAACGTGACGACAAGGCACCAACTGCGACCGACGTCGTATTGACGTTTGGCGTATTGAGATGGTTTGTCTTGCAGGCGATTTTGATCGAACGACTTGTAATAGCAGGCACTTGTTACTTCGTGTGATTTTCAGTTAGATAATTTTAGATATTCGTCTGTTTATCGGATATCAAGATTGAGCGTGTAAAGGTGTTCGCGAAGCAATAACACAAGGTGCCAACTGCGACCGACAAGGTTTGGCCTAGTGCGATCGTTTGTCTTGCAACTGATTTGGATTAAACGACTTTTGGATTTTCGGCTGGAGTCTTTTAAGTAGAGATTAAGTAAGTTTATTGGGTTCTGCCTACTCCATAGGAAATTGGTGTAAGTCTAAGTACCGATTAAGTAAATTTGTATGTAATACAGTAATTTGTGCTGCCCGGGCAGCAGCGCCATCTAACGGGTCCAACTGTAAATATAAACCATTCTAGAATTCACTGGATCACACACAAAAAAAAACATCGCAATCGGTCCAGCCGTAATCCCCATTATCAAAATTATCCGACATTTATTGAATTCATTTGTTACAAAAAATGAGATAAATGAAGAACCGCGCGACCGATTCTGTGCAAACTTCACATAAACCATGTACTAAATAGTCCGAACAAAGCCTTAACATTTGGTTTGGATATGTGAGCCCGATCTTGAGTTATAAAATTAATCAAATCAAATCAAATCAAATCAGTTTATTGCATACATGTTGTACATGAGTTGGAATTGTTTTAGAGGTATCAAACATGCACCCTGTGAGGGCACTGCAAAACAAATACAAATACAAATAAAATCGAATTAATAACATTTCATATCATAATTAGCTTGTCACGTTTTACAAAATTATTAAAATTATAAAAGATATACAGTATTAATTATGTCAAATCAAATCAAAATAAAATCCAAAGTCAAAATAAATAGGAAATTATTCAAATATTTTATTTAACCTTTAAAAATAACCTACATTTGTTTAACCTGCGTGATGAGCTATTTATTTTATTATTTCTTTATGTTTATCTTCAAAAAACTCTTGCAATGTGTAGTAACACTTCTGGTTTAAATAAGTAAACAATTTAGTTTTAAATAAATTGTTCTTTTTAATTTCTTTTAAGAATTTCGGAATTTTATTATAAATTTTAATACACATTACATACGGACCTGAATGAAAAATGGCTAGTTTTGAAACTGGTAATGCGAGATCATTTCGGTGCCGCAAGTATCGTGGCTGGGTATAATGATCTTTATTTAAGGGGAAAAGTGATACGTTTTTTCGGACAAACAGGCAAATTTCAAAGATATACAGAGACGTGAGTGTAAGGATATTCTGTTCTTTAAAATGTGGTCTACAGCTGTCCATGCCTCCTATATTCATTAATATTCGTATGCATCTTTTTTGTAGCTTGAAGAGCTTATCAACGTTCGTACTATTACCCCAAAGTATTATGCCGTAACGGAGCCAAGAGTGCGCGTATGCATTATAGGCAGCTTTAGCAGATTTAAAATTCGTAGATTTTTTTAATTCCGATAAAGCGTACGAAAACCTACAAAGTTTGTTACTTATTTTTGTTATATGAGATTTCCAATTTAGGTTTGTGTCAATATTTAGGCCTAACAAATTAAAATTATCAACGCAGTCAAGTTTGGTTTTGTCAAAGGTAAAGTTTATGTCGAGAGGGCGTTTTTGGTACGGTCTAAATTGCATTATTTTAGTTTTAGCGAAATTTAATTCAAGATTATGTTCATTTAGCCAATTAAGTATGTCAGATAGAATTCGATGAATGTCATTTTTAATGGTCAAATTATTTGAACATGGGAATACAACGGAGATGTCATCCGCGAACAAAACGCTCACGGCGTCTATTATTTTGGGAAGATCATTTATATAAATGAGAAACAATATGCAACCGAGTACGCTACCTTGTGGAATTGATTTATTTATATTTATTGGTTCCGATCTAACATTAGTAATTTCTCCAGTACTATGATTGTAGTGTTCAATTTCTACATATTGTGAACGATTTTCAAGGTAAGACGTGAACCATTTATGAGCTATGCCGCGTACGCCTATTCCCTCTAATTTATTCAGGAGGATGTTATATTGCACTCTATCGTATGCTTTGCTCATGTCTAAGAGAATACCGATAGCGTATTTTTTGTCATTAATTATATTTAAGATCTGCTGTATATATTTATAAACTGCGTTGGTTGTCGATCTATTTTTCCTAAATCCATTTTGGCTGTCGTTAAATATATTAAATGTTTCACAGAAAGAATATAGGCGAGTTGTCATTGCCGTTTCTATAATTTTTGAAAAAGTTGTCAAAAGTGCTATGGGGCGATAGTTATTACAGTCAGTCTGAGAATCTTTTTTGTGGATTGGTTTGATTACCGAGATCTTAAGTAGTTTGGGGACGGTTCCTTCAGTGAAGGATTGGTTTATTAAATATGCAAGTGGCTTGGCTAGTTCCTCTGCGCATGTTTTAACTAATGTGGGTGGGAGTTCATCAAAACCATAGCTTCTCTTGTTTTTAAGGTGTCTTATTATTGAGAGTATTTCATAGTCATCTACTGGTTTGACAAATAGAGATTTATCGTTTTTTGTAATGACAGGTCGACCGGTTTGAGCGCTAGACTTTCCACCAACTGACTTAAAGAAGTCGTTAAAAGCGTTTGCAACAGTGCAAGGGCTTTCCAATAACGTATTTTGTATTTTCAATTTAATATTTTTCTTTGTTCTTTTGGTTGTTTTATTTGTGCGTTCTTTTATTATTTGCCACATCGTTTTCGAAATATTAGTGCTATTTTGTATCCTTTTAATATTTATGAGTTTTTTAGATTTTGTAACTACTTTTTTTAATAGTTTTTCGTATTTTTTGTAGTATTTGAATAAGATAGGGGCTTCATTTTGTGACAGAAATGTTTTAAGTAGACGTTTGTGCTGGCAAGACACTTTCAAACCGGTAGTTAGCCATGACTTCTTTGTCTTGTTTTTAAGTTTAATTCTTGTTTTTGGAATACAGGCATTTAAGATACTTAAAATTTTTGAGTGGAAAGATTCATAGTTTGAATTAACGTCTGTGTCGTCTGACAATATTGATTGCCAATGTATTTTACTTAATTGCGTTTTAAAGTTTTCAATGTTTTTGGCATTAAATATTCTTTTTGTAATATACCACGTGTTCCGTTCATTTATTAATGCTTTTTTGGGAATCGATAATTTTATTCCCTTGTGATCAGAAAGTCCGAAGTCTTCAACAGAGGCCTTAAAGTGTTCCAATTTAAAGTTTGTAAATATTAGATCTATACATGTAGCACTTGTTTTAGATATTCTGGTAGGATCATTTATCATTTGGTCGAAGTTATAGCTACTCATAGTGTTTAATAAATTTGTAGTGCTATTTGAATTTTCTAATATATTGACATTGAAATCTCCTCCTATAATGATATTCTTTTTACTATCTTTGGTTGCCAACATTTGCAAAAGTTTTTTGAGAGAAGCATAAAATACATCAGTCTCTCTATTTTTCTGAGGCCAATATATCACTACGATGACAATATTTTGGTGGACTATTTCTGTTGCACACACTTCAAATACTAACTCAACTGACAACGATGTTATGTCTGGTCGGTCTAGGGTTTCAATATTTTCCTGTATAAAAATGCATACGCCTCCACCTTCGTATTGTTTCCTGCTGTACCAGGAAACCGCATTATATTCATCTATGTGTAGTAGTTCAAGTTTATTTTCAGTAATCCAGGTTTCTGTCAGACATATTGCATGAAAGTTGTGTTTTTCTTCAATGACCGATTGTAGCAAATCTTTTTTATTTTTAAGACTGCGTATATTTTGGAATAAAACTTCAAAATTAGTTGCGAAAGGAACAAAGTTCACTTTGCCTGTTTTTTGTGGTCTGGGTCGGGAAAGATAGTCTACTTGTATTATTTAGCGTTTCGTTACGGTTTTCTTTTCCATCCACTATTAGTTTGTTATTTTCGATGTTTTGGTGTATTATAGAACGACCTTCTCTTTGTTTTCTTCTTCTCTGTAAAAATTCTTTATCAAAGAAAGCAGACACGTATAAGCCAAGACTCTTTAAATAATCCGCGTTTTCCAAGATATATTTAGTCATTCTTTTGCTGATCAGTTCCACCCGTAGTGGTCGTCTAAATCCGTTTCGTCCTATACGTTGTAGCTCTTCAATATAGCCACTGAGGTCGACATTCAATGTGTCTTGAAAAGCAAATATTATTCTATCTTCAAGGTTAATTTCTGTTTCGTTATAATACTCGTTTAAGCCGTGAATAACAATTGTTTTACTATGATCATTTGAAGTATTCATAGAGATATCGGTCACGTTCAGATGCATGTTTTTGTTTTGTAACTCGGCTATTTCTGTTTTAAATTTTTCGGTTTTTATCTCAAGTTTTTGTATGGTTTCGTTTATGTGAATAATATTGGTGGTCATTTTAGTTTGCTCAAGAGATAGTTGTTCAGTTTTTTGGTATATTTCTTGTTGGAGCTTTAATACAGCTATACTGATTTCTGATTTGATAGTGCTTCTGATTTTTGTCAAGATAGATTGTTGTTGTAATTCCAACTTTTGGTCTAATAGTTGACTAATTTGTTCTATTGTGATCGATCGCTCCGTATCTACTAAGGTCGGTGATGAGATCGTAGAATTGTCAATGTTTGTTTGCGGTGCGTCATAATTTCCTGTGTCTCCTAGTATACTTTGGTCGTCTTGTATTTGGTCGTCAATGGACATTATTGTGTCGTCAAGGGTAGCTGGAGGGTGTCTCCTAACAGGTGTGTCGTCATTTCGTATTTGTTTCGTAGAGGTTTTACACGATGGGCATCGCCATATGTTAATTAATTTACTCTTATTTTCTACATAATACGCTGTAGTCATGTTGATACATCGGTAGTGGTACAGTTTTTGGCAAGTACAACATCTTAGCAGTTCTCCGCGACCTATTGCTTGTTTACATCCAGCACAATTCATTTTTGTGGGTATTCAATAAAAAGAATGTTCCGTGCAGTGATAGTTGAGTTCGTCGTTAATAGTACGTTGTGTGATGACTCACCTCAGCGGGCTCTGCGCGAGTGCACAGTTCGTTATGTTAGTTTTTAAAATGTTTTCACTTATAACTTTTTATTGGTTTGATGTATCACTTTGCACTTTTCACCACTAGTTAGGTTGTTTAGATGGCTATACTTTGATATATAGAATAACAATAAACAGTTACTTTGAACTTACTTTAGCGATTAAAATCTAAGAGCAATTCGTAAACACGTCTTTGACACTTAACAGCGCACCGCGATCCGCGATCGCGATTACAACGAAAAGTAGCATTGATTTTTATATATATAGATTTATATGGGTATATTATATATACTATTGAGTACACTTCTCCCTAACCCTTCTTTACAGGATTACAAGCGTCATGATATATGTTATTGAAAAATGTTGAATCTTCGAGTGACAACACTGACAACTGATTGTTTATGGCTAATATTTTTGATAAAATAAAACGAGAAATGAGAATATAAATAACGAACAAAATAAGACATTCACACAACTTTTCCTCTCATTTACAAATCAAAAGAATATGTCCATTAAAAGTCCCACTAACAGGCTAATTACATTTGAAATCCATAAAATTACATGTAATGATTACCGTGAAAACAAATTACATTAAAATGCATTAATTGTAATGTAAACTGATGGGCTCCCTGCGTAGGCGCAGACACTCCACTGCTTTACGATTGTAATAAAGTTTAATTCTACACGACCACACGTGACGTTCATACCTACTCATTTAATTTAAACAACTTTAAACTTTATTTTTAGGGCGACAAAGATAATTTCCATTTACTAGAGTTCAGTATTTTTTTATACTACTTAAGTACAATTAGTTGCCAGCCTTACTTGACCCCTGTTCTCACGCCACTTGCCCACTTCTTCTTTATAAGAGGGATCAGGTAATGTTGGGCACTGACTGCACATTCAATTTTCGGCGCTATGTAAACTACGTCAAAGTCTATTATTATGGTACAGTAAACAGAAAGATGTAAATTTTTTGCCCTTGTTCTCAGTTTAACTGCGCTTACAGACAAAGAGTTTTTATTTGGTGATGACTGATGAGTCTTAATAATATAATTGGCGTAATCTGACATACTCCGTTGGTAAAAACTGATGATTACTCAATTATGAGTAAGTTTCATAGTGTTCTTCTGTACAATAAGTTTGCGTCCAGTTCAAAGCATAGCAGAATTATTTCCATACTTCTTAATCTTCTGCTAGGGAATATGCACAAGATGAACATTGGATGATGATGTATCGTAATTTTTCAAACCATTTATCTGTTTTTATCTTTGTCTATTATGCAGAAGACATGCTGCACCGACCCCAAATATATTGGGATACCTAAGGGCAAGAGTTCGATCGTGGGTTCGGACCCACGCAGGCGCATTCATTTGTGTAATTTATTTCATCACCGCTGCTCTCAAAACGGTGAAGGAAAACATCGTGAGGAAACGCACGAGTTTCCTCCGTGCCTCGGAAAGCACGTTAAGCTGTTGGTCCCGGCTGCCATATATAGATCTTTGGCAGTCATGACAGGTAGTCAGTAGAGGAAAGTCACCAAATATGAAATAGTATCTTAATATGGAATACCTTCATTTCTCTAAGACTATAAGTATGAAACGCAACACTCGACCATCTTCTGTTCCATTCGGTCTATTGCACCACGTACGTGTTAGTAGACCGAATGGAACAGAAGATGGTCGAGTATAGTCTTAGAGAAATGAAGGTATTCCATATTAAGATACTATTTCATATTTGGTGACTTTCCTCTAACCTGAAAGTCTGATAACCAGTTTTACCAAAGGGTATCGTGTTACCTACTATTAACTGGGTTGTGGAGGTCAGATAGGCAGTCGTTCCATGTTCCCGAAACTGCAAAATTTTCGCAATAACCATGAACCTAATACAATAGATAAAATTAAAAATTCATCAAATAAATTTGTTTGATTGTAGTAGCTTGCTTATGCTTCTCTACCGCAAGTCCATAAACCCTTCCATTTTGTATCCACGAAGCTAGTAAGCCAGTACATAAAACAGTACGTTATCAACTCGTTGTATGAGTCGGCTCAGTGCTTGTAACCTGGCAGTCCTTATGCTTTACTACCGCCGCGGTACTACATAACAATTGTTATGTGTGGATTGTCGTAGAACACTCGGTTTACTATGTGATCTTGGACGAACATGGATAATCGATTAGAGGGGTTTCTTTGAGCATTTGAGAAGGCAAATAAGTTTGGTTACCGTGTGGTATGCGATAGTGGTATCCTTTTGTGCTGTAGACATTATTACATTTTGATACCCTTTCCGGCCTATCAGAATACCAGCGCTTTGACATTTGTTCTTAATGTTACCGTAACATGCTGACATAGGCCTATAATTTGCATCTTTTAATACCAGTTTTAGTTTTATCGGCACGTTTGGCGCTGTGGCTGAGTGATTGGACTGCTGCGTTGCGTGTCCCGGGTTCGATCCCAGCACGGAACAAATATTTGTAAGGCCTACAGATAGTTGTTTCGGGTCTGGGTGTCTGTGTATGTGAGTTTAAATGTTTTTAAACGCACCCACGATACAGGAGAAATTCCTAGTGTGGTGCAACGTTTCTTTTAAAAAAAAATCTTTGTCTTATTTTTTAAGCTTTTCCTATATTTACTACTTGGAGAGCAGTGGTGGCCGAAGTCGGGGCCGCCACCACTGGGTGGCGGCCCCGACTTCGGTCTAGCTAGCGTGCTGAAAATTTTAAGAAATGTATCATTTACGGCAAGTTATTCTTATCACAGGAGAGCAGTGGTGGCTGCCCCGACTTACGAACAGTGTCTCGCGGGTTCGAACCCAGTCAGGCGCATTACTTTCTGTAATTTAATATATTTCATCACCACTGCTCTCAAAACGGTAAAGGAAATCATTGTGAGGAAACCGGCATGTCTTAGAACCAAAAATTCGAAGACATGTGCCATGACATCTACCAATCCGCACTGCCGACGTACTTTCAATCTCCTGCCTTTCATAGTTTTGGTAAAGTAAACAATGATCTCGATCAAATATCGACGTATTTAAGTGCTATTGAATTTTCGCAAAAAGGATTTTCAGTCTCCAAGTCCTTTAAAAGCAAAAGCTCTACCTAGCCTTTAACCAACCTAGCCTTTTCAAAGTCTTTGAATCCCCTATGAAACCTTATAACAGTGCTGCGTCTCAGATTCGTACCCCACTTACAATCAAAGTGAACCACTTCAAACTGTTACTTTTAAGAGGAGAACTTCTAGCAAATGCATTAGTATGGCCAATATTACTTAATAGTTCCGTACAGAAGCTGCATCTCATGAACGAACACTCATTCGCTGCAACTACGGAACCAGTAAAAATGTTTGCATTTCTGCATGTGTGGAGCCAATCAGGTTGAGTATCTGATTCGGGCTGGGAAACTAGCGAGTGAGGCATAAGCGTGTAGCGGGCTGAGAAAGCCAAAGTCGCACTTTTGAACGCTAAAAGATCTTGTTCATGGATATATGAAATCCCGCAACAAACTGCGTCACCATCAAACTTCGTTTTTTATTGTCTCCATTTATCATATTAACTCCTACAAAAGTTCTTTTTGTAAACTAAATCTGAGTTTCGGAGTAATTTAGTAAAATCGAAAATAGCCTCAAAACCAAGCAAGTAGGTACTGTAGGGAAACCTCTACGATGCGAAGTCAGTCGAACTGTCAAAATCAACTGACAGATATAATTATCAGAATGACTTTTGAACTGGTTGTGTGAACGCCATTTTTATACTTTAAATTAAATTCCTTCTTCATAAATTAAATTCCAGCCGCATAATGTCGTAAAAATTATGAAAATAATTACTATAACATTTTGATCTTGAAACTCGAGAATTCTTGGTACGAGTTTCGGTCATTGTCTTTTACAAGGAAATAGAATAGGTACTTTCTATTCGTTGAAAGAAAATAATTGGTACCTGCCTAGCCAGATTCCATTGTAATCGAATGCTGCTAAATACCAGTATTTTACACGAAGCGATTGCCTATCTGACCAACACAACCCAGTTAGCATTGGGTAATACGATACTCTTTGATAAGACTGTATAATATCAGACTTGATACTATTTCCTTTAAAACTAGAATTAGTTGATGATAAAAATATAATCGTAATGCAAACAAGGATGTATGTAAATGTGGTGGAGGTTAATTTGAGGATGACATAATTTTATGAAAATTAAATATTAATTAAAATATTTTTGTTTGTTTTAGGTAAGTGAATGATTTTTTTAAACGACGACGCTGAATGTGAAGGAAGGACAGTATTGGGTAAGCACATAATTTTGTTTCTTAAATAAATAATATTTAGTGTTAACTCGTTGGTAACACAAATAGCAATAAAAAGCCATTCTTTATCTTTATTTAGCTACAATGATTTTTGTTCAAGTTTTTTGAAAACAGAAAGTTAGTCTAAGCAATCATAAGTAATAACGTTATTAATGAATAGAAGCAAAGCAAAATATTGACATTAAATTGAGGACATACAGTATACATTTTAATCCACTAATATCATACCTGGTGGATACATTAGAATATCCTCTCGAAATTAAACGCTCTTCAACCCGCTGACTTCAAGCCCACACACTTTCAGTTGATACAGCAGAACATCACGTGAGCGATCCACAAGCGAATCTTTACTACTTTATTCTCCTGCAAACCTAGATTATCTCAACTTAGGTACTGAACACATAGCTTTATTCACAAAAATCCCTTCTTACATGAATTAGACTTCAGGATAAGAAGGCTAGGTGGTAACGAGGGATTCATATTAACGAATGCTATTTTGATTACAATGCTAAATGAATTCGTGATTACTTCACTATTGCTAGAGGATTTTCTCGCGTTTAGGGTAAAAATAGTTGTGTTATTTTTACATTATTCAGAATTGCTATTTATATACAAAAAGGTTTTGTTTCGGTAGATTTTAGGTGTATTTATTTTTAAATCGGTAGGTAGAGGCAAGTTTTGTACACACGCATCTCTGTTTTTACCCGACTGCGGCGAAGCCCAAAAGGCGGGTTATGTGTTTGGCGTGTATGTATGTCCTTTTCTTTGTTCCCTCATAACTCCTAAACGGATGAAGGGATTTGAATAAAATATACGTCGTTAGATTTTTATTGATGGCGCGAGTGACACTGGCTACATTAAAATTAAAAAACAAAGTCAAATTGCGGATTTTAAGGGCCAAATCACGGATTTGAAAAAAAAATCCGTTACCATCGAGTCATCATCTGCCTAGCCTTTTCCCAACTATATTGGGGTCGGCTTCCAGTCTAACCGGATGCAGCTGAATACCAGTATTTTACATGGAGCGACTGCCTATCTGACCTCCACAACCCAGTTAATACTAGGTAATACGATACCCTTTGGTAAGACTGGATGTCAGACTTTCAGGTCACTGACTACCCGTAACGACTGCCAAAGATCTATATATGGCACCCGGGACCAACAGCTTAACGTGCTTTCCGAGGCACGGAGGAAACTCGGTATGTAATGGGCGGTCACCCATCCACAGATCGACCTAGGCAAGCGCAGCTTAACCTAAAGATCGACCCGAGTGGCAGTTCTTATTAAGCCACGAGCTCCTCTAGTAGGGTCTCGAGTAGGGTATCAAAATAAAGGGTTTTTAAAAGGAGAATACAAAAATAGATATGACACATAAATGTTTAAAATAAATTTAAAGTCACAAATCCTATAAACAAAACAAAACAATTATATCTATAATAATTATATATTATATCCCGCTACAGCAAAAACCATGTGAAAAATACCTCGGTCTAAGAATGGACGGCTCACTCACGTGGAATGCTCACATAGATCACATAAAGAGTAAACTTTCGGCACTCTCCGGGTCATTGCGTAACATTGTTCGTTGTATTCCACCAAAACTGCGGTATACTATTTACAAGTCCCTAGTAAAGCCACATCTACTTAACTTAATCGAAATTTGGGGCAGTGCTGCTAAAACAAAATTATCTGAACTTCAAATTACCCAAAATAAAACCATAAAAATACTATTTAACTACCCATATGTAACATCTACCAGCAAAATTTATCAAGACACAAAAATAATGAACATAAAACAACTTTACATTTACAACACATGCATTTTCATCAGAAATATTCTTAACAAAAGCGTTCACTCAAACTTAACACTCACTCAATATAAACAAGTTAGTCAACGCAGTACACGGCGAGCAAGCTTGCTAGTTTTACCGAAAACAAGAACTAACTATGGCAAAAAAATGCTAACTTTTGAAGGAGCACAGCTTTATAACAAATTACCGTCCTGTTTAAGAAATGTACACTCTTTCAATGCATTCAAAACTCAACTTAGCCAGCACATAATTGCGGATCGATCACTTCTGGAGAAATGAATGCATTGGAAGGGTAACTATTAAGTTGTAATACTGATGACGAACTTATTGTAATCTATATTTTTAGTATTGTTCTCAAGTTAGTGACTAATGTTTTTATTGAGAATAAAGTTTCTTTAAACCGAAACAAAAAGTTAAATCATCTACAACTGAGCACATCCTAGGCCTCGAGGCTTAATTTTTTGCTTGGTGGAAACTTACCCAGACAGAATATTATAAGTTACGTGAAGGAAACAAATGAGTTGCATGACAAAAGTTGCATCGCCCTGCAAAGATTAAATCGGTGTGTCGCGATTTAAACTTTGATCGGCCGTCAGTTTGGATAACCACCTGTCATGTAAATATTTTTTCACAACGGTGTTTGTTTAGGTTTCCGTGTGCAAACAAGGAACCCCAACAGTTTTGCCATGGGCATACTATTCCACTGGCTATTTGAAGTTTTGCAAGCTTCTTGAAGCTTAAAATACATCTCCTGTTAGCTCTTACACCATAGTAAAAAAAAAGTAGTTAAAAAATTACTACTGTTCTATTTTCATTTCATAATTTAATATTCAAATGAACCCCGCCTGCTTCCAAGTTTTGTTTAATTTAAAATGTGCTTGTTATTTGCTTTTCAGTCTTTTCAGTCGGGGTTTTTTTAGTTTTTTAACTACTTTTTTTATTTCTAACATTTTAGTTCCTTTGTGTTTGTTCTTTCGTGGGTCGTGTAAAATACTTCGCAGATAATTTAACTTTTGTGTTTGTTTATAGAATTTGTGACTTTGAATTTATGTGTCATATATTTTTCATCAAACACATAACCCTCCTTTTGGGCTTCTCCACAGTCGGGTAAAAAGCCTATATTATCCCACTGCTGTGTGATTTGTAGATGAGACAGTCGCTCCTGGTTCGAAATTCTGACAACCATTCTAACCAAAGGATAGCGTGATACCAAGTACTAACTGGGTTGTAGATGTCAGATAGGCAGTCGCTCCATGTAAAATACTGGTATTCAGCTGCATCCGATTGGACTGGACGATGATGATATGATATCCCAATGCTGGGACAGACTGGTCTTCTCTGTGTGCAGGGAATACTACATAGGATATAAACAAAACTGGCAAAATGGCAATACTAACCCTTCGGCAATAGGAAATCGGACTGAGTCAAAAAATATGATTCTAATCAGTCCGTCAGATATAATATCGAAAAATATTGGATACGTGTTTTATCAAATTAATAAAAATTGACAGAGATAAAACGCCTCAAAGATCATGAGTCCGGGTTGTGACGTCATTTGTGAGTGAAAAATGTACTGATATGTGACTTTTCGAGGAGTTCACAAGTTTTCGAAGCACTTGTATCATCTTAATTTTTTTTATGTGAAAAAAGAAAAACACACATTGTGTACAATATTTTTTGGAAATCTATCTGACAGACTTATTAGTTTTTTTTTGTCCGATCCCCTATTAAGGCTTGATGTTATGTTATTTGACAAGAGCAACTAGCGGTACTGAGTGGTTCGCTGTCATTTGTGAAGATAGACAAAACTCTGTTTACTTCAAACTAGGTTGACTCCATTTGTGCAGTAACTGTAAACGGGACATCTTCGAGAAAGTTCGGTAACCTACAGATTGAAATCAATTTATCACTTGGTTGTTTGTTCGCTAGAAATGAAAGTATGACAAAGTTAAGCACGATTTGTGATGTTTTTGTATAATGTGTTTCTCTGGTAATCGAAGGTTTACCTAAAACTGTTGTAAAGATTTGCAAGTGACAGCCTGTGCCAACGGCTTAACGTGTTTCTTGAGGAACAGAGGAAAGTCGGTATATGCTCAACCTAGGTTAGCATGGCTAAGGCCTCTAATACACGTATTTTTTACAGCACCGACGACACGCTGATGAAACGCGTAAACGCGCTTCAAACGAGATTACAACGCAACCTTGTAACCTAAGCATATGCGTCGTCGGCGCGTATACGCGCAGATACAGCGATCTCAAACTGACCCTTTGAACGCGCTTCGAACGAACGTTTCTTATACGCTGCATACGCGCTTTTGTATCGTGTTTTATGCACGTTTGAATCTATTTCGCAAACATTGGCTGCTACGGCATTGAGGACGCACGGCGCGTTTAAAATACGCCGTGTGCTAGGGGCCTTTTTTTTTTTTTTGGTGGGTGTAAAATCATCGAATAACCCCTCCCGCTCTTGGGCAGAGCGAAAGGGAGTGTCAGACTTCTACTGACTAAAAACCACCCATGTTCCTTCTTCGCCCTCTATGTCGAGGCCGCGATAACCGTTGGACTACCCGCGGCCCCGACAGGCGTCGGCCCTTTCGGGCCCCTCCCATGTTGCTGACATCTCTTTGAGGCGCGCGTGGAACACGAACGCGCCGTCGACACGGCCTGTTTTCGTCGTGAGACGGACGGACGGCGAGTTAGCCCATCACTCACCGTCCACAGGCCCGCGTCTACGGTGGCCGGAGGTCATCGCGGGGTGCTAGGGGCCTTAACCAAACAGCAGAGATTTAAAAGCAGTGATACTTAGTCTATTGGCCGTCGGACTGACAAGTCATGCACCTCGGATTTTTTGGATTCATATGCGTATTGTTTTATCATTATCACTTGCTTCGGTTAAGGTTAACATCATGAGGAAATCAACATGTCTGAGAGACATTTCTCGACGACATGTAAATCCAAGTCAGAGTCGTTTAGTCTATTTTCGGATCCTCGGACCCTAAAAAAAGATTTGTTCTTTGGTGTCCACTCGACCCCTAAACATAGTCCACTTTCGTCCCCCAGGGGTTGATGGCATGGCTGCGGGATATTGTAAGAGATGCCGCGGCCTCGACATAAAGGGCTACGAAGGAACATGGGTGGTTTTTAGTCGGTAGAAGTCTGAAACTCCCTTTCGCTCTGCCCAAGAAGGGGTTATTTGATGATTTCCCACCCACCAAAAAACAAAAAAGGGGGTGATGGCATAAGAACTTTGACACCACACGATGAAGAAGAACAAAGCCTGAAGATCGAGCCGAGTGGCTGTTATTTTTTTAGCCTCAAGCCCCTTGTGGTTCTTCTACACGATTCTTGGAACATACTAAGTAGAATCAGGCATAGATAATAACGAATTAGGCATAGACTAGCCTTGTAAACGACCCTACGTTGCCGCATTACGTCCAATGCAAGTCAGGCCAATAAAAGGGTTCCTATTCCACGTTAGTAGATAAGCGTTAGGCCAGTAACTTGCCACTAAGATACGGCTCTATCAACTATTACACCGCGTTGTCGTAAAATGTGGCCATTTTATGACACACGTGGTTGTTACAAGTGCTTTTGGCATGGAGTGTAAATCTGTTCAACGTATCTTGCTTTGAATGTGGTGTTATTTGAAATATGCTGTAGAATATATCTATGTATAGGGCTTTTTTTGTATATCGATCGTCTTAGCGTATTGATAGTGAAACATTCAGATTTTCCAGTAGGCCATTGTTTAAGAGGAGATTTTGCATGCGTATTTGAGGTATTTTTTTTACTTAAGTATAGTGAACTGGGCATTCTTACGTACCCATTGCTGGGACGCCGGTTTCCTATCGTTAGACAGAGATGGCCGCAATCGACCATGTGAGCCCAGTGTAAGTCGATGTCAAAAATCTTCGAATTTTTGGATCTAGTACACACAGGTCGGTTTCCCCACACATTTTTCCTTCAGCAGTCATGATAAAACGCCTATGTACAACTCTTGTACATGAAGTTTAAATAAATAAAAGATTATTCGAATAATTACAAACCTAGAATAAAAAATGCGAAGATATCTCTAGGTCCTTAATGAACCTGTGTGGTAGATTACGGCCCAGTCCCAGTCTCACAGAGTGGAGCTCGGCATCCAACAGTAGGCATATTATTTGGTGAGGAATTGAGGATACGTTTGTCCTAGCCACATGCATCTGAGAAAGCTTCAAGACAAGACTAGCCTATGTACAACACTTCCAACAAACAAGAAACCACCTATTTCCAGTGTAAACAGTTTCAATATCAAACGAATAATCTAGCGGACAGCCGGACGGGGATCACAAAAGGCTTGTGTCCGAAATGGCACAAGAATTCCACACCCCGTGGGAAATAACGGCGTTTCTTTTTGTAGCCGTCGTATCGAAGATCGTATCGGCTGTCCGAAGCTTTTCGTGGGGCTTGAGTTACGAGCGGGTAGCGGGTTATGTGAAATGTACAGAGAATAAGGACAAAGTGTTAGCGAAAACGGTGATAGAGTTGGCAAAATTGTATTAAATCGATATAAGCTACTGAAATCTTAAGTAAGGAAATAATTAAGTACCAGTATGAATATGAAACCCACTGGAACCTACTACCATGTTTGGTCCCCAGCTCCCTGTACCCTTTCTTACGTGAAATCCTCAAATGAACTGAGCTCTGGGTGGAGCGGAAGGGAGTGTCAGACTCCAACTGACTAATACCCCCCATGTTTCTTCTTGCCCTTTTTTCCGGGACTGCGGTATTACTTTCGAACATTCCCGCAGTCCCGGAGGTCTCTTTACCCGAGGTACTGTTTTGAGGAAATATTTTAGCTATTAAAAGTCGTGTTTATTTGACGTCAAACTGTTCTTTTCCTTATTTGTAATCTAATTTATTATGGAGATTATTTACATAATCAATAATTTATCAACAAACAAAATTATGAACGAAACTGTATAAGTATTCAAAAACGCAGTCAACGTAACGTACAATATTAGGTACCAAAATAACTTAATAAGTTTCATAATTTGTTATGCAAAAGATCCGGTTCATAAATAATCTGACATAATTTTAATGTAAACTGTATTTTATCAAGTTCACAGACCGTGGGAATTCGTGATTGGAATTTCACTAAAAATACATAGACAGTTTTCACTAATTTTTTTTTTTTTTTTTTTTTCAATGGGACAAGCCCGCCTCACTTTTCCCAAATCACTGTAACTTCTGTAAGCCAGAATCAACAGTGGCGACCACAAGAAAAGCGCCGAGACAATGAAGCTCGACGAAGTCCCAGAGAAATGATTTGACTGTCTTGGACCCCGCAACGAAATTAATCAGAAAAGAATAGCGGAGGAGTAGGAAAAAATTCACTAATACTGAAAGTTTGTACACCACTACACATATATAAACACATCATCGTCATCGTTATACATCATATATAAACTCATGCACTTTTTTCATGCTTTTCCGTCGTCCACATTCATAATTATATCATACACGCACGCCGGTCGTGGGTACTGCGCACCTGTCCTTTCTGAAGAACCTCAAAAATAAGGTCAGTGACAACTTGCAAATTATAAAAACAAAGATTTATCTAAATAATCTAGTTTTAGCTAAACTTATCTTACTCATAATCTCTTATCTAAAACTTAACAAACAAAGTTCATTAATATGCCTACATTAATCTGACAAATTAAAAAAACGCGGATTAAGTTTTAAAAGTAATGCAAAATATTTCAAGAGATTAAAAATGTAGCTGTTAGATAACATTCCAGCCTTAACTAGTGTAACTAGTTATGACTAATACATTTTTTACATTCTTGGACAGTTCATTGATCCAATGGTTACAAAGTTGCTGGTGTGCGCACATGTTATATACTCATATGGGGCAGCCTCATGGAAAAAGTTCATAAACAATTAGAATAATTTCATTACATATGTCTTGGACACATGACACACGTATGTCGTGGACTTGTGACATCTACCGCACCTCAGTGTTCCGTTTTTATTAGGCCCCCCTTATAAGAACGGAATAATTCTGGTAGATTATAGCCCACTTTCTATTAAAGAGAGGAGGCCTGTGACCCAGCAGCAACTTAATATTCTGATGATGATGATGATGATATGTCTTGGAGGCTGATGTTCGGAAAGTGCCTTTTTTTTGGTGGGTTGGGAAATCATCAAATAACGGGGTCCCGCTCTTGGGCAGAGCGAAAGGGAGTGTCAGACTTTTACTGACTAAAAACCGCCCATGTTCCTTCTTAGCCCTACATGTCAAGGCCGCGGTATCTCTTACAACATCCCGCAGCCCCGACGGGAGTATATGTACTGCCGAAGCTAGTAGTACCTGGCATGGGGTTCTCAATTTTGCTTTACGTTTTACTAAAAGCGAAAAGCAGATTTGGGGATTAAAGGCGTGATATTATGTGTTGTACACTAATAGTTCATCACAAACACTTGCACCAGTACAAACTTTAACGCCCGGAACGCTCCTACTGTTGCACTCTTAATTCTTATAACTTACACCACATCCCATATTATTGTGTCGTGTTGTTATTATGACGGGCGGTGTCGGCGGGCGAAATTATGCAATTTGCGGTCGATACTCCACCGCTGTCCGCGGTCCGCGGTGATTTAAGAAAGTGCCGCGTCAAATCGACAGAGTTTTCAATGTAACAGTATTGTAATTTGTTCTACCGTTTTTGGGATAGCTTTCTGGCGCTAAGTGAGCTTAAATTGTTGATTTTTTTGGTGATAAAAAGTGCCAAGTGGAAGGTATTTTGGTAATGATCTTGGTCGATTTAATTGACTGTGGGAATGTTGAGGGCTCTGAGATACTAAGAGTACGAATTAACTTGATTAGCACAGCAGGCGAATTAAAGTTTATTTTTTAAGTGGAAGACATTCTTACAAATAAATAGGTTATTTCGCTTACTTACTTCATACAGGATACAAACTTAAAATTAATTGAAAATGCCTAGTACAATGTATGAAAACCTTGCCCATGACTCCAACATTATGGGGAGTATGATCATTCCTTTTCAAAAATTGGTTACACCTAGAGAGTAAAGCCCATCCCTTCTCGATATAAGAAGTTGCACTAATATAACGTTCTAGCGCCCGACCATGAAACAGTACTCTAGTGTCATAAACATAATTATTTGTTTAGGATAGGCAGTTTGGACTACGTAATTTAATATTATGGCCTTCATGATATTTCTGTCCAACACTTCAAAGTAGGCAAGACGGTGTTAAATATGAATCATCATTTAATTGGCATAAGCATTGCCATTACCATTACACATAATTCCAGTAACACACATACATACATACAAACGTTTAGCGTTGATACATTGTGTGAAACACGTAATTTCATCTCCATATATTTTATGGCACATAAAGCCAGTTTTATACCTAATTTCTGTGAGAATTGTACAATATATCGATATGTGAATCGTTTGTGATAATAGCAAGTGGGAATGAAATGAAATTCCAAACTGGATTCTGGATTTTTACCCTTATCACGTGATTCAAAGTTCAAGAATAAGCTGTAAAACTTGCGGTGGAGTCGAAAAGAAAAAAATATAATTACATTACCGCACTGAAAAATCTAAAAACATTTAGGTACCTACTCTTTTTACAGAATATTGTCTAATATATTTCCAAATGAGTACACGAAAAGTCGAAAGCAAAAAAATCCAATCACTGGCACACAAGAGCGCCTCCAAATGACAAAGACAAAATCACAGGCCTAAAAAAATAAACTCAATTTTGAAATTGGAACTGTTATCTTTGGCCGTTACGAAATCATGTCGGGACCTGTCGGATTCATTCGACAAGTTCAGACAAGTGAGAAAAAAAAGCCTATAAATAGTCTTTGACAATAGGCAGGCATTGTAAAAAGGTTGGACCGGGCCTGGTTACAAAGGGTCCTATTGTGAGTTCTGTGAGGCGACGAGAGCAAAAAATAAAAGGGACTATTATGGGATTTGAAATGGTGCCCGAGAAATTAGTAAACGGTTAAGTGGTCAACGATTTAGTGGAAACACGAGGACAAGATTTGGCGTTGATTTATACTTTGTTAACGTCTCTAATTCGTAAAGGTTTAGGAGAGAATATGTGTAAGTATCCATAACGATTTAGTGCTCGTTTGAAACACTGAAATAGATAGTACATAGTCTAGTAGAGACGATAGTAGGCAACTGTTGCAACATCAGCATGTTGTAGATGTAACAAAGTAGCATCCTATTTTGTTACATCAACGCGAATTTGATGTAAACGGTCTAGCTTGTGTGCTGAAAATTTTAAGAAATGTACCATTTACGGCAAGTTATTCTTATCACGGCTTCTAATAATATGTTCAATCGCTGAAGTCTAACAACTCGCCCCGTTCACGACCTCAGATGATACCATTTGCGGCAACCGACACATGTGCGCTTCGTTCATTGGGGCAAGCTCAAAGCAACCGATTTCATTTGTTTTTCATGCAGCTGCTGTCGCATAACGCGTCTCGCTTGAGCCTGTAGCTCATGGCCATGCGTTTAGCGGCACAAAATAGACAAGCCCCACAAAAGATAAAAACACTCCAATAACTCGACAAACAGCACAATTTAACCCACGTTTCTTTAATCGCTAGTCAAATAAATCTATAAATAAATCGTACCTGATTAGCATCCCAACTGTTATTCACGTCCACAGTCTTACGTTTATTTCAAGCCAAAGAAAACGCCTTAGGGCATCACTTAATGCTGTCTAGAACACTGAAGGTGTCTGAGAAATTTATGAGAAACTAGAAGGCTGCTCTATTAAACTGCGAAAGCTTTGGACCATGTTTGTTTTCTTTGAAAGCTTAGGAAGTGCAAGAACTTTGTTAATTAAGAATTTAATAGTGCTGGTTCACCGTTCGGAGTTCCGACTCTTTGGTGAAAGGTGAATGGACTATCTTAGCCATGATTTATTCTTTGTATGTTGTCATCGTTATTAGGTGTGTTTTTCTCTGGAATTCTAGTCATCTCTTACCCTCTGAAAGATTAACATACAATTTTTATTTATTTAACACTTCAAGCGCAAAGCACAGATGCGGACTTAATGCCGTCGGCATTTTCTACTAGTTAACCTTTGGGTTTTACAATGGCAAACAGTACTCATTTTGGGGTTGGATTGCAGACCCTATAAATACAGCTGAATACTAGTATTTAAGATAGATACGGCATCTACATATGATACTATATATATATATGATACTGCTTGGCAACTGAACCTATTCATACTTTCAATTGTCTTTCATAGACCATGCTTCTAAAACTCCGTCTTTGACAAGAAAGTATCTCATGAATAAACGTAGCTTGTGAGGCTTTAGAGTACTCTTCACAGATCGCCACTACATCTGATTGAACCTCATCCACCTGTAAAAAAATATCAGTAGATATCCTATTCACTTAGAATGCTGCTGCATGTATTCCGAAGTAGAGTTTTCCCTATCCCCTGTACCTAAACTTACCTAGGTAAATACAATTCTGCACCGTCCAAGGTAAAGTTTATGTATGTGTCCTTTCTATTTTACTGTGTTATCTGTCCACCAAGTTGGACCTCGTGTCTTCGCGATGCATATTCAAACACCGCGCGGTCGTGAGTCGCAGCACTAGATGTAATATTTATGTTTGCAGGTCTCTGCAGCTTTCAGCACTATAATTAATTGAGTTTCTCTATTTAAGTTTTACTTCAAATGAACTGTGGAACTTTTGTGTCTGTCGTATTGACTCGAAATGTTGAAATGTTCATGTTAAAGAGCAATTAATAGATACGACTGACGTTTATTGCAGCTACTTCTGAGGAGCTTGACAAACGGCAACCGCTTTTAAAGCGTTTCATATTTATACAGCTTCATCGGTGTATATTAATTGTTCGAGGGTTTATGTTAGTCTTTTTCAGTTATAACTTTTAATTTTAATTACCTGTGACTTATTATTATCACGGGTAAAAGCCATTGAGCAAGGCCCTCCTGTAGGCTCATTTTACCACCATGCAATGTATGTCTTGGGCTTCAGTTTTGATGTATTTCCCATGTTCCTTCTTAGCCCCTTGTGTCGAGGCCGCGGTATCTCTTTCGAATAGCACGCAACCCCGACAGCCCCACCCCCCCATTCATATGCTCAAGCCAAAAACGCAACAAAAACCATGCAACATATTGGTCACACAGTTAATAAATCTAAAATTTATATATACAGTATGTTAACTAACAGAGCGCGTTCCCGTTAACCCGCAATAGTATAGCATCCATACATGCTAAAAAAAAAATTACCAACCTGGAAACCCCTTGGTTACGGAGATATTGGGGGTCAAAGTTCCAAATTTTTCACAGCTGTTTTCGTAAATTCTAGTTTTTCAGGCTATAACGTTACTTAAATTACCTCCATGACCCATTAATTATTTAAAGCATCTACTAGCACAATGTTTTAAGAGTGGTACTTAGTTTGTTGTACAGAATGCTTGGTTGACGGGAACGCCCTCTGTTAGTTAACATAGTGTATATACAGGGTGTCCAAGAACCTGGCGTCCAACTGGATTCCCACGATGCCCCAAGTTCTAACAGTACTCAGAAAAATATTTTAAAAAATCCACCCCATGTACTTACAGAATTATACTGATTTAAAAAAAAAAGGGGAAATGAGCACCCTGTGACATACTTTTGAATGCTGTGACTGCTAATGCTGATAATTTCGATATTTCTTGGAGGTTTTGTAATCTAGGGTATTGCTGTGTCTAAATAGAATGTAAAAATAAAGTACTTATTGTACCATTTTAAAATAAAATATTATTTTAACTAAAGGTGATATGGAAAACTATTGAATTTCGCAACTTTGACCGACTGTAGTGTAAAAAAAATGTACCAAAATAGTATGGCAAGTGACGTCAAATTTTGACGCGTTTATTCCTCTTTTTGAAAAGGTATAATACTTACACATTAATTTGAAAAAAAAAATTTTTGATAATATTTTTACTCAACAACCCAATTTTTACGATGTCTTACAGAATTCTTAGAAAGAAAAATTTACGACGAATTGAATCTAACCTCTAAAGAATTACTATTGTATGCTCATAAAAATAACAACAGGCCTCTCAAAAAACAGGTTAGACCGTAAGGGACGGTATGTGCATGCATCTCACCATAGTGATTCGTTATTACAACAGGAGGGAGCAAGACAGAAACTATCTTTGCGATTTGCTGGTTCTTCTTTATGGTACCCCATTATTCAGGTAAGAGTGAGGGAGAAAAAGGTTAGAGGTGCGAGTGAGATAGATAGTGACGCTATCTGGGATCGTGCTATTTAGGATAACAGTACGGTCAGTACGCGTCACTGCCTCCTGCCGTTACTACGCACCTCTCTCTTATTGTTACCATTGATCACGTACTACGATTTAAAGCTTTGTTTATTGGACTCGATTACTCTTTGTGCTCTGGACTTTGAAACGAACTCTTTACGACGACCTTTGCCTGTGTTTGGACAGTTTGTGTTTTGTGTGTGCTACCATGGCGACCTACACTCCGCAAGAATACGCAAATATGCACTACATTTATGGAGAATGTAGAGGTAATGGACGAGCTGCAGCGAGACTTTACAGAGAAAGGTATCCGAGGGCTACGCGATATCCCGACCATCGAGTTTTCATTAATGTGCACAGATCACTATGTGACGGGCGGTTCCCCAATCAAGTAGCTGGTGAAGGACGACCCGTAAATGACTTCATACGCGATGAAGTTTTAGAGGCGGTGTCGGCAAATCCAAGCATCTCTGTGCGAGGAATAGAAGCTGATACGGGGATACCGAAGAGCACAGCACACAGTATTCTCCAAAAAGAAGAATATCATCCGTACCACGTACAGCGAGTGCAAAGTCTTTTACCTCGAGACTATCCGAGCCGAGTCGCGTTTTGTGAAACAATCCTGCAAAAACATCGAGAAGACGAAAACTTTATCGACAAAATTTTGTGGTCAGATGAATCAACATTTAAGAAGGATGGCTACATGAACCTACACAACTTGCACGAGTGGCATGTGGAAAATCCGCACTTGATGCGAGAAGATAGATCCCAGTACCGGTTCAAAGTGAACATGTGGACCGGTATTCTCTGTGGGAATATTATTGGTCCATTTGAGATGCCCGACAATTTGACTGGCGAATCATATTTAAATTTTCTTCAAAATGATTTGCCAAACTTACTAGAAGAGACCCCACCAGATATGTGGTTCCAACACGACGGCTGTCCAGCACATTTTCGCGTATCCGTTAGAGAGTTTTTGGACGAGCAATACCCGAACAGGTGGATTGGGCGATCAGGAACAATCCCGTGGCCAGCCCGCTCACCTGACTTAAATCCGCTGGTTTTTTTTTTCTGGGGAACTATGAAGGAGCTCGTTTATGCGAAGCCCATTAATGACATCGCTGACCTTCGTGAGAAGATAACACAAGCAGTGCAGGTGATACGTCAAAAAAGTTACTCGCGAAACATAAAGCGGTCCTTTTTAAGGAGAGTGAGAGCTTGTATTGCCGCGGGTGGTCAACATTTTGAACATTTATTGTAATAAAATATCTTTAAACTAACATTCTTTGCTTTTATTCTACTGGGAACCCATCTACCTGTGTGTATTTCCTTCTTGCTCACTCTTGGAACCGAAGTAAATAATAGTAGTAACATAACAGTTTCTAAGATAAGAAAGGGTCCGACAGTTACCGTTAGTAGGTAGGCACTTCGTAAAAATTGGGTTGTTGAGTAAAAATATTATCAAAAATTTTTTTTTTCAAATTAATGTGTAAGTATTATACCTTTTTAAAAAGAGGAATAAACGCGTCAAAATTTGACGTCACTTGCCATACTATTTTGGTACATTTTTTTTACACTACAGTCGGTCAAAGTTGCGAAATTCAATAGTTTTCCATATCACCTTTAGTTAAAATAATATTTTATTTTAAAATGGTACAATAAGTACTTTATTTTTACATTCTATTTAGACACAGCAATACCCTAGATTACAAAACCTCCAAGAAATATCGAAATTATCAGCATTAGCAGTCACAGCATTCAAAAGTATGTCACAGGGTGCTCATTTCCCCTTTTTTTTTGAAATCAGTATAATTCTGTAAGTACATGGGGTGGATTTTTTAAAATATTTTTCTGAGTACTGTTAGAACTTGGGGCATCGTGGGAATCCAGTTGGACGCCAGGTTCTTGGACACCCTGTATATATTTTTTTGGTGGGTGGAAAATCAAATGTCATGCAGACTTCTACTGACTAAAAACCATCCATGTTCCTTCTTAGCCCTCTATGTCGAGGCCGCGATAACTAGTGTACAACCCGCGGCCAAAATGTATATCTTACAGTATGCTTCTCAATAGGATCACAACACATTATTTATCGAATACCGTGATTCTCCAAACCATCTCATCCCGCCAAACTTTCAGGTTGACTACACTCTCTGGTTTATGACCCCTGGGAATTATTGTTACGAAATACAATTTGTACCAGCTTCCGTTCCTCCTAACTTTATCATGCATGCATTTGAAATGTGAATGCATTATGATATCCACGGCGGACCTTACGTACTAGGATTTTGTAGCAATATTACTCATCTTTGCTTTAAAGAGAAGGGGCATTGTTATAAAAGACATGGCTTGTTAGTTCCATGTCTTTCAGCTCGGAGGGATACTGGTGATGCGTGAATTTTGTTTGTGCTGTGCTTTTAGCTTTTAATAAACGAAATGTAGTTATTATTTGAAAATCCAGTCTGGTGTTACCTAGACCTGAACCAAGTAATGCCCTGAAAAAAGTTTTTCTTACAAACTGGTTCGCATAATCTACACTAATAAAGTTAATGAGTGTGTATGTTTGTTACTTCTTCACGTCTAAACGGCTGGAGCGATTTTGATTTAGAGAGAGAAGAGATTTAAAAGATTCGCAGAGTAGAATATTTAGATACAAAAATTTTGATACCGAACATTTTCGTTTTTGAGTTTGACTTTTCCAACAAGAATTTCTCAGTAGTGGCCACGAAGTCTGTTATTATGGCCGGTGGATGGCAATAGACGCGTCCCTTGTTACAAGGGACTTAAACATAATTGGCGACATAAAGGGTGTAAAAGTACCCTTAACGCAAACGAAAGGCACTTGTTCTCCCCACCACTGCGATCATGTTTTTGTTCTAGACCATACCTGGGAACCCCCTAGATACGGAGATATTGGGGGTCAAAGTTCCAAATTTTGCACAGCTGTTTTTGTAAATACTAGTTTTTCAGATAGTAACTTTACTTAAATTACCTCCAAGACCCTTTGACTATTTAAAGCATCCTCTAGCACACTGTTTTCGGAGTGCTACATTGAGTTTTACCGTAAAATGTGATTTTTGACCCCAAAAGAAAAAGTTTCCCAGCAAAAATTTTCATAGGAATACTTAGGTTAATGTGCAGAATGCTTGGTTGACGTATGTGTGAAGGGTTAATTTACACCCTGTATAGTATGGCAGTAACAAATATTGAATAACGTTTTTCCTAGTCATTCCAATAGTTGAATGTGTTTCCTATCGTTTAATATGTATCTTGAAAGTACCAATCCTTTCCTCAAAATAAATTTCCACGCTATTGCTAATAAGTCCTCTCTTTCTGCATACCATTACATCTTTAACGTCAGATGTATCTGATGCTATCATCCACGAACACCATACTTCCAGTCAATTAACTCCGCTGACAATAGTCACTTGCACGCAAATGAGAATATGATTGCTGCCAAGTGACGGAACTTTTGACAACCACTGTTATTAAATGCCGTTCTAAATGTAGCTTTAATACCTACATTGTTTTTTGAGGTGAGTTTGCGAATGACGTCAGTTTTATTGGAAGGTTTGATTTTTTTGTTTTATGTTATTTGCTGGCTTTATAAGGATGTGCTAAAAGAAGCAATGGCTAAAGTGTTTCCCATGTTTTTGCCCATTTTGGTCAATTTAACGTAAGGAATACATATTTCTTTTCTTGAATAGACGCGGTCGAACATTAGTGGTAAAACTTGGAGAGCTGGCCTAGCGTAGTACGGAGTTTTGAAATGAATAAGTTTTTGATAGTTTTGTCACCATTTTGTTCATTATTGCACGCTTATTTTTGTTACCAAGCCATTTAATTAAATTTTCTATACATCTTGGTATCATATATTATGGTTACGAACTTGCGAATATGTAAATGCCTTTCAATATCCAACATTAGTAGATCACACGGATAGACTGACCGCCGTGTGACCTCCTAAACTTAACCAAAGGAAAGATACCGATATTCCATTGTTGGCTTTTGTCCCTTTTAAGGGTCCAAAGGAAACGAAAGCAATTACTCGAGGGAAGTGATTGAATAATCCACACACGTTGACTTTCGGCTGCTCTCGAGTTTACGGGTTTGTTGAACCGATGGCTTTATGGTTTCCTGGTAACTTTAATGAATGGTGCCGTTATTGGGATTGGTCATAGGACCTTGGGTTTTGGGCTTGATTAAATGAGCTGTTGGAAAAAAATGCCGGCAGATATTTTGATGGAGTTGTTTTAGTGACCGTGACAAATCATTGTCTTTCATGATTAGAAAAGGTTTATTATAGGTTGCGATTGTCCTATCAGCCAGAAGATATACGATATAACGAAACAAAAATATTATTTTGGCCTGTATATATTTTTTTTGATGGCGGTTGGAAAGACTTTAGACAGCTATCCGTAGGATTAGCTTAAGACACGTCGTCATACTTTTCCAGATGAAATCTGTGCTATCGACGCCCTTTCAGAATTGCACTGCGATCCTTAGTTCTTCTAGATGGGCTACTAACAAATTAAATTAATGATTAATATGCGTTGCCTTTACTAAACTATCTTGGGGTCAGCTTTTAGTCTAAAAAAACATAAAATATAATATACCTTACACGGGACGACGCAACGTTGGTAGGCCTCCAACCAGCTGGACCGAGGATATCGTGAGAGTCGCGGGCAACCGGTGGATGCAAACGGCAGGTTGCCGTTCGTTATGGCGTTCTATGGGGGAGGCCTTTGTCCAGCAGTCGACATCTTATGGCTGATGTTGACACGGGGGACGACTGCCTATCTGAACTCCAGGCTACTTTTCTTCTCGAATCGCTGACTCAGATTTTGTCCGATCAGTAGAATGGAACAAGGGCAGAAAGACGATGACAACCTCGACAGATTTGTCGTTTGCTAGGCTCTAAGCAACATAATTATCTAACTACCTACCTTGTAAAGTTTTACATAATAATACATCGTAGGTAGGCGGATAGTCGCGTCACAATATTCGTCCTGCTTGAAGGATGCCCGCGGTACGTGTCGCTTCGTTGTGTACCCCGGCTGAATAGTAATGATGTTGTGTGCGATAGTATGGCGGGGCACTCGGCTGTATGGGAGAGGAGATAAGTTTTGTATGGACGTTTATTTTTAACCGACTTCTAAAAAAAGAAGGAGGTTCTCAATTCGGATGTTTACATATTTTTTTTATGTTTGTTCGGGCATAACTCCGTCGCTTGCTAACCGATTTGAAAAATGATTATAGATTGTTTTAGATATTTCTACTAGCGATGAGGTGACTGATGAGATCACTGCTTCCTGCACCGACCCCAAACTTATTGGGCAAGAGAATGATAATGATGGTATTTAAGATATTTCTTACACTAAGATTTCACTAGTACCTACTGTAAGCCCAGTTGACTGATGTTAAAAAAATTGCATAATTCTTAAACTTGAACACGATATTTCAAACAGCAGCTATAATTTATGTTGGTAACGAAAATGACTCTACTATAAAATGTAATAGCAATTTACTGGTGTCGCCTTTATAAAATGTGCCTATATATGGTGCTTAACTGCAATGGTTACACGAATTTAAGTTTGTACATAAAATATTTCAAAAGACTGAGATTATTCCAGCCACTCTTACTGAATTAATGTTTATTTATATTTGTGCCTAAAAGATGTGGTTTATCAAACTTAAATGCCAAATAATTACATGACAATTATTACACGTTAGGTTTTTTGTTCCACCCGTTTTGTTTCAATGCTATAGGGCCTATAGCCTTTCAGTCATATTAATATATTCATGTTCCCTCCAGTCAGTAAATAATAATTTATAACATTTACCGAAACTGAATGAATATCTAATTAAACCTCTTTAAAACCAAATAGCGCCTCAAAACTCTAATTAATAAAGAAAACAATTATCTCACACTTCATAATTCCTCATTCCTCATCTCCTCATCTCCCAATCCCCCAACCGCCCCCGCCACCCTAACGCACACTCCTCTCAAACCCACCCGTACTCGATATTTCACACACGAGAACCCACTTATTTAAGGGATCAGAGGTGCCCTAGCTGATTTATTCACGGGACTACTCTAGATTGTTGCTTGACGTCGGGAACCCGGGACTCGGTACTCCGAGACTCGGGAAATGGCGGACGTTGGGCGATAACGTTAGATTTAATGTCAGTTAGGTGTAATGGCGTGTGAGTGACGTTTGACTTGATGGGATCGTGTTTCGATGTTGCCTTGTGGAAGTATGGGTGGGGCAGAAAGGTTCTGTTTTTGTGTTGTGTTGTTTCAGTTGCGAAAATGATCGTGTGTTCGGACCTGCTTTATTGTATATTTTGGCCTGTAGTTAAACTGTTAATCTACAATCATTCGATATTTTCTTCCTAACATAAAGATGGCACTTATCCCAATTTATTTGGGGTCGGCGCAACATGTCTTTTTCTTCCATACTTCTCTATTTCTCGTCATGTCAGTAGTCACCTCCTTCCTAGCCATATCATCCTTCACACAGCCCATCCATCGTTTCTTCGTTCTTCCTCTATCTTTTAACTATCCAAATTCAAGCTCAAAACTATCCTCACGTAATATAAAATTTGGCAATAGTTCAAGTAAAATATGTTTGAGCAAAGTTTGACGCTAAAGACCTAAGTTCACCATAATTTCGCTCACTGGTACCGTCATATTGTCGTCAAGTGGCAGAACAATGATTCCCTTAAGTAAACCTCCACCCATAGCAAACGTTACGACTCCAAAGGAAAAGATGTTAGGTAAACAAATAATGTAACACGACTTGTACCTTACTGCGGATGATGCTACAAGAATCTTTTGAAAATTAGTACCGGAGACTGATTCATTCACATTCCCTAGCCTTGTCAAATGACTCTTCGCTTTTAAAGCACAAAGGTTCTCATACTGTTGAACCAAACTACACAATCAGAAGCTATTAAGAAAACGTATTCCCCATAAGACTCTCATAACAACGTACGTCGTGGAACTGGAACATAAGATTATATGTCCGTTAAGTGTAATGTAGTGCAAATGACGCCGATACCCTGCTCCCTGCCTTTCATGGGGTTGAGTCGTAAACGATTGTTTCCGAGCTATGCGGCTGTGATTTTTCTGTTCTATAATGAGATTAGTGCTAGCGTATTATGGGGTAGTTTACGTATCTATGGGGTCATGCCGGTTAGCATCTATGCTCGCTGAATTATTTACGCTAAAACAATTTTAGCAAGCAACTAAGTGTTCAGGTTAGGCCACACTTGACTAGGTTGTGTACATCCCATCTCGTTCTAAACTGAAAACTTGGTTTGTAATAAGATACCGAGTTACCTCCGGTTTTGAAAAGCACGTTAAGACGTTTGTCCCGGCTGTCATTTTATTTTTTACTTGCTGTTGCCAGCGGCTTCACCCGCTACAACTCGAAAATTATCCCACGGGAAGATAAAATCGGGATACAAACTATCCTATGTGTTTATCCAAGTCATAAACTATCTGTGTACCAAATTTGATCTGAATCCATTCAGTAGTTTTTGCGTGAAGAAGTAACAAACATACACACTCATACACTCACAAACTTTCGCCTTTATAATATTAGTGTGATAGATCTTTGAAAATCGTTAAAGGAAGTTAGTGACCCGAAGGTCTGGCAACTAGTCTTACCAAGAGGTATCGTAAACCACTAGTACTAACTGAGTCGTGGAGGTCAAATATACTGTTGTTCCATGTAAAACACTCAGCGAATGATTATCTAACCTACACCACCAAGTATCTGGGTAACAAAACACCCCTTTTTGGGACGTGTTCTATCATTTAATAACCCTTCCTGCTCTAAGCAGAGCGAAAGGGAGTGTCAGACTTCTACTGACTAAAACCACCCATGTTCCTTCTTAGCCCTTATGCCGAGGCCACGGTTGCTCTTTCGAATAACCCGCAGCCGCAAAATACCCCTTTGTTGATACTTATTGTAAGACTTTTGGCCTCTAGCTACCCCATTTATATCAATTAGGTCACTACAAAAAGGCAATTTGAACGTGAAACGATCTTCAAATAAAAGCTGGGACCAACAGCACACTGCAGCTACGTAATTTTTCAGTGCAATTGAGCAAATATTCACACAAATCGTAGTGGTTGTCTGCACCGGAACAGCAATTAACCGGTGACCTACATCTGGGGCAGCTTCAACAGACCATGGTAACAATTTTAACCTTTATATCGAAGCTATAGGGGCGGTTTTTGTAGTTTTATTCTTTAGGAGTCCTATGTATGCTGTATGATATACACGTGCCTTTTTTTTTTTTTTTTTGTTGGGTGTAAAATCATCGAATAACCCCTCCCGCTCTTGGGCAGAGCAAAAGGGAGTGTCAGACTTCTACTGACTAAAAACCACCCATGTTCCTTCTTCGCCCTCTATGTCGAGGCCGCGATAACCGGTGGACTACCCGCGGCCCCGACATATACACGTGCCTAACATTTTGTGCACACACTAGATATGTTTGTTTGACTAAATAGGGTATTACACCAAGAAAATCTAATTAATCCATCTGTTAGATTATCGAAAAATATTGGACACGTGTTTTGTTTTATTAAATTAATAAAAATTGACGGAAATAAAACATGTCAAAGATCATGAGTGAGTGGTGGCTTTTGACGTCACTTTGTGGGTAAAAAGTTCTACCCTTGTGACGTCACACGACTTGACGCGACCTTTCGAAGCACTGTATCGTCTTAATCTTTTCTTTAATTGAAAAAACGAAAAATACGTGTCTATTATTTTTTCTAAATCTATCTGACGGACTAATTAGATTTTTTCGGTGAAATACACTGTTAGATGGAAACTATTTTATCTTAGTTTTGAGAGTCACTATCAAATGAAAATGAAAATGAATAATATTTTTATATAAACAAAATGCTTCATAATTAATTGATTATTACTTATACTATCGGTGTTAACGAATTCTGCGCAGGATTCACTTTAAATCAACCTAAATTTGAAGGGCATGGAGGTCGACGTCGATTGACTGCCGTTTCCCCCTAAAAAGGGGAGAATTCATACTGGTCCACATCGCGAAAGATCTTGAACTTAATGCTTCATCTCATTCCACGTCATTCCGATGCTCGTTGCTTTTGCCAATACGGTGCAACGTCAGGTTTGACGGGGACAGCTCCTTATCCCTTAAGCATAACAATTCATCGCTTCTTTTTTTATGCGAGCGTAGAGAAACCGTAAAAAATATAGGTATTGGTAAATTTTCCTGTGCGGCTCCTTAGTGCACGCAGTCTTATCCTACACGCGTCTCACTCCATAAATCTGTATAGACAAGCGGAGTTGCGTTCACAATGTTAGGTGTAACAGCGGCCATAACAGAAAATACAACAATACTATATATTTTCACAATGCCTCATGAAAACCATCAATCATTAGGTAGGTACTAATAACTATGGATATGTTAAAACACACAAGTACACAATCGAAAATAATTGAAATATCTTTGAAAATACTGGCAATATACAACATTTTCAGCGTAGTTACAGAGTAACCTTGCTTCAATACTGCAAGCAATTAGGAATCATATACAACCAATACAAAAGTATCGCTTCTAGTAGCGGTAATATGCTCATGGTGGGAAATAAAATAATTCATAATAATTCAAAGTGGGTAGTTTGAAAGTTCCCTTTTTGGATGAATTCCAAACTCGACACTGATTACGTCACGATAAAGGCTCGGTTTCAGTTCAAAACAAAACTAAACGTGCAGAAGATCCACTTTGTATTTTAAGCGCCGGGCACGTCCGTTAATAACTAGTGGTCTATGAAATCGTTCCTCCTACTACGAAATAAAGTACCTTTTATTACTAAAGACAAATTGTTTCCTTTGACCTGTGATTGTCTGTTTAAGAATTGCATAACTAACTATGTAGTTTTTTATATCTCATTTTCAAATTATGACAAAAAAATCCTGCTAGGTCCATCCGTTCCTAATATAATCGGTGGTGACACACAGACGGACAAGAGAGTGATCATATAAGGGTTCCTTTATTACCTTTTGAGCTACGGAACCCTAAAAAGATACATTCCGTTTTTTTTTCGTTCTACGTTTTAGATTACTTTTTATTCTTACTTTTTTTGTCGCTTGTCGTGCCCCAATGCTGGGCAAAGACCTCCCCTAATTCCTTGCAATTGCTCTTTTCTTGAGCCTCCTCGAACCAGCCTTCGCCCAGTTTCACTTACTAACCAATTTTTTTTTCTACCGAGTTGTTTCTAGAAATTAAAAAAAAATCTCAATGAAATCTACTCGTACCAACCCGCACTGGGCCCGCGTGGTGAATTAAAGCCTATTTCCCTCTCATAGGAGAGGAGTCCTGTGTCCCAGCAGTGAGAACAACATAAGTTCACCTCTCACTGGAGACATAGTACAGACCTTTTGTACCCAACCTGCTATATGTCTCCAGGTCTTAGTAAATTATTCATAACATTGGTCTTTAATTAGCATGCATTGAACGCCTTCTGACCTAATAAAAGTTTATGTTGATTTATTTGTTGCTTCTCTTTCAAAATGGCTGAAAATGTTGCCGCATTGGCCTTGATAGTTTTATAGAGGCAGCTGGAATACTTCGCCCCTTTGCGGTGATAAGTAGAAACTAGTCGGTATTTTGATTTTATGTTTCGTTGGAGTTAGTTTACCGTAGAGTTAGTGTTGTTAAGGTTTATGTAACCTTTTCTTTAAATTGTATTAGGTTTAAAAGTTTTAATTTTAGTATGGATTTAAGAGGAGTGGAGGTCTAGTGGTAGCAGCCCTTTTTTATTTTGGCAGTCTACGTATGTATGTTTGTATGTTCTACTAAAGCGCCTAATCTACTGAGCGGATTTTAATAAATGAGGTGTCAACAGACAATTTATTAGTAAGTTTAATAACACACAAAAATAAAATTCAAATAAAAAAAAATCGTCTAGGAAGTAGATTTTTCTTGTTTTCTACTTTTAAGACCACGGTTTTGTTAGTCTGTGAATTTATTCTCACTCGGGTTTTAGGTTTTTAAACTTATTTTTTTTATTTTGGGAAATCATCAAATGACTCCTTTCCGTCTGGGCAGAGCGGCAGGGAGTGTCAGACTTCTTCTGACCACCCATGTTACTTCTTAGCCCTTTGTGTCGAGGCCGCGGTATCTCTTTCAATCAATCCGCAGCCCCGACGTGTGCGTAGTGGTAACTGCAGCCCTGGCTTGTGAATGGAGGTCGTGCGTTCAAACCCAGTCCATAGTACCATTCTTATTGCAATAAAGCCTCTATGTACTAAAAGGGAACTTAATTATGGGAGAAACTAAACTTGGATTCACTTTTAACTATATCTGTAATATTAATTTACTTGGGAACAATACAGAGTAATTGATAATTCGATCGAACAACGAAAAAGCCATAGAGTAAGAAAAAGTTTTTAAAAACGCATGTGTCTCCGATGAGGTCCAAGCACAGAGATCGTAGGTCACAGGGCACGCGCTGCGCTTGCCGGAATCCTTACTTCCTTACAGTACTAACTATGAAATATAACATCACGCTTATAACCCAAATAATAGGAAGCACAAGTCCAGACTCCGTGGCCGTGCAACTGAGAAATTCCTGACAAAAATCCCAATAACAAATGCTTAACAGTCGCAATATCGACCACTAGACGCATGTGGCAGTTACAACCATCCAACGTCTATGAATGAATATAATTATAATGATTACCTCACACATAACATAATTTAATAATATCCACTTATAACCTCAAACTATAGACCCACTGACCACAACAATGCATCAACAGCAAACAATGATCCGAATTTATGTAATTAGATCCACGGTCGCAATGTTCTGCAGCTATTTAGGCATTTAGGCATCCCCTAAATGTTTAGGCTAGTTAATGATGGCCACGGAATCCCAACTATTCATCATGTATTCCGTTTGATGTAATTAGGACATTGTATTGGTTTAGTGGTCCATTGTGTAGATGGCAATTAATTGGAATTACAATGTATGGATGGTGTGAGGATGGTAATTATTGTCGGGATGTAATCAAGTGGTTTGTTTGTGGGAAATTAATTAAATCAGCATTATTTATTTGGTAATTTTTTCCGCAGTCACAAGCAATAATGTGTATATGTCACAGTGAAAACTGTTATTCAGTCAAAACTACTTTTGACCAGTCAAAACTATTAAAAGAAATTGTTACGTGGTATTTGTTTTATTTCTCTACTGATTTATAATAACTTTTAGGTTATTAGGCATCTTATTAGGTTGTTAGGTTTTTTTTCTTAATATTTAGATTTTGCACGGACTTGGCGTTTTTTTTATTATCTAATAGTTTGCATAAGGCTGCAACTCACCGGATGAGAAGCGCTGGTGTGGCGACGCACCAGCGCTTCTCTCTCGCTAGAAGAACCTGTTTCACTCAAACTTTGAATATATTCAGATTATAATGGTCAGGGAACTCCAAAGCTAGCAATGTATTTCACAAATTGGCGGTTCGCAGAATAAATCTGGAAGTACTGCAATTTTGTCCAGGTCCATGGAACTTCAACCATATAAGTGTGATACTTCGCCTTATTTCGTCTGATTATAAAATGGGGATGACAGAATTAGTTCTAAACACCAGGTACCTATTTTAAAACAATTCCTACGCAATTTTCTTTAGCCCATTTTCTGGCTGTTTCCAAAATCTGTGAACGCTGTTAGCAATTACGTGCCCTAACACTTAGTACAGTCCAAAGTATATTTTTCTGTAGCTACAAAAGTTCAGACCCTACCCACACGTACTCCTCTGTATACCTAATCCTTGAACAAGTTAATCCTCTAGTACCACACGAATACTCAGCTTAAGCCCAACACGAACCAATCTCTCTAAAGAATCCTGCCCACTACTCTATACCATAACATGACGTTGCTATGAATGTAGCAGGCACGAGAAAAAACATAACAAGAACTACTATGCCTCCTGTCGAGGCTGCGAGTTGTTCGAAAGAGATACCGCGGCCTCGACACCGAACATGGGTGGTTTTCGTTAGTAGAAGTCTGACACTCCCTTTCGCTCTGCCCAGAGCGAGAGGGATTATTTGATGATTTAACACTCCCAAAAAAAAACAAAAAGGGTCTACTATGCCTACAAGAACGTATCAACGGCGTACGTACCCGTTTACCAACGGACATCAATGCGGACGTTACGAATTCACTCAGATTCAGCCTGTCCCCTAGCTGTCTTCCCACAGCGACGCCATAAACCAAGGCTTGGACCCCGCAGGAGGCGCTCTTAGCCTGTACTCACTTAGTTTGTAGGTTTTGGGGCTGGAAGCCTTACACTCACGGAACCCGCAGGATAGTCTGGTTAAGCAGACGACAACCTCCTATGCTGAACTGCTAGATACCTCTTACAAAACAATTGTAATGGGTTAATAACGGTCACCATATTATGCGCTTAACTTTGCACTACGGCAGCGGCGAAATATTCGCCACCTCGTTGATGGTCAGTGGACAGCCTTCTTAATACCACATAATACCAAAGTATTTACAGAAAATCTAAAAGCTAATAATATGGTAATGACCCTCACTTTCGTAGAGGGTCAGAGGTCGAATTTAAAGTCACTTGGAGACTGTAAAGGTCCACTTGTGCCATTCTGTAATTATAAATTACCATTTCAAAGAAGTACAAACAAACTGTAGGGGTTAAGGCTGAGTTTGCACTGAAGGCATAAGGTCACACGTGGTAGGGGCTGTCAGGGTAAGGTAAGTAATTGAAGTCGTATGTAAGATTTTTTAAAGGTAAGTAATTTACGATATGGATGTCTTTCTTGATAATTGGAAAGAAGTAGCGAAGAATTGTGACCGATGGAAGAGATGTAGCGAGGCGTTTGCCCAGAAGTGGGACATTGTGGGCTAGTCACACTAACATTATAAAGGCGAAAGTTTGTGAGTGTGTATGTTTGTTACTATTTCACGCAAAAACTACCTAACGGATTTGGGTAAAATTTGGTACACAGATAGTTTATAACCCGGATTAACACGTAGGATAGTTTCTATTCCGATTTTATGATCCTGTGGGATAATTCTCGAGTTGTAGCGGCCAAAGCCGCTGGCAACAGCTAGTTTAAAAAATAAAATCAAAAGGTTAAATACGGTTATATAAATGAAATATCTATGAATTTGGTAAGTGATTAATACTAAAACAAATGCTTTGGGTTTAATTAACTTCTTCACAACTTAACTACACACATCAAAAGTGTCTAGGGATCAACATATATTTTTGCAATAACTTTTCTCCTGATTGATATTAATTAAAATTTTCTTTAAGGATTCATCAAATAAAGTGTTTTCGTTTGTCACAGTAACGATAAACCAAGTCACCTTTGCATTAATAAAGAAATTTGCCATTTTCCTAATAAAGGGATTTCTGACATTTGAACCACTAACATTAAAGTTCGAAAAAAAGACTGAAATAACAGTTTTCTTTAAAATTTTATTGGGTAACTTAAACAATTAATAATCCGTGTTTCTACCGCGAACACTAACAACACAAGAACATCGGTTTGGCATACTCAAAATGAGTTCATCCAAATCACGCTGTGGAATGGCCGCCCATGTTCGTTGCAACAACAAAAAAAGGTCTTCTTGCGACTGGATACCCTCCATATTCGGCAGAGCTCTTCTCTGTAGCATATCCCATGCATGCTCAATCGGGTTCAAGTCTGGCGACTGAGCAGGCCAGGGCAGGACATTGATGTTAGCTGCGGCGAGAGTCTGTCTTACAACTCTTGCGGTGTGCGGTCGTGCATTATCATGCATTAACTGAAATAAGGGACCGATTTGCACTTGTAGAGGAACGATGACGTCTGATACAATCGTCTCAGCATAAATTTGAGCGTTGAGGTTGCCTCTGATCCAAATCAACTCAGTTCTTCCGCCGATCCAAATACCCGCCCATACCATGATGGTCCCACCACTATAAGGATGGACTTCCTGGCAGGATTTTAATCGCTGTTGGCGTCCAGGGGTTCTCCAGTGTCGTATACGTCTTGTATCCGGTCTCATACCAAAACGAGACTCATCAGAAAAGCACACGAAACGCCATTGTTCTTCTGCCCAATTTCTGTGTTCAAGAGCCCATTGATATCGAATCCTACGATTGTGCATTGCTATAGGTGGTACCCGTAGCGGTCTTCGGGAATGAAGGTTCACTTCATGCAAGCGGTTTCTGACTGTTTGGTCGCTAATTAAGTTCCCTGAAGAGTGATGAAGCCTCACGGCTAACATCATGGCGGTTATTGTTGGAGCTCTTCGAGTTAAGATTTGAATGTATCGGTCTTGTCTCCGTGTGGTGCAGCGATACCGTCCTCCATGGCGCTCAGCCACGGTACCAGTGCTTCGGTAACGTGTCCAAAGTCGACTGATAACACTCTGACTTGTATTCAGAGCTAAAGCCACAGTACGTTGCCGGGAACCAGCTTCTATCATTCCCACGGCTCTGAGCATTTCTTCCCTGCTTAAATGACGTCGCCGCTCCATAATAACGTTGGTTTTAATCAGTAGTAGGGAAACAGTAGCACTAATAATGTCTTCAATGCGTTGTATGTTTTTATAGGGAAAATATTGACAGCTGATTTTCATCTTTTACTCGAATTTGATTCACAGTTCCTGATTCAAATTATGAAATGCACCAAAAAGGATCCATATAAATTTATAAAATCATAAATTTATTACAAAGCCACATCTCAATCTCAAGAAATCCGCATAAAAATGCTTGATCCCTAGACACTTTTGATGTGTGTATTTAATTAATTAGAGAAAACTTTAATTTACACACTATAAATAGTTAACAAACTATTCTACCTATCTATCTTTTTTACTAACTACATCAGTGTTAAACTTACCACGTTATCCATATCTTATAATAATAATTATAACTTCATAATATTTCAATAATGACGCTTTATCTCTCTTTTGAATTGGCACAGTTAATTTAAATATACATATCTTGTTGTTTATTTTACATCAGAATTAATGAGTGATTTTATCTACAGCGTAAAGTAACTTTGATTAACCAAACGAATTATCTACTGAAATAATCAGATGTCTAAAATCTAAACAAATGCAAGTTTATTCGCCAACCCTAAAACGTTTTGAATGTGACATAAGAGGTCACGAAGGTCGAAAAGGTTAATAGTTCACATATTGTAATAACATAAAATATTTTTAACTAGATCTGTAGACGGACTCATAAAAGGACAATATAGAAATTGCAGTTTCAGAGTATTGGATTGGATAACTTTAGAGATTTGCTTGATGTTTATTTTGCAGTTATTATAAAGGGTGTAAAATTACCCTTAACGCAAACGAAAGGTACTTGTTCTCCGCACCACTGCGATCATTTTTTGGTTCTAGACCATACCTGGGAACCCCCTAGTTACGGAGATATTGGGGGTCAAAGTTCCAAATTTTGCACAGCTGTTTTTGTAAATACTAGTTTTTCAGGTTAAAACTTTACTTAAATTACCTCCATGACCCGTTTACTATTCAAAGCATCCACTAACACAATGTTTTAATAGTGCTACATTGAGTTTTACCGTAAAATTAAATTTTTGATTCCAAAAAAAAAGTTGTTTCCCAGCAAAAATTTTTGCGTAGGGGTAGGTACTTAGTTTGATGTACAGAATGCTTGGTTGACGTATGTGTGAAGGGTTGATTTAAACTTTAATATTATTTTATTGTCAAATAATAATTCCTAATCTACAAATAAAATATAGTCGCAGTCATCCGTCTGGAGGTCAAAATAATGTTTGCTAAGAAAATTACCTAATTCATCAACTCTGAGTATGAGACGCAAAAAGGTCAAAGCGGACGTCTAGTGTTTGAATAAAAGAAAATTGAAAAATAAGTATGTAAACCTAATGTGATTTCGTTGTAACTAAATATGTTATAAATTCAACGTTTTCTAAGATATTTGAATTTATAAAGTGATCGATGAATATCAAATGATGTAATTTTTTGGCTAGAATTTTTATATTGTGCTCTCTTCGCAACGTTTGAAGTGCTTTCTCCTAAAGCATTCATGTTTTATATTTCATTAATAATAATAATATTCCACAACTATCACACAACGCCATCTAGTCCCAAGCTAAGCAGAGCTTGTGTTATGGGTACTAGACAACTGATAAAAATACTTATATATTTCTAAATACATACATATTATAGATAAATTACACCCAGACACAGAACAAATGATCGTGCTCATCACACAAACATTTGTCCTGGGTGGGAATCGAACCTACGACCTCCGGCATAGCAGTTAGGGTCACTAACCACTAGACCAACAGGCCAATCAAACATTATAACTATGTTGTGGTGTACTTTGAATGGCATGTGACTAAAATAGTGATGAATATGTTTTTGTATGGAGAGGGTGAGGAAGACATAGACAAAGAAAAGATGGATGAATTGTGTTGGGAAATGGATATAAATAGCATAACGAATAATAGTATGGAAGATGATAGTGTAGTGTATTCTAGAAAACGCTAAGTATTGTAAAACTTGACAACGGTTTTGGTTACGCTCACATCAAAACACAAATAGTTCTCAAAGGACGATAGTCCAACTTTAGAGTAACTATTTATTTTCTTTCCCTTTATCTACAGAAACACAGTACAATAGCAATAACAAAACAATACAATACTCTTCCAATCAATACGAAACCACTGTAAACCCATAAACACATCAGCTTCCCACAAAATATAAACGCTAAAGCCAACATTTGCCGACGCAACGGTAAACAACGACAACAAAAGTGCATTTGCGAGAGAGCACGTCTGCTTGAACCAATACAAGTGAATACCGCATCGGGTCGACGCGCAATCGAATTTTCACGTCGCGTCGGTCCGTTTTCAAAACTATTCGGATCCGTTCTGATAGTAGCGCGTGTGTGAACCTAGCTTTACAATTCGGATTATGTTTTATTGTATGTGGGGTTTTAGTTTGTTGGTTTTTAGTATATTGTTGGTGGTTTAGTTGTAGTTATAAATTACTAGCTGTTGCCCGCGGCTTCGTCCGCGTGGATGTCGGTTATAGTGTCTAAAAGTAATCCTTTCATTCCCAGCTTTCAATCTTTTTTCGCTTTAAATAGTAGCCAATGTCCTTTGACAGGCTCTAGACTATCTGTGTACCAAATGTCACTTAAATCGGTCCAGTGGATTTGTCGTGAAAGCGCAACATACAGACAGACAGAGTTACTTTCGCATTTTTTTTAATTTTTTTTTTTTATAAGACTTTGCCCCACACTAGGAATTTCTCCTGTATCGTGGGTGCGTTCACAAACATTTAAACTCACATACACAAATACCCAGACCCAGAACAGCTATCTGTAGGTCATACAAATATTTGTTCCGTGCGGGAATCGAACCCGCGACACGCAGCGCAGCAGTCCATTGCTTGAGCCACTGCGCCAACCGTGCCGTCAACCCCGTGCCGTGTCGTCATTTATAATATTAGTAAGGATTGTTCAGTTGTTGTCTACCTAGTATAGTGCACGGACGTACGATCGCGCGCGCGAGCTCTTTCGCGAGAGTTTTCTGCTGACGGATCACAACAACGTCGCGTCGCGGCGTACCTACGTCAATATATCGGGGTCAGTGTCATGACCTAGTTACAAGTGCGGAAATCATGAAGTGTTTACAATAACTTATTGTATAGGTGTTAAACTCGCCTTACAACTTAATAATGGCTACAAAAAAGTCTATTACTATTAAAACTGACCTAGAAAGGCAGTTATATGACTGTTATCTCCAAGAGAAAACAGATAGAGAAAACCTGCAAGTCATGGTACGTAAATTGAATGTACAAATTGATGCCCTGCAGGAACAAGTTCAGACACTTCAAGGAGAATTGAACTGCATTAAAGAAACAAAAGGGACTACAGAACCTGCTCAGACTACAAAAAATGACGTGGAATACTGTACAGACGAGGATGACCTTGCTAAAGAGACTGAGTGGATTAGGGCCAAGAGCAGGAAGAAAAGGAAGCTTAACACCTCCCTCTCTCCAAAACAACAACCCGGAAGCGCCCAACAAGACAATCACCAAAAAAATGAGAAAGTGACTTCGGTCAAAAAAGTGCCCTTACCACCGCCAATCATAATAGACGGAATCAAGAACTATCAAACGTTCTACGATTCGTTAATTGAAAGCCAACCAGCGGAATCATTTACAGCAAAAATGATGAATGGGGATTGTGTGAAGGTTAACGCCAAATCAGAAGACTCATATAGAGTAATTGCCAGGTTCTTGTCTGAAAAAGACTACCACTGGCATTCATACGAAAACAAGCAGGCTAGACCAATTAGAGTTGTGGTAAAGAAACTACACTCTTCTTGCCAACCAGATCGAATTAAGGAAGATTTAACAACCCAAGGCCTAAAAATAGAAAAGGTAGATAGTAAATTGAGCTGGAAGACCAAAGAACCACTCAACATGTTCGTTTTATCATTTTATAACGATGAAGATGTCAACAAAATCTACGGCATTAAGTACATATTAGGGTGTAAAATTGAAATACATCCACTCAAAAATCCAGCACTCATCCCCCAATGCAAGAGATGCCAAGCTTATGGGCATACACATAAATATTGTCAAAAAGAGCCAAGGTGTGTGAAATGCACTGGCAAGCATCTTACAGCCAATTGTACCAAATCTCCGCAAGAGAAACCAAAATGTATCCACTGCGGCCTACCTCACCCTGCCAATTATAGAGGGTGTGAAGTAGCCAAACAGATGCAAATTATGAAAAATAAAGTTTTAAAAAAGAAACCTACGGTGCCTAATACCCAACAGTTTCCTCCTATAACACACCCTGGTAAACAGGCGCAGAAAGCAAGTGTCCAGTCAACTGCAAAACAACCAGCCATGCAAGTAACCAACATCGGTACTTACGCACAAGCTGCAAAACAAGGATCTCAACCTCTGAACTTAGAGGATAAGATTAACCAGATCTTGAAGTGCATTACCTCATTTGATAAGAGATTAGAGAAGCTAGAATCCAGCACTAAAACAGCTGTCTTGAATAATCAAAAATGAATAACACACTTAAAATAATGGCGTGGAACTCCAATGGACTATTCAAACATCAGCATGAGTTGCAGGCGGTCCTAGATACAGAAAATATAGACGTGTGTTTAATCTCCGAAACGCATTTCACAAAGCAATCTTTTATCAAATTTAGAGGATACATGATATATAATTCCCTCCACCCTAGCAACTCTGCCAGGGGGGGTAGTGCGGTTATAATTAAAGAAAACATTAGTCACTACGTGCAGTGTAAATATGAAGAAGAAGACATTCAAGCAGTGGCAGTATCTGTTAAAACTAAGTTTTGTCAAGTGTCCATTGCAGCCATATACTCGCCTCCTAGGCACATGATAAGAAAAGAGCGATACTTACATCTTTTTGAATTATTAGGCCAGCGATTTATCCTAGGCGGCGATTTTAATGCTAAGCATACGCATTGGGGTTCAAGACTTACTACAACTAAAGGAAGACAGCTCTTAAGTGCAGTTAAAGAAACACATTGTGAAGTAATGAGTACAGGCAAACCTACATACTGGCCCACTGACCACCAGAAAATACCGGATCTTATAGATTTTTTCATCTGCAAAAATATATCCACCAATTACATCAGTTTAGAGGAAAGTTTTACTATGGACTCTGACCATTCTCCGATTATACTAATGCTAAGTCAAAAAATCCTATTAAAAGAAAGCCACTTAACCTTGGTTAATAAGTCCACAGATTGGGACAGTTTTGCTCTTGATCTAGATAATATTATCGACCTTAAAACTCCGATAAAAACGCAAGATCAGCTTGACTCAGAAGTAAACAAATTTATTACTAATATTCAACAATGTGCGTGGAGCAATACACCTCAGCTAAAACGCAAATATAAGGGATTTATCTATCCTAAAGAAATTGTGGATTTACTATCAGAGAAAAGAAAACAAAGGAAGTTGTGGCAGCAAACAAGGTTCCCGCGTCATAAAACAACACTAAATAACCTAACTAAACGACTAAAGAGAAAAATTCTACAATTTGAGGATGAATCTCTGAATACCAACCTTCTTCAGCTTACCAATGACAAATCAACGGATTACTCACTTTGGAAAGCGACGAGAAATCTAAAAAGGCAGATTATACAAATACCGCCCATCAGAGATAGCAACGGAAAATGGGCAATAAGCAATGACCAAAAGGCGTTCCGATTTGCTCAACATTTAGAAGAAACCTTCCAACCCAACGAAAGCTCTGTAGAAATACATGAGAGTGTAAATTTATCACAAAACCAAAGAATCAAGCTTGTGACTCCTAAGGAAGTAATGAGAGAAATTCAAAACAACATTAGCTCAAAAAAGTCTCCCGGTTACGACCTCATCACAGGGGAAATTCTAAAACGCCTCCCACGCAAAGCCATAGTAAAGCTGACCAAACTAATAAATGCTTCATTTATCTTAAAATATGTACCTGAGCCATGGAAGGTTGCTGAAGTCATTATGATTGCGAAGCCTGGGAAACCTCCCCACGAAGCATCATCATACAGACCCATTTCTCTGTTACCCGTACTATCAAAGTTATTTGAAAAACTGTTACTAAAACGGATAAAACCAGTAATAGAAGATAAAAACCTAGTTCCAGATCACCAGTTTGGCTTCAGAGAAAAACACTCAACGTTAGACCAGGTACATAGAATAACTAATGTTATTGAAAAAACGCTAGAAAATAAAGAAGTCTGTGCTACCGTGTTCTTAGACGTCGCGCAAGCTTTTGACAAAGTTTGGCATGAGGGTCTCATATTTAAGCTCAGACGCATGCTACCAGAATTTGTAGATATCCTAGAGTCGTATTTAACTAAAAGAATGTTTAGAATACGCCAAGAGGACGCATATTCCGGGCTAAAAACCATAAAAGCTGGGGTGCCTCAAGGAAGTGTGCTTGGCCCAATTTTGTACTTGTTATACACTTGTGACATCCCAGAGCTGGAAAACAGCACCATAGCGACCTTTGCAGATGATACTGCTATTATGGCCACCGGATCAAGCCACAGAGAAGCAGTAGAGAAAGTTCAACTAGCTGTGAACAAAGTTTACGACTGGACACAAAAGTGGAAGATCAATCTGAATGAGTCAAAATCAGTTCACATTAACTTCACAAACAAACACAGTGACTACCACCCACTCTACATAAATGGTATGCAAATACCTTATGCTAATACAGCCAAATACCTTGGCATAACTCTCGACGCCAAGCTGCGTTGGAAAGCCCATATCAAAAAGAAAAAACAGGAACTCGATATTCGTTATAAACGTTTGTATTGGTTACTGGGAAGGAAATCCTGTTTATCAATACATAATAAGTTGATAATATACAAGCATATTCTGATGCCAGTTTGGACGTATGGTATCCAACTTTGGGGCTGTACTAAGCCAACCAACGTCAAAATAATTCAACAGTTCCAAAATAAAGTACTCAGGGCTGCTGTAAATGCACCCTGGTACATAAGAAACGATGACCTCCACCGTGACCTCGACATGGAATTCGTCACCACCATCATACAAAAATTTGCTGAAGCCCACGAACACAGACTCCATCGACACGTGAATGTTGAGGCAATCCAGCTGTTAGACAACACAGACATAGTGCGTAGACTAAAGAGAACTAAACCATTTGAATTAGTGTAGTGTAAGTGAATCAATAATAGTAACAATGTTGTGCTATTTATATAACACATGAACAAAGTGTTTTATCAATTTTACCAGACTCTAAGGAAGTGTTACGAACGTGTGTAAAAGTGCATACCTAATTATGGACACTATTCTTAGCATTAACATAATTTATAACGTAGCATAATAAGTTAGATTTAAATTGTTTATTAGTCTTCTTAGGCTAGATTGCAATTAACTAGTAAGAACTTGGTTCTTACTAACAAGGAAAAAAAAAAAAAAAAAAAAAAGTAAGGATTGTTTTATTATAATTTTATGCAGAATTAGAAATTGTACAACGGTGGACTTAATGATCTTTTAATCGTGTTAAATGAAGTATATGTCAAAGTTACAGCAAGATAACATAACATAAAATCACGCCAATAATCTCTGAAGGGTTTATTTTGTATTTCGCCAGAGTGAGCTTATCGCCATCAATCAGGCACAAATCCAGGCTCCGTGGCTGCAACTAAGTTCCTAATGGAAAAACCCCATTAACAATTTGCCCAACCCGGAAATGGAACTCAGGACCACATGCTCGGGTGTCGCCCTTGCGACCACTAAATCAACGAAACAGTTGCTATAAGTAACATTTTAATCTAAGTTCTTCGAAAACATCGAGTACAAGTTGATCACAATTTACTGAAAATTCTAGTGACTTCTCTCATAAAAGATCAAATTTATGACAATAGTGTAGTTAAAAAAAAAATCTAATTAGTCCGTCAGATAGATTTCCAAAAAATATTGGACACGTATTTTTTCTTTGTTCACGTAAACAAACAATGAAGAAAGTAAAGTGCTTTGAAAACTCGTGTGACGCCATATTCTTAGACATTAGTATGACAGCTTTTAGCGGTCAGTGAAGACAAGACCCCACTCAATGACGTATTATATATAGACACGTCATGAACTAACATGGCGGCGCTTCAAAACGGCGAAAATAATATATAACTACTTTTACGCGTAAAGAAAGGGAAAGAAAATATGACACCGTACAGCGGGATGCCTGTTGTTTTCATGTTTCGCGCAGGTTTACACACACGATTTAAATTAAGAACAAACGTAGCATCGCGCGAGAGGTTGGTGCGTAACTAAGCGCGTTGTGGCCAATTGGCTTCATTTCATGTTGTCATTTTTGAGGGCGGACAGCGTACCTATGGTTTTAATATATCATTGCCCCCACTCAAATCTTTGACGCGTTTTATCTTCGTAAAATTTTATTGATTTAATAGAACAAAAAAACATATTTTTCGATAGTCTAACTGACGGACTAATTATAATCGTATTTTTAAGACCCAGTCCGATCCCCTATTAATAACAAGTACTGTTGTCAACGTCCCCCGAACAAATAACTTTTCTACTTCGACGGTTCCAATGCCAGCTACGAACTTTAAGTGAGAATAGTAACAGCGCCATGTGAGGGTATTTGGAACTAAGCAAGCATCGATACCAAGGTTCAGTACACTCTGTAATGTAATGGCTAGCACTGGCAAAAAGGCAGTGTTCTGTACATTCATTTACAAACTGTAAATATGTATCAAATTCTAATTCAAAATATTTTATTCTGGATCATTGGTAGGTACAGTTCATAAATAGTTGAAAATTTGATCAGGTATGTCCCGCCCGTACATCATCATCATTTCAGCCGAAAGACGTCCACTGCTGGACATAGGCTTCCCCTAAGTGTCGCTACATTGACCGGTCCCGTGCGTCTTGCATTCAGCAGGTCGCCGCAACCTTCACCAGCTCATCGGTCCACCTAGTGGGAGGCCTTCCAACGCAACGTCTTACGGTTCGCGGTCGCCACTACAGGGCATACAATAATCACATATAAATTAGCTGTTTAATAAAATTAACATTACTACTTATTTATATCCTATCATCTATTTAATATATTATTGTCATATTCTTATATAAAATAATATAAAAAAACATTTAAAAATATAAAAATAAAAGTAGTCCACCAGTATTGGGAACAGCGTCCGAGCTACCGGTGGTCAGAGAGGAACCTCCTGACAATGCGCGCATTGATATTATTGATATTATAACTGTCCCTCTAGCACAATAAATCTGTGTGTACATAAATAGTAAATAAATAAATAAATAAATAAATAAATAAGAAATAAAAAGAAAACCAAAACGGCTCAAACTAATAGAAATGTCAAATTCAATTTATATAGCACTAGCGGACGTCACGCGGTTTCACCTGCGTAGTTCCCGTTCCCGTGGAAATACAGGGATAAAACTTAAACTAAAAAACTTGCCTATGTTACTTAGGGTGAATCTAGCTTTCCAATGGTGAGAGAATTTTAGAAATCGGCGCTGTTGTTTTTGAGTTTATTCATTATAAACATACATACACACACACAAAAATTCAAATCTTTCCTCTTAAAATATTAGGGTAGATAGTGTAGAAGTGTAGATATGTATTTGCCGCACTAATAATAGTCTTGTTTGTCTTGTGGTTCAATTCCCGGGTCAAGTAAAGTGTTATTGAGTTTTTACATCAGGAATTTCTCAGTAGCACGGAGTCTGAATTTGTGCCCAGTTGATGTCAGTAGGCGCGCGACTGGAGCCTTAACATAACTGGCGTTTAGGTGTTCTATTATGACACCTCTGCCTGACCCTTCTGGGTTTACAGGCGTCATGTTTTGTTATGTAACACCAATCTGCTCAACATTGTAGAGCAAGGAATATACAATGTACCTAGTTTATAATATTAGTCACACTATTATATCACATCACACTAATATTATATAGGCGAAAGTTTGTGAGTGTGTGTGTGTTACTTCTTCACGTCTAAACGGCTCGAGCGATTTTGATAAAATTTGGTATAGAGTTAGCTGACACCTTCGATTAACACATAGGATACTTTTTATCCCGATTTTACCTTCCCGTGGGATAATTTTCGAGTTGTAGCGGGCGAAGGCGCTGGCAACAGCTAGTAAATATTAAAACACAAGGGTTCAATTAATTTCTGCAAACCAGACACAAGTGGTGCAATAATCATTACATTTTATGGTTGACCTTTAAGTAATCGTAATAATTACGTGGTCATTACCGATCTAAGTGTAGATACAACAATTTTATTCAGTTTTGTTGTTTATTGTTATTGTAATTCGTGTCGATATGAACACTGATAGTAAGTGTTGAACTATTGCTGCTGTGATTATCGAAATTCATAAATTATTATTGATATTTATAAATATATATGATAAATATATATAATAGATAATAATAAATGTGAATATGGAATCTTGTGGTTGGGATCTGAAAGGGAGTTTATCGTGCACGTGTATTCACGATGTGATGCGATATATATTATTTTCATTTTAAATGTATTTTTTTTTTAATCTTGAATTTTGATTATTATTGATTAAAACTGACGGATTTTATGATTTCTAAAAGTCTATAACATAACTTTGACCGAAGAATATTTTTGATTAAGTTTTTATTATTTTTCTTTGAAGTAGATATTTTGCAAGCAGTCAGTCTCTTTAGTATTTAGTTGTCCAAAACATTTGGGGACCCGGGATAATTTTTCTGTTGTCGATTGGACCCGCATTCAAAAATGAAAAAAAAAAAACTGTCGTCGAATTACAAATTCTAGTACAACGATGACACACAATATGATGATACACGATCACGATAGTATCATTATATGATGGTTATAATGATACCATTATAATATACTAGCTGACCCTTCCTCGATAGATCGACTATCCAACATAGTAATATTTTTTCAATTAGCTTTCTAATGTTGAAAGAATTTTCCAAGGCTCTGTCTGTGTGGTCTGAGTTTTGAGTTAAATCGTAACAAATAAAAAAACTAATGTTTCTTCTCTATAATATTTGATAGAACCTTAGATTACATTATTATAATAAATATAATAATATAATAATAATAATATTCCACAACTATCACGCAACGCCATCTAGTCCCAAGCTAAGCAGAGCTTGTGTTATGGGTACTAGACAACTGATAAACATACTTATATATTTCTAAATACATACATATTATAGATAAATTACACCCAGACACAGAACAAATGATCGTGCTCATCACACAAACATTTGTCCTGGGTGGGAATCGAACCCACGACCTCCGGCATAGCAGTTAGGGTCACTAACCACTAGACCAACAGGCCAGTCAAAAATTGAGTATTACTATAGGTACCTACCTATCTCTTATCTCTTACTGTTAAATATACAATCATCATCATCATCATCAGCCTATATTGTTCCCACTGAACGGACTCAGGCCTCCTCTCTAGGAGCGGGATGGGCCACCACGCGGGCCCAGTGCGGTTTGGTAGATGTCACAATCTTCAAATTTTTGGTTGGCTTACGATGTTTACCTTCACCGTTTTGAGAGCAGTGGTGATGAAATAAATTACACAAAGTAATGCGCCTGTCTGGGTTCGAACCCACGACCAACTGTTCGTAAGTCGGAGCCGCCACCACTGGGCCACTACTGTTCACAAAACAATATACAATAACACCTTGTAAATATTATGGTGCAATAAATATTTTGAATTTGAATTTCCCGGAGGCCAGAATCTCCACGTATCATCGGGACGTGAGGGCCGGCGCATCGCGTAATTATTTTGTCGCGCGTACATTTTAACATTGCGATATCTTCTAAGATATTTGTTTAAACTATATAGAGTAAAAGGAACAAATATTCCATATTGAATTTCTTTTCTAACAAACATATTTATTTAGATATAGATTTATACCATATGGGTTAAATAAGCTTCGCAAAAAATAATTCTATTTAACCTAACATTTCGATAGTAAAAAATGGTTACAGTGAGTCAATCTTAGTAGATAGATATATGCTGTCGCGGACTTATTTGTAGAACTTTTAAAAAGGAACATTTCTTTCATACATAATATTTGCTTAACTTAAACCATTTTCGCAGTGCACGCAACGGAAGCTCTCAATAAGGAATATCGTTTCCCGTTTTTGCAACATTTTTCATTTATGCTCCACTCCTTTTGATTGTAGCGTGATGTTATATAGCCTAAAACCTTTCTCGATAAATGAACTATCTAACACAAAAAGATTTTTTCAATTCCAACCAGTAGATCCTGAGATCTTAGCGTTCAAACAAACAAACAAACTCTTCAGCTTTATAATATTAGTATAGATTTAAGTACGCATTGGTAAAGCAAGTGCGACTTATTCCGTCGTGCACAGGAAAATTTGCGAGCTCAAACAGGGAGGTTCTTGCATAAGCTACGCAGAGAAGATATAACGTGGCTCAAAGACTATCGTAGTTACGCAAAACTATGCAGCACGGAAAACTTCATAAATGAACACAACCAAATACCACCACCAAGACAGTTCAGAAGTTTCGCCATTCCCTCAGTAGTTCGGTAACCGATACTCACAAATTAACAATATTACATCAACTTGTCACAAAATAACGCCGCGGTGACATTTCTGCGACACCATTACACAGCCCTTTTGTGTGCGTAATTAATTCCTATCGTCCGTCCTTTGACCACTAATATATAACAGGAAACAAGGGATTCTGGACTTTCGCTGTGTGAAGATAGAGGGTGGAATCCATCTGGATGTGTTTCCACAGAATCGCGAAGGGCCTATTATTTACGAAACTCAAGTTACACATGAGTTACCGTCTTTAGTGAGCCTTTCGGGTTGTCGTTTTGACAAATTTATATGTGACAGTCTAGATGAAGCCTTTAAATAAACGCAAGCCGGAGTTAAAATATTGTAGGGATTTCCTTGGGCTAAGAAGTTATTTGAATAAGAAAGTATTTTTTTTTGCTTTGCCTTGGAGAATTTCGTGTTTTTCTGTACTGTGGAGGCGTGAAATCACTTGTCCGATGTAAATAAGATATCTTAGTTTTGTTAAGGGCGTAAATCTCATATACGAGATATCTACGTAGTTTTACATAAGAATCAGGGTATATTTTGCAATAAGTGCTGATCCATTAAACTACACGTGTGACCATAATAATTGAAGGCATACATTTTTTAGCATTGTTGTGGTTACAGAGGCCATTTTCGACTCTAAAGCTAATAAGCCAAGATCTTTTTGGCGTCATCCGTTTTTTACTGCACTGTCTTTTTACCCGACTACGGCGAAGCCAAAAGGAAGGGATTTTGGCAGTCTATGTATGTATGTATGTGTGTATGTTTGTATGTTCCACCGTAGCGCCTAGACCACTGAAGCTATTTTAATAAATGAGGTGTCAATAGATTTGTAAGAATAACGCGGGTGACATAGGCTATACAAATTTTAACAATTCTTTTTATGACGGAATTTAAATGTCAAATTCTAAGGTCGAAAAAAATTCAATTAAGATAATCATAACATGTTTTGCATCAAATGAAAGGTCTTGGCGAGTACATCACAAATATGTATATTATATTATAGTTCAAGTCAACATATACGTTTAGATAGCGGTCAAACAGTTCTCGCGGTCTAGTCTGTGTTATTTACTCGTATTATGTAAATAGCAAACCAACATTTAGTAGAATATTACATTATGAAAGTAACATAATATATTATTACGTATTTATTGATTATCACACAAAAATAAAATTCAAATAAAAAATAAGTTTAAAAACTAAAACCCGACTACAAATAAAAACGCAGGCTAATAAAACCGCGGTCTTTTAAGTATTAAACAAGAAAAATCGTCTAGTAAGTAGAGAATTTGATAAATTATAGAGGACAGTCGTAGTCGCATGCCACTTTGCTAATTGTAAATAGCAGCTGACTTCTGTATCAATGAGAACGCCATGAAGGCGCATCAGGTATCAGTGGCATGCGACTACCTGTCCTCTATAATTTATCAAACTATCTAGTTACTAGACGATTTTTCTTGTTATTTGAAGATGCTTGAAAAAATATATTTGTGGTTTCGCTCGGCATGTCTTTTAAGATGTGAAATCATAGTGTGTGACTGTGGGTATACTTAGTCATGGGTTCCGAGTCCTGCCCGTCGGGGGTGCAGGTTGTTCACAAAGATACCGCAGCCTCGACATACAGGGCTAAGAAGGAACATGGGTGGTTTTTAGTCAGTAGAAGTCTGATACTCCCTTTCGCTCTGTCCAAGAGCGGAGTTATTTGATGATTTTTCACCGGTTAAAAAAAAAAAACCCCACCGACCTCCACCCAAGACGTCTAATTTTTCGGATTCATTTGCGTACTGTATAATCGAGAGAGAGATATTTCTCGACGTCATATAACGCCAAGTCATAGACCGGTGAGGTCAGGAGGATATCAGGTTTAGACGCTAAACGCTCGATAAAAACGAAGAAAGATACTGTAATTCCCGAATGGTCAGGCAGACAAAGAGAGAGACAGAGGGAGCACGACGTTTGGACAGATTCTTTATAAAGTAAACATCATCATCATATTATACAGTCCGAATTCATTCACTGCTGGGTATAGTCCTATCTTTTCTTGTGCCAGCCACATCCAGGTTTTACTCCCGATGACAACTATGTCGTCCGCCCATCTCGCCGCCGGACGACCTACACTTTTTTTGCCAGTTCTTGGACGCCTTTCGGTGACAGCTTTAGTCCACCTGTCATCACTACACCTTGCTAGGTGTCCTACCTAATTCCATTTGAGTTCCGTAACGCGATCCCCAATATCGAAAATCTTTGTACGTCTTTGGATTTCGACGTTAGGAACTCGAGCTATTAGTTTTATGCCGAGAATGGAACGCTCTATCGCTTTCTGTGTCACTCTCAAAGTAACTAAAGCCTTCATAATTTTTTTTTCCTACTCCTCCGCTATTCTTTTCTGATTAATTTCGTTGCGGGATCCAAGGCAGTTAAATCGTTTCTCTGGGACTTCGTCGGGCTTTATTGTCTCGGCGCTTTTCTTGTGGTCGCCACTGTTGATTCTGGCTACAGTGGTTTGGGAATAGTGTGGCGGGCTTGTCCCATAAAAAAAACCCTTCATTAAAATAAGCCATTTTGCCACTACGTCATCATACATTTCCAATATTACTACGACCAAACATGACATACTTGAGAATCCTTCTTTTCCAATTGTACAAATATTGGCGTAGCGAATGAAAGTAGCCAGGTTGCCGGCCAATGCTTACGACCAACCGTACACGTACAGCTATCGTACACGAGCTTGACCCTTTTTTGTGATCCGGGGGTCTTTGCGACCAATCCCGTAATTTATAGAACGTTGATTGGAAATTATATTTGATAATACGTTGATTATGTGCGAACGTGGATAAAGTAAGAGGGGTATGTTCTGTAAACAACTGAGATTCTGTAGTTTTTGTCTATACTGAGGGAAACGGGGACCGAGTTTTTTGTGTATCATTAAAAATCTATTTTCTGACAAAAGTCACAAAGTCTAGCAGTGAAGTGCAGCATAAAGATACAGATAGATAAGTGGAATTAAATGTACTTCAATAGTTTTTATGAACATAGAGAGTTGCATTGATGATTTTAATTGTTATACCTAATTCTACAAATACATACGAGTTACGGTTGCAAATAAAATTTTGTTCAACACAGAGCCTGACACGGACCTGCAAATTAATAAAAAACGTAAGAAAATTTGCGAAGTTTGCGGGCTACCCTAGCGCTTTTAGTTTAAGAACGTAGATTTTAGTGTCCCTGGTAAACTCAAATATATTGATCAGAACAGCAGAATTACTACGATTCTCGTATACGTCCGGTTTTTTAGTTAGTTCACGGGATTTCGAATCCCGAGTTTGTAAGCTCTTAGGCCGTATACATAAAGAAAGCTGGTAGCAATCGCCGATCTACCATCGCTTATAGGAACCGTTCCATGCTGGTAACCGGCGCAGGCATGTATATGAACAAGCGCGGACAGGTGCTGATAAACTTCGACACGTGCCGGTCAGCGCTGGCGCCACAATTAATGAACAAGTACGACAACACGTAAAACAACGAGGAGCAGTTATTTGATGACTTCCCACCCTGCAAAGAAATAGTCTATCACTGCTACTACTGTTTTGTCCTAAAATAATTAATAAACACGTCTATCTCAGCAGCAGGCGAAATAACGCTATGGGTTACGATGAAAATAGTTACCCGAAGTTATCTAGTGGTCACTAAATGTAGCAATAAAATTGGGATTGCCTTTCATCTTATATGCGGTTCCTGAAACGAAGCTAATAACTTCATTTGTTCGTGCTGACTCATCCCAGTGACGGTGTGCTTCTAGTCAAAGAAAATCAAATACTTCAAATATGATAATAACAAACAACAATTCCTCACATAAACAAGCTGTACTTGAATTATTCATCCCTTCCAATCAATATCAAAAAAATCAATTCACCATACATTACCCCACCACTACTCAAAAATCATCTATCCTTTCATAATTCACGAACATACCCAGCAATGTACACTCAATACAATTTCTTGTGCAAACAGGTCGTGTTTGACGAATGCCTTGCGCCGTACATTTGATGAATTAAGTCTTCGGATTGATAGCGTAGTGAGTGGGCGGACGGCACGTTCCATTGAGCGACTGTTTGTGTTTCTCTTTGTTGAAGCGAGTTTATGTGTAGGCAGATACTTTGAGTTATTTAGAAATATTTTTAGGAAGCGAGATAGTTCAGGTTAACTGTTAGTAAGTTTATAACTGTTTTGCTTATGCCCACGGACTTCTTTGCCTGTATGGAGTTTGATTATTGTCACACGGGATCGAACTGCCGGGATAAAAAGTTACAATGTCCTACGATGCAGGCATTTATTTATTAGGCATTTAGGCAGGAAATTATGTTTTTTCTTATTCACTATTCTTTTCTGATTGATTTCGTTGCGGGATTCATCATCATCATCAGTCTCCTGCTTTTATTCCTTGCAGGATTCAAAACAGTCAAGTTGTCTCTCGGGACTCCGTTTAGCTTCATTGTCTCGGCGCTTTTCTGGTGGTCGCCACTGTTGATTCTGGCTTTCAGGAGTTGCAGCGTTTTTGGAATAGTCCGTACTATTCCAAAAACGCTGCAACTCTCGTGCTCGTGCTTGTTGTAATAAAAAAAAAACTGTTTGTAACCTATCTGTGCGTCAAATAATACATCTAATAATACACCCACATTTACGCAGATTACGTTTCTTATGTCCCATGTAGTAGGGTAGAGCCTGTTGCCATTAACTGGGCACATATCCAGTCACTAGCTAAACCAAAACCCAAATTTTTAGATAACAGTTCAACAGCACTTGCCAGATAATGTTTTACGCCTCCAGCAACTACCAAACAGCTTATTGGAAGCCAGGCTACACACCAGATGCGGGTCGTAAGTCGACTTAATTCATCAAAAGCACGACACATGCTGTTTGTCAACAGTAGCTCCGGGAAACCAGCATGCTTTAGTTTAGAGGAACTTCTTGATGGCCTGCAAAGCCAAGTCGGTGGTCTATAGGTAGCATAAAATCTCCTTTACCAAGTAAGACACTAACCAAACGATAAAGAAAAACGAAGTAGTCGAAAACAGTTTAACACAAGCATTTACCAGAGCCTTTAAAACCAATATTTTACGCCTCCAGCAACTACCAAACAGCTTATTGTAAGCCAGACTACACACCAGACGCGGGTCGTAAGTCGACTTAATTCATCAAAAGCACGACACACGCTATTTGTCAATAATAGCTCTGGCCCCGGCTATTTGTAAGCGCCATCACAAGGGGATACAGTGTGTAAGGTGCAGTACATTGCGCCGTTAGAAAAATCGAGTTGTCATTTTAATTTTACACACAAACAAATTGTTAACATTTTTATAAATTTTGCGTGTCTATTTGCAGGCAGAATGTACATTGCTCACTCCTTTTTACTACACATTTATCATCATCATCATTCTCCTGCCCTTATCCCAATTTATTTGGGGTCGGCGCAACATGTCTTTTTCTTCCATACTTCTCTATGTCTCGTCATGTCACACTACACATTTATTTTAATGCAAATTAATTTTTGATTTGATTTGACGGAGTTTTGAGTATCGATTTTGCGTTCTTTCTTAGCGTTTTAATGTTAAATCAATAATCCGGTTCAGAATATGATTGGCGTTGACAGGCGGCATTATTAGCACAAATACCAATTTTGACCACGTCCAAAAATTATAGTTCTTTTAATAGTCGTTAATAGTAATCTTAATAGAGCAAAATTTTACAGCGAGTTGACCAATTCAAAAATACTTTTGATCGATTGGATCCGCAGGTCCTATCTGAGTGGAATCAATTGACTAAAGAGCCATATAACATGTTGTGTTGAGCAATCATTATGATAGAAATAAAGCTCATAATAATATTTGCTTACAGTCTACTTTGAATGCATTTTATAATTCAGTATTCTATTTTTGGTTGCAGTCATGTGAATGTAGCGTCGTTTTCTTTATTTTTCTGACATTCAAAAGCAACTATAATGGTCTAATTGAAATAATTACCTTGCGTTGAGTTTGATATTTTAGTTCAAGAAATGAACTCCAATTTAAAGTAACAAAACAAATAAAATACGACCATAGTTTTAGTTTTGCCAGATATTGCTGCTCATCCGCATATTCAACCAGTTCTCGCTCACTCAACCAGCAATGTACCTCACCCCAAATAATAATTCCAACTTGTCGTCCTCAGTCCAGGTTCTATGCATTTTCGAAATGCTGTGTCGACACTATCCTCGCATTTTGATGCATGACTGGTGTGTTATGGTCACCGCTCGGCAGTGAAACTTGAGCCCAGTCAATAGCCCCCCATTCGTATGTGAATAGATGCTGATATCAATATATGCAAGTGACTATATCACTGTGTACACCATTCAAGGCAGCGTCCCAATATATGGGGTTCAAACTTTTGGAAGCTTACCCAGCAATGTATGTCGATCTAAGCATTGTTATGGTTGCTTATGTCGGTGTGAATAAGGGTTTTACGGTGCCAGTCGTTGAAATGTTGGTCCGTGGGCGCCCTGATATATGTGCTGTGGTGTTGGTGCTTTATCCGAAGGCGCTAGTACAAGTAAATAGAGAGATTTGTGATATGGACATGTTCAATGGAATCTGAGGTACCTAGGACGTGAATGGCCGATTTGGATATGCATCTAAACAACAATTGTACTGCAGGATGAGTTGGTGAGAATGGGTGTGCGATCGGAATGAGAGTAGGGTTGACCTCGCCATGTAGAGAATTTAAGTGTAAATAATTGCTACGAGTATTGCGATTTTTTGCACACTTAAACTTACACAACTAGTTGTTCACAATATTATTAAATCTATATATTATGAGGATTGTTTACTAAATAATAACAATAGATATGAGTTAGAGAAGGATAAATCCAAATATAAGATGAGTAAATAGGTTTCCCTTAGACCAAAAATATTAAGAAAAAGGATGCTCAGATTACGACTTTTACAGCCTCGGTAAGAGAAGATGTCGTTTCTCTATAATATTAAAATAGTAAACATATTAACTTATAACGTTTCTACAGCTCAGTGGAACCCATCGACCACACTAGCCACGTGTGGTTTTCGTCGCTGTTACTTGACTTAAGAATTCAGGCCATTCAGGAATTTTCGTTTATCGTTTTCAAAAACACACCCTCAGCACACAGCAGAGCATTTCATAATAAACCACACCGCCACAAAATACAAAACAATCAAGCTTTTGTTCCAACCGTTCTACCATTCCCCCAAGACGAGACTGTTCAGTTCCCCACAGTTTCCTATACCACACTCTCCTTTGTACGTAACGTTACCAATTAAACTGTCCGACCAAGTACATGGCAATGGCATAGTAATTCCGCTCTCAATGCCCATGGTCCGTCTCTGTGTGTTTTGGCTAGCCAAAGGCGACGGCTTGTTGACGAACGTACGGACGCAGACGTTGATGGCACGGGTTAATTCAACCGTTCTTGGGCATATAGGTGGTTTGAATTAGGAGAATTTAGACTGGGTGTTAGGGGTTGTGTATATGATATGTGTGTATATTATCATACTAGCGACCTAACCCAGCTTTGAACGAGAGTATTTTACTTATGAAGAAAATGAGTTCTTTCATAAAACCCAGGTCGTTTTTTAGTTAGTTCTTATAATTACGAACACAAAAAATCTGCTAGTTCGTCCTTTGTCATACTTGTGTCAATTATTCATTTTTATTTATATAGATTAAAATGTAATTGGCACAGACGTGAGGCACACAAACCTGTATGTCCCTTCTTCTTTTGTATTTATTTTGCAGAATACTTTGTATGTGTCTTTTGATTTTGTAGTTTGTTTGCTATTTCGTGTCGGTAATCATGACATTGTGATGCAAGTGTGGTAACGACCAACCATTTTAAATAATTTATTTATCATTACTCCACTGGATGCTACCAATACTTTTTATTATTTAGTGGTCTTTTTTTCAGATATTTTGTCAATTGTCATCTGTCTGACGTCTGTCTGTCTGTCTTTCTCATTCGATTCGTTATCAAAATGTAGCTATTAGCGTTCACATTGTATTCCCAGATATCTCCACTCTGGCACACATTGCATTTACATCACTTAGACATCTTACTAGAACCTTTAACCTCCCGAATTGTGGCACTAAGACAGCTTTCTGGGTAAAACGTCTTTATCTCTATATGTACCATCGTTTCTCCGAACATTCAGGTGTTTCCGTACACAACTATGCACATTTACATACTATATCTATAGCTTCGATCACACAGTGTTGTGTGTCTTGGCTACCTCCTGCCTTTGCTGTGTTGACGTTCGGAGCATAACTGATCTTTGGGGCATGCTTAAGTGCTTTAGTTTCATCATGATGGACAAACGTCTGTCTTTGCACTTACGCTGGATGTTGTAGGTTAATTTGGTCCTGGTCGTTGAGCATATATTCAACACAGCTATTTATGAAAATATTGTCTTCAAAAAAATTGAAGGTGAATATTTACGTGTGAGGCTAAATAAAAATGACATTACCAGTCACAACTACTAAAGCGTTTTTACTTACTTGACTACTTACCAACAGTGTACTACTATTATAGGAACGAGTTAGTTTATTAAATTCGATGATAAGGACTGTCTTAGAAACAAGGGTTCAATCAAATTTGAGTGTGAGCGAGTACCTTATTATTCTCGTCATTAGTACGCAACATAGTTAATAGGTACTATCGTTTATATATCTATTTATCACTAATAGTGTTGACACCAGATATACTTACCTAGCTACACCAATGATCTATTAAACTATAGATACGTTGTCCGCCCTCAAAAATGATAACATGAAATGAAGCCAATTGGCCACATCGCGCTTAGTTACGCACCAACCTCTCGCGCGATGCTACGTTTGTTCTTAATTTAAATCGTGTGTGTAAACCTGCGCGAAACATAAAAACAACAGGCATCCCGCTGTACGGTGTCATATTTTCTTTCCCTTTCTTTACGCGTAAAAGTAGTTATATAATATTGTTGCCGTTTTGAAGCGCCGCCATGTTAGTTCATGACGTGTCTATACGTCATTGAGCTACACAATCTACCGTCATCTTGCCCCATTATTTTCCTGATTCATCGACCCCCTCAAATATTAATTCCGTTCCCATCTTATAAATACCGTAATTCAATACCCATACTTCTCATCATTGACCAAATCAAGCTTAGTAGTTCATCGATACAAAATCTGGACTATTGTTACAGCTATACCTACAGTTCTCTTTCCGTTATTTAACCTATAACTCTGCAATGCTGTCAAAATTTAAGTGAACTTTATTCATGTGTCAATAAATTTGCTTTTGGGTGGCTGTCAGTGACACATCTATTAAGATCACAATGATCTTTATTCGCATTAAAATAAGATCGTTGTTAGCTTGCTGCTGGTGAATGTAAAATGATTATGAAAGTACTGTACCTAGTACCTACATATTAGTTCGGATGAGGTCGTGACCGCTGCCCGTATACTCTAATCTGATTAACGGAGGGCACTTCCCTCCCCGGACTATTGGACTATATTGTTATGATGTGAGGTTTCATTAGGACACTATTGAAGATATTGTGAGGGCTTTGCTTCATTCATAGATTTTGAATAGAGAGGACTGTGTGGTAGTTGGTTCTGTTTTAGTTTTCTAATAAGCTTCGTATTTATGGCAATGAAGAGTGTCAAATTCATTCAATGTTGCTGGAAATTTGTTAACTTAATTATTTTTTTAAAACTTTGCCCCACACTTGGAATTTCTCCTGTATCTTGGGTGCGTTCACAAACATAATCTCACATACACAAATACCCAGACCCGAAACAACTATCTGTAGGCCATACAAATATTTGTTCCGTACGGAGATCGAACCCGCGACACGCAGCGCAGCAGTCAATTGCTTGAGCCACTGCGCCAACCGTGTCGTCTGAATTCTCTAGCTCTTTTTTCATTATTATCCACTTCTAACCCAATTCTGGGGAATGCCTCCCCTATTCCTTTCCAACTCTCCAGGCCAATCGAGTCCAAATTCTCACACCAGCGTTTCTTGGGCCTACCCCAGTGGCAACGACTACCAGAAATGCGCCGAGACAATGAAGCTCGACGAACTCAAAACAATTTAACTGTTTTTTCTAGCTGTATCATTTTTCACAGAGTCCATTTATCGTTTTCTCGGTTTCTACCACGTTCATAGCCAATCATTTATAATGTGGTCCCTTGGCATCTCTCACCAATACCACGACGGCTGACTCCAGCTCAACTGTTCTGTGCTAATTTGATTCCTTACTCTTTCTGCGTCATTATTCCCCTCGAAGCATTATCATCTGCAGTATTGTTTGCAACATACTTATTGCACGCAGATATGGACCCTGTAACTATAGACACAGCTATCATCAGATACCTACGTACAAACATATGTCGGCACTCCATTTGCATCCTAGATTTGCATGATTCTCTCAAGCTCTAATAATGCGCAGTGCTCATTAATTTGCCTACCAGTCGTGATAATTATCGTCTTACGTATCCCGCATGATATACAGATGTAGTAATTGCTAATAAAATTATAAAGCTATTGTCGCGTGATTTGACGGGAAATTACTAGTGGTTGTGTTGTTAGCAATGTTTTGGGCATATGCTTGTGTCTTCTGGTGCTATATATCTCGTCTTACGTCTCGTATCGTCCTTCTTTAAAGCTTGATTTAACAAGCATCTTTTGGGCACGCTCGATCCATCATAGACCTTGTCCATCGCTATCTATCAATGGTCGAGGTCAAGAACAGGTCCAGTTTGAAAAAACAAATTGTGTCTCTCTAGCGCACTGACCGCATTTAAATCTGACTCTCTTTCATGACCTTTGTATCACTCGTCTTATTGTTCGTTATTTCAATGATTTCTTTATTTGCATAAGATGAGCGTCGACCAGGACACTACTAAATCAACAAGGAACGTTAACTTACTTACGTTATTCTGAAATCAACTCAATTTTATATACTTATAAAACTTTCTTTGATTTAAATACCTGTATTTGCCAATATTACTTTATCTGGTTTTAGTTGAAATATTAGACTTGATATATAGAAGATCAGTGTTTTACAATCACTGATCACATCGCAAAACAAAACGTTGAAATAGACCAGTTTCCCAGACTCGTCACAATTAATCAATTGTTTAACAGGATACGTTCATTAGGACTGGACCACCTACAGAACACGCTTATAAGGATGTGAACTGATATGAAATTATTTTGATATCTACCAAATAACTGGAGGTGGGCGGTCATTCTTCTGACCTGGTTTTAATGGGCCATGTCAGTCATTGTCTTGGGAACTTCTTTTTGGTTAAGCAAGATATATGGGCTGTCTAAATGTGGCTATAAATGTCAGGTTAGTTATCAAGTCATATGTTTGTGTTTCAAATGATGTGTCTTTATAATCTTCCTGCCTTTGTTCCGTTTTACTCGAGGTCGAAAAAAATTTAAAATACTTTTTTTAACACATGACTTTTTGTCCGCTAAAGGGCGTCACTTTATATTTGAGCAATATTTTGGAACACAAACAAACATGGCGTATTGATCTCGATTTTTATTTTTAACACATTACGTTTTGTCCGCTAGAGGGCGCCATATTGTTTTTTGTGACACGTCACGTCTATGTTCAACGGACAATTAAGACGGTTCTAATGATACCTCATAATTCGAGTTCCGATAAGAAGATTAGGAGCTATGAGGCAGATGAACATACTCACATGCATACATACATAGCCAGTCAAAATCATAACCCTCCTTTGCCGTAGTCGGATAATGATATGAATAAATGATCGATACTATACTAATATATATATATTTTTGTTTGGACCCATTTATCTCTAGAACTACCAATTAAATGAAATCTTTTTGCATTTGCTAGCCCGATTCTCGACGGCATTATACTTCACGCTGCATTTCTGAAGAGCCCAGCAAAATCTTCAAAAGCGGGTGAAACCGTGGGCAAAACTAGTCTAATATAAAATTAGGCATTATTCAATTATTCAGCAGATTCATTCATAGTTTTGGCAACCTGATTTCGGTTAACCAAGAGATATGCGCTGTCTAGATGTGGCTATAAATGTCATGTTAGATTTAAAGACATCTGTTTCAGTTTGCAAATGATGTTGTATAAAAGTACCTACGTGCGTTAGTGTAATAGGCGATAAAACATCTAGATAGCTCTTTTTATATCCAAGTGTCAGGGTTATCAATTATGAATTTATGAGCCATCAAGTCGCAGCTTTGACTTTGGATTTGTTTTCTTTTTGCAGTTTATGATGAGACATTGTAACTAGACATTTTCTTGCATTAATTATACCATTAAAATTGAATATATAAAGAAGATAAGATAAGAGAATTACTTATGTAAGAATAAACCATGCAACGCCGACCCGAATTGAATTGGAATTGTTAAATATGACAGCCGGGACCAACAGCTTATCGTGCTTTCCGAGGCACGCAGGAAACTCGATATGTAATGGTTGGTCACCCATCCACAGACCAACCAAGGCAAGCGCGGCTTAACTTAAAATCGAGCCGAGTGGCAGTTATTATTAAGCCGCGAGCTCCTCGATGTGTGCGTATTGTATTAAATATCTTTCAGCCGACCTGATAGAAATTTCATGACGGCATGTAAAGCCAAAAAAAAATTATTTTCAATGCATGAAATAAAAAGGCTTTTTTATTTTTATTTATGTAAAGCCAAGCCCATAGGCAGCATACAAAATTCTAACACCAAGTTAACCCGAGACAGAAGAAAGCATAAGTATAAAAAGATCTTTGGCATTTGTTAGCGAAAACCCGAGGAACTGTCCAGATTCTTATCAAATAGACCTGTGAGTAAAACTCAGATCAATGGGAACATCCTAAGGTATACGAAGTTTAATTTACTGTCGTATCGTTGGCACCACCGTATCTATTTGCATTGTGTATAATTATGTTTATTATATTTTCTTATACAGGGTGTAAATTAACCCTTCACACAGCCGTAAACCAAGCATTCTGTGCATCAAACTAAGTACCCCTACGCAAAAATTTTTGCTGGGAAACGACTTTTTTTTTGGGGTCAAAAATCACATTTCACGGTCAAACTCAATGTAGCACTCTTAAAACATTGTGCTAGTGGGTGCTTTGAATAGTAAACGGGTCATGGAGGCAATTTAAGTAAAGTTAGAACCTGAAAAACTAGTATTTACAAAATCAGCTGTGAAAAATTTTGAACTTTAACCCCTAATATCTCCGTAACTAGGGGGTTCCCAGGTATGGCCTAGAACAAAAAAATGATCGCAGTGGTGGGGTGAACAAATGCCCTTCGTTTGCGTTAAGGGTACTTTTACACCCTTTATGTACCTATCAGAAGATGTTTCAGAAGTTACAGTGGTTTGGGAATAGTGTGGCGGGCTTGTCCCATTAAAAAAAAACCCTTTATGTATATTTATTATTATATAGGTTATGATAGTTAAGACTCATAAACACAGAATTCTTTTCCGCTTCCCACACACTATTATAGTGTACATTTCTTTTTTCATTTCACCTTTTGCAGGTCTGCTGGCAGAAATTTCTTGAGAAATAAGCAGTACCTTTGTACTCAATGTTATAATTATTTTGTTTTTTTCCTGTGTTGTCTACTGTGTTGTACATAAATAGTAAAATAAATAAATCAATTTCTCCCATCAAACTTTCATATGTAGATATGTAACTGGGATGACTGACAAACTTCCATATCCTCCATCCCAGTTTCACCTCTTTAATTCTCAAACTCATATCATTGAAGCAGAACTAGTATCGATATGAAACCCCGTAGCTCTCTCATTGGCCAATCGATAACGTCGCGGCTTCGACAAACTAAATCCGTCCCCGTCGTCCCCCTCTGACCGACGCTGGCGATATTTTCGGGCTAGCTCACTTAAATGCTGTTTACTTTGGACTTGTATGAATGTAAGGACTTGTATGTGAGAAGTTGTGAGGGTGTGTAACTTTAAGGTCTATCGATTGTGTAGTTTCTTACCTCGGATCAATCACGTTAAGCCGATCTCGGTGGTCATTCATTGTTTTTCAACAAGTGTAAAGTGAGATTGGAAATCTGAAATTCTGATAGTCTTCCCTAGGGTATCGTGCTAGCCAGAAACTGGGCTGGCAGCATCAAAAATAGGTAACCGTTTTAGTTAAAATTTGTTAGATTATATTCGACTCAAACATTGTCAGAAAAGATTGGTCAGATGTTAATGGTCGATTGTATAATGTCCTATAGTTCTTAAGTATTATTTAATATAGATGGATCGTAAACAATGCGATTCAAAATAATAAAAAATTTAAATCAATTTTTTTTTTCATAAAACAAACAAAATTAAATAAAGAAGCAAGCGGTTGAATCTAAATACTGAAACTGTAAATAAACTGAATCAACAGTTTTACAAACGCAAATAAGCTTAATAAAAATATTCAAGTCCCGTCGGACATAATTACTCGCGTATATAATTATATTCAATGATTTAAAAGTAAACCTCTTTAAATCTTATACAAAATTCTAGTTTAGTTTGTTTTGTCTCTGGAATTGCAAGCTTTCATTCGACATCCTCACGGAGAAAATAAAAATAGTAGTATGTTTACTCTTTTATTAATAAACGCTTTGATATCTCTGTTTTGTATTTAACACAATAACCAAAAAAAAAACAATATTGTGAATTCTACTGAGCTTCAGTCAGCAATTATTTTATTAGTTGCCAGTCGGTATTTATTTCCAATATGAACAATAGCTTTCGAATGATTCCGTTGTAAAAATAAGTAAATAAAATTCATGATGACTGTAAAAATATTAAGTAATGACGAAACTTTATGGAACGTTTCTAATTTGATTATTTGAGGTACTACCATAAACATATAATTAAATACGATGTGGCTTGTCGATCAGTGGTGAAAAAACCGGTGGTGGGCAACGAGAAGCATCGTATTGACCTACACCATATGGTCTTCTTCTTATTGTGTGGGCAGTAAGGTCCAACGATTCCACACACCCTAGTGTCAGTGTTTATAAACCACCTCAAGGGCCTCTGACATGGTTTGACTACCACCATTTGGCGGCTGTGCATGTCCACCGGCTTATACGTGCCTTCCTCAGCACGGAATCATTCTTCTTATCAGGCAATCAGGTGATTAAAGCCATGGCATTGACCTAGCCAAACTGGAAACAAATTTACAAAATATGCTTCCAGTGGTAATCTAACCTAAGACCACCGGGGTCACAAGGCAAACGCCTAAATCACGAAGAACATCAAAATTCTTTAAATTTTTCGGAAATCGTTTCAATGTCCATTACTGTTGTACAAGCCGGTGGTGGACACCGGGAAACACCGGGTAAACACTTCAAAAATACACACAAGAACATAAAATATACATTAGTAAAAACATCTAACATAATATTTACTGCTATACCATAAAAAGCGGGAGCAGTCCAGGGAAAACAAACAAATATCTAATCGATTTATAATAACGGACCTGCCAAGCTAAGGGGTAGTGGAGCTATGATAATAGATAGCCACGGAAGTGATTCGAACGCACAAAGTAGGTAAGAGACCGAAGTTCAGCTCCATACAAAAAGCTTAGCCGCTCGCACACGTCGAAACGTTCCAGTTTCAATCTGTCAAATTTCTTTAAAAGATTTTCAACGATGTCGTGAACGCATATTAGGTTCAAAGTTGATTGAGAAAATTTTACAGTTTCGGGTAGCTTGATATGCTGGCTGGCGTGTATCGTTTTGGAGTCTTTACTTTTTCAACCAAATACCCACATACCTGTTCTCGAGCGTTGTAATGTAAGACCAATGTGCGCAGTACCTACTCGCAACAGGAATGCGTGTATGAGACTATGAGCAGATGCATGAACGTGGGCAAAAGGAGAATTTAAGGATCGTAGCGTGGCGTTCCGTGGATTCTGCCTACTTTCATTGTTAGACTTGGCACTGACTCAGCGTGTTCGTATTTCCAAAGACAGACTTAGATTGCCGAAGCAGATACTTTTTCCAAGAGACCTGTATTCTTTTATGTGTGCGTGCACTTATCACACGTTGTATAGAGCCGTCCTTCTATACTTACCTGTTCCGTGTCCGACGACACAATCAACTACATGTTTTATTTTGATGGGTTTCCCTTGTTGATATGGAAAAACTATGGGAAACCGGAAATAAATTATTTAAGTACAATGTCATTTGTGTTTCCGATGTCCCTAATAAGACACTTTGATAAATTCAGGGGTGATTGGCGGGTTTTTGAATAAGTTTGGCATGTTAATATGTTTTCTTATGTATTTAGAGAAAGTGTAACTATTGTATTGTTTGTTTAGTACATTAATTTAATCTAGTTTATTTACCTAAATGTCTGTTACATTATTGTGTGATTGTTACATTATAAGGTCTAGGTACTGAAAATATTTGCGACTAGTCCTGGAACATATCTAACTTTCGTTTGTAAAACCTGCAAGAAAAAGTTGCTAGTATATACCACTAATATCTATAAACTTTAATACGCTCTCACACAAAATGCTCTTTGACGCCTTTACGTTTTTTATGATAATTTCTGATGAAAATCACGTATAAAAAGCCTTTTAATAAACCTCAATATAGTCCTAAAAACTACCCCAAACCGTAGAAAACAAAGCCACAGTTGGCGGTCTACCCAAGAGAACTGTAAATCGTCCACACAGGGGACTTAGCAACCTCAAGAATTTTATACTCTCTCATATTACAGTGTAGGACCAAGATTACTGTAATAAACTTTAAGAACCACGAAAGGGTACAGTTGTATAAGTGAAATCATCACGCATTGTCTCCTGGGTACGGACAGAGAAGATCATTTTGTAAGTTTGTGATACACGCATTGTCGTTTTGGCTTTGTCACATGAACTTGGAACTTGAGAAATGCGACCATTGTGAAAGAAAGAAGATTATTATTTATAAGAAAAAATCTTATTTTTCTTGTCGTATCGTCGGTATAATTAACTATATTATACAGATTACATAGGATTAACATATAACTGGCGAAAAGTGGATGCATTATTTATTTAAATAAAAATCAAAGCCACTTTTCGTTGTAATTTTATAACTCAAGAACGGGCTCACCTATCCAAACCAAATGTTTAGGCTTTGTTAAGACTATTTAGTAGATGGTTTATGTGATGTTTGCACAAAATCGGTCGAGCGGTTCTTTATTTAAGTATCACATTTTTTGTTACAGGCGGATCATTTTGTTATTGGGGATTTTGTTCTTTGCAATTGGACCCGGTAGGTTGCGCTGCTGTCTGGGCAGGACGACGTCTGCCAGGTCCGCTAGTAAATAGTATATATGGCGGAGGTGTTCTTAATAATTAAAAACATCTCTGCCCCACCCTTCTGGGACTACTGGCGTAATGTTATTTTTGTCTCAATATTATGTGGCCACGTTTAGTAGGGCATTAGGCTCATTATCCAGGCTGTCAAGGTTACAGGTGAACGATATTTGGAACTCTCCGGCAGTTGGGACATAGTTTGGTCAGGAGTATCACACTCGCACTGGGTGTGGTTCCCAATGTTCCTAATATAGTATGTACTTGATTTTTCCTTTAATCAGACATACGCAGTACTATGCAGGGTTGGAATTTTTATACTAATACAGAAAGAGCAAAGACACGACTTACATCGAAAGTTTTTATCGATATCGTGATCTTGTCTTTATAGTTGAAGCCATATTTTTCTACTCTATAAATAATAATAATCATCATTTTATATCAGGGAACTAGGGCCCATACTTAAAATACACACAATAACATAAAACAATATTATCAAACTAATACATATAAAATCATACAACACTAACTAAACACGTAACGTCGGCGTCGTGTTTCGCTGCGAGGTGTCGCGTAACCGTCCTCGGAAACGACGGAAAACAACACCTTTCGGCCAAAAGTCTTCCTGCAAACAGGTCTGGAGATGTTCGGTTCCACAAATGAAGTTGATGTTGTGGCGCGATTCCAACCTTTCGACCCTCAGAGTCCAGTTGGTCTTCACTTTCAGGTAGGTACTGCACTACTTCCTCAATCTTTGTGGAGTGATGCAGACGCGAAATATACAGCTGCGTCGTAGGCACAGCAGGGCGCAGCAGCATGTTGGGCCCAGTCGGTGCAGTACCGCACAAGTTCCGGGAACAGGGCTTAAGGCTTTTTAGGTAATAAGCGATGGTAGTTGTATATGGCCTACATAGGCGTGGCCTATGTCGCAGTAGTGGGGACATTTCATGCTGCTTATCTATTAATTAATTATACCTACGAATAAGTACGTAACCACATTATCAAAAATTCCCACCCACAAAAGTATTTAGGTATGTTAATCCATTTCTGAGAGTATTGCCCGGTAGCACTCCATGCAGTAGTTATAACTGGGTTAATTGCAAACTCCGGTTAAAAATATTAACCTGTTTAGCATGCGAGGTCAATGTACTGGTATAGTAACCTAACTGAATGTATTAACCTTGTATATCCATACTAATAATATAAATTTCTGAGTTACTCTGGCTGTTTGTTCATTTTTCACGTAAAAAAAAAACTCTAGTCATTTATTCAAATAAGGCTTCGAATCAGCTCTCTACAAATATCCAAATTACCTACTACGTTATTTTAGTTTTTCGCTTCGAAATCGTAATCTAATTTTGTAGACTAGTCGATCGATTTGTTTTATCTGTGGAGTATTGGCTATGGTTTGACAGGAGCTGTCAAACGTCATGACTTGTCAAAATTACATGCCTAATAATCCCCGATACCAGTTCACCCTTTACCAGTTCTCGTTAGGAGAAGAATCAGTTAATCGAACACCTCTGCAACACATCTGGCTGTTGTGCTATATTAAGCCATAACTGCTCAATGGATTTCAGTGAATTTTAGCACACGGATCGACCATAATCTGGTTTAGGAGATAGGAAGTTTTAATTCCGGGCGAAGCCGCGGACAAAACTTAGCACCGTATAAATAGTTAATATTGATTAGTTTGCAATTTATTAAAGGTGATTTAATGTCAATTATAATTAAGTATCGAGCACATACAAAATATGTAAATGTTACTGAAATGCATATAGGTATGTAAATAAATAGGTTGTCAGGTTGCTAATTTAGTTAACCCAATTTGATTTATTGAGTATTATTTGTACCCATATTAACGTTCTCCTGTTGATTGTAATTGATTTATTATCCGTATCGTATTTTCGTTTTGGCTTTACTGTGGATATTTATCGTGCACATCTTATTCATCGTTCTCACATACTAATATACCATCTCAACATGAATGATGTAACCAAAGTTTTGTAACAATATTATGATTTAAAAGAGTGTCCATGAAGTTTCTTGCCATTCTTCTCATGAGACCAACGCTTTGTAATCGGCAACTACAGTACACTCACAGTTATTATGCCTTGTGGGACTGTAGCTTAGTTTATTAGCTTATTAAAATGTAGTATTTTTTCGACTATTCAAAAGAGCCTGTAACTGGCCTACTTGAAATACATGTTATTGATTTTGATTTTTGATTTTGGAGGATGGATTTTCCTACCTTATTTGTTTCGGAATCTTATTTATTAGTTTTCTTAGTAATTGCAGATTCTTAATTGGTTTCTAGTATGCCTAAGCCACTACATCATTATGGTCATCCTCCAATTGACGAACATCTACCGCCCCGCTTCTTGCATCAGGTGAATTCCTAAGTTCTTCACCAGGTCCAACGGTGTACCTTCTTTTATACGGTCAAATTATTCACCATACTCTTAGAAAATCTAATTGCTCAATCGAAATCGCTAGTGAATTCCTGGTATTTATCAAAATCATGTGTCCTTCAGAAGTTTGGCCAAACACGTGTAAACTTCTACAAGAATACTTACAGAGAACTGTATGTCTATTATAAATTATACAATAATCGTCTTTATGAACCCCAGTATACCTAAAGGTCAAGTCCGAAAGGTCACATCGAATCAGTCTAGAATGTTCCCAAACGTGTATTTGTGCCGATTTCAGCTCCTTTCATACCAGGCTATAGTGGTGAAATTGTATGTTTCCTCCTATCTAGAGACCAACACAAATTGACCTTTGAAAACCTTGACTATTCCAAAGAAAAATTGTATGGGTGTATAAACGTGGGGATCAATTTAAATTGGCCGAAGGGTTTATCTCTGTCCAAGTTTGTTTCACGAAATAAGGGTATGTTGGGGACTGAAAATTATAGGATGACATGTCGTGTTTTTATTTCTTCGAGATAAAAGAAATAGATATTTTTTTCTTTCGTGTCCTGTTTTCTGTGTATTGTTTTAAGAACAGTTTGGCTATGTTTTTTTCGGTGCAAGTTTATATGTAGCTATACTAGTATTGTTGGCTGTTTTCCTTGTTCTTTACAGTTCAGCAAAGTTGTCCTTTCTATCTCGTAATTGCTAAGTTACTCTAAGATTTAATGTCTCATGCCTTTAAGGTAGGTTTTTCGGTGATAGCCTTAGTTCATCTGTCATCACTGCACTTTGATAGGTGCCCTGCGCAACACCATTTAAGTTCAGAAACGCGATTTCCTATCAAAATCCGTTTTACAGTCAGCATCAGAATTAGATTAACACTGCTCAAAGTTTCAAAGCAGGTGTTTTAATAATAATAATAATAATAATAAAAAAATTGTCAGTGTAATAGCTGGAGTCTTGTACATCAAATAATTAAAATTCCGAATTGTTACTCTACTTCTGTTGCTGACCGTACGTCTCCATATTTCGAAATTACGAACTCGATCCAGCTTTATACTGTGCATAGAATGGTCCATGGCTCTCTGTACAACTCTCAGTCAGACTTTTTTTATTTTGTGGTAAATCATCGAATGACTCATCCCGCTCTGGGCGGAGTGGCAGCGTTAGAAGGTGGTACTGAATTTAGCATTGAATAATAATTCAATGCTAAAATCAGTACCACCTTACAACAAGACAACCAATTAATTAATTCTGTAATAGACTGTAACATTCATAAATTACATGACAAATTGAAGCAACTGACGTCACGATACGTCTGACGGTGCGTGGGCGCATCCGACTGGTGAATAAATGAATATTAATCCTCTACATGTTGTGCCAGTATCATTGCAGATGATGAGTTCACTTTCGCTCATTACCTGTTCTTTGGTTCGTTCATTTTCAGCTCATAACTGCTCTCTGTTGGTAAATATGTAGTAGGCTATATTGGAAACTGTCTTGGGCGTGAAGTTGTGTATTTTAAATATTTATTTTGTTGTGTTTTGGATAAAAAAATATTATTTTGCATGGCATGTCCTTGCGACCGATAGATACCGTATACCCATATTTTTTGTCGTCCGGTTTTAATAAAACGAGCAAATGTAAACGATCTGACATCCTGTAATGTTAACTCAATCTTGATACTAAATTATTAATCTGACAGTAAAAATGGATCTCAAGAACTCATCTTCTGGTTCTATTTTCGTTTCGTTTATTTGAGAGAAGGATGCTTTCTCTGACTTTTAAGTAGTTATTAAAACTTTATTTAATTTTGACGAAACTTCTATGAATTAATATCTACGGAACAATATTTAACAAAGAAAGAATGTCAAAGACCCCACCAAATAGTATTGTAGTAAATTAATTATTTTAATTAATAATTAACCCCCTTAAAAATTCCTGCATGAATAAGTAGCCACACACAATACAATACAAATTATATCGATAAATCAATTGAATGCTAAAATCTGTATCGCATCAAAATGACTGGTGTGACATCACACGCCGATTGGCTGCGTGGGCGCATCGGACGGAACGTATGCATTATTGAAATGCACGACGTTAGTCAGAATCGCTAATGTTTAGTTCACTTTCATTGTAACTGTGATCATGGTGATAGGTGGAAGCAGAGACGGTTGGATATATAGACAAATTACTTTAAAAAAATGACAGATACAGCTTGTCCAAATATTCTGAAAATTATTTCATTACAACAGAGGAAAGGAATATGACGTGAGAGAAGCGGCCATCCGTGTTTCTCTTAATATCATTTGCGTTCCACGGTCACAGTGAGTTTTTCAAACAAATTCTGCAACCTTGGCAAAATTAAGGAAGCCTGATGTCCGTGTTGTGGGAACATTACAAGCTGATTTAGCTACAGAGCATTCAAACATATGTCAGAAGCAAATGTAATCATTTGCTCTTGGCAACATAAAATCATTGCTAAGCAAAACCTGTTGCTCGAATTCTGTCCTTCGTCATCTTAAAATATACTAATGCTTCGCTTTCGCCCATGCCTTATACCATCACCTGAATCATTGTTACAAGATCTATCGCTATAGATAACGATTTCTACTTACATCGATACAATTGTACTACGTACAGTCAACATAACAGTTATATCATACAATCAATAACAAACATCTATAAGAACATTTGCAAACGAAAGATTGTATATTTTGACGAATAATATTTCAGATTTCACTGAGTAGCTTTAAATAGGCATCGTCTGTCGGTTCTGTATCTAAGTGCGTCGTTTTTTTACGTATCAGTCTTTATCAGCCGTCATCTTTTTGCTCGTTTCCTTTATTGTATCTCCTCCTACATAGACAATCCATATGTTTAAATAATATGGATTGTCTGTCATCTCCAAAACATCCTAAAAGTTGTGCTATTTTAACCCCCTTATCCCTTGGTATGTGCATAGAGGACCATACTAGAACATCTAGTTCGCTCCTTATTTTGCCAACAGTACAATATTCAAAATTATTCAAACGACACAATTGTTCGCTAATGTATTCAAATTCGTTTTTAATTGTCGCCTCTCATTGAGTCATACATGTTTGTAATGGATGTAAGGAACTAAGGTTAATATATGGTTATTTTGCTCGTTAAACTAATTGTTTAATGCTAATTTAGAGATTTTATAGATGTAGGTTAGTGAGGTTAATATTGTTTAATTTGTTAGTACCCAAATGTGATTTTCTTTAGTAAGTATAACTTGTGTGTTTCGTAGACTAATTATGGTTCAGACTTGTCATACTTTGATTCATGTAAGTGCTTACCGGAGACTCGCATAGTTTTACATTAAAGTTTTCATCGGTGAGAACTAGTCTTTCTTGCTAAGCATAAGCTGCATAAGCTGCATAAGCTTGCAATTCTCGATCATCATCACCATTCTCTTGTCCTTATTCCAATGCATTTTAGTGTCAGCAGCAGTCACCTTCTTTGTCGCCATATCATCCTTCACACAGTTCACTTATAATTTCTTTGGTCTTCCTTTACTCTTGTAACCATCAGCTATGTAATTTTTGATATAGTTGTAGTTACACTTACCGTACCAGTAGGTATTTGGGTAAATAATATGGTATTTCATCAAAAAAATCTAATTAGTCCGTCAGGTAGATTATCAACGAATATTTTTTTTTTGTTTCTGTTTTTTAAAAAACGTTGCCCCTCACTAGGAATTTCTCCTGTATCAAAGGAGCGTTCACAAACATTTAAACTCACATACACAAATACCCAGACCCGAAACAACTACCTGTAGGCCATACACATATTTGTTCCGTGCGGGGATCGAACCCGCGACACGCAGCGCAGCAGTCCATTGCTTGAGCCATGGCGCCAACCGTGCCGACAATAATGGACATAATTATGTATTTTATATTTTCACTTAAACAAAATATGAAGACGATACAGTGCTTCGAAAAGTCGTGTGACGTCACAAGGTTAGTACTTTTTTACCCACAAAGTGACGAAAGCCCCCACTTAAATTTATTATATTATAGTATTCATTTGATAAAACAAAAAACACGTATCCAATATTTTCGATAATCTAACAGACGGACTAATTATTTATTTGGTGAAATACCCTACAGTAGATACGAGTTTCTTCCAGAATTAAATTTTTTGGCGTTATATGTACTTAGAAATCACTATTCCGCAAATACATCGGGGTCGACTTTCGGTTTAACCAGATGCAGCTAATTACCAGCATTATACATGAGACGACTGCCTATCTGGTCTCCATAACCCAGTAAGTACTGGGTAATACGATAGCCTTTGGAAATACCTGTAACGACTGTCAGAAATATACTAATGACAGCTTCAAACACTCACATTAACTATCCATCATAATTAGGTCACACGCAGCGTACTATTTAATGATTATTGTGTAATATTAATGTCCTATTCATTCAGTAAGTAAGGCACCACAATGCCATCAGTGTCATGCAAGGTATTCGTACAATGCCTGGCGTATTCATGCAAGACTGTGGTACAATTCGCCACGCTATTGCAAGTGCAGACTAACCTACAGAAGGTTTACAGAAATTTGGCGTTTATCCTCATTTTCATTAGTTACCAGGCCATTGCCAGGCCACAAAGCATGCTTTCCTTCAAAAGTACGTCACTAAATTAGTCTTTTCTTTATTTTTTGTCTCGTGGAACTTACGTCTGTCGCCGGTTAGCAAAATTATAAATGGAAAAAAAATGACGTGTCTCCTTCGACGGTTATTTTCAAATAACGAAAAAGTATGAATTGGATGCATACAGGACAAATACGTATGATAAATCGAATTAAGAGATTCTACGTAGGTAATGCGTATATACCATCCTTTATTTTGTCAATCAGCCAATATTTTAGGTAAAGGACTCTTTGATCGCAAGTGCAGCATATTTGATGAAATCGATAGATTATTTACGTTGTTTGACTTTGAATTGCGAACTTTTAACATTGAGAAAGAGATTTTTGTCATGATTCTTGCAAATTCAACCTTCTGCCCGTCACATTTATTGGTGCAAGGTCGTCGCATGCATTGGATAGCACTGCAGGAATGCGTGCCACGTCGCTGCTAGGTAGCCTTGAAGATAGCTGGGTTAGCCAAGTACTACCTATCTGTCTAAGTATTACAAAGAGTTTGCTTCGAATGTAGCTAGTTCAAGTGCTAGATAAGAAATGCTTACTCAAGTTTAAGGTTTGTAGACACTGAACCTTTAAATCAGTTCGGTCTTTTTCGTGGAGTCTGTAGTTTTGCCCGATCATGATGAGAATTTCTGGCGTATCAAATCAATGGAATACCCACATATCTCCAGATAAGACTATAAGACCATGACCAGGCCCCGCCATAATGCCATCTAATATTCTTTATAAAATATTTGTGACAACTTACTTGGCAATTTTATAAAAACATGATACTAATCACTGTTTACGTTTTAATCTTTTAGTTTTTATTTTAATCCAATTAACTATTCGTCGTGTTTTTATGTTTTAAGATTAAAATCACCGACCCCATTGAGTCGTCAATTTCAATACGATTTGCCGGTGTATTGGCTCAACGTTTTCAACCAGGCTGCAGTTTTGAAGGCCTGTACAATCCAACTCTCCTGTGCACTCCAATTATCCACAACTCATTATATTGAGGGCTCTATTCAATCTTTGAGAGATTCTGTAGAGCTGTTATTCGTGTTCTGCTTTATTTTGACGTTTTCTACTTCATTGAATTTATCATTATAAAAAAATATATACGAAATACATCACGCCTTGAATTCCCGAAGAGGCAGAGGTGAGAGCAGTGGTGGCCAAGTGGTGGCGGCCCCTACTTGCGAACAGTGAGTCGTGGGTTTGAACCCAGTCAGTCGCATTACTTTCTGAATTTATTTCATCACCACTGCTCTCAAAACGGTGAAGGAAAACATCGGGAGGAAACCGGCATGTCTTAGAACCAAAAAATTCGAAGACATGTGACATCTACCAATCCGCACTGGGCCCGCGTGGTGGATTATAGCCCATCCCTCTCTTAGAGAAAAGGCCTGAGTCCCTGCAGTGGGAATATTATAGGCTGATGATGATAGGCAAAAGTGTACCTTAATTAAATTAAATTTTGAATTGAATCGTTTTTTTTTTTACATTGTGTGTACTTTGTGGGATGTGCCAAATAAATGCATTTTCTTTCTTAAGTACACCCACTTTTAGCCAATTAACAATCAATTATTTTATAACCAAGCAACAAGATGACCATACATACAATCGGACCTCATGCTCTGTAGTTGTGTTTGCGACCACTAGACCATCGAGGCAGATTTATCCTCATCATCATCATTTGCCTAGCCTTTTCCCAACTATGTTGGGGTCGGCTTCCAGTCTAACCGGATGCAGCTGAATACCAGTATTTTACATGGAGCGACTGCCTATCTGACCTCCACAACCCAGTTAATACTAGGTAACACGATACCCGTTGGTAAGACTGGTCAGACTTTCAGGTCACTGACTACCTGTAACGACTGCCAAAGATCTATATATGGCAGCGGGGGCCAACAGCTTAACGTGCTTTCCGAGGCACGGAGGAAACTCGGTATGTAATGGGCGGTCACCCATCCACAGACCAACCTAGGTAAGCTTAACCTAAAGATCGACCTGAATGGCAGTTATTATTTAGCCGCGAGCTCCTCACCACGCTGATTTATCATATAGGTACGACTGCTTAAATAATATGCAATCAGCAATGATAGCTATTGATAAAGCGTCGAGAGAAGGTGCACGATTCAGGTCGGTCGTTTCTTATGCAGAAGAACCGGCAAGGAACTCCTTGGTTAATAAAATGATTCAAACAACATGGCTAAATCAATTACTTCTACAATATACAAAGTAGTACACTTATCATCGAAGAAACGTTACACAGGCTCCTAAACAATACAAGTCATGCTCCCCAAAATCCGGAAACGACAAGAACCTTGACATGTAACATCGTATAATCGCGATGACTTTGTATCCCGAGTACCTCCACTGTCCCGAGTACGGCCCTGGCTTAAACATAAAGTATTCCACAGACAAGCTTGTTTTACTTTTGACCTACCTTTATTTTCTTGGGTTTAAGACTTCTTGAAAAATGGTTAAGTGGCTAAGCAGCTTTGGCACTTACATTCTCTTACATAAGTACTGCTTTTATGTTTTGGAGTTCTAACTGACTTGGGTTACCTTTTTAAGCAAGGCTATTTATATTTAAGAGTAAGTAGTGTTTTGATTTTTCTGGACCTACATTTATAATGGACCTTGCTAGATGTTCGCCATTTATTGCGTAATTATTCACAGCCTACAGTCACATTTTGTGTGTCATATTTGAGTTTCACGTGGATAAGCCTATTATCATGAGCAAGCTATAAATCCAAGCTACCGACTGTTACTTAAAGAAAAACTCTTCACTCGATCGGGGAATCGAAGACAGGGTCCCACGATTAGCATCAGCGGTTGAGACCACTCAAACTCACAGCATTTATTTCAGTAAGACCATTATCGGCACTTTTTAAAGTCAGGGAAACAAAAAAAGCGAAGCTTACAGTTACAGTCACAAAATATAATAACTTTTATATTAATTAATATTATTTTTTTTCTCTAAAAACTTATTAATAGTTATTGTACAGAAAATAGTTTGGCAGGAGTAATTTATAATAAATGGATGTAGCTATCTGCAACCGAACTAGGCAATGCCTGTATTTCCGTTTCCAGCGATACTTAAACAATAAGATGCTAACAAAACAAAAAATATATAACTTTTTACTTTTAATTTATAACTTTGAAAGTACTGTAGATTCGCATCTCAAAACGTAGAACCCTATTGAGAAGAATGGACAAGAAACTCCATGGACAGTAGGCCAGAAAGCTTACAGCCACTTAATTTCCAGTTTATACTTCCTTACCAGTTTGATTATTTATCCTAACATCACGTATTTTAAAACCACCCTTGACATTACGACCTGACCTACAGCCTGCCCCCTACTAGCCACGTACCTTGACCTCTTTTAGCCAATCCGCTTTGTTTTCCCTTCCATTGTCATGCGAATTCCTTTAAGACTCGTTTTCTTAACGAGTTTTGGGACAGAGAGAGATGAAAGATATAGACTATTGTATAAATGGGAAAGAAAATCGTTTGATACGAGATCGCGTATCTTTTTGTCGAAGGTTTGCATTTTGTAAATGTTTTTGGGTAGTTTCTGCTTGTGTGTCAGTCTCTTGGGTACACTGAGGTCTTGGATTACAATTTCCGTCTAGTTTGTATAATCTGTGTGCCATACCATAACTGACGTTTAAAAACAAACATGTCCCGAATCCACGCACTGCCGCTCATTAAATCATAGGCTTTTTTTTTTTTTTTTGGTGGGTTTAAAATCATCGAATAACCCCTCCCGCTCTTGGGCAGAGCGATAGGGAGTGTCAGACTTCTACTGACTAAAAACCACCCATGTCCCTTCTTCGCCCTCTATGTCGAGGCCGCGATAACCAGAGGACTACCCGCGGCCCAAATCATAGGCTTTACTTTGCTCCGTCGGGGCTGCGGGTTGTTGTAAGAGATACCACGGCTTCGACATAAAGGTCTAAGAAGGAATGTAGGTGGTTTTTAGTCAGTAGAAGTCTGACACTCCCTTTCGCTCTGCCCAAGAGCGGGAGGGGTTATTTGATGATTTTCCACCTCCCCCCCCCCCAAAAGGCTTATCTTTACTTGTAGCAGTTTCTTTATTCTTGTGCCAAGCTCATGTAGAGGGCCTAGACACATTGGTCAGCGGTAACGAAAACTATATAATTATCTCGTTGATAGTCGCTGCAGAAAATCAAACGACTTGAAAGTGATAACTACTTACCTACTAGGGTTTCAGGAGCGATGATACCAAAATGATGGTTCTCATTGTCTAACTAGCTGTTGCTTGAAAACTTCGACCACGGGAAATAAGTAGGTATAAAAAAAAAACACTTTACTATTTTGATCGGATTTTCTTAACAACTTCGAGTGTTTTAATTTTATGTGCACTGTACACTTATAGCTTTCTTCAAAAAAAGGTAGCGTCAGTTACTCCTTACCTACAACATCAGCTATCTGCTAGTAAAAGTTGCGTCAAAATTGATTCAACCGTTTCAGAGGCTGTACAAAAGACTTTCGTATGCATTCAGTAAAAAGATTTCATTTAAAAATGGCAAATTACATATTATTTTCAAAAATATATAGCCCAAGTGCCAGCAACCCGACCGACACCAAAATCGAAACAAAACTCTATACCTTTCGCTAACAAAATAACAAAGCTACTAACGATTTTATTAAATTCCCGTATACATTACAATAGGTAATAGAAGCCTTACCCGCGGCTCTCCTCAAATCCGGCCATTGCAACCTTCAATTACTTAAGCAAACGCCTCGAGATACTTAATTAGGGCAATCCTCTAACATTTAAATTCAACTCTGCTTTAAATTTATAGAATATGAAAGAGAAGCGATGAAGGTTTGGTGTTCTTGCTGGTAGATTCTGAAATTGTTAGTTGTGATTAGTGTTGAATATTTCCTTGTTGTGATAAAACTTCTTTTAAAATTCTGCGTGTTGAGCTCTAGCTTTGCGTCAACCTATACGATTAATGACAAATGCTTGCACTGACTGGACAGGTCCACACAAATGGCAAATGCTTGCACTGACTGGGCAGGTCCACACAAATGACAAATACTTGCACTGACTGGACAGGTCCACACAAATGACAAATGCTTGCACTGACTGGACAGGTCCACACAAATGACAAATCCTTGCACTGACTGGACAGGTCCACATAAATGACAAACCGTTGCACTGACTGGACAGGTCCACACAAATGACAAATGCTTGCACTGACTGCACAGGCCCACACAAATCCGTGTCTTTTAAAGACACTAAATCCTCCTAATGACTCGACCAATGCATGGCTAGACTTTAAAAGATTCTTCTGAGTTTGTTTTGGTAATTTTTTCTCAGAGTAGTCAGATACGAAACACCGAGAGTAAACATCTTGATTTAAAACATAACATAATATGACGCGTAAAAGTGTTTTAAAACTATCATTATCATCTTCCTGCCCTTATTCCATGTCATTTGGGGTCGACGCAACACGTGTTTTCTTTCATTCAGCCCTGTCAGTCGTCACGTTATCATTTGTTTGTTTTTCCTTCATATCACACTCCATTTATCTTTTCTTTGGTCTTCCTCTCCCTCTCTATCCATCCACATTTATATTCATAACTTTTTTTGTCACATGAGATTCATCCCTCCTCATCACATGCCCATACCATGACAATCGATTCCCTTTTAACTTTTCTGTAATTGGCGCTACTTTTAAACTGTCTTTCTCTAATATACTCGTTCCTAACTTGATCCATTCTGGTGACATCCACCTCAACATTATCATCTCAGCAACATGCTATCTTTTTTCATCCATCTTCTTCACAGCCCAACATTCCGATCCATACAGTACGAAAGGCCTAATCACGGACTTGTATATTTTCTCTTATTAACTTGAGGGGCATCCGCGGGTTGCAAGTTGTTCCAGTGACCTGTCGCCATTTCATCCATCCTGAATCGATCCAGGACTGGAGAGACCGTCGAAATCTGAAACAAGTATTCCGTTTTGGTTCTACTTAGTTTCAGGCCAACATTCTTCAGTAGTTGCCACCACACTTTCAATTTTCAACTGCTCTTGTCCTCTGGGCCACTCTCGGCAACTAATACAATGTCGTCGGCGAATAGCATACACCAGGGAGCCTCTTTTTGAATGTCCATTGCAACTTAAGAGCGTCCATTATCACCAGGAAGAGATAAGGGCTTAGAGCCGACCCTTGGTGTAAGCCAACTGCCACATCGAAGTCGCCGGTAGTGCCCGCTGTATACAACACTTGGGTTCTACGTCGACTGTACATCGCCCGGATCAACTGCACATACTTCCCACGCACACCTTTCTCCTTAAGAACCCACCACAGAACTTCACGGGGCACTCGGTTGTATGCCTTTTGGAGGTCGACGAACACCATGTGCAAGTTTTTTTACGCACCTTTGTATTTTTCGCATAGCTGGCGGATAGCAAAAATGGCATCCGTCATTCCTCTAACAGGCATAAAACCGAATTGGTATCGTGAGATCTCACTCTTTTCTCTGTCTCCTTTCAACAACTTTCTCCAGTGCTTTCATAGTATGTGACATTTGCTATTTTTTATTATTTATTTATTTAAGCCACTTTACTTCACATTAGCTTTATTCCTCTATAATTATTACTCTATTATTATTTGTGCTTAAACTATAATGTACAGAAATAATAATTATGATTTATAATTTTTGATGAAGTTACTACCTTTTATTAATTAAATAACACGGACTGAACCTACTATGGTCTAAATTTCTTTAGATTCCATTCTTAAAGCATTCATTCAACAGATCAAACAGATCTTACAGATCTTTTCTCAGCACCATCTCGATTTGTTTGATTAATATTATAGTATCAACAGATCCAATTTCATCGATTCATTCATAAATTTTTGTGTGATAATATTTTTTAATGGATTTTTCCATTGAGAAGAATAGAGATTTCCTCATTACCGTGTATACTTAATTTGTTTGTTTAAAATCTGATCGTTTCGGATGTCAACACATTTATCTTGGTTACACTGACTTTTGTTTACACAGACGGATTCTCATCATCAAATACTTCACTAGAAGACAAAAGTTTTACGTTATGTAAAACTCACTGTCGTACTCAGAGAAATTTAATGATAACTTAAACCGTCACTTAGTTAAGGTTTGACATGTTTTTGTATGACAATACTGTCAAAACCATTACTAAGTTATGGCCTAAGTAATCATTAAAGCTCTCTGAGTACTGCAGTTAAAGTGAGATCTATAGTAACTTTAACTTAGTTCAGTCGCGCTTCATCTGAAAACAAAGTTTATTTGTACATAGTTAATGTATATCTTCTAACAAGTGATCAACCGTATCATACAAACTTGGTTCGCTCGCTCGGCTCGCGAGTGTTTGCGTACGGTTCTAACCTAAGCCATTGATTTGTTTGGAGTGCCCTAACTATATTATTGCCATTTATAGCTGCGCTTACCAGCCATTACATACAACGTTTACTCCGTGCCTCCAAAAACACGTTAAACCGTTGCAGGAAGTCAATGGCCCAAAAGTCTGACACCCAGTCTTACCATGTGGTATCATATTACCTAATACTAATTGGGTTGTGGAAGTCAGATAAGCAGTCGCTCCGTGTAATATACTGGTATTTAGCTGCATCTGGTTAGACTGGAAACCAACCCCAACATAGATGGGAAAAGTCTAGCAGATGACGATGAGTCGCTCACAGCAATTTGCCCAAAGTATTGGAAAATATTAACTCATTTGATTTTTAATTTATAGTTTTGATAGGTTCCTTCATTTTATAGTTTACCTGATCTCATAGCGTTCTTCAAAGTGCCTTATACATTGTACACAAGTACTACCACATTTTAATACCAATATAACTCCATCTGCTAAAGAAAGGACTAAGCTCATTTAAATCAAAAGGAGTACGAACATAACTATACATAAGCCCCAAGACTAAGATACTTCTTTGTGGGCAACGCCACGTCAGCAATACGACTGTATCTTTCTTTGGTAATTACTCGGCAACCCGCCCCAGGGATGTCTGTGTAGACGGAGCGTTGTTGGGGAGTTGGATGCGGCATCTGAAACAAGGATTACGATTTCTTTGGTAACTTTTAGGTTAAAGTTTTGGATTATAGCAAATTCTTAAATTATGTGGAATGAAAATGATGTTTGACAGAAATTCACAGCCTCGTTGAAAGTTTTGACGTCGTTTAGCTTTCAACGAGTTTGTGATTCAGCTATTATTGTCATAATAGCAAATGGTGATAAAGAATATTTTCAATCATAAAAAGTTTTAGCTACAACAAGTGTAGAAAGGCGTTTAGATCTTATAATAAGAATCATTCAGGCATGTTCGCTTCTTCAAATATTATCTCAGATAGGCTATTTTCAAAACTCGACGACAGTTATTCACACATGACAAGTACATTGTTATAAGTTGATATTTTTAAATATTGGTAATATCGCGTGAATTCAATCAAACTTATGAATGATTGAACTATGAATTTCGACAGCTTTTCTGTTAAATAAACCATATAATTCAGGCATTCTTCTAAGAGTGTCGAGGACAACTCGAATTGAGTCAGACTAAAATATGACGACGCGTTTGACACTTTCAAAATTCAAAAGTTTACTACCAACTATCGTATCCAAACACCAATTCTTTCTTCGTACAATATCACGAGTTAATAAAGGCTACTAATGAAGGGTTTTCTTTTAGCTACCGTCTTTACTTTGCGTTCGGATGCAACGCCCAAGGGACCAATGTTGCCAGCAGTTGACTTTGAAGAATTAATATAGCGCTTTTTGTAATGTATTGCCAATTTACAGGTGGATAAGAAGAATGGGGTTCTAATGTGATCTATTTCAAGGAGGTCGGTAATGGAGATGCATAATGATAAATTGTGACATGGGAATATTAGGGGTTAGTTTTAAATAACCCCGATGGCATAAAGAAAATAAGTTCCACACAGTTTTCTTAAACAATCCTGCTGGGTTCAGAAAAAATAAATTGTTAGTACCCAGAGAAAAATATACATTTTTGCCGAGTAGGTCGTAGAGCTAAAATTTGGTCTCAGCAAAAATTATGGTAAAAGAACCTTCAGTAAAATGGAATAAACTGAATTGTAGTAATATTTGTGTAGGTCTCTGAAATATAAATTTTGATATGGGCTTGTGACGAGGAGAGACAAATCGCAAGTGACTAAAATAGTGATGAATGGAGAGGAAGATGAAGAACAAAGAAAAGATGAATGAATTGTGTGAAGAATGAAAAAAAAAACAGAATTTCATTTACTGTTTTTTTTTTCATTCTTCGCGTGTCGATTGTCGGGGGAGAATGGAAGACTAAACGTGTTGTGCCGACCTCAAATACCATGGGACAAAGCAGGAAGAAGATAATCAAAAAATTTTGATACTGGTACTTGTGTACTTTTTCATTACTCATTCTCTGAAAGTAGGTCATAACATGCTTGCGGAGCGGGTTGAAAGTCTTTTTTGAATCACTTTCAACTGACAGCTGTCAAATTATTAAAAAAAAACTAAGTCTGTTTTCACATTTTTATTGAACCATGTTCCAACTTTTTATGCTGCATTAAATTACAGCGCGATTTAAAATTAAAATAACACAAAGTTAACTTAAGAATTTTAACTATGACTTTATTATAATTTAGTTTCAACTATTTCTCTAAAATGGCAAAGATTTTGCCTAAAGCTATGTTAAATTTGGGCAAAATCTTGCCATTTTTTTAATGATGAACATAAAAAAACACTGGCTGTATGTATAGCTAGACGATCAAAGGCCAAAAATAAACAAAATAAACGGGAAAGTGATAATCCGATCAACTCTCATAACTTACAAGTATGTTCTTGTTTATACTTTCCTTATATTCATAATGAAAAGCACAGTGTTTACCTCGGGTAAATTACTTATTTAGTAACTATTAGCGCCACCTCACTACGGGCGCCAAACCCCGTCTCGGGACTAAAATGAGTAACTTTCGCCTCTTGGATAACAATGTACTATTAAAACAGTACCCATTCTACAAACAAATAAATATTACTTCAGTTTACTTTACACCATGCTTCAGAAAAAAACAATACCGACTCAAAATTAAAATTCCCTCAAAAAAGGGAAACACTAATACATTTTTAATTCTGGTAACCTCAAGGAAACGTGGCTCGTAGATCACTGCGTCTCAAGCAAACAGAATTACAAATTCATGAAAATGTTAATAATTTTTACTGAGGTAGAATTTTTTCCTGCAGACTGATGGAAGGGTGGGCTTTATAGGGAGGTTCCGGGGTGTTTAAGTAGATATTCTGTAATTTGAATCTTAATACGAAAGCCATTATTTATTTTAAGTAGGGAAGGAAATGCGTGATTCTTTTTGTGAAGATTTAGAGATACTGAAGGCAATTGAGCGTTTGATGTTAAGTGTGTTAGAAGTTTGGAGGGTACTTGTGTTGTGGAAGTTAGTGGACAAAAGTTCTTGGGGCCTTTGTTTGTAGCTAGAGAGAATTTTCTTATTCTTTGTCCAAACATTCTATGGCTCCTATACTTTTATATTTGTTGTGTGCGTGCTTCTTCCTAGTTTTGCAATTTACTAGGTAGTTATTTTGTGACTCAAACTCTAAGCAATTATTTCAATTGGATTATTACAGGCACTTTTGAATATCAGAAAAACAGGCAATTACAAAGCGTAAATCTCTATGGCGAAGAATGAGCAAACAACTCTATGAGCACTGTTTTAATTCAAAGTATTGTTACACGATCTTGGCTACAGAATTCACATTAAGATCATACATATAAGTGTAGAAAGACGTGCAAGTTAAGATCATCCAGATTTTTTTTTACCCGACTGCGGCAAAGCCCAAAAGGAGAGTTATGTGTTTGGCGTGTATGTAGGTATGTATAATATGTATGTCTGTTTCTTTGTTCCCTCATAACTCCTAAACGGATAAAGGGATTTGAATAAAATATACGTCGTTAGATTCGTCTTGATGGCGCGAGTGTCACTGGCTACATTAAAATTTAAAAAAAACTAAGAAAAGTTGACTTTGGGGGATATCGCGTCACCATCGAGTAGGGTATCAAAATGAAGGGTTTTAAAAGGAGATTACATAAATATAAGACAGGATAAGTGTCGTCTTAAAAGAAACTCAAAGTCATAAATCCTATAAACAAACACAAAAGTTAAATCATCTGCGAAGAATTTTACGCGACCAACGAAAGAAAAAACACAAAGGAACTAAAAAGTAGTAGTTAAAAAACTAATTTGCTTTGAACTTTGCTTTTCAGTTGAGTTTTTTTGTTTTTTATAAACAACTAGCTTAAAATCCTCCCCTATAAAAATTACTATCCCTGCTTAACACGTTAGGGGTCGATTTTCCCGCGGGAGGCGCTCCGGGCGTCGGGGGTCCCGCGATGACCTCCGGCCACCGTAGACGCGGGCCTGTGGACGGTGAGTGATGGGATAACTCGCCGTCCGTCCGTCTCACGACGAAAACAGGCCGTGTCGACGGCGCGTTCGTGTTCCACGCGCGCCTCAAAGAGATGTCAGCAACATGGGAGGGGCCCGAAAGGGCCGACGCCTGTCGGGGCCGCGGGTAGTCCAACGGTTATCGCGGCCTCGACATAGAGGGCGAAGAAGGAACATGGGTGGTTTTTAGTCAGTAGAAGTCTGACACTCCCTTTCGCTCTGCCCAAGAGCGGGAGGGGTTATTCGATGATATTACACCCACCAAAAAAAAAAAAAAAGGGGTCGATTTTCAAAAAACCCTCATACACGTTATTCTTTATTTTTGTTCTCAAGCATAAATACTGAGTTTCGAGTTAATCGAACCGCGCGTTAAAATTCTTCCATACAAACTTTGACACCCCCCAATCCCCGCTTAGGAGTTAGTTTAGGAAAAATAAAAGTGACAAACTTAATAATTCACTTTATAATTTATTTGTGCCAAGTTTCAAGTATATTAACTCAAGAAATAAGATTTTTCATACAAATTTTCATCCCCTATTTAACTCCATTAGGGGTTGAGTTTCAAAAAATTCTTCCTTATTCCTTGTCTACATTATAAAGGGAACCTCTGTGCAAAATATCAGCTTTCTCGGTACAAGGGTTTGGGGTGGGCGTTGATGAGTCAGTCAGTCAGGACTTCTCTTTTTATTTATACAGATTCAAAAATAAACGAAACCATGACAGCTAACAGACAACCAGTCCCTACTGGCAGCGCCCTACTAAGCGCGACGTGCTAGCAGCTAAGCAAAAACGTGTTCTCACTCACAACATACATATTCCAAAGAAATTCATCTTTCTTATCGCTAACGTTCGTTTCCCTACGTACTCCAAGTGATAAATAAGTTCCATCATATCCCACGCTTACTTTATAGTTCGAAACACGCCACTCAAACACGTATACAGAAAAATGCTTCCATATTTTCTTATCCGCATAACCATACGACCAAATTCTTAGACAAACCATACGTATAGCAGAATCAATATCCATCTTCTTATATGTCACGTTCGGCAAACACGAACCATCTAAACGGTCTTGGGGCAAATAAATATTTCAGTGTAGTTTGTATTTACGCGGCGTTCGAACAAACAGTCCTCAGAGTCCTCAGACTGTGCTGTTATAGTTTTAGAGTGGGACTCTGTATGGGAGCATGCTAAATTTCTTATTATGTACTTAGCTATTTCCCGTTTTCTAAGTACTTAAAGCTATTGATTGAAAGTTCTTTCAGAGCAAAGATGATACAGAGTTTAAGGGCTGTTTACTAACTTAAAAAAAATATGATTCTAATTGGTCCCTCTGTTAGATTATCGAAACATATTGGATACGTATTTTTGTTTTAACAAATCAATAAAAATTGACGAAGATAAAACGCGTCAAAGATTTTAGTAGGGGTTTGTGACATCACGCCTGTGATCCCCTAAGAAAGGCAGGGGCGTACATACACATTTCGTCAGTTCCCATGTGTCCCATGTAATAGAGGGCGAGCCTATTGCCATCAACGGGGCACAAATCCTGACTCCGTGGCTGCTACTGAGAAATTTCTGATGAAAAGGCCCAATAACACGGCGCGATCTTAGATTCGAACCTAGGACCACATGTTAAGAATTGTGTTTTGCGACCACTCAACCAACGAGACAGTGGCGATTAAAATTGATTCACGAACGTAAAATGTCATTATTGATATTATTCAAGTCTGACACTCAGAATACAGTCCTGCCTAAAAACAGATCGGACACAATAAGCTATCTTCTTTAATTATCACGCCTGAACAGTGTTATTGTTTGTGTCTCATCAGGGGTTCAATAACTTAATTATTATCAGATGTTCATAGCTTATTTGGACGTCAGCGGGTCTCGAAAGCTTAAAATATTTTAACATGTAAATGAACATTAAAACGAAATGCAAAGTATGCGCTGTTTATTGTATTATAATTTTCACACTTTATACACGAGCTTTTTTGTGGACAGTGCTTACGTCCAAGCTTTTTTGTTATGGAATGGAAAATTCCTCGTGAATGTCCTCCGCTCTTCCCAGAGCGTAGGGGTCTGTCAGACTCTAAGTGACTAAACATCACCCCGTCGTTCCCTTCACACACATGCTCCGGGGACCATGGGAACTATTTAAGTTTTACTTCCACGATACCTGGATAAAGCCTAGCCTTTTGCATATAATATAAAATAAAATAAATGATTTCCTCACAGCCAATTCAATGACTCAGAAAAGTTATTATAGATCTTTAAATCTGTCTCCTCAAAACATCTTTCTAACATTTAATCTTCTTCCACAGTAATAGAAACCGGAGACGAGCCAGCAGCATGCTACGGCAGAAGAACCCTAGTCCTGGCCAATCACCAGAGTACAGCAGACGTGCCCATACTGATGACGGCATGGAACCCCCGGGCTGGAGTCCTGCCCAACCTCATGTGGATCATGGACAGAGTGTTCAAGTTCACCAACTTCGGCATCGTCAGTATCCTGCATGAGGACTTCTTTATACAAGCGGTAAGTGACTTTATGCTCTTTGAGATAAAGTTTTAAATTGATATTTAGTAGGTTTAAAAGATGTATTGTTGTCAGGCGTTTGGAAAATTGTTTTGCCTTTTTATATGTATACTAGTACTTTGCTACTGTAATTTGGATGATTCCTGCTTTTATATGAAGCCATAAATGCGTTTACTCACTTTATTATATGCGGAATAAAACAACATACATACCTACTAACTTGCCTCTTTATGAATCAAATGCGATATTTGGTTCCATTACCATATTTTTTTGAGAGCAGGCAGAAGCCTTAGAAAGCTACCTAATTCGGTCTTAATACTCCTTTTGCTTCGAGTTCTACGGATCTTATACAGGATGTAAATCAACCCTTCACACATACGTCATCCAAGCATTCTGTACATCAAACTAAGTACCCTTACGCAAAAATGTTTGCTGGAAAACTATTTTTTTTTAACTCAATGTAGCACTCTTAAAACATTGTGCTAGTAGCTGCTTTGAATAATAAAAGGGTCATCTAGGTAATTTAAGTAAAGTTACAACCTGAAAAACTAGTATTAACAAAAACAGCTGTGCAAAATTTGGAACTTTGTCCTCCAATATCTCCGTAACTAGGGGGTTCCCAGGTATGGTCTAGAAAAAATGATCGCAGTGGTGGGGAGAACAAGTGCCCTTTTTTTTTGGCGGGTGGAAAATCATCAAATCACCCCTCCCGCTCTTGGGCAGAGCGAAAGGGAGTGTCAGACTTCTACTGACTAAAAACCACCCATGTTCCTTCTTAGCCCTCTATGTCGAGGCCGCGATAACTAGTGTGCAACCCGGGCCCCTCCCATGTTGCTGACATCTCTTTGAGGCGCGCGTGGAACACGAACGCGCCGTCGACACGGCCTGTTTTCGTCGTAAGACGGACGGACGGCGAGATAGCGGAAAAAGTGCCCTTCATTTGCGTTTGCGTCGAGGGTTTGGGTTAGGGTGGGTAGCCTTCATAGCGATTAACAGAAACTGCACCAGCAGTATTATGGAACACCTTTTTTCTATTTTTGGAGGATGTGAAATCATTAAATGACTTTTTCCGCTCTGGGCGGAGCGGTAGGGACTGTCAGAGCTATACTGACTAAAAACCACCCATGTCCCTTCTTTGTGTACGATGCTGCGGTATCTCTTTCGAACAACCCGCAAACCCGACGGGCATCTTACAACCCCTCCCGACACGTTCACTTAAGAAACAACAAAACAAATGATTACACCGTAAAGTGAAAGACGAAACAATCTTTATTACTCTCTTACGTGTAACTGATCCATCTCAATAACTAATTTATAGCCTTTCAGTTTATTGACGTACAACAAAATCACCAGGGCAGGTGTCCCCGTAAAACTAAACTTTACATCCAATCGTAAAGTCTAATCGTTTGACCCACTTGTATAACCGGGTCGGCCTGTCAAAGACCAATATAAAGTTAATTATCCTGCACTATAAATTAGTATGGGCCGTTTATCTTGATTGTTGTACCGGGGTACCATTTTTCTTTCTTTATTTGATCGTGTGTTTCAAATGTTTTTGGACGAGCCATTGAGCCAAATGAGCTCGTGACTAAATAATAACAGCGGCTCGGGTCGACCTTCCAGGTTAAACCGTGTTTATCGAGGTTGGTGGGCCTGTGATCATTATTACGTACGGTACCGAGTTTTAGTTAAACTGTTGATCCTGTTTGTCATTCGTAGGTCAGAAACCAGAAGAAAGCCTGACATTCAATCTTGCTAAAGGGTATCGTACTACCCAATTTCTGGCTTCATGTAACATATTGATATTCATCATGGTTTTAGACTGCAGACAGCTAAGCTAAGTCTACCCATCGATCATTATCGCCTTCAGTTATTTTATTGGTGTCCTTGCAAAGTATCCTTTTTAATTTCTCAATACCCTTTGGTCAGGGCTTATGGTTTTATTCACCCAGAACCATAAATATTGAATTATATAATTGCCTCTCATCTACACTTCCAACCGGTCGATCTATTTAAACAGTTTCAAAAGTGTTTGTTAGAGTATCCTCTCAAATTCCTCTCACCAATTAGGGGGTGCTAATAACCCGTCGATAATTAGCTCATCCGGGATCGGGTTCCCACGATACACAAATATACTGGGATAAAGGGACCATGTGTCCCGGGCAGGAATGGTTTAAGACGTGTAATGGAGCGCTCCTCTGACTTAGACGTCAAGAGTCGGTGTTCCGGGACAGTGCGCATTCGTTTCTTAGCAATTTCATACCTGCAAAGCTTTCAAGAAGGCCATAAAAATATATAAATATATAGTCCTACTGACTGTCATGGCGGCCAATCTTAGTAGAGTATTTAGCCATCGGCGCGGGAGATATTATTATAGTGCACAAGTGTGTGCGCAGGCACAGACACACACTTTGTTCCTTAACTCTCATAGTATAATGGTACCATGAGATTCGGTTTTGGGTAGTTTGTTAGAACTAGTGTTAATAAATAAATCACTTTCGCTTAACTGTTTTTGTAAAGAATTTGTGTCATTTTGCTAATCTTTTCCAAATGTACCGCTCAGCTTGTAGACGTGTGGTATTCCAAATGTAACCTAATTCATATCGACCGTAATAAACATTTTTATCAACATTTCAACAACACTCGATCAACTTAACGCACTCTACACAACAAAGTACTGTTCACCTACCGCACCACTTACATACACAACATGCGATAACCAACAATTACTTAAAGGCCTGTTACTTGATCGTTATCACATTAAAAGCACACATTCCGTTTCGTCTCGGTCTACCATTAGACAATATTGAAGATGAACGGTTAATTGAAGTACTTTCTTGATAGTTTAGGACTGTGTTATCAAGTAGATCCAAGATGGTCTTGTTTGATTGTGGTGAGGTTAGAAATTGAGGTGAGAAAAGTATGGTTAAAATATTGGTCTGCTCGATATAAATATTAGAATACTAGCTGTTGCCAGCGGCTTCACCCGCTGCAACTCGAAAATTATCCCACGGGAAGATAAAATCGGGATAAAAACTATTCTATGTGTTAATCCAGGTTATAAACTATATGTGTACCAAATTTTATACAAATCCGTTCAGTAGTTTTTACGTGAAGAAGTAACAAACATACACTCACACATTCACAATCTTTCGCTTTTATAATATTAGTGTGATTGAGTTGGGTTTGAGTTGTTTCATGGATGAATGTGATAATTATGATGTTATTTCATTTATTCATTCTATAAATATTGGAATATAAAAACAGTAAAAATTTAATCAATAGTAGCGGTAGAACCTGTATCGGGAACCGCCCAAACTACTGGCGGTCCAGTCTGACCCAGCTGCTTAACGAGAGCTTCTCAGGTATTGGTCGTGGCTTTTACCCATTGACCCACCCACCCACCCATTTACCCATTGTGATTAAGCCATTGGCAAAACGAATATCGGCACAATGATTACTGAGTTTACTTAATAATATAGACATTGCGATCGATATCTTTAGTAAACTCAGCCTTCGCAGAGTCTCTTTAGTTGTAGAGCCTAGTTTGCGTATGTGATTCCCGCCAGGTTAGCCAGAGGCGTACCTAAATAATTTTATATGTTTATCATTATGTGTGCATAGTGTTCAAAGAGGTCCAGTAACATTGGTTATAGCATCTCTTACTAATAGTAGAAGATAACTTAGCATAGTCCAGTTCATCAAATCCATCTAAACTTTGATTGGATATAAGCCAGTATACAAATGAGTTCTACAGATTATTATCATACAGATCATATCTGATGGATACTGCACTCGTAATTACGTATTTTGATGGGTATACCAAGATTATAATAATGAATTATTATAGTTATGCTCAGGTCACGTTTCTGTTATATTAAAATGAATTACGGTGTAGTTTTTCTCATGAAGTTTGGTTGGTAGTTTTATGTAGGGCGAAAGAGTACCTACTAGGTGTTAATTAAGGGTCATTTAAAGTGGATTAAAATACACGTACCAATATTAAATATTTTTTGTTTTTCATGCCATCTTCCTAGTTGGTCTAGTGGTCGCCAGCGCTACTATTAGCAAAGTTTCAAATTCGATTTCCAAATAAGGATAGGGTATTTCCACTAAGAATTTTGTTTTGTTTCATAATCATCATCATCAACAGCCTATCAATGTTCCCACTGCTGGGACACAGGCCTCCTCTCTTTGACAGGGGATTGGGCTATAATTTTCCACGCGTGCCCAGTGCGGATTGGTAGATGTCATATGTCTTCGATATTTTTTAGTTTTAAGACATGCCGGTTTCTCACGATGTTTTCCTTCGCCGTTTTGAGAGCAGCGATGATGAAATAAATAACACAAAGTAATGTGCCTGCGTGGGTTTAAACCCACGACCTTCTATTCGTAAGTCGGGGCCGCCCCCACTGGGCCGCTGCTGCTCTTCTTTGCTGCTTTGTTTAATGGTCGTTGGCAGTAGACGGAACCCCCGTGGGACATAAACATATCTAGTAGAATGTGGATGGGTACCACAGATAAACCTTTACCCAACCATCACCTTCCTGACCTTGTTCCATTCTACTTGAACTCGACGCCATACGTTTTCGTCTTCCATGGAAGCGCGAAAATAATCGTGATATTTATTTTACTTCGTAATTTTATCCTTAAAAATTTTCGGTTGTTTATATCAAATCAAAATGATTTCATTTATTGCATGAAATATGCGTACACAAATGGATGAAATAAAATACAAATAAAAGACCTTTAAACCATATCCTACCTTAACAGGTGTGCAGAATTGGATGTACATCAAAATAAAAAACTAAAACAAGACACGAGAAAATGTGATGTCAATAATAATAAACAATTGTCATTTTACATACACATAACATTATAAATTCATTAATTAATTACATTTGTCATTTAAATAATCATTAATTGAATAGTAGGCGAATGTCCGTGTTCCACCCGTACCGGTAATTGTTGGGAGCGATACCCTCGAAGTTGTCGATAGTTATGTCTACCTTGGACAAACTATTAGACTAGGTAGATCTAACTTCGACAATGAGGTCCCTCGAAGAATCCAACTCGGATGGGCGGGAAATGTTCGAGAAACTACGTGACATCTTTTCGTCTAAAATTCCGCAGTGTCTTAAGACAAGGGTCTATAACCAGTGTGTGTTGCCAGTGATGACTTATGGCTCAGAGACATGGTCCTTAAGACCAGGCACTCTAAAATAATTTCCACGCAAGCTCCGCCCCATGCACCCCGCCACTCCGCGCGATGTGCTAGACGCTAGCACATCAGTAATAAAGTCGAATACTGCGTGCGCTCTTTGATCGCGTTCGAGCACGAAACTAAATGTCGTAAGTCTCAATTCTTATTTCGTTTTTAACTAAAGTAGTAATTGATCTGGAGAAAAAATATCTTGTGGCTGGATAGTAAACTATATTTGCTTACAGTGAACATTTATTTTAGACATAAAGGCGGAGCAATCTTGAGGAAAAATGTAATAATCGTTAAAAAAGACATGATTTTCGAATAAAAAATGAATCGAGCGAATATGCTACAATTACGTAACTGTCTTGTACATGGAAAGAAAAAGATCCAATAAATCATATACTAAAGTTCCATTTTGATTGTATGTACGACTGTTTCAGAATATTAATGCAAATTAACATAAAATTTAGGGAGCCTCCTCTTAACTGCTGGCCTCTTAGAGAAGCTCAGAGTCACGCAACGAGCCATGGAGAGAGCTATGCTCGGAGTTTCTTTGTGCGATAGGATCCGAAATGAGGAAATCCGCCGAAGAACCAGGGTCACCGACATAGCTCTCAGAGTATGCAAGTTGAAGTGGCAATGGGCAGGCCACATCGCTCGAAGAACCAACGACCGATGGGGAAGAAAGGTTCTCGAGTGGCGACAACGAACCGAAAGACGCAGCGTTGGTAGGCCTCCCACCAGGTGGACCGACGACATCGTGAGAGTCACGGGCAACCGGTAGATGTAAACGGCATGCTGCCGTTGTGTATGGCGTTCTATGGGGGAGGCCTTTGTCCAGCAGTGGACGTCTTATGGCTGATGATGAGATGATGAATAGTAGGCTTTATTAATCAAATACATTTTTAATTTTCATTGAAATTAGATGAAATTTCTTGCTTCCTTAATATTTTTGGGCAACATAATAAATGTTCTTATCATATATCAGCCGCGTACAGCTTAAAACTCAATCGGGCTCAAGTCGGTGCTTGTGCCAAAAGCTCAAGTCACATTGTTCTTCTCAGTATGTGCGAATCTTGGCCGCGTCTAACATTTTGACTAAGCATGTGTAAGAAAGATACATACTGGTTGCTTGTAAAACTTCAATTAAAATGTGTATTAATCAACAATGGTTGTAGATATGGTGCAGCGATGATCTTCGCTAGGTGGTTTTTAGGAACTGGATGGGAGTTGCTAAGGGTGGAATTGTTTGGTGTGCGATTGAGGAGGTCTGTGTCTAGCAGTACGGTACAAATGTAATGACACCTTTAAAGTTATTGATGGTACCATTCACATTATGTTAGACTTTTTCTTGCAATATAGCCGACAATCGAAATTGAGTCTGAAAATTGCTGCTATGAGTTTGGCGCTACGAATTTCTATAAAGTGCAGACAACGGAGCACACAAGACACAATATCATTAAGTGCTCCGTCGTCTGTGGAACAGCGCTTTTACAAAGTAGGCTAAAGTCAAATGTCACAAAGTTTTATCTTACTTCGATGTATGTACCTATTGATTACAAAAAAAATATTGATGTTTCCATGATTATGAAATCAAGAAACAGTTTTTTTTTTCTCAATCACATTTCAACCACATGGCGAATAAACAACGACAGCACATATTAATGCAAGCACATGTCACAAACACATGATTAACTGCGGATAAACAGCGGCTATTTACAGCGGAATACAGCGCTTGTATTAGCGGGACAGTTTAGTCAGCGCTTTATTTATGAGTCGGACACAATTTGCCCACAATTGGCCGTTACAGTGACGTGATTCACTAACTAACACTAAGTGCGGGTATGTAGTGTGGTTGCTGTGGTCGGCACGGATGCGATACGATTTTCATTAATATTGTATAGGTAATTATGGTGCAGGTTTGTTTGCGAAGAATTCAGGACAACAGTCATTTTCCTGCGCCACAGTCGGCAAAGGTATCTCTCCGTTGGTGCATAAAAGAGTCATGGCATACACATAGTCTACCTGTAATGTTCTCAGTGCTGGGACACAGGCGTCCTCCCTACGAGATGGAGTGGACGAGAGAGCGTGCTAGAAAGATTTACTGTCTTATAATTCAGAATGAACTTCGACTGTATCTTTGAAATAAAGATAAAGTATTTATTAGTCTTACACAGGATGTAAAAACACTAGTGATAAAAAAAATAACATAAGAAAAGCTTCAAGTAAGACATACATTAAACACAATACATACTTTACTTTCTTTATTTTGACCTATTGATAAAATTGTACACATTCCAAAACTCACGACACTGTGCCAACTTAGTGTTTGACGTTACCATAAATCACAGTAAGCTCTCTCCCACACTCATTCAACCATCCCACACATTCCCATACACAATCCCTCCGGCACGACTACGACACGACTTTTAATCGTCACGTCTAAACGCACGTGGCAATCATTCATTGTCTTGAAGCTGTCTTTGTTGTCTCGTTGCTACATTTGTCTCTAAATGTTTTAATGCTTTTAACTAACATGTACATCATACAGCATTGTATGTACAGTCAGCTACAGAAGTAACTTAACGCTACTTAAAGTTTCAAAGCAGGTTTCTTAATAAAACTTGTTAGATATTACTCGTTACAAAAAGTAAGGAATATTTTAAAGAATAATCTTCTGAAACATTAAAAATAATAGCTAAAGTTTGGTATGTACATCAAAAAATTCAAATACCGAAATGTTCAGCTACTTCTGTTACTGACTGTACTGTGTGTATTAACATATTTTGCTCTGCTTTTGTTTTTGGTGATATACGAGTATTTACCAAAATAATGCTGTGATATTTCGCGCGAGCCATGTTTGAGAGTAATGCTACATAGTGGTTGCGACAAAGAGAATTCAGAGAATTCTGTATCTTTTTGGATGTTTACGCTAGTGGGATTTTGTTTGAATGTTTTACGTGTACCTGCAGCAACTTCTCATAGAATATCTATTTACTTAGACTTATGTTCTAATGCAAACTTTGTGAAATGACTCTTTTCAATACTCCTAATGACTAGTAATTAACATCTTTGTGCGTTACCACCTTGTCATCATCATCATCAGCCTATAATATAATATTCCCACTACAGGGACTCAGACCCCTTTTCTAGGAGAGGGATGGGCTATAATCCACCACGCGGGACCTTGTATTTTTTGATAATTATAGCCAAACAGTTGGTCGACTTTCTTCATGACCGGAGCACCGGCCTATTCTCGGCTAAAGAATCAGCTTTGCCATAAGCGGCAATGCTGCGTTTAGTTTCCTGGACGCTTTGCTCGTTGACAGCGATGTGGACGAACTTTTTGATGCCATTTCATTATTTTCTGCTTTTCATACATGTACAGTCAGCACCTCCAATATGTACACGCTTAGCGACGACGTTTAGAAGCAATTTTTGCCCACTGTATTTAAATAATGCTCATATTACGTAACGAAACTATTATTTTAGTTTCCATATTATAGTGAACATAATCTAAATATTCAAACTAAACAAGATGTTTTGGATTGGTCTTCAATCTAGATCTATATAATCTATATATATGTCTATCTATATATGTGTATCTATATATATCTATGTATATGTAATCTTCACATATTACACTAGCTGATGCCCGCGGCTTCACCTGCGTGGTTTGACAAATAATAAGTATACTAAAACTTTCCTCGAGAACCACTCTATCCATTAGTGAAATCGGTGCAGTTGTTTTTGAGTTTATCGCGAACAGACAGACAGACGCGGCGGAGGACTTTGTGTTAAATACGTAGTGACTTCGTACTTTAACACTAACCCGTTCAAAGAACACAAATTCACTCACCCAAAAAAACAGAACGAAAATCCCGTCATCTGGCGTATTACACGAAAATTCTCTCAAAAACGTACCGAAACCTCAAACATTAAGATTTACATTTTCACAGTTAATTATTCAAGGAGGGTTTAAAACGCGGCTGCACTCACCCCCTCTTAATCCGGCTGAGATTACCCGAGACCTTAGTGACAAACATTCGGCTGGGACGTACGTGAATGATTTCAGTAAAGAGCTTGTGTGAAATTGCTTTATTTAAAAGGAGCTTCGTGTGGTATTGATTTGCTTGAAGTGGTGCTGGTTTTAGAAGCAGAACCTTTTGTTATGTAATTTTGTCTTTTTCGTTTATTGTGAGGAAAGTTTTGAGTCTGGACGTGGATATTGAGGTATTAGAGTAGAGCAAGTCCAAATAAACGATGAGTAGACTGTGTGAAGAATGATATGGTGAGAAGGAAGTAGACACCTTCAGTGTCTGATGAGATGACGAGTTACAGAGAAGTATGGACGAAGGAGTCATGCTGTGTCTACTTCAAACGAATCAAGATGAGGGCACGAACGATCATTTCATTTATTATCTTTAAATTATTACAGACTAGCGGACCCCGCAGACGTCGTACTGCTCGGACAGCAGCGCCACCTACCGGGTCCAAGAAAGCAAAATCCCCATTAACAAAATGATCCGCTATTTATTGAATTAATTTGTTACAAAAAATTTGATAAATGAAGAACCGCTCGACCGATTTTGTGCAAACTTCACATAAAGCATCTACTAGATAGTCCGAACAAAGCCTTAATATTTCGTTTGGATAGGTGAGTACTCTCATGAGTTGTAAAAAAATTATTATTAATATTTTTTTTTACTGTCCTCTATAATAATTTGACTTATAAAACGTTAAATTGAAATATACAAATTATCTACTAGCTACTACGTAGAAAACAAGTAAAATACGATTTTTCTTGTTTTCTACTTTAAGACCGCGATAATATTCGTAGTCGGGTTTTAGTTTTTAAACTTACTTTCTTATTTGAATTTACTTTTTGTGCATGTATTCTACTAACTGTTGGTTTGTTATTTATATAATACGAGTTATTTACTTATCACATATTAGACCGCGAGAACTGTTTGACCGCAATCTAAACGTAATTTCCGTATTTTTTTTTTATAAAATGTAAATAGCCGGCTCGGACTCGGGCTATTCTTACGAATCTATTGACACCTCATTTATTAAAATCCGTTCAGTAGAATAGGCACTATGGTGGAACATACATACATACATAGACTGCCAAAATCATTACCCTTCCTTCGCTCGGGTAAAAAATACGTATCGATTATTTTTCAATAATATAACAGACGGACTAATTAGAATCATATTTTTTTTGTCAGGTAACATCCCTAATGACGCTAAAGATTTGGCCGTCTGTCCATACAACACACTTCTGTTGCTACATTTCCGATCAGAACAGCTCATTTACCAGCAAGTTCCTACAGAAAATCAATGTCTTATTAAAAAAACATACAATGAACGTACCAACGGATGTGACACGTTAATGCCGTACAAAGTTGTTGTTGCAGTTGTTATAGCTTTTATTGCGATGCAACAAAGTCTAAAATTAATTGCAAAGTGCACGCCAGATGTTGTGATAGGAGTTGGGATATGTTGGGTGCAAGTTATAAAATTAGAGCGACGATATATTTAGTTTGAAACTGCTTTCTGTGTTGCAGAAGGTAGTAGAAGATTGCATCTAGCATTAACTGCAAGTAAAATGGTAAAATATTATTTTTCTAATTAAATGTACCTAATTGTGTCTTGAAAACTAGCATGTGATTGAAGAAGAATCAAAGTGTGATGATATTCAAAGGGAATGAATGAAGTAAAACGGATGGAATGCTTAAAAAACCTTTACTAAATGAATTAAAATCTTATTATTTTCATGCTCTTCATCTCAAAATGTTTAATGTTTGTAATGTAATGTGTAAATTAGCATTTGAAGTCCCTGCTGTTGGACAAAGCTCTCTTTCTGGTGAAAGGGACATAGTGACCACGCGTGAATTGTGCAGTTTGGTTTGCAGTGCCATGAATCTTTGCAGAATAGGTTACAAGGTTAACAGTTTTCATTTTATTGTTCAACCTCACATCACCATCAAGTGCCATGAACCAGACTGCATCTTTGCTGTAGTGGACGTAAGCGCAACTATTGAGCATGAGGTTTTAGGTCGAATCCCGGGTCAGGCAAAGTGTTATTCGGTCTTTTGCGTAATCTGGATTTGTGCCCAGTTGATGGCATGACATGACACTTAAAAATAACCAGCTAAATGTGGATGTCCTATTAGGTACAACTGTACCTAAACCTTCGGGGATTACCGTCGTGATTTTATGTGTCACACACATAATTCCCGCGTCCGCTTAAAACTTGAACCCTAACAGAAAGTATTAAAAACAATGTTGCATACCCCTCCCGAAGCGAGTTTACGACCCCTGCCCCTTTTATAGACACAACTAATAAACTTGAATCGCCTTGCTACCGGTTGCGAAGCACCATTTTAAAACGACGTAAGTGCATATCAAACGAATACACTTACTATCTTATGGAGTTGAAGTACGGATATGTCCCGTAATGAGTGTCCAGTATGGGTTTTTAATGATTTTATGCTTGTATGCCGGTTTCCTGTGATGTATGTGGTGTGGTGTCGGATTCCGATAATTATGGATATTAATGGACTTGTGATGTTCTAATTTTGTATCGTTGGAGGTGATTAGAGCGTTGGTTTATATATTTGCAGTGTTATTATAATGGAGTAGGAAAGGATAATGTTTTGGCTGGTTGTTTACCAGCACGCGTAACATGACCACCGTAGAAAAGGATTTTGTCGACGGGAGAACCGACGAAATGGCAGATTGTAGAAATATGACTGTCATGTCAAGTTATACAAAAAGAACTTTGTCCATTAATCTTGGTAGGTTGAATAGAGATAGAATCGTCCATGCTACGCGTGCTGAACATCATATTTTATCTGACCTTTTCTCAATTTATTAGGAGTCAGTTCTGCATGCTTTTTTCTTCTATACATTTCTGTATTTAGTTCTTTCTTCTATCAAAACGGATACTTTAGTCTTCATTCAACTACTGATATTTAAACCATAACGAGTTGATCAAAACGAACGACCAGTGGTCCATATTGGCCCTGGATTAAAGCAATTGGAAATCATTAGAAGTCTTTGCCCAGCTGTGGGATGACGCAGGCTAACAGTATCAGTATAGTAATCATCAATATCTTTTTAATCAGCCATTTTATAGATTTTATCGTCTGGTCCGTATCATACGCGGCATTTCAGCCGAGACCTGCCTGACCTATAAGATACGCAGAGTATGAAATTAGTGTTGATCTATGTAAGTATCTATGTTGAATTAAACCAATTCCAACTTCCCTTTCGCTTGATAATAATTAAAACTACGACTAACAAAACTCAAATAACAATGAATAATATCCACAAATGAGAAATAATTAAAAAACTTTCTGATTAAACCAAGATCAATGAAACCAGATTCGTATAAAGTTGCCAATTGATTAATTAATTTTGCAAACAAACACGTTTTAGCCGCAAAATGTTTTACTAATTTCTAAAAAAAGGTATCCGGCAGCATATTTATCAAAGTGTCAAACTTTAGCTATTAATTGGATTGCTACAGCACCGGTATTGGACATTCATCATCCAAGATGGCCGCGACAAATCTGAGCGAAACGATCGTTGTAGATGTTGCCAGATTAGAAAATAGAGATTGCAGGATGATGGATATTTATTTATGTTTCGAAATTGAGGTTTTGTTTAATTTTGTATATATACTTGTAGTAGTAGCTCGTGGCTAGACAATTACAGCCGCTCGGAACAATCTTCAGGTCAAGCCGGGCTCGCCTAGGTTGGTCTGTGGGTGGTAGAAATCTCGGCATGCAATTGCCATCAATTGCATGCCTAGTTGCAATTGATGAGACGGCTCGGTTGGCGCAGTGGCTAAGCGATTGGCCTGCTGCGCTGCGTGTCGCGGGTTCGATCCCCGCACGGAACAAATATTTGTATGGCCTACAAATAGTTGTTCCGGGTCTGGGTATTTGTGTATGTGAGTTTAAATGTTTGTGAACGCACCCACGATACAGGAGAAATTCGTAGTGCGGGGCAACGTTTTTTAAAAAAACAAAAAGAAAAGTTTTCACTTTGCCTCTGAAAGCACCTTAATCCATTGTTCTCGGCTATTGTTTATAGATCTTTAATAGTCGTATCAGGTAGTCAATTGCCCGTAAATCTGACAACTAGTCTTACCAACTAGGCTTTCATATTTTGCGATATTAACTGTGTTGTAGAAGTCCGTCGGTCCATGTAAAATACTGGTATTTAGCTGCATCCGTTTAAACTGTAAGCTGACCCAACATAGTTATTTTATTTGCTCATCTGTCATTTTAGGTTTCTGAGGGTCTGCCTCCAAACCGTTCGAACGTAGTTAGGAAAAACCTACGTAGATAATGATGACGATACCTACTTACTTGTATAAATGTCTTACGGCCGAATACTTACTGAAACTCCACTCAAATATTAGTAACGCTCAAATCTAGTGCTGTCTCGGTCGCTCTATGCTGAAGTAACAGAGACAGAACAAGATTTAAGGGCAACTTAAAATTGAGTAGCGTTTCAGTATTCGGCCGTTAGTATTTTCTATTGCAGAGTGATAAAGATCAAAATGAACATGTTTGAAAATAGTAAAAGCTAAACTTACGTACGAATTGATAAAACTAATGATGGAATTCAAAAAAGGTGTATAGTTATGATAATTTACACGTGTAGTAAAACTTTATAAAATCAATTGCGATTATTCTATAGCCTTGCCCGCTATGCCAGGCTGACAGACACCACTTTGAACTTTATTTAACCTTCAATTACGGATGAACGTAAATCTAATATAATATCCACGGGAAAATTGAACTGGAAGCTAGGAATATTCCTATCTGAATTTCGTGGCTGGCAGCCCAGACGCATCCAAATTACAATAGCCACCTTCATCACTGACGTTCAAATTAATAAAGCCAACAAACTGCTGTTAATTCAGATCCTAATTAAAGATGAATCGAATCCAAAGTAATAATGCTAAATAAATGGTGTTTTATTTTTTGGTATCCCATTAATAATAATAAAACTCAATAATAATAATCTCAATAATATAATTCTACTAATATTATAAATACGAAAGTTTGTGAAGCTAGCAAAAACTACAGAACGGATGTGGATAAAATGTAGAACACAGATAGTTTATAACCTGGATTAACACATAGGATACTTCTTATCCCGGTAGTATGATCCCGCTTCCCGTGGGACAATTGTCGAACTCCACGCGGGCAAAGCCGCTGGCACAAGCTAGTTAATTAATAAAAGTTAGAGAGAGATATCTACATACACATTGCGAGTCTTGATGTTATGAACTTTTGGAACAAATATTACTACGCTAGGACTTTTTATATTATTTAACTTTTAGAATATAACTCTAGAGTTATGAAATTACAATAAAACGTTTAGTTGAAACGTTGTGTAAAATATTCAAGCAATTAAAAATGTCAGTAGACAGTTAGTGAAAATGAAGAAACTAATCATATTGAAATTGGAGTTAAACAACGAAGAATTCTTCTCGATTACTTATTCCAAACCCGTTTTGTTCCCTCAGACCGTCGCGGTCGTCCTTTCATCGCACTTTTTTATTTTAAACTAGATCTTATTTATCTCAAAGATAAAATACCTTTTTCAATCAGATTAAACAGCCATTTGATTGTGATCTAATCATCAATTTCACTCCTAGAATTCTCACATGATAACTTCTTAGATAACTTTCATTCACTTACTCTCAAAAATAGTAGTGAGGAAATCGGAAATGGAATATCCTAGAACCAAAAAAATCGGACATCCATGAAAACCCGCACAGAGCCCCTTGTGGTTGATTTAGGCCAATCGCCTCTTGCAGGACCTGAGTAGCAGCACTATTAAAATAGCAGCACTTTTTTTAATGTTACTGTACCATACTGAGACCGTGGCAGGATCAATTTCGTACTTTTTGATATATTTTTTTGGTCTGTCCTGTGCGACAATGATAAGCACTTTTTTTCTTTAAATATTTTCAGTGTGAACCGTACTAAATAATTATGCTAATAAATCTATGTCCGTCACGGTTCTCAGTCAAAACTCTAATTTTTAAAGCCCTAAAACATAATGAAATGCCTCTAATATTCATCTTCCAACAGAATTCTAAATCGGATTTGAGCTTCATTTTATAATTACAAAGACCACCTTTATCGTAGAAGCCAAGGAGTTATTATAGGAAACAATCTCGAGAGCCCGAGATTCCATTAGAGATGAATTTATGAAACGGTCGTGTCAGTAGGTCAACTTTGTGGAAGATTTTGTGGCATGTTCAAGTTTTGATATTAGGGAAGTAAGAAAAAGTTTTTCGTTCGAGTTTCTGAACATGTTTGTATAATGTTCTTGTTGCTATGCTATGCTAGTCGATAAATTGTCTGAAACATCTCATTTTGCTGTAATTGAAGGCTGACTGGAATCAAAAATTGTTTGTCAATTCAACTGTATACTTAACATCATAACTGTTTTTCCCGAAAGGTTAGGTAGTGCTGTTCCCACACAGGTACACTCTTATAGAAAGGAACAGTTGTTGAGAATTATACATTAAATACTTGGCGTTCGCATGGGTGTCTCTTCCACCCCGAATAATACTTGTATTATAGTACACCCACATTTGCGCATAATAGGAGCCGAACATACTGTTACTGTATGCGAAAAAGTACTTGCTTGAGATTTACTTTTATGTCTAATCTAGTATGAACCTAGTAAACAACTTTCCGTCCCCTAAAAGATAAACCAACACGTCAATCACTGTAATTTGTGACAATAATTTATAGTTTTTAATTTTCGCCAGTATTCATTTTTTGCTTTTATTTCTTGACAAAATCTTTTATTTTTGACATTCACTTTTGACTTTAATTTTTTAAAATTTTGACATTCACTTGAACATTTAATTTGACTTAATTTGTTACTTTGAGTTTTGATTTTATTTTATTTTTTGTATTAAATTTACTAGTATTTTCAAGTGGTACTGTATAACTCTGTTAGCTTAGATTGAAATTATATTGTGCATGCTGTGGTCTCCTGTAAGTGAAGGAGAACACTTATTTGATACTTTTGTCGTTCACTATAATTAACATGATCTGTGTATATTCTTTGTTGAAGATCCTAAATCATCATTCTCCTGTCCTTATCCCAATTTATTTGGGGTCGGCGCAACATGTCTTTTTCTTCCATACTTCTCTATTTTTCGTCATGTCAGTAGTCACCTCCTTCCTAGCCATATCATCCTTCACACAGTCCATCCATCGTTTCTTTGGTCTTCCTCTACTCTTATACCCATCTACATTCATACTCAACATTTTTCTCACAACACTATCTTCATTCCTTCGCATCACATGTCCATACCACGCCAATCGATTACCACAAAACTTTTCATTCAACGGCTGGCGCCGTTGAATTGAAAAGTTTCAGACTTCCTCTTATGTACTCATTCCTTATTTTATCCATTCGCGTCACACCACACATTCCCCTTAGCATTCTCATCTCAGCTACATGCAATTGCCATTCATTTATCCCTTTTGTGGCCCAACATTCTGATCCATACACGACCGCAGGTCTAACCATGGTTTTATAAATCTTCCCCTTGAGTTTAAGGGGAATGCGGGAGTCGCATATTGTTCCCGTGACCTGCCGCCATTTCATTCATCCAGTGCTAATTCTAAGCTTAACACTACGATCTATTTCGCCATTGCTTTGCACGAGTGAACCGAGATACCGAAAGTCGGAGCAACCAAAAAGAAAAGATCCGAAAAAAAGAAGAAGAAGAAGATCCTAAATAAATAAATAAATGAAGCTACTTAAGTACGTCTGGCATTCTCTGGGCAGTCAGACCGCCTGCCAATCTAGCTGCATGGCTAATCTATTCACCACGGCATGTGCTATTCCCGTACCGACATGAAACATGGAGAAGGTAGGGGTAATTTGAGCTAGATCTATTTCTATGTTTGACTTTTTTAAAACTGGTGAAACTTCGTGTTAGGTTATAAGTATGAAATGGTCCTTCGAGCCGGAATATTCAACCCCGAGTTTACTGAAAGACTAAAGATTTTAAGTATTGGCGGAGAATCTAGATATCGCGATATAGAAATTGATCTAAGTTTCACAATCATCATCATCAACAGCCTATTAATGTTCCCACTGCTGGGACACAGGCCTCCTCTCTTTGAGAGTAAATGGGAATCTTCCACGCGTGCCCAGTGCGGATTGGTAGATGTCACATTCCTCACGATGTTTTCCTTCACCGTTTTGAAAGAAGCGGTGATGAAATAAATTACACAAGGTAATGTGCTTGCCTGGGTTCGAACCCACGACCTACTGTTCGTAAGTCGGGACCGCCACCACTGGGCCACCGTTGCTCCCTAGCTCAGTTGCACAATACCACCTATTAATTTACTCAAAAGATCATAATTTTGTAGATTTCCTCAATGACATGCAAATATTCGTATTATTTCATGCTTCTTATACGAGATGGTTAAACAAAGGCAGTTTTTCATACAAATGTAACGTCTGAAAATTCCGTCTTCATTACATTAAATTCAAGGACTACAAAGATTTACTTTTATTTGCAAAGTACTTGATATTTTTTATATCCGGCCTACGTAGGGTGCAATTCCGTTCGTTCACCCATAATTTTATTGTCGAATAATAAAAATACGGCTGGCCTATAAAGATGCAGCAATCACCATAAAATTGTTATTGTAGATAACGGAAATTATGATTTTGGGTCTCTTTATTTAGGTGCAATATTTACTTTCGGAAAAATAAGGCGGAAGAAACTGCGTTCAAGTACGCTACGACAGTTTCTTATAAGGCTTTAAGGACTTCTAGTTTTAGTAGACTTAAGGGCTCGCTGTTCAATAAAAATTGTCCACGGACTGACTGTATCGACGTCGATCCCGCTGTTTGATTGACCATCCATTACTTATCGATCCTATTCGTATCTGTTCCTTGTAAAGCACGTTATGCTGTTGGTCTAAGCTGTTAGTTGTAGATTTTTTACAATCGCTACGAGTAGGTAGTTAGAACTCTGAAAGTCTAACAACCAGCCTATCATGATGGATCATGAAAAGGCTAATAAGATAAAGAAGAGTGTGTAACTCTTTGCCGGCAAATGTGTTCTCTCCCACATTTAACCCATCTGCCTTCAGAACAAGAGTGAACAGGCATCTTCTGAGCATGCTGCTTCAGGCATTTTCTGAGGCCCATTTAACAAAAAAAAAAGTGAAGGTGTTAGTGAAATTATGAACGGAGCTTGTGCAGGGAAATACTCTAGATGTAATACTTCGTATTTACGTAAACAATTGAGCTGAATTGCTTTTACGCCACCAAAAACTAAAAGCAGCAGCAAATTTTCTTTTTGAATGAAACTTTCAATACTACCTAACGCTAAGCATTCCTTTACAAAAGGGCCATATAAAATGGCGCTGGTATCATTTTAAATACCTGGATCGGTGTTTATTTTCATTGGCTCAGCTATAATTGAGTTTCTTCGAGGAGGCGCTCCGGACTGAATTTAAAATTAACAATTCTTACCAATTGGGTAACCGCTGAGTAAATAGATGTAGGGCCGCTGGAAGAGATAAGGAAATATACTTCGTTTTATGGTTTTTAATTGGAATAAATCAGGTGGTATTTGGGTATTTCACCAAAAAAATCTAATTAGTACGTCTGGTGGATTATCGAAAAATATTAGATACGTGTTTTTTGTTTTATAAACTTAATTAAAATTGACTAAAATAAAACATGTCAAAGATCATGACTGGGGTCAGCTTGTGGGTAAAATAGTACTAACCTTGTCGCACGTCACACGACTTGACATGACATTTCGAAGCACTGTATCGTTTTCATCTTTAGTTTACGTGAAAAAAAGAAAAAATACGTGACCATTATTTTTTGCAAATCTATCTGACAGACTAATTCGATTTTATTGGTGAAATACCCAGAGTGTGTTTTATGCTCATGGTGTTTTAAGAGGAGGAATGTTGACAATCAGTCTTACCAAGGGCTTTCGGATTAGATTTTTAGTCAGTAGATGTCTGACACTCCCTTTCGCTCTGCCCAAGAGCGGGAGGGGTTATTTGATGATGCAAACTTCCGGAGTAACGTACATCGGAGTAACAAACATTCTGAATACAGTACTTCGTAGTAGCAAACTTTCGGAGTAACCAAGTATGCCGTACATCGGTATTTCGAACTTCTGAGTAACGTAATACAAGTTGATAAGCTAAATATACGTTGTTTTATTAATTACTAACACTATGGATCACGTTGTCTGAAAATCAATAAATTATTATTATTTTTATTAATATAGTCATTTCCCACCCCTCCCCAAAAAAAGGGGATTTGGATTACCCAGTGATTACTGGATTGTGGTGGTAGATAGACAGTCACTCCATGTAAAATACTGGTATAGAGCTCCATCCAGTTAGACTGGAAGCCGGCGCCAACATATTTGGGAAAAGCCTAAGCAGATGAAGATAATGAATAACAACACTTTAATCTGTCATTACTTAATGACTGGCGCTGTGTTCTCTTTATTAATCTACTTTTGGTTCTAAATGTTTAGACATTCTAGGATTTACAAGTGCTTATTCCTCATCAAATTAGCGCAGCACTGCTTAGCACCACTATTATACCAGAATTCCTTTTAACATGAACTAATAGAGACTGACCTCGACGACTCACTTTCGGTCATTATCTAATTAGCAAACACACTAAAACACATTAACACCTCCCATAACGACTAAACATGACCAAATTGGCTTAGTTCTGTAAAACAATGTTTTATAATGGCATTTACTGTCAGCTGAGAGGCCTTTGGATCTATAAGATCTGTATAACAGAATACATCTAAACAAATAAATTAAACCGAAGACTTGTTGGACCGATTTCGGCAAATTTATTGGAATATAACTGATGTAATAGAGTAACTAAGGCTACCTTTATTTAAGAAAAAAGATTAGAGTTCCGTGCAAATTAATTCAAAAACCACAAAATTGAACAAATCAGATGAGGAAGTAACATTTGAATAAAAAAAAAATATGCAGACGAAGTTCGCGGGCAACAGCGAATACTTCAATAAAATTCCTATTAACAACTCCTCGCAAGTGACGAACCACTTGCTTAGCATGAAAGCTAGATATGGAGATCGATCGCTTCAGACACCTAAAAATATAATATTACTTTCTTTTAGAATTCAATTTTCTACACTAAAACAATCCAGTCGTTCCGTGCTGTGCACGCTTCCGGACATAATACAGCCGTTAAAAGTCTTATGCAAATAAAAGTTCCTTCCATTTTCTCTAGAGCAGTTTACGCATAAAATATCGAGGTGTTATCAGCGGGCCCCAGGTGGGGGCGGTTAATTTACCTGCCACCTGATTTCCCTGTAATTAAAGATGGGATTTTGAGAAGCCAACCTATTTGTTTCTGGCCTTTGAGAAACTTTGGATATTGAAACTGCTTATTACGAGAACTGGCTGATTGAAATGGAACCCGGGATTAAGAACTTGTTTAGATTGACATTTTGTTTGGACCTTGTTATAATTGATTTGGGTAGAGGTTAAGTCTTTCTTGGTGTAGAGTTAGGTAGCCTCTTTTCTCAATTGGGTGACTTTATGGTCGATTAAACGTTTAAGGTCAAGATAAAGCTCAAACAATCAAGCTCATAAACGTATGTGAATTTTGTAAAAAATATTGATACATGCTGAGTGGTAACCTGTTTGTCGCAGTCACGACGTACAAGCTGTTAACCATTTTTTTTTATTGTCTCTGCTTGTTTTATTTCTTACTGTTTGTTATGCGTTGTTCTTTTTTATTTTTTTCACTTTGTGTATTATTGTATGTTCTTGTTTCTGCGACAAACGAAGCGAAGAAAGAAAACATAATATGTAATGTTTTCTTTCTTCTTTATTTATAAATGTACTTCTATAATAATCATTCGATTGGCCAACTGTGTTGCTTATTCACGTAGCGTTTCTTCTAGGCACTAATTGTAGGTACTTGTTTTGTAAATTTTTCTGCTTTTGTGTTTATTCTATCCAAAAGTGCGTTTGCAAATGTTTCCTGGTGATGGTGACTCATCACTACGCATAATATCTATCTCGCTCTGCATAGGTCGTTTTGGCGCTCTACTATTTTCAAAAAGACAAAATCTTTCGAAAAACAGCGAATCGAAACTCTGATACAAAAGCGCCAAATACGTAAGGAGAGAACTAAACCCTCCTACACCTATACCTACAACTCTGCCGGTCAACTCTACTGCTTTAAATGTGACCGGGTATTTAAAAACAAATTCGGCCTGGCCAGCCATATAAGAGCACACGCTAGGAAATAGCTTGTAAGGGTCGCCGTTACCGAAATCGGTAAGGAGGACTATATATAATATCTAATTAAAAACTACTAACTTGGTAGGTGTGGGGGGTCAATATGTGTCTTATTATCAGATATCTGTGCCAATGGTTCTAATGGGTACGATATTAGATTTGCTCAGAAGGTGGTCACACCCGTAGCGTTGACCGTGGCCTTATTCCCGTCGAAGTCATCTTTAATAATAAGAGAGGGATGAAGAGAATAGGCGTGAAAATATTATTATGGTGGAATGTATTGGTTAAGGAATTCTGTATTCTTGTTTATGAACCGTGTGCATTTTTGAAATCCTTTGCGTATTTTGACGTCACCGCTGAGGCCGGAAAATTAAAAAGAAGTGTAGTACATTGGGATTCGCACTGTGAAGCATGGTTTGAGGTGGCGCATGAAAAATACCTGGAAATATAAAGGGAAACTTGTACCCAGCAGTGGGATAAAGAGTTCTATAAAAAACAATTCGTATTTTAAACCGTTATCCACCTATTATATTTACTCGTATGAAGACTCACGCCGCCATTTTCTTTTATCTTCTATACAACTATAACTTAAGTCCTTAACCGATATTGGACAGCAAATCTTCGAGTATAACCAATCCAATTAGCAAAATCACTGACGACGTGATAATTGTTCTAGTTGGATGGAAGCCATCTATCGTGTCGTACAAGATTCGATTCCCCGACAACGTCTATTGTGTCGAAGATATATGGGCCAACGTTTGATTTCACATGGCTTGGTTCACTGTTATTATTGTTTGGTTAGATGTCTTTGTGTTAAGTGATTATTTCATTGATTTTGAACTTATAATATGCTATCTCTTCTTTTTCTTTTATACAAACCAATCGGCCGTTTCCAAGCAAAATTTCTTGATATCTGTATATTTATCATGTTAGACTAATTATATCTTTCTCTCTCTGATGTCCTCAAAATACGTCACACGATTTTTAAAGGCGTACGTATATAATACGATTTCGGCCACTAGTGCCTAAGTTTAATTCAATAACCAATTTTTAGAGTTCCGTAGTCAATATAGAACCCTTATAGTTTCGCCATGTCCGTCTGTCTGTCTATCCGTCCGTCTATCCCTCCGTCTATCCGTCCGTCCGCACTATACCTCAAAGAAGCAGGTACTAGAAAGCTGTAATTTGGCATGAATATACAAATGAGTTACGCTGACCAAGTGCTAAAGTAAAATTTAAAAAAAAAAAAATTTAAGGTTCATCAGTACACAGTACACCCACAAGTGGGGATGATTATTTTATCTCGCGAAGTCCATTGTGGGGATGTCGTTGGATTTTGCTCAAACAGTTTTTCGATTACGGGATTCGTTTGTGAAATATTAAGCTTTAAAGTGCTCATTTTTGATACTCTAGTCTGGCAACCTAAACCACCTTTACGGGTTGTTTTTGGAAACAACCCGTAAAGGTGGCTATGAAAAAATCCAATGTCTCCATACATAATGAAAATAAAAGGAAAACTTTCACATCTAAGTAGGCTTTACAAGTTGGTCGACTCCAACTTATAAAATCTACTTGAATGAAATATTTTCCTATACATACTGTATGAGTAGCAGGAGCGCAGTAGGAGCGCAGGTATCAAAACTGCAAATGTAAAACAAAAAAAAATTAAATGCAAAAAAATGCTGCAATTGTGTAATGTGTGTATGTTGTTTTATTTTTAGAATAAAAATCATCCCTCGGAGGCAGGTAGGCAGGGTGGTTAATCAGTTTAATAAGTTCGTATATTTTGATGGGCAACTACGGAACCCTACATAGTGCGTGGTCCGACATGCACTTGACCGGTTTTGTTTTCATTAATCTCGGCGGTCAGGTGCTTTTTGATTCATGATTTGCTTTTTAGGGTTCCGTAGCCAAATGGCAAAAAACGGAACCCTTATAGATTCGTCATGTCTGTCTGTCTGTCTGTCTGTCCGTCTGTCCGTCTGTCCGTCCGTATGTCACAGCCATTTTATTCCGAGACTATAAGGATTACACAGTTGAAATTTGGCAGGTAGATGTATTCTGTAAACCGCTTTAACATTGAGGTTCTTAAACCATTTTTTCTCAAAGTCAATCGTTTCAAAGATAGACACATTCGAAGTGGTAAAATGTGTGTCCCCCACCTCTAACTTTTAAAGTAAGAGAGTGACAATTCTAAAAAAAATATATAATGTAGATCTCAACAAAAACTACCAACCAAAATTGGTTTGAACGAGATCTAGTAAGTATTTTTTTTTAATACGTCATAAATCGTAAATCGCAATTTACCGTTCATTCAATCAACTCAATTATAAAAATTATGTTAACATTATGTTACTTGCTGCTACGGAACCCTTCATGGGCGAGTCTGACTCGCACTTGGCCGGTTTTTTTTATAAGTACTAGGTTTTATAACACGAATTAAATTTTGTTTTCAAAACTACACACACACACACACACAGTACACACAGTCACAGTCACAGTCACAGTATTGAAAGTTCCTCAAAACTATACTACTGAACTAAAACAAAACCCCCATTTACCACAAAATCCAACCATTACAAAAGCAGAAAACAAAATAAATACGTAACAAAATTCACAAGTTATATCTCAGCAAGTTAACTTGGGCTTCCTTAAAGCCCCTTGTAATGTTGGCAGATTTCCAGAAATGCATTCTCGGGCAAGCGAGTTCGTTCTTTAAACTGCAACAGTTCTGGTTTTATCGAGTCTGAGAAAAAGTGGCTATTTAAAATACTATTGGAAATGTCAAGAACTGGTGGAACTGTTGGTGACTTTCGTTATGTAAGAACGTTCTAAACAGCGGGGTTGTTTCTGTGTGGATTGCTTTGTGAGCTTTTAATAGAGCCTTTGTAACTGTGTGGATGTTGTCTAGGTTTGTATTGGCAATATTTGTATAGCTGATCTCTGTAGGAATAACATAACATCACGTTTGTAATCTCCAAATGGTTATATAATAGTACACCTACATTTCGCCCGTTATGTTTGAGTCTGATGTAATATGGGGCGAGCCTATTGTCATCAACCGGGCACAAATCTAGACTTCTAGACGTATAACCTAATAACATAATGCCCGCCCCGGGGATCGAACCCTGGAGGCTCAGCGGGCGAGCTTGTGGCCGACATATTTATTAAACTTTATGCACAAAAATCGTACAAAGGCGGACTTAATGCCTTGTTCATTTTCTACCAGTCTACCTTAGGGTGATGCAACATACCAACACATCAACGAGACATATCAACGAGGTAGGTATTGATGTAGGTACCATTTTATCAATTAACTCTTGATGATGAGTAGGTACATCGCAAAAGTTGATTAATACGAGATTATGCGGAAACAAAATACTCCATTATTAACTTTCCATTATCGTTTACGGCACGATTGGTGCTGTGGCTGAGCGATTGGACTACTGCGTTGCGTGTCGCAGGTTCGATCCTCGCACTGAATAAATATTTGTATGGCCTACATGTAGATGTTTCGGGTTGGGTGTCTGTGTGTGTGAGTTTAAATGTATGTAAACGCTTCTACGATACAGGAGAAATTCCTAGTGTGGGGCAACATTTTAAAAAACTAGAAAATAATAAAGAAGAAGAAAGAGTTCTATTTAATTCAGTCTGTAAGGAGCACCGAGGAAATGTTTGGTGTATATATATATTTATATATCTATATAGGAGACTGCTTCGGCACGAACGTAGCATCTGAGATTCTGAGAAGTTTAACGTAGTTTATGTCGAAAGAGGCCGAGTCAACTGTCGGAATTCCCTAGACGTACAAACCTTCTTTCGCGAAAAAAAACCAATAAAAAAACGTATCACTTAACACTAAAGTACTCGTAATAAACCAAGAACACATAAAACTGAACACACCTTCCTTTAAATAATTTATTCATAAACATCCAGCCTGAAATTTCAAAATAAGACAAGTAGAAACTTGTTCTAGGTCACTATAAAAGTTTAAGGTTTCCTTCGGCTGTGCGCTGAAATTTTCAGGAGTTTCAGTTGGCTCAGAGCCAGGTGGAGCGGGTTCACACGTATTTATTATGTGTGCTTATATATCTTGTTTTTGTTCGGCATTCTGAAGACTTGTTTATGAATATATGCTGTTTTTTCAAGTTGCTTGGCCGAGGCCAGATTGTATCTTTGACTTTTTTGACTTTTATGAAGAAAAGATCACTGGCCAGTTGTAAATGTGTACATCCTGTCAGGGAAAGTAGGTCGATCAACTAATGTTTATTTTTAAACGTTAGGTAATTAAGTTTTTCTACATGTGAGGAGTTTCTAGTAGATGTGTCTGGAGATGATTGTGTCTTCGTGGTATTTGGTTATATTATTTTCAAAGTTTTTGCTTGTGTTAGAATAATTAAATTAAAAACAAAACTTGTAAAAAAAAGCCAAGCCGTGCAACTCAAGTCTACCGTAAAAAGTAGTGAGATCTATGTAATACCAAGTCAGTTAATATATTCAGTTCTTACTTCAAAACCTTTGATGTTTTAAATAAATGGATTGACTTGGCCATCGCATCGCATTCGCCAATGTTAAAGAGGCAATGCAGATAGGGGGCAGATATGATATTATCGTATAATATACTTATATACTTTTGAGGAGCTCGTGGCTTAATAAGAACTGCCACTCTGGTCGATCTTTAGGTTAAGCTGCGCTTGCCTAGGTCGATCTGTGGATGGGTGACCGCCCATTACTTACCGAGTTTCCTCCGTGCCTCGGAAAGCACGTTAAGCTGTTGGTCCCGGGTGCCATATATAAATAATAATTAATAAAATAATAAATAATATTCCACAACTATCACACAACGCCATCCAGTCCCAAGCTAAGCAGAGCTTGTGTTATGGGTACTAGACAACTGATAAACATACTTATATATTTCTAAATGCATACATATTATAGATAAATTACACCCAGACACAGAACAAATGAACGTGCTCATCACACAAACATTTGTCCTGGGTGGGAATCGAACCCACGACCTCCGGCATAGCAGTTAGGGTCACTAACCACTAGACCAACAGGCCAGTCATATAGATCTTTGGCAGTCGTTACGGGTAGTCAGTGACCTGAAAGTCTGACATCCAGTCTTACCAAAGGGTATCGTATTACCTAGTATTAACTGGGTTGTGGAGGTCAGATAGGCAGTCGCACTATGTAAAATACTGGTATTCAGCTGCATCCCGTTAGACTGGAAGCCGACCCCAATATAGTTGGGAAAAAGCTAGGCAGATGATGATGATACTTATATACTTTTACTTAAACTTATACTATAAATATACTTTTAAAATATAAAATACTTGCGGGCGCCACGCGGTTTCACCCTCGTAGTTCCCGTTCCCGTAGGAACACAGGGATAAAAAGTAGCATGTGCTACTCAAGGTAATGTAGCTTTTTAATGTTGAATGAATTTTTAAAATCGACGCAGTAGTTTTAGAGTTTATTCTTTACAAACATACATACACACACACACACAAACATACAAAATCTTTCCTCTTTATAATATTAGTGTAGGGTCATGGTACTTTTTATTATAGTTAGTCCAAATTGGCCCACTGCTGAGCAAAGACCTCCCTCCATTCCTTTCTGATTCATTGACAAGTGCCATTGCTGTCCGATTCTCAAGGAAGACATCTAGTTCGTCCCACCATCATCACCTCCTTCGTAGCCTGCCACGACTCCGCCACTGTTTCTTGGCACCAATCCTGAGCATTATGGGCCCACAGCTCGTTTGGCATGTGACAGACATGGTACGGTCAGCAGCAGAAGTAGCTTAACATTTCGGAATTTGAATTGTTTGATGTATAGGACTCCAGCTATTATTTTTAATGATTCTCAAGATTATTCCTTACTCTTCAATAGCTTGTTAGTAACGAGTATTGAGTAACAAGTTTTTAATAAAAAACCTACTTTGAAACTTTGAGTAGTGTTAATTTACTTCTGATGCTGACTGTACCTGATTTTGACTGGGATTTATAAAAATTGCTCAAAAATGTAAGAAGGAGAAGTAAATAACATTGTGAAACACAATGGTAACGTTTAAACGTTTCTACAATGAAAATCGAATTAAAATATGTAGTTAAAAATTCGCAGTAACAACTTCTCCGAATACCAATATTCCTACCAAATTAAATTACAAAATCGTTTCCGGAACCATTTCAATTAAAAACTTGGTCTTCTCATCAAAGTTTGACGCTTCAAAACAGTTCAAAATGCGTACCGTACAAATGTCCTCTTTGAATTATGAATGGCGATAAAACGTATCTTACAAATAGCAACAAAGTTTCTTACTGTCGCCCCTCTGCATATGATAGTAGTGCGATATTATGGTGGCTTTCGATAGGGTGTCGTCCTTTTGAGACGACTGTTTTGATCGTTCGGTACAAAAGACAAGACAAGATTCGAAACACCACGCTGCGCTCCAAAGCGGGCATAGTGGACGTCGGCAATAAGGCTGCTAGATTGAAATGGATTGGCCGGGTCACGTCAGCCGCACGCACGTTGACCGCTGGTAAGGGCCTCCATACGATGGCTGCAGGAAGACGGACGCAGAAAAAGGTGGTGTGACGATTTGAACGCGTACCACGAGTGCTGTTTTGAGGCGGCACAGGAAAAGAGCTCTTGGAAGGATTAGAGGGAAGCCTTTGCCCAGCAGTGGGTGAGAACAGGTTGATTAAAAAAAAAAGGTTATGTTCTGAAATTGTCTAACAGTGCAAGTTACCTTATGATCTTTAAAAAAAAAGAATAATTGTGTGTAAGGTTTGTATCAATAATCTCCTTTATGTTCTAAAACATCATTACTTGCCTAATTTACCTCATAACTTTATTTTGGAAAAGGTTCCTAGATATTATTTTGAGGTAAATTACTTAAGCAGATACAACGGAAACCTACCGCCCACATAACACAGACAATTCCACGAATCCTTTGACAACGTCATGACATATCAAAGTGCACCCTACGCTAAAATGTCACTGCCATTTCGCATGACATTATAGCGAGTATTCACAAAATAACGATCGACAAAAACCTTTTACGAGGTGTATGGAAACCGAACTCGAATGACATTATCCTGTGATTCCCCCTCAGCATACGAGATGGTTGCGGTTACTTCATAATGGGTTTCTAACGTACTATTTTGCGTTTTGGGTTACCGGTTTAGTGTTGAGCTGAGCTGTTTTTAGTGCTCTGTTTCAGTGAATTTTGTTGTGGAGGTGAATTTGTTTCGTTGCTCTGATAATGGAAGTAGTTAGGATATTCTTTGTGTTTAATTTTAACTGTAAAAGAAGTGTTTGTAGAAACATACATATTTTAACTCACGCATTTCTCAGATTAGTGTAGGTTGAAAATATAGACTACGGTGCGCCGTCTGCCACGATCATTAGACACTCCTTTTGCTTTGATCACGTCCGTACATATAATGTGGAGAGACACTGGCGCAAAACGGTTACCAAGTACTCAATACGTCCCGTCGGGGCTGCGGGATGTTGTAAGAGATACCGCGGCCTCGACATAAAGGGCTAAGATGGAACATGGTTGGTTTTTAGTCAGTAGAAATCTGACACTCCCATTTCGCTTTGCCCAAGAGCGGGAGGGGTTATTTGATGATTTCCCACCCCCCAAAAAAAAGTACCCAATACGTCATTTTAAACTCCCGTACATTAAAGTTTACGTTTTGCACTTGTTGTAAGAAACTGAATGATATACTGAGTTGGTACTGAACGGTGTCCTTTAAGCACGCGAGTACTTGTTTCAAACAAATATAATAGTCCCCCATTTTCGGCTAATACCTATTGTTTTAGTCTTTATTGCAATCTCACAAAACTCTGCGAACATTCATAAATATCCATAAATACAATTTAGCATCTCATCTTGACAAATATCCGACTTTAAAAAGGGAAGTTTAATCACAACTGAATGGTATTCACCTAATTCTCACTCAGAACGAATAATTTATCCTCCTTGTCGCATCCTTAATGGAATATTCAAGTTGCAGGGCCATCACACAAAATAACGAAGACAATGGATAAAAGAATGTCCCTTTTTCTTTCCTAAAATGTTTGTGACAACTTTTTGATTAATCTCCTGAACGTACGTACAGATGAATATATTGTTATATCTGCGGTGACGGGAATGAATACCATTTAGGAAAAAACAAGGTGCTATGTGTTTTGTGGAAGAAAATATTATGTCTTTGGTGGAGTTTTTTTTTGGTAATATATAAATGGTTCGATCGACGTATTTGGTGTGGCCGTACCAAGGGGTATCTGACCCAGTAATAACTGGGTTGTGGAGGTCTGATAGGCAGTCGCTCCATGTTATCATGTAATGCTGTGGTTAGACTGGAAGCCAACCAAAACATAGTTGGAAAAAGACTAGACAGGTCACGATTTTAAATTGTATATTTAAATAAATCATTAACAGTATAAACATTAAATCTTTCAAGCTATCTAAGACATCATCATCTGCCTAGCCTTTTCCCAACTATATTGGGGTCGGCTTCCAGTCTAACCGGATGCAGCTGAATACCAGTATTTTACATGGAGCGACTGACTATCTGACCTCCACAACCCAGTTAATACTAGGTAATACGATACCCTTTGGTAAGACTGGATGTCAGACTTTCAGGTCACTGACTACCCGTAACGACTGCCAAAGATCTATATATGGCATCCGGGACCAACAGCTTAACGTGGTTTCCGAGGCACGGAGGAAACTCGGTATGTAATGGGCGGTCACCCATCCACCGATCGACCTAGGCAAGCGCAGCTTAACCTAAAGATCGACCCGAGTGGCAGTTCTTATTAAGCCACGAGCTCCTCAAGCTATCTAAGACATACTCTAGTCTATAACCTTAAAGTATTTTTAATTTAAAACACAAACAAAATACCTATCTTCATATTATTTTAAGAAAACAAAACAAGCCAGAGACAACGCGGGCATCTTCGCATCGACGAGTATATTGAAAATTCTTCAATGGCGACTCCCCCAGTCCATTGTGATCTGGGAAAGGAAAAATTTTATAGATAATATTATCTACACTATTATACAGGCTGTTTGGAAGAGGAACTGTCACAATTTTCTATTATATTTCAGTGTTAGGGAGTATTCATCCTTCTCAGTCTTAGTATTCATCCATTTAACTCAATTATGTTTCAAGTTATCGTTAATTGTTTTAATTATAGGGTAGTTAACAAAAAAAAACTAATTAATCCGTCATATAGATTACCAAAAAATACTGGACACGTATTTTTTTTTTAATTTTTATTGATTTGATAAAACAAAAAATACGTATCCAATATTTTTCGCCTATTTTTTTTTGTTAACTATTCTATTAGACTTGTCGTAATACGTGGGACTTAAACCTTACTGGCGAAATGTGAGTGTGCTAATAGGTACACCTCTACCTAACCCTTCAAGGCCTACAAGATGTGATGTTGTTTATGTATGTACTAGGTGTTGCCAGCGGCTTCGCCTGCTACCACTCGAAAATTATCCCACGGGAAGGTAAAAACGGGATAAAAACTATCCCATGTGTTAATCCAGGTTATAAACTATCTGTGTACCAAATTTTATCCCAATCCGTTCGGTAGTTTTTTTCATGAAAGACTAACAAACATACACACTCACAAACTTTCACCTTTATAATATTAGTACCACTAGCTGTTGCCAGCAGCTTCACACGCTGCAACTCGAAAATTATCCCACGGGAAGATAAAATCGGGATAAAAACTATCCTATGTGTTAATCCAGGTTATAAACTATCTGTGTACCAAATTTCATCTAAATCCGTGCAGTAGTTTTTGTGTGGAGATGTAACAAACATACACACTCACACACTCACAAACTTTCGCCTTTATAATATTAGTGTAATAATTTAAGCTTTCTTTCCTTATTACAAACACACTGTATACTTCGCACATGCTTTAAACTAACCCCCGATGTGGGTTTATGATGTGATAATTTTGCACAGCACTGGGGTTAGCACTTAGGTTTCATGGTAACATAAAAGCATCTATAGTGTGCTAGTAAAACGGGGAATATGGAATGGTTGATTTTAATGCTACTTTCAATATTGATACGGGTATAGTCATTTTCCTATCCATACGCAAAATATGCCATGAATGGGTGCGGAACTACCAAACATCATCATTATTTTCAGTACAAGCACAGATACGAGCCTAATATACAAGTATTTTCATCACACTAATATTATAAAGGCGAAAGTTGGTGAGTGTGTATGTTTGTTACTTCTTCACGCAAAAACTACTGAACGGATTTGGATAAAATTTGGTAGACATATAGTTTATAACCTGGATTAACAAATAGTATAGTTTTTATCCCGATTTTATCTTCCTGTAGGATGATTTTCGAGTTGTAGCGGGTGAAGCCGCTGGAAAGAGAAAGTAAATAAATATGGCCCTAAAGTATGAAAACCAGTCTTACCAAAGGGTAGCATATTACCCAATACTAACTGGGATGTGGAAGTCATATTGGTAGTCGCTCCTTGGAAAATACTGGTATTCAGCTGCATTCGGCTAGGCTGTAAACCGACCCCATCACAGTTGAGAAAATGCTAGGCAGATGATGATGATGACTGTCTTTATTACAAATACCCCAAATAGACGCTTTATTGCATCAATTTAAACTGCCATAAGATTAGGTGAACAATGAAGTCTCTGTTTAACATTTTGAAGGCCAGAGCGTAAACGCATTAGAACCCGTCCTGCGCCAAGGGAAAAATACCTACAAAATAATTATTTTATATTATTTGACACTAGTTTAAATATATTAAACAGCAGCTAAAAAGTAAAAAAAAGAAGACTTTTTTGTCGGCTGCAGCGACGGTGGCGTGTTAGGAACGTTTTCATTTGTCGGCTATACCCGACCGTGGCGATCTAAAAGATGATGTAAATATGTTATGTATTTATTTTATTGGTTTTATTTCAAATCTAATATAAAACTGTTTTAATAATATACGTACATTTCATTGGTATGGCTATAAAGCAGCTATTCAAAACTATCAACCTAAGTTTTCTGGTGCATTTTCTATCAAAGCTTTCTCAACAAAGAAAACGCGAAAATATAAAATCTCTTTCCAATTCAAAACCGCAGCGTCACCAGAATTTTCCTCAAGCGTGGTGACCCTACTCCACCTGACGTCAGACCTTAATACTTTAATAAGAAAGTTGGTGGCCACCTTTCCTATACCGAGTGAGACATAAAAAAGTTTAAATAGCATTCCTGTGTTCAGGGGGCGCTGATTTACATTATATTTTATGATTTTCGCGGGATCCTTGATTGTGATTATGATCAGTTAATTACGATTAAATAGGGGATGGGGAAATACAGTAAGTGAATTACAGGCTTTTACATTTAAGCGATAAATTACTGAGTATTCAAGCAATTTTAAACCGGCATGTATTAAATTCAAAAAAATCGAATACATGTGACATCTACCAACCTGCACTAGGCCCGCATGGTGTATTATAGCACATTCCCTCTCATAGAGAGGAGGCCCGAGTCCCAGCAGTGGGATCATTGTAACCTGATTATGCTTGGAAAGAATAGTAGATATTTAAAGAACTCGAATTTAGTCGTGTTGGCTATTGCTAAACAAGCCATTGCTAAAGATTCTTTCGCTATAAAAAAACTTATCCGAAACAGAAAAGCCTTTAAAACGTTAAGTTCTACTGTACATTATTGGCACTTGAATAATAACTAAAGGTTACCTACAATAAAAGATTTAAGCAAACCATTCCCAATTCCCAACAATAAAACTAAATCCATCTTCATTACAAGCTATTGTTCCCAATCCGATATTACTAATCAAAAGTCTAACTTTCAGCCCGAACAGTCAAAGCTACGTTTTAGCCAATCAGCAATAACCTGCCCCCCCCCCTCCGTTGCCCTCTCACTCCCCTCGTTCGCCACAACTGATTGAAATTCCATTATTATCCATCCCTGCGGTAATAGTAAATCTTTATAACTCGGGATTTTTTCGTATCGGTCGGCCTTTGAGTCTCTACTCTTTGTAGTTGAGGATTTACTTGGATTAACCAAATGTTGGAAAGGGAGTGTGGGTAATGTCGTAAAGTGTTGAATTGGTTTTTGGGTGACGGTTATTTTGTCAGTTTCGTGTGTTTTGGGTTTTTGTTTTAGTGCTTGAGATTTGTATGTGGAACTAATTGTTTTGAAAATTCTGTTTCTTGAGTTTTACAAATCTTTACTAGTTGTACATTAAACACTATTATTTTGCCATAAGTAATGAGGCATTGGTCGCACATGCATGTCCAAAATAAGTATTATTTTAAATAAATATCAATCACTGTGTCTGAAATAAATATTTTCCTTTAACTTCATTTCAATGCGTAGATAATCTGGTTCCATTATTTATAATGTTATTTATCATGATAACCACAATTTTTCTAGCAACAAATGTTTTTTTCGAGAACTCATTTTAAAGGACAATTCAATCAACTATCCACAGTTTTATAATCCTGGTTACTTCACCGACTCTGACGTAATGGTATAAATAGTGGAATGCGTGAAATTTGCGGCTCGCAGTGTTGTGAAGTTGTGATAAAAGTGTTCTTCACAAAGAGAACAACACTATCTCTATCGATACTAGGAAACAGGCATTTTTAGTGTACGCTTTATTGGAAATTTCTGGTACAATGAGTACAGATGTTTAGGATACTCAGTCATGCTTAATATAGGAGACAGTATCTAACCTTGCCTATTTTTTTTTGGCGCATGTAAAATTATCAAATAACCCCTCCCGCTCTTGGGCAGAGCGAAAGGGATGAAGACTTCTACTGACTAAAACCAGCCATGTTCCTTCTTAGCCCTATATGTCGAGGCCGCGGTGACATGTGAACAACCCGCAGCCATCTAGCCTTGCCTTGCTTTGCCTTGTAGGGTCTTGCCTTGCTATGAGGCTTGCTCAAAGTGTTTTCGACATCTTTTTTTATCAAAACATGGCGTTCTTTTGGTGGCTTGCCCCCCCTTTGTTTTGGCTGGTGGGAAATCATCTAATAACCCGCTCTTGGACAGAGCGAAAGGGAGTGTCAGACTTCTACTGACTAAAAACCACTCATGTTTCTTATTAGCCCTCTATGTCAAGGTCAAGAGATCTCTTGCGAACAACCTTGTGATTGTAAACTTCCTGCTGAGCTTGAGGCCCTGAGTTCGATTCCTGTGTCAGGCTAAAAGTGTTTTTTCGGTAGCAGCCCGAAGAGGATCTTTGAAACATGACTGGCGAAATTTTGGTGTATTAAGGGTACATTTCTGCCTACCTTTACGGCTAAAAGAGGCATTACGGTTACGGTTCTTCTATGTAGAATCTGTTGAAAAAAATCAACACAGCACAAAAACTAAAGCCAATTTAATATGCAGAACTTCTTTAAACTAGTCATAAAATAATAAAGGCACACTTGTGGATTATTCAAAGTAGTAAGTACCAACATTAAAACAGCCGGAAAAACGTCTGGTTAAAGGAGAATTGTGCATAAGCAGACAAGGACAGTTTGGTACTCCATTGCGCGGAAATATTAAAGGACCGAGGCAAAGCCCGTGTCCTGTAGTCGAAAAAAGAATAACACGCTGGTCCCTTTCATCATTTTTAGGACTATAAAAGATACTTTGTGAAATGCATGTAGAGCTTGGTGCGACAGAAAGCGATGGGCGGTTTGAAATAGCGGGTTCGAGGATACAAAGTGATCTATATCGTAAGTGTGGTTAGTGCATAACCTGGTGTCATAGTTTTGATGCCGCCGCATAGGCCTCTGACTTAGCTTTACGGTGTCTAAGGGGGGAGGGGGGGGCGTTTTGGGGGACTGTCTCTTGTAAATAAGTAAAGTAAAGTAAATTTTGACGTTCGAAAGTGCTGATTATCAGCCTAGTTTGAATAAATGAGTTTTGATTTTGATTTTAATGTTCACCTTGGTGAATTACCTAGGTGAACATTAGATACTAAACGAATGTTAAAACGTTTAGTGTCCTGTGTTCACCTGGGTTACATGCCGTCAAGAAATATCTGTTAGGCATACTGATTTCCTCACAGTGTTATCCGTCACCGAGCAAGTAATAATTATACAATATACACATGAATCACAACACTAAGCTATCACTGCCATAAAATTAATTATTAAAAGTGATGATTTATGATTATTTTTTTGGTGTTGGTGATGATCATGATGCTTAAGATTTATGTGCCTTACAAAATAATGTTATCATCGCATGATATTTGATGCAAGTACCTAGTTTCCTTCAAGATGAACATTAAACATCGTCATAATTTTAGCCGAAAGACGGTCACCACTAGACCTAGTATCGCCACATTGACCGGTCCCGTGCGTCACCCAGCAAATAGGGATGTTTACTGACTTAAAAAAATGTAATTCTAATTAGTCCGTCAGTAAGATTATCGAAAAACATTGGATACGATATTTCGTTTTATCAAATCAACAAAAATTGACGAAGATAAAACGCGTCAAAGATTTGAGTGAGGTTTGGTGACGTCAGTAATCGCTAAAAAATGACATATTTATGTCTTAGAGTGTGACGTCACACGAGTTTTCAAAGCACTGTATCGTCTTCATTGCTTGTTTACGTGAAAAAAGAAAAAATACGTGTCCAATATTTTTTGATACTCTATATGACGGACCAATTAGACTTTTTTTGTTAACTACCCTATTACCGGTGACTTTGTTTCAGAGGCAAAGTCATCAATCTATCTAGTCATCTAGTATCCCACTAGATGACTAGTTAACCTTTCAAAGTAACATCTTCCGTCCAACATCGTATATGTTCCTAATAAAGAATGGCATATGATCGAAATGAACGAAAGGGACTTAAAGCGTATCCATTAAATTTTTATTATAACATCCCTAGCAAAATCTGAAAAATTCCAACGGATCGAATAACAAAAATCCACTACTAATTAGTTTTTTCACCGAGCTTTGCTTCCAATCGCTTACTGTCGTAACAAAGCCTAACATGCATAAATTTTGCACTGAAAATACACCCGGTGAGACGTCTCAACTATTTACCTTACAGAATCTGTCCGTCGAAAACAAAAATGAGTCGGAATATTTTAAATTTTAAAAAGACACCGACGGACTTTTAACTGTAGTCGTGTTGTTGAAATATTTAAATATCATCTAGCTTCGGGAAGAAAATAGGATTCCGGGTTTATGGGATCTAAAATTTGGTATGGTACCGTAAATCGAAACTGAGAAAATAGTCTGGAGACCTGGGTCTGAAACGGGCTACATTTTTTCACCATTTGGCTATGCGTCAGGAATTACAAGGCTTATGAAACCGGGTTTCGGCCCCAACCATTTATAAACTAGTTTTCCCAGTTTTACTATGGGATCGACACCGGGTTTCGTTAGTCTAGGAATTTGATATCCATTAGTGCAAAAAGTGTACTGTTTGTTGCACTTTCTGCTCCTGGCGCTTGAATGCTCTCTTTAACGCTCAGTTCAATCGACGGAATAGGGCTCGCGAGAATTGGAAAAAATAGGTTTATTTGCTGCCAGATAAGATGTCAATAGCGGTCATTGACCCACATACATTTATTAAAGTTCTTACCTTTAAAATCCAAAAATAAGCCTTTTTTTATTTTGAATCGTAATCTATCATGATTTTCAACATTTTTACTAGTGAAAAACGATAAATGGTTCATTTGTTTTGGTTAGTACGAAGAGATATTAGGGAAAGGGCAATGACCGCTATTGACATCTTAGCTGAAAGCAACTAAAGTTGAAGAAACGCTTTCCGTCGCGGTGTGTCAAGCCTGACCCCGTCGAGTCCCATTAAAGCAGCTCCAGCTAAGACAGATTACATCACACAACATTTGACAAGATCAATGCCGACGGTTGTATGGAATATCGCAGCCCCGTCACGCTAGAAAAGCTTTTCCGCGCACCTACAGTACGTAGTCTACCTATATGTTGGTTAAAGGCTCGGAAGTACTCCATAACAATTTATCTACACTAATATTATAAAGGGGAAAGATTTGTTTGTTTGTTTGTAACGAATAGCCTCCGAAACTACTACTGGGAAGCTACTCTATCCTCGCGTGACATAGGCTACTTTTTATCCCTGTATTCCCTCGGGAACAGGAACTACGCGGGAACAGGAAACCGCGTTGCGTCCGCTAGTTATATATATTTTTAAATATGACAAAATATAACTTAACATCACGCCTGTAATCAAGTTAGGAAGAAGTGTACCTTTTAGTACTCGCATATTTTGCATTAAGTCCTATGTTATAGGCGGCGATCCTATTGCCATCAAGCGAGCAATAATTCAGACCCTCGAGCTGCTATTGAGAAGTTTCTGATAAAAAAAACTCAATAGCACTTTGCACAACTCGGGAATCTAACCCAGGACCAACGAGGCCGACGCCCGTCGGGACTGCAGGATGTTGTAAGAGATACTGCGGCCTCGACATAAAAGGCTAAGAAAAAACATGGGTGGGTTTTAGTCGGTAGAAGTCTGACAATTTCTTTCGCTCTGCCCAAGAGCAGGAGGGGTTATTTTATGATTTACAACCAAACAAAAAAAAAAGAACCAATGAGGCAGGCAGTATTTTTAAATAGGTATCAGAAAATATTATATTATTATATTATAGCTAGCCTGTGTTGTCCCACTGGTGAGCAAAGGCCTCCCTCCATGGCCGCGGGTAGTCCAACGGTTATCGCGGCCTCGACATAGAGGGCGAAGAAGGAACATGGGTGGTTTTTTGTCAGTAGAAGTCTGACACTCCCTTTCGCTCTGCCCAAGAGCGGGAGGGGTTATTCGATGATTTTACACCCACCAAGAAAAAAAAAAAAAAAAAAAAGGCCTCCCTCCATTCCTTCCAACGGTCATGATTCAGTGCAATGTCTCTCCAATTCTCAAGGAAGACATCCAGTTCGTCCCGCCATCTCCTTCGTGGTCTGCCACGACCTCGCCTCACTGTTTCAGGGCACCAATCTTGAGCTTTACGGGCCCACAGCTTGTTCGGCATGCGACAGACATGTCCTGCCCAGTCCCATTTAAGTATGACAGCCTTTTGAGCCACGTCAACAATTTGCGTTTTGGAGCGCAGTGTAGTGTTTCGAACCCGATCGGTTAATTTTGCACCTAAGATACTGCGCTCCATAGCATGTTGGCAAACCTTGAGTTTGGACTTTTGGATGTTAGTCAAAGACCAAGTTTGTGCACCGTAGGTCAAGATGGGGAGAATACACATGTCCATTAGCTTTCGCTTCAGAAAATATAGAGGAGCAAATAAATACCCCATTACGCGATCGCTCACAATTCCAATGTACTTTTAGCAACACGTTCGTACGTGAATAAAATTGATAAAGTTACGTTTTTTTTTCCAATAAACTCTTTCGTTATTCAGCATCAATCAATTAGTATCGCTGGAAAATGCCGTATATCTCACAAATAGACATGTGAAAAATGAAATACGTATTTTTTCATGGAAAATGTTTGCCTAGCAATATTTATTTGTGTGTATTAAAGCGCGTGTATTTTAGGTAAAATGCTAAAGTTAGGAACAGCCTCCTAACTTTAGCATTTTGTTTGTTATAAAAAATAGTGAACGAATATTTAAGATGGAAATGATGTTGGGTGACTCTACTTTTTACCCGACTACGACGATGCCAAAAGGAAGGGAAATGATTTTGGCAGTCTATGTATGTATGCTTGCATGTTCTACCATAGCACCTAAACTACTGAACGGTTTTTTTAAAGGATATTTTTTTTTCTAAGTTTTTGAGCGCACTTGTGGCATGTGCCAAATAAATCTGTTTCTTTAAAACAAAATTGTATACATAAAAAAGCCGGAGCAGAGAATAAAAATACCTCCAACAAGCATTATCCGATAAGTGCCTACAAAACTTAAACACAATAAAAAGTGTATTATTTTCTCAAAGACTTCACTACCAGGTGTAGGCTGTAGCTACTTCACCTAATAAAAAATCCCTTCTTTTAATGAAAAAATAGGGTGTTTTTTTCGTTAGCCGGGGGACATAGGTGGGTAATCTGAATATCAGCGAACCCCAAAAGACCAAAATAAATGCGTAACTACCGTCGAAATTCACGCATAGTACTCGGCTTTCGGCTTAAAGACTACATTTACATAAATACATTAAATCATTCCCACCGCGCTATCGCTTTCTTTCATCAAAGAATTCATTTTCTGAATATAAATTTTAGATTTTCGAGCTCATTAACTCTTATCGGCGATTTAAAAAGGTCCTCTTTGTGCCCCCGCGGGCAGTAGATTCATCCCCCTATTGTGACTGTGCCGAAACGGGGATGAAAGTAATTTACCATGATTTGAAATAGGAAAATACTTTTTAAAAAACCGGACTGATTTAACTGCGTGAATCGGAGTGTATTCTGCCTCTTTGATTGGGTGAAAGGTAATTTTTGACAGGATTGGATGTTTCCCGCTTTTTACGAATGGATGGATGTGTCAGTGGGTTTTGTTGGGTGATTCTTTTATTTTGATTGATTTTTTATGTCGAATTCCGTTACTGAACTGAGATTGAGTTGCTATGTTTTATGTAAGTCAGAAAACTGTTTGTTGTCACATAACCGTACACCGACAGACACGCCTTTTTTTAGGTGTGGGAATTCATCAAAAAACCCCTCCCGCACTTGGGCAGAGCGAAAGGGAGTGTCAGACTTCTACTGACTAAAAACCACCCATGGTCTTTCTTAACCCTATATGTCAAGGCTGCGGTATCTCTTACAACATCCCGCAGCCCCACAACATCCCGCAGCCCCACAACATCCCGCAGCCCCGACAGATACGCCCTTACAAAAGTAAAAGGCAAAAATGAACATAAAATCACGCCTATAATCCTCCATGGATTAGGCAGAGGTGCACTCATTAGTACACACCCACATTTTGACAGTTTATTTAAGTCCCATATTAGGAAACAAGCCAAAAAGTCGAAAGTGTTATTGGGTTTTTCCATAAGATATTTCTCAGTTACAGCTACGACTCTGGATTTGTGCCCAGTTGATGGCAACGGGGCTATTATAAAATCTCACAATTTTATTTCAGAAATTACTCCAAACTTTATAATCGTTTTAAATTGCCTACATTAATTTTATAACAAGGAGCTCTACTCTACCCATAAAAATATAGCCATAAACCGAAGCAATTTCGCATTTAATTATACTCCGACGAACATTTTAAACTCATTTTAAAATCAAAATCCCTTGTACTTAAGCCACAGAAGGTGCGCAATACCAAATCGATCTTCAATCTTGCTTCCTCCCTAATACATCAACAATTGCAAAGTGAGCTTCGCACTTTGGATACGGAAATTCACCTTTATGTGTTCAACGTAGAGTTGATTTTTTTCCAGGGTGGTGGCAAATATAAGTTTGTACAAAATATACCTAAGAAAAGTGGGTCTTTGTTGGCAGGTGAATAAAAAATGGCAGCCAGTAACAGCCTAGTCGAACGTTAGTAAAATGAGATCTCGGAGCGAATGATTTTTCAACATTAAAATGTCCTTTGACAATTGAAGTCTTTTTTTGCTGGAATGTTCGAGTTTCCTTCTCGCAAGTTTGATTTCGATTGAGGTTTTTCTCGAAAGTTCCAGATTGATATACTTAGTTATCATCATCATCATCAACAGCCTATTAATGTTCCCACTGCTGGGATACAGGCCTCTCTCTTTTAGAGGGAATGGGCCATAATCTACCACGCAGAACAAGAGCAGCTGTCTAAGTGCAGCGGTGGCCCAGTGGTGGCGGCCACGACTTACGAACAGTAGGTCGTGGGTTCGAACCCAGGCAGGCACATTACTTTGTGTAATTTATTTCATCACCGCTGCTCTCAAAACGGTGAAGGAAAACATCGTGAGGAAACCGGCATGGCTTAGAACCAAACATTCGAAGACATGTGACATCTACCATATACTTAGTATGAGGATTAAATTCTAGGTAGGGCAAAATCATATTGAGTTTGTCTAACAGGAATTTCTAGTAACTGTTTTCTGGAATGGTGCCTGATCGATGGTAATATAGGCTTCTTCATCCAGTGTTTCCAGTCTTAAGAATGTGTTCACCACTGCCCTCGAAAACGGTAAAGGAAAACTTCGTGAGGAAACCCGAATATCTTAGAACCAAAAAATCGATGATTTTTGGGCATCTACCAATCCGCACTGGACCCGCGTGGTGGATTATAGCCTATCCCATTCCTAGAGAGGAGGCCTGAGTCCCTGCAGTGGCAACATTATAGGATGGTGATGATGATGATACCCAAGCACTACAGGTAAACCTCTGCTAAACCCTCCGAGAATAACAGCCGTTATATTATGTTATGATCAACTCCCACAACAGGGCTTTAAAGTGTTTTCAGCTTGTTTGTTAAAATAGGTTGATTAGTTGTTTGTTTTGCTATACAAACAAGTCGGATTCTAAGTAGAAGCACTAATTGCGAATAAACAGCTCTGTTTATAATTTATTTATCTTGTTTTAAAAGAGTTTTAAAAAGAGCTTGTTTGCCTGCTTTTGCTTGGTTATCTGGTTTAATTGGCGTACCTATATCAAACTTAAATATAATTAAAATATAATAAAAAGATGAGAGCAGCGGTAGTCACGTGGTGGCGGCCCCGACTTACGAACAGTAAGTCGTGGGTTCGAACTCATGAAGGCGCATTGCTTTGTGTAATTTATATCGTCACCGCTGGTCTCACAACGGTGAAGGAAAATATCGTGAGGAAACCGGCATGTCAAAGAACCAAAAAATTCGAAGACATGTGACATCTACCAACCTTAACCCGTTAAAAGTTTATCAGAATTCTGACAAAGTTCCTAGAAACTTGCAGATTTTTTCGGGTAAAACGTACGTAGTAAGTATACGTATATCTTTATTAGGTTTATCTTGGACGAGTGTCCGAGCTGTCAATGCATGTGAACGTGCCTTATCGTATCGCCATATGCATTGTGGAGTAAACAGTCAGTCATTCATCGTGGGTAGTAGTATTTCTTTAATGAGGAAGTAAGCCATTAAGTAGGTGCACTTACAGACAGAGTAGTTAGGAATTGTGTCTTGTCACGAATAAGATTTTTTATCTTGAAAACCTATTTGAAATACAAATATTTTTAACAGCAACTGACTTGAAAAGTATCACAATGAATGCAGAATTTAGTTAAACTTCAACTTTAAAAAAAATATCTAAATTTTCCAAAAATTATCATTGCAATATCTATAGAGGACTATGGGGATAAATGGACTAAATGCTTTATTACTTTACTTGTTTTTCCTTTTAAACCGTTTTACACTCACCCCAAACTTAAACAAAATACTCCCTAACCCCAAAAATATACCTTAACACCACCACAAACAGTAAAAACACATACACACGTAAAATTCACACATATCTTCTAAACATTTATTGTCTAAAAGAACATAATGCTGAACCCAATGGGAAAACGTACCTATGGTGTTCACCACGGCAAATTAATCCCCAGTCGCCCCCTCTTTTCATATTAACCATTCATACCTTCCCAATTCCGTTATTTCTCCCAAACGACTAAGCTATTTCTATTATTTTTTCGCCCCCTTTTGCAACCCGAAGTTGCGACTATTTTTGCCGACTCAATAGTCGCAATTTAGTCCCCGGTTTGTGTAAGAATTTTTCCGTCGGTGTAAAGAGCATAGGGCAAAATAGTTTTAATTTCTAAATGGTCGACTGAATTAGGTGTGTTTGGGACTGAAATTATTTTTAATTCGGTCTGTAATCTTTTTATGAAGTGCTTTGCGGTGGAGGAATAAAGAAAACGAAATAGGTTTTTCTTTTTTTTAAACTGGAAAACTCATTTATTTTTCATCTAGAAATATAATAATAATAATAATAATAATAAATAAATTCTTTATTTCACCAAAAGCCATCACAGTACAATAACAAAAAAAAAAGAGCAAAATAAGGCTTATAAACTAGGTCACAATAATTTTAATTCTCTGACTCCTAAACTAGGTGTATGTGCCTGTGTCTCAGGAGTCAGTGATTCACCGTAAGAAACAATACAAAGCCAGAGTATAAGAAATCGGGTCGTTGCAACAATAAGCAAATGGTGTATGAACAACAGGATATAATCTATGTAAAAGAAACACAAAAAGAAAAACATTTAATTTAACTGTGGTGAGGTGAGTAAGTGTAGGTGTGTGTAGGTGTGTGTGTTTGTAGTGAGAAAGTGTATGATGTGTGTGAGTGCGTGTGTGGTGTGTGTGTCGAGAGAAAGAATGGGGTACCCAGTACACATATGTTTATGGTTAGATTTAGACGTTTATTTGTATATAAACGTCATTATCATTGTAAAATACCGTGCAGAAGATCTTCCGTGTCATCATAGCTCAGCGTTTGGAGATAATCTCGAAGCAAGCATTTGCATTTATATTTAGGGCACGAATAAATTTTAAACTTTTTATTTAAGAGATTGTACATAGTAGTGCTACTAACGTAGAATTGGCGTTTGGCAAAGGCAGTTCTATGCCGTACGTGGGGAAAAACATTATGCTTAAGCCTACCAGTCGGTTCCTTTGGAGGGCGGGCAGAGTGTTTGCGTAGGGTCGACAGGAGGACATAAAGTTGCCTGACTGTGAGTACCTTGCAATCGGAATAGAGCTGCACGGTAGGATACCTACGTGGAAGAGAGAGCATTACTTTAAGGACAGCTCTCTGGGCTCTCTCAAGGCGGATAAATGCATTTTGGGAGGCACCACCCCAGACGGGTAAGCAGTACGTTAGGACAGACCGGCCGGCATAGGGCAAAATATACTAATTTTAGCGTAAAAAAAAAAAAAATAATGTCACATTGCACTGCTAGTTATTTTTTAAGTAGGAATACGATGAGGTTTTACTATAAACGTTATTTAAGGTTAAGAGACTTTAAGCTCCGAAAAAAAGCTCGTTTTTGACTGGGCCAGAATGCTAAACTTTCTGCGAGAAAAAATGAGCCTTCATTCTGTCATGGAAGGTACTAAAACTTTTGCACACATTAAAATAACATTAATGAACCATTAGCTGTTCTTAATTTTGATAGGTATTTTTGAGAAAAAATAGCCCATGTGCCGTTCCAGACTATAATCTACTTCTGAGCCTTCAACTACATGCATTTTCTATGCCTAAATGAAGACTCCTCGACATTATGATTTAAGCCAAAATGATACGTAATAAACTTATTTAATTTTTTATTATTATTTTATCTGTCCGATATTTCATCCAGATCCTTTCAGCTGTACTTGATTGAGTAACAAAAATCTATTTATCCAAACCTTCGCCTTTGTAATATGTAATAATATAAATACCAACATTATCCTTATTTTCCCAACCATAAATTATCATCACACCGTGAATAAGAACTCCCGCACATAAACACATAAAAACACTACTTATACTTAACTCCCCATTCTCCTCATACGCGCTTATATTTTTATTTTACACGCAAAGCATCCAATACCAATCGGCATATCTCCCCTATGTCGATCCCCTTCGCCGTGTCATTGTTATTCTTTTATTTCCAATACGGAATTGGGATGTTTTCCATGTTTGTTTGTGTAATTGAATGGTGGTCATGCTGTACGGGAAATATTGTTGATTTATTTATTTATTATTACATTTAGTACAGCAAAAGCCATTAACACTAAATTAATTAATCCTTTTACTCGGTCTTCTCGCAGAGCCACAAGCATTCTAACATTATCGTCTTCCATTCATCAGCAAACAAATCCAATCCAGGGTTGGTCTCCACGAGTGCGTTGAGCATAGTTAGCATACGTGGTATAGGAGAGGTGAACCGAGCTACAGTGCGACAAAATGGGACATTAAACAATTTATGTTTTCTGGAGCGATTATAATTATTTGGAACAAATAATTGACACAGCTCCGCATGTAAATCTAAGGCGTCGGTATGACCATGTATGATTTTATACGCTGTTGTTATTTGGTCAACAGCCCGCCTAACTTGAAGGGAATTAAAATTTAAACATCCTAAAAGGAATTTAGTAGGATACATATAAGGATAGTATCCAAACACATGTTTGTAGAGGTACCTGAGGAAAGCTTTTTGTACCTTTTCCAACATGAGCATATAGGTAACCTCGTGAGGATTCCACACACAAGCGCTGGTTTCAAGCTTGCACCGAACTAAAGCGTTGAACAAAAGACTAATAACTGCCTGATTATTAAAACCTTGAGAGTTACGTAAAACAAAACCTAAGCGTCGTCGGAAAGATTCTTTAGCCAAACCTATAATGTGTGTATGGAACGTCATTTTGCTATCAAACGTTACACCGAGGTCTTTGACTATGGACACTCTGGCTATAGACTCACTGTTCACTCCGTAGTCGTACTGTATAGGACTCCGCTTGCGGCCACAGCTCATAATTTGACATTTAGATGTGTTAAATTCCATTTTGTTGGTGGCAGCCCATTCACTCAAGGCATCGATATCACGCTGGAGAGCTATACAATCAGACACAGAGTTAACAGTTGCATATATTTTCAGGTCGTCGGCGTAAAGTAGACATTTTGCATGTTTTATAATTTGTGGCAGATCGTTCACCATAATTAAAAAAAGCAAGGGACCTAAAATAGAACCCTGACTCACACCTGATCGCGTATGATATGCATGTGAGTTGTATGAGCCAAGGCGAACAAATTGCTGACGGTCTCGGAGATAGTCAGAAATCAAAAGAAGAAGACTGGGTGTAAATCCTATGGCACTTAACTTGCGTAACAAGATGTCGTTATTAATTCTATCAAAGGCCTTACGGAAATCGAAGTACAGCACATCCACTTGCTGTCCGCGGTCCATTTGAGAAGAAATAAAATCTACTAATGTCAGCAAATTCGTGTTGAACTGATTTTTTGTTACGAAAACCATGGTGTTGATGATGTGGTTATGACTGATTGAATGGTTGTAGCGAAAATCAATTATCAGAGGACTCAAAACAAAGTGACTGGGAAGTAACCTTGAAGTTTTAGTTAAAACGAGGGACATATTAAAACCCGCAATAGGACGTGCTTACATGATACTAATAAAACTATGAACAGAAAAAAAACACTGATAAATAACCAACAGAACCATACCAAATATTTTCGAATCGCCACCCTTGCGCTTATCACAGAAAATGTACGCGCATCAATGACGATAAAGAAACGTGTAATACAGTGAGAACAGCAGGGCAATTGCGTATCTTTAAATGACAGTGGCTATCATATAGTGTCCATCAAGTGACTGTCAAATGGATCCATTTTGTACTAAACCATAACCAATTTGACAGTTAATCCATGGACAATATGATAGCCACTGACATTTAAAAGATACGCAATAGCCCTGCTGGAGAGCGTGCTGGGGCGATGAGACAATTACGTCACAAATTAAGGTTATAGTTTTTTTTACATATTTGGGACGAAAATCGAACACTGAAAACCCTCTTTCAATATGTCCCTCGATTAACCTAACATACTGTATAAAGTTTTGATTTGATTATCTTAGCTACATTCAGCAACTTGTAATCCAACCAATCATTATCTCATTAGTATAGATTACTAATTCCCAGAAGCTTGCTCGTCATCTGCCTAGCCTTTTCTCAACTACATCGTACGACTGTATTGTGGTCGGCTTCCAGTTTAACTGCTTCTGAATACAAGTATTTTAAAGAGCGACTGCCTATCTGAGCTCCACAACACTGTTAGTACTCGTTGTTAGATTTTCTGACCACTGCCTACCTGTAACGATCGTCAGAACTTTATGAAAGACAGCTGGGACTAATAGGGATGTTTACTGACTTTTAAAAATGTGATTCTAATTAGTCCGTCTGTTACATTATCGAAAAGTATTGGATACGTATTTTTTGTTTTATCAAATCAATAAAAATTGATGAAGATAAAACGCGTCAAAGATTTGAGTAGGGATTAACGACGTCACTGACCGCAAAAAAATGACATATTAATGTCTTCTTAGAGTATGACGTCACGTTTTCGACGTTTTCTAAGCACTGTATCGTCCCCATTGTTTGTTTACGTGAAAAAAGAAAAAATACGTGTCCAATATTTTTAGGTAATCTATAAGACGGTCATTAGTTAGTTTTGTGCTTTCCTAGACACGGTGGAAATTAGGTGTTCGTGTTCGCTCGTCCACAGACAAACCTAGACAAACGCGGCTTACCTTGAAGATGGAACCGAGCGGCTGTGACTGTTTAGCCACGGGTTTTTACCAAATATCAATAAATTTGTATGTTTTGAAACGGAGGAAAAGCTAAATTAGGCACACCGGATGAGTTTTCACCAAACACAAACCATCCGATTGATTCAAACTTAGTTTAAAATTTCATTAAAACGAACTTACCCATGTGTACGCATCGTTCAACAAATATAAGGGGGAATGTAAATAATTCTTAATTAAAATGAAGGATCATATTCTATACGTGTGGCCCTGAGCTATGTCTGCGGTCTGAGCGTCTAGTTCGGAAACTGAGGTACTTATAACACACTGAACAATTATTTCACTAAGTACTTCTAAAGTCAAATGCACGCACTCATGTATAAGACCGGTTAATAGCGTTTACGGGGAGAAAATACGTGGTTAGTCCCGTGTCTACTTCGTACGAAACGGTTTTTCAATGTGTGTGTGAGAAAGTCCTCAGTAACCAAGTAAAGTCCGTATATAAAATGTAATCTGTGGCTGGAGTTTCCAGTTCGAAAACTGCGGTAACTGTGTCTGCAATTTTGGTATGAAATACTTTCGGTATAATATGTGTTGTAGGATACAGTACGCTATTGTTAGAACGGTAGAGTTGTAAGCTGAGCTATAATTTTGACTTTGTGCACTGGCGTGTGGGTACTTTGGTTGGATGAAATATTTTGTTTTAAGTGTATCTGCAGTTTAAGATTGAATTTTCGGGTTACCCGAGGGATTTTCGGAAAAAAAAATAATGAAACGGCTTTGATTACGTAGTGTGTTCGTTCCAGATGGATGGCTTAAAGAGTGTGTGTGCCCTGAGACCATTAGTGAACCTATTATTCTATCGAAATAGTCTGCAGTCATTTATCATTATCAAGCCTGTAATTCCCAAAGGGTTAGTTAGAGGTGTAACTATATAGTATACCCACATTTTTGAGCCAGTTATGTTTAAGTTTTATTGATGAACGGAAACGTTAATGAGTTTTGGTATGAACGGTTCTTGAAATGGTTTTGGTGAAGACGTTTTCTTTGTTGGATATTGAACGACGACTGCTATGTTGGTCCTTTTTTTGGTGAGTGGAAAATCATCAAAGAACTCTTCCCTCGCTGGGCGGAGTGGAAGGGAGTGTCAGGCTTTGTAACGAATCTACCGATCCCTAATAAAAAAATAAAAGAGTTAAGGTAGATTGTACAATAAATATTAATTTATAAGATAAAAAATACAAAAGAATATATAAAACACCTGCCTACCTATCACACACTCAGGCGGCGGAGGTTTTTGAAAATTTATTAGTGATCCACTTTTAATTGAGAGAAGAGAGATCCGCTTCTTAGATGGTGATCCACTTTTGGTAATGAATGATGGTGATCCACTTTGAGTTGGTCTGGACAGTAGAACTTTGTAGATTTATATGTATGCAGAATCCATACGTAGAAACAGGACAACCTCGACGTAGATTCCCGTGTAGAATTAACTGAATCTCGACAGAAACGAGTAGTGTTGATTCTCGGCGTAGAGTCGATCGTGAAATCAAACGTAAAATCAACCGGACATAATCTCGGTGTGGAATCCAGTGTAAAAGTTGTCCTGTTTCTACGTATGGATACATATAAATCTACAAAGTTCTACTGTCCAGACCAACTCAAAGTGGATCACCATCATTCATTACCAAAAGTGGATCACCATCTAAGAAGCGGATCTCTCTTCTCTCAATTAAAAGTGGATCACTAACTAAATTTTCAAAAACCTCCGCCGCCTGAGTGTGTGATAGGTGGGCCGCGGGTAGTCCAACGGTTATCGCGGCCTCGACATAGAGGGCGAAGAAGGAACATGGGTGGTTTTTAGTCAGTAGAAGTCTGACACTCCCTTTCGCTCTGCCCAAGAGCGGGAGGGGTTATTCGATGATTTTACACCCACCAAAAAAAAAAAAAAGTGTGTGATAGGTAGGAAGCTGTTTTATATTTTCTTTTGTATTTTTTATCTTATAAATTAATATTTATTGTACAATCTACCTTAACTCTTTTATTTTTTTATTAGGGATCGGTAGATTCGTTACAGTTTGGCACATTTGACATACATGTCACAACAATGAAAATTATGAAAACTAATATTTAATTTCAGCAAATTATATGGAAACGAATCGTTTAGAACGTTTCGCCGAGTATAAATAAAGATAAACTATAAAAAGGATGATAAATGGTATGTGATATATATAATGATAAGTGGTATGTGATATATATAATGATAAGTGGGAATATAGCATAATTATAATATAGCTTCTAACGTACTAAAAACCATCCATGTTCTTTCTTAGCCCTTTCTGTCCGGGGCCGAATCTATTTCGAACAACCCGCAGTCTCGACGGGCGTCGGCCCTTGCGTGGAACACGAACGCGCCGTCGACACGGCCTGTCGTCGTCATAAGACGGGCGGACGGCGAGCTAGCCCGTTACTCACCGTCCACAGACCCGACCTGCGGAACCTTAGCGTACTGCTGAGCTTATGGTCTTAAGTTTGATTCTCAAGTCAGGCAAAGTGTTGTGCTGCGGGTTGTTCGAAGGAGTCATGTTTAAGTTCCACGTAATAGTAAACGAGCCCATTGCCGTCAATCAATGCTGGATGACTACTAAAATAAGTTAAACGAGATCAAAATAATATTGGCAGTTAGTATAAAAAAAGAATTCTTTAGTAGGTAGGTACCGAATGCAAAAAGGAATATTTCTAAGAAGTACGCAAATGCGCGTGACAGAAATACAAAGTAAAAGTACTTATTGTTTTGATCTCAACACCGAATCTCTTTGAAAGCTAAGCTTATGTAAATATATGTAAAACAAAAAACCGTTAAGTAACTTTTTACTTAGATTGCTTTGTGTAGGGAGACGTATTTGTTTTATGATGCGGACGACACAAAAGTATTATGTGTCTTTAAACAATAATTATGGAGTAAGAACAGTCGGTATGTTATTATAGGTTTTTTTTTTTTTTGGCGGGTGGAAAATCATCGAATGGGGTCCCGCTCTTGGGCAGAGCGAAAGGGAGTGTCAGACTTCTACTGACTAAAAACCACCCATGTCCCTTCTTTGCCCTCTATGTCGTGGCCGCGATAACTAGTGTACAACCCGCGGCCCCAACGGGATGTTATTATAGCTGCGGCACTGTTTAAAATAATACTTTTTGAAAGAGTAAAGCTAGTGATACGAAGATATCTTTTTTTAAAGATATGATTCTGAGTTGCCGCCCAAAAGCCTATTGACCAACTGCCTTTGGTTGGAGGGTTAAAAACCATCAAATGACTCCTCCAGCTCTGGGAAGAGTGTCAGACTTCCACTCACTAAAACCACCCATGTTCCTTCTTAACCCTTTATGTCGAGGCCGCGGTATCTCTTTCGAACAACCCGCAGCAAAATACAAACTGGACAAATCATACAAAGATATCTACAACCTTACATTTTTATAAAGTAAAACTAAATACATATATTAATATAAAATATTGATTAAAGTTATTACTTCAACATACACACATAATTTTCTTTTGAGTTACCCAATTTATATTCATCATCATCATCATTTCAGCCAAAAGATGTCCACTGCTGGACATAGGTCTCCCTCAGGTGTCGCCACAGTAACCGGTCCCGTGCGTCTCGCATCCAGCGGGTCCCCGCATTTATATTAATCAAGTTCATTAATTAAGCCGCGGAAATCACTAAGATCCGATGAGAAAGCTTCAGATGATACCAAAATAATTGCTCCCTAAACACTTGATGCTAGGGGAGAAATTCTAATCACTATATCCAAAGCCTCTTATGTCCTAAACAATCAAAAAAATAAATAAAGACCGTCAAATCACCTTGCAAAGGCACGAAGCCAAAATAAATAACCATTCAAAAAAAGTATAATCCAAATTGGCAAAACTGTTTACACAAGTAATCTCTTCACTGAATGATCTGCGGACCCCAAGTCTTGATAAGAATCTTCTAAAACAGCCTGGTCCCTTATCGAACCCTTGGCATTATGTGTGACTGATCATACAAAATCAAATAAATGTAAAGGTATTAATTAATTGATGAACGGAAACGTTAATGAGTTTTGGTTTAAACGGTTCTTGAAATTGTTTAGATTTGAAAGTTTTTTTTTCTAATTTGTTGAATGAAGTCTGCCATGTTTTAGTCCTTTATATTAAAAAGGTGTGAGTTCATGTATGCCTCGCTTGTCATGACAAGCGAGGTATACATTAACTCACATCTATTGTGATTTGTTGTATACACTTGTGTACATGTACACTCAACATCATACGTTCAGCAGTACACTTGTGTACATGTTCACAAGTGTACTGCTGAACGTAGGACGTCCCAACATCAAGCGCCAAAAAAAAAAAGGCATACATAAACTCACACCTATTGTGATTTGTTGTATACACTTGTGTACATGTACGTACACTCAACATCATACGTTCAGCAGTCCACTTGTGTACATGTACACATGGTGTACTGCTGAACGTATGATGTTGGGTTTGACTCCCAAGTCAGAAAAAGTGTCTTATTAGGATTCTGGGATTCGTGTTTAGTTGATGGCAATAGGCTGGCCTCGAATTACATGGGAGTTAAAACATAATAGGGATGTTTACTGACTTTAAAAAAAAATCTAATTAGTCCGCCTGTTAGATTATCGGAAATTTAAAAAAAAATATAAAAAAAAATTGGATGCGTATTTTTTGTTTTATCAAATCAATAAAAATTGACGAAGACAAAACGCGTCAAAGATTTGAGTGGGGGTTTGTGACGTCACTGACCGGTACAAAATTGCCATAATAATTTCTTGGAGTATGACGTCACACGAGTTTTCAAAGCATTGTATCGTCTTCATTGTTTGGTTACGTAACAAATGAAAAAATACGTATCCAATATTTTTTGAAAATCTATCTGATAGACTAATTAGATTTTTTTTGTTAACAACCCTATTGGCGAAATGTGTGTGTTTGCTATACATACACCCCCTTTTTTTTTTTTTTTTTTTTTGGTGGGTGTAAAATCATCGAATAACCCCTCCCGCTCTTGGGCAGAGCGAAAGGGAGTGTCAGACTTCTACTGACTAAAAACCACCCATGTTCCTTCTTCGCCCTCTATGTCGAGGCCGCGATAACCAGAGGACTACCCGCAGCCCCGACAGGCGTCGGCCCTTTCGGGCCCCTCCCATGTTGCTGACATCTCTTTGAGGCGCGCGTGGAACACGAACGCGCCGTCGACACGGCCTGTTTTCGTCGTGAGACGGACGGACGGCGAGTTAGCCCATCACTCACCGTCCACAGGCCCGCGTCTACGGTGGCCGGAGGTCATCGCGGGACCCCCGACGCCCGGAGCGCCTCCCGCGGCGGCTGGGACGAGAGGTTCTCTCCCTCTCGCGTTCCGCCACCTCCTTCGCCAGCATCACTGCTTCGCAGAAGGAGGCGACGGCGTCCCATTCCTCCTCGCCCTGGACCATGGCTTGCACCAGGGCCGGGCGCGAGAGGTCGCCGCCGCCGATCGCCGCTACGAGAACACGGCGGGGCTCCGCCCAAGCGGGGCACACCTCCACTGTGTGCTCCACCGTGTCCTCCGGCCGATCCTCACAATGATGGCATCCGGGCGTTTCCTCCCGCCTGATTCGGTGCAGGTACCTCCCGAAACAACCGTGTCCGGTGAGGACCTGCGTCAGACGGAAGGTGAGGGCGCCGTGGCGCCTCTCAAGCCACTTCTCAAAGAGGGGACTTACCGCCACTATCGTGGCGTGCCCTGATACAGTATACACCCCAGCCAAATTGTTTAAGGATTACAGAGGTGGTGTTATGTTATCGAATGGCTATTAAATTCGGATCGTGTATTTCGCGATCAGAAAATGTCTCGAAGATTTGTTATATTTTGGCGCACAGCCAAAAACTGTTGGTTCGGAGGTGATGCCCGGATGAAGTTTTTACACTTCTCTTGGCGCAAGATTTTAAAGTGTAATCTCTGTGACTGCTCGTTATTTGGGCCAAGAAAGTTATGACTAAGTTAATTTTAAATATGTAGATGCATTTTTCAGCGTTTCAGTGAAGTTATTCTTTGTACGTGTGGAGAAGTGTGTAGTCGTGGAAATGTCATCCACATGATTAAAATAAGAATGTGTTAGAAGCTCTGTGTTTGTGAATTATCTTTCATGTCTACTCACTACACAGATTCTTTCTTTCTTTGTTTTTTTTTTTAATGTAGCCCCACACTAGGAATTTCTCCTGTATCGTGGGTGCGTTCACAAACATTTAAACTCACATACACAAATACCCAGACCCGGAACAACTATCTGTAGGTCATACAAATATTTGATTCGTGCGGGGATCGAACCCGCGACATGCAGCGCTGTAGTCCATTGCATGAGCCATTGCGCCAACCGTGCATACATTTCATCATTTTTCGGCATACAAGTTACCACTTTGGTAACACAACAACATGGGGTTCTTTATTACCGATGTTACCTTCGTCCTTATTCATAATTTCCAAAACGTATTCAGAGGGAAGGGTGAACCAATTTTCAGTGGCAAACATTCACGGCTGAAGAATCCTAATTGGCTGAACGTCAAACTTTTTATTCCTCTTAGGTACACTTCGAACGATATTCCACACTACCGTCAGACGCTACGTAATAACTTTATTTTTCTGGAACTTCTCTACACCGCTTGACAACGAAGTACACATACCATAACATCACGCCTATAATTTCCGAAAGGTTAGATAGAGGTGAACCTATTAGACCATCATTTTGCCAGTAGTTCCATATGTATAATAGGGGCTTGCCTGTGGCTATCAACCGGGCACAAATCTAGACTTTGACAGATTTGTAGCAGCCTTGGGGCTACTATTGCGAAATGCCTGATGGAAAAACCCAATAACTCTTTGCCCGACCTGGTAATCGAACTCAAGACCTCATGCACACCATTGTGAGGATCGGCCGGAGGACACGGTGGAGCACACAGTGGAGGTGTGCCCCGCTTGAGCGGAGCCCCGCCGTGTTCTCGTAGCGGCGATCGGCGGCGGCGACCTCTCGCGCCCGGCCCTGGTGCAAGCCATGGCGAAGGAGGTGGCGGAACGCGAGAGGGAGAGAACCTCTCGTCCCAGCCGCCGCGGGAGGCGCTCCGGGCGTCGGGGGTCCCGCGATGACCTCCGGCCACCGTAGACGCGGGCCTGTGGACGGTGAGTGATGGGCTAACTCGCCGTCCGTCCGTCTCACGACGAAAACAGGCCGTGTCGACGGCGCGTTCGTGTTCCACGCGCGCCTCAAAGATATGTCAGCAACATGGGAGGGGCCCGAAAGGGCCGACGCCTGTCGGGGCTGCGGGTAGTCCTCTGGTTATCGCGGCTTCGACATAGAGGGCGAAGAAGGAACATGGGTGGTTTTTAGTCAGTAGAAGTCTGACACTCCCTTTCGCTCTGCCCAAGAGCGGGAGGGGTTATTCGATGATTTTACACCCACCAAAAAAAAAAAAAAAAAAGACCTCATGCACAGCAATCGCGCTTACGACCACTGAACCAACGAGGTAGTATACAGTGACTACAGAGGAACCATTGAAAAGTGCACAAAGCATGGTACAGTTCACGAAGCGAGATGGTACCTACTTTCCGTCGGGGCTGCGGGTTGTTCACAAGAGATACCGCGGCCTTGACATAAAGGGCTAAGAAGGATCATGTGTGGTTTTTTGACAGTAGAAGTCTGACACTCTCTCTTGCTCTGCCTAAGAGCGGGAGGGGTTATTTGATTATTATACAACCGCCAAAAAAAAAAGATGCCTACTCGCTCGAAAAAAACCAGGGAATTTTACTCGTGTCTAGAGGTTGTGAATGGGGCGTGAAGCCTTACTCTCACAGTCGTGACGTAATAACTTTATTTTTCCATGTCTCCCCAAAAGCGCGGCACCAAAAATGAGCAAAGACGCAAGATCAACATTGGTTAATATTCGCTCGGCGGCCGAGTTTGCTCTCCTCATTCATTATTTCCGACAAAGAATGTTTAATGCAATACAAACATCTAGTCGAAACTGGGGTTACACGCTTAAATGTAGGCGAGCGTCTATAGGGAGGGGTTTTTTTCGCGAAGCCGAGCTTTCCTCGTAGTATTTTAATTTAAACGTACAGTCACCTGCCAAAATGCATGGACAATTCTGAACTAAAATCGTGTGAAGCGAGAAATGATGCCACCTAACGTTAACTAGTATTATACTTCACACTATATAATATATAATGATTTGATTTGTTACTTCTTCACGCAAAAACTATTGAACGGATTTGGTTAAAATTTGGCACACAGATAGTTTATAACTTGGATTAACACATAGGATAGTTTAATTTTTATCCCGGTTTTACCTTCCCGTGGGATAATTTTCGAGTTGTAGCGGGTGAAGCCGCTGGCAACAGCTAGTCGACTATAAACGCTCACAGGAAAATACATTAAGGTATCCATGCAATTTTGCAGGTGACTGCACATTCTGAAAATAATAGTATTTTCTTGCCACTGACTACCTGTAACGACTATCAAATATTTACAATGGACAGCCAATGACTTTTCTTGCTTTCCGAGGCACGAATCCATGTGCTAACCCAGGTAACCGCAGCTTAACCGGAAAAATATTTAGCCAACTAAATAATAATAGCCACTCGGGTCGATCGGCTGTTCCTCTCTTAAAAAAATTCCACAATATTTGTGACATTGACAGCTCACTAACGCGGTTTAAATGTTATGATCTTCAATCATGGAAACATTGGGTTTGGGCGCAGAACGTCAGAAACGCAAAATGACAGATTAGCAAATTGTATTTTTTTCCCCTACAGAGTATTTCCAAATCTTCAACTAGGATAAGCAAAAAATCAACAAAACTGCACCACACCTTATACATAAATCCCCACAAATTCGTCCAATAATAAAAAAGTAGCATTTCATCCATCGGATGGCAAACAAACACTTCTTAATCCCAGTTAGGTGGCAACACGAATTTTTGCGGAGACGAGAGGAGGTGCGCGGGGGGTGTCACATCCCCTTGTCACATGACGTTTGATTATGGCGTGACAAAACACGTCACACGCCACTTTTGAGGGGGTAAAGGGAGGGGATGTCGTGTTTCAGGGTTCTGTGAGAGCAGACCCCTTTTCACCTGCGGTTTGTCTGCCTGTCTGTTGCAGATGGTGTTGTTTTGATTATTTTGGGCTTATGTTAATAGAAATTTGAGGGAACTGATGGAAATAAAGAAGGGGGGGGGGGTAGAGGCAAGGAACTGAGGTCTGGGTGTTCTAACGGAGTTACCTTTGACTGCCTTGTATTGTGGTCCTGAATTTGACTCTTCAGGAATTGCTCAATAGAATAGCTGTCACTGAGCTAAAGACGGATTCACGGAATTTCACGGGGAATTTGCTCAGTTAATGGCAGTACGCTCGCATGGTACTTAAATATAACTGACTGGAAACACTATTACGTGCAACTTTATCTAACCCTATAGGGTGATGGCTGATGTTATGTCTATATATCTTTCCAAAACTAATTTTAATTAATAAATCACAAATTAGAATCATGCCTTGTTTGTTTTTTTATTAGACTTAACTAATCTTAACTTAAAGCAATACGCCTCAAGCAATGTGAATTAGTTTGAAAACTTAATTAACTCCGTAAATAATTCTAGACCTAAATCCGAGTGAAATGGCTTTTGTCTAGCCTAATTTAAGTAATCCTAAGCCGTCGGATTATTACTCTCCAGATAGTTATTGAAATGTTCAATAGAACATTTGCATAAATTTATTTCCTAACATGAGAAATCACTTTTCTTAGTTTGATGTTGTTCAGATAATATTAGACTAAATTAACATACCTAACGAATTTTGAAAAGAAAATGTAAGCTTTAATACACCACGAGGTCTCAGTACGGGTTGGGGATATGTATTATCTCTACAAATAATTAAAGAATTGCTGAGGTTCTTTAAAATCGATACGTTCTTAGTACTCGCAACCGGTGTGCGTTCATGACCAAATGTATGATCGTGGATGAGGTAGAAGGAGTGTGTCTACCCCCATGGGAAGATGGCGTGAGGCTAAGAAGGAACATGGGTGGTTTTTAGTCAGTAGAAGTCTGACACTCCCTTTCGCTCTGCCCAAGAGTGGGAGGGGTTATTTGATGATTTTCCACCCGCCAAAAAAAAAAGACTATGGGTATGGCGGGCCTGTGAACGGTGAGTGATGGGCTAGCTCGCCGTCCGTCCATCTTATGACGACGACAGGCCGTGTCGACGGCGCGTTCGTGTTCCACACGCGCCTCAAAGAGATGTCAGCAACATGAAAGGGGCCCGCAAAGCCGACGCCAGTCGGGGCTGCGGAATGTTGTAAGAGATACCGCCTTGACATATAGGGCTAAGAACGAACATGGGTGGTTTTTAGTCAGTAGAATTCTTACACTCCCTTTCGCTCTGACCAAGAGCGGGAGGGGTTATTTGATGATTTCCCACCCCCCCAAAAAAAAGGCTATGTATGTATGTGTAATAATGAGTGAGTTTAGGAATTTTGCCCTGATTTGATTACTTGTAGGTCATGGTCTCAATATAATAAAATTACATCACTACTGGGCAATATGGTGAAAGAACACATCATGAGGAATTGAATAACCGCCAATCTGAGCTGGATCCGCGCCACGTGATAATAATCACTCCCACTCACAGATATGTGAATTGTGTCCCGGATAATGGACATTGTATGCTTTTAAGCTCTTACACACGTTACCAATGTCCAAAAATAATTCAAAACTTATGAAAGTTATGAAATAAGCAACATTTAAAATTAAATATAAACGTGGGTCCAACTTACCCTTGTAAAATTCATAAAATTTCATTGTAACTCCTCATTTTATTTACCACCATGATAATCCTGATCCCGAACCAGACAACCATGAAGACACATTACATCATCAAAAAAGATTAACGGCAGAACCCGTGACGTCAAACTTTAACCCCTTTATTTCACATTTTTCGCGCGGTTTCACACACTGGCCGACCAGTTTGTCTTGGACTGCGGGGAAATATGGAACTTTATTTAAATAGGGAAGATTCCTCACTTAAAAACATGAGATTCTAATTAGTCCGTCTGTTAGATTATCGTTGTTTTAACAAAACAATAAAAATTGGCGAAGATAAACCGCGTCAAAGATTTGAGTGGGGGTTGGTGACGTCACTGACCGCTAAAAATGTCATACTAATGTCTTAGAGTATGACGTCAAACGAGTTTTCTAAGCACTATATCGTCTTCATTGTTTGTTTATGTGAAAAAGAAAAAATACGTGTCCAATGTTTTTTGGTAATCTATATGACGGACTAATTAGTTTTTTTTGTTAACTGCTCTATTAGCTGACATTTATGTCACTGCTTAGCTAGTCCAGTAGCCGTTTGCGTAATAAAATTAAATGTTGTTATGATATGCAAAAACGTAAAATTGGCCCAAAATTCGGCTACGCGAACTGTCTCATTGATGCAGTCATAGGATTATCAAGGGTGACAGGGCATGTGGCGAAGGTGGGTCATTTTTGTGGGTAGAGGCGCCGCATGAACCGTTATCTGAGGAAATAACCCATGAGCGTCGAAAACTGAAACCTTCGAATATGAAAAAGTGTTATTAGGTTTTCCAACCCTAGGTTTTATCTGTTACATGGAATCCGTAACTGGAGGTGTTTGATGAGATCGCATTTGTAATTGTTAGTATCCCAGTCTAAAATGTAAGTTTTTATACGAGTATAATCATTTTTGACCCTAATGTTTTGACCTTTTTCCTTGCCATCAGCGCCTCTATAAGAGATCAAGATATATTGGAAAATGTGTATGTATGTTAATTCTTCACGTACCTACAACTGTTTAATTATATTGTTAGTCTGAATTAAGGAAATTAAGATTAGGATTGCCCATTGATATGTTCTTGTTTGGTGCAGGAAAACAGGGATGGATTTTATGTCTTTTTTGTCATATAATTTTTTTGTTTGGTACTTTTAATGTTTGCAAAACTTCAACTTTGCTGTCAAAATATGGTCTTTTACCCGGTTTAAAAAAAATTGAAGACACCTGAATGCCTATGAAAATCTACATATTGATGCTTAACCCTTTATGGCGCAAGGTCATTATTTATATTAATTATGCAGAGACTAGGTGACAAATGGGCATTTATTTACGGGAAAAATAATTAAAAAAATATCAATACATAAAAAATATTTATTTTTTCACAAAAACTATGTGTTGCAGGAATACAACATTGCTTCTTAATGCAAAAAAAAATAAAAATTGTTACGAAATATGAAAATTTTTAAAACAGTTGTTTTGCTTGTTGTATTGTGCTACAACAAACAAAACAACTGTTTTAAAAATTATAACATCTGCCTAAGTAATTCGAATCGTTTTGATGGCATTGTCAGATATGATATATTTTCAGACCAATACATTTTTACGTTTGGCATACGAACTATTGACATGTAATATACAATACCAATAAACTGGCGTATTTCTTGACTAGTTACATTTACGGGTTTATTAGTATCTTTCTGGACAGAGTATAAATTAGTCTGGTCTCTTATAAGGTTAATAATATCTTCAGTAAATAAATATGAAAATACCTCAAATGGAGTGTCTAGACAAAGTATTTCTGGAGATAAGGTTTCAGATCCATGAAAACGTAGTTGGTCATAATTTTTGTTTAGGCTTTTCGTTTTCCATATGATATTAGGTCTAGGCACACGATTAATTGTACTTGAAGCTGCTGTAGAACTAGTACTAGGACACATGATGGCTGAACTTGGATCCATTGCAGTACTGCTGAACTGAGTATTTATGGCTGGAGTTTCTAGGGTGGTGGCAGCCTGAAATTCATTTTCCAGGGTGGTGGCAGCCTGAAATTCATTTTCCAACTCAGGTGGTTCTTCTGGGTCGTCATCAGAACTTTCGTGCTCATTTGGCTGGGAGTTATATGTTGGATCGGCGACATCGTCATCGCCAGAAAAATCTAGGCCATCCTCACTATCTTCCCATTCTCCTATTATGCTATTTAGGTCCTGAGTAGTTAAATTATGCAATTTACGACTCATTTTGATCCTGAAAAAGAAATATTCAAAATTCAAATAAACGGTAAAAAAAACTTACACAAACGCGCAATGTTGCATTCATGCAACAAAACAAAAACTCTAAAAAAATATTTAAAAATACTTGAACTTGCAGAAACAAATGGCAGATTAATGAAACTCATTAACTTACCTTTTACTCACATCAATTTCAATAGTCAAATTTCACTAATTCACCAATAAATCACTTTTTGTTACAAAATTTAAAGAGAGCTAAACCGATTTGCGCACGTTCATCACTTCAATGCTAACGTAATGAAAGTGTCGCCATCTAGTTAGCCGATTTGTAACTAAATCGTTAGAATGCTTAGTTGCCGATGTACAACACCGCGTAAAGTCGATCAATCGGGTTTTAATATAATTTTACACCTGCTGGAATGGTGTGTTGCAGAATTACAACATGGCTCCGTAAAGGGTTAAGTACATAAACTTACGCCTTTTCCAATGGTGTAGGCAGAAATCACGTAACTTCACCAGCTACTTTTGCTCCACCGACTACTTTTGCGTCATCTAAGTTTATGAAATAGACACAATTTTACTTCGCATTTTACTGTTTTTTTTAGGGGTGGGGTGGGAAGTCATCAAATAACCCCTCCCGCTCTTGGGCAGAGCGAAAGGGAGTGTCAGACTTCTACTGACTAAAAACCACTCATGTTCCTTCTTAGCCCTATATGTCGAGGCCGCGGTGACTAGTGTACAACCCGCAGCCCCGACGGGTTCGCATTTTACCTTACATAGATATCAGAGCACCACAGACTGGAATTTTACGATCTCAACGGCGATTGAATTCAAAATGGTCTATCAACACAATTCCGCACCCATACAATTGTTCCCCCTCAATAACGCGACCATATTGCTGCAAGAACACATACCATAACATTTTTACGCGTAAATTATCTAAGTACAAAGTGATGTGCCGAGGTGCGCGGGGCTCGCATAATAAGCGGAATTCCCGCGACGGGCATATGGCTGAACGCGTGAGCGGAATGGCAATGACAACATTAGCGACCTCTACAGGCCTAATATAGAAGTCAAACGGCCTGACATGTGAACTCTGTGCTAAGATGAGCTTGTGCTGAGCAGGGTTACTTGTGCGCGGATATTTTTGACAGATGAAGTTGACGAAAATGACGCATTTTTGTTTACTGTAAATAAATCAAGCCTTTGTATGAGAAGTAGCTTTTGCCTGTTATTCGGGACATTACTGGCAGCAAAAAAAAAGACTTAACGACTAATTATTCGACTGGCCTGTTGGTCTAGTGGTTAGTGACCCTAACTGCTATGCCGGAGGTCGTGGGTTCGATTCCCACCCAGGACAAATGTTTGTGTGATGAGCACGATCATTTGTTCTGTGTCTGGGTGTAATTTATCTATAATATGTATGTATTTAGAAATATATAAGTATGTTTATCAGTTGTCTAGTACCCATAACACAAGCTCTGCTTAGCTTGGGACTAGATGGCGTTGTGTGATACTTGTGGAATATTATTAAAAAAAAAAAAAAAATTATATGTGCGTTACAATCAATATTTTAAGGCGGGATTTCTTACTTATTTGCCATGTGCAGTGTTAGGTTGTATGTTACTTAAAATATTATGATGCGCGTCCATGAACAAATGTCAAATAGCATGAGTCCGCTTTTGACGTCATTTTGTGGGTAGAAAAGTACTAACCTTGTGACGTCACACGACTTGACACGACTTTTCACGACGGTGAAGTGACGAATTTACTTTGCGGCAAATCTACAATAGGGGTTATTGTAGATTTGCCGCAAAGTAAATTCGTCACTTCACCGTCGTTCAAATTCCCCTTAATATTGGTATTTCATGAAAAATTCATTCAATAGGGTTCATAAAATAATCTAATGAGTCCGTCGGATAGATTTTCAAAAAATAATGGACACGTATCCTTTCTTTTTTCACGTAAACAAAAGATGAAGACGATATAGTAGTTTAAAAAATGTGACGAATTTACTTTGCGGCAAATCTACAATAACCCCTATTGTAGATTTGCCGGATACGTGTCCATTATTTTTTGAAAATCTATCCGACGGACTCATTAGATTATTTTATGAACCCTATTGAATGAATTTTTCATGAAATACCAATGTTATGGGGAATTTAGCAAGAACTTCTTCAAGCACGGCTGAACTTGATAACACGATTGATGACCTTAAGTAGGTTCTGCCTATCCCCTCATTCCAAAATAAACCATGATTTAATCTACGTATCAAAATAACGCTATTTCAATTTTTAATAAATAAAATCAGCCAGCAATCACCAATTTGCAACTAAAAGTGGTAATTATACCAATTACTACCCATGAATCGGTCTTTGAAGCGGTTTATAATGGACGCCGATAATTATCGGTGGACATTCACGTTGTATGATGGCAACGATATTGGTTTTTGATAAAAGGGAATATATTTATGTTTTCATCACTTAATTATTGTTGGAATCATTGATTTCGATGTCAAACGAAATATTCTGTTGATGCTGTGGTTGGCTGTAATACAAAATACGGATTTATTTAATTTGGTAATGCCCCCTTAATTATCGATAAAACGATTCATTAAAATTGTAACTTGTGATCCGCTCCGTTTTGTACGGTTTCAAAACATTTTTACGACTCAAATCAAACCATTTTTTTTAAACTCACATACACAAATAACCAACACACAAACAACTTATCTGTAGGACATATTATATCATACCTTTTTGTTCTGGAGTCGAACCCACGACACGCAGCGCAGCAGCCCATCGCGCAGCCGCTGCGCCAACGGTGCCGTAATTTTATTTCAATTAATAAGTACTTTTGAACGTAATACTTTTGACTTACCTAATTATATAAATATTACTTAAATATCAATTAATATCATCGATAGTCGTTACCCGGCCCGAAATTCTAACAACCAGTCTTACCAAGGGATATCGGTTTACCCAGTACTGAGTTGTGAAGGTCAAATATATCGAAAAAGTAAGAGGGGAATTTTTTTTTCTTTCCAGCTTCGGATAATATATTACAAAATTATTCGTATATTTGCGACAACCCTGAATCTTGATATGCTTTCCTAACACAATAAAGTTGAACTATGTACCAACGACGAGAACAGGTCACTATCAAGTCCGGTTATGTGACTCCCAGCTATTCTGTATTTGGACATCTTCATAATGTCGAATAACGACCAGACATTATGTTTCTGGTCTTAGTTATACAGTGAGGAATGAACATCGACATTTTATTTATTTATTATTTCATTTAAAATACATACCACTATCATCACAGGCTTAGCTAATACAATGGGGTAGTTATAATAGTTAACAAAAATGAGACTTATAATTATATTATTTTAAGAACATACTGCGGTTCTCAGAGATATTTAATTTAATTTAATTTGGAACAACTAACAATTACATAATAGAGCATAAAGACATAAACCTTGCAATTGACAATTAATAATAATAGTAATAATAATATTCCACAACTATCACACAACGCCATCTAGTCCCAAGCTAAGCAGAGCTTGTGTTATGGTACTAGACAACTGATAAACATACTTATATACCTATTTCTAAATACATACATATTATAGATAAATTACACCCAGACACAGAACAAATGATCGTGCTCATCACACAAACATTTGTCCTGGGTGGGAATCGAACCCACGACCTCCGGCATAGCAGTTAGGGTCAGTAACCACTAGACCAACAGGCCAATCAAATTATGCAAGCAACAGCGTTATTCACAGAATACAAGCAAAATATGAATAACACGCTTCAAAGAAGAACTAAAAGGAACAAAAATATTATTGCAAAAAAAAACCACAGTGATTTTAAACTTGAATAACTAGTATTGTGCATAGAATCCAATAACAAGTATGTGCATAGGATCCGGCAAATATTGACCTAAAAGATTTGACATTATACTTTTGTATGTCAAAACCTTTAATAAGTGATGGCCTAAGTAATCATTAAAGCTCTCTGAGTGCGGCAGTAAGACTAATTTTACCAAAAGCAGCCCGTGTGAATGCACTCAAAGTACAATTATTGGAGACACACACACCTGCACCTTAGATACCTCACAGACCGACATTCTTAACGTAAAGATATAATTATAACTATTAAAAATATTTTGCAATTTGCATAGGAGTCATGACATGTGTGAATGACACCTCTTTATCGAATTTCCGACATATAACCAAAAACCCTGTAAGCATTATTCAATAAAAGAAAAAAAAAACACAAGCCACTCACGATAACTACGGTTTTAATATAGTGGATGGTTTCTGTCAATTTCCATCTAAATTATGAAAAAAAAAAAACAGTCAGATATCCGATCTAGTTAATGCCCGGTCCCAGTCTTGACTAAGTAAGGTAATAGGTAAGTAGGGTAATTATAAGTAAGGTAGGTAATCAATCAAACTTAAAAGAAAATTCTTACACAAAAAAATTACTTGCTAACCAACAGAACCGAAACGTCGTCGCTCACAATGGGCCTCATTAGAAAGCTCAAAGTCACCCAAAGGGTAATTGAGAGGGCTATGCTCGGAGTATCTTTGTGGGATCGCATCCGTAAGGAAGACATCCGCAAGAGAACCAAGGTTACCGACATAGCCATAAGAATTGCCAAACTTAAGTGGCAGTGGGCAGGGCACATGGCTCGCAGAACGGATGGCCGATGGGGCCGGAAAGTTCTGGAGTGGCGACCGCGAACCGGAAGATGTTGCGTTGGAATGCCTCCCACCAGGTGGACCGATGACGTGGTGAAGGTTCAAGGACGCCTGGGGGAGGCCTACTCGTATGTCCAGCAGTGGACGTCTTTTGGCTGAAATGACGATGATAATGAACCAACAGAAAAACTTGCTTATTTTTCTTTCATTATCGTGTGGTTAGTGTCTAACCTGGTGACAGAGTTTTTATGCTCTGACTTGGTTACATGCCATTGAGAAGTATCGCACAGGAATGCTGGTTACTTCACGATGCTTATAGCTGCTTTCTGACCTATCAAGCTATACAAAATCAGTTTATACAAAAGTAGTCTATTTAAAATCTCTCATTGTACAGGAAAGTGAAGATATCTCATCATCAGCCTATAATGTTCCCACTGCAGCGACTTAGGCCTCCTCTCTAGGAGAGGGACGGGCTGTACTCCACCACGCGGGCCCAGTGCGGATTGGTAGATGTCACATATCTTCAATTTTTTTTAGGTCAGCTGACAAAACGCTTTAACATACTTAGGATCTTGTCAACCTATAAGCCAAGTCTCAACTACGATCACACAAGTGAGTAATAATACTATATACTAGTACTAAGTACTCGTAGTATGCGACACTTTTTCATAAGTCATTCAATAGGATTATTCGACTTTTGAATGTGAAAAATGTATAAAAGTGAACAACGTTTTCATCATTTAATGTACATCGTACGTAACTGAATAATTCACGGTTTCAACAAAATTCATTTTAATTTTAATTCAAGGCAAGTGTTTAGGGAGGGAGGTCCACTACTTTTCATAATGTTTTCAACCCGGATTTTCCATTCTTGACGTTGAATTTTAACGCTCATGACCTCCTAAAAGTTTCTTTGCTTATCGCAGTCTGAAAAATTTGTTCAAAGACGTATACTAAGAGGGTAGGGAACAGGGGGCTTGTGCCTTATTTTGTGTCAAGAGTTTACTTGAGAGACAAAGATCTACCGTCAGATGTCTGTTTCGTCTGTAATGTAGAAATTATGGCATGACTTTTACTTTCTCAAACAACATAATGAGATAAAAAGTTTTCTGTGACACTCAGTGTAGTTTGCGTATAGCAAACAGCTGCATTTTTCAATCTTCACAGCCAGACCTGGAAAAACAAGCTGTAGGTCATACAAATATTTTTTCTGTGCGGACATCGTTACTTTAGTCCAGCTATACTAGTTTTATAGCTATCTATTAAGTAAATGTTTGTATACGACTCTTGCTACAAAATGGTCTTCCACAATATAAATCGAGGCCTGAAAGCAATGTGTTGCAGTGATACAATTCACTCGGTCATTCAGATAAATGACCGTCATTGGTCAGCCGTGGGACAGTAATATTTAAATCCAACGTGTTCCTGCCAAGTGCCAAGTTTAGTTTTGGATTGTTACTTTGTTATCTTGTTCAGTACTTTGTAAAATAAAACCTATTCTTGATTCAGGTTTGGACTTGATTATGATTATTCAAGTTCTCTAAAAATATCTTAATACTAGTCACTTTCGGCGACAGCTTTTGTGATAGCACTAGCCTTGTTTTTAAATCCAAAATCGTTTATTTTAATCAATTCACTTGAAAATAACGATTAACATTTCACCCTTACACTTTTAAACACAAAGTAACACCGTACAACCATATCTACCACATAAAACACCAACCAATCTGGACTCTGGAGTGTGTTGCAGCGATACAGCTTACTCGGACATTGTAACAAATGACCGTAATTGGTCAGCCTGTCGCGTTGTGTTTCCTACGGCGAGCTCGTAACGTCTCCGGATTACTTTTGGAGCACACTGATCGATGCCCAACTTGTGATTTTGTTGGATAAATCGATTGGTCTTATACTATGTTGTGTTATGAAGACATGTTCGTGATGTTGCGTTTGTTTGTTATAGGATTTAGGTTCCATTAGCTTTTTTTATCTAGGGTTCTATTGTTGAAGTAAGTTTTAAGGAATAGTTTACCAAAACTTTTCATATAGAACTTAGGGCTAACTTTGTTATTTATTTATTTATTATTATTATGGCACTTCAACGAATGGTTCACAGAAACATTACAGATATTATCACAGTTATTAAAAGGTACAATGAACTTTTCACTTAAAGAAGTGCACAGCACTTACATAATGGTATTGCTTAACTAAAAAAAAAAAGTTACATAAAATTAAATTAATTAAACTATTGTTATTTAATAATATTAGCATATATTAATGTTAATAATTAATCATTTAAAACATAGAATTTGACTAAAAAGGATTGACTAAATGAAATAATAAAGTAAAAATGAATTGTAAATGTTGTAAAGAAACAATAAGTAAACAAAAATAAGGAATGAATCGTGAATTAATAATTGTATAATCGAATAAAACACAGTAAAATCATAAATACTGCAGGCTGGGAACAAAAGAAATGCTTACGAAATTGAGTCAGACTGTTGGAGAAGATGTCGATGTTATTGGTGCGAGAATGGCTATCATTGTACCTCCTCATCAATCGGTTTAAAGGTGCTGATCGTCCGAGGTTAGTTCGAGCCGTAAACGGTGCAAACACATCCAGCTTACGGTCAGGCCTGGGTTGACTACCACGAGGAACAGATATATGTATGCTATCCAGAAGCCTTGGAACATAGATCAGTCCGTTGACAATTTTGAAGAGCATTGTTTGGTCCATCATCTTCCTACGATTTTCTAGGGTTGTCAAATTAAAGTGGCGTAACCTATCAGCATAATCAGCTGTGCAAGGGCAGCTGTTCGATTTGTGTCGCAGGTACCTGGTAAAGCCTTTTTGGACACGTTCAATTCGATCGATGTGGACCCGATAGGTAGGGTTCCACACCTGCGATGCATAATCTAGTATACTTCTAACAAGGGTGATGTAGAGAAGTTTAAGTGTACGAATAGACTGATAGTTGTATACAGAAGTTTACTTTGCTGAGGCCTAAAAGGGTCATGTAGTCACTACAAGTCGTTTTATGCCTAGCGTGTAACTATAGTTGAGTGTAGTATGCATTGAGCAAATAGATATGGAGCTTTAGTGTATGAAGTTTTTATCAAATGCCTGGACAAATAATACTGACATTGTTATCTTATTACTCCTTTTTCTTTTCGGGCCTTTGGAGCCCCTATCACCAAAACCGTGTTTTTTGGATATAGCTCCAACCAGAATATCCGTATCAAATTCCTTTCTGCGACAAATTCCAAAGCCCCGAGCTTCTTTAATTAATTTTACATCACACACAATTTTATGTAACACCATAACACAAGGAATCGCTCTCAAGTAATTATACGTTTAATTTTACTTGTTGCTGGCCGCGAAATTACAGAAATGCCATTAACTTTTTACGAGGAACAAAATGGCGAATGCGGGAGAAAACTGGAGGAAACTTTCCTTTCAGTTTTGTTACCCGAAAATTACCCTTATTTTATTAATGATAAAGGTTATGTGTGCAGAAAATGGGGTGTTAGTATGACTTTATGAGATTCTAGGATAGACTTTAATAGGCAGTCTGCGAGTTTCCACGCTACTCAGGTCGTAACTGGGTGTCGTAAAAACTCGTTGCGTGTAAGCTTCAATTGGAGGCTCTGAACTGCTGTTGTTTTGATGTCTTCGGTCGGTTATTAATGGGTTCTTTGAAGTTTTGCGAGTAGCCTTAGTAGTGTCTCTGTGTGTATCTGTAGTAAAACTGTCTTGGTAACAAATGACTCCAACTAGGAACTTTTTGCATTGACGAAATCATAAAATCTCCCGTGACATTTTTTGATTGATACTAGATTTTTAACCTACCTATATCGATTAAGATTTGTCTTAATTTTGTTATTTCTTTTATTTTAATGTACTACCACTTGTGTTTTATATAATTTTAATTTTAATGAATTTTGCTCAACATTGATTACGTAATTCTAATGTGTATGTGTAATTTAATTTGTTTGATTATTTTAATATTGCATTTGTGTTTTAGGTATGTGATTTTAATTTTTTATATCTTGAATGGATTGCGTCTGCATTAAATAAATTATTAAGTATGTCCTTTATTCATTATTATACAGTGATACATACAGTTTACATTTTTAGATTTTTCATACAAAAGTTATAACATAACATTTAAAAATACAAAAAATTGTCGTCTACCGGTGACGGGAGCAGGGTCCAAGCTACCGGTGGTTAGGGACCTGACTCACTAGTCAGGAACCTCCTTACAATGCGAGCCGTATCGAAGAGAACTGCCTTCTGAATCAGGCTCTTGATCCAACCACCAAGTTAGAGTTAATTATGAATTATAAAAATACGAATAAATATATTTTTCGAATCCGTATAGTTACGAATGGATGAGCGGTCTATCTAAAGGACAAAAAAAATGTTTTGAAACCTTGAAAAAATCCTTAAATACGTATTGTAATATAGAAAATATCCAACATTGCCAAATAAAGTGCCAATCTTCCTCACTCAATAACGAGAAAGAGGGAGTTTTACCAACTTTATCAAGATCGAGGTAATGCTTTCATTAACATTATGCTTCCTTTGTTTCAGGTAAGTCCAGGTCAAAGATTAAGTGCAGCTATAGAGGGTCTTTTATGGCCAGTAAATGGTGGTACGAGTAACTATTTATACGAAATAGTATAGAAACTACTATACGACTTGTAAGGTAAGGTTTTTAGTGCAAAACAAGTCTTTGTACATTTTTGGTACAATACTGCTCGATTGAGCATTTTGTTACCTTGAAAATACCGATTTTAAAGGAAATGCGTGCGTGTTGAACGTTATCTCTAATAGGGGATCGGACTGATTCAAAAAAAATATGATTCTAATTAGTCCGTCAGTTACTTATATCATCGAAAAATATGGGACACGTATCTTTTGATAATCTAAATCTCTTTTTTGTTTTATCAAATTATTAGTAGGTAAAAAATGTACTGACATGTGACGTTTTCAAGGAGTTCACGAGTTTTCGAAGCACTGTATCGTCTTCATTTTTTGTTCATGTGAAAAAAGAAAAAATATGTGTACAAAATTTTTTGGAAATCTATCTGACGGACTAATTAGTTTTTTTTTGTCCAATCCCCTATTAATATAACTCATTGTACTCCAACTCTCCCTTTGTACTGCACCTTTCTCAAAGCCTAACAAAAAAGCGTCATAATTATGACGCTCCTGCAAACTTCAGACTTATTAATCGCAGTAATAAAACAATACGCGAGCTTTATAAACAATACAGATTATTCAGCGGCGGACCATCTCACCTAGAAACGATAAATCTGCTACCTAAACCACCTGAGCGTTCGACATCCCTGTGATTATGAATGAGGGGACACCCCTACCTACCTCCCTTCAAACGGTATCGCACGCACCGCATGCCACCACACAACTTTCAACTTTAAACCAACGAAACTGAGCACAAAATTACACGAACATGCCTGTACTTAGCGATAACCGAATTAGCGTTCGAAAAGCAGACCCTATTCCGTGTTGCATAGCATACAAATCGCTAATTCTACTTTGGTGCGAAGTAAGTAAAGGGATTGTGACCTTATTGTTTGTGATGGAAGGTTGGTTTTGGCGTGTTGTTGTGGGGGCACCCCCCTGTTATGAGGGTTCGTTTGCACCCCGGCGGGGCCCGGCGGCGGCCCGGGCTGAGCTCGTCTCCCGGGCGACCGGCGTTCGACCCGAGGGCTGCACTTGCACAAAGTGGGCGCTAGTGTGGCGCACACCTTACCCGCGCGTTCGCGTCGATTGGCCGAGCTGAGTTTTCTAATTTCGAATGTTCGCTTTTCTATGGCCCTTTTTTACTTTTTTTTTCGAATTGAAAAAGTATTAGGTTGTACTGGATCTTGTGACGGTCTGGCTGAATGTACTTGCAAAAGGAATTTTTAGTACCAAGCTGGAATTCTTCAAAGGTTAACTACGGAGTTTTATTTTTTACAAAAAGAATAACTGTTTCATTCAAGCTTCAAAGGAAATAACATTTTGACGTCAGAACCTGAAGGTTGAAAGGCTATTGAATAGCTTGATTAAATGAAAAATATATTCGGTGCATTCATTGAACTACTCAGATGTTTAAAAGAAAATTTTAAGAATAAAATTATTCAGACGAAATAAACTCACTTTCATGGATTTCAACTACTTTGATGATTAAGCATGTCGCTTTAGTTATAAACTCATTTGCAGAACTAACATTTATTTTTTTAAATAAATGTTTCATTCAATTAAAACTATGAATTTACTATGACGAATAATAGATAAACATGTAAGAAGACATGCTGCGTTGATCTCTAATAAATTAGGATATGGGCAGGAGAATGATACGTATGCAATTTATTAAAAAACTAAATTACAATTAGGCATAAAAGTAGGAGAAGAGTTATAAAACTATGGATGGAGTATGCGAAATATGATATTAAATGACAGCAAATAGTATTTTGGAAAAAAGCTAAATGCGAATGTATTAAAAATTTGGGTACAGACAACCAACATAATTCTAAGCTGAACCAAAGACTACCTCTACACAACACGCAGTGACTCAGGCAAAAGTAACAAAATAAAGGCGGCTATTCACGTCGGTTATCGGCGCAACCAAGGGTTGATTTAACTAGATGGTTGCCGTGAACCACGCTCTACCCGCGTATTTCCCCTACATAAAACCGTAGAGTTTATATTTGTAGATAAATAAGGTGAGCGGGACAAGTTTACTGCCTATTTTCGGTTAGGCGCTGGGAGGTAAGAATTTGGCGGTTTAAATGGATTGAAAATTCTGGTTGAATAGATTTATGTATGAAATTCCAGAGTGATATAAATTTTTTGTTTTTGTGCTATTACAATTATTACCTAATGAAAATCGTATTTTTAAGTAGTTACAAGCCAGCAAAATCTACAGAATCGTCTGCTATTGTAAAGATCAAAAACCTTTTATTGAAATTGGGTATAAAATTAGCACTTTAGGCGTCATAAATAATGACCGCCCACTATAATGCTCACCACCAGTTTAGCTGAAAAGAAGCTAAGCTCTTACACACACACGGTTTAAAAAAAATCCTTGTGCAGAAAGAAACTAAAAGCCCTGTATTTATTTATTTAACCAACACTCATAAAACTACTTATTGCATTCCCATTCGCGCATTTCCTAAGAATTCTTTATTGCTTTTACGTTTTTTCCTTTTTCCATTTCGCATTTACGGCACTTAATCTTTGATACCTCCGTTGGTAATGGGCAACTTGAAGAAAGCGACTCGGATATTGCCAGTAAACGTATGTCGATATGACCCCGGCTTCCTACCCTCCCCCCCCGCCCTGTACTTAGAACTTACCCGCACCGCTGGGGGAATGTACTCTGATAATAAAATAAAGTGTGCTTAATAGTAGGTAGGTCGGGAGTAGTTTATTTTACTCAGCAGTTTTCCTACGTTGAAAAATGTTGGGAAGATTTTGTTTAGTAGGTACGTGGGAAATTTTTGGAAATGTTTTAGTCTGAGGTATGATGAAAGATTTTCTTTCTTACAGAAACTCGAAGATTTAGATGACTTAGGAACGTGTTTTATTTAAACACAACAGGCAACACAATAGACTCACCCCATTATGTGGGGCATAAACATAAATGATGAAATATGGGTATACTAAAAACGCCTCTGCACACCGCCGGGGATTATCGGCGTGATGTTATTTTAATTTCAACGTTTTCTCACTAAGCTGTGTAACTGTAACACGAAAACCAATAAAGTGAATATGATGTCAATATGACCAACACTAGAAATTTTTCTCTTTCGTTCTTACATACAAACCAAGATATTACACAAAGTGGCTTTTTCTGAAGCCATATGCCATTTTCATAATTTTACAATTTCCACCTGATTTTCCTCAATATTGTTTTATAAAATCCTAAAATCCGTAACACTCGAGACAATTCGAGGTCCTCAAAAGCTTTAGTACATCGTTTGACTTTTTCTCCCGCTTTTCAAATAAAAGTTTTTGTTGTTACCATTTTTTTTCGTCCAAAAAGTTTTTAATTTGTCCGAGTGCCGTCAAGATTTCTCTTTAAACAAACGCGAATCTTTGTGTTCTTTTGTACGAGTCAAATTCCAAATGAGTTTTCCCCTCACTTTGGCTTTTATAAAATAATGCATTAGCCACAGATGTAATTTGGGACAAAATGTTTTATTTTTGTCTTTGATATTGTTTTGATATTTCTTTTTCAGTTGAAGGACGCGTGTCTTTTTCGTTTCAATTACTGAAAGAGAGCCTTTCAAAATATAATTTAATTCTATTAGGTTACGTTAATTAAACGCCTCGATGGTCTAGTGGTCACAAGCGTGTTTGTTGAGCATAAACTCTGGGTTCCATTACCAGGTTGAGGAAAATGTAATAGGGTTTTTGTCATCAGGAATTTCTCAGTAGCTAACTTGGGGTCTGGATTTGAGCTACATTGATGGCAATTAGCTTGCCCTATTACATACACTACTGGAAAAAAAGAAGGGACCAAAAAATTTAATCCATAGTTTTGGGCAATTTTCAACAGGCCGTAACTTCGAGAGAAATAGTCGTACAAAAAATATAAAAAATCGAAATCGTAGCTCCAAGTTTAAAATTTTAGAAAAACGAAATTATATAAATTAAATTTTTTTTTGTTTTTCTTTTTCGGACCACGGGCCCTGAAGATTTTTTTTTTGCTTAACCGTATATGTTAAATAAAGATCGAATACCTACTTTTAGCTTTAATTTTTTTTTGTAAAGACTGATACGTCCACTTCTCGCCTTGATAACGGTCATCAAATGGGCCCTTTTGTCTTTGAAATCGATATCTCAGCAACCAATAATCGCACAGAAAGTTAAAGGTGGGTTTCAAGAACTAGAATGGATTTCCTTTAGCCATTGCTTTTTCGAAAAAAAAAAAACATTTTGTCACATTTTTTATGATCCCAAAATTTTTTCTAGTGGAAATTTTGCAGTTTTTTTTGGAAAACAGTTTTTTTTTATCCCTTATTTTTTTTCCAGTAGTGTATGACTTAAACATATCTCTCGAAATGTAGGTGTAATAAAAAGTATACCTCTGCCAAACGATTTGGATGATTACAGCCGTGAACATTGTCATTATGTTACTAGCTTGTGCCGGCGGCATTGCCCGCGTGGAGTTCGGTAATTGTCCCACGGGATCATACTACCGTGATAAGAAGTATCCTATGTGTTAATCCAGGTTATAAACTATCTGTGTTCTAAATTTCATCCACATCCGTTCAGTAGTTTTTGCGTGAAAGAGTAACAAACATCCATCCATCCATGCATAGTTCATCCACACAAAGTTTTGCATTTATATTATAATATTAGTAAGATTTGTAGGATTTAATCAAACGTCAATTAACCCAAATAGACACAGTCTTCATAAACGTAGCATTATTCGCTTTAAACCCACCTCATTTACACTAGACATGATTTATGATCCTATTCAACTTGGTACTAACGAACCTATTTGAATTGGCACTAAGTTACGTTGGTACTAATGGTCCCATTTCATTGGTCCCAGTCGACAACGATGACGTAGACTAATTAATAAGCTTCTAATTTTTCCTTTCTTGATTTATCTTTTTTGTCTTATTTGATTTACTTACATACATATCATCATGATCAGCCTATAATGTCCCCACTGCAGGACCTCCTCTGTAGGATAGGGATGGGCTATAATAATCTACCACGCGGGCCCAGTGCGGGTCGGTAAGACATGCCGGTTTCCTCAGGATGTTTTCTTTCACCGTTTTGAGAGCAGCGGTGATGAAATAAATTACACAAAGTAATGCGCCTGCATGATTGGGTTCGAGCCACCACGGCGCCACCGCTGCCCATGTAGGCCTTACGTGAAATAAAATATTTGGTTTCTATTCTATTTACTAATCTGATCCACGTATTATATCTAATATCCGGCTATACACGCGCATCTGTCGGTAGTACCACAGTATAAATAAACTAGTAGGTACACACAGCGACTCATCAAGCTATACATGTCCAGTATAACCTTACCTCGCCTTTGATGAACTTTCCGTACAGTTAGTGATAAGCATAAAGATAAGCTATTCTTTTCTGAAATCAAACTCCGAGATTAAAACCTTTTATTTTGTGGCAATCACTTACACATAAAACAACCACTCTTGTCTCAATTTGATACTAAAGAGTAAATCTGTTACCTAAACCATGCTCAGAATTTGATATAACGCTTTGTATGTATTCAACGAAGAACAAATTAATGGTCTGACATTCGTTCCTTGTTGAATTACTGTAATATTTTTTGTCTACTGCGACATTACCACGCACTTGACCTTTTCAAACACAGTTGCGTAGGTGGCAGAAATAATATCTTATCCTTATAAATTCCCCAATCAGTAATTCTACTACATCAAGCTCTCAAAACTTTCTCTATCTATCTAACTGTTCATAAGGTTCATTATACAAGTGTTATAGATAGTACAATAAAGGTACACGTGGGAGGTTGTGGGCGTTATGATGCAATGGAGAACAATGGAGTTGTGACATCGTTGATGCGTCAGGTTTGGTACCTATTGAGTTTATAGGGTCAACTGTTTTAAGCTCAAACTTTTTTGTAAATAGAACATAGTACTGTGTCGTGACCATGCTGCAAAGTTTATTGATGTGAGCTTGTAGTTTTTCTTTTGACGACAGAATGGCTGAACGAATCTGGATGATATTTGGCACAGAAATAGACTGCAGTTTGGAAGAGCACATAGCTTTTTATTCCGGGAATACGAACTCCACGTGAACAAAACCGCAGGCGTAAGCTAATCATAAACATAATCCACAGCCGACTTTACCCTCAGCTGGGTATATGCCTCGCTTTGCTTCTGTTGGCAAAAGCAGCCGAGAACCTGGGTTTCACGCCATCTCTTGTGCCAGTCTCATCTATAATATTGGCTACAATGTCGACTGCCCGTCACGCCACCGGACGACCAACACTTCATTTTCTATTTCTTGGACGCTACTCAGTCACAGCTGTACTCCACCTACCATCATCAGGGTCTAGGTTTCTGGTATAAGCTAGCTAAGAAACGCAAAACTATTTTTATTTTGAATGTAGCTTGTTTATTTATATCAGCTCCGATTCTCTAAAGTGAAAAAGCAGTGAATAGATTACGACTAGACCTAGGTACCTGTATTAGCTTTTATTAAACTTGCCGTGTTAGTTTATTTTCAATTTTATAAAAATAGCACAGATTTTATATTTTAAAAAGAAACAAGATCCGTGTTTCGCAGAAAACTTGTGGTTTTTCCAAACCTTTTTGTACGAACGTTTGAATAGAATTCCAAACTGAATCAAAATATATTCTGGGCTAGATTTTTATCAAAGCTATGCAAACCAGCCTCGTGTGTTTATGTACAGAGACAGGAATACGTTTGGTTTTAAACTAGGTAAAGCTAGAGATATGGCTCTCTGAATAAGTCAAATCTTGTCTCTTGGGTCAGGTGAGGTTCTAGCTGCAAACTTATTTTCAAATATAAATAAGTTTGAAAATCTGTGTTTCTGGTTTGCAATTCAAACATCGATTTTTAGTTATAAACAAAAAAGTTTGCTAACTTATAAGTGGTAAGTACAATGTTGTTTTAATAATTAATTCATCAACATCTGCTTAGCACTTTCCCAACTTACTGGGGGTCGGCTTTCAGTCTTACCGGATACACCTGAATAACATTAACTCACATAGAGATGATAATAAAATCCTATGCGAAATGTAGGTGTAAAATCGACTAACTGGTCCTTCAAGACGGATCCTCTTAGATAAATTAAAATAATATATACAAGTTTTTAGGATGCGAACACAGAGTAGTATAATCAGCCTATAAAGTTTCCAATGCTGGGACATACGCCTCCGCTCTGGTCCTAATGGGCTATAATAAAATCCACCACACGGACCCATTGCGGGTTGATTGGTTAATACAGAGAGGTAGTAAGAATACTGTAGAATGATGTTTGTGTTATGTTTGAATGCTATTACGTGACTTTCTTTCGATAAAACAATTCCACTTTTAACAAGCCAATCTATGAACATCCGATAGACAAATGACGCTACACATACAAAAAAGTACCATCTGTCAGTTTATCCAATTACATTCCTCTAACGCGTGCATCCCTTTGTAAGTTGACAGACAGGAAAAAATTGCCGCAACGAGTATAGTCCTTTCGCAACTGCCCTTGCAACGCTGTCAATATCACAGTGACTTCTATGTTTATCGCAGTAAAAGTGTTTTTAAGTTAGTATCATTGACATTCATGTCAAAATGATTGTGATCTTTATTTTCGTTACTTTAAGGTTGATGTTCGGCTCGAGTTGTCACAGGTAAAATAACTGTAAAAGGAGTATATTTAGGGTGCTAAGTCCCTAGTGACGGGTTCTGCATCGATAGAACGATGCGAATCAACGGAGTGATTTATTTAAATTGTGAGCAGCCGAGTACAAAGATTACGAGTTTGGAAAGCGCTTTAGAGTATTTCGGATCCGTTTTGTTGGAGATGGTTTTAGTTTTAGAACTATGTCGGTTTTTAGAGTATTTAGTTTCGATACTAGTTGTGCGTGCATATCGTGCAGATATTGGAATTTTGTATGAAACCGATAAAATAAATCAATTCTTATAATGACGTACTGAATACGCAGTAACCTTAAGCAAATGCTTCGAAATGAATGAATGCTCGCTTTATTTATCTCCATTTGAACCAACATCTTCTCTCACGGTTGGGCAAAAGCCTCCCTTTTCTTCTGCCAAAATAATATCCATTTTACTTAACGTTTTATTGGTCGATTTCGCTTGTATTTTGTCAATGTTATAATAATTTATATGAAAGACTTGTAAAAAAGAAAATAAATCTGTGAAAGAGATATTTTGTCTAATGCAAAAAAAAGACATTAAAGCCAGTTAAAACGTAAATTGTAACAAACTACTAACCGACTAATTACAAGGTAGGAACCAAGAAAATTAACCCTGCAATTACTCAACAACTGGACTAACGAACCCATTATTTGACAAACACTCCGTAAATTAAAAATCTTCGTTGAAATAACGTTTTTCTTTACAAAATAAAATCGTACATTTATCTGAACTGGTACAGAAAATCCGTACGGAAAAGACTGTCGAGTAGGGCTGCCTTTGTCAACATTTAAAGCTCAGTGAAAACGCATAACACAGCGGCAGTACAGCTCTTAGTCGGGGATTTTCGTGAAATAGTTTCACTACACTTTACTGGGGTTAGGACGGCCCTGTACTAGGAGATAAGCGATAATGAGGCTAGCATACCGACAGGGGAAAAATATCAAATTTTATCAATTTCGTCATCAATTACATAACCATCATCATCATCATCTTTCGTCATTAATTACATATTAAATAACCTCTGAGTTAACTTTCCATGCCGGTCGAGAAATTTCTAGCAGGGATTTTTGTTCGGGTTTCCTTGCGATGTTTTCTTTCACTGAAGCAAGTGCCGTCGGGGCTGCGAGTTGTTCACAAGTTACCGCGGCTTCGACATATAGGGCTAAGAAGGAACATGAGTGGATTTTAGTCAGTAAAAGTCTGACACTCCCTTTCGCTCTGCCCAAGAGCGAAAAAAAAAAGTAAGTGGTAATAATGATACAATACGCACATGAATCAGAAAAAATAGAGTTGTGTATCTTGGTTTTGTGTTTTTTGGCAGTATGACTCTCCAGTAGGCTACAACTACATAACCATACGAGTGCTACTCGTATGACAATAGACTAAGGAACTAAAACTGCACGTTGCCAGATTTCCAATGTACACTATGTTGTAATCATAACTCCTAAGTGTTGCCGCTGCTAACGACAATGCCGCTTTGGTTGGCAGCTACTTTCAGAACAAAATACAAGCGATACTCAAGCTACATATCGCTTTACTATGCAATCTATCCTTAAAGCCCCATGCTCGTACGGTTTTGTGTAAATTTGATTTTCATTACTAGCGGCGTAGACGTGTGCACTCCACGTATTGAGTTGGCAACATTTTTATATGGCAGGATTATATACATGGTTACGTTCACGAGTCTCTGTTATATGGTTGTTTTTGAAAGCGGTTGTCGTGCTGGGTTACTGAGATTTGTTTTTCCGTGTGTTTTTGAACGGAATTGAGATAGAGGGTTCTGTGAATCAGCCACAAAGTTGATAGTTGTTTGTGATTTTATTTGTAGAGAGATAGATATTTTATTTGTGTTATGCTGTGTTTTGAAAATCTTTTTCTCGGAACACGTCATGTCCGCATGGTGAAACCCACGGGAGTCAGGAGTTATGATGAAGGCCCATGTAATATGTATGCGAGTGTCCAAAACCGGTCCGGTTCGGTTCCGGTTTCGGTTTGCTACTGAAAAGTTCAAACTCAAACTCAAATCATTTATATCAATTAGTCCATCCCAAGCAGTTTTGAAGGTCAGAAAAAAGAAAAAGCGAAGCGACATCAGTCAGCTCTTGTGAAAGTTCTTGTCAATTCCAAAGTGTAGATCTCATATGGAGAATAATGTTCAGTTCATCATCACCATCATTTCAGCCCGGAATCACCCACTGTTGGGTATAAGCCTCCCCTTTCTTCTGCCACTCTTCTCTGTTTTGTGCGCCTCTCATCCATCCGTATCCCGAGCTCCTGGCGATATCATCCACCCAACGTGCTTTAGGACGGCCCTGGTTTCTCATGCCCAACCTTAACCACCATTCGGTAAAAATTTTACTTTATAGCTAACTGTCCTGCTCAACTCCACTTTAGGCGTATTGCCCTGTCTCCGACGTCGAACACTTTCGTCCGACTCCAGATCTCGGTGTTGCCCACTCGGTCTAGTTAGTCTAGTCTAGTCTCTGTTTACTTACTGATGGAAAACCCAAATAACACTTATCCCTCCCTGGAATGTATCCCAAGACTTCATGCTTTAAAACCACTAAACCAATAAGGCAGTACATTATTTTACACACACACACACACACGCGCGCTCGCTATTATATAAAACTAACATAAATAATCGCCCATCAAAGTCGGATAAAAGACTTACCCATATTCTTTTCATGCATGATTTCCTATCTATAAAGATTGAAGGCCCTCCGTTTTCCGATAAGACGTGAGCGAGTAACTGAGAAAAGGCAATTTTATATTCATATCCCGGGGGAAATAATTACCCGCATAATTCCGGTAAATATATCCCCTGGTTTATTGAGATGAAGACTGGGGTAAGAATAATACTTTGAAAAAGAAAGAAAAAAACATATTTATTTGGCACATGCCACAAAGTGCACACAGCAAACAATAATATATAAAAAAATAAACTGAAAAAAGCAGACAATGCTCTCTTTATTTTATGGTGGTTTTTAAATCATTAGATAAATAGAGAATAAAGCGTACTGGTTTTTTTAAAGTTTTTTGAGCGCATATACTAAACTAGACTCTGCGTATATGTTACTTTTATAAATAAAGTAACAAGTCTTCTTAGAAGTATCTTGCAATATATTTATGAACGCTAGACAGAGCCTGGAAAAAACTAATTAAAATGCCAGACAGAAAAAAATATGGACCTCTATAAATGTATATAGCTCTGTTGCAAACGGAAGAAAAAAAGCCTTTGAATTTGCATCCGCACCTAATAATATTGTTGTATATGGAAACTTGTTACTTAGTTTTGCGTTTTTATGTCTGGTCCGTACATTTTAATAATATAAACGTGTGGCTTCCCACAAACTATCTAATTATGACGACAAGTTCATTCGCGTACATATTTATTTAACTTAATAAATATGTATCTGAATTTGTATCCGATGTGTACGCCAGATTACAACACAGTTTCAATCAAAATCTGTTAAGTACGTTTTTGCGTGAAAGAGTAACCCGAACGTTCATCCAAATATCCTCGCAAGCATTATCACACAAAAATATGCAACCTGAAGGTACCTTTAAAAGAACCTTTGCCATTTCAGTTCACTTCCATCCAACGAAATAATTTCCCAATTAAACGCGAATGCAATAAGAACACCAGAAAACACTTCAGGTAAAACGGAAAAGCGCACCATTAAAAAAAAAAACAACTAGACCACTCAAACTCAAAGGAAATTCACGGGGCACATCACTTTCATTTCGTCCAAGCCCCCTGCATGCCAGTGTGTGCATTTTTGCTGGGTGTCTGGGCATAGGGCATGTGAACACAATGCATCTTAATGAATGCATTCCGAAGTCACGCGGCCTCCCCTGGGCTTTTTTGATGTACCAGGGGACCAGGGGACGGTAGGGACGTACCTTGTGTTTAAGTGTGTGTTACTGACATTTGGGCCTTTGAACGCAGGAAATATTTCGTGTTCGATTTTCAATTTATCTTGATTTGATTTTGGTTAAAAATGTATGTTTTGGCTAAGGGGATATATATGTGTTTTTATTGATAGAAATGATTGTGCAATGTCTTCACAATTTTTTAAACATTGTTTCTAGTTCTTACTTTATTAATATTGTAATTGAAAAAGTAACTCTGTCTGTCTGTCGCGCTTTCACGCCAAAGCTACTGATCCGATTTAAATGAAATTTGGTACACAGATAGTCTAGAGCCTGAGAAAAGATAAAGGCTACTTTTTAAAACGAATAAAGGGTTTTAAGGGGTTGAAAGGGGGGGCTGCGGGATGTTGTGGGGCTGCGAGTTGTTGTAAGAGATACCGCGGCCTTGACATAAAGGACTAAGAAGGAACATGGGTGGTTTTTAGTCAGTAGAAGTCTGACACTCCCTTTCGCTCTGCCCAAGAGCGGGAGGGGTTATTTGATGATTTCACACCCCCCTCAAAAAAAAGGGTTTGAAAGGGGGGACTGAAGTTATTACTTTTGGTCGCGATAACCGACATCCACGCGGGCGAAACAGCGGGCATCAGCTTGTATTTCACAAATAAGAACTAGAGTTACTAACTATAGCAAGTCTAAAAGTGGCGCCGGTGACTGAAATGTTGTGTGGTAGGTAGGTTACTATGGTATGGACATGTGATGTGAAGAAATGAGAAAAATGTAGTGAGGACAGTTTTGAGTATGACTGTACTCGTAGATAGCTATAAGAGTAGAGGATGACCAAAGAAACGATGCAGATGGATGGACTCTGTGAAGGATGATTATGACTTCTAAGATGACAGGTAATAGAGAAGAGAATGACATGATGCTCCGACCTCCGAGAATTCAGGTTAACGGCAGTAGACAGATGTTATACAAACGACTCGAGCCCGTTTTTGTCCTGTTGTATACTAAAGCAAAAATATCTAGTAGAATAGTCATCATCAGTTAGATTATCGATAAAAATTGGATACGTGTTTTTCTTTTATCAAATTAATAATTGACGAAGATAAAACGCGTCAAAGATGAGTGGGGGGTTGTGACGACATTTGTAGGTAAAAATTGTACTGACATGTGACGTTTTCGAGGAGTTCACGAGTTTTCGAAGCATTGCATCGTCTTCATTTAATATTTATGTGAAAAAAGAAAAAATACGTGTTTTTTGGAAATCTATCCGACGGACTAATTTGTTTTTTTTCCGTACCCTATTGTACAGTCAAACAAGCTTATAAGTATACAGCCAGCAAACGTGCATTAACTTTTAAGATTAATCAGAAACATTCAGATACTGAATTCAAACGATACAGCGTTCAATATCACTCGCTTAATGAGAAACGCTTTATAAAACAAAATTGCAATCAATATTTTCAATGTAATAGAATTTTATTATAAAAAAAACTCTACCTCTCTCTACTCTGTATACTTATTAGCTTGTTCGACTGTACAACATAAAATGATAAGCGACCAACGAACTCTGTGCTTCATTTACTTCTCAACCAAAACAGGAAACACACTCGCTCCAGTAACAATTCCTATTCAATCAGACTCATAACAAGATGAATTTCGATGAATATTCCACTACGTCGATTTCTATACATGTGACAATAAATCTCGGTTCTGACACAGTGTAGAGATAAACGGTAAACCAACTAGGTTCTTTTTTTTTGTCATAGCAAACGCTGGTCCACTGCTTTGCGGGTCTAGGTAGTAACAGGTAATATTTTTCTGGGTTTTTAAATCAGGAATTTCTGGGTATTAGCCACGGAGTTCGATTTTGAGCCCGGTGTGTGTAAACTATTCAATACACCTATGCCTAACCCTTTTTTTTTTTTTTGGTGGGTGTAAAATCATCGAATAACCCCTCCCGCTCTTGGGCAGAGCGAAAGGGAGTGTCAGACTTCTACTGACTCAAAACCACCCATGTTCCTTCTTCGCCCTCTATGTCGAGGCCGCGATAACCGGTGGACTACCCGCGGCGACCTATGCCTAACCCTTATAACGGATTACAGGCGTGGTATTATACAAAATGTGTTTGGATTGGTAATTAAACTTTCTGTTGTGAGGCACTCATCATCATCATCATCATCAGCCATAAGACGTCCACTGTTGGACAAAGGCCTCCCCCATAGAACGCCTGTCAAAAAAATCCTCCGGTTGCCCGCGACTCTCACGATGTCGTCGGTCCACCTGGTGGGAGGGAGGCCTACCAACGCACTGCACTACTTACACAAAATAATAATAAAGTAATCCCTCAGTGTCGATGCGACAGCCCTTAGGTACTTTTTCATGACTACGCACAAATAAACTGATACCTTTTTTTTTTGGCGCTTGGATAATCATCAAATAACCCCTCCCGCTCTTGGGTAGAGCGGAAGGGAGTGTCAGATTTCTCATGTTCCTTCGTAGCCCTTTATGTCGAGGCCACGGTATCTCTTACATCAACCCGACAACAACAACTGATACCTGAATCATGGTAAGAAATTGTAAACGCACGATTTCGATGTTCATTTCTAGTTGTAATACTGCGGGTTAATACTAATATATCTACTGTGGTTCAGATGACAACCGTGAGTAATCCATGAATATGTTCATTTGTAACACTCGACATGTTTCATTATTTTATTGCTAGCGCAAAAATGATAGTTATTTGTTTGGCACTTATTTATTTGGAGGACATGCGATTGCATCTGTCAATGGTTTTATGAACTTTGGTGAAAATTCTGGGCCGTATTCTTTTGTTTTTGATTACTTTGATGGTAAATTTTGATTACTTTGATGGTAAATTGATCATTTTTCAAATCTACCTTTTTGTAGAAGGAGAAAATGTTTACATAATAATTATATGAGATTAACGGTACAGAATTGTTTATGTTACGAACATTCTGGCAATAATATAGATATAATATTACATGTATGTTAGTCTGTAAGGTATTTATCTATCGGCCAAAGTAGCCTAAAAATAAATAAATGTTATGTTATGATAATTGATAGCGTGGTAATATACTGCCATGCATCCATTAACATAAACTGGACCCAATTTACAAACAACGTAAAATTTACACCTTTTACCATACTATAGCTACTCACTCTACTAACTTCCAAAAGGACCAACCAAGAGTTACCAAAACAACAACATTATTAAAACAGGACCACCCGCGCAAACAAACCTCACCCCACAGTGGTACCCCACTACCCACCACCGACTGGAACAGTGTAGTATGTGCAAAAGACACAATTTTGTTAGCGGACGACCAATCGCCCGCGGCTTGCTGCTTAGATGAAACACTTATTAAACGGACGCTGGGTACGTAATCATTGCGTTTTGTGATTATGTAGGGGATAGATGGGACAGTTTTTTAGACCAGAGCAACGATGAATCGACTATGTGAAGGATGATATTTATTTGACACACACCACAAGGACACACAACTTCTTCCTGCCCTGCAGGGCTATTGCGTATCTTTTAAACGACAGTGGCCATCATATAGTGTCCATCAATTAGCTGTCAAATGGTTCCATTTTATACTAAACCATAACCAATTTGACAGTTAATCCATGGACAATATGATAGCCACTGACATTTAAAAGACACGCAATAGCCCTGCTGATCCCATTTCATTTAATTTTGGGGTCGGTGCAACAAGTTTTTTTCTTCCATTCTGCCCTGTCAGTCGTCACGCTATCATTTATTCCTTTTTCCTTCATATGGACTTTTTGGTAGCCTTGAATCTTATCAGCATAAATTCCAACCATATTTCAGAAGCTCCAGTAGGCATAAAACCAAACAAAACTTCTCCCACAATCTTTGCATGTTCTATTTTAATTAAGTCCAGCGAAACCCAACGTAATATTCGCCCGTGTTCATACGTGCGTGGCATAAGCCGTGTATGTGTGCATTACCCCTTTGATGACACTGGTACTGGTTGACATACGGTGAGACGACAAAGGTTACTGTCTCACTGTCAACGAATAGCGGAAAGCGAGTAAGAACTGGCAACTTATAACAAAAAAGAAAAGTAAAGGAACGACAAGACGCATAAAAAAAATACAAAGAAACCATACCGGCCAGTATAAACAGTCTGTAGCAACGTTCAACGAAAGTATAGTTGTGCGAGGGTGATGAACGTTTACTGACTCCCACACGATGGTATGCATTTAATTTTGCACAAGCGAGCTGCACTGTCAATAGCTCATTATCAGCCTACAGCAGTCCGCTGCTAGGCCTCCTCAATCGTACGCCACTCAACTTGATTTTCAGAAGCTCTCATCCAGTTACTATCATCCACCCTGCGAAGATCGTCGCACCACCGAGCCAGAGGGCATGCCACATTACGCTTGCCGATTAGCGGTCTCCCCTTAAGGACACCCTGTGCCCCAGCGGTCATCGGTTCTTCGGCTATTAAAGCAAATAGCTAACGTAGAGAAAATACTCGCCAGCAACTGGACAGCTATCAACCGTTACTATTTTTTTTACTGTCCCGAGATCTACTCGTACATAAATATACTGTACGTTTTTCGCTCGAGAAATAGTCGATAGTCAGTCCCTCGTCAACAGTGGGACAAACGCCGTAGGTTTCTCCAGAGAACCACGCTGAAATGAATATAATCTGATGAGTTTGTAGACATACTTTCACATCGAAAAGGATGTTTTTTTTAAAATGAGAATTTTCATCCTTTAGGGATTTTCCAGCGTATTAATTTAGATGTGTTCCCTTTAAGATGGATGGAGGTACAAGGGTGTGTCTTTGAGGACAGAAAAAGTAATTTAATGCCAGAGTGCTGTGGGTTGGGGTGAGAAGATATGGTGGTAGAAAAACCGGCTGGTATTTAGTAATGTTGAAGTCACTTATGGGGCTGTTTATTTAGTGGTACACAATTTTTTTTATAAGAATCTTGCACAGCCCTGTCAGATCTTCCTGGTTTCAATAAAAGTGCATCGATGAATATAATATTATAAAACATCCCCATCGAACATCGGTTCCCAGATCGTGTTTTTCTTGACTTGTGCCTGGTTGGTGCATACCTCTGCCTTACCCTTCGGGGAATACACGCGTGAAGATATGTTTATAAAACATCCATTCAAGGTTGATTATTGACTGCGGGTTGTTCACAAGTTACCGCGGCCTCAACATATGGGGCTAAGAAGGAACATGGGCGGTTTTTAGTCAGTAGAGGTCTGACACTCCCTTTTGCTCTGCCCAAGAGCAGGAGGGGTTATTTGAGGATTTTCTAAACGATGTTACAAAACAATAACTCATCCCTCAATCATCTCAAAACTCACTCAAACACAGCCTTATTTAACCAAAACAAAACTTTTATTCGCCGCCATTTAATGCTCATTGGGGCTCCATTTGGGGCCTCAAAAATGTCATCTCTCGCATTAATCATTCTGCTAAGGATTCCTGCCGGTGTGAAGGTACGCAGGGCATCCCGGGCTTGCCCTTAATATACAGTGACGTAATTAACAGGCGTTGCGCACTGACTGGCCATTTGTCATGACAGTAGGAGGTTAGGGAGGAAGGCAAGATTGCAGGTCGAGTATGCAACGTGATGTCATAGTCGTGAGTTTGTCGGATATAATTTAGATGAGGTTTAAATTTTGGAGAGTACTTTGCTATTTTTTACTTTAGTCATTGGTTTGGCATTGTTCTGATCGTCAAATTCAAATCGGTAATTTTTGATGAATGGCAATGACAACGACCCCAAAACAAACAAACGTTATTCGGCTTAACGTTATCAGTATATTCGCGACCTACGCCGATTGACTTTTTCGACAAAGTATAACTAATTTACGGGAAACTACGCTAGGCTGTATATAACCTTTATGGTTCCACATATAATTAAACACACATACCGTAGTCCTTCCGAGAAAACGGACTAACAACTTGTAAAATTACCATTTAGAAATATTTACTTACTGCCGCACTCAGAAGAGAGCTTTATTGATTACTAAGGCCATCACTAAGTAAAGGATTTGACAGTTTTTTCATACAAAAGTATGTCAAATCTTTACTAAGTAACGGCCTAAGTAATCATTATAGCTCTCTGAGTGCGTCAGTTAGTGTTTGATTTCAATGAACTTTTTGACCACGAAAAAAAAGTCATTACCCTTTTAAAAAGCTAATAAATCAACAATTGAAGACAAAAACGACGACGCATAAACGTAGACGAAGCAAAAATAATGGGCAAGGATTGTCACAGATTGCTTTCGGTAATTTCTGCCTACCCCAATGGGACACAGGCGTGAGTTTGTAGAAAGGATTGCCATCTTCAATACAACAACATAATTAAGAGAACGAATGCTGTAATTAACTAAGGCTGGACCACTCATTTGTCGTGGGAACAGCCTGTTCCCTTTCAGAGTGCGTAGGTTTGGCTCCAAATGTATCGTCTTTAAAGCTATAGATGTTTCTGTTTGTTAGTTCGTTCGTGTTGTTTGCATAGACTATAGAATAAATAATTTATTTTGGTTATCGATGGCAATCATATTCTTAACATAACAATATCACGCCTATAATCCTCAAACTGTAAGGTAGCGGTGTACTTAATAGAACACACACGTTTGCAGTATTCTTAAATGCTTAATGAGAAGGGCACTGGCAAAAACTAAAAAATAATACATTTGGTAATTACCAAAAAAAAAAAAATATTCCCTCAGATAGATTTTCAAAAAATATTGAACACGTATTTTTTCTTTTTTCACGTAAACAAACAATGAAGACGATACAGTGCTTTGAAAACTCGCGAGACGTCATATTCTAAGACATTAGTATGACACTTTTTACCGGTGAGTGACGTCACAAACCCCCACTCTTTAGACACGTTTTAGCTTTGTAAATTTTTATTGATTTTATAAAACAAAAAATACGTATCCAATATTTTTCCATAATCTAACAGACGGGCTAATTAGAATCATATCTTTTCTAGCCAGTTAACATCCCTATGGCAATACCTGATACCAGGATAGGCACTAGCCACAGGATAAAGATCTTTCTCAATCCTTTTTTTTTGGAGGAAAGGAAATCATCAAATAACTCCTCCCGCTCCGGGCAGAGTAGTAGGAAATGTCAGACTTCTACTGACTAAATGCCACCCATGTTCCTTCTTACTGCCGCACTCAGAGAGTTTTAATGCTTTGACAGTTTTGTCATATAAAAGTATGTCAAATCTTTTCTGACGGCTTAAGTAATCATTAAATATCTCTGAGTACCGCAGTTAGCCCTTTGTGCTGAAACCACGGTATCTCTTTCGACAACCCGCAGCAAAAAAAAAGACCTAAGTATTCTTTCTCGTGAGGGTGAAATACCGCTCAAATTCTTGACCAACCCCCTTATATTATACTTAACCCCGTACACAACAAAACAATCCTTCAATAGAATAAAGTAATTATCAGCCAGCCGGCAGTGACGTAGCAGCCATTTATCATAAAGGAGGAAGGCAACTCTGAAATATATCAATAGTAATCATTTTCCTTGCCCCTTGCATTTGTTTTGTTTTCCGAGTGTGTTGCTTTATGTGGATAGTGAATAGTAATGATCGGTCATAGGCGGCAATGGGGTGATATGCATTATTTTTTGGGGTAATTAGGTACTTAAATGATCAAATGACACGAGCACCAATATGTTTAAAGTTATCAATGTTTGAATCTTGAATCACGTGATAGTCTGATAAAAAAAATCCGTGCTTTAGAAACACGTATAAGCCGGTGGTCTGGGTCGCCAAATGGCGGTCGTCAAACCATGTTAGAGGCTCTTGAGGCGGTATAGAAACTCTGTCACTAGGGTGTGTGGGGTCGTTAGACCTCACTGCCCACACGATAAGAAGAGGAACGTTTAGAAGCATTTTTTGTCTACTGTATTGAATTTATTTTCGCGTTGCGTAACGGAACTAATGTTTTGGAACCCACATTCTAATAAAGTACTCGTAAGTCATAACACCTAATATAAAAGTTGCGATCGTTATTTCTATAGAAACTCTCATTTGAACTTTACCAAGTGTTTACACAGCATTTCCTCGTGATTGTACCAATATTCCCATTCCAGTTTTTGTCTTAAATACACACATCAAAAGTGTCTAGGGATCAACATATATTTTTGCAACAACTTTTCTCCTGATTGATATTAATTAAAATTTTCTTTAAGGATTTATCAAATAAAGTGTTTTCGTTTGTCACAGTAACGATAAACCAAGTCACCTTTGCATTAATAAAGAAATTTGCCATTTTCCTAATAAAGGGATTTTTGACATTTGAACCACTAACATTAAAGTTCGAAAAAAAGACTGAAATAACAGTTTTCTTTAAAATTTTATTGGGTAACTTAAACAATTAATAATCCGTGTTTCTACCGCGAACACTAACAACACAAGAACATCGGTTTGGCATACTCAAAATGAGTTCATCCAAATCACGCTGTGGAATGGCCGCCCATGTTCGTTGCAACAACAAAAAAAGGTCTTCTTGCGACTGGATACCCTCCATATTCGGCAGAGCTCTTCTCTGTAGCATATCCCATGCATGCTCAATCGGGTTCAAGTCTGGCGACTGAGCAGGCCAGGGCAGGACATTGATGTTAGCTGCGGCGAGAGTCTGTCTTACAACTCTTGCGGTGTGCGGTCGTGCATTATCATGCATTAACTGAAATAAGGGACCGATTTGCACTTGTAGAGGAACGATGACGTCTGATACAATCGTCTCAGCATAAATTTGAGCGTTGAGGTTGCCTCTGATCCAAATCAACTCAGTTCTTCCGCCGATCCAAATACCCGCCCATACCATGATGGTTCCACCACTATAAGGATGGACTTCCTGGCAGGATTTTAATCGCTGTTGGCGTCCAGGGGTTCTCCAGTGTCGTATACGTCTTGTATCCGGTCTCATACCAAAACGAGACTCATCAGAAAAGCACACGAAACGCCATTGTTCTTCTGCCCAATTTCTGTGTTCAAGAGCCCATTGATATCGAATCCTACGATTGTGCATTGCTATAGGTGGTACCCGTAGCGGTCTTCGGGAATGAAGGTTCACTTCATGCAAGCGGTTTCTGACTGTTTGGTCGCTAATTAAGTTCCCTGAAGAGTGATGAAGCCTCACGGCTAACATCATGGCGGTTATTGTTGGAGCTCTTCGAGTTAAGATTTGAATGTATCGGTCTTGTCTCCGTGTGGTGCAGCGAAACCGTCCTCCATGGCGCTCAGCCACGGTACCAGTGCTTCGGTAACGTGTCCAAAGTCGACTGATAACACTCTGACTTGTATTCAGAGCTAAAGCCACAGTACGTTGCCGGGAACCAGCTTCTATCATTCCCACGGCTCTGAGCATTTCTTCCCTGCTTAAATGACGTCGCCGCTCCATAATAACGTTGGTTTTAATCAGTAGTAGGGAAACAGTAGCACTAATAATGTCTTCAATGCGTTGTATGTTTTTATAGGGAAAATATTGACAGCTGATTTTCATCTTTTACTCGAATTTGATTCACAGTTCCTGATTCAAATTATGAAATGCACCAAAAAGGATCCATATAAATTTATAAAATCATAAATTTATTACAAAGCCACATCTCAATCTCAAGAAATCCGCATAAAAATGCTTGATCCCTAGACACTTTTGATGTGTGTATATATATATTATTTATTTTTTTAAACGTTTCGTTTTTTAACGATTTCTAATCTCTCTTTTTAGAATTCGTAAAATAGTTATTGTTTAGTTTATCAATGTTAGTTTATAGTTAATCTCTGCTATTAGTGATTCACGAATACGTTTATTTAACGTACACCGTGCTATTGACGTGCTATGATATTTTTGTTATTTACTTTTAATCATACAACTAATTATTGAAAAATAAAAAGTATTACTATTATTAAAAATTTACAATTAATTTTAAAAATTTACAATTAATAGAAATTAATTGTACATTTTATTTCTTTTAATTAATGAAAATAATTAAAGCTGAAAGAATTAATTCTATCAAGTAATTGAATTGTCAAAGAGATTTTTAAATCGTAATCACCAAGTTTGCTAGAACTATTAAAAATTAATTCCTCCATCAGATACGGGAATAACTACCCACCTAGAAACTCAAGTTATTCCGCTAATGTCACCCATCAAGAATTCCGAATTAAATTTCGCCACTTGAAAAATTATTTCAGATTGCGTCTATTAACATAAGACCAGGATGGGGTTGGTTATCGATGGCTTAATTTCCAAGAGTTATTTGCATTGAGTCAAACGCGTGCTGACTTAATTCCTCCGACATCTGCATATAAATGGGTGTAATTTTGTACTGTGACAGCCCTGAGGCGCCTCAGACAAATGTTTGTAGGGAGCTGTGTGCCTTTCTATTATTGGGAGGCACTAATATTGTCCCGTCTGATTGTCGGTACTGGTTTGTTTTATGTGCTAATGAGGGCAACCCTACGCGTTTGACGAATTCAAAAGTTAATTTAGAAATGGGACTGTTGAATATATGAATGTTTTATTAACCTCCCCCCTACCTACTACATTTTTCATTGATTTTCTTTGGGTAGGTAGTTGTGGGGAATTGGGGCAATTTGTTCCATTCTCAGAGATGTTGGATGTTTTTGCAGATTTTGCGTTTATCTGCCAAAATGCTTACGTATTCTTTCGTGGGGTTTGAGATTGGTTCAATTGTTTAGTATCCCTCTTCTACATCTTACGTTAGAAATAAAATTTTGCTTTATCGCTTCGATATGCAAAATCTCAAACCCTCAAATTCTGATGAGTATAAACATGTACTTCAAAACTGAAATCCCAATACAGCTCGATTACTGGGAAGTAATATTTTACGGTCTTCTTTTTCACTCATCATCTAAGCACAAATAGCTAAGTGATCTAACCGTCGGTCTATCAAGTCATAGGTCTCGCGTTCGAACCCAAGAAACTGACCTCTGATTTTTCGGATTCATGTGTGTATTGTATAAAATGACCATTTGATTCTGATAAAGAGAAAATTGTGACGAAACCAACATTTCTGACAGATATTTCTCGATGGCATGTATACCATCGAGAAATATCTTTACCGCAAGACGTTGTGTTGGAAGGCCTCCCACTTGGTGGACCGATGACCTGGTGTAGGTTACGAGACCAGCGCGAAGCACGGGACCGGTCAATGTGGCGACACCTGGGGGAGGCCTATGTCCAGCAGTGGACGTCTTTTGGCTGAAATGATGATGATGATGATGTAAACTTCTGACACAAAGTTCGGCACTAATCATTCGATAAAGGCGAGAGAAGATTATAAATAAGAATAAATAAGAAAATTAATTATTTCACTTATTGAATTTTCCGTGTCATACACATTTCATGCAACAGTCAAAGAAATAAAGTCGTAACTTGAATATACGTACAATTTAAGTCCCTAGTCCAACTAATTTCCTCACATTTTCTTTCCCTCACTTAGAAACCGCGAAAAAGCCTTCATCAAACAAACTTGCGTAGTGTTAATATGATTCGTTAACTCGGCGTCACTTTAGCACTTAATCTGCCTGGCAACACTTTGTGACACAGTCATTTGTATTCAGCGCGCGAATGATGTAAGGCTGAGGACTCATGTTACTAAGAGTGACGGATTTTAGGAGAAATTGTATGAAGATGTGTTGGTTTGGGTGACAGATGTTTAATAATAATAATAATAATAATATTCCACAACTATCACACAACGCCATCTAGTCCCAAGCTAAGCAGAGCTTGTGTTATGGGTACTAGAAAACTGATAAACATACTTATATATTTCTAAATACATACATTTTATAGATAAATTACACCCAGACACAGAACAAATGATCGTGCTCATCACACAAACATTTGTCCTGGGTGGGAATCGAACCCACGACCTCCGGCATAGCAGTTAGGGTCACTAACCACTAGACCAACAGGCCAGTCAGTTTGTTTCCTCTGTTACGTAATATTTTGGGCATAATAATTACGACTGCCGAGTTGGTATAGTGATTGCTAACGCTACTATTGTGCGTTACGTCTTGGTGTCGATTCTTAGCAATTATATAGTAGCAGTCATGAAGTCTGAATGTGTGTCCGGTTGTTGGCAATAGGCTCATCCCATATTATATAGGACTTAAAGATAACTGGCGAAATGTGGGTGTAAGAAGGATGTTTACGGCCGAATACTGAAACGCCACTCAAATATAAGTAAATTTAGTACTGTCTCGGTCACTCTATGCTGAAGTAACAGAGACAGAACGAGATTTAAGGGCAACTTAAAATTGAGTAGCGTTTCAGCATTCGGACGCTAGTGACTTAAAAAAATGTGATTGTAATTAGTCCGTCTGTTAGTTTACCGGAAAATATTGGATACGTATTTTTGTTTTCAAATCAATAAAAATGGCTGAAGATAAAACGCGTCAAAGATGATGGCGGGTTGATGACGTCTCACCGCTAAAAAATGTCATACTAATAGCTCAGAGTGTACGTCACGCGAGTTTTCAAAGCCTTGTATCGTCTTCATTGTTTGTTTACGTGAAAAAAGAAAAAATACGTGTCCAATATTTTTTGGTAATCTATATGACGGACTAATTAGTTTTTTTTAGTTAACTACCCTATTGTTAACAGACCTCCACCTAACCCCTGCGGGGATTACAGGCGTGATGTTATGTTATGTAATAACAACGAATAATGTTCTTTTTTCTTTTTCACACAATTTTGTACTGGAACTAAATAATAATAATAATATTCGACAACTATCACACAACGCCATCTAGTCCCAAGCTAAGCAGAGCTTGTGTTATGGGTACTAGACAACTGATAAACATACTTATATATTTCTAAATACATACATATTATAGATAAATTACAAATAATAAAAAATAAATAGAACAATGATGTAATTTCTCTGATTTCGCTATTTTTAAAGAGAGACAAAACCAATCTTTTTTATTTTCTCTGACATACTTTCACTGTAATTATTCGGAAATGGGGTGTAAAATATAAAAGAAGTATCAATGACTTTTTACTAAAACTAATTGGATTGGAAGGCGACCCATTTACACATTTTTAAAAATGTAATAGTCATGATTTAATTATTTCAGGAATAATACAAAATAAGGGATGTATACGGTGACGGAAAACACTGTGAGGAACTAAAAAAATTAAAATATATATTTTAGACAAAAAAGCGACCTAACTTTTACTCTTCCTAAATTAAAGCACGTGTGTCCCCAGCTTTAATTCACAACGTAAACTTTTCCTCACAAGGAAACGACTGTGCCAGTTTACTGAGACAAGGTTCCATCTACTTTGAGCTGCGTAAAGATTTACAACCTAGTTGTACTAATTGGATGTGTGGGTGAGGTGTGGAATGCAAGAGAGTTGATCGTATGTTAGACATGTGTTACCTAGACTTAGTGAAATGATGGACTATGTGTGGGAACATTAATATGTAATTATGTGGTCTATAAGCCTTTTTTTTTGGGGGTTGGGAAATCATCAAATGACTGCTTCCGCTCTGGGCAGAGTGGAAGGGAGTGTCAGACTTCTATTGACTAAAAACCACCCATGTTCATTCTTAGCCCTATATGTCAAGACCGCGGTATCTCTCCCAAACAACCCGCAGTCCTGGTCTACAAGCCTTGCTTGCTAATCAAGCTTGAGTAGCAATGGTCTGGCCATGTTTGAGGTCATTCCTCAAACATGGCCGACCAAGATGAATTTTGATGGCGCATTGGCTAAGCGATTGCGTGCTGCGTGTCGTGGATTCGATCCCCACGCGCCTACAGAAAGTTGTTTGTAATTAGATTTAGTATAAATGAGTTAAAGAGAGTAAAAAGTTAAATTAAAGTATAAATGAGTTTAAATGTCTGTAGACGCACTCACGATACAGGAGAGGTACATAGTGTAGGGAAACGTGAAAAAAAAATGGCGGATTGAGCAGAAGAGTGCTGTGAATGTAGATCGCCGTAATGGCAAGCGCCCACCAGTAACCCATGAAGGGGATCCACCAAAATGGGGAACTGGGCGAAATAATCCACAACGAAAGGACTGATCGCCCGTCTGGTGTCTGCCGGCGTCCCCAAAGATAAATAGAATGGCAAGCGAGTATAGAGCACTTTTCAGCAAGATGGACACTGCGACCTCTCAAAGGTGGTTAAGAAAGACTGGACACGGATCCAGAGAAGCAAGGAGCTGCTGCACAGCTTGGTAAAGCTTGTGTTTAGCAGTATACTGCACGCGTAGCACTACCACCGTAGAAACGGATTTTGTCGACGGAAGATTCATGTCGATTTGTATAGCTATAACTTTTCTTGGTAGAATCGAGATAGCATCTGCATCACCATGCTACGCGAGCTGTCATAGGCTAACTTTTGATGTGATTTTCGTTAAGAAAATGCAATTTCTTTTCTTACTTTCGTGGGAAAGTCAGTCGAGTTGTCTTCAAGTTGAATTCAAACGTAATTGAATCAAGTGTAGTTTTTTTAAGACGTTCAACTTGTTTGGGATTCTGAGTTCGATCTGCAGGACGCGTAAAGTGCTTTGGATCTTTAAGTAGTAATTTCTGTGTGTGGGTTCGATCCCCGCACAGAACAAATATTATCACCCACGATACAGGAGTAATTCCTAGTGTGGGGCAACGTTTAAAAAAAAAACAGATACAGGAGTAATTCCTAGTGTGGGGCAACGTTTCAAAAAAAAAACACACATGATCTGTATGCTCGATTTATAACCATAGACTGCATTACAACATAATACTCATAATGGATGACTATAGTGCATTCACAGTTATTATGCATTTGACTGGACTGTAGGTAACTCTTTTTTACCCGACTACGGCGAAGCCAAAAGGAAGGGTAATGATTTCGGCAGTCTATGTATGTGTGTTTGTATGTTCCACCGTAGCGCCTAGATTACTCAACGTATTGCCAAAATCATTACCCTTCCTTTTGGCTTCGCCGTAGTCGGGTAAAAAGTGTATCTGTCAAAGGTCTATTTGAAATAAATGCGTTGAATTTAGTACGTATTATAATAAAAAATCGGATAGGTTTTCTTTTGCCAACCACTTGGAAATACTGGTAGGACTTAATGCTAAGTGTATCTACATAGAAACTCGACTTTTATTGTTAGTTGCCCTACATAGAGTTCCTGCACATAGTCTACTTAAAATAACTACGCGAACCACGCATGACTATATGCAGTTAAATGTTACAAACACGAGTTTCAAGTTTCACATTTAGCTATGAATACGAGTGGTGTTAATGAGATACGAGTTTGAATGCGTTGTCACAGCGTAGATAGGGACAGAAGGCCAACTTAATATAACAAGCGAAATGCACACGCATATAACATAACAAAACACTTATCTATTTTCAGACAGCTTTGGCCTTACAGACTAACATACATTTAATATAATGCATTTTTTGTTAGTTAACCTTAATAAAAATATATTAGTAGCTGCCGTACTAAGAGGTATTGAATGATTACTTAAGCCATCACTTAGTAAAGATTTTGACAGTTACAGAAAACGTCCCTGAGTGCGGGAGTTAGACTTGTGCACCATGTGCGCCATGGACATGCTTCTCATTCAGCGATAGCAAGTGCATATACCGAAACCTTTCTACCATATACGTGCCACGTTTTCTTGGCACTAAGGAAACGTGGCACTTAACTAAACATATTGCTTTCATATTGAGTCCATCTATGCGTGCGTCCTGCCAGGGCTGCGGAATTTGTACGAATGAGTCCGCGGCCCTGGAGTGCAAAGAGCATCTTTGCGTGTGCCACTCTAATTTCGTTGTACAAAGCTAGCCTTCTGTACACTACATATTATTGCGTGGCGCTGCGCAAATGATGTGCTGAACTGCTGACTACCCGCACTTTTGTACTTATTTACTTCGTGGTTTTATATATTCGAGGTAATGGGGGGAATGTTCCTTGCGATAGTTTATTTTATGTAAATAGGAATGTATGAAAGGATGATTGTCTTGTGGAAATGTTGGTTTTAAAATTACGAAAATGTGTTCGAAGTCATAGGATGGTAACGTCCTTGAACCACGTTAACTATTCGAAAAATTATTTCAATATTTTTCTTGTTCTTTATCGTTTGGATGTTGCCTGGCCTAACCTGGTGACACAGTTTGTATGACGGCAGTGGGCCTCTTTTTGTGATGGAGGGTGGGAAATCATTAAATGACTCCTCCCGCACTAGGTAGAGCGGTAGGGAGGGTTAGGATTCTACTGACTAAAAACCACCCATGTTCCTTCTCAGCTCTTTGTGTCGAGGCCGCGGTACATCTCTTTTGAACAACCCGCTGCCCCGGACGGGGGCCATGGGTCTCTGACTTTGCTTTACATGCTGTCGGGGAAATATCAGATACAATCCAGATGGCTATAGTCTTTTATCATGGTACAACGCGGATGCGAAAGTTCTGATTTTAGTTATTGTCACTACATATAAAAAAACACTGGCCAAGTGAAGTCGGACTTGCAAATTAAGGGTTCACTCCCTTTAATTTGTGTCATTTCTTTTTAAAGCGGCAACAGAAAAACATATTTTCTGATATGTTTGTTTTTCACAGGTACTTTTTGTATGAATGACAAAGTTTTAACTATATATCGTTTAAACCAATTTTGGTAGAACTTTTCATTGCGATCTACAGCATATATTTTTTATATTTTTCACTCTCTTAGTTTAAAAGTTAGAGGGGGGACAACGACACATTTTACCAATTTAGAAGTTTCTATCTTTCAAACGATTGACTTTGAGAAAAAATGATTTTAGAGACCTCAATTTCAATTTTGAAAGACTTATCTAGAGACACCCCACCACACAAATAGATATAAAATAGACTGTGACGTTCGGACGGACGGACAGACGGACCGACAGACAGACATGACGAATCTATAAGGGTTCCGTTTTATTGCCATTCGGAAATTTCTACGGAACCCTAACAAAATCTTCTATCTATGTGTCTGTTCGCGATAAACTTAAAAGCTGCAGCACCGATTTTCATGCTGTTTACACCTATGGTTCTCGAGGAAGATATTAGTTTATAATATGCCAAGTTTTTGTATACATTGGCGTTAACCGAAATCCACGTGGGTGAAGCCGCGGGCATCAGCTAGTATGAAAAAATGTGTTTTTTCCTTGTTCGTACCCTCTAGCTACTCTCTTGTTAAGTTGAAACTTATTTATGTAAACAGGTAAATTACACGCGTAAGCAAAATACACGTGGAACCGTGCGCCCTGACCTTGGTAATGTGTGTTTCATTTGTAGAGTGCTTTAGCGCTAGATTCTTTATTGGCAATGTAACGATATCATATGTATATCGTCGCTGCGCTTGACAAGTTTCATATGTGATTTTTTGTACGGTTTTTGGAAACAATAAAAACGTGTTCATCATCATCATAATTTTCTCACTGCAGGGATTCAGGCCTCCTCTTTAGGAGAGGGATGAACTATAATCCACCTTGCGAGCCCAGTGGAAGAAAAAAAGAAAGAAAGAAAATATATTTATTTGTATAATCGAATTGGTTCAACGGGTTTCTAATTCGAATTTTATAAAAGGACTAGCTGTTGCCAGCGGCTTCACCCGCTACAACTCGAAAATTATTCCACGGGAAGATAAAATCGGGATAAAGATATTCATTTTTTGTTTACGTCAAAAAATTATTTTTTGGAAATCCATCTGAGGGACCAATTAGTTTTTTTTTGTCCGATCCCCTATCCTATGTGTTAATCCAGGTTATAAACTATCTGTGTACCAAATTTTATCTAAATCCGTTCAGTAGTTTTTACGTGAAGAAGTAACAAACATACACATTCACAAACTTTTGTCTTCATAATATTAGTGTGATTTCATCAACACATCGAGAATAAAACAGACATTATGTTTAAAAAAAAAACATTTTGGAGTTGCAGTGCAACTGCCATTAACCATGACTTATCTTGAAGCAAATGATCTCCTTCTTCTTTATTGCATACAAAAACAAGTATACATACAAATTGAAGTAATATAGCTTATGTACAATGCCGAGTTTAACCCAGAATTAGATTTTCTCACAGCAAACCTAATTTCGATTGCGAGATTTAATTTAGATTTTCTCTTCTTTTAAAGATATTTAAAATCTTTATTCTTTTAAAATCTAGATTCTTTTACCTGAATCTGATCATTCTGAAAAAGAAACCGACTTTTGATGCTAACTACCAACTATATTATTTTCTAACTGCCGCACTCAGAGAGCTTTAATGATTACTTAGGCCGTCACTTAGTAAAGATTTGACATACTTTTGTATGACAAAACTGTCAAAACCTAACCTAACGTTTACTTAGTGATGGCCTAAGTAATCATTAATGCTCTCTGAGTGCGGCAGTTATTGATTTATCAAGAATTATTAATGTTTCCTCTCTTGCATTATAAACAAGGGTAACAACAAATGCACACACTAAATTATCAAAATGATCTACAGGGCGTGTTCTATTACTATAGTTCCCGGCAATATTATATTACTAATTGTTAACAGCACTTGCCATAAATACAGCTTACGACCATCCCCTATAATACTCGGTTTAATTTACCATCGTTGTTATGTGTAGCGACACATCAAACTGGTATATTTCCAGTAGAAGTTGGACTCGTATTGTATAGGGCTGAAGACTCGATTTTAAATAAAATACATACTTTACTATATTACGAGTAAAAGTATAGAACAATAAGATAAACTGCACCTACCCCAAAAGAATAGCGGATCGCATTGACTTAAAAAATATGATTCTGTTTTGTCCGTCAGTTAGATTAACGAAAAATATTGGATACGTGTTTTTTTCTACGATTTGTTTGTTTGTTTGTAACGAATAGGCGTTAACGGACTCCGACGTCCGGGGGCTTGTGACGTCACTTGTAAGTAAAAAATGTATTAGCTTGTCACGAGTTTTTGAAGCACTGTATCGTCTTAATTTTTTGTTTACGTGAAAATAGAAAAAAATATGTGGTCAATATTTTTTGAAAATCTATCTGACGGACTAATTAGTTTTTTTTGTCCGATCCCCTATTGGTCCGCAAAAGAATGATGATGAATTTATTGTCTTAACAGCTCATTTATTGTATTACCCAGTAGTAACTGAGTTGTGATCAGATAGCCATCCGCTCTATGTAAATACTGGTATTCTGCTCCATTCGGCAGGACTGGAACCTGACCCCATCATGGGTAGAAAAAAGTTAGGCAGAAAATGATGACTTTATTGCATATCAGCTCAAAGATCTTTTACAATGTTGCTGGGAGCTATGGCTGTCTTATTGCTGAAAGCAATTGCACTGGCCGACTTACTTGCAAGAAATAATTAAATCACCACTGCTCTCAAAACTTAAACTTTGTGAAGAAACCGATAAGGTAACAGAAACAAAAATTTGAAGACATGTGGCATCATCGACGTGGCTTATGACCCACTCGCTGACACATAGAAGAATCTTGTTTACCAGCTGTGGGAACATAAGATTATGTTTAATGTAAAAGCTATTCATACAGTGAGAGGTCAGCTTATACTGGAAATGTATGCAGCTTGATTTGTCCTATGTCCATCTTATGGGGATGAACGATGGAAGTGTAAATTAATGTTTTGAGGGTAGTTCTGAACTTGTGGTGATACTTATGTGATAATGTGGGTAAGAAGGAATGTTTTATTGTGAGTACCACAAGTAAAAATACTTGCAAGTTGGTTGTATGATACCCTCATGCCTCGGAAAGCACGTTAAACAGTTGGTCCTGCACCGGGTCTCTCTTCATGTCGGATAGCCGTCTAATCGGACTATGACAGTAAAGGAACAAAGACTACACCTGAGTCTGCGCATACACTTAAGACACTATTATATTTCCCCCCACCGATGGCTAAGATTGGCCGCCATGATCAAATCTCAAAATCAAATCAAACCGGTCAAGACTAGTGACGAGGTCATGTGTAGCAAAAAACAAACAACTTTTTAGTTATTTCGTGTTTGTTCTTTCGTTGGTCGCGTAAAATTTTTTGCAGATGATTTAACTTTTGAGTTTGTTTATAGGTTTTGTGACTTTGAATTTTTTTTAAACATATAAGTGTCATATATTTTTGTAATCTCCTTTTAAAACACTTTATTTTAATACCCTACTCGATGGTATTCGATTTTGTTGATATCCGCGATATTGCCCCCAAAATTCGCAAATTTCTTTGTTTTTTCAAATTTTAATGTAGCCCTTGTGCCATCAAGACGAATCTAACGACGTATATTTTATTCAAATCCCTTCATCCGTTTAGGAGCTATGAAGGAACAAAGAAAAGGCCATACATACACGCCAAACCCATAACCCTCCCTTTTGGGCATCGCCGCAGTCGGGTAAAAATACAATACGCATATTGGTATAACTGTATAATCACAAACTTTTTATCCGACTGCGGCGAAGCCCAAAAGAAGGGTTATTCGAATAAGTTCTTTGTTCGTAATGTTAATCCAATGTACCTATCGTATTCACAAATAAAATTATAACACTTAACTTATTTACAGAAAATAGAGAAATACCGAGAGGATTTTATGAAACTCAACGACAAATGCGGACTAAAATAGAGAGCGAATTTACTCCAATTCAATACGAATCTGAATATTCAAAGCGTCAATATTGCATTACTAACGAATGCATAAATATTTCTGTATTCTCTATTTACGGAGAAAACTAAAACAGTTACATGAATATTTAATTCCTGATACTGAAACTGAAATATTCTTATGAGTACTAACAAAGATAATTTTGTGCTTATGTATCGCATGTGCGACTGCTTGTAAGTGAGGTCTCGCTTGAGTCACATGCCACCTTGCTAATGGCAACTATCAGCTGACTTCTGTGGCAATGAGAACGCCATGAAGGCGCCTCAGGTATCAGTGGCATGCGACTACGGCTGTCTTCTATAATTTATCAAATTATCTACTTACCAGACGATTTTTCTTGTTTAATTCTTTTCTGCGTTTTTATTCGTAGTCGGGTTTTAGTTTTTAAACTTATTTTTTTATTTTGTTAAATACCCTATTATCAGGTCGGATAGAGCGACTATGCCTTGTGTCTGTGACTGTAGCTTTAGAGTGCAATGCGTCGTTCCGGGGGTTACTGCGTCGAGTTGCGCGGCGCCGGATGTTTGCGGCGGCGAGTGCTGTGGGTGCGGGGGCGTGCGGCGGCGGCGTGTGCCGTGGCGGCGGGTGCGCGGGGCTCCGGGTTGCGGGGCAGCGGTTGCGCCTTGCGGCGTGCATTCGTTGTTCTGTGATTCGGGGTCTCGTGCATTCGTTGTAGCGGTGTGCGTCGCTGCGTGCTTTCGTGCTCGCGGTTCTCGTTGTTGCTGGCATTCCGCGGCGTGTGATTCGGCGTGGTGGCTTTCGGAATGACGTATTGCACTCGTAGATTTGTTTTTATGAATTGTTCTTCTGACATTCAAAAGTGCCTATAAAGGTTTAATTGAAATAAATGCTTTGAGTTTGAGTTTGAGTTCGACAGTGTCTGGGATTGTGTCCGATTGATGGCAAAAGGCGCGCCCTCTATTATATGGAACTTAAACATAACTGGCGAAATATCGGTGTACTAATGGGTACACCTCTGCCTTACTCTTCTGGGATTACAGGCGTGATGTTGTATATGTTATTTATGACAGGGAGGCTCATTCATTTTTACGTGACTACGGCGAAGTCAAAAGGAAGGGTAATGATTTTGCCCAGTCTATGTATGTATGTATGTTTGTATATTCCACCGTATACCGCCTAGACTACAGAACGTATTTTAATAAATGAGGTGTCAATAGATTCGTAAGAATAGTTCGGGTGATGTAGGCTATAATATAACTTTTAACAAATCTTTTTAAATAAAAGACTCTTTAAAAGAAATCTTTAAAATATAGCATTGTAAAGGAAATATTTACCTTGAAACTTTATCCTGGAATTACTCAAAGATTGTTCAATGTAATCATTTATCAATCGTCCCTTATTCATTGTTACCAAGCAATCACGAACAATTTGAATATAATCAGAGAATTTATTGATCAGAGCCTTGGAAGCTGAGTGATTGAGAATTGGGATACATAAACATTTTAAGAAATTTAAGATCAGCCACAAATTACATGTAACTGTGACGACACGGTTGGCGCAGTGGCTCAAGCAGTTGACTGTCGCGCTTCGTGACGCCGGTTCGATCCCCGCACGGAACAAATATTTGTAAGGCCTACAGATAGTTGTTTCGGGTCTGGGTGTCTGTGTATGTGAGTTTTAATGTTTGTAAACGCACCCACGATACAGGAGAAATTCTAAGTGTGGGGCAAAGTTAAAAAAAAGTTATTATATTTATTAAGGAGAGGTAGGTCAAAGAAAAGGTGACTGAATCAAGTAAGGAATGATATAAAAGAAAAAGGAGTTAATAATACAGTGACATCTGATAGATGATAATGGAAGTGAAAAGTAGAATGGGACAAGGGCAGGAAATGCAAAAAAAATTGAGGATGAATGGATCGATGTTTTACGCAAAATCTACTGAATGAATTTAATTAAATTTCACACACAGATAGTTCATAACATGGATTAACATAAAGGGTACTTGGTACGTCTTGTGAGACAATAGGGTAGTTGAAAAATAAAACTAATTAGTCCGTCAGATAGATTTCCAAAAAATATCGGACACGTATTTTTTTCTTTTTACGCGTAAACAATAAATGAAGACGAAACAGTGCTTCGAAAAGTCGCGCGATGTCATCGTTTGGTACATTTTTTTACCAGAAATTGACGTCACCACCGGGGACTCACAATCTTCGACACGTTTTATTTTCGTATTTTTTTTATTATTTATTTAAACCAAAAAAAGCGTATCCAATATTTTTCGATAATCTAACAGACCGACTAAACATAATCCGCGACATAGGGTAGGTTCTTTGAATCGCGAGCTGGTTTGTTTGAGTTTATGAAATCGTTCTACATTTTCTTAATTGCCAAATTAGTCATACATACACGCCATTTTAAAATATGCCAAAACCGAAAAACAAAACATGCAAGTTACCACTACACCGTATTATTAATACGACACAAGATAAGATCACTAGGGCTGACACAATTGCAAATTACAAATTGGCAAACCGGCAATTTTATTTGCGTAGCGTGCTTTTTAATTTGTCAAAGTGGTCTTGACAAGGGTTGCTTATATTATAACGCGCCCACGATAATTTCAAGCCTTTATCATCGAAAGGGTAAGGGTGTAAAATTCTCATACTTTGTAATTTGTATAAATTGAGTCAAATTGTAATTTAGCAACGCGCTTTTTTCTTTTGTGTCTCTTTTTTTTTGTTTTATTTTGATGTTGTACAGTGGGGTGTCCCGAAATTAATACAATGTGAGGGGTATCCGTAGCGTGAAATTGACGTTTCTGATTTCGGCGGTATGATATTAGTCGGTGACGGGTGACGTGTAAGTAGGCAGCTCAGGTTTTGTACTAATATTAGGGTAAAAAAATAATGCAAAGGGTTGTCTAAGTTCAATTTTTTTTGGGTGTATAAGTTTTGTTGTTGTTGTAAAAGCAAGATTTTTATTATTATTAAGTTAAAGACATTTCCACTTCAAATACTCTAAAGCTATAAATGCCACTTCCGACTTCTCCCCGACTTCCCCCCTTCAACACTTCACCCCCTAATCATAAACCACACCGTCAAAATATCCTAAGTCTCATTGCGGCGCAACTCCACCATAAATTACCCCACCACATATTCTACTTCATTATAACGTGTGCCAACACCTACCCACATACATTAGACCGTTGACTTTACAATTAACAAGCTCCCATTGTTCCTACGTACGTAAAACTCCAGTAAAACAATAAAACATCGTCCCAATGTTATGATTAGAGGGCTGAAGGGTAGGGGCGGGGGATTTTGAGGCTGGATTATGCTAATAATATGAAAATCCGTCCCTTGTTCGTTGAGGACAAGTATGGCGAAACATGCGCGAGTGGTTGTCGCAGCCCTAAAGGAGTGACGTCATCTTGTCGTCGAATAATTCGGCATTGACGTGTATTTTATTTATGAAGACGGTGTTCTTGGGTCTAATTTTAGGCACTGAAGTGTAGGAGTTGATTGTGAAATAGAATTTGGGTATTTATTTTTGGACTGAACTAAAAATTTATTAAAGCAGCAATAAATAGCTGGGCTGGAATTAGATATAAATTATTTTAAGTAAGCCACACATGAGCTCTCACACACACAAATACTACTACACACACAGTACACTTCACGTAGCACTTAAATTTACACAGAGTCGTTCAGTTAGTCATGAGAGAGTGGAATCGAGGTGTTCGTCCCAAGTCGTAATTCTCTATAGAAAAGAACGGGGAAAGAAACGCCATGGATACTTTGAACTAGATAAACAAAACTGCTCATTCATTTGACAACTAAAAATCCTCATAAAATAGATCTGTGTATGTGTATGATATTGTGAATCTGTGCCTACTTTGTGTATGATGGTGGTTTGAAATAAAGTTTTATGTAAAATATGTTTATTCAGCTCATCACTGTAAAACGAAGTATGTATAATCCAGATTCAATCAAAAATAGATTTACCGAAATTCAATCATGTGTAGTGTTTCATTAGGGATGTTTACTGACTTTAAAAAATGTGATTCTATTTAGTCCGCCTGTTAGATTATCGAAAAATATTGTAAACGTATTTTTTGTTTTATCAAATCAATAAAAATTGACGAAGATAAAACGCGTCAAAGATTTGAATGGGTTGGTGACGTCACTGACTGCTAAGAAATGTCATACTAATGTCTTAGAGTATGACGTCATACGAGTTTTCAAAGCACTGTAACGTCTTCGATGTTTGTTTACGTGAAAAAAGAAAAAATACGTGTCCAATATTTTTTGGTTATCTATATGACGGACTAATTTGATTTTTTTTGTTTACTACCCTATTCAAATTATATTTTTTTCTATTCCAGCTATACACAAATACTGATACTGATAATCTTAGCCTGTACCATCCCACAGCAAAGCTAAGGCATAGTCATTTATATTTTAAAATCACAACTGTGTGTTCTATAAATAAAAATAAATTCATGAATTTTTAAACGTTTCAATAAATATTAAACGTTTATTAATAACGGGAGTGAGTGAGTAATTTTATTTAGAAATGTAACGAACCGTTTTTATCGGTTCGCTTGCCTCTGTGATCGTGAATGCGCACAAATGAACGGAAAATTCAATCTATTTCACGTATTTATGAGCGATTTTATTTTGTTTGTATCGTGAATAGATAATAAATGATAAGGAAGTGATTGGCTGCAGCTATGTAGCGACTTTTTTTTTTGGGGGGTAGTAATTCATCAAATAACCCCTCCCGCTCTTGAGCAGAGTGAAAAGGAGTGTGAGACTTCTACTGACTAAAAACCACCCTTCTTCCTTCTTAGCCCTATATGTCAAGGCCGGGGTATCTCTTACAGCATCCCGCAGCCCACCTGTAAATACCTATGTATTACACATTAACCTGATCTTAAACCCATCTGCATCCGCCACGTGTTTAAACCTTTCTTGATCTTGAATAAACACACAAGAGCCTTAACCTGTTTAGATAAAGTAAACACTTCTAAAACGGAGAGAGTTAATCGAACGAAATAAGTTACCTACCGTTTAGTTCGGTTACATTCTTGCTGGCAAAGTGCCACCACTCTCCCACGAGTATGACCTTGAACCTATATAGTGCTGTACTAAAGTGATGTCTAAGTCAAGCCTTTTAGTTCAGAATGCGTCATCGAAGACTAGACCAGATAAATATATAGAAATAGAGCATGCAAAGAAAACAAATATTAATATTTTGGGGTTTAAAGTTTCATGGTATATTATTTCCTACTCTGGCAGACACTGTACCATATGAGTACCTGTACAAAACAAAGAGACTCAATACTTCAATTTATAAAACATACGTCCTGACAAGTCTTCCCATTGATATAATCCTCACTATGTGACGTCACTCATAAAGCGGGGTACAGACAAGTCACAAGTGTAATCCGTAAATAATGATGTGCTCGTGAACAACGCAAATTATTTTAAAAGAGACTGCGCATTCATGTAGGCAGTATGCAATCGGCTTTTGTTTGAGTAAAATGTCATTATGTTGTTTTTTTATTTAATTATGTTGAAGCAGGTTTTAAGAATATACATACATACTGAACTCACGCCCTTTTCTCATGGAGGTAGGCAGAAACCACAGAACGCCACTTGCTACGATCCTTACATACTCATTTTGCCTTGTCCACATTCATCATACATCTGGTCATACACGCACGCCGGTTGCGACTGCTACGCACCTGTCTTTTCTTTTCTGAAGATCATCACCAATAAGGTCAGTGTATGTCTTTCTAGGGCGTCCCTCGTTTTAAGAATATGTTTGTGCCTTATAGACTACGCACGTTATGGAAGAATATACAACTGTTTGGAGTTAGCTGTACGTAACAATATCGTTTTGCACTTTTAAACTTGGTAGTTTCGAAAACTGCCTCCCTGTGGACTCCGTTCCTGAGGGTACTAGAGTTGGGTTTCAGCCGGATTTTGGGTCGTTTCATGACCGGCCGAACCGGTGGGTATGTTAAATCTTAGGAAGAAATACTGAAAACAGTAGCGAAATAGTTTAGCTAGTTTTTAGTTATTTTAAATACAAAAAACTAACGTGCTATTAAATTAATTAATGTTTTTTCTACGTAATGTCATGAAAGTAATTAAATGCATTCAAATCTAGTCGAAATCTCATATTAGCGACATTTCGTGCAATATAGCATAGTTTGGTAACTAAGTGATTAGGAGAGCAAAAAAATGGAAAATTTCCCACTTTCGCGTCGTTCTAAATAATTACTACAAAGTTGGTAATGTAAAACTGATATTTTAGGTCTATAACAAATTAACATCAATAAGGCCTTTTAAACGTGCCATTAAAAGTAAAAACAAAACAAAATCATCAAAATCTAAAAGCTTCACCTTAAAATAAACACAATTAATTATTAATATCAACCCCCCAAAAAACAGAACACAAAACCGAAAAGCACGCACTTAGAGAAAATTATATTTCTTAACTCACTCAAGCTACAGTAAGCAAAACTGGGACTTTAAGTTACCAAAGTAATATGAGCGAAATCGCTGTATAAGTATAATTTATTACGCAAACTGCGCCAGGGTAATTATTTAGGAAGCTACCTACCCTACCCTATTAAGGGGGGAGATATTAGAATGTGGTGTTTGCGAACCAATGAACTGTGAATATTTGCTTCGCGCCGGTATTGGATTGTTTGGTGTTAACGGGCTGTTTCCTATTCCGATTGGATGTTGGTTTAGTTTCTAATGTATTTCTCTCTTTTATGTTGTCTTTTCGTTGGTTTTCTTTCCTCTTCCTAATAGAAATGTTTATTGACTTAAAAAAAATGTGATTCTAATTAGTCCGTCTGTTAGATTATCGAAAAATATTGGACATGTATTTTTTGTTTTATCAAATCAATAAAAAATTACGAAGATAAAACGCATCAAAGATTTGAGTGGGGGGTTGTGACGTCACTGACCGCTAAAGAATTTCATACTAATGTCTCAGAAAATGACGTTACACAAGTTTTCAAAGCACTGTATCGTCTTCATTGTTTGTTTACGAGAAAAAAGAAAAAAATACATGTCCAATTTTTTTGGAAATCTATCTGACGGACTGTTAATTTTTATTTTAGTTAACTACCCTATTGTTTAGTTTAGTTATATTAGTTTTGTCTAATGGTATTAAAGTTAGGGATATTTTTAAATGCATCATCTGTATAATTTTTCAGCACACTAGGTAACACCACTTATTAACTGAATGCATACCAGAAAAATGAATGCTGTGCAAAAAAACCTATTCATTAATTAAACATGTCCTACAAAAATACTTAAAAAGCACACAAAATGAGATGACCTTTTTATCGAATTCACAACAAAAATGTGGTTCGTACATCGGAAAAACACGAATTGTTTATCAATAATACGAATTGTTTATCAAAAATATGAATTGTTTATCAAAAATACGAATTGTTTATCAAAAATACGAATTGTTTATCAAAAATACAAATTGTTTATCAAAAATACTAACTTGTACTCTAAACCGTTCAGGTTAGGATAGGTTATAGTAAGGTTTTTTTTTCTTCAGTTCAGTCAAACAGTTCTGCAAATAGCATTAAATAGTATATTGAATATGTTTTATGTAGTATGCACAATTTGTGTGCAAGTCAGTATTTTTGATTTAACTTTGTAATATGTTGTTATGTCTTGTGAGTAGTGTATCTACTCACACGACGGATGACGGACGGACGGTGTGTGTCTCTCTCTCTCTCTCTGTACTTGTCACATTTTGCCAGATAAGTTTAAGTCACAATGTCATACGTGCATGTAATAGGCATGTCTGTGGTGGTTCCCGGTGGATGGTATTGGGCTCGCCATTTATTAGAAAGGCATATTTATGTAGATTTGATTGTAAGATTCCAATTTCCAATACCTCCTAACGTTTCTGATCTCCCGGTATTTTGTGGAACTTTTCTAAAATTATTATCGATTACTTTTATTATACACCCCATCACTAGCAGCTGCCAAATCGTAGGTTCGCAATCGTATCGCTCAGATGGGAATAAAATTAAATATTTTTCATTGTTCCCATTAGAGCACCACGTCAAAATATTGATTGGTGCTCAGATGGGAATAGCTTTGGTGCTCAAAGCGTAGGTGCTCTAAAAATCGGTGCTCAGATGGGAATACCTCGTCTTAATAGAGTGGCGAGCCTAATCATGGAACCAAAACATAAAGCTACTTACTAATTTCCAATCTTGCTTTTTAAACTCTTTTGTTTAAGAACAGATAAAAAAATCGTCTAGTCACTAGACGATTTTTTTATGTATTGAACTATTACAGCTATTATGTTGGTACCTATGTTGTATAATATAGTTCAAAAGGTGAACAAGAGGACATCATCTTTCTAAAGACCGCTACAACTGAAATGAGGATTTTAGAGACCTCTAACTCTGATATAAACTATGAATATCACAAAATCCTAGCATAGCATGACTATATTGAAGTCATGGTTTCTATAGACCATTCAGTCTTTATTTTAAAATAAATGCCAATCGAATTAAACACTCTTTTCGACACAAATTCACTGGCCTATTATGTGGAAATGCGATAAAACACAAGCTTTTTTTAACTCCATTTTGTTTTTTTTCACTGACATCCCAATACAGTCATTGACAAAATAAATATAACGTGACGCGTTATATGGCATTCAAACGCGTTATTCTGAAAGTCAATATTGCGATGCGTTCGATTAACAAATGCATGTATGCGCGTGTTATCAGCTGGGGCCAGCCGACGGGCGTGGAGCGTAAATGACATAGTATGGTGAATGCAGTAGACTTAGTATTTAATACAAAACGGCAAAATATGATGATGTTGAACAGCATGACATAGGATAATTATTAAACAACCCATGTTTAGGTTAGGTAGCTCATGTAGGTTCGAGTCAAGTTTTTCATGGTTTAAAAGGCTCTAAAGGGTCTATTTATTTATTTATTTATTTATTACATTTAGTACAGCAAAAGCCATTAACACTAAATTAATTAGTCCTTTTACTCGGTCTTCTCGCAGAACCACAAGCATTCTAAGATTATCGTCTTCCATTCATCAGCAAACAAATCCAATCCAGGGTTGGTCTCCACGAGCGCGTTGAGCATCGTTAGCATACGTGGTATAGGAGAGGTGGACCGAGCTACAGTACGACAAAATGGGACATTAAGCAATTTATGTTTTCTGGAGCGATTATAATTATTTGGAACAAATAATTGACACAGCTCCGCATGTAAATCTGAGGCGTTGGTATGACCATGTATGATTTTATACGCTGTTGTTATTTGGTCAACAGCCCGCCTAACTTGAAGGAATTAAAATTTAAACATCCTAAAAGGAATTTAGTAGGATACATATAAGGATAGTATCCAAACACATGTTTGTAGAGGTACCTGAGAAAAGCTATTTGTACCTTTTCCAACATGAGCATATAGGTAACCTCGTGAGGATTCCACACACAAGAGCTGGTTTCAAGCTTTCACCGAACTAAAGCGTTGAACAAAAGCCTAATAACTGCCTGGTTATTAAAACCTTGACAGTTACGTAAAACAAAACCTAAGCGTCGGAAAGATTCTTTAGCCAGAACACTCTGGCTATAGACTCACTGTTCACTCCGTAGTCGTACTGTATAGGACTCCGCTTGCGGCCAAAGCTCATAATCTGACATTTAGATGTGTTAAATTCCATTTTGTTGGTGGCAGCCCATTCACTCAAGGCATCGATATCACGCTGAAGAGCTATACAATCAGACACAGAGTTAACAGTTGCATATATTTTCAGGTCGTCGGCGTCTATATTTCGCGAAGGGAAAAGGTTGATTTGTGTGTAGTTTGCCTACATTTAACCAGTTATGCCTATGTTCCAAATAGTAAAGGAGAATTCTATTGCCATCAATTCGTGTGTCTGAGCCAATACCTATTTCGACTTCTAACATAAAACCAAACAAATTGCCTCAACTATAAATTGAACTTCAAGAACCTCATCCCGCTACAGAAGCACTTAATTCCACTAAACCATCGTGCATCGCGGCAGAGGTGAACAAAAAAAATGTAATAACTTGGTCGCCTTCTACTGATACAAAAGTTTTAAACAAGTAGGTTATTGGTGTCAAACAGATGCTACGAAAGGTCCGGGTAACAACAGGCACAGTCTCTTCGAAACTGTAGAACTAAATGATCCTTTTTTTTTTTTTTTTTTTGGTGAGTGTAAAATCATCGAATAACCCCTCCCGCTCTTGGGCAGAGCGAAAGGGAGTGTCAGACTTCTACTGACTAAAAACCACCCATGTTCCTTCTTCGCCCTCTATGTCGAGGCCGCGATAACCGTTGGACTACCCGCGGCCCCGACACTAAATGATCCTTATATTATGTTTTAGGCCATTTATTCAGTTATTTTGATTATTATACGAGTATGAAAAAAATGTAGTTACGTTCACTGTTATGACACTGAGAGGCAGGGCTGTCGCTAACGTTATTGATATCTGCCAAAAATGTTAATCTAACATTTAAACTGTGTAGTAATATTCAAACCTTCCTGCAGAAAGAAGATAGAAGAGTCTTTTTGATACTATGTATCTTTCAGGACTCATTCTTGTCACAAATTCAGAAGAATTATTCCAAGAATATTATACAGATCTTTATTGCGAGTGTATTCGTTATAAACATCAGGTGGAGAAGATCTAAGATGGTTAAATTGGTTCTCTGGAACTTCGTCGAGCTTCAATGTCTCGGCGCTTTTCTGTTGGTCGCCATTGATTATAGTTTTTAGGAAAGACAGCAGTTTGGAAATAGTGTGGCGGGCTTGCCCCAAAACGAAGGTGAAATTTTAATTTTTCATGTATAAAAATTAAAATCGTGTAAAAAAACCATTACCCAAAATTGAGCCACTGCTACACTTCCCACTACATCGCGATAGCGGGTAGCCGGGCGCCAAGTGCAATATCCGCTTTGACCGCGCGTTCAGCTAATTGATTCCGACTCCATTCACGACAAAACATATTGCGCGCCACATTTCAAATATTTTTTATTTGAAGTATTGCTTCGTCCAATTACTAGATTTTTTATTAAAAATTTGGTAGGGATGTGTGGAGTGGTTTTGAACCCAGTCGAGTGGTCGGTCGCGAGCCTGAGCCTGCTAAACATGAGGTCCTAGGTTGATTCCCGGAACGGGTAAAATGCTATTTAGGTTTTTCATCAGGAATTTCCAAACGGATAATATGTTACATAATGGAACTGTTTCCTCAAACATATGAGAAACATTGAATTGCAAAAATACTAACGTCATTAGCTTTTTATATTTTTTATCCCCTACAACACAAAATTTACATTTCCAGGGCATCTGTTTGGTCCTATTCGGTTTAGGTTGACAACCCGTAAATATAATTCGTGAATGATATTGTTGGGTTGCAGTGGATAGAAAGAACACGCTCAGAATATAATAATATTGTAATGGAAAAATACAACAGAATATGGTTGTACAGTTGACAAGAGTATAAACAAAATATGTAACTAACCAAATACGAACAAAACAGACAGCTATCAAAACAAGTAAAACACATACAAATAAGGCCAGTGCCGGTAGCATCAAGCATGGAGGTGATTATCATCAACAGATATGGGTTTCTTTATTTTTATAGCAGCATACACAATACCTGCGATTTTTCCTACTGATCCATATATTGAAATATATGTTACATCGCTAGGGAGCCTAGATTTGTTCTCGGTTCCTGGAAATAGTTGCGCCACGTATTACATGAGGCTAAAATATAATAGGAAAAATGTAGATTTACTATTGGCTACATCGAGGATAGCAGGCTTGATGTTATGGTTTGTATGTACGTTTACCTTTCACAATAAATTTCATGAAAGATGGCGAAAACAAATAATTGATTAGCTAATTAACTTTAATGTAGAAATCAATAAAATGTCTAGTTCAAAGGTTCTCGAGTGACGACTGCGAAACGGAAGACGCAGCGTTGGTAGGCCTCCCACCAGGTTGACAACCGGTAGATGCAAACGGCAGGTTGCCGTTCTGTATGGCGTTCTATAGGGGAGGCCTTTGTCCAGCAGTGGACGTCTTATGGCTGATGATGATGATGAAAATGTCTAGTTTATATTCTAAAGTTAAACATGTGTGATGAAAAAGTCACCTGGTGCATACGTTTCCATCTGTCGTCATCATTCATCAACATTCCGTTGACCTTCTACCAAATCAATTGGCATCGGAGCAGCACGTCTTCCTCTTCCATTGATATCTTTATTTTCTACTTTTTTAAGTCCCTCAAAATATTCTTAAATATTTTCTAAATCATTAATTATTAAATCTTCATGTAATCACACACAAAAGGGATGTTTACTGACTTAAAAAAATTATTAGTCCGTTTGTTAGATTATCGAAAAAAAAATTGTATACGTATTTTTTGTTTTATCAAATCAATAAAAATTGACGAAGATAAAACGCGTCAAAGATTTGAGTGGGGGTTGGTGACGTCACTGACCGCTAAAAAACTTCATACTAATGTCTTTGAGTATGACGTCACACGAGTTTTCAAACCACTGTATCGTCTTCATTGTTTGTTTACGTGAAAAATGAAAAAATACGTGTTCAATATTTTTTGGTAATCAATATGACGGACTAATGAGATTTTTTTGTTACCTACCCTATTATCATCACCCAACATCTGTTGAGGCAAGCGTTGCAACTCAGTTTATTTTAAATAAAAGGTTTGTCAGCATGCGTCTACTGTATTAATTACTTGGAAAAACCAATCGGTGCGAGTGTTTAATACGGGGTAGGCCGGGAGTCGAGAGCTTGTCTGCAACAATACGTGTCGATGCGTACTGCAAACTCTTTTCCAATACAGCCTTGATTGAGCGACGTGTATTGTGTACTGGTGTACTGTTTTTGCATGAGGAGGATACGGGTTTTTTTTGTGCTTGTTGCTGTAGCCTTTATATTGACAAAACGAAAAAAAAATATAACTTTTTTAAATTCGAGCCATTTCGAACTAGTTCTTGGTATACGATGCAAAGCCCTTGTTTATGACACGGGTACAGTTCCTTTAGCTATCTATTACTGAAACGACCTCCGTGGCTGCTGATGGTAGTTATTTTTTCAAAAGAATAATCAATTAACAAACCCTTTAAAAAACACCTAATCCTGTCCAAAAACTGATAAAACGACGACTAGTTTCCAACTCCACAAACCCAAAAAATAAATCGTCAAATGTGACAACGGCACACAAAAAGGACATTTTTCATAGACGATGATGTTTTCATATTTATTGCCTCGGCTCTCGGTCTAGCCAGCGACCGTTAAAATTAATATGCCTTTGAACGTTATTGCTGGAAGGCTTTTTATGTCGCTCTACGCAGGGATACTTGAGTCTACTGTTTCAGGTATTTTATGCGACGGAATAGCTGAAAGGGAACGGTATTTGAAAAAGAAAGAAGATGGTAATTTAATGGAACTTGAAAGAGCTAGTTAGATTTCCATGTAATTTTCCTTTAAAAAATGCTTTAATAATAATATATAGTTATGTAATAATTTTCTTGATTTTCATGTGCTGGGTAAATAACATTGTATATTATGTACAGTCGAAGTAGCTAATAAGTATACAGGTATAGTTTTCACTGAAAATATTGGTTGCAATTTTGTTTCATAAAGTGTTTCGCATTAAACTACTGATGTCAAATGCTGTATCGTTTGGCATCAGTCTCTTAATGTATCTGTATAATCTTTAAAGTAAATTGAAGTTAGCTGGCTGTATACTTATTTGCTTGATCGACTGTACAATCCTGTGGAGATTATATTTTCCAGCTATAAATTTTGCCTTAGCCTAAATGTATTAAAATCAATTTTCAGTCAGTCCATTTCTCAATTTCTGTATTGATTCAGTCGGGAAAAAAATTAAAAAAAAGCTATGAAAATTCCTAAAACGCACACATCTTTAAAAGCCATTCTTGCTGGTTTCATAATCGCAATCACATTTATATAAGTTAACCTTCGTGAAATTAACCTCCACAATGGCCTCGCCGAAAAATAGCTGAGCCGAAAATTGTTACTGAAACGTTTCCTACCGCTGCCTGTGGGCATTGCTTTATTTGTGTACGGTTTAGATATTGGTTGTTGATAGTTTTGGATCGGTGGCTGCTGGAGAAAGAGTTTGGGTTCAGGTTAAGAGTAGTGGTTAGCGGCATTTTAAGAACTATTATGTGACTATGTTGGGTGACCTTGTTTGTTTTTGCATGAAGATGTTAAAACTAGCCGTGTCGACGGCGCGTTCGTGTTCCACGCGCACCTCAAAGAGATGTCAGCAACATGGAAGGGATGCCCGTCGGGGCTGCGGGTTGTTTGAAAGAGATACCGCGGCCTCGACACAAAGGGCTAAGAAGGAACATGGGTGGTTTTTAGTCAGTAGAAATCTGACACTCCCTTTCATCCTGCCCAGGGTTAGGGTTTGATGATTTCCCACCCACAAAAAAAGATGCTAAAACTACAGATGCAAAAGGAAAAAAAATGTGGTAATTTTTTGAAGGCTGAAGAAAGCAGGTTTATATAATTAGTATCGAATTGATATTTAAGGTCTATGTACCAATCCTTGTTGGTAGTAATTACAGAAGCACTATTTTTGTATGAGAAAGTAAGCAGGTACTTTATATCTTGTTTTTAAATGAAAATGTTTTGTTTACAGGAAAATACGACTTTTATTGCAATTTTAATGTTTTTCAAATACGACCGTTCTACGTAAGTTCATACATAAAATCCTCGTTTTCACAATAATAGTGCTTTAACTTTCGGATCCTCAAATCCATATGTATGAGCCAATATATTTTTCCATCAAAACTTTACGAAAAAAATACAAACACCAATAGAAATTCATCATTCACAGTTTCCAATACTAGAATCGTATAAAAACCGGCCATGGCAATATCCATTGCCTTCGGGGCAGTTACGTATTCAACAGATATATTTATTAGACACCCAAATTCCAACCCTAACCACCAACCCATAGAATTCAAAATCAATTGTCTGATTTTCTACACGCCACTTGAAAACTGAAATTGTTCGTTGAATTTTCGACTTTATGTGTTTGCTTTAAGGTCTATATGTTTGATTGTCATATTGACTAGATACGAAAGGTTTGTTGACGCAATCAACGCTGGCAGGTCACAGTACGGTCAAAGGTTCCGTCGGTATTTGCTCGGACATATACATATCGTCAGATATATTTTATGCTTTGTATATAGTTTGTGGACGGCGTTAAAGCTGGGTATTGATTGATGCATGTATTTGTTTGAATTCTTCAATCAGTGAAAATTAGTAAACGCCGATTTCTTATTCTATTGATTGATGCATGTATTTGTTTGAATTCTTCAATCAGTGGAAATTAGTAGACGCCGATTTCTTATTCTATTGATTGATGCATGTATTTGTTTGAATTCTTCAATCAGTGGAAATTAGTAGACGCCGATTTTTTATTCTATTGATTGATGCATGTATTTGTTTGAATTCTTCAATCAGTGGAAATTAGTAGACGCCGATTTCTTATTCTATTGATTGATGCATGTATTTGTTTGAATCCTTCAATCAGTGGAAATTAGTAGACGCCGATTTCTTATTCTATTGATTGATGCATGTATTTGTTTGAATCCTTCAATCAGTGGAAATTAGTAGACGCCGATTTCTTATTCTATTGATTGATGCATGTATTTGTTTGAATTCTTCAATCAGTGGAAATTAGTAGACGCCGATTTCTTATTCTATTGATTGATGCATGTATTTGTTTGAATCCTTCAATCAGTGGAAATTAGTAGACGCCGATTTCTTATTCTATTGATTGATGCATGTATTTGTTTGAATCCTTCAATCAGTGGAAATTAGTAGACGCCGATTTCTTATTCTATTGACATTCGCTCGAGGCTAACTAATGTTATGCGGTCGTAGCATTACATGTATACTTATATTATAAAGAGGTAAAATTTGTGCGTTTGTGAGGGGATAATGTCTGGATATACTCAACCGAATTAGATTTTTTTTTTCACCTATTAGAAAGCCACATTATTTGTGAGTGTCAATGGCGATATTATATTACCAGAGCACGTGGGCAAAGCCGCAGGCAGAAGCTGGAAATTCAGTAAAATTACTACTGTAACGATTACTCATTCACTTGATTAAAAAAGTCAATTCGTCTTCAATCTCGTCTTATGATTAAAGTTTCTGATTTCCTTAGGATATCTAGGTTAGGTATTAAATCTATGTTATCGTTAAGTAACTGTTTTAGAATTATTATTTACTTAATATACTCGAAAAGCATTATAACACAATTCTGAAATTCAAAACAAAGGTGATTTAGTACAAATTGCTAATATTCTGTGCAAGGTAACATTATGATACGCTAAAACCCTTATAAGACTTATATACTTCGTACTAAAATAACAACTTCCCAGCTCTTAAGCTAATTAAAAACAATTTTAAGCAAACCTAATAACTAACACACACACATACTTGCACATAATGTATTATTTAGCATAGCATCCGCCTCTCGTAGCACGTGTGCGCGTAGCACACGAGCTACGCCGTAGATTTGCTACGCCGTAGACCGGCTACGCGCGTTGATACGGATCTTTTGCGATACATAGAACGTGACCAATGCTTGAATTTAATCTAGATTCTTATAATTTAATGTACAATCAAAACTATAGTATAGTTACTAATTGCTTATGATATTCAAGCTTATTTACAACGGCGAGCTTAGATTTTGAAGGTGTAGTACGAAGTGATATTTGTTTATTTTTAAAAGGTAAGTAAATAAGATTATTTTCATGTTTTTTTTTCCCAAGAATTGAACTGAAGTTATTTAAGTCAATTTGTAGTAGATTACTAGGTGTTGCCGGCGGCTTCGCCCGCCATAACTCGAAAATTATACCAGAGGAAGATAAAATCGGGAAAAAATCTATCCTATGTGTTAATCTGAATATACTCGTAAATTATCTTTGTACAAAATTTTATCTAAATCCTTTCGTTTTTATTTTTATCCGTACTTTTAGCGAGAAAGAGAAACAAACATCCTCACAAACCTTCGAATTAAAAATATTAGTAGATTATTACTTACTTCCACAACTTTTTTTCTTATTTACGTTAAACAAAAAAAGATAGAAAAAATCATCAATTTTCATTAGACATTTAGTGTGAAGAAATGTGTATCCAATTAAAATAAAATAATACGATCAACGCTCCTTACAAAAGTCCTACAAAAAGCAAAAAAAAAAATTGAGAAAATAACATAAATACAACGTCTACGAATAATTCTGATAAATGCTACGCCGTAGCTTCGTTGCTCAACGTCTACGGCTGTTGCTACGGCAGATTATTTTCCTAAGAGCATTATTTTTCTACTACTTTATATTTCAATATAAGCTCTCATTTGTGTGATGTTTAAGCATGTTATTCCTTTTTGTAAGAAGAAGTGTTTTAAATGCTTAAATGGTACACGAGTCATAGGTATTACGTTTCTTATAAAGAGATATGAATGTATTCATATAAAAACATACATCAAAGGAATACATTTTCAAGAAAATTAGGCCACCTTTTGTCTACAATAAGCTGTGTTCTAGCCATTGTATACAACCATTTAATTTTAATTTGGAATTACAGACATCATAAACTACATATAAAGTTTGGCGAGTCAATAGGGGGATCGGACTGAGTCAAAAAAATATGATTCTAATTAGTCCGTCAGTTAGATTATCGAGAAATATTGGATACGTGTTTTTTTTTGTTTTATCAAATTAATAAAATTGACGAAGATAAGACGCGTCAAAGATCATGAGTTTGTGACGTCATTTGTATGTAAAAAATATACTAACATGTGACGTTTTCGAAGAGTCCACGAGTTTTCGAAGCACCGTATCGTGTTTATGTGAAAAAAGATTTTTTTTTGAAAATCTATCTGTTGGACTAATTAGTTGTTTTTTGTCCGATCCCCTGTTGTAAGAACAATAATAAAACTATATAATTGTAAATAAGTCAGAATTTGTAACCGGTGGATGGCATTATAGATGTGGATGGAGTAGAGTGCAGTGGTGGCCCAGAGTTTGCGTCCGCGACTTACAAACAGTTGGTCGTGGGTTCGAACCCAGACAGGCGCATTAGTCTGTGCAATTTATTTCATCATCACTGCTCTCAAAACGGTGAAGGAAAACATCGTGAGGAAATCGGCATATTTTAAAACCAAAAATTCGAAAACATGTGACATCTACCAAATAGCACTGAGTCCGCGTGGTGCATTATAGCCCATTCCTCTCTTGGAGAGGAGGTCTGAGCCACTGCAGTGGGAACAGTATAGGCTGATGATGATGATGATGAGCTCGTGACTTAATAAGAACTGCCACTCGGGTCGATCTTTAGGTTAAGCTGCGCTTGCCTAGGTCGATCTGTGGATGGGTGACCGCCCATTACATACCGAGTTTCCTCCGTGCCTCGGAAAGCACGTTAAGCTGTTGGTCCCGGGTGCCATATATAGATCTTTGGCAGTCGTTACGGGTAGTCAGTGACCTGAAAGTCTGACATCCAGTCTTACCAAAGGGTATCGTATTACCTAGTATTAACTGGGTTGTGGAGGTCAGATAGGCAGTCGCTCCATGTAAAATACTGGTATTCAGCTGCATTCGGTTAGACTGGAAGCCGACCCCAATATAGTTGGGAAAAGGCTAGGCAGATGATGATGATGATGATGATGATGGATTGCAATAGGCTCCTCCCACTATAACATAGGACCAAAACGTAACTGGCGATATATAAATGTATTTAGTTTCCTACCCTTATCCCATTCTATTTGGGGTTGGCGCAACACGTTTTAATCTTTAATTCTTCCCTCTTAGTCATGACTGTGGCATTTACTCCTTTCATATCATTCCTCACACAATCCATCCATCTTTTCTTTGAGAGAGAGAGGACTCTCTCTCCATCCATTAATAAAGTTTACTAGCTGTTGCCAGCGGCTTCGCCCGCTACAGCTCGAAAATTAAACCCAAGGGAAGATAAAATCGGGATAAAATCCTGTGTTAATCCAGGTTATAAACTATCTGTGCACCAAATTTTATTCAAATCCGTTCAGTAGTTTTTGTGTGAAAGAGTAACAAACAACATATTATATACATACTTGAAAACTTTCGCGTTTATGATTTATTTATTTATCATCTTACATCTACCATAACAGGGCAACCCCAATGCGATTAATGCGCCTTAATTACTTAATACTAACTTAATTGTTACTTATAACTAATAACAAATAAAGCATTACTTGTGAATTCACTCAGAGAACAACAGAATGTGTTCGTGTGTATACAGAGATGATATTAGTAGGATATCCATCACTATTCGACACTATACTTAAATATGTCTTAACTCCATATCAATGTCCTAAGCCATTACAACTAGCACTAGATGAAAAGCAGCTGGCTGAAAGCTTTCCTGAATAAAGCTTAGAAAGTGTTTATTTCAGGAATCGGCTCCGACCGGAGTTCGAGTAGAAGGCGGCTCGCTCGCCAGCTATAAATGTCTCATTAGTCAAACTTTATGGTTGACCCGCCCTACTCTGTAATGTTTCATTTCACTAAGGACCTAGATTCCGTTTAGATGTGCTATGTAGGTGAATGTTGGGAGTACATTTAATTCACTGAACTAAAGTTTATCTTGGATCTAGTGGTTAATTATTGAATGGAACGACCGGTTACTCCCAGGTCGAGCTAACTCTTTGGTGTATTTAATGGTTACACTAACAGCAGTGAACAGCAGCCACCTATTAAACCTGTATGAAAAGCATAATATCGAAATAATTTAAAGGTTTTGGTATGTATGCTTATTGTATGAATACGCAGCATTTAGTATAGTGACGGCAATAACTCATTAATTTAAAATAATAAAAATTTCTTATTTACATTTAAGTTATGATCACGCTTGTAACCCGTGAACGGTTACGGTAGAGGGTATCCACAAGTACACCCACAGTTCGCTCATTATGTTTAAGCTTATTGTATTTAAGGCAAGCCACCAACCAAGTAACACACTAGAGCAACAAGGCGTACAGTAGAACTTAAACAATTCTGGCAAAATGTGCTTGCACTATAAGCACACTTCTACCAAATCTAATAAAAAACTAAAAAATCCGACTGAAAAATCTGAAAAGTAGAAAACAAGCAATGTGCTTATATTTTTTTGCTTTTCAGTTTTTTCAGTCGGGTTTTTTAATTTTTTAACTACTGTTGTTTTTTCATATTTTAACAAGGTACCTCATTTCGACCAATAACTTACAAATCACGATTGTCGTGAACCTTAACATTTAAAGTGCTTGTGAAAAAATATAGGTCGAGGAGCAACATTGGCCCGTTGGCCCTGATTCCACATTATTGATGAGACCGGGATTACTTGATGCTGAAGTCGTTTGGTGATTGATATCATCGGTCGTTAGGGCCGACTTTATGTATTTTTCCTGGAAGGATCAAGTCAGGTTCGGTTATGGCTCACCTGATGGTAATTGCTTCCGAAGGTTTTCTGTATTGAGTGTTTGTAAGGGTAGGAACTACTTGGTACTTCAAACCGGGTAATGTTTGGCTTTTACGGGTTCGTAGAAACATTTTTAACTGAACTTATACATAGTGTAAGAGATTGTCCTCCGCAGACTGATGGAATGAATTCAGCATATCATACTTAAATCATCGGTCATCATCATAAGCTTATAAAGTTCCCACTGCCAGGGACTCAGGCTTCCTCTCTAGAAGAGGGCAGTGCTATAATCCACCACGCGAACCCAGTGCGGGTTGGTAGATGTCACATGTCTCCAATTTTTTTTGTTCTAAGACATACCGATTTCATCACGATGATTTTCGTCACCATTTTGGGAGCAGCGGTGATGATATTAATTAAACAAAGTAATGCGCCTGTCTAGGTTCGAACCCACGACTAACTGTTCGTAAGTCGGTTCCGCCACCGCTGGGCCATCGATGCTCTCTATCACCGGTACAAGAAATTATTTCGAGAACTTTGGGGGAATCAAATAAATTTATTTATCGATATGTTTATGATATCACATGTATAGTTTGATTTGTTTTATTTCTTCCTGCAATGTATCGTCACCGTGTGAAAAGGCACGTAGCGGTAAGTGCGACGACGAGTTCGATGAACTCTGTCGCTAGGCAAGAAGTCAACAGATGATTTGAGTTTCCCGTAGAAAAAATCCGGTGAAATATTTATTTATTTATTTACCACTAGTTATAGCAACACTACAGACAATACATCCAATACGATGCTATAAGACACAACATAAAACAAAATAATAATAAAAATTAAATTAAATTAAACTACAGAAAAATCCGTAAAACATGACAAAGCTCATAGTTGCACCCCATTTTCAATAACTATTTGTGATTAATATAATATGATTTAAAGTAAGTAGCTAAATGCGCCCTCTTAGTTTAAAAGGAATAATAGCAAATAAATAAGTAAATTTTATTGCGAAAATGTTCCAAAAACTGTTGGAAACAGCATTGGGTATATTTTTAAATGAAAACAGTGCATTTTGCTAACGAAGTTTTGAACAGCGGAGTTCCAAAATTTTTTTTTGAAAAATAAAAGCTCTACGGCTCGTCCGGACTAATCCGAGGATTTCGTTAATTTCGTGGAACGAAAATTAAAATGTCCCGAAAAATGTCGACGTGTCGTTTTTAGAAAATTGTGTTTAGAATTTTTTCGTTATTCTTACACCCACTAAAGCTTTGAAATGTGTTAAGCAAAAGTAAAATATCTAAAACGGAAATAAAGTTTTAGTACAAACAAAACTAAGAAAAATATTTTTTTTAACCGACACTATTCCACATTTGATTTTCGTTCACCTTCGTCGAGGAGCTCATGGCTTAATAATAGTCAATCTTTAGGTTAAGCCGCGCTTACCTAGGTTGGTCTGTGGATGGGTGACCGCCCATTTCATACCGAGTTTCCTACGTGCCTCAGAAAGCACGTTAAGCTGTTGGTCTCCTCTGTCATATTTAGATCTTTGGCAGTCGTTACAGGTAGTCAGTGACCTGAAAGTCTGACACCCAGTCTAACCAAAGAGTATTTTATTACCTTTTATTAACTGGGTTGTGGAGGTCAGATAGGCAGTCGCTCCATGTAAAATACTGGTATTCAGCTGCATCTGATTAGACTGGAAGCCGACCCCAACATAGTTGGGACAAGGCCAGGCAGATGATGATTTTCGTTCACCTTCGTACGGGTAAACTTATTAAAAAAAAGCACACACATTTTGACACACAAAACATACATTTATTTTATTCAACGTAATGACGTATCTATCGTAATATAACATCAATACGAGACCTGTCATGTGACAATCCTTTGAATGTCACTCAAAATAAACAGAAACACGTAAATGAAAAAAAAAAATCTATCATTCCAAATAAACAGTAAAGGGGGAATAACTACAGGCCAGACACGTTCACAAAGGGCCTGTCAAAACCATCGAACCTTTGAAATAATGGGCGTTAGATTAACTGTACTGACGAAGAGAAAATAATGTACTTTGTGTTACTGTCATTTATTATTTTTTTAAATATATATTTTTTTTGTCCATATCTTATCATTTTGACGTAGTGGGCTGTTTGTAGATTGTGAAGATGATTTGCTGTTGTTTTAATAATTATTTTTATGTCAGACTGGATGTCGATATTTATTGTGAAGGAGGCACAACTCACTTCTACACTGATTACCGACACATCTCTTAAAGTATTGAGCTATCGGTCAAATCAAAACAAAAAAAAAACGAATTTATCAAATTGGACTTCTTTGTGAAACGTTAAGCGTGATCATACATTAAAAAAAATATCCTTTTGGTCGTCGGTTAAAAATGTGAAAATACATGACTGTGTTTATTTTATTTCTGTTCATAAAATCTTCATCAAGATCATAACAAAAATTAACCCGAACAGAGATGTTCAAACCCAGAACCAAAAAGTACCATTATCTCATTACCTAATTTACCCGAAATTAGACCAAGTTTTATTAACTTATGAATTTTGATTAGATTTATTTTTCTCCGAGAGAGCGTTCGGTAGCGTGTCCTCTTTCCTATTTAATTAATTTGGCATTTAATGTAATTTATCGTGAACCCTCGCAAAGTCATGCTTTTCTTGCGTCGGTAAATTTTTCAAATTAAAAAAGAACCCTTTTTTCTTGGGTGAAATGTGTAGTATTGACATTTTCGGTTGGTTTGGGTTGAGCAAATAAATCAGGTTTATTTTCAGAGGGGGTGTTGATGATTGCTTTAATTGCATCCCCTGCATCTGTTCGTGTTTTAATTATTTTTGATGTGTCTCTTATCTTAATATTTGCTTGGGTGCGTTTGTTTGTGTCCCCCTCAAATTAAGACGTCGATGTTTACTCAGTTGTTTTCTGTCTGCCTTTCACGTTTCCTGCCCTGTTCGGGTTCATTGATATTTTATATGTTCAACTGAAGTGAACAAATACAAATATTTGTAAATTTAATGAAATTTCATTATTATTTTATTGGAGTTGTAATTAGTATCGAAATGTAAATGAATTCATGTTTATAAAGTAAAAGAGACACTCCTTACCTCGTAAATTAAGTCTATCTTCAATATTGTTAAATATTTACACCGCCGCTTATAAACTAGTTTTACATAATTATGTTTGACCTTTCTGTACCATGTGGTGTTTCCATCTGTGTGGTGCTTTCTTCAAAAGACCATCTCAGACACTAATCTGCATAGCCTTCATGTGTGTCCCAAGATTATGTCTGGACCTTAAACTTATTGTTAACCATTTTATACCATTTTAAAAGATTAAAAGAGTAACCTTTGGAGTTTCTTGCCGGTTCTTCTCCTTAGGAATCGACCAATGCACCGAACCGTGCCCCTTTTTTATGTCGACGTTTTACAAGTGCCCATGTAGGCCTATGTAAAATAAAATATTTTTGACTTTGACTTTGACTACATCATCATCATCATCATTCTCCTGCCCTTATCCCAATTTATTTGGGGTCGACCCAACATGCCTTTTTTCCGTACTTCTCTATTTCTCGTCATGTCAGCAGTCACCTCCTTTCTAGCCAAAAGTGGTTATTATATAAATATTTCAAAGTGTACGTAACTTAAATACGAAACAAGTAAACCATAAAAGCACTTTATTAAAGCCTTAAAAACAAAGTTAGCCGCCACCAATTCTTTACAAGACATAATTAAACATTTCGCTCCTTAATTACCAGTTGCTGCGTAAATATTAAGTCAGTTAAGTTTTAACTAATTGGCTATATTGTTAGACGAAAGTTTCAATAAAATTGACCCTACCCTACCTCCGTGCTTATTCAGTCGGGTAACTAATAAGAAAACTTCTTTATTCTACCCTCTTTAGTTAGAAAATGTTTTATTTGCTCTACGTGCTGCGCAAATGGCTCGCTGAACTGGCAACATCTCACTTTGAAAATATTCTGGACTTCATTTTAGCATAGCATTTTGTATTGTGAAAATATTTTTTGAATTATAAAAGCGAAAATTACGAGTTAAGTAATTTGGATACTAATTTTGTACAAATTATACGTATTTAAAAATCACAATCTGTCATTGTCAAAATTTACTGTACATGCATACAATACGACACAATAAATATATAATATGTCACACTGAAAGCACTGTTGTATGAATTGTTTATACAAACCAGCAAATTTATAAACGTTGCCAATATTTAAATAATTAATTTCTCTTACTGTTCATTGATTCTGATTTTGGTTTCTTAATAAGTGAAGTCTCATCGGAAAAAGTTGGTCTAATGAATAAAATGATATCATTAGTCCAAAATGATTAAAATGTTAAGACACAATACATCAGCAGGGCTATTGCGTATCTTTTAAATCACAGTGGCTATCATATTGTCTATGGATTAACTGTCAAATTGGTTATGGTTTAGTACAAAATGGAACCATTTGACAGTAATTGAAAGGCACTATAGGTTAGCCACTGTCATTTAAAAGATACGCAATAGCCCTGCAGAACAAATTAATATAACACAACAAGCTAACATTGATCCTATTTTTTTTTTAAGAACAAAGAGCTTTTTAACACATTCTGCAACAAGGATATTTATATCAAAACAGAGAACCAATAACTGATTCATATTTGCTACCTACCCCCCATGGAATACAGAATAAAAATATAACGTATGTACGTTTATAAAGTAAAATATCTCGCAAACAAAAAAGAAAAGTTAATGCTCCACGCCTCCGGATCTACATACTTTCCATGCTTAAATAGAGATGAGATAATATTCATATCGATAATGTGGAATATTTTTTGAAAGACAACGATAATTTGGAATGACACAAATTATGTTTATTGAACGGCTTTGAACAGGTAATAATAAAGTCAGTCATTTTAACATCCAAACATCATACATAAGCATCGTTGGCAATATCTTCACGTAAACAACTTAAATTCTATGTTCTGAACTTGTATGTTGCAGAAATAAAAGCGAATAAAACTAGATGGAACATTTCAACCGAGCAAAGTTATTAGCACAGTTTCGCTGTATTGGGACTTTGAAACTGTCAATTTCCTTTCGCTATCGTCTGCGCCACTATCGCTACAATAAAATTTTATTGGCTCGCTATCGTCGTCGATAAATATCGATAGTCGAACTGTTGTCATGAATTTATCGATACACATCAACAGCACTAGTCATAACTCCGAGTTAAGGTCGAATCTCAAACAAAACGCGACGCTGAATTGCCGGCAAATATGAGCTCGAACTTAGGTGGGCACCGAAATTAGATTTACGAGTTCGGGAATTTTCGGAAGTCATCGGATCAGTACCGAACCTCCTGCTAGGGTACGTATTATCATATAAATGCGGAGTTGACGGAAAAATATTGCCGAGGTGTGCCGCGGCTCCACCTGTACTCTGTTGAGTAAAATAGGAACGTGAGCCAAATAATACGCTGTTTAGGTGTACGAGCGGGGTGATTCAGTTAACTGTACTGCATGAATGTTTTATTTGCTGAACGTATTCTCGGAAATGAGCCGTGATCATCTTTGTTTACACTTAATTCCTTCTCCTTTTTGATATCTCGATCGCTGTTTTTATTTTCACAATTTGTAAGAACTGAAACGTTTCGTTTTAAGCTTTTATCTTCGAGAAAATGATGTTTATATACCGGTGTCTTCCCATTATATGAAATACCCTCTTGTGTACATATGTATCCCGTTTTATCGCTCCGTCGTAAAATTTAATATTTATTGAAGCGTCACAAGGAGAATATTTCTGAATAATGAGACTTGCATGAGTCATGTCTCTATTATCGAACAATATTCCCCTACAAGTAAAGTAAAAACAATAAAATCTCCACGGATTAAAGAACGGAAATAAAACAGAAAAAACTATCTATTAGGGGAATACTAAAAGATCATACATTATTTGGAATAGCTTTACGATGCTCTCGGTATTAATAAAAATATTTTCTTTAAAAACTATGCTTTTATTTTTTAACTGTACACAAAACGGATGATATTATAGACCAAATAAAAAATGTGGACAATCTACATGGCTTTGTATCAAAGTGAATCTTGGCAATGCGCTGAAAAAAAAAACAATAAAATCTGCTTAATATGGCTACCTGTCAAGCTTTAAAGCAAGGACCTATTAAAACTACCTATTCTTACTTGAGGCAAGATTGTGAACGGGGCTGTGGGTTGTTGTAAGATATACCGCGGCCTCGACATAAAGTGCTAAGAAGGAGCATGGGTGGTTTTTAGTCAGTAGAAGTCTGACACTCCCTTTCGCTCTGCCCTAGAGCGGGTGGGGTTATTTGATGTCGCCTCCCCCTCCAAAAAGGCAAGATTGTGTACGTTAGTACTCAAATTTGCGCAGATTCGCGCAAGACTTTCTTCACAAACACCTATAATCATTATGAACCAAACCACGTGCCGCACCTACGTTTTTTGTAATAAAAACAAACTGTTTGACACTAACGTTTGCCATCACAAAATTTCATTGCACCTCCATATTTCCTATTATTATTTTTTGGTACCCGTAACAAGAACATATAAAGGCCAAAAGGGATCCTTTTATACCAATTGTTTCGTCATAGCCTCATAATAAAAACCTTTACGGAGCTGGGGATTAATGTGGGATAGTTTTGGGGGAAATTGCAAGCGGGATCCCCTAAGGATTGTGAGGTGGGGTACCTAATAGTATTTATAATGCCGGCGTGTGGGATTAGGCAAGTACGTGAGGTTACCGCAGACCTTGTTAGCAGAATATGTGTTTATGTTGGCGAACCTATTCGGTTTTAAATGTCTTTTCGGTTTCAATGGTCTTTATTGATCTTGAGTGTTATGTTAGTAGTTTTTATGGTCGAAATTTGGTTATTTTCTGAGCTATAAAGCATTTTATACAGAAGTATTTCTGTTTTAAATTCTTATTAATATTTTCCTGTTTTGTATTTTCTACACACAGTCTTTACATTTATCTCATTCAAGTTTTTTCTCGCAGATCTGCTGGTAAAAATTTCTTGCAGCAATACCTTTGTGGTCCTTCATTCTATTGTAATGTCCTCTTAAGTATTTTGTATGTACAGAACTAAATAAATAAAATAATGTATAAAACCATGTTGTCACCAAATATAGTCTACTCGAAATGAAGCAAAAGCTTTCGCAATTCATTCTGAATCTCATTGTAGAAACACTCTAACAATCCATTAAACATAACCACATAAAACTGTAAACACGGAACTCGTATAAAAGGAACAATTCAACATCTGCACCCAACACACACAATTCTAACTTTACAAATTTTATCAGAGCGGCCACGTAAATAATGCGTTTTACATCACGTACACGTTCATGAACAAAAGCTAAGTTCTAACATGCTGAAATGAAATTCACTAAGTTACGATTCAAATTGGCCAGCAGTAAGCTGTAGTAGTTTCTGAACTTTTAGCTGGAACCGGGATCATATCTAACATAATAATAACCAACGTATAGAAACTCGGTCCCACGGTTGCTGTGGAGTTTGGCACAATTTTTATTCTTATGCTGTTCGGAAAGATAATATTATTATAGAGGTTTTTTCAATAGTATTGGACTAGTTTTGCCTACAGTTCATATGGATTCATAACGGCTATAATCTTGCAAAACATATGATTTTTATGAAATAAACTACGTATATTCGTTTTGGAGCCGATTAAAGACTTAGCGAAACTTAATAGACGTTATGTACTGATATGTTATGTTATGTGTGTGTGTATGTTATGATCTAGAAGCAAAAGAAAAACTTTTTCAAATCCAACTTTTTGTCGTGACTTGGGGACAAAATTACTTACGTAATGTCGATGTTTTGCAGGTACACCACTGCTTAACGTTTCAGGGTCTACAGGCGTGATGTTGTTATTGATGTTGATAACAGATAGGATAACACTGAACAAGGAGCTCCTCTTAATTCAAGTTCTGCGGTACACAGCGGACATTTTGAAAAATAACGCTGTAATAATCTGTTTTATGTACCTCTTTTTAACAAATGGAGCATTGAATTGTACAATGAACCATTGTATGGCTATAAGTTATTGTTCAAAAGTTATCTACCACAATTAAACCACTTATAAAAAAATAGTCTCTTAGAGGGTGAATCCCAGAGAGTTGAAGGATAAATTATTCATCACACATTTTGAGATAGCAATTCAAATCAAATCTTCTACCATATTAAACTCTCCAATCTTTAATAATCTAACCGAAGAGCTTATTTTAGCTAAATCGCTTACATAATTCCTCTTAATGTATGAACTAATTCAAGGGCCTGTATAATATATTATGCTCTCAACAAGATTCATTGTTCTAGGAAAGGGTTTACAGGCTTTGGCGAGTGAGAGTTTTTTCTTTACACGGGTTCAAGGTTTCAAATATGACTACACAAGGCATTTATGTCCATTGAAATAAAAAAGTAGAAAAATACCAAAAAAACTATAGATGTTTGAAGGATAATATGGCTAGAATAAGGTGACTGCTTTTTTTACGTTACATTACGAGTAATAAAGAAATATTGAAGAAAAAGACATGGGCACCGACTTCAAGTTAATAGGGTTTACTGACTTAAAAAAATATGATTCTAATTAGTCCGTCTGTTAGATTATCAAAAAATATTGGACACGTATTTTTAGTAGAAAAATAATGCTCTTATGAAAATAATCTGCCTTAGCAACAGCTTGGTAATACGGCAGGAGGATGATAATTATATAAATACTTGAGGCGAGAAAAAATTATCTTCTAAAGTCACAAATAAGCCAAAAAACTAATGAATGGGTATTATTGACGGGACGGTTGGCGCAGTGGCTCGAGCAATGGACTGCTGCGCTGCGTGTCGCTGGTTCGATCCCCGCACGGTTCAAATTATTTGTATGGCCTACAGATAGTTGTTCCGGGTCTGGGTATTTTTGTGTATGAGAGTTCAAATGTTTGTGAACGCACCCACGATACAGGAGAAATTTCTAGTGTGGGGCAACATTTATTAAATTAAAAAAAATATATAGCAAAATGTAACGCACTATCCTATAATAGGGTATTTCAGCAAAAAACTCTAGTTAGTCCTTCTGTTAGATTATCAAAAAATATTGGATAATTGTATTTTGTTTTATCAAATTAATAAAAACTGACGAAAATAAAACGTGTCAAAGATCATGAGTGGGGGGTTTTGACGTCACTTTGTGAGTAAAAAAGTACTAACCTTGTGATGCCACACGATTTAACACGACTTTTCAAAGCACTGTATCGTCTTTATCTTTTGTTAACGTGAAAAAAGAAAAAATATGTGTCCATTATTTTTTTAAATCTATCTAATTAGATTTTTAGGTGAAATACCCTATTTAAAAAAGTCTGTAATGAGGGGTGCAAAATTTTATGAGCCATTATATTAAAAAAATACAAGTTCCGCAATATAATATCAGAACTTCGCATCGTTCGTAGTTCTCGCCACACATCCCCACTCATAGTTAGTTATAAAATATTGGGCAAGTTGCAGGGCGGTTGGAGATGCTTATTGAATTATATCCGTTTCTGAGTCCATTGTTGTAAGTTTTAATGAATGGCCTTCCCAGTCCGAGGCTTAAGGCCTGCGCACGTGGGCCACTTTATGGGCCCAGCCTTTATTAATTTATGGCATGGGCTTAAAAATGTCGGGGTAATTTAGTGTATTTTAATCTTAATTAGAGTAAGGCACTTAGTGAAGGGGCTCGCATAAACGTTAGTTAGGGCCCCTGATAAGGTGAAAATAACGGTTCGTCCGAAATAAGGTTTCTGTAGATGGTTAGATAAAGTGATGAATACGTAAGAGGTCTTTATGTGTATTTTATTTAAACTGGGGGTTTAAATGTGTTATATATCTTCTACCTGAAGGGTTTAATGAAACCTTAATGTTGAGGTAGAATATATTTATAGCTTAAGTTTTTTTATAGACTCAACCATATTTAACTGGCGATACGTAGGTGTACTACTAGGTACACCTCTGCCTTACCCTTCCGGGATTGCAGTCGTCATGTTATGTTATGTGTCTTTCATTTTATGTTGGGTTTTATATTTATTCCAAACATGCATTTAAAATGATAAAGTTTATTTACGAAATAAAGGGTGATTTATTTACTAATTAACAGAAAGGGAAAATTACCCATGACACTCCATGCGTTGATGGAATTATGATATCGTCCAAAAACACATTAATCAAACAGCCTTTACCCGCAAACGAACTTCCGTATCGCAGTTATTAATCTACACTGTTTATTCTGATAATAAACTGTATCAAACGATTTAACTCTAAAGCATTAAAACTATAACAGGCATACACCCATATCAATAGTCTATTTTTGTACTTGGTTCGACTGTCGTTGTCATGAAAACAGAGAGGCATCGCCTACTACATCAATCCTAGATTTTTTTTGCGGATTTTGGCGGATATTCAAATAAGGTATTTCCTGCCTGACGATCGGCGGCGGCGACCTTTCGCGCCCGGCCCTGGTGCAAGCTATGGTCCGGGGCGAGGAGGAATGGGACGCCGTCGCCTCCTTCTGCGTAGCAGTGATGCTGGCGAAGGAGGTGGCGGAACGCGAGAGGGAGAGAACCTCTCGTCCCAGCCGCCGCGGGAGGCGCTCCGGGCGTCGGGGGTCCCGCGATGACCTCCGGCCACCGTAGACGCGGGCCTGTGGACGGTGAGTGATGGGCTAACTCGCCGTCCGTCCGTCTCACGACGAAAACAGGCCGTGTCGACGGCGCGTTCGTGTTCCACGCGCGCCTCAAAGAGATGTCAGCAACATGGGAGGGGCCCGAAAGGGCCGACGCCTGTCGGGGCCGCGGGTAGTCCAACGGTTATCGCAGCCTCGACATAGAGGGCGAAGAAGGAACATGGGTGGTTTTTAGTCAGTAGAAGTCTGACACTCCCTTTCGCTCTGCCCAAAAGCGGGAGGGGTTATTCGATGATTTTACACCGACCAAAAAAAAAAAAGGTATTTCCTGCCTATATATCCCTACGTTGCCTCCTACATCAGCCATTCTGTTCAAACTCATAGTTGCATTAGGCTTAAATCAATGTTAAAGATGTCAAATATCACTGTGATCAATGTTAAAGTTGTCTATAATGACATTTTATGTGTAAAGTGGACGTTTATATAGTTGCATTGGACTTAAATCAATGCTAAAGATGTCAAATGTTACTGTAATCAATGTTAAAGTTGTCTATAATGACATTCTTTATTGGAAATTGGACGTTTATATAGTTGCATTAGGCTTAAATCAATGCTAAAGATGACAAATGTCACTGTAATCAATGTTAAAAATGTCTATAATGACATTCTATATTGAAAAGTGAGAGCAGTGGTGGCCCAATGGTGGCGGCCCCGACTTACAAACAGTAAGTCGTGGGTTCGAACCTAGGCAGTCCCATTACTTTGTATAATTTATTTCATCACCACTGCTCTAAAAAAAGTAAAGGAAAACATCGTGAAAAAACTGGCCGAAAAGTGGACATTTATATTAAAATGTATAAAAACCCGTAGCTATCAAATATGTATAATGGGGCGGAATGTAGGTGTGTCAAGACCGACTGAAGTTCAATCCACGACAAACGATACTAGTATTCATCATCATTATCATTTCAGCCAAAAAACGTCCACTGCTGGAGATATGCTTCCTCTAAGTGTCGCCACATTAACCGGTGCCGTGCGTCTCGCATCCAGCGGGTCCCCGGAACCTTCACCAGATCATCGGTCCACCTAATGGTCGCCACTCCAGAACTTTTTGGCCCCATCGGCCATCCGTTCTGCGAGAAATGTGCCTAGTGTTAATTACTTGGAACTAACATTACATTGACAGAAATTTCAATCTGATCCTATCTTTGTTGTGAGTACACAAACTTGGTTTTGAAATCCAAAGTTTAACTTTTGTTGAACTTAGATTAGTTGTCGAATTGCTTCAGAAACAATGCGGTTCTAACTAATAGTTAAGATATTTGATGAATTAATTGCCTCAGAGTAAATTATTGGCAAAGGTATTCGCGGTTTCTCCTATTAATTAAATTGGGTAATTTTGTAGAATTTATCGTAGCGATGGTCTGTTTAGGCTGAGGTGAAGTTTAACCAACTGAAATTGGTTTTGCCAATCTTCACGTTTCTTGTAATGAATTTGCAGACTAAAAATTTAACTTTACATTATGAAAATACTCTCATATAACCGAAATCAGACATTCATTTTGGCAGTATCTTATTTTTTTATTTATTAGCCTAGTGGTGTGACGTCGGACTACCAAGTCATAGGGGACTTAGCAGTCTGACGGTCACATGTCTTGAGTTAGAACCTTAGTCACGCACTTCTGATTTTTCGAGTTCATGAGCGTATTGCATAATTATCAATTGGTTCGGTGAAGGAAAGCATCGTGAGGAAATCAGCATGACTCTGTAATACTTCTTGACGGCATGTGCTCATGGTGGGTGGCATACAAACTCTGACTACAGGTTAGGCACTAATCCCGTCGGGGCTGCGGGTTGCTCAGAAGTTACCGCGGCCTCGACATATAGACAAGGTTTTTAGTCAGTAGAAGTCTGACACTCCCTCTGGCTCTGCCCAATAGCGGGAGGGGTTATTTGATGATTTTCCACCCACAAAAAAAAAGGTTAGGCACTAACCACACGTTGTAGAAGACTAAAATTACATGAATGTACGTTACATTTTAATGTAAAAAGTAAAAAGAAGCATCATCATCATCAGCCTATAATGTTCCCACTGCAGGGACTCAGGCCTCCTATCTGAAAGAGGGATTGGCTATAATCCACCACGTGGGCTGAGTGCGGATTGGTAGATGTCACATGTCTTCGATTTTTTGGTTTCCTCACGAAAAAGAAGTTATACAAAAATCCGGAAATAATTCCGTTTTACTTATTTAACCACTCTCTCACACAAAATCTTGCAAAACAATGGTGACGCTAAGTATAATGAGCTTAAAACAGCGAATAATACAGATAGACAGCCGCTGTCAAAATCTTTGTCAGCCATCAAACTTTTTAGACGATTTTGTTCGCAAACAGCTCGATTTTCCGCTAACGCAGATGATTAATTAAACAAGCTGGAACTCGGATATTCCCTTTGCCAATAATGCTGTATTCAACCTTATTTCATGAGCTATAACTCCGCTTTTTGGATGTCTACCAATTACGTGTCTTTATTATATGAGTCGGAAATAAAAATGGTGCAATTATAGTCTCGTCTGTATGGATTTTATTTATTATGTGGATTAACACTTGTTGCTAAGTAGGATTGTTGGAAGAATAACAATATTAGACTGAGTAAGTAAATATAAACACTGTGTTATTCTAAATTGGTCTTTATTACTATTGAACTGCATTAAGTAACAGTCAAATGAAGAGCAACATAAAAAAATATTAAATATCGTATACAATCATTCATATTAATATCGATGACAGTCTTACAAAGATTACATCTAATCATACACGAATGACTTTTTTAAAGAACCTTACCAGTACAGTCGGTGAATGTCCTTTTAGGGCGTGCCCACTGCGTTCACTCGTAAATACCTTTTGACAGACGCCTTTCACACATCCTTTCTACTTGACTTAAACCTCTAATAAAATTAATTAAAACAATTAAATTGACACAACGAGCTCAAAACAAAAAGATTTGTTGATAAAATAGTAACTCATTTACAAGAAATAACAAATGCCACATTTTTTTTTGTAAATAAATTAAAACTTTTATTAAATTCAGGTACAAAAGTAAATTTAAGTATCAACCAATGAAGTGAGTCAAACTTTAATGGTTGCTGGGTGCCAACCAAGCAAACCACAAAATTTGATGCATATAACATTTTTGATTACCTAATTTATTATAAACGTGTAATAAACACTGAAATATACTTAGAGAATCTTAAAACTACAATACAATTGTTTAAAAAAAACAATAGAGGCAATAGGACAAGAGACCCAAAGCGTGTTCCTATATTATTTAAAGTTTTCGAAAAATATATCTATATACAAATTTTCATGTACCTAAAATAATTAAGATAAACTAAATCTTACGGTGAAATAATCTTGGGATCTTGTTATAAATTATGTATGCAACGTATAACACAATTACAAACCTTTGAAAACGGGATATTTACTATGTTTAAAATCCTGTTTTCAGTGCCAATGTTCATGTTAATAGCCATGTCAGTAAATAAACTTTTAAAATAATGTTTATATTACTATTTAGTTTAAAATATAAAAAAAATATGTCGAAATACACATATAATAAGGCAAGTATGATATGCAAACAATTTGTATTGAAAAAAAAATTAAATATAATTATAAATAATATGTAAAAAATGTATCGGCAATTTTATTGCGACATTTCATAAGATAGGCCATGCTTAAATGCCTTAACATGTAAGTTCTTTCTAATTAATGCACAAGATTTGTATACGGTACTAGGTATACTTTCGATCATGTTTTACAAAATAAAGATATCTTTTATCTTTTCTTTATGTTTATTGCACTAAAATACAAAAGCAAACATAAGTTTACTCGAGAAAGTTGCATAAAAAAGTGAGTAATTTTAGATTTATTTCACTTTTGAAAGGATGTTCACTTCCGACTGACACTTTTTACTGAGTATTCATAGGTCTATGTCCATCCACAGTTGTTAGGAGTCAACTAGTATTTAATACAATCCCCATAAGTACGTATAATTTTAAATTAGGCTGTCCATAAATATAAAAGCACTTTGGCCCGTTACAATCACAATAAATTGATGACTTACAAACTAACACTTAATTGTTATACTTAGTATGCCTGGCATAGCAGCTACCGCAAATGTATTTACTGTGTCCAAGACAAGTAAATCTGTCGCAAGAGGCGCAAACTTCACGCGTGGTTTTGTTTTTATTTCCTCGACGACAAACGTAGCATCTATTACGCGGTCCTCTCTGAGCGCAAGTTGGAGTATGGTCGTTCAGATCAATTTGCAGTTCAACATCGACCGGCACAGGAAGGCCCAAGAACTCCCGCATTTTTTGTTTCATTAGGTGTGGTGTAGATTCTGCATGCATTCTCCTTTCAACCAACGGCTTGATCAAAGTGAGAGCCAATTCTGTTAAAAACTCACGACGTACTATTCTGTCTTGCCCTTTGTTTGCTGTAAATATACACAGTGCATTTATAGCCGCTAAATTGATCAGGCGGAACAGGACATTCAGCGGCCATCTACGTGAGTTTCTCGTAACATCGGCCTTTGAACACAGGTTGTCCACTGTTTCCACGGCTCTTTTCGTTCGATTATAATCAACTAGTATTACTGGCGTAAGGTGAGCAGAGTCACCAGAGTCCTCATTTATGGAATTATCACAATGTTTTGTGGACAGCAAAAGAACAGCGTTGCCTGGCTTACAGACGTGCTGAACAATGGTAGCAACATTGTTAAATCCAAAAAGGGAAGAATGTACTTTTTTTGACCTAATCGTTTTAAATATTCGTGGCACTTCCTTTTTTTCAGGTCTTAGTGCCCCGACGATTGTTGTTTTCTTGTCAAAAAGAACCTCCGCTGTTTCCAATGATGTGAACGAGTTCCTCATGGTAACATTTCTATATTCTCCTTGAATAGGATTAGTTACTCTAAGGACAGTATCTAACTTATTGTTCGAAACATCATAAGGACCCAGATTCTCACCCACGTAAATTTCCAAATTGTAAGTATATGGATACATACAGTCCACCAATGCGAACATCTTGATTCCAAATTTAACAGGTTTCTTGGGCATGTGCTGACGAAATCCGCATCTTCCTTTGAAAGGTGTAATCAAGTCGCCTAACTGTAGTTCGTGACTGGGTGTAAAGTGAGTTTGGAAATTGTTAACTACTTTTTGAAAAACAGTCCTGATAGGTGCAATTTTATCTTCAGATATGGGATCGGCCGCTGGGTCGTTGAAACGAAGATTCTTTAATAGGAACCTGTATCTTTGAGAGCGCATAGCAAGGTAGATGGCTTCCATTCCAGTACCTTTTTTGGCATCAAATAGTTGTAAGAAATTATCTCTGCTAGTTTTCGTGCATCCACTAAGAAGAAATATACCTAACAGTGCATATATTTCGACCTCATCAGTCAATTTGGCATCTCTTTCCCTCGAAAAACTTTTTCGTTCTTTTATGATGCGTTTATTAGTAAATTTTGCAATAATATGTATAATGCTTTTGTCGAAGAATAAATTGAAGCATTCGGCCTGAGTTTTCCTTGTTTTGGCAAAATCTGTAGGTCCAGGTACAATGTTTGGAACGCAATTGCTATGCAAAAGTACGCTTGCTTCAATGGGTTTTTTCATCCACTTGGTACCTTCGAGGCCTAAGTGACAATCTTCGGTATCTCCCACGATAACATCAAAAACAGTTTCCCAGTCTAGATCATCTGCATCTGTATCCCCTTCCGCTTCAGAGCTGTATTCACTGCCAGTGCTATCTAACTGTTCTTCAATATGATCCACATCGTCATCAGAACCAGCTGGTGCATCAATAAAGTCTTCTTCTCTGTCTTCTTCGAGCCATCTTGCAATATACACGTCTGATGTTTTTTTCATTGCTACCTGTAACAAAATCGATACAATATTTATTTTTTAGTTTATTTCAATTAATTCACTTACTTATTTAGTGAAATTAAAGATAATAATTTGGAGAGCAGGTGTCTTCTTTGAACCTCTACATAAAAGTGATGTGAAATTACGACAAAAACAAATAGGGTATAAAAATAGGGCTCCATAAATATATGCCAGACTTGTGTACAGCAAAAACTTTACGTTTATAAACAGTGTGTGTTTTCGCCAGCTCTTGAAAAAATATATCTATGTTGCCAGAATATATTTTTTCTGAAATCAATGGTTGATAAGATCTTCGAAAAAAGCTTAAAATATTAAAATAAAGGTGAAGAAAATTCTGAAAAAACGAAACTTTCTACGAAAATTTGTTTACACCTGTGAATGACCGTTACAATTATTATATTGTTGGTGCTATGGAACCATTTAGGCGCGGATTTTTATTATTTGAAATATAATATTTCTATTAGCGCATCTTAAGCCCGGTAACGAACGCGCCAAATAAGGCATAAAAGTACCAGAATACCATTATAAAATTAAGTTCAACATATTACTACAAAGCAATACCGTTCCGTAACCAAGTTCAAACCAACACTAAGTATATTACAGTCAAAATAATTGAAGTTAAAGCATAATTAAAAAATCTCTCATACACTAAATAGATGCAGACAGATTCAATACAATACAGATACATTACACTGGGGGGTGGGCTGGTAAATCGCCCACCAGTCTGCGTATATCTACAGGTCGCCATACGTCATGGGGTGGGGGGGAGCCCCGTGACCCGGGCATACGTCAAACCCACGCGTTCTACCGGCTATGAAAACCCCCGAAAAACATGCAAAGTTTACTTTTAGCGTTTAAATAGTCAAAAACAAATCCCCAATACAAGTTCATGTGCCAAAAGACTTGCCCAATAAGTTTTGTGTCTGAAAGAGGCGGTAGACTTCTAACTTCAGCTAAAAAAATTCATCTAAGAGTTAAAAAATATTGAAATAGCAATACATCACAATGAATGTGAGCATAATAAACAAGTTTTCAATACATACGTCAGTGATCGCTTAAATGTTACGTTGCACACCTTCCTCGATGCACTTTCTGACACTACCATGCGCTTCAAACACGCGGCCGATACTGATGTTGAATGGCCGCCCTAGTTAAATATAATTGACGAGCTTTATTTATGGACGCAAATTTTAAGATATTTCCAATTAGTTTCATTAGTTTCGTAGTTCTACCTACGCGGCTGGTGTTAGAGTTAATTTTGATATGAGATCTCTTTGTGGAGGAGATCGTCTTATGATTTCCACGTGGCATTCATTCTTGTTTTCGCTTCTTTTTTATTGCTGTTACCTGTTGTATTTATCTAAAGACTAAAAGACACAAAATAAGTTAACAGCCGTCTGAACATTACAATTCCCATTGGGATTTTTCTGAAAGGGGTGAAATATTATAGTACCTGGAGGTACTTTTTTAAAGTAAATAAAAAGGTCGCCCACCTCGCCAAAGCTCTTAAGCGCATTGGAAACGAAACGAAATTTCGTTTCGTGGACAAAATTCAGTCGCATCAATCGGTTTAGACAGCATGGCGGCTGGATGTGTTCTCATAGAATAAATGAAGTGTCAGAAGATAAAATTAATTAGAATTGCATTTGTTTTATGATAGTTCAAAAATATGTAAATTTTTGCTAAATCTGGTTTCACCAAACCCATGAGAGAAAGGCGTGAATGTTCGGCTAAATCTGAGTTAATCTGACTACATTTCTGAATTACCAAAAAGAATGCAGCCAGAAATGTGAATTACCTTCTAATAAAACCATAAATGCTGACATGCTCAGGTCAAACATGTAATATCTACAGATCTTTTATTCCTTTTACTGCCATCTCGTCCTTATGAAGCCTTCGTGTGGGAATGTATTCAAATATATTTTATTGGCTCTAGTTATTACTGTTAACAGCGAGCAGTACGCTCTACCGAGAATTATATTATCAACTGTTGCATCCATGGAGGCTTCCGTATGTTTAGTAATAAAATGTTCTACTAGAATGAGAGACAAATCAATAACGTCTTGATCTATTTCTCTACATTATCCAGCACGCGTCTGGCTTAAATATTAATCCTAAAAGCGGTTTAGATGTTCGTGGAACGTGCGTCCTTAGAGAGTCCCTAGTCGTTAGCTGTATATCTTGGCACATGCTACATGCCATAAAACTTGGAACGGATCCTGACTAACTTACTGTCTGTTCAGAGTCACCGTTCTCAATTCTAGTACATACTCAGCCAGTTGCCGTTTTAGCACCTGTGCGGTAATGCCCACGCCATAGCCCGCCATAAAATATTGACGTCCGAACTACTGCACAGTCGTCTGTCTGTCTATTCTATGACCGCGGAACCAGCGGGGAGTGCGCGCGGCGTCGGCGGGGCAGGCACGGGGCGCGGGCGGCGCGTACCTGCGCCCGGCGACTCCCGCCATGGAGGGTTTCTGTATTGATTATTTGAGGGCGTTCACTTTCGCCAGTGTTTTAATGCGAGCTATGAAAATGTTTTTATTGGCAACTTGGCAGCCCCAGCGCCAAACTGAATAAACAGACGAATAAATGTACGAAAGCTCTCGTAATGCCCGATTATTCATTTTATACCGTCTCGCTTATTTGTCGATGCGATATTTTTTTCTTCGTTTCTCGGTTCGGTAATATCTGTAAAGAGCCTTATTTTGTCGAAGACCTCAAAACTTTGCTTTTCAATGGTTATTTCTTATTTCGTCTACTCTTATTCCTTCTTCGTATTTTATATATCAATAAATCAATTCGTTTTGAGGAGCGAGAGAGAAATTGTATTCTTTTCCATGATGGCTTTGTGTGGGCTGGTGATTGTTTAATTTTTCGAGTACTCCGCGAGTCTGTGTTATATTGTGTACGCTTAGAATTGTTGAAGGTCTTTGTCGTAACATTGAGCTGAGTATTAGTGCTTTCAGTGCGGTTCCGCTTGTCTTAAGCAGTCTCAAGTCAAATAGTCTAATTACGTTGTTGACGGCGGCGCGTGGAGAGGAAGGAAACATTGTTGAATGACTTACTAACATTGTGTTTGATGTTACGTACGTGCAAAATCCGCCTTTAATATCATGTTATTGTATGAAATAAAGGCAAAACTGTTTGAATATTTTAATGGGCAGATTCCAAGAAATGTATTACGTTGGAGCCATATTTTCACATAATCTTAATGCCTACATAATGTGTGTGGGAGGCATGATATGAATATTTTTGGGACACTAAAAGAGGTATTGTTGGTTTTCTTTGTAGAAATGAAAATCCTCTTTGCTTTGTTATATTATATACTTCGGAACGCTTAGTTTTTCGCTCCATAAACAATGAACAATAGTTATTTGCATTTATTTTCAAATTGGGCAAACTAAGGGCTGTTTTTACTTCCCACACCTGGAATATTTAGTTACCACTCAAGTTTATCTCTGTAACCATACAAGAATAAAATTCATGCCAAAGGACTGAGCCATCAGAAACTAGAATTTAATATGAAGCAGATGAATTTAACAGCGTTCAAGTACTAAAAGTAGATGAAATAAATTTTACATCGAACGTAGACCATGAAGGCCTTCATGAGAGAGGTTCGGTTCACGCAAGTGTAAGGTCCATAAAGATACATTGACATGTAAATTCGGAACGATAAAGTCTAAAAGCTTTTCTTTGAAAGCGGATTATGGTTCTTTTTATACCGCCACCTATCTGTTTGTTCAGGTACGCCTATTCAACGTAGACCGTCTTAAGTAAGGTTTTTGGGACCTGCAATCTCAAGTGATTTATTGTGTCAATTGAGATTTTGAGGTAATGAATGGAATGGCTTATCACATCTTGTAGGTGATTGAGGGGGCTTTATATCTTAGCTTTAAATTTTACGTTTTCTCCTTCTTAGGTAATGCATGTAAGTAGGTAAATTTTCAACGTATCGAACAGGTCTGTCACTACTACTATACTACTAACATACAGACAATACCTAGACTATTGATTAATAGAATCATATGTACAAATATACGTTTCTTGCATGTTAAGTAAGTTAATATAATTATGTTCTTAAATTAAACTACATATTGGTCTATATTTACATGCAGACAAAGTCGCAAGTTAATTATTAAATATGACACGACCAACAATGACGCTGTCAAACGTAGCGATTACACTGATGTCCCTCAGGGCCGTTTACTGTGGCCGAGTCTGATTGTGGTAGACGATTACCGACTTTAAATGTCGGGCTGGTACAATCATACTTGAAATTAATCCGTACTCATATTATAAATGTGAAAGTAAATATTTTGTATGTTATCTTTTTTTAATTGGTTTGAAACAAATGAAATTAGGCATACAGGTAGAGTATGACTTGGGCTGGTTATAAGATACTTTTATCTTATATTCAATATTATGATAATTTCCAACGTAAGTGAATAAATGAGTTTAGCCTACCACGTTGAATCATGATTAAACTGAGCATCAGGTGCGACTATTGTAAAAAGTAATTTCACCAAGCAAAAACAATTACGGATCGACATGCAGACAAAATAAATGAGGTCTTACAAAAAATCTAATCAATCAAGCTCGATTCTCCTCATCCAGGTCTCTTCCTTACAATATAGGTCCTCACGTAACACTTAAGTGCACATCGTTCCATATATTAAGGCGTCACAAAAACTCCTTCACTAATCGTTTATCATATTCAGTCTAGCAAAGTACCTGAGCAGATAATTTATGTGAATATTTCGCGAAGCTATCGGTAGGAAACATTAATTTCCGTAGACGTAACGAGATCGCTTCATGCACCTACTCCGCCATGTTTTTCGATGGCGTATTTTCTGTGCCTTGGATGTTGGTGAAGCGAAATTTTGTACGGAATTATTTGAAAAGTAATATTTTGCTTCTTTGTCGCGTTTGTATCCTTAGAAATCTGAGAATTGTGGTAAATAATGTTAGATATCATTATCGACAGTTGTATCGAATACTCTTTATTATCTAGGACCACACAAACTCTTACATTAATACTTTATCATCAACAGAAAGAGGAAAATGTGCTTTCTGTTCAATGAAGAGTTTATAGTAGCAAAAGTCCAGAAATATACAAAGACTGCTCTACGGAGAAATCCTAATTTAATAATCTTTATAAAATAATGAATAATATTCACGTTCCAAACTTTTCCCTCTGCATTTTCTATCTCCAACCATTTATTCATACCGTGTTACTAAGTCTCGCTTTGCTGAAAGGAAATAAGTGTGCGGTCATTGCAAACGCGACCCCTCTCCCATGTGAAAGCGTGTTTTTTGTGTCCCACCCTTAAACGTAGTATTTCCAACTCGTCTTTTTTCGTTGCTGTTGCCAAGCAAACTCCTTTCCATATCACGTTAATCGGATGCAAGGCTTTAACTGAACTCAAACAGTCTAATAAACGTCACATAATTCGTCCATAAAGGGGCCTTATTTTATTACTGGCGAAGACAAAATGGGTTTTTGGGTGCAATAATAAGTTAAAAAAGCGCCCCTTTCTCTAATATCGTGCAGAGCAAGCCACTCGCAACGAGTTTTACGTGACCAGTGTCTCAATATACACCTTTTGTCCTAGCTATACTATTGTTTGGAAGAGACGGCCTATCTCGAGACGGTATGAGAGAAATAATGGCCCTGAGGGTCTTTATTTTAGAATAGATAATTTTCAATTTAAAATTTTCAGATTTTGTATTGTTAGACAAGAAAAGGTCACTCCGTTTTGTAGTAGGTAGTAGATTTACAACACCCTCAGGCCAACTAAAGGTCTATTGATAGCCTTTCTTTGTATTTGAAAATTAGACTTGTAAAGTACTACTATTAATACTGAAAACGGGATATTTACCATGTTTTCTTGTTTTTATAGTACTGTTTCTTAGATGTTCATCAGTTTAAATTAATTCTGACAAAGGAAAATAACTCCGTAGTTTCTTTATTTAACAACACGCAATATTTAGATTTTTAATTATTGTGTTGGTGTTAACGTGTTGACTTGATTATTAAACTAAGAATTCGTTGGTAATTTGGTCGTTTTGCCTTTTGATATCATCATTTACCGTAGGAACTTTCAATGACGGCACGGTTGGCGCAATAGCGGAGCGATTGGACTGCTGCGCTGCGTGTTGCAAGTTTGATCCCCGCACGGAACAAATATTTGTATGGCCTACAGATAGTTGTTTCAGGTCTGCATGTTTGGTTTGTGTATGTGAGTTTAAATTAATGTAAACGCGCCCACGATACAGGAGAAATTTCTAGTGTAGGATAACATTATACCAAAAAAAATCTTGATGAAACACTTCCACAGCTGGACATAGGACCTCTCCCAATCTCTTACATCAACTAGGTCATGTACTTCTCCTATCATTTTCATTCATTCAGCGGATGTCGACAGCCTTCACAAGGTCATCTATCCTTCTAATGGCTCGACCTGATTTTCACCTGCTTTAATACCTCAATCACAAAGATGTTCTGCTTGTAATCTGCCTGATACAATTCCTTAGCACCGTTTCATGATACCCTCGAGAGCAATAATAGACATAGCATTTTCGTTCAAAACCTTTGTGTGTACGAATCATAAAATTACAGCAATTCTTAAGGGCCCTATCACAGATTTATACCTAGAAACATTATGAAGATAAATAAATCGTGAGTCCCTAAATCGTAGGGGAGTGTAATGAAAACTGGTGATTTAGTGAATTCTGGGGTTACTAGCATACCGATGTCAATAAATTTTCGTTAATGGAATTATTTCGTTTCTCTTATAGTGCTCGTTTCGGTCTAGGAATTACAGGTTGTATGATATTTTTTGCGACTCTAGGACCAAAATTAATTGTACTTATCACAACATCTCGCCTTGTAATCCCCGATTGTTTAGGCAGAGTAAGATGAGGAACTACTAGGTATCTCCAGAAGGTTGCCTACTATCTGCTACCACTTGACTATGCGCTGGTAAGAAGTATTTCGGACACTTCGCTCGCAGGAACCCTGACAGCCTAGAGAAGCTGATGGTGATTGGCCAGGTTGTCGGAAGAAGATCACGCAGTCGCTCACCTACCCGCTGGTCAGACCTAGTAAAGCCGCTTACTGGCCTATTAATAATCTGGGTTATAAAGACTGCCGAGGACAGGAATACATGGAGAAGCATATTGCATCAGGTGATTAACACTTCAAGCTAGACACGACCTTCAGCAATGAAGATAGCGACTAAATAAGAAGGTCGAAAAACTCTACCGATTTTTGAAAATTAACGACATTAGTGAATAATATTGGCTTGAATATTTTTGATAATGCTGACCGTGTCTAAGAATTCGATAACTTGAAAAAAAATCTCAAAGTATTCCAATAAACATTTCGAACACGATAATGTTTCAAAACTGCTGATGCCAAAAATAGCTTGTATCCAAAATAAGCAATAAAAACAACAATTTTAACTAAATTCTTTTAAATTTTTTACAAGCTGATATTCCCGAATTCTCAAAGACGGAGGGATCTATTAAAAGCGTCCAAATTAAATTCACGGACTTACTAGATGAGTTTAAGATTATTTATTCCCTTCCTTTTTTACGCATACACAAGTTTTGTTTACCGTTTTCATAGCCTTTATATTTTTTCGCTTAAAGGTTATTTTCGTTTGGTTCGTTGTGTTGATTTAGTTTGTAATTTACCTGTCAGGGGTCAATTCTGTTTGTGTAATGAATTCCGGTTTAAGCGCCCACTCGTACAGGCGGGGTTCGTACGACGATCGCAGTGACAAGAGTTTTATGATTCAAATTGGCATACATTATTACTTTCGGTGCATTACTAGAAAATATAAAAGACTAGCTGTACGTAGGTACAGCTAGTCTTTTATATTTTCCTACCTACCACTACCTATGTACATACCTAACTACCGTAAACACCATTTCAAAAACCGTTTTTTTTTGCGAAAAAAACATGATTGGCATTATGATATGACGTATGGTCTGTTTTAAGTTTTCATACGTTGGCTGAACAACTGAACGTCTTTCTATCTCATTCGCTCACTTTTCTCTATTATGAGGTTTTATTAAATCTTATTATAATATAACTAATATTTTTTGTATACTAGCGGACGTCACTCGGTTTCACCCGCGTAGTTCTCGTTCCCGTGGGAATACAGGAATAAAAAGTAGCCTATGTCACCCGGGAATAGTGTAGCAAATCGGCCCAGTGGTTTCTGAGCCTATTCATTACAAACAAACAAACAAATCTTTCCTCTTTATAATATTAGTGTAGACGAACCTTGTCCTAAAACTAACAAACACAAAAAAGAAAGAATCAGACCATCAAGCTACAGTTTCTGCTGAACGGAACATTCTCAATATAACGAGAGCCCAAGTTGCTTTTAATATTTAAATGCTACATTATGTATTAAATGTTTACAAACATTCACACAGATAGTCCAGTCCGTTCAGTTGTGATGGGAATTTTAAGATTATTTTAATAATGAAACAGGAGAAATTTTGAAGCGGGAAGATAATGGCAAACTTTGTAACGGAAGTACAGACTGTGGAACATTTAGAATAACTTAGACAGTCTTACCAAGGGTTCTTACTCAGTTACTGGGTCAGGTAGGCAGTCGCTCTCTATAAAGTTATAGCTGACTGGAAGCCGTTCTTAATATGATCGAGAAAATCTTAGGCAGGTGTAGATGATACAAAAAATTCGACCACTGTTTTACATGAAATCATTTGGCAATTATAAAAATTTCATGTTACGAATTAATTTAGCAGGTGGCATTTTTTTACGTTTTAAAAGTCTATTTTTATCCGTGTTGGTCGCTGGTGAGCTTTGCAATTCAGAAGGTATTTCGACTAAGCGAGATAAAAGGATCCTCATATCCCTTCAAATAGATTTCACATTTAAAAACAAATGAAAATCCGGGAAAAAACATAAGTACGCCACTTAAAACGGACCCTTCAAAAGCCGGGTAAGGGAAAAATATCCGCGTACCCTCATCGAAAGCCCATTGGAAGGGCCACTAAACCAATCATTAAGTTAAACTCACATGTCCAGACATTATATGTTCCTGTCCATCCCATTACAGATAAAAGGCACTAGTGCCCCGCAGATTTCGATTGTCCCTTTCTTAGGGGCCTGTTAGGGCTGTCCAACGTAATTTGGGGTTTACCTGTGTCTTGAAATTCGGACAGGTGGCTAATAAGGTACGTATGTGTGGTTTGTTGCGGTTAGTGAGAGTGATGAGAGGATTGGGTCGGGCGTTTAATTATTTTCTCGTTATACACGTGTTATACCCACGCCTCGGGTTTTGGTTTTTGTTCATGTGTGATTTGAACAGCCGTGAACGATAATTTAATACTAAATGATATATGAATACATATCAAAGAATCTAGACTTAAAATACAGGGTCTAAGAGACATCACCTCACAAACGGTTATAATTTTACCATTCAATTCGTTTTTCTGCATACATGAGCGTTACGTTTACGTTTTGGTGTCAAGCGTACACAGAGTATTTTTAAATTGAGCATTTTAAGGCACATGGTAGAGGTCTTTGGGGGGGGGGGGGGAATCATCAAATTACCCCTCCCGTTCTTGGGCAGAGCGACAGACTTCTACTGACTAAAAACCACCCATGTTCCTTCTAGCCCTTTGTGTCGAGGCCGCGGTATCATGGTATCTCTTTCGAACATCCCGCAGCCCCGACGATGGGATGATTCTGGATTTTCGGGATGATTTTTTGACCTTCAGAAATGTTTAAGATTTTTCGTTTGTTCTCAAACGACCTTGTTTGCTCAAGGTGTGCCTTTTACAGGGACATTAGTAGGGTCTTTCTTTTTGTTTACAATAGAAATCTTTTCTAGCATTTATTTTCCTCTAAACTATGTACGAGTATATGATAAAATCATAGAAAAAAATTACAAATAATTCATAAATAATTTCATTTATTAATTGTTTTTTTCTCGTGATAGGCAAATTTTTCAGTCCTTTTTTTGCCAGCCCTACCACAGATAGTGGAGCCCTCCTGACGCTAGCGGCTCGACCATGACCCTAGCGATAGACCTCTTATACGCGTACCTACATTGTTTCAATTCAAGGCAGCGACAGTCCCGTATTGATTACTCTTACCCTGGATACACTAAAGCTTTGTCTCGTGTGGGGATATTAAGATGAGATGTAGTGATATATTTGTAGTGGGTAGGGTATATGGACGTCAGATAGTTTCCACCACTTTGGTTCTGTAACAGTTTTCATCACACCTTTAGTCTGCGAAGGGTAAGGGAGAGATGATGTACCCGATGCGGGAATGGAACCCAGGATTCCTTGTTCAAATCTACAAATATTTAGAAATTTTTGTGTTTTGGAAACGCAGTATAAGAAACAAATATTATTATTATAAGAAGGAAACCCCTTTTTTTTTTTTTTTTTTTTTGGTGGGTGTAAAATCATCGAATAACCCCTCCCGCTCTTGGGCAGAGCGAAAGGGAGTGTCAGACTTCTACTGACTAAAAACCACCCATGTTCCTTCTTCGCCCTCTATGTCGAGGCCGCGATAACCAGAGGACTACCCGCGGCCCCGACAGGCGTCGGCCCTTTCGGGCCCCTCCCATGTTGCTGACATCTCTTTGAGGCGCGCGTGGAACACGAACGCGCCGTCGAGAAGGAAACCCCTTGTTTGACAAAAATAAGCAAAAAAATATAACAGAGAACTACGGAAAATGCGTGTAACAAATACATTTTCTGCTACATAATATGGTCTAACTTTTAGAATTCTTAGACATTATCGATTTATTGTTGAATTAATAACAACAAGATTTTTTCTGTATACTCTAATTTAGCCATTACATATAAGAAATTCTGGTCTACTAAAATTAGATGTTCAAGAAATTGACAATAGATGATTCTCCAGGCGTCACACCAAAAATAATTCACATAAATCCATCAACTATTATGAATAATAACTTGTGCGAGGCACGTTAAAATCGCGGGGCGTTTCAAAGAAAATCGCTTTTTTATTAAATATTTCCCCTTCGAATGGGAGCAGAGATGCTAGCGCTAAATAACAGGCATACCGGACGCTCAGACGCGGAAAATTTTCAAATAAATATAATAACGATGATAGAGAATACCCAGCGAATATCGAAATTATTTGTTTTTGTTTTTCACTTAAAAACAAATAATCTCAATATTCCGCTCGGAATTTTCACTGAGATGGTAGACAAAATCGATAAATTCCATCTCTGTTTATTTTAGATTTTATCATTTTCCTTTTGACTAGATAGTTTTGCCTGACAAGTTTTCGCTGAAATCTTGATACCTCCGAAAGTCCTGAAGACTGTGATTGATATACGCTATCTAAAGCAATCTACTTTGAAAGCTAATTTAAGTACATTTTACGTTGAGTACTTTAGAGATTCATTTGCTGAATAGCTACAAGAAAGAAAAATAGTAAATATTATGCTTAGATGGTGATGGTGATGGTGGTGGTGTGTGGTCATGTGAAGAGGATATTTTACAAGACTTGAGTGGCCATGCCGGGAAGGGAGGACGAAAGACATATACTGATCTGATTGGTTAAGTTTTTCAGAAAGGACAGGTGCGTAGTACTCGCAACCGGCGTGCGTGCGTGTTTGTCCAGATGTATGAACGTGGACGAGGGAAAACTGGGGTCCTGGATTTGTGCTCAGTTGATGGCAATACACTTATGCCCCATTAAATGGAACTTAAACATACTGGAACACCTTACACTTTGTTGATTACATGCGTGATGTATGTAATACATTAACTTTACTTGACTTTGCACGATAACTATATCTATTTAAACAAACTAAAACAATCTTCAACAAGACCTTTTACTACAAATTATATCAAACAACCAAACAATTTCCCTCTCCATGCCATTCCACTATATTTAGCGCTAATCAATTATGAACAAAGCAACTATTTGCAACAGTTACTCAAGTAATGGAACTCTATTCATCATAAACTTGGGGACACAAGTTCGAACCCTGTCGATACCAGAGCCATCGAAAACTTTCAGCAGTCGTTTGTTTTAAGCTGTCGTCGGCATCATAATTAAGTACACGATTTATTCATCTGTGTTTTCTTTAGATTTAGTTTTAGTTTCGGGATGCATGGAGTTGTCATTTAGTTGACGGGACGAAATTTTTTTAAAGACAGCAGATGTAATTCTGAAATTGATTTAGAAATTATTCGAGGTTTTCTTTAAACCATTATAGTTACTATGCAACTAAAGTTATTATTTGTGACAATTTTTTTTTAAATTATAAACAAAATACTTTAGATAGATTAGTACCTACCTAACTAATAAAGTTGATACTTAATTTTATATAAAGATATATAGGTACATCTTTGTTCTTAAACCCAATTTAAAGAAATCTGATTTAATGGCAGTAATTCTCTATGCGATCCTTCTAATTTACTCGATAAAATAGTTACTATGTTTCAGGCACTTCACACATTCCCTGAAACGGTAACGGAAATAATCTTTGAACCTAACCTGATCCCTCCGTTGACTTTAATGTGCAATCACAAATAAAACATGAAAAATTCTTAAGTACAATTCCAAACTTAAATCCGTCATTCATCGTTGAATTATAAAAGTTAGGCAATCTTCCACTTGTGATCAAAATTTTAAATCATTTCCAACCAGTGACGCACATGATGCTGATTAAAACGACCCTGTTTGAATCCCCTTCGGCGATTTCTTTGTTTTATTCCTAACGCTAATTTTGTATCACAAAAGTTCTACGTGAACGCGTACTTATAGTTGGTCTAAGTTAAAGAATGTAGCGTTACGTCGAAACCCTTTTGATGGATCACTTAATTGGTTTTTCACGTCGATTTAAAGTATTTCATTTCATTTTCACATTTACGAGTTTTAATTATTATACATTTTGATTTAAGTAAGAAATTATTAGTCTGCTAAGCCATAAGTTTGGACGTTGTAATTTTATTTCATCTGCAACACGTATAAGTAAAAGCTTTAGTCGATAAGTTGGCTTATTCCCAGGCGCTCCATAGTTTTAGTCCCGGCGGCTCCAAATTAAAAAAAGCAATATAATAATAATTGTAATTATCATTGTCAAAGTAAGACTATATATATATATATATATAAATACTATACTAAATAATAAATAAAATCTTTCCCATGAGCTCCAAAAATTTTCAAGTACAGATTGTTGATTGATTACAAGTACATAAAGTGCATTGTGAGATTATTATTTTCAATTTTACAATAGGTTTATGAACATATTTAGTCTCGTCTTCTGAAACTTGTCAAACTAGAATAAATTAATACACCAGATTGAAATGAGCTGTTGAAGTCAGAAGCTACACCAGTATATAAAATGCGGTGGTGGTGGAAGGTGAGTCATAGATCCATTTCTTCCTAATGGCATCACTGAACCTTTTTTTTTTAAATATACATATCGCCTGGTTTTGAGGTTATGCTGGATTTTATAAAATTACTCCGAAACTCGGCAGTTGTTTACTAAAATAGCATTTGTAGAAGTTAACATGACAAGTGTAGACAAAAAAAACAAAGTTTGATTTTGAAACGACATTGTACGGGATTCCATACTCAAAAAAACATTCTTCTTTGAAGTCAAAAGCGATTTTCAATCGCCCATTTCTCATAACTTAAACTCTAACATAAAGTCGAGTACAGACAATAAGGAAGACGACGGGAGGTGTTGTCCCTAGACACCCCCCACCCCCTCCTTCCTTTGATAATTTATTATTGAAACCTCGTCTCCATTCTTTTCTTTTGTAATATTGTCTCTCGTTTCTTATTTGTTCCGTGGTACTAATTTGTTTGTTATTTTTTTTTCTTGATCGGCTCCGCTTTTGTTGGGTCTAATGAAGTGTGTTTCGAATGTTCGAGAAACGTTCGGCTAAATTAACGTTCGATTCGATTGTAATTGGATTGGTTTTGGTATTGGGTATGTTTGATGAGCCGAGTGACGGGTGGTGGGAGCGTGCGAGGATGGTTTGTATCTGTGTCTTCCGTAATTCAGTATGCATTTATTTCCTTGGATAACACTCCTTTGTCGTATAAGGGTAGACAGAAAATACAGAATCCTATCCACAAAGATCTTCAAATATTCCTTTTACTGCGGTCAAAAATCAAAATCAAAATATTTTTATTTTATATAGGCCTACATGGACACTTATAAAACGTCGACAAAAAGGTGGGCATCTGGTCATACGCACCTGACGTTTCCGAATAACATCACCCGTCATCATGGTCTTATTATTAACTTGTCGTTGGAGAATACGCAAGGAGTCTTTCCGAGTGACCTATCCACTGAACCTGTATTACGTCCGGCACATCCTGGGCAATCAGTAAGCCCCTAGGCTGGCTGGCTAATCCTTACACCACGATGACAATTCCAATCCCTTCATCATGGTAAAACTTTTCTGTTTAGCCTATATTGTCCCACTGTTGGACAAAGGCCTCCCCCATAGCCTTCTATTCTTTCCTGCGTACGGTTATCGTGTTGAAATAAAGAAACTCTAAATCATTTGCTTGACGAGGCCTGAACTATCCAAACAAATCACATAAATTCATCCTATTTTTATCCACGTGGAAAAACAAGGAAAAATACCTAGACGTAATATTTTCTATTGTTATAATAATGTGAAAATTGTGTTTTCTTTATATCTCCTTGGTACAGGCAACCTACGGATTTAGGTATCATCTTCGTACGCATTGCCGAGGTTACACCAAATTGGGAAAACTAAGGCGTTGGCAACTCGCCAGACAGACGGATATTACGTGTCTTAATACACACTAATATAATAAGGATATTGAAGGATATAGAGAAAGGAGGACGGGATAATGTAGGTATGTTAGTTGTATATTGTTACAGAAACACAAATGACCTGAATAAACAATGTTTTTGTAAAGAAACCTCGAACACACAAGTAAACTAGTTAGGTACCTAATAGAATATTTTTAGATCCACAGACTATTCAACAATAACTGAAAAGTTAACCTTTTCTTATCTATTTACCTCGAAATCAATTGTTGACCTTGCTAAAAGGATCATATTCAGTAAATAATGCCGGAAAATTACCTAGTCTTACCAAAAGATATCTTATTACACTTTACCTGAGTAGTCATATAGAAAAATACTGGAATCCAATAGCATCAGGTACACTGGAAGCTAAAATTTATAATTGAAATAAGGAAATAAATAAATAAAGGTACAATTTATTGGATCCGAACCGAACTAGGTATAAACCTGTATCGCAGGTAACTTACAAGGAAAATTATTTCAAGGAAGAATCTCTGGGAGAAGATGATGAACCCAGAATGAAATATAATTTCTTTTATCTTCTTTCTCTAGAGATAAAACTCTAAAGTACGAATAGTATGGTTATAATCACTTCGTTTTACTCCCATAGGGCAGAGCTACTACCAATATAAAATAAAAAGTAAACAGAACATTGCACCTCAATATTTTGCTGGAACATTTAATTAAAGTCGAAACGACTACAATCTGTGGATCTTTTGTTAAAAACAAGTAGTTTGGCACAAACAAGCTAAAGTTAATTTCGATTGGAGCGTGGCGCTGACGAAATTTTTTAATAAAAACATCACCTGCTCTGCATTTAGCGGCACAGGGTCGGAATGGGGCGAAGTGTGACGACGAGAAATTTTTCGCATGTTTTATTTTGCCTTCGCTAATGGGATTAAATTTTAAGAATTTTCCCAAGAGCTTAAATAATTCCCTATGCGGGGCTCTTGCGGAAATATTTTGTGTTAGGCTATGTCAAAGTTGGATTTATTAAATTTAGTAGAATACATTTTTTAATGATGACAGTTTTTCAATTAGTTTTAAAGGGAAACAGATGAATAATATGCCTATTGTTGCCTAAACATAGTGATTTTTGGTCAACCAAAACATCACGCCTGTAATTTCAGCCGGATTAGGCAGTGGTGTACTTATTGGTACACCCACATCTCGCCAGTAAGCCCCATGTAATAGGCGGTGACAGCATCTTCCGGGCACAATTTCAGACTCCATGCCTGCAACCATAGATACTATAAAATTATTTTCTGAATATCGTAGCTTTTACTGTGTTGATTTGCAACTAGCCAGATATCATCAATAGGATATTTCACCAAAAAAATCTAATTAATCCGTCAGATAGATTTCCAAAAAAATTATGGACACGTATTTTTTCTTTTTTCACGTAAACAAAAGATGAAGACGATTCAGTGCTTCGAAAAGTCGTGTCAAGTCGTGTGACGTCACAAGGTTAGTACTTTTTTTACCCACAAAGTGACGTCAAAAGCCCCCACTCATGATCTTTGATACGTTTTGTTTTCGTAAATTTTTATTAATTTGATAAAACAAAAAACACGTATCCAATATTTTTCGATAATCTAAAAGACGGACTAATTAGATTTTTTTGGTCAAATACCTATTTTATAATTTCTGGTAAACAATCGGCCAATCACATAACGTCCCTTGAGCATCATTAAATTAATTGTTTACTTTCACAGTACGATGGGCAGCATACATCATGTACTAATAAGATCGCATTGTAATTACCAATTAGCTTACTAATTATTGTGTAACTACGCATATATTCCCGAAGGATTCTATGAAGGAAGCACGTGCCTATAATATGGACCTTATGTCCTAAGTGTAGACGAAGACTATACTTGCAACATAGGGTGTTATCAGAAAACTTTGACATTTCCTCTGTATTTGGATGAATGAATAATTATTTATCTATACTAATAATAAAGCTGAAGAGTTTGTTTGTTTGAACGCTATAAACTCAGAAACTACTGGTTGAAATTGAAAAAAACTTTTTATGTTAGGTAGTCCATTTATTAAGAAAGGCTTTAGGCTATATAATATCACGCTACAACCAATAGGAGCGGAGCATAAATGAAAAATGTTGCAAAACGGGAAAAAATGTTTTTGTCCTTTACCGTTTTGAGAGAAGCGGTGATGTAATAAATTACACAAAGTAATGCGCCTGCCTGGGTTTGAACCAACGACCAACTGTTCGTAAGTCGGGTCCGCCACCACTGGGCCACCGCTGTTCTTGGATGCTGTATGGAGCATTGGACAAATCTAAATGTAGGAGTAGTCCATTTATGGCTTCCGGCCACTATAGGCGCGGGCCTGTGGACGTCGAGGAATGGGCTAGCTCACCGTCCGTCCGTTTTATGACGACGACAGATCGTGTTGACGGCGCGTTCGTGTTCCACGCGCGCCTCGAAAGATATGCCAGCAAAATTGCAGACCTGCCGGGGTTGCGGGTTATTCTAAAGAGATACAGCGGCCCCGGACATAAAGTGCTAAGATGGAACGTGGGTGTTTTTTAGTCAGTAGAAGTCTGACACTACCTTCGGCTCGGCTCAGAGCGGGAGGAGTCATTTGCAATGCAATGTTTCCATTGTTGGGTGTGTTCTTTTTAAGTTCTCTTTATTTCTTGTTTCTTATTAAATTATTAAAGAAAAAACCATAACTAAAAATTTATAATGTATCGATAGTAAATAAAATGAATTGAATTACAAATATTGAGCAATGTTGTACCATCTCTTGAATAATTTGTTGTTGTTTTCTCGTTTTTTTTTACCTAAAATAAACAGGAAACTAACAATATTTTTTCTCTAAATAAATAATTATATCACTTTGAAGCCGGATGGTAATAAAAATTAAACTAAAACCTGGAACGTTTTAACATGATTTTTTATGGCATTATGAAGGCAGGCCAAATAAATCTGAACTCAGAAAAGAATATTGCTTGCAAAAAATCTTACGACTATCCGGCCCTGTACAGATGTTTGTATGTAGATGAAAGCGCTGTCATAAAGAAGATAGTTGCAGAAGTACCACTTTAAGATATAGCGTGACAAAATAACTCGAACGTCAAACATTCTCGAGCTAGTGGTTAAACAATCACAGCTACATGGGTCAATCTTCAAGGTTTAGCCGTGCCTGCCAAGACCGGTCTGTGAATGGGTGACCATTCATTACATAACGAGGGTCCTCCGTTCCTCAGGAAGCATGCTAAGCCGTTGATCACGGATTTCATCTGTAGACCTTTGACTATCGCTACAGTCAGTACCTCGAAAGTACCAAGGGTAACCTTATTAACTAGTTAACTGGGCGTGGAGGTCATAAATTAACAATCGCTATAAATTGAAGTATTTCTTTATAATTATACAATTAAATTTTAATTACAATATAATTATTTTTATTTTATTTTTAATTTGATTCTGGACATTTTTACATTTAAATTTTATATTTGACAGTTTGACATTTTAGTAGTTGAATTTTGTTGCTGATTTTTTTGAATAGTTAGTGTGCTTGTATTGGCCTCTGATGGTTTTTATTTTATTTTTTACGAACTTTATAAATTTATTTTTTAAGTGCGCCTACTACCAAAATTATGGATCTATGTTATCTGAAATAAATAAATTATTATTATTTATTATTACGTAAAATACTGGTATTGAGCTTGAAAAAGGTTTAGAAAAAGCTAGGCAGATGATGAGTTCAGAAATAATTTCGTTATCTCATGTTCATTATTTGCCTATATAGATTTAAGTCATGATTTGTTCTACTTCATTTCCATTAAGATCTTACCACCGCCTAAATGCTTCGTCTGCACAAAGTGGACATGACCGTAGACATCCAGCTCTTAGTAGGGACCTTAGTTTGACGTTGGTTACAACAATGAAGACCGTGAAGAAGTTCTGTCATAGAGTGATAAAAAACCTCGTGTGATTGCATATAAAATGGGTTAATTATTATATAACATCTGTTTAAATATTTCTGTAGTTAAACTTACATTGTCACTTTCGTCAGTTATTCTGAGCACCTGATATTTCGACGCTGTTGCAAGCTGCATGACTACGGGATGACAACAGCGGAATGGATTGTAACTACGTCGAAATATCGGGAGGTCAGTATTCTGAGCTCCCGTAAAATTATGACGTGAAATATCCCATAGGCGACAATGTAAGTTTAGTTATAAACCGTAAAAGCTTAAAATCTGTAGCTGTGTATCTGTAGCTATGTTTAAGGATCCCTTTAAATGAAAGAGCAAGCCTACACGGTTCATGAGTCTTCAGTTGGGCTTTTGTTCAAAGTATTTAGTACGACCAGACCAGGGAGACAGGTTGCGCTGTTCCGTGAGGGGCGCAACAATGTGCCTCGTTTGATAAATTGCGATATTGTTACCAAATGCCTCCCTGTCACGTGACCAGGCACACCTGACCTCTATTTTTTCCTTACCTCTAACTGTTGGGAGGTCAGTATATTTTGGTCTGTATTCCAGGTTTTTTTATGCCGAGTCAACATATTCTGCCGACGTAATTTGAACTGGTTCATTGGATTGTGTTAGGTTGTTGCTTTTGACGTGGATTCTGGGCTGGATGTGAGGTAGTTGCGGTTTGGTGCTGTGTAATAGTTTGTTGATAAACCTTGTTGTTCTATGTTAAGCCTGTTTACTAAATGATCACTGCTGGTCACGGAATGATTAAGCATATGCATAGACTGGGTAATGGAAATAAATAAAGGTACAATATTTTACTAGCTGTGCTCCGCAGCTTTCGTTCGTGTGATTTTTTTATGAAAAAATATAACTTTTATAACAGTACCTCAGAACGGAGTCACAGAATAGAAACAACGGATAAATCAACGCAATAACAATGTTTATTACAAAATATTCAGCCTAGTTCAGTACATAAATCACATCGTTTTACTAACCTTAGGACTTGTCACTCCGGTGCCTCGTTCAAGACTGACTCATGTCGGCAATTAGATAAACTGACAATTCTCTTCAATGTCAAAATGATTTGATGAGTGACACTTTTGAAATATTTATAATGACACATCCGTAACTCGACTAGAACAAGCTTATCCATGTACTGTTAACAATAATATAAATCTCTCCTCGCATAGATAAGTTTTGTTACACTTTTCTATTTGAATATCACTGTTTTATCAGTTTCAATTTCAACAATTTGATCAATTATTATTTTGAAATGAATAGAATTGTAAGTATTTAATTTTAGTGATTGCATTATAATCGTAATTTAAATGATTATCAGTATTTTAGGTAATAACTTATTAATAAACGTATAGCATGCTACAAGTGTCACTAAAAGAGGTAAAATCTAAATATTTTAGTGAAACCCATAAGATGTATCCCAAGCACTTATGTTAAAAACCTTAATTTTTGCGAATTAATTATTCATTATTTTCATTCAAGGCTTTAATTTTTTTGTTATAATAAAGTAGCCTAAGTCAGACCTTATACCATCAGCTATCTTCCAGTAAAACTCTCGTCAAAATCAGTCCAGCCGTTTCGAACACACAACCTCCTACAAAATAATTAAAATAATTTCTACTCATCCGCCCAATTTTCTTTCCACATAATTAAGTACTCTCCCCTACCCAACATATATCTAAAGGCCCTGATAAGGAGCTCCCATTCATTTGCCGAATTTAACTCGGCGTAGCATTCATTTGGTAATGAGTACACGTGCAAGTCACTGGCCGGTCATTCTGTGAACCATCAGTTAAGCGGCAGACAGTTTTGTATAACTAATTGCAATTTTCAAAGGGAGCTTTTTTGATGTACTGCGGGTGTAAGGGGGTTTGTTAATGTTTGGAAGTCGTGTGTCGTTGGTTTTTCGTTTCTGGTAAATAGGGTAGTTAACTAAAAAATCTAATTAGTCCGTCAGATAGACTTTCAAAAAATATTGGACACGTATTTTTTTAAATTTTACGTAAGCAAACAATGAAGACGATACAGTGCTTTGAAAACTCGTGTGACGTCATATTCTGAGACATTATTTTGATATTTTTAGCGGTTAGTGACGTCACAGACCCCCACTCAAATCTTTGACGCGTTTTATCTTCGTCAATTTTTATTGATTTGATAAAACAAAAAATACGTATCCAATATTTTTCGATAAGTAATCTAACAGACGGACTAATTAGAATCATATTTTTTTAAGTCAGTAAACATCCCTATTGTGAGAGTATTTCGTCTGGTATGGAAAAAAAACTATTGGGTTTTAGGGGAACAAAGTAGAGAAACACGTTAAAATTGTATGGTTTTTCTGAAGCAGAATAGGGGATCGGACAAAAAAATAATAATTAGTCCGTCAGATAGATTTTCAAAAAATATTGGACACGTATTTTTTCTTTTTTCACATAAACAAAAAATGAGGACGATACAATGCTTCGAAAACTCGGGAATTCCTCGAAAACGTCACATGGTAGTACATTTTTCACCAACAAATGACGTCACAACCCATGATATTTGACACGTCTTATCTTCGTCAATTTTTATTAATTTGATAAAACAAAAAACACGTATCCAATATTTTTCGATAATCTAACTGACGGACTAATTAGAATCATATTTTTTTGACCCAGTCCGATCCCATATTGACTGCATTTCATTCATCATCACTGCTTAGCCTTTTCCCAAATACATTGGAGTCGGCTTCCAGTATAATCAGATTCGCTTAGCAGTTTGGCTTCAGTCAGTTCATTTAAAATATAATATGTTTATTCTGTGTTGTAGCATGTGAGAATCCATGATAAAAACACCATATTTTATATCCTTGTTTGATTTCATCATCATCGTCATTTTAGCCGAAAGACGTCCACTGCTGGACGTCACATTAAGCGGTCCCGTGTGTCTCGCATCCCGCGGATCCCCGTAACCTTCACTAGTCTTCATCATCGGTCTATCTTTTTGTTTTATTAAGCGGTGAAACGTGCCTAACGCATACCGCACGGTTCGAGGAGACGGTTTGGTTATGTGGGTTTTGCACCCACTAAAAAACACCGCCGTGAGCCTAGACGAAACGGTCCACCTAGTGGGAGGCCGCCCCACGTCTTTCTTTTTTGACATAATAATAATAATAATAAAGCCTTTATTATATAATATTATTATATAAATATTATAATATAATATTATAAATCGATCGCAGAGTCGAAAACGCCTGGAAAAGCTACTGGTCCATGAAGACGCTAATGAAGGGCGATCTTCCGGTCTCCCTGAAACGCAAACTCATCGACATGTGCATTCTGCCCGTCCTAACCTACGGTGCTCAGACATGGTCTCTCACCGAGACTCAGAAGTTCCGCCTTGGAGTATGCCAAAGGGCAATGGAGCGTAGCATTTTGGGTGTCAAAAGACAAGATAGAATTCGAAACACCACGCTGCGCTCCAAAACGGGCATAGTGGACGTTGGCAAGAAGGCTGCTAGGCTAAAATGGGATTGGGCGGGTCACGTCTGCCGCATGCACGATGACCGCTGGGCAAAAGTCTCAACACGATGGCTGCCGGAAGATGGAAGGCGCCGCCGAGGCCGGCCCAGAAAGAGGTGGCGAGACGATCTGGACGCGCACCACGAGGGTTGGTTTGAGGTGGCTCAAGAAAAGAGCACTTGGAAGGATTTGGGGGAGGCCTTTGCCCAGCAGTGGGACAGTACAGGCTATTAAAAAAAAAAAAAAAAAAAAATACATTCTTTTAGATAAAAGTATTTAATATAGACACTAGTTTGCGAAGATTGTCTTGCTACTCAGCATAGGCCTCCCCTAAAGCCTGCCATAAAGTGCGGTCTTGAGTCTTTCTTCTCCATGTGGTGCCTGCTATTCTTTTTAAGTCGTCTTCCCATCTCCGACGCTGTCTCCCTCTCTTTCGATTGTGTTGTCTTGGACACCATTCGGTCACATCTTTAGCCCACTTATCTTTTTTGTTCCTCATCATGTGGCCTGTCCACCTCCACTTAAGTTTCTTGACACAGTATGTCACATCAGTAACTCTAGTTTGCTTTCGGATTGTTTCGAGGTTTATTTTATTACTTAGTTTAATATTGAGCATACTTCTCTTGTTTGACATACATACGTGCAAATATTATAAATAACAATATAATAATAATAAGTGCATAAACGAGCACAGTACGTGCCGGATTACGTGAGTAATTTCAATACGAGCCGCGGTCTGCCGCGACTATGGACGACTGCGCGACGGATTGTGGACGGCCGGCCATTCGACTGTAGCGTCTGCATGCACCATAACATGCCATGATATACCTTTAATGATGAAATAATAGCTTCAAAATATATTTATCGAAAGTTATATTTTTTACATTTTTCCTAAAAATTCATAGTGGAATTTCTTCTGAAAAAAATTAAGCGGTTTGCATTTAAGATTGTGGCAAGCAACAAGTTTAAAATTTAGTACGTTGTATGTCAGATTGCCAGATGGCTCTTTGAACTGCAGCTGCAATAAAACAAATGGTGACCTTCTAATATCCATTTGTTTCAATTCAAGGCATAGAGCATTGATTGCTGTCTTGTTCAGATCGTCTCGCCAACTTCTACGAGGTCTGCCGCGACGCCTGGTAGTTATGACACCTCTGAAGTTTGTATAGTTCACAACAAAGAAATTGAGAAAAGGTAAACTTATATGCGATGTAACCTGTTCAAGATCCATAAATACACATATTCCAAGCTTTATTTGCGACCAGTACACTGTCGATAGCATCGCATAGCCGTTGCGATTGCATCGTTAATGCTCAGCTCTAATAAGTGTGTTTGTGTGTGTATGTGTGCCCACTGTGTCCAGGTACGGTGCCATACGGAATGGCTTTGGGAGTTAGTGGGGAAGTCATTTAGTAAATTAAACGAGGGTTACTTTTAGTCATTTTAAACACTGGGGTTGATGAATAGTTTTACAGGTAAAAAATATATAAATAATATTTTTTATCTGTTTTTTTTCTGCTCAACGTCATTTTGTAAATTGATTTGAATATCTCGTGAAGAACTGTTCATCATAATTTAGTACCTAAGGATATTGAATAGAAGTGGAAATTATGTTTTCCAGTCCGTAATTCTTTTCTGATTAATTGCGTTGCGAGAACCAAGAAAGTATTTTTTTCTCTGAAACTTCGTCGAGCTTAATGGTCTGAGTACTTTTCTGGTGGGCGCCACTGTTGTGTCTTGCTATCAGGAGTGGAAGTTGTTTGGAATTACTATGGCGGGTGTTTCAACAGTAAATAATTGACTTAGGAATTATGCAAAGTTGCAATACTGAATATCGATTATTTCAAACATACTTAATCTTGACTAATAATTTCGTTATTTGTTTTCTTGTGGGATGAATTTTACTATACTAAAATCTAAACCAAAAACACTCAAGCATAAACGTATACGACGGTGCAAAGAAAAACGTCCACAGCGACAATCTACATAAAAGCAACCTTGATAAAAGTCAAAGTCAAACGTCAATACGTTTATTGCGAATTAAGTGTTTTATTTTAGTAATTATAACTTAGCAGCTTTTTACTAGCATTACAATTTATTATCATTCGTCTGCCCTTATTATCCAAAATTAACATGCGTAACAACTGTCACTCAAAATCGGTCGATAATCTCCTAACACAGGGATTCGCATCGCTGTCAACTGACATAACTTCAATACCAATAGCTCCATATAACATTCAAGTGGCCCATCCATCAGCAAACGGACTGGACATCCGATGCCGATGCCGTACGAGTGTCCCCAATTATTTCGTTCACGCAACGCTTACTGCGTGCCTATGGTACGAGGGTGATTCTACTCACGGATAGAGTTACCCACGGAAAGGTGGAAAGAAATGTTTGGAGGGCATTTTTTTGTTAGTAATTTGGTGTGGAATTCTTTTTTTGAAAAACATCACATATTTGCAGCGCGTTAACTATATCGTACAAAACACAAATATATTTTCTGCAAAAACAATAGGGTAGTAAACAAATAGATTTCCAGAAAATATTGGTCACGTAATTTTTCGGTTTTTACGTAGACAAACAATGAAGACGATACAGTGCTTTGAAAACTCGTGTGACGCCATATTCTAAGAAATTAGTATGATATTTTTTACCGGTGAGTGACATCACCAACCCCCATTCAAATCTTAGAGGCGTTTTATCTTCGTAAATTTTTATTGATTTGATAAAATCCAATTTTATTCGATAATCTAACAGACGGACTTAACTAGAATCATATTTTTTTAAGTCAGTGAATATCCCTGTTCTTCTTTTTGCAGAAAAAGAATTGTTTTTGCAGATAATCTATTTGAACGCCTAAATTACGTAAGACTATCTCCTTAAGCAAGCACCCTCCTCTGATCCCTATGGCACCTATTCCTAGTGTTTTTGCTAGAAATACGAACATAACAAAACATCACGCCTGCAATCGTCAAGTCAGAGGTTGGGGCTGCGGGTTATTCGAAAGAGATACCGCGGCCTCGGCACAAGGGCTAAGAAGGAACATGAGTGGTTTTTAGTCAGTAGAAATCTGACACTCCCTCTCGCTCTGCCCAAGAGCGGGAGAGGTTACTTGATGATTTCCCACCCCCAAAAAAATAGAAAAGAGACGTAACTAATAGTACACCCGTAACTAATAGTACAGTTTGACTGGCCTGTTGGTCTAGTGGTTAGTGACCCTAACTGCTATGCCGGAGGTCGTGGGTTCGATTCCCACCCAGGACAAATGTTTGTGTGATGAGCACGATCATTTGTTCTGTGTCTGGGTGTAATTTATCTATAATATGTATGTATTTAGAAATATATAAGTATGTTTATCAGTTGTCTAGTACCCATAACACAAGCTCTGCTTAGCTTGGGACTAGATGGCGTTGTGTGATAGTTGTGGAATATTACACCCACATTTCGCTATACTACGGCCGTTCAGAGAATGCGTTCCTGACACCTATCAGTTAGTCACGACTAGTGATGGGCACAACATAACACTGAGTTCGTTACCGTTCCTCCAAAATGAACCGCCGCATTATTTTAAGATTATTTTCGTTTTAAATTGGCGGAATCATTTAAAATTTATATTTTAGTTATTTAAGTGGAAACCAAAAAAAGGTAATATTCATATAATAAAATTGTTTTATTTATTCTTTGTTACAAAGTTACAATCTGTATTTCTATGCAATAAAGTAAGCACATTGAATTGAATGTGCGTACAGAATATTAATCAGACTTCGATTCGCTTGAGGAGGTGGTGTCTTCATCATCTTCGCCTACATGTATAATTATATTATTATCAATAACAGAATCAATCCTCATATCTCGGTCATAATGTTCCAAAATCAGGTTTTTAGTCTTCTCAACAACCTTTGCCCAGTCATCTCTTGTGACTTCCCCGCAGGCTTCTTTTAATAGGGTCATCATCTTTTTCGTGCTGAATGGCGGGGAAGTATTGTGGCGGGCGGCGTAACCTTTTAGTCCATTAAACGAAAGCCGGGTAATCAAATAAAAACAGATCGAAAACACTTGAAGAACGTGGTCTATGCGCACCAAACGACAACAGACGACTGTTTTAGCGTCACAAAATGGCGGCCCAACGCCATATGGGGTTACCATTTTCAACCTAAATATAAAAATGCTACTTTCTTTCGCGCGTTCGGTTTGGTCATAGTTTTATTTTTATATTTCATAAAAGTTATCTTATAGTCCATTATTTTCAAATTCTTAAAAAGAAAAACAAAGCGTATTATTTTATATTAAAATATAAGTATAACTGTTTATGAACAGATTACGATACTTGCCTGTTATTTTTAGCACAGCACTACAAATATAAAGCGCTGACATAACCTTGTAATAGCGCAGTATAGATTTAGAAAAATATTGTTTACCAAGTTATTTGACACTCAGTTTGGCACAAAATTATAACATTAATTGATTATTGATATAATAATGTTGTTTTAATGCTCATCAATTGTTAAAACGGTAAACAACCAGCAAAAATATTTTTATCGTAACTGCAACGCCATTACAAAGTTACGTCGTCAGTTCAATCGCGACGTGTCAGGAACGCATTCTCTGAACGGCCGAACTATAGTTATGTCTAAGTTTCATGTAATAAAGGGCGATCCTAATGCCATTAACCGGGTACAAATCCATACTCCCAAAAATACTTTACCCGACCCGGGATGTGAACTCAAGACGTCATGCTTAGCAGTTGTGCTTCCCATCACTAGCCCAATGAGGCAGTTACGGGGTAGAAAGACGAAGTGTGGCGGACTAAACCCAGCAACAATATGCTGAGATACCTACAGTTCATCATCAGCCTATAATGTTCCTACTGCATGGACTCAGGCCTCCTCTCTAGGAGAGAGGGATGGGCTATAATCCATCACGCGGGCCCAGTGCGGGTTGGCAGTTGTCACAATACATATCTTCGCTTTTTTTTTGTTTCTAAGACAGTTTTCTCACGATGTTTTTCCTTCACCGTTTTGAGAGAAGTGGTGATGAAATTAATTACACAAATTAATGCGTCTGCCTGGGTTCGAAGCCACGACTTACTGTTTATAAGTCGGGGCCGCCACCACTGTGCCACCGCTGCTACAGTTACTTAAACCAAAACAAATCGATGACCACAAACTAAAAATAATCTAGCCTAAAACTGCGCACAAAACGAGCGCAAACAATCTATTCACACATTCGTTCTATCTCTTACGCAATCAAGATATCATTGTGTCTAAGACAAAATAACACGAACTACACAAAACATAGTAAAGATATAAAGACGGGCCACGAAAATATTCCGGCCTCTGGTTAATTTCCTCCAAGGGTGGAACTTCGGACTGTGGACAGCGAGCCTTTGCTAGTGATGTACCGTGTCCGGGATTCTGAGGATGTCTGGGATAGTGTGAACGACATGTGTGTTAATTGGTTTTAGATGGATAACGTCTTAATACGTACGATAATTATATAATTGAAACTGCGTATGAGCTATTTGTTATTATAAAGATATTTTTTTAACTGGTTTTTGGTTTTTTTTGTACAGTAAGGTACGACTTATTGCCGGGACTACGCTGTCTCGCCATACTTAAGTACTAAATGCTGTCTTATGATAATATTATAAAATCATATCATTTTGAAAGAGTAATTACATGCTCTCCAAGTGTAGGAGGAAAAACTTATTGATAAATTGATTATACTTAAATTATTGTAAAGTAAATAAAGCTTGAATGAAGGTAGTTTAAGTGTCGGCTATTGCCTCCACGCAGTTTTCAACGACTTATGAGTAATTTGATTTCAAGTTATCTTAAGAAAACAGAGTTTTAATGATAACAGTGAGTTTTAATTATTTACATAAACATTTTGTACAAACCAACACACGAAATTCCATAAATCCCGGTCTCGCAAAACGTCCCGTATTTTATCCTCAAACGGTACATCACTATTCCCATTCGTACAACAAATTGGGGCAAAGTTTGCGGTCTTCATTTCCTGGCCGCAACCATTGCGCCAGTGCCGACCAGATGAAAGGATTTTCATTAGTTTTTTCGACCACTCTTTTTGTAGGCGGAATTGATAGTGGATGCCTATCTAGTTTTCTGTTACAGTCGTTCTGCCTATCTACATATTTGTGGTACGAAATTGGAGATTGAAGCTCGTTTTGTTCGATTCTCGTTTGAAATGTTTTGGAACGAAATATTTCGTTCGTATCACTATTTATTACTTTTTTGACGAGCTTTGGTTGTGGTTTGAGCTATGATACATTGCCACATTAAAGACTGGTTTGTTGCATATTTTCTGAGTAAGGATTCTTTTAATAATACAGAAACTAAAGCTGCACTAAATGTTTTTGACAGATTATCACTACCGGGCTAACGGAATAGCACACAAGCTGCTAAAACACACGTTCATATTTTTCAAAGAATATATCGTAGCTAGACCGTATTTCGGACCGGACCGGATATCGTATTACCCAGTTCTAGGTTGTGGAAATGCAGTTGCTCCATAATTAAAATACTGGTATTCAGCTGCATCCGATGGTACTAAAAACCGCCCCATACTTTTGGTAAAAAGCCCGAAAGATTATCACGATGATGTTGAGCTTGAGAACTAGCTAAGCGAAAATTGCCTAGTTTACCTTTAACAAGTATATTATGATTTTTACACTGTTCCGTGTTACGCGTATAAAGGGTGTAAAAGTACCCTTAACGCAAACGAAAGGCACTTGTTCTCCCCACCACTGCGATCATTTTTTTGTTCTAGACCATACCTGGGAAACCCCTAGTTACGGAGATATTGGGGGTCAAAGTTCCAAATTTTGCACAGCTGTTTTTGCAAATACTAGTTTTTCTGGTTTTAACTTTACTTAAATTACCTCCATGACCCGTTTACTATTCAAAGCATCCAATAGCACAATGTTTTAAGAGTGCTCCATTGAGTTTTACTGTAAAATGTGATTTTAGACCCCAAAAAAAAATGTCGTTTCCCAGCAAACATTGTTGCGTAGGGGTACTTAGTTTGATGTATAGATTGCTTGGTTGACGTATGGGCGAAGGGTTAATTTACACCCTGTATGTAAATATCTAATAAACGACAAATCTATCATAATCATCGCACCTCAACTTCAGCCCTAAAAACGCAACGGCCGTGACGATAAGAAGCAAATTCACTTACATTTTTCAACAGGCCATATTAATGAAAGCAATATGTCTTCGTACGATCAACAAAGCTCAGCGAAGCGAATATTTTTTAACTGCATAATATCCTACTTGCACATACGGGGAGCGATAAAATATATAAAGCGATGGAATTATTTATTGGAAACTCGTGAACATTTTTTACATGGCTAAGAAAGATGTTAAACGGGGTTTTAAATAAATGTATATGTAAAAAATTTGGATTTTGCATTTGTTTGCAGGTTTTTAATAACGAATTTTTATTTGAACATGGATATTTGAATATCGGCACGTCATTCTCCTGTCTGTGGCAGATATTTCATATTCACCAGTGAGGTTTCCGTAGTGCAAGTACGAGTATATGCCACTGACGTGTAAAAGACCGAATGTGGCTAAGCGCTTTCAGTTTATGTTACAGAAACTTGAATAAAGATAGAACCATTACAGTTTAAGTAAAAATACGTAAAGTTTATCTACGGAACAAATCGTTTTTTCACCATAATTTGATAATTTATACAAGATTTTAATATAAAATCCTGTGAAACTGAACTAGATGGTCCCTATATCTCGTTAAATAGTGCCATTCTCTAACAAATTTAATTATAATGTTTAAGTCAAACTGCATCCATTCAGGAAGTATCGCATATTATTGAATATATTTGTATTTGTCAATCTGTGTGTGTTCTCATCTTACTGCAGTGTGGGAAAGAGATAGAGCTAGTTCTAAAAAGATCTACTTCGGAGTAATTAATCACACACTTCAAAACAATAGCATTGCCATAGCATAGCTCTGCCATACAGCACTACTACACATCGAACAATACGCGTTTTACCGGCGCGTGCGCAGCGCACGTGTTGCCCAGCGAACCGTGGTTCCGTACAACAGTTGTGTAGGAAATATTTCTGTGGGTTCCGTGGAATAAGACATGTTGCGGTCATGTGGGTGCAGGTGGTGAAATATGACCATGTAGGTGCAGGTGGTGAAATATGACCATGTAGGTGTTTTTATGGGAGTTTTGTCTTTCAAGAAAAAAAGGAAAGAAATAAGTCGAAAATAAGTATTCAAGTAACATAGGACAAGATTATGAAAATTATAGAGATTATTTAATTAAAAGATTTTATCAATAATTTTAATATATGTTGTTACAGATATTTAAGACTTGAAAAAACAAGAAAATAATTATTGTCTGATACTCTTCAATTAATTGATTATCGTCTAATAAGTAGATAATTTGTAAATTTAAATTTAACATATTATAAGTAAATTGTTATAGAGGACAGCCGTAGTCGCATGCCACTGATACCTTATGCTCCTTTATGGCGTTCTCATTGATACAGAAATCAGCTGCTGAAGTGAAGGTGGCATGCGACTACGACTGTCCTCTATAATAATTTTACTTATAATACGTAAATTAATAAAAAATTACGAAGATAAAACGCGTCAAAGATAAGTAATAATAATAATAATAAAATAAAAACACGAGGTTGTCGATATGTGGCATGTGATGCTCGGCTATCATTGTGCCGATAGTCGTAACGGCCAATGGCCTTATAGCCAAGAGTCTGGACGGCCGCCTGTCCAAACTCTCGCTTGGCAGTTGGATCAAGAGCCTGATTCAGAAGGCAGTACTGCTCGATACGGAGATTGTGAGGAAGTTCATGTCTCTGGAACCCTAACCACCGGTAGCTTGGACCCTGCACCCGTCACCGGTGGACGACAATTTTTTATATTTTTAAATGTTGTATGAAATATTTAAAAATGTAAATTTTATGTGAATAAATTAATAAAGGACATTTGGGGGTGATGAGGAACAGGTGTAAAGTTCCTCATCCCCCATAGAAAAGGGAGGATCCTCCAACCGGACGGGTGTTGTGTCTGGTGGGCTAACTGCCCAACATATGTAAGTCGGGATTTTCTATATACGCTAATGTGGCGGATAACTTTGATAGCGCGATGCAGATCACAATAATTTGTTTGAATAATTTATGTTTAATTTATTCACGCACGCGTCAGTTCCTACTGGCGGCGCTTCCGAAGCGCGTGCGCATGTTTTGTGGCTGCGTAAATAAAGTGCAGAAGTACTAATTTATGAACTAGTGAGACAAGATGTCGAAGTCAAACATTTTATTTCAAATAGGCCATTAAATTTTTTTTTTTTTTCGATTTTCATTTATTGTGCTTCTTTTAGTTTAAAAAGGTGATATTAAAATGGTTGTTTAAGCTACGCGGGTCATGAATTTATAACATGTGATAAGTGTGCGACAGGCCCTATAAAAGTATTCCTTGTTGTTATCTCCACGGTTTTGACATTTTTTTACAATAATTGAACCATAACTTTCTTGTTAATTGGTGAGAAGAGGTGAAAGACCGAGAAAATTGCGAGGAACGGGGGAAGGCCTATACCCAGAAATGGGACCGTAAAGAAGTAAAAAAAAAAACGCTATCTACGTTACTGGTGATCCCAAAATAATCTCTTTGTAGAATTTTCAACTCTGGACTCTCTACTTATGTTATCGTGTTAGTGCAAAATCAGCATTGAGTCGACTACTTAATAGTGAAACTAAAATACCGCGCAATGTTAAATTAATCTTCTGCTCATCACCATGTATGTGGTTAGGTGCGCGAACGCAGCGGCCATGACCGTAACCTCATTTGCACATCAAAGCGTGCAGGTTAACGCACCATTTAATTACCTGAATTAATTAGTTAACCTTTTGTTTCTATTTTTTGAGGTTGTTTTGTGTGGAAAGTGTGATTGAACCTTTTATTGTCATTGTTTACTCAGCGCAGTGAACCTACCAAAAGCTTGCAGTAAAAAAATACAATAACTAAATAATTCAAAACGAGCTGCATTCAAGAACCGATTCTTATCTATTGTCAGTGACAACGGTCAATATTGCTATAGAATAGGTAGTATTACTTACAGCTGTGGTGTCTAGTTCCAGACAATTTGATCTCGAAATTCGATTTTACCCTAGATGAAACTAAAAAAATCATAGATTGCTAAACCATTTACACTTCTACACTAACATTATTAAGAGGGAAGATTTGTATTTTTGTGTGTATGTTTGTAATGAATTAATTCAAAAACTACTACGCCGATTTCAAAAATTCTTTCACCATTAGAAAGCTATTCTTATCCCTGTATTCCCACGGGAACGGGAACTACGCTGGTGAAACCGGAAGACGTCCGCTAGTCTTTCATATATATATATTTTTTTTTAAAAACGTTGCCCCACTCTAATAATACACGTAAGTTGATGGATGGAGGGAGACAGAGAGGAAAAACAAAAAAAGATGGATGGATTGTGCGATGATGAATGAAGGATAAAGGAGTAAATGGTAGAAAAAATTTGGAGTTTGAGGGTGTTACAATTTAAAATAAATTACCATCAGTAATAAAAGGAGAACAAAGTTTTGCCCGGTTCAAAAAGTTGCTAAAAGCCCACACAGTAAAAACATACAAATAAGTAAAAAAAAAAAAAGATGTACTACCTATTTATTTCAAAATACATTTGTTTAAAAATATATATATTAAAAAAAAAAAACAATACCTACTCAAAATATATAAAGGATGTAAAAGTACCCATAACGCAAACGAGGGGCATTTTGTTCTCCCCACCACTACGATAATTTTTTTGTTTCTAGACCATACCTGGGAACGCCCTAGTTACGGAGATATTGGGAGTCAAAGTTCCAAATTTTGCACAGCTGTTTTTGTAAATACCTACTAGTTTTTCAGGTTATAACTTTAAATTACCTCCATGACTCGTTTACTATTCAAAGCATTCACTAGCACAATGTTTTAAGAGAACTACATTGAGCTTTACCGTAAAATGTGATTTTTGACCCCAAAAAAAAAAGAAAAAAAAAAGTCATTTGCCAGCAAAAAAAAAAAAGTAACTAGGGGTACTTACTTGGTTTGAAGTACAGAATGATTGGTTGACGTATGTGTGAGGGGTTAATTTACACCCTGTATATACACATATACTATAAATCATGTATGTACCAAAAAATAAATAAGACATTAAACTAAAAACAAAATGGTAACAAACTTGCTCATAACAGACTATGCCAACAATGCCACATCCAGTAGTAATCAAACGATGTCCATGTTTAAAAATATGATTAAAAATATGATCTGCAAGCCTCAGGATTTGTTTTACAAAGGCAAAAAGTACGTACCTAAAAAACAGCATTAATACACAAGCACACCTTTAACACTAAGTTTCAAGGGACACCGAACTTAGCACATTTTCCACTATAAGCATGAATATTAACCTAAAAATCGCGTGCCTGAAACTTCGTCGCATTTTTGCAGAAAGAAAAAAATATGGTCGCAATTAAAACAAAAATAGAAAAGGAGGGAAGTCAGCCGCAGGTAATTAGGCTTGCTTTCTATGAGAACGGCACACGTAGCAAGTTTTGTGGTACACTGGCGGCCGATAAAACGTATGGCAAACAGAGGTAATTTCAAATTGGGAGTAAAGCTAGAAAAGTTGGAAACAGCCAACAGGGTACTTTATTTAGTATTATAATAGAAAGAAAGAATAAACTGTTATCTGTCGCAGATACAATAAAAAAATTAAGTATACAGTAAACATACAACGCATAAAAAATACAATAATCAGCTTAGCCATATTGTGAGTAGGAATCTACAGCTGTTATCTTGATAAATTAAACTTGACACATATTAAGTACCTACTGAAACCCAAAGTAGAAGCCAAACGTGGCTTATCTTTAACTGCCTTTTTTTTAATAGGCAGTGTCGAGTTCCAAAAAACAGCTGCGGGTTGTTCGAAAGAGATACCGCGGCCCCGGCACGCAAGTGCTAAGAAGAAATATGGGTGGTTTTTAGTCGGTAGAAGTCTGACACTCCCTACCGCTCTGCCCAGAACGGAAAGAGTAATTTGATGATTTAACACACCAAAAAAAAAGCAACATACAATTAATCTCCTTACGTAATAAGCAAATAAAAACAAAAATGTAATAATGTTTCCACTTTTCAAATATTTTAATCTTTTTACCACTTATAGGCAAAAAACCTCTTCCATATTCATAACCTCAAAATAAATACCCCGACAATATTAGTCCGTCCAAAATGACCAGGCGACCACTTAACATGCCCGCCAGTGTAAACGTTACAGTAAGATTTCTCCCTTATCTCACCCGTAGTAGCGGTAACGATGCGAAAGTTTTCAACTAGATACCCTCGTTACAGCTCCTTGGACGTTTGTAACGAGTCTTTTTTCTTTTAACGAATTTCCCTGGACACAGTTTTGTGTATACTTTCTTCGTACCCGACTTGTAATAGTTTGGACGATTAACAAGCTCGACTTGACGGTTCACTCTAAGCGGATTATCTGTAAGTTTGTCCGAGTAATTTTGGTCGCGTGTGTAATTTGATTTTTTTGTTTAATCTTATTAGGATCGTGGGGCAGATTTAGTTTCCACAAGTGTGGTATTTTCACGCTGTATATTTTATTACAGCTTTGTCAATGCTTTGGTCTGTTAATTAATTAGTTTTATAATAGCTTGTGGGGGGTGCACGGATAATAATTAAGTTAGTAGTATTTGTCTATAACTGTGTCTGAGTAAGTTTTGGTCACTTGCGTGTGTATTCTTTATTTTATTTAGTGGGGATATACAGGGTGTTTGGAAGGGAGCTGTACATACGCCTAGGGTAGAAACTAGGGATAGTCTGCTACCTACCCCCGCCCATTATATTGACCTTGGCCTCAAGGTTTTTTTTAATTTATTATTATTTTTTATTTGATTTTTTGACTAAAACTACCTGTAGCTCAAAATCTATCCATGGGACCGGTCGGCTAATGGTCTTGTTTTAATCGTTAGAGTCTTAGGGTCCTGCAAAAAATTATTTTACACCAGAAAATTGTGGAGAAGAAAAGTTATGGGGCCTGAAGTACCGTAGTAAGGTAAAGAAATAATTTTAAATTAAAAAAAAACCTTGAGGCCAAGGTCAATATAATGGGCGGGGGTAGGTAGCAGACTATCCCTAGTTTCTACCCTAGGCGTATGTACAGCTCCCTTCCAAACACCCTGTATTTTACACATAAGTGACTAGTTGTTCTCCACAAGTGAGGCAATTTAACGCAGTGTATTTTATAACAGTTTTGTCAAAGCTCAAGATTGTTAATTAATTAACTATAGGTAAGAGTTTTGTGTGGTTACGGAAGAATTCCAAAATCCATCTGTTTCCATTAAATCATATTATATTTCCTAGAAAATTTTGGAAGATATGTGAGTAGCCTCGTCACAGGCCACGTTAATGTCAGTTATGACAGTTTTCGGGGCGACAGCTGGTCCACATGATGTCCGCGTTAGTTTTACCGATCCTTTTATCCGGTATAATTAATATCGTCAGCAATCTTACTATTTTGCTATGTATAGGGATCGGATATTCGGACGCATTTTTCTGCCCAATTTACTGACGGGATGCTTTATTATCCCGAAGTGTGAAGGCTATATTTAAAACGTTTCCGTAGGATTATTTCCAACCAAAACGCGAGCAAATCCGCGGGGAAAAGCTAGTCACAAATCATCTCAAAGCTCAAACCACGACAAAACGCTATTCATCCCAACATTAACATATCATGTCATGTTCAATTAGAACTTGCACAAAAGGTTCTCATCCTGGGTTCCGTACGTACTGAGTTGATATCCGGCTTTTAATTGTTGTACTCAACCGGCTAAACATAGGTGTTGAGTGAGTTAACGAGTTGAATTAGTTTACACTAGTTGTTGAGCTGTGGTTCTTTGTAGTTTGGTCGAGAATAAATAAGAGGAGAGAATGAGTTTTTCTAGGTGTAAGTTAAGTCATGGATATACGTGAATTGGCCTTTTTTAGGATACCGGATTTTTTTAGCACATGCACAGCTGTATATTAATCTACATAATCTAGAGCATATCCTCTTCAAAAAAAAATTTAAAACTCATAAATAAACATGCAAAGTATCGTCTGTTTTTGTAACCAACTTATTTACCATTTTTCTACTTAACTATCAATTATAGGATTCGGTTTATTTTTGCCAATAACTTTCTTAGTTCTTTATATTGTTCTTTTTTTACGTAATCGCTACTCGCAATTCGCGTAGCTACTACCCCTCTGGCGCCCAATAAATCGGTTGCAGTTCCAGCTCTTAAGACATGTAACCTCTACCAAATCGCACTGGGCCTGCGTGGTGGCCCATCTCTCTCCTAGATAGGAGGCCTGAGTCCATGGAGTGGTATCAATGTAGGCTGATGATGATTATGATGAGGTGTAATTTGGTGGTGTTTGTTGAGACAATAGGGGATCGGACTGGGTCAAAAAAATATGATTCTAATTAGTCCGTCAGTTAGATTATCGAAAAATATTGGACACGTGTTTTTTGTTTTATCAAATTAATAAAAATTGACGAAGATAAGACGCGTCAAAGATCATGAGTGGGGGGTTGTGACGTCATTTGTTGGTGAAAAATGTACTACCATGTGACGTTTTCGAGGAATTCACGAGTTTTCGAAGCATTGTATAGTCTTCATTTTTTGTTTATGTGAAAAAAGAAAAACTACGTTTCCAATATTTTTTGAAAATCTATTGGACAGACAAATTTTTTTTTTGTCCGATCCCCTATTGGGCTCGTCTGCTGGTGGCCACATCACATGACAGCTGAGCGTCACGTTGTCACACAGGTATGAAGTTTAATTAAATTTTGTTTTGGTTTTCTCTGATTGTTGTTTTATACTTTTGAATGTGAAAGATATTGCTTTTTTGGCTTTAATGCAGCTCACCCGATTCATTTTTATTTTAACACGTTTTAACGTAATCTTTCATGGAAATTGTACTTATAGTTTCCTCTTTTATTTGTTTGGGAAATTATAATTAGTTCTCATTTTGTTTGAGATGTTGTCGGTACTTCGGGCGTTTGGTAAAAAAAAAAAATCTATTTTGACTGCCTGGTTGGTCACAACATGTGTCGGGGAAAGTGTTTTTGGTTTCAGGAATTTCTGGGTAGTAACCACGGAGTCTGGATTTGTGCCCAGTTGATGGCAACAGGCTTGCCCTCCATTACATGGGACTGTAACATAACTAAAGAAATGTGGGTTCACCAACAGGTACACCTCTGCCTAACCCTTCGAGAATTACAGGCGTGAAGTTATGTTATGTCTTTGCAATAGGGTAGTTAGCAAAAATAATTTAATTAGTCCTCTCAATAGATTTCCAAAAATTATTGGACACGTCTTTTTCCTTTTTCACGTAAACAAACAATGAAAAAGATACAGCGCTTTGAAAACTTGTGTGACGTCATATTACAAGATTAGTATGCAGTTTTTTACCGGTCAGTGACGTCACAAACCGCCACTCAAATCTTTGACGCGTTTTATCTTCGTCAATTTTTATTGATTTGATAAAACAAAAAATACGTATCCAATATTTTTCGATAATCTAACAGACGGAATCACATTTTTTTAATCAGTAAACATCCTTATTGAATAATTATTTTTCAACTCTTTTTGATCTTTATTCATTGTGCTGCAATACAAGCTTTATCCTAAAGTCATCGCTGGACCAAATCTTCTATCTCCAATCTCTAAATATTTCTGCCCCGTCCTTTCGGTAGCACTCAAGCTTGTCCCACCATCTTCACAACTGATACAAATATATTGCTTATAACTAGATACAGCAGGATATCCCCTTAGTGTTTGCGCACTAATATTGAACAAACCCTTTACATCCATCCACTCATACACACAGCCATACAATACAATATCTCGCACAACGCGCCTCTAATTAGTAGTCCCCAGTCAAAGACACGCGGCACTGGATTAAACGCTGCTAATAAACTATCACAAGCGTTTTAGTTATGTTTTAGTGGAATATAGTCTTCGTTTATTTCAAAATTGACTTCTGCCTGCAACTTCGCTTGCATCAATCTAGAATTGTCGATCAATTCGGATTGTATTTCCTTGTAATACTACACTCGTAATAGTTCAGACTTTGAAAAACCTCACAACACTATATACGCGCAAAATGTATGAAATACTGTACTCAATTTACTCAAAATAATAGGGATGTTTACTGACTTAAAAAAATGTGATTCTAATTAGTCCGTCTGTTAGATTTTCGAAAAATGTTGTATACGTATTTTTTGTTTTATCACATCAATTAAAATTTTCGAACATAAAACGCGTCAAAGATTTGAGTGGGGGTCGGTAACGTCACTGATTATGTGGCGCTATCTATTATCATTAGAACATTATAGTTTTTTTATCTCGGGAACAGTACTCTTTTTACGGGATCAAAGGTCCATTTCTGTATACCACGAAAACGTTTTTAGTCGGTACGGCCTCCACGAGTCTGTGTACTTAACAACAGTAAGTAAGGAATCAATACAAGTGCAATGCAATACTTTTAGCAAATAAATTGATTTGATTTGATTTGAAGCATTTGTTGTAAAAACGTTAAGTATCGAATAGCGATGCTTACTGTGACGCACGCTCCGTCTGGTGCAAGCTGCACGATGAGGTGGTTGTCCATTGTTGTCTGGACCCATGAAACTGGTATGGACGGAACGGCTGTAGTGTGGCTTCATAAGTATTTGTATGTGGGTATAAAGGGTGTAAAAGTACCCTTAACACAAACGAAAGGCACTTGCTTTCCTAACACTGTAATTATTTTTTTGTTCTAGACCATACCTGGGAACCCCCTAGTTACGGAGATATTGGGGGTCAAAGTTCCGAATTTTGCACAGCTGTTTTTGTAAATACTAGTTTTTCAGGTTATAACTTTACTTAAATTACCTCCATGACCCTTTTACTATTCAAAGCATCCACTAGCACAATGTTTTAAGAGTGTTACATTGAGTTTTACCGTTAAATGTGATTTTTGACTCAAAAAAAAAGTCATTTTCCAGCAAAGGTTTTTGCGTACGGGTACTTAGTTTGATGTACAGAATGCTTGGTTGACGTATGTGTGAAGGGTTCATTTACACCCTGTATAATTATGTTCAGCTAACTGTGCTTGGTTTGTTAGCTTACTGGCCATTATATCGTTGGCTAGTTTAACTTAAAGGGTTCAAAATTGGGATATTTTCGTAAATTAATTTATTGTTTTATTGATATAATAACTACAAAAATACAAGTAGAAAACTTACAGGGAGTATTGTTAATTTTCGTTAAGGTTAGATAATTATAGATAATTGTTTTTGGAGACTGTTATTTTCACTGCTTCGTTGGTTAAATTGTCGCAAGCGTGGCTGCTGAGCATTATATCCTAAGTTCAATTTACAGCAAGGGAAAAGTGTTGCTAGTTTTTCGAATCAGGAATTACCAACTATAACCTAACTATAACCTAACAAGTATTAATTAGTCGCTTTTTACTCGACTACGGCGAAGTCCAAAAGGAGGGTTATGTGTTTGACGTGTATGTATGTATGGATGTCCGTTTCTTTGTTCCCTCATAACTCCTAAACGGATGAAGGGATTTTAATGAAATATACGTCGTTAGATTCGTCTTGAAGGCGCGAGTGTCACTGGCTACATTAAAATTAAAAAATAAAAGATTTGAATATTAAATTATGAAATGAAAATAGAATGGACCCCGCCTGCTTCCAAGTTTTGTTTAATTTAAAATGTGCTTGTTATTTTCTTTTCAGTCTTTTCAGTCGGGTTTTTTAGTTTTTAACTACTTTTTTTATTTATTTTCAAATAAAAAATGTTTGTGTCGACAACATTGGAAACACGCCACACAATTGGACGGTCGTTAGCGTTTTCAAAAGTCCTGCCGATGGTTCCCGATCGGATCTCTTGGATAGTTCCCGGTCGTTCGGTTCATTGCACCCGTGGGAAGCGAGCGATTTGCGTTCTTACTGGACTTCAAAGAACTTGAGTCTTGGTGGACGATGTTCCTGTCCCGTATTGACGGCTAGGGAATTAAGGGCTTAGCACGTTCGTTGGAGTGCGCTGGAGTTGGACGAAGTTAGATTGGAATAAAAATTTTGTATTATTTTTGAACTTACATTATTTATTTTAGACGGCATTATTCGTCTTGAGTGGCTGGTATAATATCAGCGGGTATTAATGTCTGTGACTTTACTATATTATTTTACAATAAAATACAACAAGAAATTGCTGATGTAAATGTGCTGACTCAAACAAGTACACGACTCTGTATACCAAATACCAACTCATCATTTATAATATAAGTATATTATAAATTATGAGTTGGTATTTGGTATACAGAGTCGTGTACTTAAAATAGAGTTAAATTTATAATAAATCTTAAAAGTAAGTACTTTTAAGATCAGCAGCTCAAAGGTTACTTTGGGTGGCCAATAATTTTATTGCACGCACAACTTGTTCAACTTCTAAAACTACAACAATGCCAGACATGGCATTCTAAACTATCAACATTTCAAAACGAAGTCTCCCAATAAACAACACTAAGTACACTCATCAACAAAAGTCTAACACAAAAAAAACAATATAACATTTTCTATTGAACAGAAATCGTGAGCTGCCCATGTTCGGTAGGTACATACAAACACAACAGGGTTTAATTAAAACATCGCGTTAGCCGACCCTTGTGTCCAATCAGGGGTGGTCGAAAAGTTGCCCACTCATCGACGGGCCAATATCGACAATATCCATTAGAGGTGCCCCTATGACTAGGGCTGGCCTAATGGCTTTGGCAAAGTATATTTTGTTGAATAAACTAACTAATATACAGTTAATTATAACACAAAATATAGCACAGAAAACTCGATTTTTGATAATGATACACACAAACATTACAGAATAAATTCTTCAAATTAAGTTGAAAACCGTTTACCGTAGAAGAAGTGCAACGCGTGACCTCATTGCTCTTCACAGACATGACAGACAGAGATCTGAAAAATATTTGTTTTCTTCCATTATTCGTCGTAATCAGAGACTACACAAAAACAATGTCGATGTAGGTACTTACTCTTTAGTGCACGTCTTACAACTTGAGTGTCTTAGCAATTGGCATTAAAATCTTCCCATCATTATTTTTAGGACAAGTTCGGCTTGAACCTCATCTGGCAGTATCCTTACCTTTATCCTTTTTTGTAGCTCAGAGCCGCCAACCGCTAGAGTGAGTAACAGAGAAAACATATTATCAAATTATTGACAACCCTAATCTCACGACCAATCCCGATAATGACGTATGAAATGCACGTTAATAGTTTACGCATTGTGCGGGCGACTGTACAAGCCCTCCAGTCTTAGATCTATAGTAGTTCCATATTGTTATTAGGAATTTATATTAAAATATGCGGGAAACGATTTATCTCTAATTATACACGGTGGATGAAATCATGAAAATCATTTTTCTACGACCCTTCGGTGGTGGAAAAGTGACACGTAATCTTGGGGTTTTAGGTGTGTAATGTGTTTTGGGGTATATAGTCGTGACTGATACAGTCAATAACCTAAACATCTAAAAAAAAAGAGTAGCATTCGTTTGAAAATTGAATTAAATCGAAATTTTTGCTCTGACCAAACTGCAGGAAAGAGACAGAATGGGAGCGAACAACCAATATTTAAAAAAATCCAGACACCAGTGATTCCAGTGACAATGCTAGCAATTTATTAACAACAACTCCACCCGACATAATAGCAGATGCTAACTTCTTTGTGCCTAAGTGTAGTATAAAGCAGTATATATCACTCGAGGGTAAGTACAGGTTACTAAACTCGTGTGGTTTACGGCCCTCCGCTACGCGTCGGGCCTCAAATGCACACTCGCTTAGTAATCTGTGCCTTACTCCCCTTGGTGCATAATCTACTATTATACTACACTTGCTTGGTAAGTGTACCAATACTACCCCACTAAGAGGCTTGAAAGCTGTTCATTAAACCTTCTCAAAAATCTAGGCAGTTATATTGTATAGAATTTCATTACTGCCCTGAAAATCAGGGTAGTAATGCGTTAATTACTAACGCGTTTTGTTTTTTTTTTAAAGTCTTGATGATGTTGGCAATCAAACGATTTAATTTTACCATAAAAAGTACTGGCCACTAGAACTTTTAAAGCAGGTAGCATACATTCCGATAAGGCCGGCAAACTTCAAATCTCTATGCGACACGCGCGTAAGTTGGAACCTGTGAAACGGGGCGTTCTTACCTTCTCTAAAGCCGCGTCTCCACTAGAGCCGCGCGGCACGCGAAGTCGGGCCACGCGGCTCTAGTGTCGACGCGGCTTATTGTCATTTGGCGCGATAACTGTTTGACGCGCAAAAATTTAAAGAAAAAAAAAGACTTGGCTTGGCTTGGTTTGGCTTGGCTTGGGTAGGCTTGGTTGACGTATTTTGTAGAAACAATTTTCTTGGTAAAGTTTAAAGTTTGGCGGTGTATATCACAAGTTAAAATGAGTGATTCCAGTGACAATGATAGCAATTTATTAACAACAACTCCACCCGACATAATAGCAGGTGCTAAATGCTTTATTTGCTATTTTGTCTTTTACTTCTTTGTGCTTAAGTGTAGTATAAAGCAGTATATATCACTCGAGGGTAAGTACAGATTACTAAACGCGTACCACCTTATTACAAAAATGGTTAAACCTGGGTTTAACTTAGTCTTGGTTTATCTCGCATGCCGTCTCACTTCGATAATATTAAAAAAAAAATGACGGCATGCGAGATAAACCAAGTCTAAGTTAAACCCAGGTTTAACCATTTTTGTAATAAGGCCGCTTTGGTTTACCGCCCTCCGCTTCGCGTCGGGCCTCAAATGCACACTCGATTAGTAATCTGTGCCTTACTCCCCTTGGTGCATAATCTACTATTAAAGTTGAATATTGTTTTAAATTACTTGCCAAGGTGCGTTGGACGAAGGTACCCCATTTAAATATTGTTCTTAGTGAATTCTCTCTTTTCGTATACCTACTTATTGATTGTTTTGAATATTGTAATATTCCCAGTGCTGAGAGACATACCTCTGAAAGAAGAAAGAGCCAATAATTGATGTTAATCAAAAGAAACAAAAATGAAAATTCGCATATACGTAGCTAAGCAAATTCTATATATTGTCAACAGGGCCAGGCGAAACGCGATCAATCTCTGGAGGACTTAAGACGACACATCCACAAGTTCTACATCCCACTCGCGAGGGAGTTCATGGTACTGTTCCCAGAGGGGGGCTTCTTGCACAAGAGACGGGAGGTCAGTCAGAGGTAAGAAAAATAATCAAAAATATTCTTAGAGTAAATGATAGCGTCGCGGTTGACAGAAAGACTGGAAACAAAATTGGCCAAGTGCGAGTCGACCTCGCACATAAAGTATTCCGTACCAAAACAACAAAAAAATCACATTTGTTAAATCAATATTTGAGTGGGGCTCCCCTATGCCCCACTCAAATATTTATTTCATTCTGTTTTTAGTGACTTATAGTCTGTGTATATATTTTTTTCTATAGATTGTATTTTCGAATCTATCAGGATAAAATATGCTAAAATTGTTACATGTATCTCAGGTTTGCAGAAAAGAACAACTTGCCGAAATTGGAATATGTTTCACTACCTCGTGCTGGTGCTATGAAGGTCATCATGGAAGAGGTGGGGCCCCACAGGGACCGGGGCGCTAGTACTTCTAAAGATGACTCCAAAAAAGGTAATATGTTCAGAATGGACCATCAACGTTTACTAATGAACATACAAAATTGAACTTTACACCATTTTGTCAAGAGTAATTGGCGATTGCAGTGCATTAAGTTGTCTCTTTACTTGAGGTAGACCCAGTAGAAAATGGTAAGGGCATAACATCCACACGAAACAAATTATTTAAAGGTTTTATTTTGGGAAAATATCAAATGACTCCTCCCGCTCTGGGTGGAGCGGAAGGGAGTGTCAGAATTCTACTGACTAAAAACTATCCATGTTCCTTCTTAGCCCTTTGTGTCCGGGGCAGCGGTATCTCTTTTGAACAACCTGCAGCCACGGCAGACACCGCAGCCCCGGCAGGCAAGTATTTAAGCTTTAAAGATTAAATAATTATTAGCATTACTTTTAGTTTTTTTTTTCAATAGCAATCATCATTTTAGACGAAGTACGTCCACTGCTGAAAATGAATGTCTCCAAAGCGTTGCCACCTCGACCGGTTCAGTGCTTTCCACCTCCAGCAGATTCCCGCGACCTTCACACGGTCGCCGCTCCACATTTTGAGGGGCCCACGCTCGATACGCTCTCCGGTACGCGGACGCCAATGTAGAACCTTCCTATTGGCCCCATCTGCTATCAATTCTGCGGGCTATACGCCCTGCCCACTGCCACTGTAGTTAGCACTTACCCTAGAAGAAATTTCACTGGAACTAACATTAGTTACTTTGGTTCTCCTGCGATCTCCTCATTTCTGATTCGATGAAGCCCAGAAATTGAGTACACTTCTCCCATTTACCCTACTGGTTATTTTGAGCCTTTCAATTAACCTACACGCATATATCAGTCACTTTCGTCTTCTGACAAGCATTACACTGCGATCCTTCATGAATTGACATCTTGGCGGTTTCATACAAACATTTTAGCACTTAAATGTACGCATAGTCAATCACAAACATATCAAAATTTGTATTAGTAGTATTTCCTAGATTCATTAGTACTTAATTGATAATAATTATAATGTTTATTGATAATCTACAGACAACAACTCGAACCAGAGCAATGTCAAAATGATCTTGGAGTCCAGTGTTGGTGATAGCATCGATTGGATCCTGGATGTGACCATCGCCTATCCTGAGCGGATCCCCCTGCATCTTCAGGACGTGGTTTGCGGGATCCGGCCTTCTTGTGCCACCCACCTGCATTATCGGCTGTACCCTAGTACTGATGTAAGTAGATTAGCTTTTATTTTAAGATGATTTACAAAAATGTAAGAACCTTTTTCATAAGATATAAAAGAAAAACTGCTAAATGATAAATCCTTTGATTTTTTATTGCAACCTTTTAGGTTGTTTTGTAATATAACTAGTTCAAAGTTAAAGAAATCCTAGCGATAAAACCTTTTTTCCTTTATTTCAAATTAATCATCACGGTCTACTTCACACTAAATTCGACGTCGAACTATTTTAAAAATTTGCATAAAAAGCTTTTCTGGCGACTCCGAAATGTGCCATTACTTTGGCCTTTAAAAGAACCGTTTTTTTATTACTCTGGAAAGGTCATTTCTAAAGGTTCATTATGTTAGCCTGTAAATGAACTGGGATAAAATCTTAATATAGTGTTACAAAGAACGAGTAAGAGAAGGGATCCATTTTTAGTTAGCCAATGGATTGGTGATCAGAATTAGCACGTTGTTATCAGCGAAAATAGTTGCCAAGCGTCTTACAATACTAACTACTTACGAAAAATCAGCGAAAATCAAGGCTTTAAATTGAATTTGCTCATATCGCTTGATTTTTTCGGTATAACGTAAATAGTTTGAAAAGTGAGCACGCCCATCTTGAACAAAGATTTTATTAATATGGGTGAGTGAGATAAAACTGACCCTATGCCAAAATAATACCTTAACATACGTGTGTTTTTATAACGTGGTACCTAGGGCGCACACCACACATAAATGGCGTCCGCCGCGGACATGGCGCGGGCGCCGAAATAGCTCGTCATATCCACGCCCGAGCCACGACATTCCGTGTATCCTAAATTGCGCTTTATTTCAATGTACTTGGTATACAATTTGAATGGAATAGGAATCCGCTCGCGCATTGACCGCGCCCGACGCCAGTTATGTGTGGCCTGCGCCTAAGGCAAATTTTACGACTTAAATCGTTTGCCCTTCAGTGTTATTGACAGTCATAGCTTATGATATTTATCTAAACTTCATTCGACATGACAGAGGAAAAAAATGCGAATAAGATAGCATAACGATTGACGGTGCAGAAAGAAAGACAAAAACATGTTGCGCCAACCCCAAACAACGTAATGATGCTCCCAAATTATGATCTTAACTTCTTTCAACAGGTACCAGCAGACACCGAAGGCATGACCCAGTGGCTATACGACAGGTTCATTGAAAAGGATGAGATGTTAGAAGAATTCTACCGCACAGGCCGATTCCCGGCTAAAAGTAGCGGTCCCCACCTAGCCAGGGTTGTTAGACAAGACAATCTTAGATACTTGATCCTTCATACCTTTTTCATAGCTTCTACATACTTACAATTCGTGGTGGCAAGAGCCATATACAATTGTTTTTTTTAACGGAATATTTTTGGGACCAGATGTGAGTTTTAGTACCAAGACCAGTGTTGTCATTTATTTTGATTTCGTCGTTTTCGTATATTTGAAGTTACTTGTGCTGTGTCAATTATTTGTTTTTCTCTGTTATCAAATATGTCAAACTGAGGTTTCAGGTGTGTTTTTGATATAGAGAAATGTTTTGTCAGAAAACTTTGATCAGTGGTCTTATTTTAGTATTTAAGTTTTTCGTTGTCATTTTTACCAATATGTTTAGTTACTGTGAATGCAGTACAATGTCTAGGATTTTGAACTCCAATCAGCACAACGAGTAACTTCAACGTTTAAAGATTTTTTTTTCAAATAAATGAAAAATATTTAAAGGTTTCAAATGGGTTCAGATACATTGCGGACTTGCTGCCAATACATACTTCAAGTACATAGTTCTATCTGGAGTTTGTCTGCGCTGGTTAGAACAAACCTTTACTTGTCATGATAAACACCCTATAGTCCTGTATACAATAATGTTGGTTTATCATGATTTAGCAGAAATAATTAATATACACGTCTGGTCTTAAGAAATAACAAAATAATCGAAACATGGGTTTTGGGTATTGACTGTTAAATCATTTAGCAACTTGGAGTTGCACATGTTATTTCTGTGTTACTCAAAGGTGGACTGACATTAAGTCCGCTTTTGTACGTGTGTGCACCCATAGAATTGAATATGCTTTTAATAATTAACTTCTAGTGCTATACACAAATGAAAAACATAGCAAAAAAAAAACATCGCAACATTATCAATTCAAACAATCGATTGGCTTTTGTTTTCTCAAAGTTCCATTGACCTAGTCATTCAATTATTTTTTGTTTCGTCTTTCGCCATACTCGTATCGACGTTTATTTTTTTTTGTATGGACAGTGGGAATTATAATAGTACTCCGCGAAAACTAGTCTAGTGTACTTATCTCTAACAAAAGCATGAGCTATGTTAGAATGAATAAGAATCATAGTTGTAATAAGATTTTTCTGTGAACCGTATCGGTTGGACCAACGAAAAATTACTAGCAGTAGATAGATTCTCTAATCATAATTTCTTTCCAAATGTGTTTGCAGTCAGTACCCAAAATCTAACTAGCACTCATTTAAAAACATGCAAGGCGGAAGTACATTTTTCTAATTTTAATTTACTTTAGTTTTTTTTTTTTTTTTTAGTTTTAGCAATTTGTGCGTTTGAGGTTACCTCGAGTTTGACATATCGAGTCAGAGCTCGATTGTTTCGTGCCCAGGGCACACTTAATTTAAGACCAATAAGCACTTTCTTTTAGTGAGAGACTACATACGCTCAATACTTTAAATTCATTGGAAAAAACGACTTCAGAAAAACGAATTTCCAATCGATTTAAACGTAGAACCGATCGTGTGTGACACAAATATGTGTTAATCAAAGCGTGCTGTGACATACAAGTCAATATGTAAGTAAAAAAAATCTTAGCATAGTAATTGTGCTTTGCAATGAACCAAAATTCAATCCCTTGTGACAATAAAAAAGAAAAATAGACGAGTTTTTATCCCTCACTTTTATCACGTTTCACGTTCTACTTAATCAGATCCTCTCGCTTCAAAGTTTGAATTAAAAAAAAAATACTAATTTTATACGAAGAATTCTCGAGTCAATTCGTGTTAAGAATTCTAAATAAATTTGAAATAGCGATCGACGTTCGTGGTTTGCGTTTGGAAAAAGTAGAAAAAAAAGTCCGGATTGAAAATTCCTAAAATTATTTACGAACTTTCCGACAAACGTAAATACGACTATGGAAATCACTGTGATTTTTCTTTCCGGAAATTTTATATTACCTAATAATTTTTAACTTGATCCTTGGTTTGAAAATAATATATTATACATTTTATTTTTCAAACGTCCAAGATCGATCTACGTGCCAGGTACCTTGTCAATGTCTAAATTAGTAATAAGTCGATGTAGTAACAATAGCATATAAGATCACGTTTTTGTTCTAACTAAAAATGTGGGCATCGTTCCTTTTAGTTCATAGCTACTGTACAGGTCAACATTTAACTATATCTAAGTGAAAGTATGTGTTTTGTGGTAAAATTATATGAATTAATGAATATGCCAAAACATATTTGCCGTAAGTGCCTAGGCTTATATTGGTGTAGTTTATCATTGTAAAAAATATTGAAAAAATGTACATACTTTCTTATAATGTCACACAAAATGTAAAAAATATCTTGATAATGTACTTTAATTAAAAATAGATTACTTTGAAAGTCAAATGAGAGGTAATGGATGAGTTCATACTAAAGGCAACAATTTGGATCTTTCCACCGTAATTTAAACAAATAGGAGCACGCTACACATAATTATAATTAAAGCAGATATTTTTTTACCCCGATATGAAAATAGTTAATTTAAATAGACATGAATTAATCATATCTAACAGAGTTCCTTTGTCATGTCCAAATGGTGCCTTTTTCAAGTAGTAAAGTTTTTTTTGATAATTTTGAAATTTTTTCAGCGTTGATAACATAATTATTTGTAATAAATTAAAATACCAAAAAGGTTAATTTATGACCGTTTATTTCCGTATTGTAAATTAGGTAAGTATCGTTGTGACCATATCAACATTATTGTGATTTTTTTTATTTTCTTAGAATGGATAAATGAATTGTGATCGCTACCTTAAAATACTATAAATTATCAGTATAATTGTTTATGAACTATAAACTGCATAATAATCTTGTATAATCAACTTTAAACAACACTGAATGCACGTTAAGATTTTCAGATTTTACACGATCACTTTTTTATTGAAATAAAACTAGGTAATTGGATGTATCGTAGGTACGTTTATTTGATAGAAGCTGGTTTGGAATATTCGTTTTAAACCCTTAAAATGTAATTTAAGCCAAGCTACAATAAAAACGCACTTGTGTCGTCATAATCCTTGAATCAATTTTATTTCATTGCGCACTACTGTTTTAACATATCCGCACGCGTCTTAAGTAGACAGCAAAACGCGCATTTTCTTAAAGTATTATGAATTAAATATAACGTATTTATTGCATTTAACTATCAAATAGTTTTCTATAAATGATGTCAACCCCGGAAATGACTTTTTAAGAACACAGAGCAAATTTCATTAAGAAAACTGAACGTGAATAACAACTAAAAATGACGTTCAATAGCTTACAGTGTCAAAATTCCATGGCCGTTTTGACACCGACGACAGCTTGAACGCGGTTTAGTTCCACGAAAGGGTCAGTTTAAATAGTGAAATCAGCCCTGAGTTCTCTAAAAACCACAAGGTTGTGGTCTTAAAAGATGAAATATCGATTTTTAATTTACTCTTCTTGTAATTATCTATTAGTACTTTATATATCTTCTTAAAACTAATAGAGGTTTTTCGTCTTTTAATTTCTTAACAAAGTGATGTTTGAAGACTAGTCGTATGTCGATGCTTTTTATATTAACTTTGTTATATTTTTATTTGCTGAGACCATAATAATTGTATAGAAGTTATAATGTAACATACATACAAATCTGTAGTTTCTAAAATTGAAATTAAAACTGATGAGATGTCATAAAAATTATGACATGTCATGCGATTTTCAGTTTATTCATTGCATGGAAAAAATAATTTTAGTTAGGTAAGTAGGTACTTGTCATTCTAACATTAAATGGCGTCAAGTCTCGTTGAGAATTAATGTGGCTTGTATTGAAAGTATAGGTTTGTATTATACGAAATTAACATCACTGCACTAACATTGTTTTAAATTAATGTATCCTTTGGGAGTTCCCATGTTCGTTGACACGGATCCAATCGACCTATTACCTAATTTTAAGGTACCTATATTTAATGAGGAGTTCTGTTGATCGGTAAAGGCACCATGAAACTAAACGACGTTCAAAACCTGTCGATGTCAATATTCCATAGCAGTTTTGAAACTGACAGATCTTGAATGCGGGCTCAATTTTATTGGTTCTTAATTTATAGCTAGCTTAAATAAGTGCTATGATAACTCAGTTTTGAGCATTGATGACATTCTAAAGTATTGTCATGGTCTCTTTAATAGGGGATCGGACTGGGTGAAAAAAAAAAGATACTAATTCGTCTGTCAGTTAGATTATCGAAAAATATTGAATACGTATTTTTTGTTTTATCAAATTAATAAAAATTGACGGAGACAAAACGCCTCAAAGATCATGAGGGTTGTGACGTCATTTGTAGGAAAAAAAGGTACTGTCATGTGACGTTTTCGAGGAGTTTACGAGTTTTCGAAGCAATGTATCATCTTAACTTTTTGTTTATGTGAAAAAAAGAAAAATATTGTGTTCAAAATTTTTTGGAAATCCATCTGACGGACTAATTAGTATTTATTTGTCCGATCCCCTATTATGACTTTTAAAGTAAAAAGAAATCCTGAGTTATTTACCACACAGTTTGCTATTATGGTTGATACTATGGGATATCCCATAATTGGAATATTAACAGGGATGTGTAATTACTAATTTTCCCAAAGCGAGATTCAAGTGATTTAATATAAGGTTTTCTTTTTAGTGAAAATTTAAAATTTCTTTTTGCCAATAATTAATCATAGATCATTCGAAATTATTTCGATTAATCAAAATTAAGGTGTTGTTAAGTAACGGTAGTTTGGGATACTTGGGTCAATGTGATTATTTTTAGAATACATGTTGTTGTTTCTTCTTTTTAACGAGTTAAGTTTGTTTTTGTTAGTTAAGGTTAAATAATAGGCGAGTAACAAAATTTTTGTGATGCTTTTTTGTGTTTAAATTTTACTTTTAGTTTTTTTTTTGCTTAAATCTGTGGAACTTTTTTTTTTGTTTATTTTTAAAACATTTTTATTGTTTAAAGGTAGAAGTTGTAAGAATGGCGACAATCCTTAACATGAGTGAGATAGAATTTATGCTGAAACAAGTATCGTAAAATAAGAAATGAAGAACAAGTTTTTTTTTTGACGTATACGAAAACATCAGCAATTATATCAAAATTGTACAAGTTTGTAAAGTATTTACAGGAGACTTTAAATCGTCTCAAGAGATAAAATTTCCGGATGAAAAATTCGACATTCCGTTTTGATTTCCATAGTCGTATCATAGATATCACGCAATTTATTTTTTAATGTTGTCGTATGTTTTCTGCCGGAAATTTTCGAGTGTTTCTTTTCGATAAATTGTCGGAAGTAAAATGTTATGAATTCTAACTGTACCGAATTATATCTATCTATTGGTCTTAACTATGTGATTTGTATAAATGTCATTAAAACTAACTGTTGGTGGCCAGTTGTCAAACAATATTGAGATTTATATAATTAATTGATAGGCGGAAGTGTGCCTGTTGTAAACCCATATTTCGTCATTAATGTTGCAGTCTCATAAAATAGGGACTGGAGATATTATAAAAGTGAGTGTGTCATTTATTGTACAAATATATAATTTAGTGCCCACCGAAATTACATGAGTTTTCAACTCACGTTAGTTGAGTGTAATGGGCTTGAGTTACCAATTTAGTATATTTTTATAAAACGTATTATAATTTTCATCCATTCTAACACTAATAGTAACTTAATTCAAACTGAAACAATGTAATAAACAGAACTGATTGTGTGTAGTCCGAAATAAAATCATTTTCAAAACTTAACTTTAAACATTATTCGTCATAAAGGTCAGTATATCTTGACAAAAGTTCTTATTTTAAAAACATTTATAAAACATTGTTGGTGGCTCGTTACAATCATGTAGTCAGTGACCAGAAAATCAGACATCAGTCTTTCTAAGAGGTATCATATAATCCAGCACTAACTGGGTTTTGGAGATCTGATAGGCGGTCGCTCCATGTAAAATACTGGTATTCAGCCGCATTCTGTTAGACCAGAAGCCGACCCTAACGTGGTTGAAAACGGATAGCCAGATATCGCATGGAGTGTTTCTCTCTATATCACTCAAAAGTTGACTGTTAGACGATGCCTATGGAATTTAGTCTGCCTTTGTATATTACTGTTTGAAATGTTAATAAATAAAAAAAAACATGTACTAAAGTGTAGTTTTGCCTAAATGTACCAACCCACTTCAAAAGTCTCTAAGATATAATTGAGGTATTTAACTTGAATAAAAAAGAGATCGTGGCTTGGCTCATTCGGGCAGAATCCTATTTTATTTGGTCTCGATATTGTTAACAATAGGCCACAAAATGAGCAGAACGCTTAGCTCGCTGTATATAAAATACTTACGGACAATGATCCACGGTTTGTCAGTAAACACGTTTGTGGCACTCCATCTGTCGTTTTATTTACTTACCTTTTACCTTACCGTTTTTGAGTTGAACAGCTATAAATAGGTCAGGACAAAAATGTTTTTTTTTTTATTATTAGATAAATACTTTTTAATCATTGCTTAAAATTTGTGTCTGTAGTCCACCTTGCACCTTACTATTGTATCGAGTCTGGATCTTCTAACTGACCTAAAAGACAGATGTGTTGCTGAGGAGTTTGTTCCGCCACTTCTTCTTTCCAGCTAAAACACTATATAGTGTCGAAGGGTGGACGTTTTGGGGGACTGTCTCTTGTAAATAAGTAAAGTAGAGTAAAGTAAATTTTGACGTTCGAAAAGTGCTGATTATCAGCCTAGTTTGAATAAATGAGTTTTGATTTGACTTGAGTGTCTTCAAAACCTCATTGGTTACATCGTCACTTCCATAATTTGCAAATTAAATCAAAGTTCATTAGTAACGCCGAATTGCGGAATAATTTACAAGAATTACATTACTGACTATCACGCCTGTAATCCTCGCAGGGATAGGCAGAGGTGTATCTCATAGAACACCCAGATTTCACCATTTAAGCTGGGTTCCCACGTTGCGTGATTCTGTGGATCATCACACACATCGATACCGGCGCACCGCCACAGACGTCCTGTGCTACCACGGACGAGACCGTTCACACGGTGTGTCGTGCGAGGTGGTCCGCGTCCGTCCGCGTTATCACGCACCGTGGGAACCGAGTTTTATATTTAACTGGGCATGTATGGCGTGCGGTGCGGGCATATTGCCCTCGACCGAGCACAAATCTTGACTTCGTGGGTGCTTCTGAGAAATTTCTGAACCTTGCTTGACCCAGGAATCGAACTTTAACTATCTCGTGCTCAACGTTAGGGTTTGCGACCACTAAGATCAACGAGGTAGTCATGGCTTGTAGTATGTGTTTGTAGTCATCATCATCACCTTTGGGATGGAATGGGCCATAATCTACCACGCGTGCCCAGTGCAGATTGGTAGATGTCACATATCTTCGAATTTTTTGGGTTCCTTCACCGTTTTGAGAGCAGTGGTGATAAAATAACACAAAGTAATGTGCCTGCCTGGGTTTGAACCCACGACCTACTGTTCGTAAGTCGGGGCCGCCACCACGGGGCTACCACTGCTCCCCGTATTTAAAGTAAATGAGAATATTGTGTTTTTCCTCCGTCAGACAGAGTACGGAGAAATGGGTCTATTATTCACTAGCTTTTGCCATCGCGTGATAATGTCGATTTTACAAACAAACTTTGCCCCCCTTTTTCACCCCCTTGGGAACCCCCAATTTTGATAAATCCTTCCTTAGTGGATGGCTACGTCGTAAGAGGAATACGTGTGCGAAATGACTACGAGTCGGCAATGGAAATTTTAAGTTTGTAGACTGCGGGTTGTTCACAAGTTACCGCGGCCTCGACATATAGGGCTAAGAAGGAACATGGGTGGTTTTTAGTCAGTAGAAGTCTCACACTCCCTTTCGCTCTGCCCAAGAGCGGGACCCCGTTATTTGATGATTTTCCACACGCCAAAAAAAATGGTTTGGCCTGTGCGTTGATCTTCAGTCAGTCAGCTTTCATTTTATATAATACTGATTTATCAAGCACTTGTTCAGATTGTTTGATAATTTTCTCTCCCCATGACTTCAAGTTCTTTCGATTTGAGGCCAATGTGGACCTCTGGTCGTTTGTTTTGTCCAGATATCATGGGTAAGACTGCCTTATCGAGTTTAAAAATACCTGTCTATTAAAAATCTGTTTAAAACAAAATAAAACTCTGATTGCTTCTTCACCTAAAATAAATGAAAAAACTTCCATCTCGCGAAAATCACCTTACCAATTTACCCCTGAAATTATTTTCAGCCCGTTAAGGAAAATAGCATTACTGTCATAATTTTCTTTATTTTCACTTATCAGCGACAAACAAAACCGCACAATAATAACTTTAAGAAACAATACTGCTTACACTCCAACATTATAAGGTATGAAATATAACAGTGGAAGACTATTATCATTCATGACCCTTTACGTAATCTTTTACCAGTTTACTTTGGCCCTCGACCCCGCTCGAAAGCCCCCAAGTTCGTAACTAAAACGTTGTAGTTTTGGGAGGGTGGGTAGTTCAAGTTAAGTTGGTTACTCAACCACCGTTGTCAGAAGGAGAGAATTAAGTTGAGTTTTTGAGGCATGTTTCTTTGCTCCTGTGATTAAGACGGCCTAATGTTACTCTTAAATATTCTGGGTAAGGATGTTTATATTTTTGGCGGATATACGAGACTTTTTACAAAAGTATTTCGAAAATTACAAAAAAATAAAAAGTTGTAAGATTTACTGTCCAATTTAACCTCATCCTAAAATGGAAACATGAAAACCAACATTTGTTATAAACCTTTACATATTAATAGAAATGTTCCACAGAATAATACAAACCCCGAAATAATGCAAAGATTCTAATGCTACCAAATACATCGAAATCGGTTTAGGCTTTCAGAAGTTATGGTGGAATAAAGAAACATAACTAACTCTTATTTTATAGGTAGTCGTGTAAAAAAACGGATGAGTACTAATTTAAAACTGAAAGCAAGAAGCAACAAATACCAATAACATTATTTAGAAAAAATTAGTACCAATCAGTATTTCTAGTCACAATTATGACGGTGTGACCGAGTCTCCAAGGTACAAATTCTAACGTCACCTAAAACCAGCAAAGCTCAAGTGGAACTGAGGTCCGCCTCAGTCCCGCGATGACCTCCGGCCACCGTAGACGCGGGCCTGTGGACGGTGAGTGATGGGCTAACTCGCCGTCCGTCCGTCTCACGACGAAAACAGGCCGTGTCGACGGCGCGTTCGTGTTCCACGCGCGCCTCAAAGAGATGTCAGCAACATGGGAGGGGCCCGAAAGGGCCGACGCCTGTCGGGGCCGCGGGTAGTCCAACGGTTATCGCGGCCTCGACATAGAGGGCGAAGAAGGAACATGGGTGGTTTTTAGTCAGTAGAAGTCTGACACTCCCTTTCGCTCTGCCCAAGAGCGGGAGGGGTTAATAAGGCAATAATAGTAGGATGGGATCGTACTGGTCTAGAATCGAGTTGAATTAAAACGACGGAAAGGACGCCCTGCTGTGGGATAGCGTAAGTTACATAGCATCACGCCTGTAATCCTCGCAGCGTTATGCAGAGGTGTAAGTATACGTACCTATAGTATTTGTATAAGTACGCTTACATTTCGCCATATATGGTTTAAGTCCCTTGTAATAGAGGGCCAGCTTACTGCCATCGACCTTGACACACTACACACACTTGAAAAAACACAACACTTGTAAATAACATTTTGCCCCACCCGGGAATCGAAAATAAAAAAAAACCCTAAAATCAACCTCCTTCTATCCTCCTAGGACCTCAAGTTAAATAATAAATAGTTTTTTTTTATAAAAGTTGCCCCACACAATAATTAATAAAAATAACACACAATAATAATGAAGTTCTAAACTTGTTTTGTGTTCCTTTCCTTCTTCCAATTTTTGTGAGCGATTGTAGTGATTCCTTTAAGAAAGAGTCCACCTCGTCCCGGCACTTCCTTATTATGGGTACCTTTACTCTTATATTTATTTTCCTTCCTTGAACACTCTGATATGCGTGGGAGAATAAGCAGCTTATTGCTTCACTCCAACACACCTTCCTATCAAATAACAATTTCAGCACCTCATCGTAATCAAAAACACGTTGGTGTCAATAATTTTTATCACAAAAAATACTTTTTTCTACGAAAACGAGAGAATATAAAAACATCTAAATAATAACATCGCCGTCTATATAATCGAATATCGAAGTACTTCCGCCGGTCTGAAGGAGGGGAAGCTGAAAATCGCTCCTTCCTCTCTGTAAATAACATTTTTAGGGTTACGCCGTAAAATAGACGTCCTCTGAACACGTGTCGTCGTATGGGTTCCGCAGCTAAGACGTAGGGGTACTAGATGTTCTATATGAGAGGTAAGAACGTCTGTCTAGATCTGGTACGTGGAGAGTATGATTGCGTTCGTTTTGGAACTTAAGCTGAATATAAAATAAGGAAATCAACACAATGTTATATTAAAATATTGTGGTAAAGGTTAAAAATTGAACAAAATGTGGTGATCAGATTACACAAAGTAATGGGCCTGTCTGTGTTCGAACCCATGACTTACTGTTCATAAGTCGGGGCCCGCCACCACTTGGTCACGGCTGCACTTGCGGTGTGGAAGCTTTGTTCACGTTCTTGGAATTTCAACCAGATAACGATGGCGCTTCGCCGTGGCTCGACTGTTGCTCCATGTATCCAAAACCATACGCATAGCACAAAGTCGGCTGTAGAAAAGACAATCTCTTCAGAAGGGGATTCATGAACGGCTCAAATCTCAAGTATGTATGCAGCTTGGCTCCACAGACAATGGGCCCACCTCATCTGGCTTTGCATGACCTGAACCCTACACGTAACGATCTTATGACTGCATCAGTGAGAAGAGATCACAAAGCTGAATTTTGGGCCAAATATACCTATTGAATGACAATTTTCCATCGAAACTCTAAGATTATGGAAAGCAACCCCATCATTGCTGGGATAAAACCCAGGGTGAAGTGTCAATTAACCATAAGTGTTATCTGAGTGATAAAATGAAATCTAAAGTGAATATGGAGTGTTCGTCGCGGTAGACCTCGTAAGATGGCGAGACGATCTGGACAAGATCAGCGACCAGTGGTCCAAATTGGTCTATTTTTTTTTAATGTAAAATAAACAAATAAGGGGTCTCGCTCTTAGGCAGAGCGAAAGGGAGTGGCAGATTTCTACTGACGAAAAACCGCACATGTTCCTTCTTAGCCGTTTATATCGAGGCTGGCGGTAACTTGTGAACAAGCCGCAGCCCCGACGGGGTCCACATTGGCCTTGGATCGAAATAACTGGAAGTCATGGAGAGAGGCCTTTGCCCAGCTGTTGAATCATAAAAGCTAACACTAGGTATCAGTATATAGAATGTAACATAAGCTCCTGTATGTATGTGATGTCACTGCCACTAAAACGAGATATTCTCATAAGAAGTTATTCTAGCCACTGACATCCTCAAATCCGTGTTTTCTACATCCGTGTCCTCAGTCCATTTTATGAGGCTGTCTGCAACGACAGCCGGGTCTGTATTGATAAAAAGAAAACACCATTTATGTTTTATGTCGCCGCAAAATGCTTTTCATACTGTATATAGCAATAAACAATCGTATAAAGGGATATGGAAGAAATTATTAAGTTGGTTCTTATTATTTGCATTTTTACCCGACTGCAGCGAAGCCCAAAAGGAGGGTAATGTGTTTGACCGCGTGTATGTATGTATGTCCGTTTCTTTGTTTCCCTCATAACTCCTAAACGGATGAAGGGATTTGAATAAAATATACGTCGTTAGATTCGTCTTGATGGCGCGAGTGTCACTGGCTACATTAAAAAACAAAGAAATTTGCGAATTTTGGGGTCCAAATCACGGATTTCTTTGAAAAACTCGGAAATAAAAAAAAAATTAGTTTATAAACTAATAAACCCGACTGAAAGGAGGCAGGGGTTCATTTGAATATTAAATTATGAAATTAAAATAGAATGAACCTCGCCTGCTTCCAAGTTTTGTTTAAAATGTGCTTGTTTTTTGCTTTTTCTGTTTTTTCAGTTGGGTGTTTAGTTTATTAACTACTTTTTTTTTAAATAATAATTTAAAATATTATGTTATGTGTACGTAGCAAAGTGGCCTCCTACGTCTTCAGCACATTTTTTTTCTTGTATTATTTGTCTAACCTTTTCCCAAACTATGTTGGGGTCGGCTTTTAGTACGACTGGATGCAGTTGAGTACCAGTAGTTTACACTAACTTATGCCCGCGACTGCGTCTGGGTAGAATATAACCTAAACATTTCAAACCAATAATTCCTGAGATTTGTTCGACTAAACATAAAGATCGATTTTGATTTTTTTTTTTTACAATTAAATTACGGTTTACTAAAGATGAAGCGACGGCCTATAATAATAATATATATTATGTTAAGTTTCTACTAAAGTCAGTACCTATTCATAAATAGTTACTATGAATAGGTACAGACTTTTGTAGATGAAATATAAATTCACGAAATAACACCAAACCATCCACCAAAAATGATTTCCGCCAATATCAAAACTCTTCGCTCGCCTTATACATCCAAAAATACATTCTCTCTACAAAATAAGCTTCATTATTTTTTCTCCTAACTTGTTTATTCAACGTGGAGTGGCAATACTGTCTGCAGGTGTACTTAACAACCAATATGTTTTGAGTTACTACATAATATTGCTGTAGGGCTCTTGAAGGTAGACGGTTCTATATTGTGTCTTAGACGGTTTCGAGGTATATTTGAAGTTTAGGATGTCGAGCTAGAGAGCTGTGTAGGCGGGATTGAGAAGGTGGAAATATAATGTAGAAGAGAGACGACGTGCATCGGTCGATTCCTAAGGAGAAGAACCAGCAAGAAACTCCAAAGGTTACTCTTTTAATCTTTTAAAATCGTTTGGGTTAACAATAAGGTATAATACATACATGAAGACCATGCAGATTAATGTCTGAGATGGTCTTTTGAAGAAAGCACCACACAGATTTGAGTGGACCCGTCCAGTCAGTGCAAGCATTAGTCAGTTATCGTGGAGCTCGACTTATAACTCTAGGAGCTCAACGTCACGACGAACAATACCAAAGAAAGGAAATTTGGGTGGGTCACTTATAGTACTCAAACTGCCAGACAATCGTTAAAATTTAAGAAAGACTCACATGGTCCTCACATTCACAATGTTGGTCAGGATCCTGTCGGGGCCGCGGGTAGTCCAACGGTTATCGCGGCCTCGACATAGAGGGCGAAGAAGGAACATGGGTGGTTTTTAGTCAGTAGAAGTCTGACACTCCCTTTCGCTCTGCCCAAGAGCGGGAGGGGTTATTCGATGATTTTACACCCACCAAAAAAAAAAAAAAAAAGGCCCTTCACTTGGGTGGGATTAAAACTCTGACGCCAGCTTTGACTATAACCATACGGGAAAGAAAGATAGATATTTAATTAGTTTTAAATTAAGACCCGATCAAAGCGAGCGAGTTAGGCCTCTTCGTCTGCATTTTATTTTAGTACCAAATCTTTATCGAGAAACAATTCCAAATATCAATTTGATAGTAATCCAAACTACGAAACACCTGTCACTTCCATAAAAAACCTATTTTGACATCTCAAAGAAAAACATAAAAGTAAACAGAGACAAGTCATCCGAATAGAAAACATCCCCTTTTGCAATATTGTCGCGAGCCATCCAAACATCCCTAAATTCAAGTCAAAAACACGTTTTTAACAAAAAAAAAAGAAAATCTTGAAGAGCGACTAGCTCTCAGAAGATTAACCGGAAGTGGTGTACTTTGTGTAGTTGACGCCCCCCGCCGCTAGGTGGCGCCGGAAATGAATGTCTGTTTGTCTTCCTCTATCACCTGAATTTTCTTTTATGTCGTTTCTTTTTGAGGATTTTGTGTATTTTTCTGTTTTTGAATAGGATTTTAACCTAATGGGTGGAACAGCGGCTTTGAATTTGATAATTGGTATATTTGATGTGACATGTAATAAATAAACTGCTGATTTAGCAGCATTATTTTGAACATTATATTACATCACGCTTGTGATTCCCGAAGGGTCATGCAGAGGTGTACCGTAATATTATAACACACAAATTTCGCCAGTTATATTTAAGTTCCATGTAATAGGGTGCGACCCTATTGCCATCAACTGGCCACATGGACTACGCGGTTACTTCTGAGAAATTCCTTATGGAAAAACTGAATAACTCTGCCCGACCTGGGAATAAAACTTAGGATCTCATGCGCAGCAGTTACTCTTGCGACCACTAAACTAACGAGGTTTTGTGTTGATAAATAAAGTTAAAGATACATAATCCATACAAAATTGTACAATTGGCAAATATTTTACTTAAACGATCATCTATTTATTCACTTTATCATTTATCTACACTTAAGAAACCCCATAACATAACACTCAGTGTACAGTCACGAGCAATAATATGTACGCAAATTTATTTATGTTAAAGAAAGCTTACAGACTAAAAATAATTTCAAATATCATACATAAGTTAGGACATTTCTCTTGAAATAACGATTGCAACTTTGTGATATGGCTTGGTGGATTATAGCCCATCCCTCTCCTAGAGAGATGTGATGATGATGATGATGATATGGCTTAATTCGATAATAGGAGTTTCAAAATATTAGTTCTGGTACACGAAAATGAAATAAATACAGCAGCCGAAAATTGCTTCTGAACGTTAATAATTTATTCATATTGATGCTCGTGACTGTACAAAGGCACAGCATAATTCCTAATATTTTTTTACCAGCAGTCCTGCGAGGGAAAGATCAGGAAAAGAAAAATGTAAACCGCAAATATACAGGATGTAAATTAACTCTTCACGCAGTTGTCAAAAAAGCATTCTGTACATCAAACTAAGTAAGTACCTACCCCTACAAAAATTCTACATTTCTTTAGAGAATAACATTAATCAAAGATCTTGAAATTGCTTAGACTTGTCTGGTAGATAAACCTACACTACTATAATATCAAATAAATAACTGAAACAAAGAGAAACGGACGAAGAAGACATGCTGCGCCAACCCCAAATAATAATAAAAAGATTTGTTTGTTTGTTTCTAACGAATAGGCTCCGAAACTACTGGACCGATTTGAAAAATTATTTCACCGTTGGGAAGCTTCACTATCCCTGTGTGACATAAGCTACTTTTTTTCCTGTATTCCCACGGGAGCGGGAAATATGTGGCTGAAACCGCGTGACGTCCGCTAGTAAAAATAATAATATATTTTATTTTATTTTACAACATTGGTCCAATGATTAGTACACAAAAAAGCTTATCAACTAAGTGTTGGTATTTATTAATTAAGAAGGTAGGACATAATTATTTATCAACCCTGCCACACGAGCAACCGGACACAGTGCCTCAAAATCGGTGCATCGTGCTGTTCGGCTAGGGTTCTCAAAATACTGTTGCGGCTAACACTCATTCTGCCTATTAAAGATGCGTTTTTTTCCTTAAAACAGCATAAAAGTCGTCAGTTCGTGCCACCGCAATCATGCTTGGCGCGCTGCAGAACCTGGGCAACCGGAACAACACCCTGAAGCCATTATTAAATTGTACATGCAGAGCATCAGGAGCCTTCAAAAGTATCTAGAGCCTTCAAATATAATGGAATAAGGGCTGGAGGATGATGAACCTAAACTAGCAACAAACAACGTAGCCCTTCTATTCGTAGCAAAGCTGCCTTTCACATCCTCAAAAAAATCTATAAAAAAAAAATACAAAAGAAATCCAGTTCACTGAAACTTCAGTGAAAAAAAAAATAACTTACATTTCAAAGCATGGGATAAAAAGCCATTGAAATTGCTCAATGCATCGGAAAGGCTACGATAACCATAGCGTGATGGGGTCGAAGAAGGGTGTCCACCCTACTACCGACATATGGACACGCCGTGCATAATCGCGTTAACCATGCGACGGTGAAAAATTGCAGGATAATGTCGATTTGAGTTTGAAGTTGCTGTGGTTCCGTGGATTTATTTTATTAGTGGGTTGTTGAATAGGGTATTTTACCAAAAAAATCTAATTAGTCCGTCAGATAGATTTCCAAAAAATAATGGATACGTGTTATTTGTTTCATCAAATTAATATGAAGGGTTCCGTACCCTTGTAGTAGATATTGAGAGATTTTCCATGTTATTTTAGCACCATAGGCTTCTTATAGGTTTTTTCTGTAATTTTTAAGTGTTGAACTAATTTCTGTATTTTTTTCAAAATTGTAGGCCTAGTAGTTTCGGAGATAAGTAGTCGGACAGACAGGCACACGAGTGATCCTATTAGGGTTCCGTTTTTTTCCTTTTGAGGTACGGAACCCTAAAAAATAGCTTTGTTCTGCAAAAAAAATCAAGACATATCAAAATGTCTCCCATTCCAATTTTTTTTTGAAAATTAAAGCTTTTGAATTTATAATGTATTCAAAAAATTCGTGTTATTTTTGACTGATTTTACTTAAAAATAAGACCATATTATAATCTATACTAATATTATAAAGAGGAAAGATTTGTTTGTTTGTTTGTAACGAATAGGCTCCGAAACTGCTGGACCGATTTGAAAAATTCTTTCACCGTTGGGAAGCTACACTATCCCCAGGTAACATAGGCTATATTTTTATGCCTGTATTCCCACGGGAACGGAAACTACGCGGGTGAAACCGCGCGACGTCCGCTAGTATAAAATATTGCTAAGCTATAGGCTATTGTTAGCGTTAAGTTTTTAAAAATATTAATAAAACATTGCTTGTTGGAAAACTAAACCCATTAATCATCTTGGTAAATTCAAGACCACTGTTTAGTTTGTGTGAAGACGCCGTTTCAATTCCAATCACAGTTATCTATTATAGAAATGTAAAGTAAAAAGTAATTTCTGCAATGTTTTCTACACGTGGTTTTATAAATACATTTTGGAAATGTCTTTTAGTAGGTACCTCACTCAATCTCCATTAGCTCGTTTATAAGACGGTTCTGTATGTCCTCTTGGGAACCCACCGTGAAAATACATTACCGGTGTATCGTTGTTCAGACATATTATATTTTAAATTCCGGTTTTTGCAATGTAACCGAAACAACTCTTTCGTTATCTTACGTGTGAAAAGTGAAGATTTTAAAATTTAAAAAATTGAAACATTTATTAGGTTAAGATTAGATCAAGGATTAAATTTTAGTTCCCCTTTGGTAGCATTGTAAGAGTATCAGACTAGCTTGCTATTTTTTTTAATGGCAAGAGACTTAAGTAGTAAAAAAAACATCTAGGTAGCTGATTCACGGTCACAGACTCTTGCTGTTGTTTTTTATACAGTAATATTTTGACGCCAAAACTAAAAAAATACGTGTACATCAAAACTACAGCACCAGCACACGCAATGCGGAACCCTTTTAGCACGTCACGCCTCATCACGGTTCACGTCATCGGCATTCAATTAGCCACGGGCGATACTGCGGAACCCTAACCGGGGGCGCTACGTCACGGCTCGTCATTGACATGTTTGTGTATTATTGAAATGTGGATTTGCATTTCGTGTTTGGTTGGTAGAGAGATTCTGGGAATTGAAGTATGATGTATACCTACTATATACCCACTTAATCAGTGAGGTAGAATACAAGATGATTTTTTAGTCACCGTCAAATTTTTTTCTAGACATTAGATATCATTTACTAATACCATTTTTGAAAAAAATTCGGTACGGGAAATTTTCATTTTAAATCATTATCTCGAAAGAATCATCCGCTCTTCGTGAAACTTTAAAACTTTGTGATGTGATATCTCAATATTTTTATATTGAGTAATACTAAAAAAAAAACACGGATTTAATCATTTTGCCAAAGATTAATATGTATATCAGAATTTGGACGGTGACTAAAAATCATATTGTATAAACATCTATTTCGCCTTTTCGCGATCAGGATTCAACTGTTATATGAAGGTTACTTACATGGAGGAACTGTCTATGTGAATTCTTCAACGCAGTTACCGGGTAGTACGATTCCCTATGGTAAGACTGGATGACTGGATTGTCGGTGGCCATTATGAAAAACTAAAACAGCTCGAATAGTTGTCAGAAGAAAACGCCAAAAGAAATAACACCCTTCTTTTATGGAAATGGATTTAAAGTGGCTTCTAGCATAACCCATTTTCTGATCAGGGGGTCTAAAATGGCCACTTTAGCAGATATGAATAATATATTCATAATATGAATTGCGTTTAAAAGCGTAAAATGGTCCTTTCATAATAGTGACTGCGGCTGTGACCATTTTACGAATTCATTCATGTTTTTCCTATTATGATCCATTTTCCTAAATGGTGGTGGTTTATGCTTTTCATCGCAATTCATATTATGATCTGCTAAAGTGGCCATTTTAGACCCCCAGCAATTGGAATGTCTTTCCTCCTCTTTACAAAAAAACAAAAACGGAATATTCTGACCTCACAGAAACATGTAATCCGATACCGAATACATACATAATGAAAGCAGGTAAGGGCTCTGTCCTCGTGCCCAAAATCATCCAATCACTGGTACCTATCAATTAAATTAAGTCCTAAACAAGCAGAGAATCAGGCAAATCGTTAGGTTGGCTTAGAAGTAGGGATGGGTAGTGTGGGGGCTGAGGTTCCCGGATTATTAAATGGATTGTGATTTTCATTTACTGGGAGAATGAGGTTTTTTGGATTTGTTGGATGAAGAGGTACGGTTTATTTCTGGGTTGATTCGTAATAATTATGTTTGCTTCTGATAAGCGTCAATAAAAAAACAGTAAAACATAGTAAACAGATTGATTTATGTCAACTCTTATGGCCTGATCTCAGCCTCTAGGGTAATATTCTTCAATGTCTTTTCCTTTAAGCTTGTGAGTAACTATGTAAATATTCACCGTAAGAAACATAATTATCTAACAGACATATTTGATTTTGAAAATTTTTCTCCAGTTAAATATGACTAGGAAGTGGCGAATGCCGCCCATCCTTTACCCAATTAATGCTCTTTATGAAATTACATGGTAGGCCTTATTTAATTTAAACGTTGCAACGTTGTTTAATTCAATGTAGCCAATGTATATTTATGGATATTTTTATTTTACAACCTTACCAACAATTTTACTACCCGATCATATGCAAAATTTTGCTTTTTTGTTTTTAATCACATTATCAATTCACAGAGACTGATGATAAAAACATAGACCAAAAATCAGAGCCATTGGCGCCTTGAATAAAAAGTGGTGATCTGTATAGTGTTTTAGCTAGTTTTTAAAACCGGCTAAAATTGTGACATAACTAAATCCCGCGCACATCACTACGTTGTTAGTACTTGTCCGCTACAGTTTGCCAATCCCGTACAATTGGAGTTTATCTTTGCGGCGACTTAATTGGTGTGCCGTGTTTGTCCCTAAGATTTGAGTATGGTGGTTGATATTGTTGTTCTGACCTATTTTATACTGTGGTAATGTTGAAACTTATAAGTGAAAATTTTAGTAGTTTTATAATAGTGTACTTACCAATCAGTGCCTCAGTGGATTCAAAATCAAAAATCAAAATCAAAGTCAAAATATTTTTTATTTCACATAGGCCTACATGGGCACTTATAAAACGTCGGTAAAAAGGGACACGGTTCGGTGCATTGGTCGATTCCTAAGGAGAAGAACCGGCAAGAAACTCCAAAGGTTACTTTTTTAATCTTTTAAAATCGTTTGGGTTAACAATAAGGTATAATACACACATGAAGACCATGCAGATTAATGTCTGAGATGGTCTTTTGAAGAAAGCACCACACAGATTTGAGTGGACCCGTCCAGTCAGTGCAAGCATTTGTCAGATATCGTGGAGCTCGACTTATAACTCGAAGGAGCTCAACGTCACGACGAACAATACCAAAGAAAGGACATTTGGGTGGGTCACTTAAAGTACTCAAACTGCCAGACAATCACAACAATTAAAATTTAAGAAAGACCCACATGGTCCTCACATTCACAATATAAATTTTTTAAATATTTATCATATTGTATAATCATTTTACATTATTAAATGTCAAAAAAATAAAAAAAAAAATAAAAAAAAACACAAAAAAAAAAAATATAAAATAAAATATTTAACGAGTAAATATTGGTCAAAAAAAATATATCATACTTAAAGTAAACAATATCAGTGTATAAAAATAATCATAAAATGTCAAATTGTAAAAAAAAAAAATTATATGTTTAAGTCAATTCAAATTGGAGCAGTTCAATCCCAAGCTTTTTTGTCCTCTATATAATCTTTAACAGTATAAAATCCTTTCTGGCAAAGTTTACGTTTTATAAAGGATTTGAATTTATTAAGGCTTAAATTTTGAATGTGGCTTGGTAGTTTATTATAAAAGCGAATACATTGGCATCTAAAATGATCCACCTATTTTCTTGAGCCTTGTTGTGGGTACAATATATTTATGTCTATTTCTTGTATTTATATTGTGAATATCACTATATTTCTTAAATAGCTTTATATTTTTGTGAGCATACAAAAGATTTTCATAAATATACAAAACGGAAATGGAAATTCAAAAAGGAAAGGGTTTAAACGGAGATGGGGGATGAGCTGGACTCTTTCTCAAAGAATTTTCCTACAATTGCACTGGACCGCTAGAAGAGAGTAAATGTAGTAGTGTAAATAAAGTGGAAAAGGACTTATAGGTTTTTTGGACTGTACGGGTTTCGTTTTCGGCGTTAAGCAAGAAATCAATACGATCGATTTGAACCTCTCCGTTATTTATTATTTTTAAAGGCCTAAGTAAATTGTATTGTCAAGAAAATATAGCTACAGGCTCTCTCCTAACAACCCTTCTTTTTGTTTTTTTTTGGGGTTGAAAATTATCAAATTTAAAAAACCCCGTCCCGCTCTTGGGTAGAGCGAAAGGGAGTGTCAGACTTCCACTGACCAAAACCACCCACCATATTTCATTTTAGCCCTTTATGTCGAGGCCGCGGTATCTCTTTCGAACAACCCGCAGCCCCGACGGGCTCCTAACTACCCTGACTAAATACCAGCTTAAAGTAGATGCATCACAGATGCACCTCTGCTGACCCTACTTCGAGACAATACAAGTGTTAGTGTGATGTAACTATCCTAGTTCATACATAGTATAGTTAGGCTAGATCTCAATCTAGCATCACAAAGCGATCACTTTGTCCACCCTTTACACATAGCGGGTGTGAAGGTGACGCAGAGCTTTGTGCCGGCGCCCAATAGCCCTGAGTACACAGGTACACTAGATGGAGCGTCCGAAATAGACTAAGCATCGTTTAGATGAGCTAGTTACTTGTACAAGACAGTTGTAATAATACTGGGAAATATTAAAGCTGTTGCAAGATTTACAGCGATTATGTGTCATTTTCGTTCTTTAAATCTAACCGCTGAAACTAGGTGATATTTTGAGGGCACATAGATTGAATCTTGCAGTTTTTAACTTACAACTGACATCGCTTGATTTGGAGTGTGTTATGTGACTTAGAAAAGAAAAACTGAACAACGAATGCACGCCACATCGAAAAACTGAACACCGTAGCCATGCGATCTCAAATAGGTAATAAATCACTAATATATAAATATTCGACGCTACCTTGAAAAACCTCAAAAAGACATCGTGAAATACTTTCTTTCTCTTTTCAACAATCAACCAAAATAAACATTCAGGAAAAAGAAAGTGGGTGTTTAGTTTTTCGAGGTAGCGTGCATTCGTTGTTCAGTTTTTTGAGGTGGCGTGCATTCGTTGTTAAGTGGTTCGTATTCATAAACTTACGGGGACGTGATATTAGGTGTTACACTTTTCTAAGTCACGTAACACACTCCTTCATTTGTGTAGCCTTTTCCCATCTATGATGTGATCGGTTCCGAGTCTAACCGAACGCAGCTGAAAACCAGTATGTTTTATGGAACAACTATGACTGGGTTATCCCAGTCATCGAGTTGTGTAGGCCAGGTTAGCCTAGAAAAGAGCTGTAACGCAACTGACTACTTTACAAAAACTGCATCGTTTATAATAGTCGATATATTCATAAGCGCTCCATTAATACATAGTAATCATTTCAATCTAGCCGATTTCACTGACATTGAAAACATATTTCTCACAATTCTATGATTTTACAATAAGGTAATCACAATTTAAATATAAAATTCTCCGCTTGTAAAAAAAACACCCGCTAAAACAGTTAATGTGGGCGTACTTATATCTACTTGCCTTCTCTCTAAGATCAAACGTTCAAACGCAGCATCGTTCATCAAAGTGATTATTTGAAACAGTAATATATGTAGGCGATCTCTAAACCCTCTCTGTTCGATAAAACTTTTGTTATATTGGATGAGCACTTACATAGTATTATGTACGAGTAGGTACTCGTAGGTATTACCTCTATCGATTTATCTGGGAAGTAAAACATGATGTGTAGCAATATGTGTAGTAATTTGATATTTAATGATTTTATACTGGGTGGGGACTGGTAGAAATGAATGATGATAATAATTTTTAACATCATTGGCTACTGATTGACTCGTTGGTTTCGAGGTCACACTCGCGATTGCTGGGCATGAGGAGAGAAATTTACTGCCTAATTTCCAATTTATTTTTCTATGTGATCCCATGTTAATCGATAACTGGTTACACTACAAACAAGCTTTTGTGTGAAACATAATGTTCTAAAGTGCTACGTTTTCAAGATGTGAGTTAAAAAAAAAGTGTATTATGTATCATTTTGGCTTAAATTACATGTCGAGGAGTCTTCATTTAGGCATAGAAAAAGCCTGTATTTGAAGGCTCCGCTCTTCCCTACATTATATAGATACAAATAGGCAAATAACAAAAAGAGGAAAAGTACACAAAAACAAAAAACAAAATATAACAAATACGATCAATAAATTGTACAGGTAAGTGTGTGTGTGTGTTTATGCGTATGAGTGTGTGTGCATGTTTGCATGTGACTTATTATTAGGTCACACGTTGCAAAAGTAACTCTATGTCGTCATACCTTAAATAAAGTCCTTTCATCATCATCATCATCATAATTTCAGTCAAAAGACGTCCACTGCTGGACATAGGCCTCCCCCAGGTAACGCCACATTGATCGGTCCAATGCGTTTCGCATCCAGCGGGTGGGTCACCATCGGTCCACCTAGTGTAAGGCCCCCAACGCAACGTCTGTCGGTTCGTGATCGCCACTCCAGAACTTTCACTGATGGCTTATTCAGCACAACATTGATTTGACTAGCCACACATCAAACCTGTTATAATCGATAACTGTCATCATTCGAAAACATGTGAGCCCGCGTGACTGACCATAGCTCATTCCCTCTCATAAAGAGGAGTCCTGTGTCCCAGCAATGGGAACATTATTGGCTGATTGTGACAATGATGATGATGTCACCGTGTTTTTTTGGAAGTCAGTTTATTTATACATATTTTTTTTTTTTTTTTTAAAGTAAGTAAAAGAACCAAAATTCCCTCAAATTAACCCAAACACCAATCTAACCTTATTACACCTGTCTTCGCAACAATTTTTGCAACATGTCTCGAAGTCTCGACCTGTTTACGTTACGTCATGGGTACGTGACGGGAATACGTAGGGAGCTCGTTAACACTTGTTTGAGCATCATTAATGCCTGATCCCGGAGAAAATTCGGAATAAACTGATAGTTCGCACGAAGTTATGATGAGTTTCTGACGGGGATCATGCTTGGAGGTAAAACTTGGCGATGGCAGTGTTAGTAGTGCAATTAATAGGGATTTTTACTGAAAAAAAATGTGATTCTAATTAGTCCGTCTGTTAAATTATCGAAAAATATTGGATCCGTATTTTTTGTTTGATCATAAAACGTTCATTTCTCCTGCCCTTATCCCAATTTATTTGGGGTCGGCGCAACATGTCTTTTTCTTCCATACTTCTCTATTTCTCGTCATGTCAGTAGTCACCTCCTTCCTAGCCATATCATCCTTCACACAGCCCATCCATCGTTTCTTTGGTCTTCCTCTACTCTTAAACCCATCTACATTCATACTCATCATTTTCCTCACAACACTATCTTCATTCCTTCGCATCACATGTCCATACCACGCCAATCGATTACCACACAACTTTTCATTCAACGGCGCCACTTTCAGACTTCCTCTTATGTACTCATTCCTTATTTTATCCATTCGCGTCACACCACACATTCCCCTTAGCATTCTCATCTCAGCCACATGCAATTGCCTTTCATTTATCCCTTTTGTGGCCCAACATTCTGATCCATACACGACAGCAGGTCTAACCATGGTTTTATAAATCTTCCCCTTGAGTTTAAGGGGAATGCGGGAGTCGCATATTGTTCCCGTGACCTGCCGCCATTTCATCCATCCAGTGCTAATTCTAAGCTTAACACTACGATCTATTTCGCCATCGCTTTGCACAAGTGAACCGAGATACCGAAAGCCACCGATATTTTTTGTTTTATCAAATCAATAAAAATTGACACAGATAAAACGCGTCAAAGATCTGAGTGGGGGTTGATGACGTCACTGACCGCAAAAAATTGTTATACTAATGGCGTCGCACGAGTTTTCAAAGTTACTTGTATCGTCTTCATTGTTTGGTTACGTGAAAAAAGAAAAAATACGAATTTAAAATTTTTTGGTAATCTTTATGACGGATTAATTAGATTTTTTTAGTTAACTACCCTATTGTTGAAATCGACTCTTGTTAGATGACAGTTGTAAGTTTTTTTTTTTTTTTTTTGTTCTTTATTGTTTAGGGAAATTTATCATCGCAATGCGTATGTCAGTTCCATCATACCTATCCTAAATATACATTTGTCATATGTGGGCCATGAACCTAAACAGACTCTTCGCATCATCACTATTTGGTTGAGCCAGGATTTTGTAGAATGTGCCTACTTCAAATCTGTTCAACCTCAATACCCTAAACAGTTCATTTCTCCCAGACTCACATCGGACACAGTCCATCAATAAGTGGTGTAAGTCTTCAACAACTCCACACTCCGCACAATTAGGCGAGTCCGTTTTTTTCATCAAGTGCGTGAGTCTGTGAGCCGTAACAACCAATTTTCGACTTAAATTACTGTTTATAAACCAGTTGTAAGTTTATCCTGTTATTATCTGTTTAGCCTTGTCCCTGCTATATTGGGTTCGGTTTCCAGGCTAACGGGATGAATACCAGTCCACCTGTCCTCCACAACCTGCTTGCCAGATTGTCGGGCCTCTGGTTATATCTATTACGGCAGTCAAAGATCTTCAATTATTGACGGCCGTTCTCAGCGGCTAAACGTACTTTCTGAGGAGGAAACTCGGTGTGTCCGTCCATCCATAAACCAGTCTAGTCAAGCTCGATTTAAACTGATGTTTGATACGAGTCTAAACGCACGAACACAAAATTAAACTCATTCGCTTTGGTATGAGATTTGCGAGGCTTTTTTTTCTTTTTCAGTTATATTATTATTTTTGTCCACAAATTTTCTTACTATTTTTTTATGTATTTCATTACTTTTTGTTTGATTTTTTTAATAATTTAATTACCGTGTAAAACTCTTTTCAATTAAACGAATTATGTACAACCCCGTCGGGGCTGCGGGTTGTTCGAAAGAGATACCGCGGCACAAAGGGCCAACAAGGAACATGGGTGGGATTTTAGTCAGTAGAAGACTGACACTATACCACTATGCCGAGAGCGGTAGGGAGTGACTATTGCGGTATGTACAACTCTGATCCCCAAGATATCACCGTTCAAATTGCTATGTTAAATGTACTTTTTTATGGGGTGGGTAATTATGAAATAATCCCTCCCGCTCTTGGGCAGAGCGAAAGGGAGTGTCAGACTTCTACTGACTAAAAACAACGCATGGTCCTTCTTGGCCCTTTATGTCAAGGCCACGGTATCTCTTACAACATCCCGCAGCAACGACGGGCGTGTTAAATGTACTTAGTTATATATAAATAATTAGAATTTAATTTGAAAATTGGAGTGGCTGGTACTATCTAGCTATGAGTTTGTGAGTAGCACATGTATGAAATTAAATATTTCAGTTATAATTTTAATCTCACTAACAACACTTCACATCTTCATTCCCACTCATGATTATTTCTTAAATCTTTGATAAAACCAGGCTCTTTATCCTGCAGGCATCACATAAGTACGTTACACACTGAGTAGGGTCCAGACATTAGACATGTGTTACTAACAATATTATGTTGTAATGTAACAAGGTTATCTGTGGTTACGAACCTTCTTGGAGTATAAAGTGAGAAGTGTTCTGTTAGTCTTGGGTGAGTAAATCTACTAAGCTAACTTAGTAGATTTTCAGACTCACTTTCTAAAGCCATTTAGTAATTCATCATCATCATCGGCCTATAATGTTCCCACTGCAGGGACTCAGACCTCCTCTCTAGGAGATGTATGGGCTGTAGTCTACCAAGCGGGGCCAGTGCGGATTGGTAAAAGTATTTTTTTTTGGTTCTGCTGCTTCCTTACGATGTTCCTCACATGCTGGTTTCCTCACGATGTTTTCCTTCACCGTTTTGAGAGCAGTGGTGATGAAATCAATTACACAAAGTAATGCGCCTACCTGGGTTCACGTACCTTACGACTTACTGTCGGTAAGTCGGGGCCGCCACCACTGGGTCACCGCTGCTCCAATAATAATAATCTAATAACAGCAGCGAGCTCTCAATCCACATAAAATAACATCTATATCATCACGCCTTTAGTCCCAAAGGTTTATACAGTCGTGTACCTAATAGTCTATCCACTTACATCTCATCACACGGCATTACAATGAAGTCTAAGTGGATGTGCTCAAACCTAGCTGAAGGTGGTGCAAAAGTTCCTGGTATTGAACCGACATGTCGTGAAACTTTAGCACGCTGACAATCGATGCATGCCCTAAATCATTGTTTACAATCTTTATTCATAGAAGTCCACACACCCGGATGTGATAGTTTATGTACGGAGTTAAAGGCTGCTCTACGAAAAGATCCGGTTATAAAAGCGAGTGGGGCTGCTTTGCATGATCTCATAGGTTTGCTTCCCAGATGGGGATAAGGTGTTTTAGAGTATTTCTACCAGGGATTTCGAAGTCTGTATTTGTGTCAAATAAATTTTTCTTTGTTTTCCTTCGATCTGTTTACTTATCATGTTTATAGTCTTGTCCAGCTGTAGTCTTCTTTTTCAAGCTTGAGTAAGAAGTAACCTGGACAGCTCTGTCGTCTGCCTCATTCAAGTCCTGGAGGGTCTAATTAGTTGTGCACGACGGGGAAGAGAAAAAACGTGATCTAGGTAAGAGCAGGCGCAAACTACAATTTAAAGGATCACCTTTTTTTAGTGGTGTACCAACATAGGATATGCCACAGGGCCACAGCATATTCCATGTTGGGCCCCCACAATTGCATTGTTTCCGAGATGGGTCGGGTTGCGTAACTCAAACTACAGCTGTAGTTACTATTCAAGATTACAAGGGGCTTCACATAACATAACAATAATTAATTATTCGTCCTCACTGTATGAATAACAACACATGACACTATTACAAACGCCTTTGATATTCTATCTCAAGTGAAGGTATAGCAATAACCGATCAAACGCAATGCCATAATATAATTAATACAAATTGATTAACAAACATGTACACAAACAATATTCAGCACTAATACCTTTCTTTGTTCAACATCAAAGCTGAATTCAGCTTAAAGCAATAATTAACAATAACCCCTATACGGCAATCCCACCTTTATCGCCAATCACACAAAGACGACAATCCCATAAACTTAACCAATTGTATAATCATTTCATAGTACTTATAGGAAATCACGCATGTTACTTTGACAAAGTAGTTGGAGTGGTAAAGTACAGGAAATTGATCCTTATTAGATTGTGTTAAGGTTGGATGCGACGGTAAATTTGATTTGATGGTCGGTGGTAGTCATTTAATGATGTCGTGAACGGCGGGCTTTGATCTCACGTTGGTGTGTGGTGTAAGGAAAGAGAGGCTTTAGTATTTTACCTGAAAGTTTACAAGTATAAAGACGCTGTCGTTTTGTCATTCCTGCATATTTCAAGAACACCTGCCACCCAGATACGAACTTCAGTGGCCAATCTGGAAATCTCTTAACCAGTTGTGATCCTAGCTTAAATGGCCAAATTTGCTATGTTCAAAAAGCCGAATGATCCATCATAAAACAAATTCCCAGTATGAACACCCTCTGCAGGATAAACACAGCCTCCTGTCCTGCCCATCCTGCACAACTACTTGCACCTTTCAAACTCAAACTCAAAGCATTTATTTCAATTAAACCATTATAGGCACTTTTGAATTTCAGAAGAACAATTCATAACACAAAACTACGAGTGCAATACGTCATTCCGAAAACCACCACGCTGAGCATGTCGCCGAATGCCCGCAGCAACGAACAACAACGAATGCACGTGACTCCGAATCACGAATGCACGCCGCGACGCGAAACCGCCGCCCCGCGACCCGGAGCCCCGCGCACTCGCCCACGCACCCACAGCACTCTCAAAGCAAATGATAGGGTAATGCAGGTGGCTACTGCAAACTGGTCTAATACAATTTGAATTCATCAACACGTGGAGAAGGGGAAGCATGTATATTTTTTTCTGAGTGCATATTCCCTGAAAAAAAAGACCTGCTTTTACATCTACTGCCTTGCACCATACATGCTTCCTTCCTATGCTGAAACTTATCCGCTACCAATAGTTGCGGCCTATCAAAGGGGCGCAACTTCGGCCAACTCCGGAAACTTTCGGAAACTCCCGACTCGGTAACGAGATTTTTTTCAGATTAGTTCGGTTTCGTTTAATAATGAATAGCTTTAATCAGAAGTCGAACTTTTTTAATTTGCCAAAAGTTCGTGATAGTATTCACAGGGTTTTAATAAAATGACCTTATTCCGTCATTGATGTCTTTTGAAGAGACGTGGCTTTAGTTAGATTTTGGTCTTTAGAGAGTTTTTATCAAGCTGAAATAACTAACTTTCAGCAGTCTAAGTCTGCCTATCGTTAGTACATACATGTTAGGGTAATTTAAATAAATAATAGTGACTTTGTTGAATAATTTTGTATGAATAATGCAAACAAAAAATTATTATTTAAAATTATGCCAGGTTATTCTTTTATTTAGATTCTTTCATTCATAGTTATAGGTAAAATAAAAAAAAAACACACGAATCAGAATTTGAAAGGTTGCATAAATAACTAACTACAGAAATTGTCCAGACAGATATAAATACCAACACACATGGACCCCAATACCCCAGTCCAATCTATCGAATTAATTCAGAAAATAGGTTAAAAACGAAGCACGGGAATGCACCAGGGTTACTTACCCCTGCCAGGCTACTTGTCTGCAAAAGATGGAATCCTCAAGTGTCGCCGCTGAGACCCGCTGCAATCTATATGCAAATATGCGTTCCATCCAATTAGAAATGACTTATTTTGTACGCACTGGGCATGTGAAACGCGGCATTTTTTTTCGGGAGAAAGTACATTAATTTGTTTCATATGTCATATTTTGTATTACTCGTTGTGTCTGTTTGTTTGAAGGAATTTTATTATTTCCAACTTTAGATATTTTTAAGACAAAAGTACTTTGGAAAATATCTACATAATCATGTAAAAATCAGTACAAAACCTCAGCAGAACCCAACCTAAACTATGTTTTTTTTTACAATAAATACCTAAGCAAACTCGTTTGAATCATCACTGCTTTCTTTGTTTTCCATTTAGTTTGTGCCCTATCTGGTGTCACAATTTTTATGTCGTCTATGGCGCGTCGAGAAAGATCTCTGAGGCATCCTGGTTTCCCCACTATAGTTTACCTTGCCGCGGTCACTTCCTCACATACATACACTGCTACCAATAACTTACCTACGAAATCAACCTAAGGCAGCAGACAGTCATGCTTTCTGCAGTTAACCAATCCCAAACCCACTGTCAATCTACACTAATAAAAGAGGAAACATTTGTTTGTTTGTTTGTAACGAATAGGCTCCAAAACCACTAGACCGATTTAAAAAAATCTTTCACCGTTGGGAAGCTACACTTTCCCCGGGTGACATAGGCTACTTTTTATCCCTGTATTACCACGAGAACGGGAACTACGCGGGTGAAACCGCGTAACGTCCGCTAGTTTCTTATAATGATGTCCAATAAAATATCCGCGCATATCCGAACCGCAGCTGTTACGCACCCAAGTGCGGATACCAACTTTCATAGTCCCCACTCGTACCGATAGATTATTGCATTGTCGCGTCATTTCAACCCGGTAACACCTATTTGCTTACGGGATTTCTTAATAAAGGAATGAGGGTCCAGAGCGGGTATGTTAATGGAATCTGGTCAAAGTGTTGATGCTTGTTTAGTCTTGATAGGGGAATAAATGGAGGAAGATGGCTTTAATGGAAATTGTGGAGATTTTTGTTTTTTGTCTCTTTCGCACAACGTCTTTGGATGTGGGTAGGGAAGGTTAAAGAAGTAGACACTTGACAAGTTAAAAAAAAATGTGGACTTCTTTTTACCTAAATTGCACTTTAAAGGGACGGGATTATTTAAATAAATTAACAAAAATCAACGAACATAAAAAAATATTACGCCTGTAATACGCCTGCTTTATGTTCTGTATTCTGCATTGTGTTGTATATTATTGTCTGTTGTTATTTGTATTGTACTTGTTGATTAAGTGTGTTACTAATATTAGTTAAGTAAGTCTGTTTCATGTACTTATTACTAACTTTATGGACCGAGGTCTGCAAAAAAGTTTTATTATTATTATTAATACCCGGAAGGTTAGGAAGAGGTTTACCCTTTAGTCTACCCATATTTTGCCAGTTTTGTTTAAGTCTGCAATAGGGGCTAATAGTTTCATTGACATCAACTGGGCACAAATCCGAAATTCGTGGTTGCGTCTGAGAAATTCGTGATAGAGCATCTCAATAAAACTTTGTCCGAACTTGGAATTGAACCGAGGACAAACAACCCTCGTGCTTGCGACTATTTAACCAACAAGGCAGTCTTCAAAATAAAATTAACTTATCTTTTAAATTAATTCAGACGATCATCAAAGGAAAGGATCTCTGAATATTTTCAGTATTTCGTAAAGCAAATCTCCGTTCTCTAATTTAAATGTACCACAGTGTCCGGCCACGCTTAGTCGGATCCTACAAATTGGATATAGTCCTTTTTATGAACCGCAACGCTTTCCGAAGCGGTTTTCACCGGATGAAAGCGGAATTTTTCGTTTAGGGCTGTTATACGTGAGGCTTTGTACGAGTAAGTGCAGCGGTTTTTTTTTTCGTACTTTCTTAACTTGAGCTAAGTTGGACACGTGCTTTTAAAGCTGAGCAGATAGCTGCTTATTCTTACTAACACTAAGCGGGATATCAATGATGCTGAATACTGAAACTGTTTGAATGTCAAGTCTTGGAGCTTAACTAAGAGTTGCATATTCAACAGTGATCCTCCGTAAAGACGAGAATTTGAAGGAAAATTTTCAATTTTACCTCGAAAGGTAATATTATACTTCACTGGAAAGTACCAAATGAAAGAAAGATTAAATTAACTATTTTATTAGCAGTGTTTATGTTGATACATAGGTACTTCAAACGCACAGGTTTTTTACTGCATGCTTTACTTTGAAAATTTGTAAAAAATAGTCGTTTAAAACGTTTCGCTTACAGAAATCCTTAACCCAAATCGTATTCAATAGTCAAGTGCACGAGCCTCAGCGTATCCGAAGTGCGTCTAATTCGGATAAATTCGTACTGTCTCGGTTAATTTAACCGGTCTGAGCACATCCCTATGATATTCTGTTTCAATGCTCAGCCACGGAATTCGGACAGATGGGTTTGATCCGAGTACACTTCAGTAGAGTTTTTTGTTTGAATAATTTAATATGCAAATTCGTGATTTTCTTTTGTGGTTTTAAATATTTGTTGGGCTCTTTTTTGGAAGAATTTTGGGTGTACGTGAATGCTTAAATAAGTTTATTTAAAAAGACATGCTACCTTACACATGCTAGACATGCTATCTTTGATAGCTTTTCAACTAAATTGCTAAAGTACAAGGTTCAAGTTAGATTGGTGAAATTTGACAATTTCGGGTAGCTTAATATGCTGGCACCTGTACCATGTCATAACCAGGTCGTTATGACCTAATCACATAAAAGCGTTGAGATGTCGCAAAAATAAGTAACCAAAGAATCACTTTTGTTCAGTCGCAGCAGTTTGTGATCAAGGCTATAAGTTTGTGATGGCTTCCGGCTACCGTAGGCGCGAGACTCGGGACGGTAAGTAGCTAGCTCACCGCCCGTGAGCATCATGCTTTGCAGATGACGGGCCGTACCGACGTACGTTCGTGTTCCGCGCCTCAAATAGATGTCAGCAACATTGCAGGAATTCGCAAAAGCTGACGCCTGCCGAGGCTGCGGGTTGTTCGAAAGACGCTAAGAAGGGCAAAGGGCGCTAAGAAGCAACATGGGTCGTTTTTAGTCAGTAGAAGTCTGACACTGTCTTCCCCCGCCCAGAGCGGGAGGAGTTATTTGATGATTTCCCACCCTTAAAAAAAATGCTATAATGGGTAGGTCTGGATACAAAATGCGACATAATCTAGCCCGCAGGCTTAGTGCGGACATCCTAGTTTCTTCACGATGATATTATGACTTACTAGCTGTAGCCAGAAGCTTCGCTCGCTACAGCTCGAAAACTATCCTATATGTAAATCCAGATTATAAACTATCTGTGCACCAAATTTTATAAAAATCCGTTTAGTAGTTTTTGCGTGAAAGAGTAACAAACATACATCCACACATACTTACAAACTTTCGCGTTTATAATATTAGTAGGATAAGTAGGTACGTCTGACTCGTTTGACATTTTATATGATCTCAAAAATATGCCAAAACCTCTAAGGTATCAATAAATACAGTATCTATTACTTCCCCAATCCAAAAACTTCTGCTTCATGGCTTTATCTCTCCAAATCTCGGGAATTGCTTACCACAAGAGATTCCGAACGAGGCTTATCATAACGTATTTTTTCGAGCGATCACCTGCTGAGCGGTGAGACGAGCGTAATCGCGAATAAGCGCTCGATCGAGCGAAGTGAGCGAAGTGAACCACAGTGGGAGACAAAAGTGTGGTGTGGATGTAAAAATGCTGGATGGGACAAAGATGGTGTTTAAACCTAGAGTTATGAGGGATCAAAAATACCATTATTTAATACTTAACATAGATTCTGGCTACGTATTTTACATTTGCAACTGCTTTTCTGCAGCCATGTGAGCCTCATGTATAACCACCGCTGGACAAAGGTCTTAATACCATTGGTACCTGAGGATGGACAGCGCCATCGGGCTTCTAATTGTAGGTATGTAACAAATAGTTAAGTTCTACAAAGACAATCGAACGTTAAACACCAAAGACAGAGTGCTCTCGGTATATTAAGTCCTCACGCGCCTTAAGAACACCATCTGTACATAAAACAACGGCTTTTTAATTGTGTCTGCAATAAGGCGCTCAATCAGTTAAGGATAAGGATGGTCATCCAGGCCATATCCACGAACCGACCTCGACAAGCGATGTTTGTCCGTGCGGCTGCTACTTTTTAACCAGTAACTCTAGCTTTTAGTCTTTTACACTTTTTTTTAGCCTATTCTCTCCACTGCCGGGGCCCTTTGTTTCCAACTCCCCTGGTATTTGTTTTGGTCTTCCCTTGTCAATCATGAGACCAAATCGTTTACTCATATAGAACTACCATAATGTGTACATACATAAACTCACTTCTTTTGAACCCATGAGGGTTTGCAGAAATACCTGAACTTCTGATCTACTACGATCTTCAGATACCTCTCACCCTTGTACGTGTTCATACATCTCGTCATACACGTACTTCAGCAATTTTTTTTTTGAAACGTTGCCCCACACTAGATTTTCCTTCTGTATCGTGGCTGCCTTTACAAACATTTAAACTCACATACCCAAACACACCCAGACCCGAAACCACTATCTGTAGGCCATACAAATATTTGTTTCGGGGATCGAACCCGCGACACGTAGCGCAGCTGTCCAATCGCTCAACCACTGCGCCAACCGTGCCGTCAATTTTCATTATTTTATTAGTTCATGCAATATCGACTGTTCCAGTACTTTTACATTTGTGCGTTTCTTGTAGCCTGGATTGGAAATCACTTGGTCGACATTTGTGTGTCGAGTGTCTCGCGATATACCCTCATGTGCCACCTCCGTGTCTTCACGCATTTCTAGCTTTAGTGAGACAGCAGGATATGAGGTTTTATTCGATTTGTTTGAAGATTATTTGCATATTTGGATCTTTCGATGTCGTGTACGCGTATGTAGGATTGGTAAAACAGTGAAAACCATGGAAAATGTGCCAAAATAAATAACTGATACGCACCCTTTTAACCTGTGGACCCTCGAACTGAGGCAAGCGGAGGTTTATCTCGGACTCTAACTGCAACAGGAGATACATATACATTTGCGCCCACCCCCCGACTTATATCAGCCCACGAGACTGCACGTTCTCCATGAAGACAGCAGGAACCACTGCGTGCGGCCTGTTTCAGCCTGGCTGGTCGGGTTAGTTTTTAATTACATAATCTTCTTCCTGTAACTTGAAGTGTTCTTATTCATTTAGACTAGATTCTTCAAAAAATACATCTTGGAATTAATGATTGTGTGTGCCGCATATCTTATTGGCCAGAATTAAGGGTGACTAGACACGAAATGTTACTGCGAACTTCAGAGTGTTCGCATCTAAGGAAGCATCCTGTGTCGTGTTTCGTCTTTTGGGTTAAATGTATACATTTACTCACCTCCTAAACTTACCCCAAAAGATGTTTAAGATTAGCAAAGAATGTTCAATTTCCACTGTTTATCGACTTTGCTAGATGACTTTGAGTTATTTAAAACGTTTAGTAATTAAACAAAGTTTCCTATCAGTTTAGGGGGTGAAACAATGAACAAAGGTTTAATTAAATAAGTATTGGCGCTCTGTAAACGTTACGGTTTAAAATTGATTTGAAATATAGGTTTAAGGTCTATTTTGGAAGAAAATTAATAATTGTATAAAGCTTTATTTAATACTACAACTTAACCCGCGACTCCGTTTGCAAAAATTGTGAAAGCTTGGCTAGTAAATTACACACATGATGTGTTACAAGTTTCAGTGTGAATAGACATAATAATATATCATGTTTTGCGATTTATTAATAAAAGTTAACATTGCAAAGAATAAAAAACAATAAAAGCATATCAAAAATGCATACTCTATATCATGGAGTATACATTTTTTATGTTTTATAGATCAGTTAGGATGAAGTGAACACAAATATCAATCATAGAAAATCTCACTACCGGCTGACTGACGCGATAAAGTGCCAAATTTTGGCACCTTTTTCACTTAAACACTCAAAGATTATAAAATTTGTGCAAAAAAACCATTCAGTATTTTATGAAAATACTTAAATTTCCAACAAATAAATCCCAATCGAAGCTTTAGATGCGTTATAGGGACAAAGGTATGACCCGGCTGCCATAAATATAGATTTTTGGATCTTTGGCAGACGTTACAGGTAGCCAGTGGCCTGAAAGTCTGAAGACCAGTACTAGCGGGGGTGTGGAGGTCAGAGAGGCACTCGTATGTAGAATACTACTATCCAATTGCATCCGGTTGAACTTGAAAGCGATCCCAACGTAGTAGAGAGATTGAGATATAAAGACTTCAAAATAACGTTTATTAAATCGTTCAAATAAGAGGAAAAATCATCTCTTTGTTCTCACTCCATTACCAACGGTTCATGAAACAAATCCTTAACAGTTATTCATTATGAGAGTGACGAAATTGTTTCCTAAACCTTTGATGTTTCAATTTCATAATTTTGGTCCATTGCCTAATAGAAAGGGTTTGGATAAACGGAGCTATTAATATTTTATTGATTATTTCCTTTTAGAAGGGAAATCTATTGTGAAAATTGTTCTGAATCGAAAATTATAAAGTACAGGAAGTGTTTGATTGAATTTTGATTTGAGGCTTATTGTAAGGAGAACAAAAGCGTGTATGGATTGTGCAAAAGCAAGCGCTTACTTAGTTTACTTTGATTTCAGTCAAAAGATTAATACCTTATGAAAGTGATTGAGCTACGTAGGTTGCCAGCCCGACTGCTGAGCTGAGGACCTGGGTGGTGGAGCTGAGGACGGGGCGGCGCTCGTCGGGGCGACGGGTTGTACACAAGTTACCGCGGCCTCGACATATAGGGCTAAGAAGGAACATGGGTGGTTTTTAGTCAGTAGAAGTCTGACACTCCCTTTCGCTCTGCCCAAGAGCGGGAGGGGTTATTTGATGATTTCCCACCCCCCAGAAAAAAAGGCGCCTCAGGTATCAGTAGCATGCGACTACGGCTGTCTTTTATAATAATTATCAAATCATCTACTTACTAGACGATTTTTCTAGTTTAATACTTTTAAGACTGCGGTTTTATTAGTCTGCGTTTTTATTATTGTCGGGTTTTAGTTTTTAAACTTATTTTTTTATTCGATAATCTAACAGACGGACTAATTAGATTTTTTCGGTGAAATACCCTTTTGACTTAAACATAATTGGCAAAATGAGGTACTAAAAGGTACACCTCTGCCTAGCCTTTCAGGGAATACAGGCGTGATGTTACGCTGATGTTATAAAAGTGAAACTTTAAACCAATATTGCTTGTGTTCAGGGTTTAAGGGTGTAAATTTTTTTAAATACACAAGGTATTTCTAATGTGTTGTGTTTTTTTTAAATGGCGTGATATGGCCCCCAAAATCCGCAATTTTTCATAGTTTTTTCATTTTTATGTGGCCAGTGACACTCTTGCCATCAAGACAAATCTAACGACGTATATTTTATTCAAATCCCTTTATCCGTTTAGGAGTTATGAGGTGAACAAAGAAATGAACATACATACATACACGTCAAACACATAACCCTCCTTTTGGGCTTTGCCGCGTCGTCGGGTAAAAACCGCCTCTAGGTCTATCTACGTAGGTATCTTATGTCTTACAACCCAGTATATCGCGATAGGTAGGGTAAATTAGACGCTCCGCCGAAGCTCTACCCACCTCATAACTGTAGAGTCGTGACGTACGTAGAGTTGCACAAACTGAGTCTGTGACAGCGCGTAATATAATTAATAGAGTTTGTGCGCCGCTTCTGGTTGCTTCCATGTACTGCTGGTGGGTTCTTATTGTGACCACCTGTTTAAACTGTCAGGTTTTATAGCTTTCTTTTTTTAAGCCCATCAAAGGCAATCTAAATTCAGACGGACCAATAGCGTACCGGAAAAAATGCGATGCATTTTTGGATGTATTGATTTGGATTTTGATTTATGACGTAAATTGTTTCATGAAGAGAGAGGCTGATAATAAAATTATTGATCATTTAAAACAATGCAGGAAGAAAAATTGTGTTTTTAATTGAACACATTTACAACACACACAAACAAAATAAAATTATGTACTGCTACTGCTTTGACGCTTTCGGTAGCGTTCATCAGTTCATGTAGTGAATTACCAATAGGACACGGTGGACACCACATTAAATGCCATTATTTGAGGCAGCATAGGTTTTAGATGAAACTAGATGAGCCTCGCGACCTTCAACCGAGTGTAGTTTTTATAACAAATATAATCTACACTAATATTATAAAGAGGAAAGATTTGTTTGTTTGTAACGACTAGGCTCCGAAACTACTGGACCGATTTGAAAAATTCTTTCACCGTTGGGAAGCTACACTATTTCCGGGTGGCATATGCTACTTTTTATTCCTTTATTCCCACGGGAACGAGAACTACGCGGGTAAAACCGCGTGGTGACGTCCGCTAGTAATATTATTAAGAGGAAAGATTTCTATGTGTGTATGTTTGTAATGAATAAACTCAAAAACTACAGCGCCGATTTCAAAAACTCTTTCACCATAAGAAAGTTACATTCACCCTGAGTAACATAAGCTACTTTTTATCCCTGTATTCCCACGGGGGCGGGAACTACGCGGGTAAAACCGTGTGACGTCCACTAGTAACAAATACATGAGTTTCTTATTATAATATAATTTAATTATGATTCGATAGATACGTGGCACCAACTAATATAATAAAAGTGAATATAAGTTTGTTTGACTATTACTTTTTCACGTTTAAACCACTGAATCGACCATTCTGAAATATAATACAGGAACGGACCTTTAATCCAAAAAATCGTATTTCTAGTGATTGAACTATTAGTAGTATTTTTTTATTATTTCACGTGGACGATTATTGCGAGACTTAATTAACTAGTGGCATTACAATTATGAAACAAAATATTCCAGGAAACTGTCACCTCACAAATACCACCTTTCTTATCAGTCCAAAATCCACCAAAATGGCCGATTCAACCTAATAAACAAAAGGTAATCGTCGCTTAACATCCCCATCGGCTATCGACAGGTATTAGCCGTTCACCGCGATCGGCTAAATGACGTCATTAGGACAAATCGGCTAATTTTCGGCCAGAACTTTATTGTTATGGATTGGTTACAGTGGTGTTAAATTGCTTGATTAGGATGGAATTGTAATGGGATGAATATTTGAAGGGAGTTTTGATGGTTTTCAAAAGAAGAAATGTTAAAAATGATTGGGAAAATGACCCAAAGCCAGTAACTTCGTACGTTTTCGGGCAATGTTTTAACGAGACGATATTATTGCGCACTTTATTTGAGAGTTGAATCTTCTTCCTCTTAATAAAAATAAGAATAATTAAATACAATCTGTTTATCAAAACTCGACTTAATCTCTCACCATGAGTTGAAATCCAGAGAGCAATAAAAAGGCGTCACGTTAAAATGTGTCGGTCCTACGTTTTTACGAAAAATATGCCTTGTTCTTAACCGAAAAAATAGCCTGAACTTTTCAGGTTTATTTTGTTATCGGTCAAGATACCATATTGAATTGTACCGACAAAAATAAAAATACTACAAAAACAAAACGTTACTTCATATTAGGATCAAATCAAAAGACGCAAGTGAAACCTACCATTCCTCGTGTACAAAATGACAAACTTCGCAAAGCGTCAGCAAATAGGTATTTGTTGACTGAATTCGGAAGTGAGTCTCAAAGATCTGTCAGCCAACAAGTTGGGCGACAAGTTGGTGAAGTTGTTGAACCTGGCTGTGATCGACAACGATCATAAATGGGTTTGGATAACTGTGGGCGAGTGAACATGACTGGTGGATTTGAATTAAGAGTTTCGCAAGCATTTACGATTTTTTTTTCAATTCAGTTCATCATCATCTGCCTGGTTTTTTCCTGCTATGTGGAATACCAGATAACATGAATGATATATACAAGACCTTACACGAAGGCGTCTAGCAAGCAATAAACTAAGTATCCCCACGCAAAAAATATGGTACGGAAAGAATTTGTTTTGGCATGTAAAATTTCTCTTAACGGTAAAATGTCAATGAAACACATTCAAAACATTGTGCTAATGGAGGCTGGGGTCGAAAAGCTAAAAAGTATTGCCTAAACCGATGGACTGCTGAATCATTGGTCTCAAGTTCGAACCCAAGACACACCCCTCTGAATGGATGAATACATCGTGAGGAAACCAGCTAGCCTGCTATTTCTTGAAGGCATGTAAAGGCAAGTCAAAGGTCAGAGACCGCATAAAACTCTGACACCAAGTTAGGCACTAACCCCACCCATTGGGGATGCGGGTTGTTCGAAATGGAACCGCCGCGCCGCCTGGGCACAAGGGCTTAGAAGAAACATGGGGGGTGTTTTTAGTCAGAAGAAGTCTGACACTACCTTTCGCTCTGCCTAAGAGTGGGAGGGGTTATTTGATGATATCCCACCGCAAAAAAAAGGTACTAACCCCACGATAACAACAACAACAAAACAAAACAACACAACAACAGTACAAACACAACACAACAAAACACAACAAAGATTTTTGTAGAACAAAATAACAGTTTTTTTTTAATTCAGATTTACTAAGAATTTCTATACAAAATAATTTTAAATTAAAAAGTTGCTCCACACGTACATGCTACTTCAATTTAATCGATTAAGACAATTTTATTAGAAACTCAGTGAGAGCAAAGTGCTCAGTTAGGGGTCCTCAAAAACCGGGACCAGCGTTACACAGGGGCGTACAATTACGTTAATTCCCGAAATAACTTGTCGACACAACCACTCCCTTTGCGCTGGGGTTACCAGGCTTTGTCAATATTCGGGATAACTAATTAAAAGTGCTCTGAGTAAAGAAAACCTATTGATGTTAGTTTTTTGTGTAGGCACCTAACAGGTTTTGGTCAATTCGGGATAGATTGAGGATTGGTTGAGGGTAATGGTAGATCTTCTAGTATAGTACAGTTCAGAATTTGTCCCAAGCCGCAAAAGCGATTTTTGCGTACAGTTTTGACCTATAAGAGAACTTTTTGAAGAATTGTTGAGAACTGGGGGTCTAAAATGGGTGGTTTAGACATGTGGATAATTTTAAGTTTACAAAAAATACAACTACTATAAAATCACACTAATATTATAAAGCCGAAAGTTTGTGAGTGTGTATCTTCGTTACTTCTTCACGTCTAAATGGCTGGAGCGATTTTATTAAAATTTTGTATGGAGTCTGCTGACACCCTGGATTAACACATAGGATAGATTTTTATCTCGATTGTATCTTCCCGTGGGATAATTTTCGAGTTGTAGCGGGCAAAGCCACTGGCAACAGCTGGTAGGTAAGTATAATTGCTAAATAATAGCAAATAGTAGGAAATAGAAGCTAGGTGTCGTCAATCTAAATCACTATCTAATACGATAGAGTCCCAAACATGGCGGACTAGTTATTTTTAGGCACCGCCATGATATGGGTATTAATTTAAAGATACTTATTTTTTTTTTCTATAAAGTTGCTTACATTTGCAGTTTTGCTTTATGTATTTTATATAAAATTTTAATCTTTTCACTCATAACCGAGTTTTTATTATTTTCTCCAATAACTCCTATTATTTTCTCCAATAATTGTACAGACCCATGTATTAAACCAGCGTATCTACCCTATCCGCGACTAAGTTTCAATTAAGCCTACCCCTCTCTCATTCGGCGCTCCACCTAAGCCTCACGCAGGAGGCGCCTACAAATAGATTACAGGATTTATACCACGATTGTTTAGGCTAGAAGATAAATTTCGATTGAAAGCCCTTTGTTCAGGGCAAACATAGTATTAAAATTTGATTAGAAATGTTTTTTGGGGAGGTAGGTGGTGTTTTGGGGTGTCGACGCGTTGAATGGTGATTAAAGAATAACAGCAGTGTTTAAACCCGCATTGCTGTGGAATTAATGTGGGAACAAGAGTATTTTTAGACCTGACCGACATTGTCGTGGTTTATAGGGTTCCGCAACTCAAAAGGAAAAAACGGAACCCTTATAGGATCACTCGTATGTCTTTCTGTCTGTCTGTCCGACCATACCCCCCCCCCACTTTTCTGTAAAAATGCTGCGGCTAATTTAAAAAAAAATACAGAAATTAGATCAATACTTTCATATTACAGGAAAACCTTAAAGAAGTCTATGGTGCTAAAATAACATGGCGTATCTCTCAATTTCTACTACAATGGTACGGAAACCTTCATATGCAAGTCCGACTTGTTGTAAGTTCGTGACCATGGAAATGGTCCAAAAGAGAAGTAAGTTATGGGCCCATGGACCTCTAACTCGTTTTTCTTGTTTTCCTCCACCGAAAAATCAGAGAGAGAATCACCAAATGGATCCATAAAATCAGTGCTGCGTATCCTGACTTGCCTTGACCTGAGTGGTAGTCCAGCTAGACTTAAACAATATGATGTGGTATGTAACCCTACTAATATTATAAACGCGAAAGTTTGTAAGTACGTAGGTATGAATGGATGGATAGATGTTTGTTACTCTTTCACGCAAAAACCACTAAACGGATTTAGATAAAATTTGGAACAAAGATAGTATATAATCTGGATTAACACATAGAATAGGTTTTATTCCAATTTTATCTTCCCGTAGGATAATTTTCGAGTTGTAGCGGGCGAAGCCGTTGGTAACAGCTAGTATGTAATATTCTTTTTAAGTTTATGGTACCCATAAATAACTACTACGGTGCAAATACACTTTTTAAACAATTCATTTCCAACCGAAATTTTGGTTCAATGTACTTAGTAAAACATTTTGAAACAAACTAGAAGCACCATCCCTGCTACTCCTGAGCCGAGTTAGCGCGGTAAACAAAGTCCCCGTAAGCCTAGTTTTATTAGAGCGTCTAGACGTGGATGCTTATTGGATCCCACTCAATGGTAGGCCGAACGAGCTTGTACTCTATTATGGTTAGTGTACTGTAAAGAAGGCTTTGGACTTTTCAGGTTTTGAGGCAGAATTGGACTTAGTTTCATTCATATCTCGTTTACTTCTTTTTATCGAATCGTTTGATGACATATTATAGCATTAAGTCTATAATCACCGAAGAATAGATCGGACTGAGTCAAAAAAATATGATTCTAATTAGTCCGTCAGATAATCTATCGACTAATATTGGATACGTGTTTTTTGTTTTATCAAATTGGTTATAATTGACGGAGATAAAACGCGTCAAAGATCATGAGTGGGGGGTTCTGACATCATTTGTAGGTAAAAAATGTACTGACATGTGACGTTTTGGACGAGTTCACGAGTTTCGAAGCACTGTATCGTCTTCATTTTTTGTTTATGTGAAAAAAGAAAAAATATGTGTACAATATTTTTTGGAAATCTATCTGACGGACTAATTTAATTAGTTTTTTTTTGTCTATTGGGCGCGAGTCTATTGTCGCCAACCGGGCACAAATCTAGACTCCGTGGCTGTTACTGAGAAATTCTAAATGAAAAAACCCAATAACACTTTGCCAGAACTGGTCATCGTTCCCAGGACCTCTTTGTTAACGAGGTAGTCTAATAACAGCAATTTTATAAAAACTGCAGTGTGTATAAAACAAAACACATCATTATATTTTCGTATTTTGAACAGTTTGGCCAATATCCTTCGAGGCCACTTAGAAGACCTACTAATATTATAAACACGAAAGTTTGTAAGTATGTATGGATGGATTGATGGATGGACGTGTGTTACTCTTTCACTCAAAAACTTCTGAACGGATTTGAATAAAATTTTGTACACATATAGCTTATACCCTGGATTAACACAAAAAATAGTTTTTATCCCGATTTTATCTTCCCATGGGATAATTTTCGAGTTGTACCGAGTGAAGTCACTGGCAGCACCTAATTTTAATATAAATACACCTTGGTATTTAGTAACTTTTTTAAGTTACAGGTAAATATTGATCACGATCGTAGTTACTTCCGCTTCCTATCTTATTAACCTACCTTTTGTTCATATTATATTTTGACAAGAGATCTTCAGAAAGGTTCTACCTGATAACAATGAACACCTAAGTACTGCACCTCGGCATACAATAGCGGGGCCCGAACACTGAAACCTTATCACATCCAGCAATATTCTCTGAAATCTCTTGGTAAATGCAGGCGAAAGCAAAATATAGTTACCTCGGAAAGGCTTCGTGAAAGGAGGAACCTAATTCAATGTGACCCTTGCTGTCCACGGTTACAATATCAAAATCCTATTGAAGGAGGGAGTTATTAGGATGCTGGTGGTAATATTGCGAGAGTTTTACGATATTTTGGCTAAATATAACAATTCCTAAAATGTTACTGTGTTTGTCCGAGATCAAACCCAAAATCGAATGAAACTAGTTTGTCTCAGGTCAAACGGCGTGGCGTGCATACATAGCTGCTTGCATGCCTCGGAAAGCATGTTAAGCCATTGGTCCAGACTGTCATTTGTGAATCTTTGACAGTCACAACAGTTAGTCAGTGGCCCCGAAAGTCTGACAACCAGCGGGTCTAAAATGGCCGCTATAACAGAATCCACGCAGAATCTTAGTATGAATCACGTTAAAATTCAAATTCTTAAAATGGACTTAATGTCTTTATAGACATTAAGTCCATTTTAAGAATTTGAACGTAACGTACGTTTTACTGTAAAGTCCATTTTAAGAATTTTAAATTTTTAACATGAATCATAATACGATTCTGCTAAAGCGGTCATTTTAGACACCCAGTCTTGTCAAGGGGTTAATAACCCTGTACTAACGGTGGAGGTCAGATAGGCAGTCGCTCCATGTAGAATACATGTTAGCAGCTGCATCTGATTAGAATAAAAGGTGACTCCGAAAGGCTGGGCAGATGACGATGTAGGTACCTATATAAGGAATAAAATAAATGTTAACAATTTAAAAAAAAGTACTGAAGAGGCACTTCCTGGATTGTGTCGCAGTCTAGGAAGTGTCTGTTTAGTACTTACATAAACTTATTCTATAATAATACTACCGAATATATATTAATATCTTTGGCTTTACTGTCGACACTTATCGTGCACATCTTGCTACATCGGTCTCACATGATAATATACCATCTCAATATGAATGATGTAACCAAAGTTTCTTGCCATTCTTCTCATATGACCAACGCTTTGGAATCGGCAACTACAGTACACTGACAGTTATTATGCCTTGTGAGTGGGACTGTAGTTTAGTTTATTAGCTTATTAAAATTTAGTATTTGTTCGACTATTCAAAAGAGCCTGTAACTGGCTAACTTGAAATAAATGATTTTGATTTGATTTGATATCAGATTATATGTAGGTACCTACTAATCAATTATTGCGGCACCGAGTTGCCGTGTCTGGCATACTACAGATAAGCCCACGATGGTATGTGTGGTATGTTTATGTATCTAATTAAAATGATTGTAACTATATTATTGAGTAATAAAAAAAAATTGCAAGTAGAATATTTCACTTTGACATAGTATTGATTGCAGACAAAATAAAAACACCTACAGAAAAACTATCGTTCCTCATAATAAAACCCAGTATCAACGGACTACAAAACTCGGTAGAAGTAGTACAAAGCCGCCAGCCTACCATTGTATGGGATCCAATAACGGATCGGCGGGCATGAACGACCTAGTTATAATACTAGACTTGCATTATCCTCCGGGAGAGGTATGATAGAAAATATTGTGCTGGGAATATGGTATGATGAATAAGGGAAAAGTTGTGTATTTAAAGTACCAGATTGATATAAGATATACTCGTTGAATGTGTTTTTAGTCAATGTAAGACACCTATTGATATATAATGCCAGAAGGGTATAGAATGCCAGAAACCTCACCTAACAGACAGATGTGTTGCTGAGGAGTTTGTTTCGCCACTTTTTTTGTCCAGAATCACATAAAAAACACAAGGATCATACAAAATATGGATCCGGCACTCGGCACACACACACTGTCACATGTAAATAAAACACTAGTAAGTGTCGAAGGGTGGGTGTTTTAGGGGACTGTCTCTTCTAAATAAGTAAAAGTGTTCGATGTTACCTACGTCATAAAAAAGAAGGAGACTACCACCAAACGTTTTCCTCAAATTAAATAATACCAGGAAGGCAGGAGGTGCCAGTGTGAGGGAAATTTGAATTAAATGAAAAGTACAGGACTAGCATGAATTACAGTAAATTTTGACTATCGAAAAGTGCTGATTATCAGCCTAGTTTGAATAAATGAAGTATGATTTTGATTAATTTTGAATGAGTTTTTAGTTAAAGTAAGGGATTGATATACAGTAGGACATAGAATATGTTTTAGTAAAAGTAACAGATTGATATAGGATATAGAATGTGTTTTTAGTAAAAGTCCACTCAATAAAATGACCACTCAATCAAAGTGGCATTTTATCAAAAATCATGTGTATTTGATTGCCGTAAGCTTCAAATAAAACATAACATCACACTTGTGATCCCTGAAGGAGTGTAATATTTTCTGCAGTCGTAACAGGTAATAAGCGACCTGAAAGTCTGCCAACCAGTCTTACAATCGGATTTTGTATTATAGTAACTAGTTACGGGAGGTCAGATAGGCAGTCTCTCTATGTAAAATACTGGAATTCAGCAGTTTTCGGTTAAAACAGCAAGTTTCGGTTCAGACTTCAACATAATTTAGAAAAGGTAGACCATAATATTTTTTCTCTTACCTATCCTAATTAATTTGGGGGATTATTTAAAGATTTTTTCATTGTGTCGACAGCGACATCTATCGCAACCGATGCGAACTAATTTGGCAAATCCTGCATCGCGCTATCAAAGTTATCCGCGACATTAGCAAAAATCCTGACTTACACATATTGGGCAGTTAGCCCACCAGACACAACACCCGTCTGGTCGGAGGATCCTCCCTTTTCTATGGGAGATGAAGAACTTTACACCCTGTTCCTCATATCCCCCAACACATTCATTTAGTATTTTTTCAGACCCAAAAACTCCACTAAACAAAAAATAAACCACAAAGCCATATAAACCAATATTCTAATTCGAATGTTTTACTAGCAAAGCGAATGATATTCGATATGACTTGTTTTACTGTTTCTTTGTGGCTCCAATCCCTCTGGTGCAGAAACTTTAGATCGACTGGGATTATCGGATGTCTCAGTACTTTATCTTTTCAAACAAACAACGCTATTGGGCTTCGTTTTGTTCAATATTTACTGATAAAGATTGGATTTCATTCGATTGATTTTTATAAATTGATTGGTACTTTTCGGAGTGACCATTTAGTTTATTGAAGAGTTTTATTTTGTAATTCTGCTTTGTTGGGAGTCTAGTATAAGTACTCACAATCGCAACCAGGGTGTCTAAAATGGCCGCTTTAGCAGAATCGTAATATATTATTAATCATGTTAAAAATTAAAAAAAAATGGACTTTACAGCTGTTGACTTAGTTCATTTTAAGAATTTGAAATTTTTACGTGATTCATACTCAGATTCTCCGTGGATTCTGATAAAGCGGCCATTTTAGACCCGCTGCCCCTGGGTGGTTTTTCAGTAGCAGCAGAGGAGTGTGCATTTGTGGCCGGTGGAAGGCAACAGGCTTTATTCTTAAAACGTTTAAAATAGCGTGTCAAGATTCCATTTCTAATAGTCACTCTTGTGCATCCTTTATTATGAGCATCTTCAAATATATTGTGTTGTCGAAAATAATACACACGTTAATTCTTGAAAACAATCCAAAACTATAACTAGAAAGAGTCTTTTATTAACACAAGAAAATAAAATCATCTGATATTCATAGTTTTAATATACCAAACAGAGAAAAATATTCATAGTTTCGCTGTACTGAATAATTTCCTTACAACACGTCTCACATTGACCTACATTTCCATCTAAAAATAAATCCATCCCCCAACTAAAATTATTATTCAAGGTGGCACTACCCCTGATGGATCGTCGTCACCCGTATCAAACGTTTTATCTTCATAAATTGTTCAAAACGCAATCAATCTGAGCACAATCCTTATTTATAGTTCAAGTGATAAAACAAATGGTTCGAGTTGTTGTGGAATAGCCCTTGACCTTTCGCCTTTTTGTTTTTGTAGAAAGAAAAAAAAACAAAACACGATAAGAATAGGCGATTCGTGTGTTTTTTTTATTGCTTATTGGACCTGGGGGTCTAAAACGGCCAATTTAGCAGAATCGTAATATGAATCATTTTAAAAATTTAAAATTCTTAAAATGGACTTTATAGTTACAGATATTATTAAGTTCATTTTAAGAATTTGAAATTTTAACGTGATTCATACTAAGATTCTGCGTGGATTCTGATAAAGCGGCCATTTTAGACCCGCTGCTCTTAGTCTTGATCAGGCCTTTTTTTTAGGGGTGGGATATCTTCAAATGACTCCTCCCGCTCTGGGCAGAGCTTCAGACTTCTACCGGCTAAAACCAACCATGGTCTTTCTTAGCCCTTTGTGCCGAGGCCGCGGTATCTCTTTCGAACAACTGGCAGCCCAGTCTTGATCAGGCCTGATGGAGGGCTATGGATGAGGTCTATTATGTAACGTTTGGAGGTAGACAAGTTTATTGTGAGAGGGAACACAGATACCCACAGATACTTCCACACTTTAGTCATGATAAACATGGAGAAACACGCTGTTTTTTCTTTGGACTAAGCTATTTTTAAGTTTGGAATTTTTTCATAATCAGCATTTCTACCTCCACGCGACCTCACTGTTGAATAAAGAAAAAAATACGAAGATGAAATAGATACAAACTCTTTTGTCATACATAGTCTCAAACGACAAGAGTATAATACTTTTCATTCGTATAGAAAACTCGACCTTTATATAAGATAACAAAGAGTCTAATACAACAATATTAAATCTAGACTGAAACACAATATGTACGTCCTCTTTCAATGCAAACAAAAGAAAACTTGGAAAAAAAAATCTGTAAAAAGAAAATTTTTAGCAAAAGTTGTTTTACTTTTAGCATACGAAAGAAACTTAACTAAGCCTCACAAAAAATAGACGTAAAAAATGTTATGAAAAACGAATGATTTATAATAGGCCTTCTTAAAAATTTACGAAACCAAGACACCGATTTATTACATCCGAGTTTAAGGACTAGGAAGTTTTAGAATTGCCAAAACGAAATGAACACTTACTTCTTTTTCAAAATGTACGCCGTTTATACTGTGTTTAACAAGAATATTTTATTACATATTAAGTCTCAAGACTCAATTTTTGTAAACTTATTAGTTAATTAAAATTATATTATTAAGATACAAATTTAATAATTTTTTAAACATATTATTTTCTGACAAAAACAACAGACTGACTGACTTTTAAGAGTGAATTTTTCTTGCAATACAATGCACTGAATAAAAATGAGTTGATAATCTAGAAAAGAAGATGGCAGTTTGTTATAAAATGTTATACCAAGCCCGACGAATGAATTATGAACTTTGTGAAGCCGGTGAAAAGGAGCGCGTAGTTTATGCTTATTTCTATTGTTAAAGTTGTGAATACCACTGTTTTTAGTGTACAGGTTGATATTTTGTTTGATATATAAAATGTTGGCAAAGATGAACTGAGAAGCAACCGTGAGGATACCAATCTCCTTGAAAAAATATCTAAGAGAAACTCGGGCATCCAGCTGATAAATTCCACGAACTAAACACTCTAGTCTCCACCTCCTATCCTAGTTTGACCCAGCAACCTTTATAAAGTCCTGGAAGTCTAAAATGGCCACTTAAGCATATTAAAATATGTTCAATTGCGATAAAAAACATAAAATGTCCATTCTTAAAAGTGATTGCGTCTGTGACATTTCACGAATTAAAACGCAATTGATATTATTTTCCTATATGATCTATCTTCCCATATGGCCACAGTCTCACAGACGCAGTAACTATTATGAAAGGTCCATTTTAGATTCAAACACGAGTAAAACACGATACAAACGCGCGTGTAAAGCGCGTTCGAAACTCGTTTGAAGCGCGTACGCGTTGTTTTGTGATCGCTGTATCTGCATCTATATACCCATATGCGCCGACGCCAAACGGCGCGCGTTTCACGATCGCTCCGTGTGCTTAGGTTACAAGGTTGGGTTCAAATCTCGTTTGAAGCGCGTATACGCGCGTCATCAGCGTCTAGTCGGTGCCGTAGAAAGTACGTCGTGTGCCTTACGCTTTTTAACGCGTTTCATATTATGATCTGATAAATTGGCCATTTTAGACCCCCAGACCACTTCATCTAACTGAGTTTATGATGAATTATAATAATTCGCACAATTTTGACTGTCAAAATCCTGCGGTTCGGGTCTGTCACGTTCCAAACGCAAAGTTTTATATTTCCTACCCTCCTAATTTAAACGTCGCTTAATATAAATCCCCTCATGAATTTGTTTTCGAAGGATATATTTGCGTATTTTCGTCGTGGGCAAATATAATAATATTTAATATCGTAATATCAAATATTTTATATTGGTATCGGCATGGAAAATATTTTAAACTGTTGCCTGAAAATTATTTTATTTACGGAGTAACTGACCTTACTTAAAAACGAAAAGAATTCGTCTTTCTTGTTTTCATGAATACATAGCCGAAGCACACAGTACCGAGTTTTACGTACAGTAACGTAAAATCAGTCAACTGTGTGCTTCGGGTGGGTAATGGCCGTATTTTTTTCCACATTTTAATTGCCAGCCAGCTTTAGAAACACTAGTTCCTGGTTCCATCCGGTAGCATGGACTTTGCTTCCGACTCCTTCTTCAATCTTTAAATAGGTAGATGTTTCCTGACTAAAAAAAATATGATTCTAATTAGTCCGTCTGTTAGATTATCGAAAAATATTGAATACGAATTTTCTGTTTTATCAAATCAATAGAAAATAAAGAAGATAAAACGCGTCAAAGATTTTAGTGGGGGTTTGTGACGCCACTCACCGGTAAAAAATGTCATACTAATGTCTTAGAATATGACGTCACACGTATGAGTTTTCAAAGCACTGTGTCGTCTTCTTTGATTGTTTACGTGAAAAAAAAAAATCGCGGCCAATATTTTTTGGTAATCGATCTGTCGGACTAATTAGTTTTTCTTTGTTAACTACCCTTTTGGTTAAAAAAGAAAAATAAACAATATAGGTTGCGAAGGTTTAGCGTAGGTTAATAGTTTCTAGATTCATCATCATCTGCTTAGCCTTTCCGCAACTATTTAGCGATCGGCTTACAGTCAAACTGGATGCAGCTGAGTACCTGCATTTTACATGGACTGATTGCCCACAAAGGTCTACAAAAAACAGCCAGGACCGAGGCACGGGGTTAACTCGGTATGGAATGGGTGAGCACCCATTCACGGACCAACTTAGGCTGGCACGGCTTAGCCTGAACATCGATTCGAGTGGCTGTAATTATTTAGCTACGAGCTCCTCAAAACAGCTGGCCTTAGTAAAATTACTAATTCCTTTAATCTTTAAATGATTGATGACGAAAAATAATATCTTCATTTTGAGTTTCGCCCCAGTCGGGTAAAAAGAAAAATAAACGAAATAGCAATTAAGAATAGGGTAGTTAACAAAAAAAACTAATTAGTCCGTCAGATAGATTACCTAAAAATATTGGACACGTATTTTTTCTTTTTTCACGTAAACAAACAATGAAAACGATACAATGCTTTGAAAACTTGTGTGACGTCATTTTCTGAGACATTAGTATGACATTCTTTAGCGGTCAGTGACGTCACAAACACAATTTTTATTGATTTGATAAAACAAAAAAATACGTAGGTATCTAATATTTCTCGATAATCTAACAGACGGACTAATTAGAATCATATTTTTTTAAGTCAGTGAACATTCTTATTGACGAATACTTAGCGTAGGTAGATGTCTATACTAGACTATTTCAAGAAAATAGGAACTGTGTTGTTCATTTTCTTTCCGTTAGTTTCGCCTACTTTTTAAAGCTACTTGAATCCATAATTCTACTAAGCAACGAACTGAAAACAACAACTTTATGATGTTATGAATATAATTATTTACTTTCTTCCAAGAACTTTTTGGAGGAAAATTTAGTACGAAATATTTTGTATTTAAATTTTGGTTTAGTAATACTTTAAGACAGAGGTATAGGAAAAGTTACACCACCACCTATATTTCAATACAAAAAAGTCAATGACCTAACAGTATTCGCCTAAAAAGGCTACGAAACGTAGAGAGATCACTCACTTGTCTTATAAACGCCAACATTTTTTTTTAAGTGCCTAAACCTTACATAATATCATGCCTGTATACCGTGTAAGGTTAGGCTGGAATATATTTACCATATATTGTGTACAGTGTACATCCGTAATGAGTCAAAGATGGTAAAGTCACTTGTAAGAGGAGCACAAATTCAGACTTTGGCATTGTACTGAGGAGCAGTGGTAGCCACCACTGCTCTGATGCTGTCGATGTTTTCCTTTACCGTTTTGAGAGCAGTGTTGATGAAATAAATTATACAAAGTAATGCGCTAGTTTTGAACCCACTACCACTGAGCCACCACTGCTCCTCTACCACTGAGCAAACCAGCATGTCAAACCAGCATGTCTTAGAACCAAGAAATCGATGATATGTAACATCTACCAATACGCACTGGGTCCGCTTGGTAGATCATAGCCCATCCCTCCCCTAGAGAGGAGGCCTGAGTCCCTGCAGAGGGAACATTATAGGCTGATGTTGATGATGATTGTACTGAGAAATGCTGGTGGGAGAAATGAATAACATTTTGGCCGACTCTAGAATAGAACCGTGGACCTCGTGCTCAGCAGTAGCGACCACAATCAGGTAGCCGCTTCTCTATCTTGATTCTCCTTTTTATTTTAAAGCCGGCTTTTGACTGTGGAATTTAAAATACAAGGTTTAAATTAACCCTTCACACATACGTCAACTAAGCATTCTGTACATCAAACTAAGTAGGTAACCCTACGCAAAATTTTTTGCTGGGAAACAACTTTTTTTTTGGGGTCAAACATCTCATTTTACGGTAAAACTCAATGTAGCTATGTAGCACGTAATTTAAGAAAAGTTATATTCTGAAAAACTAGTATTTACAAAAACAGCTGTGCAAAATTTGCAACTTTGACCCCCAATATCTCCGTAACTAGAGGGTTCCCAGGTATGATCTAGAACAAAAAAATTATCGCAGTGGTGGGTAGAACAAGTGCCCTTCGTTTGTGTTAAGGGTACTTTTACACCCTTTATATTACGTCTTAAGTTATATAATATGTTACATCTCGCGTTTTAGATGTAATAAATATTATAGCACAGTGTCAATGATCACGTACAAAATGTATGACGAGCGATAAAATATTACATGTCGAGATGATACATATCCCATTGTCAAAAGCCGGCTTTATCCTTATTTAATTTTGGTTGGCTCCATCTTACATACTTTTCTGTTACTCGCCATCTCATCAGACACTTTCTATCTTGCCATATCATCCTTTACACAGGCCGTCCATCGTTTTTTGGTCTTCTTCTACTCTTATACGTATACCCAGCCATACATGTATCAGACATAACATTCATAAACTCACGCGTAGAAACCACAGAACGCCACTTGCTAGGATCCTTACACATACTCCTTTTGCCGGTTACGAGTACTACGCACCTGTCCTTTCTGAAGATCGGCACCAATAAGATCAGTGTATGTCCTTCTAGGGCGACCTCTCCCGGCGTTGCCACTGTGTTGTTAATACCTTTTGTTAATCGACTTTCATTCATCCTCTCCACATGACCGAACGACCTTAGCATACTCTTTTCAATTTTTGTCAGGTATCGTGGTCTAAATATAACTACCCCGATTTCCAGTCACCCTAAAGGTACAAGAAGCTGAAAAACAAGGGAAGAAATTAAAATTCATCCGCAGGTGTCGTGTGAAAAGTTAACGCCGAGTTCAGAATCCGCGTTAGATACTTGCGACGAGACTTAAGGACGTATTCTGGAGGTTTCGTTAGAAATACATAGTTTTAATTGTAAATCTAAACATAGATAACTCAAAGGTGACTGACTGACTGACATAGTGATCTATCAACGCACAGCCCAAATTACTGGACGGATCGGGCTGAAATTTCGCACGCATAAAGCTACTATGACGTAGGCATCCCCTAACAAAGGATTTTGATAAATTCCACTAAGGGGATAAAATAGGGGATGAAAGTTTGTATAAATCTTCTGGAACCAGAGCTGACAAAGTAAAGTCTAATAAATACTAATACTTCTAAACGCGAGCGAAGCCGCAGGCAAAAGCTAGTAAATTAATATAAATCAATGAATTAGAGCTTCTTTCGGAAGGACTAATTTTAGCGTCTGTCCTCTTTTTCCGAACGAGGCTCTCGCGTCCTGTGAAAAAAGAAGGCAAATACGGCTTTCCTCTATAATAATTTTACCTAAATAAAATACGTTAGATAGAGATTTCCACTAATTATCTACTTACTAGACTATAATCAATTAATTAGAGAAGGCGTTAATGGATAAGAATATCAGACAAGAATTATTTTCTACTTTTAAGACCGCGGTTTTATTAGTCTGCGATTTTATTCGCCGTTCGGGTTTTAGTTTTTTTAAGTATTTTGTTTAACATGACTAACAGACTAAATCGATAATGTTTTCAGTCAGTAGAAGTCTGACACTCCCTACCTCTAAAAAGGTAAGTAAAAAAAATACCTTCCCATTCCTAACAGTCGTTTCATAATAGCGTCACCGCTTCATCTCTCCATAATATCGCCCGCCACAGCTTGCGCGAACTTGTGTAATTTTGACAAGTTTAAAATTTTCCACCTCACGCCCCCCTCCAACCCCTCCGCAAGTCTTCAGACCCCGCCTGTCATTCTTGGGAACTCCACGTGAATTAGATGATGTTTTTGGGGGACAAGTCTTGAATTAAATATTGTTCGTATTTGCAAATTTCTTAAATAACTTCCAATCTTCGATGTTGTTTTGGATTCTACTTCTAATTCCATTTTTGAGTCGTGACTGAGGATCTGCGTACTAATAGGTGTAGATCAGCCGAACTCTGTGGAGATTACAGGCGTGCTGGAAAGTGATTTATATTATTTTGTCAGTAGCTTTCAGAATCTAGTTATTTTACAAACGTTCATAAACTCACGCCTGTCCCCCAAGGAGGTAGGCAGGCGTTCTGTTCGTAGCAGGTGTGCTCCGATCCTGTTTGTGACTCATCGACGTTCATACATCTGACACGCACGACTTTATTACGTTACTGCGAAGTTCGAAACACCGATGTACGGTATACAGCAAGTTTTTGTGTCCGAATTACGAGAGTCAGAATGTACGCTGTAACTAGTAATAAAATAATAAATAATAATGTTCGTTACTCCAAAAGTTCGCTACTACAAAGTACTGTATTGAGAATGTTCGTCACTCCGATGTACGTTCATACATCTGACACGCACGCCAGGTTTGAGTACTGCACAACTGTCCTTTCTGAAGAACTTTAGCCATTTTAGTAAGGCAGAAATATTTTACATTTAGACTAACAAACAAAATAGCAGTATCCATAACATAAAACTTGAAATGTTTCTTCAGTAATCGTTGACTTTACTGATCTTACGAGATTTACTTCTTTAGTTTTCTTCCATCCCTCTCTTTTCCATTTGCAAGAGCAACACAGCAATACTTTCGGTTTAGTAGGTATGCCAATATTCACTTTTCTCTCACTTTATCTGCATTGGTACCTGCAACAAGGAAAAAAGGTACAATTCAAAATGTAACACTACACATCAAGTCCCCTCTTGGGATAACACAGACATTTGAATTCAGGTACACTCGGAATTCTACTTGTCCCCTGAGGCCGAAGCTTGAAGAAAGATATTGTAAGAAAAATCTCAAGGATTCCTATATAAGTAGGTCTGTTTTGAATATTTTGTGCCGAGTGGTTTAAAAGTATTTTTGTCGTCATTGGACCCTTAAAATAAAAACATTGAATATCGTAAATTATAAGCCTGGTTGAATAGCTACTTTGCCGACTAAAAGCCCTTTGTATCATTGACGACATTTATCACACTAATATTATAAAGGCGAAAGTTTGTGAGTGTGTGAGTGTGTATGTTTGTTACTTCTTCACGCAAAAACTACTGAACGGATTTGGATGAAATTTGGTACACAGATAGTTAATAACCTGGATTAACAAATAGGATAGTTTTTATCCCGATTTTATATTCCCGCGGGCTGTAGCGGGTGAAGCCGCTGGCAACAGCTAGTAAATAAATAATCATCAAAACAATAGTCTTTATAACGCAAGAAAGTGGTTAAGAACAGAGCAGCGGTGGCCCAGTGGTGTTGGCCCCGACTTACGAACAGTAGGTCGTGGGTTCGAATCCAGGCCGGCGCATTACTTTACGTAATTTATTTCATCACCGCTGCTCTCAAAACGGTGAAGGAAAACGTCGTGAGAAAACCGACATGTCTTAGGATCCAAAAATTCGATGACATGTGACATCTACCAATCCGCACTGGGCCTTAGGGGATCACAGGCGTGATGTTAAGATGTATTTATACCTATTTATTAAGTTTCACAGGCGGTCTTAGCATCCTTCGCTGAAACAAAAAAATACTCTGAATTAAAATATAGGGGATTTTTTTAAGCATTTTGAATCCAACGCAAATTGGATTCTCTTGCATTTTTCCATATAACGAAAATAAATCGTATATTTTTGGCTAAACAGCATATTTTATTTCCACATTATTTCTTCCCTAAATATAAAACCCGACACGCTTCTTAACAAAAAGGGTTGTCGTTATTCGAGAAAATATTTTTCTTCCAACCTTAGGGTGAAAGCTCCAATTCTCCTCTGTTCGTACCTAATTGTCGTTTTTACCCTACACGTCACGTGTTGACGGAAGTGATATTAATTTAGGGTTCCGTAGGGTGGGTAAACAATTGACCGCTTGGTGTATTATTGTTATTTTCCCTTTGGACCCCTTTTCGAGGATTTCGCGTCTTTATTTTGAAGGTAAATCGTTCCGTGTCAACATTGATCAATTGTTGAGCGTGTAGCATTGTTTGTGGGACAAAGGACTTAATATTAATGTCACGGTACATAATACAGCATAATATATGAGTTGATTAATACCTTATGATGTGGGTTGCAAATCTGTAATGGATTAGAAAGATATATGGTGTGCTGCAGATAGGATCTTAGGTGGGTCCTATGGGTAGGTCAATTTAATAATATCTTGAGACGTGTCTTAAATAAAGCATTGAGGCTACGGCAGTCAGTCTCCTCATGCATTTAATAACTACTTTTAAAAGTACACTTATTCTCCCGGGTACTAAGCCAGACTGTTTTCCGCTTTTTCTAATTGAAAAGCCCAATAAGACATTGACCTATCCTGGAGTTGAACCCAGGACCACATGTTCAGCAGTCGCCTTGCGACCAATCGACCAGCGAGGCAGTCCATCTTTTTTAATGAAGTCTTATTTTCAAACCAGAATCACATGTAAAAACTCATAATTTCAAATACTAATTACTTCGAAATTAAACACGACAAACACATACACAAAATATGTATAATACTAATACATACAAAAATAAAATATATAATAATAATAAACATACCTCCAACAATCGAAAAAGTATTCGAGAGGCGCGAACGTCACCTCATTCCTGACAGCGCGGGGGAGATCCTGAAAACTTTTTGATTAATTACATTTCGCTCGCCGTAGAAATATTGCCACATTCCAGGTAGAAGTTATGCGAAAGGTTGCAGAATTAGCAACGGGTAGAGGGGTTGAAGATATTCTTGGGAATAAAAAAAAAGCAATATTCAAAATGTGCTTCATTGCTCTATGCAACCAACCCGCACTGGGCCCGAGTGGTGGATTATAGCCCATCCCTCTCCTAGAGTGGAGGCCTGAGTCCCTGCAGTGGGAACATTATAGGCTGATGATGATGATGATGATGAATGCTCTTTGTGTCGTGCTGGGTGTTAAGAGAACAAATGAAATACAGAACAATACGTTGTGACCAAAAGCAAGAACTACAGATGTAAACAAGGCTGCCGGGTGCAATTAGGATTGGGCAGGTCACGTGAGCCACATGTATAATGACCGCTGGGTAAAGGTCTCAACACGATGGGAGCCGGAGGATGCATGGACGACGCCGCAGATTCCAGCCTAGAGTGAGGTGGCGAGATGGTCTAGATGCGCAGCATGAAGGTTGGTTCGAGGGCGCGCGGTGCTAGAGAAAAGTATATTACATAATAACACACCTGTAATCCTGGAAATACTTAAATGCATTGAGCCAGTTATGTTCAAGTTCTATTGCCATAAATTAATCATCATTAATTCCACGTTTCAATGAGCAAGTATACCAACGCCTTTTCTAAAACTTCCACAGTCTAAGTGTAAAGTATGGAACGCGACTTTCAAGTTTATTACCTGACATGTTTGAAATACCGGTTTTATTGTAGGGGAGGGGCGCAGGAACGTGTTGGGAAGATTTTTTATATATCCACGTTATGTAATAGACTCAGTCACTGGGATATGCTGAGGAGTGAGGAGTTTACAATCGTACGTCGTGGATCATGTTGCTTCTGTGTAACTGGATGAAGGATTTTGAACCTTATTTATAAGACTGAAAGGGAGAAAGGTTAGCCTGTTTAATGGAAATTCCAGTCTTCATTATCATAATTATTCCTAAGACTTAGATAAAAAAAAACAAACTCGCTTGGATCACGTTGTTGTAGGCGTTGGTACACAGGATTGATTTTGTTTAAAAATAACTTACTGCGAGAGTTTTGTTTTTAAACAAAATCAATCCTGTGTGTCGTGTCTGACTACGCCGAGAAGAAAAACTACATGGAAAACTACTGGCGTACCGTGTCTTTTACAGTCACGACCGTGTCTTTTATAATCTTGGTCATTGTTTTTTTCTTGTATGCTCGGTATGTTTCTGCGACAAATAAATATTTTTTCTTTCATTCTTTTTCTTTCAAAGTCTGACACTGGGTGGAGCAGAAGGAGTAATTTCATGATTTCCCTAAAAAAAAGGCATTCTCCAATAATAAATAATAACAAAATACCGTAGGTGTCCGTAAATAATATTTATAACACATTTGCTCGTAAAGGGTCTCTTATTTCACCAATTTCAATATCGTAATGTATCTCATTACGTACTTGTGCGGTAATGTAATGTAAATCGCACGGTTTAGGAAGATGCTCTGTCAAAACGAACGGTACCTACTTTTTTAAATCTTAGCAAAGAGTTTTTATTTCAGAAAAGTGGTCAACATTTTATGAACAAAATTAACTTTGGGAGATAAAATATAATAAATAAACATTTAATTCTTTAATTTTATTAATTTCGACAATAAATTACAACCATTAATATCTGTAGCAAAAACAAAAATATTAATTTACTTTATTAATAATACTGGCTGTTTTGTGCCTATGCCTGAAAAAAAATCGCATCGCTTATTTGTTAAGAAATAATAATCAATTTTACTAATTGCTCAAATTTTCATAACTGCTTTAATTAAAGATTTATTCGTTTAAGAAAGTCCGAGTTTTATTTATTTCCTCGCAAATATGTTATAAAACGTCGTATGACATACGTGCGCTTTGATAATTACAGCCTCTGCTTTCTTTTAGCCCTCGCCTACGGCTCGGGCAAGCAATATCGCCTCGGCTGTAATTTTCAACTTACCGCACTTATATCATTATGTACTATTACATACACACATGGCCACCTCTCACCAATCCAATCCTCTAATTTTATTCTCCACACAGTTCAACGGATCTATCCTTCTTAATCCGTACGAACATAGAAATAAAAGCTACACAATAAAAGGTGTTCCATCAAAAATGTTTTTAATGGACAAAACAGCGGTATTCCATTAAAAACTAAAGGTTTTATGCAAAACAATTTCAAGTCACTCGGGTTGTGTTATCAAACAAAATGGTAGACGGTTAACATAAAATGTGAAGTGACTGCTGTAGAAAAAATGTTTTATGATAGTAGTCGTGTTAAAATAGGTGTTCTATTGATATTTTGAAATGGTAATTTATAGTTAACAGAGCGAGTTTAGTACCTATTTTTTTGTAGGGTGGAAAATCATCAAATGACTCCTCCCGCTCTCTGATCAGAGGGCTATTGCGTATCTTATAAATGACAGTGGATAACCTATAGTGCCTTTCAATTACTGTCAAATGGTACTAAACCATAACTTTTAAATGTTAGTGGCTATCATATTGTCCATGGATTAACTGTCAAATTGGTTATGTTTTAGTACAAAATGGAACCATTTGACATTTAATTGATGGACACTATATGATAGCCACTGTCATTCAAAAGATACGCAATGGCCCTGCAGAACGGTAGGGAGAGCCAAACTTCTACTGCCTAAAAACTACCTGTGCAAGTCTGCCCTAGGCTTTATGTTTTGAAGCCTGTTTTTTATACCTTATGTCTATTTTTTGATACTTTTGTTTATGTATTTCTGATTGATTTATTACACTTTTGTTTTCACTACAGAAAACCCGCGATTTTTTTTCGGTAGTTAATACTACCCATGTACCTTCTTAGCTCTTTGTGCCGATGCGGTGGTATCTCCGATGAGACAACCCGCAGCCCCGACGACAGTTGCGAGTTTAGTACCTAATGTTATGTTTTAGTTATTATAAGACAGAACGTTACAGAACAAAAATTCACTAGATTCAGCCAGTATGATAATTGTTTCCGTTTTTTTTTTTCAATTATAATTATAGTTATTGCTCAATTCAGCCATACTGTTGGACATGGCGACTAGTGAAGACTGACAGTGGAAAATTGAAGAAAGATACGTGTTGTACTGACCCCAAATAATATGGGATAAGCGCAGGAAGATAATTTACTTACTAAAAAAACTACTTGCCTTAAAAAAAGTGGTTAAACCTGGTTTTAACTTAGACTTGGTTTATCTCGCATGCCGTCACTTTCTTTTAAATATTATCGAAGTGAGACGGCATGCAAGATAAACCAAGTTTAACCCAGGCTTAACCACTTTTGTAATAAGGCCGTAGATGATTTTGTACTAAGGCTCTGTGCTACAATACCTTGACCTACCGTACTAAGACTGACCCAGCTTCTTTTACCGACTCGTTTTCATAGCCCAACCATGTTTTAATAAACTCTTACTAAGACGAGAATGCAAATAAATCAAAAGATATTAGATTTTTTTAACCACACGCACAAAATTTTAACTAGCTGTATGAACCAAGGTCATTACTAGCTGGTGTATTTCTAGTATAACAGACACACTTGTAATAATATCTTTAACGTTCTCTGGAAAGATTTGGAAGCGATCTACGCTCAGCGTTGGTGGTCAAAGATTAAAGAAAGAAGAAGATTCTATTTAAAATCTGTTAGTAGGAGGTACCAAACCCCCTCAACAAAATCAATACCACTTTGTAATATCTACAATGTCGATCTTAACTCCCACTATCTCAGTGCATTACTCGTATTACTATTGTTATAGATAGAGGCTATTAATTCGTCGATCAGACGGCGGTCACAACTTGAGACTAAACCCTTCCCTGCTACCTGTATTGATGTCACGGATATTACGATGCATGGAAGTGACAGGTCGGAAAAGGCACGCGTGGTTTCAGCAGTCGATTGAGCCGTCTTGGAAATTGTATCCTTTTAAAATACGACGGTAAACATGATGGTGTGCTTAGTTCGACGTGCATTAGACGTCGTATTAATATTATTTTGCTTTGAGTTTTTTTTGTGGATGTTGCAAAAGATGAGAAAACTGTCATGGAGGGGTGCAGCTTAATATTCCAGGTTGGTGACATTACGTCTTGAAGATGTTTGGCATTAGACTAGTGATGAAAAGGAAATACGGTTAAGAAGTAACTTATTGGCGTCGGTGATAACATTTAGAAGCAGCAAATCTACACACACTATTCTCTTTTTCATATTTACACACGATTTATCTTATTCTCTAGATACTGGTTTCTGGAGGCCAGATACGCAATCGTTTAATGTAAAATTCATTCATGGATTCAAGATGCATCCGCTTAGACTGATAGACGACCTTAACAGAGCTTGCATAAAGGTTTTCTGATATTATTTTCAAAGCATTAGCTAGTTACTCCAATACCATCTCTAAAAATATTATATTTAAATGTGCTATATCTCAAAACTATTTACTATATATCGTTCAAACCAATTTTAGTTGAAAGTTTACATTACGATCTACAGAATACTTTCTTTTGATTTTTCACTCTCTTATTTAAAAGTTAGAGGGGACACACATTTTGCAACTAACTTTGCAAGTGTATATCTTCCAAAAGGTTGACTTTGAGAAAAAAATGGTTTCCTAAACCTCAATGTAATTTTATAGACCTGTCTATAGACACCCAACACGTAAAGGTTTGATGAAAAAAGTTTTTTCAGTTTCTGGAATTGTATGTGGAAATATTAAAATATTAAGGGTCCCCTTAGTCTTTTAATATTTTTATTTTTGTATAAAAATTGTAAAGCGGTTCACAGAATAGTAATAAAGTGGCTGTGTCATACGAACAGACAGACATGACGAATCTATAAGGGTTCCGTTTTTTTCCATTCAGCTACGGAACCCTAAAAATGCAGTAAATCTCAAACATCCAATTTATAATCTACTCGCAGTCCATTTTAATATTTTTTAACAAGCGATACGCACCTGGTCTGTATTGAGCCATATTTAATCATCGCGAAGTGGTGATTGGCCAAAAATCAATCGTATGCGTAAACCGATGTTTAATTAAATGCCAATCAAAGTGGCCAACTGTCACTACTATCTGAATTGAATGGCATTTCAATTATATTCTGTAACTCGATATCCATAATCATTTTATTTTACATAGGAAAGTCGGACTCGTGTCTGGTTTTGGTTGTTTGAAATTCAAATGAAATTACTTAACCAATTTAGATGAAACATTCGTATAAAGAAGCCTAACTTTATTTAAAAAAGAAATGTAAATTTTATTCTAAGTTAATCTCTCTATTTGAATTAAGGCTGAATTTGAAACCTAGGATTTAGAATGTAGAACCAACTTCTGGAAAATTCGAATAAACTTAACGGTGACATGACTTTCATCTCTTTCATTTTTAACTGGTAAGTATAGAAAAAAAAATCCCTTTAACTCCAGTCGAATAATCTCCAAGATTTGCCATATACTATACTGACGCCGGTGTAACTTTATTAAAACACATATTTAATGCGTGGGAACAGTCTCAAGATGCTGTAGGAATATTTTGTGACCTCTCAAAAGCATTTGATTGCGTGAATCACGACACATTGCTTTTGAAACTTGAGCATTATGGACTAGGTAAACTTGCACTTAGTTTAGTAAAATCTTATTTGAGTGAAAGGCAACAACATGTTCAAATAAATGGTGTTAATTCACAGGGTTTAAAAGTAAAAATGGGGGTTCCGCAAGGCTCAATATTGGGCCCTTTTCTTTTTCTGGTATATATTAATGATCTACCCTATTTATTGAAAAACCAACCTCAGAATATGGTGTTATTTGCTGATGACACTTCCCTAATTTTTAAGATAAATAGACGGGCTCAAAAGCTAGATGACGTGAATAAAGCCCTACTTCAGATTCATAATTGGTTCACAGCAAACAATTTAGTATTAAATGAAAAAAAGACAAAATGCATAAGATTTGCTTTACCGAATGTTAAAAGTAGTGATTGTGATATTCTATTAAATAACGAGAAACTAGAATTCGTAGATGAAACGGTTTTCTTGGGGATTACGCTTGATTCACGGCTACAATGGGGTGCTCATTTAACATCTCTTGCAGGGCGGCTAAGTTCAGCAGCATATGCCATTAGAAAAATTCGTCAGTTTACTGATGTAGATACCGCTAGGCTGGTCTATTTTAGTTACTTTCATAGCCTAATGTCTTATGGCATTTTGTTATGGGGACGAGCTGCAGACATTGAATCTATTTTTATTCTGCAAAAACGAGCCATCAGAGCAATATATGGTCTTCGTAGGCGCGATTCTCTGAGAGAACTATTTAAGAACATTAACATTATGACGGTGCATTGTCAGTACATCTACGAAAACATAATGTATGTGAGAAAAAATCTGCATCTTTTTAGTAAAAGAGGTGACAGACACAATTATATTACTAGGAATAGGGACCAGTTAGTGCAGCCAGGCTTCAGACTCGCTAAGGTAGACTCATCTTTCATGGGGTACTGTTTGAGATGCTATAACAAAATTCCACAAAGCATTCTTGAATTGAATGAGACGAAATTTAAAACATGTATCAAACGCACACTATGCAAGCAAGCATATTACAAGTTAGACGATTATATCGCTGATAAAAATGCTTGGCTCAATGCCGGTCCTGCTCCACAAGGACAGGACGCTTAAATGAATAGCATTTAATAGGAAGAAGAAAGAAGAAGAAGAAGATTGTACAACTATCTTTGCAATGTATAAATTCAATCTCTTTAGTATTATATAGTCGCATAGCACATATTGTGTGAGTACTATGTACTAGAAAGCTGTCATTCTCTGGAAACCTACATTTATTTTTCTATTTTTTATTTGACTTGGATATGCCCTGGCGATTGAGAGTGTGTCATGCTCACTTAAATGTCTCGCTGATGGTGGCGGGTGTGTCGGGTCATTTCGTTCCCTTTAAAATGGTTGAGTGGAATGGTGGCTGATCCATGCGTCATGCTCGTGAACGGGTGCTGTCAGTTGTGACTGGTCACCTCTTAGTTGCCACGGCTTGTTTGAATTATTATATTATTTTTAAATCGTCGTTTTGGCTTTACTTACTGTCGACACTTATCGTGCACAACTTGCTACATCGTTCTCACATGATAATATACCAATCTCGATATGAATGATGTAACCAAAGTTTTGTAACAATATTATGATTGAAAAGAGTATCCATGAAGTTTCTTGCCATTCTTCTCATGAGACCAACGCTTTGGAATCGGCAACTACAGTACACTGACAGTTATTATGCCTTGTGAGTGGGACTGTAGCTTAGTTTATTAGCTTATTAAAATTTAGTATTTGTTCGACTATTCAAAAGAGCCTGTAACTGGCCAACTTGAAATAAATGATTTTGATTGATTTGATTTGATTTGATATCTAGTAAAAACTGATCTGAAATACGAATCAGGGACAAAGTTATTTCAATTATAAAGCAATTAAAATCTAATTTTGTGGGTTGTTAAACTTTGTACGAACGGATTCAAATTAAATTACACCCGACCAATATGTTGGGATATTTGTACTTTACGTAAAGCTATGTATTTTGGCCTTAATAAGCATATTGGATTACTGTTGGCACATTTTTGTCACGCCACCGTATAAAAAGCTGAATTTAAAAAGTTATTCGTGGGTGTATTAAAACGCTGTTTTTGATTAAAGACCATAATCATGCGGTAATCGCTTTCAAACAATTTCATATTTCTTAAATTATTTTCAAGCGGATTGTCGATTGTCGTTTCTGAAAATCATTTCTTTAGATAAACAGAATTATTCATTGACAGCCTTGTGAAGTACCCTTCACAAAGGTGTCAATGAATAATTCTGTACACCGACGTTTACACCTTGCATTTCTAAAATTTTATAAGTTAAGCTGCTAGTAATAATTCAAGGCCGAACAGAACAAACACACCTTACAAATACTAAATACACCAATTTAAACCTAGTTTCGCCTAGTCCTTAAAACTCCTGAAATAACACAATCCTCGTTTAATCTAAGTAGATAAACTCCAGACTCCGCGTCGTGAATCACAATTTTAAACCAAATAAAAAAAGATAGGAGCTGACTGTAGCACTTTTCCTTAAGAGTGTACGTTTAATCTCTGCACTGACTTGTGCTAAATTGCTGACATCAATCCGTGTGATTACTGTGAACTGAAGACTTGAGGCACGAATGCGCGACGTAAACATTGCGTAAATATTTTTTTTAGCAAAAGAGAATATACTGACAGTGTTAGAAGAAAATATCTCTATAGACACGCTCCATAACTTAAACAAAACCATTATAAAAATAAGTTTATTTGTTCACATTCTTTGCAGCAAACAATTTCAATTGATACCCCATGGGGATGCATACAAAATAACAGGTCCGCCATATTCGATGTACAATGAATGACCTCAGTTTGCAAACCATGCATTTGTGTATGCAAAATTTCAGCTCAATCGTTTCGGGATAACTGTTTTAAAATTTAGTTGCTACTGTATCAAATTTAAATTTCTTGGTACGTAACAAGCGTTTTAAACGTAACTTTTATTATGGAACTGAAGATAATTACAATGACAAAAATACATTTTGCCATTTTTTTTATCTCTTTCATTTGAGTATTTTACTGCTGGGCAATTCTTCTTCCAACCCGCTTCATCTTCGAAGCATCAGCTTTTTCGAGTTACGCAATCATAAATGCTTGGAGCAACTTAGATTTTATGCAATTTCATGGTCGTTTCCATAATGAAAGTTAATCATTTTCATTAGTTGCCCCAGTTTAGCAAATCGCCTAGTATGACATTAGAATTTATGTCACCTTTACTCTGCGCATTTGTGTGAGGCCCACTGTACTGTTTTACTGTGTGTTTAAGAAGATCGTATCCTCTGTGCAGTCGTATGATTAAGGTTCTTACTTCGGCTAATAGGTTGGAAGGTTGTTGGTTTAAATAAGGTGATTTGGAACTAACGTGGAGAGTATAATATTAAAAATAATTTATTTGCAATAAAAAGGTGTACATTTGAACAACATTGAGTTACAATATGTATGAGTGAAGGGCAGCTAGCAAAAGGTATTTACAAGGCAGTTGTGAGTGGCAACACTGGGAGCGGCAAAGCCTCAAAAAGACATAGGTACACGAACCTCTCACCAAATCAAATCAAGAAACTCAACGAAAAAAGAGATTCTTAAAGAAAGAAAGTCCTTTTATTTGGCACAGGCCACAAGTACACACAATATAAAAAGTACTAAGAACTAAACAAAACGTGCCACTGTGTGCAAAAAGCTTCAGAAAGGACAGGTGTGTAGTATTCGTAATCAGCGTGCTTGCATGGCCAGATGTATGAACGTGGACAAAAGTCGTATGTAGAGATCACGGGCAGGAGGTGTTCTTGTATGTATGTTTAAAAAATATTGGTTTTCGATGTTATAAAAATATGAGATTGTATAAAAACGATCAACATAAAAAGAATTGTTAAACGAAGCAAATACGAAAGAAAAACTAGTCAACCGATTGAACAATAAAATCAAGTCGACATTTTCCAATTACGTGCAATTTCCGTAGCAAGGAACTAGCTTAATTGTTCTCACCTCCATTGTAATAACAATTATTAAAGTCACTCCACTTTTAATAAAACAATAGCAAGGCCCACCCGTTCCCCAATTTCTAAAATCAACTTTAAAGGGTACGTTCAGAATTTAGATGTATACTTAACGTACCTATTTATACGTACTGAAACGGAAAAGGTATATTTCGTATTAAAACTCGAGACTTTCAGTGGCCATGATAGCAAAGAACCCCAAAATAAAGGGGTGGAAATTCTACCCCCTAACACGTAAAGTTATCCCTCGCGAGTTGTAAAACTACCCTTTCTTATTCGAGCACTGCCTGGGGATATAGCCTAGAGCCTAGGGGAGGCCTGTCATAGACAAAGTAGTGTGTTCTATGATGCAGATGCGACATTCTTGGAATTTAAATCGACATTCGGTTGATTTTAAAATGATGATGAGTTTGAAACTGTGTTAATATCACAGTAAACGTATATATAAGCTGTAACTAATACAGTTTTCCCACAAAAGTCTCTAAAAACACAAGAAAACGGCTGCGGGTGTGGTCCTACCTTTAACCATAGCCTGCCGGCGGTTAACTACTCAAAACTATGTCGTAAAAGAGACACTATTATGTGGTATACTAGCTGTTGCCAGCGGCTTCACCCGCTACAACTCAAAAAATATCCCATGGAAAGATAAAATCGGGATAAAAACTATCCAGGTTATAAACTACCTGAGTACCAAATTTTATTAAAACCCGTTCAGTAGTTTTTGCATGAAGAAGTAACAAACATACACACTCGCAAACTCACAAACTTTCGCCTTTATAATATTAGTGTGATCTACTTTAAACAGCAAAATAGATTAAGCCATACAAAATATATAGCAGAAAGTAATACTGCTTCAAGAGATAGCAGCACAGACGCAAACACATACTTCGTCTACTATTAAAAAAGACGCCAGCCTTTTTCCATCAACCTCATGTAAAAAAAAACAACAAAACTGTGCCTTTTTATTGTGTGGTGGAAAGTCATCAAATAACCCCTTTATTTGATGACACAAAAAAAACGCTCTTGGGCAGAGTCCTTCTTAGCCCTTTATGTCGAGGCCGCGGTATCTCTTGCGAACAACCCGCAGCCCCGACGGGACAACACTATGCCTGATTTGGAATCGAACCCAAGACCTGCACAACGAGGCAGGCAACGAGTTGTCTGTGATAGAATGTTAATAATAATATGGATGTTTACTGACTTGAAAAAATATGATTCTAATTAGTCCGTCTGTTAGAATATCGAAAAATATTGTATCCGTATTTTTTGTTTTATCAAATCAATAAAAATTAACAAAGATAAAACGCGGCAAAGATTTGAGTGGGCGTGACGTTACTAACCGCACAAAAATGTCATAGTAATGTCTTAGAATATGACGTCACACGAGTTTACAAAGCACCGTATCGTCTTCATTGTTTGCTTACGTGGAAAAAGAAAAAATACGTGTCCAATATTTTTTTGAAATCTATCTGACGGACTAATTACATTTTCTTAGTTAACTACCCTATTGTTTTTTGGTTAAAACTTTTTTACATTTTGTCTAACCTCTGAGAGGCATCCAACTAATATCCACAAACAGTCTCCCTTCTTAACTAATCGACAGTCGTACATCGCATCCGGCACTCTTTACGGCCTATTTGCAATGAACGAGTTTTATAACCATCCTGTATCCTTACTTCCAGTATTTTTTTTATTTTCCATAATATTATCACCTTGTATTACGGCAGCTGTCCGTGATGTCATTACGGGTGTCACGTATTTTGTTTATGGATTTTGACTGTTATTGTATCGATGTTAGGTTTGAAAACTGTTTGCTCTTACTGTCCTCAAAATAGAACTGGTCCGGGTAAGCAAAATTTAAGTTTGTCGTAATAACTAGAATGAGATGCGTAATTTAACATTACTTGTTGATTAATTTTGTCGAACTTACTTGTAACTCAATCAGGTATTTGATTATTGTTAAAAATTCACGAAAATGTTATGTTATTCAAAAAACTAACAGAAATAGCATGATGTGTGAAAAAAGTAATAATATCGATACAGAAATGGAGTAGCTAATGCTGTAGAAGGTTTTGGTGGGGGCACTTTCTATCCTTGTCGCGCCAAACGGCCATTTGTACTACGTACCTAACTATGGCGGTATGAAATGTGACGTCAAATTTCTGTGGCGCTGTCTTTGTCTAGCACGTGATTTAAAATCAGTTAAAACTAAGCCATTTTTTAATCGATTTTATAACTTTTTTCACAAATCGTGTTATCTCTGTTAGTTTTTTGAGTAAACATTACATTTTCCTGAATTTTTAACAATAATCAAATACCTGATTGAGTTGCTACGAGTTACAAACAAGTTCGACAAAATTAATCAACAAGTAATGTTAAATTACGCATCTCATTCTAGTTATTACGACAAACTTAAATTTTGCTTACCCGGACCAGTTCTATTTTGAGGACAGTAAGAGCAAACAGTTTTCAAACCTAACATCGATACAATAACAGTCAAAATCCATAAACAAAATACGTGACACCCGTAATGACATCACGGACAGCTGCCGTAATACAAGGTGATAATATTATGGAAAATAAAAAAAATACTGGAAGTAAGGATACAGGATGGTTATAAAACTCGTTCATTGCAAATAGGCCGTAAAGAGTGCCGGATGCGATGTACGACTGTCGATTAGTTAAGAAGGGAGACTGTTTGTGGATATTAGTTGGATGCCTCTCAGAGGTTAGACAAAATGTAAAAAAGTTTTAACCAAAAAACAATAGGGTAGTTAACTAAGAAAATGTAATTAGTCCGTCAGATAGATTTCAAAAAAATATTGGACACGTATTTTTTCTTTTTCCACGTAAGCAAACAATGAAGACGATACGGTGCTTTGTAAACTCGTGTGACGTCATATTCTAAGACATTACTATGACATTTTTGTGCGGTTAGTAACGTCACGCCCACTCAAATCTTTACCGCGTTTTATCTTTGTTAATTTTTATTGATTTGATAAAACAAAAAATACGTATACAATATTTTTCGATATTCTAACAGACGGACTAATTAGAATCATATTTTTTCAAGTCAGTAAACATCCATATTATTATTAACATTCTATCACAGACAACTCGTTGCCTGCCTCGTTGTGCAGGGCTTGGGTTCGATTCCAAATCAGGCATAGTGTTGTCCCGTCGGGGCTGCGGGTTGTTCGCAAGAGATACCGCAGCCTCGACATAAAGGGCTAAGAAGGACTCTGCCCAAGAGCGTTTTTTTTGTGTCATCAAATAAAGGGGTTATTTGATGACTTTCCACCACACAATAAAAAGGCACAGTTTTGTTGTTTTTTTTACATGAGGTTGATGGAAAAAGGCTGGCGTCTTTTTCACACATCATGCTATTTCTGTTAGTTTTTTGAATAACATAACATTTTCGTGAATTTTTAACAGTAGTCAAATAGCTAATTATTGTCTTTATTTACTGACTTACAAAATTTTATACACTTCAATCAAAAGATCTTGTTTATGGATATATGGAATCCCGTACCAAACTGTGTCAACATCAAACTTTGTTTTTTATTGTCTACACTTATCCTATAACTTCTACAAAAGTTCTTTTTGTAAACTTAATCCGAGTTTCGGAGTCATTTTATAAAATCATAAATAACCTCAAAACCAGTCAAGTAGGTATTGTAGGGAAACCTCTACGATGCGAAGTCAGACGAACTGTCAAAATCAACTGACAGATCCAACAGAACGACTTTTGAACTGGTTGTGTGAACGCCATGTATAAGGAGTAAAACAATATTCATTCTTTTATAATTTAAATTAAATTCGTTCTTCATAAATCAAATCCCAGCCGCATAATGTCGTAAAAAAATATGAAAATAATTACTATAACATTTTGATCTTGAAACTTGAGAATTCTTGGTACGAGTTTCGGTCATTGAAATGTAATTTCAGTCATAGTTTTTTTCAAGAAACGTTTACTGTTAAAATGATTGAATGTAACCCCTAATTTATGCTCACATCATTGATGATCATTCTGCTGCCTTTCTTCTTTCTTTTTTGGCGGGTGGAAAATCACCAAATAACCCCTCCCGCTCTTGGGCAGAGCGAAAGGGAGTGTCAGACTTCTACTGACTAAAAACCACCCATGTTTCTTCTTAGTCCTTTATATCGAGGCCGCGGTATCTATATATCCTAATTTATTTATACATACATCTCTATTACACAATGACATCATCTTATCAGGTGCCTCCTATATAATATAACCCTTCTCACATCACGATTAAAAATAGGCCACATTATCTTATAACGCTTCACTAAAAACCATCGCCCTTAAATATCCATTAAAACCCGAAAGGTATTTCGGAGATCTGTCTCAATTGTGTGCGCAGTCGCGCGACGGTTTCTTGCCGGCAAGCCGAGGTGCGAAATTGTACTTCGCCGGTATTCTTCGCCACATAAGGTAAGGAATAATGAATCACCTTTTCCCTTGCGTCCGTAACAAAATTCGAAGTCCCGATAAGGGAATCAGATAGATACAGTCTGTGTTTTAAATCTAAAATGGGATTTATTAAGAGTTTAAATGGTATTTTAGTGCTAAGTTGCTGGAATTTTAAAACTGTTTTTCGATCGAAGATTGCGTTTACGATTTGTTTTATTTTTGTCGTGGCTTTTGTGGTATCTTTATTGCAATTTGCCAGTTTGTAACCAATTATTATATTTACCAACATCCGGTATTAAAAAATATATTTGTTTTTTTTTATATCTATCTATGTGACCGCGTTACTTTTCAAAATAACGCTACTGATTGTGGTATGGCTTTTATCACTATTGAGAGAATTCATTTCAAAAAGCGTCATGCTGATACATTTAAATAAAACTTATATAGCTTTATAAAAAATATATCTCAACTCGTTAAAACCGTGCAAAACCTAGGCAGGTCTCGAAACAAAATAAACTAACGCGTCTGCACAGAAAACAGCAGACAGAAACTGCACACCAGCCCTGTTAGCTATCGTATGCTAATTTAAATAGTAACAACCCAACTTCAGAATCAAACTAGCGAACTATTGAACCGATTCAATAACGACATCCGAACAAAGTTTGTCACAGAACAATGCAGAAGCGACACAATGCCCAATTACTGAACGCAGCACGCAGAAACGGCAGTTCATTCATGTGAGAGCTTGTTAGACGCCCGTCTGTGTCTAGCTTACAGGGGAGTTCTGCTGGCGCGATTTTTTTTATGCGACAGCGCCTAACAAGCTGAATTTTTACACGGGTGTGGGTGGCGCGAAACAGTTTTATTGTTTTTGGATATTTCAGAAAAAGTTACTAGTGTTTTAATAACGAGTTGAGTTAGTTTATTAATTAGATACGAATTACGATTAACGAAGTAACTTTTGACTGCTTCGACGGTAGCGATAAGGATTGGATTTTCAGGTTGGGCATAGAGTCATTCGGTTTTCCCACCCGGAATTTCTCACTACTACTGAGAAATTCCACGGAGTGTGGATTCGTGTCTTGTAAAAAAAAATGGTACTCGCTGCCTATTACATGAGACTTAAACGTAAATATCGAAATGTGGGTGTCACACTAACTGTGTGGGTAAGGCTACTGGCTACCTGAAAAAATTGAAGCATCGATGCGAAAGGCGAAAGACAGGGTGTTATGATGCAGCTTGAGTGAAACCCATGTCTGGTGCTGAACTAAGAAAGAATGGTGTAAATTGGTGTAGTTGAACAATTTAACGTTCCAGGCAGCGTAATCTTTTGGCTAGAATGCTTCGAAGTTTTATGCTAACAGGAGTAGTCTTACTATAGTGACTTTTTTTCTGTCGTCTATTTTAGAGAATAACTATGCTGTTTTACCTCCTAACTTGTTTTTTTGGGTATGGATATTCTCATGGGTACCCCTGTCTGGGGCGAGCGGCGACTTAAACCCCAATGCTGCTACTTCTAACGTGTGATTGACTCGAGACATACAAGTTCGTCCGGACGCTGTTGGCTTTCCTATACCTACAGCTGGCATAGCCTCTTGGCCCAAAAACATCCCACCGAAGTGACATTCAGGCCCCTACTGATAACGCGGTAGAAGTAGCGAAGTTCTCGGCTAGCAATGTTGTCGTGCTAGTGAGACTAAGAAAATGAGATTCAAAACAAAACAAAAATACTACTATTTTTTTTACTTTATCTACTTTAGCAATCAGTCCAGCTAGGCTATCATCATCCGCAGATTGTTTTTCTAATAAAAAATAATTTTAACAGCTACGTTATAAGTCTACAGCAACTTGGAAATACCCAAAAAATTCCGGCAATAATCCGTCGCAACGAAACGGCCCCTTAACTAAAGATGAGAGAGGGGTGACCACCTGTGCGGGGGGAGGCCAGACGTCAGCTATCGATTATTCGAGAGTGAATACAGGGAACTTGTTCGGTACCCGGGAGCATTTCCTTTACAAAACTCCCTAAACAAAATATCCACCTTACGCCTCACAAAACAAGGTCGCTTTCCCTTTGACGAAACTCATAAATCACTCGTGCTCATCCATGTGTCTATAATGACGCTTCAATCTGTCAAATTAGAACTTAAAATTGACAGATCCAAGGTCGAATTTGGCTTGGCAAGTCACGTCGCTTCGTATTACGGAATCAATTTACGTTTATGAAAAATTTTCAGAGTACGATTCCATGTAATATTATGGTTTGCTCCGGAATTAAGGTTCGGAAGAGATTTTTGTATGATAATGAACGTGTGTTTGTATTCTATAAGTAGACGTGTATGAATGCTGGATGTATGTATTGTTGAAATTACTCGAAAAATCTTTTATTTGAGTTTTTATTATTAAGTATTCGATGGAATTCATTTTTTACAATTCATTGGTATCACACTAATATTATAAAGGCGAAAGTTTGTGAGTGTGTGAGTGTGTATGTTTGTTACTTCTTCACGCAAAAACTACTGCACGGATTTGGATGAAATTTGGTACACAGGTGGTTTATAACCTAAATTAACAAATAGGATAGTTTTTATCCCGATTTTATATTCCCGTGGGTTGTAGCGGGTGAAGCCGCTGGCAACAGCTAGTATTATATCAACGCGTTTTGCAATTGTACCTTTAGTCAAAAGTTTATTGAAATGATAAGTGGAAGGACCATTTTCTTGATGATATTGTGTACTTGTACATAGAATTAAACCTGATATAAAGTATGATATAGACTGTCTTAGTGGTTTTTAGTCAGTAGAAGTCCGACACTCCCTACCGCTCTGCCCAGAGCGGGAGGATCTATTTGATGATTTACAAACCCCCTCAAAAAAAAAGTATACCATACCTACAAGATGATGTTATGAAAAGCGGGACAGTGGTAGGTATGCGAAGAGCATGAATGTTGAGGGAATCTCATGCTACTTTTGATGCTTAAAAAGAGACTTGTTTTGATTTAATGTCTATTAAAAATTAGGATTTGGCCGCGGAAGGTAAAAGGGCCGAGAAGATATTTGCCTAGCAATCTAAGACGGAATAAGCTTATAAAAAACCTGGCGTTCAACCCTATTTTCTCGTGAATAAACAGTTTCTGCTGTAAGATACCAGATAGGAGACGAAATATATTCATAATTCACGTCAACCGTAAACTTCTTTGATGAAACCATGAAATAAACGTCCTGAACGTAAAATTATAAAATCAAAAAGTCCCCAATTTCAACTGTCCCGAGAATAGACAAAGCCTTTATTTTCCTACAATTTGGTGAATAATAAAAAAAGGGTTATTAATTATAAAGACAATGGAGTACATCAGTCGTTGTCTGCTGTCCGTATTTCACAATGAGGTTTTTACCCCTTTTCTGTTCAGTATGTAGGTACAGATGTTTTGGAAAGCTTAGGACACACTGTGTAAGAAGTGAATTAAAGTGAAGCGTAAGTGAAGTGTTCTTTTATCAATTCGTATAGTATTTAATACCCATCATCATTTTCGGTGAAGGAAAACATCGTGAGGAAACCGACATGTCTTAGAACCAAAAATTCGAAGACATGTGACATCTACCAACCCGCACTGGGCCCGCGTAGTGGATTATAGCCCATCCATCTCCTAGAGAGGAGGCCTGAGTCCCTGCAGTGGGAACATTATAGGTTGATGATGATCATCATCTGCATGGCCTGTTTCCCAACTATGTTGGAGTCGGTGTACATGAGAGGTTCACAACCCAGTTGGTACTGAGTACTACGACACCCCTTTAGTAAGACTGATTTTAACACTTCCGGGCTACTGATTACCTGAAACGACTATTAAAGATCTACTATAAAGTAACAACCGGATCCAACGGTTTTGTGTCACGCATGTGTCCATTTTAATAATGATAATTAAGTTTCTGCAAGTGCATTTTTCAGGCCCACAATAACGCTTTGCATTTTTTTATTTTAAAGTGTTTGATAGAGTTTTCGTTTGATTTCAAATCGGGTTATTATGTTTTTAAGGTTTGACAAAATTGTAAACTTATTAGCCGTACTTCTGACACAGTGAAGAGTAATAAGTTTGTTTTGTCAGTAGTTAATAAGGAAATGAAGAAGTAAATTTGTAAAAAAAAAAACAACATCAAGACTTAATTCATCCATAACACACAAATCAACATTTTTTAATTAAAAGGTAGTAAGTTTAGCATATTTAATTTATAAATATAATTATGCGACTGATGTTATTCATTAAAATAACTTCAGTTGAACAAAAACAAAGTAAGAAATACAGCAATACGCACTTATAGAATGATGCAAAAGTTAATTATAAAACCACTCAAAACTGAACGGCCATTTGAACAATATCATCCCTACCATGCACCCCAGCCCTAACTGGGATATTTTTTATACAGCGCAGAAAACAAGAGGAGTGAATTGATAACGTCACACCATTGAAACGGGTCGGCCAGTAAGAAAGTTACTTGTTCACTCGTCCAGAACTAGTGATAAAGTACTTGTTAGTACTTTGTGTTTGTTTACTAAGGTTATGGGAAAGTTTATAGGCTGCTTTTTTTTAAAGTTTGTTTGATCTTGTGCTAAGCTCTTTTATCTACTCACCACTCCACCACCATCAGTTTAATAATGTTTTCACTGCAGAGACATAGGCCTCTCTTTGAGAAGTAATGTGCTATAATCTACCACGCGGGCCCAGTACGGATTGTTAGATGTCACTTATCTTCGAACTTTTGATTCTAAACCCGGCTTTTGACTACGGGATATATATTATATCTTGAGATGTAAAATTTTATAGCTCGTCATACATTTTGTACGTAGCCGTTTACACTGTGCTATACTATATTATATTACAATCATCTCAAATGCGGGATGTATGAATATTACATCCCATAGTCAAAAGCCGGCTTAAGACGTGTCGGTTTCCTCACGATGTTTTCCTTCACCATTTTGAGAGCTGTGGTGATGAAATAAATTACAAAAAGTAATGTGCCTGCTTGGGTTCGAGCCCACGGCTTACTGTGCGTAAGTCGGGGCCGCCACCACTGGGCCACCGCTGCTCGCCTTTTATCTAAAAATGTCTGTAAATTGTGTGGCGGTACAAATCAATATTTTCCGTGGATGGACCATCATTACCCACAGAGTATCCTCCGTACCACGAGTTTTCAAAGCAGTGTATCGTCTTCATTGTTTGTTTACGTGAAAAAAGAATAAATACGTGTCCAATATTTTTTGGAAATCTATCTGACGGACTAATTAATTTATTTTTGTTAAAGAAGAAGACAAATGTTACGGACTAAATAGGGTATTTAGTCCGTAACATTTGTCTTCTTCTTTCATACTTCTCTATAACTCGTCATGTCAGCAGTCACCTCCTTCTAGCCATATCATCCTTCACACAGTCCATTTATCGTTTTTTTTGTCTTCCTCTACTCTTATTGTCATCTACATTCATACTCCACATTTTCCTCACAACATTTTCTTAATTCCCTCGCATCACATGTCCATACCACGACAATTGATTCAAAATCAAAAATCAAAATTAAACTCATTTATTCAAACTAGGCTGATAATCAGCACTTTTTGACGTCTAAATTAACTTTACTTTACTTAACTTATTTACAAGAGACAGTCCCCCAAAACGCCCCCTCTTCGATACTTCCTAGTGTTTTAGCAGGAAAGAAGAAGTGGCGGAACAAACTCCCCAAAAACATATCAGTCTGTTAGGTCAGTTAGAAGAACCAGAATCGATACAATAGTAAGGTGCAAGTTAATGACTAGACACAAATTTTAATCAATAATTAAAAGGGATATACAAAAAAAAAATATTACAACATTAAAATAAAGACAAAACATTTGTATGATAGTTGTGGAATATTATTATTATTATTATTATTACATTAGTCAACTAATCTTGGAGAAAGAACACACAACTTTTCATTCACCCTTTCAGACTTCCTCTTATGTACTCATTCCTTATCTTATACATTCGCGTCACACCACACATCCCCCTTAGCATTCTCATCAGCCTCATGGTAACATCAAACACCCAATAATGATTTTCCAATTCGAATAAAACAATAAGCTCAGTACTCAATCAAAGTAATAATAAAGCCTTCCACTATGACTAAGATCGCAATCAATTCGTCAGATTGATACCAATAATAAATTTTAATTGAAAAATGTCGCCTGCCGTAAAATCGCCGATGACACTTGCAAACTATAAAATATCGGTATCTGTCCCCGGTATCGGTACTGGTATCGGTACTGGTATTATTGACTGTGAGGACCATTGATGTCAATCACGGTATCGTATTATGAAGGGGTGAACGTAATTGAAATGGGAATCGACGAAGTGATAAAGGGCTATGAATTGATCGTTGAGATACTCGTATTTTTTTAATTAATCTGAAAGAAAATTGCAAAAAAAAGAAAGAGTTGTGAATGAATCTGTTGGCGAAATTGAGTGGTGACCCCATATCCCGTTGGGGCTGCGAGTTGTTCACAAAAGATACCGAGGCCTCGACATAAAGGGGTAAGAAAGGACATGGGTGGTTTTTAGTTAGTAGAAGTCTGTCACTCCCTTTCGGTCTGCTTAAGAGCGGGAGGGGTTATTTGATGATTTTCCAAATGCCAAAAAAAAACCCCATATGGAGCATATAGAGCTGAAGTTACGGTTTGTGCAGTGTTTTTACTACGTGATCTTTATCTTATCTACAATTATCTGCAAACTACAATTTACTGAGTTAAAATTATAGTACTCGCAAAATATATGTATACAAGTATCAATGACACCTCATTTATTAAAATATGTTCAGTAGTCTAGGCGCTACGGTGGAACATAGAAACATACATAAATACATAGACTGCCAAAATCACTACCCTTACATTTGGCTTCGCTGTAGTCGGGTAAAAAGGGAAGAATTAAACAGTCCAAAAATTGTCCACACGCTGTCAACAGGGAAAGTTCCCAGAAGGCTAAAAGCATTCCCACGTTGGATGGCAATGCTGATTCTTTGCCCAAAAAATAAGCCAGCCCACGTGGTCACGTGAAGCGTCGACCAACCGTTTGGCAATATTCTGAAATAATTTGTGGGCGCTCGGGCCCCATGGCGTCAGTGTTTAAACCATCTCGAATCCAGATTTCTTAGCAGGTACAGCAGATTATTATATCACAGATGTGTTCCACTGACCTGGTGAAGGTTGCTGGGATCCGCTGGATGCGAGCCGCACGGGACCGGTCAATGTGGCGACACTTAGGGGAGGCCTATGTCCAGCAGTGGACGTGAATGATGAATATACTTTTTATCCCGATTTTATCTTCCCGTGGGATAATTTTGGAGTTAACAGCTAGTTTTTTTTTTAATAATTATTATTAACTAGCTGTTACTAGCGGCTTCACCTGCTACAACTCGAAAATTATCCAACGGGAAGATAAAATCGGGATAAAAAGTATCCAGGTAATAAACTATCTGCGTACCAAATTTTATCCCAATCCGTTCTGTAGTTTTTGCATGAAGAAGTAACAAACACACACACTCGCAAACTTTCGCCTTTATAATATTAGTGTGATCCCGAAAACGGGGAATATACCATGTTTACTTTTTGTTTCGAGTTGAATGAACGAATGAACAAGAAAGAGGGTAGACCGATTTGTGTGCTCATAAACATCAACCCATAATGATTTTAGATTATCCGTGATCACGATGCTTGTAACAGCGCCGAAATATTGAGAAGTAAAAACAAATATACAGTATGTTAACTGACAGAGGGCGTTCCCGTCAACCAAGCATTCTGTGCATCAAACTAAGTACCCCTACTCAAAATTTTTTGCTGTGAAACAACTTTTTTTTTTGGTGTCAAAAATCACATTTTACGGTAAAACTCAAAGTACCACTCTTAAAACATTGTGCTAGTGGATGCTTTAAATAATTAATGGGTCTTGGAGGTAATTTAAGTAACGTTATAGCCTAAAAAACTAGAATTTACGAAAACAGCTGTGAAAAATTTGGAACTTTGACCCCCAATATCTCCGTAACCAAGGGGTTTCCAGGTTGGTAATTTTTTTTTAGCATATATGGATGTTATACTATTGCGGGTTAACGGGAACGCCCTCTGTTACTTAACATACTGTATACATGGTAAAATCCCGTTTTCAGTATAGGGTAGTTAACAAAAAAAACTGATTAGTCCGTCATAAAGATTACCAAAAAATATTGGACACGTATTTTTTTCTTTTTTCATGTAAACAGACAATAAAGACGATACAGTGCTTTGAAAACTCGTGTGACGTCATACTCTCAGACATTAGTAAGACAGTTTTTAGCGGTCAGTGACGTCACCAACGCCCACTCAAATATTTGCCGCGTTTTGTCTTCGATTTGATAAAACAAAAAATATGTATCTAATATTTTTCGATAATCTAACAGACGGACTTATTAAAATCACATTTTTTAATTAGTAATAGTGTCAGTGACCATGTAAGTTTAAAAATGTATAATTATTGTTTGAGACTTTATGATGAATTTTATATTGATACTCGTAGATCAAAATATATTGTAGTTAGAGTATCTTATTCTAAGCAATCAAGCTCTGCTCAAGTGAAAATAGAGAAAACGAATTCGTCCAGTTAGAAAACCTAGCTAGATCGATTTTTCGGTCCGTATTCCCCGTAATTTGGCAAGTTTCATGGAAATCGTTTGGGCCCTTTTCGAGAACGTGATTAAAAATATATAATAATGGAAAAAAATATTCTTCGTCTGTGTCTGAGATGAGTTACTTACATTTTAAATAATTGTACAGGAAATTGTAATAAGACTTTATGGAGCAACTAGGTGATTACGGCAGTTTCAACATTCATTTTACTTACAATACATTTTCTTACTTTTTTCGGTAATTACTTTCTAGAAAAAAAAAAACAGATTACCAAACTTCTTCACCAATAACCATTATCGTAATCAACAATAAACATTATTACGAAATGTTTCGCCTTCATTAGCGAATAAAAAATATGATTATGTTACTAATAATTTAATTACCTTCCTCCTCAAGTTTTATAATTAAGCTTAATGTGAAAGGGGCTGCTCCACCTACCTTCCTATATACATACAGACATTTTAAGACAGCCCACCCGAAAAGGTCCCTCGTACAGGAAAAGTCTTATGAAATTAATTTCAGTAATTCAGTAAATGAAAGATCAAGTAATACTGGTTACATTAGCTTACTGTTAGATAATGTTATTATTCGTTACATATTTTGTTATTTAATTTGATGTACATAGGAAAATGTAGTTGCGAGTCAGGTATATGAAATTTTGTTGTATTATACAAGTAGAGTCGATGGTTATGTATGGTTTAACGGCTTTCATCAGCCAGTTTTTCCTTTTTTGCCTTTATTTGTTTGATTTTTTTTATAGGTGCCGTAAAATATTATTATTTATTAAGTACAGTAATTATGTTATTGTCCAAACTGAATTCTACTTAGTTATTTTGACAATTGACAACATTTCAAAACTGACACCACCTTAAAATAAAAATACCATTTCTTTATTTTCGTATCCTGAGTTCATACATGTATTTTATTTATTTTTTGATTGCTTTATTTCTGAGAAAAAAAATGAAAACCAAAAAACATGTGATGACGTCATATATACGGCAGAATGATGTAGTTATCTTTGCCTAAGCATTCAATATTTTTTATGAAAACAATAATGTCAAACAAGACGTCAATTTGTCAATGTTGAATGTCACTGAAGTTTACATTTTTCATAAAATTGAACAATTTATTTTTCAAACTCGACGCTTTACGCTTACTGTTAGTATTATCAACTTTTGATTGATAGTTCCCCAATAAAATGGATCCCAAAGAAACATATACGCCAATAAAGGAACCAAAATATTGTTTTGTACCGCCTGCGCCAACGAGTATGACAAGCTGCCAAAGTGACAACAACAAGACAAGTGTGACAATTTTCAATTTTTTTTGTCGTGTCACAGTAACGCAAAGGTTATATCGCCATTCCACCGTAAGAATGACGTCATTTGGCGCTTACGTCTTTTTAGAACGCGCCGAATTTGAAACTTCAAATTATGAATGAAAAGTACATAATTTCGAAAAACAAAAAAATATGGGTGTCCTAGTTTTGGATTTGCTTTTATATTACTTAATAATACTTATCTGCAATATCTTTTGAAAAATTAGACCTTAGGATACCGCCACCTAGCGAAGTGATATGCAACTAAATGACAGCGAACTGTTATAAGTTTGAAATGAGTACAAGAACGTATCAACAGATGGCAATATCCTCAAGCGGTATCATGCTAAAGGTATGGTGTTAGTTTTTACTGTACTACAAATCTAAAATAAATATTTAATTCGTTTCGTGAACAAATAATTTAGTTTAAACTAAAAAACGGTAAGTAACTTGTTTAAAATGTCGTGGAGAAATCGTGTGATACATTCCCATAGTTATTGAGAGACTACGACAAATGAGAAACTACATGAGTACCAAAATAAAACGTGATACACTTACTATGTAAATTAATTAATATTCAATTGTTTTTGTAACCTCTCATAGAATACAAAACAATCATTAAAAATACTTTTCAAATTAAAGAAAAATCAATCTTTAGTCGGTGACAGCATGATGCAATACAAAGGTTATGAAGTAAACTGGAAGCACATGGGTAGTCCGCGAATTTTTTTTTTTCGTTTTTGCAATATGCTGATCAGTGCCAGGTTGTATGTTGACTACACAATGATTCGCAACCGTAACAAATATGGCTTTATAGACATAAAATTATTAAAATCATTGATGGCCTCGTTAGTGTAGTAATCGCAAGGCCGACTCCTGGACATGACGTCTCTGGTTTAAAACCCAAGTCGGACAACAAGTTATAGTACACAGACGGATAACAAGTTTTTAGTACACAGTAGCAACCACGGAGTTTGCTTTTGTAGGAATTGGTTTGCCCTTTTACATTAAACTTAAACGTCATCATTGGCGAGTAGATTTACTAATAGGTACACCTCCGCCTAACCCTTCGAGAATATCCGGCGTGATGGCGTGATGTGTCATCACTAAAAACCTCAAATCATCCATGGCCAAGTGACATATGATTATCAATTTTCTTTAGTTGACTCTTAGAAATCTTATCCGGTGGCATTCTCTCTAATCAAGTATTTTTTTTGGATCTCATACTGATTAAACCTTAATGATGTTGATTTTGCAAATAGGTTTTTAAAAATACTTTAACATGTAATTTTTTTAAATCGAGACTACTCTGAGAAGAAACAGCGGAAACAAACTCCGAAGTTATAGTCTGTTTTGAGGCGAGAATAAATGCGAGCGACCTTGAGCGAGTGGGTGGAGCTTGCGTCACTCCCCGCGACCGCGAAACGCATCCCCGCAATGCACCCTCGTAATTTCGTAGGGTAACTATACGTTTCAAATAGTAAGGACTGTTCAGCCCGATTTTTAATGACCATACAAAAATTATGTTCGGGAAAAAGAATATGCGATTTAGAAAAACACTATTGATTGGACCTTAGTATGTTGCTTGTAGAATAGGGATATTATTTTTTTTTTGTTTTATCAAATCAATAAAAATTGGCAAAGATAAAAACGCGTCAAAGATTTGAGTGGCTGTTGGTGACGTCATTGACCGCTAAATAATGTCATACTAATCTCTTAGACTTTAGAGTATGACGTCACACGAGTTTTCTAAGCACTGTATCATCTTCATTGTTAGTTTACGTGAAAAATTAAAAAATACTTGTCTAATATTTTTTGGTAATCTATATGACGGACTAATTATTTTTTTTTTGTTTACTCCCCTTTTATTTGCCAAAAAATCAGAACAACCTCAAGTATTTTAGTATGGGTTTTACTCGTTAAAAGAAATTCTTAGAGGTATCTTCGCGATAATTTTCTATGGAGTAAAATTTGTTGTAAGTATTATATTTTCAACATACTATATCACTAGCGTATATCCTGAAAAATATCATATATTTCTGATTTTGTTTACTGTCGTGAATCATATACTTTAACGCATTATAAAACTCGCGTTTGGCTCTTGTTGTCCCCTTAAGATCCAGAACATAATCTTTGTCAACTTTCGTAAGGGCTATACAGATTAGTGTCTGAGATATTTTGTAGAAAGAACCACACAGATTTGAGTAAACTTGGCCAGTCAGTGCAAGCATCGGGTGCAAATTTGGGGTTGCCATATTTAATATCAAAATATTTCAAATTATAAATATCTTGTATTTTTGCGCTCCATTGAGAGTTTCTCTACAAATCCGTTTTGCAAGATTTTATTATTTCACAAGCTTAACAGTATGTTTTCACCCGGACGTTAAAACATTGAAAGAAAGTCACCTTATCGCGACGACACTTTCCAGTTGCCTCTGAACCATGGAAAATTAGTGGAAACTCAAAAAATAGGAACACTGAAACCTTATAAAAAATGGAGTGAAATTGTTTATGCTTAATCTCGAGTAAGACGATTATCAAAGAGGCCCTTAGATCTTAATCTTGAACAACAATAAACAAAGTTTTTACTTTTGCCTTTCAATAAAGCATCTCTCATTCAAAAATCTACCCAATTTTTTTACTGCTAGAGTTTATTTCCACATGGTAAGTGTAGTGAACCATAAGGTGCAAGTACGGAAAAGAAAGTACACGACAGTAAATCTAAGGCTTTTTGAATTAAGGTGCTTTTTGGTATGGAAAGTAAAATCAACAGAAGCAGTGGTTTGTTGACTGTGCAGAGAATCATTGCGCTATTGCTCGTAGTGATGTGATGACGTGAGCTTCAATTGTTTTTTTTTAATATTTAATTTGAGTGTGTGCTTTTATAATGTTGAGTTTCGATTTTTAAAAGTTCGAGTCGTGGATTTTTTTTACTGAGATTTTTATGTGAGTGTTTTTCTTTTTCTTATCATTTTTTTTTTGTTGATTAATTTTGGTTTTCCATGAAAATGCATCAGGAATGTAATCGCAAAATAAACATTTATTTGCGATCAAATATTAAAATTTGTAGTTGGTATCATAAGTTGCAGATTATACCAATAGTAAAGTAGTGTCAACTTTTATAATAAACACGTCAAATTATCGAAATGTCCCAATTATGTATTTGGAGAAACTAATTTATGAATGTATTTTCTTACTGAACTATATTACTATTGTCAAAATTATAGTTTTGCTGGAACTACTTTTATTATGGTGATAAAAAAAAAATGGACTGGTAGGTAATTGGCGTGACAATAATAAGGTGTTGTGGTTTATATAAAATCATACCAGAGAGATTATAATTATTTTACATCAAGACTTGTCAAAATATAATATCGTTTATATCCTAATTATTGAAAATCTAATGGTTATTTTAAAATGCTCTTCATAATGCAGTGTTATTTTTTCATTTGAATAATTATCTTAAACTATGTAGGTATACCTAACGTTTCTGTATATAAATTACAAACCAAAAAATCCAAACTCTCTTTTTTAAAAACTCCCCAAAAAGTGAAAATAAAACTTCGAAACTATTAAAAAATAAATAAACAATATTTAAAAAAAAAACCTACCTTAGATGTAAACCGTGTCGGGTAAACTGTGACAGAACAATTACATTCTCAATTGCAGTCATTAGCAGATAAAGATCAGTCGGTGCAGTCGTATGGAACTGCCGTCAACTGCACTACTCATATCTAAAGGGAATTTTGATGATAATAAAAATATTTCCGCACTAAAAACTGTTGCTTTTTACGGGCAAAAAAGACTTCTGTGGCTTTCCAAACTGACATTGTTGTGTTAGATTATATTGACAGGCGAAAAAAAAGACATACATACCGAGTTTCTTTCGTGCCTCGGAAAGCACGTTAAGCTGTTGGTCCCACCCATCCACAGAGGGCTAGGCAAGCGCAGCTTAACCTAAAGATCAACCCGAGTGGCAAGTCTTACTAAGCCACGCGCAAAATTTAAATATAATCGTAGGTTTAAGTAAAATATAGTTTATTAACAATATCAATTAGTAATAAACTTATTATTATTATTATTCCTTTATTTAACTATATACATATAAATTATATTTTTAAATATTCCTATACAAAATAATATAAAAAACATTTAGAAATATATAAAATAATAAATATAATATAATATTAATATTTATTATTATTATTATTATAATATCAATTAGCCTAAATTTATTATGACTGGTATTCACCACATAGTCATGTTGGACTGTGTTTAAGCTTTTCCCTGTACTCAATCAAATTCGCAGCTGCGTGTGGTTTCCGACAGACAAGTTATTGCTTCAGGAAACGCTTAACACTTTGGCTATGTCGGCAAACTATCACAGTTATAACATAACATCACATCACGCATGTAATCCGCGCAGGGTTAGGCAAAGGTGTACCTAATAGTAGGTACACCCATTTGCCAGTTTTGTTTTAGTCCTATATAATAGGGAACGGGACTATTGCCATCAAGCGGGCACAAATCCAGGGGTTATGTCATCTCCTTCTTGAAATCGGTTAATAAGATCCAACAAGGTCAAAGACTAGAGAATTTGTCAAGATTTCGCCTAATCAAAATAGTAATTGACCTTCAAACTATTTGTGTGATTAAAAGCTACCGAAAATCTTTCAAGAAAGAATCTTTCATATAGTAAGACGAAAGTAAGATATTTAAAGAAATATATTATATAAAAAAGCGGACCTGGTAGACGTCGTCCTGCCCAAACAACAGCGCCACCTGCCGGGTCCAATTTGAAATCTAAACCATTCTCGAATCCAATGGAACACACACAAAAATTTCATCCAAATCGGCCCAGTCGTTTAGGAGGAGTTCACTGACAAACACGCGAACACTAGAATCTACAATAATATAGAGGAAAGACTTGTGTTTGTTTGTAACGAATAGGCTCCGAAACTATTGGACCGATTTGAAATGAAATTCTTTCACCGTTGGAAAGCTACACTAACCCCGGGTGACATAGGCTACTTTTTATCCCTGTATTCCTACAGGAACGGGAACTACGCGGGTAAAACCGCGTGACGTCCGCTAGTCATAGGTATATATTTTATAGAGATTCCTCTCTTAGTAGCCGGGAGATAGTGCCAATTAAAATGAAAGGGCTTTATCTGTCTTGTTAGCTCAGCATGCGCAATCGCCATTCTTCGGAACCGTGGTACCTAACTATGTAGAAGATAATTGACAGCTACAAGCGCGCTCCTACAAGTTTCTTCCGGGATCCTAGCATGAATATGCGACGTAAAAGTACCGTACAATCAAAACAATAATAACTGTATTACACAATGTTTTCAGTTTACTTTTAGGTGACAAGACAACAGATAGGTGTTAATTACAGTAATTATTGTCATTCTCCTGCCCTTATTCCAATTTACAAGGAGGGGGGGGGGGGGTAAAAGTTCCCTCAATGCAAACGAAAGGCACTTATTTTCTTCATCACTGCGATATTTTTTTTGTTCTAGACGATACCTGGGAACCCCCTAGTTACGGAGATATTGGAGGTCAAAGTTCCAAATTTTCCACAGCCGTTTTTGTAAATACTATTTTTTTAGCTTATAACTTTACTTAAATTACCTCCATGACCCTTTTGCTATTCAAAGCATCCACTAGTACAATGCTTTATGAGTGCTACATTTAGTTTTACCGCCAAATGTGATTTTTGACCCAATAAAAAAAGTCGTTTCACAGCAATAAAAATTGCGTAGTTTGATGTACAGAATGCTTGGTGGACGGCTGTGTGATGGGTTAATTTACACCCTGTATGGGTTCGGTGTAACATGCCTTCCTTTTTTGTACTTTTCTCTCACTCGTCATCTTTTTAGACCCTTCTGTTCTTGCTGATATCATTCTTCACACAGTTCATCCATCTATATTGTTTTCAACTAAACAAAAACGTTTGCGTTTACGTTACATTCAATCCGTGCGTTCGTGTTAGACCCAGAGTAAGAAAACCAGGTAAATAAAATAAAATAAAATAACTTATTAACTTTTAAAGTTAAACATAAAATTAGGCCATGAGTAACAGTTTCAAGTAAAAAAAATATTCATCACTTACTATCAATTCAATCAATCTATTTACGCCTTTGAAGCTGAGAAATGCGTGTATCAACTCCAATCTTCTGAATTAAATGAGTAACATAATATATCTGATGTGAAACTACGTTCAAGCAAGCTGTAGTGATATGCAGATTTTGTATGAGAATTAATTATTGGAAAACCTGTCATTATATTGTGTGAAATTGCTTTTTCTTATGAAGATCAACGTAATGGCTTCGGATTATAGTTAGGTCCCGGTCTATGTAATAGCTTGATGTTAAAAAAAATGAGTAAAAAATGATTTATGATAGACGGCCTTTATTTATCCACTCTGATTAGCTTATAATCTTTCATCTTTTTAGTGTACGTTAGAGTAGGTAGGATCTTTAGTTGTAAGGTAAGAATATAAAAATACGATACTCATGTTTTATAAGAGTAAATAGGCTTGTCGCTTTTCGTGATGTATTTTTTTCCCTGCTGTTTTTAAACCGGGTACATTGTATATGGGATTTTATAATCTGAAGTTTATCTAATTACTCCAAAGAATATTTTTTTTAAGAACTGTGGTCTTCGAAAATGTAGTCCTTCGAGCCGGATACGTTCTCAATGTGTTAGGAAGAAATTGTGACTCAATTTCACTTTAGTGTACAATATCTGTTTCATGTTTTTGCACGGAAATATACGGAATGAACCGTATCGTATTATCGAGTTGACCCAGCCACGGTCTGTCACGACGCAGTAGCAGTACTGCGCTCGATTTGATCACGATTTTGCATGAACAAATGGATCGATGGTATTCAGACCCTATTTTAGACTGGAAATCGGCTTTTAACTTTGTTGTGCTACCAGTTCGTTGCATGCTTTTGTTAGTGTTTGATATGGTATATAATACAATTCTGAGATTGGTTATTCTGGAATCTGAAACCAACAAAAACACTGTTTAGTATTTGTCTGAGGTGATGAGATCATGAGAACCAAGTCCCGCTTATTTAAGCCAACATCATTCTTTTACCCTTATCCCAGTTCTTTAAATCCAACAAACAATTAAAACCAATCTAGCTATACTATTGAATTTGTACTTAACAGTCAAAACCTTACCATGCAACGTCAAAGTTCAACTTGAGATTGACATAACTTTCTCAAGCAACAAGATACACTTTTTAGCAGTTATTCCAGTAAGATGTTTTAAAGAAAAGACTAGTAACGGATAATTGCTTTTAAAACCATGCATAAATAAAATTGCATTCAAATACCGCTGGGGTATTGTTCCTAGAAAGTGGTCTGCAAGTGGGTCAGTGCACTTGACTAAGAATAAATAATTTATGTTTATAGCGCAAAGCTGACTTGATAGCCAGGAGCCTGAGGCGTTTAATTGTTTATCTTTACGATCTCCGTGATAAATGCGACTGTAGTTCGAAGTGGAGAGAGCATGGGAACTTGTGCCCACATATGTAGAGGAAGACCAAAGAAACGATGGATGGACTGTGTGAAGGATGATATGGCTAGAAAGGAGGTGACTGCTGACATGACGAGTTATAGAGAAGTATGGAAGAAGAATACATGGTTCGCCGACCCAAAATAAATTGAGATAAGGTCAGGAGAATGATGGTGATGATGATGATGTGCCCTGGTAACATTCTTTATCTATCTTTATGGCTTGCAGATCAGCAGAATCAGTTTGTTTATATTCCCACAGCTGGGGTACAGCGCTTATCTGTTCGAGAAGGATAATGCCGTTCCGTTACTAACCACGCAAGTTGGTTAATATTAAGTTTTACCCCGGAAAGGACTTGAATTAAGTAAATGAAAGAGCTGTCCAGGTTAGGCTGCAGGTTGTTTAAAAGTTACCGCGGCCTCGAAATATAGGGTTAAGAAGGAACATGGGTGGTTTTTAGTCAGCAGAAGTCTGACACTTCCTCTCGCTATGCCCAAGAGCGGGGTTATTTGTAGATTTTCCACCCACAAAAAAAAATGTCTAGTAGTTGCTACTACTACTAGTGTACTTACTGGTCGGGCAAAATACGGGTCATCGATCCAAGAAGAAAATCCCGAAAATAATTAATCGTTCAAAAAGTTTAGTCAACTACTCTAAAAGAACTAACCAAGTAGCCCATAATTTATGCAACATTTTCTATTAAGAATCTTTCAACAATTTTTGCATAGCTTCACCAAGAACAGCAACAATGTCACCACTGAAAATATGAAGTAATATTTCATGCATAATGCAATAGCAATTCGGAATATGCGTGAAGGTAATTAACTGTCACAAATGTTTTCCTTTCAATTACAATAATTAACATCATACGGCAGTTACTTACTCAAGTTATTGCACCAAACTGATTGAACTAAGAATTTTAAAGAAATGTGTAGTTGTGTACGGTCTATCAGTTAAGTTCTGATCACGCAACAGATAAATCAAAATCAAAATCAAAACTCATTTATTCAAACTAGGCTGATAATCAGCACTTTTCGAACGTCATTTACTTTACTTATTTACAAGAGACAGTCCCCCAAAACGCCCCCCCTTCGACACTTCCTAGTGTTTTTGCTGGAAAGAAGAAGTGGCGGAACAAACTCCCCAGCACACATCTGTCTGTTAGGTTGGTTAGAAGAACCAGACTCGATACAATAGTAAGGCAAGTATAAAAAAGTATATAATAATAATAAAAAAAAGACATAACATATCAGTAAACTAATCTTGGAGAAAGAACATAAATAAATAACAAACATTGTCTTGTGTTCAACTCAGCGACCAACTGTTCTTATCATTTAAGTAGTCGTTAATGGAATAGTACGCTTTTAAACAAAGATTAGATTTTACTTTGGCTTTAAACGCATTAAATGGCAAGTCTAGAAAAGAAGATGGCAGTTTGTTATAAAATGTTATACCAAGCCCGACGAATGAATTATGAACTTTGTGAAGCCGGTGAAAAGGAGCGCGTAGTTTATGCTTATTTCTAGTGTTAAAGTTGTGAATATCACTGTTTTTAGTGTACAGGTGGATATTTTGTTTAATATATAAAATGTTGGCAAAGATGAACTGAGAAGCAACAGTGAGGATACCAATCTCCTTAAAAAAATCTCTAAGAGAAACTCGGGCACCCAGCTGATAAATTGCACGAACCGCTCGCTTCTGCAGAACAAATATATTTTGAATATCAGCAGCTTTGCCCCACAGCAGAATACCGTATGACATAACGCTGTGAAAATAACTGAAGTAGACTAACCGTGCTGTATCAACGTCAGTGAATTGTCTTACTTTTCTGACGGCGTATGCGGCTGAACTTAGCCTTCCCGCTAGGCTTGATATATGTAAACCCCATTGTAATTTTGGATCTACTGTAATGCCCAGAAATACAGCAGAGTCGGCAGTTTCCAGCTCCTGATTGGCGAGGATAATATTGGGACCTAGATTTCTAACATTGGGTAAAGCGAACTTAACTATTTTAGTTTTCTTGGCATTAAGAACAAGGTTGTTTATTGTGAACCAATCCGTGACCATTGATAGCGTGCTGTTTACGTCGTCAAATTCGTGTCTATTCCTATCTACTTTAAAGATAAGAGAGGTATCATCTGCAAATAGTACAACGTCACAAAAACCCTTTAAATAGTATGGTAGATCATTAATATAAACCAAGAAAAAAAACGGACCCAGTATTGAACCTTGAGGTACACCTAGCCGAACCGGTAGCCCGGAAGATTTCGCGCCATTTACGTCTACACATTGGAATCTATTTTGCAAATACGAATCTATCACATTTAGGGCCTCATTTTGAACACCGTAATAACGCAGTTTCCGTAAAAGCGTGTCGTGATGTACGCAATCAAAAGCTTTAGAGAGATCGCAGAAAACACCGATTGCATTTTGCGCGTTCTCCCATGCGTCAAATATGTGCTTCAACAAAGCAACACCTGCATCCGTAGTCGAACGACCCTTTGTAAAGCCTTATTGATCATTATGAAGGAGATTATTTAAATTAAAATGTAATAACAACTGTTTGAGAATTAATTTTTAAAAAATTTTGCTAAAAGCAGGTTAAATAGAAATTGGTCTAAAGTTACCGATATCGTTTTTACTGCCTGATTTAAATAGAGGGATGACTTTACTGCTCTTCATAAGGTCAGGGAAAGTCCCCAAATCGACGCATTTATTGAAAGTAACGGCAAGACAGGGGGCTACAATGTCGATTATGTTACTTAAAAGTTTAATAGAAATGCCCCAGTAATCACCTGTGTTTTTAGACTTAAGTGAATTAAAAACGTTAACTACATCACGAGGCGTTACATGTTCGAAACTAAATACTTTACCACATTTAGACACGCTGCTATGCAAAAGATCTTCGGCTTTAGACGGGGACGAACTCAGGGAACGAGTCGTCGCTATAGGTATGCTGGCAAAATACTCATTAAAAGCCTCGGCTACGTCGGCTGCTTCACTAACTAATTTGTTACCCACCATGATCTCGAGGTGATTATCTTGTTTAACAGATTTACCCGTTTCATTGTTAATGATTTTCCAAGTGGCTTTAACTTTATTATTAGAATTTTTAATAGTCTCGCTTAAGAATTTTGATTTTGCAATAATACAAATCTTTTTAAATAATTTGGAATAATTTTTAACATACTCTAGAAAAGTTGTATCAAACCTGTATTGTTTAAGACCATACAACTCGTACAATCGGGCTCGACTTTTGTAAATACCTGGTGTAGCCCATTGGTTGAAGCCCACAGAAGGTCCCTTAATGTTAATCGTTTTAGACTTAAAAATAGACTGGTATTCATTTTGCACAACATCAAAAAGGGCTTTATAAATTTCATTAGGAGTCTCGTGCTCTACTATTGACGGCGTTACTTTAAGTGCTACATTATTTTTGAATTTATTGCAACGACTAGCTGTATGAGGCCTGCATTCTATTTTGCGCGGCTTTTGTTTTAATAACATAGGGAAGCTAGCTATTAAGCCACAGTGGTCAGATGATAAGTCACTTAACACTAATTTGTCCTCGGCAACACAATCACTAAACATAATATTATCAAGGCAAGTTGATGAAGAAGCCGTGATCCTTGTTGGTTCAAAAAACAGGTTAACTAAATTAAATGATCTAAACAAATTGAGAAATCTGATACTTAATGGAGTAACATCTAAAATATTAACATTAAAATCTCCACATAAAATTATAGATTTATTACTTGATTTTAACTTATTAAGTGAATCCTCCATTACTGATTCGAAATGAGTAAAGTCCCCAGAAGGGGGTCTATAAACACAAATTACTATGTATCGCTCGAGTTCAACGCAAGACAACTCAATAGTGCGCTCAATTGACAAATTAACTAAGTCTAAACGTTGTTTACATTTTAATTTGTTTGATACAAGAATTAAAGATCCACCGCGAATAGCAGATTTTCTCACAAATGCACTCTGTACGGTATAGAAATCATCATTGATAAATACTACTTCATGTTCCTTCAACCAATGTTCAGTTAGACATAAAACCTGAACATCATAATTCTCCATAAACAAACTTAACTCTAATTCTTTGCCAGATAATCCCTGCATATTTTGATGAACAACATTCAACATATGCGGCCTACCTGTTGTCGCACCTAACAGTTTAAACTACAAGGTGTATCAATAAAAGTGTTAGTATCTGTATAAGTGTTAGTAACAAAAGCAGTATTAGTATCACTACTAACAGAAAACGTTGGTAAACACATACCAGTGTCGCTGTGTATATTGTATGCTAAAAGGTTAGCAATACGTCGCTTAGAACTAGGTGGTAAAAACATTGTGAAGTCAGTGAGTCTGTAATCAGATATAAATTGATTACAGTCAAAATACAAAATAACGTCACTGTGACGACATGTCCTATTATAAATTAACAAGTTTAAATCATAAATGTACTTATTTTGCTCAACGGACAAATATTGAGAATAAGGCAAAGATAAATTGAGACATGATCTTGTTCATATTATGTACGAAACGACAGACTTCATTGTCAATTAAGTAAACATGGTGACACATCTAGCTTTACATTCGCAGTATAACATAAGTCGTAATAACTTGGCCTCACTTTGGCACTTACGCACGTACTCGCGTGGTGAATTATAGCTACTCATTCCCTCTAATATAGAGGAGACCTGTGCCCCAGCAGAGGAAACATTATAGGCTGCCATGCTAAAAAGATATTGGCAATGTAACGTCGGTGAGCTACCTAGCTTCTTCAATTCGCTATTAGTCCTCAAATAAAGTTACAATCCATTTAAATACCTAGGTGCCTTGGTGCTGTGAAAAAAAACATACTGTTTGTTTTGTAACTGTTCATACTTACACTCATCTAACTAATAACTTCTTTTCTAATAACGCTTACCAAATAGCTAAACTTTAGGACAGATGTTGAATTTGTCATCCATGTGCTACATACAGCACTTGTTTAAACAATTGGTAGAGATATAGGCGTTCAAAACTAATTCAAAATGCTAGAAAGTTATTTTGTTTGCTTATAATGAGTAGAACATCGCTATTTCTCTTTATTTAATAGTCGATTGTTTATCATAACGAATTACTTAATTATTAATTTATAACCATAAAAGTGTCAAACATTATATTGCACTGTAACGCATACACGCAACCACCATAAATAAACCAATAAATTAACAAAGTTCATCTGATTATATCGTAAGTGAAAGTAAACACTAAGAAGCGCTACCTGTCCAATTAGATGATATCTCCATACATCTTTATAGAAAAAAATAGCAACTATGATCCTAAACCAACACTTGAGTTTGAACAAAAAGCCGTTAATTTAAAAGTTCCCAGAGAAACAATAGGCCTTCTTGATGCTCATACAATCGATAACCTTGCTTGGGAACACGACCTATTCCCAGTCATACAGTACAATGTAAATACCTGTACTTATCGGGACAAAAAGCGATCATGTTTATCTATGGAGTTTATAGTCATATAACCTGCAACACAGGTATACAACTCTACTTAACCTTTATGGGATTTCAATCGTGATATTTTGAATTCCTCTTTATATTTCCTACTCTACATTTACTTAATAGTTAATTATCAGTTCTAAAATCGCTGCTTCATCTTATAAACATATCAATACATTTTAAAGAAATAATGAAATCTACAACGGAATTGGATTTTCACTTGCAGCGATGTTGATTTTTCTTTGGGGTAAGCAATAAGCTTAAGCCACAGGTAAACTTGTATAAGCTAATACGTTAATAAACCAGCAAAACCTGGTGGTCCATCCAAGAACAAACATAAAGAAAATAGAACAAAAACTCTTGCCAACGTAAACGTCAGTATCACCCTACAAGATAACAGTAATTACAAAGAAACTCAATACACTGATGCCCTTACCAACAAGATTACAGATGATGACGACGATAGCTTACCATAAAACGATATAGCTCGTTAGTCTAACGAGAAGACACGTCACTTGACATCAGCTGCCTGTAATTATGATGCACAATTTAACATAGAACTCTTCGTTGAAAAGATTAAAGGTTATGGAAGAGATTGGAAAGAAATAATTGATGTAGCAGCGATTGTAATCTTTGAGATAATCTTTAACGCTGCATGCGTGAAATTTCGTGGGTTTCGATGAGAAAATGTGAAGAATGCTTTCCATTTCTATATCTTTAACCTAGTTCTGTTCAGCAAAACGACTGTTTTCTAGACTCAGTATTGTTATGTTCAATGTTTTTGAACTCTGGTTTTCGAGGCATTTTAACAGAAGTTTGTATTCTGTTGTATTTTAGGTATGGGACATCAAAAGGTTGTCAACGAAATTGTCACTTGAATGAATAAACCAACGAGAAATGTTGTTATTAGGAGACCATTATTCCGTAGAATTTAAGGGCCAAAGGTTACTTCGCCTTACGCCGTAAACCAGCAAAATCATAGGTGAAGGTCAAGCGCAAGTCTTCGCGAATCACTCTTACTTGCAAGTCACGAATTTTGCGATACTTTTGGGAAATCATCATAGGTACCAAAATTCGTGACTTAAAACAACACAGTGAGAACATGATTATATTTGACCTGGATTTCTAGTTACTCGTGCGTTCAGAAAAATAAAGGATAATAATATGTTTAAAAGAAATATGCTTAAGTTAATGATAAGGGTAACGAGATTCTGATTCGGAACCCTTCATGCGTATGAGTGATTTTGAGCAAAAAATTATTTAAGAGCATGTATTTAAAGCGGAAAATGGATGATTTTAGTAAGCATGAATGTGTATCGAGACTGACACTGGAATATATGTATTTACGTACTGAGGAGTAATCAGGTCGATCTTCAAGGATAAGCCGTGCTAACCTAGGATAATGCATATTTGTTATTTATTTATGTTCTTTCTCCAAGATTAGTTGACTGATGTGTTGTCTTTATTTGAATGTTTTAATTTTTATTTTTTTATGTTTATATACCTTTTAATTATTCATTAAAATTTGTGTCTAGTCATTAACTTGCACCTTACTATTGTATCGAGTCTAGTTCTTCTAACCAACATAACAGGCAGATGTGTTGCTGGGGAGTTTGTTCCGAAAAGTAAAGTAAATTTTGACGTTCGAAAAGTGCTGATTATCAGCCTAGTTTGAATAAATGAGTTTTGATTAGATTTGATTTGATGGGTGACAGCCCTTTTCATACCTAGTTTCTTCCGTGCCTCGGAAATCAGTTCCCGGCTGTCACTAGAAGATCTTTGACAGTCGATACATGTGCCTCGAAAGTCTGATAACCAGTCGTAGAAAGAGGTAATATATATTATAATATGTACTATTCCATCAAATTTTACCCCGTACTTATTGGGTTGTGGAGGTCACATTAGCAGATTGGCGCTCCATGTAAGATATTGGTACTGGTTAAAATTCAGCTGCATCCGGTGAGACTGGATGCGGAACCCAACATAATTGAGAATAGACTAGGAAGATCATATTTGTGAAATCATTGCTTATAAAGATTTATTTTATTTATTTGTATTTATTTATTATCACAATGTTTTCTTTGCCATTACAGATATAGATCTAACTACAGATATAGAAGTAACTTAAAATATAATCTAAATCTTACATGCTACACAGTATGTGGCCCTTGTGAACTCACTCGGTGTTAAGTGAATATATCTAAGGTATCCGCTACCGTGTTGAAAGTGCGAGCGCACGAGTCAAAAGTCAAGATGTGGCTGTTATAGCCTGTACATATGAAACACAAAAAAAAACAGTACATATTCCGAATTGAGAAAATTAGAAAATGTATTGGGTCCTTAAAAATTTAAGATTTTTTGTTCTGCACAAATACACAGCACACAACACTCCAACACTCTTGAGGGACAAATTAAAGTCATTACATGATTTACCTACTCTAAAACCACTTCTACCATAAACTGTAGTAGCCACCAAAATTAAAACCTTAGTTTTAGCGACATAAAGTTTTATTTCATAGAGCATCATTTAACAAGAACGTTAGTTTTCAAACAACATAAATGGTTCATTATGTTCTAAGTAATTACGGTTCCCACATTCATCTTATAGAAAATGGTAGGTAACGTAGTGCAGATTTAAAAATACAAACATTGTATGGTATTGTTTGTATGGTGATTTATATGAGAAATATTACAATGCTTGCAGTTTCAAGTAACGCAAATAAAATATATACAATGTATACTGTTTATTTGAAATAGGCTACAAGATAGTATTTTTTTTCTCGGACTCGTCGAGTTTTATAACTTTGGCGATGCAGTAGATGGAAATAGTGTGGCGGGTTTGCCCAAAAAAACACACATATTACAATAATATCATGCCTGTAATTCCCGAAGGGTTGGGCAGAGCTGTATCTATTGAAAGAACACCCACATGTCCAGAGTTATGTTTTCAGTCTCATGTAATAGGGACCACGGTGACTGCCATCAACTGGGCACAAATCCTAACCGTGACTGCTACCTAACTAACACCTTGCCCAGCCGCGGAATTAAACCCAGGAACTCGTGCTCAGCTGTTGTGCTTGCGATCAAAAGACCAACGAGGCACTAGGTCAGAGTTTTGTATAAAGGGTGTAAAAGTATTCTTAACGCAAACGAAACCACCTCCTGTTCACAACACAACCAGCACCTGTTCTCCCCACCACTGCGATCATTTTTTGGTTCTAGACCATACCTGGGAACTACCCTAGTTACGGAGATATTGGGGGTCAAAGTTCCAAATTTTGCACAGCTGTTGTAAATACTAGTTTTTCAGGTTAAAATTTTACTTAAATTACCTCCATGACCCGTTTACTATTCAAAGCGCCCACTAGCACGATGTTTTAATAGTGCTACATTTAGTTTTGCCGTAAAATGTGATTTTTGAACCCAAAAAAAAAGTCGTTTCCTAGCAAAAAAATTTGCGTAGGAGTACTTAGTTAGATGTACAGAATGCTTGGTTGACGTATGTGTGAAGGGTTAATTTACACCCTGTATGTGTAACATGTATGTGCTAAAATAAAATCCCCTCGACTGACATACGCATTGCGATTATAAATGTACCTAAATAATTAAAGAAAAAAAAAATCCCCTCGGTTGCTGTTGGTGAAAAATTAAGAGGAACATCAATTATTTGAGTTAAAATAGAAAGTAATTACAGAATTACTTGTAATTCGTTATTTGTAATTGATTGTAAACTTTATTAATGACTCGATTATCTTAATAAAACACTTTAAGAAATCACGTATATTATTACACATTCAACATCAAGATATAGAACTACTTTCAATGGCCTCCTAGAAAAGTCTGCTTCTCTGCTAATAAGCCTAACAATTTTCTAGGAATAAATTACTGCTAACTTACTATTATTTAAAGCCTATTACTTGTAATTTCACAAAGCAAGCTATTTAGCTATTCAAAGTGCTGTTTGACCACGTGCATACTTTCTAAGTAAGAAAGCAAGGGAAATACTTGAATGTGGTTACTAGCTAGCTTTTGGGAACAATAGGGATGTTTTGTGACTAAAAAAAAATATCATTCTAATTAGTCAGTCTTTTAGATTATCGAAAAATATTGGATACGTATTTTTTGTTTTATCAAATCAATAAAAATTGTCGAAGATAAAACGCGTTAAAGATTTGAGTGGGGGGTTGCGACGTCACTCACCGGTAAAGAATGTCATAAAAATGTCTTGGAAAATGACGTCATACTAGTTTTCAGAGCACTGGATCGTCTTCATTGCTTGTATACATGAAAAAAGAAAAAATACGTGTCCAATATTTTTTGGAAATCTATCTGACGGATTAATTATATAAATATATATTTCTTTTATTTTTTTTTATTACAGATAGGCTATATATTTTTTTTGTTAACTACCCTATTAGTAATTCGTGGCGAGATTTTTTTGTGTGTAAGCCCATTTGTGACAGTACTGTGATCTTCGTTCAGTTAACGACCTGGTAAACTTCAGCGGCCTTATTCAAGTCCACTCAATAAAATTTTTCGGTCATCATCATCTGCCTAGCCTTTTTTCCAACTATGTTGGGATCGGCTTCCCCTCTAACTGTTGCATCAGCTGTATCCTGTTATACTGGTAACCGGCCACAAGATAGTTCGAAAAGCCAACAAACAGTCCAACCAAGAGATTTAAGATTATCCAGTCGTGTTATCCAAGTCAGCTCTGAATTAATGGTATGCGGCAAAAAAATCTAATCGCTCTGTTTTTTGCAACAGAGTTGAGAACAGTCTAGGAAGACGACGATGACTTGGCAAGAGGAATATTAGTCCCACTTTTTCTTTTTAATCTTCGCAGGCCACCGATATGTTTTCAACACCATTAACTATTCATGCAATCCATACAAATGACGTAAACATTATAATGAAAAGAAAGTGAAACCTGTCTAGCTGTTACAAACATTAAACTGTTACTAATAAAACAATACTTTTATTGCAGATTCCGTTGGCGAAGCAAAAACTATAAGAAACTAGAAACTTTATGATAGCGGATAAACCGTATCAAGATTGGAACAAACTGGTATGAAGGGATGTGAAACAAGATTAGATCTTTGAGAAACCGCGGATCAAGAGTGTTTGAGGAAGTTGCGGACGGAAATACTAATATACAAGAGGACGAAAAAATCGAAAGTGAGGATCACAAAAAGTGAAGACAATATTTGGACAACGGTTCATTGACATTCAAGTTTGGACGAGGGGTGTGAAATTTTATACCGAAGAGAAAAAAAATATTTTATTGGAAATCCATCTTCGAGATTGTATCCAGTTGTGTACGGAGTGCGTCAAGAGAATTGCACTTTCAGTCTTTACTTGCACCAATTCGCTACACTGGTAATCAAAGACTGATCGAAGAAAGGAAAATCGTTTATCTTTATTGGCATCAGTCATTGTTTGCAACATACTTGCAGCGCATGAAGAAAATACCACTGATTTATTAGAGAAAGCAAATAATATACCCAATAGAAATCCTACCGAAGAAGTCAAAACCAGACAGTTCTCAAGATTATTAAGTCATCAAAGACAAGAATCAGCTTGTTAAGTAATTGAGTATCATCACAATGAAAAGATAACATTACGACGTAATTGATAGTTGCATAGAAACCTATCATTTGCTTTAACAAATTGTAATTTGCGGTTGAAAATATCTAATAGCTTTTTGTTCCGACGAAAATTGTGAAGATGCGGACAAGACAATTAGATTAGCAACGGTAAATGTAATCTTGCACGGTGTAACCTTTGCAAAGGTTATAAGAAATGACGATGATATTAAGAATCGTAATAAAGAAGTACCATTGCTAGTGGAGTGAAAAAGAAACAATGTTATGGAACAAAGGAAAGTGATACCAATTAATAAGGAAATGGAGTGAACGAGCAAAGGTAGGCACTGCACTGGACAAATGTATTTGACAGGTGAGTTTAAAAAATATATTATTACTACTGCGAATAGCTGCAAATAATAAGGAATTTCAAGAGTTAGATATTATCTCCCTAAATAAAAGTAGGTTCCAGAGGAAACGTCTATTGAAACTACCACGATTTTTTCTATGCTTAACATGTCTAAAACAAAAGAAGAATCAGATTATAGAACAAACAAAATTTAATAGCAATATAAGAAATTCAAATTCTTAGAGTCAGTAGAACCCACAAATTCAAAGAAATATTTTACGGTGTATGCATTGTTGAAGTAATTTTATAGTAAACTGTTGAAGTAATTTGAATATAACGACTGTCATTGTCGTTTTACTGAGGTGCATAGGTGAGAGCTATGTCATGATTTTCTCACGATGTTTTCTTATAAAAAAACTTTATACGCCATAATATTTTATTTGCTACAACAAATATTTGTTATATGCGTGCAAAACTATACACAACACTTTAACAACCGTATTGGAAGCAAGTTTGATTAATTGCCATTTAACTAGTTTATACCGTGACTTCGGCCACACTAAGTCGTTCCGTATATTTTTGCGTAATTAATCAAAAGTTAAATAATAAACTTGTTTAGGATTTCACACATTAACACACGCATATTGATTATTAACGAGTTTATCTTTGATGTAAAGATATCCTGCATAACAGTTGAAAAATAATGATAGGTGTTGTCGATAATAATTGCTTGTTAATACAAGCAATTTTTAGTGATGTAAAAGTGTTACGCCTGTTGTTGTTGACAGTTCAAAGAGTGAAGAAGCAAACAGGGTCGTTTAAAGACTAAGATTTTTTAAACACAATCATAACGAACCGCTTTGAACCCTAATGCTATTTATTTGCCAACTTCAACAATAATAACCATTGCGTTATTACATAGTCCATTAGATGGAATTCTTTTAACATACGATGCAATGAAATATTCTTATTTCCTTTAACATCCTTTGGATTGTTATAGACAAGTTAAATTGAAAAAAAAGCTAGATGATGACGATTTTGTAGATAAGTGTGGTAATTGGCTGCTGTTTTTCATGCAGGTTCTTGTCAATAGACCCGGTGTCGTAAAGTTTGTTGTATTAACTAAACAATATTAATACTCGTAAATACAACCTGCGGTTTACTAGATAAACTAGTGGAGTTAGATCCGTATTAAGGACAAAGAAAAGGCAATTTCTTTTTGGTTTATCATAATTGGTGGATTATACTAGTAGTTGCAGAAACAGTAGCGAGGAAACTTTGCTATATCATAAATGGTGGTTTGTAATGGTAGGTGCAGTTACAATACCGCAGAAACTCAGGATTTAGAACGTGCGGTGGCCCAGTCCTGTGGTAACGATCCCAACTGGTGTGTCGTAGGTCGTGGGATCGTAATTAGGCAGACACTTTACTAGGTACAGTCGCAGTTCATAAAGCGACCTGAAACTGTTTTTTTTTTCGATCAACCTTAAACCTAATGCTTTGGGGATAAAGTTGAATATCTATTAAAGTTTGACAAATTGTAGAAGTTTTATGTGCTGGTGTCGGTACTTTGTGTAATTTATTTCATCAGAACTGCTCCCTAAACGGTGAAGTAGACTTGTGTCCCAGAAGTTGAAACATTATAGGCTAATTAGGTAGTTATTAATATATATTCAAGCTTTATTCTGAGATGTTTTCACATACGACGATAAAAAAAAGAAAATTGAGGTTCGCGACACGAACGACAAAAGACAATGTCAGTGAAATCGAGATATAATTAAGTTCATAAATCACTCTTACTCTCAATTACTAACAGATATAGTAGGGCTGAAAGCCAATTCATGTTTTGATAATATGCACTAGAAACTGTTTAATATAAATTACTTCCTGTAATTCACTATTAGTTTAAAGAACATTGACGAAAAAATGTATTACGCAACTGCAGTGAAAAAAGGCATTGCTGAATATCATAAAATAGATAATAATATGATATTTTTTTGACCTATTCACTTTGTTTAGATAAAATATTCAAAAACACGATTAACGTATAATTAACTGAGATCGCGTCTATCAGAGAAGATTGAAGAAGACCTGATGCGTTGTTTCAAATGAATTGGGATAAGGGTAGGAGAATGTTGATGATGTATCATCATTAAAATTCTTCTACAGGTCGCGCCACGTAAAACGAACGCTGCAGGGCAAGCTACGCATTAGGCGATTTATAGGTCTACTTGGTAGTATGAGGAAGGCGCAGGGGAGTGGGGTGCGCGAAGCATTTTTGCCGGTACGCTATTGGTCCGTCAGTCCGTCTACGTCACGAAATACCATCGCGCACAAAAGTTGTCCGAAATATTTTTATGCAACAATGGAGAAAGAGAGATTTATGACGTTTATTGTTTTATTAAGAGAGAGGCTGTTAAAATTATTATTGATAATTTAATTTAAAACAATGCATGAAACGGACCGCAGCTGCAACCAAATGTTCTGAGTCTACCAATGAGAAGCATTGTGTTTTTAATTGAACACACAACACACACACAAAATTTTTTTAAATTCCATTTTATGATATTATTTTTTTTAATTCCAACCTGCAAAAAAGCAATATACTCAGTCGCAAATGAAAATCTAGTTCGAAAATAAAACAATAGACATATTACTTTCGTGCGCGAGTGTACCCCTGCGCGAACACACCCCCCCTGCTTTACCCTCATCGTGGGGTCGGCGCAGTCTGCCTTCTTCATCCTTACTCCTCTATAACTCGTCATGCCATCAGACACCTTCTTCATCATAACAAAAGCGATGATGAACTAATTTTTTTTTTTTAATGGGACAAGCCCGCCTCACTATTCCTAAACCACTGTAACTTCTGTAAGCCAGAATCAACAGTGGCGACCACAAGAAAAGCGCCGAGACAATGAAGCTCGACGAAGTCCCAGAGAAATGATTGAAGAAGTTAGTGAGAAATTGTTGTATCTACAGGGTGTAAATTAACCCTTCACACATACGCCAACTAAGCATTCCATACATCAAACTAAATACCCCTACGCAATTTTTTTTGCTGGGAAACGGCTTTTTTTTTTGGGGTCAAAAATTACATTTTACGGTAAAACTCAATGTAGCACTCTTAAAACATTGTGCTAGTGGATGCTTTGAATAGTATAAGGGTCAAGGAGGTAATTTAAGTAAAGTTATAACCAGAAAAACTAGTATTTACAAAAACAGCTGTGAAAAATTTGGAACTTTGAGCACCAATATCTCCATAACTAGGGGGTTCCCAGGTATGGTCTAGAACCAAAAAATAACAGTTAAGAACAGTGGTGGGGAAAACAAGTGCCCTTCGTTTGCGTTAAGGGTACTTTTACACCCTTTATATCATTGTGACCCACGATAATATCTATGAATTCAATCAACACTGAGAGAACCATCTATGACGAAGGGACCACCAATAGCCACACTGACCAACGTTTTTACACGAGTTTCTCTAATCTCGCTAGATAGGTAGTAGCTATCAATTTTATTTTTCAAAAAACAAAGGTATACCTTCTATTGATAGCCAAACCTTAGAAGTACGAGACAAAAAGGGCTATACAGTGTTTTTGCGTAGAGTAGGTACTTTATATGCGGGTGTTGACAAAAAACTCGTTGATTGGCAGCCGAAGAAAGTGGTTGCAGTGATTTAATTTAAATTAGAGTCAGTGAAGTATTGAGACTTCATTTTTAGTCATTCTAAATGGAATAGAGAAGACGGAAATAAAGAAACGATTTAATGAATCTAAAGGTGTGATATTTTGTTAAGTGATTTTAGAACAAATAGTCACTGTAGTAACATCACTATCTATTAAGAGTTTAAGGCAACCGGTAATGGGCTGCGGGATGTTAAAAGAGATACAGGAACATGGGTGGTTTTTAGTCAGTAGAAGTCTGACAATCGCTTTTGCTCTGCGTAAGAGCGGGAGGGGTGGTATTTGATGATTTCCCAGCCCCCCCCAAAAAAGGCATCCAGTAATGCTAGTTACTTTTGGAAAAAATTGAGTAAATCGAATACAGGCTAGTGCAACTGCTTTAACATACTTTTCGCAAAAGAAGAAACGTTGAATTTATATTCTTTACGATCTGAGTTTAATTGGATCAGTCAATTAATGCTTGGCATAAAATCTAGTGGCATTCAAAATCATAAAATCTTACGTAACGAATACTGTGAACTTGGTCGCAAGAAAGCGACATTTGTCATTATTTTCATCGCGACATTACAAAGTAAAGAGCACAAAAATGTTACTCCGCATATTTCCAAGGAAAGCTTAGAAAAACGTTACGTGTTTGGACTATAAAACTTAATATAGCAAGTACGAAATAAAAACATTCTACGAGCGTATTATTTTCAAACTTATTGGGATTCGTGTCTTCACCTTTGCCTCATGGGACAGTGTGTGAATCATATAGTAATACCAACCTACGCTCTAGGTTCAATATTGGCTGGGTATTCTATCCAGTTATTTTCTTTCCAAGGGAATTGTTTGTGCTCTCTTCTTCTATCTATATGTTTAAAAATCAATGCCACTTTTCGTTGTAATTTTATAACTCAAGAACGGGCTCACCTATCCAAACCAAATGTTTAGGCTTTGTTCGAACTATTTAGTAGATGGTTTATGTGAAGTTTGCACAAAATCGGTCGAGCGGTTCTTCATTTATCACATTTTTTGTAACAAATAAATTCAATACTGTCCGGGCAGGACCACGTCTGCCAGGTCCGCTAGTTCTTTATATTTTCATGACCAGCTAACTTAACTATTACCTACATCATTATTGTGTGTGGTACTCGTACACACTCATTATTTCACAGCTGCATTTGCAGTTATAATCAATTATTCCAATAATGTTATAGTATGGATGATCTTTTAAGGCAAAGCCGCTTTAGGGCTTAGGGGCAATGGGCACAGATGAACACAGGTACTGCGCGGTGCTTCCATTTCCATAACCTGCTTTTGATTTAATATCTTGGTCATCTCGCAACCGTTTGCTAACAGAGGATTTGCCGATTCGCTGACATAACGGGAACCACCGCACATGGAACGACTTCATTGAATGACGATGACTTAAAAAATAAAAGTTGTCCTTGCATTCGCGAAAGAGAAAGCACGTGCTTTATTTTGCAGCTCATTACAAATTCTCGTGGTGTAGGTGGCACTCTCGCCGTTGTCATGCACTTAGACTTCTATAAATATGAAACGTCACGCGTTTAGGCTCAAAGATCACAAACGTGTTTGACGTCACGTTGTCACAGTCAATGAAATACCAGCTGATGATAATCAAACCCGTTTCATAGCATCTGGGCACTTTTAAAACTAAACTGGGAAAAAGGTTAGGAATTCGAGGCGAAGTATTAATTAAAACCCACGATATCCTTAGTATCAGGTAACAAATTCATCAAAGTATGATTCACGACTGGATTGAAAAACGAATAATTTTGATCACGACATTATCAACAAAACTGATGTGTTTTTTTGCATTTGAGTTACGTGGTAAACTTTAGTACATTATGATATAAGTGCGGTAAGTTGAAAATTACAGCCGAGGCGATGTTGCTTGCCCGAGCCGTAGGCGAGGGCTAAAAGAAAGCAGAGGCTGTAATTATCAAAGCGCACGTATGTCATACGACGTTTTATAACATATTTGCGAGGAAATAAATAAAACTCGGACTTTCTTAAACGAATAAATCTTTAATTAAAGCAGTTATGGAAATTTGAGCAATTAGTAAAATTGATTATTATTTCTTAACAAATAAGCGATGCGATTTTTTTTCAGGCATAGGCACAAAACAGCCAGTATTATTAATAAAGTAAATTAATATTTTTGTTTTTGCTACAGATATTAATGGTTGTAATTTATTGTCGAAATTAATAAAATTAAAGAATTAAATGTTTATTTATTATATTTTATCTCCCAAAGTTAATTTTATTCATAAAATGTTGACCACTTTTCTGAAATAAAAACTCTTTGCTAAGATTTAAAAAAGTAGGTACCGTTCGTTTTGACAGAGCATCTTCCTAAACCGTGCGATTTACATTACATTACCGCACAAGTACGTAATGAGATACATTACGATATTGAAATTGGTGAAATAAGAGACCCTTTACGAGCAAATGTGTTATAAATTAATTTTACAGGTTACCTTAGCTGTTCCTCTTTAAAACTTTAGAATTCCACGGATGGCTTATTAAACCAAAAAGGCACCTATTTCAAGCAGATCATTGTGTAAATAAGGTACAATCTTCTACACGAAAAACATTACAGTAGGTATAGCATATGCGAATCATTATCCTCCTCAAAGTTACCTCTGAGAATTCACTTTTCTGACTCACGTTTCCAACTAGTTTATCGATTTTATCTATCTATACATCAGTGGTTGTCAACATTATTCCCAAAACATTGCAAAGGTGACTGGTTTATGTTAAGCTCAATTGGCTCATTCCATTGTAGTCTACTGCTGGAGTTAGGACTCTCCAATCTACCGTGTCCATCCCAATACCATGTCCTATGTTTTCTACATCTAGTCTGTTCTGACCAACTCTTTGAGGTCTTATCGGTTCATTTGACTGAAGAGCGTCTAACACTCACTACGCTTGTTGACAAGCAATATACAGGGTGTAAAATTCTGTAATTTTTTTTGCTGCGAAACGGCTTTTTTTTGGGGTCAAAAATCTAATTTTATGGTAAAACTCAATGTAGCACTAATAAAACATTGTGCTAGTCGATGCTTTGAATAGTAAAAGAGTCATGGAAGTAATTTAAGTAAAGTTATAACCTGAAAAATAAGTATTTACAAAAACAGCTGTGCAAAATTTGGAACTTTGACCCCCAATATCTCCGTAACTTAGGGGTTCCCAGGCATGGTCTAGAACAAAAAATGATCGCAGTGGTGGCGAGAACACGTGCCTTTTGTTTGCGCGTTTACACCCTTTATCGATTCGTTCGCTGCATCTGTCATTGGTACTTCCACAAATAATTCAGCTTGAGTCTAAATGCTAGTTTAGTTACAATAAGAATAATATAATCCGAATCAGCATAATAATGTTCCCACAACTAGGTATAAGCTATAACACAACACACCTTTGTGGAAAAATATAGCAGAATAAAATGAGTGAACAAGAAAATTGCTCATTTAAATGTAGACAATTCACAACTGACTTGTTGACATGTTATTTGTTATTGTTGTCTCTTTCAGCAAGACTGCCATGACCGGTCAATGGAGTTGTTACTATTGCCACCGTTCTTGACGGCAATGTTGTTGATCACAATTCGAATTAAGCAGTCAGGATCAGGTCACATGATAGTGTAAAATCTTTATAGGGTATTATATGTGTTTAAAATTTCATAGATGTTATAATAAAGCAGTGTAAATGGACACTATAAAAGGTGACCGTAACCTTGGCAAAGTTCTAGATGTCGATACAACTGCTCTCATGAGGATTAATTAAATGGCATAGACGAACGCGTCGAACTATTAAACTCAATTAATCTAAAAATTACCATCATCGTTCGCCTAGCCATTTCCCAAATTTATTGAGGTTGGCTTTCAGTCTTACCGGATGCCCCATGGTGAGACTGGTTGTCAGTCTTTAATAATATAAATGCAGATTTAAACAATTAAATCAACAGTAAAACATTTCGGAAAAAGTTTGACTACCATTATTCCACAAGTTTTGTGAGTAAATAGTTACAAGTTAGAACCAACAGATGCTATCTGTCACGATTCTGTAGACACGTCCAATAACTGTCGCTCTATTAAGAGATTATCTTGTCGTGACGAGCATGGGGTTTCGAAAAGTCATTGTGTTGAAAGGGGAAGCAAGGTTGAAAGGCTTGATAGACGAAGATTTCGGCAATCGAGATTTTGTTTTATCCAAAGGCAGAATAATAAGGCCATTTTAATACAAAAGGGCTTTAGGGGAGTCGTTGAGGTAGTATCAATTATCAAAAAAATTTAGCTAAGAAATTCTTGTGTATAAATAGACTCAGACCAAATAAAAAGTAAAGACGGAACTCTGCGAACAGCAAAGTGAGGCCAGTCAAACTACGCTTTGCCGTGTACATACACAATACACGCACATACGTACATTATAAACTACGCCTTGGTCCTAAACTTTTTATTTGGTCTGAGACGTGTGTGCGTGTATGCGAGGCGTAGTTTGACCGACAGAGTTCCGTCTTTACTTTTGATTTGGTTTGAGATGAATAGACAACAGCTTCTACCTAATTGATAAGCTTCTAACTTTAGCTAGTTGCTGGTGGTCAAACAAATTTTTATCTTTTTTTCTGATATGATTGAATATGTGAATGTAGTTTTCTAGGTATTAAATATAGTTTCTTCGATCACAATCCTGTTAATACAGGCCCAAACGTAGTCACAGTGAAGTACTTAAAAAAACAAATGTCAGCGCCATCTGTTAGCAAAGCAACTTACTAACTACTTAGCAAGCGTGCAGAGGCTGTAACAAACGTGAAGCTTAGTTTATTAACTTTCAGTAGATGGCGCTATGCTTAAAACGTAAAAGTGCTATATTCAACTTGAACATAGTGCTATTACGTTTCAACGCCAGATGTCAGGGCTTCAAGTTTATGGATAAACTTGCGACCTAGTCGGTAGGCTTTTTTTTAATTCCTCCCTTTATATAACTTGAATATTATGAATTAGTTTAAAGCTAACAAATAATGTTATTTATGAGCAATAGTAACCTATTACTCGAGAGGATATGCAACAGTGACTTTATCAAAAGCATGTGGGTGTGCGTGGTTCATAAAACACTTGCCTTACCTACTATATTTTACTGTATATAAAAAAAAAAAAAAAAAAGCATTTGACACCGTTTCCGTTCCCACCCTGGTGACCAAACTGGAGAAACTTGGAATAAGGGGAACTCCTCTCAAATTCTTCGTAGACTATCTCACAAACAGGAAACAGAAGGTTAAGATTGGAGAATATATTAGTGATGACAGTAAAGTGTTGTTCGGCGTACCGCAGGGTAGTGTCCTGGGTCCCACACTATTTCTAGCTTACATTAACGATCTTTGTAACCTAAAAGTGGAAAACGCAAATATATTTTCCTACGCTGATGACACTGCTGTTGTCTTCCATGGGCACAGTTGGTCCGATGTTAAAATGAAGACAGAGAGAGGCATGTTCCAAATTGCGACTTGGCTCGATAGCAACCTTCTCACGTTAAACACTTTGAAAACCAATTACATATGCTTCTCTATTTATAAAAAATCACAACCAGATGATGTGTTCAACATTAAAGTACACTCAAGCAACACATGCGATAACAATAATTGCGCTTGCCCCTTAATTAAAAAAGTTTCTGAAACTAAATATTTAGGTGTAATTATTGACCAGAGATTGTCGTGGTACTCTGATGTTGAACATGTTTCTGGAAGGATTAGGAAACTGGTGTGGATGTTTAAAACGCTCAGATATATTGTGCCCATAAATATAAAAAAGAAATCAGGGTCTGATAGAAATTTGTTAAATGAAATATATATCTCTCTAGCCCAATCAGTTATAGCCTACTGTATCACAATATGGGGAGGTGCAGGAAAATCAAAGTTTATACATGTTGAACGAAGCCAGCGTGCTTTAATAAAAATTATGTATTTCAAAAGGATCACATACCCTACTGAGAGTCTCTATCAGGATAGTGGACTGGTTTCTGTTCGAAAGTTATATATCATACGTACTGTTCTCAAAAAGCATAAAAATCTGCCATATGATTCAACTGCAATAACAAGAAGACGAAAAGATCTCATAGCACAGGTTCTACAAACAAAAACGAAATTTGCTGCCATTCAGTACATTAAACTATCATGTCAACTTTATAATAGGATAAATAAAAAAATATATGTTCACAATAAACAATTACACGAGTGTAAAAAAGTTATAACTAATTGGATAAAGTCACTAAATTACATAGACACTGAGGCGCTATTGCAACACACTAAATGAAACACATACATGCACACAAACATCCACACACACACCAACACACACGCACATACATGCATACAAACACGCAAACACACATCCACACACACACCAACACACACACACCAACACACACGCACATACATGCATACAAACACGCAAACACACATCCACACACACAAACCCAAACATATACACACAAACATACTGTTTATATCTAAGGTTCTAATTTATTATATTGCTGTGGAAGAGCGGAGTCTCCTAACACAGGCATTACTTGCTTAAAGGGAGGCTCCAATCACCAACTAATGTAAAACCTTTTGTTCAAAAATAAAGATTTTGTATTTGTATTTTGTATTTGTATTTGTATCACTTTTTTGAATTTGTTAATGGTCTTTTTTACCAAAAAGAGGTTTGTTATTTGGTGGCTTACCAGCCATCCTTGCTTACTTCTTGCTTGTTTGACTATAATCTAATATTTTAATAAGATATTTTAGGATAGATAACTAAACTAACATCTATTTAACGGTAGCCACTAATTACACCATTAATTAAATGTAAATAACACGAATATACCCGACACCCACAGTTAATGAGTCAGAGTAGGTCATATGCTAAACACCCTGCGTTCACCTGCTTTCCTTGTCATTCAATCATCTTGCCCCTCATTTTATATGTTTGTCTATCCATTCCAGGCCTGTAACACTAACTGCCGTAGTTAGAGTCGTTTAATGATTACTTAAACCATCACTTACTGCCGCACTCAGAGAGCTATAATGATTACTTAGGCCATTACTTAGCAAAGGTTTTGACAGTTTTGTCATACAAAAGTATGTCAAACCTTTGCTAAGTGACGGCTTAGGTAATCATTAAATATCCCTAAGTACTGCAGTTACTCAAAGTTTGGTGCGTCAAATCTTTACTTAGTGATGACTTAAGTCATCATTAAGCGTCTTTGAGTGCGTCAGTAAGTTGCATAGTTGTAAACAGTCATGCACAAGCACTAACTAAACACTTTAGTTTAGCAAAATTTAAAAGCATTTTCTCGTGAAAAACGATGGTGATACTCTGTCCTCCTCGTTTGTCAAGTCGAACTGAACGATGTAGTCATAAGTGCTACTATTGTGTACCCAATAACACTTTGTCGTGGCACAAAATGTTATTGGGTTTTTCCATCACGAATATCTTAGTAGCAGCCACGGAGGCTGGATTTATTTATTTCTTAAAAAACAAAACCAAAAAGATATGTGCCCGTTTGGTAGTAATAGACATACTCCTGTCACAGTCCTGTTAAGGGACTTGAACATGACTGACGATCTCAAAATGATGATGTACAGTCGATCAAGCTAATGAATATACAGCCAGCCAACTTTCAAGATTGAATTAAAATATTACACTAATATTATAAAGGCGAAAGTTTGTGAGTGTGTATGTTTGTTACTTCTTCACGCAAAAACTACTGAACGGATTTGGATAAAATTTGGTATACAGGTAGTTTATAATCTGGATTAACACATAGGATAGTTTTTATCCCGATTTTATCTTCTTGTGGGATAATTTTCGAGTTGTAGCGGGTGAAGCCGCTGGCAACAGCTAGTAAGTAATAAAGTTAATACAATATTTACTTTTATTACATACTGATACATTTAGAGACAGATGTCAAACGATACAGCGTTTCGTTTAATGCGAAACACTTTATTAATCAAAAAACGCAATCAATATTTTCAGTGAATAGGAATTATAAAGATTTCTGCAAGTAAGTAGTATTTGAACAAGCTAAAATACCTCTGTCTAATTCTTCCGCAATCACGCGTTGTAAAAATGTTGGTAGGCTCGTGAAAACGTAAGAAGATATCGCGACCTCTCGTGTCCGGCCCTGCTGCAAGCCATGGTCTGGGGCGAGAGGAAATGAGATGCCGTCGCCTCCTTTTGCGAAGTCGTGATGCTAGCGAAGGAGGTGGCGGAACGTGGGAGGGAGAGAATCTCTCGCACCCGGACGTCGCGGACCACGTGATGGCTTCCAGCCACCGTAGGCACGCGCTTGTGAACGGTGAGTAATGGGTGAGCTCGCCGACCGTTCGTCTTATGACGACGACAGGCCGTGTCGAACGGTGTGTTCGTGTTCCACGCGCGCCTCAAAGAGATGTCAGCAACATGGAAGGGGCCCAAAAGTGCCGACGCCCGTCGAGGCTGCGGGTTTTTCGAAAGAGATACTGAGGCCTCGACACAAAGGGCCCCCCGCACAAAAACAGGGGTAAATTACTTTTTTCACAGGTAAATGAATGTAAAATAACAGTGTTGGTGGCATTATTAAATTGTCAACTAAAAGTATGCCAGCGACTTTGCCCTCGCGGAGTTCGATAATTGCCACACGGGATCGTACCAATGACTTTAAAAGTACACTATGTTTACCATCTGCGATAAAATTTCCGTTAACTTACTTGGCAGATAATTTCTTAAAAAGCTGTTCCATTCTTGAATTTGTTTTGTAAGCAGTGGATATTAAATAGGGTGTTAATCCAGGTTACAAACTATCTAAACTGTGCGTCATTTTCCATACAAAAACTATCGGAAGTTTTGCGTGAAAGAGTAACAAACATTCCATCCATCTATATTTACAAACTTTTGCATTTATTATACATAATATTAAGATATATGACAAGTCACGACACAGCAGGAGTGTGGAAAACAGCACTAGCAACGTAACAGAAAAAAACTGTACTTTTCTGTTCCTTGGCACAAACTATAGAAGCTTAAACATTTAAAACTTCTTTTGTAAATGATAACGTAAAAGCTTTGGGGGATGATATTAAACAAAACATTGTGACTACCTAAATAAGATACTTGTAGGATTAGGGCAGGTAAAGGGAGAAGCGGCTGGTATTAGACTGATACTAATTTGAGTTGATGCTATCCAGCAAACGGGACGATTAATTCTCAACTTATTATCTTTCCATTCGTCGCTGTCCTACCTGGTGTAAAGAAAACGCTGTAAAAATGAATATCTTTACTGCCTTTGCTTCTTTATTTACTATGCCTACAATCTATTCTCTTTTAAGGTCCTTTTTATTGGGGCGGGGTGGAAAATCATCAAATAACCAATAATAATAGCACGGTTAGCGCAGTGGCTCAAGCAATGGACTGCTGCGCTGCGTGTCGCGGGTTCGATCCCCGCACGGAACAAATATTTGTATGAACTACAGATAGTTATTTCGGGTCTGGGTATTTGTGTATGTGAGTTTAAATGTTTGTGAACGCACCCACGATACAGGAGAAATTCCTAGTGTGGGGCAACGTTTAAAAAAAAAAAAGAAAGAAAAAAAAAAACCCCTCCTGCTCTGGGCAGAGCGGAAGGGAGTGTCAGACTTCTACTAGGTAATTAAAAATTACCTATGTTCGTTCTGAGCTCTTGTGGCGAGGCCACGGTATCTCTTTCGAACAACCCACAGCCCCGACGGTTCTTATAAGGTCCTCTCTCACTATCCATTCATTAAGATTTATATTAACCACTCTTTTAGTCACGTGCATTTCATCTCTCCTTATCACACACTTGTATCAAGAAAAACAATTAATTTTCAACTTTTCTGCTACTGACCACATGTTAACCAATTGCCTATGTTTTGGTAGAATAAAAGTAACACCTTCACCATGATTCATTATGCAATCACTTAACTTGCAGACAATTTATTTGGCATATACACTTGACCTATGCCATTCTATTTATTTCTCTCTTTACTTACCTAAGGCCTCATTTACGGAGACGCGGGGCGTCGCGCGGCGCGTTTTTCGTTTTTAATTCAAGCACATGGCGATGTATGAAAACGTTAACTATTCTACGAGAAGCGATTTTTTGCTCGTTAGTTTAAAATGCAGCTTTCGTTGCGGTGTGGAGCCGCCTCTCAGTAAATGAATAAAAAAGTACGCAAAGAGCCTACTGCACGCGCCGCGCGACGCCCCGCGTCTCCGTAAATGAGCCCTAAGTTCCAAATACGCAAGTACGGAACTTAACTTATGCAATACGGATATGCTATCTATAATATAGTCTACGGAGATGGCTTGTTTTATTTAATATTCCATTTGAATAAACTGTTAGTTGTTATATTAGTAGTGCTTAAATAAAAACGCAGGAGCTCGTGGTTTAATAGTAACCGCCGATGCCTGGGTTGGTGCGTGGACGTGTGACCACCCATTACGTTCCGAGTTTCTTCCGTTAAACCGCTGGTCTCAGCTGTCATTTGAAGATCTTTGACAGTCATTCAATGGCCCGAAAGACTACTTTTTTTTGAGAGGGTGTGAAATAATCAAATGACTCCTCCCGCTCTGGGCAGTAGGAAGTGTCAGACTTCTTCTGACTAAACATCACCCATGTTCCATCTTAGCCCTTTGTATCGAGGCCGCTGTATCTCTTCCGAACAACCCGCAGCTAACGGGGCCTGCAGCACCGACGGGAATGGCACAAAAATCTAACATCTAGTCTTACCAAGGGATCATAATATTACCCAATAGGTACTTTGGGTTGTAGAGGTCAAACAGGCAGTCGCCTCGTGTAAAATACTGGTATTATGTTGCATCTGTTTGGACTGACAGCCGAACCCAACATAATTGGGAAAAAGGCGAGAGATGAATCATTACTGCTAGTCATTTGTCCTGGCTGGAAGATTCTTTGAGCACTAATAGCCTCTCGGCCCTTAACACCGATGACTCCGACACACTCCTCACGATTAGAAAACTTACAGTTTTTCCAAGTAGCTCACAACCCATAGCTTCAAACTGCGTCAATGTTAAAGCATCACAAGAATCCAAATATCCATCGATATTGACATCTTAGGAACAGTAAATTAATTTACATACTAAACCTTATCGAGGCCGCATTTTTTGGACTTCTAATTTCTTCCGAAGGGTACGGAATCTAGTTTACCTGTGTCGACACAGTTCTTGTTGGAATTCACTGTGTCTCGTGTGTCCCAGTAGGGGAAGTGGCACGACATACCGTTATGCATCTTCGACCGTCAGTCTATCGGTATACGTGGTGGTACCCGGGCGTATCACAACGGGTAATCGCGAGTTAACGTGAGTTTTGATTCAAGTATTAATTAACGGTAAGTTAACTCTTTTTTTGTGATGCGGTGCGTTCAGCCGTTTTTGTTGGATGGCGTTCTGAATTTGAAATTTTACGTACGAATGCGTTTCTTTTTTTATAATTTATGGCATGTCTGGCGCATTTTTTTTTCTTGATCCTGTAAAAGTACTAACTATCCAATATTTCCTTTAGTTTTGTATAAACGTAAAATGAGGTAATTAGGATGTTATAATTCTCTAATCGATGAGCTATCAACCTGTTACCCGTGAGCTAGTGCATTCTTGCGTCCAAGTGCGTTCAACGTCGTCGAGTATAAATTATGGGATACTTTATATTTTAATAGAGGTAGGCGTAGACCTGGGCACCATTTAATTTTATCTCGTAGGGTTGTAGTTAAAAAGCTTTATAGACTATGTTTTACGTGCACTGAAAAAGCGGTTTTTCAAGTTACCGCTAGGTAAAGACTTTTAAAGATTAGCATAGGATTAAAAGTGATATTCTGTTTCTTTTATTAGTAGAAACTTGATAAAGGTTTTTGTTTTCTAATGTATTTTAGTAATGTTTTCATCGGTATGATTTTTGACGATTTTTTTTTAAGTATGTAGGTACTATACCTCGTCATTGAATTTTTTGATAATAATATGATTTGATTGTGTTATTGAACACTAGTGTGATAAACAGCTTTCAAAACTTATTAACACTTAAGTATATGTGTACTTATTCAAAAAATTATATAGTGACATAAACAATCCAATGCAAGGTGGATGGCACATCGACGCTTAACCCCCTTCAAAAAAATAAAATTTGACATTGCTCATGAAAGAAAAACAGTAGTTCCATGCAGTTATTTTTAATAATAAAAATAAAATTTAAATGAGGGCTGATTCAGTATGATGTACTAAATGGCCTTATACTCACCTCGATTTACACCAGAAGAGGGAAATCGCGGAAAAACAAACAAACAACTGAATATAAAGAGACAACTAAACGGGTCAAAGTAATACAAACAATTCATTGAAGCATCACTAAAATCTAATCCAAACAATGTGTTGCGTGTGTTCTCTAATATCTGCTAACTCGCATGCACTTGCTAAATTCTTGACATTGTGCCGGAGAGAGCACAGAGTTATGCAATTTGTAGAATTGCAATACTGCATAAATATGACGTGAGATTAATTAGACAAGCTGATACAGGCTGGCAGAAATAATCAAATAAATTCAAAATATTATATTTTCTAGAATATGGTACTTAAGATGTTACAGTAAAGTTTCAGCATATCCTGCGAGAAAAAGACGTGCAAATAACTAATGGGTGTAGTATTAGGTAATTTTTTTTTTCTTTAAAAGAAATACATTTTGGCAGTTAAGGTTCAAGTCTCATGATTAGATGGGACTTAACAATTCCAGACTCTGTCGCTGCTTTTGAAAAATTTCTAATGGGTAAACCCAATAACACTTTACTTGATCTGGGATTTGAACCAAGCACTTTGTATAGGTACTCGGCTACTAGTTGCGATTGCGACCATTTGCGCAACGAGGCAATAATCAGTTGGCAAAAGTAACGATGTACCGTTAATTATTGCTGAAAAGCAGAGATATGCCAAAAATAGGAAACTGTTATTATCAATAGGGGATCGGACAAAAAATAAAATAATTAGTCCGTCAGATAGATTTCCAAAAAATATTGGACACATATTTTTCACATAAACAAAAAATTAAGATGATACAGTGCTTCGAAAACTCGTGAACTCTTCTAAAACGTCACATGATAGTACATTTTTTACCTATGGTGTCACAACACCCCCCCACTCACGATCATTGACGCGTCTTATCTTCGTCAAATTTTATTAATTTGATAAAAAAAAACGTATACAATATTTTTCGATAATCTTACTGACGGACTAATTAAAATCATATTTTTTTTACTCAGAGATCCCTTATTGGCCCCAGAATACAGGATGGTTTTAAGAAAAGTACATGTATGAGCTTACAAAGGGAATAAAAATGTTAATGCTGCAGGCTAAACCTACAAAATATGTAAAGGCTAACGACGGTTTACTTACTGGTGGCAAGTCCTATTAGGACAATTAGAGCATCAGTCATTTTTGTAATATGTTATATGAAGCAAAGATTGTTGCCTTGCCAGGCTATATTTCGTTAGTTATACTTGAGGATCCATGAATTATTACTCAATCAATTCCAATTAGGCCCGAAAATGCAGTATTATGCATTATAAATGCTTACATAAGTTATTCATAATAGTATATTCATTGAAGACGTGACTGCATTAGATTAGGTAAAATGTTACGAGAAATTACAGGATATTATGAAATGCTATCACTGAGTAAAATTAATGTTATGTAAACAATAAACAATTATCTCACTACAGTGATCCAATTGCTAAACGACGTCAATATTAATAACATCCACTAAAGATGTCATTTGGTACACGCGTTTCGTAAAAAGCAACGGAATCGGAAATAGATTTTACTAGACAAAAATCAATGAACACAAGCAGTCTTTCAAGATTATCATAATCATCCTAGCACCATGTTACTTGGGATCGGCGTACTGGCACAGTGTACGGAAAAATAATGTAGATTATAGACCGTAAATGTAGACGTTACTGGCCATTCGTCGTTAAAACTTCAGTATGCAGATGCAAAATTTAGAATAAAAATCATCTATGCACGTCATCTTCGAAAAATATCTTACTAACCTCTTTACAACAATGACATCTTGACCACTAACAGTGTGTACAAACAAAATAGTATAGCAACGGTGAAAGTGCCTAACCAACACTGGCTGTGTACTCGTAACGTTTTATTTAAGATGTAAACATTAGCTGTATTAATACCTACACTTACTTGTGTCTTCTTAGAAATGGTACACGGTGCTTGTGTGGCCTTATACGTTAGGCATTAGTGTAGCTCATCAACTTTTTCTTACATCGTTTTTCTCGTAGTTTTTTTTTCTGCCAATCGTCACAGAATCCAAGACATTAAAATTTCATTGCCTCGGCGATTTTTCGGCGATCGCCACAGTACAATAAAAAAAAAGCTAAATGCTAAATGCTATTTCGGCGCAATAGTAGCCAAAATTGGTAATCCAGTCTAATTTTTCATAGATCTCATACGATTTTTCAATAAATTCTCAAATTAAAATCAGCTCAGCTACTATTTTGAAAATCATACTGGTGTGCTGTCAATATTGACTATTACAATATTTGTGAGTTCATCGGCAAATTAAATGACATTAAATCTTATTGTATCTGTTAGCATTCTTAGCTCTGCATCGGTGTTATGTTTCCCAACACTGAATCAAGGTTACTTTCGCTCAAAGATTATTGCGTTTTAAGGGCACTTTCATTTAGTACAAGTTATCCTTGTTTTATTAACGTAGGTATAACGCTTTCTCCGTTCATCCGGGAGAGATTTGGTGCTTTTATTATTGTAGTTAGTCTTATTGCAGTCGAGAGCTTGCGGTGTTAATTGGTACTCAATGAGGATATCGTGGGTAAGTACTAGGTATTATTTTATTAGTTTATGAGCAGTACTTACCAACTTATCTATTTATGCTGTTAAGTTAATTTTTTACATCTCTTGACCATTTTCCCTGAGGACTTGTCACCTTGGATTGTTATGAGTTTATGACATCCAACCTGATGCTGACTACTTCTATTTACTTTTTGGCGCTTTTATCAAGTCTAATACTTGAGGGGTTTGGCGCTGATAGTCGAAATACAGGCTCCGCCTAGTTCGGCTACAGATGGCTGTACCACTTATACTGTTTTAAACTAGCCTGTTGAAATATTTTGTAAGTTATGTCTAAGTTTAATGAAATAAACATTATTATTATTATTATTACTTTACTTCTATTTATTGATGCTAATATGTATGATTTCAAATACAATGTAAATTGTTACCTGAATAAAATTGAATTGAATTGAATTGAACTTCAGACTAAGACTCGACTTAACTTCGACTTGTCTATTTGTATGTTTTGACTCTTTGGCATCATGTCTCTTATGTAGGCCACGACATAGCTAACTACTGAAATCTGGGAAATCTTAACCATAGTAAAATCAGACATCAGCAGCTTTACGTGGAACTGAATTAAAATAGCCGATTAACACGGATACAAGAATCGGTCATGCACTTGCTATGGCACGCGACTATAGGCCAATTTGGCAAAAAAGTCTAGCTAGTATCTATAAAAAGTGAAGAATTTCACGGACAAGTTGAAATTTCAGTTGTGGGAAGTAGGTTCTTGTGGTACTGTTAAATGATGAGATAAAATAGTGACATTATTTATTCATTAGTGTCAATTCGTAAATTGCTGACTAATATCACTTTTTTTGCTGACGTTCAAAACGAGGCAGTGAAGATTCATGAAATAATATCAATGGCACCATGAATTTAAGTGATTGACACAGTCAGATTGATAAATACCAATTACTCCTAGATCAAATTTCCAACATTGCTGAGTGATTGATACAGTGTTTAGCTACGATCAATGAAGATATGATCTACAAGGTAACTATGTACCTGCTGTTGCCGTGAGGCACACAATATTATCTTTTTTTGTTCCCTGTTTAGTTTTTATTGTTTTTTGTTGTGTGTAGGTACTTCTCGTATGTATCAAATAAATATATTTTATTTCTTTCTTTTCTTCTTTAGCTTGATAAGTAAGACTAGACCATTCACGTCACATAAGACCCCAGGCATCAAACGTACCAGTTTCTACAATAGAATTTGCGATAGCAGTAAATCACGATATTATTAAGATTAGCTTTAATGATGATCAGCATAAAAGCAAAACAGGCATTCGTGAACAAAACTGATTCAATTTATCAATTGTAAAACATAAAAAGGCAGATGTGTGCCAGTCATTGTGACCATTAAAGTCCCGTTGTGTTCGTGAGCGAAGTGGCACACTTAGCCTTAAATGAATGGTTTCTGTACCATAACAAGCACAGGATGGCATTCTTCGCACTATTTGAGAAAGGAAAATGAGTTTGAGGTGATGGTCCTGTCAATTTTGTGGTTGTACTTTCATTTTTTTTGTTTTGTGGTTAGTTTCAAAACTATTTAACTTTCACATTATCACGAGCATACTTGTTATTTTATTAGACTCTTTTATATAAAATACATTGTTGTAATTTTCAAACTCTTCGTAATTTCCATCCCTTCATCAACATAGATATTAATTTTGATTGTGCCTTTGATTTCATCGTAGTGCTTCTTAGTACATTTTAGTGCGTGTTATCATTCACTAGCATGACCATTATTTCTATCCAATATTGCATAATAATCCTGCTGTTCTGTGTCGAGTCTATTAGAAAATTATACATTTGGTGTTTAACTATTACGTCAACACGGTCTTGCCACCCATCCTTTGCTCCACAAAGAAGCATTCATTTGATAGAAAAATGTTTTGCCACTGTATCATGCAATATAGGGCGGCCACGGAAACGGAGGCCTAAAAGACAATGTCACGATCTATTAAACCAAAAAAACATATGGTACCGTCAATGAAAATAAACACTTTTGCTATCACATAAGACACACACCCACAATTTGTCAAAAAACAACTTAATGTCACAGAAATAGAGTAGGAAATCGATAGTACACTTTTCGTGTGTTGTGAAGCGCAAAGTGACATAAATTGGAAAGTGTTTCCGTCTATGATGGACCAACCATGGCATGGCATTGCACACAAATTATCGTGTATTGATACAAACCTTTTATTATGGTGTGTAGTGTGGGTTATTGCACTGCTGTGGTTAGTTCTATGCGCATCACCTGTTCCTAGAAAAGTTTCTGTACTGGAAAATGACATACTTGAAGATGTTACGGGTTTTTGAAAGAAAAAAGAACTCATCTTGCCAATGTGCAGATATAAAAGCAACTAATTATCATAAGCCTGCATTTTTCACAGCAGCAGGTTGAAGCTCTGCCTAATCATATTCTGCTTGTGTATATCTAGGGCTATTTGGGACAATGTATACTTTATCGTTCTTCCAAGGGCTTTTTCTCTCGTGTGAGAAATGACAGACCATGCGACAGTCTATTTTAACGTCCAGTTTCACGGCTATGAGCCACTGCACAATTTTACACATGGCTGTCAAGGGTATTATAAAGGGACAGTTTATTATATTCAATAAATTGTAAGTGACGTAGCTGAAGCCTATCCTCGACTTATGGCAGAAAACATTTATGATTTAAGCCAAGTAAATCTTTCGTGAGGAAAAACCAAAAATTAATCGCGATTAACTAATGTTAATCGAAAAAAATCAAAGTCGTTTAAAACGTAAGCTGTTCATGATGCATTAGACAAAAACAATGGCACGGTTACTTATTTCTTTCTTTTTGAAGAATGCTTTAAAATTCGGTCAGTCATGATTAGAATCGAGAACGCCAATTTGTTTCATTCGATTGTATGCAGCTATTTGTACTGACTTCGATGAGCTTCATTCGATTTTATCGATACAGCTTCTTTTTAAAGAGTACTAAGCCATTTGAGTTACTCGTAGTTTCAAAGTACACAGATATATAATGATGGAAATACAGATAAAGAATAGAAGAAATTGAAAAGCGCAAAATCAAATCTCAGTAAGTTTACAGCTTGTATTAGAACGATGTTTCTTGGGAATGAACTTGAGACCTATGACTTGTTAGTCTACTAGGCTATTTGGTTGAGGCAAGAAAAATATGCCATCACCTCTATAATTAAACCAATACCGTTCAATACCTAATGCTACCCTTTGCAAGCAATCTCTCCAAGTAAAAACGAGTAGAAGTAGAAATGGGAACGCGTGCCAGCGCGCGTCAGTTATATCATTAACATAATAATCGTGCGCAACTTGGTAGTGTAAGGTGCAAGGCAGGTGAAGAAGCGGTGTTAAAAAGAATGTTCTAGATCCCAGGCTTGTGAAGCTCCCGTCGGAGCTGTGGGTTGTTCACAAGAGATACCGCGGTCTCGACATAAAGCGCTAATTATCTTATTTCATTACATTTCAGGAAAATGTTTTCATCAAGTAATGCAATGTCACAAAATGTGTGACATAGTATTTTCTTCTCTGAATAGATGAATGTTCTTCCTGCTTTTCTGTTTGATCTCTAAACGGCATTGCATGAGAGCCACTTCCAAAATCAGATAAAGCATTAAATGCGAAAGGTTAACCTAGAAACTAAATCTAGATATGTACAAGCTCAAACATAGCTATTTACTCACCATGTACAATCTTCTAGATAGATTACATCAAACAGGTTTAAAGTAGGACTGATGAACTTGAAGTGCAGTTTTCAACTTTCAATTTAATGATAATTATGATTTCTTGAATCAGAATATTCATATCTATCGGAAATTATTTCTTATTCCCCAATTGCTCTATAGAGTCAGGCATGAGTTTATTGCAAATACATCCAGGTAAGAGGTGTCGGTAGGAAAGTTGTTGTATTATCTACTAGCATGACTTGTGTACCATTCTGAAGTAGTTAGTCAGTATAAGTATAAATCGTCCTCTTTCCATCTATGCACTCTTCAGTTTCTCGTACGGCGGTTCATCTATTAATTCTGGCTGCCGTTTAGGCAAGCTACTGTTATTTTGCCGCCATGCAAATAGTTAATGATGCAAAATGCAAATGCATAAATAAGTTGGAAACTGGGATTTGGGAAATATGATTATTTTATCATTGATCATAAAAGTGAATACCTTACCCGAATATAGTGAATACCTTTGTCTTTACGTCGTATAAAACAAAATCACTCCTGCTGTTTGTGTGCTTAATTTTTTTAAACTATAGGTAGAGAGTTCTCAGTAATAGACAGAATGCTTTATTTAATTTAACTGGCCTGTCTAGTGGTTAGTGACCCTAACTGCTATGCCGGAGGTCGTGGGTTCGATTCCCACCCAGGACAAATGTTTGTGTGATGAGCACGATCATTTTTTCTGTGTCTGGGTGTAATTTATCTTTAATATGTATGTTTTTAGAAATATATAAGTATGTTTATCAGTTGTCTAGTACCCATAACACAAGCTCTGCTTAGCTTGGGACTAGATGGCGTTGTGTGATAGTTGTGTAATATTATATTATTATTTACATTACACTCGTGCGAGGCCTGGGCAGATTGCTAGTTTGCAGATAAAATTATATCTCACGCCACTCTTTTACAACTTGGCCCTCAATGTCAACGTACCATACAAGTTACAATTAAGTAGTTGAATGTTACGGTCAAGTGCGATCAACATGGCAGGTTACTAGCGGAAAGTAAATATACTTAACTGGAAAATTGTAACTTTATCTTTTTACTGCGTTATGGTCATCTAGTTATAGTTCAATGACTGCATTTCTTAAATGGGCAATGGATATGCTTACACGATGATATTCATCTTCATCATTTCATAGGAAAGACGTCCACTGTTGGGCATAAGCCACCCCAAAAGTCCTGTGCGTCTCACATCCAGTAAATCTCCCTAACCTTCCATTAATTCAACCAAGTCATCGGTCCATCTAGTGTGAGACTTTCCTACACAACCTTTTTTGGGTTCGCGGCCGGTAATCTAGAACTTTTCGGCTCCATAGGCCATTAGTTCTGTCAGGGGCCACGTGATGGCTTACGGCCACCGTAGACGCGGGCCTGTGGACGGTGAGTGATGGGTTGGCTCGCCGTCCGTCCGTCTTATGACGACGACAGGCCGTGTCGACGGCGCGTTCGTGTTCCACGCGCGCCTCAAAGAGATGTCAGCAACAAGGAAGGGCCGACGCCCGTCGGGGCTGCGGAATGTTGTAAGAGATCCCGCAGCCTTGACATAAGGCTAAGAAGTAACATGGGTGGTTTTTAGTCAGTAGAAGTCTGACACTCCCTTTCGCTTTGCTCAAGAGCGGGAGGGGGGGTTATTTGATAATTTACCACCCCAAAAAAAAAGGCCATCTGTTCTGCGAGCAATGAGTCTTACCTACTGTCACTTAGCTTTGGTAATTCTCTAGGATGATACATATATTGAATACTGATAAAAAAAAATAATTGTAATTGTATTTAATGTGTGATTATAATTTTTGATGTTCATGTTTGTTGTTTTTTTGAACTTATGACTTATGATTGTGTTTTTTTATACTTATTATATATATATTACTATATACTTTTTTTATATATATTATTACTTTTAATTATTTTTGTGATTTCAAGTACAATGTAAATTGTTTGTTAATAAATTGAATTGAATTATTGTTGTTACTATAATTAGCCTGCATCATGGTCATTGGTGGGCAAATTTCATCGAACGTCAAGTTTCTTCCTTTAATCGTTTCTTCTAGCCATGGCCACAAATTAGCTCATTAAAAGTTGATACCTTCTATCCGGTAGATAATATGGGTTTATTTAATAATACCTGGAAATAATAAAGAAGTCGTAGAAAGTGAAGGAAAATTTTGCGTGTGCGTCATCACCATCAATGAAATGAGCTTGAATTTTATTGTTACTGAGGGTTTAATGGATCAAAATTGTGTCAGTAATACACTGACGTACAAGCTCTTTCGTTTGGAATGATTCTTAATTCGAATAGATCCAGGTGACCCGCAGAGGGTCTAAAATGGCTGCTTTATGAGGATCCATGCAGAATCTTAGTATGAATCACGTTAAAAAATAACACGTTAATTTTTTAACATGATTAATATTACGAATCTGTTATAGCGGTCTTTTTAGACACCCTGATCATAATATAATTAATTCTGATCATCTTTATTTTCTTCTGATGAGACCTTCGTCGCGTCGTCAGATTTATTTTGAACAAGTTTTTGTGGCACAGTCATTAACACTAAATACGGGATATTTTCCATGTTTACGTTTAGTTGCAACATGTCTTCAATACTTATCTATTACTCGTTATCTTAGCAGTCGACCTCTTTTCTAGCCATATCATCCTCCACATATTACATCCATCGTTTATTTCGTCTTTTTACCCATAATTTTCCTAATACCGGCCACGTATAATAACTATAATTATTACTCAATAGCTTTTATCAATACAAATAAGTATTGTATGAGAATAATCCCACCCTCCCTTTTCAAATTGATAAGATAAATTCGTGTGAAAAAAACCACGAATTTAAGTCATTACCCTAATTTTACACTATCTAAGCAAACGTTACGGTCATTCAAACTTAAAACGTCCTTCTTAGGCATTCTATGCATTCATAAAAATATAATTAATGTCATTTATACTTAATCAAGATTTTAAACCTAACGGAAAATACGGGAACTTTTAAAAAGTGGCCAGTGGGTCAATAATGTGGCCAGTATAGTAGTCGAAACGAGTCGGTCATGGCCGCGCGGTCAATGAACTTATATGTGTGTTGTCTCTTTCTGGCATGGTAATAAGAATGATAATTATTTTTCTTAAATATATATGCTAGGTTTTAGGTGAGGTAAAATTATATAGGAAGAATAAGAGAAAGTAAAATACTTATTTAAGTCTTAATTAATTTATTGAAACAAGGGCTAGATTTTAGCTTGGCCAGCGTTGCCATAAAACGCCGTGTAAACGCCGCACGTCATAGCATAGGAGGATCCAGGTGTAAACATTGAGGAGGAGAATTTGTTTTTTGTGTGCTGATACTCATCTACTGCTCGACAAAGGCCTCCCCAATTCCTTCCAAGAGCTCTTTTCCTGTGTCTCCTATCAAAAGAATATTTTCAACAAATTATAATTTTCTAAGTTTTCTTCCTAGGAAACTGGAAAATAAACTACCCAATAAATTCTTGTATGGTCATTAATTTCTGACTGCAGCCTATAGTAATGAAAGTTTAATGTGATATTTAAAATGACTGTAATAATTGCAAAAGAGCTCAGGGCGACTGCACTTCGTGTATATTGAAAGAGTCGTTTAACTATAAGATTATTTTCTACTAATTTACCACCTTTAATTATAAACTTTCGACTAATTACAGATTTAATGCATGATTATTGAAAGTTTTCTTACTATTAGCTTATCTATTTCATTAGCAACTACAGGTTCAGATATAAGCATAATTATTTTTCACAAATCGAGAATATTAATTCTCGGGTTTTTCAACATAACGTTTTGTTTGTTGTTGAAATGGATGCATGGAGTGACAAGAACGGATAAAAAAATAAGGTTTAAGTTTAATGAAGAAGTTGTAAAGTGGCGCCAGGTACAGAAAAAATAAAAGAAAGTCGTCTATCGCATGGACATGTAGTGAGCAGGGAAGAAACGCATGTGATTAAAAAAGTGAAAGATAAAAATGTTGTCAGATGGGAAGAAAAGAAAGGCCACAGAAAAGATAGATGGAATGTTAAGAAAGAAAAAGGAGTTAATGTTGGCGTGATGTCTGACATGGAGAAGAGAAGAACAAGACGTGTTGCGTCGACCTCAATTCATAAGTAAGACAAAGACAAGATAATGATGATTTTGTTAAATGACATAAATGTATTAAATTAATCACCCGTACTTAAAAGTTAACGTACATTCTACTTGTAGTCGTTGCAAAAAATAATATGAAACAATTTAACTACGAACTAAAAAAATATGATTCTAATTAGTCCGTCTGTTAGATTATCGAAAAATATTGGATACGTATTTTTTTTTTTTTTTTTTTTTTTTGTTTTATGCAATCAATAAAAATTGACGAAGATAAAACACATCAAAGATTTGAGTGGGGGTTTGAGACGTCACTCACGGGTAAAACATGTCGTTAGGACATGACGTCACACGTTTTCAAAGCACTGTACCGTCTTCATTGTTTGTTTACGTGAAAAAAGAAAAAATATGAGCCCAATATTTTTTGGAAATCTATCTGACGGAATAATTAGATTTTTTTTTGTTAACTACCCTATCGATCATCTGGTGAATACATACAACTGTTTCGGAAAGTGAGGATAAAATCCTAAAAACCGATCCTATCCATTCTTATTACTTAGCCGCGAGCACCGCAAAAATTGAAAATATTGTTAATGTTCTGCAAAAAGATTTTGATAATTTTGCAAATTAACTTTCACAAGGGCTGTACACACAGCTAGTAAATGTAACTGTATCTTCGCTTGTCCTCGATGATGACGTATATTGACTTAACTCTTGTACTTGTACGCATGTGCGAAATGCCTCTTTGGCACCTCCCAAACCATCAGAAAAGTGGTCCTCCGTAAATGTTAATTTTTGTTAGTACACACTATAAGATTGGTTAAGAATCCTTTATATGTATAAGTGGTTCCATACTGTTACTGTTAGCTTGCGTCGTCTGCTGAGCGTAGGTATATCTCGATTTCCAGTGTTATCGAGAGCTGGCTAATATGGACCCCTGGTCGTTAATATTGTCCACCTTATCCTGACATATTCGTCACCGGGTTCTCTGTTCCTTTCAACATACCAACACGCATATAACTGTCGAAGGGTCAAGACGAGGTGTACCATAGTATACTCACATTTTGCCAGTTATGTTAAAAGCCCCATGTAATAGAGTATGAGCCTTTTGCTATCAATCGGGCACTTATCCAGACTTCAGGGTCGTTATTGAAAATTTCTGATTGATTGGAAACCCAACAACTCTTTGTTCGACCCTGCCATCGTACCTTTTTTTTGGCGGGTGGGAAATCATCGAAGAGCGAAAGGGAGTGTCAGACTTCTACTGGCTAAAACTACCCATGTTCCTTCTTAGCCCTTTAGGTCGAGGCCGCGGTATCTCTTATAACATCCCGCAGCACTGACGGGCGACAGCCCCGACGGCCTAGGACCTAGGACCTCAGGCTCAGTAGTCGCGTTTACGACCACTCGTACAAGGAGGCAGCCTGTTCGATCCATTGAGGAAATCCAGATTTTCTTCCAAACCTTCGTCATGGGCTCTAGGATTGTGTGCTAGTCAGTCATCCTCATTAGTTGCAATTGTACACTCATAAACCGGTATGAATGGTCTCTAGGTTAAGCTCGTGAAAGTTGCATTCGCAGAATCGACATTTGTATTATGTCTGTTTAATCTGAGTCATCACTGTCAAAAAAATATACTATAAAAATAATTATAACAAAAATATAAAAAAAGAAAAAGAAGTATTGAAGTTTTGTAGTGTGTGTGTGTGTTTTGTGTTTTAGTTTGTTTTGTTTGAAGTTTTGTAGTATAATTTTAATAATAATTAATAATTTTAATTCATTATGCTGTTTATAATTCCAAACCGCAATAAATGTCATTATTTTTCTTTTGTTTTTACTTATAATTGAATTGAAACCACAAGCTTATTAGATAAGTATTTTTTTTTGAAGACCACAAGAATTTCAAAGATAAAATATTTGAAATTCTTGTGATTGTCTCAAGTTAAATTTTAAGTGACTAATTTTATGGCTTTGGATCTCACTTCTGTCTTCGGTCTTTATTTAATTTTATTTGTTTGATATTCCAAAGCAGTAATTTTGTGAACGTAACAGGCTTGGTTCCTGTGGCTTCCTAACCCAATTACCTACTTAATTTGAAATAATCAGAAAACTGTACCTTAAATACCTTATGCCTTTTTTTCCCGAAACGGTTGTGTCATGAACCGTGATTTTCTGTACCATGTAGCTTTTTTAATTTTTTCATTGTTTATTATCTACATCAAATTATTATATATAAAAATCAATGCCACTTTTAGTTGTAATTTTATCACTCAAGAACGGGCTCACCAATCCAAACCAAATGTTCAGGCTGTGATCCAGTGGATTCCTGAATGGTTAAGATTCACAATAATTGGACCCGGTAGGTGGCGTTGCTGTCCGGGCGGGACGACGTCTGCCTGGTCCGCTAGTTACGTATAAATAAATTGTCACAAAACTTCCCACAAACGAATGAATGATAAAAATCATTGACATTGAAAAAAAGATGTGTACCATGCTTTGCTGTTTGTTTGAGTTTATCCGTGATCATGGTGTTCGCAACAGTTATGAAACATCAGAAAGTCAAAACATACATTAAACATGGTCAATATTCCATTTTCAGTGGTAATTAGTTACCATGTTAATTTAAAAATCATAACACCTTTTTTATTTAAATCTGTAGTCTCATCTATGTTAATTTGATCGAATGGGTTTTCAATATTATTTTTATTATTAATTGCCATCCAGCCATCAACTTCACATTATACAAGTCTAAGCATAAACATAGCCTTAAAAAACTCTATTTAGCCTTGACCGATATTACGGCCGGCTTAACGGTACCCTCAGGTTAACGATGGGTTAACGGATCGTTTTTTAGTTCTATACTGTGTTACACCGGTTTTTTTACTTGTTTGTTTATTTTTATACGGAATGGAAATCGGAATGTTGGACATTTGGGTCATTGGACTTTACTTTAACAAACTTGTTTGGTGTCCTTCGTTGTACTAGGTCATCAAAAGATAGTTTTGTTTATTGGATTTCAATTTCCGTCCTTATTCATTTATTGACATTTTTGTTTTGCAAATACCTTCTTTCTTGCTTTGTTTTAAGCTTTAAATTATAATGCCTGTAATATCAGCAATAAAATACATTATCTAGATGTCAAAGAAGGTACCACCAATGCTGAGTATCATTATATTTGGTACATTACAATCATACAACCATAATTTTACCTATAAATCTGTGTGTATCAGCAACCATAACCACTCAATGTTATGTTTGTTCTCCACACTTTTACCGCATTACCGTACCTGCTACTTTTTCTTATTATCACTAACAATTACTTTTCTTCTTTACAGGTAAAGTTCGCGTCAAACACGATGACGAGGAGAAAAAGTGTGTGTTCAAAGTGGACTTTAGTTTTATTAGTAGTTATAGTTTGTCCATCTGTTTATACGCGACCTCAACAAGAAGAGATCACAGTTTCTGCTGCAATTACGACACAGAATGATAAATCTACGCATCCACCTACAAGGTATACATTTAGTAATTTTAGTTTGAATAGTTTTAAGTTAGCATCTAAAGTCATTACCTTTGTAAATAAAAGAGAAGTAGAAAACAGCAAATCTAGTATTGTTCGTGTTAATATCAATAACGAAATAAAATTAAATAATTCTCTTATTAACTCTGTCGATGGAGAATTAGCACAAAGTAACGTTAATAATAGAACAGGTCGTTTGATTCGAACCAATTCACATAGAGGTAAAAAGAAATCTAAACCAAAACCAGTAAAAAACAAAAGAGAAGAAGATACTTACGATAGAAAGAAACCAGCAATAAGAAAAGTGATCACTAAATGGAGAGACAAAACAAAACTTAATGACTTTTATGAAACTAGTACTTTGAGTAGCAATGTTAAAGGCACCACCAATTTTAGTAGTAGTTCAAGTGAGGACACAAGTACAGATAGTTCTAGTGAGGTAAACTCTAAAAGATACACAAGGCCACCTTCAAATGATATTTATGATCAGTATTATAACGATAATAATATGTACAACCATCAACGTCCCCAATATCAGTATTCAGATGAATCCCAAGCTTATTCCCCACCTATTCAAGTAATAAATACTCGACCACGTCCAACAAGGCCTCCATACTACCACACAAATATACCGACTCCTACACCAATAATTACAAACATAGGTTACCCAAAACCTTGGCCACCACAAGTTACCCGAAAAACTACAACACAACGACCGATGTATAACACAAGACCTACAAATTATGAATACCATAACAATGTTCAAAATTATGGTGGCAATAATTATGAAGTCTCTACTTTTGAGCCAATTAATTCTTATACTGACAGAATTGTTATAAGACCTGAAGATTATAGCCCATCGGCTGAAGACTGTCCCACTATATATCTTACTTTGAATAACACTTTTCAAGGCCAAGGCAAAGAGGCTTGTCCTGATTTAAATATTGCAGTCAACACAAATGTAATAAATAAGAATGTTGTGATTGAATCGGAGGAGGAAGAAAGTGAGAGTTTATTTCCTGGAGGATTCGGCTTAGGTTTAGGAGACGACTCGGGTGGAGATTCTTCAAAGGACGAAGACTATTTTGCATCTGAAGAGAATGAAGAGCAAGACGATGAAAGTGCGTCAGTCGAGGGCACAGAACTGGCCAACTACCATTCTGCAAATAGCGTAATAAAACCTGAATCTGAAGAAGCAGGTTTCGGAGCAGCTTCTTCACCGAGCTCTGCGATTATTGCCCCAGGTGGTTCAGGAGGCTCTGACGATGATATATTAAGCTTTTCATCGTTAATAGACTTTTTCCGTCCAGCATTACATGCCTTAGGTTGGCTAGCTACCATAAATCCTTTAAGTATTGGTCTGTTTCCCTTGCTGTTAGCTCCGCTGGGGTTATTATTTGCAGGGTCAGGTTTTGCAGCGTTATTTGCTCCATGGTTTTTGCCGTATGCTAGAGAAGCTCCTAAAGTAATTCATGTGTATAAACCTGAATGGCGATGGGATAACGACTTAAAAACATGGCAATTGCATTCATTTCCGAACAACAGAAGACTTATTCCCGAAATGGGAAGAGCAAGTGAGTACAGTGAAGAGAAGAGAGGGATCAAACCTTTATTCTTTAAGCTAAAGGAATGGATGAAAAATGTGACAAATAGATTGAGAGAAGATCAAAGTCGTAAGATAGTTTTAAATGGTCGTAAAACAACAAGAAAGAAACGAGAAACTTGGACTCGACGACTTAAGTTTAGTTAAGTGATCAAAAAATCGCCTTAGTCGTAGCTCAGAATGACTGTTGCACCGTGGGAAAAAATCTGGGTGTAAATTAACCCTTCACACAGCCGTCAACCTAGCATTCTGTATACCAAACTAATTTTTTTTTGCCGTGAAACAACTTTTTTTTTTGGGGTCAAAAATCATGTTTTACGGTAAAACTCAATGTAGCACTCTTAAACATTGTGCTTGGGGATGCTTTAAATAGTAATAATGAATAAGAGGAGAATAAGGAGGAGGAGGTAATTTAAGTAAAGTTATAACCTGAAAAACTCGTATTTACGAAAACAGCTGTAATCAATTTGGATCTTTGACCCCCATTCTCTCCATAACTAGGGGGTTCCCAGGTATGGTCTTTAACGACAAAAAAAAAAGATCGTAGTGGTGGAAAGAACAAGTCGTCGCCATCGATTGCGTTAAGAGTACTTTTACACCCTTTAAACGCGTTAAATTTGAGTCAAAAGATATTATCTGAAAATAAATTCACAAGCTTTACTTTACATAAAACGCACAAGCTGCATGAAACTGTTAATAACCTTAAAACTATGTAGTGCAGTAAAATAGATTGTAGTAGGCTGGAATTTGTACTCACAGATTTTAATGTTATTAATAACATTATCCAACATAATTCTTCTTGTGCTTTCGTGCTGTTTTAATACGTCACGTTCAAAATCAGCAAATTATTTTAAATGTACTATCTTGCTTTCTAATTACTTATTAGAAAATAAGTATAACTGATGACTTTAGGTGTTACTTACACTAAACTTACACACAGCAAAATAATCACAGTTTTTTTTTGTCAATAAGATATAATACTTAACTTAGAATGTAGGTAGAGTAATAAGAAACTAACTAAACCATGGTGTGTTACAAAAAAACACGTTATTTAATATTTTATTGTTACTTATTTTAATCCGCTGTGATCTACTATGGAATAATCATTTCCACATTGATGCCAATAAAACTATAGGATCATTATAAATAACCTTCTGATGACATTTCTGAAACCGTGTGGGTACTGAAAGGTAATGATCATCTCATGTATGAAATGGTGGGTGAACCAAGACAGCACTTTGAAAGGGAATTTCATTTTAAATAGAAGTTATTGTTACCTAAAAGGAATCATATTTCTTTTTAAATTTCCAATTTCAATACTTTCCCAAGTTTTGTAAAATCATCATTTCGAAGGACTGTCCTTCAAATTTTTTTCCCGATTGACACTAAAAAATATCCTTGTTTTACTGTACATCTAGCGCCATCTATTACATTAATTTGTAACAAAATGGTAATAGAGTTTTATGACCAGTAAGACAGAAGGCGCTAAACGGCGCGACATTTACGACGAAGTTAGTAATCTTCGACGAATAACAGTATTATTATTTATTCGTTTTATTTATTAAGTATTTTATTCTAAGTCTCTAACATAAATCTTAAGGTATTTTTACTAACTATTTAGTTAAGTTATGATGTCATATCAGCCTGTGGCTTGAATTTTGCTCAAATCACTGTATTTCATTTTATAAAAATAACGATTTGATCTTAGTATGAGGATAATTTCATGTTTTGTTGCAATAAGTACCTACGCCACTTCTTATTGATCCATTCATTATGTATCAATAAATATTTTAAACAAGTTTAACTAACTTTAATTATTTATAATATTTTCATGTGAATTACTTAGCATAAAATGTTCTGTGTAACTTACTTTGTAATTATGTAATACTGTACAAAAATCTTTTTATATTATTTAATTTATTTTAATTGTCATAAGATACTCGTAGGTAATCAATAAAACGTTTTTAGAAACATGTTGGATTTTTATTTATTGATTCCATCCACTCTGTACATTGAATGAATGAATGAATGATTTATTTCACTTAAAGAAATCTTAAAACTAAATACATAGCCCCACAAAGCTGCTTACGCAGATTGCTCTTATAAAGGTAACTACAACACAATAATTACTATTGAACTGTAGAATTTGCTATATCAACTCAACATTTTTTATTGCAGACACACGCTCGTAGGTTTGATTCCCGGGTCGAGAAGTGTTATTTACTGAATTTGTTTCAGAAATTTCTTCGTAGTAGTTACAGTCTTTATTACTTGGGACTTGAGTTTTCCTTTATGTACACTTTTGCCTATTTTTTCCGGCTGTACAGGTGAAGGGGTATGCCATTTTTTTTTGTTCTAAATTGTTAAGTGTAGTCTCCAGTAAAAGGAATAATGAGTACTGGGAAATAAATAATAATAATAATAATAATAATAATATTGTATACCTTTTTGTAATTAATATTTAAAAATGTATTTAATATGTTATAAAATGAATAAAGGAAATAATAATAATAATAATATTCCACAACTATCACACAACGCCATCTAGTCCCAAGCTAAGCAGAGCTTGTGTTATGGGTACTAGACAACTGATAAACATACTTAAATATTTCTAAATATTATAGATAAATTACACCCAGACACAGAACAAATGATCGTGCTCATCACACAAACATTTGTCCTGGGTGGGAATCGAACCCACGACGAAATGTTGATGGAATAAAATACTTAGCGATACACATATACATACATACAACTTCTACCTGCAACTTTGTCCACGTCGGAGAATCAATCACTCTATGATCCTATGGCATTCGGTAATTGTGTAAAATTCCATTATTAAAATCTTACGAAATGGTTTTAGACTGTTTATAGTTAAGACTGACACTTTAATATTCTTATTTAATTTGTCGAGAAGCTGAAATAAAATTGTAAATAAGCAAGAAGAGGTAGCCACTTCTCGTAGGTTACAATTCCTTCATTTTGTCCATCATTTCAGTTCCACTTACTAACTAGATAAACATATCTTAATACATTATTATTGTCTCATTACAGAACCCTTCCTGAGCAACCCACAAGCTCTACGCCTGATGACGCCTCTGCTCGAGATGTCAAGACGAAGACTCCGATACGAGAATCCATGGAAATGGTTGCCATACAACTTCTTGACAAACCCAATACCACAATGGAAACACCAGTCATTGCTGATACAAGAATACCACCCAAACATAAAACTCAAGTCAAACATAGAATAAAAACCAGGAACGAGAATGGCGAAGAACTTGAAAACGCTCATGCTGGAGTAGCAGTGCCTATCACAATGGATGAATTAGAATCAGAGAATAAAATAAGCGATATGCCTAACGAATCATCGACATCCAATGAGGGTATTTCCACATGGATCTCATTCAGCAACTCAGTCAAAGAAAATTCAACAACCGAGTCTTCAAGAGTAGAAGAAATCACAAAGAAACCCAAGCCTGCAGTATCCAAGAATAAGCCAAAACGCCCTCAGAACAACAAAGTACCCAAACGTCCCATAATTGGTAGTACAAACAAAGCTGATTTAGTAGCCAGTGGATCTGCCATCAATGAGAATGTTATGAACAAGCTAAAGGATACAGTACTGTCAAATGTACAAAAAAATAAGAACATATTAACTCGTCCTAGTACTACAACGACCACTACCACCACTACAACCACAACAACCGAAGCGCCAACGACGAAAAAAGAAACGAAAGCCCCAATTATGACACCAGTTATCACAGTTACTTCAAAACCAAAGAAAAAGAATAAGAATAAACAGAAAACAAGCACTACTTCAGCACCTGCTGCCATCATTAATTCTGCACTACTCCCTACAGAAGCAAAAGAACAAGAAATTGAACTAGAAGTTAGTACACCAGCAACTACTACCAAAAAGCCAAAGAGGAGTTCAACTAGAAAGAAGAACAAGACCAAGAAACGAAAGACCTCTACGCCTAAACCAAGCACAGAAGTTGCTGTATCTGGTGTTAAAACTGCAAACAAAACTAAATCGAACAAAAATGCTAAGAAACCAGCAGCAGCTCCAACTGGCGCTATCACAACCCAGATTTACAATTACTTGTCCAGAGAAGTGATGCCATCTGTGGGAGTAGGTATGTTAGGACTTGCAAGTTTAGTTGGTATTGCTGGGTATTTCTTGTACCCATTCGCAACTCCAGTACGCAGAACCTTCGAAGTTGATAAAAGTGATGACATCTATAGAAATAATGCGGAAGAGTACGCTAACGATGGCAACGGACAAGCTGAAGAAGAAATGCTGGGAACTGTGTTAGCCGGAATGCCGGCTCACGCTAAACAGAAGTTGAACCCTTATGCTGGTCAAACTGCTCATATCAACCGTTATCCAGTCAAGAAAGAACAAGATATTAGATACAGACAAGTTGCACCTGCGTACAAACCTAACCCAAATTATGGTAAAGTACATTATGCTCAACAAAAGACAGGAATAGCTCATGCGGCTGTGTATTCCAAGCCTGCAAATAATTATAGCCCAGTAGCACAGTATGAGACAAGACATGCTTACACCACAGAAGGGAAATATAATTATGAGAAACCTCAGCAACCAAATTATACTCCGTACCCCGCTGTCGAACCTATTTATGCTGCTCCGCAAACCGGCCCAACAGGACTTTCAGCTTATGGAAATGACAATACGAATTCGGTAGTCTATGGTGTAAAACCAGCGGCAGAATCTGACTTCAAACCTGTTTACCCCTTTGAAGGCCAATTTTATAGTGAAACAACGAACAGCCCGGTGACTTATCAACCAACTTCAATGTACTTAGGTTCTAATAATGATGAACAAAACCAGGATGATAAATATGATGAGAACACAAGCGGTAGTGATGCCAGCTCAGAATCTGAAGACAATAAATTCGTAGTTGGGAATGTTCCCAAGGAACTTGTAGATTCAGCTACACCTGCAGTTGTGCCCGAGCATGGACCTAGAAAGTTAAGAAAGAAGCGTAGCATTTCTGGTTCATTAGAAGAGCTTTTAGCCGAAAAAGATAATAACAAAGACATATTTCTAAGTAACGAAATTGATGACGTGTATAACATGAACAGCCCGATAAGAAATCTTGCTCCTGTTAGTACGGATGAGGTTACGGTACTACCTAAAGATATCACTACAGTTTACGCCGTATCGGAACCCGCAAAAGATGCACTATTAACTGAAGCTCCAATTGATTTGTCATCTTTAACTGCTAAGGTCGAAGTTGTTGAAAGTGTTTCAACCATCCCGATAAACAGCAAAAATGAGCAAACAACGGGATCGGAAATGTCGAATGATATGGAAACTACAACTAAAACTTTCAAAGTCTACGAAGTATTTCCTTCAAGCAATACTAATGATGTGACTGAGAGGAACAGTCCGATATACACCCCGACGTCTACAGTAAGCAGTATGATGACTGAAACGACTACAGATTCGAAATCTGAAACAACTTCAACTATGCCTACTTTATACCCTGTGACAACTGACAAGCTGTCTGTAACTTCGAAGCCCTGGAATGATCCCGAGATTGTCACGTACCCTCCTCTTAACCAACAAGGTGGATTTTTCACCTTTCTACAAAGACTGGTGGACTTCAAGTTCAAGCTAGGTCTTGGTATCCTCCAGACTACAGTCGATGCCCTAAATAGGTTCAGAAACGATACAATGCAAAAAGTAACTAATGCGTCACGCACACACAATCATGGATAAATTTTGAATTATTTTTAATATTCACCATGTATGGGAATTTCGTGTCTTAAATCCAGTGATGTATTTTTTTTGTTATTCGAAGCTTCTTTTTGTAATTTTAAACTAGCACATTTGAATGGTAGAAAAATGTTAAATGCTGACAGGTATTATTAGTACTATAATTATAGCAATCATTTACCTAAAACACCATATTTCAATGTTATATGTTAGGCTGTATAATACTCAACAAGTTGTTTGTATTCATGAAATTTATAGGTATGAAATATTATATTAATTCATTGATCATTCATTCAATATTGCATTTAAAATAGTTGAATATTCAGTATCGAATTATAACTATTTTGTTAATGTTAGTATTTTTAAGTTTATTTTAAGTACAGGGAATATATAATTTCTTAATATTTTTTTATAAATATTACCTAATGATGGATATATGAGATTATAATTTCAGAATGCTATCCTCGGTATCTTTAATTGAGGGAAGCCTACTGAATTTATATTGTGATAAAAGATATAAGTATTTTTATTAGGCATTAAAGTATTAAAAAATATACGATATAGAATATTTTTATTGGATGAGATTTTCACGCGCTAGCAGACAGCATTATTTTTTTAAGGCAATTTTTGAAGGACAAAGACAAAAAAATAATTTTGAATATGACGTGATGTTTTTCATTGATGTCAGACTATAGTGACCCATAACACCGTGATAAGAAAAACAAGTTAGAAATGATAAGATTGTACTTAGATACAATTTTTTGTCCTGTTATAAACGATCTTATAAAATATACCTATTATAATATGTACTTATTTAGTAATCCCTTATTTTTATACAAAACTCCTGTGTAAATATTGAAATAAAGACTTTTTATTATTAATGTTGGCGTTTTACATAACTACTATAATAATACATGCACTATAATGTGATCGTTTTTTTGTTCACGTGACACTTTAGAACATTTTTGTCTCATCCAAAACCTTGTTTGAACTGATGTTATCTGTTGATGAATGTAGATATTATGCATGCTATTTATTAAACATAAAATAAGATGGCAGAAATTAGGCAGGCCAGACTCCATACAAAAATGTTCCAACTTCTTTAATTTCCATAAATGCACGGCCATGGCCCAAATCTGACCCGGCTGGTCGAAGTCGTAGTACAGAAACCAAATAAATTTTCAATTACGGCCACCTAACCCACTTTTCATCGTATATGTATAAAAAATTGTGAAAATTCGATGGGAGAACACGTAAAAAATAAACGATTAAGGGTCTCTCCATACATGAAAGTAAAACAATTTTTTTTGTACATGAAACCTATTAATATAAAACCTAATATATAACCTAACCTATAGGTCTCTGAAAATGAAAATGACATTGAGGTTCCTCAAACTATTTTTTCTAAAGTAAATCTTTTGCAAGATAGACACTTTCAAAGTGGTGAAATGTGTGCCCCTCCCTCTTAAACTAAGAGAGTGAAAAACCTAAAAAAAAATGCTGTGGTTCTTAATAAAAACTCTCAACCAAAATTAGTTTCAACGATATACAGTAAATAGTTTTTGAGATGCATCATATTTAAAAATAGCAAATAGACCTTTGTCATTAATACAGACACTGGAAAACAAACTTATTACAAAATATGTTTTTTTTTTTTTTATCGTAATGTACAATTCCCACAGTAATGCGACTTAAAGACACACGGAATCGGAAACTACACATTTTACTGTACATCCATCACTTTTTTTTTCTGTACGCCGTGGGTATGGTTTTCGTACTTTGATGGCCATGGCCTTTCTAATTATCCTTTGAAAATGTATTGAAATGATTAGTACCTACAACTGACTACCTACATTTTATGCCAAAATGGCGGCGCTAGTTCGACTAAGGGCACACGCGCTAGAACTAAAACATTACGGTACAGCTATTAAGAAAAAAACAAAAGGCAAAAATATCAATTAAATTACGGTCCAATCAAAAAAAAAATAAACCAACATAATATTTTACGTATTCGATGTAGGATTTTTGTAAAAGCGCCATCTTCATTTAAACTTTGGTACTAGCTACGGCCTTCCTACGTACTTTGCGCCTGATGCTTCAACTATCAACTTAAAGATGTCACTGATCATAATTTCTGCCGAATGCTTTTTACTGGTTCCGTACTCAAAGGCATTACAGCTGCTCTCAAAACGGTGAAAGAACACTAGCATTTGTCTTCGAACCAAAAAATTCGAAGATATGTACTTAGCCCATCCCTCTCCCAGAGACGCCTAAGTCCGTGCAGTGTGAACATTAATGGCTGCTGATGATGTTAATGAGTGAAACTAGGCCTATTAATTATAAAAAGGAATTCGAGCAGAATTTGAGTTTAGCCAGAGTGTCACGTGTCAAAATATCTAATACCGTAACACAGTGGTGTTACGGTAGTGACCTCCACGACCTGGCGGTCCTCGCACTAAATATGGACCCACAGACTATTGCCAACAGCACAGATCCAAAGTTTAGTGCTAGTGGGAAAATTCTGGCGAAAGAACCTATTTGCAGCTTCAGCTGATCTAGGAATGGAACCCTGGACCTGATACTTCGACGAAGCTTTAGGTGTGGTTTTTTTTAAGAATCGGATTTGAGCTTTTTTTGAAATGTTATTTACTCAAAAATGCATGTAATGTTGTCATTATTTTGACAAACTTGTTTGAGCAAAGTCGACCTTGCCGGTCTGTTTCAAGGAGCGGCCGGCAAAGTTTTGCTGGCCGCTCTAACAGGCCGGCAATGTTTTGCCGGCCGCTATTTTGACGTTTCAACGTTTTAAAAAATCAATTCCAAAAAGATTTTATTTAAAACACAGCTGTTTGTACGTCTAAAGGTAAAAAAAAAAAGATTTAAATGAAGTAATAAATGAAGAAATAATCCAGCAGTTAAACACCGCATTAGAATTATCGCAAACTATCAGTAATATCAAACCGGGAAAGTCGGTGTTGAATTTTAGTAACTGTACTTTTCATAATTGTCATTTTAATTAAAAGTCTAGTTAATTAATATATTTTTTATTTAAATTACTTGCTGGTTTTATTTAGATTAGGTACTTGCATTTTTGAGTAAAGCACTATACAAACCTTGGCCCACAATGACTGCTTCGCTGGTCACGCTATGATTGCCTCGAGCTAGCCTAGCTACGCTCTAGGCCTTTCAGCTTGGCCATCATTGCAGCCCTTGCTGTCCTCGCTGTAAAGGCCTCGGCCTACGGTCTCGGCCTTTATCTCAGCTCGTCCATCAAGTGCTGCACGCTGACCGCGCTGTGTCGGCCTGGAGCTGCGCTACGCTGCGCTGTCGGCCATCATCAGCGCGACCAGCAAAGTAGTCATTATAGACCGCGGCAGTAATGTACTATTAATATGATAGGTAAATTCACTTCCTAGAATGTATTAGGTCGATATAGATTAGATATGGATCAAATCTGGTTTCTGTAATTAATTTAGCGGTACGTAATAATAGTTACTTGCGGTCGCGGCATACCGCCGCAGAAACTAATATGTGTAGCAATAATTATCAGATATTTAATACGATTAGTTTAGTAGGTACGTAGTTAATTACAGAAAATGTACATGATGTAGGTATCTTTGAGATCTTAATTTTCATAACAGCTGTACGAATCAAGAGTATTTCTTGATTCGTGAAGCTTGATGGTAGCGAGAGTCGTTTTTACTGATAGCTGACCCTGACATAGGTGAAAAGGCTGGATTAGAGTTTAACCTAAGACAGATGTTGATAAAATAACATCACGCCAGTAATCCCCAAAGGGCAGAGGTGTACCAATTAGTATACATTTCGCGAAATATGTTCAATTTGCATGTAATGCTTGCGACCATTAGACCAAGTGCTACGGTGCAATTAGATGGTAATAATAATTACCTTTAAAAACACCCTAATTTCCTAAGCAAGAAGGTTTTAGTTACATTTTAATGTGCTCTAAACCTTATTGATAATAAAAGTCAGCTTAAGCAGTTAAAGCAGCAATAGTAAAGTAACCCCGAGTTAACAGTTTAATAATAAACCTTCGCCCTGCGGTCACTAGCTGGGTTAACTTAAAAGGGATAAACGTTTAGCATTACGGTTACGACTTTGTTTACGGTTTTATGGGAATTGAGTTTATTATGTTAAGGTAATTGAAACATTAAACCCAATTTAACCATAAAACAATGATGTGTTGACAAACCTTCAATGGTTCATTAAGTTACAGAAACTCCAGGAAATGAAAACTAGTTTGTTCTGACCAAAAACATAAGCAGCGGTGGCCCAGCGGTAGCGGCTCCGACTTAAGAACGTCAAGTCGTGGGTTCGATTCCAGGCAGGCGGATTACTTTGTGTAATTGATGTCATCAACACTGCTCTTAAAACAGTGAAGGAAAACAACGTGAGGAAACCGGCATATCTTAGAACCAAAATATTCGAACGAAGATAATATGGTGATATCTACTAACCTGCACTGGGCCCGCGTGGTGTATTATAGCCCATCCATCTCCTAGAGAGGAGGCCTCGAGTCCCTGCAGTGGGAACATTATGGGCTGATGATGATGATCCAAAATGCGCACAGAGGCTTTCGTAGCAATAAATTACCAAACTATCATGGTGTAGCAGACTCCTCCGCAGACTGATATGGTGAATTCCGTATATCATACTAAGATGAAAGATGACTGGTACAAAAAACTATTTCAGAAACGTAATGAGACTCCAATTCACACCAGTTTTTTATTTGTTATTTTTACCTGACTACGGCGAAGCCAATAGGAAGGATATGTATGCATGTATGTATGTAGGTATGTTAGTTTGTTCCACCGTAGCGCCTAGACTACTGAACGTATATTAATAAATGAGGTGTCAATAGATTCATAAGAATAGCCCGGGTGACATAGGCTATATAAATTTTTGCAATTATTTTTACGACGGAGTTTAAATGTCAAATTCTGTGCTCGAAAAAAAAAAATTGAGATAATTATAACATGTTTGGTATCAAATGAAAGGTCTTGGCGAGCACATTACAGATATGTATATTATATTATAGTTGAAGTCAACATATACGTTTAGATTGCGGTCAAACAGTTCTCGCGGTCTATTGTGTGTTATATACTCGTATTATGTAAATAACAAACCTACATTAAGTAGAATATTACATTACGAAAGTAACATATTATTACGTATTTGAGTACACACAAAAATAAAATTCAAATAAAAAAATAAGTTTAAAAACTAAAACCCGACTACAAATAAAAACGCAGACTAATAAAACCGCGGTCTTAAAAGTATTAAACAAGAAAAATCGTCTAGTAAGTAGATAATTTGATAAATTATAGAGGACAGTCGTAGTCGCATGCCACCTTGCTAATGGCAACTAGCAGCTGACTTCTGTATCAAGAAGAACGCCATGAAGGCGCATCAGGTATTAGTGGCATGCGACTACGGCTGTCCTCTTTAATTTATCAATTTACTAAACAAAAATCTAAAAATAATCAAAATTCAATTTATTTAATTATTATTTTTTTTTTATAATCTACATTTTATTATTACTAGACGATTTTTCTTGCTTTATACTTTTAAGACCGCGGTTTTATTAGTCTTCGTTTTTATTTGTAGTTGGGTTTTAGTTTTTAATTTTTAATTTATTTTAATACCCGCAACACGCAGTGCAGAAGCCTATCGCTTAGTCACTGCGCTAACCGTGCCGTCAAACTGGATCATTTTCACTAGTTCTACTGCACAGTAATTGTCATGGGTCATGCAATGACGTAGAAATGAGCATAAATACAAATAATTTAAAAATGAGGTTCTTGAGAAATTGTTTGTCATTTGTCATTTCACACGGTGTCCTTCGATATTTTCGGGTTTATTTCTTTTTTAAATATTAGTGACTTTCAAATAAAAAATAAAGGTAAAAATAAAGTCTATGAAAGCGATTATAATTTGTCTCGGTCCTCTGTCATCATCTCTTATCCCTTATTTATCACAGCTGTTTTTGTAAATACTAGTTATTCAGGTTATAACTTTACTCAAATTACCTCCATGACCCGTTTACTGTTCAAAGCATCCACTAGCACAATGTTTTATGAGTACTATCTTGTAAAATGTGATTTATGACCTCAAAAAAAGAAGTCGTTTTCCAGCAAACATTTTTGCGTAGGGGTACTTAGTTTGATGTACAGAATACTTGGTTGACGTCTGTGTTAAGGGTTAATTTACACCCTGTATACGGCCTGTCAAGCGATCATCATTATCAGAATCATCAATCATTACAATCAAAATTTAAACTTCTTGGTAATTCAGGATAATTAAATATTCTTTTTATTTGGAAATTAGTGCTAAGCCAGGACGGGCTAACAGACCGTCTGACCCTATTGCTATAATCTATTCCTGAAATGGTTCCGATTTCTCGGAAGGACCCAACAAAGTCAAAGTACGATATTTTTCTAGTTTTAATTAAAATGACGTCGAAAGGACTTTTAAAAGATTATTTTGCAATAAGTTTATTAGTTCCAGTTCTGTAATATTTATTTTAGTTCCAAGAACTTATTAATCTTGTATAATAAAGCTTGTTTATATCAAAGTGGTTTTTGTTATCTATGGTTCCAGCTGTGCTACGAGTATTGAAAAACTCGAATTTTAGTTTTTGTCTGTTTTTATTAAGAAAAGTTTTCGTGTTATCAAGTAATAGAGTTGACCACATCGTGTGCTTTGGCTTGGCTTTACATGCCTTCAAGGAATATCTCTCAGGCATTCTCGGTTTGCTCATGATGCGAACGTGTCGTGGACTTGAACTCGAGACCTATTATTTGGCAGTCCGAACGGTCACGTCACTAGGATTAAGCACTGACTGTACAGGGTGCCTAAAATGGCCACTTTAGCTGGTCATGATATGAATTGCGTTTTTATGCGTAAAATAGACCTTTCATAATGGTTACTACGACTGTGACCATTTTACGAATTTTATTAGGTATTTACCTATTGAGTGTGTAATGTAATGTGACTATACAATACAATTTTATATTAACAAAATGGTGTTCTCCTTATTTTTTATTTTTTTTGTTCTCCACCACATTGCTTTCCTATTTGACCTAAAGGTTGACTAGTTGAGAGTTCCTTTTGGCATTTAGATCGCCTACCTCTTTGGTACATGAAGCTTAAATAAATGGGCCGCGGGTTGTACACTAGTTATCGCGGCCTCGACATAGAGGGCTAAGAAGGAAATTGGGTGGTTTTTAGTCAGTAGAAGTCTCTGACACTCCCTTTCGCTCTGCCCAAGAGCGGGGGGGTTATTCGATGATTTTCCACCCGCTAAAAAAAAAAAAAAACTATGTCAGGGTCAGCTTCCAGTCTCACCTGGTGCAGCTGAACACCTGCATTTTACATGGATCCATTGCCTCCCTAACCTCTACTTCTCAGTAAGTACTGGGTAATACGATATCTCTTGGTAAGTCTAGTTGTCAGATATAGAGACTCTATCTACCTATTACGACTGTCAAAGACTCTACAACTGCCTTATTACAAAAGTGGTTAAACCTTTTTTTATTTTTTGGGGAGTGGGAAATCATCAAATAACCCCTTCCGCTCTTGGGTAGAGCGAAAAGGAGTCTCAGACTTCTACTGACTAAAAACCACCCATGTTCCTTCTTAGCCCTAAATGTCAAGGCCGCGGTATCTCTTACAACATCCCGCAGCCCCGACGGGCGTCGGCCCTTGCGGGCCCCTTCCATGTTGCTGACGTCTCTTAGAGGCGCGCGTAGAACACGAACGCGCCGTTGACACGGCCTGTTGTCGTCATAAGACGGACGGACGTCGAGCTAGCCCATCACTCACCGTCCACAGACCCGAAGTGGTTAATCCTGGGTTTTACTTAGACTTCCTTTATCTCGCATGCCGTCTTTTTCTTTTGAATATTATCGAAGTGAGACGGCATGCGAGATAAACCAAGTCTAAGTTAACACCAACTCTAAGTTAAACCGACTTTTAATCACTTTTGTAATAAGGCCGCAAATGTTTAACGGCTTTATACGTTTTCTGAGGTACGGGGGTAGCTCGGTATGTAATGGGTGGCCCATCCATGAAACTGTCTGGCGATCACGGCTGAACTTGAAGATCCACTCGAATGGCTGCTATTTTTTCACCACGAGCTCCTCATAAATCAAATCATTTTATTTATAAGGAAAAATGTAATACAATAGGTACCCAAAAATGTTGTGTCAGTGTCCTAAGCTACATTAATGCGACCCTTGTGGTCAGATTAACACGTCCGCAGCCGCGTGCGGTCATTATGACCTGTGCGTGACTGTTGGGCAAACCTAAATCGCATTCTTTCGCATTTTGTTGGTATTTAGGGGTTAATATGGTGTGCTAAGGGAAGAAGTTTTTGCCCTTTTTGGATGTTTTTCTGGCCAATAGGGTAGTTAACAAAAAAAAAACTAATTAGTCCGTCAGATAGATTTCCAAAAAATATTGGACATTGGTATTTTTTCACGTAAACAAACTATGAAGACGATACAGTTGTTTGAAAACTCGTGTGACGTCATTTTCTGAGACATTAGTATGACATTATTTAGCGGTCAGTGACGTCACAACCCCCCACTCAAATCTTTGACGCGTTTCATCTTCGTAAATTTTTATTGATTTGATAAAACAAAAAATACCTATTCAATATTTTTCGATAATCTAACAGACGGACTAATTAGAATCTTATTTTTTTATGTCAGTAAACATCCCTTTTGTTCCAGTGAATATAATTTAAACTACTCGTATAGGAAGACGCTCGTATTTACAATTGTCTGAATTTCAAAGGACACTCGTCAATCTACATAATAAATTACTATCGAGTCAGATATTTAAATAATTTCATTATTTAAATATACAAACTGCTTCGTTGAGCTAGTGGTCGTTAACGCGACTGCTGATTATTAGGTCCTCGGTTCGATTCCCAGGACTAGCGAAATGTCATTGAATTTTTCTGTTAGGTATTTCTCATGGGAATGGCGAAATTTGGGTGCACTAGGTACACCACTCTGCCTAACCCTTTAGGGCGGGGGGTTCCTTCAGGCGTGACGATGTAATAAACTGAACAAAAAACTTTAGAATCAATACCAAAAACTAACCCGACTAATCACACCGTCTCTTTTAACTAGCGAAATTAGTTTGAAACGAGGCATTATAGGAAAAAAACTTCTATAGTTACAGAAAAGGGCTACTTTTGTTCCATCCTGATCTCGTATTTAAATTGAGACTAAATAATTCTGTTCATTACCACACAACTTTTCAGTCACCTGCGCCATTTTCGGACTTCATCTTTTGTACTTATAACCCAACTGCGGCGACCCTCCTGGTGATGTGTGTTTGACGCGAATGTATGTATGTCTGTCTCTTTGTTCCCTCATAACTCTTAAACGGATGAAGGGATTTTAATAAAATATACGTCGCTAGATTCGTCTTGATGGCGCGAGTGTCACTGGCTGCATTAAAATTAAAAAACAAAGATATATTGCGGAATTTAGGGGCCATATCACGGATATCAAATTGAAGGGTTTTAAAAGTATATTACAAAAATATATCACACTTATTTTGTTTAAAATAAATTCAAAGTCACACACTATAAACACACACAAAAGTTAAATTATCTGCGATGAATTTTACGCGACCAACGAAAGAACAAACAAAAAAGCACTAAAAACTTGGAAATAAAAAAAATAGTTAAAAAACTAAAAGAACTGAAACGCACAAAACAAGCACATTTTAAACTAAACAATACTTGGAAGCAGGCTTCATTCTTCAGGCAGGGGGTTCATTTGAATAATAAATTATGAAATGAAAATAGAATGGAACCCGCCTGCTTCCAAGTTTTGTTTAATTTAAAATGTGTTTGTTTTGTGCTTTTCAGTTTTTTCAGTCGGGCTTTTTATTTTTTAACTAGTTTTTTTTTCCTAATATTATCCATACGTGTAACACTACACACCCCTTTTAGTATTCTCACTCCGCTACATGCAATTGCCTTTCGAATATCTCTTTGTGGCCCAACATGATGCTCCATACAGGACAAGGGCAAGGGGAAGATGTCTAAAACCATCCCCCTTTCCCTACCCCCCTTCCGCTTGAGTTTGTTCCCGTAAGCAGTCGCCATTTTTTAAACCTTCCAGTGTTAATCCTGTGCTTAACACAACGATCAATATTAGATCAACGATGAATTGTAGATTCAGACTCATTTTATAAACATTTTATCCATTCGCGTTACTCTAGAGATGTTCCTTAGCATTCTCATCTCAGCCACGTGCAATTGCTTTACATTCATCTCTTTGTAGCACAACATTCTGATCAATAAAAAAAGACAGCAGCTTTAACCATGGTTTTATAAATCTTCCCCTTGAGTTTAAGGGGCTTGGGGGACTCGCATATTGTTCCCATGACCTGCCGCCATTTCACCCATCCAATGTTAATTATGCGCTAACCGAAACCAGTTTTATTAGAGCAAAGATGAATAGGTGTCTAGATTCAGACCAATTTTACATACTGAACGAAAAACTTTTTAATCAACACCAAAAACAAACCTGACTAAACACCATCTCTTTCAACTAGCAAAATCAGTTTGAAACGAGGCATTTGTAACAAACTTCCACAGTTTCAGATTAGGGCTACCTTTGTTCCATGATGCTTTCGTATTTAAATCGAGACCAAATCATTCTGTAGTTGTGCTCACGAACAATAGACCTTAATTTATTCCACTGGGTTAATTTCGTATACAATTTTGTTACCCGAAGGCTTGGGTGCGCTGTTGCGGTTTTTACTACGGAAATTTGATAAATACGAAAGGGATGCCAGACGATAGTTTATGAGACATCTAGAGGGTCGAGTCTATTTGTTTAGTTATTTGTTGGTATTGAATGGTTTCAAATTTAAAGGGTCTGAAAGGTAATTTGTTTTAGGAGTAAGATGAGTTAGGTGTCGCTCAATCGTGAATGAGGGTCTTTAGGCGTAGGTCTTTATTAAACCTAGATATGTCTAATAAATTATCATTACCTAGTGTTGTCACCGTTGAACTGCCAAGTCATTGGACCCAAAGCACGCACTTCGGATTCATTCATTCTTCCGGATTCATGTGTGTTTTGTTTTATTATTATTTGTGTCGGAGCCCGAAGATTTGTTCTCGGTTGATGATGCCAGGCTCTGCGCCACGAAACATGAACACAACTACCGTGTGTGTGTTATAAAACCCTATCTACTCCGTCAAATGTTTTCCGGCATCGCAGCTTCCTATACGAAGATTTCGTGACGAGCATGATACCTTTAGACAAGAATGGTCCAGACTAACTTCAATAGCTTCGGTGAGAAAAACATCGTGAGGAGATATTTCTTGACAGCATGTAATGTAAAGCTAAGTCAGATGCCCTTGGGAGGCATATATACTCTGACACCAGGTAAGAATTTTTTTTGATGGGTGGGTAATCATTAAATGACTCCTCCCGCTCTGGGCGGTGCGGAAGGGAGTGTCAGACTTCTACTGACTAAAAACCCACCCATGTTCCTTCTTAGCCCTTTGTGTCCGGGCTCGCGGCATGTCTTTCAAACAACCCGTAGCCGCGGCAGACCATGATCCATCCACCATCTGATATTATGTATGATAAAGAAACAGACGTCATTCGATAGTGATGCAGGGTAATGAAGGTAATACAAAATCTTTTTGTGCTCAAAGTGAGACAAGTCATAATTTAACAAAAAAAAAAACGGATTTTTATATATTAAAAAACTGTTTTTAACTCGAAAATAATTGATCACTGCTAGTTTACTCACAAACAATACAGGAGGCACTGTTTCTGATTTTATAAATATCCATTTCACTGAAATACAATCACCAAATTATCACAGCGGGGAGTATTTAATAATTATTTCAATTATTTAACCATCAAACATGTAACCTGTCAATACTTAAACAAAACCGACATTAAAAACCAATCGCCTAATTTAATAGTTGTGTGCATTCATGAATAAACATAATAATTGTGTGACGGTAATATTTTATTGTGTTATTAATTAAAATCGGCGCGCAAGGGTTAATGTAGTGTGACCAGGACAAAAGGCTCAGTGACCAACAGGCAGTGAGCCATGGAACGAATAAAATTTATTAGAAATTGTATTTGCTGTTGGTAGCATTGTTTAGGTGGTAATGTGTTTGGATTTTTTTTATGATACTTTTTTTTGTTTGTTGTTTGTTGGCATTGCTGAGTTTATTATTCAATGATGGATTTTATATATTTAAAAAATAGAAAACATATTAGGCTGGGTCTTCTTTACACCTATCAACAGTTCTACTTTAAAACTGTTCTCAACATAATGAAAGACGCATTTGAGAATGAAAGTAGGTACACAATAAGGGATCGGACAAAAAAAAACTAATTAGTCCGTCAGATAGATTTCCAAAAAATATTGGACACGTATTTTTTCTTTTTTCACATAAACAAAAAATTAAGACGATACAGTGCTTCGAAAACTCGAGAATTCCTCGAAAACATCACATGTTAGTACATTTTTACCTACAAATGACGTCACAACCCCCCACTCAAGATCTTTGACGCGTCTTATCTTCGTCAATTTTTATTGATTTGATAAAACAAAAAACACGTATACAATATTTTTCGATAATCTAACTGACGGACTAATTAGAATCATATTTTTGTGATTCAGTCCGATCCCCTATTAACATCACTGCTGTCATCTTTACTATTAAGTATATCCACATTTCACCAGTAATGTTAAAGCACCATGCAATAGGCGAGTTTATTACCATCAACCGTGTACATTTCCAGACTCCCAAATCCCAATTTTTGCCCTACCCGGGAATTGAACCCGGGACCACATGCTTAGCAGTGTTGTGCTTGAGAACACTAACCCAAAGAAAAAGCAATCCAGACAGAATAGAGATCCCCGTCGGGGCTGTTCAGAAGTTACCGCGGCCTCGACATATAGGGTTAAGAAGGAACATGGGTGGTTTTTAGTCAGTAGAAGTCTGACACTCCCTCTCACTTTGCCCAAGAGTGGGAGGGGTTATATGATGAATTTTCACCCGCCAAAAAAAAGGCAGAATAGAGAAAGTAATCTGTATAAATGAAATGTTTATCAAAACTAACTTTTGAGTATCAGGAATGGATGATTTGTTTAAGGATCCAATTTTTTTTTTGTTGATGTTAGATTAGCACAACTGTTTTCCATCATGGCGAGGAGTTTGAGTTGTATCTGTTATTTTACTTAAACACAGTGCTGTTTTTAGTTATAATTATCATAATTATTATTTAGTTTGTATAGCGAATCGCATTATGTACAAAAACATCGAACAAAGAGTTTGTCTTATATTTTGCATCGCCAATGGACTTTCGTGTTCGGAGTCACTGAAAATGTTACAGAAGGCTTACGGTGAATCGACTTTATCAAAAACACGTGCTTATAAGTGGCAGAGCTTTCAAACGCGGTCGAGATGTGATGTAAGATTTGCCTTTCTTTGGTAGGCCATCAACGTCTGCAAGTGAACTTAACATCGCAAAAGTAAAGGAAATAATGACTGAATGGAAAATCCTAATTCAATTGAGAGAGATATCCGCCGAACTTTCTGTACCTCACGAGTTAACTAATCATTGGGTATGAAACATGCTACCGCTCGGCTAGTCCCGAAAGACCTTAATTTTCTCCAAAACCGCAGTCGCATGAGAGTCGCTGAGGACATGATAGAATGAGTCAATTCCGACCCAACATTCATGAAACGCATTGTTACTGGTGATAAGACGTGGGTATACGAGTTTGACATGGTGGCGCCTTCCAACTGAACCGAAACCGAAAAAACCACGGCAAAGTCGATCAAAAGTGAAAGCCATGTTGACCGTTTGTTTGACTATCGCGGTGCTGTGCACTCGGAATTTTTGCCGAAAAGTCAAACGGTAAATAAAAAATATTATTTGAGCGTTATGCGCCATTTAAAAGAACAAATTCGACGAAAAAGGCCTGATTTGTGGAAAGAAAATTCTTGGATTTTGCACCACGATAATACGGCTTCGCACAAAGCCAGCATTGTGAATAGATTTTTGACCAAACTCTCAACAAATACCATCGAGCAACCATCATATTCACCCGAAATTGAAATGAAAAGGACAAGCCAATCTTCGAAAAATTCCGAAGTTATTGATCACGATCATAACTTAAAAAATCTTTTTCGACAACCTATTGATCCATGCCAACTTCCTCTAAAAAAAATGAATGAAAGAAACTTCAACAGTCAATGCCCCCATCACCTTTAATGGGACACCATTGCTTTAGCACACAACACATACAATGTGACCCACTTTCCGTGTCATACATCATTAAATCAACAAATTATGTGGTAACAACTCTTTGAGAAACACCATAGAAAAGATTTCGATCGGTAAGGGATGGGTGCTAAATAAAATAAAATGGGAATATTATCGAATCGTACCCGCTGTGTGTAATGTGCCGTGAGGAGGGTACGGGTTTCGAGTGGGGTGGAGGTGCTTTGTGTGTGACGAAATTGTGATTAGGTTTTTGTGAAGTTGATGTTAAGTTATTATGTTTTTCATTGAGATGTTGGGGAAAAGAAAATAATATAATTTTGTCCAAATTGTGCTGCAGATCGAAGTAAAATGGGCTCAAATCAATAGCTAAGATTTACTTTTAGCCTTCTCCATTTAATCCACACACTACACAATCATCATGATCATTCTGCCTAGCCTTTGCTCAACATGTTGGAATCGGCTTCTTGTCTTACCAATTACGTAATAAATTATTTTAACGTAACTTATAACAATACGTCATGCCTGTAATCCCCCAAGAGTTAGGTCGAGGTATACCTAATAGTACACACACATTTCGTTAGTTAAATTTTTTAATTAATCTTTAATAACAACTCCACCCCTCTCGCTGTTTTCGTACCCAAAAACTGTCGCTCTCATAAATCTATACTCGTCGATACATCTCGTTGACAATCCGCGGTCACGTCGCGGTCGTGTCGCCCCCGTCTCGTACCCCTCAACTCGTGCCGTTGAAATTTGTACAATGCAAGATATGAACCGTGATGTGATATTGGACTATGCGTGTGAGTCTTGCCCTTTTGTTTAGATAGATTTATGTGTAAATGTAATTGAATTGCATTGGGAATATGAAGTTAGGATAACGAGTTTTGTGTTAAGTGGTTTGTAAAGGGGATTATAATGTGGGATGTAAATAAAATGTAAGTAATGAAATTGTGCTTCTGGGAAGATCTAATCGCTGAACGCTGAACCACAATTCACTTGGCTTTAGTATAGCAATCTTGAAACATGAGAACTTTTAAAAACAAAACTTAGGTTATACCGTGATAAAGTTTAGGAGGTCGAAAATGGCCTGAACTGGTTCTAGAAAAGGATGGTACGGCCGTGGCGCTTTATTGCTCGACATGGCGGGGGCACTGCCGTGCCCCCAGATATCAAATGTTTTCAAATCAACCATGTTTATTTATAAGAAAATACATTCCAATTACAAGGAAAGATCTTTTGGTATTGTGCAAAATATTATTATGGTGTTTTGATTCCGCGGAAAAGATCCAGGCCGGGATAGAAACACATATTGATCGTATAATGCCTTGTGGCATTAAATCCGCCTAAACTCAAGGTTCGCGAAAGAGCGATGAAGCGTAACATTTTAAACATAAAAATCACCCATCGAATTCGTAAAACCGTAATTCACTCCAAGATAGGCATCGCCGATGTTGGCGATAAGTTTGCAGTTAAAATGGGACTAGGCGGGTAACATTTACAGGATAGTATCCTGACCTATCCAGATAGGCCAGAAAGGTCATACACTGGTTGCCTGAAGAAGATCGTCGTCACCGAGGGAGGCCCAAGAAATGCTGGTGTGACTCGTTCGTGATTGGCCAGAGAAAGCACAACATGGGGAGAATTAAAAAGAAATAGGGGAGGCCTTTGCCTAGCAGTGGGCACAATACTTAAAAAAAAGAGTTTGGGTGCATGACTTGATAATTATTATTGCTTTTTATGCAAGCATATTTTTGAGAGCGGAAAGGCGGTGCTGCATCCTGCATTCTGGATATTTGCCGCGGTATTAAAACTACATATTTTGCAAAGTAACGCCTTAGCCTGTCACTTAGATCATAAAGATGATAAAAGGCATAAGGGAACGTCATCTGTTTTTCAATTCCGCTAAAAGTCATTGATAAAATACGAAGCGGGGCACACCAGTGGCAATTAACTATTAAAGTTGATGTTGATGTTTGCCCTCAAAATTTATTAAACGTTGAAAAATTCAGTATAAACTGCAACAAAATCAAACAATACCACTGCCAACTAAAATACTGCTCTACCTAATATGTCATATGAAGTAACATACAACTAAAGTCGAGCATTCTTTTATCTCGTATCTTTTTGTCATGCTGTTACGTCAGCAGCGAAACGCATTTCGCTGAGACCTACACAAGGAATTGTACAGGCTTCCTATAGTGCCAGAGGCAGACTGCGACGACATCACTTGTAAATAGAAGGCACTTTTGTAATTTTATTTTATACTAGCTGATGCCCGCGGCTTCGCCCGCGTGGATGTCGGTTAAACAATAAAAATGTAGATTTTCCATACAAACTTTGCACCCACGTTTTACTCCCTTAGGGGATGAATTTTCATAAAGTCTTTTTAGTGCTCTCCTACATTATTTTTAGAACTCCTGTGCAAAATTTCAAGTTGCTAATCCTTATAGTTTAGGCCCTGCGTTGATATGTCAGTCAGTCAGCTTTTCTATTATAGATTTTACCTACTCGGATATTTGCAAGAAAACTGTTACGGAAAATTGAAAATGATATTTGGAGGGATGTAATCATCCTATTTTCGTGTATGGAGAGAATGATTGTAATGAAAGTCATTTATTTAATTAACTTATTTATTTACGAATAAGGAAAGTTTATTATTCGAAATAAATAAATTAATTTGGCATTTCAACTACGGCCCACCCGCTTCGTTCACGTGGAGTTCATAAAAGATTCCAATGGCACATAATAACAAATATGCCAGTCATTTGGGCACTTTCCTTATGACAGTTCTGAGAAGTACTTTGACATCTAGGTGTTCTATTTATTATATTTACTATCAAGTTTTTTTGCATAACATACGCGACATTAAGGCCGCTTTCACATTAGGACGTTAGCAGCGCGACAGTCGCGCGACTATAAACAAATACTTACGGGTTGTTACGGTTGTTCTTATAAAATGTGAATGAATGTGTTTCTGTCGCGCGACTGTCGCTCTGCTAACGCCCTAATGTGAAAGCGGCCTAAGCGGTGCCCGCTTTCGGGTAGGCACCAAACTCTTTTGGAAATATCCGTTTACCTGAAACATCGCCACCACTCATGAGGCCGTGCAATGTGTCAACGATCTAATAGACTCCTTGATCTATCCGTCGCGGGCATTCCCTAAGGTCAGGTCTGCTAAGCAAAGGCCTCCTCCAAATTCTCCCTGAGCATTTAACTTAAATAACGGTTTACATTTGGCGATCAGTTAAATTTTCGTATCATTCTCTCTTCACATGACGTGCGAAATTGCTTTTATATATTGCTCATTGTATTAAATTGTATCAATTAATCCTTTATTACACGAACGAACCAATTCTGTATCGGACGTCGGATTAACTGTTAAAAACTCGTTAAGAACATCGCGAATGTAATGTGTTTGAACATTTTATTTTAGAGATCCTTTTGATGATCAAGTTTTCTGAACATATTCACGGTTTATTATGAAAAATGGTTTAAATGATAATATTTAAGTAAAATAAACGAACTAACTAATGTATAACAAGGCGTTTAGGTGTCCAAGTACAGCTCCACATCGATGTAATCCGGAAACGTGCCCTGAAGTCTGGCAGCATTGCCAAGTAAAGGAGAAGGCGACAAGGTAGTACTCGAAATTCGAATTTTCTTTCAGTCAGTTTCGAATTTCGAATTTTCTTTCAGTCAGTCAGTGTCAAATCGTATGTTAAATAAAATGGGATTAGCAACAATGGCAAATGTCTCTTTACTGAATAATAATGATCAAAATCACCAATACAACCGTCTCAGTTCATATAAGTCTCAAGAGTGACTATTTGATGAAAAAGGCATCGCTCGAAAATGAAAAAGCCTCGTCGTATCAACCTTAAATGGCAATGCAAATTCATTGACCTGCGAAAGTGCCAGCGCTCTGGTCATGCGAAGTGTCAAAGCAGTCAGCGAATTTTTTTTTTTATTAAAAGGATACGAGCGCACGTGGGCAGAGTGATTCGTCTTAAAACGGAATTGATGTATCTTAGGTACTACCTAATGACTTGCAAAGCTGTGTCTTATCTTCTACAGTTATGTACATATTCTGTTAGTAACTCACGTTTCTCGTGTTGTAAAATAATAAAAATCAGTGCCCTATTTCAGGAGTGAAAAAGAATATAACATTTTAATATCTACTTACATAAGAGCCTCATATAAAAGCGAGAATATAAAAATAAATCACATAAAAAAATCGCGGACACATTTAATAACAGCACAACACCAAGTGACAAGAACAGGGATTACCTTCCTTACATTACCCCAAAAAAATACGGAACCTTTATGAAAAAACCTACTTTTTTCCTATTTTATGAACAAAGGGGTTTCCACCGCGGGGATTAGAGTATTTTTTGTTAAAACTCCTGCCTCCTTTACAATTTATGATGACAATAAGAGATGAGAAAAATATTATTATCTTTTTATTTGGTATTATTAATAGAGGTTGTATGATTCGGTTTTTTGTTATTACTGAAAGTAAAATTTGTTGCCGTGCGAAAATCTGTTTCAAGGTTGGTCTCATCATCATCATCATTTTAGACAAAACACGTCGGACATCGGCCTCCACCAGGTGTCGCCACATTGACCGGTCCCGTGCGTCTCGTATCCAGCGGGTCCCCGCAACCTTCATCAGGTCATCGGTTCACCTAGCGGGGAGGTCTTCCAACGCAATGTCGTCAGGTTCGCGATTGCAACTTCAGAACTTTTCAGCTCCATCGGCCAACCGTTCTGCAAGCAATGTGTCCTGTCCATTGCCACTTAAGTTTGGCGATTCTTCGGGCTTCGTCGGTAACCTAAGGTTGGTCTAGTTGGTTCCATATCATCATCATCTTCCTGCCCTTGTTCCATTCTACTTAGAGTCGGCATAATACGTTTTCTTTTTTTATTCTCCACTGAGTCCTTTCGATTCCCAGGTCGGCCAAAGTGTCATTGGGATTTCCCAAAGGGAATTTCTCAGTGGAGTTTGGATTTGTGTCCAGTTGATGGCAATATGCCGCATATTTCTTGGGACATAAAGGTAAATGGCGAAATGTGGCTGTACTATTAGCTACACTCCTGTCTAACCCTTTGTAGATTGCCGGCGTGTTTGTTTACTACGTATAAATAAAATGCCCGTGAATTTCTGTCAGTACATAACGTAAAAATAAGTTGAGGCAGGTTTACTTAAAAGGTTACGATGGATGATGATAAATGAGACATCAAACGATTTGTCATATAACTCTCTGACAGGACGTGGGAATATTGAAATATTTGCTGTTTCGGTCTAGTTTTCGTCTATCTTAGGGATCTTTGATATTAGGTTTCTATTTTCTGTTACGTGATCAAATTTTTATTTCATACATTTTATAGCCTTTTTCTCAAATATGTTGGGTTAGACTTGTGGTAAAACTGTTTGCCCGTCTTTCAGACCCCTGAATACCTGTAGCGACGGCCAAAGATCTATAGGTACTCGTACGTACATGGCAGCCGTGGTCAACGGTTTGACGTCCTTTTCGAGGCACGGTGGAAACTTGGTTTGTACTAGGTGGTCACCCATCGGAGGACCAACTTAGGCAAGCACGGTTTAACTTAAAGATCGACCAATGCGGCATAAATACATAATACACACGATTTCTCTAAAGCCTACCTTTTTTTGGAGTTTTGGAAATCATCAAATGACTCCTCCAGCGGGTCTAAAATGGCCGCTTTATCAGAATCCACGCAGAATCTTAGTATGAATCACGTTAAAAATTTCAAATTCTTAAAATGGACTGAATGTCTATAACTGTAAAGTCCATTTTAAGAATTTTAAATTTTTAACATGATTAATTAATACGATTCTGCTAAAGCGGCTATTTTAGACACCTAGGTCTGGGCGGAGCGGGAGGGAGTGTCAGACTCCTACTGAATAAAAACCACCCATGTTCCTTCTAAGCTCTTTGTGTCGAGTCAGTGGTATCTCTTTCGAACAACCCGCGGACTCGAAGGGCGTCGGCCCTTGCGGGCCCCTTCTATGTTGCTGACATCTCTTCACACACACACACACACACACACACACACACAGCACACACAGCCTGTCGAAGTCATAAACGGACGAGCTAGCCCATTACTCACCGTCCATAGGCCCGCGCCTACGGTGGCCAGAACCCATCACGTAGCCCCCGACGCCTGGAGCGTCTCTAAAACCTACCCTGGACAGCCATTTGTCATCACACAAAATACGAAATGTCAAAATGGATACATCTACGTCAGCCTCATACGAAATAGTCCTAAATATCCAGTCTCCAGTTGCCGCGAGACTCGCTTTGGGGAATATTGAAGTAATGGACAGCTAAGCTACATCAGATACCATAAACACTATCCTCTAAGGGACAAAGACGGCAGTAACATAAAATATAGACTGCAGACGAATAAACAAGTGGTGTACTTGTTCGTGTAATAAAAGTTGTCCTGAGTGAATTGGTGACATCAATATGATGGGAGGAATATTGATACAAACATAAACTTAATGCCATTTTCCCACAGGGGTAGACAGACACTCCAAGACACCACCTGTTATGATCTTTACATACTCCTTTTGCTTCGTTCACATTCATACAACTGGTCATATACGCACGCCGGTTGTGAGTATTACGCACGAAACCTTTTTAAGGAACGTCATCAATTAGGTCAGTGTATGTCTTTTTAGGGCGTACCCTCCCACTGTCATCTGCCCACTCAACCTTTTTTGTTAATATCGATGTCATCGCTATTCAATTAATCGCAAATAAAAGGCGAATGTTCCAAGTAAAGAATTAGCTTATCCAGTAATGCTGTTAATACAGATTGCGACACCTTTTTTGTTAATATCGATGTCATCGCTATTCAATTAATCGCATATAAAAGGCGAATGTTTCAAGTAAAAAATTAGCTTATCCAGTAATGCTGTTGATACAGATTGCGACACCTTTTTTATCTACACCAAATTTTTTAAAGAGAAAAGATTTGTATTTTTTTTAATGTATTTTCCCCGATTACTCGAAGATGTCTGGAGCGATTTTGATTTTTTTTGTTTTGTTTGAAAGGGTATACTTCCCAGGTGGTCCCATGATCACCAAATCACGATCTGATGATGGAATCCTGGAGAAATAGAGAGAACTCTTCAAATTTAATAGGCTTACTTGAAATGATTTGAGTACTTTTTGGAAGAGTACTTTTTTGGAGTGTTCATACTTTAATATGGTGAAGATCTGATGAAGAACTTCGGAGATAGGCAACGGAACATCTCAATAAATGATAGCAAATGGACTGGGATTTAAAACATTCTTTCAACATTTGAAAGCTACATTCTCACTGAGTAATATGTTACTCGTTTATTAATTGAAGGATAAAAACTGCCCAAAAAAAAACGTCCCGTAAAAAGAAAAAAGCCCAAAGCCAAGATGAGGGCAAGAAGAATCCTGTCGGGGCCGCGGGTAGTCCACCGGTTATCGCGGCCTCGACATAGAGGGCGAAGAAGGAACATGGGTGGTTTTTAGTCAGTAAAAGTCTGACACTCCCTTTCGCTCTGCCCAAGAGCGGGAGGGGTTATTCGACGATTTTACACCCACCAAAAAAAAAAAAGAGAAAGAAGAATAGCCCATAGGCTACTTTTTATCCCTGTATTCCCACGAGAACGGGAGCTACGTGAGTGAAACCGCGTGACATCCACTAGTTAAATATGAAGACAACAAAAATATGGCGTATATGCCAAATACGTATTGTAGTCTTCAAACGATAATTTAGAGATGTGTTGCTAACTATAATATTTTACTTAATATCATGAAATTGTTAAAAGGGTTTCCACAAACATTTTAAACAAGCATTCAGTGTAACTTTCGAAGAGGTATGAACTAGAATGAAATTCTTAAAAACAATGAACAACCTATTTAGAAAACTTAAATGCAAAACACTTAAGGTCAGTTTCAGAGAATACGCCAATAAACCGCCGCGAGTTAGATTCAAGTTTGCACAGCTAAATCGATCCGTCGAACGCAAGCGAACCCTTATCCTGCCTGACATGTCTTTAAGTAGGCCCTCAAATTGCCCTTTTGGGAGCTGACCGATCACGTGTTTAGATGTTTGGCTTCGGACGCTTATTACTTGTTCTCATATTGGGAGCTGAATTGTGACATGTTGCTGTAATTAAAGTTCTGCGCAGAAGGAAATAAGGCTTTTTTATCTGTTTAAAACAGAAATCTTTCACTCAATTACAGATGGGACAGTTCCATCGGCACATAAAAGAGCTCGCGCGGATTTACGAAAAGTGGAAAGAAGCCTTTTCCTGGGAGTAGACCTGAGCCCGCTAGGTCTAGGTTGGTAGGTTCTGGGTCTTTCTGGAATCCTGAAATGGACACGCGTTCCTTTTATAACGAAGGGTAAGTATAAAGATGGATTATAAGTCCTTACAACCCTCTTGGTAGGGTATAGATCTGTTTATGATTGGTAATAAAGCTATGCTTAATTATTGCATACGATTTTTAAGTTAGTGTGTGTGATGTTAACTTGCTGCACGCGTTGGTGCAAACTGTAAGTGTAGCAAGTACCTGCTTAAATAAATAAATAAATAAGATTTTGTAGAGAAGTTCGCACGTTATATTTACAGTTTGTAGGGAAGCTGAAGTTAACAGGTTATATTTAAATTCTTTCTTGCTGGAAAACCAATGTATGATATTTATTTTATTACTTAATTAAGAAAACTTATTATAACTTATTATTTAATAGTTTTTAATGAATGTGCATAGTTAGTAGTTACTTTTCTCTTATAATCAATAAATTGAAAGTCTTTATAATGTAATTGTTTGTTGTTCCTATCAATAATAAAAAAAAAACCTTCCTGTAGAAAACTTACAGCTAGGATAAATATACTTTTTATTTAGTTATAGAAGGCAACATAGATAAGTTAAACTTACACTGTCACCTACGGAATATTTTGCATCATCATTAGCCTATAATGTTCCCACTGCAGGGATTCAGACCTCTTCTATAGAAGAGGGGTGGGCTGCAATCCACCCCGCGGGCCCAGAGCGGTTTGGTAGATGTCACATGTCTTCGAATTTGTTGGACATGCCAGTTTCCTCACGATGTTTTCCTTCACCGTTTTGAAAGCAGTGGTGATGTAATAAATTACACAAAGTAATGCGCCTGACTGGATTTAAACCCACGACTCACTATTCGTAAGTCGGGGCCGCCATCACCTGCTGGTTGTTTGAAAGAGATACTTTGGCATAAAGGGCTAAGAAGCAACATGAGTGGTTTTTAGTCAGTAGAAGTCTAACATTCTTATTTGCTCTGCCCAAGAGCGAGAGGGGTTATTTGATGATATCCTACACACCAAACAAAAAAAAAATTATGAGCCGCCATTTCTGGCCTGCCACTATAAACTATATAAATTATTTCAATCTACATAATATCTAAGAGCTTTTTCCGTTGCCCTAAATATTTACTATTACGAAATCCTTCCAAAACAACAATCAACTTCAATATTCATGAAAATTCAAGGCATTCAAATATAACGAGTACACGCACATTTTGATGTATTCAACTGAAACTATCGTATTTGGCAACCGTCTGAGTCCGACTGATATCTCATCAGAATTTCATTTGTCTTAAGTCAATTAGAATTACCATTTCGCTTCGTACATGTCTGGGTAACTTGACCGTGACGTGATGGAATGATGAGCAGTAAACCAACTAGGCCCTTTGGCCATTTAACGCTGTGTTAGCTTCACCATGACATGTGTAAACTATGTAAACAAATCTTAAAAGTCAATTTTGCCCATTTCCCCGTTTTCGATAGAGCTGAATAGTTGCATACATGTTTAGTTTGGATGACAATGCATGGTTAGCTAAGTCATAGTGAACTCCGAAAGACGGGGGACTAGTTATTTTATACAATTTCAAGATATGGGTTTATAACCTGTTGGAAATATCTTGTGAACAGAGCTAATTTAGTAAAACTCGTAAATAGATGGTTTACTTTTACTTTAAATATTTTAGCAGAGTGACATACAAGTTTTATCAACAAAGTTACCTAGCAACCACAGTCAGCATAAGACTTTTTGAGCGCATTCCGTGCTTGCCATGAGGTTTTGGCGTTCTTGACAATTGTGATGATTGTGTGCTGATAACGACGTCACTCAAAAGCATGTTTTTAAGTCTTTTGTAACTAATATGTTTTATTTGAAATCATATGCGAGTGTTAGGGTTCATAGCTACAGTTTGCACTTCACTGTTGTATACAATCATGTAAAACGCAACCACATGTCGCGCCGTGACACTAACTTACTCAGGAAGGCACGAGTAACCTGTTACCTGAAGTAGGTATCCTTAGAATTTACATGCTCGAGACTCACGAGTTCCATGGTTTAAAAATTTGGTAGGTGCATTATTTTGCGTAATTTATTTCATCACCACTGCTCTCAAGACGCGAAGGAAAACATGTGTAGTCAACATTCATCTCCTTGAACCAAAAATCTGAAGATATTTTCATCGCACCTCGCCTGATTTGAAGCAATGATGTGGCTTAGGGTGGAGCAAACTTGCCAGCTTGCTTAGAAGAAACCGAATCATTCGAACTTTCAAGAGATCCAGCAAAATTATCGGGAAACAGAAAAACTGGCAGTGCCGGCCAGCATTAAATGTGGTACGAGTAGCATAGCGCTGTGATCGGGTCCGTGGAACTCTATAACGGTGACGGTTCCCAGTATTTATGCTCGTCCGATAAAAGCATGGAGCTGAGGAATTAATGTTATTCTAAAGCAGATTCTCCGAAAAGTAACCGATACCAACTTTGTTATGTTCAAGACTTTGTAGTTTGGCCTTGACAAGAGAATCGTTGAAAATAAGCCTCTTGGTACGTCACTCAATAGACTCTTATGCTGGCAGCTGTTACTTAGCTGATCCATCCTAAAGTATACCATGCACGATTTAATTTGTGCTTAGTACAATATTAGAACCTGTTCCAGCGTCACCTATTTTCGTAAACTGGGAAGAGGGGAGGTTTGATATCAGAATAGCGCCAAAAAGCTCAAGATGGTGAGTAATCGGAACGGATTCATTTTGGAAAGAGGAGCCAGGCCAAAAGCACTCTTCTTCACGGAGTAAATTTGCTCTCATTAATGCCTGTGTCCCAGCAATGGGAACATTATTAGACTGATTATGCTCCTTTGAGCCGAATCTGACCCTTTGTTCCTAGTTGAATTACTGTATGTTAATACTAATAATTATGTCTACCACTACCGTGGGAATGGGCAATGTGTGTTGAAACATTTACGGGTACACCAGTGATAATGAAGCTGTATTAATTCAACGAGATACTGCTTTTACAGAGGTCAGAATGTTCGTATAAACAATCCATAACCATGCTATTAAGAACCCTAATGTTTAGTGCAGAAAATAAGTTTTTCTATAAATGGGTGATGTGAACGATTTTGAGGGTATGTATTTTTTTTATATTTTTATGCTTTAAATTCGGTCAGCAATAAAATACATTACGTTGCGATATATTTTTGTTGAAATAATAAAATTTGTTCTAACCGGTACTTATTATAAAGAGATAAAGTCCGTAAGTTTGTTTATTTGTTTGTATGTTTGGATGTAGGAGGTATTTTTGGAACTACTTTTCCATTTCCAAAATTCTTTTACTAATGGAAAGCTAAATTTTCTCCAAGTATTATAAACTTCTTTCCGACTATTACGATGCTCTCGTGGGATTATTTCCGACCACAAGACAAGCAAAGCCGCGGGCCAAAGTTTGTATGTAGTATGATTAATAACGATACCTCATTTGTCAACATACTACGAGTTCGTCCATTTGTCCGGCAAATCTCCAAAACGGCTGGACCGACCTTGATGCGACTTTTACTGGCATGTAGTTGATTTCATAGGGAGTAACTTGGGTAGATTTTGTTTTAAAAGGGCTCAGTCAAAAATAAATAACAGCAAATTATCATACACAATACTTACGTGGTCTGTTAAAAATCAAAGTTCTTATGGCTTTAACAAAATCAGGTAAAAACGGTTGCTGTTGGTTGTAAGTGGTACTTTATCCCCTCCAAGACAAACAAGTTTTGAATTTCAAAATGCTTACATTGCATGCCAAACAAAATTCCAAACATTTTATGGATGCCAAGCCTCATGCACGTACCTCTATTAAGACTGACATAAAGATAAGTTGAAAGGGAAACGATTTCGAATCACTTGTAGACAAAAAAACCTGTACCGAATTCGTATTCTTGGATCGTCCTCGAATCATAGATGGGCTATCAAAATTGACAGACACAAAGATTAGTATTCTTTCTACGTTTTACGAGTAGCTATTTGACGTTGGATCCGACTGATTATTCCCAGATATGAAGAAGCAGGCGTGACATTTGCTTCGAGCGAGTTTCAAGGGGAAAATTCAACAAAAGGAAAGACGATTTACCCCAGCCCTATTACAAATTAAGGAACTTAAAAGCTTTAATGAAATGGATCTCTTTTGGAGTAAATATTTGAAAATGTGCTCGCTTTCCAAATTTCGTTCTTGTTTTTCAAACTTTTAGTGTTGTTGGTTTTTTAGTTACTTTCAGTTGCTTCAAACGTCATTTTTAGTATGCTGTTTAAATTAACTTTGAGCATGTGGAAATATGCCATGTATACCGTTACGCATTGGATGCAAGCTATTTTGATAGCATGAAATACGTTATTTTATTAAGGCTGAGTCCTCAAGACGAACAGTGACCGACTGACAGTTTGCTTCCAGTTCGCATCTAGAATATTCCCTGATATATAACAGGAATATGCTCCAAATTATAAATGGAGGGTCCATACAGTGTGTACTATCATCCGACATGACTGCAATCCGACAAGACTGATTTCCAAAAAAAAGGACTTCACGATTGGTAGTTGTGCTTACGACTACTAGACCATTGGGGTAAAACACGCACAGTGGTGGGTTAGTCAGTTCTACTAATGAGGACACAGCCTAACAAACCCCAACAAAATACTCATTCACTGCTTCATTCTGCCGTAAAAGCACTCATTATCAAGTTATTTCACAATTCACAGAACTTTTGCACTGTTAATTTTCTCCCGCGTTATAGTTCCTCGTTTCCCAACATTTCGGAGCCGATTACCAACGAATTTAACAAACAAAAAGGGACACTCATTATCTCTATTCAAATTATAATTCCGTTCAGTTGAGCACGAAATAATTTATTCAAAATTTTAATATGACGTAGCCACAATGCTGGCTATAACAGGAGTCATTCTGTAGAATCTCCATTCGATGTTATTTAGCAAAACGGTTAGGAATACGTAATGGGAGTTGGTATGAGTACCTAGTTAAGCACAATTATGTTGGTAACATTAACCGTTGCGAAGTAAAGTATGATAACGTCCTCAGTTAACAACGATGAAAATACAGTCGCAAAATTTCAAGTATGCAAACTGCCTTACAAAGATATTGTTGGGAATTCACCGGAATTAAATTGGCAGAAATTGCTTTTTGTATTTTTCCTTGGGCTCCGACGCATGCCCAATGCTGTTTGGGTAAGTGTCTCCCACTTTAGAATATCGTATGAGAATGAGCGTAATGATGTTTCGCGGAATTCTCGTCAAGGGATTCACTTGGTAGAGACAATATTAGACAGTGGCAATATAGGCTATTATTGCTTGAATATTTTCTAGAACGGCTGGTAATTTTGATATTGTCCACAAGGTCGTTCTAATTATGAAATTGGTGGGTAGTGGTAGACTTTAGCTAGGCAGGCATAAGTAAAAGTGGAGTAAACTTGTGGTAAATTGTACCTATGGATATAAGATGGTTATAAAGGCTGTTGTTTTATTTCTCGTCAAATTCAAGGAGCTAACTGTACTAATGACCTCAACCCGAATCACACACACACACAAACAAACGCAAACGTATATTTGATAATTTATTATTCATTAAACCACGGTTCGGTAGTGATTCTGACGTAGTATAAAAAATTTAACAACTGAAACAATTTTACGTAGCTATTTTAATTAATATTTGTCTGTATGAAAAAGTTTTGTCTCTGGGATGCAAAACTGCACCTCGTATATGATACATCATCGTGTGTATAATAAAGGCGTAGATATTTATTAATTCACGATTGTAACTTCGTTAAAAAAAATTAGTATCTCTACTAAAATAAGGCATGTAATTATCGATACAGATCGAAATAAAAATAAAACTGAAATCACAAATCAAATAAGCTAGAAATATATTTAATATTTACTGGAAATATATAAAATACCTCTCCATTTAAAAACAAAATATCTAATAATACAAAAGAATATTAGCAGAGGTAAACGAACACGATATGAGGGTAATTCGTTATTTTTATTTATCTCTGATTATCCCGGCTAAGACAAAGGGTAATAGGAAACAAGGGAAATGTATTTACGAAAAATATGTTCAGTGGTTTAATAAAAATTGTTGGTTTTGTGAGAAACACTGTTTGTTTTGCACGATATAGTGTTGATTGTGTTCTATTCATAAACTTGTTTCTTACCGAATTTATTTTTACTGTAACAAACATCAACTTAATGGTCGTGCATATTATGAGGTTTATTTAGGTATAATTAGTATTATTTGAAAAATAAATACAAGTGTGGTGTATTTAAGTAGTTTTTTTCTGAAACCGCATATTTGTTGACCGCATATTTGTGGTAACCTTTTAGATAAATAGACATTTTTTTTTTTCGTCCCCTACACATATTTTGAAAGGCGGTTTTTGATTAAGTTCGATAAATGACTCTTAGTTTAATTTAGCTGTTTTTTCCATACTTTTGTAGAACTACAGCAAACTTTAATTCGCACATAATTCGTTTTACTAATTTATTTCATTATTTTTTCTCAAACTCATACATAACAAATTTCAAAAATTTATTTAAAAAAAAAAATTACTTCTTTGGATGAAAGCAGAACTTTTACAAAAAGAAACTATTTATCCGCAACATATTAACATCATTTCTTAATGTAGCGTTCCACCGAGCGTGACTGCTAGCCGGCCGAAACGCGCGGCGTCCGCAAAATTTCTAGTATGAGTGAAAACCAACCAGTTTTGGAATAAATAGTGAGTATTTAGTACGTATCTTTCCGAAAAGTGACATACATTATACAATTCTCAATGTTCTTCTTAACATCTTCATCAGGTCACCAAGTGCCAAGAGTGTTCTGACCATCCTGACAGACAGGTGTGTTGCTGGGGAGTTTGTTCCGCCACTTCTTCTTTCCAGCTAAAACACTAGGAAGTGTCGAAGGGTGGGCGTTTTGCGGGACTGTCTCTTGTCTGTCTGTTCACTCGAGACGGGCTGTCAGCTGAAGAAAGTGCTGAAATTATGTCAGACACCTTCACTTACTGTGCTGACATTGCCATTGGTCGCGGATCTATGACCAACATACGGAGATGTGATTGGTGGTGTGACTACTTAATTGAACAACGTAAAAGTTATCGCCGAGCGCGTAGACATTTGAATAAGCTTAAAAAACAGACGGTCACCGGAGACCCACTTACCTCTGCTTTAAATGCGTTTAGAGTTGCCAAGTCCCGCTACAGAGCATCGGTAGAAAAATCTAAATAATAAAAATATAATACTAGGACATGATTTAAGATTACCTTTTAAAAGAAGTTGAAACGTTTTGTGTGGTGCAAAGGTCAAACGGTTACGAGCGCCCCACTGGGATATTAATTTTAGGCAAGTGTCAGCCAAATTTTCGAGTCCAGCCCGAGTACTTGACTGAACGAGCAGCAGGCCGTCATCCGCGTAACCGGTTAATGAACAGCCACATGGAAGCGGAATCGCGAGGAAGTCATCGAAGCCTACGTTCCATACATACGGACCCATAACCGAACCCTGAGGGCATCCCATGGTGAGGGACTTTGACATAGAATGATGTCCGAGCTTGAGTTTCGCGGAACCATTCAAGAAGTACGAATAAACAAGATTGTATATGTTTTTAGGGCAACCACGAGTTTTCAGTTTTAGGAGTAGCATCGGCCACCATGCGTTATCAAAAGCCCCAGAAATATCAAGAAAGATCCCAACTACGTACTTGTGTTGAGATGTATTGACAATTTTCCTGACAGACAGAGCCGCGTCTACGGTAGATTTTCCAACGGTAAAACCGAATTGGTTGTTGTGAAATTTTGGACCGTCTGGTAGTAAACGTGGAACGATAAGGCGCTCCAGGAGTTTCCCCAAGGATGGTAGTAGTGTTATAGGGCGATAAGGCTTAGGGTCGTCCGGTGGCTTGTCGCCGCTTTTCGGAATTATTCGTATGAAGCCGCGACGCCATACACGAGGAAAAACGCCTTCTGCAATACAACTGTTGTAAACCCTTAAAATTGCGTCGGCCGCTGTTTTACATGCTTCTATTATCATCCGATTCGATATTTTATCTTCACCTGACGATTTGTTAAGTGGAAGCTTCCTGACAACGTTAATAAATTCGTCAATGGATGGAAGGTCTGACGCTGGTGATTCAGGTGGCACAGCCGCCCACGCCCTGATCTGCTGGTGGTAGTCATTGTCATTATCAGGTGAATCATCAGGTATCAAAGTATTTAATAGAACTTCGGTTGTCTCCTCAATACCGGTAGTGTGTTTGTTGTTTACTTTAATGTTTTCTACGAACGCAAGATCCACTGATCGATTTGCTTTGAACTCGTGATACAAAGGAGACCACGGACCTTCTTTATCCAATTTTTCTACTATTTTCCGCAGTAAATTACCTTTAGATTTTTCTACCGATGCTCTGTAGCGGGACTTGGCAACTCTAAACGCATTTAAAGCAGAGGTAAGTGGGTCTCCGGTGACCGTCTGTTTTTTAAGCTTATTCAAATGTCTACGCGCTCGGCGATAACTTTTACGTTGTTCAATTAAGTAGTCACACCACCAATCACATCTCCGTATGTTGGTCATAGATCCGCGACCAATGGCAATGTCAGCACAGTAAGTGAAGGTGTCTGACATAATTTCAGCACTTTCTTCAGCTGACAGCCCGTCTCGAGTGAAGTCTTTGGTGTGAGATGCAAAAAGCAAACTAAAGAACTCCCAATTCGCGCCCTTACATTTATACCTAAAGTTACCAATGACATGTGACGGACCTTGAGTAAACATCGGAACAAATTCGTACACGATAAGCCGATGATCGCTACATGACGCGTCTGGTAGGACACGCCACCTATCCAAACGAACGTCTGCACTAGAAAGTGTGACGTCAATACAAGATTCGCCCATTTGGCTGCAAAAAGTAGGTGGTGCATCAGGGGTATTGTGAATCGATAAGTTCATTTCAGCAATGAAATCTTCGACAGCGGTCAACGTCGGTCGGAATCCGTAGACCGAACCTTGCCATACCACAGAGACGATGACGCGTTAACATCCGCGCCAACGATAACTTTGCAGCCCGCGAGTGACCGCAAGACATGACGGAGGTTGTGTATGTGAGGACCAACTGGGTCTGAATATTGAAAGTAACAGCTCACAATGTAAACTTTATAGGAAGCCGACGAGACTTCCGCAACGGCACAGTGCGGCGTCATGAGGTTAAGCTTCCACTTAACAAATCGTCAGGTGAAGATAAAATATCGAATCGGATGATAATAGAAGCATGTAAAACAGCGGCCGACGCAATTTTAAGGGTTTACAACAGTTGTATTGCAGAAGGCGTTTTTCCTCGTGTATGGCGTCGCGGCTTCATACGAATAATTCCGAAAAGCGGCGACAAGCCACCGGACGACCCTAAGCCTTATCGCCCTATAACACTACTACCATCCTTGGGGAAACTCCTGGAGCGCCTTATCGTTCCACGTTTACTACCAGACGGTCCAAAATTTCACAACAACCAATTCGGTTTTACCGTTGGAAAATCTACCGTAGACGCGGCTCTGTCTGTCAGGAAAATTGTCAATACATCTCAACACAAGTACGTAGTTGGGATCTTTCTTGATATTTCTGGGGCTTTTGATAACGCATGGTGGCCGATGCTACTCCTAAAACTGAAAACTCGTGGTTGCCCTAAAAACATATACAATCTTGTTTATTCGTACTTCTTGAATGGTTCCGCGAAACTCAAGCTCGGACATCATTCTATGTCAAAGTCCCTCACCATGGGATGCCCTCAGGGTTCGGTTATGGGTCCGTATGTATGGAACGTAGGCTTCGATGACTTCCTCGCGATTCCGCTTCCATGTGGCTGTTCATTAACCGGTTACGCGGATGACGGCCTGCTGCTCGTTCAGTCAAGTACTCGGGCTGGACTCGAAAATTTGGCTGACACTTGCCTAAAATTAATATCCCAGTGGGGCGCTCGTAACCGTTTGACCTTTGCACCACACAAAACGTTTCAACTTCTTTTAAAAGGTAATCTTAAATCATGTCCTAGTATTAAATTTAATAACGTTCCCGTGAAAAGGAAGCAGTCCGTGTGTTACCTTGGGTTTGTCTTAGAGAGGAATTTTTCATTCATTGAACACATAAAAACCGTCGGAGAAAAAGCTAAAAAGAACTTTTATGCCTTAACGAGAATATCTAAATCTACGTGGGGTTTATCATTTTTAACTCTAAAGACGATCTATGGGGCTACTTACTTGGGGTGTATGTGCTATGGGGCACCAGTTTGGGCCGATAGGGCCACCATAGGAGCGGCACGACGTAAATTACTTCAAAGCCAGCGGTTGGCTTTGATTTTCTTGTGTAAAGCGTAGGTATAGGACGGTTAGTACTGAAGCCTTACCGGTACTGGCAGGGGTACTTCCAGTCGATCTTGAAGTGCAGCGCCGTGCTTCAATGTACTACTGCGCACGAGAGACCCCGGACGCAGACTTTTTATTGCATCGTGACCGTGCTAAAGTTGCTAGATTACTTAAACCACAGACTGACGTCTGGGAGGAACTTTTGTCTGAATGGCAATGTAGGTGGGATAATTCCATCAAAGGCCGACACCTCCACCAGTTCTTTCCATCCGTTCGTGAGCGGCTGGCCAGGACATGGCTGGAGGTGGATCACTGTGTTGCCCAATTTCTCACAGGTCATGGTAACTTTAAGAGTAAATTATTTTCCTTCAAGCTTGTTGCCTCGCCTTTCTGTCAATGTTCTACATCTGACTGCGAATATGAACAATCTGCACATCACATCTTATGGGAGTGTAGTCTTTGGGAGAATGAACGTAATATTATGTTAAATAGTGTACAGGTTACTTCCGGAGTTATTTATTACACGGACCTTGTAGAAACTAGAACAAATTTCCGTGCGTTCAAGCATTTTTGTCATACCTATTATTTTAATCAAATATAACAGCTCACAACTTAGGACCCAGTAATATTAATGACAATAATATCCGTGGTGCTAGGCAACTGGGCTTATCCCAGTTGTATACGTCCCTGTGTGCCTATTGGCCTTGTTCAGTTCTGTCTCCTGCTGATATGGAGGGAAGTGAAAATTATGTTTTTCCTACTCCTCCGCTGTTCTTTTCTGATTAATTTCGTTGCGGGATCCAAGACAGTTAAATCGTTTCTCTGGGACTTCGTCGGGCTTCATTGTCTCGGCGCTTTTCTTGTGGTCGCCACTGTTGATTCTGGCTTACAGGAGTTACAGTTTTTGAATAGTGTGGCGGGCTTGTCTCTTGTAAATAAGTAAAGTAAAATGACCCTAAGATACGGACCTTGTAGAAACTAGAACAAATTTCCGTGCGTTCAAGCATTTTTGTCATACCTACATACAACGACACGGTTGGCGCAGTGGCTCAAACAATGGACTGCTGCGCTGCGTGTCGCGGGTTCGATTCCCGCACGGAACAAATATTTGTATGACCTACAGATAGTTGTTCCGGGTCTGGGTATTTGTGCATGTGAGTTTAAATGTTTGTGAACGCACCCACGATACAGGAGAAATTCCTAGTGTGGGGCAACGTTCTAAAAAAAAAAAAAAACCTATTATTTTAATCAAATATAACAGCTCACAACTTAGGAGCCAGTAATATTAATGACAACAATATCCTTGGTGCTAGGCAACTGGGCTAATCCCAGTTGTATACGTCCCTGTGTGCCTAATGGCCTTGTTCTGTTCTGTCTCCTGCTGATATGGAGGGAAGTTGAAATTTTTGTTTTTCCTACTCCTCCGGTATTCTTTTCTGATTAATTTCGTTGCGGGATTCATCATTTCTCTGGGATTTCGTCGAGCTTCATTGTCTCGGTGCTTTTCTTGTGGTCGCCACTGTTGATTCTGGCTGACAGGAGTTACAGTGGTTTGGGAATAGTGAGGCGAACTTGTCCCAAAAAAAAAGTAAAGTAAAGTAAATTTTGTACGTTCGAAAAGTGCTGATTATCAGCCTTTTTTTTTTTTTTTTGGCGGGTGTAAAATCATCGAATAACCCCTTCCGCTCTTGGGCAGAGCGAAAGGGAGTGTCAGACTTCTACTGACTAAAAACCACCCATGTTCCTTCTTCGCCCTCTATGTCGAGGCCGCGATAACATGTGGACAACCCGCGGCCCCGACGGGCTTCGGCCCTTGCGGCCCTCCCATGTTGCTGACATATCTTTGAGGCGCGCGTGGAACACGAAAGCGCCGTCGACACGGCCTGTTTTCGTCGTAAGACGGACGGACGGCGAGTTCTGATTATCAGCCTAGTTTGAATAAATGAGTTTTGATTTGATGGGATTGATATTTTTACCATGATATGCCTAGCCTTTTTGCTGGGGTATCCTTCCAGTCTAACCCTCTAAATTTCAGGCCACTGACTACCTATAATGACAGTCAAATGACCAACGGTTTAACGTGTTCTCCGAGGTGTGGAGTAATGTAATGGATCACCCATCCACAGACCAACCTTCGCAAGCGCGGTTTAACCTAAGAGATCAACCCGTACGGCTGTAGATATGTAGCCGCGAGCTCGCATAGTGTATATCAATACAAGTCATATTATGTTCAGTCTGGTACCACTCAAGTATTTGTACAACACGTACTATATACGTAGATGTTGAGAATCATGATCACGTACATAAGGACGTGTTTGTTATAATTAATTTAATTGAGTAATTAGTGTGTGTGTGTGTAAGCACGTGCCAATTATCGTCCATTTCACTTTACGAGATGCGTTTAGTCCTGAAATTAAGCCACTAAGAGCTAAATTAAAACATTTAATGTGTCCACAAAAAGCTTTAACAAAAAAAAAGACATACCTACAGGTTATTTATGTCACGAGATAGGGAAAGTCTATTTGAATCCTTGTTTACAACTGACGTTATTACCACATTGTCAATCAAATTAATAATTATGGTTTTGTAAATGAATAAACTTCTCTATGATTAGAACGGAAGAAGTCGTACAAATGTTTGAAGTTGTACAGAAAACTGAACGTTATGCGTAGGTGTTAAAGTACTTTTTTCAACAACGTGTATTATTTAAACTAAAGCTCACACAAAGCTGTACTTTTATTACGATGGTTTTACACGAGACCGCTCGTCCGCGTGGTCGGGCTGTGAAGCGGATAGATATGGCACCACATTGGCTTATACAATGTGGATCTGGAACTACGACATTAAATTAAAACTAGCACTGTACTAGTCCATCGAAACATTTTAAAACACGAAGATTAGTAGTTAGTGGAAAATTTAAAAATTGCAATTTTCAAACAAAATAAATAGCAGAATCAACTGCATAAAAAGTAAACACGCTTTAACTACGAAAAGTCACTGACCTAGTGCGCGGGGTGCAGCGAGCGGCGGCGATGTTGGGCGTAGGTACTTTTTATCGGAGAACAACAAATCAGCGGCATAAACTCACTAAGTTGCGAGTTGTTAATTAATAAAAGATCACTGATTGAACAATTAATCACTTAAAACCTTATTTGAGGCATAATTAAACTAAAAAACTTACTAACTTAACCTAAATCACAAAACTAGCTACCTAATAAATGCCTAAATAACTAATATTACACTAACACCAATAAGTCACAGTAACCTATGCACTAATCCAAATATCATAAATCGTCTTTAATCACAATAACAACAAACTTTTCATAAAATCACGACAATGCGCGCGCGGCTCGTCTTGTGATAAAAAAAGTAGGCGTGTGCTCTCCTCAAAGGGCGCCGCTATGCACTGACTGACATAGTTACCGAGTCAAGGACTTTTTGCCGAAAAAAATTCCGCTCACACACACACTCGCAATTTTCTATGCACCACTAATGCATTATTTGCGTAAGTAATATTACTTTTTCTTTATAATTGTAGTATTTTGTGGGAGTGTGCGGGGCGCGTCAGAGTGGGATCGTATGACACCTTTCTCTGTCTTTCAAGCGTATTGAGACGTTGAGAATAGAATCGTAGGTTTTTGCACAGGTTCCTGACCTTACAATGTTTACCTATTATTACGGACTCCGATCTACATCATGTTGAAAAATAAGAAAATGAAAAATAATTTCCTGTGGCTAAAGTAGTCATTGGATTTGATTGATTTTTTGTATACGGGTCAAGAGCATGCCTTTCTTTACGTGGTTTAGAGGAATGTCAATCGTCCTGCTCCACATTGTATATGATCCGTTGATGCCTAACACAAGTACACACAGCACGTCAGCGCGGAAGACGAGCTCTCACTGTGTCCTCAGGTACGTATCAAAACACCAAAAGTTTATAATAGCTTTGATTGACATACCGACGTCCAAAACACTTAAAGTTTTAAATGCCGTTAGTCGTTATAATTCAATAAAAAAATTTCTTGGTAGGCGCACTTAAAAAATAATGTTATAAAGTTAATAAAAAATAAAGTAGAAATCATCGAAGGCCAATAGATGCACACTAACTATTTAAAAAATAAGCAACAAAATTCAACTACTTTAATCAAAAAAAAATGTTCATATCAAAATCAAAAATCAAACAAAAAAATATCGTCAGCAGGTCAACGGAGCTCCGAGGGCTCTTATTTCTATCTGCAGGGTTTAAAAGAACCTAACTAACCGAACCCCAGGGTGTGAGGACGGAGGAGGTGTTGTAGAGGGGGGGCCGCGGGTAGTCCACCGGTTATCGCGGCCTCGACATAGAGGGCGAAGAAGGAACATGGGTGGTTTTTAGTCAGTAGAAGTCTGACACTCCCTTTCGCTCTGCCCAAGAGCGGGAGGGGTTATTCGATGATTTTACACCCACCAAAAAAAAAAAAGGGTGTGAGGACCGTCTAGGGTTAGGGTTTCTGTCTGGTATTTGGTATTTCAAATGTCGGTGTATCAAACTTAGGTGTAATAACTGTTGAAAAACAAACATTATCTTCGGGATTTCAAACTTTCGGGATTTATTTTTACCAAACAACAATTTTTGTTTTGGAAACGTCTAACGCGCTTGCGAAGTTTCAATTTTCGGGATTTTGTCCATCGGTATTTTAAATATTGGTCTTTTAAAATTCGGGTTTTTGATAAGTACCCGTGTCCTCGTGCGGAGCGGCGCACCACCAATACTTTTGTATCGCCGCGCTCAGTCCGTCTCCGCCAATAATAATATCACCCGACTGCGCGGATGAGCGGTGTCATTGTGTAAATCGATTTCAATATCAAGCTAAAGTGACAGTGGGCAGGCCATGTCGTACAGATACACGCGGAGAGGTGGGCAAGGATCGTCACTCACTGAGCGCCTACACAAAACTGAGATGTTTACAGGGAGAAAGGGGCCTCAGCCATGCCTGCCATCCAAAAAAAAATAATGTTCTTGGATTCTATAGGATTTTGTTGTCTTTCTTATTAATTGTTAACGTTAAGAGATAGCCTATTTTCGTTTGTTTAGTCTGTAGAAAACAAATAAATAACATTTTCCATTGAAATATAATCTACAGACCAAACATTTAGTTCAGCTTAGTAACCTACCCATCAGCTTTCACGACGATCAAAGAAAATTCTATTTAAAATTTCTTTGCCAACCTATTTTTCTGAACCGTGATTATATCCCCACACTATTCTCGTTTGAAAGCACTTTTAATATCCGCAACTATAATAATACCTATACTTTATACCCTGACCCTTTGATCATATAATCGCTCCCATGTCACACTGAGCGATGCTGAATTATTTTTCACTTCAATGATGCTTGATCCTTCAATGGGTTCTTGTGACGTGAGGTTTTATTGAAAAAATCTAGGCAAATTTTATTTGTAGACGGTTTTACATATTATGTCATCAATATTCTTGATTATCAAGTCTTGGTTTTTCGTTGTGGTGTTATGAAATTGCGTTTTCTTGTAGATATTGTTGGAAGCTTTTTATTGTATTAGAATCAATACTGATTGCTACTGTTACGGTGTATTTTTAAATGACAAGTCTTTCAAAGTATTATCAACCCATAGGATTGTGAGATCTTAAGGCACATGCTACCTGTTTATGGGTAGAACTGGGTCATTATCCACCAAAAGGGCCCAAGGCAGACTGGTTACTTCAATTTTGGTCAAAGTTTTTTATGCTTGATTTTGATTTGGATCGTAGCGGTAAAAGTGCAAATCTAAAGTTCAAAGTTCTCTGTTTTCACAGCGGCGTACAACGTTGTGGTTTTCTCACGTAAAATTTAAAAAGTCTTTGTGAGTTTAGACATTGGTCTTTGGTCACATAAGTCCGGGACCATCACCGCTAAACCATCTCAGTACTGACTTTAAATAATAATAATAATATTTTATTGACAAGTTATTACTCACAAACATTAGTGTAGCCCTGGCTCTTGTACTATTAGTTCCTGTATCACAAGAGCCAGACCTCTCAATGTACAGAGAACATTTAAATAAGCGATAGACAAAAAGGAGAAACATGTAGGTAATGCATTAAAAATTGTTCTCAAAAAGAGAAAATAAGAGTTAAAAAAACATAAAAAGTAAAAATAACATACGAGTTTACATTTTTACAACTTAAGTAAGGTTGGGTACCACTGCGTTCTGAAGATGTGTGGATAGTTGAAGTGGAAGTGTATGTGTGGTGGAAGTGTGTGTGGTATGAGTGTGTGTGTGTGCGTGTTATGAGTGTATGTGTAATGCTGCCGAATAGATTTTCGGTTTTGTCACAATAGATAAATATATATAAATAGTATTAATTATGTTTTATTGAACCAAGATTTAAACTAATCTTCTATTGTATTTTAAAGTTGTAAACAATGTTTTTCCCAACACGACATAAAACAAGCTTACTATTATAATACCACATTAAATAACCCTTACCGAGATCCCCTTCAAAGTATCCCTGTAACTTTATTCGCATAATTTCACTTACACCCTTATCAATACAGAGCAATTTTCCGAACAATATCTATGAGGAAATCCCCAGCTTTCACAGGTTCTTTCGATTTTATCAGAGATGCTATTCTAATTTAATTCACTTTTTCCCCCAAATTATAAAAGTCACACGGGTCGATCTCCAAGGTTGCTCAGGTTGGTCAGTGGATGGGTCCATTGTCCATATGTACCGAGTTTCTTCGCTATTTCTCTAAGACTTTGGTTTCAGCTGTCAACTGTAGATTTCTGACAATCGTAGTTAACGGTTAGTCAGATGCTCGAAAGTCTGGCAACCAGTTTAACGAAGAGTATAGTATTATCCAGTACGAACTGGGTTTTCCCGGGTCAGAATAATAATATTTATTATTTATTTACCCAAAGAAGCCTATAAATATCTTTACTTAGAACTGTGACCCACAAAACCATTTTCACGCACCGTTGTCTGTGGGAACGAAACAAACGGAATTAACTAGCTTATTAGTGCGGACCTATACTTATTATACGATTATTATACCATCAGTCGCACCATATAAATCAATGGTATTCAGTTGCATCCAGTAAAACTGGAAACCCACCCCACCCATCGTAGTTGGGAAAATGCTAGATTAGATGACGACAATGGTTTGATTAGCTAGTAAGGAGACAAAGAGACGCGCTTCTAATTTTATCCACATTTTTCCTCAATGCAGGCAACACTGGCTACTCAATTACGGGGGTTTTATTTCTTTTAACGCGTTCTCGAGTCCCAATGGATTGAAAACATTTGAACATCAATAAGTTTATTGGAAAGAAAACTGAAATATCTGAGGCGTAAATATTTGATATAAAAGATTTTGAAGTGTTGATTTTTATTTCACTTTTTGATTTCGCGATTCTGATGAATTAAATTGATATTTTTGGGGTGCAAAATTGAATGTTTTTAATTATAAAACTGGTTTAAAACCAACAAAAGTAAACAAGGTTTAGGACTGGTCTTCTTTTTTTGTCGTGTCGTAAGTGCCTTTTTCTTGGTGGTGTGGTAAATCATCAAATTTTAATAACCCCTCCCGCTCTTGGGCAGAGCGAAAGGGAGTGTCAAACTTCTACTGACTAAAAACCACCCATGTTCCTTCTAAGCCCTTATATGTCGAGGCCGCGGTATCTCTTACAACATCCCCAGCCCCGACGGGCGTCGGGCCCCTTCCATGTTGCTGGTATCTTTTTGAAGCGCGCGTGGAACATGAACGCGCCGTCGACACAGCCTGTCGTCGTCATAAGACGGACGGACGGTGAGCCAGTGTCGTAAGTGCCTAACATGGGGTCCGAGTTTTTATGACGCCTATGTGCCTCCGATTCAACTTCACATGCAATCGAGAAATATTTGGTAGTTATGGTTTCCTCACGATGTTTTCCTTTATCGGAGTAAGATACAATATGCACATGAATTCGAAAAGTCAGAGGTCAGCAAATAACCCCTCCCGCTCTTGGGCAGAGCGACAGGGAGTGTCAGACTTCTACTGACTAAAAACCCCCCATGTTTTTTTGTTAGCCCTTGTGCCGAAGCCGCGGTATCTCTTGCGAACAACCCGCAGCCTAGAGGTGCATATCTTGGGTTCGAACACGAGACCTATGACTTGGTAGTCCAACGATCACGCCGCTAGGCTATCACTGTATTGGAAGTGATGAAGAGATGAATGGTGGCTGTGGCAGAATTTGTGAAAAAGATGGAGAACAGCATGTTAGGAGGCCTATGTCCAGCAGTAGAGTTGACTGATTGGAGAAGAGAGTTTTTGAGTTTTGAGTGACACTGTTGTGTTGCTCATGAACATTTAAATTTCATATTAAACGGCTTAAGGTTGACAGGTAACCCGGGAAATTTGAATTTTCTTACCATTTTTGTAGTTTGCCGGTCAGTGTGACTTTTTGATGGAGAAGGTATTCAAGGAAGTTTGGTGATTTTAATCATTATTAATTTATAAATTCACATTTGTTACAGTCGCGAATCCGATTTTATTTAACACTACGTCTGTTGCCAGCGGCTTCACCCGCTACAACTCGAAAATTATCCCACGGGAAGATAAAATCGAGATAAAAACTATCCTATGTGGTAATCCAGGTTATAAACTATCTGTGTACCAAATTTTATACAAATCCGATCAGTAGTTTTTACGTGAAGAAGTAACAAACATACACACTCACACACTCACAAACTTTCGCCTTTATAATAATAAGTGTGATGATACAACTACAACACAACAGTGATCAGTAAATTGTGAAAAACATAAAAAAAACGATTTTCGGTAGCCCTACCTTGAAGGATTCACCTTAACGAGTAGAGGAAGACAATTCACTGTGCCGACCCCAAATCAACTGATATTGGGGCAGGAGAAGGTGATGATTAACGTTATAATTTTATTCAAAGCTAATGAAGTTCAAAACTAAATAAAAATGCTATCTTTCTTTTTTACCCAACTGTGGCGAAGCCCAAAAGGCGGGTTATGTGTTTGGCGTGTATGTATGTATGTATGTATGTATGGATGTCCGTTTCTTTGTTTCCTCATAACTCCTAAACGGATAAAGGGATTTGAATAAATTATACGTCGTTAGTCTTGATGGCGCGAGTGTCACTGGCTACATTAAATTTAAAAAAGAAAAGAAATTTGCGGATTTTGGGGGCCATATAGCGTATTTCAAAAAATAATAAAAAACCATTACCATCGAGTAGGGTATCAAATTAAAGGGTTTTAAAAGGAGATTACAAAATTATATGACACTTATATGTTTAAAATAAATTCAAAGTCACAAATCATATACACAAACACAAAAGTTAAATCATCTGCGAAGACTTTTACGCGACCAACGAAAGAACACACACAAGAACTAAAAAGTTGGAAATAAAAAAGTAGTTACAAAACTAAAAAACCCGACTGAAAAACCTGAAAAGTAAAAAACAAGCACATTTTAAATTAAACAAAACTTGGAAGCAGGCGGGGTTCATTTTGAATATTAAATTATGAAATGAAAATAGAATGGACCCCACCTGCTTCTTCTAAGTTGCTTTAAAAGTGTGTGTCAATACAATGAACACATAATATATTATGCCTCTTTCCATGGGGTGCGCTAAAACTACAGAAATAAGAATAAATACCACTAGGTATAAAGCTGAAACATCTTTCTGTTTGTCAAGGCAGGCCATTACTGTCATAATACTCTAGAGACTGTTTACTGTACGGTAATAAGAGAAAAAGAAATGTTTTATCTGGCGGTACTGAAACATTGTTTTGTAAAAGTTAGATTTTCAATTATAGCGTTCTTTGAGATGATATTTTGTTCAGGAATTCTATAAAGGGTGTAAAAGTACCCTCAACGCAAACGAGAGGCACTTGTTACCCCCGTCACTGCGTTCTTTTTTTTGTTCTAGACCATATCTGGGAACCCCCTAGTTACGGAGATATTGGGTGGGGGTCAAAGAACCAAATTTTGCACAGCTGTTTTTGTAAATACTAGTTTTTCAGGTTATAACTTGTCTTAAATTACCTCCATGACCCGTTTACTATTCAAAGCATCCACTCGCAAAATTTTATAAGAGTGCTACATTGAATTTTACCGTAAAACATGATTTTTGACCCCAAAATAAAACTAACTTCCCTGCAATTTTATTTGCGTAGGGGTACTAAGTTTGATGTACAGAATGCTTGGTTGACGGCTGTGTGATGGGTTAATTTACACCCTATATATACTGTCAATTAGACCTTCCAAGCACAGTCAAGTTCTTTGAAAAATATGAAATTAGCCTCTACCCAATTAAGCTGCCCAATTACCTATTAACAACTGTTACTTGTAAACAACATTATTTGCCTAGCCTTTCTCCTATCATATTGGAGTATGCTTTCAGAATATCCCGGTCCGTTCCCTTCCCAGTCGCTCCATATAAAATACAGTTAGCTGCAACAACAACAAAACAACAACACAACAACAACAACAGCAACAACTTATTTAACCCTAGATAACTAACGTTCCTAAACTTCTATCATAAGCTAACCATTCGAGTTTTTGGCGATCATTTTTTAAACGTGTTTTTAATTTAAAAAAATATTATGTAAATCAGGTTTATTATATTTTGAGGCAATATGGGATATAAATTAAAGATTATGATTACAAAAACTAATATTTATTTAACTTTTAAGTACATAATTACAAATCTTAAACGTCATATGTTTTTCTGAGATCATTAAAATTACTAATTTAGAAATAATTGATTAGAAATTCCTATTTTTTTTTATTATTATTAAAATAGCTTGAAATTAACTATAGGTATCAAATAAAATAGGTTTATTTTGGTACAAGTTAGGCTAAAGTCAACTGTAACTATGTTCGTCACAAATTGGAACTCGGCTACTATTGAAGTGATTCTTTGTCATGCGCCTTTTTTTGTAGGAAAATCGAAATAGCACCTTTTTCCTTTCCTCGTTGGGGCATTTTCTGATCGAAGAGGACTTCTTGGACCAGATTGCTTAGAATGTTGACTTTGAACTTCAATATTTCAGCATTGGTCATCATCATCCGCCTAGCCTTTTACCGACTGTGTTGTGATCGGCTTATATTTTATCTACACTAATATTATAAAGAAAAAAGATTTGTTTATTTGTTTGTAACGAATAGGCTCCGAAACTACTAGACCGATTTGAAAAATTTTTTCACCGTTGGGAAGCTATACTTTTTATCCATGTATTCTCAAGGAAACGGCAACTGCGCGGGTGAAACCGCGTGACGTCCGCTAGTCAGTCATAAAAGATACGTTAAGCACGTTAAGACCGTTGTCTTAACGTGCTTTTCGAAACACGGAGGATACTTGGTGTGTAATAGGAGGTCACCCATTTACAGACTAATCTAGACAAGCACAGTGTAACATAAAGAAAAATAAATATTAAAACAAAAGGATATCATCTCGAAAAAAAAAATACTTGAAAGTGAATATTTTTTGTTTAAAGGAAGGTAAGAAAATAACTGTTTTGATGTTGAAACTACACTCAATTCTGATCAAAGATACCAGGAACACATAGACGTCAAAACGGTCCGTCGAATCAGAATAGTAAATCATCCATACAGCGTAATACCAATGGAAATAACAGTTATTCGCATAGACAGCGTAAGCAATATTTAAAACTACCCTCCATATAAAACTTGGCATCGAATAGCGACTGTCACCAATTTGGGAGCTAAAACGTCACAGTCGGGATGTCCGATCAGAATTGCAAATGTGAGAGTAAATTCACAAAGAATACACGAAAATTATGCGGGCCCCGTTAAGGCTGGTTTTATTCGTGTAACATACGGAACCCTGGGCGTCAGGGGTCGGCATGTAAATTTATTGAAAGGTAGTCATTGCTGCTTTTAGCTAATGAGTTTAAGTGATATTTTAAATACGGAGTCGTGTTGCGTGGGTGATTTGTTTCTATTTACTTCTTTATTCATGTCCCTTTTAGGAATAGGAAATGTGTTAGATACCTGTTTTGTATTACCTTTAAATGTATCAATAATTTAATTAGAAGCAGCTAAACGGGTCACATACGTGTTGTAATGTATGTTTTTTAAACACAGGTAGGCACTTTGTGTTGGGTATTTTGTTACTGACTGCTTCGTTGATCTAATGGTCGCAAGCGACTGCTTAGTACCGTAGGCGCGGGCCTGTGGACGGTGAGTAATAGGCTAGCTTACCGTCCGTCTTATGACGATGACAGGCTGTGTCGACGGCGCGTTCGTGTTCCACGAGCGCCTCAAAGAGATGTTAGCAACATTGCAGGGGCGCAAGGTCCGATGCTTTCTGGGGCTGCGGGTTGTTCAAAAGAGATACCGCGGCCCCGGACTCAAAGGAGGAGAAGGAGCATAGATAACTTGACGGCACAGTTGTCGCTGTGGCTCAAGCAGTTGACTGTTGCGGTACGTGTCTCGGGTTCGATTCCTGCATGGATCAAATATTTGTATGGCCTACAGATAGTTGTTTCGGGTCAAAGTTTCGTTAATAACAAAAAAATGGTTTTTAGTAAATAGAAGTCTGACACTTCCTTCCGGAGTCCTGCTCCGGAAGGAAGTGTCAGACTTCATGCGGAGCCATTTGATGATTTCCCGTCAGGCATCAAGGCCCATAGGGTGTTAGTATTACATCTCTAATAGACTCACCCCTGTTACATTAGGATTTTAAAATAATTACTAGCGTAATGTGTGTGTATTATTAGTAACACCTATACCATAACCCTCAGGGATTACACGCTGTTTTAAATTGCCTTTGAATGTCATCATCATCATCATCAACAGCCTATAAATGTTCATACTGCTGGGACACAGGCCTCCTCTCTTTTTGAGAGGGAAAAGGCTAAAATCTACCACGCGGGCCCAGTGCGAATTGGTAGAAGTCACATGTCTTCGATTTTTTGGTTCTAAGACATGCCGGTTTCGTTTTTTTTTTTTTTTTTTTTTTTTTGGTGGGTGTAAAATCATCGAATAACCCCTCCCGCTCTTGGGCAGAGCGAAAGGGAGTGTCAGACTTCTACTGACTAAAAACCACCCATGTTCCTTCTTCGCCCTCTATGTCGAGGCCGCGATAACCGTTGGACTACTTGCGGCCCCGACAGGCGTCGGCCTTTTCGGGCCCCTCCCATGTTGCTGACATCTCTTTGAGGCGCGCGTGGAACACGAACGCGCCGTCGACACGGCCTGTTTTCGTCGTGAGACGGACGGACGGCGAGTTAGCCCATCACTCACCGTCCACAGGCCCGCGTCTATGGTGGCCGGAGGTCATCGCGGGACCCCCGACGCCCGGAGCGCCTCCCGCGGCGGCTGGGACGAGAGGTTCTCTCCCTCTCGCGTTCCGCCACCTCCTTCGCCAGCATCACTGCTTCGCAGAAGGAGGCGACGGCGTCCCATTCCTCCTCGCCCCGGACCATGGCTTGCACCAGGGCCGGGCGCGAGAGGTCGCCGCCGCCGATCGCCGCTACGAGAACACGGCGGGGCTCCGCCCAAGCGGGGCACACCTCCACTGTGTGCTCCACCGTGTCCTCTGTGCTCCACCGTGTCCTCACATGCCGGTTTCCTTACGATGTTTTCCTTCACCGTTTTGAGAGCAGCCGTGATGAAATAAATTACACAAAGTAATGTGCCTGGGTTCGAACCCACGACCTACTGTTCGTAAGTCGCAACCGCTACCACTTTGCCACCACTGGTCTCCTTTGAATGTATACGTAAAGAAATATTATCCCGGTGTTTTTTCCACAGATGTAAACATTTACGACAGCCACATTTTCCTGTTTATTTCTCTGTTATTGTTAACAGTATTGTCATAATCTCGGTCATAATAACACCCTTAAAGGCACAAAAAGGACCAAATCTAGCTAAGCTTACCACAGAAGTCACTCGCTTCAAAAAGATCACTTTCAAAAAGTTATTAAATCTCAGTGTCATTTAAACCAACGTAAACAAAGCATTTGAGAAAAATTAATCACTCTTCCTAACATGTCCAGATTGTTAGATCATCATAGGTCAACCCAGCCTATGTTTTGCATGGAAGCTAGACCTGTTGTATAATATTCAGTTCTTGTTATACTGGTTGTTAAGCTCTCACTGTCAATGGTACTTGTCCATGCCATATTAATTTTAGCCGTTATTACAATATTTCGGGTTGAGTGTTTGTTCACTTGGTGGTTGTTTTGATTTTGGCCAGTTTTATTAAATCAATTAAGTTTGATTGTTTAACTATTTGAGTGAATATTGATTTAGCCCATCATTGCATAATTAAATACGTCATCATGTTAGGAAAAGCGTTTTTTATATTAAATATGAAATACGGTTTTCGCTTTTCTTTGGTTTGATTAGCAGTTCAGGTTAAGTGTTTATGGAGAAAACCTTAATTCTTTCGAGAATCTAACCCACGAACCTATCGCTCAAAAGTAGCCTTTACGACCAGTGTGACAGTAAAGAAGTAAACTCCATCAAAAAATCACTAATAATGTTTCTACATTAGTGATTTTGTGATGGAGTTTCAGACTCAGTACCTATCAATACATTTGTTGACAAACACTAAACTCAGCTTGTTAGTGAGAACTGCCTTTTAGTGCCGATGTCAAAACTTTGCACGGTCAATAAATTATGTAATTGGGGAAGAGCGAGTGGGCAATAAATATTGATATTTAGCCAATTTAGAGGACGGTAAATACTTTCATGTAGTAGAAGATAGTGTTCTGGAGTGGCGACTGCGAACCGGGAACACGTTGCGTTGGAAGGCCTCCCACTTGGTGGACCGATAACCTCATAAAGGTTGCGGAAATTCGCTGGATGCGAGACGCACAGGACCGGTCAATGTGGCGACACTTGGGGGAGGCCTATGTCCAACAGTGAACGTCTTTCGGCTGGAATGGTGATGATGATGATGATAATTAATAGTAGTAGTCGGAGGAGCTCGTTTCTAAATAATAACAGCCACTCGAACCGATTTTCAGGTTAAGCCGCGCTTGCCTGAGTTAGTCCGTGGAAGGAAAAATATTGAACTTCAGAAGACTTCAAAAATCGGTGGTAAAGAAGACCGAACAACCAAAAGTCACTGACTTATTTTTATTAATCTTTTTTGAAGTCGATTTTATTTTATTTGCATTTATGTTTGTTCAATTAGAAGCCATACAGACACATTAGAACAACAAACAACATTACACATAAGTCAGACTGACCTTATTCCAGTCAGAAATAATATAATACCACCACCAACTCCGCTATTTCAGTAATCGTCAAGACAAATGTACGGCATTCGTCTCAAGATATCGTTGTGCCATGTTTTGTCTAGAGAGAAGAAATATGAAGTATTGCTGCGTTTTTGGGGTAGACAGAAGTGTGGTCATTTGAGATGGTTCGTTAGGCTGGTAATTTTTTTGGTGTTTTTGTTGTTGTGACTTGAGTGTGGGTTTTTAGTCTATGAATGTAAAGATTTTTTAATATTGCGGTGTTGGGACAAAATAGATGAAGCTTAAAATGTGGTTCATTTTGATTCGCATTCAACGTAATGACTAGGAATGAGTAACCTTGGGCAAGTACTCCCTAGTATTTGCCCAAGATGCTAATATGGCCAAAATTTAGGAAAAATGTGTAATTAACATTAACACTATTACTACTATTTCAAAGTCGAAAAGTGTATTTTTTACCATTTATTAAAATTGTGCCTTGACCGTCCTGACGGTACCTACTGAATATGCTAAATTCGTAGGCGACTCAATTTAGAACGCTATTGCCACGTCAAGAAAAAGAAAAATGTCTTTGACATTTTCAGAAACATGACGTCATATCTTTTACATCACAAGTCTGGGCCCAACTGACATAACAAATTGAGTTACATCCACGATACACATACGAAACAACTAGTCAAGTTGAGTTCTTGTAATGAGATAAGTTTTTCGTACGTTCATTTTCTTTGACGGTTTCATATAATCATTGCTTAGTTTCCTTCACGCCTCTTTAATTATTGAATTGATTTGAAGTTGTAGTAAAAATTGAAACGTTTTCAAATTCACTGTTTGTACTGACAGACGGATGGCGGATGGAGCCGAAAAGTTCTGGAGTGGCTAACTTAACCGGTAGGCCTCCCAATAGGTAGACTGACTGAAGACCTGGTGAAGGTTGCAGGGATCTACTGGATGCGAGACGCACGGGTCTGGTCAATGTAGCTATACTTGAGGGAGGCCTATATCCAGCAGTAGACGACGTTCGGCTGTAATGATGTTGATGATTTTCAGAATATAAATAACTAGCGGACGTCACGCGGTTTTACCCGCGTAGTTCTCGTTCCCGTGGGAATACAGCGATAAAAAGTAGCCTATGTCACCCGGAGATAATGTAGCTTCCCAACGGTTAAATAATTTTTCAAATCGGTCCAGTACTTTCGGAGCCTATTCGTTACAAACAAACAAACAAATCTGTCCTCTTTATAATATTAGTGTAAATTGCGTATGCTTTATCAGAAGCTGAAAAAGAGACATCCCGTAGAAAATAGATGCGCAATGAAAAGAAATTAATATAATTTCCTGCTTCGGGAATGAGATTTGTTTCACTGATTGCTCCATACAATTTACACAAAAAAATGGCCAACAATGTAGTTATGATTTTATGAAAAAGCTGCTTCAAAAAGAGGTGTTTTGAATCATCCAGCCATTTGAAATCTAGGAGTGATTTAACTTCAATAGTGCAACGACTGAGGTTCAAACGTACGACCTTCTGCTTGCCAGTTCGCCACCCTCCCGTGTACGCTGATAGAAACTTTGTTTGTCGTCGTATACCAATTATAACTCTCTTTTATATTTGCCTTGTTAATTACTAACATAAAAGCGGGACCAGAATAAATAATTTTTATTATAACAAAAATTTATTTAGTTTTTTCACCAATATTGTTGATCACTAAAAATCCTGTCTTACATACATTTAATAGGGATGAAGATTGGCTAAAAAAAAAATAGGATTCTGTTTAACCCGTCAGTTACTATCGAAAAATATTGGATACGTGTTTTTTGTTTTACCAAAATAATGAAAATTGTCGAAGACGTAACTTTTGGGGTAAAAAATGTACTGAAATGTGACGTCACACGAGTTATCGAAGCACTGTATCGTTTTCATTTTTTGTTTACGTGAAAACATTTAATAGGTCCAATATTTTTTGGAAATCTATCTGACGGACGGATATTTTATTTGTCGTCTACCCAATTACCTATTGTAAAATATGAAGTTGTGTTGGTTTGGGTGTCACAAGACCACGGCGAGTGCAGGCAGGCCAAGGAGGCGCTTCCCGCCATCGACGTCCGCCTCACCAAACAAGCGCTCCGGCTGACTAAGCTGCAGCTACGCACAGTGACGGCCGCCATCACTTGTCACGGTACTTTTAATAAGCACCTCTTTGTTATAGGTGTCACAGATAGTCCTCTGTGTCGAGCCTGCATGGAGGAAGAAGAAACAGCAGCCTACGTGCTCCTGCACTGTTCGGGGGTTGCCCCATACAGGACCAGGTTATTCGGTAACGCAGGTACTCTCCGCGAGATTGCCGGTAACACCAAAGGATTGCTGGCCTTTCTCGGGGAGCTGGGATGGATCGAATAAATTTCCCACCCGTACGCAAAATACTCGCTTTAGGCGTGGAGTTGCGGACACTAGCCCGTTGTATCTATCTATCTTGGGTGTTACAAACCTCATAATAGATAAGAATTGGCCTGCATAGTGATATCCAGCTGCATCCGGTTAGACTGGAAGTCGACCCTCACATAACAGGGATTAGGCTTATATATGACCGGATAGTTGGCTTTCACGACCCGTCAGTACATCTCCGGTAAGGACATGGATGAACTTTCATCTGGGTAAGAGGTGTTCGTGGGATAGTTTTCGACCTCCACGCAAGTATAAATGCGTACAAAAGTTAATATTTTTTACAAATACGTGGTTTCTCATAGAATAACACAGTCACGGTTTAAGACTTATGTCAAAGAGCCGTGACGTAGGAGTTAAGTCTCAAATGAATTAGTTATTTCGAAATTCCAGTACCTACACAAACAACTTGTAAATCAAGACTGATATTTTTAAGAAAATATATTATTATGTGTTTTTCTGAAGAGAATGCTTTGTGAGTTAATTTGATGTGATGTCTCTTGTGATATTTAGCAAGCACGTGTAATATGGTAATTGAGTTACTGTTATACTGAGTTAAAAAATATTTACGAGTATGTTAAAAATAAAAATAATCACTATTACTGCATGTGGTATTATAAAAAAAGTCCCCCACCGCGTCTGTCTGTCTGTTCACGATAAACTCAAAAACGACTGCACCTATTTTCATGTTGTTTTTACCAATAGATAGAGTGGCTTTTGAAGAAGGAAGTATACAATTTGACCAACGTTCACGCGGGCAAAGCCGCTGGCATCAACTAGTTTGTTTATATTGGAATTACCTGCTTAATGACTGCATCATTATGATATTCAATTAATTTAAATACAAATAAATGTGTTACTTTTAAATTTTTGCACGCCGAAATTAAAGGCAGAATAAGTAATTTTATTTTTTATTTTATTTACGCAAATAAAAGATTTTGATTTTTATAAATTAAGAACTCGGCTATTATTGTGACGATTGTATTTTTTTAATATTTATTATTCTTCGACGAACATTTGCCGAGGCTCTTGCTTGGCAGTTAAAACTAAGGCCTGATTGAGATTTCTGTCTCTAGAGCCATTTTTTTTTTTTTTTTGGTGGGTGTAAAATCATCGAATAACCCCTCCCGCTCTTGGGCAGAGCGAAAGGGAGTGTCAGACTTCTACTGACTAAAAAACCACCCATGTTCCTTCTTCGCCCTCTATGTCGAGGCCGCGGTAACCAGAGGACTACCCGCGGCCCAAGTCTCTAGAGCCCTAACAATTACTAGTAGCTTGACCCTATTTCCGATACTGGACCATTTTTTTTATATGGGTTTTAAGGTTTTTTTGTTATGTATTAGACGTGCATAAAAGGATGAATAGATATTGGGTAATAATACGCATGATTAGGTTATTAGTAAGCCGTAATTATGTACCACTTTCCCAAAAACACGAAAGACTGAAAGACATACGTTTGATACGCCATGAAACTAAAACTATCATTAGTTCTGATCAGTGAACCGCTCTGCCATATTTATTTGCCCAAAATAGACAAAACAAATGCCTCTTTATAACGTCAACTAATTTAATTTAATACTACTCAATTCTGAGATTTTAAGGGACCACCCTTGAAATCTCAGAACCCTAACATTAGCGAACCCTCGACGACCCTCCTAACATAGCCTGGAGCCCAAACACCTGTCAATATTTATACAGTTTTGCAAACTTTCAACGCAATATATTCTTATAAAGTTGATAGACTAAATTTGATTCCAGTCGACGCTCAGCAAGCCGGTATAAAATAAGCTAAATTTAAGAAAAGTAGGTATATCAGATGCAAGTAATTTTGGAGCTTTGAAGCAGTCGGGGGGAATGTGTGTATAATATTTTATCGTGGGACTTTATATGTGGCGTCTACGTTTAGCTAGAAAATTGGTTGAACTAGGTGTACTAAGGATTTGTGCCACAGGCATGAGAAAGATGGAAATTCTACAGTCGGTGTTATTTTATTGTAAAAACGGGGAACTGTGATCTCATAGGTTCTTAATTATTAATAAGAGAGGTTTATAGAAAAGCTATAAATAAAAATATTAGACGATAATCTGTTCTGGCACTTTCCCAAAATCGATGGAGCCGCTTTCACAAATATAATTGTAACTACCTATCAAAAACTTTCTCTCATACTGTTGCTATTGAACCAAAACCAACCAAAAAGGCCCGTTTGTCTTTTGCTCTTATCGCTCCATTGCGGGATCTGACTTCAAGATCAGTTTCACAAATGATTTTTCCGTCAACATGCACTTAGTTTACATAAGACATAGGATTGAAATTCCCGTCAACGACTGCATATGAATATCGGTGGCGTAGACTTCAGGGCAAAGGACAGATCATGGCTTTAATGTAAAAGAATGTAAGGGTCATTTTCGATTGTGTTAGAAGTAAATAAATTTTGTAGCCGTAAGTGGCCGTCCGCTGACAGATGACGACACTGCGAAGCTCTTTCTTGTTTTCTTGGTCCCTTAACTCGATTTAGGTAAATGAAAGCTTTGACTCGAGTCATCTGTTAGAGAAGGATGCACATATACCAGAAACAGGGACATACATATTGACCCTTCAAGAGTAATCGTTCGGAACCTGAACTTTGGACAACTTGTGAAGTGAGTGTTTCATTCGGTATTTTATTTTTTGAGAGCAAATGTCAATATTAACAATTTATAGAGTTCTGTTCATTGGCTTTGTTTGTAGTTTATTTATTTTAGTAATGATTTTGAATCGGCATTAATAAATAAACCTGTTTGTTTTGTATGTGACTTTCAGATGAAATGGGCTAGCAATAATCGATGATTCTGTTATGCTTGCGTCTGCACAATTTAACGAATAAATCTATTTAAATGACATTTTCATGGAGTTATTTTATTTAAAATATTGTTACTTGGTACTCTTGTAAAATGCATTTTATATGATAGAGCATAGGCTGCACATTGACACACACCTTTCATAATCTGATAAGTAGCAATCTTATTATGAGACGTTAATATCCTGTATCATCGCACTAGTTAGGAGCTTGAAGAACCACTTTAAATCACCTCCTTTTAAGACGATGGTAATCGAGGATTTTATTTCGCGATATAGCCTCCAAAATACAGAATTTTCTTTTTTTTTAATTTTAATGAAGCCAGTGGCACTCCCCGCCACCAAGGCGAAATTTGACTACGTATATTTTATCTACATCCTTTCATTCGTTTAGGAGTTATGAGTGAACTAAAAAACGAACATACATACATACAATTATAACACATAACCCTACTTCTGAGCTTCGCCGTTGTAAGGTAAATAATAAAAAATGTTAATGTAGCGTGAGTGATGTATGGAACTCCAACCAACAACTAAGTAAATAAAGACAATTGTGTTTATTCGACATTAATGAAAAGTAAATACCATTAAAAATCAACAAAATAAATACTAAAACAAAAGTAGGTACTTATCTAATATTGCCAGAGCGCCTCAGCTTATCATAATACGAGATGGCAAAACAAGATGTAAAACAAGTCGCTAATAAATTAATAATCTACACTAATATTATAAAGAAAAAAGATTTGTTTCTTTGTTTGTAACGACTAGGCTCCGAAACTACTAGACCGATTTGAAAAATTCTTTCACCGTTGGGAAGCTACACTATCCCCGGGTGTATCCCTGTATTCCTACGGGAACGGGAACTACGCGGTCGAAAATAAATATTTAAAATAAAATTGAAATAAAAGATAACAAACTTCCAAATTGTTTTAAAAGGCTGGGATCTCTTTTTAATATTTCAAACCGTATCTATAAAATAAAAGAATACATAAATCATCGTCGCATACTGAACGTCGCATGCTGAATGTTGTAAGAGAAATATGTGAAACCTTTTATTTTTAAGACCATAATATACTTTTACAATTTTGAGCAAGCATTTAGTATTCGGGTATGTAGATTCAAGATTTTTTATTTGCATGAAATATGGTACAATATTATCGTATTATTAATACTAAATGCTTGCTCAAAATTGTAAAAGTATACCGTCTCGTTTTAAAACAAAATTTTCGTCCTGATCCGCAGCTAAAAGCAAACTCATCAATTTGTATGACAACCGAATTTTGCAAGCGGACCCCAAGATATCCGATAATAGTGAATATGCAGACACATTTAAATTGATAGCAGTTTAAAATTTCTATCGGAATAATATGGTATCCACGAAATTCAAACCGCATTGATTCTTTCGATGCATTGGGGTCTTTAGATGTTACGATTGGAATGGCAAAATATCACCACCACATGTGTAACTTCTATGACCAGAGGTATCAAAGTTGACGTGGCTAAACGAGTGTGTAATGAGAATCTACAGAAAATTACAGTCATGTTTGACAGCCTCCTGCGAAACATGCGTTATAATTATATGTATGACCACCTCCAGGGACTGCTTCTTTGCATGATGATTCGATTCCCGGGTCGGGCTATTAAATTTTTCCCTCAGTGATTTAGCATTCACGGGGTCTGGATTTGTGCACGGTTGAAAGCAATAAGCTCGTCTTCCTTTCTGTAATGTAGGTACATTAATAATACTTATTGTGAAATGTAGGTAGACCTGAATAAAGTCAGTTAGACTCCAACCGTGGTTTCATTACGCTGCACTGGCGACGAGTCCGGCGTAAAATATATTTTTACGAAGAATCTACGCGTACTGTGCACCAAATATTGTTTAAGATCGCTCGTTGTGTTGTGTTGTCGCGAAATTAAGTATTTTCGCAATGCCAATCGGTAAAATCGAACCATTTGATTTAACTTCCAAGCAATGGCCGGCGTACGTACGACGTGTCAATCAGTTCATAAAACTTAACGAGATCAAACCGGAATTGAAAGTGTCGATGTTAATTACAGTGGTCGGCGATGCAACTTATAGTTTGATGTGTGACTTATGCGCTCCAGCTAATCCGGAGGATAAAACATTTAATGAGCTAATTGAATTAGTGCGAGCTCACCTCGAGCCACAACGGTCGGATATTGCCGAACGCCATATTTTTCGACAAAGGAGACAACGACCAGGCGAATCGTTGACCGCATATTTACAGAGTTTAAAGCATCTCGCGGTCACTTGTAATTTTGGCAACCGACTAGAGGAGGATCTCAGAGATCAATTTGTATCAGGGCTTGCGAGTGACATGATGAGATCTAGAATATTCGCTGAGAGGACAATCGACTACCAGAAAGCGGTGGAGCTAGCTCTGGCTCTGGAGGCGGCGGACCGGCACGCCGAGATAAGCGGCGGCGGCCCGGCGGCCGCGACGGGGAGCGCGGGCGCGGGCAGCGGCGCGGGTGGCAGCGAGGCGGGCGAGGGCCTGCACGCGGTGCGCGCCCGGCCGAGCGCGAGCGGCGCGCGCCAACAGAGCGCGGGGGGGCCCGCGGCGCCCGCAGGCGCAGGCGGTGGCGGAGCCCGCGGAGGCACGGCATGTTGGCGGTGCGGTAAAGGTCATTCGGCTAATAGGTGCCGTTACACGAATTACAATTGCGATAATTGTAATCAACGCGGCCATTTACGTGTGATGTGTGAGAAAGTGCGTAATCGTAAAAGTGTTGATGATGTTCAACGTCAAAATTTTGTTGGTGAAGATTCCGAAGACGATGACTTTTTCAACATGGTGGTATCCTCGGCTCAAGGTAACCAACCTTATTTTATAAATGTGCAGGTGGACTCAGAACTGTTAGAGTGCGAGGTTGATACCGGTAGCCGTATTTCTGCAATCAATGATAGTTGTTATGAGTTGTTATTTAGTGACAGACCCTTGCAAACCGATAATTTGATTTTGCGCAGCTATTCAGGCTCCAAGATCGAACCACTAGGATATATTTCAGTAAATATTAAATTTAATAAGGTAATGGCTACCAATGTTCGATTGTATGTAATAAAAGGCGGCAGTAGGCCGTTACTAGGTCGAGACTGGCTCGCTGCTTTAAATGTAACACAAATAAACATTAATAAATTAATTGAAGAGGATAAATTAATCAGTCAATTGGTTAAAGAATTTCCTGAAGTGTTTACAAATCAGTTAGGCACTTGTAAGAAATCGTTACGGTTACAGCTCGTAGACAGCAGCGGGGTATACGTGCGCGCGCGGCCCGTGCCGCTAGCGCTGCGGGCGCGGGTGGAGCGCGAGCTGGAGCGTCTCCAGCGGGACGGCTCCATATACCGCGTCGAGCACTCTGATTTTGGGACCCCTATAGTGCCTGTAGTCAAAAGTAATGGGGAACTCAGGATTTGTGGTGACTATAAAATCACCATTAATCCCAAGTTGAAACGTGATTTTTATCCACTTCCCCGTATAGAAGAGTTATTTGCGAACTTAAGTATGTAGCATAAATTAGTCGATTCACTAAAAACCGACTAATTCTAAAAAGTTGTCACCTCACTAAATTATAGGTACAACCCTAAATGTTCTGTAATGTCACAATGGAGGGAGAACGTCGCTCAGGACCTCCTTTAAAAACGGCTGCACGCATAGGTTCTGCCTTTTTACATCAAGCGAGCAGCCTACTAGATAAGTCCCCAGTTATTGGGTAAGTGAACTCCGCCATTGTGTTCTTTTGCTGCTAAATTTATGTCCCGGCAAGCCATATCTATTTGTAATCTTTGTGTCTATTTAACATGGCTGCCGGCAATGTATTCTGTATTTAATATTAATTAGCACCTAGTTATTCACTATAATGCACATGTGCTCTAATTAGTTATATGGTTCTCCGCATGGCATGCATCCTATTCTACTCTCTATAAACTAAATCATGCTCATCCATGCTGTATCATAAACCGGCGACGCGAATCAACAGTCAATGAGAACCACGTGGCGATGTGACGCCACGCCTTGCCTTTAGTCTATCAACTATTCACCTATCAACTAATCACTGTAAACCACTGCGATGTGTGAGTACCCATCTTCCATCTTCTTCACTGCCTTGAGCTTGCCGCATCTAACGCATGGCTGGGACACGCACATCGTAGGGGCTTACAGGAACCATCTTGGAGCTCAAGCGCCCCACGTTGGGCGCCACTGTGGCGTAGTGCTTTTTGTGGTAGGAGAAATGAGACCGTAGGCCTAGCTAGCTAGTGTTTGATCCATACAGGGTCAAACGATGCCAAGGGTAAAATACTACGACATCTATCAACAACTAGTCGTAGAAGGTCAACTCGTACCTTAGATTAGTCCTAAACTAGTCTATGGCGTGCAGGAAAATCTGCATCCGCCAACTACCTACACTAACTATAATATAGTTATTGCTATTATTGTGGCATACAACACGTCCACAGAGGTTTATCTAATTGCTTCTGGGCTGCATGGTTGTAAGCTACATACCTTAAATTCTGTACCTAACTAGCTACACACACACACTCACTTACATACTGTTGTCACACTCTTATTGTACTTATTAAACGTGTAAGCACCTTTCTGTTAAAACGGCGTTGCCATAGAGGGTATTGAGGATCCCAAGGGATGCGTAATAATCTTGTAGCAGAATATGCCCTATGGTACACTACCCTTAGTTTTTGTGTTGTAATTATCATGTTCCAACAAGCATACCGTACATTCTATGTGCATATTACACATGTAAGCACGTTCTGTCGCTTAAAACACTCACTGCCATAGTGCATGCTGTGGTCATTATGGAGTGTATTTATTTTCTTAGATAGCAGAGTAGGTCATTAGTTAACTACTAAAAAACAATTGTGTTGTTTGTGTTACTATAAACACTAACAAGTCTGCACTTTCATGAAAAGTAACTGCAAAGTTGAAATTGCAGGCATTGTCCTACCCTAGAATAGGATAACTTAAAACTTAATTAGGTATAACTAGAATTTAAAACTTAATATAGTAGAACTATAACTATAGAATTCAAACACTAGGCTCTAAACCAGTGTCTAAAACATTCATGACCTAGTTCATGGATATTCTAACAACTGTAGGCCTAAGCCACAGTTGGACCTCATCTCGGCCTACCCCGTTGATAGAGGACTACTAAAAGTGCTAATGGCGCTAAACCGTAGCACCCTTTTCCCCATACCAATGGCCCTACACCATTGGTACTCTAACAGCTGTTGACCAAAGTCACAGTTGGACCTCATCTCGGCCTACCCCGTTGATAGAGGACTATTAATTGTGCTAATGGCCGACGCCTTAGTACCTAACTTTATCATGGCTAACCATTGATAAACTACAACTGTTAGTCAGTTGGATCTTCTACCGCCTACACGGTAGCAAGACTAGCACTTCTGGCTCTAAACCAGGTGTTTTCTAACTATGAGCGGATTGCAACTCAATAAACAAGCCCTAACAGCTACCTAAATACATATCTAATGTATCAAAAATCTAATACTCGCTGTAATCTAAACACTAGTACCAACTACATACACACTATTAATCTATAAAGTCTTTTAAACAAACTAACTTCAGTAAATAAATGCCATTTGATTGTTGATAATCACATTCTGTAAACCTCTCATAAATGTCACGTAATCCTTACACACAATTGATAACTAAACTTAAGACCATAACGTTAACGACTTCTACAACTTAACTTAACGCTTAATTCTTAACCAAGCATGTTAAACAAATAAATTTAACTTAGAATGCTGATAAATGTCATATCTAACCTAACTTAACAAGTGTCATCGACTTATAAAATTTTATTCAACTTTGACGTTTGACACTTACCTTGGATATTAGCCTTTTTGCTTGTCAATATTTTGTCGTTCAGAAATTATAAATTCATCACTATGGACTCTGACTAAAAATTATACAACAATAAAATGTGTCATAGACATAGAACATAGACAAAACATAAATCAATTAAAGATTCTAAAACTTTAACAATTCTTTTTAAATGCATGTTTTTTAATATAAACTATTACTATTTAAATTGCATGTTTTCTTTTTCTTGATTAACTCATGAATATGAAGACTTTACATCTTCATGTTCGGATTACACACTTATACAAGGTACATCACTCACTTGACAGTGTTGTACTCTAACTTCTACACTAGTATTCAGCAATCAATGGTGATCTCTAATTTTGTTTCTAAATATAACAGAATCTACACTATACACATTACCCTGCAATTTAACACCTCAGTGACCTGACCCCCAAGGAGATACACTTGCTCTATCTTGTGTTTTTCCGACTGACTGTCTTGAGTTAAGTTACTCTAAATTAGTTTACCTCTTGTGTGTTTAGTAAGTCACTGACTTAGGACTACATTCAAGTCAGTGACGGACTTTGATGATGGATGTTTGACGATGAATATTTGATAGATGGATGGAAGCACACGAATGAGATGTATGTACGTACAGGTAGTCAGTCTAAGTGGTTTAGGCCTTCTAGCGGATTTCCCCTAGGGAAAATCCTTTCTTTGCAGGCGGGGTACTGTAGCATAAATTAGTCGATTCACTAAAAACCGACTAATTCTAAAAAGTTGTCACCTCACTAAATTATAGGTACAACCCTAAATGTTCTGTAATGTCACAATGGAGGGAGAACGTCGCTCAGGACCTCCTTTAAAAACGGCTGCACGCATAGGTTCTGCCTTTTTACATCAAGCGAGCAGCCTACTAGATAAGTCCCCAGTTATTGGGTAAGTGAACTCCGCCATTGTGTTCTTTTGCTGCTAAATTTATGTCCCGGCAAGCCATATCTATTTGTAATCTTTGTGTCTATTTAACATGGCTGCCGGCAATGTATTCTGTATTTAATATTAATTAGCACCTAGTTATTCACTATAATGCACATGTGCTCTAATTAGTTATATGGTTCTCCGCATGGCATGCATCCTATTCTACTCTCTATAAACTAAATCATGCTCATCCATGCTGTATCATAAACCGGCGACGCGAATCAACAGTCAATGAGAACCACGTGGCGATGTGACGCCACGCCTTGCCTTTAGTCTATCAACTATTCACCTATCAACTAATCACTGTAAACCACTGCGATGTGTGAGTACCCATCTTCCATCTTCTTCACTGCCTTGAGCTTGCCGCATCTAACGCATGGCTGGGACACGCACATCGTAGGGGCTTACAGGAACCATCTTGGAGCTCAAGCGCCCCCTTGGTGCTGTTTCAGGGTTCCTAGCGCTGGCTAGCCAACTATGGCTGCTTCGCTCACGCTGCACTGTTCTGCTGCTCTGCTGTGCTCCCGCGCATCTACCAACGCGGTGAGAAGCACGCATCTGCACGGCCGCCCTACCGCGTGCCGCCTCTAAACTGTGACGCCTACGCGTCCGGCACAAGACGACGGCGTGGCCGTGTAGACAGCGGCCTGCCGCCGCTACCTACTGGCCGTCTGCGCTGCCGCTACCTGCCTACCACCAACGCTGCCTAGGGCTAGTTGCCCTGAGCCCGCTGCCCACCTGGTCGACCGCCCTGCCGCGCGTCCCTACCGACGCGTGAGGCCGCCTGACCCGGCCTACCTACCGTGCGTGGCGATCGACGTCTTCTGGTTGCTCAGGGCAGTACCGTTTTCCTACCTTCAGTGACAGTGCGTGACCTTAGACCCTAGAACCTTAGACCCTAGAACCTATTTTGTAAGTGTAGTGCAAAAGTAAATGTATAACTAAGTCTTTCTTGTCTCATTTCTCCTACCACAAAAAGCACTACGCCACAAGTAACGGGGAGGAATTTACTAAAGTTGATTTACGACATGCTTACGAACAGGTGCTTTTAGAACCGGAATCACAAAAATTTACGGCGATTTCAACACATGTAGGGACGTTTGCTTATAGGAGAACGCCGTATGGTTTATCTTGTGTACCAGAACAATTCCAGAAAATGATGGAGGAGACACTACGCGGTATTCCGGGCACGGTAGTATTTCTCGACGATATCTGCATAACGGGCAAAGATAGACACTCACACATGCGCAGTTTACGGGCTGTCCTCGAACGATTACGTCAGATGGGCCTCACTGTCAAGTTGGAAAAATGTACTTTTTTACAAAAAAGTGTAACTTATTTAGGGTTTATTATCAATAGGGACGGGTTGCATCCCGACCCCGCTAAGCTCGACGCGATTGCCAAAATACCCACACCTACTGATGTGACACAATTAAAAAGCTTTCTCGGTCTTTTAAATTACTACGGGAAATTTATCCCTAACTTAAGTTCATTGCTTCACCCGTTGCACTATCTTTTAGGTAAAGGTGTTATGTGGAATTGGGATTCGCGTTGTGCACAAGCAATGGAGAAAGCAAAGAAGGTATTGTTAAGCGATAAGGTGTTGGCCCATTATGAGGAGGGGCGGCCGCTCGTGTTGTCGGTGGACAGCAGTGCGTACGGTGTGGGGGCGGTCCTGGCACACCGGTATGAGGATGGTAGCGAGCGGCCAGTCAGTTGCGCCTCGCGCACGCTGAACGGTGCGGAGCGCAACTACAGTCAGCTAGATAAAGAGGCTTTAGCAATTTATTTTGGCATTATAAAACACCATCAATATCTCTTTGGTAGGCGGTTTACTTTGCGTTCCGATCACAAGCCCCTGACATATATTTTTCATGAAAGGAAGGGTATTCCGCAGACGGCAGCCAGTCGCCTGCAGCGATGGGCCGCACGACTGGCGGGTTACGATTTTTCTATAGAATTTGTGAAGTCGGCGGATAATGGTCCGGCTGACAGTTTGTCACGCTTGCCCATGGCACACGAGCGGCAACCCACCACTCACATAGATTATTTACATTTTGTCGAAGAATCATTACCTTTAGATTTTAAGGATGTAGCTCAAGAGACCCAGCGGGACCCGCTGCTTTGTAAAGTGATAGGTTACCTGTTGTTTGGATGGCCGGCATCGCCTAGTTGTGATGAAGAATAGTACATTGTTCACCGAGAGGAGAAAGTGACCGATTACCGTCGAGGGTGTCGTTTGAAGCCCGAGCCGTAGGGGAGGGCTTTAAAACACCCGAGATCGGGAATCGCGCTTTCTCTCGAGTGATACATAGTGCTTTATACTACACCTACGAGGAAAATAAAAAACTAAATCTTTACTAATTGAAATTTATATTGAAATTGTTGCAGTTAGTGAAGCTTAATGTAACACTTTTTCCATTAATGATTGTTTGAGATGTTTGCGACAATGTAGGAGGAATAACTGGCTGTGCTGTTGGCACTGCGCTCGTAGAAGGCTGTGGTGCCAAAGGGGCAACTGGCTGCTGAGGAGCATTTGGCATCGCCGCGCTCGTTGATGGTTGAGGAGATGAGTCTTGATGCACATTAATCGATCCCGATATTTGGTTATTTATTCGTGTTTTGTTTCCTACGGAATTCTCTATGTAACCTTCTGCAACAGCGGACGATTTCCAACCACCGTGGCGTTTTATTGTGGTTAAATCAGCACCAGTATCGGCAAGAATAGTCGCTGAAGTTCTGCGAAAGCAGTGGCCAGTGTATTCTAGTGGGTTGAATAAATTAAGGTAGGAAGCTATTTCTCTTGGCACAGTACTTATTTTGTTTTTCCCAATTACTTGTTTCGTACATTTTTTGTTTTTATATTGTAGTAAAACCCGATTGGTTTTGGGGTCACTGGGGCGAATTTCGTTATATTTCTTCATTATCTCATAAAATAAGCCTGATATAACAAATGATCGCTGAATTTTGGTTTTTGTGTTAGGAATATTGACAATTATTCCATTTTCGAGGATTTCGATATCGTCTGTTGTCATATCCACAAGTTCTTGCGAACGACAGGCCCCATTTACTCCTAAAATCAAAATAACCTGTAAACAAAAATATCAAACATGAAAACCTATTAGATTTCTACTCATAAATAGGTACGTAATAAATCATAAACCAGTGCATTTTGTTCATAAACTTACCTTCATCAACAAATATTTGTCATCTGGAGCATTCTGCAAAAAGGAATAAACATCCTTTGTAGTAAGCACTTTTGATTTCTTACTACGGAATCCCTCCGACTTTCTTTTCAGAAATGCTGTAAGTTTTTTGTATTCTTGAATATTTATGTCGTTTCTTGTCAATATAGTACTTTTCAACATTGAGTACATAGACCATAACGTACTTGGTTTGTATTTTTGCGCTTTTTCACTGAAATAAGCTAGCAAAACTGTTTCAGAAAAAGATGCCGCATTTTTTTCACTTTTCCATTGCAAAAAATCGTTATAAGTTTTATTATATTTTTTAATTGATTTCTGTGGTAAAAGGTTATCAATCAGCATTTTTGCTGTTTCCTTCAACTGCGGCGGAGTTGAAAAATCTTCATCATCACTATCACTACTTATCATTTTGATAGTTTTATTTTACTTTCTACGAAAACTGAATCCTCAAACAACACACAAATTGAAAATGGCGCCAATGGCGTCTGCAATTTTTACATGTTCTTTTTTCAAATTGTTTACGCCGCAGGGTCGCACTGCCAGCCCGACCCCATCCAACACACAGCTAGTGGCCAGTGCCATTTTGCGAACTTGGAGATAAAAACTCACTGTAAATACTTTTTGGCTTTTGATATTTAGGTTACCGGCGCATAGTCTTACCCAAAATTAAAAAAAAAAAACCACGTAAGAAATGGATTTTCATACACTTTTCTCTCCCGCTCAGATGCGTTTTCTCCCCGCATATTTGTTCGATATGCAATGACGTACTTTCTACCGTAAATTTGATAAAGTATCAAGGTACTTTCCAAGCAGGTGTAGTATAAAAGGTATTTTTTGCTCGAAAAGAACATTTATTCACAGATCGAGGTTGTATTATTTATCAATATAGAGTAGTAATTCCACAAAAGTTACGACCTGATATTTTAAAAGAGATCCATAGTGGCCATTTAGGCATGAATAAAATGAAAAACATTGCTCGTAATTACGTTTACTGGCCCAATATTGATAGAGATATAGAGGACGCTTGTCGGGCTTGTGACGCGTGTAGATCGGTGCGAGACGCGCCCACGCGCGCTCCGCTACACCCATGGGAGTACCCGTTACACCCGTGGCAGCGCGTTCATGCTGATTTTGTTGATTGTGCGGGTAAACGATTTTTAATTATAATAGATGCCCACTCAAAGTGGATAGAGACAGTGGTCATGGGAAGTACATCAGCTAGTGCCACTATTACCACTTTACGGTCTATTTTTGCTCGGTTCGGTCTTCCATCACAACTAGTGACCGATAATGGTCCGCCTTTCTTCTCGGAAGAATTCAAACAATATTGTCAGAAAAACAGAATAAGACATTCGACATCGGCGCCGTACAGACCCCAAGGTAATGGCGAGGCAGAGAATGCCGTAAAAACTGTAAAGAAAGCGATTAAACGAGCTATATTTCAAAAAGAGGATATGTCAGCAGCTTTGTATCGTTTCTTATTTCAGTATAGAAATTGTGAGCACGCCACCACGGGGGTGTCGCCGGCTGTCGCACTTTTCGGACGTCGCTTGCGCGGGCGCCTCGATGTGCTACGTCCGGACGGGCCGACTGTTGTACGCGCCGCGCAGGACAGGCAGGTGGCGGCCGCCGGCGGTCGTCACAAACCACTCGCGGTGGGCGACCATGTACTTGCGAGAGATTATTCCAAGAAAGGGGACAAGTGGGCGAAGGGTTACGTATCAGAGGTAACTGGCCCAGTTTCTTGTAAAATAAACATAGGGGAAGGGGTGGAATGGCGTAGACACCACGACCAACTTGTCCCGCTTCGTGGACCAAGTCGCTATTCACTATCGCGGACAAGCACGCAGCCGATAGTGGAAGAAACCGAGGGGTCTGACGGTCAAGAGCCACCTACTGACGCGGAGGCGACTGGCGCGACGGGTAGGTGTACTGCGCAGGCAGAGTCGGAAGTAGTGGATTCAGGAGATGAGTTTAGGGACGCGTTTGATGGTAATGATTTCGGTCGGGTTCAGTCGGAACCTCCTCCACCGCCACCGCCAGACGCCTCCGCCCGAGCCAAGAGAGCGTACAACAGGTCTAAGAATAAATATTAAACTTTGTCTACGTGTTATTATAATACATGCTTGCCTATTATTTTGTGTGGATGTAGTTATTGTTAAGCGTATATTTTTGTAACTGTATACTTTTGATTTATTGGGGGGATGTGTAATGTAGGTACATTAATAATACTTATTGTGAAATGTAGGTAGACCTGAATAAAGTCAGTTAGACTCCAACCGTGGTTTCATTACGCTGCACTTTCAATGGGATTTAAATAAAACTGGTGATATGTGGGTGTACGACTAGGCCCACTCATGAGTAAGCCTTTTTTTTTGAGGGTAGGAAAGTCATCAAATGGCTCCTCCCGCTCCCGTCTATTGACTAAAAACCACATATGCTCCTTTTAAGGTCTTTGTGTCCGGGGCCACGGAATCTCTTTCAGACAACCTGCAGCCCCGACAGGCGGCCCGTCGGCCTTTGCAGGCCCCTGCAATGTTGCTGAATTTAGGACGCGCGTGGAACACGAACGCGCCGTCGACACGGCCTGTCATCGTCATAAGACGGACGGACGGCGAGCTAGCCCATCACGTGGCCCCCGATGCCCAGAGCGTCTCCCTGATGTTATGACAAAATCTGTTAAATTTTTCAATTCGTCAAAAAATTACATCTCCAGACACCGTATCCTTAAAATCTTCTCAATATTCCAAAAACCTGCCACCGAATCAATGTTTACCAATATCTTCAAGAGTTTACCCAAATAAATACACGTAGTGTGCCGAAAAGACGAGATAAGGTTATCGGAATGATTTAATCTGTTGTCAGGCACGTCTTCGCACCGCCTACATGTACCTATCTATGCCACTAGCAATGCCAGACGTACCTACTTAAGAAACAATCAATAAAACGTAGGTTAACAATAGGTAAGCTTTATACAGTACAGTATTTGAATGTTCTTCTTGTTTTTAATACTTTATAACGTCATCACGTCTGTCGACCTTTAACCAGATGTAGCAGTCATCATTATCAGCCTATAATGCTCCCACTGCAGGGATGGCACTGATGGGCTATAAATAAGTTGCCACGCGGGCCCAGTGCGGCTTGGTAGATGTCACACGAATTTCTGGTTTTAAGACATGCTGGTTTCCTCATGAAGTTTTTTTTTCCCTGAGAGCAGTGGTGATGAAATAAATTACACAAAGTAATGCGTCTACTTAGGTTCGAACCCACGACTAACTGTTCATAAGTTGGCGCCGCCACCACTGGGGCACCACTGCTTCTGTCTCCGTATCCATGCAGCAGTATACTAGTATTTTACATGGAGCGACTGCCTATCTGAGTTCCATAACCTAGGGGGTACAGGGTGTCTTGAGTTTTGTTGGTTGTCAGAATTTTGGGCAACCTGTCAAAGATCTACAAAATAGTGACATGTTGGCAGCTTACGAAGGGAGGTCGGTATGTAGTGAGTACTTGAGTAAAGAAAAAAGAAAGAAAAAAAAAAGAAAAATTATTTATTGAACAGGACAGAACAAATTGACAAAAAAATAAAAATTAATAGCTTAAAACGAGAAACACTTAACATTAGGACATACTTAGTTTAAATTAAAATTAGCCCCGTATGAAGCCAAAAGGCCACTATCTCAACATGGTGCTGTAACATTGACAAATGTCACAGCGCTGGTATTCTGATAGGGCCCAAGAGGCCACGGAGTAGTCACCTAAACATGGATGAACCTAAGCAGCAAGCTATCCTAAGAATCAACCCAAATGGTTATTTAGCCTCCTCTTTCAAGCGTCATAAGCTAATTGCAATAATATAGAAGTTTAAAAACACTTCGGGCAGAAACTAAGTCAAAGATTTTCTCCTACTTTATTTTCTAAAATTCTGTCTTCGATTATTCTTTGATTATAGAGCTACAAGTATTGTTGGAGGAGCCACTTCCAGCTCCCTCTATTGCCAGGCTGAGAGCCAGCTTCTCATTATTTCTTAAATTTTGCCTCATCATCTGTCTAGCCTTTTCCAAACTATGTCGGGGTTGGCTTCTAGTCTCACCAGATGCAGCTGAATACTAGTATTTTATATGGAGCGACTATAAAGGGTGTAAAAGTACTCTTATCGCAAACGAAGAGCAATTGTTCTCCCCACCACTGCGATCATTTTTTGGTTCTAGACCATACCTGGGAACCCTCTAGTTACAGAGTTATTTGGGGTCAAATTTCCAAATTTTGCACAACTGTTTTTGTAAATACTAGTTTTTCAGGTTATAACTTTCCTTAAATTACTTCCATAGCCCCTTTACTATTCAAAGCATCCACTACCACAATGTTTCAAGAATGCAACATTGAGTTTTACCGTAAAATGTGATTTTTGGCCCCAAAAAAAAAAGTCGTTTCCCAGCAAAAAAAAATTGCCTAGGGGTATTTAGTTTGATGTAAAGAATGCTTGGTTGACGTATGTGTGAAGGGTTACTTTACACCCTGTATGATACTCTCTGGTAAGGCTGGTTGTCAGATTTACAGGTCACTGACTACGTGTAACGACTGTCATAGATCTATTAATTATGGCAGTCGAGACCAACAGCTTAATGTGCTTTCCGAGGCACGGAAGAAACTCTGTATGTAATCCACGATAACTGACAAATGCTTGCACTGACTGGACGGGTCCACTCAAATCTGTGTGGTGCTTTCTTCAAAAGACATTAATCTGCATGGTCTTCATGTGTGTATTATGTCTGGACCCAAACTTATTGTTATACCCAAACGATTTTAAAAGTTTAAAACGGTAACCTTTGGAGTTTCTTGCCAGTTCGTCTCCTTAGGAATCGACCAATGCAACGAACCGTGGTTAAAAAAAAAGTAGACTGAAAAGGTACAAACGCAATTATGATTAGAACGTGGAAAAAACACTGACACTCAATAAAATTGTATGAGGCATAGAAAATAAAATATTTATTTTGTTATTTTTTAAAAACTTGAAGTGCTAAAATAAAAAAAGGGATCGGACCACACAGCATCATATTATTACTAGCTGTTGCCAGCGGCTTCACCCGCTACAACTCGAAAATTATCCCACGGGAAGATAAAATCGGAATAAAAACTATATAATCTATCTGTGCACCTAATTTTATCCAAATCCATTTGGTAGTTTTTGCGTGAAAGAGTAACAAACATACATCCATCCAAACAAACTTTCACGTTTAAAATATTAGTAAGATAAGAAAGATGGAATTAACAGTCAGACAGAGAGACACAAAGGTTTCTTGAATTTTTGTTACATATCTTATCGGGCTATGTAAAAGTCTTTCTTCGTCGTTTCATGGTAAACCAATATAAGAGGCCAGGGGTACGATCATCCCCTCTTATTTGCTAAGCTGAGCATTTTTGATGTCGCATTATATCGATTGAGGGTTGTTCTACAAATTGTCGGAGATGTTATCAATATTTATTTAATGTTCGGAAAAGAAGGTAGTCGCAGATTATTTGATTTTGTTGTCATTATGAGAAGGATTAGCGGGTTGAAGTTGGTAGGAAGTGTTGACTTTTTAATAATAATAATTGTAACTAGGTTTTAAGCACACTTTTATTAGCATCGCCTGTAACTAAGTAAAGAATATTAGAAGTTAAATTTAATCTACTTTCTGGGTTTCGATTGGGTTACGAGACAATGTATGGGAAACTAAGTGACGTCATTCTAAATCTAATACTCGTATGGTGGACGTCCAAAGATGGCGAACAATTTTTTTTTATGCATTCTCATCAAACGGTATTCTGTTAAAAATATCGGAAATAAAATGTACTAGAATATAATGTCATTTTATTTCTCATATTATTGAGATTTTTTTTACTATTTTTTTTAAAGTCTGAATTCAGTGTACCTTCTTACATGGGTCTCCTCAAACTCTTTACATTGTTTTGTTTTAAGTGCAAACTTCTCTTGGATACCATTCTGTAATCACCTTCATATTTGGAAACAGATGCAAGAATAATATGTTCACCTACGTATTTTCAGTTGCCCACAAGTTTGACAGCCCGTGTTACCAAGGGGTATCATACAAGCCAATACTTATTGTATTGTAGAAGTCAGATAGGCAGTAGTTTCTTGTAAGATACTGGTAATCAGCTGCATGCAATTACACTGGAAGCTAACCCCGTCATAGTTGGTAAAAGGGTATGCAGATAATTGTATTCTATCGGAAACAAAGCAAACGACCCTTATGATGGCTGAAAGTTTAACTTGGACCTGAAAACCAGTCTGACGAAACGATAGATATCCGAGCTGAGAAAAAAGTTGATTACGTTGTAAATGTCGATTTTCAGTTGCCGTCCATGTCTTGAGCAATGTCCAATGACCCTTTTTCTAAGAGCTGTCTTGTAGAAGACTAAACGGTTTGTCATTTTGTACTCAGTCTTCAAAATTCGGTAAAGTTTTTGGACCTTTTCAAATGGTGATTTTATGGAAAATAGGCATTGAAAACCACGTTTAATTTCTTTGTGGCTCAAATGTCATACGGGTGAGTATATTTTACAGTTTATACTCTGTATGCCAGAAGCTAACGAAAATACATAACACTCTTGCCATTGAATAGTTAGAAAATCTATATTTTAAACAGAGGTCTTATTAGAGAAGAAAGCCGCGACCAAATGCTACTTTACTTATAACCTTATTTTCTTCATCATCATCATAACCCACCGTCCAATATCACCCTTTGCTGGGAATAGGACTCTCTCTTCTGACGCCAATCTCCACGTTCCTGTGCCAGCCTCATCTAGGTTTGTCCCCCAGTCGGCAATTATGTCGTCCGAACATCTAGCCAGAGGACGACCCACATTTATTTTCTTTTCTGCCTACTCCATCGAATATACATCGGTGTAAGTGTATGTGCCTATTAATTGTAAATGTTCTCACTACGTCAATACCTTTCAGTCATAATATCAGGAAATATGTTATGCATCACTTGATCAATATGAGCTGACGAAGTGAAAACACATAAATGTTACAATATAGGATAATTTATTACCTTACATGCTTTTGTCTTATTCCTCCTTACTTATTGTTCGGTAAGGAATTGTTTGTTCTAAGTATGAGTTAGTGGTACTTCGTGAATTGAATTACGGTTCCAAGAAGATAAACAAAACACAAAAACAAATGAAAAAAAAGGTAATTTGCTGTTTTGTAATAAAAAAAAACTGGCCAAGTACATGTCGGACCACGCACAATGTAGGGTCCCGTTGTTGCCCATCAAAATAATAATATGTTAACTTACTAAACTGATTAACCACACTGCCTTCCTGCCTCAACACGATGATTTTTACTGTAAAAATAAAACAAACTTACATTCGCAGTTTTGAGATCTGCGCTCCCATACATTATGTTTACGAAAATATTTCTTACAAGTACATTTTATAAGTTGGTCGACTATTACTCGTAAACTTCTAGAGCCTACTTAGGTGTGATAGCTTTCCTTTTATTTTCGTTCTTTAAGAATTTTTTCACAAGCCCAAACACAACCCGTACAGGGCACAATTGAGTCTAACAAAAATTTGCACTTTAAAGCTTAATATTTCACAAACAAATCCCTTAATCTAAAAACTGTTTTACCAAACTCACAATATACAGGGTTATTTCTAAAACACCGTTAACCTAGCAAGACTGTATTACTATCATCATAAACAACAACTTTTGTTCTATGACTTTTTACAAAACATATTTACCAAAAACAAAAGTTCAAGATTTCGTTGTCCTATCTAACACATTTCAACTCTGTATTTTGCTGTACCTACCTACGCCTGTCGCGCACTGTCGTAAGTCGCTACGCTACGATTACCCCGCCGCCCTTACCCCGCTCCCCTCGCTATTGTACTATCGTTTTCTTTTGCTTCGCAGACTTGGTAGCATTTAGAGCGTACAATTTAAATATTTTTATTTTTGTAAGTAAATCTGATGAACTAAAATATGATGAATTTTTAAAAGTCATAGAACAAAAGTTGTTGATTATGATGTTAGCAACTTAGTCCTGAGAGGTTAACGGTGTTTTACAAATAACCCTGTATAAGACCTACCCAACGATATCTCATTCATCTCAAAAACTTACTCACAAAAAAAATCATTCCCACTTTAATGTGTACTGGAGATAACCAAAAAAATTTTTTGAATATTTTACTTTAGCACTTTCTCGTCGTAACTTATTTGTATATTCAAGCCAAATTACAGTTTTCTAGTACTAAGAGTCTTTGAGATATATTGCGGGCGGACAGACGGACATGGCGAAACTATAAGGGTTCCATATTGACTACGGAACCCTAAAAATTGTACTTCTCATTTAAAATGGCGCGATCAGCTAATTATTTACTATGAAAACTGTTTTTATTTTAAATAATTAAATACATATTTATTCTGAGAAATATGAAACTCGAATTTAATAATCAAGTCTAGTTTTTCTTTTGATGAAAGATTTTATTCATATTTTGTTACAGACAGATTTGTAGAAGTAACATGATTGCCTCTTAATAAATCTGTGAAAATGAGGAATAAATGGTAAATGTGTTGCTAGTCAGTTACTGATACTGATACTGTTAGCCTGTAACATCCCACAGCTGGGCAAAGGTATCTCTCCCCATGACTTCCAGTTATTTAGATCTAAGGCCAATGTGAACCACTGATCGCTGGATCCAGATCGTCCAGCCATCTTCTACGAGGTCTACCGCGACGGCTCCTGACTGTGTCAGTCGCTTTTTGATTGATTTTGTCTGTATTTCTTTTGCTCTTAATCGAGGACACATTATGTGGAATCCATCATCTTCACTTCTTTTTCTTCTTGACTAAGTTTCTTATCTACGTTAGCGGCATCTATATTAGTTTATTTCTTGTTAATAGTTGTGAGTATATAGTCTGTGATACCTAAATATCCTTGACAGACATTCTCAAGTTCCTATTAATTACTACGCATACAATATCTAACAAATTAATACAGACCTACTTTGTACACTAATTAAGAACATAATCGCCTATCTGAACTAGACTAAAGCGATGTTTCAGAAACTAATACTACACGTACCTTCATTACAAACTAATTACAGATAAAGCAAACTATTAATAATAACTAAAAACTAACATGTCACACCACTTACTCACATATTAGAGGTTTGAAAGTCCTTACCAAAGCTTCAAAAGTTAAAACTTACGATGGCACAACCCTACATGTTTTGGTAGTCACTTGACACAGGAAACCCAACCTTATACCTAACACGTTTAGAACAAATCATTTCAAATTCGAATGCATTATTCAATTTGTCGGACTAATTCGAATACAGACTTTACTTTGCCGTTCGAATCATAAGCCGTCATCCGATTTTAAACTGTGTTGACTTCAAAATAGGGGTGTTTCAATATTTGATGGGAGTCAAAATAAATGGGTCGTAGCATTAACTATGGGCGCTCAGTGAGATCCGTTTTGAAACCCAATTTGCATGTAAATTCATCGAAGTCGGTTCAGATTAACTTTAGTATAGGAGTTATTGAACACACTCCAGGGTTTAGCCTGAAACAAATTTTATTTCGGGACTTACGTATTTTCGTGTTTTTCAGTAGCTTCTTAATTTAATTAGTGAATGAAAGAGAAACACCCAAACCTTCGCTACTCAAGTTTTGAGCTGATTAAGGTTATTTACTTAAACTAATTATTTTGTACCTAAAAATAAATATTCGTTTGTAAGCATTCATTTCAGTTTAGGTTGAAGTCTGAGTGAGTGTCTTTAAGTGATTAGATTTTACAGCAGAAAAAACTTGGAATAAGTCGTTCTTATAGCTCTTGAAGGCTGTTTAAATGTGTTGATTGTGTTAATTTTTTGGTACTAGTTATCATAGAATATAAAATAAGTAGAGTAAGTAAGGTGAATTGGGAATATTAGCCGTAGAACCGATGACTGCTGGGGTAGACATATTCTAAAGATTGAGAATCGGTAAGCTTACCGTGGGACGCCCTCAGGTTCGGCGCATCTTCGCAGGATGGTGGGAAGTAACTGAGTGAGCGTTGCTGAGAATCAAGTCGAGTGGAATGCAATCGAGGATGAGAAGGCTTTGTTCAGCAGTGAAGGCTAATGATCCTAAAAAAAAGTAGTTAAAAAACTAAAAACCCCGACTGAAAAGACTGAAAAGCAAATAACGAGCACATTTTAAATTAAACAAAACTTGGAAGCAGGCGGGGTCCATTCTATTTTCATTTCATAATTTAATATTCAAATGAACCCCGCCTGCTTTCAAGTTTTGTGACGACGTATATTTCATTCAAATCCCTTCATCCGTTTAGGAGTTATGAGGGAACAAAGAAACGGACATACATACATACATACACATCAATCACATAACCCTCCTTTTGGGCTTCGCCGCAGTCGGTTAAAAAAGAAGATGTATGAAATATTTCCATTACGTTCTCCATTCTGTTTTCAAACGATTCGCTAATAGAAGAAACCGATTCACTTGACTATAGAATAGTTCCCTATCATAATGCAATTCTGCACTAAGCAACACACATAAGTCCTTTCTAAAAATAAGCCATCAACATAACGGTGTTGGTCCAATGTTTTTGCCAATCCTGGCCACGCTGTTTACTTAGGACATCAAACGTCGGCAAACATTTGTTATTCATTTCAAATATTTGTTTCGACTGTCAGTATTTGAGTATCGCATATTGTTTTCTGTATGTTTATCTTCATTATAGATGCCGTTTCAAAGTGAGCGTTTGTTTTCGAACAGGTTAATTGTAGTAGTATTTTTTATGGAGTAAAAGGACCAAAATTGTATCGCCTGTTTGGATCAGAGGACGAATTAATGAGAACTGTTATAAATACAAACTGTGTTCTAACATCAAAACTCGTTTAATCTTCTGGTAAGAATTACCTGTATTCGACTGGTAAATAAATAATAAATAGCGCCTGGTAAATAAGTCAATACAAAATAATTTACTTTCTTCCGCTTTTAAGATTTCAATATTCTTCAACTATTTCCGTTTGGATTGTTGAAAATAAAGACAAATATTATTCTTTATTTTCCATAATTGTGTTTAATAATTGACATCAAAAGAAAATAATCTCTTTTTTTTAATCTTAATTAATTTGACGACATAAACACAAACTGTAAATTAGTAAAACATTACTACTTCCTCGGCAAATTATCACATCACACTAATATTATAAAGGCGAAAGTTTGTGAGTGTGTGACTGTGTATGTTTGTTACTTCTTCAGGCAAAAACTACTTAACGGATTTAGATAAAAATTGGTACACAGATAGTTTATAACCTGGGTTAACACATAGGAATATGTTTTTATCCCGATTTTATCTTCCCATGGGATAATTTTCGAGTTGTAGCGGGTGAAGTCACTGGCTGTTCAACAGCTACGAGTAGTAGGAAATAAAACTCTTGATTAAATCATGTCTTAAACAAAAAATAATAGATCTATAATAATTGAATCACCACCTGCTGCCCTACCTTTATTCAGCCATATTGGCGTTGACTTTCAGTTAAACCGCATACCGATATTCAGCTACCAGTATTTAAATTGGAGCGACTGCTACGAGTACCACCTATGATACCCCTTTTTTTTTTTTTTTTTTTTTTTTTTTTGGTGGGTGTAAAATCATCGAATAACCCCTCCCGCTCTTGGGCAGAGCGAAAGGGAGTGTCAGACTTCTACTGACTAAAAACCACCCATGTTCCTTCTTCGCCCTCTATGTCGAGGCCGCGATAACCAGAGGACTACCCGCGGCCCACCTATGATACCCCTCGATGAGACATACTACTGTCCTGACCGACTACGCTGTCAAAGATTTACAATTGACAGCCAAGACCAACGACCTTACTTGCTTGCCGAGGCAGTGGGAAACTTGGCCTCGTCGGGGCTGCGGGTTGTTCACAAGTTACCGCGGCCTCGACATATAGGGCTAAGAAGGAACATGGGTGGTTTTTAGTCATAAGAATTCTGACACTCGCTTTTGCTCTGCCCAAGAGCGGGAAAGGTTTATTTGATGATTTTCCATCCGCCAAAAAAAAGAGGGAAATTTGGTATGTAATGTGTGCTCATTCATCCGCAGGTCAATCCCGGCAAACTCGATTTGCCCTGAAGATCGACCCGATCGGTTGTTATTATAAAAACCACAAACTTCACACACATTGATTCACGTTAATCTCATTACACCCCTTTTATTTTATGGGGATCAAAAACATCACAATCGTAATTAATCATAAAAAATAACATGTACTTAACAGAACCCGAATTCCCCTTCTGTCCAATGTTTGCACTATGGCAGCTTTTAAAGGAGCAGTCAACATTCCACAACATACATGTAAAACGAGCCATACGTCAATTCAACCAAAGTGCAAAATTAAACGACATTACATTCAAAACATTGCTTCGTAATTTGTCAGAGGCAGAGATCAAAGTTAATAAATTAAACCACTTATAAAGATGTGCCTTTATATAGGGATGTGCCTTTATATGGAGATTTTGATCTGTGAAACTATTGAATTGGTTTTAATTAGGTTACTCTTTGATGTTATGTGTTAAGGTACTCATTAAGTTAGTAAGAGGGTTCGTAGAATTAGTTCGTGTGTATAGTATTTCAATTAGTTGAATGCTTTGATAAATACTGTTATTAATACATAGATAAGTGGTGATATGTATCGCATTCATGGAAGGTTAATTGAAGCACAGGAACTATTAAGGACGAGTATTAAGGTACAGCTACTTTTAAAATAATTTTTATGAGGTCCTTGTACCTAAATCTTGGAAAACACTAGTTTTTATGCTAGACATCGTCGGACATATTTATGATATTTTTTTTTAATGTGAGTTGGGCCTACTCTTGACCTCAATTTTTTAAATAGCCGAAAAGGACATTTTGGAGAAAAAAAAACTTGACAGGGGTAAAAAAATAGTTTTCAAAAAGAAAGTATTAGCTTTTAAAATTTTAGCGAGTTATATTGAGTTAGGTTTAGAAATGACTTCCCTGGATTGAAGGGTGGGGGCGTTGGGAGGGGAGCTGGGAGGGTTTTATTGTCGCCCCCCACTACCAGTGGTGCAAAACGTTTTTTTTAAACTCATTTTTAGATTATGATTTCGTAATGTTTTTGACATGATAAAGCCGATTTAAGAGGAGATAGTTTGGCCGCGGGTAGTCCACTGGTTATCACCTCGACATAGAGGGCGAAGAAGGAACATGGGTGGTTTTTAGTCAGTAGAAGTCTGACACTCCCTTTCGCTCTGCCCAAGAGCGGGAGGGGTTATTCGATGATTTTACACCAACCAAAAAAAAAAAAAAAGGGGAGATAGTTTGGGGAAGGGAACCCCTCCCATTACTTGCTATCTAATCTTTAATCTCCGAATGGTTAGGCTACATGTGGCCAGTTATGTTTAAGTCCATGTACTAGGAAGCGAGCTGTTTGCTATCAAACTGTTTGGCATAAATTGTAACTCCGAGGCTACGTACTGAGTTCGCACTCCAAAGGTGTTTTTCGAAGTCACTGCCACCATCTTCTTCTTATCGTGTGAGCAGTAAGGTCTATCGACCCCACACATCCTAGTGACAGAGTTTCTAAACCGCTTCAAAGTCCTCTGACATTGCATGGATTGACGACCGCGATTTGGCGGCTGGGACCACTGGCTTATACGTGCCTTCCGAAGCACGGAATCATCTTTTTATCAGACAATCAGGTGATTCAAGCTTGTAATATCTTATCCAAACTGGAAACAGCTTTACAAAGTATGCTTCTCTAAAAACGCCTAAAACACTCGACCACGGAGGCAGTTGGTGCATTGCCACCACATTGCTTAGGAATTTGAAATTGTACTCTGGTTAAAGAAAATTTGTTTATCGAGACTGCCTCGTTAGTTTCCGGTGTCAATCAAGACAGCAGAGCATGTGGTTCAATTAACAAATGGCAAAAAGGGCATTTTACCAAAAAAATCGAATTAGTCCGTCTTTTAGATTATCGAAAACGATTGGATACGTGTTTTTTGTTTTATCAAATTAATAAAAAATTGTGAGTAAAAAAGTACTAACCATGTGACCTTATACGTGTCCAAGACATGACTTTTCGAAGCAATGTATCGTCTTCATATTTTGTTTACGTGAAACAAGAAAAAATACGTGTCCATTATTTTTTGGAAATCTATCGGACGGACTAATTAGATTTTTTTGGTGAAATATCCTTTTGTTCCATCGCACTTTTTAGTAGCAGCCACTGACGCAACGGCTTGTATTATGTCCGTTTGATGGCAAATGCGGTCCCAAAATAACCTCCTCGTCTTCAACGTCCTTTAAAATATTACCACTAGATATATAATAATAATAATAATAATATTCCACAACTATCACACAACGCCATCTAGTCCCAAGCTAAGCAGAGCTTGTGTTATGGGTACTAGACAACTGATAAACATACTTATATATTTCTAAATACATACATATTATAGATAAATTACACCCAGACACAGAACAAATGATCGTGCTCATCACACAAACATATATCATATATCCCAACAAATCACGTTAAACAGTGAACCACCAATCGTAACTACACAAACTCAGTGGTATGCGGGTACGTAATGTACTAACTGTATTCCGACAGTCACGTGTGCGGTCTCCAAAGGTTTAGTTAGAGTTGAACTGTCGCAGCCAGCAGTTCTACATAACTGTATTAGGTCGTCATTTATGACGTTAGTTAGGAAGCGTCATTGGTACTAGTATTTGCTTTGGAATACCTATAGCTTTATTAAGAAGATAGAAAGACGACGTCGTGACGACTTTCGTCCCTGACGAGTTAGGTTAAAGGTACCTATAACTACATCCCGCGATGACCTCCGGCCACCGTAGACGCGGGCCTGTGGACGGTGAGTGATGGGCTAACTCGCCGTCCGTCCGTCTCACGACGAAAACAGGCCGTGTCGACGGCGCGTTCGTGTTCCACGCGCGCCTCAAAGAGATATCAGCAACATGGGAGGGGCCCGAAAGGGCCGACGCCTGTCGGGGCCGCGGGTAGTCCAACGGTTATCGCGGCCTCGACATAGAGGGCGAAGAAGGAACATGGGTGGTTTTTAGTCAGTAGAAGTCTGACACTCCCTTTCGCTCTGCCCAACAGCGGGAGGGGTTATTCGATGATTTTACACCCACCAAAAAAAAAAAAGGTATAACTACATTTTTTTTATTGTTCTTGTCCCAATAAAAAAAGAAATGTAGGTATACCTACATTTCGCCAGTTTTGTTTAATAGGAGGCGACCCTATTGCCATCAACTGGACACAAATCCGGTTTCCGAGGATGCCTACTGAGAAATTCCTGATGGAAAAACCAATAACAATACGGATGTTTATTGACTAAAAAAAATGTGATTCTAATTAGTCCGTCTGTTAGATTATCGAAAAATATTGGATACGTATTTTTTGTTTTATCAAATCAACAAAAATTGACGAAGATAAAACACGTCAAAGATTTAAGTGTGGGTTGGTGACGTCACTGACCGCTAAAAATGTCATACTAATGTCTTTGAGTATGACGTCACACGAGTTTTCAAAGCACTGTATCGTCTTCATTGTTTGTTTACGTGAAAATAGAAAAAATACGTGTCCAATATTTTTTGGTAGTCTTTATGGCGGACTAATTAGATTTTTTTTGTTAACATACCTATTTGCCCTTTATTTAACCAATTTATTCAAAGTGTCTTGGTATTGAATAAAGATGTAATTTAAGTATCTTTGTTTAATAGTAAATCAAGTCATTTACTACAAAGGGATGTAATCTTTTACGGGGATCAAATATTTATATAATAGACAATAATTTATAATAAAACTTATCTCCTAGGGTATCACTTTTTGGGGATCAGAACGGACTAACTCATCACTGACATGCAATAATAAGTAGAATCTTATTTCTTTTGTTCTGTGGTATGTCTTATTCTGAGTTTGTAACGTAAGTCATGTTTTTGTTTAGACCTAACTTAAGTGTGAACACGTTGAACTGAAAAAAATACTGGTCAAACGAGAGCTGGACTCGCGCAACGAGGTTCTGTACAAACTTGTAGTCATTTTGTTATAAAATAATTAAAACTAATTGTTCTCTAAGTAAACAACCTAAAATATTTTGTTATGTTAAATAACAAACTTTCACACCTTGATAATACTTGTGTGATTATTTCTTGCCATATTTATTCTAATTCTAGGACTCTAGGTCAACAGGAAATTCCCTATAGATTTTGAATCACTTGTAAAATATAAAATTATGTAGAATGTGACTCACAAAAGGAAACGATTATTTATCTTATTTAATCGCACATATTACAAGTTTGATTTTAGCGGAAGGAGACCAATGTGGTCTCTTTTCGTACATTTCTACTTGAAACGTGATCCAGAACAAAATGCTCTTGACAGACAGACGTAAAACAAAGTAATTCTATGAGAGTTCCTTTTATCTTTTCAAATACGGATCCCTAAAACGTCAAAAACCTTGAAGTTAGGGAAATTTATTGCTAGTAACAAACTTGTTGTAAACTTCAGGTAGTAGATCTTCGGGATCCCTGTGGCCCTGACTCCGTTTTCTTAGAAGCAGTTCTGACCGGTGAGAGTTGTGTTCAGCCGATACAAAAATTTATTTTAGTCTTAGTTTAGTTGTACAAGTTTTACTGGCCAGCAGAAACTAAGTGCTGCTGACGTTGTCTTTAGTCTTATTTACTACCCAACTACGGCGAAGCCAAAAGCAAGGGTAAAGACTTTTACCACACGTTTTCGATATACTTTATTGACCACTAAAATTTCGCTAGAAGTGAGACGGTCGCGCGACCAGATGACTATAATCTTTAAAAATCTTAGGGGGATTATAGATGTTCCTGATCTGCACAATGAAATCAGCAAACTATGTGTCCCTAATAATTACTGTCGTGGCAGCAAAAACACCGCTTTCTGGATGTTAGAACTTGCCGTACTGTTGCGCGTTCCAAGTCACCCATTCCACGGACATTATCCGCTATTAACGTTCTCCTGGACTCAAACAAAGAACTTGATATATTTGCGGATGATTAGAAGATGATACTGTCAGAATGTTTGAATTTTTGTGAGAAGATTGCATGACTTAGTTGAATTAATTATAGTTTAAATAGTGTATTTGGCTTTGGCCGTTCTGTTTTAATAAATAAATAAATAAATTACTAGGTGTTGACAGCGGCTTCGCCCGCTACAACTCGAAAATTATCCCATCAGAAGATAAATTCGGGACATAAACTATCTGTGTACCAAATTTTATCCAAATACGTTCAGTAGTTTTTGCGTGAAAGAGTAACAAACATCTATCTATCCATCCATAGGAACTTACAAACTTTCACGTTTATTATATTAGTAGGATGTTAGAAGTATACAGAGGGCCTTGTTGGTCGTGAGCGCAATTGCTGAGCATGAGGATCTGATTTTGATTCCCGGGTCGGGCAAAATATTATTGTGTTTTTCAATCAGGATTTTTTTCAATAGGGTCGCACCCTATTACATGAAACTTAAACATAACAGAGCAGTCGTTGGTCATGGGTTCGAATCCAGGCAGGCGCATTACTATGTGTAATTTATTTCATCACCACTGCTCTCAAACCGGTTTTTTTTGTGTGAAATTCGAATATATGTGACATTTACCAATCCGCACTGGGCCCGCGTGGTGGATTATAGCCCTTCCCTATCCTAGGGAGGAGACCTGAGTCCCTGCAGTGGGAACAATATAGGTTGATGATGAAACCTAACTGTGAAGGTGCTTATGGGCGTGATACAATGTTATGATAAGTGATTGTGAAGATTGCTTGCAGGCGGCCTTTACAATGCTGGTTAGTGCCATCACACGCCACACGATTCAGTTTGCTGACATAAGCTGTGGTAGAAATCGTTCATACATATTCTATGAATTCGACGAACACTTCGCATATCCAAACTAGGGCAGTGGTCGAGTCGAGTTAACTGTAATCCACCAGTACGACAAACCACAAGCCACTTTTTCACTTTGTGTAAAAAGTTGATCAGTCAATAGATCACAATAATAATACTAGCAAGTAATTAAGAATGGTTATTGGTCCATAATAACTTACTAAAGTATTTATTAATGCGAACGCAATAGGCACGGTTGGCACAGTTGCCTAGCGATAAATATTAGTATGGCCTGCAGGAAGTTCTTCCGGGTTTGTCTTTGATTGATGTCCAAGGATATGGATGGCACCATCGAGCGATAGAAAGATTTGGCGAGATGATCTGCAGGGCTATTGCGTATATTTTTAAATGTCAGTGGCTATCATAGTGTCCATCAATTAACTGTCAAATGGTTCGATTTTGTACTAAACCCTAACCAATTAGACAGTTAATCAATGAACACTATGATATTTTAAGCTGGTCGTGCATTACAAAGATTGGCTCAAGGTGGCGCAGGAGATGAGTACCCGAAAGGATATGGGGGAGGCCTTTGTCCAGCCGTGGGACATACATACAAGGCTACTAAAAAAATGTTTCTGCTATATTTTTATTTCCCCTATCTCTTTACAGCTGTTTTATTCAACCTTGTACTATAAAACCAGTATTCCAAATCTTTAAACTCAGGTTTCCAATTCAAACTACAAACAATATTATTAATCATCGTCGTTTAATTATAACCATCGACTAAGTTTTAGTAAAACTGTCAACAGCAGTTGGCACAGCAATATCTAGTAGGTTTTAACCTTCATAGAACCCGTGCTAAATTTTATAACATACCTACACCCAAGTAGGTACGGTCTGACAGACCAAAAGTTTATCCCTCAATTTGGGGGTATTTTTCAAAAAACTAATATAAGTAAATGTCGCCGCGAGAATGTCTTTCGCTAAGATCATTATTTAATCTAATTAATAACCAGCTAATATTGATGAACCTTACGATGATGATGCGCATTACTTTATGTAATTTATTTCATCACCACTGCTCTCAAAACGGTGAAGGAAAACATCGTGAGGAAACCGGCTTATCTTAGAATCAAAAATTCGAAGATATGTGACATCTACCAACCCGCACTGGGCCCGCGTGGTGGATTATAGCCCATCCCTCTCCTAGAGAGGAGGCCTGAGTCCCTGCAGTGGGAACAATATAGGCTGATGATGATTGATGAACCTGCTGCCATAAGTGAGATGTTTGTACATTTATTTCCATATTGATCGACAGTCCAGGAGCGACAGTGCCATCTATATTAGCTTTTGAGTTAACGACTACACAGATGGTTTGTAATTTAAATAGTCGATAAACCGAATAGTAATTTATTAAACAGAAGTCTTTAACTAAAACTATAGATAAAATAGGGGATAGGACTGAGTCAAAAAACAATGATTCAAATTAGTCCATCAGTTATATTATCGAATAATATTGGATACGTGTTTGTTTTATCAAATTTATCAAAATTGACGAAGATAAGATGTGGTTGTGACGTCATTTGTAGGTAAAAATGTACTATCATATGACGTTTTCGAAGAGTTCACGAGTTTTCGAAGCACTGTATTGACTTCATTTTTTGTTTATGTGAAAAAAGAAAAAATACGTCTCCAATATTTTTTGGAAATCTATCTGACGGACTAATTAGTTTTTTTTTGTCTGATTTTATGAACATTGGGACTTTTATGATTGCTCACTTGGAATTAGGCTGTATAAGAGACGCCATTGCACAATGTTGTGAAGATGGCGGCGAATACGACTTTAATGGTCAATAACTTAACGTTTTTTTTTGTGTAATATTAGAAAATATTACCAAAGATACATTGTTTCTTCTAGTAAATTGACAGTTTTTAAGACACCATAAAATTAGACTTATAATCTAAATTTTAGCCTGCGAAAGAGTGTGTCTCATGGACCAACGCGCGCGTATGGGAAGGTTAAGTCACTTAGTTCAACAAATCGTATTACTTAGCTACTGGGTTGTGGATTGTGAAGGTCAGAGAGACAGTTGCGGTGCAAAATACTGCTGTTGGTGGTCCCGGCAATCATTTTTCAATCTTGACAGGAAGTCAGTCAAGCAGCCCAATATTTTTACCCGAGGAGTATGTATGTCCGTTTCTTTGTTCCCTCATAACTCCTAAACGGATGAACGGATTTTGATAACATATAGGTCGTTAGAATTATCTTGATGGCGCGAGTGTTGCTAGCTACGTTAAAATTGGAAAACAAGAAAATATTGTGGATTTCGGGGGTTATAACGTAGAGATCGTTTTTTTTTTTTTTTATTACCATTGAGTGGGGTATCAAAATGCAGGGTTTTAAAAGGAGATTACAAAAATATATATAATACTTATATGTTTAAAAGAAAATAACAAATCGTATAAAAAGTTAATTCATCTGCGAAGAATTTACGCGACCAACGGAAGAACAAACATAAAAGAAATAAAAGTTAGAAATAAAAAAAAAAGTTAAAAAAAACTAAAAGACCCGACTGAAAAAACTAAAAAAACAAGTTTTTTGATTTAAGTTTTTTTGACAACCAGTTTTACCAAGGGGTATCTATCGTATTACACATTACTAATAGGGTTGTGGAGGTCAGATTGGCGATTGGTTTTTTTTTTTTTTGGCTGGTGAAAAATCATCAAATAACCCCCTCCCGCTCTGGGCAGAGCGAAAAGGAGTGTCAGTCTTCTACTGACTAAAAACCACCCATGCTCCTTCTAAGCCATAATGTCGAGGCCGCGGTAACTTGCGAACAACCCGCAGCCCCGACGGGCGACATGTGACTCCCTCGGCCTTATTACAAAAGTGGGTAAACCTGGGTTTAACTTAGACTTGGTTTATCTCACATGCCGTCCCTTTTTTTAATAATAAATAAATAAATAAATTCTTTTTTTCACCAAAAGCCATCACAGTACAATAACAAAAAAAAAAAAGTAAAAAATATAAATATTATATAAATATTATCGAAGTGAGACGGCATGCGAGATAAACCAAGACTAAGTTAAACCCAGGTTTAACCATTTTTGTAATAAGGCCGCCTATGTCTGCCATTTAGAATACTGAGATCGCTTCCAGCCGTCTCTAACATGGTATGGAAAGGAGTAGATGTGTGATGAGTTACACAGAATCGAAATTCTACTGTAACTATATCATCATTTTCCTGCCTTTAAGACCAGGCACTCTAAAATAAAAAAATACGTGTAAATTCACATGCGTTTCATCCTTACTCAATACATGTCCATAACCAGATAAACGACTTACTGTGGTACTCAGAGATATTTAATGATTAAGTACTTAAGCCGTCACTTAGTAAAGATTTGACATACTTTTGTACTTATGCTAAAACTGTCAAAAACATAAAGTTTTTGACAGTGTAAGTGATGGCCTAAGTAATCATTAAAGCTCTCTGAGTACGGCAGTTAGCCGCAAAAATATTAAAACAGATGTCAGCATACTTACGTTAAATAATTCTTTATTTTTCATCTACCATAGTGCGAAAATAACCCATTTTCTTTGAAAAATAGGAAACTCACATTTACGCAGTAAAATATTTTAATCCCCGAACAGTATTAAGGGGTAACGTAATACGGTAATACGCAATAATAAAGGATAATAATATATTTTCGTGTATTATACGACGTAGCTATACCGGAATGAGTTATAACTGAGGTTTCGGGTTTCTTTCTAAGAATCTTTGAGAAAGGGAAAAGGATTTTTTAAATGAATTATTTAAAAATTACACACAGTCACACATTTATGAAGATTACTCCAAAATGATGATTGTATTGTGTTTATGACAAAGAAATATAATTAATTAACTTATTTTACCTTCTTGCACAATAGGCGGACTAAATAATCATTTATCATTTTAGCCGAAAGAAGTAATATACCTTTCCCCATAAGTCGCCACATTAACCAGTTCCGTGCTTTACCTGATTCCCGCAGGTTCTCTGTGTCACCTAACTTTTTTTTCCATAATTTAAAGTGCCATAACTTTTTTGTCCTAATCATCATCTGTCCGAATATTAAAATTTCCAAAATTAATATCACATGCAATTAAATTGAAATCCCTAATTATAAATGTCCTAAATCCGTAAGTAATCAATCAAAAATAAAATATCAGATTTTGCATTATAATTTTTTATTATGCATGAATAAATATATTTTATAAGTACTTGCAAACAAGCATGCAGCATCCAAGCAAGGACGCAGCATGCAAGTAAGCACGCAGCATGCAACATGCAAGCAAGCACATTGCATGCAGCATATAAGCAAGCATGCAACACGCAGCAGGCATGGTTTCTGTCACGGTTCCGGCATTTTGACAATACTTAGGACATTTTATGACTTAAGGTCATGTAAAATAAGGAGATTCAATTGTTGTAGTAGGTACTCGATATTATGACATAATACTTTTAGAACTAGAGGTAAAATAAATTAAACAAAATTTCGGGAGTTTGAACAGTAAGGTTACTGAAGTTTTTAGCAAACGTGTAATTGATAATTACTTTCGGACAGACAATTTTAGGAGAAGAAAGGGAGTGCCATGTTATTAAACTGTCAAACGCAGAAATGTTGTAAAGTTTCAGTTAACCCTTAATTACTCGCATGGGGTCAAATCACTTTCGAATTAAATAATGAAGCACTTGCCGTGGTCCGTATTTTCCCGCGCCTTGTTAGCTTCATAACTCGTGTCGAAGTTTGAATTTTCGTAGCAATCAAGTCACGGGAGTGGCAAGAGGCATCGCTGCTCTCTTAAGCGGTGACCCCGTGCGAGCAGTTACTTTACTTTTTGTAAGAGGTAAGTTGCAATTAATAATGTATTTTTTTAGTGTATTCTTAATTCATTTTATATAATTATTAGTCCAATGTATAAATTTAAATGTTATACAGGGTGGCCGGAACGCTGACGTCCAAAAATAAAATTTCGGTCCCTCGTATCGTGGGGTATTCGAATCACCCCCATGTATGTTCCGCGACTTTTCATAGTTTTCGAGTTATGAATTTTTTTCTGAATGTTTGAAAATTTTCGACCTGACCAACCTAAAAAAATTCAAAAAAAAAAAGTAGAGGGTTTTATCGAGTTTCTTTTTTTGCAACTGAATTTTCATAAGTAGTACTTTTATGCATAAAATAATCAGCTTCGTAACTGTGATGAAAGTTATGAAAATGTTGATCTAAAGTAAAAATTTTCGTTCGGTAAATTATGACTTAAATTTTCAACTTCAAATTAAAAATCTAAACAGGTGACTTCATGGTTCTCAAGTAGGCTTCAAGAATGCGCCAGACTCTCAGCTTTCATAATCATTAAAAAACGTAGGACTTAATGGGGCTAACTTTGGCCTTAATCGGCCTTCAAAGACTGCGAGGTGGAAAATTCTTAAAATTAGCTATCTGATTAATAATTTTTTTTTCCATTTTCTCGCTCCTAAGGTTATTTAAATTTGCTAACCAAAAATGACTGCAGGAAAGCTAAGATTTAAACACGTAGATTTTTTTAAATGTTAGTTTAATGAATTTTGCGCGATCCGTTCTCGTGGACTATGGGTTGTAAACGAGGGTGCAACTCTTTTACCTGCAATAACAATGGACCGAGAAGAAAAGAGACCGAATTATTGCTATCTCTCTCACGCAAGGCGCGCAACAAGCCAACGCGAAACAAGTACCTCAGTCGTACTCACATTGTGTTTACTGCTATAAGCGTGTCGCCATTTTGTCTTTACCACACTCGCTTTGCCCACGGACTCCGCTGCCTACTTGTTTGACTACTTTGCTCGTTTATTGGACTGTGTTTTGCATTCTGATTTGGACTTTTTTTACGTGGAAGTGTAAAAAATGAGTTACACGTTAAGTGAATATGCAGAAATGCATTATTTTTATGGAGTTGCACAAGGAAACGGCCATGAAGCAGCGCGACTGTATCGCGAACAACTTCAACGTCGTGGTGGGCCGCAACCTGAGCGATATCCCGACCATCGTGTTTTTATTAACACGCACAACACTTTGATGGCAGGCCGCATTCCTGGTCGACGCGGCAGTCATGAAGGAATCCCTAGAGCTAACCCGGATCGCAGAGAAATGGTGCTGGAAGAAGTTCAGCGAAATCCGTCTACGAGTACGAGAAGTATGGCTAGTGCTCTGAACATCCCAAGGACTTCTATCCAAGACATTCTTCACGATGAAGAATACCACGCGTTCCACATCCGACGAGTCCAAGCTTTACTGCCTACAGATCACCAATTGCGCGTTGATTTTTGCCAAACCATGTTACGAAAAGAGCAAGAGGATCCTGGATTTTTCAATAAAGTTTTATGGTCAGATGAGTCACGATTTGAGCGATCCGGAATATTCAATATTCATAATTACCACACGTGGGCGAATGAAAATCCACTCGAAGTGAGAGCTTCGACATTTCAACATCGCTTCAGCGTTAACTTGTGGTCTGGTATCCTCAATGGCGAACTAATTGGTCCGTTTGAACTGCCGTCCAGACTTGATGGAGAAACATACAAAAACTTTTTGGAAAATGAACTTCCATTGTTTTTGGCAGATGTGAATCTCGAACTCAGACGAACCATGGTGTTGCAAAATGACGGCGCCCCGTGTCACTATGCAACCCAGGTCCGAAATTACTTAGATGAAACATACCCCAACAGATGGATCGGACGCAGCGGACCAATTAGGTGGCCTCCACGCTCACCTGATCTCAACCCCATCGATTTCTTTATTTGGGGCTATTACAAGGAAATAGCATACGCCCGAGACTGTTCAAGTGAACAAGAGCTGAGGCAGTTGATTGCAGAAGCTGAACGTGTTGTGAGAGAGAACAGAGACGCTTTTAGACGATTGCCAGACAATTTCTTACGTAGGTGTAGAATGTGTATTGCTGCTGGTGGTGGCCACTTTGAAAACCTTTTGTAAATGTTAAAAATAAATTAAGTACTTTTTTCACATTATCATCTGTGTTTTATTCAAAACCACTTTTTACGTAAAACTTTTCTTACCCAACTCTGAAACTATTTGTTGGTTAGTTTTCAGTATTCTTATCATTAATTAACCTTAGGAACGAGAAAATAGCCAAAAAAAAATAATTACTCAGATGGGTAATTTTAAGAATTTTTCCACCTCGCTGTCTTTGAAGGCCGATTTTAAACAAAGTAGCCCTATTAAGTACTTCATTTTTTTATGATTATGAAAGCTGAGAGTTTGGCGCATTCTTGAAGCCTACTTAGGAATTATGAAGTCACCTGTTAAGATTTTTAATTTAAAGTTGAAAATTTGAGTCATAATTTACCGAACGTAAATTTTTCACTTTAGATCAACATTTTCATAACTTTCATCACAGTTACGAAGCTGATTATTTTATGCATAAAAGTACTACTTATGAAAATTCAGTTGCAAAAAAAGAAACTCGATAAAACCCTCTACTTTTTTTTTAGAATTTTTTTTGGTTGGTCAGGTCGAAAATTTTCAAACATTCAGAAAAAAATTCATAACTCGAAAACTATGAAAAGTCGCGGAACATACATGGGGGTGATTCGAATACCCCACGATACGAGGGACCGAAATTTTATTTTTGGACGTCAATGTTCCGGCCACCCTGTATGTATGTTTTTACAGCTTTATAAAATGAAACTATTTGAAAAATTACCTACGTATTGAAATGACTTCTGTATTTTATTTCAGAATTAGTCAGGGATAGATGAGAACAGCATATTGGGCAGTGGTTGTCAGACGCTTCTGATGAAGAAGATGTTGGATGGTCAGATTGTGAGTCTGAGTTGGATCCTGAGATAATACAAAGTGATCACGATACAGTGAGCACGTGCTAGTCGACCACAACTGCCCGTAATAACTCACAGCGGAAAACCGATCACAAGTAAAAAAAAATGTAAAAGATGCTCCAAAGGATCATAACCAAAACCTGTACCAAGAAGTCTCAAGTCAGAAGAACAAAATGTTTTAGTGATTGTTTTTATATTTTTTTACGACATTATGCGTCAGTGATTTGATTTTTTGTATAGGAATTTAATTTAAAGTACATAAGTATGAATATTGTTTTACTCCCTTAAAAAGACATTCACACAACCGGCCATAGAGATGAAGAATGCACTAGATACTATTTTGATGAATCTACTAAACAGTCATGCCAATTTTTTTTTTTTTTTTTTTTTTGTTAAAAAAAAACGTTGCCCCACACTAGGAATTTCTCCTGTATCGTGGGTGCGTTTACAAACATTTAAACTTCACATACACAAATACCCAGACCCGGAACAACTATCTGTAGGTCATACAAATATTTGCTCCGTGCGGGAATCGAACCCGCGACACGCAGCGCAGCAGTCCATTGCTTGAGCAACTGCGCCAACCGTGCCGTCAAATTGTTTCTTTTCTATAATAAATAACTTTAACATTTTACGAAAATATGTATTAACTTTACTGTTTTCTTGTTGAATAACAGTAACATTAAGTAAAAGCAGTACATTAAATCGATTTAATATTACTAATTGAAGCAATCGATTTTCATACTAAATATTTCGATTAATAATCCCATCCCTAAATCTCTGCTGACATTTGATTAACGTCAGTCTGTGTGTTTTAGTTATTGTAATGTGTGTTGAGAAGTAGAACTTGTTTGTATTTTGTAAAATCGTAATTCATACTAATAAAAGTGGATTACTCTGTTTTTAGAGGAATAATGTTTGTCCGTGCATGATTTCAAGAATGTCAATAAGTTATACATATCGCCTTGTTTTGAGGTTAGGTTCGATTTTATAAAATTACTCCGAAACTCGGTAGTTGTTTACTAAAATAGCTTTTGTAGAAGTTAATATGTTAAGTGTAGACAGTAAAAAACAGTTTGATTTTGGAACGTCATGATACGGGATTCCATACTTTTAAAAACATTGTCCTTTGTGTACAATGATACTTCCAACAGTGTTTCAAATGTTAAGATTTACAAACATTTTTACGAAGTTTCCACTTGCTAAAAATATTTGTTAATTTTTACCTTGATCTCAGTATAAGTGCAAATCTTTATTTTTTTGTAAATTTGTTTGCTTTTTGTTTAATTAAGTACTTCGTTCATATTGTACCTTTGAAATATTATAAAAATAATAAAGCATATTAATAATACCAAAGTTTTATTCACTTAGTTATTCATTAAATATTGAAAAAAAATCCTGCGATTTGGGTTCACCATTGACCCCGAGCAGTTATGTGATTTTCTTCGTGCGAGTAATTCAGCGATTATTATAGTTTCTAGAAATACTTTTAAACTTTTGTGGCGGATTTATAACACAGTAGTAATTCAAGAAACATGGCATTTGCGTCACAAAATCTTCTTAAAACAATCAAACATTGACCCCTAAACGTATTATTAATATGATAGTCAAATAAATTATCTGTAATTTCTTTTTCTTATAATTTAAATCAAAATATTTTCTGATATTTCGAAGCATACGAGTTTCCCCTTAACAAATCCCTTTATAAAATATCCTATGCCATGGATACTTTCTAGGTGTTACTACAGATTGAATAACCGACTATTGACGCAACTGCTTAACCCCGCGGGTATGTCCGTAATATTTATCTTTGGTCCTTGCAAAGGAATAACTTGTATGCAGCCCGTATTTTAATAAGCGTAGTAAAAAACATTGTTTATTTGGTTCCCCTTTGGGTAGTAATGAAAGATGGGCCGGGGTTACTGTGCCTTAAGCGATGCGTAGTACGTGGTGCTAAAGTAGATTTATTATTAATTTTGTTTTTAAAGAAGTTTTACGGCCTTACTACAAAAGTGGTTAAACCTGGGTTTAACTTAGACTTGGTTAATCTCGCATGCCATCTACTTCGATAATTTTCAAAAGAAAGTGACGGCATGCGATACCAAGTCTTTTGTAGTAAGGCCGTGTTTAGTGAGAGACGCTGATTTGTTCTTAGCTCTTTGTTCTCGCCTTATCAAAAGTATTAGAGTAAGAAAAGTGAGTGAAAAAGCCGGAGAAAAAAAATGCCTTACGAAGAGGTATAGTATTACTCAGTACTAACTGGGCTGTGTCTGTCACGTAGGCAGTCATTCCATGTAAAATACTAGTAGTCAGCAAAATCCAGTAAGATTGGAAACTGACCCCAATATGGTAAGCCTAAGCACATGAAAAGCAGGAGATGAAAATGCGAACCGTTCCAGTGGAAATGGAGAAATCTGTTTGTGTTATTATAGAATAGGTGTTTCCTGAGTACAAATAATGTAATTTTGTTTAGTCCGTCTGTAAGAATATCGAAAAATATCGGATACATGTTTTTTATTTAATCAAATTATTAAAAAATTACGAAAATAAAAAATGATCGTGAATGGGTGCTTTGACGTCACTTCGTGGTATAAAATGCACCAAGGTGTAACGTCCCACGACTTTTCGAAGCACTGTAGAGTCTTCATGTCTTTTTCAAGGGTCTAATTTATTTTTATTTCTATATTTTCATTTATTTTATTTTATATTTTTTTAGGATTATTCCCTTATATTTTTACTAGAACAAGTCATTTAACGTTTTCTTTATCAATTTCATTATGATTAAGATTTATAATTTATGGATGAATTGCATTGGTTCAAAGACTAAAAAATACCATACAAAAACAAAATTCCATCATAAAGTGAACAAGGCAAAACAAATCAGACCTTGTTAAAAAAAAGCGCGGTTGATGCTTTTCCAAAACCAATACGGCTCAACACTGCTGTCCCCAGTTTGTTTAGGACGTCACCACCACAAATAAAGTGGTACATACTGATTTTGCGCTTTTATTTTGAACTTTATTTGCTTGCTTTCGTCTGTGATATAGGGTGCTGAAATAGCTCCCTGTGGGAAACAACAAAGGTAGGTATTGCGAACATCTGTTATTTTGCTTTTTTTTTCTCGGTTACTTTAACCTTTGATTTGGCATCATGACTGTTATTGTCTAATAACTATTTAGACGCTTTCGTCTAGACGCTGCGATGGATGGCCGTCCGCTAGGTGGACCAATGACTTGGTGAAGGTTGGGAGGTTCCGCCGGCGATGGCCAATGTGGCTACACTTAGGGAAGGCCTACGTCCAGTAGTCTTTCTGCTGAAATGATGAACAATCAAGATCGATAATTCGAAAGTTCCTGGTATTGAATCTCTGTCAATCTCAAAGTGATCTATATTCTCATGAAAATAAGGTACAGCTTGCATTGCTTTCAGTGTTAAGATTGGTGAGAAAATAATAAAATAACTTTATAATCGTCTAAAGCCCGGCATAAGTATGCCGCTGGTACTCCCAGCTATGCAAGCTGTTAAATTTTACATTTGTTGCTTTTAAAATTTTTGCCCACCTTTGATCACTCAAATTTGATTAAATGGTTCTAAAAGTTATTAAACACAAACTAATGCTAATATAATATATTGCTGTACTAACAATTTTTGCTCCCAAGGAACATTTCATCAGACAACATTTGCGGAAACCCACCGGAAAATCATTAAATCCGCGGAAAAAAAATCCGTCTTTAAAAAATAATCACGGTCGTTTAACCACCCTTCAGATAAGGGTAACAAGATCATATAAAAATCAAAGTCACAAAATTCATGCATCGTTCATGTTACACGCACGTGCAGTCACGTGCTTATCCCCAAAATTCTTAAGCGTGCTATTAAAAGTTGGATAGCAATTTATTTTTCTGCTCCTATGAGCGCCCAAGTTATAACGAGTACGTAAAGTGTAGCTGCGTTTCTGCTTGTACAGTATCAACTAAAAGTTTTTGATAAAAGGTGAATTTTTCTTCAATACAGAGTTTTTTTTTTGTTTTCAATTGTTGTGAGAATTAGGATATTTACTGACTTTAAAAAATATGATTCTAATTAGTCCGTCTTTTAGATTATCGAAAAATATTGGATACGTATTTTTTGTTTTATCAAATCAATAGAAAATATCGAAAATAAAACGCGTCAAAGATTTGAGACATCACTCACCGGCAAAGAATGTCATACTAATGTTTTAGAAAATGACGTAACATGAGTTTTCAAAGCACTGTATCGTCTTCATTGTTTGTTTACGTGAAAAAAGAAAAAAATACGTGTTCAATATTTTTTGGAAATCTATCTGACGGACTAATTAGATTTTTTTCGTTAACTACCCTATTCTCTTGGGGCTATGGTATGAACATGATGTGATGCAGAGGAATTAGAAAAATGTAGAGGAGAGATGTTGAGTATGAATGTAGATGACTATTATTAAAGGAAGTAGTGGAAGACCAACCAAACGATGGATGGACTGTGTGAAGGAAGATTAATGGCAAGAAAGGAGAATTCTGCTGAGACGACGAATAAAAGCTTTTTTTGGGGGTAGGTGCAGAAAAAGTAAACATATGTTCCTTTAATTTTATTTGCATTTTAATAGTATTTTTAAATAATTAAGTGAATATTTCTATTGGATTTCTTAGACTTTCCTACCATTAAGCACATATTGTGTGGACAGTAATTTACACATGTACTAAACTGTGCTAATTGCATTTACTTGCTGGCTTAAACTGACACTTGTACTTTGACCTCATTGAACACTGCACTTGAACACAAAGTCACAATCATGAGCACTATAGCTGACATTGCGGAGTCTCAGCGTTTAGCAATGACGTCACTCAACCAGCGCATGGCAGACTTTGAAGAGCACCTGAGGGCGTCATCACCTGGTGCAGACTTGAGCGGACTTCATAAGGAGTTTTCTGCCTTCAAGGAGCATGTGTGGTGTGTCCTCAGTGCGTTGCAGCTGCAGATTGCTGAGGTGAGCAAGAGTGTTGATGTTATTGAGATGCGTCACAGGAAGAAGTTCTTGCTGCTAGGTGGAGTGCCTGAGAGACCAGATGAAAATCTCTCAGAAAGTGTGGTATCCATTGTCCAAAATAAGCTGGGTATTACTGATTTGGCACCTTCTTCCCTATCGGTATGCCACAGGCTGGGCAAGGCTTCAGAAGCTCACACTAGACCAATCCTGCTTCGTTTCATGGAGTCTACCATACGGGATCAGATCTGGAAAACCAAGGCCAAACTGAAGGGATCCTGTTATGTGGTATCGGAGTTCCTCACTCGTCAGCGGCAATCGGCTTTTACAACTGCTCGCAAATTGTTCGGTGTGACCAATGTGTGGACTATGGACGGAAACATCAACGTCAAGCTTCCTAACGGTAAACTTTGCCGGATCTTCACCGCTGACGAAGTCATCGCGCTGGGAGCGGAGAATGGCAAGTCGCTGGATCCAGTAGTTCCTCCTGACTCCAACCTTGCCTCGAATAACGCTAGCCCGGCGCCGACGCAGGCTCAGACGCCTCATACTCGGTCAAGGCGGCAAGCAAAGAAGAAGTAACTTGGTTTGTTTTGTCTGCTCTCACAATCCTGTTTCCTTTTTGTATGTTTAACATCTTTAGTGCTAGTTTTCTGTTCATTCGACATTGATACGAACACGTCACAGTGACTTTACTTGAGTACCGACGCTTTATTTTTTGTTTTATAATATAATGTGTATTTGCACGTATTTTTACGTACTGTCAAAATTATCACGATTTATGTCTCATGTCACTGTCAACGGCGTGTATCAGTTTCGTTCGGAAACGCTTTTTTATTTTGTTTTAGATCTTTTTTGTGAACAGTCTGCCGGCAGGTTATGCAATTAATTCTTACGTGAATTTTATTTCTAATCCATTTAATATATTATTTATTATATTTTACTATATTTATATTATATTTATTTACTTAATTTGGTAATAATTATGTCTGACGATGACTCTTTTTATTCTTGTTCTGATGATCCTTTGTCGGTGAATAGTTTTCTTAATAATGAGTTCCAGCGATTTAACAAATGTTTTAATGTATGCCATGTCAATGCCCAGAGCATTCCTCAGCACCACTCTGAGATATTAGATTTATTTTCTGACGTCTCTTTACATGCTGTGTTGGTGTCTGAAAGTTGGTTAAAACCCGAGCTTCTCTCACATTTTTACGAGCTACCTGGTTTTACTTTAATTCGAAACGATCGTATTGGGAAAAGAGCCGGGGGTGTTGCCATTTATCTGCGAAGTGAGATCTCCTACAAAATTTTACATTCCTCGTCTCCAATGTATAATGGCAACCCTGAGTATTTATTTCTGGAAATCGTTGTTGCAGGGGTTAAAGCCGTTCTAGGAGTAGTTTACTGCCCTCCTACTATAGATTACTTCTCCACTTTGGAATCTCTCTTCGAATCTATTTCCTCAGAACACAAACATCTCATAGTCATGGGTGATTTTAACACAGACTTTTTGAAGGATAACCCTAGATCACGTAGGCTGAGTGCGATCCTGGAGTCGTTGAGTCTGTCACTCCTTAAACTTAGTCCAACTCATCATAATGTTGGCTCAAGCGATTCCTGGCTCGACCTTATGCTTGCTTCTTCTGCGGATCTCGTTGTCAACCATGGTCAGATCGCTGCGCCTGGTTTATCCAGACACGATCTGATCTATTTATCTTACAAAATTAAACCCCCTAAGCAGCGGCCTGCCATTATTTTTCTCCGTAATTTCGCAAGATTGGACAAAGATCTACTCAATAGTGATGCACAAGCCCTTGATTGGGTTAATATCGCCCAGTCGTCTTCGGTAGATCAGAAAGTGGATATTTTTAATAGATATGTGCTCCAACTCATTGACACGCACGCGCCACTGAAGGCTGTTCGTGTCAAGCGCCCCCCTGCCCCATGGATAACCCCTGGGGTTCGTATGGCGATGAGGCGACGTGACCGGGCTTTTAGAAAATAAGGCGGGACCGCAGTGGGGAGAACTGGGACCTGTATAGGTTGAACAGAAACCGCTGCAACCAGATGGTAAGAAATCTAAACGCCGATACATTTGTGAAAATGTCCTCAATTCTTCTCCGGCCGATATTTGGAAGTTTCTCAAGTCACTTGGTATAGCGAAATCTCCCTCCAGTGTTGTATCTCTTAATCTGCCTTTAAATGATCTTAATAAACACTTTTCAACATCATCTACACTTGCGGTTGGCGTTAAGAATACAACTATCCTTGATATTACTTCCAAGCCAACGTTTCCTCCCGACTCTTTTTCATTCTCCTCCGTGACTAACGCTGAGATCCTTAAATATTTTAATTCAATTAAATCTAAAGCGGTGGGTTGTGATGGTGTCGGTCGTACCATGTTATCGTATATGATTGAGAACTTGATTCCAATTATTACCCACATCGTCAATTCATCTCTAGAGACTGGTGTATTTCCTGCAATTTGGCGTATGGCTTACATTATTCCTCTTCCTAAAATTTCCAGTCCTACTTTAGCCAATCACTTCAGGCCAATCTCCATTCTCCCTTTCCTTTCCAAAATCCTAGAAGCAGTTGCCCTTAATCAAATATCCTCCTACGTTTTTAAAAATAACCTATTGTTCAATTTCCAATCCGGGTTTCGGCCTGGTCACAGCACAGCCACAGCTCTACTTAAAGTCACTGAAGATATTAGAGATGGTTTGGAGAATTCGAGGTTAACGGTGTTGGTTTTAATAGACTTCTCTAATGCTTTTAATACCGTTGATCACGACATTCTTCTGGCCATTCTGTCGCAAATTGGGGTCTCATCGTTGTCACGGGATTGGTTTTCAACTTATCTTCGTGGTCGCCAGCAGGCAGAACGTGCTGATCAGAATTGCTCTGATTGGTGCGACCTGGTAGCTGGTGTACCACAAGGCGGTGTACTCTCTCCTCTCTTATTTTCTTTATTTATAAACTCTCTTACTGCTATCCTCAAATGCTCTTACCATCTGTACGCTGATGACTTGCAACTGTACGCTCAATCAGACATTGCCAACCTTGATAATTGCATTACAACACTCAATGCTGATCTTCGCACTATCAAGGAATGGTCTGACAAATTTGGGGTGTCTGTTAACGTCGAAAAATGCCAGGCCATCCTCATTGGTAGCTCGTACTATTTGAGGAATGTGAGCACTAGCCAACTTGTGCCACTGATGTACGAGAACTCCGTCATTTCTCTTTCGCCCCACGTAAAGGACTTGGGTCTGTACATTGACAGCAGTTTACATAGTCTTTTTTCTTAATTTTTAAAAATCGTAAAGAAAAAAATACATCCACATACCAAGTTTCAACTGTGTGGTCTTAATAGTTTCCGAATAAAGTGGCTGTGTCATACGGACGGAAAGACAGACGGACAGACAGAAAGACATGACGAATCTATAAGGGTTCCGTTTTTTGCCATTCGGCTACGGAACCCAAAAAAGAAATTGGTGTTGTGGACACCAAATGTCTTTTTACCCGACTGCGGCGAAGCCCAAAAGGACGATTATTATTATTATAATAGTAATTTATTATTATTATTACTTTTTTTTCTACTTTTAAACTTACTTATACTCTATTTTATTTATTTATTTATTTATTTATTTAAACTTTATGCACAATAGTGATACATAGGCGGACTTAATGCCACAAGGCATTCTCTACCAGTCAACCTTAGGGTCAAACAAGACAACATTGTGGTAGGCTACAAACTAACTAGAAAAAAAAAAAAAAACAGTATCAATTAAAATATATATATATACTTATATTAATACTAATACACATATAAAAATAACATAAACTAATAAATATTGCAAGAAATACCAAAATAAAACATAACTAGTAATTACCATGACTAAAACTAAACTAACTAAAATGATTCAAGCATTTTCTCCCATCCAGCACGAAACTCACTTTGGTTCAGTCCCTTGTGCTCCCCATTATTGACTATGCTGATGTTTGTTATTCTGATATTTCCCAAGAACTTCTAAATAAATTGGATCGACTTCTCAATAATTGTATTCGTTTTGTTTTTGGCCTTCGTAAATACGATCATATTTCTTCCTTCCGTTCTCAGCTTAAATGGCTGCCTATCCGACTCAGGAGGTCCCTCAGATCTCTCTGCATGCTCTTCTCGATTATGAACGATCCACGAGCTCCCGATTATTTAAAAAGTTATTTCAAAGTGTTGGGCAGTTGTCATAGTCGTAATCTTCGAGGTTCCAAACATCTTATTCTCCAAATTCCTTCACACCGCACCTGTTTTTTGTCAAATTCTTACACTATCTCATCTATTAAACTCTGGAACGCGCTACCTACCCCTGGGAATTAAAAAAGCTGAAAGCAAATTCACTTTTAAAAGGAAAGTACGTTCCCACTATTTAAATCAGACCAAATAGCTATTTTACAAGTTAGTCATGGTAATTACCAGTTATGTTTTATTTTGGTATTTCTTGCAATATTTATTAGTTTATGTTATTTTTATATGTGTATTAGTATTAATATAAGTATATATATATATTTTAATTGATACTGTTTTTTTTTTTTTCTAGTTAGTTTGTAGCCTACCACAATGTTGTCTTGTTTGACCCTAAGGTTGACTGGTAGAGAATGCCTTGTGGCATTAAGTCCGCCTATGTATCACTATTGTGCATAAAGTTTAAATAAATAAATAAATAAAATAGAGTATAAGTAAGTTTAAAAGTAGAAAAAAAAGTAATAATAATAATAAATTACTATTATAATAATAATAATCGTCCTTTTGGGCTTCGCCGCAGTCGGGTAAAAAGACATTTGGTGTCCACAACACCAATTTCTTTTTTGGGTTCCGTAGCCGAATGGCAAAAAACGGAACCCTTATAGATTCGTCATGTCTTTCTGTCTGTCCGTCTGTCTTTCCGTCCGTATGACACAGCCACTTTATTCGGAAACTATTAAGACCACACAGTTGAAACTTGGTATGTGGATGTATTTTTTTCTTTACGATTTTTAAAAATTAAGAAAAAAGACTAAGTGGAGTCTATACATAAATGGAACTGACACTAAAAAAAACTTTCTCCGCTAGATAGGTCTATAAACATGACATTAAGGTTTCTAAAACATTTTTTTCTTAAAGTCAAAAGCGATAAAATAAGTGCAAAAGCAAAGTGATAAAATAAGTGTCCCGACGACGCCTCTTACTTTTAAATTAAGAGAGTTAAAAATCTTTAATAAATAGTTGCTGTAGATCACATTAAAAACTTTCAACCAAAATTAGTTTGAACAAGATGTAGTAAGAAGTTTTTCAGGTATAGCAAATAAAAAAAAGCAATATATAATATAGCTTTATCATTCATACAAACACAATGAAAATCAAACTTATCACATAATGTGTAGCTAAAACAAGAAATAATACACATTTAATGGGGTTTTCCTACTACGATTGTACGGAACCCTTCATGTCCAAGTCCGACTTGCACTTGACCAAGTTTTTTTCTAATTTCGTAGTAAGTTTACGTTTAAACAAATAGTCAAACCATTTAAGATTGAATAAACTTAATAAAATTCTATCACAATAAAATCAACTGTCCAATAAATAAGTTAAAAAATATTACCACTTTCAAGGATAATAAATAAGTTAAAAAATATAGCCACTTTCAAGGATAAAAGCATAAAAGTGCCACTTCAACTGCAGCAAGCACTAAATAAAACATTCCCTAGCGGACTCAGTCAAAGCTAATTCACTCATCGCCACTCCCTCCTAAATGAAACGTTAATTTAAACTAAAATCCAGTTCACTTGTTCGATTTTCCGTACGAAAAAACCGGCAAAATGCGAGTCAGGTTTGCTTACAAAGAGTTCCGTACCATATTTAACACTATAAATACTTCGAAAAACAAGTTATATAAATGTTTTCTTGAATTTTAAACTTTATTTATTGTTTATCGATATTATTGCATAACGCTTGATGCGAAATTGCGCTGGAAAGCGCACGTTAAAAAGAAAAGACAGGAACTGGACATGCGTTTTAAAAACATGTATTGGTTGATTGGACGAAATTTCTGCCTATCGATACATAATAAAATATTATTATATAAGCATATTCTTATGGCCAATATGGACATATGGCATTCAACTGTGGGGCTGTACTAAACCGACCAACATCAAAATTATACAAACATTCCAGAATAAGGTACTCAGGAGTATTGTTAATGCGCCCTGGTATATAAGAAATGACGACCTCCATCGTGACCTAAAAGTGGAACCCGTCACCAAAATAATCCAAAAATTTGCTGAGGCCCATGAACACCGACTCCACCAACATGTGAACATCGAGGCAATTCAGCTGCTAGACCAGACAAATATAGTGCGAAGGCTAAAACGAACAAAACCTTTTGAATTAGTGTAGTGTAAATAATGTAGAAATAATAGTGAAAATGACACTCATATAACACATGAACAAAGTGTTTATATTATAATATTAGACTCTAAGAAAGTGGAACGGACTTGTTTATAGTACAATCAGCACTATTCTGTTTTAAAATAATTACCACGTAAAAAGTTAAGTTAGATTAAAATTGCTAATTAGTCTTGTAGACTAGATTGTAATTAATTATTAAGAACCTGGTTCTTTTTAATAAAGGATAAAAAAAAAATATATATATATTATTGGGTTATATAATAATGACATGAATGGACTGTCTCATAGGTCTAGTGGTCACAAGCGTGACTGTTGTGCAAGAGGTTCGATTTCTAGGAGGTGGCGGAACGTGAGAGGGAGAGAACCTCTCCTCCCAGCCGCCGCGGGAGACACGGGCGTCGGAGGCCACGTGATAGCTTCCGGCCACCGTAGATACGGGCCTGTTAACGGTAAGTAATGAGCCAGCTCGCTGTCTCTCCGTCTTACGACGACAACAGGCCGTGTCGACGGTGCGTTCGTGTTTCATGCGCCCCTCAAAGAGATGTCAGCAACATGCAAGGGCCGACGCCCGTCGGGGCTGCGGGTTGTTGCAAGAGATACCGCGGCCTCGTCACAAGGGCTAAGAAGGAACATGGGCGGCTTTTACTCAGTAGAAGTCTGATGCTCCCTTTCGCTCTGCCCAAGAGCGGGAGGAGTTATTTGATGATTTCCCACGACCCAAAAAAATTGGTCAGATTCCCAGATCTGGCAAAGCGTCATTGGGTTCATCATCAGGAATTTCAGTAGCAACCACGGAGTCTGCATTCGTGCCCGATTGACGGCAACAGGCTCGTCAACTATTTCATAATGACTTTAATATAACTGATGAAATGTAAGTACCCTAATGGATAGGCCCATAAATGAGGATAGACCTCTTCCTTACTCTTCGGGAATTAGTGATATTGTAAATACATATTCAGTGAACAATTTAAGTGACTACTTATTACGGTTCAAAAGATAGTCCTGTGACCAACGGACTGACAGCCGAACCGTAATAATAAGGTCTCATTCCGTACCCCGTGGGTACGGAACCCTAAAAACTTGCTGACTGATCTTCTTTGGCCGTCCTGATCAATTTGGACACATTTAGTCTTAGTATTGGACCAAACTAAATAGGAGCCGGGCAGAGACGGGGGCCATTGGATAAATTGGAAGAATAATTCTTTTTTCCAGTCGATGGCACATGAAAGGACAGTGCGTTGCTCTCGAAATATTTGGATTATAGGGGTGTGTTGTTGGTTTGGAGACGTAGCGGTTAGTTTCATTATTATGTTTACCATACCGACTTAAATAACTGTACGTATTGTTGGCCGTAGGTTCAAAAAATGTTAGTTGCAAGAACCCCTCTTCAGATGAAGGCCTCCTCCAAAGAATTCCATTTCTCTAAAATTTCATTGCTTTAAAATAAGGGTAATGTAATTACTATAATAATATAGTGTCTTATTGGTTTAAATTTAAAATAAGCTCAAGTCTTTAACAAGCCTTTAAAAACAAAAATATTTTTTTTTTGTTTGGTTTTACATCTTGCTCATACAGCCAATTAACAAACCAGTCTTTCAAGCGTTCCAACAGTTCTCAAACCATTTTATGACTTACAAACTAACATAAACAAAAATTAACGCCCGAACAGGGATTTGAACCCTGGACCCTTGGATTAAAAGTCCAATGCTCTACCGACTGAGCTATCCGGGCCGTACTGAGACAGCTAAAATTATTAGTCATATTGAGTTATATTATTAAATGGCTGGAAATATGGTTGAAAATAATATTTTTTATTCTACTAAGGCTTAACGGTGAATTGTCGGAGTTGATCTTACTTACATAACAGTGCCGCGTCAGTGCATAGTCAGTGCAGTTTGATGACCGATAGTGTCCCATTGCTGGGCAAAGGTTTCTCTTTTCTCCGTCCAAACCTCTCTATCTATGTCTGCCCAAGAGTGGGAGGGGTTATTTGATGATTTATTGGCGATTTTTGAGGGGTTATGTGATGAAAAGTAGTGTCAGACTAAGAGAGTTTTTAATCAGTAGAAGTCTGACACTCCGTCAGACTTCTACTGACTACAAACTCTCTTGCGAACAACCCGCAACACGGCGAGCAGCAACCTGAACTGAAGATTGATCCGACTGACTGATATTATTAAGCCACGAACTCTTCTTTTAGCCACAAGCACCTCTTTCAACTTTGAGCTCCTCTGAACAAAACCTTGGCCGTCTAAAATAAATCGACGTAAATTTTTCTCTCAAACGTTGATTGTTCTAAAATCACTACGGGCTGTTTTGGTACAGTTTTTTTGCGTTCTATTCATATCGGAATACAATTGAAAACTCCATGCCGTGTTTGATCTACTTCGTATTTGTTTTGTTCGGTTTTTTGCTAGGGACATACTAGCAGGTCTATTGGTAGTTGTGTTTGGGACAATACTAGCAGATCTTTTGATTGGATCGGTCTTGTACATCGGCTGATTGGCGAGTCTGTTTGTTAGCAAGAGCTTCATGTTATGGATTATTTGTTTTCTTTCCGCGACCTTCGTATGTGTGAAATTATTATGAAAATTATGCTGCCATAGCGATCAGGTTTGATTAACAATTCCAAGGGTTTGGATTTCCAGTTCGAGCGAAGTGTTATAAGTTTTTCCATTAAGAATTTCTGAGTAGCAACCACGAAATTTAAATTTGGGTCTATAAATGTGTGTGACACAAATTAGCCAGTTGTGATTAAGTTCCTTGTAATAGGGGTCAATATTACATGGAACTTAACAGGGTATTTCACAAAAAAAAACAATTAGTCAGATGATTTAAAAAAAATAATGGCCACGTATTTTTTATTTTTACACTTAAACAAAAGCTGAAGACGATACAGTGCTTCGAAAAGTCGCGTCAAGTCGTGTGACGTCACAAGGTTAGTACTTTTTAATCCACAAAGTGACGTCAACATGATTTTTGACACGATTTATTTTCGTAAATTTTTATTAATTTGATAAAACCAAAAACACGTATCCGAAATTGTTCGATAGTCTAATTAGATTGTTTTGGTGAAATGCCCTATTATAACAGGCTAAATGTGGCTGTACAGCGTCACCTATATAACAGTACAAAAATACAGTACAAAAATACAGTACGAAAATACAGTACGAAAATACAGGTGTGAGAATTATTATGTAGTTACTACAGTTACTATATCTATCAAGATACAATCATATTAGTTTAAAAGATCTTGATATTTTGACATGTCGCCATTGCGTCCTTGCAAAGCCGAGGCGAGTTGCTAGTAGCTAGTACCCCATCAAGCCTCAAAAAATGGCTCGGATTACCGACACGACACATTTGGTTTGGCCTCGGCGTTCCGCGCAGTGTCCTCGTTTTTTTACTCAACCAGCACGGAAAACCATGAAAAAGCAACTGCACGGAAATATTCCATTTCCCATAAAAATATTTTAGAAAATGGAATGAAAAACCTATGGGGTGAGTTTTGAGGTGTTATGAGTCAATGGAGTAGCAACTGAGTGTTGTTTATAACCATAAATAGTCATAAAATATGACAAAGTTACAATACATTATTTTGCCTGATGTCTTTTATTAAATAAAAGATCAAACGTACATTTGCTATTCGTATATTTTAATTATATGTGACAATGCTGATATATATTCGTTGTCCTGGAAACCTCCATTGACAAACGTCAAAACATAGACAACATCTTTATACAGTGAAAAGTTCCATATCATAGATGAAACGGTTTGCAAGTTTGTTTTTGATGATACTATATAGTTTTGAAAACGATATTTTTGTTGATTTAGATTCAGATATTGAATAACAAAAACTTTTTAAAAGATTAAAAGAGTAACCTTTGGAGTTTCTTGCCGGTTCTTCTCCGTGCCCCTTTTTACCGACGTTTTATAAGTGCCCTTGAGGCCTATGTGAAATAAAAAAAATGATTTTAATTTTGAAAAAAAATAGAAATGCTTGTATTCCCATTAACAGTATACACTTTTTGTTACACCATAATAAACACTCTCCTACTTTTTATTAGCACGAAAAAGCCTGCGAAAAGGCAAGTTACTAATATAACTCGTATAATCCATTATATGTATAACATTCCATTGTAACCGAGTTGCCAAAGTTACGACCATATTACTCTACTTAGGTAATAAAAAGTAAAAAAAAATCCTCAATATTAATTTAATAAGGTGCCCGATATAGAAAACCCGGGAGAGGAAATGGCGCCACCAGCGACGACTCAAAGTCAATTTTTATTAAAGTCGTCACAAACGACTCGACTTGTGGGAAAAAAACCATAATCTTGACGTTTAAATCATCGAAGTTGCCAGTTTCAAGCGAACTCAGTGGAACTCCTGAAATTATTTGCTATGAATATTTTTAGGGTACCTCTTTGATGTTTTTAATTACAGGTAAATGATCAAATTGTGAAGGAAATAGCACGATTAGGTCATTTTGATAACTTTGATCGTTTTGGAATTTCAAACTTTTGTTAATAAGTAAAGATGCCAGCAGAACAAGTTAATACAATCTTTTTGATTTTTAAATACATTTTCAAGTTTATCGCAAAAGAATTAGGTTTAAAGTTGATCGGAAAATTTTGACAGTTTCGGGTACACATAGCACTTTTACGGTCTGAATTGTCTACATTATTTACTCGAAGAAGACGCAAGAATTGTTGCCAATTACTCGTAATATTTTGACACTGTTTTAAGTCCTATATTTAAATAGTAAATAAACAATAGTTGTACTGCCTGCTTAAAAAAAATACTGAAGCCGCTAATACTGTTAATTTTGTGTAAACTTTAAGTAGATCGTGAAGATTAAAAACAATGTTAGGTCAACCACTGAGTCACTATGTGGCCTGCCAACGTATTTGATTTAAACCGTTATCAGTGGTCAGTTGAAGACAATATTTTGTATCAGATTTGAGATAAAAATCAAAACATATCGATACCAACATTTTTTGGAGGGTAAGGGAAATCATCAAATGACTCCTCTTGCTCTGAGCGGAGCAGAGGCAGTGTCAGACTTCTATTGATTAGAAACCACCCATATTCCTTCTTAGCCCTTTGTGTCTGGGGCCACGGTATCTCTTTCGAACAAACCGCAGCCCCGGCAGGCATCGGACCTTGCGGGCTCCTTCAATGTTGCTGACATCTCCCTTAGGTGCACATGTAACACGAACGCGCCTTCGACACGGCCTATAATCGTCATAAGATGGATGGACGTGAGTAATGGGCTACATTACTCACCATCCATAGACCCGCGCCTACAGTGACCGAAAGTCATCACCATTCATCCAAATTCGTCCTTTTTGTAATTTTTATCTCAATTGGCAAAACATAGCGCACAATCTAATTTTTAAGAGCTTATATGTAATTATTACCTAAGTTTACGAATAAACGATTCCGATTCTGATGGTGCTTAAGAATCTCTAAGTAACCTAATAAGTACTTAGGTATCTACCGTTACTATACTAAGTTTTATTTACAAAATAGCTTGTGGGTTGACAACGTGGTGGCAACCCTAATTTTCGGAATACTGTTTAAAACTCACAAGGCCTCCATAATTGTCAGAAAGTCAGCTGTAAAACTAATAACTAAAGCCGTACAGAGAAAATATCATACAGAACCATGTTTTAGAAAAGGACCAATATAGCTGCCAGGAAAGTTTTTAATAAAATTCAGTCAAAGCTTTCCCTGACATAATCTCAGACTTTACAAACGTCAATCCCAGTGAAATGACACTCTTCTTTTTATCACAGCCCCCAATTTACCAAGACCTACCATTCTAGTTTAAATATCGAGAATTTCCATAGATTTGTACGCATACAGAGATCTTTAAAACTGGTCTGAAGTGAAAATTTAATTTCCGCGAAGTTTGAATATAACTTTGATGAGATAAAATTGACATGTTCTGTTTAAAGATGGATGTGTTTTTCTTTTACATTTTATGTGCCGAGCTATTTCAATTTTATTTCTAGAAATGCTTATGCTTAATGCTTGATTTATGGATGTTTTTATGCTGCAACGTAAAAGAGTTACAGATATCATGAGGACTGTGGCCCGCCTTAGTAATCGTAGGTCGTTAGACTCTCTGACATCACTCTCCAGGAGTTGAAACGTTAAAGGCTTATTATGTTATGGCAGGCATTTTCTTCTTAGCGAGTCGATAGCTAATTTTCATTAAATATATTCTGCTCAAAATCCAGCTAGGCGAACTTTGCTCGCTGATGCAATCTTAAGATCGTCAAGTGCGCAGGTGGCAAGGCATGCAATGCCTGATGGAAGGTGGGCCATTGCCTTTGGAAACACACCGCTTACACACTTGATATCTGAGCTGCTGTACATGAACTTTAAAATCTATAATTTAGAGATTTCATAATGAAGTGTCTAGGAACTAAAAGAACAAAAAAAACCGGCCAAGTGCGAGTCGGACTCGCGTACGGAAGGCTCCGCACAAACAAAGTTTAAAATTATTGAAAACTAGCGGCTTCACCCGCTACAACTCGAAAATTATCCCACGATATGATAAAATCGGGATAAAAACTATCCCATGTATCCAGGTTATAAACTATCTGTGTACCAAATTCAGTTCAGTAGTTTTTGCGTGAAGAAGTAACAAACACACTCACACACTCACAAACTTACAAACTTTCGCCTTTATGATATTAGTGTGATATTTTTATTATGCGATGTAACCAAATATTTACGGTTTTCGCATTATTTTCTTTATCTATGCTATAATACGTCAAGATTCTCACGGGAAGTACCCTGTAGGTTTAGATTCCCTTGCGAGTGTCGACAATTTGCGGCATAAACGGCTGTGTCATTTGATTGCGTTGGGTTAGAAGTTGGATTTTTTCACAGCTATATGGGACAGTAGACTTGAGTATTTGATATAAACTTCAGCTTGTTACCTCTACGCATTCTTGAGAAAGTGGGTCTTGACAGACAGACAGACGGACGGAGGGACAGCAAAGTGATCTTGAAAGGGTTCCGTTTTTTCCTTTCGAGGTACAGAACCCTATAAACAAGTAAATTTTAAATCTAAAATTGTAAAGCTAAAAAATATCTAACAATATTAGCACGTAGAACCATTCCTAAGACTCAAAACGAATTTATTCTTAGACCATTTTCTTCAATGAAACCAAACTTATAAGCGTTGATTCTCCATAATTAAAGAACTCATAACACTTGATCATATTTCTCAAAGTAATTGAACTAATCAAGACACGAGAGATTCAACCGAACCATCGCTAACACGTGACGTCATCAAATTGTTACAATTAACAAACTCCAAAGCTATTTAATTACAATCCTCCACGCGTCTCATTATAAACCCTACCACATTCATTATAAAGTATAAATTGCTTTAAGGATATGACATCTGTTACGTAAAGTATACGGCGTACATTGAAAGGAAATTATTTTTCCGAATCGTTTCACACGCGCTGTTGTAGTGATGGGGGATGTCGGTTTTGAAGCGTCGTACGTCTTTTTATCTATCGATGATTGTAATTTTTGGCAGTTATGCTGTTTGTGATAAGGTTGCTTTTTGTTGGGAAAATTATGGCTACAAATAGATAAATTCACTTCTCGTTACGTTTATAGTTTAATTTGGATAGTATTATCTCGGTCTCTCATACTAAAAGTCTTTATCCATCGTTACATGCGAGATGTGCAAGCACAGTTTTCTTACAGTAAGTTTAGAAATTCAAAATAAATGTTCAAACTGAAAAAATATGACTTTTACAACTATTAATCATAAGTAGTGTGTGTTAATTAAAACAACAGGACTAAGTAAACCGTACCTTAAGTAACTCCAATTACAAAGTTCTAAGAACGAAGAACTCGTAGACATCCGTAGCATTAGCTACGAAACGGCGTAGCTAATCAGCTACGGCGAGAGCAAACACGCGATGTTGTACTCAATATTCAAATACGATATGTCTTATCACGAGTAGCAGTATTCGTTTTTGGCGAAATTGCGATGAATTTTCTTAGCTCAGTAATAACTGCCACTCAGGTTGATTTTTTGGTTAAGCCGCCCTTGCCTAGATTGGCCTTTAGTTCATCGAATAACCCCTTCCGCTCTTGGGCAGAGCGAAAGGGAGTGTCAGACTTCTACTGACTAAAAACCACCCATGTTCCTTCTTCGCCCTCTATGTCGAGGTCGCAACAACCTGTGGACAACCCGCAGCCCCGACGGGCGTCGGCCCTTTCGGGCCCCTCCCATGTTGCTGACATCTCTTTGAGGCGCGCGTGGAACACGAACGCGCCGTCGACACGGCCTGTTTTCGTCGTAAGATGGACGGACGGCGAGTTAGCCCATCACTCACCGTCCACAGGCCCGCGTCTACGGTGGCCGGAGGTCATCGCGAGTGCCTAGATTGGCCTCGAGTCGATATGGGCGTTGGTGTGTGGATGGGCGGTCACCCATCCACAGACCAACGCCCGTATCGACTCGTCCGTGCGTAAAGAACGTTAAGCTGTTGGTCCCGGCTGCCATATATAGCTCTTTGGCAGTCGTTACAGGTAGTCAGTGACCAGAAACTCTGACATCTAGTCTTACCAAAGGACCACCAGTATTACCTTGTATTAACTGGGTTGTGGAGGTCAGATAGGCAGTCGCTCCATGTAAAATACTAGTATTCTACTGCATCCGGTTAGACTGGAAGCCTACCCCAACATAATTGGGAAAAGGCTATCAGGTGATGAGATATTAAAAATTTCGAATATAATAATAGCCGCTTCCACTAACATCAGTGAATTGGTGGACTCATGGCGAGAAAAAAATAGAATTATTTCTGAAACCACAAAATTTTATACAAAGCTGTTTTAAAATATTACTAACTAACTGTTGCCAGCGGCTTCACACGGTAGAACTCGAAAATTATTCCACGGGAAGATAAAATCGGGGTAAAAATTATCTTATGTGTTGATCCAGGTTATAAACTATCTGTGTACCAAATTTGATCTAAATCCGTTCAGTAGTTTTTGCGTGAAGAAGTAACAAACATACACACTTTCGCCTTTATAATATTAGTGTGATTTTAAGCATTCATGAAGTCGCACAATTGCATTTTCAACCCCCGGGTCCAATTCCAACATATCATCATCATCGTTCCAGCTGAAAGACGTCCACTGTTGGACATAGGCCTCCCCCAAGTGTCGCCACATTGACCGGTCCCGTACATTTAGGCATGCCTATGCCTAAATGTACGGGACCGTAATCATTTGGGTGACCTTTTTGTCTCTTTAGGTATTTTATAACTGTTAACACTGAACTTTAATACAACAAAAAAGACATCTAGGGCTCATTCACAAGTTATTTTAAGAAAGTGATATAAAAGTTGATAGGCATCAAAATCGACTCTCATTATCACAAGTTTGAAACTTCCATTTTCTTTGATAAATTACCCCATTACTTCAAAATGAAGCCAACATCAAAGAAAGTTGTGAATCGATCGGTAATGTAATTGAATACTTTAATATTATTGGCAACTCTTCGGTTTTACACTTGCAGTGCTTCTCGTAGTTTATACATATATGAAGAACTAGCTGTTGCCAGCGGCTTCACCCGCTACAACTCGAAAATGATCCTACTTGCAGATTAAAACGGGATAAAAACTATCTTTTGTGTTAATCCAGGTTATAAACTATCTGTGCACCAAATTTTATCCAAATCCGTTCAGTAGTTTTTACGTGAAGAAGTAACAAACATACACACTCACAAGCTTTCACCTTTATAATATTAGTGTGATAATTATACAGTGTGATTCGTTTTTTTTTCTCTGGAAAATTTCGAAATAATAAGGAACTGTTTAAGTAATTATATATGCAGAAAAACGCCAAAGAAATGATGATGAGGGTAGCCTCGTTCTGGTAACATTATTTTGTCAAAAAATATTTATTTTGCAAAAAGAGTGATTATAGTGTCTTTCTAGCTATATTATTTTGGCTAATAATAGAATAAACTATTTATTATTATTATGAGCCTATACTGTCGCACTGCAGGACAAAGGCCTCCATTCCCTAATTCCACTTTTCGCGATCCAGTGCGATAGTATAATAATAAATAGTATATAAATGTATAGTATATATATGTATAGTATATATATATAGTATATAATATATCCTTGGAGAATAAAGAATAAGAATAAACTACTTTGTGTATAAAATACAGTATGTTAACTAACAGAGGGCGTTCCCGTCAACCAAGCATTCTGTACATCAAACTAAGTACCCCTACTCAAAATTTTTTGCTGGGAAACAACTTTTTTTTTTGGTGTCAAAAATCACATTTTACGGTAAAACTCAAAGTACCACTCTTAAAATATTGTGCGAGTGGATGCTTTAAATAATTAATGGGTCATGGAGGTAATTTAAGTAACGTTATAGCCTGAAAAACTAGAATTTACGAAAACAGCTGTGAAAAATTTGGAACTTTGACCCCCAATATCTCCGTAACCAAGGGGTTTCCAGGTTGGTAATTTTTTTTTAGCATGTATGGATGCTATACTATTGCGGGTTAACGGGAACGCCCTCTGTTAGTTAACATACTGTATATGTTTGAATTCGAAAGATGGATTGTTTGACGTCTTGGAGCTTTGTTCAATTTTAATGTTTAATAATGTTATAAACCAAAATGCTAGCTGTGTTTAATTTTGTATCATAATTTGCCTAGTCTCTTCCCAACCAAGTTAGGGTCGGTAAAAGTAGTTTTTGCATTTCAATTGTCTGTACTTAACCTTTTTAAAACAATTTCCACGTATTTATTTTACCAGCTGAAACTCAGATTCGAATTAATCTTTCCTCAAAGTTGATTCTGACGAAATTACCTACTTCTTTCCACTTTGACAATATTTAACTTTAAAAGTTTTCCTACGGGATGTTAATACAGCAAATTACTTTGTTACTAATTAATTTGGGTTTTGGGACACGTGTATTATCGACTAAGAAAATGTCTGTAGCCTTTCAATGCTATTGAGTTGTCGCAGGCGTGACTGTTTCGTACGAGACTATGGGTTTGATTTCCCGGGTCAGACCAGTTGTACTAGAGCACGCCAGGAGACGCTACGGGCATCGGGGGCCACGTGACGGCTTCCGGCCACCGTAGACGCGAACCTGTGGACGGTGAGAAATGGGCTAGCTTGGCGTACCGTCCGTCCGTCTTCTGACGACGACAGGCCGTGTCGACAGCGCGTTCATGTTCCACGCGCGCCGCAGAGTTGTCAAGGGCCAACGCCCGTCCGGGCTGCGGGTTGTTCGAAAGGGGTACCGCGGCCTCGGCACAAGGGCTAAGAAAAAAACATGGGTGGGTTTTAGTCAGTAGAAGTCTGACACTCCCTTCCACTCTGCCCAGAGCGGGAGGGGTTATTTGATAATTTCCCACCCCCCACAACAAAATACCAGTTGTACTTGTGCTTCCCGAACGAAGAACGGACTGGGTGAAGGACGACATGATAAGAAAAGGTGTGACAACTAAGCTGACGACTACTACAGATGTGTGGATAAAGAAGAACTTTTGTTTTTCTTTTGTATGTATATGACAAGCCCGCCACACTATTCCCAATCCACTGTAACTCCTGAAAGCCAGAACCGACAGTGGCGACCACAAGAAAACTACTGGGAGAATGAAGCTCAACGAAGTGCCAGAAAAACAATTTAACTGTCTACGATTCTGCAGGAAAATAAATCAGAAAAGAATAGCGGAGGAGTAGTAAAAACATAATTACCACTGCCCTCCATATCAGCAGGAGACCGAGCAGAACAAGAAACAAAGGGACGAATAAAATGGGTCCTAATTCGTGAGCTGTAATATTTGATTCAGAAAGAACAATGGCAGCCTTTCATACGTTTAAATAGAAGAAATGGTAGCATCTACATGTCAAAATGTCTTAAAATTTTAAGCCTCTGAGTAACTGTTTGTTCAAGAATGATGTCCTGACAGGGCTCCTAGAAAAAACTATATAGATTTAAACAATGAGGCAAAATGGGAGTCTAAAGGGGCAGTAGCACATGCTGTCACGCAGAGCAAGATCAGAATCCTTTCGGCACGCACAAGTCATTCAAAGCGAAGGGAAAATCAGTCCGTAAGCAATGCAAGTCAAAAAGACTAAGAAAATAGAAAACAACACGAACACAACCAACACGAAAAGCGTCAGTGACAGGCCTCGCTTGATGTACCATTGACATTTTACATTTCATTTTAGCTCGTGTTGACATAACATTAAATAGAATAATTTTATTGTTACATAGATTTGGATTGCGATAATGTTATTATTATTTGAAAAAACATATTTTTATTTGTAAAATAATTTTATTATTTAAGATATTTCTAGACACCTTAATTTTTTTCAACTATTATTCTGCCATTCTCCTTTGATAAAGAAGACATACTGCACCGCGCCAGGCCGCGCCGTCTCGAAATACAGTGAGATAAAAGCAGGCTTGTTTCATGCTAAAATCGTCCACAGAAATCCGATCGGGAGATATTTAACTACCACTATTTCACTGCATCATTCACATCATTAAACAATTCCGCATAATAGCAACGAGCACACAATAATATCAGTAACATAATCGATTCAGACAATTAATCGATTTATGATATTCGATTCCGATGCACGTCCCTACCGCGACTGCCGCGGGCAATAGTGTCGGAATGAACAATGTTTTATAGCATTTTTATGAGATTTTTATGCTATAAGTGGGATCGCATTTCGTGAAGGGGTATTTGAGAAATTCTTTTTTACATGTTCTGTATCTGTTTTTTAAAGTCGCATTTACGACTGAAAAGATTTTTATGACGGGTCGTATTTAAATTTCGGTGAGGCATTACATAAAAGAGAGCAATGAGGACTACCGGTTGAAGTTCTTGTTGGTTTTTCGATAAGTGATTTTTTCGTATAGGTGGCCTGTTTCGATGGCCTGATGGTCACAAGTGCGACTTCTGAATATAAGGCCCTGGGTTCAATTCCCAGATCAGGCAAAGTGTTACTAGGTTTTTCTTCAGGAATGCCATGAAAATTCATGGCAGTCACGCAGTATGACTTGTACCCAGTTGATGGCAGTTACAGTAAGCTCACGAGACTTAATCCCTGCTGCAGAAAAGTGGGTGTACTTTTAGGAAAACCCGTGTCTAGCCTTTCGGGAATAACAGGTGTGATATTACGTGATTTATTTGTTTTTTTTTTTAAAGGTTTATGTTTTATCTCGTGACTCTTAGAATATCAATACTTTGAGATAATTAATTAAAGATGATTGAAGAGTTTTTTCAACTTTTGACTGTTTTATAAGTGTTAAAACTTGTATACTATTTAATTGCATGCTATATATTAGCCAAATGTGTAATAACAAATATTGTATATAAACTCGTAACTTCATGTACCTACCATAAATATTAGATTCAATAAATGAATTGAATTGAATTCACGTTTTTTTTTGTGGTGATGGTCCATAATTGTAGAATTGTAAAGTTTTTCCATTAATATTTGTTTATTCTAAAAACGCTTTGAATCAAATATCCATAAGTTTGTCAATTGCCGTAGAGTTAAATGTACACATAGCCAATAACCATATCAATCACCGTTTGATTTATAATTGAGATTGAAAAAAAATGAAGTAAAGTAAATAAAGTTGATTTATAATACAAGAAGATTTCCAATTTTTTTCTAGGCCATCATTTACCAACACCATTTAAAAAAAAAACGATACGTACAATTTTCATACTAAATAATTTTCTGGAAAGAATTGTCCGTTCTCCGTGAAACGTTAAAACTTTGTGATGTGATATCTTAATATTTCTTAGTATGAATCACGTTAAAAAATTAAAATTCTTAAAATGAACTTTATGTCTATAACTATAAAGTCCATTTTAAGAATTTTAAATTTTTAACATGATTAATATTACGATTCTGCTAAAGCGGTAATTTTAGACACCCTGTATTGAGAGATACTAAAATAAAAAACACGTATTGAATGATTTTCGCCAACGATTAATATAACAGAATTTGGGCGGTGACTAAAAAATTATCTTGTAAAACCCATATTTTAAAACCAAAACTTCGAAGACTTGTGACGTCCATCAATCCACACTGGGCCCGCAAGGTAGATTATAACCCATTCTTTCTCAAAGAGAGGCAGCCTGTGTCCCAGTAGTGGGAACACAGGCTGATGATGATGATGATTCTAATCGAAGAGAGGCAGATGGACATTCAATAACCACTTTCAAACCAACAATCCGAATCCTTCAACTCGAAACAACACAAAAGATAATCCAATCTCATAATATTGAACAAGTTACGAAAACAAACAAAGACTGCACTCGATAAATCTAAATAACATTAAAAATTCATACCTACCAACCGAGAGGCTTCTTCCACGAAACACCAGAAACATTCTTCAGCGGAACCTATTGAATTAATTTTGTTCTGTTGATTGTAAAATGAAAATGGTTATATCTGCATTGCAAATGTCGTGGAATGATGTGCCGATTCGAAAAACGGTCGAAATTCGAAACGTTAACAGCGTTATCGAGAACACTGGGAGCGTAAAATGTTACGGATGTGTTATTGTGAAGTTGATCTTCAAATTACACTCAAACTCAAAGAATTTATTTCAATTAGACCATTACAGGCACTTTTGAATGTCAGAAGAAAAAAATGAAGCGAAACTACATTCACAGCCTTTTTTTTTTGGGGGGGGTGGGAAATCATTGTTGGATATTTAAATGAAAGATGAATCCACTTGAATTTAGTATGTATAATTACAGAAAATCCGTTACGTACAATATTCAAATATAATAGCACGGTACGTGTATCGCTGTCCGAAGCTATAGGCGAGAGTGCGTTGCGCGGCCGCCGACCCGATTAGGCTGTGCCCTCTCCTCCCGCGTCCCCCGCCGCTGCTCGTTCACACGTATGATGCGTGAACAATCATCAAATAACCCCTTCTACTCTTGGGCAGGGAGGCGCTACATTCACGGCCTCAAAGGATAAAAACTCTGATCTCAAGTCGGCCTTAGCTAAGACAATCTCTTCCTATGGGGTATCGTAAACGGTTCAAATCTCAAGTGTGTATACGGCGTATCTCCACAGACAATGGTCCACTTACCATCTTGCGCTGCATGCCCTGGCACTTGCACAATTGCCGATCTTCATCACCGAACGGAGTTCACATAGCTGAATTTTCGTCCAAATTTATTTAATAAGTATTTGTTATCGACACGCTAAGAAGAGTCTTGTGAAGGTACCCAGCTTGCCCATTCCAAAGCGTAATAATATCTCTTTGGAGAAGAATGGGCAAGGAACCGCGGGAGGCGCTCCGGGCGTCGGGGGTCCCGATGACCTCCGGCCACCGTAGACGCGGGCCTGTGGACGGTGAGTGATGGGCTAACTCGCCGTCCGTCCGTCTCACGACGAAAACAGGCCGTGCCGACGGCGCGTTCGTGTTCCACGCGCGCCTCAAAGAGATGTCAGCAACATGGGAGGGGCCCGAAAGGGCCGACGCCTGTCGGGGTCCACCGGTTATCGCGGCCTCGACATAGAGGGCGAAGAAGGAACATGGGTGGTTTTTAGTCAGTAGAAGTCTGACACTCCCTTTCGCTCTGCCCAAGAGCGGGAGGGGTTATTAGATGATTTTACACCCACCAAAAAAAAAAAAAAAAGTAACCACATGGAAACTTCTATAAATATAATATTGTTACAAAAAGTATCTAGCATTAAATAATTACCTATAATATAAAGCAGCAGCAGCAGCAGCAGTAGCAGCAGTTCAAAAATAACATGCACTTGAAATATCTTCCAAATTTATTTTCATGTTAATCATGATACTGATTGTAATATCGATAAGAGTTATGTTACTAACATAAAGGAAGGAAAAATGCTAAACCCTGGTAGTCAACAGTTACACTCCAAATAAAAATAACGCAATTAGGGAGAATTTAAAAATGTAAACAGTGTTCGGACTTTAGAGTTCAAAGTTGCGGTTCCCAAACTTCGCAGACGCCACTTAGACAACGTGAGGGGAAGAAAAACATCAAAAGGAAACCTAGACTTAATTGTAAGAAAAATGAGCTTGTAAGGTATTAATTTTCCAATATACGAGTAACAGTTATCCATCCATGGACAAACAATACAAAAGGGCGTGGCTTTTATAGGAACTAAGACAGACATCTTATTGTTCAATAAAATTTGTACAGACAATTTGACAAAATGTTTACCACAATGTCGTCCTCTAAATATCATTCAAGCTCTAAATTAGCTATCAGCATTACATAATCTACTAAAAAACGTTCTAGATACAGAAATACTACTATGGAGAGGCAGCAGTTCCCACTGCTGGGACATATGCCTCTCTATGAGAGAAGTAGTACAGCCCACTTCATAGAGAGGCATCAACAATATTGGTCATTTTCTTATTTATTGGAATTCGATATTTTTTGTCAAGTTTCGCTTGATTCCACCATCCATGAACGAGACAATTAATTTTCCTATGATTATCGATGGCCGAAATTTTTAAACGTAACTTTATTTTGTTCGAAATTCGTATGCAATGAAGCGAGCAATGAGTTTTATTGGGTTACAAGTAATGTTGTTGCTCCGTTAAAGTTTAAAGCAAATAATTTACTTACATTTTATTTTCATGGAGAATTTTGAACGGGATGCTCGTCATTTTGAGTAGTTGTAATGAGGTCTGTACACTACGTATGGTCCATGTAGGTCACGGTTTATTGTTAATTAATTATGTACTTTTACAAATGGACTATTAACGCAATTAGCTGTAGTGCAATTTCATTGTTCAACTCGTTTTCGCTGACGGAATGGAACAGGGGAAACGGAAATCAGTCGATATTTTCGTTGTGAATGTCGTCACAAGAGACTGGTTATGTTTTTGGAGATTAATGCAGTATAGTAGCTGGGGACTTAACAAAGTGACAAAGACTTGATTTTATGATGTTTGTTTCATAAAACTACGAATCGCTTTAAAAGTGGTTACAAATTATCGTCTGATCTTTGTACTAAAAACCATATTCAACAATTTTATAACATACATGGGCAATTTGGGTCAGTTTTTCAGGTATTTTACTTTCCCTCTACTACGAGTAAATTCGTTCGTTTGCCATCAAGCACTTAATATTAAGAATTGAGTTTACGTTTAAAACAAACAATCCAAGTGCTTTTATACACAAACAAATTGCTCAAAATACAAGGAGGTAATTCTCAAGTCAGAGTGTTAACTTCTTTGAAGGGTGTTACGGTAAGGTCTTGCATCTTAATCCAATTTAGGCGACATATTGCTCCCACAAGTAGCCCGGGGTCTTGTCTACAAACTTGGTGGTAGGGAGCTCACTTTGCAAGGAAAATAAGGGATGTGTGGCTAAGATTCTGTTGAGTATATTGAGTTTAGAATTTAGGAGTGAATGGGTGTTTTAAATGGTTTTTAACTGGTTTTGGAAGATGATTTTATGTTTAAATTAAAGCATAAATACAACCAATTATTTTGATTGATAAGGTACGATTTGAGGTTTAGAAAATGTGTTACACCATCTGTGTGGGTAGAGTATAGTTTTTAAAATCAATATAGACTGCTGAACCCCATGAAAACTAATAGTGTATATCATACAGAAAGTAAGAAAAATATTTGCTGCAGACATAATGACGTGATCCAAAAAAAAAACATAAAATAAAATAACCACAAACATACAACACATAAACTAATATTCAAAAACACTAAACATAAACAGAACAAACACACATACACTCGTCGTTGTTTTTTATATACCTATCTAAAAGACGAGATTAAAACTAGCTAAAATCTTACGTATTTACTCAATATATTTTTTATATTTTTTTAGAGCAGTGGTGGCCCAGTGGTGACGGCCCCGACTTACAAACATTAGGTCGTGGGTACCCAGGCAGGCGCATAACTTGGTGTAATTTTTTTCATCACCGCTGCTCTCAAAATGGTGAAATAAAACATCGTGAGGAAAATCTCACAAAAAATGAACGTTACAGTTACCATGCACCAGAATAAGGCTCTAGCAAACGCCAGGTTTTGAGATCAGTTATTTTACATAGCCTCCTCCAAAGATTGGTTTATTTAGGGCCACCGTTGTCTATTCAGCGAATTTCCTATCTTTATTCATTGTTTTACGAGTTTACAATATTAATACGCAATGAATTTTGTTTCTATTGTAAATGATGATTTATTCTGTTCACTGTCTTCGCGTAATGGGCCTGAGTAGGGTAGCCTTTGAACTGATCCGTTCATTAGACCTTTATAGTGGGCAGTTGTCAGTAAAAAATTATTGTTTCTGATTTGGTCAGTTCTATTTGATAGTTTTTGGACGTAAAAGGCGCTTGTTTGATATTGTATTTCTTGTAATTTTGATGGGGGTATGGCCGCTGAAATGTAGCTTTACTTTTTCTAAGATTTGTAGGTAAGTAGGTAATCGTGAATGTGAGGGTGAATTTCATAAAATACTTACAGCTGATATATTTATTTAAATGATGATAAACATGTACAATCTGATTAATACAATCTAAGCTATTAAACAGAAATGGTAATAATATGAAAATAAAATATTTAGAATTAACAAGACATAGTTCTTTACCAGTTGCAGTTTCTATGGGTGAATTCGTCTTATGAATGAGTAAACCAATCTCTATAAATGTTTTATCTAATTGATGGTATTTTTGACAATCCTACAAGGCCAAGGGGCAGGGGGGGGGGGGTTACCAAAGGGTATTATCCATTACTGACTGGTTTGTGAAGGTTAGATAGGCAGCCGCTCAATATTATTAAACTGTATTCGGTTAGACTAATGAATGAGATAGGAGTAAATGCCACCGTGTCGTCTAACATAGAAGAATGGAAGATAAAAACGTGTTGCGCCAACCCCAAATAATATAATGGGATAAGGGCAAACCCAACCCCAACATAGTTAGGAAAAGGCAAAGCCTGTCACATTTGCAAATGAAGATGATGACGGTATTTTGACTGATTAATTATTTATTTCAAACTACCCCAAAACATGCTACCTTCGTATAGCATCGATCTACGAAACACTCATATTGTCATCACATTCAAACACACTTATGTACGAACCAAACCACAAACACATACCCATCTACATTTCTACCTACGTATAAACTATAGCGAATCCATACGAAAACAAGCGAAACGTCTCTACTTAACTGATTAAACATCAACATTGAAGTGTTTCCGAATTAATTGTCGTGTTCTTTGCGAGGCTGGCTGGTATTAGCAATTCAAATATGGTGGAGGATCGTCTTGTCCAAAGTTGTCGTGGCGCGGATTTTGTGATGTACTCGTGTTGATTGTCTTGTTAGTACGATTTGGGGGTCGTTTTCATGTTTTTTGGTAGTTTTTTAATGTTAAAAATAGTTCAATAAATTCAAATTTTCAGAATTATTAAGTATAAGTAGTAATTTTTAATAGGATTTTCGCAGCAGCCACAAAGTCTGGAATAGGGTAGTTAACTAAAAAAATCTAAATAGTCCGAGATTTCCAAATATTGGACACGTATTTTTTCTTTTTTCACGCAAGCAAACAATGAAGACGATACATTGCTTTGAAAACTTGTGTGACGTCATTTTCTAAGACATTACTATGACATTTTTTTGCGGTTAGTGACGTCACAAACCCCCACTCAAATCTTTGATGCGTTTTATCTTCGTAAATTTTTATTAATTGAATAAAACAAAAAAAAAAGTACGTATTAGTATCCAATATTTTTCGATAATCTAACAGACAGACTAATTTAAAAATCTTAGATGACACTAATAAAAATATCAACAAAAAAAACACTGATAAATAAGAGACAGAACCATACCAAACATTTCGGAAAAGTCTCGCCACCCTTGCGTTTATCGCAGAAAATGTGCGCGTATCAATGACTTTTAGGTATAATCCATTTTCCCTTGATATTTTAAAACTGGCGTAGGACAATAAAGAAACAGAAACGTGTAATAAAGTGAGATCTGGAGAGCGTGCGGGGGGGGGGGGGCATGGGACAATAAAATTATGTCACAAATTACGGTTATTTTTTTTTACATATTTGCGACTTGAATCAAATACTGAATGCTCCTTCAATATATTCGTCCTTCGTTTAACCTAACATCCTGTATAAAAATATTTGTTGGAAATCTATCTGACGGACTAATTAGATTTATTTTGTCTAGTACCCTATTGCCAAAGGTTATATACAAGAGACGTGAGAACGTAAATACCAAAGGTTATTAATAAATATTGTGCAGGCGGACAAAATATGATAACGATGTTCCGTTCTTTAAAGCAATTTTAGGACGCCCAAAATAACTAAGTAACTCGTCCTCTTGGGGTTTGCCGAATTAGGAGGGGTCTAAGCGATAAAAAATAAATTAAATTTCAGCTGCTTACGTATTTGTCTGGCCTTCAACTTTGCGGAACCCGGAGTTGAGCTACTATTACAAATACTTCTCCAAAACAATCTAGTTCGTCCGTCATATCGATTTCCAAAAAAGAATGGACACATTTTTTTGTATTTTTTCACGTAAACAAAAGATGAAGACAATACAGTGCTTCAAAAAGTCTCAGTCAGTGTTCGAATTATTATAGAGGACAGCCGTAATCGCATGCCACTGATACCTGATCCTCCTTCATGACGCTCTCATTGATGCAGAAGTCAGCTGCTTGCTGCCATTAGCAAGGTGGCATGCGACAACGACTGTCCTCTATAACAATTATCAATTTATCTACTTACTAGACGATTTTACTTGTTTTCTACTTCTAAGACCGCGATTTTATTCCTAGTCGGGTTTTAGTTTTTAAACATATTTTTTTTATTTAAACTATTTTTTTTAATGCCGTCGAGTAGGGTATCAAAATAAAGGATTTTAAAAGGAGATTACAAAAAACTGCAACACTTACAATATGATTAAAAGAAATTCAAAGTGACAAATCCTATAAACAAACACAAAAATTAAATCATCTGCGAAGAATTTTACGCGACCAACCGAAGAACAAACACATAAGGACTATAATGTTGGAAATAAAAAAAGTAGTTAAAAAACTAAAAAACCCGACTGAAAAATATATTTGTTTCCTCCTTTCTCCTCAGTCATTCCTCACATTTTTCACCTATCATTTCCTTGAGACAAAATATTTTTTTTTTGAGTTAAAAAACAAACATGAAAAACTTGGAGACAATTTCAAGCATTTGGCAGACTGAAATCTTCCTAAAGTTACCTACTTACTTCTGTGACAAACAGCTAACCCGGGCACTAAAACTGAAAGGCATCTAAATCCATGATTATATTCGTCCTAAGTATGTGGGTAGGCCGTACGAACAAAACCCTACTTCGGCCTACAAATAGCTTAAGACCGGTCATGAACCTGAAATAAATCTTCTCAGGGCACTTATTTCCATGTATCTTGATTTCAAGTAGGCAGAATTCTTATTAATGTAAAGAGATTTTATTAAATGAAAATTTTGATGACTGCCCAATAGGTTGACAGCCAGTGTTACTGAGGGGTGTTCGTATTGTTCGTGGAACGTAAGACAGAAACACGGTTGAACTATGTGGCTATATTCAAAAAGTACAGCTGATAGAATGCAGCTGACAGTTATGTTTTATTTTGGTATTTGTTACAATATTTATTAGTTTATATTATTTTTATATGTGTATTAGTATTAATATAAGTATATATATATATTTTAATTGATACTGTTTTTTTTTTTTTTTCTAGTTAGTTTGTAGCCTACCACAATGTTGTCTTGTTTGACCCTAAGGTTGACTGGTAGAGAATGCCTTGTGGCATTAAGTCCGCCTATGTATCAATAGTGTGCATAAAGTTTAAATAAATAAATAAGATAGAAATCTGTATTCCTAGACAGCACGTTTTGCCGAAAACTTTGTTTATATAAAACACTGTCCGTAGACATATCGGTAGATACATAGGAAGCACTGCCAGCAGAGATCTCTGTTCAAATATAGCATCTCTTACCGTAAACTTTTTTCATACAAACTACTGTTTTCAGAAACCACGTCTGGAGAAGATACTATTCATACTTATTAAATTACTTCTTTTTAAATTATCCTATTGTGTGCCACTGCTGTAAAAGTTCAAACGTGTTTCTGTCTTAGGTTCCACGATTATTCGTAATACCCACTAACTAGGTGTGGAAGTCAGATATGCAGGTGCTTCATGTAGAGCACTGTTGAACACTGAACACTTCATGTATTTAGCAGTTGTTACTTTGAGGGCCGATCACAGCATAGCAGGGAAACGTCTAGAAAGGAAGAAAGAAACACTTACGTTCACTTTAAAGTGAACAAAACAAATTCGAAATGATTAAAACTAATTTTTAATTTTTTTAATTGCTTCGCCCGCTACAACTCGAAAATTATCAACCAGGAAAAAAAACGAAAACTATTTTATGTGTTAATCAAGGTTATAAACTATCTGTGCACCAAATTCTATCCAAATCCGTTCTGTAGTTTTTGGGTGAAAGAGTAACAATCATCCATACTTACAAACTTTCGCGTTTATAATTTTAGTAGGAAGTAGGATATTTAAGTCGTATACAATAGGCGACGAGCCTATTGTTATCAACTCCTACATATTTGGAGGTCAAGCTGCTTCTGAGAAATTAATAAAATAATAAAAAGTAAAAGTCGTTTGTGAAACCTTACGACGACGACGACGTATCTATTTCAGACTTCTAATGTCTTGTTATATCATTTGAGTGAAATTACTTTATTTGACATTTACAAGAATTCTAACGTACTATAAATAGCCTATCTGAAAACCTAATTAATCTTGTCTGGACCCAGACACAAATTCCAGAAACGCAATCTAGGAACATGCCATTTTGTTTGAATAAAACTCGGCGTTTCAGTTAACATCTTTATTTTTGTAAAACGGAAATATTTAAACCTGTTTTATATCTGCACCCTTTCAGGAAGATCTAGCAAAAATTGTCGTTTTAAAAGGAAAGTCTTGGTTTACCCGCACTCGCACTTAGCCTGTTTATTATTCAAACTTTTGAATGTATATTTTACTTCATAATGTAATTTATGCTACGCTGTAGCCACAGTGGTAACTCGCTACAGCTTTGTAGCGTTGCTACGGTAATGTTCTATGCTTTGCCATAGCTAAATAAATATGCTTTAATCAAAATACAGTATATAGAAATAGACGATGAAACTCTTTTAGGTAAGACGGAGGTGTACCTTATCATAAATCATTCACATTTTGCCATGTACAGCCACCTGCGAAATTGCATGGATACTTTAGTGTCTATTTTCCTGTAAACGTTTAAAGTCAATAACTCGTTTACGTTAGGTCGTGACATTTCTTGCTTCACACGATTTTATTTCTAAATTGCCCATGCATTTATGCAGGTGACTGTATGTCAAAGACGAGTATTAGAGGGCGAGTCCTATGCCATCTAGCGATGGGCGTTGAATCAACGAACTAGTTGAATCAACGTTGATGTCTCTTCAACGGAGTTAACGTTGACCGTGTACAAATCAACTCGTTGAATTCGTCAACGAGTTACGAGATAACGACGTTTATGAATTCAACTCGTTTCATCGTTTGACGTTGTTGTAGTTGATTTGTACACGGTCAACGTTTTGTTATTTTCAACGTACGTAAATTGTATTTCTTTAAGAATAAAACTCCCGCTACGACGCGATAGTCATGACAAGAATTTGAACTCTAAATAACGAATACAAGATTTTATATTTATTTAGTAATTTGATCAATGTCATTATTTTTTAAAGAAAGTAAACGATGACATTATTAATTCTTAAAATAACCATATTCGTGCGCGGAATGAAAGAATGAAAGGTTTCGGCGCTGGCGGGCCTGTGACTGGTTGAAGCGGATGATTGGCCGGACAGTGGACACCTCGTTCGACTCGCTCGGACTACCCGTGATAAACAGGTTAAATACGCCTGAGTGTTTTATAGCAAATTAATCAGTCAGTCCTAAGCCTGAAAAAAGTATGAAGGGAAGATCATCTAGAACCCTAGGTAGGTAGTAGGTAAAGTCATCATAAAATGTTCTCCAATTTCATAAGGTAAACTGCATCAAATTGTTCGAATATAACATTACAACAGCATACGTTAATAAAAGCGTTTAGGCGTTTATCGTTCATGCAAGTTTACGTTCGTAACACGTTAACTCGTTGACGAAATTAACTAGTTGATCAACTAGTTGACAAACGCAATTCAACGTTAACGTTTCGTAGACGGAAAAACCTTCAACGACCCATCGCTAATGCCATCGACCATGCAAAAATCCAGACAACTGTACATGCCTACATAGTGTGGTTATACCTACTATTAGGTACACCACTGCCTAATATAAGGGATTTTGTCTTATCTTACAGTCGCGCGCGCGCAGCAGTACGTGTTTTGTTTTTTTTACTAACATGATTCTTTAAATATACCTACTAACAAAACACGAATCACTGATAACTAAATTAAATAAACTATATTTTATTATATATTTCGTCTTGGTATGTTCATCTACGTCCATGAAACGTGTCCAGTAACACAAAGATCGATTAGCTCGTACTTCCGACAAACTTCGCAGATACTGTATATTTGGCTAAAATCTAAAGTCCACGTTGCTATGGCTTATATACTAGCTTAGTAATTGGATACTTGACGTTACCCTTCTCCGGTCTCGTATGCCAGATAGTGAACTATAAAATTGATATGTTATGTATTTTGATCCGTCAGTTGAAGATTTGGAGAAAGGTATTTGAAAGGAATTCAGGATTTGAGAAGAGCTGGGAATCGTATCATTCTGTTTGTTTATAAACGGCCTCTCCATAGGCCGCTTTAGACAAGCAAAATGATCGACTCCCAACTCAGCTAGTTCTACAATAATACTTGTTCAACCTTAACAGTAATTACACACATACATTTATAAACTCACGCTCTTTCCCCACGACGGTACCAGGAGGGGCCACTTGCTACGATCCTTACATACTCCTTATGCATCGCCCACATTCATACATCTGGTCATACATGCACGCCAGTTACGAGTACTGCGCACCTATCCTTTCTGAAGAAAGGCACATAGTAATTACATTGTTTTGTTTTTTGTTAGCCTGTACTGTCCCACTGTTTGGCAAAGGCCTCCTCTGTGAGAGAGAATGGGTTACAATCTACCACGCGGGCTCAGTGCAGATTGGTAAATTTTACAAGTCTTCGAACTTGTAGGTAAACTTGTAGGCATTTTTTGTTTCTACTGATGTGGTTCCTGTTAATAGTTTACTTTAAAAAATGGAACAGAATTCTTGAAAAATAAAAGCATTAGAAAATACAGCTATTCAATTGCCTTCTTTGATATAGAATAGCGAGACAGGTGTCTAGTGTTTCTATAACATTTCAGTTCGGAAGCCCGTCTGTTCCGACGCGAATAAATGCAGGTACATCCTGTTACGTACCTCCGAGTTAAGGTGGTGATACACGGGATATGACTGGGGACTCGGGTGGTGACTGGCCTGTTGGTCTAGTGGTTAGTGACCCTAACTGCTATGCCGGAGGTCGTGGGTTCGATTCCCACCCAGGACAAATGTTTGTGTGATGAGCACGATCATTTGTTCTGTGTCTGGGTGTAATTTATCTATAATATGTATGTATTTAGAAAAATATAAGTATGTTTATCAGTTGTCTAGTACCCATAACACAAGCTCTGCTTAGCTTGGGACTAGATGGCGTTGTGTGATAGTTGTGGAATATTATTATTATTATTATTATATGTTATGTTGAACTTGCACACAAAGTTTTTGAACCTGCTGTAAATTCAAAAGGAAGACAAATCCGAATTTGTATTAAAAGTCGCGTTTTCGCTTTAAATCTTGCCATAATTATAGTTATCATAACATCACACCGTTTGGCAAAGAAGACTGAGACTAACTGCTATTATTAGTCTTCCTGTTCCATTTAAATTCGATGTTGTTGTTAACGTCTTGCGTCTTTGTGTGTTATTTTTTAACTCGAGTATTAAAACTGCATAATTTAAAAAGCTAATGCACTTATGTCACCTTCAGTAAACGTACGCACACATCCACAATAAAATTAATATTCCACACCAACACCACGTTTATGTTGAACCGTCTATGAGGGCACTAAGCTACTCGCACGAATGCACAATTCAGTAGGTGTAAGCTCTCTTTGAATAAGCGTCGAGTTTGCTTGTTCCCTGGCTACTTAGACCGCAGTGTGACGATATTTCTTTGTCGTGGTTCGGTGTTGATGTTGGGCTGTGGCGTGCTGCCTTAATGGGTTCTTTTAAACCATCGTGGTTGAAAGCATATCATAACTCACGCATATCTGTGGGCTGCAGCTAAAAATCAGCATCAGGTATGGTCGAACAAGGTGTTAAGTATACAGGCAGCTAATTTTACATAGCATTTATTTTTAAGTTTGCACAGATATATTTAGAAACTGATACAGTGTTTGACATCATTTTCAATTAATATTGTCAGTGTAGAGAAGATTTCGGTTTTAGTTGAGTATTTATTATTTAAAAATGTTAAGGAGTAAATTTTTTTAAAACGCCGAATAAACACTTTATTTTTCTTTCATTTTTATACCAAGGGATTTGGTAGAGGTGTAACGTCACGCCATGAAACCCCTAGGTTAGCCATACGTGTACCTACTTCTGATTGGAGGTATGTTTCTGCCTACTCCCAACTAAGTTTGGGTAAGATTTCATTCCAACCGGATATATTTGACTTGAATACTTACCAATTTAGCTTCTAGCACCTAGCATGTCTGTATGTCCGTACCTATTAGTAAGACCTGGTAGTTAGATTTCATAAATGCTATGTATCGGTAGGTAGAAATAGACATCGTGGTAATACTTCCGCGATCGATAACCAAATTGCCTTTTGCATTACGATACTCTTTTTTTTTTGGGCGGTGGGAAATCATCAAATGACTCCTGCCGCTCTAGGCAGAGCGTTAAGGAGTGTCAGACTTCTACTGACTGAAAACCACCCCTGTTTCTCTTTAGCCCTTGTTTGGAACTACGATACCCTCAGGCTTAAGCTCAGAACTTGTAAATTATCCAGTAGATTAAATCCAATAAACATAAAATACGGCTTTTCTATTTCAATCCTCAGTCCGTTTGAAATTAATTATGAACGAGTGGTTTTCGAATAAATAATCTGAAAATTATAATTTCAACTCCTCGGAAATCTATTTACAGCTTTGCTTAGTAATATTTACGAATTAATAACATGCCTTTATCATGTTGACTTTTTTTAATATATACTGTTGGTATTGAATTTAAAATGTTCGACTAGTGGTCACATAAAGGGATGTTTACTAACTTAAAAAAATATAATTCTAATTCCGTCTGTTAGATTATCGAAAAACATTGGATACGTATTTTTTATTTTACCACATCAATAAAAAATGACGAAAATAAAACTCGTCAAAGATTTGAGTGGGAGTTTGTGACGTCACCCACCGGTAAGAAATGTCATACTAATGTCTTAGAATATGACGTTACACGAGTTTCAGTCACACTGTATCGTCTTAATTGTTTGTTCACGTGACAAAAAAAAAAAATATATTGTTATTACATTTCGAACAAAATATAATGGCAATACAATCGTTTCGTACGATTTCACTGAACCATTGACTAAATCAGAATATAATACTATTACTGCCTCGTTGGTTTAGTAGTCGCACTCGTGTCTGCTGAACATGTGGTCCTCGGTTCGAGTCCCGAGGCGGGCACATTGTTATTAGGTTTTTCCATCACAACTTTTGCAGTAGCAGTCATGAGGTCTGGACTTGTGGTTCATCATCTGCCTGGCCTTTTCCCAACTATGTTGGGGTCGGCTTCCAGTCTAACCAGATACAGCTGAATACCAGTATTTTACATGGAGCGACTGCCTATCTGACTTCCACAACCCAGTTAATACTAGGTAACACGATACCCTTTGGTAAGACTGGTTTCAGACTTTCAGGTCACTGACTACCTATTAACGACTGCTAAAGATCTATGTATGGCAGCTGGGACCAATAGCCTAACGTGCTTTCCGAGGCACGGAGGAAACTCGCTATGTAACGAGCGGTCACCCATCCACAGACCAACCTAGGTAAGTGCGGCTTAACCTAAAGATTGACTCGAGTGACAGTTATTATTAAACCACGAGCTCCTCAGGTGGTTAATTGTGAAAAAAGGCTCTGGCCTTACTACATGGGACATAACTTATACATCACTGGTGAAGTGTGAGTGCACTATTAGGTACACTTCTGCCTAACCATCCGGAGATTACAGGAGTGATGTTATTTTGCATTACGCTACTTATATTGTTTAAAAGCTTAAATGAGGTACAAAGGACCTTAACAAAATCTCATGATCTACTGCACTTAAGACAAAACATCTTCAACAAAGTTTACCTCAAAAACACTCTGAACATTATGCTCTTGCCAAAGGAAATAAAAGTGGCTATTTATTTAAAAGATTCGGACAACTTTTGGCAGATACTTGTTCTTCCGCCACGTCAATGGGATTACCTCTCTTTTTTAGATCATATTGCCCTGTAAAGTTTATGTGGCCATCGTAATATATGAACATAAAAATATATAAATATAATATAATAAGTACGGTGGAGTGTTACTCTATCTTTTTTGTACTTGATTTTAATAGCCAAACCATACTTTAATTACCAACTATCCCTTTTGCGTGATATATTTTTTTTCTTGGGAAATAAAAAATCTAAAATGTCTAGTAGAGGTTCGTGTCCCAGCCGTGGGACCGTATTAAGCTGATTATATTAATTGATTGATAGCCATTCACGTCTTTTATCAACAGGGGTGGTAGTAACTACAGAACGCCACCTCATTCGATCCTTACATATTGCTATTGCTTCGTCAAAATTAGGGCACGACAAGGCACGCATGGCGGTCATCAAACCATGTCAGAGGCCCTTGACGCGGTTTAGAAACTGTCACACTAGGGAGCGTGGGCGTTCGAAAGAGATACCGTGGCCTCGCTGGAACATGGGTGGTTTTGTGTCAGTAGAAGTCCGACACACCCTACCGCTCCGCTCAGAGCGGGAGCAGTCATTTGAAGATATCCGACCTCCCAAAAAAAGGGTGCTTGGGCGAAGAAGAATTCACACAATTTACTTCCAGGGCGTCGCCTAAACGGCTTTACCACTCTTATTCTGTACCCGGTTCTGGGTATTTGTGGTGGGATAAATGTTTGTGAACGCACCCACGACACGGGAGAAATTCCTAGTGTGAGGCAAAGTTAAAAAAAAAATAGTCCATTATAGGCTCTTTTGAATGTCAGATTAACAAAAAAAAACGAAGCTACAGTCACAAGGCATAATAACTTGTGAAACTATTGTAGTTCAGTACTCAACATACTCCTTACAATTTTTGATTGACAGCAGTCCCAATCAATTGCAGTTCCCAACAGGAAAATATGAACTTCACCTACTGCGAGCACCCTAAGGTATATTCCCTCTGCGACAATTATTTTTCCTTCGATCTGACGTTTGACGGAGGCCCTATTAAAAGTTGTTGGCAACTTGAGTCCATTCGTAATAAGTCAGACGTAGGGAGAAGTGTGTCAAAGTTAATGATGGAATTCACAGACTTGCACGCCAGGAAAAAGTTATATCGTAATATTATTTGATAGGTTTGACGAAGTTTAAATTGGAAAAGGTATTTTGTGGGTGAGATTAATGTGAGGGCGAAATTAGATCCCTTACGGTGTTACATTGTGTGCTGTTATTTGTAAGATAACGAAAATGCAAAAAATTCAAATAGCAGATTCACAAAAGGCATTGTGACACTTCAATGTGTTCTATAAAGTGGTTCCAACATTGACAAATCAAAATAGAAATCATGGCAGCACAGTTGCACAAATAAATATTGTTTATTGACAGTTCATTTCACATGTCGCATCAGCAAGTGTTGTCGATAAATCAAACTAAAAAAAATAACGAAAAAACACATTGCTCGACTTAGCACAAATTCAAACTTACGCCGACCACAAACAGTACTTTTATAAACGTAAGTAATACATACATACATAGTGTCTTGAGACAGCCATTGCAACGTGCAACATGTCACGTAGACGCATAGCTCGTGGCCAAAGGATAAGTTGCCATCGATGGATATTATCGTATCCAATACCTGTCATATGTTTGGACTTTATACGTCAGTTAATCCGGATGACTAGAGGTTAACTTTGTAGTGTTTCGTGGAACTATATCGATCTCCACTACGTCGGGTAACATGATGGGTTGGCTTGACAGATAGAAGACGGTACAGACAGATAGATAAAACTGGGGCACTAAATTAGAAAGCTAACTGTTCTTTGTCCCACTGTCCTTGTCTCTAAATTAACAACTAAACTTGAAAACGCTGCTATAATGGGAGAAAAATACCCTTAACGAAACCCAGAGATACTTATTCTCTCCGTTTCTTCAATGCGAACATTTTTGGTTTTGTACCCATACCTATAACCTACTAGTTACAGGTATTATGGGTCAAAGTTTGAATTCCTTTCTTGATTCGTGCCCGACTGATTGTAATAAGTTCGCCTCTTGTTACATGGGATTTAAGACATAACTACACTTACGATATGTGTTGTTATATTTTGTTCCAAACATTTCGTATCATAAATTCGTTGTTTTTGCCACATAATGATTTATGCCAAACGCAACACACATGTCATGAAAATCACCCATAAACCAAAACATAAACGGATTTAGTCAAAACACATCGAACTCATCGTCAATCAATATAAAATAACATCATCTAACCTATTAAACAAACATCAGTTTTCTGACGAAAAATACCATTTTATAAAGAATCGCCATTCGTTAGAATTGGTACCTAAATCATTGCGTTTCAGTTTAAAAGACGCAATACCTTGGTCCTCTATTTTTTATTTTGGTCGTGGATTTTAGAATCAGGATAAGAAGGAATTTTTTAGTTACTTTTATTTACGTAACTAATTTGTTTGAGTGCAATGCAAAGAGCTATACCTTGCTTTTAAGCAGGTTGGATTCCACTTAGAATTTTGATATCAAGATTTTTTGTCTCCGCTTTAGTGGAATTGTTTTTTTTTAATATACGTTGCCCCACACTAGGAACTACTCCTGTATCGTGGGTGCGTTCACAGACATTTAGAGTCACATACACAAATACAAAGAAAACAGAAAAGAAGCAAAGAGAAGAGCTCATATTAATTCAGCCCAGCCTCCACATTTGGCCACAGTGAACAGTGAATATGACAAGAGAAGTGAGTGGTTAGCGTTGTATAGTGTGTCGCGTGTATCACTAAACTGGACATGCGGAGCTTGCACATCCATCTCTGCTCGGATCTAATCAGTTAACATCTCCGCACAGCTACGGTGGATACAACCTATCTCCAAAGTATTTCCTCTCCTCTTCATTTCGCACAGCTCCTGACCCTTAAGATTTTTAGGTTGTTTTTCTTCATCATGCCTCTGTACCGAAGCATATAACTTTTATCTTTGTTTATAGTTTTTTTTTTTGCACCACACCCTCCTGTCTCTTCCTCCTTCTCCAGTTTCGTGGGTGCGTTCACAAACATTTAAACACACATACACAAATACCCAGACCCGGAACAACTATCTGTAGGTCATTCAAATATTTGTTCCGTGCGGGGATCGATCCCGCGACACGCAGCGCAGTAGTCCATTGCATGAGCCATTGCGCCAACCGTGCCGTCCATTCAGTCCGTGCCTTTCTAAGATAGTTGTAGATACCTGTCTCATTCTTTTTTTTAACAAACAAATATATAACAGCTTGGAAACAGAATTTTAAACAAGACAGATTTACTTGTTTTTTTAACATTTAAAGCTACTCGTATACCAGAAGTTTAAAGTACTTATCCACATTACCTCAATCTACGAAAACCCAAGATACCAAAGGTTTACCTTCGAACCTCGTTTTTGTACACGAAGATTACGAAAAATTTCATGAATATTAAAAAAAGAAGCGTATTGGAGGCCGGGATTATGATTGAACGAATACTTGATTAGTGATTGCTGATTTTGCGAAAATAAAATAAAATTTATTCGGGCCGAAAATTATGTGGCAAAAATAGGAGGTGTGCTGTGTTTCTGGGTTCTATAGACTGGGTTTAATGAAAGGCTTCCAATGGAAAATGTTCCTACGTTACGTCGAATTTTTATTCGAGAATTTTCCGTTCTTTCAATTACTGACTGAATGGTTAAAGAGTGAACGAGTAATGAAGCATTAGATTACTTTTGTGTTCGAATAAAATTGATGTATCATCACTCGATTTTGAAGAAACGTTTTCTATTTCTTCTTTAATTAATGCTGTCTTCACAGTCTATTAACAGATAAATAAATCTTGTGATGGGTTTCCTAATAAGATGAGGATTTGTACTGTGAGATCTTGTCTGATGTATTAAAATTATACACAGTACTCTTGTGGTGTGTGGTTTGACCGTCGGCGTCGGACTGTCAATTGGGTCTCGAGTTTGAACCCAAGCCACGTTCCTCTGATATTTTGGGATTCATATTTGTATTGTGTAATTATCACTTGCGCCAGTGAAGGAAAACAACCAAAAAAAATATTTTGGTGCTTTGGAAATCATCAAATAACTCATCTCTAACTCTCTTCGGCAGAGCGAAAGAGAGTGTTAGACTTCTACTGACTAAAAACCACCCATGTCCCTTCTTAGCCCTTGTGCTGAGGCCGTGGTATCTCTTTCGAATAATCAGCAGCCCCAACGAGAAACCAGCATGCCTGAGAGATATTTCTCGACGTCATGTAAAGCCAAGTCAGAGGACCATGGACGTCATAAAAACTCTAACACCAGGTTAGTCGTTAACCACAAGATAAAGAATAATAATGAAACACCTTCTTCGATCATACAGCTTGCTTCTTTATGAATAAAACTAAACTGTTTCGAGAAAAAAAAAATGTAAGGCCGTGTCGCTTTATTGCTCGACTTGGCGGGGGCACTGCCGTGCGACCAGATTAAATTTGGAAGATTAAACGATTTGGAATGCGTATAAAAAAAAATATATATAAAAGGAATACCCTAAATAAATCGTAATTTCTTTTTTCTTATTAGGTCACGTTATTTAATAGATTCATCATCATCATCATCAGCCTATACCGTTTCAACTGCTGAGACTCAAGCCTCCTCTCTACAAGAGGGATGGGCTATAATAATCCACCACGTGAGCCCAGTACAGGTTGGTAGCAGAGGAGCGGTAATTATATTTAATATATTAACTTATTTATTATTATTTATTATTATTATTTATATTAACCCACTTCAATAAAAAATAAGCAATCAAAGCTATATTATATAATACTAAGCAGTAGGATCATTTTTTAATACTTGAGTGAAACGTCTGGCCTGTTGGTCTAGTGGTTAGTGACCCTAACTGCTATGCCGGAGGTCGTGGGTTCGATTCCCACCCAGGACAAATGTTTGTGTGATGAGCACGATCATTTGTTCTGTGTCTGGGTGTAATTTATCTATAATATGTATGTATTTAGAAATATATAAGTATGTTTATCAGTTGTCTAGTACCCATAACACAAGCTCTGCTTAGCTTGGGACTAGATGGCGTTGTGTGATAGTTGTGGAATATTATTATTATTATATATTATTTAATAAAAGTTGATTCAAGAATATGACTATTATTTACCTACCATATAATTTAGAAATATTTAAATTAGTCTTACCCTTAGCCCTGCTAAAAATCAAATCCGTAAGTATATTAAGCTATCATTTACCGGTCTCTAGATTAAATAATTTAAATTGATGGCCAATGGGAATTGGATCAAAAGAATTGTGCCTTTATCCCCTACGGCGGCCATAGGGAATGTTAAAAAATCCGTGTCGCTGTCCACCAGTGGTGGCGAATGGAAATAATTTACAAAGTTGTGACGCTGTCCCCCAGTGGTGGACAACGAGAATAATGTATTAAAGTTGTCTCGCTGTCCCCCAGTGGTGGCCAGACAAGTGGTGGACATAGGGAATAATCGATCATAGAATACTCATTTTGTGTACTAACAAAAAACGTATCCTCCCCAACTCGACACAGAAAACACATACCAAACTCAGTGAAACAGAACACATAAAACTTCACAACGTATTTACGCATGTATCACAAAGCTCTCCAGAATCCCTTATTTATCAGTATTGGCCAAGGAATTAATTAATGAGGCATCTACAAAGGTCGTTTGGGGACCCTGAGAACCTCCCTTTAGCCCTTTTGGACCTATAAGAATTCCACCCAAGAGAACCATAAAAGAGATATACCTTCTTTAGGAGCGTTTTAAAAGTAATTGACTATCGAACCGCAGTATTCTTTTTACGAAAACAAGGCTGTTTGTGTCCGTAATTGTATATTCCTTTTTTTAAAGTTTCAAAGTTTTGTTTTCGGCTTGTAGTGTATCAATTTTAACATCATAAAATCACATCAGAGGATTACACTCTAAAGCTGGCTTTTCACTATGGGATGTAAGTAAGTATTTTTTTTTTGCAAATATGTGTACAGTACATGGTGGTTAACAAATAAGAGGAGATAAATAAGCAAATACAAGTAGATACACTAAATACTTTATAACACAACTTATATTAATCACTGCAGCACAATTTATAGACCAACTTAAAGTGCATTTTTTTGACAGAATATGATTTTGATGTAATATATTATTATATTTCATCTTAAGCGTTATATAACACCACGCGTTTGAGATGTAATATACTCGTACATTATAGCACAGTGTGAACGGTCTCGTACAAAATGTATGAAGAGCGATAAAATATTACATCTCAAGTTGTAATATATATCCCATAGTTTGCGCACCCACGATACAGGAAAAATTCCTTGTATGGGACAAAGTTAAAAAAAAAAACAACTTTAGGGTGAGGCAGAGATGTACTGGTTAGAACGCATATTTCGCAGTTATGTCCTTTGTTTGCAAAATAAATCCTAATGGAAAAACACAATAACACTTTTCCTGACCAGGAACTTAAACCCGGACCTCATAAACAGCAGTCGCGCGTGCCATCACTAACCCAAAGAGGCAGTCGATATCGATTTTCTTTCGTGTAAACATTTTTGTTCTGATACTAACCGATGCCTGGGAATTCAGCCGCGTAGACAAATTAAAACCTTTCTCGAGAACCACTCTATACATTGGTAAAAAGATAGACAGACGCGGCGGCGACTTTGTGTGAAGTGATTATAGCCAGACAAAATAAATATTATATTTTTATGAATAAAGCAACTGATGCGTATCAAAACGTGCTTAGCACTACTTTGATTTATTTGTTATGCAAATTAAGTTATTTATATTGATGAACACTCGCAATGGGATTTATATGCGAATTGAGGTAAGGGTATTAAACTAAACCATTATAACACATTATTTTATAGTCCCGAAGGGGTAGGCAAATAATGTGATGTATATTAAAGGTACAAACATTTAAGGCCTTATAAAACACTAGCTGTTGCTAGCGGCTTCGCCCGCTACAACTCTAAAATTATCCCACGGGAAGATAAAATCGGGATAAAAACTATCCTATGTGTTAATCCAAGGTGTCAGCTAACTTCGTATCAAATTATATTAAAATCGCTCCAGCCGTTTAGACGTGAAGAAGTAACAAACATACACACTCACACACTCACAAACTTTCTTCTTTATTATATAAGCTTGGATATTGCCTTAACTAGTAACAATCACTCGTTGGTCTACTGGTCGAAAGCGTGATGCTGAGCAATAGTTCCTGAGTTCGAGTCCCGGGTCGGAGAAAGTGTTCGAAGTTCGTGTATCGAATTTCTTCATTAGATTCACTCATCTTGACGGTACGAAAAACAAATGAAAATCACACATTTTCCTAATTTGAATTTGGAATTACTTATGTTCTTTAAAATTTAAACTTTCAATGATACCAAAACCAGCCAGATACAAACAGTCGCTTGCCACCTTGCTAATGGCAACTAGCAGCAGGCTGACTTCTGTATCAATGAGAACGCCATGAAGGCGCATCAGGTATATCAGTGGCATGCGACTACGGCTGTCCTCTATAATAATTATCAAATTATCTACTTACTAGACGACTTTTCTTGTTTACTACTTATAAGACCGCGGTTTTATTAGTCTGCGTTTTTATTCGTAGTCGGGTTTTAGTTTTTGAACTTATTTTTTTATTGGTTACTGAGAAGGCTCTTGTGACACCCACAGGTGAAAAGCCCTAGGATTTCAAGAACATTTAAAATTCTATACAATTTTAACGAAAATTTACAAATAATTCAACACAGACACCAACTGTTTGCATCAAAAAGTACTAGGTTAGCAGCTGCGTGAAGGTCAAATATAATTACAAAATGTTTAGCGCTAGAACACTAACAGAGTTTTGTAGCGCGCGCAAAGTTTCCAACTTTCCACTATGTGTTCAACTAACAAAATTTAATTTATACCGTTGTAATTCATGTATTCCTGGTAGATGTGTGTGTTGGTAATGAACTTTAGCTTGCTGTATACGTAGCTTGCTTTAATTGTCATTAAGTTAAGCTTCTGTCTCATTATTAAAGTTGCGGTTTAACGAGAGTATCTACACGGTGTTAGGCATCCCGGCAAAAACCCCTTTTAACATGGATTCAGTCAGGACTTAGCATTTAGAATTGAAATAAAATTATTTAAAAGCTATAGTTATCGGACCCAAGCAGGCGCATAGCTTTGTGTAATTTATTTAATAACCACTGCTCTCAGAGACGGTGAAGGAAAACATCGTGATGAAACCGGCATGTCCTAGAACCAAAAATTCGAAGACTTGTGACATCTACCAATCCGCACTGGGCCCGTGTGGTAGTTTATAGCCCATTCCTTCTCAAAGAGTGGAGGCATGTTTCCCAGCTGTGGGAACATTAATAGGCTGATGATGATGATGTGCAATAATATGTAAACCCTTGGAAAAATCAGATGCGATTTTCTCGTGAAATAACGGTTTCTACATTGAGAAAAGACTTATTTTCGTAATAGTATTGCTCCAAAAATACTATGTACGTGGAAATGTTACGAAGTTGCCGCACATGTCGTTGGCGAGTCTGCGGGATGTTCGAAAGAGATACCGTGGCTCCGGATACAAGGGGCTAAGAAAGAACATGGGTGGATTTTAGTCAGTAGAAGTCTGATACTCCTTTCTACTCCGCCCAGCGTGGGAAGAGTTATTTGATGATTTTCCCATACTCAAAAAGACACTCTCCACTTTGTTTAGCATGAAAAAGCTTTAAAGCCAAGTTGTCTAAAATCTACTATTTTAAATTTTAATAATATATTAAAATTAAATGGTTACTAAATCCTTGCAAAAAAAAAACAACGATATTCCATACACAAACATCGAAATCAATAACACGAACTCAATGATCTCTATAACATTATTTGTCAAAGTGGCACCAAAACTACATCAAACGAATTGATAAATAATCTGTCCATAGATATTTGTGTTCCCGGAATCGTCGTGTCGACTTCACGTGAACGAGGATAATATTTGATGAAATCCATCAAACATCAACATCAACTAACACACGCACACATGTCAAATTTGTAACATGCAGAAAATTATACACCAACATTATATCACCTTTTTTTGGGCGGGTGGGAAATCATCAGATAAAAGGATTGTCAGACTTCTACTGACTAAAAACCACCCAAGTTCCTTCTTAGCCCTAGCCTTGAGGCTATGGTATCTCTTACAACAACCCGCAGCCCCGACGGGATATTATACCACCTCATTTCATCATCATCATTTCAGCCAAAAGACGTCCACTGCTGGACATAGGCCTCCCCTAAGTGTCACATTGACCGGTCCCGTGCGTCTCACATCCAGCGGGTCCCCGCAACCTTCACCAGGTCATCGGTTCACCTAGTGGGAGGCCTTCCTACGCAACGTCTTCCGGTTCGCGGTCGCCACTCCAGAACTTTCCGGCCCCATCGGCCGTCCGTTCTGCGAGCAATGTGCCCTGCCCACTGCCACTTAAGTTTGGCAATTCTTCGGGCTATGTCGGTAACCTTGGTTCTCATGCGGATTTCCTCATTTCTGATTCGACCACGCAAGGAAACTCCGAGCATAGCTCTCTCCATTGCCCTTTTGGTGACTTTGAGCTTTCTGATGAGGCTCATAGTGAGCGACCACGTTTCGGTCCCCCACCACCTCATTTAATCTAAAGAAATAAAGAAAATTGTGTTTATTTGCCAAAAAAAAAATACAAAATAATTAAAACAATGTGTGTGTGTGTGTTTCTTAATGCGTCGCATGAACAGCGATTTCTCTGTAGCAGCCACAGAGTTTAAATTTGTGCCCAGTTGATTGCAATAGGCTCGACCCGTCCTACTGGCAACAAAGTGGCAAAAAGTGACTGGATTATGTAGGTACCTACACCTCTCCCTAGCCCTTCGAATATTATAGGCGTGACGTTTTGTACATCTTAACGTAAAAATCAACTAGACATGGGTCCCCCTATAAATGATAGTGGTCGATCCACCACACTTTATGGCTGCAAGTACTACTTGCACACGGAGTTCCCTCCTGTCTGTACTCTTGATACATTTTATCACTCTCAAGGGCAGAGGGGATCACTTATTCTTAGTAGGGGATCACACGCTACGGTCACACTCCATCACATTAGATAGTCCCCACGAGTGGCGAAGTACGGCTGGCGCACCTTTTTTTTTGTGGGGCTGGTAAATCATCAAGTAACCCCTCCCGCTCTTGGGCAGAGCAAAAGGGAGTGTTCTACTGACTAAAAACCACCCATGTTCCTTCTTAGCCGAGTCCATGGTGTATCTTTCGAAAAACCCGCAGCCCCGACAGGATACTTATTCCCTCACAGCACAATCCTGTGAGACAATTACCAAACTCCACAAGCGCGAAGCCGCGAGTGAAACCTAGTAAATTACACAAAGTAAACTACTTCTTGTTTTTGAACTTACAACATCGGTCGTAAGTATGGAAATCGGCCACCCATTCTCACAATTTCAACAAACGTACTGCAGTATTCCTAATTGAATTCTATTCGAACTTCTATATTTATTATGATTCCCTTACAATTTATAAGCGCCTGGTACTTGCACAATGGTCCTCCGTAGACTATTATCTCGAAGTACGAACCGTTTACGAGAAGTATATGTATATACCTAGGTTGGTAGATTGGCTATCGATGTCTAGATTGGGCTCAAATAATATATTGATGACAATCTTTGTTTTTTTTTATAAAATACTAGCAGATGCCCGCGACTTCGTTCCCGTGGAAATTTTGATGTGTGACAAATAAAATGTTTGGGATAGACAACCCTTATCACTTAGGGATATGAAAAATAAATAGTAGCCCATTCTCAGACCTACTTAACTGAATATGCATATAAAATTTCATAAATATCGGTCAAGTCTTTTCGGAGGAGTATGGTAAATAACATTGTGACACGAGAATGTTATATATCTAGAGAAGATTACAGCGTTAAATAAAATAAATAAGATAAAGGACCTATTTTTAAGTCTCACACAGGAAAAAACAAAATGGTAAAATAATAAACCAATAAATATATGTAGAAGTATACATACATAAGGAAAGCTTTAAAATAAGACATACATTAAATCAGAACTTGCGTACTTAAACTATTGAAATACATTATAGTTTTAAAACAGAAAACATTTTTGTTTGAAGAAACTAATAAAAAAAGCTTACCATAACATAGTCCATTTATTCTATGAAACATTATTATTTTGCTTTAACAAGGAATCCCTGTTTATGATACAACAGTAAAACTAACTAGATCTTAATTAATTGCATTAACATCATCATTACCTTCAAAACGGCTATTAAACGATACTACCAACCCCTATAAACAACCAAAACAGCCCTTCAAAAGCGTTCTTAAAAAAACTTTACAATTAAACCATTAAAAAATTTAATAAAGCATTACCTGGCCGAACGGTTTGCTATCAAAACTTTTTAACTCTTAAAGCCTGTAGTTAATGCATAAGTTTTGTTTCGCCAGATGGCAGCACGGGAGGAAGGGATGTCTGTCGATATATACCGAAAATGTAGCATGTTTGGTACAACCCCAGTACCACTACAGACTCGGTGGGGAGAGGACGTACGGGCAATTTCGAGCGTTCCGATTTTCGCGAGTTCACAATTTATTTTTTTTGTTGTTGAAAATGTTTTATGTGTGTGAGTTCTGATGGATAGCATGGATAAAGTTGTTTGAGGTAAGTCAGTTTGTTTTTTTTTTGGTGTAATTATGTGTGTTTGAAAAAAGTTTCCATGAAGTTTCGTGCGTTTTCGCGAGTTTAATAGTTTTGTGACACCATTAAATCAAAATTCGTAACTTAATCAAAAATTAGTAATCAAAAAACCAATCAAATTTTAAACGCATTCTTAATTTATCCGACAGTTGAAGTTGACTTAAAAGATACAGATTAGATAATTTATAAATAAAATTTTCTATCATGATTAAAAGCAATGAAACTGTTGGAAACTATAAAAGCTCAGGCTCTATAAAAGTAAGCGTACAAATGAGTATTATTAGCATATTTTGAATGTAAGCAGTTGTACTGTCGCTTCTCGTTCTTCGTTTATTTATCGTCCAACTTAATGCGTTATGTAAATATGTTCTTACTTTGCTTTGAAATATTATGTTTACCTCTTTTCTGTGTACGATATGAAATTATGGTTTTTTAAATAATAAAAAGTACTGTAAATTTACTTTATGGTGGGGTTTGTACGTGTAATAAGATAAGTGTAATAACTAAATGTTTGCTTTGTTAATGAGTTAACAATAATGATATCTAAGAGTGCCCTGAATATTGGTAGCTTAAGCCATGTTCCTGATGGGTTGATTGTGGGCTACAATTTTTTTTATATTTTTGAAAGTTTTTTTTTATGATTTGGTTTTTAAGAGATAGGTATGTAAAAATATAAAAAAATACGTTTTTCCATATAAAGTATCATCCCCTATTTTACCACTTGGGGTTGAATTTTGAAAAAAAAATCCTTCTTTAGTGGAAGCATATTATTATGTCATAAGAGGAATACGCGTGCAAAATTTTAAGTTTCTAGCCGGTTTAGGCGTGTGCGTTGATCCTCAGTCAATCAGCTTTACCTTTTATAAATATGGATCGATAGACGTGTTAAAATAAATAAACTGAATAATAATTATATTCTACATAGATAATTGTGTTAGTTTTTTAAATTACATTTTAGTACACATTATTTTGGTTATAATAAAAAACTTAACATATTTTTTCTTGAAAGGTAAATGAAACAAAATATTTTGTAATATTATACAACCTGACGGTTTTACTCATTCACAGATTTTTTCGCAGTATTTTTCGTTAGATATACTCAAGTTAAAATAAATTAATAGGCTGTTAATGTAACAACACGCCTGTTATCCCTCACGTGTTAAGCGGAGGTGTACTTCATAGTACACCCACACTTTCCCAGTTTTGTTAGTCTTATCTTAGAGCATACTGAGATGTATAATGTGTCACAAATAAATAAGCGTTTTTTATCTATTTTGCTACTAAGCAATATCCTTTACTTTACTATACTTCTGCATCATATATTTAACAACACAACATAGTTTTAATAATCTGACGAAACAGACTAAATCACAATAACTCCAAAAACACATGAATGTGTCGTATTAAATGAGCACTATTTCTACAAGTCATTTTGATTATTATGCAAGACAGTTACGTTATCCAACAGAGAATAAAAAGGTAATACAAAAATATTTAAATTGGAATTCAGTTTTGGTTACATTTCAATGTAGTCAAATAAATTCTGAACCGAGTTCGCCGCGGATTATCAAGTTATTGAACTTTGAAGAAAAGTCCTCTTAGGTGATCGTAATTTATATGGCAGCTGAATATTTTTCTACCAACCATTATTTTAAAGTGTGTAAACAAAGACAGTTGTTTAGATAACAGAAGTGGCCCTGTGGATGCGGTACCTACTCACAAATAGTAAGTCGTGATGATCATCATTATAACTGATGATCATCAGTAATAATGAGACCGAAGAAGGAGATGAAAAAAATGCAGTAAAATATTTTTTTTATTTTTAGGGTCGTCAAATGACTCCTCCCGCTATGTGCGGAGCGTTACGGAGTGTTAGACTTATACTGACTAAAACTACCCATGTTCCTTCTTAGCCATTTGTATCCAAGGCTGCGAACAACCCGCAGCCCTGAAAGGCACTAGTATTCTTACACCATGAATACTTAAACCACTAGTACAAAATACCTACGATAGATTGGTGTCGATGCACCTAATATAGGGCTGCAATATGGCAACTATGTTGACTCACCGTTAATACTCGCCTACAAAGTAGGGTGTCAATGTAGTTTTAACCTTAATCGCACTGAATTGCTTAGTAGAGCGGCTGAGTAAGTTAAGCTTATTTATAGGGTCTTTTTTTCTTAAATTAACTATCATGTTGGACTGTCACGTTGGTGTAGGAGAGCTCTTGGCATAATAACAACTGTCACTTGGGTCTATTTTTAGGTTAAGGTTCGCTTGCCTATGTAGTCTGTGGATAAGTGACCTCCCATTATATAGGTACTGAGTTTCCTCCTTGCCTCGGTAGGCACATTAAGCTGTTGGTCCGTCTGCCATACAGGGTGTAAATTAACCATTCACACAGCCGTCAACCAAGCATTCTGCACATCAAACTAAGTTCTCTATGCAAAATTCTTTGCTTGGAAACGACTTTTTTTTGCGGTCAAAAATCACATTTTACTGTAAAACTCAATGTAGCACTCTTAAAACATTATGCTAGTGGATGCTTTGAATAGTAAACGGGTCATGGAGTTAATTTAAGTAAAGTGATAACCTGAAAAACTTATATTTACAGAAACAGATGTGAAAAATTTTACATGTTGACCCTCAATATCTCCGTAACTAGGGGGTTCCCAGAAATGGTTCCTCAGAACAAAAAAAAAATATTGCAGTGGTGGGCAGAACAATTGCCGTTCGTTTGCGTTTAGGGTACTTTTACACCCTTTATATTTATACCTTTGGCAGTCGTTACAGGTAGTCAGTGACCTGAAAGTCTTACCAAAGGGTATCGTGTTACCCAATATTTACTGAGTTGTGGAGGTCAGATAGGCAGTCGCTCCATGTAAAATACTGGTATTCAGCTGCATCTGGTTAGACTGGGAGCCGACCCCAATATGGTTAGGAAATGGTTAGTCAGATGATGATGACGACCACGTTGGTCAGAAGTTCGCAAGCACGACTATTAAACCAGAGGTTTAAATGTTCCTGGATACGTTTCACGGATTAGGCATAGTGTTATCAAGTTTTTCCTTTAAGAACATGTTTGGTACCAACTACGGCCTCTGAACCTGTGCCAGGTTAAAGGCAATAGGCTTGCGCCCTTATACATGATACCTTAACATAGTAGGCTGTTAGGTATTAGTACCTATGCCTTCTGTGTTTACAGGCGCGATGTTTTTTATATTTGAATCAAGGTTCGTTCATCATCATTATCATCAGCCTTAGTACGAGTATCCCTATGTATATTCTGTCACAGTTTTCATAATTTTCTTTTTTGATAAACTGTCGTTTTAAATCACGTAAATTAAAGTCTCGTCAACATCAGCCTATAATACGGACCGGTCTCAGGCCTCCTCTCTAGGAGAGGGACGGGACGGGATCCACCACGCGGGCCCAGTGTCAATTGGTACTCGTTTTCCTTGACCGTTTTGAGAACAGTGGCGATGAAATATGTAAAATGATTATTTAATATGATAAATATTTTAAAAATTGATATTGTAAATGTGAGGACCATGTGGGTCTTTTTTAAATTTTAATGTTTGTCTGGCAGTTTGAGTACTATAAGTGACCCAACCAAATGACCTTTTTTTGGTATTGTTCGTCGTGACGTTGAGCTCCTTGAGTTAAGTCGAGCTCCACGATAACTGACAAATGCTTGCACTGACTGGACGGGTCCACTCGAATCTGTGTGGTGCTTTCTTCAAAAGACCATCTCACACATTGATCTGCATGGTCTTCATGTGTGTATTATACCTTATTGTTAACCCAAACGATTTTAAAAGATTAAAAGAGTAACCTTTGGAGTTTCTTGCCGGCTCTTCTCCTTAGGAATCGACCAATGCACCGAACCGTGCCTCTTTTTACCGACGTTTCATAAGTGCTCATGTAGGCCTATGTGAAATAAAAAAAATATTTTGATTTTTTGATTTTGAATAAATTGCACAAAGTAATGCACCTGCCTGCGTTCGAACCCGCGACTTACTGTTCGTAAGCCGAGGCCGCCATCATTAGACTACCGCTGCTCTCAAGGTACGTTCACCTCAATGAAAATTGTTCAATTACCCAAAGATCGATTAGCTCATACTTCCGACAAACTTCGCAGATACTGTTTATTTTGGGCAAAATCTAAAGTCCACGTTGCTATGGCTTATAGCTTAGAAATTGGATACTTGACGATACCCTTCTCCGGGTTTGTAAGCCAGATATTGCTCTATACAATAAATTGATATGTTTTGTTTTGTATCAGTCGTTTGAAGATTTGGAGAAAGATATTTGGAAGAAATTGGTGTAATATGTTTTATGTTTGTTTTGAGTCGCAACTATAAACTCCAAAGGGTTAGACCCTGATATCAAATAATAAAAGTATCACGGTCCGTTTGAAAAACAAGCGTGCCATTTTCGGACTACGTACTATGTCGTCATAAGCACTATTAAATTACCACACAAAATACACTACGTTCTTTTAATGTCTCGAACTAGGTTCTTGACTTGTAACGGTGTAACGTTGTTGTTACAAAGAAATTACCTTTTTTATTTTCGGAGAGGGGGGGGGTCAGAGTTTTACTTACTAAAAACCACTCTTGTTCCTTCTTAGCTCTACGTGCTGAGGACGCGGTATCTCTTTCGAACTACCCACAGGTCCGACGTAAAAGAAATTAGCTTGATGCGACAGTAACCTCGTTAATTCATCATTCTCTGACCCTAATTCAAATTCATTTGTGTTAGAAAATGATGAGGAAGAGGATGACATGCTGGTCTTCCTCTTCATCTTATTAGACAACTCTTTCTTGCCATATTACTTCACACAGTTCATTCATCGATTCTTTAATTTTCCTCTACTTGTCAATTAGACAGGGTGCTAATTAACCCTTCACACATACGTCAACCAAGCATTCTGTACATCAAACTAAGTACCCCTACGCAAAAATTTTTGCAAACGACTTTTTTTTGGGTAAAAAATTTCATTTTATAGTAAAACTCAATGTACTTGTAGCATTCTTAAAACATTGTGCTAGTGGATGCTTCGAATAGTAAAAGGGTCATGGAGGTAATTTAAGTAAAGTTATAACCTGAAAAACTAGTATTTACAAAAGCAGCTGTGCAAAATTTGGTACTTTGACCCCCAATATCTCCGTAACTAGGAGGTTCACAGGAATGGTCTAGAACAAAAAAAATATCGCAGTGGTGGGGAGAACTAGTGCCGTTCGTTTGCGTTACGGGGTACTTTTACACCCTTTTTATAAAATTAATACTTAAACCAGGGCTCTTGTGTTATCTATATATTTATATCTGTGGCTAGGCCTCGTACCCACTTTTCTCATAAACAACAGTATGATTAATATCTAAAATAGAATATGATTTCGATTCGTCCATTATTATTGGACTCAGTCGAAGTCTGTTTGTTATTTAAACAGAAGTTCGGTTAAGTTCTAATAAGAGAAACAATAATCATTGATTGAAGGACTGTCTTAATTTACATAGTTTTGTTTAAGTTCAACGACTGGCTGTTTCCCGTGCCTTCGCCCTCTTCTTCACTATACAATATTTCGTGAGGTGACGGCTAGTTGTTGTGATCGCGATCTCAGTCCAAATAAAAAGTAAAGACGGAACTCTGCGAATAGCAAAGTGAGGCCGGTCAAACTACGCTTCGCCGTGTACATACACAATACACGCACACACGTACAACATAAACTACGCCTTGGTCTTAAACTTTTTATTTGTTCTGAGACGTGTGTGGATGTTGCGAGGCGTAGTTTGACCGGCCTCACTTTGCTGTTCGCTGAGTTCCGTCTTTACTTTTTATTTGGTCTGAGATTGCGATGATCAAAAACGGTCGGAAAGAGTTTTAATTATGACAAACTTTTCTTTAATATTGACTGCATATAGTGTGGGTTAAAGACTGTACCGACCCCGTCGGAGCTGCGGGTTGTTTAAAAAAGATACCGTGGCCTCGACACAAAGGGCTACACATGGGTGTACAGACTATCGAAAATTCATCTGCCTGCCTTTAGCCAACTATGTTGGGGTCGGCTTCCTGTCTAACCAAATACAGCTGAATACGAATATTTAACATGGAGCGATTGCCTATTTCAAATCCACAACCCCGTTAGTAGGTATTGGCAAATACGATACCCCTTGGTAATACCGGTTGTCAGAATTTCGGGCGACTGTTTACCTGTAACAATTTCAAAGACCGACATTTGGCAGCTGGGACAACGGCTTAACTGGCTTTTCAAGCCACGGAGGAAAGTCGGTTTGTAATGAATGGTCACTCAGTCACGGATCGATCCCAGCAAACGCGGGTTTACCTTGAAAATCGCAAATCTGCAGTTACAGTGACTATTAAGAAAATACTTATGGCATGCTATAAATCTTCGCGGCGCGAAGTGTGACCCAAGCTCATGTCTCGTCGCCCGAGGCCATGAGCTGAGCTTTATCCCGTTCAACATATCACAAAAAGGTAATCTTAAATAAAGAATGTAAGAGAAACTGATACTAAAACATATTCTCCTTGAAAAGTTCCAAGTTTTTTATCCTTTGTGGGATAAATAATGCCTCGGGAGATACAACCGAGTCCTTTCATACCAGCTTTATCAAAGACCCCGAACTAGAGAAGAAAACTAATAATGTCATTATTACAGAAAAACTAACATTACTCTTTGTATTTCAAAGCTTTGCTATAGATTTAATAAATGAGATTCTTTTTTTATTTTATTAATATATCTTAGAAAGGTTGTAATGGTAATTTGTAATGAAATGGCAATTTTAATGGAATTATTGAATTATAATAGTAATAACACTTTGGGCCCTACCAAACTTTTTTGTACCTATATTTGATATTGTCATCCAAAAATTCTTTATAGAATAACATAATCATAGAATCACGTAAAACGGACCAGTAAGCATGGAGCGTGGAGCTTAACTTTTCAAAAACGAATCCCTTTATCGAAACAGTGTTTGAAGAAACTCGCAATATTTTAAGACTCGTCCAATGACAACCAACACTATGAGCACCGCGAGGAAAAAGCAATCATCCCCTATTTTGTGTGATTTGAAATTGAAATTCCGTTTTTTATTTTGGTATCTCCTGTACCTACTGTACAGGATACTATTTATTTTATTTTTTATTTATTTATTAAACTTTATGCACAAGCAAAAAAACTGTACAAAGGCGGACCTAATGCCTTGGGCATTTTCTACCAGTCTACCTTAGGGTGATGCAGAGACAATATTCAGTGGGGCAACAACAGAAAAAAAGACAAGAAATATTTATATATAAAACATATAAGAATAAATACATATATACATACATATAACAAAATATATAAACTTAAGAGAGATATTATATTATATATATATATAATTATAAAAATCAATGCCACTTTTCGTTGTAATTTTATAACTCAAGAACGGGCTCACATATCCAAACCAAATGTTTAGGCTTTGTTCGGACTATTTAGTAGATGGTTTATGTGAAGTTTGCACAAAATCAGTCGACCGGTTCTTCATTTATCACATTTTTCTTTTTAAATTATTTCAATAAATGGCGGATCATTTTGTTAATGGGGATTTTGCTGTCTTGGACTAGGTAGGTGGCGCTGCTGTCCGGGCAGTACGACGTATATTTCTTCAGTATGTGTGTTTTTCACTGAACTCCTAAACGGCTGGAACGATTTTGATTAAAATAAATTTTCGTATGTGTTCAAGTGAACTCGAGAATCGTTTAGATTTACAATTGGACCCGGTAGGTGGCGCTGCTTTCCGGGCAGGACGACGTCTGCCAGGTCCACTAGTATATATATATATATATATTTACCAAAAAAAAACGAAGTTTTATTTGACCACTTTGTCGGCGTAACTCACAGTATAGTCATACCAAACTACAGCTTTCTAGTACAGACTTTGAGTTATAGTGCGGACAAACAGGTTGAGGACAGGACATAGTAAAGTTATAAGTAAGGGTTCTTTGTTGACAAAGGAACCCCCAAAATATTGTGATTTTATTAAAGTCGGTTTGTTTTTTTGAAGTTTAATTTTGTTATCCAGATCAGTAATTTTTTTTAGTGTTAAATTTTGTTGTATAATGACCTCGATTGTCTCAAGTTTCTAAAGCGATTCAACCTGAATACCTATTTTTCGACAGTAAATTAAATTTTTGAAACATAAAAGAAGGAGAATGGAAATCAACTACCCTATTTGACTTCACATAGACGGCACGAGTCTTCACAAATTCTATTACCAATGCATATCAGTCACACTACGCTACAGATCTCGAAACGAAGTCAATTAAATATCCCAAACTGCATTTGTCAGAAGAATAGAACATTCTCCGCCCTTAGAAAAACGTGCTATAGAAAATAAAAACCAACCAAGGGGCCAAGGGCGAGTGGAGCTCGCATAGGGAGGGTTCCGAACCACCGTTTAGTATCTAAGACTTTTTTTTATGGTTTAGGTAAAAACGCACGTTTCTTAATTTTTGTTGTTGGAGATTACTATTACGATTCAATTTAATTATTTATTCGTACCATAATGTATAAGTGGTGTAAAAGTTCCCTTAACGCAAACGACTGGCATTTGTTCTCCCCACACACCCAGACCCGAAACAACTATCTGTAGGCCATACAAATATTTGTTCCGAGCAGGGATCGGACCCACGACACGTAGCGCAGTAGTCCAATCGCTGAGCCACTGCGCCAACCGTGCCGTCAATTCAATATATGAATATCAGACAAGAATTATTTCCTTGTTTCCTTCTTCTAAGACCTTATTTTTTTTTTTAGATTATAACTTAACACTGCCATAGTGGAACGGTAAAAATTTTCATTTTTTTTGTGCTCCTGGATTTGGTTTGATAAGAAATGGATTTATATCTAGTTGAGGCTGCAATCGTATGTAGGTATAGTTTATGAAATAATCTCAAAAAAACCCCATGAGGTCACCGGTGCCCTACGCGGCGATGTGATGTCGAAAATTGCATTTTCGTTATTTTGGCGCCAGATAGGTCACACCTACTGTCACCCGCCCCGCAATCGAATACTTACTCAAGTGGAATGTACGTCATTTTGTATTTTATTTAGTATGCGCGTGTTCGTTCCCTATGATGGATTTTGACGATCTTGATACAGTAGATTTAGACATAATATATCAAGAAGATTTGCATCGTATTGACTCATTAGAAGCCAGTATTTTCCGTGAGATTTAAATTACCCTATGACCCGTTTACTATTCAAAGCATCCACTAGCACAATGTTTTAGGAGTGCTCTATTGAGTTTTACCAAAAATGGGATTTTTGAGCCCAAAAGAAAATCGTTTCCCAGCAAAAAAAATGCGTAGGGGTACATAGTTTGATGTACAGAATTCTTGGTTGACGGCTGTGTGAAGGGTTAATTTACACCCTGTGGGCAGGGAAATAAATTATATTAGTCAAAATTATGGACCCTGTTGGACACAGGATAGGTCTTGACCTATCCTATAATCAATAGATACAGTTCATCGACAGTCGGACAGATTGCGGAGTCCTAGCATAAAGGTCCCGTTGGCACCTTATACGGGACCCTAAAAATAGAAAGAACCCCGCTAAGCCATTTCCACACGAGACGTCAACAATTCACGCCCGCTAATCTGGCCTTATAAAAGAATCTGGAAGGGTCTTTACCCTAAAATCCCTTTTATTTTATTAACGAGGAAGTTGGGGATATAAGGACACCGTAGTTATTCGATTTGGAATCTTAGGTAGGCTATTGTTTTTGGGATAGGTTTTTTTTTGGAGCGAGTATTTTTATTTATTATGTTGTTTAAGACAATAATGAACTCTTCGGTTATTTGGTTTATTTTTAGATTGATTTAGATTATATTGTTAAACTTAAGTCGACCTCAATAAAATAAGGAAAATACTAGGTAGATGAAATAATAATAATAAAATAATATTGTAAAACAGTTTTGAAATGTTGAATATTTGATTTGATGATTTTATTTTAAACTAGCTGTTGCCAGCGGCTTCACCGGCTACAACTCGAAAATTATCCCACGGATCATAAAATTGGGATAAAAACTATCCTATATGTTAATCCAGGGTATAACCTATCTACATACCAAATTTCAACCAAATCGGTCCAGCCGTTTATGCGTGAAAGAGTAACAAACATCCACACATCCATTCTCACAAACTTTCACATTTATAATATTAGTAGGATTAATTGTAGTTTCATTGTATAGAAATCCATATCTAAATAGAAAACCGGTGTTTTATGTAGGTATATCTCTACCTACCCAAACATAAGTAAGTCTTCAACAAACTTCCATTTTGTGTAGCTTCTTTCTAAGACTATCTAAACACAAAACTTACCAACAATTCGAAACCATGTAACTGCACAAAAATCACATCCATTTTTATAGATATAAATAGGCTACTGAAGCTTAAAGCCATTAATATTTATCAAGGACTGTTAATTTACTTATGCTAACTCTTGTTATCCCAAAGGGATCGTAAGTCTTAGTTATAATTGCTACAAACGATCTTAGAGGATAATCTTGTAAGCACCATGCTTTGGAGCCGGGTTGGTGACCGTACTTTGTTGCCAAGAGTGAGTATGTGTACTGATCTGAGACTGTCGTTTTGAATTTTCGTAAATTCAAGGAGGGAACTCTACTAATGATTTTAAACACGAATCAATAATAAAATCTGTAGGAATCAAATGATCATAATGCCATCTAGCTGCTTTCGACCACAGCGACTACATTCGTTGGCTTTCTAGAGCTTTGTTGTGCTGCATTACAATGATTCAAAACCCTGTTTTTTCTCACCGACCCGGTCGGTATGTTTTGCTTAAAATTACAGTTTATAAACAAAGAAAATTTAAAAAAAGCTGTGGCAGAATTTACAGAGGGATACTAACAGCACAATAATATGATAAAAGAATTCTCTGAAAACAGGCCAACCATTGCAGATTTACAAAATATCCAACATTTTTCAATACACACAACAACGAACTGCGATACCAAAACGAAAAAAAAACTTTTGTTTTCTAAAAATCCTGTTCAATATTCATACATAATAATTACTGGTTCCGAGTACGGTACAAGGTACAATGCGTCACAGAATAAAATGAAAAAATACTTGATGCCCATTCTTGTGTCCTGGTATACCCGATTACACCCTTCAGGTCCCTTGTGAAGCTTTGTGTGTCACATAAAATTACTTTAGATAATAACCGACGATTTTTCCTATGAAATTTGCAATTTGTTTTGCGTTTTATAACATTAAGAGGGTATTTCTATTATTTTTCTTGAATTATGCTCGTGATTTTTGTCTGTCTGTTTGTACCGACTAACCCCCGAAACGGCTGGAATAATTTTGACGGTATTTTTACTGTCTGGTTTATGTTATAAAGAGATTTAGGCTACTTTTATTTGGGAATAAGGATTAGAGTTCCGTGAAATAAAAACTCATTCAATTGTTTACAAACTAAAATAAGGAAGTAATTTTTTATGATAATTTCAAGCAGGTGAAGGTCAGGGGAAACAGCTAGTTTGATGTTAAAGTACTAGTTAAAACTAATTACTAAGATAAATTTGCCAGAGATTCAGTTGTTCTCTGAGAGATGCCAAAAATTAACTTAAGTATTATAAGTGCTTCACAATCTGATCACACTTTATTAACCAAAAATATCCTTATTAAAACCAAGAAGTGGTTATAAAAGATTTTATTAAACAAACTTTCATACTTGTAGCACTAAGCATTTTTTTTAAACTTAATTCTTGTTGAATATTAAAACAATGGTTACTCTGCTAGTCAAACTTAAAAGTAAAAGAAAAAAAAAACTTGACAGTTTGTTCCTTGATTAAATCACTGTTGGTAAAGTAAAATTTTATTTTATTGTGGTTGTTGAATTGAATAAAAGTTAATAAACTTGATCTTTTGAAAGCATGTTTTATTTCTTTGACATACAGTTTAAATTTAAATGAATTAGAGCACTCAATACAATGTTGTATATATAGAGTGACAACATAAGAGTGTATTTGAGCTCGCTACTCAGAAATTATATTTTTCCTTCCCAAGGTATGAAATACGAAAATAATTAAAATGTTTGCGGTAAGTCTCAGATGTTTTCATCAAACTAATTAAATGTCGCTTAGAAAAGTATTTTAATAGAATTGGTATTTTTTCTAATTTTCTTGGCTGTTTCTAGGTGTTATACAAGTTTCAGCTGAAATATGTAGGAAAATGTTTATAGAAATTCTCTCCTAGCAACATAATAAATTGGGGGGGGGGGGGGATCATCAAATAACCCCTCCGGCTCTTGGGCAAAGCGAAACGGAGTGTCAGACTTCTATTGACTAAAAACCACCCATGTTCCTTTTTAGCCCTTTATATCGCAGTATCTCTTACAACATCCCGCAGCCCCGGCGTCTGCCCTTGCATGTTGCTGACACCTCTTTGAGGCGCGCGTGGAACACGAACTCCTGTCGTCGTCATAAGACGGACAGACGGCGAGTTAGCCCATTACTCACAGTCCACGCCCCCGCTGCCCGGAGCGTCTCCCGCGGCGGCTGGGACGAGAGGTTCTCTCCCTCTCACGTTCCGCCACCTCCTTTGCTAGCATCACTGCTTCGCAGAAGGAGGCGACGGCGTCCCATTCTTCCTCGACCATGACTTGCACTTGGTCTGGACGCGAGAGTTCGCCGCCGCCGATCGCTGCTACGAGAACACGCCGGGGCTCCGCCCAAGTGGGGCAGACCTCCTCGGCAAAACCGTGTCTAAAGTGGCCCGGACGTTCGAGTGAGCTAAAACCAACTAAAGTCACTTATGGGCAAAAATGAGCTACATATACCTTTAGAATCTCCTTTTCAAGATCTACATACTGGTAAAACCCGATTTCTTCTGGATTTAGTTTTTTGATAAAGTAACTGAACAGGAGATTTTTTAAATAAAGAACAGACAAAACCCAATAAGTGTCGGTTAAAGCAATGTTTTAGCACTGTAAGCAACGTTTTTTCGCCGGGAAAAACATTTAATCGCCGTTTTAGTGGTTTTAGCATGATTCAAGTTGAATGAACAATGACAATTCGATTACTAAGTAAAGAGACTAAACATTTCTTCTTAGTTTAAGCAACTACTCAATAAAGAAAAGAAGAAAGAAAGAAAAAGTATTTATTGTTTCACACAATAAGTGAACATACAATTTTTTTTTAATTAAAGTAATCAAAAACTGCTGTATAAATTCATTTCTTCAAAAGATAAGAAAACATTGCGGCTACAGGAAAAACCACTAGGTAATTAGCACTTATCAAGCCATTCTTTAATTTTTCCTACATGTTTTGAGAGTTATTTCCTTTCACTCGAATCACATAATATTATAAAGGCGAAAGTTTGTGAGTTTGTATGTTTGTTACTTCTTGACGCAAAAACTATTGATCTGATTTGGATAAAATTTGGTACACAGATAGTTTTTAGCTTTGATTAGCACATAGGATAGTTTTTATACCGATTTTATCTTCCTTTGGGATAATTTTTGAGTTGTAGCGGGTAAAGCCGTTGGCAACAGCTAGTAATCTAGAAATAAAAATACACGAACTCTCCTCATTATCAGCTGTTTAATAGAAATTTCACGATTCGAAACACGATTTTCTCGAAACTATAAATTGTACAGTTAGTTGGGTTTTGCAGTAAGGATATTATACTGTCTTGCCATCTGGCATTATGCTGAGCTGAGGTCCTTATGGCGTTATTAAATTTGTTATGTCATGTATAATTTTCATAGTATTTTTGTTAGGAATGCCAAACAAATACAATTGTATTTTTTTCTTTCTACTCTAAACCTGTCTTGTCCATGCTACCAAGTATGTCAAACGTGGTCCATTATTGAGGCTGGCTGGGAATAACAAAACAACCCAACGTTCAACGAAGAATCAGGTCTTTTCCCCGGAAAGGTCAGTTCGTTGACATTAAGCCTCATGGGTTGATAAGCTTCCTCGAAACATTGTATGGAACCAATTCCATACATGTCTCGAGCTGAGTATAGCTAGTTAGAATGTTGCTTTAACCAATAAGTATAATATTAATTATTTTTATTTTATAAATGAGTTAGTTTTTATGTAGGTACGTAATTAAATCAACAAGCTCGTTTCAACATTTGGACATTCGGTCTGTCTGTTTTCCAGTTATTAATTGGTTTCTTCTAGAGAAGCATCTTTCGCCATAAGCCGTGCCATCGCTTTGCATTAGGCGAGTTACGGCCAAACGTGAGCCAATTTGAAATAAAAAATTGTAAGACACTGTGTTTATCTCAATCAATAAATCACAACGCGGATACACTAAGACAAATGAGTATTTTGATTCACAGAGTTTTAAATAAATATTTATATAGTAATAAATATTTTAAAACATTTAAAAAATATATATATATTTATTTAGTGTACCGAGTACCTACGAGTATTACCCCCCTTACCAACGGCGACTTTTTGTAGCGGCGCTGCCCTTAATTATAGCTTTGTACATGGATTTTTGATTTTGGAGGCTGAAGCTATTTTTTTGCTGAGCATTCAACAAGTCAGCCACCAAGTCTGAATTTACGAAATTAAAACCTTAATATTTTTACTTTCACGATAACAATTGATGATGAATCAATCACCCTACATTCAATCAATCAATCGACCCCATCGCAGTCCACTACTAATTTCCGTTCAAAGTTCAAACACTGATCAAATCAAGCGGATTTTATGAATGATTGACGTAATTTCAAAGCGTTTGTGAGCCGTGTTTTAGTGGGGTCAACGCAATTAGCACCCGTGGACACTGGTCGGCTAATATTTATCCTCTCTAAATAGTATAGGTGGTTGTGCTGTTCAGATGGGCTACTGATTATCCCGTTAAATTGGATTAAGGAATAAAGTGGTAAGCAAAGATGAAAAATAAATAGTCTAATATTATTTTGCGTCTGACAACCGAGCACGTGGTTAAATAATGAAAGCCGCTCGGGTCTAGGTCTTTTCGAGGATGGGTGACCAACCATTTTATACCGAGTTTGAAGGCACGGTTGGCGCAGTAGTTAAAGCAGTGATTGGACTGCTGCGCTGCGTGTCCCGATTTCGATATTAATAAATAGTATAATACTTATATGACCTACAGATAGACAGTACCTACAGTTCTGGGTAATACGATACCCTTTAGTAAGACTGGTTGTCAGACTTTCGGCACACTGACTACCTGAAACGACTGCCAAAGATCCACAAATGATAGCCACTGTACGATTTTCATGTACCTCTATCAAATAGCACGAGCATTTGAAAAAAGCTTATCCTTTACGCTACTTATTAGAAAACTAGCTGACACACGCAACTTTGTCTGCGTCTCAATAATATTATTATATAGCTTACAACCTTCCTCGATAGATCGACTATCCAACAGAGTAATGTTTTTTTAATGATCTTTTTACTGTTGAAAGAATTTTCAAAGTCGTCAAAGTCATTTTTGAGTTAAATCGTAACAAACAAAAAATCAAATCTTTCCTCCTTTAATATTAGTTTAGATTACCTTAGATTATATTATTAAAGTGAGAATTACTATAGGTACCAACCTATCTCTTACTGTTAAATATACAATCATCATCATCAGCCTATATTGTTCTCACTGCAGGAATTCAGTCTTCCTCTATAGGATGGGCTATAATCCACCACGCGGGCCCAGTGCGGATTGGTAGATGTCACAATACATCTTCAAATTTTTGGTTGATATTCCGGGTTCCGCATGATGTTTTCCTTCACCGTTTTAAGAGCAGTGGTGATGAAATAAATTACACAAAATAATGCGCCTGCCTGGGTTCGAATCCACGACCAACAGTTCGAAAGCCGGGGCCGTCACCACTGGGCCACCACTGCTTACACAGTAAACTGTATTGAATTTGAATTTCACGGAAGCCAGAATCTCCACGTATCTACATTAAGACGCGAGGGCCAGCGGAACGCGTAATTATTTTATTGCGCGGACATTTTTACATTGCGATATCTTCTAAGGTATTTGTTTAAACTATATAGAGTACGGGCATAATATTCTATAGTAAATGTTCGTTCTAACAAACACATTTATTTAGATATAGATTAATACCATATGGGTTAAATAAGCTTAGCAAAAATAATTCTATTTAACCTAACATTTCAATAGTAAAAAATGGTGACAGTGAGTCAATCTTAATAAATAGATATATGCTGTTGCGGACTTTTTTGTAGAACTTTTAAAGAGAACCACTTCCTCCATACATGATAATATTTGCATTACTTAAACCATTTTCACAGCGCACGCAACGGAAGCTCTCAATAAGGAATATCGTTTCCCGTTTTTGCAACATTTTTCATTTACTCTCCACTCTTATTGGTTGTAGCGTGATGTTATATAGCCTAAAGCCTTCCTCTATAAATGGACTGTCCAACACAAAAAGATTTTTTCAATTCCATCAAGTAGATCCTGAGTTTTTAGTGTTCAAACAAATAAACAAACTCTTCAGCTTTATAATGTATTAGTATAGACTATAAAAAAGTTTGTTTTCCTTTACGGAACTGTATGTCAAAGGTACATAGAACGCTTTATATTCCAACATTTTTCCTTTTTCCGTAACATGCAAGTGACACTTAACTTTTATGTTTTCCTGTTCAAACGTGTTCAAGGTAATCAAAGTACTGAAAACCTGTAAGAAACACATCGTACAGGTATACAGAATTTCTTCGTAAAAATACATAGCAGGCACGATACAATACATGCGACATGAAAAACTACACGTGTGGTATATTTAAAGAAGTAAAAAAAAAATTTGGATTTTCAATGTGTTTTGTCTCATAGGTTATGGCTCCGTCATTTATAAGGTGATTTAAAAAATCTTTTTTATGTAGTGTGTGTGTTTTTTTGTACTTTCTGATAGATCCCACAGAAATTTCATCAAAATCGGATCAGGAGTTTGGTTCATCATGGTCTTTATTATCATCTAGAACTTACAATCTAAAATTTATTACGGACAAGAATACAACATACACCACTTAAAAAGAGTAAAATATTTTCTTGAAAGTAAAGTTATTTTACACTTTTTAGTGTTTTCTTTTGATTTTTTTCATCTAAATGTATGTACACTTAAAATAAATACCTTCCATTTATATTGAAAGCCACAACACACAGATTTTTGTAATTGCTTAAACACCAGAAATAAAGCAGAAAAAGGTTTGCATAAAAATAGTGCGCTCAACTTTTTTTAAAAACACTCTCTAACTTCACCAAAACATGTAAGTACACTCGCCACGAAAACTAATTTACGTAAAAAAATTAATTCTGTCACCCTTATCTTGGAGAGCAAAACTTTTTTACTGATAAAAAATGAAATTAAAAACGATAAATCTTGTTGGTGACGTCACATCTTGTTGGAGCAAATAATGTTGAGTTAGCATGTCAGTCGGCTTATGACTTTTGACGATAAGCTTACTTCTATTGAATGATAAGATTTTTGAATTTAGATCTTTGTTTTGAGGAAGATGATTTGAACTGGGTCTACAAATATAGATGCACCTAGAAAACGCAAGGGCTGCAATTTGGATTGCCCGGCTTAAGCATTTTGTAAGCTTAACGGGCTTGCTGTCAGAGCAAGCTTGTTTGTTTAATACAACAACGTTACAACTCAAAAACTAAATTTTAGACATTAAAAAAGAACAAAAACGAAATCACGTTTATATGTAACTAAATAGTTCAGGTATAACGTCTTAGTAAGAACTCAAAAAAATGGCACGATTAGTTTTCACACGGATCATGATATTTGCGTTATCCAGGCAGTCCGGGTAAATCGAAATAAAGGGTGTCGAAGTACCCTTAATGCAAACGAAAAGCACGTATTCTCCCCACCACTGCGATATTTTTTTTGTTCTAGACCATACGTGGGAACATGCCATAGTTACGGAGATATTGGGGGTCAAAGTTCCAAAATTTTCACAGCTGTTTTTGTAAATACCAGTGTTTCAGGTTATAACTTTACTTAAATTACTTCCATGGCCCCTTTACTATTCAAAGCATCCTCTAGCAAAATGTTTCAAAAGTGATTTTTGACCCAAAAAAAAAGTCGTTTCCCAGCAAAAAATTTTGCGTTGGGTTACTTAGTTTGATGTACAGAACGATTGGTTCACGGATGTGTGAAGGGTATATTTACACCCTGTATGTGGTTGATGTAGCGATCTTAGACCGTCGCGTTTTTCTTTTTATAGCCAATATTTGAAAGCTTTCACGTAACATTAGCTCTAAAAAAACCTGGTCAATTCATGATTATAAAAATGTTAGCCATGAGATGTAAAATAATAGACTTCAGTCAAGTGGTTCGAATTTTGTTGATAAGGAAAACTTTTCACTATATTGCTTCAATTTATTTTAAAATATTACTTTCATCTGCTTAACCCTTATGGGATTACAGTTGCAATAATATGCTATGATATTACAGTATGCTACAGTACGACACCATTACTACAAAATAATAATACGTCCATATTTATGTATTTCGTTTCGCTGACAGCTGTGATAGTAACACCGGTATTAACAAGTTAATAATATCATATTAATTAATTAATAATCGCATTGTAATATTTAACGCTGATATGAGAACCGAAATCAAAACAAAAGTTGTTTATTAAATTCACTGTGAATTATTATTCCTAGTAATAATTTGTAAAACAAGAGACGAAAACCGATTCATACAAACAATGAATTGAGAGTTATTCAGACAGTCAACATCATTCAGATGTGATTACCTTCCCTTTGAATCGGGTAACAAGGTAAATTCTCAAATTAGGAAAAATTCAAATTAAACAATCGAACAAACACAGCCAATCAGAAACGCAATACGATTTCAACTTAACCCGTCCGCTGCGACCACAAAAACATTTCAACATCGATTTTTTTTCAAATTTCGAACGGACAAAAAACAAAAGAGCTAATTTGTCCATTCGAACAAAAACGGAAGGCTGACGAGGGGGAAAAAACAACAGAAATCTTTTCCATTCTTCATTCGAGGAAGTGACAAATGCCTTGAGACAGGGAATGGCAAATGGCGCGAAATTAAAGCCTAATTTTTAAAAGTTGTGAAAAAAATTGTGTTTTTTTGCCCCTTGCCGTGAATCGCGTTGATCTTAATTAGGCCACTCGGAGTGCTAATTCATCGTTTATACTCGGTTACGTTAATGTTAAACGCTTAAGTGTAAGATTGGGGTGTAAAGATGTGACCTCAGCTTTGTATTATAGCCGACATTAAAGTTTATGAGTCCTAAGATAGATGGTACGCGAGTGCCCTCTAAAATCAGGTGTGATATAGACTGTTATTTTGATGGGAGCTTATATTTTACTGCGTTTCAACGGCCATTGGAGATGATAGAATACATTAACTGTTTATTGTTTAACCTTTAAAAATAATTGACTGCGTCGTCGGTAGAGTGGTTGAAAGCGCCACTACAAATCTGGGTTTCGATTTGTGATTTGGCAAAACGAAAATGAGTTGTTCCATCAGGAAATTTCTCAGTCACGAGTCTGCATTTTGTGCTCACTTGATGGGAATAGGTTCATCCACTATAACATGGGGCTTTAAAACATAACTGGTGAAACATGGGAGTACTATTAGAGTACACCTTGGCCTGAACCCTTGGGAATTATAGTCGGGATGTTTAAAAAATAATTGTGTAGAGTAAATATTTTTCGTCCATCTTGAAATTGACTTTGACAGGATATCGATTGGTTACCCTGAGCTGGGACGCACCATATTTCACTTTTACTTTCAAGAGTGATAGCAAATTGTCTAGGCATCGCTCATGCATCTATTAATCTCTTCAGTTAATCTTTTAAGGCCCTGAAGAAACTCAACTACAATAACTCATTGGTGTTAGATTTTAACTTACGACCTCAATCGTTATGGTCATTAATCAAAGTCTTCGGCTTGAGGATATTGTCGCTGAAGTTTGAATAGTTTTACTTCTTCTGATAGGTACTGCTTAATGTCCTACTATTTTTTATACGTCAATCAAACTAAAAATATCGGGGAATAATAATTTGGACTTGTTTTTCAAACAACTACTGAACTTTAATTTGTTTGTGAAGTTTTATTGTATACCTGAGTAAGTTGTAGATGCACCTTAAAAAAAATCATTTATGTGTGTTTGTGTGACCGATCTACAACAAAAATAATAATGATTATTCTATTGTAATTAATTAATACTCTTACTGCGGTACTCAGAGTTATTTAACGTTTACTTAGGCCGTCACTTAGTAAAGATTTGACATACTTTTGTATGACAAAACTGTCAAAACCTTTACTAAGTCATGGCCTAAGTAATCATTAAAGCTCTCTGAGTGCGGCAGTTAGCCATATAATTAAATGATTAAATCATCAGCGTCAAGTACTTCTTCTCTTTTTATATTTGTGACGAATAACTATCACGCATGAACAGTTTATTTCTTAGCGATTAAAAGTTTAGTAATTAATGTTAATGATAGAATTTATTATTCCATCGAAACTTGATCAGCTAAGAGATAGTTTTGAAAACAGCTTATTATCGCCACCATTAAAACGTATAAGTACACCAAGCTAAGTATCCAACCAGTCAGCCACAAAACTGTATTATTTATAAAAGTAAAATAAAGCTTTTCTACAATTTCATAGCAATACTGAATAAATCCAAGGTCGAGTGAAATAGGATCGTTTGTAGTCCGCAGTAATAGCCCCCAAATGGGTTAAGTTGCATTCTTGGAAAAATTGTATTACGCCTCGGCATTTAGAGGGTTAGGTTGCCGCATTTTGTGGCTGCTTTATTGTGGACTGTTAATTCTAATTTCGTCTTGTTTTAGGTGTATTATTACGAGAGTTTTTAGACTATTTTATTTAAAATATGAAAGTCGTGTTATTTTAACTTGTGTGACTTTAATCGTACGTAATTTACAAATCATGTGATTTATTCCTAGATAAATACGTTATCAAAAGATAAACCTCTTTCAATAACGTATGTGTGATATTTAGAAAAAATACTACGAACAGGAAAAACAATGGAAGTCATTCCACAATTTCCAATCATAAATGTTCTACTATCGTTTTCACTAGGAAAAAAAACATACAGACGAATTAAGAGCCTCCTCCTTTTTGGAAGTCGATTAATTATAAGCAGCTACTAGGTATTACCTTTACATTATTTCGCACAATCCTCTCGACAAAGAATGGAAGAATTCAGCCCTTTATCAAGGATCCCAATTGTTTTGTTCCAATCCAATTAGTTCCTAATTGGTTAACGAAAGTTAACAATTCATCGACTAAAATTGTATACAAATAAATAAGTCGATTTTGTACACTTGCTATAACAACAGTTAGTTCACTCACTGTTTGCATTCTGCTAAAAATAAAATGGAGTTTACTGCTCGAATAACTTCAATTTAGATTGATGTTTGAGCGCCTGAATATAAATTCAATTAACTGACCAATTAATTGATTAACACTGCCGGTTAAATCTAGTCGTTTATTTTTTATTTATATTGAAAGGCGCTACTGTTTGAATTGGCTATTTGAGGTGTTTTATTTTGAATTTGTTTGCAATATTGAGAGTCAATAATGCCTTATTGTTTGCGTCGTTTTTTGCATTAGGTAGTCTACCTATTTGTTCGCTGATTTTTTCGCTTTTACAACACATGTCAACAATCAAATTGAACCGTTAGTTAGGACATTACGGTGACTTTTCCGACGTGTTCACGAACTACACACTCTAGTGACAACGACTAAGAAGCACTGGAGCATGCATTTTATACAGCATGTTGCAAATCATCGTAACACGACTTTGGAATCTCGGAACTCACGCGAAGGAAACAAGCGAAGCGCACACGCTTCATTTGACGCAAGTCGTATTGCCCTAAGTCTAGAACGGGCCCATAAAGTACCCTGCATTATAGTACCCCTTCCCATTGCAAGAGTAATTATTATAAATGTTTATTGATAAATGTTCATTTTTCTGTAACTCGGTTACAAATAGTACATTGTTATCCAAGGGACGAAAATTACTTATTTAGTCCCGAGACGGGGTTTGGCGCCCGTAACGTAGTGAGGGCGCTAATAGCTCGAGGGACTAAAAAAGTAATTTACCCGAGGTAAACACTGTGCTTTTCATTACGAATACGAGGAAAATAAGAACATAAATTTTCAAATAAAGATAAAATGAGTGTAATCGGATATTGTCGCTTTCCCGCTTATTTTGTGTTTTTTTTTGTAATCTGGTCGTCAAGCTATACAGTCAGTATTTTTCATGATAATCAATAAAAAAAGGCAAAGATTTTGTCGAAATCTATGTCATTTTAGAGAAATAGTTCAAACTAAACCATATTAAAGTCATAATATAATTTTATTCTTAAGAACTTGTCTTTATGTTATTTTAATTTTAACTCGCTCTGTAAGTAATTGAGTGGCTGTATAAAAAGTTCGAACATGGTTCAATAAACATGTGAAAATAGACCAAGTTTTTTTTTAATAATTTGACAGCTGTCAGTTGAAAGCAATTCTCCCTAGGGCTGAAAGTAGTAGTTTCAACACGCACCGCAGGCATGTCCTACTTTCATAGTATAAGTAATGAAAAATATATTTATGTAGCATATAAAAGCGTTAAGCTAGATAAAGTTCCACTCATAGTTTTCGACAATATCCGTTGTAACGATGTACGTAAATCAGTAATTGCCTAATTGCCATGATGCCTACCGGATTCGGAAACCCGGATATAAATAAACCTACGTTATATTTTAGTACATTTCCAGAATTCTCGCGAAACGATCATGGAACAACAAAGCGTAGAGTGAGACGGACTGACGAAATAGTGTAATTTGTTTTCAAAGTAATGAATAATTATAACATAATTATTATAATGCCTGGTCAAAACATGATGTGGCAAAGATGTCTCTGATGAAATTAGGAGTAATATTTATGTTTTAGTTTCATATGCTTCATGGCCGCTACTACTAATGATGTCATCGAAAAAGACTTTAATCGAAACGGGTTCCGCAAAGCGACGATCGGAATGAACATTTTTGTTTTTTTAAAGTAGGTACGTTGCCCCACACTAGGAATTTCTACTGTATCGTGAGTGCGTTTACAAACATTAAAAAAAAAATATATATACATATAATTGTTCCGTGCGGGGATCGAACACGCGACAAGCAGCGCAGCATTCCTATCGCTCAGCCACTGCGCCATCTGTGCCGTTACACATGTAAACACAAACAAATTTTTAATTCGACTTAAATCTTCAACACAAATTTTATATTTCTATTATTTCATTAACAGCCACTTTTTACATTAATAACCACAAGTTAAAACAGCTTTCCCGTTACCGTTCTAAATTAACACCGGAGCGCCAACATGGTCTATTTTTCATTAATTCCCAGATCTCGGTGATAATTTATCGTTCGCAGCACCATTACTTTTTTTATTTAACTTTTCTGGAGGACTTGCACCAAGATAATTAATATTTAGTACTCTAAGAGCTTTCTAAGCTGTCTTGGTGAAGAAACTTTATGGAAATCCGATGTATTTTCCACTGAAACATTTTTCAGTGCAAGAGATTTATGTCAGTTCATTTGAATAGAAGAAGTTTCTAAAATTACTTGACTACATTTTATAAGTACCTAGAGGTTTTGAAGATTTAAAAAAAAAAAAAAATATTGTAAAATTTAATTGTCTCCAGGGAAATTATAGAACGTAACACTTCGTTAATTCTATCTTAAGAATTGATCGAAAGAGCAATCGATTGAAGGGTTTGCGTTAAGGCTCGTCATCATGTGGACGGTGAGTAATGGGCTAGCTCGCCGTTTGTCTGTCTTATGACGACGACAGGCCGTGTCTAGGCGCGTTCGTGTTTCAAGCGCTTCTCAAAGAGATGTCAGCAACATGTAAGGGGCCCGCAAGGGCCGACGCCCGTCGTTGCTGCGTGATGTTGTAAGAGATACCGGGCGGTTTTTAGTTAGTAGAAGTCTGACACTCCCTTTCGCTCTGCCCAAGAGCGGGAGGGGTTATTTGATGATATCCCACCACACAAAAAAAAGGCTTATTATCATGTAACTTTGCTGAACTGAACTGGGCGTATCGTATTTATTTATTTTTCTATTTGAAAGGTGCTGCTGTTTGAACTTTTTGTAAAATTTTATATCAATAAAAAGATGATTCAAATCAAATCAAATCAAATCAAAATATTTTTATTTCACATAGGCCTACATGGGCACTTATAAAACGTCGGTAAAAAGGGGCTCGGTTCGGTGCATTGGTCGATTCCTAAGGAGAAGAACCGGCAAGAAACTCCAAAGGTTACTCTTTTAATTGCCACGATATCAATTATTTTTACAAAGAAACTAAAATATTACCACATCCAATCTTTTATTTTCACTATCAATAAACTTAGAAACAAAATCTGTATTCACCATTCAACTTATCAGATTTATATAATACAAAGATTATTTTCTTAACAGTCATCGACTAAGAACTCTTTCTTCGCTTTTTTTGTCTCAGCTCTTTACCGCTGCGTTGACTTAGGCGCCAAGACTACACTAGATTCTGATTAAAACAGGTTTTTAATTAAAACAACCCCTCAAGTTAGCAGTATCGGTTGGACTAAAGTTCCTAAGTGAAAAAGTTTAAGAGATACCTGCGAGCCATGTCTTCGAGTTTGGACTTTGGACGTAATGATTTGATGAAAAGGTTTTTTTTTTGGGCACTTAAGGAAAAGTTGCTTTGGAATTTTAAAATATCATGGTGATTACCTATGAGATAGTGACATTTACCTACTTCATGGATATGAGGATGGCTTAAATTGAGTATCATCAGCATTTTTAAATAAAAATCAGTTTATGTACTGTTTGTACAAACAAACAGTGGTAATAATGTTGTACTCAAAGAGAGATGTAATTTTTGGGACATGACAGTATGTTAATAATACCTAATGAACCTTATTCTTTGACAAGACAAAACGGCATTAAATATACAGGCCTATGTTTTTATCAATATAAGATTTATCACCGTACAACCAAATGTTATGGTATACACTGAAATTTTGCTTCATAAAACCCAAAATTCACAACCTCCAATACTCAGTTTACATCAATATCAATGTTCTACACCCAATGAAAATGTCACGATTCCAAAGCAATATTTTATTGCAAACGAGTCGAGTATTATCTAGTATTAATCTATTCTGAGGTCTATACTCCCGCGGTCAAGGGTGAGTAACAGCGGCCATCAAATGTAAAATTATACGGGTCTAAGTGCAGACCTCTATAAAACTGGACTTGTATGATTTTGGCACGTGGATGTTGAGTCTAGAATGCTATAGAAGGAACTAATAAAAGGTGTAAAAGTACCCTTAACGCAAACGAAAGGCACTTATTCTCCCAACCACTGCGATATTTTTTTTGTTCTAAACCATACCAGGGAACCCCCCTAGTTACGGAGATATTGGGGGTACAAGTTCCAAATTTTGCACAGCTGTTTTTGTAAATACTAGTTTATCAGGTTGTAACTTTACTAAAATTACCTCCATGAACCTTAGTGCTACATTGAGTTTTACCTTATAATGAAATTTTTTACACCAAAAAAAGTCGTTTCCCAGCAAAAATTTTTGCGTAGGGGTACTTAGTTTGATGTACAGAATGCTTGGTTGACGTATGTGTGAAGGGTTAATTTACACCCTGTATGTAGTACCTACACAAGGTGTAAACCTGACCCTTCATGAAGCCGGGAACTAAGCATTCTGTATATCAAACTAAGTAAGCCTGGCCTCAAAAATTATTGCTTGGAAACGACTTAGTTTCTGGCATGATAAATCAAGTTTTACGGTAGGACTCAATGTTACCCACCCAAGATACTGTGCTGTTAAAGTTGGAAATTTTATCCCCGATGTCTTTGTAAGGTGAATAAGTGCTTCAGCTACGTTAAACCAATTTTCACATCGATTATCAGCATCCAGAAATAGCAGCAGCAGCAGTCTACTGTACTGAACCGGTAGTTACTGTTTAAGTGATCATAACTTACGCCCGTCGGGGCTGCGGGATGTTGTAAGAAATACCGCGGCCTTGGCATATAGGGCTAAAGGAACATGGGTGGTTTTTAGTCAGTAGAAGTCTGACACTACCTTTCGCTCTGCCCAAGAGCGGGAGGGGTTATTTGATGATTTTCCACCCGCCAAAAAAAAAAGTGATCATAACTTTTACCTGGATCAAAATATATTAACTGTCCCATAAAATGTTGAGTAGACATTGCATTTTTGTATGGAGCAGCCAAATGCTTTTTCGTGATTACTAAGTCTGTACGGTCATGCAGTAAGTCTTTCAGTTTAATGGTCTGTACTGAGATGGACGTTAGCAGAACCACTATATTTTTTTTTCATATAGAAGAAATAAATAACTTACTTAATAGCCATCCATAAATTTCAACCCTTGTCAAAAACTGCCTATTGAAATATTCGTGGAAAGAAATTACTTAAAAACAAAAGATAAGCAAACGCACCCAAGCCACTTAGAAACTAAAGACCTATTGAATTTGGTTTAAAATAATACTCGAAAAGCAATAAATCGTACGTTAAAGTAACCTCTTATCCGGAGTCTGGACATCTGTTAAGCAGATGTGTGGATGGACGATACAGGGAGGCGCATACGCAATGTTATTTGGCGGGAATCGACCCGACGCCATGCTTTTGGCCAATGAGCAGGCGTCCTGCACAAAAACAGCCAATAAGACAGATTTACTCGCGTTTGATGGCATTCCAGGTGGGGCTATCTGGATGTTGGGAGGGGGATGCGTGGTCAGAGACGGAGGACACACGGCGTCGAGGACAGAGAGGAAGTGGAGACAGCGAGCGAGATGTTTGCAGAGTGAAAATTAGAGTTAATTTGATTGAATATTGTTGGTATCTTAAAATAAAGTTTAGAAGCAGTGTAACTAAGTAGTATTAGTGAAATAGAGACGGAGAGAGAGAGCTGAAGTTTGGTAACGTATTCCAAGTTCAAATTTTGTGTTAAAGCAAGATCCCAAGCTAATTTACTATAACTTCAGTCACCAAATCTGTTTAACGGCCCAGTAAAATATGGAGGCTGCTACAAACTTCGATATCTTATATTCACTAAGACAAAATACACGAGAGCACCTTTGGTCCAACCTGGACAAGGTAGCTATGTTACTATTCTTGATAATGGTAATTTATCTCCTAGTGATAGCCTGTGTAGAGTTTTTGAGGCGATGGAAAGGTGGAAACTGTGGGCAAATCGTGTTGAATTGTATAAGAGATATACATCACACAGACCTTGAACTACACGAAATGGCTAAAGCTAGAAAGTTGAATACACTACTGTAAATTATCATGGGATATTGTGACTTATGTACTTACCTTGAATAAAACTGTGTAACTATTATGTGTGCTTAACTCCTCTCTCAGTTTGTCTTACGATTTATATAAACTGAAACATAATTGTCAAATATTGTGCACATATGTGTGTAGATCTAAATTGTGTATGTCAGAAGGGTTTTTCGCTTGAGATGTTCCGTTTTCCCTTATCTGACTAGGTTTAGGAATGGGACACTCGACCTAGGCTCGCCATCATCTTAGCGAACCTAGGTCTAAATAAACAAACAGTTTCTTTCGTAAAATAATTGTCAAATATTGTGTACATATGTGTGTAAATCTAAATTGTGTATGTCAGAAGGGTTTTTCGCTTGAGATGTTCCGTTTTCCCTTATCTGACTAGGTTTAGGAATGGGACACTCGACCTAGGCTCGCCATCATCTTAGCGAACCTAGGTCTAAATAAACAAACAGTTTCTTTCGTAAAAAAAAGAGAATAAATGAATAATTTAAATCAAAATCACCTCTTTCTTTTATATCCCAAGATTACATGTGTAGAGAATGTTATAACATGAGATTGATAAAAGTAAGGTCAAGTCATAACAAAAGCATTGTTTTAAATCAGTGTATTAAATCAGTTTGGTTCTCCATTAATGAGCTCTCCACATGCATATTGAAGCTCGAATAACACGATTATACGTTATTGGATTTATCCAAATACAATAATTTGTACTTCTATAGACCAGATCTGAGATAGAAATCCAGATCTAAGTCAGATATTTTAATCAGGGTTTGAGACTATAAGTTCCTTCTGAACTAAAGTAAACCTAGTATAAATCAGTAAAATCCCAACTGAGTGAATAGAGACGCTAAGCTACGGTAACTTAATCATCACTTTGATTCAAGTCATTAATATCAGCGACTCAGTCATAGAATGAGAAACTAAGCAGCTATAATGTAATTATGTGGGTGCAAGCCAATAATCACTTAATTATTTAGAGGAGAAATACTGTTCTTGAGAGAGAAAACCATTTCGGCTGTGTTGTGATATAATATACATTAATATTTCCTAACGCCGATAGGCTGATGATTTGAGAGACACGACTGAACGACGCCTCTGGTGGTGATAACTTAGCATATCATTACACGCCATGTCTTGCAATCTGACCCCGACCTAGATTTGGCCAAATCTAAATATAACTCAAATATAAACACATATCAAAACCATGGTTCCGGGGGAATGCCTGCCCTAACTGGGAATCTGGCAATAAAAAAATGCAAGTACCTGCCTTCACAGGATGTGGGAATCACTAACGCTTCTCAGCGAATAAATAGGGAGTCAGATTGCTCCCCCATAACAATGATTAAAGACCGTGTCGCGGTGCAGGGTTCCCCAATGCTAGAACGATATCAGTCAGGCGCGGTGGCTAAACAAGCACAAACACACATGTATCAACTTACACAATCATTCTAACATGTCAAATTGAGTTTAACTTGTAAGTCTTTTATTTTAATCAGAGGAAGACTGATTAAGTATTGTACTAAGTAATAATATAGACGCGTAGAGACAAGCTCCGCATTATCGAGTAGAATGATTGATAAGTCTACATTGTTCGCACAGTGGAGTGTACTCAAGATTGACTTGTGGTAAATCTAAATCTAATTGTTGATTAAAAACCCGAAATGACTCTCACGATACAGTATTGTTTCTTTAAACACTGGTGTAAGGAAGTTCAATCCTTCCTAGATTAAACACAGTATTGATTCCAAAGGCTAATTAAGAAGCTAAACTCTCACTTTAGTATATTCACTCACGAAAACAGACAGACTAGACGATCAACGCGAGCCAACACAGAACCTTGGTAAGATGACAACACAGGACGTCATCTTTACCGTTATAGGATTTGGCCTTAGGACCAGGCCTGCCATCACAGAATTTGATGCCGCGTGACCAGAATCTAAGTACATATTCGAAATAACGATATGACTAGATCTATTCATATAAAATAAAAAAGAACACAACGTAGAAATTTAGAAATTGTGAAAATACTGAGAGGAGAGATAAAATACATACTGTGCATGTAATTATGTGTAATGTGTTGTACATTTAAATTTACCTTATGTATAGGGGGAGCAGAAATAAGCTGTATGTCTTACAAATAAATGTACAATTTACAGGATTCCAAGGAAGAGACTACAACGTCGGAAATATTTTCCTTAAGTTTATTTCCTAGATTAAGTTCTTCAGGAGGAGATTGCAACGCCGGAAATATTTTCCTTAAGTTTATTTCCTAGATTAAGTTCTTCAGGAGGAGACTACAACGTCGGAAATATTTTCCTTAAGTTTATTTTCCTAGATTAAGTTCTTCAGGAAGAGACTGCAACGCCAGAAATATTTTCCTAGAAAAATTTAAATTATATAATTACTAAAATTATTCCCTAGATTAGCTTATTTCTTAGATTAAATTCTTCGGAAGGAGACTGCGTGGCTAGAGATATTAATTTGCTTTACATTGTGTTGTTTATCTTGTGTTTATCCCTAACAATTTACCAGATGTCTGACGGGGAGGTTGCTTAAACGTACGAATAAATTAACATAATACGGGTGTAAACGGTTAGTAGAAAGGGAAATACAGTAGAGTGAATCGGGTTAAATAAAAAAAAAAAAAAAAAAAAAATGTCAACAGGTAGAGGAAGACGTAATAAAAGACAATTAGAATCAGATCGGGTTAATAATGACGTAACAGAGGCAAATGAACAAAACGAAGTCGAAGGCGTAGGAAATCCGACATTAGATTTGATTCTAAATAAAATCAATGAGTTCGATAAGAAATTACAACAACTAAGTTCGGATGTTAGCTTAATACATAATGGAAATACGAGTGGTTCTTCATCCGAGACGAATGGGGTAACTAATAACGGAAGTAATACGGCTGATAGACAAGAATTGATTAGTCCTACATCCGCGAGCTCTAATATAATATCTTCCGAAACACGGAATTTATATGTAATTCAACCATCAATTAGCAAACCAAATTTTGATGGAAAGCCATTCACTAATCCTATTGCATTTTTGAAGCGATTAAAGAAGTATATAAGGGCAGTAAATGGATCAGACCGCGAGATTGACATAGCGTTAGGGTGCATTACGGGGCATGCTCGAAGGGTTATGGATCTATATTCGAAAGGGTGGACTGTATTCGCCGATTTCGAGGCTGACTTCAGACGTATCTACTGGACTGAACGAATCCAGGAATCTGTAAGGTATAGGTTGATTAATTCAATATATAAGGGTGATTCGGGAATGACGATGTCGGAGCATTTCGCTGAGTACGCAGAATCAATGCAGTCACTGACTATTTCATTTAGTGAGCGGGATATAGTAAATTCTATTATGCGGCATTATAATATAGATATACAACGACTATGGTTTACTAGAGTTGAGGAAGTAGACATCATGAGCGGGATTAATTTTCTGAGGAGCATAGAACAAAATATTGTTGAGAAACCGAAGGAAATTGCGAGAAGTAACGTTGGTAGGAATTTTAGAGAAAGACGGAACAACTTGCCATCGTCGGGGCATCCGATTGTTGCGACAATATCAACTAATAAGTGGAGAAATAGAGGAAACTCGTCGAGAGGACGCGGGTATCGTCAGGGACGATCAAGTTATAGAACGAACGTTAACAGACCTGAAAAATCTGGAACTGAACAAGAGGGAACTAACATTAGGCCGGCTATCGCTTTTGTAAAAGAGGGCGAAGGATCTAACGCGTCGAAAAATGTGGGGAAGAGACAATCAAAAAACTAGAATTTCCCACACAACCTAGGTCCGATAAAATAATATTGTGTAGCACGGGAAAAGAAGGGACCTCGGAACGCGACAAGACAGGAATAGCTTACAAAATTTTAACTAACAGAGGATGGAAGTCGGGACAGAGTTTAGGAGTTGGCGAAGGAGGCCTTAGACGACTACTAAAACCTAACACAGACGGTGACGAATATGACTATCACTCAGTAATAAAAAGCATAGGAATTTTATTAGAAAATCAGTTTGACAACGTAATCGAGTGCATCAAGACAGGTATTGTGTGTGAGCTTTGCGTGGTGAGGAAATTATATACGTATACAATGATTCACGAGCTCGACGAGTCGATCGACGTAGAGATTGATTACTCTTTACCTAAATTACCGGAGGTATGCGTGAGGTTGTACGGCAGAAGTATGAATGCACTTATCGATACAGGGAGCCAAATTAGTGGAATAACTAGAGAATTGTACGAGTCGATTCTAAGGAGAAATGAAACTTTACCTGAGATTGCTATTCCAGCCATTCAAATACAAGGAGCGTTCGGATCACGTAGCGAAAGTACGAATCGGATTTTTTTAATAGAATTCAAATTAGGTAGTACCTTAGTCGAAGCACCTGTTTTGATTATGCGGCGGTTACCTAGATCATTAATACTAGGATATGACTGGCTAGAACGAGTAAAGGGAGTAGTGAGCTGTGGAAGCGAACGGACTTTAACGATAGAACATTTGGGAATTAGGACTTGCGTAAAACTGAATTCAGATTGCAAATTCGAAAGGTTAGGGGAAAGAGGACCCTACTGTCGAATGATTTCGATAAAGACATAGCAAAGGGAATTACAATGCAATACACCTGTTTTACTATTACGGAAACAATAAATAAAGTAGTAGTTGCTATGGGATAGGACGGACAAAGAAGACAAATAAATGCGTAGCCACCATCATAAAAACAGTAAACTCAAACTAAACAAACAAAAGGAGACTGGGTTGAATAAGTTTATTATCGTACTTGAAAAACAAACAAATAGACGTGGGAAATTTAAGGTTAGCGTGAGAATGTAAAGAAGGAAATAGATTTTTCAACGACCTAGTGTAACGATAGAGAGATATATGAGTACTAGGTGATTAAATAAATCTATTTGGGGGAGTGTGAGATGGACGTTAGCAGAACCACTATATTTTTTTTTCATATAGAAGAAATAAATAACTTACTTAATAGCCATCCATAAATTTCAACCCTTGTCAAAAACTGCCTATTGAAATATTCGTGGAAAGAAATTACTTAAAAACAAAAGATAAGCAAACGCACCCAAGCCACTTAGAAACTAAAGACCTATTGAATTTGGTTTAAAATAATACTCGAAAAGCAATAAATCGTACGTTAAAGTAACCTCTTATCCGGAGTCTGGACATCTGTTAAGCAGATGTGTGGATGGACGATACAGGGAGGCGCATACGCAATGTTATTTGGCGGGAATCGACCCGACGCCATGCTTTTGGCCAATGAGCAGGCGTCCTGCACAAAAACAGCCAATAAGACAGATTTACTCGCGTTTGATGGCATTCCAGGTGGGGCTATCTGGATGTTGGGAGGGGGATGCGTGGTCAGAGACGGAGGACACACGGCGTCGAGGACAGAGAGGAAGTGGAGACAGCGAGCGAGATGTTTGCAGAGTGAAAATTAGAGTTAATTTGATTGAATATTGTTGGTATCTTAAAATAAAGTTTAGAAGCAGTGTAACTAAGTAGTATTAGTGAAATAGAGACGGAGAGAGAGAGCTGAAGTTTGGTAACGTATTCCAAGTTCAAATTTTGTGTTAAAGCAAGATCCCAAGCTAATTTACTATAACTTCAGTCACCAAATCTGTTTAACGGCCCAGTAAAATATGGAGGCTGCTACAAACTTCGATATCTTATATTCACTAAGACAAAATACACGAGAGCACCTTTGGTCCAACCTGGACAAGGTAGCTATGTTACTATTCTTGATAATGGTAATTTATCTCCTAGTGATAGCCTGTGTAGAGTTTTTGAGGCGATGGAAAGGTGGAAACTGTGGGCAAATCGTGTTGAATTGTATAAGAGATATACATCACACAGACCTTGAACTACACGAAATGGCTAAAGCTAGAAAGTTGAATACACTACTGTAAATTATCATGGGATATTGTGACTTATGTACTTACCTTGAATAAAACTGTGTAACTATTATGTGTGCTTAACTCCTCTCTCAGTTTGTCTTACGATTTATATAAACTGAAACATAATTGTCAAATATTGTGCACATATGTGTGTAGATCTAAATTGTGTATGTCAGAAGGGTTTTTCGCTTGAGATGTTCCGTTTTCCCTTATCTGACTAGGTTTAGGAATGGGACACTCGACCTAGGCTCGCCATCATCTTAGCGAACCTAGGTCTAAATAAACAAACAGTTTCTTTCGTAAAATAATTGTCAAATATTGTGTACATATGTGTGTAAATCTAAATTGTGTATGTCAGAAGGGTTTTTCGCTTGAGATGTTCCGTTTTCCCTTATCTGACTAGGTTTAGGAATGGGACACTCGACCTAGGCTCGCCATCATCTTAGCGAACCTAGGTCTAAATAAACAAACAGTTTCTTTCGTAAAAAAAAGAGAATAAATGAATAATTTAAATCAAAATCACCTCTTTCTTTTATATCCCAAGATTACATGTGTAGAGAATGTTATAACATGAGATTGATAAAAGTAAGGTCAAGTCATAACAAAAGCATTGTTTTAAATCAGTGTATTAAATCAGTTTGGTTCTCCATTAATGAGCTCTCCACATGCATATTGAAGCTCGAATAACACGATTATACGTTATTGGATTTATCCAAATACAATAATTTGTACTTCTATAGACCAGATCTGAGATAGAAATCCAGATCTAAGTCAGATATTTTAATCAGGGTTTGAGACTATAAGTTCCTTCTGAACTAAAGTAAACCTAGTATAAATCAGTAAAATCCCAACTGAGTGAATAGAGACGCTAAGCTACGGTAACTTAATCATCACTTTGATTCAAGTCATTAATATCAGCGACTCAGTCATAGAATGAGAAACTAAGCAGCTATAATGTAATTATGTGGGTGCAAGCCAATAATCACTTAATTATTTAGAGGAGAAATACTGTTCTTGAGAGAGAAAACCATTTCGGCTGTGTTGTGATATAATATACATTAATATTTCCTAACGCCGATAGGCTGATGATTTGAGAGACACGACTGAACGACGCCTCTGGTGGTGATAACTTAGCATATCATTACACGCCATGTCTTGCAATCTGACCCCGACCTAGATTTGGCCAAATCTAAATATAACTCAAATATAAACACATATCAAAACCATGGTTCCGGGGGAATGCCTGCCCTAACTGGGAATCTGGCAATAAAAAAATGCAAGTACCTGCCTTCACAGGATGTGGGAATCACTAACGCTTCTCAGCGAATAAATAGGGAGTCAGATTGCTCCCCCATAACAATGATTAAAGACCGTGTCGCGGTGCAGGGTTCCCCAATGCTAGAACGATATCAGTCAGGCGCGGTGGCTAAACAAGCACAAACACACATGTATCAACTTACACAATCATTCTAACATGTCAAATTGAGTTTAACTTGTAAGTCTTTTATTTTAATCAGAGGAAGACTGATTAAGTATTGTACTAAGTAATAATATAGACGCGTAGAGACAAGCTCCGCATTATCGAGTAGAATGATTGATAAGTCTACATTGTTCGCACAGTGGAGTGTACTCAAGATTGACTTGTGGTAAATCTAAATCTAATTGTTGATTAAAAACCCGAAATGACTCTCACGATACAGTATTGTTTCTTTAAACACTGGTGTAAGGAAGTTCAATCCTTCCTAGATTAAACACAGTATTGATTCCAAAGGCTAATTAAGAAGCTAAACTCTCACTTTAGTATATTCACTCACGAAAACAGACAGACTAGACGATCAACGCGAGCCAACACAGAACCTTGGTAAGATGACAACACAGGACGTCATCTTTACCGTTATAGGATTTGGCCTTAGGACCAGGCCTGCCATCACAGTACGCCATCCTAAAATATTTCTGGTAATTTAGTAAGAAAAGTCCTGGCTTTAGATTAAAAATTGAGCAAGGAAACAAACTAGTACATTAACTAAGATTGAAGAAAATTACCGGAGCGCACAAACTCACATCGAATTTTACTTCAAATGAACCTGCTTTTATAAAACTTCAAACTCCATCATCTAAATTAAACCATTCGGCAATAATGTTGTTTCTATCTCCCTCGCTCCTTCTTTCTTTTGGATCATAAAATTCTTCTTCATTCTGGGGGTCAGAACAAAATGATTAAATTTCACGTTTCATCTAACCCCTAAATTACACGTTCAAACTTGGAAAAAGAGTCTAAATACCCCAAACTTTGGTAGAAACCCTCCGGCAGTTATGACTGTTTCAAAACTCTTATTTACGTTGTTAATTTATTTAGGGAAGTGAATATATTAAAAGTGTAAAGGATATTAATGTTCCGAGTTTAAGATAATGATATTATTATTGTTGTAAGAGATTTTAGTTCGTCGATTTTTTTTTACTTTGAATTGTTTTAGGTCGAAATTGAGTTGTGGGTTTCAGAAGTTTGTAAATACTGTAAAGATTTATAGGTAACAAGTTTGATATTGGCTGTAAGTTTTATTGGTTCGTTCACACTTATATTGAATCCCCATTTCCTTAGAGTAGAGAGAAGATTTTATAAAATGGTCTAGGTCCTTATAGCAACTGTATAATCTTCAAAGATATGCTACGTAACTATAATATTTAGTAATACTAAATATACATATAATATGTACTTAGTGATCTGACTCTAAATGTAAATATAAAAGTAGTGTCAACGTCAGTCTTTAGGAAGGTGGCTTCAGTTTTGAATATGTACAAAGGTATATTTAGATAGTTCCTAGCTGTGCCTTACATGCATTGCATTGCACCTTTTTCTACCTACACTACCTTTTTTTTTTTTTTTTTTTTTTTTTTTTTTTTTTTTTTTTTTTTTTGGTGGGTGTAAAATCATCGAATAACCCCTCCCGCTCTTGGGCAGAGCGAAAGGGAGTGTCAGACTTCTACTGACTAAAAACCACCCATGTTCCTTCTTCGCCCTCTATGTCGAGGCCGCGATAACCGTTGGACTACCCGCGGCCCCGACAGTACCTACACTACCTTCGGGTGGTGTTAGGAGGTCGAAAAGTACTCTACAACCTATTCTCATACCTATTGAATATACACACTAAATTTCATGTAAATCGGTCAAGCCGTTCCCGAGGAGTATGCCAACTAACAAAATGACCCGAAAATTTTATATTTAAAAAATACGAGTAGATAGATACAAGATGATTTTTAGTCACCATCCAATTTCTGTTATATTAATCTTTGGCGAAAATCATTGAATACGTGTTTTTTCTTTTAGTGTCACTCAATACAAAAATATTGAGATATCACATCACAAAGTTTTAACTTGTCATGGAGAACGAATAATTCTTTCGAGAAAAGTTTTTCAAAATGTAGATAAAAAAAAGTAAAGTGAATTATAATAATTTATTTTCTCAAAAAACTTAGTGAAATTGTACAAAAAAATAGTTTTGCAGGAGTCATTTCTAATAATTGGATGTAGCCACTGCAACCGACAATGACATCTAATAAAAAAAATAATGCTTAAAAATATATAATACTACGTACTCGCCTGCGTATTTAAATAATATATTCTAACCATCTATATGTATATTATTATCTATCCTCACCTTCCTTGACCCGATCTTAAGACCTCGCATGCCACACCACAATATCATTACTTCGGACCCTCGGGTCCCTCAAATTCACTTCCCTTGTTATCCGAAGCAGGTAAAGTAGTATTTGACCACATGGGAGCTGTGGCTATTGAGCCATTACCTTTGCTGATGGATAGGAATAATTAATGTGAGTTTCACCCGATGATAGGTGGTTAGTTGTCGAAAAGTAGTTCAGGGGTTGAAGTGGGAATAGAGTAGCGGGGTATCCGAAGAGTGTTTATTAGGTTTGTATGTTTATTTTAATATTATCATCATCAACAGCCTATTAATGTTCCCACCGCTGAGACACAGGCTTCCTCTCTTTTTGAGAGGGAATTTATTTATTTATTTAGAGAAATACATTTAAGCTCACGCGAATGAGCGAATGAGCTATAATCTACCACGCGGGCCAAATGCGGATTGGTAGATGTCACATGTCTTCGAAATTTTGGTTCTAAGACATGCCGGTTTCTTCATGATGTTTTCCTTCACCGTTTTGAGAGCAGCGGTGATGAAATAAATTACACAAAGTACTGTGCCTGCCTGGGTTCGAAACCAAACCAAAACCCACGACCTACTGAATTGACTTATTTGAATGTTATAAACGGGTTTAACTGTTTCTACTTATGCTCAGAAAAGTTTATTGTTATTATTATTTTTTCAACACTCAGTAAATCAAGAAATGAGCCTTCAGAAACTGGTTGAACCAATAGAAAATATGCAACGTCCACGAACTTTTATCATGACTTCAGGTCATTGAATAACGAAGCGGCGAACCTTCTTGCCGGATTGCCGCCGTGGGATCTGGAGGCGATAGTCCTCGCGCGCCTACATCAGTGGCGCGCGGAGGCGCTGCGCCGGGGGGTCACTCCGCTGCCGCGGCAAATTGCTGCGCGGCGGACAGACCTCCAGTGCGATCTCATGGCGACATGGAGACAGCGACTGTCGCAACCCCGTGCAGGGCACGCCACGATAATGGCGGTAAGTCCCCTCTTTGAGGAGTGGCTAGAGAGGCGCCACGGCGCCCTCACCTTCCGTCTGGCGCAGGTCCTCACCGGACACGGTTGTTTCGGGAGGTACCTGCACCGAATTAGGCGGGAGGCAACGCCCGAATGCCACCATTGTGAGGATCGGCCGGAGGACACGGTGGAGCACACAGTGGAGGTGTGCCCCGCTTGGGCGGAGCCCCGCCGTGTTCTCGTCGCGGCGATCGGCGGCGGCGACCTCTCGCGCCCGGCCCTGGTGCAAGCCATGGTCCGGGGCGATGAGGAATGGGACGTCGTCGCCTCCTTCTGCGAAGCAGTGATGCTAGCGAAAGAGGTGGCGGAACGCGAGAGGGAGAGAACCTCTCGTCCCAGCCGCCGCGGGAGGCGCTCCGGGCGTCGGGGGTCCTGCGATGACCTCCGGCCACCGTAGACGCGGGCCTGTGGACGGTGAGTGATGGGCTAACTCGCCGTCCGTCCGTCTCACGACGAAAACAGGCCGTGTCGACGGCGCGTTCGTGTTCCACGTGCGCCTCAAAGAGATGTCAGCAACATGGGAGGGGCCCGAAAGGGCCGACGCCTGTCGGGGCCGCGGGTAGTCCACCGGTTATCGCGGCCTCGACATAGAGAGCGAAGAAGGAACATGGGTGGTTTTTAGTCAGTAGAAGTCTGACACTCCCTTTCGCTCTGCCCAAGAGCGAGAGGGGTTATTCGATGATTTTACACCAACCAAAAAAAAAGGTCATTGAATAATTACAAAATAAGAATTTACAAATACGATCTACCGGCAAAAATAGTTGTTTTTAAACCTCCTAAATAAATTAATTGACTGAGACTATTAAAAAGCGTTTCCGAGTACTGCGCCAAACAAAAATAAATGCTATTAACTTATCAAAACTTTTTTTTTTGGCGGTTGGAAGATCATCGAATAACCCCTTCGGCTCTTGGGCAGAGCAAAAGGGAGTGTCAGACTTCTACTGACTAAAAACCACCCATGTTCCTTCTTAGCCCTGTATGTCGAGGCCGCGGTCTCTCTTACAACATCCCGCAGCCCTGACGGGCGTCGGCCCTTACGGGCCCCTCCCATGTTGCTGGCATCTCTTTGAGGCGCGCGTGGAACTGTCATCGTCATAAGACGGACGGACGGCGAGCTAGCCCATCACTCACCGTCCACAGGCCCGCGTCTACGGTGGCCGGAAGACATCACGTGGCCCCCAACACCTGGAGCGCCTCCCACGGCGGCTGGGACGACAGGTTCTCTCCCTTTCGCGTTCCGCCACCTCCTTCGCTAACCTCACTGCTTCGCAGGAGGAGGCGACGGCGTCCCATTCCTCCTCTCAAGCTTAACAAACCTTGATGCAAAATAAATTAAACTGACAGTCGGCGGCAAAAACACAATAAAAGAAGAACAGTTACCCAGCCCCTATTTTGCATCACACATCCTAAATTCATTCAAAGCTCGGAACTCACATCAACCCTAAATAACTCGGATTCAAACCCCTCACAGTCTCAAGCCGAACCTATTAAGGCATGAAACCCTCCATTGTCTGCCATTGCCTTATATCACGTCTTGAGTATTACGCCAAAACCACATCTGACGCATTAGGAGAGGCTTAGGTCCAAGTCAGCATGGCCCCTTAAATTGATATTATCACCACTGTGCTAGATAGTACGACAGTGTTGCCATTAAATTAATTAAAGACTCCTTGGATGTCACAGTTTTGTTATTTGTTAGTATAATTTATGTTGCGAGTTGTTTGGTTAGGTATTGTTTTGTTGAGCTGAAACTCAATTGTGTTACTTACAAGTCGCATGTTTAGCTCGTAGATTGTGTCGTAACTGAATGTTTGATTTATGAGTAAACGTTATCATAACATCACGCCTGAAATCTCTGAAGTGAGGCAGAGGTAATGGTACTCTCACATTTCGCCTGTTATGTTTTTAAACATGCAACGGGGACGAGCCAATAGGGTATTTCACCGTATTTTTTGTTTTCTGACATTAATAAAAATTTACGAAATAAAACGTGTCAAAGATCATGAGCTTTTGACGTCACTTTGTGGGTAAAAAAATACTAACCTTGTGACGTCACACGACTTTTTTTTTTTTTTTTTTTTGGTGGGTGTAAAATCATCGAATAACCCCTCCCGCTCTTGGGCAGAGCGAAAGGGAGTGTCAGACTTCTACTGACTAAAAACCACCCATGTTCCTTCTTCGCCCTCTATGTCGAGGCCGCGATAACCAGAGGACTACCCGCGGCCCAACGTCACACGACTTGACGCGACTTCTTCAGTCTTCATCTATTAATTAATTGAAAAAATAAAAAATACGTGTCCATTATTTCTTGATAATCTATCTGACGGACTAATTAGTTTTTTTGCCATCAACCATCCACGAATGAGACTCCGTGGCAGCTCCTGAGAAATGCCTGATGGAAAAACCCAATAACACTTGGTCGACAAAGAAATCGGACCGAAAACCTCAAGCTCAGCAGTCGCAAGCGATCACTCGACCAACAATGGGAGTCAAAGTGTTTTATTTTACGCTAGGTGTTGTCAGCGGCTTCGCCCGCTACATCTCGAAAATTATACCACAGGAAGATAAAATCGGGATTAAAACTATCCTATGTATTAATCCAGGTTATAAACTATGTGTGATTATGGATTTCAGTAAAATATTTATTTTGCTTACTCACAAAAAAAATAAATTAATTCCAAAGGTTTTCATAATTATTCCATTACCTCTATTTTTTACCTTTATATTCAGTTACCAAGAGTTTAGGGTTCTTCATAATTTATAAATGAAAGGGTCCTAATTAATTAACGATTGCAATCCCACTAAGTTGTTTCAATGAAATATTACCCTATTAGTGTAATGACTTACTTGGTACAGTTTGGCTGAATTGAGGGATATTTTAATTTAATTATATCTTCTATAACTGCGGTGGTGTTTATGATTTATTAAATTGTGATATTGAAGTAGCTGGTTATGAAGTAACTTATATTGCACAGCTGGGTAAAGTTGTTACTGAAAACTCGATGAAAATCAAACTTTTAGTTGACAAGTTGGGCCAACCGGCATTTTGGCCTAGTTTTTGATGGCGAAGTTGTAGTTGCGTTGAAAGAAAAAAGGTCACTAGTTTTTTTCTCATAACTAAAATAATATCTACGAGTATAATTTGTGATGATCTAAACTTGTTTGCGGAGCGAATACGTTCAGAGTTCGCACAAGATCGAGAAGTTTGGAAGGAGGTATGGGGAGGCCTTTTCTCAGTCGTGGGTGACATGAAAGGTTTAGAAATAAAAAAACCATGGAGTTCTTCAGAAAACGATTGGCAACGAATACGTTAATTTGGGTAATATAAATAATTGAGAACTGAGAGTGAAATCCTGAGTACTAAACCCGTACGTCTCCTATCGCTCGTGAATAATAAAACGGCTTTCCAAGAAAATCAGCAATATAAATCAATATAACTCCACCCCCACCTTTGAATCTTTGTACTCAAAATAAATCACTTAATACGACATTCCAAAAATCCTACCTCACATTATTATTCGTAGGGCAAATACAAATTCGATCCTGTCGCATCTCTTTGGTCTGTCTCGGCATTCTATTAAACGTACTCCAAACACATTTGCCTTTTTCGACGAGGAAATTGGTTCCTCGGCTTATCTTCAAGAATACCCTATTTTGTATGGCACTCTTGGTTTATGCGTGTAAGTAATTTAATGTAACTTTTAGAAGGGAATACGTCACACGCTGAATTTTTTAACTCTCCTTCGAATTGTAAATTGAGAAGCTAATCGTATTTTCGAAGTTGGAATTCGAAGATGTATTTTTTATTACTTCTAACAGTACGCGATTGTACTTTCTATAGATGCTATTTTATAGCTTAGCTCGCTTTAGAAAATTTTATACTCTCATAAAAATATGATGCGGCAATTCTTAGAAATATCCTTTTTATATGTCAGGTATCTATCGGATCGTTGTACATTTGCTCGATATTTCAATACTCTTTATACGAGTAGATCGTGGACACTAAGTAAGTCGTCATTTTTACCTAAGCTTTGCTAGATAAACAGGTTGACTTGCTCATATAAAAATGAATGTGTACTTAAAATATATTAAGAAATATACGGACTGTTTGGACGGGGAGTAAATTATATTGCTGAAATAGCAGCTGCAGCATTATCCTTTGTCACTGACAATGTCGATGTTATAACGATGCCGGTACAAAGTCATACCTATGCTGTAATAGAACAACCATTTGACTATTTTCGGGGTATTTCAGTGCTAATGTCAATATGTTGCTATTCTGTTTTAAATGCTATTCTCAATTTTATTATTTATTTTCTCTCTTCCATTAATTACTCTCTTTTACAGTGGTTTTTAATCATCCAGACGCCCTTTGGTACGAATAATTACAGCACTGATATCAACATTTGTGCCTTACCTACATTACAAAAATTTGTTAACTGATATCTTATGTACCTACTTTTTTATTTTTACATTGTTTATAATTATATTTTTTTATTATTGATTTGTGTCTGTAGTAAATCTAAATTGAACTTACACCTTACTATTGTATCGAGTCTGGTTCTTCTAACCAACATAACAGACAGAATGTGTTGCTGGGGAGTTTGTTCCGTCACTTCTTCTTTACAGCTAAAACACTAGGAAGTGCCGAAGGGCGGGCGTTTTGGGGGACTGTCTCTTGTAAATAAGTAGAGTAAAGTAAATTTTGACGTTCGAAAAGTGCTGATTATCAGCCTAATTTGGCCTATTTTGACTTTTGATTTTGATTTTGTGGCCTCATTTCCTGCACTATTCCAAAATCTGTATTTGTAACACATAATATTAAGAGTTGGTATTTGCAGTGATAGCCAAAAAAATACCAAAAAAACTAAATACTATTTCGGGTTTTATGGGCCACATTTAATCAAAGAATCATTTTAATCGAAGTTGTTTTAAAAAAAATCAATCCTTAATTTATGATGATGAACTCTTTGATTGGAATACCACATTTTTTTTTAAGTTTAAAATATTTTCAGAACCGAATCTTTTCTATTAAAAAATGAAATTTTAAATTCACAATGTAATATGAGGAATTCCTTAACACTACATACGCTCTTGTAATGACAATTTAACCTTTAAACAAAATCCACATTACGCTCCCTTTGGACTACCTACCGATACTAAAACGTGCTTTGTTAAGGGTTATAATTATTACTCATCTGCCTAGTCTTTTCTCAAGTTTGTGTGGGTCAGCTTCATATCAAAACAAATGCAGCTTAATACCAGTATTTTACATGGAGCGACTGCCTATGTGACCTCCAGTTCCTAGTTAGCACTGGGTAATACGATACCCTTTAGTAAGACGGTTCAAAATCAAAATCGAAAAACTCATTTATTCAAACTAGCTTTTAATCAGTACTTTTCGAATGTCAAAATTTACTTTACTTATTTACAAGAGACAGTCCCCCAAAACGCCCACCCTTCGATACTTCCTAGTATTTTAGCTGGAAAGAAGAAGTGGCGGAACAAACTCCCCAGCAACACATCTGTATGTTAGGTTGGTTAGAAGAACCAGAGTCGATACAATAGTAAGGTGCAAGTTAATGACTTCAGACACAAATTTTAATCAACAATTGAAAAGTATACATAAATAAAAGTATATTTAATAAAAAAAAAAAAAAACATTAAAATAAAGACAACACAACACAGGTTTGTCAGACTTCCACTGACTACCTATAACGACTGTCTAACTGCCGCACTCGGAGAGCTTTAATGATTACTTAGGCCTTCACTTAGTAAAGGTTTTGACAGTTTTGTCATACAAAAGTATTTCAAATCATTACTAAATGACGGCTTAAGTAATCATTAAATATGTCTGAGTGCGTATCAGTAGATCTATCAGTAAGATCTACAAATGACATCCGGAATCAATAACTTAACGTGCTTTCCGAGACACGGAGAAAATTGGGTTTGCAATGAGTGGTAACCCATTCAGGATGCCAAATTAAGCAAACGCAGCTAAAATTGAAGATTGATCCAAAAGGGCGTTATTGTCTAGCAACGAGCTTCTCGGCTCGTATTACTACGCTACGATATTAAACCTTTCGTTTGTTATCAAACCTACGCGTAAGCTACGGGTGTTTTCGTCTAACCCAAGACAAGTACCCACATAGAAGGCTGTTTTCATCCCTTACTATAAACAGAGGCAACCCTATTACAATTTTACACACACAAGGTGAGTAGATACAGTCACCAAAATAATAGCGTCACGTAGTTTCAAAACATCGAATATAACAAACATAAAATATAATAATGTTTTGTCACGCGTACCGAATATAATATACTTGATCTCGTATAACGTTTGCTGTACGTACAAGTTTTTATTTTTATTTGCCAAATAAACTTGAACATTTTTCATCACTGCAAAACGCTCTGAATGTCAACTGAGCAAAAAGTAAAATGGCTTTAAAAACGGCGAAGCGAAAATGAAAGGAAGACATATTTTATTAACTTTCAAAAAACATTTATATTTGATAACTAGCTGATGCCCGCAGCCTTTGTCCACGTGAATTTCCTATGAAAATATTAGTTTCGTATTTAAATTAAATTTCGTTAGCCAATTTTTTTTTTCGACGAACCCTAATCCTTTTTCTAAATAAAATAAAAGCAACCTAGGTACTGAAAGACAACAAAAAAAGAAATTTAGTGTTTATTTTTTTTTTAAATGAATAAACATCATTTTTTTTTTATTGCCTCTCTGTACCTAGGTTGCTTTTATTTGTGTGTTGTTATTACCGTATTTACTTAAATTTCCTTGCATTTAGTAAACAGCTGTAATATATTAAAATTATAGACGGTCACTTCGATTTAATTATAACCGACCTACATACAATGGCATGTAAAAGAATATATTTGCTAACTTTATGTTTAACTTGCGAAAAAAGGATTATTTGAGAATCTAACCGAAGCGTGTGTTAGTAATAGATAGGATATAAATCTTACCAAACAATATTATTACACATACTATTGATTTCAATCTCTAAAGCCTGGTCTCAAATTGCTTAGACGATATGAGATTTTTATGTTATCCTTTATAACCTCAATAAATCTAGTCCAATCCCATAAAAATTCAATATTCAGCAGCTGACGCCGTAACCAAGTATTGATCTAAACTCTCTAATACCTCCATCTAGTATTCCTTACATCTTCAATCAAACCGAGAATCAAAGCACTCAATAATTGCTCAATCAGTCTGAGTTCCTTTAGCGGAACTAAATACTGAGCATACATAAAACTGCTCAATAGGTCTCAAGCGTACAACCGGCCTAGCAATAGGTATGTAGGTTGTAAGCACAGAGTTTGCGAGACATAGAGGTAAGCCCTCCCAAGAGCGACTATGTCACGCCCCAAAACAGTATGTGGAAACTAACAAATCACATTTCCACATTGTATTAAATAAAACAGGGAGAAACGTGGCTAGGAAAGTAGCGATTAAGGTTCGTTGTGATTGGAGTCTAGAGAGTTGGCTGGACTTAATATTACGCTTTGTATTGTACAAAATAAAGGTACATTTTTCGTGAAATGAAAATGGGAATAAGGTTTATTTCGGCACAACCATTTATTTAACAGTCGTATTTACAGTTCTGGGTAAACGAATAACCATTTTATCCTCAAAATCATCAATGTTCTCTTCATCTTGTCCTGGTAAAACCTTCATTTCGTTAATAAAAGCACGACAAGAACCTTTCAAGCGACTAATAGCCAGAATCACATCTCTGATTTAATTCCTGTGATAGCATTCATGAATTACAATCGGATTTCGTTCGCTCTATTAGCTCCCACCTCGCTCATTTCCCGGCCCAAGTGCAAAACTAGCAAGCGTCGTAACTTCTGGTGTATATTGACAAGTATAGCTGTGAAATCGAGCTTACTACATACACGCTACTGATTGGAACTAAAATAAGCGTGCGAATGTGCGCACAGGGAATTGTGGGAACTTCATATTTGTATTGTCCGGAAATGAGGCAGGAGTTTATTGTGCTGTATCTGCTGTTGATTAGCAGAGACGATAATAAGACTAAGATTTGTTGACCTGATAGTGTCAATGTTTAGAATAATAATGCACCCATAGGATTCATCTTTATTCGTCTTGTGCACCGCGTTTTATTCATTGGCTTTTGATCATACGTTTGATCGTATACCAGTCATGCTTTTTTCATAAATAGGTATGTCTCTGGACTAAGACTTCTTTCTAAATCTCGCAAACCAGCGCGTCCTCCTGCCAGTTTTAACGGACATGCCCTGTCGATCCCACCATCTACTTCGTGACTAATTGTGCTAGGTATTTAGAAAAAAAAAACTTACCTACTCATGAGCATTGCTCATGAGTAGGTAAGTTTTTTTTTTCTTGTTTTTTTTTCATAGTAATTATAATCCAGCAGTTAGTTGTACCAAAAAATCTTCCATAATCTAAACAGGTTAAATTCTTCAAAAGAAGTTTAAAAAAAAATAAAATGAGAGAAAGCGCTAGATTTTTATCGGCTGTTCATTTTCCGCGCAGGTTGTAAGAGTCGTCTGGTAAATGGATTGCTACTACGCTTACAGACGACGAGGTAGCTATCTGTCACAATATCTCTATCTGGCAATAACTTACACATGGCTCCAAATCGTTTTAAAAGATTTCCAACATCAAGATTTTGGACTGTGCGGAATAGAAAAACGGAACCCGTATTTGATCCCGAACTTACCTAAATCGAAAAAGTGCTTAGAATATTTGAATGGAAAGTACATAATCTTTTTTCATTTTCATTTAATTGAAAATATTTATTTGTATTTACTTAAATATTTTTTTTACGAGAAAAGATCATAGTGGAAGGAATTTAAATCGTTTATTGCAATCCTTGTTGAATATAATTATGTACATTATGGATTGCAATAAACCATTTCAGATGAAAAGTTTTTGTTTTAGAAACATTTTTTTTTTTAGAATAAAAATTGTCTGACATGGTAAGGACCATGTCAGGCACAGCAAATTTTTAAATAAATAGAGAATTGGCCCAGCAGTGAGACAGTATGGACCTCAAAAAAAAATGCAATAAAAACAATCAAAATCGTAATCCCGGGCCGCGACCCAAAATATATGTCCTAAAATACCATCAAGGTATTCGGTAGGTGTGTATTCCCCTTTCATCAAAATCATTAATCTTATACCTAATTGTTTCTTGTACTAAGAAGAAGGTATTTTGAAAGCCATTAGTCCTATAGCATCTAAAACGTTGACTGCCGATGTGATGGGCAAGACGTTAATTGAAATCTGTTGAATTGTTGTGGTGAGCCCATTCCCAGTGTACGCATATTTAGGTCAGTTGGGGTCAGTTGCAGAAGCACAACTATATAACCATCATGTAAAAAAAAACAAATTAAGTCCGTCAAAAAATATTGAGCACATATTTTTTTTTAAAAATGAACGAAAAATGAAGATGATACAGTGCTTCGAAAACTCGTGATCTCCTCGAAAAAGTCACATATCAGTACATGTTTTACCTACAAATGACGTCAAAACCCGGACTCATGATCTTTGACGCGACATGATTTATCATCGTCAATTTTTAATAATTTGATAAAACAAAAAACACCTAACCAATATTTTTCGATAAACTAATGGACGGATTAATTAGAATATTTTTTTTTGTCTCCGTCCAATCCCCTATTGAGAAAATGATCACAAGTAGTTCGTGTTAATTTGCGTGATCGATTAATCGTGGTCCCTCGATTAATCGATCACGCAAATTAAACAAAAATAATAAAAAAAACTATTTTTAAATATTATAGTGACATACATAATATAAAATCTCGCCTTTAATTCTCGAAAGTTTAGGCAGAGGAGTTCCTAATTAGAGCTAATAGTATTTATTCAGTTATATATATGTCCCATGTAATAGGGATGTGTCCTGAGTTAAAAAATATGATTCCATTTAGTCCGTCAGTTAGATTTTCGAAAAATATTGGATACGTTCTACTTAGAACGTATCCAATATTTTTCCTATCAAATGAATAAAAAGTTACAAAAATAAAACGCGTCAAAAATCATGAGATTTTGACGTCACTACGTGGTAAAAAATATAATGCGATGTGACGTCTCTTGATTTTTTCTCTGTTTTTAAAAAAATGACAGACTTCTACTGACTAAAAACCACCCATGTTCCTTCTTAGCCCTATATGTCGAGGCTGCGGTATCTCTTACAACATCCCACAGCCCCGACGGTATTAGCACTGTATCGTTTTCATTTTCGGTTTACGTGCAAAAAGAAAAAATATGTGTCTAATATTTTTTGGAAATCTATCTGATGGACTAATTAGATTTTATATCAACTACCCTATTAGGGTCAAGGCTACTGTTATCAACCGGGGACAACTGCAAACTCCATGGTTGCATCACTTTACCCAACCCGGGAATCAAATCTAAAACCCCTCGTGCTCATTAATCGCGCTTTTTTCAGACATCCCATAAATATCAAACAACCTCCTTATTCTACGTCATGGCCACAATATTATTCAAGTCACATTCCACATAAATGACTACACAACAGTTCTGCTCATAAAGCAAACAGAAAACTAAAAGTTTCTAAACAAACATAAACACATAAAACATTTCTTCACGCGAAAAAGCTTTGAGGAACAAGTAAAAATGTGCCTGAAGAAGGACAAAATTAAAGTTAGCACAACTTGGTCCCATTGTTGTCCGCGACTTCCTTTGAGTACAAGGGAATGTGTCGAACTATGTACCCAGGTTTGTTTGTATCTTACTATTAGCGTTTATAAAGTTCAATATTAAAAAACTTGTTGGCCTTTGAGAGAGACATTGTTTTTGAGTTCTTTTCTGTCCAAGATCGTTTATTGTGGGTGGTTTGGTTTGGGGAAAAAGGATGTCTTTTTTTTCTTTATAAATCAGACAGACAAGCTTAACAAACATCAGCCATAATTATTTAAGGAAAATTAATTTTAAACTACAGTATAATGAAAACTTCTCTTATCCGATAGGTATCATATAATTTGAGCAACTCTAATCATAGTGATGTTTAAGTATGCACTATTATTATTTATTAGATTATTATGAGCCATTTGTTTCCCACTGCAGGGCAAAGGCCTCCCTTCCCTCCTTCCACTTATTCCTAGTATGCACTAATTATTTTAAATGTTAGTATGCCGCATATAAACTAATCAATGCATTAAAGCAACAACAGCAACTCAAAGCATTAATTTTAATTAGACCACTATTGAATCTCAAGAAAACACAGAAAGTGAAGATAACAGTCACGGTCACAAGGCAGAATAACTTGTGAAAGTAGGTACTATAGTTTTCTATTCTAAAACGTATAATATTGATGTCTATGGAGATAAAATGATAAAGAAACAAGGTGAGAAACTCACAAAGTACCAGGAAGCCAGAAATATATAGGAGATATTGTATTATTGGAAATAAGAGTCTCATAACCTTATATAATGGTACTTTGTAATACTTTACTGTATATTTAATCCATTGAATTAGTGTTTCATTAAATAATTTATCAACATTCTTTTGAAAAAAGCTGTCTGCTGAGAAAATTGCTGTCCTTGTGGCTACGCCACAGTCAACGTAACATAAACCTTTAAGACAAACCATAAACGTAACATACTCTTTAGTTATAGAGAAAACTTCCAATACAATTTCACTGCAGTAAGTTGCCGAATGCAGAAACACTTTCCAAGAAGGCGGAGAGAGAAAAGTAGGCTAGACCCGTAGAAGCTTTTACAAACAACAAACTTTAGAAACAATTTAGTTACTTTTTTCATACAAAACTTTTTGATACAACTTGGTCCCTTGCTACTTTGTAACGCGTTTGGGAAAGAGGTCAAAACGAAATGGTCGTTTTAAATTAGGTAGTGGAGTTTGGATGTTTATTGGCACTCTTTTTAATTTTAGATTTTTCCCTGAATGGTCTTTAGACAAAAAACTTTCGGGCCTCAGGCAAAAGTATAATAACTTTTGGTTGACAACTATGATCACTCTAGGCGTACTTTTGGGTTGTTTTTTACACTGAATAAATACTGAAAGATATGCTCCATTTTACATAATAATTTAAAAAAAAAGTCAAGGTAGAAGATGACGATGCTGAAAGAACAACCAATTAAACAATCCTCATCCGTCTTCAAATATTTAACACAAAATATTAAACACTAGCGGACGTCACGCGGTTTCACCCGCGTAGTTCCCATTCCCGTGGGAATACAGAAATAAAGAGTAACCTATGTCACCTGGGGATAGTGTAGCTTCCCAACGGTAAAAGAATATTTCATATCGGTCCATTAGTTTCGGGGCCTATTCGTTACAAACAAACAAATTATTCCTCTTTATAATATTAGTGTAGACTAGCGGATGTCACGCGGTTTCACCTGTGTAGTTCCCGTTCCCGTAGGAATACAGGGATAAAAAGCAGCCTATGTTACTCAAGGTAAATGTAATATAGTACATTGTTCACCGAGAGGAGAAAGTGACCGATTACCGTCGAGGGTGTCGTTTGAAGCCCGAGCCGTAGGGGAGGGCTTTTAAACACCCGAGATCGGGAATCGCGCTTTCTCTCGAGTGATACATAGTGCTTTATACTACACCTACGAGGAAAATAAAAAACTAAATCTTTACTAATTGAAATTTATATTGAAATTGTTGCAGTTAGTGAAGCTTAATGTAACACTTTTTCCATTAATGATTGTTTGAGATGTTTGCGACAATGTAGGAGGAATAACTGGCTGTGCTGTTGGCACTGCGCTCGTAGAAGGCTGTGGTGCCAAAGGGGCAACTGGCTGCTGAGGAGCATTTGGCATCGCCGCGCTCGTTGATGGTTGAGGAGATGAGTCTTGATGCACATTAATCGATCCCGATATTTGGTTATTTATTCGTGTTTTGTTTCCTACGGAATTCTCTATGTAACCTTCTGCAACAGCGGACGATTTCCAACCGCCGTGGCGTTTTATTGTGGTTAAATCAGCACCAGTATTGGCAAGAATAGTCGCTGAAGTTCTGCGAAAGCAGTGGCCAGTGTATTCTAGTGGGTTGAGTAAATTAAGGTAGGAAGCTATTTCTCTTGGCACAGTACTTATTTTGGTTTTTTCCAATTACTTGTTTCGTACATTTTTTGTTTTTATATTGTAGTAAAACCCGATTGGTTTTGGGGTCACTGGGGCGAATTTCGTTATATTTCTTCATTATCTCATAAAATAAGCCTGATATAACAAATGATCGCTGAATTTTGGTTTTTGTGTTAGGAATATTGACAATTATTCCATTTTCGAGGATTTCGATATCGTCTGTTGTCATATCCACAAGTTCTTGCGAACGACAGGCCCCATTTACTCCTAAAATCAAAATAACCTGTAAACAAAAATATCAAACATGAAAACCTATTAGATTTCTACTCATAAATAGGTACGTAATAAATCATAAACCAGTGCATTTTGTTCATAAACTTACCTTCATCAACAAATATTTGTCATCTGGAGCATTCTGCAAAAAGGAATAAACATCCTTTGTAGTAAGCACTTTTGATTTCTTACTACGGAATCCCTCCGACTTTCTTTTCAGAAATGCTGTAAGTTTTTTGTATTCTTGAATATTTATGTCGTTACTTGTCAATATAGTACTTTTCAACATTGAGTACATAGACCATAACGTACTTGGTTTGTATTTTTGCGCTTTTTCACTGAAATAAGCTAGCAAAACTGTTTCAGAAAAAGATGCCGCATTTTTTTCACTTTTCCATTGCAAAAAACCGTTATAAGTTTTATTATATTTTTTAATTGATTTCTGTGGTAAAAGGTTATCAATCAGTATTTTTGCTGTTTCCTTCAACTGCGGCGGAGTTGAAAAATCTTCATCATTACTATCACTACTTATCATTTTGATAGTTTTATTTTACTTTCTACGAAAACTGAATCCTCAAACAACACACAAATTGAAAATGGCGCCAATGGCGTCTGCAATTTTTACATGTTCTTTTTTCAAATTGTTTACGCCGCAGGGTCGCACTGCCAGCCCGACCCTATCCAACACACAGCTAGTGGCCAGTGCCATTTTGCGAACTTGGAGATAAAAACTCACTGTAAATACTTTTTGGCTTTTGATATTTAGGTTACCGGCGCATAGTCTTACCCAAAATTAAAAAAAAAAACCACGTAAGAAATGGATTTTCATACACTTTTCTCTCCCGCTCAGATGCGTTTTCTCCCCGCATATTTGTTCGATATGCAATGACGTACTTTCTACCGTAAATTTGATAAAGTATCAAGGTACTTTCCAAGCAGGTGTAGTATAAAAGTTTTTTTTAATCGGCGCTGTAGTTTTTGAGTTTCTTCATTACATACACCGTAAATACAAATCGTTCTTCTTTATAGTTTTAGTTTATATAATATTTATAACACCGTCATATCACCAGTTATCTTAAAGTCCCATGTTGTAGGAGGCCAGCCTTTTGCCATCAATCGGGCTGAAATGTAGAGTACGTGGCTGCGGAAAAATTCTTGAAAGAAAAACCCAATAACAACAGAGATGTTAACTAAACAAATCTAATTGGTCTGCCAAATAGATTATGAAAAAATATTGGACACGTATTTTTTCTTTTTTCACGTAAGCAAACAATGAAGACGATACAGTGCTTTGAAAACTCGTGTGGCGTCATACTCTAAGACATTAGTATGACATTTTTTAGCGGTCAGTGACGTCACCTTTCCCCACTCAAATCTTTGACGCGTTTTAGCTCCGTCAATTTTTATTTATTTGATAAAACAAAAAATACGTATCCAATATTTTTCGATAATCGAGCAGACAGACTAATTAGAATCACATTTTTTTAAGTCAGTAAACATCCCTATTTGCACTACCCAGGAATCGAACCCACGACCTCGAGCTCAGCAGTCAGGATTGCGATCAAAAGACCAATAAGGCAGTCCAGGTATACGTAAAAGATCCAATTTACAACTCCGAGTTAAATAAAAGCCAAACTCAACCCAAATAGGATTATCGAGTGCGAGTGATTAATCCAATTACTTCACGGAAAGAAAGAGCTTCCAAACTTCATTTTGTTTCGTTAGAATCGAATCAAATCAACATTTTCGCAATACGAAAGACTGGGGATCGGTTCTGAGGTTAATGTATACGGACGATTTTGGGTTGCGACTGATTTGTGTAGTGCAGTCTTCATGCTCCAATTTACGTATACAATTTTAAGACACGCCTAGCTCGTGTGACCTGATTTGTATTACAATATGTCCCAGTGGTGGAAATTATAAATTTCTGATTATGTTTACCTACCAAAACATTTTATTAAAATTGATATTCAATATAATATAACGTTATGGTATTAATTTATAAACTTATATGTTGCCAAAAAGATTCATGAGCAAAGAAGTATCTTTAAACCAATGTTCTTATACCTACCGTTACGTATACCAACTCTACGAGCAAAAAAGTAGATATTTTAAAAAAGGTTTCCTAAAACATTTCACCAACTAATCGCAAGTGTACACCTGTAGCCCAACTGACGTACAAAGTTTCTATACGAATCAGAAAAATCCTTTCCGCCCGAGCGGACGTTGTTTTCCCCTCGATTTCCATTCACTCTTACAGTCCGGAACGTAGGATCCGGATTTGTGCGCAGTCGTACAAATGATTTTTATAGAATTTTAAACTTATCTCACTTTTCCTTGTTGGATCCGACTAGAATTTAGTGCTGGGAACACTGAGCCTTTGTTCTATTTTTGGAGCTGTACGGATGTTTTGTTTTCTTACGTTTGGCGAATGCCAGAAAAAATCGCTCTTTTCACGCACATTTTTAGTTACACCTGATAAATTCTCTGCCAGACCATTACCTACGTATCCTATAATTTAGCATCTTGTTATAACATACACACATCAAAAGTGTCTAGGGATCAAGCATTTTTATGCGGATTTCTTGAGATTGAGATGTGGCTTTGTAATAAATTTATGATTTTATAAATTTATATGGATCCTTTTTGGTGCATTTCATAATTTGAATCAGGAACTGTGAATCAAATTCGAGTAAAAGATGAAAATCAGCTGTCAATATTTTCCCTATAAAAACATACAACGCATTGAAGACATTATTAGTGCTACTGTTTCCCTACTACTGATTAAAACCAACGTTATTATGGAGCGGCGACGTCATTTAAGCAGGGAAGAAATGCTCAGAGCCGTGGGAATGATAGAAGCTGGTTCCCGGCAACGTACTGTGGCTTTAGCTCTGAATACAAGTCAGAGTGTTATCAGTCGACTTTGGACACGTTACCGAAGCACTGGTACCGTGGCTGAGCGCCATGGAGGACGGTATCGCTGCACCACACGGAGACAAGACCGATACATTCAAATCTTAACTCGAAGAGCTCCAACAATAACCGCCATGATGTTAGCCGTGAGGCTTCATCACTCTTCAGGGAACTTAATTAGCGACCAAACAGTCAGAAACCGCTTGCATGAAGTGAACCTTCATTCCCGAAGACCGCTACGGGTACCACCTATAGCAATGCACAATCGTAGGATTCGATATCAATGGGCTCTTGAACACAGAAATTGGGCAGAAGAACAATGGCGTTTCGTGTGCTTTTCTGATGAGTACAAGACGTATACGACACTGGAGAACCCCTGGACGCCAACAGCGATTAAAATCCTGCCAGGAAGTCCATCCTTATAGTGGTGGAACCATCATGGTATGGGCGGGTATTTGGATCGGCGGAAGAACTGAGTTGATTTGGATCAGAGGCAACCTCAACGCTCAAATTTATGCTGAGACGATTGTATCAGACGTCATCGTTCCTCTACAAGTGCAAATCGGTCCCTTATTTCAGTTAATGCATGATAATGCACGACCGCACACCGCAAGAGTTGTAAGACAGACTCTCGCCGCAGCTAACATCAATGTCCTGCCCTGGCCTGCTCAGTCGCCAGACTTGAACCCGATTGAGCATGCATGGGATATGCTACAGAGAAGAGCTCTGCCGAATATGGAGGGTATCCAGTCGCAAGAAGACCTTTTTTTGTTGTTGCAACGAACATGGGCGGCCATTCCACAGCGTGATTTGGATGAACTCATTTTGAGTATGCCAAACCGATGTTCTTGTGTTGTTAGTGTTCGCGGTAGAAACACGGATTATTAATTGTTTAAGTAACCCAATAAAATTTTAAAGAAAACTGTTATTTCAGTCTTTTTTTCGAACTTTAATGTTAGTGGTTCAAATGTCAAAAATCCCTTTATTAGGAAAATGGCAAATTTCTTTATTAATGCAAAGGTGACTTGGTTTATCGTTACTGTGACAAACGAAAACACTTTATTTGATGAATCCTTAAAGAAAATTTTAATTAATATCAATCAGGAGAAAAGTTATTGCAAAAATATATGTTGATCCCTAGACACTTTTGATGTGTGTATTTTTTCTTGATTCTAACAGCCTTATAATTCACTGTCTTCATACAAAATCTGGTTCATGTCGGTACCTTTTGAGAATTTCGGGAGCCAGAAAAAATCGCGCAATAGAATTATACTTAACATAAAAGGAAAGGAGCCTTCAGCTATGAATAATAAAGCAATAAATACGCAATTAACTTTTTCTGCTACCGTCCATAATTGATTGGACACGAAGATAACGAGATTCAGCGCTCCATTTTCTTGTTACCCAGAATCAAAAGATTTTCCTTGTCCGAAGAACTGTTCTGCTGTAAAAAAAGTGCTTCATCTACATATTTTATTGTGACTGTGAAATTGAAAGAAATGTGGAAAATTGTATCAAGTTGTTAGGTGCAATGAATACTGGTCGTGCTATTTTTGCTTCCTTTATTTGTACTGTAAGATGAAAGTAAAGATAGCGGGAAAAACCTTTAAATGGCTTTCATACTTTTATGTGTATTAATTATTTAGCTTTTGTGCTCTTGTGCTCTTATCCTCCAATGCTCTTTTATGTTTTTAGTGCCTTACTTTATTATCACTTAAACCGTCGTGATATTCATCCACCACTGAGATATTTCTCCAATTCACCGCGAGTGCTGCTTTAAGGCACCACAGGAAAAGAACTTTTGGAACGAATTGAGGGAGGCCTTAACCCAGCAGTGATAATCAAATAATAATAATCAATAATCTTGAAATTCTGTAACATTTTACAACAACAAAATGCAAAGTATTCCTAACATTAAAACTCGCTAGAGAGAAAAAAGTTAAAAGATATCTAAAACACTCACAAAACTTCTGCCGATACATTTCACGATGCACACAACGTATTTTTCTCACTTCACGCCAATGCACTGTGTACAAGACGCATCCCAACTTTAAATTTACGTTATACGTAGTGCCAAAGTTTAGCGTACCCCTGCATACTTGCTCCTGTCTGTAGAATAAAAAACTTAGTTCCCTGTTTGCGGGTTTGCTCTTGTTTCCGAACAAATATTTGTTTAGTAATAGGCATTGGAAAGAAATAGGTTTTAGTTGGGCTCTTCCCGCTTTTAACTTTGTTAGGAAGTTTATTCGTGGTAGTATTATGAAAAAGGATTTTTCTTTAAGTTTGTAAGCGGTTTTTATGTTTCTTATTGTGTGAACTTGTGAACTGACTTTTGTTGTTGTTTAGATTGTCAAATAGTGTTTTATTTCATTTCTTTGAGTTCTAGATGTAATTTCTTGTAGTTTGTCTTGTTAGTTGTCATTTTTCTTGCTGCGTTTTTCTTGACGAAAACCTATGTAAAGGTACTATAGTACTGGGAGATTGCTAAACAGATACCTCATCATTAACTACAGTAGGCCATTTGCTAATATAGTAATCTGGCTATTAATCGTAGGTTTAACTATAACAGACCGCAGTAAACTTTACATCAGTCAATTAATTTACACTATTTAGGATTACGGAACCCAAAACCATTATGGCCGTCTTGAAACCCAAATTTATCAAGAAAACCGTTTCAAAATCCCTGAAATGATGTTCGACAATCGACATTTCCTTTACCCTAAATTGGATTCAGTTTTCATACATCACAGGAGATCTCCAAAATTTAATTTCCCCATAAATACAAAAATTATAACATAATAAATTCTATTCACAAAAAGCGAGGGTAAACCCTGAAATCCCTTCCGTGGATCAGTTGTAACAATACGGGTGTTTCCTGAAGGAAACGGAAGGTGGGCCAGACGTTCCCTCGAATATCTTTGTGCAAAACAATATTCGCGCTACGTCTTTTATTGTTTTTGTATTTCGAAATGTCAGCTTTTGGACAGTTAGGTGTGGGTGATTCATCGGTATCCAGTTATTGAAATCCGACTAAAATTATAAACGTGAAAGTTTGTAAGTATGTATGTATAAATGGATGTATGTTTGTTACTCTTTCACGCAAAAACTACAAAACGGATTTCAATAAGATTTAGTACACAGATAGTTTATAACCTGGATTAACACATAGAATAGTTTTTATCCCGATTTTATCTTCCCGTGGTATAATTTTCGAGTTGTAGTGGGCGAAGCCGCTGTGAACACCTTATCTTTATGATAACTACTACTAATAAAAATGACCTAAGACAAGTTATTCATGCATGATTATATTTGTAAACAAAAGTACCGGTAAGCACTAACTAAAGTAAATTAATCTTATGAAGACTGTTGATTTTATATTCGTCTTTTTTGCTTTCTTGGCCAGAATGATCATAGAGTTTTATAAAGCTGTGCAGGTGTCTTCATACTAGTCTAACATAATTTGAATTTCATCGACACGTTAAGATGAATCGCGTGATATGTTTCATCAACTAAATATAGGATCATGCTGGAGAAAGTACAAAACAAGTTTGTTAGGTATTTTAGGTATTTAAAATTATATGGTGTATACCCATTTTATCCGCTCATGTACCCAACTTTATTTATTTTAGGTATGGTTGGGTATAACGAGCTGAGCGTCAGGAGGCATCTCACACTCATCTCGTACATATTCTCATGCTGATATTTAAGGCCAGATAGGTTTGTGTGTTCCGGACAGGTACGTGGGGCGAAGTCGACAGCCACGCTTGCTGGCGGTGCCTCGCGCACGGACCAATCTATTGGGCGAGGCGCCAATGACGCGGGCACTCCGCACTCTTAACCTTGTAGCTAGTGATGTGGATTTATTTCATAGTTCTCTGAGTGAGTTCACATAAAATTATTTTTTTGTGATTAGTTACAAAATTTAATTTAAATTATTATTGTGTACACTATCGCATTAGGATTACCCTGTAAAGATAGTCGTAAGATGGAGAAATAAATAAAAATAATAAATAAATAAAAATTAACAAAGTAGCGGGTGAAAGCTATGTTAAAAACCTGTGTGTACCTACGATTTATTTTAAACCAACCAGGTTTTAAAAAATCAACTTTCAGATTTAAAATGGAGGAAGGGTTCTGTGAATTTAAATGAGAAGCTTTGATCTCCCACTTTTTTTGATGTTTCAACATAATCATTAATTGGAAACATTATATTTAACATCTGTTTACATAACCGACGTCGCTTTGTAGCTTAGTAAGTCGGACTCGACGATTTAACTTAAATTTCTTTATAAGTAAAAACATAATTATAATAAAATTAAAATAATTAATTGTTGAAAGCATACGTCGGTATGACTTACGAAAAAACTTCAAGTTTTTATTTATATTATTTAACTTTTCCTTCAGCAACAGTTTCATGAAAATAACACTGATTTTATTATTTTTGCCCAAAGGCCTATTAAACCCAAAAGTTTACTGGTACAGATTGCCTTGTGGCATTAATATAGTTCGTGTACCACTTTTGTATATGAAATTTAAATAAATAAACAATTAACTTTTACAAGACTAGCCTTTTTCTATGGCATCGCCCGGAAGGAAATCGAAAAAAAATTGTATGTCGACAAAGACCGTGGAATTTTCGATTGTGAAGTGAAATTTCATTCGTTTTAAAATTATTTTTACAGTTGATTATTATTCTCTATTCTGTTTATACAAAATTTCATTTAAAACTCATTTCCTTTGACAAAGCTGTGATTGATTCAATTCCTCCATTCCACTCAACGCCATCTAAAAAGCAAATAAACACAAATCAAGCTGTAAATTAAACATGATAAAAAGTGCCTCAATTTTCCTATAAAACCAGCCGATTCTTTACAGAAGCTGTTTGAAAATTCTCTCTATATGCTAATAAATAAATTAACCTCGGCAAGAATTGATTCGACGTCTGGGTAATGTCGCAACGAACAAAAAACCGATGGAGAATGGAAAAGCAATTATCGGTTGAGTCTTCCCTCACGGGTTTTCAATAAACGCGTTGACTTTCGTAAATAAACCAACTGTACAGATTTTTTGTCTTCGGGTAAAGGATTTTTGACATTGGTTTTGGCTTCAGATTATTTAGATGGTACAAAGTTGTCAGCTTCAAGAAGTTTCTTCTTACCTTTGTTGTTGATTTCGACTTCTAATTTAGATCTTATTCAGTTAACAGTTATTCTCATTTTGTTGTCCGTAGATTTATTTAGATCATTTGAAGTATTTCTTGATTTAAATTCTCTAGCGTTCGCCAGAATAGATTGGAATTTTATTAATTTATAGCTCAGTTAATTGAATGTTTACGATCTATAAAATAAATGGAGTTTTTGTGTCTTTTTCTTTTCGAATAAATGAATTTGGATTTATTGATGTGTACAGATCTGAGAGACTTGTTGGTCTAGTGGTCGCAAGCGTGCCGTGCATGAGGTTTTCTGTTTCGATTTCCAGGTCAGGCAAAGTGTTATCGGGTTTTTCCATCAGAAATTCAGTGATCTCATCAATTTCATCAGTCCGGTTGGCTCGCCACCACATGACTCTTAAAACATAACTGGTAAAATGTAAGTATATTATTGGATAAATATATATTATTCGACTATTCAAAAGAGCCTGTAACTGGCCAACTTGAAATAAATGATTTTGATTTTTTTTTTTGATTTTGATACACCTCTACCTAACCTGGTTTTATTTTATGTAAGATCTGGCATGAGGAATATTTCTATTTGTGATTCAACACAGCTAGGACACAGGTCTCCGCTCGCTAAAAAGGTAGGCTGCAATCCACGACGCGTGTCAAATGAACTCAAATGCAGGTATTTGAATGTGCTGCGGGTTGTTCGAAGGAGATACCGCGGCCTTGACAGAAAGAGCTAAGAAGGAACATGAGTGGATTGTGGTCAGTAGAAGTCTGACACTCCCTACCACTCTGCCTATAGCGGGAGGAGTCATTTAATGATTTGACACCCTCCAAAACAAAAGTATTTTAATGTCACACGTCATTACATTCTTAAACGTACTGTTTTCATCTCCATGAATATGCCAACTCGATTAGTAGTCTATACCGCTACGACTATCAGCCATTTGTCTGCCAAGTTCAGTCCTTTGAGTACTTTATTGGTCGTGAGGTTAGTTGGTGAACGCGTTCTACCATATATTCTCATCCCGATTGGCGATCAAACTTAACTGTCGGATGATAAAAGTCAGCAATATGGTGGAGGTATAAAACTAAATTGTTTAAGTGTCTATGAGCAAAAATATGTTTTAATTTACTAATAAGCCAGATACTTTTAAATAAAATACATACCCAAACCTTTTTAAAAAAATAAAGGTAAATAGAAACTCTGAAACTACACCCGTTACGTTCTTTAATTCTTCTTTTACTTTACCAATATTAATACAATTTGGCCATACGTGAACGCCCGGTTGTAAGAACTTATCTTCACACGACCCGTCCTTGTGGTGGACATTTTTTTTTAACTTATAATAAATACAGCCTACAGGGGTGGTGGCGCTACTGTGCCCGTGTTTACTTCGGCTCCGTAGTATTTTTCAAGTTAAAAATAAAAAAAGTGATTATCTACACAATTAAAGTGTTGAACTCAGTGCAAAAACATTAAACCACAGTGAACATTATGAAATTCTAAACAATAGTGCAATAAATAGACAAAATACCGGCTACAAAACATCAAAACAAGAACTGTGTTTTTTTGTACTAATACAAGTAAAATTAAAGTGGAAATCAATTTATTGACACCTCTGAAGAACAATCCGTGAAATATTAGTGCAAAAAAGGAAGAAACTAATAAAAAAGTGAACAAAGAAATAATTATAACCTAACAATAATCTGCAAATCATCACACATCAATTTTTTCTTAGAGATAACGCCATCTAGCTACAGGTGATCGAACTAGCAACTAACTGCGTACGCGCAACAGATTGACAGCACTAGTAAATGTCTACACTTCAACTGTAGATAGTAATACCACTAATCACCACTAGAGGACACCACAAGTACGAAAACATGGAAAATGTTATGAAAGTTCTAAAAGAAATACAAAGTGATCTAAACAATCAAAAACAGGAAATGAAAAACATGCAAGAAAATATTACTACAGCTATAAACGACAATATTAATCAAAAATTTACAATTATGGAAAATAGAACAAGCAATCTAGAAATAAAAGTAAATCAACAACAAAAAACAATAGATTATTTAGAAAGACAGGTTAGAAAGAAAAATCTTATATTCTATGGAGTGGAAGAGACCGAGAGTGGATACGCAGATTTGCAAGATATATTATTGAGTTGCATAAAAAATAACATGAATATTTACATAGAGAAATCTGAAATAGAACTAGTGAGAAGACTTGGCAAAAAAGGGAACAAAACAAGACCTTTATTAGTAACATTTGCAACAATGGGAAGGAAAATTGAGATTCTAAAGAACAAAGGGACACTGAAAGGCTTACATATTAATATTAAAGAAGACTTTCCACAAGAAGTTCTGTTAAAGCGTAAGGACCTACAAGAAGAAGTAGAAAAAGAGCGTAAACTCGGGAAAAATGTCGTACTACGATACGACAAAATAGTGACATTACCAGGTAGCCCCAAAAATATGAATAATATTGAAGACTCACGGAAACAAAAACGAAATCTATCAGAATCTCCTGTCAACCAAACCACCGTAATCAACGAAAACAATATCAAACAAGTACCTAAGAAAAACAAGACAAACAATATTACTTCCTATTTGTACAACGCAGCTCCGAAAAAAGGGTCGGAATCTAGTTCGACTGAGATACCCTCATCACCAAAAAACGAGTAAAAGAAGCCCCTCCACATCTCCCAATACGGCTTGTCACCGCGGGGGATAACGACAACAACCCTCCATCTCCACTACAAAACCTTTACATCTGCACCTACAATGCAAAATCGCTACTATCAGATGAAAGATTGCTCGATTTTAAGAGAGCAATTTCAACAATTAAATACGACATTATTGGCCTTGCTGAAATAAGGAGAACAGGATACAATATTATAGAAGAAAACGAATACATTTTCTGCTATTTTGGGGAAACGAAAGGACAATATGGAGTCGGATTCCTTATAAAAAAGGAATATAAGCTAAACATTGAAAGCTTCATTGGAATATCGGAACGCATCTGCATTTTAAATCTCAATTTTGACAACACAAAACTCACAATTATACAAGTGCACGCGCCTACTGTTGATGCAAATATCCAAGAAATAAATAACTTCTACAATCTACTACAGAATGCACATTGTCAATATAATAACCAGAAAATAATACTAGGCGATTTTAATGCTCGTGTTGGTCAACGAGTACCTGGCGAAGAAAGAATACTAGGCAAATACTGCTACGGAAATAGAGATAAAAGAGGTGAACGTCTACTACAGTTTTGTTGGGAAAATCAACTATATATTACAAATAGTTTTTTCATGAAAAACAATAAAGCCATGTGGACGTGGCTCTCTCCAAAGAAAAGAAGAAGTCAAATTGATTATATATTAACCAATAGAAAAGAAACCATCTCAAACTTAGAAATCATTTCAAATCTAACGTTTCCCAGCGACCATCGACTCTTACGAAGCACACTAAAGATTGCACCGATAAAGAAATGTAGAGCAAATTATAAATGTTATACAACCAAACTCAGTACTATAGAAGAAAAAGAACAATTCATACAAAGCCTAACCACTAATATAAATAAAATTGAATTAGAAGAAAATGAAAACATCGAGTCCTTTTACAACAAAATTAAAAAACCAATAATCACCAGTTTAAAGTCAATTCAACAGAAACCAGCATCAAAACGGGAGACCATCCCTATTCACATAAAAAATCTTATTGCTAGAAGAAGTGAATTGATTCAGAAGATACATCTAACGAAAGAAGAAAAAGAAGAACGTACATACCTCTACAAAAATATCTACAAACTAATAAAACAGGAACGCACAGAACGCAGAATAAAAATAATTGAAACACACCTCGAATCAACAGGCAGTTTAAAGAAGGGTCTTAAAAACCTTAATACCACTAAGCAATGGATTCCCTGTATTAAGGATGACACAAACGACAAGAAAATATTTTCAAGATCTGATATAATAGAAAAGGCAACAACATTTTACAAGAACTTATACTCAATAAAAGATACCAACCCAGAAATCGAAACGAATAAACAAGACTCTACTACTCTGGACAGATTCTCTATATTTGAAGTAATGAAGAAAATCGAATGTCTGAAATCCGGCAAAAGCAACGGCCCTGATGGAATTCCAAATGAAGCGCTTAAACTGGGGAAAATTATACTAGCACCATACATAACAACCTTATTTAATAGGATTCTAAATGACAGAGCAATACCGAAAGAATGGGGACAATCCGACATAATTCTACTTTACAAGAAAGGAGACCCTGCTGATATTGGAAACTACAGACCAATAAGTCTTCAACCAAATATATATAAATTATTTGCATCATGTCTTGAGGATCGCCTAGCAAAGTTCACAGAAAAATGTCAACCACCGGAACAAGCAGGATTCAGGAAAAACTTTTCTACAACAGATCACATTCATACTTTAAATTTGATTGTGGAGAGATATACTGAGTGTAATAGACCACTCTACCTAGCATTCATCGACTATGCCAAAGCCTTCGACTCTATATCACATAAGAGCATGTGGAAAGCTCTACATGAATGCAAAGTACCATCCGAGACTATAGATCTTATAAAAGACATATACTACAAAAGCAAAAGTCGTGTAAAGTTGGAGAGACAAGGCCCTGAAATAGATATCTGTAGAGGCGTCAGACAGGGTGACCCCCTATCACCAAGAATTTTTATAGCTGTACTTCAAAGCATAATGAAAACGCTAAACTGGGAAATGAAGGGAATAAATATTAATGGAAAACTCCTCAGTAACCTTAGATTTGCAGATGACATTATACTCTTCTCTGAAACAGCATCTCAGTTACAGAAAATGATTAAAGAACTAAATGATGTAAGCACTATGATCGGCCTAGAACTAAATACTACCAAAACCAAGGTCATGACGAACCACCATAATATACCAATAAGCGTCAATAACAATACATTAGAATATGTTCAAAATTATGTATACCTGGGACAACAAATATCTTTCTCAAAAACAAGACACGAAGATGAGGTTAAAAGACGAGTTAATATAACATGGAATAAGTACTGGAGCAATAAAGAAACTCTAAAATCAAAACTGCCTATAAAACTCAAAAAAAAGGTTATGGACTCATGTTTACTACCCTGTCTTACATACGGCTGCCAAACATGGATATATAATAAAAACACTAAAAACAAAATACAAGTATGCCAAAGAGCCATGGAAAGGAGTTTACTAAACATAAAAAGAAAAGACAGAAAAAGAAACACAGAAATAAGAGAAACAACAAAAATAATAGATGCTCTGGAACACTCTTTAAAACTAAAATGGAAATGGGCGGGTCATATTGCACGAATGGACAAGGAAAAATGGACGCATAAAGTAACTACTTGGCAAGGACCAACAAACAAAAGGAAAAGAGGTAGACCAAAAGAAAAATGGGTGGACGAAATAATAAGAAAAGCCGGTGAAAATTGGATACCAAAAGCAAAAGACAGACAGACGTGGAGCAAAATGGAGGAGGCCTTTACCCGTTGAGGGGTCCATTTTGAATCATCTATATGAAATTGTTTTGAAAATTTAATTTATTTATTTAATACTTAATAGGAATTTTATATTATTGATTATTAGGAAAGATGAAATTATTACTTAGAAAAAAAAAAAATTGAATTAATTTATACATTATTTAATCATAATTTTTATTGTAATATTTTTTATTTTTTTATTTTATGCATGCACATTTAAATGATAAGTATTTTCTATATGAATTTTTTGAATGAAATTATTTAATACTTATTAAGATATCTATATTATTGAATAAATTAGGAATTATGAAATTATTATTTAGAAAAGAAAATAATTTAGTTAATTTATAAATTATTCAATCATAATTTACCTACATTGTAATATTTTGTTATTTTATGCATGCACGTTTAAATGATATTTTTGTAAAAATTAGTAATTCATTATGGAAATAAAGAGGCTTTATTATTATTATTTTTTTTTAAATACAGCCTATCTTACTCAGGGAATAAGAAGCAATGGTGAAAGTATTTTGTGGATTTGTTCCAATAGTTTTTGAATTTATTCGTTACTAGCGAACGTCACGCGGTTTCACCCGCGTAGTTCCCGTTCCCGTAGGAATACAGGGATAAAACGTAGCCTATGTCACCCGGGGATAGTGTAGCTTCCCAACGGTGAAAGATTTTTTAAAATCCGTCCAGTAGTTTCGGAGCCTATTCGTTACAAACAAACAAACAAATCTTTCCTCTTTATAATATTAGTGTAGACAAACATACCCTACACAAATATTTCTCTATAAAATATTACTGTAGATTGCGATCATCACTCAATACAAGTTCATTAACCAGTCTTCAGGCTTCATAATCATACGAAAACCGGCCAAAACGTTATTTATAAAGAAAAGAACAAAAAAAAATCTGACCTTCAATTAAAACTTTCACGATTCAAGCTAACGCTTAATTAAGGAGCAAAGAAAAGCTTCAAAAGAAGCAAATACTCCTGACCTTTAAACAGTGCCGTAGGGAGCGTTTCAAAGTATAAAAGGCGTTTAAAAGAGAGTCATTAATCAAAACAGTGAAGAAAATGTGTCCAGACTCCTGAACTGTGCGCCTCGTGATTTCTGTTTCGGGGCTTTATTCTTGAGAGGGCATTGCTAAGGGAGTGCGCTCGGCGTGAATCAACGGACCCGAAATAAATTCAAGCTTCTTTTTGGTGCCGTGTTAGGACCAACTCACTCAAATCCGGTTAAAAATTTCACGATGGACCATTTTGGAACCTATAAAAAGTGATTTTGTATGTTCAACTTGAGTATGTAAATGAGAAAGTTTGGTTGGTTGGTTGATGTTTGTTATTCAGTCACCCCAGAACGGCTGAACGGATTGAGATGAATTTTGGTTTAGAGATAAATTAGTCTGTATTAGCGCGTAGGCAAATTTTTAACTTATACACACATATACATCAACTTTACGTAGTCAGTATAACGTACGTATTATGAATACTGAGTACATTTATAATTATCACAAGAATTATAATTGTTTACAAATGTGGCATAAAACACAACTATGTATTAATTTTCCTGTTTGTCTTTTCTACACACTCTGTCTACTTGTCTCATCCAATTTTCCTCTCGCAGGTCTGCTGGAAGAAATTTCTTTTGAAATAAGCACGTGAAACGAGTACCTTTGTGCTTCCTTTTTTATATTTTTATCCTTTTTTGTATTTTGTGTGTACATAAATAAATAAATAACATTTCAATAAGCGTGGTTTTACAGCAGTCCAACAAAAAACTAGCAAGTTAGCCTAATCCCGCAGCTAGGGTACTGTAATCTCTCTCCATGTCTACCAGTACCTTCAATCCGCAGCTAATCCGTGGTTTTAAAAACACGAAAATTTTATCTCAGCACTGGAATTACTTAACATCCATTATTTCAGCCTGTACGTTAATGTAACTCAGAGCACCAGATTTAAGACTCTCGCTTTCAACCCGGGACTAAACCGGCAAGATCCCAGAAAAAAAAACATCTGAGAATTCTTCACGAGGATTTTCATTCAATAAGAAGAGTTCTGTAGATTTTAATAAAAGAAAAAAAAAAACATCTTAAGATGAGGGCCGTTTGTGTTTAAAGTCGTTTAGTTCATTCGAGAAAAGATTTTGTTTTTCGGATTTATTCTACGTTGAAAAGAAGGTTTTAATCCGATTTTTAACGGCATCTTAAGTTTTAAAATGATACGGGTGGATAACGTTCGTGTTGAAATATCAAAAGTAAAAACTTTTTGGTGTTATAGTAATGAAGCTGGAGTTATCTTCCTAACCTACAAATATAAAAACTAATATTAATAATATAAAAACTAATATTAATAATATAAAAAACTAATATTAACAAACTAATAATACTAATAATAATATTTGACGACACGTTTGGCGTAGTGGCCGAGCGATTGGACTGCTGCGTTGCGTGTCGCGGGTTCGATCCCCGCACGGAACAAATATTTGTAAGGCCTACAGATAAAAAAAATCTGCTCGTATGTATGCTGTTCGTACACTATGGACTCGAAACTACTGAATAGATGAATTCATACGTTAGAGAAAGACACGATAATCAAACACAAACATAATTATCACGTCTATAATCCCAAAAAGGGTTAGACAATTCGTAAATTATGTATGAGTCCCGTGCAAAAGTTTGAAATATAAACTCAGTTCGTTTTATTTGTAATGGTATCTATTCTAAATGACGAAACCTTGAAAATACTTACAAATCTATCTATAAAAATTCAGAAATAAAAATCCGAGGATTTGCAAAATTCTTTCAGTATTCAAGAATCGTGGTTTATAATTCCACCATAAATATTCAAAGGGAATCCCACTTTGCACTCGTACGAAAATAGCAAAGATAAAATAATTCAAAGAGGATTTACCTCCATTTGGGTGCCCACGCTATAACCGATTCCATTGATTTTGTTATACACTGCCAAATATATTATTAGCAATTTTATTTTAGTTTTATAGTGGAAAGTCCTTATTTCCCATTTTAAAACAGTTATTAAACAGTTGACCGATGTGTTTTATGCAGCCACCCAAATTAATAGAGTTGGCAGGAAAACTTTTTATAATCAACTACGATTTTATCGATAAATTCTAAAGCTTTCATCTATAATTTGTCAAATTTCTCTGTTGGCGTAAAAGCGGTATTTATTTTCTCTTTATTTAGACCTACGTAAGTTGTTTTTTCTGTAATTTAGGTGCATTTATAGACATTTAAGCTCACATGCACCAACAGACAGAGGTTGAACAGCTGTTTCACAATATGTCCGTGATGGCTTGACCAAACCATTACTATTAAATTAAAATAAATATTTTTGAGTTTATGTTTGCATCACTACTTCTATATGACAAGTGAAATTACGTTTATATTATATGTATATTGATTCTTCAGTTTAAACTCGCCCATGCATTTTTTTTTTACTTTTGTTCCGATTCATCGGATGAAGCGGAGTCACAAATTCTCATAGTCCATCGTTTGTACAAGACTATCGATGGGTACCTGCGTATCAAAATCCCGAAAGTTCATAATACCTATGATTGAATATATAAGAAATAAAAATAAAAATAAAATGAAATACCGACGTCCTAAACACCGAAATTCAAAATACCGAAAGTTTTTAATGCCATCGACACACAAAATACCGATGTTTAAATGCCTGGAAGCGTTTCTGTCTGCAGGGTTTAAAGGAACCTAACTAACCAAATCTCGGGGTGCCCTTGATGTCGACCATCTGTTTACCAGATACTACACTCCATGTACTTACACGCGCTAACTACCTACCGGGCACCAGGCTACCGGTAACCCATAGCGCAGAGGGTTGTCAACAGCCACGCGGCGAATACATATGCATACCTATATATTCTGTGTCTGGGTGTAATTTATCTATAATATGTATGTATTAAGAAATATATAAATATGTTTATCAGTTGTCTAGTACCCATAACACAAGCTCTGCTTAGCTTGGGACTAGATGGCGTTGTGTGATAGTTGTGGAATATTATTATTATTATATTATTATTATTATTTCGGTTGACCTGAGGTTTTGAAATCCTTAGATATATTGCTACAGTTCTATGCTATACAAAATTTTGTATGGAGTGTAGTATCTGGTAATCTGTGGTTAGGGTTTCTATCTAGTATTTAGTATTTCAAATGTCAGTGTATCAAACTTAGGTGAAAAACAAAAATAACATCGCAATTTTAAACTTTCGGACAAATGAAATTTCGGGATTTTAAACTTTCGACCAAAAAACCACGTTCCATTTTTCGAAATTTTGTCCATTGATATTTTAAAATTCGGGATTTTTATACTTACTCGTATCGATAGACCTCTTTGGTCCGACTCCTTAAGAAACCAAAAGTATAAGACAGATCGATTGATCCGTGATCAATCATTCACTGGACATTTACTATCTAAATCGTTGCGTTACCACGGCGTTTATTGTTAATGTTATTTACTAAAAAAAAATGTGTATGTAAATCTCCATACATAAGGTATACCTAAATTAATTATTGTTCAAATGTACCCTTCATTAATCTGATAAGTGAAATGTAATTTGGTATGCGAGCTTTAGAAAATAGGTTTGGGATCATATTAGCTCAATTTGTTGAAGGATCGTTTACATTCAAAGTCAACATTGTGTTATTTTGACTTCGTAATTGAAAGGAAGGATATGCCTATGCGAAATTTAATCTGTTTCTAATGGGTTGAAAGTATTTTTGAACGGAGATCACTATAATGGGTGTAAAATACGCTTCTCGAAGCCGAAGGGCATTTTATTCTTCCCATAATTGTGATCTTTTACGAAGAGCATTTGTACACACCATCATTTGTTTAGATTTTAACCTATCTTGGGAAACATTTTGTTACGGAGTTAGAAGTCAATCGTTCTAAAGACAAGTTTTTAAAACTTCATAATACGAGTATACAGGACCGTTACTCAATGCTTCCATTAGCAAAATGTTTTCAGTACTTTTCATTAAGACCAACTGTATAACGTAAATTTTCACATCAAAAAGTCGTTTCCCATCTATATTTTTGCGTAGAGTTACTAAGTTTAATGTTCGTTTACATCTTATATTTAAGAAGGTTAGATTTTTTTTTATTGGACTGCCGTTTCTCGCTTAGAATAAATTTTAGGTTGGAAGTCAGGCAACGCACTTTTCTTTGTGGTTACTTCTCTCAAAATGGTGACGGGAGATATCTTAAGGAAGCCGGTACGTCGAAGGCCCAAAAGTATCTGTGAACCTCCACCATGCGGTCCCGCGTTGTGGATTATTACCTCGTTTAAAGGTTTAGGCGCAGAACGTCAGAAACGCAAAATTTCAGATTAGCTAATTGTCAGAAACGCATAATGCCAGGTGTCGCAAAATGGCAAGATCTGATATTGACAGATTCGCGTAATGACAGATTCGCATATTGACGGAGTCGCAGAATGTCAGATACGCAGATTGACAGATTCGCAGAATGAGGCGCAATTGTTTTTAAACCCTAATCGCGTCACAGCATTCATAAGTCGCAAAATGACTGAATACCCAATCACATCATATCGCTATCTACATGTCTCAAAGCTAGTGGCATTTATTTCAGTATTTTCACATACCCTGGTCTTTACAACGACGACGATGCCATCAAGTCTCCTATCAACTAAACTATATATATAAATAGAAGATCCTCGTTCAATTACTAATGCAAATCTTATCACAACAATACAGTTGATATATTATCCCTGGAATTTAATTATAGACGAGACGGCATCGCTGTTAGGTATATCCATAGGTATATATATTATGTACGTAAGTTGGTACATATAATGAAGGCTGTATTGGTTATATTTAAATGAACAGATAGCGACGCAAGTAAGATAGGTATAATTAATATAATTAGCATTGAAGGTTCCGTGTAGGTCTTTTTTTGGTTTTAATTAAAGTTGGCTGGCAATATGTTACCAAAGAAAATATGATAACGTAATGAGGGCCATTAATATTTTTATATAAAAATTTAATGCCACTTTTCGTTGTAATTTTATAACTTAAGAACGGGTTCACCTATCCAAACCAATTGTTTAGGCTTTGTTTGAACTATTTAGTAGATGGTTTATGTAGTTATGAAGTTTGCACTAAATCAGTCGAGCTGTTCTTCATTTACCACGTTTTTTACCCGACTGCGGCGAAGCCCAAAAGGAGGGTTATGTGTTTGGCGTGTATGTATGTAAGTATGTATGTATGTATGTATGTCCGTTTCTTTGTTCCCTCATAACTCCTAAACGGATTTGAATAAAGTATACGTCGTTCGATTCGTCTTGATGGCGCGAGTGTCACTGGCTACATTAAAATTAAAAAAGATAGGAAATTTACGGATTTTAGGGGCCATATAGCGTATTTCAATGAATAAAAAAATTCCATTACCATCGAGTAGGGTATCAAAATGTAGGGTTTTAAAAGGAGATTACAAAAATATATCACACTTATATGTTTAAAATAAATTCAAAGTCACAAATCATATAAACAAACACAAAAGTTAAATCATCTGCGAAGATTTTGAAGATAACGAATAAACAGACACAAAAGAACTAAAAAGTTAGAAATAAAAAAACGTAGTTAAAAAACAAAAAAACCCGACTGAAAAAACTGAAAAGTGAAAAACAAGCACCTTTTCAATTAAACAAAATTTGGAAGCAGGCGGGGTTCATTTGAATGTTAAATTATAAAATGAAAATAGAATGGACCCCGCCTGCTTCCAAGTTTTGTTTAATTTAAAAGGTGCTTGTTTTTCAATTTTCAGTTTTTTCAGTTGGGTTTTTTAGTTTTTTAACTACGTTTTTTTTTGTAACAAATGAATTCAATAAATGGCGGATCATTTTGTTAATGGGGATTTTGTTATTAGATATTGGACTCGGTAGGTGGCGCTGCTGTTTGGGAAGGACGACGTCTGCCAGGTCCGCTAGTGGAATATATATATATTTTTTTTTAGCCTCTATTGTCCCACTCCAAAGCCTCCCCCATAGACATTCATTCTTCCCTCTGTGTGGTTTTCTCCGTCTAATTCGTCACAAACGCTTCTATGTCGTCACGCCAGCGTTTTCTAGGCCTCCCTCAGCGACGTCGCCCGCCTTCTGGCACCCACTGCGTGACGACCTGGCTCATCGGTCCTGATTCATCCTGCAGATATGGCCCACGCAATCCCCCTTCAAGCCAGCAATCTTATTTCCTACATCAGCGATTCCAGTTTTTGAGCGTATTATCGTATTGCGTATTCTGTCGCTGAGCTTTATACCCAATACGCTTCGTTCCATCGCTCTTTGGCAAACCTTGAGTTTGAACTTTTGTGAATCGGTCAGAGACTATGTTTGAGCACCGTAGGTTAGGATGGGCAGAATGCACATGTCGATGAATTTGCGCTTCAGGGATAAAGGTAGGTAACCCTTCATCAGCGACTTCATGGACCAGCAGCTCGTCCAGGCGTTCTCGACACGGTGGTCGATTTCTCTGTCTTGCCTGTTTTCGAAGGAAACTAGCTGGCCCAAATAAATGTACTGAACTGTACGTTGTTTTGTGCTTTCTTATGGTTTGCCATGTAAACTTGCTTTGAATGATGACAATATGATAACATAGTAATATTTTTTTGATTTTTTGGTTTGCTTTGGATTTGATTTTTTGTTTACTTTACATTTTTTTTGTATGCTTTGTATTTGATTTTATAGCTACTGTTATGATTTTATGTATATTTATTTTATAAAATTCTAACACAATGAGAATTGTTTGATGAATAAATAAATTTACTCATCGACTCAACCCTACTTTTTGTGCTGTTGGTCATGACTTTAGCCTTTTTAAACGGTTTTATTTAGCTCACCACGTTTGTTTTATTTATTATTCTTGGGTCAAATTTAGTAATTCAAATTTCACCCTCTTCCTGTCAACCGATTAATCTGAAATTTTGTATACACTTTGGATTTTGGTGACAATACAATTATGTTTATTCATTATCATTATGAATTCAAGATGGCCGCCGCTACAAAATGGCGGATAACGTAGGTTTTATCAATCCCATCAATATGGGTATCAAATGAAAGGGCTCAACAAGCAGAATACAATATACTATAAAAAATTGAAATACAAGATGACGGCCGCTACAAAATGGCGGAAATAGAAAATTATAATTTTTTTTTTTTAACTACGTATAGAGGAGTTGGTCTGCAATAAACTAACGGGCAAGAAACCTTGCAATAATGAAGCACTAAATGAATTAAACAGAATGCGAAATAAAAACTAAAAACTAGAAAATAAAAATAGGTAAAAAAACTTTTTAAGTTAAACGGTTTTATGTTAAACATACATTGCAATGTTTAAGATAAATGTACTAAAAACCAAAAAATAATAAAATAGATACAGTCGTGGGAATTATAAACATATGCATAGACTAGACTAAAATAAAACCGTGGGGCACGTCAATTGTCTACAAATTATCGACTTAATGTGCGATAGAAGAATCGTTTAATTCGTCGTTAAAATAGGCAGTTGGCCCGCAGACGGTGAGGAAATTACTTACTATTTTCTTGCTCATGGAAATTCCAATAGTTATACACTCCATGTAAATAAAAGAGACGTGCCCCACGGTTTTATTTTAGTCTAGTCTATGCATATGTTTATAATTCCCACGACTGTATCTATTTTATTATTTTTTGGTTTTTAGTACATTTATCTTAAACATTGCAATGTATGTTTAACATAAAACCGTTTAACTTAAAAAGTTTTTTTACCTATTTTTTTTTTTGAAAACGTTGCCCCTCACTAGGAATTTCTCCTGTATCGTGGGTGCGTTTACAAACATTTAAACTAACATACACAAATACCCAGGCCCGGAACAACGATCTGTAGTCCATTCAAATATTTATTCCGTGCGGGAAAACCCGCGACACGTAGCGCAGCAGTCCATTGCTTGAGCCACTGGGCCAACCGTGTTTTTAAACCTTGACCGGTTCATCATTATGGGAATATGGGACCCATTAAACATAACATCGTGCCTATAATCTAAGAAGGGTTAGACAGAGGTGTACCTAATAGTACACCCACATTATGCCAGTTATGTTAAAAACCTACGTAAGGGGGCGGCCCTAACTAGGCACAAATCCAGACTCTGTAGCTGATACTCAGAATTTCCTGATGAAAAACCCCAATAACACTGCCTGTTTTCAAAGCATTCGTATTTCTACAAAGATTACCAACAGAATTGCGATAATATTTTCAATAGGGATGTTTACTGACTTAAAAAATGTGATTCTAATTAGTCCGTCTGTTAGATTATCGAAAAATATTGGATACGTATTTTTTGTTGGTGACGTCACTGACCGCAAAAAAATGTCATACAAATGTCTTAGAGTATGACATCACACGATTTTTCAAAGCACTGTATCATCTTCATTGTTTGTTTACGCGAATAAAGAAAAAATACGTGTCCAATATTTTTTGAAGTCTATCTGACGGACTAATTAGATTGTTTTTTATTAACTACCCTATTGTTTATATTATTGCCGTCCTATTCCTTCTTCTGTTTGTCTGTTGACTGTTCCATCATTGTTATCACTGACAGTCTCTCTCTTTTTCTAGGTTTACTGGAGAGGAGACCAAATAAGTGTATTATTGGGCTACTTTGCCGAGTCGAGTTGAATAAGGTACTGTATTTTCAACTTCCTTGTACTTGTACTAAAGACTGTGTAACAAATAAAAGGCGTATTGGAAATAAAATCAATTCATCAAACGTTTAGAATTTTATTTTTTTATTAAAATTCACTGTCGACTCTGTTTTCCTCTTTAGTATCTTCATATTACTGAAAAGTGTTTTTGTCCCTTTAATTTTAATGTGCAAGTTAGTTCTTAGAATAACCATAGATATATTTGCAGCACTTACTCAGGTTCTGTGAATCTGAAGCGTACAAGCTACAACTATGACTAAGCTAAAACTTTATTTCAGTATTTGCACCAGCACCGAAATGCCGGGAATTTAAAACAAATAGAAAAAAAAATACAAATTAATTAAAATTAAATTTTATTTCCAGTGTTCAAGACAAATAGTAAACAAACATGTAAATATTCTATTTTCCGTGTTTATGATAATGTTAATGAGCATTTATGTTTAAAAACTTCTAGCTATAGAGCTGTCAACGTATGTTTAATGTGATGGTATACCGATAAGTACAAGAGAAACGAATCTCTGTCAGCAGATCATAATAGGATCATAATATGAATTGCGTTAAAATTCGTAATTATATGTAAGAACTGTGTCTGTAACCATTTTGCAAATTAAACGAATTTATATTATACTAGCTGTTGCCACCGGCTTCGCCCGCTACATGTCGAAAATTATCCCACGGGAAGATAAAATCGGGATAAAAACTATTCTATTTGTTAATCCAGGTTATAAACTATCTGTGTACCAAATTTCATCCAAATCCGTGCAGTAGTTTTTGCGTGAAGAAGTAACAAACACACACTCACAAACTTACGCCTTTATAATAGTAGTGTGGTGATTCCTATTATGGTTTGCTAAAGTGGTCATATCAGACTCTTTTTATCTATTTTTTCCGTGCATTCCTGCAATAAAGTTTTTGACCGAAAAGTTTACTTACACTTTTACAATAACTTAGATCATTTTTCTTCCTGTTAACCTAACTTCCAACATTGTAACAAATTATAGGATAGTATAGAACAGAACTGGACCAAACTTAGTACATAAATACGTAGTTGACGCAAACCCTGTACTTAATTACTACACTCGGGTTAGCTAACACTGATACTCCAGTTTGAACCTAAGTTAAGACCTAAAGTTTGGTTGAGTACACTTGACGGTCTTATATGTGTGGCCGTGAGACTATTGAATAAAGCCCCGAACTAGGTCTTGATGTAATTGATTACTACATTCAGTGAATTTTAGAGTATTTCGGTAGCAAAACCAATTATTTATTTCTACTTATATTAGGATGAATTCTACATTTCAGCTGAACGCGATTAGATGAATTTTAGCAGTGTCATTTAGGGATTGTTGTAAAAGATTTACTCTAAGCAGTTCTTTGTAATGACAACATAATATATAAAAAAGTCCTCCGCCTCGTCTGTCTGTTCGCGATAAACTGCAGCACTGTTTTTCATGCGGTTTTCACCAATACATAGAGTGGTTCTCGAGGAAGGTTTTAGTACATAATTTGACCGAGAACCACGCGGACGAAACGGCGGACATCAGCTAGTTACATACATACAGATCGATTGGTAATTGAGTGCATTCCTTGAAATAGAAAAATAAACTACAATTTTCACTCAATAACTTGGGATCCAAATAATGTTGTTTTGAGGAAATCGAATCTTAAAAAAAAAAACTTGGGTTCAATGTCCAGGTCGGGCTAAGGTTACTGACTTTCCCGCGGCCTCGACATAAAGGGCTAAGAAGGAACATGGGTGGTTTTTAGTCAGTAGAAGTCTGACACTCCCTTTCGCTCGCACTGCCCAAGAGCGGAAGGGGTTATTTGATGATTTCCCACAAACAAATTGATAAATTACTTTTTTCATCAAGAATTGATGTTTTTCATTAAGAGCTCCGGAATTTGGATTTGTGCCCGGCTTGTGATATTAGCTATTGCATGTGTCTTAAACATGGTTGGTGGAATGTTGTTGTACTAATGTGTACATCTCTGCGTCACCCTGCGAGAATTACAGGCAATGATGATGGCGTGATGTTAAAAACTCACTACCATGAAACACCACACACAAAGCAAAAATATTCCTCATAGATTTAAAAACTGGACCTACCAAATTTCAACTGTGTATGTGTAGTATTGATAGTTTCCGAATAAAGTGGCTGTGACATATGGACGAACAGGCGGACAGACAGGCGGACCGACAGCCAGATAGACAAACGAATCTATAAGGGTTTTATTTTTTGCCATTCGACTACGGAACCCTAAGAAATGATCTATTGGATGGAATACGTAGTACACGAACCAAATCACGTAATTAAAACCCGCGGATATTACAAACAGAATATCGAGTAAAACTGATTATTAGTTAGGAACAGAATTAATCAAATTGAAACGTGGCTTTGATTCGGCTGTTTTACGAATACATTTTAGATTACGTTCGAATCTAGAACGTTCCCATTTGGAACTGCCGAGAAGATTCGGGAATAATCTTAGGATGTTCCAGTATGGAACTGTGAATAAGGTTCCAGGAAGTTATGGAACTTTTTGGTGGGATCAGCACATAAACAGCCGTCGCGTTTGCGGAAGTAAAATCAGACTGACTAGTCTGATCTTGGCTAAGCAACGAATCGAAGCGAAGTGAACTATAAGTGCGTTATCTAATTGAATAGTGAGTTTGTGATTGAGCTATGATTTTTTTATCGGTAGTATTAGGGTTCCATTGTCATCAATTAGGAACGCTTATAGTTTCGCCATGTCCGTCTGCCCGTCTGTCAGTTCGCACTATAGACTTGAACCAGAAAGCTGTAATTTGATATGAGTATATATAAGTAGATGAATTACGTCGACAAAGTGGTAAAATAAAATCTTTGATGTGCAGCTACGGAAGCCTTTATTGTGCGTGGTCACTGCGATGCACTTGACCGGTTTTTAATTTATCCCCAGTTTGTAAAATTAATAACATTTGCTCAGCGAAACCTGACATGGCTGAACATATTTACAAGCACGATTGTTTGTATCCACGACACATAAAAGATTTTTTGGTCGCAGAATTACATATGTGTAATTATCGTATTGTATTATCATTACGTATTTTTTCTTTCTTTATATGATGGCCATATGCCATAAATGGATAATGATACCTAACTTACAATAAGTTAGTTTAGTATTGTACTGGAATTAATTCCATTAGCTGTAGTTCCTTTCTATGGAAACGTAATAGAAACTTTATAGGGCGCGTCCACACTATAAGCAATAAACATTGAACGGTTTGAACCGAACTTAGCAAATCCTGCACGAAAATATAGATTTTTATGGATAGTAACATGAAGAACGAATGTGTATTTTTACGATCTGCAAATCTATGTCTAGATTACATGGAACGATTCGATTTTGGTTCATCTCTGCCCTTAGGGCAAGTTTGAGGTCGGTCAAGAGTAAGCCCATATCTAGAAAGAAAGAATAATTTATTTGTCAAACATGCGTTTACATAAACTGATTAATCAGACATGCAAGAATTTGAATTAATGTATGTTGTGAGCGTCCATGTTTTGCCAACAACGGCGTACAAATTTTGTAGGTATATAAAAATGAATTTAATTGCTTTATTGCTTTTTTTTATTTTATTTTTAAATTATTAAAAAAAAAATTGCAAAAACGAAATCTGGAAGCTGAGTTATCAACATGTGGAAAACCAAGGCGTTAGTCAGTTTTTTCCCAGATACTAAGGCGCAATAATGCACGTAGCAGGTGCATTAAAGAACTTCCATTTTCAATACACAAAAACGCACGCTTTGAAATGTTGCAATTTCCCCGATTTTGATTGCCAATGATATTCAGGCGAAAGAGTTTGAGAGGTCGGAAAAAATTGTCTTGCTTTATCGTTTCTGGTACACGTGCAGATCCACTTGATTCATATTCCATTGCAATGACCGGCATTTAACAGCAGTGACTGTCTAGTGGCGGAACCGTCAGGCTGCCAAGCCAGAACCTCTCAAGTTCAATCCCAATATCTCTGATTTTTCGGAGTCATAGTCATAGTTTAACTATCTTTGTTTTACTTTGGTGTTGGAAAGCATCGTAGGATACCAGCATGCACATTTTGGATGACATGTAAAGCCAAGTCATAGGTCTATGTGTAGCATAAAAACGCTAAGGTTATGTTAGGCACTAACCACATGACAAAGAAGGAGACGAAAGAAGACCTATGTAATAAATGCACTGGGTGCGTAACTTCGAATAATAGATATGACATTCGACTACCCGAATACGGGCTACCGACCAAGTGTAATTCCAGCAGAATGTTTGTTCGCGCTCGCGGTGTGATGTGGACAAATCTTTATAAAACACACATAACCATATACTACGGCCTGATTCTATTTACGTAATTCAGGATACACGTAAACATGTTTTGGCAACATAAAGTTAATAAATTACTCATGTTCGGTGACGTACCCTGTACCTATAGTTCTGTTTTGCAATGGAATGTATGGATCACTTATGAAAGGGCACAAAGACTTTCGTCCTCAAATTGATTTGTATTTTGTAAGAAAGGAGTTTCGTTTCTTAGAATTGTGATGTTTTATTTTTCCTGTTAGATAATTGAGATTTATTATGGAATCTTAATACATTTAGATGAACAAAATAACTATGATTCCATGGCAGATTAATGTACGACAAATGATTTGGAGTCTTTTACTCATACCATGTATAAAGGGTGTAAAAGGACTCTTAACGCGAACATTTTTTTGTTCTAGACCATAGCTGGGAACCCCCTAGTTACGGAGATATTGGGGGTCAAAATGGCAAATTTTTCACTGCTGTTTTTGCCAATACTAGTTTCTCAGGTTATAACTTTACTTAAATTACCTCCATGACACGTTTATTATAAAAAGCCTCCACTAGCACAATCTTTTATGAGTGCTACATTGAGTTTAACCGTAAAATGTGATTTTAGACCTCAAAAAAAAAGGCGTTTCCCAGTAAAAAAATTTGCATAGGGGTACTTAGTTTGATGTGTAGAATGCTTGGTTTACGTTTGTATGAAGGGTTAGTTTACATCCTGTATGCTGTGTAAGTATTGCACTTTTAGTAGAGTTGTAGAGACTTTTTTTGTATTAGAAATTTTCCAGAAGTACCTCGGAGTTTGAAAGTTGGCGGTATAATACCCCCTTGCTTCGGAAAGCACATTAAGCCGTTGGTCCTGCACCTGATCTCCTTCAGGTCGTATCGGACTGCTGTCCCATCGGACTATGAGTGATAAAAGGAACAGAGAGTGCACCTGTGCCTGCGCACACACTTGTACACTATAATATCTCCCGTACCGATTTCTAACCTCCGCTGAGATTGACCACCGAGACCAAAAACGGTCAAGACGACTATTGGACTTTTGTAGGAAACATCAGAATCTGTTTTTGTATGTGATGATAACCGTTTGTGTGCCGGTGTTGCTTGCTTCTTGGGTGTTATGTAATATTTGCTTTTGTCTATTAATTCTGACAATTGTTGACAAGCTGGCAGAAGATCTAAAGTCTGATAGGTGCTATCCTGGTACTCAATAAGTGCGTTGTGGAGGTTACTTCATGAAGCTATTGATATGGCTCCATCCGGTAAGACTAGAAGCTGCCCCAGTAAAGTTGGATTTTCTTAAGGCATTTTCTTAAGGCATTCAGACAGAAAGACGAAATACGTTGCGTTATAAGGCTTCCACTAAGTGGACCGATGATCTGGTAAAGGTTGCGCGCATCCGCTGGATGCAACACGCATGGAACTAGGCAATGTGACAACACTTAGGGGAAACTTATGTCCAGCAGTGGACGTCTTTTTATTTGGAGGGTGGGACTTCTACTGATTAAAAACCACCCATGTTCATTCTTAGCCCTTTATTTCGAGACCGCGGTATCTCTTTCGGACAAACCGCAGCCCCGCAGAAACGATGATCATGATAATTCTTTAGGTATGACCTATTGTGAGTGAAAACGAGCAATAATTTCACAACAAAATTGGGCAATATAATACCCATCGATTTAATAGGGAAATTCCATTTATCTTATATCAAATATTTATGCCTATTTTAATAATAAGCTCATGGATAGGGAATCTGATGTACCCACAAATTTCTCTAGGGGTTTAATAGATAAAGGTAAACCGATATTGGAAAACACAAAACATGTGTATAATATTAGTAAACATTTTGTGAACTGTCATATTATTATATTGTATGTTGTGGCTTGTGGGAAATATACTGCTTTATTAACAGTGTTTCGTTTAATATTAATTAAGATATGCGTAAAGTTACGATTCTTTGTAAAAACTTTGTGAATAACCCTCTGCTTCGCGAGGGTGAGGAGGGGGGGGGGTTGTTCAGACTCAAAAAATATCCTGTTTTTGAGTTTACTTGGTATTTAATTTACATGTAGTGCTTACAGTGGTTTGTTTGGAAATGGCTGACAGATTTGCTTGTTCGTAATATTTATACCATTGGCGGAAAATCTCAACACCGCGGTTTAGAAAATCATCATATATCGTTACTCGCATGTATAACTTGACGGCACAGTTGGCGCAGTGGCTCAAGCAATGAACTGCTGCAATGAACAAATATTTGTATGACCTACAGATAGTTGTTCCGGGCCTGGGTATTTGTGTATGTGAGTTTAAATGTTTGTGAACGTACCCACGATACAGGAGAAATTCCTAGTGTGGGACAACGTTTTTTAAAAAAAATAAAAAACTAATATAAACTATGGTATGATAATAAACCTTTTTGGTTCTGTGCGGTTCAACACTTTGAGACCATTATTAAGACGAAATGCGGGCGGAGAGACTTTTGAAAATTAGGTATTTGAAGAAACTATTGCTGTCGCTCTTCGAGAGCTAGGCGCCCGGGCGGCAGATAAGAACAACTGCAGATCCGACTCAAAAATCAAAAATTAAAATATTTTTATTCCACATAGGCTTACATGGGCACTTATAAAACATCGGTAAAAAGGGGGCACGGTTCGGTGCATTGGTCGATTCCTAATTAGAAGAACCGGCAAGAAACTCCAAAGGTTACTCTTTTAATCTTTTAAAATCGTTTGGGTTAACAATAAGGTATAATACACACATTTGAAGACCATGCAGATTAATGTCTGAGATGGTCTTTTGAAGAAAGCACCACACAGATTTGGGTGGACCCGTCCAGTCAGTGCAAGCATTTGTCAGTTGTCGTGGAGCTCGATCGAGCTCAACGTCACGACGAACAATACCAAAGAAAGGACATTTGGGTGGGTCACTTAAAGTACTCAAACTGCCAGACAATCGTTAACTCAATACTCAATAGCTTAAGAAGAAAGTCACATTTCTTTCTAGGTTTGGCCCTCGCCTATTTCCTCCTCCAATATTGAACTAATTTATAAGATATTTTAGACACTAAATAAAAAGGATGTATTCTGTGCCCCTATGTTTTACGTTTTTTTGTCAATAGTTGTCAAATTTGTACACTAGGCCTCTGTTGAAAGCGATCTAAATAAGCAATTTTGAGGTTCTAGTGCTTAGAAAAATAATGTTTTATCAAAAAAATAAACATAGGGGCGTACAACTAGTTAATATTTTATAGTTTATACATATAATATTTATACTGCAATATTGTTAGTTTTAAGTTATCTTGCTGCGCCCTAACAGGGTCATGTACTCACTAGTTCTAAGCCTAGCGTGTAACTATGATGTGTACATTGTGCAATAAATAAATAAATAAATAAATAATATTTATTATTCTGTAAAAAATCATAACTTTATAGTCATTAACAAGAAAGAAAACAGGCGACAGCGTTTCTATGGACTAAAAACCTCCCGCATTTCCTCTCAGTCAATTTTAAGCCAGTTACGAGTATTCAAGTACAGTCGGTTCACTTTCAAAATATTAAAAGCTCGTGAGTACATTCACAAGAAGTTGGCAGTTTCGTCTCAAAATTAAGTTGTTTTAGTTTTCCTTACTTATCTTTCAAAATATATAATTTATGAATGTATATATGTATGTAATTTTTTTTCTGTGTTGCACCTACTGTGTATTGTTTCTGCATCACCCTAAGGTAGAATGGTAGAAAATGCCCAAGGCATTAAGTCCGCCTTTGTACGATTTTTGACCATTAAGTTTATTAAATAAAAATAAATAAAGCAACTCCCTTGTATAGGTAATTATTGTACTTGCTTATCCTGGATGTCAAACAAGGCTGGTTATAAAACTTTCATGGCACTGTTACGACTATCAAAGATCTAAAGACTACAGCAGTGACTAACGACGATCCGAGGCACGGAGGAAACTTAATATATAATGGGTGGTCAACTGGTTACCCATCTACCGACTAACTTAGACAAACGCAGCTTATTCTAATGATTGACCCGACTAGTTTCAATGTTTTATAAATAACTAGTGGGCCTGGCAGACGTCGTCCTGCCCGGACAGCAGCGCCACCTAGCGGGTCTAATTGTAAATCTAAACATCTAAACCATTCTCGAAACCACTTGAAGAAAATGACTGAATGACATAACAACATGCTTGTACTGTCAATACTGAAAAAAGTTTCAATTTGACAGCAAAATCCCCAATAACAAAATGATCCGCCATTTATTGAATTCGTTTGTTACAAAAAATGTGATAAATGAAGAACCGCTCGACCGATTTTGTGCAAACTTGACATAAACCATCTACTAAATAGTCCGTACAAAGCCTAAATATTTGGTTTGGATAGGTGAGCCCGTTCTTCAGTTATAAAATTACAACGAAGTGGCATTGATTTTTATATATAGATAAGCAAACAAGTACTAGAAATCCTCTGAAAATTTGCAGAAAAACCATCTTAAGTAAACCTCACACCCTCTAAAACAGATGACTAAACACACGACCCACGCTTTAATTTTAAAAGTTGTCCCGTGACGTCGCCATTTTAATATAATAATATACAGAATTAATTTCAGCAAAATGTTTATTTAATTAAACTTAGTCAGGGAACACCTGCTTCTGTTAAAAACATCTATTACGTCTTTATTCGTTCTTATTGGGGTGACATATTGCATATAAAGCGTCTTTAGGTTTTTCGGGATTTGGATTTCTTTGTCTTCAGTTTCAGGGTCGAAGACCGGATTTAGAGGACCCCGTGTTTGTGATTACGAGGTGCGTAGATTTGAACTCCGGCAGATGTATTACTTTGTTTATTTTATTTTATCAAATCACTGCTCCGTATTCTATGATAAATTATTACTTGTGTCGATGAAGGTAAACATCGCGAGGAAACTAGCATGTGTGAGAGGTATTTCTTTTTAAACGGCATGTGCAGCCAAGATGGAGGCTCATTTGTAGCAAAACTCTAACCCCAAGTTGGTCACATACCTACTTACCCCAAGATAAAGAAAAAAAACCGGCTAAGTGCATGTCAGACCACGCACAATGTATCAAAATATGTACCTACTAAACTGATTAATTACCCTGCCTCCAAACGATGTTTTTTTTTTTGTAAAAATAAAACAAACTTACATTTGCAGTTTTGAGACCTGCGCTCCCATACATTATGTTTAGGAAAATATTTCATTGGAAGTACATTATTATTTTTTATTTTTTTAAACTTTGCCCCACACTAGTAATTTCTCCTGTATCGTGGGTGCGTTCACAAACATTTAAACTCACATACATAAATACCCAGACCAGGAACAACTAACTGTAGGTCATACAAATAAACATAAATATATATTTTATAAGTTGGTCGACTATTACTCGTAAACTTGTAAAGCCTGCTTTACTGTAGTTGTCCTTTTTGTGTAGTTTTCCTTTTATATTCGTTATATATATAAATAAATAAATAAATAAATTCCACAACTATCACACAACGCCATCTAGTCCCAAGCTAAGCAGAGCTTGTGTTATGGGTACTAGACAACTGATTAACATACTTATATATTTCTAAATACATACATATTATAGATAAATTACACCCAGACACAGAACAAATGATCGTGCTCATCACACAAACATTTGTCCTGGGTGGGAATCGAACCCACGACCTCCGGCCTAGCAGTCAGGGTCACTAACCACTAGACCAACAGGCCAGTCAAATATATTATTACCAGTCAAATATATTACTACTACTAACCTACTAAACCGATAAATAACAAATTACAACATCAGAAGTTACTTGCATAAGGTGAAACAGACCGATCTTGAAACAAAATCGAATCAATTATTTCAGGAAATAATGAACTGTGTAAAAGTTTAGACGTTATGGTAATACGAAGAATTTGTTACATTCACCGCGTTATTCCGTCGCCGAATAATTTGGACAATATTTGGGTTCGGGAACGATATGAGAAGGGTACGTTTTGATTCTTATGACAGAACTAGATTGAATCTTTTATTCTGGTAAAAGTGTGTGGAGTTTTTTTATAGACGTCATACATATTTTGCGAAAAGGAAGTGGGTGCTAAACAATAATAGTCGGTTGGATCAATCTTTAGGTTAAGCCGCGCTTGCCTAGGTTATTCTGTGGATGGATAACCACCCGTGCCTCGGAATGCATGTTAATAAGTGGGTGCCGGCTGTCAATTCTGCTTTTTCTGGAGGTCACCAAATAAAGGGTGTAAAAGTACCCTTAACGCAAACGAAGGGCACTAAACTTGTTCTGCCCACCGTTGCGATATTTTTTCGTTCTAGACCATACCTGAGAACCCCCTAGTTACGGAGATATTGGGGGTCAAAATTACAAATTTTGCGCAGCTGTTTTTGTAAATACTAGTTTTTCAGGTTATAAAGTTACTTAAATTACCTCCGTGACCCTTTAACAATTCAAAGCATCCACTAGCACAATGTTTTAGGAGGGCTACTTTGAGTTTTACGGAAAAATGAGTTTTTGACCCCAAAAAAACTCGTTACCCAGCAAAAATTTTTGCGTAGGGGTACTGAAGGACTAATTTACACCCTGTATATCTTAAAATTGTTGATTTATTTATTTGTTTAGTTATAAATAAAATAAATACTACTTATATATTTAATAAATTAAATAATAATTAATGATACATAGAAATATCTGGACTGATCTTTCGTAAAGGTACGGTAAAACAAGTTGTGGTCATTGAATAGAAAACTACAGTACAACAAAGTTCGAATGTCTATATCATTGAAAAATCACCCCTTAGACCATTATTTAAAAACAACCGCTTGTCAGAGAAAACAAAGAAAAACCCCGACGCATTGTTTCACAAAACGATACAAACTATCAGAACATCGGCCTACAATCTAGGGAGACCTAACCTCCTAGCCCCATTCCACAGTCGTAGGCATTGCTTTGAACGGAGTGCGGGCAGTACAAACAAACCTATACTTTGACCTACCTGCAGTATCTAGGTATTGTCCGAGTTATTCACGAGATGGCTGGAATGTCTATTTTATTGCCTGACTACGCAATGTGAGCGATAGGAAATGAATTTAATAATATTTTATGAATGTTTGGTGGATTGTACAGTAAGCCGTGGGTTCGTTTTGCCATTCGGCTACGGAAACCAAAAAAGGGTATTTTTACACCCACGATAGAACCTGCACTGAGAACATTTTATGCATTACAGTACAATCCTTCTCAATTTCATAAGTTGATTGTAACATGTTTGATTGTTCTATTTTTAATCCTTTCGTAAAGGCATGAAAATGCAGAGAAATGCTCAACAAGTAGAAACAACAAAAACGTTTTGCAATCAATGATATATTAAAACTATAGATACGTTGTCCGCCTTCAAAAATGGCAACATGAAATGAAGCCAATTAGCCACATCGCGCTTAGTTACGCACCAACCTCTCCCGCGACGCTACGTTTGTTCTTAATTTAAATCGTGTGTGTAAACCTGCGCAAAACATAAAAAAAACATGCCGTCGTGTGTTTTCTTACGATGTACTCATTATACTCCAAAAGTTATAGATAAAAATGTGTCATTTCATGCGTAAGTTCACAAAACTACCTATTTTTATTTTATTTTGTTCGACGCCGCCGTGTAATGGCGGCCGGCGCATGAAGTTACGTTAGCTACGTCACTCACGCGCTCGACCAATGAGCAAGTAATTAGACTATTACTTATCCTGTGACGTAACTGAAGATGTATACTTATCTCTCTCTAGCAACAGGCATCCCGCTGTACGGTGTCATATTTTCTTTCCCTTTTTTACGCGTATATGTAGTTATCTAATATTTGCGCCGTTTTTAAGCCCCGCGATGTTAGCACGTGACGTGTCTATATATAATACGTCATTGTTTGCAATGCATTTTTTTCTAGATCAAAGTTGTGTTCACAAACGCTTTCACCTGATTTTATGTTGTGAGCCATTTGTTTTTCGTCGTGATGAAAATAGGAATAGGGTAGTTAACAAAAAAAACTAATTAGTCCGTCATATAGATTACCAAAAAATATTGGACACGTATATTTTCTTTTTACACGTAAACAAACAATGAAGACAATGCAGTGCTTTGAAAACTCGTGTGACGTCACATTCTAAGACATTAGTATGTCATTTTTTTGCCGTCAGTGACGTCACCAACCCCACTCAAATCTTTCGTTACCACATATAAGGTACCACATAGACACCAGTGTTCTTCTAAAAAAATAAAAACAAATTCGTCTTTCTTTACAGTCACTCTTCACTCTCAACTAACACCCACTAAAGCAAATATCTAAAATTGTTAAGCTCGGTACATAACTGTGGACGCAGAGCGGATCAACACGGGCACCCCAATCGCTTTGAGCGGTGTTTACTTTGTGTTTCACCTATGCATAAGTAGCACTTCAAAAGCAGACGTGGTCGAAAAATTCAGGTCATACAGAATGCATGGATGAAAAACACAAGACAATTCTTGTGGATTGGGATTTTGAATAAAAATAGGACAGGTTTTTTTTTAGGTTATAAGGTATTTTTTATTTTGTTCATTATATTTATTCAATCACTGGTGTATCGATAGAGGTCAGGTATAATAGGCAGTCGCTCCATGTAAAATACTGGTATTCAGCTTCATCTGTTAAAACTGGAAGCCAACACCCGCATGGTTGTAAAAAGACTTTTCAAGTGATTATGAATCAACCGCAGGTTTAGTATTATTCAAATAGTAAAATATGCATAACACAACTTTTTATATAAAAACTTTTCACCTGGCCCACGTCGTCCTGCTCGGACAGCGCCACCTACCGGGTCCAATTGTAAATCTAAACCGTTCTCGAATCCACTTGAACACATACGAAAATTTTCATCAGAATCGGTCCGGTCCATCGTAATCCCCATTACAAAATGATCCGCCATTTATTTAATTAATTTGTTACAAAAATTGTGATAAATGAATAACCGCTGAACCGATTTTGTGCAAACTTTACAGAAACCATGTAACTATATAGTTTAAACAAAGTCTAAACATTTGGTTTGGATAGGTGAGCCCGTTCTTGAGTTATATTTTAGGGATATATCTACAGAAACATAAGAAGACTTGGACGTAGCATGGTACTCCTCAAAATTGCTGTCATTCCAAAACATCACTAGGAAACAGGCAGAGTAGAATGGTTTTTTTTGCAGGTGATATTGAATGTGTTCCAAAAATTGCATATGAAATGCTCCAAAACTATTTAGAAAACGCTTGATCCAGAATCATCATCACAATATTTAACTTTCAAGAACCCACAACAGAAGTTTATAGCAATAAATCTCTTTGTGGTTTCTATCAGAAAGGGGGGCGCTTAGGGACACTGCTTCCCTTAAATGTAATCTCTAATTCAGCTTCCACAACACATTGTGAGGTAAGGAAACTAATCTGTTCTGAGACCACATAGAAACAAAGACACCCCAATTATAAATCTTCCTGCAATTTCATAAAGCAAGCTTGCAGTTCACACGAACGTCAGAGTATATAATAGACAGTCTGTAAGCACTCAAGCCCGCCCCAGAAATTCTCAAAGCGTTTTGAATCTGAAAACTATTCACATATTATTACTAATTCTGTGCACACATCGCCTGTCGTTTATTTAAATGTACTCCTCGAGCAAGCCAGGCGTGTGACTTAATTCCGGAATTCTGTACCACGCTTTACAGCGTTGAACGTGTAGTTACACCAAGAATGTTCTATATATTCGAAATATTGACAGTAAATCCGTTTAGAAAAGAAAGTGACAATCTGTTAAAATGTATTTTTTTAGTGAAGTTAGCTTTATAGTCTGAATATCGGGCTGCGTTGGCCCCAGATTATGGTTTCGCAGCTGAACTTTATCAGAACTTTACTATTGTTTACTAATTTCAATCAACTTTGGATCATAAAATTATAAATCAAATTAAGGAATTACATTACATTGACATTCAAATTTAGAGGTTCATACCTATTATTTATTATAAAATTGGCATGTTATTCATTAAAATATTAGCTTAAGGTCAATTGAAAACTGTAAAACTAACATAATATTTGATGATAGAATGTAAAAAACCTTTTTAAAACGAACCTACTACCATACAATGTACAACTGTTATTAACAAATAAATAAATTCTAAATTCTAGATTCTAAATTCTAGATTCTAAATTCTACATTTAAATTGAAAATAAACATTAAAATTAAAAACAAAATTTTAATTACCTATATCTTAGCATTAGTCAGTGCATGAACCATGCAGAAGTGGTTCACGTATGGACAGTCAAACGTTCAGCAAGCCACCAAGTCATGGTACATGGGTGACATAAAAAAAATCGAACACCCAAGTTAAGCGATGACCACCCAATAAGAAAACATTGGCTGCATATCTGGACTTCCACTGCCATATCGCAGCTCTGGCAAGTCGCTTTTTTGATTGATAGCGACAGTTCTACAAAGGAGTTTTATGGTCTTTCTATCTGCCAATAATTCATTTATTATTTATTGAGCACTAGCAACCCGCACCTGCCCAGCTCAGTTTATTTACGACTTGACAAAATAATAGTGTAGTTGTATTTTCGTAAATTTGTGTTAATTTGATAAAACAGAAAACACGTACCTATCCAATATTTTTCGATAATCTAAAATCAAAATCAAAATCAAAACTCATTTATTCAAACTAGGCTGATAATCAGCACTTTTCGAACGTCAAAATTTACTTTACTTTACTTATTTACAAGAGACAGTCCCCCAAAAACGCCCCCCCTTCGACACTTCCTAGTGTTTTTGCTGGAAAGAAGAAGTGGCGGAACAAACTCCCCAGCACACATCTGTCTGTTAGGTTGGTTAGAAGAACCAGACTCGATACAATAGTAAGGCAAGTATAAAAAAGTATATAATAATAATAAAAAAAGACATAACATATCAGTAAACTAATCTTGGAGAAAGAACATAAATAAATAACAAACATTGTCTTGTGTTCAACTCAGCGACCAACTGTTCTTATCATTTAAGTAGTCGTTAATGGAATAGTACGCTTTTAAACAAAGATTAGATTTTACTTTGGCTTTAAACGCATTAAATGGCAAGTCTAGAAAAGAAGATGGCAGTTTGTTATAAAATGTTATACCAAGCCCGACGAATGAATTATGAACTTTGTGAAGCCGGTGAAAAGGAGCGCGTAGTTTATGCTTATTTCTAGTGTTAAAGTTGTGAATATCACTGTTTTTAGTGTACAGGTGGATATTTTGTTTAATATATAAAATGTTGGCAAAGATGAACTGAGAAGCAACAGTGAGGATACCAATCTCCTTAAAAAAATCTCTAAGAGAAACTCGGGCACCCAGCTGATAAATTGCACGAACCGCTCGCTTCTGCAGAACAAATATATTTTGAATATCAGCAGCTTTGCCCCACAGCAGAATACCGTATGACATAACGCTGTGAAAATAACTGAAGTAGACTAACCGTGCTGTATCAACGTCGGTGAATTGTCTTACTTTTCTGACGGCGTATGCGGCTGAACTTAGCCTTCCCGCTAGGCTTGATATATGTAAACCCCATTGTAATTTTGGATCTACTGTTATGCCCAGAAATACAGCAGAGTCGGCAGTTTCCAGCTCCTGATTGGCGAGGATAATATTGGGACCTAGATTTCTAACATTGGGTAAAGCGAACTTAACTATTTTAGTTTTCTTGGCATTAAGAACAAGGTTGTTTATTGTGAACCAATCCGTGACCATTGATAGCGTGCTGTTTACGTCGTCAAATTCGTGTCTATTCCTATCTACTTTAAAGATAAGAGAGGTATCATCTGCAAATAGTACAACGTCACAAAAACCCTTTAAATAGTATGGTAGATCATTAATATAAACCAAGAATAAAAACGGACCCAGTATTGAACCTTGAGGTACACCTAGCCGAACCGGTAGCCCGGAAGATTTCGCGCCATTTACGTCTACACATTGGAATCTATTTTGCAAATACGAATCTATCACATTTAGGGCCTCATTTTGAACACCGTAATAACGCAGTTTCCGTAAAAGCGTGTCGTGATGTACGCAATCAAAAGCTTTAGAGAGATCGCAGAAAACACCGATTGCATTTTGCGCGTTCTCCCATGCGTCAAATATGTGCTTCAACAAAGCAACACCTGCATCCGTAGTCGAACGACCCTTTGTAAAGCCATATTGATCATTATGAAGGAGATTATTTAAATTAAAATGTAATAACAACTGTTTGAGAATTAATTTTTCAAAAATTTTGCTAAAAGCAGGTAAAATAGAAATTGGTCTAAAGTTACCGATATCGTTTTTACTGCCTGATTTAAATAGAGGGATGACTTTACTGCTCTTCATAAGGTCAGGGAAAGTCCCCAAATCGACGCATTTATTGAAAGTAACGGCAAGACAGGGGGCTACAATGTCGATTATGTTACTTAAAAGTTTAATAGAAATGCCCCAGTAATCACCTGTGTTTTTAGACTTAAGTGAATTAAAAACGTTAACTACATCACGAGGCGTTACATGTTCGAAACTAAATACTTTACCACATTTAGACACGCTGCTATGCAAAAGATCTTCGGCTTTAGACGGCGACGAACTCAGGGAACGAGTCGTCGCTATAGGTATGCTGGCAAAATACTCATTAAAAGCCTCGGCTACGTCGGCTGCTTCACTAACTAATTTGTTACCCACCATGATCTCGAGGTGATTATCTTGTTTAACAGATTTACCCGTTTCATTGTTAATGATTTTCCAAGTGGCTTTAACTTTATTATTAGAATTTTTAATAGTCTCGCTTAAGAATTTTGATTTTGCAATAATACAAATCTTTTTAAATAATTTGGAATAATTTTTAACATACTCTAGAAAAGTTGTATCAAACCTGTATTGTTTAAGACCATACAACTCGTACAATCGGGCTCGACTTTTGTAAATACCTGGTGTAGCCCATTGGTTGAAGCCCACAGAAGGTCCCTTAATGTTAATCGTTTTAGACTTAAAAATAGACTGGTATTCATTTTGCACAACATCAAAAAGGGCTTTATAAATTTCATTAGGAGTCTCGTGCTCTACTATTGACGGCGTTACTTTAAGTGCTACATTATTTTTGAATTTATTGCAACGACTAGCTGTATGAGGCCTGCATTCTATTTTGCGCGGCTTTTGTTTTAATAACATAGGGAAGCTAGCTATTAAGCCACAGTGGTCAGATGATAAGTCACTTAACACTAATTTGTCCTCGGCAACACAATCACTAAACATATTATCAAGGCAAGTTGATGAAGAAGCCGTGATCCTTGTTGGTTCAAAAAACAGGTTAACTAAATTAAATGATCTAAACAAATTGAGAAATCTGATACTTAATGGAGTAACATCTAAAATATTAACATTAAAATCTCCACATAAAATTATAGATTTATTACTTGATTTTAACTTATTAAGTGAATCCTCCATTACTGATTCGAAATGAGTAAAGTCCCCAGAAGGGGGTCTATAAACACAAATTACTATGTATCGCTCGAGTTCAACGCAAGACAACTCAATAGTGCGCTCAATTGACAAATTAACTAAGTCTAAACGTTGTTTACATTTTAATTTGTTTGATACAAGAATTAAAGATCCACCGCGAATAGCAGATTTTCTCACAAATGCACTCTGTACGGTATAGAAATCATCATTGATAAATACTACTTCATGTTCCTTCAACCAATGTTCAGTTAGACATAAAACCTGAACATCATAATTCTCCATAAACAAACTTAACTCTAATTCTTTGCCAGATAATCCCTGCATATTTTGATGAACAACATTCAACATATGCGGCCTACCTGTTGTCGCACCTAACAGTTTAAACTACAAGGTGTATCAATAAAAGTGTTAGTATCTGTATAAGTGTTAGTAACAAAAGCAGTATTAGTATCACTACTAACAGAAAACGTTGGTAAACACATACCAGTGTCGCTGTGTATATTGTATGCTAAAAGGTTAGCAATACGTCGCTTAGAACTAGGTGGTAAAAACATTGTGAAGTCAGTGAGTCTGTAATCAGATATAAATTGATTACAGTCAAAATACAAAATAACGTCACTGTGACGACATGTCCTATTATAAATTAACAAGTTTAAATCATAAATGTACTTATTTTGCTCAACGGACAAATATTGAGAATAAGGCAAGGCACAGAAAATGAATTTACAATTAATAGTCTTGTTGAGATGTAACATCAAATGGACACATTCAATGATGTCCCTTTTCCATACATTTAAACTATTCCCATATAATAAAATAACAGTAGAATTGGGATTTATTTTAGTCAATCTAATATAACTAATTAATTGGCTAACACTGGCACCGGGTAAACAATAATTTATAACATAGTGTGGTGAACATTGATTAAATAATGTACCAAATCCTTGACCAAACTTATCAGAAAATAAGTATGTAGTATCTGTTAAAATATTACTTTCATTACTCCTATCATCAATACTACCAGCTGGCTGAGCCACTGAGGGGGTAGGTGACTGGTGCTGAGGCTGAGGAATAACTGAGCAGGCACAGCTACAAGAAAGGTTATTCGTCAGAGACTCGTACCTCTCTGCATTGTACGTGACCAGGTCCACCAGCTCATTGGCCTCTTGCATACGCTTACTCAGGTCTTGTTGAGAAGCCTCATATTTACTAAAAATATCCTTTAGTGCATATTCCCTAACAAATAGCTCATCCTGAAGGTTTTGAATGTCAGTCTCATACATTGATCTACATAATTCTAATTCACTGTCACACTTCTTTAGATCTCGAATTAAATTTACATTTTTTTGCCTCAGTTTTGTGTTTTGTTTATTAACTTTTAGGCGTTTCAAGGATTTTTTAATATTTCTAATGCGTTTATTAATTTTAATGTATTTTTTAATCTTATTATGACTAGTGAATAAATTATTTTTACAGATAGTTTCATTAGTTAAGTCTATGGTCACAATTGGCTCAACACACACAGGTCCTGACCGGCTACCAACCAACTCATCATAAAGACTGCAGGTGTTTGCAGTCTCTTCAAGGTCTCTAAGCGATTCTAAGTGAGTTATTGAGTGTTGGGCCCTACTTAGTTCATGTTCCAGTTCAGATATGCGACTCAACGCCTGAATCTAACAGACTGACTATTATAAAAAAGATCCTATAGCATATTCCCTTCATTATTGCATCGTGGTCTATAAAGCTTCTCTGTGGAATGCTTTTCAAAGCAGAAGGGCTTTACTAGCTGTATAATTGAGTGTCAATTATGTATATGCGAGTGTGTTCAAGAGAATCCAAATTAATAGAATGAAGGCCAGGATGGTAAAGGGTAGTTATCTATGTTACGAGTAGCCGAAAGTTTAAACCCTTTCTGATGTTCATCATCAGCTTCTAGAAGTTCACTGCAAGACATAGGCCGAAGGGCCTTTTCATTGGTTCTCAGCAATGCTCATCAATCAATAGGGATGTTAACTAAAAAAATCTAATTGGTCCGTCAAATAGATTTCCAAAAAATATTGGATACGTATTTTTTCTTTTTTTACGTAAACAAACAACGAAGCAGATACAATGCTTTGAAAACTCGTGTGACGTTATTTTCTGAGACATTAATATGACATTCTTTAGCGGTCAGTGACGTCACAACCCCCCACTCAAATCTTTGACGCGTTTTATCTTCGTCAATTTTTATTGATTTAATAAAACAAAAAATACGTATTTAATATTTTTCGATAATCTAACAGACGGACTGATTAGAATCCTATTTTTTAAAGTCAGTAAACATCCCTATTATCTGAAATATTGCACTATCGTTGCTCCCTCTAGGCTGCGAACAATAAACAATTCTTAATTCAAGAAGGATAACTTTGGTTCTTTAACTGTCTTGGATCCTGCAACTAAATGAATCAGAAAAGAATAGTGGAGGAGTAAGAAAAATAAAGATGTTTTATCTGACCCCCACAACCCAGTTAGTACGGGGCAATACAAAACCACTTGATAAGACTCGTTATCAGACATTCTGGCCACTGACGACCTGTAACGGCTGTCATAAGATATATAAATGGCCGGGACCAACACCTTAGTGGACCCATCCTCGAAGCATCCTAGGCAAGTATACCTTAACTTTAAGATTGGTCCGAGTTCCTGTTATTATCTAGCCAATAGCTACTCATTGTTGCTTCTTAGAAAAATGACGATGTTAGATTTTAAGAATTTACAATTTTTATCATGACATTACGATTCTGCTAAAGCGGCCATTTTAAACACCCAGATCCTGGTGAGGATAAACAATAAGATCCTATTATGATTTAAATATTTTTTATCTCGTTTATACGTTCTCGTACCTTTGTCGACTCCCACTGGGGCAAAGCAAGATCGTTACACTGAATAACCCTTTCTTTTATCTCTTACAACATCCCGCAGCCCCGACTTGACATCTCATTGAGGCGCGCGTGGAACACGAACGCGCCGTCGACACGGCCTGTCGTCGTCGAAGGACGGACAGACTGCGCGCTAGCCCATCCCTCACCATCCGCAGGCCCGCGTCTACGGTGGCCGGAAGCCGTCACGTGGCCCCCGACGCCCGGAGTGTCTCCCGCGGCGGCTGAGACGTGAGGTTATCTGCCTCTCACGTTCCGCCACCTCCTTCGCTAGCATCACTGCTTCGCAGAAGGAGGCGACGGCGTCCCATTCCTCCTCGCCCCCGAACCATAGCTTGCACCTGGGCCGGACGCGAGAGGTCGCCGCTGCCGATCGCCGATCATTCTTTGCCTGACCTGGAAATCGATCTCACACTTCTTCACGCACAGCAGTCGCGCTTACAAATACTAGACCAAAAACGCAATGTTTAAATAATGTCTTTAAAAAGACGCTTAACGAAACCCTGAAAGGAAGGTTACTTGTTTCTACCCGTCAGCTTAGCAAGATTTATTTTCCTTGGCCTATCCCTGAAAACTTCTTGGTTACAGAAAGAGGTCCCTTAACATTTTTACGAAAACAGTATTTAATTTGAAATAGCCCCAATAATTCTGGTATTATATTTATTAGGCGACATTAATTTTGGATCCATGTTACTTAATTTAATGTACTGTCACAAGTAATAAAAAGCGTTTTTCTACTACTATATTTATTAACGTTTATTGTTTTATAAGAACATTGTATTTTAGAAGCAATACTATCACGGAGAAATAGGATTTGAACATTTATTTCACGAGAAAATCGCGATTCATTTAATTTTCGTGTTGTGGCCGTGTTTCGTGAGCAGCGGTAGCCCAGTGGTGGCGGCCCGACTTACAAACATTAAGCAGTGAATTTGAACCCGAACAGGCGCATTACTTTGTGCAATTTATTTCAAAACTTTGTGAGGAAACGGCATGTTCTAGAACCTAAAATTCTAAGATTTATGACATTTACCAATCCCCAATTTGCACGCGTGGTAGATTATAGCTCATTCCCTCTCAAAGAGAGAAGGCCTGTGTGCCAGCAGTGGGAACTTTAGTAGGCTAATGATAGTAATGACATAGTAGAAAATGTTTTAAATAGCATACTACGATATAACTAATTGATCATTTACTGTACATAAACGGAACTCCAGTTACATTCCCACTTACTCAACAAAAAGCAAACTAAAAATAATAATACACAAACAAGAATTCCACAACAGAACTCCACACAATACACACGAGCGAACCACAACTTTCGCTATCCAATACCGCTTTCACAACGCAATCTTCACATAAATCGAATATAAAAAGCGTAATGGAGCGTTAAGTATAAATACGACATGTTTCGCCCACAAACGTATCGGGATATGTGGCATTTTATATCGTATTTGGAACTTTGAGTAACTTTATGACAGAAATGGTACGGAAGGTCTGAATTTTAGAGCTTGTTAGGCTTATTTTGTTAAATAAGGAAGAGAATAATTATAATAATAATTTGATTAGCCTTTTCCTAACCACTTTGGTGTAGGGTTCCAAAATAGTTGGAAAAACTGGAAGCCGATCCCAACATCCAGTTCAGCAGAATTATCATCCAGTTAACAGAATGCGACTGATTTCACGACGCGACTGCCTATTTGACCTCTACAACCCGGCAAGTGCACGGTTAACAAAACTATTTGTTAGACTTTCAGTTTATTACAACTTGTAACGACTGTGTGGGATCGTATCATTAAAATAAAAAGTCACTTTTATGAAAATGTATAGCCATTATTTTGTTCTTTTGTCTTTTACTCTTCTACTCCCTAAATACTAACTCAAAAAACTTAGGGACAAGTGCTAAATCTTAGCCTAAGCAGAAATAATACGTACTATTTTAATTTAACTAACTTCATTTGTAACATTAAACAGAACCATGTCGTTCCAAGATTTCAAATTATTTTTATTTAATAACATCCTCATCACAAAAATTTTTATAAAAGAATAGACTTGATCCTCCAGAAACCTGCAAACTAAAATGCTTTTAAATCGTAATCTCCCGAGTTTCGCCCTAACAAAGAGGATTCGCGGCTTAGTAGGAACAGCTCTGACCGTGTGGTACTGTACTCAACGTTTGGGACAAAGCCTCGGCTTCCTTTAATAATTACGTATTTTAATGTACGGACTGGGCTGGTTTTTTGCTCCCGATGTACTTTTGGAAATCAAATGAGGATTAGGGATGGTGGATGAAATCCGTTGGTATTATTTTTCGGTATGTTCTTGTATTTTTCTGAAAGGTTCAGAAAAATAAGAGCTTAGATAATAGGGATATTTACTGACTTTAAAAAATGAGATTCTAATTAGTCCGTCTGTTAGATTATCGAAAAATACTAGATACGTATTTTTTGTCTTATCAAATGAATAAAAATGTACGAAGATAAAACGCGTCAAAGATTTGAGTGGGGGTTGGTGACGTCACTGACCGCAAAAAAATGTCATACTTATGTCTTAGAGTATGACGTCACACGAGTTTTCAAAGCACTGTATCGTCTTTATTGTTTGTTTACGTGAAAAAAGAAAAAATACGTGTACAATATTTTTGTGTAATCTAAATGACGGACTAATTAGATAATTTTTTTGTTAAAACCGGTTTACTTATCGAGGTTTTGTATGAATTAATGACTAAATAAAGAAAAAAGGAATAAAGAAATGGACAAAAACAGATTAATTATTTAACTACCTGATTTTCTAAAACTAGTGGCGATACAGAAGAACTCGAGTAGCAAAATCACACAAAAGTAACTACCTATGATACCGTTAAAGCTAGATTTAACCAACGTGGATACATAGATGCGGTCATCTTCTCACAAAGCATGACAACACGTCAGTAATCCTCAAATATTACGCAAAAGTGTATGCAGTCGTCATCATCGTCATCCACAATCTTGTTACAGCCCCATCCCCATCTGTAAGTTTCCGTAATGATAACCATGTCGTCTGTCCAAATATCTAGTTGTCAAGCAGAATGCATTAAAAAACACCAAAAATAAAACAAAAAATACCTAAGCATAAAAGACATAAAAACCTTATTACCATAAATCGAAGACCCAGCAAAGTCCAATAGATTTTAAATTCAAAATTAAACTCCGTCCTGATCAAACGCCTGAGCCATTAATCCTAATTCCTCTCACGTAATGACAAAGACCTAACCTTGGGATCTAGGAATCTGTGGAACGTGGGTATTTCGAACATTTGCGTCATTAACGCAGACCCTTTCACCATACAGACAGATATTGCCTGCTTTAGTATTGGATGGATGGATGGATTGTGATTCTGAGTCGTTTTTTTTCTTGAAATAAGATTCTTTCTTGGATTTGATGATTTTATACGTTCGTTTGTGCGAGTATGTGCAACATAATATATTTGATTGTATTTATGAAGCAGCGGTGGCCTAGTGGTGGCGGCCCCGACTTACGAACAGTAGGTCGCGGGTTCGAATCCTGGCAGGCACATTACTTTGTGTAATTTATTTCATCACCGCTGCTCCCAAAACGGTAAAGGAAAACATCGTGAGGAAACCGGCATGTCTTAGAAACAAAAAATACGAAGACATGTGACATCTACCAATCCGCACTGGGCCCGCGTGGTTGATTATAGCCCATTCCCTCTCAAAGTGAAGTGGCCCATGTCCCAGCAGTGGGAACATTAATAGGCTGGTGATGATGATGTATTTATAGATACAATTCTCAAGGCCACAACCCATACATATCATGATCTGCTTAGCTTTTTCCCAATTATGTTGGAGATTGCTTCCAGTATATCCGGACGCAGCTGAATACCTGTATTTTACATGATAGCTTTTCTCATCTCCACAACCCAGTTAGTACGGGGTAAAACGATACCCCTTGGTAAGTTTCTCTAAATACCTGTATCGACGGTCAAAATGGTTACAGCCGCTTACAAATTACAGCCGCGAACAAACAGACGAATCTGAACCAATAAACATATTAATATGGGTCAATAATAATAGGGATGTAAACTGACTTAAATTATGATTCTAATTAGTCAGTCTGTTAGATTATCGAAAAATGTTAGATACGTATTTTTTGTTTTATAAAATCGATAAAAATTGACGAATCTGACGTCACTAACCGCTAAAATAAATTGCATACTAACGTCTTAGAATATGACGTCACACGAGTTTTCAAAGCATTGTATCGTCTTCATTGTTTGCTTACGTGAAAAAAGAAAAAGTGTCCAATATTTTTTGAAAGTCTATCTGACGAACTAATTCAATTTTTTTAGTTAACTACCCTATTATCGTAACACTATTTGATAAACTGAGTGAGCCTTCATGATGCCAATGACATTTTATATTCAAAGTACCTAATCCGAGAAATGCCAATACATTGGTACACTTCGGATACTTTTCAGAGAGTAATGCAAAACTAGCATGAACATTTTATCTCCCGAAGTGACTGCAGCCTCTAACTGGGTCAACAGAAGTATCGGAAGGTATCCTGAAAGTATTTTCAGCTTAAAACTTATAATGTGCTCGTACTAAGGAAGTCTATACAAATGATAGCTGCCGAACGATCGGTACCAACCAATTTTTCTCTATAGACCCTCACACGGGAATTAGTAGCTGGAACAACTTTATTTTTGTTCCTGAACGTTGTTGCTTATGTAAATAAAATATTTTCAGTTTTGCTCAACATATTACCACGTGTAATAACCTCGACGGTAGATATAATAAATAAGGTTTTGACGGAGGTCTAAACTCACATTTCGAGAGTTATGTTTAAGTCTCATGTATTAGTGCCGACCCTATTGCCATCAACAGGTCACGAATCCAGGCTGCTACTCAAAAATGTCTTATGAAAAAACCCAATATATTTTTACCCTACCCGAGAATCGACCACAGGACCTCAAGCTCAGCAGTCGAGCTTAAAACCAGTCAACCAAAAAGGCAGAAATATTCCGTCGGGCCTACCTCCGTTGGGGCTGCGGGTTATTCGCAAGAGATACCGCGGCTTCGGCACTGGTGGTTTTTAGTCAGTAGAAGTCTGACACTCCCTTTCGCTCTGCCGAAGAGCGGGTGGAGTTATTTGATGATTTCCCACCACCCCAAAAAAAAGTCAGAAAATAATAGTAGCAGAGAAATCTTTTCGATAACCCCTCCCCGTGCATCCCCCCATTTCTTCATAATGAATATTAAAATACTGCAGAATGATGAATTGACCTGATTTGTTCCGACACTGACAAAAACAAATGACTGTCTTTGTCGATTCCAAAGAGCAAGACTAACAATTCCGTCTTCAAAGAATCAAAGAGCAAGAGACATCTTTTATCGACATTTTAAATTAACCCTTTTTCCGTAACACCCGAATAAAAAACCAGTAAACAGCTTAACAAAGCTCTGTCGATCCTTACTCAAATATATTAGGTACGTAGATGCCGAAAAGTTTTTAAGTGTTGAAAAGAAAAGAATCTAAGGGATGGTGCAAACTTTGACAGTTTAAGTAGCTGGTGGAGTCGAGATAAGGCCAACTGGATGTGGCCAGGGTCGAGATAGTGGCTGAGTTATGAAGGGTCAAGACTGACAAGGATGCTTGAAAAACACAATATGGCTCCCTGATTTTTAGAGAAAAATTCTTATGTTGCGATTTTATTTTTGTTTATGTTAGTAGTTGTATAATGGTTTATAGATAGGCAGAGAAATAACATATGACCTAACTTGACGACACGGTTGGCGCAGTGGTTGAGCGATTGACTGCTGCGCAGCATGTCGCGGGTTCGATTCCCGCACGGAACAAATATTTGTACGACCTACAAGTATTTGTTCCGAGTCTGGGTGTTTTTCTATCTATAATATGTATGATTTACAAAAAAAAAAAAAATGTATATAAGTAGTTTATCAGCCATCTCGTTACCATAACACAAGCATTAGGTTGCTTAGCTTGGGACTAGATGGCGTTGTGTGAAATGTCCAAGGATATTTATTATTATTTTATTATTATTAACTGGAGGCCTCGCACTTAAGGCACCCCACAGAAAAGTCTAGATAAGCAGTCGATATCCTCTCAGGTTGAACTGAAAGATAACATTCCCAAAAAAAAAGCGAAATTTATTTATACCGGGACTTAACACAGTATTGACCATAACATCAGGCAAACTTAAGTTTTTGATAAATTTTTGGGATTACAAAAAAAAATCCTTTAATTTTAACTTAGATCATAATAATATTACATAGAAACCCATTTATGCTTTAAAACCTAAATATAATCATTAGCTAAACCTTTGCAAATACTGCAAACATACACCAGCAAACAAAATACTTGTCAGAACTTCATTCAACCAATCAAGATTTATCTCTCAAAGTCTTGGAAGCTCTTCCAGGCACTTTACACTCATATCAGTGGTAACTCCTGCTTAATTATGTACTAACCCAACTTTACTTTTATCGTCAGATAAAACCCGGTTTGTCCCACGCCGTGACTTATTTAAAAGGGTTCCGATGAAATTTTGCACTGTTTCGCCCCAAAACATTTTTTTTTTACTCGTCCAAAGTTTGTCTCGAGGGCGAAAGTGTATTATTAAATTATGCTTGTTTAAATTGTTGTAATTCTCGGTGTTTGTGGGTCAAGGAACGGGAATTAGTTGGGTTTTTGTAGCAAGGGATGATTTTGTTGCTAGTTGTAAAATGAAATGTTTTTTTACGTGTTTTATTTTTCCTCATGAAACGTTACAGCGTTTGGCAATTATGTTTTTCCTACTACTCCGCTATTCTTTTCTGACTAATTTCGTTGCGGGATTCAAGACAGTTAAATCGTTTCCCTAGGACTTCGTCGAGCTACATTGTTTCGGCGCTTTTCTTGTGGTTTGGGAATAGTGTGGCAGATTATTCCATAAAAAAAAAACAAAAACGTTACAGCCGTGTGCAAAGTTATCCTTCCTAGCATAGATTCAACTAATGTTATAAGTATGGCTAAAACTGAACAAGAGACGGATTTAGGTGTTTTGAACTTGGACCTTGACCTGAGGTGGAACATGAGATATTTTTACCCTTAATATGTTCTCGGTCGGTCTTACGGTCTGTAAGCGCTACTGCTAAGCATATGGTCTAGGGTATGATTTCGAAGACTGGCAAGGTGGTATTGGATTTTCCCTTCTGGAATTTCTTAGAAGCATTTACGGAGCTTCGACATTGGTTGATCTGTTTGTTATAGTCACCTGCAATAATGCGTTCGCAATTCAGAAACAAAATCGTGTGAAGCGTAAAATGACGACAACTAACGTTAACGAGTTATCGACTATAAACGTTCACAGGAAAATAGACACTAAACTATCCATGCAATTTTGCAAGTGACTGTAAATGTAACTTAAATATAACCGGTGAAATGTACCCAATACCCGAGTTTAATTAGGAACAACTCTGATAAAACCCTTCGGACACTACAAGCATGATGTTATGTTATGCTCCGTAGGATTATTTCCAACCCCTATGAGGGCGGCGCTGTGGGCAAAACCTAAGTTTACTGTCATCATCATCATCATTTCAGCCGAAAGACGTCCACTGTTGGACATAGGCCTCCCCTAAGTGTTGCCACATTGACCGGTCCCGTGCGTCTCGCATCCAGCGGATCCTCGCAACCTTCACCAGGTCATCGGTCCACCTAGTCGGAGGCCTTCCAACGCAACGTCTTCCAGTTCGCGGTCGCCACTCCAGAACTTTTCGACCCCATCGGCCATCCGTTCTGCGAGCAATGTGCCCTGCCCACTGCTACTTAAGTTTGGCAATTCTTCGGGCTATGTCGGTAACCTTGGTTCTCATGCGGATGTCCTCATTTTTGATTCTATCACGCAAAGTAACTCCGAGCATAGCTCTCTCCATTGCCCTTTGGGTGACTTTGAGCTTTCTGTTTACTGTAAAAATTCTAAAATAACGAAAACATTAAAAAACAATGTCATTATTCGCAAAATACAAACCCACTCAAGTACTACTTAATAAAAAAACAATTGCCTTATAAATCCGGATCCAGGCAGCAAATAGCTTCACGCGAGCCCATACTTATGGCAAAAAAAAATCAAATTGCTCTAATAAAAGCGCGCATAAATCAATTTTTATATGGAAAGCCTGGCATTTTTAAAATTACGAACCATGCTTTGTAATCACGTAATTATTGGCACGACGACGATTTGACGCGACTTTTCATTATAGAACGTTTTGTTTGTATGTGCGTATATGAACCTTATTAAAGGTTTTTGCAGCTGGATTGTCTCACGAGGGAATATCAATATGTTGAAGTACCAGTATTTTGCATAAGGTACTGCTTTTCTGATCTCCACAACCCAGTTACAATCCTACTAATATATATTATATATTCTACTAATATTATAAATGCAAAAGTTTGTGAGGATCTATGAATGCATGGATGTTTGTTACTCTTTCACTCAAAAACTACAAAACGGATTTGGATAAAATTTGAAACACAGATGGTTTATAACCTGGATTAACACTTAGGATAGTTTTTTTCCCGATTTTATCTTCGTGTCGGATAATTTGGTCAAACGCGAGCCTATCTGCAATAAAAAAAAAAAAAAATCGAGTTGTAGCGGGCAAAGCCGCTGGCAACACCTAGTGTGTAATACGATACTACTTGGTAAGACTGGTTGTCAGACTATCAAACCACTATCATGGCTGACCTGAAAGTCTTGAAATAGACTCTAAAATTAGGCCGAGGCAAGAAATACCTGTTCATGTGGAGATTCCTGGATGACTCTGTCCTGTAGTGTAAATGTGGTGTCGCCCCACATACTATGGGACATTTGATATCATGTCCTGCCCGTCCTGTTACTTGCACATCACAGGAGCTGATGGTGTCTACTAAAAGTGCGAAACTCGTCGCCAAAATTTTGGGCCAACTCAATTTGACATTGTCATCGACATTCGCTAAGAAGTAGACCAGGGCCTGCAGTCTCTACAAAGATAGCGATCGCTTTACGACAAAATTCGGTCGCAAAGCTATAACGATGCGGATTTAAGGTGGACGTGAGCCGGACGCGACCCCCCGGTATTAGCTACCAACTTTGTCGTAAAGCGATCGCTATCTTTGTAGAGACTGCAGGCCCAGTAACGCGTGACGAAGATCTACGAATTACAGCCGAGACCAATGGCTTAGGGTGATTTCTGAGGTACAAAAGAAACTCGGTATGTAAACACAACCACAGACTAATCTAGGCAAGCGTGGCTTTACCTGAAAATTAACCCAAGGCGCTGTTATTACTTTTTCACGATCACCTCGAACCATTTCTATATAAAGGGGTAAAATAAATGATAGATCACTGTTGTGTTTTTTTGAAATTGCTATAAAATATTGTTTGGTTGAAACGAATTGAAAGCTCTTTTATGTTCGAGTCTCTTTTAATTAATTTGTATCCGTTTCTTCCGCACCTTTAATCTACGTGTAACGTGAACCCGTAAACATACGTTTGCTGTCATCAATTCCACACCAAAACACTATTAAACTCAATATCGCGTTAATAATTCATGTCCTATTTACTCATGCAGGATTCTAACAATTGATTTATTTGTGTTGTGCGATTTTAATTCAAATTCGACCATAATCTGCTTACACTATTATGAGCAAATTGGGGTCGGATTTTAGAATTTAATTAGGACAGCACAATGGCAATAAGGACCTACTGGCTAAATAAGGACAACCACATGGGTCAATCTTCAGGCTTAAGCGGCGCTTGCCAGGCTCGTTCTGTGGATCGGTGACCATTTTTAGACACCGATTTTCCTTTGTACGTCGGAATACGAATAGATATGTTTACTGACTTAAAAAAAAACTAATTAGTCCGTCTTTTAGATTATCAAAAAATATTGGATTCGTATTGTTACCCGACTGCGGCGAAGCCCAAAAGAAGGGTTATTTGTTTTATCAATTCAATAATAATTGACAAAGATACAACGCGTCAAAGATTTGAGTGGGGGATGTGACGTTACTCACCGGTAAAGAATGTCATACTAATGTCTTAGAAAATGACGTCGCACGAGTTTTCAAAGCACTATATCGTCTTCATTGTTTGGTTACGTGAAAAAAGAAAAAATACGTGTCCAATATTTTTTAGAAATCTATATGACGGACTAATTAGTTTTTTTTTGTTAACTACCCTATGAAGCTGTCGGATCCAGCTGTCATTTGTAAATCTTTTACAGTCTTGACAAGTAGTCCGACTAGTCTTCCCAAGAGATATGATGAATCTGGTTAAAATAATAGATTAAGAGAAAAGATCTTAAAATGGTCAACGCCTCGGCTTTACAGAAACTTACAACATTTCACCGTTGAATTTCTCTTCTTGGTTTTATAAAAATCAATCGGCATTTACATGCATTCTGTCATACTTTTTCGACTGTTTGTAAGCGTTTATTGATTTTATTCTAAGGTCTATTAGGCAGCCGCGGGTAGTCCTCTGGTTATCGCGGCCTCGACATAGAGGGCGAAGAAGGAACATGGGTGGTTTTTAGTCAGTAGAAGTCTGACACTCCCTTTCGCTCTGCCCAAGAGCGGGAGGGGTTATTCGATGAATTTACACCCACCAAAAAAAAAAAAAAAAAGGTCTATTAGGCACTTTTTTGTCATTTCCTTTTTTGTCAGTAACTAAAAAGTAAAGAAAATATGCATCCCCAAAAAACTAAAAAAAATGCCTGTCACTTTTACGGCCATGCTTAGATCTACCACACAAATTCAGAAAGTTCTTGTCACAAAATAATTTAAAATAAACAAACACATACTTTAAAAAAATAGAGAATACGAAACTTTATTCTCGTCAAATTTTTGTGGTCTATTCAGTCTGAATTGTTGCATTCTACGGAACCAAAGTTTCCAGCGCGAAAGCAATAGTTTGATCAAATACCCAAGGTTTGTCCCTGCTCCCTAATAATGTAAACTTATATCATACGTACCCTTCAGAACGTTAAAGCAGAAAACTAACGCATACAATTTTATTAATTATGTTTTATTTCAATGCAACTTAAATTCTGTTTGTTTAAATACAGGGTCCAAAATAGGTCGTGTACATACATACTAAAGGTCCAGCGAGTTTCATTTTTATCCTAAAAAACTAATAATTATAAAAGTTTAACGGCGGCTCCAAACAAATATAGCTCCCGTTTTCAATTTTAGACTTTTTTATCGCTGATGGGTATCTAAAACAGGATATGAAGCCCAAGTATTGGACGGTCTTATGTGAAACAATGAAAAAATATACACAAAAAACCTTTACAAAATGGTGTCGATTATACAAGCTGCCGTTTTGCATCCTCGTGAAATTCAACGAGATAATACTAATCGTTCTCGACCCAAATCTATAATAAAATGGGTAGACTGTTTCTTATCAACAAAAATCGGTAAGTGTGAACTCACTGTGTCAAAATGCAGCCACAATATTTATAACAAAACAAAAGCACAAACTAATTTCAGACCAGGTAGGTACCGTAATTTAAATGGATTTTGTATATGTCTTTTATGACCATCCGCTGAACTTTGACAAAAATTCAAACAGCACCTATTAATATTATTACTAAACAAGAAGCAAAATGTTTTCTTTCGTTTATTTTATAAAGTAAAATAAACAGTAAAAAACAATAAAAAAAATCGCTATTAATTTGTTAACAAAATAGATAGGCTTTCTCAGTTTTAGTTTTCTCCAATCCAAATGGGGTGTAATAACAATATTCCTCAAAAAAAAAAAATCTATTTAATAATAATTGGAACGGTGAGACTCATACAAAGTGTTCATGTTACAGTCATCATCAGCTTCCAGTCTAACCAGATGCAGCTGAATACCAGAATTTACACGGAGCGACTGCTTATCTGACCTCCACAATCCAGTTAAGTCTGGGTAATACGATACCATTTGGTAAGACTGGTTGCAAACTTTCAGGTCACTGACTACCTGTAACGACTGCCAAAGATCTAAATATGGCAGCTGGGACCAACAGCTTAACGTGCTTTGCAAGGCACGGAGGAAACTTGGAATATAACCGGTGGTCACCCATCCACAGACCAACCTAGGCAAGCACGGCTTAACCTAAAGATCGACTCTAGTGGTACTTAATATTAAGTCACGAGCTTCTCTGTTCTTGTTACAGTAAAACAAAATAATCAAAACTAGAGTAACTAAGAACAAGTTGTAAACTGTGTTATTGGTTAAGTGGTCACAGGCAAGATAGGGATGTTTACTGACTTAAAAAAATGTGATTCTAATAAATCCGTCTGTTAGATTATCGAAAAATATTGGATACGTATTTTTTGTTTATTAAATCAATAAAAATTGACGAAGATAAAACGCGTCAAAGATTTGTGTGGCGGTTCTTGACGTCACTGACCGCAAAAAAATTTCATACGAGTACTAAAAATTGACGAAGATAAAACGCGTCAAAGATTTGTGTTGGGGTTCTTGACGTCACTGACCGCAAAAAAATGTCATACGAGTACTAATGTCTTTTTTTTTTGGTGGGTGTAAAATCATCGAATAACCCCTCCCGCTCTTGGGCAGAGCGAAAGGGAGTGTCAGACTTCTACTGACTAAAAACCACCCATGTTCCTTCTTCGCCCTCTATGTCGAGGCCCTGGACTACCCGCGGCCCAGTACTAATGTCTTGGAGTATGACGTCACACGAGTTTTCAAAGCACTATATCGTCTTCATCGCTTGTTTACGTGAAAAAAGAAAAAATACGTGTCCAATATTTTTTGATAATCTATCTGACGGACTAATTAGTTTTTTTTGTTAATTACCCGGTTGCTGAGCATGAGGTCCTTGGTTTGATTCCCGGGTATTCTCAGGAATTTCTCAGTAACAGTCAAGGAGTCTGAATTTGTGATCGGTTGATGGCAATGGTTCGTCCCCTATTACCTATGACTTCAACATAACTGGCTAAATGTGTACCACTATAGGTACACATCAGGGTGTCTAAAATGGCCGCTTTTGCAGAATCGTAATATGAATCATGTTAAAAATTAAAATTCTTAAAATGAACTTTATAGTTAAAGACTTTAAGTCCATTTTAAGAATTTGAAATTTTAACGTGATTCATACTAAGATTCTGCGTGGATTCTGATAAAGCGGCCATTTTAGACACCCTGATGTGTACTACCCTATTTTGTATGCAATGACAAAGTGTGATACATTCGAAAAAAAATACGATTATAAAATATAAACACAGCAAAAATTTTAACAAAAAAACGTGAATAGAAGAAAATTATTTCGTTTAATATCAACCTACTTACAATATTATTACATTTTTAAATGAGATATCGCGACCCGCGTTTTATTCTTAAATCTTACATATTTTCTGCTCTGGGTTTTTTTCTGATGGAAATCTTAATAAAAATATTGTTTTCAGCAAAAGAAATCAAGAGATTCAATAAAATAATATGGTTCCATTTAACAGAAGTTTTAAAGAATTTTCAATTGAGTTAATCTGGGTTTTTTATTCTGTGTATTTTTACCAAAGAACATTTTACACATAAGTTACATGAATGGTTCGAATCATTTGGATTTGAAAATTACATAGTTTGGATTTGGGGTAGAACAGTACCAGTTTTTACATAAGGCGACTTCCTATCTGAGCTCCACAACCCGCGGTTCCACTGAGGCGGAGCGGAAAGGAGCTGTGCCGCGATTTACCAATCACATCCCACTTGAAATCGGTTATATTAATAGCTCCGCCCCCTGTGATATGTGGAAGTACTAATGAGTACACCTCTGCATAACCCCTCGGATATAAAAGGCGTGATGTGTAATTTTCAAAGCGTTTTTATAAAAGACTAGCGGACCTGGCAGACGTCGTACTGCCCCGACAGAAGCGCCACCTACCGGGTCCAAGACAGCAAAATCACCGTTAACAAAATGATCCGCCATTTATTGAATTCATTTGTTACAAAAAATGTGATAAATGAAGAATCGCTCGACCGATTTTGCGCAAACTTCACATAAACCATCCACTAAATAGTCCAAACAAAGCCTAAACATTTGGTTTGGATAGGTGAGCCCGTTCTTGAGTTATATAATTACGAGTACAACGAAAAGTGGCATTGATTTTTATATGTAGACTAGTGACCCGCCGCCGCTTCGCACGGGTGCAAAAAGGATACTAAAACCTTCCTCTTGAATCACTCTATCTATTAAAAAAAACCGCATCAAAATTATTTTCGTAGCTTTAAAGATTTAAGCATACATATTGATATAGGGACAGAGGAAGCGACTTTGTTTTATACTACACTCGAGAGCAATGAATCCGGGTCACTTAAAGAATCCTAAAAATCTCGGAAACTAAAAATGCTAGGTTAATGCAATAAATTGTATTTAATAGACAATGTAATACTCCTTAAATGAAGGTATTAAAACTTCTTAGTTATTTTAAAGTTATATCATAAAAAAATCAAATTTGAAAAAGGGCCACTTTCGAAGATGGAACTACGAAATTACAGCATTTGGTTTTGCTTTTGTTTGTAATCTGTCATTTATGTGGGTACATAAACCATGTTGATAGTGCTCTATATTCATTATTCAAGCTGAAATTATGTCGCTTACGCCTGAAGAATGCACCAGAATACTTACAATGCTGGAAACCGGCCGGAGTCAGCGCGATACAGCCAGGACTGTCGGTGTGTCGCTGTCAACAGTACAAAGAGTTCTCCGACGTTACGAAGGAACTGGTTCTAACCTACGCAGACCAGGAACGGGCAGAACCAGGTGTACCACAGCACGAGAAGACCGATACTTGGTGAACACCATGCTTCGAAATCGCTTTCTCACAGGAACTGAACTCACAAATCAGTTTCGACGCCTCGGAGGAAGTAACCCAAGTGCATGGACAGTAAGACGTCGGCTTGCTGAATCTAACTTAAAACCCCTTAGACCTGCAAACGGCCCTAAACTGGAGCGTGGGCATCGTATTTCAAGACTAAGATATGCCCAGAGCCACGTAAATTGGAGTATTGAAGATTTGTCAAAAGTTATGTTCTCCGACGAATCAAAATTTATGCTCTACAAGCACGATGGAAGACACAAAGTGTATCGAAGACCAGGGGAAAGATTCAAGCAAGCATGCATCGAAGAAAAAATAGCCTACGGTGGTGGGTCTGTACTTGTGTGGGCCGGAATTTCTTCTGAAAGTCGCACAGAGCTGGTGATCATAGAAAACGGCTCTTTAACTAGCGTAAGATATGTGGAAGAAATCCTCAATGATCACGTTGGTCCATTTATGGTCAATTTAGATGAGGATGCTATATTTATGCATGACAATGCCCGACCTCATACAGGTAGGATTGTGAATGACAATGAACATTACTCGTATGGAGTGGCCAGCGCGCAGCCCGGATATCAACCCGATCGAGCATGCTTGGGACGAGCTAGGCAGATGCGTAAAACAACGAAACCCTCCCCCAATCACGCTTCGTGAGCTCAAAATTGCTCTCACAGAGGAATGGGAGAATATTCCCCAAAATCTTATAAGGAACTTGGTGTACAGCATGCCAAACCGCGTAAACGCAGTAATGGAAGCACGAGGAGGCAATACGAAGTATTAAAATTCAAGAAAATCGTAATAAAGTTCAAAAATTTCATGTTTCCTATTTTTGTTTTAAGGAGAGATCAGCAGTTTTTTTCTTTATGTAATTTTGTGTTAATAAAATGTATGGTGACTCATATTTTTTTACTTTCATTTAAGGAGTATTAGATTGTCTATTAAATACAATTTATTGCATTAACCTATCATTTTTAGTTTCCGAGATTTTTAACATTCTTTAAGTGACCCGGATTCATTGCTCTCGAGTGTATTTAGTGATTACACAAAGATATATTATTCTAACTCACAATCATGTGCAGCAATACTTTGGGCCCATTTTACACACCCTGTAACGAAATATATAAATAGCCTCATATATTATGAATCTCCCTTCTTGATTATATTTGGGTCCAATTTCATGCACTATTTGATATACGCGTGTGTTATTCCGGATCAACTGTATTCTAGTCCTTCAATCTATTTGCAATTTCAAGCGAAGCTATCCAAAGATTTGTTGATTTCGACCCGTTTTGTGGGTCAAAGTAAATAAGATTTATTTTGTTGTGACGCTCCTTACTCGTTTTCTTTGGAGATAGAGCCTCTTACAATATTTTATAGCAATCTGAAAAGGTGCCTCGTGTTCCAGTTATTTATATTGAAAACAATATTCAATTTTATGCTTCTGCTGACATTATTTGAAGCAAAGGGAGTTGATAGAATCATATTCCAAAAGGTTCAGGCTTTTAAGGTTACTGCAAGCTTGGTAATATCTGCTTCGAATACAGGAAGCTTATTCTATAATAATGTAACGCCAATTGGGTGTTTAGTCCCTTGCTAACTCTGTCCCATTCCTGGGCAAAGGCCTCCCTCCACATTTTACATTTCGCTCGTTGTCTTCGTAAGGGCCAAATAACAGGAAACTACCAGCAATAGTGAAGCGTAGTCTCGGCAGGCCACGAAGGAAGACACTGGCAAGGAACTGGAAGAAGATTATAATACGAAAAATCTTTTAGATAGCCTCTGAGCCGTTTATAGACACTGAAAAATACGAAACCTAATTACTTTTTTACAGCATTGTCTAGCACAGGATCAAATACAGATGTAGACATGCAATTTAATCAACCATTCTTCTTTAACTATCTTATAACTTCACGGCAATCTGGTCTTCTCAGTTACTAGCAGCATTGAAGCTTAGCAACCCTAGGGAATGCTCGCGAAGGAACAGACAGGGAACTTAATCACAAGTCAAGATGGTTTTGTTTTCAGGGTTCCGTACCGCAACAGAAACTATTACAGGCTGACTTTATTGTCCCGTTGTTTTGTCAAGACCCTTTTTCTCAGGAACCCGTCGATCATGTATCAAGAAGAAAATATCAAATAGGTACTTTGATTAAAATTAAACCTAATTAAAAGAAATAACCGTTTTTTTTCGCTTGAGAACCGTTAAGATTTCGCAAAGGAATCACAAATAGCGTGCTTCCCGTTGCCTTAGGGTTATGTTATTTGGCAAGAAGCATCGAAGACATTGCTTATAAAGAAAAACATAAATTTATATAATAATAATAATGTAGTTTATTACCTGCCAGCTTGTACGGAACCATCGAAACACGAGTCCGAGACACTTGATCGGGTTTTTTTTAATAAGCCAACATCCCTTGATTTGCGTAGTAAAAGGCATTTTAATTGAAGCTACTTGAAAATCAATTGTCTTGGTTATTTTAGATAGACTTTATAGCTTTAATTGGTTTCATAAAAGATGTTTTGAATTGGATTTTATGAGTACTAAAGCTTCTTGTGAATGAATTTATTTGTCTGGAGAAATGGTGTTATTGAAGCTATTTCTGTCTTTGTTGAATTTTGTTTCGGTAAATCTGGGTGTTGATGAAATCAAAGAAGACTGATAAAACCTGTTCCTGTTTATTTTTTTTCGTTCGCGGTTTCGCTTGGTTAATGGTCGTTTAATATCGCACTAAAACTTAAATACAAAAATTATAGCACGGATAAAACTCTTATATTATAATGTAGATTGCCCTATCCATCTAAACATACAAAGGGGTTGAAAGATTTTGGTATATATCCTGATCTGTCTAACTACTGCCATTTTATTATAATTATTTAAAAAAAAAAACTAAAAAACCCGACTGAAAAAACTAACTAAAACTTGGAATTTCATTTCATTTTATAATTTAATATTCAAATGAACCCCGCCTGCGTCCAAGTTTTGTTTAATTTAAAATGTGCTTGTTTTTTGATTTTCAGTTTTTTCAGTCAGGTTTTTTAGTTTTTTTTTTTAAATATAATAAAAACCAACTTTTTAGTTATTTTGTGTTTGTTCTTTCGTTGGTCGCGTAAAATTCTTCGCAGATGATTTAACTTTTGTGTTTGTTTACAGGTTTTTTGACTTTGAATTTCTTTTAAGCATATAATGTCATATATTTTTGTAATCTTCTTTTAAAACCCTTCATTTTGATATCCTACTTGATGGTAATGGTTTTTTTTTTATTTTTGAATTCCGCGATATGGCCCCCAAAAACCGCAAATTTATTTGTTTTTTTAATTTTAATTTAGCCTGTGACACTTGCGCCTTCAAATCCCTTCATCCGTTAAGGAGTTATGAGGAACAAAGACAAACATAACCCTCCTTTTGGGCTACGCCGCAGTCGGGTAAAAATAGCGGCCCGTCATAAAACCTATAATTATGTCATAAAAAGCATCTAGCTACCTTCAATATACAAACTGTTCTAATTGTTTCGTTTCTAACGTATTAGCTATGAAAGTTACAGTATATACACTGATGGCATATCCAGCACAACTTTGATGGCTTTCATATCTCGGAAATGTGACACTTGAGAACATTTTATTTGACTCACTTTTTATGCTGCTGCAGGTGCTGAAAACCTCAAACGGCGCAAATACAACAACTTAATTGACATTATGTGTTTGAGCCGTTTTGCGGTTGGTCGACTTTTCTCGTGACCAGAGGGCTGGCCTATTCTTTAGCCAAAGAATCAGCATTGCCATCCAACGTGGGCATGCTGCCATCCGTCTGCGGGTCTAAAATGGCTGCTTTATCAGAATCGACGCAGAATTTTAGTATGAATCACGTTAAAATGTCAAATTCCTAAAATGGACTTAATGTCTATAACTTTATAGTTCATTTTAAGAATTTTAAATTTTTAACATGATTCATATTACGATTCTGCTAAAGCGGCCATTTTAGATACCCTGGACACTTTTCCTGTTGACAGCAATGTGGACGAATTTTTTGACGGCCTGTAATTATTTTCTTTTTAATATTTGTATATAATTTATTAATAACAATAAAATATTGATAATAATAATATAATTAATAATTAATTAATTTAATAATAATATATTTAATTTTTTTTATAATTTTTAATTAATTTTAATATTGTTATATAATAATATATTGTATTAATTTTTTAATTTATTTTAGTTCTGTAAATTGTAGTTTGTAGATATTGTAAATAAAAATTTTTGACGTGCTTTTTAAAACAAGTTGGTTGTTGCTTCAACATGTGACCACACTTCACTGTCTCTTTTTTTCACAACTTGCGTTAAAATGTTGACGATCAATCTTCAGGTATAGCTGCACATGCTTATGTTGGTCTGCGGATGGGGGGCCACCCATAACACACCGAGTTTCCTCCGAGTCTCGGAAAGCACGTGAAATCGTAGGTTCCTATACCATTTGTAGATCTTTAAGCTTTTTGAGTTCAGATGATGAACTATCGTTATTAATTTGTTTATGGAGTCGTAATCTGAACTTTCCTTTTATGCTCAACTTGCATATGCGTTTCATTCATTTCCAACAGCAATAAAAGCACCGGTGCAGTTATTATTGAAGAGAATTTTGACTAGTTTATAGTTCAAATTTGAAATAAAACTGTAAAGAGTTCCGGAAAAGAGTTTATGTCTTCATAAAACATGTGTTTTCCTGATGTGTTTTTATTATGGATAGCTGTTTCTGTAGCAATAAAGAAAAGCAATAAAACTAGCCTGACATTAAATCCGTTCAACTTTATGCATACGTTTTGATTCATATTTATGTCACTACTGGCTGTGCCCGTTTATTTGAGCATTGAGAGCAGTGGTGAACGTGGTGGCTCCAATTTACGAACGGTAAGTCGTGGGTTCAAACCCAGGCAGGCGCATTACTTGTGTAATTTATTTTATCACAACTGCTCTCAAACAACAAATCCATGTAAGTTAGTTTATACAATCAAAGGGGATTGGAATGATTTTGGCATTCTAAAATAATTCCATTTGTCCAACAAATTGACTTATCTATAATATCAGCCAAACGTCCCATATCACGTTAGTAGAATATAATTGTTTATGAAAATACATCGAGAGCAAACTGTTTATTTTCTTTTAGTAATTTACAACATTCTTCCCGTATCAGCTGTTAAAGATCTGGTAAGGGTGTTTTCCAGATTTATGACAACCATTACGGGAAGTCAGCAGTTCAAAAGTGACAAGATGACAAGTCTACCCAAAAGTTAAGTGTTACCGAATAACTGGGTTCTTAAGGCCAGATAAACAGATTTTAACAATTTTCTGACATTCAATATTATCAGCTTGCTACCTAACATTGTTACCATGCTAAGGAATAAATAACCTTTTTATTACTATAATTATGATTTCAACTAGATAATTTAAGTTAGCGCTATTCTCAATATAATTTAGATATTTATATATTATTACATTCTAATTTATATAATTCTGAGAATTATATAAGGCCAGATAGGTAGTTTCAAATCCTTGTAAGTATTTTATAGGGGACTAGGTGTTGCCAGCGGCTTCGCCCGCTAAAACTCGACAATTGTCCCACGGGAAGATACAATCGGAATTAAAACTATCCTATGTGTTAATTCAGGTTATAAACTATCTGTTTACAAAATTTTATTCAAATCCGTTTAGTAGTTTTGGCATGAAAGAGTAACAAACATCCATACATACATACATTCATACTTACAAACTTTCGCGTTTATAATATTAGTAAGATTTCTGCCTCTCTGATTTCGGCTTTTTCGGGCTTGACTAAATAATTGGAAAATGGCTAGCCATATTTTCAATTCCATTTAAAGCAAAACACCAAATACTCATAGCAGACCATTAAAATATTCCATTCGCACAATAATAAAAGAAATATAAAACCCTCAAATATCCATTAAAACTATTAAAACCAGATCCGAGCCATCACCACAACATTCGAGTTAAAAGATACATAATTTGCCTGAACCGCATGCAGGGCAGAATTACTAGAGGCAACACAAAATTAATATGTGCACGTTAACCTCGACATTTAATGGTTTTAATGTGAACTTTTATATTTTAAACGTACTTGTGCTATGAAAAGCTTTGGAGCATAAAACTACTCCATTCGAGGGTCCCGTACCATTAAAATATTTTGCAACGGAATTTGGTTTAGAAATTGCGCCGTTTTGTGCTACCTTTTTGATACTTTTTAAGATTTCTCGGTGAAATGTGATCTTGTAATAGTTTTGGTGAGGTTTAATGTATGAGAATGATTTAGGAGGTTTCGGTAAAAAAAAGGATCACTTTTTTAATTGCTTGGATCACCAGTTTATTTTTGAAATCTGATTCTTTTATTTCTCCTGCCCTTATCCCGATTTAAATGGGGTTGGCGCAGCAAGTCTTCTTCTTCAATACTTCTCTATTACTTGTCATGCCAGCAGTTGACTATTATAAGACTTAATGATTAAATGTCTTTCACTTAAAAAATACCAAAGGTAGACACAACATTTGGAACCAATTTGGATTTCATCTAGTACTTTAGTAACCGATTCAATTATCACATTGTTGTAGGCATTTTCTATATCCAAAAAGCATGCGACTGTAGGAGCATTTTTAGTAAATCCAACTTGAATATAAGATACCAGCCTAGAAAGTGCATCTAGAGATAATTGTGACTTTCTAAATCCGACCGTATATGGAGATAGTAATTTGTTCTTTTCTACAAACCATTCAAATCGTTTACAAATCATTAAGTGGAAGGTTTTACAAATACAAGATATTAACGAAATGGGTCTTAGTTTAATGTCTGTATTAAGATTATTTGAATATTTTGGAATGGGAATGATTAGAATATTACGCCATTGGAGTGGAACAATACCATATCGTAAATTCGAATCAGTGGTTGGTTGCATAGTTACTACAATATTTTTATCCTTCAGTTCTATCAGAATGTATTCTTCCGTAGAATGATCTATAACAACAAAGAATCAACTGTGAATATTCATCCAACGAATACCAGAAAAAACTACACTTATATACTGAAAACAGTACACTGGAGGTACCTTCACGATTAAACGAGAAAATGTTTCTGTTCCACCCAAAAAATACGGTAATTATGTGCACTCGACTCAACGAGCGTACGTAGTTTTATTTTGTTCAACAAAAAAAAACCGTATTTTTTTGTTACTTTCATACGGTTTGCAGAATGTGGGTTACCCCGTTTTGCATACGCTGTTAAGAAAGCTTTAAATAAATGGTGTAATGTGAGTTTTTGGCTTTTGAGATTTTCTTACGTATGAGATAAGCTGTGGTTGCCGCCGTTTGTGGAGTTTCAAAAAAACTTATCCTATTTTAGCATTGAGGCTATTTTCTCTAGTTGTCGTTTGCAAATATTTGAGTGTAGATTTTTTGTGATTGTAACTTTCTGCTATGGGTAATCAGTGGCCTGAAAATTCGAAAGTCAAGTATTAGCAGCAGTAAGTGGGTTTTGTAGTCGCTCTTGGTAAAATATTCTGCTACTTTTGTTAATAAATATTGGGACAGACGACAGGCTGATGATGAACTCATCTTTTATATTATTATGTTAAGGTCTAGTGACTTCCAATCAAACCAAATGCAGCTCGACAGCATATCCTACTAATATTATAAATGCGAAAGTTTGTGATGATGTATGTAACTCTTTCACGCAAAAACTCCTGAACGGATGTCTATAAACTGAATTAACAGATAGGATACTTCTTATCCCGGTAGTATAATGTCGTGGGACAATTATCGAACACCACGCGGGTGAAGCTGATGGCACAATCTAGTCGACAGTAGGTAGTACGATGTGAATAGGGTAGTTAACTAAAAAAAACAAATAAGTCCGTCAGATACATCTCCAAAAAATATTAGACACATTTTTTTTCTTTTTTCACGTAAGCAAACAACGAAGATGATACAGTGCTTTGAAAACTCGTGTGACGTCATTTTCTAAGAAATTAGTGTGACATTTTGTAGCGGTTTGTGACATCACAAACCCCACTGAAATCTTTGATGCGTTTTATCTTCGTCCATTTATTGATTTTTTAAAATAAAAATACGTATCCAATATTTTTCCATAATCTAACAGACGGACTAATTAGAATCATTTTTTTATTAAAGTCAGTAAACATCCTTATTACTGGTATTTAACTGCACCTGGTTAGACTGGAAGCTGACCCCAACACAGTTTTAGAAAAAGGCTAGGCAGATGATGATGATAATGGTGACAAACATACAACTATTGCTAATAAGAGCTCACATCAAGTCTATATCTGTCTTTATTTTGGGTGGTGGGGAAAGGATCAAATGATTCCTCCCGGTCTGGGCAGAGCAGTGAGGAGTATCAGACTCCCACTGACTAACAACCACCCATGTTCATGAGGCCGCGTTACCTCTTACAAACAACCCGCAGCCCCGACGGGAGTCTATATCTGCGTTACGTAGTGATTCTAGTATTAAATCAACACAGTTAAGTTGTAGTGTCTTAAGGACCAGCTTTACCCGTTTATGGGTTGATATGACGATATAAATTAATTCTCAGGGTGTTAGCAGGTTACCCTTGAAGTAGGTACCTAATAGTTTTGTCGGTACTTTAGGTGCCTCAAAGTTAATACTCTAGTTGCCTTTTAAGATGGTTGAAGCAAATTGTTTAGTTTATTGACCGACTTCCAAAAAGGAAGAGGATCTCAATTCGTCTGTATGTATCTGGGGGTACGACAGTGCCCCCGCCAAGTCGAGCAATAAAGCGGCACGGCCGTACCATCCTTTTCTCGAACCAGTTCAGGCCATTTTCGACCACCTATAACTTCGTTGTGGATAAAACTAGAAGCCTGATTTTTAGTAACCAATTAGGCATTGTATAAACACGGTACATTTAAAATTTTATTCAATTTGAACCAGTAGTTTAAGAATTATAACAAATCAAAGTTCCTTAGTTTTGTCACTCACTGACTGACTGACTGACTGATTGACCGATCATCAAAAGTCTAAGGCACTTCTAGCAGACATAGAAGCTTCAAATTTAGAATACAATTAGTGTTTAGTGTATAAACCATGGAAACTAAAAAATATACAATTTCAGTCTAGTTTTCTAGATACACTAACTGCATAAATAACTTTGTAATCCTTTGTATAGGATTACAAAGTTAAAGTTACATTTTCAGTGAATGAATTTTACGAGACATACTTCCTAGTTTCTGATTGGTCTGAAATTTTGCACGTATATGTGTATTGCTTATCAATGCAATATTATGATAATATGGAACTGATCTGATGATGGAGCTAGAAGTTGGCCATAGGAACTCCATTTTAGAATATCATAACCCCATCTAGTTTGGACTCATTTCATTCGTCTTGTAGAGTAGTTTGTCTTAAGATGGTGTTCAGGGTCTGTTGATGGAGCTCGAAGGTGGCCATAGGAATTCCGTTATAAAACGACATAACCCTATCGAGTTAGGACTCGTTTGATTTGTCTTGTCGAGTAGTTTGTCTTTAGATGATGTTCAGGGTTCTGAATAGTTTTGATGATGGATCTGGAAGGTGGCCATAAGAATTCCGTTATAAAACCACATAACCCTATCGAGTTTGAGCTCATTTGATTTGTCTTCATGAGTACTCTGTCTTTAGTTCGTGACCAGGATCTGATGATGGATGGACATTGGCCAATGCGATGGCGATTAGCTATTACAATGGCCTGTTTAACATTGACGAATGCGATGCGATGGGCAAGTCATACATCTTTTATTTAAAACATCAAAGGTTCTAAGTAGGGATTAAATATATTAACTGACTTTGTATTATATGGATCTAACTACTTTTTACGGTAAAAGAACTGAGTTGCGCGGCTTGGCTTTTTTAAAAGTTTTGTTTTTGGTGGGATTTTATTGTTTGTTATCGGATGTCGTCGTCGTTAAAGAACTGATTTACAAAATTATTATTGTATTCGAAAGAGTATACTTTCGAGGAGGGAAGTTAGGATCTGATGATGGGATTCCAGGGAAATCGAGGGCAACTCTCAAATTTTATAGGCCCTTGTTACGTTTTCCGTATATTTTCTAAAGCTGTTCATTTATTTGAGTCTGATAATCATAATCTCATGTGGGTGCGCTGACGGAAGGTATAACTCCTCAACAGTTAGGAGTTGAAAGACGATTCTTTCAAAATTATACGTACTTATGGACCGATAATTGTATTCTTTCAGGCTATTATGTTTACCTGGTCATGATGGCATTCCAAAGAAATCGCGTCAACCCTCTAATATACGCACGTATTACGTATTTCGTGGTTTTTCTGAAGCTTTTTAAGTATCTAGCATTCATCACTTCATGTTGATGAGCTGATGATGGAAGGTACAACTCCTTAACGGTTACGAGCTGGAGGATGAGTCTGTAATAGAAAATTATGGGGATGGATATATGGTTGTATTCTTTCAAGTTATCTAGTAAATATAATCATAGTAGATCATAGTAAATATTATTATTTGTTTAAGATATTAAAACTAAAAATGGTAAAAAAGATTTTTTTTTTTTTCATTTTTAAATTCAAAATAGTGGAAATGACAAAAACATAAAACGATGAAAAATAAACTTCAGAAGAAAGATCAGCTTCTCAAGTCGGTGGCAAAAAAACGAAATCAAATAAACAACTGCCACCGACTTCAGAAGCTGATTTTTCTTAAAATGTATTTTTCGCCGTTTTGTGTTTTTTTTGTTTGCACTATTTGGTGTTTTAGAAGTCGGTTTTTTATGTTATAAAGTTGTTGTTTTTTAATATCATTAAATATGAATATAATCATCGTTTATAGTGCTTCGTCGATCCAATATGTCCACTGAGCATGAGGTCCTGTGTTCGATTTCCAGGTTGGCAAAAGTGTCATTGGGTTTTTCCATCACGAGTTTTCCAATAGACAGCCACGGAGTCAGTATTTGTGGGCCGTTGATGACAATAATTAGGCCCCTATTAAACCGGGCTTTAAAATAACTAGTAAAATATGTGTGTAGAAAAAACTAAGGTATACAGGGTGTAGACGAACCCTTTATGAAGCCGTGAACCAAGCATTATATACATAGAAAGGAAGAAAAAACTATAATTATATTTATTGATCTCACACAGGACAAGAAATAAATAATAAAATTGACTTAAGAACGAAAACAAGAGAAACTTGAAAAAAAATACAGATTAAAAATAAGTCCCGTACGAGGCCAAATGGCCACTATCTCAGCATGGTACATCAACCTAAAAATTTTGCTCAGTGATTGCTCCATCGGCCATCTCCACGAATTTCAATGTTATGTTACTATTATGCAGCATTAGTTTCATTTATATTTCTACACAGATGGCCGGACTATAGGTATTATCCAGCTGTACGCGTTTATGGGTTGGTATGACGATATAAATTAATTCCCGGCCCGTTACGACGCAACCCTTGAAGTATGTAATAGTTATGAAGGTACTTTAGGTGCCTAAGTGTTAATAGTTTACTGGCCCTCTAAGACGTTTAAAGTAAGTGGGAATACGGCATTTATCTATGTAAACAAATAACAAAATTGAGTGTCTCTTTAACAAAATATGATAGTTTAATTTTTAATGAAAGTATTATTAATGACAGTACATATAACAAAAACTAAAAAGTCTTAACATTTTTGTCAGCAAAAATGTTAAGACCGATGAGATGAGATGTTTGCCTCGGCTGTTTTTGTTTTCGAACAAAAAAAAACATTAATATTTTTATAATAATTTCAAACAAAGGTCTCGGGCAAGAGCTAGTTTTAACTAATTTGATAAAAGTTAAAGTGAATTTGTTTATCACTCCTTGACGAAAAGCATCGAAAATATAGCTGGATGTCCCGGTGCAAAAAATTTGGATGATCACATGAGCAAAACTGCGGACGAAAGCTGATAGATATCTATATACAAGTTTTCATGTCTGAATGTGTGACCGTGTTGGGTGTACAACTTAACAGGTATTGATGCGGTTACCACAGTTATTTAAATATGTATTCCGGAAGGTTTAATTAAGTATTAATCAAGTTCTAAGGTTTTTTGATCTCTAAAAACGACGACAAGTATAGGTGATAATCTAAAACAAAGTCAGTGATCGACATCAACCATTATTTTGTAATTTTCCGTAAACAACTAGATATTAATAATATCCAAAGTAAACACTAATTATCCTTCCAACGAAACCAAGCTTAAATCGAAACTTAATTGTGTAAACCCATAATTTATGACTGTCATAGTGTCTAGACTAAAATTCTAAATCATTACATCGACTAATTGCTAGTTAATAATCACTTTGCGAATAATGTAACAATAATTTTCTATTTGCTGAAACTTGGGATCAACAATGAAAGTATGATTATCATCATTATCATCAGCCTGTATTGTTACCACTGCAGGGAACAGGCCTCCTCTCTAGGAGAGGGAGTAGCCATAATCCACCAATCGGACCCAGTGTGGGTTGGTATATGTCACATGTCTTCGAATATTTTAGTTCCAAGATATGCTGATTTCCTCGCGATGTTTTCCTTTACCGTTTTGAGAGCAATGGTGATGAAATAAAATACACAAAGTAATGCGCCTGCCTGGCTTTGAACCCACGACTTAGTGCTCGTTAGTCGGGGCCGCCACCACTGGGCGACCGCTGCTCACTGGGCCAGGCAAGTAACTAAATCACATGTCAAGAACATAAACCATCAACTACAAAGAACCCGTACGAAAAGGCGAAAAATCCTTTCTCGGGCACATCACCTCTTAGGGAGACAGTGCGACAGACGAACGAACCACACTGTGGAGGTACAAGGTTTTCCCCTCCCCACACTTAATCACACTGGCAGAAAAACGACTCCCTGTTCACGAACTGAAGTGGCCGATATGGAAGTCTTTGAACAAACTTAAAAAATTGCCCGCTGTTCCAATTTGGCTCGATATACATGTTGGACATATTGCGAGTGTGGATCTTCAACATAGGTTGGCACCATACCATCTCTTTTGCCCGTCATGCACAACTAAATGCACCCTCCAGGACTTGAATGAAGCTAACGACAGAGCAGTCCAGGTAGCCACGAATTGGTTGGATAAAACAAACATAGCATATTGCTTGTGATTGCTATTATCTTCTTTGTGGTCGTGTTATTCATTACTGAAGGTCCTTGATGAAAGTTCTTCATAGATCTTACAATTTATCTCCATTCTCTCGATGTTCTGCTTTTCTTAGAACAGTTATCCTCAGAGTATCTCTACTACATATTTATATACACGTGTTTATATGTTACAACATGATAATACACGTTAATCTTTGCGACTCAATACGCTATGATCGTAAATTCTCCACTATGATGCCACATGGATCATTACCAACTAAACTATGCTCTTACTTCCATCCAAAGCCTATGGATTATCAACGAATTAAGTTACTCCTGCAATCTTGATACAAAGGAAAGGATTAGCAGTATACCAACAAACTTGCTGTTGACATTGTCAGGAGTTCTGCTTGCTCCACTAAGCCTACAGCTTCGAACTCAAACTGAAACTCCGCAATTAAAATGTCCTTACTTTAAATTAAAATCTTTATGGTAGATGATGAGACTTGCTAAGTCATTGCTTGGAAGGGCGAGATAAATTTTAATGTTTATGAGTATGTTGTGTGGGTGCAGCAAACAGAAAAGTAGTACCCAACGAAATTGACATTTGTTTTTTTGCCACCGACTTCAGAAGTTGTTTTTTCTTCTGACGTTTTTTTTGTGTTTTAGTTTTTTCACTTTTTGTGTTTTTGAAGTCGGTTTTTTTTGTAACTTTTTAGTTTTATTTTTCCACTTTTAGTTCTAATATCCAATGCAAATATTTACTATGCATTTAACATTCAACCGAGAAACCTAACCCTTAACATTCAAGATTCCTTAAATATTGCTTTCAACCCTAATCGTTGAGGAGTAGTACCTTCCATAATCAGCTCACCTAGATAACCTAAAAGAATACAACCATAATATTTAAATAAAAAATAAATAAAAAGATTTTATTATCAGGCATCAAGGCCCATAGGGGCCATAGGCTCATATATACGTCCCCATAATATTTTATTAAGAATTATCTTTTAACTCCTTACCGTTGAGGAGTTGTACCTTTCATCATCAGCGCAGCTACATGAGATTATGATTTTCAGACGCAAATACTTGAAAATATTTGAAAAACGTTCTATGTGCCTATAAAATTTGCGGGTTGCCCTCGATTACTCAAGGATGCTATCATCAGATCCTGACTTGGTAACAATGCGACCACTTCGGAAGTGTATTCTTTCAAACAAATAAAGAATTTTGAAAATCGCTCGACAATTGACGGAGATATCCGCAAGCAAACATAATTTTTAAAAAAATATACGGTTGTATTGAGAAGTTCTTCATCCGTACTTCTCTATTATTCGATATATCAGCGGTCGTTTCTATCCACATCGTCCTTCACACAATCCATCGGCCTGTCTGTGTGTCATCTGTCAGTCATTCTGGTTTTCAGGAGTTACAGTGGTTTGGGAATAGTGTGGTCCGCTTGACCTAAAAAGAAAGTCCATCTAACGGTTCTTAAACTCAAGTAAATCAATAGTACTACTCCCTTTAACAAACTTCAGCAAAACAAAGAGCAGATGGTATTTAATATTTACTTTCAATAAACTCTTTAACATCATCTTAAAGAAAAGCAAGAGTTAATTCATTTTAGTACTGTCGTAACAGTAAAATGTTCTGAAGGGATTGACGAACAATCTGACTCGCGCTAAACTAGAGCAATTTTGAATTTATTAATACACCCACAGAGATTTTAGTAGTGCTTACATTTTTATGAACGTAAATAATGCTGAGGACACACTAGATCTTTTACAACGACGTTTCATTTTCAAATTTAATAACCTTATATTATAAAGGCGAAAGTTTGTGAGTGTGTATGTTTAGTTACTCTTCCACGCAAAAAACTACTGAACAGATTTGAATAAAATTTGGTGCACAGATAGTTTATAGCCTGGATTAACACATAGGATAGTTTTTATCCCGATATTATCTTCCCGTGGTATAATTTTTGAGTTGTATCGGGCGAAGCCGCTGACAAATAAAATAGCCTTATGCTTAATCAATCTGCGCACACACTCGTCTACAATAATATTTCCCGCACCCATGGCTAGTCTCAACTAAGATTAACTGCCAAAAACAACAGCAGTTTCCAACAGAAGTGCAATACCGATTTTGTTTCAGTGTCCCTGTGTATTGCAGAGTAAAGTGTTTATCTCCTCATAATTACAAAGTGCCAGTTTATTCTAAAGTAAGTACTAATTAAGTTTACGTTTCAACAGTATGCCCATCGTGTTTTACGTTTTGTTTTCCATTTTTACCGTGCTTAACTTTTGTTCAATGAAATGACGAATTCGCTTCGACAAAAAGTGACGCGCCGCTGAACGATACGATTTGCTTCACGTGAGTCGTGGCAAGTTCTATTGTATTCATTTGTTTTTCGGCAGTCGCTTTCCTGACATGCATATCACTTGAGCATACACATCGTGTTACAACTAAATGAGTACCCACCTTTACGTTGATTAAGTTCGGAAAAATATTCTTTGATAAAAATGTTACGTAAATATAATGAAGTTTATTCTTGTTTCTTTTTCATACTCACGTTCATGATTAAATTCTGTTCTAGGAAAGTAAGAAGTTGTCAATTCTTTCAAGTTTTAAAAGTTGACAGAGTTTAAAAGTTGATGCGGTATAACTCTGGTTTTATGAAACTTCTGTTGGACGTTAATTATTTTCGACTAGACATTATTAGTTTTCATAGGCTTTTCTAAACTAAGAAAAAATAACCGAAAAGTACAAGGTTAAGCGACGCTTGCCGAGAGATCGGTTCGTGGATGGGTGACCAATGACCACCATCATCTTCCTGTACCTATCCCATTCTATTTGGGGTCGGCGCAACACGTTTCCTATTTCCATTCTTCCTTGTTAGACGTCATGTCACCATCTAACTAATGACCATCCCTCCTACTTCCTACTAATTATAATAAATACGAAAGTTTGTAAGGATGTATGGATGTTTGTTAATCTTTCACGCAAAAACTAATGAACGGATGTGGATGAAATTTAGAGCACAGATAGTTTATAACCTGGATTAACACATTGGATACTTTTTATTCCGGTAGTATGATCCCGTGGGACAATTATCGAGCGACACGCGGGCGAAGCCGCTGGTACAAGTTAGTCTGTAATAATCTGAGACTTCTGTGTCTGGTAAAGCACGTTGACTATGGTTGTCATTCCTAGATCATTGACTGCCGTTACGAGCTGTCGGAGACGCAAAACTGTCATCTATATCGTGTCTTTCTAAACAGTATCATGTTCTTAATCTGCCTAGACTTCCCAGATTCAGATAAATACCAGTATTTTACAAATCAAATCATTTATTTGCATAACTGTGTTATATACATTCGAGGTGTGCAAATATATTTTAGGAATTTATGACAGAATTGTTCAAGTTATCAAATTATAATGACATTCAAAATAAAATAGTCTATTATATTACATTGTAATTGAATTCGAAATAGTAAAAAAAAAAACATTTACATGAAGTGACTACCTACATGACCCCGAAGACCCATTTAGCACAAGGTAATACCCCTTGGTAAGGCTGGTTGTTAGACCGTCGGGGCTGCGGGTTCCGGCACAAGGGCAAAGAAGGAACATGTGTGGTTTTAGTCAGTACAAGTCTGACACTCCCTTTTGCTCTGCCCAAGAGCGGGGTTATTTGATTATTTCCCACCCCCACCCCAAAAATAAGGTTGGTTGTTCGACTTTCTGACTACTGATTATAAAGTATCGTGTTAACCATGTCATCATCATCATCATCATCATCATTTCCTCCTCTCTTATTACAATTAATTTGGGGTTGGCGCCGCACGTTCTCGTGCATTCGTTATTGTGGTGTGCGTCGCTGCGTGCTTTTGTGCTCGCAGTGTACGTTGTTACGGGCATTTGGCGGCGTGTGGTTCGGCGTGGGGTTCTCGGAATGGCGTATTACACTCGTAGTTTTTGTTTTATGAATTGTTCTTCTGACATACATAAGTGCCTGAAATGGCTCAATTGAAATAAATGCTTTGAGTTTGAGTTCTTCTTCCATAATTCTCCATAACTCGTCATCTCATGTAAAATACAAAGTTTTCAGCTGCATCCGGAAATCTTAATATAATCGGGCAAAAGTCTAGACTTCTTCAAAAGAGATTAAAAAGTTTAACAGGGACGTTCCAAGGAACACGTTGTATCAAGGGATTTAAAGTGCATATTACCTCACTGCAATGCAAAGGACTAGCTTTTTCCTATCCTCCTCGCTTTGGTTGCAGCAACTAATAAAGGTTCAACTCGGGACTTTCCGTAAAATCAAGACTACATAAACCAGTATTCAGTAACTTGCAATCCACAGAAAAGTAACATTAACAAGCTCATGAAAACCAAGAAGTCACTTCTTAAGATCAACCCCGTTTGAATCTAGATCTACAATACAGGCTTGGATGCCATTAGTTTTAACAGCACCTATACACCCAAGGGTGTACTACTTTCTATACAATTCCGTATCCAATTGTTATTGTTCTGATATCAGGGTATTACCATTTTCCCCACTGTCCTTGTAACACCGTTATCTTGTCTCCAGCTGAATTTTGCATCTAAAGTTTTTGCAGCAAGGTTTAAATTCCATCAGCAGCAAAAACTCTTAGGTGTTAGGGTTGTACTAGTAGGATATGAAGTAAGAAAAAATCTTCGTCGTTGAATTTAGAAAAGATGTCTGATTTTATTTTTAGAGTTTCTTTTATTCCGTATGGCACGGACAGCCAATTTCTTGTTCTATCTTTTGTACATACAATTGTTGATCTATGAATGAATATTTAATTATTTATTCGCCGAAGAATTGCATTTTGGTTGTTGGCTGATCTATCAGAATTCCGTTCCTTTTTTTTTGGCGGGTGGAAAATCATCAAATAACCCCTTCCGCTCTTGGGCAGAGCGAAAGGGAGTGTCAGACTTCTGTTGACTAAAAACCACCCATGTTCCTTCTTAGCCCTCTATGTCGAGGCCGCGATAACTAGTGTACAACCCGCGGCCAGAATTCCGTGCCTCGGAAAACCAGTTAAGCCGTTGGTTCTAGTTCTCATTTTTTTTAAGATATTTGATAGTCGTAAAAGGTAGTCAGTGGCCTGGAAGTCTGACATCCAGTCTTACCAATGGTGACATTTTACCCAGTAACAAGGTTATGAGGGTCACATGTGCAGTTGCTTTATGTAAATTACTGGTTTTCAGCTGAATACGGTTAGACTGGAAGCTATTCTCAAAATAGTTAGGAAAAGTTAAGTAAGTAAGTTTAATTATTTAAAGAATTACTTTGAGAGGCTATAATTATACATAGAGGATTAAATGAGTAATCATTGATTAGACAATGATTATATTCAATTATGCAACCACTTAATGCTAATCAGTCTTGACTTAATTATGATTAAATGAGATTAGAGCTTCAAGAGATGTTCTCATCATTCTGTATAAGTTTTGCAGTATCGTAAAATAAATATTAATACTAGGCGCTTAGAACGTAACATCACCCCTGTAGTCCTCGAAAGGTTTTGTAAAAGTGTACCTAATGTACACTTACAGTTTGCTAGTTATGGTCTTAAGTCCCGTGTAATAATGAGCAAGTATAAAGGGTGTAAAAGTACCTTTAACGCAAACGAAGGGCACTTGTTCTCCCCACCATTGCAATTATTTTTTGGTTTGAGATCATACCTGGGAACCCCCTAGTTACGGAGATATTGGGGGTCAAAGTTCAAAATTTTGAACAGCTGTTTTTGTAAATACTAGTTTTTCAGGTTATAACTTTACTCAAATTACCTCCATGACCCGTTTACTATTCAAAGCGTCCACTAGCACAATGTTTTAAGAGTGCTACATTTAGTTTTACCGCAACATGTGATTTGTGACCTCAAAAAAAAAAAATCGCGTAGCAGTACTTAGTTTGATGTACAGAATGCTTGGTAGACGTCTGTGTGAAGGGCTAATTTACATCCTGTATTGCCAACATCATTTCCCAATTATTATGGGGTCGGCTTCCAGTCTAACCGACTGCCTATCTGACCTCCACAACCCAGTTCATCATCATCATTTCAGCCAAAAGACGTTCACATCTGGACATACGCCTCCCCCAAGTGTAGCCACATTGACCGGTCCCGTGCGTCTCGCATCCAGCGGATCCCCGAGTGCTTCATCAGGTCAACGGTCTACCCAGTGCGAGGCCTTCCAACGCAACGTCTTCCGTTTCGCGGTCGCCACTCCAGAACTTTCCGACCCTATCCGCCATCCGTTCTGCGAGAAATCTGCCCTGCCCACTGTCACTTAAGTTTGACAATTCTTCGCAAACCACAACCCAAGTAATACTGGGAATACGATACCCTTTATTAAGACTGTTTGTCAGACTTTCAGGTCACTGACTACCTGTCATGACTGCCAAAGATCTATATATGGCAGCTGGGACCAACAGCTTAACGTGCTTTCCGAGGCACGGAGGAAACTCGTTATGCAATGGGTGGTCATCCACAAACCAACCTAGGCAAGCGAGGCTTAACCTGCAGATCGACCCGAGTGGCAGTTATTAATTACTACTTTAAAAAAAAAATATTTACTTTTGCCAACAACGAGACTTAAATTCAGACTCCGTGGTTACTTCTGAAAAAATTCTTGATGAGAAAACCCAAAAATACTTTGCCCGATTCGGAAATCCTATCAAGAGTTCATGGTCTGCACTCGCGCATGAGACCAATAGTCACTAGGTATTATATATTACTTGCAAATATCTTAAAATCTCATCTGTAATCTTCAAAAACTTAAGTATGTTTGAGTACCCAATATAAATAGGAAGCCTCTTTTTGTAACCGAGAAATTCCTAATAGTAAAACCCAGTAACACTTACACATCACTAACATTCCTGTAAAAACTTCACAGAAAAACATTTTATTCGTTCATTAAACAAATTATTATGCGGTGTTGTGACTGTTCGATTTCTCATCCCACGCTCCATCAACTAAAACAAGACTATGTACGTAAACAGCGTGGGCTGAATAGCCCACGCTAATTGGAATTCATCAACTAAAATTAAATAATCTTGCTCCAGAGCAGCCAAACAGTCACATTAGTCTTCTCAAAGAAATAACTGGCCACGTGCAAGTCGGACTTGCCCATGAAGGGTTCCGTATAATCGTAGTAGGGGGTCTTTAATTTTAATATTTCTAGTAAAAGCGGCAACAGAAAAATATATTTTGTGATAAGTTTGTTTTTCATAGTGTTTGTATGAATGACAAAGTTATACATGCGGTTTTTTAAATGTGCTATTCAAAAAATTCAAATAGGGTCGTGTTTTTTGCCTTTCGGCTACGAAACCCTAAAAATTCAATACAACAAAGCCAATTATCGAAATTAAATCGCATGAAACAGCAAACGATGACAAAAAACAAAAATAATCACTGGCTTTCAAGTAGAATTCAAGAACGTTCCAGTTTACGTTCACACAAAGGTGGGAATTTGTGGGTGCATACGATTCCTTTTAACTAACATAACATAACATCATGCCTGTTATCCCTGAAGGATTAGGCAGAGGTGTACCTAATAGTGCACGCACATTTCGTCAGTTATATTTAAGTCCTATGTCCTAGGGGGGAGCGTGCCTATTTGCATAAACCGGCCACAAATTCAGACTTCGTGGCTGCCATTGAACAATTTGTGGTGGAAAAACCGAATAACACTTTGCTCGAACCGGAAATTAAACCCAGGACAGAACATACAGTACATTCACATAATAGGGTAGTTAACAAAAAAAAAAGTCCGTCATAAAGATTACCAAAAAATATTGGACACGTATTTTTTCTTTTTTCACTTAAACAAACAATGAAGACGAAACAGTGGTTTGAAAACTCGTGTGGCGTCATACTCTAAGACATTAGTATGGCATTTTTAGCGGCCAGTGACGTCATCAACCCCCACTCAAATCTTTGACGCGTTTTATCTTCGTCAATTTTTATTGATTTGATAAAACAAAAATACGGATCCAATATTTTTCGATAATCTAACAAGACTAATTAGAATCACATTTTTTTAAGTCAGTAAACATCCCTTTTATTCTCAAAGAAAGAATCAATAAATCAGAGCCAATTATCGAAATTAAAGCGCACGAAACAGAAAACAATGATAAAAAATGAAAAGGCTAAAATAACCACTGGCTTTCACGTAGAATTCCAGAACGTTCTAGTGTACGTTCACACAAAGGTGGGAATTTGTGGGTGCATACGGCTTCAGAATGTTAGCGAGCACGTGGCGATTATCCACCTAAGGAGTATCTTCCGAAATTCTAAGTGGGTGAGCAAACTTATCGGGTTGAAACTGCACTGGAATTCCTGAGACTTGGGTTGTTGTATAATGTGGTTGATGTTAACGTGCTTGTTCGCTGTTTAGAATTTTGACGGGGTCATTTTAATTGTGACGGCATAGCGTTACGTATAAGTTTATTTGTGGCGATGTAAGATGAACCTAGCCATTTAATTACTAAAAAGAGAGAGTGTGAATTTTGTGTGTATGTGGAGAGTAATCACTAAAATCACGGCTCACTTTTAAAACCATTTAAAAGATAACTTGCTATTCCAAATGAACATCTAGACTACTTTTTATCCGGGTACCACGCTAGTGTGAATATTCTAAAGGAAGACCGAAATAGCATGACAGTTGACAGGGAATATAAACGAAAAGAACTAGTTTCAGTGACCCCAAATAAATAAGACAATGCCAAGTAGACTATGATGAAACAATATGCAGAACATGAAAGATAACTAGCTCATAAAACAAAACACGTTAGCCAACATCTTGTGTCCACCCACACAGAGTCCAAAACAGAACAGTTTCAGAAAATCGATGACTCTCCGCAAGTTGGTCGGCAATACAAGTTCCTAGACCAATTCTAGCCTTCAGAGTTTTCTAATCAAAATTATTAGCACGTTTTTGGCACAGTTTTGGGTCAAGTGGTGCTGTTGAAGGTTGGAATAGATTTTGTGAACAGGGATTCAGTTTTACGATTTTAACGTAATATTTATGTTTTTGGTAGATATCAAATTCACTTGAAGAGTGTGGGTGGATTCAAAGCACGGATTATTTGATTAGTAGCGCTACAACTTCAAAGGAGAAGATAATACTGTGCCGCTGTGTGTGGAATAAGTGTGACATGGTAGTAGGTATGTGCTGAAGGAAATTTCACATTTAAATATTTTAGTTTATCGAGGATGTTCGATGCGGAAGATAAAATAGGTATAATATTTTAATACAAAGTGTAACAGTTTTATTGAATTTCAAACAGATCAGTTACAAGAGTAAATTTTAATCGTCGCCAAAAAAAAAAGAAATAAAATACGTTTTAAAAACTATTTTATGTACATGACAAGATTCATACATAACATACATAAACTCACGATTTTTTCCACAGGAGTAGGCAGAAACCACAGAACGCTACCTGCTTCGATCCTTAGAAACTCCTTTTGTCTGTTCCACGTTCATACATCTGGTTCATAAGATACAGACCTGGCTTACAAACTGACACCACTGACTGTCTTTGGCTTGGCAAACTGAGATAAAAACTAAAATACACACAACACAAACAGTGCAGCTGTCTGTTTAGTCAGATGATGTATTTATATTTCAATGGGCTTGGTACAACATTATATAACAAACTGCCATCTTCTTTTCTAGACTTGCCATTTAATGCGTTTAAAGCCAAAGTAAAATCTAATATTTGTTTAAAAGCTTACTATTCCATTAACGACTACTTAAATGATAAGAATAGTTGGTCGCTGAGTTGAACACAATACAATGTTTGTTATTGATGTTTGTAACGACAGTGGTAAAAAAATAGACAGGAACTGATTAATTATTTTATTCGGGCAGAGTCTCCACTTACAAGTTTCACAATCGAGCGCGACCAGACCTCGAAACTGAGCTTACAGGGCATTATATAGACTTATATCCCCACCGGAGGCATCCGGTAGTTATGGCGGTGACTTCGCTGGTGATGTGTGTGGTGTTATATGTAACATTATAAAATCTACACATAAACGTAGGTAAAGAAATTGAATGTTTAGGTTCAATTTAAACGACAATTTTGGATAGTTCACTACCCAAAATTGGACTCGTGTCTACGCTACGACACATAGAAAACGCTAGTCTTTTTAAGCCGATATACATAGGTCTAAAAGAAAATACTGTCGAAGTCTTGAATGAAGAGGGTTAAACTTGTGGGTGACATTTTTTTAATAGAGAGCTGTCTTTAAAGTGGAATGGTGGGAGAGATGGGTCAGTAACGTAACGTTTTAGGAATTCGGATAAAGAGGCTTTAAATGGACACGATAGAAATGTTAATGAATAAGATTATTGTGGTTTGACCGCCTAGTAATCTAGTTGGTATATTTGATCGACCGCTGAGCAAAATTAAATGGTCCTGGGTAAAAAACTGACAATAAACTTTGGAAGAAAACTCAGTTTCTGAAGGCGGTGGCAAAAAAAATAAATCAAACAAACAAAAGTCACCGACTTCAGAAACTGATTTTGCTGCTCAAGTTTATTTTTAACTTTTTTGTGTTTTATATTTTGTCGTAGTCGATTTTATTTTTTGTTAAAAAGTTTTTTTTTAATAATACAATCACACTAATATTATAAAGGCGAAAGTTTGTGAGTGTGTGAGTGTGTATGTTTGTTACTTCTTCACGCAAAAACTACTGCACGGATTTGGATGAAATTTGGTACACAGATAGTTTATAACCTGGATTAACAAATAGGATAGTTTTTATCCCAATTTTATCTTACCTTGAGATAATTTTCGAGTTGCAGCGGGCGAAGCCGCTAACAACAGCTAGTATGAAATAAAATAAATTTTTATAGAAGAACTTTAGAAACTTCCATGATTCACAGTAGAATAATTTTCCTTTCAGAATCCTACAAAACTCTGTCCACACTACGTTGGTATTGCTCTAGAATTCTATCAAATTTATTCTCTCTATTACAAGTGATCCCAAGTTTATTTTTTAGGATTCCGTACCTCAATAGTAAAAACGGAATTCTTTTAGGGTCACTTTGTTGACTGTCTGTCTATTTGTCCGTCGGTCTGTCCGTCTATTTGTCCGTCTGTCCAACTGTCTGCCTGTCCAGCTGTCAGTCCGTGTGACTGTCAAGATCCTTGAACTCGGGAAAGCGTAGAAGTTTCCAGTCTACAGTCTCTAGAAGCTGTGAAAAAATAAACTTCTAAGTTACCGGGAAAAAAAGATACTATGAATGGGCGTTTATGCCGCGAAAAACGTTTATTCCAACACTTTCGTGCGAATCAAAATTAAATAGTAGGTATTTTCCGTGGACCTAGAATCATATGAAAGAAAAAAACTAAATATATCGACGCCCCCAAGCAATAAACCTGTAATATACTATTACTGACTTTTTACTGTTTTACCATTTACGGTATCTATGGGCCGGGATACACTTATGCAATTTTTTTCAAATTTTTTCTGCGGTAATTTCCAACGGTTTTCCTTAGAACACTTTTATTCTTTGGAAATTTTCTATTTTTTTTTACTAGAAAAATAACGAAATACATTATTACAAATAAAATTTAGTGGCTAAATTTTGGTAAAGTAATATTACTGTAGAATATTTCACCAAAATTTCTGGTTAACGCGATTACAGGTTTATTATCGTAAATTTTGTGGTAGACATTTTCGGTAATGAACTGTTACAGTTATCATCCGGGACATAAATGTGTACCTACCATACGTATTGGCGGTAACTAGCTCGCGCTCGGCGACTCAAGAACGCGTTCCTACATGTAACGCACATTACGCATACTAATACTAATATGCGGTGTCCGCGATGATCAGTGCATCTCTTTTTTTTCACGGAAATAAACTGCGACAGATTATTACGCACACACTAATTATTGGTTTACGCGAAACATGAGAGTTAGTTGCATTTGCTGTTTTAAAGTGACTTGACGTTATTAATGTAATAGCTATTGTGCGTGATTTTTGTTGCAAAGTTTAGCGTTTTGCATCGTGTTGATATTATATTTTATTATCTCTAAAGAAAATAAGTGTTATGGCATCGAAACAAAATCGTACTTTGAAAAACCCCCGAGTAAGAAGAATGTTGTTGATGATTGACGATACTGACGATCAGGTTGCAACAAGTAAGTATCAAAATAAATTATTTAATTAAATTAACATTGTATTTAGTTTATAATTATGTACATTCGTTGGCATTAGTAGCGCTATTAATTTTGATTAAAGGATAGATACTCGTATGTACTCGTATCTATTATATTGTGATGATCATTTGACTCGGCGATTTAACTGCGGCTCTGGGTGTTGCGTGTTCGAATCTCGCACACAGTAAGATTGCAGAAAGCAGTTGTACTAGTAATTGGTACTACTTTGTGCAGGTCTCGGGTTCAGTTCCCGGGTCGGATAAAACGATACTTTTTGAAAATTATCTCAGTATTTGCCCGTTGCCAAGAATTATACACATTATTATGACAATAGGGTCGCCCTCTAACCCTAACATAACTGGCGAGAATTTGGTGTGATACTGTACAACTTACCCTTTCAGGGAAAAAACGAGATGCTATAAGTAACCTAGTTAAGTTCGTATCTTTTTTTTTAAACGTTGCCCCACTAGGAATTTCATTTGTATCGTGGTGCGTTTACAAACTCACATACTCAAACAGCCAGACCCGGAACAACTATACTAATATTTGTTTCGTGCGGGAATCGAACGCACGACACGGAGCTCAGAAGCCAATTGCTTAACCACTGCGCCAATTGTGCCGTCAAACTAACTATACTTAATGTGTTTTCAGGTTCTGGACTTACTTCAAATAGGAACTGTGCTAATATCGTGCAAGAGAGCAAATCTTTAGAATCACTGTCCATCAAAACAATAACTGATTATAATTTACGAGGTATGTACGAATATAATTCTTACTAATATCTGTACATAGGTATAAGTATTTAAAGAAAATCTTGTCTTGTTGTGATACATACATTTTAATTACATCACACCAGCCTATTGTTTTCTTATCATTATCGCGATGCCAATTTAAAGGGTTGAAAAACTTTTTATATTTAAAATATCAGCTGTTTGCTCCCAAGTTCCCAACTCTTTTATAGTATTTTTTTTCCAAAAACTTTTGTGTTTGAGTTTAGAATTTTTGGCAATTATTTATTCAATAATATTATTTTGATTTCAGATCGAGTAAAGAAAAAATACGTTGATTGTGATAAAGATGTGAGTGATGCTGATTTTTCTCCAGATTGTTCAGAATATGTTCCAAGTCCAGAAAGGATAGCAGTCAATAGCCCATCAAGTACGTTTTCGGGTCATAGCGGAGATTCTCAATGCATAGATAGAATTTTGAACACCTCAAAAGTAATTGATACTCCCTCTACTATTTCTAATTTATCGCTACTTTTAACAAACTGCGATTTCATCGCTTCTTCTACCAGCATTTATAAAATAAATAATGAACATAATTCAACGATTGATGCTGTCCAGTACAATGAAGAAAAGCAATTTTCAAATTTAAGCTTAGTACCTAGTTATCCTTTAGCCGATAATCTGTCAAATGGAGAATTCGACGAAACATTACAACCTGAAAGCTCCCCCGAAGTTAATAAAACTGACGTCAACATGTCTCTTGATATCACACTAACCGACAGTTCTCAAAATGAACATGCCAATTTTAGAACTGAATTAACACGACATTCATTAGTATTTGAGCCAACCAATTCAGACGAACCTTCCACTTCACAAAATGAAAAAAGAAAAACCAGAAAACGTGCAATTAATGAAGACCAGTGGTCTAGCAAAAAAAATAAATTACTTAAAAACGCTGGTCAAGCTTACGAAGGTTGTCATAATAAGAATAAGTATCCACAAAAGGTCATGGGTCCTGTGTGTTCATGTAAAATGAACTGTGGCAGCAAATTTACCTCTTCAGAGAGGCAGGACTTATTTGATAAATTTTATAAACTTTCTGATCGAGAACACCAATGGATGTATATTATTAAACATACTAAAACCGAAAATATCAAACGAATGACTCTAGAACGGAAAAATAATCGCACACAGACTATAAAATATTTTTTTTCTTTAAATAATGTAGAGATTCTTGTTTGTAAGAAATTTTTCCTAAACACTTTAAAAATTAATGAACAAATGGTATATACAGCAATAGAAAAATTTAAATTAGACGAAGGGATTACAGACTTAAGAGGTAAGCACACCAATAGACCTCGTAAAATGAGCTCCAGCACAGAATCGAGTATTGAGAAGCATATTTCATTATTTCCTAAAGTAGAGTCTCACTATACAAGAAAAAGCTCAACTCGAGAATATTTGTCACAAGACCTCAACATTTCAAAAATGTTTCGTTTGTACACTGAGTGGTTTCCACAGCAAAATTATGTTGAAGTTACGATGGCGACAAAACGTCAATATGAAACCATTTTTAACACAAAATTTAACTACTCATTTTTTAAGCCTAAAAAAGATCAATGTTCAACATGTTTTGTATATGAGCAAGCCAGTCCAACAGAAAAAGAATCTTTAGAAGAAAGCTATAGACGTCATTTAAATAGAAAAGAGAGAATTCGGCAAATTAAACATGAAGAAAAAATTACAATTGACGAAAACGATAGCACGATTGCTATCTTCGACCTGCAAAAAGTGTTAAGTATTCCACAATCTGCTGTAGGCATTTTCCATTATAAACGCAAGTACCCTGTGTACAATTTTACTATTTTTGACGCTCTACGTAAAAAAGGGTATTGCTACGTGTGGCATTCTCAAATAGCAAAACGAGGCTGCATAGAAATTGGGAGTTGTTTGTTGCAATTCTTGAAGAGTGAACAGGAGCGAGGTGTTAACAAAATATATTTTTATTCGGATGGTTGTTATGGCCAAAATAAGAACAGGTTCATTTTTGCCTTGTATGCGTATGCAGCAAAATCTTTAAATTTGTCTATAACGCACAGATTTTTCGAGACTGGACATAGCCAGAACGAGGGCGACTCAATGCATGCGTGTATTGAAAGGAACATGAGAAATAAGTCTATTTACACACCTGATCAAATATATAATATAATTCTAAACTCCAAAGTCTCGGGAGAAAAATATACTATGAAAGAATTGGAGCAAACAGATATTTTAGACATTAAAAAATTGGTAAATCCTTTGAATTGGCGTCGCGATATAGATGGGAATACGATACGCTGGTCTGATGTAATGGAAATTCATGTATCATCATCCCAACAGGACAAGGTTTTCTTTAAATATGATTATGATGAGGCATATTCTGAATTAGATATTTCATATTCATTTCAAACCAAACGACGTGGGAGAAAACCTAAGACAGATGCTTTGATAGAAGATCCTGTATTGGCACGTGCTTATCATCAACCTCTTCCTATAAGCAAGGCGTTGCATACAGATTTACTGTCTTTATGCAATAGTGGAGCGATTCCACGGTATTACCACGCATTTTATGAATCCTTAATTTCTGTAGAAAACAGTGACGATCGCGATGATAATGATGATGCTAATGATAATACCGATTAGTTATTATTGTTTTTACTTGGCTACTTTTTTATACTTTTACTGATTGTAATTTGTGATCTCTATGAGAACTTTGTTCCCAATAAAAGTTATAATTTTAATAAATTTTGTGAGTTTTCTTTAATTATTCCCTCGAAGATACCGACGACAAATTTATTTTACATAGTCGGTTTTCAATGATTACGATATTAAGACTACCGAAAATGTTCTATAAAATATGGGTTACACTACTTTACCCTTTTATGGTTCTTTAAAATTTTACCATAATAAGTCGGTAACTGAACATTACAATCTCTCTCCTGTAATGAAAAAACACGTTTAATAATCCAGTAAAGCAATATTATGCCTATGATTTTTAAGAAATTTACAAGAATAACTCGGTAAGTAAACATTACTGGAATAATATTGATAAGTCAGGATTGTAAGATATCAATATCCTAAAAATTGAATGAAACCATTTTCGGTAATATGTATTTTGGTGTATAACTAAATCTGTGTATATTTAATAGTTACACCTAATACTATAAACTTTTCGGGTAAAAATTAGCTTTTCCGTCATATAATAATGTTGTCATAATTATCTTTTGTTGAATAGATATACCCCAAAAACACTAAATCATTTTTCCTGTAAAATTTGATTTTTGCGATTACGGGTTTATTCCCCGGGGACGTCGATATAATTTAATAACAAAATACCTACAAGTTTGTACAAAACCCTCGGTGCGCGAGTCCAACTCACACTTGGCCGGTTTTCTTTATTTTTCCAGCAACCTTACTCTTAGTGAATACAATGAGCTAATGTTCAGTTCTGTCAAAGTTTCTAGTGTATGTACAAGTTTCAGAAACTTGACTTTGGTTTGCCTGGTCGAATGTTTTCTTTTGTTGAAATGTGACCCAATTTTCTTTTGTTACTTTAAAGGTATGATCTTTATCATCATGATTCATTTATAAGAGGTCTATCCGATTGGATCAATGATTCAGTTTGATGTATCAGATTGCCGTTTGGCTTACGGATTTTCGGGTGAAGAGCTCATGATTAAGGGCTCTGTTAGAAATGTTTCGAATATTATGACAACGTCCATTCGTGAATTCACAGACAAATCTGAGGGCCTCAAATGGCTGCTTTAGAAGAATCATAATTGGAATTTGAACCAATTCAATTTTTAAATTAGTTACAGACGTAGATTATTGATAATTTTATACTTTTTAAAAGTTGTTTCTAGTGTGGTTAGGACACTGCAGGCTTGAATCACCTGATTGCCTGACAAAAAGGTGATTCCGTACTTCGGAAGGCACGTATAAACCGGTGGTCCAGGCCACCAAATGGCGGTCGCAAAACCATGTCAGACGACCTTTTTTTGTTGGCAGGTGGAAAATCATCAAATTGGCCCTCCCGCTCTTGGGCAGAGCGAAAGGGAGTGTCAGACTTCTACTGACTAAAAACCACCCATGTTCCTTCTGAGCCCTATTTGTCGAGGCCGCGGTAACTTGTGAAAAAGCCGCAGCCCCGACGGGATGTCAGAGGCCCTTTTTTTTTTTAGCGGGTGGAAATTCACATATTTCACTGCTGTTGCGGCAGCGTATTGGGACACAGGTCTCCTCTGTATGAGAAGGAGTGAAGGAGTTTTATAACTCAAGGACGGGCTCACCTATCCAAACCAAATGTTTAGGCTTTGTGTGTAACTTCACATAAACCATCTACTAAAATAGTCCCAATTATAGTAGATGGTTTATGTGAAGTTTGAACAAAATCGGTCGAGCTGTTCGTTATTTAATTTTTTCACATTTTTTGTAACAAATGAATTCAATAAATGGGACCCGGTAGGTGGGCGCTGCTGTCCGGGTAGGATGACGTCTGCCAGGTCCGCTAGAATCACAGTAATTAGGTCTTCGAATAGAAAGCCAGACATAACAATAACAGGCAGTTTAAAAATAATTAGTTTTGTTTTGTCAAACAATGATTTAAAATACAACTTCTTAACAAAGGAATTTATTCAATTTCACTCAAGCTATTTTAACAAAAACGGAATTGTAACTAGACGTCTATTAGGAGAGTAAATACATTTAACATTTTTAGTGTAAAAGATATCTTTTGAGTTAAAACGTCTCTTGAGTTTCACGTATTTCAATAAACAATTTAGAATCTAGGGTCCTTGATGTCTCTTGAAATAATTTAGTTGTCAGTTAATTGTAGGAGCTTTTTAATGTGAAATCTTTTAAGTATTAATGTACTTTGGCATTCAATTAAGTTAAGGTGCAAAACCTTGGGAATGTACTTATAAAAAATATTTTAATCTAGCTGATGCCCGCGGTTTCGCCCGCGTCTTATTATATAGTAGTAGTAGAAGTCGAAAATGGTTCTAATAGGATTTTTTATTTGTTTTCTACGTTATTCATTCTGTTCAACCATATAAATTATTTTGTTTAATTGTTTGAAATCTTAAAAAATATAACAATCTTTACTATAATTTAAAGGTCCTTCCCAAGCCTCCACTACTTGACACCACTTCGACTAAGAAATTGACATCGTGCCTTGTTTTGGGGTAGTCTCGCCGGTTATTGTGTTAGCCTTCAGACTTTTGCGGCTAAGGCAACCCGTACTGCTTTAGGCTTTGTCCTCATAATGCAGGTTCTCCTATGGTAACCACACATTTACTGTAGATGTTCATCCAAGTATAATGCCAGAAAGCCTAGGCAGCTAAAAAAGTTGCACTTTAGGTAAATGCGGTTAACTATACAGAATATGTGTGCATAAGGCCTTTTACCTTTGGTTAGAAGTATCATTATTTTCTTAACTTTGGGATGAAAAATCCTGGGTATTCTGTCGTGTCTATCGTATTTTTTTTTCCCAGACAAAAGCTTCTCCGTGATTTCATCCCATCGAGGATTGCAAGTAAATGTTATAAAGAGAGCGGAACAAACCGTAGCACATACGTCATGTCGCCTTGTGTCCGTTGATACCGTTTTTTAAGCGGTTGTTTATATAGTCTTAGGATCGCACTCGGTTATTGAAATGTAGTATTATTCCTCGCCACAGCAAAAAAAAAGTGGGTACCCGCTGTAATGCATCGTATGAGCGATATATTTCACTTATTCGATGCAATTATATATGTTATTATAATTATATAAATATTATTATAATTAATTAAACTACTGGCCTGTTGGTCTAGTGGTTAGTGACCCTAACTGCTATGCCGGAGGTCGTGGGTTCGATTCCCACCCAGGACAAATGTTTGTGTGATGAGCACGATCATTTGTTCTGTGTCTGGGTGTAATTTATCTATAATATGTATGTATTTAGAAATATATAAGTATGTTTATCAATTGTCTAGTACCCATAACACAAGCTCTGCTTAGCTTGGGACTAGATGGCGTTGTGTGATAGTTGTGTTAATATTATTATATACATACCGCGCGCTCGAGCCGCTGCGAACGGACGCGCTCACTCTTTACTTCACGCTTGACTAATTTAACAAGTTATAATTTATTATCTACACTCAAAATTGGACATTTACGCCGTGTACCGAAAGCTCAAAGTTGTCGCGAAACGTCATATTGCTGTCTTGTAGCTCTGGCCACAGACCTGTGAACGGACAGACAGTCAGGCTGTCAAGATGTCGGACTGACCAAAGACATTTGCGCATTCACTCCCGGATCTTTCTGTGAACCAAACTTCTGAAGGATCACAGGAAAATATCACACAGCGCCGCACGTACAAGCGTGGGCATGATGCCGAATGTGACTTGCGTTTTGAGGAGTACACCAATAAAATATCCACTATACTAAACGATTGGAAAAAGGACTTCGGATGGGACATATCAGAGATCGGTACTACCATGAAGAATCTCAATCAAAGCACCCAAGAATTAAAGACAGAATTAGCCGGTATCAGAGAAGAATATATATAGATGAAAAGCACCATTCATAGTTTAGAAACTAGACAGACTAAGATGGCAGAGGACCTCGAGTCACTTCAAGAGTCGATGCAATTCCACAGCAACGAATATGAAGACGTAAAGAAGAAACTCGAAGTTCATACTAAAGAATTGAAGAATTTAGATACTCTTAAAACTGAATTGGCGGAGATCAAGGAACAGAATAGGAAACTTAGATCTGACGTAAACGCTAACGAGCAACGTGAAAGGCAATTGAATATTGAAGTTGTTGGCATACCTGAACATAAAGAAGAAAACTTGAATGAAATCATCTTACAGATAGGTAAACATACTGACATAGAAGTAACAAAGGATGATATTCTCCAAGTGAACAGAGTGACTGCAAAGTCTAAGATTCAGGGTAGGCCAAGAAATATAGTTGCGAAATTACGCACTCGTCAGTTGAAAGACAACATTATTTCTCAAGCACGTAAACGTCGCCTGTCAACCAAGGACCTAGAAATCCAGGGCAAAGGTGTTCCTGTCTACGTTAACGAGCACTTAACGGTTTATAATAAAAGTCTTCTAAAAAAAACTAAAGAGATGGCCAAATTTAAGGAGTACCAGTTCACGTGGACAAAAAACTGCAAAATTCACGTGAGGAAAGCAGTGTCAGTTGCTCCCATATTTATCATGGACGAAGAGGATCTGAAAAAAATCGTTTAACTTTTCTGGCAAGTCTTCTGCTCATTGATTTCAATATTTTATTTTGTCATTGTGTTTCTACTTGTAATATTTTGCAGGATTGTTCACTTAATATTGATGAGAACGAGGTTGGTTGTTTGTCATTCGTTTTTTCCGAGTCTGTGTTTGCTGTGTTCTGTGTTTTGTTCGAGCAATGTGCGGTAGTTGAAGCTGTTGAAGTTAGTGTAAAGCAAACGCGCTTAGTGAGAGTGCGACGTTTGAGGTACGCTTCACATTTGTATATTAAGTTGGTCGCTCATGGGTTTTGTTGTTACGGGAACGAAAATACGGTGTTCATTGGAATATTTAAATGGTATTTCAATATTATGCCTAAGCTAATTATTCAAAAAACTTTAATTAAATACATATATATATTAGGATACATAGTTACATGTTTTTGCGTTCGTTACAATTATGTGGAAATAAAGTGGAATCTTATGTCAGGTATTCTGCATACTCATACGACTTGCCTAGAATCTAAAATCATTACTGCTACTATAGTCGCAATGATTCGGGACGCACCTATGCGTGGCGCATGTGTTTTACATGTTAGCTATCTCACAACGTACTTTTATAACTTTTTAGTAACTTACCCACCTTATGTGGCAAAAGCAATTTGTTTATTAATAAACCTAAACATATTATGTAGTAATTGTTTGATGATTAAGCACATTATTTTTATTGTAATTAGTCGTGCTTTGGAGTTGGGTCACTCCTCCCCGGTAGTTACGCTGTTGCAAGACCGGATTAGTACCAATTATTATTACTCTCCCTACGAGTGGTTTGTTATGTTTGCTCAGTTTTTATCTAATCGTCCGTTATTTGTTATTTTTTCCTGGATATACTTTCAATAGAGAAAACCTTTTACAATGAAGCTCAGAATCCTAAACGTTTACTATCAGAACTGCCGTGGTTTAAGGACTAAAACTATGCAATTCCAACAAAACGTTATGTGTAATATCTATGATATAATTATTGTAACAGAAACATGGTTATACAGCGGTATTTTTGATAGGGAATTGAGTGACGATAGATATGACGTGTTTCGTAAAGACCGTGATTTAGCCGCGACCGGCAAATCCTCAGGTGGCGGTGTGATGATACTCGTGCGACATGAGCTGGGTGCGTGGTGCGTTGAACACGAACAAAATGCGATTGCTACGGAGTTGTTGACTATAGTAATACCGGCTCGCGCACTGTCAGCTACAGCTGATCTTTGCGTAAGTGTTGCCTACGTACCACCGGATTCTCATCGGATTCCCTTGGATATTGACTACGTCTTGCAAAGTGTAGCGAAGGCATTTGCTCACAGCACTAATATGTGTAATTGCTTACTTGTGGGCGATTTCAATCTTCCATGTTTATAATGGAATATAAGTGGACCGACTTTTCTGAAACAAGGTGCCGTCGAGGTGCAGAGTGCTGCTGCGCGCTTAGTTAATGATTTGTCGTTTTTAGGAGTAACACAGTACAATACATTACCCAACTACAAGGGCCATACTCTTGATCTAGCTTTTTCTAACTTGCCACTTAAAATAACAGAGTGTCTATCACCCCTTGTGAAGACTGACCTACCTCATCCAGTAATTACTATCGAAATATCTGACCTTGCAGTTTCACCACTCCGTGAGTTGTCTACTCGTAGGCATAATTACCGTAAAGCTGACTTCGAGATGTTGAATAGTTATTTTTCTGAACTTGATTGGCGTTCAGTTTTAGACAACACATCAACAAATGCTGCCGTGATAACATTCTATGAAATAATTCAAACAGGAGTTGATAAATATGTACCTTTTAATCGAATATTGAGATCACGAAAATATCCTGTCTGGTATAGCAACTCTTTAATTAAAATTATTAAAGAAAAAAGTAAGGCACACTCGCGGTGGAAACGGTATGGTAATTTATTAGATTATGACGAATTTGCACTATTACGAGATAGAGAGCGACAAGTTCACGGGATTTGTTATAACAAACACTTGCAGGAAATGGAACGCAATTTGAAAAAAGATCCTAAAAAGTTTTGGACTTACATAAAAAAACATGCGTGGTGGCTCCAATTATCCAAAAATGTTATCTCACAATAACATCAATTATTCTGAGGGACGGGAAATTTGTGAGGCTTTCAGTGACTTCTTCCACGACGTATTTGGAGAACCCTCTGACTATAATAGTCTCGCTAATTCATTGACAGTGGACGAGGATGATCAATGTACTGACATAATTTCTAACTTACAATTCATTTCGTCAACAGTGGAAAGGTCGTTGACTGCATTAGGCGTTGATAAGGGCCCTGGATGTGACGGTATACCCCCAGTATTTTGGAAGAACTGTGCAAAATCTTTGGCACCTCCAATTAGTACTATTTTTAATATTTCTTTAAAAGAAGGTATCTTCCCAAATGAATGGAAAAAAGCTCTCATCGTCCCAATTCATAAAAAGGGTTCGCGGACAATGATTGGAAATTATAGGGGAATTTCTATACTAAGTACAATTGGTAAAGTATTTGAAAAACTGGTATACGACGCTATCTATCCATATGTACTCAGAGGAATCTGTGGCAAGCAACATGGTTTTTTAAAGAAACGCTCGACTGTCTCTAATTTAGCCAGTTTCTCTAACTTTGTTCTTGAGAATACAGATAACGGGGGGCAGGTTGACGTGATCTACACGGATTTCGAAAAAGCTTTTGATCGTGTCGATCACGTCATCTTGCTCAGAAAGCTGTATAGACTGGGTATACGCGGGGATCTTTTACGATGGGTACAGTCATATTTATTTAAACGCTCTCAAGCTGTCGTTCTAGGGGGTTACCGTTCCAACTTTATTGAAATCCCTAGCGGTGTTCCCCAGGGATCTCATTTGGGACCTCTTTTTTACAACGCATATCTATTTGACATCACTGATTCTTTTCAACACTCTGATCACTTAATGTATGCTGATGACAAAAAAGTATTTTATAAAATAACTTCACCTGATAATTGTAAGACCCTTCAAGAGGATCTTAATAACTTGAATAATTATTATGCAGAAAACAAGATCACTGTAAACGTTGCAAAGTGTCAATGTATCAGTTACACACGTAAGAGGAACCCGATTGTTTACTCATATAATTTTGATGGAATTGTCATAAATAAAGTCCAGATGGTAAGGGATTTAGGGGTTATGTTTGACGGTAAGTTAATGTTCTCAGATCACATAGACCTTATTAGCACAAAAGCTTATAAGAATTTGGGATTTGTTCTTAGGTCGTGTCAGGTATTTAAAAACATTGACGCTCTTAAATCTGTATATCTTGCTTATGTGCGCAGCGTTTTAGAATATGCGTGTCAAATATGGTCCCCCCAATATATAATTTATAAGAACCAAATAGAAAGGATTCAAAGAAAATTTGTTAACCATCTAAATTATCGCCTCCGTAAACCTCCGATGACTTACGAGGATAGCTGTCGAACCTATGGTCTGCTAACATTGGAAGAAAGGCGCAAAGTGATGGACATGTGTTTGCTGTATGACATACTCAATGGACGCCTTGATTGTCCGGATTTGGTCGCACAGATTACTTTTAACACTCCCTTACGGCGCACTCGTCACACGCCAATGTTGCGTGTTCCTCGGCATTCCACTAACTATGCCCAGAATTGTGTATTGACTCGCATTGCTCGAATCTACAACTCGGAATTCTCTGAAGTTGATTTGTTTAACTGCAGTAAACTGACTTTTAAAAAACGAATCATGAAAACTATAAACGGAGATAAATGACAAGCAACCACTCTTTTTCTTCTTCTTCTTCTTTTATTGTCTAACATTGCAATTGTTTTGCATAACAATTGTCGTTTTTGTTTAAAGTTTTTCAAAATTATTATCTTAATCTAAATTTATCTTGTGTAATTTTTAATTAAAGTGTTTTGCATTAGTCCGTTCGCATGTTTTATATTATATCTAGTTACACAGGGAAACCTGTAATTGGCCATAGAAACTGTTAACACATATTTTGTAAATTAATTTAATGTATCGCTGTTGGTTTCCTAAATAAATAAATAAATAAATAAATAAATTATTATTATTATTATATTATAATTATATTTGACGGCACGGTTGGCGCAGTGGCTGAGCAATTGGACTGTTGTGCTGAGTGGCGCGGGTTCGATTCCCGCACGGAACAAATATTTTTATGGCCTACAGGTACTTGTTTCGGGTTTGGGTGTATTTATTATATTTCACCCCCTTGGCGATAGAATTTTGGTAAATCCTTTCTTACCGGATGCTAACGTCATACAAAGAACACACCCTCCAAGTTTAAAGTCTCTACGATGAGCGGTTTAGGCTGTGCATTGATCCGTCAGTCATTCAGGACAAAGCATTTTGTGTATATAGATTACACTAAAACCTTCCTCGAGAACCACACTATCCATTGGTAAACACGGCATGAAAATCGGTGCAATAGTTTTTGAGATCATCGCGAACAGACAGACAGACACGGCGGAGGTTATGCTGTGCCGACCCCAAATAAATTGGTATAAGGTTAGAAGTATGTTGATTATGAAGATTTAAAATACTATTGTGTATCTGTTGTAAGTAAAAAAAAAATGTAAAGTCATCGAAAACATTATTATTATTCAATATAATCTCTTTTTGACTACATAACTCAGGTATACTGTCAGATAATTCAATCAACCTGAGAGCTCTTTTGTGCATATATAAACCTTTCATAGTTCAATAACTTCCATTATTCTGTATATGATAATAATAAGTTGTACAAGACAAAGAGAATATTATGTTACAAGAACAGTACTGTCGGCGAATTTTAATGATTGTTTGGGTTTACAGCTATAAAGCTGTAACTACTGATGATTATTTAATCATCAGAAAAGTTTCATATGAGAAATAAATACAATACTTACAAAATCATTATTTTCTCTCTTTACGATGCACAAGTCTAAATTGAATAATGATTTTATCATCTATCAGGAACCCTTAATTAAGATAACTTTTACTTTACTTCCTAAACGAGGATTTATCATCATCAGCCTATAATATTTCCGCTTCTGGGACAGTGGCCTCCTCTCTATGAGAAGTAATGGGCTATAGTCCACCACCGGGGCCCGGTACGAGTGTAGAGATGTCACTTTTCTTCGAATTTTTGGTTCTAGGACACGCCGGTTTCTTCACGGTGTTTTCTTTCACCGTTTGAGAGAAATGGCGATGAAATAAATTGTACAAAGCAATGCGCTTACCTGGATTTGAACACATGACTTACTGTTTGTAATTCGGGGGAATAATTTACTAGTTGACACATGTAACTTCCTCTGCGTCACAATATATAGCTTACAACCTTCCTCGATAGATCGCCTATCCAACATAGAATTTTTTTTAAATTATCTTTCTAATGTTGAAAGAATTTTCAAAGTCGGCAGAGTCATTTTTGACTTAAATCGTAACAAACAAAAAATATAATCCTTCCTCTCTAGTGTATTAGTTTAGATTACCTTCGATTATATTATTAAAGTCAGAATTACTGTAGCTACCTATCTCTTACTGTTAAATATAAAAAAACACCGTGTAAATATTATAGTGCAACAAATATTTTGAATTTGAAATTCCCAGAGGCCAGAATCTCCACTTATCTACATTGGGACGCAAGGGCCGGCGGACCACGTAATTATTTTGTCTCGCGGATATTTTTACATTGCGATATCTTCTAAGATATTTGATTAAACTAAATAGTGTAAGGGGCACAAATATTCTATATTAAATTTCCGTTCTACCAAACCCATTTATTTAGATATAGATTAATAACAAATGGGTTAAATAAGCTTTGCAAAAAATGTTTCTTTTTATCGTTACATTTCAATCGTAAAAAATGGTTACAGTGAGTCAATCTTACTAGATACATATATGCTGTTGCGGACTTTTTTGTAGAACTTTTAAAGAGGAACAATTTCATAACACATGACATTTGTGTTACTTTAACCGTTTAAGCAGCGCACGCAACGGAAGCTCTCAAAAAGGAATATCGTTTCCCGTTTTTGCAACATTTTTGATTTATTAGTTGTTGCGTGATATTATATAGCCTAAAGCCTTCCTCAATAAATGGACTGTCCAACACAAAATGATTTTTTTAATTCCAACCAAGAGATCCTGAGTTTATAGCGTTCAAACAAACAAACAAACAAACTCTTCAGCTTTATAATATTAGTATAGATTAATAGCCCTGAACCCTGAGCAATTAAGATGATTTGTAGGGACATCTTTTACAAGGACCTATCATTAATAGAAAATACTGGAAACCTCTACTGTAAATTGTTTTATGACTGTAGCAACCGCTAAACTCCAGGTTCCCACAGTTTTAGTCTACACACAATTGTATAAGTTTTAATTAAACTCAAGAAATAATATAATATTTCTTTATCTTTCAGGTATGTGCCAGCGCAAGATGTTTTAATATACGGGCAGAAGTTTTGTCGTTTGAAGGTAACAAGCAAATTATATTGTAAGCCGAGTTTATGTTAGTTCGGTCTGGCTCCGGAACCCAGATGTTGAGTTGCCTGAGGTTTTAGTATTTAAATACATTACCTACTTTATGTTGTTTGTTCTTACATACTAATTTTAGTGTTCTTGTATGAAATCCAAGAATGATACATTTTCCTTCGGTTTTATGCTAAGAATATTTTTTTTACGTCTGAACACGTATTTATATTATTTTAGTTTTCACTGTAACGTTTGAGTAGATTTCAACGAAATAGCCGAGTAATACATTTATTTTAGTAAGTACTTATGCGGAGGAGTTCTACGACCTGATCCCTTCTAGCAACGGATTAGCAGACGTACTGCCGGGTATCATAATACACTTTTAGTTGGTATCCCGACAAATCGTACTCAGCGCTTCTCCTCGTATGGAACTCGCGGGAGAAAAAATAAACTTGTCTTTATTTTCTTCAATTCTATACTTTATCCTCACAGAGTGCAAATCTTCTTAAATATTACGTGAAATATAAACTAAGTAACTAATGTCATGCCACAACTACTTCCATGAAATTGTCCTGAAACGTCTAAGAATCCCATAATCCCTTGAATCGGATGGACTTATACAAATCCGTTGAGAAGGTATTCCTTTACACAATTAGCTATGCCTTGTGAACCAATTGTGAGTATTGAGAAATAGCGAGACGTTCCTTCTTATCTGTTTAATGTACCTATCTTTCAAATCTTTGAAACTAATTTTTAAGTATTTTACTTTTATTTTTCTATATTGAGCTCTCAAGAGATTTTGAATGTATCAGCCATTAGTGTAACTTAACTGATTCATGAAATGGTCCAAAAATACTTACGTAAACTTATTTATATCTGAGTTAAAACTAGCCTACTACTGACCAGTTAAAATAATAATTGATATTTACATAGAAACTTATTATGTACTTTTTGGTAACCTTTTAATGACTTTGTTTAGAATAAACTTTAGATTATTAGAACTAAGGTATGAAAAAAAAAACAATAACAGGGAAAATGGCTTTGACTGAAACCAGTCAAAAGAAGATTTGTTTTAACTATTACATATTCTATACTCTCTGAACAGCTTTTACTATGATTAACATTATACACGTATGATATTTCATTAGGTTTTGCGAAACCAACTCAGAAATATTAATATGTTAGATTTCAACGTGGCTCGTGGCTTAATAAGAACTGCCACTCGGGTCTTGCCTAGGTCGATCTGTGGATGGGTGACCGCCCATTACATACCGAGTTTCCTCCGTGCCTCGGAAAGCACGTTAAGCTGTTGGTCCCGGGTGCCATATATAGATCTTTGGCAGTCGTTACGGGTAGTCAGTGACCTGAAAGTCTGACATCCAGTCTTACCAAAGGTATCGTATTACCTAGTATTAACTGGGTTGTGGAGGTCAGATAGGCAGTCGCTCCATGTAAAATACTGGTATTCAGCTGCATCCGGTTAGACTGGAAGCCGACCCCAATATAGTTGGGAAAAGGCTAGGCAGATATAGTTCAACGTTCTTTCAAAAAAATCTCAAGGTTTACCTGAACCAACGGCTTCATGTTTTGCAAAGGGAGCGAAAAACCGTTCGTAGGTAGCTTATTAATCATACATTCGGTAAGTCTCACTAAAATATTTGCTATCCATAACAACACAAAGAAGAAAACACATTAATATATTCCATAAATAATAATTATTCCTTACTAATCTATATCGTGTTCCAGTGTTAGATTAGATTAATGTTAAGCTCGCAGTTTGGTTATTATTCGCCAGTCAGAATACATAAATTGTCTGTCTTACTTTGATTCTACTTCGTTCTAATGTGGGTAGGTAGTGGTGTTTGGAGACGTCGTGGGTAGAGAACTAATCTCAGTTTTTATGGTTAAATGATAAATGGAGTCTGTTGTAGTCTATATCTATTTAATAGATAATGTAAACACTGTCTCACAGCCCCAAGTAGTCAGGTAAGCTGTCATTAATGTCATCTGTCAGTTAAATGTTGGCGGGAAGTTGGAAGTGAAGTGATCCTGGCTGAGGCTTGGTGGACTCGTGTGAGCCTGTGATATAGTTAGTTAATTTTGTTATCAACCTATTAGCTCTGCTACTAGCGGAACCCAGGAGACTAAGGAACTACAGGAGCCTAATTTGGTAATAGGTTTTTACAGTTAATCATCCATTACGTACTGTATTTCCTTTGTGCTTCGGAAAGCGAGTTACCTTAGGTAGTCAGTGACCAGGTAGTGTGACAATACGTCTTACCAATAGGTATATTTTCACAAAGTAAGGGTTGTATAGGTCAGATAGGCAGTCGCTCCATGTAACATGCTGAAATTCAGCTGCATTAGGTTAGATGGGAGCTGATCCCGACATAGTTAAAAAAAAAAAAAAAAAACATATTTTTTTAAATTTTAAGTTGGGGATAGTTTGTTGACGCATGGAATATTTATAAATAAATGGCCGAATGTGGTTGTATTATTACAACCATATTCGGCCATTTATTTCTTACCTTTATTTTCTTTATTTATTTATCTTATGATACAGTTCAGCTTACATGAGCTTTATCTTCCAGGAATTAAAGACTTAAGTCAACGAAAAGTTTACGTATTAAGTGAAATATAAAGTAAACTCTACCTTTGATAGGTTTATCACGAAACCCTATATTGTCTACATTTCCAAACAAAGCCTTGTTACTAGCGAAAACAAAAAAATCCAGCGACCCTAACTTTAGTTGAATTACCAGGCCATTCAATCCTTTCAAATAGGGACGGTACTAGTCTAAAAATGTCTTAAAATAAAGCTGAATGTAGATAATTGTTCACCTGTGTCTCGTATGCGATACTTCTCCGATTTTGTCTCCCGCTTACGCCGAAGACATTACCCAAGACCCAACAAATTGCGTTATAGCTAAATTAGATTCTCTGTGAGCCCCTGGGGTCCCTGTAATCTGTATAAAGCCATGTTCTAACAGACCATGAGTGAATTCCAGTTTGCAAATTTGTTGGTTTCGTAAGCCTTTTCTCTGAAGCCAAAAAATCGGGGTTGTATTAACACATTTTCCATTCCCACAAACGAGAGATGAAATGAAATAATCGTGTATTCACATTCAGTTAACGAACATTGGAGTATTGGTTTTGGTTTTATTGAAATTAATTTCGGTTAATATTATAGTGTGGTTATCGCCGAATTTTAGAATGGTTATAATGCAGATGTCAGATACTCAAATAACTTTCTGGATTTTCAGAATAATTACTATGTTAATTGGAATATCGCTTTTTAAATGTAGTTTACCCGTTGGCCACGAGATTTGCATTTCAAGGACGTGTGTTACACGGAATGCGTAGAAACCAACTAAATAAGTCGTTTAGAGAAGCATCATTACAAGGAACCGAGATGACTAGCGCCGCAATGGTACTCCCACTAAGGAACAAACTGAACCTAGGATCTCGCAACACAGCAGTCGCGTTTGCAACCACTAGACAAACGAGGCAGACAGTATTAAATGTGCATGTACAACATATTTCAGAATAATAAAATAATTGTACAAATTTCTCATGCAGTTCATAGCTGCCTGTACAGTTGGACTGTACGTAGAGGTAAAGTATCTCCGTCTATCGGCTTTAAAGATTTTTTAATGTAATAACGCACCTTTTTTTTTGGCGCGTGGAAAATCCTCAAATAACCCATCCCGCTCTTGGGCAGAGCGAAAAGGAGTGTCAGACTTCTACTGACTAAAAACCACCCATGTTCCTTCTTAGCCCTATTGTCGAGGCCACGGTAACTTTTGAACATCCCGCAGCCCCGACGGGATGTAATAACGCACCTTGCGTCTTCTTGCGGGATCGCATCAGAATTGAAGACATCCGCCAGAGAACCAAGGTTACCGACACAGCCCGAAAAATTGTCAAACTTAAGTGGCAGTGGGTAGGGCACATTGCTCGTAGAACGGATGGCCGATGGGACTGGAAAGTTCTGGAGTGGCGACCGCAAACCGGTCAATGTGGCGACACCTGGGGGAGGCCTATGCCTAGCAGTGGACGTCTTTTGGCTGAAATGATGATGATGATGACAAATTAAAGTAAGCAACGAGATCCAGATACCTTTGATTCCATTTCTAACAAAATAACCAAAACCTAGTCACTCATTTAAACTAACTCACACCTAAACTGTAACAATACACCAAAGCAATTTGCGAAATTTCAAGTCCTGACGTAACAGTACACATAAATTTTGTTGTTGTGTCTAAACAAGGCAATTCTGCGTTCTGACATTAATTTAAACGCATTCATAACCATTTTAGTAAGAGCTCCCGAATTCGGCTAAGATATAATTAATGCTTGAACTAACTGTGCGAGAAAACCGACTTTACGCATTGTTTGTTATTTGACTTATTTTCTTCTAAAGTGTTTGACTTGGTTCCAGCTATTCTGTTACACTCTAGAGTGTGTTTGTAGTACTAACAGCCATCTCAATGAGGGTATTTACATTTCCTTCCTTCTTGGAACCCGTCCCTACTTCGCACGGTTCTTGTGACTTGACTAAAGAGTGAGTTTTTTTTTACTATAGGTATTGCTAGCTAAATATATTGTTTTATTCGTTACAGACACACCTCAATTTTGTTTTTTAAATAACGGTAGAAATCCAATTCATAATATCATGCCTGTAATCAGAATACACCTATATTTCTCCAATTTTTAAAGTTACATAATTATAATAGGTTCCGACCCTTTGGCCATCAATCAGGCATGAATTCATACTTAAGGCAGAAACAGAGAAATATGCTGTCTGTTCAATACATAGTTTACAAGAATAACGTGGTAACAAAGACAAACACGAAACTCCTTTTATTTGTAAAAAAAACCTGCGACAATCCCATTTAATTTCAATATTCTCATCATAAACTTAGGTCCTTCTTAGAAAAACATCCAAAGCAAACAAAATCAAATATCTGATGTTTTACCCTCAAGACTAGTTAATCAACAACGTTATATAAATACGCCTTCAATCCAAGATCATTGTTGACCTATCCCCAAACAAAATCGTTAATTTCTAAATCACGACCAAGAGAAGTTTATTCAAAGATACCCTTTACCCAAAGTTATATTCTATTCTATTTTGGTTGAATGGCAATTGAAGCCGATGTCGACTATTCTGCCAATGTCAAAAGTGAGATGGAACGGCAAGTGAGTGTTCTATGAAATAAAAAATAGATAAAAACAGTTAACATAAATAAAAAAACTTCGGTTGATACAGTTCAAAGTTATATTCGTACGAATGGATTCTATTCCAAAATAAACAATCACCAATTATCTTCGCAAACTAGACGTCAAAATGACATTACTTTGACATTAGAAATGTTTCTCTTGGTGTTGAGCTAGGTATGGTCTAAATTTCGCCTGAGATCGGAATCGGAATCTGAGATGGAATCATTTTAATTCTAGCGAACTCGCACAAGGTGGTTTTCTGCAGGTTTTATATACATTTTCAACTGCAGAGATTCAAGCTTCAACTCTATGAAGGGAAACAAGCTGGAACTCAACACGCGGACCCAGTGCGGGATTATAGATGTCAAGTGTATTAGAATTTTTGATAATATTATTGGAGAAGATGAATGGATGGTGTGAAGAATGATATGAAAGAGAAAGGAGTAAATATCACCGTGACGTCTAACAGGGAAGAATGGAAGAAGGAAACTTGTTGCGCCGATCCTAAATAGAGTGGAATAAGTTAGAAGATGATGTTATAGAATTTTGGTCATGCTGGCTTCCTTCAATGAATTCTCAAAGTTCATTTTCAGTTTGGCAATAGGCTAGCCCGCTATTACATCAGACTTAAGCATAACTGGCAAAATACAGTGTATACTATTTAAGTTCATCTTTTTTTTTGTGGGTTGGGTAATCATTAAATAACCCATCCCGCTCTTGGGCAGAGCGATCCCTTTCGCTCTGCCCAAGAGCGGGCTGGGTGGTGTCAGACTTCTACTGAATAAAAAACCACCCATGTTCCTTCTTAGCCCTTTATGTCGAGGCCACGGTATCTCTCACAACAACACAACAACCCGTAGCCCCGACGAGATTTAAGTTCACCTTTACCTAACATTTGGAGGATTACAGACATGATATTATTATGTTATGTTGTGTGTGGTTTCCTTCACAACTTTGAGAGCAGTGGTGACAAAATAAAGTAAACAAAATAATACACCTGATGGGGTTCGAACTCATGACGTAGACGTAACACCAGCGCTCTCTCTAAATAAATATTGTCTAGCTGAATTCCATCTCAGTTTAGAAGTTCAGGATAATTTAAATCCGTGCCAGCTCTCACGAGATGTTTGTCTGCGGTTTTTGCTTATACTGTATCTGTCTTGATTAGTGTGAAATTGTTTTGAGTTATTCCGAATTTGGAAGTTAATTAATGTGGTTTGCGAAGGTTGGCGTGAGATTTATTATTTCTATTTGAGGAACGAATTGTACTGTTATTGCTTTTAATTAAGCACAGTTCAGTGGTTTCGTAAGAAACGAGGAAGATTAAGGAATGAAGCTCCAGGATTTCACTGTGAAAAATCATAGATGGCATGTGACATAAAATGGAACAAGAATGAGCTAGGATAATAGAATAAAAAATTGTATTATATGCACAAACTGTTAATTCACTCATCATTCAGAAAAAAAAAACAGATATTTGTTTCGGGTCTGGGTGTATTTGTGTATGTCAAGTTTAAATGTTTGTAAACGCACCCACGACACAGGAGAAATTCCTAGTGTGGGGCAACGTTTTTTTTTTAAAAAAACCAAAACAAAAAACAAAGTTACAAAAAAATATTTTTGTCACCGTTAATCTCTACGTGGAAAACAAACGTCCCTCACATTACAATAGTAAATTTTAGGCAGTTGACTAGAAATAATGGCTGACAAAATGCAACACTAAAACTAAAATTCAAAATCATTCATCTAACGTGTTAGTGTCAAACGCTTCACGGTATATGCTCTTCACAGTTCAGCGGTAATCTCTAGTTAACTGTACTGAATAGCTGCTAGAATTTCAATAATATTTGCTGAATTAATATTTTCAATACCTTTTCGTTACTGAGTTTATCAGTATTGAAATTCCTAGTAACTGAGTCTGGATTAGTGGTTAGGTCGGGTCTGAAAATTAGTAGAATATAGAATGATTATGAGGGTCGAGAATGTTCGCTGAAGCGAGAGTGCCCGACTTCTATGCCGTAATTCGTGCACGCGTAGCTTTGTTCAATAGTATTTTAAGAAAATCGACCAATCAACTGCTGAAGGTTGTTAGTGAGGATTGGAACAGTCCGGTCCGCAGGTATTGGCTAGAAGTTCACCGGAGTGTCAACCGAAGGTGATGACTTTGTTTATTGATGATTCTAATGTAATGTGATTTTGTGGTGTATTTTTATTTTTTATTTTTGTGTAATTAGGGATTTTATGCCTGTGTAAATAAAAAATATTATTGTTATTATTATTAATTATTTATTCGAGTTTTGATTATTATTAATTGTGTTTATTTTTTTTACGAGAATCTAACCTGGCTACCTATTAATTGCCGCCTGCGTCGATCTTTAGGTTGATTTAAGTTTATTGAGGTTAATTCGTTAATGGGTGACCAATGACCTGTGTAACATACTGAGTTTCCTCCGTGACTCGGAACGCACGTTAAACCGTAGGTCTTTAGTATTTGTACATCTTTGACGCTCGATGTAAAACTGGTATTCAGCTGCATTTGGATAGACTGGAAGCCAACCCCGATTTAGGCCTTGTTTACGGAAGCGCGGGGCATCGCGCGGGGCGTCGCGCGGCGCGTGCAGAAGGCTGGCGCGTGCTATTTTATTAATTTACTGAGAGGCTGGTCCACCGCAACAAACGCTGCATTTTAAACTAATGGGCAAAAAATTGCTTCTCGTAAAATCGTCGTTTGAAATCGTTACCGTTTTCATACATCGCCATGTGCTTCAATTAAAAACGCACAACGCGCCGCGCGACGCTCCGCGTCTCCGTAAACAAGCCTTTAGGCAGATAATATTACGAGCACCTCTGCCAAACAGAAATTACCTATATCAGTGATATTTAAGGTGATAGTACAAAAGTCAGATATGTAATAGAATTGACACCAGTTTTTTATATTGAGGTTGTTGTTTAAGCCTTGAAAGTGATAGTTAGTTGTTTTGTGGTTGCCCCTTTAATCTAACTGTAACTTTTTTGCCAGTATTGTTTTCAACTAGCTGTACTGCAGTGTAGCTAGACTTTTTGAATAGCGTCTTTTTTTCTACACAGGGCTCCCAGATATTACTTTTCTTAGTCTTTCTGTCAGACATAGTGTCCCACTCTGCAAGAAAAAAGTCTACAGCAATCAGGCGCCAATCTGCTAGAAAATATTGTGTTATTTTCTTCGCCAGCTTTATTTATTTTCACTTCATCTACTGTATACTCTACGATTGTCTTGGATGCTATCCAGCGCCATATTTCTCATCCTAACTTCATGAACATTCACTGTTGGTACTTAGCCGTTACAGACGACATTTATGACTGGACCAGCTGATACCTTGAGAACGGAATGTGAGCTTGCTACACTAACCGACATAGTGAGATAATTCATGTTGTAAGGACAGCTTCACACTTCATCGGATGTATTTGATAACGAAACCGAATCTAAGCAATAGAGTAGTAAACAAAAAAATCGAATTAGTCCGTCAGATAGATTTCCAAAAAGTTTGCACACATATTTTTCTTTTTCCACGTTTTCAAACAATGAAGACGATACAGTGCTTTGAAAACACTTCACGTCAATCACGTCACAAGTCCACACTCAAATATTTGACGCGTTTTATCTTAGATTTTTGTTTATTTGATAAAACAACAAATACGCATTAAATATATTTCGATAATCTGCCAGACGGACTAATTAGAATCATATTTTTTTTGGTCAAGCTCTCAATTTGCTGTGGGCAGACGATACTCTTGTCTGTGAATACGACTCAGCTTTGGGTGAAGTTAACTGTAGATGATGATAATCATGTGGAGTTGCTTCAGCGCCATAGTCTTAGTTAATTGGTTTTCTCATTAAAATCTAATCTACTACTACTAATAGTCAAACTCCGTTCGAAATCCCTGAGCTGAATGTAGGTACGTGTCCACTCGGCATAATTCGAACTACTTATTTATTTATTTAACACTTCAAGAACAAAGTACAGAGGCAGACTTAATGACGTAGGCTTTTCTAACTGTCAAACTGTGTGATGCAAAGACAAACGATGGTAGGAGTATCTGAAAATAATTTTAATTAATAACTGCCACTGGGGTCGATCTTTAAGTTAGGTAGCGCTTGCCTAGGTTTGTCTGTGGATGGGTGACCACCCGTTATATATCGAGTTTCCTCCGTGCCCCGGAAAGCACGTTAAGCTGTTGGTCCCGGCTGCCATATATAGATTTTTGGCAGTCGTTACGGGTATTCAGTGACCTAAAAGTTTGACAATCAGTCTTACCAAAGGGTATCGAATTACCCAGTATTGACTGGGTTGTGGAGGTCAGATAGGCAGTCGCTCCATTTAAAATACTGGTATTCAGCTGTATCCGGTTAAACTGGAAGCCGACGCCAACATAGTTGGGAGAAGGCTAGGTAGATGATGTAACTACGACGATGACTTTTTCCCGAACGTTTAACCACATAATTCCTTGTGACCTTTCTCATTGTATTAATTTTCTGTATATATGTTACACACTCGTAACTTGCGTATGTTAATACTTTTATTATCAGTTTGTCAAATTATACCGAATCACATCGACCCGAACTTGTGGAGCGCCCCTTAATATGCAAACTACTCAGCCGGTGTCTTGGAAATTAGTATGAATTTCAGAGAAATGCGAATGTAATTCTAACAGGCTAGCTAGTTACCTGCCAGACTTATTTACATAAGGAGCCTGCATTGTAGTTTCCTTGCTACTGAGTTTGTGTTTATCATTTCTTACATAAAAAATAAAACGCAGTCTCTCCAAGACAACGGAGCAACAGCTAACCAAAACCTATGTAGTTGGTCAAAATTGGGATTATTCCCTCAGACCCTTTTTTTTGTTTTTGCGGGTGTAAAATCATCGAATTACCCCTTCCGCTCTTGGGCAGAGCGAAAGGGAGTGTCAGACTTCTACTGACTAAAAACCACCCATGCATATAAAAACCATCCATTTCCTTCTTCGCCCTTTATGTCGAGGCCGCGTTCTTACGTCGTCGGCGTCGGCCCTTACGGGCCCCTCCCATGTTGCTGGTATCTCTTTGAGGCGCGGCCCAGACCCTGCATCCAATAATAGGCCATGCATACCAATATTATTTAGTACTTATTTTTCTTTTTTGATGCCAGCTTCAAATTTTGGTGCCAGATAAAATGTATGTTTTTGCAGATTAAAAGTTTATTTATTTACGCATCGAAGCTGAAATGGTTTCAGTACACAATGCCATATTATTTCCAAAAAATAAAATTGAGCTACCAATTTATATATATTTTCGTTACAAACAAGTCTACCAATTCATGGAATACTTCGGCACGTTTGCCATTCCAATATTTAACCTAAAAATGTTAACATGAAAAAAAGTTATTTTATTAAACTAAATTCAATACAGCCCGGTGTTTGCCTGCCAGGACAAATAACAAACTAAATAACAGAACCCTTCATAATTAACTAAACTTTAACGATGTTGGCAATGGAGTCAACAGAAAAAAAGGATAAAATACCCATTTGAATTGGTCTATGCAAATTCTCTTGGTGGAATTTACCTTCGTTTTATTCTGCTGTCGTTTAACTTTAAACTTTATAGTGTTAAGAATAAAGTTTACTTTTTATGTGAGTAAAATAATGGCTTAGTGGTGTTTGCATAAATTGTGCGATTAGCGCTGTTGAGTAATAGTTATCCTGGTTAAGATGGGTGACAGTTTACGTCGCATAGTTATTTTAGTTCTAGTTAGTGGTAGAGTTTTGGCTAAACGCGGTTTATTTTGAGTGTCATGGTAGTCGGATATCTGCGACTAATGACGTCAGCAGTCTTAATTGAATAAAAGGTTTTAGCTGTTATTTTTGTGTTAGACACTTCTGGCGCTTTGGATTATTAAAATCAACATTATTGCCAAACTTACATGTCTCAAACAGATTAGAGCTATTTCAACATTTAAAAGAGCTGGTGAAGTGTTATTTACGTAAAGTAATGACATAGCGGTTTCTAAAAACTAGAGCTGATTGTTGAAATCCGTTCCTCATGTTTACACACCAATAAACAAGATTCCATTTGTCTAGGACACCACGCGGTTGCTCCCGGCTTTCGTTTGTACCCATTTCTTTAACTTCCCCGATTTCGACGTCCTGATTGTCAGACCCCGAAAGCCAACCAGTCTTAACAAGGGTCTTAACATCATTTTATCCAGTGACTGGGTTGCTGTGGTCAGATAGGCAGTTGATTGATGAAAAATACTGGTACTCAACTGTATCAGGTGAGACTTGAATTTACTTAACATAGTTAGTAAAATTCTCGACAGATGATGGTGATGAGACTAGATTCCATTCAGCTAAACCATTATTAAGGGTAAATGAGTGTACTAAACATGAAATCGTATGTGGAAAACAAAAGGATAGTTAACAAAAGAAATCTAATTAGTTCGTCAGATAGATTTCCAAAAAATATTGGACACGTATTTTTTATTTTTTCACGTAAACAAACAATGACGACGATACAGTGTTTTGAAAACTCGTGTGTCGTCATTTTCTAAGACATTAGTATAACATTCTTTACCGATGAGTGACGTCACATCCTTCCACTCAAATCTTTGACGCGTTTTATCTCCGTAATTTTTTATTGTTTTGATAAAACAAAAAATACGTATCCATCATTTTTCGATAATCTAACAGACGGACTAATTAGAATCATATTTTTTTTAAATCAGTTAACATCCCTTTTATGTGAAATTGACATCAAGGCTTGAAAGTGCCATAGAACTTTGTCAATTTTACTTTAAAAGTTGAGCTTCATAATAAAGTTGGGGAGCTGGATTATTAGACTTTAAAGTTATCACTTTTATCAAACAAGACTACCTATGTAGGTACTCGTAGTAGACTAGATTGTGCATAGTTTGTTAATCTTTTACGCAAGAGAGACTTTTTTTTCTTTCATTTTCGGGTGGTTAGTGTTACTTGGAGCCAGAGATTTTATAGCATGGGTTTCTGACTTGACTTAACATGCTGGCCGTCGAGAAATAAACTAGCTTGATTCCTCAGGCTAGTTTTCTCAAGCAGTGATGCTAGCAATGAGGTGGCGGAACGTGAAATGGGAAAAACTCACGTCCCAGCCGCCGTGGGAGACGCTTCGGGCGTCGGGGGCCACTTGACGGCTTCCGGCCACCGTAGACGCAGGCCTGTGGATGGTGAGTAATGGGCTAGCACGCCGTCCGTCCGTCTTATGACGACAACAGGTTGTGTCGACTGCGCGTTCGTGTTCCACGCGCGCCTCAAAGAGATGTCAGCAACATGAAAGGGGCCCGCAAGGGCCGACGCGCGTCGGGGCTGCGGGATGTTGTAAGAAATACCGCGGCCTCGACATAAAACGCTAAGAACGAACATGGGTGGTTTTTGGTCAGTAGAAGTCTGACACTCCCTTTCGCTCTGCGCAAGATCGGGAGGGGTTGTTTGATGACTTCCCACCTAAAAAAAGGCTAGTTTTCTCACAAAGTTTTCTTTCACCGAAGCAAGAGGTAATTAAACAATACGCACATGAAAAACGAAAAACCATAGCTGTTTTATGTTCGAACTCAAGACTTGCTAGTCCAGGGCCGCGGGTTGTACACTAGTTATCGCGGCCTCGTCATAGAGGGCTAAGAAGGAACATGGGTGGTTGATAGTCAGTAGAAGTCTGACACTCCCTTTCGCTCTGCCCAAGAGCGGGAGGGGTTTTTCGATGATTTTCCACCTGCCAAAAAATAAAAAGACTTGCTAGTCCAATAGTCACACCACTGGATACTAACTTGATGTGTAATGGGAGGTCACTCAACCTAGGCCATTTAGGACCATCCTAGGTTTTTGCGACCCGAAAGACTGTTTTACCTACTAAAGCATCATGCTGAAACAACTAAACATAATAACAATGCCCAATTGGCCATCTGACGGATGAATGGATGATAAAACATGATGGATTGGGAAGGCTGCTAGTAATTTGCTTTCACCTAATTATTTTTCAACTACCTACGTGTTAGCGTCGAATATGATCTTTCTTTTGTGTTAATTGTTTTGAAAAAAAAAAAAGAAAACAAATATTTAATACAACGCTGCTACATTTTTTTAACTTAGGATATAGATAGAAAAACGGATAACATGTGTCTTGTCACGAATTCGTGTCTGAATCACGAATGTAACCCCGAACGGTTTGGCAGAGGTGTACCTACAACGAGACTTCACCAGTTATGGTTTTAAGTTCCATGTAATAGGGGCCGAACCTATTGCCACCAGTCAGGCATGAATTCAAACTTGGAGGCGACTAATTGTACTCAGGAGCTCAACAGTCAAGCTTTCCTCCACTTGACCAACACAGGCAGTGAACAATAATGATTGATTTGAATATCATCAAAACTGTTTTCAATAGACTAAGCTAAGCTAAGCGAAAATATTATCTAAATTTCATGCAAACTCGTTATCGAATCGAATTGTGAAACATCTTGCCAATTGTCTAAGACCTCTAAATCTAGGAGTCTAGGTTTTAAACAAAATGTTTACGGTTGTGTAGTAATAGAGAATTAGATAAGAAGGAAACATTCTGCGCCGACCTCAAATATTTTGGGGTAAAAGCAAGAGAATGATGCCACCTTTCAAATACCTCTCGATAAAATCTTATCGATCTCAGACTGCACCGTAAAAAGAAGCGAAAGATTTAAAAAAATCACAAGCAACACCCACTAAAGAACAAAAAAAAAAACCATTGTACCCTCAGGCGAGAAACTCCCAACCGGTTCAAACCGGTTGTATCCAGTAAATTCCGGATAATTCTAGAACTCCAGCCCATATTTCGTGCGCAGCGTGCCGACGTAGCTTGGCAGTAGCGAAATTAATTCCCGAGCTTCTTGTGCTTAGGTTCAAAGCATATGTAGCATTGTGAACGTAAGATGTGTGGTGTGTACATGGTCTTAGCGAAATAGGTCACTTAGATATTTTGGGGCTGTTAAGATACAATACATTTGGCCGGTGATAATTTTGTACCTATCACCTTATCAAGAGTTTTTTGAAGTTGACGGCGTAGGGGTTGTAACAGTTTCGAAATGCCAGGTCATCAATAATTTTTTTTTTAAAATAATACCGATATAACTTCAAAGAAAAATATCCTTGTAGTCCAGCCCGGTTGCATTTTTACATCTTTAATCTTATTACCCAGTGGTTGTTGAGGTCAGATATGCAGTCGCTCCAAGTAACATACTGCTATTAAGCTGCATCTGGTTAGAATGGATGCCAACCATAGTTAGAATAAGGGTAGGCAAATCACAGAGCAGGTGATGATCCTGTAGTACACCTCCATTTCAACAGTCTTTTTTTAATAGGAGCGATTCTTTTGTTATCAACCGGGCACTAATTTAAAACCCACGGCTGCTGATGATGAATGTTTGATGGAAAACCTCGATACTACTTTACTTGACCTGAGAATCTAACCAAGACGAATCTAATCTAGACGGCACAGTTGGCGCAGTGGCTAAGCAATAGGGGATCGGACTGGGTCAAAAAATATGATTCTAATTAGTCCGTCAGTTAGATTATCGAAAAATATTGGATACGTGTTTTTTGCTTTATCAAATTAATAAAAATTGACGAAGATAAGATGCGTCAAAGATCATGAGTGGCGGTTGTGACGTCATTTGTTGGTGAAAAATGTACTACCATGTGCCGTTATCGAGGAATTCACGAGTTTTCGAAGCATTGTATCGTCTTCATTTTTTGTTTATGTGAAAAAAGAAAAAATACTTGTCCAATATTTTTTTAAAATCTATCTGACGGACTTATTATAATTTTTTTGTCTAATCCCCTATTGGACTGCTGCGCTGCGTGTTGTATGGCCTATAGATAGTTGTTTCGGGTCTGGGTGTGTTCGTGTATGTGAGTTTAAATGTTCGTAAACGCACCCACGATTCAGGAGAAATTCCTAGTCTGGGGGCAACGTTTTTTTTTAAATCCAACAAAACTTTTCTTATGAGTTCTGACCTTGAGTTTCAAAATCCAGTACACTATGTATGTACAATATGTATGTCACTTAGAGAGAAAATCAAGAAAATTGTTACTTAGCTAATGGTTTCGGACAGAACCCAGTTGCGTAATCTAACAGATTACTATATTAATGGATGTCTCGTCTTGTAAGACCGTCGGACAAGGAGCTATAAAGTAGGTTGCTATGGGAAAGTTATTGCTAAAACAATGTTTCTTGGACCTGTATTTTGAGAATATATTGAGGTCTTGCATGAATGGATTAACTAAGGAATAAAGAAGTTTAAAAGTAACGCCTGTTTTAGACATAATATTTTTTTTAACACATTGGAGTTTTTTGTAATAATAGTACGCAAGCTGTTTGCAGTAAAATACAGCAAACTACAAAAACAAAATATTTTATAAAGGCGCCTACACAATTAAAAGAGATAATTTATAAACTTTATTTTAGTAAAATCACTTTAATTCGACACTTTAACATTTTTGAACGATGCGACGAAACGTTCTACCGCTGATTCTGATACCATTAACACCAAGCATAATAAAATTAAACCATTAATAACAATAAAACCATTTAAAACACACGATACTACAATTCGCGACCACGAAATAACACAGGCCACATTTTATACGGAAAACGTATGGATCCTTAGGGAATACAGAAAGGTCGCTTCGGATACTCTCTGGAGACCTCCCCGACCAAATACTGCACAACGAACCTAGCCCGAAGTGTTTTGAAGAATACTAAATTGTTTTTGAACTTTTTACTAAGTTAATTAGTGGAAAAACGGAGGTCTCTGAAAAGTTTACGACGAAGAATAGATGGACCTTAATATTCATGAAATAAAGTAATAAGCGGATAAATAAAATGTTTGGGAACATTTTGAAGGGGTTATTAAACCGTTTGATGGTGGAAAACATGTTTTGTTTATTAAAAATAAGTTTTAGGCAGCCATTTGGCAATTATGTAGTCTGATGCGTTCTTTTGACGGTCGAATGATATTGTCAGGTTAACAAAATATTGTGAATTTTTTTATATCATAATTTAAACAAACAACAACGCTCGCTAAAGGAGCCATGCAACGCTTTATAAGCGAAGTAATATTGTAAAGAGGTAAAATGATATGTTTGATAGAGAAAATGCTGATCTAATAACAAAAAAATATATCACAGATAGACTACACTATCGCTAAACACCATAGGATTTATAATCTCAACGATGAACACTCGGACTTATGTCCGAGTGTTCATCGTTGAGATTATAAATCGTGGGCAGAAGATAGACCGTTACATAAGACGTGACCAAGAAAGTTCTAAGGTATCATCGTCTTAGTAAAAGCAGACTTAAAAGAACATTAATAATGTGTATATTAGGTTAACATGACACTAGCAGTCCCCTGAGTGTTAGTACGTCAAGGCTGTCTGATTCAGGGTTGTCTGCTACTAAGCCAACCTTTTGATAGTAATAAATTGTTTTTATTAGGTATATTTTTTTTACTTAGCCCGTATTGTCCCACTCCTGAGCAAAGGCCTCCCCCCATTCCTTCCATTTCTTACGATGGTGTGCTTCTTCTTGCCAGTTGGTGAGAAAGCCATCCAAGGCGTCCCGCCATCTTCTCCTCGGTCTACCGCGACTCCGTCTAGGTTTTAGGGCTCCATTCTTGCGATATTCGTACCCACAGCTGCGGCGGCATCCGACAGACATATCCCATACACAGTACGGTGCACAGTCCCATGTCAGTCTCGCAGCTTTATAATCTAAGTCGGTGTTTTGCGTTCTAGAGCGCAGTGTGGTGTTTTTTATGCGGTCTGTTAATTTTATATTCAACTAGCTGAACCCGGCATGCCTTGCAATGCCCTTTTTCCTACCTACTAATTGCCTACTACCTACCTACCTACCTACTACCTACCTACCTACTACCTACCTACCTACTACCTACCTACCTACCTCCTACTACCTACCTACCTACTACTTACCTACCTACCTACTACCTACCTACCTACCTACTACCTACCTACCTACTACCTACCTACCTACTACCTACCTACCTACTACCTACCTACCTACTACCTACCTACCTACTACCTACCTACCTACTACCTACCTACCTACTACCTACCTACCTACTACCTACCTACCTACTACCTACCTACCTACTACCTACCTACCTACTACCTACCTACCTACTACCTACCTACTACCTACCTACCTACTACCTACCTACCTACTACCTACCTACCTACTACCTACCTACCTACTACCTACCTACCTACTACCTACCTACCTACTACCTACCTACCTACTACCTACCTACCTACTACCTACCTACCTACTACCTACCTACCTACTACCTACCTACCTACTACCTACCTACCTACCTACTACCTACCTACCTACTACCTACCTACCTACTACCTATCTACCTACCTGCAACCTAACTATCTACCCAAAAAAAAACTATCCTATGTCAGTGTCCTAGTTTTAAGCTACCTCCCTACCAATTATCAGCCAAATCGGTTCAGCCGTTTTTGAGTTATAAATAGTGTAACTAACTCGACTTATAGATAGCGGACCTGGTAGACGACGTCCTGCCCGGACAGCGGCGCCACCTACCGAGTCTAATTGTAAATCTAAAAATCTAAACCATTCTCGAAAACAATTGATTAAAATGAACTGACAGAAATGAATGACATAACAACATGCTTGTACTGTCAACACTGAAAAAAGTTTCAATTTGACAGCAAAATCCCCAATAACAAAATGATCCGCCATTTATTGAATTCATTTGTTACAAAAAATGTGATAAATGATTCCACCGACCGATTTTGTGCAAACTTCACATGAACCATCTACTAAATAATCCGAACAAAGCCTAAACATTTGGTTTGGATAGGTGAGCCCGTTCTTGAGTTATAAAATTACTACGAAAAGTGGCATTGATTTATATATATATATAGATTTACTTTGACTTCTTCTTCCATACTTCTGTTTCTTGTCATCTCATAAAACAACTCCTTTCTTACTATATCATTCCTATCGTTATATTTTTCTAAACAACCCGTCTTTATTCTCTAACTATTGTAACTCCTGAAACCCAGTATCACAAGTGGTGAACGCAAGAAAGTGACACAGCAAAGAAACTCACCAAAGTCCTGGAGAATCAAACTGTCTTAGATCCCGCAACGAAATAATCAGAAAATAAATAGTGAACTAGTAAAACAATATTTTCTCTTATAAAGTACACTACTCTTTATTCAAAAATATTAAAAAATAAACTGTTGCCGGGTGGCAAACTCTCTTTACCACATGGCTTTTAAGCTCTTTCTTTCATTCTTTTTCTTTACATACATACATAACGCCACTGCTTTTTCCCATGAAGATGGGCACAAACCGCAGGATCAGCATCCGCCTAGGATCCATACATACTCCTTTTCCCTTATCTATATTCACATAACTGGCTATACACGTACGCTGGTTGCGAGTAATACGCACTTGACCTTTCTGGAGAAAAAAATATAATTCCGTATTTCTATCTATGAAGCAACTATGGAAAACAAACCATCAGTTTATGCATGCTGATGAAACCACACAACTCAAGATTGCTTTTTACATTTTGATGCACCTCCCTTGAATACGCTTTGCCCCCGTATTACGCAGTGAAACGAAATACAACATTTTGGAAAAAAATGAAACACCTGCGTCCACGGTGCCAAATCTCTCCCTTTCTAACATTCGAAGTAAGAATGAGACAAACAATTATTTATGTCCCTGATAAAACAGCAATATTTTAAACGAACGAGGTATTTTCTGTTTCACTCCTTGTAGTACAGTAATAAAAAATAATACGCAATATTTTAAATTCCGTTACAATTTTGTAATGAGAGAAAAACATTATTATTTAATACGGCTTATTACAGTGTCGGGATAAAAATGGAACAACGTAAAGTGGGTTATTCTGGCTCTCAAGGAGAATGGTTGAACATTAGTTGTTTGTTATTATTGTTACTGCTGACCTAGCTCTTAAGAATATAGATTTTCATAGCAAAGTGAAAAAATTAGAAGAATTTTCTTGGTTTGCTACGACTTGGTAGTTATTTCCACCAAGATAGATATTTCTTAATCATATTCAGATTCTTGGAGGTCTAGTTGCCTACACCAGACCGACATAATATAGTACATCGTTGTCTTCTTGTTTGTCTTCTTGTTTGTCTTCTTGTTTTATACTTGTCTTTTACTAGCTCTATTATCTTTCCTAAAATTCAAAGCAATTCCTATAATTCATGCTTGGAGCATTTCAGAGGTATTTCTGTAAGTGGCCTTACTAACTACGTTTAATTTTCCATGTCATAGTACAAGTAGGATATAACAATGTTGCCAAATGCCTGTAAAACATTTCTTAAATGCAATACGGACGAAGTTTTACAAAAATTATACCAGAAGCAGCAATTGCTTCTGGTTTAATTTGTACTTAATTGTGTATTGTGGGATTTTCCCTGGGCCGGTCATTTTATTTAATAGTCAATACTTTCAAAGTTTTGGAAACTGTACCGGGTGACATATCAAATGAAAAGGCTTATTGTGGGAATTGCAAATATAATATATTTTTATAAACACTTCTAATAATTATATTTAAGGATAAACACTTTTAAAGATATTAAAGAAAATAGATGAAAATTGACTATTCCCCAATTTAGTCGATTTTATTACTTTTTTTACACATCGTGTTATTTCTGTTAGTTCTTTGAAATGACATAACATTTTAGTGAATTTTTAACAGCTAATTACAGTGTTAAGTTTGATCAATGTAACGGAACCCTTTATGTGCAAGTCTGACTTGCACTTGGCTAGTTTTTTTAATAATTATATTACCATTCCTAATCAAAACTTTCAAAACGACAATATTCATCTAATCTTGACTGGCCTGTTGGTCTAGTGGTTAGTGACCCTAACTGCTATGCCGGAGGTCGTGGGTTCGATTCCCACCCAGGACAAATGTTTGTGTGATGAGCACGATCATTTGTTCTGTGTCTGGGTGTAATTTATCAATAATATGTATGTATTTAGAAATATATAAGTATGTTTATCAGTTGTCTAGTACCCATAACACAAGCTCTGCTTAGCTTGGGACTAGATGGCGTTGTGTGCAAGTTGTGGAATATAATAAAAAAATAAAAAAATAAAAAAAAAACATATTTATTTATTATTTCAACAAAGAGTAGAAAATACAATCTTAAAATTTTCTAGTAAAAGTATTTCTGCTTTAAGATGTTGCAAATATTGTATTCCACCATTTTACGAATACGGGATTCAGAATAATGAAAATAATTTCGCTGAAACTAGTTATGCTATTCTTACTTACCACTGCTTTGTTTACCAATAATAGAGTGTGTTGTTACACCGTCATGTAATGCAACTACGAACATAATATCATGATTAATATCACAATATCAGACCAAGAAAAAAAGATAGACGGCGCGCCGCGAACACCAACAGTGAAGCCACAAAAACCACGCTACTACAAGTAAACATACACATTTTTACTTGTTCTTCTTTCTTTCTTGGTCTGAGTTCACAATGTTATCATTAACACTGAAAACGGTATATTAACCATGTTTACGTTTATCCCGTTTATAGTGTTAATGATAATTTTAGTGACCATGTCAGTTTAAATACTTGACACACATTGATTTAAAATCTGTACCCATAAAAAAAGTTCCGACGAATTGATAACCTCCTGTTTTTTGAAGTCGGTTAAAAATACTAAGCTGGCTGAGGATCAGCGCACAGGCCAATCCCTTAGGGCTTGAAACTTAAAATTTCACACACGTATTCCTCTTATGACGTAAGCATCCGCTAAGAAAGGATTTTAGGAGAAACAGGGGAAGATAGTTTGTATGGAAAATCATTTTTGATATTTCCGACATCCTTGCTGGTGAAACCGCGGGCAAAAACTAACTAGTGATCAAACTACGACTAAAAAGTAATTTCTTGAATTATCATCGGCACCACACAATTACGATAACAACGACCATGACAATGGTGACGAACCTTCAAGCATTAAAAACAGAAGACGAAAATGAGTACCTATTAAGGAGTAAAAATAATCACAACAGCAAAAACACTTAATATTGTTATTTTGCGAATACAAAGAAGTCGGTTAAAGAAAATCCAACATGCTATTTTACTTCCATTTGAAGAACAACATGACGCCTATTGTCTTATCTCGCTTTATATTAAAAGAAAACTCTCTATTCTGAATAAAAACCCTCCACTTTTAATAACGGTACAATATTCTTATCTCCTTTGCACTCCGGTGTAATACGAAACCCAAGGCTTATTCTTCAGAAAATGCCCGTCCTGGGACAGTCTAGAACGGCGCAGTTTAAGGCTAAATTCAAAAAAATATAACCAATAAGAACAAAACTTGGAGCATTCATAAAATTTTCTGTTGGCATTTGTGCGCTTTTAAAAAGGACTTGAAATAAACGGTATTTTCATCGGACCGTATTGTAAAGGCTGTTTTTCGCCTGGACGAAGTAAAAATTTGCACCTGACTCTTTCTTTTTTATGCATCTGTGTTTTTTTGTCTTACGTAAGTAAATGCAATTTTAGTTTTTGTTACTCATACTTTTGAGCCTGCCATATTTAATATTTAAAGAATTACGCTTGAGGTTGAACTGGCGAATGTTACAACATTTAATTTGCGCCAGAAAAAGACCTTGGAGCAAAATTATATGGACCCTAGCTATAACTTAATTTAATTCGGCAGAAATACGTAAAATAAAAATGAGAAGAGGGCAATAAACGGTACAATGACAAAATAATAAAATACAGCGCACTTAACTTAAGTGTAGCCGTTACCGAAAATATATTGGTGCTGAATATATTCACACCGTTATAGTCTCTAGAGTCCAATTTAAATTTAACCCAACTATAAACTGGTGGAGTATAATAAATGTCATATATTTCTGCGATGTGCTAATCTTCAAAACCCACCTAGGACTCTCTAACTTATCTTGTCAAATAAGCTTTGGCACCCCTCAAATCCCAATTTGTAGGTAAGTACCGTCAAACTAATTTGTCAGAGATATTTGTCTCCTCCTACGTCTTATGAAGTAATAGGAACTTTGGGCTTGAACAATGTGCGGTGTGTCAGCTGTGTGGAAAGTATTTCCTTACCTCAGTCCTTTTCTTTGGTGTCGCGATTCTATTATTTTTGTTTCCTTATCAAAGGTTATGAGAATTTTATCATATTGAGTAAAGTTTCGTCTTCTTTTAATGAATCCTTGTTATTATCAACTTTACTCACTGCCTAGCCGGTTTAGTCTGGTTTGGTCTAGTTTGAATTTATGCCTAGTTGCAATAGACTTGATATAATCTTGGGATTTCAACATCTCTGCCTCTTTGGAGGTTGCAAGCGTTATTCGGCTCTACTTCAGCCAGAGCATTATCAACAGCCTCTATTACGAAAGGGTTAGAGTTCTTATCAACAGCTGTAGAACAACGACAACAACAACAAAATATTTCAGTACCAACATTTTTAATTCTCCCCAAAAAATGTTTAAAGCAAGCCTACGCGTAGCACTAGCTTAACAACCAAAACGTTAAATCATTCCAACAGAACCGTTGAGCCGAGTAATCCTGGCTATATGAGAGCTTGAGAATCCACTGTGTCATTGAATTTTCGCTTTTATGCCTATATAAATAAAACCGCCACTTGTACACGTTAGATTCGTGGTTATGAAATGCCTTGTGCTATTTTGCTTTGGCGAGAGGTTACGGATTAAATTCTATGTTGGTGCAAGTTTTCGGAGATTTTAGTGTAGTTATCACTGTATTTTAAGTACGGAGTAACTGTTTAGGGAATTAATGATTATAACAGACATTGTGGTCACACAGCGTATTTTTTGTAAATTTTGGGTTAATCTATATTATTTTCACAGTAAAAATGTCTTGTGAAGGGACTACATCGTACTTTCTTATTTTTGTCAATATCATCATTCTCTTGCCTTCTCTATTAATCGTCATCGCATCAGACATCGCCATTGTCATATAATCCTTTACACTGTACATCCAATTTTTTCATTTTACAATGATATTTTGATAACTCAAAAGTGCCTGTAGAAGATCGGTTTTAAATACATAGGTCGAGCTCATGTGAAGGTAGAAATCTTCAAGTAGTGAATCGGTATCTGAATAATGCGCAACCAACTGACTAGCGTATGAAAGCTGGTGCCAGGCTGGGCGTGAGCTAGCTTGCCGTCCGTCCGTTTTATGACGACGACAGGCCGTGTCGACGGCGCGTTCGTGTTCCACGCGCGCCTCAAATAGATGTCAGCAACATGGAAGGGGCAAGGGCCATGCCCGGCGGGTTGTTCGAAAGAGGTCAACGGCCTCAGCACAAAGGCTAAAAAGTAACATGGGTGGTTTTTATTTAGTAGAAGTCTGCCCAGAGTGGATGGCGATTTCGATGATTTCCCACCCCCCAAAAAAAAAGGCTAGGAGTTGTTTTCACAAGCCGTCTTCTATAAAATTTTAGAGCTCTTTGCACCAATATAATCGGGAGCGGCTACACACTTTAACAATACAACAATAATATTATGCGTTACAAATTTCAGTATTTTAGTTCGGTTTATCAGTTGGGTGTGCATTTCAACCGATTTTTAAACAGGAATATGCTGAAAATTTAAAACCCGTTTGAATGACATATATTGGGAATGGCTTTTTTTCGAAATTGATTGACGAATCACTATTTGATGGACAGGGTTACGGATAGAGCGACGGACGTTGGAGAGCTGTTAATGCGGGAGTAGGGTAAAAACTTTGAAGGGACATGAACGATTTTTCCGGTAAAGTTTTAACGAATAGTAATTATTACTATGATAACAACAACTGCTGTGAGAAAGTATTATTAAGTTTTTCCGTCAGAATTTTCTCAGTAATAGCCATGGAGTCTGTATTTGTGCCCGGTTGATGGCAATAGGATTGCACCTTATTACAAAGAATTCGAAGATAATGGGTAAATTGTGAGTGTACTTGTTTGACAAAATAATCTAACCATAACAACCGTTGTCCCCGAAGGCTTACGGCCTTCGGGGACAACGGACGTATTGTTATGTTATGAATTATAACTTTGAAATCAATATCTGGTTGCTACGACCCCACTGCTAGGAAAAGGATTCCTTCCAATTTCCGTCGTTCTTGGTTCTAAATCACATTTTTGCAAATTTTTAAAGAAGACATTTAATTTGTTCCGCCATCTCCTTCATGGCCGGCCCCATTTCGTGTGCGGTAACAAAAAGCGAAAAATAATATCACAAGATGCAATATTTAACAATAATATCTGCTCATATCTGTTCTATTTTTTCTTTAAAAGTATGTAGCCAAAACTTAACTATGGGTGTGTAAATGAAAAATATTTCGGTAGGTAACTGGAAAACAAAAACAGTTCCTTTTCTGTTGCCAAGTCGTAGCTTTGTCTACTTGGCCAAGATACGTACAATCGACCTTCTTTGGTTCAGTGGGTCAATGTTTTTATTTGCTACTCTCTTTAGCCCTATTAACAGTAGTAAGATAAGAGAACAGAAGCCAGATACTGTTTTAAAAAAACAATATCTAAATCACTTTTTATTTAATTACTGTGTAAAAAAGCTACAATTCTCATACAACAGATTTTACGAAATCGACTTTTAATCAGCAACAAATAAAATACTGGCATTTAACTTAGGTAATGGATTTACGTTTTGTTAATGTCTAAATTTACAAAACGCAAACTTCTTCTGCTAGTCCCTCTCCAGTCACTGAAGGTTGAGCATCAACTCCAAAATGTTTCTCCTAGTCATATGCGAGCTGGGACAGCTCACTACTAGAATTTTTGCATTACTATTACTCCCTTTAAACCAAAATAGCTCAACCCAACTTATTTCTAAAAGTAGCTCATTACTCCCAATTCAAATAAAATTCAAGAAATGTTCCTCTCCGCTTCGTCTTTTGACTCACGCCGCACAAGATGAGTTGCCATAGCAAAAGCTCTGGTGCTGTTTCGCAGATTACCGCTGTACAGAACAATCGTAATGTCTGAATCCGGAGCCGCGGTATTTTTTATTAATCAAAATACTGTTCGCATTAAATTGAGTGCATTCCACGTGTTCCCTTGGGGTTTTAACTTTATTTCTTTATTTTTATTAAGCCGGGATTTACCGGTTTTATATTTTTCATGAGTGATTTATTTTTGTGACGTGCTGTTCATGGAATACAAATAGGTGGTCGTTTAAAGTATTTTGTGTTTTATGTGCACTGTGGAGTACATCCGTGGAAATTGGAAATTGTAATTTAGTTTACAGAGGTAGTTTGGAGTACTATGCTTTGAATAATTATGTGCTGATAATTGTGTAAAAGGGTATTTCACCAAAAAAATCTAATTAGTATGTCTTTAGATTAAAAAAAAATATTGGGCACGTATTTGATCTTTTTTCACTTAAACAAAAAATAAAGATGAAACAAGACTTCGAAAAGACGCGTCAAGTCGTGTGACGTCACAATGTTAGTACATACTACACTCATGATCTTTGACACGTTTTATTTTCGTCAATTTTGATTAATTTGATAAAACGAGAAACATGTATCATGCATGTATCCAATATTTTTCGATAATCTAACAGATAGACGGACTTATTAGAGTTTTTTGGTGATATACCCTATTGTGACATGACAAAAATTACAGAGCAGCAAGATAATTTCATAAAACATTAACAATGGTGATACGCTTAATTTCAACAGTTCAGCACCTTTCATTGGAATATTAATGTTTCACGTGTTTTCATGTTTATGTTTCATTGTTATCACAACGGACTCAAAATGTTCTTCAAAATTTTACTAATTGTTTTTACCTTATTCGGCTAAAGCGCTGCACATATTTTTATCAAATTAAATTATTTAGTTATAGCTTTAAAATAATTGAGGAATAAGCAAAAGCGTCTATTAGCGTGTGTATGTTGTAATGTGCTTAATACCACACGCTGTTTTAAAACACCAATCACCCACCACTCTCTTTATAAATCTATAACATCGTTAAAGTTTTTACATCAAGTAAGTTAGATGGTTTTGACGTGAAGAATATATTTATTACTAGCGGACGTTACAGTTTCACCCTCTTAGTTCCCTTTCCCGTGGGAATACAGAGATAAAAAGTAGGCTATGTCACCTGGGGATAGTGTAGCTTCCCAACGTGGAAAGAGTTTTTCAAAACGGTCCAGTAATTTCGGAACCTATTCGTTACAAACAAACAAACAAATCTTTCCTCTTTATATTATTAGTGTAGATTGATGCCGTTTGCAAGAGGATTGTAATATAATAAGCGTTGTTTTAACAAATCAGAAACAACGTTTCTTTCTTATATGAAGTGGACCACAAATAAAAAAATTTTAATATATGGTTTATACATGTTTTTACTCTTCTGTAAAGTTGCAATTTTTAACTCTCACAGAGTTAGAATTTCAACGGCGAAGTATACACCATTAAAAATACATTTTTAATAAGACGCACGTGTAGTTCCACTCACCCCAAAAATACAACAATAATAAACGACAAGGGAAACCACAGAACAACAAAAAAGCTGCCATATTCAAAAGCTGGTATAAAAACATCTACGTAACGCTTGTAATATGATTAACATAATCTCATAGCGGTGACTCACAAACTCTTAGATACATCCTGTATACGAGTAAGAGAAACTGATATATCGTAAAAGTTTCTCAAAAGACATCACGCTGTATAATGTGCTAGCTTATTTTCTGTTTTTGCATTTTCGTTCCTAACTTTTAATATGTTCTGTTTATTCTTTGTGTGAGACCTTTGGATTTCTTTAGTGTCATTCCTTGTTTTGTTGTTTGATATAGTTTTTGTAGATCTTTTTCCTTATTAAACGAAGAAACTGTGAGGACAACTTCAATCAAGTTTTGTAAGGTATCTTGATATTTTCTACTTTAATAACTTTTGTTGTTCCTTTTTAATGGCTTTCACAGATTTATTTAAAAAAATAAATAAACAATAGTAAAATAATATGTGTTATAACAAAATAATACAACATTTTAGTAGGCACATTCACGACATTTCCACAGATTCTGTTATTAAATTAATGTTTTTTTTTTTATAAAATGTGCATCGTCCAAATAATGTGGTGTTGTAATACAAATGACAATAATGGGTATCAATGTGAATGAATTTAAGTGTAGGGAAAAATTAAAGAAACGATTGAAAAAATTGTTGGCTAGTGTGAAAGATAATATGACTAGAAAAGAAATAACTCATAAGATTGCAACTAATAGAGAAACATAAAATAAAGGAAACACGTTATTGCAAGTCAATATAACACTAACTCGCAGATTTTTTTCCAACAGTACAGTTACAAGAGTTTTCCTAATTTTCCGTGATTGTACTTATTGTAGCAAGCTTGTGTGGTAAAATATTAAATTTATAAGCATTTAATGAGACTACGTGCTACGCTGACATCTTAATAAATGAGGAAAAAAGTCAAAAATGTGTTCAATTCACAAACAACCGAAAGGGATTTTAACTTTTTCGTGTGGCAGCTGGCATATCAACCCACCGCCATTACGTTTTTTTCTTTCAAATCGCGGCCCACTATGAAATTAATATAAATGGATAGAAGACATATAGACCACCTAAAAATGTCATAGGACATGGTACCCCAAAGTGTCACGTTTTCGAGATATTTGAAGGTAAAGATCGACATATGAGTCAATAACTACATAAAAATAGACCGTTTACGTGTCTATAGGCGTTGATTATTATTATTACTGTTTATCGAAAGAGAGTAGGTACATTACATACTTCTAGGAGCACGTGAAAACTATTCTTTGAAATAACATAGCGTTTCATTGCGATAAGAAGCGATTTTCTCGTGCGTAAAATAATAATCAACCTGGGTACGATTGTTTGGATACAATTTAACCCCTATACACGATTTTTTAATGATTGTTGATGTACTCAGTTGTCGATTTTTATCTTCAAATATCTCGGCAACGTGACACTTTGGGGTACCATGTTACGGGACATTTTTTGTTCGCCTAAATGTCTTCTATCCATACACACTTTCAGTGTGGGCCACGATTAAAAAAAAACAAAAAGGCGGGCATGTTGATATGCCACATCGATTTTATCCCCTTTAATATCAATTCTGTTGAATACGTTTCAAATAAAATGCAAAAAAGCTAAAAGCAATCGCCACTTGTTTAGGCCCTCTTATGCTTTATTAGAGAATAATAAATACTAAACTGCTCATACATAAAGGGAAATACCAATGTTAGGTACATTATTATGCGCAGATGGCCCACTTTAATGTATAATGCATGTTTCTCGGGGCGATGCTGCCATACAGAGAATACTTTGTCAGGCTTCAAAACTATTATATAAGCTATCTATTTTCATAAATACGTAGCTATTCTGTTAGTCATGTTGGCTGGCTCAATTTGTTGACGCACTTGCATTTATTGTGTTAAAAATCAGGGAAATAAGAAATATAAGAAAGTGTACATCTAGCACAATCTATATTTGTACTAACCGCTGGTGATGATTGGGTAAATTATGTTTGTAAACCAGAAGAACACAGTTCAGTTATTTATTTATTTTCTTTAATACGGTAATTATTCATTTATGTATAGTGGGCGAAGTGGTAAGTATTATATAAATCTGGTTCCTACGGCTGGGACACAGACTTCCCGTCTGGGAAGAAGAGTATGATCTCCCACCAGTTTTAGTAGGAAGTAGTGCTTATAAAATAATTTACATGACCTTAACTTAGTTCAGTACATAAACTTAACGTAGCATCTGGTTTCAAATGTTTATTAAACGTACGCCATACCAGCTCGTAAGACAAGGCCGTCTTCAACGAGCCCACACTGCTCAAAATGAAAACGTCCCAAATAAATTCGTTCCAGAATTAATTTGTAGAAATAAAATCTTCAAATCGAAATTCTATTTGATTACTGGCATGTGCCTTTTTGAAACCAAAACAATGGTCACAATTCCGAAAGCATTCAACCACCTAATTGGATTAAAAAGCCGAAAAACCGAATAAAAAGGTTTTTGGCTTTAACACGTTCTTTGTTCTCTTCAATTACAATGAGGCCTAGCTTAGCAAAAACCGTTTTTATTCTTTCACTTGTTACTGACGCTTCAATTCCCACCACTTATGGTTCCACTTCGGAAATAACCGAATAAAACACGTGTCTTCTTTATTTTACCAGCGAAAACTTTCTGGGATATTATTTTTCAATATCACGTGTTTTGAGTTGGCATATTTTCTCTTATATTCGAATTTTTCTTTATTGTTTTCTTCTTATAAATGAGTCGACGTTGCTGAGGGCTATTATTGATACTCTATTGGGTTTGTTATATGGGACAAATCAAACCAAAAGATTTGGGCTGAAATAATAACTGTTCGAGTAGAAAAAATGAGGGGATCAATCATTGCTAAATTGAATGATAATAATGATTGTTTGGTATGATTTTGTAGACGTTACTTATTGCAATGCCGTGCACTAATGTTTAAATCGTTAGATTCGATAAGTGATCACAATTTTGTTTAGCTTTTCTTAATATTGATCCAATGATGTGGCTCCCACAACTAGAGAACAAAAAAGACGTAATCGATAGGTAATATTATCTCTTCCGATATTTTTCTTAAACAAACCAACAGGCACCTCGTCAAAGTAAATTTCATTTAGTATGCACAGTCTCTTAAATTAGTTGCAGCTGAAAAATTGGCTAAAACTTCACTTTGTATAAACACTTTGCATAACTTTCAAACCACATTATACGCAAAGTAAATCCATAAACACACCAACGGAGTGTATAACACAATCTCACATGTTTACCACATTCAATCACATGTATACATAGGTTACATAATCTTATGCTGAAGTGTAACCGTAGCCTTAACTTTTAGTTCTGGATTTATTTCACAAACTTTGGCAAAAAGTGTTGAATAGGGACTCGTAATGGCGGAGTCAGACGGTAAGAGAGAAGTGTTAAAAATAAATGTGATGTGTGGGTGAAAATTGTGATTAAGAAACTTCTTTGTGGTAAAGCTGTTTTTTTTGTGTGATGTTTTGTGTCAGGAATAATATTTTTGTTGTTTCAAGTAAAATACAAAAGCCAAAGACAGTAAAAAAGAAGCGAGACCTTTGCTCTGCAGTAGGACACGTCAGGCTCATTAAAAAGAATCGAAATATCAGATTTTGGTTGCCATGCTAATTACTATAAGTTTTGAAATCGAAACAAACTAAAAGTTAATTAGCAACGATTTCTCCTGTATGCATTTGGTTTCGGTTGACATTTCTAAATCTTTGAAACTCGTTATAGTACAAGTAAAACATAATACTAATAGGGATGTTTACTGACTAAAAAAAATGTGATTCTGATCAGTCCGTCTGTTAGATTGTCGAAAAATATTGGATACGTATTGTTTTTTTATCAAATCAATAAAAATTGACAAAGATAAACGCGTCAAAGATTTGAGTGGGGGTAGGTGACGTGACTGAACGCTAGAAACTGTCATACTAATGTCTTAGAGTATGACGTCACACGAGTTTTCAAAGCACTGTATCGTCTTCATTGTTTGCTTACGTGAAAAAAGAAAAAAATACGTGTCCAATATTTTTTGGTTATCTATAAGACAGACTAATTAGATTTTTTTTTGTTAACATCCCTATTGGTTTAGCTAGGCAATCGTTCTTAGTAAAATACTGATATTCAACTACATCCGGCAATACAGGAAGCTGACCCCAATATAATTATAATAGTTGGGAAAAGGCTACGTGTTTGAGCAAAGACCTAATATTAGTGTTAATTTGTGCCAATAGATGGCGTTGTTCAGTTACGTCACGATTCTAAATCGCGATGTTATAATTCTCCGGAATTTAACAAGGTCACTCATATTTTGTTACGCCATATTGATCTTAATACACCAGTGCAAATTTATCTAATTATTTTACTGTATCTTCATCCTTGTTGATAAAGTGAGTGCTGCAGTAGTGTCTGTGTTCAGTACAATGGTGTGACGTGAACAGGTTGTTCACTACGCAATGATTCTTTCATACTAAAATCAACATGAATTCGTATGTATCAAATTAATAATCATTAATTAGTCCTAAATCGGTTTCAGCTGATCAACCATGCAAACTCGTTTCAAATTGCATGATCACAATATCTTTAATGTATATATTAACCTATTCGGCTGCACTGGCATTGGTACAAATACTTGCATTTGAATTTATAATATTACCAGGGTGATTAAATCCGGTAATTAAACAGTTATTTCATGTTTGATGTGACTGATATCAAATTTAGCATTTAATAGAAATACAACTACATATTTCATGTATAAAATTGGATGCCAAAGAAACGATGGATGGATTAAGTAAAGGATGATATGAATGAATGAATGAATGAATGATTTATTTGAAAGAATATAGGTTTTATACATAAGTTTTTGATAAACATAATAAATGGGTTTCACTTAACTCGGCATTTCAGCCATACAAATACTTATATTTCCTCTTACCTCTTTTGGTTATACTTTTTGCATGCATTGTACATTTACTAATTAGCTATTCCATAAAAGTGTTGATAATCATTTAAATTTCGATTACAATGCAATCACATAATAAAGTTAAATGCAATTCAAATAATAATTAATCAATCCATAATAGTGATGTCGCTCAATTGAAATAATTAAATAATGTCAATATTGTTCCTAATGCCATAATAATCATAGTTCAAACTTTTAATCTTTTGATTATACTAGTAGCATGCAATACAGTTTTATTAAATAGCAACAGCATAAAAATACAGATATCAATTTAAATTAAGATTACAAAGCAATTACTTGATATAATGAATACAATTATTTTCGTTTAAAATAATAATTATCAATTACATTAGATAGCAATAAATAATTGTGATGTCATGTTAAAAAAAATACTAGGCAGGTGATGAGATGACGGGTTATAATGAAGTATAGAAGATGCAGTCATGCTGCGCCGATCACAAATTAATTGGGATAAAAGCAAGAGAAATACGATGACTTAAACTAAAATATCCTCAGTCTGTGTGAATCTTTGCTGTACCTGGGTAAGAATTCCCATCAAACCGAATGACGGGCGACTAGAGAAGCTTATGAAATGAAAAGTACCGCTAAGAAATTTCCGCGAAGAAATTTTCCATACAGATAGTTCATAGCCTGGGCTAACACTCAACATACTATTCAGTTCTTTAGTATGATCCCGTGGCACACTTATCAAATTCCGTCGAAGCAAAGCCGCGGGCATAATGAGTCTTATATAATTACGGGATTCACTCATATTCGTAGTCTGTTTAATGAAAAAGTAATAAGTCTAACATTCTTTTTCTGTCGGTACAACTTAATCCTTACCTAATTAATATGTCAATGTTGTCATCCTGATAAATGAGCTTCTGATAATAATTTCCTATCTGTCATTTCCCTAAAGATATTATTTGTGTCTTCGGAGTCCTCTTCTTCGTGTTTCCTACTAATGGTCATTATGTAAGTACTTTTATCAATATTACTAACAGGAACTGAAGTTATGAAGACAGATTCATTGTTTTCTTGTTTGTTAGCAGTAAATACGGAATCCATTTATCAATCAGTTTTATTATGTACGAGTTGCTACTTTTCATTCTGGTGTAAAAAGAAAGATTTCTTTCTTTCAGTTCAATGTGGTTAAAAGTCTTACGCGACATTGAACTTTTAGACTCTTTACAATAGGGTATTTCACCAAAAAAAATTAGTCCGTCTGTTAGATTATCAAAAAATTTTGGATACGTGTTTTTTGTTTTATCAAATTAAAAAAAATACCAAAAATAAAATGTGTCAAAGATCAAGAGTGGGGGTTTGTGACGTCACTTTGTGGGTAAAAAGTAGTAACCAAGTGACATCACACTACTTGACACGACTTTTCGAAGCACTGTATCGTCTTCATTGTTTGTTTACGTGAAAAAAGAAAAAAATATTTGTCCAATATTTCTCTTCTGCAACCGTCATTATAATATTATCATTTACTCCTTTGACCTCCATAATAATATCCTTCCTCACACAATCCATTCATTAGGACCTTGATCTTCTTCTTCTTCTGCACCCATCAACATTAATTATATTTATGAAACTGTCAAATGATCTTGAAGCAATTTAATTAAGCAATAAAATAATCTAAATTCAAATACACTGCAACTGAAAACAGCAATAAAGGCCAGCTGGCTCTTGAAACATAAATATCAATACAAAATACGAACAGTGATAAGTAGCCACTTGGCAACCAACACATAGGACATAAACTTTGGTAGCGATATAGATTTCTGGTGCCAAGACCACCAATTATGTTGAAATTCTACCATTATCTGCTTAACTGTAATGGAATACCATTCCTATGAACTTATCATACAAACATAAATTCCCTCCTTTTTAGAGAAAAGCAGAAACCACAGAACACCAACGGCTGCGATCCTTACATACATTACCATGACCTATTTTCATCATTCTGGTCATAAAAGTACGGTTGTGCGTACTAGCCAACTGACCTTGCTGAACAACATCACCATAAATAATAAAGTATGTCCTTTCAAGGTTGCAACGCCGTCCCGTCGGGGCTACGGGTTGTTTGAAAGAGATACCGCGGCCTCGGCACAAAGGGCTAAGAAGGAACATGGGTGGATTTTAGTCAGTAGAAGTCTGTCACTCCCTACTGCTACCGCTCTGCTCAGTTTGGGAGGAGTCATTTTGAAGGTTTCTCACCCAGCAAAAAAAAAAACAAAACGCTGTCGGGAGGCGACCGTCCCGGCAGCGTTGCCACTCGCATCCTTGAGACCTTTGGCTACTTCTTACTGTAGCTGTATTTGTTCAATCTTACTTTCTGTAAGATTGAACGTCTTCATCGACGTCATCATTGATGTCCATGAGGTGAGGTGAGGTCGGGCAAAGTGTTATTTGTTCAGCCATCAGGACTTTCTCAGTAGCAGCCAAAAGTCTAGATTTGTGCCTAATTGAGGGCAATAAAACCCACACTTAAATGGCAATCAAAACATAACTGGCAAAATGTTGGTGTAATAGCCTGTGTTAGAAGAGTCCGCTCTTCCATTTCAAGACGTGAAACACAAATAGCAAAAACATAAATATAATTTTATAAAGCTTATTTACTAAAATTAAGATTAATAATTTAGGATTAATATGTAGGTACCTACCTACTCGATTCAAATGAAGTAAAGCATGTTACGGGAATTGATTGGCACATTTACTTGCTTCTATTGAGAATTTTTATTTTAGAAGCAAGTAAATGTGCCAATCAATTCCCGTAACATGATAACTTGATTAATAATAATAAACCCAGAACCTGTTACTCGCTGGCAGTAATTGATCCGTAGATTTACAAAAGGCTTAATAAAGGTATTTGTTATCAGCAAATAATGCTATTTTGTAATAGAAAGAGACAAGAGCAGTTGGAGGTAACTCCGGCGTTGTGACCTCGACAAAAAATATATTGGAAATTTTTTGGAATGCTTTACTTCATTTGAATCGAGTAGGTAGGTACCTACATATTAATCCTAAATTATTAATCTTAATTTTAGTAAATAAGCTTTATAAAATTATATTTATGTTTTTGCTATTTGTGTTTCACGTCTTGAAATGGAAGAGCGGACTCTTCTAACACAGGCATTATCTGCCTAAAAGGATCCAATCACAAAATTTTGTTTAGACCTAAACTTGTTTTACCAATAAACTATTTTATTATTTTATTAAAAAAATATATTATTATTATTACATTATTTACAAACTACAAAGAGATCAAAAATATCCACATAAACTGACCAAGTGCACTCAAGTGACGCATGAAGGGTTCTGTAGGCATTTTCCATGTTACTTTAGCACCATAGACTTCTTATAGGTACGCAGGATCTCACCGGACACGGTTGTATCTGGAGGTACCTGCACCGAATCAGGCGGGAGGAAACGCCCGGGTGTCACCACTGTGAGGATCACATGGTGGAGCACAACGTGGAGGTCTGCCCCGCTTGGGCGGAGCTCCACCGTGTTCTCGTAGCGGCGATCGGCGGCGGCGACCTCTCGCGTCCGGCCCTGGTGCAATGGGACGCCGTCGCCTCCTTCTGCGAAGCAGTGATGCTAGCGAAGGAGGTGGCAGAACGAGAGAGCGAGAACGTAAGAAGGAACATAGGTGGTTTTTAGTCAGTAGAAGTCTGACACTACCTTTCGTTCTGCCCAAGAGCGGAGGGGGGGGGGGGTTATTTGATGATTTTCCGTTCACAAACGGGATCGAAAATTTCTATTGATGTTCGGAACACCATATTTGAGAGAATCATGACTGGCATATGTAGAAGAAATAATGCAACAACTGCCATTAGTGCCGAATAAAATATAGTTGGGCAATTCTAAAGCAGAATCTAGCGATATATTTTAAAAACGCGTAGTCTGAACCCCACCTTCTTTAGTTGAGAAAGCGAGAAACACATAACTCGACTTGACGGAACACTAACAAACGCAATTTTTCATCTCTCACATTATTTTTCTCGTTACGTATTATTCTTTTGAACGTATATTGAAAATGGATGTGACAAGAGCGTAGGTTTTCTTGAGGTTTTGAAAACTTAAAATTAAATTAGTTGGATTGAAAGTGCTTGGATTTTTCATAAATGCGGTATATTTCTTGCTCTGCTTGTTCTAATAACTGCCTGCCATTGAGTAAGATTTTTAACATGCTGGAAAATTGTATCTTTTATCAAGTGTTTGTGTGGGTTGGGTACTATGTAACTTAATGTAACATCGTATCTCCCAATGGCCTAAGTCACTTAAAAAAAATCATATCTAGAAAAAACACTCTTTATTATCTGTCTAGCTTTTCCATTTTTGTTGGAATCCGGTTTTAGCTCAACCAGATTCAGCTTTATTTTAGAATACTTTACCCTCCTCAACCCAGACAGCAAAACCAAATCTATATTGGAAATAACATTGTCATCATAAAAGAATCAATTCCTCTTTACCTACCTCTTCAGACCGCATCAGCCAATTTGCCAGCTGATCCATTATTAATACCCAATCTGTTCCGCAAGGTGGCGCTCTTCTCATTAACATAAATCATGTTGAGACTTGATACCGCGGCTTGAAGCTAGTTTATGAACTGTATTGTGCTGTGACAGTGAGGTGTAAATTAACTAGGCTTTGCATAGGTATTACAGGGATTCCGTTTTAATATCTTTAGGATTTGGGAGATAGTAACAAAAGCTTTCAAGGCTGTGGTGTTGTTGCTGAGTGTTGTTCGCAAGAGATACCGCGGCCTCGGACACAAAGAGCTAAGAAGGAACATGAGTGTTTTTTTATCAATAGAAGTTTGACACTCCCTATCGCTCCTCTCAGACCAGGAGGACTTATTTTATGATGTCACAAGATCCAAAAATAAAGCTGTAGTGTACGATAATGCCAAGCTCAAACTCAAAGCATTTTTTTCAATTAAACCCGTTACATACACTTTTGAACAATCAACAACAAAATGTATAGTACCTACAGTCCAGCCAAAGTCTAAATAACTGTGATTATTATAATTGCCCATTCTAAAGCATAGATCTAATGGACAAGAAATGGGAAGAACCTCATTGGACTAGTGCACCTTTAATGACAAAAAACCAGCCTTCAATTGAAAGTTATCACAATCTTTCTATCAAAAGCTATTTAAGTAAAATATCATTAAGGTTTCAGGAATATTGGTGTAATGAAGTAGTACCTAACGTAATGGCAAAGCATTAATTGCCTTTTCTTAGAACATGCAGGTACGGAAAGGAAGTCAGTAAAGTGCTTTACTCAGTTAATATTTCTTGAGGCGCTCTAAGAAGGCTGCGGGATGTTGTAAGAGATACCGCGGCCTTGACATAATATATAGGGCTAAGAAGGAGCATGGGTGGTTTTTAGTCAGTAGAAGTCTGACATTCCATTTCGATCTGCCCAAGAGCGGGAGGGGTTATTTGATGATTTCCCAACCCCAACAAAAAAAGGCGCTATAAGAAATGTGTTCTAAAAATTCAGAGAAATTATAAAGAGCTTGAATGGAAATTTTTATTGAATCTAAGTTGGTAGTCAATAGTCTTAAATATTTTATTAAAACTCTGGAATATCTTAAGGCGCTATAATTGACTGGCCTGTTGGTCTAGTGGTTAGTGACCCTAACTGCTATGCCGGAGGTCGTGGGTTCGATTCCCACCCAGGACAAATGTTTGTGTGATGAGCACGATCATTTGTTCTGTGTCTGGGTGTAATTTATCTATAATATGTATGTATTTAGAAATATATAAGTATGTTTATCAGTTGTCTAGTACCCATAACACAAGCTCTGCTTAGCTTGGGACTAGATGGCGTTGTGTGATAGTTGTGGAATATTATTTATTATTTATAAGAAATGTGTTGTAAAAATTCAGAGAAATTATAAAGAGCTTGAATGGAAATTTTTATTGAATCTAAGTTGGTAGTCAATGGTCTTAAATATTTTATTAAAACTCTGGAAGAATTCCCGAAAGGTTCGGTACTTACTTAATAGTGCACCTACATTTTATATTTGTTTTATGCGAGTTTATTGCCATTAAACAGCCACAAATCTAAATTCCGTGGAAATAAGTAAATACTATTGCGAAATTCATTACTAAAATATTTAATTTTAAAACTAGTAGTGTTTGTAAAAAATCCAAGCTTTTTCCAGTTTAAAAATAATACTGTAATGCTCGCATGTAGCTTTCGGCTTCTTTACGGGAATTTCACACTCATTTAAGTAGTATAACGTATGGTGTAATCCCGTTAACTCATCGATGCCTGGCTAATACCTGCTCAAGCCGCTTGAACGTCGATATTTTTTATGCATTTTGATAGTCTACCCTTGTAGAGTCTATCACTCATGTTCAAGCTGCCGAAGTACCAACGACGTAACTTTTCTTCCGCAGGGTATTTGCATGACTTATATATTTATCTACTCACCGGAATCGAAATGTATCTACACATTTCCAAATAATATTGTGGAAGAGTGTGGAATGCTCGCACTTTTTCCGAAATGGAGATTTTTTGAACAAAAATCTAAATAAAGAAAAAATATCACTCTTGAAATCCCTGAAGGGTTAAATAGGACATCGCTAATTATGTCCTATGTAAAAGGGGGTTAGCCATTTAGCCTATTACAATTAACTGACGACAGATCTCCGTGGCTGAGAGATTTCTGAAGGAAAAACCCATTGACTCTTGGCCCGACCTAGGCTGGGAATCGGACCTAAGACCCAATTCTCAAAAGTCGCGGCAGCATAACAACTCAGATCATCTTAAAGAATTCAGTGATCTTTCTTTTACAATTTTCTATTCAAAATTACTACAATCTACTCCTAAACTGAAACTACTAGAAGTCTCCGTGAAATAAAATAGTTACATGCTCCAATGGTTTTGTAACACGTACCTCATGAATTTCAATAAAAATAAATTGAACACCCACTAGCTCCCATGCATCTTTTCATAATATATCTCACGCTTAAAAATATGCGTGGAAAGGACTGTGATTACACTTCATTGAGCAATATGGCTCTAGAAAAAGTTTTACAAATTATTTTTTGATAGGTAAATTTTACTGGCTAAATCTTCTATAGATTCTACAGATTTTTTCAAAATGGCACAATACTAATCTAAGACCCCTAGCGTATAAACGCGCTGACAACCCGCGTTTTAAGAACGCGCGTCATCAATATACTGCAGAATATTGTATTATTATTTCGCTGTCAACAAGACATGACGCTATTTCGGTAGAGGATACAGACATTGTTGGATTTGGCAGTTCAATTATAGGACATTAATTACTTCATTTATTACGATACCTATCTTTAACGAAAGGTCAGTCTATTGTTAGAACTATATCGTGAGGATATGGGTAACAATATGAGAGTCAGGGTTGTTCAGCTGTAACCTTGAATTATCTGGATGTTGGTTTGAACTTAGATTGGCAACTTTTATGTCATCATCGTTGGCTACCAAGGGTGTTGTGACTGCGGGATGATATAAGAGATACCGTGGCCTCGACATAAAGGGCTAAGAAAGAACATGGGTGGTTTTTAGTCAGTAGAAGAACAACCAAAAAAATTACTATGTTGCTTACTGGCTGTTTTGGTTTTCGAGAAAGGTTTTAATATATAACTTGACCGACATCTACGGAGGCGAAGACGCGGGCATCAGCTAGTTTAAAATAAAATCATTAAATGAAAGTATACAACATACTCTATTTTATCGATGTATTAAACATTGCTTAACCCTTCGGAGTTTAACATCACAATGATATACGATGTGGTATGTATGTACTCTTATGTAGGACTTATATATTATTCCTCTTGACATATCAGTGTGACTACAGTTACTCCTACACTCGTGTTTCCCTAGACGCTTTTACGACACCTCGGAACATCAGCGCAGTCAAAGCTACCGCCGATTCAATATTCTTTTCCCGAAAAACATTTCTCTGACATTCCATCCTACCTACATTTTAGACCCTACTCTCGCATTTCCAAAAGGATCATTACTATCGTGCAAAACGCTAGTATAACCTAAACTCTAACAACCTTTTGGAAAACCAAGAAATACATGTAAAAATTCTCTCAAGCCCTTAGCACGTCCATATATATGAGTCTGCTTTAAGTTTATTTTACTACAAAATCTCGGTAAGTAACGGTGTGCGAAAATTGCTTTGATATTCAACGCCAGATTTTGTTTTCGAAATCCATACGTGAACTGATATTGGCAGTAAAGTTAGGTTTTTGATCTTCGGAAAAACCGAAAGCGAAAGCTAAATTTAGTAATTCCTTAGAAGCTGCTAGGGAAATTAGATTTGTGTCCGGTAGATGGCGTTTACCTTGCCCCCAATAATTAGGACTCAACATGCCAAAATGTAGTTGTTTTATGAGATTGTAATCATCATCATTTTAGCTGAAAGACGTTCATTGCTGGCCTCCCCAAAATGGCGTCCAGTGCGACTCGCATCTAGCGCGATCAACGCAATCTTCACCAGGTCATCGGTCCATTTAATGAAAGTCGAGTGGCTGTAAGGGAACGACCCTTACAGCCACTCGACTCCCTTCCAGTATTTTTAGAAAAGCGTCTGTCGTGTAGGGACTTGGCGTTTTCCCTTTCAATATTAAAACTTAATAATGTGGTCTCCAAGAGGGAAACATTATGACTACTAGAATTTCGGCATCTAATATAAAATTAATGGAATAATACAACTAAAAAAACTGGATAAAGAAACATAAAGAAACTGGATTTACAAATTACTTTTATTATATTTATCTTGGTTCCCCAGTTACACCTGAAATTAAAAATAAATTATGTAACGGTTTATTAAACTTTGACACAGGTACATTTTAACGCAGCATTTGAAGGCCGCTTTCTACCGCCTACTCAAAATTAGAGTGAAGGGGATCTGTTGTTATCCGGCTTTCATGATCTTGTTAGGCATTCTGGCCGACTCTGTCTCAGACATTACGGTTGGAAACGAGCGTCTGGAGATAGTTGACCATTATGTTTATCTTGGACATGTTCTGTCTTCTGACCTTTACCCTTATTTGAATGCTCCTTCATTCAAATAAGGAAAGTTCTTCTTCTTCTACTGGAACATATTTTTCGGTTCAAAAAGATCCCTCACTGCCCAAAAACCCGCCTTTTTAATCAATGTGTTCTACCAACAATTACCTACGGTGCCGAGACATGGACGCTCACAAAGGAGATGGTCCACAGAGTACGAGTGGCAAAAAGGGCAATGGCCAACCCTTTTAGATCGAGTGCGTAACACCGAAAGCCGCCGTCGGACGAAAGTCTACGATGTCGGGACCGGGCGGTGCGCCTCAAGTGGACCTGGGAAAGATTTCTGGCTAGACGCGGAGATGGCCGATGTAGCAAGGTATTGACTGAGTGGTGGCCAAAGTTAGGCCATAGGAACAAGGGCCGTCCTACAGATCGTTGGGTTGACGACATCGTCAAAGTCGTGGGAAACACCTGGATGAGAGACGCACAGGATTGGGACATGTGTCGGAAGAAAGGGGAGGCCTACACCCAGCAGTGGGTAATGGATATGATGATGGGCTTCGAGTCCAATACTGACAGTCAGTGGCTTACAGCTGGACTGGAACCAAAACACAATGTTATTGAGAAAAAAAACACGTTAGGTTACTGTCTGCTGAGGCTACGGGTTGTTTGAAATACCGCGGCCCCAGACACAAAGGGCTAAGAAAGAACATGGGTGGTTTTTAGTCAGTAGAAGTCTGACACTGAGTTATCCACCAGTGTATCTTTGCATCGAGAATTTCTCAGTAGCAGTCACTAAGTTTGGCTTTTTGCCCGATGATGGCAATAAACATGGGATTTATAACGTAACTGGGTGTATTATAAGGTACATCATCATCATCAACAGCCTATTAATGTTCCCACTTCTGGGACACAGGCCTCCTCTCTCTTTGAGAGGGAATGGGCTATAATCTACCACGCGGGCCCAGTGCGGATTGGTAGATGTCACATGTCTTCGAATGTTTGGTTCTAAGCCATGCTGGTTTCCTCACGATGTTTTCCTTCACCGTTTTGAGAATCTGCCTGGATTCGAACCCACGACCTGCTGTTCGTAAGTCGGGGCCGCCACCACTGGGCCACCGCTGCTCTCACTGGGCCATAAGGTACATCTCTGCCTAATCCTTCCGCAATTATAGGCGTGATGTTATGTGATCAACAACATCTAAATTAACACATTATGTCACCAAACCCACACATCTTATCCCTTAACACGTGTAATATAAATTTAATTAAGCATGACGATTTTCGTAACAAGGTATCTACTTATTCAAAGTTAACGAACCAAATTCTGTAGAAATGGAAATTTCCTCTTCAAAGATTAAGATGTTTCTGATAATATTTGCTTTTACGATAGCCTTGAAAGTTAGAAGAAGATCAACGATCTTGGATTCTACTTCTACTTCTAGTAAACTTGATAATGCTTTACTTTTACTTAAACTGTGTCCACTTTTTTGTTACTTTCGTCATTTATAGATATCTCTATTTATGCCATCATCTCCTATCTTATCTTATGTTATCTTTTCTTTGTGTGGTATATTCATCATCATCTCATCTGCCTAGCCTTTACCCAAATATTTGTAGTATCTCTAGTATATTATCATTTTAATAATACTTGTTTGTTTTCAAATAAGGTATTTCACAAAAAAAAAACTTATTAGTCCGTCTATTAGATTTTAGAAAAAAATATTGGATACATTTTTTTTGTTTTACCAAATTAATAAAAATTGACGAAAATAAAACGTGTTAAAGGTCATGAGTGGGGGGCTTTTGACATCACTTACTGGGTAAAAAGTACTAACCTAGTAAAACACGACTTGACAAGACTTTTCGAAGCACAGTTTTGTCTTCATCTTATTTATTTATTTAACTATTTATGTACACACAGTAGACAACACAGGAAAATTATTAAATATAACATTAAAGTACAAAGGTACTGCTTATTTCTCAAGAAATTTCTGCCAGCAGACCTGCAAAAGGAGAAATGAAAAAAGAAATGTAGACTATAGTGTGTGAGAAGCGGAAAATAATTCAGTGATTATGTGTCGTACGTAACTAACTTAACCTATATAACAATATATACACATATAAGAAAATAATAATATATACGTATATAAATACACAAAGTTAATATATATAAACAAATAAAATATATACTTATGTACATAAAAATCACAATGGAGAGGAAAGGTAATATTCTTTCACTCTGGTTTTGAATAATGAGATAGTCTTAAGGTCCCGAATGCTAGGCGGAAGTGAGTCTCTATCTAAGTATCTTTTGTTTAAGTGTAAAAAAAATATGTGTCCATTTTTTTTTAAATCTACAGACCGAAGAATTTTTAGGTGAACACCCGTAGTTTATTTATTGTCGCCTGGTTCATCCAAGGATATCCTAGTTCGACTTTGTTGAAAGTGTTGTTAAACAATAAAGTATAATTATTCAATCAATCTATACATAATATCTTAACTATCTTAATTGAGTTTTCTAAACTTTCTAAATGCTGCAACTGACGGCGACGGTTAGTGAGGTTCTCTCGTACACAATGTATTCAGGCAATCAAAGGACACCACAGACAAGGTTTTCAGATGGCACTAAGTCAGGTCTAACGAACCAAACAGTATGGAAATTTGTCCTGCCTTTGAGGCCTTGTTGTCACATTTTGAAAACAAAACAAGTTTCGAGTCGTATTATTCAGTTTTCCTTGAGATTTTGGCTTTCGTTTCCAGTTTTTTTGAATTATCGTCTTTAGTTTTCATGTTATTGCACCAGTTTTTGTGCCAAAAACGACTTTTTATTGAATAAGTATTTTGCGAGGCGTCCGTCCGGTTTTTAATCAAGTTTATTTCTGTCTGGTATGATTTGGGTGTCGGCAGTACATTATTGTAATATGAGGTTTCTAAGAAATTGAATAACTAGCTCAGTAACCTATTTTATTAATTTTAATCTTCAATTGAATCAATGTGGAGCACCTACATAGACGATTTTCTAAGAAAACCATATCACAAAAAATTATTAGGGCAGAATAAACGTGAGATTAAATTAAAAAATATGTATTAAATTTCAACATTCTTTAATTCACAGATTATATTCATTCTTAGCTACTTGAAAATGCCTCAGAAAAGAGATTTCGTTTTTAGCATACAATAATATTTTTCCCTAGAACGATACGACAGCCATAAATTACTTTACGTTACACACCAGTGGAGAACAGCATCGGTCTCAAGTCAAGACAAATTATACAAAACGAGACGATAATAAGAGGTCAAGGTTGGGAAAGATGAAAGGCACAGAGACAAATGTTGGAAAAATGAAGATTTTTTTCTGTAATTATTTTCGTTAGAATGATTTCTGTTCGAACAAAGGAATTCGTTGGATTTATGGTGGAGGTTTTGGGTTCTTAGATCTGTCTGCACACGTCTTGGTAACAGTATCGCCTACAGTGAAAAGTTATTCCTTTTTTGGGTTGTTAATTTTTTTTTTATTGGTCTCGTTCACAGACGTGCTGAGCGTACAGCGAACGAGACCAATAAAAAAAAATTTAACCCATTTAAGCTAAAAATATTTTTTTAATCAAAAAATATTTTATTCCGCAGAGCTGTTGCAAAATAATCTGATAGGATTACGGTACACTTTTTTTTTATTTTAATCATTGAGATTTACTTTGAAGATTATAAATGTAACATGGAAAAATTATAAAACTTATTCTGTCCCACAGCTGGGCGAAGACGTTCCCATACTTATTTAATCTCAGCGTTGTCTTATAATATTTAAAGCGGAATTTATATTTAGGAGCTCGCAAGCAACCGCAGAATATAAATTTTTAACGTGTTAAGAACTGTGATAAATGGCGGCACTTGGCACCTGGCACTAGACATAAACTATCCGTGCCACGTGGATACTACGAGTTTCCAGCATTTGCCACAATTACCTACATATTATAGCTAGCTGCTGTTATCAGGTTTATAATCCTACAATAGGGATGTTTACTGACAAAAAAAAGTGATTTTAATTAGTCCGTCCGTTAGATTATCGAAAAATATTGGATACGTATTTTTTTGTTTTATTGATAAAACAGAAATATGTATCCAAAATTTTTATCAATAAAAATTGACGAAGACAAACCGCGTCAAAGATTTTAGTGGAGGTTTGTGACATCACTGACCGATAAAAATGCCACACTAATGTCTTAGAATATGACGTCACACGAGTTTCCAAAGCACTGTATCGTCTTCATTTTTTGTTAACGTAAAAAAAGAAAAAATACGTGTCCAATATTTTTGGAAATCTATCTGACGGACTAATTAGACTTTACTTTACTTTACTTTATTTGTTTACTACTCTATTGAAGTTGTTAACATTATCTTAAATATGGTAATTTATTGCGATACTTCCCAGTGTCCACCACCGACTTCCCCACCAGTGGTGGACAGCGACCTAACATTTTTAAATATCTTAAAAATTAAGTCGCTGCCCACCAATGGATGAGTATTCTCGTGGTTCACTAATGACGGACGGAGTGGCTTAATAATTTAATCCAAGTAACCACCACTTTTAACTAATTTTATTACTTTATCTGAAGACTAGTAATAGATACCTATAGAGATGTAGGTATACGAGGTGGACATGCGTAGTGGACACCGAGGAAGCATCGATTTATTGGAGTTTATTTAAATCCTAAAATAAATCTACTGATCGGATTTGGATAACACAGATAATTTATAACCTGGATTAACACATAGGATATTTTTTATCGAGTTGTAGCGGGTGAAGCCGCTGGCAACATCTTTTATTCAATAACATTATCAGGAAAAATAAAACAGCCTCATTGGTAGTAAACACGACTGCTAGCCGTAAGTATCTTAGCTCAATTCCCGGATCGGACAAATGTCTAAACATCCCGTCGGGGCTGCGGGTTGTTCGAAAGATATACCGCGGCCTCGGCACAAGGGTGAGGAAGGAACATGGATGGTTTTAGTCAGTAGATGTCTGACTCTCCCTTCCGCTCTGCCCAGAGCGGGAGAAGGGTTATTTGATGATTTCGCAACCCCCAAAAAAAGAGGGACCTAAACCTAACTAGCGTTTGTTTAAAAGTGAAAAAAAAAACTTACAAGAAATCACATCGTTTGGGTTATAAAGGGTGTAAAAGTACCCTTAACGCCAACGAAGGGCACTCGTTCACCCCATCACTGCGACCTTTTTTTTTTCCAGATCATACCTGGGAACCCCCTAGTTACGGAGATATTGGGGGTCAAAGTTCCAAATTTTGCACAGCTGTTTTTGTAAATACTAGTTATTTAGGTTATAACTTTACTTAAATTACCTCCATGACCCGTTTACTCTTCAAAGCATCCACTAGCACAATGTTTTAAAAGTGCTACATTGAGGTTTACCGTAAAATGAGATTTTTGACCCCAAAAAAAAAGTCGTTTCCCAGCAAAAAAAAAATTGCGTAGGGGTAGTTTGAGTTTGATGTACAGAATGCTTGGTTGACGTATGTGAGTTTGATATACAGAATGCTTGGTTGACGTATGTGTGCAGGGTTAATTTACACCCTGTATGAATGTCGCAGTGGCTCATGCACTCGTCACTTAAATAATTTCCTTTGATTGTCCATACACGCTTGTCGCTAAAACTCAGAGTTTGTGGCCGAACAGCTAGGCGTGAGGAGTGTGGCTCGCCACATGATACCACACTGAGTTCCGTCTGAAACTCCGTAATTTGTTTCAGTCTTGTTCGGACACGGAATCCTGTACTGGTGTAATGTAGTAATAGTATAGGAAAATCACTTACTACTTCTTTCTGTTGTTATACCAGTTGGGAGGATTTAATCCAATTGCTTTAAGTTTTACTTGCGATAAAAATGAGGCAGGGGTGATGCGTGTTGTGTGGTTAAGGTTTGGTTTATGGAATAAAATTTCACAGCAAGGCTATAACCTGTACCCTTCTTCGTGCTCGAGGGCAAGGAGATGACGGATAAAAGAAGTTAAAGTGTTGAAGTGTTGAAGTGTTGTGTGTAGCGGCGATCGGCGGCGGCGACCTCTCGCGCCCGGCCCTGGTGCAAGCCATGGTCCGGGGCGAGGAGGAATGGGACGCCATCGTCTCCTTCTGCGAAGCAGTGATGCTGGCGAAGGAGGTGGCGGAACGCGAGAGGGAGAGAACCTCTCGTCCCAGCCGCCGCGGGAGGCGCTCCGGGCGTCGGGGGTCCCGCGATGACCTCCGGCCACCGTAGACGCGGGCCTGTGGACGGTGAGTGATGGGCTAACTCGCCGTCCGTCCGTCTCATGACGAAAACAGGCTGTGTCGACGGCGCGTTCGTGTTCCACGCGCGCCTCAAAGAGATGTCAGCAACATGGGAGGGGCCCCAAGGGCCGACGCCTGTCGGGGCCGCGGGTTGTCCTCTGGTTATCGCGGCCTCGACATAGAGGGCGAAGAAGGAACATGGGTGGTTTTTAGTCAGTAGAAGTCTGACACTCCCTTTCGCTCTGCCTAAGAGCGGGAGGGGTTATTCGCTGAATTTACACCCACCAAAAAAAAAAAAAAAAAGTGTTACGGGCAGATTGTTAATGTACCTACGTGTCAAATTTGAAAACCTGCCCGTAAAACTTCAAGTTAAAATTTTGTTGCAATTCGTTTTTCCACTTGTCGGTTGAAGTTTTACTTCTACTATGTGTCCCAGCACACATTTTGTTTTTTTTTTGTTCTTCCTCTCCCACTCCGTACCTACTTGATTCATTCCTCTTTATCACATGCCCATACCACGGCAGTCGATTGCTTTTCAACTTGTCTGTACTTGCCACAAATTTTAAACTTCCTCAAATATACTTACTCATTACTTTACTTTATAATATAGAAATTAGGTGTTGCCAGCGGCTTCGCCCACTACAACTCGAGAATTATCCCACAGTAGATTAAATCGGGATAAAAACTATCCTATGTGTCCAGGTTATAAACTATCTGTTTACCGAATTTTATACATATCTGTTCTGTAGTTTTTGCGCGAAAGAAAACAAACACACGTGTAACAAACATCCATTCATACAAAATTACAAACTTTCACGATTCTAATATTAGTAGTATTTAAAATATGAATATCAAAGTCTAATAACAATCACCAAGCGATTCCTGTCTAGAGTTACACGGTAGTTTAATATTCCACACTGATGCAATAACTGTGACTCAGTGAGTGGTACAGAAATGTAGATGCAAGTGCCAATCGCAGTCAAGGATAACTGACAGTCGATTAAGTTCCGGCTTTGACAAGAAATCTGTACATACTAGGTACGGTTACGGATATCCGGTTCCAATATTCGATGACGTATGGGTTACCTTACTATGGTTGGGCTTTGAAATTACGGTACACTAAATGCTGTTCTCTGATTGGTTAGGCATGTTTTGGGTTTGACGTGAATGTACGGTTATTTGTTACCTAATATTTTAAGTCTATTTGCTTAATTTTGTAGTGATCAAAATAAAATGAGAATAAACGAGAATATAGTACCTATCTTAATCTTTTATTGACTGCCTCGTTGGTCGCAAGTGCGGCTGCTTAGCATGAGGTCTTTTTTTTTTTGGGGGTGGGTGGGTAATCATCAAATAACCCCTCCCGCACTTGGGCAGAGCGAAAGGGAGTGTCAGACTTCTACTGACTAAAAACCACCCATGTTCCTTCTTAGCCCTATATGTCGAGGCCGCGGTGACTAGTGTACAACCCGCAGGAGACATGAGGTCTTACGTTAGATTCCCGGATCGGGCAAAGAGTTATTGGATTTTTCCATCAGCTATTACTCAATAGTAGCCTCGGGGTCCGGATATGTACCCGGTTGATGGCAATAAATTAGCCCTTAACATATATAACTGGCGGAATGTGGGGTACACCTCTGCCTACTCCTGCGGAGATTACCGGCGTGATGTTAATGATTTTTATTGTTATTTTATATAAGAACCGAGTTATAAACTCAACGCCCCCCCAAGCCTATAAATAGAAGGAAGAAAATTTCATAACAAACGAAAATAATTAAGATAGACATGTTTATGATGTTTTGAAATACAAACTGTCGGTCCACATCAGTTTGTGAAAAACAAACAAGACATTGACTTGTCTATAGCACTCGATAAAATGGGGAGAGTCTGTCGAGGTAGACATTCATACTTTTTGATATAAGGAGATGAGAAAACTTTGTAAAGACTTAGGCATAAATATGAGCTGCTCGGTTTCTGTGTTCTGTACGACTATTCGTTTTAATTAGAAGATTAATTTATGTGAGACGGTAGTAATTGACTACGAGCGGGCGTCGTCCCACTTGTGGACAAAGGCCTCTCCCCATGACATCTAGTTTTGTCAATCTCTTTTTAGTCTGCCACAACGTCTCCTGGATATGTCAGGGCTTTAAACTAAATCGTATTTTTTAGAACATTTTTCTGTTCGTCACTCGTTTACAGTTTACAAAGACAGATAACATCATTCAGTATCTGGAAAGTGGTTGATACAACAGCTAAAATTTGTAGAACTCACACAACACAACATATCCTTTTAGCGTTTAAAAATTAAACCTATTTTTAACTGACCTCTATAATACAGTCAGAACCGGTTTATACAATACCCCTTGGTAAGACTGGTTGTCAGACATTTAGGCCACTAACTACTTGTGACGATAGCAAAGATTAATATTTATGGTACGGAGGAAACTTGGTATTTAATGAGTGGTTACCCATCCAAGGACTAATCTAGGCATCATCAGATCGACCCGAGTGGTAGAAAGCCACGAGCTCCTTCAAAGATTTTCATAGTCAAACAAACAATAAATCCAAAGAAGCCTGCATTTAATTTACACCATTTAAATCCACAATACGACTCAATACTTCATCACTTGAACACTCAATATGTATAATTAATTACCTCCTGGGTGGTACGGGTGATCTGTTAGGACTAGTTTCCCAACAGTTTGTCAATGTCAGTAGCAAGTTCCCAACTAAGTTGAACTAGTATCGCGGTGATCGCTGACGTCAAACGTAATGCTCGTCATCGCTGGTATATATGCCACTTGTATTGTTGGTGTTTTAGACTAATTAGTGTGATTTGTGTTGTGGTTTTTGTTTGTGTCGTTTTCTATTCCACCTCTGATGTAAGTTGCACCTTATCTAGCATATCATTCCCTGTGTGCCTATTGGCCTTGTTCTTTTCTGTGTCCTGCTGATATGGAGGGAAGTGGAAATTTCTGCCTTTCCTACTCCTCCGCTAATCTTTTCTGATTAATTTCGATGCGGGATCCAAGACAGTCAAATCATTTCTCTGGGACTTCGTCGAGCTTCATTGTCTCGGCGCTTTTCTTGTGGTCGCCACTGTTGATTCTGGATTACAGGAGTTACAGTGATTTGGGAATAGTGAGGCGGGCTTGTCCCATTTAAAAAAATAGCATATCATTTTCTTTTACCCAGAACAGCCATGTTGGTATTATACATGAGATCGGGCAAAGTGTTATTGGGGTTTTCAATTAAGGCTTTTTTAGTACTAGCAGCCACGGAGTCTGGATTTGTGCACGGTTAAAGACAATAGGCTCTCCTCTTATAACAAGGAACTTATATATAACTGGCAAAAGGTTTTCTGCCTTCGGGTATTAGGCGTGATGCTATGTTAGAACTGTCATTTGCTAATAAAAGTGCGAAAAAACCAGGCAGCATCGAATCATAGAATAACCCCTCCCGCTCTTGGGCAGAGCGAAAGGGAGTTTCAGACTTCTACTGACTAAAAACCACCCATGTTCCTTCTTCGCCCTCTATGTCGAGGCCGCGATAACCGGTAGACTACCCGCGGCCCTGGAAACCGGGCCTTACGCTGGCTTGGCTATCTGTAACTATCCTTACAGATAGCTCTATAAGAAAACTGTGTGGTGCTTTCTTCACAAGACCATCTCAGACTTTAATCTCCATGGTCTTCATGTGTGTATTGTACCTTATTGTTAACCCAAACGATTTTAAAAGATTAAAAGAGTAACCTTTGGAGTTTCTTGCCGTTTCTTCTCTTTATTAATCGACCAATGCACCGAACCGTGCAACTTTTTATCTACGTTTTATAAATGCCCATGTAGGCCTAAAGATAATAGTATAGAACTCTTTTCCAGTTTGAAGTAACATGGACACTACTTTTAGAGGTCATATCAGACCACCAGGTTCTATTTGTTATTGTACACGAATACCTACATGTTTTTTTTTTAATTAAACAATGCTTAAGGAAGAATATCACAAAACGGTACCTCTCCTGTTGTACTTCCTGGTTTATTCTCAGTAGTGGAATTCACAGGGCTGCTAATAACTGTGACGATAAGGATCTCTGCGTGGAAACAGAAGTACTCCAACAGCCGTCATTACCTGACCTATCTTCGCACATAACTTGCCCTTCATACGAGGGGTCAAATCATGTTGGACACTGACTGTTCAACCCCACCAGTTTGTAAACTTTACTACTACGAAAACTAATATTTCAGTAATTCCGAAATGTTTGATGTTTTCTACTCCTAAACCAGCACTGAACAAATAATTTACTACTTACTACAGACAATTTTAATACCTGTATACTTCTTGTTAAATTAAAGCCATTTTAAAGGTTTACATAGCTACAGTATTCCTTTCAATTCTTTGAAACTAAAAACTGTTTACCGTTTGTATTTTAAAAGCGACGCAATAATATTCAGCAGAAAACTGATTTTCAAGAGCTGTAGTACATAATAGCTTTGAATTTTCACTTTCTTTATGTTATTCATCAAAATTTAATTCTTTTGTAATAACTTATTTAGAGATAACTAAGTCCTAAGTAAAATATTGGTAGAGAAACTGAAATTATTAAGTAACGCAATGCCTATTTTAGTTTAGAACTCAATTTAGTGTTTTTTCATAGAAAGGCTAAAATACTTTTTGGTACAAGATTATTATATTGAAAGTTGATGTAAGTAAAAAATAACCGGTCTTTGTTGGACTTTTCATAAACTTCAGTTAATTTAACATTTTTAATAAAATAATGGTCACGGACTTTTGTTACGGCTTAGAACAAAAAGGCATTATTTAACGACTGCGAAGCACCCAAATCACCTTACAAATTAATATTACATACTTTATATCCATTTTCATTTCCGAAAGTACAAAATTTGGCCTTTTCAGGCATGTAAGTACCCACTACAAAACAAAAAGCGAATTATTTCCCACAACACAATACATTGTCTCTTTTCTTCAGAATAACACAATAACGTTGATGGCAAAAGCGCAATGAATATCAAAAGTATTGGAAATTTCTCGAAGCCCTTCATTTTAATAACACCCATTTGAGGGCTCGTTCAACCCAAAAGGATTTTGTTTATAGCCCATTAATGAATTTCGTTCAAGAATCATTGCGAACAGACCTTTCATACCTTAATTTGTAAAGGTATTGGATATTAAGCGTTGATCGTCTTTTGTATGCCAGGCTCGTATTGTTTGTGGTAAGCGGATCCATAGCTAAGTTTTGCTTAAGCAAACGACTTTCAGGATGTACGTATTATGTGGAAATGGGTTTTGAATTTCCAGAGAAAGCTTTTTTTTTTTTTTTTTTTTTTATAATAATATTCCACAACTATCACACAACGCCATCTAGTCCCAAGCTAAGCAGAGCTTGTGTTGTGGGTACTAGACAACTGATAAACATACTTATATATTTCTAAATACATACATATTATAGATGAATTACACCCAGACACAGAACAAATGATCGTGCTCATCACACAAACATTTGTCCTGGGTGGGAATCGAACCCACGACCTCCGGCATAGCAGTTAGGGTCACTAACCACTAGACCAACAGGCTAGTCATCAGTCAGCTTTAAAGTTTTGTGTATGGAGCATTGGTTCCACTAAAGTATTATCTTTATTGTAGTACAGGAAAAATGATGAAATAGATGCTGGAAAATTGTAGCGATATTTTTAGAGTAATACCAGTAACCGTTACAGGATCACTGTTACGGTTACGGTAGGTTGAGAAAATGAGGCGATAAGCACAAAAATCATAAAACGTTATCTTTTACCTATATTAAATTAATAACAGTTACTAAATCATGCTTGAAGTACGCTTAATTCGAGGAGGAATGGGACGCCGTCGCCTCCTTCTGCGAAGCAGTGATGCTAGCAAAGGAGGTGGCGGAACGCGAGAGGGAGAGAACATCTCGTTCCAGCCGCCGCAGGAGGCGCTCCGGGCGTCGGGGGTCCCGCGATGACCTCCGGCCACCGTAGACGCGGGCCTGTGGACGGTGAGTGATGGGCTAACTCGCCGTCCGTCCGTCTCTCAAAACAGGCCGTGTCGACGGCGCGTTCGTGTTCCACGCGCGCCTCAAAGAGATATCAGCAACATGGGAGGGACCCGAAAAGGCCGACGCCCGTCGGGGCCGCGGGTTGTCCACAGGTTATCGCGGCCTCGACATAGAGGGCGAAGAAGGAACATGGGTGGTTTTTAGTCAGTAGAAGTCTGACACTCCCTTTCGCTCTGCCCAAGAGCGGAAGGGGTTATTCGATGATTTTACACCCGCCAAAAAAAAAAAAAAATATGCTTAATTAGGGCAACGCCTCTTTGAGGAGTGGTTTGAGAGGCGTCATGGCGCCCTCACCTTCCGTCTGACGCAGGTCGTCAACAGAGACGGTGGTTTCGGGAGGTACCTGCACCGAATCAGGCGGGAGGAAACGCCTGGATGTCACCATCGTGAGGAACGGCTGAAGGACACGCTGGGGCACACCGTGGATGTCTGCCCCGCTTGGGCCGAGCCACGCCGTGTTTTCGTAGTGGCGACCTGTGAGAGGTGCAAGCCATAGTCAGGCAGGGACGAGATTGAATGGGACGCCGTCACCTCCTTCTGCGAAGCAGAAGATAGCAGATGATAGAGAAGGAGGTGGCGGAACGTGAGAGGGATAGAACCTCTCGTCCCAGCCGCCGCGGGAGACGCTCGGCCTCGGCATAAGGGCTAAGAAGGAACATGGGTGGTTTTTGGTCAGTAGAAATCTGACACTCCCTTTCGCTCTGCCCAAAAGTGGGAGGGGTTGTTTGAAAATCCCCCCCCCCCCCCTCCGAATAAATAAAGTATGCTTAATTTACTGATCCAAAAATATTTCTTGAGAAGAAATCGGTAAATTAAAACACAAATCTCCCAAGCAATCACACAAAGTATTCATAACTGACATCTGATGAAAGGCATCAGTCGAATCCAATTCACAAAAAATCCCCTATCGAAACCTCACATCTAATGGAATATGATGCAGTGATTCCGGAGTTTCCCTCCGCGTCAAAACCACGCCATGATGGATGATCGGTCCATTCATAATGTTATTAGTTCAATTGTAACGTGAGGGTAGATGAATTAATTTGTGGAGTTCGTTTATGTGGATGATGTGGTCGTTTTTCGGCTAACATTTATATTTGATTTATTTTTTGAAGTTTTGATCGGTCGGATATTTAGCGATTTGAGCGATTCGATTCTTTTACAACTATTTTGTTTTTCAGTACCACTGTTTTAGCAAAACAGACGAGTGTATTGAGCTTGTAAATGTTTAACCGTTTGGCAAGAATTCCCAATAATTTAAACTATTCGATGGTCAATGTGACCGTTAAGACCGGTATTAATTTTGGATGCGCGATATTGTTATACAACAACAGACAACACAAAGTGACACTGACACAGTGACAAGTGACACGTAACATCACGCCTGAAATCCCCGAAGTTGTAGGCAGAGATATACCCACATTTTGCCCGTTATATCAAATGAAGCTATTTCCATCAACCGGACACAAATTTGGATTCCTAGGTTGAACTGAGAAATTCCTGATAGAAAAACGCAATAAAAATTTACCCAACCCAGAAATGACACCCAGGACCACATGTTCAGCAGTCTTGCATGCAATACATCAACGAGGACGCTAAGTGATATCTAGTCGAATAATAAGAGGTATAAATGCCTTATTGTTGTTTCAGTCTCTCAAAATACTTCAAAAAGCTGTTTTGTAATCAAAATTCAAACCAACTCAGAGCGGGGCCCCACTTGTCAAGCCTATCATAATAAAAACAATTTACCCTTGATAGAGACACTCAAAGGCTGTCAAGTTTCATTGTACTTAAACTGTACTTAACAGTAATTTTGAGTGTCCATTTAGAAGTTTTGGATTGTTAATGATTCTCCATTTACACTGTTTAGTAAATCACTGTTTTGTTTGGCTGATAGTAGTTTTAGTAATGATTCGTTGTATTATGATGAATAAAAAGCTACATTAACAGCGATAATCTCTTAGAATACCTAAAAATATCTTCACTTAAGACCAATTTTTGACATCTGAAAAATACATCAAATGCATTGCATGTTTTACATATTTGTCTACAAAATGATCAAGGTGCCACAAATATTTATTCTTGACACACTAGTTATCTGTCTGTGATTGATTTACTTATCAACTCTTTGGCGCAAAATATCATCATAATTTTATTATGCCTAGCCTTTACTCAACTATATTGGGGTCGGCTTCCAGTCTAACCGTATGCAGCTGACTACCAAACAAACGCAGACTATAATATTTTTAAATCATAGTACTAAGGAATCAAGCCCCAGTCGATTTACTATTAAAATATATTTTTGTTATAAAATGGTTTTGCATAGAATTGTCATAAAGTGGATACATTCAATTTAGCATCAAATTGCTCCCAATTATTTAAATAGAAGAGAATATAGCTGCTGCTTTTGTAAAATTAATTGAACATTGGAATGAATTTTACAAAAAACGTATTCTGATACAAAATAATAAATATCTTATAATCGTATAATTATATCATTTTCCGAATAAATTGAAAATCACTATTCAGGTATTTTTAATATTTTATTTGAAACTAACTTTCTCTATTTTTTAATTTTTACCCGACTACGGCGAAGTCAAAAGAAATGGTAATGATTAATAACTCTATGTAGTTTTCGTTATTTCCACACCAAACTAAATTTAAAATCCCTGTTGGTAATTTTTTTGAATAAAGGTAAAGAAATAGGTCAGCTTACTGTTTGGATGTAATAAGGTACCTCAAGTACCTCTTGTACACTATTGCTTCTTATATCTGACCTCGTTATTAAAACATCTTCAAGGCAACTAGGCAGTTGCCTTTAAGATGTTTTAATAACGCTCGCTTATGAGAAAGTCGTCCACCGCGGTCATGAGATTAGTTAGTTTTTTTAATTGTTATTAAACCACTAAAAACAGATCATATTTAATTTCAGTGGAGTTTGATCTTCTAAAGCTTATAGAACATTGCGGCCACAAAATAGAATTTGATTCTCTTATGAAGTTATCGGCTGGGCCGCGTTTGGGAAGCTTAGTAGTATCTTATTTATCTTCTTGTCCAACTTACCACGTGTCTCAAGACGAAAGTCTATGACCAGTGTGTGTTGCCAGGGATTACATACGGGTCCGAAACGTGGTCGCTCAATATGGGCCTCATCAGAAAGCTCAAAGTCACCCAAAGGGCAATGGAGAGGGCTATTCTCATAGTTTCCGTGCGTGATCGAATCAGAAATGAAGGCATCCGCATGAGAACTAAGGTTACCGACACAGCCCGAAGAATTGCCAAAGTGGCAGTGGGCAGGGCACATTGCTCGCAGAACGGATGGGGTCGGAAAGTTCTGGAGTGGCGACCGCGAACCGGAAGACGTTGCGTTGGAAGGCCTCCCACTAGGTGGACCGATGACCTGGTGAAGGTTACGGGGATCTGCTGCAGGCCTATGTCCAGCACTGGACGTCTTTCGGCTGTAATGATGATGATGATAAAGTCATCAAGTATTTAAACTGACTGATAACTGCTGAGCTGAGTCGGGCAAAATTTAATTGGGATTTTTCATCAGGAATATCTGAATATCTCAGTAGCAGCCACGAAGGATTGATGTATGCCCTTTTGATAGCAATAAGCTCGCCCCATATAACAGAGGACTTAACATAACTGTGGGTATACAGTAGTAGATCCACATTTTACACACACACGATACACGTCTCACTAAACTTTCAGTGATTACAGGTACGATGCTACGTTATTTTTGCTGCAAAAAAAAAGGAATTCAAGATTTATCAATTTTAATTGTACTTTTATCTTTTCAATGAAAACTTTATAATAAACCGCCATTCACAACTTAACATTAGCCATCCATGAAAGATTACGCTCCTATCAAGTTTCATCTAAATAGACGAGATACGCAGACAGGCATAACGTTTAAAGAACCATAGTGGCATTCATTTAGAAAACTGTCTCCAACTATGAGTCAAGTCCAATCATCTGACCGTTAACTTTCCTTTTATGCTAATATAATGAACGAAGTCAGGCTGACTGTGGAACTTTCTTAATATAATATGCGAAAAGTCAAACAGTGGAGGGTTTGCCGTTTATAATTTTAGGCAACGATAGCTTGGCCCTTTCTAGTCATTCGTTAAGCTCCATATCAATTTGTTGTTTGGTTTGTAAAGTCGACTCTAATAGAGTATTATTGGAAACGAAATTTGATTGACCCCTCGTATCCTATTTATCAACAACCAATATTCCGTAATCAATCTCAGTATGTGGTTCTTTATACTGTTTGCGATGAAAATTGGATACTCTTCAATCAATTTCATATGATTCACTGAATTAAGTGAAACAAAGAGTGGGTAATTAACATATTTAATATTGCTTTAATTACGAGTGCTGAATTAACAATTATTTTACTATCAATGGCTGTCAGGGGTTGAAATCTTTTAATTACCTGCCTATTTTCGGAAATGCCGTGCCTTGAAGTACCCCTCAACTAATTGTATCCTTTTTGATGAACCACCCGCTGCTCGTTGATTCTCGTCTAGCTATTTTGCGAAGGTAAATACCTAATTTACGTTGGGCTTTTAACAACTTAGTCTGAGCCAATTAGTTCTTTAATTTTCATGCTATTTGTATTTACGTGTCTTAGTATGTTATCCAGATGATGATCAATCGTCAGATTATTTTCCGCTGGACATGGGCCTCCCAGTTTGATGATTGAAAACGAACATTATTGTAATCGTTTATAAATAAATAAATAAATAATCTAATCAAAATCTAATCTATTTTTAGCAAAAAAACAAAATAAAAAAACGAAAAATAAGGACGCGTGGAAAAAACTACAGAGGCCCTTTTTACCAAAAGGAGCTATAGCTATCAAACAGCAGATTTTCCTTTGTGTATCCAAAACAAATTACATTAACATGTAGCCGGTAATACCATTCAGTCGGAGCCATGGCCGACCTCATCGATAAACCGGAAGCCCTCAAAACCCATTATGGTTTTATAACCTTTGTTATAAACATTGAACAAACAAGGTCGCAAATGTCACTTCAAATAAATCAAAGGAAAAAGGGGGAGAGATTATGAATTTTATTACAGCGTTTTAACTTGCAATTTCTTGTAGAACTTATTTACTTGTAAAGCTATGGGTATTGAGTATATATGTTTTTTGGCTCAATTAAAAAGCGTGAAGGACATAAAAATGCTAGTTACATTTTGCAATAATTTTTAAAACAGTATTTTTTTAGGGTTTCGTAATCGAATGTCTAAAAACGGAACCCCTTATAGATTTGTCATATCTGTCCAGCAGGGCTATTGCGTATCTTTTAAATGTTAGTGGCTATCATTTTGTCCATGGATTAACTGTCAAATTGGTTATGGTTTAGTACAAAATGGTACCATTTGACAGTTAATTGATAGGCACTATAGGTTAGCCACTGTCATTTAAAAGATACGCAATAGCCCTGCTGGTCCGTCTGTCACAGCCACTTTATTCAGAAACTATTAAGACTACACACGCGCGACACACAAAATAGCGGGCGCGGGAGTAAGTTTCAATAAACTTAGTAGGTAGATGTATTTTGTGAACCACTTTACGATTTTATTACAAAGAAAAAAAAATTAAGGGTCTCTCCCCATACATGGAATTGAACCTATACGTGTAGGTTGTCTATAGACGAGGTTTTAAAATTGACATTGAAGTTTCTAAAATCAGTTTTTCAAAGACAATCGTTTGGAAACGATTGACTTGGAGATAAAATGAATGAATGATTAGACACTTCCAAAGTGGAAAAATGTGTGTCCGCCTCCTCGCCTGTAACTTTTAAACGAAGCGTGTGAAAAATGATAAAAATATTATATGCTGTAAATCGCAATTTAAACTTTAAGCCAAAATTAGTTTGAAGAATATATAGTGAGAGCAGTGGTGGCCCAGTGATTGCGGCCCCGACTTACGAACAGTTGGTCGTGGGTTCGAATCCAGGCAGGCGCATTATTTTGTTGTAATTTGTTTCATCACCACTGCTCTCAAAACGGTGAAGGAAACCAGCATATCTGAGAACAAAAAATTCAAAGATATGTGACATCTACCAATCCGCACTGGGCCCGCGTGGAGGATTAGGTATAGCCCAACTCTCTCCCAGAGAGGAGGCCCGAGTCCCTGCAGTGGGAACAATATAGGCTGATGATGAATGGTGGATATAATTATAGTCAATAGTTATTGAGATAAAGCACATTTAAAACACCGCAAATAAAACTTTGTCATTTATACAAACACTATGAAAAACAAACTTACACAAAATATGTTTTTCTGTACAACATCCTGCAGCCTAAGGGGATCCTTAACACATACTAAAAATTTTTATAGTCATCCATTTTTTTAGTTATCGGGAACTAGGTCCCGGGCATCAGCTAGTATAATTATGTATAATAACCTCCTCCTTTTTGAAGTCGGTTAAAAAGCAAAGCTGAATGAATGAGGTTGATCCTCATTCATTCAGCTTTGCTTTTTGGCACACGCCAAACTCTTAGGGCTACAAACTTGATATTTCGCACACGTATTTCTCTTATGACGTAGGGATCTACTAAGGAAATTCAACCCCCAAAGGGGTGCAAAAGGGGGGCAAAGTTTGATATTTCCGACAACCACGCGGGCAAAGCCGCGGGCAGAAGGTAGTCACTCGTAAATAAATAAAAATTTAACTGAACTTCATTGTCAACCCACCCAGACCCACTGTATAAACGCTCCCTTCTCTAAATAGTACCACGGATCTTATTTGTTGTAGAGGTCCTTGTGAGATCAATCAATCACGGTGACAAAGCACGGGTTCTGTCGACACTGGCGAAGTTTTGTCGATTTTAGTCGATTAGCCAGTTTCGGGAAACGCGGAATGGTTAAGCGGGTCGCTTGACGGATTGTTACTTAAGGAGCAGCACTGCTGTTTCATTGAAAAGATTCGGTTTTTGAAGTGAATTGAATACTTATTTAGCGGCGAAATGCATTTTTTTTTAGATGTATTGTAACTTTTACACTTGCGTCAGGAGGTCGCTTGACCTGATTACAAGACGGCGCAGGGTGCTTGCGAGAATCTGCGTGTTTGTCAAATATCAAAACAAATGAAATGTTAAGTTGATTTTTTTGAAAGATACATTTTTTAATTTAATATTTAATTATTGTAATAGTTCTGAAGTGTTAATTTTTTTATGTAATATAAATTGTCGTGTACGATAGCGCAATAAATGAATATTGAACTGATAAATAAAGCAATTTGTGCGAAATTATTCCCTAACCATTCCAAAATATTCAAAAATGCACAACGTTAATGATCAAGTTTTCACTTCTGCCGGCACTCACCGGAGTGCAACCCGTTGTTTTTTTTTTGTTTGTTGGTGTTATTAAAGAAAAAGTAGTTAAAGACTAAAAAACCCGACGGAAAAAACTGAAGAGCAAAAAACAAGCATATCTTAAATGAAACAATACTTGGAAGCAGGCGAGGTCCAACCCATTTTCATCACCCCGCCATACCAGTGCCACTCGCGCCATCAAGACGAATCTAACGACGGATATTTTATTCAAATCCCTTCATCCGTTTAGGAGTTATGAGAGAACAAAGAATCAGACTTACATATATACACGCCAAACACATAACCCAAATTTTGTGCTTGGCCGCAGTCGGGTAAAAAGTTGAATCCTGAAAAATTTGTGGTGATTGAAAAAGTAGGATAGAAAACATTATCATGTGACATTGAGACCAAGTAAAACCAACGGACGACGCCAGGAAGATGATGATAATGATGATGAATATTTAAAAAAAACTGTCCAAGTGCATGTCGGACCACGCACAATGTAGGGTTGCGTAGTTACCCATCAAAATATTATGTGAACTTACTAAACTGCTAAACAACCCTGCCTACCTTCGTCCGAACGTTTTTTTGACGTTCGAAAAGTGCTGATTATCACCCTAGTTTGAATAAATGAGTTTTGATTTTGATTTTGATTTTGATTTTGAACGATGATTTTTATTGTAAAAATAAAACAAACTTACATTTGCAGTTTTGAGATCTTGTGCTCATACAAGTACATTTTAAAGGTTGGTCGACTATTACTCGTAAGCTTAGCTGTGATAGTTTTCCTTTGATTTTCGTTATATGTATATGCTATTACCATGATTTTTTTTCACATTCCCAAACACAACCCTTAGTTGGCACACTTGAGTCTAACAGAAATTTGCTCTTATTTCACAAACAAATCCCTTAATCGAAAAACTGTTTGAGCAAACTCGTAATGTTTAAAGACCTATCCAACGACGCCCCACACAATGGACTGTGGGAGTAAAAAAAATCATCCCCACTTTTATTTGTATGGAGATACCCAAAAATAAAAAAATTACAATATTTTACTTTAGTACGTTGTCGGCGTAACTCATTCGCTCATGCTAAATTACAGCTTTCTAGTACTAAGCGTCTTTGAGATATAGTGCGGACGGACAGACAGACAGACAGACAGACGGACGGACATGGTAAAACTATAAGGGTTTCATATTGACTACGGAACCCTAAAAGTCAACGTACGCTACAAATTATTTTCCATTTTTGTGCATTTTAGATGCACGAATTCAGTCACAATATGACAAAGTAACAATTGAAGATAATGTTCCAACAATCAATTAGTTTCACAATGACGAGTGCAATGCAAAGACATTTCATTGTGCAGGCCTGACTGTATTGTCCTGTCTACGTCTATTCAAAGTTTTTGTTTATCGTATTGTTCTAGAATTTGGTTAATAAATAACTGAAAAGTTAGTAATTTGGGTAGTATAAATTTCATGACAGTGTATCATAGACTGTCATAAAATTGATAGTCTTCTAACTATTACTTCTTCTTTGACAAGAAGTGATCATAATACAAGATATAAAACATTTTAAGACCCAAAAAAAAAACAATATAAACTGAAATAAGTCTAGATTAAACACAATGTAAAGATAAAATACCAAGCAATAAACAACGCGAAGCTGAAATTGATTTATCAACAGATTCAACTGCAAACAAATCGACTAGAGACAGAACGAGAATTAATGACAATCCTATTCAAATAGATAATGAAAATATAAATACAACAGATGAATACGAAGTTGTAGAACGATCAATTTGTTCGCACAATCATGTGCAATCGAGAAGCATCGGCGTTGAAACTCGACGACGGTATTGTTCACTCCACGATTGTTGAAAGTTGTCTCTGTGTGCGCAAAGGGAAGTTTTATTTAGTCCACGTAGTTCTAACGCCTTTCTACACACCTTATGGATCTTCAATGAGCAGGTGACTCTGTTGTGAGTTGTTGGTTAGGTTATCTGTGGTCGTGAATATTGGTTTGTTTAATTTAGCGTTGAGACTTTTTTTTGTAGAAGATTTGACGTTACTTTATTCTGATTTTTTAAAATCAAATATGTGTTTTAAACTTTAATTGATGATAACGAGTTACGAAGACTTGACATACTGCTAAGAGAAAAGCTGTTATTTATATTTCACTTACGTGTGCCAAGTTTACGACTCGACGTGCAACATAATAACTTAATCAACCTTAATAATCTTAAGACTACCACGATTATACTTCATCTTAAACAAATTCTCCCCCCAAACTTTAAAGATAATTGAAACAGCCAGTACACAGAGTGTAATAAAAACAAAAAGGCAAAGTTTGTAGAATTACTCAACGTTTCCAGCTAGGCTTATACAGATGTTGAGAGCTTACCCTTAACCCCTTCGAGTTGATGAATTGTACGAGTTAAGATTAAGACAACTGCCTCCTCATGCTAAGCAGCGGGACAAATTCGCACCAACTAAGATATTCTTGGCTGTAATTAAAGGATGAAACTCAAAATGTATGTCGTTAAATTTGAATTGCTTCATTTTGTTGCTGACTTACAGACCCTCCTTGGATGTAAATATAAGGTCTGGCCTCCTTCTGTTTTCATTGCCCCGAAATCATCTGGTAAGGCTTTTTCATCTGTAGAATTTATTAGGGTTACTGGATAGCACGGTAGAAATGAAAAGTGGATGGTATTTATTATGAGAACCTTTTTTGGAACCTTATTTTTAGTTTTTTTATTTAAGGGTGACTTTTCTGAGGGTTTGTTTAGGAAATTCAATCATAACGCTGTTATGTTTGCGAAATTGATAAACCCATTTCAATAGAATCACAAACGTACAATCAAATGTATATTGAAGAAAATAAGAGCGACAGATTAATATTTTATGTTTTGGTTTAAGAATAGGGTAGTTAACCAAAAAAATCGAATTAGTCCGTCAGATAGATTACCAAAAAATATTGGACACGTATTTTTTCTTTTTTCACGTAAACAAACAATATTTTTTTTTTCCACAACTATCACACAACGCCATCTAGTCCTAAGCTAAGCAGAGCTTGTGTTATGGGTACTAGACAACTGATAAACATACTTATATATTTCTAAATACATACATATTATAGATAAATTACACCCAGACACAGAACAATTGATCGTGCTCATCACACAAACATTTGTCCTGGGTGGGAATTGAACCCACGACCTCCGGCATAGCAGTTAATGTCACTAACCACTAGACCAACAGGCCAGTCAAACAATGAAAACGTAGTGCTCTGAAAACTCGTGTGACGTCTTATTTTAAGACATTAGTATGGCATTCTTACCGGTCAGTGATGTCACAAACCCGCACTCAAATCATTGACGCGTTTTGTCTTCGTCAATTTTTATTGATTTGATAAAACAAAAATACGTATCCAATATTTTTCGATAATCTAACAGACTAATTAGAATCACATTTTTTTAAGTCAGGAAACATCCCTATTATTCTTACCATTTTACGTGTGCATAGATTTTGTTACCTATTCTTCTTCATAGAGATCTATGCTTTCGAATGGGCTACTATAGTACCTTAACGAATTATTATGCTTTGCGTCTGTAGCTTCGTGTTTTTGTTTTAAATTTAAATGTTCCTACAATGTTCTTATTAAAATTATTGCTTTGAGTTTGAGTTTTACTTTTCACTCTTATTCCAACATACGCTGTTTTACAAAAAAAACCTAAACATCACACAATACTTTCTAAAAGGAGGCAACGGAGCGTGTCCTCTGAGAGTTAAACATTCTCAGCAGGTTATTCACAAGTGCAGTTAAGGTGCTAACGCGAGTTGAATACTTCCTTGTTTCCATACAATTCAGACACAATTTACAAGGGAGTGTCACAGAAATAAGCAAAATTAATGTAAATGCCAACGAGGGTAAAACATGTGCACGTGATTTTAGTTTGGAGTGTTTTTTAAGAGATTTTTTAAAATTGATGTGGAGAGTGTTCGAGTTGAAGAGCATTTGATGCTCGAGTGTGAAACTGTGAAAGTATTTTTTTATGGAATACTTCGCTAGCAGAATGAATAATTTAATGGAGAGAATACCATGAACTGGCATTTGGTACAGATATTGTAGAAATGTCTTACAGAGAATTATATTTTATTTTTATTAGCCTGTCATGTGTCCCACTGTTAGGCAAAAGCCTCCCCTTTCAAGAGAACTAAAAGAAAATGAAAAATAAGCCAAATCTCTAACCTAAAACTAAACTAAACTACTAAACGAATTTTGATAAAATTTGGTACACAGATAGTTTATAACCTAGATTAACACATAGGATTTATCCTGATTTTACGTTCCCGTGGGATAATTTTCGAGTTGTAGCGGGCGAAGGCGCTGGCAACACCACAATGATGGAATTGATTATAATCAATTGGGTCTAGTTTTCAATAATGATTTATATTATATACTTAACAGTATACTGTTATTATAACAGAAGGTTAGGCCTTGTTAAGACACGCATAGACCTGGAAAGTATGGAACAATAGAGAGAAGACCTATACTAATTAACTTAGAAGTAGATAGCTCAAGGCTGACAATGATAATGATGACGATTACGAAAATAAATAAATTAAAACAACCGACTTCAATTAAACAGCATCCAAACCAAAACCACTCAAACTTCGAGACGCAAACTCTCCACATTGAAATTCAAAATTTCAAACAGATTTACACAACATTGGGATACAAATACATTCCCGCCACAGTAGCCATTTATCTCTGCTATTAGCTAACTAGTTTCAGAGCTACTAGCGAGAGCACAGACGAATTGCGAACGTACAAAGTTGGTCTGCCATTCTCCAATATCGTTAATTGAGTTGCTTCAGTATTAGTAAAGGAATATTGAGTGGTAAAAAGGTTGAGTTTTGGTTTAACAAATGTAATTATTGCTAAGTGGGTTTTGAGAGCTTCATTGGGTAATCCTTTTTTGATAGTAATTTGTAGGTTTTATGATAGCGGCATTTGATGGGCAAGAACACGGAACTGACTTGCTCGTTGATCAAGTGGCCGAAAGTGCGACTGCTGTAAAAAAAAAAGAAGAAAATTAAAATTTGAAACTATTTATTACATCATGCATTCATAGATTTAAAAAAATAATACAGTAACAATAACGCTCAATCTATCATTTAAGATTATGTGCGCTATCGGTTATATACATGTGGTAGGTCGGGCCTTTTTATTGAGATTTGCGCCCGGATGATGGCAATAGGGTCACCCCTATTACATGGGACTTAGACTGATGAAATGTAAGTGTACTAATGGTTACCTAGGCTTGATGTCATGTAAGAACACTGAAGGATTTGTATTATAATTTAGTGGTTATCCTAATATTGAAGCCAGACTACAATGAGTACTAAGAATGTCAATACTAAAATTCCAAATCATAACCAAACCACGAACAGAAAAAGGCGAAGGCAAATAACAATATAAAATTTTCTCTCAGTTTTTGTTCAAAACATGAATGAAAAGAATGAAATGCTTACAAATTATCTACCGTTAGACCCTAACATAATATCTACAATAAGTCTGCGAATAAACTAACATATTGGACTTCTAACAAGTTCAAGTCAAGATTTATTCACGGAGACAATAGGTGCTTATCGTCGGAAACTCTGGAAAGTCATAAGTTCGTATCCGAAACTACAATAGCTCCGTTTTTGTGCCTTCCAATCTATTCCCAGAATCTGATATGGAACTTTTCAAACAAAATATATTTTTACTGAAGTTCTGAAAGAGCTAGTGGGGACATTTATTTTTATAAGAATTTAATTCTCTGATTAGCTTGTAGGGTAGACTTATAGTTTCATTATTTTCTTCAGAGAGATTAGTATAATCACATAAAATATGTTTTTTTTGTGATTCATTCATGAATTTAATTCTCTGATTAGCTTGTAGGGTAAACTTATAGTTTCATTATTTTCTTCAGAGAGATTAGTATATTCACATAATAGATGTTTTTTTTGTGACATATCATTCTAAGACATGAATTCCGCTGTAATCCATCACGGAAGCCCATGCGGGTTGAAATATACCTTTTGCCTTTCATTTTTGATTCTAAGACATGTTAATTATCTGAGGAAGATTTTCCATCACCGTATTGAGATTTATATTGGGTTAAATCAAAAATCTATTGGTTTTTCTAGAAAAAAAATATGAATCATAAAATAATTTTCCCTTACAAAAGGCCTTAACTTTATGAAGCGGTTGAAGCGGAAGTTTAGTAGGGTAGTTAACTAAAAAAAAACTTAATGAAAAAGGCACTGACAAAAATAATACATTTGCTAGTAACAAAAAAAATCGAATTAGTCCGTCAGATAGATTTCCAAAAAATATTGGACACGTATTTTTTCTTTTTTTCACGTAAACAAACAATGAAGACGATACAGTGCTTTGAAAACTCGTGTGACGTCATTTATTCTAAGACATTAGTATGGCATTTTTGACCGGTCAGTGGCGTCACAAACCCCCACTCAAATCTTTGACGCGTTAAAACGATAAATCTTCGTAAATTTTTAATGATTTGTTATACTTAACAAAAAATGTGTATCCAATATTTTTCAATAATCTAACAGACGGAATAATAAGAATCACATTTTTTCTAGTCAGTAAACATCCTTATTATTCTATTTTAGTGAATTCATGGCAACATTTTAATTCAAAGCACAGTTTTAAATACAGTATTTCACTGTTTCCTCCTTTTACAAAACGCTGTGTTAACAAAAAGTTAAACAGTACTCTTTTTTCTTTCTCTGTTTTTGTAGTTTTGCTTACGACTGGACTACCTTTATTTTGATCCTAATTAGTTGTTGTCCCTAAGGAAATATTTGTAGCTTCATGTCTTGTATACGGGATTTAATTAAACAAGGAAATGAAACTCCATGTTTAAGATGATGATCGATGTCTAAGCATTAAAAAAGTCGCTCAAACGTGCATAAAGAATTAAATACCCTTTCATAATTTATTTATTTATTCATTATTTATCGTTAGGGAGGATTTTTTTGATACCCTACTATAGTGAGTTTGTTTTTAGTTTAGTTTATATATTTTATTGTAATGTTTAATATTATATAGTCATATTATTATAATTTAAGTAATAATTTAAAAAAAATATTTTTGGAAGTACCTACACATTTTTGGAAATTTCAATTACTGTCTACCTATTAGGTACTTATCATGGGATACAACTCACTGACAGACAAGCAGACAGACAGACGGATAGCGGAGGTTTAATAATAGGGTCTCGTTGGTTCATGGGATGGGCACCATAGAAAAACGAAATGATTTGAAATTAAAGTTTGTTTTGTTGGAGCCAACGACCACAGTTAAGAAAGATAATAAATCGAGGAGTGTTTGGTTTTGTTTCGCTTGAACATTTTATTAGTTTGTCCTCGCGTACAAGATTTTGTTTAAATAAATGTGGGAACTTATGGATTAAGGTTTTGAAACTACGTTCTGCTTGCAGCAGTGGTGTTCAAATTTTACATACATTTATTCCTGTGGTTGCAAGCAGGTTTGTGAGTTGCCTCAGAAGCTTTGTTCAGCAAAATCCGTATTGGCTTACATTTACTCAAAATCTGCGAGTAAATCTAGTGCATGTAGGAGTTTACTAAGTTTTTCTTGCAAAAGCCAGACAATATATTTTTGCCTGCTGCAAACAACAGCTATTTTTCTTATATTAGGTACTAATAATAACAACATCTGAATAGAAATACCTTTCCTAAAAATCCATCGATTTTCTTTTATTTTATTTGCTTGGATGGCTTACAATAAATCATTTAGCCTCGCAGTTGGCACTAAACTATTGTTGCACAAACTATTGATTAATCGTAATATAAAGTAATACGTAACTTAAAACTACTACTTACTACTACTTTGGTGTATTTTAATAGTGCTTGCACCTGCATTCCTGACTACTCAGGTACTTCATTTAGTATTAACAGTCCTATCCTTTGTTAGTGTATATGGTTACGTATTACTTTATATTACGATTAATCAATAGTTTGTGCAACAATAGTTTAGTGCCAACCACCATTGCATTTAATTGTTTATTGCGAACGTCATTCATATTTCATAAAATTATATTACTTATTAAAAGTTACATAATTTTGTACCAACTACTTCAAAATTCCAGCAATTCTGTGTTTATCAGAATTTTCCAAACAAGCCTTTTGATTGTTGTTTGTCCTACAATCCTACATTCCCTTTGTCGTCAAAAACACGTTTCAAGCCGGCTTTTGACTATGGGATATAATTGTATTACATCTTCATATGTAATATTTTATCGATCGTCATACATTTTGTACGTGACCGTTCACACTGTGCTATAATTTATATTACATCTCAAACGCGGAATGTTTATAGATCAAGATGTAATGATATATTACATCCCATAGTCAAATATTTTTCAGCATGAGAAAAAATATCAGATGGAAATAATTGGAGAAGGGCTTTGTTCAGTATTGGCTATGTTAACCATCATTATATAAATTATTTTATTAAGTTTCTTTTTGATAATATATTAACCGCCTTTCAAAGTTTCGTTCCATAAAAATACCAGCATTTCTAGTCGTGTCTCAACAGTACCGGTGGCCACTCCAGTCCTTGAATCTAATATTCTCAGATTGGACAAGAAACCTACTCAAGAAACCTCACAAACTTCTTCAGAGGTCATTATGAAAAATTGTCTTCACAAAACAGCGAAATGTCATTGCCAAAATTATGAAACAATCCACCCCACTTTACTGTTGGTTTCAAAAGAAACTCCAAACGTCCAAGTTTTTATTGTCATAATTGGACCCCAAATTACTCTCTCTTTTGCGGAAAATGCAAAAAAGGGAAACGTGAAACGATTAAAGATTATTAAAATATAACCAGTGTTATGGGTTATTTCACGTTTATTTATTCCATTTCAAGTTTATGAGCATTTTTGAGTTTGTTCTGCGAAACTTCGCGGGGCCTAATTTGATTGTGAGGGTGGCAGATTTGAGAAGGATCAAAAGTTTTAAAGTAATGCTCGGAGTATCTTATAAATACGGGATATTAAGTAAAATTATTATCTTTTACATTCATATATTTGCGTACATTTTCTTTTCAATTTTGTATTTATGTACACGGCGACTCTCGTAACTTCTTAGTACTCAGATCTTTCTGAAAATACTTCAATAAATTCTTTCCCCTTTCACACAACAGGGCGACTTTTATTACCTTTGTTATTCTCATAAATAACATAAAAATAGACCTTCATAAAAAGTCCTAAGTTAGGTCACAAACAATACCTACAAAACGTAACTCGCATTTTGAATATTTTTCTGTTAAACATAAATCATATTTTGCTTCGGAGCATCCATAAAACCGGCGGAAAAACAAAGCTAGCTACAGATTTATAGGAATTTGTTTTGGATAGAATGTTGTGTGACTCGATGTAATAGTCTTGTTTACTTTAACACTGCGAAATGTTAGTGCAAATCGAGTTATAGCCGGTAATAAGTTTACGAGAAAAAAAATGGCGACGAGTCTCGTCGTAAAATATGGCAAGTATGTTTTGTTTACTATAAAGCCGTGCCTCGGGCGTAAATTGTTGAATAGATGTTTGTTTCAAGTTTGAAACTTGTGAAGTGTCTTGAACATGTTTAGTTATAACGATAATAATGTTACGAACACGTACGTCTCACGAGGTTAAGCTTTAATGAATAGGTAAGTTATCGTAGATATTATAGGGAATAATAGACCTCATCAGGTCTTTTTGCCCAGCGGTTGCACTTCCCGCCACTGGACCCATGAGGATAACACTATGGCCACACATCATCATCATCATCATCATTTCAGCCGAAAGACGTCCACTGCTGGACATAGGCCTCCCCTAAGTGTCGCCACATTGACCGGTCCCGTGCGTCTCGCATCCAGCGGATCCCCGCAGAACGGATGGCCACACATTACATATAGAAAAATATACTAAGTGCATCACTACATCACTAACTTTTTTCACTAAAAACCAAAGTCCTCCACCGCATTTGTCTGTCTCCCTGTTTACGATAAACTCAAAAACCACTGCACTAATTTTCATGTTATTTTCACCATAGAATAGAGTAGTTCTTGAGAAAGGATTAAGTATATAATTTGTTAAGTTTTTTACATCCACACAAATGAAACCCGGGAATCAGCTGTTTTAGATAATAGAAAAAATCGTGGTGAATACCTATGCCATGGAGCCAGGATTTGTGCCCAAATAATGATATTAGGTTCACCCCTTAATGCATGGAACTTAAAATAAATGAGTGTGCTTGTATCGTTCAAGAACAATAAAATTCAGAAATAAAATCGTGTGCAGCAAGAAATAACGTTACATATCGTAAACTAGTTATCGACTAATAAACATTCACAGAAAAATAGACATTAAGTTATCCATGCAATTTTGCAGGTGACTGAACAACTCTACCTAACCCGTAAGTGATTACAAGGTATTATGAATACTGGTCTGCGGCATGTTGTCTGTTGACCGCTGCCTTGACATATAGGGCTAAAAAGGAACATGGGTGGTTTTTAGTCAGTAGAAGTCTGACACTCCTTTTCGCTCTGCCCAAGATCGGGAGGGGTTATTTGATGACTTCCCACCCCCCAAAAAAAAGTATGTACAACAACAAGCTTACCAAGCAAACTTATCCTGACCGATATTATCCTTACCAAGATCGTTAGCCATTTCTTACACTACGGGGAGTCTACAATAACCTTGACCAAAGCAATTTGTTCTCTATAAGTTATTGCTTTGTGCAACTAAGTTATAAAATATGACGATTAATAGGAGGTCGTTAGTACAAGAAAATCAGTGTTAAACTTTAGTTTTGGCAAAAGGTTTGCTTCTACTAGTAATAGCAACTTAAACATACTGTTATTTGCGAAATGTAGGTGTGCCTACATTTCGCAAATAAAAGTATGTAGTTGCATAATATGGGAACTAAAGTAACTAGTAACATGCGAATGTCCTAATAGGTACACATCTACCTATCCCCTCGGGGAACACAGGCGTGATGCTTTGTTAATAGGGTATTTCGCCAAAAAAATCAAATAAGTCCGTCAGATAGATTTTCAAAAAAATAATGGACACGTATCTTTTCTTTTTAAAGTTCTCCCTATAAACTTTTAAACTAAGATAGTGAAAAATCTAAAAAAAATATGCTGTAGATTGCAATAGAAACTTTCAAACAAAATTGTGTTGAACTGTATAAAGTAAACAGATGAGATTTGATAGCACATTTAAAAACCGCAAATATAACTTTGTCATTCATACAAACACAATAAAAAACAAACTTATCACAACATATGTTTTTCCGTTGCTGCCTTGCCTACAAAGATGGTACGGAACCCTTCATGTGCAAGTCCGACTTGCACTTGGCCAGTTTTTTTACTTTGAAATAATTACAAGAAACAATCATAGTACAATCCTGTCGCGAAGCGGCGGTTGCGCTTTTCGGCGTGCATTCGTTGTTCTATGATTCGGAGTCTCGTGCATTCGTTGTTGCGGTGTGCGTCGCTGCGTGCTTTCGTGCTCGCAGTGTTCGTTAGGGTATTCGGCGGCGTGTGGTTCGGCGTGGTGGCTTTCGGAATGACGTATTGCACTAGTAGTTTCGTGGTTTTGTTATATGAGTTGTTCTTCTGACATTCAAAAGTGCCTGTACCACCCAACTCATTTGGAGTAGGCGCAGCATGTCTCCTTCTCCCATACTTCTTCTTTCTTTTTTCTTTCTTTCTCTGTTACTCGTCATCTCAGCACCCTTCATACTTTTCTAGCCATAACACGTCGAGTAATAACTGAATTTCTAGTTTTAAAAAATTACATGTGAAAGTGTTAAAAAAACCTATTTGTATCATCATCCTTCAAAGTCAAAATCATAAAAATCCACCCTGTATCCACAATAACCTTTCAATAACTCAGTAATTACTAGGATACAAAAAATCAGGGTTTCTCGTCACGCAACGATAAATAGACTTTTGTAAAAGTTCCAGAACATTCCGGGCCAAAATCGTTTATCCGTGTTCAGGAGTACTAAACGATGTTATATTCTATTTATTCCGAAAATTCTGTTTTCCTATATTGTTTATTGGTTTGGAAATTATTTGATTCTAGTATAAAAGGAAGTCTTTTTATTAGTTGTTATTTGTGTTTATAGAGAATATTTTATTGAGAGAGAAAATATATACAGCCAGTATTAACTTAATATTTTGAGTTATTTTACTACACATTATAAAAGAAAGTTCGCATTTGAATGTTGTCTCTTCACAATAAACTCAAAAACTCTAAACAATTGTTTTTTTTTGGTATTCTTGAGGAAATTCTAAATCCCAAGTATCTTCGAAAAAAAACAACAATACCAAAGCGACCTGAATAAATGTTATTTAAGCAATTTTTTATGGTTGTTTGACGTTATTTACTTACTAAAAAAATTCACAGAAATCCCAAAAGATAATTAAAAAATATCGTTTTCCTTCCTAAACCAGGGTGCGTACCTAAATTTACCCAAATCTGGACAATCCGACCGAGAGTGCCTCCCGCGAAAACCAGCACCTATAATTTTAAATGTAAATAGTATCTCAATATTAGACATTTTGAAGCAAAGACGCTTCAGCCCCAAATATATTTCCAAAAACATCCGCACAATCAAAACTAGACGTTGTTTTATGGAAGTTAAGGTTCACTTTAAGGGTCGATGTTAAGGGGTTGAGAAGAGCGGGTGATTATGTAAATAATGCTGTAATGACGTCATCATGGGTCATGTCGTTTCCCTTGATGCGAAGAAGCGATATAATAAAATCTGAAATGTGTTCGTCCTGGAATTTGAAGAGCTAGACATTAATATTGTAGAACAACGTTGTTTCTGTAAAGACTGATAAGGCATGTTTAGTGGACAATGTCTAAGGATTTACTGAAGAAAATGCTCTCCTAAATGTCACTCATTGTTGGTAATGGGTAACATTAAAGTCTTCGACTTTGTAAAGGGACCTAAAGTTTTATTTCACAGTTCTGGGAATGAGAGAAAAATACACTTTGCAGTAAGAATGTAATTAAGGAACTAATTTTGTCGGTGCGGGTAGGTTTTTAATTCAATGAGCTTGAAAATGTCTGTAGCTATAGAACTTATGAAGGTAATACGGGTCGAAAAATAAGTAGCGAAACTCGGAATCATGGTAGTCATTAACATTCCTGTGATCTACATACATTTCATACACACATTATATGATACATACATTCACTCCATTCGCGAGGTATTTCCATCTGAGAACCGATTTTAGAGCACCTACGCTTAGGGCACCAAAGCTATTCCCGTCTGAGCACCAATCAATGTTTTGACGTGGTGCTCTAATGGGAACAATAAGATATATTTAATTTTATTCCCATCTGAGCACCTACGGTTTGGTAGCTGCAAGTGATCACTGACGGCTTTTGTATGTACTTGAAAATGATGTGACCTGGGTAACTAGGTAAGTACTGCCGTGTTGGTCTAATAGTTGCAAGTGCGAGTGCTGAGCATAAGGTCCGGGGTTCGATTCTGGGGTAGCGCAAAGTGTTATTTGGTTATTCCCTCAGCAATTTCTCAGTAGCAGTTAAGGACCCGGTGGATAGCAAATAGGCTCAACTTCTATTACAAGATTATTGACTTCAACAGAACTAGCGTAATATGGGTATGTACCTACTATAAGCTAAGTTCATCGTTCATAATCATTTCAGCCAACTCACGCCACGACACAGGCCTCCCACAGGTGTCGCCACATTGACCGGTCTCGTGCGTCTTGCATTCAGCAGGTCCCTGCAACCTTCTCCAGGTCATCGGTCTACCTAGTGGGAGGACTACCAACGCAACGTCTTCCGGTTCACGGTCGCCACTCCACAACTTTTCGGCCCCATTGGCCATCCGTTCTGCGATTCATCGGGCTGCGTCGGTAACCTTGGTTTTCATGCGGATGTCCTCATTTCTGATTCGATCACGCAAGGAGACTCCAAACATAGCCCTCTCCATTGCCCTTTAGGAGACTTTGAGCTTTCTGATGAGGCCCATTGTGAGCATTGTGGCTTGAGACACTGTGGTAAGTTGGACGAGAAGATACCGCGCAACTTCCCGAACGCTGCCCAGCCGAGCCAAGTTAAGTACACTTCTTCCAAAACCTTCGGGTACCACAGGCATGATATTATCATATGTGTATTACTGGATAAAACCGATCAAATATGCACTTAACACGTTAAAATAAAGCCTAAATACCTACAAAAAAACAAGCTACAACTGAAAAATTTATTTTTTGCGTAACGAACGAAATACCGTCACCCTTAAACAACACGACTAAACGCCAGCAAGTTTAAAAGATAATTTATTTATAGAAAACATCAATCATGGCGTTTTGATGATTCATTGTATGGACGCTACTGTTGACTCGACGGTACCATTATATCGAATTAATAAAACATCAAGGATGAATGATGAATTTTTAATTAATCTTGTTGCAGCCGCGGAAAAATGGGATTGGGGAAGTGAGATTCGGAGAGGGGGGAAAGTTAATGGTGTTGGATGCGAAATTCGCATGTATGAAAGAATGTCGTTTGAGAATAAGCCGTTTTTGACTGTTTTTTGATGTGATCTTAAAGGCTTCAAACTAATTAATCTACGGTCATGCATGATAACTTGTGAAAGGACTGAAGTTGACCATTCCATCTCTGAGTAGAAGAATGGGCAAGAAAAAAACTCCATGGATACTCTTCGATTCCGAGGTTATTGGGCTTCGTCACTCTTAGGGACAGGAGTGTAGTATAATTTCCAAAATCTCTCAAGAGAGTTTATTTTTAGTCTGTTATTTATATTTAATCGGATTACTCAGAATTAGTACAAAATGTTGTTAAAATTAAATCTTAATTGCTATCTGGGGTAGTGCGGAAAATATCCGACATTTTCTAAAAATAAATATTTACTATTATTATAAACACCATAGCATCACAATCGTTTTTCCAGAAGGGTATTTTAACAGTTAATCGAATTTTTACTTGCTATGATTAAATTCCATCTAAAAGGGGTTTCAGTTCATGTAAAGAGTGTATTACTACGGACTATTACTCAATAGTTCCTGATGGGTAAACCTTTTTCCTTTTCGGTGGTAGGAAATCATCAAATGACTTCTCCTGCTCTGGGCAGAGCGGTAGGGAGGGAGTGTCAGACTTCTACTGAATAAATTCTACCCATGTTTCTTCTTAGCCCTTTGTGTCGAGGCTGCGGTATCTCTTCTGAACAACTCGCAGTCCCGACGGGATAGCATAACCTATGTGACACATAATCGAAAATGAGATAGTTATATTTTTTACCAATCACAAAAAAACAACAGACGTTTGACCCAAAAACCATCTTGCACCAAAACAAAAAATCTCGACCACGGGCTGAGCAAAAAACTTTTTAAAAAAAAATATCCTAAAACCCCATATATCATAGTACTTTGACGTTTACAACGCACTCGAAGCGCCAATTTCTACAATACGAGTTCAGTTATCGGTCCTAGGGGAGTAAACCACAACTTGTTACGAATAAAACGGCCATCAAGAACCGAACGGGTGATATAAAGGGCTGAACAATGAAAATTTTGTGAGTTGTTAAAAATATGGTCGCAAAGTGGGGATAAGGAACAAATTTCCCCTCTGTGGGATATCGTAATTCAACTTACGGTGAGAATGAGTGATGTGGGTAAAAAAAAGTTGGAGATCGAAGATTGACTTGGCCACTGCATCACATTGGCCAATGCCATGGCGATTAGCTATTACAATGGCCTGTTTAACATTGGCGAATGCGATGCGATGGCCAAGTCAATCTTTTATTTAAAACATATAAGGTTATAAGGTATAAGGTTATAGGGTATAAGGTTTTTAAGTAGGGATTAAATATATTAACTGACTTGGTATTACATGGATCTCACTACTTTTTCGGTAAAAGTGAGTTGCTCGGCTTGGCTTTTTTTACAAGTTTTGTTTTTGGTGGGATAATTTCTTATTGTCAGCATCTGCTTAGCATTTTCTTAACTATGTTGGGGTTGGCTTCCAGTCTGACTGGATGTAACTGAATACCAGTATTTCAGTCACAGACCACCTAAACCTAATTAATAGTGAGTAATATGATACCTCTTGGTATCACTTTTTATGGGAGTCTTTGGCAGAATGAACGTAATATTATGTTAAATAGTGTATATGTCACATCCAGAGTTATTTACTATAAGGATCTTGTAGAAACTAGAACAAATTTCCGTGCGTTCAAGCATTTTTGTCATGCCTATTTTTGGAATAAAAAAAAAACACAACTTACAACTTAGGACCCAGTGACAATAATATCCGTGGTGCTAGGTGGCTGGGCTTATCCCAGTTGTATACATCCCTGTGTGCCTATTGGCCTTGTTCTGTTCTGTCTCCTGCTGATATAGAAGGAAGTGTAAATTATGTTTCCTACTCCTCCGCTATTCTTTTCTGATCCAAAACAGTTAAATCGTTTCTCTGGGACTTCGCCGAGCTTTATTGTCTCGGTGCTTTTCTGGTGGTCGCCACTATTGATTTTGGCTTTTAGGAGTTACAGTGGTTTGGGAATAGTGTGGCGGGATGGCCCAATAAAAAAAAAGATAAGATTCTTGGATCATTGACTACCTAGTAAGACTGTTAAAGACCTTCAAATGCCAGCCGGGGCTAACAATCTAACGTGCTTACCGAGGCACGGAATAAACTTGCCATGTATTTAGTGGTTACCCATCCACGTCACTTAGCGTGAAGATTGATCTGAGTAGGTGTTATTATCTAGATCTACCAACGAACTGCTTTTTGAATCGTTAGAGCCTATTATTTAACACAAATATTATTTTATTACTGCTACATTTTTGAACCAAAATTAACAAAGGAGTTCTCCAAAATTGTAAGCATTGTTCAGATCTGCTTAAAAACCACTTGTAGTTAAAAATAGCGAGAATCTTGTCTGCTAATTGTTCTATTATTACGCTTGAAATACTTAATTCAAAATCGATTCTGTACAGAAACGAATTAATCTTCATTACTTCGCGCAGCCGTTTTTATATCGTGTAATAGGTTGTGACCAATTTCCATGAAATTTTGAGGTGAGACTACTAATTTCATGTCCGAAGAGTTTGAAAATTAAAAAAATAAGGGATTATTACACTGTCTGTTTCTAGAAGTTTCCAGAACGAGTTGGACAAAACCAACCAGCTATGGTCCACATTAGAGCTGAAAGTCATGAAACTTTTTCCCAGCAATGGGAGAAACATGATGATTATAATAGATTATATCACCAAAAAAATCGAATTAATCCGTCTGTTAGATTATCGAAAAGTATTGGATATGTGTTTCTTGTTTTATCAAAAAAATAAAAATTTACGAAGATAAAACGCGTCAAAGATGTGAGAGTGGGGGCTTTGACGTCACTACGTGGTAAAAACTGTAATGTGACGTCACACGAGTTTTCGAAGCACTGATACAGTGCTTCGTCTTCATTTTTAGAAAATCTATCTGACGGACTCATTATTATTAGTTTTGTCAACTACCCTATTCTTATATCAGTCTGGACTGACTTAGTTTTAACTAAAAGTATTTTATTGCCGTACAAAGAAACGACATTTTGATAGAATAAAGTTGTAGGTACGTCTTATCTTTTATCACAGGATCAACGTCTAAGAATCGAGTTGTAGCTCCCTTCAATTTAATTTAAAGTAGAATTGCAACGAGAAAAACTTTACCCAGCTAGAGTTCCATTACTTTTTTCACTCAGTAATTACTTGGCCCATCCTAACTTGGAAACAATGTATTCAAAAATTATACGTTGTCGCCTGGAACAGTGTAACACAATGGTTTACAAAACAAAGTCACGGTACCCTCCGTTAAGTAGGAGCCTTCCGAAGTAATTTTCTCAGTGAAGATAAACTTAGTGTTGCCATCGCTTTATTTCTTTTCATTGTATCTGAACCCTTTGTAAAGGGTGTGACAGTAAGTCTATTGTTACCTTTGTGTACGGTTTATGATGTGCAACTTCTGTCGGCTGACGCTTCTCTGTATTGCTTTGTATTGTCCAAATTAAATTTCGGTCCGTGTCAAAGGATTTCACTCGACCCCGTTGGGGTTGCGGGTTGTCCGCAAGAAATACCGCAGCCTCGACATAAAGGCCTAAGAAGGAACATGGGTGGTTTTTAGTCAGTAGAAGTCTGACACTTCCGCTCTGCCCAAGAGCGGAAGGAGTTAGTTGATGATTTTACACCACACAAAAAAAAGAAACTTTCGCTCGACAAGATCTGTTTTATTAAAAAAAAGTCTCCTTTGAATCAACTCCTCGGAAATTTTAGAAAAGCTCGCAAATATTCTAGTGTCAATTGAAAAGGAATTACAATTTTGTTCGACTAAAATACATTTTTAGTCTTAAAAATTCTAAATAAATTGGAAAGTAAATTTATCGTTCGAATTTCTTATCAACCAACGAATAGAATATTCATTTCAAAAGAAAGTAACAGTTTTTGTTACAAATCTAGATTTTAGTCAGTGTTAAAATCCGAAAGTTCATTATGAATTAAGAAGGAAATAGTCAAAGTTTTTTTTCGACTACCTCGTTAGTCTAGTGGCCGCAAGTGCGACTGCTGTGCATGAAGTACTAGGTTAGATTTCCGGGTCAGGCAAAAAGTTGGCGGCAGTTGGTAGTTGACGGTTGGTTGTTGGTTGGTGGTTGGTTGGTTGGCTGGTTGGTTGTTGGTTGGCTTTTGGTTTTCAGGGATTTCTCAGAAGCAGCCACGGAATCTAGATTTGTACCTAGTTGATGTCAATAGGCGTGGCGACTTAAACATAACTGGCGAAATGTTTTGGGGGGTGGGAAATTATCAAATAACCCCTCCCACTCTTGGGCAGAGCGAGTGTCAGACTTCAACTGACTAAAAACCACCCATGTTCCTTCTTAGCTCTTTATGTCGAGGCCGTGGTATCTCTTACAACAACCCACAGCACCGACGGGGTGTACTATTAGGTCTCACACACCTCTGCATAATCCTATGGGGTTTACAGGCGTGATGATCATCATCATTGCATGGCGTGATGATGTTATGTATGAAATCCGAAAGTTCACTATGTTTAGGGCGCAAGTTGTCGAACTTTTTTCTTCGTTTTTTTTTTAAATCTATTTAATTTCTATCACTAGGTATCTTCTTAAATTGATGTTTTGGTACCCACTTAAAAATGCAATCTATAAAGCTGTTTCAATTTGTCACATAAAAGACACAATTTAAATTTTACTCCTTCAATTGAGTGCGATAAAACTAAAATTGGACGAAAAAAGTAGACATTAAATTGCTTTTTTATCTTGAGACACCTTTTAACTTTTAACGTCTGACATTTTCATAATTAATAAACAAATTTTCAAAGAATAATTTAAACAAGTACGAAAATTACTATGTGAGTCTTTTTTTTAAAGACTGTTTGGTCTTTCATTTAAAGTCTGTCCGTCAAGTATTCTCTTCAAAGATAAATTGATCTTGTAGATTTCTAGTTTAGGTATAGAAGTATGATTATTTGTTTTTTATTTATTATTGTATAAATTCCACACTATATTATATAGGTATCTGAGTTGAGTCCTATAGCAAATGTTTCAATAATGACTTCATTAGACCAAAAATACAGTGAAAAGCAGGATTAATCAATGTTGACGTTCAAAAAGTGTTGATTATTTATCAGCCTAGTTTGAATAAATGACTTTTGATTTTGATTATACCTTCATAACTGAACTCGATAATTTGAAGCTGAACTCAATTCAAACGTTTTCACTTTAGTTATGTTTTAATTAGCATTAACTGAACAAAATTCAAGCCAAACCCAGTGAAAATCCGATTCGAGCATGCAATTTCTTTCTCAGTCCAAGAGTTATCAGTGTATGGAAGGGGCCCGCAAAGGCCGACGCCCGTCGTAACTGCGGGATGTTGTAAGAGATACCGCGGCCTTGACATATAGGGCTAAGAAGGAACATGGGTGGTTTTTAATCAGTAGAAGTCTGACACTCTCTTTCGCTCTGCCAAAGAGCCGTAGGGGTTATTTGATGATTTCCCACAAAACCAAAATAAAAAAACTTTGTCAGTGTCACAATGATTGTTTTATCAGAATCGACATTTGAATTTATTAATGTAGAACTTAATAATTTTTTAACGTATTTTGTAGCACAAGGTGTTACGTTAGCTCCTATTGTGTACGTCTAAATTTAATTGTATTGAACGACTGTATTGTATTCTCTCCAAGTGTGTAGGCGTTGTAGCTCGGTCAGTGCAGTTACCAGGAATGTCAGTAATAATGTCCACTAGTGCTTCACTCAATGCTACCGGTCCTCTAACGTGTCTTTATTCAAATTCCTTTGGGTATTCTAGTTAATGTTGCATATGCTTTCTACGATGATCTATATATAGAAAGTCGTGTTAGTTACACTATTTAAAACTCAAGAACGGCTGAACCGATTTGGCTTGAAAATTGGTGGGGAGGTAGCTTAGAATCAGGAGAAGGACATAGGATACTTTTTTTTTTGGTTAGTTAGTTAAGTGGTAGGTAGGTAGGTAGGTAGCAGGTAGGTAGTTGAGTAGGTAGGTAGTAGGTAGGAAAAAGGGCATTGCAAGGCATGCTGGGTTCAGGTAGTTATTAATATAGCTTTATGTACATACGAGCAAATAGACAAATAATCTCACTTTCACAATTTTAGTTTGGATAAACAGTTTATCTACTCATCTAAAATTACTAATGACTATATCGATATTTAATTTTGTAACTAGTCAGACATGATCGATATCAGGTATTTCATTCCATAATATTAGCAACCTCATATTAGCATTGAAAAGTAATTTATGTTCGTTCTCCGAATTTATTTATTTATTTAAAATAGGTGCATCTGAAAGTACAAACATTTTACAATCAACAATAACTTTACATTGTAAAGTTTTTGACTTTCATTCATTGACTTTTGGAGAAGAAAAACTATTTATCCAAACTAAAATGAAAAAGTGAAAGTGAGATTGTTTGTTTATTTGTTCGTCGCGCCATGAGTACGCTTTAAATGCGAGTTGAGTGTAAATGTTGTGTTGTTTCATAAACAATGGGACACTTAATATAACGTGTCCTGTCTGTGCTGTTGTTTGTACAATGCAGGAGCTTAAGGACGCTATTGAAAATGCCAAACTCGTGGCCAATTTTTGTGATGAATATACTTAGATGCCATCAACGCTAAGAGGAAGAGGTACGCTTGAACTGCTCAGCTGATCATAATGAAATGTAGTTTGCGAGTAGATCAGGAACTAACAAATCATATTAACATATCTGTAATCTCCGAGGGTTTCGGCAGACGTACACCCACATTTTTGTTTTTGGGGTTCCGTAGCCAAATGGCAAAAAAATGGAACCCTTATAGATTCGTCATATCTGTCTGTGCGTCTGTCCGTCTGCTCGTCTGTATGTCAGAGCTACTTTATTCGGAAACGATTAAGACAACACAGTTTAAACTAAGTAGGTAGATGTATTCTGTGAACCGCTTTACGATTTTTATGCAAAAATAGGAAAAATAAAAGATTAAGTGGTGTCTCCCCATACATGGAACTGAAACTAAAAAAAACTTTTTTAACGTATACTTGAGTTGAGGTCTTTAAATGACATTGAGGTGCTTAAAACCATTTTTTTCTTAAAGTCAATCGTTTGCCAAGATAGATACTTCGAAAGTGGTAAAATGAGTGTACACTCATTTCTCTCTAACTTAAAAACTAAGAAAGAACAAAATCTAAAAAAACTTATGCTATAGATTGCAATTTAAACTTTCAACCAAAATTAGCCTGAACGATATATGTATAGTTATTAGTTTCTGAGATATAACACATTAAAAAAACCGCAAATATAACTTTGTCATTCATACAAACACTATGAAAAACAAACTTATCACAAAACATGTTTTTATGTTGTTTCTTAAACAAGAAATTAAAGGGGGGCTTTCCTAGTACGATGGTACGGAACCCTTCATAAGCAAGTCCGACTTGTACTTGGCCAGTTTTTATATCTAAGTCCCATAGGAAAACTCCTAGAGAGAGAACATATTTGGTGTTAATTGATGTCTAAATAACCGTGCTACTATATTACAAATCATTCAATAAATGTTTCTATTATTTACTACATTCCAACAATAACAGTCATGAAAACGGACAGATTGCCGAAGGATTCGAATTTGTTTGAAACCCTAAACTTCAGTTGACAAAGGATTGGGGTTAAGAGTTGATTACAATCTGTCTGGTCAAGTTGTATCTGAGTGTTGGGATCGACGGCTCATTTGCTTCCAATCAAGACCTCGTAAGAATTAATGATTAAACTATGTAACGATTTAATGGTTTGGATTTTGATTTTGAAATCGTAGAAAGTTAACATTGAATGTAAAAGATAAAAGTAAATTGGATTAAAATGTAGCAGAAATTGAAAAGACTCTTGATTTAATAAAGTTTGCATTTCTGCAACCTCATTCTATAAAATATGTGTGATACTAAGCTCGCAAAAAAATATTGAAGCGCTGAAAGACCGTTGTTTTTATGTTAAAAGTTGTAGTAAAAAAAAAAAAAAAAAATGTGTTTATTATCTTAAATCTATACAGTAAATTTGCCGGGGCTTCCCAGAAAGTAATCCGAAGATACCTGTGATGGGATAAACCTCGCTCTTCCTCGAATAAATTAACAATTGTTTGCCTGTGCTAATTAAGTACAGTTTACACATTTTTAAAACAAAAAAGACAAATAAAAAGATAAAAGAATAAAAGAAAAAAAAAAAGAAAAAATGAGAATCGTGTTTATGGCAGTGTGTTTAGTATAAATGTGTGTTTATAAGTGTGTTCATGAGTGTGAGGATGTATATTTTGTGTGTAAGAGTGGGTGTGTGTGAGTGGGCGTGTGTATGTGTGAATGTGTGTGTGTGTGTGTGTGTGTGTGTGTTGGAGTGTGTGTGCGTGTGTTGGAGTGTGTGTGTGTGTGTGTAAAAGTTTAACCTATTTTCAGGATTTTTACTCTTACGTAACATAAACTCACGCCCTTTTCCCACAAGGGTAGGCTGAAACCACAGAACGCCACCTGCTACGATCCTTGGCGGGTGGATAGTCATCAAATCCGCCCTCCCGTTCTTAGGCAGAGTAAAAAGGAGTGTCAGACTTCTACTGACTAAAACCACCCATGTTCCTAACCTGAACCCTTATTTACAACGCTTCGATTCGGTTTCGATTTCGACAAGTCGTATGTCTATCTTTTTTAGCATTATACGATATTTTCGATTCGGTTTAGACTCGATTGTTTGTGAATAGCTATGCTGACCTGAGTTAAAAGGTTTATTTAACAGCTTATGTACACACTCAATATACAAAAGAAGACACCAACACAAAATGGTACAAAGGTGATGCTTATTTCTAAAGAAATCTCTTTATGCATAGCAAAAGGAGATTTAAAATAAATGAGATGTAGACATAATGTGGATTAGTTATGTTTATGGACTTTCGTTTAACCTTTAATGGAACCTTTGGTTAAAGACAAAGACGTTTGATCAACATCAAAGGTTAAAAGTGAAATATTTTCTTATAATGTCAGCATCTACCACATTTTCTTAACCGCAGATCAAAATTCGTAACGAAAATAAAATACGCAACACAAAATTCTAAAATTCATAACCCTTCACAAAACATGTATTTAAACATGGCCGTTACGTATCACACGACGTAACATTGTAAGGAGGGGAAGATCACTGGTACTGATACAGTAATGCGTCCCCCATTAAGCTAAATGGCATCCCTTCAGAAACAAAAGGGAACTTTCAAATGTGCGAATGAACTGAAGTTTCGACCGTGAATGAACTGAATAGAAACGAAATACAAAAGGTGAAATGTTTCGAGTGACTTGCCGGTGATGTATTAGCTATGGAGGTACGCGTTTGTGCGCAGAAAGTTTAAGAATGATATAAAGTTTCTTCTGTTTTGTGAATTTTCTTGGATATTTGTCTTTTGTTTGATCTTGGTTTCTGAGTTAATTAATGAAGAGACTTTTAGCTTGGTTCGTATGAATCGAATAAGTACGCTTAAGTGAGCTAGAATTTAGTCTAAAATGTTATAGAGATAAATACATACCCTGTTATTTTTTTTTTTTTTGGTGGGTGTAAAATCATCGAATAACCCCTCCCGCTCTTGGGCAGAGCGAAAGGGAGTGTCAGACTTCTACTGACTAAAAACCACCCATGTTCCTTCTTCGCCCTCTATGTCGAGGCCGCGATAACCGTTGGACTACCCGCGGCCCCGACAGGCGTCGGCCCTTTCGGGCCCCTCCCATGTTGCTGACATCTCTTTGAGGCGCGCGTGGAACACGAACGCGCCGTCGACACGGCCTGTTTTCGTCGTGAGACGGACGGACGGCGAGTTAGCCCATCACTCACCGTCCACAGGCCCGCGTCTACGGTGGCCGGAGGTCATCGCGGGACCCCCGACGCCCGGAGCGCCTCCCGCGGCGGCTGGGACGAGAGGTTCTCTCCCTCTCGCGTTCCGCCACCTCCTTCGCCAGCATCACTGCTTCGCAGAAGGAGGCGACGGCGTCCCATTCCTCCTCGCCCCGGACCATGGCTTGCACCAGGGCCGGGCGCGAGAGGTCGCCGCCGCCGATCGCCGCTACGAGAACACGGCGGGGCTCCGCCCAAGCGGGGCACACCTCCACTGTGTGCTCCACCGTGTCCTCCGGCCGATCCTCACAATGGTGGCATCCGGGCGTTTCCTCCCGCCTGATTCGGTGCAGGTACCTCCCGAAACAACCGTGTCCGGTGAGGACCTGCGTCAGACGGAAGGTGAGGGCGCCGTGGCGCCTCTCAAGCCACTCCTCAAAGAGGGGATTTACCGCCACTATCGTGGCGTGCCCTGCACGGGGTTGCGACAGTCGCTGTCTCCATGTCGCCATGAGATCGCACCGGAGGTCTGTCCGCCGCGCAGCAATTTGCCGCGGCAGCGGAGTGACCCCCCGGCGCAGCGCCTCCGCGCGCCATTGATGCAGGCGCGCGAGGACTATCGCCTCCAGATCCCACGGCGGCAATCCGGCAAGGAGGTTCGCCGCTTCGCGGGAGATCGTGCGATACCCCCATACCGTCCTTACGGCCATGACCTTTTGGGGCACGTTCAGGTAGTGGGCGGCCCGCTTCCTCAAAGCAGGCGCCCACACCGGCGCCCCGTAAAGGGCCATGGACCGCACGATCCCCGCGTAGAGCCTCCGGCAGGAGGCGTTTGGCCCCCCCAGATTGGGCAAGAGCCACCTAAAGGCAGCCCCGGCCCGCTCCAGTCTGGGAGCCAAACGTCGGAAGTGCTCCACGAAGTTCCACCGGCTGTCGAGGACGAGTCCTAGGTACTTCAAAGTACACTCGACGCCGATGGGAACCCCTCCCACCATTAACTGGGATCCCGACGGCAGCGCATTCCCACGTCCATGGAAGCCCATGGCCTCCGACTTGTGAAGCGCCACCTCGAGACCCAGCTGCCGGATCCTCTCTACGACTATCGCAACCCCGCGTGTCAAGTTGTCGGCCGCCGCCTCGTACGACCCACCCTGAGCTAGCACCAGCGTATCGTCCGCGTAGCAGACCACGCTGACGCCGCTAGGGAGGTCGGCGCGCAGCACCCAGTCGTAACCGATGTTCCACAAGGGCGGCCCCAGAACCGATCCCTGTGGAACACCGCACGACATCTCTCGCCGGTTCCACTGTCCGTCTTGACCAGGGTAGATGACAGCCCTGTCTGTCAAATAGTCCCCGACCACACGATGAAGGTAGGTCGGCACCCGGTGATACCGGAGTGCCTCCCTAATGCAGCTCCAGGGCATAGTGTTGAAGGCGTTGGCGATGTCGAGAGACACCGCCAAGACCACACCGCCCCGAGAGACCGCAGCCCCCGTCGTGAGGGCTCTCACGCGCATGATGGCGTCCACCGTCGAGCGCCTCTTGCGGAAACCATTCCGCAAGATCCGGACCCATTCCCTCCAGGTGCTCGGCGAGGCGGTTTGCAATTACTCTTTCAAAGAGCTTGCCCACCTCGTCGAGCAGCACAATGGGTAAATACATACCCTCACGCATTTTTCTCTCATGAAGGTAGGCAGAAATAACAGAGCACCATCTATGTGTAGTCGGTGATGGTCCAACCAATCCTCTAGCCATCCTAGTCAAGCACGGTTTAACCTAACGATCGATTTGCGTGGCAGATATTATGCCACTAACTCTTTAACCACTTTTTATCGCTGTAGAATTAGAATAGATGAAATAAACTTTTAAAATGTAAAACTATGGTTTATAGAGGCCCCGTCGGGGCTGCGGGTTTTTCGAAAGAGATACCGTGGCCTCGACACAAAGGGCTAAGAAGGAACATCTGTGGTTTTTAGTCAGTAGAAGTCTGACACTCCCTTCCGCTTTGCCCAAAGCGGAGGGGGGGGTTATTTTATGATTTCCTAACTCACAAAAAAAATAGGCTTATAGAAGTTAGAAAAGTGCATGCAGCCATCTTTTTTAGGATTCCGTAGCCAAATGGCAAAAAACGGAACGCTTATAGATTCGTCATGTCTGTCTGTCCGCCCGTATGTCAAAGCCACTTTATTCGGAAACTATTAAGGCTGCACAGTTGAAACTTGGTACGTGGATGTATTTTGTGAACCGCTTTACAAAATTTAAAATAAAAGATTAAGGGACTCCCCATACATAGAACTGAAACTGAAAATAACTAGGTATTTCAAACAAACCAAACCTATACGTGTGGGGTGTCTATAGACAGGTCTTAAAAAATGACAATGAGGTTCCTAACGCCGTTTTTTTTTGTCAAAGTCAATCGTTTGAAAGATATATACTTAAAAAATGGTAAAATATGCCCCCCCCCCTCCCATCTGACTTTTAAACTAAGAAAGTAAAATTCCTAGAGATAAAGCACATTTAAAAAACCGCAAAATATTACTTTGTCATTCATACAAATACTACCAAAAACAAACCAATCACAAAATAATGTTTTTCTCTTGCTGCCTTTCCTACTACGATGGTACGGAACCCTTCATGTGCAAGTCCGACTTGCACTCGGCCATTTTTTTTTCAAACTGCGAACTAAAAATAATGCTACGTTCCATCAAACATCACGTATTCTTTACAGGAAACTGTGAAAACAAAAATATAGGCAATATGTATTAGTTGTTTTCTTTTGTTCAACTTCTAAAAGTAACAACAGAAAAGACTTCTGAGGCAACTGAAAAGCTTTGCTTCTGGGAAAAATAAAAACAGACTTTGCCTTATATTATTTGTAGCGAAAACCTTCTATGGAAAAGAAAGAAAACATTTATTTATAGGTTAACGTACGAGAGTAGTTGCTAGTATTCACCTTAATAGTTGAAAGTAAATTTTTACTACTTATATTTTATTCCAATAAAAATGATTCATGAAAAACATCCCCATTTGGCTTTGTCACAAAAAACTAATAAATTCCCGAAGGTACAGGTGTACTTAATGTTACGCCCATATTTCGCCGAAAACTCCAATAACAATATTTTCAAACCGAGAATCTAACCCAAGACCTCATGCTCAGCAGTCGCAATTGCAACCACAACACCAACGAGGCAGTTACAAAAAAAACATTTCTAGACAAAATATAAAAAAGACAAAAATCAGCCGTGTCGCCTGGTGTACATAATGTTTCGTGGCTTAAACAAAGCGGCAAAGGGAAAACAAAAACATAATTTTCTTCACCGGCATTGTGTGATGTGATTGCATTTTTATTGGAACTAAAGGTCGCCGCGGCCTATTCTTGACTTCATCCTATAATCTTAATATAAACGATTCAGGGTATAATAATAATAATAATCATTTTATATCAGGCAACTAGGGCCCATACTTAAAATACCCACAATAACATAAAACAATAATAACAAACTAATACATATAAAATATTAAATCATACAACACTATAACTAAACACGTAACGTCGGCGTCGTGTTTCGCTGCGAGGTGTCGCGTAACCGTCCTCGGAAGCGACGGAAAACAACACCTTTCGGCCAAAAGTCTTCCTGCAAACAGGTCTGGAGATATTCGGTTGGAATACGCACCACAAATGACTTAAAGTTGATGTGGCGCGATTCCAACCTTTCGACCCTCAGAGTCCAGTTGATCTACACTTTCAGGTACTGCACTACTTCCTCAATCTTTGTGGAGTGATGCAGACGCGAAATATACAGCTGCTTCGTAGGCACAGCAGGGCGCAGCAGCATGCCCGTAAGAGCCGACGCCCGTCGCGACTGCGGTATGTTGTAAGAGATACCGTGGCCTTAACTAGGGCTAAGAAGAAACATGGGTGATTTTTAGTCAGTAGAAGTCTGACACTCCCTTTCGCTCTGCCCAAGAGCGGAGTAGTTATTTGATGATTTCCAGCCCCACCAAAAAAAAGGTGACCGCGGCCTCATCTTGACGCCATCCTATTATCTTAATATAAACAATTTATGGTATAAATAAACGTAATATTTATGGAAAATAAGACCTCACGCCAGTGGATAATTATTGACTTTGGGCGCGACTGCTGTGGCTTTGACTGACCTTGCTGACTGACTGTGTGTGACTTTGACTGACCTTGCCCACGGAGTCTTGCTTTGTGCCTAGTTGTTGGCAATAGGGTCGCCCTCTATTTTAAGGCACTTAAATATAACTAGCAAAATATGAGTGTTCTATTGGGTACATCTCTGTCGATCCCTTTGGGATTTACATGCGTGATGTAATGCTACGAAGTGAGGCATACATTTTTTTTATAGCCTTTTGTGATTCTAACTTCCAACATACACGAATACTGATCTCTAAAACAAAACAATACCATCGCTTTGCAAAATATAGCACAGCGCTTCCAATCAGTAAAATTCTCGAGTGGTCCGCAGTAAAAACTGGAATACTGGGAATTTCAGAAACTGAAATGAAGCCAGGTTCTGTTTGTCCTCTTTTGAAGGAAAAAAATCTATTGTTATTTAGGATTTTTGAAATTACGTTCGGACGGTTGAATAAAGTTTTTTGGATTTCAATGACTCTTGATTTTCTCTATTGGATAAGCAAAATACGTATTACTGAACAAGACATTTTCTTTTAAAAATTTGTCTGTTAATCAGGGTGGGAATGATGAAAACGTTTGTATTTATTTTGAAGAGGGGTGGTCCAGTATTATAAGCCTCGGCGGCGTACGACATGTAAGTTTATCGGACATTTACTGATTTTTTTTTTACTTGAATACAATATTTTGTTTGTTCATATTTATATTTGATCGCTTTACGCCAAAAAATAGAAGAATCTAACTACGCATATTGTAACATCCCACACACCTATGTATTTTACAAATAAAATTTAAAAAAATCTTGTTCTAAACCAGTTTTAACAAGCAGGCATTTTACTTTACACGTAATTAATTTCATGACTCCTACTCTTAAAACTGTCATTTACAGCACCACCTTTTATGAAAAGTTTGCCTCCTCTTCGCTCTTGGGCAGAGCGAAAGGGAGTTTTTTTTTTATTTGGGACAAGCCCGCCACACTATTAACTCCACTCACACACACACACTATCAATTACACACACACTCTATTAATTATTTTAACTCCTGTAAGCCAGAATCAACAGTGGCGACCACAAAATAAGCGCCGAAACAATGAAGCTCAACGAAGTCCCAGAGAAACGATTTAACTGTCTTGGATCCCGCAACGAAAATAAACAGAAAAGAGTAGCGAACCACCCATGTTCCTTCTTAGCCTTATATGTCGAGGCCGCGGTAACTTGTGAACAACCCGGACGGGCGTCGGCCCTTGCGCGCCCCTCTCATGTTGCTGACATCTCTATAAGGCGCGCGTGGAACGCGAACGCGCCGTCGGCATGGCCTGTCGTCGATGAAAAGGTTGCCATACTATAAGAATTTCTTCTGTATCGTAGGTGAGTTTACAAACATTTAAACGTACACAAACCCGCCACACGCAGTGCAGTAACAGCCCAGCCATCAGGTCTTTTTTTTAATTTTGGGAAATCATAAAAACCACCCATGTTCTTTCTTAGCCCTTTGTGTCGAGGCTGCGGTATCTCTTTCGAACAACCCGCAGCCCCGACGGGAGCTCTCAGCCCTCAGGTCAGCCACTGCGCCAACCATGCCGTCATACAAGACGGCGCAGGCGGCGGTACAAGCTAGATAGTACAAACGATCACTGGTCTGGACTTCTAGACCTTTGAAATGTTTAGGCTATTTCTCTTAAGAGTCCTCAGATAAAAAACAATGACCTCCTTGAAAAAATCAAATCCTATTAAATACAATCTAACCTTGGTAATATCGCCAAAACCCTTATCTTAAGAGAACCTACTGAGATAATAATCTGTCGTAGGCGTGGTAAACTTCTGTGTTTGCAAACCATCCAAAGTGTTATCATGGGCAAACATTTTTTCTTTATGAACTCGACTTACGTCTCTTACTTCTAGACTTACGTCTCGGCCAACTTGGTTCTTTTGGTACTGTGCTATTTAAGAGTTCATGCCATAACAACCCTTGTTACCTGATCGAATTGGCTGTTTCCAGTATGACCACGAGAACATTGTATGTCCACGTCTCTCTCACGTGTGAGTTTCACAATCGTCAGTTGATGAACCAGTCGTTCACTAATTACCAGGAAATTATTTTTTTTACAGGAGGTGCAAAAATGATAGTACGACAAGAAGGACAAATTGTATGTCGACATGGTTATACTGGTATGACAAAATAGTATGACATCCCTCGATTTTATGTGTGAGAGGTTCGTGACTGACCTGTAAATGGGTGTCTTCTATATTAATATTATAAAGAGTAAAATTTGTAATATAATGTAAAGAGTAATCTCCAGAACTCGAGATCTATTAAAAAAAAACTGATGGAAAGACATTGTTCGTGGCCATAAATTATATTTATATCATTCATATTGGCTATCACAATTTTTGTGTACTAAGTCGCGGGCAGTCGGTCTAAATCGCGGGTTGGCTGTCATTTAACTACCATAATTTGAAGCAATAGTAAAAGTTGAAATGTCTAATTACTCTCTAACTCTCTATTACTGGCCAATAATATCTCATTCAACGGGCAGATTCCTCATAATATGTATATGAGCTTTTGTCATTTTAGTGAATAGATACTTGAAAGTGTTAATTGCTAGTTTGGTAATTACATTAATCGACTACAATTTTAGGCACCAATTCAAAACACATAACGTTGGTTTATCCAACTCGTAATGTAAATCATAATGGCCTAAACAATAACACAAACAAATAAATGATTGTATTTTAGAGCACCCGGATTTATAAGCAATAAACAAATTGCAACTAAACAAATCCTAATTTAAAGATTTTATCAGCTTATCGTTTTATCATTTCCATTTAATACTGCTGTGGAAAATAAATCCTAAAATCACTCGAACAAATGAATATTGGGAAAAACAGACGGGTTTCTAAAATGGAAGTGTCCATTTGTAATTTCAAAGTAACAGCTTTTTAAAGTAATTGTCATTTTCCTGTTCTTGTCCCATTTTGTTTGGGGTCCGTGCAACAGATTTTTTTCTTTTATTCTTCAGCTTTTTAAACACCTACGGTACTAAAAAAAGTAACAGAAAAGTCTGTTTCTTCGTTTCGGTTAATCTTCGAATGGGTTGAACTGATTGTGACAAAATTTTTCTGACACATAGCTGATACGATAAGAATTAAAGTTAAAAGATAATATGATTAAGGTTACGTAAAAAAAAAAAAAATTATGAAATTTCATACGGATAACAGCCAGCTTAGTAACATACATCCCTTGGTAAAACTGGTAACGAACGAACTTGTACGGCTATAGTTTTATATTGATTATTATAATTACGATATTTCTGTAAAAACAAAATGTTATGGTCGCAAATTTTACTAATATAAACAGACGATTCAATACCAAATCAGAGCAAATTGAAAGAAATGTAGGAATACTTGAATCACGCGGTCCCTGACGATTTCGCCTCAAGTGGGAAGGAAGCATTTGAATTGAAAAAGTACCTCAAACAAATCAGCTGCTTCATTTCTCACGATCACTTAAGGAGTAACCTGCAAAGCGATCCAAAGTACTCGAACTGTAACTTACAACATTTTGCAATTACACAGAAGTCTCGCAACCGAACTTCTTTGCACTTATGAGCCCCTACTTTTCTGGTCTCATAAATTATGAACGCATTCCTAGTAACTCATTTGCTTTGTTTTATGAGAGAGGTATACTAGTACGTGCTTCTTAATATAATCTACACAAATAAGTTAAATTAAAGTTTGTTCAAATACTTCTTCGATTCTGGGATTCGTTTGTGAAACATTAAGCTTTAAACTGCCAATTTTTTTTAATTACACTTAAGTGTGGCCGTGGTTCCACCCACCGTTTCTGACCTTATTTTGATTTCATTTTGACAAGCATTTCAGGTAGTCAGTGCAACAGAGTAGTGGTCCAAAAGTTAGGCAACCAATCTTACCAAAAGGGTATTGTAATGAAAAGGGAAAGGGAAGAAGAAGAGAAGGGGAAAGGGGGGAGGGGGTGGGGGAGGGGGTGGGGGAGGGGGAGGGGGGAGCGGGGAAGGGTATTGTACTAACACGGTCGTGGAGGTCAGACAGTCAGTCGGTTCAAAATAAAATATTCAACTGCATCCGTTTAAGGCGACACTAAATGCCAGCGACCGTGAGCGAGTGGGTGGAGCTTGCATCACTCCCCGTGACCGCGAAACGCATCCCCGCAATGCATGCTTGTAATTTCCTTAGTACTACGAGTACTAGAATTAGTAGAGTAGTAAAATTATTTGCCAAAAAAACAGAACGATCACATGTATTTTAGTATGGTTTTTATTCGTTATAAGAAATTTTTAGAGGTATCTTCGCGATTTTTTTCTATCAAGTAAATATAGTTGTATTATGTTTTCAACACACTATGTCACTAGCGTATATCCTGAAGATTATCTTATATTTTTCTGATTTTGTTAAATTTTGAAAATATAAAGCATTATGTATCTCGCTTTTAGCTCCTGTTGAAACTGGAAGCCGACCCCAAAAAGGTAGGAAGATGATGATGATACATCTAATAAACAGTATTCATTATATGTCTTTCTGACCAAAGTCTTAATGAGCAAAGAAATACAAAGAGAAGGCAAAACGTTTCTTAAGATTAATTAAGATCAGGTGGTATACGATATTTTTTGCTAACCCTACACAAAATTGGCGTAGGATGATAAAGTGTGTCAATTTTCATATTTTAGGGAGCTCGTGGTTAATAGATACTTCCTACCTTTTTTTATTTCAAAGCTGTTTTCTTTCTTCTGTTTAATTTATCAAGATTGCGGACTGAGGTTTACGATTTTAATTAGACGAAAGGTCGGTTTAATATAAAATGAATTAAAACATCTTGAGTCGATAACTAGAACTGAAGACATGTTCGACCTCCTGATTATGACGCTGATTATAGCCCACTCCTATTTACAGAGATCTTGTGCCACAGCAGTGGCAATGTCAAAACATCATTCTCCTGCCATATCACAATTTATTTGAATTCGGTGAGGCATGTCTTCTTCTTCCATACTTCTGAAACAATAAAAAAAACTGGCTATTGTTGATTGTAAACTAAAAACTGGCTATTGTTGATTGTAAACTAAAAAAAAACCTCAAACTGCCCTACTCAGAGATATTTAATGATTACTTAAGCCGTCACTTAGTAAAGATTTGACATACTTTTGTATGACAAAACTGTCAAAACCTATACTTAGTGATGGCTTAAGTAATCATTAAAGCTCTCTGAGTGCGGCAGTAAGTCTCATTAAGAATGTGTCATAGAGCACACCTGTCACTGTCAAATAAATGTACCTGTCATTGGTCACTCCAAAGAGAAGTAATTATGACCTACTGTGTATCTTTACTGTATCTACTCTGAGAGTATTAAATCTACAATACATTATTATTTCCTGCCAATATTCCATCAATAATTTTTGATGAATTATTTGAAATTTATCTAAGAGGCTACATACACCAACATACAATAAGAAACAGACTATACTCCCACAATTCATCTCCAAAATTTTCTGCTCGTGACAAAAGACCGAGTTTCTAGTAATAACACAACTGAAGACATTCGACGACAGCGGCTGATTAAGTCCTGTACAGTCGCTGGCAGCAGTGATTAATGAAACGGGACGTACAGTGAAGGACAGATGTGTTAATTAGATTAACACATCCAGACGTTGTCAGTTCGAGATTTCCGTGCGACTGTACGTATTCTGAGCCAGGGATAATATATGTTGTATTAATTCTTAGACGGAATCAAGAATGAATGGTCCTTTCGTCGGGACCAAATTAAGTAATCTGATGTGTTGTGTTGTATGTGATAAATTGATATTAGGTACGGAAATGGCATGTCCTATGACCTTGTCTGTTAGATTGAATTGTATTTAGGGGAAGTATATTTCTGTACGTGTAACACCAGTTATTTCCGAAACAATAGCGCCGATTTGGTGAGCTGGTAAACTATTTTAATCATACGCTGATTTCTAATAATTTATTGTTAACGAAAATATATATAGTGAAAATCATACTCATTGTAAAATTGATAAAGTGAAGAATCACATTTGATGAATAAATATCAAATAATGCATAACTCACATTCGAACGAGTTAGAACGCATTCGAAATCGTGGCTACGGCGTAGAGCCATGGCTACGCCGTAGCAACTGCGTAGCAAAAACATTTACCTTACCTAACGGCTTCAATTATCAATTTCTGCTCCAATTACTGATTTTAAAGGAATCCCATTTACATAAATTATCTTGAAAATACTTACCTTTCTGCCAATGAAACGCCATTATAAACAAACAATTAACACCCTTTTCCCGACCTTAGGCGATACGACTTCCGACAGGACTTGTGTCAAGCGACAAGAACGTTTTACACCTTTATTTTCATACATTTCGTTGCAGTTACGGTCGCAGTCGCATTGCACATTTCCTGAGCTCGTAGCCAAGCGGTTACATAAAAGTAATGTGTCCACTACCCTGTAAAATACCACGAATGTACATAAGAAACATGTCACAGTGCACTATACGCACAAGAACTTAGGAACATCCTATCATACTTGTTTATTACGGGTTCAGAATGGATTCAGTTAAACCCCATAATTTGGTATTCTTGGAGAAAAAGTAAGAAGAGAAAGAAGTACAAGAGAAGTAAAAAAAATGAGGAGAGAGAGATAGTGGCCTTTTGGCCTCGTCTATGACTAGTTTGTTTTAATTTATTATGTTTTCATGTTTACTGGTAATTATGTTTTCGGTTCTTGTTTTGTTTTATTAAATTGTGTTGTCCTGTGTGAGACCAATAAATAAATATTCTTTCTTTTTTTTTCTTTCTTTCTTTCTTTCTGTAAGAAGTAGTAGTAGTTGTCAATACAAAATATAATGTTTTGTTCCGATACATTCATAGCACTGTCTATTAGCACGCTACGATGTCGTGGGCACAACCCTCAAAACCAACACGATTATTTGAAAGCCGAAGAAAGTTATTGATGACGTTAATCGTCAACACTAAGGGAGATATACGATCTTCATAAAATAACAAACGCCTGTTTTATTACGCGGCCAATACAAAGAGTGGCAGTTAAGTCTTTCTAATGGCCTGTAATTCGTTTAACTGCTGACTCTGAGTTTGTTAAATAGGGTGATGGTGGAGAAGAATTTGCTGCGGTGGCGGTTTTGATGTTTGTGTGTGCTGACCGGTTTAAACAGGTAGAGTAATTGTTACTGGGAAAGTGGGTTTTATTTATTGTTTGTACATCCTGTTCAGAACAGTAGGTCGTAGGCTCGAACCCAGGCAGGCACATTACTTTGTGTAATTTATTTCACTGCTGCTCTCAAAACGGTGAAGGAAAACATCGTGAGGAAACCGGCATGTCTTAGAACCAAAAAAAATCGAAGACATGTGACATCTACCAATCCGCACTGGCTCGCGTGGTAGATTATAGCCAACATTAATAGGTTGTTGATGATGATGATGACATCCTGTACAATAAACGTCATACACATAACATCGCACCTGGAATTTGGGTTTACCTAATAGTGCTGCGGTTTGTTTGAAAGAGATTCCGCGGCCTCGACACAAAGGGCTAAGAAGGAACATGGGTGGTTTTTAGTCAGTAGAAGTCTGACACTCCCCATCGCTCTGCCCAGAGCGGGAAGAGTCATTTGATGATTTTCCTCACCTCAAAAAAAAAAGGCCTCAAGATCAATAGTCGCGCTGTATAAATTAAAATCTTTAGTATGTAAGGATCGTAGTAGGTCGCGTTCTGTGGTTTCTGCCTACCTACATGGGATAAGGGTGTGAGTTTATGTATGTATGTATGTATCTTTCTCATTATGAGGAGTGAAAGAAGAAGGTGGCCAAGGGTTTTTGACACATTATAATTAATGAAACAAATTATTTTTTTTGCACAATGCTGTTCAATTTTTACGTAAACGTTGGCAGGAACAGATTATGATTTGGGACATATTGTCTACCTATGTACCACTGGATCAAGAGCCCAAAATGAGGGAAGCCGGTGCCAGAAGCAGATGGGTGTCGTCGCTGGCCGCCCCGGCCAGCGACGACACCCATCGAAATATTGAAGCGTTTGTGACAAAATGGTCGGACAAAACCGCACAGAGAAAAGAGTAGAAATTTATGGGGGAGGCTTCTGTCCAGCGGAGGGCCAATATGGGCTAAAAAAATGTCTTTTACATTTATTTTTATTTATTTATTATTACATTTAGTACAGCAAAAGCCATCAACACTAAATTAATTAATCCTTTTACTCAAAAATGCATGTAATGTTGTCATTATTTTGACAAACTTGTTTGAGCAAAGTCGACCTTGCCGGTCTGTTTCAAGGAGCGGCCGGCAAAGTTTTGCTGGCCGCTCTAACAGGCCGGCAATGTTTTGCCGGCCGCTATTTTGACGTTTCAACGTTTTAAAAAATCAATTCCAAAAAGATTTTATTTAAAACACAGCTGTTTGTACGTCTAAAGGTAAAAAAAAAAAAGATTTAAATGAAGTAATAAATAAAGAAATAATCCAGCAGTCAAACACCGCATTAGAATTATCGCAAACTATCAGTAATATCAAACCGGGAAAGTCGGTGTTGAATTTTAGTAACTGTACTTTTCATAATTGTCATTTTAATTAAAAGTCTAGTTAATTAATATATTTTTTATTTAAATTACTTGCTGGTTTTATTTAGATTAGGTACTTGCATTTTTGAGTAAAGCACTATACAAACCTTGGCCCACAATGACTGCTTCGCTGGTCACGCTATGATTGCCTCGAGCTAGCCTAGCTACGCTCTAGGCCTTTCAGCTTGGCCATCATTGCAGCCCTTGCTGTCCTCGCTGTAAAGGCCTCGGCCTACGGTCTCGGCCTTTATCTCAGCTCGTCCATCAAGTGCTGCACGCTGACCGCGCTGTGTCGGCCTGGAGCTGCGCTACGCTGCGCTGTCGGCCATCATCAGCGCGACCAGCAAAGTAGTCATTATAGACCGCGGCAGTAATGTACTATTACTCAAAAATGCATGTAATGTTGTCATTATTTTGACAACCTTGTTTGAGCAAAGTCGACCTTGCCGTTCTGTTTCAAAGAGCGGCCGGCAAAGTTTTGCTGGCCGCTCTAACAGGCCGGCAATGTTTTGCTGGCCGCTCTAACAGGCCGGCAATGTTTTGCCGACCGCTATTTTGACGTTTCAACGTTTTAAAAAATCAATTCCAAAAAGATTTTATTTAAAACACAGCTGTTTGTACGTCTAAAGGTAAAAAAAAAAAGATTTAAATTAAGTAATAAATGAAGAAATAATCCAGCAGTCAAACACCGCATTAGAATTATCGCAAACTATCATAATATCAAACCGGGAAAGTCGGTGTTGAATTTTAGTAACTGTACTTTTCATAATTGTCATTTTAATTAAAATTCTAGTTATTAGTATTATTAATATATTTTTTATTTAAATTACTTGCTGGTTTTATTTAGATTAGGTACTTGCATTTTTGAGTAAAGCACTATACAAACCTTGGCCCACAATGACTGCTTCGCTGGTCACGCTATGATTGCCTCGAGCTAGCCTAGCTACGCTCTAGGCCTTTCAGCTTGGCCATCATTGCAGCCCTTGCTGTCCGCGCTGTAAAGGCCTCGACCTACGGTCTCGGCCTTTATGTCAGCTCGTCCATCAAGTGCTGCACGCTGACCGCGCTGTGTCGGCCTGGAGCTGCGCTACGCTGCGCTGTCGGCCATCATCAGCGCGACCAGCAAAGTAGTCATTATAGACCGCGGCAGTAATGTACTATATGTTTTCTGGAGCGATTATAATTATTTGGAACAAATAATTGACACAGCTCTGCATGTAAATCTGAGGCGTCGGTATGACCATGTATGATTTTATACGCTGTTGTTATTTGGTCAACAGCCCGCCTAACTTGAAGGGAATTAAAATTTAAACATCCTAAAAGGAATTTAGTAGGATACATATAAGGATAGTATCCAAACACATGTTTGTTGAGGTACCTGAGGAAAGCTTTTTGTACCTTTTCCAACATGAGCATATAGGTAACCTCGTGAGGATTCCACACACAAGCGCTGGTTTCAAGCTTGCACCGAACTAAAGCGTTGAACAAAAGCCTAATAACTGCCTGTAGCTCTACCATGAGTTGTTATAGAAAACTTACTCGCTAACGTTGAACTCGCTAGCGTGCTAACGTGTATCAAATAGATTTCGATAATGCTTGCACCATGAGATTTACGGAGTCTTACGCAGGCGCTAATGTAAGCTCGATAGATTGTGTCGTCTAGCTAACTTCACTCTACTCATGTTTTGTTTCTTTCTTTCCCACTAGTATGAGGAGAGATCGATATATACACAAATAAACCGACAAAATAGAAAAGTTGACGGTTATTAGACTACTTATAGTATTTAGTGGTTTTTGAATTTTTATTCCTTATAATACGTCACTGTCGTGTATTCAATTTGTAATTTTGTTTGTTGACATTGTGTCACAGAGCTGTGTTGTGTTGTTTAAGTTTACATTAGTAGATTCAAACAGATTATTTAAAACAATGAGGACCCTGTGCCTCAGCTTCAATTGTTGGAAGAGTTCATAGAAAGGTATGTTTCAACTTTCGTTCTCTTTGGTATCTTTAGTTCTATTGAAACTCGTTGTGTTGACATCAAATCCGTAACATGATTCATACATATGCACAAACCTTTAAAGTATTCTCTATAATGTTTAATAAACTTTCATTCATTTATATTTTGCAATTGGTGTCTAACATGAATTCTCATTTCGAAATCATTTCTCGAAATTCACGTTAATCACGTCGTTGGTCTTCAAATTCAGCGGCCACTAACATATTTCATACCAAATAAGCTTTGCAGACATTATTTTGACTGCATTAGACTCAAAAACGTACATAATTTTGTTGTAAACATATGTTTCACACGCCAAAATGCTAGTGAGCTACGTAACCACTATAGTAAGCGAATTATTCGATAGGTTCAGTGAAATTAGTGACTCATGGTACCGTTTTGTATGGTGACAGCTGAAAAACGTTAGAAACTATAGAATAGATTACGTTAGGTGTTTAACCTATCGTCATCTATAGTGCTCATGTTACGGATTGTAATTCTTTCCGTGACCGCTAGAGGCGCTGTACGATATTTCATACAAATAATTTACGTAGACGCTTGCGAGATTTGGCTGTGTAAACTCATGGTAGAGGTACTGATTATTAAAACCTTGACAGTTACGTAAAACAAAACCTAAGCGTCGGAAAGATTCTTTAGCCAAACCTATAATGTGTGTATGGAACGTCAGTTTGCTATCAAACGTTACACCGAGGTCTTTGACTATGGACACTCTGGCTATAGACTCACTGTTCACTCCGTAGTCGTACTGTATAGGACTCCGCTTGCGGCCAAAGCTCATAATTTGACATTTAGATGTGTTAAATTCCATTTTGTTGGTGGCAGCCCATTCACTCAAGGCATCGATATCACGCTGGAGAGCTATACAATCAGACACAGAGTTAACAGTTGCATATATTTTCAGGTCGTCGGCGTAAAGTAGACATTTTGCATGTTTTATAATTTGTGGCAGATCGTTCACCATAATTAAAAAAAGCAAGGGACCTAAAATAGAACCCTGACTCACATCTGATCGCGTATGATATGCATGTGAGTTGTATGAGCCAAGGCGAACAAATTGCTGACGGTCTCGGAGATAGTCAGAAATCAAAAGAAGAAGACTGGGTGTAAATCCTATGGCACTTAACTTGCGTAACAAGATGTCGTTATTAATTCTATCAAAGGCTGTTGTAGAATAGTTAAATAACTAAATAAACTGTATAGGTATTAGGTTTGTGACATCTTTATTTTTACTACATTATATTGACAACATACTTCACAGTACAGAGTGTTGTTCCATGTAGATAAATTCAAATACTTAAGGCATCATAAACTGCCAGTATTACAACACGCCCCCTTAATCTACATTGTAACAACAAATAAGAAAAAACATTAAATAATAACACAAATAGAAAAACTTAATCCAAAAAACCTAAACTACTTAAACATCTCTTAAATTTAACTTTCTGCAGAGGTTTAGTAAAAACATCTGCAGGTAAATGTGCAGTCGGCATAAAATTAAGTTTAATAGTGTTATCAGATATTTTTTCTCTGATAAAATGATATTTGGTATCAATGTGTTTTGTCCAACCGTGATGGATAGGGTTCAATGCAATATTTTGTGCACTCTGACTGTCTCCCGATAAAACCACAACGTCTAACAAACCACTCACCTCAAACAGAAAACGTCTCAGAAATACAGCCTCTTTGCTTGCCGAACAAAGGGCCATGTACTCCGCCTCCGTTGAAGAAAGGGCCACAGTGGGTTGCTTTTTGGATTCCCATGAAATCGGGCCACCGCCAAACAAGAACAAAAAACCTGTGTAGGAACGCCGATCTTTAATATCATTTGCCCAATCGGCATCTACAGAACCTAGCAAATAACTTCCAGTTTTCTTATACCTAATAGCAAAATGGATTGTACCTTTTAGGTATCTTAGTATTCTTTTTGCTGCCAACCAGTGAACCTTTGTAGGTTTTGAGTTCCACTGGCTTAAATATGATACTGCAAACGATATATCAGGTCTTGTATTTATAGCCACGAACAACAAACAACCTATCAACGTTTGATATTCATTTTGATCACACAATTCAGTAGAATCTTCAAGTTTCTTTACCAACGGAATATCTGCAGATTTAAAATCATGTTAATTGTACCTTTTAAGTAAATTCTCGATGTAACTCCGTTGCGATAAGCAAACTTCTCCATTTTCTACTGAAATATTCATACCTAAATAGTATTTCAGTAATCCCAAATTTTTTATTTCAAAATATCTTTCCATGTCTGACTTGACAGAGTCGAAGTGACAAACATCTTTATAAAATAAAATAATGTCATCGACAAAACATGCCAGTATGACGGTTTCATTACCAAACTTTTTGGTGTATACACAAGGCTCAGAAGGAGTTCGAATAAAACCTATGGAAATCAATGTTTCATTTAGTTTGATATTCCACGATCTTGGGGCTTGTTTCAGGCCATACAGCGACTTCTTCAGTAGACAAACCTTATTTTCTTGACCTTTGCTGACAAAACCTTGGGGCTGCTCCATATACACTTCCTCTTCCAGAACACCGTTGAGGAAAGCTGTATCCACATCAAGATGATGCATTTTCAAATCATATTCAGCTGCTAGAGCAAACAAAGTACGCAGTGAAGAATTTCGAACAACAGGTGAAAAAGTTTCTTTATAATCGATTCCAGCCACTTGAGTGTATCCCTTTGCCACTAACCTGGCCTTGTACCTTATGACATTGCCATCGGCATCTCTCTTCATCTTATACACCCACTTACAAGGAACAATTCTTTTATTTGGTCGATTAACAAGAACCCAAGTCTCTTTTGATTTTAAAGACTGAAACTCTTCTTCCATAGCTGAAATCCATTTACTGCTGTCGTCAGAATTTATTGCTTCTGCATAAGTCTTAGGATCATCCGAAATGACTTCAAGTGATTCTGCTATCCAAGAATCAAAATTTAGGTAGTCAGGCTTACTTCTCACTCGTTTTGGATATCTTCTAATATCACTTTCACCTTCAGCTTCACGATCCATTGTAGATATATCGGGTTCTTCAAAGGCTTCAACATACTCTTCATCTGAAGTAGAAGAAACAATAGGTACAGAGGGTACCTGATCAGAAATTTCCACTTCTCTGTGAGAATTAGAATAATCACTTGGTTGAGCATCATCTGAAGTTAAGACCAAAGGAACTAAATTATCATCTTCCTTTTTTATTTTCAAGTCAGTAAAACAATCCTCAAAAAATGTAATATCTCTCGCCTTGATCAATCTTCTAGGATTTTGATATTCGCGAAGGAGATAACTGTGTGGATCTTCTGTATATCCAACAAAAATATGTTGAGTTGCTTTGACTTCTAGCTTGGTACGTAACTGTTTAGGCACATGTACAAGTGCTCGACACCCAAAGACTTTCAAATGACTGAGGTCAGGTTTCTTATCGTACCACATCTCAAATGATGTTATTCCATCCAAGGCACGATGAGGAGACCTATTCTTTAGGTAAACTGAACATTCAACAGCATCTTGCCAGTACGCCTTCGGCAGTGAAGATTGAGAAAGTAAGGCACGAGCCTTTTCCATGACAGAGCGACCTGTTCTTTCTGCTACTCCATTTTGCTGTTGACAATATGGTACAATAGTTTGATGAACAATACCTCTAGAAGACAAATAATCAGAGAGAGTCTTATTCACAAATTCTGTACCATTATCAGTACGTAAAGTTTTTACCTGCTTCCTAGTCTGTCTTTCAACCAAAGCTATAAAATTACAAATCTTACGTTTTACTTCCGCCTTTGTTTTAACAAAAAAAAATAAAAACAAATCTCGAAAAATCATCAATAAGGTATAAAACGTAATCATTGCCTTGAAAAGAGGTTGTAGACATTGGACCGCTCAAGTCACAATGTATCAATTCTAAAATCGACGTTGCTTTCTTGTACAAATAAAAATAAAAAAAATAAAATAAAATAAAATAAAATCTTTTTATTTCAGACATTTTGGTCCATAATATGTGTTAGTAGAGACTTATAAACTATGTTACATTAAAAATTAGGAGATAAAATTACAAAAATCAAAACTTTACTTTAAAATAAATACATTGAAAAATTAAAACATTACATTAAATAAATACATTTAAAAGTTAAAAATTAAAACTGGACATTAAATTTATAAATTACATTATTACATAAATCTTAGACATTTTATTATAAAATTGCATTTAAAAAAATAAATTAAATTACGTTAATTTCATATTAATTTAAGTATTTGCCCTGCGCTGGGGCTCCAGGCACACGCACTTGTATTTGAACCCAGTGCCCCAGAAGGGGGCTGTCCAGCTTGTGACTAAGCACGTTCAGGATGGTGTTGGGGCTCGCACGCGTACGGAACATCAACGAAGCGATGCGACGCCGCAGCACAGTGTGGAAGCCGTCTGTATGCGCGTGTGCAAACATCGCAGACGCACTACAGCAGCGTGGGAGCCCCACGAGCACCCTGAACGCGTTATTATATTGAACTCGGAGAGCGTTGATGGCCCGCTGCGTGTAGTTGACCCACAGATTGCAGGTGTAGAGAGTTTGGCAGAAAGCTTTAAACAAAGTTATCTTTACCTCTAAACTACACCTCGCAAATCTGCGTGCCAACATGTTACAGCGGACCGCCATCGCCCTCCTCTCCCTTTCTATATCCCCGTCATCTTTTAAATCCTCGTCGACCACATGGCCGAGGTATTTAAACTCGGTCACTCTTTGAAGAGCGACAGCGTTAAGTAGCACGGGTGCCACATCCCCAAGCCTACGACCTCTAGCTTTAAATACGAGGAGCTCACTTTTTCCAACATTGTATAGGAGACCGTGTACTCTCGCATACTCCTCACACACACTTATCAGCCTTCCGAGCGCGGCCGATGATGGGCTGAGCAACACCATATCGTCTGCATAACTAATACTGTTGATACAGTAACCATCAATTGAGCATCCTACTCCGGTGTCCCTCAGCCCAACAATAAGCCCATTTACGTACAAGTTGAAGAGTGAAGGGGATGTTAACCCCCCCTGCCTCACTCCACACTGCAACCTGTACTCGTCGGAAAGCTCGCCGAGCCATTTGACCTGGTTAGTTTGGTGGTCATACCAATATTTAAAAATATTAATTGTTTCACCTGGCACACCTGTATCCTTCAATTTACGCCAGAGAATATCATACCTAACCAGGTCAAAAGCCTTGGAGAGATCAAGAAAGGCAGCGTACACGGGCGTGCTCCTATCTGTATAATACCTGACAGTCTGCTTCAGAGACATTACCGCACATTCTGTCGATAGTCCAGACCTAAAGCCGAACTGAGCGTCGTTTAAATTGAGGTGTTCTCTAAGCTGTCTCTCAAGCAGGCCATCAAGTACCTTAGCTGTGGTCGTAGCCAATGATATCGGGCGGTAGTTGCACTTGTCAGAAGTATCTCCGGTCTTGTTTTTAATTATGGGCACTACCACCGTCTTCATCAGATCACTTGGCAGGTACGAATGCCTAATACAGAGTGTAAACAAAAGAGCCAGTAGTCTCGAGAGGTGTGGCCCCGCATGCTGAAAATGTTCGATGCTGAGGCCGTCGTGTCCGGGCGACTTCCCTCGAGTCATGCCCTTTATTATAAGAGCAACTTGTTTTGCTGTGACACGCTCAGGCACCGCTGACACGACGACCCCCGCATCCCTGCTCTGCTCACCTTTTAGCGGAGACTCCACTTGAAAGTGACATCTAAACACATTCGCAATGTCTTTTGGTTCGCTGATGCCGTTGATACTCACAGGGACGCTAGGTTTTGGGCTCAACTTTTTTGTCTGTTGCCAAAATCCTTTAAAATCTTTATTTTTATGTTTGGTAGCTAAAATATTCATTTTTATTAGTTCTTGGTTATTCTGACAATAGTGTAGTTTGCTTTTGAACTTCTTTCTAGATTCATACATTTCATTATAAATGTTACCATTGCTAGGTCGACCAAAACACACCCAGGTTAAAAACTTCTGCCTAGCGTCTCTGTGAGCGTCACGAACATACTTGTTCCAGCCGACAATGCGACGACCGCAGTGTCGGCCACCACTACCTCCACGACCCACATAGCTATCAACAGCAGCCTCCTGTAACGCTGTTACAATGTCACCATAAAGTGCGTCTATCGCTGCCAAGTGATCCCCGCTACTATCATGACACATGCTATCACAACACTGTTGGAATTCATGAGGGAAGCCAAGTTCCTTTAGTTTATCGTTACAACATTTAGTATATTTTTCTGTTTGGCTTACAAAAGTGGTCTAAAAGGTTTCCTAGCTTGTTTACCTTCTATACACGCAACACAAGGTTCCTTATCGACATCTCCAAGAGTAATACCTGTAGCAAGACCATCTAACAATTTACTCATACCTATTCGACATAAGTGTCCTAAACGCCTATGCCATAGCTTATACTGAGAGACGTCAAAGTGCACATCAAACGCTGATTGATTCTTAGGCATGCTAGTACAGTTTAGATTGTACAATCCACCACAATCAGATGCACAAAGTACCGGAACACCTGTACAAGAAAAATCAATATTATTATAAAATTTACAACCATCTTTGTTAAAAACTACAGTTAATTCTTTTTGAACAGCCTTTTTAACAGAGAGTAAATTAGACTTTAAATTCGGTACAAAAACTACATCTTTAATAACTTTAACAGTTTGTAGATTAGTCAAAATAGAAACATCACCAATACACTCACTCTGTAGCTTATCACCATTTGCGATAGTTACCTTACCAGTGGTAAAAGGTTTTATATTGTCCATCCAATCCAATCTTGAACTCATATGAGTTGATGCTCCTGAATCAACAATCCACTTGTCCCCTGAAATAGAATTATGTATACTATCAGCGTTCAGAGCTCCCAAATGTGTCGATTCACTAGCGGATACCTTCTGGGTTTTCTTTCTGTGTGGACAATCCGGACGCTTGTGACCTGGTTCATTGCAACCATAGCATACAACAGTTTTTGGTTTCTGTTTATACTTAGTACGTAGAGCAGTTTCTGGTTCATTTGTGATAACACTTTTCGTAAACTCGTTCAGAAGTTTAGTTTTTATCATATCCGTGGTGATCAAAACATTGCTATTTTCGAGAGCCATAACCAACGGATCATAATATGAGGTCAGTCCTCCTAATAAAATAGCTGCTATAGTGGAGTCTTCCAGCTCTTTGCCAATATCAGATAGATCCTGAGCAGTGCTCAGTACAGCACTAATATACTTTTCGATGGAATCGAAATCGGATAAAGAATATCTATATATTCTTCTTTCCAAAGCTAGACGACGTCCAAGACCTTTGTCTTCGTAGGCTACTGCTAATAAATCCCATGCTTCCTTGGCATTTCTGGCCTTCCTTACATGAGTTATGGCAGCATCATCTAAAGCCAGACATATTTTAGAGAGGGCTTTAACATCACGCTTCTCTTTTATGTTTGAAGCAGTCGTATCTTCTTCTTGATAGCCTGTGATGGCCTCCCACAAATCCTCGTGTAGAAGACACATCCTCATTTTAAATTTCCACGTCACATATCCTTCTCTACTGCTTAGTGGCTTAAACACAGTGGATCTCATATTATCTCCAGAGCCTGAATACATTATTTGAATAAATGACAATTGCTCACTGAGAGAAAAATACTCCAAAAAAGTACCTGGAACTTTTATATTTCCTTCTGAAAACCAAACTAAGCACTACGCAATACAGATTTCGTGCTGATAACGTGTTGTAGAATAGTTAAATAACTAAATAAACTGTATAGGTATTAGGTTTGTGACATCTTTATTTTTACTACATTATATTGACAACATACTTCACAGTACAGAGTGTTGTTCCATGTAGATAAATTCAAATACTTAAGTCATCATAAACTGCCAGTATTACAACAAAGGCCTTACGGAAATCGAAGTACAGCACATCCACTTGCTGTCCGCGGTCCATTTGAGAAGAAATAAAATCTACTAATGTCAGCAAATTCGTGTTAACTGATTTTTTGTTACGAAAACCATGTTGTTCATCACACATATAAATATGGACTTGAAGTTTACATGAAGTTTAAATTAATAAATTATAAAAAAACAATGTAGGTATAAGCTTCTATTTCTACTACTTCCCACAATATCAAGGCCCATCCAATTACCACATCAATGAACACGATACCTATTATTAGCGATCATTAACTCCGTTCGTCTATTGTTCAAGTTTCGTGCCATGTCATTATCTAGACTTAGGTTATACAAACTGGTCTGGAATTCCCCTTTTGAGAGAATTAGACACTATCTGTTGGAAACTCGTTAACGATCAAATAGATTTCTAAATGGATGTAATTCTGTAACATTGGCTGTATTTTGCCCGTTGTATTATGGGATGTAATTACTTCGTATTTGTGTTTAGTCTGAGAGGTTGTGTGTACCCATATGCGTAATTAGAAGTAAATAGCCCCATGCCCTAATCGGAGATAAGTCTTTGTGTTTATCCTCATCATCGGCCTATAATGTTCCCACTGCAGGGACTCAGGCCTTCTGTCGAGGAGAGGGATGGGCTAAGTCAGTGTGGGTTGGTAGATTTCACATGTCTTCAAATTTGTTGGTTCTAAGACATTTTCCTCACGATGTTTTCTTTTGCAGTTTTGAGAGCAGCGGTAATGAAAATTACAGTTTCCGTCCGCTTTTAATATTTAAACCATTTTTATAACATACTGAAAACCGTTTATTGGCGGATTGGTTTACCTATTAAATGAAAAAGTTTCACATAAAAACTGCAAGTACTAATCAATGAATTGCGGATGACTTTTCTTTAATGGTGTTTAATAAAATGCCACTAAATAATAAACCTTAATAATAATTATAAAATAATAATAATAATAACGGTCATAATTCAGGTTAGTATAATAAACTATAATACTTATGTCCCTTACTTATGAAATTTTTCTTTGATTGCAGATACTCGAAACTGCGTCGGTAAGTACTTCTTTATAACACCGTTACTAATATTTAAGGGAACGACGTAAATAAAACCCTGTACGTAATGGATGGTCACGAACCAACCCTAGGGAAGCGCCTATTTACCTGAAGATCGAACAGAGCGGCTAGTTTGTAGCCACGAGCTCCGCCTTTAAAACATATTTTTTATCTGCATGCCATCTCGCACTTCCACTTAAAACGCTTGCTTCTGCTTAGCCAGCCAATCCTGTAAATGTCTAGAGTGTAAGGCCTTCTGTTAGGAAGCAAACATTTTTAGACTAAGTGACAGTCTACTAAGAGCACCCTCTGTGGAGTACTCACCTCAGTTTAGGGCGTTACTTCGAAGGGCAGCAAAGGGAACACTGGATCTGAGAGAGATTATTTATGGGCTGGTTTAGAACTACTGGCTTAGCATCTCCGGCTGGTATGAGCATGGGTCGGGGGAAGGACGAGGCACATCACCAATGAAGATAATTTATATCCTTCTGAGGCATCTTTTCCCGGCGTTCCCCTCACAAAACCTCCGTTTGACATGAATCAAAGCGAAAACGTCTATACAACGCTAATTGTCAAAATTAATTGATTAAATACGACCTACATTTCGCATAATCATGTCAGTCGGAATCCCTATTCAATAATTTATTCAGCGTATCTTTCATTCAATTATATGTTACTCTCAAATGGAATTGAACAGTCGATCTAAATGAAAGCTCTGTAATCAGGTTAAGACAGGTATTTTTTTCGCTTAAGAATTTTGGAAGATGCTCTAAGATATGTTTTGTTTATTATTAACTAGGAACTAGGAAGTTAAATATTTTGATGAAATGGGGTCAAGACAGATTATTGGCACATTTTTTCAGCCAAGCCAAGACGACTGCTGAAAATGATTCTATTCCTCACGAACATGACTTTATTCCCAAGTCGGCCAAAGTTTTACTGAGTTTTTACATCATACTGGAATTTCATGGAAAAACATCTGGATTTGTGTCCAATTGTTGGCATAGACTATCATATTATAATGTATGGTACTTAAACATAACTAATTAAAGTAATACCTCACATTTCGGGGATTATTGGTGTGATGGTTTATGTATGTAGTATTTCATTCCCAAGTGCGAGTCGGACACGCGCAGCTAGGGTTCTGCACAAACAAAGTTTAAAATTATAAAAATATTTTTACTAGATGATGGAACTAAAAATTTACGACTATAGCAATTTTTCCTTCATCTCTGCTTTAAGACGATTCTTCGGACCAAATTTCAAGATTCTGAGTTAACCCGGTAGGTTTTGATTCTCTGGCGAGTGCTGAAAATTTGCGACATAAACGGCTGTATCTTTTGATTGCATTGGCATAGAAGTTTGATTTTTTCACAACATTAAGGGACAGGAGACTTGAGTATTTGATATACACTTCAACTTGATACTCTCCACACATTCCTGAAAAAAAGGGTTTTGACAGACAGACAGGCGGATTGATGGACAACATAGTGATCCTATAAGGGTTCCGTTTTTTTTTCCTTTCGAGGTACGGAACCCTAAAAAGTCCTGTTGCTTTAACTGGTGGTAAATGAAGAAATAAAATTTTTTTAGATAACATTTTTTTCACTACAAAACTTTAGACTAATTGCCAAAAAAAAAACTCAAAGACGGTATGTTAGTAGCACAGACGGAGCTCAAGGTAGTGAAAAAAGAATCTGCATTTTTAGAACTAAATATTTTATTTATGAGCCTCTCTTAGTAAATAACTGAATTTAGACTCAGTTCAATTATTTCCAAAAAAATAAGAATCATTTTATTGCGTTAACTAATCCAATTATGTTAAAAACACAGATATCTGTTTTTCTACGGCTAATAGGCAACTTTGAGCTTCTAAACTTACATTCTGAAGACTTGTTTGGGGTTTATACCATGTCATTTAAGATCGGCGTAACACGTATTTTTCTTCCATTCTGTCCTGTCAGTCGTCACGTTATCATTTGTTCTTTTTTCCTTTATATCATTCCTCACACACTCTATCCATATTTTCTTTGGTTTGGTCTTTTTCTCCTTCTCTGTCTAATTACATTCATATTCAGCACTATTTTAGTCCCATTTATGAGAGAAAATAAGAGGGGAGTTAACAAAAAAAACTAATTAGTCCGTCATATAGATTACCAAAAAATATTGGACACGTATTTTTTCTTTTTTCACGTAAACAAACAACGAAGATGATACAGTGCTTTGAAAACTCTAAGACATTAGTATGACATTTTGTAGCGGTCAGTGACGTCACCAACTCCCACTCAAATCTTTCACGAGTTTTATCTTCGTCAATTTTTATTGATTTGATAAAACAAAAAATACGTATCCAATATTTTTCGAAAATCTAACAGACGGATTAATTAGAATCACATTTTTTTATGTCAGTAAACATCCCTATTCTTTAATATGACTTCTGTTTTTTGTTCGCATCATTACTAATATTATAATGATATTATTTCGTACCATATATTTGACATAATAATATATTTAACCACATAATAATTTAAGGAAAAGTCCCAAACAGAATTGGATACAGAACATCGTAATGCTAAAAATAGAAAGAGGTTTGGCGAACATGACACACTTCTTTTATTAATTCGGATATGAAAAGATATCTGCACACTGATCTTCTTTCATTTCACGATAAGCTAAATGCAAACATTATCATCTATTTTATTCTCAATATACGAGTATATAGTTTAGAAGTACAATGGGAATCAAATTGCAATAATTATGAGTGTATCCTGTTACCCTCCTCCTTTTTTTTTGTGGTGGGTGGAAAATCACCAAATAACCCCTCCCGTTCTTGGGCAGAGCGATAGGGACTGTCAGACTTCTACTTACTAAAACCACCTCCTCACCTCTCGTTGGCCTAGTGGTCGCAATCGTGACTGATTCGATTCCCGGATCGGATAAAATAGGAACACCTTAGCCAAACCCTTCGGAGATTTCAGGTGTGATATTATGTAACGTATTAATGTTGAAATTGATACGACAGGGCGTATCTCACAAAATATCATAAAACACGTTCCGATACTAAGTACTATCACACTAATATCACACTAATATTATAAAGGCGAAAGTTTGTGAGTGTGTATGTTTGTTACTTCTTCACGCAAAAACTACTTCACGGATTTGGATGAAATTTGGTACACAGATAGTTTATAACCTGGATTAACAAATAGGATAGTTTTTATCCCGATTTTATATTCCCGTGGGTTGTAGCGGGTGAAGCCGCTGGCAACAGCTAGTAATAAATAAAACAAACGAAATAACCGTCACACTGTTCTTATAACAAATACTAGAGAACTCAAACCTCGATCAAATATTAAATCAAACGCCCTTGAACACTGGCACCCCATCCAATATAATATGAACGAAATTGTGCCGACGACTGAAATGGAGAGAAATTGAGACAGATTTCAAGAAGTAAAATCATTTAAGGCGGGCGTCGAGAACGGAAATCCGTCATACACTGGAGAACTCGCAAAAGTATATAATTAGGTTTTTAGGGGTCGACATCGCGACATTTTTTTTTTGGAAAATATTCTTTTCAAATGTGAGACACCGTTGTCACTTAGGAATTGTGTATGCTTATTTTGTTTCTTCGAGTATAAAGGCTGTTGTTAAATTCCTTTTGGGAATTGAATCAATATGGCTTAGGCGATATTACTTTTTGTTCACCTTGTTTGGGAGTGGGTTTATTATTGTCTGTGTTAGAGTTTTTGGAATGTTGATTGTTATCAACAACAGTTATTCCATCTTGTGATTGTTCGTGTACAAATTGAATTTTGATATTTCAATGTTTATACTAAGAAAACACTTGTATAGCTAGCTGTTGCGCACAATACGCAATTATTCGTGTGAATATAACAGTTATTTCAAATAAATATTATTATTATTTCAAAAGGTTATACAGGCTGTATGACGGGTAACTAATGATTCTCGAACCGAATCAACAATGAAATGGTCAGATATTTTTTCTTCTAAACGAAACTTGGTAAGTGTTAACCAGCTAACCCAACGTAAATGCTAATTGGATAGTATTTTATTCTCCACGGCGCGGGATATTCTGAAATACTGTTAATTTTTAAGAACAAATTCAAATTAATAATTTGTGTCCTTTATTACAATATCTTGAATTTTGACCAAAGGCCTGCAGCGGCAACACGACGCATATCTCTTGCTTTGCAATGACACGTGCGCACGATTCGATGGTGGAAGATGAACTAGCGGTCGATTAATTGAAGCGTGCGAACAATTATGTTACATTGAAACTGCGTTCCACATCATACCAGCTGAAGTACATACGGTTACTAGTGACATCCAGTATACGGTACACAATAACATTGTTACGAGATATACACTAATTGGACTAAAACAAACACAGTATTATTCTAGATAACATTATATCAAGATCTAGTTAAAACAAAGGTCAGATATAAAAACGACGTCTCAGAGTAAATGTGGTGATTTCATTATTTTCGTTAATTGTGTCGTTGTATACCACTAATGGGCAACCGTCTGGTTTTGTGGGACAGTGACTTAATACTTGGAGATAGTCCAAATCTTTCTACTAGCGCTGTTTTGGAAGACATCTTTGTGATTAATCAAGTTTATTATTTAAAATAGCTAAGCAAAGAAATTAATTTGGGTTGTTTTGGGTCTCGAACTTGTTAAAGTGATTATTATCTTGTATTCGATATTTATTGGTTTGAATTTACAAATAAACTGTTTTTGAACAAAGTCAAATGAAAATCTTTGATGGAGTATTGAACTTCATCAAAGGTTTTGATAAAGTAATCTTTAAGTTTTGCGGTAACCAAAATTAGTCATTAGGTATATTAATTTAGATTTCTCAGTATTGGTGACATACTATTGATAAATGTTTAAGATACATTATTGTTTGATACCCAATATCAATTTCATTAAAATACAAACACCAAATCAGTGATCGATGAATGGTAACGGTAAACATTATGATATTCTCATAGTCGCGGGATACACCTGGATAAGGGACGCACACAAACATACTAAGTGTGACAGAAACCAGGAGATATAGCAGTATTAGGACCCATTTTGTATAATGATGATGATGATGAAGCATACATGATACGAGCCATTGGACTGAACCCAGGTAGACAAAATGTTTCGTGTAAAATTATTTCATCACCGCTGCTCTCAAAACGGTGTAGGAAAGAAGGGCACAAATGGATATACATGTTCTATAATTAAAAAATGTAAAACCAGAGACATCTACAACTTCTGTCCCAGCAGTTTGAATATAACCTGACAATGCTAATAAATGACATCAATCGACACCCAATGTACTCGTACAAAAAATTCCACACAATAAGCTCTTTATCTACGTCTCAATGATCCCTTTTTCAGATAAGTACCTACATCAACACGTTTATTCCTATAAAAATCTCAACAATTCTCCTCGCCTAATTTCCGTCGAGTATTAGAACGGGAGGGCACTTACCATGAGAGAGAAAAAAGATATTGCTAAGGAAAATGGCAGGTCATAAATAAGGGCAAGTGGCACACTTTGCGCTTCGAAATCTGACGGTACTAAGGCATAAAATATCTGCAACAGAAGTTCTACTTTATACAACGAGAGGAAACGCCCGCACACATAGACACACGCTTCACGTACAGTAAGTGCAAGTGCACTTACAACTGTCACTTGTTTGAGGTCAACGTACCTACGTACGCTTCCATGTGTGCGTGCGGCTGTTTTCACTGGTTGTATCAAGTTGAGCTTTTGTATGTATCTGTTTTGTGTCTACGGGCTAAGGTTGAGTGTATGATTGCGGATATGAAAAATGGTAGCTTAGGACGTTTTTTTGTGTGCGTATTCGGTGCAGGCGTGTGCTGCAGGCCAATCGCGCTAATTTGACACATCTGCAAACGTATACGATAACGTTATGGTTCGATTGCGACAGTGGTTAGGTTTCGATTCAGCTGTTCTGATTTTGGTATTGCGTTATAAGTTCAAACGCTAACCAAAGTTGGAACGTTGCGTAACGTCAATTGTTAGTGATGCCCTTTTAGTTTGTGAATATCCGAGCGTTTAGTAATACATTTTGACGTGTGCACCTCTAGTTTTGACAGCTGAAAGCGCGGTATGCATTTGTGCATAACTTTGGCGCGCAACTTTTGAAAAGGTAAGCAAGATTTTACGTAAATAAACATTCGAAGATTTATGAACCACTTATAAAGTTGGACAGCCACTTACATTGAAAGTTGTAATATCCGCAGCACAGAGTACTTTTATATATTATTATAGGTCATGGAAATGGACGAACGTCGCAGATGCACGACGGTCCGACAAATGGAGCTGATGGTGCAGTTTCTGGAACAGCATCAAGACCTTGCTCTTGGACGAGTTAGGTCTAAAGAGGCTCGTCAAGTTGCGGCACGGTTATGGAATGAGTGTGCCGCAAGTCTCAACGTAGAAGGCCCTGCCCGAACAGGGAAAGAATGGTCCAAGGTAAGAATAATCGAGGCAGATAAAAGTGGATGTTTACGCCGAGGGTTCCTAACTAAAATAATATTACATTGTTTTATTCTTTTTTTAGGCATGGAATGACTACAAGTGCCGGGTTAGGACAAAGTTAGTTAGCATAAATGCTAACCAACGAGCTACTGGTGGTGGGCTCAGTAATGCAAGTACTTTAACACCATTGGAAGAAAGGACAGCCAATATCTTAGGCAGGGATGTTGGCCCACTACCTGATGTTAGGCAGGATCAATTTGCCTCAAACCATGTAATTTATATCTTTAGCTATTTCCAAATCCACTTTAGTAAACCATTGTTTTATCATGCTTAATTTTACTAACAATGCTACTAAATAATACTATGCATTTTATAGGGTGACGGTACAGTGACAGTAGAAGTGGATGAACCGCAATTACAAGACACTGAAGCATCATCAGCAATGTAAGTTATAATATATCTCTTGCGAAAACAATGTTTATGCTGCTTAATATTAGCAATATGTTTTATTTATATTATATTGCATAACATTATGTTTACTTTATTACAGTTTGACTGACCACCCCCCGTATGTGCTATCTGCGACTTCACCGGTTTATGTGCAGACGCTGCCTGTGTCCCCTGTTCCCAGCCTAGAGGGGGAGACAGGCTTATTGCAAAACTCTCCAAGGCACAGTGCAGGTTTGTTCAACAAAATTGCTTAAGCTAATAAAAGAGAGTAATATCATGTTAAGCTAATTTTAAATTGCTACTTTCAGAAAGAGTCCGAAGGGTGCGAGAGCCCCCTCGGCGGCGAGGTGTAGAGCGTGCGTCACGCCAGGTCACATCACAAATGACCAGACAATGTAAGTTAAAAAAATATTCTAAACTTATTTCTGAAATCTTAATGCCATTCTTTTATATACAAAATTGTATTATCATTTCAGCAGCCAGAAGTGCATTGGATGAGTCAAGAGCAGCAATCCTTCGTATTGAGGAGATGCGGGCAGAGGCTGATCTGAAATATTCACAGGCATTCTGCAATTTTTCGGAGTCATTCAGAATAATTGCTGAAAGCATTAACAGATTTAGCCAACAGGTAATACAAATATATATTTTTTTATATAAAAAATATTTGACTGTAATCCTACTATTTAGCACAAAAATGTAGAGTACCTATAGGTACTTTTACTGGACAAATCTTGATATGGTTTTTTGCTATTTCATGTTTCAATGCAGACTGGTTTTTGATATTAAGTAAATGAAATTATTTGTCAGGAACATCATAATCATAACTTTTATTTTGTTTCAGTATGGACAACATAACCACCCAGATTAGGATTAAGTACTATTAGTTAATAATATTATATTTTTTTAATAAATAATACCTAAATTAATTTTGTTTGGTTCTCCTGAATTTGAAAATTAGCATATCCCTTTGCCTTTTCTCCATTACTTGCATCTGAATAGAACTATGTTATGTGATAATATTTACGTTTGACCATACTTATTTAATGTAAAAATGACAAGGCGTTAGAAATACAAATTTTAATAGCCTTTATTCACAAAAAGCACGAAAAAATAGAATAGAATATACTGCAGCCTTAAACTAGAAAAATAATGGGATTCAATAATAAATTAGATCTAACATAAACTAGGATAAAAATTATTTTATTATTTATGTTAATATTTGCTAAGAATACTTATATATAAAACACTTAAGAACTAATCAAAAACTATTTCAATGAAAAACAAACTTAAAACTAATTAACCTACAACAGCCAATAACTTTTTTGTGTCAATACAAACAACAACATTACCATGTACGCCTACATAGATTTATTGGAGAAATCTCATGAATACGATATAGCGGTGGCTCGAGCCGAAACCAAAAGGAAAAACTTAAAAGCTAGACTTAGTTGTGATTCATACAGTGATCGCCAGTTTGTGAAAAGATATAGACTCACGAAAGAATTAACCCGTGAATTAATTTCCAAGCTGACTCCTCATATGCCACCCGTCCTACGTTCTGATGCATTGGATGTTGAAACCAAGGTAAGGAGTGTCCTCTCTAAAGTGATAAACAGCATTATCACTTGTACTAAAAACTTTTTTTGTTCTACAAAAATAACCACAAATTAGACAAATAATAATGTTCAATGTGTGTGCATCAATAGATAACCTGAATTTGTTTTAGGTTTTAGTTGCATTGGTCTTTTATGCTTCTGGGTCCTATCAGACCATAGTTGGAGACAGCAGGAACCATTTTATTTCCCAGGCCAGTGTTTCAAAAGCTATCCAGCAAGTAACAACAGCCTTGAACAATCCGGCAGTACTGAATACATATATAGCTTTTCCATTCAAACAATGTGAAAGGGAACAAGTTAAAAGAGAGTAAGTAGCATAATTTAAAGTCTTGTATTGACACAAAAACACAAATGACACAAATTTTATTGGTTTCTCCTATTAGTCCATAAACGTTGAATGAGCGCCCGCTGTCGTGCGCGGCCAAGCGCCAACTCGCTAAGAGCATGAGCGCCGCGTCGCCGCTCTTGCCTGGCACCATGACCGGCTCCCTCTGTCAGCTGGCGCTCACGAGCTGCTTCTTCTGCTGTTAGCAGAGTGTAGGGGATACGAGCCCTGTGTGCTATATCCTCCTTTTTTTATGCAGAACACAGCATGCATTCACTATTCTCGCAGCAGTTACTGGAGTGTAATGCAGCTTTCTATCAACTAATAAGCACCTGCAAAGACAACCCCTTTTATTATTATTTATTTAATATGAACACAAATGATTTCATAAATGTCAACTATTATAATAATGGTATAATATTCAAAGCATACCTAAAGCGAGCTTTTAAAACACCTATACAGCGTTCAACTACATTTCTGGCTGTTAAGTGCAAGCCTTGGTAATAATGTTCCGGAGTATCTGGCCTAGGTTCTGAGACGGGTGTCATCATTGTAGGTCTCAAAGGGTACCCCGAGTCTCCTGCAATAACCAAAAATAAATTAATATGTCTTAAAAAAATAATTACAAAATGTATCATACGATTGCAACATAAATTATACTCAATTTAAACATACCCAAAAGATGCAAATCTTCTCCATGATTAATGTGGAGTCTCTCTATATAACCATTCAATGGATGGTTGGCCCAAACAACACTATCATGTGTGGACCCAGGGTAACTCGCATCCACACATAATATATTTAAATTAGAATCACATATCTGAAAAAAAAAAAACAATAATGATATGAACTAGCACTGACAGGAAAGACCAAAATTATAATAATACAATTATACTCACTATCATAACATTTAATGAATGGTATCCTTTTCTATTAAAAAACCGTTCTTCATGTTCAGCAGGACATACAATTGCAACATGGGTTCCATCAATACAACCCAGAGCTGGCATTTTGAACTTGTGGTAAAAACTGAAAATAGTTATTATATATTATATGATTATGTACTTAAATACTTGATCATGAGTTTTACAATAGAATTTATCTAAAACTAGCTTTCCCCCCGTGGTTTCACTGTTGGTTACTGCTCTGCACCCGTGGGTCTTAGTGTGATTTTATTTAGCCTATGACACTCACAAATAATGTGACTTTCTATTGGTAAAAGAATTTTCGAAATCAGTACCTAGAGATTATCCCCTCAAAACCTCACAAACTTTACCTCTTTATAATATTAAATATCTAAAATAAAGACTTTAAATTATGCTACTTACTCTCTTTTAACTTGTTCCCTTTCACATTGTTTGAATGGAAAAGCTATATATGTATTCAGTACTGCCGGATTGTTCAAGGCTGTTGTTACTTGCTGGATAGCTTTTGAAACACTGGCCTGGGAAATAAAATGGTTCCTGCTGTCTCCAACTATGGTCTGATAGGACCCAGAAGCATAAAAGACCAATGCAACTAAAACCTAAAACAAATTCAGGTTATCTATTGATGCACACACATTGAACATTATTATTTGTCTAATTTGTGGTTATTTTTGTAGAACAAAAAAAGTTTTTAGTACAAGTGATAATGCTGTTTATCACTTTAGAGAGGACACTCCTTACCTTGGTTTCAACATCCAATGCATCAGAACGTAGGACGGGTGGCATATGAGGAGTCAGCTTGGAAATTAATTCACGGGTTAATTCTTTCGTGAGTCTATATCTTTTCACAAACTGGCGATCACTGTATGAATCACAACTAAGTCTAGCTTTTAAGTTTTTCCTTTTGGTTTCGGCTCGAGCCACCGCTATATCGTATTCATGAGATTTCTCCAATAAATCTATGTAGGCGTACATGGTAATGTTGTTATTTTTGCAAGATTTTAACTCAGAATCACTTCACAACAAAGACAGAACACTCCAACGATGCAGTAACGATCCTAAAAAAGTAGCGTCCCATCAACTTTACGTTTGACAGTGGTTACGTTCCAGCTACGATCGCGGTGCGTCTCAACTTGCTGTCAAAATTTTAGCGCGATACGAAACTGTCAAAAAGTTGTGTTATGGTAGCGGTTCAGTTGCGATTTAGTTGAAAAAAAAATAGCGCGATTGGGCTCCTGTTCGAGAATATTTTCTTATAAGATTCGAAATTTTCTCGTCTCATTTTTTTGTGGACTACAGTTTTATTTCTTCGACACAAAATATGCTTCTGTAAGTTCGTTTTGGAGTAAAATATGGTAAGTAGGTATTTGTTCATACCTTGTTAGTGATATATGTTTATTATAATTTTAGTTGATGTATACGCAAATTTCTCGAGGTCGACAAAAGTATAATAATAATAAATAATAATATTCCACAACTATCACACAACGTCATCTAGTCCCAAGCTAAGCAGAGCTTGTGTTATGGGTACTAGACAACTGATAAACATACTTATATATTTCTAAATACATACATATTATAGATAAATTACACCCAGACACAGAACAAATGATCGTGCTCATCACACAAACATTTGTCCTGGGTGGGAATCGAACCCACGACCTCCGGCATAGCAGTTAGGGTCACTAACCACTAGACCAACAGGCCAATCAAAAGAAGTATCAAGTTCTTCAATGAATAATTATTTTGTTAATTACCTAATTATCCAATAAACAACTGTACAATATTCTCAATAAAAATAAAAACAAAAAAGTTAAATCGGAACCGGTATTACTTTCACCCAAAACTAAACAAATAAAAAAGGAATAATGTTACAAATAACACCAAGACTTTACCAACAGCCACAAAACATTATGGCCATACAAACTTCTTATATTTGCATGGCACTTACTAATAACAACCATGAACCCAAGTCGAAAACCTAAGTAGGTAGTAGACTCATATTTATTTTCGCTCCCACTAAAACCGTCACATTGTTTTGAAGGAAATCTCACTTATACAAAAAAGGGGAATATAATAAACAGTATCATAAACATCTTCAAGTGTCTCTCAAACCTTTTGAGAGAAATATATTTTCTTTGTTGGCGAGAAATAGATAAAATAACTTCTTAGTTTGTTCTTGTCGTTGATAACGTTCTAGTTTTGCGAAGTGTTTAGTATGGCTTTATAACCCTTAGAGAAGGGCGATTTCGTGTCTAGACTTTTTCATCTTTATCTATGCATTTATACTAATAAATAAAATTGAAGTATATATAATAACAAGTTTTTACTGAATACCTACGTCATATTAAAATGTAAACGACACTTATAAAAAACAAATATCTTGCTGTTTGTTCCAGCTAATCTTCAAAACGGCTGGACTGATTATGACGCGACTTTGACTGGCCGATTGCTGATGTTATTAGAAGTAACGTATTTGGGCTTTAGTAATAGATATTTGGAGTTTGTAGGCAATCTGTTCATGTAACAAAAATTTATACAATTTGTCAAGTTTTAAATTTGCTTATGAATTGAATGACTATGTATCACCATGGTGCATGAAGTACAAATAAATAATGAATGCTATTTATTTTTTCTAAATAAATAATAATCTAAGGTTTAGGTAAATTTATAATAATTTATCTTTATTTCAGACATACGATCGTATAAAAAAATACAAAGAGAGTTAGAAGGGTTATTAGTGGTACACAGAAAAAATATCAAATAATAAGGCGTTAGTAATCTGTAAACAAAACAAGTTACACAAAAACAACTTAGCCTATTTCCTATTTCTGTGCAGGTGTACACTTGCCCAGTACACATTAAAAGGATGTTTATGCCCAACTGTCACTGACAAATCTTGATTTTTTTTTTTAGTCTTGCTTTATTAACTGGTAGCAACAACAACTTCACTCCTGTAATCCCTAAAAGTTTTTTTTTAGAGATGTACCCATTATTAAAGAGCATCGGTGGCCCAGTGGTGGCGGCGCCGACTTACGAACAGTAGGTCGTGGGTTCGAACCCAGGCAGGCACATTACTTTGTGTAATTTATTTCATCACCGCTGCTCTCAAAACGGTGAAGGAAGACATCGGGAGGAAACACGGCACGGGTCTTTGAACCAAAATTCGAAGAAATGTGACATGTACCAATCCGCACTGGGCCCGCGTGGTAGATTATAGTCCATTCCCTCTCAATGAGAGGTGGATGATGTCTGTGTCCCAGCAGTGGGAACATTATAGGCTGTTGATGATGATGATGTACCCAATAGTACCCAATAGCCCCTATTTTACCAGTTATGTTTAAATACCTTGTAATAGTAAAAGTGTTCAAGCCTTTTGCCATCAATTGGGCACAAATTCAGATTCTGTGACTGCTACTGAACAAAATCTTTTGATAAAACTTATAACACTCTGTTAGAACCAGGAATCGAACCCAGGATATCATCTTCAGCAGTCGCGTTTACGACCAAAAGACCAACGAGGCAGTATTTTACTTGATTACTGAAATAACTGCTGTAACTTAAAAAGTACTTTAAAACTGTCGTATTATTTTTATAGATCCTTAAAGTACCTAAACCTCTTTCGACTTTGTTTGAATGTCACAAAATCCTATAAATTCAACTCCAAAAGGCGAACCTCAAAGAAAATTGATTTTCTTGTACATTCAATCATTTTTCTAACCTCATCCGCAAGAATTCAGTACTTCCCTTTGATCACGGCCCCAATATAAAAGGTAGAGCCCTGTGTACTTACCCCCGTTGATTTAACTGCCAAAATATTAATAAATGTACCAAGAGGAAACTTAACCTTTAAGTGACAGTAATTAATAATTATTTTCAATCCACAAACCATTTCTAGTTCAAAAACTCTTTGAATAAATAGAATAAATTTTAAAAAACCGAAAGCTCTTGATGATCAATGAACATTGTCATACGCATGTGCATAATATCGACAAACGCAACTGAGTATCTTAACTTTTAGTGAAAAGAAATAAAAAGCCTAAAATAGAAAATATTGTCAGTCAGTGACGTGATCTTGCTGAAATTAAGCTTTCTAAAATAAAACTTACAGCACAGCATTATGATATGCCTACACCACCCACAGCATCATCATCAGCATATAAATGTTTCCACTGCTGGGATACAGGCCTCCTCTTTTTGAGTGGGAATGGATTGTTATAATGTCACAATTCTTCGAATTTTTGATTCTAGGAGAAGCCGGTTTTCTCACATTTTTGTGAGCAGTGGTGATGAAATAAATTACATAAAGAAATGCACCTGCTTGGGTTCGAACCCACGAGTTACTGGTCGTAAGTCAAGGCCGTCATCACGGGCCACCGCTGCTCTCCAGCTCCGCTGAACCATAGCATAATTATCTCATATTTAGGATATTGTAGTTCACTCCTCGATATAAACCTGCAGAGTACGGCCCAGCCACAGTTTTTCAATTAAAAGCCGCAAGTTGGACGAAACTATATATCAATTCCACACACGTACCACTAAAAACATTTGGTTGCCTACCGAAAGAAGTTACGCAAATAAAAACAGGGTTAGCGAAACCCTAGTCGCTCCATACATATTCCGTTCAATCCTGGACGAACAACAAAGAGCCCAGAGCAAAGTTCTACGCGAGAATTGCAATCGACACCACTCGTGTCGGAATGGTTGAAAATCGATTCTGCCGTTGACACTTTTTAATTTGAATTTCCTCTTTTTTGGGATCCCAAAAAAATTTGACTGCGTTTTATTTCGTTGAAACACCAGGAAGCGGAAAAACCTTTTTGATTTGTCGTTTATTTGAAGATAGTTTTAGTCCAACGCTTTGGTTGCTTGTGTTTCTATGAAAAAAAAAAACAAAAATTCTGTGTCAATCCTTTACTTCGCGTAGGCTAGGTTTGTGTGTTGAAAGAGGACCTTTGAGATTTGAGCTTTGTATTGTTAATTCGACTATTGGGAATGTGTGACATTGTACGCAATACAATCACAGCGAATATTGCGCACAATATGTTCCAGACAGAGACTGTTAGTGAAGATATAATTGAAGTAGATAGTAATCCATTAACGTTCAAGTGTCATTTATGAAGCGATACTAAAAGCAGTGTTGACAGTAAGACCATCGTGACTTTGTCAAATTGTCTTATTAACCTTGGTAGGTATATATTTTGCTATTTCATCAGCAGTATCATTAATTTCGCCAAAATTGTAATAAATATTTATAACATTTTCAAAGTTTCCTCTTGCATTCTTTACGCTTTGTTGCCCTGCTTTCTCGAGGAGGTCGTTAGCTGTATCCCGCATATTTTTTCTTGAGATTAAATTTTTCAGTGAGCCTCAACAGCTCAATTTCGTGCGAAATTATTACTTGAGCTTCATTTTCTGGGTTCATTACTTTGTCTTACTGTCAAAGTTTTATGCTGAAGTATGAAGTATTCCCATTCTGGTGTATTAATGGGCACGTAACATATTTTTTTTTATTATTTTTGGAACAGATACAGCAATATTAAATAGATTCAATATGAAAGTTGTTGAATAAAATATGGCGTATGGATTTAGTTTTACGAGTATGTATATGCTTCTGTAAAATTATCAATAAACTGTAAGTAATAAAAATCATTCAAATCTTATGTTATCTCTTCATTTCTCCGTCAAGACATAATATGATTGGTGCTCTAATGGGAATACTTTTGATGCTCTAAGCATTGGTGCTCCAAAAATAGGTGCTCAGATGGGAATACCTCATACTATGTAGTTGTGTTAGTAAAAAAAACAATTTATGCGGATCTCTCATTTTACGAGACATCTGTTCAAAGCGAAACTAAGTTATACTGAAAATGTATACCAATGATGTATCACTGTATACCAACTACAAAAAACTAAAGCAATTTTTGTTCATATTGTTCATATTGATAGTGTGTAAGCACCCATGTTATTGTTTTTCCTTTAAAAATAGGCTTAGTAAAGCGAGAAAAAATAAACACCAAACACAACAGCATGAAATGAGTCCAATAGATTACGATCTCCTGGCATACAAACAGCCAAGTAACTTGTTTTTACCCATTAATATCGCAACAACTTATGCGGATAACAACATACTAATATTATCTGTTTTTCCCACTCCTTGATCAACGAGAAAAAGTCTTACAACCTCTATAATATCAATCCTTTTTTATTGGAACATTACAATATTTCCATCCTTATATTTTATGATTATTTTTTAGACATAACTTTTTCGTATAAAATGTTATTGCTCTTGTAATCACATCGCAGTGATTGAAAGCTATTTGTTGGAAGGACTGATGTAAGGAGATTAACTACAAAACTTTTGCTATTAATAACTTTATGACTTTCATTAATGTTATTCGCTTTTAGCAGTATTTTTGCACTAACTTTAACGACGTAATGGCTAATAGATTTATTGGTGACGGCAACAGAAGATTTTATTTATGAGTGTGATTTTGAAGTAAAATATGTCTATGAATAAGGTGGGGAAAGGTTCAGGGAAAAATATTATTGTCGCAATGTTTTTGTAACTTTTGGTGTATTTTGGGTTGTGTGTCATGGTTTAGTTCACATTCTGTTACTTTTTCCGTAGAATATTTTCAAATAAATTCTGTTCATTTCGTGTTTATAAACTGGAATAAAATAAGATAATGTGAAAATGGTCTTTACGGGGTTTTTTATTTGCCCGATAAAGATACAAAAATATCCTGTTTTGGAATATCTCGTGATACTAGCCATATTTCTCATATCTATCTATCTCGAGGTGTGTGACATCGCCGCTGCCGCATCGCTATTTCGCTCTTGCCACAATGTCACGTCACTTATTTAAATTCTCAGGATACACCACAGGTTTTCTTGTAGCTCAACGTTGCGTTTTATTTTTCTCACGTGTCTTATCATCCAGGTGCACATTAAATGCTAAACCATATTATACTATTCGTTTTAAACTCTCATAATAAACATATACCCTCACACAGACAGAATATACATTATTGTATACCAAAATAGTTCGACATTATATTTAAATTATATTGGATAGGATAATTTGCAATAGTGCCTATTACCTGTCAACTCGCTCATTTTTTTAAATGTAATTCTAGTTGATGTCTGTGGCTTCGCAAGCGTAAAAATATTTACTTAAATCTTTCTCAAGACCCATTCTATTCATTGATGAAAACAGCATGAAAATCGATGTAGCAGTTTTTGAGTTTATCGCGAAAAGCTAACATACAGACAGACGCGGCGGAGGACTTTGCTTTAAAATATGAAGTGATATTTTCAGTTTTCTTTGACAGCACACACCACACTTTTAAACTTATGGTGTTTTTCACTTATTTAACAACACTTAAGTCACTTAAGCCATAAAGCTCTCGATGCCGGTCGGTTACAACTTTCCTCAACCAATCTAGATATCTTCACCATCCATTCTTTCCGAAACACTCTATTTTAGACCTGATGAATAATGTAAACAATTTGTACGATCTTGATAGCCAAAATACCGATGTCACGCTTAAAAGTGACACGATAAACGCCAAATACAGGGGGATTCGAAGCTTGGAAGGGCCTATCATTAATATTAATGAAGCTAAGAAATGTTCCCTTCTGTATTTCATCAAATACCTGAACAGGTGATACTCGTGTTGGAGTTTCCGGGGTAATATTATTTTATTAATATTTTGCCTTTTTTCTGAAATTTTATGTAAGGCGGTGTATCTTCAAGAAAAGGGGGTGTCTTTTCTTGAAGATACACCTTGCTTGAACAAAGTCAATCTTAGTCAGTGTAATCTTTATAATTTTATTCGAATTTTTGACGTTGCTGTTTTGCATATTTTTTTGGTCATTTGATATTATAATCGCCTTAAAATTGTCTTCTTGTAAGTTTGAGTGGGATTCAGAGATTATCTATTACTTATACTGTTCCCACTGCAGGGACTCAGGCCTCCTCTCCAGAAGAGAGATGGGCTATATTCCACCACGCGGGCCCAGTGCAGGTTGGTAGATATCACATGTCTTCAAATTTTTTGGTTGTAAGACATGCCGATTTCCTCACGATGTTTTCCATCACCGTTTTGAGAGCAGTGGTGATGAAATAAATTACAAAAAGAATGCGCCTGACTGAGTTCGAACCCACGACTCACTGTTCGTAAGTCGGGGCCACCTGCACTGGGCCACCACTGCTCAACATCTACATAACAATACGTCTGTAATACCGTAGCGTACCTAACTTAACCCAGGTACAACAGAAACGTACCTAAAATAGTACCCTATTATCGAAATGTGGGTTTTTTCGATAATAGGGTAGTTGACAAAAAAAAATCTAATTAGTCCGTCAGATAGATTTCCAAAAAATATTCGACACATCTGTTTTCACATAAACAAATGACATGCATCGAAAACTCGCGTGACGTCACATCGCCCTGCATTTTTTACCAGTAGTGACGTCAAAAGCCCCCCACTCATCTTTGACGCGGTTTATCTTATTCAACTTCTAATAATTTGATAAAACAAAAAATACGTATCCAATATTTTTCGATAATCTAACTGACGGACTAAACAGAATCATATTTTGTTTAGTCAGAAAACATCCCTATTCGGCCTTATTACAGAAGTGGTTAAACCTGGGTTTAAATTAGACTTGGTTTATCTCGCATGCCGTCACTTTCTTTTGAATATTATCAAAGTGAGACGGCATGCGAAATAAACCAAGTCTAAGTTAAACCCAGGTTTAACCACTTTTGTAATAAAGCGCATTATGTTAAAGTACCATAAAATAAGAGGTTAGTTTATTGCTATCTTACAAGCACAAATTCAGGCTCTGGTGCGGGTTGTTCGAAAGAGATTCCGCGGCCTCGACACAAAGGGCTAAGAAGGAACATGGGTGGTTTTTAGTCTGTAGAAGTCTAACACCCCTACCGTTCTGCCCAGAGCGGGAGGAGTTATTTGTTAATTACCCAACACCAAAAAAAAAGGGACACCGCGTCTGCTACTGAGAGTCAAACTTTATCTCTAGCAGGGACTAAAAAAGGTCCTTATAGAGAAACCCAGTAACACTCTTCCCGGCATCAGAATCAAACCTAGTACCTCATATTCAGTAGTCGCGTAGTTGGTCTAGAGGTTAACCCATTTTATCTACAAACCCACATAAACTGAACGTTTCACAACTGCAGTTCTACAAACAAGTTCTCAATGCAAAAAACTTCAGAACTGAAATACGTCGTTCAATCAATCATGGCGGATACAACGGTTGCTACTGACACGCAGTTTGTTGCCAGGTAACAAATTGTTGCTGCACAAAAAAATGTTGCCACCTGTATTTGTTAAGGGATTTTATTTCTGTGTATGGATTTTGATAGTACCTAGTATATTAATGTTTGAAAGATAATTTTATTAGGAATTACCAGAATAGGGATGTTTTCTGTACAAAAAATATGACTGTTTAGTCCGTTAGTTAGATTATCGAAAAATATTGGATAAGAGTTTTTTGCTTTATCAAATTAATACAAATTGTCGAAGATGTGTCATTGATCATGAGTGAGGGCTTGTAACGTCACTTCATATTAAAAAATGTACTAAAATGTGACGTCACACGTCTTATTTTTTTGTTTGTGAAATAAGAAAAAATATGTGTTCATTATTTTTTGGAAATCAATCTGACGGACAAATTATTTTTTGTAGTATCGCCTTTTACCAGAATTACTCAGTTGAATTGGTATTGGGCCACCCGTATTAGCCGTAGAAGCGATGACCACCGGGGTAGACGGATTGAGTGGAAACCGCGAATCAGCAAGCGTAACATGGGGCACCCTCAAGCTCATTGGAGTGTATGGGACTGTGTACTGTATGAGATTTGACGAGAATAGAGTAAAGTGGCGAGCTATTAAAGTGGCAGCAGAGTCCAGCATTGATTAGTTGTAGGCTGATAACCAAAATACAAGAGACACTAACCCAGAGACCGATTAGAGAGATTATACCAGAATTGAAAATATTTTAACAAATTCTTTTAAAAATATATTTATATAACACTAGCGGACTTAGCAGACGTCGTCCTACCCGGACAGCAGCGCCACCTAACAGGTCCAATTGTGAATCTAAACCATTCTTGAATCCACTACAAAAAATTCATCGCAATCGGTCCAGCCGTTTAGGAGGAGTTCAATGACAAACACATGTACAGTAGAATTATATAAATGTGGTCGTCACGCAGTATTAATACGATTCCGTGGGAATACTGGGATAAAAAATTGCTTATGTCACCCGAGGATAGTGGAGCTTCCCAACGTTGTAAGATTTTTTCAAATCGGCCCAGTAGTTTTTAAGTTTATTGGTTACTTACAAAAATACTAATCTTTCCTCTTTAAAACATTAAAAGTATAGACGTAGATAAACCACTTCAATTTACCGTGTCATCATGTCATTCAACTAGGTACTATAGAATGGCAGTTGTGATATTAATAATCAGACAATTTACTGTTGTGGTTAACAATTTGATAAACAGTTTATTTATCACATCAACGTTAGACTGCTTTTTAACAAAAACATTTATATTACGGTAATGACAACTGAATTACAGCTTTAATTATAACCGATGAAGTTTTAATTAAAATACCAATTATAAAACCACCATTCAATTAGTACCACATCCACAACTGTCATTTGAGATAGTTCATTTTCATTAACAAAATAATTGAGATCAAATTATTCCCAAACAGTCGAACTAACGAAATACGTCAATAATTTCGACAGGATAGTGAAAAAGCTGTCGACGTGAATGCAACTGCTGCCATTATTCTCGACAACAAAATAAACTTTTGTATGAACGAACAAAAAACTGTTGAAACGTCGACTCATAAATGTGGACGAATGGAACAGAGTAATAAAATTGTACCGAGAGCAAATTTTTCGCGCGGCCAACCGCAAAGGATGTGGGGAATGGAAAACGAAACTTGTGCCCGTGGGTGTACCTACACTACTTGGTACACGGGTACTATTGACACAAATCTTCTCAATTGAATTTGGAATCTAAATGACGTAATGTCTTTTGAAACGTATAAATTACCTCTCGTGTACGACCACTTTGAAGTCCAGCGCTCTAGTAAAGAGGTTGATGAACTGGAGTTGATCGAATTAGTTGTGGGTTTCCACTATAAATTTGAATTAGACATCCCAAAAGGGATGTAGCAAAATTCAATACAGATATTTTTGGCTTTTGGGTTAAAGGAACTCTTTAAACAAGAGCCAGATTAACAGTGATGTTTGTGAGTAATTACAGATGTCTTAAAGATTTTATATTTATTAATGTGCACCTGCAGATAAAAGTATATTTGCATGCGATAATAATAATCAAAAATACTTGCGGATCATATAATTTGTTTATGTCAAGCCTTTTTTTTTTGGGGATGGGGAATCATCAGTTAACCCCTTCCGCTCTTGGGCAGAGCGAAAGTGAGTGTCAGACTTCTACTGAGACTTCTACTGACTAAAACCACCATGTCTTAGCCCTTTATGTTGAAGCCGCGGTACATCAACCTTGGCAAGTTAGGTTTAACCTTGAAGAATAAATATATTTTCATGAATTAATTTTGAAGACATTCCAACGTTTACTAGCAAACATCAAACAACTCCTGAAATGTTTGTTAGTGCTCCAAAAAATAATAAACATAGTATCACGTGTCACAGAAAATTGAGGACGCCCACACTATAATCCTCAACACACACACATACACACACCCTCTACCAAAAAAATAATATGATACCTACCAGGTAATGTGAAAACTGATCGCGTAGCTATAGTGGATGTAAAACTTTTACTGCCGTACCGTCCGTAACTGTGTTATTCGGATATACCACAAAATAATTCGATTGTCTCGACTCGTGCGCGGACGGGGTGAATGTAACGTTAAAACTGTAAAACTGAATATCTTTGTAACCCCGCACGAGAGAATTTTAAGTTATACGATGTACATTAGAAATAGAATTGTTTTTAGAGAAAAGTGTGTTTGACATTATTTGTTTTACTGAACATTGGCTCAAAGATTACCAAATGCTTATTAATTATGAAAACTATACGGTGGGTAGCTGTTTTAACCGTAAATCAATGCTGCGTGGAGGTTCCCTAATATTATTAAAAAATTGTGTTAAATATAAACAACGTAATGACATTGTAGGTCTTTCGGTTGAACATTGCGTCGAACTGTCCTGTGTTGAGCTAGATAAGCATGTAATTGTGTGTGTGTACAGACCCCCAAACAATCAAAACTTTTCCTTGTTTGAATCAATAGTAGAAGATGTCCTGGCAAAACTTGCTGCCAGTAATAAATCTGTAATTATTTGTGGCGATTTCAATGTCAATATTTTAGAAGAAAATTCAATTAGCAGTAGGTTATTAAATCTTTTTAAGTCATTTAATTTAACCAACATTTTTATAGAACCTACTAGGGTCACCTCATATTCTGCTACATGTATAGACAATGTTTTCTGCGATTGTGATTACATAGATAAAGCCATAGTAAATTGCCTGCCGTCTGATCATAGCGGACAAACCGTAACTTTTAAGTGTAACACACCATTACAAAAAGTTCAAATTACATTTAGACCTTTAACAACTAGCAAATTAAATAAATATAATATTTTCCTACAGAACAAGTTATGTGAAATGAACCATCATGTGGATGATATTAATATAAATAAATTGTACGATAACTTCTTTTCAATAGTTCACACAGAATTCAATAAAACTTTTGAGAAGAAGATTAAAAGTGTTAGCCCTAAATTTATATTTAGTGATTGGGCAACTAGAGGTATCAGAAAAAGTAGGGAAAGACTTTTTGAACTATATGGCCTTAAGCCTTACATAAACACTGAAACTTTTAACAAGTATGTTGCAAAGTATTCAAAAATATTTCGAAATACTTGCAAGGTTGCTAAAGCCCTTCACATTAGCAAAAAGATCAAAACAGCAGAAAATAAAATAAAAACAGTTTGGAAAGTCATAAATAACGAGACTAACAGGAAAAAAATACGTACCACTAGCTACACATTAAATACAGCATGTGGTCCTAAAAGCGATAATCAGGAAGTAGCTCAAGAATTTGTAAATTTCTTTACTGATATTCCTTTAAAAACAACGGAGGCTCTTAATTCCTCACCTGAAGTCTCAATTGGTTTATTGAAGGCGAACGTGCCTGGTTGCCTGGCTGAATTTAAATTTAAACATATAAACCCTACGGAGGTAATTAAAGCTTTCCGGCAAATAAAAATTAAACTGACCGAAGATCTATGGGGAATGTCTATCAAAGTTTGTACATCCATAGTTGAGACTATTGCACCATACTTAGCTTCAATATTTAATTTGTGTGTAGACCAAGGGGTTTTCCCAGATTTAATGAAACACAGTAAGGTCATACCTCTTTTCAAATCTGGTGACAGTAAAGATACTAATAATTATAGACCTGTATCGGTGTTGCCAGCTTTTAGCAAGGTTTTTGAAAAAGTTATGCTTAACCAAATGCTCAATCATTTTAACACCAACAGAATCTTACACGATCAACAGTACGGTTTCACTAAAGGACGTTCCACAACTGACGCCGGTGTAACTTTATTAAAGCACATATTTAATGCGTGGGAACAGTCTCAAGATGCTGTAGGAATATTTTGTGACCTCTCAAAAGCATTTGATTGCGTGAATCACGACACATTGCTTTTGAAACTTGAGCATTATGGACTAGGTAAACTTGCACTTAGTTTAGTAAAATCTTATTTGAGTGAAAGGCAACAACATGTTCAAATAAATGGTGTTAATTCACAGGGTTTAAAAGTAAAAATGGGGGTTCCGCAAGGCTCAATATTGGGCCCTTTTCTTTTTCTGGTATATATTAATGATCTACCCTATTTATTGAAAAACCAACCTCAGAATATGGTGTTATTTGCTGATGACACTTCCCTAATTTTTAAGATAAATAGACGGGCTCAAAAGCTAGATGACGTGAATAAAGCCCTACTTCAGATTCATAATTGGTTCACAGCAAACAATTTAGTATTAAATGAAAAAAAGACAAAATGCATAAGATTTGCTTTACCGAATGTTAAAAGTAGTGATTGTGATATTCTATTAAATAACGAGAAACTAGAATTCGTAGATGAAACGGTTTTCTTGGGGATTACGCTTGATTCACGGCTACAATGGGGTGCTCATTTAACATCTCTTGCAGGGCGGCTAAGTTCAGCAGCATATGCCATTAGAAAAATTCGTCAGTTTACTGATGTAGATACCGCTAGGCTGGTCTATTTTAGTTACTTTCATAGCCTAATGTCTTATGGCATTTTGTTATGGGGACGAGCTGCAGACATTGAATCTATTTTTATTCTGCAAAAACGAGCCATCAGAGCAATATATGGTCTTCGTAGGCGCGATTCTCTGAGAGAACTATTTAAGAACATTAACATTATGACGGTGCATTGTCAGTACATCTACGAAAACATAATGTATGTGAGAAAAAATCTGCATCTTTTTAGTAAAAGAGGTGACAGACACAATTATATTACTAGGAATAGGGACCAGTTAGTGCAGCCAGGCTTCAGACTCGCTAAGGTAGACTCATCTTTCATGGGGTACTGTTTGAGATGCTATAACAAAATTCCACAAAGCATTCTTGAATTGAATGAGACGAAATTTAAAACATGTATCAAACGCACACTATGCAAGCAAGCATATTACAAGTTAGACGATTATATCGCTGATAAAAATGCTTGGCTCAATGCCGGTCCTGCTCCACAAGGACAGGACGCTTAAATGAATAGCATTTAATAGGAAGAAGAAAGAAGAAGAAGAAGATTGTACAACTATCTTTGCAATGTATAAATTCAATCTCTAGTATTATATAGTCGCATAGCACATATTGTGTGAGTACTATGTACTAGAAAGCTGTCATTCTCTGGAAACCTACATTTATTTTTCTATTTTTTATTTGACTTGGATATGCCCTGGCGATTGAGAGTGTGTCATGCTCACTTAAATGTCTCGCTGATGGTGGCGGGTGTGTCGGGTCATTTCGTTCCCTTTAAAATGGTTGAGTGGAATGGTGGCTGATCCATGCGTCATGCTCGTGAACGGGTGCTGTCAGTTGTGACTGGTCACCTCTTAGTTGCCACGGCTTGTTTGAATTATTATATTATTTTTAAATCGTCGTTTTGGCTTTACTTACTGTCGACACTTATCGTGCACAACTTGCTACATCGTTCTCACATGATAATATACCAATCTCGATATGAATGATGTAACCAAAGTTTTGTAACAATATTATGATTGAAAAGAGTATCCATGAAGTTTCTTGCCATTCTTCTCATGAGACCAACGCTTTGGAATCGGCAACTACAGTACACTGACAGTTATTATGCCTTGTGAGTGGGACTGTAGCTTAGTTTATTAGCTTATTAAAATTTAGTATTTGTTCGACTATTCAAAAGAGCCTGTAACTGGCCAACTTGAAATAAATGATTTTGATTTTGATTGATTTTGATTTTGATTGCTGGATTTGTTAGAAATTGAGAGGTAGAAATGAATGCGAAGAGTACAGTAAGGTATAAAATAATGTGTAATGAGGTTATTGTTGTTTTACGTTTCGAAATACTGGGGAGCTTGAATTGTGTATTCGATAAACTGTAATTAGTTGTTAAATCGGTAAAGCTTTCCATGAAATTCGCTGTGAGTTTTTGGTTAAAATATTATTTTATAAAATGTTCGTAACTGAATTGCTGTAATCGATAAGAGCTTCACAAAGTTTTCATTCGTGGAACTACTTTATTATTGAAAATAATATCTTGAAACAGAAATGACAATTCCAGTATCCACTGTCATTCTGAGCTTCAGTTTGCACAAGTATGCAAACCCTAAGACAACTAACTATGATATTAATTTTTTCAACTTTAAATTGAACCGTAGCGTAGCTGCCGCTAAGTTTATTTTCCCTTACTATCATACTGCCACTAAATTATTAACTTTTAGCTACGGAAGTCCCAGTCCCTGCTTAAGAAAAACTTCTACAAGTTTTGAAGTTACTTTAACCCATTTGAGAAAAAAAAACTCTATTTATGTAAAAAAAAACTCAGTTTTAAAACAAGCAAGGATATAAAAGTCATTTTGCATGTACATCGCTCGTAAATCACTGAACTAGGTTTAACTGGAGTTTTAAAATTGCAATACTTCTTCTTTAGTGGCCGAGGAAGATTCTTTGACATGATTCCTGTCCTGGATTTTGTGAAGAAATTAGATTGCTTTCGTACTTTACTTTAAGGAGTTTGAAGTGCAAGATTTGCGTTGGTGGGTTGAGTTAGACCGGTTTGAGCGAAAACTAGACGTGGTTGAGATAGCTAGGAAGATTGGATAGACTGAACGTTTGGAGGACAGGGTGTTGCAGCATTTGGGAGAGGCTTATGCCCACCAGTGGACCGCGATAAACAAAACTTATCTTCGATGCTGCGTGACTGACTGCAACTTCTAGTTACGAGTACTAACACGAGATTTTTTGTTAAACGTTGCCGCACACTAGGAATTTACCCTGCATCGTGGGTGCGTTCACAACATTTGAAGTTACACAATTCAGACCCGAAATAACTATCTGTAGGCCATACAAATATTTGTTTCAAATGGATCGAACCTGCGACACGCAGTGCATCAGTCCAATCGGCCAGCCACTGCTCCAGCCGTGATCTTGAACTTTAATCATTCTTGGATATTAAAATTATGTGGAGTTCACCACTCGAAGTTTTGTCGCGTATATCCGAACGGAGGTATGCCCAGCAATGCACAAGTTATACTGTGTGAATTCTAGACTAAATTTTGAAAATGAAACTCGGAGATAATAATGATTACCAAGTTTCACATGATACATTTGCCCGGACAGTATGGTTGCTGTCAGAGGTGGTATCAGTTATATTATCGTACAATTGAATAATTATGTAATCTGCTTTCTACAACTTCTATTGTCTTTGAGCTGCATTTACTAAGCTCAGTCACTGCATAACAAGATAAGACCCACGATAAAGTCGATCTATAATTTCGCAGTTCCATAACAGTAAGATCTCAAAGTCCAATATCGACTAGCGTTGTCCCCTTACTCCAGTCCCCTTAGTACAATTTAGATGACAAACCTGCCAACGAAAAGGTTTTCCTTATTCATATTTCAACGTAGAAACGGTAGTCAGAGGTGGTTCATAAATAAAAAGGGGTAGTCAAATAACACACGTCAAACCATCCATCTTTCCGTATGAGACAAAACCAATAAACTAGAGTATGTACCTATTCTATCACCAGATGAAATTGAAGGTTTGCTTCTAGAAAATGTCTTGCAAAGACTGTATGTATGTGTGTTTTATTTTACGATGTTGAGGTGATCAAAGTTATTTATGTTGACAAATTAAGACGGCATGCATAGCTAGAATAATCTGCCTTTGCTTAAACAGGAACAAAAGGTAAATAAAAAGATAATAAAAAAAATACCGATCGAATTGAGAACCTCCTCTTTTTGGGAAGTCGGTTAATATAGGATTTTTTATTTAATCTAGTTAATCCTAACATTGTATCATCGAAATAAAACAAAATACATATAGGTAATAATAATATGTACAACATCACGCCGCGCCTGTGAAATCCAAACGATTATTTATTTTTGACTTTTGCGACCCACTATTCCAAAACCACTGTAACTGACGCCACGGTTGACGCAGTGGTTGAGCGATTGGACTGTTGCGCTGAGTGTCACGGGTTCGATTCCCGCACGGATCAAATATTTGTATGGCTTACAGATATTTGTTTCGGGTCTGGGTGTATTTTTGTATGTGAAGTTTAAATGTTTCCAAACGCACTCACGATACAGGAGAAATTCCGAGTGTGGGGCAACGTTTTATTAAAAAAAAAAAACAAAAACATAAAAAAAACTTTTCAAAAACCAGAATCAACAGAGGCTTCCACCAGAAGAGCACCGAGACAATGAATTCCTAGAGAAAAAATTAAACTGTCTTGGACGCCGCAACGAAATTATCAAAAAATAATGACGGAGCGACGAAAACCATAAATTCGAAAAAAAAGCACATCCATATTTCGCCAGTTATAATCAAGTTCCATTTAATTGGGGGTAATCCTATTGCCATCAATAGGGCACAAATCCAGACTCCGTGGCAAATGCCACTTTACCGGCCCGGGAATCGAACCGAGGATCTCATGCTTAGCAGTCGCGCTTGTGACCACTACACCAACGAGGCAGTCAGCATTTTTAAACTATACAGTAAATAGGGATGTTTAATGACTTAAAAATATATGATTCTAATTAGTCCGTCTGTTAGATTATCGAAAAATATTGGACGCGTATTTTTTGTTTTATCAAATCAATAAAAATTGACGACGATAAAACCCCTCAAAGATTTGAGTGGGGGTTTGTAACGTCACTAACTGCTAAAAATGTCCTACTTATGTCTTAGAATATGACGTCACACGAGGTTTTAAAGCACTGTATCATCTTCATTGTTTGCTTACGAGAAGAAAGAAAAAATACGTGTCCAATATTATTCGGAAATCTATCTGACGGACTAATTAGATTTTTTAGTTAAATACCCTATTCCATAAACGAAATTAAAAAAAAAATACTAAATAGCACTACATATATAATTTGAACAAGGGTAGGCTATAATAGTACATTTTGATACAAGTGCGGAAAGTTTGTTATTGCATTCGAGGCGGGTTGAACATCCGAGCCGTACGGCGAGGGTGTTCATGGGGTCGAAAAATGCAATAACAAATTCCAACGTGTATCAAACGACGTTTTTCAATACACTATCGAAGTAAACTAATAACGAAACTTAAGTATTTTTGTCATGAATTTTAGGAGACTATACAGTATGTTAACTAACAGAGGGCGTTCCCGTTAACCCGCAATAGTATAGCATCCATACATGCTAAAAAATAAAAATTACCAACCTGGAAACCCTTGGTTACGGAGACATTGGGGATCAAAGTTCCAAATTTTTCACAGCTGTTTTCGTAAATTCTAGTTTTTTAGGCTATAACGTTACTTAAATTACCTCCATGACCCATTAATTATTTAAAGCATCCACTAGCACAATGTTTTAAGAGTGGTACTTTGAGTTTTACCGTAAAAGTGTGATTTTTGACACCAAAAAAAAAAAGTTGTTTCCCAGCAAAAAATTTTGAGTATGAGTACTTAGTTTGATACAGTACAGAATGCTTGGTTGACGGGAACGCCCTCTGTTAGTTAATATACTGTATATATATTTTTATTTGCTTTTTTCCGCGGTTTGATTTCGCCATGTTGAAGAAGAAGCAAAGGTATAGCTGTATACTTTTCCGATATATATCTCAGGCCATGAAAAAAAAGTTGACGGCGCGCCGCGAACACCAAACAAAAACCACGCTACTACAAGTAAACATACACATTTTTCCTTGTAGTAGCGTGGTTTTTGTGGCTTCACTGTTGGACTTCGCGGCGCGCCGTCTAACTTTTTTTCTTGGTCTAAGATAATAAATTATAAGAAAAAATATAAAATTCAAATATGTTTTAAATAAGAACACATTTTTTTTTAACTAATTGATAAAAGTAAATAATTGTTTAAAATGATCATAATTATTCAAAGTATTCTTTTTAGAAACACAATTTAATATGCAAAAAATATTTATGCTTTAAAAACAGTGGCGACTGCCGAGGCGGTGGGGATTTTTTTTTAAATTTATTTTGTTGTAATCGATTTGGACATAATACAGTGTGATTCTTTATAATGTGCACATATCGAAATGAAAGGAATCTATGCTTAATTTCATCGACGGAAATTTTTTTAAAAAAAATCTAAATATTTTTTAATATTTTATATGGAATTTTTAAAAAATTTGTCAGCTACTGTGACCCCAGTGTAAACAAAACGGTGTAACTTTTAAACTAAATTATCTATCGCGATGAAACAAAATGATTGGAAGCAATTAGGCGTCCTCGTAAAATGAAAATTGTGGAAAAAAACTACCCTCAATTGAAAATAAACACGTTTTTTTATCAAAAAAACTTTTTTTTTTCATAACTTTTTACATAAAATTGTTTCATCGCGATAGATAATTTAGTTTAAAAGTTACACCGTTTTGTTTACATTGGGGTCACAACAGCGGACAACATTTTTGAAAATTCCATAAAAAATATTAAAAAATATTTAGATTTTTTAAAATATTTTTTCCATCGATAAAATTAAGCATAGATTCCCTCATTTCGATATGTGCACATTATAAAGAATCACACTGTATAAGGTATAAGAAGGAAGGCGGAAAATAAGATTACAGCACGCGTGCGAAATATGTTGCATTACGACCCTAATCCTATTGCAATAAGAGCAAATTTTCGAGAAAGTGTATTGAAAACCAATAAGCGAGTCCAGTCTAGATTTCAGACCTACTGACAAGAACATGAAACTTCATTCCTAGTAGCAACGTGTTCCACCAGGAAACACACAACAGCTTTATTTCAATTAAGACGAACCTGTTCAAAAACTGACATAAAACTTTCCAATGAAAGCCGTTACTTCAGCAATCCACTATGTTATTCAAACGTTGTATACACTCGCAATATCCGTTGAGTTGTAACGTATCTGTATAACTATACTATTTTATTACAGGGTACCGATGACGCCTGTCGGGGCCGCGGGTAGTCCAACGGTTATCGCGGCCTCGACATAGAGGGCGAAGAAGGAACATGGGTGGTTTTTAGTCAGTAGAAGTCTGACACTCCCTTTCGCTCTGCCCAAGAGCGGGAGGGGTTATTCGATGATTTTACACCCACCAAAAAAAAAAAAAAAAAAAAGGGTACCGATGACAAAAGGGCTCAATATTTTAATGTGCAAATTAATTACAATGGGAGTAATCCTATTAGTTTATATCTGTTGTTGACAGTTTACTGTTCGGTGTAATTATTTCATCCTATACTAATTTTATAAACGCGAAAGTTTGTAAGTACGCATGTATGTATGGATGGATGTTTGTTATTGTTTCACGCAAAAACTACTGAACGGATTTGGATACAATTTCGTACACAGATAGGTTATAGCCTGGATTAACACATAGGATAGTTTTTATCCCGATTTTACCTACCCGTGGGATAATTTTCCTAGTTTATAATATAAATTATGGGTAAGGTACCGCACGGTTATTATATTACACATTTTAGTACACCGAAATTAATATTGCCGGTTAAAGGAAAAGGATATTTTTATGTTTTAAACATTATGTACAAGAGTGATACTGATTCAAAGCAGATTTTGTGTGTTTGATGTCATTCGCCAGTTGAAAATACAGTAAACTTTGTAAGAGTTAATACAACCCATTTGTGTCATAAATTACATTTAAAAAATACCATGCTTGTTTTTCACAGACAACACAATTTTGTATGCTATTATGACGTAATTATAAAGCCGTAGCGTGTGTCAATGGATTGGTACGTAAATATGTGAATTCGAATCTGGAGCTATTCAAGACAAAGATCGCAAATCAGACATCGTAAACCATTCAAGTTCTGCTTATCCCATAAGACGTGAGACAGGAATACATTCAAACGATGTCTAGACGATGAACGTTCCAATTGTCTTTGAGCTGTCTATGCATTTCATAGACAGTCGATCATTCTTCGACATCGCATCGAGATTCATGATGCATCGAAAGTTACGATGTCGAATTCTAGAAAGCTGAGGTTTTATTTTGTATTTGAGAATATACATACATTTTATAAATACATACAAAATCTTATTGAGTACCTACGTCTATAGGGTTATAAGAAAATTCACATGAAGCTTTTCACAAGGTACGCAGTATGCTCTGAAGACTCTGGTTCTCAGGATATGACACATCTGTTTTTGATTAGATTAGAAAAAGGAAAGAAACTGATTTGGAAAAGTTCTGTGATTTTGTTGTAAGTAATAGCCACGCTTGAATAGAAGAATAATTACGAAGAAGAAGAAATTATTAATCTTCTGCTATGTTTGCGCAAAACCGAACTGACGGATTCCACGCCGTCATTTGGAAGAAAACGCGTCGCTGCTGTTAAGGTTGCGGGCGAGTGGCAACAGCACTCTAAAAACTGTTGAGGAGAGTGTCGACTCTCCGATAATTAAAAGTTTTGTGAGAAGAACAATTACTGAACATTAGTTCGGGGATGTCCTTTTCACAATACTATTTACTGTGTCTTCCATTATAATATTTTAGCTACTAACACTAGAAATAAGTTATTTTATTGTTTACACTATGGATCAGTGTTGTCTGAAGAATAAAGAATATTAATATGATTAATTTACTAAATCTACTAAGTAGGTACCTACACGAGAAGTCTGTTAATTTTTTTTTAAGATTTTATTGAAAATAAAATGTTGCTTATTCCGCTTTAATTTACTTACAGTTAATGCAATATTTTATGCATTCTACAAAAGTTAACAGGATGTTGAATCAACATTTCTACTCTGTACAATATTATGTCATAGGGGAACCTTCTCCTTATTTAAAGTACCTACACTGAAAATAAAATGTGGCTTATTCCGCTTTAAACTACTTACAGTTAATGCAATCTTTTATGCATTCTACAAAAGTTAACAGGATGTTGAATCAACATTTCTACTCTGTGCAAGATAATGTCATAGGAGAACCATCTCCTTATTTACCCAAAAAATCTTTCAAACTGTCTATTTTCTGCATTAGTAACACACATCTCTACACTCACATTCACTGTAAATATCGAGAATAAATCCACGGAATGTACGAAACCAATTCCAATAAAATTAAAATCGTCCCAGCAACGTAAATCGCGTAATGGCTCAATGTAAACTTTAAAAACTCGTATAAAACTCCAGTAAAAAGCAGTAAATTGTGTCGCGATAAAAATGTGAAATAACTATTTGCAGTACAGGTGATGGTAATACTGCAATTTGGCCGTCAAAGTCTCGCAATGGGATGGCAATTACATCGTTTGAACGTTGGACCAATCGCTTGTTCGTGCTGCGTTTAGTTTTGTGATAGTGGAGTTGGTTTGTTTTGTCGCATGTGACTCACTAACTCAGTTAAACAATTGACGTAACATAAACGAAAAATAATAGGGGATCGGACTGAGTCGAAAAATATGATTCCAATTAGTCCGTCAGTTAGATTATCGAATAATATAAAACAAAAAACACGTATCCAATATTTTTTTATTGGATACGTGTTTTTTGTTTTATCAAATTAGTAAAAATTGACGAAGATAAGATGCGTCAAAGATCATGAGCGACGTTGTGACGTCATTTGTAGGTAAAAATGTACTATCATGTGACATTTTCGAAGAGTTTATGAGTTTTCGAAGCTCTGTATCGTTTTCACTTTTTGTTAATGTGAAAAAAGAAAAACTACGAGTACAATATTGAAATCTATTATATCTATAATAAATTAGTTTTTTTTTTGTCCGATCCCCTATTGTCAATATTTTTTTAGTACAATTTTATGCTTTAAAGTTCAGAGATCTCCTCACGGGAGATGGGGGACGACCTGGACTGAACTAACGACCAGTGATTTATATTAGTCCTGGAAAGGACGATTTAGAAGTCATGGAGAGAGGCCTTTGCCCAGCATTGGAATGCCACAGGCACAATAACAAAACAACAGCACAACAAGCAAGCAGCATGGTGAAAGTGAATAAAAAAAAGATGACGACTAACGGAGGTGTGATGAAGAGGAAGACATGCAGCACCGACCCTAAATAATTGGGAAAAGAGCAAAAGAATTATGATAATGATGAAATAAATAACAATAAGAGTAACAATGTTACTTTATTTTATGTTTCCTTTAATAAGCTCCTATAATTTCAACAATTTTCTTTATTACCCCAGCCTGTTGTATTTTTTTTTAATATTTGTTACGCGTTGTATGTATATTGTTTTTTTTTCCTGTATGTCTCTTTGTATGCTCGTTATGTTTCTGCGACGAATAAATATTTTTTCTTTCCTTCTTTCTTTTACTTTACTTAAATTACAAAAATATTATATAGATGTTGTAACTTCTACTACTAAACATTTTTCAACTTATTCTATGACAACACATAAGACAATTGATTTTTCCAAAACATCCCAACTCGCCTTTACATAAGCCAACATGACAACCAATCATTCCTCAATAAAGAATTGACTTGTTGAACCGTAGAAACCAATCCATCAATCAACCAACATTACCTTAGCAAGTCTCGTCTCTGTCACAAAGGATTCAGCAAAGCCTAAACACAGCGTGAATCGAACAATTGGAACATACGAAATGAAATTGCACGTCTGCCTACTATCCAATCTAAACGAACCTGTTCTAGTGGTTACTGCTAGGTGAACGGATTGATCTGCACTCAGTCAGCAATTTTGCGTCAATTGGTAAGAGGCTTTGTCAATTCACAAATATAGGATCGAGGAATTTCTATAGTTTCTTGGAAGGCCGTAGGATTATCAATTTATATTTTTTCAGCCTATTGTTGGGTCCTTTTTCACAGTTCTTTATCTTCAAGTTTAATTGTATCAGGCTTGGCAGAATAGGTAATAAGACAAAAAATATTGAACACATATTTTTTCTTTTTTCACAAAAACAAATAATGAAGACGATACAGTGCTTCGAAAACTCGTGAACCCCTCGAAAACGTCACATGTTTTACCTACAAAAGACGTCACAACCCCCATTCATGATCTTTTACGCGTCTTATCTTCGTCAATTTTTATTAATTTGATAAAACAAAAAACACGTATCCAATATTTCTCGAAAATCTAACTGACGGACTAATTAGAGCCATATGTTTTTGACTCAGTCCGATCTCCTATTGGTAGTCCCGAGGCTACTAATTCTGCTGAGTATAGGCAAAAAAAAGAGAAAGTCTTTTTTGTCGTATGCTTCCTTGGTCGGTCCGAACATCAACAAGTTCCCTTCTTATTTACAATACAACCCAATTTACAAATATAGTTCACAATGTAACCTACCTGTTCTGCTTCTTATATAATACTGATAATATTCTTCGTTTAAATGACAATTGATTTCGAGCTTTTCAACCAAAAGTACCAAATTGAAATGCCACTTGTGTCTACCGAGACCTTCCGTTTTCTAATCAGACCTTGTCGATGTAATAGCCGGAACACAGCAATGCAATCGAAATAAGTATGAATAGTGATTACGAACGAGGTCTTACTAAGGAGTTTCTCAACCCTTTTAGACTCGTCTTTGTTTTTACACCGATGCAGCATAGTAAAACTGTATTTATAGTTGTATTAATTGCTGTCCTTTGATGTTAATTAAGCTTGCTGTGCACTAACATTTTTCTTGTTTACATTCCAAGGAAAACTGAAGGAAAACTCTTTTATTCAGTTGAAGGAAATTTCTTTCTTTGAAAGAGGGGAATTGGATTCGTCGATAACAATTGAGACCATGTGCCACATAACCGATTGGTCTTAAGATTGTAATAGTAAAAGCAATAAAAATTGGCTTTCCCTGATTCTGGCGTGACATAGTAACCTATTTCCTGAATCGGTACGATTTGAGGTAGATTATGACATGATATTAAACGTAATTTGAGTCGTTACAGGTAGTCAGTGGCCTGTATGTCTGGCAACCAGTCTCATCGAGGATTTCGTATTACTCAGCACTTATCTGGGTTATGGAAGTCAAAAAAATACATGTATTCGGCTGCCTCCAGTGCTTTGGTAGCTCAGGAATCTCGATTTTTAATCTATGCTCGAAATCCTAAGTTAACTATATCCTGCCTATTCCTTCGAAGAGATTATGCATGATGTTCTAATACTTGTTATGTTAATATTACCGAAACCTTACTTTTACATATTTTCGCCTGCCTTTGCTTTGTCAAGGTCTTTTAGTTACACGTGTAACATTTTCAACTCGTGGTTCAAGAAAATTTGATCCTTGAAGCGGTAATTTGTGCTGCGGGTTGTTGTAAACAGATACCGCGGCCCCGGACACAAAAGGCCACAATTTTTTTTTTTTGGTGGTTGTAAAATCATCGAATAACCCCTCCCGCTCTTGGGCAGAGCGAAAGGGAGTGTCAGACTTCTACTGACTAAAAACCACCCATGTTCCTTCTTCGCCCTCTATGTCAAGGCCGCGATAACCAGAGGACTATCCGCAGCCCATGATTGTTACCCCTCGGTCGTCAGATATTTCGCCTTTTGTTGCAAAGAGGTTATAGTTCATTCGTTCGACTAATACTGAAATACGAATAATACTGAAATATTTTGTCTTGCAAAAAAAACTCAGAAAACAGCACAGATTTGTGAGTTTATACTAACCACAATTTTAGAGTCAAGCAAGATTAAAATGTGCTTACGGAAAAATTCGCACTAAAACTCAGTCAGTTTTTAGTTAAAAATTCAGACAAAAATCCAGCTTTTATTCTCGCCACAGCAGAACAAAAACATCAGCACCAAAATAAATTGAATAAAATCCACGTCAAACAGCTAGTTTGAAAACAACGTGTAAAATTTATTCATGAGCAACCACCGCTGAAACTTGCACTCAAAGTACTGAATCTGAATGTCGCGGAAGGTACTACGTGATGGTTCCGTTTCAGTGTTGGCACTTCCGGTGGTACTATTGTACTAGTGGAAAGCACTCAGTGGGAACTGGGGCGATAATGAGTCGAGATGCTTTGACTGAATTGGAGAGGGAGAGTTGAACTTTGTGTAGTTGGCAGTAGCATTGCTGATCTCCATTTTAAATGTTAAATGCCGCTATAGAAAGGAAAAACTGTTAAGCTATTTTCCAAAAAGATTTTTCAAAAATAGCCCAACAATACGAAGACTGGTTGGTCTCTATTGATACTGGTGCTGCCTGAAGCTAATGTATGCTTTAGGTGAACGTATTACCTACCTAACAGCAAAGAAGTATCTGGGAGAACTGTAATACCCCCCCCGCCAAGATGAGCAGATGAGCGAAGCGGATCGTCGTTTTTTTTAATCCTAATAGCTTGGTTATAATTATCTAAAAATTCCTTATGAATAAAAAAAACATCGTAACTGCCGGTTTTGGTAAGATATTTATTACAGTCAGGAATACAAAACTTAAAAAAATACAAAACGTTTTTTAACAAATAAGTCAGACCTGTAAACTTAGGTACAAAAGTCATTGTAACCGTACGTACTAATCCTAAAATACTGTGAGAAATATTGTTTGTGCTGCTTTTAAATTCGCTTATGTGATAATTAGGAACATTTTGGTGGAATTACGGTAATGGAAATTTATGGTCAGTGTCTAATTTGAACATGACATTGTTAATTATGCGAAGTGATATACGAGTTTCACCGAATGTGTTTACGTATAATAATATTTAGGCTTGAATTACTACAGTACTTGTAAAAATCTGGTTGGTAAAATAACGTAGCAAGCGGGACATATTTTAAGAAAAAACCTATTAGGGTGTTTTTAAGTTGTGTGCATAAAGATTAATTTATATGTAAATTTTGTGTGTGTCTACATAGGTGGTTAGGTCCACCTGCTAATTTCATTTTAGGACATAATCCTTAACATGTTTGTACTTTTAATAAATTCACTCATGTTTGACGGCACGGTTGACGCAACGGCTCAAGTAATGGACTGCTGCGGTGCGTGTCGCGGGTTCGATCCCCGCACGGAACAAATATTTGTACGACCTACAGATAGTTGTTCCGGGTCTGGGTATTTGTGTATGTGAGTTTGAATGTTTGTGAACGCACCCACGATACAGGAGAAATTCCTAGTGTGGGGCAACGTTTTTAAAAAAAAGAAGAAGAAAGAATGAAAGTTTACAGTTCAGTTATACTACTTTATTCTAGCAAGGATGATGCTCCAAGTAAAAATCAGATCCGAGTTTATTTCAATCGTCAACTTGTATGACTTGTTTGAGAATGTCGAGATAAATGGACAGAGTGACAAGAATGAGTTTAGTTAGCAATGAGTATATTAGTAAAGGAAGTTTGAAAGTGGCGCCTGTTACAGAAAAATTGAAAGGAAATCTTATAGCTTGGTGGTTAAATCGGAGGGTTGAAACGTATATTATGACTAAAATAGTAATAAATATTAATGTTGATATTATGGAGATAATTGGGATTTAGGATTGTTGAGAAGGAAGCATAATATACGTTGAGAGATAGAGGAAGACCAAATAAAAGATGGATAACTTGAGGAATGGCATGAAAGAGTAATGATGCCATGACGTCTGACAGGGGAGAATGGAAGAAATCCTGATGCCCCAATTTCAAGTAGAGTAAGACAAGGGCAGAAAGATTATGACATTGAAATATCTTCTTTTTCACATTCAAATTCCATGGAAGTGAGAATTGGCCGCGGGTTGTACACTAGTTATCGCGGCCTCGATATAGAGGGCTAAGAAGGAACATGGGTGGTTTTTAGTCAGTAGAAGTCTGACATTCCCTTTCGTTCTGCCCAAGAGCGGGAGGGGTTATTTGATGATTTTCCACCCGCCAAAAAAAAAAATGGAAGTGAGAATTGATCTTTTTATTTTTGGGTGGAGTGAGCAATCATCAAATAAGGGGTCTCGCTCTTGGGCAGAGCGAAAGGGAGTGTCAGAAATCTACTGACTTAAAACCACCCATGTTCCTTTCTAACCCTTGTGCCGAGGCCGTGGTATCTCTTTCGAACAATTCACAGCCCTGACGGGAAAGATCAGCCCCTCATTTCATGTTGCGTTTTGACAAATGTTATTTCTAACGTAATGGATTAACAAATAAATTTCCTGTATTTATATCTCTCTTCACTCAAAACTCAACCGTTACTCACATTTAAGTCACAACAATCCTCTAATTCCGTAGTAACCCTCACACCAAGTGTTGCTCGAATTAGAGACACTCATATTTCCACTTTTCCTCAACACTCCTTTCCTGTTGGACTCCTACTGCCGCCTGCTGAAACTTTCACAAAATTAAACCGTTTTTCAAGCGACGACGGCGACGTTTTTCAGACTTCTTCTGAGTGCAATGTCGAGAGCAAACGGCGCAGTACATCCGGACCTTTTTATGATTACTCACGAGTCATTTTTACTGGAATAAGATGTGGATTTTGAGGGATTAGGAGTTGTAATTTGTTACGGTTTTGTTTCTTTTGTTCTGTGGCAATTTAAGTTATAAAACATGTATCTTGAAAAAATAGAATCGCAACGGATGTTAGGACCAACAAATACTACGTAAGACATGAAGTTATTGTGTTACAATAAACTGTCGGAATAATAATTAAAATGGTCTTGATTGTCAGAACTTAAACAAATAAATTGAGATAAGAGCAAGAAAATGAATATGAATTAATAAATTTATTAACACGCAAAAGTTAGTACCTAACATACAAAGATAGAAATACAAAACACAATGAGAAAAGTTAAAATAATCACAGGTGTCTTGGTAGACCAAATGAATTGCATCTCATCTTAAAAGAATTAAATGTGGATGAAAGTATTTTTACACGATTGCCCAAAAAAAACAGTATTTTAATAACATTTAAATGTAGCTACACTAATATTTTTAAATCAACCGTCACAGGCCTTGAAAATTGACAGTTATCATCGATAACGATGACAGAAATGTAATAAAAACTATAGAAAATATGCTACCGAACCTAAAAGCCGAAGCTCACAGACTTCCGCAATAGAATTAATAGAGACTTCAAAACTAAGTTTTTGAAACATTACGTTCCTGATATTGTTTATAAACTGTAATAAATAAAGTGCTGAACCCATTGACTTATGACTTGCATTCGAAGTAAGCAACAGAATTGAAAATGTTTCATTTATTTCTTACGCTGCTGGCTGAAAAAAAACGAAATATATTTCGATTTTACCAAAACAAGACACGATAAACTCGTGCCTAACTCTTATTGGAGTTGGAGACTTATAAGTTGCATTCAAGGTTTTTTAAATGAGCCTGATAAGTTCTAGTCAGGGTTAAGGCCCCCATTCCCTGTTCTAGGAACATATTTTCGTCAAAATATTTACATAGGCTTTGTTATTGCAATTAAGTATGTTTATTTTGTGTACAATATATAACTGCAAATTGATTCTGTTTCGTAAATAATTACTTTACAATACTAAAATTTCATCCATAAATCGAAATTGTAATTTTAAACTTTATGTACACAATAATTTCCCGATAAATTCGCTTTAAACGCAAATGTAAAGAGAACATTCTATTGAAATCAATCAGAGACTTATTTATAACAGTTGATTATGAAACAGCAGCATTTATTTGTGTTGTTGTTTTATTTTAAAGTTAATACAATCAATAGCCGATAGCATCAGGAATCGGAAGCAAAACTTTGTTATTGTATGTTGAAATTTTACTCGTATTCAAACAAACAAACTTCAACAGATATTGAAAATACAATTTTGAAATTAATAAAAGCAATTGCTTGTTAAATTGTCGTTTATATTGATATGTTAATTTTCTTGTTTTGATTTATACACTTTATTTGATTATATACTTTAAAACTTGAGATTGGTATACCGGAATCATTTTGAAATAATGGCTTTTGATTTCAGAACAATCTATTCTGTTCCGTGGTAAAGGGGATGGAACCGATGTGGCATATCAACCTGCACGCCATTTTGTTTTTTTTTTTCGAAATTGCGGCTCTCGACGAAAGTGGTATGTATGGATATAAGACATTTAGACGAACAAAAAATGTCCAGTAACACGGTACCCTAAAGTGTCACGTTACCGAGATATTTGAAGGTAAAGATCACACACGTGATTACAACGACAATCATTAAATATTTTTTTAAATAGTCTTATTACGTATAATAGGCGTTAAATTGTTTCTAAATATTAGTTCCCAGGTATATTATTATACGCATGAGAAAATCGCTTCGCATCGCAATGAAACGCTATGTTATGTAAAATAATAGTTTTCTCGTGATCCTAGTACTATATAACGTACTTCCTCTCTTTCAATAAACAGTAATAATAATAATCCACGTCGATAGACACGTAAAAGGTATGTTTTTTATGTGGTCATTGTACTCATAATTATGTCTATTTTTACCTTCAAATATCTCTATAACGTGACACTTTGGGTACCATATTTGATGACATTTTTTGTTCGCTTAAATGACCTCTATCTTAAAATACCACTTTCATCGTGACCCGCGATTTCGTAAAAAATCAAAATGGCGGTGGGTCGATATGCCAGCTCCCATACAAAAAAGTTTAAACCCCTTTCTTCGCATTGGAAATAATCATAGTCATCTGCCTACTCTAGTTCCATTCTGCTTGGGGTCGGTGCAACACGTTTTTAACTTCGATTCTAATCTATCAGACGTCACGGTATCATTAACTCCTACTTTACTCCTACTATCATTCTTCGCATTCGATGTATAATTTAATCTGGGGGCTCGGCAGTGCCCCCGCCAACCCCGCCAAGTCGAGCAATAAAGCGGCACGGCCGTACTATCCTTTTCTCGAACCAGTTCAGGCTATTTTCGACCTCCTATAACTTCGTTGTGGATAAAACTAGAAGCCTAAATCTTAGTAACCAATTAGGCAATGTATAAACACGGTATATTTAAAATTTTATTAAATTTGAACAAGTAGTTTAAGAATTATAACTAATCAAAGTTCCTTAGTTTTGTCACTCACTGACTGATTGACCGATCATCAAAAGTCTAAGGCACTTCTAGCAGACATAGAAGCTTCAAATTTAGTACACAATTAGTGTTTAGTGTATAAACCATGGAAAAACTAAAAAAGTATACAATTTCAGTCTAGTTTTCTAGATAAACTTACTGCATAAATAACTTTGTGATCCCATATATGGTATAGGATTACAAAGTTAAAGTTACATTTTCAGTAAATGAATTTTACGAGTTATTAAATTAAACATACTTCCTAGTTTCTTATTGATCTGAAATTTTGCACGTATATAAATAAATAAATATCGCCTATAAATGCAATATTATGATGATATGGAACTGATCTGATGATGGAGCTGGAAGTTGACCATAGGAACTCCATTTTAGAATATCATAACCCCATCGAGTTTGGACTCGTTTGATTCGTCTTGTCGAGTAGTTTGTCTTAGGATCCAGGGTCTGTTGGTGGAGCTGGAAGGTGGCCATAGGAATTCCGTTATAAAATGACTTGACCTTGTCGAGTTTTTACTCGTTTGATTCAGCTTGTCGAGTAGATAGTTTAGCAGTACTTCAAATCGATGAATAAGACTGCTTCAAATTCGAATAAACCTATGTATTGTTGATTTATTATACGAAATAGATAGAATGAGACACACTACAAAAAGAAATGAGATCCCACCAAAAACAAAACTTGTAAAAAAAGCTAAGCCGAGCAACTCACTTTTACCGTAAAAAGTCAGTTAATATATTTAATCCCTGCTTAAAAACCTTTGATGTTTTAAATACAAGATTGACTTGGCCACTGCATCACATTAGCCAATGCCATGGCGATTAGCTATTACAATGGCCTGTTTAACATTGGCGAATGCGATGCGATGGCCAAGTCAATCTTTTATTTAAAACATCAAAGGTTTTTAAGTACGGATTAAATATATTAACTGACTTGGTATTACATGGATCTCACTACTTTTTACGGTAAAAGTGAGTTGCTCGGCTTGACTTTTTTTACAAGTTTTGTTTTTGGTGGGATTACTATTATTTTAGAACAGATAACTGTTTTCCTGAGACATTTCAAAGCAGAGATAATTGGAACAGATCAATTATGCCTTGGTGTTGTTTACATCGGACACGTTTTCCTCAACCTTCCAAATAATTCGCTCGTAGCAGAACGATTACTGTTCCCAAGAAACCCCAAGAAAACAAACCGCCAGGAAAACTCCCCAATCGGAACAACTACATTAACGAAAACTGTAGAAACAGGAAACTAATAATAATCACGATATTTTATCTTAATCTGTTCCTAAGAAAAATAAAGTGGAGTTCTCCCTTCAGACAATAACTCCATTATTCTGCAGTCCGTAACAAAAGTCGTTTGTTCGAGATACCGCCTACAGTGACGTCACAGTAATGGCCGCAGTAAATTTAACGCCGAACGCTGTGTCACTACGGCCTCTAAGTCATAAGTGCCAGACTGTTGCCAACTTACTGCGGTTTACATTTTGAAAGATATATTTATGGGCTTTTAGTAACACGGGGTTGGTATCTGGACGAGTGTAGGCGTCGTCGTACACGACGACTTACGTGGGCAGTTGTGCTTAAAAAATACTTTTACGCCATAACATCGCGCTTATAATATTCGTAGGGTTAGACAGAAGTGTACCTAATAGTGCACCCACATTAATTTGACGGCACGGTTGGCGCAGTGGCTAAGCGATTGGACTACTGCGCTACGTGTCGCGGGTTCGATCCACGCACGGAAAAAATATTTGTATGGCCTGCAAATAGTCGTTTCGGGTCTGGGTATTTGTGTATGTAAGACTTTTTTATGTTTGTGAACTGGGTGCGTTCACAAACATAAAAAAGTACAGGAGATATATATATACAGGAGAAATTCCTAGAGTCCCCACTCTAGGAATTTCTCCTGTATAGTGGGTGCAAAGTTTTTATAAAAAAAAAAAATCACCATTAATACGGAGCGATCATACAACAAATTCAGACTCCGTGGCAGGTAGTGAGAAATTCTTGATCGAAAAACTCAATAACATTTTGTTAGGATCGCATAGTCAGCAGTCATGCTGTCGACTAAACCAAAAAGCCAGATATTTACATCACTTTTCTTCATAAGCGCCTATATTTACATCACTTCTCTTCATAAGCGCCTATATTTACATCACTTCTCTTCATAAGCGCCTATATTTACATCACTTCTCTTCACATTTTATAATCAACTGCCTGCCCTTGTATTATGGTATTTGAAGTCAGTGCAACTAATTGTTTTGCTTACTCTACTCCCTCTTCTTCACATAATCCATCCATCTATTACTCGATCTTTTTTTAAAGGGAGTGTCAGACTTCTACTGACTAAAAGCCACCCAATTTCCTTCTTAGCTCTTTATGTCGAGGCTGCGGTATCTTTTATAACATCCCGCAGCCCCGAAGGGCGTCGGCCTTTGCGGGCCCCTCCCATGTTGCTGACATCTCTTTGAGGCGCGCGTGGAACTCGAACGCGCCGTCGACACGGCTTGTCGTCGTCGTAAGACGGACGGACGTCGAGCTACCCCATTACTCACCGTCCACAGGCCCGCGTCTTCGGTGACCGGAAGCCGTCACGTGGCCATCTATTACTTGACACTCTTTTTTCATCCTTCAACATAATTTTATGTTTAAATCTCTTTCATTGAAATATATTTGCCACAACTTCATTGCTAGCATTTTTTTTTTAATTACGACAAATTTTATTAATAGAGTGACCAAACTTTGGCTACAATTCATAAGTGCCAGAGTGTTGCCAACTTACTGTGGTTTATACTATGTGAGATGCAGTTATGAGATTTTATTGAGACTGACATTTTAGGGCAATATACTAGAAAAAGAGTGCTTTATTTTTATAAAGCTTGTTTGTGAACAAACTTGGTTACTAACTTTACTACATCGTTCCGGTTTTTAAGTCATAAGTGCCAGAAAATCGCGAACTTTCTGACATAAGTTTTCAATTGTTTTGATTACTTTCATAATATGCATTCAGTAAATAGCTGTTATTGTTATATTGAAAATAAAAATAGACACAAAACTTAGGTGTATTTGACAAAATATTTATAGGTCGATCGATTTCGATTCGAATTTACAAAAAGTTAACAATACCTACACTTTTCTTAGTATTTTTCATAGGTTTTTATTATATTAGTCACGACTAGCGTTGAAATAAACCTGAAGTTTTAGTTTTTTGAATGTAACTTTCAAAAGTTTCCAGAATATTGGCCAGTAAATATAAAATTTACATTTTTTTTTTCGTATTATAATAATAATATAATAATATTCCACAACTATCACACAACGCCATCTAGTCCCAAGCTAAGCAGAGCTTGTGTTATGGGTACTAGACAACTGATAAACATACTTATATATTTCTAAATACATACATATTATAGATAAATTACACCCAGACACAGAACAAATGATCGTGCTCATCACACAAACATTTGTCGTGGGTGAGAATCGAACCCACGACCTCCGGCATAGCAGTTAGGGTCACTAACCACTAGACCAACAGGCCAGTCAGTATTATTGTTTCGTGAAATTTATAATGGCCAAAAAAAAACGGAATGATTCGAAAGAAACGGGAATCTTTCATGTTTTAAATCTACACAATATAGATAGGTGGGTTGTAGGCTTACAATAAAATTGATTAAAAAATATTATTCTTATTAGTAACTTTTCTTCTTTTTTTGGTGTCACGTGATTGAAACTTAAATATCATAGGGGCAATACATGGGGGGTTAAATTTTGGTCATTTTTGGCCTAGGACGCTCCGTTTTCGAGATATTTCATTTTTTTTTAACTAAAATTTTGATCGGCCATAACTCGGAATAGGAACGAAGGACCATGCAGGACCATGGAGGATAGGATCGTAGGACCATGCTCATGCTTACAAAATTAGTTATTTTCAATTTTTCAAAGCAAAAGAAACTAAATATTCGAAAGATTCCTGCTTCTTTCCGAAAAGTTCATAAAAGTGAATATTTCAATGCAACATTCGAAAGATTCCCGTGTTTTTCCGAAAGATTCACACTGTGAAGTTTTCACTGCAACATTAGAAAAATACGAGAATTTGTATTTTCAATGAAAAAAAACAAATTGAAACTTTCAGAATTGTCAACGCTAGACTCACGACTACACTAAAAATCTATCTCAACTTACAAATGGTGAATAGGCCATCATCAATATGAGAGATTTTTTTAAGAAAACTTAAATAGTGTGTTATGGGACAAACCAAAAAACTTTTCATGTCTACATTAGTCATCGTTATCTCTGAATAGTGAATATATCTAGACATACTATTTCTAGGACTGAATGACACGTTTGAACGAACACCAATATATCTATATGAAAAAAGTTTGAAGAATTCGTGATATCGATGAATAGGTACTGAAGTTTACTAATTGAGAAAATTTTACTTATATTCGTTTGGATTATAAATGTATATATACTGTAATTTTTACTATTTAATTTTTTTTTATTTACCGTTGACATATCGATGACAAGATGAAGTTGTCAACATTTGGGTTCTGCAGAGGATAATATTTTATTTTACGAGTTATTTTTACATGATTGTGTAACATCACGTATTTTGCTGTCAAATACCGACAGTACACATAAAGACATGCATAACCCTGTTATGAATACAATACAACTTCTCGAAGTAACAATGTCAGCACATTCGGTGGTTTTTACACCTCCTTTACTACTATCTAACGTTTGAGTATAATACATCATAAAAACAGAATGTCAGGCAACGTCGGGGCTTGCTTTACAACCATATAACCTCACAATATTTATATGCATATGTACGTGGCTTATAGATACTTGACTTCTATGGCAAAAGTATGAATAATTTATTTATGTGTTTTTCTTAGGTTTATACATAAATCATGGCTAAGATATACTATGTGAACAGTTATGAGAGTATAGAGTCAAGACTAAGTTACGTTTTATGAGCAAAATTTTCAAAAAAATATTGTAGTAATAAAAGATTTTTTGTAAAACCAATCCAGCCGAAAATCCTGGAAAGCAGCAATACAAGGACATTTTCAATGAAATAAAAGTTGGGACTGGGTAAAACAAATTTGATTGTCAATCGACGACACGGTTGGCGCAGTGGCTGAGCGATTGGACTGCTGCGCTGTGTGTCGCGGGTTCGATCCCCGCAAGGAACAAATATTTGTATGGCCTACAGATAGTTGTTCCGGGTCTGGGTATTTGTGTATGTGAATTAAAATGTTTGTAAACGCCCATACGATACAGGAGAAATTCCTAGTGTGGGGCAACGTTTTAAAAAAAAACATCAACAGCCTATTAATGTTTCCACTGCTGGGACACAGACCTCCTCTTTAGGAGAGGGATGGGCTACAATCCACCACGAGATGTCATATGTCTTCGATTTTTTTGTTCCTAAGACATGCCGGTTTCCTCCCGATGTTTCTCTTCGCCATTTTCAGAGCAGCGGTGATGAAATAAATTATAACTCAAACTCAAAGCATTTATTTCAAATAAACCAGTTCCTACAGGCACTTTTGAATGTCAGAAGAACAATTCATAAAACAAAACTAAACTACGAATGCAATTCGTCATTCCGAAAGCCACAACACCGAACCACACGCCACCGAATGCCCGCAACAACGAACACTGCGAGCACGTAAGCACGTTTTTTTTTTCAAAAAAAAAAACGTTGCCCCACACTAGGAATGTCTCCTGCAAAATATAGCAACAACAAATACACAAAGTGCCTAAATGGGTTTGAACCCACGACCTACTGCTCGTAAGTCAGGGCCGCCACCACTGGACTGGGCCACCGCTGCTCAAAATTTAAATATAAAATAATGAAAATAATATGATATTATTTTTTATCTCCAGGCTTTTTGTCATGTTAATTTTTAAACTATTAAACCTTTAAAATTATGTTAAAAAATAACGGATATATAAAAAAAATATAAAGTTATTTTTCGTTACTTGTACCACACATAAATGCTGCACTAAAAGTTAGTTGTTGACATACCCCGGGTTTAATACATACCTGTTTTATGTAAGTTACAACAGCACTAACCGATTTAAGACACAAGTTTCTGATTTGATAAACGGAGTCGTGAAATTGGTACGCAGTTTGAGTTAGTGGTTCGTTAGGGTATGCCATACGTAAACACGATTATCTATAGTTATATTCTAAAGAGGTAAAGTTTGGATGTAATCTTTTGAACTTCTGATATTCCACAAAATTCTTTGACTAACGGGATGCTACATTGGCTCTGAAAGTCTGAAGCTATGAGTATTTAAAACGTTAACCGATAATTATTATGACCAACAGACTGTCGTATTGTATTTATAAATTTTATTTATTAAGCGTTGTATGTTTATTGTCTTTTTTGTCATTTTGTGTATAAAATGTCATGTATCTGCGACCAATAAATATTTCTTTCTTTCTTTCATTGTCAGGCAAGCTACACGTTATAACATATCGTGCCTAATTTGTACATAGTATAATCAACTTGTAACGTGTACGTTTCGACTGACATGAGACCGGTCTTGTCCATGCAAAAGTAAATGGACCGTTCTAAACCCGTATTTCTAAGCAATTCCAAACAATAAAATAAAAACACAAATAAAAACCTGTACTTATACATAAATATTATCACTTTCAACCCATAAACAACTCAACCTGAACTCCATAAATCGCGAAATATGTTTCCACGAAAAACAGAACATATTTTTTTTTATAATTTATTTGGCAACCGCGCGAGTCAAATTTCCGGGGTCGGCCGGAACCGGTATCCTTTAACCCTCTGACAGATGTCTTCATTTCATACCGACCCTCCTGTGGTCTTTTAAACCGACACCAATGATGTTACCGGATAAACGAGGACCCGAATTTGAGTATGTGTTATTAGTTAAATTTTTGACGCCTGTTGGCTATTTTTGGATGGTGTTCACTAGAATTTTCCATTCCTCGTTCGAGTGTTTCAAACACACGTTAGAAGATGCTTTAGAAAAAAATAATCATCGTCTACATAATCTTTTCACAATAGGGATATTAACAAAAAAAAATCTAATTAGTCCGTCGAATCGAATTATTATTATTATTATATTGAGAGATTATCCATGTTATTTTAGTACGATAGACTTCTTACACTTCTTCTTATCTTGTAATCTAGTGATGAACTAATTTCTGTCTGTTTTTTGCTTTTCAGGCACAGAACGCTAAAAAATGTAGAAGACAGGCTGCTCCAAACTTAACTTAAATTACATTAAAAGCGTAAAATACAACATAATTGTCCTTTAAAAACTGTCTCGTTGGTCAAGTGGTTACATGCGTGACTGCTGAGAATGAGATTCTGGGTTCGATTCCCGGTTGGGATAATTGTTATTGGATTTTTACTTCAGGAATTTCTCAATAGAAGCTACGGAGTCTGGATTTGTGCCCGTTTGTTGACAATAGGGTCTCCTAAAACTAAATGGTACCTCAACATAACTGGCGAAACGTGAGTTTTCTATTAGGCACACTTCTGCCTAACCCTTCGCGGTTTACAGGCGTGGTATTATGTTTATGTACTTTAAAAATATAACAAGGTACAGTCGCGGCCTCGACATAAAGGGCTAAGAAGGAACATGGGTGGTTTTTAGTCAGTAGAAGTCTGATAATCCCTTTCGCTCGGCCTAAGAGCGGAAGGGGTTATACAGGAGTTCCTTATGATTCTACAATACTGAAAATATTGATTGCAATTTTTGTTTTATAAAATGTGTGTTTTTAATGTATCCGTATAATCTTAAAATCAAATAGAAGTTAGCTGTATACTTATTAGCTTGTTCGACTGAACAAAAGTACCACTAACCTATTGTACCCATAAAAAAGGAAAAAAAACACTTACAGCGCTGAATTCTCGCAAACATTATAAATAATGTTCTACAATTCTCGCTGAACCTGCTAACCTGGTATACTAACACCTTTGTGGGTTCGTAAAACTAATGTCAGTCCATTTGGACGTCCGCGGGCAGCATTGAATCCACTGATTATACTTGTAGCAGTTAAATGTGCACTATGTTAGGTGTAATGTGCAAAGTCTGCGAACATACATTGTGCTTACATGCTGTATAGTTGCTGCAGTTCCTCCGTTTGTGAAATTGCGTTGAAAACCTGGTTTAATTCTGTTTTATGAGCGGGCGATTTTGAATAGGGTAGTTAACAAAAAAAAAACTAATTAGTCCGTCATTTAGATTACCAAAAAATATCGTTAAATATCCTTTTTTTGGATATTTACTGACTAAAAAAAATGTGATTCTAATTAGTCCGTCAGTCAGATTATCAAAAAATTTTGTTTACCACTAACCTATTGTACCCATAAAAAAGGAAAAAAAAACACTTACAGCGCTGAATTCTCGCAAACATTATAAATAATGTTCTACAATTCTCGCTGAACCTGCTAACCTGGTATACTAACACCTTTGTGGGTTCGTAAAACTAATGTCAGTCCATTTGGACGTCCGCGGGCAGCATTGAATCCACTGATTATACTTGTAGCAGTTAAATGTGCACTATGTTAGGTGTAATGTGCAAAGTCTGCGAACATACATTGTGCTTACATGCTGTATAGTTGCTGCAGTTCCTCCGTTTGTGAAATTGCGTTGAAAACCTGGTTTAATTCTGTTTTATGAGCGGGCGATTTTGAATAGGGTAGTTAACAAAAAAAAAACTAATTAGTCCGTCATTTAGATTACCAAAAAATATCGTTAAATATCCTTTTTTTGGATATTTACTGACTAAAAAAAATGTGATTCTAATTAGTCCGTCAGTCAGATTATCAAAAAATGTTGTTTACGTATTTTTTGTTTTATCAAATCAATAAAAATTGACGAAGATAAAACTCGTTAAAGATTTGGGTGGAGGTGGGTGACGTCACCGACCGCAAAAAAATGTCATACTAATATCATAGAGTATGACGTCACACGAGTTTTCAAAGCACTGTATCGTCTTCATTGTTTGTTTACGTGAAAAAAGCAAAAAATACCTGTCCAATATTTTTTGGAAATCTATCTGACGGACTAATTCGTACTCGGCCCAACCTTTGGTAGATTTTGGGAATGGCTGTCATAAAAGAACCGACGAGGTTATATACTCCCAAATTGTTGCAAGTAAACAATATCGATGTATAGAAGTAGTATTGTTAGAAATGATCACCGACAAACGCACCGAGCTTTGATGCGTTGTGGCATCTGCTTCCGCAGACTGCGTGGCAGTCACAATAATATTCTACAATCGACAGCACTGCCCGGGCAGGCATGCTAACTAATTGCACCTGAACAGTCCTAGTTATTAAGTACTAACACAGGCTAAGTAATATTGTTAGTAACATAGTGGACCTCTATGTAGTAATCCTAGCATATCACAAAACAGAACGGTGAAAGATTTTAACGCAAATAAAGGCAAATGCAGCCTTCAAACGCATTTAACAAAATTATGTTAAACACGAACTTTGAAAGTAGCAGCATAGCTAGAAGTCTGCATAAACAGCCAAATTGAATGTTAGTAAATCGACCATCCAAAGAACAAGACCCGCTCAGTCCGTAGGACTTGGCCTACTTACCCGTTACAAGCTGAGAAAAATAGCTGTTCATCCAGCTCTAAAACTGGGTCGCAAGCTTATCTCACGAAAAATTGCAACCCACTCCTGCAAGGAAATGCAACGATTTTTTAAACATTTCACTTCAGTACCCAGTGGAACAGAAACAATTTGTATTTACATTACAATCAATCTTTACTAGAGGCGTTATCATTCGCAGCTGACTTACTGTGTGAACAAATTGCCCAATAAATTGTTGGTGCGTCACCCCAGAAAAGCCAGCACACGTATTTATGCTATTTTGTGTAAAACGAAAATTCGGAAAATAGATTTTTGTGTTTTATGCATTTTTCTTTTTTTATCGTTCTTGTTTTCGGTTTCCGACGAGTGTTCGGTTCGACTGGTTTGTATTTCTATTTTTGTTTTGTTGATGAAACTGTATCCGGTAGGTATTTTACATTCGAATGTGATTTTCTCAATATTTGCACGAAATGTTAGTTAACTTTACTGTGAAAGAGCTTTATTTATACCTATTTTGGATTTTGTTTGAATTGCTAGCATTACCGGCTGTATTGGAAAGAGAAGTGTTGGTCGTCTGTTATCTAGATGAGCAGAAGAGATTATTGCCATTGCGGGAATATCACGGTTGAGGCTGGTATCCCGCTATGGCTCCGCGTCGGGGCTGCGGGTTGTTCGAAAGAGATACCGTGGCCTCTACACAAAGGGCTAAGAAGGAAAATGTGTGGTTTTGAGTCAGTACGACGTGACGTCTAACACTCCCTACCGCTCTTTCATTTGATGATTTCTGACCCCCGAAAAACAAAGGCTGGCATTCTTATGCGTGTACCTTGGCACAAGCAAACAGAGGCCTATACCCTGCAGTGAGCTGTGGGCTGTGGTGTGCCCTATACTGTATTGTCGAAGTTCATTACAATTATGCATTTATAGTAAAGCTGCTGATGCAGTTAACTTACTAAAAGGCTTTTCCACAGTATCTTCGCAATTATACGGTTGTGAACCAATTTATCTAGATAATTAATGTCCCATGTTTAGAAATACACCAAATTTCGCATCATGAAGCCATTACACGAGACATACGACACGCTACGATATTTTATTGCCTTCTAGAGGAACAATGATGCATTAATATTCTTTGTTTACGCTCCTTAAGTTAATAAAGTTAAAAGTAAGTTAAGTAAGGTAGGTAAGTAAGTTAGTAAAGTTGTTGTCTTTTTTACCCTAAGGTTGACTGGTAGAGAATGCCTTGTGGCATTAAGTCCGCCTATGTATCACTATTGTGCATAAAGTTTAAATAATATATAAATAAATAAATAAAGGTAAATCCAGGAATGGACCTCGTGATTTTGGAACTGCGTTTAAGAGTAAGGTAACAGTAGCGTCCCTCTTTGTGCTTTTCGTAGATAATCGGGCATCGTTAAAAGTATAATTTATTTCTGACAAAGTTATAGGAAAAAAAATCAGTAGATATTATTGTTTACTAGCTGTTGCCAGCGGCTTTACACGCTACAACTCGAAAATTATCCCACGGATCATAAAATTGGGATAAAAACTATCCTATATGTTAATCCAGGGTATAACCTATCTACATACCAAATTTCAACCAAATCGGTCCAGCCGTTTATGCGTGAAAGAGTAACAAACATCCACACATCCATTCTCACAAACTTTCACATTTATAATATTAGTAGGATTTTTATAAAGTAATTCTTCTATACCATTTACAAAGTAACGACGACAAACAAAAAAATAAAACACTGGTAAAACGTGGGAATATTTTTAGAAACCTGAATAATTCGAAAAAAATATACACACAAACTTAATAGCTTAAAACTGTTAACAAAGTAGAACACCATTTATAAATAATTGGTTTAATAACTTTAGGTATAATTTGCACAAACCGACAACCAGTCTTAACAAGAGATATCGTATTATAGCTGAATTAACTGGGTTGCGGAGGTTAGATACGCAGTCGCCTCTTGTAAAATACTAGTATTCAGCCACATCCAATTAGACGGAAAGCCGATCCCAACATACGAGTAATACGAGTGTGTGTTTACTGACTTTAAAAAATGTGATTCTAATTAGTCCTTCTCTTAGATTATCGAAAAATATTGGATACGTATTTTTTTATTTATAAAAACAATAAAAATTGACGAAGATAAAACGCGTCAAAGATTTGAGTAGGGGTTGGTGACGTCACTGACCGCAAAAAAATGTCATACTAATGTCTTAGAGTATGACACACGAGTTTTTAAAACACTGTATCGTCTTCATTGTATGTTTACGTGAAAAAAGAAAAAAAAACGTGTCCAATATTTTTTGGTAATTTATATCTACTACAATGGTACGGAACCCTTCAGGTGCAAGTCCGACTATATTCTATATTAGTTGTTATCTCAGCAATCACCTCTTTTCCGGCCACATCATCTTTATTTTTGGGGGGGAGGGGGGGGGGTGGGAAATCATCAAATAACCCCTCCCGCTCTTGGGCAGAGCAAAGGGAGTGTCAGACTTTTACTGACTAAAAACCACCCATGTTCCTTCTTAGCCCTATAATGTCAAGGGTGCGGGATCTCTTACAACATTCCGCAGCCCTGACGGGCGTCGGCCCTTGCGGGCCCCTTCCATGTTGCTGACATCTCTTTGAGGCGCGCGTGGAACACGAACGCGCCGTCGACACGGCCTGTTGTCGTCATAAGACGGCCGGACAGCGAGCTAGCCCATCACTCACCGTCCACAGGCCCGCGTCTATGGTGGCCGGAAGTCATCACGTGGCCCCCGACGCCCGGAGCGCCTCCCGCGGTGGCTGGGACGAGAGGTTCTCTCCCTCTCGCGTTCCGCCACCTTCTTCGCTAGCATCACTGCTTCGCAGAAGGAGGCGACGGCGTCCCATTCCTCCTCGCACCGAACCATGGCTTGCACCAGGGCCGGGCGCGAGAGGTCGCCGCCGCCAATTACCGCTACGAGAACACGGCGGGGCTTCGCCCAAGCGGGGCACACCTCAACGTTGTGCTCTACCGTGTCCTCCGGCCGATCCTCACAATGGTGGCATCCGGGCGTTTCCTCCTGCCTGATTCGGTGCAGGTACCTCCCGAAACAGCCGTGTCCGGTGAGGACCTGCGTCAGACGGAAGGTGAGGGCACCGTGGCGTCTCTCTAGCCACTCCTCAAAGAGGGGACTTATCGCCACTGTCGTGGCGTGCCCTGCACGGGGTTGCGACAGTCGCTGTCTCCATGTCGCCATGAGATCGCACTGGAGGCCTGTCCGCTGCGCAGAAATTTGCCATGGCAACGGAGTGACCCCCCGGTGTCGCGCCATTCATGCATGCGCGCGAGGACTATCGCCTCCAGATCCCACAGCGGCAATCCAGCAAGGAGGTTCGCCGCTTTGCGGGAGATCGTGCGGTACCCCCGTACCAACCTTACGGCCATGGCCTTCTGGGGCACGTTCAGGTAGTAGGCGGCCCGCTTCCTCAAAGCAGGCGCCCACACCGGGGCCCCGTAAAGGGCCATGGACCGCACGATCCCCGCATAGAGCCTTCGGCAGGAGGCGTTTGGCCCCCCCAGATTGGGGAGAAGCCACCTGAAGGCAGCCGCGGCCCGCTCCAGTCTGGGAGCCAAACGTCGGAAATGCTCCACGAAGTTCCACCGGCTGTCGAGGACGAGACCTAGGTACTTCAAAGTACACTCGACGCCGATGGGAACTCCTCCCACAATTAACTGGGATCCCGCTGGCAGCGCATTCCCACGTCCATGGAAGCCCATTGCCTCCGACTTGTGAAGCGCCACCTCGAGACCCAGCTGCCGGATCCTCTCCACGACTATAGCAACCCCGCGTGTCAAATTTTATTCTCGGCCGCCGCCTCGTACGACCCACCCTGTGCCAGCACCAGCGTATGGTCCGCGTAACAGACGACGCTGACGCCGCTAGGGAGGTCGGACCGCAGCACCCAGTAGTAACCGATGTTCCACAGGGGCGGCCCCAGAACCGATACCTGTGGAACACCGCACGACATCTCTCGCCGGTTCCATTCTCCGTCTTGACCAGGGTAGATGACAGCCCTATCTGTCAAATAGTCCCCGACTACACGACGAAGGTAGGCCCGGCACCCGGTGATACCGGAGTACCTCCCTAATGCAGCACATCATCTGTAACACAGATCTTCCCTACTGTTATAACCGTTTTCTTCAAGTTTATGTTGACTCACAACCAAAATAGTCGTATAAAAGAAAAAGAGATATAAAAATGAAATGTTACAAGAACGTGTGTAAATGATGTTTGAAATAAAATATCTTTTGACATAAGACGAAACGTGACCTTAAGATTGGATAAGAAAGATGGTACAGAACACGAGCGGAGTGGGTGCGGTAGCGATTAAGATGGGAAAACTGATAGAATAGGGATATTTCCTGACTAAACAAAATATGATTCTGTTTAGTCCGTCAGGTAAATTATAGAAAAATATTGGACATTTTTTTTGTTTTATTAAATGAATCAAAATTGAATAAGATAAAGCGCGTCAAAGATCATGAGTGGTGGCTTTTGACGTCACGTGAATTTTCCAAGCAGTATATCGTCTTCATTGTTTGTTTATGTGAAAAAAGAAAAAATACGTGTCCAATATTTTTTGGATAGCTATCTGACGGACTAATTAGTTTTTTTTTTGTCAACTACCCTATTATTATTGTATCGAAGTTTAAAAAATAATATTATTTAATTATTTAATTATTATTATTGTTGTAATTAACATAAAATATTAAGGTTTACGAGCGTAACCATTTATTTGTAGTTCTTTGGGGGTTGTCACAGGTCCGAAGAGGAGAGGCCTGAAAGTCTGACAAGCAATCTTACTAAAGAGTATCGTATTACCTAGGAGCAACTGGGTTGTGGAGGAACATATACCCAGTCCGTTCCAGTCGCTCCATATAAAATTCTGTTCTTCATTGCATCTGGCTAGGCTGGAAGCCAATCCCTATTTGTTGGAAAAGGCTAGGCAGATGCTAACGACGGCCGATATTATTCGCCTTTACTGATTTTATTTGAAAAATATTTTGCCATAATCGCACTCACTCACTCCTAAGTCCGATATCTAACTTAATGAATAAACATTTGTAGCTTACATAGCGACTCTGGATTTATTTACTGTTGCAAAATAAAAGATTATTGCATTAGTACACTGTCTATTCAAAAAAAAAAGTGTATGTTTCAGGAAAAAAATATTTATTTCGTCAATTTTTACACATTTTATTTTATAAATAGTCGAGGTTCTGGTGCGTAAATTACCCTACGGGGACATATTATCAGAAGCTACGTTAGTATGTCGTAACCTAGGTGATGGTCAAATTGTGTGCGATTTCAGCGAAATCTAGTTTTGTCGTTAATGTGCGAAAAGTTAGCACACTTTCGCTTTTATAATATTAGTATGGATAGCTTCTTAGATCGAGTAGACAGTTATATCCCCATATCGCAGAGTTAGAGGCAATATTCTATTACACTTTCACGTGAAACACCTTATTACACTCAATCAACTTCGTATCTCTTCCACTCCGATACAAAAACAATAAAAAAACTAGTTCAACCAGTACATAAAGCTGATAATATAACAACTTAAAATATTCCCTTTAACAAAACCGTAGGCGCGTTCACACGCCGTGAAAATGTGGACATGTTGGCAAAAAATAAAAAAATATTTTTAGCAAAACAATTCCGGAGTGAAATTGGACATTTTCGCTTTTGTCCCCGTGTGTACCGGTAACCGCTTTTGCATCGCAACAAAGATTTAAAATAATATTGAATTTTTACTGGAACAGCTTGTTATAATGTCTGTAACTTGATTTCGTGAACGGTTTAGGGTTTTCCCGTTGGTTGAAGTTTTTGTGAAAGCTTTTGTTATTTTCACGGTTTAAAATATTTTTATTCAATCGGGGACCGTGCTCCGAAAGTAACTGATTCAAACTGGTGTAAGAGTTTTTATTCCGTGTTCTGACTTCGTTTGAGAAATATCTCTCAGATCTCGGCTGGTTTCCTTACGATGCTTTCCTTCAGCGAAGCAAGTGATAATTTTGCAATACATCAAAAGCTCCGAATTTTCAGTTGGTGCACATAGATAATTCTTCTTAGTGTTGTCGTTGATTGCTTTCAGTATTAGATAAGCTTGAACCAGAATCTAACTACCTCAGTTGCGTTAGTACCTACTGCTCACAGACAGGACCCTCAAAGTTCAGTCAAATGGAGTTGCACAAGGAGCAGGACAAGAGGTGAGGCCTGTTATGCGATAGGACTCCGCAGTCCCATTTTATTTCATTGTAATGCCCCAATCGGACTAAGTTATACATACCTGCTGTAAGCTGGTTTCATCGTCGATTTTATAGTGATTTCCAGACAACATTTTTATATTTTTATGTTCATCCAAGTAATTTTGTTCCGATTTACCAAAAATGACTTAAATCTTAAATTGCTCTTTAAATATTTAACCACATATCCAGGCCACTTCGATTAACTCTACGTCACGGCATATAGGAGCGAGGTCTCGTAAAAACGTGTTCAACAACCTGAAATATTAAATTCACGCGGTTAATTGGCTGAAACTTTAGTGCTGATGTTCAGATATGGACGTTATTATAGACACATAAGCTGACTAGTGTTTTACGGTATAATATGCACCTGTTTTAAAGGTTTTATTAAAAGTAGATGAAAATAAATTAATGTTTTTCGAAAAGTTGCTCGGGGCGAGGCACGAGGTTTTGATGGATGCCGTATAGTTGAATTTATAGTATATTTTATTTTTTATTATTAAAGTTTACTCCTTTTTTCGTATCGACGCTAAGGTTCTCTTTTCTTTTTTTTCCTTACACGTTTCCCCCATTAGAAATTTATTCTGTATTGTGGATGCAATGATGTGACTATAAAATAGGGTTCTTCAACGCAACATCAAAATCATTTGAGCAGTAATTGTGTGAAAAAGTAACAAGTACCTACCCATCAATCACTCCATGCATCCTTATTATTCTCCTTAAAATTTTAGTTGGGCATGAAAAAAAAAAGGTTTTATTTTTATTTTATGGAAACAAGGATTTTGAACAAGTTACTCTTGATGAGGCATCTAGGCCTTTTTGAGATAGGAGGCCAGTTTGCCTACTGTTTATTTATCTCAGCGAGACGCAGTTACAGCAGTAAGATTGACGAGAATGCCAAGTTTATCTAACCTGCTGTAATAGGCTCCCAGCAAACTGCCGTGTTTAAAGTCATTCCGTAATGCATGCTCCTAATATAAACACAAAAGTTTATCAACTTTTCATGCCCTAACGGCTTAATAACCTGACCTGGATTAGGACATATATGACAATTACACCATTTGCGTTAGTACATTAAATAATTTCAGATCTTTAACCGAACGAAGCATCTTAGTACACTCACTTAGTACAGTCTAAGCTCGGAATAAGCTGATTTTTTGTAGAAACATTTTTATTTTGGCATTCTAAATGTTGTCTCGAAATTGTTATAAGACTTTTGTACATTATATTTTATCGTATTCTGTTTCATTCTGAAGATGACCCCTTGTTTGACTGCATAATTTGGCAAAATTTAAAATTAGAGCAATTTGGCTATTTAGTATTTCAGTCTTCGTTATTCTCATTACGCGCTAGAAAATAATTCTGTGTTTGGAAATGCATTTTCAAACATAAGTCCGCCTCTATATTTGCACTATAAAGTGTTAAATAAATAAACATACCCCTCGGCTAAACTGTAAATTAAGTTTTACTGCTGAGCACATATAAAAGAGTTACGGGTGTTTTATAATGGGCAAAATGCTTTGAATAATTCGTTGCGTAAATAAATATGTTGAAAATTCATTAATTTTAAATGACTCCTCTCGCTCTGGGTGGAGCGATAGGTAGTGTCAGACTTCTACTGACTCAAAACCACCCATTTTCTTAGCCTTTAGTGTCCGAGGCCGCGGTATCTTTTTTCGCCGGCGTCGGCGTTGGTCCTTGCGGGCCTCTGCAATGTTACTGACATCTTTATGACGCGCGTGGAACACAAACGCGCCGTCAACACGGCCTGTCATCGTCATAGAACGGACGAGCTAAATAAAAAAAAAAACGAATACTCCTGCCCTTGTAATGTTACTTAAAGTTGGTGTCAAACAATCATTTATAATGAAAATAAAAGTCCGTCGTATTTCTCTGTCCTTATTTCACTCTGGTTGTCACACCTGATATTTATGACAGAAATCTGACTTTTAAATCAATTTTAAATCATATTCTGGGACATTATCAGACTTGAATTTCTATCGCTTACTTACAGTTGTTTATGCCGAGGCATAAATCATGTAAGCAAGCCAGCTTGAATTTTGCCCGAACATATAATAATACAAGCATTTGCCCGCAGTTCCGTTCGCGTGACCGCTATTCTAATAGAATTGTTGGTGGTTGGTTTAAGCAAGTTTATATTTTATTACCTTCTTTAAATTGTCGATATTGCTGTATTATAACATTTTGAGTACTTACTGCAGTTTTAGGGTCATACTTCGGTTGTTAATGTTTTAAGTGTGACAGTTTAAATGATGGCTGTATTTGAACATTAACAATGTGTATATTTTATTTTCTGAAGGGGGTAAAGCTGATTTGAAAATTGTAGTTCGAAGTAAACCCAGCGCTAGGTTACTGTATGCCAAAAATGAACCTTATTTTTTTTTTGGGTTTAAAGAATCTACTTTACTGGATTATCAACATTATTCTTGCCATTGGTAGCACATCTTCTGAGCCTTCGTCTTGTTCTCGATTCTCAGCACCAGCCCGGAGTTAGGAAATTCGCGGTGTGATACCGACGTGTGCCTTGAAAAACACGTGAAATCTTTATCCTTATGCATTATCCCATTCCGATCACGTCAAATGGACCTCCCATCAAACTAAGACAGAGTGAATCTATGACCGGCTGTGTTCACGTTATTTTGTGTAGAACATGACCAGCCAGCGTCGATGCTTGTCTCAACTGAGATTGACCGCCTATACTGAAATTTCAGGAGGACAGAAATCGAGGCCTAATAACAACTGCCGCTCGGGTCTACATTTAAGTTTAGCCGCGCTTACCTTACATTGGTCTGTGGATGGGTGACCACTCATTACATACCAAGCTTTCTCCGTGGCTCAGAAAGCTCGTTAAACCATTGGTCCCGACTGATATAATAGGGGATAGGACTGAGTCAAAAAATTGTTTTTTTTTTTATAATATTCCACAACTATCACACAACGCCATCTAGTCCCAAGCTAAGCAGAGCTTGTGTTATGGGTACTAGACAACTGATAAACATACTTATATATTTCTAAATACATACATATTATAGATAAATTACACCCAGACACAGAACAAATGATCGTGCTCATCACACAAACATTTGTCCTGGGTGGGAATCGAACCCACGACCTCTGGCATAGCAGTTAGGGTCACTAACCACTAGACCAACAGGCCAGTCAAATTAGTCCGTCACTTAGATTATTGAAAAATATTGGACACGTGTTTTTTATTTTATCAAATTAATAAAAATTGAGGAAAAATCTTGAGATAGGGGATTTGTGACGTCATTTGTAGATAAAAAATGTACTGACATTTGACGTTTTCGAGGAGTTCACGAGCTTTAAAAGCACTGTATCGTCTTCATTTTTTGTTTGTGTGATAAAAGAAAAAATATGTGTTAAATATTTTTTGGAAATCCATTTGACGGACTAATTAGTTTTTTTTTGTCCAATTCCCTATTATACTTATCTTTGGCAGTCATTATTGGTGGTCAGTAGCCTAAAAATCTAAAAACTATTTTTTATCAAAAGGTATCGTATTAACCAGTATTAACTGGGTTGTCAGAGAGAAACCAACCAAGCAACCAACCAACCTGTGTGAAACCAATAAATACTTTTTCTTTCTTTCTTTCTTTTCTTTAGAGATTGAAATACTGATATTCTGGTTAGACTAGAGGCTGACCCAACCTAGTTGGAAAAAGGCTTGGCAGCTGATGATGTCAGATATCTACTGATAATAGGGATGTTTACAGACTTAAAAAAATATGTTTTTAATTAGTCAGCCTGTTAGATTATCAAAACATTTTGGGTACGTATTTTTTGTTTTATCAAATCAATAAAAATGACGAAGATAAAAAGTGGGGGTTTTTGACGTCACTGACCGCTAAAGAGTGTCATAATGTCTCAGAAAATGACGTCACACGAGTTTTCAAAGCACTGTTTCGTCTTCATTGTTTGTTTACGTGAAAAAAGGAAAAAGACGTGTCCAATATTTTTTGGAAATCTATCTGACGGACTTATTAGATGTTTTTTGTTAACTACTCTATTATCACCTTTACAAGTAACACTATGGGCATAACATAGCTTGGATCTTTTTGATTCCAAATCTCGATCATCAATATCCGAACACCAAACAAATAGTGTACCAATATGATAAATACACACCAGTTGGTACATATTGGTATTCCGCACGCGGCGCGCGGCGTTCACGCACTACGCCAAATGTCAGCCATCCTCGTTTATAACACGCATCGTGGTTTACTACAATGATGGCCTATCGCGAGGGTAGGGTTGGTAGTAGCCGAGAATCTATGTTAGGGTTTCCCTTGAATCATAAGTACATGAAGAAACGAATTCATGATAGTCTCGTTTTAACACACTTCTTGATCTTCTTCTTCTAAGTTAAATTTACTTTCTGACAGCATACTAGAACAGCCTAAACCGCAGAGTATAGGATCATGAAACATGATCTCGTTTAATGATTTTCATTTATAAATTCAAAGTCGACGTCGAGTAATATTGCCAAACTTGTTAGCATATCATGTATGTATAGTGCATGTAATTTAAACCCATTAGAATGACAATGAACAGGGTGTCTGAATAATCAAATCAGAAGTAATTTATTGAATTCAGGCTAAGATTTAGGCGCTTACGCCCGGCTCTGTCACGTTCAACTGCCCAACCACGTTGTTTAAAGACAAGACGTTTTACTCCAAAGTTTACACGTTTCACGGGACATCCCTGAAGTCATCACCGATACATCGCGGGTCGATTTAAATATTCCGCGCGCTGACGCCTCATTGGGCCGAGTTGACATGAATGCGCGTCGGATACGCATTGTGGCGCGTTCCATATCGTAATTGAGAAGTTAATCGGCTATCTGGAAGGATTTAATCGTGTATCCGCCGCAATTTTTGTCATGTGTTGTAAAGCGTTGGAAATATTACGGTATTTACAAACGTTTATAAGTGGACGGTGTTTTATATGAGGTCAGCTTTATCGCTGTTTTTTAAAGTAGATGTGAGGTTTTTCATCGTTTTTTTTATTGAGTTGGAGACTTATATTATTTATAAGTATTAGTATTTATAAGTGTAGTAGTATTTGATAGAGTTTAGATGAGCCTCGCGCAAGCCTTGGGTACAATTGGGTAGGTTGGGTCCTTGGGGTTGGTATAAAAGGCAGGACGCGTATGCTTATTAAGACTGTCAGTTATGATGATGATGAGGTAGAATTAGATGATAGGAGGAAGGTGATGAGTTAAACAAAACTGATGAACAGTGGGTGAACTTTAGTACACCTCGAGGAAATTCAGGCATATCCTATCCTACTAATATTATAAATGCGAAAGTTTGTAAGGATGGATGGATGTTTGTTAATCTTTTACGCAAAAACTACTGAATGGATTTAGATGAAAATGTTCACACACATAGTTTATAACCAGGATTAGCACATAGGATACTTTTTAGCCCGGTTGTATGACCCTGTGGGACAACTTACTACACGCGGGCGAAGTCGCATGTACAAGCTAGTGTTCAATACATATTATGTATTGAACACTAGCTTGTACAACAAGAGCAGTGGGCAAAAATTGCAATCAATCACCACACATGTGTTGATAGGTTTATGATTAAAATTTGTTACTTTACTGACTTTTGTACATTTTACTTTAGTTTTATTACGGGAAACTTTCTATAGTTACAACACACATATTAAATCAATCTGAATAAAAATCACTAAAAAATACGACATAATTTGATAATTTTTATTTACAGATACTACTAGCTTGCATCATCCCACAGCTGGGCAGAGACCACTCCCTATTTCTTCCAATTATTTTGACAGGATCAAAATAGTTGCAAGGAATTGGCTTATGTGTCGGGGCTGCAACCATAACACAGCCAGAAGGTGTCGTGACGTTATTATTCGCTTTGTTGTGGACTGACCTATACTGACTGCCTCCTTGGTACAGTAGTCGAAAGCACGACGGCTGAGCATGAAATCCCGGTTTCAATCCCCGGTTCAGGCAGCATTTTTAAATTTTACCATTACAAATTTCTCTGTAACAGTTCTTTTGCTATCAATAGAACTTAAAACAATGAGATTTTTTTTAATTGAGGTAAGTTTGACCCCAAGGTTGGGTGAGTTATAATAATAAAACCTACTCAGCAACAAAATGACTGCAAGAAATAAAATGCAGCAAATTCATACAATTGTCCACTCATGTAATCCCTAAATTGCAGAGACGCTTTCACCAAGTAAATTGCAACAACTCAAGTGGAGATATAAAATATTTTTCACCCAGGACAATTCATACACGTAACAGTGCAATCATTTTCCGAGCTCTGTCCCAACTATTGTTAAGTCGGCTTCCAGTCTAACTGGATGCAGTTTTTTACAGAGAGCGACTGCCTATCTGACCTACACAGACAAGTAATTGGGTAACAGAGTATCCTTGGGTGGGACTGGTTGGCACCTGTCGGGGCTGCTGGTTCTTCGAAAGAGATACGGCGGCCTCGAACACAAAGGGCTAAGAAGAAACATGAGTGGTTTTTAGTCAGTAGAAGTCTGACGCTCCCTGCCGCTCCGTTCAGAGCGATAGGAGTCATTTGATGATTTCACACCACTTTAAAGAAAGAAAGAAAGAAAGAAAGAAAGAAAGAAAGAAAACATATTTATTTGGCACATACCATAAGTACACACAACAAAAAATACAAAAACTAGAAACTAAACAGGGAACAAAAAAAAAAGATATAAAATTGTGTGTCTCACGGGGGCGCCAAATAGGTCCAGTTCAGCAAACTGCCGAGCAGCTAGTGCCCGACGCTGGTTTTCAACTGAACCTGACATAGTGAAGTGACGGATGTAAAACAGCTTTGCACTTTGTGTCAACTAAAATATATAGATAGGTACATAAATATAATAAAGTGTATTTTGTGTACAGATAAGAAATATTATAGGTATGTAGTTATCAAAAATAAATAAAACCTACAGAAAAAAAAAAAAAAAGGGGAGAAAAAGTACAAGATAAAACAAAAAATAAAAATCGAAGGTACTTAAATGAACGGAGATAATCTTTTTACATTGATAAGTGGCATAGGTCTAGAAAGATATTGTTGTTCTGTGATCAAGCTGTTAATTATATAATTGAGACATTTAGTGCGACCATATCCAACTTTCGTTGCGATTCCATTAGATACTTCCGTAGGCGTCTTCTGAAAGTATCAATTGTGCCAATCATTCTAATAGGTGGTGGCAGGTTATTCCATATTTTGGAAGCCGCATAACGAAAACTACCTCTGAATGCTGCTGTGTTATGAGAATGAGTCGAGAGTTGTTGCGAACATTGCCTTCTCTCACATTCGCGTCTACTACTTAACCAACTTAATTTACTGTATAAGTAGTCCGGTTTTTTATATTTAATCACACCGAACAAAAGACACGCCAAGTGTAGTTTCCGTCTGGACTTCATTTTTAGCGAGTAGTGTTTGTTTAAAAAAGGTGTCACGTGACTTCGCCGAGGAATAGTGTAGCAAAACCGCGCGCAGGCGTTTTGTACTCTTTGAATGAGAAGTTCTGTACGGGCTAAAAGGCGCGGGCCGTACACTGTGTCGGCGTAGTTCAACCTAGATAGTACCAAAGTTTCTACAAGTTGTTCCCGTAGCGTTTGGGATAAATAAGGTCTCATCTTATACAAAACTTTCAGGCGATAAAAACAGTTTCTCACAGCGTCTGCTACGTGATTCTCAAAACGAAGGTCTTTGTCCATCGCGAGACCGAGGTTTCGCGCCTCATACACTCGCTCAATTGGTTCGCCCATCAGTTCTACATTAAAAGTCGAAGGCAAACGGGCCAGCTGCTGTCTGGTGCCAAATACTATATATTTTGTTTTAGTGGGGTTCAGCGACAGGCAGTTCTCCTCAGACCAACCGGCGATTCGTAGAAGGTCCTCATTAAGGTCCTTAATGGCGCTGTCATACTCGTCTGGTCTGAATGAAATATACAGCTGTACGTCGTCGGCGTATATATGGTACTTGCATTTTTGGAGACATTTTATTATATCTGCGCAGTATAAAATGAAAAGAATGGGACCCAAAATAGAACCTTGCGGAACTCCTCTATCTATAAGAATAGGGGCTGATCTAAGGGTAGTGCCGTCACTCAAACGTAGGTCAACTAATTGTTCCCTATTACTCAAGTAGCTACGGAACCATTCTATGGCTTCTGGGTCGAAACCGTAATGTTTTAACTTTGCCAGTAGGAGTGAGATATTTATAGCGTCAAATGCCCTGGAAAAATCTAGTAAAACCAGAACTGTGCACATTCCCTTATCTTGGGCAGATAATATGTTATCAGTTACATCCAGTAAAGCAGTAGATGTACTGCGCTGCTTCCTAAACCCTGATTGTAAATCAGGTAAAATATTATATTGTTCCAGAAACATCGTAACTTGACGGCTGATAATTTTCTCTAATACTTTGGATCTGATACTTTACTGGTTGTCTGACTTTCAAGCGTTTCTTTGATTAGTATAACCACAATCGAATTTTTAAAATCATTTTTCAAACAGCCGGTACAAAAGGTCGATGATTCCCGGTCTCACCACCGACTTGTCCACCAATGACGGACAGTGAAACAATTTCTAAAAATAACTCTCACTGTCCTCGTGGTGGATATCGGGAACCATCGCCAAAAGTATATCGTGCGTTCCGTGTTATCCATCCCCGGACCGACCTCGACAAGCGTTGCTTAACCTTGAAATACTATTTGATGGAAGACAATTCACATAACTGTACAAGTAACATATAAACTTTTTGTTACGCCCATACGCAATTATGTGCGATGGAACTTAATGTATTTTTTACTGAGAACATGTTTATCACGGGAAAACACCATTTAATCCGCCATTACGACAGATGACGAGGGTTGAGAGCGCAGGGGCGGACTGTGATCTTTGATTGATAGGATTAAAATGTACCGACGTGATTTTTCGTTTTTAAAATGAAACACTAATGGATTTTTTTGTTTAAAGAATTGTATTTTAAATATTGACAACCTCGTTGGATATTGACTGTTCCGTTGGTCTAGTAGTTGCAAGCGCGACTGCTGACCATGAGTTCGTGAGTTTGATTCCCGGGTCGGGTAAACTGTTATTGAATTTTCCCGCCAGGTTTTTCTTAGTTGCAGCCATGCAATGAAGTCTGAATTTCACTCCTTATTACATGGTTTTAATATAACAGGTGAAATTTAGGTTTACTAAGGGTACAAGTACCTTTGCTTAGCCCTTTGGGGCGTGATTTTATATTATGTTATGTTTAGTTTTACCCGAAACCGTCAGAAAAATATTTTATTTTGTTTCAACTGGTCTTGCATAATTTTTAAACAACATATTTCAATCTTTTTCTCTTTTGTTACAGTGTACACTCCAAGCAGTTCAAAGGAAAATCCAATTAGCAGTAAGTTTCAAATCTTATTCAATAGTACTAGCCATATGCATTCAATTCTGAACAGAAACACAATAGGTATATGCGGATAGTAGGAACTGTAACTATTGTTGAAATAATATTAAATTCCTGTTATAACACAATCTGAATATCATATTGTGTAACCATAATTCAAATTGAAACAATACGTAGAAGAATATGGCACACTTGCAGCACAGGAGATAAATCAGAAACTACCTCTTTTATTAAAAAAAAAAAATCAACCTCAACTTAAATCAGCTGTAGTTTTTAATTGAATTGTCATGTAAGTGAATTGAATGTAGCTTTTACTGGGTCACTCTTAATAAAATAACTCATTAAAAATATATGGCAGCATTTTGAATTCGATCTTCATTAAATTAATAAAAATTATTATTAAAAATTAAAATGATAAATAAATATTTAAATTGGTTAGAAATTTTATTCTAGATAAAATTTCTAACCATTTTTTACACATTCCATCCATAACTAATCACACAATATTAAAAAAAAACAGAAAATATTAAAAAAAACTACATTTTAATAAATAAGCAAAAAAAAAACTAAAATCGCACGCATTTCTAATCCAACAATAAAATTCGGAAGCACAAAACAGGATCATTTAATTCTGCTCAACATCTTGGCAAGCTCGATAACTACCAGATTAAGAGCTTATCTTGTCCCCTCGAGATATGTCCGTATTGTACCCGACACAGGTAAGGATAAGCCAATTATTGCAGTGCACCGTCCAATTTCCTGCAAGTACGGTAGCACCCCTATCTCGCAGGAGGTGTTAATGAATAAAGCAAGGTTCTGCTTGTATGTTGAATATACAAACGACATAGGTAAACACCATACAAAATGAATATATTTCCACTATTTTGACAATATTTATTCATTCTATTCTGTAACGTATTATAACATTTATTTACTGTCCTGTCAATTTTACGAGAATTCGAAAGATAAAATAAAAGAGGCTATTCTTCTTATCGTGTGGGTAAGGTCTAACGACCCCACAACACACACCCTAGTGTCAAAGTTTCTAAACCACCTCAAGGGCCTCTGACATGGTTTGACGACCGCTATTTGGCGACCGGGACCACCGGCTTATACGTGCCTTCCGAAGCACGGAATCATCTTTTTATCAGACGATTAGGTAACTCAAGGCTGCAATGTCCTTGCCAAACTGGAAACAACTTTACAAAGTATGTTTCGCGTGGGAATCGTACCCAGGACCATCGGGTCAGAAGGCAAACGTCTTAACCACTCAACTACGCTGACCACAGCTTGTACTTACAAAAACAAAACTTATTTCTTACACAATAATTTAATAAACAATGAATGATCGATCTGTTCACTATGAAATCAATGTTGAATATTGATAATGGATAGCTCCCTTGCCATTATTTCTTCATTCAGTTTCTGAAAAAATATTACAGCGGAAGTGGCAGTCAGCGTGGTTCAAGGACAACTCACAAAATAGAACAATATTTTAAAAGCATTTTTTTAAATATTTTACTGACAAGGAAAAAAATCATCACCAGAGAGTATCCATCAATCCATTCAGAGTTGGAATATTCTAAAATCATGGTTTGGCAAGCAAGGTTATTTTACTTCTGTCGGGGCCGCGGGTAGTCCAACGGTTATCGCGGCCTCGACATAGAGGGCGAAGAAGGAACATGGGTGGTTTTTAGTCAGTAGAAGTCTGACACTCCCTTTCGCTCTGCCCAAGAGCGGGAGGGGTTATTCGATGATTTTACACCCACCAAAAAAAAAAAAAAAAAAAGGTTATTTTACTTAATTACCTCACGTAAGTTAACCAAGATTATGTCTCAACCTCAAAAGAGACTACGCCCTTTGAGTTTGTTTCAGCTGTTTCTTTTTTCTGAGAAGAGTAGTCAGGAACGAAACTTAAAATTAATAAAACGATGTGCACGACTGTAACTGATTTAAAACCTATTTGCAAAAATAAACATCATTTATGCGGCGGCGGTAGCGGATGCCTTAGATAATATATTCACTTGTACACTGACTGAGTTCACAAACGCTACTTAATGTGTCGCATGTAAGATTTAGAAAAGTATATTATCAGTTACTTTGTCGCATTAGATCTATATCCGTAATGGCAAAGAAAACATTGTGATAATAAATAAAAAAATAGATAAGAAAAACATTTTGAACTTACGAAGACCTCAACAAGTTTTGACCCAAGTCCAGCCCTGTCGGACTGTGCATTTAGTTCGCAAGTGTATAAAAGCAAACATACATCACGCGGCTAACTGGGCCTGACAAGCTCGAGGTGACTTGCTACAACTTGTTTATTTTCCTTCCATTTACTTGTCAGCATGTACATGCATGTCCGGCGATACGTTTTTTTAAGGTGTCTGACGGAATTTATGAGACGTGTCATTTTCGTACGTAGTGTTGGTTCAAACCGATGTTTGCAAATGTTTTTGTAGTGTTTTCAAATGAGTTATACAAGTGTGTTGGCGTGGACTTCCAGTTCCAGTATTTCACATAGAGCGACAGCATATCTGCTGACTACTGTCCAGCATTTACAAATGACAGACTGGCCCCCTCGTTTAACGTCCTCTCCGACACACGGAGAAATCTCAGTATGTCATAAATGGTCATTCTTACACGGATTGACCTTGACAAGCGTGGTTTAACCTGAAGATCGACCTATAATTTCATAATTATATTTATGTAACAAAATGAGATTTTTATCCTTGCCCACGGTTTCATCCACGTGGAACCCGTTAATATCCCATGGGATCGTACTAGCAGGATAAAAAATACTCTATGTAGTAATACGGTTCATGGTCTTCTTTTGTGTTCTATAAAGTTCGTTAAGTTCGAAAGCTGTCAAACCCCACTATTAAGCGAGTTGGGCGTTGCCAAATTTTTTGTCCAAACACTCGCGGATGTCTGCGTCGATATGACTATAATATGCGTTATGTGGCGTCCTAATTGGCAACGGTCGTACGACCAAACGATGCGTTCATCGTCGTGCGATGAAAATGATCGTACGATGATCCAAGTGGTGTCCTAGCTGGCAACGGTCGATCGTACGACGATCGGGACTCACCTGTGCCGTCCACCGCCCGCGCGTTCTGCTCGCGCGATGACGTGTGACCAATCAGAAGAGATTTGCAGCTTTGTTTGGAAGATTGCATGTTTGATCGTTTTTAAGCATTTCACTGAGGTCGCACGATCACTCGCAAGCTCTATTAGGACACACTGAAGAAACTAGTGAGTTTAATCTCGTCGTGAGACGAGAGCGTACGACCATTGCCAATTAGAACGCCGCCTTAGCCTTTAAAGAATACCGTAATTGTATTTTTTTATTTTTTTTTTTCGAAAAGATTTTTTGTCGAATGTAGCGCGATGAACTAGTGGCTGAGTTCAATGTATACAGTCTTATTGTTTCCTTCGCCGTCAAAGTTATTTTGTATTCAGTTCATCTTAGAAACAACCAGCCCCACGAGTGTGAATATGTTTTAGATGAACGTCTGGTACACCGAGTACTTAATTAAGGTTTCTAGCTACCTGCTGACTGGAAAATTTCTCAAACACGGTACCTACATTAGTTCTTGTATGCCGAGAATATAAAATAAAATAAATATTCTTGGACATTTCACACAACGCCATCTAGTCCCAAGCTAAGCAACCTAATGCTTGTGTTATGGTAACGAGATGGCTGATAAACTACTTATATACATTTTTTTTTGTAAATACATACATATTATAGATAGAAAAACACCCAGACTCGGAACAAATACTTGTAGGTCGTACAAATATTTGTTCCGTGCGGGAATCGAACCCGCGACATGCTGCGCAGCAGTCAATCGCTCAACCACTGCGCCAACCGTGTCGTCATAATGAGAAGAACAAGCTACAGCTGATAAAAGCTATCAGGTGAGCTTATCGGTCCGTGTTTCTCCGAGGACACGTAGAACGCGATACAAAGTGAGCCACGCTTAATGCTAAGAAGCACGGAGGCTAATCTTCACACTACTTGTTTAATCATTAACAAGTCGTCGAGAAAAATCTTCTTCACGATGTTATCCGTCATTCGGTGAAAGAAAACAGATGGTGTGTCTGTGTTTAGACTTGGGCCCTATAAATTGGGAGACCAAGATAGGGTACTGTTATTTATTTATTTAAACTTCATGTTTCATGTACAAGAGTGGTACATAGGCGTACTTAATGCCACAAGGCATTCTCTACCAGTCAACCTTTGGGTCAAATAGGACAGCACTGTGAACAACAAAAAAATAAAAATAAGGATTATACCATTTTGTAAACGTTATACATAAATTGGTTCATACACATACATATATATATTAGATAGAAGTAAATAAACTAATAGATATCTTAATACATACAAATACGAGAAACCTTTTAATAATTTCCTACTCACTGCAGTACTCAGAGATATTTAATGATTACTTAAGCAGTCACTTAGTAAAGATTTGTCATACTTTTGTATGACAAAACTGTCAAAACCTTTACTTAGTGATACCCTAAGTAATCATTAAATATCTCTGAGTGCGGCAGTAAGACTAGTGACTTGATTGAGAGCAATTTAGTCCGATTTTAAAAAGTATTTATCCTGCTATTTAGGTCCCGTGGGACAATTACCAAACTCTATAAGTCAGTCATTCATTTGTAATTTGTCATTTGTCAGCCATTTGTATGCACAAGTCTATGTACTTTGTTAAGAATGTGACATCCCAGTGTGAAAATTTAGAATGTAGGATTTACGATGTAGTTTACCCTTTTTTTTTTTTTTTTTTTGGTGGGTGTAAAATCATCGAATAACCCCTCCCGCTCTTGGGCAGAGCGAAAGGGAGTGTCAGACTTCTACTGACTAAAAACCACCCATGTCCCTTCTTCGCTCTCTATGTCGAGGCCGCGATAACCAGAGGACTACCCGCAGCCCCGACAGGACCCGCAGCCCCGACAGGATGTAGTTTACCCTTACGTGTGGACCGATGCCAATACACTTGATGTCGTGCCGTTTGTGTTTCTGCTTAGCTGGCTAGAAAGGGAAACGGAATGTATGTATAGGTATGTATGTATGGTTTTGTATAATAGGGTAGTTAACAAAAAAATAATAATTAGTCCGTCCGTCAGATAGATTTCCAAAAAATATTGGACACGTATTTTTTTTCTTTTTTCACGTAAACAAACAATGAAGACGATACAGTGCTTTGAAAACTCGTGTGACGTCATTTTCTGAGACATCAGTAGGACATTCTTTAGCGGTCAGTGACGTCACAACCCCCCACTCAAATCTTTAACGCTTTTTATCTTCGTCAATTTTGATTGATTTGATAAAAAAAAAATACGTTTCCAATATTTTTCGATAATCTAACAGACGGACTAATTAGAATCACATTTTTTAGGTCAGTAAACATCCCTATTCTAAATATGTTGTGTAGTTTCACTAAAAGTAGTTCTTTATCGCTCGTAGATCTTTAATAGGCATAGCCCTGAGTTCTTATTACAGAATATTTTTGTCCCTTGGTAATTTAATTTTCAAAAATAATGTAGACGAAATGCAATGGTGTTCTTCCCTCTCAAAGGGAGGAGGCCTGTGTCCCAGCAGTAGGAACATTAATTGACTGATAATGATAATCATGATTTGGTATTCTTTAGTAAAAATAACTTTAAAAATCACACATAAACTATAGGTTGAGTTCCTATAGATACAAATATTTTTATAAAATTTTCTATAACATTTCTGAACAAAACTTACTTTACACTAGCGTAACGGAGACTCATTATGCTAGGTTTAGCTAGATACTAAAAAGAAAACTCATCCTGCCTATTTTCAGTTCCAACCAATGGTGCGCAAAACTGATTAATTCCTGAACAACAGAAATCTACACTCAAGATTTTGTCTGCGAGCAATGGAGTACAGTAAAATAGGTGTGTAGGCTCGTGTGTGTAATCTGTAGATTTCATTAGAAACACCACCTTGCGCTCTATAACGCAAGATGCTGTAGAAAAAACAGTCAAACTATCGCAAATACACCCGAAAAATTGCGCCAAGTTGTTATTTGCAATGCCAACCATTGGATCTGAAATTGAATATTGAATCTTTTCTTGCTAAGTTAAACCTTTTACCATTTTTCCCCATTCAACTAGACGTGTACTAGATTAACTCTTTAGCCCTACAAAATTCAAACCACGATTTAATTACCAGATAAACAGCACCTATAACCACTAGCAATAACAATACCGATACCAACTATGCAATTCTAAAAGCCCATATTTTCCATCTTCCCCACGATACGCAAGTAATTTTGAAGGTATGGCAGGTTTAGTGGTACGGCAATCTTTAAATCTAATCTAACGTTATTAATATTGCCCCAAGCTCATTTCCTTAATGGGTTATTATGGCGGTAGGAGCGATAATATCTCGCGAAGTTAATTACAACTGCATTGTTGAGTGGTGTTTTAATAGTGCCAATTTTATTTGACGGAACGATCCATTTTGTGATAGGATGGGCGTGACGGAGGATTCTATGGGTATGTTGTAGTTGTGCGTATCAATTGATCTATGTGGTTGGTTAGCTTCGGTGAGTGGAAAGATGACCAATCTGTTAGATTGAGAAACATTTTTGAGAATCTCGAAACTTGTCTTTTTTTTTTGGAGAGCGAGAAATCATCATAATTATGAGTCCTCTCGCTCTGGGTAGATTTCTACTGACTACAAACCACCCATCTTCCTTTCTAGCCCTTTGTGTCCGAGGCCGCGGTATCTCTTTCAAACAACCCACAGCCCCGAAGCATACTTTAACTCATCGTTTGCTTAGCTTTTTCCCAACTATGTTTGGGTTCGGTTGCTAGTCAAATCCGATGCAGCTGAATACCAGTATTTTATATGAAGCGACTCCCTATTTGACCTCCAACACCCAATTTGTATTGGGAATTATGATACCTTCTGGTAAGACTGGTTGTCAGAATTTTTGAACACTAACACTTTGACTAAGATCTTCGATTACCGGGACCAACGGCTGAACGTGTTTTCCGAGGCACAGAGATATTTTAGTATGTATTCAAAATAAAAAAAAATCAAAATCACCCCGAGTTGCTCAAAGTATTCTACAAAGAGCTCCTCAAAAAACTAACCGAAAATCTAGTCATATAATGATTGAAAAATAAAAACGAATCGTACAGAACAGTGTTTTAAGGCTGGACACAACCAGCATAATTAAATGAACATTCTCGTCCAAAAAGTTCTATTTAACGTAGCTTCTTTGCGAATGTAAATCTATCGCTGGAGGCAGTCGTCTTCTACTGCTTGTAAAGGTGTGGACGTAGTGACAGTCTTGAGCGACTATTTTAAGAAAACCTACTCTTTAATTTTCAAAGATTAAACCAAATGAATGAATTGCACATTGTATTATAAAACTACCAAAATCTTTTAGTGAAAACAGGGTTGAGTATTGAAAAAATATTCTCTAGTTCTATGACAAATTAAACGACACCTAGACCGTCGTCTAAAATAAAGCGTACTGAATGAGCTTCAGCAAAAAAAAGCAACATAAATTACACCGACTTCTCAAATTACGACACAAGTGTGTAATGCAACGGTAATAGTATTGTAGACTAGCGAACGTCATGCGGTTTCACCCGCGTAGTTCGCGTTTTTGTGGGAATACGGGGATAAAAAGTAGCCTATGCTACTTAGGGTGAATGTTGCTTTCCAATGGTAAGAGAATTTTAAAAATCGACGCAGTAATTTTTGAGTTTATTTCTTACAAACATACATACATACACACAATAAAAATATAAGTTTAAAAACTAAAACCCGACTACAAACCGCGGTCTTAAAAGTAGAAAACAAGAACATAATTCTTGTCTGATATTCATATAATGAATTTGTATATTTCTATTTAAATATAAGTAAAATTTTTATAGAGGACCGCCGTAGTCGCATGCCACTGATACCTGATGCTTCTTCATGGCGTTTTCATTGATACAGATGTCAGCTGCTGTTGCCGTTAGCAAGGTGGCATGCGACTACGACTGACCTCTATAATAATTTTACTTACATTTAAATTGAAATGTACAAATTCAGTATATGAATATCAGACAAGAATTATTTTCTTGTTTTCTACTTTTAAGACCGCGGTTTGTAGTCGGGTTTTAGTTTTTAAACTTAAATTTTATTTGAATCTTATTTTAGTGTTATTTAATAAATCCATTATATATATTAATTTCATGATGTAAAATTCTACTGAATGTTGATTTGCTATTTAAATAGTACGAGTAAATAGCAGACTAGACCGCGAGAACTTTTTGACCGCATTCTAAAGGTGTGTAATGACTAAAACAATAATATGAAATAAATATTTGTAATGTGCTCGCCAAGACCTCTCATTTGATACCAAACATGTTATGATTATCTCAATTTAATTTTTTTCGAGCTTAGAATTAGACATTTAAATTCCGTCATTAAAAGAATTGTTAAAATTTATATAGCCTATGTCATCCGCGCTATTTTTACAAATCTAATGACACCTCATTTATTAAAATACGTTCAGTAGTCTAGGCGCTACGGTGGAACATACAAACATACGTACATACATACATACTTACATACATACATACATACAAAGACTGCCAAAATCATTACCCTTCCTTTTGGCTTCGCCGTAGTCGGGTAAAAATACAAATCTTTCCTCTTTATAATAGTAGTGTAAATAAAGAAAAGTGCGACAACAAGCTGACAATTTTGACTATTACAGTGAGGAAAGAGTGTGCACCAGTCGTCGGTTCTGCATCATACCTTATTTATTATTGAAAACCTTACGGAATATTAAAGGTCTTAGTTTCAACGTTTTCAGAAAATGTTATAAAAGACATATTTTTTTATCATCACTTTAAATTGCTTCATGGTCCCTCTCTAGGAAATGCTTTCATGATCACACTGAGTACACTGAGTTGTACAGTAAACTGAAGTTCTTCACTTCAAAAAAGTTCGTTTGTCAGCAATATTTTTTGCGCAAAATTGCTTCATTAGATGTACGGAATGCGTCGTTGATGAGGTCAGATAGACAGTCACTCCATGTAAAGTATTGGTATTTAGCTGCACCCGGTAAGACTGGTAGCTGACCAAAAGATAGTTTGGAAAAGGCCATATAGTGCCATATACCATCATACGGGGCTATCGTTTAGCCGTTGTATACAGGGGTTAAATTACCCCTTCACACATACGTCAACCAAGCATTCTGTACACAAAACGAAGTTCCCCTACGTAATTTTTTTTGGTGGGAAACCACAATTTTTTTTGGGGTCAAAAATCACATTTTACAGTAAAACTTAATGTAGCACTCTTAAAACATTGTGCTAGTGGATGCTTTGAATAGTAAAAGGGTCATAGAGGTAATTTAAGTAAAGGTATAACCCGAATAACTAATATTTACAAATACAGCTGTGCAAAAATTTTGGAACTTTGACCCCCAATATCTCCGTAACTAGGGGGTTCCCAGGTCTAGAACCAAAAAATGATCGCAGTGGTGGGGAGAACAAGTGCTTTTCGTTTGCGTTAAGGGTACTTTTACACCCTTTAGGTACTTGTATTAGGTACTAACAGTGCTAACAACTTTTTTTCAGTACTAACAGTGCGACCAGATAATATCATTTTCTCTTATATTTTAAGTGCGGAAATAAAGAAAATTCCAGTTTTATTTAGAGTCAACGTACCTATAAATTATTTTCACCAGATTTAAGCAGAAGCCTTTGATAAATTGTAATCGTCGCTTGCACTGCCACCTAAACGGGCCAAGGAAGAGTTTAAATATCTTCCAGTGCAATTGCAAACTGGGTCAGCAGAGGTTGTAATTACCAAGCGTCCATACGAATATATTAGTTTAGTGTTAAAATGTATAATTTCATGACCTCAGTTTTGGTATTCATTTTCGGGGTTGAAATAACAATATGTCTGATTCTAAACGTTTGTAGTGTTATCTTTAATTTGTGGAACGCGGTTCGTTTTGATTTTGGTGAATGATATTTTTCGTGGTTTGGTTTCTGTAAGTACCTAACCTAAATAGAAAAAGGAGCTTTATTGATCTGTCTCAAAATCTGAAGATAGCAAGTATGAAACTAAAATTAATCAATTCATTCAATCAATTCAATTCATTCATTTTTTTTAGTTAACAAAAATAAACTAATTAGTCCGTCAGATAGATTTCCAAAAAATATTGGACACGTATTTTTTCTTTTTTCACGTAAACAAACAATGAAGACGATACAGTGCTTGCTCGTGTGACGTCATTTTCCAAGACATCAGTATGACATTCTTTACCGGTGAGTGACGTCACAACCCCCACTCAAATCTTTGACGCGTTACATCTTCGTCAATTTTTATTGATTTGATAAAACAAGAAATACGTATCCAATATTTTTTGATAATCTAACAGATGGACTAATTAGAATCACATATTTTTAAGACAGTAAACATTCCTATTGAATGTCCGAAAAGTACTATCAAATAAAATGTCATATGATTCATAACTTACAAACATGACAACACGCCTGGAATCCCTAACAGTTTAGATAGAGGTGTACCTAATTGTACACTTACATGTGGCCAATTATGTTAAAGTCACATGGCCGCTACTGCATAACATCTTCATTGAAAACCATTGATCACCTGATAAGGGAATCGTACCCAAGACCAAGTGCTCAGCAACCACGCTTGCGATCCCAATTGAGAGTCCCAATTTCTTATTCGATTTGTTCGTTTAAACTAACTAAACTCTACTGGCCTGTTGGTCTAGTGGTTAGTGACCCTAACTGCTATGCCGGAGGTCGTGGGTTCGATTCCCACCCAGGACAAATGTTTGTGTGATGAGCACGATCATTTGTTCCGTGTCTGGGTGTAATTTATCTATAATATGTATGTATTTAGAAATATATAAGTATGTTTATCAGTTGTCTAGTACCCATAACACAAGCTCTGCTTAGCTTGGGACTAGATGGCGTTGTGTGATAGTTGTGAAATATTATTATTATTATCTCCTTTATTCATTTCATAACATATTAAATACATTTTTAAATATTAATTACAAAAAGGTATATAAAAAACATTTAAAAATATAAAAAATAGTGGTCCACTAGTATTGGGAACAGAGTCCGAACTACCGGTGGTCAGGGCTCTTGAGAGAGGAACCTCCTGACAATGCGCGCCGTGTCCAGAAGTACTGCCTTCTGAATCAAGCCCTTGATCCAGCTACCAAGCGAGAGCCTCCTTAGATGTTCGTCGAGGCTCTTGGCTATTAAGCCATTGGCAGACACGACTATCGGCACAATGACTGCTGTATTCACGTGCCATATGTCGACAACCTCGCGAGCCAGATCCAGATACTTGAATTGCTTATCTTTCTCTGCTTTCACGAGGTTCTCGTCATGCGGGACTGTTTATTATTATTATTATTATTAAACATTCATACTCGATTACATAAAAAGCAAGGCGTTGCCATTAGGAGTGTGCTATACGTTTTACCCTTTAGATCTCTCGGCAAATATTTGTCTTTGAAATTAATCGAATTTAACACAGAGTAAACTGAAACCGTCTAATAAATAATGATAAACTGGGACGCTTCTGTATTAATTAAAATAATATGAAAATTTGTGTTTTATTAAGATGGCTGCAGCTGAATATTTCAACATCTCAACTCTTGAAAGGTAATATTTTAAACTTGCAAAATGCAATTAAGATAATCCATTTCCCTTAGCCCGAGAGATTGAGAGCGACTGAAAAAATATGCGAAGGAGTGTCTATGATTTACTTTGATCATGAATATGTTTTGTAACCTACGGATTATAGCGATATTATAACCACGATGCTGGTTAATGCACGTTTTAAATAATTAATGGGGACGAGGTAAAAATAACTAAAAATTCTCGTTGGTTTACCAAGTGGTCGCAAACACGACAGCTAGCACGAGGTTCATGAGTTAATTCCCAGTTCCTGCAAAGTTAATTCTGGATTACAGGAGTTACAGCGGTTTGAGAATAGAGTGGCGGGTTCGTCCAAAAAAAAAGTTCCTGCAAACTGTTTTTTTTTAAAGGTGTACATATTGAAAATACAAAAAAAAAACAAAAAAAAAAAATTGAAATTACAAATTAAAACTAACAGTAAATACTTACATATATACAACGACCACTTAGGCGTCTTAGTACTAGTGTTATTATATAATATTTTCTGAACATAAAGGAGAATGCCCGAAAAATAGTTGACAAAAATGATTGTGTCTAGAAATATCTTAATTTTAAAATTAGTTTAATTATTTTTCTATGTTTTTTTTATTAAAAATGTATTTCATTTAAACCCACGGTAAAAAATATCCATTTTTGGGACTTTCAAATGACTTTCACTATCCATGTGTTGCCATTTATTATTTATTTATTCAATTTTCGTGTTAACTTGTAAAACCACCAAAACATCACATAAAATACAATAGATACTAATGAAATCAGTACTATTAAAAGTATTTTTTTTTGAAAAACGTTTCTTAAACAGAATTTCATGAAATAATTAAACATTATCGCAATCATAATTTATGTAACAATTATTCTATTTAATGTTATGGCAGCACTGGGCAGCAAAATGTGAAACTGTCAATGTCACATGAAGCGTGTCTTGTTACTGACGCTCCTGCGCTGTTCGTGTTGTTTTCTATTCTCTTTGACATGCATTGCTTACGGACTAATTTTCCCTTCGCCTTGAGTAAAGGATTCTGATCTTGCCCTGCGTGACGTGCTACTGCCCCTTTGGCCTCCGATTTTGCCTCATTATTCAAATCTATATAGTTTTTTTTAGGAGCCCTGTCAGGACATAATTCTTGAACAAAGTTGCTCAGGGGCTGAAGCTTAACATTTTAAGATATTTTTGACATGTAGATGCTACTATATCTAGCCTAGTTTAGGCACCAGTACCCCACAAAATTTTTCCTCAACTGTGGTGGCAGCCCCGACTTACCAATAGTAAGTCGTGGGTCCGAACCCAGGCAGACACATTACTTTGTGTAATTTATTTCACCACCGCTGCTCTCAAAACGGTGAAAGAAAACATCGTGAGGAAACCGGCATGTCTTAGAACCAAAAATTCGCAGACATGTGACATCTACCAATCCACACTGCGCCCGCGTGGTAAATTATAGCCCATTCCCTCTCAAAGAGAGAGGAGGCCTGTGTCCCAGCAGTGGGGACATTAATAGGCTGTTGATGATGATTGATGAACTATTTTAATGTATGAAAGGCTGCCATTGTTCTTTCTCTGTGGTAGCCACTAAATTCGTGCGCGATTGTTAACAATAAGCTCGTCCCAATTATATGAGACTCAAACCTAATTGGCAATTTGTGGGTGTGCAAGGTACACTTTTGCCTAACTCTTCATGTATTTCAGTAGTCAAATGTTATTTAAATTACTACTTACTAACTCACCTGTACTTACATTACAGTATTTACGTAAAGGAAAGAGATAAACCACACAACAACCTCTGTAATTACGGAAACCATATAAAAACAAAATAAATAGGAGACTAACATGCGCGTCACTACCTGAGTATTTGAGTTAGGTACGATACACAACGAGAGCGGAATAAAATGGTTGAAAATATACAAGATAAAAATAAAATTTGTGGTGCACGTGTCTTTGGAATAAAAGTGATCTTAGTGTAACACGGGTTAGGTATACGACTAGATTAAATTTTGACTGGCCTGTTGGTCTAGTGGTTATAGTGACCCTAACTGCTATGCCGGAGGTCGTGGGTTCGATTCCCACCCAGGACAAATGTTTGTGTGATGAGCACGATCATTTGTTCTGTGTCTGGGTGTAATTTATCTATAATATGTATGTATTTAGAAATATATGTATAAGTATGTTTATCAGTTGTCTAGTACTCATAACACAAGCTCTGCTTAGCTTGGGACTAGATAGCGTTGTGTGATAGTTGTGGAATATTATTATTATTATATTATTAAATATTAAAATAATCTGTAAAACAGATTACTATAAATATTTTTAAGAATGAATACAAGTAGTTAGGTATATATTCATCATCATCATCAGCCTATAATGTTCCCACTGCAGGGACTTAGGCCTCCTGTCTAGGAGAGGGGTGGGCTACAATCCACCACGCGGGCCCAATGCGGTTTGGTACATGTCACAATCATGTCTTCGAATTCTTTGGTTCTATTAAGACATGCAGGTTTCCTCACGATATTTCCTTCACCGTTTTGAAAGCAGCGGTGATGAAATAAATTACACAAAGTAATGCACGTAATGCGTAATGCAACTGCATGGGTTTGAACGCACGACCTGTTCGTAAGTCGTGGGCTGGGCACTGGGCCACCGCTGCTCTCATATTAAGTTTCCTATATTTGTTAAGTTATAAAATTTATATAATTAAGGTACCTTATAAATTAAGTTACCTATATTTGGACTGCCACGTACCTACCATAACTGACTTAGCATTTAATATAAACAGATATAATACCAAATTTGTAAGTTAACAATTGTGTTGTTTAACAGTGGATATATTTTAAAATACAAAAATGCATTCAATGCAAATGGCCACAAGTAAAAAAAAAAATGTAGATTCATAAAAATAAACCACAAACTCATAAAACAACTTCGTTAGCGCTGAAAGTATTAATAAACAAAAATGTACAACCTGTACATTTATATAAAGTTTGGGACATAACTGGCGCGAATGAGCGAAAAAGTGTTAATTGTTTAATTCTATTTACCTGGAAACGACTGCGTGTTAGTTCAATAAAACGGACGCTGAAATGTGGGGAATGAGTTGTGAGTTTAAGTTAGTATGAATATGCAGTATTTTAGTCATGAACTGTGTTTAAACTCTAACTGATTATCTATGGTGGTAAATAAACCCTTCACACATACGTCAACCAAGCATTTTGTACATCAAACTAAGTACCCCTACGCAAAAATTTTTGCTGGGAAACGACTATTTTTTTTTGGGGTCAAAAATTTCATTTTACGGGAAAACTCAATGTATCACTCTTAAAACTTTGTGCTAGTGGATGCTTTAAATAGTAAAAGGCTCATGGAGGTAATTTAAGAAAAGTTACGACCTGAAAAACTAGTATTTACAAAAACAGCTGTGCCAAATTTGGAACTTTGACCCCCAATATCTCCGTAACTCGTTCACAGGTATGGTCTAGAACAAAAAAAATGATCGCAGTGAAGGGGAGAACAAGTGCCCTTCGATTGCGTTAAGGGTACTTTTACACCCTTTATATTTCATTTTTTATTAAATGGTCCTACTATTTACCTCAATCTTGTACTGAAGATAGCAATAAAGTCGACAAAGGAACGAGCTAACATAAAAGTAGCCTATTAACTTGTGACTTTAATTGATTGATTGATCTCAAAGTGGGATAGTTTTGTCAATCGTGTTTGCTGATATTTATTTTTATTTTGTTATTTACTAACACTACTTAAATGATGAATGACAATGTTTGTTACTTTCTCCAAGATTAGTTTACTGATATGTTATGCCTTTTTTAGAAAGATGTGTTGCTGGGGAGTTTGTTCCGCCACTTCTTCTTTCCAGCAAAAACACTAGGAAGTGTCGATGGGGGGGCGTTTTAGGGGACTGTCTCTTGTAAATAAGTAAAGTAAAGTAAATTTTGACGGTTGAAAAGCGCTGATTATCAGCCTAGTTTGAATAAATGAGTTTTGATTTTGATTTTGAACAGTTGCGGTTGGAGTTAGGCTTTGACCAATGGTAGTCATTAATAAGCATTTTAATTTTAGTCGTAAGCAAGAACCTGTGATCCTGACCAAGTCCATGTAAACGTTTTCATTTTTTTTTAAATTATTTTTATTTCAATCAAAATCAGAACAGAAAATACTTTTAAAAATTAAAAAAACCATTAATTTAAATATACTTTGAATTTCATCTAACAGAATAAATATACATTTCACTAGATAAATTCAAAAGTAATATTGAACAGAAACTTGCATGAAACATTGATAAAGAGGAAATGAAGCTTCCAGTAAAGTTCTTTGTACGATTGTCTACATTTTCTTCGAACTCAACAAAAAAAAAACCTTCCAAAGTCATCCTTTAAACTTAGTTTGCAAAGTTTAGTTTATCGGAAGAAGTTTTCAACTTAAAATAAAAAGGAATGGAAATCCTTTCTATGTAGTTAATTTTGTTGCGATCGTGCATCGGTGCATAGTGCATCGAGCGGAAGTTTGTAGCTAAAGATGTTGTTTATGCAATGAAAAAAGGATCGTCTTCTTTGAGGTTTTTCTTTTAAGGGTACTTAATTTTATGTTGTTGCTATAATAACTTACTTTCCGCACTTACTTCACATCAAACCCTTGTCACAAAGAGCTTTTAGCGTAATGACGTTTGACAGAGGAAAATTTTCTACATTGTGAATGCGTTTAGAAACACTTCACACCCACAAACAGCCACAACAACTCACACCCACAAACAGTCAGACGCGGAACAACTACCTGCAGGCCATACTAATATTTTTTGCTTGCGGGATTTGAACCTACGACACTCGCCAATCTCTCAACCGTGCCACTGTTTCAATCATTGATAGCATTGAGCCAAAGGTATTGCTGTTTAATTACTGTACTATTGATTTGCAGTGACTACGCCTATTAATTGATCGACTTGTAAGAAAGAGATTTAAAGTTCCTTATTCGGCTATTCCGTCAAAACTCGAAGGAGGACGCGCGGGTTCGAGAGAAGTGGAAAGAGTAGAGGGAGGCCTTTGCCCTGGAGTGGGACAGACCAGGCCAGTAAAAAAAAAATCGGCTATTGATTTTCAACTGTTTTGGTAAGGCAGAGCGGTTTTTGATCAATTAAGCACAAGGATAACCCTTGATCACCCGGTGAGGACAAACAATAAGATCCTATTATGAGTTAAATATATTTTTATCTCGTTTACACGTTCTCGTATTTTTGTCGACTTCCCCTTGGGCAAAGCAATATCGCTACACAGAAAAACCCTTAAATGCTTAACGGAAAACATTATTTTACATACTGTAGATATTTTAAATGTTACCAGAAACATAATATCGATGTTTTATTATTCTCTATCAACCTTTCCTTTTAGAAGCAGTGGTGGTCCAGTGAAGATAGCAGTGGTGGCCCAGTGGTGGTGGGTCCGAATTACAAATAGTGAGTCATGGGTTCGAACCCCGTCAGGTTTATTACTTTCTCTAATTTATTTCATCACCACTGCTCTCAAAATGGTGAAGGAAAACATCGTGAGGAAACCCGCAGGGTTCGGCGGGTTTTGGGGGACTGTCTCTTGTAAATAAGTAAAGTTAATTTCGACGTTCGAGAAGTGCTGATTATCAGCCTAGTTTGAATAAATGAGTTTTGATTTTTATTTTGCAGAGGGAACATTATAGACTGTTGATGATCAGCATTTCCAATAAAAACCTTTCTGCAACATAAATACGGCTACATTTCGTCGCTCTGACCTGCAAACACCACATCCTAATACCGTCAGTTTGTCACTCCACCTGACCAAAAAAAACATTATTCAACGTATTCAGCATCCTTTGTTTCCGCAACTAACAAATGTAAAGCCACATGTAAATTTCGCGCTTGCATCTAAACTAAGGACGGAATTCTCTCAGTGTGAACCAACCCGAATCTGTGTTTCAGCAAACTCATCGCGGGGACAAATGGGACCTTTAGACACGACCAGGAGAGACACTCGTTGCAAATGAGACTTCTTTCATACCTTTGTTGAGAAGCTTATTTACTTAACGTGTCTCACTGTTGTGGAGTCATTTTGTGGATTAACTACCTAGGTCTCCTTGGGAAGTTGGAACTTGCTTGGTTTAGATCTTGTGGGAAATGTTTTGGGTTAGGTTAAGTTAGAGTGAGACTGGGAAATAATTGTTTTGAGGTTTCTGTTGGTGTTTTGAGTGGTTTGGCATCTTGTTAACGTGCAGTCATACTTTTAATCATGATAGTTTATTTTATTATTTTTGGGAAACTTACAGCTAATACAGACAATGTACTTAATTAATAAACATTTGAAGGCCAATTACAGGTTTCCACAGATAAAACACGAAAACAAAGAAAAAAACAACAAAAAAAAAGGTAACAATAAACAAACAAAGTAACACGATCGATGAATATAAACTAAGAACCTTTTCCGGCAAAAATGTTTTTCACCAACACATTCTTAAGCCGAGACACACTGGTGTTGAATATGTCCAAATCATGATCACTAATCAGTTTGTTAAAACTTCTGCTAGCACTGATCAGAAATGAACTCTGCCTGTACGCGGACTTGGAGTGAGGGACATGCAAGAAACTAGGCCGCCCGTTTGCCCGTTGTCTTAGGCAACTGAGCTTATACCAGTTGTATATGTCCGTTTGTGTCTATTGGCCTTGTTCTTTTTTGTCTCCAGCTGATATGCAAGGAAGTGGAAATTATGTTTTCTCTACTCCTACGCTTTTTTTTAATAATGTCGTTGCAAGATCCAAGACAGTTACCTTATTTCTCTGGAACTTTCTCAAGACTTGTCCTGAAAAAAGAACACTTTAACATCTCCCGCCTTTTTCACTGATGGGAGTCAGCAGAAACTATAGAACATTACCTGTTGCGATCCTTACATATGCGTTTTAATTCATCCACGTTCACATTGATAAAACGCGCACCCTAATATTGGAATAATACTAAAGCAGTTTTATTTTTCTGTACTCGTATTTTATTACCCTATAACGGCAGTATTCATTTATTTACGCAAATAAAAATATTTGTAAGCTGACTGTCAACAATAATTTATCAAATAGGTAACAGTTATTCAGAATTATCCTGTCATGGTTTCATTTTATTTTTGTAAAATCTGTTTAGGGGTCCCGTAGCCAAATGGCAAAAACAAAAACGTTATAACATATGTAGTTTATTTAGTTCCCTATGTTATAAGTCCAGATTGCAGTCATTTTGCTTGGAGACTAATCCTACTTCCTACTAATATTATAAATGTGAAAGTTTGTGAGAATGGATGTGTGGATGTTTGTTACTCTTTCACGCATAAACGGCTGGACCGATTTGGTTGAAATTTGGTATGTAGATAGGTTATACCCTGGATTAACATATAGGCTACTTTTTATCCCGATTTTATCTTCCCGTGGGATCATTTTCGAGTTGTAGCGGGTGAAGCCGCGGGCAACAGCTAGTATTATATCAATGGAAATTTGAAAGACGGTATTTCTTCTCCAGAAAATACTACAAAATAAAATTTTATTTTAACGGCCAATGAAATCGATTTTGTGCATGTACAAATATACATTTCGATTTGGAACTCGTCACTAGAGGATAGCACTAAAAAGCTAATTTTCCCCATAGATTTCGTAAAGGAAAGACAGCAAAGCAGTATGTAATAATTCATCACTCTTTAATCACCAATCACTTGCCAACCGTGATGATTACGGCCTTACACTCTCAGGATCATTAATAATTATTTATGGAAGGTTAACGTAAGCCGGAAAATGAGTCGAACTAGGCATTTTCCGGGTGACATGGTTTGTGCGCGTGTATGTATGAGAAAAACGTTATATCTATAAGTAGTAGATAAGTTACTTTAATAGGGAAGTTGACAAAAAAACTAATTAGTCCGTCAGATAGATTTCCAAGAAATATTGGACACATTTTTTTTCTTTTTTCACGTAAAAGAAGACATACAGATACAGTGATTCGAAAAGTCGTGTGCCGTTACAGTTTGGTACATTTTTCTACAGAAAGTGACGTCACAAGCGGTTCTCGTTTCGTCACTTTCTTTCTTTTCGTCACAAGTGAATAAAATTTATATAATTATAATATACGGTCGATTTGAGAAACCTCCTCCTGTTTTGAAGTCAGTTTAAATTGACGAAAATAAAACGTGTAAATTGACGTAAATAAAACGTGTCAAAGATCATAAGTTTGACACGTTTTATTTTCGTATTTTTTATTATTTTGGTAAAACAAAAAACACCAATATTTATCGATAATTTAACAGACGGACTAAACATAATCATTTTCGTAGGAAACATCTCTATTTGTGGACTGATATTATGGCTATAACTTATGTTACAAAATCAGGGGAGACACCGTCTTGCTGGCTTGATACTGCCATGAGATTTCTATCTTACTTAGCATTGTTTTTGTGACTTCAGATGTCATAAAGTAATGTTATCACATCATAATATCATGCCAGTTTCTGCCCAAAGGTTACCTAGGTAAACTCATGGTATTTCCTATAGGTGTAATAAGAAGCCACAGAGCACCACCTGCTACGATTCTCCCATAGTCCTTTTGCCTTGTCCTGAAAAGTTAGGAGCAGTGCTAAACTGTAACGGCCTTATAACAAAAGTAGTTATCTCGCATGCCATCACTTTCTTTTGAATGTTATCGAAGTGAGACGACATGCGAGATAAACCAAGTCTAAGTTAAACCCAGGTTTTACCAGTTTTGTGGGGCCGTATACGATACCCACGCTTTGCTAGTTATGTTTAAATTCAAGTATAGTCTCGTATCTGTTTATCAAAAACAGTTAGCTGTTTATTTTTCATGACTATTAAAAGTATAGATACCAATAAAAATTAAAATGTCCGAAAGTTTAAAGATAGAAGCCTATAATAATGCCTAACCGTCACCAAGATATTTCCGAGAAAAATACTTTCAAAACCGACCGCGTTCCCCAAATTCAAACCACAAATAATGATGTACAAAGTAATTACAGACCCCATTTTCTGCGTCCAGTTTCCGTTCACCATATCTCGCAATAACAAATGTCGTCGACCCTAATTTCTTCTAATATGTGCCACAAAACTTGTGCTTCTCATACTGCAACTAGAACAGGACATTAATCCAAGACTTTCGCCATAAAAACGAGGAAAACCGGAAGAAATACTAATGTAATTTTATATTTTTATGTGTCCCCTATTTTTGGGAGCGTTAGAATTTTTTGTATGCTTGATACGAGTAGATGAGATTTGATGGTTGGGAAGATCGAAAACACATAATTTACATAATTTTCAATTGCTCTGCAGTGAATGCAGCTGAAGATCAATACTTTTGCAGTGGGTTAATATGGAATGAAAATAAATAATAAAATATTCAATAAAACAATATTTTTTAACCGTATTTAATACCAATCAGAAAAACTTACAGGTTTTACAATAAAAGTAATCAATAACAAGAAAAAAGAAGTAAAAGTATTATTATAAAGTATGCTTAAATATTTTAATGTAAGTACTTATGTTCTAAATAATTTTAATTTGATTTAAGTGTGCTCGACTTCAATGATGATTACGTAACTCTAATGTGTGTGTGTAGTTTGATTTGTGTTGATTATTTTAGTATTACATTTGTATTTTATGTCATTTTAATTTCTGTTTAATATGTTTTATAGACTGTCTCTGAATTAAATAAATTATTATTTATTATTATTAAATACTGAGTATCAATCACTAGTTTCACCTCAAAATTCAAACCTAGGTATTGAAAAACAATAACCTTACCTTTCCTTTAGTAACGGACACCGCAGTGTCCCAGATCACAATCACAACACAACCATTCAAAGCATGACGGTTCAACGTAAATTTATTCCCTCGCAATTTCCGTGACGTCACTAGCTGAAACTGAAACGCGTCGGACCAACCTGAGTCATAAATTAGATAATTGCAGAAGGGCGACTCTAGACATCGACTTAAAACGCACGCACACATATGCAGGCTTCACGTAAAGTAAAGCACAAGCGCCTCGGAGCTGCTATTTCTTTGGATCACCGTACGTATATGCGTCTGTGTGCGTGCGCGATTTTGTGGTTGCTGTATGAAGCCTTCTGAATCTTCCCGTTTTGTAACTGAGTTGTGCGTCTCGTTATCGTATCGAATATTCGATACTGCCACCATTCGATTCTAGGAATCGAATCGAAACGATGAATCGATTTGAGTGAGCAGTAAATGTGTCTATTTGGAAGTGTGAAATGATTTATGATATTCTGTATGGAGATTGAGGTGGTTGTGTTCTGGACTTCGAAGCTGCGACCGATAGTAATGTTCTATTCAAAGTTGAAGCATTTTGAGGTAAACTGTTCAACAATATTACCTATACGGTATGTATATGGAGAAAAGAGCTTAAGTATTTATGCTTCTTACAAAATAAATCAAACTAAATATTTATAGAAACGGGCTAATTAACATAAAACAAACAACTAACTAAAATATAAGCTACCTGAATGAATAGGCGTCAAAGTATTTCTTCACATCGCTGTCATCCGGAAAAGTGTCGTAGTGCAATGACACATTTATTATTTTCACGGTATTTTTTAATATGTTTCTAAACAACAAAATCTCAAACATAATTATAATGAAGAACCTACCCTTTTCGTGTGGCAGGGTGACCCCGTCGGGGCTGCGGATTGTTGGAAAGATATACTGCGGCCTCGGCATATGGGCGAAGAAAGAATATAGGTGGCTTTTAATCGGTAGAAGTCTGACACTAGCTCCTGCTCTGCCATAAGCCATTAAAATTAATGATTTTAAAAAAAGTTACAGCTTAAAGCCCCGTGGTTCATACAATTACCTATAGGTCGCGCGCGCCCCGTACCATTGTCCGGCCTTCATCCTTAGCTTTCAATTAAGCCTGTGTCCAACACAGATGAGTTAGCAGGCAAGCCATTTACAATTTGTCATTAATATAGTCAACATCTGCCTAGCTATTTTCCAAGTAGAATGTTGCTGAATACTAGTGATTTATATTGAGCAACTGCGTATCTGATTTTCACAACCCAGTCAGTACTTGCACGATACTTCTTAACAATTTTTTACGTTACTAATATTCTAAAGAGAAAAGATTTTTATTTTTGTGTGTATGTTTGTAATGAAAAAACTCAAAAACTACTACGCCGATTTCAAAATTCTTCCACCATTAGAATGCTACATTCACGCTGCACACAGGCTGACATAGGCTTCTTTTTATCCCTGTATTCCCACGGGAACGGGAACTACGCAAGTGAAACCGCGTGACGTCCGCTAGTGTATTATTAAAATAAATTATATGAGCTATTTTTTAATACCAATAGATCATAACTTGGAACGTACAGTATTAGCACAATAAACCAATACAAACTAGCCCTTCCTAAGTTCGCACGATTTCACGATGGAGGAACAGAAACTAAACACGTGAAATAATAACTATTTCCATCATAGACTGGTTCTCTTAAAGCCACTGACACCTGTCAAAGATGTTTAAATGACAGCCGTAACACGTGCTTTCCGAAGCACGGAGTAAACTCGGTACGTAAATAGCGTTCACTCATCCGAGAACCAAGTTAGACAAACGCTATTTAACCTGAAGATTGACACGAGCCATTGTTCTTGTTTAGGCAGATTCTCCATTTATTCACAGTTTGTATTGAACAAAAAATACAGAACCCTCTGTATTTTTCTTTATTCCGTCTCATTTACGATTAAGTAAATGTAACCACAAAACACACGAACACTGTCAAAACAAAAACATAAAATATGCTTACGGTTTCGATGTTCAGGGTCGAAGTTTTGTATTACAGTAATATTGTATTGAGAGTCTGAGTTGGTCTGTATGTAGAAAATAATTTATATGAAATGAAATTCACGAATAAATTTTAACGCATACTTACTTGAATCACGTTTAAGCACTGCCAGAGTAAAATAGTAATAATAGGGTTGATAACAAAAAAAAAAAAACTAATTCGTCCGTCAGACAGATTTCCAAAAAATATTGGACTCATATTTTTTCTTTTTCACGTAAACAAACAATGAAGACGATACAGTGCTTCGAAAACTTGTGTGACGTTATAATATATGACATTTCTTCGCGACGGTTGGCATTTCTTAGGTTAGTGACGTCACAATCTAAACTCAAATCTTTGACGCGTTTTATCTTCGTCAATTTTTATTGATTTGATAAAACAAAAACACGAATCCAATATTTTTCGATAATTTAACAGACGGAACAAGAATCATATTTTTTTTAGTATTTTTTTTTAAACATCCTTAGTACCATATAGAACATTTTACATTTTTTCGATAATTATGCTGGTCGCGTTCACTTTTGGAAGTTTTGTCTTTAATTAAATGTGTTGCTGATGCACGTGAGCTCTCCACTCGAATAGATTTTGTGCCTGATTTTCCCGCTCTAAATGGCCTATTTCGCTATTGACGATTCTAATGGCAATCACAAACATTTTTTTATTTTGTGGGTGGGAAATCATCAAATGACTCAATAAGCTCTGGGCCGAGTGGAAGGGAGTGTAAGACTTCTGCTGAAAAAAACCCACCCATGTTCTTTCGTAACCCTTTGTGTCCGGGCTGCGGTATCTCTTTCGAACAAACCGCAGCCCCGATAGGAACCTTAAACCCTAGAAAGCCATCAAATGCGAAATCGGTTAAATGACATCAGCACCATCCATTGTGGTATTCAACCTTTTGATGGCCACGGTCGGGTATAGTCGACAAATGAAAACGTGCCCAACACGCCACCGTCGCCTACAGCCGACAAATTTTACTTTTTAACTGCTGTTTAATAGAAACTAAAATAATAATTATCATATAAAATAAAATAATAATTTTGTAGGTATTTGTCCTTTGGCGTGGGAGAGGCTCCAATGCGTTTACGCTCTGGCTTTCTAAAGGTTAATAGAACAACAGGGATATACAAGCAAACACGAAAACCGACTCATATATTTCAGAATATGTATAGATATGGATGTAGAATTCATGACTCTGTATGGCTTTGGGCCAAATACTAAACGGCCGGACTTTCACTCTATGTCAGCTCGGTCAAGTATTGGAAGACAGTTATGCATGAGACTGTACGGGAGGTCGGAGGAAATTCAATCGGGTCGATTCACGTTGTTATGTTCAAGGATTTAATGGTATGGTAGACATGGTACAAGGTACATATTGTTTAGTTAGGAGAGATACACACAAGGCTATCCTGCTGACATCATGCATGTTCTTCCCGAAACGTTTAACAGAGGTGGTGGTGGTTTAGATTACAAACGATTTGATTGAATATGGTCTCATCGATGCCATAAGAGAGGTACCTACGGCTAACTGCTCATTAATGGTGATAACTTGTCCGCCTATGTATCACTATTTAATTGTGCATAAAGTTTAAATAATAAGAAAAACTCTGCAGTAATGTGGTAGCAGTAAGTGGTGATTTTCGTACTGCTAGTGCCACCACGATTTGCGATTTGAGCCAAATTCTGGTGTAGCCATAGAATTTTCTCCAACAAAAATGTAACGAAAGTCGACGAAAAACATTAGTTTAGTTCATAAACGTCGACAGAAACAACAGTAATATGTACGTTTACCGATGGCGACCTTTTTACCACCTTTTTATAGCATATTACGAATCTACTTGGGACCAAACGAAATGGATATTACTTTAGGGTCTTACGACGTTGTAGAAATATTCGTTCATCTATAATAATTTGCACTTGGCTTCTGCTTTATCAGCTGAGTAAATGTGCTGTCAAATAATATAAAAGAAATTGTAATAAGCTACAATACAGCTAACAAGTTTTTTTTTTAATATTAAACAGTTGCATAAAATTGTTAAAGGCAGAATGCAGACCGGTTACGATTGCTGGACACCGGGCAATGATAGATAGTTCATGTTCAGCCAGAATCCAGAGAAGCATCTACAATTTATCCAAAACGAGATTTAAACTGAGGCTCTGGCACAAGAGCAGCAGTGTAAACGTAATGAATAAGTATATTGTCGGTTTTCAAAGCGAAAAATATAAACACAGCATCAACCATTCTGATAAAAATAAACTCTTAAAATTATGAAACACTATTATTTGTGATGCTTATTTTTTTAACATTGTTTAAATGTTTGTGAACGCACTCACGATACAGGAAAATTCCTAGTGTAGGGCAACGTCTTTTTAAAAAAAAACAACAGTCTTTTAAATTATGTAAACCATTAGGCACAACACCCATCTCATCGGAGTCTCCGCGTTACGCCGTGCTCCTCGAACCACTAACAAATCATCCATTGAACCTTTAGACCTAACCAACTGATATCAATACATCTATAAACGTATCAGCTTATTGAATCTCTTCAAGCCGCTCAAAGGTAATATAGGCGGAAACACCGACAAAATCCACTAAGCGTCACTGGTCACAAATTACGAGATAGATGCTTGGCTCTCCAATCAAGTCTATTGCCAGCATTTGTGGCCGTTAGGAGCGCCATACGACTGACTTAGTGGGATATTTTAGTGTTGAAATGATAATGTCGTGGGCAAATTTGACTAGGATGAGAATGCTGTGGCAAATCTGTGGTGTTACAAGAAAGGATATAATAAAAAGTGATGAAGAGTAAAGATGAATTCTGAAATATTCACCTAAAACACTCGGAAGTGTCGAAGGGTGGGCGTTTTGAGGGACTGTGTCTTGTAAATAAATAAAGTAAAGTAAATTTTGGACAATGGAGAGGGCTATGCTCGGAGTTTCCTTTCGTGATCGAATCAGAAATGAGGACATCCGCATGAGAACCAAGGTCACCGACGTAGCCCGAAGAATCGCCAGACTTAAATAGCAATGGGCAGGGCACATTGCTCTTAGAACGGATGGCCGATGGGGCCGAACTGTTCTGGAGTGGCGACCGCGAACCGAAAGACATTGCGTTGGAAGGCCTCCCACTAGGTGGATCGATAACCTGGTGAAGATTGCGGGAATTCGCTAGATATGTGGCGACACTTGGGGGAGGCCTATGGCCAGCAGTGGACGTCTTTTGGCTGAAATGATGATGATGATGAAATTTTGACGTTCGAAAAGTGCTGATTATCAGCCTAGTTTGAATAAATGAGTTTTGATTTTGAAATTAGTGCCGGTGATTGAAGTTTGGTAGTAAGTTGTGTTTGAAAAACTTGTGTGGAATGTTTTGAGTATAAATGTGGATAGCTATAAGAGTAGATCCAATAAAACGAAGGATAAACTGTGTTATAAATGATATTGGAAAAAAAGGAGAAGAATTTAATGAAATATAATACATAGACATTTTATTTTCATACAAAACGTAAACGTAAAATAAATACTTAAAAGAAACTTAACCAACTAGCAAAATTACCAGGAAAATCCTTCACGACATGAAAGCCTTGTTACTAAGTTACAACACGGCATTTAGGAAGGCAGGACGCCGTTTAAACCCAATATCTAGATTGAGGCCCAACCTTTCAATAGCGATAGTGTCGGAATTAAGGCTTTGTTGTCCTATAATAATAGGAGCCACATTGGCGAGTAGGCCATTTACGGTTTAAACGTTATGCCCGTGGCTTTGCCTTCGTAGAGGTCGGTAATTTGTCCCACGGGAATATACTGAAGAAAAATAAGTATCAAATGTATTAGTCTTCTTAGAACCTATCACATTTATAAAAATAGGTATAGTAAGATAATTATTGAGCAGTGCTATTGCATTTTAAGTTAAAATCATGTTGCAAGATAAAGCTTGTAGTTTAGGTACCTAATTTCGATGGTTCTCTATGTCATCATCATCATCATCATCAGCCTTATATTGTTCAAGGACTCAGGCCTCCTTTCGAGGAGAGGGATGGGCTATAATCCACCACGCGGGCCCAGTGCGGATTGGTAGATGTCACTCATCTTCAAATTTTGGGATCTAAGATATGCCGGTTTAATCACGATGTTTTCCTTCACCGTTTTGAGAGCAGTGGTGATGAAATAAATTAGACAAAGTAATGCGCCTGCCTGGGTTCGAACCCACGGCTACTGCTCGTAAGTTGGGGCCGCAACCACTGGGCCACCACAGCTCAGTTCTCTATGTAACACATTTTATTTATTTGGTCTGTGCACCAACGTCATTGAATTACAAGCAAATGAGACTTATCAGCTTTGAGCAACGGACCAGAATTTTTAGTTTTGTTAGACCGTAAGCTTGTCTATAATTATTTAGCTGTTTTTTTTTACTTTTTTTAACGTGAAACTGTAATAATTTGATGTTAGCTTTCATTGTCGCAATGCTTGTTTTTTTTTCAATTTATGTCGTATGTGGCTCACTAGTTTTGTGTAACCAGTCCTGCGATCTTCTACGAGATCGTCTGCGACACCTATCCTTAGGGTTTAACGGGAGAGCAGTAGTAGCTCAGATGTTGGGGCCCCAATTTTGGATCAGACTGAGTCAAAAAACAATGATTCTAATTTTATTAGTCCGTCAGTTAGATTATCGAAAAATATTGGATACGTGTTTTTTTGTTTTATCAAATTAATCAAAATTGACGGAGATAAGATGTGGTTGTGACGTCATTTGAAGGTAAAAAATGTACTATCATATGACGTTTTCGAAGAGTTCACGAGTTTTGGAAGCACTGGGGGCCAATTCTCGATTTTCGCCATTTATCTCGAGTTCGAGATCGTAAGTCTATCTCTATGTATATTAAAAATATCTCTATCTCTACCAAAAAATGTCGAATTGAGCAGAATTCCGTATTCTCAGTCAAAATAGAAATAAATGTCACGAAAATGTCGAGTCGAGTGAAGATAATGTTACCATTATGAAGAATCGCACGTTCTGTTTTAGGTAGCTATGAGTTAATGAATGATTTTGTTTTAAAACGCTGACTAAACTTAATTATTTAAGTATAAAACGAAACGTTTAGTGTGTTTCAAGATTTTCGTATGCTCTTCGTGAAATAAAGAAAACAAATTAACAGTTGACTGTCTGTCAGTGTCAGAATTTGCGCCTTTTTGCGGTTCCTTCAAAACTTTTGTTATGTTTACATGTACTGTGTTTACATCATTATTGGGTGCTGTTTTACATTTTCAAAGTTTTATTTTAACATGGAGGGGAAAAATCAAACAAGGCAAGGGCACAAATCAAAGAGTATAAATCGAATTTCCAGTAAGTATGAGATGCCAAGCCGTATTTTATTTAAAAATTAAAGAAAAGAAAACACAGTGTACAATCCAAAACTCAACGAATTCACTCAGAAATGACGTATCTCTACAATCGACATGACATCTCTACTGCTCAGAAGCACTCGACATGAACTCTAACGTTAGCTTTCGACAAATGTCGAATTCGACATCCCCAGAATAGCAACTTTTAAAATTTGTCGAAAAAATGACGTCATTAGAAATTTTTGTCGAGTTCGACACCATCTCTAAAATCGAGAATTGGCCCCCTGTATTGACTTCATTTTTTGTTTATGTAGTAAAGAAAAAATACGTCTCCAATATTTTTTGTAAATCTATCTGACGGACTAATTAGTTTTTTTTGTCCGATCCCCTATTTATGAGTCATGATTTTGAACGCCCATTAGTCAGTTAGGTCAGTATTTCATAATTATATCTACTGCTTATACTGCTACTGTTCTAAACAGTGAAGGGAAACACCGTGAGGAAACCGACATTTATCCTAGAACCAAAAATTCAAAGACTTGTGATATTTAGTAATCTGCACTTGACCCGCTCGGTGTTTACTTTATACAAGTAACTAGTGTATAATTATACTATTGTTAATGTTTTACCAAGATAAACGCATGGGAAAAGATGTTAGTGCAATTTAATCGAGGCTTGTCTAAATTGTATGAGCAAGACACAAGACGATTGTTTTAGATTGGCGTAAGATGATTTCGGTGAAAATAGGTATTGGTGGAAGATTATTTAGTTCAAACGTGTTTCGGTGAACTATGACTTCGGCAAATCTTGGTCTCGGTCAACCATTCATTATTTGAAGCGTTATTCGGCGAAACATACCTTCGCTGAATAATATTTCGGCAAATCGATTTTTCGTATTACCGTTCATCGGCGAACCATGCTATCTTTAGAAAATTAGATCGCTCAAGTGTAATTCTGTTTACCGTACGGGACTCGGTGTATGAAACCCATTCCCTCTCATATAGAGAAGGTCAGTGTCTCAGCATTGGGAAAAATATTGGCTGATTTTTACCCGACTGCGGTGAAGCCCAAAAGGAGAGTTATGTGTGTGGCGTGTATGTATGTATGTATGTATGTAAGTATGTATGTATGTATGTATGTCCGATTCTTTGTTCCCTCATAACTCCTAAACGAATGAAGGGATTTGAATAAAATATGCGACGTTAGATTCGTCTTGATGGCGCGAGTGTCATTGGCTACATAAAAATTAAAAAAAAACAAAGATAATTGCTGGTTTTGGGGGCCAAATCGAGGATTAGAAAAAATAAAAAAAATCCATTACCATCGAGTAGGGTATCAAAATGAAGGGTTTTGAAAGGAGATTACAAAAATATATGACACCTTCATGTTTAAAATAAATTCAAAGTCACAAATTCTATAAACAAACACAAAAATTAAATCATCTGCGAAGTATTTTACGCGACCAACGAAAGAACAAACACTAAAGAACTAAAAAGTTAGAAATAAAAAAAGTAGCTAAAAAACTAAAAAACCCGACTGAAAAGACTGAAAAGTAAAAAACAAGCACATTTTAAATGAAACAAAACTTGGAAGCAGGCGGGGTTCATTTGAATATTAAATTACGAAATGACAATAGAAGCCCTAGAGTAATTTTTGCATGAGCGAGACCCGAAAGGGATGTTGAGGTATCTCTTGCGAACAAACCGCCGCCTCGACGGGAGAAAAATAAGACTTAAAGGTGAATCTAATAAGGGTTATTTTTCGGCTTAACATTTTTTTTAGATGTACCCTTTTTTCTTACGACGGGTATAATTGTTTCTAGCTTAACGCTGGTAGTGGAATATGTGCCTAATCTAACTTGTAGGTAGGCAGGATTTGGTGGGGAAGCAGTGTCTGCTTGTACCACAAAACAAGTGAATTGTTCCAAAGTTACTGGAGAAACTTGAGTTGGAGGGAAATTTTTTGCTTGATGTGGACACAATGCAAGTCTTTTAATGAGGTGACATGCTTATTCAAAAAAGTGCCGTATACAAATCAATCATTTCTATGACAAACTTGAATTTCTAACCTTAACTTCCTGAACTTAGAATCGTAATTTGATCGACAGCATTAAACCACGAACCACATTGATTTTAGGCCAATAGGTAGGTAGACCTATTGGCCTAAAAGCGTAAAATCTGGTACAGTATTTCCAAGCCAATATTCTCCGCTTTGTACTCTCAGAGGGATTCTCACAGAACATTGCTCGTGGCAATTAGGTAATTTAATGCACAAAGCATTATTCTAATCAACATTATAAAATAATGTATGTGAGTTTGTTCAATTCTGGCGTGTCCACGCATTAACCGTTAAACGGATTTCAATAAAATAGAGAATGGGCAACTTACTATAGGTATCTGCCCAGGGCCCAAAGGCCATAAGATATCATCATCATCATCTATAATGCTCCCACTGCAGGGACTCAGGCCTCCTTTCTAGGAGAGGGATGGGCCCAGAGCGGGCTGGTAGATGTCACCTGTTTTCGATTTTTTCGGCTCTAAGACATGCCAGGTTTTAATTCACTGATTTGAGAGTAGCGATGGTGAAATAAATAACACAAAGTATTGCGCCTGCCTGAATTCAAACTCACGACTTACAAAATATGCTCAATAAGAAAAGCATACACATCCACAGGCATGACCTAGCTTAACACACATATTTTTTTTTAATCTCGTAGTTCGTCGTTGTGTAGGTCAGATAGGCAGTCGCTCCTTGTAAATTACTGGTATTCAAGTGCATCTGAGACAAACAATGACGCGATTTTGTTTTTTTATTAAATTACTAAGTTTCGCACGGGCGACTGTGTCCTTAAACTGACACCGCTGTTTTTCCTTCTGCTCTGTTATTCTTTCTGATTAATTTCGTTGCAGGATCCAAGTCAGTTACATTGTTTCTTTGGGACTACATCTTATTTACTGCCTCGGGGCTTTTCTAGTGGCCACTGCTGGTTCAAGCTTTTAAGAGTCCAGTGGTTTGGGAATAGTGTGACGGGGTTACCTAAAATAAAACTGAATCAAATGTCTCGTCTACAGTGAGAAAAAAGTAGGCAGAAGATGGGATCGTTTCCATGGAATAATGTCAGACCATCACGCGAGCAAAGCCGTAAGCAAAAACAAGTTTCAAAATAATTCATTTCGAATCTATTTCTGGATTGTTCTATTCAAGAGTTTTGAAATTACTTGAGCAAGTCTGTCCGCTGTCGGGTTAGGGATTTTGGTAATATTTTAAAGGGTAGTAATGATATTATATTGAGATATCAATGTCCGAATTGAGGGCAAATTTCTGGTATTGGTCCGAAGAATATCAATCACTGTGCTTGTTCACTTGGTGATGGATATTCCAGAAACTTTAATATTTATAAATTTAATTTTAGAAATACCTTCAAGTAAATGAAATTTTATGTAAATTAGATTCAATTAATGCCTTATATAAAAACTCTGTTCTTTTGGTTGCCTGCCTACCATTTAGATAAAGCAGACGTATTAGTGAAAATGCTAAATGAAGGAAAGCAAAAACCACTTTTGAGTTATTTAATTTAGTTTTTTTCTACGTTCATTACTCTATTAATTACCGTACGGTCTTAGGGCCCACAATACGAGTACAATCTAACAGTATTATGGGCCATATGGCATTTTCAGTAATATGTCTGCTTTGTCTTAATGGTAGGTACAGGTGTGATGTTGTTTTTTTTAAAATTTAATGTTTTTATTATAGTATTAGTCGTAAGTTTTTTCAAATTATCTTGTGTTTGATTGCAAACCACTATTGTATTGGGTCTGCCTGTAAAGATAGTGTGTGTTTATAAATAAATAAATAAAAATAAATAAATGTTCAATTTAAAGAAAGGTAGAACTATTAATGGATTCCTAATTTAAAAACAGTTTCCGATCTACACTATATACACTAATATTATAAAGAGGAAAGATTTGTTTGTTTGTTTGTCACAAATAGGCTCCGAAACTTCTAGACCGATTTAAAAAATTATTTCACCGTTGTGAAGCTACACTATCCCCGGGTGTCATAGGCTACTTTTTATCCCTTTTTTCTTACGGGAACGGGAACTACCCGGGTGAAAACGCGTGATGCCCGCTAGTAAAAAATAAAAGGCTGTTATTTCCAAGTTAGCCTTGGCCCATTCTTATTGTTTCCAATAATAGATCATCTAGAAAGCGTAAACAAGATTCCTGTTAATAAGGGTAATGGTATCACCTCTTTAAAATCCCTGACAGGTTAATCAGAAGTGTACATTGACGAACACTATGATTCATACACTTAAAAACATTCAAAAGTGATTTTGACTGTCTCAAATACAAGGCAGACCTGTTTCTTATTATTATTAGTCATCATCAGCCTAGCCTTTTCCCAACTATGTTGGGGTCGGCTGCCAGTCTAACCAGATGCAGCGGCATACCAGTACTTTACATGGAGCGACTGTCTATCTGACCTCCACATGACCCAGTTAATACCTGGGTAATACAATGCTCTTTGGTAACACTTGTTGTCAGATCCGTTCCCGTATCCACAAGTCCCACGTAAAAGGAGTCTGTCGAATTAAGAATTTCTTTAAATAATTGTAAAATGACTAGTGGACCTGGCAGATGTCGTCCTGCTCGGACAGCAGCGCTACCTACCGGGTCCAATTGTAAATCTAAACAATTTTCGAATTCAGTTGAACACATACAAAAATTTGCACCAAAAGTCATACTAAACAGTAGGCTTAGCCGTATCATATCGAATACTAGCTCTCAAAATAGATAATGTGCTCGTAGAAGCCATTATCAAGGTCCTTGCTAATTTAGACAGAGTGCGAAATTGGCGTTCGTAGCGACGACGCTTAGTAATTACTTACTGTAAGGACGAATACAATGCGTCATTGTAGCACCTTGGAGATTGGATTCCAAATTACAAAGATCTACCTATATTGTCAGTTTAATGGATTCTGGTGGATATAGGTAGTATGTGGGGCTCAGCGCTCTTGAACAATTGCTCTTGGAGTTTTTGTCTATACAAAAACAACATAAAAAACAACAACAACAAAAAAACACAACACAAAAAACACAACACACACACACACACACACAACACAACATAAAAAATGATATCGAAGTTCTTTTTTTCATCTCGAAGTATTCATCATGAGATCTCATGAGATCAGCACATCTAAAATCACAAAAATACTGTATCTCGCCTCGAATCGCTAAAATAAGTAGAAACAAATCTGAAAAATGAGATTAACATTTGAGATCGGCCATATTTTAAATGTTGAAAAAAAGATAAACAAAAGACTTTTCCCATAAGCTGCAGTAGTAACTTGGTTCTCCAAATATGTTGAGAGTAAATGAAAGTTGTTGCCAGTGAGGACATCCGCATGAGAACCAAGGTTACCGACGTAGCCCGAAGAATCGCCAAACTTAAGTGGCAGTGGGCAGGGCACATTGCTCGCAGAACGGATGGCCGATGGGGCCGAAAAGTTCTGTAGTGGCGACCGCAAACCGGAAGACGTTGCGGTGGAAGGCCTCCCACTAGGTGCACCGATGACCTGCAGGGCTATTGCGTATCTTTTCAATGTCAGTGGCTATCATATTGTCTATGGATTAACTGTCAAATTGGTTATGGTTTAGTACAAAATGGAACCATTTGACAGTAATTGATAGGCACTATAGGTTAGCCACTGTCATTTAAAAGATACGCAATAGCCCTGCTGGTGAAGGTTACGGGGACCCGCTGGATGCGAGACGCACGGGACCGGTCAATGTGGCGATACCTTGGGGAGGCCTATGTCCAGCAGTGGACGTATTTTGGCTGAAATGATGATGATGATGAAATTAAACTTCCGTCCGAGAGAGATGTACTTACCCATTGGCACATACCCATTTCGCCAGTTACGTTCAATTCAATACTTCGCGAGCCTATTGCCATCAATTGTGCACAAATACAGACTACGTGGCTGCTTCTGAGAAATTACTGATGGAAACCCCAATAATAATTAGCCCGACCTGGGAGTTGAATTTAGAACCTCATGTTAAGCAGTCGTAATTGCAACCACTAGATCAACGAAGCAGTCAATACCGTTCTGCTTTTTGGCCCATATCAGTGAATATTATAATTTAAATGCATAATTTAATTGTATAATTCATTGTATAATTTCATAATTCATGTTTAATAATTTATCAATCCATAAATTTTTTTCAATGAATTATTTTCTATTTTTGTCGATATTATTTTGTTTATGATTTTGAAATATTCAACAATTTATTGATCAATTTTATTTTATTATCGATCTTGTCATCATTTTATTTTTACACTTTTAATTGTAATTTTATTGTAATTAATTTAATATTGGTGTTTGGTAGTTACGTGTTTGCTTCGCGCTCGACTTGACGGGGGCACTGCCGTGCCTCCCGATAATAAAATATTAGGGCCTACCTTCACATGTTCAATATACATTGACCACAGCCTGACCCAGTTGCTCCACAATATTAAACAACAAAAGCCTTTCTAGACATCAGAAGGCAATGCATCCACCTTACCATATACGCTTCCTTCCCCCCATAGTTCAAAAGACAGGTTGCAAAAAGGTTAGCATGAAAATGCACTTCGGCTGAGCTCCATTCAACGGAAGATAATAACCGCTTCAATATTATATGCTATGTCTTCGTGTATATAATATTGCGATGCAACGTTTTTACTTGTGTTTTGGTAGCATGAAAGACTATTATCCGTGAAGCCCTTTTAAATATAGTAACTTGCAGATATTGTAGTTTCCAATTTAATTCAACTCTTTTTATAAAAAAAACCTTAATGACTTATATTGAATTTATTTTATAACTTAAAATCAATATTAAATTCAACTTATATAAGAAATATTTCTAAAATGAGTGTTTTTAGTTGTAACATATTAATAAGTAAAGTTGTAACTTATTAATAAGTTTTGGAAGATTTTTCAACGGGTCAAATACAAAAAAAAATAACTTAAACTCATCCTCTAACCATACGTCCAACAAGGCGCTCTATTTGAGTAAAATATATGTTACAACTAAAAACACTCATTTTAGAAATATTTCTTATATAAGTTGAATTTAATATTGATTTTAAGTTATAAAATAAATTCATTATAAGTCATTAAGTTTTTTTTTATAAAAAGAGTTGAATTAAATTGGAAACTATGATATCTGCAAGTTACTATATTTAAAAGGGCTTCACGGATAATAGTCTTTCATGCTACCAAAACACAAGTAATTATTTTATAACTTAAAATCAATATTAAATTCAACTTATATAAGAAATATTTCTAAAATGAGTGTTTTTAGTTGTAACATATATTTTACTCAAATAGAGCGCCTTGTTGGACGTATGGTTAGAGGATGAGTTTAAGTTATTTTTTTTTGTATTTGACCCGTTGAAAAATCTTCCAAAACTTATTAATCGTTCTGAAAAGAAATGTCAAAACGAAATCTTTTTGTAATGCAAGAAAAATGCGCAGGCACACAAAAATCTTCATTTGTTTCATAAATTCAATTACAAATTACATGTTTGAATGAGTTACTACAAAATATTGATAAATAACAAAAACAGTATAAATAGTAAATTGATGTCTAAATTTCTCTTACTTTGAATCCCTTTTCACATCATACATCATTTCACATTTTTTAAACTCTAGCATTTAAAAAACCTAGCATTTTTGATTAACCCCTTGCACAAGCCAAAATAACCCTTCAAATCGCGTGTATCACATCAACTGCCTGGACCGATATTACAAGCATTGTTGTCATTTCCATACGGCTTATATGCACAACGTGTCTCCCAGTGTTTTGGTAGCATGGCAGACAACGTAAACCTTTTCAAATAATTCATTATGATCGGATCTGCTGCCGTCAGGGTATCATACAATTGCAATCAATAACCTATAGGTTACTATTATTATTGTGATGGTAAAGTTGAGTCATAATCAGCGCTTGTCCTCCGCGTTAGTTATGCTTACAGCTAAAGTGTGAAACTCTCTGCTGCATTCCCTCCCACATTTAACCCGTCTGCTTACAAAGAAAAAGTGAATAGGCATCTTCTGGGCATGCTCGTTCTATCCTTTTGCATTGGTGTTCATCAGGCGTGGTCGGGGTCAAGAACAAACCCATTTTACAATTTAAAATAAAAAGTGAATTGCTCACGTATAAAGGTAAAGCACTAGCTGTTGCCAGCGGCTTCGCCCGCTACAACTCGAAAATTATTCTTTGTGTTAATCCAGGTTATAAACTACCCACCAAAAACAAAACTTGTAAAAAAAGCCAAGCCGCGCAACTTAGTTCTATTACCGTAAAAAGTAGTGAGATCCATGTAATACCAAGTCAGTTAATATATTTAATCCCTTCTTAAAAACCTTTGATGTTTTAAATAAAAGATTGACTTGGCCTCTACACGTACAGTAACAAACATACACACTCACAAACTTTCGCCATTAGAATATTAGTGTGAAGTGTGACAAGGCTGTAATTATTTCACTGCTAGAATTTTATTGACGTCCTCTGTGTTAAAGGCAGTACAGTTCAGGTTCAGTGCAAATCGGTGGAGTTCAATGTTTTGATGTTAGTAGTGAAGAAATAAATAACACAAAATATCGTGCCTGTCTGGATAATTATGAACTCGACTCCTACGTCACGTTCGCTGATGTCATAAATAAAATTTTAGATTTCCAATCCACAGTGTCCTGTAACAACAATAAAAAAACTTTAGTCAACAAAGAATCAACACAGCAAACATTAATTAAAGTACGTATACATCACTGGTTCTCTCTTTTCTCTAAACAAAAGAACCGATACAATAGAAAGAGAAAAAAAACAATTTAGCAACGTTCAACAAACAGCAATGAATATTGCCGCGATAATTCAAAGTGCCGTAATTTCCGTGCCGTCAGTTTCATGCGACTAGATCTAGGTCCTAACGTATACCAGTCAACCCTGCCGAACGGATTGGAAACGAGCGAGACAGCCCTCTCGCTCTACCAATGTAGCGGTAGAAAGAGATAGTCGTATAATTGTTGTTGCGTTTGAACGGTTGTAGGATGACATCGACTAGCCATTGAGCCCCGGACAAGACTGGATTTGACGTTTTGTGGTTTCAATCGAACGGGCCGGGATGTTTTAATGAGTAAAAGGTGTGTTGTTTTTTTATGCAGCTAAACCCATCTACAAACTTCATGAAAAAATATTCCATAGATAAATAATTATTTATTTTACTGTAATTTGTAGTCGGCGCAAAATTAACTTAGATTTTATAGACAAAATAATCATAAAAATATGTACCTACACATATAAAAGATATGTGTAGGTACATATTTTTATGATTATTTGTCTAATAAAAAAAAAAAAATTGAGCTTGTTAAAATTTTTGTTTGAGGAAGGTGTCCAGATGGCAGCATTAGCAGTTGGGGTGACAATGCTGTTTTTTTTGGCTACACCAACCCTCTGGTCACAGGAAAAGTCGACCAACCGCTTGGCGATGTCCCGAAATTCTAGGTGGGCATTTGAAACCCATGGCCCCACACATTAATACCAATTAAAAATGGTTTAAGCTTTCACTGGTTTTACAATTAAGCGCTATGAACGCGGGATGGTCATGTTGTGAGCTCATTATAATAGATAATCACGGAAGATATCCCGTAAGTGATCAACTGATCATACTTAGACGTATAATATTTTGACGGCACGGTTGGCCCAGTGGCTCAAGCAATGGATTGCCGCGCTGCGTGTCGCGGGTTCGATTCCCGCACGGAACAAATATTTGTATGACCTACAGACAGTTGTTTCGGGCCTGGGTATATTTTGTGAATGTGATTTTAAATGTTTGTGAACACACCCACGATACAGGAGCAATTCCTAGACCCACAGCAACAGAACTAGAGCATATGCTACAAGATCTTAGCGATGCAAGCCTTGAGGTTGGACTAAAGATGAACATGTCAAAGACCAAAGTAATGACCAACAGCTCCAAGAGGAGCATCCTCGTCGGCGGGGAGAATATACAATATGTCCAAGAATATATCTACTTGGGCCAAGTAATCTCTTTCCAGGCACGGCAAGATAAGGAAATCGCAAGACGAACCGAAAATGCCTGGAGGAGTTACTGGTCCATGAAAGAGTATTTTAAGGGCACTCTGCCCATGTCTCTGAAGCGAAAGCTAATGGACATGTGTATTCTCCCCATCTTGACCTACGGTGCACAAACTTGGTCTTTGACTAACATCCAAAGGTCCAAACTCAAGGTTTGCCAACATGCTATGGAGCGCAGTATCTTAGGTGTAAAATTAACCGATCGGGTTCGAAACACTACACTGCGCTCCAAAACGCAAATTGTTGACGTGGCTCAAAAGGCTGTCATACTTAAATGGGACTGGGCAGGACATGTCTGTCGCATGCCGAACGAGCTGTGGGCCCGTAAAGCTCAGGATTGGTGCCCTGAAACAGTGACGCGAGGTCGTGGCAGACCACGAAGGAGATGGCGGGACGAACTGGATGTCTTCCTTGAGAATTGGAGAGACATTGCACTGAATCGTGACCGTTGGAAGGAATGGAGGGAGGCCTTTGCTCAGCAGTGGGACAACACTGGCTAGCTATAATATAATAATATCAATTAAGTTATTTGCGCCGTTTGAGGTTAGTAGTTGACAAAAAAATCTAATAAGTCCGTCAGAAATATTGGACACGTATTTTCTTTTTTTAACGTACCTACACAATAAATGAAGACTTTACAGTGCTTCGAAACGTCGCGCGACGTCGTAGTTTGGTACATTTTTTACCAAAAAGTGACGTTACCAGTTCCCACTCACGATCTTTGACACGTTTTATTTTTGTCAATCTTTATTAATTTGATAAAACAAAGAACACGTATCCAATATTTTTCAATAATCTAACAGACCGACTAAACAGAATCATATTCTTTTTTTTTAGTCAGTCAACTACCTTATTAGCATTTAAAGTCGTGCTCGTTATATTACATTTTACATTCAAAAACAACGCTATTTATTCAGGCGTTAATTTAGGTATCAACTAAGAAAAAAGATTTAGAAAGGCAATTAGATTTTCTTATTTTTTTCCAAAATTGACACAAAATAAATGTAATAACGGCAAATATAAAAAAAAATGCTCAAAACTTTTACCTCGACTTCATTAAGCCATATTCCATATTTTCCCTTAGGCCCATAATGACATAAAAATAAAAAAGAAAAAGTAGGGTTTCGCCGCTAGGTTTATTAGGGCCCGAGATTTAAGGGCCAGTTAGGGCGCTTGTTATTTGGGACCTCTTTCATAGTTCAGATTTGAACGAGTCCTTGGCAGTGATGTGTTTGAGGAGAGACTTTTGGATAGAGAATCTTGATGCTATTTGTAAACACAAATAATAGTTTGAAAAAATTGGGATTTAATTTTTTATGTTTATAAATTTATGTCATTACTACATATTATAAAACAAAGTCCTCCACCGAATCTGTGTGTCTGTCAGTCTGTCTTTTTGCGATAAACTCAAACACTTCTTCATTGATTTTCATGCTGTTTTCACAAATGGATAAAGTGGTTCTCGAGGAAGGTTTTTAGTTTAATATTTGACCGACATTTACGTGACCGAAGCCGCAGACATCAGCTAGTTAAATTTAAATTATGAACTAGAACATAAAGTAAAGTAAAGTAAAAATACTACTTAAAGATATTTAATAAAATGTAAAGGAAAACTCAAACTTAAACAAAATAAAAGACAATGACCAAAACTCGTACCAAGAATTCTCATGTTTCAAGATCAAAATGTAATTTAAAAGAAAACTAATTATAAAAAAAGAAAAAAAAAAGAGAGAGTTAAAGAGTAATTATTTTCATAATTTTTTACGACAGCGGCAGCGTCAGGCGGCTGGGATTTGATTTTTGAACAAGGAATTTAATTTAAAGTATAGAAGTATGAATATTGTGTTACTCCCTAAACATGGTGTCCACACAATCTAAACTATTGAACGAACTATACGAAGACTTTGAAAAAATTTTGTGAGAGGTATGTGTGAACAGACTGTATTTGGCTAGATGAAACAGATAAACAACCAAAAACACAACAATTATCGTAAAAACAAAACTAACGATACAGACTTCAAACATCAAGCACAACACTCAGTTACTATAAATTGCCAAAATCTTGGTAAAAAGCCAAGGGATAAGGAAGAAGGACCGACATTAAATAAATATAATAAATACTTTAACTTTTTCACGAAATAATGTCGGCAAAGTTTCGAACAAGCTCCAAATTGGGGGAGTGTTTTCTCAAACAGTAGATACGTCCATTTCTGAACAGTTTTAGTTGTTTCTAAATAGATAAATTGGGCACTAAAAAGTTACACGGCTAACTTTTCAATGTATAGAAGTTTGTTGAAAGCTATTTGTTAGGTACTGATGGTTACTAAAAGGTATTGTTTAGTAAAATGTTCAGTTAATTTCTTCTTGTTTACACTGGGTATTATTGGGGATTAGGTATCTATTTGTGCTATTTGTTGTGGTGTATTATTTGTTGACATCGATATTCATTGTTAAGCAGCGCTTCCCAAGGTCGATTCGTTGATGAGTGACCATTCATGTATCACATAACTTACCTCGCACCTCAAAACCTTATCAGCTCGACTGCACCGTTGCGTTGGTCCCGGTTGTAATTTGTAGATCTTCGACAGTCAATACAGAGTAGTCAGTAGCCTTTAAGTCTTCTGACAACCAGTTTTACCATGGTATATCATACTCATCATAAGCCTATAATGTTCCCACTACAAGGACTCAGGCTTAGCGGCGATCGGTGGCGGCGAACTCTCGCGAGGAGGAATGGGACGCCATCGCCTTCTTCTGTGAAGCAGTGATGCTAGCGAAGGAGGTGGCGGAACGTGAGAGGGAGAGAACCTCACGTCTCAGCCGCTGCGGGAGACGCTCCGGGCGTCGGAGGCCACGTGACGGCTTCCGGCCACCGTAGACGCGGGCCTGTGGACGGTGAGTGATGGGCTAGCTCACCGTTCGTCCGTCTTATGACGACGACACGCCGCGTTGACGGAGCGTTCGTGTTCCACGCGCGCCTCAAAGAGATGTCAGCAAGAGATGTCAGGGGCCCGCAAGGGCCGACGCCTGTCGGGGCTGCGGGATGTTGCAAGAGATACCGCGGCCTTGACATATAGGGCTAAGAAGGAACATGGATGGTTTTTAGTCAGTAGAAGTCTGACACTCCCTTGCGCTCGGCCCAAGAGCGGGAGGGGTTATTTGATGATTTTCCAACCGTTAAAAAAAAGAGACTCAGGCTTCCTCTATAGGAGAGATATGGGCTATAATCCACCAAGCGTGCCCAGTGAGTGTTAGTATATCCGAATACCGAGTATTAACTGAGATGTGGAATCAGATCGACAGTTGTTTCATATGCTAATATTCAGCTGCAGCTGCACCTGTTTAGACTTCTCTCAACATATTATTTGAAGAAAGGCAAGGGAAAAGACAGTCGCATAGAACAATAACCTTTTCTGCTAAAAGAAAGTAGCATTTATCCACAAACACACAACGTTGTGTGTTGATTAGACCATTAAATCCACGTGCCCCGTCGTTGTTTCTCCTTTTTTTTTTTTTGGCGGGTGGAAAATCATCGAATAACCCCTCCCGCTCTTGGGCAGAGCGAAAGGGAGTGTCAGACTTCTACTGACTAAAAACCACCCATATTCCTTCTTAGCCCTCTATGTCGAGGCCGCGATAACTAGTGTACAACCCGTGGCCCGTACAACCCGCAGTCGTTGTTGCTCCTCAATTAACCTTTATGTGTATTCGATTGCCGAAAGTTTTTGGCAGTGAAAAAGTTACAACATTTCTGAAGGTGTTGACATAACAAACTTTAAGTGGCCTATGCACTAAATTCTGAATTCATTTAAGCCTTTGCTAGATGTGGTCATCATCATTATCATCACTAACATCAACTCAGGCTGAAGTGATGATGCAGTAGGTGATTAGGTATAGCTCCATGCATAGCCGGAAATGGATCTCTCCGGTTGAAGAATGATTATGCCAATCGGGATTTTCTAGGATACCCACAAAAACTAACCCACGGCACTATTGGAACAGTAGCTGAGCGATTGGAATAAATAAAATTAACCTGCAGGTAGGTTTTCCGGGTATAGCGGTTTGTGTGTGAGATTAAATGTTTTTAAAAGCACGTACGAAACAAAAAAAAAATCAAACGTCTTGCCCACGTTTAAAAAAGACCGTAAAAGAAAACCATGCCCTCTATTTCCCTAAGATACACACATTATTACAAATACACACTGGTTACAGTACCAACCGCATCAGGAAAAACCCTAAACGATACAACCACAGTACATCATTGCTAAGTGCGTCATAAAATATACATTCGCGCCATTCACATTTGTACAAGGTAAGTCTGCAAAAATTTTAGCCAAACGCTGGATCCGTTCCACCCGGATAACGGGTTCCTTATGTTTACGGTTACAGTTTCTTTTAAGAGGTTTTTCTGGTGCAATTGTGCTGTTGGTCTAAACTACCGGAGTGGTTCCGTAGGTGCATGCAAACGCGTAAAGTTTGATGGCTTAAAAGACGCAGTGGAAAAGTATTGCGAGGTAGTGAGCTTGTGAGGTAAATGTGTATTTCCTAAGTACGCTCTTCTTCTAGTTTTGTTAGTTTTGACACGTCTTATTCAATGTAAAGTTCAGAAGGTTAATACGACAGAGGCAAAGCCGTCCAATTACTGTTTTTCCTATAGGTCAGTTAATTTATACAAAGAATCCTATTCAATGTTTGCATTCAGCACATCATCTTCCTGAATTTTTAATTAAATGCCATCTCTTTTTAGTTACTTAAATAAGCTGTGAGCAGTGGATAGGGCACATTGCTCGCAGGACGGATGGCCGACGGAGCCGGAAAGTTCTGGAGTGGCGCCCGCTAACCGGAAGACGTTGCGGTGGAAGGCCTCCCACTAGGTGGACCGATGACCAGCAGTAGACGATCTTCGGCTGAAATACTGATGATGAATAAGCTGTATACATTATAATACCTCACGAAATATCTATGTAATATTTCTATCAATCAACCTTAGCATGATAGTAAGATACCAAGGGTCGGAGCATGCACACCATAATTACTACATAATATCTATACTAAAACCATTAACCCCATTCCAGTTCGTGAAAGAACCTGATCTTCGTTCGGCTTTTGTCTGTCCATTCGCTTTTGTTTTATATTTACGACGAAACCGCTCTTCATCGCCGAAAACAACGAATAAACTACACAGACAGAATTTTCCTCATACGGCGTTATGTCAAAAGTTTTTGCCTATGTTTTTGTCGAAAGCACCGAACCACGAGAGATATATGCCAGTTTTATCATTCCCCTACCTGAAGATGACCATGGAGGCCGCAAAAAAACCTTATTTTGGTCGGAATTAAGTTACCAAAGTTGGTCGACAAACTTCGCAGAACCTTATTAAGGAACCAGAACGTATGACGAACATATTTATTCAATGTTATTTAATAACTTTGCAACTTTCTAATATCACATATTCTTGGAGAAAATATCGCCGAACCAAATATTTTTTCCGTCTCAGTCTCCAAAGTCCCGTAGTATGTTCTAGACTTTGATTACGTTATGAAGGATCACTGAGTGCTTTCAGGAATTTCTTTGATGGATATTTGTTTACTTTTTCTGATGGGAATTCTTTTAGATGAACGATATAATCATTCAAGGTATTTGTTTCAACCAATTTTTGAAGAATATACTTAATTAAAATGAGCTTTTTATTCAGACACATTATTTTTACTTTAGCGTCAAGTTTCCCTATTTACTAAGTTACTTATAGTTGAATCAATCAACACGTGCGTCTAAGCTTCGTTAAAGAGTATTTTTACTACCTAAAATCATTAAAGATTTGCCTGGTCCCCCAGAAACTTATCTCTATCAAAGTACCTATTAGGCTTCAAACTACTGTTATAGTATTTACCGTCAGGTTAAAATAAGCACTTCCCACTCGACTACATCATAAGAAGGTATATCCAAATCCTAAAACAGGTTAGATTCGGTAAAATATTGAAAAACTTTTCGATTATTTTTATAGAAGCTGTCTCCTCTAAGTAGATTCTACTGAGAGGGCAGAATTTTATTAGTCCAGATTTGTCAACAACCAGCAAACAGTTTTAGTGATGTAAGTTCAGTAAAATTGAGTTAAGGAACTAAGTTATTTTGAGAAGTTTTGATGAACCACATACTTTTCCAATCTTTGGATTCCGGTGGAGTCAACATAAAAATTAAGTATCTCTCTAACTTAGTCGATTTTATTTATTTATCCTCAAAATAGTGTTGAGCTACGCGATTAGACTGATACTTGCATGCCATGGCTATCCATACAAAGAAATAAAATTGAAGTGTATGTTTGTATCAAAATAACACCTTTTTTCATGAATGCATGTTATAACGTTACATTTTCCTGTAAGAAGCCGAGAACTGTAAGGTCACACAGCATTTACCTATCTAACTTTCAGTCTGGAGGGAAGCACTATTAAAAAAAAGTCAAAGGGACAAGTTATTAGAATTTATTATTTAGAACTAACTAAGGAGATCGTGGCTTAATAAGAACTGCCACTCGGGTCGATCTTTAGGTTAAGCTGCCCTTGCCTAGGTCGATCGGTGGATGGGTGACCGCCCATTACATACCGAGTTTCCTCCGTGCCTCGAAAAGCACGTTAAGCTGTTGGTCCCGGGTGCCATATAGATCTTTGGCAGTCGTTACGGGTAGTCAGTGACCTGAAAGTCTGACATCCAGTCTTACCAAAGGGTATCGTATTACCTAGTATTAACTGGGTTGTGGAGGTCAGATAGGCAGTCGCTCCATGTAAAATACTGGTATTCAGCTGCATCCGGTTAGACTGGAAGCCGACCCCAATATAGTTGGGAAAAGGCTAGGCAGATGATGATGATTTGGAACTAACTTAACATATAGGGCCTACCTACACGGAGCTAGAAGTTAAACCCTCATTAGTCCAGAGAAGCTGGTGAACAAAAAATGAAGATACGATGAAATGGAGATACGATGAAATGGAGAAAAGATACGATGAAATGGAGAAAAGGCGGCCGTCTCGGCTGTAGTAGTGGCCGAGGCTTCCGTCTTCCTTCGATAAGTCTGGTCGAAGTATTCTAGGCTTCGTCTTCCATCCCTCAGGCTGTAGTAGTGGTCTCCGACTTGTGAAGCGCCACCTCGAGACCCAGCTGCCGGATCCTCTCTACGACTATCGACGTGATACCGGAGTGCCTCCCTAATGCAGCTCAAGGAAAAATGTGGAACGCTTCACGATTTTGCGTGTCATCCTTGCGCAGGGGCCATGCTAATCTTCTCTGTATCGTTCCAATTTTAGTATATGTACTGCCGAAGCAAGTCCATGCTTCCATGGACGTGGGAATGCGCTGCCGTCGGGATCCCAGTTAATGGTGGGAGGGGTTCCCATCGGCGTCGAGTGTACTTTGAAGTACCTAGGACTCGTCCTCGACAGCCGGTGGAACTTCGTGGAGCATTTCCGACGTTTGGCTCCCAGACTGGAGCGGGCCGGGGCTGCCTTTAGGTGGCTCTTGCCCAATCTGGGGGGGCCAAACGCCTCCTGCCGGAGGCTCTACGCGGGGATCGTGCGGTCCATGGCCCTTTACGGGGCACCGATGTGGGCGCCTGCTTTGAGGAAGCGGGCCGCCCACTACCTGAACGTGCCCCAAAAGGTCATGGCCGTAAGGATGGTACGGGGGTACCGCACGATCTCCCGCGAAGCGGCGAACCTCCTTGCCGGATTGCCGCCGTGGGATCTGGAGGCGATAGTCCTCGCGCGCCTGCATCAATGGCGCGCGGAGGCGCTGCGCCGGGGGGTCACTCCGCTGCCGCGGCAAATTGCTGCGCGGCGGACAGACCTCCGGTGCGATCTCATGGCGACATGGAGACAGCGACTGTCGCAACCCCGTGCAGGGCACGCCACGATAGTGGCGGTAAGTCCCCTCTTTGAGGAGTGGCTTGAGAGGCGCCACGGTGCCCTCACCTTCCGTCTGACGCAGGTCCTCACCGGACACGGTTGTTTCGGGAGGTACCTGCACCGAATCAGGCGGGAGGAAACGCCCGGATGCCACCATTGTGAGGATCGGCCGGAGGACACGGTGAAGTACACAGTGGAGGTGTGCCCCGCTTGGGCGGAGCCCCGCCGTGTTCTCGTAGCGGCGATCGACGGCGGCGACCTCTCGCGCCCGGCCCTGGTGCAAGCCATGGTCCGGGGCGAGGAGGAATGGGACGCCGTCGCCTCCTTCTGCGAAGCAGTGATGCTGGCGAAGGAGGTGGCGGAACGCGAGAGGGAGAGAACCTCTCGTCCCAGCCGCCGCGGGAGGCGCTCCGGGCGTCGGGGGTCCCGCGATGACCTCCGGCCACCGTAGACGCGGGCCTGTGGACGGTGAGTGATGGGCTAACTCGCCGTCCGTCCGTCTCACGACGAAAACAGGCCGTGTCGACGGCGCGTTCGTGTTCCACGCGCGCCTCAAAGAGATGTCAGCAACAAGGGAGGGGCCCGAAAGGGCCGACGCCTGTCGGGGCCGCGGGTAGTCCAACGGTTATCGCGGCCTCGACATAGAGGGCGAAGAAGGAACATGGGTGGTTTTTAGTCAGTAGAAGTCTGACACTCCCTTTCGCTCTGCCCAAGAGCGGGAGGGGTTATTCGATGATTTTACACCCACCAAAAAAAAAAAAAAAAAAAGGCTGTAGTAGTGGTTCGAGGGACGTCAGGCTTCATCATCGCAGCAGAGGAGGTGGGGCCGTCAATCTTCCTCTCGGAGGGCCGGAGGACGTCATCTTTCTGGTAAAGGAGGGAGGAGGGTGGGCAACGAGTACGCGTAACATATGAACCTCAGAGGAGGAAAACTTCCTCTGGTCACAATTATAATATTTAAGACTTGTGATGCCTTTCAGCTCCAGACGTAGACAGAAAATTCAACAACCTGGATTCTCTCATCTCCAGATAATTGACATTTTATATAATTTTGAAAAAAAATCTAGAACATAATTAATAAAAAGAAAAATTAATGGGTTCGATGTGATTTACATAGACGACCTACAACTAGCTCCTGCAATAAATTAAAAATAAAACTGGGCCTGTCACTAACTGACATTACAAAGGTAAACAAAGATTCAAGAGAAATAAAAATCTACAGAAAAACTTAAATAACATGAATTACAAGGTAAAAGCTACGCTAAGCTTCCAGGAAATGAGCATGAAGCTACCTAGGGAGGACGAATGCTTAAATTATCAGGTTAATAATGTACAAAAATATAAGTAAAAATCCCATGTAAAAAATACACACATTACAATATGAAAATAATATTCCAACAAATCTCCAACCTTTTTTATTTAAAAAAAATAACTAGGGTTCTTGCAATATAAATAAAACCCTTTAAATAAGTACCTAACAAAATCCTATTCAAAATGGGAACCATATTTTTTTTTAATTTCGCGCTAACAAAGGTCGCAGGCAACAGCTTGGTAATAAATAATATTGGTTTTTAAAATCTGTGTAAAGTCCGTTTACATGAATAATTAACAATTACTATTTCATTCACCAAACTATCTACTAGCAAACTTCATTTACCCGTACGAAACGCAATCAACCACCAACTGCCCGAATTGGCTGAACTCTCAAACAACAAGCCCCAAGTTCCTTATAATCACTCTTTTCCACTTTCATGCCTTTAGAACCCATCTGATATATAGTCGTTCTAATTCGGACGTTTGGCAACACTCCAGGCCTCTATACCTACGTTTAACGTACCACCGCAAACTTTAATATTTGTCACTGGAAGATATATTGAAGTTTATGGCAGATTTATTAACAAAGGAGGTTGGATACGGTGATTTTGTTTTTGTGTGTTGGTTAACTGGTGGGGGTGTTATGTTGGTAAATTAGATCTTCATAATCACTCTATTGTATAGGTAGAATCTGCTTTAACCTAACAGATAGAAGTTTTGCTGGCGAGTTTATTCCACCACTTCTTCTATAGTGAAGTGTCAAAGGGCGGGAGTTTTGGCTCAAGCAGTTGTTTGCCGCGCTACGTGTCGCGGGTTCGATCCCCGCACGGAACAAATATTTGTATGGCCTACAGATAGTTGTTCCGGGTCTGGGTATTTGTGAATGTGAGTATATATGTCTGTGAACGCACCCACGATACAGGAGAAATTCCTTGTGTGGGGCAACGATTGTTTAAAAAAAAACTTTGAACTTCAAAAAGTTCTGATATCAGCCTAATTTGAATAAATGGTGTTGAATTTTGATCATCAATATCTGCCTATCGTTTTCCCAACTATTTTAGGGTCAGCTTCCAGTCTGACTGGATGCAGCTGAATACCAGTATTTTACTTGGAGTGACTATTTGACACGCAACGAGCCATGGTGAGAGCTATGCTCTCTTTGTGCGATAGGATCCGAAATGAGGAAATCCGCCGAAGAACCAGGGTCACCGACATAGCTCTCAGAGTATGCAAGTTGGAGTGGCAATGGGCAGGCCACATCGCTCGAAGAACCGACGATCGATGGGGAAGAAAGGTTCTCGAGTTTCGACCACGAACCGGAAGACGCAGCGTTCGTAGGCCTCCCACCAGGTGGCTGGCACACAACAAATAATTAAGAAACAAAAACAAAAACCCTAAACTGAAAAAAGATAGTGTGTGCATCTCACGGCTGCGCCAAACAGGACCAGTTCAGTAAACTGCCAAGCAGCTAGTGCCCGACGCTGGTTTCAACTGGCCATTTTTTTTTTTTGAGGGGTGGTAAATCATCAAATAATCCCTCCCGCTCTTGGGCAGAGCGAAAGGGAGTGTCAGACTTCTACTGAGGAAAAACCACCCATGTTCCTTCTTAGCCTTATATGTCAAGGCCGCGATATCTCTTACAACATCCCGCAGCCCTTTCAACTGTCCTTGAGATGACACAACAACCATCAAAGATCTACCCACAGAGTTGTGTCTGTATTCCGATTTACCCAGTAAGTAAGAGCACATGAGACTTTCAATTTAGCTTCTTAGGTCAATAACCCTTTTGGGGGGGGAAATCATCAAATAACCCGTCCCGCTCTTGGGCAGAGCGAAAGGGAGTGTCAGACTTCTACTGACTAAAAACCACCTATGGTCGGCTGGACGGACGGACGGACGGGCTAGGTCAATAACCCTTTACGCTAAGTTTTTTTTACTGGGAACCACTTTCCCATTATTAAGGCATTACAGTCGGTTAGCCAAAACTAATAAAAATACCATTAAGTTAATGGACTCAGTAGATACTAAGTAATTTGAATGTTGGTACGACGAAAGCAATAAAACAAAGGTTCTTCTTGGTTGTGTTCTACTTTTTCAGCGAATCAGCTTCTCAAGGTTATTCATTTGACCTCTGAAAAGAAAGGAAATAAAATGACAACCGCTCTAAACATATTGCAGGATAAAAATTGAGGGTTTGGAAGCAGCGGTAACAATATAGTATTTAACGAACTATTATTATAATAGGATAGTTGACAAAAAAAAAATTGTCCGTCAGATAGATTTCCAAAAATTATTGGACACATATTTTTTTCTTTTTTCACATAAACAAAAAAATAAGACGATACAGTGCTTTGAAAACTCGTGTGATTGCACTGCATTTTTTACCACGTAGTGACCAAAAGCCCCCTCTCATGATCTTTGACGCGTTTTATCTTTTTAAATGTTTATTAATTTGATAATATAAAATATTCCTGAGAAATATTTCTCCGCGGCATATAAAGCCAAGTCTCAGGGGTGGTATAATCCCGTCGGGACTACGGGTTGTTGTAAGAGATACCGCGGCCTCGACATAAAGGACTAAGAAGGAACATGGGTGGTTTTTAGTCGGTAGAAGTCTGACACTCCCACCCCCTCCCCTTATTTGATGATTTCTCACCCCTAAAAAAAAGACTTATTTTTCTAAAAAATATTTTTGCAGATGTGCCCTTTTTAGTTAGAGCAGCATAATAGAGCTAGAACTTCATTTATAAACTAGTTGTGTGTTAAACAGGGTTTTTAAAGAGGGTTCTCAGTCACTGATCAACTACCCGTCAAAAAAAGGGATGTTATAATACTCTGACAGATTAGGCAAAAACCTTAAGAAAAAGAAAGACGCCATAACAATAATTAAAACGTCAATAAAATATTTAATTGCCATAGAAATATAACTGACACTCATACGGCAATCTTGTTGAGAGTCATTAAAAAGATACAAAACGCTTTTAAGGCGATTGCCGTTAGTCTTAGATCTCTAGATTAGACTCCCACGCACAGGTAAGAAAAGCATGAGCCAAGAGCAGTGATGAGTAAGGCTGACAAATAAGATGAATTGTGTCAATGATGTTGATAGAAAAGAAAATAAAAGATAAGTATTTATATCCCTAATACTGTATCATTTTCAATCAAATAGGTCGCGAACTAAGATCTCCTTGGCACCAATCTGAGAAAGGATTGACATAACACCATATTTATCTGTCTTAGATATATTTTATTACACGTGTACGTCCCACGAGTGGCTATTGTTGAATCCGTGACAAATCACACGTGTTATTTCGTTTGTTCAGACGGCTTTCGGCCAAAAAACAGAGATATATTCGATACTATTCATAATCGTGACACAGAAATCCGGCGTCCGTATAAAAGCTCATTTGAACGAGGGGAGTTGCTCGCTTGAGATTTGAGATTGTCTGTAGACGCAAGTTTGATATGTGTTTTTTATGCACTCTTTTGTTTTCAATCAAACGATGCTATCACCTAAACTAAACTTGTTGTGTGCCATACACCATTTTCATGGGTGAATTTCAGCGATGAAACTGAACGCGATTAGCATTTTAACTACGTTTCATAACTGTCAGAGTCAGTAGGTATGAATTTCACAACAAGAATATTATGTTACTAACGGCTTTTGAATGCAATTCTTCTTTATTCTGTGATTTGCAAAGTTTATTGGTCTCCTAGTTACAATACTCATTGCAAAGGTTCTTTAGAAAGGACAGGTACTCACAACTGGCTAGAATGTCTGACCTATGAACGTGGACAAGTTAAAAGCAGTATGTAACGATTAGCAGGTGGTGTTCTATGATTTCTGGCTTCATTGGAAAAAAAAAGTTTTGTGTTAAATGGATTTAAGTTTTTTTTTCAAGGTCATTCTTGTCTTTGAGTGCACTTGTTATTTATTATTATTATCACCCAACTTGCAAAAAACAAGTAAAAAATAAAGGAATCTTTTTATTATTTCATATTATCTTTTGTTTTTAGTAGCCGTTTGTGGCTGGGTAATAAATAGTGTAGCGCGTTCGGAGATATGTTTTACTTAGTTTTGTGGTTGTTTTCTTTTATTAAGAGATTTTTATTGCTTACTGGTCCCTAACAGTGGGTGGTTCAATTTAGTTTATTTAACTATTTGAGAACTAAGATATTGAGTATTCTGCCAGTATGGCCTCTTTATGTATACAATTCAAAGTGACGCTGCCTGTCAAGAATAAAGTCATCAATATGCTTCTTCGACACTAAGTTAAGATTTTGCATACTTTTGTATGACAACACTGTCAAAACCTTTACTAAATGATGGCCTAAGTAATCATTAAACCTCTCTTGAGTACGGCAGTTAGTATTTTACCGCCTGTACAGATAAGTTTGTAAAAAATACAGGCACTGCAAGTTATATCAAAAGTCACTAGCGCATATAATAGCGCTTTTTTGTCATAGCAATAAGTTTAAAACTCGGAGTAAAACTTAAAACTTCTTCTTCTTCGTTTCACTGAACTTACAATTGAAGAAGTTACCAATATTCTCCGCGTCATTGGTGGCAGTGCAAAGGTCACTTTGTCTGCATATTTTTAGGCTAACAACGTAAGAGGATAAGCAAAGTTTGTGACATAGCTCCACAATCACGCTTCGCTGTTGTTTTACAACCTCAATACACACAATGATATTTTAAAACTATTGATACGTTGTCCGCCCTCAAAAATGACAACATGAAATGAAGCCAATTGGCCACATCGCGCTTAGTTACGCACCAACCTCTCGCGCGATGCTACGTTTGTTTTTAATTTAAAAGAAACATAAAGACAACAGGCATCAACAGGCATCCCGCTGTACGGTGTCATATTTTCTTTCCCTTTCTTTACGCGTAAAAGTAGTAATATAATATTTTCGCCGTTTTGAAGCGCCGCCATGTTAGTTCATGACGTGTCTATATATAATACGTCATTGACTACACACATGAAATTTAACACGAAGAGTAACTCACTGAAGGAACTGAATAAATTGAATTATTAATCTGAATGAGGTGCTTTATATTTATAAATAATAATAATCATTTATTTATTTAGACAACTAAGATAAGGTTACTAACAATATTCTTAACCTAAAATCAAAGAACAATCTTTGTTTTTACCCAAAAGGAAGCCCAAAAGGAGGGTTATTAGTTAAGTGCTAACATAGGTTAAAATGGTGACCAATGACCTAACCAACGGGCTATCATGCCTCCCGAGTATGGCTCTCAGAATGATGTTGGGGCTGCCACGGTTTCTGTTCAGCAGCAAGGGCACTTTCTTTGAGTTCTTTAGATAAACAATTTTCTAAAAATAAAAACGCTGTACCAAAACTGTAGAACCATTCAAGTTAACACCAAAATCTTCCCTTCATTTCACAAATTAAAAGAAAAATCTTTTCAAAAGATCTCCCTCAGTAAAATAAGATAATCTCCATCTCTCTAATGCAACCTTTAATCATCTGGCATTACATGTCATAAAAAGATTTTAATCTGAAACTCCTTATTCGTACTTTAAGAGCGACTTAGATCCCTTAAGAAGATTTTATGCCTCACCAGTCAAGTTAGGGGAAGTTAATAGTATTATAGAAAGGAATATTTTATGTACTCGTACGATTTAGTAAGACGACTTGTACCCGTTTTTACCCGACTGCGGCGAAGCCCAAAAGGAGGGCTATTGGGTTTATATTATAGTCATAAAATTATTTTGTCAACTATGTATTATTAAGGTGAAAGCGACGAGGTAGACCGCTAAATTCGAATTTTCTTACGTTTTTTGCAATTTCCCGGTAGTTTCAAGTCGTATGTTAAATAAAATTGAGTAATCATGATTAAAACCACCAAAACAACCGTCTCATTTCAAGTTCATACGTGTAATTAATTCATAAGTGTCAATAATGCCAAACCATTGTTACTCAGTAAATAGACAATTGTTACTACCGCGAATCCCATTTTATTTAACATACGACTTGACACTGACCGGAAATTGTTGTGGTTGTGGTCTGTTGTATTATTGTAGTTGTCAATTGCCTGGTTGATGGCAATGAGATTGCCCCCTATTAAATGGAATTGAAACATAACTGACGATATGTGCGTGTACTAATGGATACACCCTCTGCCTAACCCTTCGGAGAGTACAGGCGTGATGTTATGTTATGTTTTACTACTTATGGTACTCAATTCTACTATTTCTTAAACTCGCCTTTGTCCACAAGCTGTAAGCAATATTGTAACACTATCTCTGAGTACAATAAAGAACAATAAGGTAGTTATCAAAAATAAATTAATTAGTCTGTCAGATGGATTTCCAAAAAATATTGGACACGTATTTTTTCTTTTTCCACATAAACAAACAATGAAGACACAGTGCTTTAAAAACTCATGTGACGTCATATTCTAAGACATTAGCTAGTATGAATTTTTTGCCGGTGAGTGACGTCAGAAACCCCCACTTCGTAAATTTTTATTGATTTGATAAAACAAAAAATACGTATCCAATATTTTTCGATAATCTAACAGACGGACTAATTAGAATCATATTTTTTGTAGTCGGTAAACATTGCTATTATAAATTTAAATTAGTGTTAAAGTAGGGTAGGGTAAGCTATCCTACCCACACAATTAAGCCCCAACTTTTCAGCCCCACAACAAATTAACAAGTGAAAGAATTTTTGTCACACAAGTGATACAAGAAGCTCGCTCAGTTACCCTTTGTGTGAGAGTTTGAGACACGACAGTGACAAGTAGACTCGACTTGATAACACTGTACCACACTACAACATTTTGGTTGTCTCGTGGGCTGTTTGTGTAATAAAGGGTTTGGTGTGTTTATGTTTTAGTTAGATTATGAAGTATGATATGTTTAAGGTCTACTTCAGTGACAAAGTTTTAGTTATATATCTTGTGTTACAGTAAGGTGAATAAAATGAAGTATGGATTTTGTGAAAGATTATGAAGTGAGAAAAGAGTTGGCTATCAATGGTGTGACAAGACGTCAGGAAGAAGATTAAATAAATTTATTAATAACATGTTGCGCTGACCCAAGGTAAACTAGATATACTAAACGAATGTGCATGTGTGCAAACTTGCTGGATTCGTGGGAAATTGTTACATAATTTTAATTTCGATCACGGTGTGTGCAACAGCGCCAAAATATCAAAATAAATGCTAAACACTGTTTAGTGGTAATGATAATTTAGTGACCATGTCATATCTAAATTTTTAATTCCGACATAGTAAAAGGGCTTGGTAAATTATTGTGATCCAGCCGGGGCTGCAGATTGTTTGAAAGAAATATCGCGACCCCGAAAACAAAGGGCTAAGAAGGAACATGTTGGGATTTTAGTCAATAGAAGTCTGACACTCCTTTTTGCTTCAGATCGAGAGGGGCCATTTTATGATTTCCGAAATTAAAAAAAAGGTACACAGTCTGCAACGATTAACAAACAAACACCACATTCCAAGCAGTGACATCAACCATTTCCAAAGCACCTGCTTTAGGCCTCTGCCTCGAATTTTGCGGGCAGCGGGGCGGCGGCGGCGGCGGCGCGGCAGCGGGGCGGGCAACGCATACCTGTTCTCCAAACCAGCGGGCAGATCGCGCGGCACTATAGCGGTGTAGTGTTGTGTTCGTGGTTGTGTTGTCGAGATATTTGTTTTTATTCGCGAACGAAATGTCTGAAAAACGGCTAATTTGCTCTTGCACGTCCGAGAACATTTTGATACGTCACAAAAAAAATGTACAACACTATACTACAATGCAGACGCGCAACGCGGGCGGTCACCGCTTGACTGGAGTGCACCGCTCGTTGCCCGCCCCCGCGCCGCTGCCACGCCGCTGTTTCCGAAAATCGGTCCATTTGATTTTACGCATAAGATCCTGCCGCTCCCGCGCCGCCGCCGCCGCCGCCCCGCTGCCCGCACAATTCGAGGCAGAGGCCTTACTGTTCATCAAGTGAATGGTGAAAACATACGAACAAAGCCTAAAAGGAGGCTGTTGCCAGCTCGTGCACTTTACGTTAACACCGCTTGGAGTTTGCTTAGTCTCTTACTGCGGTACTCAGAGATATTTAATGCTTACTTAAACCGTCACTTAGTAAAGGTTTGACATACTTTTGTATGACAGAACTGTCAAAACCTTTACTTAGTAATGACTTAAGTAATCATTAAAGGTCTCTGTGAGCGGCAGTAAAACACCGTACCTTACTTGACGTCATTAACTATCGCGCCGTTTGACTTTTAAAGGACTTATAGCGTTTACTTTTAACTTACAAAAGGTTTGTTAAAAGCAAGTAGGCTTCTTCTCTTCTTTCATTATTGTGTGCTCAGTGCCTAACCTAATGAAACGCTTAGTTTATATGCTACCTGTGGGCTTCTTACTTAGTTTTATATGCCGTTGAGAAATATTTTGGGGGTATGAGGAACAGGGTGTAAATTTCCTCATCCCCCACAGAAAAGGGAGCATCCTCCGACCAGACGGGTGTTGGGTCTGGTGGGCTAACTGCCCGACAAATGTAAGTCGGGATTTTCTATACAGGGTGTAAATTACCCCTTCACACATACGTCAACCAAGCATTCTGTACATCAAACTAAGTACCCCTACGCAAAAATTTTTGCTGGGAAACAACTTTTTTTTTGGGGTCAAAAATCACATTTTAAGGTAAAACTCAATGTAGCACTATTATAACATTGTGCTAGTGGATGTTTTGAATAGTAAACGGGTCATGGAGGTAATTTAAGTAAAGTTATAACCTGAAAAACTAGTATTTACAAAAACAGCTGTGCAAAATTTGAACCCTTTATAGGGTGTAAAAAAGTGCCCTTAACGCAAACGAAGGGCTTTTGTTCTCCAAGAGCGGAAGTGGTTATTCGATGATTTTACACCCGCCAAAAAAAAAAAAGGGCTTTTGTTCTCCCCACCACTGCGATATTTTTTTTGTTCTAGACCATACCTGGGAACCCCCTTGTTGGTTTATATTGGGGGTCAAAGTTCCTAATTTTTCACAGCTTTTTTTGTAAACACTAGTTTTTCAGGTTATAACTTTACTTAAATTACCTCCTTGACTCTTTTACTCTACAAAGCATCCACTAGCACAATTTTTTAAGAGTGCTACATTGAGTTTTACCGTACAATGAAATTTTTGACCCCAAAAAAAAGTCATTTCCAGCCAAAGCCCAGCAAAAAAATTTGCGTAACGGTACTTAGTTTGATGTACAGAATGCTTGGTTTACGTATCTGTGAAGGGCTAATTCACGCAATGAGCCATGAAGAGAGCTATGCTCGGTTCTTTGTGTCTTGATAAGATCCGAAATGAGGAAATCCGCCAAAGAACCAGGGTCACCGACATAGCTCTCAGAGTATGCAAGTTGAAGTGGCAATGGGCAGGCCACATCGCTCGAAGAACCGACGACCGATAGGGAAAAAAGGTTCTCGAGTGGCGACCACGAACCGGAAGACGCAGCGTTGGTAGGCCTCCCACATCGGTGGACCGACGACATCGTGAGAGTAGCGGGCAACCGGTGGATGCAAACGGCAGGCTGCCATTCTGTATGGCGTTCTATGGGAGGCCTTTGTCCAGCAGTAGACGTCTTATGGCTGATGATGAAGGGTTAAACACCCTGTATAAGCTAATATTGCGAATAACTTTGATAGCGCGATGCAGGATTTGACAATTAGTTCACATGTGTTGTGACAGATGTCGCTGTCGCCACATATTTCTCAGGCAGGCTGGTTTGCGCACATGACTCCAAAAAATCAGGGGTGCGTGTCGAGTAGCGTAGTGTCACGGATTTACATCTTCATCTTCGTTTGGTTTGAATAGTATGCTATTTTTCGGCAAAGTAACTAGCTCGTAGATTTGCGCACAATAGATATTGGCCTTATATTTGGTGGAATAGGCTTCCGTTTTGCTGTAACTTGCCAGACAAGGTAGCCACCTCCAGTTTTACACCTCAGTCTCCCTACATACTAGAGGAGGCCCGCAGTTGCGGGACGGCACTAGCTGGGCATCATCGATAACAGCGGGATAGCTTTTAGTCAGTAAGAGTCTGACAGACCCCTCCACTTGTCCCAGGGTGGAGGACATTCATGAAGACTTTTCAGTAGTGGATACGAAGTTGAGATGTTCCCCGGAAAAAAAAAACGTGTACATAGCGAAATATAGATATAGATCTACTATTTTTTTGACGGCACGGTTGGCGCAGTGGCTGAGCGATTGGACTGCTGCGCTGCGTGCCGCGGGTTCGATCCCCGCACGGAACAAATATTTGTATGGCCTACAGATAGTTGTTTCGGGTCTGGGTATTTGTGAATGTGAGTTTAAATGTTTGTGAACGCACCCACGATACAGGAGACATTCCTAGTGTGGGGCAACGTTTTTTAAAAAAAAAAAAAAAAAAATTTAGTTACACCTCTGCATAACCCTTTGGGATTACAGGCGTGATGTTATTACAAAGGAGTAGTGGTGACCCATTGGTGGCGGCCCCGACTTACAAACAGTAGGTCGTGAGTTCGAACCAAGCACATTTCTTTGTGTAATTTATTTCTAAATCACTGCTGCTCTCAAAACGGTGAAGGAAAACATCGTGAGGAAATCGGCATGACAAAAAATTCGAAGACATGTGACATCTACAAATCCGCACTGGGCCCGCGTGGTAGATTATAGGCCATTCCCTCTCAAAGAAAGGAGGCCTGTATCCCAGCAGTGGGAACATTAATAGGCTGTTGATGATGTTATACATCAGCTTACTAGTTGGTACTGCATCTTACCCACTGCATAGCAATACTCGTATTTGGCACATCAAATGGTTCCGTTATATAGTGTTATGTCCTGTTGAATTAAGTGCTTGCCTTAGGGGTCAAATTAGGGGTTAATAGATACATTGCCTAAGATATTATTATCGCTGGTATTCCAGACTGGGCTTTAATAATAATGTATCACTGTACTTGCAACAACAATATAATCACAGAGCTCTAACAGATACATAATCAGTGACATAATAAGAGATTATTTTACGTGTTTTTTATTTCATAAACTCTTGAAATTACTCTAAGAATTAACGTGCAAATTTCTTTTTTTTAATAATGTTTCGTATAAAAACATCACGATATATTATTAATGTAAAACATCCTGTTATGAAATATGATAACGTCGCATTTTCTTAGCTTTATTATGAAATTCAAACACCGTAGCTGCTAAGTACTGAAAAGCTCCTGATTAAAAAATCCAATAACACTTTGCCCGAGCCGTGAATCCAACCCAAGACGTTATGTTAAGCAATCGCGTTTGTGACCACTAAACCAACGAGGAAATCTATCTCGGACAACGTGTGTTATAAAAGTCACCACTCAGTTCAGTTATAAAACATCAGTTTGTCCAACCCTACACATAGTCCAACTAACGCTATCAAAGAAAATCAACTGTTTATTACGGCCAGTCTTTACTTACCCCCGTACCTGTGTTACATGCTCCTACGTCCTACGTCAAGGTACAATACATATAAGTACAGAAGGTCAAGTTTATACAACTAGGGTATGCGAAACCCAGTTTTGGTCCTAAAGTAAACCCGATTAAACCGGTGTGTGGTATTGGCATGTAACGCGTAGGAATGAGGAAAATGTTATGAGGAAGGTTTTAAGTGTGAATATAGATGCATATAATAGTAGAAGAAGACCAAAGATACGATGGATGGACTGTATTAAGAATGATACGACAAGAAAGGAGGTGTCTCATGAGATGACGAAAACAGAGAAGTATAGGGCGCGGGTCAAATACGTATGGCGTATGGCGGTGACTCGGCGCGGGCGAGATGAACAGTAGCCTCATAGAAATAAAGCGCAATTTAGGATACGCGGACGAAGAAATGGCGCGTCATATCTACGCCCGAGCCACGACATTCCGTGTATCCTAAATTGCGCTTTATTTCTATGATGCTACTGTTCAAATCGCCCGCGCCGCGCCACCGCCATACGTATTAGAAGAAGAAGACATGCTGCGCCGACTCCAAATGAAAAAAATTAGGATAAAGTCAAAGACTGATACCGCGGTTTCTCAAGACTGAAAATCAGTATTTTTAAGGGACATCGTATAACCCCGTTATTGGGTTGTGAACGTCAGATAAGCAGTCGCTTTCTGTAAAATACTATGAATTAAGATGTATCCGCTTAGACTTGAAGCCGAACATAGTTGGGAAATAGGCTAGGCCGATGATGATTTGAAATTAGATCCCCAATCTATATGAATGATGTCACATTGTGTGCTAACATCAGCTGAAGCGTGTATAAATAGTGCGCGCATTTACATTCATTTCATTAACTTTACCTTCTGTAACTATTTGCCTTGTGGTCAAGGCTTACTGCTAAATATTTGTTCACTGCCGACTTGTTTTGGTACTAATACCTGTACGGTGTAGAATTAGTAACGGCTGTTTGGTCAATGGGTGTTAAAGGGACGTTGTGTGTGTGTGTATGTGTCGTGTAGGGGTGAGTTATGAATTATGTATTAAGAAGAAGCTTCGTCGTAAGGTAATATACTTGCTGAAGGTGATTTAATGTGTTTTCTTTTTTATATTTGGAGTATTACTGCCTTGTCTAGTGGTTGCAAGCGTGACTGCTGTCCTGGGATCAATTCCCAGGTTAGGCAAAATGTATCGATTTTTCTATCATAAAAGACAATGACCAAAACTCGTACCAAGAATTCTCATGTTTCAAGATCAAAATGTTAAAGTAATTATTTTGTCTTTAGTGACACTCGCAAGGTTAAGACGAATCGATTGACGTAAGAATGATCAAAATCGGCCTACGCTTTTGGTTTCTAGAACGCTGTATAGAAACAAAGATACATACATACATAGACTAATAAACACATTACCGTCCTTTACCTTGCGCAGTCGTGTAAAAAAAACAACCTAAGGACACCTCTAAATAGTTCACGTTTTGAGACAGCCTGAAAACATAAAACTACCTCCGTTACTCTATGTATAGTTTGCATCACAGTCATGTCTCTTCGTATTTTCATAAAACAGGACGATAACCCTGCTTTATCCCAGTCTCACAACCACAGCCAACGCCACTTACGACAAGCCACAAACGTGCATGTCACTGGTTTCACTTGAGTACCGTCGCTCTGCAAGACTGTGTCTGCAAGGCTGTGGTGACTAGAGGCATGCTATAAACAACTTTCACTTGTGTTTTCGTAGTCGCTGTCGCATCACATGCGTTGTTTAAGCCAAACGGTTAAACACACAACCTCAACCCAAAGAGTGATTTACAAGGTAGTGTATTCTCTAGCAAGGCAATAGGTGTTAAAATAGCAATCCACCATGTAGGAAAGGTCGTGTAAACAGATTGACAGCGTTCCTGATGTCAAGTTCCTGCGTCCGCCTAAATATATTCCTACCTACTTACCTGCTATGTTGTTCTATACCTAAAATACAGAGGTACGTGTACTATGTATGTCAGCAACAGTTAGTGGCAGACATAGGTTGAAATACATATCTGTATTAGGTAAAACGATTCGTTGATTTTGAATTTCGTCTAAATAAACTGCGGAACACAAAAATTTGAAAACAGTATTGTCATTTTCCATGAAAAGTATCTTAAAAGTACCTTCTTATATTTGAGTCAATCCACTGCCAGGTCGGTAAGTCGTATCCTTCTTATACTAATCCTGGAAAAGCCCTTTGTCCTAGGAAAAATCTGACACGCGCCTTAGAAAAACTGTCCCTGATAATATTTTTTATAATATGGGCAGTCGATCACTAAAGGCACGGAGATTATGTTGCTCGATATTGATCTCCAATACGAGACTTCATCACCGGTGATGCCACTTGACATATCGCTTCCTTCTTCTTCTTCTTCTTTATGGGGTTCAGGTTTCTGCACTTAGTACTTGAAGTGGACCATTGTGCGTGAGCCATGGTGGCCGATTACTCCAACCAGCCCACCTCCCTCCAGAAGCAGATCAGACTTCCCGGTCTCCTCCTAACCTTCGGTCTTCTCCTTAACCTAATATAGGGGTTATTTGATGATATCCCATCATCAAATAACCCCTATATTAGGTTATAATAACACACTAAAAAAAGGGATAATAAAGTAAAAGTTACGATCATAAACAGCAAAACTTTATTGATATATTAATTTGTTTATGGTGTTATAAAAAGTATTATGTCAAGTTAAAGCGCCTCGATAGTTCACGTTTTATGTTAAAACAACAAAATTATGTTAAGTATGTAGTAACTCGAACATCGAACAATTTCATTTACGTGGGTCTTAAAAAAGATCCTCCAATATGGTTAAGTGGATCGTTTGTAAAAATAAAAGCTGAATAGAGTTGTTGTATACTATTATTTTTATAACGTAATATCTGTAATTTAAAAAAATATTGTTAAACAAAATGTTCGTCTTATGTAGGTCTGAGGATTTAGCTTTTATTTTTCTTTTTTAGAGCTAGCTTTTTAGTGTTTTGTTTTTCGTTTATCGTTAAATAATCGTGTCGTCGTGGGCCTTTATCTGGTATCATCAAGACCTATATTAATGCCTTAATTCTTTTATGTCATTGGAAAGCTAACTCTCAGTTCTAAGTCAGACATTGAAAATCCAAGTGTGTTCAAAAGACAATACTCGTGGATAAATTTAATCCTGTATCAAGCTGCGTCAAATTCAAACTTTGTTGTTTATTGTCTACACTTACATATATTTTGGTACGACTTTTGGTCATTGTCGTTTAGCAAATTTTTTTTGAAAACAGCCAATACATTCCTAGAATTTATCCTATTACAAAACATCTAACACATGACCACGTTTATTATTTCTTTACCAACAAAAGTCAGCCATTGTCTACACAGTATATTTTCACATCATACTCAGAATCTTAAATGAGAAAATATTGTCTTACAACCAACAAACATGTCTTATAAATGCTGAATCATAATCATAAAGAACACCTCGTTTATAGGCCCGGCTTCACTATCATAGGCCATACATAAATTAATATTGAAGATCTCTGTTGGATTTTTAACGCTAAGGTCAGACCTGAAAGTTGAAATTCCAATATTGGGTTTAAGGTGTCGTGTTTGAGTGAAAACAAACTTAGGTTCTTCTAATATTTGGTTTTCTTACATACACTATTTTTACACAGCTTATATAATATGGACTTAGGTCAAAATATTTTGTATTCTACACGCATTTTGTTGGGACATCGCAGTATAGAGGAGTGGTCAAGTGCGTGTCGGACATATGTTCAGGGTTTTGTAGTATATCCTCGCCCTCGTACGTAAATATTCGATCACTAGTATATATTATTATTATTATATTATTATTATTTATTTTTTGGAATTAAAAAAATTCTTGCAATTTATTAGGAAATTGATGCTCTTAAGAAAACTAATTAAGATACTGATTTTATCATAATTTATACTTAGTTACTTAATATTTATCAGCATAAGGGAATTTCGTAACTGTGAATTTTCTGTTCATAATCACGGTCAGAAAGAACGCCGTTTTTGGACAATCTATAGACCAACTTAAAAGAGGACGTTTGACCGAAAGGTGTCACAAATTTCGACGTTTCCAAGAACGGTTACGGGACATCACGGAGCAAATGTTACGCGTATAGTTGCAGTATCAGTAATGTTTATTAGTTTATTATTGTTCAAGATAATTTTGTGTATTATATTATCTATGAACCTTAGTCGCCTGATAATAAAATAATTATTTATTACTAAATCCACAATTTTATTCGGCCACGGAATCCAAAAAACAGGGGTAAATATGACATGAGGGGATGATAAACTGCCTTGTATCATTCTCGCCCCAATGATTTCTATATAAAACCCGCATGAACCCTCGACGGGGCGTTAAAAGAACGTGACAAGGAGCTTTTGAATAAAAAATTAGATGTCTCTTTAGAATATCCCTTTTAATATAAAATAATAACTGTTGAGACTTGATCCCTTTGATAAGGTTTAGATGTGTTTTTGTAAAACTTGTGTTTGTTGATACTAAGGATAGAATTAAGGTTACACGTTACACGGTTACAAAAAAAACAAATTAGTCCGTCAGATAGATTTTCAAAAACTGATGTATACGTATTTTTTCTTTTTTCACTTAAACAAAAGATGAAGACGATATAGTGCTTCGAAAAGTCGCGTCAGTTGTGTGACGTCACAAGGTTAGTACTTTTTTACCCACAAAGTGATGTCAAAAGCCCCCACTCACTCACTCAAATAAAACTTGCCAAAGATCTTCTTAACACGTTTTATTTCGTATTTTTTTATTAATTTGATAAAACAAAAAACACGTATCCAATATTTTTAGAAAATCTAAGAGACAGACTAATTAGATATTTTTTGTTGAGATACCCTATTGAGAATCGAAGCTAAAACCCCATGCTTAGCAAAAGGCTCGCTAAATGTGGATGTACTATCAGGTAAATAAATTTGGAGGGGGGGGGAATCGACAAATAACCCCTCCCGCTCTTGTGCAGAGTGAAAGGGAGTGTCAGACTTCTACTGACTAAAAACCACCCATGTTCCTACTTAGCCCTTTATGTCAAAGCCGCGGTAACTTCTGAACAACCCACAGCCCAGTTAGGAGCAGCCTGTCTGCTATATTTTTTATTTCATATGTAGATGTGCTATCAGGTAAATATTGGGGGGGGGGGGAAATCGACAAATAACCCCTCCCGCTCTTGGGCAGAGCGAAAGGGAGTGTCAGACTTCTACTGACTAAAAACCACCCATGTTCCTTCTTAGTCTTCCCTTTATGTCGAGGCCGCCGTATCTCTTACAACAACCCGCAGCCCGACAGGTACAGGTAAACCTCTGCCTGAAATTTTTGTTTTGGTTTTTTTTACCGCCTGATACAAAAATATCTGAATAAATAAATACGTACCTCTGGTAGATATTATATAAGTTTGTGTGTGAACGGTAAGACCGAGTGCAAGTGGCATGTGACAAGACGGTTCACCGCGCTCAAGTAATAATGTGAAGTTGTACTTACTTCAGTTAACTGCGAGTAAATAAAGCAGAATATTATGTTATGTTGTGATCTTTCTAGGTAAAACTGTTGCTTATGGTTTATTTCTATCATTTACTTGCACTTTGATGTGCCCATCTAGTAGATGGATGCGATATTTTTTTGACTTTTTTTATGAAGTGTGGGAAATCATCAAATGACTCCTCCCGCTCTAGGCAGAGCGGTAGGGAGTGTCAGACTTCTCATCATCTGCCTAGCCTTTTCCCAACTATATTGGGGTCGGCTTCCAGTCTAACCGGATGCAGCTGAATACCAGTATTTTACATGGTGTCAGACTTCTACTGACTAAAAACCACCCATGTTCCTTTTTACTCGACTGCGGCGAAGCCCAAAAGGAGGGTTATGTGTTTGGCGTGTATGTATGTATGTATGTCCGTTTCTTTGTTCCTTCATAACTCATAAACGGATGAAGGGATTTGAATAAAATATACGTCGTCAAATTCTGCTTGATGGCGCGAGTGTCACTGGCTACATTAAAATTAAAAAACAAAGAAATTTGTTTGCGGATTTTGGGGCCCATATCGCGGGTATCAAAAAATTTTTCTTCCCATTACCATCGAGTAGGGTATCAAAATGAAGGGTTTTAAAAGGAGATTACAAAAATATGTAACACTTAGGTATATGTTTAAAAGAAATTCAAAGTGTCAAAACCTATAGAAAAACACAAAATAACTAAAAAGTTGTTAGTTCTTTGTGTAGAAGTTGCGGTATCTCTTTAGAATAACCCGCAGCTCCAACGGGATATTTTGATCCGTAAATAATGTTGGTTATGTTCATTGAATACTGAATAAACCTAATTATTTTTACGCGTTACAATTGATTTTTCTGACATATCACGCGTTGAGAAGATAAAGTATTTATAGTGTTTTAAATAAGATCACTGTTTGATTAATATCATTTAAATCTGACTGTTTCAATTAACGATAACAAGGTAAGGTTTTGTAACCGATACCAGTGGTCCTTGTTTTTTTATAATTTTAGTTTGTACATTGCTTTCTATAGCAAATTTAAATAAAACCGGCCATATGCGAGTCGGACTAAAAAATTGTGTTTGTAGTATGCCCTTAAATATATAATAATACCTATTTCATTTTGTTTTTAGTATTTGTTGTTAGAGCGGCAACAGAAATACATAATTTGTGAAATTTTCAATTCTCTAGCTATCGCGGTTCTTGAGATACAGCCTGGTGACAGACAGATGGACAGCGAAGTCTTAGTAATAACACCCCTAAAAATTAGTACAATTTGTTAAGTAAGAAAGCGAGCAAGCCAGTAACACAGACGAAAACCCTAAATAAATCACTCCAAAGAATTTTCGCGAACATAAATCATTTCAGCTAATCTTTAACAGCTGTGCGGGCCAAAAAACTAACACCATATCGGCCTTGCTTCTTGACCATGGGCTAAAGTATTACTATCTACTCGGCACCATTCCCCTTAAGCCCCGTATCCTCGGTAAAAAAATATATCGCTTACAAGATAGAAGATAGGTTCCGAGTCTTGCCGCTTGGCAGCTAAACGGTGTTCTGTTTTTTGTTAGGGGGATTTGTTTGTTACTATATTGCTAGTTGTAATGAGTTTGTTTTAGATTGTGTTATCAGTAATTAGTTATTCTGACCACCCTAATGACTATTCTTGCTTGCCGCGCCAGGCCGCTATAAACACTTTCATTCAAACTCAAACTCAACTCAAACTCAAAGCATTTATTTCAATTAAACCATTACTGGCACTTTTGAATGTCATAAGAACAATTCATAAAACAAAACTACGAAAAACTACGAGTGCAATACGTCATTCCGAAAGCCACCACGCCGAACCACACGCCGCCGAATGCCCGCAACGACGAACACTGCAAGCAAAAAAGCACGCAGCGACGCACACCGCAACAACGAATGCACGAGACCTCGAATCACGGAACAACGAATGCACTGCCTTAGTCCTTTTGTTTCAATTCTTCTAGTCAAACATTAACGGAGCCTTAGATTATTAAAACAAAATATCAATCTAATAAAGGGTAATCAACATATAATAATAATAATAAGCTTTATTTGTTCTCACAGTATAAAACCATAAGATTAGATGGTTTATTAATTAACAGTGATCGTGGCTTTATACTTAGTCACAGTACGGATCGCAACTGGCATCTTAGCTAGGTTATAGAGTAACCTGTGTTATAGATACCAGTCCCATTCCCCTAAAAATATTACAACAATGTGAGAAAAACAAAGTAAATAAAATAAAATAGCAATCAAAAACGAAAGGAAAATTTTCTTTGTATGCATGTGCGTGTGAGTGAGAGTTTTGAGATGTATGTGTGGGTGTAATTGGATATGTGCATGTGTGTGTGTGGGTGTCTATGTGTATTTGTGTATGGAAATTATACTATAAATAAAATAATTGTACTTAAGAGGTTTGTGGAACCCTTATACATAGTTTTGCCATGTCTGTCTGGCTGTCCATCCGTTCGCAGTGTTCGCACTATATCTCAAAGACTCGTAGTAGGTACTAGAAAGCTGTTACTTGGCATGAATATTTGTTTTACTAGCATGCCAGTTTGCTGGCTACTATTTTGTTTGTAGTGTGGTGAGTTGTACCGGACACGCGAAATAGATGCTTCTGCTTTAATTAAGTAGGTACTTAAGTACATCTGTGACTTAACTTATTATTAGGTAATCCCTTGTCATAATATTCTTTGCTTAGTTATTGTATGACGATAACTTAATTAAATAACGCAAAATAAAACAGCCATTAAACGTTGCGAGGGTTCGTTAATCTTCGATTCTACGAATAGTCGCTAGTGCGACAGGTCGTTGTCCTTAGGTCTGGGATGATAAGTTTTTTTGCAATCATCCTTAGGTTGAGTAACCCTAAGTGTCGGATTATCTTCGGTAACTTTCAATAGTCGCGCCCGATAGTAATTGAATTCGTGTTTTATATATTACTAGCGGACGTCACGCAGTTTTACCGGCGTAGTTCCCGTTCCCGTGGGAATACAGGGATAAAAAGTAGTCTATGTCATCCGGGGATAGTGTAGCTTCCCAACGATGAAAGAATTTTTCAAATCGGTCCAGTAGTTTCGGAGCCTATTCGTTACAAACAAACCTTTCCTCTTTATAATATTAGTGTAGATTACGATTCCTTGATGAACTGCTTTTTGTACAATATTTATACAGCTGTGAGGTTTTATGTGAGAAACCCAAACACGGAAGAAAAAGTTTACGTGGTTAACCTAGTGGTCGCAAATGCGACTGCTGAGCAAGAGGTTCTTGTTTCGATTCAGGCAAAGTGTTAATAAGTTTTTCCATCAAGAATTTGTCATTGGCAACCACAGAGTCTGGAATTGTGTGCAGTTGACGGCATATGCTCGCTCCCTGCGAAATGTGAGTATATATAAAGTACCACCCGCCTGCGAAACCGTTCGGGGGTTACAGCGCGATATCATGTTATGTATCGTCAACAAATCTTTAGGTAACTATGTCAATAACTTTTGACTATTCTATCATCGATTTTGCTACTCAACTGTCACTTCATTTAAGGGCTCTCAAGTCAACTGCTTCCACTGTGGTGTGGTGCACCCGAAAGTCTACTCAACCTCATGCATTTCCGAATTGGCCATTGGTTGGTTGGCTCCGTTGACAAATTTCATAATTTTGTATAGTCAATTAGAACGCACTCACGCACGGTTGGCGCAGTGGCTCAAGCAATGGACTGTTGCGCTGCGTGTCGCGGGTTCGATTCCCGCACGGAACAAATAATGTATGACCTACAGATAGTTGTTCCGGGTCTGGGTATTTGTGTATGTGAGTTTAAATGTTTGTGAACGCACCCACGATACAAGAGAAAGGAAGAAAAAAGTTTTAATAATAATGATCACGACCTCGTTTCGATTGATCACTGGAGCCAATTGAAGGTCTCCTTTAGGTCGCGATTTTATTACTATAAAACGTACGTATTGACAGTCAAAAATCTGACCAACACAGTTTAAAATCGCTACCTCGTTTGTACGTCACGTAATGGTTATTCAGTCATTTGGCTGAACTTAAAGCCCCAATCAACTGCTCTCTTGCTGATTGGGGCCGCACACAGTCCATCAACAATTAAATGCTTGACGAGGGCCATATAATTATTATAGGAGTATAGGAAGCTGCAGCTGCGCCAAAGTTTATTTTAAGCTATTGGTATATTAATGAGCCTTGATTGACTTTGGGTGCTGGGTGGTTTGGTTTGTGACAACAATACCGATACGGGATTGGATTAATTTTGAAATGTCTGCCTCTTTAATAACTGAAGGTTTGCTATCGACTCTGACGACACTACTGCTGTGTAGGTTAACTAATCAATGCAATAGCATGTACCTATTATAAATTCATACCTGATGAAAAGATATAATAACATTTTTATTTATTTATTAAAACTTTATGCACAAGTAATGAAACCGTACAAAGGCGGACTTAATGCCTTGGACATTTTCTACCAGTCTACCTTAGGGTGATGCAGAGACATTACACAGTAGGTGCAAAACAGAAACAAAAGTTAAAAAATATTTATACCTAACTTATAAAAATAAATAGGTACTTACATACCTACATACATATATTATACATAAAATATATTTTTTTTTTTTCGATGCCAAGTATCGCAACCAAAACCACACGTTCTACATTCTGCTTTAGATTATCAGGTTTCCCGTCGGGGCTGCGGGATGTTGTAAGAGATACCGCGGCCCCGACATAAAGGGCTAAGAAAAGAACATGGATGGATTTTAGTCAGTAGAAGCCTGAGACTTTTTTTTGTCGCTCTGCCCCTAGAGCGAGAGAAGTTATTTGATGATTACCTAGGCCCCAAAAAAAAAGAGATTATCAGGTTTCCGAGGCAGATAACGAAAAATCTAATATAAACACACTACCGAATAATTTTGTTTTTATAGCGGCAACATAAATAGTGCTCGCTGATTGACATACGGAACGACGGATGGCCAGAGGAAACTTAGTAATAAGGTCCTCTTGTGGTAACCCAAAGGGTACGGAAACCTAAAAAACATCACCTGTTAGCCTCTTCTTAATACAAAATTGGCGGTAAATTAGGAGTCTAACTGAATTTGGTACGAGTATTTTGTGACTGTCTTTCTGCCCCCACAATTGAATCACACGATTCCCCACAGTCATAAACAACGAACAAAATACAGAATTTAATTATCATCAGCAAAAACAGACCATAATTTTAATCTCCACTCATACATTTCAAAATCAATTTTCTATAACCCTTTGATAGGCGATCGACATCAAACAATCTGAAACTCACACATTTCTCCCAGTTCGATGTTCCGATGATCAGATAAACCGATTTCACGCATTCTCGGTTTGTAACGGGCGGCCGAAAATGTCAGTGATAAAGGTGGGGCTATAATGCTGTACTGGACATTTTGAGAAATCGGTTTTAAATTAAAATGAGAGGATGTCTGAAAGTGGTGCTGCTGACCGAATATTTTGTGGTAAGGACATAATAATGTGAGGAAATGGGATAATTTTGTATTGAGGAAGATGTTGACTAAGAATGAAGATGACTACAGTCGGTGCCAATTAACCGAAGAATAAAGTTCGTTGACACCCGTCTGCCAATGTATTCCAATATTTCAAAACGATACGAATAATGTAAAGGATGTGTCGATAACACGATTAAAACAAACGTATCGCGGTAAGGGGCGTCTTTGACACGTACACTGGGCAGTTACAAACCTTTTGGCCAAAACCATATTCAGTCGTATTACAGTCGTAATACGACTGAATACAGTTTAATTTTTATAGGCTTTTAAAGACGTTGCCCCACACTAGGAATTTCTCCTGGGTGCGTCTACAAACATTTAAACTCACATACACAAACACCGAGACCCAGAACAACAGTCTGTAGGCCATACAAATATTTATTACGTGCGGGGATAAACCCGCGACACGCAGTGCAGCAGTCTAATCGCTTAGCTACTGCGCCAATCGTGTGTCAAATAAACAAACTAATTTCGAATGACATTCGAGACGAAGGACGCGATAGGTACAAAATTACAAAATTGTTCACAGGTAATGCACCCCTTTTTTTTTTTTTTTTTTTTTTTTTTGTTGGGTGTAAAATCATCGAATAACCCCTCCCGCTCTTGGGCAGAGCGAAAGGGAGTGTCAGACTTCTACTGACTAAAAACCACCCATGTTCCTTCTTCGCCCTCTATGTCGAGGCCGCGATAACCAGAGGACTACCCGCAGCCCCGACAGAGGTAATGCACCCCTGACTCGGTCTGACGTCACACTTAGCGCAGAGTATGGGGGCATAACTAAAAGATTAAATTTTTTGGTAAGAATTTTAAAAATCGGTTACTTAAATTAATTGCATACTTCTATGAGTATAAGTTAAAGCTGAATTAACAAAATCAATTATGGAATATTTTTTTTACTGATATATAAGTTGAAAACATTAGTAATCTCGAAAAAAACAATACTTACGAGTATGTACACACAAATATATAAAACATAAACAATAGCAATTACAAATCTCATTGTTTTAATATGTATTTTTTAAACTAAAAATAAATTCCGTGGACCAATACTGTGGATAACTGTTTGGTATTATGAAACTCGAGTGAAGCAGTATTAGCGACAGTTTTGAATGACAAACGATCGCAAAACAAAGTTTTGTCAATTTTTTTTGTACAAGTCGGATCAATGACCTTTATTCTTAGGTTAAGTGGCGCATACTATAATTATAAGAGTAGAGAAAGACAAAAGAAATGATGGACTTTGTGACGGGTGATATAGCTACAAAGAAGATGACTTGTGTGAAGAATTCATGTTGCGCTGTTCCCAAATAAATTTGGATACGTAGAGAATGATGTTTGTTTTTATTTGCTTTAAGAAACACTAACTGAAAGATTTCAAGTTAAGAATACCGGTATTTCCCGGTATTCAAGACACAGGACTAACTGAGTTCAAAGTAACAGGTATTTTTCTGGGAAATCATGCTTCGTCTCACATGAAAGACAGAAATGAAACATTTCTATGAATTTTGTCACTATACACCGTTACATTTTGATCGTTTTAATCCCTTGAACGGGTGGTTTAACTTACAAAATACTATTCATCAACAGCTTGCACAGCATTCTATCTCTTAAAATAAAAAAAATTGGAAGTGATAACGTAATATTCGCAAAATGCATGAAACCAGTAGTAGCACACGAGTTAGTTACCTACGCGTACGCCGCGTCGTCGTCAGTGCGTACTTAACTACCTACCTTCGAGCTTAGGTTAATGAACCCGATCAGCTTAGGTTATTGAGTCGCTCATCTGGTGTTCACGTAAACAAATGAAATGATTCCAAATTTTCCTTCATACCTTTACGGGCTTAGGACCGTCATAATTGCTTTGTGCCTAGGTGTCGGAACATACCTAATAAAATTAAAAGAATTACTTATGCTAAAAGCGGTAGGTACATGTAAAAATAAGTTCTAACAGGCGCAGAGTTATGGCGTATTTAAAAATGTGGAATCAAAATTACTTACAACGATTAAAAAGAAGAGTTCTGTTACAAAACTAATAATTAATCACTTCTACACTTCACGATAGCGTAATAATTGTTCAAAATGCAAAGGAACCATTCCTTTCGATACATAATCTTGCACGTTTAATTAAATTGTTTTTTAATTTCAATAATGTGTCTCTGTCACTTTTTAAAACATCGAACGCGTCCACTATCGCACTTTTTATTTGTTCACGAGTTTGATTTTGGTTTCTGTACACCAATCGTTTCACCTCACTCCACAAATAAAAATCCAGCGGGGTAAGGTCCGGGCTCCTTGCTGGCCAAGCAACTGGACCACCCCGTCCAATCCAGTGATCTCCAAACACGGAATTTAGGTGATTACGTACATTACGCTCGTAATGTGCTGGACATCCGTCATGTTTCACACCGTCTTAGAGAAACTAAATTATTTAAATGACATGGTCTTGTGCTGCCCTTAGCGCGCGGGGTGCGCGGGGCGCGCGCCTTTTGCATTGCCAATCAAATAAGGTTTGGGGGCGGGGTTTGCTCTAGCATTGGCTAATTTTTGTGAGTCCACGTTGACTGCGCTTACGCGTCATTGTTGTTAGTATCGAATAGTGCCTACTAATGGTTCGCATTGTTTTTTCACTAATGCGAGAATTAATTCGAGTTTAAAAGAAAAAAACCTTTTTTATTTTATTTTGTCTTTACAAATCGATAGTACTTCATGCACCTGATTGACCCTCCACGGGATTAAAACGATCAAAATGTAACGGTGTAGATATAGTTACAGGGGTTATGAACCTTGTCTGAATAGCTTAACTGCTTGGTGCAAAAAGCAAACAACTTTTGCGTTTACCACTGAATTTTTATTTCAGTTTTCAGCGGTAGTTAAATAGGGTAAATTCAGAACATTCATGTTCCCACCGCTGCACGCTGGTACACCAGTGTCTTTTTGAGAAGGTATGTCGTTATCCTCCACGTGTGCCCAGTGTAGCCGGCTCTGACTTTTTGTTATAATCGACTTGATCTATCGCTTACCATTAGGCGTTATCGAGGTCAAGGTCAGACCCATTAAGCAATAAGAAAATACCAAAAAAAGCCTGGGTTTTTACCAGCTATGACTTCATTAATTCATTACAGTCAAAACGTATAGAACCGCAGATTCTTAATAACCTACGAAATATTATAATGTTAATATCTTATGATAGGTAAATAATCACTACATCACTACATAATATTATAAAACAAAGTCCTCTACCGCGTTTTTAAGAACGTCTGTTCGCGATTAACCTAAAAAATACTGCACCGATTTTCATGTAGTTTTCACCAATGGATATAGTGATTCTCGAAGAAGGTTTAAGTGTTTTATCTGACCAACATCCGCGCGGGTGAAGCTGCGGGCATGAGCTAGTTATCTACTAAATTCATCATAGTAACAGGTGAGGCGTCAATATCTCTTAAACCCTGTATTTAATCAGGATATAAAAACACATTATCTAGTCTTAAATCTCCCCTATAATCTTCTTCATCCAACAAATTTATAAGGGAGCTTTTCAAATCCATTCCTTATAATTTCTTACCGTATCTAAGCAGATAATAGTTTACGACAATCTAACGTCGCCCTTATGTAGGGTCTTTGAGGATTATCCTACCGGAGCTAAGATTTCTTTGAAGTTTGGGAGTCCCCTTATGTGATGCCAATAATGTTGGAAAGATGTGAGGTATGGTTGCTCATTGCTTAAGGAAGTAAATACTTCTTGAGTAAGTCTTTGTCTTTATTATGATTTCAATTTAAGTCAGGTCGAATTTCCTTTTTAGTTGAAAACTTACCTACTAACTACATTTTCAAAGCTAATGTATTAAGCGACTTTGTATGAAATTTCTCAGAAGCAGCCACGGGGTCTGAATTTGTGGTCGGTTGATGATTATAGGATAAGTACCTAGACATCAACAGCCTATAAATGTTCCCACTGCTGGGACACAGGCCTCCTCTCTCTTTGAGAGGGAATGGGCTATATTCTTCCACGCGGGCCCAGTGCGGATTGGTAGATGTCACATGTCTTCGAATGTTTGTTTCGAAGACATGCCGGTTTCCTCACGATGTTTTCCTTCACCGTTTAGAGAGCAGCGGTGATGAAATAAATTACACAGAGTAATGTTTCTGCCTGGGTTCGAACCCGCGACCTACTGTTCGTAAGTCGGAGCCACCACCACTGGGCCACCGCTGCTCTCGGACTATAATTATTATGTCATACTTTTCGAGTCTATCAATGTAGGAGCAAAATAATGTCACTTGATGCAAGTCGCTTCACCACAGGTCATCAACTCCGGTATGAAAGTAATTAAGGCTGTCGGCAAAATAAACCTTATGCATGCACAAACACAACGGAAATTACCTAATCTGCACATTAGGAGAAACATAATAAATAATTATGATATACGTGCAGATTTATAACCCTCTTTTCCTTAGGGGGTGTCTAAGTAACTTTGAATGTTATAATTCCGTATAAAAGTTTTAAGGGGAAGGAAGAGGAGTGAATAGTGTTTCGTGGGTATTTGGTTCGCTCTGTCGCTTCTAAGACAAGGGGTTGGTTTGGGGGACCCATAGTGGTATTAAAAGGTGATAGGGAATTATTGTGTAGGTATGTTGAATTGAGGACTTTTTTTTTTGGTGTGGGGTAGTTTTTTCCGAGAGCAAGTAGTTCATAGCTTGTTATGAGATTTTTTGGTGTATGCCACACATGATACTAAACACGATCATTGCAACTAAACCGCGTTTAAGACTTATGTTGTCAGTAGTGTCAATTTCATTAAATACAGTAACTAGTTAGATAATTTTGGCACACTATTTCTCACAGACAAGAAACTGTTAAAATTTACAACAACTTTTTTTTTCAATTACATAGAACTTTATGAAAACTTTTGAAATATGAATGTCTATAGATATACTTCAGACCAACCTACCGCAGACATTACTTATAATATGTTAAGGTTCATCTCGAGCGACACACAAAAATAAATAAAAAAACCTATTTTTTCGACGTTTGAATAAAAAGACGAAGCATTTGTACAGTCATGCATAAACTATCTCTATTCAAATTCAGAGGATATACAAGACGAATAACATTTAGTACAGGCATGAGTACCTATAGCTATTTCGTCAATCGGTAAAATAAAAGGTTTTTTTACGAATGGCTCAGGTTCGATTGCAAGCGTGCAGTTTTTGTTCGTTTTTGCCTGTTAGAATATTTTCTGTAAAAGTTGAGTTGAATAAATATTTTTATTCCGGCTAGTTTAGTAAAGTTAGTGTAATGCAGCGCAGTGAGTGCTTCGCTACGCTTAAAGAACACGAGAACAAAGTGTCTTGCATCATAATAGAGACTATACGAAAAGTGGCAATGGACACTTTCTTTGTTTTGTATGTTTTAGCAAACTAAGTCACTTATTAGCCTTTTTTTTTTTTTTTTTTTTGGTGGGTGTAAAATCATCGAATAACCCCTCCCGCTCTTGGGCAGAGCGAAAGGGAGTGTCAGACTTCTACTGACTAAAAACCACCCATGTTCCTTCTTCGCCCTCTATGTCGAGGCCGCGATAACCAGAGGACTACCCGCGGCCCCGACAGGTCACTTATTAGCCTCAAGGTCTAAATTTCATTAGTAGTTTATAATGAACAAAAACAAACCGGTGAAAATAATTATTATTTTGTTTTTGTCACACGACAACGCTCTTAATCTGCATTATTTTTACTCTATTTTGTGTTAATAAATAAAATATCATATTTTTGTGTTTATTTAAAAAAATATATAAATTTAAAGAAATGTTTTCTCGAAGTAGTGTCTGAGATCGTTTTAACTAGAAATCTGAACTGTAAACAATACTTACTTAAACTTCAACTCAAACTAGAAACCACCTACTTTGCTTTGGTTGGGCTGAACAAATGTTATTCTAGCGTACTAATATTCTAGTCTTAAATTAAACCTAAGTCTAACATTGGTACTACCTATAACGACTGTTGCCCTATTTTCAAACTTATTCCATAAGGCATAAGGGTCCAAAGTAGCAGACCGTCACTGAACTTAATAGTGCTCACGGGGACACATCAAGGTGTACTTTTACAATATAACTTGGCCTCGCTATGTATACTTTTCCCGTGCAATAAGAGATCCGCTTATACTGGTTTATACAGCTTGTTTGGTTGTCATGCGTGCGTTAGCTCATGCCGGGTACCTAAATAATGGCAATATAAGTTAAGTTTACAGTGCGGTTCCTTAACTTGGAATCGAATATTCTGATTCCATTAATTGTTAGCAAAATATAGGTACTATTTTGAGAAGTCTTGTTAGCCTCAGGGTTAGAGGAAAACAAGGAAACTTAACATTAATATATTATTTTACGAATGGTGTTTATGTCGAGAATTTGTTATAAATATGTCGCAGAACCAACACCGAGGCACAATAAATTAGAGTTGTTATTGATTATTGTTAATTTAGAATGACGCCATCTACCATCGTTTGTCGGAAACGTCAAGCAGTGTGCTTGGGTGAGGTCGATACAGAGCGTGGCAGGTCTAGTTTGACAGCATTCAGTTGACGCCTGTATTTCCTTTTATCTTACTTTTTTACTACTTTAATCCATTTCCATCGGCTTGATCGTTTAAGATTTTGTTAATTTGTTATCAGAAGTAAATAAATAGGCGGTTGTAATTAGTGTTGGGATTATTATTTCGTACCTCCACCATGTCGAACTTGGACTCTGACAACGGTGTAACCAAAATGGTTGGAACTACCTTCGTTAATTTTTTTTCTAAGGACATACAATTTGTCTTTAAGTAGTTGGTCCGTCGTGGATGGGTGACAACACATTACATACCGAGTTTCATCCATGGCTGTTGTTCGGAGGCAACTTGATATGAGAGGCACGTTATGCTGTTGATTTAGACTTTTATTTGTAGATTTTTGACAGACGTTACAGGTAGTCAGTGAACTGAAAGTTTTACAACTATTCTTACCAAGAAGTTGGTACTGTATTTACCCAACACTGATTGGGTTTTAAAGGTTAGTTAGTTGCATGATGTAAAATACTGGTATTTAGTTGAATCTGATATAATTGGAAGCCAATACAAACGGCAAGGGCAAGTGCTAGGCAGTTCTAGCCCGCCGTCCATGCGTCTTATGACGGCGACAGGGCGTGTCGACAGCGTGTTCTTGTTCTAAGCGCGCCTCAAAGAGATGTCAGCAACATGGCAGGGGCTCGCAAGGGCCGACGCCCGTCGGGGCTGCGGGTTATTCAGAAGTTACCGCGGCCTCGACATATAGGGCTAAGAAGGAACATGGGTAATTTAAAGTCAGTAGAAGTCTGACACTCCGTTTCGCTCTGCCCAAGAACGGGAGCAGTTATTTGACGATTTTCCACCCGCCAAAAAAAATAGATCTAGGCAGATGATGATGAGTAGTTTAATCGTGACGATACTAGAAGAAAGCCAACTGAACAGTGGACAATGACAATGACTGCGTTGACCAATACGGTGAATCATGATGACTTTTCATTTGACCGTTTAGAATGTTAGCTTTTTCCCACAATTTGTTCAAAAAATCTCCGTCTTAATATCTTTACTTCCAAAATAGGGTAGTTGACAGACTAAAAAAAAAATTCTGTTTATTCCGTCTGTTATAATTATTAATCAATTTATTTCACATAAAAAATGAATACTATTAGATGAGTATAAAAAAATATTGGATACGTGTTTTTTGTTTTATCGAATTAATAAAAAATTACGAAATTAAAACGTGTCAAAGATCGTGAGTGATCGCTGATGACGTGACTTTCTATTAAAAATGTACCAGACTACAACGTCGCGCGACTTTTCGGAACACTGTGTCGTCTTCATTTATTGTTTACCTTAAAAAAAAAAATACATTGTCCAATATTTTTTGGAAATCTATCTGACGGACTAATTTGATTTTTTTTGTTAAATACCTTATTATGCGATTCCCCACCAAATGCAAGTATTATTTTCTCGCCGCTCGCTCTCAGTTCAACCATTTCCTTTGCAATAAAAACACCATTCTTATCCAAGAAAGAAAATATTCTTTCTCAATAATAAAACATGAATAAAACGGAGTTATACTAAAAAAAAAGAAATTCTGCTATCATAAACCAAGCACTGGGGGTACTTACCTATCTATTTACACGTCCATTATGTGTAGACACATGTTACATGTCACTGTCGCCAACATAAGAAAAGGATGTAGAGGTCATGTTATGTTGGTTAAATTTTTTGGTTAAGAAACCACATATTTTACTACGGTAATTACTCCCCATACTTACAGATAAAGGGCAAAGAGGAATGGACGGAATCTGGATAAGCGATGTTAGTAAAGTTATTGACCATACAGGTATTACTAAACCTGAATGTCTTTTCGTAGTTTGTGACTTTCTTTGAAAAAGATAAAGAAGAGGCAATGACTTACAAAATAAAATAACAGTTTTCGAACAAAATTGATCAAAAATTACAGGCGAGCCGAAAATATTTGAATCTGATTTTTGTATTTCGCTTTTCCCCAACTTGCAAGTTTTTTTGCTATCAATAAATTTTGATTGACTTTTTATATTATATTTTTTCCTCGTTAGATAATATAATTCTACACTTGGAATAGTTAACTAAATGTTCCTGTAATGGTCTAATTAAAATGAATGATTTGAATTTAATTAAAAACGTGTTAATACATCTATATAAGTATTATTGTGTTACGTCTGTAAGTAAAATACACACATTATTCAAGGCTCAAACCAGTGAGAGTCTTACCGATCCATCTACCTACCCATTTACGGTCGCTTCAAAATTTAATTCAGTAAATTGCCTCCCAAGTGATACATTGTAAGGTACCTATCTAAATGTTTACATTTACAAGTACAGTATGTCTGAAGAGGAGACAGTGTATGCGGGCTAGATTTGGGCAGGTACTCATTTAGTTTGCTAAGGACTTGGTCATACCCTTTTATGATTGGCTTCCAAAATTATGTTTTTGGTTAGATTATATAAATAGGTTTTTGAATAGCATTATGGTAATTTTATATTAATACATTTGTGTAGTAACGTAAGTGTTATTTAAAGTGATTGTTTTTTTATACAAAATATTTCTTTTCTATGAGCAATTATGAAACAAACCACCTGAAAAGTGCAAAAACGAAGTCAAAGTTCTTCATTTGTAACATTGCTGTAAAAGATGTAAATTTAAGTTCTGAGATCTCTATGTTTAGAGAAATCAGTAAACCGTCTTGATTCGCAATGAAAAAATCTGAAAAAAATTACAAAATAGTAGGAAAAACATCAAATCAAATCAAAACTCATTTATTCAAACTAGGCTGATAATCAGCACTTTTCGAACGTCAAAATTTACTTTACTTATTTACAAGAGACATTCCCCCAAAACGCCCACCCTTCGACACGGTAACTTCGGTTGTGAACGTCATTTGTAGGTAAAATTGTACTAACATGTGACGTTTTCGAGGAGTTCACGAGTTTTCGAAGCATTAATTGTATCGTCTTAATTTTTTGTTTATGTGAAATTTTGGAAATCTATTTGACGGACTAATTAGTTTTTTTTTTGTCCGATCCCCTACTGTCCACATATAGCCGTCTATGAGACCTTTGTTGTGAATATTCCACATCATTATGTAAGTTTAGAAGCCATGATCCAGTGTCTGTAGGTCAATTCAAAAGTGGACGGACCTGGTATATCGAAAATATCCAGCTATAAAGGTTTTGAGAGCTACGGTTTTATAAAATGGAATTCGTTCAAGCAAATGTAACCAATCATATTTCAAAAACAATATACTCTTTGGAATATTCTTGGTTACAGATTTGCTTAACCAAATTCCATTTTTTGACCAGTAATTCACAGATCTTACAGTATATATTAAGCCTAGAAAATGCGTATTGTTGGGACACAAACCTCCTTACTGTAACATAAGTGATATTGAGTTTGAGTTTCTGTGGTCGAGTGTGACAGTTCGGGCAACTTTCTATTATAGAACATAAGCTGACCCCTCCTTTTTTGTTGGATGTTTGGAAATTATCAAATGACTCCATCCGCTCAGGGGAGAGCGGTAGGGAGTGTCAGACTACAACTGACAAGAAACTACTCATGTTCTTTCTTAGCCCTTTGTGTAGAGGCTGCGGTATCTCTTTCGAAAAACCCGCAGCCCCCCTCAAATTTGCTTCATCTTTAAAGAATTATATGAGTGGTGTTACATTGTGTACACATTTTACCTACGTATATAGCTACTACTAAGTTTTAGACTTAAATAAAAGCTTGTATCAGCGTGCAAAACTTGGCGAGGTGTCACCTACAAAATCTTTTGGCACACAAAGCAACGTTTAGAACCCAAACTAAACCGACCAAAAACGTTTTTATTTTCGTTTCAAATGGACTAAAACTAATACGAGTAGAACCTGTATTAGAACATTTGTATGCTGATTGGGTAATTCGACTAAAAAGTAGGGTATCAGCTGCCTCCGTTACTAAATGGTACTTTTTAGTACCATTGTGTACTACTTAACTGTCTTTGGTACTATTACTGAGCTCATTCGGTTGTTCTGTATTCGTTTGAATTCTTTTAAAGGAGTTTAGCAAACGATTTTAGGATGTACTTGACATTGTTTCGTTAGCATATTTTTTTTTGTGTTCTATTAAGGGAACTTTTATTTTACGCAAGCGCTTTCACTTCTTTTTCTTGAGGTTAGTGCCTAATCCGGTGTCCTAATTCTTAGTTCACCCATGGACTTGGCTTTACATACCGTTAAAAAATATCTCTGAGGCATACTGGTTTACGCCGTCGCCTCCTTCTGCGAAGCAGTGATGCCAGCAAAGGAGGTGGCGGAACGTGAGAGGGAAAAAACACTTCGTCCAAGCCGCCGCGAGAGATGCATCGGGCGTTGGCACGTAATGGCTTTCTGTGAACGGTAAGCAATGGGCTAGCTCGCCGTCCGTTCGTTTCATGATGATGACAAACCGTGTCGACGGCGCGTTCGTGTTCCACGAGAGCAGCAACATGGAACATGGCACGCCCGTTGGGGCTGCGGGTTGTTCGAAAGAGATACCGTGGCCTCGGCTTTTAGTCAGTAGAAGACTGACACTCCCTACCGCTCTGCCCAGAGTGGAAGGATTTGATGATTCCACATACTCAAAAAAAAAAGACGTATGCCGGTTTCCTCACGATGTATTCCTTCACCGAAGCAGAGGCGCACATAAATCCAAAAGTGGTGCATGCCTCGCACTTGAACTTGAAACCTATACGTTGTCAGTCCGAATAGTCAAACCACTGATTGGCCTGTTGGTCTAGTGGTTAGTGACCCTAACTGCTATGCCGGAGGTCGTGGGTTCGATTCCCACCCAGGACAAATGTTTGTGTGATGAGCACGATCATTTGTTCTGTGTCTGGGTGTAATTTATCTATAATATGTATGGATTTAGAAATATATAAGTATGTTTATCAATTGTCAAGTACCCATAACACAAGCTCTGCTTAGCTTGGGACTAGATGGCGTTGTGTGATGGTTGTGGAATATTATTATTATTATTATTAATAAACTATCACAGCTGACGCAAGTGCTGCTAAATTTTCTCTATGTACTCGTACAACTTTTGACGGCACGGTTGACGCAGTTGCTCAAGCAATGGACTGCTGCGCAGCGTGTCGCGGGTTCGATTCCCGCACGGAACAAATATTTGTATGACCTACAGATAGTTGTTCCAGGTCTGGGTATTTGTGTATGTGAGTTTAAATGTTTGTGAATGCACCCACGATACAGGAGAAATTCCTAGTGTGGGGCAACGTTTTAAAAAAAAAAAACCACCTTACATTTCGGGAAATACAGCGATAAAATGATAAATGATGTTTTTTTGCAAATAGGTTCATACATTTTTTTTTAAAACTAGGTGGGACCGGTGTTTGTTACAAACTGTTATTTCATATTGGAAATGCATTGTTGTATTATTTTTGGTGGCATGGGTACAGTAGCACTGCGGGTAGTCCTCTGGTTATCGCGGCCTCGACATAGAGGGCGAAGAAGGAACATGGGTGGTTTTTAGTCAGTAGAAGTCTGACACTCCCTTTCGCTCTGCCCAAGAGCGGGAGGGGTTATTCGATGATTTTACACCCACCAAAAAAAAAAAAAAAAAAAAAAATGGGTACAGTAGCAGCTACCTACAGTAAAAGAATAAAAACTCGTCTATTTTATTCTAGTAGACCGCTGTAAATCAGTTCGATTCCCAGGTCGGGTCAAGTGTTATGGGTTTATCTATCAGGAATTTCTCCGTAATAGCCACGCAGTCTTAATTTGTGCCCAGTTGATGGCAATAGGCAGGCGCACCCACTATTAAATGGGACTTAAATATTACTGTCAAAACGAGGGTGTACTAATTTGCATAAGTTTCTAACGCATCGGAGATTACAAGTGTGATGTTATGTTATTTTGTGGCATTGATACCATACCACGTACAACAAGGTAATAATAAAAATCTGTTTATTATATTTAATCCATAAGACAACACATCCTCCTCCATCAGGAAAATATTAGCAGCTTTTAAAAATAAAACTAGTCGGAAAAAAACTAATATTGGCAAGCAAAACGATTGTCCACGCAGGTATAAATCGGGTATTATTGGATCAAAATCACGAACAGATTTCAACAAAAGGTAATTCTAATTCCAAAAGCGGTAGCACGTAGGGACGATAATCGGCTACGCCGTAGCTGAAGCTGCTACGCCGTAGCCGCAACGTAGGCCGATTTCATACAACACATTAAATTCCATTTCAATATCGGATCTGAAATCATGGAACCATATCTAATGGAAACAGGTGTTTATATTAACAGGTATCTCTATCTATCTTTCTTTGGATTTAGACATAAAATATTTAGGTCCACAGATGCATGGCAAGAGGGCGCTGTTGGTAAATATTTGTAAGAATGACAAAAATGGTGACTTTAGTTTCAATCTAGGCGCGACAAAACATCTAAGTAATTTTCTTATGTCAAAAACTGAATAGATTTTTAACCTTATCGCCAAAACATAAGATTCATGGTTGACTAGAAAAATTGGACGCTCTGGTAGTTGGATGTGCTGGCAGACCTCTAGGCATCTATATTAAATTAATCCATTTTGGTTGACACCATCCAAATTCAGTAGTTATAATAAGCTTTGTTTAATCCATGTGCTATCGTTTATTTCAATAAAAATAAACACTCATTATTAGGTAATCCTTTAACTCAATTACGCACGACAAAACTAACTATTACGCTATTACGGATTATCATGAATGTAACATCGCATTAACAAACAACATAAAACGTAAATTATGAAAAAAGCTCAATGAACCAACCTATTATAAATAAAATTTTATTAATAAATGAAAATGAATGATTGATGTTATATTTTTTTATTATTCTATTTTAAAAAAACGTTGTCCCACACTTGGAATTTCTCCTGTATCGTGGGTGCGTTCACAAACATTTAAACTCACATACACAAATACCCAGACCCGGAACAACTATCTGTAGGTCATCCAATATTTGTTCCGTGCGGGGATCGAACCCGCGACACGCAGCGCAGCAGTCCATTGCCTGAGCCACTGCGCCAACCGTGCCGTCCGCAATAATTTACGATTTTAGTTGCATGATATTTTGATAATAATTGACACAAATAATTGTAAGTAAATAATTTGCACGCTTGCATGCAGGCAGAATACAATGACTTTTAGGATTTAAGATTTTTCCTTGTATTTTGAATGTATTTTCTAGCAAATACACTTTTTTGATTTGATTTTGTTTTGTTTTTAAAAAAAAAGGTTACCCCACACTAGGATTTTTAGCTGCGTTTACAAACATTTAAAACTCACATACACAAATTCCCAGTCCCGGAACAAGTAACTGTAGGCCATACAAATATTTGTTCCGTGCGGGGATCGTGCCCGCGACACGCAGCGCAGCAGTCCAATCACTCAGCCACTGCGCCAACCGTGCCGTTACACAAACAGCATCACGCCTATTATCATCAAAGGGTTAGGCACAGGTGTATTTATTACCTAACTCGTATTTCGCTTGCTATTTTTTGGTTCTATATATCAGGAGGCGAAAGTATTGCTGAATCATCAGGCAGTGGAAGGGGTGCTACATACATAATATCAGTACAGTCACACAAAAAATCATTATCAAATGGGCAGAAATTTCTGAAAGAAGAATTCAATAACACTTCAGGAAATTCCGATCCGATCAGGAAATCCAACCCAGGGACTCATACTCAGCTGTTAGTCTTGATGATCTCTTGATCAATGATTCTTTGTAAAGTACCTAATAACTTATAGTCCTTGCTAATCTTATTTCTAAACAGGCTGTAAATTAACCCTTCACACATACGTCAACCAAACATTCTGTACATCAAACTAATTACCCCTACGCCAAAAACTTTTGCTGGGAAACGATATTTTTTTTGGGGTCAAAAATCATTCATCGGTCATTTTACGATAAAACTTAATGTAGCACTATTAAAACATTGTGCCAGTGGATGCTTTGAATATTAAACGGGTCATGGAGGTAATTTAAGTAAAGTTTTAACCTGAAAAACTAGTATTTTCAAAAACAGCTGTGCAAAATTTGGAACTTTGACCCCCAATATCTCCGTAACTAGGTGGTTTCCAGGTATGGTCTACAACCAAAAAATTATCGCAGTGGTGGGGAGAACAAGTGCCTTTCGCTTGCGTTAGGGGTACTTTTACACCCTTTATTGTGACGCATAAACGCAATCAGGTTTTTTTTTTTTTTTTTTTATTGCAGATAGGCTCGCGTTTGACCACTATCTCACCTGATGTTAAGTGACGATGTGGTCGAAGATGTAGCAAATGATGATGATGATGTGATGTGTAAATTTGGTGTCCCGAAATACATACACGGAACGGTTTCAATTGAGAAATAATTTACTTCGGCAATTACCATCAATTTCGCACTAATTGCTTACACTATAGTGGCATTATATTATACTCATTAAATTCGTACTAAAACCTTAACATTTAGAGGTTCCATAACATCGGATATCCAATTTTAGCAACATAATATTGTGGTTTCCCTTACTAAGCTTAAATTCTGAGCATCAAAATACGCACTCAAGCGATAACATTATTTATTAACGGCAACATAAAGTTCAAAATGTCATGACTGAGTGATCTCAGTCATGGGCCGAAATATTTCTAATAGGCATAAAGCTTTGAGAGAACCGACGCATTTTGGTCTAAATATGTGCTTAATAAATTATATTTATGAGAACATTTTGCGTTTAAATGTTAGAGCAATAATTAAGTGTAAGCGGTGTTCAAGTTGTACACGTTAAAAATACAGTTTTACAAAATAGGGAAGTTCTATTTCTACAACTGTTTGGGTAAGCACTGCTCTCCTAGCTAGGTTATGAAAACCTGTGATAAGGAGAAGCAGTTCGGTCCCCTAAGGTATCATGAGTCATAAACGTAAAGTTCACATAACGCTACTGATGTTACTGTAACAATTTCGGAGTATTGAGTTTGACAATTAAGTTTGAGTTAAAGAAGTTATTAGTTAAGTTGTATGTATGTACAGTCGTACAAGGTTATAACTATACACATACAGCCAACTAACTTACATTTACTTTTAAGATTACGCAGATGACAAAATAAATAAAACTCAGTGTATTTTCGTGGTTTTTTATTAATTTGATAAAACAAAAAACACGTACCCAATATTTTTCTATAATCTAACTGACTATTTTGTCAACTACTCTAATAACCGCTTAAAGCAAAAACAAAATAAAATAAAATTGCAATCAATACTTTCAATGTACTAGAATTATAATGATTTCTGCCTGTATACTTGTTACTTTGTTTAACTGTACAAGGAACTGGGATTATATTGTTAAGTTAGTATGAGATTGATGTAGGACTAAGTTTAGTTTGTCGGGGATGTGAGATAGTTTTAGTTTCGTCGAAGTGATATTACAATCTCTAGTGAGGTGTGTGTGATGGGATAATTATAGGGAAACTTGCAACATGACGGTATTGTTAATCTGCTGCTCTGACTCTCGAACATTACACGGTGAGTGACTGGCTTTTTAAAGGTCAGGAATGAAGTAACTTCATGTAGTGTAGGTACTAGTAATCGGCTGATTCCAGTTAGTTTTGAAGTTAACTCTTATCTTGGCTGGATAAAAGCTGCGTAGGTGTATAAAGTAATGGCGACAGCAGAAAGCAGCAGATGCAAGTTTAAGTCTTGTTACGTTTTCTTTGCTGTAAATTTAATGTTCATTGGCCACTCCGAAAAAAGTAAATCGTAGTATAGTTGCTTCCAGTTTAAATGTCAAAAGCGGTCATTGACCCTGCTACATTTATTAAAAATATAAACTATGAAATCCAAAAATAAGCTTGGTCATGTCTTGAATCGTCATCTATCGTGATTTATAATGAAAAAAAATACATGGTTTATTTTTTGTATTTTTTACCCCTTCTTAAACCAGTTTTCGTAGTTACCCTATGTTTGTAAGATCTTTACCGTTACAAAGATTCTTGAACCAAAAATGTATTAATAGGCACAATCTATCTTTCTTACCATACCAGAATATTTTGACCAATATAAGCTTCTTAACATTTTTATGAAAGCAAGAAAACATCAAGCTCGGGTTGAATTTTCGCCACAAAAACACTTAGGACCCCAAAAAAAAAATTGAACAGACGTATCATAAAATAATAATCAGCAAAAACTTCCGGCTACCCTCAGTAATTTTCAATATGGCGATGCAACTTTTACGAAGCATATCAAGACATCGCCCCCAATCATCCCCAGTTGGAAATCTTATAGGGGTGTAAAACATAACATTTATTATTAGCTCTGTTGTTCAAAGAGTTATTGGTGAATGGAAGAGACAATAAATGTTAAGACCGTACAGCCTTTTTTGGTGGGGGGTGGGAAATCATCAAATATGTTCTCCCGCTCTTGGGCAGAGCCAAAGGTAGTGTCAGACTTCTACTGACTAAAAACCACCCATGTTCTTTCTTTGCCCTTTATGTCGAGGCCGTGGTACCTGTTACAGCAACCCGCAGCCCAAAGTTAAGGTACAGTCTGCACCTAGCCTTACCTGATCCCGTTTATCACACCAGTTACTCTCTTTTTCTTTATACGAGGGGTCAGGTAATCCCGTCGGGGCTGCGCTCAGATCATAGAAACAACAGCGGCTGCGCGTTAATCGAAACAGATACCGCGGCCTCGGTTCAAGGTCTAAGAAGGAATATGGGTGGTTTTAAGTCAGTAAAAGTCTGACAATCCCTACCGCTGTGCCCAGTGCGAGATTTGATGATTTCCCACCACCAAAGAATTTAAAAAGGGTCAGGTAATGCTGGTTATAGTTTGTATCTAGCAGCGTGTTGCTTCACAAATCTATACTTATAAAAGCGTTTGTTCTTACAATCAACCCAAAGATATTCTGAGTTAGAGGCCATTTTGCCAACAGGACTAATTTCGTTTGTTTTTTTTTTGCTTCCTTTTTCTACTTTTTGTTTGTTGTTTGTCCTGTGTGAGACTAACACATGCTTTCTATATTTTTTTGACAGCTCAACTGCACGGTTCGGTTTTTTCAAAAGTAGAAACAATATTTTTGTCGTACAGGTATCGACTATGTCGAAGGCATTCCTTGTGCAATGATTTGGGCAATCAGAACCCTAAAGTATCTAAGTGAAAAAATGAGTTAAAAGTTAAATGAAAATCCGTCACTGGACGAAGCTGGCATGTGGGCTAGTCTCATATAATCCCAGACTTGAAAGAATTATTTACTTTTGAATCAATCCATACGTAGATAAATACTCCCATATTTGCAGACCTAAATTTCACATGAACATAAAACAATATTTTGATAAAAAAAAGTTTCCCTCGGGAACTGCGACCTTTGTCACAAAATTGCCAAATGTTGACATAATAAATTATTTAAAATAAAATCGTTATTGAGTAACTTTTTGGATAAATATCTTCTGCGAGTGGAGACACTTAATGAACCCAGTAACGTATGTTCAGTGCACCCTACGTAGTCAGCTCCGGTACGGCCATTAGGCATTATATTTAAACTGACTGCCTTTAAAGCAAAAATGTACTGATTACGCTCGTTCTATAGACCTCATCTATCACGTACCATCAGACGTGATCCAGACAAGAGCATGCTCAAGTAGCCAAAAAAGTATTTAAGACTAGGTAGATGATGATTGAGTCGAACATTTTGGTATCTAGTCCCTGATTCACTTGGTCATAACATCATATAGGACTACGACCCTCAGAACTCCCCTTTACAAAAAAGAGCACACAGTTTCAATATGCCGCATCCAGTTATTGTCACATCAATGTACATCATTTTTTACCTCACTCCAAACAACATGTTCAGCTATCTCAAGGGATGTTTTAGGTGTTCTTCATATAACACCGATGGGTTATTGTGAATCACAATGAGGCATAGCCGAGTGAAAAATTTATAAGCCCTTTTAGCAATCTTTTTTTTTTGTTCTTTGAAAAACAACCCCTGTAAGTTATTTTGAGGTTTATGGCGAATTGTGAAAGGTATTTTATAGGGGTGTAAGAAAGGTATTTTTGTAAAAGATTGGGTATTTTGTTGGCTGAGTGATTACTTATTCATTGATTGCTACTTGTTGGCTTTTGCTTTGAAAAATGTTTTCGCACTTCAGTGAAGTTTGTAAAAACAGACTGTTGTAAAAAAATTAAGATAGGACATCTTTGACAGACGTTAACGGTAGTCAGTGTCTTGAAAGTTTTACAACCAATTTTAGCAACACGTATCGTGTTAATCAGGTTTTGGAGATCAAATGGGCAGTCGCCCCTTGTAAAGTTGTTAGGAAATACAAAAAAAACATCATTTTCAAAAAAGGTCCTCAAATGTTATATTTTGTTATTTTCCTGTGTTGTCTCTACTGTGTGTACATAAAAAGTAAATGAATAAATAAATAGGGTTTTATAAATATAAAAGTTAGCTTTATGATAGCCTTGTTTTACAGATACGTAGAATCTGAACCAATTAAGTGTTTACAAACAAAATGTATAAAACAGGAAAAGAACTTCAGGATGATTCCCTTAAATAACATTTCTATCAAAGATTTCCTTTTGCATCTGCAAGTTTTCAAGCAGATGCCTTTGGTGTTCAGCTCACTGTAAATAGTAAATTCAAGATTATAAAGTTTATGCAAAATAAACATCCTGTGAATGTTCTACAGCTGTCCGTGTCATACATAAACATTTAAATATAAAATTTTCCTCGCAAACGACGATAAAAGAAAATAAAATGCATGTTTTTCTTTAAATTAAAGCAGTAAGTTCTCTTTTACATCGTAAATATTAAAGTTTATTTCTTTCTTTGCAGGTTTAATACCTTGAAGACCGTGGAGAAAATATAGGTAAGAATCAAGTATGAGAATATGCAAATGTGTATATTTGAATTAATTCAGATTAATATTGCATCATAAAAAACGCCATAAATTCTAAAACTGCTCTTCAAAATTCAACACTGTACAAACTTCTTCCCCCTATTGTTTATTTTATTTTTTGAAAAAGAATAAAAAATAAGATAGCCTTTGCCCAGCATAGCCATATTATAATTACTTGCACTTGGCACTTTAACGACTTATTTACTAAAATGTACATAACTGTAAACCACAAACAGTTTTAAGTGCACTGCACTCGCAGAATAATTTTAGGGCAAGTATTACATTACAAAATTCAAGTTAAACAATAATAACAAAATTTAAAAACCAATTTGCAAGTAATCGTGACGTAACATTAATGTAAAACACCAGTAATCACAATTACAATATAATAAGACGACAGAGAACCAGTTTATGCAATTATTGTCACACGTTTGCTACACACTTCAAGCACATAATTTCAAAACTAAAAAAAAAATGTCTTTAAATCTCCTCCAACGGTCCAATTTTTTTTAAATAACCAGCTCACATCCTAGCATTAAACAATTACACAGTAACTGCTCCATTTCGGCTACCACGTCCGTCGTATTATCTGCCACAGTAATAGGAGTTTCTAATATAAAATTGATTTCGGCTGAGCGAGCAACGTTCAAACCTTCTGATTTTGGACGACATCCAACGCCAATACTGCACGCGTCGTCTTTTTTCCTCCGTGACACACATTTTTATGACGATTCCTGACATCGTAGAATTTTCTGGAATTTGCTTATCATATTTTTGCGGTATCTTTACGTTTGTAAATCAGAGCGATTCAAATTCAAAGTGGTTTGACTGCAAAGAACTTTTTGGGAACCAACATCATCATTATAATAATCATCAGCTGATTCACTGTTAGACAAAAGCTTTCCTCCACTATCACCACCTTGTCCTCGATTCTTTATTAATTTACCTTTCTGTAGCTCACTTGATATAGAAGCAGAAGTCAATCGTTCAGCTATAACAACTTCACGATGTCAGTTTATTAAAAAAGTCGGAAAAAAAATAGCTTAGCTTAGAGTAACGCAGCCCATCGCTGTTACTGTTAGTCCTTGTTATCCCACAGCTGGGCAAAGCTCCCCTCATGACTTCTAAATTTGCTGCGGCAAGACCTCCTGTCCTCCGTTTTTTGCATCCAGCCTGTGCTAACCACTTTTTAAGGTCTTGTTTCATCCAACTCGAGTTCATCCCACGTTACACTTGTGGTTACGCGTAACACGCCAAAAAAGGTCATACCGGATCTAAACCTTGAAATTATAACCCTTCAACTATCCTCTCTTCATATTTCATCGGATCCCTTGATATAAGTAACGACATTACGGTCCAATCTTCATGTTTATTTATTAGGGTTTAACCTACCAACTATTTGTACGTAAGTATATTTCGATTTGATAGGTTGACATCGTTGACATAAATTTAGTTTATGGTTTGTTTGGTGTTTCCATTCGATTGTCGGTTTTGTAAACAGTCGTGTGTTATGCGATTGAAATTCAATTACATTTTTATGGGCGGTTCATGTTAATTTTGAACAAACGAACGGAGGGTATAAATTTTCAAGATGGCGGCATCTTGGTTCTAAAACAGCTTAAGAATCGATTCGGTAAGGGGGTGGTTATGGAATTTGTGTTTGCATAATGCTGGTCATTATATTTTTGTCGGGCCAAATCCATATGTTTTTTTATCATTCAAATGACAATTTTGAAGAAATATGACATAAGTCCTCATGGAGGTCACATGTCAAATAATCTCCGTAAACCTAATAATATCAGCCTAAAAAACGAACACATTACTGAAATCGCGATGTTAGTTAAAAGAACAATCGAAGATCGATTATTGTATCGAGTCTGGTTCTTCTAACCTAACAGACAGAGTTTGTTCCGCCACTTCTTCTTTCCAGCTAAATCACAGGAAGTGTCGAAGTGTGGGCGTTTCAGGGACTGTCTCTTGTAAATAAGTTAAGTAAATTTTGCCGTTCGAAAAGTGCTTATTATCAGCCTAGTTTGAATAAATGACTTTTGAATTTTTTTTAATCGTAAAAAATATTCATGAGAATGAAATTTGAGAGATTCGTAACAGCATCTGTCTCGTAAAACCTTTGGTCATTAAACTACATAAACACACCATTGTCGTTACATGTCATATGATAAACAGGAAAGATTTGTATTTTTTTAAGTAACGAGTAAACTTAAAATCCAAACTGTATTGAAAAATCCTTTCACTGGTGGAAGCTACACTTTCTCCGGGTGACATACGCTACTTCTTATCCCTGTAACGGGAACTACGCGGTTGAAACCCATTGAACAGGAACGCATTACATTCCACCACAAAAAACCCAACACAGCCATCTTATAGTAGGTCAAGATTCATGCAAAGCCCATGAAATTAAAATACAACATTTTTATGTTCTGTTCTTACAAACAGCAAAACATTATCAAACTTTCCATAGCAGTTGACGTAAGACTTATGCCCGAAAAAAATAACTTGCATTTTAGTTCCTTACCCCACGTGGCTACATATCCAACCGAGCGAAGGTCCCGGAGTGAAATGTAGACTACTTCCTCTCCGGACTTTACTGCACTTCCTAAGATACTATCTAACTGACTTCACGGATAGACTGATAGCTACGAGTAGTTCCAAAAAGATTTTTTAGATTCCGTTAAGTGGGTGTGAAAGCAAAAGTCATATTTAAAGATAATAGGAAAGAAAAAAATACAATTTGCAAGGTTAAATCAAGGCATTAGGTCCGCCTTTGTACAGTTTTTTGCTTGTGCATAAAGTTTAATAAATAAATAAATAAATCGAATATTACTCATTAATTTGGTTAAAAAAGATGTCAGTTCAAGCACACAAAATCTGCGTAATTTTGCTACCAGTAAAAAATATTATGCAACACAAAAAAAAATCGATGCGAACAAAAACGATCTTCGGCGAAATTGTTCCATCAGAAAATACCAGAACATTTCCTCAGAAAAGCCGTTAAAGAAAATGAGTATAAAAATAACTCGGAGCTTTAAATAACTTTCAAGTCTATCGCACTATATAAACAGCATTGTAAGTTTCAATGGATATCATTTCCCGAGGCAAACATGGTCTTTATTACTTTGATCTTCACTACACTGCGAGCTATAATTACGGAGAAAATGGAGGCGGTATGTTATGAAAACAAAAGCTTGTTGGATATAAGTCGTGTCCAAAAATCTTTTTTACATCATACTATATTACTTCTGGTCGAAGTGTTTTCGTAGGTTTTTCTGTTTTTTTTTTAAGCTGAATTTACATGTATCAGGTTTAATGTGGGTGGGCATCCCTTATATTGCCCTTGGAAAATTACAATCTCTAGTGAGGTGTGTGTGATGGGATAATTATAGGGAAACTTGCAACATGACGGTATTGTTAATCTGCTGCTCTGACTCTCGAACATTTCACGGTGAGTGACTGGCTTTTTAAAGGTCAGGAATGAAGTAACTTCATGTAGTGTAGGTACTAGTAATCGGCTGATTCCAGTTAGTTTTGAAGTTAACTCTTATCTTGGCTGGATAAAAGCTGCGTAGGTGTATAAAGTAATGGCGACAGCAGAAAGCAGCAGATGCAAGTTTAAGTCTTGTTACGTTTTCTTTGCTGTAAATTTAATGTTCATTGGCCACTCCGAAAAAAGTAAATCGTAGTATAGTTGCTTCCAGTTTAAATGTCAAAAGCGGTAATTGACCCTGCTACATTTATTAAAAATATAAACTATGAAATCCAAAAATAAGCTTGGTCATGTCTTGAATCGTCATCTATCGTGATTTATAATGAAAAAAAATACATGGTTTATTTTTTGTATTTTTTACCAAACCAGTTTTCGTAGTTACCCTATGTTTGTAAGATCTTTACCGTTACATAAGATTCTTGAACCAAAAATGTATTAATAGGCACAATCTATCTTTCTTACCATACCAGAATATTTTGACCAATATAAGCTTCTTAACATTTTTATGAAAGCAAGAAAACATCAAGCTCGGGTTGAATTTTCGCCACAAAAACACTTAGGACCCCAAAAAAAAAACAGACGTATCATAAAATAATAATCAGCAAAAACTTCCGGCTACCCTCAGTAATTTTCAATATGGCGATGCAACTTTTACGAAGCATATCAAGACATCGCCCCCAATCATCCCCAGTTGGAAATCTTATAGGGGTGTAAAACATAACATTTATTATTAGCTCTGTTGTTCAAAGAGTTATTGGTGAATGGAAGAGACACTACATGTTAAGACCGTACAGCCTTTTTTTATTTGGGGGGTGGGAAATCATCAAATATGTTCTCCCGCTCTTGGGCAGAGCAAAATGTAGTGTCAGACTTCTACTGACTAAAAACCACCCATGTTCTTTCTTTGCCCTTTATGTCGAGGCCGTGGTACCTGTTACAACAACCCGCAGCCCAAAGTTAAGGTACAGTCTGCACCTAGCCTTACCTGATCCCGTTTATCACACCAGTTACTCTCTTTTTCTTTATACGAGGGGTCAGGTAATCCCGTCGGGGCTGCGCTCAGATCATAGAAACAACAGCGACTGCGCGTTAATCGAAACAGATACCGCGGCCTCGGTTCAAGGTCTAAGAAGGAATATGGGTGGTTTTAAGTCAGTAAAAGTCTGACAATCCCTACCGCTGTGCCCAGAGCGAGATTTGATGATTTCCCACCACCAAAGAATTTAAAAAGGGTCAGGTAATGCTGGTTATAGTTTGTATCTAGCAGCGTGTTGCTTCACAAATCTATACTTATAAAAGCGTTTGTTCTTACAATCAACCCAAAGATATTCTGAGTTAGAGGCCATTTTGCCAACAGGACTAATTTCGTTTGTTTTTTTTTTGCTTCCTTTTTCTACTTTTTGTTTGTTGTTTGTCCTGTGTGAGACTAACACATGCTTTCTATATTTTTTTGACAGCTCAACTGCACGGTTCGGTTTTTTCAAAAGTAGAAACAATATTTTTGTCGTACAGGTATCGACTATGTCGAAGGCATTCCTTGTGCAATGATTTGGGCAATCAGAACCCTAAAGTATCTAAGTGAAAAAATGAGTTAAAAGTTAAATGAAAATCCGTCACTGGACGAAGCTGGCATGTGGGCTAGTCTCATATAATCCCAGACTTGAAAGAATTATTTACTTTTGAATCAATCCATACGTAGATAAATACTCCCATATTTGCAGACCTAAATTTCACATGAACATAAAACAATATTTTGATAAAAAAAAGTTTCCCTCGGGAACTGCGACCTTTGTCACAAAATTGCCAAATGTTGACATAATAAATTATTTAAAATAAAATCGTTATTGAGTAACTTTTTGGATAAATATCTTCTGCGAGTGGAGACACTTAATGAACCCAGTAACGTATGTTCAGTGCACCCTACGTAGTCAGCTCCGGTACGGCCATTAGGCATTATATTTAAACTGACTGCCTTTAAAGCAAAAATGTACTGATTACGCTCGTTCTATAGACCTCATCTATCACGTACCATCAGACGTGATCCAGACAAGAGCATGCTCAAGTAGCCAAAAAAGTATTTAAGACTAGGTAGATGATGATTGAGTCGAACATTTTGGTATCTAGTCCCTGATTCACTTGGTCATAACATCATATAGGACTACGACCCTCAGAACTCCCCTTTACAAAAAAGAGCACACAGTTTCAATATGCCGCATCCAGTTATTGTCACATCAATGTACATCATTTTTTACCTCACTCCAAACAACATGTTCAGCTATCTCAAGGGATGTTTTAGGTGTTCTTCATATAACACCGATGGGTTATTGTGAATCACAATGAGGCATAGCCGAGTGAAAAATTTATAAGCCCTTTTAGCAATCTTTTTTTTTTGTTCTTTGAAAAACAACCCCTGTAAGTTATTTTGAGGTTTATGGCGAATTGTGAAAGGTATTTTATAGGGGTGTAAGAAAGGTATTTTTGTAAAAGATTGGGTATTTTGTTGGCTGAGTGATTACTTATTCATTGATTGCTACTTGTTGGCTTTTGCTTTGAAAAATGTTTTCGCACTTCAGTGAAGTTTGTAAAAACAGACTGTTGTAAAAAAATTAAGATAGGACATCTTTGACAGACGTTAACGGTAGTCAGTGTCTTGAAAGTTTTACAACCAATTTTAGCAACACGTATCGTGTTAATCAGGTTTTGGAGATCAAATGGGCAGTCGCCCCTTGTAAAGTTGTTAGGAAATACAAAAAAAACATCATTTTCAAAAAAGGTCCTCAAATGTTATATTTTGTTATTTTCCTGTGTTGTCTCTACTGTGTGTACATAAAAAGTAAATGAATAAATAAATAGGGTTTTATAAATATAAAAGTTAGCTTTATGATAGCCTTGTTTTACAGATACGTAGAATCTGAACCAATTAAGTGTTTACAAACAAAATGTATAAAACAGGAAAAGAACTTCAGGATGATTCCCTTAAATAACATTTCTATCAAAGATTTCCTTTTGCATCTGCAAGTTTTCAAGCAGATGCCTTTGGTGTTCAGCTCACTGTAAATAGTAAATTCAAGATTATAAAGTTTATGCAAAATAAACATCCTGTGAATGTTCTACAGCTGTCCGTGTCATACATAAACATTTAAATATAAAATTTTCCTCGCAAACGACGATAAAAGAAAATAAAATGCATGTTTTTCTTTAAATTAAAGCAGTAAGTTCTCTTTTACATCGTAAATATTAAAGTTTATTTCTTTCTTTGCAGGTTTAATACCTTGAAGACCGTGGAGAAAATATAGGTAAGAATCAAGTATGAGAATATGCAAATGTGTATATTTGAATTAATTCAGATTAATATTGCATCATAAAAAACGCCATAAATTCTAAAACTGCTCTTCAAAATTCAACACTGTACAAACTTCTTCCCCCTATTGTTTATTTTATTTTTTGAAAAAGAATAAAAAATAAGATAGCCTTTGCCCAGCATAGCCATATTATAATTACTTGCACTTGGCACTTTAACGACTTATTTACTAAAATGTACATAACTGTAAACCACAAACAGTTTTAAGTGCACTGCACTCGCAGAATAATTTTAGGGCAAGTATTACATTACAAAATTCAAGTTAAACAATAATAACAAAATTTAAAAACCAATTTGCAAGTAATCGTGACGTAACATTAATGTAAAACACCAGTAATCACAATTACAATATAATAAGACGACAGAGAACCAGTTTATGCAATTATTGTCACACGTTTGCTACACACTTCAAGCACATAATTTCAAAACTAAAAAAAAAATGTCTTTAAATCTCCTCCAACGGTCCAATTTTTTTTAAATAACCAGCTCACATCCTAGCATTAAACAATTACACAGTAACTGCTCCATTTCGGCTACCACGTCCGTCGTATTATCTGCCACAGTAATAGGAGTTTCTAATATAAAATTGATTTCGGCTGAGCGAGCAACGTTCAAACCTTCTGATTTTGGACGACATCCAACGCCAATACTGCACGCGTCGTCTTTTTTCCTCCGTGACACACATTTTTATGACGATTCCTGACATCGTAGAATTTTCTGGAATTTGCTTATCATATTTTTGCGGTATCTTTACGTTTGTAAATCAGAGCGATTCAAATTCAAAGTGGTTTGACTGCAAAGAACTTTTTGGGAACCAACATCATCATTATAATAATCATCAGCTGATTCACTGTTAGACAAAAGCTTTCCTCCACTATCACCACCTTGTCCTCGATTCTTTATTAATTTACCTTTCTGTAGCTCACTTGATATAGAAGCAGAAGTCAATCGTTCAGCTATAACAACTTCACGATGTCAGTTTATTAAAAAAGTCGGAAAAAAAATAGCTTAGCTTAGAGTAACGCAGCCCATCGCTGTTACTGTTAGTCCTTGTTATCCCACAGCTGGGCAAAGCTCCCCTCATGACTTCTAAATTTGCTGCGGCAAGACCTCCTGTCCTCCGTTTTTTGCATCCAGCCTGTGCTAACCACTTTTTAAGGTCTTGTTTCATCCAACTCGAGTTCATCCCACGTTACACTTGTGGTTACGCGTAACACGCCAAAAAAGGTCATACCGGATCTAAACCTTGAAATTATAACCCTTCAACTATCCTCTCTTCATATTTCATCGGATCCCTTGATATAAGTAACGACATTACGGTCCAATCTTCATGTTTATTTATTAGGGTTTAACCTACCAACTATTTGTACGTAAGTATATTTCGATTTGATAGGTTGACATCGTTGACATAAATTTAGTTTATGGTTTGTTTGGTGTTTCCATTCGATTGTCGGTTTTGTAAACAGTCGTGTGTTATGCGATTGAAATTCAATTACATTTTTATGGGCGGTTCATGTTAATTTTGAACAAACGAACGGAGGGTATAAATTTTCAAGATGGCGGCATCTTGGTTCTAAAACAGCTTAAGAATCGATTCGGTAAGGGGGTGGTTATGGAATTTGTGTTTGCATAATGCTGGTCATTATATTTTTGTCGGGCCAAATCCATATGTTTTTTTATCATTCAAATGACAATTTTGAAGAAATATGACATAAGTCCTCATGGAGGTCACATGTCAAATAATCTCCGTAAACCTAATAATATCAGCCTAAAAAACGAACACATTACTGAAATCGCGATGTTAGTTAAAAGAACAATCGAAGATCGATTATTGTATCGAGTCTGGTTCTTCTAACCTAACAGACAGAGTTTGTTCCGCCACTTCTTCTTTCCAGCTAAATCACAGGAAGTGTCGAAGTGTGGGCGTTTCAGGGACTGTCTCTTGTAAATAAGTTAAGTAAATTTTGCCGTTCGAAAAGTGCTTATTATCAGCCTAGTTTGAATAAATGACTTTTGAATTTTTTTTAATCGTAAAAAATATTCATGAGAATGAAATTTGAGAGATTCGTAACAGCATCTGTCTCGTAAAACCTTTGGTCATTAAACTACATAAACACACCATTGTCGTTACATGTCATATGATAAACAGGAAAGATTTGTATTTTTTTAAGTAACGAGTAAACTTAAAATCCAAACTGTATTGAAAAATCCTTTCACTGGTGGAAGCTACACTTTCTCCGGGTGACATACGCTACTTCTTATCCCTGTAACGGGAACTACGCGGTTGAAACCCATTGAACAGGAACGCATTACATTCCACCACAAAAAACCCAACACAGCCATCTTATAGTAGGTCAAGATTCATGCAAAGCCCATGAAATTAAAATACAACATTTTTATGTTCTGTTCTTACAAACAGCAAAACATTATCAAACTTTCCATAGCAGTTGACGTAAGACTTATGCCCGAAAAAAATAACTTGCATTTTAGTTCCTTACCCCACGTGGCTACATATCCAACCGAGCGAAGGTCCCGGAGTGAAATGTAGACTACTTCCTCTCCGGACTTTACTGCACTTCCTAAGATACTATCTAACTGACTTCACGGATAGACTGATAGCTACGAGTAGTTCCAAAAAGATTTTTTAGATTCCGTTAAGTGGGTGTGAAAGCAAAAGTCATATTTAAAGATAATAGGAAAGAAAAAAATACAATTTGCAAGGTTAAATCAAGGCATTAGGTCCGCCTTTGTACAGTTTTTTGCTTGTGCATAAAGTTTAATAAATAAATAAATAAATCGAATATTACTCATTAATTTGGTTAAAAAAGATGTCAGTTCAAGCACACAAAATCTGCGTAATTTTGCTACCAGTAAAAAATATTATGCAACACAAAAAAAAATCGATGCGAACAAAAACGATCTTCGGCGAAATTGTTCCATCAGAAAATACCAGAACATTTCCTCAGAAAAGCCGTTAAAGAAAATGAGTATAAAAATAACTCGGAGCTTTAAATAACTTTCAAGTCTATCGCACTATATAAACAGCATTGTAAGTTTCAATGGATATCATTTCCCGAGGCAAACATGGTCTTTATTACTTTGATCTTCACTACACTGCGAGCTATAATTACGGAGAAAATGGAGGCGGTATGTTATGAAAACAAAAGCTTGTTGGATATAAGTCGTGTCCAAAAATCTTTTTTACATCATACTATATTACTTCTGGTCGAAGTGTTTTCGTAGGTTTTTCTGTTTTTTTTTTAAGCTGAATTTACATGTATCAGGTTTAATGTGGGTGGGCATCCCTTATATTGCCCTTGGAAAATTATTGAAATAGGTTTTGTTAGTAGATTCACCATCATGTTTGTAACCCACAGTCAGACTTGACCCACTGTTGATTCTATGCTCGGTATAAAAAACTCAGGTTCATCTCTCAGGACATCACCTTAGATATATAGAAGAAGATCCATCAACCCACTCAGGACCAGTGTGGTGGGACATTATGCACTTTCCACACAGCGAGGCGGCCAGTGACCAAACGATGGGAGCATTAATGTTTAAGCCGATTATGATTTTATGTAAGAGTAGCTGATGCCCGCGGCTTCGCCCACGTTTTACAAAATAAATGATTGATTGATGTAGGTTAAATTGTGTATTAAAACTTTTCTCAAGAACCACTTTATCCATTGGTGAAAAGAACATGAAAATCGGTGCTGTGGTTTATCGCGATCAGACAAACAGACACAGCGGAGGACTTTGTTATAATTATAATATGTAGTGATCTAAGAAAACCGTACTCCATTTACCGTAAAAAAAATATGTACTTCTTATACATTCCTACATCTAAAAGTAAATGGTATGCTCATGCAACATCGTTTCTTATTCAACGCACTACAGAATGAGATGAGTCGGAAAATTGAAAAATAATATCAGATGAAAGTTTTCATCGCGTTTGGTGTGTAAAGCGGCGCAAACAATACTCAATGAATACAAATTGATCCCATCGGTTACTTTAGTACCGGCAGAGAACTATTTTGGTGCAGTAGAAACATTTTGTGCTGTTTTTCTCGTTGTGTTTTTAAAATAGAGATGCAAATTGGTTGTTTTATGCATGTTGGAAACTTGTCATGCGTTAATGGTTTGGATATATTTTTATACCATTTATATGAACTTCGATTCACGTAATATAACATCACGCAAGTAAGTAAGTAAGTAAGAGTAAACGCACATTTTGCTAGTTATGTTTTTAATCCCATCCATCCCATGGCTTATTGCCATCAACTGGACACGAAACCAGACTCCGTTACTGCTACTATGGAATTCCTGATGGAATAGCTCAATAACAAAATGGATGTTTACTGACTTAAAAAAATGAGATTCTAATTAGTCCGTCTGTTAGATTATCGAAAATCTTCAATACTCTTTTGCAAAAAAAACGGACACTTTAGATTTTTTTCTCTACTTTAATGAAGAAGAATAAGAAATAGGTTTTATTAATTTGACACATGTCTTGGCATGTTATTTGAAGCATCCTGGCATGATTCTTTACGTTCCAAATTAAAAATTTGAAATTAATGAAAGAAAAATAATGATTATTGTGGATTATTCTAAAATTGCTTTACTAATGGCGCGAATTGCTGAAACGATTTTTAACTGATTACGATATTTTAAAACTTTATGGATATTTTCTGCAAATTAAACAGTTTAATCTTTCTTTTTACATTAAATACCACTTTTTGATATGAGTGATAAAGCGATAAGGGCCGGTAAAATTATAGCCCTACCTGAAGAAGGTTGTTTTCAAACTTACGTGTCTCAGCGGCTAAATGTAAGTCGTTCAACTATCCAGAGGACTTGGCAACGGTATCAAGAAACCAGTTTGGTCAAAAGAAGACCCGGTTCGGGATGAAAACGATGCACAGAACCAAGAGATGACCGCTTTTTGGTGAGTCAGGCGTTGCGGAATCGTAAGGCGTCAAGTGTGGACCTGAAGAAGAAAGAGGAGTAGAAGTTAGCTTGTGGACGGTCAGGAGGAGGCTTTTGGCTGCCAATATCAGGAGTTACCGCCCAGCTCGGGGCCCTAAATTTCTCCGTAAGCACCGTGTTGCTCGACTTCAGTTTGCCCGGAACTGTGCTTCATGGACTCTGGAGGACTAGAATAAAGTATTGTTTTCTGATGAAGCTAGAATCTCTTTGTGTGGAGAGGACCGACGCCGGCGAGTGCTACGATGACCACAGGAACGCTATGCGGAAGTGTGTTTCGAAGAAATCACTCCTTATGGCGGAGGCTCCGTTATGTTTTGGGCAGCAATTAATTCGACGGAGCGTACGGAGTTAGTTTTCATAGAAAATCGAACATTAAATGATCACACCGGTACATAATGGAAGTCCTAATTCCATATGCACAACCCACATTGACTGCACTTGGGGAAGATTCCATTTTTATGGACGACAATGCTCGCCCGCACCGTTCTGGCGACGTGGAAGCGTACATGCAAGAAGTTGGGATCCGTCGTTTAGATTGGCCAGCTCGAAGTACTGACCTCAATCCAATTGAGCATGTCTGGGATGTTCTAAAGAGATGGGTAAGATCAGTGCAACCTGCTCCACAAAACATCAGGGAGCTAAAAAGAGTCATTGCAGAAGAGTGGGAACGTATTCCTCAAAACATTATTAAAAACATCGTGGAAAGCATACCCAGAAGAATTCAAGCTGTGATGTTGGCAAGAGGAGGTCACACTCAGGTTTTTACATTTGTAACTTTATTTAATTAAAAAAAGTAAAAAAAAAATCTTGTCTTTATTGCCGACCACTTCTTATTGTTTGGGCGTGTACATCGGTTTTAAAGAATCTATCTATATATTTTTTTCTTTCAATTGCCCGAATTCACTTCACGCGCATTAATTTACACGATTATAAGTATACAGATTACGTCAAAGAAATAAATTTCATTTAATTAACTCAAATCGACCTTAGAACGTAAATTTCCTTTTTAGTGCCCGTTTTTTTGCAAAAGAGTGTATTTTTTGTTTTGTCAAATCAATAAAAATTGACGAAGATAAAACGCGTCAAAGATTTAAGTAGGGGTAGGTGACGTCACTGACCGCTTAAAAATGATATACTAATGTCTTAGAGTATGACGTCACACGAGTTTTCAAAGCACTGTATCGTCTTCATTGTTTCCTTACGTGAAAAAAGAAAAAAATACATGTCCAATATTTTTTGGTTATCTATATGACGGACTAATTTGATTTTTTTTGTTAACATCCCTATTGGCCCGACACGGCAACTGAACTCAAGACCCAATGCTCACCAGTCGCGATTGCGTCCACTAGACCAACGAGATGGTCGCAACTTTGATTAGTCTGTAAATTGTGATGCTATTTTTAATAGTCGAATTGATTCATTATTATACATTTCAAGAGCAGTTGTGGCCCAGTGGTGGCGGCCCCGACTTACGAACATGTATAGGTCATGGGTTCGAACCCAGGCAGGCATTACTTTGTGTAATTTATTTCATCGCCGCTGCTCTCAAAACGGTGAAGGAAAACATCGTGAGGAAACCGGCATGTCTTAGAACCGAAAATTCGAAGACATGTGACATCTACCAATCCGCACTGGACCCGCGTGGTAGATTATAGCCCATCCCCTCTCAAAAAAAAGAGAGGAGGCTTGTGTCCCAGCAGTGGGAACATTAATAGGCTGTTGATGATATACATTTCGAAATCAAATGGAGTTTTTTTTAATTACTAGTGTCAATCTGATACCTAAAATTCAATGACACAATACATATGCAGACTATCGACGAAAAATAAGCATTTTTTTTATAATCAGCTTTTTAATTAAGTTTTACGGGACTGTTGTTAGGCGCCATGTTATATACGAGCCCAAGAGTTGGGCACGGTTTTTAAATGAGATCTTAACAATAATAACGTGCTTTATATTCTAAAGCTCGTGACACACCTTCATTTAAATTCCAATTTTAGCGTAAAATTAACTATATACACGCTTCAACGTAATTGCCTCTTTACAAGTGATTTTCAACACAAAGTCTGGGGTTTCTTTAAACAAAAACATCTAGAATGCACCTTGCAATTACCTGTACTAAAGAATTTACATACTTTTTGCATGTCAATAGTTTTTAACAAAGACTTTAAAAATTCTTACACTTTTTCCCTTTCGTGCGCTTGACGTTTTCACTTACCTAATTGCGCTTTTAAAAGTTAATATTCTTTGATAAGAAATAAAGTGTTGCTGGAAACACAGTAGTTCACGCTATGGGGAGGCGAACAATTTGTTTTGTTTTGCATACAAAAACTCTTTATTAAAATGGGAATTCCTTTGGATTCGTGCGAGATGGCTTGTTGCTCAAAACAGTCGTAGGAATATACAACGCTCTACTAAAAAGTTGTCATTTTGAATGGAGATGGCATTAAAAAAATTCTGGAAAAAAAACTGTTTATCTATCAAAGATTCGTGTTCGTGACATTAAATGTTGAGGAGTTCTCTGGTTCGGAGACAGTGGTCATTGCTTCTGATGTAACTTGTCAAAATAAGCAAGTTTACTAAGGGGGCATTAAGATACGGTTTTTTTTTTATTTTTCTACAGAGACGTGTTTCGCTAAATCTCTTTATTTGCTTGTAACAATGTCGGTTTAAAGCAGATTGTCCTTTAGGACAGTTTGCTATTTTGACATTAATTGGCTCGCTACATTCTTGCTCAGCTTGCACACTGTGCATAAAATATACGCTCGCTTTATTTGTGGTCTCAACTTCAGCTATAAATTTGAGCGGAACAAAGTATACTAAAGTATGAGCTGGACCACAGTCATTGACATCACAATTTAAATGTGTGAACATCGGTATTTTTTTTCTTTAGAACCTAGTTTGTCAAAATATAATCTATTCGAATTGTCAGGGCCCACATCCCACGTGGGATTCACCTAATGCATTACACAAAACTTCATTCAAACACCAAAGTTCCTTGCAGTTCTATAATAAAGTTGGTTTGGGCTGTGAACGTCAGACACGCCAAATGACAGATTAGCGAATTGTTTTGTTGGTGGTCAGAATCATTAAAAGACAGATGAATAACTACAGACATATTTCGGAAACATCTCATTTTTATCTGGACTAATCTTAAGTAGAGCCGCAAAGGGCTAGTATTTGTCTAGCAGCGATGTGAAATGAAGATGAAAAGAACCTTTATTTGTTACTGTTGTCAGCGGCTTCACCCTCTACAACTCAAAAATTATACCACGGAAAGATAAAATTGGGATAAAACTATCCTATGTGTTAATCCAGGTTAAAAACTATATATGTGCCAAATTTTATCGAAATCCGTTTAGTAGTTTTTTCGTGAAGAAGTAATAAACATACACACTCACAAACATTCGCCTTTATAATGTGATTGTTATCATAACACTCCACTTAAAACATAAAAAAAATATCAATAGATGTAAATGAGACATTTGGCCAAAGTTTCCTGGCAAATGTGCAAGAACATATCCAAAATAATCCCCTGAAAAGCACTCCCTAGATGATGGCATTGGAAGCACTAAGCACTATATCTACGTCCATGTAGATAGATGTAGCTGTCCATCTACTGTTATAATCCTTGATTGCATTACGTGGGGCATAAGAGGGCTACGTGGGGCTAAATGGGGCTAACAGAGTAAACGCCAAGCTGCGAAATAAATAATGAAGCATTAGTGTAAGCTGCCAGTGATTTTCAAACCATTTTGAAGTCCCAAAATATAATGGGGTTTGTTCGTGGATGCATTTTTGAATAAAATGGCCTCCTTTGTACGGAAATATTGTTAATATTTTTTAAGCTTTGGGATATACCTACTTGTAATTTTGCAGACTGTGTGCCCCCTACAAACCACCTAAGAGGAATAATTATATAAATATATTATATCCACCACTCCACCTCTCCACACCACCACCGTCCACTTTAATTAAAGTAAAAGAATTATGGTTCATAATTTGTAGTTTTTAAACCCTTTTTTTAATACTTTAGATTGTGTGTCGATTACACGACCGTGGCCACCAATAAAATCCCATCGTGAGGAATCCTGAATTTAAACTTTTTAAGACACCTGCATGAGGTATGAAATTAGCACAACAAAATGAATGCGTATAATGCATATCGTATTTAAAATTATCTGCGTCATTTTTGATGATAATCTGAACCATGTGATTTGTAGTGCAAACGGGCCTCCTGGTATAATTTCAAATTATAAATTTATTTCCCTGATTAAATGGTTCAAGCAATTATTTGCTACTAGTTTGTTCAAGCGAAATTAATCTCTAGAAACAGCAATTATTAAGCTTACATTTTAATTAAATCTAGATTCTTGAGACGTTTAGTTGGAGAGACGATGAAACTTGATGAAGATGACATAAAGTGGTTTGCAAAGAGTAAATCAGATTTCTAATTACATTGCTGACAGACTGTTTACATGTTCAAGCAATGTTGAATTTGGTGACAGGTCTATTTGGGTTTATTTTCTTGATTTTACTTTACTAAAAGGTGAGCCCACTGTCAAGCCTCTGTTTTCAGTATCATCAAATTGTTTAGAAGAACAACGCTGTCACACACGTAATAATGTGAAAGGCTTATTTATGTCTAAGTACTAGGCGACGTGGTCTGAAAATTACTCAACATCAGTGTAACCCTGGCTCTTGTACTAGGAGTTCCTGTATCACAAGAGCCAAAATATGTATATGCCTATGATACAACATGCCTAAGAAAATTTAACTATCACACCTTTAAACCTATTTTACCACATATTTTAACTTACCCACCGTATCATTCAGACGCAACACCGTTCTCAAGGTACCAGGGTGACATAAAACTAAGGAGAGCGACGTGAACCCACTGAGGGCCTTCGTAACCTGACCGAGCTAAACGAAACTATTTCCCTGCATTACTTAAAGAGCGTCGTAAAGCCGAACTATGGGTCCCGTGGGATTTTCTACGGTCCCCTCGCATTTGGTAGCGAGTTTTCTAGGCCTGATGTAGGTATTGTGAGAGAGGCATGAATTTTTTTGAGAATTATTTTAAAAGCTTGTTGGTGCACTGAAAAATAATCTCGGAAAAATTGGAACCCCCTTTTAAAGGTTATATTTAAAATAAGTTTCATTTTAATAGTTTTGGAAGCTTAAAGACCATATCGTAATTTTATCGCGCGAATACTCAATATCGCCTTCTGTCCGCGCGAATACTAGTTTCTGTTCATGTTTTACAGTTCATAAAAAACGTTTTTTTTATTTACGTGTATTATTTACGTAAACATCATTATAGATAATTAATAAGAGAATAACAAGTTTAATTACTATTAAGTCAATAAAACGCACAATAAACTCTAATACAAGTAATTTGGAATCAAAGGCAGAAATCTTGAGCAATCAAAAACTACTCCAGCGCTCAAGCACTTGAACTAAAATAAACAATCCCAGTAATAATGAAAGCACCAATTACGAAGAATAACTCAAGCAAGCATTATTTCACAAAATCAATCATGAACTTATATTCATCTCAATATCGTAACAAGACAGATTTCAATTATAAGTCGAAGACCAGACGTGCGACATCCGAAAATGCAACACAGATGTTACACGTTTAGTCACGTGACTATACCCGCGATATCCATGTCGCGTCTTCGGCCCCATTCATTGCCTCGGATGATGTGACTTACGCCAAACACAGGCTCGTGTCTTTTGTTTTATTCATATGAGTACCGTCGGGACGCAAGTCGCGGAGACTCGTGTACAGAGAGTACACGAGTCTCCGCGACTTGCGTTCCGACGTCCTCTCTCTCTCTGTCTCTCTCTTTTGTTTTCTTTGCAATCACTATCGGAATGCGCGTGTTGCTTGTAACTGGTGATGAAGCAGTTGAGATTCTACAAATACTGCTTGCTGAAATCTCTCCACTTTTGGCGGATCTAGTTCTAGCCTTAGATTGAACTTGTGGCCCAATTCTTGAGACTCAATTTAAATGAAAAAGTAGTCGTGTCTTCCATGTGCCTTCATTGTAAGAATTATTCCCAACAAAATTATATTATTTTAATTTAAATCTAATGGTTTCTTAAAAATAATAAGATTGAAACCTATTTATGTTTTGAAAGAGATTCCACTTAGATTTATTAACTTAACATGAAAGATCTAGTTACAAGATGTAATAAAAATCTAAATTGATTCCATTAATGTAGACATATTCGCGTTATTCAATTGTGTTTATGAATTTAAAAGTGAATAATGTAGTACGATATCTCGTATTATTTTGATAACACATTCTGTATGGATCAATTTGCTTGCTAATATTTATTATTTAACTCCGCAAGAGCTGCGAAAAATCTAATGATTTATTAATAGCCATCACTATCACGTAAAATATTTTTTTAACAGATTTTAAATTACAAAGGCTTATTGATTGATATAACAACACTTTTAGATATTTATATAGTGCCTTAAAAAAGCTTAAAAAAGTAGCTTTTGACAAATTGCCTCGTTGAATAAAATCGAAAAAAGTTTTTTCACAAAGTTTCTATAATCGGCAAATTCAGTAGGCTCACAGCAGTGTTTTTAGTGGGTGATGAACCTCACATAACAAAGTCGTGTCCCCGAATGGTACAATACTCCAGATGGTTCGGTAGATATTGTGCACCGTTAAAAAAAAAGATATGCTAAGCATTATAATGATTTATTTTGCCGGAAACACATTGTTTTAAATGAAGAAGCCAAAACAACTCAAACCCTACTGACCTCATACGAAAACAGTGAAATATAAGCTCATACATTGTGCGTAACAGAAATTGTATTAGGCATCCGAGGTGCGGATCGTAAAAGGTTATTCAATATCCCTTGTATATAACACCCATTTTGGGTTGATAGGTTCTCCCTGACTATGGTGAGGTACCAACCTACTTAGTTGACCGATAATAATTTGGATTAAATTCGGTAAACATTGTAAATTAAGTGACCGGTAAAGCAAAGGGTTTCAGTTTAATCCGACGAGCTGTTATGCCGGGAGAAAAAATGGTTTACATTTTGAATAACTTTCATTTTGACTGTATTTTTTGGTTGAATTTTTGGATGTTTTCGTAAAGATAAATGGTCGTCCTATGCTATTAGTAATTTATTTTAATTAATTCAGTAACTCGGCAGTTACACACTCACACGCTGATATGATGGATGATTTTCTATTGGCAAAAATCATCTCATCGACATAAGGGGCCTTACGGCATAAGCGAAGACCCATATCGGAAAAATGGATTTACTATAATAATACCCCCACTACTCTAGAGTATAAACTTGGGGTTTACAGTAACTGCCAAACAAAGCCAGTGCATTATCCAATAACAGCTCTAATTTTGAAGATGAAACAGTATCCACCTCCGAATTCCTATCAAACTCATCTTGACTGAAAATTAACCAGCTCAGTTCATCCCTCCCCCTTCATTCAAGTCAAACAATACAGTTTTCGCGCAGTTGCTTCTTTACAGGGAGGATCGAATTATCCGTTAAGAAAAGCCGTCAAGGTTCCTTAATGAATAAATGATGCAGAAACTTTAGAGATTCAATGTTTTGATTATATCTAATTTCGTAAATGATTTGTTTTTGTTTTCTGTAAAGAATACAAATGGAATACAAGTTTAAGCAGTATACATATTTTTAAATTGAACACTAAAGCTGTCTCGCTGGTCTAGTGGTCCACGGAGTTTGTCTAATAATTATAGAGAAACAAAATTGTTTTTATATTATTTTTCACTTTACTCCTACGAGAATAAGCTCCTTAACAATAACGCACTACTTTCAACCTGACTTTCTCATTAGAAAACCGTCTCAAGGTCATAAATCAGGCACACGCATATAACACGTAAAGAGCTTTTAGTCGAAAACCTACATTTTATCTACGCCCAACAAAAAAATAAAAGAGTACCAAAAATAAAAGGCCAGTACTCGTAAATCGAGACCCCAAAACAGCCACAACATAAGAGATATTAAATAACAGCCCCGATCCACACCTCGGGAGCCTGATTGAATTTCTGTTCCGCATGATTTATCGGACATAAATACGGTTCCGTTGTATCCATGGACGGCTGATCATGCAGTTTTGTGGCCGCCATTTTGTTTATTGAATTCTGGAAAATGTGTACAGGCTTTGTTTTAGTTTGTAACCATTGTTGATACTTATTTATTCCGTTGAAAGGAGGAGCTCGTAGGTTACAGGCCACATTTACCAGCCTCTCATCCCGAGACGTTCCGGGCGTCGAGGGCCACGGACGTTGCGGACGGTCAGAAATGAGTTCCGTTATTTGCCATACGGCTACGGAACCCTATAAACAAGATTATGAATTATTTACTTCTCAGTAAGCCACCCCATGAGCAGAATTTTAGGTCACTAATTATGTGTAAGTTTTACTTGGAAGTAACTAAGGAAACACAATAAGCTCGAACAAACATCAAAAGAAAATCGTTCATTTGTCTTCAAACAACAATAATTACCTACTGCAAAATATTCTTCCACATTGTTTATTGGTTTGTTGTCATAAAAACTGGTCAATATAATATATAAATAAATCAATGCCATTTTTTGTTGTAATTTTATAACTCAAGAACGGTCTCACCTATCCAAATCAAATGTTTAGGCTTTGTTTGGACTATTTAGCAGATGGTTTATGTGAAGCTTGCACAAAATCGGTCTAGCGGTTCTTCATTTATCACATTTCTTGTGACAAATGAATTCAATAAATGGCGGATCATTTTGATAATGGGGATTTTGATGACTTGGACCCAGTAGGTGGCGCTGCTGTCCGGGAAGTACGACGTCTGCCAGGTCCGCTAGTAATTTATAGAAATAGCTCCCACTGTGGAATTTTAAAAGGTTAGCTAAAGATAAAGCCAATCAGGCCTGCGGGATGTTGTAAGAGATACCGCGGCTTTGACATAAAGGGCTAAGAAGGAACATGGGTGGTTTTTTAGTCAGTAGAAGTCTGACACTCCCTTTCGCTCTGCCCAAGAGCGGGAGGGGTTATTTGATGATTTCCCACCCCCAAAAAAAAAAAGCTAAAGATTGCTGACTGTCCCGGTGGTCTAGTGGCTGCAAGGGCGAAGCTTGTACAAGGAGACCTGAGTTTGATTCCCAGGTTATTTTAAGTTTCATTGGGTTTCTCCATCAGGAAATTCTCAGTAGCAGCCACGCGGTATGGACCCTTGATGGCAATAGACTCGCTCCCTATTACATGTAAGTTTTAAGTAATTGTCGTAATGAGGGCTTTTTTATGGGTACACCTCTGCCTGACCCTTCGGGAGTTCCAGGCGTGATGTTATGTTATGTTCTAAAAGCACACTACTTCTAGTCGAACGAATATTGGCTCTGGCTTACGAGTCGGTCGTTGTTTCGATTCCAAGTCGACTACTTTTAAAACGGTAACGACATATTTTCTCAATTTTGTATAGATTATTTTTTTACTTTTTCATGACGTACACAGTGGTAACATTGAGCTGATTATTCTACCCAACCGTACTTTTTGTATGCATATATAAAACGCGAAAATTTAAACCCATCTTTCCATAATTCAGCAACCACGAACCAAAAAACCCACTCGACAATCTGGCACACATTTGAACGCTCTCGCCAACCACCAGCCACTACCAACCAACAAGTTAATGCAGCAAAAACTGCGTCTCAAGTACTGAACTCAGTAATAACTTTTTGATGGACATCCAAGTATGATCGCGCAGCCCAACTGTCCCCTTTGGCAGCGTCCAGACACACGCTTTGCCAAAAAGGTTTTTAGTAGTATAATCCAGCTATGATTTATTTGCTGTAAAACGTGAGTAGGTAAAGTGGTTGTGAGTCCACGACGTCGTCTTGGGAGTAATTTTTGTTTTGAGGAATGTCTGGGACATGTTGTATGTATGGTTTTGTTTTCTTTGATATTATTATAATCTGATTATTTTGTTTTAGTTTAATTTTAAAAAGGTTGCATGTTGCGGAGATGAGAATGTTGAGGTGGATTTGTGGTGTGACCATAACGAGTATATCAGAGGAAGTTTAAAAGTTGCGCCAATAGGGATGTATAAGTATAATAAGTATAAGTATAACGGGCTGGTGTCCGCAACTCCACGCTCAATGCGCGTATTTTACGTGCGGGTGGGAATATCACTCGATCCACCCCAGCTCCCCGAGAAAAGCCAGCAACCCCTTGGTGTTACTGGCAATCTCGCGGAGAGTACCTGGGTCACCGAAGTATTTGGCCCTGTATGGGGCAACCCCCGGACAGTGCAGGAGCACGTGGGCTGCTGTTTCTTCTTCCTCCATGCAGGCTCGACACAGAGGACTATCTGTGACTCCTATAACAAAGAGGTGCTTGTTAAAAGTACCGTGTCCAGTGATGGCAGCCGTTACTGTGCGTAGCTGCAGTTTAGTTAGCCGGAGCGCTTGTTTGGTGAGGCGAGCGTCGATGGCGGGACGCGCCTTCTTGGCCTGCCTACACTCGCCGTGGTCTAGCCACAGCTTGGCGTGAAGTTCTTTGGTACGTTTCCTTACCAGCGTGCGAAGATAGCCGAAAGGTAGCGGCACGATGGGTTCTGGGCCCACCGCCGCCATGCTCGAGCCCCTTCGAGCGAGTTCGTCCGCTGCATCGTTGCCTCGGGAGTCGCTATGTCCTTTTATCCATTGAATGGTTATATTATTGAGGTTACCAACCTGGTTCAGGCGTTGGTGGCACTCGTGTATTAGCCCGGAATTCACCGTGTGGCTCCTTAATGCCAGCAGCACTGCCATGCTGTCTGAGAGTATGCGGATGGAGTGTTCCTTTACCTCCCGAGCCAAGATGGCAGATGCCGCCAGGGAGATGCCCATGCATTCTGCCTGAAAGACAGTGTTGTGGGCCCCCAAAGGCACGGCTATGTGGATGTTGAGGTCTTCCGAGAAGACCCCGGCTCCAGTACCAGTACCTGTTTTAGATCCGTCCGTGAAGATCCTTAATTCTGCAGGGTTAAGTCCCTCGCAGCGGTGGTCCTCATGGAGTTGGATTTTGTATTTCTTATCGAATACGTACTGTTTGGGTACTCGATCGTTAACAGCTTTCACCAGGGGGAACTCACTTTGGATTCCCTCTAGTGCCGCAGTATGCTGCGTGCACTTCTTACCCTAGAGTTGTAGCGTATTGAGGCGCAACGCCGTCATCGTTGCTTCCTGCTGAATGAACAGGTGGAGCGGCGGAAGCCCCAGTATCGCTTCGAGAGCTGCGGTCGGAGTTGTCCTCATGCAGCCTGTGATCGCCATGCAGGCGAGCCTTTGCATACGTTGCAGCTTGCTTATCGCTGTGATTAATTTGGTTCGGGGCCACCAGACCACTGCCCCGTAGGTGATCATGGGTCGGATTACCGCGCAGTAAAGCCAAAGTATAATTTTAGGGGATAGGCCCCACTTCTTACCTATCATCCTCCTGCATTGCCAAAAGGTGATGCAGGCCCTGTTAAGCTTGTTGTCAAGATGACTGCTCCAATTTAACTTACTGTCCAGGATAACTCCCAGGTATTTGACCTCGTTGGTTACCTGGAGCTCAGTATCGAATAGCTTAGGTAGGCGATGAGGGCCTAGCGTTCGTTTTTGGGTAAACATGACAAGTTCAGTTTTTGTGGGGTTCACTGAGAGGTCGAACTCAGCACACCATCGCTCAACTATGCGTAATGCCTGCTGAGTGAGGTTGCAGATTGTCCCTGTCACCTTCCCCGAGATGAGGATGGCGAGATCGTCTGCGTACCCAATAGTGTAAAAGTGGTTAGCATTGAGCTTCGCGATGAGGTCATTAATCACCAGATTCCAGAGGAGGGGCGACAGTACTCCTCCTTGGGGACAGCCCCTGGCTATCACTGCTGACTGCTGCTCTGCACCAAGGCGGACGACTCGTTTGCTAAGCATATTGGTAATCCAGTCTATCAGTACCTGTTCCACCCCGTGTCGGGAAAGAGCGGCGCTGATGCTGGAGAAGTTTGTTTTGTCGAAGGCTCCTTCGATATCTATGAAAGTACCCAGGCAGATACCCTTCTGATGGATCGCTTCCTCTATCCGGCCAACCACTAGATGCAGAGCGGATTCAGTGGACTTACCCGCGCTGTATGCGTGTTGATTTGCGTGAAGAGGTATTGCTTTTAGAACGCCATCCCTCAGCTCTCTCTCGCATATCTTCTCCATGGTTTTCAGGAGAAAGGAGGTCAGGCTGATCGGCCGGTAGGATTTGGCGTTACTATAGTCACTCTTACCTGGCTTAGGGATAAATATGACTTTCACTTCCCTCCATCCTTTTGGGATGTACCGAAAGGCTAAGCACGCCCGTAATATGGGCACCAGTCTTTCAGCTATGGAGGGTCCACCCCATTGCAGTAGTGCAGGGAACACCCCGTCCGGACCGGACGCCTTGAAAGGATGGAAGCACCCGATCGCCCACTGGATTTTCTCCAGCGTGATCATCATGTGAGCATATTTCCAGTCGTTTCCTGTTGGAGTTTGGTTTACCTCAGTCCAGTCGATTGTGGGCGTGAAGACGCAACCTGGGAAGTGAGTTTCAGTGAGGACGCGCATCGCCTCTTCTGGAGTAGTGGTAAGCGTGTTGTCAGGTTTTCGGAGCACTACAGGTCCAGCAGAGTTCTGCTGTGCTAGTATTTTCCTTACCCTGTTTGCTTGTTGGCAGGATTCTATTTTCCCGCAGAATTTCCTCCAGCCAGTAGATTTTTTCTGCCGGATGCATTTTTTGTAGCTGGATTTGGCCGCCCTGTAGACGTCCCAATCCTCGTCAGCACAGGTGTTCATGGCTCTGTTTAGGGCTGACCTTACCTTCCTGCGCTTGCGTTCCAACTCAGGTCCCCACCATGGTTGCTTGCCTGGTGTTGTGGGCGCAGTGGTTTCAGGGCAGGATGAATGATAACTGTCTAACAGTGATTTCGACAGGTAACTTACCTGTTCTTCGATCTGGCTCGAGTTCTCAAGGGTCGACCAGTGCTTTGTTGGCGCAAGCTTGGTTTCAAGGATACGAGTGTAGGCAGCTCGGTCCGTGTTGCGTGGGTTGCGGCGTGGCAGTACAGGTGTCACACAGACTGGGATGTCAAAGCGGATCCACCTGTGATCAGAGCAGGAGGCCTCTTTCGAGACCTGCCACCCGGTTATGATGGCCGCTGCGCCTTCCGATGCCAGAGTTAGATCAATAATCGTTCGACTGCGTCTGGTGACGAAGGTTGGTTCGGAACCTGTATTTAGTAGGGTTAGGTTTGTCGTAAACATATAGTCAACTAAAGCCTTACCTCTTTCGTTCTGCGTGTTCATGCCCCACAGAGGGTGATGAGCGTTTGCGTCGGCCCCTATGACCACCTCCAAGCGTGTGCACTCACAGTGTCTTACGAGGCGGGCGAGGTCATGCGGGGGTGGCTCCTCAGCCTCAGGCATATATGCCGAGACGAAGGCCACCTCTACTTCCGTGTCCCCGCGCTGTAATAGCAGCCTGGCTGCAGAGATATCCCTGCAACAGAATTCCGTAAGTGGCTGTGCTTTTATGTTACGCGTCGTATAGATGCACGATCTTGGATTATCGTGCTCTGAGCTAAATAGAAGCTTACCCCCAAGATTGGAAAGTCCTTGTATTCGTCCCGCCCTGATCCACGGCTCCTGGATCAGGACTATGGCCGTGTGTTGAACCTCCAGCCACTTCCGTAGCTGAGCCGTTGCGGTCTGACTGTGGTGGAGGTTTGCCTGCAGGACTTTACAGGTTAGCGAAGGGGACGCCATCACTGGTCGATCCTTCCTCGTCTCCCTCGAGCCGCAGCCCAGCAAACAGAAAGTCGGGGTCGAAGCCGCCCTCCTCCAGGTCAGAAGCCGATGACAATATATTGTCATCGAGCTCCCCACCCGACGAAAGGACGGTCTCCACACCGGCAACTGTTGGGGCCACTGGCGCTGCTCCCGCAGGCACGTCCGTAGGTAGCACCGTTGTGCTCGTGGAGGGAGCTGCCTCCTCCACCCGTGTTACCCCCGATGTGGTAGCTTCTGCAGCCGGATATCCCTGAGGGACATGGACAAACTTGCCGTTCGGCGTCTGGAACATGACGTAAACCCTCCCGGCACAGAAAGAGAGTCGTCGTCCGGCGTCCATTAATGTTGGGATCTGGTCTTCAGGGATCCCAACTACCATGAAGCAAGCCTTCTCCTGCTTCTTGGCTTGCAGCATAGTCCACCTCCTTATGTCCAGCCACCGATTCTGGTGGCATAGGAGGCGCCCGATGTTGTGCGGGTCCGTAAAAACACCCTGGTCGTCCGGGATGAGTATGCCGCAACGTACGCGGCGCCTTATGTCAGCCTGCCTCCTGATCACGAGTGAAGCACCAGTGGGAGGAGGCATCTCGGCGATGAGCGTTCTCAGCCAGTTTAGGGTGACCTCGCTATCACACCACAGCCTGAGGGCCCCATCTGCAAACGCTGGCCTCGCATTGAAGACGGGCACCGGCAATTCCTCCGCGTCAGGAGAACAAGCTTCGGCGAGCATCTTCCTCTGAAGAGCTTCGAGGATCTGGTCCGCCACCTCCTTGTTGATCTGACCTGTCTGGCCGCATGTGACTGCGACGTCTAGGTCAGATCCTGCAGCTTGGGCATAGCTCCGATTAGCGACCCGCTTGGACTTATCAAGCCGCGGCCGCTTGCGCTCCCCTCGAGGCGACGAGGTCTCGTTGAGAGCTCGCTTAGCCGCGGCCTGATCATTCCGAACAGGTCGCTCCGTAACCGCCTTAGCTGGTCCTTCCACTGCGCCGGCTGGTGGTTGACTAGGTCTTGGTTGGCTATTGCCGTCCTCTGCCTGCAACCGCTTGCCTGCGGAAAAGTTGACGTTAGCTACGGTCGGTTGTGCCTGACCTGCGGCATTCGCCAGCATTAGTTGACGGGACTTACCCTTCCCTTGAGCTGCTAGCCGTTGTTTTTTGTTCGGCCTATTCCTTCTCTTAGCACCACTAGCCAAGGGGGCCTGAGCAGCTTGCACTGCGGGGTCCGCACATTGGCGACGTGATGCCGGAGCATTACCCTTCTTCTTACCTTTGTTCCTGCCCTTCTGCACCTGCCAGTTACGTGCGAACACGTCGTCAGGGGTGCAGAGCTCCACCGAACGACCAGTGTCGGCCGAGGGGCGACTAGAGGAGCAATGGGCGGGGGAGGATTTGGCAGCAGAGCCCGACCACCGGCGTTAACCGTCGCGGGGGGCTGAGCACCCTGAAGGGGGGAAGGATCGGTACTGGTCCCATGCAGCTCCGATGTCCTACCCTTATTGTGGGACTTGTTGGTCTTGGCCGCGGTATTCGCCGTAGCCGGACCAGTGCCCGCACTGGAGCCCGCCGCGTTTGCAGCCGAACTCCCGGGGGCCGAAGAGGTGCTAGGAGCACCCTTCTTCGGAGTTTTGGCTTTCGCCTTCGCTCCGGTGTGTGTGTGTGCATTGTGAGTGTTTGTGTCCGTAGTTTTTGTATGTGTGTGAGTGGATGGTGTGTTTGTGTGTGTGTTAGTGGCGTCAGATTGTTTGTTGTCCATAGTATAGTGTGATGTAATTCGTCTCTTTGGCTTCCCACCCTCCTTGGAGCCCGCACCAGGGAACGTCTCGCTACAAGCTAGCTCGAACGTTAGGACTACCATCGAGATATAGGAGCGTGAGGCTGGTTCACAGTGCGACATCGGGTGCTTGATCGGGTTGGCATAGGGGACTGACTATCCCTTCTGAACTGATCAACCCTCACTTACACCGTCAGCATGACCTTCACCACCGCTTTGGCCATCCTAAGACAACCTCCGCGGACCTCCCACTCCTCACCGTGACCCTCTGACGGGACACTATGGCCATTTCCCTGCCCCCGGCTATTGGGCAGGGCCACCGTTTCGCTTGAAATCCGGACCAAAGAGGGCGTGTTGCCTTGCGGACACATTACCGCCAGCGCCGCTCGGCTCAACCCCCCAGGACTCCTTCATCCCCGCTTACGGCGCTCAACTGCGCAGGTCCTAGCGCAGGTGACTGTTTGTACCTGCTCGATGCCGCTTTGAGCGGCAACCAAGCCCACCACCATTCAGTCACGGATGGTGGCGGTGAGGTAGGGTGGAACGCGCCTGGTGGTTTTTGTTACGTCTATTTCTTATGGAATTAGACCAAGAACGGGGTGGCAACCGCGTGAAGGCGAACTCACCAGACTTGCCTTGAGGATCTACACGACCGTAGCGCTCTCCCTCAAGACCCCGCCACCTTACCGCCTCTGAGGGAGGCAGTAAGGCAGACCTGCATCTATACTACCAAGCAAAGCATAAGCAAAGCGTGTCGTTGTGCAACCGCAAAAGCATAAATACAAGCCGACCCCCAATAGGGATGTTTACTGACTTTAAAAAATGTGATTCTAATTAGTCCGTCAGTTAGATTAACGAAAAATATTGGATACGTATTTTTTGTTTTCTCAAATCAATAAATATTGACGAAGTAAAACTCGTCAAAGATTTGAGTCCCTGGTGACGTTACTGACCGCTAAAAAATGCTATACTACATCTTAGAGTATGACGTCACACGAGTTTTCAAAGCACTGTATCGTCTTCATTGATTGTTTACGTGAAGAAATAAAAAATACGTGTCCAATATTTTTTTGTAATCTGTAGGACGGACTAAATTTGATAGTTAAAAGGGAATCGACTGACATGGTATGGGCATGTGATGAGGAAGGATGAATCACATGTGACTAAAAAAGTGATGAATATAAAATGTGGATTGATGGAGCGTGTGAGGTGTGATATAAAGGAAAAAGGAATAAATGATAACGTGACGACTGACAGGGCAGAATGAAAGAAAAAATTGTGTTGCGCCGACCCCAATTGACATGGGCTAAGGCAGGTAGATGATGATGATATCGCCTAGCCCAAGGGTATATTTGCTGTAAATCGGTTCTTTCACAATAGGGTTTATAACAAAAAAATCTAATTAATACGTCAGATAGATTTCTAAAAAATATAGGACACGAATTTTTTTCTTTTTTCACGTAAACAAATAATGAAGACGATAAAGTTCTTTGAAAACTCGCGCGTATATTCTAAGACATTAGTATGGCATTATTTACCAGTCAGTGACGTGACAAGCCCCCACTCAAATCTTTGACGCGTTTTATCTTCGTCAATTTTTATTGATTTGATAAACAAAAAATACGTATCCAATATTTTTCGATAATCTAAGAGACGGACTAATTAGAATCATATTTTTTTAAGTCAGTAAACATCCCTTTTCGGGAATAAGTCGATTTCTTCAACTTGTGTACGGACAATGAAAATAGGTGTTTACAAAGCAGATGTGAGTGTTACCCTAAGTGGACACAAAATACCTTATTGGTGAAGTTTTGCAGAAAGTACAGGTGTGTAGAAGTTGCAACCGGTGTGCATTTATGATATATGAACGTATACGAGGCAATAGGAGTATCAACGGATGGTGGCGTTCTGTGGGTTTTGTCCACCCCCTTGCAAAACGACGTTTGTTTCTGTACGTATCAACAGACCATAAAACATCTCACACTATCTCAACTAATAAATCTTGCTAACCACTTACCTACTTTTATTACTTCATCAAACAGATAGAAACCCATTACAACATAAAATCATCAGTTCTCGATCCCTAACAATCAACTTACCTCTATCAATAAAACTGCCATCAGCGCCTACTAATCCCTAATAAATTTATATCACCCCATCGATGCTTGATATTTTGTCCACGTGACAACTGCGACCATACTACATGATATTGGCAACACTGGTCACGTTGCCTGCCAAACACTAGTTAGGAGCAACGATGACGAAGCACAATCAATTGTATCAATAGTGATGTCTGATGTTATATGATTTTGTCTTTGAAGTGGTTTTTGTGAGGGGGAATGTGGTATTAAAATGTTTATTTATTTATTTATTATCACAATGTTTTCTTTGCCATTATAGATATAATGCGACAAAGTAACTTAAATATAATCTAAATCTTACATGCTACACAGTATTTAGCCCTTGTGAAGTCACTCAGTGTACAAGTGAATATATCTAAGGTATCCGCCACCGTGTTGAGAGTGCGCAGCGCACAGTCAGCATTGCGCGCCCCAGCAGGTTAGTGCGCGCATGCAGCACCACGAGCAGTTGCGATTTGCGCCGCCGTTCCACATACCTATCCGGTAAATTGAACCCTATTTTCGATAATATGCCTGAGTTTTGATACTACCTCTTAAAACTTTAAAACGTTAGGCTTCTATGTGTACATAAAGTTACTAAGCAAACAACAAAAATCTAGCCTTTACTCCCTGCAAAGGTTCCATGAATTAACTGGCGATTCTATTGCCATCAACATCAATTGAGAAATTCGTGATGGATGAATCTAATATCACTGTGCCAGCCCTTTTTTTTTTTTTTTTTTTGGTGGTTGTAAAATCATCGAATAACCCCTCCCGCTCTTGGGCAGAGCGAAAGGGAGTGTCAGACTTCTACTGACTAAAAACCACCCATGTTCCTTCTTCGCCCTCTATGTCGAGGCCGCGATAACCGTTGGACTACCCGCGGCCCCGACAGGCGTCGGCCCTTTCGGGCCCCTCCCATGTTGCTGACATCTTTTTGAGGCACTGTGCCAGCCCTAGGAATGGCACCCAGGACCTCATGTACTTCACGGTCTCTAGTCGCGCTTGCAATCACTAGACCAACGATACAGTCAACTAAGTATAAATATGTATAATGATCATCATCATCAGTCTTTAATGTTCCCACTGCAGGGACTCAGGCCTCCTCTCTAGAAGAGGGATGGGCTATCCACCACGCGGGCCCAGTGCGGGTTGGTAGATGTCACATATCTTCGAATTTTTTGATTCAAAGACATGCCAGTCTCCTTACGATGCTTTTCTTCACCGTTTTGAGAGCAGCAGTGATGAAATAAATTACACAAAGTAATGTGCCTGCCTGGATTCGAACCCACGACCGTTCGTAAGTCGGGGCCAACACCACTGGGCCACCGCTGGTCTCATATAATAATAATGATGTAAAATCAAAGTTGCTTTCTTTGTATGTGTGGATGCTTGCATACAACATTATCACCATTTGCATAGCCACCATTCCAATTTATTGGAATTGATTTCCAATCTATCCAGCATGAGAAGTGGACATTATGGTTTTGCTCAGTTATTTTCTTCTGATTAATTTCTTTGCGGGAACCAAGACATTTAAATATTGTTTCTCTGAGACTTCGTCGAGTTTCATTGTCTCGGCTCCTCTCTGGTGGTCGCCCCAGTTGATTTTGGCTTTTAAACGTAGTTTGAGAATAATGTGGCAGGCTAATCGATTAAAAGAAAAAGCCTGTGCAGTTATGTACAGTAACCGACAATATTTCACCAATATTTTACCTAAAGCGACGAACATATAAGCAAATAATTTTGAGGATCAAATACTGCAACATTTTGTAATTGCTTACCCTTAATCTAGGAGAAGATTTCTTTACTCATTAGAGTTATTTTAGATCGTTGATGGTTGTCGGCGTTGTAGGTGGAAATATGTATTACAATAAGAACACAGACCTGTTCCTTACCGCGTGACCGTCGAACTGACAGTTCAAACCCAATACACGCATTTTTGTTTTATCAGATCCGTGTGCGTATTGTATAATTACTTGCTGCGGTGTAGGAAGAATGAAGAAGAAGAAATTTATAGACTTTGCCCCACACTAAGAACTTCTCCTATATCGTGGGCAAACATTTAAACTCATTATAAACAAATACCCAGACCCGAAACAACTATCTGTAGGCCATACAAATATTTCTTCCCTGCGAGTATCGTATTACTGCTTGAGCCACTGCGCCAACCATGCCGTCAATTCCTCCCACTCTAGCCTGAGCGGAACGGAGTGTCAGACTTCTTCAGAATAAAAACCACCTATGTTCCTTCTTAGCTTTTTGTATCCGGGACCGCAGTATCTCTTTCGAACAACCCAAAAACAACGCAACCCCGACAGTAACCAGTATGCCTTTTTTTTTTGGCGGGTGGAAAATCATCATATAACCCCTCCCGCCCTTGGGCAGAGCGAAAGGGAGTGCCAGACTTCTACTGACTAAAAACCACCCATGTTCCTTCTTAGCCCTATATGTTGAGGCCGCGATAACTAGTGTACAACCCGCAGCCCCGACGGGAACCAGTATGCCTGAGACATATTTCTTGATTGTATGTAAAGCCAAATCAGAGTTCCAAGGGTGGCATAAAAACTCTTACACCAAGTACCACCACCAGGCACTAACCACACGATAAAGAAATAAAGATTATGTTTTCCAACCTCAGAAACCGCAAAACTACAATACCCTATTGTAGTTTTGCGGTTGACAAAAACTACAATACCCTATTGTACTTTTGCGGTTGACAAAAAAAGTAATTAGTCCGTCAGATAGATTTCCATAAAATATTGTACACATAATATTCACGTAAACAAAAAACGAAGACGATACAGTGCTTCGAAAACTCGTGTGACGTAATATCGCAATACATGTTTGCCACAAAATGACGTCAAAACATCCCTATTGCAAAGCTCATTCACATTTCATCAATACATATTCACCACAGATGTTAAAACCGAAACAATACCGAACACAAATACCCGTTAAATTCTAAAATTTGAAAATGTAATTAACCATTGCATGACTCCCCACAATGACCACATTCAGGGATCTCACTTAGGTGGTTCATATTTCACAACACATTACTGTCATCGTTCGTACGTCATCAAAATTAGTCGCGATTATCATCATCAGAATGATATGTAGCCTAGTAATTCGTACTAATTAAGTTTCATGGAATGAATCGGAGCTATTTGGATGTAAGTGAGTATTAATTTTGCATACAACTGGTTTGCAGGATTGTAATCCGGGATATGTGATGCGTTGTTACGGAATGGTGTTTCGATTTATCAAATCAATTGCTAAATAACGTTACTTAAATGGTATTCTAAACAATCAAATGGCAATTGGGAGTATATTTCCGGTTAAATTAATTATTTTTGTATTGCACTATGATAATGTAAAGGACTTTGTATGTGTATTTCCAGTTTAAATACCTAACTGACAGATAGGCTGACGAAACTAATCGTGCTGAGGCAAAAATAGATGATCTAATCAATCGGTGTAGCACGATGGAAGGGCTAGTCATAGTAAGTTTCAGATAACTATTTGCGATATCCATGGTATTCTTCTTCTTTTCGTACCAATGGGCTCAAATAATACCAGTACCGTAGTAATGAAGACAAGAAAATAACAGCGTAGGTGCACAGCATTTAACAGTAGTGACAGAAGTTGGCTGTAGCAGTCAACCGGGCCCACGGTCGGTTTTAGTGAAATAATTATCATGTTCAGTATAACCTTTTAACAATAGGGTATTTCACAAAAAAAAATGTAATGATTACGTCCGTTAGATTATCGAAAAATATTGGATACGTGTTTTTTGTTTTATCAAATTAATAAAAATTGACGAAAATAAAACGTGTCGAAGGTCATGCATGGGGGCTTTTGATGTCACTTTGTGTGTAAAAAAGTACTAACCTTGTGACGTCACACGACTTGACACTACTTTTCGAAGCACTGTATCGTTTTCATCTTTTGTTTACGTGAAAAAAGAAAAAAATCTATCTGACGGACTAATTCGATTTTTTTGGTAAAAAACCCTATTATGTTGGGTTACCAAAATATTACATGGAGCGACTGCATACTTGACTTCCACAACTCAGTTAATACTGGGTAATACGATGATACTCTTTAATAAAACTGGTTGTCAGGCTTTCAGGTCACTATCTGTAACGGCTGCCAAAGATCTGTATATAATAATAAAATAATAATAGGAAAGGAAATAATAATAAGTTTATTAATCAAAAGAAAGAATACAGTTGAATACAAAATCGGTGAGCCACAAACTAAGCATAGCCTTGTATCTTGTGACTCGGGAGTGCAAATTTCACAAGATTAAAATAGTTACATCATCTGTGTGTTACAAGTGAAATAGAACATTTTTTTTTTTTTTTTATTTTTTTTTTTTTTTTACATGTGCCAGGTTCAAAACTGCATAAAAACTTTTTGCTCGACCTAATATAAAATTTTACGACCAAACGAAACTGAAAATACAAGGTGGGCCAATAGATGTGTCCAGAAGTGTACAAAGATACAAAAATAATGAATATTTCACAAACATATTTGTAGGTACTATACGTGCATACTCATACGAAAAATACAAATTACATAGAGATTCATACAACTCTAAAGTTCACAAAAAAAAAAAAAAAAACATCAGGTACATAAAATTAAACTCCGAAACCACAATCACCTAGTGACGCGTCCTCCCGGAACAGTACATTACGTTAAAAAATATATTGAAAATTTGAAGGTGAACAAATGTACAATAAAATACCATTAATAATAATAATAATAAATCAGGTGGTCAGGTTATATCTCACCTCCTTTACATGGATGACCTGAAACTCTTTGCCCCCAACGATTTGCAACTGATGGAGCTATTGAAGGTCACTGAAACTTTCAGTAACGCCATCAGGATGGAATTCGGTGTGGACAAATGTGCGATCATGCATGTAAAGCGAGGGGAGATTGTGGAATCTGTGGGAACCCAGCTCACAGATTCCATAAATCTTAGATCCCTCTCAGCAACCGAAACCTATAAGTATTTGGGTATGTCGGAAGCACTGGGCATCAACGTTGCCGACATGAAACAATCGTTGAAGGAGCGCTTCTTTGGCCGCCTGAGAAAAGTATTTAATAGTCTTTTATCGGGCGGAAATAAAGTGCGAGCCTTCAACGGTTGGGTCATGCCGGTTTTGATGTACTCTTTCGGTATACTCAAATGGACTCAAACAGAGCTAGACGCCCTGGATAGGCGGGTCCGTACATTGTTGACGACATATCGAATGCATCACCCACGTTCTTCGGTTATGAGACTGTATATCCCACGGAAGTGTGGAGGTCGAGGCTTTTTAAATGCTAAGACTCTTCATAATCGTGAGATATGCAGTCTCAGGGAATATTTCCTAGAAACCGACGTGGGGATGCATCGAGATGTTGTAGCAGTGGACAGGGGCCTTACCGCGCTCTCCTTGACTAAAGAGAATTGGCGCAAACCTGTAGTGCTTGACACTAACGACCGCATGGAGGTATGGCAGAGTAAGGAGCTTCACGGACGCTTTTTCCGGGCCCTACACGGGCCTGATGTAGACTTCCTAGCGTCCGTGGCCTGGCTACGTTCCGGGGAACTCTTCGGAGAAACCGAAGGTTTTGTCTGTGCAATTATGGACGAAGTTATGATGACCAATAACTACCGGAGATTTATTGTGAAGGACGGTACGGTTGACATATGTCGGGCATGCCACCGTCCGGGTGAATCAATCCGTCACATTATCTCCGGGTGTTCTCGTCTGGCTAACGGAGAATATTTACATAGACACAACCTTGTAGCCAGGATTATCCATCAGCAACTTGCTCTGCAGTACAACCTTGTGGAATCAGAAGTGCCGTACTACAGATATGTGCCCGACCCAGTTCTCGAAAATGGCCATATCACACTGTACTGGGATCAATCCATCATCACTGACAGAACTATTATAGCTAATAAACCTGATATAGTGGTGGTGGATCGATCAGAGCGGCGCGCAATGATCGTTGACATAACCGTCCCGCATGACGAGAACCTCGTGAAAGCCGAGAAAGATAAGCAAATCAAGTATCTTGACTTGGCTCGCGAGGTTGTCGACATGTGGGATGTGGACTCAGCGATCATTGTACCGATAGTCGTTTCAGCCAATGGCTTAATAGCCAAGAGCCTCGACCAACACCTGAGGAGGCTCTCGTTAGGCAGCTGGATCAAGGGCTTGATGCAGAGAGCGGTACTCCTGGACACGGCACGCATTGTTAGGAGGTTCCTTTCTCTGGAGCCCTGACCGCCGGTAGCTTGGACCCTGTTCCCGATACCGGTGGGCTACAATTTTTTATATTTTTAAATGTTTTTTTATTGTTTTTTTTTGTAAAGAATATTTAAAAATGTAATAAGTTTGTGACAAAGTAAATAAAGGGAATAATAATAATAATAATAATTTTTTTTATTAAAGAAAAAATAACACAAAAAAGGTGTACATTTAGGCACAGTAGTGTTGTTTCACATACAAAGTTATAATTAGTACATATAAGGTAACTATAACTATAACTATGGCAGCTGGGAGCAACAGCTAACCGTTTTCCGAGACATGAAAGACACTCGGTATAAAATGGACGGCCATCCATCCACAGACCAACCTGAGCAAGTGCTTTTTAAGCTAAAGATCGACCCTAGTGTCGGTGTAGCAGTAAAAACCGTTTGAAAAGTGAGTGCAACGTGACTGCTGCATAATTAAAATAGTGCAACGTTGTAAACTCGTTATAAAGTGATAAGTTAACAGAGCGACAGCGGCTGAGAGCAATCAGTGTTAGTTAGTAATTAGTTTTCATGAGAATAATTGACATTTGTTGAAATAAAAATACAGTATCTAATTCTTAGAAGGCATCCTAAGAATAGATGGAAGGGTGCGAGCGGCAGGTTTTCGCAGGTTGCCGTTCGTTGGATGGCGTTCTAAGGGAAAGGCCTTCCCGTCGGGACTGCGGGATGTTGTAAGAGATACCGCGGCCTCGACATATAGGGCTTAGAAGGGACATGGGTGGTTTTTAGTCAGTAGAAGTCTGACACTCCCTTTCGCTCGGCCCAGAGCAGGAGGAGCCATTTGGTGATTTCTCACCCTTCGAACAAAGTCTGGCCAAGTGCAAGTCGGACTTCCATATGAAGGGTCCCGTACCATTGTAGTAGATATTGAGAGATTTAGCATGTTATTTTAGCACCAAACACTTCTAATAGGTTTTCCTGTAATCTATACTTGTTGAACTAATTTCTGTATTATTTTCAGAATTTATGGCTCAGTAGTTTCGGAGCTAAGGGGGAGGGGAATGTTCGGACAGACAAATAGACTCACGAGTTATCTTATAAGGGTTCCGTTTTTTTCCTTTTAAGGTACGGAACCTTTAAAAGGGGGACGCCTTTGTGCACGATAGATGTCTTCTTTCTGATGATGATTCTTTCAAAAAATTACACTGAAATAAACAAAACTAACTTCTCTTCAATTACAGAAATCACTTTTCATTACTCATACTCTGAAAGTAGGTCATAACATGCCTGCGGAGCGGGATGAAAGTACTACTTTTCAGCCCTAGGGAGAATAACTTTCAACTGACAGCTGTCAAATTATTAAAAAAAAACTTGGTCTACACACGTCTACGTCACATTTTTATTGAACCATGTTCCAACTTTTTATACAGCCATTCAATTACAGCGCGATTTAAAATTAAAATAACACAAAGTTAACTTTAGAATATAATTATACAGGGTGTTTGGAAGGGAGCTGTACATACGCCTAGGGTAGAAACTAGGGATAGTCTGCTACCTACCCCCGCCCATTATATTGACCTTGGCCTCAAGGTTTTTTTTTAATTTATTTTTATTTTTTATTTGACTTTTTTGTGATTTTTTGACTAAAACTACCTGTAGCTCAAAATCTATCCATGGGACCGGTCGGCTAATGGTCTTGTTTTAATCGTTAGAGTCTTAGGGTCCTGCAAAAAATTATTTTACACCAGAAAATTGTGGAGAAGAAAAGTTATGGGGCCTGAAGTACCATAGTAAGGTAAAGAAATAATTTTAAGGGCAACTTTCTATGGGGTTTAAAAAAAACTAACAGGGTTGGAGTTCTTCTGATTTTTTTAAAACATCCTCAGTCCATGCCCTTTCTAACGATATGCTAAAAGTGTATTTATCACTTTTAGTTTTAAAGTTATTAATTAATTTCCGCAACTAGGGCACTTTTACCACCACGAGTCGACATTTGTAAGACAAATGTAATTTCCAGAATTTAAACCAGTTTGGCCTACAGTTGGCAAATTTGTTGTCTCACTCTTACACGAGAGCAACATGTAAGAGACAAAACATGTCATGTCATGTCTCTTTCGCTCTTGGGTCGACGGGGCCGGGCAGGTAACTCGTTGGGGTCTTTGTTAGTCAGTCGAGATTTACCCATCTTAGCTAACTTACGTACTTACCGTTACGACGCTCCACTGTTTTCGTTAATTTTGTTGAGTTTGTTATTACTTCGTTTTTGTTAAGTTTTGTTATTTGTTACCTTGTTGTTGGCAAAATGGCTGGATTTACCAGTGAAGAGTACACCGACATGCTGGTGGTGTATGGAATGGCTGATTGCAATGGGCGCGAGGCACGGAGGATTTATCAAGAACGGTATCCTAACCGGCGAGTGCCTAACCACCAAACGTTTGGCTCAACTTATCGGCGTCTGCGAGAAACCGGAAATTTAAATTTCCGGGAACCAGCCGTGAACAGATTTCAACCAAATTTGGCTGCGGAAGAACGCATATTGGCTGAATTTGAGGAAGATCCGACCAGAAGCGTAAGAACCGTAGCCCGGACGCTTGGTTTAAGCGTGTGGAAAGTCTGGTCGGTTCTTCGCGAAAATGGACGTCATCCTTTCCACTACACCCCTGTTCAAGGTAATTTTTTACATAAAGTTTTTGTTTTTAGCTCTTATGTAATGAACTAGCATGTGAATTTCATAGGCAATTTTTAAATTAACATGAGCATGTGTGTGAGAGAGAGAGAAATGGAAAGACAGAGATAGCAATCAATGTTACATAGCTACTAATTCATAAGGAAACCGCTAACGTTGATATTTTTATTGTTTTAGGCTTAGAGGATAACGACTATGCAAGAAGGGTGGAGTTTTGCCGCCACTTGCTCCATACGGACGTGGAAGATATTAATTTTTTACGGAGTATTCTCTGGACTGACGAGTCCAAGTTTGACAAGGAAGGAATTGTAAATTACCACAATCTCCATCACTGGGCACCCAGAGATCAAAACCCGAGAGTCAAGAGGCACAGAGGTTTTCAACGAAGGTTCTCCGTGAACGTATGGGCAGGCGTCATCGGTAATCGGTTGATAGGGCCGCACTTTTTGCCAGACAACCTAAACGGGCAAAACTACTTAGATTTCCTCGAAAACTATTTGCCTGATTTAGCGGAAGAAGTGTTTGACGAAAATCGGCCCATAGTCTTCCAGCACGACGGCTGTCCTGCTCATTGGAGCCTAGCAGTGAGGGAGCTTCTGGACAACTGCTTTCCTAATTCTTGGATTGGTCGGGGTGGGCCAATTCCCTGGCCCCCAAGGTCGCCTGACCTTACCCCACTCGACTTCTACGTCTGGGGAAGGGCGAAAGAGTTGGTGTACGCAGAAGAAGTACCAACAAGGGAGGTTCTAATTAACAGGATCCACGCCGCATTCGATACAATGCGCGAGGAACTGCTGCTTAGAACGGTGACCGTGGAGATGAGGAAGAGGTGCCGAGCATGTTTACAGGTCAATGGTCATCAATTTGAACAAAATTTGTAATTAATTAAAATTAGTAATTAATTAAAATTTGTAATTTAATGACATTAGTCATTACCAAATTTTTTGTTTCATTTGCCATCCTTTTACGATCGAACACATTTAATTTTCATTAGTTGAAATTTTTGCTTGAAGTGCCCTAGTTGCGGAAATTAATTAATAACTTTAAAACTAAAAGTGATAATTACACTTTTAGCATATCGTTAGAAAGGGCATGGACTGAGGATGTTTTAAAAAAATCAGAAGAACTCCAACCCTGTTAGTTTTTTTTTAAACCCCATAGAAAGTTGCCCTTAAAATTATTTCTTTACCTTACTACGGTACTTCAGGCCCCATAACTTTTCTTCTCCACAATTTTCTGGTGTAAAATAATTTTTTGCAGGACCCTAAGACTCTAACGATTAAAACAAGACCATTAGCCGACCGGTCCCATGGATAGATTTTGAGCTACAGGTAGTTTTAGTCAAAAAATCATAAAAAAGTCAAATAAAAAATAATAATAAATTAAAAAAAAACCTTGAGGCCAAGGTCAATATAATGGGCGGGGGTAGGTAGCAGACTATCCCTAGTTTCTACCCTAGGCGTATGTACAGCTCCCTTCCAAACACCCTGTATTATGACTTTAATCTATTTTAGTTTTAAATTTCTCTAAAATTACATAGATTGCGACAAAATTGCCATTTTTTTTTTAATGATGAACATGAAAATACTGGCTGTATAGCTGGACGACCAGTGGACAAAAAAAAGCGAGAAATTGACAATATTTGATCAGCACAAATTATCTATAGTTAGTAATTATGTTCTTTTTTTTCTCATACTCGTAATGAAAAGCACAGTGTTTACCTCGGGTAAATGACTTATTTAGTCCCTCGAACTATTAGCGCCCTCACTACGATACGGGCGCCAAACCCCGTCTCGGGACTAAATAAGTAACTTCCATGCCTTGGGTAACAATAATACTATTATATAACAAACTTTCTACTCCACACACCTAGTCATAAAACATCCATATTTTTGACACTCAACCACAAATGTAACAAGTTGAACCACTTCTATCAAAACGGTGTAAGATTTAACGACGTGGTTACTATTGACGGCGTTGGTTCGCAGCCAAATAAGTTTGGAACCGAACCTATTATGTAATTATACTGTGAGCATAATTACTGACACTTGTGATGGGAGTTTGGCAATTTTTCATTAATTTTATGAATGATAAAAGCGGTCTGGCAGCTGGATTTTGATTTCAAATGAAATGTTATTACAAAAGCAACTCTATTACGTAAAGCATTTGATTAATAATACATATAACATCACGCCTGCAATCTCTGTAGGGTTAGGAAAAAGTGTAGGTAGTAGAAATAGGGGGTCAATCCTATTGCCACCAACCGGGCATAAGTTGCTACTGAGAAATTCGTGATAAATAACCCAATAACAATTTGCCTGGCCCGAAAATGGAACTCAGGACCTCATGGTCTGTAGTCGCGCTTGCGATCACTGTACCAACGACACAGTTGAATATGATTATGTTTTTTCGCAAGAATTTGATAAAATTCGGCGAATTGTTGTATTCGCAAAGTGACTCGTTTCTTGGAATTATATTATGACAAGTCTTCTTTCAAGAAACACAACACGACAACTACATTAGAATTTCATATTTCTCTTTGTTTGGTGTTTGTTACATCGAGATGTATTTTTGTTCGAAGAATGCGAGAATTCTTTGCTTTTCAAGATTCCCACACAGAGATTTTTAAAACATATTTTTTTCGTGGAAAACACAACATTTTTATCGGTTTTTTCTTTCTTTCTTCTTTCGTATCAACGGCACGTATTATCGAGTTATTGAGTGAGACTTTATGTGGCCAAGTCTTTTGCGGTAATTTGTATGATGTACATAATAAAGAATATTTCTTTATTTATTTAATTCTATTCGGGGAACTTACCGTTAATATGTATAAACAGTGTTCCTAAATAATGTGCATTTATAGGCCATATCGTAATCGTCTTGTCGTTTGCTTTCGTAACAAAAAAATGATTTTTTTTTTTGTAAATGGCATCTCGAAGTACATCCTGGAGAGGATGCTTACTGCTTAACCGGACTTTCCTGTGGATGCCTTGAAATTAAGGGCAAATTACACGCCGAGGGTATCTCCTATGGGGTACGAGCCTCGGTTCAGGGCGTCACTGGGAGTGGACAGCAAGGGAGCAGGCTGGATCTGAGTGGTATTATTATTTTGGGATATCTGGTTAAACTCTTCTGGCCTAGCATCGCGGGCTGGCTCGAGCGAGGGACGGGGAGGGCTAGTTGAAGCGGTGTTCTGCGATGGACCTCGTCGGCGAGATGTGATCAATAAAATTGTGTTTTTCTATCCTCTTAAGATTGTACAGATGTATAGACACTTAGCGCAACTTATACTTATACTTATACTTATATATCTATATTTATCTTCATTATAAATTACTAGCGGACCTGGCAGACATCGTCCTGCCCGGAGAGCAGCGCCACCTACCGGGTCCAATTGCAAATAACAAAATCCGCATTAACAAAATGATCCGCCATTTATTTAATTCACGAAAAATGTGATAAATGGAGAACCGCTTAACCGATTTTATGCAAACTTCACATAAACCATCTTCTAAATAGTCCAAACAAAGCCTAAACATTTGGTTTGGATAAGTGAGCCCGTTCCTGAGTTATAAAATTACAACGAAAAGTGGCATTGATTTTATTTTATATATTTATATTCCCACTGCAAGGTGAGTCCTAGACTTCTCTCTAGGAGAGGGATGGGCTAAATAATGCACCACGCGAGCCCAGTGCAGGTTGATAGATGTCACGTGCCGGTTTCCTCACGATGATTTCCTTCACCGTTTTGAGAGCAGTTGTGATGAAATAAATTACACAAAGTGTTTGTAAGTCGGGCTGCAACAGCTGGCCTATCACTGCTCTCATATATATATATCAAACAAAAGCAATTTTATAGTTTTTTAATTAATTTCCAGTTTATAAATCCTACTATCTTTCGTGTTTACCACACAATGATTGCCTACCCAACTTCAGATTTAAATCACAATTTAACAAGATCGCCAGCAAAACTTTCCCAGAGCTACACAGTTAACGTAATCAATCATCACTTTCGTCATTAACGCGATAACGTCAATTTAATTATCGTGAGATAATCCTCAGGGCAGCACGGATGAGAATAGATTATAACACAATGAATGAGGAGGTATTATATTGTCGGGATAGGATATTTTTGTGATTAGGTTAAATGTGTGTGGTGTGCTGTTGTGGTATTATGGGGATTTGTTTATCATTAATTGATACAAGTATGTTATGCAACGGTGTGTGACAGAAATAGGTGAATGTGTAGCGGTGTATGTTGAAAATCTATAAATAAATAAAATAAAATAAAATTCATTTATTTCAGACAACTTGATCCAATAAAATATTTAAATAAAAGTAAAGTTAGTTTTAAAAAAAATTAAATAAATTAATACTGAACTCAAACATTAAAAATAATCAAAATAATTAAAAATTCTCATTCATACAATATTAAAATTAAACATACAAAAACTAAAATAAGAATAAATTACATAATTCAAAAATTAAAACATTCAGCATTGTTTTTTTTCATATGAATTTTATTTTGGAGGTCTGAAATTTGCTGTGTATTATTCTATATCGACTTCAGTTCACAATTTTGGCGAAGACATCGCTACATACACACACACTGTCTTTTTCATTCAGTTTAGTTTTTTATTTTATTTTTTAATGTTTGTTGTGTGCACTTTGTGGTAATGTAAAAATAGATAGGTATGTTTTCTTTACACAAATAAAAACAGATAAATTGAGAACCTCCTATATTTGGAAGTTTGTTAAATAGTTACGTTACATATTAGCGCTATGGCTGCACGTTCATAAGCCTCAACAACCGAAACAGCAACGTATTATTTCGTGCCCACCTGCCGCCTTCTCAATCAAAACTTTGGTTGTTACTCGTGACAGACTGGCAGACAACGCGAAGATTGCATTTCCTTCTGAGCATGTCAAGGGAAAATGAAGGAAATTCACTCTTCATACATTTTGAAAGGCATTGTTAGAAGTATCATCGTAAAGTCAGTGTAACGCTAACGTACACTGCTACATAAACACTTTCATTTCGTTGCATCTTTAAGTTTTCCTCGTTCGTCTCTAGTCGCAACCTCGGCTGCTGAGTCTTGAGTGCAATTCCCGGATCATGCAAAGAGTGTTCTTGGGTTTTTAATTAGAAATTCCTTTGTTGCAATCCGGAGTTTGGAAGTTTGTTATAACATACACGTGCCTTGAAAAGAACACGTTATTATCATTGATCCTGCGGCTGATCTCTCTCCGGTCATGTCAGATTGCGCTCCATTACTCTAGGAAAATAATTAAAGAAAGAGTGCACCAGTGTCTGCGTATACACTTCCATACCACAGTATCTCTAGCGCTGTAATTTAATTGCTGCGTGAAATCGTAGGACGTGTCCTTGCTACCATCATCAGCCTATAATGTTCCCACTACAGGGACTCAGACTTCCTCTCTAGGAGAGGGATGGGTTTATAATCCATCGCGCAGGCCCAGTGCGGGTTGGTTGGTCCTTATTGTACTAATCACAAAATTCAATCTCAAGGCTGCCATTCAGATATTCCTGATGAAAAAGCCAATAAAAATTTACTCGAATACTCAACGGGAGCACTTGACAACACCTCACCAACAAGATGGAAGATTTATTAGCCCAAACCCGCACCACCGGCAAGAAATCTCAAAGCTACGAATATAATGATAAATCCTCATTATATTAACTTATGAAACCCAAAAATACGTTCATAATTTCTATAGCTTCGTCCGTAATATTGCTAAAAGTAATTAGGGTACATTTTGGGGCTTACCTTTGAAGGCGCCTATCTTGGGTCACCTGATGTGATTGACGACGACCTTAGCGAATTAAACCAGTAATTACAGGGACATGGCTTCTTTTGACGATTACCTTGACTGATGGGAAGGTGGAATTAGATTGGATTTTATGGGATATTTTTATTTTGTCTAGTATCACACTAATATTTTATAGGCGAAAGTTTGTGAGTATGTGAGTGTGTATGTTTGTTACTTCTTCACACAAAAACTACTAAACGGATTTAGATAAAATTTAGTACACAGATAGTTTATAACCTGGAACACGTCATTGGTTATGACGTATTATAACTATCTAACATGGCGGCGCTTCAAAACGGTGAAAATATTAGATAACTACTTTTACGCGTAAAGAAAGTGAAAGAAAATATGACACCGTACATGCGTACACACGTACGGGATGCCTATTTTATTTATGTTTTGCGCAGGTTTACACACACGATTTAAATTAAGAGCAAACGTAGCGTCGCGCGAGAGGTTGGTCCGATGTGGCCAATTGACTTCATTTCATGTTGTCATTTTTGAGGGCGGACAACGTATGTATAGTTTTAATATATCATTGGGATTAACACATAGGATAGTTTTCATCCCGATTTTATCTTCCCGTGGGATAATTTTCGAGTTGTAGCGGGTGAAGCCGCTTGCAACAGCTAGTCTCATATAAATAAATTAAACCAGTAAATCTATTAAGGTGAAGGCGACAAGGTAACCCGCGAAATTCGAATTTTCTTACGTTTTTTGCAATTTCCCGATCGAGAATGCCGTTATCATCAAATAGTCACTCGAAAGACCTTTACGAACTGAGACGGTTGTGTTGGTGATTTAAATCATTATTACTCAGTAAATAGACATTTGTTACTGCCGCGATTCCCATTTTATTTAACATACGACTTGACACTGACCCGCAAATTTCAAAAAACGTAAAAAAATTCGAATTTCGCGGGCTACCTTATCGCATCCACCTTAAACAAAAAAGTCAGCGTCGTGTAAAAGCCGTTGCCATGTGAGGAACCAGGAAATATTTAACATAACATCACGCCTGTTATCCCTGAAGAGTTAGAAATAGGTGTGAGTATAGTAATACATCCACCTTTGGCCAGTTATGGTTAAGTCCCATGTAACATGGGGCGAGCCTATTGCTATCAAACGGGTTCAAATCTCGATAATAAGGCAGCCACTACAAATTTCCTGATGGAAAAACGAAAGGATTACAGTTTTTCAAAAACGTCAAACTAATGTAGGGTGAATGCGTTAAATTTATTTTCGGACATCAATAAAAAACATGTTGATAAAGTCACATACACTTATCCCTTACCAAATAAAAGTGAATGAGATGGGGTCATAGGTAATAAAACAAAAAAAGATAAAATCACATTTTTATTGGTGAAAAATCTCAATCAAATTCAATCACTTAAGAAATTTTACAATTGGCCATGAAATCACAGTAATTCATACACATCATTCATTCATCACAGCAATCATAGTAGGTACTTAGCTTTTAGATTCGTGATTCTTGAGATTATAATTGTTATTTTCTCAGGTTGTAATTATAATAATATAATTGTTATTGTTATAATTGTTTATTTTATTGTTGTTGTTGTTGTTTATTGCTTTTTATCATCATCATCAACAGCCTATCAATGTTTCCACTGCTAGGACACAGGCCTCCTCTCTTTGAGAGGGAATGGGCTATAATCTACCCCGCGGGCCCAGTGCGGATTGGTAGATGTCACATGTCTTCGAATTTTTTGGTTCTAAGACATGCCGGTTTCCTCACGTTGTTTTCCTTCACCGTTTTGAGAGCAGCGGAGATGAAATAAATTATACAAAGTAATGTACCTGCCTGGGTTCGAACCCACAACCTCCTGTTCGTAAGTCGGGGCCGCCACCACTAAATCAGGTAAATCAGGGTTTCGAAATATTAACAGAATATTATCTTAGCAGGATTTGTTGATTTCAAAAGAGTAGCCATGAAGATTAGATTATTGCTGCTTCTAATTCATAAGAAACGACCTTTCCGAACCGTGAACCATTTCTCATCGATTCATAAGTGCCCATGTAAACTTTATTTTGATCAAAGCAAAACATACCACTCCTGTGTTATGTGTCAAGCTAAATATGCCAGACACAGTTTAGTTTTTTTGCCCCTGTGACGTTTCGCTTTCATGTTTTTGTGAGCGAAAAGCGTTAAATTTAGATAATGTATGTAGGTCAGATGAAATATTGCGTCACCCAAACAAAACACGAAGAATGAAAAATAATTATAATTGTTAAATTGGCGAAAAGACCTACCTATTATAGATGTAACACATGACTGTGTGCGATCAAATCCGTGATAGGCTTTTTTTATCGCTCTGGGCAGTAGAAGTCTGATACTCCCTTGTCAGACTTCTACTGACTAAAAATCACCCATGTTCCTTCTTAGTTCTTTATGTCGAGGTCACGGTATCTCTTGCGAACAACCCGCAGCCCCGACGGGCGTCGCCCCATGCGGGCCCCTTCCATGTTGTTAACATCTCTATGAGTCGCGCGTGGAACAAGAACGCGCCGTCGACGCGGCCTGTCGTCGTCCTTATACGGACGGACGGCGAGATAGCTCATTTACTCACCGTCCACAGGCTCGCATCTGCGGTGACCGGAAGCCATCACGTGACCCCACACGCCCGGAGCGTCTCCCGCGGCGGCTGGTACGAGAGGTTCATTCCCTCTCACGTTTCGCCACCTCCTTAGCTAGCATCACTGCTTTGCAGAAGGAGGCGACGGCGTCCCATTCGCTCTCGCCCCGGACCAGGGCCTGACGCGAGAGGTAGCCGCTGCCGATCGCCGCTATGAGGACACGGTGGGTCTCAGCCCAAGCGGGGCAGACGACAACGGTGTGCTCTACCGTGACCTCCGGCCAGCCAGTCTTAAATCTTAAAAAAAAAAAAACTATTCTTACCCAAGCAGCGCTCGGCCAATCAGGTACTTATATTAATAAAAGTTGTACATATACTGACAAATTACTAACATATTTACCTATCGACCTCACATCCTCTCTATTTCCCCACCTTTCAAGGAATAATACTCATAAAAGCATAAGCGACAAATCGGGATTAAGTTTGACAGATCCCTAATCTTTGCGGAAGCGCCCCTCGTTCGCCTGCTTCCTTAAGATAACTCTCGCTACAATGAATAGCAATTCGTTTGATGAGTTTCTTTTATGCTCATAATTTGATGGTTTGTGTTGTGGGGGAAATTATTTGTTTTTACAAAAAACGGACAAGCTCGCCAAGCCTAAACAAACTAAGATTCTATCAGTATAAACGTTGATGGTTACGTCAAAAATGTAAATAGGGTATTTCACAAAAAAAAAAACTAGGTAATCCGTCTGCTAGATTATCGAAAAATATTGGATACGTGTTTTTTGTTTTATCAAATTATTAAAAATTTACGACAATATAGCGTGTCGAAGATCATAGGTGGGGGCTTTTGACATCACTTTGTGGGTAAAAAAAGTACTAACCTTGTGACGTCACATGACTTGACACGACTTTTCGAAGCACTGTAAACTAGCTTTTGCCCGCGGTTTCGCCCCTGCGGTTGTCGGAACTAAACAAATTTTATACTAAGACCTTCCTTGAGAACCACTCAATCTATAAGCGAAAACAGCATGAAAATCGGTTTAGTAGTTTTTGAGTTTATCGCAAACAGACAGACTCCGTGTAGGACTTTGTTTTATAATATGTCATGATTATGATTCTGTTAAAGCTGTCATTTTAGGCCCCCAGGTGTCGTGAGAGACCTTAGGGTATTTTAGGAGCATTGTCCGAAAATAAGCTTCTAATCCTGTGGCTGTTGTTAATTTTGATCAAAACGTACAGAACTAATTTTACCTATAATCTTTTGTTATGTTAGGTGAGGTTGTCACTGAGTTAGTTTTATAGGCGAAACCTATATTGGTATAACTCTCGGTGCTAAACTTTACGTTTAAATATAAATCAATCAATTTATTTGATTCAGATACTAATGACCCATAACTTTGTCAGTAGGTATACTTTAAAATAATATTGTTAGTTGTTTAATAAATATGAACAAACGAAAAACTTTTACAATCTAGTGTTGAAAATACAATTCACCTTACCAAGTTTAGCAATTTATTCACTCCAAAATTTGATGTTGTGAAACCTGAAAACATCCAAAAATTTGGTCTGAAAAGCCCACAGCACTTAATTAAAAATACCTGAAAGTTTTGAGGCAACAAGACCTACAAATGAGTACAATATGGAAAGTACTCGACATACTCCAGAAATACTGCCTGTAAACTAACTTTGGTGTTTTATTACAGTAAAAATTAAAACTCTGAAATAAATGGGCGTAAAAACTGTAAGTTACGGTTACATTTTAAGGGTCATTTTACCCTAGATTGGATGGAAATAAGAATATCGTCACAGCTGTAAATAAATACAATGACATCACTCCCATAATCCCCGAAGCGTTGGGTAGAGGTGTACCCGCTAGACTTACATTTCGCCAGTTACGTTTAAATCCATGAAAAAATCTTGTCATGTCAATATAATCATGGATATAATTATGGAATCCCGTACCAAACTGTGTCAACTTCAAACTTTGTTTTTTATTGTCTACATTTATCATATTAACTCCTACAAAAGTTCTTTTCACCCGACTGCGGCGAAGCCCAAAAGGAGGGTTATGTGTTTGGTGTGTATGTATGTATGTATGTTTTGTAAACTAAATCCGAGTTTTGGAGTAATTTTTTTAATCGATAATAACCTCAAAACCAGGCAAGTAGGTATTGTAGGGATACCTCTACGATGCGAAGTCAGTCGAACTATCAAAATTAACTGACAGATCTAACAGAATGACTTTTGAACTGGTTGTGTGAACGCCATGTATAGGGAGTAAAACAATATTCATACTTTTATACTTTAAATTAAATTCCTTCTTTATTAATCAAATCCCAGCCGCATAATGTCGTAAAAAATTATGAAAATAATTACTATAACATATTGATCTTGAAATTCGAGAATTCTTGGTACGAGTTTCGGTCATTGTCTTTTAACACAAATGGTGAAATGGGCACTAACGATGTTACCTGACATTAAAAAATCTATTTAGTCTGTCAGTTATTAAATCAAAAAATATTGTGTACGTGTTTTAGTTTTATCAAATTATTAAAAATTATGAAGATAAAACGCGTCAAAGATCATGAGTGGGCACTTTTAACGTCACTGGCCGATTAAAATGTACTGCAATGTGACGTCACACGAGTTTTCGGAAGACTGTATCGTCTTTACTTTTTGTTTACATAAAAAAAAGTAAAAAAATACGAGTCCAATATTTTTTGGATTCTATCTGAAGGACTTATTAAATTTTTTTTGTCAACTAGCCTACTGTCATCAGCTAGGCACATATCTATGCTCCATGGGTCATCATCATCATCATCATTTCAGCCGAAAGACTCCCCTAAGTGTCGCCACATTGACCGATCCCGTGCGTCTCGCATCCAGCGGGTCCCCGCAACCTTCACCAGGTCATCGGTCCATGGGTGCTACTGAGGAATTCCTGATAGAAAAACTAAATCACATTTTGTCCTACCTGAGCTTCGAACCCGGGGCCTCAATCACAGCAGCGGCGCTTGTAACCACTAGACCAACGAGACAGTCAAAGCTATAGTGTGGGAGCCAGTGTAACTAGAAATCTTTTTTGTTTGCAAATATAACTTACTAGCTCATGCCCGCGGCTTCGTCCTCGTGGATTTGTGGATGTCGGTAATCTTTTCAACCCCCCCACCCGCCTTTCAACACCTTACAACCCTTTTTCACATTAAAAAGAAGCCTCTGTCCTTTTTCACTTTCTAGACTATCTGTGTACCAAATTTCATTTAAATCGGTTCAGCAGTTTTGGCGTGAAAGCGCGACAGACAGTCAGAGTTACGTTCGCATTTATAATATAAGTAAGACTAGCTGATGCCCGCGGCTTTGCCTGCGTGGTAATTATATACTGAAACCTTCCTCGAGAACCAATCTTTCCATTGGTGAAAACAGCATGAAAATCGGTGCAGTAGCTTTTGAGTTTACCGCGACCAGTCAGACAGATAGTCAGACACACGCGGCGGAGGACTTTGTTTTATAATAATTATGTAAGAAGTGATGTTGTCATACGCGCCAACATAATGTTTGGTTATCTATGTTGTATATTTTATTTAAATGGCATATTGCATTGTTTTATTTAACGTAAAACTTTTCAAATTTAATAACTCTTATATTATTTAAATGCGTTGACACAAGCTGCTAAAAACTTTTGATTATATTTTTTTTTATATAAAACTCTATCATAACTTTGTTAGACATCTTTGAAAACAATAAATATGATTTTCTCTGCTCAAAAGTTCTTATGAAACTTATTACATCAATAAAATAAAAAGTGATTGAGTAACTTAAAGTCTTGGCAATAATTTAAAACCATCTCAAACGGTATACATTAAAAGCACTTTGTTTGCACCACGAGAATGAAACATACCCCTACCGATAACCCTACCTATTCATTCACAAAACAATGCCACAAGTGGTCCATTTCTTCCCATTTTCCCCATAAAAGTTGCAGAATCAACGTGTAATCGTTACACCCTAAATGCACCCAAGAGGCGAGTTGGAACAAAAGCGGCGCCACCCGTTTCTCCCCTTTCGAAAGGATCTTGATAAAAACAAACGCAAAAGGTCCCACTTGATAGAAAAGATTTATTACTAAAATCTCTAGAGACGCACAGATATATTCTTTTGAGCATACAAATTAAGTCTGGATTGTTTCACACCGACGTGATCTGCAGGGCTACTGCGTATCTTTTAAATTTCAGTGGCTATCATTTGTCCATGGATTAACTGTCTGTTGGTTATGGTTTAGTACAAAATCGAACCATTTGACAGTTAATTGATGGACACTATATGATAGCCACTGTCATTTAAAAGATACGTAATAGCCCCGCTGGGATTAGTAGTAAAGAGCTGTTTAAGAAAGAGGGTAGACAGATTTGTCCGCTTCTAATAATACATTTTCGAGATGACGACAATATTTGCGTGACGAGGATCTTGGATGAGGTTGGCACAAAATTTACACAAGGTTGACTGGTAGAGAATGCCTTGTGGCATTAAGTCCGCCTATGTATCACTATTGTGCATAAAGTTTAAATAAATAAATTAATAAATAAAATCGTGAAGTTTGGCACAAGCAAAGAGGCCTATACGCAGCAGTGTGTGAAGTCAGGCTGTGACAATTAATTCGCACTTTTCACATTTCGCATTGTTGAGTGACTCTGCGGTCATGGCGCTTGCAACAGTGCCGAAATATCGGGTGCTCATAATTATTTTGTGTACGTATACTATAAATGGCAAAGCTGACTGACTGAGGATCAACGCACAGGCCATACCTTCAAAGCTACAAGTTTATGACGTAGGCATCCACTGAGAAAGGATTTTTCAAAATTCAACCCCCAAGAGGGGGGCCAAATCTGTAGGGAAAATCGACATTATCACGCGGGCGAAACCGCAGGCAAACGCTAGTAATGAATAATCACGGAATATATTCTGTATGTGACAATAAATAAGTGAAGAGTTATTTTTCTTGCAAGGCGAGTCTGATAATAAATAAAAGATTCCTCTTCTGTTCAATAAATTGTTCAAGTAATTTAATCAGTTACCGTATACAACGCAGCTTAAATAGGGTATTTCATTTAAAAAAAAAAATTAGACCGTCTGGCAGATTATCGAAAAATATTGGATGCGTGTTTTTTGTTTACAGAAATTAAAAAAAAATACGAAAATAAAACGTGTCAAAGTTTTTTTTTTTAAACTTTGCCCCACACTAGGAATTTCTCCTGTATCGTGGGTGCGTTCACAAACATTTAAACTAACATACACGAATAGGTACCCAAATACCCAGACCCGGAACAACTATCTGTAGGTCATACAATTATTTGTTCCGTGCGGGGATCGAACCCGCGACACGCAGCGCAGCAGTCCATTGCTTGACCCACTGCGCCAACCGTGCCGTCCGCGCCAGTTCATGAGTGGGGTCTTTTGTCGTCACTTTGTGAGTAAAAAAGTACTAACCTTGTGACGTCACACAACTTGACACAACTTTTCAAAGCAGTGTATCGTCTTCATCTTTTGTTTACGTGAATAAAGAAAAAATACGTGTCCATTATTGTTTGGAAATCTATCTGACGGACTAATTCTATTTTTCTGGTGAAATACCGTATTGCTAGGCGTATCAGCAAATCTATTATAATTATCAGCTTTTAAGTTGAAATTTTCACTAAATTATCATAAACACTGAAGTGGGTTATTTGCCATGTTTTATTTTGTTTATCCGCGATTATGTGCGCGCAACATCATCGGAATTATGTGAACTCAAAACAAATAATATTAAACATTTTTAAAATGCCGTTTTCTGTGCTAATGATAATTACAATTTCTGTTTGTTAATTCATTCTTAAATATTACTCGTATTAACCACAGGGAACACCTGTTTACACAGTTGCGTTAACAGATTGCACTTGCTCAAACACAGGCTCGTAACCAATTCTATCTGTAGGCCGCACAAATATTTGCTCCGTGTGGGAATCGATCTAGTGAACCAGCTCTCGCTCAGAATCGAGCTGCTGTATGTTAAAAAAACTGGCCAAGTGCAAGTCGGCCTTGCGCGTGAAGGGTTCCGTACCATTGTAGTAGATAGGTATTAAGAGTTTTTTCATGCTATTTTAGCACCATAGACTTTTTATAGGTTTTCCTGTAATCTATAAGTGTTGAACAAATTTCAGTCTGGTCCTTTTTTTCAAAATTTTACGCTCATTAGTTTCGGAGATACCGAATGATCATCAGACTGATAGACAGACAGACGAGTGATCCTACAAGAGTTCCGTTTTTTCTTTTAGAGGTACGGAATCCAAAAGGCAGAAAAAAAGTTAATCAATAATGAGCAATGCCTTTGCTCATCAGGGTATGCTAATTAGAAAAATTGTGTGGTCATGGTTTTGAAGTGAAAATCACTTTTTTTCATAATAAGGATGATTCCTGGCAAAAAATAAAAATCACTTTAGTCCGTCTGTCAGATTTTCGAAATATATTGGATACATGTTTTTTGTTTTATCTAATTAATAAAAATTGACTAAGATATAACACGTCAAAGATCATGGAGTGGAGGCTTTTGATGTCCTCGTCGGGGCTGCGAGTTGTTCGCACGGTATACAACGGCGTCCACCTAAAGGTCTAAGAAGAAACATGGGTGGTTTTAAGTCAGTAGAAGTGTGACACTCCCTTTCGCTCTGCCCAAGAGCGGGCGAGGTTATTTGATGATTTTCCACCAGTCAAAAAAAAGGAGTTTTATGTCACTGGCCGGTAATAATGTACTGTAACGTTACGTCACACGAGTTTTCGTAGACTGTATCGTCTTAATGTTTTGTTTACGTGAAAAATATGTGTCTAATATTTTTTGCCAACCTATCTGACGGACTTATTAGAATTTTTTAGTGAAATACCTATTCTACTCACAGCATTAAACTTCACGTACCTACTGAGCAACATTCTGTATCGCTCTCTCCCTAAGGGTATTGGACCGTAAACCACAGTTAGTAACTATCTCACACAATGTTCCTATTTCCTTCTATTTCCGCCCTAGCTTTTATCTGTCTGCAACATTTGTGAGTCAACTAGGGAAATTGATAGCTACCTACAGCCTAGGTCCCTCCGGGTGAAACCGGTCGAGGCGATAAAGTAACTACAGCTATGTTTGTAGATTTTTATGTTTGTACTTTTCTGGGTTAAGGAATTAAATTAAATATAAAAACTTACATAGATGAAGATTATGTTTTTCCTACTACTTCGCTCTAAGTCATTGTCAGATTATTTCGTTGCGAGATTCAATACAGTTAACCCTATATAAAGCATAACGGCATAGGTATAATTGGTAGAAAACAAATTTTCAGTTTTCTTTTCTTTTTGTGTTTTTTGGATATTTAATGAGTGATTGATGAGTCTATAAATAATCTCTGTACAATCATAAAATGCCCAACAGGAAAAAAATATTTAATTTTCAAAGTAAAAAATACAATTTTTAACCATTTCTTTTAAATCGTTTGTCTCAGACTTCGTCGAGCTTCATTGTCACGGCTCTTTTCTGGTTGTCACCACAGTCCATTCTAGTTTTCAGTTTTGGGACTTGAGTCGCGAGTACGTTAAAAAAATATAAGGCATACATCATTTATTTTCTTAGCTTAACTTGATCAAGTATTAAAAAAAAATTAAAGGATGTCGTTTGTCTTGTTATGGACATGAAATGAGGAAGAATAATATGCTTGTGTTAAACAAAAGCATTTTATTCTTTCTCATTCTTCAAAGTGCAAGTCGGACTCGCGCGCCGAGGCCGCGAGGGTTCCGTACAAACAAAGTTTAAAATTAATTAAAATTATTTTTATTAAATGTCGTAACTAAAATTTTACGGTTTTCGCTATTTTTCCTTTATAAAGACGTTGCTTCATATTAAATTTCAAGATTCTGAGTTCACGTTCACTTTTTATTTCGTTGGCTTAAAAGTTTAATTTTTTTTCAGATTTCAAATAGTCTATTGTAGACTATTTGATATAAATTTCAGTTTGATACTTTCACACGTTCCTGAGATAAAGGATCTTGACAGACAGACGGACGGACAACAAAGTAATTCTAAAAGGGTTCCGTTTTTTCCTTTCGAAGTACGGAACCCTATGATGATGATTAACTTGAATAAGCATAAGTTAATCAAGTTAAGACCAATTTCATCCACTAATATTATAAAGAGGAAAGATTTGTTTGTTTGTAACGAATAGGCTCCGAAACTACTGGACCGATTTGAAAAATTCTTTCTCCGTTGGGAAGCTACACTATCCCCGGGTGACATAGGCTAACTTTTATCCCTGTATTCCCACGAGAACGGGAACTACGCGGTTGAAACCGCGTGACGTCTGCTAGTTTGCAATAAAGTAGTGTTATTGGTTTCACTAAGATATTAGATATCTTTGATCTTTGGGGAATCTATCATACTTCATCGATATTTTTCACCAGCCATTTTCTCTAGAACATTTTTCATTTGATATCCTTGAAAATTTTCACTCAAAAATAAACTAAGTACTTACTTAATTTATGAACGTACGTAATCTAATCAAAGTAAACGTAACCTAATGTTCACTCTAAGTAAAGTTGTAGGTAATTCCGTCTAATCTCATAAGACTAAAGGGATTATTATAGGGTACGCTACCGGCTCCCCCTGTATTCACTGCGGTGACGCGCGAGAAATGTCAAGATGAAATCTGAATCTAAGTAAAGATTTTGAAACGCCCCGTTTTGTAAATAGGAACAAGTACATTTTGAACGTATCAGAAATACAATTGAATATTCTGTAGAAATAAAATTAACAATATAATTTATTTATTTCAGATAACATAGATTCATAATTTTCAGAGCCTAGGCATAATTAAAAAAAAAATGGCCTACTAACAAAATTATCATACAAACTATATTGCACTAATATCATATCAAAGATTCATCAACAAAATTCTAATACTTATGTCAAAATCAAAAACTACAAACGGCCAAATAAAAAAATCTAAATATAAAATGACCACAATCAGCTAAAATTTGTAAGTGGAATTAAATGTCTAAGCTGGACAGTCAATTGCGATTGACAGAATTAAGATGAAACTCAGCACGTGGACAGACAATATTTTGAATAATCACATACGGTACATTTGAGATAATTTCGACACACAAGACTGGACTGAACGAGTGATCATACAGTTAATGATAAATTATCATCATATGCCCATCTCTTTCTCAATTATTTTGGGGTTCAGTTTCACCTTCGACCTCGACAATCTAGTAAGACTTTCGGGCACACAGATTCCCTGTAACGACTGTCATAGATCTCCAAATACCAGCCAGGATCAACGGCTCAACGTGATTTTAGAAGCACGGACGAAACTCGACATGTAATGAGCGGTCACTCCTCCGCAGATGAATCTAGGCAAGCACGGCCTTACCTGAAAATCGACCCTAGCGACATTAAAAAATATATTAAGCCACGAGTGCGGTAATGCAAATAGGTTCCAACAAAAAAACTTACACGCAATTTTTATGAAAGGGAGTTTGGAGTGTATCACATGTTGTACATATTGGTTGGTTTGAAATCCATAGCATGATGCCTTTCACACGACACCACTTCTCCACGTGGCACTTCCGCTCTATAATCGCGGTAATCTTATTCCCAAGTAATATTTTTGGTCTCACAAAAAAAACATTAATCAATTGATTTGTAAAGAAAGCCGTACAATTAACGACTGATTGAATGAAATTAGGGACTTGAACTTTCCTTGACTGGTTGACCATAATAACTAAGTTCGTTTTTATTATTTTGATTATTGTCCTGTTTACATTTCATAAAAAATAATGGTAATTTATCCACCTTTCTTTTGTTTGACCTGTGCGACAGAAATAAATGCTTTTTTTTTCTTTCTTTCTGAGTAATGAGTATCTAATAGCTTGATGAGGATATTAGTCCATCTTTGTAAATTATTTTTGTTTGGTTCAAAACAACAAAAAGTCGAAATGACAGGAAATCCAAGGAATGCACTAAACTTGGATTTTCTGTCATTTCGACTTCTCAAAGGAGTTTTTTACACCCATTAAACATCCGCATTCTCAAAACTAATTACCTCCAAGCAACGATACACTTCAGTGTAACAGAATCCACGATATAAAAGAAAGAGTTCACTCGAACTACCGTTTGTACAACGAACGTCGACGTTCGCTTTGAAATTCAAATTTTCAAACGCATGTTTCATAAAGCGTGCTTATCTGTATTCTCTTTGCATAAGTCTGTCGTGTTCAACTAGAAATATTTCTGCTTTTAACGTTATTACTTTATGTTAGAACAATTACTGAGGAGAAGTTTCGTTGGAAGAGACTTTTGATGTCAGTTTTTTTGCGATTTTTAATGTTTGACACAGAAATACTCACGATAAGTGATTTTGTTATTGGATTTCGAGATAGCTCATCATCATCAGTCTTTTTAAAACTTTGTTAGGGTCGTCTTCCAGTATTACTGGATGCAACTAAATACCAGTATTTTACATGAAGGAACCGCATGTCTGATAGAATATAAAGGGTGTAAAAGTACCCTTAACGCAAACGAAGGGCACTTGTTCTCCCCACCACTGCGATCATTTATTAGTTCTAGACCAAATCTGGGAACCCCTAGTTACGGAGATATTGGGGGTCAAAGTTTCAAATTTGGCACAGCTGTTTTTGTAAATACTAGTTTTTCACGTTGTAACTTTACTTAAATTACCTCCATAACCCTTTTACTATTCAAAGCATCCACTAGCACAATGTTTTAAGAGTTTTACCGTATAATAAAATTTTTGACCCAACATAAAAAAGTTGTTTCCCAGCAAAAACTTTTGCTTAGGGGTACTTAGTTTGATGTACAGAATGCTTGGTTGACGTATATGTGAAGGGTTGATTTACACCCTGTATACATTCATTTTGAAATGAGTAAATTCGTTAGAAACCATTAGCTATCACTCTTTAAGCAGGATGATTTAAGAGAAAAATAGTCTGAAAACCTCTGATAGTTCCTCGAAATAGATTGAGGCTATGTGACAACAAATTGATGAACTATCTTGACTGAGAAATACCCTAATAAACTAATCTAATCTATATTTTAATGTAATTTGCTTGATTAATGTCAACGCAGCAAGATCATTAATTTAATTTTATTATTATGATTATGACCATCATCAGCCTAGCCTTTTCCCAACTATGTTGGGGTCAGCTTCCAGTCTAACCGGATGCAGCTGAATACCAGTATTTTACATGGAGCGACTGCCTATCTGACCTCCACAACCAAGTTAAAATTGGAAAAAACGATACCTCTTGGGGAGACTAGTTGTCAGACTTTTGAGCCGATGACCTACCTGTGACGTCTGTCACTAATGTGCTAATGACAGCCGGAACCAACAACTTAATGTGATCTCTGAAAATCTCTGGTTGGTGTAAGATCAGAGGATTTAAACAACTTTATTCGCTTTGAAAAGTTTCGTTTTAAAATAAATGATCCAAGAAAAGTTTCAATGTGTTAGAATGATGTACTGAGTAACCGTTTCCCTTTTGACCTTGACTGGCCTGTTGGTCTAGTGGTTAGTGACCCTAACTGCTATGCCGGAGGTCGTGGGTTCGATTCCCACCCAGGACAAATGTTTGTGTGATGAGCACGATCATTTGTTCTGTGTCTGGGTGTAATTTATCTATAATATGTATGTATTTAGAAATATATAAGTATGTTTATCAGTTGTCTAGTACCCATAACACAAGCTCTGCTTAGCTTGGGACTAGATGGCGTTGTGTGATAGTTGTGGAATATTATTATTATATTATTTTACTTTGAATAGCGGTTAGAATAGAATAGAATAAAATAATATTAATTTCTGATTATAAGGTGACGCTGTTGGTATATTTCCCAACTACACAGTGGTTAGTTATATTGTGGGTGTCTGCAATGCGTGCTGTGTACTAAAGGATTTGTTACGTTAGGAACTCTATGAGCAACGCACACCAAACCAACCACATCTGATTCTGGTCTGCAAGATTGCAAGTTCTGTACCTGGATTGGGTGTGAAATGTCACATAGAATTTCGAATGTATGTGCTGTATTTAATGACCTACACGGTCGGTCCCTGCTTCAGACTGGTGTAATGGCCACATATCAAAGTGTGCTTGTGTACTATGTTAAATATTAATCTATCATATTTATAGATCAGAGAGATTTCTTTTTGTATCAAATTTGGATTTATAGATTTTTTTTTTTTCTGTGAAGCTACATTCTGGCGAATAAATGGATTTGATTTAATTCGATTTAATGTCGACATTCTTACTAGCCTAAAAACCTCCACACGAATATCCGTGAAAAGTATTTGATAAGATACAGAAAAATCGTAACGGCATCACTTTACTGTTTCAATTTCCAAGGTCATCTTTATTTAATCACACGCTACAAGATATTTTTAGTCCAAACACGAGCCATTCATAACTCCGTTTCCCCATTTCCACGCATCAATACATCATTCATTGACTCAAGCCACCTCAATTAGCACACGATAACAAGATCCAACTAACATTAATATTCATTTCTAATTGAATCTTCATTTGTTATCAATTATTACCTAAATCGATCCCGATTCAATTGAATTGAACTAGCGTCCCGATAATTGAACCAATCGGATCGCGGTATGAAAGTGAAGTACCCAAAAATGATATAGCAATATTACAGGCTGGTACGTGATTAAAATACGTAAGCGTTATTTTACGGGAACAGGCAAAAGAGGAAAGTATTATATTCCTTAACACTAATGGAGTTACTAAGTTGTCAATTTTGATAAAAAATTGTTGAACTTAACATGTGAATGTTTAACATAAAATTACTCGTTTTATTTATTACAGTAGGGATAAGTAAAAGTGTAACTGACGGCACGGTTGGCGCAGTTGCTCAAGCAATGGACTGCTGCGCTGCGTGTCGCGGGTTCGATTCCCGCACGGAACAAATATTTGTATGACCTACAGATAGTTGTTCCGGGTCTGGGTATTTGTGTATGTGAGTTAAATGTTTGTGAACGCACCCACGATACAGGAGAAATTCCTAGTGTGGGGAAAAGTAAAAAAAAAAAAAAAACTGTGGTACATCCATTCTACACCCATCGTTATATTAAGGGGGTGAGTAGGCTCCAGGACAGACAGGCTACGAGCTAGCTTAAAATTGCTGGTAGAAAACCATTATCATTTTAAAACCTGGGAATCAAACTATTGATTAGTCTCAATTCTGTGTAACTTAATTAAAGTTTTTTTTATAACTTATAAGCTCTAGGATTATATTCCATGAGAAAAAATAGTAAAAAAAATCATCAAATATTTGGCCCAAAAATTCATAATATTCGAAGATTTCATCAAGACCCTCGATGTGTGTAGATACCTAAGTTTTATAAACACCTTGTATAATATTCTAACCAAAGTTCTTTAATGTACATTGCAAGGGCCGACGCCTGCTGAGGCTGCGAGTTGTTCGAAAAAGATACCGCGGCCCCGAACACAAAGGTCTAAGAACGCGCAGGGGAGGTTTTTAGTCAGTAGAAGTCTGACACTCTCTTCCACTCCGCCCAGAACGCGAGGAGTCATTTGATGATTTTCCACCTTCCAATATAAGAAAAAAAAAGGCTCTTTAATGTATAATAACTAGGATACACAGTAAAACCTAAAATGTTGTCTACACTTATATTATAAAGAGGAAAGATTTGTTTGTCTCTTTGTAACGAATAGGCTCCGAAACTTCTGGACCGATTTAAAAAATTCTTTCACCGTTGGGAAGCTACACTATCCCGGGTGACATAGGCTACTTTTTATTCCTGTATTCCCACGAGAATGGGAACTACGCGAGTGAAACCGAGTGACGTCCGCTAGTATCGTATATTCTAGTATGCAACTTAATGAGAAAGACCCTTCCAGCAATACAAATAACCCTCCTTTTGGGCTTCGCCGCAGTCGGGTAAAAAGATAATACTTTGCTAAAACAATACCCAAACTAGATTACCAAAGATGATATTATAACATTTACGTGCCAAAAATGCCTACAACCCTTCTATTACTACCCATCCAAAAACGCTGCCTTCACATTACCACCCCTTTTCCGATCGTTTGAATTCAGTGAACGGAGCGGCTGTAAATTTCCGAGTTATTAGAATTATATCGGTCCCCAATAAAGGATTATTAAGTGTCCTTTCGGCTCGTTGGGGGTTATAGAAAAACGATGTACTGATTGCAAGATTTTGTTCGGTGTTTAGGGGAATTTTGGGTCTTTAGTTTAGTGGTTAACGCTTACTATGTTTAGGGTAATCAGTTTATTTTTGAACTAGCGGATGTCATGCGGTTTCACCCGCGTAGTTCCAGTTCCCGTGGGAATACATGGATAAAAAGTAGCCTTTGTCACCCAGGTATAGTGTGGCTTTCCAACGGTGAAAGATTTTTTTAAATCGGTCCAGCAGTTTCGGAGCCTATTCGTTACAAACAAACAAACAAACAAATCTTTCCTCTTTATAATATTACTAGCGACCCGCCCCGGTTTCGCACGGGTGCATTATACATATAAACCTTCCCCTTCAATCACTCTATTAAAAAACCGCATCAATATCCGTTGCGTAGTTTTAAAGATATAAGCATACATAGGGATATAGGGACAGAGAAAGCGACTTTGTTTTATAGTATGTAGTGATTATTAGTGTAGATGCGGAGGTCTTACTCGGGTCTTGGTCTTTCACGGTTGGCGCAGTAGTTGAGCGATTGACTGCTGCGCAGCATGTCGCGGGTTCGATTCCCGCACGGAACAAATATTTGTACGACCTACAAGTATTTGTTCCGAGTCTGGGTGTTTTTCTATCTATAATATGTATGTATTTACAAAAAAAAAATGTATATAAGTAGTTTATCAGCCATCTCGTTACCATAACACAAGCATTAGGTTGCTTAGCTTGGGACTAGATGGCGTTGTGTGAAATGTCCAAGGATATTTATTTATTATTTATTTTATTTACTTTTTTGGCATCTATGACAAAACATTGATGGATAGATGGCATTGTTGCCATTACGAGAATACCTTGAATAAAGCTGGCACAAAAGCGTGGAACTTTACCCTACCCTCCTACCTATGTGTGAAGTTGGACTGTGATGACAAAAAATTAATAGTTTTACAATAGGGTAGTTAACTAAAAAAATCTAATTAGACCGTCACATAGATTACCAAAAAATATTGGACACGTATTTTTTCTTCTTTCAAATAAAAAAACAAAGAAGACGATACAGTGCTTTGAAAACTCATGTGATTTCATTCTCTAAAACATTAGTATTACATTTTTTAGCGGTCAGTGACGTCACCGACCCCCACTCAAACCTTGACGCGTTTTATCTTCGTCAAATTTATTGATTTGATAAAACAAAAAAAATACGTATCCAAAATTTTTCGATAATCTAACAGACGGACTAATCAGAATCACATTTTTTTAGTCAGTAAACATCCATATTTACAAACAGCTTACAGGAAAGTTGGAAAGGGATATACCTCTCTATTTTCTTTGTAAAATACCAGTATCGTTAATATTCTCCTGTCCTAACTTGGTTTCAACAAGAATGTCTTTTTCTTCCGGAACTTTCCCCATTAATTAGTCTTTTAGTCTTCATCTCAGTATTCAATTTTCTGTTAAACAGGTACTTTATTCATATAAAATCATTTGATTGGACTCGTATTTATTATTTTTTTATCCATTTTTTCCATACCACCAGCCATATTTACATTCTCCTCATTTGATTGGTCGCCATCAGTTTCAGTTCACCCTCCAACCAATCACAGCCCTGATATACCAAAACATCATCACTCACAAACTCCATTCATCAAACATTTACAACGATCTAAATCAAATCACACTCACAAATTCATACCAACCGTTCGAATGTACATTTGTGACGTCACATACTATCGCTCATTAATAATTTGAAACTCATTTGGATTATCAACGTTTCATGAATTAAATTACATTTTGTAAGCCTGTAAGCTGTTTGAAGGATTAGTTTAGCTTGTATTTCGAAGCTTCAGCTTCGTTCAGAGGAATATTTTGATTAGAGTTGGTGTGAAAGAGGTGATTCTGTTTTTGGGCGTTAGTTCAATTGGGGGCTTCACTGTGAGGACGTTGTGAAATTTTAAGCTTCAAATATAGTGAAACTGCCGTACTTAGTGATATTTAATGTTAACTTAAGCCGTTAATTGGTAAAGATTTGACATACAAAACATTCACTAAAGTGTCGAAATCTTTAGCAAGTAATGGCTTAAGTATTCATTCTAAGTCTCTGAGTGCGGCAGGAAGAGTAAAAAAACATTGCGTTAGTGAAACTTATTTAGTATTTTTTTGTATTTTGCTGTCAAATAAGTCTGAAACAAAAGTGAATTAAGTTCGGAGAGCGCGACTCAGTGGATGAGAACCTAGGTTTGATTCTGGGAATTTATTTGAAGGATTAGTTTAGTTTGTTTTTCGATGCTTTAGCTGCCTTCCGAGAAGATTTGATTGGAGTTTGTTTGAAAGAATTGGTTCTTCTTTTGGGGTTTTATTTGAAGGTTTCACTGTAAGGAGATTGTACCTGGGATTGTGAAGTGTTAAGCTTCAAAGAACTCAAATCGGAAAAAAAGGTTAAACTAAGTTCTTAGTTCATTTACTGTTACTTTGCATCCATATTTATTATTGTAATCGTCAAATAACTCTGATACCAATGTAGATGGCGATAATTCCAGAGTACTGGACAGCCGCAAATACGTCTTCAGCATCTGCTTAGCCCTTTCTTTCAAATATATTGCAGTCTATTTACCAATATTTTACAAGAAGGGACTGCCTATCTGACTTCCACAACTCAGTAATACAAAACCCCATAACAAGACTGGATGTAAGACTTTCGGTTTCTGACTACTCCAACCTCAGCAAGAACGGCTTAATCTTGTAGGTTAGGCCACACGAGCACCTGCTACGGGTTGTTCGAAAGAGATACCACGGCCTCGACGTAAAGGTCTAAGAAGGAATATGGGTGGTTTTTAGTCAGTAGAAGTCTGTCACTCCCTACCGCTCTGACCAGCAGGGCTATTGCGTATCTTTTAAATGTCATTGGCTATCATGTTTAACCATGTATCATATTGTCCATGGATTAACTGTCAAATTGGTTATGGTTTAGTACAAAATGGAACCATTTGGCAGTTTATTGATGGCCACTATATGATAGCCACTGTCATTTAAAAGATACGCAATAGCAGAGGTAGCTGCACGGTCAACTGGACATAAAAACGTTGCCAGAGTTATAAAGGACATTGGCGAAAATCCAGCTTCTGGGAAAGAGTAATTTGATGATTTCCCATCCTAAAAAAATCTTTACCATTTTTTTTTATGAAAAATACTGGCTGTAAAGCTGGACGACCAGAGGACAAGAAAAAGTCTATACGCTAGACAAGAGATGTAAAAATAAATTACTTAAAAAAAATGCGAAATCTCAGGCCTGTGTTTATCCTGTTAATTACCACAATGTCTTAAACGAAAAAAAAATTACAACAAGGTCTTTTATTCAGGAAAAAATATTATAATCATGAAACAAAGCTTTCAATTTAATCCAAGCCTTTTAACAATAAACATTGTTTAATGAAACTAAATCCCTTTGTTTAGTAAATACTTTCATTACTTAATTACGAAGCCATAAAAGATGACAAAAGAAAACATGTAAAAAAATGAAAGGAAAACCTTTTTTAAAGCAGGGATTAGGATTTCTGTATAATGAATAGACTTTTTAAGTACCTACCTATTAATAAAATAGCTATCCATCGTTATTATAATATTTAGCTCTGTTGTTCGGGAAAAGTAGGCCAGCGAAAGGGTGGCGGTCTTTTTTCTTTTATTGTGAATTTTGTCATATTTTCAACGCTTTGAACCCCGATTTAAAAAAATGAGGTAGTAATTGTCAATACTATTACGGATCGCATACTTTTATAACGTGAACGTGTGTTTCCCCCGATTTCATTGATAAAATATTTTTATTTCTTTAGGTAGATTTATGCCTACATTTCCACCTAGAATTTTAGGATAGCGGCAAACGGTCGACTCTTCTTGTGACCTAGGCTGGCTGGCCTATTTCTCGGTCAAATAATCGGCATAGATTCAACATAGTGATGCTGTCAGCCTTTGCCTACTTTCCCTGTTGACAGCGATAGACGAACTGTTCGATGTCCTTTATTATGTTTGTGCTTTCGATAATTGTACAGATTTTTATTATTTTACAGGTCTGTACATTAAAAAATGCTACTAATATAACCTGCTAAATATTAACTAGATTAGGGTAGCATTTCTAATCTATTATCTCTAAAAGAAACACAAAGTGAACATTAGTTCAGATTGTACCACACCAAGCTTTGAAGGTTTCCATCATCTCTAACGATTAACATATTTAATTAAACACACCTCATAATGCAAAACAAATACAATGAACGCAGTCAGCATTGTTTACAAACAAAACACAAATTCAAGCTTATCTGAACAAACACTGTCCTAACGTAATCACTCTCTCTTGTTTCAGATGACAATGGAGAGACGAATCGCCGGAGTAATCTACATATTGATCACTTTCGCCCTCGTTAATGAAATGTCAATAAACGTATACGCCCGTGACAACAACAAAAGGCGCACCAAAGAAAAGAGCGGCGGCTTCCAAAGGAATATTTGCGATATCACAGACAGAGATTCAAAAGTTCACTGCTACTGCGAAAATACTAGGGAACCAAGGAATGCGACCAAAGCGGAATGTTGGGTGTTCAACGGCGGAATACCGCGGGACGACCTCATCTGGCAGAGTTTTGCGTCCCAACCAATTTTGCAAACTTTGTCTTTTAACGTCCGAGTCGATGGCGCTTTAGGCTACATACCCACAAAGGCACTATTCTACTTACAACGCTTGAAGTCAATCAATATAAAGTACGGCAACATCGTCGATATAACTCCGTTCGCTTTCGCCAACTTAACTAATCTAAAGGAAGCAAGCTTATCCCAAAATCAGATCGAAAATCTACAACAGTACTCATTCGCTCACCTACCGAACATAACAACTCTCAATCTGGAAGAAAACATGATTATAGATATCGATGCTGAAGCTTTTTACGATCTGCCTAAACTGCAGAAGTTGGTGTTTACCAAGAATAATATATCTACGATCAGAAACGGCACTTTTCAGCACACGTTCAATTTACTGGAATTGGATTTGAATAAAAACAACATCTACTATTTGAACCGGCGGACATTCGACGGATTGGCGAATCTGAGGAAATTGGATCTGAGAAAGAACCGAATACAAAATTTGACGGAATTCACGTTTGCCGAGCTGTGGAATTTACAAGAATTGCTGTTGGGCAAGAATGATTTGCGGTACATATCGGAGAGGGCATTCGACGGACTGTCTCAACTGCGAAAGTTGTCCCTGGATGACAATAAACTGGCATCACTCCCGTCGGGCCTCTTCGAAGGGGTGAGGGGGCTGAGTTCCCTGGACTTGCGCTCCAACGAACTGCACGCTTTAACTTTTGACAATATAAAGCCTATATTGGACAACTTGAAACCGCAGAACAGCAATCTACTACTCGAAGGTAATAATGAATGTATAATACTTCCTCATGTCGAGTTTCATGAACTTAAAACACTCGATGAATATTAAACATGTTGAAACTGAGACGTTATTATTAACTTTAACACACTTGGAAAGTTTGTTCTTTTATTATGCCTACGGGTGTTCTTACTTGGGTTAGAATGGGTCAGATAGAAGTGGAAAATGGTGTATAATCCGTTTCATTCCTAAATTAATTAGAAATTAGTTTAAACTTGCCAACCCTAGGCTGTTGCGTGAAAGTTTCAGTTTTAATGTCCATTGCCCTGTTTGTTTGCATCTGTTTAATACGAAACTAACTTTATTTTGCTAACAAAACGTGATTGTGTCTTTTACAGAGAACAACTTCGTATGCGACTGCAGGTTAAAATGGATGCATTCACTGCGCAACGACACAAAAAGTCAAAACACAAAAGAATCCCTAGACGGCGTAACGTGCAAAATGGATCCTCCCATCGTGAGCTCCGCTTACAACAAAATGCCTGACGCTGTGGACAACAAACTGGATTACAATCAAGACATACTGCACGCTGGCCTGACCATCGAAACACTGAACGACAAAATGAACGTAACGGAAAAAAAGACATTACCAGGCGACCTATCCAAAGACGACGGTAATGAAATATCCAAAAAGGGTGTTAAAAGGACTGTTTTGAAAATCCCCGCTGAAACCCTTCCGTGCCCGAGGGAAGCTATAAAAACAACAGAGACACCAGCTTACATAGTGGACCCTGCTATACCAATACAAAATGAAATGAAAACGTATAGATTCCATGAAGCGAATTCTGGTTACATGAATTTGAGGTCTAGTTTTGGCTTTGTAGTTTTATGGAGTATTTGTTTTAGATTTTTCTTAACTTAAGTAAGTGACGTATATAGTCGTTAAAGTAAGTGAGATACAGACTATTAAGCCGGCGATTGATGGCTGCGCACGGGTATAATGACTAACACTTTGCTAAGTCCTGTATGAGATAAACAAGGGAGATTTACGAGTGTGGAATAGAAACGTAATCTATTAAGATGTAAGAACATTGATTGTCGGAATAACAAAGGTGACGCGTAAGGTAAGCGATGTTGTTTGAAAAACAGGGTCAATTTCTTTGGGATATGTATGGAATTATGAATTCAAGTAGCGGCATAAATTTGGGGTGTAAATATTATCTCATAACTTTCATCAAAGTTCTTAAAAAGTTTCGTCGTAATAGGAAATATTGTACTAGTAACAGATGCATTCAATGATAAAAAAAAAACTATAACACAAAATAGTTAATACGCTTATGCTAATTCTGGTAGCATTAGTTAGTAATTAATAAGCAGACTTTCATTATAAATCAGCGGCACTTAGGTTAAAACCACGGAACTAAAAAATAAAAATAATAGGTATAGTCAAGCAAGAAAATGTACTCAATCTAGAAAAAGCATAATGCTTATGTTTTAAGACTGTAAAATACACAAAAAAAGAAGCTAGATACTATAGCCAGCAATAGAAAAGAGCAATGAAATAGTCTATCCGTATGCAGCAATCAACAGCCAAATCACTTCTCGTTTAACACATAGGCCACTTTTCATTGCAGATGATTAATTTCTAATCGCACACAATATATAAAGCAACCAATTAAGTGATTATATCCACACAGTATGAATGTTGTAAATTAATATTATAATGTTAAGTAGATGTATAAAGCTCTGTTTTAACGCACTCAAATTTTCACTCATTAAGCATTATTTAAAGGGAAGAGGTGTGACCATACTTAACTTGTAATTTTAGTGTTAATAATGTTTTCGATAATGTTTCGCTTAAGAAAAGTTGAAGGAGGAATAATTGGATTTTTTAAATATAGTTTTATATTAACACTACTGCGCCTAAATGTATATTATTTAAGTAAATTATTCTTAATTTGATTTCATATGGCTTACAGTTATCGATATAGGCATGTCCTCATCTCCTGTAAAAGTATTATGGTATTCTTATTTTATTGTAAGAGAGATGGACCTACTTCCATGTCTTTCATTTCATGAAATTCACTGTCTGCCATGTCTTGTCCCAAACTATGTTGGCGTCAGCTTCTAGTCAGCCTGATGTAGGTAAATACCTAGTTATTGGGTAATGTAATACCTCTTGGTAAAACTGATTGCCTTATTTGTCAAAGATCTACAAATGACTGCCTGGGCCATCGTAATCGTTAGATATGACGTCACTGTTATCAAGTTGTGCCGATTTTCAATAATAGGGTTAACAAAATATGAAATTAGTCCGTCCGATAGATTTCCAATAAATATTGGACATGTATTTTTCTTTTTTCACGTAAACAAACAAAGAAGACGATACAGTGTTTTGAAAACTCGTGTGACGTCATTTAGCAAGACATTAGTATGACATTCTTTATCGGTGAGTGACGTCACAACCCCCCACTCAAATATTTGACGCGTTTTATCTTCGTAAATTTTTATTGATTTGATAAAACAAAAATACGTATCCAATATTTTTCGATAATCTAACAGACGAACTAATTAGAATCTCATTTTTTAAGTCAGTAATTATCCCTATAAGTGATGGAGAAAATGTCAACAAAAATCATACAGATATTTGAATGTCATTTATATGTATTGTATGACAACAAGTACAGTCAACTGCAAAATTGCACTTTACTGTCTATTTTCCTGTGAACGATTTTAGTCGATAACTAGTTAACGTGAGGTCGCGTCATTTCTCGCTTCACACGAGTTTATTTCTGAATTGTCCATGCATTTTTACAGTTGACTGTACAATATAGTTAAAGGAAGAGAAGAGTTCTCTACCATTGAAAAAAAAATAAAGTATCTCTTTGATTTCATTTAGATAAAGTCTATTGAGTTTTAAATTTAACAATATTATATTTAGATCTCCAGGGAGCTTTCATAATTATTCTATGTTAAAGCTGCAGATGAACAAGAAAAAAATTACTTAAGTTAAAATACTGGTAATGTAGGAAAATACAGGGATTGTCTCCACCGATCCCGGGATCCTATTGAATTAACACGGATCCCGGCGAGTTGTCTCAACGAATCCCGTAAATGCTATAAATTTAATGACAGAAAACAACATGTCTGTAGTCCCCGAAGGGTTAGGTAGTGCTACCTAATAGCACACACACACATTTTGCAAGTAATATTTGAGTTCCCTGTAATAGGGGGCGACCCAATTGCCATCAACTGGACACAAACCCAACCCCTGTGAATGCTACTGAAAATTTAATAACAATGTCAAAATTATGTTTCCGACGGGCCAGCAACTTTACAAATGTCAATTTTAAAACAGACAGCAGACAGCGGTAGACAGTTAAATCATTTCTCTGGGACTTCTTCCAGCTTCATTGTCTCGGCGCTTTTCTTGTGGTCGCCACTGTCGATTCTGGCTTACAGGAGTTACAGTGGTTTGGGAATAGTGAGCTGGTGTCGCTTGCCAATTTTAAAATAGTTGTCTGTTTACTTTCAATTTTACGAGAAATTTCAATCAATATTCGTTTCTAAATACGGCACTTCATATTTTTCCCAAAATGCTAGTCATTTCGCTTAAAAATGACTTATTCCAAATGCCTGCGACATTACTCTGGTATTGTGGTAGATATCGCGGCTGCAGCATAAGTTAATATTAATTCTATTATCTAAGTCGAAGCCAAGCTTCAGCTTACATAATAGCATTACGGAATTACCTAAGTAGTATGTGCAGTAGAACGTTACAGAAGGTTTACTCTCAGAATAGGGATGTTAACTAATTTAAAAAAATGTGATTCTAATTAGTACGTCTGTTAGATTATCGAAAAATATTGGATACGTATTTTTTGTTTTATCAAATCAATAAAAAATAATGAAATAAAACGCGTCAAAGATTTGTGGGGTTTGATGACGTCACTGACAGCTAAAAAATTTCATACTAATGTTTTAGAGTACGACGTCACACGAGTTTTCAAAGCACTGTATCGTCTTCATTGTTTGTTTACGTGACAAAAGAAAAAATACGTGCCCAATATTTTTTGGTAATCTACAGGGTGTAAATTAACCCTTCACACATACGTCAACCAAGCATTCTGTACATCAAACTAAGTACCCCTACGCAAAAATTTTTGCAGGGAAATGACTTTTTTTTTGGGGTCAACAATCACATTTTACGGTAAAACTCAATGTAACAGTCTTAAAAAATTGTGCTAGTGGATGAATGCGTAAGTGAATAGTAAGCGGGTCATGGAGGTAATTTAAGTAAACTTATAACCTAAAAAACTAGTATTTACAAAAACAGCTGTGCAAAATTTGGCACTTTGACCCCCAAAATATAATAGTAACTAGGGGGTTCCCAGGTATGGTCTACAACCAAAAAAATATCGCAGTTGTGGGGAGAACAAGTGCCTTTCGTTTATGTTAAGGGTACTTTTACACCCTTCATATGAGGGACTAATTAAATTTGTTTGTTAACATCCCTATTCAAATATGAAGAAGTGAGTCTAAGTATTGTAGGTGTAATGTGAAAGTACGAAAGTTTTAGGCCACTAAAATATAGTGTTCTGTAGTGCCAGAGAGAGAAATGTTTTTTTTTTAAATGTTCGTCAAGTTTGATAACTTAATTATACATTTGATTGAGCACGATCGAGAGAGTTAACGTTATGTAAAAACAACAAAATTTGGGATTGCGTTTCTGAGATAAGCGCTATAGGTATATCACTCATAGTTATAAAATAGTAACGAAGCTCTGTAGTGTACAAAAAAAAGAAAGTTTTAAAATTTCATAATTTATCCAATCAACGGTACGTTTACTTTAGGCGTTTGAACTCAAATTTCTCATAACAGTATAGTTATGCTTACACACGTTAACTAAAATATGTATATAATAAAAATACGAATGTGACAATATTGTGCTTGCATTCCGTGGCACCGACTACTTTGTGGACATTCACCAGTTAGATGCGACAGCTATTCGCATTTTGCATAGATCTGTATTAAGCCGTGGGACATTGAACGCATCGCTCCGTGTGCGGTTACGACCGCTGCGCTATGCAACTTGCCACACACCAGTTAAAAGTTATGGCTTCAGTGTTATTGTAATAACTTAGAAATAGCTAAATAAATCTTCTGGACAGGGAAACTACAAATTAAAATAATTTAAGTAAAAAAATAAAAATGAATAATTATAAAAAAAAAAAAAATAATTAATTAATTAAGTTAATTTTGATTTAAACTTCCTACAATTTAAACAACAAAAGCAAATTAATATGATTACAGGTAAACAGGTAATTAATATGGTTACAGGTGAACGGGATGTGTACTGTGTAGGCCGTTTCATGTAAAATGCTGGCATTCAGTTACATCCGGTTAGACCGCAAGCCGAAACTAACATAATTAGGAAAAGGCTAGGCAGATGATGATGACGACTGGTTTTATGTAAATAATTATTGTTTCTATGATAGATTTTTCTAATCATTATTATTTAAAAACAAAATCATAGAAACATAATAGGGATCTTTACTGATTTAAAAAAAAATATGATTCTTATTAGTCCGTCTTTTAGATTATCGTAAAATATTAAGATAAAACGCGTCAAAGATTTGAGTGGGGGGTTGTGACGTCACCCACCCCTAAAGAATGCCATACTAATTTCTTAGAAAATGACGTCACACGAGTTTTCAAGGCACTGTATCGTCTTCATTGTTTGTTTTCGTGAAAAAAGAAAAATACGTGTCCAATATTTTTTGAAAACCTATCTGACGGACTTATTAGTTTTTTTTTTGAAATACCCTATTACATACTTATTTCGATATCGGTATAATCAAAAGCAACCTGAATTCTTATTATAAAAAGATATTCGTACAATAGCTGCATAAGATAATGAAAAAAAACATTATGGCTTTATAATCCCATATCTAAATGAAGGTTTTAAGTTACTGTTATTTTACTATCATGGACTATAGCCGAATGTCTTTAGGGGAGCTGAAAGCAAGAGCAAGTGAAACAGCGCTATACAAAAACCTACAAGTTAGAAAGGGAGATAAAATGGGAATGCAAAAGGCAAATTGGTTTTATGTGGCAAATAAAACAAAGTCCCCTTACTAGTGATTAAATTTTAGTACTGGCTTTAGGTTCTTTTCCATCGGATTAGTGTGGACGAAAAAATAAGAAGACACAAAAATAGTAATTAGAGGAAAACGTGCTGAAACTGTTTGGATTTTTTTAGAATGGTACACTCTTTGGGACTGTTAAAGCTTCAGTTAGGATTTTTTTACTACTATAAAGGGTATAAAAGTAGGTACCCTTAACACAAACGAAGGGCACTTGTTCTTTGTTTACTAGTTTACCAGGTTATAACTTTACTTAAATAATCCGTTACTATTCAAAGCATCCACTAGCACAATGTTTTAAGAGTGCTACATTGAGTTTTACTGTAAAATGTGCTTTTTAACCTCAAAAAAAAAATTCGTTTCCCAGCAAAAAAATTGCGTTACTTAGTTTGATGTACAGCATGCTTGGTTAACGGCTGTGTGAAGGGTTAATTTACACCCTGTTTAGTGGTTACAAGCGTGACTGCTGAGCAGAAGGTGTTTAGTTCTGAGTTTCCCAGTAACGGGCACGGAGGCTGGATTTGTACCCGGTTATTGGCAACGTATTAGAATCGCCCCGTGTTACATAGGACTTAAGCATATGTCGAAATGTCGGTGTAGATCACAGAATATATATAGACCTAGATGACGCAAAACCAAACACTTCGCTTACGTACAAAAATCTTAAGTGACCACTTTCGCGCTCAGACTGCATCGGTGTACAGCGTTAGTCGGACGTCGGCGCTGGTGCAAAAGGCGGGGGGGTTGGAGCGAAGGGGGCGCCGTACGAGGCCGGCTTGAAAATCTGGAAATTTTCATCTTTGAAACGATTTGATTTTCCATCACTAACTAGTGCTTAAGACGTCATGATAGGTAGTCGAAAAATGGCACGCTTGGTTTTCAAACAGATCGTGATACTTGCGTTTTCTAAGTTTATCTATATCTCTGGTGAAGTAGGTAAGTACACTAGCCTAATTCCTCGGGCATTACAGTCGTGATGTTATGTTATGTTAAATAATATATTTTATTTGCTGTATCTGTATTTAAATTAAATGTGTAATAGTCATTATTATTTTCCTCTCCAATTAATTCTTGTTAGGATCAGTTTTCAGTATAATCGAATTCGGTTGTTTTCCAGCGCGTTATATAAAGCAATTGTCTATCTAACCTCTACAACACAATTATGTAGTAGGCAAATCGATTCTATAATAGTGTTGCTGGCAATATCGAAATTATGGGTTTTGGCTTTTAACTAAATAAAATAATAATGATTTAGGGGAAGATTGAAATTAAATTAAATTTATTGGGTTTGGTGATTTTTACGATTTTTTAAATTAAATAGCTTAATAATGATTCCCTCGTGTCTCAGAAAGAACTTTAAACCGGACTGTTAATTGTAGGTTTTTGAGAACTATTACAGGCAGTCAGGGGCACGAAATTCTGATAATCAGTCTTACTAAAGAATAATCATATTATTCAGTATTAACAGCTAGACAGATAATGATGATGTTGAAGATATATATAACTTGTCCGTTACTTTCTAGTCATTATAATAAGTTTAAAATTTGGTGTTTTAAGAAAATATTGTAAAGGTTTATTACGGATTCGTACACGTGCACGTTTAAAACCGCCCAATTAAATTTCTTACCTCAATCAAAAGCTTATCAAATATCTAACTAACAAGGATCTCATCATTTAAATGGTCTATCTCATTCAACCTTTAAACGTACACGTGTAAAATCATAAATATTAAAGCCATGCTCACACCCCTTCACCATGATCTCATGTACTTTCATCTATTGTGTGTAACGTTGTATAAAGTATTTTGACAAGGCGTTTTTTGTATGAATTAAAAATAATGGTGTAAAACTTTTTTCAGCCGATTTCGTTTTATTTTTCCCGCTTATGCTTTTTTATGGTATCATGGAGATGCAAAACAAACAAATGACTGGTAATCGTAGGAGAGGACTATGCCTAGCTGTAAACTGATGACTCCATATTTATTTTAGCGGGTTAATTTGATGATTGGAAAATCATCAAATTAACCCCTCCCGCTCTTGAGCAGAGTAAGAGGGAGTGTCAGACTTCTACTGACTAAAAACCACCCATGTTCCTTCTTAGCCCTTTATGTCGAGGCCACTCTTACAACATCCCGCAGCCCCGACGGGAGCTGATGACTGCCTTTTTTTTTGGCGGGTGGAAAATCATCAAATTAACCCTTCCCGCTCTTTGGCAGAGCGATTAGTTTTTAGTCAGTATAACTCTGACACTCCCTGTGTCAGACTTCTACTGACTAAAAACCACCCATGTTCCATCTTAACCCTTTATGTCGAGGCCACGGTATCTCTTACAACATCCCGCAGCCCCGACGGGAGCTGATGACTGCCTCATTGGTTTAATGGTCGAAATAAAAAATAAATAATTTTGCGAACCTGTTTTCGATTCAAGTAAAATGTTATTGAGTTTTTCGATTGGTTGATGGCAATAGGCTCATAATAGTCTTAAATACTTAATAGGCTTAACTTTCAAAATATGAGTGTACTATAAGGTACACCCTACAAGACAATGGTGTTCTTCACGCAGCAGTCGACATGGTGGCAAGACCAGGTGGAGGAGCTGTACATCTAACTTTGGAAAAGTATTGTCTTTTTTATTTTTTATACCTCCTATCTCAATCAAGAGGACAGAGATTAGGTCAATAATGGAACGAGCAAACCCAAAAGATGCGTGATCGCGACTATAAGTCGGCAATATGAACGTGTAGTGGAATGTGTAGAGGCCTATGTCCAGCGGAGAACGTCTTTTGGCTGAAATGATGATGGTGATGATGAGTGGAATGTAATGTAGTGCCGTGTAACAGTCAAAGTTTGATGAACAGAATGCTTGGTTGACATTGTATGCTAACAGTGATAGATAGGCATAACAAGACACAAAGGTAGATTTTTAAGAACTATTGAGGAACTACAAACGGGGTACGGTCAACGAGGAGTCATCATCATCATCCTATATTATTCCCACTGCAGGAACTCAGGCCTTCTCTCTACGAGAGGGAGGGGCTATAATTCACCACGCAGGCCCAGTGCAGGTTAGCAGATGTCACATGCCGGTTACCTCACAATGTTTTGAAAGTAGCAGTGATGAAATAAATTACACAAAGTAATGCGCCTGCCTGGGTTTGAAGTTGAAGCCACCACTTATTGTGCGTAAGTCGGGGCCGCCAGCACTGGGCCACCGCTGCTCCGAGGAGTAGGTTAATTTTATTAGTGAGGAGTGCCTTATAAATTTTACCTGGAAAATCCAATACGACTATCAGACTAACAGGGAAGCCATACGAAGTAATAAATATTTTCATATTAGTCATATATCAACCTATCCTAAACAAACTTTAGCTTCAAACACGTTAGATTCAATATTGAAACCTTAATAACTGTATGTATATAGGACAAACTTCTAAGTTAAAGTTACTATAAGTCTGAAAGCAAGTTATTAATACACTTGTGAGAGCTAAGTAAACTAAAAGTGTTTGTGTGAGGACTCGGTTCACCACGACGACAGTTGACTAACTTTGATTTAAGCTCTGAATTTATAAGCAGTTTGGTTTATTAAGGTTCAAATTTTTGCATATTATGAGGTTTTTATGAAGTTAAGACGAAGGGTAAATATTTAATGATACCTTTTTTAGTTTCTTCATGGAAGGAAACCGTCAAAAGGCGTACGATCTTCGGGGATGAGAACAAAAACCACTTCGGTGTGACTACCGAGTATCGTGACCCACCGTGCGAGGAGACACTGGTTCCTCTTAATAGATCTGTACGAAGCCCCTCTGTGTAACACTAATATGGCTGTTTACTTTATAAGGATACCTACATGATGAGTGAAAAGCTGTTTATTGACGGCCTCTAATACTAATTTACAAAACACTAAGTAACTTATTCAATACCTCGACATTACTTTTTTTTTGACAGCACGGTAGGCACAGTGGCTCAAGCAGTTGACTGCTGCCCTACGTGTCGCGAGTTCGATCCTCGCACGGAACAAATACTTGTATGGCCTACAGATTGTTGTTTCGGCTAGGTATTTGTGTATGTCAGTTTATATGTTTGTGAACGCACCCACGATACAGGAAAAGCTTTTGCCCAGCAGTGGGACACAGTCAATATAGGCTAAGTATAAAAAAAAATATTAACTCTTAAAAAAAATTTTGAACCATACCATGGACCAAACTCGACACACGAAAATATTTCGTTTTAGACAAAACCATAAACCATGTCACAGCAAAGCAAAACGCCACTTTCCCCGCGGTCCGACAAATATTTTATTATAAAACTCAGAACACACAGACTACTTTACTGTAAGATTGTTAGAAATGTAAAATTTGTTATAAACAGTTATTTATTTATCGTGTGGTTAGAGCCAGGTGTCAGGGTTTTTATTTTGGCTTATAATAACCGTCGAGAAATATCTATCTGGCACACTTTATTTCAATGTCAAATTACATTTTCTGCAAGCAACATATTACCATGTGTGTTAATAACATTTTGTTATGTAAAATAAAACATACTCCAACAACGCTATTAAACTCGACACACGACATATCTAATATATTTTAGCCACACCCTAAACCATGTCACAGAGTAGCAAATCACGTTTTAAAGCACAAAATTACGCTTAGCCCATAAATTACATTCGAGACCCGAGAAGATTGCAAGGGATTTGAGAATTAACTCCGTATAAGGGTCTAGATAGTGGTATTATTCGGAATAAATGAACTGTAAATGTACGCGTCGGTAAATGCATTTGATAGGGTAGTGTGGATTATTTCGAACCAGGTTGATCTATAGGGTGTAGAGTGAGAGGTATTGATGTTTTTAACTCGATTACGCTTTCAAATATTTCAATAATGGTATTTCCAACCGATTTAGCCATGCACCTCTTATACCGAGGGATTCCCATCTAAACACCATTAAAAAAATTCATCATATTTTTAGAGCACTTATGCTTAGAGCATCAAAAGAATTCCCATTAGAGTACCAATCAATATTTTGACGTGGTGCTCTAATGGGAACAATCAATTAATATTTAACTTTATTTCCTTTTGAGCACCTGCGGTGCGGTAGCTGATTTAAAGATGATTTTAAGATTCCAGTTTCTAATAATACAATACCTCCTTTGTATTTCTGGCCTCCTGGTAGTTTGTAATACGATTTAAAATTAAGATTTGATTTCAAGATTCCAATTTCCAATACCTCATAATTTTTCTTTTCCCCTGGTAGTTTGTGGAACTTTACTGAAATTATTATTGATATTATGTTTTATTTTATTATACACCCCATCACTAGCAGCTTCCGCACTATAGGTGCTCAAAAGGGAATAAAATTACCAACTAGATTTCCAACTCATTTAAAAATCTTCTAATAAAAATGAACCAACACAAGGTGACAACAAATTATGCCATACCTAATGATTGCCGTAATATGATCGCCTCATAAAGCTTATAATAATACTCGTAAATGGTTCTGACTAAAGGCTAAGTCCATGAACAAATAATATTTTAAAGACTAACGCAGGTACTTCTAAAATAAAGGAGATGGTTTGTCGTTGGTTTAGTGGTCAAAAAGGATACTGCAGAGCATAAGGTTCTGTGTTTGATTCCCGGGACCAAAAAGTCTTATTAGGTTTTGCCGTTAGACATTTCTGAGTAGCAGTCAAAAAAATTGGATTTGTGTCCACTAGGTTGAAATATGCTTGCTTTTTATTACATGGGGCTTAAATATAACTCACGAAATCTAGGTATACCTCTGGGTTCTGTCTGTTTGTCTATTACCATTTCGCGCGTTAATGGCTTAATGGATTTTGTCCAAAGGAAAGTTATTATACGGGTCAGTTTTTCCCATAAGATAATTACACGCTGGCAGAGCTACCGGTAAAGACTGGTTCTAGATAAAAAAAATCGAAATATGCAGCCTCAACCCAGTTACCTTGGGGTTGATTTCCAGTCTGCCCAGAAGCAGCAATTAGATATGGAGCAACGGCTCCATAGCCCAGATTCTCCTTTATAACAATGAATGTCAGGCTTTTGACGTCCAGTAAATCAAAATCAAAGCATTTATTGCAAGTCGGCCAGTTACAGAAGGCCATTTGAATAGACAAAACAAATAAAAAAAAGAAGCTACAATCCCAGTCACAAGGCATAATAATACTGTCGTTGCCAATTCACTTGTGTAGATTTCTATGGAGGAGAACGGACAAGAAACTCCATGGACACTCTTTTAAATCAGAATATTAGAACCTGACTATCCGTAACGCCTGTCTAAGATCTATGAATGACAGCCGGGAACAACAGTTTAGCGTGGTTTTTGAGGCACGGAGACACCTCCGTTTGTAACGGTTAATCATTCACATGAAGATTAATGTAGGAGAACGCAGCTCAACCTGAATATGGACCAAAACAGCTGTTTTTATTTAGTCACGACTTCCTCAAAACCTTCCTCTTAGCGCGTCGGTGACAATTTATATTGAGTCGGCCCAAAATTTGGCGGCCAGTTTGGCACTTTAAGTAGCCTCCATCAGCTCCTGTGATGTGCAAAAAGTAACTGCGCTATATCAAGTGCCCCATAGTTTGTGGGGCAAGACCACATTTACAATCCAAGGCACAGTCATCTGTAAATCTCCACCTGAACAGGTTTTCCTTACTCCGGCCTACCTGACCTACATTGACCTGTGTCCGGAAACTATTCAGAGACTTCCAGGTCAGTCATGGCAACTCGTGTCCAGGCGGAAGATTTTTTTGCTTTTCGGCACAAATGGATTGGGTTAACGCTATCTACAGCTTAAGTCTTTCCTTAGAGCGTTCGCCAGTGACCTTAATTGCAACAAATCAAACAACGTAAAGTACAAACAATCACCAAAAGTCTAAAAGTACCTATCCCATCTAAAACATTTCGAAGCATTATGAAACAAAATAACACAATAATCTACTTATTTATCGAAATCATAAATGGCGTTCCGATACTCGCCCAGTTTATTATAGCGCAGCCTGTGACCGGTGAACGGAAGTCCTTTTGATATGTTTATTTGATTAATATACGAGTACACGTTGTATGTTTAACTCATATTTGATTCGGAATGAGGTTATAAATAAAGAGATACTGTTGTGTTTGATCATTGTGTTTTATTCGAAACCTTAATTATTAAAACATGTAGGTATTTATGTTTTTAGAGTAATTTGTATAGTTTTACAACTTTAATGTTGTAATCCCCGAAATGGTAAACGGAAGTATTTCTATTGGTACATTCACATTTTGGCAGTTTTCTTTAAATCCCATGTAATGTGAGTCTATTGCCATTAACCGGGAACAAATCCAGACACCATGGCTGAGAAATTCCTGATAGAAGAACCCAATAGCAGATTGCCGAACCCAGGAATCAAAGCCACAACTCATGCTCAACTGTCGTGCTTTCAACCACTATGAACAAGGCAGTCAGTAATAGTCCGATAAATAACTTATTACTATAAACATTTCCAAATCCCTAATGGTAAAGGGCGTAATACAGTTGGCGCAGTGGGTGGAGTGATTGGCTGCTATTTTCAAATGTTTATTCCGTTCGAATCCCATACGGAACAAACATTTGTATACAGACATATAGTAGTTCCTGATTTAGATGTTTGTGTATGTGAGTTGAAATTTATAAGCGGACCTACGATATAAGATAAATACATAGTGTGGGGCAACGTATTCTTATAAAAAACTAGCGGACGTCACGCGGTTTCACCCGCGTAGTTCCCGTTCCCGTGGGAATACAGGCATAAAAAGTAGCCTATGTCACCTGTAAAAAAAACGGTAAAAAAATATTTCAAATCGGTCCAGTAGTTTCGGAGCCTATTCATTACAAACAAACAAACAAATCTTTCCTCTTTATAATATTAGTGTAGATAATCACAAGACTTCAACTTAAATGAGGCTAAGTCCATGAACAAATTATATTTTGAAGACTAATGCAGGTACTTCTAGCAACGTCTGATAATAACGACATACTGAAATAAATTTAATGACTCCTAGAGTAGTAAATCTAGAAATAATCAATGTTGTTAAAAACTACTTAAACAAAATTAATAAACTGCATCCAAAAACACAGCTAACCCATTTATACAGCTCACACAAAAGATTTTGTCAGTGTACCAGCGTCGACCGAGCTCTGCGGTCACCAACTAGCAAAGTTGCGAACTGCGCTAGTACCGCAGTGTCAAGGAGACGTGTTTATGGGACCGCGAATTTGGTGGCACCTTGGACGAGTTGTAATGTAATTCCAATATTTGTGGTAGGAAGTTCGTTGAGTTATTTCTAATGGTTGTGTGAATTTCTTTTGGGAAATTTATGTTTTTGTATGATTTACCTAACATAAAATATAACGTCTGTGTTGAAATGATATGGTAAGAAAGGGGTCTTATGAGATGACGAGAAACAGAGAACAAGACGAAGACAGACAGAGGGAAGTAGAAGATATGCTGCGGCGACGCGTGCTGTGGGTGCGTGGGCGCGCGGCGGCGCGTGCCGAGGCGGCGAGTGCGCGGGGCTCCGGTTGCGCGTTGCGGCGTGCATTCGTTGTTCCGTGATTTGGAGTCACGTGCAATCGTCGTGCAATCGTCGCTGCGTGCTATCGCTCGCAGTGTTCGTTGTTGCAGGCATTCGGCGGCGTGTGGTTCGGGGAGTTGGGGTCTTTGGAATGACAATACGTCATTCCAAAGACCCCAACTCCCCGAACCACTCGTAGTTTTCGTCTTATGAATTATTTTTCTGACATTCAAAAGTGCCTGTAATGGTTTAACTGAAATAAATGCTTTGAGTTTGAGTTTTGCTGCGCCGACCACAAATTAATTAGAATAGGGGAAAGAGAATTATGGTGATAATGTCTGTAATCCTAATAAAACGGTTAGGCAATGGTGCAATCTAGTATACCTACATTTAGCCAGTAGTGTTTAAGTAACATTATGTTCAACCTATTGCTATCAACTGGGCAGTAATCCAGACTCCGTGGATACTACAGAGAAATCCCTAATAAAAAACCCAAAAACATTTTGCCGGACCTGGAAATCAAACTCAGGACCTTACGCTCAGCAGCCGCGCTTATAACCAATAGACCATGGAGGCAATAGGGTAGTTAACAAAAAAATGTAATTAGTCCGTCATAAACATTACCAAAAATATTGGACACGTATTTTTTTTCTTTTTTCACGTAAACAAACAATGAAGCCGATACAGTGCTTTGAAAACTCGTGTGACGTCATACTCAAAGACATTAGACACACCATCACACTAATATTATAAAAGCGAAAGTTTGTAAGTGTGTGTGTGTATGTTTGTTACTTCTTAACGCAGAAACTTCTGAACAGATTGGAATAAAATTTTGTACACAGATAGTTTAGAACCTGGATTAACACATAGGATATATATTTTTGTCCCGATTTGATTTGATAACTTTCGCGTTGTAGCGGGCGAAGCCATTGGCAACCGCTAGTAGGTAATAAATAACAACAAAAAATATTATGCTGAATGCTTTTTTATCAACTATCTAGAAACTCTAAAAAAAAATTCACTGGCACACAAAAACAGACTGATTTATAACCCAATTTTTTCCATCCTCATAAAATTACAATTAAAAATATCGCTAATGGAATCACTACCCTTCCCAGTTTCAATGACACCGATGTAGGGTATGTAATGTATCCCCTACTTAATTTAAACACTATCAGTTTTATCTAAACAATGTAATGAGACTATTTGTAATCCAGGCGTAGGGACCCCTAAAATAAAATTTATTAGTTCGGCTTAATGAGATTTAGAGCGTAAGGGATCCCCCTACGTAGGGATGCTTAAGGATCTTCAATGAAAAGCTGTTTTTAAGATTTTGGATTCAATGTAGTCTGGGAGTTTAAAGCAAGTGATGGGTGATTTGAGTAGGTTTATCAACAGCTCTCTGAGTGTTATAAGAAGTATTATATGTTTTTATAATAAATAAATATCCTAGATATTAAAACCAGAGTTACTATTGGTTAAGGAATATTGTTGAATCTAAGCAGGAGTGCAGTCCCGAGCAAAAATATGCATACACTAGGTGTTGCCAGCGGCTTCGCCCGCTACAACTCGAAAGTTATCTCACGAGAAGATAAAATCGAGATAAAAGCTTTCCTATGTGTTAATCCAGGTTATAAACTATCGGTGTACCAAATTATATCCAAATCCGTTAATTAGTTTTTGCGTGAAACAGTAACAAACATCCATCCATTCATACCTACGTACTTACAAACTTTCGCGTTTATAATATTAGTAGAACTTGGAAAACTTTGTACCTACTTTGAGAAGACCTATTTCGTAAAACAATGGCTTCTAAAATGCAATGTTCGTGGAAATTTTAATCAACACAGTTACAGAAAACACTTTTAAAAGTTGCCTTGTGTCATACAATATTGATGCACGTGTCTGTACAGTAATCTCACACTCCGCTGCGCCGTAGTAAACTGCATAAAGCAACGTTTGTAGACTGACAGACCACCTAAAACATCACCATCAGCCTATAATGTTCCCACTGCAGAGATTCAGGCCTCCTCTCTAGGAAAGGGATGGGCTATAATCCACCACGCGGCCCCAGTGCGCAGCGGGTTGGTAGATGTCACATTCTTTCGTTTTTTTTTTGTTTCCAAGACACACACACATCACGTCACAGAGCTTTGCAATCACAAATTTCCCATGTGATTTCTTATGATGTCCTCGCTATCAGTACCTTACCTCTTTCCATACTATCAATGTTGCAAAATAGTTCGTATGCTGAAAACTGTATTCAGTAATTCGCAAACCAAACCTCATGTTAGTTCCAGCCATGACTACAAGGTGGCGCTACTAGTACGAAAGGAAAGCAACAGAAAATTGTTCTAACAAACGACTCGACTGACAAATGATATTTAATTTGTAAACAGATGTCTCCAGTATTTTTACGAGTCAGTGGTTTTGACTAAATGGCAAGGCCGAATTTATTGGTGTGATTTTTTGGGTAAGATTGTGAGTTTTGAAGAATGTTTTCTTTATATTAATCAGGGTTTAGACAAAAAATATCTACGACGGCAATCTTCGGAACTAATGATACAATTAATTTATTTTTTTACTGTCAGAAAGATACATTGTTCGTGGTTTCTACTCATATGCTATAAATTGTATTTATAACATGTATTCTAACTAAACTATTACTTTTTGCGGGCAAATTGTTGGTAAATACATTCTCAAAACTGACAAAAACGTTACTATCATTTTTTATTAGATGGTGGAAAATCCCGGAAGGAACGGAAGGGAGTGACAGACTTCTTCTGTCTAAAAAACACCCATGTTCCCATTTAGTCCATTGTAACCGAGGCCGCGGTATCTCTTTCAAACAACCCGCAGCCCAACGTTATAATACCCTTTTTTTTTGGCGGGTGGAAGTTCATCAAATAACCACTCCCTCTCTTGGGCAGAGCGAAAGGGAGTGTCAGACTTCTACTGACTAAAAACCACCTATGTTCCTTCTTAGCCCTATATGTCGAGGCTGCGGTAACTAGTGTACAACCCGCAGCCAACGTTATAATACCCTTGAATTCATTAAAATTGATTTAATGATTATTTTAAATGTTTTGAGTTGAATATTAATTTATTTAATTTTTTATTACTGACATTTTTTTAATACTGACTTCACTTTAAGTTAATTATTTTATTGTTTATGGATCTAGTTGTCTGAATTAAATTTATTTTATTTTATTTATTTATTAAAAGCGTTTAGTTAAGTAGCAAAGTAAAGTTTTTATGAAAAAACTAAATTTTAAGCGGAATTCATGAAACTGATTTTGGAATAATGCAATACAAACTATTATTTGAGATTTAATAAAAACTAACATTGCGGATTGAACCAAAATTAACGGAACACAAAATGTATAGCCGAGTGTTTGAACACACAATCAAGATATGCGGAAAACTGAATGCGAACACAGTTGAGCGCTTTGCTTTTAGTGTTGTGACTTTGTAATACCGATATCGATATATAGTGCAGCATAGTTCTTTTGATTAGCGGTTCAATGACATTGTCAGGAGGGCAGCGTCGACCCAGCCGCCGCGTAAGACGCTCCGGGCGTCGAGGGCCACGTGACGGCTTCCGGCCACCTTAGACGCGGGCCTGCAGACAGTGAGTAAAGGGCTAGCTCGCCGACCGTCCGTCTTATGACGACGACAGGCCGTGTCGACGGCGCGTTCGTGTTCCACGCGCGCCTCAAAGAGATGTCAGCAACATGGGAGTAAGGGCCGACGCCAGTCGGGGCTGCGGGATGTAGTAAAAGATACCGCGTCCTCGACATAAAGGGCTAAGAAGGAACATAGTGGTTTTTAGTCAGTAGAAGTCTGACACTCCCTTCTGCTCTGCCTAAGAGCGGGAGGAGGGGTTATTTGATGATTGCCCTCCTCCAAAAAAAAAAGAAAGGGCAGCGTATTAAACCTTTGTACAAATTTACTTTCCGTCTTATTAAATACGGATACTTATAATTAGTTTTATGTTTTCCAAACGTTATAACTACCAACTTTGGAAAAGTAACCAATAGGGTAGTTTACTAAAAAGTCTAATTAATCCTTCCGATAGATTTCCAAAAAATATTAGGCACGTGTTTTTTCTTTTTTCACGTAAAGAATAAATGAGTGCTTCGAAAAGTCGCGCGACGTCATAATTTGGTTCCTTTTTTTACCAGAAAGTGACGTCGCCAGCCCCGATACCTAATCTAACAGACAAACTAAACAGGATCATATTATTTTTAGTCAGTCAAACTTAGTCTAGCATACGAGCCTGCTGGGGTCAGTTTTTTTGCCAAAATATAGATTCTAATGAAAATTTCAGCTACTTTTCATTAGAATATATATTTTAATGCATGTTTGGTTAACTGCTGACTGATCTTGTTGAGTGAGGGTTGTGTTAGAAATAACATATCTGATATTAAAATTCGAAAAAGTGTTATCAATATAATCGGCGAGTTTAGTATTAGTTTGAGATAGCTGGGTTTAAATTTCAACAGACTGATATTAATTTGATTGTCACACAATGAAAATTAAATTAAATAGAATGAAATTAAATTTAACTTTGAAACAAGATAATCTTAGTGCTGAGTTGGTGTATATTTACTTTACTACTTCGAATGGAATTTTCAAGAACGTTTATATTTACAAACTGCTTCATTGATCTACAAGTCATAACCTTCTGCTAAGTATAACTTTACTTTTACACTTTTGCTTTTAGTGTTTCCAAAAGCAGTCCGAAGTCTGGAGTTGTGTTCACAATACTTGGGACTTATACATAATATGCTGACACTGCAATAAAGATCCCAGTGAATCACCTAGTGCCATGGCCCACTTGAAAGACTCTAAACCGACTTCGAAAGCTGAGTCTCTTCCCAATCCTGACCTGCTCTTTGTTCACCTCTATTTGGGCTTTTAGGAAACTGTCGAAGCCACTATCAACGCTATCAACAAGGCTGAGTTCTGGTTGTAACATATTTTATTGAATAATAATTACTATTGGAATCATCGACACGAAAAAGAAGAATAGGGAAGTTAACAAAAAAAAATTAGTCCGTCAGATACATTTGCAAAAAAAATTTTATTTTTTTCACGTAAACAAACAATGAAGACGATACAGTTTTTGAAAACTCGTGTGACGTCATATTCTAACACATTAGTATGGCATTTTTTAGCGGTCAGTGACGTCACAAACCCCCACTCAAATCTTTGACGCGTTTTATTTTCTTCAATTTTTGATCTGATAACACAAAAAATACGTATCCAATATTTTTCAATAATCTAACAGACGGACCAATATTAGAATCACATTTTTACTAGTCAATAAAAATCGCTATTGCTTGATAAAACATAATATCACGTGTTAATATCGCCATAACGTTACGCCTAAACACGACAATATCATCAAAATGCACAATTCCATGTTTACCTGCAAGATCTTACTCAACGTCTAATCAAGTTATCACAGAAGTGCACATGTCACACGTATCAGTGGGTTCCGCTTGACAGCGCATGGCGTAAATAATCAATCTACGACGTAATTCAATCATCGACAATTGTCGGGTACAGCACTAATCAGAGAATCTACGCCAAACGCCTCTGTGGAGACCTACAAGGTTATGTTTGCGACTGACAAGAACTTTATTCAGTGAAACTTAAGAGTGGTTTTTGGTGATTTTGTTGTTGGTTAACTTTGTAACATCAGTCGTATAGAGGAGACAAGTGAAGTAGATTTGGGTTGGTTCGCGTGTGGTGACTTTGGATCTATGTATATACATATTGATATATTCATAGGATTATCGTGGCTTTTCAAGAAGGGTTCCGATTTGATACTTTATCTTAAAGTTGCTTTTTGGAATTTTGGTATTACACTATTTTTCCGCCTAATCTAGAATAAAAAAAAACATGAATGATCAAAGACATGCATTATTTTCTTGTTATACTAGAATTACTTTTGTTGCATTTTATAATCTACCAACAACTCATTAATCTTAGTTATATAAAATAGGGATGTTTACTGACTTCAAAAAATGTGATTATAATTAGTTCGTCTATTAGATTATCGAAGAATATTGAATACGTATTTTTTTGTTTCATCAAATCAATCAAAGTTGGCGAAGATAAAACGCGTCAAAGATTTGAGGGGGTTGGTGACGTCACTGACCGCAAAAAAATACATACTAATGTCTTACTGCTGCACTCATACAGCTTTAATGATTACTTAAGCCATCACTTAGTAATGGTTTTGACAGTTTTTTCATACAAAAATATGTCAATCCTTTACATTTTCTTTTACCTAATAATTAAATATCTCTGAGTAGGTACGGCAGTTAGAGTATGACATCACACAAGTTTTCGAAGCACTGTATCGTCTTCATTGTTTGTTTACGTGAAAAAAGAAAAAATACGTGTCCAATATTTTTTGGTAATCTATCTGACGGACTAATTAGTTTTTTTTTTTTTGTTAACTACCCTACCATCACTTTTTTAGTCTCATGCGATTCGTCTCTCTTCAGCACATATATTAATACCAAAACAGTCGACCCACTCCTACCCCTCTCCACAATTTTCTGATACCTACCTTTCCCTCCATATTTGTAACTACTACCGGATTCAAGAAAACCCGAAATCCTCCCCTAAATAGTGTTTTACTAACAAAAACATAACACCTACTGAATTTCAGTAATAGCGCCAATTTGTGCGATGTTCCTTTCGCCCGTTTATTGCTCGCCTTTATTTTGATAAGCCTCTGAGGGAAGTTGATACTTATTGCTCTGTATATACTCGTATGTATGATTCTATGTATATACATAATTGTGTTAGGTTAGTTTTAAGGAGTTTTAAGTCTTACAATAGTATATTAAAATTTGATAATGCGTTTGGCCTGCATTAGTCTTATAGTGATAAAAAGCGTTATACTCAAAACATATTTGAAAATGTGGGGCAATAATGGTTGACACAACTGATACTAACAGACTCACTAGCGTAACTTTTTATATGTTTCTTTTTTCGTGCCTACTTTTAAAATATTCTAATTTCGTTCAGAAGCGTTATTAGCACAAAAAAAACAATGTATTGCTTTTGCTAACACGATGAAAAGGTAAACTTGCTATGCTAGCTACCAAATCGTAGCAGCGTAGAATCCTGGTACTGTAGCCAGTACTAAAGAAGAGACGAATATTTGTCTTATTCTTATAAAATGAATTTTTCAAACAATATTTGCACAAAAAACATAATATCAGTAATATCACGCCCGTTAGGTAGAGGTGTAACTAATAGTATACCCATATTCAGCAAGTTAAATATGTTGAGTTCCATATTATAGGGGACGAGCCTACTACTAAGAATGTCCTAATGAAAAACCCAATAACACTTTGCACAACCTGAGAATCGACCTAAGTACTCAGGACCAGGACCACTAAACCATTAAGCCCCTAAATTTTGGACCAAATCATTCTCTGTACAAAAAAATACTTGTAAATCACACAATAGGGGATCGGACTGAGTCATAAAAATATGATTCTAATTAGTCCGTGAGTTAGATTTTCGAAAAATATTGGATACGTGTTTTTTTTATCAAATTAATAAAAATTGGCGAAGATTAAACGCGTCAAAGATCATGAGTAGGGTTTGTGACGTCATTTGTAGGCTAAAATTGTACTGACATGAGACGTTTTCGAGGAGTTCACGAGTTTTTCGTTTTAATTTTTTGTTTATGTGAAAAAAGAAAAAATACGTGTCCAATATTTTTTGGAAATGTATCTGACGGACTTATGTTTTTTTTTGTCCGATCCCCTATTCCATGGAGCTAAGCTCATTGAGCCTGACCTAAAATAAACCCATTAAATTTCGAATTTCAGTAAACACACACAATACAGAATGTTGAACCCACATTATGAAAACCTTAATAGAGTGTAGTTACAGGTAGATAGGCTATTACCTACGGAAACCATCGCGACCCTTTTGTCCTAACAACTTTTATGACATACATACACACATACATATTATTTATATGCAGCCTTATATTTTGTAACACTGTTCTTCGTAGCAATACATTAATAAATTAGCAAAATTCAATATTAGATAAGAGGACACTAATATCAGAATAATTAACAAATAGCTAATTATCTATAATAATATGTATGTTCTTGTATAATATGTGTGTGTATGTTCTCTTTATCTATAATATGTATGTATTTAGAAATATATAAGTATGTTTATCAGTTGTCTAGTACCCATAACACAAGCTCTGCTTAGCTTGGGACTAGATGGCGTTGTGTGATAGTTGTGAAATATTATTATTATTATTATTATTTTATTATAGCTAATAGAAACTTAATACATTTCATATTGAGAGTAGTGATGGCTGAGTGGTGGTGGCATTGAGTAACGAACAGTAAGTCGTGGGTTCTAACCCAGGCAGGCGCATTACTTTGTGTAATTTGTTTCATCACCAATGCTGACAACGGTAAAGGAAAACATCGTGAGGAATCCGGTATGTCTTAGAACATAAACCGGTATTTCTTAGATTATAACCCATACCTCTTTTAGAGAGAACGTTTGAGTTCCTGCAATGGAAACATTATGGGCTGATGATGATGATGATGACACCAATATTAAAACGATTAATAATCCTACTAAAATTATAAACGCGAAAGTTTGTAAATTTGGATATTAATTACTCTTTCACGTAAAAACTTCTGAGCGGAGTTGAATAAAATTTGGTACACAAAATACAAATACAAAAATAAAATACAAAATAGTTTATTGTGTAAATTAGAAACTACATTACATTTTAACGTGTTTGGAGCCCCCATTTAAGCAAACAATGCCTGTATTAGAAGGCTCCGCTCTTTCAACATCAATGTACACATAAAATAACTCAGGTTAATATTATGGTGTACCTTATGGGTAAATATGCCATGTAAGTACATTTTCTGTATCCAATCTCACTCAGGTTACATACTAATCTTAAAAAAAATAAAAATATGTAAGTTACAATTTAAATTATTGACAGTAAATAAAAATATATATATAATAAATAAAATAAAAAACCTGGAAAACTTATTCCCAGTCTGTGCAAGTGATGTGAAAGGTGGTGTAGTGAGCAGTGTGGTGTTATGTGTGGCGTGTTGTGTTGTGAGGAGTGTGATATGTGGTATGGCTTGTGGTGTGTTGTATGTGAGTCGTGTGTGTGGTGTGTTGTGTGTGAGTCGTGTGTGTGGTGTGTTGTGTGTGAGTCGTGTGTGTGGTGTGGTATGGTGTGTGTAGTTTTATGTTATGGTATATATGTATATGTGATATATTTCGGCTACTCAACGTGTCCCAGGAGTGCCTCGGTTTCCTCATAGGTAAGTGACTTTATCCAGTCTACTATACTTCTTTTACAGTCGTGGTAACTTTTGTTATGTACGTAAATGTGTTTATTAATTATGTTATACAGCTGAGTAGAGCGTTTATTGTATTGTTTGCATGCAAATCTAGTTTTAGTTTGAGGAACTTGGAGAACTAAATCTTTTCTTCTTTTAGTTTGTTCTTTATCATTATAGGGTACGGTTTTATGTTTTTTTAGTATAGTTTGAATTATGTACAGTTTCCTTACAGAGAGTAAGTTACTAATTTGGTATAAACTTGAAGTAGGATATCTTTTATTTTTAAAATACATCATTTTGATTAAGGCACGCTGCGCTCGTTCTATATTTATAAACTTTGTTTTTGCGGCACCGCCCCAAATTGGTATACAATATAATAGTACCGACTGGGCCAGCGCCACATAAATTTCATTTAGGAGATTTCTGGGACGGTTCTTACAGCCCTCTATTTTAGTTGGAACAATATGTCTGAGGGTTTTGAAGATCCAACTGAGTTTCCTAAGCCTCCCAGAAGTTTGCTCAAGTTGAGGGTACCAGGTCAGTGCTTGATCTACCACAACTCCAAGATATTTAGTTTGAGCCACTTTCTCTATGCATGGGCAATTACAGCTTATAGTGGACACGTCTCCACATATGTGTACCTTTAAGTCTAACCCTTTACCAGGCTGTGTTCGGTTACTGATACTAAAGCACATGTAGTTGGTTTTAGTCGTATTTAGGGAAAGTAAATTTATTTTCAGCCATTCAGCTATTCGAGCCATTCCTGCCTCTGCACTCAATTTAACTTCATGCCAGGATGAACCATAGAACACAATAGATGTATCATCTGCATATGAGAATACTTGAGCATTTTCTATTTCCATATTACAGAGATCGTTAATGTAAAGGAGAAAGAGGGTAGGCCCTAAAACACTACCCTGTGGAACGCCGTAGGATACATCTACCTCATCACTAGAGTAATGCCCTATTTTTACTCTTTGTTTCCTGTTGGAGAGGTAGTCTTTCAGCAAACTGAGTGCCTTGCCTCTTATTCCGGCTTTCTCCAGCTTGCTCACAAGGATTGGGACAGAGACGGTGTCGAATGCTTTTTTGAGATCTAAGAAAACAGAAAGGCAGTTGTTTCCTTTGTCAAGGTGCTCGACTACAAGAGAACTTAAAGCAGTAACTGCATCTTCAGTACATACACCTTGCCTAAAGCCAAACTGTGAGTTAGATAAAACATTGAATTTTTTGAAATAATTTGTTAGTCTAATATTTATAATTTTTTCAAGAACTTTTGATATTGACGGTAAAACGGAAATAGGCCTGTAGTTGCTGACATCGTCACTGTCCCCACCCTTGTAAACTGGGGTTATAACGGACTGTTTTAGTGGAGTCGGGAAGACACCCTCTTGGAAACAGAGATTAGTAAGGTGAGTTAAAATGGGGACAGCTTCCTTTCTTATGTATTTTAAAAATTTTGTTGAGATATTATCCCAGCCAGGGGCACTATCCGATTTCAGATTCAATTAGAATACCATCTATTTCAGAATCGTCCGTATCTAGTAGTACAAAGGTATTAAGTAGTGATCTTGGTGTATACGGTGGGTTCTTAGGGATATTATTTGAATCAGAATTAATTTTTTGAGCAAGTTGTTCTCCGACATTGGCAAAATAAGCGTTAACACAGTTTATTGATTCCATGGGGGTTGTTTTTACCTTTAGTAATTCTACGTTTTGACTTTTTAATCTTTTCGAATAGGTGATGGTTTTAATATTTTTCCAGAGTAATTTGTTGTTAGATACTGAATCTACAAGTAACTTTCTTTCATATTTTCTTTTTAATTTTTTAATTAAATTATTGCAGTAGTTCCTGTACCTAGTATAAGTTACTTTTAAAATTTCGTTATGAGGGTCATTATGATTCTGTTTTTGCAATTTATTTCGGGTTTTGATACAGCGAAGGATGCCCAAGGTTATCCATGGTTTTATTATACGTTGATTGCTTGGGATATTTCTTATATTGGTGTTTTCATTTACAACTTTGGTTAGCATATTAATAAAATTATTGATTAATAAATTAGGATCATTACAAAATAACAAGTCCGATAAATTTCTTTCCCGTAAATCCTTTAAAGCTTGTTCATAATTTAGTGTAGTGGAAGTTTTATTAATGATTGGAATATTTTTTAACTTTTTTATAGAGATAAATGTTGTATAGTGATCAGTCACGGTAGTGTGCAGGATAGCGATAGATGCCGAGAACCTCTTGTGTACTTTAAGCATGAAATGGTCAAGACAGCTTTGTTTCCTCGTGGGCAAAGTGTGCCCAGGAAGTATACCGAATAAGGACAACATATTTAAATATACACAGATAGTTTATAACCTGGATTAACACAGGATAGCTTTTATCCCGATTTTCTCTTCTCGTGGGATAATTTTCGAGTTGTATCGGGCGAAACCGCTAGCAACACCTAGTGATTAATAATCCTACTAATATTATAAACGCGAAAGTTTGTATGTGTGTATGTTTGTTACTCTTTCACGTAAAACTACAGAACGGATTTGGATAAAATTTGGTACACAGATAGTTTATAGCCTGGATTAACACATAAGATGGTTTTTATCCTGATTTTATCTTTTTCGCGGGATAATGTTCGAGTTGTAACGGGCGAAGCCGCTGGCAACAGCTAGTTAATAATAATCACACTAATATTATTAACGCGAAAGTTTGTGTGTGTGTTTGATACTTCTTAATGCAAAAACTACTAAACGAATTTAGATAAAATTTGGCGAACAGATAGTTTATAACCTGGATTAACAGATAGGACATTTTATCCCGATATCATCTTCCCGCGGGATAATTTTCGAGTTGCAGCGGGCCGCTGGTAACATGTAGTAGTTATAGAAACTGAATACATTTCTAATGTTCATACCTTATACTCGTACCTTACATAAATGTTACCACATATCTCATCTTCACGCCCTTGCCTTTTATTATTTGGTGTGACATCGTCAAATAAGCCTTTCCGCTCTTGGGCCGAACGAAAGCGAGTGTCAGTCTTCTTCTAACAAAAAACCACCCATGTTCCTTATGTAGCCCTTTATGTCAAGGCCGCGGTATGTCTTACAACAACCCGCAGCCCCGACGGGATGCTTCTGGCTCTTCTTGCCCTTGGGCGGATCGGCGCAGCATTCCGTCTTCTTCCATAGTAATTTCACCTCGCCTGTTCATCAGACACCAACTTGCTTGCCATATCATCCTTAACGCTGTCCATTATTTTTTTCCTCTACTCTTGTAACCATACACAGTCATAGTCTAAACTTTTGACATTTTCCTCATTCCTCTGCAGTAAATACCTACCATTATAAATTTAAAATAATACTATTTTGTAACCATCATCATCATCGTCGTCATCAGCCTTGTTCAAGGACTCAGGCCTCTTCTCTACGTGAGGGATGGACTATAATTCACCACGTGGGCTCAGTGCCGTTTGGCAGATGTCGTCTTGCATTTTTTTGTTCTAACACATACCGGTTTCCTCACGATGTTTTCCATCACCGTTTTGAGAGCCAACCTGCCAACCAACTTTGTGAAAAATAATGTTTTATGGAGAACACTTAAAAAGCAACCTTAAGTAATATCCGATCAAACCTACAATACTACTACAATTTTTAAGCGGTATACCAATAATAAAAGAAAACAAAATGATATTAATATGTCTGCCGCCTCAGGCTTTCATAATGTGTGACGAGCAAGTGAAAATTGTACTTTAACCCGTGCGTTTAACGCTTCCCTTGTATGAGTTTATTTTTTCTGTGATGGGCTGCGAAATTGCACTAGAAAGATTGTTAAAATAAAATTTTATGGGACGTTTTCATAAAACTTCACTATTAATGAAAAATGTGGTGGCTTTTCAGATGTAAGTATATATAGTCGAACAAGCTAATAAGTGTGTAGCCGGCTAACTTGCATTTACTTTTAAGATTATACAGATAAATTTAGAGAATGACGTCAAACGATACACTGTTTGACATCAATTGCTTATTGCGAAAAAAATTACAAAATAAAATTGCAATTAATGTTTTAAGTGTACTTACTAAGATTTCTGCCTGTATTGTGTTTATCTAGTGGCAATACTGTAGTTAATTATTCAAACGATGTTATAGCAGGTATATGCCTGAAGTTTACCGAGAGAAGAGGGTCGAGAATTGTAGAAGAGTAGGTCAAGGTGACAGTTTTGACACACGGTTGGTAAGAGCTTAATTTCTACATGACACTTTTCTTTTCGATATTATTACTCGAAGGTTTTTCTTTACCCGACTGCGGCGAAGCCCAAAAGGAGTAAACACATTTTAAATTAAACAAAACTTGGTAGCAGGCGGGGTTAATTTGAATATAACTTAAATTATGAAATGAAAATAGAATGGACCCCGCCTTATTCCAAGTTTTGTTTCATTTAAAATGTGCTTGTTTTTTGATTTTCAGTTTTCTCAGTCGCGTTTTTTAGTTTTTTAACTACTTTTGTTTTTAAACTTTAGGTTTATGACGAACAGTTTGTAAAGTTCTTCACCAGCTAAAGAAAATGAGGGATTGTGTGTGTTGGGCTACTGCCCGAGAGTTATTGTCAGGGTTTTATGTGGGCTGTCGGTTGTTGTAAGAGATACCGCGGCCTTGACATATAGGGCTAAGATGGAACATGGGTGGTTTTTAGTCGGTAAAAGTCTGATACTCCCTTTTGCTCTGCCCAAGAGCGGGAGGGGTTATTTAATGATTTCCCAACCCCCAAAAATAAAAAGGGTTTTATATGTGCGGGAGACGCTCCGTACGGACGACCGTCGACGTGACGGATCCGTCCTATGACAGGGTGTATCAACGGCGCGTTCATGTTTCACGCGCGCCTCATGGAGATGTCAGCAACATTGCTGGGGCTCGCTTAGGCCGACGCCTGTCGGGGCTGTGGGTCGTTCGAGATACCGCGGCCCCGGACACAAAGGGCAAAGAAGAAACATGGGTGGTTTTTAGTCAGTAGAAGTCTAACACTCCGTTCCATTCCGCCCAGAGCGGGAGTAGTAATTTGATGATATCTCACCATTTAAAAAAAGGCTTGTCTACAGGGTGTAAATCAATCCTTCACACATACGTCAACCAAGCATTCTGTACATCAAACTAAGTACCCCTACGCAAAAAATTTTGCTGGGAAATGACTATTTTACGGTAAAACTCAATGTAGCACTCTTAAAACATTGTGCTAGTGGATGCTTTGAATAGTAAAAGGGTCATGGATGTAATTTAAGTAAAGTTACAACCTGAAAAACTAGTATTTACAAAAACAGCTGTGCAAAATTTGGAACTTCTACCCCCAATATCTCCGTAACTAAGGGGTTCTGGGAACCCCCTAGTTACGGAGATGGTATGTTCCCCCTAGTTACGGTATGGTCTAGAACAAAAAAAAAATCGCAGTGGTGGGGAGAACAAGTGCCCTTCGTTTGTGTTAAGGGTACTTTTACACCCTATATATAGTCTTAAATCACGGATTATTGTTTGTTACAATAGCCTGCTCACAGCGTGCCACCCTAGCCAGCCAATGACAGCTAACCATAACCATGCCACTCTAGCAAACCATAGCCATGCCACTCTAGCATACCATAGCCATGCCACTCTAGCCAGCCAATGACGGGCAACGACTCGCGAGCCAATCACAGTCAAGCGAAGACACCGCCATAACCACCGGATGCCTCCGGTGGGGATATCAGTCTATATAATGCCCTGTAAGCTCAGTTTCGAGGTCTTGTCGCGCTCGATTGTGAAACCTGTAAGTCGAGACTCTGTCCGAATAAAATAATGAATCAGTTCCTGTCTATTTTTTACCACTGTCGTTACAGTCAGAAGTGGGATCGAATAAAAAAAAACCTACGATAAAATGACGCTCTGCTACTTAAAAGTCAACGGTCACCTACTGTGGAGGACGAGGTCTGAAAATTCAAACGAAGAACGTTGATGCGCACCGCCTGCAAGGAAAATATTGTCTCCCATCCCAGTATCACAGGGCACAAATTGAAAAAGCAGGCCACAATCTGGATGGAACACGAAGCGCCTACCCTCAGTATCGCATTGGTCATTCCATAATTTGACCTTGAAAACGAAGACTGCGGTCAGTAACCACCTGTGAGACACTTTGAGTTACAAGAAGTATCCATCTCTCTGCCAGCAACGGTTCTACGGTAAATTAAGACTACCTAAAGGTTGTCAACAGCAACCAAGGACATGGAAGGAAGGAACCGTCCTACTTCACGCTGAGAGCTGCCAGGAACCATGCATAAATAACAAGGTCAGTAAACATGCCAATATTTGCCAAATTAGCCAAATGCCATTAGCCAAATATATAAGCCAAATGTGTTTTACCATGGAGTGCCCCATGAGTTGATAATTATGCGAATCGTAGACAAAATAATTTGGTAAGCCCGTTAAGTAAATATAATCATAGTCACTTAATAAGTATATTATCTCGGTACAAAAAATGTTTTACGAGTAGGTACTAGTTGTGTACTAAGGAGTTGAGAACTTTAGATGTACATATTTAGTTCAAGTGCGCATTAGATTATCCAACAATAACAATTCCAAAGTAAATCATGTAGATCAGATACTTATAAATAGCTACAATAATTTTATTAAACTATTATTAGAGATATAGATAGCATTCCTTGGCGATCTCTTGCTACCGCCAGCCGATATTCAAACAGTTTTAGACTTATTGGTTAAAGTTCTTGACAAATTGAAAACGAGGAACTTAAAATTAAATATGAGGAACTGTTAATTTTTACATATTTCTTAATTAGGGTATAAAACATCATCTGATGGCATTTAACCAGGTTAATTTAAGTTGATCGTCTTAATTTCTCATCCCGAGTAATGTAAACGAAGTGCGTCAGTTTATTCTATCTAGTTCTATCTAGTTAATAAAGAAAGTCCATTCATAATTTAGCAATAATAGCTCGCCCGTATAACAAACTAACAAAAAAGAATACGAAGTGGGTATGAGGCAAGTCACATAATCATGTTATGTAAATAAAATAAAAAATGTTATAGGTATTAGTGATTATTTAGGTACGATCCTAGTTTGCCAACAGAAATTCACACGTATTGCAGGTATTGCACGTATCTTTTATAAAGTAGATTGACGGTAGTTTGCGCCCTGTCTTTTAGTTTAGTCGCGTTACAAGTCAGAAAGAGTGTTTATCACGATTTTGGGCTTGAATCCCTTGCAGTGATGAAATTGTTGCTAAGATTTCGTATTATGTGTTATGTAAAAATGTCCATGTAATTCGGAATGTACTGCAGTACGCGATACAATGACTAAACATGATCTTATGCCATGTATTGCCCGATATTACTATTCACTATGGTGACCGATGAGCCAAAGCCCAAGCAAGCTAAAACTAAAGCCAAAGTCAAAGTCTATGCCTATCTTTGGTTCTGCCTTAGGTAAGTAGATCGTTCGATAGATGCCGTTTATTGTGTACCATTTAGAAGTGAACGATTAGTTCAGTACTGTGCAATGACAAGATGAAAAGCCGAAAAGTAGTATTGTTTTACTGCGAAGTGGATGTACAGATACCTATAGTGCGTAATTGTGTAATCGTTGATGGTAGGCTATAACGTAAACAAACCTTTACGGTACCAGATTAGTTGTGTGAGTTGTGACAAACTTCGCGCGATGGAAAATATTACAAACTGCATCATGACAATAACAAGGAGTAAAACGAAGTTCTGAATTTTATAAATATCAACAAAATTTCTGATTTCCAAAAATAACCCAATTTAGAAGTAAATATTATTATGTGACGTCATGTTTACATTGTGCGTACTGTAAAGGGAATAATGTAGGAAAGAGGGTTATGACATCCAATTCTAAATCTAACTTAGCTCTGATAATACATGATGTCCTGAAACGAGGCTGCGCCTGTGGGTATCTTGGGGGCCAGAGTTGCATTAACTTAACATTAGTACTTAATAGCTTTAAACACATAAAATTATATTGGAAAAATAGAAAAACGTATTCGTGTGTAGTGTGTATAAGTAATGAAGTTTTGCCATCGACACGCTAAGAATTATATATGTGTGAGTGCATGTGTGTGTGCGTGCGTTTAATGGTATGATGTAATTAACTTAAATTGGTTCTTCCGTTTCTTCATCCGATAGTTTGGCAAAACAGTTTATTTATCTTTTCATACATGAAAAGTGTTTCATGTTTTTAATATCGCAGATATTAAGGAGTTCTTATAATACTGTTAATATTACAACCGGATACCTATAAGTCTTACGATTTATCCCAGATCGGGTTTCTAAACCAGTGCAATCTAGGCGCGGTAGGGTTATCTCAGATTAGAATAGCTGAAAAGAAATGGGACGTAACTTAGATACAAGGTGAAAAATGATAATTCAAATTCAAACTCTTTAATTCAGACAAGTGTCCATAGTGTTAGTAACATATCGTAGCAGTGCTTTTGTCTGATAGCACCAGTAGTGTGAACGAACAATTGAAAACCGAAGATTTCATAAATCTCCTGAGAGGTCTATTGCCCCATTTTAACTTGGTTTTTCTGAGCTGACTTGTAATCACTGTTTTCTTGTTTCCATTGCGGGAGCAATTGTTCCAGGACGGCCGAATGTTACAACAGCCTGCTCACAGCGTGCCACCCTAGCCAGCCAATGACAGCTAACCATAACCATGCCACTCTAGCAAACCATAGCCATGCCACTCTAGCATACCATAGCCATGCCACTCTAGCCAGCCAATGACGGGCAACGACTCGCGAGCCAATCACAGTCAAGCGAAGACACCGCCATAACCACCGGATGCCTCCGGTGGGGATATCAGTCTATATAATGCCCTGTAAGCTCAGTTTCGAGGTCTTGTCGCGCTCGATTGTGAAACCTGTAAGTCGAGACTCTGTCCGAATAAAATAATGAATCAGTTCCTGTCTATTTTTTACCACTGTCGTTACATGTTCTAAAATGCTATCGTACTTTTTGTAGTGCTGGTACATCACCATCGGGGAACAATTTAATCATTTTTCTCAATGATCTACATGAAACATACTCTTTATATTGCTTAACCCTTAGTAAGCAACCTCCATCATACTCCAAAGCCAACAAACCCTCACAGCACACAGATTAAATAATACGAGCACACAATCGAGACGTAAAAGTAAATAGGCAAATTGTCTAAACAGTCACACAACAGCAGAGCATTTTGTGGCAATAATAGCTCGTTCTGTATTCAGTACCCTCACATTGTTATTGGTCGTTCGGGACGTTTGTGCATAAGTGGGCTACTAGCGTGTTTAGTTTTTGCGCTTAGGTTAACATAACATCATGCCTCTAAACCTTGAAGGGTTAGGCAGAGATGTACATAAATACTAAAAACCACATTTCGCCAATTGTGTATTTTAACCCTTTAAAAGGTAAAGGGAATATAATTTCCTACCATTCTTTTTCCTCAAAAATTAAATAATTTGTTCCTTTTAGGTATTCTATGATTGTACAGAGATTATTTAAGGACTTATCAATCACTCATTAAATATTCAAAAAACACAAAAAAGTAAAATGTTTTCTACCATACTATGCCAATTTGCCCTTTTTTTTTCATTTGCCAGATCGTTATAAAGGGTTAAGACTCATGTAATACGGGTCAAGCCTATTGCCATCAACTAAGCACGAATCTAGGCTCCGTGGCTGGTACTGAGAAATTTCTGATGGAAAAACCCAATAACACTTTGCTTAACTCGTATATCGAACATAGGACCTCAGGCTTGGTACAACTGGACCAACGAAGCAGGCCATTCTTTGACCTTAAATCATCATCATCAGCTTATAATGTTCAGGCCTCCTCTCTAGGCGAGGGATGGGCTATAATTCACCACGCGGGCCCAGTGCGGATTGGTAGATGTCACATGTCTTCGAATTTTTGGTTCTAAGACATGCTCACATAAGTGGTGATGAAATAAATAGCACAAAGTAATGTGCCTGGGTTCGAACTCACGACCTACTCTTCATAAGTCGGGGCCGACACTACTGGGCCACCGCTACACTAATAGGCACACAGGGACGTATACAACTGGGATAAGCCCAGTTGCCTAGCACCACGGATATTGTTGTCATTAATATTACTGGGTCCTAAGTTGTGAGCTGTTATATTTGATTAAAATAATAGGTATGGCAAAAATGCTTGAACGCACGGAAATTTGTTCTAGTTTCTACAAGGTCCGTATAGTAAATAACTCCGGATGTGACCTGTACACTATTTAACATAATATTACGTTCATTCTGCCGAAGACTACCTGTTATGACTTACACAGATCTACAAACGACAGCTGAGACTAACGACTTAACGTACTTTCCGAGACTCGGTATGTAATGGGTAGCCACCCATCCACAGACAAACCTAAGCAAGTGCGACTTCTCGAGCGATCTTGTCACGAGCTCCCCTGGTTTTTGGCTAACATATCATAAAAACAAATAACAAACAATAATTTTAAAAGCAAGACCAAACCCATTTTACTTACTACTCTCTCTTAAACCACAATAATCCTAACATTACTTCTAACAAAAATAATACGGTTTCTATCATAAACCATACAACCTTGTATTCGTAAGCGAAAAACTTGTATTTTTCTCTATGTGCCCTCATAAAATACTAGAGGCCAATAATCTCTATTTATTAAACCTTCCCAGGGGTTCAAGTTGACCACAAGTTTGTACATAACTGACTAACGAGATAACTTTCTTACGATGTGATGTCTGATATACACTAATCTGTAGGCAAGGTGTGGATGTGGAAAAAATGGAGGTGAATATATATTTAACGAAGGTACTCGTAGTTCAACCATTTCGGGTACATCGTTGTCAGAGTCCAAATTCGACACGGTGGAGGTACAAAATAATAGTCTCAACACTGATTACAACCGCCTATTTATTCACTTCCGATAGCAAATTAACAAAATCTTAAATAATCAATCCGATGGAAATGGATTTAGTACGGTAACACGGTAAGTTCGATACGCCTGTATCAGAGCAGAACGACCGTTCGCGCTCGTGTCTCACCAAAAAGTAACGTCCCTCAAGTCCAATGCGTTTAATGTCCACGACAACCGTCCACTGACAGCTGACAACTGGCATCTCACAACTGACAGCTGCCAAACCAGACCTGCCACGCTCTGTATCGACCTCACCCAAACACGCTGATTGACGATTTTGACAAACGATGACAGATGGCGTTATTCTAAATTAACAATAATCAATTACAGCTCTAATTATTGTTCCTCGGTGTTGATTCTGCGACATATTTATATTATGCACCTCCATTTTTTATGGTGCCCTTCACACTAGTCCTAGACCATTGTTGCTCCTAACAGTGGTTATCACCAGAAAAGCGCCGAGCTTTGAAACTCGACGAAGACCCAGAAAAATATTACTGTCTTGAATCCTGCAACGAAATAAATGAAAAAAAAAATAGCGGAGGAGTAGGAGCAATAGGCTCGCCCTCTTACATTGAAAATATCGGTGTACTATTAGGTACACTTCTGCTTAACTCTTTATAGATTACAGGACGATTACGTGACGATAACGCATCCAGTAATTTATCAATCATCTCCAACTCATGTCGTCTGGCAAGTTTTCTAATGCCTGTCTGAAGTCTTGTAATTTTCCGTCGGGGCTACGGGTTGTTCGCAAGAGATACCACGGCCTCGACATAAAGGGCTAAGAAGGAACATGGGTGGTTTTAAGTCTGTAGAATTCTGACACTACCTTTCGCTCTGCCCAAGAGCGGAAGGGGTTATTTGATGATTTTCCACCGGCAAAAAAAAAAAGTTTATTTCATTTAGTTTAGCGTTTGTGGCAATAGATATCATGTATCACTAACAAAACAGTTAATGATTGAGTTTGCTGGTTCCGTCGACCCTCCTGGTCCATTCTCTAGATTCTTCTCATACGAGTACTAAGCCTTTTTCAATAATAGCGGTGGCTCAGTGGTGGCGGCCCCGACTTTGATACTGTTCGAACGTATTACTTTGTGTAATTTATTTTAACACCGCTGCTCTCATAACAGTGAAGGAAAACATCGTGATTATACCAGTATGTTTCAGAATAAAAAATACGAAGACGTGTGATATCTTTCAACCCGCATTGGGCCTATGTGGTGGATTATAGCCCATCCCTCTCCTAGAGAGGAGGCCTGAGTACTTGTAGTGGGAACATTATAGACTGATGATGATGATGAAGCCTTTTTCAAGTGTCTCTGCATACATACTGTTATCAAGATTATTCAAGTTATGCCACATCCAAGCCCAACCACATCCATTGACGTTGAATCAAACAAGTTGAACGAAACATGGAGCTCGGCGTAAATTCATCTATCGTCCCGGATACCGAGTTAATTAGGAAATAAATGGAATACGTGAGAGTTTTGGAATACGTTAGTTACTGGCTAGTTCGTATAGTTTGGGAGTGGCAGTTCTTGAGGCGAATGAGGTGACAAGATGGTGTAATGATGGGTTATGTATTTGGGGTGAGAAATATTTATTTTATTCTTATGTGGATGTGTGGAGTGGCAATAATGATTTAATTAAGGGATGAATATGTTGCAATAAGTGGTGTCTGATACAGAAAAAATTAAAGGTCTGTCTTAGTGCCTGCGCGTTGTTATAAAAAATACCGCGGCCTCGACATAAAGGGTAAGGGGCTTTGCCCACGAGCGGGAGGGGAAAAAAAAGGTCTATCTTGGTATGGGCATGTGATGAGGAGGCATTAAACGCATGTGACTAAACAGTTGTTGATGGATGAAAAAAGAAAACGTTGCCCTGACCTAAATAGAATGGCGCAAGTGCAGGATATTTTTTTTCAACGATGCATATTTGGTGTAGTGTAAGATTTTCGTTTAGTTGTGGTAAGCGGTACGCCAGCGTAAACTGGAGTACAATAAGCAGTCAGACACTTATGCTGGATTCATTAGAAATTTCTTATCCTGTTTCTGAGTTTGGGATCGGTTAGCACCAATAAACTCTTTCCCTATTACATAAAACTTAAACTAGACTTTAATTACGGTATACTTTTTTTTGGGGTGCGGAAAATCATCAATAACTCCTCCTGCTCTGCAGAGCGGAGGGGAGTGTCAGACTTCTACTAACTAAAAACCACCCCAGTTCCTTCTTAGCCCTTGTGCCGAGACCGCGGTATCTCTTTCAAACAACCCGCAGCCCCGACGGGACAACCCGCAGCCCCGACGAGATTACGGTATACTTTAGGTACAGCTTCACCAATCTCTTTGTGGATCACAAGAGTCATGTTATTATTTGACATTTAATTGGTTCAATGCAAAAAATCTATATCTAGCTCTATTTTTAATTTTATTTATTTGGACAATACAACTGAACAAATGGTCTGGACATAAAATATTATGTAAAAGCAATAATGCACTGTAGCCATTCAGGAACTTAATTTGCACAGCTGTTACTGTTAAGAAACTACTGTTATTTATACGTTGCGATACATCGTAGGCCGTGTTGCTGCTTTCGAGTTTTTTTCTCCACAATTAAGAGGCACTTTAATACTAGTATTTCTGGAACAAGTTTTTTAATAAATCATCACCGCTGCTATATAAATGACGAAGAAATGTTAACCTTTCCAGGAACCAAAATTTCAAAGAAATCTGACATGGGCCATCTATGTATATCCAACCATTCTCTTGTGGTATTAAGTTAGTTAAAGAAGTACTGATAAATAACTTCGCAGCTGTAAATTACCTGTCTACACTCTTTCAGAGTTTACGTACGATATTATCTTATGTAAAGAAATCGTGAAGAATGAAAATGCTCCGAAGACGCAGCTGCGGTTAGGACGTGTAATAGTGCAAGAGATGCCAACAAAACAGAAACAGGGAAATGGGAAGTAGGAACCTTGTCAAAAACCTGTTTTTCTTCTGTCAAAAATAAGGGTAAATAGTAGGCTGGTATTGTAGTAACTCTGTACAAGTGTAGATGTGAACAAAGTTTAGTGAAATGGGTGGTGATGTTTAAGCTGTGGTTTTAGTAAAAACCAGGGTTACCAGCCCGTCGGGGCTGCGGGTTGTTGTTTAATTGAGACCATTAAACTTTCGATTTTAAATCGGATTCTTCCATTTTCACTTTCATTTACACCTTCCCAATAAACTGCCAAATTGCTCTACAAACTAAACTGTGTCAATATAAATACTCCACTTTACTGTACTACCTGTTATTTAAAAAAACACATAACACGCTCGGTAACTTTGCAAAGCTAAACAAATATAATTGAGTTTAGTCACACCGCCGCCGGTCGGCAGCTCGTTAAAATAAAACGTTTGAAAAAAGTGGACGGGCGGTGTTTTGAAATGGATAAGCTCTTAATAACGTAACGAGGATGATTTAGTAAGGATAAAAACATAACATAATATCATGGCTGAAATCCCCAAAGGGTTAGGTGTACCTAAAAGTAAACCCTCATTTAGCTAGTCATGTTTAATTCACCATAAAATAGGGTAGCTAACAAAAAAATCTAATTGATCTGTCAGATAGATTTCCAAAAAATACTGGAGACAATTTTTTCTACCATACTATGCCAATTTGCCCTTTTTTTTTCATTTGCCAGATCGTTATAAAGGGTTAAGACTCATGTAATACGGGTCAAGCCTATTGCCATCAACTAAGCACGAATCTAGGCTCCGTGGCTGGTACTGAGAAATTTCTGATGGAAAAACCCAATAACACTTTGCTTAACTCGTATATCGAACATAGGACCTCAGGCTTGGTACAACTGGACCAACGAAGCAGGCCATTCTTTGACCTTAAATCATCATCATCAGCTTATAATGTTCAGGCCTCCTCTCTAGGCGAGGGATGGGCTATAATTCACCACGCGGGCCCAGTGCGGATTGGTAGATGTCACATGTCTTCGAATTTTTGGTTCTAAGACATGCTCACATAAGTGGTGATGAAATAAATAGCACAAAGTAATGTGCCTGGGTTCGAACTCACGACCTACTCTTCATAAGTCGGGGCCGACACTACTGGGCCACCGCTACACTAATAGGCACACAGGGACGTATACAACTGGGATAAGCCCAGTTGCCTAGCACCACGGATATTGTTGTCATTAATATTACTGGGTCCTAAGTTGTGAGCTGTTATATTTGATTAAAATAATAGGTATGGCAAAAATGCTTGAACGCACGGAAATTTGTTCTAGTTTCTACAAGGTCCGTATAGTAAATAACTCCGGATGTGACCTGTACACTATTTAACATAATATTACGTTCATTCTGCCGAAGACTACCTGTTATGACTTACACAGATCTACAAACGACAGCTGAGACTAACGACTTAACGTACTTTCCGAGACTCGGTATGTAATGGGTAGCCACCCATCCACAGACAAACCTAAGCAAGTGCGACTTCTCGAGCGATCTTGTCACGAGCTCCCCTGGTTTTTGGCTAACATATCATAAAAACAAATAACAAACAATAATTTTAAAAGCAAGACCAAACCCATTTTACTTACTACTCTCTCTTAAACCACAATAATCCTAACATTACTTCTAACAAAAATAATACGGTTTCTATCATAAACCATACAACCTTGTATTCGTAAGCGAAAAACTTGTATTTTTCTCTATGTGCCCTCATAAAATACTAGAGGCCAATAATCTCTATTTATTAAACCTTCCCAGGGGTTCAAGTTGACCACAAGTTTGTACATAACTGACTAACGAGATAACTTTCTTACGATGTGATGTCTGATATACACTAATCTGTAGGCAAGGTGTGGATGTGGAAAAAATGGAGGTGAATATATATTTAACGAAGGTACTCGTAGTTCAACCATTTCGGGTACATCGTTGTCAGAGTCCAAATTCGACACGGTGGAGGTACAAAATAATAGTCTCAACACTGATTACAACCGCCTATTTATTCACTTCCGATAGCAAATTAACAAAATCTTAAATAATCAATCCGATGGAAATGGATTTAGTACGGTAACACGGTAAGTTCGATACGCCTGTATCAGAGCAGAACGACCGTTCGCGCTCGTGTCTCACCAAAAAGTAACGTCCCTCAAGTCCAATGCGTTTAATGTCCACGACAACCGTCCACTGACAGCTGACAACTGGCATCTCACAACTGACAGCTGCCAAACCAGACCTGCCACGCTCTGTATCGACCTCACCCAAACACGCTGATTGACGATTTTGACAAACGATGACAGATGGCGTTATTCTAAATTAACAATAATCAATTACAGCTCTAATTATTGTTCCTCGGTGTTGATTCTGCGACATATTTATATTATGCACCTCCATTTTTTATGGTGCCCTTCACACTAGTCCTAGACCATTGTTGCTCCTAACAGTGGTTATCACCAGAAAAGCGCCGAGCTTTGAAACTCGACGAAGACCCAGAAAAATATTACTGTCTTGAATCCTGCAACGAAATAAATGAAAAAAAAAATAGCGGAGGAGTAGGAGCAATAGGCTCGCCCTCTTACATTGAAAATATCGGTGTACTATTAGGTACACTTCTGCTTAACTCTTTATAGATTACAGGACGATTACGTGACGATAACGCATCCAGTAATTTATCAATCATCTCCAACTCATGTCGTCTGGCAAGTTTTCTAATGCCTGTCTGAAGTCTTGTAATTTTCCGTCGGGGCTACGGGTTGTTCGCAAGAGATACCACGGCCTCGACATAAAGGGCTAAGAAGGAACATGGGTGGTTTTAAGTCTGTAGAATTCTGACACTACCTTTCGCTCTGCCCAAGAGCGGAAGGGGTTATTTGATGATTTTCCACCGGCAAAAAAAAAAAGTTTATTTCATTTAGTTTAGCGTTTGTGGCAATAGATATCATGTATCACTAACAAAACAGTTAATGATTGAGTTTGCTGGTTCCGTCGACCCTCCTGGTCCATTCTCTAGATTCTTCTCATACGAGTACTAAGCCTTTTTCAATAATAGCGGTGGCTCAGTGGTGGCGGCCCCGACTTTGATACTGTTCGAACGTATTACTTTGTGTAATTTATTTTAACACCGCTGCTCTCATAACAGTGAAGGAAAACATCGTGATTATACCAGTATGTTTCAGAATAAAAAATACGAAGACGTGTGATATCTTTCAACCCGCATTGGGCCTATGTGGTGGATTATAGCCCATCCCTCTCCTAGAGAGGAGGCCTGAGTACTTGTAGTGGGAACATTATAGACTGATGATGATGATGAAGCCTTTTTCAAGTGTCTCTGAATACATACTGTTATCAAGATTATTCAAGTTATGCCACATCCAAGCCCAACCACATCCATTGACGTTGAATCAAACAAGTTGAACGAAACATGGAGCTCGGCGTAAATTCATCTATCGTCCCGGATACCGAGTTAATTAGGAAATAAATGGAATACGTGAGAGTTTTGGAATACGTTAGTTACTGGCTAGTTCGTATAGTTTGGGAGTGGCAGTTCTTGAGGCGAATGAGGTGACAAGATGGTGTAATGATGGGTTATGTATTTGGGGTGAGAAATATTTATTTTATTCTTATGTGGATGTGTGGAGTGGCAATAATGATTTAATTAAGGGATGAATATGTTGCAATAAGTGGTGTCTGATACAGAAAAAATTAAAGGTCTGTCTTAGTGCCTGCGCGTTGTTATAAAAAATACCGCGGCCTCGACATAAAGGGTAAGGGGCTTTGCCCACGAGCGGGAGGGGAAAAAAAAGGTCTATCTTGGTATGGGCATGTGATGAGGAGGCATTAAACGCATGTGACTAAACAGTTGTTGATGGATGAAAAAAGAAAACGTTGCCCTGACCTAAATAGAATGGCGCAAGTGCAGGATATTTTTTTTCAACGATGCATATTTGGTGTAGTGTAAGATTTTCGTTTAGTTGTGGTAAGCGGTACGCCAGCGTAAACTGGAGTACAATAAGCAGTCAGACACTTATGCTGGATTCATTAGAAATTTCTTATCCTGTTTCTGAGTTTGGGATCGGTTAGCACCAATAAACTCTTTCCCTATTACATAAAACTTAAACTAGACTTTAATTACGGTATACTTTTTTTTGGGGTGCGGAAAATCATCAATAACTCCTCCTGCTCTGCAGAGCGGAGGGGAGTGTCAGACTTCTACTAACTAAAAACCACCCCAGTTCCTTCTTAGCCCTTGTGCCGAGACCGCGGTATCTCTTTCAAACAACCCGCAGCCCCGACGGGACAACCCGCAGCCCCGACGAGATTACGGTATACTTTAGGTACAGCTTCACCAATCTCTTTGTGGATCACAAGAGTCATGTTATTATTTGACATTTAATTGGTTCAATGCAAAAAATCTATATCTAGCTCTATTTTTAATTTTATTTATTTGGACAATACAACTGAACAAATGGTCTGGACATAAAATATTATGTAAAAGCAATAATGCACTGTAGCCATTCAGGAACTTAATTTGCACAGCTGTTACTGTTAAGAAACTACTGTTATTTATACGTTGCGATACATCGTAGGCCGTGTTGCTGCTTTCGAGTTTTTTTCTCCACAATTAAGAGGCACTTTAATACTAGTATTTCTGGAACAAGTTTTTTAATAAATCATCACCGCTGCTATATAAATGACGAAGAAATGTTAACCTTTCCAGGAACCAAAATTTCAAAGAAATCTGACATGGGCCATCTATGTATATCCAACCATTCTCTTGTGGTATTAAGTTAGTTAAAGAAGTACTGATAAATAACTTCGCAGCTGTAAATTACCTGTCTACACTCTTTCAGAGTTTACGTACGATATTATCTTATGTAAAGAAATCGTGAAGAATGAAAATGCTCCGAAGACGCAGCTGCGGTTAGGACGTGTAATAGTGCAAGAGATGCCAACAAAACAGAAACAGGGAAATGGGAAGTAGGAACCTTGTCAAAAACCTGTTTTTCTTCTGTCAAAAATAAGGGTAAATAGTAGGCTGGTATTGTAGTAACTCTGTACAAGTGTAGATGTGAACAAAGTTTAGTGAAATGGGTGGTGATGTTTAAGCTGTGGTTTTAGTAAAAACCAGGGTTACCAGCCCGTCGGGGCTGCGGGTTGTTGTTTAATTGAGACCATTAAACTTTCGATTTTAAATCGGATTCTTCCATTTTCACTTTCATTTACACCTTCCCAATAAACTGCCAAATTGCTCTACAAACTAAACTGTGTCAATATAAATACTCCACTTTACTGTACTACCTGTTATTTAAAAAAACACATAACACGCTCGGTAACTTTGCAAAGCTAAACAAATATAATTGAGTTTAGTCACACCGCCGCCGGTCGGCAGCTCGTTAAAATAAAACGTTTGAAAAAAGTGGACGGGCGGTGTTTTGAAATGGATAAGCTCTTAATAACGTAACGAGGATGATTTAGTAAGGATAAAAACATAACATAATATCATGGCTGAAATCCCCAAAGGGTTAGGTGTACCTAAAAGTAAACCCTCATTTAGCTAGTCATGTTTAATTCACCATAAAATAGGGTAGCTAACAAAAAAATCTAATTGATCTGTCAGATAGATTTCCAAAAAATACTGGAGACAATTTTTTTTTTCACGTAAATAGTAATTGAAGACGATACAGTGCTTTGAAAACTCGTGTAACGTTATATTCTAAGACAATAAGTAGTATGATATTTTTTACCGGTGAGTGACGTCAAACTCAAGACTCAAATCTTTGGCGCGTTTTGTCTTCGTAAATTCTTATTGACTTGATAAAACAAAAAATACCGTATCTAATATTTTTCGATAATCTAACAGACGCGACGGATTAATAATTAGAAACAATATTTTTTTTTGTCCGTAAACATCCCTATAGGGGGTCCAGACTCCCATGGTTGCTGAAAAATACAGTAACACTTTGCCTAATCTGAAAATCGGACCCAAAACTTCAGCTATGCTCAGAAATCACATGTATGACCACAAAACCAACGAAGGTTATTATAAACGGAGGCGCTCCGGGCGTCGGGGGTCCCGCGATGACCTCCGGCCACCGTAGACGCGGGCCTGTGGACGGTGAGTGATGGGCTAACTCGCCGTCCGTCCGTCTCACGACGAAAACAGGCCGTGTCGACGGCGCGTTCGTGTTCCACGCGCGCCTCAAAGAGATGTCAACAACATGGGAGGGGCCCGAAAGGGCCGACGCCTGTCGGGGCCGCGGGTAGTCCAACGGTTATCGCGGCCTCGACATAGAGGGCGAAGAAGGAACATGGGTGGTTTTTAGTCAGTAGAAGTCTGACACTCCCTTACGCTCTGCCCAAGAGCGGGAGGGGTTATTCGATGATTTTACACCCACCAAAAAAAAAAAAGGTTATTATAAACACAGGACTATACACTGTCGTGTGACTTGAACAAAGCCACTTACACTAATAAGTCCAAGTGGATTTTTTATCAGGGAGAGCAGCGGTGGCCCAGTGGTGGCAGCCCTGACTTATGAACGGTCGTGGGTTCGAACCCAGGCAGGCACATTACTTTGTTTAATTTATTTCATCACCGCAGCTCTCGTGAAGAAAAACATTGTGAGGAAACCGGCATGTCTTAGAATAAAAAAAATCGAAGACATGTGACATCTACCAATCCGCACTGGGCCCGCGTGGTAGATTATAGCCCATTCCCTCTTAAAAGAGAGGAGGTCTGTGTCCCAGCATTGGGAACATTAATAGGCTGTTGATGATAATGATGGATTTTTTATTTCGCTGGACATAGGCCTCCCCCAAGTGTCACCAGATTGACCGGTCCCGAGCGTCTCGCATTCAGTGGCTCTCCACAACCTTCATAGTTCCAGGTCATGAATCCACCTAGCGGGAGGCTTTGCGACACTTTGTCTTCTGGTTTGCGGTAGCGGCTAGTGAACTTCTTGACCCCATCGGTAATTCGTTCTGCGGGCAATGTGCCCTGCCCTTTACTACTTACATTTGGCAACTCTTCGGGCTACGTCGGTCACCCTAAGTATCTTGCGTATAATTATCATACTATAAGATTCGATCATGGCAGGAAGCACAAACTCTCTTCGTTGCCCTTTCGATGACTTTTACTGAGGCCTATTGTAAGTGCCCACAAACTATCGCTTTTTTTTTGTGAGAAAATGTATAATACCTTCTAAATGTAGGGAGTTCAATTTTAAATATCTCAAGTAAACTTTTTACACAGTTTTTTGCAAAAAAAAACAAATAACCAGAGACTGCAAGAAAAGAAAATTTATGAACCAAGAAAAAGTTTAAAGAAAGTTAGTTTCTTAATTAAAATACAGGGTTCATTTAATAGTTCTGAACCGGTTACTTAAACACGCATAAGATTTAATCAGCGCTTATTAACTTTTCTCGTGTTAATTACAAATCCAAAGGGCGACGGCTGCAGTCGTAGTTAAACTGTATAGCCAAGTTAACTGGAAGTTATACCGATAGTTTGCCACAAGGTGAAAGATACAGCGATAAGTTGTAGAGGAGATGGCATCAGTCATTCTTCTTTTTTACGTATCAATGAGCTCAAATCGTATAACACCAGTATGTAGCCACCTCACAGCTGTCAATAGTAGACACTGGCACATCAAGCTTCCTGATACTACAGTATCAGGAAGCCAGTTCCAATTAACCTTTTTTTTGGCGAGTGGAAAATCATCAAATAACTAATCTCGCTCTTGGGCAGTGTCAGACTTCTACTGACTAAAAACCACCAATGATCCTTCTTAGCCCTATATGTCGAGGCCACGGTATTTTGTGGATAACCCGCAGCCCCGACGGAGTTCCAATAAACCTTGAACCAAATCATCATCATCATCAGCCTTTAACAGTAATGTTCCCACTGCAGGGCTGCAGGGACTCAGGCCTCCTCTCTTGGAGAGGGATGGCTGGACTCCAGCCATTATTAGGTATGAAGTCCACATTTACAAAAACGACAAACAAAATTTTTAGAACTGTTTAGAACTGTTTCTAAAATGCACTGGATACAGTGAGTACTTTTGCATCCAGCGCGTCAATTCTAGGGCAACTGGAATAGTGTAGACGGTGAACGTTTAACAGTGAAAATTTTGTTTGTCGTTTTTGTAAATGTGGACTTCATACCTAATAATGGCTGGAGTTTTTTCCAGTAGCTTTCTAGCGCTGGATTTGAGTACTGAACTTGAAGGCTCCTGGGAGAGTATGGACCGGGTATAACCCAATATTTTAACTCATGACTAGTTATGGATCATAAAAACGCAAAATTTTAACTTTGCGTAAAAGCCAAAGACATCTTTAAAAATCGCGAGCAATCGGTGTATGCAAGCGGCGGGATGGCGTTCTATGGAAGAGGCCTTTGTCCAGCAGTGGACGTCTTCTAGCTGATGATGATGATGATGCGTGATAAGACCTGCAGGGCTATTGCGTATCTTTTAAATGACAGTGGCTAACCTATAGTGCCTATCAATTACTGTCAAATGGTTCCATTTTGTAGTAAACCATAACCAATTTGACAGTTAATCCATAGACAATATGAAAGCCACTGTCATTTAAAAGATACGCAATAGCCATGCTGGATGCAAGACGTAAAAGTTTATAGATATCTTGATCTTATAACTTAGACCGTACAAGCACCGTTGGGTGAGAGCAGCCATTAACTCTGTTATGGGATGGGTAAACGAATTTTTTTTTGTTCCTTTACTAGCCACTAAGCGGGAGCTAGGGCTCGTTTTTTCAAAACAGTTAATAGCCTGCTAGATACTACGGTTTTTTAGCTATAACGTTGAATTTTGCAACAGGAAGTAACGTGTATACAACCACTCTGTTATTTAAAGGTTTTTAATTGTTTTGTATGGTAAGGTTCGTGTGGTTTTGAAATTTTAATTAAAGCGATACTCTAATCTAATTTCGTTTGGTTTGTGGCTGTAAATGAACGGTCGGTAGCTCTACAGTTCCGCTTTTGTTTAAAAATGTTTTATAATTAAAACTCTGACAAAACAAATAACTGCATGATTGTTGATGTTATGATATTTTGCCTCTGAAAAGATCTAGTTTATTTTTGGCAAGTACCTATCTTAATAATGATTTTAATGGCAAGAGCTCGTCCCCAATTACTTATTAAATTAACTTTCGAAATTTGGGTGTAATAATGAATACACCTCTGGCCATCCCTTCGGGAATTACTGGCGTGATGCTATATTATGCTAACAATCTTAAATTTCCTTAAATTACTGTGAAAATGAACTGAAGCAGTCATTCCCTTTGAAGTTGCTGTTCATTGTGAGAGGAAGTGTGCGATTTTACACCACGCGGATCCAAAGTTTTACGAAGATCTTCGAATATTGCTTCTACAACATTTAAGATATCCTACGATGATGAGTTTCGTTTTTCATTGAGAGTAAATAATAATATATCTATATTTCTATAATGTATAAAATAAATAATACAAATTAATACGTCTTTTTGGGTTCGACGACAAATCGTAAGTCGGGGCAGTAACAACTGGACCACAACAGTTTCGATAATTATTTTGTACTAAAAACGTCTAAACAACAACTCATTGAGTTATTCCAAGACCATAATTTTCTGTTCCTGCCATGTTTCTTGCAGTTTTCGACGAGATAGTTAGTTCTTCGTCGGAGTTTCAACTTGTAACGTTGACGAGGTTATATACGAACAAGCTGCGAAGTGTTGCATACACGTTTCGTTATCATTAGGGGTATTACACATAGTCGGGTTGACGTGTTTTGGGGAAACCGGATAAATTCATAATACTTAATATTTATTTATCGTAGTCATTATCAGTTTATATTTTTCAGCAACTAAGGCCTCCTCTCTAGGAGAGGGATGGGCTATCCACCACGCGGGCCTAGTGCAGCTTGGTAGATCTATGTCACATGTCATCGATTTATTTGGATCTAACACAATATGCTCACGATGTTTTCCTTCACTGTTTTGAGAGCAGTGGTGTTAAAATAAATTGTACAAAGTAATGCGCCTGCCTGGGTTTGAACCAATCGGTAAATTGAGACCGCCTGCACTGGCCCACCGCTGCTGTCGTTCAGACCAGTGTAAAGGTTAGTCTGGCGTAAGAAATACATACTTTTTTTTATAATAAATTCATATTTAAAATGTTTTAGTTTAGGGTAACTGACCTGACTGAAAGTTCAGGACTTCATTGTTGGTAACGTAGCCATGAGCGCAACTACTGAGCATGTGGTCCTGGACTCGATTATCGGTTATTTATTATCGGTCAGGCAAAATGTCAATGGTGTTACCACGTGTTCATAATAGAAAAAACTTCATGGACTCTTTTTTCAGATCATATAGAATATAATTATACGTGCAAGTGTATAGCATCCCATATTCGTTGCAAGATTGTTAAAAGTTTTGCTCGAATATAATGTGAGATGGTTTGTGCTCGTGACGTCGTAGTTTAGTTGGAGAATCTTCACGGAGATATCGTGGAAGGAGTTTTTTAGACGATAATACCTCACATAAGTTGAGTCTAGTATGCAATAGGGTAGACAACAAAAAAAATGTAATTAGTCCGTCAAATAGATTTCCAAAAAATATTGGACACAGTTTTTTTCTTTTTTCACGTAAACAAAAAAATAAGACGAAACAGTGCAGTGTCGAAAACTCGTGTGACTTCACATTTCAGTACATTTTTAGCTCAAAGTGGCGTCTCGTGATCTTTGACGCATTTTATTACCTATCCAATATTTTAGATATTTTAACTGAATGACGGAAACAGAATCATTTATTTTTTTAGTCCGTCGACAACCCTATAAATTGCCAGAAGACCTCCCAATCTGTTGCAAATGTAACGTAAATAAAATGAAAATATAAATATGTAATCATTAAATTTTTTTATCCATAAATATTACTGTAAATAAATAATACACAATTTCTTTAAATTTATTAAATGCGGTTTCTGAAACGCTTTTGTTTTCACAAGCTTTGAGAGACTTATACCAAAGAGTCAAGTGGGGCGGGCGGTCGTGCTGTTGATGATGATGATGACTTTTAACGAATAAAGTAACTATCTACATTAATTATTAAAAAATATAATATAAATAAACAAGAAACTATATAAAGGCATTAAAATACTGCTCCTCAACGCTGTCAGCCGGTAATGTGCCCTGTATATGACTGGCGGCATTGCCACGTTGTATGGCAACGCTTAGCCTCTGGCCAAGCCTGGCCAGCCCTTGGGTCACGAGAAGCGTCAACTAAGCATTCAGAAATTTCCTTAAACAGGCACTCGCACCCCACGGCCCCACAGCTTCAACCCCAAACAGCTCAAAAATTACGAATTAGGATTGCGGGCCAGAAGAAGGGTTATATTATATTTCGTTTACACCAAAACTGCTTTTCGACCTAAAAACGAAAGAAGGTGAATACAACCGGCCGCAGCTCGAAAATTGAGCAAAAAAATATTAGTAGGCGAGGAATGAAAATAATGTAGGATCGATAAATAGATTATTGCAAGGAATGCATTGTTGACGCATCCCATCATAATCTGTGTCAGTCGTAATGCAAACATCTCATATTATTCTCACCTCTACGTTTTAAACAAAGCATGAACCTTCTTAAAAACCGGCCAAGTGCGAGTCCTACTCGCACATGAAGGGTTCCGTACCATCGTAGTAGGGGAGTCGCTTTTTTTTTTTTTAAATTATTAAAAATATTTTTATTATATGATGTAACTAAAAATTTATGCTTTTCGCAATTTTTCCTTTATCTGTGTTATAAGACGTTGCTTCGTACCAAATTTCAAGATTCTGAGTTCACGGGAAGTACCCTGTAGGTTTTGATTCCCTTAAGTATCTTTTGATCGCGTTGACTTAGAAGTTTGATTTTTTCACAGCTCCAAGAGACCATAGACTTGAGTATTTGATATGAATTTCAGCTTGATACCTCCACGCGTTCCTGAGAAAAAAGGTCTTGACAGACAGACAGACAGACAGACAGACAGACAGACAGACGGACAACAAAGTGATCCTATAAGGGTTCCGTTTTTACCTTTTGAGGTACGGAACCCTAAAAAAAAAAAATTAATGATACTATGAACAGACTGTTCTGGTGATTAAAAGGGACTCTTTTAAAAATCTGGGTATAACAGTTAGGTGGAACCCACAGATCCGGGACGCGAGAGAATACTAAGAGAAAAAGTCTTTAAAATTTGCAGCATACGGTTCCATCGAGTGACGAACAATTTTGCAACGAAACAATTCGTTGAAGCTAGCAGTTCATTTTTAAAGACGGCATGAACTTCTTTCCAATATTGTCTTAATTTTGTTTTCAATCATTGTAGCTTCAATGCATAATAATTATATGATACTAGCTGAACCGGCACCGGCATGCCTTGCAATGCCCTTTTTCCTACCTAGTACCTGCCTACTACCTACCTACTACCTACCTACCTACTACCTACTACCTACCTACCTACTACCTACCTACCTACTACCTACCTACCTACTACTTACCTACCTACAACCTAACTATCTACCCAAAAAAAAAAGATAAAAAACTATCCTATGTCCGTCTCCTGGTTCTAAGCTACCTCCCCACCAATTATTTAGCCCAATCGGTTCAGCCGTTCTTGAGTTATAAATAGTGTAACTGACACGACTTTCTTTTATATAGATAGCTGACCTGGCAGACGACGTCCTGCCCGGACAGCGGCGCCATCTACCGGGTCTAATTGTAAATCTAAAAATCTAAACCATTTTTGAAAACAAATGATTAAAATGAACTGACAGAAATGAATGACATAACAACATGCTTGTACTGTCAGCACTGAAAAAAGTTTCAATTTGACAGCCAAATCCCCCTTAACAAAATGATCCGCCATTTAATGAATTCATTTGTTATAAAAATTGGTTTGGATAGGTGAGCCCGTTCTTGAGTTATAAAATTATAACGAAAAGTGGCATTGATTTTTATATTTATAGATGCATCATTGATTTACAGGACTTTGGACGCACTCAATCAATTGAATAGGTGTGTGAATGCAGAAAGAGAGAGTGCACCTGCATTTGCGCATACACTTATGAACTTGATATTGTAATTAACCAAAAAAAGCTAATAAGTCCGTCAGATAGATTTTCAAAAAATAATGGATACATTTTTTTCCTTTTTCACTTAAACAAAAGATGAAGACGATACAGTGCTTCGAAAAGTCACGTCAAGTTGTGTGACGTCACAAGGTTAGTACTATTTTACCCACAAAGTGATGTCAAAAGGAAAAAAACGTGTCAAAGATCGTGAGTGGGGACTCACGATCTTTGACACGTTTTATTTTCGTAAATTTTTCTTAATTTGATAAAACAAAAAAACGTATCCAATATTTTTCGATAATCTAACAGAAGGACTAATAAGTTTTTTTGGTGAAACACTATTAGTGAAAATGGTCAGCAGGAGTATGTTTTCTTCTTAGAGTACTGATGGCAATCTAAATTAAACCTTATTGTACCCAGAATAAAATTTGTCTATAAGCTTGATATCTTCAGTAGCCTCCATAAGTGTTTTTAAATTAAAATAAAAAACAGAACAAAACAGTAAAAGATAATTTAGTAACCCTATTATTATTAATCTGCCTGTGTGTCTCACGCCTAAAGAATTGAGATAATATCTTCTCGAAACGGTCAACCGGAAATACGTAAATCCAGCGACTGTTCTTTAACTCGAACGGGGTAGACTTAAAACTGTCTCTCTTGCCAGATAATGACGGTACTTCCGCTTTACAGATTTCACGGTTGCTTTAATAATTACAATCGGTTGTCTGTTACTTTCTAGTGTTTAAATTATATAGCTTGCTAGTAAATAAGTTGTATTGTCTTGTCTTGACTTCAGGTTGATAACCCGTTAGTTTTCCGTATCCTATATTAGTATAATTTAGTAAAACAATCAGTAACACCTGATAACAGTATCATAATCATATGGAGTGATCACAGTTGAATTATTTGTATCTTCGAATTAATTATAAGAAATTAATGAGGAAAAGTGACGTGACTTTGCCTCATTGCAAGCGCAACCTTAAATTCTCATAACTTTTTAATTTCTGTAGGAATATTTATAATATTTATTATATTATTTTTGTACGTTTCTTTTTTATTATGGAATCATCTCCTTTGGAATAACTGGTTTGATTCTGAGACCCAGATAAAAGTCAACTATTTCAAAATATAACAGCTTATATCCACTCAGATAATTACATAATTATGCTAAATATTAAAATATTACTGCATCGTGGGAAAACTACCATAATTGTTACACCAAATTTTACTCGACGGTATAATAAAGTTGAAAACTTTAGTGTACATAAAATTGCCATTTTAAAGTCTTTATAACTTCTATCTGGGGACTTCAATGGCCACGTTTATGGCTAAGAATAGACCTTATTTGGTCCCACAGGTGACATAAGGCCTTACTATTATCTAAATGGGTTAGAAAATTATCATCTGCTTAGCTATTTTGCATATAATGATGAAGTGCGACTGAATGGTATCCTAAACGGGTAGAAGTTTTATTGATACAGCGATAAAAAAATAATAAATAAAAATTTGTTGAGTTATTGAACACCTGCGCTGTGGAAAGTAAGTACATAGAAAAAATAAATTAAGCTGCACAAAGAAAACAAACACAAACATTTTCTTTTTTTTTAATTTTTAAAAGAAAGAAAGCATTAAAAATATATATATATACATAATAATATATATGTAGCACTACCTTTTAAAATATTTTTTGTGAGCTAGCAACACGGTCCACGTCTCCTGGCAACCCAGCCCGCGACGCGGGAACTCAAGGACAGTGGAGTACGATTCGCGCGCGCTTTGAACACATCCGCGAAACGCTCGTTTAACAATATTCCATAATTTACTGTTTAACCCCTGTTTGTTTATTTGTTTTACCTATAGTTCTGTGTTTTACTCTTTTACAATATAATTTTACTAATTTAACGTATGTGACTCATTTAAAATAGCCCAAAAACCAACCCTGAGAAAACTCTCCCTTACATATATAATAATATATATATATATATTTAAATTTAATTAAAAATAAAACTAGTGGTTTTTAAAGTTTTATTAATCTACAGAGATATGCCATGCCTTAAGAATGAGTTCAGCTGCTCGTTCAGCAACCATCGATACAGCGCCATTAATATTCCCACTAATTTGAGCTGGCATTACACTTGCATCGACTACTCTCAAGCCTTTCACGCCTATAACCCGCATGCTAGTGTCAACCACCGCGCCCATGGCACATGTGCCTGCATAATGCCACATTGAGCCAGACATTCCCAAAGCGTAACACTCCCAGAACTCAGCACCAGACTTGTCTGAGCACAGCCCCATATCTACCATCGAGGCATTCACGCTTCTAAAGTATGTCGTATTTAAAACAGAGGCTAAGTCTGCTAAGCATTTACCCATCAGCTTCAAGTCAGATTTATCACTGTACATACCAGTATAAACTAGTGGATCGACAGTGGGGTCTGTACTTGCAAGTAACACCTGACCGCGAGATTTCGACTTCAGCAAATTGGGCGCTGCAAAAAACGTCGTCCTACCAATACCGGCTGCGTAAAACCTATTACAAATATCGTCAGAGTACTTAAAAACGTTGACACAAACCTGCATTAATGCGGGAGAGTCATGTGGAATAACAAGGTTGATAGTCTGGTAGTCTGGATAAGTCTGTGATTTATTTAGCGCCACGTACCCAGTTGTTATAGGTAATGGGAAAATGTAGGGGTTGATGGAGGGGATGGGTTCACTGCTGGCTTCCATTTGCATTAACAGAATTGCTGAATAGTGGTCCGTTAAGTTTTGTCCAACAGGCAAATCAGCGACTACCGGGATTCCGAGAGGCTCGAGGTGTTCCTTAGGTCCTATGCCAGATAACATTAGCAGTTTTGGGCTGTTGATCCCGCCAGCGGAAACAATCACTTCTCTCTTTGCATATATTTCGGTTGACTCACCATTAGACTTCGTTACTTGTACACCGATAGCAACGCTATTTTTGATTAAAACCTTCGTGACTCTAGTCGACGTTGCAAGGTAGAGATTTGAGCGTGACTTAGCTGGTCCCAGATAGGCAATTGCGTTAGTCTGGCGAACTCCATCGCCTACCGTTAATAGAGGCTCAGTGTAGCCAGTAAATGAAGTATCCGATGTTATGTCATCGACGATTCTGTGTCCCAGCTCTTCAAAGGCAGCCAAATAGGGATTATTGCTTTCGCTTTTTTGCCTTGTTATTTTCAACGGACCATCTGACCCGTGAAAGTTGGAGAATGGTGAATTCAACAAATCCGGGTCTGTCAAATTTTCTACGCGTTTAAAGTAAGGAAGAACGTTTGTGTAGTTCCAACTATCGTCATTTAAGATTTTCGCCCATTGGTTGTAGTCATGGGATGCTCCTTGGAGGTATATCATGTGGTTACTTGCAGTGGTGCCTCCAAGCATTTTACTTTGCTGTAATTCTACGTGCGAGTTCTGTAGATTCTGTGCTGTGTATTTGTCGTTTACTGATGTTAAGTTAAAATCGTAGATCGAGCTTGGAAGCACTGCGAATGTGGCTGGCATCTGCGTTGGGATATAATTATTGATATTATTATTCAAAATGCATCTCTCTGAAGTGAATTTACTACGACATCAGTACCAACCCCCAGTCCCACGCATAGATAGGTGCTCTGCGTTATAACAGTCATAAAGTTATGGGCTGAATATTGTGTGTATGCTACGTTTTAAGACTGTAGGACATTTTTATCTAGACTGCAGTATGTTTTAAAATTATATGGTTTAAACTCACCTCTGCTTCGAGTGGTGCGTAGGGTCCTTGTTCGATGAGTAGAACGTTAACACTGGTATTAGTTGAGAGTCTGTTAGCTAGGACTGATCCCGCAGCACCTCCACCCACAATAATAAAGTCAAAGGAAGTATCATCTGTAAGATGCAAGAGTTTGTCGTGAATGTATACTCAAATCTAGTAGACCCGTGATACAAATTGACCATGACATTTTGTACCCATTGCATTATTATGACTTAGCAAAGTCTGTGTTCTTCGAAGGACAAATTGGAGGTCACATTTAGCAAATTATTAAAAAAAACTATAGTAATGTTTTCAAGACCATTCTGGTATGAGACATGCACCCTATAACTTAACAGTAAAACATTAAACACTTTCCAAAATGTTCAATGATTTATTTGTGTAAATCAGATAGCAGTTGCTCAATAAAATGGAAAAAAAGCAGAAAAGTGAATTTCATACTTAAACTTACTGGTAAGGGCATAATCAGGTGGATACCGCCAAGCTGTGAGTGCGAGGGAACTGACTACCGTCAGTGCCATCTGGACGGTCTGAATCTCAGACAGGGCTACAGCTGCAGCCGACATTGCTGGAAGACTAAAACAGACCACATAAAGTAAACTCTATTATTTAGTACCGAAATAACATGAACGTTATTTTGTGCTAAACCATGTGACATAATGCCTTACTGTTGAATTTTTAACCAAATATCAGTGACAGTAAGTTCTTGATTTACGAAAAACCGCGCTTGTTCAAACGTAATTAATGTGTTTCCAAAGTTGATGGTGAATATTTTACAAAGCGTTGTTACGAGATGAAATAGCAAAAAAAAAAGTTCACGGGCCATGAGTCAGACGAATGGTCGCCCACAGAGACTCGTACAGATCGGTAAATCATTGCTCAAGGATTCAGCAGTGGGTAATACAAGGCAGAGTATGATGCTTTTTTTATTTTATGGGGCTTGCAGTGATTACGACATGACTGTAGTGTATATGAGAATGTTGAGGTGGATTAGTAACAATAATGAAACTAAAGAAATAAGGTAAGGAACGAGTATATCAGAGGATTTTTAAAAGACGCGGAAAGTTACAGAAAAGTTGAAAGTTTGACTGTCTTGATATCAATGTAACTCATTGCTCTTCACCCGACAAAACGTAAGAACTTGTGCCAAAGGATATTTGCCTTTTTTTTCATGAATTTCATTCCCGTATACTAGTAGGAGTATACAGTCTCGTAATAATAAATGAATGAATAAATATGTAGATGGTTGGAGAAGGAGAGGAAGATCAAGGAATCAAATGATGAAATGTGCGACGAGGGATATGAAAGGAAATTGAGTAAATTTAATGATAGCGTGGCGGTTGACTCAGGAGGATGGAAATGATTAGGATTATTTTACAAATTTTATAAAGAGAAATATTTTCTAGCATAAAATAAAAATGAAACTTACTGCTTGATTTTCCGACACGAGTGTTAGCATGACGACAAAACTTTAACCATTTATATGACTGTGTAGTAGATTTTTCTATTCTGATAATCTATCATGATTATCAAATCAGATCAATAAACCGCCACAAAGATAAATTACATGAAATTTACGAATAGATAATTGCTATTGTTTGTCTTATACTGCGTCATAATAATTTTATTATGCATCCATTAGATAGTTTTAATGCAATTGATTATTATCTGGGTTTCTTAGATTGACAATCAGTCTTATTATATCTGGCTTGTCTTATCAGGCAGTGTAATATTTAATCATCACGATTATTTAAATTACTATCACAATTTACGAAATTAGTTTCAGTGATAGTAATGAAAACACAATTTAGTTACCTAAGAAAGAAGCTACAATAAAAAAAACAACGTAATGCAAGAAGAAAGTTTATTATTTTATTTATAGATCACTGTGGAGTGGAAATAGATTAACTAATAGTTAATAATAATAGGTACAAATAAAAATAAAATATGATGAAAAAATATGATCTAACAATAATGCAATAAATTAAATTGCTCGTTGCTTGTCTTCATTGCTATCATTCGGCGAGAATTAGTGCGGCAACGCGCTCTGCAATCATTGTGACGGCCGCCCCAATATTGCCACTAACTAAGGTAGGCATCACACTAGCGTCAGCAACTCGCAGTCTGTCGATGCCCTTCACTAACAATTCACTGTCAACAACTTCGCCCATCGCACAAGTGCCCGCATAGTGCCACATAGTTGCAGACATACTCAACGCATAGCACTTCCAAAATTCATTACTTGTTAAACCAGTGCATAGTCCGGTATCGACCAACTTTGCATCACATGATTTAAAATAACTTGTCTCTAGCACCTTGTTGAAATCGATTAAGGAATCAATCATCAGATCTAAGTCTTCATCATCTGAGTACGTACCAGTGTACACGAGCGGTTCTACTTTGGGATCCGAACTTGCTAAAGTGACGTTACCGCGCGAGTTTGGCATCATAAGATTTTGCACAACAAACAGCACTGTCTTTCCAACGTTAGCTGCACCAAATTTGTTGCAAACATCGTTAGAATACTTGAAGGAGTTGGAGCAAAGCTGCATAAGTGCGGCCGAGTCATGAGGGAACACGAGGTTAATCGCCTGGTAGTCAGGATAAGTCTGTGATGAATCCAGCGCTGCGTAGAGAGTAGTTGTTGGTACAGGGAACTTATGCGGGTTAGATGCAGGAGTGGTAGATGTATCCGACTCCATTGTAATTACAAGAATTGCTGAGTTATGATCCATGAGGTTTTGTCCAACAGGCAAGTCAACAATCACTTCAATTCCTTTTTCTTTAAGATGGGCTTTAGGTCCAATACCAGACAACATTAGCAGTTTAGGGGTGTGGATCGCACCAGCTGAAACAATTACTTCCTTGTTCGCGTACAGGTCTATAGTCTCTCCACTAGAAGTATTGACTTGCACACCAATGGCTGTGTTATTTTTAATTAAAATCTTTGTTGCTGTAGTAGACAGCGCGACTTTCAAGTTTTTGCGGTATTTAGCGGGAGCAAGGTAGCCGATTGAGCTACTCTGACGCACATTATCGCCTATGGTGAACAAAGGGTTGGTGACACCGAGAGATGAATTGAGTGACGTTGTATCTTCTACAATAGTGTGTCCAAGCTCCGAAAACGCGTTTAAGTAGTATGCGCTTATATCTGCTATCTGCCGTTCAATCTTAACCATGCCCTCAGTGCCATGGAGGTTAGCGAAACTGGACGCAACTAAACCTGGGTCATTCAGGTATTCCATTTTTTTGAAGAATGGTAAAACATTTTCGTATGACCAACTTTCATCGTCCAAAATTGACGCCCAGTTGTTGAAATCATGAGGATCTCCTTGTACGTGTATCATGTGACCGATGTTACTACTACCGCCAAGCATTTTTCCTTGCGTTAGACTGACGATGTTGTCTTGCAGGTTTTGTGCTGTATAAGAGTCGTTTACAGACGATGTACCATAGTCATAAGACATTTTCGGCATTGGCGTAAACAGCAATGGTATCTGTGGAATTAAATGAAAATATTAAAAAAAACTGTTTTCCTTTCCGGAAGGTCGTTTTTCTAGGTATCTTACGGCCAAATACTGAAACGCTACTCAATTTTAAGTTGCCCTTAAATCTCGTTCTGTCTCTGTCACTTCAGCATAGAGCGACCGAGACAGCACTAGATTTTAGGGTTACTTATATTTGAGTGGCGTTTCAGTATTCGGCTGTAAACTCTATTAACTAAGTTTAAAGCCTTTAAAACGTATTAACAATCCCCTTTACACTAAAGTACTATAGAGTTTTAAGCATAATTCAAATCATTTTTTTGAGTGTATCTACACTGGAAAAATGAATACAGAAACTTTTATGATAAAAAAACCAAAAGCAACGAAATGAACGAGTTATTTAAAACTTACCTCTGACTCCAGTGGTGGATATGTTCCTGCTTCGATTAACAGAACATTGTTGGAGCTGTCAGCTGAGAGCCGGTAAGCAAGAACGCAGCCTGCAGTACCGCCCCCCACAATGATGTAGTCATAAATATCCTCATCTGTTAATTGAAAGTAAATAAATAATTTTGATAGCAACAAATTATTTTCGTTAATTTCTAAAAAGAAATTGATAAAATGATAGATAGGAATAGAGACAATTGTTAACTTCCAATTCAATTTTGTTTCTTACGGTCTCGTGGAGACATGCATGAGGTCTTGGCTGCAATTCCCAGGACGCTCAAAGTGTTAATCTAGCTCAAATTACATGGGTCATAAGCAAAACTGGTGAAATATGAATTTACTAATGGGTACACCATCCCTAAACTTTGAGGGAGCAATTCCATCACACATGCAAAAGCGTGATGTTGCAAAGAATTTGGTTTTGAGAAGGTGTTTAGTATAATTATCTGATACACATAACTGATAAATGAACCTTCAATAATAGCGGACAGCTCCTCGTACAATAAAATATTCCTCCTTTCGGTCGCCTTTAAATGGCCGACCCTAATATTAAGTGTGCATTGAAGTCTGGTTATCAGGCAACTTACCTGTAAGGGTACAATCAGAAGGGTACTGGTAAGCTGTGAGCGACAGTGAAGCTAAAACAGTCAGCGCTGATTGTACTGCGCTTATGGCAGTCAACGTTTCAGCTGCAGCGTCCGTCATGACTGAAACAAAAGAAAAACAGGGTTAAGCTACGCGATCGGTTGTTAAAATCGCTGTGGGTGGTTGGTTGGTTGTGTAGAATGCTTAAGGGATCTTGTGGGTCCCCTCTTTGAGGAGTGGCTTGAGAGGCGCCACGGCGCCCTCTCCTTCCGTCTGACGCAGGTACTCACCGCACACGGTTGTTTCGGGAGGTACCTGCACCGAAACAGGCGGAAGGAAACGCCCGGATGTCACCCCTGTGAGGTCAGCCGGAGGACACGGTGGAGCACACCGTGGATGTCTGCCCCGCTTGGGCGGAGCCCCACCGTGTTCTCGTAGCGGCGATCGATGGCGGTGACCTCTTGCGTCAGGCCCTGGTGTAAGCCATGGCGGGGCGGGCGAGGAGGAATGGGACGCCGTTGCCTCCTTTTGCGAAGCAGTGATGCTAGCGAAGAAGGTGGCGTGAGAGGGAGAGAACCTCTCGTCCCAGCTGCCGCGAGGGCGTCGGGGGTCACGTGCCGGCTTCCGGCCACCGTAGACGTGGGCTTCTCGACGGTGAGTGATGGGCTAGCTCGCCGTCCATCCGTCTTATGACGACGATAGACCGAGTCGACGGCGCTTTCGTGTTCCACGCGACCCTCAAAGAGATTTCAGCAACATGGAAGGGGCCTGCAAGGGCCGACACCCGTCAGGGCTGCGCTATGTTGTAAGAGATACCGCGGCCTCGACATTAAGAGCTAAGAAGGACAAAAACGTGGGTGGTCTTTAGTCAGTAGAAGTCTGACACTCCTTTTCGATCTGCCCATGAGCGGAAGGGGTTATTTGCTGACCCCCCCCCCCCCTCAAAGGCCTTTTACCTTTGGTAAGAATTGAAAAATCCTGGGTATTATGTCGTGTCTATCATTCGGCTAAAAAAACTGCCTAAACAGCGAACGATAATATCCCAGATTACTGTCTTCTCCTTTCCTAATCATTTAAATACGGTAAGAATAATAACTTGCAGCAGATACCATTTTTTTAAGCGGTTGTTTGGTCTTAGGATCGCACTGGGGTTAGGAATGTAGTATTCATCCTCGCCGCAGCAAAAAAAAGTGTGTACCCACTGTAATGCATCGTATAAGCGATGGATTTCACTTATTCCATGCAATATGTTATATGGCTCCCAATTTTAATAAAATATCCCGCATGTATCTAGCTTATAAAATTGCTGTAAAACATTATGAACTTCATTTGACATAAGTTGATTAAGTTTTCAAACATGTGTCAAAATAAAATGTCATTTAAATTAAAAGTAACTAAGGAGTATCGATATCAGCTTCGAAGCAAATCACCCCCAAAATAACTTTCTACATCTTTTTAACCCCGTTAGGGGGTAAATATCAATAAAATACGAAACACGTCTTCCGTCAATTCTGTTTAAAAGGTTTTTGCAAAAATTGAAGTAGATTGGACCAAGGAATCACGTTGTCCGATACAAACTATGCCTCTTCTTTTTTTTCCCTTAGGGGTAGAATTTCGGAAAATCCTTTCTTTCCAAGTTCCAAGTCTCTACGATCAGCGGTTTAGGCTGTGCGTTGATCCGTCAGTCATTCAGGACAAAGCATTTTATGTATACTTACTTACTGTAAATTACATCCATTGTTTGTTAGTAGAATTGCAATTGCATTTCCTTAAAGGAACATCAAACAAATTTTCAGAAATCGATAGGTTAGATAGGTAGGTGCTCAAAGCAAGAATTATTTGTGAGTAAAATACAAGACAATTTAATAATTTAAAAAAAAAATAGGAAATTCAAAATAAGAGACGTACTTACTTTGTTACCTCTGCTCACTAATGAAGACGTGAAGTGTAGAAATGAATATGTCAATCGAAGATTATGGGTCAGTATTTATACCAAAAAATTCGAAGAGACGTCTAAACAAATACTTGTACAGATGTTTGATTAAAAATAATTAATCTCTTTCAGATATTATTTTAATATGCTAATTGTAGAGTATCGATCGATTAATTAACAATTTGATATTTGAACAGTTGCGGTGCTTGGTGTTATTTATTATCTTTGCTATTTGAGTTTCATTTACAAAATAAATAATATTTGTATGACAAAAGTTAATTTCTAGAAACAGGTGTTTTATTAATACAGCTTTTGGGTTGTCATGTTTGTTTCATCTTAATTTGGTATTTTATAGTATAGTATATGTATAAATTATTCAATACTGAATTATTGTCTCAAAGATGTTTTGATCAATTAAACTACTCCACTCTATATTAGCATCAGGAGACAATTCTTTAATGTTCTAGAAACATTTAATATTTTAATGATAATTTTATCGATTTCTTGGAAATGAAGCATCTAACAGTTTTATTCGTCTCGTTCTTTCAAGCATTACATTTATGAAGATTTCTTCATGATAAGTATTGCTGTTCTTTCTCTCATCTTAATTACGTGAACCTCAATATTATGATCATTAAAATATGAGAGGACCTAGAGACTTCCGTCGGGACTGCGGGTTGTTCGAAAGTGATACCGCGGCCTCGGAACAAAGGGCTAAGATGGTTGGTTTTCAGTCAGTAAAAGTCTGACACTCCCTACCGCTCTGCCCAGAGTGGTAGGAGTCATTTGATGATTTCCCACCGCCCAAAAAAATAGAGGACCTAGAGACTAGACAGATGATAAAACATCTACTTTTGAATCGATGTTTTATTTTATTTTAGTAGAACGACTTATTCATTGTTTTAAATAAATTCAAAGTCACAAATTATAATATAAACAAACACAAAAGTTAAATCATCTACGAAGCATTTTACGCGACCAACGAAATAACAAACACACAAAGCTAAAAAGTTGAAAATAAAAAAAGATGTTAAAAAACTAAAAAACCCGACTTAATTAACTGAAAAGCAAAAAACAAGCACATTTTTAATTAAACAAAACTTGGAACTTGGACTTAGGTTTTGCTGTCGTGTTTTTTAGTTTTTTAACAACTTTTTTTGTTTAATTGTTAGTAACAAGTACAACTTTTATTAATAGTTATGAAATAAAATATTATATTGAATGTGAGCGAGTATTACTTATTTTTAAAATCGATGTGCTACGACGACCCTTTGATCATTACTATGTCTGTACTATTAATAGACAAGACCTGAAAATATTGGTTTGTTTTAGGGTTTACTATATAGGGCTTAGAATTAAAAAAAAATTAAAAAACAACTTTACGACAGCTAATAATTTTGTTTACTATTTTTACATGTCTATTATGCTAAACAAGAAATCCCTTCGTATATCCATATTCCAGTTGTTATTATATAGCATAGTGACCCGTAACTTTCCTATATTCACCCCGAGCGTGTTCTAAGTGTAACTTTGCGGTCAGCCAAGCGTGGGCCGCAAATGGTCCAACTAATTTATTTATTTATGGCCTTGATATTATGGGCCAAGCTCTTTGTTTGGCCAAGATATTATGTTCTGTTTAATTTTAGTGTGAGGCGGTTTCGTTTCACTGGATTTTGGGGAGACAGTGTGTTGTAGGAAATTGATCGTGCGAGTTGCTGACATCATTGTACAGAGACGCAAGCGCATCTAGCTATTACATTTGTCTAATTTCTTTAATATATTTTAAATTTTAGCCTTAAAGTATTAGGTTCAAGGGGAACCCGTCGGGGCTGCGGGATGTTGTAAGAAATACCGTGGCCTCGACATAAAGGGCTAAGAAGGAACATAGGTGGTTTTTAGTCAGTAAAAGTCTGACACTCCCTTTTGCTCTGCCCAAGAGCGGAAGGGGTTATTCCATCTGAAATAAAAAAACAGGGTGATTGGGAAAATTTTACAGTTCTAGTATTGGCGTCTGTACAACGTTTCAAAGAATGTTTAATACGCACAATCGGATATCCTAGCGATAAACCTGAATGTAGAAAGTACAAAATGTGTTATTGGTGGACATCAGAGTCTAGCAATGTAACAGGAATTAGGTCGATAAAATCTTTACAAAATATTTACCCATGGTATGTAAGAACACTTTGAATTATGACATTTGCTAATCTACGTAACTCAAAAGAGCCACAATCGAACAATAAGCATAATAAACAAGTAAATAATGTCTCTTACAACCAACACAGTATTTCCAAATTTTATTTAAGCAATGTGTGAAGACAATTTACAGCTCCACTTAAAAGCTTTCACAGCCCCAGATTTCCATGCCACAACTCAAACACGAATTCATAATTTTAAGTCCAAAACGAACCTAAATTCAAAAACCTAACTGTTTGGCAACTGAGAGCGTTGCCATTTCTACTGATAATTGTTTTCGTGCTTTGGCACTAGAGTTTGGAGTGGCTACTGATTTATACGTTGGTTTTCCAATTAGCCCTGGTTAGGTTTTATTTATCGGTGCTCTTCCCGTTTTGCGCACTTTTGGTATCACTGGATGTTCATTTTATATGTAACGGCAACGATGTTTAGAAAATTTGGGAGTATGGATTCTTAGTGAATGCCAAAGTTTTTGAAAAAAAATAAAAAAAATAAAGCGCTTAGGCAGATTTCTCAATCTCAATGTCGATTTTTATGCAGATAACGTATCAATAATAATTTGGAAGCCGTCGTCGTCGTCGTTTTCCTCCGTTTTTTTGTCAGGAGATAGACACAAATCAAAAACTACTGTCGCCGTCAAAGCGGTTGTACCTTATAAAGGGTGTAAAAGTACCCTTAACGCAAACGAAGGAAACATGTTCTCCCCACCACTGCGATATTTTTTTGGTTCTAGACCATACCTGGGAACCCCCTATTGACGGAGATATTGGGGGTCAAAGTTCCAAATTTTGCACGGATGTTTTTTTGTAAACACTAGTTTTTCAGGTTATAACTTTATTTAAATTACCTCCATGGCCCGTTTACTATTCAAAGCATATACTATCACAGCGTTTTAAGAGCGCTACATTGAATTTTACCAAATGAAAATTTTGACCCCAAAAAAAAGTCGTTTCCCAGCAAAATTTTTTGCATAGGGGTACTTAGTTTGATGTACAGAATGCTTGGTTGACGTATGTGTGAAGGGTTGATTTACACCCTTGTATATAAGTAGTTCCTCCGTGTCGTTCACATTCACACATCGAGTTGTTCTTTTTCTAGCTAGACGTATCAACGGCAATCTAAATTGTGTCGACCTTGAACTGAGTTAACGAGTCTAGTCTGGCGCTTTCAATAGCATCCATTAGTTCATTTTATCATTAATTGTAATCATCATCATCATCATAACTCTTGCCCTGTTCCCAAGTCATTTGAAGCCGGCGCAACATACTTACCTTCTTCTTTGACAGACCTGTTTTTTGACATAATATCATATTTTTCACAGTCCATCCATCGGTTCTTTGGTCTTCTCCACTATAATGTTAATAATGAAATTATATTTTAATACCCATTTTCTTTTTGTTAGATATAAAGAAAGAAGAATAAAGAAAAATATTAATTATTTGTCGAAAAAAAGAACATATAAGTCAAAAGAGATTTTAAAAAATACAACGGATAGGTAACAAACAGTAAGAATTAAAATAAGCTGTGATAATAAAAAAAATTGTTAACAGATTGTACACGAAAGCCAAGTCATCATAAATACAAGAAAATAAAATAATCAGTACTCGAATTATAAAGTAAGACTACTACAATTGTTACTTATGACATAAAAACAATCCTTACGAAAAATGAATACCTAAAAGTATGCTTGAAGATGGCGTACTTTTAAAACTTACATTTTGCATGGCAGCAGTCTAAATTCTTGAATCCGTCACGACCCGACTCACGGTCGTCGTCGGTCGTCGAGTTTAAAACGACTCATTTTCGTTTCAAGAAATGTGGTCACACGTTTCAGTGTTACGGTAACGTATGTGTGTTTTGATTCACAACGAAATGCACCAAACTTTTCTGTTTTCGAACGTGTCTTGTAAATATGGGTTCAGAGTAGAAAATGTGTAATGAGAAGTTATATTGTGAGTAAGGCTCGTATTTTGCTCTTAGGTTTTATATAAACTTGTATGGAAACTGCTAAATGAGCTTGAGAAGATTTTCTGTTGAAGACGACGGTATAGGTTTTCTTTCAGTATAAATATTAAATTGCCCTGACTGCTGGGACACACGCGCCCTCTCCTAGAGTACCGAGTCTAGTCGGTTTTTAGGTTTACGTCAACTTCTTCAAAAAGTCTCTTCGTCGTCTTCGTCGTTCGTCTTCTTCTTTTCTTCTTAGGCTTTCTTTTTTTTGACTTTTTTTTGTCGAACTTTTTGAATATTTTTTTTTGTTTTTTTTTTAAGAATGTGACATCAGCAAATAACTCCTACCACTCCAGACGGAGAAGAGAGTATCAGACTCTTTGTGACTAAATCCTATCCGTGGTCCTTCTATGACCTTTGCTTTCTAGGGTCTCGCTGATTCTTTCAAACAAATTCTGCAACAAATTGGTTTAACCTAAACCCCAAAACAAATTCTGCTACAAATTGGTTTAACCTAAACCCCAAAACTTACCTTCTAACTAACCTTAACTGTTTGAGAACACATTATGAAATAAATTAGACAGAGTAAATTGCATGCCTAGTCAGGTATTTATTGCTGTTTTTACAAAAAAACATAGATGAAAATTCCTTTAACCTGGAAGTTTCTAAATATTATTGTTTTATCTCAACATTTAACATAGAGGATAGAACATAGCTCACGGTGTAATAGTCAGGCCGTGGTAGTAACGTTCTCATTGTGCTATCGAGATATTTTGTATCCCGTGTGAATCTTGCTAGAAGTTGACGTGTAGTGATGTGCTGTGGAGTTATCGATGAGTATTTTATTTATTTAATATAAACATAACATCACACCTGTAATCGCTAAACGTTCTGGCAAAGGGGTATCCATTAGTGCACCCATATTTTGTCAGTTATGTTTAAGTAACATGTAATAAGGGCGACTCTGTAGCCATCAACTGGTCACAAATCTAGACTCTGTGGCTGCGACTGGTAAATTTGTGATTTAAAAACCCAATAACACAGCCCTACCTGGGAATGGAAGCCAGTACTTGTGACCACTAGACCAAAGAGGCAGTCATTAACAAATTAAAGGCATTATTGGTTGTCAAACATGAAATTGTTGTAGAATATAAAAAGAAGAATGATCTATTAGAATACAAAAGCACCCCGCGTTGAAAATTAAAACTAAAACAATAAAAGCCTTGTTGATGAAATAATGAGCCCCGTTTAAATGGTTACCTGCTGTTTTATTACCCTTAGGCATCATTATAAGATTTTTCTCGAGATAAATCAAGTTATTAACCCTCAGGCAAGGCTAGCCTTGTGTCTTGTGCAGCCTTGAATACTAGAGTTATTTCGTTATCTATTAGCTAGCCACAGAAACAACACCTACATTTTAAAATTTGAGTAAAGGTTTTCATAATTTTAAAGATACCTTCTAATTAGGATAGCAAACTATAACTCAATACAATGAAAAATATTTTTAATAATTAATAAATAATAATAATAAATAAATATCCTTGGACATTTCACACAACGCCATCTAGTCCCAAGCTAAGCAACCTAATGCTTGTGTTATGGTAACGAGATGGGTGATAAACTACTTATATACATTTTTTTTGTAAATACATACATATTATAGATAGAAAAACACCCAGACTCGGAACAAATACTTGTAGGTCGTACAAATATTTGTTCCGTGCGGGAATCGAACCCGCGACATGCTGCGCAGCAGTCAATCGCTCAACCACTGCGCCAACCGTGTCGTCGGTTTTTGTTTATTTAATGAATTACGTTTCTAGGGGAAAAAGTCACGAGTACTGCTAAACTGTTTGGCTCGGGAAGCGACAAGGAAATATAATGTGGAGTCGATGAACAATTTACAATGATTGTAGAAGCACCAAGAGATACTTCTCAAAGTCAGATCTACGAACACACCCATTTTTTGTTACTAAGATTAAGGTCGACTCTTCACGTAATCAGAGGGTTGGCCTATTTTTTGGCCAAAGCAGCATTGCCATCCAACACGGCAATACTGCCAGTGTTCCTGGCTTTTTCTTGTTGACAGAAATTTGTGCAATTTTCTTGAGGCCCTGTAACTCTTCCCCTTTTCAATTTATAATTTACTAGCTGATGTCGGTCAAATTACATACCTAAACTTTTTGCGAAAACCACTCTATTCATTGGTGAAAACAAAATGCAAATCGGTGCAGTAGTTTTTGAGTTTATCGCTAACAGACAGACAGACAGACAGACGCGACGGAAGACTTAGATTTATAATATGTAGCGACTTTGTGCACTTGTGGCAGTTACCAAATAAATATGTTTTCTTTATTATTTTCCCAGAATTTTCCATTTCTTAAACGAAATTAACATTATTTCACACTGGTTGGTTAATGGTTAATTTTGCAAACTTGTTGACGCGCTCATTCGTGAACACGCACCTGCGTCTCCGTCCCGAACAGATGTTCTTAAATTGTTTTATGTCTTGCGCAAAATCTTATTTGGAATATTTCCCTTGTTCCCTGCCATATTGTTGGGATTTAGATAATTTAGATAACACTTGTGTTTAAATAGAATTCTTATAATATGGCAAATTGTAAGTTAAAGTAATTTTTTTTGTTCCAAAAAGAAGACAGAATAATGTCTAAATTTAAAAAATATGTCCTTGGCTGAAAAATTATCTTGCTTGATGGATGTAATAATTATCGCTGGTGTCTGTACGATGTATTATAGGACCCAGTACTGTCTTGTGGAGGTACTCAATAGTTCCATATAAAATATTGGTGTTCTCCTGCATCCAGTTAGACTGGAACCCGAACCCAAGTTACAAGTGGTTGGGCAAAAGCTAGGTAGACGATGATCGCAATAGGCTAGTTATACTTGTGTGAACAATTTAATTTTCTAGTGTGATAATTATTAATATTTTTTTTTTACAAAACACAAGCAATTTTTCTTATTAAAAACAAAAGAAAACTTTTTTTATTTAGTTTTAACAAAGCATCGATGTCGTAAGTGCACATCTCTATTCAGCTTAAAACTCCCATGTGCAGTTTAAATTCAGATAGAAGTCGGACACCTTATAACTGTCTCTATAGACTCTGTCTGATTTATATAAGACCCTGCATATTTAGGAGAAGTGTAGTGGAGGTAATGGTCCCGTGGGTTCAGCTGATTTTTGCGATCAAAAATCTGCATTGTAATAAATATTTTTAATATTTAAGGTAAAAATAATAAAATAGTAAGTATTGTCGGCTTTTCATAATTAATTAGTATCGTGCAACGAAAACACAATGAGTGCGATGCACAGTTTTTAAAAACAACCAAGTCCTTGATATTACAGCCAAAATAACAGGGGGCACAAATTCAGACTCCGTGGCTGATACTTAAAAAAACTGATAGAAAAACCCAATAACACCTTTCCCGAACCGCAGAATTCATTACCTCCGTGAAAATGATTGCGATTCACCACCGTTTGACACTTAAAAATCACCACTTTCAGCACAGTTAAAGTAAATCAAATATCAGTTTTCTCCAAAACAAACTACTGGCAGGACACAAAAACAAACTAACCGCCTCTTACACCAAAAATCTTCTAATTGCAGCAAACCGGTACTTATTAAGCGTGAACGTGACATGAACGGGCTTTCGTTAGGATCCCCACATTTTCCGATCATTAGGAAAATGTCACTGGCGATGCGAAAATAAATGAAAAAACTTTTGCACTGGAGCAAAGTACGGATAAAAGTAAAGTGTGGATGGTGTTATTATTATGAGGAGTTGGAAAAGTTTTGATGGAACGATTTGGTAAATGTGTCTTTTTTTCGGTAACTCCGTCTACTAGGAGATTTCAGATAAAATATACTAGGTGTATTTTTTAAGGTAACTTGAGAGCCTATTCGAACGGGCCGCGGGTAGTCCTCTGGTTATCGCGGCCTCGACATAGAGGGCGAAGAAGGAACATGGGTGGTTTTTAGTCAGTAGAAGTCTGACACTCCCTTTCGCTCTGCCCAAGAGCGGGAGGGGTTATTCGATGATTTTACACCCACCAAAAAAAAAAAAAAAATGAGCCCATTCGAAGTGAATCAGCGTTAGCGATGTAGGAAAGTCTACTGAAAATGTTATGTATTATTACCGGATGCAGTACCAGTATTTACATGAATCGACTGCCTATCTGACCTCCAAAACCCAATTAGTATTGGGTAATATGATATCCCTAGGTTGACTTATATTATAATATGTTGTTGCAGAATCTTTTTTTTTTTCTTTTTTAAAACGTTGCCCCACACTAGGAATTTCTCCTGTATCGTGGGTGCGTTCACAAACATTTAAACTCACATACACAAATACCAGGAGTATTTAATAGAATGGGAGAGCAGCGGTGGCCCAGTGGTGGCGGCCCCGACTTACGAACAGTAGGTCGTGGGTTCGAATCCAGGCAGGCACATTACTTTGTGTAATTTATTTCATCACCGCTGCTCTCAAAACGGTGAAGGAAAACATCGTGAGGAAACCGGCATGTCTTAGAACCAAAAAAAAATCGAAGACATGTGACATCTACCAATCCGCACTGGGCCCGCGTGGTAGATTATAGCCCATTCCCTCTCAAAGAGAGAAGGCCTGTATCCCAGCAGTGGGAACATTTATAGGCTGTTGATGATGAACACAAATACCCAGACCCGGAACAACTATCTGTGGGTCATACAAATATTTGTTCCGTGCGGGAATCGAACCCGCGACACGCAGCGCAGCAGTCCATTGCTTGAGCCACTGCGCAACCGTGCTGTACAAAAGAGAGCAGATTGGATTACCGAAAACGGTTCGGTTAAATACATTAAAAAAAATCTTTGGTGCGAGTTAAATGGCTACAGTAATTCTTGGTAGATAATAATGTGCACTTAGGTGTAAAATAATGTGCACTTTTTTTTTTTTTTTTTTTTTTTTTTTTGGTGGGTGTAAAATCATCGAATAACCCCTCCCGCTCTTGGGCAGAGCGAAAGGGAGTGTCAGACTTCTACTGACTAAAAACCACCCATGTTCCTTCTTCGCCCTCTATGTCGAGGCCGCGATAACCGTTGGACTACCCGCGGCCCCGACAGGCGTCGGCCCTTTCGGGCCCCTCCCATGTTGCTGACATCTCTTTGAGGCGCGCGTGGAACACGAACGCGCCGTCGACACGGCCTGTTTTCGTCGTGAGGCGGACGGACGGCGAGTTAGCCCATCACTCACCGTCCACAGGCCCGCGTCTACGGTGGCCGGAGGTCATCGCGGGACCCCCGACGCCCGGAGCGCCTCCCGCGGCGGCTGGGACGAGAGGTTCTCTCCCTCTCGCGTTCCGCCACCTCCTTCGCCAGCATCACTGCTTCGCAGAAGGAGGCGACGGCGTCCCATTCCTCCTCGCCCCGGACCATGGCTTGCACCAGGGCCGGGCGCGAGAGGTCGCCGCCGCCGATCGCCGCTACGAGAACACGGCGGGGCTCCGCCCAAGCGGGGCACACCTCCACTGTGTGCTCCACCGTGTCCTCCGGCCGATCCTCGCAATGGTGGCATCCGGGCGTTTCCTCCCGCCTGATTCGGTGCAGGTACCTCCCGAAACAACCGTGTCCGGTGAGGACCTGCGTCAGACGGAAGGTGAGGGCGCCGTGGCGCCTCTCAAGCCACTCCTCAAAGAGGGGACTTACCGCCACTATCGTGGCGTGCCCTAAAATAATGTGCACTTAGGTGTAAAATAGTGCTGCATACTTATAAGGGTTACCACGTGCTCGAATACAATCACCTACCTTCGGATCAGCTAGGAGTTCATAATTTGAATTATACTTAATAAATATACAAACAAATAAGTATCTCGTGCAAAATAAAACTAAATATAAATTTTGTTTTTTATTTCAGGCAAAAATACTCATTATAAGATAATAATTATACTAATCACACATCACAAAAAGCATAGAAATAATTAAAATATTGTTAAAATCAATAAAGCATCATTTTAAAACTCATTCAAAAAAAAAAAAAAAAAAAAAAAAAAAAAAAAACACATACACAATTATGTATTGTGTTGTCGTCTGTGTGAGTGACTGTGATAATGACTGAAATATTTGTCAAAGTCAGCTGGCCGTCCCGATCACACCTTTATATATTAATTCCCTTAACCACAGTCCATTCCATTTTCTTAACATAAATATTTCGTAAATAAAAAAAAGCCGTCTGGAATTCCAAAAGACATTAAACCTATCAAGCAATGGACCAGAGCTTAGGTTAAACCTAAAATTAATCTGCTAATGAAGCCTATCTAGAGACCAATTCATCAAGGACATTTACATATTCAGAAACGTTAAATTTGACCATTTTCTAGAACTGAAAGTTCAGCATTAGTAATTTATTTTAGAAATTAATATTCGTTATCAAAGTGATTAAGGGTTAGAAGTAATCGGACGAGTATTAAGGACTTTTTAATTTACATAAATGGCCAATTTGAGCTATTAGTTTTCGGTTGGGGAGATATAAGGCTTAAGGGATTTCTTATAAGTAATTTACCTGCGGCAATAGGGGATCGGACTGGGTCAAAAAAATATGATTCTAAATAGTTCGTCAGTTAGATTATCGAAAAACATGAGATACATGTATTTTGTTTTATCAAATTAATAAAAATTTACGAAGATAAGACGCGTCAAAGTTCATGAGTGGGGGGTTGTGACGTCATTTGTTGGTGAAAAATGTACTACCATGTGACGTTTTCGAGGAGGAATTCACGAGTTTTCGAAGCATTGTATCGTCTTCATTTTTTGTTTATGTGAAAAAAGAAAAAATACGTTTCCAATATTTTTAGAAAATCTATCTGACGGACTAATTATTATTTTTTTGTCCGATCCCCTATTATTCTGTCTGGTTTTTATTTTATTTTATGGACGTCCTACGGTTAGTCCGTTGGTAGATATGGTTTATCAACGTAACTATACTTTGGGGGTCGAGTGGAAACTTAAAAATGATAAATGTTTATTAATACCACTCTAATCTTGGCCGAGGGGCCGAGTGTAGACTATAGTTAGGGGTCGAGTGGACACTTTAATTATTGGGGATCGAGGGGCCGAGAGTGGACTAAACCATTGTGCTACTCCTTCTTCCCAGCTTAATAATTTAATTTAACACGAGCTCGAATTGATGAAAGCTGCTTGTTTTTATTAGGACTGTGTTGTAATAGCTTGAAACATCCAAAAAGTATTGATTCTCAATATACTCGTAATTAAATAATAATTGGTGGTGTTGATTCTTTAGTAATTTTTTTTAATCTCGTTTTGCTGTTGAACAACAGAAATACACAGAATAGAAAAATCGGTTTAAACCAAAACATACACTTCCCCAAACAAACCTGAAGCTTGAAAAAACACGCCAATTTTTTTCACGTTTCCCAGAGGTAATTAACCGCAAACCGTCCAAAAATGTTTAGCGAAACCAATGCCCATTGTTATATCTACGAAAAATAACCGTGGATTAGTCCCTCGGTAAATTAATTTATAAAGGCAAAACAATGAATGGTATCGCCGGCGTTCTGTAAGAACCATAGAGCAAGGAATTGACTCATCGGTAACGTCTAAAGACGGCAATACTATAAAAATCATAGATGATATATCAACATATCTGCATGACATGATATAAAGTCATCGACAGTTTAGGCAAATGTGTACCTTTAGAAAATGCACTGAAAGTTGTTTATACTGCATACTTAATTGCGACGACTTTTGTCTCGAACACTTTTCAAACCTGTCAATCTCCATGACGCATTTTTTATCGTAAATAGACTCACGCTAGATTTGCATGAAAAATTTTCACAAGGCCACCTCTAGCAGTGATTGTCGAAATGTCGAGGCTTCTCCATATTCTGTGGAAACCGTATATTAAAACAGCCCATTGTTAAGGCACTGGTATGAAATAATGCTGCGCCACATACCACCTTTGTTTCACTGTTTATTTTTTTTCTTCCATTTTAATTTGCTGAATGCATCGGAAATTAACGTCTTGGGTCAGACAGTTGCATTGTTTGGGGAGAATTATGTAAAGCGAAACGTTTTGTTTGGGTAAATAGTTTTTGGTTCGGTTGGAGGTTCAGCGAATAGCTGAAATTAGTGAATTGACCTGTGAAATCTTTAATTAAAATAGTTTGATTCGAATGATAATTAAAATGATGATGTTTAGATGATGTTACTAAAGAAGTGATGGCTATGAATGTTGATGGATGGAGTTTGATTCAAACGATAGTTGAAATGATGATCTTTGAATGATGATCTTTGAATGATGTTACTAAAGAAGTGATGGCTATGAATGTTAATGGATGGAGTTTGATTCGAATGATAGTTAAAATTATGATGTTTGAATGATGTTACTAAAGAAGTGATGGCTATGAATGTTGATGGATGGAGTTTGATTCGAACGATAGTCAAAATGATGATCTTTGAATGATGTTACTAAAGAAGTGATGGCTATGAATGTTAATGGATGGAGTTTGAACCGAATGATAGTTAAAATTATGATGTTTGAATGATGTTACTAAAGAAGTGATGGCTATGAATGTTAATGCATGGAGTTTGATTCGAATGATAGTTAAAATTATGATGTTTAAATGATGTTACTAATGAAGTGATGGCTATGAATGTTGATGAATGGAGTTTGATTCGAATGATAGTTGAAATGATGATGTTTAAATTATGTTACTAAAAAAGTGATGGCTATTAATGTTGATGGATGAACTGTGAGACGAATGATATTATGAAAGGGAAAGAAGTAGATTCAGCTGCCGTGCTGTCTGGAAAGAACGAATGGAAGACGAAAACGTGTTGCGCTGACTTTAAATACTGTTGGACGAGAGCAGGAACATGATGATTTTGAGAATTAGTTACGCCTTAGTACTTTTGTATTCAAATACTTTTGGCTATTTTTAACTGTCATAACAAAACATTATTAATTAGGAGATTAACAAAAGAGTGGAATATATTGTATTTAATAAGTCAAATGCCGTTAACCAACATTAAATGCTTACTTCGTCTTACAAAAAATTGAGGAAGATATTGTCAAGTTTGAAAGAATTTTCCGGATGTAACTATATCCAACATAAAACACCCCAAACTTTGATTCAAACCCTTTGACACTCAAAAGTAGGGTTTTCCACGGTGTTAAGCAAAATATTTCGCAATTATTTAACCTATTCTAACCCTAGACAGGGGTAGAAATAATTCCGACCGCACCACCTATAAAACATAATTAGAAAGAGGTCGGTCTAAGGGACAACTTTCTAAAGTGACTTAATTTTCTTTAACTTACTAATCCCACTTTTTGTTTCCGAATTTTCATTTCATTGAAGAATTTCGAAGTTCTCTTTTATGGGAGTAATTATTTTCATGATGGGGGCAGTCGGAGATAGGTGGATCAATTACTATGTTGAAGATTTGAATAAATCCTCAGGGTTTTTAGAAGAAATTGGGTTAATGGGAGTTACAGGGATTGAATCTAGTCAAAATTTATCACACACTTTACTAGGTTCTGTAAACTGCAAAGAAATGCTTTAATATCGCAAGGTAATGTTAGACGTTAAAAAATCTTATGCTTTGGTTGATCAACATCATCATCAGCCTACAGAAGTCCATTGCTAGGCATAGGCCTCCTCAATCAAACGCCTCTCCAGCCATCGAGGTCACCGAACCTGAGGACGTCCTGACCTTACGCTGGCCGATTCGTGGTTTGCACTCAAGAAAACGTCTACCTCAGCGGCCATTAGTTCTACACCCTTTTTTTTTTTTTTTTTGGTGGGTTGATGATTTTACATCATCGAATAACCCGCTCTTGGGCAGAGCGAAAGGGAGTGTCAGAATTCTACTGACTAAAAACCACCCATGTTCCTTCTTCGCCCTCTATGTCGAGGCCGCGATAACCAGAGGACTACCCGCAGCCCCGACAGGTGTAGTTCTACACCCTTAGGTTTGTTTGTTAGGTTGGTTGGTTATTCCTGTCACAGTTGTTCAAAACATAAATATTAGATTGAACCTATGTTCCTTCATAAGTGTGGAGTACCGTCACAAGTAGACAAACCACACAACGGTCCTAATCATCGAAAAATTTAAGTCATCGACACAAAAGACGAAACATCAATCCATATTTACATAATACCACAGAAATATCTTTTGGTTTCAGTAAAAACTACATAATTTCGTTATTTTTCAAGCGACCCCATACATATTCATCCAACGTACGCTTCTGCCAATCCTGAATGTTGCACGTAACTGATATTTTATTCAAGACTATGCGTGTTTAACGTGATATATACGAGCCTTTGCGTACTTCGTATTAACATATTCGGCAGCATTTGGGAACAAAGACTGTATACAACAATTTGGGTACAAATCGAGAGAGAAACGGCGATACAATGATATAGTGTTGTTTGTTTGTGTTTGACGCTAGGCGGCGCGAACGGGTGTGTCAAATTGTAGGCTTTATTGCGTCGTGGCTTGGCCTAGATCTTGAGTTTGAAATACAACTGTGGCCTAATTTAATAAATAGCTGGTAGGGTACATAACAATATATTTCAAAAGTATTGGTTGCACTAGGAGCAGTTGTGGCCCAGTAGTGGCGGCCACGACTTACGAACAGTGAGTCGTAGCTTCGAACCCAGTAAGGCGCATTGCTTTGTGTAATTTATTTCATCACCACTGCTCTCAAAACGGTGAAGGAAAACGTCGTGAGGAAACCGGCATGTCGTAGAATCAAAAAATTGGCATGAAGACATGTGACATCTACCAAACCGCACTGGGCACGCGTGGTGGATTATAGCCCATCCCTCTCCTAGAGAGGAGGCCTGAGTTCCTGCAGTGGGAACATTATAGGCTTATGATGATGTTGTATTGGTTTTTGTCCATTCAGAGGTCACGGTGTCTGGGATTGTGCCCAGTCGATGACAATAAACTTGCCCACTATTACATGGGACTTGTCTTACTCATCCGAGATTTAACGCGTAATTATATATAAAGTATAATACAAAAATTGTGTGTAAATCATTGTATTATCATCATTAAGCAATTATTTCCGGTGTCTAGATTTAATTTTGTTTGGCAATGACTGTTAGCTCGCCCTCTATTACACAGAACGCAAATATTACTGGCAAGCATACTGTGCAACCCTTTGGAGAAAAAAGGCGTGATGTGTGCATTGTGAATCTGTGTGTTCACGTCAACCTTTTGTCAGTTTACAATACACCTCTACAATACTTGTAACACTGCTTACTGGTTTCTAACTGGAATCTCATATTCAAGACTTTCCAATCCATGGAAAACAAACATTATTGAAGTCGGAACTCATCGCCAAGGAAAGAAATAAATAAAAATGCTTTAACTATTTAGTTCATCGCTTATCCAATAGATAGCACTACGCGTATTTAGGTGAACACTTTGCATCTCTGTATCATAGATGGCGTTACTAGTCACATTGCTACGATTCATTATGTTCTAGAACAATATCACAAGATTGTGTGCTTATCTATTGGTAATGACAGTGCTTTTTTCCTATCGTTTCCAAAATTACGTTTGAAATGTTTTGTCTTTCTTGTTTAGGTTTAATTTTTTTGTTTTTTTCTTTCATTTTTATATTTGCCTGTTCGTCTGGCAGGTCTATCTGTTGTTCAGTACACAGGTATTTCGTTTCGTCATTATTGGTACCACGAGTAGTACCACACAGATACGAAAATTAGTTCAAATAAGATTTGATATCACGCTTTTGAAATATACGAGATTTTTTCGTGAAACTGCAGTAGTAACTTTGTATTTTATTAAAATACTATGAAAACCAACAAAGGGGATAGAGCCGATGTGGTATATCAACCTGTCCGCCATTTTGATCTTTTTTTCGAAATCGCGGCCCCCGATGAAAGTGGTATGTATGGGTAGAGGACACTTTGACGGACAAAAAATGTCATGTAACATTGTACCCCAAAGTGTCACGTTATCGAGAAGAAGGTAAAGATCGACATTTTATGACTATGAACCTAAAAATAGACCTTTTACGTGTCTATGGGCGCTGATTATTATTATTACTGTTTGTCGAAAGAGATTATGTACATTAAATACTACTGTGAGCACGAGAAAACTATTCTTTGATCTAACATAGCGTTTCATTGCGATGCGAAGCTATTTTCTCGAGAGAGAGTCTGAATTGGAGGAGAAGAAGGGAGTGTCAAACTTCTACTGACCAATAATTACCACTGTTTTGTCTTTCTTAGTTCTTTCTGTCCACGTTTTGTCACGTTTTTTGATATTACAGAATTCCATATTGCTAGCCGTTTTTAGGGTTTCGTAGTCAATATGGAACCCTTATAGTTTCGCCATGTGCGTCTGTCTGTCCGTCCGTCCGCACTATATCTCAAGTACTCTTACTGCGGTACTCAGAGATATTTAATGATTACTTAAGCCGTCGTTTAGTAAAGATTTGACATACTTTTGTATAACAAAACTGTCAAAACCTTTACTTAGTGATGGCCATACAAAACTCTGAGTGTGGCAGTAAGTACTAGAAAGCTGTAATTTAGCATGAATATACAAATAAGTAACGCCGACAAAGTGCAAAAGTTAGGGTATCCCCAATGAACATTAAAGTGGGGATAGTTTTTTCTCTTTCCTTCTGGTGATAAAAAACTGATTATATTACTTACTGAAGCCTATCCTGTATGAAATAACATCCTGACAGCAACGTTTGCAGAAACCTAGAACATTGTAAGCACACAACAAGCTTTAAACGCAATACCGAACGGTCGGTAATAAAATTATTACCTACTATAAAGTCAGCTATTAAGACACGATGGTTTAACTCTTGTTAAGCCGTAGCGGCACGACCGTTCTATAACTTCCAATTTTGCTTGTAAACCATTTGTTAGTGCTGGGTATACGGGACTGTTGCAGCTTGTTTGTGGAATGAGTTTTAAGTGAATTGTGTTTTCTTTAGGTGGTATTAAATTGGAAGTTTTTGAATACCTACCTGGTGCTAAATTAGCAAGTTTGTTAATGTTTAAGTCACTAAGGCTAAAGAGTGAAATATAAAACACGAGCAGTAGTATCGATATAAAGGAAGAATTTTATGCATTTTATTATTAATCTTGAATAAAATAATAAAATTAGAATCATCATCATCATCTCTACAATCACTAAATTTCTGGGTTTATATAGGGATCTCAGAAGGTTTTCGCGACTTTGGCGATATTACGATATCGCCAAATCTCACTTTCGCTCTTAGGCAGAGCGAAAGGGAGTGTCAGACTTCTACTGAATAAAAACTAACCTTGTTCTTAGCCCTATATGTCAAGGCCGCGGTATCTCTTACAGAATTCCGCAGCCCCGACGGGCGTCGTCCCTTGCGGGCCCCTTTCATGTTGCTGACATCTCTTTGAAGCGCGCGTGGAACACGAACGCGCCGTCGACATGGCCTGTCGTTGTCATAAGACGGACGGACGGCGAGCTAGCCCATCACTTACCGTCCACAGGCCCGCGTCTACGGTGGCCGGAAGTCATCACGTGGCCCCCGGCGCCCGAAACGCCTCCCGCGGAAGAACTTCTAAAATGTGAAGTTCTTATAAAATGTTCTTATAAAATGTGAAGGAATGTGCTTCTTCTACGACTGTCGCGCTGATATCGTCCTAATGTGAAAGCGGCCTTATTCCTCATACCCTCCAAAGGTACACCTCTGCCTAACCCATGGAGGATCCCATACAGGCGTGATTTACACCATCAAGCCCGCGAGCAAGCGAATCACTGCAAACGTAACGTGGGCTGTCACACTAACCGCAGCATACGTATTTACGAATCGAACGTACAACATTGTCCACCGGTAAATACCGGTTGGCGTCGTTTATTGCGACTGCGACTAATTGTCCAACTGTCGCCGTCAAAATATACCGAGCGTGGTTTTACGAGTATTGTTGCAGTTTTTAAAAATTGAGTTCCAATGACTTTATGTTTTGGTTTTCAGCATATTTTCTACAATTTCGGTAACATTGAACATTGCTTATTACGTTACCATACTTAGAGGAAGTAGGCCTTTATAAAACAAATCAGTGCAAGTTGGTATTTGTGAAGTAAAGTATAACAATAGGTGATATATCATTCGAACAGAAGTGCAAATCGTGTCCGTGAAAATTAGATTCTTAAATCAAAACTCATTTATTCAAATTAGGCTATAGTCATCACTTTTTGAACGTCAAATTTTACAAAAGCAATCCCCCAACAATTCTACCCTTCAGCACTTCCCAGTTTGTCTAACTCCCTAGCAACACATCTGTCTATCAGGTTAGAAGATCGTTATTCCTTTTTATTTTATTTTTTTTGGCTGGTGGAAAATCATCAAATAACCCCTCCCGCTCTTGGGCAGAGCAAAAGGGAGTGTCAGACTTCTACTGACTAAAAACCACCCATGTTCTAATAACTCCTACTAGGTAACGTTCTTTTTGTAAACTAAATCCGAGTTTCGAAATAATTTTTTTAATCGAAAATAACCTCATAACCAGGCAAGTAGGACGTTTTGTAGGGAAACCTCTTTGATGCGAAGTCAGTCGAACACTCTAACGTTGACAGATCTAACAGAACTACTTTTGAACTGGTTGTGTGAACGCCATGTATAGGGAGTAAAACAATATTTATACTTTTATACTTTAATTAAATTCCTTCTTCATAGATCAAATCCCAGCCGCACAATGTCGTAAAAAATTATAAAAATAATTACTATAACATTTTGATTTTAAAACTCAAGAATTCTTGGTACGAGTATCGGTCATAGTCTTTTTACCCGACTACGGCGAAGCCCAAAAGGAGGGTTATGTGTTTGGCGTGTATTTACCCGACTACGGTGAAGCCCAAAAGGAGGGTTATGTGTTTGGCGTGTATGTATGTATGTAAGTATGTATGTATGTCCGTTTCTTTGTTCCCTCATAACTCCTAAATGGATGAAGGGATTTGAATAAAACATACGTCGTTAGATTTGTCTTGATGGCGCGAGTGTCACTGGCTACATTCAAATTAAAAAAGAAAAGAAATTTGCGGATTTTAGGGGTCATATAGCGTATTTCAAAAAATAAAAAAATACATTACCATCGAATAGGGTATCAAAATGAAGGGTTTTAAAAGGAGATTACAAAAATATATGACACTTATATGTTTAAAATAAATTCGAAGTCACAAATCATATTAACAAACAAAAAAGTTAAATCATCTGCGAAGATTTTTACGCGACCAACGAAAGAACAAACACAAAAGAACTAAAAAGTTGGAAATAAAAAAAGTAGTTAAAAAACTAAAAAACCTGACTGAAAAAACTGAAAAGCACCAAAACAAGGACATTTTCAATTAAACAAAACTTGGAAGCAGGCCGGGGTTCATTGCTTGCACACACGCACACATGCTTTTCAGTTTTTTCTGTCGGGTTTTTTAGTTTTTTAACTACTTTTTTTATTTGATGCTCACTTTCGCAAACCGGGTCATGGACCTCATGTTTTTCAATCGCGCTTGTGACCTCGATACCGACGAGACCGACGTTTGAAAACTGCGTTTTAATAGACATTTTTTCTGAACAAAAACTTTTGACAACTAAAATAAAGTTCACCGAGCTATGGACATTTCCATTTCAAACGTTTTATTTTTATCTTCAGAATAGATTCGTTTTAGTAGCAATTTTCAAGAATAAAGTGGACCAACAAACGATACCCCAGGGCGGATTGATAGTATTTTTTTCTGTTTTAGCTGCAAACAAATAACAGTTTCTTTAGATTTTTTCATTAAGAGGTATATTTTCTGAAACTGATGAAGCATCCATAAAAGTCTTTGAAGTAACTCGGGCAGGATTTTTTTCGACAGGCATTTTTCTTTGTGTGATTTCAAATGCAAGATTAACTTTTATTCGCTGGCGTGACGACCTATAAGCGTTTGTGACAGATTGGAAGGAGAAAATCAATAAAGGGTAAGAGAATGGAGTAAGGTTATGGGGGGAGGGGTCCTTGCCCAGCAGTAAGACCACATCGGTTAACCAAAAAACAATTATCTCTAAGCTCTCGTCACCACTGCTCTCAAAATAATGAAGAAAAGCACTGAGAGGAAACAAGCTCAAAAAAAAAAGATTCAAAGACATGATTATGTCGTCTATTAACACTGGTAATTATTTTTATGGCCGCTGACACAGAAGGGAACATTATGGGTTGGGCTGGCATAAAATCCGAAAGCCATAGGCTCATGGCTATGGCCATCGACTGGGCATATATCCAGACTCCATAGCTGCTACTGAAAAGTTCCAAATGGAAAAACCCAATAACACTTATTGGTATTTTCCTTATTTTTATTGTTTTTGTACTCTACCACAGAGATGTCCTTTTTGACCCAAAGGTTGACTGGTAGAGAATGCGTTGTGGAATTAAGTCCGCCTATGTACCACTCTTGTACATGAAGTTTAAATAAAAAAATAATAAATAAACACTTTTATCGGCCCAATAATCGAACCCAGAACTTCAGGTATACGTTTATACTATTAAAAAAATATATTTACATATTTATTTACTAAGTTAGGTTAGTTATCTAATTTATTGTTTTGTGCATGTGGTGGTGTTTACCTTTAACTAATTAGTCTGTCAGATAGATTCCCAAAAAATATTGGACACATATTTTTTCTTTTGTCACGTAAACAAACAATGAAGACGACACAGTGCTTTGAAAACTCGTGTGACGTCATACTTTAAGACATTAGCATATTTTACCGGTCAGTGACACACCCCACTCAAATCTTTGACGCGTTTTATCTTCAACAATTTTTATTGATTTGTTAAAACAAAAAATACGGATACAATATTTTTCGATAATCTTGCAAACGGACCAATTAAAATCATAGGTATTTTTTTTTGTCAGTAAATTGTAACGCTGAAGCCTAATTAGAAAAACGAATAATGTCGATAATGTCGATGCATCAAGTGTGAACAATTGTTGGTAGACCTAAATAAATAAAATAAAATAAAAATAAGAGTTGCAGATTAAATCCACAATATTGTCAAGGTACTATTGATTAAAGACTTATTTAATTTCCTCTCTGCTTTGCCTTCCTCGCATCTCATAAGCTACTAATAAATAGTCTGTCAGAGAGAGGACTTTTTGCTCCTATCTTAAATGAGTACTAGACTAATAAATATCCGTACTCAAAGGAGCAGTTGCTATATTGCGTTTGATATTTTGCTTAAATAAAATAAAAATACTGCTCTAGCTATATATTTTTTTTTCCTGTCGGTGGGTTTTTTTTTTTTGGAATGTGGTTAGTCATGAAATGACTCCTTCCACTCTGGGCAGACTAGAAGGGAGTCTTAGGCTTCTACTACCTTCTTATGATAGCCCTTTGTGTTTGGGGCCGCGGTATCTCTTTTGAACTATCCGCAGCCCCGACAGGCGTTGGCTCTTGTGCGAGTGGAACATGTACACGCCGTCGATACGGCTTATCATCACCATAGGACGGACGGATGGTGAGCTAGCCCTTTACTCACCGTCCACAGGCCCGCACCTATTGTGTTCAGAAGCCATTACGTGGCCCCCGAGAACATTACCGGACATTATAGTAGTTTTCTTAGAATTAAAATATAAATAATTGCTATGACACAAAAAAAAGATTTGAAGAATTTAAAAATGAGTGTTGGTAGTTTTCAAGGGAACCATGAATGAAATTGATTGGCAAACAGATGACGTTTTTTCCAATTTTGTAATCAAAAACACAAAGGAATTAATTGAGTCGGCCCAAAATTTGGTGACGAGTTTGGCACTTTCAGTAGCCTCCGTCGTCAGTTCCTATGACAAAAGATAAAGAAAGACTACTTTAACTTTTTCTATATTTATTTATTTATCACTAACTGCCGTACTCGAAAAGCTTTAATGATTACTTAGGCCATCACTTAGTAAAGGTTTTTACAGTTTTGTCATGCAAAAATATGTCAAACCTTTAATAAGTGACGGCTTAATTAATCATTAAATATCTCTAAGTACGGCAGTTAGAATGCTTGTTTGGTGCATAAATTATGTCACAACGATATTTAAGTACATACAAAATAACATCTCCTTTGAAGAAGCTGACAGAACGATTCTACATTTTTTTTACTGTCAATAATGATATTTTATTAATCTTAAATGGTTAAACCTTTTATTTTTAGGACCATATTGTATCATATTAATTCATGCAAGTACAGAATGTTGAATCTTGAAATGCAAGTCATAGAAATTATAACCATGCGGTGTTTGAAAGAGCAGCCCCTTGTATTGCATAACCTACGAGTATCTTTGAGAGTCTATTCATGAAAATTTCAAAGTAAAGAGCAGTAGGTTTCAGATGATACAATTTGGTCGAGAGACTGCACTTCCAGTCTTTGTTTGAACAGAGACTTGTCACTTTGACAAAGGAACTGAACATCAGAAATAAGGAAATAGTACGATTTACAGAGACATTCAAATGAGATTATGTATTTTTGAGTCAAATAATATTGTCTCAAAAATGGATAATGGTACTAGGTTTGTCTATAATATTTGGAACTAAACTTTGGTAAAAGAAATCCTCCTTAAAATTGCAGCAGTCGGCATTCCAAACCAAAACAACGAGATGGAAGTTAATCCAACAAACTTACCGCACATGTTGTTACAAATCGCAACGGAACAGTTGTTATTATCGTACATATTTGTAGGAACGAGCATTCAGTCTAATCCCGTAGTGCAGGGGCAACTTAAAAGTAATAAATTGCTCTTCACTGTACCGCGAGTCTGCACTACGGTGGTTTCTGGACTATGATACGGTTGCATTTGGATGCGGTAATAAAAAAATCTTATAAGTAGTAAGATGTAAATTTGTAACCTCTTGTTGATAGATCCTAAATAAAAAAAATAAGTTTAAAAACTAAAACCCGACTACAATTAATAAAAACGCAGACTAATAAAACCGCGGTCTTAAAATGATTAAACAAGAAAAATGTCTAGTAAGTAGATAATTTGATAAATTATAGAGGGCAGCTGTAGTCGCATACCTGATGCTCCTTCATGGCGTTCTCATTGATACAGAAGTCAGCTGCTAGTTGCCATTAGCAAGATGGCTTGCGACTGCGACTGCCCTCTATAATAATTTATCAAGTTATCTACTTACTAGACCATTTTTCTTGTTTAATACTTTTAAGACCGCGGTTTTATTAATCTGCGTTTTTATTTGTAGTCGGGTTTTAGTTTTTAAACTTAAATATTTGTTTGAATTTTATTTTTGTGTGTTATTCAATAATTACGTAATAATATGTTACTTTCTTAATGTAATATTCTACTTATTGTTGGTTTGTTATTTACATAATACGAATAAATAACACAGACTAGACCGCGAGAACTGTTTGACCGCAAAAAAAAAAAAAAAAAAAAATTTGATACCAAACATGTTATGATTATCTCAAATTATATATTTTCGAGCTTAGAATTTGACATTTAACTTCCGTCATAAAAAGAATTGTTATTTGTACAGTCTATGTCACCCGCGCTATTCTTACGAATCTATTGACACCTCATTTATTAAATTACGTTCGGTAGTCTAGGCGCTACGGTGGAACACCCACGGTGGTTTTTGGGGGCCGAGTCACCCGCGTCCGTAGGAAAGGTACCCTTTAGCGAATCCCTACACGTGGTCCCCGGGTGGTGCTAATCAGGTGACATAACTGGTGGTAGGTTTCGACCGCAGGCTTGCGACCACCCACCGGGCAAAGACGTACCGCCAAACGGCCTAGCCGTGTTCCGGTACGATGCCCGGTGTAGCCTACTGAGGAGTTGGGTCGAAATAGTTGCTCCACTGCAGGCAGACCAATCTGGCTCGCACTGGTACGGATGTATCGGGAGACTAGTCGCGGAGGGTAGCGGGATCCGAGGCACGGTGCACCGCTGGCCGACCGCAGGTAGTTGGGGGCCCAAGTAGTGTGCTAGCCACACATGAAAGGCTGCCCTACCAACTGTCGAAAAATCCCGGAATGCACCATCGTGCTGGTTGGCGACCAGATGAGAGGGCCCGATGGACATTTCCGGGGGGGCTCGGGCGTCCCCGCAGTCTCCAGACTAGTCCCCCAATCGATACCATTCACCCAGTGCGTGCCTGAAGGTTAGCAGCGTGGAGCCTCATTTTACTTCCTTCTCCTCTCCTTCAATCACTCCCAACATGACAAGGAACAAAAAGAGTAAGGTTAAGCAGCGGCTGCACTCCCTCTCACTTAAAGTGCACCTCAGCAACATCAGAGGTCTGCACTCCAATCTCGTCGCAGTCCATCACCACCTCGAGACTGAAAAACCAGCTCTCTTGTTTCTGTCGGAGACGCAGATCAGATGTCCGTCAGACGTGTCGTACCTTCTATACCCAGGGTATACCCTGGAGCACAAGTTCAAACCACGCGCGGGTGTATGACAGAGACGACATCTGTTATCGGCGTCTCCGCAACCTTGAGGACTCCAATTTCTCTGTACTTTGGGCTCTGGTAGACACTGGCATAGATAAAATTATTTATGCCAGTGTCTACCGCTCGCATAGCGGTGATATGGAGACAACCAGGCTTACACAGTACCTTAGTGAGGCGGCGGATGCGGCTCAGCGGCGGTACCCCTCTGCTCAGTTTGTGTTACTGGGGGATTTTAATGCCCACCACCAGGAGTGGCTTTTCCCATACCAGTGCACAGACCATGCTGGCCGAGAGACGCACAAGCTAGCGCTTGCGTTAAATCTCACCCAGCTGGTCCAAGGAGCAACGAGGGTACCGGATGTTGAATCGCACACAGCCAATTGCTTAGACCTTCTGCTGACTACTGATCCAGACCGCTACTCGGTCACGATATCTTCACCGTTAGGTAGTTCTGACCACTGTCTGGTGAAATCTGTTTCAGTCTACTCCCCGCCCGATCCCAGCCTTAAAGGCACTCGGCGGGTTTGGCGATACAAGTCAGCAGATTGGGATGGGATGCGTTCTTTTTTCGCATGCTATCCTTGGCAGTCTTCTTGCTTTTCTTCAGCTGATCCTTCGATGTGCGCAGAGGCTGTCACGGATGTTTTGCGGCAGGGAATGGAGTACTATATTCCATTCTCTGACCTAACAATGTCCAGCGAAGCTCGGCCTTGGTTTGGCGCCGAGTGTAATTGTGCTGAAGCGCTTAAACATGCGGCGTACCTGGCCTGGGCCGATGCTCGAATCTGCAAGGCAAATGACGTAGGTCAGAAGAAGAGAGCCTTCAACAAGGCTGCCAAGTCCTGCAAGAAGGTGTTGCAGAAGGCTCGGTTCAACCACATTAGCCGGATTGGGAACAAACTTGCTTCGTACCCTGCGGGTAGTGAAGCGTTTTGGTCCCTGGCTAAGTCGGTTGAATCGAACTTCTGTCGTCCCTCACTTCCTCCACTGCTTAAACCCGACGGGTCACTGGCCTACTCCGCTGAGGAGAAGGCAAATTTATTTGCCACTCTTTTTGCGGAATCTTCGCATCTCGATAGTGGTGACGCAAGCCCCCCGGCCTCTACTGCTGGATGCGAGACGATCATGTCGGACATTCGCATCCATCAGAAGGAAGTCCGTAGGGTGCTGCGTAATCTAGACGTGAACAAAGCTAGTGGCCCCGACGGCATACCAGCAATTGTTCTTAGAACGTGTGCGCCTGAGCTGTCTCCGATCTTGACACGCCTGTTTCGCCTCTCGTTTGAGACTGGTAAAGTGCCGAAAGCTTGGAAGCAGGCTAACGTGCAGCCCGTGCCCAAAAAGGGCAGTCGCGCTGACCCGGCCAACTACAGGCCCATCTCAGTCACGTCCATACTATGCAAGAGCATGGAGCGTGTACTGAACAGCAAACTCCTGGCATACCTAGAAGACAACGACATCCTCAGTGACCATCAATACGGCTTTCGTAAAAACCGATCAACTGGGGATCTTCTAGCGTATGCCATTCACATCTGGAGTGAGGCCATCGAGAAGCACGGAGAAGCACTTGCCGTTTCTCTTGATATCTCGAAGGCCTTCGACAGGGTCTGGCACGATAGCCTTATTAAAAAGCTTCCATCTTTCGGTCTACCCCCTGGACTGTGTGATTGGATTGCAGACTTCCTGAAGGATCGGTCCATTCGAGTGGTTATTGATGGGTGCTCGTCTGACCAATTGGCTATTAATGCCGGGGTCCCTCAGGGGTCGGTTCTCTCAGCAACATTATTCTTGCTGCACATTAACGATCTGCTAAAGCCCGGTACCTTTGGGTATGCAGACGACAGCACTGTTGCTGAGTGTTACACATCCAACGCACGGGCTAGTGGGTCTCAGATCCGGTCTCTACGAGAGGCCATGGTTGAGCGGTTGAACTTGTCCTTGGAGGCTGTCTCCGAATGGGGTGATGCCAACTTGGTCAAGTTCAACGCTGCTAAAACCCAGGCGTGTCTCTTTTCCGCTAAAAGGAGCCAATTCGAACCGGCTCCATCTTCCCGTGGTGTAACCGTGCCGATAACCGGCCAAATTGAGCTTCTTGGTGTGTCATTCACCTCCACCCTCAATTTTGGTCCATACATCGAGGCCAAGGCTCAACTGGCTGCCAAGAAGCTGGGAATCCTAACAAAGGTGAGACAGTACTTCACACCGGAACAGCTGCTCAACCTATATCAAGCGCAAGTTCGATCGTGTATGGAGTACTGCTCTCATCTCTGGGACGGATCTGCCAAATACCAGCTTGACGCTCTGGAGGCAATCGAGAAACGGGCCAAAAGGCTTATCGGCAACGATGCGCTCGTCAAGTCGAAGCTCCAGAGCCTTGAACATCGCCGACGTGTTGCCAGTTTGTCGGTTTTCTATCGGTTACATTTCGGGGAGTGTGCGATGGAATTGCACAATCTAATTCCTCCAAGCCCGTTCCATCATCGGACTACAAGACGTACGGCGATGCGCCATCGTTTCATGGTGGACATCCCACCCATTCGCACTAAACGTTTTGGGAACACTTTCATTGTGCGTACAGCTAAGGAGTGGAATTCCCTGCCGGAGTCTGTATTTCCTGATAAGTATAACCTAGGGGTCTTCAAGTCAAGAGTGAATAGGTTACTTCTAGGTCAGCGTGCTACATCTTCGACCACATCGTCACTTAACATCAGGTGAGATAGTGGTCAAACGCGAGCCTATCTAAAATAAAAAAAAAAAAAAAAAAAAAAAAACATACAAACATACATAGACTGCCAAAATCATTACCCTTCCTTTTGTCGGGTAAAAATCACTATTTTTCTTGAAAACTTGTTTGCGTGTTTATTTTCATTGCTTAGGAAAATACACACATCAAAAGTGTCTAGGGATCAAGCATTTTTATGCGGATTTCTTGAGATTTAGATGTGGCTTTGTAATAAATTTATGATTTTATAAATTTATATGGATCCTTTTTGGTGCATTTCATAATTTGAATCAGGAACTGTGAATCAAATTCGAGTAAAAGATGAAAATCAGCTGTCAATATTTTCCCTATAAAAACATACAACGCATTGAAGACATTATTAGTGCTACTGTTTCCCTACTACTGATTAAAACCAACGTTATTATGGAGCGGCGACGTCATTTAAGCAGGGAAGAAATGCTCAGAGCCGTGGGAATGATAGAAGCTGGTTCCCGGCAATGTACTGTGGCTTTAGCTCTGAATACAAGTCAGAGTGTTATCAGTCGACTTTGGACACGTTACCGAAGCACTGGTACCGTGGCTGAGCGCCATGGAGGACGGTATCGCTGCACCACACGGAGACAAGACCGATACATTCAAATCTTAACTCGAAGAGCTCCAACAATAACCGCCATGATGTTAGCCGTGAGGCTTCATCACTCTTCAGCGAACTTAATTAGCGACCAAACAGTCAGAAACCGCTTGCATGAAGTGAACCTTCATTCCCGAAGACCGCTACGGGTACCACCTATAGCAATGCACAATCGTAGGATTCGATATCAATGGGCTCTTGAACACAGAAATTGGGCAGAAGAACAATGGCGTTTCGTGTGCTTTTCTGATGAGTCTCGTTTTGGTATGAGACCGGATACAAGACGTATACGACACTGGAGAACCCCTGGACGCCAACAGCGATTAAAATCCTGCCAGGAAGTCCATCCTTATAGTGGTGGAACCATCATGGTATGGGCGGGTATTTGGATCGGCGGAAGAACTGAGTTGATTTGGATCAGAGGCAACCTCAACGCTCAAATTTATGCTGAGACGATTGTATCAGACGTCATCGTTCCTCTACAAGTGCAAATCGGTCCCTTATTTCAGTTAATGCATGATAATGCACGACCGCACACCGCAAGAGTTGTAAGACAGACACTCGCCGCAGCTAACATCAATGTCCTGCCCTGGCCTGCTCAGTCGCCAGACTTGAACCCGATTGAGCATGCATGGGATATGCTACAGAGAAGAGCTCTGCCGAATATGGAGGGTATCCAGTCGCAAGAAGACCTTTTTTTGTTGTTGCAACGAACATGGGCGGCCATTCCACAGCGTGATTTGGATGAACTCATTTTGATTATGCCAAACCGATGTTCTTGTGTTGTTAGTGTTCGCGGTAGAAACACGGATTATTAATTGTTTAAGTTACCCAATAAAATTTTAAAGAAAACTGTTATTTCAGTCTTTTTTTCGAACTTTAATGTTAGTGGTTCAAATGTCAAAAATCCCTTTATTAGGAAAATGGCAAATTTCTTTATTAATGCAAAGGTGAATTGGTTTATCGTTACTGTGACAAACGAAAACACTTTATTTGATGAATCCTTAAAGAAAATTTTAATTAATATCAATCAGGAGAAAAGTTATTGCAAAAATATATGTTGATCCCTAGACACTTTTGATGTGTGTAGTTACCTACATGTTTTTTTTTTAAAAAAACGTTGCCCCACACTAGGAATTTCTCCTGTAACGTTTACAAACATTTAAACTCACATACACAAATACCCAGACCCGGAACTCTGTAGGTTATACAAATATATGTTCCGTGCGGGGATCGAACCCGCGACACGCAGCGCAGCAGTCTATTGCTTGAGCCACTACGCCAACCGTGCCGTCAAATTGAGATTGAGTGATAAGAGAGAGAGTGATATGAGAGAGCAAGGAGTAAAAGGTGCCGTCTAACGGGGAAGAATGGAAGATATAAACGTGTTGCGCCAACCCCAACTATAATGGTACAAGCTCAAGAAGATGATGTTGATATAATATCTTCATTAACTAACACAAAAGTCTAGAGTTATTCACCAAGCTAATGCGTAAGTTTAAACCTGTATCGAAAAGGATACTACAGTCATCTGATCCGAACTGATTTATAGGTGTTTTGGGAGAATGTTCTAAGTAATTTTGTCGTTCAAAAAGTGCTCATTTTCAACCTCATTATTTTAATGAATTGATGTTCATCCAGTTTGTTTAATGCCACATCAAACCACAATTTCAATTACAAAATCCTTGTTTACTACAATGAGTTCCAACAAAGTTCCCAGGCTAGCCCACTATCCAGAACCAGTTAGACCGCTTAATTGTTTTCAACTAACAACGAATTTTTGCTACCAGCAAATTGGCGGCGCGAATACTTTTCATAACTTATACTGTTGCTCGGTTTAACTTAGATTTATCGTTGTTCACTGTAACAACTGTTTGGTTTAAGGGAGTAAATAATTGAGTTTTGCAATTGTTAAAGTTGATGTTAGTTTATTTTTATAGCATTTATTTTTTAATGGGAATATTTCATTGAAGAGTGCCATTGTTAGGTGCAACATAGATGAACTATAACTATAGTGCTGCATTAACAATATGTTACCACTTCTGGGATACTTACCCATTAATATTAATACCTAACAACTGGCTTATTCGCTTACAGCTGGGCTTATTCCAGTTCTATACATTATTTTGTGCCTACTGCCCTTCTTCTGTTCTGTCTCCTGCTGCTATAGAGAGAAGTAGAAATTATGTTTTTCCTACTACTTCGGTAGTCTTTTCTGATTCATTTCGTTGCGGGATCCAAGTCGGTTAAATTGTTTTTTGGGGCTTCATTGTCTCGGCACTTTTCTAATAGTCGCAACTGTTGATTTTGACTTTCAAGAGATGCAATAGTTGGGGTAAAGTGTGACAGGCTTCTCCCAATAAAAAAGAATATACGCCTTATTGCAGCGATAGAGACTATAAACCACGCCAGTCCAGTTTGACTGGCAGGATAGTACAGGACATATGAACCCCAGTACCAATGTAGTTTTCCTTTATCATTTTACCAGTAACCCTCCGTTGGTTGGTGATTTGGAGTCTCGTGCATTCGTTGTTGCGGTGTGCGTCACTGCGTGCTTTTGTGCTCGCGGTGTTCGTTGTTGCGGACATTCGGCAGCGTGTGGTTCTGCATGGTGGCTATTATCGGAATGACGTATTGCACTCGTAGTTTTGTTTAATGAATTGTTTTTCTGACATTCAAAAGTGCTTGTAATGGTTTAATTAAAATAATGAATTTGAGCTTGGGTGACTTGATAAAGACACAAAAAGTAGCTTTTAAAATCTCTTGTCTTTGAAGCCACGATTATAAGTATTAAAATAATCTCAAAGCTTCAATTAGTACACGCAGCTTAAATCGCTGCACTTCGCTGCAGCCGCTGCAAACGCTAATTGTTTTCATTTCGCAACTAACTAAAACTTTTTGTTTTTGACTAAGCAGAGAGCGGAATATTTTAGCGGGCGCCAAATTAGGACAATATGGATGGTATGTTTGTTTAAATGTACGACTGTGTTGGAAGTGGAATAAAGTTTATAGCGTTGAAGTTAGTTTATTCTCTTTTTTATTTTAAATTCTAATGAAGCATTGTACAAATATTGTACAAGAAAGCTGAAACAAACTGATTACAATATAATAAATCTTATTTATTTCTGTTCATTGGTTTCACACAACAGTTTTACATGTCACATCATATTATGTTAAAACATACCAATCGGATTGAGAACCTCTTCCTTTTGTAAAGTCGGTTAAAAACTAGATGGGACCGGTATTTCGTTCCTGACTACTCTAAGAAGAAACAGCCGAAACAAACTCAGAGGTCACTGTATCTTTTAAAGTCCAGATATATTCAAGTCATAATTATGAGGACCATGCAAATTAGTGTCTTATAATTTTTTATTGGAGGGTGGAAAATCTTCAAAAATGACTTCTTTTGCTCTGGGCGGGGCGGAAAGGGAGTGTCAGACTTCTACTGACTAAAACCCACACAATCATGTTCCTTCTTAGCGTTTTGTGGCCGGGGCCACGGTATCTCTTTCACCCACTGCCCTGACAGGCGTCTGCCCTTGCGGGCCCCTGCAATGTTGCTGACATCTTTCTGTGAGGCGCGCGTGAAACACGGACACGCCGTGGACACGGCCTGTCGTCGTCACGGACATACGGTGAGCTAACTCACCGTCCACAGGCCCGCGCCTACGGTGACCGGAGGCCATCAGGTGGCCCCCGACGTCTGGAGTATAACCGCCTGGAGTAGTAACCGACGGCACGGTTGGCGCAGTGGCTCAAGCAATGGACTGCTGCGCTGCGGGTTCGATTCCCGCACGGTACAAATATTTGTATGACCTACAGATAGTTGTTCCGGGTCTGGGTATGTGTATGTGCGTTTAAATGTTTGTGAAGGCACCCACGATACAGGAGAAATTCCTAGTGTGGGGAAACGTTTTTTCATTAACATTTATTATATCTATGATTACCTTACATCGATTCTTCCCATGCAAGTTCTATTTTATTTATTTCATTCTATCCCAAATCAAATACAACGACTGTTGTTTGCTCTATTTTAACAATTTAGATGAAACCTAAAATTGTTTTGTTTATCTAGTTTTTAGGCCATTCGGTATTCGGTTGGGCGAAATGAATTTGTTTGTACAAATTGTTTTCGGAGAACTATTGGAGCGTGCCGCGCACGGGTTTGGCACCTTGTTAGCGGTGGTATAATTCTGTGTAGCTATGCTTTTAATTATGTTACCACCATTTTAATAGCGTACCTTTTAAGTATAGTTAGATCGTTTTTTTTTGTAATGACATAGTTTATAATGCATCATCATTGTCCTGCTCTTGCTTCACTTTACTTGGGTTCGTATGTTTATTTTTTCTTTGCCAGACGTCACGGCTTCCACAATCCAGCCATTTTTCTTTATCCTTCCTCTACATCTGCATTCATCAACATTAATATATGACTGTGAGTGCAAAATTTAGTTTTTTGTATTTAGTTTATCTAAAGTTCATGCCTTTAGATTCAGTCGGTAGTGTTAAACCATGCCTAAATCAGTTTTGTCGACGAATCTTTATTTGGTAAAAGATTGACACTTAGGAATTATTAATCGTTCTGTCAGCGAGACGTTCGCAGTGGAATGGTTCTGTCGTTGAAAAAGCTTCTGTCGGCGGTTCATCCTACGGTGAAACGTTTGTCGGGAGTTAGGTTTCAGAATCATATCCGATCACTTTTTTAGTCACATGCGTTTCATCCTTCCTCACCATACCAAGATGGATGACCTCCTTCTATACAATCATAGAAATTTAAAGTCTTCTTAAATGGTACAGTTAAGTCACTTAGCAAAAAACCACGTGTTTCATTTATTGTTGTTACAAAGAAGTTGCATTTCATTGACATCTCGTCGGTTCCAAGATCCAGGTATAGTTTACTTAAATATCTATTTTTTTGAGCAAATCAAAATAATTTAATGAAGTAAATAACCTTTTTCCATTAGTTCATCTGTACAAAATGAGCATCGTTTATCTATCTATGCCTTGTTTTCTCAACCAAAAAAGGCCAAATCCAACTCAAACCACTGAAACGAATCAATGTAATTACAACACGGTGTCAGTCACTAACTAACACGGGTGTTGATCGCACAAAGCGCTGCGGTCACTAACCACCGCTGCACACCACTGTAAAGCGCTGTAACCAGACTTGGATTACTGCATCGCTGCTCCGGTGATAACAGTTCTTGATTGAACGGTGCTTTAATGGGAAATGAGCAGTTCTTGTCATGAATAGTGAACGTGGATCTTATTTCGAACTTAAATAAAATTATATCACAGAAAATTATTTTAAAGTATGGGTGACCTATTTGCTTATTTCACAAATCCTAGGCTTTTGGCTGCTACGGGAAAATTCGTAAACTGAGAAAACCCACCAACATTTTGTTTGTTCTAAGAATCACGTGACATCTTAGCATAAATCATCAGTAATTAACTAGTTAGTAATATATATCAAAGAAAGACGCCTTATTGTTTTATTGGCAGCCTTTTGTTTCGACTAGACCTATTTTCTGGAACGAAACTAAGAAGACCTCGCTATTGCTTTTATTTGTACATCTTTTTAAGGTTCAGTGGTTCCAAGTGCGACTGCTGTGCATGAATTACGGAGTTTGACACCCAGGCCCGGCAAAAGGTGGGCCGCGTGTTGTACCCTAGTTATCGCGGCCTCGACATAGAGGGCTAAGAAGGAACATGGGTGGTTTTTAGTCAGTAGAAGTCTGACACTCCCTTTCGATCTGCCCAAGAGCGGGAGGGGTTATTCGATAAATTTCCACCCGCCAAAAAAAAAACAAAAGGTCCGGCAAAGGGTTATTGAATTCTATAAGAAATTTCTCAGTAGCAGGCAAACTAGATTTTTGCCCGTTGGATGGCAATAGTCGCAGTCGTGAGACTTAAGCATAATTGTCAAAATGTGAGTCTACTAATGGGTATAACTCTGCCTAACGCTTCAGGGTTTACAGGCCTTATGCTATGTTATGTTATCTTTCTGTGTTTTTTTTCAGAAATAGAATTAAATAACAAGTCGCCAAACATTTATCAAAACCAATCCGACTCTGCAAAATTTACATTTGCACTGAACCTAATCCCAAACCGCATAATTCGACTTATCAGAACACGAAAGATAAAAACGTCACTGAATTTAACGTATAATAGCAGGTGTCATCCGATATAATAGAATATATTTTATATAGGTAGGTAGGCAGTTACAAAAGGTTATAAATCTTCAACCCTTTTCATAGGAGATGGAAGACGAGGCGTAGTACGTGCACGACATAGCGGGGCTGATCTTGAAGTATGAATAAGAGGAGATTTACGCAAGGAAACGAGACGGCGCTTAAATCCGTTTCATCAATGCTGATTTGCAAGGCTATTGCGTATTTTTTTAAATGTCATTGGCTATCACAGTGTCCATCAATTAACTGTCAAATGGTTCCATTTTGTATTAAACCATAACCAATTTGGCAGTTAATCGATGGACACTGTGATAGCCACTGACATTTAAAAAGATACGCAATAGCCATGCTGATGATACTCTTTATTGAAAAATACAGTTGTAGATCACTAGAAATTTAAATTGCAAAGAGCCATTAGATTTTTAAACAGGACTAGACGAGCTATGATGATGAGTTATGTTGATAATAGAACAGTTTTGATTTTGATAAGACAATAAGATGTCAACTCAATCCCTTGCCTTTATCAAAATTAAAACTTGCTAGAGAAAAGCGGTTACCCAGTGATGGCGGCCCCTTACAAACAATAAGTCACTTTGTGTAATTTTTTCATTACTACTGGCCTCAAAAAGGTGGAGAAAAACACCTACATTAAGAGTTGAAGAAGTCGGTATTTCCCATAAACAATAGTGACTACAGAACAAAGCAGCCCAATTGGAAAACATTTGACTTAATATGTTTTTCAAAAATTCCGTGTTGCTGGTCACATTCTTACTCAAACGTACAGATAAAAGATAGCCAACGAGCGGATATTTCAGCTACAGATGATATCATATTATTTGACACTGCTGCTAGAATTTCCAGACTATTTTAGATGTGAATTTTACAATTCTTTGTGTTTATTTTATTGATTAAAATGACTAAATTAATGAACGAAAATATAAATGCTGATCACCATGATGACAAACATGATGCTATTGTATACCTACGTTTCTTAAGAGATATTGTGATTTCTTAAGACCAATTTAATCTGGTCTGACCCAAGACCTTTAACGCAAACATTATCAAAAAATAGAACCGACTACTTAGAACTAAAACCGAACAAAGGATCGTGCCCAAATTGGGTGCTAAGAAAACACCCTCTCATAAATTAATTCTCCTTCCAATAACATCAACAACCAAAATTGCCTAGTCTAGTCCGTTGATTACACATTATAAGGCACTGAGAATTTTCTATCTAACTAAACAATAAATTTTAGACGCCCCTATTGGCTCCAAAGGCTTCTTTGTGGAAACCTATTAGGTGAGCGATAAGGCTTAGTTGGCCGCTCCGCTCGGGGGGACAAAATAAATTTCCCGACGGCCTTAAGTACTTTCAAATCGAGATCCTCTGAACTCTGGTGATAGTACTCCTTAAGCTTGGCTACTGTGAGTTTTAGTGTGGTGTTATATAATTGGACTGTTTTGACTATTCGTCAGATGAATTTATTTGTTTGTTTAAGATGGCAGTTTTTGAAATTAAATTGATAAGCAAGACAGTTATTGGGTGATGATGGAATTAGATTACCGATAATCAAATTTATAACAACAAAAGATAATTCAATATTAGGTTTTGCTTTTCAGCTATCTTTAGAATCTCTTTGCAATTCTACAAGATCAAACTAAATTGGAAAACTCCACAGACGCGTTGGGTGCAGACGTAATTTATGTAGTTTTTGTCCTTTTGTCCTGTTTATCCGAACAAGACAAACGCAAAAAACTCAGTTTGGGGTTTATCATTAAATAAGATGCTGTATAGAACAAGTAGAAACATAAAGCAAAAATCTTCGAATCGCATCGATTTAATTAAAATGTATGTCAAACACATTTCCAGTACAGTTTCTGTTATCCCGTATACTTTTAATGATGTCCCACTGTATTTCTCGAAACATCAAATAAGAGGGAATGGTTTGTTTGATCACACAGTGCAGCGCTCGAGCGCTGTAAACCGTAACACCCCGTTCACAACACAGGCTTTACGTCAAGCGACAGTTACTTTCCCTCGCAAATTCCTGCTATCGCATCGTTGAAAATTGCAGCAATGTGACTGTAAGAGCAGTTCCAGACTAGCGTATAAGTTCGTATTGGCATACCTACACGAGCGGTACATTTTGCGGTTTAATAAAATGAATGTACTCAATCCACCATTTTCGCTAAAGCCGGTAGCTTCTGTCAGTAGCATATCTCACGTCTAGGCTCATATTATGGGTTTACAAGCGTGACAATGCTCATACGACTTGCGCGTGTAGCTAAAGGTCCACGCACCGACACGCACTTCATAGAACAGGCTAATATGAGCCGAAAATAAATGCTTTTCTTAAATCGTTCATAAAAAAACTTTTGTTTTCTCTGTAAAATGGTGTCGTAAAACTCGTTGTCGCATCATAACTCATGACCGAGTCTTTAGAGGGATCATCGCGGTTGAATGCAGCGCAATTGGTAGCTACATAAACATTATTTAGACACATGAGTGAAATACGTTTAGGCCCACATTCAGATACCGCTTCAATTTTAACGCTCACTTATTTAGATTTGTATTGTGGAATTCAAATCAATCAATCAAATCAAAATCATTTATTTCAAGTTGGCCAGTTACAGGCTCTTTTGAATAGTCGAACAAATACTACATTTTAATAAGCTAATAAACTAAGCTACAGTCCCACTCACAAGGCATAATAACTGTCAGTGTACTGTAGTTGCCGATTCCAAAGCGTTGGTCTCATGAGAAGAATGGCAAGAAACTTCATGGATACTCTTTTAAATCATAATATTGTTACAAAACTTTGGTTACATCATTCATATCGAGATTGGTATATTATCATGTGAGAACGATGTACCAAGTTGTGCACGATAAGTGTCGACAGAAAAGCCAAAACGACGATTTAAAAATAATATAATAATGCAAACAAGCCGTGGCAACTAAGAGGTGACCAGTCATAACTAACAGCACCCGTTCACGAGCATGACGCATGGATCAGCACCATTACATCATCACCATAATCTGCATTCGGCAAATCCCCTAGGATAATATTCATCCTTGACTCCTAGAAAATTAAGAGGTTATGTAGTTCACCTGCATCTTTTTGGCCATGTGTGTACACCAATTGCTCAGTGATTACTGTGCCGATTCACGTGATTCTAGTGTAGGTAAGGATAAATAAATAAATCTATACTAAATGAAATTAAAATTTCTGTTTATAATAAGGTATGTATAATAAGGTACCTAGTTAACAAAAAATTATTGGTCCGTCAGACAGATTTCCAAAAAATGTTGGACACTTTTTTTTTTCTTTTTTCACGTAAACAAACATTGAAGACGATTCAGTGCTTTGAAAACTCGTGTGACGTCATTTTCCAAGACATTAGTATGACATTCTTTACCGGTGAGTGACGTGACCCTCTACACAAATCTTTGACGCGATTTATCTTCGTCAATTTTTATTGATTTGATAACAAAAAATAATACGTATCCAATATTTTTCGATAATCTAACGGACGGACTAATTAGAATCATATTTTTTAAGTCATTAAACATCCCCATTTAAAAAAAAACACCTTTTTACTGAATGCTATTCATAATTTAAATAGGGTACTAGACAAAATATTTATTTTGAATGTTTTTCTGTTTATTCCAGCTTAACTACGAAAATAATGGGCTAACTTTGACGGGACTTTTACTGGCAGACAGCTGATATTATAAGATAACTAGCTAACTTTAGACTACTTACATTTTTTTTTTATATTTGGGTATTCCGCATTGTTACCAAAATTCGACTCAAATAGGGAAGTAACGAGTAAGTTGAAAAATAAATAACATTTCTAAAATTATTACATGCGAATGAATGTCGTATAAAATAAATAAGTTACGACCAATTCATAACTGACAATTATTTCTGTAACTTATTTATTTCAATGACGTTTCATTGAAAGAAATTAGTTACGAAAATAATTGTCGTGTTTTGAATTACAAAACTATAGTGATATTTGAACATTACCAACAACATGTTACCAAGATACTTTATGAGTATATTCAATTAAAACTTATAACCTGACAGCAACATAGAATAATAAATCTTCCATTGCCGATATGAATGGAAACAAAGAATATCAAAATTTAAAATGCAGCTCAGTCCTCCACGTACAAAAATTACCACCAAAAACAAAGCTAGGTCAGTTCATTGAATTTGTTCTTGATACAGTTGATGCTACGAGGTGTTTAGAGTTGGGACATGAACTGGCTTCAGTTGAGAGATCATTTTAGTTTGCACTTTTTTTTGTTGCGCGGCACGGCTGGTGCAGTGGCTAAATGATTGGCTGCTGTGCTGTGTGGTGCGGGTTCGGTTCATGAACGAAACAATTTTGTATAGCTCACAGTTTGTTTCTCCGGTTCCTGCTGTTTCCTGGCAATAGTGTGGCGGGCTTGTCCCAAATACCATACCCATCATTCAGGAGAAATTTCTTTAGTGGAGGAACGTTATAAATGCACTCACTACTATTATATTTGCATTCCCGCCATTTTTTTTGTTTGAGTTACTTGCCGAAGAACTCCAACCTAAACATGAATTGCCAGTCACCATAGCTAACGTAGAAGTCTTTAAATAGACTCCGGACACAGGTTGGCTTAACCCTTCGTGCTGCTGCTTCGTGTGCTGGGAACGTAGATCCACGCGAGACACAATGGTTTTTTAATTGTGTCTTTATACTCGGCATACGCTAAGTTAAGCAAGGAAAACTTGTTAAGGTGGAGGTTCGTAGATGACTGCCCAGTGAAAATGTGGTGTTGCCACACAAACTATGGGACACTTCATATCGTGTCCTGCCTGTCTTGTTATTTGGAGATGACAGGAACAGATGGCCGCTATTGAAAATGCTAAACTCGTCGCCAAATTACAGGCTGTCAGTTAAATTGTCATCGACACGGTGAGAAGGAAAATCTGTGTGTTTTGTATTTCAACGAAAAAATCATCTAAGTATTATTTTGTAATTTCAGAAATATCATCGCAAAACGACATCACTAGAGTACAGTCACCAAAAAACTCCTTACACGATAAAACTTGACTTGTACAATACAAAAGCGACTTTGTGTCGTGTTTCGGATTAACATGGAAATTGAATCAGGTTGCACGGCGAACTTGGCCGGGACAAAGCTTTGTGAGTCCAGACTTATATCCAGGATTTTTTCTTTTGTTGTTACACTACTGCTGTGCGCCGTTGTACTTCGCTGTAGTATGACGTTTAGTTTTGTGATTGTAGCATGATTTTTTAGCAGCAGATGTTAATAATATTATTTTATGAAGTACAAGCGGACGTCACGTAGTTTTACCTGCGCAGTTCCCGTTCCCGTGGGAATACAGGGATAAAAAGTAGCCTATGTTACTCAGGGAGAATGTAACTTTGTAATGGTAAAAGAATTTTAAAATCGGGGCTGTAGTTTTTGAGTTTATTCAATACAAACATACACACACACAATAATACAAAAATACAAATTTTTCCTCTTTATAATATTAGTATAGATTTATAAAATTAAATACCAACCTATAACTTAAAGGCTAAAATCAATCTATGTTTTAAGCTTTCACGGTTTTATAACTAGGTAAGTCTGTACTGTCACTTACAGTATATCTTCCGTGATTATATATTATTCTGAGCTTTCGATATTTCAATGGTTTTGCAAGTGCCATGTGCCAGAATGTTGCGCTTGCAACACCGTCGAAAGTCGCCAGTATACTTGTAACCTCTACATATTTATTTATTTATTTATGGAAAAATAAACAGTAGCACAATAAAAATTAAACATAATATCTTAATTCTAACATTGTTAAACAATTATGCTACCCACTACGTTTTCCACAGATTACAATTTTAAGAATATTAAATCTAGCTAGTAGCAATATAAATACAAAACCTATAACACAATACATTTTTAAGCAAAGGAATATTATCCTAAAATAAACAACGGTCATTAACCTGGAACTAATATCCTGATTTAGGCACAAGTACAAAAGAAAAAACAAAGAAAAAAGTTAGTTTGTGTGCGTATTAAACATTATGTCTATAGTATTTTAGGTACTATGCTGGTCTTTTAGAGTTGCTAAGATATGCCCCCTTATTTTTTTTTTTGGCGGGTGGAAAATCATCAAATAACCCCTCCCGATCTTGGGCAGAGCGAAAGGGAGTGTCAGACTTCTACTGACTAAAAACCACATGTTCCTTCTTAGCCCTCTATGTAGAGGCCGCGATAACCTGTGGACAACCCGCGGCCCCGACAAGATTTGCCGCTTTTTTTTTTTTTTTGGTGGGTGTAAAATCATCGAATAACCCCTCCCGCTCTTGGGCAGAGCGAAAGGGAGTGTCAAACTTCTACTGACTAAAAACCACCCATGTTCCTTCTTCGCCCTCTATGTCGAGGCCGCGATAACCAGAGGACTACCCGCAGCCCCGACAGGCGTCGGCCCTTTCGGACCCCTCCCATGTTGCTGACATCTCTTTGAGGCGCGCGTGGAACACGAACGCGCCGTCGACACGGCCTGTTTTCGTCGTGAGACGGACGGACGGCGAGTTAGCCCATCACTCACCGTCCACAGGCCCGCGTCTACGGTGTCCGGAGGTCATCGCGGGACCCCCGACGCCCGGAGCGCCTCCCGCGGCGGCTGGGACGAGAGGTTCTCTCCCTCTCGTGTTCCGCCACCTCCTTCGCCAGCATCACTGCTTCGCAAAAGGAGGCGACGGCGTCCCATTCCTCCTCGCCCCGGACCATGGCTTGCACCAGGGCCGGGCGCGAGAGGTCGCCGCCGCCGATCGCCGCTACGAGAACACGGCGGGGCTCCACCCAAGCGGGGCACACCTCCACTGTGTGCTCCACCGTTTCCTCCGGCCGATCCTCACAATGGTGGCATCCGGGCGTTTCCTCCCGCCTGATTCGGTGCAGGTACCTCCCGAAACAACCGTGTCCGGTGAGGACCTGCGTCAGACGGAAGGTGAGGGCGCCGTGGCGCCTCTCAAGCCACTCCTCAAAGAGGGGACTTACCGCCACTATCGTGGCGTGCCCTGCACGGGGTTGCGACAGTCGCTGTCTCCATGTCGCCATGAGATCGCACGAAGATTTGCCCCTTGAATGCATTTTTACTTAAAAACAGAATGTCGATTAAATAGAACTCATTGCTGTATGTTTTAACCAAACGATGAAGTGGTGAATGCGAGCCAGCGTTGAATTTACAGAAGCTAGTAGCGAATAGACGTCGAGTGCGTATCTCACGTACATGAACTGTTCGAGGAACCAGGTAACACAGACTCCTAACTAAGTCCAGACAATCAAAATGTATATGACATTCAATACAAAAACCAAAACATGTACAAGGCACAAACAATCTTAAAGCATGTTAGTTTCAAGTTTTATAATAGTCTAGATAGTAACTTGACATGGTTTTTCTTGAAGAGCACTTAACTGGGTTCTCGAGTAAAAACTCAGTGATTTCATAAAGGAAGTGCACGTCGGGAAATGAGTTTTGAAAAGATATCGTGGTCTTTAAATTGCTTTTTATTATTATGATGAAGTAATAAGGAGCGTGATTCTTATGAAAATTTGCCGGTACAATCGTTTCTAGCTGGCAAAACAAGTGAACTTGTACCAAAAACTCGCAATTGTAAACGATAATTAGTATTATTTATCGATATCTTTCTTTGACAGTCGTAAAAGGTAGTCAGGGTAACTAGGTGAATGCAGTGTGGTAGACAGTCTTTATAGTGATGTAAAATATTAATTTTCAATTGACTGATTTTTATTCAAACAATTTATCCAAAAAGTTTTAGACACATTCACAGAATCTTCACCCAAAGTATTCCTAAACCAAACAAAAACATATCAGACAGTTTTCAATTTAAATTTTTCCGCGAAAGTATAGTACAGTCAGACAAAAGAGAAGAAGTATCGTCGAGAGATTAGAAAAATTTACGTGATCGCTTCTGAGATAATTGTTTCAAACTGGGCTAGCAAGTTCGGTCAGCTATCTCCCGACTCCCCTGACAAGGGTGGACCGGGATTTATTTCGTGGACTGTACAGTCTGTACCCAGCATTTCCTGACCTTTCATGCCCTCATTCTTCGTCTTTATGCGAGGGCTCAGATAATACTGGGCACTGATTGTACCAACAATGTTTGTACAATTCAATTTTTGAGACAGCTACTATCTTATTTTGTATACGATATCTGTGCTTGTTTTGTAAAATGTACTTTGTGAAATCAAAATGTTTTGCTTTATTTTTCTTACTCTATAAATCTTAAAAGCTACATCCCATTTGAGATTGTGAAGTTTTTTCCGTTGTTCTTTTAAGGAAGCTATATTTTTGATGTCTACTTTCTTAACTGATATATATTTTTTTCGAGATTTCAATGTCTTAAACTTTTACTCTTCGGCATTGTAGAGTCTACTTTGATTCTTGGTTCGCCAAAAAAAAAATGTGTACCAATGGCAATGAAAATTGTTGAAGAGATTTTATCTAGAACTGTTATTTTTATTATATTACTCATACTGGCATATTTTATGACAACAGATTATACGGTATTTTTATTTATTGTACAAAAGACTACAAATTACAAATTTAATAATGTTAAAGGGCTTTTAAACGAGCCACCTGCTTACGTCCCCATCCTCGCTTACGTCCTATCTACTAAAACACAAGTTAGTACTTAATAAGTCCGCTAATTCTCACGTTACCTACATAATTTCTGAGTCTCCAAAAACCAGGCCATCATAAATAAACGAATTTCACGATGCAGAACTGATACAAGTGTACATAATTAAAAGCCATTGAAATATTCCAGCGGGTCGGTAGCTTCCCTTGATACATAATTAAAATGGCTGCAATCACCAATATGCGGACGGTTTAATAGACTGAGCGAAACTTGTAGCTGTGTTTACAGTGCATTGTTTGGGGAAGCTGAAGGTGATTGGTACTTTTGTGGGCAGTTTGATGTAACTATTCAGTAAAAAAACTCAATAAAAGCGTGTTAAAAGGGATATGTGTTACAATTAAGGCCACGCGCCAACAGATAATTCTTTTTAAAAACTTATAGTACAGCATAATTGCAGAGACAAGTGGTGGCCTAGCGAGAGCAGTGGTGGCCCAGTGGAGGCGGCCCCGACTTACGAACAGTGAGTTGAAGCAAAACATCGTGAGGAAACCGGCCTTTGTCTTTGAACCAAAAAATTCGAAGACATGTGACATCTACCAATCCGCACTGGGCCCGCGTGGTGGATTATAGCCCATCCCTATCCTAGGGAGGAGGCCTGGGTCTCTGCAGTGGGAACTTTACAGGCTGATGATGATGATGATCCATTTTTATTTGAGATTTATTTATGGACAGCCTTGGTCAAGCGGTTCCAAACGCGACTGCTAAGCACGAGGTCTTGTGCTTAATGGCCGGGTCGGGCAAAGTGTTACTTGGTAGGAATTTTTGAGAAATTGCCACGGAGTCTGGATCTGAGCCTGGTTGATGGCAAAAGACTTGCCCATATTACAAAACTACCGAAATGTAGATATACTGTAAGGCATACCTGTGATTCCTTCAGCTACTTATTACAATCGTGCTGATAAAATTAAATATAAAACGTGTATATGACATGGCCAGGTTAATAGAGATGTTTACTGACTTTTAAATGTGATTCTAATTACTCCGTCTGTTAGATTAACGAAAAATATTGGATACGTGTTTTTTGTTTTATCAAATCAATAAAAATTGGCGAAAATAGAACGCGTCAAAGATTTGAGTGGGGTTTGGTGACGTCAGTGACCGCAAATAAATGTCATACTAATGTCTTAGATTATGACGTTACACGAGTTTTCAAAGCACTGTATCGTCTTCATTGTTTGTTTACGTGAGCAAAGAAAAAATACGTGTCCAATATTTTGTGTTAACTTGCCTATTATTAGTTTTAAGAGTGCTATTTTATCTTTTCTATTAAGTAATAAATCAATCGGTATATATTTTTTTGCAAAAACTTGCTCAATACCCTGCTTTCAAAAGTGAGTAATTATCCAAACTTGATAAAGAAAAGAATTTGAAATCTGACGAGCAAAACAAGAGTTGGCAGTACATAAACAGAATTTAATTTAATTTAGCAGTAGCTCCAGGCAAGAGAGCAAATGCACCTCTCACTGCAATAATAACTTGTAATTTAACGCGTTTCTTCGTACAGAAGAATGTTAGCTAGTAACTTTGGCGCAGACCAAATTAAAGTCTATCTAGGAAAATATTTTAGAACGGCAGGGAAGCTCTTCTAACTTAAGATAAGACTAACAGCTTCTAATATCGTTTAATTGCATTAAAAATGTATTTTTTTAATTTTCATTTCGTTCAGCTAAGTAGTGACATGAAATAGGCGAATGGTGGTGGCGGCATAACCCATGAAAGAAAGAAGAGAGAACAACCATTTTTACGGCACGCTTACTGCGGTACTCAGATATTTAATTATTACTTAAGCCGTCACTTAGTAAAGATTTGACATACTTTTGTATGGCAAATCTGTCAAAACCTTTACTAAGTGATGGCCAAACTAATCATTACAGCTCTCTTAGTGCGGCAGTTATTCCGTAATATACCTCATCCATCGTTTTCATCAGGCATGATCTAGGTCAAAAACAGGTCGCCGCGGGAGACGCTCCAGGCATCGGGGGCCACGTGTTGGCTTACGACCACAGTAGGCGCGAGTCTGTGGACGGTGAGTAATGGGCTTTCTTGCCGTCCGTCCGTTCTAAGTCCTCTCTTTGAGGAGTGGCTTGAGAGGCGCCACGGCACCATCACCTTCCGTCTGACGCAGGTCCTTACTGGCCACGGTTGTTTCGGAAGGTACCTGCACCGAATCAGGCGGGAGGAAACGCCCGGATGCCACCATTGCGAGGATCGGCCGGAGGACACGGTGGAGCACACAGTGGAGGTGTGCCTCGCTTGGGCGGAGCCCCGCCGTGTTCTCGTAGCGGCGATCGGCAGCGGCGACCTCTCGCGCCCGGCCCTGGTGCAAGCCATGGTCCGGGGCGAGGAGGAATGGGACGCCGTCGCCTCCATCTGCGAAGCAGTGATGCTAGCGAAGGAGGTGGCGGAACGAGAGGGAGAGAACCTCTCGTCCCAGCCGCCGCGGGAGGCGCTCTGGGCGTCGGGGGTCTCGCGATGACTTCCGGCCACCGTAGACGCGGGCCTGTGGACGGTGAGTGATGGGCTAACTCGCCGTTCGTCCGTCTTACGACGAAAACAGGCCGTGTCGACGGCGCGTTCGTGTTCCACGCGCGCCTCAAAGAGATGTCAGCAACATGGGAGGGGCCCGAAAGGGCCGACGCCCGTCGGGGCCGCGGGTTGTCCACAGGTTATCGCGGCCTCGACATAGATAGAGTATAGTATATATATATATAGTATACATAGTGGTCAAACGCGAGCCTATCTACAATAAAAAAAAAAAAAAAAAAAATAGAGGGCGAAGAAGGAACATGGGTGGTTTTTAGTCGGTAGAAGTCTGACACTTCCTTTCGCTCTGCCCAAGAGCGGAAGGGGTTATTCGATGATTTTACACAAGCCAAAAAAAAAAAAAAAAGGCTGAGGCCAAACGAGCGTAATTTTGTGAGTCGCAGAATTTCGGTCGCAGAAATTGTGTGTTGTGTTGAGTCAACTCATTTTGCGTCGCCGTGTGCCAGCATCAAATAGGACTATTGTATGAAACCTATTGCAGCAGAATTTCTGCGACAGAAATTCAGCGATTCACAATTCACAAAATTACGCTCGTTAGGCCTCAACCTTTTACTCAATTTTTTTCAGGACAGTTTTTGAAAACGTAGTTCGTCTTCTAAATTGACGAAATATATCTTGACAAACAACATTTTTCACTCAAACTCTAAACAAGTCAGCAAAAACAAGCCATGTTTTTACTTCAACAAATGTGTTTTTTGGTTTTTTTGTAACCTGGATTAGGCAAACAAAGCTGATTGCATTGCAATTTTTTAGCTTCGTTGAGCGCGGAAGGTAGCCTGGGGCAGGCCAATCTAGTTTATATCATCTATCGAGCCGATATTTACGTTTTTAGCTCTAATGGATTGATTAGTGGGATGGAATCTGTAAACAAAAAACGATGTAATAATAATAATAATATTTTTTTATTAAAGAAAAAATAACACAAAAAAGGTGTACATTTAGGCACAGTAGTGTTGCTTCTCATACAAAGTTATAATTAGTACAAAGTTAACTATAACTATAATATATTTAAGAGTTACAAGTAGTGGTAATTTTAACTCCAAATGTTTGTATAGCGACCTGCCCGATCTAGGTTTATTTAAACCTGTGTTTCAGGCCATCACTTTACATAGTATAATTTAATTAGGACAATATAATTATAAAATAAAATACATCTAATAACAACTATAGGAACAAGCAAAATGCTACAAAAAACACTAAAACTATCTTAACTATTAATATATACAATTAGATACGAAGTAAAACATAATCAAACGACAACTTCTAGAAGTTTTTCTGTGTCTGTGTAATTGAGTATCGCCCAATATTCCGATATCATGACACTACATTTTTTAAAGCTTAAGCTATAGAAGTTTAGTATCTTGTTGAGTCTATTATACAGAAAAGGTCCTAAAAACACATAAAATCGCTCAGCAAACGCATGCTTAGTTTGAGGCTTAGTACAAACCAGGTCCTTCCTTCTCCTATGAATGATGTAAAAGTTTATAAAGCCAAATCTTAAGGGGAAGCCATCGGTGCGAGTGGCATAATTATGAACTAGATAACCACGTATTCGACTAGCCAATTACTTTCGTTAGGTTAATTGATATCAAATTATCAAGGACCATATCCAAATGATCTGTCATTTGGATATGGTCTAACCTATCCTATACAACGGCTACCAAAAATATCGTATTTTGACGTTGACTGTACAGCACGATAAAGACGTTTCACGTTTCATAATTATATTATTGAAGTGTGAACACCAAGGTGTATAGTTTTTCATGCCTCATTTATAATTAATTCGATCGTCAATTATCAGGTAATCCATTACACTACCAACGAATAAAACTTCCGGAAAATCCTATAACTTTCAAACAATACGTGACTCTCGGAGAACGCAACCGAATTACGTGGAAAACTTTAGCGCATTAATCTAACTAATAAGTAAGTAACTTTCACAGGATTCCCTCTTAACACTGTTAGGTATATAATTTACCTAGCCTTTTACCATCTATGTTGAGATTGGCTTTAAGTCAAAACTGGATGCAGCTTAATACTAGTTTTTCACGCGGAATGACCGCCAATCTGACCATTAACTCCTCTCATCCAACTGAGCTCAATTCCAACCAAATGGGTAATATAATAACCCTTTCGTAAGACTGCCTGCCTCCAACTGAATACACGTATTCAGTGGCATCCGGTGAGACTCGAAGCTGACCCCAATATATTTGGGAAGATGAACAATGATGGTAAGTCTGTGGCGACAGCGCCATCTATCGCAACAGATGCGAACTAACATTGGCAATTCTGCATCGCGCTCTCAAAGTTATCCGCCACATTAGCCTATATAGAAAATCCCGACTTACATATGTCGGGCAGTTAGCCCACCAGACACAACACCCGTCTGGTCGGAGGATCCTCCCTTTTCTATGGGGATGAGGAACTTTACACCCTGTTCCTCATGCCCCCCAAAAGTCTGACTTCGACTTCGACTTTCGGGCCTCTGCGTCTTTCACAACCCGTAACAACTGTCAAAGATCTAAAACGTCCAAGGCAAACCACGTAACTCGGTAAGTAGTCGATGGGCATCCATTCACGAACCGACCTCAAACCTTGAATATCGAGCCATGCGGCAACTATTATTGAGCCGCGAGCTTCTCCGAATTACGTGCTGAACTTAACACATTAATCTAACAAATAAGTGAGAAAACTTCCGCAGGAGTCCCCCCTTAACAATGTTAATTACTTACTATTTTAGGACCGGTACGAATTAAGTGGGAATTACGACTATTATTATTTCTCTCCTTTTGTCTAACTATGAAACTTTGGACGTGGGGATCGATATTTGTATGATTTGTGTGATATAGAACACAAAGGTTATTAACTGCACTGATTTTTTTGAACAACCATTCCATTTACATGCAACTAAAACAAGAACACATAGCCCTATGTTTGATAAAAATCAACACAGACAATAGGTATCCCAAAATTCTTTATGAGCAAAGAATTTTTTAACCTAGGTTAAATGTAAATTTAATTTTAATTTTTTATGTTAAAGCATAAAACTTTTCATACAACAACGGCAGGCACAGTACTAATTTCAATACTTACAAAGCAGAAATTGAAATAGTGATGTGACAATCTTAATGTCAATTCGTAGGTTAAAATCATTCGTGAGTGATATTTCTCGATGCTCCATGTAAAGCCAAGTCAGACGCCCATTGGCGTAACGAATCTCGAATAGAAGGGGAGAAATTAAAGCTTGTATGGTACGAAGTTCGTTATGTTTATCACAGCAGCTCACCATCACCTGTAAGGTTAGTGGCAACGATGTCTCAAAATGATTCTTAACAAAGAACCTGTTGTCTGAAAATATTAAAATAAAATAATGAGACAGGTAAGAAGTGAAAGTTCCAGTGTAAATTATTCTGAATTCCATACAAACCTTAACTTGCTGTGGTTATTATAAAATGGCGGTCTTTTTTGATTGACGTTTATTAATTTTGCCGCCCACACCGCTAGAGGTGGAATGTTATAATTTGAAAGCATTTTACTGCTTAGTATATTTTTATTTTTTTGACTGTTACCAACGTTATTTTTTATTATACTCGTACCGCAAGAATGAAAGAAAAAATGGAATTTGGTTTTAAAACTAAATCAGTTTAGTCTCAGCTAAATGTTTCGACAAATTATCGTTCTGTATTTTAGCTAGCTTGACTAGCACCTGGTTCTTACTAGGTTTTAAAAGTCAGATAGGCATAAAATATGGGGCTAGGCATATGAGGATGTTAGCTGGCAAGATTTTAAGCATATCTCTTAAGACCTACTCAAATGGTAATGAACAAATCTCAATGGGTAAAGTCAGCAAAAATAAGGAAGGCAATCATTTTTTTTTTAATGTGTTAAAAGTAAAATTTACTCTATATTATTTTCGTTATATTACCATGAATTTTTTCACATGCCCATACACAACCCGTACAGGTGGTTTAGGTTGGCATAATTGAGTCTTACAAAAAATTTCACTTTAAAGCTATATATTTCACGAACGAATCCCTTAATCGATAAACTGTTTAGCAAACTCGCAGGATTATTGTTTAAGGACCTATCCAACGACACAATTAATGGACCTTGCAAAAAAAAAAAACATCCCCACTTTAATGTGTACTGGAGATACCCTAAAAAAAAAACAATATTTCACTTTAGCACTTTGTCGGCGTAGATATTTTGTTTATTCATGCCAAATTACAGCTTCCTAGTACTATGAGTTCCATATTGACTACGGAACCCTAAAAATTTATACAATTACTTTTGAATTTTTTATTGATGCTGTGATATTCTTTTCAATGTCATCAGTGAATTATGGTTAAACAACTCCATGAAAATACGTAGGTAGTGCATAATTAAAATATGAGTATTTTTTATTAAAACATGTTTAATACTACGCATCTGTACAAGCACATCTCTTTTATTAGGTAATTATAATATAAAAAACATGACAAGATGAATTTCAAGGTGAGAAGACTATTTTGTGTAGCTTAATAAAACAGAGACGATTTAACACAACTCCAAGAATTCACCGTTCCATTATAATGTGAACAATGAAAAAAATAAATGAAAGTCTCTCATTCACCCATTTGCTGATTACATACGGCAAAATTTAAGGTACGGTTCCAAAAACGACATCAAACTGCAGACGGCAGCGGCAACGTCACCCAATCGTAATACTATCAGTCACATTACTCGTTCCTTTGTTTGGTGACGATGATGAAGTAGCTGCTACGTCGAGCGACAACAACGACGGCATTTCAGTATTAAGCTACGACTAACGGAGGAAAAAGTCGTACTTTTTTTTTAATCGACTCCTAATAAAATGAGATAAAGGAAAGGCAATGAAGGAAAATCTTTTGTTAACTTGAATAAGAGATGAGTATGATGTGTCGACGAAGATGTGCTCCACCCGCGTTATTGCCAACTGCAAAACGTCTGCCGTCTGCTGTCGCATTTGAAATTGCACCTTAAAGATACATAAAGACATTCGAGATAATGATGACTGCAATTATTACTGCCTGCTCACCCATTACAGCGCGCTCAATGATGGGCCTATATGAGTGTACGATTTTAATTTGCGCGAAAATATAATCAAACGAGGATGATTTTGGTTTTAATTTAGTAGAGAAAATCGTGATTATGTTGCTGTGTGAAAATAAATAAGTTTTGTAGTACTTTAGCATTTCATTTTTATTTATTTTTTTCATCTTTAATTTATATTTTAGTGTTATATCTGCTTGGTCTAGCCAAGCGCGAATTCTGAGCATGAAGTCTTGAGTTCAGTAGACGAAGCATTATTGCGTTTTAATATCACAAATTTTCCACAGACAGTGTCTTGAATTGTGCCCGGCTCATCGCAATAGCCTCGCCCTCTGTAACATGGGACGCAAATATAACTCGTCAAATATGGGTGTACGTCTACGATAATGTGGAATACACCTCTGTCTTACACTTCAAGGATTTAGAGTCGAGATACTTATGAGCAAATAATCCCAACCCAGGAACTCCAAATGGAAAATAGATTCGTCTCATACTTCTTACACAAAATACATAACTACTTCTAACTCAGAATTTGATTGTACTCCCCAAACTAAAACAGTCACATTTGTATAAATGAAACAAACATCCCACAACATTCACATTTCTAATACACTGTAGTGAATTCAAATATTCTTCAACGCAAATTGTATAAACAGAACAACGTACTAACTCTACGCAAATTTCGTTTGTTTGAGTTCAACTCTAGTTGCGGGTAGTAAATTAATTAATACGTAAGTACTACGTTTCTGGATCTCATATCTAACAACGTCTGAACACAGAATACGTAAATCGATACAGAAGGCTAACATCCCAAAACAAAAACCTAATTAAATAACCTAATTAAACAACTACTCGATGCGTTCATTTCTAAACATAATAAGCAGAAAAATAGCAAATTTTTAAATACGCTTAGTACTAAACGCACGCAACGTGGTTTGAGTTGCAAGCTTAAGTGTGTCTTCTTAGTGCCTGAACTCACCAAAGTAACATAAATATTAGCAGTATGGTCTCTGCTCATTGGTCTTCAGGTCGCAAGCGGAGTCGTTGCGTTTCATGCCCAGCACTGGCATTAGCCAGTGGCTACCAGATGTTATTGTTAGTTTTATATTTGTTAGAAAAATAAAGTCAAAATAGTTTAACTATGTATCTTAGTCTTTCTATGACTGTAAGTGTGATGCCTCACGTACGTGAATAATATAATATATGTGTGACTGTTTGCTTATTGTTTAAAACTGGCCTTCTGATTCCTTTCTACTCGGTGGTCTGAGAGAGCTTCTGTTTGTTTTGAGTACATACTGGCTAGATACCGGTAATTGCTCGTCTATTGTGCGCAAGATCTTGATGTGGATGGCTTGGATGATGTGGCGTGATGGGATGATAGTGTTTGAAGGGTGTCTTCTAAAACAGGATCTGCTAGAACAAAGATTAAGATATTTTGTGAAAATTTGATGAACTAGAGTTAAGTATATTTATATTTACATATCAAAGTTAAAAAAACACTGTAACTGAAGAAAACATGGTGACGACATCAAACTTTCTTAATGTGATTTCGTGTTACAAAAAACTTTTTACCAGTATAATGGCGAAAAATCAGTCAATACCTGTGAAAGACAAAATAAATATTTTTTTTAATCGTCTCAGTGCACTAAGATTTTTTTTTACTGTACCGTGGATGCGTTTGCAAACATTAAAACTCACATACATAAATTAAACACCCAGACTCGACAACGACGTAGACGGCAACTACCTGTAAGCTTTATAAGTATTTGTCCAGTACGGGGATTAAAACCCGCGACAAGCAAAGCTACAGTCAATTGGTCAACGACAGCGCCAACCATGCCGCCAAGATCATTTATTGTTTCCTAATAGTTCATTAATGAGTGGGCAAGGCACGTAGTTCGAATGCGCCTGCAGAAATGGGAAGAATCGTCACTCACTAGATGCCTGTTGAAAGAAATCATTGTCGAGGTAAATCACGGTTAAGGTGGTTTGACAATCATCTGATCATCTTTACAGGGCAAGTATGGTCACATATTTCACTGTTTAAAGAGGTTTTTAAGAAGAAAGAGGAGCTCTTAGCCTAGCAGTGGAACACGTTGACAATTTTTTTTTCAGCATAACACGTTCTTCAATCTTCATTTTCTTCATCAGGCGGTGATGATGATAAGACACACCGTTTTCTCCTTTTTCTAGAACTATATCTCATTCATCATTTACCCTAATTAATCTAACACATGCAGACAGAGACTGACCACTCTATTAACATGTTAATTAACACTCACCTTAGTCCACACTAAAGTCAACCCTTTGTTAGTCAGCAATAAATAATATATTTACATAACAATAACGTTTACTAATCTTGGTCTGTAGACACCTACTTACGAAATTACTACTCTAAGCTAGCCTCTAGGGATTTCAAAGAGGGGATAGAGTTTAATAGTGTTGCGTAGAACAGTTTTCTACCTCTAAGTAGTTTGACTCTTAGAGGATTTTTAATGTTATTTTGGTAATTATGTTTGGGAACGAAAATTATACAACTTATATCTTGTATAATCATGTTAGTGGAAAAAGAAGGTAAACCTAGTTTTACCCGGATAAACTTAGTCACTTAAATAAATTTTGGTTTTTTTTACTGGCGATATGATGCAAACTATTTGCATGTTTTTTTGCCGGCCGTGTGACCATGCTTATAACCTAACCTAGCCGATTTAGTCGGTGTGCTGTAGATTAACCCCTTTTTTTTGGGAGCTCGAAAATCATCAAATAACCCCTCCCGAACTTGGGCAGAGAGGAAAAGGGAGTGTTAGACTTCTACTGACTAAAAACCACCTTTGTTACTTCTTAGCCCTATATGTCGAGGCCGCGGTAACTTGTGAACAACCCGCAACCTAAAAGCCTTCCTCTTTCTCATTCTTCTCTCCCACTCTAGAGCTGTTTCAGCGTAATCTTTTAAGTCATCACGCCATCTCCTTCTTGGCTTTCTAAGCTGCAGCGTCGCCGATTCCTGTTATATAAATAGTTAAAATTGTGTAAATAATTATAATTAAGTATTCATTGAGTAATTAACGCAGTTTGGTATTTATGGTGTGACAACTATTGACTTCAGTTAACTTTATAGAGGTTGAACGCACTTTTATTAGAACACGCACTCAGATGATCCACTTACTGTTTGATTTTGTTTTTTTATTTGGTACAATTAGCTACTTGTAGCTAATTGTACCAAATAAAAAAACAAAATGACCAAACCAACCAGGAAGTGACCAAATAATCACGTAGCGTTGTACACGTCACAAGCACTAATATGACATTTAGTCTAATGTAAAAGCGATTTTCTCGTAAAATTACATTTTCTACTTTGAATTAAGTCCTTTTCCGTGTGGTTATCAATAAACTTGAAGAAAAATATTGAAAAAAAGTTATCGGCACGGATAACATACTAGGGAGCTAATGGCTGCTGCACTGCGTCTTGCCGTATTTGTATGGTCTATAAGTCAGACATCCGCATGAAAACCAAGGTTACCGACGAAGCCCGAAGAATCACCAGACTTAAGTGGCAATGGGCAGGGCGGTATTACTCGCAGAACGTATGGCCGATGGGCCGAAAAGTTCTGGAGTGGCGACCGCGAACTGGAAGACGTTGCATTGGAAGGCCTCCCACTAGGTGGACCGATGCCCTAATGAAGGTTGCGGGGACCCGCTGCATGCAAGACGCACGGGGACGGTCAATGTGGCGACACCTGGGGGAGGCCTATGTCCAGCAGTGGACGTCGTTTAGCTGAAATGATGATGATAATGATGATGATAAGTACAGTATCCCTTTACCCATCAGTGAGACAATGTAGGCTAACAGTATAAGTATCTAGTTGTTCTGGGTATGGCTGTTTGTGTTCACGAGATAAAATGTTTGTAATCGCACCCACGATGCAAGATATTAGTGTAGGGCGACATTTCAAAGGAAATAATTAAAATCGCTTCGTTTACATAGATAAGACTAGCGGACGTCACGTGGTTTCATCCGCGTAGTTACCGTTCCCGTGGGAATACAGGGATAAAAAGAAGCCTATGTTACTCAAGGTAAATGTAGCTTAGGGCACGCCACGATAGTGGCGGTAAGTCCCCTCTTTGAGGAGTGGCTATAGAGGCGCCACGGCACCCTCACCTTCCGTCTGACGCAGGTCCTCACCGGACACGGTTGATTCGGAAGGTACGTGCACCGAATCAGGCGGGAGGAAACGCCCGGATGCCACCATTGTGAGGATCGGCCGGAGGACACGATGGAGCACACAGTGGAGGTGTGCCTCGCTTGGGCGGAGCCCCGCCGTGTTCTCGTAGCGGCGATCGGCGGCGGCAACCTCTCGCGCCCGGCCCTGGTGCAAGCCATGGTCCGGGGCGAGGAGGAATGGGACGCCGTCGCCTCCTTCTGCGAAGCAGTGATGCTAGCGAAGGAGGTGGCGGAACGCGAGAGGTAGAGAACCTCTCTTCCCAGCCGCCGCGGGAGGCGCTCCGGGCGTCGGGGGTCACGCGATGATCTCCGGCCACCGTAGACGCGGGCCTGTGGACGGTGAGTGAAGGGCTAACTCGCCGTCTGTCCGTCTTACGACGAAAACAGGCCGTGTCAACGGCGCGTTCGTGTTCCACGCGCTCCTCAAAGAGATGTCAGCAACAACGAAGGCGCCCACAAGGGCCGACGCCCGTCTATTAAGAGTACCCTCATAGTGCAGAGTGCAAAACCAAGACCTCTTCTCTTTATTTTTTACATAGTTATTTATTTTATTATACCCTTTGGTAAGACTGGTAGGGCACCAATAAGATACCTAACAAAAAAACATGCAACAACAGTCCCATCTCCCAAAACAAAAGCTAATCTTTGACAATATTATGTGACCACTTGCAGTGCCGGATCTACCTAATTAAGTGCCTGCAGTTAATGTCTCCGGGATTTATAGAGCCGCTAGGAGGTTGAGCAACGACCTTTATCTGTGGGTGTGCGTGTATTTATGTTGGGACTAAATAATTGGGGAGTTTGTTTGTCCAATTCAAGATGGTGGAGTAATTGATTGGTGAGGGGAGGATTTAGTACTGACACGACCCATAAGTGATGCGGAGGAATGAGGAAACTCTGGTGAGGAAGGTTTTGAATATGAATGTGTATGGGTATAATAGTAGAGGAAGACCAAAGAAACGATGGATTGACTGTTAGAATTATAAGGTAAGGTGTATCATGAGATGATGAAAAACAGTGAATCATGGAAGAATGTATAATGCTGCGTCAGCACTAAATGAATAGGGTATTAAAAATCTTATTAATCCGTCTCTAAGATTATCGAAAAATATTGGATACGTGTTTTTTGTTCTATCAAATTAATAAAAAATTACACAAATAAAACGTGTCAAAGATCATGAGTGCCTTTTGAAGACATTTTGTGGGTAAAAAAGTACTAACCTTGTGTCGTCACAAGCCTTGACGTGATTTTTCGAAGCACTGTATCGTCTTCATCTTTTGTTTACGTGAAAAAAGAAAAAATACGTGTGCATTATTTTTTGGAAATCTATCTGGCGGATTAAATAGTTTTTTTGGTGAAATACGCTATTATATTATAATAAGAACTTAAACATAACTGGCCATGTGGTTTGTACTATTATGTACACCTCTGCCTACCCCTTCGGGAATTACAGGCTTGATGTTATGTACGCCATTCTCATCTATTTTAACTTTACACTGCAATATTTTTGACCCGATTGCAATAAGGCCTAAAAAGAGGGTTATGTGTTTTTTAGCGGAACGAAAAAGATTGTCATAAAAGATTGAATAAAAAAAAATGGTTTACTTTACTACGTTTAAATAAAATAAATATATTCTAAACTATTCGAAATTAAAAGTAACCTTATTGACAGTCATTGACGCTTCATTCTGTGTTCAAATCTATTTTAAAAGTCATTGACATCGATTCATTTTGACCTAGGTATTTTTCCTATTAAAATGTATGAGTTCGGAAAATAATATATGACAGTGAACGGTAAGGAATAAATGAAAAATGATTTAATTGTCCTAATTTGCTACATAATTAAACAAAATATGTTGAGTAGATTTTAAAAATCTACACAAATTATTAAAATCAGTACCATTGTTACTATCAAAATTATGGACGATGCAGTCTGAATAAAGAATAATATTTATTTACCTATTTATTTAACTGTTTTTTTTTTTTTTTTTAAAAAAAACGTTGCCCCACACTAGGAATTTCTCCTGTATCGTGGGTGCGTTCACAAACATTTAAACTCACATACACAAATACCCAGACCCGGAACAACTATCTGTAGGTCATACATATATTTGTTCCGTGCGGGAATCGAACCCGCGACACGCAGCGCAGCAATCCATTGCTTGAGCCACTGCGCCAACCGTGCCGTCGTATTTATAAATATTTTAAAGCTTTTTAAGTAGTGCATACAAGTATATCGCTATCCTAAAGCAACCTTTTATTTAATGCAATCGTAGCAAAAGATAAATAATCTTACCTAAGTAGTAACTTACAAAAGAAAAAATTGTTCACGAATTCGTATAAGTCTTTATAAGTAACTAGCGAACGTCACGCGGCTTCACCTGCATAGTTTCCGTTCTTGTAGGAATGCAGGGATAAAAATTAGCCTATGTTACTCAGGGTGAATGTAGCTTTCCAACGATGAAAGAATTTTTGAAATCGGCGCAGTAGTTTTTGAGTTTATTTACTACAAACATACACACACACAAAAATACAAATCATTCCTCTTTATCACACTACTATCACACTAATATTATAAAAGCGAAAGTTTGTGAGTGTGTGAGTGTGTATGTACTAGTTGTTACTTCTTAACGCAAAAACTACTGCACGGATTTGGATAAAATTTGGTACACAGATAGTTAATAACCTGGATTAACACATAGGATAGTTTTTATTCGATTTTATCTTCCCGTGGGAAACCCGTGGGTGTTTTCGATCTGTAGCGGGTGAAGCCGCTGGCAAATCAAATCAAATCAAATCGTTTATTTGTGATACATGGGTTACATGCAGGTGTTCATTACATTCATTTTAAATTCTAAGGTTTAATACCATGGCAACAGCTAGTAATATTATAAGTATACAAATTAAGTTCCAAAACCATTTCAGCAGACTGTTACAAACTTCATATGAACATCGTCATTTTCCTTCTACCTCATACCTTGACAGATGCATTATGCATGCTTTTAGCTATTACTGAACAAAAACCATTTAAGTCCTAAATTAAAAACACAGCTGCATAATCTATGTTTTATCTTTAGAAGCGCACAGTACGCCCGTATAAATAGCGAAGCATTTTTAGTTGTGAGTATGAATAGGGATATAGAGCTCTTTTTTAAACGATATGAAAGAGAAAGAATGACAACAATGAAGAATGATAAGGAAAGAACCGGCCAAGTGCGAGTCAGACTCGCGCACCGTGGGTTCCGTAGAAACAAAGTTAAAAATTATTTCAAATAATTTAAGACGCTGTTGCACATTATTGTGTGCTAAAAAACGTTGTTTCGTACCAAATTTCAAGAAGCTGAGTTCACGGGAAGTTACCCGTAGGTTTCCATTACCTTGCGAGTATACGGCTGTTTGTTCTGACTGCGTTGATTTTTTTACATTTTTAAGGGACAGTAGACCAGAATACTCATTTTTTATATTTTTTTTATAAGAAAAACTTTTGGTAGAAACTATTATTCATGCCTGCCGTATTCCATTCTTAGACATAGGCTTCTCCCAACCTTCGCCACCAAACCTAACCCAGTCATCTTCTTAAGGTCGTAATTCCCTATGAGTACATCCACCAGTTACAAACTAAACGATGTGTATTTCAAATACCTTGCCTCATTAATACTCATAGCTCAATCATTTAATAACATGCTTTGCAGTCATGTGTAGGTGCGGCCGTAAAAAGACAGTAAAAGAGCATTGGATACGATCCTCCAGTGAAAAGATCTGATCTCGACCTAATGCTACCTGTTTCTGTCTGTATTCTTGTCGCTTCCCCCAGGAATTTGAAACGGTATGACTGTTAAAATTTGTTGAAAGGAATTTTAAAGTATTTTACACTTTAAAAAGCCGTATGGACATGAAAATTAAATCATGTATCCGTTGAGGCATTTAAAAAATAGATCAGATTAAAACTTGCCAATGAAAATCTAAATAATATTTTATATTAGCAATAGCATTTCGCCAGCGAGTTACGCAAAAAAATGTCATAGTTCAACTAATATGCATGATATTAATATATTGTATAACCTCTAGTAACCCCGAATAATCTATCAAACTATCAGTGGAAATTAAAATTGGATCATTAGTTCCGAAGTTTATCCCCTACAACTAACAAATTACCTCTTTTTAATATTATTAGTAATTTTAATCGTGATTTGATTAAAACAAAAAAACATATCTATACAAATAGGTGATATCGATTGAAGCGATCATTTAATGTTCAAATTACGACTAGAAACCTTATATTAACATTTAATAATTTTCTTCTATTTTAACATTCCCAAACTAAAAACCACTGTCAGTCAGTCTTCCCTAACACTGCATTATTGAGAACAACGACATCTATCTAAATTTGCGCGAATCACTGATGCTTGTCAAAGAATACAAGGTTATATTATGGAAACTAGCGTCCCGCTCTGTAGGGATGGCGTGACGGAGTGCTAGATTATAATCCGACGTGTTTTCCGTTTTCATAAATTTTATTGTACGTCATGGAAGGGTGTATGTATGGATGTAGATAGGGTTAGGATACCCTAATCGTCTCCCTTTAGGTGCGGGTAATCCCAGTGGACTGGCGAGCGAATTTTACAGTGAATTTTGACAGAGAATAAAGTCTTTCAAGGTGTGGTTTCCGAAGACGGTTCGCTGTCTACGGAAGTCATACTTAACTCGGTTCCCTCACACCTAAAAACAATCTGCTACAGCGGGAATTAATGAAAGACTTTTGAGACCGTTGAAATTTCATAAATAAGTTATTACACTGGTCGACAAGCTTTTTGTCACACGTATTCTGTATGGATTTTTATTTATTTTAAATGCGCCTACTTTTGAAGTCAATCTTGTCTGAAGGACTGTCAATTACATCTTTCTTTATTGACAACTGTCAATCCTTTATTCCTTTTCTCACTAACATTTTTTTTTATGAGAGCCACTTTCAATTTTACCAAATTTTAAGCGAATAGTACATACGGTTGAATCACGACAAGCTTTTCTGAAAAATAGTGGTGAATTATATAGGGAAGTCTGGCATACGTAAGCTAATCATTTTTTGTTTCTCAACATGCAAAGGAATGAAGAAGGTGAATAATTACATAATTCTAAAATCACTAATGTCGTAAAATTATTTGACAAAAATTTTTGGTAAAATACCCTAGTAATCTTGCCAGCATCAAAAGAATGTTGAATATCAGCGCTGTGACTTTTTTTTAATGTTACATCACCATCCTGAGATCTGCCTGCCGGGGTTCGAATCATACATACATAATATAGTTTTGTAAGTCAGGGCCGCCACCTCTAGGCCACCGCTGCTCTCACTGTATCGTAATGCTGTAAAAGTTGTAAACGTCGCGTCGCTTTGTTGTGTCTCCTGCTGATAGAGGAAAGCGGAGATTATGTTTATCTGCTCATTCCGCTATTCTTTTCTAATTTATTTCACAGTTAAATCGTTTCTCTGGGAATTCGTCGAGCTTGATTGTCTGACTGTTGATTCTGACTTGCAAGAGTTGCAATGGTTTTCGAATAGCAAAATTCAGTTGTTTTTGTAAAAGTGTTGACTTTTACAAAAACAACTGAATTTATTAATTAGGTACTTCCTAGAAATTGATTTTACCCAAAAACATGTTAATTACTCTTGTTTCCAATTCAATAGGCCGGTCAGTCACTTAATTAAAGGCACTTTCTCACTGGAGTAGTTACGTAGTTATCCAAGATTCGATTTTAAGCATTTTTGTTTTAGACAAGCTCGCCACGCTATTCGAAAACCATTGCAACTCTTGCAAGTCAGAATCAACAGTCAGACAATCATGCTCGACGAATTCCCAGAGAAACGATTTAACTGTGAAATTAATTAGAAAAGAATAGCGGAATGAGCAGAAAAACATAATCTCCGCTTTCCTCTATCAGCAGGAGACACAACAAAGCGACGCGACGTTTACAACTTTTACAGCATTACGATACAGTGAGAGCAGCGGTGGCCTAGAGGTGGCGGCCCTGACTTACAAAACTATATTATGTAGGTATGTATGATTCGAACCCCGGCAGGCAGATCTCAGGATGGTGATGTAACATTTAAAAAAAGTCACAGCGCTGGTATTCAACATTCTTTTGATGCTGGCAAGATTATTAGGGTATTTTTCCAAAAAAATCGATTTAATTCGTCAGATAGATTTCAAAAAATAATGGACACGTTTTTTCTTTTGTCACTTAAACAAAAGATGAAGGCGGTACAGTGCTTGGAAAAGTCGTGTCAAGTCGTGTGACGTCACAAGGTTAGTATTTTTTTACCCATAAGGTGACGTCAAAAGTCCCCACTCACGATCTTTGATAAGTTTTATTTTTGTATTTTTTTATTAATTTGACAAAATTAATAAATAAATAAATTTTCGATAATCTAACAGACGGACTAATTGGTTTTTTTTGGTGAAATACCCTATTATTACATAGACAAAAAAAGTGCTTAATTATTTTTGGGCTTTTTAAAAGCCCTGTCGTATTAACTAGGTCTGACTACGTTTTACCTAGTGTCGCACCTTTACAAACAGTATACTAACATAATTACATCGCAGTAATTTAATGCAAATGCAACGGAAGGGAATAAAAAAACATATTAGTTTAAATTTGAATTTAGGGATCCGCCTGCGCTGTGCCTTCGTTGGTCTAGTGGATGGAAGCGGTAGGTCGTACAAAGTGTAGGGTATTCATCAAAAATGTCTTAATGGCAGCCATAAAGTCTGGATTTGAAGGCAATAGGCTGTCCTCCTATTACACGGGCCTTTAAAAAAATCTGGAGAAATGTGGGCGTACCATTCTGCTTCTTAGTTTGTCGATGACAATTTAAATTGAGTCGACTCAAAATTTAGCGACAAGTTTGGCTCTTTCAATTTCCTCTATCAGCTCCTGTGATGTGTAAGTAACAGGACGGCGGTTCAGTCGTACGGACAGGCTTGGCGTAAGGACAGGCTTGTCCTGGCGTACCATTACAAATATATCTGTTTGTGGCGGTATTTGTTGCTAAGTTGTTAAAAGCTGTATTGCAAGTTTTTTTCAGACAATTTGTTTTGGCCTATCCATCGATTTTTAAACGCTCGATCAATCAAATTAATTTATGTAGTTTCTTTTACGAATACTTTCATTATCAATAAGTGTTTTAAGACATGACCATGACGTTTAAGGCACTCCGGTTTGCTGTTCCTAGTATCGAAATCAAAGATAAAGTTAGCTACAAAAGTGCAACGTAACAGCAACGTTACTGATTTTACTTTTTTTTAGATAATATAATTATGAGCTATCTTTTTAAAAAATGCAACTGAAATATCTTTTATAACACCTAATTAAATACTGACTTGCCAGCGCACATTCAACTCGACGAATTCCAAAAATACAATTAAGGCTGATTTCTCAAGATCATTGTAATAAATAAAAAAAAGTGTGCGGAACCCAAACAACTTTTATTCCCAAAAACGAACTGACCTATTTATTCTAACCGCCTAATGATATAAATAGAAATTTTCTAAAGAAAGTAATCAGTTTCTCGTTTAATCATAGGCATAGTATCTTGCCTTTCACCACCAATCCTATTTGCTGTCAGTCTTCAACAGTTTTTGACACCATGGCGCCATCTCCTCAAGAACCTATGGTGGACCAGCGCCCGGAGACCATTCCTCGTGGATTGACTGGTGAAGAAGTGGTGATCAGTGGCATGTCTGGCTTGTTCCCTAAGTCAGACAGTGTTTTGCAATTCAAGGAGAATCTTTATAATGGGGTAAGTCAGTGAAAAGTGATATGTGTTTCTGTGAAGTGTTTTAATTATATCATAAATAATATCATAATATCACGCCTAAAATCCCCGAAGAGTTTGGCAGAGGTGTATTTTATAGTGTAGGCAGGTAGTCTGACTTTCCCTGACTCGGGAATCAAACTCAGAACCTCATGACCAGAAGTCGTATTTGCAACCACAATGCTAAAGAGACATGTAATCAGATTAAATTAAAAATAATATACCGTAGTTAGTTAGTTATTGTGTTAGGTAGTTATGTTTAGTTACTAATCTGAATTACATGTTCTGGTCACGAGCCTATTAAATAACATATTATTTTTATGTAGGTACATAGATAACTTACGTAAATACTATTATTAAAAAAACATTAATAAAATTCATGAAAATAAATAAAATTTCATTACAATAAATAATTGCAATTTGACGAATGCGTTCATTTACTTACGTCAACAAATAATTAATTAAAATCTGCTTTATTTTATTATAATAGGTTTTAAAACTGATATTTGTATATAATTGTAAGCTTATTGTAGCTGGTCCATCCCCAGTTCGATTTGATGCGGTTGTTCAAAATAGGTTAGTTGACAAAAAAATATATATTCAGTCCGTTAGATAGATTTCCAATAAATATTGATTTGTTTCTTTTTCACATAAATAAAAAATGAAGACGATAGAGTGCTTCGAAAACTCGTATGACGTCATATCGCACTGCATTTTTTACCACGTAGTGACGTCAAAAGCTCCCTCCCACTCATAACATCTTTGACGCGTTTTATCTTATTAATTTTTTATTAATTTGATAAAACAAAAAACACGTATCCAAGATTTTTTCCCGACTGCGGCGAAGCCCAAAACGAGGGTTGTGTGTTTGGCGTGTATGTATGTATGTCCGTTTCTTTGTTCCCTCATAACTCCTAAACGGATGAAGGGATTTGAATAAAATATACAAGCACATTCAATTCAAAGGAATTGTTCCTCTGTCTATTATTCTGAAGACTGCCTCGTTGGTCAAGTGACCACAATCGCGACTGCTGATCGTGAGGTCTTAGGTTCAATTTCCGGGTCGGTCAAATAGTCTTTGAATTTTACCATCAGGACTTTCTCAGTTAAATAGTGGCTAGGGAGTCTAAATTTGTGCCCGGTGGATGGCATTATTCTTCCCCCCCTATTAAATAGGACTGCATAACTCGAGAAATGTGAGTGTACTATTAAGGTAGACTTCTGCCTCTCCCTTCGGGGTTTTCAGCCATTATGTTAAGTTAAAACTATCTATTAAAACATCGCCTGATGATGGAGATTTTAATAAAACTGTTACCTTTTAGGTGGACATGGTAACCAACGAAAACCTTCGCTGGGACATCGATCACCCCGAGATTCCGAAACACTTCGGTATGATCACTGGAGTGGACCGGTTCGACGCCCAGTTCTTCAAGGTCCATTACAAGCAAGCGCTCATCATGGACCCGATGAGCAGAAAATTGCTGGAACATGCATACACCGCTATTTTCGATGCTGGTTAGTATTTAAAGTGGATTAGTGTCTAATGTTCACCTGGGTGATATCTCCCAGATGAACATTAGATACTAAAGTAGTGTCCTCAATTCTCCTGGGAGGTATTAGTTTCACCCAGGTGAATTGAGGATCAAAAATCAAAAAATCAAAATCAAAATATTTTTATTTCACATAGGCCTACATGGGCACTTATAAAACGTCGGTAAAAAGGGGGGCACGGTTCGGTGCATTGGTCGATTCCTAAGGAGAAGAACCGGCAAGAAACTCCAAAGGTTACTCTATTAATCTTTTAAAATCGTATGGGTTAACAATAAGGCATAATACACACATGAACACCATGCAGATTAATGTCTGAGATGGTCTTCTGAAGAAAGCACCACACAGATTTGAGTTAGATACTAAATCAATGTTAAAACAATTAGTGTCCTGTGTTCACCTGTGTTAAAAGACCCATTTTTTTTAGTTGATCGTTATAGTCTGTTGATATAAGCAACTGCTACGTGTATTATTTTGTATTATTAGTATAAGTATCACAGCTCCCTTAAAGACCTTGCATCCAAGAACATTCATTTTCCGTTTTAGAGCTGTTGTCCTGCCCGTTAGTTGTATTTGGTGGGTCGAAACTCTGACAAAGTCCGGCCACCTAATTTAGCCTAACTGCGTTGTGAAGGTCAGGAAAGTAATCGATGCATGCAAGAGACGGGTAATATTTTTTTGAGAGTGGGAAATCATAATATAATTTTTTTTTTTTTTTTTTGTATGATGTGTCCTGATACGGTTGCATCATAAGAAATACAATCTAGCTTAATACTAAAGCTAATGAGTAATTCTAATTTGACTTAATTTGCTAGGGAGACTACGTCTAAGAATGTGTCCATTAACACTTTTCTTATTGTCTCTATTAAGGGGAAGACACTTTGTTCTTGTGTTTCTTATGGGTAGCACTCACTTCACTACATTACACTAACACTTCACTAAATTAGCTCGAAAGGTTTTGTCCTTTTTAGCCTTCTTACTAAGTCCGTGTTATCGAGGAGCTGGATAGCCTCGATGTTCACATGATGGTGAAGCCTTCGTTCATGAGCTTCGGCGTTTTTTTTTGATTATGTCTATGACGAGGTCTACTTTGAGGTCCCGATGAAGGTCGTCATTTCGAATGTACCAGGGCGCATTAACGATTCCTCTGAGTACTTTGTTTTGAAAACGCTGTATAATTTTGATGTTACATTGTTTGGTACAGCCCCAAAGCTGAATACCATAAGTCCATACAGGCATGAGGACTTGTTTGTACAAAAGTACTTTGTTGTGTACTGACAGCGAAGAATGTTTTCCTATCAGCCAGTACATCGACTTGTAGCGAAGCTCTAGCTCGTCGCGTTTCTTTTTAACATGAGCTTTCCAGCGAAGCTTTGCGTCTAATGTCATGCCTAAGTATTTGGCTGTATTTTCGTATGGTATGACATGACCGTTTATGTTTATCCGATGAAAATTTTGCTTTTTGTTTGTAAAGTCTATGTGAACAGATTTTGTTTCGTTAAGTTTCACACGCCATTTTTTTGTCCAGTCAAAGATGATATTGACTGCTTTTTGAACTTTTTCCACTGCTTCTTCTTGAGTGACACCTGTGGCCATTATAGCTGTGTCGTCTGCAAATGTGGCAATGGTATTATATTCTAACTCAGGAATATCGCAAGTGTACAATAAGTACAAGACGTCATCATAATATAATAACACAAATATAAAATTCAAATAAAACAATAAGTTTAATAACTAAAACCCGACTACGAATAAAAACGCAAACTAATAAAACAGCGGTCTTAAAAAGTAAAGTGTAAAAAGTATTAAACAAGAAAAATCGTCTAGTAAGTAGGTAATTTGAACAAATTAGAGAGGATAGTCGTAGTCGCATGCCACCTTGCTAATGGAAACTAGCAGCTGACTTCTGTATCAATGAGAACGCCATGAAGGCGCAGTGGCATGCGACTATGACTGTCCTCTATAATAATTATCAAATCAAAAACTGAATATACTACTGAATAATTATCTACTTACTAGACGATTTTTCTTGTTTAATACTTTTAAGACCGCGGTTTTATTAGTCTGCGTTTTTATTCGTAGTCGAGTTTTAGTTTTTAAATTGATTTCTAAAAAGAATATCAGTTATTTCAAAATAATCTTTCACTAAAGAACTGTCTCACTTTCGACAGGTATCAACCCAATGGAGCTTCGGGGGAAGAAAATCGGCGTCTTTATCGGAGCAGCCTTCTCTGAATCGGAAAAAATAGTCATCTACGAATCCATTCATCGTAACGGCTTTGGTATTACTGGGTAAGTTTCATTTGAAATTCTTTCATAACTGGGTCCACAAGTTGGATTAGAACGCTATCATACAGAGAAGGCCTTAAGTCCCAGCAGTAGGAATATTATAGACTATATGCCTATGCTTCTTCGTAACGTGAAATGTTAATCTTATCATCGTTTCAACTAAATATTGCCTATTAATGGTATAGGATAGCATCATGCCTGTAATTCCAAAAGGGCTAGGTAGAGCTGTAGGTACATCCTTAATACTTATTTCGTCATTTAATCTTTACGAATACTAAAGAAAAAACGCTTTTGTGGATTTTAAACGCAGTGCCAAAAGATGTTCTTGCGGATAGTGTAATAATATTGTCCCGCTATTATGAATACTTTTTTTTTTGGGGGTGGTAAATCATCAAATAACCCCTCCCGCTCTTGGGCTGAGCGACAGGGAGTGTCAGACTTCTACTGACTAAAAACCACCCATGTTCCTACTTAGCCCTATATGTCGAGGCCGCGGTGACTAGTGTACAGCCCGCAGCCCCGACGAAGCTATTATTAAAACTGAAAATGGGATATTACCATGTTAACTTTCTGTTTAAACTGAAAAAGTGCCGAAATATGTTCGCGAGTGGTCACAGTGAGTTTTGTGTGTTGGGAACAGAATCGTGTAGTTAGTGACAATGGTAGAACCGAACGCAAAAACATACAAGACAGAGGGTAGATCGATTTATCTGCTTATATACATCCACCTTTTTTTTTGTTGGGTAGAAAATTAACAAATAACCCCTTCCGCTCTTGGGCAAAAACCACTCACGTTCCTTCTTAGCCCTTTATGTCAAGGCCGCGGTATCTCTTACAACATCCCGCTTTCGCACATACATCTACCTGCAATTACCTCGGTTTATCCGTGATCATGCTGCTTGTAACAGCGCCAAAATATTGAGAAGTCAAAACAAAAAATTAGACATGATATGTAAATATTCTGTGTTCAGTATTAATAATAGTGTTAGTGACCATGTCAGTTTAAAAACTAATATTGTACCAGTTCACACTTCGGAAAGTAATACAGCACTATAGTACAAAAAGTACTACAGTGCCATCTATGCTATAACTTAAGAACTAACATCACTTTCTTAAATCGAGCAATTTTCCGTCACTAGCCCACCAGACAACACCTTGATACTCCTTGTTCTATCCATGTAATATTTCTTCATTAATTTTAGGTCCCGTTTTTAGTGAAATATCACGCCCGTAGTCCCAGAAAGGTTAGGCAAAGGTGTAGGTACACATTGAATATATATTTTTTTTTTAACAAATTTCGACAATAAGGAAGTTTCCAGTCTTATAAGGTTATGAATCTGTTTAGGCCGTCAGTTAGAACCTATCGAAAAATATTGGGTACCTACATATTTTTTGTTATATTATTAATAAAAATTTACGAAGATAACTGTTTTAACGGAGAGGGCTTGTGATGTCACTTTCCAGTAAAAATGTAAAGCAATGTGACGTCACACGAGTTTACAATGCACTGTATCGTCGTAATTTTTGGTTTACATGAAAAAAGAAAAATTACGACGTCCAATATTTTTAACAACTAGTAACAAGTTCTTTAAGAAGAAAAACCCAATAACACTTTGTCTTATCTGGGAATTGAATCTTGAACCTAATGCTCTGCAGTTGCGTTTGCGACAATCATATTTCCAAATGTCAAAGCCATCGCATGCATAACCTTTACTTTAGTTAAGATCAAAAGAAATATATAGAAGCTACCTCTAGCTTTACAACGACCACAAGAGTATTTTAGCATAAAGCTTAACATAGATACTTTGAGCCGATACACGTGCCGAATAAAAGTACACACTAATCCATTTTGAAGGACATCACGCATATTCATCTTAATAAATAAGGCCTGCCGTTTTCATGGACATCCTTTTAATCGCCTGTCGCATTAATCCACCTTTTCAAGGTGTAAATACCTGTTTCTAATGCGTGACGGCCTAGTGGTGGTGGCCCCGACCTACGAACTCTAAGTCGTTGATTCGAACCCAGGCAGTTGCATTACTTTGTGTAATTTATTTCATCACCACTGTGCACTGTTCTTAAAACGGTGATGGAAAACAACGCGAGGAAACCGGCATGTCTTAGAACCAGAAAATTCGAAGACATGTGACATCTACCAACCCACACTGGTCCTGCATGGCCTCGCAGTGGGAACATAAAAGGCTGATGATGAGGATAATAACAGGCTCGATTAGACAGTTTAGTTGGCTAGTAGAAATTAGTTATGTGAAAGATTTTGCAGGATAATATATTATGGTAACTTTTATGATTGTTATTGTTCGCATTTTTATTTACGATTAGCTGAATCAAAATTTATCCCACGAGAAGACAAAAATCGTGATAAAAACTATCCTATGTGTTAATCCAGGCTATAAACTATCTGTATACGAAATTTAATACAAATCTGTTAAGTAGTTTTTGCGTCAAAGAGTAACAAACATCCATCCATCCATCCATAATATTATACATACAAACTTTCGCGTTTATAATAATGAGTATGATTTAAATGGTTTGTTATTTTTTTTAATAAGTTTTAAAACCCTTCACTTTCATACCTTCGATGGGCTTAGTTTGGTTTATTTTCTCAAATTTAACTCCACGATGCGGAGCACCATCCGCTTGTGTGACTCGCCCAACCAAGACAAATGTAACGAATATTATTAAAATTGGTCCACCTATTTTGGACCTTCGAGGTCACAATGGAAAATACATACAGACGCACGAAAAACATTACCCTCCTTCTGGCTCAGTCAAATAAAACACAAAATAAATCACGAACCAAATTTTAATATAAATTCATCAACACCAAAAATCTTACTAAGATTTATATACCTACTTCAAATTAGCCTATCTCCCGAAACTCTATCGTATACCATGCTTGAAGGAAACTCAACACTGATTTAGAGAGTATACCAATTTATTTCCGATGCCAGTAAATTTTGCGAAACGAACCATTGCAGGCGCCGAAACTACGTGTAATTCTATTAGAACTTAATTTAATTTAGTAAATTATTTTCTAAACGAATTTCGGACGTGTTTAGCTCTTTTAACTGCTTTTGTGGGGGAGGATGGATGAAAGTTGCGAACGGTGAGTGGTTTTTTCGTGATGGGGCTTTGAGTGATATCTATCTATCCATATAAATAAAAAAAGATCAACGCCCAGTCCAAATCCTTGGACCTAGAAAGCTGAAAGTTTGCACAGAGGTTCCCTTTATAATGAAGACAAGGAATAAGGAAGGTATTAAATACACATTTTCATTAATGTAGTAAAATATAATTTCTTAAGTTAGACAAAGAATGATGTCACACGTCGTCAACATGACAGGTCTCGATTCTTGGTGGCCAGTATATAACAGTCCTCCGCCGCGATTCCTAACTGCCGCACTCCCGGGGCTGGCAGCAGCTGCTCCAGGTGTCTGCGCCATATAACGCCATCGTCAGTTCGCACTTCATAGTGCAGATTGCCAACCCGACGCATTATCGTGCCGAACTCCCATCTTCGTCTCTGGTCGGAGTAGGCTCTGGCCTGCACTCGATCACCTACGGAATAAGCTCTGACGAGAGACGGTGTGTTCTCTGATCTGAACGCTGTCGGAGCAGTTGAGTCTCTGAACATCACGTGCAGCTTTGTTCTAACGTCCCGACTGAACATCAGTCCATAGGGAGTATGTCCATCCTGGTTTGGTGTGCGTCTGAGCCGAGTTTTTAGCACAAGGAGCTTATCCGTAAGGTTGCCTCTCTCCCCCTCCATTGCACGTAGTGCTTTCTTAATAGTTTGCACGTAACGTTCAGCCTGACCGTTAGTTGCTGGGTGGAACGGAGCTGACGTCAAATGTGGTACTCCACAGCTGGCAAGGTACGATTTAAATTCTTGTGATACAAACTGGCGTGCGTTGTCTGATACCAGTGTGTAAGGTGTGCCAAATGTGCAAAATAACTCCTTAAACTTAGCAATGCACCATGCACTCGTTGTGGTCTTTGTGGGGAAAACTTCAACCCATTTTGTGAATGCATCTACGACTATTAGAAGTTGGTGTCCTAGAACAGGTCCTGCAAAATCTATATGAATTCGTTGCCAGGGGCCGTTAGGTTGTTCCCAGTGGTGTAGAGGAGCTTTTGGTGGCTCATTCTGTTCCAATCGGCACGCTCTACAAGACTTTACCTTGTTCTCGATGTCCATGTCTATATTTTTCCAGTATATGTAGCTGCGTGCTAGCAATTTCATTTTAAGTATACCGATATGTCCCGCATGTAATTCATCAAGAACACAAGCACGTAAACTTTTGGGTATTACCACTCTGGTTCCTTTCAATATGCAGTTATCCTGGAGTGTCAATTCATTATCACCATAACCATATTGTCGTAATGAGTGACCTGTCTGTAGTGCTTGTAGTAATGTATTTAAGTCGTTGTCTTTTCTTGTTTCACTGGCTATAACTTCTGGTCGGATTTCTAAGATGTTGATCTGTTGCAATTGATACGCACAATGTTGGTCTATTGATGTTTCTTTTGCTATTTCAACTGGAAATCTCGATAGGTAGTCAGCGTTTGAATGTTTTACCGAAGCTCTGTATTCCACGTCGTAGTCAAATCCCGATAAAAAATGTGCGTAATGGAATAATCTCATTGTGCTTAGTGCAGGTAATGTCTGGTGTGGATGAAAAATCGAGGTAAGCGGCTTATGATCAGTCACTAATACGAATTTCCTGCCGTAACAATAGTGGAAAAACTTTTTAATGCCCCAGTAGATTGCCGTAGCTTCTTTGTCGATTTGACTATATTTCTTTTCGCTAGTTGAGAGTGATCTTGAGGCGAAAGCGATTGGCCTTTCTGGGCCATCTGGTAGTTTGTGTGACAGAACAGCTCCTAAGCCTGTCGGTGAGGCGTCAGTAGCTAGTATCAGCGGTTTATTTGGGTCAAATGGATTAGAACTCTGTCGCTCAAAATTTCCTTCTTTATGTTGTTAAAGCTTTCTTCACATTTAGAAGTCCAGTGAAAATCATTCTCTTTCTTTAGTAATTCATTTAAAGGGCTCGTTAAAGAGGCAAGGTTCGGTATAAACTTGTTGTAGTGGTTAGCCATACCAAGGAAGGTTCGTAGTTCGTTAATGTTTCCTGGGCTTGCTGTATTCGTGATGGCCTTGACTTTGTCTTTGTTCTTATGTAAACCCTCTTTATCTATTGTGTGTCCTAGGTAGTTAATATTACGTTTAAAAAAAATACATTTTTCTCTGTTCACGCGGAGGTTTTGCAAAAACTAAAAGATAGTAATCTTTTAGTTTTTGCAAAACTTGTCTTAGACGTTTTAAAAGTTGGTCTTCTGATGCTCCTTGAATTATAATGTCATCAAAAAAGCATTTAATTCCGTCTAGTCCTTGAAGTAACTGATCCATAAATTTCTGCCAAAGGCTTGGTGCCACTTTGACTCCAAACATCAAGCGATTGACTTTGTAAGTGCCTTTGTGTGTACTTAATGTTTGTAAAAGGGCGCTTTCTTCATCCATGACCATATTAAGATAGGCTTGGGTAATGTCTAAAGTACAGAAGTATTTGCCTCCGTTCATTTCCGCAAATATATCCTCAATTATAGGAATTGGGTATTGTTCATCTCTGATGACTTTGTTCAAGGTGACCTTGTAGTCTGCGCATAGTCGAATGCTCCCGTTTGGTTTCACAATCGGTACTATTGGTGTGCCCCAGTCTGATTGGTCTACTTTGGTAATCACCCCTTCTGCACACAGTCGTTCAATTTCTTTATCGACTTTTTCCTTTAAAGCGTACGGTATACGTCGTGGTTTTATAAATATTGGTCGTGTATTTTCTTTGAGATTTATATGAGCTTCGTAGTTGGGTATTTTTCCTAGGTCTGATCTAAAAACAGTTGATGAAAATTCTTCTAATATTTTATCAAGTTTGTCGGATTGTTCTGAAGTTCGTACAATTCTTAAATCTGCAATTTTCATATTAATTTCTTTAATCCAGCTCCTACCGAAAATTGGGTCAACGTTTTGATCGATTATGTAAAGTTTCCCGTTGAAAATCTGATCTTTATACGTCCCTTTGATGTATGTTACCCCTGTAGGCTTGATAATTTCACCAGTGTAAGTTCTCAATTTCGTATCAGTTTTGAAAATTTTATTTGGTATTTGTAGGCTTTTGTATTGCTTGAGTGACATTGTTGACAAGGTCGCTCCCGTGTCAAATTCCATGCGTACTTGTTTGTTCTCAATTTTAACTGTGATCATATATTTGTCAGTTATTTCACTTTTTATTAAATTGATATCTCCAATACTATCGCAACTCGTGCTAAGAGTGTCATCTAGTTGATTGGTTTTTAGGTTCCGTTGCAAACAAACTCTTGCCAGATGTCCAATTTTCTTGCATTTCAGGCAAGTAGACTTGATGGCACCGCAATCATTAGATCTGTGGTCGTCTTTACCGCATCTGAAGCATTTTCCTTTTAAATCTCTTATAGTTAACGGAGATGATGAGGAAGAAGTTAACTTTATATTCTGTCGTGAGGATGATGGTCGTGATTCGATATCTCTACTTGTAGATTTTGTAATCTTGTTTACTTTGTCCAAATGTTTGTGCATGTCTGCGGATATTTTTATGTTTTCTGATTTTCCCATTTCCATGAATGTAGCAATTTGAACCAGTTTAGTAAAAGGTGGTGTATCTCTTTCTTGAAGAATTTTTGTTCGTATTTCACTGTCTTTTAGTCCGCGAATAAATTGCAGGACTAGGAAACTTTCTGAGGTAGACTTTTGACAGTTATGGCACTTGAATTCGCAGTTCAAGGAATTTTTCTTTAATTCTGAGGCGTATGTTGCTACTGTTTCATCTTCACGTTGTGTGTGCGTAATAAATCTGTGTTGTAATGCCCATGTACTAGGCTTAGGATCTATGTAGTCGTCTAGAATCTGTGTGAGTTCTATAAAGTTCATATCAATTGGATCCTCCGGAGAACATAAATCATGTAACTTCTCATGTAATTCGGGTGATAATGCAGCAAGAAAGGTGTACACTTTTATTTGAGGATCTTCGATTTTATTGAGCAAGAAAAATACAGTTAGTCGTTTCGTAAAGTTTGCGAAGGTCTCTTTTTCTTGAAAAGGCTGGAAATTCATTTTTGGCCCTCGTTCTTGTTGTTTATTCGTACTCATGGGTGATGCTGATGTTTGTAGCTGTGTGTTATGTCGATTTTCTCTATTTTGTAATATGAGAAGTTTCGTCTTTATGATGACACATTTTTCTTCAAAATCGTACCTGGTTTCTATCTCTTGGTCTAGTTGTTCGTCTGGAGTTTCTAATTCTATTTCATGCTGTATTTCTTGTAATTTGTGTAACGTTTCTTGAAGTGATTGTAGTCTTGACTCTGTTTCTTCGTATGGTAAAGTTTCTTGGGTGTTAACGTAGTTTTCAAGTTTTGTGATTAAACCTCGCAATGACGCGCGGGTTCTCTTATTTTTTTTAATATCATTAGTCGACATCCTCGTCGCCAATTATTAAATACACATTTTCATTAATGTAGTAAAATATAATTTCTTAAGTTAGACAAAGAATGATGTCACACGTCGTCAACATGACAGGTCTCGATTCTTGGTGGCCAGTATATAACAGAAGGATTTTTCGAAATTTAACTCCTAAGAGAGTTAAATAGGGGATGAAAGTTTGTATGGAAAATTGTATTCCTTGAGTTAATAATTATACTAAAGCAATTACCAAATAAATTACAAAGTTAATTATAAAGTTTGTCACTCTTATTTTTCCTAAACTACCCCCTAAGAGGGGATTCGGGGGTGTCAAAGTTTGTATGGAAAAATTTTAACGCGCGGTTCGATTAACTCGGAAGTCAGTATTTATGCTTGAGATCAAAAATAACGAATAACGTGTATCAGGGTTTTTCGGAAATCGACCCCTAATGGTTTAAAAAGAGGTAGTAATTTTTACAGGGAAGGATTTTATCGCGAGGCTTGATTAACTCGAAAACTGGTGTATGAGTCAAGTTATGAAAGCATCACAAATGATTTTTAACACCCCTGTGGGACTGAAAACAGACAATACAGTTTATATGAAAAATCTCAAAAATCACAGGATAGAGAATAAAGATGATTTTCTTGTTGTTTACCTAGATTAACAAATGGGGTACTTTTAATCACGGTAGTACGTTCCCGTGGATTATTTTCCGACAACCACGCGGGCGAAGCCGCGGGCAAAAGCTAGTTTTAATATATTAGATACGGATAATACAGATTATGGTTCGAAATAAATGACTAGTGATGACTGTGATTATATTTGTATGTAATCTGGCAACACACACTGGTCACTGGCACTGGCTCAACTGAGGCCATCGAGCATTATACTGAAGTCTTTCATGGTCTCAACCATGACCACTGTAACGTAGGTAAATCGAAGGTGAGTGAGTGATGTACTCTCCATTGATGTTGATGCCAAGTCCTCTCCAATCCAGCACGTTAAAGCCATCCTCCAGTGCAGCGGTGAACAGTTTCGGAGATATGACGTCTCCCTGTCTCACACCGCACTGCAAAAGGATAGGTTTTAGAGGTCTGGTCCTGAAGTTGGACTTACAGGGTGGCGTTTTTGAACACACACTTCAACACCTCGATGTACCGGTAGTCGATTTGGCACCGTTGGAGAGACTGCAGTACAGCCCAAGTCTCGATCGAATCGACGGCTTTCTCGTAGTCCACAAACGCTAAACAGAAAGGCAGGTTACATACACTCTTCGGTATTCTTTGTTACCTGCCACAGCGTATGTATGTGGTCTATAACGGTGCTAAAGCCTTTTCGGAATCCGGCTTGTTCGGGAGGCTGGACCCACTAACCTATATTAATACCTATATAATATTTTAATTTCGAACAAAAGTACCAAATTAAACGTGAAACGTATTTCAAATTAAACTATGAAAATAACAATGCATATCAAATAGCCTTTGTCTATTCAAAATAAATTTAGCTTATTATCAAAACAAATCTGTAAGTGTAGTCTAGATGTATGCAAAAGAGTTTTCAAAGTAAATTAATTTCATATAAACCAATCATTACGTTTAATTTGATTTGATTAGTTATTAGAAATTAGTATTATGTACGTTACCATTAATTCAGAAAAATCACGAATAATAAAGACCTCTTATCGTGCTGAGATTGGAGCCTTTTTGCTTCGTACAGAACTAATTTTGTTTTTTTTCTTATATTATCATTTTATTTGTTGTTGTTACTTTTTTTGTGCATTTGTTGCGCATGAAAAATTAATAAACAGTTTAGCTTTCTCTCTTTTCTCACGTATATTCGCTTGAAAGAAGTTTTTTTCTGCATCTGGTATACTTTTTTTAATAATAGAAGTGTCGGATTTAATTTATATAGCAGTCATTATGATAGAAACAAAAATGTAGTGTGGTGTATTGCATAAACATAGTTAGGAAAGTAGCAAAGACAATCACAGTGTGACATTTGAATTTACCGCCAAAATCAAGCGTCTCAAAAAAAGTGCAACCGCCGGGCGCCATCTTTGCATTGCACCAAGTACCTTTACATGTAGTTACTAAAGTAACTTACAATAACAATGTGGGTACCTCTCGACTGCACCAAAAAGGTGTATTTCAGCAATAAGAACATTATTATGACAAAAACAGTTTTCTTCACAGTACCCACTTAGGTACAAAAATACTAAGAGAATTACTTACTAAAAAATACATACCAATTACCTCAGTGTCGCAAAAACCGCGTCTTCCCTACAAGTACCGCATATTTCTTAATTAACCTTCCGTGTCCTGTTGAGTCAAGGTCAGAGGTCAGTTAGACCCCACAATTTATACGTAGATGTGGGTTGGAAGATTAACGAGGCCACCTGCGTGTGCTCTTTATCACAGGCCTATTTGTTGTGGAAGGAATATTCTTTTATCTGTACCATGATAGATTATTCCATGGAATTCAGAAGGTGCTGTTATAGGAAACCAAAATATACCATTTTTTTTGGGGGGTGGACAGTTATCAAATAACCCCTCCCGCTCTTCTAAAAACCACCCATGTTCCTTCTTAGCCCTTTATGTCGAGGCCGCGGTATCTCTTACGACAACCCGCAGCCCTCAACAACCCGCAGCCCATCTACACATACCTTATTTCAGTAGTGATGCTATCGTGGAACTAGGTGTTGCTCACGGCCTTCGTCCGCGTGAACTTAGAGTAGGTATTTAAAAACATATTTTATCCCTATTTGTTAATAAAAACAATTTCAAAAGTTTTTTTTTTGCACGGAACCCTAATCCTTTTTCCTAAAATAAAATTTAAAAAATAAATATAAAATTCATTCATTCATCAATAAAAAATATGAGTTCATTTAATTCAATTTTTTTTGTATCAAATTCATTTATTTAATAAAAAAAATTAAAAATATTATTAAAATTATTTAATTTAATAAAGCCAAAGTTACTCGGTCTCGTCAAAAGCGGCCGTTTCGAAGATTAGCTGGAACAGATAGACAGACAGGTTTGGTATCTCATCATGTGTCACCCGTAAAATAAGTGCAACACATTAATATAAGGGTCATCCCTCATTACCCCTTTCGACGCTTGAGGCTTATGAATTTCCAATAATAGTATTATCAGGCCGCAATGAAATCAAAATCTTATTTGCTTAACTTACGCATCGGTGGTCTAGACTGCATATTATAAAGTGGTAATAGATGGGGCGGCTTAGCCTCCAGCGTGTTTTGATGACCCCATCATATTTGCTTTGACTAAATTAATTTAAGAGTAAATTTATTTTAGACTAGATTTTGCGCGCTGGTTGGTAAGGGTGAATCCTTTTTAATTGAAGTATTGAACGGTTACAAATTAATTTACTCTCCCGGTAAGTATCAGGAGAAAATTGCATATTGTTTCAGTAGAAAATCATTCCTATTTCAAATTTACTTGCCTTTACAAAAATTACATTTATTCGCTTTCAGTAACAAATCACTTTTAGTGAGTCGTTCGATAGGATACGGTGCTAATCACACGTTGATTATCAACCCCAGTTGCCCCCCTTTATTCTGGCATATTATTCTGTTGTGTTAGTCTCTCATCCATCTGTTTCCCACGGTTCTGACGTTGATATCATCAGACAGACGCGGTCTTAATGATACGTATGACATATTACTGCGGATCATACCAACCAGGTGAATGCGTTCCTAGTGAATTACAGTTCATATGCACGTCGACGATGCCGCAGGCATCGGCCAGTTCTGCAATAACAAAAACCATTAGAAACTCATGATAAAATAGTTATTTCGTTAATTAGTAGGCAAGCCCAAAGCGATTCATATATCCGGCCTCTAAAATTTGACAATAATTTTTCTTTAAACAATCTTTTGAATAAAATCTTAGATAGTGGCAAAGCCTTACCTACTTAAAGTTTTAGTCAGGCCCAACTATAGAGAACTTTATTAATACTTAAATTTAATTTTGACATTTACTTATAAAAGGCCGGTACCACCAGAGACAAAATTATAATACTTAGTCATTGCGCCACAATATTCTTATTACAAAACTACTATCGTTATTTTTGTACCGCCTTTTATTAATAAAAAAAAAATAACTTAGTAGGCGAACGAAAATTGCTAAAAATATGAAAATAAAAGCAGGTGTGATTACGAAATAGGGAAGACAAGTTTCGTAGATATTACTTAAGGTAAGGGTTGCGGGATGTTGTTTGATATACCGCGGCCTCGACATAAAGGGCTAAGAAGGAACATGGGTGGGTTTTAGTCAGTAGAAGTCTGATACTCCCTTTCGCTCTGCCCAAGAGCGGGAGCGGTTATTCGATGATTTTCCACCCGCCAAAAAAAAAAGTATTCGTTGATGCCCGTCGGGGCTAGGGGTTGTTGCCCGTCAGGGCTGCGGGTTATTCGAAAGAGATACCGCGGCCTCGACACAAAGGGCTAAGGGATGGGAAACAGCCCGACCCAGAAATTGAAGCCTGGACAACATGCTCAGCAGTCGCGTTTACGTTCACTAGACCAACGAGGCAGTGTGCAATATTACTTTCTCAATTCCTGGAACAAAGACAACAAAATCTTAAAAACGGTTCTCAATCTAACCCTGGAACGCAGGTGGCGTTCCCGACTCGACTAATAAGAAAATAATTATGTATAAAGGTCGGACCACTTCGCAATTTTGGTCGTTTATTAAAATGGTAATGAGCTGACTTGAAGTTTATAATGGGAGTTCAAATGTAGTGTTTGAAGGTTAAGTGTAGTAGTGAAGATTATGAGGGTTTTAGGACGGCTCGTTAAAGTTTGGTTGTGTGTTATGGATTTGAGGGCTAGATTTGTAAAATAAATCATGTAATAATAGGCCCAAAAGGCGATGGCGGGACGAACTGGACTCTTTTTGCAGGGATTGGTGATTAACAGCATTGCATATGGATAAGTGGAAAGAATTCCTTCCCGGAAATCCCATTCTTTCAAAATAGTTAATGATTTTGACAATAATGATTCTGGTCAGATTGCTGACTGCACAGCTGATTGAACTGCTGAGCAAATGTCTCATACATTCAAAGTTTTTTATGCAGGACCAATGTGGACGTCTGATCGTTGATTTTGAATAGCTCGTCTATCACAGTATGATCTACAAGGTCTGCTTCTGGCAGTGTCAGGGCACAAGATGGTACCTAACTATATTGATATTCAGCATTTTTTATGGGACAAGCCCGCCACCCCAATCCCAAACCACTGTAACTCCTGTAAACCAGAATCATCAGTGGCGAGACAATGAAGCCCGACGAAGTCACATAGAAACGATTTAACCGTCTTGGATCCCGCAACGAAATGAATCAGAGAAAAATAGCGGAGGAGTAGGAAAAAACTTAATTTCTATTTTTATGATTGGGCCAGGGTACCTCTTGATAAGATAACCTCTAAAATATTACAACATCATTGTTGGACTTATTTTGAATTCATGACTTACACCCATATTTATATTGCCAAATCAAGTCCAATTTCGAACTTGAGTCGACTGTCGTTGTCTTAAAATTATGGAGACATCGCCCACCAAATCAACCCTATAATTTCTTGGCCGGTTCTGGCGGATCTTTGAGTAAGGTACTTCTTCTGTATAATATATGTACGTTACCTCCTACATCAGCCATCCTTGCTATCCCCACTTGCATTCTGCTTTAATCAATAAAGATGTCATATATCACTGTTAGCAATGTTAAGGCCGCCCGCCCACGTCAGACTTTTTGTAGGACAGATAATCGAGCCGATTTAAATTTGTTCGTTATTTCTGACCAACTTTTTGTAGGACGTGTGCGTTGCTTTATTGCTATCAGTGTGTTTTATTTTTCTCCTTCAAAAAATCGGTCACCGATATCGGAAGTAAGCGGGCAGCCTAAAGATGACTATAATGTCATTTTGTATAGAAAAGTAGGCGTCATCTTTCAAATTAAAAACAAAATTAGTAGCTGTCAATATGTCTAATAGGGCCAAATGTGAGCATGTCAAATCCAACTCAAGTTCAGTCAACTAACAATACCAGTATTTTCAACCTCAACTGCTCTAAAAAACACGATCAACTCAACGAAAAACCAATTCAAACAGAAGTGCCAAACGCCAGATATGATAAAAAATGAAAGCACGTTCCCTCAAGAGCGATTGAGTCGTCCAACTGATTCTAACGCACGTCCATCCCTTCATTATACTTAGTATCGTATCCTTAACCTTGGGAGTGGTCGTAACTTTGACGAATACATCATTTGTACAGCCTTCTTTAGTAGTGGATATAACAAACAAAAGGTTCACTAGATTCATGATATTTAAGTCGTGTACTGAGATGTTTGCAGTCGAATTAAACTTAGTGTTAGCTAGTTATCTTAGAGTTTTTCGCAAAACACTTTTCAATTCCACTACCTCAGTGGTCTAGTGGTCAGAAACGCGAATAAATCTCAAACTTTGCTGTAAAGTTTGACAGTACAGGGGGTCTAAAATGGCCACTGGCGAGCGGTCTACGGAAACTTTAAAGTTGTGGTAAGGTAGTGCATCCTTATCTTACCCATTTGTTCCACCTGCTGAATATCTTCCACCTGGACAAAATTTGCCGTGGCTGACGTGAAAATCTTTAGACAGACTCTGGACCCGGTTGGTCGCAGCAAAGAAAACGTGCTAAGGTGGAGATACAGCCCTGCCTGTCCTGCTGGTTGTTCACTACAGGAGCTGATGGACGCTACCGAAAGCGCCAAACTAGTAGCCCAATTCTGAGCCGATACAATCTAGATTGCCATCGAAACGCTAAGAAGAAGAAGAATGAATTCGTGAAACGGACTATTCATAATAGTAGTACCTACAGTATTTTACGAATTTTAACGCATTTCATATTATGATCGTATTAATATCTTCTAAAGCGGCCATTTTAGACCCCCAGGCTGCATTCAATTCCAAAGAAAAATAAAGATTTGAATCGAGAACGGTATTAAAACTTTTCCAGACAATGTCGGAAATAAAACTGCTGTGTCACAATTTCTATACTTCTATCATAAAGATTTTTTTGTATGTTTGTATGTTGACAAAATGAAATTCTTTTACTAATGGAGAGCTGAAGAATGGAGGCATTATCCTCAAATTTTACAGGATAAATTAAAAGCGTTCATGTGGGCAAATTTTCTTGCACAGGAGTGAAGCCGCGAGCAAACACTAATCAGCAAAAAACTTACCTAGTTCCCCAGACTGGTCCTTCTGCACAATAATCTCTTGCGTCCCCTAAGGCGACTTAGCGCAGTAACTTTTTATTTTTGATGTAAAACAATAAATCTCTGATATGATCCGATCGCCTTCCATTCGAGATAGTTTCGCTTTACGATACTTGTACCTCCGCCTTTTCTCTTTCGGCTTTTATTTATTTCACTATTGTTTTGGTAGAGATGAAAAATTGGGTTCAACATGAAAATGAAAACTGAATCTTTTATTTAGGCAAGCAGAAATTTATTTTCTAAGATTTCAATTTGTGTCATTGACATTTAAACAGTTGAGGACGACCAAATCTACAAGACAGAGTTACAAGAAAGATAAATCATATTAATAATACTGGTACTGTTATATCTGGGTAGACTGGATACAGATACAGACCTCTATCTAGACAGATCAAAGTCTACGCAAAGAGAAAAACAATGTATTTATCTAAGACGACGAGGTTGAAGGTTATAAAAAAGGCATTCCCCAAATCACGCCAAAAAACTAATAAAAAGAATAAATTACCAACTAGTCAGAAAATTTAAATCAACTTTCCAAATTGATAGACAGCGACTTCCTTCTTTCGAATTCTGTCTACAATTGAAAACTAGAACGGTCATAACCTTGAAAACGAACGGCACAGCCACGCAGTATGCTTTTTTTAGACAGTATACAAGTTAGATTCTCGGGTCGGGCATAGTATTATTGGGATAGGAGGAGGTAGATAGGAGATGTTCATCAACAATTTCTTAAAAACAGCCACGAATTTAAGTCTAGATTTGCACCTGGTTGATTGATGGCGGAGCAGTGGTGGCCCAGTGGTGGCAGCCCCGACTTACTAACAGTAGGTCGTAGGTTCGAACCCAGGCAGGCACATTACTTTGTGAAATTTATATTATCACCGCTGCTCTCAAAACGGCGAAGGAAAACATCGTGAGGAAACCGGCATGTCTTAGAACCAAACAATTTGAAAACATGTGACATCTACCAACCCGCACAGGACATGTGTAGTGGATTAGCCCATTCCTCTCCTAGAGAGGAGGTCTGAGTCCCTGCAGTGGGAACATTGTAGGCTGATGATGATGATGATGATTGATGGCAATGGGATCACCATCATTATATCATCTCCATGTTCCTGCCCTTGCCCATATTACTTGGAACCAGCACAATACATTTTTTTCTACTTTACTCGTGATGCTATCATTCCTTACATTCATTTCTCGTTTCCTTGGTCTTCCTCTCTCTCTCTCTCTCTCTCCTTTCATCGTCTTTAGGTTCAACCTTATAACATAAAAGAGTTAAAACATAAGTACCGAAATATGATTCAACCATTTACATACACCCTTACAGACTTAATGTTAGTAAAACCCCAATAATACAAATCATACATAATAAAAAACAGTTCTTCAACGAAACACATTTATATTCATGATGAACACGATTGACTGTGCAATGGACAAAAGGCCATAAAACATTTACGGCGACATGCATTAACGAGACTTCCGAATGCACTGGTAAATATTTATATACGTTTCGGGGAGCGTATTTACGAAACTACGTAGTTAAATTCAAAGGTGAAATGTTGCGTTTTTTCATTTATTGTTTTAGATAGTCTTGTGACATGGCCCAACGCTGAGTAGGGTTGTAAAAATTAGTTTCTTGTTATGGTGACTGTACACTGTCGTCGAGAAACGCCCGAAGCGGATTCTGTGCCTAAGCCCCAAGCAATTGTATGTAAGACCGCTCGTCTAGGCGCTGCTGTAATCTGCCTTTATTTATTTATTTAACTATTTATGTACACACAGTAGACAACACAGGAAAATTATAAAATACAACATTAAAGTACAAAGGTACTGCTTATTTCTCAAGAAATTTCTGCCAGCAGAGAAGCGGAAAAGAATTCAGTGATTATGGTGTCGTACGTAACTAACTTAACCTTTGCTATGGGTAGGCTCCATTTCTATCAAACGACAAAAAGCAAGTGGTAACTCACGTGCAAGAAACGCCTTTATACCGCGATGATCCGTCTCATCAAGACAAACAATGCTTATGTCGTGTTCGTACATTCTAAACCTCGCTATATCCAAAAGATGAGAGGCTAGAAACCGATTCTTACGTAAAGTGACGGGACCCCTCTTTTACGTCCGCAATGACCGCCTACACATAAACCTTAGAATCTCCACTATCCTGCAGTAATGAAATGCCGCCTTTCTATGCGCTTCTTAGACTCTACCCTAAAGTACCGTAATCCACTGATCACATCGAACGCGCAAAACGAGCTCTCGTGCATAATTCGGATTAAGGAATACACCCGATACAGAAACTTGCACACTTATGACGATTTTTACGATGAAAAAAGAAAAATAAATAGCCCAAATGTGTATGAACAGCCACACGAATATCAAATACTATCCAAAAACAATATTATGTTACATCTGCATATTTCATTCAACCTTGCTTTTTATCCAATTTCTTCATAAATTGAAAGTAAACAAAACAATCATGTCAGTGTCAGTGTCAATGAAAGTAAGGTACTAATAAAACGGTTACCATTTCAGCCCCTATCAAAACATTCAGAACTAGAATCCATAAATACGCTTCTCAGTTTATTCGGTTCATTGAAATGTTGTTTGTTTGAAAATGTTCAATTTGGTTTTCCGTTTGGATACACTTTTTTTACGGAGTTTTTGTTGTGTTTTTGCTGTTTTTGGTCATTTATAGACGTGCTGATAGCGATTATTTATCTTATTTGGACATGTGAAATCCAGTGAAAACAGCGAGCAAAAATCTTTTATGCAAAAATATCAGCTCCTGAAGTCGGTGGCATTTGTTTGTTTGACTTCGTTTTTTTGCCATCGACTTCAGAAGCAGATTTTTCTTGTGAAGGTTATTTTTCACTCTTTTGTGTTTTTCGTTTTTGCGTTCTTCCTTTTTTGTGTTTTTGAAGTCGGTTTTTTCACGCAAAAAGTTTTATTTTTATTTTTTCATTTTTAGTTCTTATATTCTATCCAAATAATTATTTACTATGCATCTAACATTCAACCAAGAAACCACTTAACCATATCTTCCATCATCAGCTCATCAACATGAAGTGATGACTGCTAGCCACTCGAAGTCCAGACCAGTCAAAGGCGACGTTTTCCGCTAGATGCGAATACTTGGAAAGCTTTAGAAAAAGCACGATACACGTCATGGGCGTGCGCCCTATACAGTGTGATTCTTTATAATGTGCACATATCGAAATGAGGGAATCTATGCTTAATTTTATCGATGGAAAAAATATTTAAAAAAATCTAAATATTTTTTAATATTTTTTATGGAATTTTCAAAAATGTTGTCCGCTGTTGTGACCCCAATGTAAACAAAACGGTGTAACTTTTAAACTAAATTATCTATCGCGATGAAACAATTTTATGTAAAAAGTTATGAAAAAAAAAAGTTTTTTTGATCAAAAAACGTGTTTATTTTCAATTGAGGGTAGTTTTTTTCCACAATTTTCATTTTACGAGGACGCCTAATTGCTTCCAATCATTATGGAGTTTGTTTCATCGCGATAGATAATTTAGTTTCAAAGTTACACCGTTTTGTTTACACTGGGGTCACAGTAGCAGACAAAATTTTTAAAAATTCCATTTAAAATATTAAAAAATATTTAGATTTTTTTAAATAATTTTTCCGTCGATAAAATTAAGCATAGATTCCCCCATTTCGATATGTGCACATTATAAAGAATCACACTGTATAGGCTCTTAGGCTTAGCCTACCTTACCAACTGAGCATTTCTTATAACTAATTAACGATGCAATAAAATAACACTATGAACAAATTAAACATAAAAAAAGTTCAAACTCCTGTTAAAATACTTATAGCAATTTTTCGCGTCCCACTAAAACTCATTGACAAGTACTACGATTAGTACGAATCTTATAGACAAACATTCGACTTGTCTAAAACCCATTCATAATTGTATGCACACAGCGTCACATCGGCGCGTATGGCCGTGTCTATGAACCGCACACATACATAGATTTTCGCAATTTTAACGCAGCAGCTCCTGCGACTGTAGCTGAGTGGGCTGTGATTGGCTGCAACAACACAACCAATCTATAACCCGCGAAGTTCAAAACTTGCATTTTTTTGCAATTTGTAGGCCAGTGCTAGGTTGTATGTTGAATAAAATATGCCTACATACGTCTTAAAACCGGGAATCATATTTTAATGAACATACAACCTAGCACTGGCCTGTAAATTGCAAAAACGTAAGGAAATTTTAATTTCGCGCTTCGCGAACTTCGGGCTTCCGTGCATAGAGCGCAGCACCTGTTTAGTTCGATGTTCGCAATGTTGTCAACTTGTCACTCATTCATTGGATTTCGTATAATCCTGCAAAAAATGTTGACCGCTGTTGTGAACAAACTCGATATGAAAATGATGCAATTTTATTTGCTAGTATTTTTCTATCGACAATAATAACCTAGAAATTATTTTTTACGTAAGAGGAAGACATTACTGTTTCATTGTTATGACAAGCAATATATAGCGCGATTTTGTTTTGAAACCGAAAACGTACAGTTAACATTATTAACAGTAGTGTAAATATTAATTTTGTTGTGTATTACTTGTTTATTCACGTAACAAATAACAATGGTATTTACTTGTGAAGTTTGTGCTGATAATGTGTGTTTATTACATGTTAAAGGTAATAAGTGTTCTCAATTATCGGTCAGTGGGTCGTCTTAGGGGCGGATCGTATAATTATAAGATTCAAGTTGTATCTAAAGGTAGACATGTACCCGAATCACGAAAATTTATCCAAAATCTTGCAAGTTACGTGTTCTGTAACTATCACCCACTCACTTGGATGAGATATTTGAGGTGGCCGAATCTTTCTTCTGTTTGCATCGTCATTAGGAAATCGTGAGTTGAACCTTGAATAATGTGGTGTGTATTTAAAAGTTTTGTTTTTACAGGCTTACTTTTTTTTTTTTTTGCTGTCATTTATTCGGTAGCCTACCCATCGTGCGGGACCACTGCACGCCACTGATACACGTAATTAGTACCTATAAAATTTGAGGGTCACCCTCGATTTCTCTGGGATGCCATCACCAGATCCTGATTTTCTTATCATGGTACCATTCTTGGAATATTTCCTTTTCTTCAAAAAAAATATTTTCTAAATCAGTTCAGTCGTTTTCGAGTAATCGGTGAATATACATAAAAAAAGATTCCGACGAAATGAGAACCTCCTTTATTTTAAATTCGGTTAGTGAGATTTACTTTCTATCATCACGTCAACTTAACAGCTTAAAAAAATACAAATATTGGTCCATAAGTACGTATAATTTTAAAGAAATTTTCTTTCAACTCCTAACCACTGAGGAGTTGTACCTTCCACTATCAATCATCCACATGAAATTATGATTATCAGACGCAAATACGTAAACAGCTTCCGAAAATATATGAAAAACGTTATGTGGGCCCATAAAATTCGAGGGTTGCTCTTAATTTCTCAGGGATCACGTCATCAGATCCTGACTTGTTGACAATGGGACAACTTCGGGAGCATACCCTTTCAAACGCAAAAATAATTTTGAAAATCGAACCACAATTGACGGATATATGCGCGGACGTACATAAAAAGAAAAAACATGGAATAAATAAAAATAATAACACGAATAGACAACCTTCTCTTTTTGGGAAGTCGGTTAAAAATAAATATCAATTTATTATTTATTTATTGAGGAACTTTGTACGCGTTTTTAACATTAGGTTTTAACCATAAATCATAATTATAAACCTTGTTGTAACAGGATTTATAATTCTGATTTCTAAAATAAAATACAGTTTATGAGAATGACACTTCTCAAATAAAATATAGAAAATAAGTTTCCCGTTTTATTCGACATAATTGTTAGATATTATTTTTTTTTTTTCAGAATTTTTCAACAGGTCTTCACCTGATGAAACTTACAAAATACGGCATTACAATACGCAGTATAGAAGTGATACACAATTTTTATTTTATCCTACATATTTTTATTTTCACCTCCGAAACTTAAGAGTCTACTTTATCTCCTGCAAGACATGGTTGACTCGGTTGCACGTACAGCCAATGCCATAATTAACCATCATCATCTAATGGATGGTCTTCCATCCAAGGACCAACCTTGACAAGCGCGGTTTAACCTTGAAAATCGATCCGTTGTGCTGATATTATTTGGCCACGAGATAACCGTCCATTCATAATTATTGTTTCAGATGCAATAAAGCCATGTACGCCAACCGAATTTCCTACTGGCTGGACAGCAAAGGCCCTTCGTATACCCTCGACGTGGCCTGTTCGAGCTCCATGGCCTGTCTAGAGCATGCTTACAAGAGTATCAGCAGCGGAATCTGTGAAGCAGCCATCGTTGGTGGATGTAACCTGTGCATGCATCCTAATGTGGCATTGAATATGAGGAAGTAAGTACACTATCACGATCTGTCTACCCTTTTAGAATAGAATTCATTCATTTGTTTTCAGGTAACAAAGACCCATAGGTAAATAGCTGAACTTAAATGTACCTACATACTAATGAAAAACCCAAAAAAGAAATATTATACAATATTACATTTCATTTGTGCCCTTTGTCACTGAATGTTCTTGTGGCACTGTTCACGGAACACCACTCTCTGCGGCCAAAAGTCCTCTTCCAAGACGAGGTGCATACAGGGTATAAAAAAACCCTTCACACATACGTCAACCAAGCATTCTGTACATCAAACTAAGTACCCATACGCAAAAATTATTGCTAGGAAACGACTTTTTTTGAGGTCAAAAATCTAAATTTACGGTATAACTCATTGTAGCACTCTTAAAACATTGTGCTAGTGGATGCTTTGAATAGTAAAAGGGTCATGGAGGTAATTTAAGTAAAGTTATAACCTGAAAAACTAGTATTTACAAAAACACCTGTGCAAAATTTGTAACTTATATATATGGCACCAACGGGACCAACAGCTTAACGTGCTTTTCGAGGCACGGAGGAAACTCGGTATGTAGTGGGCGGTCACCCATCCACAGACCAACCTAGGTAAATTATATATCGGCATAAACGATACGTACTTAACATTGTTTTTCAGTGGTTCCCCTGCCAATCTCTGTTGATGATCTCACCAGATTGTAGATAGCGATGTGCGTCTAGTTCGTGCCAAACAAACAGTTTTTTATTTCCTTTTTCAATAAAAACAACAACCGTAAAGTGAAAAGATTATGTTTGTGTTTATCCAAGATCTTATAAGAAGATAATATCATGATGATCATAATGTTATTTTTTATATTATGTACCCTATCACAATGTTGCCTTATTTAACCCTAACACGCTACCAGTCAAGGTAACGTGTCGGGGCTGTCTGTGGTTTGCAAGAGATACCGCGACGTTGACATAAAGGGCTAACAAGGAACATGGGTGGTTTTTAGCCAGTAGAAGCTGACACTCCGTTTTGCTCTACCCAAGAGCGGGAGGGGTTATTTGATCATTTGCCACCCCAAAAAAAAACAGTTGACTGGTAGAGAAAGCCATGCGGCATTAAGTAACCCTAATTGCCACTTAGTGTACATAAATATTAAATAATATCAATGCTGATTAATCATGGGCCAAATCTAGCAAACGTAAAGTCCCGGAACAAAGATGCGTCGACGCACACCTAGGTAAAGATGACGGAAAGAGAGTAACATGACAGGTTAACACTGGACCAAAATTTAAATAACTCTGTAAAAATAAAAGAAAAAAAAAAGGGTACTCTTAATAAGAGCTAAAAAATATTAATCTGTCGCAGATACATGACGTGCATACAGATAAAAAACACAAATACTAACACTCCTTAATAAATCATAGCCGTTCTTAAAAGCTGGTTTGTACATAATCTTTAACTGATAATTCCCATTTTTTTCTTAGGTATGGATTCCTGTGCTTAGATGGCAAGACGAAGTGTTTTGACAAGCATGGAGATGGTAGTGTTAGGGCTGATGCAATCAGTATTCTCTTCTTGCAGAAAGCTCAAAATGCAAAGAGGTGAGTCTCATTTTATTATCAGTTTCTTTATTAACTGCCGCACTCAGAAAGATTTAATGACTACTTAGGCCATTACTTAGTAAGGGTTTTGACACTTTTGTCATACAAAAATATGTCAAATCATTACTAAGTGACGGCTTAAGTAATTATTAAGTATCTCTGAGTACCGCAGTAAGAGTTTCATCCATAATCGCTTGACTACCAGCTACTCGATCAATCGACACGTATGGTGCGATACAACGGAGAAAAACAACTAAAAGACATTGCCAAAGGTAGCTAATATTACACACAGACATGATGATGCATTTGATCAGATCAGATCAAAATCTGAATCAGTTAGGACTGACAGTTTTGATGTAATGGTACATGCATACCGAGTACGTATGGCCGATTTAGGAGCATGCATTGAGTCAACGCGATTTTCGTGCTGGTAACAAGTGACAAACGTGCGGTTTACTTGACGCAAGTCGTGTCGCTTAAGCTTTTGAACGCGTTATCATGAGATAAAAAAAAACCTTACTGAAAAAACTGAAAAGCAAAAAAAGCACATTTCAAATTAACCAAACTTTCAAGCAGTTTCATTTGAATATTAAATTATGAAATGGAAATAGAATGGACCTCGCCTGCTTCCAATGTTTGTTTATTTTAAAATATGCTTGTTTTTGCTTTTCAGTTTTATCAATCGGGTTTTTTAAGTTTTTAAACTACTTTTTTTATTTCCAACTTTTTAGTTCTTTTGTGTTTGATTTTTCGTTGGTCGCATAAATTCTTCGCAGATGATTTAACTTTTGTGTTTGTTTATAGGATTTCTGACTTTGAATTTATTTAAAACATAATTATAAGTGTCTGATATTTTTGTAATCTCCTTTTAAAACCTTTTATTTTGATACCTATTCGATGGTAATGGATTTTTGTTTTTCAAATACGCGATATGGCCTCAAAATCTGCATCCTGTGTTCAATCCTGTGTTTTTAATTTTAATGTTGCCAGTGACACTCGCGCCATCAAGACGAATTTAACGACATACATTTTATTCAAATTCCTTCATTTGTTTAGGAGTTATGAGGGAACAAAGAAACAGACATACATACATACACGCCAAACACATAACCGTCCTTTTGGGCTTCGCCGCAGTCGGGTAACAACAGACAACACTACTATAGTATAGTATTATCATGACAGCGAGTTAAAATAACCAGAATCAATTAAGACAGCTGACATAGCTTTCCCTTTTTATTTTAAATCTACTCTATTGGATTATAGTGGCACATCATGGAACCTTCCCATCTGCTACTTTAAATATAATTAATCAATACATTTAAATAAATTGTGACAACGGACCTCGAAATGTTCGCCCATTATCGGAAGTAAAACTCATTACATATTAATGAATTGAGTTTTAATGAATTATTACACTGTCGTACATTTACGTTTTAAATGAGATAACGAACGAATATATTATTCAAAATAATCTCAGAGAAGTGTAAACGTTGCATATATTCTCAAATATTCCTTCAATAAAAAAAATATCCTTGACTCTACGGACGATTATGGCTCACTCACATTGAGAGAAGGTTTATTTTTAGACAGCTTTTTATGTTTTAAGGGTCTATTTCACCATGTCTGAATAGCCACTATTTACTGATAAAACTTAAAAATTAAACACAACTTGTATGAATTTTTCTGTTAAATTAACCACTAAAAACAAAACTTGTAATAAAAGCCAAGTCGCGCAACTCAGTTCTTTTACCGTCAAAAGTAGTGAGATCCATGTAATACCAAGTCAGTTAGTATATTCAGTCCCCGCTTAAAAATCTTTGATGTTTTAAATAAATAGATTGACTTGGCCATCGCATCCCATTCGCCAATCTTAAACAGGCCATTGTAATAGCTAATCGCCATCGCATTGATCAGTATTGCTCGACTTGGCGGAGGCACTGGCGTGCCCCCAGATAGGTGCGTAGTTTGTGAAACAGGCTAGGCCCTGAGAATCGCAATTTGATTTACAAGCTATATAAGCTAGTTTCTGATATTGCTTCAAATAGTGACTTTTTCAATTCCAGGTACGAAAGTTTAATTATTGTAGAAGGGTACTTATATGGACCATTGTGAGGATCGGCCGGAGGACACGGTGGAGCACACAGTGGAGGTGTGCCCCGCTTGGGCGAAGCCCCGCCGTGTTCTCGTAGCGGCGATCGGCGGCGGCGACCTCTCGCGCCCGGCCCTGGTGCAAGCCATGGTCCGGGGCGAGGAGGAATGGAACGCCGTCGCCTCCTTCTGCGAAGCAGTGATGCTAGCGAAGGAGGTGGCGGAACGCGAGAGGGAGAGAACCTCTTGTCCCAGCCGCCGCGGGAGGCGCTCCGGGCGTCGGGGGTCCCGCGATGACCTCCGGCCACCGTAGACGCGGGCCTGTGGACGGTGAGTGATGGGCTAACTCGCCGTCCGTCCGTCTCACGACGAAAACAGCGCGCGCCTCAAAGAGATGTCAGCAACATGGGAGGGGCCCGAAAGGGCCGACGCCTGTCGGGGCTGCGGGTAGTCCTCTGGTTATCGCGGCCTCGACATAGAGGGCGAAGAAGGAACATGGGTGGTTTTTAGTCAGTAGAAGTCTGACACTCCCTTTCGCTCTGCCCAAGAGCGGGAGGGGTTATTCGATGATTTTACACCCACCAAAAAAAAAAAAAAAAGGGTACTTGTATGGTAAATTAACTATGAGTGTAACCGCCATTCGCTTTACTAGCACAGTGTCCACTAGAACGTACCTCTACCTTCACCTTTATTGGTTGTTAGCTGAGGTTTTCTAGCCTAGCCTTATTCCAAGTATGTCGGGGTCGCCTTCCAGATGCAGCTGAATATCAGTATTTTACATGGAGCGACTGCCTATCTGACCTCCATAGCTTAGGTAATACGACACCCTTTAGTAAGACTTGGTTGTCAGGCCGACATTCAATTCATCATCATAATCACATTCAGATAAGGGTAAGAAATTTATCAGGTGGGTTAACTTACACCTTAACTTTCTATACCAATACTTTACGTCACAATAGTCACACCAGCCAGCAATTTCTTTGTGTTATCCACATAGCATAAATCCAAAGCCACGTCTAACGGAAATAAATTATTTCTCTTACAAAATATGTTCCCTTTTATATACAGTGGAACTGGTACACTGACGCGATAATGGAGTAGCGACATACACCATTTCTTACTCCGCAAGCAAGTGTTAGCGTCCACTTTTTCATTGTCAACCTTTATTTTCTAAAGTAAATTTTATTTTCAGTTCTAAATTAACGTATAGTTTCTGTTCTCTCATCCATCTAAAAGTCTGGTTGCTAGTTATTTATTGGTTCTAGAAGTTTGTGGAGGTAGTCGTTTTCGGGGTTAGAAATATTCGTATTTGACTCATGTTGAAGCTTAATTACATTGAATTATCTGTAAACGCAAGGTTTTAAGATTCTAGCGATATTTAAGCTAGCATAACATCACGCCTGTAATTCCCGAAGGGTCAGGAAAAAGTGTACCTAATATGTAGTATACCTACATTTTGCCAGTTATGTTAAAGTCTAATGTAAAAGGGGGCGAGCCTATTGGCATCAACCGGTTACAAATCCAGACTCTTGTAGACATTAACGGTAATTAAATTACTCTCTTTATATAGAAAACAGAAATTCCACTACAGTGCCTCAAAAAATGTCCATATACCGCCTACACACTGCAAGTCAAATTACAAGGTCCATTAAAACACCGTTTATTTTTGGCTCAGTCGTCAGAACCGGTGAAATTGTACCGTGACATGACATCCACGGGAGACAGGCCGTGTGACGACTGTGTTAATGCATTTCCATCACATTGTTTTTTTTTTGTGACCCATTTTTAGCAACGAGTTTTTGATAGTGCTTTTTCAAAGAATATGGATGTTAACAAAAAAAAACTAATTAGTCCGTTAGATAGATTTCCAAAAAATATTGGATTGGACAATGCTTTGAAAACTCGTGTGACGTCATTTTCTGAGACATTAGTATGACATTATTTAGCGGTCAGTGACGTCACAACCCCCCACGCAAATCTTTGACGTGTTTTATCTTCGTAATTTTTTATTGATTTGATAAAACAAATGTTTTTCGATAATTAATCAGACGGACTAATAAGAATCATATTTTTTAAGTCAGTAAACATCCCTATTGATTCGGAGTAGAGGATAGGAGATCTTTCTAGTCGGTATTGATATATGGCCAATGCAATAAATAAAACGTTTTCTGTGTGTATGATAAAACAGTCAAATGATAAACACTAAAAACGTGATATTTGCCATGTAATTTTTTTTTTCGAGCTCCTGATATTAAAAAAATATTTGCATTATTTTTTTACCAGGCAAGGTATATATCGGTGTTCTGTCTAGATAAACTGATAGTGTTAAACATCTCAAAGGGACGCTCGTATTCTATGATTTGTTTTGTTTTCAATGTAGATAGTGTTAGTGACCATGACTGTGAGTTGTACAACTTAAATAGCTAAATGCTAAGCTGTACACTGAATATTTTGAAGGATAAGAAACGAAAGTGTTATTGTGATATAATGTTCAGGTGTCTTGTCCGTATGAGTGTTTGCCTATAAGTATGTTTATTCAGTGGAAGAAAAGTTATTTTTCAGATCACTTGTTTCAATATATTTCCCAATTTTCAACAGGATTTACTCCGAAGTCTATCATGCCAAATCTAGCTACAGTAGTCATGCACAGGACCAGTTCTTGCCAGTGCGACAGCCGCAAGAAATCCAGGAGTTTCTGGAAGGTTTCTACAAGGAAGCCGGTGTTTCACCTCGTGATGTGGAATATATTGAAGCGAATGCGTCGGGTAAGTGTAGCATTTCTTTACGATAATGTTTTTTAGATGAACTTAAAATTATTAAAATATTTTTACCCGATCTTCTTGGAAGTTTTTGGAGTACGTGTAAGTATAGTAAAGTGATCATTGAAAAGGGCTTATTCCAGTTGTCTACGTCCCTGTGTGCCTATTGCCTTGTTCTGTTCTCTCTCCTGCTGATATGGAGGAAAGTGAAAATTATGTTTTTTTCCTACTCCTCCGCTATTCTTTTCTGGTTAATTTCGTTGCGGGATCCAAGACAGTTAAATCGTTTCTCTGGGACTTCGTCGGGCTTCATTGTCTCGGCGCTTTTTTTGTGGTCGCCACTGTTGATTCTGGCTAACAGGAGTTACAGTGGTTTGGAAATAGTGTGGCGGGCTTGTCCTATAAAAAAAAAAGTGATAATTATGCAGTACTCACATAACTCAGATCACAGTAAAAATAGAGGTGCCTTGAGTTCGAGCTTGAGAAATTAGTCATGATACACATAAGTCTCATGGCAATCTGACAGTCACTCCACTAGACTAGCTTTCTTTTTAGCACTGTGATGCGCTGCTATGATATCATCTGAATGCCCATGTTCTTATTAAAAAAAAGAAAAACTTCTTAATTTTCCGCTTTTTGTCTAAACAGCTATCGCCGAAGCAGATGGCAATGAATTGGAAGCAATCGGTAAAGTGTTCGCTAAGGACAAAATGATCCAGGTCGGGTGCGTCAAGTCTAATATGGGACACAGTGAGCCCGCTTCCGGAGTTTGCTCGCTGACTAAGGTAATCCCTCAATCCAGGGTCAGTAGAAAGGGAAACAATTAAAAACTCAAACTTTAATTATTGAAGAGTCACATAGACATATTTTATATTTTTAGCTTTGGCCCTGGGAGCGTAGCCAAAGTAGCATTTTACTAATATCAACGATGAATAAAGCATTGCCATATACTACCAAAAATCGTATGTTAAACCTATTGAAATCCTTAATTATCCCTCAAATTGAGATTAAAGTGAAAGTGTGTATGAATCACTTTGAAAGACATTGCTGATTCTAGCAAAACTTGATTAGTTATTCTTTATTATGCTCCCGATAATCGATAATCACAGGTGATGTTCAATAAGTGATAGGTTTAGTTAAACCGTGAAAGCTTTAAACAGAGTTTGTCACCTCTGGCTGCAATAGGTTTCTCCTTGGAGATTGTCAACTATATATTTTTAATTTTCAGGTCTGTCTGGCTTACCAAACTGGTCAAATTCCTGCCAACTTACACTTTACTGAGCCACAAGACAACATCACCTCAGTACGTGAAGGACGTGTCCAAGTTGTCACTGAAAACACACCTTTTAACAGAGGTTTTACGGCTTTGAATTCATTTTCCTACAGTGGAACCAACATTCATGTTCTAATGAAAGGACACTACAAGCCTAAGGTAAGATCTTCTTGAATGTTAATTTGCTATTTGGTAAAAGCCCTGCAATATGTCAGTTTCCAACATTCTTTCCTATATTGTGCTTTAACTGCCACACTTAGAGACGTCTACTGCTTACAAAAGCCGTCACTTATTAAAGGTTTTGTATGTCAAATCTTTACTAAGTGACAGTTTAATTGATCATTAATCATCTCTGAGTGCAGCAGTTAGTGTTATTATTAATAACGTTAATACGAGTGTTGCAAAATATTAAATGGTGGAATGGTTCTACTATTAATAATATTGCGCATAATAATGTGTATGAAGTGAAGTGCAAGGTCTAATGTCACTTCACACCATCTATGAACAATCTAAAAAAAAACTAAAGCTATGACAGTTCTACGAACTGCTACGCTGATAGTTGCAAAGGCTCAGTCGCAAAATGTGTTTTTAACGCCTCTTTCGCTAAATGTCGCTCTAGGACTTAAAATAAAATTTAACCAGGTTTATAAAAAGGTTGTTTTTTACGATTTACATATATTACATACATTTTGCTACCAGTAGTCATTTTGCGAATGAGGCACTTTACGACTGAGCCGTTGAAAATCATATCGCAGTCTTCATGCATCTTACATACTTGGAGATAGCAATAGGATATTTATGTCAATCGTTATTTGTTTAGCTTTCTATCACATCATCATCTACATTTTCGTCATAGCGTAAAAGGTAAAGCCTATTATTTATAGACTTAACCTTTTATAGACATACACATTAACAAAAACTTTTCTATATAAATAAATTACGATGTTCAGATTGTTCTTGGTAGTTCTGTTTTCTTTAAGGTTTTCTAACGTTGGATACGATTAAATAATAAAATGATAGATATAAGCGGTCTGTTTACTGTTACTCCCTTATATCAATCATGGTGTAGGCGTTTCTAGTAATATTCTATGTATTGGAAATAGGTGTTGTTTTCTTATCCCGGCTATTTCGATAAAATGTCAACACGTCTCGTTTTGCAGCCTTTGAGGCGCCGGAGGAAGATCAAATCTAATTTTGTCAATATTCTGAAATGTACTGTGGGTTTATTTGGAAGAACGGGACTAATATTCAAAATATATTTAATTTTATTCCCATTAAGAGAAAGAGTCTCTCTGTACCTTTCCATGATTCCTTATTTAGTCTGATTAAAACATTCAGTGAAATCATTGAAAGGTATCTCGTGTTCATAGAATTTAGAACTCTTCTTTAATTTTTTAAATAACTATTTATTTATTTAAAAAAAACCCGTCTTGTTTCACAGAAACCAATCGTAATAAGTAATTCTTGAGAAATACAATAAAAAGAATAGTGCTGCCTGTGTGTAAAAATGTTTTCTTTTTTAGGATCTCGATCGTTACCGCAGCAGTATTCCTCACATAGTCCTAACATCTGGCAGACAAGATCAGTGTGTGAGGAGCATGATTGACAAACTTAACAAACAACCTATGGATGCTGAACAAATTGGTCTTCTGCATGATATTCATGATAAACCTATAGCTGGCCATACTTGCAGAGGTTATACTATTCTTGGTAAGTGAAATACTGAGATAAAATTGTTACATATTGTTACGTATTGTATTTTCATCGTCATTCGCTTGCCATTGCGTCATGCGCTTCTTCTTCCATACTTTATAGTATCTTATAATATCCCAGTGTTTTATTAATGTATCCTATTGGAGTCATCGTATATTGAATAAGTCTCTGACTAACTAGTCAGAGATAAACTGATCTGCAACTGCATTGTACTGCCTCATCACATTGTATCACATGTTTTTGTGATCTATGTGTGTCCTTTCACATTTATTTTACCTCTGATTTTGCATTGCTGTCAAAATCTTATAATACTCCCTATACTCCTGAGATATATACATATATAAACTCACGCCCTTTTGCCATTGGAGTTGGCGGAAACCACAGATCGCCACTTGCTACGATCCTTACATACTCTTTTTGCCTTGTCCACATAAATACATCAGCAGTGCTATTGCGTATCTTTTAAATGTCAGTGGCTATCATATTGTCCATGGATTAACTGTCAAATTGGTTATGGTTGAGTACAAAATGGAACCCTTTGACAGTTAATTGATGGATACTATCTGATAGCCACTGTCATTTAAAAGATACGCAATAGCCCTGTTAGTCGTACACGCACGCCGCGCGCTGGTGACAAGTACTACGCACCTGTCCTTTTTGAAGAACGGACTGGTGAAAATAAGTTCATTATCGTATGGGCTCAGGCCATCAATGTCTCTGTTCTCATTTAGTGCTCTTCTTATTTCCACTGACTCATGACCACTGACATTCTTTCAGATACAAACGACAAAAATGAAACAGTGTGTTTGGCAAAAGAAGTAGAATTCATAGACGGATTAGTTCGACCAATTTGGTTCGTTTACAGTGGTATGGGGTCACAGTGGGCTACTATGGGAGCTGACCTGATGCGTATACCGATATTTGCTGCGGCTATTGAAAAGTAAGTATTTATTCTGAAAATGGTTGAATTATTGTAACATAGGTACTTACGACAACTATCATTTTGGATGTTTTCAACTCGTGTTGTAATTATACAATAAATTGATCAAGCTTTTTTAATACTTACATTAAATGTAATTACTATACGTGCCGAGTGAATTTAGGCAACTTGATTTTAAATTATTTATTTACTATTTATGTACACACAGTAGACAGCACAGGAAAATAACATAAAATAATAAATGAGTACTAAGGTACTGCTTATTTCTCACGAAATTTCTGCCAGCAGACCTGCTAAAGGAGAAATGAAGAAGAAATGTAGACAATAGTGTGCGAGAAAAGGAAAAGAATAATGTGTATATGTGCCTTAACTAACTTAACCTAAAATAATATATATATATATATATATATATACATAATCCTAAGATGCATAAACAAATAAAATATATATTTATAATATAATAAATCATACTGGAGAGGAAAGGTAGTATTCTTTGACTCTAATTTTAAACAATGATATAGTCTTTAAATCTCGAATGCTAGGCGGAAGTGAGTTCCACAACCTTACAGCATGGACAGAGAAGGAATATGAAAAATAGCTGGATTTATGAGGATGGGATTTAAGTAGGGTTCGAAGGTGCGATCTACATGGTACGTCAGAAGGACGGGCATAAGAGAATCGCTCACGCAAGTAAGAAGGATAAGACGGGTTGTGTAGAATATTGAAGAGAAGACATAGGATCCTTGTTGTTGTTGTTTATTCTTTATTTAATATTTTGAAGAGGTAAAGTTTGTACATAAAACGTAATCTTCGAAACGAAATTATATTTGTGTTATGCATATTGCATAGTAACTATTACAATTTTTGTAGATGAAGACGCGGAAAACGTGCTAGTTGAAATTTATTAACTTGACTACCCGAAAGTCTACATAACAAAAACAAAATAGGGTTGTTAACAAAAAAAAAAACTAATAAATCCGTCAGATAGAATTTCAAAAATATTGGACAAATCATTTTCTTATTTCACAATTACTTCACTTATTTCAAAAGTCGTGTGTCGTCACAGATTGGTACATTTTTTTACCAGAAAGTGAGTGACGTCACATGATCTTTGACAGGTTTTATTTTCGTAAATTTCTACAAAATTTGATAAAACAAGAAATACGTACCTATCCAATATTTTTCGTTAATCTAACAGACGGACTAGAAGCTTCCCTGTTTACCTTTGTTTTTTACTGCTAAATACCGAGAGGTGTCTATAAGTAAAAAACTAACTAAAAAAATGTATCTAAATATCTCTAACTTATTTCAGATGCCAACGAGCATTAGAACCCAAAGGCATAGACATAGTGAATATCCTGACCAATCCTGACAAGACGATCTACGATAACATTCTGCACTCCTTTGTTGGCATCGCCGCTGTACAAATTGGTCTCACTGATGTACTGAGAGAGCTGGGAATTGTCCCTGATAATATTATTGGTGAGTTTAATTATCAACAAGAACATTTATTTACTTTAATTTTTACTGCAGGTAAAATCAGTTGTGATGCAATCAATGATCTTATAGAAAGCACTAGCTTCACCCACGTGGATTTGGAACTTGATAAATGAAATACTAAAACCTTCTTCGAAAACCGCTCTATCCATTGGTGAAAACATCATGAAAATCGGTGCAGTAGTTTTTGAGTTTATCGCGAACAGACAGACAGACGCGGCGGATGACTTTGTCTTATAATAATATGTAGTGATGTGTTTAGATGAAGGAAGACGATGCCCTAAAGTCAAAATAATATGATATTGATAATAACTACAGAAAATTTTCAGACTTTTTAGCAATACAAAACGCTTTAAAAGCTATTTTCATTTGTCTAGGCCCTTTCCTACTTTCGTACAAATCAAATCAAATCAAAATCATTTATTTCAAGTTGGCCAGTTACAGGCTCTTTTGAATAGTCGAACAAATACAAAATTTTAATAAGCTAATAAACTAAGCTACAGTCCCACTTACAAGACATAATAACTGTCAGTGTACTGTAGTTGCCGATTTCAAAGCGTTGGTCTCATGAGAAGAATGGCAAGAAACTTCATGGATACTCTTTTATACTCTTATACTCAAAATATTGTTACAAAACTTTGGTTACATCATTCATATCGAGATTGGTATATTATCATGTGAGAACGATGTAGCAAGTTGTGCACGATAAGTGTCGACTGAAAGCCAAAACGACGATTTAAAAATAATATAATAATTCAAACAAGCCGTGGCAACTAAGAGGTGACCAGTCACAACTGACAGCACCCGTTCACGAGCATGAAGCATGGATCAGCACCATTCCACTCAACCATTTTAAAGTACAGTATTACCATTTTAAGTTTGCAGTTCATGACGGTGCAGCTTGTCAAAAAAAGTGCGTAGCTATATTAAGCTTATATTGGTTGAAATGTAACAGGATCTAAAAGTGTTTCTTGAACTACAGGACATTCAAACGGTTTTGTTTTTTTTACCCACAGGGCACAGTGTTGGAGAACTAGGTTGCGCTTACGCTGACGGTTGCTTCACGGCTGAAGAGATGATTCTCTCAGCCTATAGCCGCGGTCTGGTCTCTTTGCAGACACCGTTCATCCGTGGCTCTATGGCTGCTGTTGGACTTGGTTTCAAGGCCGTGAGTTTGAGAAAAATTAATTTATTTTCGGTTACATTTGGTTACTCGTTGTTAGATTAGAAACTGATTTTGACACAGTTGGTCATACTCTTGGTGATATCAAAAAGTCAATTGTTTTTTTATCTCAATTTTACCCTGTTATGTCACCTTAATGCTTTTAATCTTTAACTTTTGTAAGCCACGTTTCCTATTTACTGTTATACTAACATTGACATTTTTTTGTGATTTTTATTGTCCATCACATAAATCAAATTAACGAATCGATTTTCATCAAGCTGTGTTTGGATTTTGCAAGATCCTTGTCACTTTTCGAACTCCATTTAGTAGGAGTTCCATTCACGACTGCTTATTACTTTCCACAGGTAAAAGCCCTCGTCCCGCCTGAAATTGAAGTGGCCTGCCACAACAGCTCTGATTCCTCTACCATATCAGGCCCCTCTGATATTATGAAGACCTTCGTAGGAGAACTGACATCTCGTGGAATCTTTGCTAGGGAGGTTCCATGCTCCAATATTGCATACCACTCGAGATATATTCAGGATGCTGGTAAGTCAATGTTACATTGTACCATTTGCACACATTACACGACCACTACTGTGACCTCCGGCTCCAGACGCGACTTTTGGCGGAACCAGGAAGAAACTTTGATCGCACTACAGTTGCAAGATTGTGGCCAGTAATGGTTGTGACCCTTGGGCTGAAACTTCTGACCAGTTTATACGTGTTCAAAACAGTTAGACTCGCTTGTTCTATCTTAGACCCTATTGCTGACTCTGCATCAGATTTGACCGTTGTCAAGAGCTTAAGGGCAAGTCCCTATAAGAAACAAAAAGTAACTATTGTAGACGACTTAACGATTTTTTAGGACCCGGTCTTCTAAAATACTTGAAGGAAGTTATCAAAAACCCAATGAAACGTAGTAAGAAGTGGGTGTCTACATCTGCACCACAAGACCAGTGGAATGAGGCGAATGCTCAGTATTCATCTGCTGAATACCACACCAACAACTTATTGGTAAGTAAAAACATGAGTCGTACAAAAAAAAAATGACTATAGCAAGTTGATGTCTTATTATTGAAAGAAACAAATATAATGTAGAAAAAAGACTCAAGCCTTAAATAAGTATAATTCAATAGGATTTTCCATTCCAAAGCGTAAATCTCTATGGAAAAGAAAGGGTAAACAAACTCCATGGGCACTTCAAATCAAAATGTATATTAAATATATGTGAAAAATATGTCCCTAGCTAGGTAAGAGAGACGACCAATCAAGCAATAAAATCCAGTATACGCTGATCTCTCATTGTACGGGAAGTTCATTTAAAACAAGGTTAGGTTAAACATACACGCTATTCATAGCTTTGTGGGTCGTCGTGTGAACCACACCAAAATATGTTGTATGTTTACAACAATAAAATCTAATTTGCTATATTACAATCTAAAACTGTATTTTTCTTCAACAGAATCCAGTCCTCTTCGAAGAAACATCCAAACTTATACCATCAAACGCGATTGTCATAGAAATTGCTCCTCACGGTCTTCTACAGGCTATCCTGAAGCGTTCATTGGCAGAATGTACTCATATACCACTCACCAGACGTGCCCACGTTGATCCTGTCAAGTTTTTGTTGGAGGCTGTTGGAAAGTAAGTCATCATCATCATCATCATCAGCCTATTAATGTTCCCACTGCTGGGACACAGGCCTCCTCTCTTTGAGAGGGAATGGGCTATATAATCTACCACGCGGGCCCAGTGCGGATTGGTAGATGTCACATGTCTTCGAATTTTTTGGTTCTAAGACATGCCGGTTTCCTCACGATGTTTTCCTTACACAAAGTAATGTGTCTGCCTGGATTCGAACCCACGACCTACTGTTCGTAAGTGATGCCCAATCAGCCTATAATGTCCTCATTGCGGGGACACAGACCTTCTCTCTATGACTGGGATTGGGCTATAATCCACCACCCGGTTTCAGTGTATTCTCGAAGGTTTTAGTTGTAGGATAATTATGCCGATTTCCTCTCGATATTTTCCATTACCTACTGTTTTGAGAGAAATGGTAAATGAATCAGGAACAAGTTTAAATCGTCACGCTAGCGTTTCTTAGGCCAGCCTTGGTAACGACAACCGTCTTCAGGCACCTACTCGTACCGTATGAAGATTCTGGCCCATCTGTCATGACACATCCTGAAAATAAGAACCGCCCAGTCTCTTTTCAAACTTGCATTAATAACCCTTAAAATATTGATGGACTTATTATTATGTTCCTTTTAGATTGTACTTAGTAGGCCTTAATCCAAAAGTGATGGCGCTGTACCCAAGGGTAGAATTCCCAGTGTCTACTGAAACGCCACTGCTCTCGCATTTGGTCGAGTGGGAACACAGCGAAAAATGGTAATTGCTTTCTTTATTATTTCATTGTTATGCTGCTTCAAAATAGTCCGTTATTGCTTTAGTTACTAAAGTTGAATGTCACTTGCTCGTGGCCTCACATAAAAGCTGCTGGCATGTCGGTAACTTTCTTGGACGGTCAGTAGACATGTTCGTATGGTTTGATGAGTAAGCGCCATTAGGTTTTATCAACCTTAGTAACGAATCAATAAAGTTTAAATTATTACAAGACTAATAAAGTAATTATGTGGCGATGTCCGCCATGATGTGGCGATAGCGCCATCTATCGCAACAGATGCGAACTAACATTGTCAATTCTGCATCGCGCTATCAAAGTTATCCGCCACATTAGCCTATATAGAAAATCCCGACTTACAAATGTCGGGCAGTTAGCCCACCAGACACAACACCCGTCTGGTCGGAGGATCCTCCCTTTTCTATGGGGGATGAGGAACTTTACACCCTGTTCCTCATCACCCCCAAAAGTATATTAAAACGGAATAACAGAATTATTTACCACTTTTCAATTGAAACTGCTTTTTTTAGGCCAAAAGCGAAATACAACGCAAAAGACAGAATTACAACAGCAATGAGAGAATTCGTCCTGTCTATACATGACGATGACTACAAATGTTTTGAAAATTATAAGAGAAACGGTAAGAACATTACGTTTTATTTGGACATGAGAAATTAAAGTATATTTAAAATAGGTTGACAGTGCTAATGATCATATTAAAGTAAGAGGAGAAGGGTAATATTTTTGAAGACAATTAAGTTTGTCAGCGGATTAGTGCCAATCAATCACATACTAAATTTCCTACGTGCATCGGAAAGCACATAAAGCCGTTGGTCCAAGATTATGTGTAGATCTTTATCAGTTGTTACAGGTGTCAGTATCCCGAAAGTTGGTAAGGCAACTAGTCTTACCAACACATATCGCAATATCCTGTATTAACTGGGTTCCATAAGGTTAGGATAGGCCGTCGCTCCATGTCAAATATTGGTAGTCAGCTGCATCCGGGTATACCGGAACATAACTAGGTTCTGGAACTGTGTTCCTAACTGGGAAAAGGCTAAATAGATGATAATATAATAATAATATAATTATTATTTATTATTTATAGTTTATTAATTCCAAAAAAAAGTAGTTAAAAAACTAAAAAACCCGACTGAAAAGACTGAAAAGCAAATAACAAGCACATTTTAAATTAAACAAAACTTGGAAGCAGGTGGGGTCCATTCTATTTTCATTTCATAATTAAATATTCAAAATTTTTTTTTTTTTTCGAAGCCACGATATGGCCCCCAAAACCAGCAATTTTTCTTTGTTTTTTTATTTTAATGCAGCCAGCCAGTGACACTTGCGCCATCAAGACGAATCTAACGACGTATATTTCATTCAAATCCCTTCACCCGTTTAGGAGTTATGAGGGAACAAAGAAACGGACATACATACATACATACATACATACACGTCAAACACATAACCCTCCTTTTGGGCTTCGCCGCAGTCGGGTAAAAAATCTTATTTGTGTAAATCATTACTTCCAAAACATTTTTCGATATAATCAAATAGAAGTATAGTGTTGTAGTGTTTTTGTGTGTGAGTATAGTGTTGTCCTTTCAGATGACATCTACTGAATGATTTTACATGTAACTGACCGGAAATGTAGTTTGTTAATATATGAAAAATTACAGGTGTGTACGTTTTTCCTGAAGCTGGACTATTGACTATAGTCTGGGAAACATTCGCAATGTTCAAAGGAGTAGACTATAGAACCTTGTCCGTTCAATTTACTAACGTACACTTCAACGAAGAAGTTGAAATCAAGGCTGACGACCCTCTGAAACTTGACATCATGATCAATAAGGGAAAACATTATTTTGAGGTCAGTAAGGTTGAAATTGAAACTACTAAACCATACTTCACCGACTCTAGTACAAATTAAAAATATTTGTAATAATTATTATAAGAATGGAAGAAAAAGGCCACGATCATGATAATGATGATCCGCAAGTAATCAATTTTAAATTACAGATAAATCAGAACCTAACAACGGTAGCTAAAGGCTATATCAAAGAAATGGTACCAATAGGATTTCAGCGTCAATTGGAAAAGTCTCCAGATAAAAATAATATTTTTTTGAATACCCAAGATATATACCAAATTCTACGTATGAAAGGATATGCCTACAAGTAAGTACTTATGAAAACAGTATTGATCTGATCAAGCATGATGATAAAAATGTTAAATGCCGTGGAAACTAAATCTAATTTTTATTTTTCAGAGGTAAATTCCAATCGATACATTCAATAACGTGTAACAGCACGACTGCAAATATCAAATACACTGACGAATGGATTCCACTCCTAGACTCACTTTTACAATTTAATGTGATCAAGAGAGAATATGCTGGAATGTCCAAACTGAAATTCTTAAACAACCTGATTATTGACACTGATTATCACTCAAATATTGCTAAGCAAGATGTAGATGGTGTTCCGTGTTTGACTGCTGAGTACTATAAGATTCATGATATTACAAGGTAATTTTCTTCTTTCCAAAATCCATTGGAATTATTTAGATCGCCTATTGGAATGTTTTAGACCTGATTCAATTTTGTGCAAAGATAACGTCTAATGAATATTTTTTTCAGATGTGGTGGAGTAGAAATAAGCAACATTTCTTATTCTGATGTGCCAATCGTTGAATCTGATCCTGACATTCTTTTAACCCATTGCTTTGTTCCACATTTCATACAGGGCAAAATTGACGTAAGTGAACATCTCTTACTTGTATCATTTAGGCCCTGGTCTCTGAGTGAGGGAAGTAAACGTGTACCTCTTCTTACGCACACACCGTGGCACATATTTCCCACGTTATTGCGTTTTTTTTTTCTTCTAGAGCATACCTGGGAACTTTCTAGTTAAAAGATATTGGCGGTCAAACACAACCTTTTATAGGTTGAAAGTTTGACCAAATATCTTCTTTGAACCGCACTCTTATAGAATGCATACACCATCCAAAACTTTAGTTGCGTTACGTAAAATTATGCCATAAGCCGTACAAAAAAAGTGCCAAAAAGTGCCTGTTTCTCAGCAATAATTTTTGCGGAACTTTACTATAATAATTATAATAATACTAGCTGTTGCAAGCGGCTCCACCCGCTACAACTTGAAAATTATTCCATATCTATGTGTTAATCCAGGTTATAAACTATCTGTGTACTGAATTTTATCCGCATCCGGTCAGTAGTTTTTGCGTGAAGAAGTAACAAACAAACACACTCACAAACTTTCGCCTTTATAATATTAGTGCGATTATTATTGGCTGTCTGCTTCATCCGTTTACACCTTGCATAATTTACATCCTTTGGCTGTCATGGCTGAAAATTGTCAGGAGGACTACTACCTACTAACATTTAAAGGCCAATTTAAAACTGTATTTTATTTTTGTAGCTCAAGTCAGCCCTTCACGTGAACATGCAAATAGTGGCTGATAACACTGCACATAATCAAATAAAAGTAACGCAACTATTTTCAACGGACTATACAGAAATATCAAATGTCTTGAAAGAAGTGACTGACGAAATTCCGTACAAAGATTTTGTACTAAATGGATCTACTAAGGATACTGTGGACACATCTACCGTTTTTGCGGTCGACAACTTGTTAGAAGATGAGCATGTAAGTGTATATTGTTATCTAAGAAATCAGTTTGATTTTGCCGTGGTCGCCAGTGGATTGTTTTAAACATTAAGTTTTATTCTTGCAGAAAATGGAAACCATGTCAAGAGTCCTACCAAAATCTACATTTATTTTGGCAGTTGAGAAAGATACGGCTAGAATATCTCCAAAATACAGACGGTTTAACATTATAACATTCATGAACGTCAACAATCATATTTTAATTTTATTGAACACAGTTGACTCTAGTGACAGTGAAAATATCATGCATATGCCAATATCCAATGATAATCAATTCACTTGGATTCCAAGAGTGCAACTGGAGTTAGAGAGGACCAGAAAACTTATTTTGGTCTCAGAAAGGCAGCCGTACTCCGGTCTTTTAGGTAATTTTGCAGTTACATTAAATTTTTTATATGTGTGTATCGGGACAGATTTACGTTCCATCGAAGAGTCTGAGCAAAGTGTTTGCGCACATACTTGTGTTTTGTTTCATAAAATATCTCTTGTGTCTGTAGCTTGTCTTCGCTGTGACTGGGTATCATGATACTTAATGGAATTCTATCAGAAAGACAACAATTTACCTGACCTTATTCAATATTTTGATATAATGGTGTGCTTTTCTCAGGAATGGTGAAGAAACTAAGAGAAGAATACGGCAATAGGATTGGTTTGGTAATAGTCGATGATTATCACGTGGAAAATTTCAATATGGAATCAGAAATATTCAAAGATCAACTTAAAAAAAAACTGTCAATTAATATTTTCAAAAAGGTAAGACATATGATATTCAATAGCTATCACAAAAAATGCAGCAACTATTAATATCGTAAAAGATGAAAGACATACCTAATTATCAATTGTGTGTTTTAGGGACACTGGGGTGGCTACTATAGTATACCAAATGCCAAAGATATGAAAATAACAAATGTTACCTTAACCAGTACATCACCTGGAGATCTCGATAGTTTGAAATGGACTGAACAACCTGATATGCCTGCAAGCAACACTATGGTTCAGGTAAGAAAATGTGACATACTCTAAACAAAAATTACTAAATCCGTAGTCTTTTGATATTTAGTGGTTGATGGTCAAGTAGATGAGGATAATATTTTAAAATGATCATATATTTTTATTTAGGTGTGTTACGTTGGACTTACAAGTGAAGATGCTTATAATGCAGCTGGTACTTCTCTTGAACCAAGCAAGAGCTTCGGGAAGGAGTTTAGTGGTATTGATATCAAGTAAGTCATTTGCTAAAATAAATATAATATTAAGTTGGACCGGAGTAAGGAGCAGGTAAGACCAGGCCCTGTATTCACAAATGCTTCGATTCGATTTCGTTTTCTGAAGTCTTAAGTCAATCTTTTATGTAAACTGCCCGACTGACCCGGAGGTCGTGGACGATTCCCACGAGAAGCATACTTTGTAAAGTTGTTTCCAGTTTGGCCAGGACATTGCAGGCTTGAATCACATGATTGTCTAATAAAAAGATGATTCCGATTTTCTGAAGACACATATAAGCTGGGTGGTCCCGGCTGCCAAATAGTGGTCGTCAAACCATGTCAGGAAATTATTAAATAATTTTTTGGGCAGAGCGTAAGTTAATGTCAGACCACCCATGTTCCTTTTTAGCCCTTTATGTCGAGGCCGCGGTATCTCTTACAACAACACTCAGCCCCGACGGGCGTCGGCCCTTGTGGGCGCCTTCGTTGTTGCTGACATCTCTTTGAGGAGCGCGTGGAACACGAACGCGCCGTTGACACGGCCTGTTGTCGTCATAAGACGGACGGACGGCGAGCTAGCTCATTATTCACCCTCCACAGGCCCGCATATATGGTGGCCGGGAGCAGTCACGTGGCCTTCGACGCCCGAAGCGTCCCCCGTGGCGGCTGGGACGAGAGGTTCTCTACCTCTCGCGTTCCGCCACCTCCTACGCTAGCTTCACTGCTTGGCAGAAGGAGGCGACGGCTTCCCATTCCTCCTCGCCCCGAACCATGGCTTGCACCAGGGCCGGACGCGAGTCGCCGTATGTCAGAGGCCCTTGAGGTGGTTTAGAAACTCTGACACTGGGGTGTGTGGGGGTCGTTAGACCTTACTGCTTACACGATAAGAAGAATATACTTATGAATTATCGAATCGATATTGAATCTTATCTAATTGGCACAGATCAGATACAGACAAGGTAGCCAATGATGAAACAGCAGACAGCAGTTATTTAAGTTGAGATGTTTGTTTCTTTTAGTGGTAGAAGAGTGATGGGATTGCTCCCCGAAGGGGCGTTAAGCAGCTTTGTAGAGGCAGATCCAGAACTGCTATGGCCAGTTCCAGAACATTGGAGCTTGGAGGATGCTGCTACAGTCCCTCTAGCTTATGTGAAAGCATATTATTGTTTGGTAAGATAATTTGTCTTGGAAAATTGTGAACAAACATATTGAGTGCTTTGTTTTTTTTTTACCTCGGTAATATTTCTGTATGTCATGTATGTCATGTTAAGTTATGAAGATGGTGTGTGTTTCCTAAACATGAATTCTATCCTGTCTATTTCGCAGAAAATACTTCTTGAAGTAAATTATTTTGAGAGCAAATCCGTGTTTGTAAATGGCGCTGAGGAACCTTTTGGCCAAGCAGTAATTTCTTTGGCACTTTCCATGGGATACCTGGTATTTGCAGGTGTAGATGATTCACAGAAGAAAAGTATGCTGCTCAAGGTGTTCCCACAAATTGATGGTAAGTCATTGTATTTTTTTTAACTGGTCTAAGATTTGCTATCGAAACTGAGCATGAGGTTCAATTTTCAATTTTCAATTTTCAATTTTTTTTAGACAAGTTTATCAGGTTTTTTTTATCAAAAGTTTCCGAATCTATATTAATTTTGCCCAGTTGTTGGGAAGAGTCTGGCTTGCTCCCCAGTGTACGTGTATACACCAAATGGTGAACCGCGGTTCCGACTAGGACCGCCGACCTATTTTTTGCGGAGCTTGTAAATAGTAGCTTGTATTACTGTGCCGTCAATTCAACAACAGGCAAATAGTTCAAGGGATTTTTTTTTTTAATGACAACTTTTGTTAACAAAAAAAATCTAATTAGTCCGTCAGATAGATTTAAAAAAATATTGGACAAGTATTTTTTCTTTTTTCACGTAAGCAAACAATGAAGACGATACAGTGCTTTGAAAACTCGTGTGACGTCATACAAGATGATTTTTTAGACACCGTCAAAACTTTTTCTAGGCATTAGATATTATCATCCACTAACACAATTTTTGAAAAAAAACGACTTGTAAAATTTTTATTATATCATTTTCACGAAAGAATTATCCGCTCTCTGTGAAACGTTAAAACTTTGCTAAATACTAAAATAAAAAAAAAACATGTATTCAATGATTTTCGCCAAAGATTAATATATCAGAATTTTGACGGTGACATAAAATCATCTTTTATTTTAAGACATTTTTATGTATGGCATTTTTTACCAGTCAGTGACGTCACAAACCCCCACTCAAATCGTTGACGCGTTTTAACTTCGTTAATTTTTATTGATTTGATAAAGCAAAAAATACGTATCCAATATTTTTGGTAATCTAACAGACGCACTAATTAGAATCACATTATTTTTAGTCGGTAAACATTCCTATTGATATGTAAAAAAATCCTTGTTACTTCTGTTAATCACATACTTGTTTGTTCAATAAACTTAGTAAAAACGGATCGTGATGTTAATTTATTTTAAAAACCGAACAGCTATTTTATCGGTTTGTAGGAAAGCAGGTGTGTCGCGTAAATGGTTGTTGAATATTATTACGTACTATGTTCTTTTAATAAATTAAGGATGGCATTATGATCAAGTATGCGTGTTTTGTTACAGAGAAAAACATCGTCTGCTCCCGTATTGATTCTCATAGCACAGTCATTATGAACTCGAATTCAAAGTGCTGCACCGTTGCCATCAACTGTGCTAGTGGGTCATTGCGTCATGTAAGTTAATTGTTCGCTCCTCTAGTAAAGTTACAAATATCTACATATTTTGTTGTTGATTTATTAATATTTTATTATACACTTTGTTCTTTTTTTTATTCCTTAGTTACGATGTTATTCTGCTGAGATAGAGGTCCTGGGTTCGATTCCCGGTGCAAAGAGTTAATAAGAAGCAGCTATGGAGTCTGAATTAGTTCCCAGTTTATGGCAATAAGGTTGCGCCCTATTACTTGGGACTTAAACATAATGACTGGCCAAATGTAACTGTACCATTAGGTAGTCTTATCTCTCTTATCTCTGTAGTCTTATTATTATTATTTATTAAATTTAAAATATTGACTCTTTCTTTTAATATATGTATATTGAATTAATTTGTATTATGCCATTCTCTTTTAATTGTTTTTCAAGTGTACAAGATTATTTTATTTTATTATTGTGAGTTGTCTGGCTTGATTTATTTAGTTCTTAAAAACATTTTTATTGGTTGTATTATATTTTTTAATACGTTTATCTTTGTTTCTTTTAGTCTGCAATGAAATGCGTAGGACCTCAAGGGTACTTATTGGACGCCTGTGATGATGACATACACAATAACGAAGATTTCGGAATGTTTTATTTGTGTGCGGAAAGAAATTATAAAGGTATCAGGATTTCCAGCTTATATAAACCGGAATATGCCGAGGAAAAAAAGGTAAGCCTGTCTTTTTGTGCAATAATAATGTCAAATGCTTTGTTATAAATCAATATAGTGTTATTTCCTATCAGCGAAACAATTAAACGATGAGATAAACAATGACAATCTAGAGGTGTGCTGTCGGACTTCTAAGTCATATAATCAAAATAAAAAATGTAGGTATTTATTCAAATTAGGATGATATCAGCGCTTTTCAAACGTCAATTATTTTTTTTAAAGACAGTACCTTTAAACGCTCATTCTTCGACACATTCTAGTGTTTTAGCTAAGAAACAGAAGTGATGATAAATTTCCTGCAACACATCTGTCTGTTAGGTTAGGAAATATATAAGGGTTCCACTTTTTATTACGCAAACCTTTTTCTTTTTTGGCAGGTGGAAAACCATCGAATAACCCCTCCTGCTCTTGGGCAGAGCGAAAGGGAGTGTCAGACTTCTACTGACTAAAAACCACCCATGTTCCTTCTTAGCCCTCTATGTCGAAGCCGCGATAACTAGTGTACAACCCTTAAAACCAGATTCAATAAAATAGTGTGTAAGAGATAATATTACGATTTACTACAGAGACAAATCAATAAAAAAAAACATAGGTCTAAAGTTCTAACACAAGTTTGATTCCATAAGTAACTCTTCGGAGTTTTGGCACTATTGTGTAACATAGTCAAGTTTTAACATATTCGTATGCTTTCAGGAAATGCAATACATGATAGCGGAAGGCATTCAACAGGGTATGGTTAAGCCTTTGAACCGACTGGTTTATTCTACATCGGAAGTACATAGGGCATTCAGAGTTTTGTCTCTAAAGAAGTTTAGTGGCAAGGTGATAATAAGAATGAAAGATCCTCAAGCTTCGGACAAAGTCTTGGCTGTCACTCCAAGGTATTAGTTTTTATTTTTTTTAATTATTTGACTGCTTCGTTAGTGTAGTCGTCACGAATGCAACTTCTGAGCATGAGTTCGATCCCCGTTTGGTTCGATTCCCGGATCGGGCGTTGCGGATTTGTCTCTTGTTGATGGCGAAAGTGGAAAATAACTTTATCATTGGAAGTCGGGGACTTGAAAGACAATATACCAAAACAAAAAACTTTTTTTTTTCGTTTTCATAAACCACACAAGTTTTTTGTCTGCCAGTTATTTTTTTTTTATAATAAAACATATTTGGTTGTTTTAACATAATCATTTCATAATTATTATTATTTTGAGTGTAAAGTTTTTTTGTATTCTCATTATTGGAGAAACAGACAGAGCACACCAGCAATCAATATTCTATTTGTATTTTGATCTCGATAGATATTGTATAAGTCTTTGGAACCATCTTTCTTCACATTTTAATAACTTTCCAGACTAAACTATTCTGCCGAAGGGACCTACATTGTCGTTTGTGATGAAAGTGGGTTAGGAATCGAAGTGGCTGATCGATTAGTTCAACGAGGTGCTAGAAAAATGCTTCTACACCTGAAACCTGAAGCCTTGGCTGGATATTGCTATACTAAGCTGGCGTAAGTAGATTCTTATTAGTTTTATAGTTACTGATCCTCATGCCTTGTTGGTAGTAATAGCGATCACGTCTATTAGGGACACGATCGCGACAACTGAGCATGAGAACCTGGGTTCGAACCCATTCGGGCAAATTGTCATTGAGTTTGGATTTGTGCCTATTTAAATACACATTCAAGATGATGGCGTAAATAATGTGTAAATGTATCTCAACATACAGTATACATATTAATTAGTAAAGTAAATTTTAAAAAGTATTTATTTGCAACTGCCAATATTGATATTAGAAAGATCTTTGGAAGTAGAAAGTAAAGTGCTGCAGCTTAAAGAAACATTATTTTTTTACTAGCTCTTGGAAAAAACTCAACGTATCAGTCAAGATGTCTTCTGAAAGCCTATCAACAGACAAGGAATGTGTCCATTTACTAAAAGAAGGAACAAAAATGGCGCCGGTACTAGGGATTTTCGTTGTACAAAACTACAATGCGGAACCCAAAGAAATAACTTTGGAATCCGAGAGTATGGTACAGAAATTTAATAACGCTGTCCGGGTTGTTGCAAACTTGGATGTGTCGTCGAGAAACCTTTGCAGTAATTTGAAGTAAGTATGTTATAGAAAAACTGTCTATACCATCTCAGTGACGCCTTAAAGTATTATTATAAGCCTATGTTGTCTGGGCAAAGGCCTTCCTACCCTCCATCCACTTTTCGCGATCTAGTGCGATAGTAGGCCAATCCAGTCCAGCTTATCCCGCCATCTTCTTTTGGTCCAGCCTCTTTTTAGAGTTCCGTAGTCGAATGGTAAAAAAACAGAACCCTTATAAATTCGTCATTTCTGTCTGTCTGTCAATCAAAATTATTTATTTCAAGTTGGCCAGTTACAGGTTCTTTTGAATAGTCGAACAAATACTAAATTTTAATAAGCTAATAAACTAAGCTACAGTCCCACTCACAAGGCATAATAACTGTCAGTGTACTGTAGTTGCCGATACCAAAGCGTTGGTCTCATGAGAAGAATGGCAAGAAGTTTCATGGATACTCTTTTAAATCATAATATTGTTACAAGACTTGTGCGCTCTTTTGAAATTCGTCATTTCTGTCTGTCCGTGTGTCACAGCCACTTTATTCGGAAACTGTTAAGACAACACAGTTGAAACTTGGTAGGTCGATGTATTCTTTGAATGGCTAAACGATTTTTGTTCAAAAAAAAATTTTAGGCTGTCTCCCCATAGTGCTGCACTGCAATGGTGAAATTGACCCTTCATCATATTCCTGCCCTTGTGACATAATAGCAGATAACATGGGGATGTTATTTGGACATTTTTACACCAAAAAACACTAATTAGTCCGTCTGTAAGATCATCGAAAAATATTGAACACGTGTTTCTTGTAATCTCAAAAAAAAAACTCAACGGAAATAAAACGTGTCAAAGATCAAGAGTGGGGTTTTTTGACGTCACTTTGTGGGTATAAAAGTACTAACCTTGTGACGTCACACGACTTGACATGACTTTTCGAAGCACTGTATCGTCTTCATCTTTTGTTTACGTGAAAAAAGAAAAAAAAGTGTCCATTTTTTTTTTGGAAATCTGTCTGACGGACTAATTAGATTTTTTTGGTAAATTACCCTATTGTACTGCTATCATTTTACTTTTTTTTCCTTCATATCATTTTTCACACACTCCATCCATCTTTTCTTTGGTCTGCCCAAGAGGAAGATAGTATGATATGTGTAAAAACAAAGTTGCTTAAATAAATATTTTTCAACAGGCATTTCGTAGTGTTGAACTACGGTTCAAGAACTGCCAGCGAAGAGTACGCGGTCTCTGTAATTGAAAAAATATGTGAGGCACGCAATGAAGTGTGCTTGCCAGCCCTCTCTTACCGCATCCGTTCGATCAATGAGGTATTCCTGTTCAAGCTATTTCAATATTTGCATTTCATTTGCCGCGGTATGAGAACGGTATCGTGAAATAAAAATTGGCGTGTTCTTTGTGGATGTACAGAGGTTTACGTATGTGTTTAGTTGTGAAATAAGCATCTTCTGATTGGTTTTATGCATTTTTAGAATTGGTAGTTAAAAAAACGTTGTGCACTGGTGCAACATTTCTTCTTTATTGTTATAGTACCTAGTTGTCAAATCTGATTCTCTGATGCATTCAAAATAAGAGAAGACATCCAAGCAAGCAAACAAAACGTTGCGACGTAGCCCGAAGAATTGCCTAACTTAGGTGGTGTGCTGGAAATGTTGCCCACAGAGCGGATGGCCAGAAGATGTTGCGTTGGAAGGCCTCCCAATAGGTGGACCGGTGAACTGGTGAAGATTGAGGGGATCCGCTGAATGCGAGTCGCACGGGACCGGTCAATGTGGCGAAGCCTATGTCTAGCAGGAACGTCTTTCGGCTGTAATGATGATGGCTTGTCTGATTAAGGAGGTGTCCGTGTTCGGAGCCACGTCAGCCATTTTCCGTGCCGGTTTAATATTGGTTTTTATTAAATGTAAACAATATACGAGACAAAACCTAACAGAACTTTTATAATTTTTCAGTTCGACAACAATTTAGACAGTGAAACTAAAACACGATCACAGAAACTGTCAACAGTTATGAATGGTTTGGAGACAAGTTTGAAACTGAATTACACGAATGTCGTGTCATTTGATATGAAGAAACGAAACAATTATGAGTTTCTGGAAAAGGTCGCTAAAATGATTGGTAAGTTTTCATTGCATTCAAATCAAAATCATTTATTTCAAATTGGCCAGTCTTGGCAAGGCTCTTTTGAATAGTCGAAAAATACTAAATTTTAATAAGCTAATAAACTAAGCTACAGTCCCACTCACAAGGCATAATAACTGTCAGTGTACTGTAGTTGCCGATTCCAAAGCGTTGGTCTCATGAGAAGAATGGCAAGAAATTTCATGGATACTCTTTTAAATCATAATATTGTTACAAAACTTGTGCGCTGTTATCAAATTAGTTTAGCTAAAAATATAAATCAGAAGGTATTTTCATCGTAACTGTCATCATTACCATTGTCTTGCTCTTATTTCAATTTATTTTGGGTCGTCGCAGTATGATTTTTTCTTTCATACTTCTGTATTAAGCCGGATTTTGATTAGGAGATGTAATATGTATAACATCTTGAGCTATAAATTAGTAGTAGTAGCACAGTGTGAAGGGGCTCGTACAATATGTATGACAAGTGATAAAACATTATATCTCAAGATGTAAGACAGGGTGTAAATCAACCCATCACACAACCGTCGAAGAGCATCATGTACATCAAAGTAAGTCCCCTACGCATTTTTTTTTTGCCGGGGAATCACTTTTCTTTTTGGGGTCAAAAATCACATTTTACGGTAAAACTCAATGTAGCACTTCTAAAACATTGTGCTAGTGGATGCTTTGAATAGTAAACGGGTCATGGAGGTCATTTAAGTGAAGTAACAACAGCTGTAAAATATTTGGAGCTTTGAACCCCAATATCTCCGTAACTACGAGGTTCCCAGGTATGGCTAAAACAAAAAAAATATCGCAATGGTGGTGCGAACAAGTTCCCTTTATTTGCGTTAAGAGTACTTTTACACCCTTTACATATCACATAGTCAAAAGCTGGCTTTAATCGTCATCTCTGCAGTCATCTCCATCCTATATATATCATCCTTCACACAGTCCATCCATGCAACATTATTTTATCAACTCAGTCTTCTTTTACTTTGACAGCCATTCTACTTTCATACTATACATTTGCCTCACATTTTTCTCAAAAAAAAAATAGAAGAATTTAATTCATCATCAATCACAACTAAATTTTTGAACTGTATTTTATTAGGACCTATCAATTGATTAATTCTTCTCCTTTTTATTCATCTGTTGTGCTCTTTGAATTACAATAAAAGAAAATATTATGTTTGTAATTAAATCTTGTCTTTGTACTCAGGAGTGCAACATGTTGACAATATTGGACAAAACCTAACGCTGAGCGAACTCTGCCTCAACGAGACCAGCTTACAAGAAATTAAGTTACTGATCAAAAAGGTCTATGATATAGATTTTTGTACTGACAGGGTCGCACAACTAGATGTTGCGAGGTAAGATAGTAATATTAATTAGAAAATATTATTTTTCTGGTCAAAATGAATCGGATTAATTTTTCTCCTATTACCTAATTGAGATTTTAAATCGACTCAATCCTAATTAAGTTAAAACTTTCCTCACTCTGATTCACCATTTCATAGGCAAACAATACTTCAATATTGTTGATATGATATTTGATTTGAGCTGACTTAAATTTTTAACAAACTTCTAAAAAGTAGGAAGTTCTCAAATCGGTGGTTTGTTACATTTGTTAGCTCATAGCTCCATTAATTACGAACTGGTTTTAACAATTCTTTTTTTAGCTTGAAGAGCTTTAGCACCATAAAGAAAAGAGAAAATACAAAGTTCAACGCTGGTCTTGGAGCATTCTACACGTACACCGACGAAGATGAGTGCATGGCTACAGAACCTATGATACAAATGCCCACCAAACTTAGTAATGGTTCTGAGGTTTGTAAAATATACTAATTTATTTTTTTAAAGGAAAACCAATTGTGCTATCCATTTATTTCGATTAAATATCCAGAATTTCTTGATATTTTTGGTTGTGATTCTTATTGAAACTAGATTAGATTTTCGATCTGCAAGACCACGTCAATTTTTACATAGAACTTCTTTTTCGAACGCGCGAAATTTTTCTTGCGTAACAGATCATGTAAAATGTGTAAGTTCCCCTCAAGGTAGAACAATGACCCAGTGATTTAGCTCTAGAGTGGTGACCGCGAACCGAAAGACGTTGCGTTGATGGGCCTCTCATAAGGTAGACCGATGACCTAGTGAAGGTTGCGAGAATCCACTGGATGGACCGGTCAATGTGGCATTATTTTTATTATTGTTGTTGTTATCAACTATTATTGGCATTTTGTTATTTTTAATTAATGTTCTCATGCTTTGCTGTTTATTATAAGAGTCGTAACATTTGATTTTCGTAGATTTTTTTTTATTTTATTTTTATTTTTTGCAAAATATTTTAGAATTTTTAAATGTGTTTATATTTTCGAGCGTATGGCACTCGTGGGCAGCAGCTGAAAATCAGCGTCAGGTGGTGCACTTTGTGTTGCCATCTGGCATTATGCTGAGCTGAGGCCCTTTTGGCATTATTAGTCTCAATCATTTTGAATTTGGTTCTGTTTATTTTTTAAGTTTTAATTGCCAAATAAACACAATTTTCTTTCTTTCTTTCTTTCATTACTTGGAGGAGGAGAGGTCTAAACCCAGCATTAATAGTACAGGATTGGTCAATATTGGATGGTATATGTCTAGCAGTATTCAGTTAATGAATAACACTAAACAATATTTCCAGGAAGAACAAGAGTTGGATCCAAAAGAAACATACCTTATGCTGATCCCAGGATTTGAAGGTCACCACCAAATCTTAACACGCGTCTCCGAAAGGTTGAAGGTTCAAGCTATGACCTTCCAGCTTGGTCCTGACATGACTGAAGATAGCATACAGAAAATGGCTAGCAATATTATGACGGTGAGTTTGAAACAAAATAATGACAAAATAAAAAAAATATATATGAAACAAAACACTCGCGCGTCGAAAAACATATTTTAGAAACCTCGAAGGCCTTATTACATAAGTGATTAAACCTGGGTTTAACTTAGACTTGGTTTATCTCGCATCACTTCGATAATATTCAAAAGAAAGTGACGGCATGCGAGATAAACCAAGTCTAAGTTAAACCCAGGTTTAACCACTTTTGTAATAAGGCCGCGAAAGTTTATTTTTAATTATCTATATCTATAGACGCCTCACGCTTATTGTCTTGGACTAAAATATCTGTGACATCTATGGACAGACAGACATACAGAAAGACAAAGCTTTTATTTAATCCTTTGGCAAACAAAACAAAATTGACAAATAACTAAATATCTTATGAAATTCGTTTCAACAATTACTGAAATCGTTCTAACTTTTCCAATATCCATTATCCAGTTCAACAGAATATCGAAAACAATTCCTCTGTCCTCGGAAGCTTACACGAAAAATATTGCATTTACTCTTTATATTTCCTAAAGAAAATCTAGGGTCTCGATTCATCTACAATTTCCCGTATATTAAGTACTAACTGATACCCGCGGTTTCGCCCGCGTGGATGTCGGTTATCGCGACAAAAAGTAATCTTTTCACCCCCCCCTTTCAACACCTTTTTTTTTTGGGGTTGGAAAATTATCATATTATTATAACCCCTCCCGCTCTGGGGAGAATGAAAGGGAGTGTCAGACTTCTACTGACTAAAAACCAGCCGTGTTCCTTCTTAGACCCTTGTGTCGGGGTCGCGGTATCTCTTTCGAACAACCCACGGGCCCCTTTCAACTTTTCGCATTAAACTTTATACTATGCCCTTTCTCAGGCTCTATGAAGATCTGTGTAACAAATTTCATTTAAATCGGTTCAGTAGTTTTAGCGTGAAAGCGCGACAGACAGACAGACATACTTTTACATTTATAATATTAATAAGGATTGAACGTTGTGACCTAGTATTGGGAGTCGTTCGTGCTTGCACGCGAGCCGAACAGCCGTACTATAGTTCCCGAACAGTTGTCGTTCTCTTTTATTATAAAAGATTGAATTAATTCAATTGATATTTCCCAAGGAACACTGATGCAGGAACTCAGTGGACTGAGTAATAAAATGGACCGTGATTGGTGAATAAATTGTGGTAGATTTTGTTTTCTTTGTTCGTCCAACTGGGAACCGAATTCGATAAGTTATTCATCACTTCGTTAAATATCCATTGGAATACGGACTTTTTAAATTTCGACCTCGATTGGGGTCGAAAGAAAAACAGTTGGATTAATTGCAGCGGTTGGTGTTCATGTTGGGTTGTTTGTCTTTCTCCTTTGACATTATACTTTGACTTTTTATTTTTACCCGACTGCGGCAAAGTCCAAAAGGAGGGTTATGTGTTTGGCGTGTATGTATGTATGTCTCTCTCTTTGTTCCCTCAAAACTCCTAAACGGATGAAGGGCTAAAACGGAAAAAGCTCCACGCAATTATATACATATATATTCATATTCATATTCTTCAGGTCTTTTCAAAGTTCGAACCAGAAAGGTTCCATATTTCGTGTCGTCCATATTTGTTGTGTACCTGTCGGCTATTTATTTCATTCAACGGAGCGTTGCATTGTTTTTTCTTTTGAAAATCGAAAAACGGTTCTCTTTTGAGTTTAATTTAACACGTTCCTGCTACATAGGTACAATTTTTATTAGTTTGAGAGTGTGTTTGTAATTAAGTATGCAATATTATGTAATAACCGAATAAAGAATACTGGAGGACTGTCTCATTGGTCTAGTTGTCGACTGCTGAGCATGAGGGTCTGGGTTAAACTCCCATTTCTTTCTAGAACATTGCCCCACACTAGGAATTTCTCCTGTATCGTGGGTGCGTTCACAAACATTTAAACTTACATACACAAATGCACAGACAAACAACTATCTGTAGGGCATACAAATATTTGTTCCGTGCTGGGATCGAACCTGCGACACGCAGCGCAGCAGTCCAATCGCTCGGCCACTGCACCAACCGTGTCGTATTTCAACTCGTTCCTAATTTTTATTAGCGGTCTGGATTTGTGTCCGGTTGATGACAATACAATCTCCCCCTATTATAAGGGATTTGAACTAAACTGACGAAGTGTGGGTGTACTATTAGGTAGTCAAGAGCACTAATATGTAAACACTTAGTAAAATTCAAAAGCTATTTTCTCTTGAAACAACGGTTTGTATACTTTGAGATGACACCTATTCCAGAATAGCACAATTTCCAAAAAACAATGTTAGAAAAAAAATGAAAACTTTAATCTCTATAGTACGTGAAAACCACTTTTTAACATTACTGCGTGCTTATAGTCATATTATTATTAGTGCTCGTGAGTACACCTCTGTCTAACTTATCGAAAATTACCGGCGTGATGTTATGTATTTACATATTAAATACATGATCAAAGACAACGACACGCTACATTAAAGGTTAGTCTTGCAGAGATAACAGAATGTCAATTTTGTTTTTCTAGTTCATGAAAAAAAGGTTCGAGTTGAAGTCTAATTTCTACCTACTGGGATACTCCTTCGGTGTAAACGTTGCTCTAGAGCTGGCAGCATTGTTTGAAAAAGAGGGTATGTATTAATTTTTAATTAATTTCCATCGCAACCAGGTTTCTTCATAAATACGAAAATGAAGTGCCTATTAAATTCTGTTCCGCATTGGCGCCTCTTTGCGGCAAAATTAAAACTTCCTCTCAACCAATTTCAATTTCTTTTTTGTCGTTTCCTCAGAAAATAATGTTAAAATTATTAAGACAACATTTAACAAAAGGGAAGACTTTTATAGATCGAATCCCTTGCGTCACATTATTTCAAACTTTGACTTTTATGGAGCACATTTTAATTTCGAAAAATCCTCTTGCTTATCTATTAAAACACCGGCTTCCTTTATTTAGGATCTTAGCAATTTCGAACTCTTTTAAGAATCACTCAGAGTTTAATTTCCATTGGCAGGACAATCTATAAGATAATTATTTGGACTTATTTTTCAGGTCGCGTGGGAACTGTATACTGCCTGGACAGCAGCCCAGATGCATTAAGGGTTCAACTAGACGCTTACGTCGGCAATTTAACCGATACGGAGCTACAAAATTCTATCGTCGAACACATGTACCGTCTTATGACAGGTACGGACAGTGAAGAACTGAAGAAGGATTTGGAGAAGTCAGAAAGCTGGCCGGAGAAGGTAGAAGCGTGTGTTAATAGGCTGAGAGAGTTAGCTAGCTACTCGAACCAGTACAAGAGGTCTATTCTTCAGGCCGCATATCGAAGAATCATGTTGGCCAGACAGTATGAGCCTAAGTTTAAGCTAGAATCGGAACTGATTCTCATGAAGGGCATCCCTCATCCAAAAGCTGAAGCATTACCAGAAGACTACAACCTATCGAAGTACACTAACAAACCAGTACAAGTATTCAATTTAGAATCCGACCACGCCTCAGCGCCATATGATTGCAGAGTATCCAACATCGTGAATAAATTCCTAGGACCTGAACTGCTTTCAAAATTCGAAAAACAGGCTCTTTGTGATACGTATTTGGTGGAATCCTTCAAGATGTTGTAGTTTTGTTTTGTTCTTTTATGTTTGTAATGTCTGTTCTTAAATATTGATAAAGTGTGGTCAAGCCATATTTGTGATCGTACATCTGCGCACAGATATTATCTCAATATAAGTACTTCCCAAGGTAACTTTTACAGTCCTGTCGGTCGGTTCATAATTGGTCCGTCCCAGTATGAAGGATCCTTGTAGAGTTACCTTTGAAAGTGTTCGCATTTGACTGCAATTTTGGTAGAATAATTTAGTTACTTTATTGTCCTGTGTAGTTATTAATATACTTACTATGATCATCACCAGTTACTAAGCTATTTTAAATACGGCCATTGATTATTATTTTAGATTTATAATAAATTATATTACTTTTACTTAAACTTTTTATTTTTATTAATCCTTCGTCCTTTAGAAATTCTATACATTAATCAGCCTTTGATTGCCATTTTATCAAAACTTTTTGGTTTTTATAAATCATTAATTAGGCTTTAGAACTCCTAATTGCTAAGTAACAATTTTGATATCGATTTAGTATAAAACAAAGCCTTTTGGAGATTAATGTTGTTTAGAACAGATACCTAATTAATTGGTTTAAGAGGTTTATTTGTTCAAACTGGAGAAGACTTGATCAGTCAAACGTTTCCAAAATAATTATGTATAAAATCTCTACGCAAAAACATTGTCAACATAAACGTGAATTGATAAGCCTTTTTTTGGGGTGGTGGGAAATCATCAAATAACCCCTCCTGCTCTTGGGCAGAGCGAAAGGCAGTGTCAGACATCTACTGACTAAAAACCACCTATATTCCTTTGTAGCCCTATATGTCAAGGCCGCGGTGTCTCTTACAACATCCCGCAGCCAAATCGATAAGCCTCAAACCGATACTTGACCTCTTAAGTACCTAATTTCTCTTAACTATTTTAAATGTGAAATAACTCTTTCTCTCCTTCTGTTAGGCTGAAACATAGACTAAATCATAGATTAGTTTACATCCAGGATATTTTCAGATGTTCAAAATTTGTGAAATACTAAACCTTAATGGATAGTGGGAAGTAAGTCCCACCCAACTCTAATTAACCCAAGGGCTGGCTTTTATTTTGGCCAGAAGCCATGTTGCCATACAACGTGGCAATGCCGCCAGTCTTTTGGGAACATAACCGGCTGATAGTGTTGAGGAACAGTTTTTTTATGCCTTTTTTACAGTTTTTTGTAAGTTTATTTAATAGTTCCAAATTAATGTACATAGTTTACTTACAAAATCATTTCACTTTAATTGAATCAATTCATAAAGGGTAATTCCTGAATGTTACAAAACAATGTCATGCATTACCCTAAAGGCCTTTGGTAATATCTTTAAGGACTAATTTTACTCTCAAGAGTTCACCTTGCATTTTATTAAAAAACGCAATTTTCCTTGTAACGAAATGAATTTTTAAATGACCACGAAACCGCTGGAGCCACTTTGGGGAGTTATTACCTCCGTTTTAAGAAGCGAAATTTTGATGAAGGTAAAACATCCTGCAGTTTACCTTCTAATTCTAGAGATAAGACAGGATCTGCCTGGATCTTCCTGGTTAGTGAGAGTTTTGAAAAGTAAACCGTACGTTTATATCGGAATAAAACCTCTATCATCTGTAAATTAATAAAATTAATAGTTACCAATTTCTAGGGTTACACACAAAAACAATAGAATCTCCTTTTATGTAGAATTACACACTATAAATTTTTTGGCCGCAATCGGCGGATCTTCGAATAAGGTTACGTACATATACTTCAGCGGAGAGCAGCGGTGACCCAATGGTGTCGGCCGCGACTTACGAACAGAAGTCGTGGGTTCTCCCCAGGCAAGCGCATAACTTTATGTAATTTATTTCATCACCGCTGCACTCAAAACGGTGAAGGAAAACATCGTGAGGAAACCGGCATGTCTTAGAACCAAACAATTTCGAAGACATGTGACATCTACTAACCCGCACTGGGACCGCGTGGTGGATTATATCCCTCTCCTGGGCGGAGGAGGCCTGAGTCCCTGCAGTGGTAACATCAAAGGCTGATGATGACATATACTTCCTCCGTATATGTACGTTGCCTATTACATCAAACATCCTTGTCAAACCCATAGTAACATTCTGCTTTTAACAATGTTAAAGATACCTTTAATGTCATTTTGTATTGAAAAGTGGGCGTTTATGTAAATTTTAAACTGTAGCTGTCAATACGTTTAATGTGACGGAATGCAGGTAGTATGATTGCAGTGCAATACCAGCGATAATATCAGTTTGACATATATTTCAACCCTTTAACAAGGGTTAAAGGGTTGAAATATATGTAAATAATAATATATGTATATATTATGTATGTATTAATATAATTATAAGTTTATTGAACCGTCAAATAACTTAAGTTGATAGAATGAAATCATTTCAGTAAAGTCACTTTCTACTTATTTCAGTAAATCTATCAAAAATCAGATTAAGATTTTTTATACTAATTAGCCCACATTCCAAATCTCCAAGCGAAATCAGGTCACTCCGTGAGTATTTAAATATTTTCGAAAACTTTCGTCTTTGTAAAATCCACGAGTTGCGATCTCAGCTCAGATAATATCATAAACTGAGGAACTTTGGTAACTTTGTGGACTTATCTGTACGATTTAAGGGCACCCAGCAGATTTATACAAGGAAAACCGTGGGAGTAGAAACTTTGATCGTATTTTCTTTTATTTACCTACTTTTTATTCAGGTATTTGGTGTTACTTCTGGGGCGTAAACAAAAATGTAATGATGATGAAAGAAGGTATTTTATTAATCATGTTTTTGAAGGGACTTAATAAATAAATTTTTTTTTTTTTACTGTAAAAGAAAAACATAAGTACTGAAATTGCCACGGGAAATTTTCCGTGACTTTCAATAGGGATGTTTTTTTGTTTTATCAAATCAACAAAAATTGACGAAGTCAAAACGCGTCAAATATTTGAGTGGGGGCTTGTGACGTCACTGACCCCTAAAAATTACATACTAATGTCTAAGAATGTGACGTCACACGAGTTTTCAAAGCACTGTATCGTATTCGTTGTTTGATTACGTTGAAAAAAGAAAAATATGTGTCCAATATTATTAACTACCGAAATAAAAATCGCTGGTTCTTGGTAGTGAAAACAAAAGTGTAATAAGTCAATCAGAAATACATAAACAAAAAGTATCAAAAAATAGACAAAAGGTATAAAAAAGAGACTTCAAAACATAAAGCCTAGGGCAGACTTGCACAAATATATTTTGGAAATATATCTAACGGACTAATTACATTTTTTTTTGTTAACTACCCTATTCTTACATTTTTGCAATTGCAATGATCATAGGATGACTTATCAGTGATGCGCATATGGTAGCAAGTTTGTGTTGATAAGATTTTTCAACTGCAATAACTACCAAAATCTATTGAAACATAGTTTTCGTTTTTATTTAATATAAACTTTAAAGGATAACTTCTCAAAAATTCTTCCTTGACGATTTCTGATGTAGTGTGCCCGTGATTTTAAAATTGTACAAAGTTAATAACTGGCTTGCACTGTGGCACAAAAAAAAACGTGACGAAAGTTCGAGTAGAATTTATGAGATTCTGCTTTCAAAGATTTATCGAAATTTTCTAAGGATCGTGGTATCATAAATAATATAACCAGCATCTAATTTAAATATAAACAGGTTTTTAAGCCCGATGCAAGAGTTAATTTATGGAAAACCATTTATTATTAAGATTTCGATTTGGAGAACTCACGAATTCTGTTGCACCTGCATCGTTATCATAAGAGTTTACCTTTTCTTTAGTAATTTCATTTGGTAGATACCAACGAAGAAAAAAAAACTAAAGAAAATCTCACGTGCGTTGATATTTTACATAAGAAAAACGGCTTTCTCGTGATGACCGTGAAATCTATTATGAGATAAGACCTATTCCGCAATAAATAGTATGGCTTCCAAAACGTTAAATGATAAAAGGGTATTTCACCAAATAGATTTAAAAAAAATAATGGACACGTTTCCGTCAGATAGATTAAAAAAAAATAATGGACACGTTTTTTTTTTTATTTAAACAAAATTTGAACACAATACAGTGCTTCGAAAAGTCGCGTCAAGTCGTGTGATGTCACAAGCTTAGTACTTTTCACCCACAAACGTCAAAAGCCCCCACAGATCTTTGACACGCTTTATTTTCGTCAATTTTTATTAATTTGATAAAACAAAAAACACGTATTCAATATTTTTCCATAATCTAACAGACATACTAATTAGATTTGATTGGTAAAATACCCTACTGATACAGTAGGCAAAATAACTTGATAAAACTTTATGTGTACATAAGTGCGTCAAGACTTTTACGCGTGGCGCTCAAAATCAAAAATCATTTTTTTTTCAATTAAAATCAAAATATTTTTATTACACATAGGCCTACATAGGCACTTATAAAACATTGATATAAAGGTGCTCATTTTGACTACATAAATTTTTGTTATCATCGAAGAGGTAGAGGTATAACCAATAAGTGCACCCACTTTTCGCCAGTTAAGTTTAAGTTTCCATTAACCGGGTAGGCTTTTTTTTTATTTGGGGGTGGGAAATCATCGAATAACCCCTCCCGCTTCCCGTTATACCACCTCTTTCCCTAGCATCACTACTTCGCTGCAGAAGGCGACGTCACCCTAGTCCCTCTCACCCCGGACCATGGCTTACACCAGGGCCGGACGCGAGATGTTGCAGTCGCCGAAAACACGGTGGGGCTCCGCCCAAGCAGAGCAGACCCTTCCGCTCTTGGGCAGAACGAAAGGGAGTGTCAAACTTCTACTGACTAAAAACCACTCATGTTTCTTCTTAGCCCTATATGTCAAGGCCGCGGTATCTCTTACAACATCCCGTAGTCCTAACCGGGCAGGCCTCGGAAATCACTTTAAACCATTGGTCCCCGCTGTCATTCATAGATCTCCGACAGTCGTAACAAGTACACTAACCCGAAAGTCTTACAAACAGAAGAAAAGATATCCCCGCACAAACTGATTTGTAGACGTTAGATAGGCAGCTCTATATCATATACTTGTATGGTTCAACTATGTTGGGGTCACACATGACAATAGGGGATCGGACAAAAAAAAAATATTTTTCTGTCAGATAGATTTCCGAAAATATTGAACACTACATATATTTTCTCTTCTTTCCTAAATAAAAATATGAAGACGATACAGTGCTTCGAAAACTCGTGTGACCTCACATGTCAGTACATGTTTTACCTCCAAGTGACACCCCAAGCCCCGCTCATGATCTATGACGCGTTTTATATTTGTCATTTTTTTTTTAAGTTTATAAAACACAAAACCCGTATCCAATATTTTTCGATAATCTAACTGACAGACTAAACAGAATCATATTTTTTGAGTCACTCCGATGGGGTTTTATATAGATATTATATTGAAAACTGCCATAAAAGTGTTGTTATTAATACAAATTATTTTATTGAATGTTGCACATTAAAACACAGAATGTACAAGGTTTTAAAATGTAAATTATAATTATTGAAACATTTATCAGCTGATAATTGCAGTGCGAAAACGTAAATTACGTACAAAAGTATATTTTATTGTTTAATGAATATTCATTACAACCAGGCTTGGTGGTAATGTGTTTGGGTATAGGTACTGTTTCTCCTTTTAATTCAGTTATTATTTTATCACAGTTTCTCTAGAAAACATCAAAAACATTCTTCTTCGTGTCTATCAAGACTTTCAAAGCTAATTAGATTTGTATCGACCAGCAGGGCTATTGCGTTTCTTTTAAATGACAGTGGCTATCATATTGTCCATGGATTAACTGTCAAATTGGTTATGGTTTAGTACAATATGGAACCATTTTACAGTTAATTGATGGACACTATAATTATGATAGCCACTGTCATTTAAAAGATACGCAATAGCTCTGCAGAAGTCAGGCACATTGACGGCGTTTGTTGTGGCTTCGGACTGGTCTCTCAAAGTTCAGGTGGATTGCACAAAGAGCAGGTCAGGAGATGAGCCATGGTCTAGAAATAGATAACGCAGTCGTACTTAAGACCAGGCACTCTAAAATAATTTCCACGCAAGCTCCGCCCCATTCATCCCGCCACTCCGCGCGATGTGCTAGACGCTAGCACATCAGTAATAAAGTCGAATACCGCGTGCGCTTTTTGATCGCGTTCAAGCACGAAACTAAATGTCGTAAGTCTCAATTCTTATTTCGTTTATAACTAAAGTAGTAATTGATCTGGAGAAAAAATATCTTGTGGCTGGATAGTAAACTATATTTTCTTACAGTGAACATTTATTTTAGACATAAAGGCGGAGCAATCTTGAGGAAAAATGTAATAATCGTTAAAAAAGACATGATTTTCGAATAAAAAATGAATCGAGCGAAAATGCTACAATCACGTAACTGTCTTGTACATGGAAAGAAAAAGATCCAATAAATCATATACTAAAGTTCCATTTTGATTGTATGTACGACTGTTTCAGAATATTAATGCAAATTAACATAAATTTAGGGAGCCTCCTCTTAACATTATCGGTATACCCTCACCGGAAGGACTTGTATCTGCAGTGGGCTTACCTGGCTTCCAAGTGAGTGTAGAGTCTTCCAGGTGGGCCATAGTAGTTGGTGACTCCCTAGGAGCTTTTCTGCAGGCTCAACACTCGATGACTCCCTGCGGTTCAAAATAACAATATTGCCTTGTGTATAAAAGAATGTTGTGTGCTTTTTATATTAAAAAAAATACAAGGTATGTTCGTACATTTTGATAACTAAACTATCAAGTTTCCAGCACCTCTATATTTCAGTATACATTTTAAAATTTCCGTAACACTATTTCAGAAACTGGAGTGCTATTTAAAACTGGGGTAAAGCGAATAACGTGAAAAATTCAGTCGTACTTCACTGGATTAGGTAAATGGTTCGTAAGGATGCATGAGCACATGGAAAACCCTAGTTCTAGGGTTCTATTGTACCTGATTTACGTGGACTGTATAGAAACGAACCTGGGTGTGCTATCGATGTATGCGGTGAATTGTGCCTAGAGAGTAAACAAATCACGTGCAAATAAAAACCAATAACTATATTTTCAATAAATGTATTTTCAACTATGCTTTGTGTGGCTGTTTACATAAAAACTTATAGTGTCTCGGAAAAGTCTGTCAAGGCGTGCTTATCAATAACGAAACACAAAGTTTCACTCAATCTTTCATCATGAACATCTTTCAGATGGAGTGACTATATCTATCTGACCTCCCTATCCCCGTTAGCACTGGAAATACGGTACCCCTTGGTAAAACTGGTTGTCAGTCTTTTGAGAGCAGCGGTGGCCCAGTGGTATCGGCCCCGATTTACGAACAGTAGGTCGTGAGTTCGAATCCGGACAGGCGCATTACTTTGTGTAATTTATTTCATCACCGCTGCTCTCAAAACGGTGAAGGAAAACATCGTGAGGAAACCGGCATGTCTTAAAATCAAAAAATTCGAAGACATGTGACATCTACCAACCCGCACTGGGCCCGCGTGGTAGATTATAGCCCATCCCTCTCCTAGAGAGGAGGCCTGAGTCCCTGCAGTGGGAACATTATAGGCTGATGATGATGAGTCTTTTGGCCAATGACTCTTTGTAGCGACTGTCAAAGATCTATAAATGCAACCGGGTCCAACAGCTAAACGTGCTCTTCGAGGCCCGGAGAAAACTCGGTATATAATAAGTGATGACCCATCCACGGGCCATACTAGGCAAGCACGACTTATCCTAAGGATAGACCCACGTCGCTGTTATTATTTTGTTCATGAGCTTTTCCACTAGCTTTAAACCGGCCATCAACTGTACGAAAAATTTAAAAAGCCATGATCAAAAATCCTACTTCTTACTAATATTATACGCGCGAAAGTTTTAAAGTATGGATGTCTGTTACTCTTTCACGCAGAACGTACTGAACGGATTTGGATAAAATTTGGTACACAGATAGTTTATAACCTGGATTAACACATAGGATAGTTTTTATTCCGATTTTATCTTCCCATGGGATAATTTTCAAGTTGTAGCGGGTGAAGCCGCTGGCAGTATCAAGTCTTACAAAATGAACGGAAAGAGTAACAGACATTTTCTTTTTCATTTCGCAATATTCGTCATGATACTCGTAAGCATCGCTAGAGCTTACTGTTTGCCCTGCGTCTTCATTCTTTTGTTTCCCTTTCCTTACTGCAATATTGCCATGACATCCAGCGTAACTTAACCCCCATGATTGCCACTACACGCGGCGAATATTAAGCAAAAGTTATTTATTTCCTTCTTTAATGAGGTATCTACATTGGCTGGTCATGTTATTCAAATTGTTACATGTCTCGATTGCGAATGTTTTCACCATTTATACTTTTATGATGAAAAGTTTTATTGTTTTTTTTTGTTTTGAAAAGATGTTTTAAGATTTTTGTTTTGTAGTTTTAGTACGATTCCCAAAGAGAAAGGTTTTAGTTTTTTAGGATAAATAATGAATGCTGATGGACTTTATGAAATATTGGAGTTCTGCCAATATTGGCAAGTCTGTCAAAACAAAAACAAAACTGTATCTTATGAATTAGTTGTTTAAATATTAAAGAATTGAAGCGTCTAGTTTGAACTCGTTATAAATTCACAAAGAGTGTTGGTGTTATATTCTATTGCGAATTATAGAGCAATTTCTACCTTGTGATCAGTACGGTATTAGGTGTGTTTTCTACTTAATAGATTGTTAGAATATTTTATGTCTGGTGAATACATGCGACAGTACAACAACCTTAAGATTATTTTTTTGTTTTGTTATGTTTGTTCGTAACATAGATTTTTTCCGGATTGTGTGCAGTATGTCGGTTTGTGTGAGCGTAATTTTTAGTATTATAATATAAATTTTTTTTTTCACGGCTTAATAATAACAGCCTTTTGGCTCTATGTGGCTCTATATTAGGTAAGGCCGTGCTTGTCCAGGTTGTCTTGTTAACCTGTGGGCTCGGGTTGTCTTTCGTTTCTTAGATCATTGACAGTCATTACGGCGGGATTCAGTGGCCCAAAAGTCTTACTATCAGTTTTACCAAGGAGATCGTATTACTGAGGTTCTATAGGAATGTAAAATATAAAGAAAGAAAGAAAATTGCGTTTACTTGGCAAAAAAACCTTTAAATTAACAAAACAAATTCAAAATGATTGAAACTAATAATGCCAAAAGGGCCTCAGCTCAGCATAATGCCAGATGGCAACACAAAGTGCACCACCTTATGCTAATTTTCAGCTGCTGCCCACGAGTGCCATACGCTCGAAAATATAAACAACAATAGCATGAGAACATTAATAAAAAACAAAATGCCAATAATAATAAAAATAAAGATTTTAAAGGATTTTGGCAACAGACAAAAAAGTTGAGCCCAAAACCTAGCGTCCCTGTGAGTATCAACGGCATCAGCGAACCAAAAGACATTGCGAATGTGTTTAGATGTCACTTTCAAGTGGAGTCTCCGCTAAAAGGTGAGCAGAGCAGGGATGCGGGGGTCGTCGTGTCAGCGGTGCCTGAGCGTGTCACAGCAAAACAAGTTGCTCTTATAATAAAGGGCATGACTCGAGGGAAGTCGCCCGGACACGACGGCCTCAGCATCGAACATTTTCAGCATGCGGGGCCACACCTCTCGAGACTACTGGCTCTTTTGTTTACACTCTGTATTAGGCATTCGTACCTGCCAAGTGATCTGATGAAGACGGTGGTAGTGCCCATAATTAAAAACAAGACCGGAGATACTTCTGACAAGTGCAACTACCGCCCGATATCATTGGCTACGACCACAGCTAAGGTACTTGATGGCCTGCTTGAGAGACAGCTTAGAGAACACCTCAATTTAAACGACGCTCAGTTCGGCTTTAGGTCTGGACTATCGACAGAATGTGCGGTAATGTCTCTGAAGCAGACTGTCAGGTATTATACAGATAGGAGCACGCCCGTGTACGCTGCCTTTCTTGATCTCTCCAAGGCTTTTGACCTGGTTAGGTATGATATTCTCTGGCGTAAATTGAAGGATACAGGTGTGCCAGGTGAAACAATTAATATTTTTAAATATTGGTATGACCACCAAACTAACCAGGTCAAATGGCTCGGCGAGCTTTCCGACGAGTACAGGTTGCAGTGTGGAGTGAGGCAGGGGGGGTTAACATCCCCTTCACTCTTCAACTTGTACGTAAATGGGCTTATTGTTGGGCTGAGGGACACCGGAGTAGGATGCTCAATTGATGGTTACTGTATCAACAGTATTAGTTATGCAGACGATATGGTGTTGCTCAGCCCATCATCGGCCGCGCTCGGAAGGCTGATAAGTGTGTGTGAGGAGTATGCGAGAGTACACGGTCTCCTATACAATGTTGGAAAAAGTGAGCTCCTCGTATTTAAAGCTAGAGGTCGTAGGCTTGGGAATGTGGCACCCGTGCTACTTAACGCTGTCGCTCTTCAAAGAGTGACCGAGTTTAAATACCTCGGCCATGTGGTCGACGAGGATTTAAAAGATGACGGGGATATAGAAAGGGAGAGGAGGGCGATGGCGGTCCGCTGTAACATGTTGGCACGCAGATTTGCGAGGTGTAGTTTAGAGGTAAAGATAACTTTGTTTAAAGCTTTCTGCCAAACTCTCTACACCTGCAATCTGTGGGTCAACTACACGCAGCGGGCCATCAACGCTCTCCGAGTTCAATATAATAACGCGTTCAGGGTGCTCGTGGGGCTCCCACGCTGCTGTAGTGCGTCTGCGATGTTTGCACACGCGCATACAGACGGCTTCCACACTGTGCTGCGGCGTCGCATCGCTTCGTTGATGTTCCGTACGCGTGGGAGCCCCAACACCATCCTGAACGTGCTTAGTCACAAGCTGGACAGCCCCCTTCTGGGGCACTGGGTTCAAATACAAGTGCGTGTGCCCGGAGCCCCAGCGCAGGGCAAATACTTAAATTAATATGAAATTAACGTAATTTAATTTATTTTTTTAAATGCAATTTTATAATAAAATGTCTATGATTTATGTAATAATGTAATTTATAAATTTAATGTCCAGTTTTAATTTTTAACTTTTAAATGTATTTATTTAATGTAATGTTTTAATTTTTCAATGTATTTATTTTAAAGTAAAGTTTTGATTTTTGTAATTTTATCTCCTAATTTTTAATGTAACATAGTTTATAAGTCTCTACTAACACATATTATGGACCAAAATGTCTGAAATAAAAAGATTTTATTTTATTTTTTTATTTTATTTAATAATAATTGATAACAGTAACAAAGGAAAAATAAAAACAACAACAATAATAAAAATAAAAAATGACAAAAACCTTCAAAATTGATACATTAGAAATAATTATATAAAGTTAAAATAAAATAAAATTAGTAACATAAAAAAAAATTGTATAACGTATAAAATATTGGTATTCAACTGCATCCCTTTCGATACCGAAATAATATAACAGTAGGCAGAAATTTTGAAGTTGTGCACAAACCCTTGTGGACATACTAGTTCAATATAAAGTAGGTTTTGAACCACACAAAGCACCTACCTTGGAAAAGTACGTATAAAAGCTGCGACACCGCATATTTGTTTTAACTTTGAATCGTCTTTCACACCATTTACCTACTTTCCCCCAGTTGTCAGAGTTTGCAAGACATTCATATTCATTTAGCTAGTTTTCAAACAGTGTAATTCGTTTTAAATTTTAGTTTAATATTGAAATTTGAAGAAAGTCTTGGTATGGTTTAAGGATTTAGGTAGGGCACAGATTGGTCTATCGTTGATCAATGAGCGTGGTGCGAGTATATTTTTCTTAAAATACTGCTAACTACGATTTTCTTCGCAGAAAAACAACATAGCTTCGATTATTCAAAAATGGAGGAGATTTCCGATGTTCCTGAAGAATTCAAAGACCCAATTTTTCCCTGCTTGGATTTACTAAAAAGAGGCAACATACATCTTTATGCCGAGAACAAACCGCTTTGGTATAAATACAGTCGCCTTTCATTGAATATGATGTTTTCGATCCTGTACCAGATTGGGTTGACAATGTATTTGGGAAACGTGTTCCGAGGGGATCTTAAACTGGATGAATTGGCTATTGTTGTAAGCGTCTATGTGGTTAGCATGCAAGGTAAGACTTTTGTATTACAATGTTTTTGATCACGTTAAGTTAAATAACAACATTTTGAAGAAATTTGATCTCTTACACCAACCCATACTGTTGAATTACTTCCCACAATAGTTTTAAAAAAAAATCTAATTAGACACGTCCTAATCAAATCAATAGGGTAGTTAACAAAAAAATATAATTAGTCCGTCATATAGATTAAAAAAAAATATTGGACGACACGTACTTTTTTTTTCACGTAAACAAACAATAAAGACGATACAGTGCTTTGAAAACTTGTGTGACGCCATACTCTAAGACATGAGTATGACATTTTTTAGCGGTCAATGACGTCACCAACCCCCACTCAAATCTTTGACGCGTTTTATCTTCGTAAATTTTATTGTTTTTATAAAACAAAAAATACGTATCCAATATTTTTCGATAATCTAACAGACGGACTAATTAGTATCACATTTTTTTTAGTCAGTGAACATCCCTATTGCGTGGATACGCGATCATCGCTGTCATGAGACAACTATTGCTTAGGAATACCAGCAAACAATGTTTGAGTGAATGTCACTTTGTCACGCGATGATCGCATTTCTTAGATCGCGGCACACATTTTCACTTACATTCCACGTGTGTATTCGCCAGAGTGAGATACTCTTTGCAGCGTCACCGTTACTATAATAATATCCTTATTCTCGTGCATTACTATTCAAACATCACGTCTCCGGTAACCGTATTCTCACGTCAAAATTCTCGAATACACAGGAGCTTCCCAATTTCCCCTAACATTTTTCCTCCATATTTTCTCGAAATTCAAAGAAGAAGAGTCGTTTTCGCCAACGTTTTATATCAACACCGTGCATACGGTAACATGCTGTATACTTTTAACTGAACACTGAATTTCCCAGCTATACTCAAAGCGATGGTCGTCATCCTTCACAAGAAGGAAATAAGGGCGATTATCCTGCAAATGGGCAGCTTGTGGAGGACTGAAGACCTCACTGAAGTACAGATTAACAAGAAGAATTCTCTACTGAAGAGACTAAAGTTTTGTTATGCAGGTGAGAAACTCGCAATTTAATATACGACTTCTGTAAAGTTTAAAGTTTTTTAGTAATTTTGACCAAGGGAGCTCTTAGCGGAGTTGCTGGGTGTAGCCTAGCTAATTGAGATTTGTACTTAAAACTTCTTCTGGCAGGTGGTACTACTTGAAAATAATTAGGTTGGAAAGGCTTATCTTGAAGAATTTCAAGAATTTAGTAAACTCCATTAAAAACGGATTAAAAAATGGTCGCTATGTTAATCAAAAGTAAGAAAATCATTGGTCGAGTACCTATTACGAAGCTGTTCATTTCTTTTATTGTCGTGGTACTGTGTAATTTATCATTTTAAAAGCACTCTGAACTCTTAATATTAAATGACTAGGATAACCTAAGTGGTTGCCATGAGTAATTTGTTTGGAATTAATTAATCACACTTTTATACGAGTATTATAAAGGCGAAAGTTTGTGAGTGTGTATGTTTGTTACTCTTTCGCACAAAATCTACTGAACGGATTTGAATAAAATTTCGTACACAGATAGTTTATAACCGGGATTAACACATCAAATTTTTTAGTTTTTATCCTGATTTTATCGTCCCTTGGGAATATTTTCGTGTTGTAGCGGGCGAAGCCGAAGTCTGCTGAAGTGGCCATTTTAGACATCCAGGACTAACTATTTTACGTGCTTCCCAAAGCACAGAGGAAACTCGGTATGCCAAACCCATCCACAGACCAACCTTAGTAAGCGTGACATTATCTGGAACATCGACCGTTGAATGACACCACCGATGTGGCTATGATTATTAAGCGACGAGCGCATTCTGATCAAACAAGACGATGGCGTTTGTGCTAAAAACTCCATAGAGAACTATAGATTTCTCTTCGAGACCGGTACTCCGATTCTGCACCTCTGACGTCACTCATCATTCCCGAACGTTCCATTATTCACTGGCAACTCGAGGCGACAATGTACGGGTTATGATGTGACGTCATAACTCACTGCCTTTGTCGAAGTTATTGACTACATAAAAGTAGTTCCTTCATAATTCCCTAGTAGAATAGTTCTTCATGTCCTGGTATGTGGTCGTACAGATTTGTTGGAAGTCTGAAATTCTGGTCCGGTCTTAGACAGTGATGTTGTAATTTGCTGTGATAATGTTCAAGCGTTATTGATATAAACATTTGTTAAATTACTTATATTGGTTAATAAAAATGGCGGTGTACTATAAACGTGTGGTGGAAGGCAGATGTGAGACAGATTAAGAAAAAAAGTATTTGGCGGTTTTGATAACATCATTTGTAGAAAACGAATGAAAAATGAAGCCGAATTGCGTAATATTATATGCATTTTAAATTTAAAAAGAAATCTAAGGCTAATAAAATAAAATTGAAGAGATTTTGCATTTAATGAGAAACACATACACATACGCTAACGAGGGGATTAGTATTTCTAGAGACTTCAATAGTCACCAAACTTTTATTAGGGTTACGGATTACTTTATCTTTTATAGTCAGTGTCATTATTCATCAGGGTTTGTCCAGTATATTGGATTTTTGATTACAAACACTATTTTTGTATAGGTCACAAGTCGATGTTTAGAACTCAGGCAGGCAGTTTCTGAGGTTAATTTTATACCTACTAATCAAAAAACGCACATTATCCCCGCGTGGTGCCAAGAGTTAGTAGCCATAAGGCTAGTCCGAGGTATCGCACAATCTCCGGCTAGGCGGTGAGCCTCCTTGCCAGATTGCTGACGTGGGATCTGGAAGCCATCGTCCTCGCGCACCTGCACGTGTGGCGCATGTAGGCGCTGTAACGGAGGGTTACTCCACTGGGTGGGGCTGGCGAACTTAGAAGGGGCTCGGTAGACCTCTGTACCGCTCTGCTCAGAGCTGTGGGAGAAGTCCCAACATGCAAAAAAAAGGTCCGCGTGGTCCTGATCTGGATACGTTATAGGCTGATCAAGTGATCATATTAAAAAGATTTTACTCGTTACGAACCTAAGAAACGAGTCTTGAATCACGACTAAAAAACCACGCAGACACACTCTAGTTGTAAGATAACTGTCCCTATATTCTTTGCGATACAAATATTCCTTTTATTTTAGACCACATTCCCAAAGAAGGCTCAAAAGCTGAGAGGCAGTGTATTAATAATATTGTTTGTAATAAAAACGTCATGTAAACTCGCTGTAGAAGATTTTCCTGCAATATGGAAATTGCGTACATTCTTTATTTTTCTTATTTTATAAGAGTTTACGAGCTCCGTGGTCTGTGTTTATGAGCTCTCTTTTTGAATTAAAGATTTAATATTGGTTAGAATAATTATGTTTTTGTAAAAAGGTTATTAAATATTTCTGGAATATCGATTTATTCAGTTTAAAAACTAAAATAACACTGTTAAAAAAATCATCCAATACAATTAAAATAGCGGGGAATTGAAGTTTGTCGTAAAATTTCGATCTAAAATCTCACTACTACTCTTTATTGGTCTAGTTGTATCAATCGCGTCTGCTGAGCACGAGGTCTTTTTTTTTTTTGGTGGGTGTAAAATCATCGAATAACCCCTCCCGCTCTTGGGCAGAGCGAAAGGGAGTGTCAGACTTCTACTGACTAAAAACCACCCATGTTCCTTCTTCGCCCTCTATGTCGAGGCCGCGATAACCGTTGGACTACCCGCGCACGAGGTCTTGGGTACAATTCCCGTGTTGGCTAAAGCGTTGAAGTTTTTTTATTAGGAATTTCTCAGAGTAGCAGCCACTAAGTCTGGATTTGTGGAAATTAGATGGCAATAGACTCGGCCTCTATTACTTACTAGGACTTAAATATAACTGGCACATTGTGGGTGTAGTAACTGCCGCACTCAGAGAGCTTTAATGATTACTTAGGCCATGACTTAGTAGAGTTTTTGACAGTTTTGTCATACAAAAGTATGTCAAACCTGCACTAAGTGACGGCTTAAGTAATCATTAAATAACTCTGAGTACCGTAGTAAGAGGTACACCTCTGTCTCACCCTATATTGTGTTTATATTATTTACTACTTTCTTTTCCATCGTATAAAAATATAATCAAGTTTACACCCCAGGCCATTTTATAAACTGCAATCCACACACACTATATCGTCTTCAAGAATACAAACAACCATTACAAACAACCTCTACGACTAGTCTACGAAAATATCTAACTTTAAACTAGCATTCGCAACTTTATTGCATGTAACACCGTTTAATTATCTTCTTTTCTTTGCAGTTTTCTACTGGATTAATATGATTGGATCCTGGCAATACATCCTAGCGCCTTTATTGGAAACAGTTTTCCGCAAATTTATTTTACAGCAGGAATGTGGGCTGTTGTTGCCATTTTCTTGTAGCTTCCCGTTTGATCCAACTGGGACCTGGCCGAGATATATCGGTGTATATATTTTTGAGACTTACAGCAGTAAGTGGGGCTTTATTGCTCTTGTAGAACTATTGTCCTTTAGGGACGCTCCTTGATTTATCATTGCCTTTCTTTGCTTTTTGTAACTAGGCCAGATTATAGACGTGAGGTGTTTCGGTGCTTCGAGTTACGTGCATTAAACCTTTGTTTTTTGTTCTCTCTTACGGACTGTTTTGAAAACGAATTCAAAAACATTTGTAATTTTTTTTGATAACACAGTGACTTCAAAACAGGTCATCAAATTAAAATAACATTGACCATCGTAATGTATTTTAGTGATTTCAGTGTCTTCGACATCCCCGGGTTTTTTAGATGCTTCCCGGTGTCCATCAGTAGTTTGTCCACCAATGATGGACAGAGACATGTTTTTTTTTTTAATGTGTGCGATACGCTACGTATCTACGCAACGGTGGACTACGACTTAATTTTAAACATGCGTATTCTCGTTGTTCACCAATGGCGGACAGTTACTCAACCAAATAATAATATTCCCACTAAACCATACCACAGAGTCTTCTGGGGTTTAATAAGTTCCAATTGACAGAAAATCAGTGAACGATAGCTCACAAACAGTCACAACGTAGAGCACTCTTCTACTTAAAAGTAATAACAAATCTTTACAATAGAAAATTATAAAATAAGCAGCAACTTTAAAAGCTTGCTCGGAGAACGAAGATTGCTGTTTCTTAATCATATTTAACAGCATTTTGAGTAGTGATAACATTTGCTAAACTAGAATTTGTTTGTATTTCAAAGCACTAAATAAATTCAAGACAAACATTTATATTGTTCTCTTCTTGAGCAATTATTCAGTGAAACTGAAGCAGCTTCAACTTATTTGCATTATTTGCTTTTACTCCTTTGAAGGTTGGATGCGTACTTGCGTAGGTTGTGTTTATTTGCATTTTACTGTACCTATCTGCGAATCTACAAAGCAAAGTGGCTTACAGGATACAATTGAGAGAAACAAACGTGTTGTAGATGCCATATTGTTCTTTATCATAGATTGCGCTCGGGTCACTATACCCATCTCGGAAGTTTGGTTTTTTTTTATGAAAAAAGTAGATTCTCCCAACTGTGAAACATGTGGAACGGTTAAAGATGTTCACCATTTACTTGTCGAATGCAATAATAATAAGAAGGAACGAGAAACATTGAGGTCTAAATCAAATTTAAATAAACATGATATCGGTTCATATGTTCCAGTTTTAGCACAGCCGTCACCGGAGATAGCAATTCTCCTTGCTGATATGTTTTTTTAATTTTTATTGTTTGTTTACTATTCTAAAATGTAAAATAGTTTAAGTTATGATGAGGCTGACTTGCCTTTAAGGATAAAAGCCTCCATTAAAATTAAAGAATAAAAAAAATTAAAAAAAAAACGTGTTGTATCAACACTTACTTGTAGTCAAGGTGCAGTCAAACCGACTAGACCAGACAACGGACTATCACACTAATATTATAAAGGCGAAAGTTTGTGAGTGTGTGAGTGTGTATGTTTGTTACTTCTACACGTCTAAACGGCTGGAGCGATTTGAATAAAATTGGTATGGGGTTAGCTGATACCCTGGATTAACACATAGGATAGTTTTTATCCCGATTGTATCTTCCCGTGGGATAATTTTCGAGTTGCGGGCGAAGCCGCTGGCAACAGCTAGTTTAATTAACACAAATACAAAGAATGAAAAAAACTGTCATAAAAAAGACTGTCATAGTCTGCAGTTCTTCACATGGGACCCTTATCGGCAACTTGTGTTAATCACATGCATTTTAATATACAGGAACACAGAGATCCGGAAGAAAACAAAATTGGTCGATATAGCCCATGTGATCGCTAGTAGAAAATGGAAGTGGGCGGGCCATATATGCCGTAGACAGGACAACAGGTGGGGTAGTTGGGTGCTTGAGTGTAGGCCTAGAGTAGGGCACAGAAATGTAGAAAGGCAACCGATGCCTTGGACCGACGACCTTGTTGGAGTGGCCGGTTAGAACTTAATGCGAAAGGCGCAAAACCGTTCAGAATGGCGTGCATTGTAAGAGACCTACACTCAGCATTGGGTGGTGTAAAGTTGAAGAAGAGAATATATTATAATAACAAGTTATAAGGAAAACTATTACGCTCAAAATATATTATTACGAGTACCATTAAAATAACAAATTACTACCACGATGCACAATAAAACCACGTCACAGGCTTCTATGTTATTTACCAATAAATGAATTTCGGTTTTTCTGGGTATTTTCCTACCAAACAAAATGATAACATACCGTGTTCGAGTATTTACGTTATTTCTAACTTTACCGTATCAACTTTTTATGTAAAAATTCCCGAAAATTTTGCCAAATAATTTAACCGCAACAGTATTATAAAATCACCTGCCAAAAGTTTGTACACTGCCATGCAGACATTTTATAAAATCTTATTAAAATTTGAAACACACAGTCTTAATAACGGCGTCGACTCCGGAACCCTTTTGAACTATGTTGAGAGAGGCGAAATTTCAAAAATTCCTTTCTTCTCCCGTTCTCGTGTAATGAGTGAAGTGTGCCTTAAATTTTCGGGAGTCAACGGTGCCCGGAAAGCTTGATTAATCGCAAAGGACCTTTTGTGAAATTCACAGTAGTATTTGAACATGGTTTAAATATATGCACGTATGTGACCCGAGTTTTATGTCAGCGAAAATTTTCGGGCTTCCTTTTTTGGTATTTGGTGATTTGGTTCCGTGGTTTGTGATTGACAAAGGTGCATTAACAGTCCTGAGGAACAAATCTATTGTATGCCAAAATATTTTAAGCGCAACAATGATTTCGAAGACAGACCTGCAGGGCTATTGCGTATCTTCTAAATGTAAGTGGCTATCATATTGTCTATGGATTAACTGTCAAATTGGTTATGGTTTAGTTCAAAATGCAACCATTTGACAGTTAATCAAAGCACACAGAGCCAAAGTGATAATCAATAAATCTCTCATTTAAAGATACGCAATAGCCTTGCAGCAGGGTTACTGCATATCTTTTAAATGACAGTGGTTATCATATTGTCCATGGATTAACTGTCAAATTGGTTTTGGTTTAGTACAAAATGGAACCATTTGACAGTTAATCAAAGCACACAGAGCCAAAGTGATAATCAATAAATCTGTCAACAGAGATAACCAATAGCCCTGTAGATCAACTATTATAACTCCCAAGTTTACCTACATAATTATATAAACCAGAGCCATGATAATTACATTTTTCTTTCGCCTCGTCCTCGTTCATTCATCCGATCATTCACTCACGCCAATAGTGAGTGCTACATACCTGTCCTTTCTGAAGAACCTCACAAATAAGGTCAGTCAGTGTATGGCATTCTAGGGCTTACTCTCCCGGCGTTGCCACTCACATCAAAATCAAAATATTTTTATTTCACATAGGCCTACATGGGCACTTATAAAACGTCGGTAAAAACGCACGGTCCGGTGCATTGGTCGATTCCTAAGAAGAAGAGCCGGCAAGAAACTCCAAAGGTTACTCTTTTAATATTTTAAAATCGTTTGGGTTAACAATAAGGTATAATACACAGATAAAGACCAGGCAGATTAATGTCTGAGATGGTCTTTTGAAGAAAGCACCACACAGATTTGAGTGGACCCGTCCAGTAAGTGCAAGCATTTGTCAGTTATCGTAGAGCTCGACTTATAACTTAAGGAGCTCAATCTGCCTTGTAATTATTTTACTTTATGTTAGTCAAGTTTACTTCGCAATAATTTGCAGTCACTCATTTAAAGAAACCCCCTTTTTTGTACTAAAATGGGAAATATTGTTCGGTTCTTTGGTCATATCAAAAACCTTTGTCAAACTTCTTTCTATGAAAACCAATTAGTAGATTGCACCGTGTCCTTTGACAAAAATTCTTTCCGTTTTAGAAGCAATCCGGTGACAGCATGCACTAAATGATAGAGTCATGTGACATAGTTCTATCATTGGCTTTGTGAGCTAAAATGTTATTGGACAGTGGTAGTAAGTTCTAAGTTATATAAACTGGTCAAAGAAACATCCCAATTTTGTACGTTCATCGTTGAAATTCATAATGGAAAATCTGTTCAGCACAGATTTAACTAAAACGATTGCCGCCCGGGATTGGGACGAATTTTACTCGTGCCGTTTTGGTCTGCTATTTTTTATGGTGGTTAACAAACTGGTAAACAAACTAATTAGTGAAATAATGAATGTCTTCAGTTGCAACCCACATTCCGCGTAGGATACGAATGAGAGTTAGGGTCTATTTCACGGGCTGCGGGATGTTGTAGGGCTGCGGGATGTTGAAAGAGATACCGTGGCCTCGACATAAAGGGCTAAGAAGGAACATGGGTGGTTTTTAGTCAGTAGAAGTCTGACACTCCCTTTCGCTTTGCCCAAGAGCGGGAGGGGTTATTTGATGATTTCCCACCCCCTAAAAGAACCACCCATGTTCCTTCTTAACCCTATGTGTCCGGGGCCGCGGTATCTCTTCCGAACAACCGCAGCCCCTTCAAGCGTCGGCTCTTGCGATTCCTTGCAATGTTGCTGACATCTCTTTGAGGCGCGCGTGGAACAAGGACGCGCCGTCGAGACGGCCTGTTTCACCACCCACGATTAAGTAACTGTTATCTTACTTGGCAAATAATTTCATATAGATGCTGTTCTGGTTTTGAATTTATTCGGTGTATAGTGTATTATATAATAATTATAGTATTTATTCGATGTTCTTAGGCATCGTGAAATAAACACCCTTTTTTTGCGGCTGGAATATTATCAAATAACTCCTCCCGCTCTTGGGCAGAGCAAAAGGGAGTGTCAGACTTCTACTGACTAGAAACCACCCATGTTCCTTCTTAGCCCTTTATGTCGAGGCCGCGGTAATTTCTGAACAACCCGCAGCCCGAAATAAACACACTTAGTGTGACCATATCTTTTATTAGTTACTTGATTGATCTATAATATGATTGGTTACTAATATGCTAGTTATATTACTGTCTGCCTCTACTGTAATATGGGACTAACCAGATAAACGGTCCACATCACACACTCCGGAGTACTTTCAGCAGTCAGTCTCAATTTCAACTTTGTTGATTACTGTGTGAGCCATTATCTGACACATTAAATACTTGCGTGTTTCCCTCCTCCCTTCTACTTGATCTAGGCTGTGCACGACATAGTTCATAATTTTACAATATGGTATGCACTAAAGAATTCAGAATTGAGAAGTAGAAATCTACATGTATTACTGCGAGTGTTGACTTAATAAGTAGGTAACTGCATAATAATATACTTTCTATTCATCATCATCATCAGCCTATAATGTTCCCACTGCAGGGACTCAGGCCTCCTCTCTCTCTCTCTCTTCTCTCTGGTCTACTTTCCATTATAAAATGTAAATTATATATTTGCACGTAACTTCAAACACGCATACCATTACCGTTTATAAAATGGGAAAGTGAGTTCGTTTGTTTGCCACGCACACCTTTTTTTTGTTTTGTAGTAAATCATCTAAGGTCTCCTCCCGCTCTGTGAGGTGGGACACTCCCTGTCAGACTTTTACTGACTAAAATTCACCCATGTCCCTTCTTAGCCCTTTGTGTCGAAGCCGCGGTATCTCTTTCGAATAACTCTCAGCCCTGACGGAACGCCCACTCACTTTAGGGACTGATTGAATGTCGCTTTGATGCCATACGGTAAAGTTGAACATCAGGTTGTGGTAGTTTGATGTGCTGGCGTCTGTTACTGTTTATTGCCCGACCGCACGGACGAGCGGTGTCTTATGAGCATCGATGTAAAGTTTGCTGAAACCACTATATTAAAGCTATGTTGTAAAAAAACAGTCTGGCTCGCTTACCAGGAACACACAGGTAGCTCGAAGCAAGGAAAACCTGTTACGGTGGAGATTCATAAATGACTGCCCTCAAGTGTAAAATATGTGGTCTTGCCCCACAAACTATGCACTTGATATCGTGTTTAGCCCGTCCTGTTATTTGCACATCACAGGAGCTGATGGAGGCTACTGAAAGTGCCTAACTCGTCGCAAAAACGTTGGGTTAAATTGTAATCAACACGGAAGAAGATTAAATGATTATTTTTATTTTTAGTGCTCCGCGTTGTCTATTTCTACTTAGGAACCGAGTTTCTTATGATAACATTGTGCTCTCACTTGGCAACGGAATTCAGTTTACTTCAAGAAGATTTACGGAATATGAAACCAGGAAATCTTGCTGGTCTTAGTATTGTTATTGAAAATCATCAGAAACTTATTAAGTAGGTAACACTATTCATTTATTAGTTTTTGCTTTCTTGGGTTCGATGGATATTCAACGATATTTTTGCTTAGAACATAATATATTTTTCTAATTTATTCATAATTATATAATAATCATTCATTATTATTTTTATATTATTTTTTTTTAAAACACTAGGAATTTCTCCTGTATCGTGGGTGCGTTCACAAACATTTAAACTCACATACACAAATACCCATTATACAAACAGCGTTGAAAATTGTTAAAGCATGTATGAAGTTTGACGATTTCCGATGCATTATCTTATCATGTGAACTTTCCTCTTCCAGTTTAGCTCAACAATTAGACGACGTGTTTGACAAAGTAATATTTGTCAATTTGAGTTCAGCTAGCATTTCGATATGCTTTTTCGGTTTAAGCGCTAAGGTAAGTGTGTTTCATACTTCACTACTACACACCCAACTTATAAAGGGTGTAAAAGTACCCTCGCAAACGAAAGACACTTGTTCTCCCTCCCACTGCGATATTTTTTTTGGTTATAACTTTACTTAAATGACCTCCATGACCCGTTTACTATTCAAAGCATCCACTAGCACAATGATTTAAGAGTGTTACATTGAGTTTTATCGTAAAATGTGATTTTTGACCCCAATAAATAAGAGTCGTTTCCCAGCAAACATTATTGCGTAGGGGTACTTAGTTTGATGTACAGAATGCTTGGTTGACGGCTGTGTGATGGGTTAATTTACACCCTGTATATGCTACACCGCAACAATATCTTCGGTCTTCTTAGCTTAAGGCTTACCTCCAGTTCCTTGGTCAGTTGTATCCTACCGCCGCCCTAAATTTCATTCTAGGTACTTTTCCTTTATTTCACATTTCCTAACACTCCTTCTTTACATGTCGATGAGCTCAAATCGTGTTAGACCAGTAAATAGCCAACTACACCGTTCTATCATTTGCCTCGAGTAAATCCTGAAAAGTGCAAATGGTTGTGCAAGATGGGCAGGATTGGAGGTGGCGCCTATCCTGCAGACCTCATTTAGCCAGATTATGTTATAAATTATTCTTATAATTTATAACATAATCTGGAGGCTTCTGCTCTGCAGTGGGACAATACAGGCGTATTGTCCCACTGCAGAGCAGAAGCCTCCCTTTCCTACTTCCACTTTCTTGTACGATTATAGGCCAAGGCCGTTTTTTGACTTATAAAAATATGACTCTAATTAGTCCGTCTGTTAGATTATCGAAAAATATTGGATACGTATTTTTTGTTTTATCAAATCAATAAAAATTTACGAAGATAAAACGCGTCAAAGATTTGAGGGGGGGTTTGTGACGTCACTCACCAGTAAAAAATGACATACTAATTCTTAGAATGTGACGTCACACGAGTTTTCAAAGCACTGTATCGTATTCATTGCTTGCTTAAGTAAAAAAAGAAAAAATACGTGTCCAATATTTTTTGGAAATCTATCTGACGGACTAATTAGTTTTTTTTTTGTTCACTAACCTATACTATGTTTTAATTATTCTTAACACTAAAGTATAAAATGATTGTATTGATAGCTTAATAATGTGACTGTCAAGTCAGAGGCTTAAGGGCGGCATTAAATTCTGACGCCAAGTTAGACACTAAAACTACAAGTTATAGAACAAATTTGTATTATTTTTTCTGCTGATTGACCACAAACATGTTCTAGGTTTCTCATGGTGCACTCCAAATGGCCAACAATTTTAGTGCTGTTGTCAGTTTGATACTACCATTGTTTAATTTATGCTATTACGGAGAACGTTTGAGGGACGCTGTGAGTTTAAATAAATTATTTTCAATCTTCATCATTATCTGTAGACTTATACCGCTCACTGCTGTAGTCTTTTTTATACAGTCAATGCCAAATATTACCTGACCCCTTTTCTCACACCACTTGCCGTCTTCTTCTTTTTACGAAGGGTCAGGTAATACTGGACACTAACTGTGCAATACTTTTCTGTTTCATGCACGTCTAATCCAGGATTTCCCCGTGATCTTTTGTTGGTGTGCGGAGAGTCCTAGTCATTTCCATTTTAGAGCAACTACTTCCACACACTATCAAAGATAGCATCATTTTAATCACACGCGTCTATATCTTGCGTCACCCAGTACTAGCGTGACTGTGCAAAAATTGCCGCGACCGATCATCGGTTTAAGCAAATTTTCAATCCAACTTCCTACTTCCTACTAATATTATAAACGCGAAAGTTTGTAAGTATGGATGGATGAATGGATGAATGGTCTGTTACTCTTTCACGCAAAAAAAATCTGAAAGGATTTGGATAAAATTTGGTACACAGATCGTTTTTTATCTCGATTATATCTTCCGGTGGGATAATTTTTGAGTTGTAGCGGGCGAAGCTGCTGGCAACAACTAGTTAACAATAAATAAATTAAAGTTATTGGTAGAAATAATCTTTTTTTATAAATAGTGTGTGTGGGAACTGTATTTTAATCAACGTAAACTGCCTTTATTTTTCTTGCGGTGGTAAATGTTCAAATAACCCCTTCCGCTATTGGGCAGAGCGAAAGGGAGTGTCAGACTTCTACTGACTAAAAACCCACCCATGATCCTTCTTAGCCCTTTACGTCGAGGCCGCGGTATCTCTTACAATATCCCGCAGTCAACGTAAACTGCCTCACGTTTGAATAAAAGTAATATTTTTTGATTATTTCAGAGTGCAGGAATCGCAGATTCAGTGTATAACAACTTGTGGTATCATGGAGACATTCGTTATCAGAAGCTTCTTTGGTTTATTATGAGAAGGTAACTTGAATGCTAATAATTAAAGAAGACTTAATTGCCGATATTTAAAAACAATAATGACATCCAAGGGATTGTTTCAGATCTCAAAAGCCATGTTGCTTGACATCAATAAAATATAACCCGATAACACTGAACACATTTACAACGGTAAGTTAAATCTGTATTATTCTGGATCCATTTGCTTTTTCTCATTCTGTGTTACTAATTTGAGTACAATCGTTGCACCGAATTTGAATTTAAGTTAGTAAGTTTTCGGTAAATGGTCCACCATTAAAATAAAAAAATAAAATAAATAGGTTATGACTGACCTAAACTGAAACACACAATCACTGAAATGGCAGTTCACAATATATAAAATGTGAAGTGTGTTCTCTTTTATAACCCCGGGGCCTTTAAAGTAATATGCGTGAAGATACACAGAAAAGTAAACGCTCTGTTCTCAAGCAAACATGACATTCTGATTCCATTTCCTACCAGTACGTGTCCTATTCAAATAATATTGAAAATCTAATATCTTGTGCGAAGTGAGTTTAGTTTGCGAATAGTTCGTTGGACGTGATATCCACTGAAACGTCCTTTTTTTGACAGCTGTCATACCGCAAGCGTCCGGGTGACTAGAGCGGCCAAGGTCACGTCGAGCGCACCATGCCATTACTTATTAAAAGTGTATTTGCAACCAAACTACTCCAGTAATAGGAAATGAAAAAATACTGTTAAACAGCTAACATTATAAGGAATCGATAAATGTGCATACTGGAAAACAACTCTTATTGTGAAATGTACAAAAAAATGTTGAACCTGACAATATGGGTTAAATTTGAGTAAAATATTTGTTATAGCAAGTTTTTACGAATTATTTGAAACATATCTTAATGTCACAGTACGTAGTATTAAAATAGATTATATGAGCTTTTTTTTGATACCAATAAACTATTACTTGGAACATACAGTGTAGCACAATAAATCAAAACAATCTACCCATTCCCTCTATCAATTCGGTATCGCTCCGATGACGAAATTGTGCCAAGATGGCCGACATAAGGCTTCTCCCGCACAACTTTCGGATTATTTTGTTTTATGATTAGATGGTTTTTTATTTATTAATATGAACTAAATAATATTTTTAGTAGCCCGACATCCACCCAAACGTCCGGGCCACCATAGTCGCCCGACATCCACTCAAACGTCCGGGTAGCCATAGTGTCTCTGTGGAGCGGACTTTTAAGTCCGAGGCCCTTGTCTGTGGCGTGGACTTATAAGTCCGCATGTCGCTCCCACTCAAACGTCCGGGTAGCCATAGTGTCTCTGTGGAGCGGACTTTTAAGTCCGAGGCGCTTGTCTGTGGCGTGGACTTATAAGTCCGCATGTCGCTCAAACTTGCACAGACTATAGATTCTTCCACTCAAACGTCCGGGCCACCATAGTAGGCAGATGATGACAAATAAAATAACAAAAAACTAAAAAACCCAGCTAAACAAAAACTGAAAAACAAAAAACAAGCATCATCATTATTGATCCTAAACGGCATGACCAATAAGGATGAAACTTTCTGGGGATATTTCAATGGGTTCCTGGATGGTTTGGAAACACAATTGGAATCGGTAGGTGGTGCTGCTGTATGGGAAGGACAACATCTGCCAGGTCCGCTAGTCTTTCTTTAAATATTTAATTCCACTGTTAACGGCTGGACCGATTTGGATGAAACTTTCTGGGGATATTTCAATGTGTTCTTGGATGGTTTAGAAACACAATTGGACCCGGTAGGTGGCGCTGCTGTACGAAAAGGACAACATCTGCCAGGTCCGCTAGGCTTTCTTTAAATATTTAATTCCACTGTTAACGGCTGGACCGATTTGGATGAAACTTTCTGGGGATATTTCATTGTATTCTTGGATGGTTTAGAAACACAATTGGACCCGGTGGGTGGCGCTGCTGTACGAAAAGGCCAACATCTGCCAGGTCCGCTAGTCTTTCTTTAAATATTTAATTCCACTGTTAACGGCTGGACCGATTTGGATGAAACTTTCTGGGGATATTTCAATGTGTTCTTGGATGGTTTAGAAACACAATTGGACCCGGTAGGTGGCGCTGCTGTACGAAAAGGACAACATCTGCCAGGTCCGCTAGGCTTTCTTTAAATATTTAATTCCACTGTTAACGGCTGGACCGATTTGGATGAAACTTTCTGGCCACCATCCAGGAACCCATTGAAATATCCCCAGAAAGTTTCATCCTTATTGGTCAGGCCGTTTAGGATCAATAATGATGATGCTTGTTTTTTGTTTTTCAGTAAAAACAAAAAACAAGCATCATCATTATTGATCCTAAACGGCATGACCAATAAGGATGAAACTTTCTGGGGATATTTCAATGGGTTCCTGGATGGTTTGGAAACACAATTGGAATCGGTAGGTGGTGCTGCTGTATGGGAAGGACAACATCTGCCAGGTCCGCTAGTCTTTCTTTAAATATTTAATTCCACTGTTAACGGCTGGACCGATTTGGATGAAACTTTCTGGGGATATTTCAATGTGTTCTTGGATGGTTTAGAAACACAATTGGACCCGGTAGGTGGCGCTGCTGTACGAAAAGGACAACATCTGCCAGGTCCGCTAGTCTTTCTTTAAATATTTAATTCCACTGTTAACGGCTGGACCGATTTGGATGAAACTTTCTGGGGATATTTCAATGTGTTCTTGGATGGTTTAGAAACACAAATTGGACCATTGGTAATGGAACAAAACAGTTTTTCGAACTTGACAACAATATGGCCCCCAAAATACGCAATTTTCATTGTATTTTAATTTAAATATAGCCAGTGACACTCGCGTTACCAAGGCAAATCTAACAACGTTTATTTAATCCAAATCCGTTCATACGTTTATGGGTTATGAGAAAATAATAAATAAACACAGGTCAAAGACATAAGACAAAAGAAAAGATTGACATAAATGTTGGGTAATAAAGCATGATTCTTCGTTTAAATGAATCCTTATTTCGATACTTTTCATGAGGGTACGGGGTGACTTTTCTAAAACACGCGGAAGAAAAAACAAAAACGTATAATCATAGCGATTTTCATCATGTTGTTTTGGATTCAGTCTACCTAAATATTGTTAATTAACTGTTCTTTCAATTACAGAACGTATTTCACTAAAATATTACATAAATCATGTAAAAATTTAATGGAAAAGCGGCAAAAAAATGGCGAAATTTTTGCTTTTCTACTTTCAACACATGTAAAATCAACTTGAGATACTTCGGATGCAAAGAATTTGTAGATATTCGGAAACAATGATTCTTCGGCATTATATTAAGATATTACACTATTACATTTGGGCAATAAATACCATAAAATACTTACATTATAAATTTGGATCCCCTTACAATTTCGGTGACGCCATCGACTGTTTGACACGACTTTTGTTTATTTTTTTTTCAATTCCTTTCTGGTTCGTTCAATAGTGTTGCTAGTACCAATGGACGCGTAATTTAGTCGACTTTAATCGATACTAAAACCGTGTAGAGACTTTTGAACTATTTTTTAGATAAAAACGCGATTGAAGTGTAGTTGACAGAAACGTCGCGATCGCGACGTGGACGTTAGACTATTTAGAGAAAAACGTCGCGATAGTAACGCGGACGTGACAGTGGATTGTGGGTTCTTGGTACATGTCGTATGTCCTATATGCATGTATGGTATAACTATACATTTTTAACTCGGCTTTAAGGGCTGATTTTTTTCTGTGTTATGAATGGTGACGATGTGAGGGTGTCTGTGAGTCCCGTCGGGGCTGCGGGTTGGTCGAAAGAGATTCCGTGGCCTCGACACAAAGGGCCAAGAAGTAACATGGGTGGTAGAAGTCTGTCATCATCTAAATCTGAGTCATTTGATGATTTCCTACCCTCGGAAAAAAATAGGACGATTGTGAGTAAATTTAGGGTATTCTTACTATTTTTGCATAAAATGACACGACTGTCTCGTTGCTCTGTATTGAGGAAACTAAACGTAAAACGACACAATAATGGGTATTTAAAAACAATGTAACTTACGGACACAAAAAGCCGGACCTAGAACTGCTACCTGTAGGCTATACAAATATTTATCCGGCGTGGAGATCGACCCTCGACATGTAGAGCAGATGTCAATCGCTCAGCCACTGGGCCAACCGTAGTGTCAAAATGATCAATTATTTTGCTATTGATTTTTTCATCAAGTATTTTTTTCAATATTATAAAACCCCACCAAATGATCCGCGCGGAGAGCACCGCCACAATCCGCGTTGCACAACCACGCGGATGGGCAGTGTTGCGCAAAATTCACCGAAATTCGTCTTCCTGGCATTGTTCCAATCGGTACTTAATTTCAATATTCCATTCCAGGTACTGAGCACAACTTGGTCGTACTTCTCCTTGGCTTTGAGTGTGTACGAAGAAGGTGAAAGTTGAAGAGTTTTAATTATTTAATTTATTAGTTCAGAAGTTTTAGTGAGAACTTTCACGGAGTAGGATTAAGTTGTTTGTTGAATCAAAGAGTTAATAAACTTTTGTTAGTTAGAAGTTTTTTTTTATTTTTTTTTTCTATTATTTTCCTTACTTCCTTGTTCTTATTTTCCTCATTGGTTATTATTAAAAGTGTTTGTGTATAATTATGTGCACAATGGCCCAATCAAGAGGCTAAGTGCGGATAAAAGCCCAGTTAAACAAATTGTGGGCACACTTGAAAATCACTTAGAGTTCGACAGACATCGTGTGAAATGTACGGGGGTACCACTCTTGTGGTGAAAACACATAACATTACGCTCATAATCCTGTAAGGGTCAGGCAGTGGTGTGACAGTACACCCACTTTTCGCCAGTTGTGTTCAAGACGAATTTAAGTAAGGGCGAGCTTATTACCATGAGACGGGAATAAATCCAGACACCGCGGCTCGTGAGAAATTCCTGATGGAAAAATCCATTTCCGGGAATTGAGCAAAGGAACCAATGCCCAGCAGTTGCGCTTTGGGACTCTAGAACAACGAAACAGTCTAATATGGTGATAATATACTCGTATGTGTGACTAAAGTTTATTCGTATGAGTCGCAAATCATTAAAATTAAAAATAATTTTAAAGGCACAGAATAGGCCATGTCTTGTCTTATTGCGCTGCGGGTTGATCGAAAGAGTTACTGCGGACCATAGGTGGTTTATAGTCAGCAGAAGTCTGACACTCCCTACCGCTCTGCTCAGAGCGGGAAGAGTTATTTGATGACATCCCACACTCCCAAAAAAAAACTTGTATTATAATAATATTTATTTCTCTAATGATTTTCTCTACAAATTATAATTATACATTTTTAAATATGTATTATGAAAAAAAATATAAAAATAGTTGTCCACCGATATCGGGAACAGGGTTCCGGCTACCGGTTACCTCCGCACAATGCGGGCAGTATGGAGGAGTACTGCCTTCTGAATCAGTAATCTAGGACCTATTATTATTATTATCAGTCATTTGTGTCCCACTGCAGGGCCTACCTTTACTCTTTCCACCTATCCAGTGCCTCGAGTTTGTCAATCCCTGCGAAAAGAATCAAGGTTGTCCCGCCATCTCCTGTGGACCTGGCTCGTTGTTTGCTGCTGTTCAGGACCCATTACGTTACTTTAGGTTACTTTGGCCCGTAGTTCTCAGTCTTGTAATCTTTTTTAACCGCTTCTCAATTCGTCCATGTTTTTTTTTGTTTGTAAAAACATACAAAAAAAAAACATATGGACGAATAGAGAAGCGGTTCGGCTATCTCCGTCAATAATAAACCGATTTAAAAAAATGTTATCGGATTCTAAAGAGATTATATTCCAGAGGTGGTCCCATTGTCACCATGTCAGAATCTGATGATGGGATCCCAGGGAAAACGAGGCCAACTCTCAAATTGTATAGGCACTTGTTACGTTTTCCATAATTATATTTTCTAAAGCTGTATATGCGTCTGATTATAATAATTTCATGTGGATACGCTTAAGATGGAAGGTCCAACTCCTCAACGGTTAGGAGTTGAAAGAAAATTCTTTCAAAATTATACGTACTTAAGGACCAACAGTTGTATTCTTTCAGGCTATTATGTTATCTGATGATGATGGTATCCCGTACATATCTATGGCAACCCTCAAATTTCATAAGCACGAATTACGTGTTTCGTGCTTTTTCTAAAGCTTTTCAAGTACTCACATTTAGAAGTTATACACAATAATAAGGGGAGCTTGAGGATTTGGTCTCTTGGTTGAATGTTAAATGCATAGTAGGTATATATTTGTATAGGATATTACAACAAAAACGTGAAGCGGGTTTTTCCTTGTGAAGTATATTTTTTACTTTTTTTGTGATTTTGTTTTTTTTTATTTTTTTACTTTTTTGTGTCATTTAAGTCGGTTTTTTTCTAAATGGTTCATGAACATTTCGCATAATTTTGCTATTACAAGCACGAACGATTCTTCTTTAATAAAAGGACTTTACACAAAGAAGAACATTTCATAAAACCCACCATAATTCCCATCCCTGTATAAAGAGACACTTATTCCGATAACACTATTACCACATAATCTAATTACATCCACGCAGCACTCACTATTTGCTCTGCTCATTCCTTTTAATTAGAACCTTTTTATTGTCAGCGTGAGGCCAATAAATTCAATTATTCAACGCGGAGCAGCGGCCATTTTTTTTTTCATCGTTTTTCCTCCACAATTGGATTTCAGTTCATTGGCTTCGTAATAATAATTGTGCAAATTATCTGGTGTGTTGTTATTGGAAAATGGAAAAAATGAGAAATTTTTTTTGAAAGTCGCCTGTAAGAGATTATTGTAATTCGTTTTTGGAATTTGTTTTTTGTGTTTTAATAGTGATTAGTTTTGGTTTTGGTGGTGGTGTCTTAGAACTAAAAATTCGAAGACATGTGACATCTACCAATCCGCACTGGGTTCGCGTGGTAGATTAGCCCAGCCCTCTCCTAGAAAGGAGGCCTGAGTCCCTGCAGTGGAAACATTATAGGCTGATGATGATGATGATGATGGTTAGACTGGAAGCCGACCCCAAGATAGTTAGGAAAAGGCTAGGCAGATGATGACGTCGTCGTGTTATTCTTTGAGGATATATGTTTTTTAAAAAATACTGATAAGAATACTAAAAAGGAATAACTAAGGAAGGAAAGAAGGAAGGAACACTTAATACAGGTTTTCTAAATCTCTTATAGATGTTTTCTGGTCGGACCATTTTCCACCGAAAGTGTATTGTAACTTGGAAATATTACCGTGTAAAGTGCAATATGTTGGGAACATTTACAGTACGGTGAGATGATAAGACTGTACAGGGAACTGTATACAGCTGCATTAAGGGACATTGATTTTCCAGTGGAACTTAGTCTATGTGCTGATAATGTGTGTTCTGATATTTTCCATCATGTAATTATTGATAAGTTGTATTATAGTATTGTAAGTTGTTTGACGGAAGCTTCACGTAGGAGTCATAGTGTAAGGAAAAAGACAAAGCAAAAATATGTTATTGGGTGGAACAAACATGTACGAAAGTTTCACGTAGACGCACGAAACAGCTTTCAGGCTTGGTTGTTGAATGGTAAACCAGTGTCGGGTAATTATTATATAATAACTAGCTTTTGCCCGCGGCTTTGCTCGCGCAAAATTTGATTTTGATTGAGAAGTTTTAGTTGTAGCCTTTTAGTTTTAGTGTTTTGATTTTAGGTTCAAAGAATAAAGTAATAGGTACTAATAGAAAAAAAGTATCTACAAAACTTCTTTATAGACAATATTCTTCACTTCTAATCTATTAGTTGGTGTAAAAAAGTATATATTATTATTTTTTTATTTATCTCAGTATTTCTTAGGTAGGCGTAAGTACAAAAAATTTGTTAAGGGATTTAATGATTTCATTTTATTTTATAAAATTAAGTATAAATAGTATTTATTAATACTGTTACTGTCTGTCGCCTATCTCAGATATACTGGGCATTCTGTATCACATTTTCAAAAAATAACTTTTTCAAAACCAAATACTAATCCGGAACACTAAGCAAATCTTATGCAAAGGAAGAGATTAAATTATTTGAATTATTAGTCAAATTCATTTGTTTGTTTTATTTATTTTTCATAATCTAAATTATTTTGTTTTTTAATGCTGTCCACACACGTTTCTCCATTCCACATTTGACATTGGCAGAATTGTCGACATCGGCACAATTGCCATTCATAAAAATAGAATATTATATTTATAACAGGAGTAATCCTGCAAATTTTCGAATTACATGAGGGCTAAAGTGTCTTAAAGTACAGTCATAATCTTGGTCAGATCTTGTAAGGATCATGTAGATTAGCGTCTGAAATAGTCTTTTGAGAAAATAATCATACAGATTTGAACCTGTCCAGCCACTGTAAGCATTTGTCAGTAATTGTATAAAAACAAACAATCGTATCAATCGTAAGTAATCGTAATCGTAGTCGTCGTATCGTGTATCGTAGCAATTCAGTACCTAAGAAGCTCAAAGACTCGACGAACAATATCAAAGAAAGGACATTTGTGTAGGCCACTTAAAGTATTCAAACTGCCAGACTCTATTAGTATCGAATTTAAAAAATTTCCTTACTTACTTTGACACCCCCTAAATCCTCTTTGAGGGGTTGTTTTACCGCTGGGGTCGCGGGTTGTTCGAAAGAGATACCGTGGCCCTGGCACAGGCAACTGAAGGAACACGGGGAGGTTGTAGTCAGTGAAAGTCTGACACGCCCTCCTACTCCGCCCAGAGCATTTGGTGATTTCCCATTTTGTGTAGGCCACTAAAAGTACTCAAACTGCCAGACTCTATTAGTATCGAATTTAAAAATTTTCCTTACTCACTTTGACACCCCCAAATGAATTACATTTTTCATGTAAATTGTATTCCCTGTTTTCACCCCCAGAGGGGTGGAGTAAAAAAAAAGGTTTGAGATATTTCCACAGCTTGACTCAAAGATTATTTACACCAATTTTCGAGTTAATCAAGCCACGCAGTAAAATCCTCCCCTTTGAAATTGACTACCTTATTTTCACCCCGTTAGAGGTAGATTTTCGAAAAACCCTGTTACACATTATTCTTTATTTTTGGTTTTAAGTATAAACACTTAGTTTTGAGTTAAACGGATTGCGCGTCAAAATTTTCCCATACAAACTTTGAGACCCCCCAATTCCCCTTTAGAGGGTGGTTTAGAAAAACAAAAAATCACAAAATTCATAATTTACTTAGATAAATATTCGGGCCAAGTTTCAAGTTTATTAACTCAAGGAATAATAATTATTTTTCATACAAACAATATCCCCCCTTTTTACCCCCTTAAAGGTCGAATTTCCTAAAACCCTTTCTTAGCGGATGCCTAGGTAATAGAGATACCGTGGCCCCCTGGCACAGGCAAGGAAGGAACACGGGGAAGGAACACGGGGGGGTTGTAGTCAGTGAAAGTCTGACAAAAAAAACTAAAAGTGCCTATCATTATTATTTACTGAGGCCAATAGGATTAACCAAATGAATAACATTTTTCATGTAAATTGTATTCCCTGTTTTCACCCCTACAGGGGTGGAATTAAAAAAAAAGGTTTGAAATATTTCCGTAGCTTGACTCAAAGATTATTTACACTATTTTCGAGTTAATCAAGCCACGCAGTTAAATCCTCCCCTTTGAAATTGACTACCCCTTTTCACCCCGTTAGAGGTAGATTTTCGAAAAACCCTGTTACACATTATTCTTTATTTTTGGTTTTAAGTATATATACTGAGTTTTAAGTTAATCAGATTGCGCGTTAAAATTTTTCCATACAAACTTTGAAACCCCCCAATTCCCCTTTAGGGGGTGGTTTAGAAAAACAAAAAATCACAAAAATCATAATTTACTTAGATAAATATTCGTGCCAAGTTTCAAGTTTATTAACTCAAGGAATAAGATTTTTCATACAAACAATATCCCCCCTTTTTACCCCCTTAAAGGTCGAATTTCCAAAAACCCTTTCTTAGCGAATGTCTAGGTCATAATAGCTACCTGTGTTCCAAATTTCAGCCCAATCCGTTCAGTGGTTTCAGCTGTGTGTTGATAGATCAGTCAGTCAGTCAGTAACGCTTTCCTTTTATATAAATAGACTAGCTGTACCTGCGCGGTTTCACTCGCTTGTTTCATACGTTGGTGTTTATGAGATTTAGTTTGAAAGTAAATGTTCCAAGAATACAGACCAAGCGCACTTCGGAAATCTTGCATTTAGAACCCTAAATCGTACCAAATGCAGAAGTTATAAATTGTACCTATAGGCTTAGTTAATCCATACTCAAAATGAAGTTTGTTGTAATATAAAAATGAGAAAATTCTCAATGTGTTTCAAATTTTCTAAAATTTTATAATTTTTTGGTAAACGTTAATATAAAGAATAAAATAAAGAATAATGTGTATCAGGGTTTTTTGAAAATCAGAGTTTATTAAACGGGGTGGAAACGGGCCTTCAATTTTACAGCGTGGCTTGTTTTTTCAAATTAATTCGAAAATTGGTATACGTAATCTTCGAGGCAAGGTTTGGAAACGTCCTAAGAAGCGATAATGAGCTCTAAAAAATATTCCACATACATTTTACACTCAGTATAAATATGAAGGCTGTAGCTTCCTTCAAAAGTTTAGCCGCTAGAGTATAATGTGACAGAGGGACCGACGTCTATGAGCGAAAGGAGCGAAATCAACGGGTCTCAATTTGGAGCCTTTGTATACGGAAAAATAAAAAACAGACTATTGAACAGATTTAGTGATCGCTTTAAGAGAAGCAAGGAATGATTACAGAAAAGGAATCGATCGGCTATATACCAATAAATTATTGTATTATAAATCTGCAACCCTACACTTGGGCTCGTTTTTACATCCGGTTATTATAAGTCTGCAAGACCTCCTTGTAAACTACATTTCGTGTTTTATTTGTTGGTTGCAGTGTTATGAGGTTTTCAGGTGAACTGACTCTAGAACACGCCACAAATAACTGCCCATGTGAGAAACAATCCTTTCTCAGGTCCACCCCAGCTACTTTTAATGTTTGGCCCTGTGCTTTGTTGATAGTCATTGCGTAGCAAACTTTCACTGGAAATTGTAGTCTTTTGAATTCAAAATGATAATCTGAAGGGATAAGTGGAATTCGGGGGATAAAAACTGTTTCTCCTTGATTAACGCCTGTAAAAATAGTTGCTTCAATCACGTTATTTTGAAGTTGGCGGACCTGCAGCCTTGTCCCGTTGCATAGTTTGGGCGGTAGCAGATTACGCAGTAACATGATTGGTGCACCAACTTTTAGGTGGAGTACATGTGGTGGTAATCCTGGTGGGTCGAGACTATTTAAGAACTCCACAGGGTAGTGAACAGCATCTTCAACCTCCAGTACCTCATCCACAGATTTATATGATACTTCTTCAGTTACAAGTTTCTCCAACAAATAGTTGTTAATGTTGTTAGCAGAATCGTTTCTTGGAGTGAGAATGGCTCTTTCTCTTAAAAAAGTTACATTAGCCTGATTAATGTTGGAATATATTCTGTTAGTGAGACTGTCCAGATCCTCCACAATATCACAAAGGGTGCTCGGAATGGTTATTCGCCCATCTTCTTCAAAAATATTGCCATCACCAATATCTAGTAATAATTCTGAAAATTCTTCTGCCCAAGGCTCTCGGTATAGGTGCAGGCGGCATACTGAAAAATACTGGCCACATAGAAATTGGCATAAAAACTTTAGAACGGAACCTCATTTCATTACCTTTCAGCAGACGCCTGCATAATAATGAAACATACTGGCCACTTAGAAATTTGCCTATAAACTGAAGATAAAGGAACTCAAGAAATTTCTTATTTCAATGTAAAATATGCATTAACACATTGTCGTAAAATTCAATTTGGATCTTTATTGGCTTCCGAATTCTAATTTCAATGTAATGTATGCAATAACGCGTTGCCGTAAGATTCAATTTGGATCTTTAACTTTTTTCATACTAACATTAAACACCCTTATTTATACCCTTAAGGGCCGAATTTCGTAAAACCTTTTCTTAGTGAGCACCTAGAGGCCGAAAGGAACATTCAGGCCCACATTCATGTCTCTAACTTTAAAAACGTAGGACTTTCATACAAACTTTGACACCCCTTTTCAACCCCTTGGGGTGCGAATTAAAAAAAATCCTTTATTAGTACGCGCCTGCACCCCATAGAGAGTGCTTGTGCCAAATTTTAGACCTCACGGCCCAGTAGTTTCCGAGATTTCGTGATGAGTGGTCAGTCAGTGAGTGGACTTCTCTTTTATATATATATAATAATATAATAATAATAATATGTGTGAAACCTGTAAGCGTTTTAAATCTAAGTTGAAATGGTGTCAAGATAATGAGGATAAAATTAAAATGAATATCTTAGCAACACACCATAAAGGGAGGGATTTAAAAAAAAATGGAAGTGCACCAAGAAACTGGAAGCTGGTTCGTGTATCCCAGTGAGTGTTGAGGGTACGAGTGAGCCCAGTCAGGTAGCTGAATTATTTAAGGACCACTTTAGGGTAGTGACTCCCCTAGGATATGCGCAGCAGGTGCTCGATGATGAGGTTGCCGTTAAGTAGGGTCACCAATTTCAAGTACCTGGGGCACTGGGTCACCGAGGACCTCTCAGATGATTTAGATATTTTTTTTTTTTTTAAAAAACGTTGCCCCACACTAGGAATTTCTCCTGTATCGTGGGTGCGTTCACAAACATTTAAACTCACATACACAAATACCCAGACCCGGAACAACTATCTGTAGGTCATACAAATATTTGTTCCGTGCGGGGATCGAACCCGCGACACGCAGCGCAGCAGTCCATTGCTTGAGCCACTGCGCCAACCGTGCCGTCAAACATATTATTTACAATATTGAGCGGGAACGTAGGGTGTTGGCGGTGAGATGCAATATGATGGCTCGCAGGTTTGCGCGGTGCACAAAAGAAGTGAAAATTTCTCTATTTAAAGCTTATTGCCAGACATTTTATACCTGCAGCCTGTGGGTCCGCTATACGCAAAGATCTTTCAATGCCCTACGGGTCCTGTACAATAATGGTTTTAGGATGCTGTTGGGGTTGCCTCGCTTTTGCAGTGCATCAGGTATGTTTGCTAAGGCCAATACTGACTGCTTTAGGGCTATAATCCGGAAAAGAGTGGCCTCCCTGATGCACCGCGTGAGGGGCAGCACCAACAGCCCTCTGAATACCATATTAGGAAGGGTTGACTGCCCGGTTGTGAGGCACTGAAACGCTGTTCACGGTTCTGGTGGGGTTGTTTATAATGTCCAGCAATTTTAAGGAATTCATAATAATAATATAGGAATAGGAATTTATAATTGGTCGTGTTTATAGATTGACATTAAATAATAATTTACTAACATAGCTCTAAGTATTTTTTACTAACAAACAATATATGAAATGTTTCTTGATTCGGAAATTAACGAATAATAATTAATTAATTAATAACATGAAAAATCTCTCAATATCTACTACAATGGAACGAAACCCTTCATGTGCAAGGCCGACTTACACTTGGACAGTTTTTAATTTTATCTAAGCTATGCTTGTAATTAGATTGATCAGAGATAAACAGTGTAAAGAACTCCTGTCGGTTGATGAATAATTTATGTCGATAAAGACAACACCTCCGGCTCATTAATTTGACACCGTAGACTGGCTGAAGTAACCTCATTTATTTTTAATATATCCACCTTATGGAAACTCTCTCGATTTCCGGGAAGTTCTGAAAGATTTTACAGGAAAACACTCAACAAATTGCCGATTCCTAAGTATCCGAAGATTTCCTTCTATTAACATTTCAGTACAACTTTTCATATTACCTTCCTATTCGTAGACTTTAGCAGAAATTTTCTCCTTTAAGTTTTCTCATTAAAATATAATAAGTTTAATGGGAAATAATAGATTGATGTTTTCGTCATCTTTTATATTGAAATAGGGACGTATTTCGACTGTCAATGAGTATTGAAAAATAAAAAAATCATTATCTAAAAGAGATGGCTCCCGTATCCCTGGTGGGTAATATGAAAATAAATAATAGTACATTGTTAGCTGAGGGGCGAAGATTAGTTATTTAGCCATGAGAAGGGGTTTGGCGCCCGTAACGCTTATGTTGTTTTTTTTTGTCCTCTGGTCGTCCAGCTATACCGCCAGTATTTTTCATGATCATCATTAAAAAAATCCAAAGAATTTGCCGAAATCTATGTTATTTTAGAGAAATAGTTAAAACCAAATTATTTCAAAGTCATAACATAATTATATTCATAAGTTAACTTTGTTATTTTAATTTTAAATCGCGCTTTAATTTAGTGGCTGTTGGAACATGGTTCAATAAATACGTGAAATTAGACCTAGTTTTTTTTTATAATTTTGCAGCTGTCAGTTGAAAGCGATTCTCCCTAGGGTTGAAAAGTAGTATTTTCTACCCGCTCCGCAGGCATGTTATGACCTACTTTCAGAGTATGAGTAATGAAAAATAACTTAGGTACACGTCGAACAAGCAACATACTTATAAGGCAAGAAACATTAAAGGCTAGAATGGAAAACGGACCTCATAAACCATGTTTGTCACAACTTATTATTATCATGTATTTCGCCATTAGTTATTTTGGGTTACAGGATTTTTTTTGTAGCAACAGAATCTCGATTTGTCCCCGGTGGAAGGCAATAGGCCCGCCTCTTATTACATGGTACTTATATCTACATTACTGGTTAAATTTGGGTGTACTTATGGATACACCTCTTCGGGTATTACAGGCGTGATGTTATTTCATGCTATTACAAACGTAGCTTGCCCCTATTGCATGGTGTATACCATTTCTTGTTTTTCTTCTTGAATTATTTAGGGACTTGAATAATCGCAATGAGTTGAAAATAACTGGTGACCAGAGGATGAATTATTTAGCTATACTTCTTAGTCCTTCAGGGATTACATGCGTGATGTTGTGTTATGTGTATACGCATACACGCTATTTACTCAACAAGGACAAAAATAATAAAGGCCATTCACCTTTGTAACCAAAGTTACTTACATCAAGAAGGTATGTATATGATTTACTCTAAGATCAATGTAGGTACGTGTGTACGTGGCTGGAAGGACTAGAATCCACAAGTATACAGAATAAGCAATTCACAGATAGAATTTGATTTAGTATTTCCAGCAAGGAAGAGATCGGTGGTCATTAGTATTCTTGAATAATGCTGCCAATCTGAAGGCTGGAGAAATTTTATTTCGGTCGAGTAAGAATTTTGAAAGCATAGTTAGTGAATTTGTATGGCTTTTAGAGTTGGACGCGTCGCCTTATTCTTTGGGAATGGATAAGTTGTAATTGTTAATATGACTAAACATATAAGTTGTGTTAAATTTTTGGTACTCTCCAGTTTCTGCTACCTTCTTTTTCCCGCTCTTGGGCAAAGCGAAAGGGAGTGTCAGACTTCTACTGACTAAAAACCACCCATGTTCCTTCTTAGCCCTATACAATGTGGAGCAGGACGATTGACATTCCTCTAAACCACGTAAAGAAAGGCATGCTCTTGACCCGTATACAAAAAATCAATCAAATCCAATGACTACTTTAGCCACAGGAAATTATTTTTCATTTTCTTATTTTTCAACATGATGTAGATCGGAGTCCGTAATAATAGGTAAACATTGTAAGGTCAGGAACCTGTGCAAAAACCTACGATTCTATTCTCAACGTCTCAATACGCTTGAAAGACAGAGAAAGGTGTCATACGATCCCACTCTGACGCGCCCCGCACACTCCCACAAAATACTACAATTATAAAGAAAAAGTAATATTACTTACGCAAATAATGCATTAGTGGTGCATAGAAAATTGCGAGTGTGTGTGTGAGCGGAATTTTTTTCGGCAAAAAGTCCTTGACTCGGTAACTATGTCAGTCAGTGCATAGCGGCGCCCTTTGAGGAGAGCACACGCCTACTTTTTTTATCACAAGACGAGCCGCGCGCGCATTGTCGTGATTTTATGAAAAGTTTGTTGTTATTGTGATTAAAGACGATTTATGATATTTGGATTAGTGCATAGGTTACTGTGACTTATTGGTGTTAGTGTAATATTAGTTATTTAGGCATTTATTAGGTAGCTAGTTTTGTGATTTAGGTTAAGTTAGTAAGTTTTTTAGTTTAATTATGCCTTTTTTTTTTTTTTTTTTTTTTTTGGTGGGTGTAAAATCATCGAATAACCCCTCCCGCTCTTGGGCAGAGCGAAAGGGAGTGTCAGACTTCTACTGACTAAAAACCACCCATGTTCCTTCTTCGCCCTCTATGTCGAGGCCGCGATAACCGTTGGACTACCCGCGGCCCCGACAGGAGTTTAATTATGCCTCAAATAAGGTTTTAAGTGATTAATTATTCAATCAGTGATCTTTTATTAATTAACAACTCGCAACTTAGTGAGTTTATGCCGCTGATTTGTTGTTCTCCGATAAAAAGTACCTACGCCCAACATCGCCGCCGCTCGCTGCACCCCGCGCACTAGGTCAGTGACTTTTCGTAGTTAAAGCGTGTTTACTTTTTATGCAGTTGATTCTGCTATTTATTTTGTTTGAAAATTGCAATTTTTAAATTTTCCACTAACTACTAATCTTCGTGTTTTAAAATGTTTCGATGGACTAGTACAGTGCTAGTTTTAATTTAATGTCGTAGTTCCAGATCCACATTGTATATGTAGAGACCGCGTTAACTAGTGTACAACCCGCAGGCCTGACGGTAGTTTCTGCTACCTTACTATTTTTAAAAAGTGAGGTTTGAGTGATAGATAACCTGAATTGACTGGCCTGTTGGTCTAGTGGTTAGTGACCCTAACTGCTATGCCGGAGGTCGTGGGTTCGATTCCCACCCAGGACAAATGTTTGTGTGATGAGCACGATCATTTGTTCTGTGTCTGGGTGTAATTTATCTATAATATGTATGTATTTAGAAATATATAAGTATGTTTATCAGTTGTCTAGTACCCATAACACAAGCTCTGCTTAGCTTGGGACTAGATGGCGTTGTGTGATAGTTGTGGAATATTATTATTATTATTATTATAATTAGAGTAGAGAAAATACAAATAAACGAGGAATGCATTGGTTATGTAAGAATTACAATACGGCTCAAAAGGCGGTGACTGAATGTGAGGAAGACAAGTATGAAAGAAGATTTGCTGCGCTGACCGTAAATAACCAATTGATTAAAATACCAAATAAACTGTATGATGGGTACCTAACACAGATATAGATGGACATAGATAACTCATGAGCAATACTTCGCGTGCCATTTCGCGTGCATAGTGCATAGCGCGTGTCGCGCTCAGTCTGTATCGGTGTATAGCGCTAGTTGGACGTCGGCGATAGTGTAAAAGGCAGGGCCGGAGGGGGCGCCGTACCCGGCGGCGTCAAAATCAAAATCAAAATATTTTTTTATTTCATATAGTCCTACATGGGCACTTATAAAAGGTCGACAAAAAGGTGCACGTGTCTTTGAATCACTAAATAGTTTTTGTGACGTCATAATAGGTAGTCAAAAAATGGCACGCTTGGTAATACAGATGGTGATACTTGCGTTGTCTAGGTCTATTTATATCTGTGGTACCCAATGATAGACACATAAAAACATACTTTAAATCTGTTGCTGTAGTACTGAATGCACGTCAGTACAACAACAACTGAAATAACTAAGTACTTCTTTATTAGTAAGTAGTAGTATTATTCCTTTACCACTTTTTTTGCTTTGTCCACGTTCTGTCTTTAATCGTGTGTTTAGTGAATAACCTGGTCTAAGATTTTTGACTTGGCTTTGCATGCTGTCCAGAAATATCACTCAGGCATGTTGATTTCCTTACAACGTTTTCCATAACCGAAGCAAGTAATAATTATACAATACACAAATATGAATCCGTAAAACCAAAGGTGTGTCTTTTTTTTTGGGTGGTTGTAAATCATCAAATAACCCCTCCCGCTCTGGGCAGAGCGAAAGGGAGTGTCAGACTTCTACTTACTAAAAACCACCCATGGTCCTCCTTAGCCCTTTGTTTCAAGGCCGCAATATCTCTTTCAAACAACCCGCAGCCCCGACGGGAGGTGTGTGTGTTTTGGGTTGATCCCAATATCTAAGACTTATTAGTGCTACGGTCGCACTGCAAGACTTATTGCAGACTGATTTGTCCACGTACACACGCACACCGTCGAATCCTACACACTCGACCTTTCTAAGATACATAACTTATAAAGCCAGTGATTGTTCTTCTAAAACATTTCTTCTCAATAGAACAGACAACTAACCAAAACCCACAAAAATATCAAAATTTTTAAAGACGATACAGTGCTTTGAAAACTGACCATTTTTTTTTTGGTAGTGGCATCTCGCAGTTCAGTCTATGAGACTGGCTTCTGCTTAACCGGACGATCCCTGTGGATGCCTTGAGTTTAAGGCCTCCAGCCAGTGCAAAAACTTACAAACTAAGTGACAAATCGCTAAGGGCACCCCCTGTGGGGTACGGACCTCGGCTTAGGACGTCACTGGGGGAGGGCAGCAAGGGGACAGGCTGGATCTGAGTGATGAAAACTGACGTCATACTCTAAGACATTAGTTAGACAATTTTAAGCGGTCAGTGGCGTCACCAACCCCAACTCAAATCTTTTACGCGTTTTATCTTCGTCCATTTTTAGGGTTCCGTACCTCAAAAGGTAAAAACGGAACCCTTATAGGATCACTTTGTTGTCCGTCTGTCTGTCTGTCTGTCTGTCTGTCTGTCAAGACCTTTTTTCTCAGGAACGCGTGGAGGTATCAAGCTGAAATTCATATCAAATACTCAAGTCTATGGTCTCTTGGAGCTGTGAAAAAATCAAACTTCTAAGTCAACGCGATCAAAAGATACTCCCGTTTATGCCGCAAATTTTCGACACTCGCAAGGGAATCAAAACCTACAGGGTACTTCCCGTGAACTCAGAATCTTGAAATTTGGTACGAAGCAACGTCTTATAACACAGATAAAGGAAAAATTGCGAAAAGCATAAATTTTTAGTTACATCATATAATAAAAATATTTTTAATAATTTAAAAAAAAAAAAAAAAGCGACTCCCCTACTACGATGGTACGGAACCCTTCATGTGCGAGTAGGACTCGCACTTGGCCAGTTTTTTATTAATTTGATCAAACAAAAAATACGTAAGTATCCAATATTATTTTGATAATTTAGCAGACGGACTAATTAGAATCACATTTTTTTAAGTCAGTAAACATCCTCTATAAGCATAATAACCAAAACCAAATCCCAAAATTCACTGACATCAAAAGCTAAACGCTTAATTGCTGTAGTAATTACTTTGTAGCCACATGTGGTTTGAAAAGCCTCAATTTTCGCCGCTGTATGACATCATGCAGTGTTTGTACTAGTAAGCGCGCGCGCGCACTCAACGGACATTTTCAACCGAAAAGATCGACATTTGCCGACAGGGCAAAATTTTATGATGCGGTCAGAATGGACAGTGAAAAAGTCGAAGATTTTGCGGCACGTTTGAGAGGACTCGCTGTGCACTGTGATTTCGGTACAGAATTGGATACGTTGCTACGCGATCGATTTATCCTAGGTCTAAAGGTAGGCCCGGAAAGAGATCGATTGTTCGAACAAGACTCGAAGTCCTTGACGCTATCTAGGGCTATAGAAATAGCTCAGGAGACAGCATGTGCTCGGGCAGCGAGAGCTGGTGTCGGTGATTGCGGTGAGCAACTTATCAAGCAGGAGATGGTGTATCAAGTTGGCGAGCGTCGCGGGCGGGGCGGGTCGCGTCCGGGTCCGGCGCAGGCGGCGGCCCCCTCGGCCGCGCGATGCACAGTGTGTGGGTTAAAGGGTCATTGCGTGGAAAAGTGCCGTTTCAAAGAATATAAGTGTATGATTTGTGGTGAAAAAGGTCATCTTAAAAAAGTGTGCAGTGTTAAAAAGGTCGGAAAAGTTTCGTTACATAATTTGGATGCGAGCAACAGCGACGGACACGAGTGCAAGGAATGTGATTTGTATAACTTGAGGTATGTTCACTATGAACCTATTAAAGTGAATATCTCTATAGATAATAAGTTATATTCTATGGAACTAGATTGTGGAGCTGGACGCAGTGTAATCTCAGAAAGTTTTTATAAAGAAAATTTCCAATCTTACAAGTTATTAAAATCAGATGTAGTTTTTTGTCTTTATACTAAACATAAAGTAACGCCCATTGGTTATTTTGACTGTAAATTGTGTTACAATGGTATTAGGAAACTAATTTCTTTTTATGTAATTTCTCATGGCGGTCCACCATTGTTGGGTCGTGACTTCATGGCACAGTACAACATGAGTTTAGTTTCTATGACAAGTAACAACAGCTTATCAGTTACAGCGGAATGTAAAGAGGTGCAGAAAATTTTGAATGCATTTCCTGATATTTGGCGCGATGAATTGGGTCGTTTTAATAAATTTGAAGTCCAGCTACATTTGAAAGAAAACGCAGTGCCAAAATTTTTTAAACCGCGTCAGATACCGTTTGCTCTTAAGGACAAAGTCGTGGAAGAGTTAGATAGGCTCGTTAGGGTAGGTATATTGATACCAGTACAATTCTCAGATTTTGCCACGCCCATTGTACCAGTTCTGAAAGAGAATGGTAAAGTGAAAATAGCTGGAGATTATTCGTGCACCTTAAATAAAGTATTAAAAATCGATAAATACCCATTGCCCCATATCGATGAAGTTTTTGCAAAGCTAGGGGGCGGAGAACATTATTCGAAGCTGGATTTAAGCAACGCTTATAACCAATTATGTTTATCTGAATCCTCACAAGACCTAACAACCATCAATACACCAAAAGGCCTTTTCAAATATACGCGCCTAGTGTACGGTCTCGCTAATGCCCCAGCTATTTTCCAGCGTACCATAGAATCCCTGGTTGCAGGTATTGAAGGCGTGTCGTGTTGGTACGATGACATTTGTCTCACGGCCCCGAACAGAACTCTTCATTTAGAAAGACTTCGTATTTTATTAGGTAGGATTCAGGACGCCGGTTTAAGGCTGCAAAAAGAAAAATGCTCATTTTTCCAAGACAGCGTCACATATCTAGGTTTTAAAATAGATAAAAATGGCCTTAAAACATGCCCGAGTAAGGTAGAAGCGATTTTAAGGGCCCCTGTCCCTACAAACGTACTAGAATTAAAACGATTTCTAGGCGTAATCAATTACTATAGAAATTTCATTCCTAATGCGTCTTCAATATTAAGCCCGCTAAATGAACTGTTAAAAGGCAATATTGAATGGCACTGGGACAAGGAGCAGCAGTCTGCGTTCGATTCCGTGCGTCGCGAACTAACTTCAGACCGCGTTTTGGCACATTTCGATCCGCGAGCGCGGCTGGTGTTGACGGTGGACGCGGGTCCCACGGGTCTCGGCGCGGTACTTGCACATTTGTTCAGCGACGGTACGGAGAAGCCGATCGCGTTCGGTTCGCGTTCCTTATCACCAGCTGAAAAGAATTACAGTCAGATTATGAAAGAAGCATGCGCTTTGGTGTTCGGCATTAAGCGTTTCCACCAGTACTTGTACGGGTGTCAAGAACCTTTCGTGTTGAGAACAGATCACAGGCCGCTTCTCTCAATCTTTGGTAAAAAGGACGGCATATCCGTGACCACCGCCCTTCGACTGCAAAGGTATGCAATTATGCTATCCGCTTACAACTACGAAATACAGTATATTAGTAATAAAAATAATATTGTGGCAGATTATTTTTCCCGCGCGCCGATACCCATTGAATCGAGCGGATCAGCTGATCGCAAAGAGTGCGATGACCTCACAATCGCTCTGTTGTTCATGAATGCAACTCAAGAGCCGGTCTCGTTCGAAGGAATACAGCGCGCTACGGCCGATGATAAAATTATTAAAACCGTGATTAATTATATGCAGCAAGGTTGGCCGCGCAAGATTAGTTGCAAGCAAATACTACCATTTTTTATGTGTAAAACGGATTTGCAGGTTATCGGGGGTTGCGTATTCCGTGGTCATAGAATCGTCATTCCTTCAATATTTCGCGAGCGTATGTTAGAAGAATTACATAGTGCGCATTTCGGTATTGTTAAAACGAAGAGTGCGGCGCGAAGTAGAATGTGGTGGCCGGGCATCGACGGCGATATCGAGCGGCTGGTGGGGAGCTGCGGCGTGTGCGCGGCCCAGCGCAGCGCGCCGCCCCGCGCGCCCCCCTCGCCCTGGCCGCGCCCGCCCGCTCCCTGGCACCGTATCCATATTGACTACATGTCTATAGGGCAAACGGTTTATCTGATTGTTATTGATGCATTTAGTAAATGGCTAGAATGCATTCATATGAATTGCGGCACCTCCACTAGTGCGTTAATATTAAAATTAAAGGAATTGTTTTCTGTTTTCGGTATCCCCAACGAAATTGTATCCGACAATGATATTAAGATATGTTCCACAGAATTTCAACAGTTTTGTAAAAACAACGGGATAAATTACTTAAATTCACCGATTTATCATCCGGCAAGTAACGGCCAAGCTGAAAATTCAGTCCGCACTTGCAAGAAAATGTTAAAATGTATTATCGAACAAAACAACAGTAATAAGAACAGTTTTAACCCTCGCATAGTTCAAGATAAATTACTTGGCTATTTGTTTGAATACCGAAATAATATTCATTGTACTACAGGCGCAACGCCGTCGAGCTTAATGTTCGGTCGTAATGTTAGAACCAGATTAGACATAATTAAACTTACCAGTCACGTTAATAGTGGATTAGAAACAGAAAATAAGGAACTATGTAAATCTAGGAAATTCAAGATAGGTGAAGTAGTGTGGGCTAGTTGGTTCACTGCTAGAAAGGCAAGTTGGATGAAGGGAATAATTACGAATATTATTGGTAACAGAATGTTTCATATTAAATTTAAGAATTGTAGTTCTTCATGTATAAGACATTTAGACCAGATTATTAAGTGCACAGACACTACTAGCACTGATGATATTGTGAGTGATGTTGATTTTGCTGCATACTCGTCGGTCCCGGATCAGCTCGCGACAGCAGCACAATCAACATCGCAGCCGAACTCCGAGTCAGCACCGTCCTCGCCCGCGCACACGGCTGCAGGGCCGGCGCCGGCACCATCGCCCACCGATTCCTTGCAACCACCATTACCAGATAATGTGGGGGGGGAGGGAGAGGATGGTGATGAGTGGGAGGAGGCTAGTCATGAAGACACAGCTATAACAGCCGGACAGCCGACCGAGTGTAATGAACCGGACAGTCCCTATGTTGTTTCAACTGATACAGATAATGTAATAGCGGAGGGTGCGCCCACTAGCGATCGGCGATTGGGTCGATCATTGCGCCCAAGAAAAATCATAGACTTTAAGAAATATTTTTAGTAATAGTATCTTATAATAACTTAACTAATAAGTAGTTGTTTGTATAACAGGGTTTCGAAATAAGGTGGGAGGAGTGCAGTGTTTGTACTAGTAAGCGCGCGCGCGCCCCGCGCCCCACCCCACCGCTCCTAGCTAGCCCAGCTAAGATCAACGGGCAGTAATAAACCAGTGGTCACTATACACGGTCGTTTCATTGCTAGTCGAGTACCTACGAGCTACGCTACCTACATATACAATACATCAACATCGTTTTAGAAGTCGATACATGGACTGCGGGACATTGTTTAACAGCTGCGGTCATGACAAATTACCTTCGTAGGCGTCCAGTGTACGAATACTGGGACGTTATCCAAGAAACGTGACCTGAAAATTATTGAGATTAATCTACTTATTGTTGTTTGGTGTGTGAAATCTGAGACGAGGTGTTGGGTTCGTAAAACTTGTCTCATAAGGTCAAAGGAAATTAGCTGGCGACAAAATGGATTTATTTTATTTGACATGGACTTCGAAAAACGGTGGAAGAACAGTTATTCTTACAAAATTATACATTTCTTACTTACTTTTTTAAAATTAGACACTAGGCAGACGTGTTTAGTTTTATATTTAAATACAATAACGTTTAAAGAGACACTACACTGCCTATTTTTTTGGCCCCAAGATATCATCGATTAGTGTTATAGCTGATTTTGAAGCACGTATATTTCTGACCTTGAATTAGCTTTTTTGGTATGACCAAAATAACTGGATTGGTAGTACTGGTGAAAAATAATAACAACAATGGTCATGTTATGACATACTATTATTTTTGTCTAAAAGAATAATAAGTAACAAACTCGTATCAATCAGTAGATACTTGTTCTTTTTATTAGTAAGTAAAATATTAATAAACAAATATCTATTTACCGATTACAGAAACACGAGCAGTTATAAAACAAATTTGAATCCTAAAAGCTAGAGGCTAACTTAAGTTTTCAGATATTACCTATATTACTTACCGAATTCAATATCTAAGAACTTTCCTTCAGTAACGAAACTTCTACAGATATTCAAATCATCAAATACTAAATACAATTTTGCGACAACGCTACTTGCTCTTAAGTAAATAGACTAAGTTCAAAGCGGCGTGGCCGAACCGGAGAACTTTGATTTCAACTGAAACCTCTTCGAAACTGAAAGAAGTGGAAATTAATTTATTGCAAATAAAGAAAGTTTTGATCCGAGCGCTCTGAAGTTGTTTTTGTTTACAAAAGTGAAAACAATCAAGTGCCTAAATGTGGAAACTTAGGTTTTTGAAGATAGTTGCAGGCACGACCGTAAATGTTTTCTGATATTATTGGTGAGAATGGAACCTTTGATGATTGGAAGTTGCCAATACATAAATGGACAGGAAAACCAAGGTAACGATGGTCGGAATGTGGGAGAAAATGATATAAAAGAAAAAAGTGTAAATAATTAAGTGGTGGTGATTGTAAAGGGGCGAATGAGACAAAAACGTGTTGCGCAAACCTCAAGGAACATGAAATAAAGGCAGGTAGATGATTAGAACTCGCTAGCTATCATTGAACAGGAGCAGGACAGGACAGGAGGATTGAGAAGAGAAACGGTAACTCGAAGACTGTCTGTAGTAACGGCGAACTTTATATTCAAACCAAATTTAATCCCTTGCATCGATAGCCTGCGTCTGGTGGCGGGGACCATCACTGGACACTGCTCATTGAATAAACACTTCCACATCCTAGGAATCACTGACAGAGCTTCCATGGAGGCGGGAGAAACGGTGGCGCATGAGCTCTTTGAGTGCACAGGCGTTACCAAGATTCATGAGGAGACCCTGGGAAGACCAAGATCCCTTGCGGATGCCATGAGGAGACCGGTAAGTCTGATCTGCTTCTGGAGGGAGATGGACTGGTCGGAGTAATTGGCCACCATGGCTCACGCACAATGGTCCACTTCAAGGACTAAGTGCGGAAACCTAAGCCTCATGATAGATAGATAAGACATTTTGATGCAAGGGATCAAAATGTCTTATATAAAATCGGCTTGATAACGTAAATAACATAATCAATGGTAGTTTTCAAAATAAGTAGCATGGCCATTGTTATTGTATTAAACAAACTACATATCCATTTTCTTGGACGGTTGGAAATCATCAAATAGCTCCTCCCGCTCTGGGCAGATCGGAAGGGAGTGTCAGACTTCTACTGACTAAAAACCACCGATGTTTCTTCTTAGCCCTTTGTGTTGAGACAGTAGTATCACTTTCGAACAACCTGCAGCTCCGAAGGGCGATCGGCCTTTGCCCCTTCAATTTTGCTGACATCTCTTTGATAGCGCGTGGAACACGAACGCGCCATCGACACGGCCCCCGACGTCAAATCATATAGCCTGACTAGTTGAAAAAACATAGCTTGAGTTTGTGGGTTACAAAATTACTTTTAAGATTTTTCTAAGATTGGCAGAGTCATATTCGATACTTACTATTTATAATAGGGTAGTTAACAAAAAAAAAATCTAATTAGTCCGTCAGATAGATTTCCAAAAAATATTGGACACGTATATTTCCTTTTCTCCCGTAAATTAACAATGAAGACGATACAGTGCTTTGAAAACTCGTGTGACGTCATTTTCTAAGACAATATTGATCAATGACATTCTTTACCGGTGAATGACGACACAACTCGACTAGACTAATATTTTTTGAATTCAGTAAACATTCCTATTCGTACACCGGTAGATATACCGGGATGTATTAATAGTATATTATGCAACTAGTTAATAAAAGACGGATTTAATGCGAGGGCCGTAGATGAGTCACGAGCAAGTGAAGGATTCTAATGATTGAATCACGAGCGCAGGGAGTGATTCAACTGTTAGAATCCTGAACGACGCGAGTGATTCATGGACCTCGATATAAATTCGTACTTTATTCAGGAGTTGCATACTATACTTTATACCATGACTACGAGAAAAGACATAATTTAAGCGAAAATAGAAATTTTATCAAAAAATAAGAATTGTTACATTAATTGAGATGAACATTAAAATTAGAGCAATGACTGAAATTAAGCGTAATTTTCTTATTATTATCATTAGGGTGGTCAACTTGTGAAGCAATATTTATTTATTATAAAGTAACACTAAACTTTGTGTCCGTACAATTCACAGTAAGTATTTGAAATGGCGCCAATTCACTATTTTTTTTTTCTATAAAGGCAGGAAAGAACACAAAACAGTTTTTAATCTAATGCCAAACCTTTGTCGCAAATATCGACCAATCAAATCTCGAGAATTTATTTGCACCAAAGAGTTTTGAATTTCGAATCTTAGCGCAAGGAGTTTGTGTAAGCATTGAAATAGAGACCGGATATATTTTTGTGGTCCAAATTCAAACACCAAAATAGTAAATAAAAACAAAACAGTATCAGAGTTTTGCGTGAATAAAATAAGCTTTTTAGAGTGGGTATGGTATAAATCATATTTATAATTTTCACTGTCACTGCTTATCCAAACAAGACTTGAACCAAAATACCCGTAGCCCGTGAGTATAAAATTTACTATCATACGTCCCAGACTATCAAATCTTCTGTATTTACGACTTGTTAGTGCGAGAAGCTGTAAAGTGTAACGACCTGTTTTCGCTCGCCTTCAGCCTTCAACACCCTGTATTCGGTGTCAACAGTGTATGTAATATAAACGTAAGTACAGTCTGTAGCACGAATATGTATACACTAAGCCAACTTTAGAAGCAATTTTGCCTTATTTTTAATGATTTCATTTTTATGTTACGTACCGAAACTAATATTTTAGAACCATTATCATCATAAACTAGATCATATTTCAAAGATGCAATCTTTAATTTACCAGATATTCGCGTTAGAACTTGGTCAAGTGTATACATGTTATTGCTCGTCACTGTACAACGCCATCTAGTAACAATAAGCGGGACTACAGAAGATGAAACGTGAAACAGTGTTATCCTTCATTCCCTAAGATATTTTATCCATATTTGAGTGATTTTAGTTGTTACAAGAATAAGGTATTCAGTCAGTAACAAGATTATAAAATAGGCGAAAGAATTTAGCCATTATTTGATTTCTTCTTCTTATCGTGAAGTGAGGTCTAACGACCCCATATATCATAGTGTCAGGGTTTTTAAAAGTCCACAATGGCCTCTGACATGGTTTGTCGACCGCCATTTGGCGGCCGGGACCACCAGCTTTATTTTTTTAGACAATCAGGTGATTTAAGCCCGCAATGTCCTAGCCTAACTGGAAACAATTTTACAAAGTAAACTTCCCGTGGGAATCGAACCTACGACCACTGGGTCACAAGGTAAGTAAACGCCAAAACCACTCGACAAAATACTAATGATTATTAAAAAAAGGTTAGTATTATAATAGGCTAAATACTTTATGTATAGTTTTTTCGGTATTCACTCCTCATTTTCATCATCACTATTATTACGAGTATGCCTTCAAAAATTTTGAAGCTCCCCGAAGAGCTGAAAATACACCTCCTTCCCTTGGAAATATAGGACAGTTGTCCTTAATTTCACTTGAACAAAGGTTGTACAACCTTGTTATAGCAACCTTTGAATTTAAGCGTTTTACCGCCAAATTCAACGTTTCAGTTCCAATGCTAAGCCCGTGTGTCTCTCAACTGATGAGAATAAATAACCGCTACACTGAGTAAATATTGACGAGTCCAAATTCAGCGTTTGTTACTAACTTTCAAATGAAATCCTTTAAACATATTGTTTACGTTCGTCGCTGAATAAGGCATAGAGCGTTCTTTTAAAAAAATATATAAAGCATCATTTATTTAAAAATAAAATCACCTCTATAATACCCGAAATTGTTGAGCAGAGGTACCTACTATAAGACCCACATTAAATCCAACAACCGGGCATAAATCCAGCCTGACTACTACTGCGAAAATCTAAAAAAAATACAAAAAACCAATATTACTTTGCCTGTACTGGGAATCGAACATATGATCTCATAATCAGCAGACGCACTTACCACCACGAGACCAACGAGGCAGCAGTCCACGCAAGAATAGAAATAAATGAAACACTAATAACCACTTAAAAAGTTTTAATTATAGCCGTATATTATCACTCTCTTATCACTATATTACTTAGATTTAATGACGTACGTTTCACAAAGGTTTTTTTTCTTGAACTCTTCCAGCAATTTTGGATCGAGCATCTTATTTACTATGTTGGATACTCGACAATTATGAGGTGCTGATGCGTGATCAGACTCTATGTTGAACAACTTCACTGGCTTGTTCGTGTATTTAGACAAGTTGTAGTCTTCAGGAAGGCTTTCAGCTCTTGGATGTTTCAAACCCTTTATAAGAACGACTTCAGAATTTAACACAAAATCGGGTTCATAAGTTTTTGCAAACATAATCCTTCTATACGCCGATTCCAGTATAGACCACTTGTATTGTTTCGAATAGTTTCCCAGTTGTCTCATAGTATGCAAGCAAGCGTCAACTTTAGTTTTCCATTCATTTATTTGTTCTAAATACTGGGTCAATTCCTCGGAAACCCCTCCAGTCATTAGCCGGAACAAATGTTCCAAAACAACATTTTGCAGCTCTGAATCCGTCAGCTCCCCTAAATGCGAATTCAGCTGTATTCTTAATGCATCTGGGCTGCTGTCCAAACAATACACGACTCCAGTGTGTCCTGTAATTTTCAAGTAGTGTAAACATCAAGATTTGAATAGAATTGAATTCCATTTGTAATGGAGCGCTTCGGAGAATAATTTATGAGAGGAATTCATAATGCCGTGTTTCAACGTTGGAGCGTGAAACTGAGTACACTTATGGTAAACAAGTCGAGCAGATGGTAATCAAAGAGTTTTGGAATCAAGAACCAACATTGCATTAATATGCATTAGAATTGTTTTAGAAATACAAGTTTCTATCATGAAATTAATCAGTGAATTGTAACTAACTTTACACTTTGAGATAGCTTGGTATATTATTGTAAGGACAAACGCTGTCCATTTCTTAATATGTTAATAGGGACAGTCCTAGTCACGCTTTTTGACTATTTTTTAATAACATAACACAAAATAGAACATCACGCCAGTAATTTGGGTATTTGTGTATGTGAGTTTAAATGTTTGTGAACGCACCCACGATACAGGAGAAATTCCTAGTGTGCGGCGACGTTTCTTTTAAGCGTACCTAATATTACACCCACAATTCATCAATTTAGTTTGAAGTCCCATGTAATTGGAGGCGAGTCTATTATCATCGACTGGGCATAAGTCCAGACGAGGTGGCTGCTACTGATTGATTTTTTAATGGAAAATCCCACTAACACTTTGTCTGACCTGGGAATAGGAATTGATCCCAAGACACCTTCTTCAGCAGTAGCGTTTGTAATCACTAGACAAAAAATGCAGTCTCTCTTCGTTTTAATAACGTACCTTCTTTTTCCAATAAAGCAGCTAGTTCCAAAGCAACATTCACTCCAAAGGAATACCCCAGCAGATAAAACTTGGATTTGCTCTCGAACTTGGTTTTCATAAACTGAAACAATTTATAGGAATTTTTCATAAAGACGTTTCATTTCTAAGAGAAATTTGATATAACAAATAGCCTTCCATTATTATAATAGGTAAGCTCTCCGAGGTATTTTTTTAAATAAAATATTAGTTAAATTAGGTTAGAGTCGCGGCTCGAGCTAGGCAAATAAATTGTGATCTTTTTGCGTCTTATTTATATTAACGTGTTACAGAAATTGAGGAATTTGTAAAAAAAATCATTTCATTTCGTTTGGATGATTCGATTGGACTATCCAATAGGATTCAAATGATACAAAAAAATTTAGAAAGAGACTTACGAGTATTATATTTTTACACTAAAGAACATTCATTTTAAATTGTTGTTTTATCTCTTCAAAACAAAAATACAGGCTGACATGCAACGTAGCAACATGGAAGCAAGGGCCGACGCCCGTCGGGGCTGCGGCAGAGATACCGCGGCCTCGATATAAAGGGCTAAGAAAGAACAAGGGTGGTTCCAAAAAAAAGGCCCTGACAGGTTTCACTAGGCTAAAGGCCTTTTAAAGGTTTGGTAAAATCGAAACGGACAATTTGCGGACCCCGAACATACCCCTAAAGACGATCCACTGACCATAGACGCATTTCAGAACATTATAATTCTTTTCGAGTCAAGTGTGTCCGGAGCTGGTTCACAATCTGTCCTAACCGATTTGTCCAAATAGAGTAAATAAAGACTGATCTTGGTTTAACAATAAGCTGTTGGCCTGCAATTGAAATTCACATTACCTTCCGAACTGTAGCAGCCATTTCTGGAATACTGTTTCCTTCAATATCTGGTGCTAATTGGACAGCCACTGCCTGTACTTTAAGCCTTTCTGCCATTGAACTGAAGATTTGGTGACGGCCTTCAAAGCCAGGTATCAGTGTTAAGTATGTTTCGTTGGGGTCAAGGTCATTCTGGAAAATAGGTAATGATTTCGTATATAAATGGACATAATATGATATTTACTAGATTTGAAGTCAGGTTGATGTCTTCAGTTTGCACTAGTATTTTCAACCACCATTCAAAAATGTTAAGTTATTTGTAGGTTTTTTGACTAACTTGAACAAAATAAAATATGAATGAATTTTTTAGTAGGTACCTAGGTATTTATAAATTTTAAAGTAAGCCCTCATTGGAGAGAACTGAGGTTTGCATTATTTCTTTCTTACAGTTTCTTTGCCTTTGATTAACAAAATTAGAACAAAACTCATTAACAAAAATGTAACATAGAATCTTCTATCTAACCAATTATGATTATCTATTTAACAGATAAAAAAATCTAGACAAATTTAGGTAGATAACAGATAAGTGATTTTTTAACCAGCTTCATTGGTGTAGGATGACAAAAACATTTAATAATATATTTACCTTTTTTTTTTGGTGGTTGGAAAATTACAAATAACCCATCCCGCTCTTGGGCAGAGCGAAAGGGAGTGTAAGACTTCTACTGACTAAAAACTACCCATGTTCCTTCTTAGCCCTCTATGTCGAGGCCGCGATAACTAGTGTACAACCCGCGGCTCCTACGGGGCATTATATTTACCTTAGTGCCATTGTTGAGTAATGTGATCATTGGTACAATAGGATGGGACGTAGCTAGATGCTCATTTTCGTCATCGATACCGGTGTAAAATGCACCTAAGCCATCATAATCTTTCGGTTGTTCTGTAGTTTCACTTCCAATATTTTTGAGGCTGAAATAGAACAAGTAAGTTACGTTCCAAACATTTATCTGGTGCAGTCTTTTTAAAAGAGTCCTTGCAAAGCAAACTGTGGCAAGACTGTAGTCTTGGCATACTTCCTCTAATTTTGCAAGGTTTCTGTCAATTTTTGAAAAATAATGTTTGCTGCTGTCAGATAAAAAATACATCAAAAAGGACTGCAGTATTAATTATCAAAGGCTAACTGCCGCACTCAGAGCCGTTTAACGATTACTTAAGCTTTTACTTAGTAAAGATTTTGTCACTTTAGTAAAGCTTTTGTATGTCAAAGCTTTACTATTGACGGATTAAGTTACTTTTACTGTAAGCTTGTGTCATCTCACTGCTATGCAAAGACCTAACCATTAAATATCTCTGAGTGTGGCAGTTAGAAACAAAACAAATAATGCAAAGTTATGACAACAAAACCTACATGAAAAGGGTTCTTTTAAAAACTATCAAACTTAGGCCAGAATACTATAATTTATAATATATTGTATCCTGAATGGATAAAACAAAGCACAATCACTATTCGATGCACGTTGCGTAGGAACATAAAAAAGTTTGCTGACTCAAACCTATTTTCTGTCAATTTTTTACGACTGGTTACAAAAAATACCTGAGTCTGTTCCTTGTCTAGCCCTTAGGTCAATGAAAAAAATATAACTGCTGTTTTCTGATACATATTAGTACTACTTTATAATACTCCTGGTTTAGTTTAAACTGTAAAAATATTCGACTTCAGCTTTAGAGAATTAATGAAATCAAGACTCACATGGTTCTACAGTCATTGCTTTATCAAAGACCATAGTTGAGAATTTTGAAGGCTTGCAATCTTGTAACTATGTTGTTTGATAAACAGAATAATAACTAAATTAATTATGATAGAGGACAGTCATGGGTTTCATCTCTGTACATTTTACATACTAAATTGTATAGGTATTTATTTGTAATGCAGAAATAAATTTTATCATACCGATTGATTTCATTATGGCAACGCACTTAACTTTTTTGCTAGAATATTTTTTACTTGCAGCCCTCTTACATCAAATACTTCAATAATCCAATACAATAAAATTTTACAAGCATATACTTATGGATAAAATTTCTTTTGGATCAAAATCACGACATCAAATTCTCGAGTAACCAAAGTACGAGTCGTAATTACTTAAAACCAACTTACCTTTCAATATTCATGCGTTGAATCTTTTCAATTGGATAGTCGAGTTTGTGAATATTTCTTATAAGAGTTTGTAATTCCAATAAATTAACTTCATTTAGCTTCATATCGTATACTGTTGTGCCATTCTGAATATTTTCGATTTTTGCAACACCTAAAATAATTTATATTGACAGTGTTTTTCTTTGATAAATTTGTTAAGAGCAGGCCGTTTTTGACTTCGAGCATGCATGATGGAAAGATAGATGAGGTCTGTGATGGTACGAGCGTACCTACCCAGAATTTGCTTATTTACTTTTGCTTTGAAGGTAGACGGGTTATACAAAATTTTAGTAATTTTCGATTGTACCTATATTACGTTTTCAACAATTACTGATCAACGATCTTGAATCTTTTAACTTATGAAGGGTTTCAAAATCAGATTAAGTTAAATTCAGAAGACTAGACTTTAATCTTGTAGATATTGTAAAAGTGAATGCTTTGGAATAGAAGAATGCTTTGACTTTACAATTTCGATTGTTTACCATTTTTTTTTTGGCGGGTGGAAACTCATCGAATAACCCCTCCCGCTCTTGGGCAGAGCGAAATAGAGTGTCAGACTTGTACTGACTAAAAACCACCCATGTTCCTTCTTAGCCCTCTATGTCGAGGCCGCGATAACTAGTGTACAACCCGCGGCCCCGACGGGCGTCGGCCCTTTCGGGCCCCTCCCTTGTTGCTGACATCTCATTGAGGCGCGCGTGGAACACGAACCTTTTTTTTACCCTTAGATATAATTCTAATACAATATTAAATATTAAATGTGAAGGTAAAATAAAACAGGCAATAAATAGTCCAACCAACCAAGCTACAGACTTTGATTCCTGAGTAAGTTTTGCTATATTTTCTCAGGGATCATGGGTGCGACGTCTAAACTTGAGGACCTAGCTTTAATTATTAGGTTGTGCAAAGTGTTATTGAGTATTTGTTTTTCAATCAGGTATTTGTCTGTGGTAGTCACGGATACGTACACCTCTGAATCGTATGCATTTATAATTTAACTTATTTATTTCAAGCATACAATCTAAAAAGTTTCACTACCGTTCATAATTTACGGTCCCACAAATTCCAAATACGAACGACAGATACTATTGAACTTTACCGGTCTCTAAATACGTGTTCAATGCCCCTATTGAATAGTATTGCCGCTCATTGCACCGCACTTACCAATACCAGATGCATTAATTCCGTTTGAATTCCCGCACGGCAAACTCATTAGGTTTCGACATTACAGCACTTTAGAATTGGGAGCATGGTGCTATGGTAATGTAAGCAGCAATGAATGGCCTGTTCATATCGATGTTGATACATTGACTTAGTGGAACTGGTGATTGAGTATTCATTTTTTAATGACGTGTGTTTTGCTAGAGGGTTAGATAGAGGAGAATTAGGGTTATGTTTGATGTCTCATGTATAGACAAACGTATTGCACTGCAAATTCATCATCATCATCATCAGTCTATAATGTTCCCACTGCAGGGACTCAGGCCTAATCTCAATGACAGGGATCGGCTATAATCCACCACGCGGGTTGGCAGATGTCACATGTCATCGAATTTTTTGGTTCTTAGACATGCTGGTTTTCTCACGTTCATGTTCTCCTTCACCGTTTTGAGAGTGGTGTGGTCATGAAATAAATTACACAAAGTAGTGTGCCTGCCTGACTTCTGTTCGTAAGTCGGGGCCGCCAACAATAGGCCACTGGTGCTGCTGCAAACTATTCATACTCCTAAATAATTCCTGATAGGAAAATCTAATCGTAATATAACTTCACGCTTGTAATCCCCCAAAGGGTAAGGCAGAGGTGTATATAATGGTACATGTGGTCATTTTCTGTTTAAGTCCCTAGTATACTGGGTAAACCTATTGCTATCAACTGGGCACAAATCCAGATTCCGTGGCTGCTGCTGAATTATAGTGATGTATACTGACTTAAAAAAAATATGATTCTAATTAGTCCGTCTGTTAGATTATAGAAAAATATTGGATACGTATTTTTTGTTTTATCGAATCAATAAAAAATGACGAAGATAAAACGCGTCAAAGATTTGAGCAGGTTTTTGACGTCATTCGCCCATAAAAAAATTCATACTAATGTCTTAGAATGTGACGTCACACGAGTTTTCAAAGCACTGTATCGTCTTCATGGGTTGCTTACGTGAAAAAAGAAAAACACGTGTCTAATATTTTTTGGAAATCTAGTTGACGGACTAATTACATTACAACCCTATTCTTGATGGAAAAATTCAATAACACTTTATCTGGGAATCGAACCCTGGACCTCATGTGTAGCAGAGATCAGTAAACTTCTCAAGACTATTGGGTAAATATCATCGATCTCTTGCCCTTGTTGTCTTCTTCTTTTATACCCAAACGATGGGGTCTATGTCCAACAGTGGACGTCTTTCGGCTGAATGATGATGGGGTCAATATAAGTTAGAATTGATATACCTACCTACCCTAGATTCTAGATTAATCTGCATAGTCTTCATGTGTGTATTATACCAAGATTATGTCTTGACCTTAAATTTATTGTTTACCCAAAACATTCTAAAAGATTAATAAAGTAACCTTTGGAGTTTCTTGGCGGTTATTCTCCATAGGAATCGACCAATGCACTGAACCGTGCCCCTTTTTGTTGACGTTTTACAAGTGCCCATGTAGGCCTATGTGAAATAAAATATGTTGACTTTGACTTAGATTTAAAGTGTCATTAAGAGTTCACAAATTAAAAATAGTCATCCAGTCAAAAGTATCTGAAATTTAAGAAAAATTAACTTACCAAATATTTTGGTTAGTTTCAACTCATAATCACTGGAATTTTCTTTGTTCGAATTGCAGGTTAGAACATTGTTGTATTTCAATTTCAAACTGTTTTCCATTGCGTTGAAAAATTCTGCCAATGTTTGTCGTTCCATAATTATATTTGAATTATTCTGTATTTTGGTGGGCTACCAATGAAAAGTAAACAATTCTAATTACCTATTATAAGACAATATTATAGTTGAAAATCTTTTATTAATAACCGAATCCAAAAGTAGCGTGTGTGTCTGTGGCATCATTATCTATTACGAAAGGACCAATTTTGATTAAAGTTTTAGTATTATACCAATCCAAAATCACGGTATAGTTAACTCTTAGTAAAACTTTAAAAAGTAACTGTACTCATTAAGTGGTACTAATAAAAAAAAATAACATGTTGTTCTGCTTACCTCTGTTAGAGCATCTGTTTTTATAATAAGTGCTGGAAAACCACTTTTGGACCTTGCTTGGCATACCCCCTCCAATACTGAGTAAGAAAACTCAGAACTGGCACTTTTTGATTTCGTTGCTAGTATTACAAAATGGCTAAAAATTAAAAAAAAACTCACTAAGTTTATTATAAATTTCGGGAACTCGAAACAATAAGTCAATATGGTTAAATGCCGTTTTAAATATTAATAATAATTTTAAATAATACTGTCAAAAAAAAATACGTACACACGAATAGAGAATTCGACCTCCTTTTGGTAAAAAAAAATTACTATGACCGACATTGCTTAAACTCATAAATTAAATTGCCCGGCTGATATCCTGCAATCACCAACCCATCTTGAGCAAGCATAGCGAAGCATGGAGAAGATACCATTGCACAGAGTGAGACAGTGACTACGGGGACTCAAACTTGTTATTTTTTTATGTTAAAATAAAGGCGAACTAAAAATCGAAAACCATTTCGTTACTATCTTTTTCTAAAACGGCAGAGGCAGCAGTAATTTATCTCAAAGAATAAAGCTTTAAATCTTACCTCAACTCATTACAATAGTTTTTAGACGCCACGTCGAGATTTATAACAGCAAACGTGGTCTTATTGAACATTCGAACAAAATCTAGTGCATTCCCGTCCTTTTTATCTTCAAAATCTGGAACTATGAAAATGCCTTTGATAGATCCTATTTTAGAAGCTTCCTTTAAAATTTTTCTGCACCCGTCTTGAGTTTGGAGATTCTCCGTTGATATTTTTATTGTAACTTTGTGTTTGTACCACGATCTGGCGAAATGAAAAATGTTATGAAACACACAATATTATTGTTCTTTAAAGGTGTTGTGTTGGTTGTATTAAATATTGTCAAATAGCGCTGATATACAAAAGGATATTATTGTCTAGTACAGTCTCTTTTATTCTTTTCACTGACTAGTGTAACCGCACAGATTTGAGTGGATCTGTTCAGTCAGTGCAAGCAATTTTCAGTTGTCGTGATAACAACTATAGTTCTGTACGAGTATCATTTTAGAAGCTACCCAAAGCTACCATTGTGTGGTAATAATTAGTGTCGACAAAATAATCAAATGGACCCTTTTAGTTTTTTTTTTGGCGGCTGGAAAATTATCGAATAACCCCTCCCGCTCTTGGGCAGAGCGAAAGGGAGTGTCAGACTTCTACTGACTAAAAACCAGCCATGTTCCTTCTTAGCCCTCTATGTCGAGGCCGCGATAACTAGTGTCCAACCCGCGGCCATGGACCCTTGACTTAGAAACATTATTTGCCGGACATGGGTATAGAACTCAGGACCTTATGCATAGTTGTCTTGCCTGCAACAAGGCAGTCAGAGAGAAAATAATGTAATTCATTAGAACGGTGAAGGATTTTCCTTCTTAATTGTAAGGAAAAGGCAATCCAGGCAACGTTACTATGTGTAATTCATTTCATCACCACTGTTCTCAAAACGGTAAAGGAAATCATTGTGAGAAAACCAGCATGTCTTAGAACCAAAGAATTCGAAGACTGAGACATCTACTAACCCGAATTGAGCCCGCGTGGTGGATCATAGCCCATACCTCTCCTAAAGATCTTGTACCTACCATATACTCAGAAATAAATACTATTCTATTCTATTCTATTCTAAAAAGGAGGCCTGAGTCCTTGCAATGGGAACATTATAGGCATTGAAACATTATGAAATAAACTCGTATGTTTAAACTTACGCAAACTTTGATTGCCAATATCCACTGATTTTTGACCTGGAATGTAGTACAATCTTTCTGGCTCCATTTTTTACCAATCTGTCAGCTAGTTCTATGCCGAAATCATTTTCGTCACAAACCACTATGTAAACACCGGTTGAGCTGTAGTTCATTCTAAAATATATCGAAAAAGATAAACTTACAAACAGTTTACTAGAAATATGATGAAAAATAAGATAATATAAATAATGCCCTTTGCAAGTAGTTTTCTATTAAAACCTCTACTGGCGCGTAATTTAAAATAATACTTATTTTTTTAAGATTACCGGGATTACTTGGCTGAACGAGCTACCGAGTCTAATCACTGTAATCCGCAATAAATATAGGGGTGAAAAATTAAATGTGAATCTAATTCTTATAATAGTTTTATACCAACTAACTAACAACGTAATTATGCTACTAGTTCTCATTTCAAGTTAATTTAAACATTCTTATAGAAACGAAATCATCTACACTAATATTATAAAGAGAAAAGATTTGTATTTTTGTGTGTGTATGTTTGTGATAAATAAACTCAATAACTAATGCGCCGATTTCAAAAATTCTTTCACCATTTTAAAGCTACTTTTTATCCCTGTATTCCCACGGGAATAGTAAAAAGGCGAGTGAAACCGTGTGACGTCCGCTAGTCAACAATAAAATATTTAATTTTCTACCATAAATATCAATATAAAAACCACAATAGCCATTCCATCAATTGTCAAGATATTGAAAGAAAGTTACAAATAAAAACTCTTTACGCAAGGATGGCCAAGAAAATAAGTAAAATAATACTAAAGCAATATATTTGTAATTTTATTATGAAGGGCAACTACAATACAACAGCTATATTGACGCTTACAAATAAATATTTGTGCAGACGTTAAATATAGTACAAATGAATGTCGAAGGAATATTGACCTGTATCTGGAAAATACACTTAATCCTCTAGGTTTGCTTTTTATTCATTTAATATTACAAGCAAGTTTGTTAAGTGTTAGAGATTAAATCAATTAAATAGTAGCTACTGTATTGAATACAGACACTGAAATTCATGAATTAAATATAGATGGTATGTCTGAGATGTGTCTTAAAATCCTGCCCTGAAGAAAAACTAAATACCTAATGTATTAAGTTTACCTTGGAAACATTCTATGTCTAATGACAAAGAAATAGTTTTTCAAACACTCACGGTCTAGGACCTTTTTTTTTTTGGGGTCGGGAAATCGGCAAATAACCCCTCCCGCATCCCCTGCCCCTCTGGGCAGAGTGGAAGGGAGTGTCAGACTTCTACTGACTAAAAACGACCCATTTTCCTTCAGCCCCGAAGGGACCCGCAGCCAGGCTTTGCCCCTGGTGGCAACAATGTCGTCTACCTATCTCGCTATCGTCATCTTGGACGTCATCGGGGATAGTCGAATGGCGTCCAAGAAAATAAAATCACATCTAGGAGTAAAAATTTGTTTTTTTCGCTCAATAATAAATTATAGCAATGCTCAGATGGAAAATACGAAACTATCTAGGTACTGGGATGTTATCAAACGTCTTTCTTACCTTGGTATCACGTCAAAGCCTTGTTTCAAGATCTCAGGACTCCTCATTCTTATTAATACTGTACCCACGTTCTTACTAGATGAAAGAAACCTGAATGCTCTTGATATTTCAGTAGGTGAATATTCTACATGATTTATTGGTCGCACTATGGCGTTTGCTATGCCTTCAGCTAACATGCGTTGTAGAATCTGTAAATAATCGTCAAGTTAATGATGGACCTCTTCGTCATCCTGGCCTTTCCCAACTATGTTGATGACGGCTTCCAGTCTAACCAGTTTTCTACATGAAATGGCTGCCTATTTTACCTATCTGACCTCCACAAAGCAGTTAGTACGAGTACTAGGAAATGCGAAACCCACAAACGTGCATTTGATCTACAGACGAGTCGTAGACAGTTATATCGCATAAGCGGTAATTGCGCTTCCGTTTTTCGACATCACGTCAGTGGTAAGGCTGGTTGTCAGGCTTTCGCGTCACTGATAACCTGAAACGACTGCAAATGACAGCAGGGGTCAATGGCGTAAGGTGCTTTCCGAGGCGCAGAGGAAAAATTATAAATTAAAGACCAATTCATAGTAATTAAAAGAAAGTAGAACGTTAAACGAATTTCGGATATGAAAATTAAAATTTTTAGGCTAGAAAAACATCTTTGTTAGCACTGTCCATACAAAAAGCAAAAAAATATTTTCTCTTGGCAAACACCCAGTTTTGTTGGTAGATTAATTACTTATAAAAAGGTGGACGGCCTTTCAGAAAATATAGCTTATAAAAGACAGAAAAGTGAGGTGGGTTTGACGTTTGTTTTATTAATTTGTAAAAGAGACTAGTTGTAGCACTTTTTTGTTATTACAATAAAGCTTAACATTGTAATTGTTTTAGGTTGTCACATCCTAGTTAAATGAAAAAATAAATAAAAAACACCGACGGTAAAAAAGAGTTAAGTTAATTAGTTTACGAAAATCCCCAGAAAAAGTGAGTAACAATCAAAACCAACATTTTTATTGCAGTCGGGGGACAGTTCGGTAGATCACATCTTTGCAGGTCCCCGGACTTTGGGTCGTAATGTATATTGACCTAAATTTAGGTTGGGTCTTACGAGGTTTTGTTTAAAACTACGTGTCAGAGTAAACACACGCCATTTATAAAGACCTCTATATAATATACTCGTTGCATCCGAAGCAGCAAAGTGAGTGGAATTTCCAGAGATGTCAGACCTAAAAGCGACGGAAGCGCTGAAAGCCGCTTACAACATGTTCTGAGTTTAACATTTACAACTGTTAGGTAAGTTTCTCGTCCGTCTATCAAGTATAAAAGGGTTTACATGGAAAATAAATGGTACTTTAAACTTTCCATTTCAAATATTCAGTCTCCTTTACGCAGAAGTGAATATGTGACTTCACTTACCGACGTTTAATCGGCTTGATAAAAAAGAGCGTTTTCAAAATAAACAACGAATAACGTAGACTACGTTTCAGTTCCCTCATAATACACAATCACAACGATGACAGTCACTTGTGAATATCGCTTCAACGAAACTTTCTATAAATGAAGATATTATTTTGCAGCATGCATTTTTAGGATTCCGTACCCAAACGATAAAACCGGGAGCCTTTGCTAAGCCTTCGCTATCTGTCCGTTCATCTGTCAGTTTGTCTGTCTGTTACCAGTCTGTAAATGAAGAACCGCGATAGCTAGATATTTTTTTTAATGGGACAAGCCCGCCTCACTATTCCCAAACCACTGTAACTTCTGTAAGCCAGAATCAACAGTGGCGACCACAAGAAAAGCGCCGAGACAATGAAGCTCGACGAAGTCCCAGAGAAATGATTTGACTGTCTTGGATCCCGCAACGAAATTAATCAGAAAAGAATAGCGGAGGAGTAGGAAAAAACAGAAATTTCCACTTCCCTCCATATCAGCAGGAGACAGAAAAGAACAAGGCCAATAGGCACACAGGGACGCATACAACTGGGATAAGCCCAGTTGCCTAGCACCACGGATATTGTTGTCATTAATATTACTGGGTCCTAAGTTGTGAGCTGTTATATTTGATTCCAATAATAGGGATTCTGATAGCTAGATAGTTGAAATTTTCACAAATTATGTATTTCTGTTGCTGCTATAACAACAAATACTAAACGAAATAAAATAAATATTTAAGGGGGCACCCATACAACAAACGCGATTATTATAGATGATTGTACGGAACTCTTCGTGCACGAGTCTGACTCGCACTTGCCCGGTGAAACTCCTTTAGTAAAAGCCTTACCTGTCTGTCCTTAACGTTCTCCGGTTTAAATATGCTAGAGAAATCAACAGCCTTGTATGACCTGTCTCCCTCTAGGAAAGACATACCAATGTCTCTGTTCTCCCTCATATCATAAGTACTGAGGTCTAGGAAGAAGCCACTATGCCCGACACACTTCATTGCTGCCTGAAATGAAAAAAAATTGTTTGAGAAAGTTTCCGCTCAACAACTAATCAAGTCAAGCAATGTGGGGCCATGTTATACTGTAGATGTATAGCTTAATATGCCTATTTATACATGCTCATATATGAGGTATTGGCCCTCAATGGCAGAGGACCCACCGGCATGATGGTATGGAAAGGGAAGAACCTTTTACCCAGCAGTGGGACGTAAAAAAGTAGTTAAAAAACTAAAAAACCCGACTGAAAAAACTGAAAAGCAAACAACAAGCACATTTTTAATTAAACAAAACTTGGAAGCAGGCGGGGTCCATTTTATTACCCGACTGCGGCGAAGCCCAAAAGGAGGGTTATTTTCATTTCATTTCATAATTTAATGTTCAAATGAACCCCGCCTGCTTCCAAGTTTTGTTTATATGGTATGTGATTTGAATTTATTTTAAATATATAAGTGTAATATATTTTTGTAATCTCCTTTTAAAACTCTTTATTTTGATACCCTACTTGATGTTAATGGATTTTTTTTATTTTTTGAAATACGCTATATTGGCCCCAAATCCGCAATTTTCTTTTCTTTTTTAATTTTAATGTAGTCAGTGATACTCGCGCCATCAAGACGAATCTAACGACGTATATTTTATTCAAATCCCTTCATCCATTTAGGAGTTATGAGGGAACAAAGAAACGGACATACATACATCCATACATACACGCCAAACACATAACCCTCCTTTTGGGCTCCGCCGCAGTCGGGTATAAATATAAACAGATCTATTAGCTTCTGGAAGACTGAATCAACTTTGGACAAAGGTTGGCTTACGTAAGGAAAAACTCTTCAGGTGAAGATGCATAGATGACTGTGCCCTGAAGTGTAAACGTGGTGTTGCCTCACATATGATGGCACAGGATAGGCATGACACTTGACATTGTTTTGCCTATCCTGTAGATTATGCATCACAGAAGCTGGCAGACTTAGGCAGACAAATTTTGGCCTGTCTCAATTTGAATAGGGGATCGGACTAAGTCAGAAAAATAAGATTCCGTTTAGTCCGTCTGTTATATTATCGAAAAATATTGGAAACGTGTTTTTTGTTTTATCAAATTAATAAAAATTTACAAAAATAAAAAGCGACCAAGATCATGAGTCACTTGTAGGTAAAAAATGTACCGATGTGACGTTTTCGAGGAGTTCACGAGTTTTCAAAGCACTGTATCGGCTTCATTTTTTGTTAAAGTTAAAAAAAAAAAGTACGTGTTCAATATTTTTTGGAAATTTATCTAACGAACTGATTAGTGTTTTTTTTGTCCGATCCCCTATTGTCATTGACACGCTAAGAAGAAGCTAGCTCTATTAGCTCTCCAGAACTTTAGCTCGTACGCACACTCGACCTACGAGTGGGCAAAATTCCAAGCCAAGCCATGGCTTATACAATTTTCTTTGCGAAAAAAATACTACTAACAGCCACTACTTCTATCGGGCTAGCCAAAGCGGTGTCATGTCTGTTTACAATTTATTCGTTTTTGAGTTAGATATTTTATTTATTTCGAATATATGGTTTGTTGTTGGGTTGCCCCTTTTAACCGAGGTTTTATAAGTATGCTTATGTAGGTCTATGTGAAATAAAAATATTTTGATTTTGATTTTGAAATAACAGTAAATTCGAGTACTAACTTTAATTTAACGTAAATGTAAAATATTTTGTTAATGCTGTTTTTAACTAGAATTCGTCCGACCCTGATGCCATTTTGAAGATAGTAGTTATTTTTCTGAAACCCAGTAACAATGGGCAAAAATTGACAGATGTATTTTACTAGAGTATTTTAATAGGTACGATGCGAAGAGTTAGCTGCATTTTTTCATAACAATAAGTATGATATGAGATAAATTCTTAGTAGGTAAGGAACAAGATTATCAATCTCCTGCCCATATCCTAGCTTATTTGGAGTCGGTGAAGCATATCTTTTTCTTCCTTATTAGAGGCAAAGTATTTAAAAAGTACTAATAAATTGAGCAGTGGTGGCCCACTGGTGGCGGCCCCGACTTACGAACAGTGAGTCGAGGTTTCGAACCCCGTTAGGCGCATTACTTTGTGTAATTTATTTCATCACCATTGCTCACAAAACGGTGAAGGAAAACATCGCGAGGAAACCGGCATGTCTTAGAACCAAAAAATTCGAAGACATGCGACATCTACCAATCCGCACTGGCTCTCGTGGTGAATTATAGCCCATCCCTCTCCTAGAGAGGAGGCCTGAGTCCCTGCAGTGGGAACATTGGAATAATTTAAAAAGTATGAAACACGATTTTCTGTTGCCCAAACCAATATATAATTATTTACTAACCTCCCTCAAAGATCCACTGGTACAGTTAATGACAAAATCACAGCTTTTGTTTGCTGCATTAGACTTGATCATAGTCAGGAAGGAATCGTTCAAAGAATAACCGATATTATTTTCTGAAACATCAAAACAGTATTCATTATTCTTAATTTAGGTAAGTTTAAACCACCACGGAAATTAAAAGTCGACTGGCCAATTTATGAATAAGTCCCTAGTAATAGAGGTGGACTGGACATCAAAATCTTATGCTCAGTAGAGCGCGTTAGCGTTAGTTAGTGTGTGTGTGGTAGCGTGGTTATAGGGCGAGAATCTGACGGGTCGTTCATACTTACCGATTTCCGTGCTTAACAAATTTAAAAAAAAACCCACCCATTTTATGCAACTGCATTGACGAAAAAAACTTCAGAAATAGTTAGTACCAGTCTTAAATTAGCAACTGACCGTACAACAAATCGAGTTTTAAATAAAATAAAAAACCTTCGGCTTACCATCGAGTTTCGGGAAGAATCGAAGCAACAAGTTCTTCTTCAGCACATTACTGACAGTTGTGAATACGGTGCAGTTTAGAGACAGGCATATGGCTATCAGTGCTTGTCCTAAAGCACCGGCCCCTCCTGTCACGAGTACGGTTTGACGTTTTAATAGTTGACTTCTTATTGCCTGTTGGAGAAGAAAATTAAGTTTTTAAACTGTGTGACACTTACCTTTAGGAGGGTGTCAGCAGATAGGTACATAGGGGTTCGAAATAAGAAGCGAGGTATGTTTCACTTGTCATTTACTCTCCTAAACTTCCGTGGCCGCCTCACGTCTTAATTGCAGAGGTTAAAGGTGGTAGGGTACACTGGCCTGAACCGACTCCCAAGAAGATGGTCTTCCGGCCTCTGTCAGCTGACCGCAACCAACGGTCCAGTTCCAGGATTCTGCAATGACTCAGTCGTCAAGCTCAGCGTAGGATGGGAAGGCGTCACCCTGCAGCAGGAGATCTTCCTCTAAGCGTCCTTGGGACCACAACGTGGCGAAGGGTTGATGGGTAGACCAAAAAATCCTGGAAATCCAGACAGAAATGGAAGCGTAAGCAGAGCTGTGGGCATCACGGTTCAAGGTCCAAAGGTTACAGTGTCCCGAGAAGGAAAATAGGAAGAAATACAGCATAAACTAGGTTAGGAAATTATAGAACACCTTACAGAAAGCCCTTCTAATAAAATACATGGAAACTTACCCTAGAGGGATTTCGCGAAGTATAAAATAGAAATTATTTAGATAATTTCGGAGCGAAGGACACAGCCGTCACCCGTGGTGCTCTCAAAACGACTCGTCATCATCCGTACCGAACTCACCCGAATCGCGAGTCCTCGGCAATGCTCGGTAAATGATCGTTTTGGAGATGCGCGGGCACATAGATGCGAGGACCTTTACAGATTAATAGTCTCGTAGGTTCCGTACTATATTAATTTAATTTTAAAGGTTTATTTAAATGTAGGTTGATTTTACAGTATTAAAATAGATTAGTTTTATAGTTTTGTGTAAATATAATATAGTTGATTGTACATAGATTTCTTAACATTAAGCATTTTAACCTAAACTAAACTTTTAATTCGTTACTTCAAGGTGCAACGTTACAGTACCCCGCCAAAAAGCGTAGGATTTTGCGTACTAGATGCAAAATCCGACTAGCACTACTAAACTAAACCAAACTGACTAATACATACGGAATAATCTTTCATACCTCACGCAAATAGTCATCTTTCATAAAATCATCGAGTCTATTAATAATGACTTGAGACCATAACAACAGAGTAATAATTAATTATCAATAATTATACTCAATTAGTTAGTTTAAATGTATTAAAATAGCATTAATTATTTAACACATTTGAGTTTAAGTAGTAGGTTTTTGTATAAATTAAGGCTAGGATACGATAAGTTAAGTATAGAATTTAGGCTTTATAGTTGATAAGTTTGATGTCTTTGATATGCCAAGAACCTAGTGGTTTACCAGACATGTCAGTAAGTTCATAAACAAGTGGAGATTTTTTACCAATAACTTTACATTTTATGAATTTCGCAGCTAATTTTTTATTAAAATATTTGTCTTTATCACTCTGATAGAAAGTTCTTTTCCAAACCACATCACCGACACTAAACTCTGCAGGTTTTCTGCGTAAATTATAATGTTGACAATTCCTACTATGAGCCTGCAGTAATAGTGCTTGAACCTTATTAAATATATTAGATAACACACCTAAGTTCTCAGCGTAGGAATCGCGTGGTTGAAAGACAAGATCTTCATCGTTTTCCGTATCAACATAGTGCGACCCACAAGTAATTAGTTCACGCCCGAATACTAGAAACGAAGGAGTAAAACCGGTTACCTCGTTAACAGAACTATTCACGGCGAATTGTATTTTAGGTATCAGCTGATCCCAAACTCGTTGGTCGGTAGTGATAAACGTTGAAATGGCGGTCATTATAGTTTTGTTGTATCGCTCGACTGTGTTTACATGTGGTGAGTATTTAGGAGTAAAATGTAATTTAGGTACCTTATATTTGTCAAACATCTGTCTTAGCGTAGCACTTACGAATTGTTTACCATTATCAAGTATCACTGTAGAAGGTATGCCATGTATTAGAAATACATGTTCCTCTAGGATCTTGGTAACAATTTCAGCTGTCGCGCGCTTTATTGGAAATAATAAGCAGTACTTACTAAAGCAACAAGTCACGACTAGGATGTAGGAGTTTTGTTTTCTAGTGGTCGGTAGTGGACCTACTAGATCTACGCTAATCATTTGAAAAGGTCTAGAACATTGTTTAGGCCTACCCATTTCACCTAGGGGGGAATGAGTTTGGTGTTTATGTGCAATACAGATGTCACATGACGTGACCGCTTTTACGACATCAGCATGCATTCCAGGCCAGTAGTATCGAAGACTTAGCCGCTTGTAGGTTTTAAATATCCCAAAATGACCTGCAGTTGGTTCTGAATGGTTTTGTAAAATGATTTCTGTTCTAGAATCAGTAGGAATCACCTCCTTCCACTCAAACTCCTTATTAAGGGGATGTTTAGTTTGCATGTATCGGAATAAGCGATTGTTTTTTACTAAGTAATTAGGGAAAGACGTAGGAGAATTTTGGCAACCGTTATATATATTTAAATACCATTGATCACAAGCAGCTACCGTGTTAGGATTAGTGTCTATAGCTGCAACTTGGCATGCACGAGACAGTGCATCAGGGATGACATTATCCACACCACGGCGGTGTTTAATTTCGAAATTGAACGCTGAGAGACGAACACCCCAACGAGCTAGACGTCCAGTAGGGTTATTTAGGTTAAGGAACCACTTGAGAGCTGAATGATCTGTATATACGATAAACTTTTTGCCATTATCAAGGTAGCATCTCCAGTGTTCTAAGGCTACTAGTACAGCGAGAGCTTCTCTCTCAGTGATGCTGTAATTCCTCTCCGACCCAGTCAAGGTTCTACTTGTATAGGCTATAGGGTGTTCTACTTCATCTATAGTCTGAGTTAATAGACCTCCAACACCATAGTCACTAGCGTCGGTATGGACTTCAAACGGTAGGTCAAAGTTAGGACATGAAAGAATCGGAGCAGAGACAAGAAGTTCTTTAAGTTTTGTAAAAGATTCCTCAGCTTCGGTAGACCAAAGAAAGGGATTAGATTTTTTACTAGTGGAAGTAAGTTTGTTTAGAGGGCCAGCAATAGAACTAAATTTTGGAACAAACTTACGATACCATGACGCGATTCCAAGAAATCTCTTTACGTCTTTTTTATTTGTAGGTGTGGGGTAATTTAAGATAGTGTCAATCTTATCTGAATCGACATGTAGACCTTTTGAATCAATGACGTAACCTAGATATTTAAGTTGATTACGGAAGAAAACTGATTTTTCATAGTTTATGGTTAGATTTGCCATACTTAATTTTTTGTGAACTTTTAGAAGAAGTGATATATGATTTTCGAAATTAGAGCTTATTATGACAATGTCATCGATGTAGACGAAGACAGAGTTTTCAAACTCAGGCCCATAGAATAATGTATCGACGAGCCTCTGTTGAGTAGCAGGGGAATTTGTCAACCCGAAGGGCATAGTAACAAATCTGAAAGTACCGCGATGAGGAATATAGAAAGCAGTCTTGTTTCTATCGTCTTCTGAAATAGGAATTTGCCAGAAGGCTTTGGATAAATCGATGCTACTTAGGTATTTTGCATTATTTAAATTATCCAAAATTTCAGAAATATAAGGCAACTTGTAGGCGTCCTTTTTAGTAACCGAATTCAATTTACGACTATCTAGACAGAATCTAAGTTTACCGTCCTTCTTAGGAGTCAATAGTACAGGTGAAGACCATGGACTCTCACACTCTTCAACAACACCCAGCGATATCATTTCATCCAATTGTTCCGATAAAATACGTTGTTTCTCAGGAGAGACCCTGTAATATCTTTGCCTAATAGGTAAGGAATCACCAGTATCAATATGGTGTTTTACAAGAGTAGTTCTACCCAATCCACGTTTCTCAGTTGAAATATTTTTAAATTGTTCAATGATGTTATCAGCTGTTACACGCTGGGCTTCAGTCAATTCATTGTAGGAATGCACTACACTAGTAGATTCTGACATTGTAGTGACGTCACTATTATTGGTTGCGGCATTAAGGAAAGAAATTGAATTATGAAACTTAGGAAACAAATTAAATTTAGTCCAAAAGTCAATGCCTAGTATTAAGGTTGACTTTACAGAAGGTATGACGTAAGCTTTCAATATGTGGAATTGATTTTCAAAAGTTACGGGTAGATTAATAAATCCTATAGATGTTAAATTCTGTCCACCCGCGGCTGTAAAAGTTTTGGCAGTGCCCTTATGGAGTTCAAGGCCCAATGAAACAACATGTAAATGAGAGTTATTACCTAAAATAGTTACTGTAGAACCGGAATCAAGTAAACCGCAGAGATTTGTGTTACGTACTTGGATAGTCGCGTACGGTCGTAGATCATCCTTTGGTTTTTTATCGAAGATTGTTGTAATGAAATAGCTAGAAAAGAAGGTTTTGATTGTCAAAAGCCAGTCCCTCCAATCATTTTCATCAAAGTTTTTATTTCTATTTGAATCAATAGAATTAATATTAGGTTTCAGAGCCTTTTCACTACAGCAATCCTCACTAGCTAGTTTTTTCCTTGTGACTTCGAATGACACTTAGCACAATTAGGGTATTTAACGTCCTTTGTACCACACTTAAAGCAAATTAAAAACCTATCCGCTTTACATTGGTTCAAGGAATGTTCGGAATTACGACAGCGAGGACAATATACCGGTTTAGCCTTAGAATCGGAAGTAGTAATTGCAGCAACATCCGGCTTATCTTTAGGCTTATAAGAAGAATTATAATTATGTTTTGAGTTATTATTGTACCTATGTTGATTATAATAGCTAGATTTACCAGTACTTTGTTCGGTAGCTTTAGAAAATGCTAGGTCAGGAGCCAAAGTATCAGACGACACTTTTGGTGGTTCTCTAAATTGTGAAGTCAGAGACTGTATTTTCTCAAAATTCTTACATAAGTTTCTTAAATTTAACATAGTATTAATTGAATTTGTATTTGAAGCCAATACACTAGAATAACATGGTCTTATGTTATGCATTAAGATATCTAGTTTCTCTTGTTCAGATATATTTTTAGTTAATCTCGAAAACAATTCAGACATTTTAGCAAAATAAATAGTTATGTTCTCCGTATCACCCTGTGTTCTGTTACGTATCTCAGACAATAAGCGGTAGTCGTAATCAAACTGACTGAAATCCTCTATTAACAAAACTATCAACTCATCCCAAGTAGTAACTGTATCTCTAATACTACGGTACCAATGCAACGCATCGCCTGTGAATATTTCCGTAGCATACATTAACAACTTAATAGAGGGTATATTGCGCGCAGTACTATACTCGTTTACCCTCTGCACGAAAGCGTGTACACAAGATTTACCGTTATATCTCAGTTTTTGTAGTTCACCAATGTGCGAGCGGTCGCAATACGTCGATACGTTAGGTATGGTATCCACAGCTGTTTGAACACTCGCAACAGGCTCATAGCTAGGGTTAGCAGATGTATTAATTGAATTTATTTTATTAATTAGGGACGTTAAATTTTTTGACAGAGACTTTACTTTATCAGAGTGTTTAGAATCCGAGCAATCAATTCTTTTTATGCGGTGGTACACATGATTACATAACGCTTTAGTACGTTCGAAAAGATTGGAATCAAACTTATCCTCTAAAGATTTTACACGAGTCGTAAGTTCGTTCATAGAAACACCAACGCCAGAAATATCGACATCCGGTTCGATTCCCGATTCGCAAATATCAGAGGTTGGTATAATAGGTGTTAATTTATTTATTTGTTTACGCAGTTCGAGTACGGTTGATGCAGGTTCTTCGCCCCTAATGAGCACTTCATACGTTAGTTCGTTTTTGTTGAGAACAAAAAATTTTATAGGGTACGTTTCCATGTTTACCAGAGGTTTGAAAAAAAAATGAACACAATGTAAGAATAGACTATGAAATGATTTAATTTGATGTTCTTTACAAATGAAAGTGTACTAACTACCTTTTACGATTGGTGACAAGATGAAATGAAAGAAATAGAAGAATGAATTTGAAAGAAATGGAAAACTAAGAAGATTGTAGCTGTGCGAACTGTTACGTATAACAAGATTGCTATTCAACGTAAGAAAGGTTTTCAATCTCCTTTTTTTTTTTTTTTTACTAGTGTAGGTACTGGGTGAAACACAATTAAACAGTTATAACTTTGTCACAATTTAGTGTAAGAATTAATATGACCAATACGTAACAGTTAACAATTACCTGACACTAATAGGCATGGAAATGGAAATGAATGAGAAAGATAACAGTTAATGTATAAGAAAGTACGTACCAGTTCGCTTTGCGTAGAATGTCACCTTCACGTTCACAGCAACAATGTAGGTAGGTAGATTGAGTTAACAGCTGTATTTCAGGGAAAAAAAAATCAAGACGTGATTAGGCCACTGGAAACACACGTTGAAGGCGCCACTGTGACACTTACCTTTAGGAGGGTGTCAGCAGATAGGTACATAGGGGTTCGAAATAAGAAGCGAGGTATGTTTCACTTGTCATTTACTCTCCTAAACTTCCGTGGCCGCCTCACGTCTTAATTGCAGAGGTTAAAGGTGGTAGGGTACACTGGCCTGAACCGACTCCCAAGAAGATGGTCTTCCGGCCTCTGTCAGCTGACCGCAACCAACGGTCCAGTTCCAGGATTCTGCAATGACTCAGTCGTCAAGCTCAGCGTAGGATGGGAAGGCGTCACCCTGCAGCAGGAGATCTTCCTCTAAGCGTCCTTGGGACCACAACGTGGCGAAGGGTTGATGGGTAGACCAAAAAATCCTGGAAATCCAGACAGAAATGGAAGCGTAAGCAGAGCTGTGGGCATCACGGTTCAAGGTCCAAAGGTTACAGTGTCCCGAGAAGGAAAATAGGAAGAAATACAGCATAAACTAGGTTAGGAAATTATAGAACACCTTACAGAAAGCCCTTCTAATAAAATACATGGAAACTTACCCTAGAGGGATTTCGCGAAGTATAAAATAGAAATTATTTAGATAATTTCGGAGCGAAGGACACAGCCGTCACCCGTGGTGCTCTCAAAACGACTCGTCATCATCCGTACCGAACTCACCCGAATCGCGAGTCCTCGGCAATGCTCGGTAAATGATCGTTTTGGAGATGCGCGGGCACATAGATGCGAGGACCTTTACAGATTAATAGTCTCGTAGGTTCCGTACTATATTAATTTAATTTTAAAGGTTTATTTAAATGTAGGTTGATTTTACAGTATTAAAATAGATTAGTTTTATAGTTTTGTGTAAATATAATATAGTTGATTGTACATAGATTTCTTAACATTAAGCATTTTAACCTAAACTAAACTTTTAATTCGTTACTTCAAGGTGCAACGTTACACTGATATATGGTCACTAACAAATCATTAACATCACAGGCAGATGTGAAACTAATAGTACACACACATTTCGCCAGATAAGTTTAAGTCCTATGTATTGTCCGATTGCGATGGCAATCGGCCTGCCCCCTAATACATACGAATTTTAGCCACGGAGTCTGAATTGATACGTGACTTCTACTAAAAAATCCTAAACATTTCTAAATCGAAAATCCCTATGACACATTAACCGGGACCCGGGAATCAAACTAAGGAAACACACAACAGATCAATCTGGAGGTTGTAGGTTTGAGTCCCGGGGCTCAGCAGTCTATCGGTGAAAATCATGAAGATAGCTAGCCATCTTCATGATTTTCACAATAGTTCAGCTTTAGTAAAAATCCATGAACGTGGTCAATAGAGATGTTTTCTGACTTAAAAAAAAACATTCTAATTAGTGCGTCTGTTAGATTATCGAAAAATATTGGATACGTATTTTTTGTTTTATCAAATCAATAAAAATTGACGAAGATAAAACGAGGCAAAGATTTGAGTGGGGGGTTGCGCACTGACCGCTAAAGAATGTCATACTAATGTCACAGAAAATGACGTCACACGACTTTTCAAAGCACTGTATCGTCATCATTGTTTGTTTACGTGAAAAAAATAAAAAACACGTGTCCAATATTTTTTGGAAATGTATCTGAAGGACTAATTAGATTGTTTTAGTTAACGTCCCTATTACGGTATTGGCTGAACTGATAATGGACCTTAAGACCCCACGCTAAATTACACTTGTGATTGACAAAAAAGTCTTGTAGCGTTCAAAAATGTGAAATTGTATGAATAAGGAAGGAAGAAAACCAGCCAGCGATGGAGTTCATACTTCCACCGGAAATTGCTCTATGAAAAGTCAAAATCCCACTTGACGGAATATAAAACACCTAAGACGGTACATCTAATCTGTTCTAAGATACTCGTATCACACACAATCCTACTTGAAGTCCGAGCTTATCTATTTTGAGAGAATAAATTAAACGCCAGTCCACTGCAGGAGATAATCTTCTAAGACTGACAATATAGCAAGTTGAGTTTAAGCATTCAGTTCCGTACTCGTACCTACAACACAAAAGGTAGGTACAGCAGGTCACCTAAGATAGGTTTAGAGGGTAAACTAAACCAGAAACAGCAAAAAATGCGTACGTCTGTGTTTACAAAACCAGTTTAAGCTGATCTTTTATTTATTTTGTCGACACTCCTTGCTACCACTTACCACAGTGTCTCAAGACGAAAGTCTATGACCAGTGTGTGTTGCCAGTGACTACAAACGGGACCGAAACATGGTCGCTCACAATGGGCCTCATCAGAAAGCAAGCTCAAAGTCATCCAAAGGGCAATAGAGAGAGCTATGCTCGGAGTTTCCTTGCGTGATCGAATCAGAAATTAGAAAATCCGCATTAGAACCAAGGTTACCGACATAGCCCGAAGAATTGCCAAACTTAAGTGGCAGTGGGCAGGGCACATTGCTCGCAGAACGGATGGCCGAACGGACCCGCTGGATGAGAGACGCACGGGACCGGAGGCCTATGTCCAGCAGTGGACGTCTTTCGGCTGAAATGATGATGACTCTGTGCTATGCCAGATTAGGCCAAAGAGATAGCCGTGTCGACTGTGCATTCGTGTTCCACGAGGGCCTCAAAGATATGTCAGCAACATTGCAAGGGCCGACGCCTGCGCCTGCCAGAGCTGCGGGTTGGAAAGAGATACCGCGACCCCGAACACAAAAGGCTAAGAAGGAATATCGGTGGTTTTTAGGCAGTAGAAGTCTGACACTCCATTATGCTTCGCCCAGAGCGGGAGAAGTTATTTGTTGATTTACCACCATCCAAAAAATAAAAAAAAGTTTATGTAGATGATGATGGTGATGACGACGTTTTCACTCAATGAATGAAGTAAAACTTCTGTACACATTTACCTGGTGCCGTTTATATGAAGGATGCTTATTTAGTTCCACACATACGGCATCTTGGGAACAAAATGAAGCCATTTAGGTGAATATTTTATCAAACGGAATTCTGCGAATATTTTGAGTGTTCCGACGTTTACTTAAGGACATTAAGTTAGTTGATTCATGTACGATGCTATTTCTGGGTTTTATAAAGTCTGGATAATGCTCATCAGATTTCGAATGGATTTATTTGGAAACTGACTGACTGGTTAAGTGGTTATAAGTGCGACTGCTGAGCATGAGGTCCTAGGCTTGAATGCTGGGATGAGAAACGTTAAGTTTTTAGCCACAGATTCTTGATTATTCCTGGGTTTATGAAAATAATGACTCGTCCCTTAATTATTACCTGGGACTTAAATACAAGCGAAATGTAGAGGTACTATAAGATACACTTCTGCATACCCCTTTCGAGATTAAAAGCGTGATGCTATGGTATTTTATGAAATTATGCTGTTGCCAGCGACTTTGCCAGTTACAACTCGAAAATTATCCGACGAGAAAATAAAATCAGAATAAAAGCTATCCGAAATGTTAATCCAGGTTATAAACTACCTGTGTACCAAACTTTATCCAAATCCGTTCAGTTTGCTATAAGAACACTCTCAAGTACACACTGGTTCCTGAGAAACACGGAAATACACGATTTTTGGAGATAAAGGAAGAAGGTTGTAATATAAGCAAGAGATACAAGAAGAGGCTCACTAGACACACGAATGAACTGGCCAAGAACCTGTTAAACCGACATAGAGATGTAACTGGCCTAAAACGATGGCAAATACTAGACATAGGCCGGAGACACTAACTTAGTATCTAGCAACTCATACGGTGCTGTTTAATAGAATAGCACCAAATCCAAAATGAGCCCCAAAAAAAATCTGATTAAGGCTTAAATCCGATTGCAGATAATATAAAAAAAATCCGTTCAGTAGTTTTTGCGTGAAAAAGTTACAAACATTCACAAACTTTCACCTTTATAAATAATATTAGTGTGAAGTGTGATGGCATAATTTTAATGGTTTCGTTCTGTGAACGTTTGTTGTTTTATTTTTGTTTTAATTAGGTTTCCAAAGATTATTAAACAACGCTTTTCCAAGTTATTTCCTTCATTTTTTAAACATTTAATGATACTTTATAAGTACTGATTGACCTTTTCAGAGATATTTCAGGTTTATTGAATTTTCTAACTTCGCTGTTTTAATTATTTCCAACAGTAAAATATTTCCCGTATCATTATTTAAACGGAAAATTTCTTACAAGTCTTTCAACTTTGCGAAATTACTTGCCTGTCTGACCTCAAAAATTCACACGAAAAAGGTCACACGATTGGTAAGACTAGTTATACTTATACGAGTACTTTGCTGACATAAGCCACTCTAAATATCCTTTGAACTCGGCTCCCCTTATCCAGCTGCTACCAGAAGCTACTGATGGGACCTGAAAACCAGCTATCCTGGCCGTTCAACCTAACATAGTTTGCTATTTCACGGTCTCCGCTCAAGATCATGATTTCTTTAATCGGTCCTTATACCAGCCAGAAGACATCTACAGTAGGGTCCATCGTCATCGATAACGTCGAACAGTTCTATATCCAACAGATTTTAAAGGGTATGAAGAACAGCGTTTCTACCAAACATGTTATTGTCGGTATAATCATGTTATGTCGCAGATACTATAATCGCGCATTCAGAATTTTGATGATACTGTTCCGATGTCTGACCATACCAGAATCTTCAGTACTACAGATATACTACTTTAGAACTTAGAATGAATTCTCACCAAGCAGTAATATGCTACAGCATACGGCAGAGGAACTGTAGCAGCATCTTGCAGAGTCCAGTGTTCTGGAACTGGCCATAACATTGTGGAGTCAGCTTCCACTGTAGTGCCTAATGCACCACCAGCTACAAGACCCATCACTCGATCACCGCTGTTAAAGATATGAAATGTTAGTGAAGTGACGACAAAGATTCTTTTGCTGGATGTCAAACATTGCGCTGAACGTTTAAGGAAAAAGAAATAGGAACGTATGATATGGGATTAAAACTGGAATATTCTACTATATCTTGAAAATCAAGTATGCTCACCAAACTTTTTTTATGTATAGAAAAGAAAGTTGCATAGTACTCGCAACCGGCGTGAGTGTATGAACATGGACGTGACAAAGGGAGCATGTTAGGATTAGAGCAGACGGCATTCTCTGTCTACTCCCATTGGAAAGGGCGTCAGTTCAGTGTATGTATATGTCACAGTCAAAACTGTTAATCAGTCAAAACTACTTTTGACCTGTCAAAACTATTATAAAAAACTAACGGACCTGGCAGACTTCGTCCTACCCGGACAGTAGCGCCAACAACCGAGTGCAATTCCAAATCTAAACCATCCAAGAACCCATTGAAATATCCCCAGAAAGTTTCATCCAAATTAGTCCAGCCGCAGCAAAATCCCCATTAACAAAATGATCCGCCTTTTATTGAATTCATTTGTTACAAAAAATGTGATAAATGAAGAACCGCTCGACCAATTTTATGCAAACTTCACATAAACCATCTACTAAATAGTCCGAACAAAGCATAAACATTTGGTTTGGATAGGTGAGCCCGTTCCTGAGTTATAAAATTACAACGAAAAGTGACATTGATTTTTATATAAATAGATTATAATAATAATAATATTCCACAACTATCACACAACGCCATCTAGTCCTAAGCTAAGCAGAGCTTGTGTTATGGGTACAACTGATATGAACTATGAACTGATATGTGGACAACTGATAAACATACTTATTATACATATTTCTAAATACATACATATTATAGATAAATTACACCCAGACACAGAACAAATGATCGTGCTCATCACACAAACATTTGTCCTGGGTGGGAATCGAACCCACGACCTCCGGCATAGCAGTTAGGGTCACTAACCACTAGACCAACAGGCTAGTCAGTCATTATTAGGTGGTTTTTGTTTTATTTCTCTACTGATTTATAATAACCTAAAGGACATTAGGAAACTTATTTGGTTGTTAGTTTTTTTTTTTACCCTTTCATAACCTTGTGCGATAGTTAACATTTATTTTAATAGAGTAAACGCGTTTTAACGTAATAAGGGTTTTGACTGAAACCAGTCAAAAGTAGTTTTGATTAAGAGTTTTGACTGCACATGTACGACTATAATTTTCAATAATGTCACTGAGTTAGTGATGGAAAATTTCGCAAGAAATACTAAAAATAACTTTAAATAAGCAAAGTTTCTCATCATTTTCCTTTCTTATTTAGAAATTGCCTTTTTAAGTTTTTTATTGGCTGTTACGGGCTTCCGATAAAACGCCAAGTATTTTCTAATAAATCTCATAAAACTCTATGTATACCTAATGATATTGTACAGTCTTACTTACTGTCGATTGAGGAAAATTTCGTTGCGAAAGCTTTGAATTGAATATCAATGAAAAAAAACCAAAGATTCAAGATTCTTTATTTGCATGGAATATGGTACAATATAGTCTTAAAAATCTCAAAGAAACGACAGATAGATAAAGAAAGTGTGAAAGATGATAATAGCTGCAAAGCAGGTGACTGCTATATTATTGTCATCTCCTCATCATCCATTGTTTGATGAGATGATTCCTGACTAAACCAAATATGATTCTGTTTAGGCTGTCAGATAGATTATCAAAAAATATTGGATACGTGTTTTTTGTTTTAACAAATTATTAAAAATTGAATAAGATAAAACGCGTCAAAAATCATGACGTCACTACGTGGTAAACACGCGAGTTTTCAAAGCACTGTATCGTCTTCATTTTTTTATGTGAAAAAAGAAAAAATCTATCTGACGAACTAATTCAATTTTTTCTGTCAACTACCCTAATTATTCTTTATAGTACATAACCTTTAAAGAATTATGGAAGACGATAAATATTATGCTCCGCTGACTCATTATTTATTGAGATAGACTAAGGCGTTGGAAAAGGGAGGTCTATGTCCAGCAGTGGACGTCTTTCGGCTGATACGATAATGATGACGATGAGGCTCAAGGGCAAGCGTGACGAGTCATAACTTACTCGACGTCGATGCCACTGAAATCCATGCCAAAAAGATTTTTGTCGACACTGTTGTTGCTAACTGCTTTTTCAACGTCTTTTAGAGATATGCCAGCAAAGGAAACCTGTAAAATATATTTCAACAAGAAAATATTACTAAAAATTCATTTCCAACTGTGATTTTTTTTTCGCAATGGCGAGTAAAATTATTCAGTTTTCCTATGCGCGCGCATCTAACAATGGCGATCGGCAATAGACTAAAAGAATGAGGTTTCTTTAATTTTGGCTTTTCGCAGAATGCGTTTCAGCCACTTACAAAATGGGGAATTCAAAGTTTATCATTTTAACACAGAAAAAGCAAAAGTTATATTTGAGTGAAAGTTTTATTTATTAAAAACGTACATGTTGAAATTACCTATTTAAATACGAAGTTGCATGAAATGATCAAGTAATAGGTACATTCATATGTTAATTTGTACTACTGAATACGAACTTTTTTGTATCGAAACTTTCTTAAGAACAAAGCAACTCAACTAATAAAATAAGAAATAAACCCCATAACTCACTTGTGAATAATAGCAATGAAAAGTCACAGTTTGATTACAGGTGTCATTATGTGCCTAATTGCGGTGGATTTAGAGCCATTTTAAAAGCAAGTGTGTTGAAAACATATAAAAATAGCTTATTGCTTGTAGTGTTTGCATTTGGAACTATGTTAATAAGTATAATGCCAGTAGGAACATTCAACATAATTTGTAAGTAAGAACGTTCTTAGCTGGTTGATATGTTTTTTATTGCGAAATGGACCTACTATTAAACTTGACCCTGATGGAAAACGATGAATGTCGTCTATACTTCATCCCCGGATAAGACTTTACCTGAGTAAAGCTATTTTTGTTTATCTTACCTGAACTATGTTATTATTAGCAACAGGAGTAGGTGCTTCGATCCATGTAAGCTCATCCAAATTACCAGCTGGACTGGTCAGAGTAACGCTGCGCAGATTAGTCACATTTGCAGATCGAGTATAGTAATATCCTCCCCACTGACCCTAGTTGAAAATATCATTTTGAAAGGATAAATAAATATTACGTTACACATTTGTTTATTTGTTCCACTACGACTAAAGTTGTGTGAAAATTGATTGTAAAGATAGGTATGTGATGAGGAGCTACGAGGCAAATATAACGAGGAAGATTTGGAGTAGGAATTCGGATGGCTATCAGAGTAAGAGAAGACTAAAGAAACGGCAGCGGAATGGTGTGAAATATGTTTTGGTAAGTCAGCGAACAAAACAAAATGTCTAAAGTTCTCTTTACCAAATGTTCCACAACGTGACCTAAATTTGACTCATGACGGCAAAAAACTTGAAGTTATAGCGGAAACGGTATTCTTAGGGATTACTATCGATTCAAAATTGCAGTGGGGCGCACACATAAGAACTCTTTCGGGTAGGTTAAGCTCAGCTGCATACGCAGTAAGGAAAATAAAGCAGTTAACTGATGTAGCCACAGCTAGGTTAGTATACTATGCTTATTTCCACAGTATTATGTCCTACGGCATTCTGCTGTGGGGATCGGCAGCGGACGTTGATTCAATTTTCATTTTACAGAAGAGGGCAGTCCGCGCGATCTATAAGATGGGCCCTCGCGAGTCTCTCAGAGAAAAAATTAAAGAGATTGATATCCTGACTCTGCCTTCACTTTATATCTTAGAGTGTATTTTGTATGTCCGCAAAAACCGAGGGCTTTTCAAAACTAGAAGCGATTTTCATAATTTAAATACTCGCAGTAAACACGAAATAATAATACCCAAATTCAGATTAACGAAAACTAGCAAGTCTTTTCTTATAAATAATAGTATACGCTTTTATAACAAGTTGCCTAAGTCAGTTATAGAACTGACCGATGGAAAGTTTAAAAACTACATTAAACGTGTCCTTATTCAAAAAGTATATTATAAAATCAAGGACCACGTCGAAGATAAAAAAGTTCGGCTTTAGCTTCTTCTGCGCATGCGGCTTCCCTGGTAACTCTTAGCCGGTACAAAGTTGTGGATGTCTCTAACTATTCTCAATTGTATTATTTATTTTTTCTTTTCCATTAATTACTCTCTTTTACAGTGGTTTTTAATCATCCAGACGCCCTTTGGTACGAATAGTTACAGCACTGATATCAACATTTGTGCCTTACCGACATTACAAAAATTTGTGAACTGATATGTTTTGCACTTTTTTATTTTTACATTGTTTATAATTATATAATTTTTATTATTGATTTGTGTCTGCAGTAACTCTAAAATGAACTTACACCTTACTATTGTATCGAGTCTGGTTCTTCTAACCAACATAACAGACAGAATGTGTTGCTGGGGAGTTTGTTCCGTCACTTTTTCTTTCCAGCTAAACACTAGGAAGTGCCGAAGGGTGGGCGTTTTGGGGGACTGTCTCTTGTAAATAAGTAGAGTAAAGTCAATTTTGACGTTGGAAAAGTGCTGATTATCAGCCTAATTTGAATAAATGACTTTTGATTTTGATTTTGATTCAGCATAGTTTCTGAATTCTGAAGATGACGAGTTGACGACCAATAGAAAAGGTCAATAAAACGATGACCATTTTGTTGAGTGTAAGACTTTTAAACTCAGATTAACTAATCCTAAGCGGTCAGTGTGATAACTGTTATCATCTGTAATTATACCCGAAGAGGTAGACACAGGTGTACCTAATAGTACATCCACATTTGGCGAACCTTTTGCCATTAATCTGGCACGATTTCGGTGTGTTTCACCCTAAATTGCCCTATTTGGTTTCAAGCAGGGTGTTAAACGCGTTGATTTTGTCAACGGCGTTGTGGGCACGCGGGGTTTTGGTAAATGCAAGCTCTAGTGAGCTTCAAGTAAAACCGAACACGCTCGGTAGCTTTGTAGAGGCCACTCACGTCAAACGCTAAATAGCTGCGATCAACTCGCCTGAAAGGGGTGGTACCTAGTGTATGCAGAAGCAAATTGGAATTATTTCTCCGTCGTCAATTTAGTGGAATGATAACCCTAGTAATCATTCCAGTCACATCGAATAATTGGTACCTAGGATGAAGGATAAAAAAAACATTTATATGGAATGGGTTGGTCAAGTGGGCTTTATGCTTTTTAAATAAGCGTAGTCTAGTCAACCAATAATGTTCCCACTCCAGGGACATAGGCTTGTTCTTTATTACAGGGACTGGGCAGAATTACGGGTTGGTAGATGTGACAATCCAATTTTTTGGCATTTTGAGAGTAGTGAAACTAAAAAGAATTGCACGACTAATAGGGTAGTTAACAAAAACAATCTAATTAGTCCGTCAGATAGATTTCCAAAAAATATTGGACACCTATTTTCCTTTTTTCACGTTAACAAACAATGAAGACGGTACAGTGTTTTGAACACTCATGTGACGTCATATTCTAAGACATTATTATGACATTTTTTACCGGTGAGTGACGTCACAAACCCCCACTTAAATCTTTGACGCGATTTATCTTTGTAATCTTTTATTGATTTGATAAAACAAAAAATACGTATTTAATATTTTTCGATAATCTAACAGACGGACTAATTAGAATCAATTTTTTTTGTCAGTAAACATCCCTATTCAAGGTCAGTCTAGAAAGAGGTGAATGCAACGTGAAAAGATATGAAAAAGGCGTTTATACAGCAGCCCTTAATCCCTTACTCATTTTGTATTAACAAGCATCTTACTTTGGTACCTATACTTTTAGACTTATTTTTTTCCGACAGTAGCGATGCTTGTACAGTTTTTGTATCAACATCGCCAAATTCCTGCTTCATGCAGCTAGATATTAAAAGGCCAAGATTGTGCTCAAGACATATTGACAGATCGTTAGCGTGTCGCCTGCTAGCGTCAACGAAAAGCATTTTCAAACTTGCTAGGTATATAAATAAGGTTCAATGTTTTTTTTGGGAAGAAACAAGAAATCAAGAGATGAAATAAATATGGATGTAGGTATAGTTGCCAAGGCTTTGAGATCAGTGGCTCATTTTCAAAGGGTGAAATTACTCATGAATATAAACAACTTTCTTAATTCTGCCGACACAAAAACATTGAAAGAAATACTGACCTTAACTGAACTTTTGAAACACAATATTCTTTTAGTCTTTCGTAAAGAAATAAACTCCAACTTTTATGAATTTTCCCTATCACTAGGGTAATGGTGTTAGGGGAAAGAAGTAAAATTAAATGACTTCTGACAGGGAAGAATGAAATGAAGAACGTATTGCACCGACCCCAAGTAGAAGAAGGTCAGAAAGAAGAAGATGAAGTGGAATGGTGGCGTGTTAAAAATAGAATGACTCATACTTTTTTCAAGATGTTGACAGCCAAACCTTTCTCCAATTGGTTTTTGTATATTCCAGTGTTGGGATCAAAAGAAGGTGCATGGAAATCGTCAATTACTACCAGGCCAATTTTGTCCACTCCGTCGTTCCTCAATTTTTTTACGAAACCTAAAAGTTCAGTACTTTTATAACCAAACACTCTGTTATGGCTTTTTCCTGTCTTTATATTTTTGGATTCCCGGTGTATTCACGACGACTAATCAAATTATACAAAACCAGTGTATACTTATGTGTATGATTTTATATTGAAAATATAAAACTTGATGTTGTTGTTGCCGTGTGAACTCAGTTCAAAGAAATTGTTCAGCAACTTAGAATATCATTGGAAGGATTTATTTTTATATCAAAATATTTTTAGATTCAATATAAGGAAATCTATACTACCTAAAGCTCCACAGTATGGCTGCCTTTCCGATACCAGCACCACTCGCTTCGTTCTATTAAGTTCATCATACACGCGTGGGACCCAATCCAATTTATTATCACAATTTACAGGCACGTAAGTAACTTCCTTGAGATCGCGCCTTTTCAATAATATTAATATTTGCTTCTCATCCGACATGGAACTCATGATGCTAAAGTGGCTCATAAGTCCTTGAAGCTTTGGCACACCCGACTCTAGTGCTAAAACGAAACTATCCTTCGAAATATTTCGTAGAGACTCCAATTTCTGGAAAAGGAAAATGTACGATAGGATTTCATTGAAATTAAATTGTGCTGGTATTATTCTTAAGGCTAAAGCTAGTGCTTTAGCCTTTAAAATAATACCCTAGTGGTAGTGAAATTCAATGATCGTTTTAAACTGAATGATTGATTTATGAAATTAGCGAAACTGAGTCCAATTCTAGGTGTGAGAGTTTTGTTGATGATTATAGTTCTGTAAATACATATTCGTTGAAATCAAAATAATTTATCAATATACAAAAAAGAAATTAAAAAAAAAAAACGGAACATTGAATTTAACTGTCTTCTACTTCGAGATTAATAGAAGAAAAATAACAACTGGTTTTCTGGAAATCAACAAGGATAAACAATCTTTAAAAGTTTTAGCAACTTTTCACTGTCGGATAATATTTTACAGAGTGTGGCGTGACCTTTAGAAATGCAATGGGTTATAAACATCGAAAGTGTAATTTTACTAACATCTCAGTCATGATGTCGTTTGACGATGCTATGATTACAAATTTAATATTTATGCCAATTTATTGTTTGAATGTTTTAGTTTTTATTGTGTTGGTGGATAATGGCTTGTTCAACAACTTTTATTTTTTTTAACAGTCATGACATCTTCCATAAAGAATTATTCATACGCTACACCTTAGTCTGCATAAAAAATATAACCTAGTACAAAATAGGATTTGTTATAATTCATTGGTTTCGAAAATCAAACGTTTTAGTTCTTCACAGAACCAAGATTCACTCATTCAACAAACGAATAACTCGTCTGGGCAGACATCGTTGACACAAATCCGCAATGAAATGAAAATCATATTAATTTAATAAGACAGCTCCTTACCTTTCCATCTCCCAAAAGATCTTCAATGATAAAAACATTTGCTTTACCGACGTCGCAATTTTGTACTACCAAAGTATCAATGTCAATATTGACATTTATAATTGAAGCTACGTCAATTGTAACGTTGGGTATATAGTTTGATATCTCTTGGATAACACAATTTATATTGGTGTTTGAGGTTACGATTTGGGTGACTTTGATGTTCTTCGCTGTCGTATTTTCTGCTACGATTTGAAGTATTATTTGGAGAGCAGATGTCAGCTGAAAAATATTATATCGTAATTTAATAGGAATGTTTACCGACTTAAAAAAATGTGATTCTAATTAGTCTATCTGTTAGATTATCGAAAAAACTTGGATACGTATTTTTTGTTTTATCAAATCAATAAAAATTGACGAAGATACAACGCGTCAAAGATTTGAGAGGGGGTAGATGACGTCATTGACCGCAAAAAAATGTCATACTAATGTCTTAGAGTATGACGTCACACGAGTTTTCAAAGCACTGTATCATCTTCATTGTTTGCTTACGTGAAAAAAAGAAAAAATACGTGTCCAATATTTTTTGGTAATCTATAAGACGGACTAATTTGTTTTTTTTTGTGAACTACCCTATTTTAACAAAATTTAACTTAACATTACTCCTGTAATCCCCAAAGGGGTAGAGATGTATCTAATAGTACAAACACATTTCGCCAGTTAGGTTTAAGTTCTATAAGGGGAAGAGCGTAGTACCATCAACGGGCACAAATCTAGACTCCGTAGTTTCTACTAAAAAAATCCTGATGGAGAAACCTGATAACACTTTGCCTGACCTAGGATTCAATTCCATTAATAAAAAAACTTAAATGTTTTATCTAAATCCATACTTTCTCTTGCATCTAAAGTGCTTTCAAATTCTTCTGTGTAATTTTAATATCTTCCTTTTACTGTACACCTGTGTTCTAAGGCTAACAATATACATTTTTTTAAAAAATCTGCCGGGGGTTCGTGTTTTACCTATGTAGCCGGGCACAGCAATATAAGTGAGTTAGGAGAGAGGAAGCATTTTTTAAGTAAAACTATTTTGCTGTTGTAAACATTTTGCTGGATTTTCATCTTAGATGCAAGGCTGCAGATTAAATCCTGCGCCAAGAACGCTCCACCGTGATTGACATTCAATTAAGAATCCGCTTATCCTATGAGAAAATGTGAGGAAACGCTGCCTTTAAGCTTATATCTTTAGCTTGCTTTCAATTTGTGAAGGTTTTTAAAAAGTCGTTTATTTCGCCATAAATTAAATACATAAACTCGCACCTTTTACACATGGGGATAAGCAGACACGTACGTTTAAATATCTGTACAATTTTTTTTCAACTGCGTCTTTATTCCAGTGATCAAAATCGCAAAAACTGTTGACCATGAGATCTAGGTATCGATTTCTTAGCAGGGAAAATTGTTTTTCCAGTAGGAATTTTCGTGTATGAATTTGTGCCCGGCAATAGACTATAGAATCTGCTTAATTGCTACCATAATGTGTCTAAACGGATGCAAAAACCAAGGTGACGAAGTGACTCTTGACATGGACCTTCATATAATTGCACATTGAATCCACAGAGCATGAGAAGTGTTTAGGGGTCCGAAAGGATAGCAGATGACCTCTCTAGTCGACCATCTCAATTTGGCGATGCACTTTCTTACTACACGGATTTACGTAAACATATTTGAAAAAAAAATTGTGTAAACAATACTTACGTCAATTTTATCCATTGAGTAGTGTGGATAAAACGCACTAGTTAATAAAGCTTTTGATTGTGGCGTTGGAACAGGTTTATCTACAAATATAACATTATCGAGTTCGACTCCTGCGCACCTGGAAAATGTATGGAAGACGTGATTATTTTTTGCCCTTCTTATTGATAAAGGCTTGCACCAGTTAACCGTAGGCATTCAACATATTATTATAGCCTGGCCTTTTACAAACTGTGTTGGAGTCGGCTTCCATTTTAATCAAATGCAGCTGACTACCAGTAGTTTACATGACGCGACCGCGCCTGTCTGGCCTTAACAATCCAATAAGTATTGGATCATGTGATACACATGGACACAGTGAGCAGCGGTGGCCCAGTGGTGGTGGCCCCAAGTTACGAACAGTAGGTCATGGGTCACCGCTGCTCTCAAAACGGTGAAGGAAAACATCGTGAGGAAACCAGCGTGTCTTTGAAAATTCGAAGACATGTGACAGATGTCATGGGCCCAGTGCGGATTGGTAGATTATAGCCCATTCCCTCTTAAAGAGAAGAGGCCTGTATCCCAGCAGTGGGAACATTAATAGGTTGTTGATGATGATGGACATGTGCATTGTCCCCACCCTCACCTATGGAGCGCAAACATGGTCGCTTACAAAGCGTCAGAAGTCCGCACTTGGAGTCTGCCAACGAGCTATGGAGCGAAGTATACTGGATGTCAAACTTAGCGACCGCATCAGAAACACCATTCTTCGCTCCAAAACCCAAATAGCTAATGCAAGCACATCTGTCGCATGTCGGAGGAGCAATGGACAAAAGTTACCACTCAGTGATACCACAGAGCAGATAACGACAACGTGGCAGGCCCAAAAGGAGATGGCGTGATGAGCTGGACTCATTCTCTAAGGATTGGCCTACTATCGCACTGGATCGCGAAAAGTGGAAGGAAGGCTTTGCCCTGCAGTGGGACAGTATAGGCTCATAATAATAATAATAATCTAATTTTATATTTTTAAATGTTTCTTTTTTTTTGAAATATTAAAAAAAGTTTTAAATTTGTTAAAAAATAAATAAAGGGGATAAATAATGTGATAACTCCTTGGTAAGACTACCTTGCTACTGACTACTGTAATGACTGTCGAAGATCTTCAAATGGCAGCTGGGAAAAACGGTATAACCTGTACTTCAATCTCGGTTTTGCTTTGTTTCAGATTGAAACAAAATTGTTGATTGTTTGTTGACAATTTTTATCACTAGCAAATGGCATTTTATAACTTTTACCTTTTTCATTTTAATATATTATCATGTTTTGGCTTATGGAAAAATTGTTATCTCTTTTGTACGCACACATACACATAAACTCCAAAGTTATTACGAATTCGAAGAAACCATTATTTTTATGATTTCTCATAAATGTTTCTTTCCTCAAACATGAGATCACTTCAAAGGGCTTAAATTGAATGACATCTAAAAATATAATATCAACCTTTATCAGGAAATAAAACTAAAAGTGCCTTTATTGTCATTGTCTTTTTGAAATAGGTATATTACAAGTCGCAATATATTATAATATATTATAATAATTATATTATTAATCATCTTTTTATCAGTCGTTTTCATAAAAATATATTAACACAGATTTATGACTTCAAAAACGATGTAGTTATTTATGTTTATTTTATGTTTGTGATTTGACACTATCAAAATTAGGCAAATTGTAAAAAAATACAATTGATTAATTTAGTGTTTTTTTTTTGTCGAATATTAAAGTTTCTTATAACATTCGGGTTCTGCGACTGCGTTTGCATTTTACAGAAATATAACAATTCTAGCTGTTGCAGCGGCTTCACCCGCTACAACTCGAAAATTATCCCAGGGGAAGATAAAATCGGGATAAAAACCATCCTGTATGTTAATCCAGATTATAGACTATCTGTGTACCAAATTTTATCTAAATCCGTTCAGTAGTTTTTGCGTGAAGAAGTAACAAACATATACATTCACACACTCACAAACTTTCACCTTTATAATATTAGTGTGATGGTGTGATTATTGAATTTATTTATTATCAGTATAACTTGTCTTTATATTTTCTTCTTATTGTACAGGCAGTAAGGTCTGACGATCCTACACACCCTAGTGTCAAAGTTAATAAACCGTCTCAGGGCCTCAGACATGGTTCGACGACCGCTATTTGGCGGCTGGGCCCACAGGCTTATACGTGCCTTCCAATGAACGGAATCATCTTTTTATCAGACAATTAGGTGATTTAAACCTGCAATGTAGCCTAGCCAAACTGGAAACAACTTTATAAAGTAAGCTTCCCATGGGAATCAAACCTACGATCACCGGGTCACAAGGCAAACGCCTAAACGACTCGACCACGGAAGAAATTACAATAACAATGTTAACCTACCTTTTTTTGTTAGAGGGCGGGAAATCATCAAATAACTCCTGCAGCTCTGAGCAGAGCGGTAGGGAGTGTCAGACTTCTACTACTGACTAAAAACCACCCATGTTCCTTCTTAGCCCTTTATGTCGAGGCCGCAGTATCTCTTACAATATCCCGCAGCCCCGACGGGCATCGGCCGTTGGTATGTTGCTGACATCTCTTTGAGGCGCGCGTGGAACACAAAAGCGCCGTCCTGCACGGTCTGTCGTCGTCATAAGACGGACAGATGGCGAGCTAACCTATTACTCACCGTCCACAGACTACTGACTAAAAACCACCCATGTTCCTTCTTAGCCCTTTCTGTTGAGGCCGCGGTATCTCTTTCGAAGAACCTGCTGTATATTAACGTACCTTTTTTTTTTTTTGGTTGGTGTAAAATCATCGAATAACCCCTCCCGCTCTTGGGCAGAGCGAAAGGGAGTGTCAGACTTCTACTGACTAAAAACCACCCATGTTCCTTCTTCGCCCTGTATGTCGAGGCCGCGATAACCGGTGGACTACCCGCGGCCCCGACAGGCGTCGGCCCTTTCGGGCCCCTCCCATGTTGCTGACATCTCTTTGAGGCGCGCGTGGAACACGAACGCGCTGTCGACATGGCCTGTTTTCGTCGTGAGACGGACGAACGGCGAGTTAGCCCATCACTCACCGTCCACAGGCCCGCGTCTACGGTGGCCGGAGGTCATCGCGGGACCCCCGACGCCCGGACGCCTCCCGGCGCCCGGAGCGCCTCCCGGTATTAACGTACCTTACAACTCCTTGAATATGATTAAACTGAGCGTCAACGCAACTAACGCCATTAACTTCAACGATATTCAAAATCTGTTGTTCCATCACGCTGATCCTCAGTTTCCTGATAAACTTGGGTGTTGAGATCCCATCATGGTTTCTTGATAGTGTACTGAGTTGGATCAGAGAATCCAGGAATGTCACCCAGTCATTGTCCCATTGAACGAATGCTTTTTGGCGATTGAGGACCAATGATTGAATGGATTGGAACTTGTTTCTGGAAAGATAGATAGAAATTGTTAGTAAAGCATTGCAAAACAGAAGAACGGAATCATCATTTCAGACGAAACACGTCCACTGCTGGACATAGGCCCCTAAGTGTCGCCACATTGACCGGTCCCGTGGGTCTCGCATCCAGCGTATTCCCGCAACCTTCACCAGGTCATAGGCAACAGAATCAATAGAAATTATTTACATAACATCACATAACATCACGCCTGCAATCCCCAAAGGGCTTGGCTAAAGTGTACCTAATAGTACACCAATATTTCACCAATTATGTTTAAGTTGCCATCAACTACGCACAAATCCTCTGCTCCGTAACTGCAACTGGAATATTCCGGCAGGAATAACTTAATAATACTTTCCCTAACCCTGGAATCGAAGAACTGATGCTCAGTAGTCATAAATAAATAAGACATTTGCGGAATAATTCAAAATAAAATATAAGATTTTGTGCTGCTACTATGAAATACAATAGGGGACCGGACAAAAAAATAATTATAAGTCCGTCAGATAGATTTTCAAAAAATATTGGACACGTATTTTTTCTTTTTTCACTTAAACAAAAAATTAAGACGATACAATGCTTTGAAAACTCTCGAATTCCTCGAAAACGTCACATGGTAGTATATTTTTAACCAACAAATGACGTCACAACCAACTCATGATCTTTGATGCGTCTTATCTTCGTCAATTTTTATTAATTTGATAAATAAAAAACACGTATCCAATATTTTTCGATAATCTAACTAACGGACTAATTAGAATCATATTTTTTTTGACTCAGTCCGATCCCCTATTATTATTATACACCACAAAAATTAAGAGAAATATTATTAAAGCAGTAAAAAAAGGTAAATATTGTAAAACAGGATACAAATGAGCATCGTCAACTTAAAGTCATGTCATTGAAATAAGCCTCTTTTCCGGGATTCATTTTAAGGGTAGGTACACAGAGCACGGAGGCATCTCGACGGCAGCTGTTAGAGGCGGAATTTCCAACATTTCTGGACAAACTAAATGTGTCACCGTTTCCTTCCATTAAGACACTAAAGGGGTTGAAGTATTTTTGTATGAAGTATGGCCTGCTTTCCGCCAAATTATTATATTGAAAAAATAGCGGCCACTCAGCCTAATCCAGAGCTAGCATCAAAACAAACAAATTTTGTATCAAACAAAATGTTCTAAAGTATCATGTTTCTGAGATATTTATATTTAAATTTCCATGATAGTGGGGTCGAGTGTATAATTGCCATCAATTTATCACAAATTCAGACTTCGTGGCTGCTATAATAAATCTTAATTAGAACATTTAACATTTCTCCTGAACCAGACATCGAACAAAGGACCTCATGTCACCGACCAAAAGCTGAACAAGAAAACTAGGAGGTATTTTATTTTAGACTAGCGGACGTCACGCGGTTTTACCCGCGTAGTGCCCGTTCCCGTGGGAATACAGGGATAAAAAGTAGCCTATGTCACCCCGGGATAGTGTAGCTTCCCAACGGTGAAAGAATTTTTCAAATCGGACCAGTAGTTTCGGAGCTTATTCATTAAAAACAAACAAACAAATCTTTCCTCTTTATAATATAAGTGTAGACAACAATGGGATATAAGGCTTTTTCATCTTGTATCACAAAAGGCCTGGTTCGGCGCAATTGAATAGTCCTCTCGTCTTTTAAACTGACGACACGGCAATTCCAAGCTCTGTAGTAAGGTAGCTAGGTACCTATTACCTTGTTTACATTATTTTCTTGAATTTTATGTTGCAAGTTTTATGAGGGATAGAAGCAACGACAAAATAATGGTTTGGACGTAAATTGGCTACTATTTATATGTTGATGCTGGGATTACGCGGAATGAAGCTGGTACATTACCTGATAATGACTCGCTCAAGGAAACTTGGTTTATGTCTTAGACGTGCTTAGGTTGTATTTTACTTTTTTAGAAATAAAGGTAAGTGCCGTTTCTTTTAAGTTAACTTTAATTCTGGAAACAGTCAACACCTTTTATTTGAGATAATTAAAAACAACTTATTTAGGCATTTATATTTGTTCATGCTTGGTAAGTTTGTACCACCATTTTTTTCCATGGCTAAAACGCTAAGAAGTGGTGAAGGGCAAGTGTTTTTAAATACTGTTTTATATAAAAACCATGTTTATGGGTTTTATTACCTTATGTAAATGTAACTGCAGTCTTCTTACAGGGTAGTAAATTATCAAATGACACCTTGAGCAGAGCGTTAGGGAGTGTCAGACTTCTACGGACTAAAAACCACCCATGTTCCTTATTAGCCCTTTGTGTCGAGGCCGCTGTATTTCTTTCGAACATCCCGCAGCACCAACGGGCGTAAGACTGGAGCTTTGAGACAACTAAACGGGATCGGGGCAGACCGAGAATTAGATGGCGTGACATCTTGGATGGTTTCCTCGTAAATATGCGAAAAATATTTTTTGTTAAATGTAGGTAGGTACCAAAATGTTTTTTTTATTAAAGCGTTGTTCCAAACTGGTAATTTCTCCTGTATCGTGGGTGCGTTCACAAACATTTAACATTTTTTTGTTGAATGTACCAAAATGTAAATAAACTTACTTGTAAGAATATCCTCTTGATCTTAAAATCATATAAACATCATGACGGTCCATTATTATTTCTTCTTCGATCGATTCTGTAGTTGCTATTTCCTTATAGAATTTGAGAACTCTTACACTGCTTACGATGCCACTTGCAATTCGGATGTCATCTTGACTGACCTAAAAAAAGTCAATGGAAATTTAGCCAACACCACTCATCCTCTGAATATCCATATTTACATGAAACGACTGCCTGTGTGACCTCCACACTCCGCGTAATTCAAACACCACCGATCAATTTAAATCGTTAAGTGACAAGTGATTACATGACAGTAAAGAGATAGGTTTACACACAGAACACAACATATCCACCTACTACCCCTACACACCCACACCCTACTACCCTTACACAGGCATATAAGCACTCCCACATACACACGCATGCGCACACACACACACATGCACACACACCCACACACATACACCTAAACACACACACACACATCCATACACACACACACTCGCCCATACACTCACACACACATAGACATACACCCACATACACACATGTATTTATTTCATTTTCTGTTCTTTTAAATTTTATACTTTAATTTAACATAAGTACTTTGTTCGCCTACTGCACGTACCAATATTTTTGTTACCGTAAAAAGACTCACTGTGAATGGAAACTCTTTCCTAAGATACAGACAGATTTTCTGACTAGTTTAGGAAAGGGAGTCCTATGACCCATTTTATATTGTTGTACTGGTTCTACTTATTTATAGCATCTAATTATGTAAGACACTTTTATATACCATGTACAAACTACATATTGAATAAAAATATTATTAATATTATTAAATATTAAAAAAATATTAAATATTATTTTAAAAATATTATTAAATTATATTATTAGAATTATATTCGTAAAGTATCGTCCCGCTTAGTCATGCAAATTCCTCGAAGTTCCATTTTGAATGTGTGAGTTCAAATAATTCCTGTGTGAGTGACTTTCTCATAATATTAAAGCAGTCAGACATTGCATGAAAATAACATAGACTCTTGTTTTTTTTTTTCTAGATTAAATTAAACCGGTACTTACTTAAATAAAATGTATTACTTACTCAAGTAATATGACTTCAATATATTAATTTTAACTAACTTCTGCAAGTAACTTATAATTAATATATTTTTTATATTTGTACAATAAATTCAATGAAGGTCAACAAATTTTAGACGGTAAAGAAATTATGACTGAAATAAGCCTTAATTGCTTTTAAAATTCCTTATTTAATCAAAACTGTACACATTGAAACCTCTCAAATGATGATTTATATTTCAGTTCTTGTTACAATAAAGATATTTCGCTCCTTTGAAAATTTATACTTTTTGAAAAAAGGCACTACATTATAACAGCCACTCGACCTTTAGGTTAAGCCACGAATGCCTTTACTTATTACATACCGAGTTTTCTCTGTGTCTCGGAAAACACGTTACCTGGAGGCCTATGTCCAGCAATAGACGTCTTTCGGCAGAAATGATGATGAAGAAGATGAAACCGTTCTGGAGTCAAATGGGAAGATTCATTTGCGCACAAACAACCTCTTACCCCAAACGCATATACCTTCTCCGTTCCGTCGTGGGTAAAAATACTTTTCTACTTGACTATACAAATCATTAACTTTGATAGCGGGTCCAGGTGACCAATTCAATAAAAAACTTTTTAACAAGTTTAATTGTTAAAAAGTTTTTATTTTTCACTTTTTAGTGATTCACATGTGCTTACCCCTTTACAACGTAACGTTCGAGAAGATTCCATCATCTGATCCCGACTTGGTGACTATGAGACCAATAGGAAAGCATAGGCTTTCGAATAAAAGAAGAATTTTCTAAATCGGTTCAGACAACGTAGTTGTTTTTTTGAGTTTTGTTGGTTTTACAAAAACCGCTAGTCCGATTTCCAAAAAAAAAAAATATGGGACCATTTGGGACAACAACCCTTTCCAACAATTAAAACGCCACTGATACCAGCCCGATGCTCCTTCATGGCGTTTTCATGAATACATAAGTCAGCTGCTGTTGCCGTTAGTAAGGTGGCATGCGACTACGGCTGACCTCTATAATAAGTTTACTTATATTTAAATAGAAATATATAAATTCAATATATGAATATCAGACAAGAATTATTTACTACTTTTAAGACCGCGGTTTGTAGTCGGGTTTTAATTTTTGACTTATATTTTTATTTGAATTTTATTTTAGTGTTATTTAATAAATCCGTTTTAATACGAGTATATTATTTTAGTGATGTAAAATTCTACTGAATGTTGGTTTGCTATTTAAATAGTACGAGTAATAGCGACTAGACCGCGAAAACTTTTTGACCGCATTCTATACGTGTATGTTGACTAAAACTATAATATAATATACATATTTGTAATGTGCTCGCCAAGACCTCTCATTTGATATCAAACATGATAAGATCATCTAAATTTAAATTTTTTCGAGCTTAGAACTTGACATTTAAATTCCATCATAAAAAGAATTGTTAAAATTTATACAGCCTATGTCACCCAGGCTATTCTTACGAATCGATTTTTTTTTAAAACGTTGCCCCACACTAGGAACTCCTCCTGTATCGTGGGTGCGTTCACAAACATTTAAACTCACATACACAAATACCCAGACCCGGAACAACTATCTGCAGGTCATACAAATATTTGTTCCGTGCGGGAATCGAACCTACGACACGCAGCGCAGCAGTCCATTGCTTGAGCCACTCCGCCAACCGTGCCGTCAAGTCGTCGATTGACACCTCATTAATTAAAATACGTTCAGTAGTCTAGGCGCTACAGTGGAACATACAAACATACATACCTACATACATACACACATACATAGACTGCCAAAATCATTACCCTTCCTTTTGGCTTCGCCGTAGTCGGGTAAGAATCGAAATCGAAAATCAATTGATTTTTTCAAATCGGTTAGCAAGCGACGGAGTTATGCCCGAACAACATAAAAAAAAATATAAACATCTGAATTGACAACCTCCTTTTTTAGAAGTCGGTTAGAAATAGTTTCGGTCGATTGGACCCACGGGTCCCATCTGAGTGGGATCAATTTAACAAAGAGCCTAAGATGTTGGTCCCGGGTGTCATTTGTAGATCGTTGACAGTCATTATACGAGTAGGTAGTCAGTAGCTCGCAAGTCTGACAGCCAGTCTTACCAAGTCGTATCGTGTTACCATTTACTAACTGGGTTATAATATGCAACTAAATACCAGTACTTTACATGCGACCGACTGTCTGTCGTCCACAACCCAGTTAGTATTTGATCAAACAATTCGAATAGGACTTTTTAAAGGTGACAATTTTGTTTTGACCAATAGTGTTACTAAAACGAACTTACCTCAAATTTATTGCTACCCCTATTTATTGCTATGCAGAGTCGGAGTGGAGAGTCTGGTTTTAAAATAACTTCACTATGGAAGTGGATATCTCGAAAAACTATAGACTGGTCCTTATAGTTTTTCCCAATATGCATGGCTAGGGTCTCCCAAACGAGGACAAGGATTGCTGATTCAGGTAGCACGTTGTTGCCTATAAAATAAAATACATTTTAAATGGCTGATTTAAGGAAAGTTAGGATGAAAGGCGCTGTTTTAGCTGTGGTTTGTAGTGCGTTGCGTTGCTGCGATTAAACGCATACCAGAATTATAAACACAATACTAACACTGGGAATTTCTCCTGTATCGTGGGTGCGTTAACAAAATTTTAAACTCACATACACAAACACCCAGACCCGGAACAACTATCTGTAGGCAATAAAAATATTTGTTCCGTGCGTGGATCGATTTTTTTTTTGCCTGAATTCATATTTTAGATAACCACAATTCATGCACTATTTTCTAAGCAAACACCGCTTCTATTTCATTCCGAACCCATCTACTGCATCAATAACTTCAAAACAATACCCATTCCAACTTCTCCGAACTTCTTTATCAATTTAGCTTAACTCACCGTCTCTATTATATCCTTCCAAGAATTCGTAATCGTCATCCTGAGTAGAAATTGCAACGTTGCGCTCCATTGCCGTTCGAACTTCATCCTTTTCTAGGAAAGATAGCTGTGGCCTGCAAGTTTATAATGCTTGAATTTTCAATAAAACGGAGCTATTGGCAAAACGTTGAATCATATAAAAGGTGTAGCTTTGCGTATAAGGAACTGAGAGACAAAATCAGTATAAAAAACTGACGAACAGCATGTCGGACACACGCATCACCATTTCATTTGATTTCCATATCATGGCAATGCATAGAAAATAACTAGAAAAGCGTCTGCCATATAAGATCTAGAACGACATCACTTAGATAACCATGCATTGTCATCCCAACTTAACATGTGTGCAAAATTTCAGCTCAATCGAAAACCGAGAAGTGAGTCAAATATAACTTCAAAGTTTTCTTTACATTTACAGGGGAAGCTAATAAAAGCGTGTTAAAAAGGATATGTGTTACAATTAAAGCCATGCGCCAACAGATAATTCTTTTCAATGAATTATAGTACTGCATCATTGCAGTAGAACAAAAGTAGTATGGAAAAACCTAACAACACTTTTTCCGACCAACGACAAATCTGGGCCTCATTAGTTGCGCTTGCTTCCACTACACCAACAAGGCAGTCAAAAATACTTAATTATGCGCCTACTAAGTAACACCACCCTTTTTTCTGTTGGGGGTGAAAAATCATCAAATTTAATATTCCCTCCCGCTCTCCCGGGCAGAGCAAAAGGAAGTGTTCCTACTTAGCCCTCTGTGTCGAGGCCGCGGTATCTCTTTCGAATAACCCACAGCCCAAGTAGCACCACGCCTACTCCTATAAGCATAAGTATATACCTACAAAACGCGATGAAAATTTGTCAGCTAAGCCAACCTTTTAAGCGAACACTCGGCATGGGAAATTAGGGACACGACGAGATGTCAGCGGCATGACATGACGTCATCATAATTAAACCATAAACCGTTTATGAGCACGTAAAGCTGGGCTCTGGGTATACCGGAATTTGAAGGCGACCTTGTCGTGTTTAGGAGAGAGAGTTATACGCCTTAGCTCAGGTATTATTCCGAAAAAAAAAAACAAATAAGTCCGTCAGATAGATTTAAAAAACATAATGGACACGTATTTTTTCTTTTATCACTCAAACAAAAGATGAAGACAGTGCTTCGAAAAGTCGCGTCAAGTCGAGTGACGTCACAAGGATAGTATTTTTTTACCCACAAAGTGACGTCAAAAATCCCCCACTCATAATCTTTGAGACACGTTTTATTTTCGTAAATTTTTAGTAATTTTATGAAACAAAAAACACGTATCCAATATTTTTCGATAATCTAACAGACAGACTCATTATATTTTTTTGGTGAAATACCCTATTGGTAGATATTGCGTTAAAAATTGCAAAAAACTAGGTTCCTAGTAGTTTTTTATGGTATTTTTTTTAATAGCAAATGGTTATCTTACGGTATCTATGGATCATAATTTTTAAACATCTGTGTTAAAGGAAGCATCACATTTTGTTTTTTCAGAAAAAAATACGTAAACCGTGTAAATCTGAAAAGCAACAAACTACATTTATTTGCAAAAGGAAATAGGTAAGTTACATTTATTTTTATTAAGCTGAATATGACTAAAATATCACATTACGCCACCTGCTCCTAAAAAGTTATTAAAGTAAAAATATAATTATTTACCAGTCCTCACTATGCTCCCATTCCACGAAGTGAGACAAAAGAGGCGTTTCAGTAGATACAGGGAATTCTATCTTAGGATACAGCACATCTACCCTGGGATTAACACCAGCCTCGTAAAGTCTGAAATTAAATATCAATATTAAAAACAAGGTTGTTTCTAAAGTCTGGAGGACGTAGGCACAAATGTCGTCCTTGAAAATATTTAGTCAAAACTAGAAGAGATTATTGTATAAAAGAATTAGGGGTATACTTGAGGGGAGCTTGTTGCAAATAAGAAGGCGAATAACGATCTGTGTCATTTATTAGGGAAAGCCCCTTATATACAGTTGCGAGTCAAAATATATTAAAATAAATAAGGTAGACGAATAAAACTTAGGACTAACATAATTTGGTAATGTCGGTAGTATGTTACTATGGTGTGCCGCGCTCCTTACGATAAACAAGCGTGAGGTTGTCAGCCGGTCCGCATTCCTTTTGCCTCGGCTAGCTTGGCTCAGTTCAGTATGCGCGGGCGCGCGGCGGCAGGCGGCTGTGCGCGCTCCTCTAATCAGTATGAGTATCGTAAGAATGAGCCGCTACACAGGCGTTAAAGATACGAATCAGGTTCTAAGAATTTTATTTATCCGAAAGCTGCTAAAGATTTCTCCCAAACTTAGTTTAGTTGAGAGAAAGAATCTTTCTTCGAAGTTCAGACACATTCTTTGAAATGTTGTAATATAAATTGATCTTGTGCTTTAAATTTACAAGAGAAAGCGATTTAAATACATTATCTCTTACGCATCATCTGCCTAGCCTTTTCCCAACTATATTGGGGTCGGCTTCCAGTCTAACCGGATGCAGCTGAATACCAGTATTTTACATGGAGCGACTGCCTATTTGACCTCCACAACCCAGTTAATACTAGGTAATACGATACCCTTTGGTAAGACTGGATGTCAGAATTTCAGGTCACTGACTACCCGTAACGACTGCCAAAGATCTATATATGGCACCCGGGACCAACAGCTTAACGTGCTTTCCGAGGCACGGAGGAAACTCGGTATGTAATGCGCGGTCACCCATCCACAGATCGACCTAGGCAAGCGCAGCTTAACCTAAAGATCGACCCGAGTGGCAGTTCTTGTTAAGCTCTCTTATCTCCTCATTACATTATCTCTTACGCATGTCTTTGTTATTTAGGACTTATATCAGTACTAGCTGTTGCCAGCGGCTTCACCCGCTACAACTCGAAAATTATCCCACGGGAAGATAAAATCGGGATAAAAACTATCCTACATATTAATCCAGGTTATAAACTATCTGTGTACCAAATTTTATTTCAATCCGTCCAGTATTTTTTGCGTGAAGAAGTAACAAACATACACACTCACACACTCACAAACTTTCGCTTTTATAATATTAGTGTAAAGTGTGATTGTATAACTTGAAATATTTTACCGACGCAATCTTATATTGTACTAAACTAGCACTTCGACCGCGTCGACATTAAATCCTTCCTCGAAAATCAATCTATCCATTGGTGGAAACAGCATAAAAATTGGTGCAGTAATCAGACCGAGAGAGACAGACATATAGACGCGGCAGAGGACTTTTTTTTATAACGTAGTAGTAATATTATATGACTCATTGGTCCAGAGATTGTCAGCGTCATCGGATAGCATGCAGGCCTAAATTTAAAACTAGCATTAACGTTTTCAGCTAGGTATTTCTCAGTAACACCTCCGAGTCTGTAATTATGCCTGGTTGATGATAAAAAGATTAACCACTACATGGGGTTTCGACATAATTGACAAAATGGGTGTGTCATTGAGTACAGTCACGAGCCAGAATGTGCACACTTGTCAAAGTTTAAACCTGAACATCTCGTGAAATAACAACTGCAACTTTAAAATAGGACCTACTTTATGATAATATCCAAATAACGTAACAAAAAAAAGCAATCTTATTGACTGCGTTTTCGAAAATTTCGAAATCTGTATATAAACGTTGCTAAGTGTATACATATTGATGCTGCTGACTGTGTACCACTCCTCACCCCTCGGCAATTATAGGCTTTAAGGTATATTACTTAAGGTAGTATTTTCCAACTCACTTCCCAACAGCCTCCAGAAGAAACTTAACTCCGTTAGTATTGCCACGTCTAGTGAGTGGTATATGCGTGCATTCCTTGTGAGACCTCTTTAGAATGGCCTGGAGTAAACCGTGAGGTGCTATCTCCACGACTATAGCGTTATTTGGTATCATCTTGGACATTTCTTCGAAGAGCACTGGTTTCTGTTGATTTACATAAAAGTTAGTTGATTACTTCGTAAGTCTGGTGGTTGTAAGCACTACTACTGAGCACGAGGTCCAACGTTCGAGATTGGGCAAAGCGTTACTAGGTTTTTTCATAAGGCTTTCTTTATTAGTAGCCAAGAAGTCTGGATTTATGCCGAGTTCCTTGAAATAGGCCCCTATTATAAAGGTTGTAAAAGTTCCCTTAACGCAAACGAAAAGCACTCTTGTTCTCCACACCAATGCAATTTTTTTTTTGTTCTAGGCTATACCTGGGAACCCCTTACTTACGGAGATATTGGGGGTCAAGTTCCAAATTTTTCACAGCTGTTTTTGTGAATACTAGTTTTTCATGTTATAACTTCACTTAAAGTACCTCTATGACCCGTTTACCATTCAAAGCATCCACTAGCACTATGTTTTAAGAGTGCTACATTGAGTTTTACCTTGAAATTTTAATGTGATTTTTAACCTCAAAAAATAAAGTCGCACAATGTTTTCTGTAGGAGTACTTAGTTTGATGTACACAATGCTTAGTTGACGTTTGTGTGAAGGGTTAATTTACACCCTGTATTTTTGTTTACGCCCTGTATGTAGGTCATCAATATAAAAAATAAAGACTAACCAATAAGTTGTTGGTATGATATTCAGCAGACGAATACACAGCATTGTCTTCACCCCACCTGTCTTGAGGAACTGAAGTTGATATCCATTTGTTACTTCGCTTCTTTGGGTTGCTGATCACTTCTCGTAAACGTCGAAGTAACTCAGGACCTGTCATCAATAAAAGTACGTAGTTCATTATTTTATTATTGAATAAATAATATAAAGCTCAAATGAAACTGGCCACATCTGTCGCATGCCGAAGGAGCTATGGTATAAAGTATTTTTATTTTATTTTATTTATTTAGGGACAATAAACAGTTACAATATGTGTTGAGACATACCAAAAATTATTTAAAAAAAAATTAGCAATATTGCAGCCCACTACATTATCCGCATATTAACAACTGATAATTTGATAATGAGTGTCACTAGATAGGCAAACACAATAATAATAATTACATCACATAAATAACAAAAAAAAAATAAAACGTAAAATAAATGAAATAGTATAAATTACAATAAAAAAAATATGATTAATGCAAATTAATTAAAAGTTCAAATTGATTCAATTGCTTGGCAGTAGAGTAACAATAAACACAAAAAAAAACAAATAATTAATAAATAATAACATCTAGATTAGCTTACATTCCTAATGACATTATCGATTCATAATAACTTTCATGACATTGTATTTAAATTTAGATTTTGAGCACACAAAAATATCAATATCAACAAATTACAATTATATGATTCAACCATTCGACGGACAGGGGAGCGCAAACCAGAATTAGTTCGACAGGAATTGACAGCAAATCGGGTACCAGCACGAGTACTACGGATATTAACGGTGCGTGGGACGACATAGCAAAGTCTGCTCGTGAGATCAAGACAATCGAAATCACCATGAACAATACCATGCAGTACAGAGGCCTCTAGATACTTACGTCTAGATTCTAGGTTGACTTGCCCATATTTATACAGTAATTGAGAGTACGACAAATACGCTTTATGGAATCTATAGTGCATGGCTCGCAGAAACTTGCGCTGGACTTTCTCGATCTCGTCTATATATTTATGGTAAAACGGGTTATTTGGTTATTCCAATTGTGAGCGTACTAGGGTTTTGTATAGGTACAGGTACGTGGAGACCCGCTTTAACGCAGTGGACGAACAACCAACTAAAAAAGTAACCACACATTGGGTCCCAAAAAGCAGCAAACGTCAACTGCGACAGGCCCACAAGGGGCAGGGGGAAGGCCTCCAAATGGCTTATAATCTTAGGTAAATATAGACGAATTACTTATTCCAAATAACATTTTTTTTAAATGTATTTATGTGTTGTCTCGAAAATTCGGGACAGATGTCTCGGAAAAAATTTAGTCCTAAGGAAGTCTCCGTTTCTTGTCTCTGTTCTTCGAAGTTTAGGCTAATAGGCACTACCTATTCCTATCACTGCTTATAATAAATGCACGCGGCTTCACCCGCATGAATATCACATTCTAAAACCTTCTTTGAGAAACACTTTATCCGTTAGCGAAAACACATGAAAATCGTTGCAGTACTTTTTGAGTATACGGCAAACAAACAAACAGATGTAGCGATAACTGTAATTTTTTTTTTGATGAAGTACAAAACCAAAAAGTATATACGCATTACGAGGAAATGGTTAGTGGTCCGCAAATCCTGTAGATGACAGACTACTTGCAGAGATTAAATATAAATAAATGGTAACAACATTGTATTATAAAAGGTTTTTAAGGTTTTTACAGATTGAATAATAAAATAGTTTTTCGATGGGCTTTTGATAACTTTGCTCATCAGGAATTTGTCGGGTATCGTAGGTGCGTTAACAAACAATTAAACTCGCTTATATAATAAACCAGACTCACACAGGCACCAGTAAATTGCTCAGCCACTGCGCTAACCATGTGGCCAACTGTGTCAGCTTTGATACATTGTTTAAATGTGGTTCTCAATTTACAATCACATGTTCGATATTGACGCCCTAGTTAATCTGGGCATAACCTGAATCTGTTTAGCTAATTCAAGGGTAGTCAGATAGTAATATCCAGGTTTGTTATACTAACCTGGTAGTTGCTAGAACTGTTTATATAATTCTAAGAAATTTATAGCAAATAACATTGCAGAAACTTAGTCCGCAGAGTGAAATCATTCAATTGGATGGGAAACTATCAGTGCTGGTTGAATTTATGTACAAACCTAGATAGTAAAATCAATAATAGTTGTGCTCTCTAACCACATCTAGTTTTTACAATGAAATTATACTAGTAGCTTCTATTATTATCCTCGGAAAACCCAATCTATTTAAGTCGCGAGTAAATAAGCTTCTTCGGGGTTAACTCGTTCCATTGTCGACCTCATCTCTGCCCTTAGAATAATTTTGAGGGCAAAAGTAAGCCCATTTCGTATAAACAAAAACATACGATAGCTTAAACCTAAGCATTAATTGCAAACAGACCAACCTAAGAAGTTTTCAATAATAAAAAGATATCACTACAGTCACAAGGCATAATAACAGTGATGAGTACTAGTTGTCTATTATATAAACGTAAAGATCTCTTTGAAGTATGCAACATATTTAGTATAAAGGCTAGGCTAAAATAAATTGCAAGTTTGGTAGCACTGTGGGACTCAACAGTGGCAACCACAAGAAAAGCGCCGAGACAATGAAGCTCTACGAAGTCCCAGAGAAACGATTTAACTGTCATTTTTTGTTTTTATTTCTTGACATCATTATCTTTTATTTTTATTTTTGACATTCACTTTTGACTTTCATTTTAAAAAAAATTAACATTCATTTTGACGAAATAAATCAAAAAAGAATAGCGGAGGAGGACAATATAATTTCCACTTCCCTCCATATCAGTAGAAGTCAGAACAGAACAAGGCCAATAGTACACAGGGACGTATACAACTGGGAAGGTGACGGATGTTTTATTACTTTTAGGGTTCCGTACCTCAAAAGGAAAAAAACGGAACCCTTATAGGATCACTCGTGTGTCTGTCTGTCTGTCTGTCCGTCTGTCACAGCCAATTTGCTCCGAATCTAATGGACCGATTAAGTTGGAATTTGGTATTCATATGGATTTTTGTGACCCAAACATGTACGGCTAGAGTAAATAAATGAATTTTGAATATGGGGGTCGCTTTTACGGGGCAAATAAGAAAATTAAAAAAAAAGTTTTGCAAACTGTACCATGTGACACATCAAATGAAAGGGCTTACTATGAGGGTCTCAAATATATTTTTTTAATAATTTTAAAATAAATAGTTTAAAACTTATTTAAGAAAATAGACGAAAATTGACCGTTCCCCCCCCTTATCTCCGAAACTACTGAGCCTAAAATTTTGAAAAAAATACAGAAAATAGTTCTATACCTGTAGATTACAGGAAAACCTATAAGAAGTCCATGGTCTAAAAAGGTAGATATATTATATTCATCGTACGGAACCCTCTTCACGCGAGTTCAACTCGCACTTGACCGGTTTTTTTATTATTGGTGGCATCAGTGGTGGTCCAGTGGTTGCGACCCCGACTTACAAATAGTAAGTCGTGGGTTCAAACCCAGGAAGGCGCATTACTTTGTGCAATTTATTTCATTACCACTGCTCTCAAAACGGTGAAGAAAAACATCGTGAGGAAACCGGTATGTCTTAGGGTAAAAAATCGAAGGCATGTGACATCTACCAACCCGCACTGGGCCTGCGTGGTGGATTATAAGCCCATCCCTCTTTTAGAGAAGAGGCTTGAGTCCCTGCAATGGGAACATTATTGGCTGTTGATGATAATTTATACTTACCACAATGCGCTATATATCTCGAATGGTACGCAATATTAGCACAAGGCACTTCTTTGGCGAATATCCCACGTTTCGTCAGTTCTGTAACGAACTCCGTCATTTTATCAGCTGGTCCCGATATCGTTGAGGATTCGGAGCTGTTGTGGCAGGCTATGTCTATTTCTGGTGGACATTGGTTTACAATCTGAAAAAAAAAAACTTTGATAGTTATTACTGGCAGTTTCTTAATACCTACGGACGTCTGCAATAATTGTTTTTTTCTTGTATGAAGACTTCATATACAGGGTGTATATTAACCCTTCACACATACGTCAACCAAACATTCTGTACATCAAACTAAGTACCCCTTCGCAAAATTTTTTGCTGGGAATCGACTTTTTTTTGGGGTCAAAAATCACATTTTACGGTAAAACTTAATGTAGCACTCTAAAAACATTGTGCTAGTGGATGCTTTGAATAGTAAAAGGATCATGGAGGTAATTTAAATAAATTTATAACCTGAAAAACTAGTATTTACAAAACCAGCTGCAACTTTTTTAACTTTGACCCCCAATATCTCCGTAACTAGGGGGTTCCCAGGTATGGTCTAGAACAAAAAAAATATCGCAGTGGTGGGGAGAATATGTGCCCTTCCTTTGCTTTAAGGGTACTTTTATACCCGCCGCGGGAGGCGCTCCGGGCGTCGAGGGCCACGTGATGACTTCCAGCCACCGTAGACGCGTGATGGGCTAGCTCGCTGTCCGGCCGTTTTATGACCACAACAGGCCGTGTCGACGGCGCGTTTGTGTTCCACGCGCGCCTCAAAGAGATGTCAGCAACATGGAAGGGGCCCGCAAAGGCCGACGCCCGTCAGGGCTGCGGAATGTTGTAAGAGATCCCGCACCCTTGACATATAGGGCTAAGAAGGAAAATGGGTGGTTTTTAGTCAGTAAAAGTCTGACACTCCCTTTCGCTCTGCCCAAGAGCGGGAGGGGTTATTTGATGATTTACCACGCGCCAAAAAAAAAAAAAAAGGGTACTTTCATACCCTTTATTTATGTAGGTGCAGCATTTATTAAAAAAAAAAAACCATTAACATAGCCGAAATTAAAATCTGAAATGTAACTATAACGTCCTAGTAACTTGTGATTTTAAAGATTCGTTGTAAGTTCTTAAAAGCATCTTTTTGCTAACATTTTCTATCTGTATTAAAACTTTTGCTTTAAAATCTTACCGCTTTATACCCCACACCAACAGCAGCCATTGATCCTTTAATCAGTTCTGTTTCCAAGCAGACCTTCCCGCGGCTATATGTGGCTAGAATCAACTCTTCAGCTGTGAAGGTATCGTCGTGGTATGCACACGCCATTTCACCCAAACTATGACCTTAAAAATTAAATCAAACTATATGCATGGTTGATTGGATGAAACTGTAAAATGTATTTTAGGACTAAGTACAAATCTGACTTTTATAACACCACTATTTTATTTCGGGTATCGCCTTCTATGACATGGAACTTAACGTGTTCACTGGCCCCGAAGTAGATAGTAAAATAAATAAATAAAAAGCTTTTTATCCTACCATAAAATAATAGAAACTTATTATAAACGTGATTCAAAGATCATATAAACTTGATACGACGTGGATGCAACAAATCCTATTAAAGTAAAGTAGTGCTGATGATTTTCGACCCCGAAGAAGATACAATACTTAAACAATTGCAGTAAACTATGTATGTGGTACAATGTACAGTAAATTGGTTAATTATAACTGAAAAAAAAACAGCAGTGATAGTGGAGTGACCGTTGGACTGCCAGGTCTCGAGATCAAACCCAAGACACGCACTGCCCTGCCGGGGCTGCGGGTTGTTTAAAAGAGATACTGTGGGCCCCGGACACAAAAGCCTAAGGAGGAACATGGGTGGTTTTTAGTCAGTAGAAGTCTGACACTCCCTTCCGCTCCGCCCAGAGCCGGAGGAGTCATTTAGATGAATTCCCAAAAAAAAAAAAGACACGCACATCCGATTTTTCGAATTTATGTGCGTATTGCATAATTGTTATATGGTTTGGTATAGGAAAACATCTGAAGGAAAGCCGCATGCTTGAGAGATAGTTTTCGTCGGCATGTTAAGCCTAGTCAGCGGTATTAAACTCTAACCACACGAAAAAGCAAAAACAGGACAGTGAATGGGTTTAACATAACAGTCAAAGTGAGAACAGTTCGGTCTAACTCTTCGGGAATTAAAGGAGCTTTGTATTTATCTTCATTGCACGATTTTGGATAAACAAACTGTGAATATTATCAACTCGGATAGTACGCTCAGTTTTATCCAACGTAATGAATGCCAAATTGTAGTAAATTACTGTAATGAACTTACCGATAATATAATCAGGTACAATTCCCATCTCTTTAATGACATCAGTCAGTCCAATTTGTATCGCTCCGATGCCGACGAACGCGTTCAGGATATTGTCGAATATGGTATTGTCTTGTTCTGTTACTATCCGAATGAGATCCAGGCCTTTTGGTTTTAGTACGTTATGGCATCTGTGAAAAAAGTTGTCGGTATAGTGATAAAATAAAATTTTTTTTTTGAAATGTTGACCAATAAGATCTTTGAGCAGCTATACTAACGATTGGCTCTTATAAGGAAATCTTCAATTACTTGCAGGGTGCGGTAGATCATAAAATATGTTGTGCACGTATAAAAAAACATTACATCACACCGGCAATCCCCAAAGAGTTACTTAGAGGTGTGTACCATGTAGTATGGTCAGTACCCAGCATTATTTGACCCATCTTCTCACACCACTTAGCCTCTTCTTCTTCATACGAGGGTTCAGATAATGGGCTGCGGGATGTTGTAAGCGATTCCGCGGCCTTGACATATAGGGCTAAGAAGGAACATGGGTGGTTTTTAGTTAGTAGAAGTCTGACACTCCTTTTCGCTTTACCCAAGAGCAGAAGGGGCTATTTAATTATTTCCCACCGCCCAAAAAAAAAAGGGGTTCTGATAATGCTGGGCAGCCCGCATTCCGCCAGTTATATTTAAAGTCTCATATAACAGGGTGCAAGCCTATTAACATCAACCAGGCACACATTCAGCCTCAGTGGATACTACTAAAAATGTCCTGATGAAAAAACCCAATAACGTTTTGCCCAACCTGGGACACCCAGGACCTCGTGCCCAACAGTCGCGTTCGCGACCACGCGACTAACGAGATTATGAAAAAAAAACTGGTCAAGTGCTTGTCGGACCACGTATAATTATTTTTTGTTGTGTGCACTTTGGCACTTTGTGGTAATGTGCTAAATAAATAATTAATTTTCTTTCTTTCTTTCTTTTATAATGTAGGTTTCCGTAGTTGCCTATCAAAACATGTGAACTTACTAAACTGGTTAACCACCCTGCCTTTCTACTTCCGATCGATGATTTTTAATGTAAAAGTAAAACATACATACATTTGCATTTTTAAGACCTACGCTCCCATACATTATGTAATGGAAAATATTTTATATAAGTACATTTTATAAGTTGGTCGACTATTACTCGTAAACTTGTAAAGCCTGCTTAGTTGTGATAGTTTTCCTTTTATTTTCGTTATAAATGCCACTACCATGAGTTTTTTTACGCGCCCAAACACAACCCGTATAGGTGGTTTAGGTTGGCACACTTGAGTTTAACAAAAATTGCACTTTAAAGCTTAATATTTCACAAACCAATCCCTTAATCGATAAACTTTTTGAGCAAACACAATGTTTTTAAAGACCTATCTAACGACATTTCGCAATACGGGCTTTGCGAGAAAAAAAATCATCCCTACTTTAATAAGTAAGTAACTATTCAAAAAAAAAAATTAGTTTTTTTTTTAGATTAGTTACTGCGTTCTAGTACAAAGAGATACTTGTGAGCAATCGCGCGGGTGGATGGACAGACAGACAGATGGACATGGTGAAAGTATAAGGGTTCTATGTTGTCGACGGAACCCAAAAAACTAGGAAAATACTTTTCAACAAAAATTGGTGTCAAATATATTATCATCAAATTATTTGTACTCGTAATATGGCTGGCTCATAAATAAGAAGACCGTCTAAAAAATGGAAAGTTTCCAAGTTCATTAATTTATTGCCTCAAATTGTTCTACACAAACAAAGGCAAAAAAGCTGACACATGGTATAATTTCATCCAGTTCCAAGTTCATGGAAAAGATTAAAATATTACAAGACGTTGAAAATCTTTTGAGGAAGCAGTCTTAAGTGTTTGACCTTAATCGCTGTTCAAAACGTAATCTATCATAATAAGTTGAAAAACAGTACTCAACCCTTAAAAAATGCTTAACTTGATTCGGTATTCCAGTATTTGTTATCATTGTTGTATTTAAACAAGAAATAAACACCTGAATAAACTTTAAAAAAATAAAACCGACTTAAAAAACACAAAAAAGGGAAAAACAAACTTCAGAAGAAAAAACAGCTTCGTCGGACTTTAGATTGTTTGATTTCTTTTTATTTTGCCAGCGACGTCAGAAGCTAGTTTTTGACGGTTGGTGAATGTCACTTGGTCTTTGAATATTTCGTTTCAGGAGAGGCCACTTGAGAATTAGCGTAATGTAATCATTTACGCGTTAATATGCTGGCCTGGTCTACAACTACTGACAATTACCACTGAGCTCGTAAAGAGCAAGAAAATATAAAGAAAAAAGCAAATAAACCTCATAATCAGCTTTGTGAGCGTCAACATTTACAAGGGAAAATGCTCTAAAACGCCCGCCCTTCGCCATTTCTACAAAATTCTTAAACACCTTGGTAACGAATCGTCATTTAAAAGATGATCCAAAATAAAGCCTGTTGCTGCTCAAAGCATATTACAGACTTCTGAGGTACGCAGAGAGCTGTAATTAGGCTAAAAAAATGTTTTGACAGTTCTGTCATACAAAAATATGTCAAATCTTTACTAAGTGACAGCTTAAGTAGTCATTAAATATCTTTGAGTACCGCAGTTAGACTCTGTATTTTTCCAAGTTTTTGAACCAAACGAAAATTTGCATAAATTATTTACAAACATGAGTTCTCAAAATATAATCTGCTTTTTACACATGATGTAGCAATATAATTTGGAGTAAATGTAATGAAAACTAAGAGCTGCCTTGTGAATAATAATTTTGGGTAAAGAAAAAAATATAGCACCTTAAGTGAAAAATGGTTTTGAAGTATTTGTTTTGTTTTAATTTTTGTTAGTTTTTCATTAGATGTATTTGAGTGTTTTATCTCAGAAATCTTTACCTTAAGCCGACTAGAAATAATATTTTATAGGTAAGTGCACATTTTGTTTATTAAGAAGTATATTTTTTGTGGAAATCACGAGCATGCTTTTGCATGATGTAGGCATACAGCTGGCTGCTTGCTTGACAACTGGCTTCGTTGGGTTATAAATTACCATCTTGCAAATTGTGATTAGTTTTCATGCTCGATTTTAGGGATGAATATTTATAATTTTTCATTGTTTTTCGTCGTTCGTTATCTGTCACTGAGTGAATCGATGATTCTATTAAAAAGATAAAAAAGATATACTTGTGAATAGCCGCTGCGAATGTCGGTATCCTCATTAGATCAGTTCCCATGCCAGCCCATTGTGAACCCATCCCACTGTACACGAACCACAATGGACGTTTGACTCCTGGATAATAGTCCACGCTCTCTGCTATGCTGACTGTTTCATTATTTTCATTTGTGTCTTGAAAAGAAATCAAACTCAATTAAACTCCTTGTTGGTTGAGCTCCTTGATTAATAAGTCGAGTTCCACGATAACTGACAAATGCTTGCACTGACTGGACGGGTCCACTCAAATCTGTGTGGTGCTTTCTCCAAAACATCATTTCAGACATTAATCTGTCGACGTTTTATAAGTGCCCATGCGGGCGTATGTGAAATAAAAATATTTTGAAACAGTAGAATCAAAATGCTATGCTTTAGTTGTTTAGAGTCTCGTAAAATATTTGTTTTGTCTGTACCGGATCAGTAACGTCCGATGTAAGCTAGGTCCTACACTGGGCACGGGTGTTAAATTATGTCTGACTCTCTCTCATAGAGAGGAGGCCTGTGCCGTTTGTCTCGAAAATGGAAATACTACAAGATTTTATAGAAAGACTTGCGACGGACTATTCCTGTGCAGTATTTATGTAAACGTATGACTTGTTCGTCGTATTATTGTGTGTGTAAGCTGTGGACTAGTCTTTAAAAAAAATAATTGTCCAGAGTTAAACACAAAACTCTTCATAAGGCACTCCTGAAATTTCTAAGCACCAAAATATTAAATAAGTATAACAGTAAACCAATAATAACGAAGCAACTTTCAACAGTTAAAGACTAATGGGAACAATTTGTACTCATTACGGCTCAAAAAGTTTGTGTTGTCGTACAGCAAAATCTTCACTTAAACTTAATTTTCAAAAAATTACCTTGAACAAGTTTACTCCAGCTAAAAGAAGCACACCTCTCCATTTATAATAAATTAAAAGGTTATAAAAGTTGCTGCGGGTTGTTCACAAGAGATACCGCAGCCTCGATATAAAGGGCTAAGAAGGAACATGGGAAGTTTTTAGTCAGTAGAAGTCTGACACTCCCTTTGGCTCTGCCCAAGAGCGGGAGGGGATTATTCTTAAAGGCACCCTGCCTTTAAGAATAATGATATCTAAGGACATGATAATTAAATGTAATTGTGCTTGACTTGACAATTAATTCAGCCAATAGGGGAGTTAACAAAAAAAAAATTGTCCGTCATACAGATTGCGAAAAATATTGGACACGTATTTTTTTTTTTTTACGTAAACAAACAATGAAGACGATAGAGTGCTTTGAATACTCATTTGACGTCATACTCTAAGACATTAGTATGACATTTTTTAGCGTTCAGTGACATCACCAAGCCCCACTCAAATCTTTGACGCGTTTTATCTTTGTAAATTTTAATTGATTTGATAAAACAAAAAGTACGTTTCCAATATTTTTCGATAATCTGACAGAGATCACATTTTTTTGAGTCAGTAAACATTCCTATTCCAGCTGGAAGTTTAAGAGCAATAGAAAATGTTGTCGGTACTTTTTATGGTTTTTAATTCTCTTTTCAAATTAGATCCCTGATGAGGCTATGGTATTTTTACCAACTTACCAAGAATAGTAAACCCTCTTCCAGTGTGTCCAGGAATATCATTTTCAAAAACTTTATGAAGCAGTGCTATCTCCTCAGGGTCAATGGGATGACTCTTCATGATATCCCAAATTTTTTGCACACAAGATTCTTCTCTGCCCGAAGCTAACACTATGTGAGGGATTTGTGATTTGTATTTTTGAAGATTCTGCAACCAAAACAATTATGTTTTCTAGAAGTTTTATAAAATTTGTAACCAACGAATGGTTGAACAATATATTTAAGTACCGATGTTTCAAATAAAAAGCCTGTCTGTATTTTGTGTCCGGGTGCGAAATTCAAATGTAAAAACCAGAGAGCAGAGTCGAATAAGGTTATATGATTACGATAATTGCCACTACACATTATAAAACAAAGTCCTCCGCCACGTCTGTCTGTTTGCGATTGACCCAAAAACGACTGCACCGATTTTCATGTTGTTTCCATCAATGGATAGAGTAGTTCTCGTGAAACGTTATTTAATTGGACTGACATCCACGCTGGTGAAGCCGCGGGCTTCAGCTAGTTATAAAATAAAAGGTGATCATCAGCTTCCATTGTCTTTTTGCACGTGCCATGTTAGCGTAGGCGTTACATTGCGTATACACTGCGAACATGCGTAGGTTTGACGAACACCTACGCTAAACTAACGCCCGATGCGAAAACAAATTCGTATCACTTATTCAATAATTCCGGGAATCGAATATTCGATTTCAAGATCAACGGCTCTCCTATTCCATTCTGATAATTATCTTTCATTATATGGCACAACGTCTGTTTTTCTCGAAAGGTTTGGCAGAGAGGTATACATATAGTTAAACACCTACACTACATCCAGTACGCCCAGTTATGTTTGAGTACCCTTTAATACGGGGTTGTTGTTCCAGTTTGTCCATCCCAAAGTACCGTACGGTGCTGAAATATGGAATCGGATATAAGGAGCCATAGGCCGTTTCATTGTTGGCAGAAGCAGTGACCGAGACGCGTACAAGAGTTGAAAAAATAAATGTTGGTCTTCCGACGGCGAGATGGGCAGACTACGTTGTTGCCATAGGGAAGAAACCTGGCTGAGGTTGGCACAGGAACGGTGAATCGAAGGGAGGCGACTCCCGTGTGTCACCAGTGCGGCTGTAGTGACGACACGGTGCTTCACATCCTCAAGCATTGCTCTGCTTGAGTGGTGCAGCGCCGTGCTTTCGTAGCAGCAGTTGGGGCAGACCTCTCTTTGCTGGCCGTGGCCAAGGCCATGGTCGACAGTAGGGAGGCATGGAAGGCAGTGGTGTCCTTCTGCGAGGATGTCATCTCGCAGAAGGAGGTGGCGGAGGAGGTGCCATTTCGACCTGAAGACTCCCTAGGATGTGCCAGCAGGCGATAGATCGGGGATTCTACCGTCGTCGCATAGCGCGGCCCTCATGCGGCGATGTCTTGGGTAAGCCCGGACATCGCCAATAGAGCTTTAAGCCCGGAGGCAGGCTGCGCTGGATGGGTCGCGAACTTCATGCGTAGTAGTTCTCGTGGCCCATCCAACAAGGCGACAGTAGGTTCACGGCGGTGTTTTCAGTGGATGCAAGCCCCACATAACCGCGCCATCCCCCGGACGGTGTGGTATGAGTTAAGCATTTTTCACTGACCAACAAAAAAAACAGAAACGGTGAATCAGTATTAGAGCATGATGAATTAGGGAATATCCTGTTGCCAAAATCCAGATATATGCGGTGAAGTGTTGTATTTCACAACACACCTAGATACCTCCTGGGTTCGAACCCAAAACTTACTATTCGTAATTCGTCGCAATCACAGGGCCACCACTGGTACCACCAATAATAAAAAAGTAACAAAACATCAAACACTTTCCCTGTTATAGACGTCCCTGTGTGCCTATTAGTCTTGTTCTGTTCTGTCTCCTGCTGATACAGAGGGAAGTGGAAATTATATTTTTCCTACTCCTCCGCTTTTCTTTTCTGATTAGTTTCGTTGTGGGATCCAAGACAGTTAAATCGTTTGTCTGGGACTTCGTCGAGCTTCATTGTCTCGGCGCTATTCTTGTGGTCGCCTCTGTTGATACTGGCTTCATGAGTTACAGTGGTTTGGAAATAGTGTGGTGGGCTCGTCCCTAATTTTTCGTCTATACACACGATACAAATAAATAAGATGAAGTACCTTCTCCTTATAATGTCCTTTTAACACAATATGGAAATTGGCACCAGTCAAAGAGAAATTGTTCAATGCCGTAAATCCTCTATCAAAATCAGAATTTTCTGTAACGACCTGAATCCTTCCATCTTCGACTGCAGGAATTTGATCCTGAGGCTCGTTATAGTGCAGGTTGGCTGGTAGTTTTCCTTTGTGGTATGCTAGACAAAGCTGAAAAAATTAATTTATATATTATAAATTAACTGAAATTATCGATAATAACTAGGTAATAAGTAGAACACATTGTTATAATATACAACTAGCGGCCCGTCCCGGCTTCGCACGGGTTTGGTAATTTTTTTTTTTGTTTTATTGTAAATCCTTTAGTCCACCAAATAGATGAATATAATCTGCCGACATATGTACCTATTCATATTTTTTTATTGTTTAGAAAGCATGATTTCTCTCCATTATGTTTCCCATTACTACCTACCCCCGTCCCCGCACTCCTCAATGTTTTGTCGGAAGTTTTTCGTAGAAATAATGGTAGAAATGACTTTCTTTGTCCTAGGCGGGGCGAGAGAGTGTCAGACTCTTACTGACTAAAACCACCTACTGACTAAAATCACCTGCTCTGAGCCGGGACCCAGTAACGTATTGCGCTCAACGGTGATGCTACCTATGCGATTGATAAAATGGTTAAAACAATTTTATAATTAATTTTTGCCAAAAATAGCGATACTAACTTCTTAACTAAGAGTTAAAGATGCGGCGCGCGCGGCGCGTGAGTCCTGCATACACACATACTAACCGTAACCCCGCCTCCCCATTGTATCCTAGAGAGTCGCGTTTACCGAATTCACACGAACCCAGCCGAGCATTGCCCGAACTTGTGTTTACGTAAAATTGCGTTTTGTTGTTATCGCAAGTTGCGCGAATGTGTCACGGAAGCAAGTTTGTTTTAAAAATTATCGATATAATTCATTACGTTTACTTCATGCTTTTTCCTATTTTTAAACGTGGGAGCGCTTCGAGGAAATAAATTTTAATATTTTTAATCGTTCCTCGAAGCGCTCCTTTTGGGAGCGCTTGGAGGAATAAAACGGGAGCGCTTAGATGGGAGCGTTTCAAAACGGGAGAGCTACGAGGAATACCTCGTAAAACTGATTGTCAGACTTTCGGGTCACTGACTGCCAAAGATTTTTAATTGACAGCTGGAACATACTGCTTAATGTGCTCTCTAAGGCAAGCAGAACACTTGACACATTTGGAACGCAAATAAAAAAATGAGTTTATAGTCACTCGCTTTCATAATGCCAAAAATAGGATAAACTGGGGCAGAACCGTCACCCACAATTTCGATAACATTTTGCTCACCAGAATCAAAGGAAGTGATTAAAACAGCGATTTACCTTAGTAACAGCACACACTCCAGAAGCTGGTTCACTGTTCCCCATATTGGACTTGACGCTTCCAACTTTGACTGATCCACCCTTAGCAAATATGTTACCGATAGCATTTAGTTCATTCTCATCAGCTTTCGCGATTGCTGTTAAAAAATATACTTTATCATTATTATGAAATGTTGTTATCATAAAGCTATATTGAGAATATATTTTGATTGTTTTGTTAAATATTTATTAACAGGATATCATTTTGGAATAACTTTCAAGAGTAATTTTGCCAATCGTATTTAAATCACATAATAATTAAATTAAGTGTAATGATAGTTCTACGAACAGTGGAATGTTAAATTAAATCATATTAAATATATAAAATTAATTAAAACATATTTGTTTTGATTAACAATATCAATAATACAGGGTGTAAATTAACCCTTCACATAGCTTTCAACCAAGCATACTGTACATCAAACTAAGTACACCTACGTAATTTTTTTTCTGGGAAATGACTTTTTTTTTGGGGTCATGAATTACATTTTACGGTTAAACTCAATGTAGCACTCTTAAAACATTGTGCTGGTACCTACCAATAGTAACAGTAAACGAGTCATGGAGGTAGTTTAAGGAAAGTTATAACCTTAAAAATTAGTATTTACAAAAAAAGATGTTAAAAATTTTAAACTTTGCCCCCCCATATCTCCCTAACTAGAGGGTTCCCAGGTATGGTCTAGAACAAAAAAATGATCACGGTGGTGGGGATAATAAGTGATTTTCGTTTACGTTAAGGGTACTATTACACCCTTTATTAGCACAAAAAAAAATATAATTTTGTGAGGAAAATGTTGAGATGGCTTTAAGAGTAGAGAAAGACTGAAGAAATGGTGAATGGACTGTGTGAAGGATGATATGGCTAGAAAGGAGGTGACTGCTGACATGAAACTTAATAGAGAAGTATTGAAGAAGAAAACCTGATGTACCGACCCCAAATAAGTTGGGATAATGGCAGGAGAATGATGGTGATGTGCTGGTGATTACTTTTATGGCTCAAGTGTAATTTTGCGCAGAGCACAAAGCTTACTTCGATTAGCTTATTTTAACATAAGATCCCCTGACAAAATCCGAACAATCTATAAAAACAACGTTTAGTATGTGTAATGAATTTGATATACTTTGAAACAATACACCTTTGACTGTTTTGTATGCCGACGGCGTAAAGTAACTTCTTCTTAGCCTTGTTCATTTCTCCTTCAGTTAAATGTCAGTCTACTTGAATGAGAGACAACGTAAGGTTCGAAGATATATCTAGTGCAACAAAGTGTTCAGTAGTGTTGAAGTGATTGTGTATAAGTGTTAGTAATAAAGTTATTTCGTGTGTTTAATTGGTAGTGTTTTTATATATTTTTATTTAGTAATATAAAAATTATTCAGTAGAATAAAAGTTATTCAGTAGAATAAAAATTATTCAGTAGAATAAAAATTATTCAGTAGAATAAAAATTATTCAGTAAAATAAAAATCTGGTGTGGGCAGAGCTGTTGGGCACGGTATTGGTTTATGTTTCAATCAAACCATCTTAAAATATAATAAATTACCTGCACCATGAGCTTCAACGTATTCAATATGCTTAGGATCGACGTCGGTTTCTTTATAGAATTCACTAAGGAATTTCTCAATATCTTTCGTCTCGCGATAGGGCAGGAACGGAGCATCCGGCCTCATACTGTAATTGCCTTTTGCGTGGTACACTTGAGCGTATATTCTGTAATAGAAATGAAACAAACATCACTTGTCTTTTTTGCAGTAAAATTGTATTTTTTTGGTCAACAGTCTAATCAAATGCAGCTGGATAATAGTATTTTCCACAGAGTGAAAACGTTGCGTTGGAAGACCTCTGGATGGCCCGATGACCTAGTCAAACTTAAGAGTATCCGCTGGATGCGAGACACACAGGGCTGATCAATGCGACACTTGGGGGAGTCCCATGTCTAGCAGTGGACGTCTTTCAGCTGAAATTTTTGGCGGGTGGGAAATCATCAAATGACACTTCCCGCTCTGGGCAGAATAGAAGGGAGTGTCAGACTTCTACTGACTAAAAACCATTCATGTTCCTTCTCAGCGCTGGTTCCGAGGCCGCAATATCTATTTTGATTGGCCTGTTGGTCTAGTGGTTAGTGACCCTAACTGCTATGCCGGAGGTCGTGGGTTCGATTCCCACCCAGGACAAATGTTTGTGTGATGAGCACGATCATTTGTTCTGTGTCTGGGTGTAATTTATCTATAATAATATTTAGAAATATATAAGTATGTTTATCAGTTGTCTAGTACCCATAACACAAGCTCTGCTTAGCTTAAGACTAGATGGCGTTGTGTGATAGTTGTGGAATATTATTATTATTATTATTATCTCCTTTATTCACTTTCATCCATATAATTTACATTTCTAAATATTTCATACAAAACTTATAAAAAAACATTTAAAAATATAAAAAATAGTCGTCCACCGGTGACGGGAGCAGGGTCCAAGCTACCGGTGGTTAGGGCCCCAGAGACAGGAACCTCCTCACAATGCGAGCCGTATCGAGGAGTACTGCCTTCTGAATCAGGTTCTTGATCCAACCGCCAAGCGAGAGTTTGGACAGGTGGTCGTCCAGACTCTTGGCTATAAGGCCATTGGCCGTTACGACTATCGGCACAATGATAGCCGAGTTCACATGCCACATATCGACAACCTCGTGTGCTAAATCCAGATATTTTATTTGTTTATCTTTTTCAGCTTTCACGAGGTTCTCGTCATGCGGAATGGTAACATCGATTATCATTGCGCGGCGCGCTGATCGGTCTATCACCACTATATCAGGCTTATTGGCAATAATAGTCCTGTCAGTGATGATAGACTGATCCCAGTACAACGTTACATGGTCTTTTTCGAGAACTGGGTCGGGCACATACTTGTAGTACGGTACTTCCGATTCCACAAGTTTATATTTCAAGGCAAGTTGCTGGTGAATAATCCTGGCTACTTGATTGTGCCTGTGCAAGTACTCGCCGTTAGCCAGACGAGAACAACCAGAAATAATATGTCTGATGGACTCACCCGGACGATGGCATGCCCGACACACGTCAACCGTCCCATCCTTCATAATATATTTCCGGTAGTTGTTCGTCAACATAACTTCGTCCATAATCGCACAGACAAAACCTTCAGTTTCCCCAAAGAGGTTGCCGAAACGTAGCCAGGACACGGACGCTAGAAAATCTACATCGGGCCCATGAAGAGCCCGGTAGAAGCGCCCGTGAAGCTCCTTGCTTTGCCATACTTCCTTGCGGTCATCAGCAGTAAGCATCACTGGTTTGCGCCAGTTCTCGTTAGCCATGGATAGCGGGGTGAGTCCCTTGTCCACTGCGACCACATCTCGGTGCATACCCACATCAGTTTTCAAAAAATATTCTCTGAGACTGCACACCTCGCGGTTGTGGAAGGTCTTCGCGTTTAAAAAGCCTCGACCCCCGCATTTCCGCGGGATGTACAGTCTCATCACCGATGATCGTGGGTGATGCATCCTATTTGCGGTCAGCAACGAACGAACTCTCCTATCCAAGGCGTCAAGTTCGGTCTGAGTCCATTTGAGTATGCCGAAAGAGTACATTAAAACCGGCATGACCCAACCGTTGAAGGCGCGCACCTTGTTCCCACCTGAAAGAAGGCTACTTAAAACCTTTTTCAGGCGTCCGAAGAAGCGCTCCTTCAGCGATTGCTTCATGTCAGCTACGTTAATGCCTAAAGCTTCCGACATACCCAAATATTTATAGCTTTCGGTTGAGGAAAGGGATCTGAGGTGTATGGAATCCGAAAGTTGAATTCTCTCGGATTCCATAATCTCCCCTCTCTTTACATGCATGACTGCACATTTGTCCACACCAAATTCCATCCTGATGGCGCTACTAAAAGAATCAGTTCGTTTTAGTAGCTCCATCAGTCGCAATTTGTTGGGGGCAAAGAGTTTCAGATCATCCATGTAAAGGAGGTGAGATATGACCTGACCATCTCTCCTCAACCGGTAGCCTAGACCTGAATCCTCCAGCAATGTACTAAGAGGATTCAGGGCCAGGCAGAACCAAAGCGGGCTCAGACTGTCGCCCTGGAATATTCCCCGCTTAATCCATACAGGTTCATCGTTCCCCCGAATTTGTCGACATCCTGGATATCGAAGGACAGTCTTCCATTGCCCCATACATGACTCAAGGAAGGCGCGTATAGTTGTATCTATCTTGTACAACTCCAGCACCCTCCTGAGCCATGTATGTGGCACCGAGTCGTAAGCCTTCTTATAGTCTATCCAGCATGTCGACAGATCCTTGCGGGCTCGACGAACCTGTTGGCTAATCGCCATGTCGATGAGGAGTAGCTCCTTAGTACCGCGGGACCCGTTCCTACATCCATTCTGAGAGGCAGACATAATACAATTTTTCTCAATATGTTTATTAATTTTAGCTCTCAAAATGGATGTAAGAAGTTTATAGACCGTTGGCAAACATGTGATCGGTCTATAATTTTTGGGTTCCGCGGGACTACCTGACTTATGGAGCAGGTGAGTAACGCCTGTGGTTAAGAACTGCGGTAGCGACGCAGATTCTAAGGATGACTGGAATTGGGATGCCAGGCAAGTGTGTGAACTACTGAGCCATTTGAGCCAGAAATTGTGCAGTCCGTCCGGACCAGGTGATTTCCAGTTCGGTAACGGACGAACTGCACTGGCTATATCTAGTGGTGTTATCAAGATAGCTTCCATTTCTGGAATCGGTTCACACACTCGCTCGACATCACGCAACCAGTCAGCCTCAGTATGACAAACGGGTACCGACCAGATGCTGCGCCAGAATGAACTCGTGGCAGCATCATCTGGGCGACACACGTCCGTCACACTTTGCTCAGGTCGCTCCCAAGCTCGGTATACCCACCTCTCATCGCTCCGAAACATGCGATTCTGCGAGTACCGATCAACCCGCCGCCTATACCGCCGAATACGGCTGGCCCATGCATAAACCTTCTGCTTCAGGAAGTCGATGCGCTCTGTGACGCGGGACATGTATTCTTGAGGATTGATTTCACTCCCCGAGAATGCCCGCCTCACAAAACGCATCACACGTGGTCGTGTATTACCCTCCCTGAAGCAGTATAGTTTGCCAATGAGTACCCTGGCCTCGTCGATACGACGCTCGATCCTACGCTGCCAGGCTGGTACGACTGGTTTTGGTCGACTAGCTACGTCACGATCTGGGAATTTAACATTAGCTAGTCGACATGCCGCAACAGCCCCACAGTACAAGATCGAGTGTGTATCAACGAGGTCCTCGCTACTCTCGAATATATTCTTAAGTTGCGAGTCCAGGGCACACACCAACGCCCTATTTCGCTTATGCATGGGTAACCGTGGCAATCGGGGCCTAAGTTCGGTAGGGGCAGACCGATACTCGCGAAGCGCATCCTCCAGTGCGTTCCTCAATCGGTCGTTGCACTGGCTACTTACCGTGGCAACCCTATCATCTTCCTCGTCAACAGCAGGATTAGGACGCTGTGGTATTGTATTAAAAACTGATGTTTGCGTTGCTGTTTGAGACGGAGTAAAGATGATACGGTTGCTTAGTACCTCTGAGCGCAGCCTATCAAGTGCTGCGTCGTCCAACATGTGATTGCGCTGGATGACACGCACCTGATCCGACAGTCGTTGGCTTGAAACGTTGATGGTTGGTTCAAGCTCCTGGAACAGAGACAGCATCCTAACACGGTACGCAGCGAGGTTAGTTCCCCCCTCTGTAGACCCGTAGTATGCGCGCATGACGTTCTCGTTTATAGGTTGAGTCCATTTCATGCGCTGCACACAACCACCGGTAGCGGGGACCCGGCTTGGGGCCAGTTGGCCCCTAGGTCCTAAGCAGACTGGCGGCCGGCGTCCTCTCCGTCGACGAGCAGGTGGTGGCGTCGGGGACAGAGAGAAATACTCGTCGCTCGAGCTCGACACGACTGCCGCGGCCAGTGTCACAGCACTCACGATTGGGCTGGGTTCCGGCGGCGGCGAGGCGGAGCTGAGCGACAAGTCCGGAGGTGGAAGGCGTGCGCGTCTTGTCGCTGATCTTGTCAACATTTTTCGTCATTCTTCAACAATATTCTTCACAAAATTTATTTTGGAATGACATATGTCATCAATTTTTCTTCTATGGTGTTTTCGTGTTAGTCTCATTTTATTGAATTCCTATTGAAATTATCGTAATATTTGAAAATAAAGATGAAGAGGTTGGTGCCAAACGTTTAAAATAAAATGGATTTTTTATATAAATTAAATAAAATCGGAAGAAGAAATTGTATGACAACTGTTGACTTTGGTGTTGCCAGCTTTTATTATTTATTGCTTTTATTTTATTATTATTATTATTATCTCTTTTGAACAATCCCCAGCCCCGACGGGATGACCGCTTGCCTAACCTCGACAACCCAGTTTCCAGGTAATACGATACTACTTAGAAATAATGTTATTTTACTTAACTGTGCCATGTGAACGAATGTTTTATATTTACTAACAAAATTTGGAAAATACACTAAATTGTTTAAATATATTTAGCTTAACAACTAGCTGATTTCCAAGCCAAAAATAATATGTCTGTCAAGGTTTACATCACTATTATACGACATAAATAGTCAATTTTACTAAAGAGATAAAAAAACATATTCATTCGTTATAACGAGATACAAAATAATTAAGTTTAATGGCCAAGCAGGCAGCCACATTTAAAACTGTATTCGTGACTCGAGTACATTTTATAAAAAAAAAGCTTTAATACATTATGAAGTGTGCCATCATCATGAAAACATTAATTAATATTCAGAAGCAAAATAATAAATTATAAAAGAGAAAAGCTCCATTTGCTAATAAAATCTGATTGGTGAATATAATTACGTATTGTTCGTCAGACTTAGACTTAGACGTCAGACTTTATACAAAAGTTCTTTTTGTAAACTAAATCCGAGTTTCGGAGTAATTTTACAAAATCGAAAAGAACTTCAAAACCAGGCAAGTAGTTTTTGTGAGGAAACCTCTACGACGTGAAGTCAGCCGAACTGTCAAAATCAACTGACAAATGTAACAGAACGACTTTTGAACTGGTTGTGTGAACACCATGTATAGGAAGTAAAACAATATTCCCGCTTAGTGTCGTAAAAAATATGAAAATGTTAACTACGACATTTTGATCTCGAAACATGAGAATTCTTGGTACGAGTTTTGGTCATCGTCTTTTCAAGATTTCATGAAATCGTTTTTTACTCAAATTATCTTATTGTATTTAATTTATTTATTTATTTAAAAAAAGAAACAATTTTAGAATTTAAAAAAACACGCTTCAGTATGTCGATATTTTATACATGTATAATTATCATAAGAATGCATTAAAATAAATGAGCGCCATCCTACAGGATACAGGTGACTCTAATAAAAACAGTCATATTAAAAACACTAGTATAATACAAATAATCTACAAGTTGGTGCGGAAGCATTGCGGACCGGTTGTGGACATCAACCCCATCACTAAAGAATCTGACAAAGTCCGGTATCTAGAAGTGTGCCTGTAATTTATCTAAACCGATTTTAGAAAACCTTAAAGAAGAGAGAATAATTTAAAATTTTCTCACCTGTGAGCATCTTCAGCCTTCTGCAAAAAGATGACATTGATCGCATCGGCCCTCACGTATCCATCGGCGTTCTTGTCAAAACATTTTGTTTTTCCATCCAAACATAGAAGGCCGGCTCTAAAAAACAGTTGAAAGTGCGTAAGACTTCTAGGTTACGAGAGACGTAGTAGCTTTGGAGTTTGACAGGGCAATATAATGTGTCCTGAGTTGTTTTACATAGTCCAGTCTTCTTTAGGTGAAAAAATCGTCAAAATACCTTGTAACGTGAAAACTCTACCTTCTCAAATTCAAAGTCAAATTAGGATGAACTCCATAATTACAGCCACCAACAATAGCAGCATCACATTCACCAGATTTGATAGACTTATAAGCAATCTCTAGACATGCTGTAGAACTTGAACAGGAATAGTCTAAGCCGTAGGATGGTCCTTTGCCATCTATCCAGTAAGAAATGCGGTTGGCTAACATAGCTTTGCTGCATCTAAAAGAATAGAATTAATCGTATTTAATTAAGTACAGGACGCCGCACAATCTGCTCTCAAGTTGGGCTCTTATTCTCTTGGCATTTTACAATGTGCCAAGCTTATACTGTACCATTGAACTAATCAATATTTTGATGTTTTATTATCATGTACACCCAGATCAAGAAAAGAAGTTTGTATTTTGGGTAAGTATCTACCTAAATACAGAAGAAATTCCTAAGGTACGCAACGCAAAATATTTTCAAATCTTGTCTTGAATGTTTTTTTTTTTGCTAAGTTAAGTTGTGTTTGTCGTATATTTATGTAACATAAACAAAATAAGCAAAATACGTCCCAAGTCTATAGGAGAAAACAGGCAGAATATATCGAGAATGACACCATGTGTTGATGAATATATGTCGGTAATCATCCTTATCAGCCTTGATTTAGCCAATAGTAAAAGTATAGGCCTCCTCCAGTTTCTGCCCCTATTACCTGTTCGTGTGCCTCTTACATACAGTGTGATTCTTTATAATGTGCACATATCGAAATGAGGGAATCTATGCTTAATTTTATCGATGGAAAAAATATTTTAAAAAATCTAAATAGTTTTTAATATTTTTTATGGAATTTTCAAAAATGTTGTCCGCTGTGGTGACCCCAATGTAAACAAAACGGTGTAACTTTTAAACTAAATTATCTATCGCGATGAAACAATTTTATGTAAAAAGTTATGAAAAAAAAAGTTTTTTTGATCAAAAAACGTGTTTATTTTCAATTGAGGGTAGTTTTTTTCCACAATTGTCATTTTACGAGGACGCCTAATTGCTTCCAATCATTATGGAGTTTGTTTCATCGCGATAGATAATTTAGTTTAAAAGTTACACCGTTTTGTTTACACTGGGGTCACAGTAGCAGACAAAATTTTTAAAAATTCCATATAAAATATTAAAAAATATTTAGATTTTTTTTAATAATTTTTCCGTCGATAAAATTAAGCATAGATTCCCCCATTTCGATATGTGCACATTATAAAGAATCACACTGTATTAATAGTATCACTTACCCATTTACAATGAAGTCACTGCGTTTATTTATATTAAACATAGACAATGCACTGTTATCTGTGAAAGATGAACCAACGAAAACACCAACTCTCTTTCCTCTTAGTGATTGAGGACTCGTACCTAAAAGTTGAAAATAGAATATTCAAAGTCAAAACTCATTGATTCAAACTAGGATGATAATCAGTACTTTTCGAACATCTAAATTTACTTTATTTTACTAATTTACAAGAGACAGTCCCCCAAAACTTACCCCCCCCCCCAAACGTAGTGTTTTTGCTGGAAAGAAGAAGTGGCGGAACAAACTCCCCAGCAACTGTCATTTGTCCATTGGTTACAACATTACATAATAATTATGTCTACTTGCGCTTTTGGTTTGGAAGTACTCATGCAGTTTGTTATGTTAGGTTTTGCCGTCAATTTGGCTTTGTTGCATTATGGAGAAGTACCTCAATGAAAGCACCACGTACGGCTCGATTATTACCGTTTAAGACACAGTGGGTGATTCCGGGCTGAAAGACACACTAACTGCCGCACTCAGAGAGCTTTAATGATTACTTAGGCCATCACTTAGTAAAGGTTTTTACAGTTTTGTCATACAAAAGTATGTCAAACCTTTACTAAGTGACGGCTTAAGTAATCATTAAAGATCTCTGAGTACCGCAGTTAGTAACTTACGCCTACACCTATTCCCACTGCCTCCCACCTTGTTGGCCTAGGCTGAGCAGTAAGCATGCGATCCTGAGTTCGAATCCCGGGTCGTGCAAAGTGTTTTTTTTTTCAGCCACGGAGTCTGAATTTGTGCCCGGTTGATGGCAATAGGCTTGCTCCTTATTACATGGGACTCACTATATAATGTAATTAAATAAATACGTATAAAACGTAACAGCAAAACTCTGTTATCTTATAAGTTTTTAAACTGACATGATCACTAACACTGTAATTAATACTAGAAACGCGTTTACATGTTTACTTTTTGTTTAGAGTTACCGATATATCAATACCATGATCATGGATGAACTGAAATATCTATATTATTATACTTAAATGAAGTCATTGTGGGTGAAGGTTAATGAGCAGAAAAATCGGTCTACCCTCTTTCTCGTTCGTTTTTTGAGTTCGGTACCACTACCATTGTCACTCACTACACGATTCTGTTCCCGACACACAGACTCACTGTGTCCTTTCGCGAACGTTTCTCGGCACTTTTTCGGTTCGGGAACTCGAAACAAAACGTAAACATGGTGAATATCCCGTTTTCAGTAACAAAACAGTACAAACACACACACACACACACAGTGTACAGCAAAGCAGAGCAGCAGCCGCAGAGAGAGAGGTGCAGGTGAGGTGGTGGGTGTGGTGGTGGAGGTGGGGTGGTGGTGAGTGTGCAGTGTGCAGTGTAGTGTGTGTGTGTGTGGTACAGTAGTATAATAGTACTCTGTTTATTTTTTAATTGCTCCCAAGTTTACATGAAAACAGACTACCCAAATGCAAGGTATTCTAACGATACTCAGTTAATCGCGATAGTCAGCTTTCGTGGTATTGTTAACAAACACTAACTGGAAAAGCAGAGCACAACAACTATGACGTGTTTCTCCCGTTAAAAGCTATTTCTGGGAATTTCCGTAAAGCTTGCGTCAGTAGTTTCAGTACGCCAGTTCTGGAAATTTTAATTATGCTTCTGACAAAATAAGGTGCATAATAGTATGGAGATTGAAAGCAGTGATTATTGTATGTGAAATAATTTCAACTTTCTCGTAGTATTAAAATTAATTGAAATTCTTTAAGCCGTCAAGACAATTACTTTTGCATTTATTACACTGTTCGTCATCAGCCTAAAATGTTTCCACTACAGGGACTCAGGCCTTCTCTCTAAGAGAGGGATGGGCTATAACCCACCACGCGGGTCCAGTGCGGGTTGATAGATGTCACATCACATGTCTTCGATTATTTTGGTTCAAAGACATGCCGGTTTCTTCACGATGTTTTCCTTCACCGTTTTGAGAGCAGCGGTGCTGTAATAAATTACACAAAGTAATGCGCCTGCCTGGGTACGAACCCACGACTTACTGTTTGTAAGTCAGGGCCGCGACCACTGGGCCACCGCCGCTGATTTATTACACTGTTAGGATAGAAAAAGTATCTAGCAACAACAAAAAAAGCTTTTTGGAATGATAGTGGTCGCCGACTACTCACCACGAGGACCTTAGTTCGATTTCCAAGTTAAATAAAGCGCTTTTGGGTTTTATTTTATCACAAAGCTTTTAGCTACAAAATCTGAATTTGTGTTCGCTCGATAAAAATAGCCACTGTCCTTTTACATGGACTTAAACAGAACTAAAGAAATATTATTATGAAAAAAATAAAATTAGGTAAGTCTCTGCGTCTCCCTCTTCAGGGAAAACAGCCATGATGATGTTAAGATAATAATTAAAAAATAAATAATATAATAAAAGTTTACCTGGTTGTTAATGAGGGCAGTGCTGTCACCAAAGAACGTGTGCCTAAGTAATGCTGAAGCACCAAACAGGGGGGCGTTTGACGTTTATACATGTAATATTGTCTATTGCCATCAAGTGGACACTAATGAGAAAACCATCAAGCCAGTCTCGGTATTCAAACCCTGGACCACATGCTAAGTAGTTGCGCTTAAGACTACTCCATCACACACATCAATATTTCCAGCCCTTTTTTTTTTTTGGTGGGTGTAAAATCATCGAATAACCCCTCCCGCTCTTGGGCAGAGCGAAAGGGAGTGTCAGACTTCTACTGACTAAAAACCACCCATGTTCCTTCTTCGCCCTCTATGTCGAGGCCGCGATAACCGTTGGACTACCCGCGGCCCCGACAGGCGTCGGCCCTTTCGGGCCCCTCCCATGTTGCTGACATCTCTTTGAGGCGCGCGTGGAACACGAACGCGCCGTCGACACGGCCTGTTTTCGTCGTGAGACGGACGGACGGCGAGTTAGCCCATCACTCACCGTCCACAGGCCCGCGTCTACGGTGGCCGGAGGTCATCGCGAGGCCTCAGCTAGTATAATATAAGTTTACCTGAATCAAAAATTGCTCCATACGCATGTTCTAATAACTTTCTTCCCATAGGTTCTAAAGCACAAGCCAGCTGGAAGGTGACTCCAAAGAATTGGGCATCAAACTTGTCAGTGCCTTTAATTTGACCCATGTGTTTGGGCACATCAGGGTCGTTCAGTTTCCATTTTGGTTCATCACTAGTTACCATGTCAACCTTAACAATGGTTTAAAATGACACTCAATTTAAAATCAGTAAAAACGACAAAATCGACCTTGATCGATATAGATTAAGTTAAATTCCACGGCCGGACATGGACCTACTGGGCCGCGGGTTGTACACTAGTTATCGCGGCCTCGACATAGAGGGCGAAGAAGGAACATGGGTGGTTTTTAGTCAGTAGAAGTCTGACACTCCCTTTCGCTCTGCCCAAGAGCGGGAGGTGTTATTCGATGATTTTCCACCCGCCAAAAAAAAAAAAGGACCTGGGCCTACTTACGAGCTTATTAGTGCTGTACTCCTACATCACTCGTTCTCATGGCCCTGTTTCCATTTTTCTCTATCGGTTTTTTAATGGAGTAAAATTTATCTCTCTTCTAAAAATGAGTTACTTAGATGAAGTTGACGGCAGAGTTGTCTAGGTTGCTACTTACTCGTTGAACAAAATAAGAGCCATCGATCAGAGAAGAACAAGAACGAAGGAGAATGTCCAGGTCATCCCTTTACATCTGTCTAGACATATCGTAGTGTGACTTGATATTCCTATCCATTTCATCGTGAGTTTCATAAAAGATTAAAGCACATGAGAAAAATGATAAATCTTTCAACTCAAACACTTTATTGAGAAGAAAGTCCATTACTTGGGTTATTTAATAATCATAATCTTCTTTATGTCAGCCAAAAGATAGCCTACTGCTGGACATATGCCTCCCCCAGGTGTCGCCACATTGACCGGTCCTGTGCGTCTCGCATTCAGCGGACCCCCGCAACCTATACCTGCTTGTCCAATAGACAAACTTAAATCACACCAGCAGCACTTGATATTAAACTTAACTATTCTACTGACCTTGTCATAAAGATTGTTCATAAAATCCAGTACACTATCAGAGTTTGGAAACACTCCTGAAATACCACTGATAACCACTTCTGGACCAGAAAGTGACCTTGGAACGTTTTTGTCATCAGGGCCGCCATTTAGTTCCAAAGAAGCCATTTTGATTTATTTATTTACACGATTTGTTTTGAAACTAACACACGTATTGTCTGGCGCGACAATATTGAACTATTTCATTAATTTATTCGGGCTGTGACTTTTATATGCAAGGCCTTACGCATATTTACATAATTAGGGATCCCAAGCTTTAAATATTTTTTTTAGATTAGTTGTCGAACAAATTCCGGAACCCTGGCAGGTGTCAAATAAATATACCTAGCTACCCATTTAGACATGCAAACGTTTGAAAGCTATTTAGAAATTAGCAACTTTGTATTAATTATTTTAGAACTGAAATCTTCAGAACTTTTCTTTTTTTATTCTGATTTTTATTTTTTGAGGCCTCGATAAAAAAGGTTTGTTGGTATCTGTACCTTACTTGAAATCACTTGCCACCGGTTTCACTAATAAAGGGTGTAAAAGTAGGTACCCTAAACGAAGCCGAATGGCACTTGTTATACCCGTCACTGCGATATTTTTTTTTTCTAGACCATTCTAGGGAACCGCCTAGTAACGGAGATATTGGGCGTCAAAGTTTCAAATTTTTCACAGCTGTTGAGTTTCAATACTAGTTTTTCGGGCTTTAACTTTATACTTACATTACCACAATGTTTTGCACTAGCACAGTGTTTTCCACATTGATTGTTGCCGTAAAATGTGATTTTTGACCCCAAAAACAAAAGTTGTTTTTCCGTATTGTTACTTAGTTTTTAAGTAAGATGTAGGTAATAGAGATGTAACCTTTGATGCTTTTGCAAAATGTTTGTGTTTGTTTTCTGTCGCTATCATTAGACGTCGGTCATTCTAGCGTTTAGCTCAATGCCTAGAATATTGAATTGGTTACAGTTCAGTCACAGGCACAAAGACCTATTATGAAAGAAATACCTTATACTGTTCATTGTTCTATTAATATCGGGGGAACATAATAGCAAAATAAATGATATAATTCCTAGTTAAGGAACTGAACAACCTTTGAACCTGAAGCTACATATACACTCCACTTGACAACTACGATTTTACTTGTACTTCCAAATTCATGCAATCCACATACATTTCTACTACAATTTTTTTGCAGTGTGGGAGATCATCAAATGACTCCTCCCGCTCTGGGTGGAGCGGAAGGGAGTGTCAGACTTCCACTGACTAGAAACCACCAATGTTCCTTCTTAGTCCTTTGTGTCCGAGGCTGTGGTATCTCTTTCAAACAACCCGCAATCCCGGAACAACCCGCAGCGCCAGATTTACATACACTTGTAATCACTTTTCCTTTAGTGTGGGACGCAACTTGCGTCGATACTCTTGCGCCATCGCATTTTCCAAGCTCTTCGTGTGGTGCTGGTGCTGCCGCTGCGGCTGCGGAGAACCTCAAGCGGCGTAAATATAGTAACCTTTGTGGAAACTATATTTTCGAGCCGTTTGGGGTTGAAACTCTAGGGCCGTGGGGTCCTAGTGCCCACAGTCTTTTTAAGGATATTTCCAAACGCCTTGTTGACGCTTCCTCTGACCCAAGGGCTGGCTTTTTCTTTGGCCAGAGGCTAAGTGTTGCCATACAACGCGGCAACGCTGCCAGTCTCTTGGGCACTCAAACTCAAACTCAAACTCAAAGCATTTATTTCAATTAAACCATTATAGGCACTTTTGAATGTCAGAAGAACAATTCATGAAAACAAATCTACGAGTGCAATACGTCATTCCGAAAGCCACCACGCCGAATCACACGCCGCCGAATGCCAGCTACAACGAGCACCGTGAGCACGAAAGCACGCAGCGACGCACACCGCTACAACGAATGCACGAGACCCCGAATCACGGAACAACGAATGCACGCCGCAACGCGCAACCGCCGCCACGCAACCCGGAGCCCCGCGCACCCGCCGCCACGGCACACGCCGCCGCACGCCCCCGCATCCGCAGCACTCGCCGCCGCAAACATCCGGCGCCGCGCAACTCGACGCAGTAACCCCCGGAATGACGCATTGCACTCTAAAGCTACATTCACAGACACAAGGCATAATAACTTGTGAAAGTACTGTAGTTGCCCATTCCCTAGCGTAGATCTCTATGGAGGAGAAAGGGCAAGAAACTCCATGGACACTCTTTTCAATCAGAATATTATTACAAAATCTTGGTACATTACATCATTCATATTGAGATGGTATATTATGTGAGAACTATGTAGCAAGACGTGCAAGTTAAGAGCGTCCGGAGTAAAAACATAAAATAAATAAAAATAAATAAATAAACCATGGCAACTAAGAGATGACCAGTCTCCACTGACAGCGCCCGTTCACAAACATGACGCCTGGATCAGCACCATTCAACTCAACCATTTTAAAGGGAATTTAATGATCCGACACATGCGCCACCATCAGCGAGACATTTAAGTGAGCATGACATACTCTCAGGCACCAGGGCAACGTCACAAAAAAATAACTAAATGTAAAAAGTGGCTTTATAGTACATAGTACTCACACATGTGCCATGCAATTATATAATATTAAGATATTGAATCTATACAATGCAAAGATATTATTACAATCTTCTGCAGCCTCTAAAATAACTTCTCATGATAGGTAATCAATGGTTGTGGAACAGGCCCATTGAGCCAAACATTTTTATCATCAATTTAATCCCCTAACTTATAATATGCTTGCCTACACAGTGTGCGTTTTATACAAGATTTTAATTGCGTCTCATTCAGTTGAACAATGTGGTCTACTTTAGCTAGCCTAAATGCTGAGATCTTACACATATGTGAGAACGAAGTAAAAAAAAAAAAAAAATACGTGCAAGTTAAAAGCGTCCAGTAACCGATACAATAAACAAATAAAAAAAAATATACCATGGCAACTAAGAGATGACCAGTCTCTACTGACAGCGCCCGTTCACGAACATGACGCATGGATCAGCACCATTCAGCTCAACCATTTTGAAGGGAGCTAAATGATCCGACACACGCGCCACTATCAGCGAGACATTTGAGTGAGCATGACATTCTCTCAGCAACTAGGGCAAAGTCACTAAAAAAAATATATATAATAATGACTAAAATTAAATGTAAAAAGTGGCTTTATAGTACATAGTACTCACACATGTGCTATGCAATTATATAATATTAAGATATTCAAAGATATTTTAACAATCTTCTGCAGCTTCCACAATAACTTCACATGATAATCGATTTATTGGCCCCTATGGTTGTGGATCAGGACCAGCATTGAGTCAAGCATTTTTAACATCAATGTAATCCCCTAACTTATTGTATGCTTGCCTACATAGTGTGCGTTTTATACAAGATTTAAATTTGGCCTCCTTCAGTTGAAGAATGTGAGGGGGTATTTTATTGTAACATTTTAAACAGTACCCCATGAAAGATGAGTCTACTTTAGCTAGCCTGAAACCTGGCTGAACTAATTGGTCCCTATTTCTCGTATTATAGTGGTGTCTATCACCTCTTTTGCTAAATAAATGCAGATTTTTTCTAACGTACATGATGTTTTCATAAATGTATTGACAAGGTACTGTCATGATGTTAATTTATGGGACAAGCCCGCCTCACTATTCCCAAACCACTGTAACTTCTGTAAGCCAGAATCAACAGTGGCGACCACAAGAAAAGCGATGTTAATTTCCTTAAACAGCTCTCTCAGAGAATCGTGTCTTCGTAGACCGGTTTTCTGCAGAATAAATATAGACTCGATGTCTGCAGCTCGTCCCCATAGTAAAATACCGTATGACATAACACTATGAAAATAGCTAAAATAGACTAGTCTCGCGGTATCTACGTCAGTAAATTGACGGATTTTCCTAACAGCATATGCTGCTGAACTCAGCCGGCCTGCAAGAGATGTTATATGCGGACCCCACTGTAGTCTTGAGTCAATCGTTATCCCCAAGAAAACAGTTTCATCGACAAATCCTAGTTTCTCTTGATTCAAGATTATGTCACAATCAGTACTTTTGACATTTGGTAGAGCACTTAACCTGCTGACAGCGTTGAGGAGTTTTTCGATGCCCTTTTATAGTTAGTTTGTTTTTAGGTTAGTTTAGTTTATATATTTAGTATAGTCTTACTTATATCTCAATAAATACTTTTCAACATATTTTTGTCAATTTAATAATCTGTTTAAATCAATAAAATTGAAGTGTGCCTGTATGTTGTCGAAAATCGAGTTGAGTGGCGCAAGTGATTAGAGAGGCCTATATTCAGCCGTGGATTGTAATAGGCTGATGATGATGAGCTGTGTGTTGTACAGAGCTTATAACTGAATGCATAATAATATGTTACTTTAGCACTCATGTCGATTTATGATCATTTATAGGAAACATGAACAACACTCTCATTATATCGCCAAGCCTTGAATGGCTAGATTAACACAGCATCACTTACCAGATACATATTATGAAAGTAGCGTGGCGTGTAGTGTTTCGATATTTATAAAAAAACTTCACAATAGATTTATTCAACTAGTTTTAATTAGTCACGTATCTGGTTGAGTGGATTCATGGAATGCGTTATCCTACTAATATTATAAACGCGAAAGTTTGTGAGGATGTTTGTTACTCTTTCACGCTAAAACTACTAAACGGATTTGTATAAAATTTGTTACACAGATTGTTTATAACCTGGATTAACGGGTACGTATCAAACTCCCAAATTTTAAATACCGATGCACGAAATCCCGAAAATTAAAACGCCGAATGGTTGTTCCTTCGAAAGTGTAGTTTAAAATCCCGTAAGTGCATTTTCCCGAAAGTTTAAAATCCCGAAGTTATGTTTGTTTATCTACAGTTATTGCACCTAAGTTTTATACACCGACATTCGAAATACCAAATACCAGACAGAAACCCTAACCCTAGACGGTCGTCACACCCTGGGGTTCGGTTAGTTAGGTTCCTTTAAACCCTGCAGACAGAAATAGGAAACGCCGCGCAGCGGGGCTCTGTCGCTCTGCTGACGGCAATACGCTTTCGGGCATTTGATTCAGTGTTTCGATATAACGACTATCGGCATTTAGAAATTTCGATATTTTGAATTTCGGTGTTTTGGACGACAGTATTTCTTTAATCATAGGTATTATGAACTTTTGGGATTTTGATACAACCCGGCTTAACACATAGGATAGTTTTTATCCTGATTTTATCTTCCTGTGGTTTTCGAGTTGTAGCGGGCGAAGCCGCTGGCAACACCTAGTGAATTCATAAATATTTTCAGATGAAACATTGGAACGAATTTAATACGTGTTATAAGATACATCATTTTACGAGTACATACCTACTTTGAAACTAGAATACAAAATATACAAGTAAGTCGGTGTAAATAGGTAAGTATTACGAATAATTATTGTATGTGTAAGTTGAGTTTTACCTACGTACAAGTACGTTTAGTATTAGGTAACATAAAAATAACCTAACCTAACATCATACTTGTAATCCCGGAAGGGTTAGCCAAAGGCATGTATGGCATAAGTACATAACATGTCACAGTTTTAGTTTAAGTCCCATTTTATATCATGGGCCCTATATAGGCACAAAGGGCTAAGAAGAAAAATGGGTAGTATTTATTCATTAAAAGTCTAACTGAGAGCTTTAATAATTACTTAGGCCGTCATTTAGTAAAGATTTGACATACTTTTGCATGAAAAAATTGTCAAAACCTTTATTAAGTGACGGCTTAAGTAATCATTAAATTTCTTTGAGTACCGCAGTAAGAGTGCTTTTCCACTAGAGATGTGCTATGCTACGCTATAGCTTATATTCCTGCTGAATGGCTGCCCTCGCCGCTTCACTACTATCGATTCATCGTATAGCTCGAACTGCTCATCTACCTCGCGCAGCTACTTTGCGGAGGCGCATCTTCATAGCACATCTTACTCGCACCGCTATATAGCTTAGTATCAGTAGAAACGGTCACATAGTTTCACAGCTTTGCTATTACATCCTCGCAGCATAGCTGCATATCACATCTCTGGTGAATAAGCTGCAGCCTAACACTCCCTTCCGCTCCACCCAGTTAATTTTGGCTTGTGGTCGCGCCCGATTGGGGGCTAGCCAATTGCCGTCATTCGGGCTCCAGACTCCGTGGCTGCTACTGAGAAATTCCTGCTGGAAATATACAATAACACTTTGCCTTTGCACACAGTCACTACATAATAATTAGCATTAATATTATAACTTTGAAGATGTTGAATAATTGGCATAAACATTATAACTTATAAGATGTTGAATAATTTGCATTAATATTATAACTTTTAAGATGTTGAATAATTAGCATTAACATTATAACTTTTAAGATGTTGAATAATTAGATCCCGCAAACCTGGTAGGAATCCTATTAATATTATAAACGCAAAAGTTTTTAAGTGAGCATGTATGTATAGATGGATGTTTCTACTCTTTAAAAAAAAAAAACTCTTTCACGCAAAAACTACTAAACAGATTTGGACAAAATTTGGTACACAGATAGCCTATAACCTGGATTAACACATAGGATAGTTTTTATATCGATTGCATCTTCCAGTGGGGTAATTTTCGAGTTGTAGCGGGCGAAGACGCTGGCAACACCTAGTTATTCATTAATGACAATAATATCGAATTGTTTACGCCAAAATTCAATGTACCTACTCGACATGTTTATTAACTTTCAGTTGACTCATACACAACATACGACTAATTTTAGACAGATTTATTTTGTGCGACTTTAAAATTATCCAATTGTCTTGTAACCTTGAATTAATATTTAAATATTGACCCTGCATTGTGTCGAAATGTTATTTCGATTGTGAAAAAGTAAATGTAAATAGCTATTTTCAGCCTGATGAGTTATTAAATCAGTGTTATTTTGTGGAAAACTGCGCGTATTGCAGAACCCGTTGTTGAGAAGTTTCTTGAGTGTTTTTCGACACCTAAAATGTAACATCACGCCTGTAATCCGAGAAAAGTGTTGCCAGTATTACATTCACATTTGGCAGGGGTGACTACACCCAACCCAAGTCCTTTAGACCTATCAGCCTTACCTCGTTCTTCCTAAAAACACTGGAGAGGCTGGGGGACAGGAAAATAAGAAACCAAATATCAATACTAAAACCTTTACACCCCAACCAACACGCCTACTGTGCAGGCAAATCAACTGAATCAGCACTACACAGCGTAGTCTCGCGTATAGGCAATGCTCTAAAAATCAAAAATCCAACTCTGGGCGCCTTTATCGACATAGAAGGTGCCTTCGACAAAACGAACTTCTCCAGTATCAACCAGGCACTGGCCGAGCATGGAGTCGCACCAACGCTTATAGAATGGATTAATAACATGTTAAAATACCGCGCTATTCAACTTACTGTAAACACCACCACACGATGTATCGTAAGTAGAGGCTGCCCACAGGGTGGAGTGCTGTCACCACTACTGTGGATTTTAGTCGCTAATGAGCTCATTAAGGAACTCAACGCGTGCGGCCTTTACTCGGTCGGTTATGCAGACGACATAGCAATCCTAATATCTGGGAAATTTGAAGGCATCTTATGCGACCTCATGAGGAAAGCTTTCAGAATAATTGAGAACTGGTCGAACTCTCAGTTAACCCCTCAAAAACAGAGTTAATAATGTTCACTAACAAGAGGGTCCTCGGACCCCATAGACTACCAAAGCTCTTTAACTCAGAACTAACGCTTAAAGAAGAGGTCAAATACTTAGGAGTGGTCCTTGATAGCAAACTGCTCTGGAACAAGCATCTTGACCACAAACTCAATAAATGCACAATCGCCTTCTACCAATGCAAAAAAATGCTAGGGAACAAATGGGGGCTCTCTCCAAAAATTACGCTGTGGCTATACACAGCCGTGATTAGGCCAATGCTGGCTTACGGTGCCCTGGTTTGGTGGACGAGAACGGAATTCTCGACCACCGCCAACAAGCTACAACGGTTTCAAAGACTAGCCTGCTCAGCTATCACAGGCTGCATGAAAACCACCCCAACTGCGGCAATGGAGATTGCCCTCCAATTAACTCCCCTCGACCTATACATACAGCAGGAGGCAGCCCTCGCCGCCATCAGGCTAATGCGCTTAGGCATATAGGGCAAAAACCACAGCAGTCCCCACACTAACATCCTGGACCGGGCGATCGAGCACCAACCCCTCATCGCAGCCCCGTGTGATAGGACACTAAATAAACCCATGTTCAACAAAAAACATAACATTCAAACAATAGAGGAGGAAAGGGATCAGTCAGGAGCCCACGAAGTACGCATTTACACAGACGGCTCTAAAACACAATCCGGTTCAGGGGCTGGCGTACACTCCCTAGACCCTCAACATTAACTTTCACATATCGCCAGGTGTACACAGCTCTATTTTCCAATGTGAATGCGTCGCCCTAACAGAGGCTGCTATAGCCATAAGACGTTTAGGAATACACGACTACGGTATAAGATTCCTATCCGACAGCTTAGCCGTACTCAAAGCCCTAGAAAACAAGCAAACTAACAATAAACTAATTTTCGAGTGTCACCTCGCCCTGGAGAGTATATCGACATCCAATCGAATCACCCTCCAGTGGATTAAAGGGCACAGTGGATCCCTTGGTAACGACGCCGCGGACGAACTTGCAAGGAGAGGTTCTGAGATGGTAGTGTTAGGCCCGTATCCATTCCTCCCCTTACCTTTCTCTCTGTTCCGTTCGTGGATCCGCCAAAGATCTACAGAACTGCAAAACAACAAATGGTCCCGGGCAACAGACTGCAGGCAGTCTAAAATGGCCATCCCCAAGGTCCACCCGCGACTTACCAAACGACTTCTCAGCCTCAGTAGAAACAACCTCAGAATAATGATAGGGACAATAACGGGCCATTGCCCCCTAAACAAACATCTTTTTAACACAGGCGCCACAGATAGCCCTCTTTGCAGAGGCTGCTTTAGCGCCGAGGAAACAGTAGCCCACGTCATCCTGGATTGTGATGCTGTGGCTTCCCAACGTGACCAAATCCTCGGAACAGTGAGGTCGCTTCGCGAAGCCTGTGAAGTCCCCAGGAAACTTCTGTGCTTCTGGACGGAGCTAGGCTGGCTACGTTAGCCAGGACCCCCACGCACAACGGACCGAATGAGAGTCTACGTGCGGAAAATGGAGTCCTATCATCATCATCATCATCATCATCATCATACATTCACATTTTTCCAGTTATGTTTAAGTAGTATGTAATAAGGGACGAGCCTATTGCCATCAACCGGGCACAAATTCAGACTCAGTGTGTGTTACTAAGAAGCTCTGATGAAAACCCAATAACACTTTTGCCCGATCTGGTGATTACCAGATCGTGCCCTGACTAGTGATGACCGTGGATTCGATTGAATCCACGGTCATCACTAGTCAGGGCACGCATCGATAGCGATGGTAAGTCCCTTCTTTAAGAAGTGGCTTGAGAGGTGCCACAGCGCCCTCGTCATCCGTCTGAAGCAGGTCCTCACCGGACACGGGTACCTACACCAAATCAGGCAGGAGGAAACGCCTGGATGTCACCACTGCGGCCGGAGGACACGATGGAGCAGACTGTTGAGGTCTGCCCTGCTTGGGTTGAGGCCCGCCGTGATCTCGTATCGGCAATCCTCGGCGGTGACCTCTCGCGTCTGGCCCTGGTGCAAGCCATGGTCCGGGGTGAGAAGGAATGGGAAGCCGACGCCTCTTTTTGCGAACCAGTGATGCTAGCGAAGGAGGTGGTGGAACGTGAGAGGTAGAGAACCTCTCGTCCCAGCCGCCGCGGGAGACGCTCCTGTCGTCGGGGGCCACGTGACGGCTTCCGGCCAAGTAGACGCGGGCCTGTGGACGGTGAGTAATGGGCTAGCTCGCCGACCGTCCATCTTATTATGATGTGTTAAATGTTCCACGCGCACTTCAAAGAGATGTCGGCAACATGGAAGTGGCCCGCAAAGGCCTACGCCTCTCGGGGCCGCGGGTTGTACACTAGTTATCGCGGCCTCGACATGAGGGCTAAGAAGGAACATGGGTGTTTTTTAGTCAGTAGAAGTCTGACACTCCCTTTCGCTCTGTCCAAGAGCGGGAGGGGTTATTTTTGATAATATCCCACCTACCAAAAAAAGGGTCATCGCTAGACCAAAAAGGCAGTCAAACACAGGTGTGTTTGACTGCCTTTCTTGTGGTCGCCTCTGTTGATTCTGGCTTACAGGAGTTACAGTGGATTGGAAAAAGTGAGGCGGGCTTGTCCCAATTTAAAAAAATATATCGGTTCAGGTGCCTTCGAGTAATCGGTGAAAGTACATAAAACAGATTCCGACCTAATTTTTTTTAAAGTCGGTTATTGAGATTTATCTTTTATCATCAGATCAACCTAATAGCCTAAATGGAATACAACTATCGGTTCATAAGTATGTATAATTTTTAAGGAATTTTCTCTAACTCCTAACCGTTAAGGAGTTGTACGAGTACCTTCCATCATCAGCGCGGCCACATAAGATTACGATTATCAGACGCAAATACTTAAATAGCTTCAGAAAAATATGAAACCCGTAGTGTACCTATAATATTTGAGAGTTGCCCTCGATTTCTCGTAGTTTCCATCATTAGATCCTGACTTGGTGACAATGGGACCACCTCGGGTGTTATTTTTTTAAATCGGTCCACAATTGACGGAAGTATGCGTCACACATAAAAAAAACATTTCCACGAATAGGGAAACTCCTTTTAAAAAATGAAGACAATTCAGTGCTTCGAAAAAATCGTGTGACGTCACAGTTTGGTACTTTTTTAACAGAATGTGACGTAACAAGCCCCCACTCATGATCTTTGATACGTTTTATTTTCGTCAATTTTTATTAATTTGATAACACAAAAAACACGTATCCAATATTATTCCATAACCTAACTGACGGACTAAACAGAGTCGTTTTTTTAGTCAATCAACTACCCCATTGTTCTGAATAAAGTAGGCAATATTATCCTTAACATAATATAACACCTCTAATCTCCTAAGGGCTAAGTAAAGGCGTAATTAATGTAACGCCCACAATTTACCGAATATTGCCATGAACCGGATACAAATCTTAAATATTATAATGTAGGCTGAAATAATCTTTAAGAAGTAAACCACTTCACGGGAATTAAAAAAAGCAGCAGTGTGTACATTGCATAGAAATTGGGTTAATCATAATTGATCCTCGCGACCCCGAGGTAGGTAAATAATGCGTAAAATTAACCCTGGCTAATTACGTGGCGTCGGAAAGCAGATCACAGAGCAAGAATCTTGCAGGAATAGACATGCAAGTTGTAATGTCCAGCTACATAATATTTTATTTACTCAAAAATGCATGTAATGTTGTCATTATTTTGACAACCTTGTTTGAGCAAAGTCGACCTTGCCGTTCTGTTTCAAGGAGCGGCCGGCAAAGTTTTGCTGGCCGCTCTAACAGGCCGGCAATGTTTTGCCGACCGCTATTTTGACGTTTCAACGTTTTAAAAAATCAATTCCAAAAAGATTTTATTTAAAACACAGCTGTTTGTACGTCTAAAGGTAAAAAAAAAAAAAGATTTAAATGAAGTAATAAATGAAGAAATAATCCAGCAGTCAAACACCGCATTAGAATTATCGCAAACTATCAGTAATATCAAACCGGGAAAGTCGGTGTTGAATTTTAGTAACTGTACTTTTCATAATTGTCATTTTAATTAAAATTGTAGTTAATTAATATATTTTTTATTTAAATTACTTGCTGGTTTTATTTAGATTAGGTACTTGCATTTTTGAGTAAAGCACTATACAAACCTTGGCCCACAATGACTGCTTCGCTGGTCACGCTATGATGGTCTCGGCCTTTATCTCAGCTCGTCCATCAAGTGCTTCACGCTGACCGCGCTGTGTCGGCCATCATCAGCACGACCAGCAAAGTAGTCATTATAGACCGCGGCAGTAATGTACTATTGCTTAAATACATAGTGTGGTTGCTGTGAGAAGGGCAGATGAAATAGCGGCCATTGGATAAAAATCTCGGATGAGGCTTGCTCAGGAACATGGAGGCTGACACCCAGCATTTAGTGATTTCGGGCTACGGATGGCAGTGATGATAATAAATCAGCCTTTGGGGGTGGGGGGGGGATTGAAAAACCAACAAGTAACCCCTCCCGCTCTTGGGCAGAGCGAAATGGAGTGTCAGACTTCTACTGACTAATAACCACCTATGTTCCTTGTTAGCCTTTGTGCCGAGGCCGAGACCTCTTTCGAACAAACCGCAGCCCCGACGGGCGTCGGCCCCTTCCATGTTACTGAGATCTTTTTGAGGCGCACGTGGAACAGGAACGCGCCGTCGACAGGGCCCGACGACTTCATAAGGCGGACGGACGGCGAGCTAGCTCATTACTCAACATTCACAGGCCATCTACGGTGGCCGGAAGCCGTCACGTGGCCCCCGAAGCCCGGAGCTTCTTCCGTAATAAATCAGCCTAATCTCCCAAATAATAATCCTAAGTAGTACTACCTTATAAGCGGAATTACAGAGAGTCAGAGTCGGCCGTAATTGAATACGCGGTCGCGAGCGTCAATTTTGTCGATTCTATTTTCTGGGACATTAGAGTTTTTTTTTTTGTTTGTTTTTTTTTAAAACGTTGCCCCACACTAGGAATTTTTCCTGTATCGTGGGTGCGTTTACAAACATTTAAACTTCACATACACAAATACCCAGACCCATAACAACTATCTGTAGGTCATACAAATATTTGTTCCGTGCGGGAATCGAACCCGCGACACACAGCGTAGCAGAGCAACTGCGCCAACCGTGCCGTCAAAGTTTAATCAAGATATTTTCTTAGTGCTACACCCACATATGTTTTAATCTAAGTAAGATTAATCATCATCTATTTCATTTTATTTCTGAAGGGAAACCATCATCAAAAACATAGATATGCAGTCTACAATGACTGGTGATAATCTTTTCCATCTGAAATATTTTTTAGCATTGGACAGAACTGAATTTTCGGGACCATTCTGACCGAATTCACTGAATTTCTGTCGTCGCCAGAAAAAGTTGAAAAGCCTCGTGCGTCGACCTAACATCGGCTACACACTCTTTTAACTAAAATACAACCAATAGATTCGACATAGTGGTGCTGTAGTATTGATTTCACTGAATCTTTTACAAGTAGCTTTTCTCCCACTATGCATGGTATTACGGCCTTCAGCCACACAGCATAAGCCCTTCTTTCAACAAATTTTGGCGCTGTCAAAGCTACGTGGGTGCCAAAGAGTTTTCTTTATTTTTTAAAACTTTTGTGCACGTCATAATTATGCCGAATGCATTATTTGCTAACGTACGGCACAGATTACTCGTACGGTTAGAGTTTTCTTAACAATAGGTTGATTGTGGTGATTGACTATGAAATGTTACAAAGGTTTTGGTAAGTTATATAGGTTTCCTTGTTGTAAAAATCAAAAAACTCTAATACCTTCCAAATTTTATTTTTTATTCTAATAGATAAAAGAATTTGTTATAAAATAATACTAGCATACATTTAAGTTACTTTTACTGGTATTTTCTATGTAAAGTAGAAGTTTCGATGTTTTCTAGACTTATCAAAATTATCCCACGATTTCAGCAAAAACTAAAGTTCCATCCAGCTACTTTATGTGAACATCGCAAACTCTTACTAATTGCTTACAGCGCTTTCAGGCATTTTACAATTTATTTAGCCGCTTCATTTCAGTGGGCTTCTTTTTAAGTTTTTTTTTTTTGGTACCGCGAATTGAACTTATTAAATTAGTTTTGTTGGTGTGAGCGTTAAATGGGTAGCGAATGTTTTTCGCACATTATGGTCCTCTGCAGCTTCTACCATCTGTATCTGAATATTATAAGTAGTTTTAAATAAGTTATGACTTGTGCTAGAACTAAAACAATCAAACCTGCTTGTTTATGGTCGTTTTTATAATCTTTAACACAAAGTTCAGCATTATTGTTTGGTTTTCGGCAGATAAAGTCGATTAGAAACAATAGCGATGTTTTCTGACAAAAAAAAAAAAAATTTTTTTTGGTCCGTCTGTTAGAATATCTTGAATACGTATTTTTTTTTTGTTATATTATATCAATAAAAATTGACGAAGATAAAACGCGTCAAATACTTAAGTAGGGGCTTGTGACGTCACTGACCACTGAAAATGTCATACTAATGTCTGTCAGATATGACGTCACACGAGTTTTCAAAGCGTTGTATCGTCTTCATTGTAAGTTTACGTGACAAAGTGAAAAAAAATACGTGTCCAATATTTTTTGGAAATCTATCAGACGGACTAATTAGATTTTTTTTTGTTTTCTACCCTATTGGCACTTAATCCATATCATTATTATTGATTTTACAATTAATCAAGGTCCCTTACGTTTAACCCATATTGCCGCACAGCCGGGCAAATGTCTCCCCCATAACCTTAATAGGTTAATTAACCGGTCGATTAAAAAAATAAGACCAAAATATTGCTTTCATATTTATCCTAATATTAATTTCTTACATGTCGTACTACTTCCACGAAAAAGTTATTTTCGGAGACCGCTTAAGAAAATAAACCTCAGCGATAAAGCTGGACAAAATACTTCCCAACTTCTTTTATACCTTGACAAAAGTTATCTTGTAACTCATTTCATTAAAACTACAATGTTTAGGGAAAAATATATTGCGAAAAAAACCCTGAACCTAACATACAACAAGAGAAATACAATAGATTTCTTCCGCCATTTTCTCGAATAAGAATTTATAAGATAGGATGTATTAGGACGCATATTCGGATTCTTTGGTGTCCCGAATACGGGATATGAGCGTTCTGGACCATTAAGCTGGTAATACGTAACAGAGATGGCTTATATAATATTATTAAGACTTGTGCTTGAGCCAGGATTTGCTCGTTATATTTAGAAACCATTAAAACGATAAGACAAAGAACACAAAAATAGAGAGAGAATAAAATTATAAAGTTGTGATTTTTGAGCATCACCGGACGTTAATTTTTTTTCTGACTTAACATCTCGTAAATACATATTAGGCATCGAAAGTAGATTTAAAGATTCTGGATTAAATGTAATTATTTAAAAAAAAACCATATTTGTGGAAAACACCGTGTAAGTCGGACTCGTACATGTAAGGTTCCATACGAGCGTAGAAGCGGCAACAGAAATCCAGATTTTGTGTTTTTTTTTGTTACATGAAAAACCGCAAATGTCAATAATTAATTTTACATTAGCGGTTTTTAAAGTTTTTATTTAACTTGCCGTGTAAGTTTGTTAGCATATTTTTAGAATCTTGCAAGTGAATTCAATCCAGTTTTCTCAAGCTGATTGAACTGTTAGCACACTTTAGTTCTGGTGACAATACATTTTTATTATCCTAAAATTGTATTTGAATAAAAAATACACTTTTCCAAAACAATAATTGTGTTCACATAACTACCAGGTCGTGTACACCGTCATGCTCGCGGTTTCTGGTGAGGATTCAAAACGTTGAGAACAAACAATTTTTTTTCACTTAAATAGTGAAAAAAAAATGCCGAAAAAATTTTAGGCAGATGTTGATAAAAGAGTACAGTAACCCCTGAGAGGAGAAGCGCTAACAAAAACGAACCTTGTATACAAATCACAAGATAGCTTTCAAGTTCCTGCGTTAATTTGATTCAAAAGTTACACCTAATAGCCAAAGTTAAAGCAAGGATTTTGATCGAGATGTAGTTAAAAAGTTTTGAATCCAGTTTAGTTGAACTAGTGCGGTAAATTAACTTCTAATACAGGCACTTTAACTTTGAACGAGTAGTTTACTAGAGTGTTGCTAATATGTCATGAGGATCCTAGGGGATTTTATGGATATGAAATTCTATGAACGGATTTGTGAGATTTAGGTAGCCAGTGGCCCAAGCCAAGGGCAAGAGATACCGCGGCCACGACAAAAGGGGCTAAGAAGAAACATGTGTGGTTTTTAGTCAGTAGAAGTCTGACACTCCCTTTCGCTCTGAGGGGCTCTGAGCGGGAGGGGATATTTGATGATACCCCCCCTCCCCCAAGGGATTGTAGAGGTCAGATAGACCGTCGCTTCAAGTAAAATATGGTATCCGGCTGCATCACGTTTGACTGTAAGCCGACCCCAACATAGGTAAACAACAAAGGGAAAAGGTTAGGCATAATTGATGATGAAGATTGTTCACCTTAAGATGTTATTATCTCTTGACTTTGTTCCTTACCATTATTTCCACTTAATGATATATTCCAGAGAATACAATTGCATTCGAAACTACGGAAATCGATACATTTTTAGTTTTATAGATATACCTGAAGATGATGCTGTTAAAAGAGCTGGAAAAACCTGGACTAGACTGCCGCGGGTGATAGAAGATTGGACAGTTTTGGAGGAGGCCTTTGCAAAGGGACACACAGATAATTATACAGTGAAAAAAAAAAAATATATACATATATTTGAAAAAACAAAACATGAATAATTATATCTGAAAAGGGCTATAAAAAAAAGATATTCCTAGTAATTCTGGCCGTCATGCCCCAATTTTTATGACCAGGGACCAGGGAAATAGTTGTGTAACGACGGTGACATCTATCGAAACACATGCGAAGTAATTGGCGAATCCTACATCGCACTATCAAAGTTATCCGCAACATTAGCTCATAATTATATAAAATCCTGACTTATATACATTGGGCAGTTGGCCCACCAGACACAACACACGTCTGGTCGTAGGATCCTCCCTTTTCTATAGAGGATGAAGAAGTTTGCACCCAGTTCCTCATACCTTCCAAACTGATGCCTCGAGCACGAACGTCAGCGCAGACTTCGTGCAGCTGCTTCATACGTCATCATCCCCCAGCGTTGCATGGAAGTCCGCCCTTTGATAAACTGTGACGTTTAGCGTCTCGTATTTGCGGTACCTGTTTCTTTTGCGTATTATCGCGGTTATTCGTGGTAAGCTCTTAAACCCGGATCATAAATATCCATACTGGTATTTTAGTCGCTACACGCTTCGTCGTTCGCATCATACTTTTGCTACACTAAATTTCCCGTAGGCAGATTGTTTCAGCCGTCCTTACGCCTCGGGAAATTCGCTTGCGTCTAGCTGCTAAAACTATATACGTACGCCACCAATCAAGCTATGCAAAACAATTTTATGTGGATCTCTCAATACACCGAAAATCTATACAAAGCGAGACCATGTTATAAAGGAAATAGTATAGCTTGACGTCACCGTGTGTCCTCTCAGTGCCCAGCATTTCTTGACCCCTCTTCTCACACCACTTGCCCTCTTCTTCTTTATAAGAGGAGTCAAGTAAAGCTGGGCACTGAATGTACTAATCACAGTACGCGTTGCAGCGAACAGCGAAATACCACATAATAAACGTTCATTTCATGTGGCATGACATGACTTGCCATTCGGTTTTAGTCATGAGTACTAATACATGTAAGCTCGGAGCCATTTCTACAAGATTTTTTATTTTTTATTGGTGTGTGGGAAGTCATCAAATGACTCTTTTCGCTGTGGGCGGAACGAAAGGGAGTGAGACTTCTGCTTATTTAAAAACACCCATGCTCCTCCTTAGTCCTTTGTGTCCGGGGTCACAGTGTCTCTTTCAAACAATCAGCAGCTCCGGCAGGCGACGGCCTTTGCGGGGCCCTGCAATGTTGTTGACATGTGCGTCGCGCGTGGAACACCAACGTGCCGGCGACCGTCGTCGAACTGTCGTCGTCATTAGACGGACGGACGATGAGCTAGCCCATTACTCACCGTCCACAGGCCCGCACCTACGGTGGCCGGAAGTCATAGGTGTTTCAATCACATGGTAATGTCTGTTATCTTTTGTTGTTACGGATATAGCTTATTAGAACTCAAACTATTACGGAATAGATCTTATCTTAAAGTAGAAGCTGTTTGTAACGAGAAATTTTGCTGCGTGTTTAAATATTACAAGAGAACCAAGGTTTCCGACATAGCCCGAAGAATTGCCAAACCAGAGTGGCAGTAGGTAGGGCACATTGCTCGCAGAACGGATGGGGCTGAAAAGTTCTGGAGTAGCGACCGCGGACCTTAAGACGTCGAAGGCCTTCCACTGGTTGGACCGATGACCCGGTGAAGGTTGCGGGGGCCCGCTGGATGCCAGACGCACGGGACAGGTCAATGTGGTGACACCTGGGGGAGGCCTATGTCCAGCAGTGGATGTCTTTTGGCTGAAATGATGATGATAATGGTAAATATTAGTGGTCGTGACTGTACCGACATTTCAACAAATAATTGACTGACAAAAGCATACAAGAGAGACAAAAAGAAACCACACAGGCTCGGAAACAATAATTGGTGTGAAACAAGCCAAGTTTTTCATTTCCCAGCTGCATGTAAATGGTTGTGCGCATCACTTATGCATACTCTAGTTTAAGAAGCAACGTCCGTGCCAAACATGCAGAGATCTTTAGGCACTTAGATCTATGAAAAGTTGATGTAAATTTTCATGAACATGCTTAGCGTTTGGAGGAATATGATTTTGAATGATTTATTATTATTTTGTTAAATGGTTTCTTCTGTGACAATTTGGCAGCCCCCAGTGGGGATGGTTTTCATATTTCACTTATTACTGATGCCCTACAACAGATAACAACAGTTAACTGTAGTAGTATTTAGTAGTCAACAGTAGATATGAAATGACTAAGACATGGTTGTCATCCCAGTATGAAATTCATTTTACCGTCATATTTCTTCAGCCTACAGTAGGAAAGAAAGAAGACTATTTATAACTCTCGCACAGGACAAAATAAAAAAAAAGAATTAAACAGTTACCATAACTGTTTGTATTTTTTGGTATACAGGGTTATTTCTAAAACACCGTTAACCTTGCAAGACTGTATTACTATCATCATAAACAACCACTTTTGTTCTATGTCTTTTTACAAAACATAACACATTTACCAAAAACAAAAGTTCAAGATTTCGTTATCCTATCTAACACATTTCTACTCTGTATTTTGCTGTACCTATACCTAAGCCTGTCGCGCACTGTCGTAACTCGCTACGCTACGATTACCCCGCCGCCCTTACCCCGCTCCCCTCGCTATTGTACTATCGCTTTCTTTTGCTTCGCAGACTCGGTAACATTTAGAGCGTACAATTTAAATATTTTTATTTTTGTAAGTAAATCTGATGAACTAAAATATGATGAATTTTTAAAAGTCATAGAACAAAAGTTGTTGTTTATGATGTTAGCAACTTAGTCCTGAGAGGTTAACGGTGTTTTACAAATAACCCTGTTTATTGTTTTTCATTTTGTTTAAAAAAAGAGAAAGAAAAGCTTAAAAAAGTGAAATACATTAAACTAGAATTGGCCCTGTATGAGACCAAAAGGTCATCAAATCTCAGCATGATACTGTAAAATAAAAATATATTTTCTTCCTTCTTCTTCTTCGTCAAGTGACTGTTTAGTAAACATAGCCTTTGTGCAGTCATTGATACTACTTTCCTATTTTTCATATAAGCAGTCACATAATTGTCTTAATCTTTCTAAACTTAAAGCACAGCAGTATTAACAGTTTCACGTACAACTCAGCCGAGGCATGCTTTTAAAAGCGCTCATAATATATTTCAGGACGCTGCACTTATTCGCTGCTTACTTCGCTGCTTTCCATTATGTCGTTCATACACGGGAACACGTTGCAAGAACTCTTGCTAGGAGCAGTTAGTGAGAGTACTTGGCTCTGTAAGCATTAATTGTCGTGTTTGTATGCGAAAGCTATGTCTTCTATATTTTGAAAGTCATGAACGATAAGATGTCGATGATTTACTATTTGAGGAATTAAGATATTTTTATTTGGTGTGGTACAGTGATGGCAGGTGGGTGAAAAATTCTCTCCGTTTATTTATTTTTTTGTAAACCTGTTATATACACACATCAAAAGTGTCTAGGGATCAACATATATTTTTGCAATAACTTTTCTCCTGATTGATATTAATTAAAATTTTCTTTAAGGATTCATCAAATAAGAGGTTTTCGTTTGTCACAGTAACGATAAACCAAGTCACCTTTGCATTAATAAAGAAATTTGCCATTTTCCTAATAAAGGGATTTTTGACATTTGAACCACTAACATTAAAGTTCGAAAAAAAGACTGAAATAACAGTTTTCTTTAAAATTTTATTGGGTAACTTAAACAATTAATAATCCGTGTTTCTACCGCGAACACTAACAACACAAGAACATCGGTTTGGCATACTCAAAATGAGTTCATCCAAATCACGCTGTGGAATGGCCGCCCATGTTCGTTGCAACAACAAAAAAAGGTCTTCTTGCGACTGGATACCCTCCATATTCGGCAGAGCTCTTCTCTGTAGCATATCCCATGCATGCTCAATCGGGTTCAAGTCTGGCGACTGAGCAGGCCAGGGCAGGACATTGATGTTAGCTGCGGCGAGAGTGTATCTTACAACTCTTGCGGTGTGCGGTCGTGCATTTATTTTATTTATTTATTTAAGCAGGTACTTGCTACACTTACAGTTTGCACCAACGCGTGCAGCAAGTCAACATCACACACACTAACTTAAAAATCGTATGCAATAATTAAGCATAGCTTTATTACTAATCATAAACAGATCTAGATCCGGTTCCTGAGCAATCAGGGCGTTTAGCAGATTCATCGCCTGGGTTGTGGGCGCATATCGAGCAGTTTGGGTACGCACAGTGGGAGCAGAGAACAAGCCTCGGGAGGCACAGGCCCGTGACCGTCGCATTCGGTCCGGAGCAAACAGTAAACAACGAGCTAAAGTAGTCCCGTCGTCAATTTTATAATTAAGTAGTAGATAGTAGTGCATCAACAGCGCACACTTACGTCTCACTTCTAATGTGTTGATGCCCACCATTCCCGCAACAAACAGAGACGGATACAAATATGGGTAGTACCCATATACTTTTTTATACAGGTACCGAGCAAATTTCCGTTGGACCCGTTCTATCATGAGCATGTATTTTTGCTCATGGGGATCCCATACCAGCGCATTATATTCCAATTTGCTACGTACAGAAGAATAATATAATGTTAGTATAGCATTCCTATCTTTAAATTTATTTGCCTGCCTCATAACAAAGCCAAGCGATTGGAAAGCCTTCACACAAATATTAATTATGTGCTGATTGAATGTCATGCTCACATCTAAAGTCAGTCCTAGATCTTTTATTTCGTAGACACGCTCTAGAGGGACACCCGAAACGTGGTAGTTATGCTGGATGGGCGCACGCGAGCGGGTGAAGGAAATTGTTTTGCACTTAGAAGTGTTGAATTCTAAGTGGTTTGCTTCACTCCACTTTACCACCATATCGATGTCCCTCTGTAACGCATCACAGTCCTGCTCACTATTAATACCCAAAAATAGCTTCAGGTCATCTGCAAACATGAGACAGCTTGCCGTTCTGACCACCCTCGGCAGGTCATTCGCCATAACGATAAATTGTGTAGGCCCCAGGGTGCTTCCCTGACTTACCCCGGACGTTGTTGCGTATGGGTCGGATTTGTGACCAATAATTTGCACATACTGAAAACGGTCAGAGAGATAACTTGAGAAGAGTTGAAGCAACCTTGGGGTAAATCCTATGGCCGACAGTTTCTTTAATAGGACGTCATTTTGGACTCGATCAAAAGCCTTTTTAAAGTCGAAATAAGCCACATCAACCTGCTTATTTTTGTCCATCTCGGTGACGGCATAGTCAACAAAGTTGATGTGGTTTGTAACCGTAGACTTACCGGCTCGAAAACCATGCTGACACTCGGCTAGTTGGGTTCTGATCTGTCCAGTGACGTACCGATTGAGTATCGACTCAAACACCTTGCCGAAAGCTGACAGAACGGCTATGGGCCTATAATTCTCTACTTTTGACCTGGAGCCACCCTTGGGTACAGGGGTGACACGTGAGATTTTCCACTCTGCCGGATACGTTGCTGTTTGCAGGGCTAAGTTATATATAAAAAGAAGCGGCTCTCTAAATATTTCCAAGCAGTCCTTCAGTACAAACGGTGGAATTCCATCAGGCCCTGCAGATGAATGGGCTTTCAGGCGGCGAATTGCTACTGATATGTCGGCTGAGTCAATCACATCTACAGCGATACGTGATGAACAGAGTGTGTCTGCTACCTGTAGCTCTGGATTTGTTACAGCTAGGACGGGGTCACACGGTAAAAACACTGAACTAAAGTACTTAGCAAAAGAATTTGCTGCTTCTTCTCCAATCACAACCCGTCCATCATACTCAAACTCAGTGCACGTCTGCCTATGAACCTGCTGACTTTTGACAAAAGTCCAAAAGCTTTTGGGATCCCTCTTTATATCCGCCTCCGAACGTCGGATAAACTCATTGTATGTTTGATCGATTAACTCCTTAGCTCGCTGTCTGTAGAATTTATATAATTCCTGATTGAACTCTAAATGAAATTGTTTAAACTTTTTTAGATGGAAATGTTTGTCCTTTAAAGTTTTAATAATGACGGGTGTAAACCACACCGGATATTGGTACTTAGTATCATAGATTTTATTTGTTTTCTTGGGCACATATTTATCAAAAATTTCATACAACTTATTGTAAAATAAAGTAACAGCTTCATCAACGTTCGCTAGTAAAAATATATCATCCCATTTGATCGAATATAACTCAGCATATAAAGATTGATAGTCGGCTTTACGGAAATTCCATTCTGACGGCTTAGTGTTGTCGCCACAAACCGAACGGAGACGTGCGCGAGCCATGTGATCACATGGCTGCCTAGTACACTTACTTCGCACAGTCACAGATAACGGCGGGTGGTATGCATCTGCAGGAACAACAGGCTCCACGTCACCACTCACATCAATCGCCTCAACGTCCCAACTGCTCAGAACCAGATCTAACATCTTACCGAATTTATTACAGACGGTATTGTGTTGCTGCAATTTACAAAAGGATAACAAATATTTATATTGCATAACAACCGATTCACTACAAGAATTTAAATTGAAATCCCCCAATATCAAAACATCACATTTTTCAAACTTTGCAACAACATTCTCTAACACACTAAAAGTCGAAATGTACTTGCTATCATTAGAACTTGGAGGAATGTACACAACACAACATATAATTTTACTAAACTTTAGAGTTATTAAACCAATGACTACCTCAATATCACTTGAGTAGCCGTCAATATTAACTATTTGTTCCACTTTGTACTGATTACGAACTGCGAGCAGTACTCCACCCCATCCCACATCATTAGCCCGGTCCTGACGCAGGACTGTATATCCCGAGGGAAATAATTCAGCGTCACAAACACTACTCGTTAAAAAAGTCTCAGTAAATGCAAATAAATCAGCTGATTCCACTAATATCGCTTTCTTACAAATGTCCAGCTTAGAGCGCAGACCACGTACATTCTGATAAAAGAAAATATATGTTTTTCCCTGCTTATTTACCCTCTTGCTATTGTGACTTTCGAAATCCACTCCTCCATGGTTTAATATGGACATCTTCCGCCCAGTGCTCAGGTTTCATATAATTATCGACGTTTTTGGTTGGCACCGTTAATTTAAACGACGAGTAATCGCCTCGTGAGTTTAATGCTTCTACGGAGCAGTTATCATTCGCACAGATGTTTCGTAGGTGAGCGACCACTTGATCAGTTGTGGTACCAATTTGGACGTAATACAAATGCAGATACGATTTCCTTTCCGCCGCAGCTAACGCACATACAGTCGAACCCGGGGCAGCTGTTCCACGGGTTACATTCTTAGGTGTCCGCCGTGATCTTTGCCGTTTAACTTCAACCCAATCCGATTCGTTGTTGTTATCATTTTCTTGCGCATGATTCACCGGCAGCACTGTTATGTTTATGCTGTCAAGTTGTGACGTTTCTGACGGCAGCGATGGCGACGGAGTAGGGGGGCCGCTAACACACGATGACGCATTCCGGGGCACATCTAGTGGCATTGTGAGCGAGACAGGTGATGCGTTGCGCGCTCCTTTTGGTTTACGAGCGCCCTCGGAGATTGCCGTCTCAGCCCGAACACGAGCACCACGCAGTGGTCGTTGGGTCTGTTGCACAGGGTTAAAAGTGCTTTTACCCACATTCACTCCAATTTTTGTGGACCTCGCCGTAGAACTGGAATCATCACTTCCATCAATAAGTTTTTGTATTAACTTAGTTTGTTCAAGAACAACCTTTTCTAGTGAACTTATTCTGTTTTCCAATGAGTGCACAGTGTTTGAGAATTCACAAATTATAGTTTCTAACGATTTGGTCGACATTATGAATACTTTAGAATAATTTGTACAGAGCACTTAGCGAATGACCTCCGGCCTCGACGGTGGCGGTAGGCGAAAAAAGATCATGCATTAACTGAAATAAGGGACCGATTTGCACTTGTAGAGGAACGATGACGTCTGATACAATCGTCTCAGCATAAATTTGAGCGTTGAGGTTGCCTCTGATCCAAATCAACTCAGTTCTTCCGCCGATCCAAATACCCGCCCATACCATGATGGTTCCACCACTATAAGGATGGACTTCCTGGCAGGATTTTAATCGCTGTTGGCGTCCAGGGGTTCTCCAGTGTCGTATACGTCTTGTATCCGGTCTCATACCAAAACGAGACTCATCAGAAAAGCACACGAAACGCCATTGTTCTTCTGCCCAATTTCTGTGTTCAAGAGCCCATTGATATCGAATCCTACGATTGTGCATTGCTATAGGTGGTACCCGTAGCGGTCTTCGGGAATGAAGGTTCACTTCATGCAAGCGGTTTCTGACTGTTTGGTCGCTAATTAAGTTCCCTGAAGAGTGATGAAGCCTCACGGCTAACATCATGGCGGTTATTGTTGGAGCTCTTCGAGTTAAGATTTGAATGTATCGGTCTTGTCTCCGTGTGGTGCAGCGATACCGTTCTCCAAGGCGCTCAGCCACGGTACCAGTGCTTCGGTAACGTGTCCAAAGTCGACTGATAACACTCTGACTTGTATTCAGAGCTAAAGCCACAGTACGTTGCCGGGAACCAGCTTCTATCATTCCCACGGCTCTGAGCATTTCTTCCCTGCTTAAATGACGTCGCCGCTCCATAATAACGTTGGTTTTAATCAGTAGTAGGGAAACAGTAGCACTAATAATGTCTTCAATGCGTTGTATGTTTTTATAGGGAAAATATTGACAGCTGATTTTCATCTTTTACTCGAATTTGATTCACAGTTCCTGATTCAAATTATGAAATGCACCAAAAAGGATCCATATAAATTTATAAAATCATAAATTTATTACAAAGCCACATCTCAATCTCAAGAAATCCGCATAAAAATGCTTGATCCCTAGACACTTCGTAAGTAAATAATTGTGAACTTTAGTAAGGGTTTTTTCGTGATGATGGGCACGTCAAAGTGCTTTTGTGAAGCAAAATACAATAAATTTCTAAGAATTAGCTTTTATTTATATTAAAATTGTTATTCATCCAGCGAGTGTAGGCTATGATTTCTATAAAAAAAAAAAAAATATTTTATTTTTTCTAAGAAGTATTAAAGTCAGACAGACGCTATAAATTCATATTTATAGATATTACAGCCATCACAATCTATTCGATTTATTGGTGTTGGTTTCGAATAAATATAATAAAACCGTATTCAAACAAGATAATGTTTTATTGAAATCATCTGAAACATACACAAACGAACAAATTCATTTCAGGTGGCTGGTAATTTTATGCGGAGATATGAAGAACAGGCTTTGAAGTTTTTCCAAACACATGGGAGTTTTATCGGTTGGGCAACTCCCTGACAGTTGTTGTCGGGTTTTTCGATCATCATCATCATCAGCCCATAATGTTCCCACTGCAGGGACTCAGACCTCATCTCTAGGAGAGGGATGGGCTTATATCCACCTCGCGTTATCAGTGTGGGTTGGTACATGTCACATGTCTTCGATTTTTTTGGTTCTAAGACGTGCCGGTTTCCTTGTGATGTTTTCCTTAACCGTTTTGAGAGCAGCGGTAATAAAATAAATTACACAAAGTAATGCGCTTGCCTGAGTTTGAACCCACGATTTACTGTTCGTATGTGTAGGTCGCCACCACTGGGCCACCGCTGCACTCTATAATTAGGTTTTTCTATACATAGTCTTAATTAAAATGTAGCACAATGATAAGAATAACAGTAACATTGTACTTAAATATTGTTTTATGTTATTTTCCGCAGTCTACTGTGTGTACATAAATAGTAAAATAAACAAATAAGAATACTTACCTTTTGGCATTGCTAAATGTGTTTTTACACCCTTTTTTTTGTGGCGTGGGAAATCATCAAATAACCCCTCCCGCTCTTGGGCAGAGCGATAGGGAGTGACAGACTTCTACTGACTAAAAACCACCCATGTTCCTTCTTCTCGGCCGCGATATCTCTTACAATAACCAGCAGCCCTGATTTTACACCCTTTATAAGTTTTCATGGCATAACTTTTTTCTGCAACATACTAACAAACTGCTTCATGTAAATATATATCTACTACACCCAACATCAACGGCTAAAACTCTTCAAAAGTTGCTTCTTGTAACAGCAGAAATTGTCAAACAAACTTCCGAAGTACGAAAGCAACAAAATTCACGAACATGTTATGAACATGTAGTACAAAGAAGTGTTAGTGCACTGCGAAGTTTTGCTAACATAACATGTGGCTCATCAGTGTCTTCGTTATGTGTTGGTTTTAAGTGTTCGTCTTGCGCTTATGGTTTGGAAGTTCTTATGCAGTTTGTTATGTTAGGTTTTGCCGTCAATTCTTAGGCTTTGTTGCATTATGGAGAAGTAGGTAAATGAAAAGATCACGTACGGCTCGATTTTCACCGTTTAAGACACAGTGGGTGATTCCGGGCTGAAATGATATTAATGAAGACACACTAAATGCGGCACTCAGAGAGCTTTAATGATTACTTAGGCCTTCACTTAGTAATGGGTTTGACAGTTTTGTCATACAAAAGTATGTCAAACCTTCACTAAGTGACGGCTTAAGTAAATATTAAATATCTCTGAGTACAGCAGTAACCTACTAATATTATAAATGTGAAAGTTTGTGAGGATGTACTATGGATGGATGGATGAATCTTTGATACTCTTTCACGCAAAAACTATAGAATAACAAAATGAATACAAAATGTGGTTGAAATTTTGAACACAGATAGTTTATAACCTGGAGCAACATATAGGATCCCGGTATCCCGGTAGCATGATCCCGTGGGTCAATTATCAAACTCCACGCGGGCAAAGTAGCTGCCACAAGCTAGTGTGTACATAAATAAAAAAAGTAAATTAAAATAATGACTGAATAAAATATTTTTTATAAATGTCATTTTGTTCACTTTATTTTAAATTTTATTGCACTACGGGCACGCATGACAGAATTTAATTGGTTTTGGGGAATTTGAATAAATAAGAGAAATGTTTATAAAGATATTTTGGGGGGAAGGTGAAACTGTTTACAGAACTAACCACTTGAAGCGAAATCAGTTATACAACGAAAATAATCCGCCCATTTCGAAACTCAAGTTTTCTGTTAAGAACATAAATTATCTTAACGATAACTATATTTTTTTTGCGTTTTATTGAGAATGTAAGATAGTTTACTTATTAACTATAATTATTATTTCCTTTATTCATTTTCTAACATATAAATCACATTTCAAAATATTTATTACACAAAGGCATATAAAAAACATTTTTTAATAATATAAAAAAAAAAACGGTCGTCCACCGGTGACGGCAGCAGGGTCCAAGCTACTGATGGTTAGGTCTCCAGAGACAGGAACCTCCTCACAATACGAGACGTATCGAGAAGTACTGCCTTCTGAATCAGTTTATTATTTTTTAAATTATTATTTCATCTTCTAAAATATCTCAAAAGCCATCCAGTCTAGTTTGTTACTTTGCTTTACAACTATTGACAGAACTAAAACAAGATCAACAATTGGCGAATAAAAACGATAAGCAAGTCAGCAAGGTAACAGGGTCAAGTTGGAACAAACACGTAGCGTAAGTAAGTATATACGGCGACACATCACACTATATTCCCAGTATAACATGGCCTAGCTTTGTATAGACTTTCCGTGCACTGAGAGATTTACATACAACTGGTTTGCATAGTTCGATCGGTCGCTGTGCGTACCAACTCTGCAATAATATTTTTCTAACCATCTGCTCCAAGAAAGGTATAATAAAATGCTTCTGCAAGCGACGGATAAAGTAACTGTTAAGAATGTTTTTAAAACCGCAAAGATCAGTGATTATTAAGCTTTTAACATTCATCACCATTCATCACCATCCAGACGAATGGCTAAAAGCTATAATAGCTTTTTAAATTCGTGAACTTAAAAAGCTATTATAGCATTACAAATACATGGGTTAGGATGTAATTCTGGCTGTCATTTGTAGAACTTTGATTAGTTTTATGAGTATCAATAGGATTTTTACCAAAAAAATCTAATAAGTCCGTCTGATAGAATCCATAAAATAATGGACACCAATAAGATAATTATATTTTTTCCTTTTTTCAGTTAAACAGAAGATGAAGATGATTCAGTGCTTTTTAAAATCGTGTCAAGTCGTGTGACATCACAGGGTTAGTACTTTTTACCCAGAAAGTGACGTCACAAGCCCCCACTCATGATATTTAATACGTTTTATTTTCGTAAATTTTGAATAGTTCTCCAATTAATTTTGTTAAAAGAACCACATGATTCTTGGACATCATAATGTTAAAGCAATTTTACGCTAGTACATTGACTAAAAATATCCAAAAACAAAACACTACAGCACCTGTTTGCTACTAATTTAACTTTGTGACGTCACACGCGCTGGGGTTTATTCGGGAACCGTCGGCACGTTTTCGGTACTGGATTCAAAAACTTATTTTCAATTTGATATAACTTTTAAATTAAAGGGAAAAAATAAAAACTTATGAAAGTGAAAGTGTTATGAAAGTTATGATCATCTCATAAAATAAGTAAAAAAAATGATTCAAAGACCTAATTATCATTCTTCACACAGTCTACTCATCGTTGTGTTGGTCTTCCTCTATGAATAGGTAATATGTCAGTTGACAAAATAAAATCTAGTTAGACCGTCAGAGAGATTTCCAAAAATTGTTGGACACTTTTTTTTTCTTTTTGCACGTAAACCAAAAATGAAGACGATACAGTGCTTCGAAAACTCGTGTGACGTCACATCGCACTACATTTTGATCACGTAGTGACGTCAAAGCCGACTCATAAGCTTTGACGCTTTTTATCTTCTTTTCGATAATCTAACTGACGGTCTAAACGGAATCATATTTTTTTTTACTCAGGACCCATCCCTAATAAATACATCATTATATTGCCCTCGTCCCAAGTTATTGTTGTAGAGGCCTAAAGATGATGATGACGAAGCCTCAATTGCTATGAATACGGAAAACGGCAACCACAAATTCTATGAAAACGTCAACAGGCAGTAAATTATATCATTTGTAGACCCTGTATTGGATGTGAAGTCTGTCAAAGCGATTGAAAGCCTTTGCTGCTACAGTTTCAGTTGCATTCAGAATGGTCACTCAAAACATGGCATTTGAAAACAGGGTGTAATGTTCTTAATACCTCATAGAAAAGCGAGTATCCTGCAAACACACGGGTGTTGTATGGTGGGCTATACCCGACAGATAATGTTGGACGTTTCTATAATAATCAATGACGTATTTTATACATAGACACGTCATGAACTAACATGGCGGCGCTTCAAAACGACGATAATATTAGATAACTACTTTGACGCGTAAAGAAAGGGAAAGAAAATATGACACCGTACAGCGGGATGCCTGTTGATGCCTGTTTTCCTCATGTTTTGCGCAGGTTTACACACACGATTTAAATTAAGAACAAACGTAGCGTCGCGCGAGAGGTTGGTGCGTAACTAAGCGCGATGTGGCCAATTGGCTTCATTTTATGTTGTCATTTTTGAGGGCGGACAACGTATCTATAGTTTTAATATTTTATTGATAATAATGGTATTTTCTTTTGGAGGGTGCAAACTCTGAGCAGAACGGTGGACACCACCCGTGTTCCTTCTAAGCTATCTGTTTGAAACAACTCGCAGCCCCGACGGGATACTAATGGTCTTAAGTTGCGTATTATTTAATTATGTATATACCTACATATATAAGAGCTCTCATCAAAATTCTAAATGACTTTCTGGAGTTCCCCTACATTAATTATAATATCAGTAGAATAAAAAACACAGCTACTAAATAAGTTAATAGAAAAAGTTACTACTAACAGTGGTACGGTGGCTTTTAGTTAGTAGTATAGTAATAATTAGTTGGATTTTTTCTTAAAGAAAGTGACTTAGACCTTAAACAATACTTTGTTTGTGTAAAATAAACGGTTACACGGAACAAACTACGCCATTTCCTTAGCTGTCTTAATAGAACCCCGTGCAGTATCGCATCAAAGTACTTTGTGTTTTACCTCGACATGTCTTGAAGTTTCAAGTGTGCACTAAGTGTGGCGGTACCGTTCATCGTTTTAACTTAAGAGTAAGAGCGTGCATTCTAAAATTTAGCAACGGTACAAATAGCTGCTAAATTAATAATCATTATTTTACCAACCCGCCCTGGGCTCGCGTGGTGGATATGAGCCTATCTTTCTTTTAGAGAGGAGGCCTGAGTCCCTGCAGTGGGAACATTATAGACTGCTGATGATGATGATGATGATTTTAGTACAAGACAGAGCAATATTGATGCCGTGTCGTCTGACAAAGGAGAAAAGAAGAAAAGAACGTGTTGCGCTGATCCCATTTAAAGGTGTTATTACCTGTCGGGGCTGTTCAAAAAGATACCGCGGCTTCGACATACAGGGTTAAGACGGAACATGGGTGGTTTTTAGCCAGTAGAAGTCTGACACTCCCTTCCCAAAAGCGGGAGGGGTTATTTGATTGGCCTGTTGGTCTAGTGGTTAGTGACCCTAACTGCTATGCCGGAGGTCGTGGGTTCGATTCCCACCCAGGACAAATGTTTGTGTGATGAGCACGATCATTTGTTCTGTGTCTGGGTGTAATTTATCTATAATATGTATGTATTTAGAAATATATAAGTATGTTTATCAGTTGTCTAGTACCCATAACACAAGCTCTGCTTAGCTTGGGACTAGATGGCGTTGTGTGATAGTTGTGGAATATTATTATTATATTATTATTATTATTCCACCCACCATAAAAAAATGTGGTGTTATTAGAACAATATTTCAAAACAGTCCCAGTTATCGTATGCAGATTTATTACTTACAGTCGTTATGGGTACCCAGAAGCCCGAAACTTTGACAATCAGACTATGGAAGATACCACGTTTACCCGTTTACCCCGTTTTACCTGTACTAACTGGGTTATAAAGAAAAATAGGCAGTCCCTCCACATAACCACAACATATTTTTATTTTGGGAAAAAAACCAGGCTGATCAGAAATATCACTATTAATCACACTATAATCACACTAATATTATAAAGGCGAAAGTTTGAGTGTATGTTTGTTACTTCTTCACGTAAAAACTACTGAACGGATTTGTATTAAATTTGGTACACAGATAGTTTATAGCCTGTATTAACACACAGCATAGACTTTATCCCGATTTTATCTTCCCGTGGGATAATTTTTGAGTTGTAGCAGGTGAACCCGCTTGCAACAGCTAGTTCAAAATAAAAGCGAAATGTTTGACAGATATAACGTTGCCAACTTTCAGGATACGCCGCCTTTCGCGAGCACTTGATAATCTTATGACCGCATCAGCGAGTGTAGATTGCCTAGCTGAATAATGCGCCAAATATACGTACATTATTTAGTGAAAATTTGCTATTAACATTCTTAAAAGAAGAATGCACCTTCTTAAAATTTTTAATCATTTTTTAATATTGCGTTTATGAAGTAGGTAATATATATGCTTCTCAGGTGAGCCACATGCTTCAATCAATGAAATCAATGAATCAATGTTAATTAAAATATGTACCACCAACTTCTAACAGACTTTCCACGTACTCTAATTAATGCATAGTTCAAAGAATTTAAAACATAGCGTAAAAAGTTTTACTCCCAGCCAGCTTTTACAAGACTTAGTTAATTACCTACTGAATGTTATTAAAATTAACACCGAAGTTTTTTTTTCTTTTGAAAAGGTTATTTTTAAATTTTATTACAAACTAATAAATTCAAAAGATTTGAATGAGCAAGCAAATAGACAGTGTCTAGAATTATGCAGAATATTCTATACCGATAGTACGTCCGGATTGATTCCGACTTCCATGCGAGAAATAAATAGTACAGGATACTTCTATTTAAGTCTATTTAAATATAAGTAAAATTATTATAGAGGTCAGTCGTAGTCGTATGCCACCTTGATAACGGCAACAGCAGCTGACTTCTGTATCAATGAAAACGTCATGTAGGAGCATCAGATATATCATGAGTGGCATGCGACTACGGCGGTCTTCTATAATAATTTTAGCTATATTTAAATTGAAATAAACAAATTCAATATATGAATATCAGACAAGAATAAAATTATTTTCTTGTTTTCTAGTTTTAAGGCCGCGGTTTGTCGAGTTTTGGTTTTTAAACTTTTTTTTTTTTCAAGTCCAAAAATTAAACAACATAACATAACATCACGCCTAAAATCCCTGACAGGTTAGGCAGAGATGCACTAATAGAACACTCCGAATTCAAGACTTCGTGACTGCTTCTGCGAAACTTCTGATGGAAAAACCCAATAAAGATTTGCTCGAGCTGGTAGAACCCCGGACCTCATGCACAGCAGCTGCGCTTGTGACCACTAGCCCAAAGAAGAAGTCGAAGAGGAGGAAAACGAGTAAGTCAGTCGGTATCCCATTTTTTGTGAAGTGTAGGAAATCATCAAAATGTATCCTCCTGCTCTAGGCAGGTGTCAGACTTCAATTGACTAAAAACCACCCATGTTCCTTCTTAGCCCTTTTTTTTTTTTTTTTTTTTAAATCATCGAATAACCCCTCCCGCTCTTGGGCAGAGCGAAAGGGAGTGTCAGACTTCTACTGACTAAAAACCACCCATGTTCCTTCTTCGCCCTCTATGTCGAGGCCGCGATAACCGTTGGACTACCCGCGGCCCCGACAGGCGTCGGCCCTTTCGGGCCCCTCCCATGTTGCTGACATCTCTTTGAGGCGCGCGTGGAACAAGAACGCGCCGTCGACACGGCCTGTTTTCGTCGTGAGACGGACGGACGGCGAGTTAGCCCATCACTCACCGTCCACAGGCCCGCGTCTACGGTGGCCGGAGGTCATCGCGGGACCCCCGACGCCCGGAGCGCCTCCCGCGGCGGCTGGGACGAGAGGTTCTCTCCCTCTCGCGTTCCGCCACCTCCTTCGCTAGCATCACTGCTTCGCAGAAGGAGGCGACGGCGTCCCATTCCTCCTCGCCCCGGACCATGGCTTGCACCAGGGCCGGGCGCGAGAGGTCGCCGCCGCCGATCGCCGCTACGAGAACACGGCGGGGCTCCGCCCAAGCGGGGCACACCTCCACTGTGTGCTCCACCGTGTCCTCCGGCCGATCCTCGCAATGGTGGCATCCGGGCGTTTCCTCCCGCCTGATTCGGTGCAGGTACCTCCCGAAACAACCGTGTCCGGTGAGGACCTGCGTCAGACGGAAGGTGAGGGCGCCGTGGCGCCTCTCAAGCCACTCCTCAAAGAGGGGACTTACCGCCACTATCGTGGCGTGCCCTGTTCCTTCTTAGCCCTAAGTGATCATTTTTACCCGACTACGGCGAAGCCAAAAGGAAGGGTAATGATTTTGGCAGTCTATGTTTGTATGTATTACAAACAAAAAATGGAAGTTAACATGGTACCCCAAAGTGTCACGTCGAGATAATAGGTATCGAGATATTATCTCGACGGTACGACGACGGTATTATCGAGACGGTAAAGATTGACATAATTATCAGTACATGACCTATTATGTATGTTTGTATGTTCCACCGTAGCTCCTAGACTGTTGAACGTATTTTAATAAATAATGTCAATAGATTCGTAAGAATAGCCCGGGTGACATAGGCTATATAAATTACCTTATCATTAACCTTGCTAAATGCAACTAGCAGCTGACTTCTGTATCAATGAGAACGCCTTGAAGGCACATCAGGTATCAGTGGCATGCGACTACGGCTGTCCTCTATAATAATTATCAAATTATATACTTGACGATTTTTCTTGTTTAATACTTTTTAGACCGCGGTTTTATTAGTCTGCGTTTATATTCGTAGTCGGGTTTTAGGTTTTAAACTTATTTTTTTATTTGAACAACCCACAGCCCCAGTGCAGCCGCAACCCTTAAAGCCTTAAAGTAAACGATGACAATATGAAATTAAACTCAAATAATAAACAATAATACCAACACAACCATACTTGGTTTCACACTGCAAAACCCGCTTCAGAATCCAGGTTCTTCCCGTAAGCTATTGCAATAACTCATAAGCGAACGGTTCAAAACTGGATCAGATCTGATGATGAGATCCTAAGGAAATTGAGGGCCACCCTCAAACTTTATAGGTACCTACTTATTACGTTTTTTATATATTTTCTAAATTTCTTATGCACACATAAGCCTTTAAGTCGACTGATGCTGTCAAAAACAATTCTCATGCTGATATTGATTTACCGAAGTATGTGAAAATTTATTATGAGAGAGAAAGAGATGCAGGTAGGTCTTGGGTTCGAAAATATAATCATTCATTATAATAACCTATGGTATGATAATGTGAGATTTTTGGAACGAAGTTCCTTATCGCGCGTTGTGAAAGGGGGCTAGACTATTCTTACGAAAAGTTGTCACGACACTTTTTGCTATAGTAAGCTATTGTAAGCTGTGCGGCGTCGCATGTTTCTCTGTCTGTCTCTCTCTCTCTTATAGAAAGCAAGCCAGATATTTTATATTTTAAATTTATATAAAAAATAATATAATTAATAAATAAAATAATAATAACAATAATATAAGTAAATAGAAGTAGTAGTATATGGTATACTACTACTGGTGCCGGTGGCTGGTGGTGCTGGTCTGGTGGTGGTGGTACTACTGGTGGTGGTATGGTGGTGGTGGTAGTATATTAGTATATAATATTAATTAATAATTATATTTTTTTTTTATTATTATTATTAATTCTTTTGGTCATTCTTGTGCTGTTTGCGATAGACTTTAACTTCGTTCCATCTGGGTGTCCCTTGACACCTCTCAAGTTTTTTCTATGTTAAGGTGTGTTGCGGAATGGAAATTTTTCTTGATGGGTTCAGCATCCTACATTTCAGTACCTACTTTATCCTAACGCCATACCTCGGACACCTTGTTTGGTAGGGTGGGAAATCATCAATTGACTCCTCCCGCTCTGGACGGAGCTGTAGCGAGTGTCAAATTTCTACTCCTGTGTGTCTGAGGCCACGGTATCTCTTTCGATCAACCCGCAGTCACACTTAGGACATCTAATTATTATTTTACAATAGGAGATCGGACTGAGAAAAAAAAATTGATTTTAATTAGTCAGTTGGATTATCGACAAATATTGGATACGTGTTTTTTCTATTATCAAATTAATAAAAAAATACGAAAATAAAACGCGTCAAAAATCAGGAGTGGGGGGGGGTTGTAACGTCATTTGTAGGCAAAAATAGTACTGACATGTGACGTTTTCGAGGAGTTCACGAGTTTTCGAAGCATTGTATCTTGTCAATGTCTTCATTTTTTGTCTATGTGAAAAAAGAAAAAATACGTGTTCAATATTTTTTGGAAATCTATTTGACGGACTATTTAGTTTTTTTTTTGTTTGTTTTAGTCTCGTGGAGATAATCAGTTTGGTATTCTGTACACCATTCGTTTCTGATAAACGCTGTAGGCATAAAAGGTGGGTATCTAGATTTAGGTGTATTTTATGAGCACAGAGTCTAGACCTTATTTCAACAAACTTATAAGTCTCGTAGCTTATAAATCGAGTACTTTACGTTTAAGGATTCTAACCTTCTTTAAGATAACTAGTTTTCTTAAAGTTATCCTAGTAAAACATTTATGTTGTAGATAGCGTTACTAAATGTAAAGATTTCAAGTTTATTGGACGTCAAGTTTTTTCACATGCATTAATAATTTTCACTAAAGTTGTGCAAGGATCTTTGTACTGCCCGTCGAGGCAGTGGGATGTAGTAAGAGATACCGAGGCCTTGACATAAAGGGCTAAGCCGCCAAAAAAAAAGATCTTTGTACTAAAGAGTAATAAAACGAACTATTCAATCTGTTAATTACTTCCAGTAATATTTACTTACAAATGGAGAGAAGTCCCGTGTTTGATTCCCTGATCTGTGGTGTTATTGGGCTTTTCATTTTTAGTTGAATTTCTCAGTAGCAGCCATGGAATCTGGATTTGTGCCCAGTTGGTGGCAATAAGCTCGCCTCTTATTACACGAGCCGTCAACATAAAAAAAAAAAAATATTATGTCGTATTATTTTGCTTTGACCCCCTTTTTTTTGGGGTGTGGGAAATCATCAAATAACCCTTCCCACTCTTGGGCAGAGCGAAAGGGAGTGTCAGACTTCTACTGACTAAAAACCACCCATGTTCCTTCTTAGCCCTTTATGTCGAGGCCGCGGTATCTCTTACAACATCCCGCAGCCCCGACGGGTTGTTTTGACCCCTCAGACTTTTAAAAGTAAACTAAAGACAAATATTGTAGTGAGGCATAAAAAAACGACTATGAGAATTTCAAATACTTAACATTTGATTTATGATGACACATCTCATACTCATCATGAATTTCTATTGTCGTTCAGAGCAGTCTTTATTTTTAATCTACCATAGTTTTTGCCCAATCCCATTGATATAGGTCGTCTGAAAAATTGATTATTTGGCGTTCCACAAGCACTCCCACATTGCCTAGTTATGTGCTGTTTTTGCCCATGTGGCGACAGCGACATCTATCGCAACACATGCGAGCTAATGGCAAATCCTGCCTCGCGCTATCGAAGTTATAGGCTAATTAAATAGAAATATAGAAAATCCCGACTTACACAATAATATGTCGGGCAGTTAGCCCACCAGACACAACACCCGTCTGGTCGGGGGATACTCCCTTTTTCTATGAGGGATGAAGAACTTTACAGCCCTGTTCCTAATACCCCTTAAGCTGGTGACCACGAGCATGAGCGTCAGCACAGCCTTCGTGCAGCTACTTCATCATCACTTTCTCAAGCCTTCGAGTAGCGAGTCATATCGCTAGCCAGCAACCACGGCTTCATAGGGCTTCATATATTCTTCATCGGCTCCCTTTTCTATAGGGGATGAAGAACTTTACACTCTCATACACTCTCATACCCCCCAAACCCATTTCTACAAAATTCCTGAGAGCTGATGAAGAAGCATTATCATTCATTCAGTCTTTATTTATTATCTCTATGTATTAAGGATAAAGGGTTACCGCAGCATGTCTCAGTGTGTGCATTAGTTGTATTCATCTTCTTTATGGTGTGGTTAGCGCCTAAACTTTTTTTTGTTGATGTGAAAACATCAATATGCTCTGAGCAGAGCGGAAGGGAGTGTCAGACTGCTACTTGACATGGGCTTGACCGCAATCTTGCCCTAAGGGCAGAGATGAGGTCAACGATGGAACGAGCTTACCCAGAAGAAGTCTATTAACTCTCGACTTAAATATATTGGGGTTATATGAACTCGGGAAAACCGACGCAGGCAGGGAGTTCCACTCATTGGCTGTGCGCATAATAAAAGTGATAACCGGCAGGACTAAGGACGGGCTCGATGGAAGAAGGGAGATGGTGGAATCAGCCCGTGAAGGTCCTGCGCACACTTTTCGAAGTACCGACAGCTTGGCAACCAGCTTATCGTCACCAATAGCCTCCTGGATCTGCGCTCTACAGAGTCAAGTGTGGCAAATTGGTATTTGTATTTTCTTCTTAGCCCTTTCTAATCCGGGGCCACTTCGAAGAGTTCCGTAGCCCCTGTTAGTGTCTAACCTTTTGTCAGACTTTTATGAGTCCCATGAGCCTCTACCTTGGTTTTACATGAAGTCAAGGAGTCAGTTGTTAATAATTGCTTTACTGCTTAGCTTTGCTTTGTTTTAGTTTTGTTTTTTATTAGTTTTTTTTAGCTTCTCTTTAAATAATTTAATTTTCTTTTAATTAACATGTTACTTTAAATACAATTTATTGTTTATGAATAAATGACTGGTGTCATCATAATAGTACGACTTTGTCAAAATTAAATTAATAATTTAATTCTCCACTTCAATTTTAAATGTACAAAACTACACGACAATCACAGCAAAGTGTCGTGACAATCGCAGTTGCAACATGCTGTGATACGCGGTCGTACGTCGACAATTACGTACGTGTTGTCATAGCGCTTTCAACTTTGCGTCGTGCAATACGTGACGAGCATTGCGTCTGCTTGCAGCGTTGCAAGTGTTCACACTTCGTTTTTAATTTGTTTGGTTTTACTGAAACTATATATAACGGGTAGTGGGACCACGTTTTTTTATTTTCTCAAATTAATAAAAATTTACGGAAATAAAACGTGTCAAAGTTCATGAGTTTTGACGTAGCTTTTGACGTCATTTTGTGGGTAAAAAAGTAACCTTGTGTCGTCCCACGACTGGACACGACTTTTCGAAACACTGTATCGTCTTCATCTTTTGTTTAAGTGAAAAAAGAAAAAATACGTGTCCATTGTTTTTAAAAATCTATCTGATGGACTAATTAGATTTTTTTGGTGAAATGCCCTATTATCAACGTATATGTACACAACTTTAACATAAAGCGATTACTGAATAAATTACTAAGAATTTTCAAAACATTCAACTTACGTTCTTCAAATAATTTCGGAGATTTGTATGATCTAAAACTTTGGATGTAAAGGTGAGGCTATAAAGTGAGCGCAGCGAGAAAAGGTGATAATCGAAAAAGTAAATCGTGTAAGTTGTGGCAACCGACATCACATTAACATTGGTCAGATAGGCAGCTGTTTTATGTAAAATACTGGTATTGGCTGCATCTGGATACTCTAAAAACCACATTAGAGCCCCAACTTAATTTGTTAAAGGCTAGGTATATGAAGTTAAAATGGTGTGAGTACAACATCATCACCATCATCGCCTATGTATTTTCGTAATGCTGGGACAACGACCTCCTCTCTTTTGAGAGGGAATGGGCTATGATCTACCAAGCGGGCCCAGTGCGTATTGGTAGAAGGTACAAGTCTTCAATTTTTTTTCTAGGACATGTTATTTTCCTCACGAAGTTTTCATCGAACCCACGACTGACTGTTTGTAAGTCGAGACCGCCTCCACTGGACCACCGCTGCTCTCTGAGTACAACAAGCGTTCTGTTAATTCTCGGGATAGCCCAAGCTTTCCTGAAAACTACACGTACAATTTCATAGATGTTTCATAGAAAATAACAGCACTTAATTTTTAGTTAACAAGATTACCTAACCCAAACTTTTGAAAATAAGTCATTACAAACTGATACAGAACTTAGATACAGCCCAAATCACAAAAGATGTTGTGTGCATATTTTATTTTAACTTCACTTTAATGCCTCACTTTGACGACTGAAGTTTTAATGTGAACAAACTCGTAGGAAATCTTACGTAAACAAACAAATAGCACAACACCACCATCAGCCTATAATGTTCCCACTGCAGGGACTCAGGCCTCCTCTCTAGGAGAGGGATGGGCTATAATCCACCACGCGGACCCAGTGCGGGTTGGTAGATGTCACATGTCCTCGATTTTTTTTTGGTTCTAAGACATGCCGGTTTCCTTACGATGTTTTAACAAATAGCACGATGAATCAAAAATTATTTGTTCCAAAGAATATCGCTTCAACAAAATTAGCCTAAAGCGAGACCTATTCTTAAGGATCCTCCAGATTTATTACTAAAACTTCGTTTCGTTTCGTATTTTATTTACTTCTAAAGTTCAGTTTATCGGTGCCGTAACATTTTCTTTGGAAAGTCAATTTTATTTACTGTAATGTTACTTTGAGATAAATTGGAGCTTGACATCATTCAGGATACTTAATTTTGTTTTGACTGAATTTCGGTACTGATTTACAGGTATGAATTAAGAGATGAGTTAAGATGGACATTCAATTTTGGTGGATGTGACAGAAGTGGGGGGCTAAAGAAATGTGGATTTGCTGAATGAGGAAAATTATGGAAAGAAGTAAATAATGACTCGAAAGATTCGTAGTAAGAATCATATTTCGCTGACCTCAATAGAGGATCGGACTGGGTCAAAAAAATATGGTTCTAATAAGTCCTTCAGTTAGATTATCGAAAAATATTGGATACGTGTTTTTTGTTTTATCAAATTAATAAAAATAAACGAAGATAAGACGCGTCAAAGATCATGACTGGGGGGTTGTGACGTCATTTGTTGGTGAAAAATGTACAACTATGTGACGTTTTCGAGGAATTCACGAGTTTTCGAAACATTGTATCGTCTTCATTTTTTGTTTATGTGAAAAAAGAAAAAATACGTGTTTACGCCTGCGTGTGTAGTGCAGTGTTTTGTGTCACACATAGCTATTCAAATGGGGGTAGGCGCGCGCCGTACATTCAACCGATTATTGTGACTTTATTCTTCCACCTACATTTTTCTTTACTTTGTATCCAAATTGTCATCGTAGCGGCAACCTCTCGCTCCGCATATTAATATTGTAAAAATACTGTTTAATCCTGGATTACATTCACCTTACCTCATTCAACGGGAGTTTCATTGAGAAATCTGAAGCCCCAACATCTGGCGACCGTGACAGGACCTGCATTTCTCACGGAAAACAAGTTCGTGAGCACGCGACCACGCGCTGCTGGTGAAACTATTGCGCCGCAGCCGCCTTTCAACCAAATCAAGATATATCATATACCATACCTGGCTTCCCTGGAGGTGCACCAGCCATTGCAGCCACCGCCGGTCAGCGATCAACATTCAGCATCGTACCGCAGCCTCGGCCAATGGTGACCTGCATTTTTCACGGAAAACAAGTTCGTGAGCACCCGACCACGCACTGCCGGTGTAGCCCTTGCGCCGCAGCCGCCTTTCAAACAAATCAAGAATCACACCTGGGATTCCTGGAAGTGCCCCAGCCATTGCAGCCCGCCGGTCAGCGATCAGCGTTCAGCATCGTACCGCAGCCTCGGCCAATGCAGCTAAGTGCCCATTTTTCCTTGTGAATTCCCTGTTACCTACCTGTTACCTTACCTTTATACCCCATACCCTTCATATATCTATCCGATACGTATTTGAAATAGCGTATTAGAGTGCATTGGTGTCTGTAGTCATTGTAGTGTCTAAAATATTACATGAAAACACCATACGCAGTTAATTAAATTCACATTATCTATTAGTAAACGATTTAACTATCAAATTAAAAGTTATTACTCAATAGGAATAATATAGGCCATCCTCCTATGATAATATCGTAGTTCTTTATTCGTGTTTGATCTCAGGCTTATATCTGTCACTATAAGCATATATTTCACCAACATCGCCGAACATTCCAGGTCGACCTCTCCGTGTAACATAACTTCGGGCTGCCTGCCGTGTCACCGTGTGACAACGGGAGCCCCACCGCTGCACGGGCCGGCCTCAGGTGACGTTAGGCGAGGAGCGTGAGCTAAGTGTTTAATTTTTACATTCTCATCAACTAGTTTGTGTCTGTATATTTCCATAATCAAACCTATTAAGGATCAACTTGTTTGGTTTATTAAATCCGTTTTATAAGGTTTGAGCTCACAATGGGTAAAGATAATGGAGGTGAAACTAGTACAAACGATCCTCGTGAATTACAGGATCTTATAGTGAAACGCAGTTCCATAAAAGGTCAAATAACTAAATTCAGAAACTTTTTATCAAATATTACCTCTAAAGAAACGCTTACTCAGATTGAGTTAGCGGAGTTAACATTAAAACTAAACAAATTTGAATCTATTTATAGCCGTTTTGATGACTTGCAAAATCAGATAGAAGTATTACACTCTGATAATTTATCTAATGAGATTGATGAGCGTGATACTATCGAACAACTGTTTATATCCAACATAGCAATTGCTCAAAGTGTTACACAACAATATAACTCGAACCGTCATGATGAAGCTAATAACAAGGATTTAAATTCAAGTCAGATAACTACAGGTCCGTGCAATCATGATCATCATGACATAGGTTTTAAATTACCCCAAATTCAAATTGCCAAGTTTGATGGATCTTGCTTTCGCTGGCTTGAATTTCGTGACACATTTTCATCTATAGTACATAATAACGACCGCATCGCTCCCATTCATAAATTCCATTATCTTATTTCGTACTTGACTGGCGATGCAGCGCGCATTATTGCTAACTTGGAGGTATCCAGCACTAATTATGCGTGTGCTTGGAAATTATTATGTGACAGATATGACAATACCCGACAATTAGTAACTCATCATATAAATTCATTATTATACATAAAACCAATCACAAGCGAGTCCGATAAATCATTACGATTCTTTGTGGATCATGTTAATAAAAATTTACGCGCTTTAACTAGTCTTGGTATAGGTTCACGTGACTGGGATATTTTACTCATTCATATAATGATCCCCAAGCTTGATAGCTGCACCAAGGCCAAGTGGGAAGAGTACCGGGGCACGTTGGATACCAATGCACCTAGTTTGCAACATTTTTTCAAGTTTCTTGTTGATCGCGCTATCGTACTTGAGTCAATAAATAGCGGCTATTCATTCTCTAAACCCAAGACTCAGACAATGTCAAAGCCTATCGATTCAAATAATAAAATAAAATCTCATCAGTCTTACATTTCTAACAATGAAGACAATAATATTTCTGTTAGATCATGCGGCGTTTGTAATGGTGATCATCGACTTTATGATTGTCCCGCCTTTTTGGCTAAAAGTGTGGATGACCGTATCACTGAAGTAAGCAGATTGAAACTTTGTCATAACTGCTTAAGGTCTGGCCACTCTGCACGCAATTGTCGCATGCATCCGTGTCGCATGTGCAATACAAGACACAATAGACTCTTGCATAAACAATCAAGCAACAAAAATATTTCTAGTGTTGTCACCATTTCACCCGACATCACTGACGATACTCTCGTTAATTTTTCTAATCAAAATAACCATCAAGTTCTTCTATCTACTGCATACATTGAGGTAGTTAATCCTACGACCAATCAAACACAGAAGGTTCGTGCTCTTTTGTATTGCGGTAGTCAGTCATCATTTATTACTCAATCTCTTAAAACAAAACTGCTTTTAGAACCGACTACCACTTTGCATGTCAATATAATTGGCATAGGCAATAAAACTACTACTCAAGCTACAGAAACTTGTATAGTTCAGTTGAAATCTTTGATGAAACATTTCACTGTCACTTCTTCTTTTCTGGTATTGCCAGTGTTGACCGGTAACATACCTCGAATACCCGTTGACGTAAAACAACTTAACATTTCGAGTGATTACTTTTTAGCGGACCCTCACTTCCACCAACCAGCACCTGTTGATGTTGTTATCGGTGCCGATATTTTCTGGGATATTATTGATCGTGATCAACTCTCTCTCGGTCTTAATTCACCGGTATTGAGAAGTTCCCATTTCGGTTGGTTAATAACAGGTCCTATGTATTTTAATTTACCCAAAAACAATAAGTTAAAGGAAATTGATACAGATTCGAATCATTCAGTCGTTTCTTATGTATCATCTACTGATGAAATACATCAAGAACTAACAAAATTCTGGGACTTAGAAAATGTTCCCCAAACTCAACCACTTATTAGTCAAAGTGAGAAGGCATGTGAAACACATTTCTTATCGCACACCTTCCGTTTAGAAAACGGTAGATTCTCAGTTAGTCTACCTTTAAAGGATACGCCTGATTGTCTAGGTGAATCTTATTCACTCGCTAAAAAACGCTTGTTAAATTTAGAAAAGCGATTTCGCAAACAACCACATGTGAAATCGCAATACGTAGAATTTATGCGTGAGTACGCAGACTTAGGTCACCTTTCAGAATCCGCTGTACCTATACCTTTTACGTCTTACTTCCTCTGCCATCACGCTGTCTTTAAAGGCAGCAGTGAATCCACGAAAATTCGAGTCGTATTCGACGGCTCGGCTCCTACTTCATCGGGCCAGTCTGTAAATGACATCCTCATGGTCGGGCCTAATATGCAAGACTCACTATTCTCCATATTAATAAGAGCTCGACAACATAAGTTTCTTCTCTCGGGTGACGTCGAGAAAATGTACCGTCAAGTCCGTGTACATGAGGAGGACCGCAACCTTCAACTTATTTTATGGAGAGAGGATGAGTCCTTGCCCATCAAAACGCTTCAGCTAGGTACTGTGACTTACGGAATGGCAAGTTCCAGCTACCTGAGCACTCGGTGCCTATGGCAGATTGGTGAGGAATCTTCTGATCCTATGGTTAAGGAAATCATTCAACATGATTTTTTTGTGGACGATCTCATTACCGGTTCTGAAAGCGAGGATACCTTACGTTATATTCACAAATCTGTAACTGAAGAATTAAAGAAAGGATGCTTTAATCTTCGTAAATTTAAGACTAATTTACCCTCACTGTTCGATTCAAATACTCAAACTGATGATAACCTTCTAGTAAGTGAGTCAACTAGTACCCTAGGTATGGGATGGAACCCATCAACCGATCAGTTACATTTCCCTATCAAACCATTTTCCTCCAATAATAATTTAACCAAAAGATCATTTCTATCGTCTTTATTTAAAATATTTGACCCTTTGGGACTGATAAGTCCGTGTGTAATAAAATTGAAAATGTTATTACAACAACTATGGCTGCATAATTTGACTTGGGACTCTCCAATTCCACCTGAAGCTCAAAGAGATTGGAACGATTTTATACAGTCTTTACCTTCCCTTTTATCTCTAGAAGTTCCGCGTCGCGTTCTCTGTGATGAACCTACATCTGTAGAGTTACATTCATTCAGTGATTCATCCCAAAATGCATACGGAGCTTGCATTTATTTACGTTCAGTTAATGCTGCGAACGAGGTCACAGTCAAGTTACTTTGCTCTAAGTCTAAAGTAGCTCCGATTAAAGGTGCAACTATCCCTCGTCTGGAATTGTGCGCAGCCCTATTGGCAGCAAGATTATGCAAGGCTGTCAGGGATTCACTGCGATATGAAGTTCAGCACCAGGTACACTGGTGCGATTCGTCAGTAGTGCTAGCCTGGCTTCACACCAGTTTTATAAATTTGAAAACATTTGTAGCCAACAGGATTGCGGAGATCTGTGAGCTAACCGATGCTCTCTCGTGGCGCTATGTACCCACATCTGTTAATCCTGCTGACTTCATATCTAGAGGAGTCAGTCCAGATAAACTTGGCGAAACCCAGCTTTGGTGGTCAGGCCCTTCATTCCTCATTGAGTCTGAATGTAATTGGCCTGTCTTGAAACCTAATAAAATAAATAACAATGACTTACCAGAAATTAAACCTAATTGTACTGCCACTCATATTGTTTCTCAAAATGAATCCATAATTAATTTTAAAGATTTTTCTAGTTTAACCAAAATCAAACGGATTTTCGCTTACGTGCTAAGATTTATTAATAATTTAAAAACGAATAAAGATAAATTCCTCGGCAATCTGACTGTTGACGAATTAAATAATTCATTTCATCATTTGTGTCGTCTTGCACAGCAAGAATCATTTCTCTGTGAATATAATTTGCTATGTAGCAATAAGGCTTTGAGTTCTAAATCAAATATTTTATCATTGTCTCCATTTTTTAGTGACGACAAGATCATACGAGTTGGTGGCCGACTAGGCTCATCTGATTATAATTATTATAAAAAACACCCTGTTCTCCTGCATGCTTCGCATCATTTTACCAAATTGATTTTCGAGTACGAACATAAACGCGGATTACATGCTGGACCGCAATTATTGTTGGCCGTTGTTAGGGAATACGTTTGGCCAATTAACGGCAGAAATTTAGCTAGGCGCATTTTCCGTAACTGCCCCAGGTGCAGACGCTTGCAGGGCAAGACTATTGCTCCAATAATGGGACATTTGCCCTCACAACGTGTCACGCCTAACTTTCCATTTCGATCAGTGGGAATTGACTTCGCTGGCCCATTCCTAATTATAAACAGAAAGGGACGATATTTGTTTTTTTTATATGTCTTCGTTTTAAAATCTCTCACCTTGAAGCCGTAAGCGATCTATCAAAGGACGCCTTTATCATGACATTCCGAAGGTTTGTGTCACGAAGAGGCAGGCCAGCGGAAGTATTCTGCGACAATGGACGCAACTTTGTCGCGGGAGCTAAAGAACTTAACGATTTTTTTAAGACTTACCAAAACGACATATCTGATTTTGCATGTTCGGAAGGCATACAGTTTCACTTTTCACCAGCTTACGCTCCTCATTTTGGCGGTATTTTTGAGGCCGGTATCCGTTCAGCAAAATATCATGTTAGACGAGTAATGGGTAATTCCCACTTGAGTTATGAAGAACTTCAAACTCTTTTCGCTCAGGTAGAAGCTGTTTTAAATAGTAGACCTCTCTGTCCTTTATCTGCCTCTCCTGACGATTTCCATTGCCTTACTCCTGGGCATTTTCTCATTGGTCGGGCACTCACCGCTCTGCCTGAACCAGCTGTTGAAGATTGCCACTCAACCAACTTGCGACGCTATGCCAGGCTGCAGCAAATACACCAACATTTTTGGCAACGCTGGCAACGCGAATACATTGCCGAGCTGCAACTGCGCCGCAAATGGAGGACCAACGCCGCCACAGTCAAAATCGGAGATATGGTCCTATTGCAAGAAGATGGCGTTCCACCTCTGTGTTGGAGACTTGGACGCATTACAAGACTCTTCCCAGGACAAGATGGAGTCTCACGTGTGGCCGACATCAACACCAATAGAGGAATTATACGGCGCCCTCTCGTTCGCCTCTGCCCCTTACCAACCGAAGAGGAGCTACTGAAGGGTTGAAACTTCGGAGTTTCAACGGGGGGAGGATGTTTACGCCTGCGTGTGTAGTGCAGTGTTTTGTGTCACACATAGCTATTCAAATGGGGGTAGGCGCGCGCCGTACATTCAACCGATTATTGTGACTTTTATTCTTCCACCTACATTTTTCTTTACTTTGTATCCAAATTGTCATCGTAGCGGCAACCTCTCGCTCCGCATATTAATATTGTAAAAATACTGTTTAATCCTGGATTACATTCACCTTACCTCATTCAACGGGAGTTTCATTGAGAAATCTGAAGCCCCAACATACGTGTCCAATATTTTTTGAAAATCTATCTGACGGACTAATTATAATTTTTTTGTCTGATCCCCTATAATTGTCCCTTTTTGGCTGCGGGACGTTGTAAGAGATAACGGCTTTGACATAAAGGGCAAAGAAGAACATGGAGGTTTAAAAAAATAAGTGGTCCTTTTTTTTTGGCGGGTGGAAATCATTAAATCCTATATCCAGAGCTCTCAGACTTCTACTGACTAAAAAATAACCCATGTTCCTTCTTAGCCCTTTATGTCAAAGCCGCGGTATCTCTTACAATATCCCGCAGCCCCAACGGGACCTCAAGTTACAAATCGATATTTGCAATAACTTTAACTAACTGTTTGTTGAAATGCATGAACATGTTTCCTTGTTCATATCAGATATCACCGAGACCAAATCTAATTTTAACTGGCTTCCAAGATGGCGTCGGTCCACCTCGGCAATCCATTCGGCTAATCTGCACACATATTAATTGATGAAGACACAGACGCGTTCTTGACATCTGGAACACAATTAAGGGGGCAAGACCATGTCCAGCTGAGATCAACCTACATGTCATATTGCGGGAGTGTGGTAGTTTTATTTAAAGACTTAGTTTTGGAGCTTGTGGCTAAATAACAGACGATAAGGTTAATTTTTAAGTGAAACAGCGCTTGCCTAGGTTAGTCGGTAGACGGATGACCACTCATTACATACCAAGTTACCTACATGCAAGTCTGAGGATGGGTGACCACCCATTATATATCGAGTTTCCTTCGTGCCTCGAAAAGCATGTTAAGAGGAAATGCGGGAGGTCTTTTCTCCATATAAACACTCTCGCCTGTTTTCTTTCTTGTTAATGACTATGAAGCTATGATTTTTTAAAGAATAATAAATACTACTTGTACGCCCCTATGTTTTGTTTTTGATGACACATTATTTTTCTTAGCACTAGAACCCTCAAAAAATGCTTAAAATGGCTTATTTAGATCGCTGTTAAAAAACGCTTTGTACAAATTTGACAACTATTAACGAAAAAAGAAAAACATAGGGGTACAGAATACATCTTTCTTATTTAGTGTCTAAAATATCTTTTAAATTGGCACCATATTGGAGGAGGAAATAGGCGAGAGCCAAACCTAGAAATATGACTTTTTACGTAAGCTATTGAGTCGGATCTGCAGTTGTTCTTATCTGCCGCACGGGCGGGCGCGCCTAGGTCTCGCAGAGCGACAGCGATAGTTTCTTCAAATACCTAATTTTCAATAGTCTCTCCGCCCGCATATCCTCTTAAGCCGTTGATCCCGGCTGTCATTTGTGGATCTTTGACAGTGGCCTGAAAGTCTAACAACCTGCTTTACTGGGGTGTGTCGTATAACTCAGTGCTAAGCGGGTTGTGGAGGTCAGATAGACAGTTGCTCCATATAATATACTGGTAATTAGCTGTATCCAATTAGAAATAAAGCCAACCTCAGCATGATTGTGAAAAAGCTTGGCAGGTGATAATGACTTGCTGTGGTTGGACAGATTACGTTTGATATATTCTGATAGTAATAATGTGGTTTGCGGTCAAGTATGTAAGTAGGTACTATCTATACAAATCTAGTAGGTACAGAAAAATAAAAAATTCAAATTAAAAACTAAAACCCGACTACGAATATAAACTAATAAAACCGCGGTCTTAAAAGTATTAAACAAGAAAAATCGTCTAGTAAGTAGATAATTTCATAAATTATAGAGCACAGTCGTAGTCGCATGCCACCTTGCTAATGGAAGATGACTTCTGTATCAAAAAAAAAACGCCATGAAGGCGCATCAGGTATCAGTGGCATGTAACTACGGCTGTCCTCTATAATCTAGCAAATTGTTAACTTACTAGAAGATTTTTCTTGTTTAATACTTTTAAGACCGCAGTTTTATTAGACTTTTTTTTTTTTTGCAGGGTGGAAAATCATCGAATAACCCCTCCCGCTCTTGGGCAGAGCAAAAGAGAGTGTCAGACTTCTACTGACTAAAAACCACCCATATTTCTTCTTTGCCCTCTATGTCGAGGCCGCGATAACTAGTGTACAACCCGCGGCCCAGTTTTATTAGACTGCGTTTTTATTCGTCGTCGGGTTTTAGTTTTTTAACTTATTTTATTATTTACCTTAACTTCAAAGGTGAAACTGATATTTCAATCTTTAATAATAACAAGACGCAACGAGCGGCATGGTTGTTCGAAAGAGATACCGCGGCCCCGGACAAAAAGCACTAAAAGGGACATGGGTGGCTTTTGGTCAGTAGAAGTCTGACACTCCCTTCCGCTCCAAGCGGAGCATTTGGTGATTCATCAACCTCCGAAAAAAAAGGGCAATATAAACCAAAGTAACGATTGCATAGAAAATTCGACAATTGAGCATCCGTCACGTGGACGGGAACAAGTGACGCACATACGAGTCGCTTGACGCAAGAAGCATTACCCAGGTCATGGACGCACCGTTTTATCTATATATAGTATGTTTAGTAACCTTCAAGTGTCTGTTGTTGTCTGCAAAATTAAATAATTACTGAAATTTGATAGTGTAGCTCTGTGAATTACAAACAAACGTCTATTGACTCGACTTTTAGAAATTTCTCTGTAAACAAAACGAGCATTCTGACCCTTATGTAACAAGCCTTTCGATCTTAAACTGTTGAAAGACAATGGAGGTCATTCAATAAGCAAAAAAAATCTATGTTAAGGTTTATCCACTCCTCACTAATTAAGGCTCATTGAGAATTGAATAAGAACTGAAGGGAGTATTGAACAAAAACTATTATGAAGCGATTGCGTGTCTAGGCCGGCCTACGCATTTGATGTAATCAGCCAGACTTGCCCCTAATTAAGACATTGGTGGTTAACGTCAGTAAAAGATGGCGTTCAAATAAATCAAAATTGTGATACCGAGATATTGTTGATGTGTGAACGACAAAAACCAAAGAGAGGATGCCTGTGTCCCAGCAGTGGGAACATTAATAGGCTGCTGATGATGATAATGATGAAGTAAAAGACTGTTTTATTTCTTACTCTATTGTCCTGATGGGCAAAAGTCTCCCCATACTTTACCACTTTTCTCTTCGTACGGTTTTCTCCGGCCAACCTCTCACAAATGCTTGTAAGTCGTCAAACCAAGGTTTTCGACTCCAGTTTTTCGGTGTATTGTGATAGGTACTGGGAATTCTGTCGCTAAGGTCAATGCCTACGCTCCATTGCCCTTTGGCGAACCTTCAGTTTGGACTTATGCGACTCATTCAAAAATTAAAAAGTAGTTTTAAAGAAATAAGATTTATTTTATTCTTCTTATCCATGCTTCTTACTAATAATTTCTAATGGTGTTAACATAATTGTTAAGACTACCAACGTTGAACACCTCCCCCCAAACCAAGGTAAATAAAGACTTTGGCCAGTGGTAAATAAGAGACAATTAATAATAAGTTTATTGACACAAAAACACCTTTGTATACAATGCTACGAAAATTTCACACAGGTACATTGGATTTTATAAAGAGGCTGCGCAGATAATTAAAACCCTGCATCCTAAACTAGGGGGACCCTGTGACTTAGGAGTCAGTGTTCTACTGTAACTTGGTGTACAAAAGAAACCTTTATTTGTGTGTGTTAATAAACCCTTAAAGACCTGTATTCAATATGAACATGAATGTGTGCGTATGTGTGTAATAGCTGTGTAAGTGTGGTGTAGTGTGTTGTGTGGTAAATAAGAGAATTATTGGACTACACACATCAAAAGTGTCTAGGGATCAACATATATTTTTGCAATAACTTTTCTCCTGATTGATATTAATTAAAATTTTCTTGGATTCATCAAATAAAGTGTTTTCGTTTGTCACAGTAACGATAAACCAAGTCACCTTTGCATTAATAAAGAAATTTGCCATTTTCCTAATAAAGGGATTTTTGACATTTGAACCACTAACATTAAAGTTCGAAAAAAAGACTGAAATAACAGTTTTCTTTAAAATTTTATTGGGTAACTTAAACAATTAATAATCCGTGTTTCTACCGCGAACACTAACAACACAAGAACATCGGTTTGGCATACTCAAAATGAGTTCATCCAAATCACGCTGTGGAATGGCCGCCCATGTTCGTTGCAACAACAAAAAAAGGTCTTCTTGCGACTGGATACCCTCCATATTCGGCAGAGCTCTTCTCTGTAGCATATCCCATGCATGCTCAATCGGGTTCAAGTCTGGCGACTGAGCAGGCCAGGGCAGGACATTGATGTTAGCTGCGGCGAGAGTCTGTCTTACAACTCTTGCGGTGTGCGGTCGTGCATTATCACGCATTAACTGAAATAAGGGACCGATTTGCACTTGTAGAGACGATGACGTCTGATACAATCGTCTCAGCATAAATTTGAGCGTTGAGGTTGCCTCTGATCCAAATCAACTCAGTTCTTCCGCCGATCCAAATACCCGCCCATACCATGATGGTTCCACCACTATAAGGATGGACTTCCTGGCAGGATTTTAATCGCTGTTGGCGTCCAGGGGTTCTCCAGTGTCGTATACGTCTTGTATCCGGTCTCATACCAAAACGAGACTCATCAGAAAAGCACACGAAACGCCATTGTTCTTCTGCCCAATTTCTGTGTTCAAGAGCCCATTGATATCGAATCCTACGATTGTGCATTGCTATAGGTGGTATCCGTAGCGGTCTTCGGGAATAAAGTTCACTTCATGCAAGCGGTTTCTGACTGTTTGGTCGCTAATTAAGTTCCCTGAAGAGTGATGAAGCCTCACGGCTAACATCATGGCGGTTATTGTTGGAGCTCTTCGAGTTAAGATTTGAATGTATCGGTCTTGTCTCCGTGTGGTGCAGCGATACCGTCCTCCATGGCGCTCAGCCACGGTACCAGTGCTTCGGTAACGTGTCCAAAGTCGACTGATAACACTCTGACTTGTATTCAGAGCTAAAGCCACAGTACGTTGCCGGGAACCAGCTTCTATCATTCCCACGGCTCTGAGCATTTCTTCCCTGCTTAAATGACGTCGCCGCTCCATAATAACGTTGGTTTTAATCAGTAGTAGGGAAACAGTAAGACTAATAATGTCTTCAATGCGTTGTATGTTTTTATAGGGAAAATATTGACAGCTGATTTTCATCTTTTACTCGAATTTGATTCACAGTTCCTGATTCAAATTATGAAATGCACCAAAAAGGATCCATATAAATTTATAAAATCATAAATTTATTACAAAGCCACATCTCAATCTCAAGAAATCCGCATAAAAATGCTTGATCCCTAGACACTTTTGATGTGTGTAGTTTCTTCAATATGCCTAAACGAGCCAATTGATATGTCTTCCTCTTTTCAACAAGTTATTATAAATTAAATTGGTAAATCATCGTAATGTTAATATGAATTTAAATGCATCAAATAGATATTTAACATTGCGATAATACTCGTACATTCATTCACAACGAAATAAATTTCAAATCTACCTATTATTGCCATTGCTGAACTGACAGGCACAGCTATCCGTGGTAAATGGGACGTGGAGCTAGTAAAGTAGAGGATAGTACCAATTTAATTTACTTTTGTAAAATAAAACACTACACTTGGAGAAACAGTCAAATTGTTTTACGGGGCCTTCGTCGAGTCATTGTGTCGGCACTTTTTTGGTTGTCGCCACTTTTGATTTTAGCTTTCAAGAGTTGCAGTAAATCGACGTTGTAACAATTAAAAATCACTCCAAGAATAATATTATTTGTTTAATTTAAAATTACATCACACATTACAGCCGGGAACAACGGCTTAACGTGCCTTCTATGCGCGGAGGAAACTTGGCAAGTGAAAGAAAAAGATTTATGTAATGGGTGATCAAATATCCAAAGACCAACCTAAGCAAATGTGACTTAAATGGAAGATATATCCGAGCATCTCTAATTATCTAACCAAGATCTCCTCTAACCATCACCATTCATTGAACTGTACACCACTTCTGAGGAGATCAGCGGGTCTAGTCAAACCCGTCGGGGCTGCGGGTTGTTTGAAAGAGATACCGCGGCCTCGATACAAAAGGAAAAGAAGGAACAGTGGTTTTTATTAGTCAGTAGAAGTCTGATACTTCCTACTGCTCTGCCCAGAGCGGGAATACTCGTTTGATGAATTCCCACCCTAAGAAAAAATATAATTAAGGGTCTGGTCTTAAGAGACCTGACGCAGAAACAAATATAAACAAGAAACAAAGGGGTTTGAACTTTTTTGTATGGAAGCTGGCATATCTTAGCGTGTTTTGTTTTTCCTTGTTAATTAGTGTAAAAATTGTTGGTAGACAGTAGTAAATAAATATCGACCCACCGCCATTTTGTTTTTTTTTCAAAATCCATGTATGTAGTGGACATATAGACAAACAAAAAATGTCATGTCACATGATACCCCAGAGTGTCACGTTATTGAGATATTTGAAGGTAATTATTGACATATGAGTACTATGACCTCATAAAAATTGACCTTTTACGTGTCTATAAGTGTTTATTATTATTAGTAGGTACTTACTGATTATTGAAAGAGAGTAGGTACATTACATATTACTAGGAGCACGAGAAAAATATTCATTGAAATAACATAGCGTTTCATTGCGATGAGAAGCGATTTTCTCGTGCGTAGGTATAATAATAATCAACCTGGGAACTATTATTTGGATATATTTAACAACTGTACATGTAATTAGTCTATTTTTAATGATTATGATTGTTTGTCCTCGATCTTTACCTTTAACATGAAACTTCGGGGTACCGAGTTAATGGACATTTCTTGTTCGTCTATAATAAAGGGTGTAAAAGTACCCTTAACGCAACGAAAGGCATTTGTTCTCCCCACCACTGCGATCATTTTTTGGTTCTAGACCATACCTGGGACCCCCTAGTTACAGAGATATTGGGGTCAAAGTTACAAATTTTGAACAGCTGTTTTTGTAAATACTAGTTTTTCAAGTTATAACTTTACTTAAATTACCTCTATGACCCTTTTACTATTCAAAGCATCCACTAGCACAAAGTTTTAAGAGTGCTACATTGAGTTTAACCGTAAAATGTGATTTTTGACCCCAGAAAAAAAAGTCAAAAATTTTTTGCGTAGGAGTACTTAGTTTGATGTACAGAATGCTTGGTTGACGTATGTGTGAAGGGCTAATTTACACCCTGTATGTCCATTAACCATACTTAGCACTTTCATCGAAAGCCGCGATTTCGAAAGTAAATCAAAATTGCGGGCAGGTTAATATTCCACATCTGTTCTATCTCCTTTACCACCCTGCACTCTTCATAGTTCCAGGTCAATTGCAGTCACCAACAAAATGTACCGTCCCCGGGACAAATTGACAGCGGAAGTCTCGAGCTGGGACAGCCTTCCCCGGCGACTGATTATTGCATTTCAATATTCAATGGATGCAAGACGAACCTACAAGTTTCCAAACAGAAATTAGTTTCGAATAGGATTCTCAGTATTAGTTTGGAAACATAGTAGCTATTGATGTAGGAAAATGTATTGGGTGTTATTATTTTTATCCGACTGCGGTGAAGCCCAAAAGAAGGGTTAGGTATGTGTCCCTTCGGGGCCGCGGGTTGTACACTAGTTATCGCGGCCTCGACATAGAGGGCTAAGAAGGAACATGGATGGTTTTTAGTCAGTAGAAGTCTGACACTCCCTGTCGCTCTGCCCTAGAGCGGGAGGGGTTATTTGATGATTTTACACCCGCCAAAAAAAAGGGTTATGTGTGTGACCTGTATGTATGTATGTACCTATGTATGTATATATGTCCGATTTTTTGTCGCCTCATAACTCCTGAAGGGATAAACGGATTTGAAAAAAAAAATTATCCGAATCCGTCCGTTTTCACATTTTCTTAAACAAACAACAACTATTTAACATAGATGTAACAGATAACTCACTGCAGATTATGCATGGAAGCGGAAGAAACGCTACAGCACGTACTCCTAGAGTATATAGGAGCGTTGTAGATCACCGGACACAAACTCTGCGATCCCATTAACTCTCCCGGAACCTGCAGCAGTCTGGAAAGGCTGCTACAATTTTGAGACGACCTATATTGATCAGAGTAGGTACTATTTAAACATCACGCACAATGACCCAATCATGGGGCTAAGTACAAATAAAAGCCTAGTTAAAATAAACTAAACGTATTCAAATGACTGTGTTTCTATAATATTACTAGCGGAAGGCAGACGTCTTGCCGGACAGCAGCGCCACCTACCGGGTCTATTGTAAATCTAAACCATTCTCAAACCACTTGAACAAAATAAAATGACAGAAATGAATGACATAACAACATGCTTGTACTTTCAACACTGAAAAAGTTTCAATTTGACAGCACAATGGGGATCTGAAAAAAGTTTTAATTTGATAGCAAAATTCCCATTAACAAAATGATCCGCCATTTATTGAATTAATTTGTTACAAAAAATGTGATAAATGAAGAACCGCTCGACCGATTTTGTGCAAACTTGAAGTTTGCACAAACCATCTACAAAATAGTCCGAACAAAGCCTAAACATTTGGTTTGTATAGGTGAGCCCGTTCTTGAGTTATAAAATTACAACGAAAAGTGGCATTGATTATATCGTGAGGAAACCCATAGTAGATCACCTAAGGTCCACTTTAGACCCCCTGGTCTAAAATGAACCTTTCATAATAGTAACTGTATCAGTCTGTAACCATTTAAGAAAATAGATCATTATAGAAAAATAATATGAATCGCGTTAAATTTCGTAAAACCGTCACAGACGCGGTTACTGATATGTAAGGTCCATTTTAATTTTTTTAATATGTTCTGCTTAAGTGGCCATTTTAGACCCCCAGTTTCGCCATACAGATTGATCAATAAGTGCTGTTAAGTCAGAAATTAGTTCCAAATAGCACTCTAGTATTGGCTTCGTAACAAAGTGGTAATATTGTTGTAACTAAATATGTTAGCTAGTGCAATTTCGAACCGAAGTTTATCGGCAACGGACTACAATTTGGGTTTGTGTTAAGTAATTTAGTATGTTAAAGTTTTAAACTAAGCTCGATTAGCGGGGCATTGGTTCATTTATATAGTTTGTAATTACACGGCTGATTCGGTCAGTTTCTGAATTGATTACATTTGTAATCCTGTGCAAACCGTAAATCTAATCAGGGTTTGCCTACGGTATCCCTTTTATTTGCTATGCTTGGTTTACTAACCTTCCTAGATTGATAAAAAACCTATTGACTGAGCGTACCTAGTATTCCAGTTTTATTTTTATTTTAAACACTTTTCCCTACACTAGGAATTTCTCCTGTGTCGTGGGTGCGTTCACAAACATTTAAACTCACATACCTAGACCCAGAACTGATACTAGGACTGACACTAGGTTAGACCTATTACCATGTGATAAAGATTTTAAATAAGGATTATTTTGGTGAAAACTTTAAGTTCAGCTTACTGCTTACAGCAGTTTACAGCTTCTAATCCTGAATTTGGTTTTGTGCAACTTGACATAAGAAGACTTGGCTTTACTTAGGTACCTAATGTTTGGTTTTTTTATAGTGACATGATGACTATCATTATTGTAGACTTTATAACTATCTAGTCGTTTTCTTTTTTATACCTGGAATGTTTGCTTCCTTTTTATTCTTTAATTTATTCAAATTGCTGTAATTGGTCAACGCAAATAACTTGTAACTAAATATTATAGATTTATATACATATTATGTGGAAGCTTGTAATTAGCAAATGTCGCTTATGCATGACATTTAAAACTATTATTACTGCCGTACTTAGAAATATTTAATGATTACTTAAGAGGTCACTTAGTAAAGGTTTGACATATTTTTGTATGACAAAACTTTCAAAACCTTTACTAAATGATGGCCTAAGTAATCATTAAAGGTCTCTGAGTGCGGCAGTCAGTCTGTAAGGTTTCTTTAAAATTGAATAAATATTTTTTTATAAATAAATAAAGAAAAGGAGTGTTAGTAAACCTTGGGTTACACTCCATTTTTTTTCTTTCAAAGTTTGGCACAAAAATATTCACAAAGTATTACTCAATAGTTGAATGTGACGTATTTCAAATACTTTTCTCGTCATCGCCTGTCAAATGCATGGCCTCGTCGCTTGAAGTAAACCCTTAAAGGAAACCCAGGGATCCATAATCGAGTGTGTCAATTGCACGTAAACTAAACACAGGATAGACGATCGTAATACGGAGGTGAACAAAATCATAGGTACTGCAGAATATCATACTGTAACTGTTTGTCAGGAGTTTTGTGAAATGGACTTATAGGACATTGTAAATTGAGGTTCATCATCTTCATCAGCCTATAATGTTCCCACTGCAGGTACTCAGACCTCCTCTCTAGGAGAGGGGTGGGTTATAATCTACCACGCTTGCCCAGTGCGGGTTGATAGATGTCACATGTTTTCAATTTTTTTGGTTTTAAGACATGTCAGTTTCTTTCATCGTAATGATAGCAGTGAGAAAAAAGGTAATGTATCTACCTAGGTTCGCACCCAAGATTTACTGTTCGTAAATCGGGCCATCGCTGCTCAAAGCGGCTCAGGTTAGAGTGAATGAATGTTTGACTTATTTTGGATTACTTCAAAATAGATAAGTTTAATATTATGGATTTTATTCAAGTCTGCTCACTCCTGAGAAAATGCCTATCCCCACTTCTTTCATTTCTCGCGAGACGACACACTCTCCTTCCAGTTGTAACGGAACCTGCCTAGTTAGTTCCTCCGCGTCCTTTGAAATAATGTTATTTAAGATAATTTTATCAAATTTTAATTTAGTTTTAAAAACCGGCCAAGTGCATGTCGGACCACGCATAATGTAAGGTTCTGTAGTTGCCCATCACAAACATGTGAATTTACTAAACTGTTCCTGCGGATTTCCTGCAGGGTTCTGTCCACGGCCTCAACTGCCTTCCTAATGACCATCGTACACTCATCCCATACTATCAGAGAGCAATCCTTGAGTACGTGTCCCATATCACTGTTACGTGACACACCACAAACAGGCGTTTCGGCGCTCTGTAAATCGATGTGAATTTTAAACATGGCATGTGCTGTCTTGTCGCCCGGAAGCAGTGTGGTAGCGATTCCTGACGACGTGGCGACGCTACAGCAATGGCAAATTTGCTTTGCCACCTGACCTCTGCAAGTATGCTAGTTTTTTTTTTTTTTATAATATTCCACAACTATCACACAACGCCATCTAGTCCCAAGCTAAGCAGAGCTTGTGTTTTGGGTACTAGACAACTGATAAACATACTTATATATTTCTAAATACATACATATTATAGATAAATTACACCCAGACACAGAACAAATGATCGTGCTCATCACACAAACATTTGTCCTGGGTGGGAATCGAACCCACGACCTCCGGCATAGCAGTTAGGGTCACTAACCACTAGACCAACAGGCCAGTCAAAGTAGTAATAAATGTTTTTCCTGTTCCACCAGGAGCATCAAAAAAACATTTAACCCTAATTTTTTTCCAAAGCTTTCAAGGACGGTGTCATAAATTTGGTTTTGCTCTAAAAGAACAAAGCGACATGGTCATTTCGTATGGTGGTAATTTCGCCCGGATCCTAAATTGTCTCAGCGTTAAACTCCCGATTTCCACGGCCAGTCAACACCAAAAGTCGATGAACAGAATAAACATAACAAAACACCTGTTCACAATAAAATGCCATAAGTTATAGTCGCAACTAGGAAACAAAATAGCCTGTACACCAGAAATTTACAAAAGTCGTTAAACACGACTATTTCAAAAGTATCTGTGCACTAGTATTCCTAAAGTCGCCGTACACCATCAATCCAAATGTCGCTGAACATCATTGTATCAAAGTCACTAAACAGCTAATTTCACCTGACTAAACTAACTACTACTAAATATAGAAACTGCTGATATTGTTATTATAGAACAAAGTGTTTAGTACTGAATAAAAGTATAATTAAAAACGTAATCATTTATTTATTAATAGCACAATCAAAAATTTTAATGATATTTATAAATTATAAAAAAAAAACAAATATTTTAGATATTTTAATTTAAATCTTAACGCAAAATCAAAAATTTAATTTAAAAATAATAATTAATAGCGGGTATGGCCTCCATTCGCGTCTATTACTGCCTGGAGACGTTCGCGCATACTACCTACCATATTTTGACAAATATTTTGGCCCCTAAATCTCTCCCAAGTTTCTGTTGCATGAGCTATTATATTTTGTCGGGTGCGGAGTGTATCGGGATCCCATGCTTGCACCATAAGACCCCACAAATTTTCTATGGGGTTGAGGTCCGGGCTCTTCGGCGGGAATGGAATCTCCAAAATTTGCTCAGTGTTTTCATTAAACCATACTCGGCATACACGTGCTTTATGAATTGGACAGTTATCGTGAACGAAGTTTATTGGCCTCTCTTCTAGCAACATGACTTGTGTCGTCGGCAACAAAACATCGTTCAATATATCTATATAGCCCGCGCTATTTAATCGACCTCCTATCTGGATTAGTTCTCCAGGGCCACCAGAGCACATCCAACCCCAAAACCCAACAGATATTCTGCCACTTGCACGGTTATCGATTATATTACGTTCTGCATATCGAGTATTATTTATGCGCCAGAGCGACATACGACCATTTTCGGTAGAATGAAATGTTTTTTCATCCGAAAATATGACATTTGTAAAATCATAATTCAAACATCTTTGCGCAAATTCGAGTCTTAGCAATTTATGTCTTGCTGTTAACATGAGTTTTTTGGCTGGTACTCGGTGATGAATACCTGCTTCGTGCAGTCGGCGCCTTACTGTATTAAGGGACAAGTTGTTATTGATGGCTATTTCATCAGTACGAGTGAAACCGTTATTTCTAAAAGCGTTAATAATTGTTTGGTCGTGTTGGCGAGATGTTTTTATAGGTCTTCCTGTTTTTTTCAACTCCCTTATGTGACCATCGTCATCCCAACGCCTAAGCCAAAGATATACGGTGGTGCGCTGAAACAATGTTTAGCTATGATTAGACATAAACATATATTTCATATATTTCGATTTTAGGTTAAAAATATCAAATAAATAAATGTTATTTATTATTGATTTAAAATCAAAACTGTTTAATTGTTAAAATGTTTTAGAAATAATGCACACTTTATTTGTTTTTATTAATTACAGCAATCTTAATACCTATTTACAATTATTGTTAAACATGAATGCAAATATGATATAATATTATACGTTTTATTACTTACCGAAACTCCTAATTCTGCAGCAATTTCTGATACATTGTATCCTTGTTCTTTCAAGAAAACAATTCTGTGACGTTCATGCTCCGTAATATGCACATTATACGGCATTATTGTGATATTTATCGATTGATGTATCTCAATAATTTAATAAACAATTATGCACTTACACAACGTTTCAAATACTTCAGACTACGACAGTCGACAATCATACGCTAGACTAAAATTATCACAAGTCATGTGAATAGAAATAATAAATTAAAAATTAAAGGAAGGTAGGTTTTGTAAGATTCGCGCAAAGTAAATTACAACTACCGTCACAATAATCGCTTCGTAGATCATTAGAGTTATGTTTATGTTATTTCATATTATAGATTAGTATGGTTACTGACAATAAAATATAATTGCTTTGTAAATAAGTATTGAAATAGATACTAACGTGTTAACATACATTGCAAGCAAGCACTGTCCCAAAAGTAGCTGAACAACATAAGCGTCAAAAGTAAATTAACATACGGCAACATTAAAAATATACTTTGTTAACCTAATTTTGTCTTTACTGCTGTTTGGTGACTTTTGATACAATGATGTTCAGCGACATTTGGATTGATGGTGTACGGCGACTTTAGGAATACTAGTGCACAGATACTTTTGAAATAGTCGTGTTTAACGACTTTTGTAAATTTCTGGTGTACAGGCTATTTTGTTTCCTAGTTGCGACTATAACTTATGGAATTTTATTGTGAACAGGTGTTTTGTTATGTTGATTCTGTTCATCGACTTTTGGTGCTGACTGGCCTTGATGCGGTGATGATTGGGGAGCTGGTAACCCATATTCGACCAGTGGATTGCCGCCGATAGAAATGATCACGTCGTGAAGTGAACTGAGACCGGTGTTCAGCGCGCGTTTATAAGTTTCTTCGACTTAGTCTCCAGTAGCACGCTTCAAAGCTCGTAGAAAATCTTACACATGTAATTCGACTTGATTCGACTGAAATCTCATAGATGGCGCTAACAATTCACTTCATTTTAATTATGTTTTTAGGCCTAAGTTAGTTATATTGCGTGATTTTTATAGTTTGAAGCTAGCTTTTAGCATGGTTAACATAATAACAACATTCAAATATGCGTCGTTAGATTACACGTTGTTAAAGAATGCGTTAAAGAAATAAAGGTTCACTGCTCGTTCCCCGTAGGTGATAGCGTGATAATATGTAGCCTTTATGTTGACCCGACTTCTTAGTAATATTCGTGCCAAATTTGAAGTAATCCATGCAGTACTTTTTGAGTTTATCCCGGCCATACATACAGACAAACAGATAAACAGACAAACAGACAAAAATTCTAAAATCTATATTTTTGGCTTCGGTATCGATTGTAGATCACATCCCAAGTATTCTTAAAAAAATATTCAATGTACAGTTTTGACTTTCCTACGATTTTACTAAATGTATAGATTTGCCTTTTAGCCAAAATAGATAGCAGGAATGGATTTATCGAAAAGGCGTCCAAACAAATTAAAAACACGTTTGAATGTGGTACACGGTTTATTCATCTTCTATTATCATTATATAATCAGAAGAAAGAAATTGTCTAAAGTTAATATAACCTATTTGGGCTCAGCTAGGTTAGATTAACTTTCAGAGTTAGGTGCAAGCCACTGCCGAATCACTGACGGAATAAAATGGTTTCACGTTCAAGGACCGTCAGCCTAGGGTATTGCAATGATTACGTGATCCCACAGTGGGGTAGTTAACAAAAAAAATCGAATTAGTCTATCCACAGATAGATATTCAAAAAATATTGCACACATATTTCTTCTTTTTTTACGTGACAATGAACAACAAACAATAAAGAGGATACAGTGGTTTGAAAACTCATGTGACGTCATATTCTAAAATGTCTTAGAATATGACGTCACATGAGTTTTTTTAACGGTGAGTGACGTCACAACCCCCCACTCAAATCTTTGACGTGTTTTCTCTTCGTCAATTTTTATTGATTTGATAAAACAGAAAATACGAATCCAATTTCAATCAATTTTCAATTTATAAAAATAATTCAATATTTAGAGTCAGTCAAGTCCTCTGACTTTCCTCTTATTTGCAGAAAATTGGAGTTTCTAATATATTATTATTATTTATTTATAAATGCAAGGACGGAACAAAAGGTCTGTCTTCTAAAACGAAGAAAAACGACGGTTTATGACAATATCATCAGAGTCACATGAACCAACCCGCACTCGTGGTGGATTAGCATCAGTCATTGAAGCAAATGGCACTATCCACCAGTGGAGGCTAATTATGCATAATCACGAAGCAAACACATTGCCGATCGCAGCATAAATCATTGACCACATTCAGAGCAGCAATAATGAAAGAGAATGAACTCTATCTCAATGAATCAATCAAATGAATGAATAGAAAGGCTGAAATAAAAATAACAATGGAAAATTTAAAATATGCCGAGAACAGACCACCTGGTTGGTGTAAATCAATCTTAGTGCACTTCAAAAATAAGGCTGAGGCTTAGACCATGATTTAAAATAACTGGAAGGGACCAGGCCAATTTGTGTGCTTTTTGATAATCTATTTTAAATCATTAAGTATCTGAAAGCATTCTAACAGTTCACTAATCGATATCGTCTATGTCTACCTAGGAATCGAACTCAGGACTCCATGTACCCCGTCGGGGCTGCGGGATGTTGTAAGGGACACCGTGGAAGGAATTCTTAGCCCTTTATGTCGAGGCCACGGTGTCCCCGCCGATGGGTGGTTTTTAGTCAGTAGAAGTTTGACACTCCCTTTCGCTCTGCCCAAGAGCGGGCAAACAACCCAAAAAAAAAATTGACCATGATGTAAGTAAAGAAACTAGATCGAACCAGGCCAATTTGTGTCCTTTGAAAGTCTATTTTAAATGATTACCTGTAAGCAATTTAGCAGTTCACTAATCGATATCGTCTATGTTCTATTCCAATAAGTACCATATGCATCGCCACATAATAATATGTTTTCTACAGACTGTATTTCGGAGAGTGAGCACACGAGCTCCACAAGCTCATTCTACGTCTTCCACGTGTGATTAGACGTACTACAGGCTACCCATACCTTGTCGATGTGGCACACATTCGCACGAAGCGCCCAGTGAAAGAGTAGAACTCCCTGCCTGCGTCGGTTTTCCCGAGTTCATAAAACCATAATCTATTTAAGCCGCGAGTGAATAAGCTTTTTCTGGGTAAGCTCGTTCCATCGTCGACCTTATATCTCTGCCCTTTTTTTTGGCCGGTGAAAAATCATCAAATAACCCCTCCCGCTCTTGGGCAGAGCGAAAGGGAGTGTCAGACTTATACTAACTGAAAACCAGCTATGTTTCTTCTTAGCCCTATATGTCGAGGCCACGGTAATTTGTGAACAACCCGCAGCCCTGATGGGACCTTATCTCTGCCCTTAAGACCAGATTGAGGTTAAGAGGCCTATTTCAGATTTTAAATTTTAGAGAACCTAAATGCAGGTTTTTTTTTCATGTCTGTGGCAGTATGTTTAACTCTAGGTCATGTCTGTGGTCTCCAATCTAGCACTTTATACTTCCATCTTCCATCGACATATATGGCCCGCCCACTTCCGCTTTCTTTTTGCTATCGCTTTTGCTATGTCGGTAAGTTTCGTTCGTCTCCGTATTTCAATGTACTTCACGCACTCGTACAGTCAGTACCCAGAATTATTTGATACCTCTTCTCACACCACTTACCTTATTATTTCTTAAATGAAGGGTCAGATGATGTTGGACATTGACTGTACTTAGAGGAAGATGCTCAACTTGGCTTGTTTCATAGCTCTCTGAGTGACATAATGCATGGTTACAACCAACTTTTATAAGGAAAATGTTAAGATATTATAAGCATGTGGTGGGCTAGACCAAGATAATAATAATAATAATAATATTCCACAACTATCACACAACGCCATCTAGTCCCAAGCTAAGCAGAGCTTGTGTTATGGGTACTAGACAACTGATAAACATACTTATATATTTCTAAATACATACATTTTATAGATAAATTACACCCAGACACAGAACAAATGATCGTGCTCATCACACAAACATTTGTCCTGGGTAGGAATCGAACCCACGACCTCCGGCATAGCAGTTAGGGTCACTAACCACTAGACCAACAGGCCAATCAAGATGATGTTGCGCTAAAATACAGGCTTGGTATTGAACTACTCTAGCTGACTTCCAACCCATAATTTCTACCTAAGGTACTCTACATCCCAGGGCACGCCACGATAGCGGCGATAAGGCCCTCTTTAAGGAGTGGCTGGAGAGGCGCCACCGCGCCCTCACCTTCCGTTTGACGCAGGTCCTCACCGGACACGGTTGTTTCGGGATGTACCTGCACCAAATCAAGCGGGAAGAAACGCCCAGGTGTCACCACTTCTTCTTTCCAGCAAAAACACTAGGAAGTGTCGAAGGGGGGGCGTTTTGGGGGACTGTCTCTTGTAAATAAGTAAAGTAAAGTAAATTTTGACGTTCGAAAAGTGCTGATTATCAGCCTAGTTTGAATAAATGAGTTTTGATTTTGATTTTGACTGTGAGGATAAGCCGGAGGACACGGTGGAGCACACCGTGGAGGTGTGCCCCGCTTGGGCGGAGCCCCGCCGTGTTCTCGTAGCGGCGATTGGCGGCGGCGACCTCTCGCGTCCGGCCCTGGTGCAAGTCATGGTCCGGCTTGACAGAGGTGTTACCTAATAGTAATTCATTTCGTTAGTTGTGTCCAGCGCTGTGACATCACACCAATATTATAAAGGCGAAAGTCCGTAAGTGAGTATGTTTGTTACTTCTTCACACAAAAACTACTTAACGGATTTGAATAAAATGTGGTACATAGATAGTTTATAACCTGGATTAACACATAGGATAGTTTTTATCCCGATTTTATCTTCCCATGGGATAATTTTCGAGTTGTAGCGGGCAAAGCCGCTGGCAACAGCTAGTTTGTCATAAACGTTACAGCACCATGCTGAGGTAGTGGCCTTTAGGCTTCGTACGTGACTAATTTTAATTTAATTTAAGTATGTCCTAATTTTAGGTGTTTCTCTGTTTTCTTTTTTCTTCTACCAAAACAAAAAAAAACATTTAGTAAATTAAATGCAAAACATACTAGTTGTCCACCTTCACAAAAACAACCATAAACAAGCAACGCCTACCTTATAAATAACTAACATAACAACGTTTTTTTTTTTCGTTAAGGAAAACTTCGTCCCGCCCTTGACGGCATCCCTGACACGAGTAAGCACTTAAGGCTCTCGGTGCAGCTGTAAGGGTGTTGTGTATCCTACCCTTTGTTACCAGCCATTTATTTTACTGTCTTATTCGTTTTAAAAGTGTTTTCTTTATACTCTGAAAGGAAAGCTGAAAAGGTCATAAGTTAGTGTTTTGAGAGGTTGTTGTACATGCTTTTGGATTGTGTTAGAGAAAATGAGGAAATAGATAAAATCGGTTGAAAGAGGACATAATAACAACTTGTCGCTTTTTATTTTCATTCCCACTGGGACACAAACCTACTTTCAATATGAGGGAGTTTTCCTTCATGCAAGCCCATTACGGTTCAGTAAATGCCGCATATTTTTGACTCCATGGTTCTAAGACGTGCAGTGTCTTCGCAATATTTTCTATCACCGTTTCGACAGTTGGTCATGAACATAAAGTATCAGCCTGATTTCAACCCATGACGTAAAAGTCATAAGTCAAGGCCTTTACCACTGAGCCATCATTGTTTCATGATTTCGATATTTATTGAAATTAGTTTTATTGCTGTAAAGATCGACGTAAAGTACAAAAATGTTGTCTAACCATTAAATAAAAACATTTTGCATACGACTTAAACCTACCAATCCCTTTTTAAACTTGCAGTAATCCTTAATGGATGTCGGTGTCTCTCCTCGTCACTCCTGGCTAGAGAAACCTACCTTAATGATTCAATTTTTTTCATACTAAACTAATCCACCATAAGGGTCCTTCCAGTAAGTTCCAACATCATTCTACCCATCTATCCAGTTGTTCGTCACAGACTGTCCAACGAGCAGATTAATGAGTGATCGGAATGGACAGACGGACTCTGAAAAATAGCTTTAGAAAACGTTGAGGTGAAAGACAGTAGAGGAAATACCTTTTAAGATCGTAATTAAGTAGGGTATTATTTTTGCGTAAGTACGAAGAGAACAGTATGATGTTTTTTGAGATTTTTCAGAGGAAAATAGGGTGGTTAGTTGGGTTGTTTTTTTGTGAATTAAAGTTTTCTACTGCATTTTCTGTGGTGGTCCAGTGGTAACGGCCCCGACTTACGAACAGTGACTTGTGGGTTCGAATCCAGTCAGGTATTACTTTGTGTAATTTATTTTAACACCACTGATCTCAAAACGGTGAAGGAAAAGTCGTGAAGAAACGTTTTAGAACCAAAACATTCGAAGACGTTACATCTACCAATCTGTGCTGAGAACGCGTGGGGGGTTATAGCCCATCCCTTTTATAGAGGAGACCTGAGTCCCTGAAGTGGGAATATTATAGGTTGATGATGATGATGACTGCATTTTCATTTCAAAAAAAGGTGACATTTCGGTAGGACTGGAAGCCGATGACCACAATAGTTGGGAAAAGGCTATGCAGATGGTGATTATGGTGCAAAAATGGAAATTGACTCCTGTTGTTGATTTCGTAGAGTTTCAATATAAAACTAGTCCAAATAAATGAGAATAAAGGCAGGTGGATGACGATTAAGAATTTCACTACAATTATCCGCCGTCAGATAAATTTCCAAAAAAATAATGGACAGAATTTTTTTTTCTCGTAAATAATAAATTATGACGATACAGTGCTTTGTGAACACGAGTGACTGTGGTTATATTGCATGACATTTTTTAACGACGTCATAAACCCACAGTAATGATCTTTGCACCGTTTAACTTCGTAAATTATTATTAATCTAATATAAGAAAAAACACGGTCGTATCCAATATTGTTCGATAATCTATTTGATGGACTAAATGGAGAACCATAAATGTTATTTAGTTTGGTTTAGTTAATTTATTATTAACCTAACCTAAATACCGCATACCGAATAATTAATTATAATTCGGTATGCATTAGACATTTTTCACCGCCCAACAAAATAAAAAAGGGTTAATTATTATTATTAGGTTAATTTTATCCTTTATTTATTTTGTGTCAAACTTATTACATTTTCTTATTTAATATTCTTTACAGGAAAAAGGAATAAAAAAATCATTTAAAAATATAAAAAATTTAGCCCACCGGTATCGGGAACAGGGTCCAAGGTACCGGGCTCCAGAGAAAGGATCCTCCTAACAATACGAGCCGTGTCCAGGTTAATTATTATTAATTAATTAAATGAAATGATGATGGATGAAATAAAATGCCTAGCAGAAGCCAAGTCAAATAAGGATGCTATTGGACTTGGCTTCTGCTTGTCATCGCTACAGACTCCTCCGGAGTTGTTGGCATTTAAAATCAACACAAATTTAAGCTGTAGTCATTTAAATTCCAACAAGCGATAAGATTCAACAGCAGATTTTATAATTGGAAACTCTGAAAGTCTAACCTTTTAGAGGTATATGTGTGAAATAACAGGAATCGTGGAAATAGAAACAAAAGCCACAACGGCAATAGGAATGGAACAAAACTAAGTAACAAGCGTTGTTCTTCCTTTTAACTTTTGAACTAAAGCTTAAAAGCCTGAAATTGCACGTGCATTGAGACTGACCGACGGGGCTCGTTCGCTGAAACTTTAATAAAAAGGTACACGCACTTTGTAACTCTAGGCTAAAGCATAGGTGTAGAGAATATGAAACGTTTTGAATGTAGGAATGTCGCTTATTGAAGTAAAAAAGTCCTTAGCGGCTCTGTGCGCTTATTTGAGACGGGTAAAAACGATTAAACTCGCATCAGGAGGACACTTGACCTGATTGTAAGCTCAGACCAAATACAAAGTAAAGACGGAACTCTGCGAACAGCAAAGTGAGGCCGCTCAAACTACGCCTCGCCGTGTACATACACAATACACGCACATACGTACAACATAAACTACGCCTTTGTCTTAAACTTTTTATTTGGTCTGAGACGTGTGTGCGTGTATGCGAGACGTAGTTTGACCGGCCTCACTTTGCTGTTCGCAGAGTTCCGTCTTTACTTTTTATTTGGTCTGAGATTGTAAGACGGTGCAAGGCGCTTGCACGAATGTGTGTGTGTGTCAAATGACAAAAATTAAATGTCGAGTTGATTTGAGAGAAAATTTTTAATTTAAAATAATTATAATAGTTAATAAAGTGTTACATTTTTTAAGTATTATAAATTGTCATGTTTTGTGTGAAGCGATTCGTGCGAAATTATTCCCTAACCATTCCAAAATATTCAAAAATGCACAACGTTGATGTTCAAGTTTTCACTTCTGCCAGCACTCCCTGAGTGAGTATTTTTTTTAATTCGGTACGTTGTTCTCATGTATTGCTGAATTCGTAATTTTTTATAAAAAATTTCAAGTTGCTGTGATATAAAATAATGCACTGCGCAGAACACAAAAAAAATATGTATAATCACAATATTTTATATGGGGACTATATTTCTTGTCACCAAGTTGTATCACCTAATATATAGAAACGTCACCACTAAATTTTCGTTCTCAGATAAACAAAAAGTGTTTCCAGAAATGAATTATCAAATTAATGTTAATATAATTATGTGTAAAATAAGAGCAACAAAAAGGTAGTGCATTAGATGAATATAAACTTCGTTCTTATAATAATAGTTTTATTACATAAACAATAGTTTTGTGCCCAGAATGGTAGATCTGTCACCAAATAATGCTGAAAGAAACCCTAACCCTAGAGGGTCGACGTCAAGGTCACCCCGAGGTTCGGTTAGTTAGGTTCCTTTAATCCCTGCAGACAGACCACTGAACTATTATAATACATACAAAAACATTTATTTGCTACTAGAGCCTATATCTCCATGATTTTAGGTGATTTATTGTGGAATTGATTTTATATTGTTTGGAGACTACGTTTTGATGACAAACCTACTATTTTGGGGACAAACCCTATTACTTAAGAAACACAATACTTATTAAATTGGCGATAGCTTAAATGATACCCATTTTATATTAAGAGAACGATAGCACATGTCACTGTAGTGGTTTAATTTACACCTACTGAATATCGAGCTCCTAAAACCTCCTCATTGGTCTAAAGGTTAGCAACCTTTGCGTGACTACTGAGCATGAGTTCTTAGGTTCGAGATTTTTTTTCAAGATTCTCTCGGAAGCTGCCCTTAATACGGATCTGGGCCCGATTGATGATATATACATGGGATTTAAAAACGGGTCAAATTTGGGTGTAATTTAAAGTACACTTTTGTGCATTACCTTTAGCGTGATGGTAAGGATAAAAACAAAACCCCAACATTATTTCCCTTTCTAAAAAATTGCAAGAGATTCGAAAAAGACTTATCCAGTAATTTACCTGTATGTCTTCTGATTAATTTTAACAGACATAAAAAGATAAATTAAATTGAAAAATATTTCATTATTTTTTTTATAAGTTTGAAAACATTTCTTAAAAAACAAACAAAAAGCTCAAATTAAAATATTTCTCTCTGACCAGCAACAATTTATTTAAAATGCGTCTGCGAAGTATTAAAGGAAAGCAGATTTTCTCTGTAGACATAATAAAAGTGTAAAACTCTCATTAAACCTCAACTAAATTAGTTTTAATTTTCGAACTTTGTTAGTATAAGAAAATTAAATGTTCTATCTAGGAAGAATTTACAAATTAAGTAGCTCGCAAAGATACTCTGAAACTTGCAAAAAGGTTGTAATGAAATTAAGCTTCATTTCTTAGATAATCTTGCGTGACAATTTCTAAAAGATAGTAGATTATTACTGAGGAGCTTATGGCTTCCTAATAACAGCTACTTGGGTTGATCTTTAGGTGACCGGAGAGCTGGCTGTTTCTTTTCTCAATGAATTGACATTGAAAGTCAGAGTGGCAATGCTGCCAGTCTTCTGGGCTTGTTTCGGATGTCAGTAATGTGGAGAAGTTCTGTTCTAATATATAGTTAGACCGGTGAAGGTGGCACGATGATCTGCAGAGCTATTGTGTATCTTTTTTAATGTCAACGGCTTTCATAGTGCCCATCAATTAACATTGAAATGGTTCCATTTTGTACAAAACCATAACCAATTTGACAGTTAATCGATGGACCCTATGATAGCCACTGACATTTAAAAACATACGCACGGCGAACATTTCCTGATATCGCATAAGATGGAGAGGTTTGGAAATAGACACCCAGGCCTTTGCGCAGTAGTGAGCAACAGGCTATGAAAAATAAGTGTATTTAGGTTATTGAGGATCTTGTGGCTAAATAACAACCGATCTCCAGGTTAAGATGAACTTTCATAGGTTGGTCTATTGCTTTCAACCGGGAACACAGATCCCGACTCCGTGGCTGTTACTGAGTAATTCTTGGTGGAAAAACCCAATAACACTGTCAGACCCGGAAATGGGAACCTCGCCAAGCATAAATCTATATATATAAAAGAAAGTCGTGTTAGTTACACTATTTATAACTCAAGAACGGCTGAACCGATTTGGCTGAAAATTGGTGTGGAGGTAGCTTAGAACCAGGAGACGGACATAGGATATATTTTTTTCTTGTTTTTTTTGGATAGTTAGGTTTTTTTTTTTTTTTTTTTTTTAAATGAGTATACACTGCCGCGGACTTGGTGGTCCGCGCCTTTTTTTTATAGGTTTATTTGTTTGTTCTCTGATTAAATTATCTTAATATTATACAGTTTCAGACTCCCTCGGACACTTACTCTAGATCTTATAATACTATCTTATGTCTACGTGAGTTCATCCTGATATATATAATTTATACATATTTTTTTTTTTTTTATTTTTTTTTTTTTATTTTTTTATTTTTTTTCTTTTTTTTTTATTCATACACATAACATGCTCTGTTAGAATATATATATATTTTACATAGGGTGTTTTTTTTTTTTTTTTTTTTTTTTTTTTTTTTTTTTTAATAAATATACAGGCATTACAATTTATTTTCAAATTACTATGATTTTTTGACATTTATTACAATTTTAGTATTTTCACTGTTTGAACTTAATAACTACACTTATTCAGTACACTTTGATTTACACACAAATTTATTACGCTTTGATTTACACACAAATTTATTACACCATGAGTTACACAAATATATTGTTTCAGAGGGGAAAACTGCATGGCAGTGCGAGCCGACCAGTCCCGGCCGACGGCTTCCGTTCACGGCCATGACGTACACATCCGCGCCACCCTGCTCAACCATATTTTAGGGAACTGAGTGACCGGACGCGCAGCGCCACCATCGGCGGGACATTCACGTGAGTATGACAGACTCGCTCTGCCATGGAGTTTTACATGTTACTTGTTTTTTCTTTAATTACAGGTTTACTAAAAACTAAGTGGAGGGTTGGGATTTCTTAGTTTGGGTTATTTAGGAGTATGGAATTGGTGTGGTTACGTGGAATGTTAGTTGGGGCGGGTTTTTACGACCAGGGACTTCGCTAGCCTGAGCAAGGCCTCCGTCACGACTACGTCTCGGTGCTGCATGGCCGTCTTCAAATTGTACTCGACGACCATTTTTGTCGGCGCACCCATCGCCCTCTTCGCAAAGCGGCCCGTGGCGTCGTCGGCGTCATCGGAGTAATAGACGCAACTGACTGTGTGTCGCGACACCGCCACTACCGCGTGGGAGATGCTGTCGTGGATTTGGAGTCTACTGGACTTGGTGTTGATGATTATTACACTGTCGTAGGTCAACCCCTGAGCCTCGTGTATGGTCAACGTGCGCGACCCTTCACCGGACCCATACCCCTGGCTTACGAGAGAAGCTTTCTCCTCCTGCGTATGAACCAGGAATAGGGTGTTTTTGGCGGTGCTCGGTATTTGCGCTCCCGTGTAACCTTTCACCTTCAGGGAGTGGACCTGCGACAGCGACGACTTGGAGGAGTATATACCGGAGTATATCTCGCTCAGTGCATAGGCCACATCCATCGGATTACGGTGCGTGCAAAGCAGCTCCTGGGTGATACCAGCCACCAGGTTTGGACGGGTATACCTTAACTCGAATAGGTTCTCTCTGTCCAAAAATGGAAGCTGGTTTACGTCTCCGATGAGGACAACTTCGCTTGCTCCAGACAACTTTACTGCCATGACTATAGCCCCAAAGTGGTTCATAAGAGCCTCGTCTACCGTGAGGCGGTAGCATTTCTCATGGCTCCTGAACCCATTGGCTAAGATTGAGGCCATAGTCCGCACCTTGGACTTCACTCGGTCTCCTAAGCGGCGCGCGAGCTTCGCCCTCAAGTCTTTGACAGCTTCGGTTGTCGTGGTGACTACTACGTCCTTGTCCCCATCGAAGTGCTTTACCACCCAGGTTGTCTTGCCGCAACCCGGAACTCCGTTTACCCACCTGATATTGGGTACCGCCCAACTTTCCTGCGATGCCGTGGTATCTGAGGACCCCAAAATGGACTGTGCCATTTCGAGGATCTTATCGTCTGGCATGATCTTGGTACATTTGGCGGTAACCACAATCGGGTCGTCATTTGGCACGCTGAATTTTAATTTGCCTGAGCGCTCCGTCTCCTCCTTGTCCAGGGCCGCGAAACCACTCCTCGCACTGTAGGCTGCCATGTACAACCCTGTCATTTCCCCTGCGATGACTTGGGACGTGACATTGTCGTACACCGCTGCCTCTGCTTCCTCGAGTAGTACCCTTAGCAGACCTTCTGTGTTTCTCTGGAAGGTCTGCAGGATCTTCCTGCATGTCATGAGGTTGACCTCTCTGGTCGCTCTCACGATCGCAACGTACTCGAGGAATGCGCTCTTCACGTGGTCCGTGGTACCCGACGCAACTGCGAGGGTCGGCGGGCTGACTTGCCCTCTGTCGGCTCTTGTTGGTTTAGGCTTCTGCGGTGTAGGTTCCTTTCCCTTTCTTTTGAAGAACCTCTCCAATGCTGTCTCCTGTCTGTGTGATGGTGACGCACGGCTGGTGCTAGGGAGCAGTGCATTGAGGAAAGTGCCGAAGGCTTTCAGGCGACTCCTCGACTGGGCCCGGTCCTCCGGGCTAGTGGTTTTGCTCTGCTCCTTTGCAGCTTTTTCGGCGGCTGCCTTCTGCTGGGCCCTCTCGGATCCGCTTTGAGTGATCGAGCCTGACGTGGAGCTCGTCGCGCTGGCTGTTGGGTGTCTAGGGACTTTGAGGAAACTCAGAGTTTCCCCTCTGTCCTCATACACAACTACCTTGTGGTGCTCTGAGGCTTTTAGACAGCCGTAGCGGTCTGCGACGTCTCCTCTTTCCCCATCGATCATCATCGCGTCGATACTTATAGTGCGGGCTGTGACTGCCATGTACTCTCCTACCTCCCTGATCTTTAGAAGCAATGAGCTTGCTTGGGCAAATGGAGTCTCCTCTCTCCACTCGAGTAGTGCGATCGTCTTTCCTTTGACTCGCACTAGACGGCATCGGTGAGTGGCTACTTCCACTTGCGGCAGAGCGGCGTACTTGCTGCCTTTCATGCTCGTTTTGCTTGTGCTTCCGTTGATCAGGGCGGCAAGGCCTGGTGAAATTGGTATGCGGGCTCCAGCTCGGCTCCAACCCACACAGAAGCTTATGCCCAACCTCTCTTCTTCCCTGTTCATGAAGAGGGCGACCCCTCGCAGTCTTACGCCGGGGACTCCGTCTCCTCCGCATGCCAGGAACTCCATGATGGGCATGGTGCTTGGGGCTGGTTGTAGGCGGTTGGCCTCTGTTATCGCTGCTGCTGCCACTGGTGCTGACCTTTGGATGTTAATCGTGTGTGTGGTTTGTGTTATGGTGGGTGGTGTGGGTGTTGTGGTTTGTGTTGTTGATGTTGATGTGTGTGCGGTGGTTGTTGACGTAGATGGTGGTCGGTTCCGACTACGCAAGGGTGCGTCCGTTTTGTTGGCCGCTGCTGCGACTATGGCGACCTTACTCGCGAATGTCAAGAATAGTTTTCTAGAAGCCGGTCTCCCCATGATGGTGTGGAGTATGGACTGGCTTAGCTGGGTTCCGATCTTAACTTCCAGCTCTATTCTGTCAAGACTGAATCTTGGGCATTCTAGGAGCAGGTGCCAGACTGTCTCTTCGCAGCCGGGGTCGCAGACGCACGAGGGACTATCTTTAAGGTGAAAGCGGTGGAGATACGCTGAGAATCCTCCGTGTCCTGTGAGGACTTGTACATGGACCGGTGTGAGGACTGAGTCTCTGAGAGTCCTTTTCGCCGCTAGGACGTCTGGGAAGAACACTCTTGTGACCGCTCCTGTACTCGAGGACTCGTACCGCGCTTGCCACTTCTTTATAGTCCCCTCCCGTATCTTCCTCCTCACGAACGATACGGGGACCTTGCTGTAGTCTGCCGTCTGTTTAGTTTGGGCTGCCTCCTTGGCCAGCTCGTCCGCTCTCTCATTCCCGGCGGTTCCCACGTGGGCCTTGAGCCAAAAGAACCTCACTTCCCTGCCCTCCCCCCGTATCTCTCGAACGCAACTCTTGATTTGGAGTGCCAGATGGTGAGTGACAGACGGTCTCCTCAGCAGGTCAAGTGACGATCTTGAGTCACTTAAGATGCTTACGGAGGCCACCTTGGATTCTCTTGCCATCTCGACAGCTCTGAAGAGAGCGTACATTTCCGATTGGAAGACAGTGTTGTGAGGTTCCAGGCCGAAGGTACTGGACTTTGACTCCTTTCCGTTTTCCCACCAAGTTAGGGCAGCTCCTACTTTCCCCTCTATTTTGCTGCCGTCGGTGTAGATCTGGGGACCGATAACTTGGTGGGTTTCCAGGGTTTCGGGAGTCAAGTCTTCTAGGCGGGCGTACTCTGTCGTTTTGAGTAACGCGGGGTGGGGATTTTCGGAGTGGTGCACGTTGCACTCCAGCTCGCGGCCCGGTGGTATGAACTCTTGGGAATGCCCCTTTCTGATCTTGAAAAGGGTTGCTGCCTCGATTACCCGGAGATCTAAAGGGAGTTGACCTGACAGAATCAGTGCCGATGTTAGAGACACCGTGCGGTATGCTTTGCAGATCTTCTGCGCAAAACCTCTCTGCAGTGAGTCAAACTGATTCCTTGTCATCAGTTTCTCAGCCGCAGGGGCCCACGCACTCGCTGCATACATCACGATAGGCTCTATCACCGACACATATATCGTCCTGATTATCTCTTTGTTAAGACCCCAAGTCACCCTCGCCGCACATGCCAACTGCTTGTAAATGTCTGCGGCCTTTTTACAGGTCGCAGACACGTGCGCGTTGAAGGTGAGTTTGGAGTCTATTGTGAGACCCAACAGCTTGACCTCTTCGACCAGGTTCAGCCGCGTGCCAGACATGTGGAGTACCGGAAGGTCGTATTTCAGCTTCCTCGTTAACACCATCGCGTTGGTCTTGTGCGCGGCGAAACGTAGCTTGTTTTGGACGCCCCATTCCGATACTATGTCTAGCGTCTTGTTGGCTGATTGCTGCAGGGGACCTGATGCAAAGTCCGAGAAAACCAGGACAACGTCGTCTGCGAAGGCCTGACAGTAAACTCCCATACTAGCCATTTTGTGTAGGAGCGAGTCTAGGATAAGGTTCCAAAACGTCGGACCGGCTATTGAGCCCTGGACGCATCCTTTCGTGGTTCCCTTTTCGCTAGTCGCTCTGGCGTAGTTGACCCTGATGTTTCGGTCTTCCAGGTATGAGGTGACAAGAGCATAGATATTCGCTGGACAGTTCTTGGCTACCATTTGTTGTTTCAGTGATGGCCACCACGCGTTATCGAAGGCCCCCTCTATGTCCAATGATATCAAAAGCACGATCTTCTTGGCTTTGATTTCGGCTCGTATGTGGCCCATTAGGTCATAGAGGGCGTCCTCGGTTCCGCGCTGTGGCATGAATCCGTATTGGTTGGTGTGCAGTGTTGGGAGGAAGTGCCACTGAAGACGGCCTACCAGAAGTTTCTCGACGATCTTTCCCAGGACCGAGAGGAGACCTATTGGCCGGTACGACTTTGGGCTGGTGTAGTCTTCTTTACCTGGCTTGCGGAGAATGCACACGTGGGCGACCTTCCACTGCTTCGGGAAGTGTGACAGCGACAAGCACCTGTTGGCTATCGCTAAAAACACCTCCCGATCGCAGTTTATTGCCGCAGTGCAGATGTCCGCCGTTAATCCGTCGGGACCGGGGGCTTTTTTCGGATTTTGGTCTTGGAGAACCATTTCCAGCTCCGCAGTCGTGAAGGGTGGATCATCGGCAGACAGTCCTTGTGGGTTTTTCTCCTCCGCTAGCCTCCTTAGACCCATGTGGTATGGCTGTTCGGCGTCTGTTGAGTCGTCAGGGTAAAAGGTTTTTGCCAGGAGATCCGCAGATTGCTCAGGGCTGAGCGTCTCGCCTGCGGTATTTCTTAGGAGGGTGTCATCCTGTCTTCTGGCTGTCTTCCTTAGTACCCTGTAGATGCCGTCCCACATGCTCTCTCGGTCCTGCTTCGAGCAGAACTTCTTCCAGTTGGCTGTGGCTGCTTCCGTTGCTGCTGTTGTGTAAGTGTTCTTGGCCAGCACGTATTCCTGGATGGTGAAGTGTCTCCGACTTGCGGCTGCATTACGGATCCTTCTCTTCTTAGTCAGCGCGTCTTTTTTGAGACGGTCTAGAGAAGGATTCCACCATGGGGGCTTGGCATCGTATTTTGGCGACCTCAGTTTTGGGATCGCTTCCTCGCATGAGCGGTGGATGGTGTGCGTGTATTTTGTGATAAGGGTCTCCAGATCCCCTGGGTTCGAGACGCTCGAGACTCCGGGTGGTGTAATTTCATTGTCCGCCAGGCTGGTCTTGAAGTGCGTGCTGAAGTCCGACCACTTAGCCTTCTTGGTGTTATAGATACGCGTAGAGATTGGCCTTAAGGGTTCCAAGGCCTTCTCTAGTCGCATCGAGAAGGTAACTGCGTTGTGATCTGATGTTGTAAGACTTCTTTCTACTCGCCAATCCTCGACTTTGCCCAGCAGCGACAGACTGCATGCCGTCACATCGACAATGCTCGTACACCACCTGTCCCCTCTGTAGGTCTCAAAAGTTGGCGTTTGACCCATATTCAGGATGTGGAGATCCCGCTCGTTGAGGAATGAATTGTACGACGCCCCACGGTGGTTTTCGGAAACACTTCCCCACCACGGGCTCCAGGCGTTTACGTCTCCTCCAACCAGGATGTTCTGTGTGTGTAGTTTGTGAATTACCGTGTGTGTTGTGGAAAGGTAGGGTTCGATATCTTGGTCACCCTCAAAATAGACCGACAGTGCCCCAAAACTGAGCTGGCCCACCTTCAGCAAAACGGCAGCGATGTTCTCGGTCACGAGCTGGGGGTCGTGGATGACCTCCAGGTGGTTCCCGAAAACAACGATTGCCGCTTTAACTGGTTTTTCGCGGCTGAGGCTGCACTGGATGACTCTCGTGCCAGGATTTTGTTTCATCACACCTGTCCTTCCTACATAGGGCTCTTGGACGAGTGCTACCGAAACTCCCTTTGCCTGAGCCGCCATGTGGAGTTCTTCTGTGGCCAGCTTGGAGCGCTGAAGATTCACCTGGATGAACTGTAATCTTGCTGTCGGTCTTTTTGCGTTTTGAGGGGTGACTGGATGGCTTGTTTGTTGGGTGTCCTGGTCGCCTTTAGCAATAGGAAACGCGAGATCTTGCTATACCGTCCCATTTTTGGCGTTCCTGGCAGTCTTCGCTGAACGCTGTGTGTGCCAGGTCACTGCCCGTCCTGTGTGCTGCCTTGCAGTTAATACATGTGGGCTGTCCGCCTTCTGCCCGAGCGAGACAGTCCCCTCCGTTGTGTGCTCCGCTGCAGAAACTGCAGACTTCTTTACCGGCCTTGCATATGGACTTGTTGTGTCCATACCCAAGGCACTTTGTGCACTGTACGAGAGGGGACTGATCCTCGATCGAGCATCGCTTGATGCCCACATGTACTTTCTGCACTGCTGTGTAGCTTTTCCACAGGTCTGGGGAGAGCTCCAGGACAGGATGGCATTCATGGGGGTTTCTTGCGCGTTTCCTAAAGCGCACCTTTATGGTCTGTCCATCCACAGCGACGTTATGCAGAAGGTGTTTATTCTGTGCCTTAAGGAGATCGACAATCTCCCCGTCGCTGTAGCTGGACAGCACCCCTTTGATGCAGACGAGGGGGTTTAGTGGCTTAGGCTCCTGGACCTTTAGCTCTGCGTTCGACTGGACTTGCTCTTTGATCTTATGCAAGTCCACCTTACTCGCGCATCTCAGGACCACTTTCTGGTTCCGCGCTTTCCGGACGGTGTCGACTCGGGCTCCGGTGGTTTTAAGGTCCAGGGCGGTCCTGATCCTCTCGATAACGTTGTCCCCAGTGTGCTGGGGGTTCGTCGACGAGACGATCAGGGTGTGGTTGGGTTGTGTTGGGGGTTTTGGAGGCTTCGGCTTACTGGCGACCTGGGCAAAGGTTTGGGGGCCCTGCTGTTGTGAGGCCGGTTTGTCAGCTTTGCTCAATTCTGCCACTCCCTTCTGGATGGTCTGAAGGGTCTTTTTGACCTCCCCGACCGCTAGTTCCGCATCCAGATTCGGCGCCGGGGGCGCCTGGACTGGCGGCTCTTTGTCACGCAGTACGCGGAGGTCAGCCGAAACAATCTCCAGCCTTTCCTTAATGGGGTCGAGATGGTGTGTCAGGTTAATTGGTGGTTGTGGTGGTGGAGGGGACGCCACAGGCCTGTTGGCGATGGCCTGTATTTGTTTCTGCAGGATTACCATTTCTTCCTGGAAGGTGGCGATTGTGAGCAGGCCGTCGGTCTCCCGGCTACTCGGGTCCATTCCGGAGGTGCTCGGCCGATCGAGGTCGTCCTTGAGTCGGTTTAAGGCCTTGTGGAGCACGTCCAACTGGTTGGAAATGTTGGTCACCGTTTGTTCGAGGCGTGAGAGGCCGGCCCCCATGGTTTCCCCACTGGGAGCTCCCGGGGCTTTCACGGCTTCCTGCCTCGTCCTCTCGTGCTCCACAAGGTTCCTTGAACTCGCGGCTGCGATCTCGCCCTTGACCTCCTTGATGCCCGTGAGGGCTTCGAGGGTCTCATGACCGAGCCACTCTCGAATTCCTTTCGCCTCCTTTTTAGTGTCTGAGACGTCCGTCCGCATGAGGGAGAGCTCCACCTTGAACGCCATGAGCTCCCGAGTGTGAGCTCTCTCGGCACGCACAAGCTCTTGTGCGTGCCGAGAGCGCTCTTTCTCGAGGTTGAATTTGTGGCGCGCTCTCGAGTCCGCCAGTGATAGGGCCACTTCGTACAGGCCCTGCAGGCACTCATGGGCTGTGGTCTTGCACTCCCGCTTCATATTGCCAGCTGCTTCCAGGGCGTCTTTCCCTTTCTGTAATAAGTCATTTGCCTCCCTGGTGGCCAGGTCCATCTCCACCCCTGTGCCTCGTCTCGGCGTTCTGTACAGAAGACTCGGCCGTCCACTCTGAGGGCGGTCGGCTTGGCTCACTGTGGAAGCCACCGAGCTTTCTTCGTCCGAGATGATCTGGCGGGGGGGGGAGATACCGCATTGCTCCCAGTCGATAACTGCCAGTATCCCAGCATTGTCTGACCCTGGAGTCCGTGTGATCATCGCCGATGGCACTGGCGGCGTCATACTCATCACGTCTGGCTCCGACACTGCCTTCGTCACCCGTGGCCTCTGCGATGGGTGTGCCGACTGCTCCGAGACCACCGACTTGGCCGAGTTCTTTAGCACCTTCTCTCTGAGGGTTCTAGGAGCTTTTGCGGCCTCCGTGGTCGTCTTATGGGTGGTGCTTGATTGTTTGCTGGTGTGGGAGGTTTTGGACGACATATTGGTTTTTTTTTTTTTTTTTTTTTTTTTAGTGTTTGGGGATGGAAATGAGTGGTTCTATACTAATATGCTATGACTAAATGTGGTATAATTATTGTTATTACTATGCCTGTTATTTATAAAATTAAATACGGATGAACTCACGGATGCTCCGCTGGTGGTCTGCGTCTGCTGTCCGATGAGGAGTCCGATTCTGTCTGGGCTCGATGTTGTGAGCCCTGTACGCGCGATGGTGGTGGTCGTTAGTAGAAAAACGGGGCGCCGTCGGGTCGCAGTGTGAGCGGGAGTCGAATTTTGGATTTTCGTAGGGGCCAAAGTGTAGGACGTTTTGTGCCCTTTAAAATGAGCCCAAACTCGACTTTCTAGCTCCAACGGGCGCGAAGTTAGGCCTTGGGGGGGGTGAGGTAACCCCGAGGGGGGTCCAAAAGGGGGTCTAGGGGTCTTATTGGGATATGAGTCCGAGCCGGGAGGGGGGGGTACAAGGGGGGGGGGGAAATTTTGTCAAAATTTTGATATTCCCAGCCGTTTCCGAGATATGAAGGGTTTGGGGGCCCAAAATGGAGGGGGTCAAAAAAGGGGTCTAGGGGTCCTATCTGAATGAGAGTTCGAGCCGGGAGGGGGGGGTACTAGGGGGGGGGGGAAATTTTGTCAAAATTTTGATATTCCCAGCCGTTTCCGAGATATGAGGGTTTTTATGGAAAGGGGTTGGAGTTCCCTCGGGGTTTACCTAGCGTTGATGCGTGGAGTCGTGATGCTGGCGGCTGGTCTGCAGGCAGATTCCTCGGCAGATTCCTCGGACGGCTTCGGAGTCTTCAGTCGGGGCTGGAAGGGCTGGCTGTACGTCACGCCTCGTGTTGTAGAAACACGTGGAGCAAAAGTGAGGTTGGTTTTCCACTGAAAACCACGTGTTTTTGGCGATTTTCGCACCTGAATATCTCCGTATTCCCTGATCCGATTTCCCTGATTTCACTTCCGTTTGATAGGCCTCTGCCGCGACTCTTAGGATTATTGTTGGTAGAACGACTCCACTAACCTTGTCCGAGTTATTAGTTCCCAAAGTCCCGGGGGTCCTGCTCCGCAACCCCTTGAGGTAGACACTTGCCCACACTAATCCCGGTGAATCAACACTGTACTATTCCACTGGTGACTTTTCCGCGTTAATATCTTCACACGTCTATTTTTTTGCGAATTTTTGACGTGGAGGTGATGTTGTTGTGGCGACTAGAAATCGGTTACTTGGATAGTTAGGTTGTAGGTAGGTAGGTAGGTAGGTAGGTAGTATTTAGGTAGGTAGGTAGGTAGTAGGTAGGTAGGTAGTAGGTAGGTAGGTAGTAGGTAGGTAGGTAGTAGGTAGGTAGGTAGTAGGTAGGTAGGTAGTAGGTAGGTAGGTAGTAGGTAGGTAGGTAGTAGGTAGGTAGGTAGTAGGTAGGTAGGTAGGTAGGTAGGTAGGTAGTAGGTAGGTAGGTAGTAGGTAGGTAGTAGGTAGGTAGTAGGTAGGTAGTTGGTAGGTAGGTAGGTAGTAGGTAGGTAGGTAGTAGGTAGGTAGTTGGTAGGTAGTAGGTAGGTAGGTAGGTAGTAGGTAGGTACTAGGTAGGAAAAAGGGCATTGCAAGGCATCTCTCACCCTCGACATAGATGGCGAAGAAGGAACATGGGTGGTTTTTAGTCAGTAGAAGTCTGACACTCCCTTTCGCTCTGCCCAAGAGCGGGAGGGGTTATTCGATGATTTTACACCCACCAAAAAAAAAAAAAAGGGTCAGCTAGTAGTTTCATAAAATTATCTACCACTGAGATTGATCTGTTCGAAATTACGAAACTTCGAAAAAAGACAGTTATGATAAACACTTCGTAAATATAACCTTTACAATAATATCATTTTATTACACACACATAGCTTGTTTCCAGTCTGTAGGAGACCCAAAGCAATTTTTATGAAATTGGCTTCTAACGTTTTGACTCAGCAGGTCGTAAAACAAAGGTTTATGATCCACACATTTTATTGGTGATTTACAACTATTGTGGAACTGTGATCTGTGTGTTTATAGCATTTTTGTGATAGATTTGTATTAAGTACTGCTAGAACACTTTCTCCAGGTAAATCCAACTCCAAATATAATGGAGTTTTTGCCCACGAGAGAGAGAGATAGCAGGCTTAAAAAAACGTAGCCATATAACGTAGTATAGGTTCGTTTTTATTAGGAGCATGATGATTGTGTTCAAGCCTCCCTTCCATCATAGCATTTAACTTTGTCTAAGGCTGTTTGGGCATCTTTTGGAAAAGAGTCCAGCTCGTCACGCCTTCTCCTTCTGGGCTTACCGCGTCGCCTGGTTCTATTGTCCGTTTTTATCTAATATTTATAATTTAAGACAAAAGAGTTCACTTTTATAAAATCCACCCTTGAAGCTACCGAGGTAAGTATCCTAGATACAATAACTTTTGCCTCTAAGCAGCTATTTTGGACCCAAACTAGGTAATAGATTTGATTACCTTTGTTAGTGGCCAGTGTCCCCAATATTAGATTGAACGAACCCATTTTGCTCGGCCATTAGGGTTTTCCTTCTTACTAAAATCAAGTTAGTCCTTGTTGTACTTAATTTGGGGTTTTTCCAAACTGATATTTTTTTCTCAGACACATTTTTTAGGGTCATAGAGAAACAGAAACATGATCGTAATGGCGTTCAAAGTCATTTTTTTAAACTTTAACATGGAAGAATGGAAAAAGCAAACGAGTTGCGCTGACCCCAAAAAGAAGGGCAGGAAGATCTTGATGATGATGAATTAATACGAATATCATAAATAATAAATGCCGCAATCCTGAATACATGCAGGATAGTCAGAATTTTTTTGCATAATGAAAATGAATCTGTAGTCACCACTACAAACACACAACCTCGAACAATCGCACATACAAAACTCAACACACACAGAAACTCATCACCGCACAATTCAGTCATATCTCATTATTTCATCTCTTTCCCGGGGCTTGGCTTCGGCCCATGCTATTCTATAAATCCAGCTATAAAGCCGAAATATGTAAAAGTATACAAACAATTAATAAAATAATTTATTTTTAAATTACAATGGGGTTTAGCCTAGCGGGATGGTTAAATTCAGCCACATACGCCGTTAGAAAAGTAAGACAATTCACTGACGTTGATACAGCACGGTTGGTCTACTTTCGTTATTTTCACAGCGTTATGTGCTACGGTATTCTGCTGTGGGGCAAAGCTGCTGATATTTAAAATACATTTGTTCTGCAGAAGCGAGCGGTTTGTGCAATTAATCAGCTGGGGGCCCGAGTTTCTCTAAGAGATTTTTTTAAGGAGATTGGTATTCTCACAGTTGCTTCTCAGTTTATCTTTGCCAACATTTTATATATTAAACAAAATATCCACCTATACACTAAAAACAGTGATATTCACAACTACAACACTATAAATAAGCATAAACTACGCGCTCCTTTTCACCGGCTTCACAAAGTTCATATTCCATTCGTTGGGCTCGGTATAACATTTTATAACAAACTGCCATCTTCTTTTCTGGACTTGCCATTTAATGCGTTTAAAGCCAAATTAAAATCTAATCTTTGTTTAATAGTTTACTATTTCATTAACGACTAATGATAAGAAGTGATGATAAGAATAGTTGGTCGCTGAGTTGAACACAAGACAATAATATGTTTGTTATTTATGTTCTTTCTCCATGATTAGTTTACTGATATGTTATGTCTTTTTTTTTTTATATAAGAATCATTGCTTAAAATTGTCTGTAGTCACTAACTTGCACCTTACTATTGTATCAAGTCTGGTTCTTCTAACCAACCTATTAGACTGTTGTTGTGTTGCTGGGGAGTTTGTTCCGCCACTTCTTCTTTCCAGCTAAAACACTAGGAAGTGTCTCTTGTAAATAAGTAAAGTAAAGTAAATTTTGACGTTCGAAAAGTGCTGACTATCAGCCTAGTTTGAATAAATGAGTTTTTTATTTTTTCAGATAACACAATGATCCATAATGGTTAGTATTAATTGAAACTTATAAACTATGTAAGTAGGCAGTAATATTTTAGAAACAAGACTGATAGCGTTAGTAACAATGTTCTTACAAACTATGTTATTAATAAACTTACACTTGTGACATCACTGTTGCAAGGCGCCAGGCCCAGCCGAAACTTTGCAGCAGTGGTTCACAAACACACAATCTAGCCTGTTTCCTATCATAGAGAGGATGCTGTTGGGGCTGCCCCGCACCCTACGGTCCAAGGACGCGCATCTCTTACGCATCACGGTGTAGAAACAATATACGTGAGCTTCAGCATACATCCCTGATGTGCTGCAGTATCGGGGCAACCCCATTAGCACCCTAAATGCGTTATTGTATTGGACGCGAAGGGCGCTGCATGACTTTTGAGTAAAATGTGCCCACATACTGCAAGTGTTAACAGTAAGCACTAAACAAAGTTTACTTTATCTCTTAAGAGGCACGCCTGAATCTGCAGGCAATCATGTTAGCGCTCACACACAGCGCCCACCGCTCTCTATCAATGTCATCGTCCTTGAGGCCAGTGGTCAAAAATGTGACTCAGATATTTAAATCGGTCTACCTGAGCCTATTGCTAAGCTATAAATAATGTGTATCATGATTATTAGTACTAACTCTCTCAATTTTTACGGATGATGTCGCAGATGCAGTGCTCGTTCCCGTCTGGTCTGCGGATTATTGGAAAGAGATACCGTGGCTTCGGCACAAAGGGTTAAGAAGGAACATGGGTGGTTTACACCGCTCTGCCCAGAGCGTTCAAATAATAATTTGGAAGTATACGTAGAACAGGCGTTACAGCCCGCTTCGGGTAGAATGCGTAGTATCACACTAATATTATAAAGGCGAAAGTTTGTGAGTGTGTGAGTGTGTATGTTTGTTACTTCTTCACGTAAAAACTACTGAACCGATTTGGACAAAATTTGGTACACAGATAGTTTATAACCTGGATTAACACATAGGATAGATTTTTGGATTTTTATACCGATTTTATCTTTCGGTGGGATAATTTTCGAATTGTAGCGGGTGAAGCCGCTGGCAACAGCTAGTTAATCACATTTTGGGGAAATATTGATGCTTCCTACAATATAAATACCTATAAAAATAACAATTCTGTGTCTTTTGTTACTATTTCCTGATATCGGTTAAAAAAAAACATCGTGAGGAAACCTGGACTTCATCTTTACACCTAGAAAGAATCATCTTAGTAACAATCATTTATGTCTGCTATCAAAATCAAAAGCCATTTTTTTCAAATTATATTATATCTTTGCATTTTTTTAAATTAAATCATTTTCAGTGGTGTATTCTTCATATTAATATTTTTTTTCGAGTTTCGAGTTCCCGATATTTCGGTAAATAAATCTGGTCTTCGGGTTTCGGATGTTTATCCGTGTTCGTGGTGCTTGTAACATCGCCAAAATATCGAGTACTCGAAACAAAATAGAACATGTTAAATATCCCGTTTTCATTATTATTAATAGTTATAATGACCATTTTTTTTTAGCAGTTGGGAAATTATTAAAAGACTCGTCCCTCTCTTGGGCAGAGCGAAAGGGAGGGTCAAACTTCTACTGACTAAAAACCACCCATGTTCCTTCTTAGCCCTTTATGTCGAGGCGGCAGTATCTCTCTCAACAACCCGCAGCCCCGACGGGCGTCGGCCCGCGCGTGGAACTCGATCGCGCCGTCGACACGGCCTGTTTTCGTCATAAGACGGACGGACAGCGAGCTAGCCCATTACTCATCGTACACAGGTCCACGTCTACGGTGGCCGAAAGCTGACACGTGGCCTCCGACGCTCGGAGCGTCTCCCGCGGCGGCTGGGACGACAAGGTTAGTGACCATCTTAGTTTTAAAAACTTGTATTCTTTCTGGTCTTCTCGAATGACACAGATTTTGTTCGACCAGTACGTAGCGATCTTGATAGTTCCATAGGGCTGTACACGACGAGCAAGAGAAAATGTATGGCATCCTGTGTTGGGGCTCCACACTCGCAATGTGTACATGAAATTTTCGTTAAACCTAATCCAGGAGTTTATTAATTAAAAGTGATAAAGATTACGAGACGTTCAATCATTATTTAACATTAAAATTCTTGCAAAGTAATTAAGGTTATTAAATAGAGCTTATGTTTAAGTCAGAATGCTTGGTACATGTTTACAATAATTTACCTACATTATATCTGGTTATCAGTTGACTCGTAATATATGATGCTATACAGGCTGTGGAAGTTTAATCAACAAACTTGTAAACCCTGATTTGGTTACCCTATTGAAGATTTCTTGAGCTTGAACTGTTTAGCAAAACAATATTTGAATATAAATCAATACTCATACAGGGGGTAAATTAACCCTTCACGTATACGTCAACCCAGCATTCTGTACATCAAATTAAGTACCCCTACACAAAAATGTTTGCTGGAAAACGACTTTTTTTTAGGGGCAAAAATCACATTTTACGGTATAACTCAATGTAGCACTCTTAAAACATTGTGATAGTGGATGCTTTAAATAGTAAACGGGTCATGGAGGTAATTTAAGTAAAGTTATAACCTGAAAAACTAGTATTTACAAAAACAGCTGCGCAAAATTTGGTACTTTGACCCCCAATATCTCCTGACCCAGTAACTAGGGGGTTCCTAGATATTATGGTCTAGAACCAAAAGATGAACGGAGTGGTGGGGAGAACAAGTGCCTTTCGTTTGCGTTAAGGGTACTTTTACACCCTTTATACAGGCCACGAGGCATCGTGGCCATACTAGTTGTTCAAACTAGTATGACCACGAGGATATGCAATGTAAATCCCCGTGGTCATGTTGTCGTGGTCACACTCTGATTTCTGCACAACCTGTGATGAAATCAAATGCTAGACACTTTCGAAAAAAATATAAAGAGTTTGAAGGAACTAAAAAGAACTTTGTGTTTAGTCTTAATTACCAAACTATCTCACAAAAGAAATGGCAACAACTTTTTTATCCCAGTATTGTATTAGGTTCTAAGTACTATTCTTCGTACCTAGGTCAGTGAAGGAATAAAGTATAAATATAACGGTATTTTGGAATCGTTCTTTAAAATTAAGACCTTTCAACAACATAAAGAACACACTTTTGCACGATTTTACACGCTCCGTAACATAAAAATTGTAAACCAACAAAATTGAAACTACGACTTGCACAAACTCCTTGAAACAGTTAATTTTATCAATCACACTCAAACAATATTTCTTGGCTTCAAATACACCCTGTACACCGCCATAACTTAAACATAAACCGTTACATTTGAATTATTGCACCATTATTGTGCAAATTTCGTGCATTATGTGTGGTTATCGTGCTGCTTACAGGGTCGGACTTCACATGGTTTATGAAGGTGGAAGTTTGCACGTGCACGGATATCGCTTTCGTAGCTATTTGTTTGTTTGTATTGTTTAATTTTATATTGGGATTTATTTAGTGTATTGGTTGTTCTGTAACGAAGTAGCCCTGGGTTTTCTATAACTGTTTAGAGTTTTTAGTCATTCTTTTGGATCAACAGGATGTTTGAATTATCTTCGATATTTATTTAACAAAAAAGTGTGTTTTTCTAATACTGATGATTGACCTATAATTATGTTAATATTCTATCGATTTTTTCCTACCATTGCTATGTTTTTTTTTCAAGTTGTCTGTTTTGTACATATTCTTATATTTCATACAATAGACGATACAAAACAAATTCAGTGTGTTCCTACTATTGACTCAAAAATAAAGTAAACAATCTCATCTTGTTTTGATACACAAACTATTCAACGCTCTGCCTGATACTTATCCACCAAATTTCTTTCTTGGTGGTGATCGTCAACGGCTTTGAATTAAAAAACCGTACCTAATCCAGCCCTGCATCCTCTGAATGTGTCATCCACTGAAAATATGCTCTGTGTCACAAAAATATTTTATTTCAACCGCTTAATCGGGTCTCATGTGAATTTTAAATGTCGCTAAAAAAGCGTGTTCCTTGCGGTGTCTCGAATATGATGTAAATTTTACATTGCAGCCGTTTGTTATACAGTCACGTTACCGTATAATATTATATTTTGAAGGGTTTTTGTTGAAGCCGCTGCATGTTGAATGAATTTGTTTAAATTGAAAAGCATATTGTTTTCAAAATAGAAGCTACGACTTCGTTGGTTAACATTTAGGCTACGAATTTACCGATAGGTATGTGTCTTGCTTAGTACCCAGCTATCGCCTAGCGAGTTGATTGGGAGTACTGGGGGTTTTAATGGCCGCTTTAGCAGAATCATATTTAATAGGAATATATAATAATATGAATTTATTTCGTCGCACATTATACTACGTTATGGTGATAGTAGATCTTACCAATTTTAAAAGTAAGTCTAAATCAGTTTTGGTCAAAAATCACCATACCTGTGGTCCTCACTTTCTCTTACAAAGAGTGCCCCTGCAGTGGGACCGTTGATTATCTAACTAAATATTTTAACTATTGTGAAGAAATTATGTAGTTTTTAGAGACGTGATGATTCACAATATTATTGTAGAACGAGACCATTTGTGTATTTGAGTTAAAATGCTTGTCAACGAAATCATGAAACAAGAGGAATTCTTAGTGGGAAGTAAATTATGTAATAAAAAAATTATTAAAAAATAAATATATATACGAAAAAGAACTTTAAAGCCTGTCTCCAGGTATGTATTCGACGTATGTAGCCAAGTCAGTCCTCAAATTCAGCTCATCAAATCGCAGAACTGGATTTTTAATACGGCCGTGTAGTTGGTAACATCAAAGGAAGGAAAACATCGAGATTATTCAGCCGAATAAACACACCACAGACAAAGTGGTGTAGGTTAAAATTTCAACGGCATCACTGTGTCAGCCCGTAAAAGGTTCCGGGTTCGAGTCCCGATCTAGATTTAAAGAGGTGACCGGTTGGGGCTGCAAGCAAATGTTTTTGGTACTGCATGTGGAATGGATGGATGCGGCAGATTTTAACAAGGTTTATAGATAGATTCATTTCTTTACCTGAAGAATGATATTTAAAAATTACTACATATTCCGTCACTCATATTCGTCGTATATTTTTTCATATTCCGTCTACCAAATTCGGATGCTTTTGTGACGTTAATAATGATTCTAATAAAAACAAATAATTAAATTTGAATGTCAAAAATAAACTCATAGATCAAGAATTGTCTAGATCATTTATGTCACTTAAACAGAATCATGGCCCAATATTGATAAACCAGCTGCTGCCCTATAGTTTTACCAAGCTGGTAAAAGATGAGGATGTCAGCAACACTGCAATGGCTGACGCTCGTCGGGGCTGCGTGTTGTTCGAAAGTGATAGGTACGGCGGCCTCGACACAAAGGGCTTAGAAGGAACATGGGTGGTTTTAAGTCAGTAGAAGTCTGACGCTTCATTCCACTCTGCCCAGAGCAGGTGGAGTCACTTGATGATTTCCCACGTTCCAAAAACAAAAATATGGGTGTAGGACAGTAAGACTGAAAAGGGACTAAAATTTCTACTCAGTGGTCTAAAGGCCTTTAGTGCTGTATTCACGATAACTGTGTGCATGACGATTTCTCTTATACCGTGTATATGATCAACGATAACTAGAAAGTCTGCAAAAAACAGAGATCAGAACAGGTAGGTAACGTTGTGTTAAGCAGTAGTACACCTAACATAGCGGCAGGAATAATTACAAACCGAAGCTGAGTGTGTAAATAAGTGAAAAGCCACTAACATAAATTTAAGTTATATTATATACGTACTATACGTTTTTATGTTAGTTTAAAAGGTATATGTATACCTATGGGCCATTGCAGCTTGAAATATTATGATGTTGTTGATGTTGCATGAGCTTTGTGTAATCAGGCACAGATTCACACTTTGTGGCTGGTACTGCAAAATTGGAAAAACGAAATACCAACTTGTCTACTATTATTCAATATTAATCATGAGAAAATCGATGATTATTTTGCATAGTAGCACAATTAAAACTTTCGCAGGCCAAACGACAACCAAAAAATGCCTCATCCAAAAACTCAAATTCCAAACTTCATGCATCAACGTTACGCGTACGTGGATAACAGTTTGAACCTTTACAAGCTCCTGTATCGAGGATCGATCTGCCGTGCGCACACTACGATCTATTTACAAGTTACGGCCACGTAACGTGTACCCCGAAACTTTGCTATGTAAGACAAGTTGCCCGTTGTTTGCATTTTAGGGTAATCTTCGGTCGTTTATTTAAAAGAAAGTTCATATTCCACGGTAAATGAAACATCAATATTACAACATTAAAAATTAATAATAACATTAAAGTTGACACATTAGTGAGTTTCTTGTGCAACACAAAGTAAAAATCCTTTTTATCTTTTTTTGCTAATAACTGCCACTCGGGTCAATCAATAGGTTGCGCTTACCTTTTATTACATAGGTACCGAGTTTCCTCTGTGCCTTGGAAAACACGTTAAGCTGTTGGTCCTGGCTGCCATATACAGGGTGTAAGCAAACCCTTTACGAAGCCGCCAACCAAGCATTATGTATTAGTTAGATGTACATAATGCTTGGTTAAAATTGCTTCGCAAAATTATTGCAGGAAATGACATTTTTTTGGGGTGAAAAATCACATTTTGCGGTAAAAATTAATGTCTCTTAAAACATTGCGGTAGTGGATAATTTGAATAATAAACAAAAAAAACCATGGAGGCCATTCAAGTAAAGTTTGAACGTGAAAAACCAATTATTAAAAAAAAACAGCTGTGAAAAATTTGGAACTTTGGCTCCCAATATCATAAGATAGCTTTGGATAGGTATGGTAGCCTAGTTTTAGATTCTCTGGTGTTACAGCATTTCTAACACCGTCATAAGCCCGTTCTTCTAGCAGTGACCAAGCCAAATTGTCTGTCCCAAGTCAGTCCATCATCCATCAGCACCCCTAAATATTTTGCCGATGCTGCCCGAAAGATATAGCCTTTTACATTTGTGTCGGTTCTTACAAGTATTTGCTATTATGGAATAGTCAGACAAGGGCCTTAGAAATGGGAAGGAAGTGAATTTTGTTCAGACAAGTACTGCAGTATTAGGTGCATAAGTATGTAAAACTTTTGGTGTGTTTAAGTAACATTGTGTAGACGTTATTTATATAATTATACCAAAAACAACAGGGGACCCAAAATACTCCCCTGTGGAACTCCAAAAAGTATTGTGCGCACCGGAAGAGATAATCTCATAATAATATGTTTAAAACAGTGATATAATATTAAAAATTAGAAGTAGTTGATTTTTATATTCATAAATAAATAAATAGTTTTTGATTATAAACGTCGTTCATTCTATTTCCATTTAATTAAATTTTTATATTCAAATGCCTGCTTCCAGATTTTGTTTAATTTAAAATTTTGTATTATGGGTTTTTTAGTTTTTTAACTACTTTTTGTATTTCAACTTGTGAATAAAACTTAGGACTATCATGGTCTGCAGTCACACCTACCACAATATAAACCTTTCTCTACCGTTTTAAGATCTTGATAATAAAAATTTTATACTTTGTATTTGTTGAACCATTTTGTTTTATATTTACTTTGTAAAATAAATTAAGATTTCTATAAAGATGCACATCGAAATCTCAATAACATGCGATAAGGTCATATAATACAATTCAATCCGCTACAGGCTATGACTCGTACGTAACCTGTGCCGAAATACTACTTAATAGTTTATTCGCACAGCATACACACTTGTTCACAACATATACTCACCTACCCACTAGTTGCATGAATTACTTTTAATTTATATACTTAATTACCCAATCATTTTAATATTTTTTATAAGCCATAGTATGTAAAAATGTCTTAATGTTAAACATCAAAATTTGTTTGTGTGTACTATTAAAGTGATGTTATTGTTTATTTCCTTGGGGACGGGCACTGTACTCCTTAACACAGGTTATCTATTAACCTAGCTAGGAATACAGCACCTCACCCACCATTTTATTGTAGTCTTTGTACTCCTTACATTATTAACGATTGTGTAAATTGTTGGCATGTTAGCATACTACAATGTTTTTTTGATGATAAATAATAATAATAATAAATAAATTTGTGCCTTAAAAAACGATATACCTTCTTGGTTTTCCAAGTATGACGCTTATTCCATCCGCAATGTAAGCAGGAATCAGATGAAATATCCAGGAAAGTAACCAAAAAAGAAAAGAGTTTTCAGTAGTCCAGGCGAATGGATATGATACTGCCATCGGTGTTTGGTATTTTCTACCCTTAGCTTCCAGGATATCTTCCCATTCCCCTAGTTAACAAGTAACAGTTTATCAATATATTGATTAACATAAAAAAAATCTCTGATATCCGCAATAACAAAGTCCAGTTGATTCGCAAGTGTAGCTTGACTAGGAATGCTCCAACAAGACAATCTTTGCAGAGCTAACATGTAAACCATGAGCTATTAGATATAGCTCCAATTAGTCACCATTTCAATCTTCTCAGACAAATTTTCTGCAAATAAGTTTACAGAAAATCAGCGTTAAAGTTACGATGACAAAAGTCAAATAGAAAATAGAAGGAGACAAACGGATACGGTGTGATGGATATATTTCGCTGTGGCAGATTTATTTCACCACAAAAGTGATAAAACTTTGATGCGATGACGATTTGATGCTTCGATGCGATGCATATTACAAAGCAACACATGCATCTACGAAACCAGTCAATTATTACCGTTAAAGAATTATGTTAAGAGAACAGAGTATGCCGAGTAAGACCACAAAGTCTACGGTATTAAAATCATTACTGGTGTCTAACAAGGAAAAGATCAAAATACTGCATTTTTTATACCCGCTCATAAGTCTTTCGCCGCGATATCAAAAGTTGTAGTAGCTTTATATCTTGGACGAAACACACTAGAATTTATTATGGGACAAGAATGCTTTACGATATTTTCTTCAACCGATGTCAATCTAGTCCTAGGTCAATTCAAAACTTGGAATAATTGACAATCAAAGCTTTGTTAGACGTTAGTTTCAATTACTTGTAAGAAAAAATATTAACTGACTAGCTTTTGCCCGCGGCTTCGCCCGCGTGGTTGTCGGAAAATATTTCAAGTATATGAACCCAAGGAATAAGATTTTTCATACAAACTTTCATCCTTTATTTAACTCCCTTAGGTCTACATTATAAAGGGAACCTCTGTGCAAAATTTCAGCTTTCTAGGTCCAAGGGTCCCAAACCCTGGGCGTTGATGAGTCAGTTAGTCAGTCAGGACTTCTCTTTTTATTAATATAGATGTTTGTTTTATATCATACATACTCCAAGTTGAAGGATTTCTGGCATTCGGAGCAACCATATAGATCTTTGTATCGTTATCGCCTGCGGTTTGCTTTTTAGCTGTTTCCCACCCTGCAGCTATGATTACATTATTAACATAGTCTACTGGTATACAAGCCAAAGCAATAGTCTGTTTAGTTTTGATTGTGTGCATTACACCTAAGCTAAAACCAAATAAGACCTGAAAAAAAAATTGACAGTGTAAGCGCAATATACCTATATTCTATATTTAAATGATTAATCAACTACTTAATCTTATGTATAATTTATTGTATTTGCCCAGAACAAAAGGATTAGTTAGCCACCTTTTTGTATTGACATTCGGTATACTCTAAAATTGGTAAATTAATTTATTTTTTTATTGCAAGAATGAAACTTAAACAAGAATAAAACGTTTTACGCCGACCCCAATTAGGATGGGATAAGGGCAGGAAGATGATGGTAATGATGTTGTTTATACTCACACCACTGGCTCCGAATATACAGAACTTATCAACCCATCCTGGATTTGGTTCAAGATTAGCCCCAAACACTAAAAACGAACAAAATTGTTAAATTTTACGTGATACAAAATGGAGTGAATTCAATCTTGGTCAAAATGAACGTAGTTCTAACATTAATCGCAACGTTATTGCGACCAGTACCAAATTCACCGGAGACCGGTGCTAAGATCACTTGAAAATGTGGCGATTCCATAAATTTTGTCGAAGTAGTGACAACAGTCATTGGTTATTTTTGATAGACAACGTTGAAAACAGTTTACTTTAGCTAGGCAAACAGTGGTCGACTAAGGACTGTTGAGGGGGAGTGACAAAACACTCTTGTTAAACTATTGTTAGAAAATCGCATGATCGTGGTGACACGGACGCAGCGAGTGGAGCGCGGTCACTTTTGCTCGGAAGCTCGGATGCGGCGGACGTATACTGAGACCTGTAGTTATGGTTATGTCGATTTCTTGATGTTTTTACATTTGTGTTGAGTTTGTGATTTGCTATTTCAAAATAAATGTTTCTAGGTAACTTTGTCTTTTTTTTAATATTAAATGAGCTTCCGATCTACAATACTGTTAATAATTTAACAAAATACAGAATAACCATTACTTGGCCGTCAGCGTCGGGTAAAACGACAAAGTTCTTGTTTTTCAAGCCCTATTTCTATTTTCCGCCCACTTAGGGTCCAGATATTTTGGAATGAATTGATGTCCTAATAGTGAGCTACTATTTGTGATATATTTAAATTCTATTAGTCGTACGTATCATCATATCATATCCTCATCTAAAAACGTGCTTTCCGTGGAACAGGTCTCATATATCATCAATTTCGCAAATCCAGTTTGCCGGCCACCGAGAAATTACTTATTAACGGCATAATTTGTCTCAATCTGTTATTGACCGGAGTACGACTTTACCGACAATTAAGTTGGTTTACCAAGTATAATGTGTACTCACCGATAGCTGGTCTAACAACACATATGGGAAGATCATTTCCGATGCTACGAACCAACTCTTCAGCAACCGACTCGGCAAATGTGTACGTGTTCGGCCAATTTTTAATTAAACTGCAATATAAATGTAATTAATGTAAGTCACCCAAAACCGAACCCTGTGGAACATCGCACGACATCTCTCGCCGTTTGCATTCTCCCAGGTGACTGGGGTAAATGACGGCCTTGTCCGTCGACTAAGCGTAAACATTTCACGTGGCCACTTCTAAAATGTAGAAACGTCCGAAAACGTCCTATCATGGGATGAGGCTGGTAAAAAAACCTGGAGCTTGACACAAGGAAAGCGAGGTCAGCAATGAGTAAAGTCGGACTGTGGAAAATAATGACTAAAGGTACGAAAATCATGAGAGCAAGTTTTTTTTTATCTTCCTACCTTAGATTTTTGCAAGACTTGCTAAGAGTTAGAGTCTCCCTGGTGCCTCGTATGTTGATCAAGGTTGCCACACGAAGGCACTCATCAAATCTCGTCGCCGATAAATGAAATACTATGTCCACCTAGAAAATTGAATCAAATAATCATTCAATAGACTATTTTAGTTCTCGCCATAGCCGGGCCTGTCATACCTGTTCAGAAATAAGGTTCCAGTCTTCTTCACTCAAGCCAAGTCTAAGCTCCGCTACATCGCCTGATATTGGCACCAATTTTTTTGCGAAATCTGGTTGTTGTTCTCGCAACAAATCATATACCTGGAAATAATGACCTCAATCATCAGTGTCCAATCAGTTTTAAAGAACTTCTGAGATCAAACTTTGGAATAACAAAACTGTGTTAACTAGGTGGCAATAGTTTTACTCCTTATCACATCAAACTCAAACTTAACTGGCAAATTATCCTAAGTACTATGAGTATCTATATCTGTGCCTAAACTTACGCCTACGAGAATAGCATGTGTGGTGTTAAGTGCATGTACCTAATAACTACATAACATTACATCAACTGACCTGGGAATGGAACCTAGATCCTCATGCTCAACAGTCGCACTGGCGAGCACTAGATCAACGAGGCAGTGGGCAATGTATTAAATAATTTATTATAACTTACAGGATCCTGCAACAATTCAATCATCCTTTGTTGTAAGATTTTACCTTTTTTGCTTCTTAGCAAGAAATATATTTTTGAAACATTAGTAGCTCTGCAAATAAATATTTGTTAATAAATTATAATAAAAAAAATGTTTAATGTTCATTGTAACCGATAGTTCACATAAGTGCCGTGCTCTAGACCAAAACTTATAATAAAAATACTTTGAAATTAAATTAACCAAACCAAATAAAAGGCCTCACAGGGGCTCTCTAAAGGCAAGGGTTTTTTTGCCACTTAAGTGGCAGTGGGCAGGGCACATTGCTCGCAGAACGGATGGCCGATGGGGTCGAAAAGTTCTGGAGTGGCGACCGCGAACTGGAAGACGTTGCGTTGGAAGGCCTCCCACTAGGTGGACCGATGACCTGGTGAAGGTTGCGGGGATCCGCTGGATGCGAGACGCACGGGACCGGTCAATGTGGCGACACTTAGGGGAGGCCTATGTCCAGCAGTGGACGTCTTTCGGCTGAAATGATGATGATGATGATGAAATAAAAGGTCGGCGGCGAAGGAGGTTTTTTTGTTTTTTGCATATACCTGACCAGTTTTTCTATGAGCTACTTGCCGAGGAAGCCAGATCCACCTGTTACAAACACAGTGGCACCGTTGTAGAACTGCTGCACCGCAGAGGTTCCAAGAGCTGTCACTTCATGCACCGGTTTCAAACGAGCAAGCACCCTTGCCTCAAATTCCTGAGCTGGATCCATTGCTTCAACTGTCATTGTAAGAAAATAATTTAAAAATCAGATTTGCAGGGTCCTATGCCTGCCAAGGCTGCGTGTTGTTCGAAAGAGATACCAGGGCTCCGGACACAAAGGGCTAAGAAGGAGTATCGGTGGTTTTTAGTCAGTAGAAGTTTGACGTTTAAAGTTGGACACTCCCTTCCGCTCCGCCCAGAGCGGGAGGAATTGTCGGTAAGAGAGCGGGATGATTTTCCACCCTCCGTAAAAAACTTAAAAATAAATTAAACTTACCCTTTTTAAAATATGATTTAATGATATTGCTATTTTATCTATACCGAATTATAGCTAAAAGCGTAACTTTACTTAAAGAAGTGTGATGTCCAAATGAATTGCTACTATTATAGTCTTTGTATACTCGTAATTATAATTATTATTGTTCAGTATTTATAAGGTCATTAACCGAATAGTCTGGTCTAGTCTGGACTGTCTATTCTGCAAAATTTTCTTATAATTTTTTTAAAATATTATCCTATATTATTCGTACATGGACTTGGTTCTGCCATAATAATCATTGCAACATTCAAATAATATATTTTATATCTGTTTCAAAAGATATAATTATTACCTGAATTTTGAAAATCAGTACAATTTTATTAGTTCGTGAAAAGAAAGACGTTTTCACGTGGCTTCGTATATTTTGGAAGAACGACCTCATATTATGGTCACAATTTTTTTTTTTAACAAAAAATAAAAACGACTTTGACAAAAAATAAAACACAAAAAAGTGAAACATAAACTTTAGAAGCAAAATTCGTTTCTGAAAACGGTTACTTTTGTTTGTTTGATTATTTTTTTTGCCACCGCCTTCAGAACCAAATTTTTGTTCTAAACTTTATTTTTCACATTTTTGGGTTTTATTTTTTGTCGAACCCGGTTTTATTTTTTGTTAATTTGTTCACATGTGCTTACCCCTTCACAACGTACCGGCGTGATGTTATGTTATGAACTGGTTTAAACAATAGACAGACATGGGATTTCAACAATCCCAATGCCTCTACTATCATTTAGACATCAATACGACCTCGCAAACCTTTGTATTTATTAGTAGAATTAAAAATCATCACGCCTGTAATCCCCGAAGTTTGCGAGGTCGTATTGATGTCGGTTACATAAGAACACAGTGTCTCTACAGTGTCTCAAGACGAAAGTCTATGACCAGTGTGTGTTGCCAGTGATTACATACGGGACCGAAACGTGGTCGCTCACAATGGGCCTCATCAGAAAGCTCAAAGTCACCCAAAGGGCAATGGAGAGAGCTATGCTCGGAGTTACTTTGCGTGATAGAATCAAAAATGAGGACATCCGCATGAGAACCAAGGTTACCGACATAGCCCGATGAATTGCCAAACTTAAGTGGCAGTGGGCAGGGCACATTGCTCGCAGAACGGATGGCCGATGTGGTCGAAAAGTTCTGGAGTGGCGACCTCGAACTGGAAGACGTTGCGATGGAAGGCCTCACACTAGGTGGACCGATGACCTGGTGAAGGTTGCGGGGAGCCGCTGGATGCGAGACGCACGGGACCGGTCAATATGGCGACACTTAGGGGAGGCCTATGTCCAGCAGTGGACGTCTTTCGGCTGAAATGATGATGATGATGATGATGATGACATAAGAACCATTCTACCATCAGATCAGCTTGTTAGAGAGAAAATACCAAATTCGCTGTACATTTTTCTGAGTTCTCCCGATTTTGCCAAGATTCCATCATCTGATCCCGACCTGGTGACTATGAGACCAATAGTAAAGCTTAAAAGAAGAAAGCTTTCGAATAAAAGACGAATTTTCCAAATCGGTTCGTAAACGAATGAGGCGAAAAGGTCGTTATTGTGGTTTTTTTTTTAGTTTTGTTGATTTTTCAAAAACCGCGTGTTCGATTTCCATAAAAAAAATATGGGACCATTTGGGACAACAACCCTTTCTAACAAAAAAGATTTTTTCAAATCGGTTGGCAAACGACGGAGTTATGCCCGAACAAAAAAAAATATAAACATCCAAATTGAGAACCTCCTTCTTTTTTTAGAAGTCGGTTAAAAAGCAACAAAGGGACGTACCCTTACGTCAGTGGATCAAGATTATATTGATACTCTAAGACAGCGTCAGCTCTGAACCTGCACGGGCAGACTTCTGAAGTGATTTTAAAATCACTTCAGAAGTCTGCCCGTGCAGACAAAAAAATAACACATTAAAAAAAAAAAAACATTTAAAATAAAAGTTGCGTACTTTAAAGTACGCAACTTTTATTTTAAATGTATTTTTTTTAGAATCACAAAAACTTTCAGAATAACCGTAATCAACAAACATAAATGATTCGTTACATACTGACATCATTATTCAAAACGTACAGCGAATTTTTTAACGCCCTGTAATTCTTCTCTTTTTGATACTTTGTAAATATTGTAAATAAAGTTTTCCGTTAGGATTTTTTGATGAACGTACAGCAAAAATTATAAGTCGCCAACTCATTATTTTTTGCACTTCCCATAATATTTTCAATGACTGGTTTGGTTTATTTGCTACCTTAACGCAGCTGCAAGTTCCTAGTTTCTATAAAACCCTTTTTTTTTTTTTTTTTTTTTGGTGGTTGTAAAATCATCGAATAACCCCTCCCGCTCTTGGGCAGAGCGAAAGGGAGTGTCAGACTTCTACTGACTAAAAACCACCCATGTTCCTTCTTCGCCCTCTATGTCGAGGCCGCGATAACCGTTGGACTACCCGCGGCCCCGACTTCTATAACACCCTTATTTTTAAGGTTATCACACTAATATTAAAAAGACGAAAGTTTGTGAGTGTGTGAGTGTATGTTTGTTACTTCTTCACGCAAAAACCACTGAACGGATTTGGATAACATTTGGTACACAGATAGTTTATAACCTGGATTAACACACAGGATAGCTTTTATCCAGAGTTTATCTTCCCGTGGGATAATTTTAAAGTTGTAGCGGGTGAAGCCCCTGACAATAGCTAGTTTAATATAATAATCGCGGATATATTTAATCGCTACCTAGGTAGTCATTTTATTAATTGCAAAAACTAAGTCGCCTTTTAATTTATTAGTCACTACGAAGATAATAAGCTTTGTCATTGTATTAATTATACACAAAAGTAACTACTCAGGTCAGACAGGTCGCATACTTAGACTAGTCAAATAAAATTATACATTAATTACATCGACTACATTGTTCCGAGTCCCGACTGTGAACAAAACAAAACATCACTGATGAATTAATTCTCATTAATCAATTATTGAAATTATTATTTTTAATTTTTACGAGCTTCTAATTAGGTTTGATTATCAAACAGTTTTGATTGGTTAACGCTGTTTGTGGTATCTTAGAAATATGATATCATAATAAATGAAAAACAAAACCAACCAATTCCCATTTTGGTTGCTTGGTAGGTTTTTGCAGGGTGGGACATCAACAAAAATGACTGCTCCCGCTCTGGGCAGAGCGGTAGGGAGTGTCAGACTTCTACTGACTAAAAACCATCCATTTGATTCCAATAGCAGGTATTTTAAAAACGCTTCAACGCGGGTTCCCTACGTTACTTCGAAACACTATTCGTCAAAAATTGTTTTAAATTGTTTTACTGCGACGTTATGTTTGTTCTAGGACTTGGTTCGATATTTCTTTATACCGAAAACCTTACATCTACTTAATTGTTTCACCAACGTTTGTTTGTTCTGTGTAACGTTGCTTCGAAAATATTTAGACAGTACAATAATACCTTCTTTTTGGCTTGGAGTTTTTTTTTTTGAAGCATTGGTAATAATAACTGCCACTCAGGTCAATCTTTAGGTTAAGCTGCGCTTGCCTAGGTTGGTCTGTGGATGGGTGACCTCCCATTACATACCGAGTTTCCTCCGTGGCTCGGATAGCACGTTAAGCTGTTGGTCCCGGCTGTCATACATTTGTATCTTATTTTTTGCTTAAAAAAAGAACGCGGTCCATGTAATACGCGGGCCAGTGGACGGTGAGTAATGGGCTAGCTCGCCGTCCGTCCGTCTTATGATGACGACAGGCCGTGTCGACGGCGCGTTCGTGTTCCACGCGCGCCTCAAAGATATGTCAGCAACATGCAAGGGGCACGCAAGGGCCGACGGCCGTCGGGGCTGCGGGATGTTGTAAGAGATACCGCGGCCTCGACATAAAGGGCTAAGAAGGAACATGGGTGGTTTTTAGTCAGTAAAAGTCTGACACTTCCTTTTGCTCTGCCCAAGAGCGGGAAGGGTTATTTGATGACTTCCTACCCCCAAAAACAAAAAAAAAAGATACCCATTGTTGCAATGACTGACAGAAATAATAGAAATATGTGAAATACAAAATACGATGCGTACGATAAAACCGGTGTTACTGTTAGCAAGTATTTTTCATTATAGGCAATATCAGAGGCGTGCTTATTTCGCTGGCGACTGACGGTAAATATAAAAAACTCGCGACTACAAGCTACGGGGGATATCGTTTGTCATACAATTACCACGGAGCCCGCAACCTTGTTAGCTAACTAACATAGATGTGGAGTAAATTGAAGAGACCAAAGTTCCGACCCAGCTATACCTATGTTTTGGATTAAATTAAAAACAGTCGCACGGGTTGAATTTCTCGGAAAAGGATTGTTTGTTGAGGTCAGCCTGTGGATGAGTGATACATTATTTACCGAGACCAAGTTCCAGCGTCATTTTAGACATCCGCAAGAGAACTAAGGTTACCGACGTAGCCCCTAGATCAGTGGAATATCACTGAGGGAAAAAAAAGGCAGGTTTTATTACGCAGTACAACCAACCATCAAACCAAAACCAAGAAGGTACTCTGGATCACATCTTCTTTGAATGCTCAAACAACATTCCTACTTTAGATCTGTATAGACGTCTCCCTAAATTTAAAATCCCTCTTCCGACAAATCTCCCCTCCCTGCTAACATATTCCTCCCCCGAACTGCTTGTGGCGCTGATGACTTTCATCCGTCACAATAACATTAAATTATAAATCTGAATGTGTGGGTGTGGTATGCTTATAATCTATGTTTTAACAATTTTAGTATATATTTATTTCTATTTTTTTTGTTTGTTTCAGTCCCGTACTAATCCGACAAGATCATGTGGTGTCGAAGAATTTAATTTTATATAACTAACATTAGATTCATGTTTTTATTTTTTACCTTGCACACTTGTTTTTCCGATTCACTGGACATTGGCAGAATAGTCGACATCGGCTTTAATTGCCATTAAACAAAAATAGAATAGAATAGACGTAGCCCCTAGAATTTGACATAATCTAGTGGCAGTGGGCAGGACATATAATTTCCTTTTTCATATTTTTTTATAGATAGACCGAAAGTAGACCCTTTTATTATCGTTATAGAATAGTAAGTCTGTTTGTAGGGGTAAGCCTCAGAATTAATATTTTTTTTGTATAAGTAATTGGCATTAAGTTATTAAAAACATTGGTAGAAAGCTATATATTATATACATACAATTATATACATATATATCATGCATATAACATAGATGTATTTCTTTCTTGCTTTCAAAGTAGCCGAGCCCTCACATTTTTTGTAGACGATGGCGCGGATTCAGTGCTAGTGTTAAATATATTGTTGGTTTCATCTTTGTACAGGATCCGATAATCTAATCGAGAACCAACCGAGAGCATGGGGCGTACGATTCGATCCCGGTTGAGCAAAAATTATCAAGATCAATCACCGATAATACGATGACAGCACTCAACATTATCTACAGACTACTAGCGCCATCTAGCATTCAACGTGTGAAGTGTATGGCCAAACGGATATATAAACTAGATCCAGCTTGTCCCCTTGCTGTCATCTCCCAGCGACGCCCAGAGCAGAAACTCGTGCCCCACAGGGGGTGCTCTCAACGCGTAGTTGATTAGTCTTTAAGTTTTTTTTCCCCTGGCTGGCCTTCATATCAAGGCATCTGCACGAAAGTCAAGTTAAGCAGTAGCCACCCTCTTTAAGGTGAACTGCGAGATGACATTTATATAAAAAAAGGAACAAGTCGCCCCCATCTTAAACGGCACAGTGGTCGATAGCCCCGCAGTCTATCCCTATAGGACCACCACCTAACCTAATGTGGCAGTCGCGGGTAATGAAACCACATAAATTAGAATTAAAATGGACTGTATTTAAAATTATGCACAACGTACATTAAAGGCAATGTATTACACCGACAGGTTGCGAATGGTGTCTGAGATAGATTCGTTCACCTGAACGGAACGAGTGAACTATTATGTTTGTTTCATACACCTAAGTCTACCTTATATTGCTAAAATCTGTCAAGTGTTTAATGAATGAAGCCCCTAGTTGTCATTCAACGTTGGTTTTATTCCACCGCCACCATTATAAATTTTAAATAGATTATTATGTCGTTTCCAGTAAAAGTTACCACGCTAATATATATCGCTGTAAGTCTGCACTCGTACAACTTGCCTGTTTAGTTCCAACACTAAAACCGAGTGGTGAAATATTTTTACACGCTGCAAATTAAGTTTAAAACTGTTTGCGTAAACTCCGTAGTTTGTGCCAATTTGAAGATTTGCTTGTTTATTCAACCTGATGGAGTGGAGATTAAAAAGCAGTTGCTTTTTTATTATTTAGTATGTAGATTAACCAAACGAATTGATTAAAAGAAAAAAGAAAGAAAAAATATTTATTTGTCGCAGAAACACACCGAGCATACAGGATAAAAACAATACACAATTAACGCTTAACAGATATTCAAAAAAAATACAACAAGCAACAAGGAATAAAAAATAAATTAAAAATGTTGCACGTCGTGACTGCGACAAGTAGGTTACGGTCCACTCATGGTCTACTCCCTCTCTCGAAAGGAGAGGATTTCATTCCAGTTGTGGGAACATTTTAGGCTGATTAGGATGAAAAATTATTCGGGTAAAATTATCAGTAGGTACTTTCTTAAGGCGTGGATATACGTGAATTGGCCTTTTTACCCGACTGCGGCGTTGTATGTATGTCCGTTTCTTTGTTCCCTCATAACTCCTAAGTGGATGAAGGGATTTAAATAAAGTATACGTCGTTAGATTTGTCAAATCTAACGACGTATATTTTGTCACTTGTTGTCACTGTCTACATTAAAATTAAAAAACAAAATAAATGCTGATTATGGGGGCCATGTCGGCGATTTAAAAAAAAAATCCTTTACCATCGAGTAGGGTATTAAAATGAAGGGCTTTAAAAGGAAATTACAAAAATATATGACACTTATATGTTTAAAAGAAATTCAAAGTCACAAATCCTAGAAACAAACACAAAAGTTAAATCATCTGCGAAGAATTTTACGCGACCAACGAAAGAACAAACACATAAGAACTACAAAGTTGGAAATAAAAAAAAATTGTTAAAAACTAATAAACCCGACTGAAAAACTGAAAAGCAAAAAACAAGCACATTTTAAATTAAACAAAACTTGGAAGCAGTAAATATTAATTTAAACAATTTAGAGCATGTCCTCTTCACGTCAAACAAAAAAAAAATGTAAACACCATAAATAAATTTGCAAAGTAACCTCTGTTTTATAACTTACTACCATTTTTACCCGACTGCAGCGAAGCCCAATAGGAGGGTTATCTGTTTGGCGTGTACGTGTGTTTGAATGTCTGTTTCTTTGTTCCCTCATAACTCCTAAACGGATAAAGGGATTTGAATAAAGTATACGTCGTTAGATTTGTCTGGATAACGCGAGTGTAACTGGCTACATTTAAATAAAAAACAAAGAAAAGTTGCGGATTTAGGAGGCCATAACGCGGATTGAAGCGCAGCCATAGCGAGCAGTGGTGGCCCAGTGGTGGAGCGAGCAGTGGTGGCCCAGTGGTGGCGGCCTCGACTTACGAGCTGTGAGTCGTGGGTTCGAATCCAGTCAGGCGCATTACTTTGTGTAATTTATTTCAACACCACTGCTCTCAAAACGGTGAAGGAAAACATCGTGAGGAAACATGTCTTAGAACCAAAAAATTCGAAGACATGTGACATCTACCAATCCGCACTGGGCACGCGTGGTGGATTATAGCCCATCCCTCTCCTAGAGAGGAGGCCTGAGTCCCTGCAGTGGGAACATTATAGGCTGACGATGAACGCGGATTTATAAAAAAATCCATTACCATCGAGTAGGGTATCAAAATGAAGGGTTTTAAAAGAAGATTACAAAAATATATGACACTTATATGTTTAAAAGAAATTCAAAATCACAAAACCTATAAACAAACACAAAAGTTAAATCATCTGCGAAGAATTTTACGCGACCAACGAAACCAAACAGTTCGAAAAACAAAACTTGGAAGAAGGCGGGGTTCATTCTATTTTCATTTCATTTTTCAGTTGGGTTTTTAAGTTTTTAACTACTTTTTTTTCTACTAAACTATCAATCATAGGCTCTTTTTATTGCCATCAATATAATATTATATAAAGTCATGCGCCGACCTTTGGCTTATTTTCGCCAATAACTTTCTTGATTCTAATGGATCTTTTTTACGTCATCGCTACACGCAAATTGCGTAGCTACTAGAGGGTGAAATGACAGTGGCGTATAACCAGCTCTAAATTATTATTTTATAGTTCGAACTTGTCCACCTTTCTATCCGCCTCTAAGTCTACTGTCCACACGGGCAGGATTTTTGGAATTTTCCATCAAAATTATTTCAGTAACAGTCACGGTGTCTCAATTACTACCTGGTAAATGTCCATAGCCTTACCCTTTTTTTTCGGTGGGTGGGGAATCATCAAATTACTCCTCCCGCTCTGGGCAAAGCGATAAGAATTGCCAGACTTCTAATGACTATAAACCACCCATGTTCCTTCTTAGCCCTTTGTGTCGAGGCCACGGTATCTCTTTTGAACAACCCGCAGCCCCGACGGGCGTATGATTACCCCTTATTACCTGATGGGACTTAAATAAAGAACTGGTGAAATGAGGGTTCAACTATTATATTAGGTCCACCTCTGTGCAAGTTTTTAGACATTGCAGGGAAGATGTTATTATGCAATATTCATTTTATTATTACTTAATTCGAGTCTGACCAAGTTGCTTACACAATTTTATATCTATCGTTATAATGGATTCCATTTTTTTTAACCAAATCAATCTTCATAATGTTTACTTGGAAACGCGACTATTTTAAAAAGCACTCACGTTTTATACCCATTGTGCTACCTACCACTTACAACTTTAATCAATTGCATTAATTGCATCCTGCTGTTCTGTACGAGAAATTCTTGCATTCATCGAGGGCTTCGGTGGAGATGGAATCTCAACTTTAGCTAGTAAGAGGTAGAGTTTGAAATTGTTTGCCGGTAAACAACACACAAAAGACAATTTTATTTTAATCATTCGTATCGAACAATCGGACGACAGCCACCACAGACAATGAGCTGTAATTACACCATTCTCTTTGACAAAAAATCTGTTTTTATTTTTGTTTTGAGAAGGGACCACGGAATTTCTTCAAGATTATTCTCCGTGGGCATAGTCTTGTGTTTTACTATTTTAGTCTTTGACCTTGCGTATTAATGGTAAGTCAATGTCCCAGTACTGGGAATATATGTACTTAACTTTGTTTTCTCCAGAATAGCTCGTCCACCAGAAATCATTTTGATGTACCTGCAAAATTGTATTGCAAGTGTTAGCTATTTAAATACATTTATAACTAGTTTCAAGATATTTACAGTATTATAAAAGAATTACAGAATTGTTTTGTATAAATAAGTAAGTTATTTGATTTAGTTGAATGGCAAAATGGCGCCAAAGATTATTGGAATGACAGTTGATTACGACAGTCTAGTAAAGAGGTTTTAAAAGTTCCAAAGTGCCATTTTAGCAGGACATTCTTTTGTGAACATATTTATATAATCATATTATAATAAACTTGTAAATTGTAAATGTTGTGCTGTAGCTATTTATTCTGTGCTTCTTTTGATTTTCTGAACCCAGTAAATAAATCATGCTTTAATCTGTGCAAATAGAAGCTTTTATTTTCCTTTTGCTCTGGTTTGTCCTACACAAGTGATAGTACAAAGAATAGATCTTTGGTCTGTTATCTTCGACTGCCCGTTCACTTCGTGATCGCAAGCTCACTATATGAAATTATTGGTCAAGGCACATCTACCAAACCGCACTAGGATTGCATTGATAATTTACAGCCCTGAAGAAAACTGTGTTTCACCCAGGGAACATCTTTATGTCACATTACCAAATACAACGATGACAATCCATTTTTTTTTCTATTTCTTTAAAGGGGCGATAAGAATACATTACAATCGATGTTTTTATTCACATTCGTAGTTCCTTGTTGTTTAAAATAAAAAAATATGTTTGATAATAACATAACATTACGCCTGTAATACCCGGAGGGCTAGGCAGAGGTGTACCTAATAGTATACCCAGACAGTTTAATGTGTAAGCCCCATGTACTACAAGGCAAGCCTATTGCAATCAACCGTGCAGAAAATTATTTATTTTTCTGAAGAATTTTTGATTTTAAAACCCGAAAGCACTGACCAACCAGCCGAAGGTAATGAAGTTTTGGACCTGGGTGACTGATGATGTCACCTACCTGGTGGTGGACTCTGAAGGTGGGTCTAGGATCGCATTGACGGCTATGCATAGATCGCCGGGTTGGACTCATTTAAAGGTGCTCATGAACGCCTTTGACTTAATGGCTACTCGGCCAACGAGGCAAAGATAAATTGGCTGTATTATATTTTTTTTTGCGTTTAAACGTGCAACGTTTTGTGGGGCAACCCACACTAGGAATTTCTCCTGTATCGTGGGTGCGTTCACACACATTCAAACTCACAAATTCAAATAACCAGACCCGAAACAGCTATCTGTAGGCCATACAAATATAAAAAAAACATGTTCAAGAAGGCACATGGGTGGTTTTTAGTCAATAGAAGTCTGACACTCTTTACCGCTCTGCACAGAGGAGGAGTCATTCTGATGATTTCCCACGCCCCAGAAAAAATTAAAGAAGGCTGCAGTAAGATCATTAGAAGTTTACTTTTAACCTGGCCGGGGACGCCTTAGAAGAACGTAATCTACGATGATCTTTTCGGTAAAATTCTTCAAAAAAGTTAGGTGCGTGGCACTTGTAACCGGTGTGCGTCTATGTCCAGTGTCCCATGTGTGAACGTAGACGAGGCAAAAGGATTGTGTAAGGGATAGTAGCAGGTGACTTACTGAGTATTCTGCCTCCTCTCATAGGAAAATGGCCTAAATATGAGTATGTTTATATACACTCGAGAGCAATGAATCCGGGTCACTTAAAGAATCCTAAAAATCTCGGAAACTAAAAATGCTAGGTTAATGCAATAAATTGTATTTAATAGACAATGTAATACTCCTTAAATGAAGGTATTAAAACTTCTTAGTTATTGTAAAGTTATATCATAAAAAAATCAAATTTGAAAAAGGGCCACTTTCGAAGATGGAACTACGAAATTACAGCATTTGGTTTTGCTTTTGTTTGTAATCTGTCATTTATGTGGGTACATAAACCATGTTGATAGTGCTCTATATTCATTATTCAAGCTGAAATTATGTCGTTTACGCCTGAAGAATGCACCAGAATACTTACAATGCTGGAAACCGGCCGGAGTCAGCGCGATACAGCCAGGACTGTCGGTGTGTCGCTGTCAACAGTACAAAGAGTTCTCCGACGTTACGAAGAAACTGGTTCTAACCTACGCAGACCAGGAACAGGTAGAACCAGGTGTACCACAGCACGAGAAGACCGATACTTGGTGAACACCATGCTTCGAAATCGCTTTCTCACAGGAACTGAACTCACAAATCAGTTTCGACGCCTTGGAGGAAGTAACCCAAGTGCATGGACAGTAAGACGTCGGCTTGCTGAATCTAACTTAAAAACCCTTAGACCTGCAAACGGCCCTAAACTGGAGCGTGGGCATCGTATTCCAAGACTAAGATATGCCCAGAGCCACGTAAATTGGAGTATTGAAGATTGGTCAAAAGTTATGTTCTCCGACGAATCAAAATTTATGCTCTACAAGCACGATGGAAGACACAGAGTGTATCGAAGACCAGGGGAAAGATTCAAGCAAGCATGCATCGAAGAAAAAGTAGCCTACGGTGGTGGGTCTGTACTTGTGTGGGCCGGAATTTCTTCTGAAAGTCGCACAGAGCTGGTGATCATAGAAAACGGCTCTTTAACTAGCGTAAGATATGTGGAAGAAATCCTCAATGATCACGTTGGTCCATTTATGGTCAATTTAGGTGAGGATGCTATATTTATGCATGACAATGCCCGACCTCATACAGGTAGGATTGTGAATGACTACCTTCAAGAGATGAACATTACTCGTATGGAGTGGCCAGCGCGCAGCCCGGATATCAACCCGATCGAGCATGCTTGGGACGAGCTAGGCAGATGCGTAAAACAACGAAACCCTCCCCCAATCACGCTTCGTGAGCTCATAATTGCTCTCACACAGGAATGGGAGAATATTCCCCAAAATCGTATAAGGAACTTGGTGTACAGCATGCCAAACCGCGTAAACGCAGTAATGGAAGCACGAGGAGGCAATACGAAGTATTAAAATTCAAGAAAATCGTGATAAAGTTCATAAATTTCATGTTTCCTATTTTTGTTTTAAGGAGAGATCAGCAGTTTTTTTCTTTATGTAATTTTGTGTTAATAAAATGTATGGTGACTCATATTTTTTTTACTTTCATTTAAGGAGTATTACATTGTCTATTAAATACAATTTATTGCATTAACCTATCATTTTTAGTTTCCGAGATTTTTAACATTCTTTAAGTGACCCGGATTCATTGCTCTCGAGTGTAGATTTCTCCATTTATTAGTCTCTCTTGGATAATAACTTTTACAATACCGATAATCACTACATAATATAGATGATGTTTTATTCGCCGTCCAATTTTTTTCTAGGCATTAGGTATCATTCAATAAAACCATTTTCGAAAAAAAAAAATCGTAAAACTTTCAAATTTTAAAAGAATTGTCGGTTCTCCATGAACAGTTAAAACTTTGTGATGTGATATCTCAATATTTTTGTATTAAGTGATACAAACAGAAAGAACACGTATTTCATGATTTTCGCCAAAGATTAATGAATTCTGACGGTGACTAAAAAATAATCTTGTATAATAAAACAAAGTCCACCGCCGCGTCTGTCTGTTTGCGATAAACCTATAAAATACTGCACCGATTTTCATGCTGTTTTCACCAATGCGTAGACTGGTTTTCTATGGTTTTAGTATATTTTTACATTTATTATCGCGGGTGATGCCTAGGCCATCAGCTAGTAAAATATTAAATATTTCAAATTTGAACACGATCGAAAATAAAGGGTGTAAAAGTACCCTTAACGCAAACGAAGGGCACTTATTCTCCCCACCACTGCAATATTTGTTTTGTTCTAGACTATACCTGGGAACCTCCTAGTTACGGAAATATTGGGAGTGAAAGTTCTAAAATTTTCACAGCTGTTTTTGTAAATATTAGTTTTTCAGGTTATAACTTTACTTAAATTACCTTTATGACCCTTTTACTATTCAAAGCATCCGCTAGCACAATGTTTTAAGAGTGCTACATTAAGTTTTACCGTTTAAATTTATTACCCCAAAAAAAAAAGACGTTTCCCAGCAAAAAAATTTGCGTAGGGGTACTTAGTTTGTTTTACAGAATACTTGGCTGACGTATGTGTAAAGGGTTAATATACACCCTGTGATTAAATCAATATACAGGCTTGTATATCGATTTAATCACAAGTATGATATCATTGTTGTTCTAGATTCTAGAATCTAAAAACATTAAAATGTTAATGTTGTGTTGATATTTAAAAATAAACATGGATATTCTTGTTTTATTCACAAATCTATGTTTATCATTATTACTGAACGATATCAGTCTTGAAGACGAATAAAAATGAACAGATTATGTTTTCCCGGGGCTTTACTCGAATTCTAAAGGAATTTCTTCCACTTATTATCTTTTTATAAATTCTTTTATTTTATGAATAGATCTAGTCATATCGTTATTTCGAATATGTACTTAGATTCTGGTCACGCGGCATCAAATTCTGTGATGGCAGGCCTGGTCCTAAGGCCAAATCCTGTAACGGTAAAGATGACGTCCTGTGTTGTCATCTTACCAAGGTTCTGTGTTGGCTCGCGTTGATAAGTCTACATTGTTCGCACAGTGGAGTGTACTCAAGATTGACTTGTGGTAAATCTAAATCTAATTGTTGATTAAAAACCCGAAATGACTCTCACGATACAGTATTGTTTCTTTAAACATTGGTGTAAGGAAGTTCAATCCTTCCTAGATTAAACACAGTATTGATCCCAAAGGCTAATTAAGAAGCTAAACTCTCACTTTAGTATATTCACTCACGAAAACCAACAGACTAGACGATCAACGCGAGCCAACACAGAACCTTGGTAAGATGACAACACAGGACGTCATCAGAAGGTTGTATTTACTTGGGACGTGTATTTTATATTATTTGTGAGGAGTCACAAATAATATAATAAACAAAAATTGATAATCTGTTTTTTTTTTTAAATAATATTTTTTTATTTATCCAATATTTTTCGATAATCTAACGGACAGACTAATTAGAATCGTATTTTTTTAAGTCAGTAAACAAAAACATCCCTATTGCGACTGTTGAGCATGAGATCTGGGTTCGACTCCCGGGGCGGCAAGGTTCTACTATTAGGATTTCACAGGAACAGCCACAGAGCTTGAATCCGGGCACAACCGGTTGATGGCAATAGACTGGTCCCTTATTAAATGCAGCTTAATCATTACTGGCGGAATGTCAGTGTACTGTTTGGTCCACCTTTGTGTTTTGTTTTCTTTATTCTCAAGAATATCTCACAAGGAAATCGCTCGCTTTTTATTCCTTAGACAGCCCCATATCCCATTGTGAGGATGTATTCAAATGAAATTCGCAGCATCACGAATGCAATGCTTGGTAGTTTCACAAAGAATACAAACTTCAGTTTTTAAAATAATGTCGCTAAGTACGTCGTGAAGCCAAAAAAAAAAATTAGTTTGTGTAGAGATTTTCCTTACTTTCGACAAAAAGTTCTGAATCGATTCATAACAACAATTCGTTTAATTTTGCTGCTAATCTTTTGGTGACATAATTATGTATATGAGGCCTTTTTTTTTGGCGGGTGGAAAATCATCAAATAACTACCGCTCTTGGGCAGAGCGAAAGAGAGTGTCAGACTTCTACTGACGAAAAACCACCCATGTTACTTCTTAGCCCTTTATGTCGAGGCCACGGTATCTCTTACAACATCCCGCAGACCCCAAGGGTGTCGGCCCTGACGGGCCCCTTCCATACATCTGTGAGGCCTCAAGCGAAATATACTGATAAATCCTACATCGCGATAATATTATCAGAGTTATCCGCACAGTTAACATTCGTTTTGTGAGGTACTTCTTTTCTATGGAAGATAGCAAACAATTTAAACTGTTCTTCATAAGTACCTCTAAACAACAATTCACTACATTATGTCCTCATAAATTCATGTAATTTTTTCATTTATTTCTAAAAAATCTACTAATAAAAAAGCAACGGCAAGTTATATACATTATACATTTATTATAAAGATCTCTGCCTTTTTCAAAATCGTACATATTCGTGAAATATGTACAACTACCCTTAACGTAACCTTAGCTTCATTTCGATTAACATATAGTACAAACCATTCACAAACATACCTTTATCCGGAACATTATAGCAGCAGACCTTAGACGATGCTATGAATAGCCGTCTTGTTAGCAATATTGTGATTAATATTGAGAATGTACACAGTGCTTTGGTATCCGTGGATTGTTCTAAAGGTCCAGGGCCTGACGGTGTCCCGCCATTCTTCTTTAAAAATACCGCTGACACTCTAAGTCTCCCACTATATATTATTTACAATGAATGTTTAAGCCAGGGAACTTTCCCAGAAGTGTGGAAACGTGCCAATATTACCCCTGTACATAAATCTGGGCCTAAACAAGACATTGAGAACTACCGTCCTATTTCCATTCTATCGATCTTGTCAAAACTTTTCGAGAGACTGGTCCATGATCAGCTTTATCCGATTATTCATGATCAGATTATTACACAACAGCATGGGTTCGTCAAGAAAAGATCTACAACTACTAATTTGATTGAATATGCTGACTATTTATTCAATAATTTAGACACACGTATACAGGTAGACTCTATTTATACTGATTTCCGTAAAGCCTTTGACAAGGTCGATCATAATTTACTTCTAGGCAAAATAGCATTTAATGGCATTCGTGGGGACTTGTTTCGTTGGTTCTCTTCCTACATTACAAATAGAACGCAAAAAGTGGTAGTTAATGGTTTCCATTCCAAATCCATCACTGTTTCATCAGGGGTACCCCAAGGCTCGATATTGGGCCCTTTATTGTTTATAATATTTATCAATGATATTGACATGTGCTTTCATAATTCTAAATTCCTACTTTACGCAGATGATCTTAAAGTTTTTAGACCCATCAAAACTATACTTGACTGTCAACTGCTTCAACAAGACCTCAATCGCCTGTCGGATTATTGCACTAAAAACAAACTCCAACTAAGTATTTCCAAATGTTGTTGTATTAGTTTCACTAAAAATAAAAATGTATTCAAATATCCCTATACAATACACAATGAAACTCTGGCAAGGAAGAGTTTGATCCGCGACTTGGGAATATTACTTGACGTTAAACTGCACTTAGATGCACACGTTAATAAAATTGTAAATAATGCCTATCGCATGTACGGTTTTGTGATGAGATCGTCCACGGAATTTAAACGCCCTAGTACATATTTATATCTCTATCGATCACTAGTTAGGTCTCAATTAGAATATGCAGTTCCTGTGTGGAACCCCTTCTACAATAAATATGTTGAGTGTATAGAAAGTATACAACGTAAATTTTTGAAGACTATGCATTATCGCTGCTTAAAAAGTTGTTATCTCTCTTATAATGAATTACTAAAAAAATATAACCTGCTTTCCTTGAGTTCAAGGCGTACTTTTCTTGAAGCAACATTTTTGTATGACTTATGCAATAACTCGTATGATTGTTTGGGAATTAGTAACAAGTTGTGTTATATAGTTCCCAGAACATGCCAGGGACGCGAGGTGCGCGCACGACCTGTATTTGCCACTACTTCCAGTCGTACAAATGCCGGCTTGCGAGCGCCTCTTCGTCGCATTGCTGTCAATTTTAATAAGAATTTCTGTAGTTTGGATCTATTTGCTTTACCACATAGAAAGTTTCGAGTCAGTTTACTCGACATTTTGAAAAATTAACGTGACACAGTATTTACTACTTTGTTTATTTGTTTGCTTTGTTGTTATATGTGGTTTATTTTTATGTTATGTTTCTCTTTTTATTGTTTACAACGCTAGTGTCATAATTTACCAGATTGTCTCTTTGAGTTTCTGTGGAAAACGTGGTTGATTTCACATTTGTATTATTTCTGTGTCCTATTTTTCTATTTAAGTCTTAATGTGTAATTGTTTGTTTTCCCAAATAAATAAAATAAAAAATAAAAATAATTATAACATAACAATAATCCGACACTTCTTCTTCTTCTTTTTCTTCTTACCCGACTGCGGCGAAGCCGAAAAGGAGAGTTATGTGTTTGGCGTGTATGTATGTATGTACGTTTTTTTGTTCCCTCATAACTCCTAAACGGATGAAGGGATTTGAATGAAATATACGTCGTTAGATTCATCTTGATGGCGCGAGTGTCACTGGCTACATTAAAATTAAAAAAAAAACAAAGATAATTGCTGGTTTTGGGGGCCAAATCGTGGATTTGAAAAAATAAAAAAAAACCATTACCATCGAGTAGGGTATCAAAATGAAGGGTTTTAAAAGGAGATTACAGAAATATATGATACCTATATGTTTAAAATAAATTCAAAGTCACAAATTCTATAAACAAACACGAAAGTTAAATCATCTGCGAACAAAAGAACTAAAAAGTTAGAAATAAAAAAGTAGTTAAAAAACTAAAAAACCCGACTGAAAAGACTGAAAAGCAAAAAAAAAGCACATTTTAAAATAAACAAAACTTGGAGGCAGGCGGGGTTCATTTGAATATAAAATTATGAAATGAAAATAGAATGGACCCCACCTGCTTCTAAGTTTTGTTTAATATAAAATGTGCTTGTTTTTTGCTTTTCAGTCTTTTCAGTCGGGTTTTTTAGTTTTTTAACTACTTTTTTATTCTACCTTTCTCCACCCAATGCTGAGTGTAGGTCTCTTCCAGTGCACACTACCGTTTTTAGTAATCTAGATAATCTCGCTACAAACTTCTAACATCTTTCTATACCAGACACAACCAAAGGTTAGACGATATCGAGGCCGTAAAGACATGTTACGGCCTAGCTTAAATTGAAATATAGCCCAAGTATTATATATTCGACTTTTATTCTTACACCGTAATAGATACTGTGTGGTATGTTTTATAAATATACCTATATGGCTATGCGTTTTTGCTGTAGGTTACAGTTAATATTTTATCTTAAGCTTTTGAACGTCAGAGCTGTAATTGTCATCCGGGGAAGGAACAAAATCATCATCATCATCATCATTGTTGCACGTTACTTGGGGTCGGCACAGAACTTTTTTTTTTATTCTTGTCTATCAATCGTCACGTCATCATTTACAATTTTTTTTCTAACTTATCATTCTTATGAGAGCAGCGGTGGCCCAGTGATGTCGGCCCCGACTTACGAACAGTAGGTCGTGGGTTCGAATTCAGGCAGGCGCATTACTTTGTGTAATTTATTTCATCACCGCTGCTCTCAAAACGGTGAAGGAAAACATCGTGAGGAAACATGTCTTAGAACCGACAAATTCGAAGACATGTGATATCTACCAATCCGCACTGGGCCCTCGTGGTAGATTATAGCCCATTCACTCTCAAAAAGAGAGGAGGCTTGTGGAACATTAATAGGCTATTGATGATAATGATCATTCTTATCATACTTCGGTATTAGTCGTTATCTTATGGTAGAAAGATCCAATTATAATATTTCAGTGTTTATTTTTATAAGAAAAATTACAATAAACTTAATAAATACATAGCATTTCAAATCTTCGATATTTTTCAAAACTCTGCAAAAGGAAAATCGAAATTTTCCACTTCAATAAGACGATGAACCTTAAAATATTTAAGACCAATCCTAAAAATGTTGCAAAATATTTCATACAAAGTTGGCTTTATCGTGTTTAAAAAAAAATTAAGCTAAGTAAAATGAGGTAGAATATATATAAGGTTAAAGACTGATTACTGACATCTAGATATAAAACAAACTAAGTACATTAAGCAACATCAAACCTGTTTTCCCCCAAGAGTTAGACTTAAGGTGTACATAAAAGAACTTTCAGTTTCGCTAGTTTTGATGTTCGAGTCCCGGCAGCAAGTTAACCATGAAAATTCAGACCTTGGACTGTTTCTGAGCCTTACTTACTATTAGACGTAGCATAGTCCGTCCATTAAGGATGTTTACTGACTTGAAAAAAATATGATTCTAATAAGTCCGTCTGTTACATTATCGAAAAATATTGGATACGTATTTTTGTTTTATCAAATCAATAAAAGTTGACGAAGATAAAACGCGTCAAAGATTTGAGTTGGGGTTTGTGACGTCACTAACCGCTAAAAAAGTCATACTAATGTCTTAGAATATGATGTCACACGAGTTTTCAAAGCACTGTATCGTCTACATTGTTTGTTTACGTGAAAAAAATAAAAAATACGTGTCCAATATTTTTTGGTAATCTATCTGACGGACTAATTCGTTTTTTTTTGTTAACTACCCGATTGCTAGGTAAATGAGGTAGATAAAATAATGATTATGTACACTGTTTAACATGTCAATTTTTAAAAATTAAAATATTTCACATAGGGTGGTCTTTTCCCCAAAAGAAATGTTTTAGTCAAACTTTGGATGAATTAGAGAAAGAGTTAAAAACAATACCTCTGCCTTAACTATTAAGGATTATAAGCGTGATGACATGTTATGTATGTCTCATGCATTATTTTGTAATCAAAGCCTCTATCCGAGGTTAACCTTTCAAATCGATATAATTCTATCCAAATCACAAAATGCAAATTCAAAACTATGTCCCAATAATGGAACATTCACGAGTGCATTAGCCGGTAATTTGGTCCAAAACGCGTTAGGGATTGCTGGCATTTGTGAACGGATAATGTAAACGACTTCCACAGTCCAGTTCGGATTGTATTGACAGTCGAAACAAGTGTTGATGACCTCGCGTAACGATGTCACACATGTGGGCACGGGGATTAGTGGAACACAGTGATTGGTTTGTAGAATAATTTCTGTTGGAGTTTAAGTTAAAAGAGCTTTTAGCTGAACTAATCTTCGTTCATGTTGATAATGTTAGTAATCCAGGAGCAGTTTTTGAAGAAGATATCTATTAAATAAAAGAAAGTCGTGTTAGTTACACCATTTATAATAATAATAATAATAATAATATTCCACAACTATCACACAACGCCATCTAGTCCCAAGCTAAGCAGAGCTTGTGTTATGGGTCAACTGATAAACATACTTATATATTTCTAAATACATACATATTATAGATAAATTACTCCCAGACACAGAACAAATGATCGTGCTCATCACACAAACATTTGTCCTGGGTGGGAATCGAACCCACGACCTCCGGCATAGCAGTTAGGGTCACTAACCACTAGACCAACAGGCCAGTCAAACTCAAGAACGGCTGAACCGATTTGGTTGAAAATTAGTGGGGAGGTAGCTTAGAACCAGGAGACGGACATAGGATAGATTTTTTTTTTGGGTAGATAGTTAGGTTGTAGGTAGGTAGGTAGTAGGTAGGTAGTAGGTAGGTAGTAGGTAGGTAGTAGGTAGGTAGTAGGTAGGTAGTAGGTAGGTAGTAGGTAGGTAGTAGGTAGGTAGTAGGTAGGTAGTAGGTAGGTAGTAGGTAGGTAGTAGGTAGGTAGTAGGTAGGTAGTAGGTAGGTAGTAGGTAGGTAGTAGGTAGGTAGTAGGTAGGTAGTAGGTAGGTAGTAGGTAGGTAGTAGGTAGGTAGTAGGTAGGTAGTAGGTAGGTAGTAGGTAGGTAGTAGGTAGGTAGTAGGTAGGTAGTAGGTAGGTAGTAGGTAGGTAGTAGGTAGGTAGTAGGTAGGTAGTAGGTAGGTAGTAGGTAGGTAGTAGGTAGGTAGTAGGTAGGTAGTAGGTAGGTAGTAGGTAGGTAGTAGGTAGGTAGTAGGTAGGTAGTAGGTAGGTAGTAGGTAGGTAGTAGGTAAGTAGTAGGTAGGTAGTAGGTAGGTAGTAGGTAGGTAGTAGGTAGGTAGTAGGTAGGTAGTAGGTAGGTAGTAGGTAGGTAGTAGGTAGGTAGTAGGTAGGTAGTAGGTAGGTAGTAGGTAGGTAGTAGGTAGGTAGTAGGTAGGTAGTAGGTAGGTAGTAGGTAGGTAGTAGGTAGGTAGTAGGTAGGTAGTAGGTAGGTAGTAGGTAGGTAGTAGGTAGGTAGTAGGTAGGTAGTAGGTAGGTAGTAGGTAGGTAGTAGGTAGGTAGTAGGTAGGTAGTAGGTAGGTAGTAGGTAGGTAGTAGGTAGGTAGTAGGTAGGTAGTAGGTAGGTAGTAGTAGGTAGGTAGTAGGTAGGTAGTAGGTAGGTAGTAGGTAGGTAGTAGGTAGGTAGTAGGTAGGTAGTAGGTAGGTAGTAGGTAGGTAGTAGGTAGGTAGTAGGTAGGTAGTAGGTAGGTAGTAGGTAGGTAGTAGGTAGGTAGTAGGTAGGTAGTAGGTAGGTAGTAGGTAGGTAGTAGGTAGGTAGTAGGTAGGTAGTAGGTAGGTAGTAGGTAGGTAGTAGGTAGGTAGTAGGTAGGTAGTAGGTAGGTAGTAGGTAGGTAGTAGGTAGGTAGTAGGTAGGTAGTAGGTAGGTAGTAGGTAGGTAGTAGGTAGGTAGTAGGTAGGTAGTAGGTAGGTAGTAGGTAGGTAGTAGGTAGGTAGTAGGTAGGTAGTAGGTAGGTAGTAGGTAGGTAGTAGGTAGGTAGTAGGTAGGTAGTAGGTAGGTAGTAGGTAGGTAGTAGGTAGGTAGTAGGTAGGTAGTAGGTAGGTAGTAGGTAGGTAGTAGGTAGGTAGTAGGTAGGTAGTAGGTAGGTAGTAGGTAGGTAGTAGGTAGGTAGTAGGTAGGTAGTAGGTAGGTAGTAGGTAGGTAGTAGGTAGGTAGTAGGTAGGTAGTAGGTAGGTAGTAGGTAGGTAGTAGGTAGGTAGTAGGTAGGTAGTAGGTAGGTAGTAGGTAGGTAGTAGGTAGGTAGTAGGTAGGTAGTAGGTAGGTAGTAGGTAGGTAGTAGGTAGGTAGTAGGTAGGTAGTAGGTAGGTAGTAGGTAGGTAGTAGGTAGGTAGTAGGTAGGTAGTAGGTAGGTAGTAGGTAGGTAGTAGGTAGGTAGTAGGTAGGTAGTAGGTAGGTAGTAGGTAGGTAGTAGGTAGGTAGTAGGTAGGTAGTAGGTAGGTAGTAGGTAGGTAGTAGGTAGGTAGTAGGTAGGTAGTAGGTAGGTAGTAGGTAGGTAGTAGGTAGGTAGTAGGTAGGTAGTAGGTAGGTAGTAGGTAGGTAGTAGGTAGGTAGTAGGTAGGTAGTAGGTAGGTAGTAGGTAGGTAGTAGGTAGGTAGTAGGTAGGTAGTAGGTAGGTAGTAGGTAGGTAGTAGGTAGGTAGTAGGTAGGAAAAAGGTGTGTTGTAGGGTTTCGCCCAGCTGTGGATGAAGTCAGACTGCGGATGGTGATGATGATGTTAGTGCCAGATTGGGATAATACTCTCTTACCAGCACATCATCATTTGCACAGTGTTTACCCAATAGGTATGTTTACTGACTTTAAAAAATGTGATTCTAATTAGACCGTCTGTTAGATTATCGAAAAATATTTTATACGTATTTTTTGTTTTATCAAATCAATAAAAGTTGACGAAAATAAAACGCGTTAAAGATTTGAGTGGAGGTTATTGACGTCACTGACCGTTAAAAAAATTCATACTAATGTCTTAGAGTATGACGTCATACGAGTTTTCAAAGCACTGTATCGTCTTCATTGTTTGTTAACGTGAAAAAATAAAAAATAGGTGCTCAATATTTTTTGCTATATGACGGACTAATTAGATTTTTTTTGTTAACTATCCTATTATGTTGAGGTCGACAAGTCTAACCGATTGTAGATAAATACCAGTATTTTACATAGAGCGGCTACCTACTTGATCTACATAACCCTTAATCCTGACTCCCAGAACACCGAGTACTAGTAACGATTGCAAATAAGTACAAATGACAGCTGACACCAACGACTTAACGTGCTTTCCGAGGCACGGGGAATATTTATTATGCGATGGGTTGTCACTCATTCACAGACCAACCTAGGCATATTTAGCCACAAGCTCCACCCTTTTTTTTTTTTTTGGTGGGTGTAAAATCATCGTTTCCTAGAGATTCATCATTCCTCTCCTAGAGAGGAGGCCTGAGTCCCTGCAGTGGGAACATTATAGGCTGATGATGAAAATCATCGAATAACCCCTCCCGCTCTTGGGCAGAGCGAAAGGGAGTGTCAGACTTCTACTGACTAAAAACCACCCATGTTCCTTCTTCGCCCTCTATGTCGAGGCCGCGATAACCAGAGGACTACCCGCAGCCCCGACAGGCGTCGGCCCTTTCGGGCCCCTCCCATGTTGCTGACATCTCTTTGAGGCGCGCGTGGAACACGAACGCGCCGTCGACCCGGCCTGTTTTCGTCGTGAGACGGACGGACGGCGAGTTAGCCCATCACTCACCGTCCACAGGCCCGCGTCTACGGTGGCCGGAGGTCATCGCGGGACCCCCGACGCCCGGAGCGCCTCCCGCGGCGGCTGGGACGAGAGGTTCTCTCCCTCTCGCGTTCCGCCACCTCCTTCGCCAGCCACCTCCTTCGCCAAAGACAAGCTCCACCCTTACATACCTTTTTAACCCGCTGAGTGGCACGCAGCGTAGCAGTCCAATCTCACCCGATTGGACTGCTACGCTACGTATCGCGAGCTCGATCCCCGCACGGAACAAATATTTGTATAGCCTACAGATAGTTGTTTCGGGTCTGGGTATTTGTGTATGTGAGTTTAAATGTTTGTGAACGCGCCCACGATACAGGAGAAATTCCTAGTGTGGGGCAACGTTTTTTTTTAAATAACATATTTTGTACTTTAATGTCACTTTGATAAAGCCGAAGGATCAATTGATTAGTCACTAAATGTAAAATACCGTAAAGCTGAATTATATGCATCAATCGAACCATTTGGATTATATGTTGTTTATTGCTACCTATTATTTTTGTTATATTAAGCTTGCCTTACCATCCCATTTTCCCATCCAAAATGACTGTTTAATAATCATTTTATATTTCAACGCTTTTCATTATTTATGCCAATAACTCAAAAGTATGAAAAATGAGTTTAAAATGGAAATGTTCGCGTGTTTATTGTGTGAATACAAATACTTTTATCCTCTTTGAGGTCGTTGGGGCGTGCCACCTGTCAGGTTAAAAAATGATAAATATACGAACGTGTCTACTCATGTTACGCGTGTTCACTGGGGTCCGCTGAATTGCCGAAACCTTAAAATGTTCGAGATCTTTAAAAATAACATTACACATAAGCTTAAAGTTCTTACATAATTCGATTGATGAAATTCGATTAGTAGATTAAATAGTTAATTTTGGTAAATGATTTATAAGTCCTTTATAAATGTGGACGAGAAGCATATACTTAGCCCGGAAATAGAACCCAAGAAATTCAGCTGTTGCGACCACTCCTGAGGAAACGAGGCAGTTTCAAATTATGATAGTAAAATAAAATGATTAGTCTGAGCTCCTTGAGTTATAAGTCGAGCTCCACGATAACTGACAAATGCTGGCACTCACTGGATGGTTCCACTCAAATGTGTGGTGCTTTCTTCAAAAGACCATCTCAGACATTAATCTGCTTGGTCTTCATGTGTGTATTTTACCTTATTGTTAACCCAAACGATTTTAAAAGATTAAAAGAGTAACTTTTAGTGTTTCTTGCCGGTTCTTCACCTTAAGAATTGACCAATGCACCGAACCGAGCCCCTTTTTACCGACGTTAGGCCTACGTAAAATAAAAATAACTTGATTTTGATTGATGTTGATTAAAAATCCTTTTATAAAAGTGCACTTAAAAGTAGAAAATAAACCATGAAGTAAATAAAAACGGAAATTCATTTGCCCATCTACAGAACAACCAGGGCAAGCGCGGCTTAACCTGAAGATAGATCCTAGTGGCTGTTATTATCTATCCACAAGGTCCTCAAAAAATAAAATATTTCTAGAAACAAATTTTAATCCATCTATATGAGATCAGTCAAACGAATAGGGTAGATAACAAAAAAAAAATGCAATTAGTCCGCCAGATAGATTTCCAAAAACAAACCACACGTTTTTTTTTCTTTTTTTCACGTAACCAAACAATGAAGACGATACAGTGCTTTGAAAACTCGTGTGACGTGACAACCCCCCACTTAAATCTTTGACGCGTTTTATCTTCGTCAATTTTTATTGATTTAATAAAACAAAAAATACATATCCAATATTTTTAGATAATCTAACAGACGGACTTATTAACATCATATTTTTTAAAATAAGTATGTTCGTTTGTAGCATGCACCTTTCTACTAAGCATTCAAGTTAATAAACACACTTCATAGAAAAAACGAGTAACAAACCAAACGAAGAATAATCATGATAACAAAAGTTAAACTAATTGAATAACTTTCATTTCCCCTTAATCAAATAGAAACATGCTGAAACTATATAAATATATCATTATCGCGAAAAGTTGATCTAACTTTATTTATTACTTTATTACTGAAACTCTGTTTTTGGTAATGTGATAAAGCATACGTCATGTCTGAACTGCGGGTTGTTTGAAAGAGATACCGTGGCCCCGGCCACAAAGGTAGGTATAGATGGTTATTAGTCAGTATAAGTCTGGCACCAGCCTTCGCTGCGTTGAGAGCGAGAGAAGTCATTCGATGATTGCTAAAAAAAAGGTATGGTGGGTTTGATACAGTTCCGAAGTCTACCGTAACCGTAGAATGGCATAATCGGAATAACGGACAGCTACGATGTGCAGGTTGGAATGTTGAAATAGGGTTGTGCGGAATGGCAGCTGCCGTAATCGTTGGAAAAGTTTTTTTGCGATTTCTTACTTTTCTAGTTTCTAGTACTGAAACAGTTCACATAGATTTTGTTGCGTTTTTGTGATTTTGATGGTGGTCTTCGTCAACACCTAAAGTAATATTTACTTTGATAGTCTAACTGCCGCACTCAGGAGAGTTTTAATGATTACTTAGGCCATCACTTAGTAAAGGTTTTGACAGTTTTGACATACAAAAGTATGTCAAATCTTTACTAAGTGACGGCTTAAGTAATCATTAAATCTCTGAGTCCCGCAGTTAATCACATTCGTAAATAGCTCTCTGGTATACGCTGTAGGTATTACCTACCTTATGAAAGCGGAAATAAGTGTCAATATTGCTATTTGCGTAAGTTTTTGGTGGTGATTTTGTATTAGAGGGCAACGTCATTAACTATCAATATAATTTGGTGCCTTTACCGCTGCGATTTTTGGCAACGGTTGTAAATTTTCTGCATAGAAAAGCAATAATTGGATAGAAATCATCAATCAACTCAGAGCTATGCAATCAATCTAAGTAAGCATTTAATTAATCAGATCATAACACAGTACAAGACAAGCTTCTAAAAGGAACAATGTGAAAAATCTGCATACCAATTATGTGGGTTATTAACTAAGTTTTAAGGTCGACTTGTCACCAGCTAAGTCAATATTCCGACACACTGATCTGGAAATTATATTTTCCGCAAAAGTCGTAAAATTAAACACGCTGTGTGATCGGTTTTCTACACTTTTACTAAAAGTTTACAGGTGCTGCTATGTTGGGAAACATTTTCCGTTGAATACAGATGTCAAGAAAATCATAAATCATAACATAAGTCTATTATCCCCGGGGTAATGGGTTAGTTTATCCCACATTATGTATGCTATGTTTAATTCCCATGTAATAAATGGCGAGTGGAGAGCAGCGGTGGCCCAGCGGTAGTGGCCCCGACTTACGAACAGTAAGTCGTGGGTTTGAACCCAGGCAGGCCCATTACTCGTCGGGGCTGTGGGTTGTTCGAAAGAGATACCGCGGTCTTGGCACAAGGACTGAAAAAGAAAACTGGTGGTTTTTAGTCAGTAGAAGTCTGATACTCCCAACCGCTACGAGCAGGAGGCGTCATTTGATGATTTCCCAGCTCACACAAATAAAGCCAGGCCCATTACTTTGTGTAATTTATTTCGTCACCACTGCTCTCAAAACGGTGAAGGTAAACATCGTGAGGAAACTGGCGTATCTTATATCCAAAACATTCTTAGACATGGGACACCTAATAACTCACACTGGGCCCGCGTGGTGGATTATAGCCCATTCCCCTCCTAGAGAGGAGGCTTGTGTCCCTGCAGTGGGAATATTATAGGTGATGAAGTGGCGAGAGTACGCGGCCATCAACCAGCCAAAAGTTCTGATTGCCGATGCAAGCTGCTACCGAAAAGTTCCTTGTGAAGAATCTGGGAATCAAAATAATAATAATAATTATTAAATTATTTATTATTATTATTTTTTTATTATTATTATTTATTCTTATTTAACCTCGTGAAAGCAGAGAAAGATAAACAATACAAGTATCTAGATCTGGCTCGCGAGGTTGTCGACATGTGGCACGTGAATACAGCAGTCATTGTGCCGATAGTCGTGTCTGCCAATGGTCTAATAGCCAAGAGCCTCGACGAACATCTAAGGAGGCTCTCGCTTGGTAGCTGGATCAAGGGCTTGATTCAGAAGGCAGTACTTCTGGACACGGCGCGTATTGTCAGGAGGTTCCTCTCTCAAGAGCCCTGACTACCGGTAGCTCGGACCCTGTTCCCAATGCCGGTGGGCTACTATTTTTTATATTTTTAAATGTTTTTTATCTTACAGAGCTGTTAAATAATACTATGCCTAGTGACAGCTACTCTTATAAAATAATTAACAGAGATCAGCTAAGAGTCATGACCCAGTCAACTGAAATATACAAGGACCTAATAGAACTCATCCGGAATAATGGCCTCATCGGTCATACATTTACACAGAAGCAAAATAAATGTTACCGAATTGTAATTAAAAACTTACATCACACCACCCCTAAATCAGCTTTAATAGAAGCAATAGAAAACACAGGGAACAGGGTACGAGGTGAAATCATCTGTGCAATATCAAGAAAAAACAAAAAGCCCTTAAACATGTTCTTCGTAAACATTGAACCTAGCCCCAAAAACCCAGAAATAAAAAGTTTAGAAACTATATTTCACACAAGAGTCACTATTGAAGATCCAAGGAAATCAACTGAAATACCACAGTGTACTAGGTGCCAACAATATGGGCACACGAAAAACAATTGCATGCCCCATACAGGTGTGTCAAATGCGCACAAGGACACAAAACTACAGACTGCGTAAAAAAGGATAGGAACTCGCCAGCCACCTGTGCCCTCTGCCAAGGTGATCACCCAGCCAACTACAAGGGCTGCCAAGTCTATAAGGAGATTCGTTCACGCAAAATGGTTTATGCTGGTAATAGAAAAGCCCCACTAGATAAGGTAAAAGCCACGGATACGTTCACGCCTCGAATAGAAGACTTCCCACTATTAAAACTCCCAAGACACACTACACAACAGTCCAGAAATAACCAGGAAATAACCAATATGCGCGCAAGTGAAAACGTAGCCAACACTGCAAGTACTGGCAACTGGAACAGAAAAATAGAGAATGAACAAGTTCAGTCAACAAGCTCGTTAGAACAAATCATAATTAAACAGTCGGAGAAGATAGATATCCTTATTCAACAAATAGGAACCTTAATGGGGCTCCTAACGACACTAATAGCCCAGCAGAAAAAATGAAATTCCTCAGAATTGGTGCATGGAACATAAATGGCTTAGCCCCGAATAAGCAAGAAGTAGAGCTATTCATAAACTACAACAAATTAGATATATTATTAGTTTCTGAAACACACATGACCAATCAAAAAGTTATAAAAATTAAAGGATGCAATATATACTATGCCAATCATCCTGATGGCACATCACATGCTGGGGCCGCTGTGATAATTAAAGAACACATAAGACACCACGTCATACCAAATTTTGCACATGCACACATACAAGCCGCCATAATATCCATAGATGACTGGCAGGGATCACTGAATGTGGCTGCAGTGTACTGTCCCCCACGACATCGCATAGATGAACAAATGTTTTCCGATTTCTTCCGCATGCTTGGCGACAGATACATTGTAGGGGGAGACTGGAATTCAAAAAACACGTTCTGGGGCTCTCAATTGACAACGACAAAGGGTCGAGAACTAAAAAAGGCAATTGTTAACAATAACCTCAATGTAATATCAGCAGGAGAACCAACTTACTGGCCGTCGGATCCTAATAAAACTCCGGATCTCATCGACTTCTTTATCAGTAAAAAGATGTCGGGGCTCTATACAAAAGTAGAATCATGTCTAGATGGGTCCTCAGACCATACACCCGTGATATGCACCTTAAGTACCACAGTCATCTGGAAAGAACCACGAGAGACCCTGTATAACCATAGAACCGACTGGGAGTCTTTTCGAGATCATATCGATGAAAATATTAATCTGAGCATACCTCTTAAAACGATAGACGACATAGATGACGCTGCGTGGTGTACCACTAACTTAATACAAAAGGCGGCATGGCTATCAACCCCATTCATAGCAACTAAACCGCAAAGCCATGACACTACTCTGGAAATACGAGAGATGATAGCTGCAAAGAGAAGACTGCGACATCAGTGGCACACCAGCAGGAATCGTCAAGACAAAAAAGCTCTCAACAAAATACAAAAGGAACTGAAGGAAATGCTTAGAGAAAATGAGAACAATACCCTCCAAGACAAACTCAAGACTCTATCGCCATTTAAAGCAGAGGATTATACACTTTGGAAAATGACCAGCTCATTGAAAAGGCCAATAGAACACATGCATCCACTAAGACAAGCTAACGGAAACTGGTCACGGAAGCCTCAACAAAAAGCTGAGTTATTTGCCAATTACCTTAAGAATGTATTCAAACCCAATGAACCTGATAATACGCACACCGAGCAGGACATTGATGAAGTCTTGAACAGCGATCAACAACTGTCTCCACTATTGAGACTGGTGACAACGATGGAAGTAAAAAAAACTATCATGCATTTAAAACAAAAAAAGGCACCAGGTTTTGATCTAATAACGGCAGAAGTTCTTAAACAACTACCAAGAAAAGGCATCGTTCTGCTGACAATCCTTTTTAATGCAATACTGAGACTACAATATTTCCCAGAGCTATGGAAAATATCCATCATCAACATGATAGCCAAACCGGGAAAGCCTCCTACAGAGGTTACATCATATAGACCCATAAGCCTTCTACCCTTGCTTTCGAAAGTCTTTGAGAAGTTGTTCCTAAAACGCCTCCTTCCAGTACTACAAGAACAAAAAGTTATACCGGACCACCAATTCGGCTTCCGCGCACACCATGGGACGACAGAATAAATACACCGAGTAGCCCAGACAATACGGCAAGCACTGGAGAGAAAAGAATACTGCTCAGCTTTCTTCCTTGATATACAGCAGGCCTTTGACCGCGTGTGGCACAAGGGCCTGTTGTATAAGCTTAAGCTCCATCTACCAAATACTGCGTACATGTTACTGAAGTCCTATCTGCAAAACCGATTATTCCAGGTCAAATGCGAGAACTCTCTGTCATCAATCTGTCAAATAGAAGCAGGAGTGCCCCAGGGTTCGGTACTGGGTCCCATCCTATACACAATATATACCGCTGATCTACCCACCACAGATAATGTTGTGACTGCAACCTATGCAGATGACACTGCAGTCCTCGCCTGTAGTAGGGATGCAAACACAGCATCCGCAAAACTGCAAGAATGCCTGGACGAAATTGGACAATGGCTACAAAAGTGGAGAATCCGAGCAAGCCCCGCAAAATCACTCCACATAACGTTCACACTAAAGAGAGGGGACTGTTCACCAGTTACACTAGACGGTGCTGTCTTGCCAACAGGCACGACAGTAAAATACTTAGGCATGCACCTGGATAGGAGACTCACTTGGCGAGCCCATATAAAGGCCAAAAGAGAACAGGCAAATAGAAAGTTTGGAGATATGTGCTGGCTGATAGGCAGACAGTCAACGCTAAGCTTGGAAAATAAAGTCCTTATTTACAAGTGTATCCTGAAACCGATTTGGACATATGGTATACAACTCTGGGGATCAGCGAGCCACTCAAATGTTGAAATTCTCCAGCGTTACCAGAACAAAGTGTTAAAGATCCTCACCAATGCGCCATGGTTCACGCGGAACACGGAAGTGCATGATTACTTGGAAATTCCGACAGTCAGGGAGGAAATAGAGAGTTCCTCTGTAACATACAAACAACGCCTTGAGCGACACAGCAACCATCTGGCTACACAGCTCATAAATACCAACAACTGCCTATTTCGGCTGAAAAGAATGCGATTAGCTTCCATATAAAATTCATAGAAAAACAGATAGAGATGACACATCACAGGATGTGCACTTTCTTAAAGTCGAAGAAACAACATCCCATCTGATTAAAGCTACTGGGCTGATTGCAGATTAAAAAAAAAAAAAAAAAAAAAATGTTTTTTATATGCTTTTTTGTAATAAATATTTAAAAATGTATTAAATATGTTAGAAAGTGAATAAAGGAAATATTCCACAACTATCACACAACGCCATCTAGTCCCAAGCTAAGCAGAGCTTGTGTTATGGGTACTAGACAACTGATAAACATACTTATATATTTCTAAATACATACATATTATAGATAAATTACACCCAGACACAGAACAAATGATCGTGCTCATCACACAAACATTTGTCCTCGGTGGGAATCGAACCCAAATAAAATTAATTATTACGATTAGACCAAAGTAATACTCGTTGTACCTTTAACCATCTAGCCTTTTTTTCAACTATGGAAGTTAGACATATTGGGGTAAGCTTTTAGTGTAAACAGATTCAGCTGAATAGCTTTATTTTACATGGAGAAACTGCCTATCTGACCTCCATAACCCAGTAAGTACTGAATAATATGATTGATACTCCTGGTTAAGACTGGTTTTAAGACCTTCGGGTCACTGACTACCTTTAACGACCGACAGAGATCTACGAATTCCAACCAGCACCAACGGCTTAAAGTGGTTTTCGAGGCACGAAGGAAATTCGGAAAGTAATAGATGATCACCCATCGACGGACTTACCTAGGCCAGCGAGGTTTAACTTGTGTTAGGTTATTATTATTTAGACACGAGCTCTCCTCGTCGTTGTGTCTTTAACCACTCAATAAAAAACCTGATTATTTGGTTCAATAATTTTCCGAATAAAACCAATGATGAAAAGCGTATTTCCATGCAGCACTCATGACGTAATTACATCCTGAAGAGTCTCTTATCAACCTGTCCTCAACCTCATAAGAAAAAACGTCGAGACAAGCAAAAAATATAATAATATTTCACTTATTTGGCTGTCAAGTAAACGGAATTAATAAATCACCCTCATTTCGAGCCCTCGGAATGAAAGTTGTAAGAAGATGAGACAAAGGGGGCTATTTCCGATGATCTATCAAAACACTCAAGCATTGGTACAGAGGTTGACTCAAGTGCTGAGAATAAAAGTGAATTATATAGGCTGTCGTTTTGCATCTTCGCCAAATTCCAGGAGGTCACTAAACTTATGATTCTCGAGCCAAGTCCTTACTTCCTTACTAGCCTTACTAATTATAAATGCGAAAGTAACTTTGTCTGTCTGTCGCGCTTCAACGTAGAAACTGCTGAACCAATTTAAATTAAATTAGGCACACAGATAGCCCAGAGCCTTAGGAAAAAACTAGTCAATGTCGAGGCTAGTTATTAATGCGGCAAAAGGTTGTACGGGGTTGAAAGTGAGAGATGAAAAGATTACTTTTGGTCGCCACATCCGACATCCACCATCGGCTGCGGGCGAATTCGCGTGCATCAGGTCGTCAAAAATAAAATAGAAAGGCATTTTTATTTTCTTTTATAAACGGAAATGAATAAGTGTAAACCAGCCGTGTTAATTATCAACAAAACTAATTAGCACAAAAACAGTCTTTAAGCCTTACGTCAATTAAAACATATGTGTGTACCTTAGCGAATTAGGGACTAGGTGTAGTAACTCGAAAGGTACCCACCGAAAGATAAAATCGGGATTAAAACTGTGTTAATCCAGATTATAAACTATCTGTGTACCAAATGTTACACAAATCCGTTCGGTAGTTTTTGCGTGAAAGAGTAACAAACATCCATACATACGTACTTACAAACTAGTAACTAATATTGGTAGGATAATCAGCTTGGCATAATCGTTACGGATATCACTTGCTTCGGTGTAGGAACACGTCGTGAGAAAACCAGCTTGCCTAAGAGATATTTCTTGAAGGCATATAAAGTCCCCGTCGGGGCCGCGGGTTGTACACTAGTTATCGCGGCCTCGACATAGAGGGCGAAGAAGGAACATGGGTGGTTTTTAGTCAGTAGAAGTCTGACACTGCCTTTCGCTCTGCCCAAGAGCGGGAGGGGTTATTCGATGATTTTCCACCCGACAAAAAAAAAAAAAGGCATATAAAGTCAAGTTAGAGGCCATACAATTCTGATACCAAGTTAGCCACAAAATACAGTCTTTTGGGCACATTACCGGCTGACAAAATCGAGGAGCAGTTTTTTTAATGCCATTTTTTATACTTTCTTCTTGTTAGTTTCGTTTTTTTAATACTTTTAAATGAATTTCCATAATTAGTTTACTCTAATTAATCTAACACACTACACGTTAAAGAAAAGAAAATGCACGAGCTAAACGTAAGCTGAATAATTTTGCTTTGTTCCATTATCCGTCAAACAAGTGTGTACCATCCCTCCGACCTTTGAAAGGTCGCGTTCATTTAAGCTTCCAACTTCTCTCGCTAGATGGCGGTAGTCGTTAAGCTGATAAGAGCGGGCATAAGGTACTGATACAGCGGATAATGAGGCTGAATGATGTACGATAGCTATCTTTCATTAAAGTTATCCTTTAATCTTTTCCAAAAAAATTGGAGTTTTGTTCAAATGTGACTTTTATTCAGGTAAAACACTTTTTATGATACAAGTTTTACAAACCAACGGAAGTCATCTTCGATTAGCAAGCCATGGGAGAATGTTTGAGAATAAATAGATTTTATAACTAGAAATAATATACACTAGGTATAATTCATCGCCACTGCTCTCAAAAACGATGAAGGAAAACATTGTGAGTCATTGTCATCATTTCCAAGAACCGAATTCGAAGACTTGTGACATCTACCTATCCGCACTGTTCCCGCGTGGTAGATTTTTGCCCAATTCCTCTCGAAGAGACGAGACTTGTGTCCCAGCAGTGGGAATATTAATAGGCTGATCATGATGATGATGATATTATTTCATTAGCAGAAGGCGTTGATAGAAAACCTATATACAATATTTTTAGTTAAAGCTTACAATAAATAAATAGATTTATTTCTTTGGTGCAGTTAATGACTTCTATACAATTAAAAAAAATGTTCTGAAACTATTTCAAAATCTATTTGAAAATGATAACGTAACTTGAAGTCACTTTTGTTATTAACAAACTTGATTAAATCACAGAGAAAACTGAACTAAAGTAAATCTTAATAATTATCTACTTAGACTAAACAAATTGGATTTTAGTTACCAACAAATATCTCGAACTACAAAATGTTTAGAATAACTAAAATAAGCTTTATTTTAGAAACTTTGAGGTACAATGTCTGTAACTGATAGAATATGAAAAGAAAAACGCAATAAATTCTAGAATTAAATTAATAAATAAATTTGAATATACGTATTATTTTCTACGCTTGGTAATAGTGCGAGTAGTAACAGAAAGTCCATCCTTACTTTTTATTTTAATATTATAAATAAATAAAACAATAAATAAGAAAATAACTCTGTCTGTTTGTCAGTCGCGCTCTCACGCCAAAACTATTGATTTTAATGAAATTTGATTTGCAGATAGTGTGGAACCTGAGAAAGAACATAAGCTACTTTTTAACCGACTTCCAAAAGGAGGAGGTTCTCAATTCGTCGGAAGTTTTTTTTAATGCGATATGTGGGTTTAATATGTTTAATATGTCGCTGCATCGAATCCCGCATGGAACAAATATATATATTTTTTTGCCATAGGTATTACAAATAGTTTTTCCGGGTCAGAATGTTGTTGGTATTATTTCTAGATATAGTAGTATAGTTTTTTATTTTACGTTTACCCTACGACAAAAGGTAAAATTAAAAAAAAATAAAGTTATCTCCACGCAGGTGGACCCGCAAGCGAAACCTCTGAAATAATTGATACTTTCTACTGGAAATATAAATAATAATGAATGTTATTCTAAATTTATTGGACGCGGTTACAAACCGGGTTGATTGATATTTAAATTACAAGTTCAAACATATAAGGTTAGCGTTGGGTGGGTTGGAAAGTGAACTTTACGTTGGTATTAACTAAATTTAAAATGCAAGATCAAGATCAGTCATTCCCTCATAAACGGCGTACAATATGGAAACATAAATTGACGTTTCTACGCACTGGGAGCAGTCTGGTCCTATTGAATTTAGACTGGTGCGATTGGTGCTATATTATGATTCAGGCCATTGCTAGTTACTTTTTGAGTTTTGGAAATAGGTCTATATTTTTTTCAGTCCAGTATAAATCTAAATCAATAACTTTAGATGGTTTAGAACGCTAACGCAGAACGCACCGGCAATTTCGACTACATCGATAAATTTAGTTATTAGTTGAGATACATAATGATATCTCTCCCTGATAGATTATTTACGAATTGATTTGATTATAAGTTATTCAAAACTGCATTATTGAATATATAATTATAACACGGATACGGCATTATTTACCTAAATGGAAGCAACATAATGTTGATACAAAACAAATGAACAGATCTACAAAACAAAACTACACTGAAAAAGTATTAGACCTTGTGTCCCCGACAGTACCTACCTATCTATCAGAGAGAGCCAAGCCTCTAATAATGGCCCTTCTATTTTTTGTGACGTAATATCAGCAAGCCAGCGGTACGGACCGATGACGTAATTATATTAAAATTGCCTGTGATCATAAGCACAGTGTAGAAATAAACAGTAAACCAACGAGGAACTTTATTGGAAAATTGAACGCAGGTTACGGTTATTGACTAAGTAGAAACATAACATTAAATCACGCCTGTAATTAATAATTAACAAAAAAAAATATTGGACACGTTTTTTTTTACGTAAACAAACAATGAATACGATACAGTGCTTTGAAAACTCGTGTGACGTCATTTTCTAAGACCTTAGTATGACATTCTTTACCGGTGAGTGACATCACAACCCCGCACTCAAATCTTTGAGGCGTTTTATTTTCGTAATTTATTATTGATTTTATAAAACAAAAAATACGTACCCAATATTTTTCGATAATCTAAAAGACGGACTTATTAAAATCACATTTTTTTAAGTCAGAACATCCCTATTAGGTGGTGTGCTATTAGGTCATAGCACACCCACATTTCAAAAGTTAAGTTTTTGTTTCACGTAATAGAGGCGAGCCTATTACCATCAACCGGACACTAATTTAACCTCTGTAGCTACTACTATGAAATTAGTGATGGGAAAATCCAATAACAGTCTGCCCGACGTGGAAACCGAACCCTGACAGAAACGAACCTTGACAATCATGCTTTTCCTAAAACATCTGTTGAATCCGTGTAAACATTTTTGTAGTTGAAATACTGTATTCATTAATATTATTATCTAACGACATAAGCGAGTGTCCTCACTGTGTTGTGACAATGGACAGACGGTTTGTGTATTCGAGCTTTACGTAAATTACGACCATTAAGTGTTTTCACTGTAACCATCTCGAGGAACAAAAAAAAAACAAATTCAATGTAATGTGACTTTTAATAAACTTCAAATTTATGTATACGTTCATAACTATTCAACACTTTTTCCATTTAACGTATACCTACCTGGGAAGGGAATGATTTTTAGGACTAATCGTTAGTTAACTGTGGTCGTCGGCGTCGGTGGGTAGTGTGGGATAAAGAAACCTGAGTCGTACACCGATACACTCAATCAATAGTCCCAAGCACAGTTGATTTAGACAGTTAGGCGCTCAAACTCTGTTGGTACGTATTTCAGAACACGCGACGGTTCAGTGGTCGCATGCGCCGCCGCGCCCGTCCACTAAGAAGTGACGTACCGACCGGCCAGCGGCTTCGCCCACTAGAACTCGAAGGTTATCCCACGGGAAGATAAAATTAGGATAAAAACTAACCAAAGTGTTAATCCAGGTTACAAACTATCTGTGTATCATCAAATTTTATTCAAATCCTTTTAGTAGTTTTTGCGTCAAAGGGTAACAAACATCCATCCATCCATACATACATACTTACAAACTTTTGCGTTTATAACATTAGTAGGAAGGATTTTAGAGAGATTTTTTTGCCAGTAAAATGCATCTGCAACATCTTGGTATCGCAGATCGATAGTCACTGACTACTTTTACCATCAAAAATACGAAAAGCTTGTAAAAAAGAGAAAGTGGACCCCATAAACCTATTAAAAGGCACTTTAATTTAAGGCAGAAAGGGAATATAATGGCGTCCATCTCATGGAACTAACAACAAATATAAAAGAAAATCGTCACGTCCAAAGTACAATATTCTGTGGGTATACGTTTATTTACAGAATCGGAAAGAAAGTGTCTGGTCTTTGTCATTTCAATATTGTGGACAATAAGAGGCTTGTATCGGTGCCCTTAAGTAATTGGATAGCAATTTGTCACTCTTTAATGCTTGTATTGCCTTGTTACGTTGTTAAGTTAACCATGAACGATTGACGTCCACAGTGTTTTGGTCATTTTGTTAATTAAATAACAGGCCTGAGATAAAATAATCTCGGAAGTTTTAATAATTTTAAAAGGTGCTTAGATTATTTATATAAAAGAGCAGGAAGAGATTGTGCTTGTATTTTTTTTTTAGTATGAACATTATAAAGAGGAAAGATTTGTTTGTTTGTAACGAATAGGCTCCGAAACTACTAGACCGATTTGAAAAATTCTTTCACCGCTGGGAAGCTACACTATCCCCGGGTGAAATAAGCTACTTTTTATCCCTGTATTCTCACGGGTACGGGAACTACGCGGGTAAAACCGCGTGACGTCCGCTAGTTTAAAATAAAAGTGTTTCTGGCAAACTTAAAACTTTCAAACAGATGATACTCAGGAAAACACTTTACTTTACGTTTATTATTTCATCACCACTGCTGCTCTCGAAACGGTTTCAAACATACTGAAGGAACGTGAAAACCCTAGAATATCAAAATCAAAGACATGTTACTTGCCTTGACTGGCGCTAGCCCTGCCCATCACCAGCAAATGGTACATGCTGTTTATGATTAACTTTGCTTATCTAACAAAAGGCGTCATTACAGAACGATTTTTTTAGACATTACCCCCACGCTAGTAATTTCTTCTGTGTCGTGAGTGCTTTTGGAAACATTTAAACTCACATAAACACCATTTTTTTGCTCAAAGTGGCGCAAGAGCGTGTAGTTTGGCAATTACTAAGCTATGAATAATGATGGAACACAAACAACTACGATAGCCTGAATGTCAGTAAGCCCCAAAAAAATTCACTAATTTAAAATTAGAATTTTAATTTTCACTGACTATTTGACTAATTTCAAAAAGTTCTAACATAAAGGCTTCAAAATAAAGAAAGAAGCCCAAATTAAGTTGAGAACGTCTCAACTCTAATCGTCTCTAGTACTATTATATTTTATCTTGAACAAAATACTTTTCTGAGCTGTCACTTAGAAGGATGATAGATTAGTCACCTTAGGCATTTCGTTAGGCCCTCCAGCTATTTGGACAATAGCCTGTCTTCGTTAAGATTTCTTTTCTTATTCTGATCATTTATTTTAGGGTTTTGTATCTCCATATTTTTGTTCGATAATGCAATTATTTTTAAAGAATGTGGTTTTGGTGTGGAAGATATTTTTTTTATCTTAGGACGTTAACTAATATAAATCCCTCATAAACAACCATTTTATCATCATCAGCCTATAATGTTTCCTCTACAGGGACTCAGGCCTCCTCGCTAGGAGAGGGATGGGCTATAATCTACTACGCTTGCCCAGTACGAGTTGGTAGATGTCACTTGTCACATCACATGTCTTCGAATTTTTTGGGTATGACACATTTCGCCACGATATTTTCATTCACCGTTTAAAAATTCGTAATTACAATCTGTAGGTCAAAAAAAAATTTAAATTAGGCTAATACAGGACACTTTTAGAAAGTCAAGCTAATTTGTTAACCTACTCCTCTTCCTAGTGTCGTCGAAAAAATGAAGCCACCAAATTCTCTTCATCATCTGGCCAGCCTTTTAAGTACTAAGTTGGATTCGGTCTAAATGGATGCACAACTTTGTGCCTATGAGAGACTGTTGAAGATGAGGGTCCTGAGTTCGATTCCCGGGTTGGCCAGGCCAAAGAGTTAAAATGGGTTTTTGTATACCAGTGAATACTATTGATATTTTTTTTCAACAATTTCAGTAAATCGGTGAAGAAAATTATCGTGGGAAAACCTGAACTTCAATTTAGGATGATGTGTGGATGTTAATGCTCTCGCCATATCTGTATAAAAAGAGGTCTTATGAGACAGTAAAGTTATAGGCTGGTTTTTATGATTTTTATTTAAATTGCATTTATTATTTATCTATCTGCATGTATGCCAAGTGGCACTACGGAGTCTGAATCTATATCTGGTTGGTGACACAAAACTCGTCTCTTTTTACACATGACTAAGACATACCTGATTAAATATGGGTTAACTAATAGGTACATCTTTGCCCAACACTTCGGGGATTTCAGACGTAATGTTAGTTGTGCGTTCAAGTGTGACTAAGCCCTAAGGTCACACCCTTAACCACAGTAGCGTAACAGTTGTGGCACGCATCACGTGTTCTTAATAATAACGTCACTCCAGCCGCCGAGCGGACATATATTACACTGATTTTAGATTACAGCCTCACCCAAAGGGTTGTGCAAGGTTTTAGTCAATATGTCTGGGTGTTAAGAGCCTGTCTGTCTCAGTCTTAGAGTATATTCTGAATCTGAGTCTAGATTTTACTCCGTGTTATGTAGGGTTACTAGAAATCATAGGGAGAAAGGCTTTTCCCGACAATGAGGGGATTTTAAATAACAGGGAATCTGCAAGGTTTTGGTAAATCTGGCTGTGTATTTTAAGCCTAGCTGTAGCATCAAATGTCTTTCGTAGTTTAAGAGTAAATTATGAAACAAGGTGAAGATTTTGAGGAATACGAAACATTGATGTCGTCAATATTTTGATGTTGTGATCGGTTTGAGCTGCATCTGTCCTTACCGCACACTACCACGGCACACTCAAGGTAGCGTGTAGTCAATCTTATACCTGTTTTTCAAATACCTCGCAGTCTATGTTACCTTTCTAAGCTGTTAGCCTCGGCTGTTAGTTGTAGTTCTTTAACAGTCATTACAGGTAATCAGTGGGTCAAAAGTCTGACAACCGGTATTACCAAAGATATAGGATTAACTGCGTTGCGGCGGTCAGATACGCAGCCCCTAAATAGGGATGCTTACTGACTTAAAAAAATATGATTCCTATTGGTCCGTCTATTAGATTATCGAAAAATATTGGATATGTATTTTTTGTTTAATCAAATCAATAAAAAATTACGAAGATAAAACGCGTCAAAAATTTGAGTGGGGGGTTGTAACGTCACTGACCGCTAAAGAATGTCATACTAATGTCTCAGAAAATGACGTCACACGAGTTTTCAAAGCACTGTATCGTCTTCATTGTGTGTTTACGTGAAAAAAGAAAAAAATACGTGTCCAATACTTTTTGAGAATCTATATGACGGAATCATTAGATTTTTTTCGTTAACTACCTTAGTGCTAGTATATTAGCTGCTCTTGGTTAAACTGGAAGCCGACCCCAACATAGTTGGAAAATGCTAGGGAGATGACTCCTTCTTCAAAATAAAGTTTCAAAATAAAAACTACACAGTGAACTAACCTAACTACCTAATATACATAAAAAGGCTGAGAGGTGACGTATTTAGTTTAAAAAAAAAACATCAGTGACTACACTACCTAAAGTAATAAATTAAACATGTCTTGTATACAGCGTCTGACCCTGTTACTAACTCCGTTAAAACCTTCGGGGATATGAGATGATACATTCATTTATCTCTACAGTATGTCCCGTGGGCGCTATACCATTTTTGTGTCAGTCCAAACTCTGGACAAATATCAAGGACAATATTATACATGATGTCTAGTACGTGTAACTACGTATCTTTTATTATATCGTTTAATACTGAAAGTCTTTACAACTATTACTTTGACATGTCTACAACAATTAGTTTCCAATTTCAGTCACCCTGTATTGGCAAGGGTCGTCAATGATTTAGTCTTTGTTATTTTTAGTAATAATAATATATTTTTTGGGTGGTGGGAAATCCTCAAAAACCCCTCCCGCTCTTGGGCAGAGCGAAAGGGAGTGTCAGCCTTCTACTGACTAAAATCCACCCATGTTCATTCTTAGCCCTATAGGTCGAGGCCGCGGTATCTCTTACAACATCCCGCAGCCCCGACAGACATGAGATCCCGTAGCCCCAACGGGACATCCCGCAGCCCCGACGGGACATCCCGCAGCCCCGACGGGACATCCCGCAGCCCCGACGGGACATCCCGCAGCCCCGACGGGACATCCCGCAGCCCCGACGGGACATCCCGCAGCCTCGACGGGGTAATAATATATCTGACTGGCTCATTGGTTGAGAGGTTGCAAGCGCGTATGCTGAGCATGAGATCCTGATTTTAATTTTCGGGTCGTACAAAATGTTAGTAGGTTTCTCCATAAGGAATTTCCCAGTAGTAGTCTGGATTTAGTCGTCCCCTATTATATGTGATTTAAATAGAAATGCGGGTGTATCTTTTATTAGATTTGCGGGATCATAGACAGTTAAATCGTTTCTCTGCGACTTCGTCGAGCTTCATTGTCTCGGCGCATTTCTTGTGGTCGCCACTGTTGATTCTGGCTTACAGGAGTTACAGTGGTTGGGAATAGTGTGGCGAGCTTATCCCAAGTAAAAATAAAAAGATTAATTTCCTAACACTTTGAGGATCACAAGCGTAATGTCATGTTACGTAATATATCTTAGACATCACTCCAAATTCCCGAAAGCTCAGGCAAATGTGATCGGTACACATCTTGGTATTTAATAATAATAATAATAATAATATTCCACAACTATCACACAACGCCATCTAGTCCCAAGCTAAGCAGAGCTTGTGTTATGGGTACTAGACAACTGATAAACATACTTATATATTTCTAAAAACATACATATTATAGATAAATTACACCCAGACACAGAACAAATGATCGTGCTCATCACACAAACATTTGTCCTGGGTGGGAATCGAACCCACGACCTCCGGCATAGCAGTTAGGGTCACTAACCACTAGACCAACAGGCCAGTCAAAAGTGGCCAGTGTCAGTGTATTTATGTTTAAATGACATACTATAGAGGAAGAGCTTGTTGTTATTAACGGGGACATACAGATTGGGGATTAATTAAGATGTTGCATTGAAGTGTCTTCAACAGTTAGATTACTTGCATGTATGCACGAAACATAGCCTTGTTAGCCAACCTACTTACAATGGTTCTGACTGCCAATTATTATGTATTCAATACTATCTGTCAATTATGCTTTTTATTAAAGTACATATGGCAGCACATTAGCTACTATAATCTGCCAAATTTAATTAATTAATTTATGGAAGAGTGTAGCTTCACAGCTCACAGTAAATTAACTTTAAAATATTACATTTAACAATACGCCAATTACGAAGTACACAAAAAAAAAAATAAGATAAGGTAGCCGAGAGTGACTGTAAAAGTTGGCATTGGTGCGTGTGTGCGTGCGGGTATTTAATATTTGTATCACTAAAGCATTAGGTTCCAAGTTTATTGGGACAAGGCAGTTTCAGGAAGCCGACTAGCGTCTGTATAACAACCTTACCAAGAGGTATCGTATTGTGTGGTATTAGGTAGGCTGTTGAGGGCTGATAGGCAATTCATCATCATCATCAGCCATAAGACGGACGTCTTATGGCTGATGATGATGATGAATTGCTGGACAAAGGCCTCCCCCATAGAACGCCATACAGAACGGCAGCCTGCCGTTTGCATCCACCGGTTGCCCGCAACTCTCACGATGTCGTCGGTCCACCTGGTGGGAGGCCTACCAACGCTGCGTCTTCCGACTTGGTTGATAGGCAATTGATCCATGTAAAATAGAAGTATTCATCTACATTCGGTTAGATCTGCCTAGTGTGTTCCTAGCTCTAGGGGAAGGCTATGCAGAATACCTTTTTTTATTTTTATTTTTTTGGTGGGTGTAAAATCATCGAATAACCCCTCCCGCTCTTGGGCAGAGCGAAAGGGAGTGTCAGACTTTTACTGACTAAAAACCACCCATGTTCCTTCTTCGCCCTCTATGTCGAGGCCGCGATAACCAGAGGACTACCCGCAGCCCCGACAGGAGGCTATGCAGAATACCTTAAATAAGAATATCTGGCGAAATTTAATGCATTTACAGGTCATGATAATCTTTAAAATGACATGACATACCTATTATGATACCCATTAATACACCTCCAGTATCCCCATACAAACCGTTGTTACAAGATAGAAGTCGTCGCATAACAGTCACGTCCCTGAAATTGATTGCGTCAAACGTTGCTTCAGCAAAATCTGTCTCATTACGCGTTGTTCCAGCCTGGCTCAGACAATGTCTTCTTAATTAAGTGATATTAGATATTACAAGTGTGTCGTGTAGCCTCGGAATACGAATATCAGTTCCCTGGAGTAAAATAAAGGTGACGTAGGTTATATGATATTATATAAGGTGGGTGGGTAAGTATTTATTTGTCTTTGATATTTGTGTCTAATGTGGTTAAATGGAGTGTAACATATGAGGACGGTATGAGAAAAATACGTACACAAATACGTAAAAAACTATATATAAAGGGTGTAAAAGTACCCTTACACTTGTTCTCCCCACCACTGCGATCAGTTTTTTTTGTTCTAGGCCATACCTAGGAACCCCCTAGTTACGGTGATATTGGGGGTCAAAGTCCCAAATGTTGCACAGCTGTTTTTGTAAATACTACTTTTTCAGGTTATAATTTTGATTAAATTACCTCCATGACCCTTTAACCATTCAAAGTATCCACTAGCACAAGGTTTTAAGAGTGCTACATTGAGTTTTACCGTAAAATGAGATTTTTATCCCCAAAAAAATAGGGGTACTTAGTTTGATGTACAAAATGCTTGGTAGACGTATGTGTGAAGGGTTAATTTACATCCTGTATATAAAAAGTTGTTTGCAAAAAGAATAACAACTGTCTTCCCAAAAACTCTAAAAACCAGGAAATAGTTGGTAACTTGTTTTGTGTTTAGTCGACTTTATGCCTCCGATTTTTTGCAAAAAAATTGTTATTTCATCATAATTGTTCTACCATTCTACACAAATTCATGGCATGTGTTGATTTTATATTGTAAGTAGACGTTATTAAGAATTCATGAATAGACGAAGAAGAATATCAATCCAGATTTCATGCTACTGACAAATTCCAAATGAAAAGCCCTTTTACACTTTTACCGATTTGGGTATCGGACTTATGACTTCTTGCTCAGCAATCTTGAGACAACTAGGTCAATAAAGCAGTCATATTCTATGTTAATTTCTACATTTAAAACTATTATTTTGAAGGTTGTTTATGCGACGGACCGTGACCGCAAAAATCTAATACATTTAAAACTCTCCCGGTTCTCTTTCTGAATGTATAATTTATACAACGCACGGCTGACCACAGAAAGGGACGTGCGGTTCGATAATAACCGCACAGATTGATCCACGTGCGTCCGTGAATAAGTGACCATGGGTTACGGTTTTGTGACCCCTCCATGAGCCTCGAAGAGCCAAGATAAAGAAAGGTTGTCATACGAAAACGTGTTATCGAAAAAGTGCGTGTAGGTAAAAGTGGGTTATAGCAGTAATAATATTAAACCCAGGTTTTAGACGGAGTGGAATGGACAACGATGCCAAAACGTTTAACACAAATATGCAGTACATCATGGAATAACATATTTCTCAGTATCGGCAAGCTTGAAATGATGATGATTGATAACCGTTTTCGCGTTGGTGTCCTACCCAATCTGTATACACTCGAGAGCAATGAATCCGGGTCACTTAAAGAATGTTAAAAATCTCGGAAACTAAAAATGATAGGTTAATGCAATAAATTGTATTTAATAGACAATGTAATACTCCTTAAATGAAAGTAAAAAAAATATGAGTCACCGTACATTTTATTAACACAAAATTACATAAAGAAAAAAACTGCTGATCTCTCCTTAAAACAAAAATAGGAAACATGAAATTTTTGAACTTTATTACGATTTTCTTGAATTTTAATACTTCGTATTGCCTCCTCGTGCTTCCATTACTGCGTTTACGCGGTTTGGCATGCTGTACACCAAGTTCCTTATACGATTTTGGGGAATATTCTTCCCTAGCTCGTCCCAAGCATGCTCGATCGGGTTGATATCCGGGCTGAGCGCTGGCCACTATATACGAGTAATGTTCATCTCTTGAAGGTAGTCATTCACAATCCTACCTGTATGAGGTCGGGCATTGTCATGCATAAATATAGCATCCTCACCTAAATTGACCATAAGTGAACCAACGTGATTATTGAGGATTTCTTCCACACATCTTACGCTAGTTAAAGAGCCGTTTTCTATGATCACCAGCTCTGTGCGACTTTCAGAAGAAATTCCGGCCCACACAAGAACAGACCCACCACCGTAGGCTACTTTTTCTTCGATGCATGCTTGCTTGAATCTTTCCCCTGGTCTTCGATACACTCTGTGTCTTCCATCGTGCTTGTAGAGCATAAATTTTGATTCGTAAGAGAACATAACTTTTGACCAATCTTCAATACTCCAATTTACGTGGCTCTGGGCATATCTTAGTCTTGAAATACGATGCCCACGCTCCAGTTTAGGGCCGTTTGCAGGTCTAAGGGGTTTTAAGTTAGATTCAGCAAGCCGACGTCTTACTGTCCATGCACTTGGGTTACTTCCTCCGAGGCGTCGAAACTGATTTGTGAGTTCAGTTCCTGTGAGAAAGCGATTTCGAAGCATAGTGTTCACCAAGTATCGGTCTTCTCGTGCTGTGGTACACCTGGTTCTGCCCGTTCCTGGTCTGCGTAGGTTAGAACCAGTTTCTTCGTAACGTCGGAGAACTCTTTGTACTGTTGACAGCGACACACCGACAGTCCTAGCTGTATCGCGCTGACTCCGGCCGGTTTCCAGCATTGTAAGTATTCTGGTGCATTCTTCAGGCGTAAGCGACATAATTTCAGCTTGAATAATGAATATAGAGCACTATCAACATGGTTTATGTACCCACATAAATGACAGATTACAAACAAAAGCAAAACCAAATGCTGTAATTTCGTAGGTCCATCTTCGAAAGTGGCCCTTTTTCAAATTTGATTTTTTTATGATATAACTTTACAAAAACTAAGAAGTTTTAATACCTTCATTTAAGGAGTATTACATTGTCTATTAAATATAATTTATTGCATTAACCTAGCATTTTTAGTTTCCGAGATTTATAGGATTCTTTAAGTGACCCGGATTCATTGCTCTCGAGTGTAGCTAGAGACATATTCATTAATATAAAGGTAATGGGAGCTATTTTTAACAAATAATAAAGCTTACATAAGTAAATATAAAAAAAACTATATATAAATAGATTTTTGTATTTTTGTATTAAAACAACTTATAGAATAATAATATAAACCTTAATATTTACAAAAAATTAGACTAATTTAAGTAAAATATACTGATTAACACTTCATGCATATCAGATTATCAGCGTTGTGACATTGACATTTGTCACAAATGCAGTGTCATGCCGACATAGTGGCCTTTTGGCCTCGTACAGGACTAAGTTTGGTTTAATTTATTATGTTACTGTGTGGTTTACTGTTAATTGTGTTTTCTAGGTTATCGTATTTTTTTTTATCAAATTGTGTTGTCCTGTGTGAGACCAATAAATATATTTTCTTTTCTTTTTATCTATCTTTCTTTCATGGGCGGTGGGCTGCCTCATTTTTCGTGCAAAAGAATTAACAAAAACTAGCCAAGTACAAATCGGACTTGCACATGAAAGATTCCGTACCATTGTAGTAGATATTGAGAGATTTTCCATGTTATTTTAGCACCATAGACTTCTTATACGTTTTCCTGTAATCTATAAGTGTTGAACCAATTTCTGTGTTTTTTTTTAATTTTATGTTTGGTAGTTGCGAAGATAAAGGGAGAAATGGTCAGACAGACACACAAGTGATCCTATAAAGCTACCTTTTCTTTCCTTTTGAGATACGGAACCCTATCAAATTGCCGAAGCAATACTGTCTGTGTTCTAGGGACGTCTCCGTATGGTAACAATGCTTAGGTGTACTTAGGAGCCTAGGCACCATGTTTTGTTAGTTTGTTGGTTGGTTTACTTAATAAATATAATTATAAAAACAATAATAACAAGTGTGTAAGAAATAAAATGTGTAAATGTCGCTGGCATTACATAATTTTTACCTAACCCAATGGTAAAAAGCCGTTAATTTATGTATAATTATGTCGCATTCACGTACATAGGACCCTGTCCTACAAATCCGATATACAATAAGAGAAAATATCTTTGTACACAATAAAATAAACAAAACCAGCTCTATTCAGAAATGGTATATTATATTTATATCCCCGTGGCTTAACATTTTAACTGATTCAATTTCAGTTTTTATGTATTAGAAATTAAAGTAGGCCGTTTGATCATCCTCTTAAACAAGTTACTAAGCAAAAATTACTGTAATTTTCCTGCTTCTTACTAAAAATAGTAAATATTCCACAACATCAAAAGATAAATTAATTGTTAGTTAGTTCAATAAGTTATCTGTTGGTCTTAGAATTTAGAAAAAACATTTATTATTTATTCTACACTTTTCAAACGAACACTTACACTACACACAAGTTATAGGTAAGGACAAAAATTAAACATTTTTATATAGGCTATCGCAATCTTATCGTTATTTATTATGAAATACTCTAGTCATCCTCAATAAAAGTTATTTTCAATAATTATAAAAAAAACAAGTCCATTAAACGAGTAAAACTCGTAGCAAGTGTAATCTTTATTTTTTTAACGTGTCTAGGTACACCATTTTCATGAAGAGCCCAATTTACACGATTTTCTACTTATTTTCAATGGTGTACTAAGCTACTGTAAACGGTAACTACACTGTAAAAACTTTCGCACTCTGTAAACAAGGTATCTAGGATTACTCCGTTCTATGTACAAGGAGCCTAATCCAGCCATTGAACGAAAGGTTCTTAAGACGGTAATCGAAGCTGCGCTTGAAAATATTAGACCTTACTATTTTTTTCAAATTTACACGCATTAAAAAAAGCACAAATAAAAAGGAGAAAAAAAAAATTGTTGTTGGTCGATTTTGTGACAAAATGTTTTTAAGTCGGGTAATTTACCTAAATAAAACAAAATCTAATATAAATTCAATACAAACAAGATCAAAATTGTTATTCAGCTCACCTATATTTTATAGTATGAAAAAAAATGTCATGCCCATCGTCGTAATTAAATAAACGCGTTTATCATAATTTATGAGCGTCGTAGCGCCATCGCTACGGCGTAGCGCTACGGGCTACGCGAGTCATTTGGGAGCTGGTACGGGCATGATTCGGAGACTGCGCGTCTCCCAGTGCTACGCGGGCAACTATTCCGTTCAGACGTACTTGCCGTGTTTTGAGCGTACAAATCGGCGCGCGTTATCCGAATACAGTTACACACAAAGTTAAACACCGTTAACTACTTAACCTAGTTCTACGTGCTGCAAATGTGATTTATTAAAAAAACGGTGAGTGAAGTGCAATTTTTTTAAAATAATATTTTCTAGTGTAAATTTGTTTGAAGTGCCGATATTGTATTCATATGATAAAGTATTCGCCGTTATTGTTGTAAAAGGAATCATGCATTTGCATGGAAGATAAATTATTGGAGATGATTTTACGATTCGTTTAATCGTATTCTTTTCGTCGGCAAGCCCTGGATTTTGCAAGTGACATTTTTATGGGACTTCGTTTTGTGGATTGTTCAAGTTTTATCAACCGGAATATAAAAATAAGGTACCAACAAAATTAAGCATCTTTTACACAGTTGACAAAACACGTTTTTCTGATGAGAGGCGTTCAAGTGTCCAAAATTTCAGTGACCCATGAAATCCGCTTATAGATAATTAGTGATGGAGCCCCAAGTTATAAATATCTAATATGATTACACGAATCTTTTTTTCATGGCAAAATACTTTTAGCCAAATTAAGTTTTGTGCCCTAGAATGTGATCCCCGGTCTAACATACATATTGCTTACTTAGGAAAATTGATGTTCGTGAAATATGAGATTTTTTGAGACGGAAAATCTTCAATAAAGTCTCTAGTTTGTCACCGTGGAAGCCTGAATTTATGACCCTAATTTTAGAAGCTTTTTTGCCGTGAAATATGAACAAACATTTTTCTTTTTAAGACTTGAGTTTAAGGACTAATACAGATTTCTGTATAACACCGGAGTAAACGTACAGTATTTGTTATGTTTTTATGAATGGAAAAGCAATTTCCTTTTTTATTTTTATTTGTTACAATATCTAATATCTTGTGAACTCTGGACTCAGATATTGGCAATAATTTTCAACACGTTTCGTTTGTCTATGTTTTCGATCAACTGAATTGTAGTAAGCTCATCGGTATTAACCATAGAAATATTAAAAAAAAAAAACAGGTATTGACTGTCGAGAAGTGACTCACTCCAATACATTCTTTATTTTTCCGTCATCGTTATCGGTGAAATAATTACACTTTTTATCGACTCTTGCTTTTAACACTATTAATTAATGTCATAATAGACCTTTACCTATTTATTTTGTACGTATAAGTTTTTAAACTGACATGGTCACTGAATACTGAAAACGGGATACTCGAAACAAATTTGACGGCACGGTTGGCACAGTGGCTCAAGCAATGAGTCCATTGCTTGAGCCACTGCGCCACTGAGCCGCTGCGCTGCGTGTTGCGGGTTCTATCCCCGCACGGAACACATATTTGTATGACCTACAGATAGATGTTCCGGGTCTGGGTATTTGTGTATGTTAGTTTAAATGTTTGTAAACGCACCCACGATACAGGAGAAATTCCTAATGTGGGGCGACGATTAACTAAAAAAAAATGGTAATTATCCCGTTTTCACTACAATAGTAGTATTTTGTACGTTTTTATAACTTGAGCGGAGAAAACAGATAGATGAAATAGTATTGTATTTCGATTAGTGGTGGTGATTGTTTTTGCTAGATTATAATAATACCAGACATAACAGGAATTTGGTTCTTATATTTATCTATGTAAGACAAGTAACAATGTATTTGTAAAAACCGTAATGAGATTATCTGGACAGTCAAAATATGGAACAAAAAGAAAGAAAATACATTTATCTAGCACAGACTAGACTGTTTTTTTAAGGATATTTAGGACGAATCAATCACGTTTACATCAAATCACAAATGTGTGGTTAGCTTATTTATTGTGTTTAAATATTCGCTGTAGGCAAAACGTTTCTGAATTTATGAAAATAAAAAATCCTTATGGAACAGTTTGGTTTTTGTTTTAGTGTATGTACAATCTTATTATATTTTTGTTTTTTACACATTAAATATACTTTTAACCTCAGTCTTGTCGTGGGGCCAGAGATGAGGTCCACGAGCTATTTTAAAAAAAAGCCTATTATCTACAAAATAATTTGATTTTGTTAACTTAAACTTATTAGTCTTTGAATTAAGTATATGAACTCGTGCTGATACATAACTGTAGGAAAAATCGTGTAGAAGTCTCCAAATACCACATCTTAATTTTCGATGCATAGACTGATGTACACCGGGATTAGTGAAACCAGCAAAATGACAAACCAATCGTGAAATGGTTCAAATTATCACACAGTGATTGTACTAATTTCACAATAGAGTACTGAAATGCAATGTTATTTTCAACTGTAATATGACTTTATATTGGACTATTTTAGATTGTATTTGTGACTGAGTAATCTGATATAACAAGATTGAATCACATGCATAGACATTATCGCATGCAACGTATAGTCTAATATTACTCATTTATGAATATAGGTCTTTCTCAAATTGCACTGTTATTTTTACAGTCTATAACTACATTATACTAAACGAAGTCCTTCGCCGCGTCTCTCTGTCTGTCTGTTCGCGATAAACTCAAAAACTACTTCACCGATTTTCATGCTTTTGTAACCAATGGATAGAGTAGTTCTTGAGGAGGGTTTAAGATAATAATTTAACACGCGTGGGCAGCCCCAGGCATCAGCTACTTAAATATAATCAGATAAAAATAAATGCCATACATATTAAATACTTAAACCAACGCTGATTTTCAATAGGGGTTGAGAATTTTAACATATTCTTTCTGTTGACTTTGTCCAGCAGAACTATTGCGAATCTTTTTAAATTTCAGTGGCAATCATAGTGTCCATAACTAACTGACCATCCACAGTTCATGATTAACTCTTAAATTGGTTATAATTTAGTACAAAATGGAACCATTTGACAGTTAATTAATGGACATTATGATAGCCACTGACATTTAAAAAGATACGCAGTAGCGCTGCAGGTAGGTACGAAAAATCTTACCATACACGCATGCTGGTTGCGAGTACCACACAAGACTTTTCTAAAGATAAATGATTAAAATTATCGCACGGACAACCAATAACTAAAGCGCGATAGTAGTTCAATAAATAATAACAGTAAAAAACATTTTTATACAATTTTTACATTCCGGTTATCCGCCCGCCGCGCCAGTGGTTTCGCACGCAAAAATTATTGCGGCATAACCGTACCCAAAAACATTCAGAATGTCAGTGTAAACCTTCATAAAATCCACTCTCATACAGCCTCATATCAATCTGGTTTTATCTTTATCAATCTTGTACAAATCAAGGAATTGATAAAAGAATTATCTTTAGTGAAAAAATTGCGAAGAAATTGGGTTGAAAGGGCAAAGGTCAGGAACAAGAACATGCTGGTATTGTAAAGTGAAATTGTAATGTATTTGTCGTTTTATTAGATTTTAATGGTGTTTGACAACCTGTTACTTCTTCGTCTTTTATATTGAAGCGACAATTGCTTGTTGTGGTGAAATTATTATACAGGGAACACACAATTATTATAGCCTGTGAGGTTATGGATCTCAGAGTAGAGGGCTAAACAAATGCAATACGTTTTCAAAGAGTTCCGGTTTATACAAGGTTTTGTTTTACTTGCAATGTTTGTTTGTTTGGGATCTCGGAAATCTTGCAACTGTATTTTAAAAGAATTATCCCCAACCAATTCAGATGACATTTTGCATACACGTTTAGTTTTAATGGCAATGCATGGTTATGCTATATGACGACATTCTAAATCTAATAATTATGACAAACTACTTAGTATGACGGACAAATTATTGTTATAAACTCTAATGATATGAGTGAGTTTGTAGAGGTGAATACGAAAAACAAAATGACACACACATATTAAAATTAAATAAATGATGAAAGTGGATCCTACGACTTTCAGCAGGATTTACCCACATATAGGTAAATAAGCTTTTCGGTAACTTTTGTCCATTTTAAACAATCATTTTCTTTTCAATCATTGTTATTGTTAATAGGATGTTACTTTATCTTTTCCTAGTGCACATCTTTTGTTTTGTGTAAAACACGTTGCCTATTAGTGGGAGAAAAGGGGAACACTAGGAATTTCTCCCGTAATGTGGGAGCGTTTACAAACATTTAAACACAAACGCAAACAGGCACACCCCGAACAAATACCTCTATTTGGCATCATATTAGTTATATCATAGACTGCTTTTATGGAGTGGCCTGCATTTTCGTGGAACGTTATTAGCTGCATTATGTTAACTATTTAACCTTGTTTTATACCTACATTGTTTGGTTACGGAAATACTGCTGATAATAATAATATGTGGCTTTTTTTTCTAAAAAAATAGGAAACTAGTGGTCAGTTCCACTTTTGTTTTAGTGACTTTACCTACCCATCACTCACCGTCCATAGGCTCGCGTCTACGGTGGCCGGAGGTCATCACGTGAAAAACCGGCCGGCATGCCTTAGAACCAAAAAATTCGAAGACATGTAACATTTACCAACCCGCACTGACACACACACACACACACACTCGTGACTATCTCTTTCCTAGAGAGGATGCCTTAGTCCCTGCAGTGAGAATATTATAGGCTGATGATGATGAACTTTATGGCATCTTTGATTTATGTGAAGGTGACAGTCACCAAAGCAGTCTTGAAAATATTTAATCTTCTCCTATAAACTACTTCCCACATTTTCCAAGATTAACTACCAAAACTGCGAAGTAAACAAAGTTTTAGTTTCTTACAATGAACACTTGGCTCTGTCTACTATTTTAATCAAATTGTGAGAAGCATGGTAATGAAGTTGCCGGTCTCTTTGTAAACCAGGTTTGTGCTGAACATTTATACAGCCACTGACTTCAACTTGCCAAATTAATTAGGGAAGCATCGTGAGGGAAGTATCAAGTGTGTGAGGGGTCGTGGTTTTGGTTATTTAGACTGGATTTTAGTACTATATTGTACATTGAACAGCCACTTCCATCAATCTTCAGATTAAGCCCTGCTAGCATCGGTCGGTCTGCGGTTGAGTGACTCCCCATCACATACCGACTCAACACCTTCCTCGGAAAAGACTTTACGCCATTTTGATCCCGGCTGCCATTTGTAGATATTTGACAGTTAAAGGTGTATCATATTGACCAGTGGATTGTGGAGGTCATATAGACAGTAGCTCCATCTCAAATAAAGCAGCTGGTATTTAGCTGCATCTTGACGGAAGTCGCCCCCGACATAGTTGAGAAAAAGCTTGGCAGATGATGATTTTTCGTCGGGGCCGCGGGTTGTACACTAGTTATCGCGGCCTCGAAATAGAGGGCTAAGAAGGAACATGGGTTGTTTTTAGTCAGTAGAAGTCTGACACTCCCTTTCGCTCTGCCCAAGAGCGGGAGGGGTTATTTGATGATTTTCCACCCGCCAAAACAAAAATAGGTGATGATTGTTGGGTTAAGACAACGATGATATTGTGCATACTCGCCACAAAACAATCACAAACAAAGTGCAAACCGACCTTTTACGAAGCTGCCAATAAAACATTATGAACATTAAAATAAGTAAGTCTACGCAAAACATATTGCTGGGAAACACCTTTTTTAGACCCTTCAGACTTTTTTTTTGGGGTTGAGAAATCGTCAAATAACCCCTTCCGCTCTTGGGTAGAGCGAAAGGGAGTGTCAGACTTCTACTGACTAAAAAACCACCCATGTTTCTTCTTCGCCCTATATGTCAAGACCGCGGTATCTCTTACAACATCCCGCAGCCAGAGCCTTCAGCCTCTGTTCAGGTTTTGAAAGCTTTGACCAAATATGTAAGTCTTCATTAAAAATTCAGTACCTATAAAGGTTAGTCTGCTCCAGATTAGATACATTTTGTCTACTTCATATTTTATTAAGGATTTAGGTAACTGGATGTTTTTAGTGTCAAGTCAAGCAACGGCTTGTAATGTCAAATTTATCTTATCCTGAGTTGTTGGCGTTATATCCTCGTTCATGCTTTTAAATGTCATGGATTTATAAAAAAGTGACTCTGCTTTTAACATAATAATAACTGACAATTAAATTGAGAATTTGTATTCATGAAGGATGTAGGGAATAACATAGTATGATGGAAACATAGTACGTTATACGTTATACAGCGTTTGTAGTAAATTTGGTTGAAACAGCAATTGAATGTCAAGCCAATTTGAACTACATTGACATAAGGATTAAAATTCAATTATATATGAATAATAGATGCTCAATTTCGAAATAAAATATTTTAGTGAATGTAGAAATATAACATGTTTTAACAGTCCTGATTTGAGCTACGTACGCGATACTGACAAATGCTTGCACTGACTTAACAGATCCACTCATACATACCTGTGTGTGTTTTTTTTAAAGACCATCTTATGCACTAATCTACATGGTTCTCATATAACTTGACCAATGTCTGGACTTTAAAGCAGTCATAGACTTTTGAGTTTGTTTTGGCTACTTTTAAAAATAGCATGGTGACGCGTTCAAGTGTTTTGTAAAGCCGAAGTACTTATAGAAATAAATTTGATGGTTTTTGTGGATTGACAGTAACTGCAGATATTGATCAGTTCAGGACAGTTTTCTTTAAAATGTCGTTTTCTTTTATTGCATCGACTATCATTTTTATATCCTTGATATTTTTCTCTAGATCAGAAGCTAAACGGTTATTGTTATTATAAGTCGCATTGCTATTATTGATACAAATATTTATAATATTTTATATTTCTTCTGTCACAGTCGTCATTTACCTCATAATTATACAATCAGAAAAAAACAATCCATGCATATTTTCGATATTTTGCCAAATCTTAATGTACATTTCGTCAAGCTAAATATTTGTCAAACATCTAAATGTTTCACTACGAACCACGCCAGTATAAACGCTTAAAACTCCTGTTAGAATATAAGTCTACGGAATAATTCAAAAACTAGATAAACTCGCTATTAATCACAAAAATCTTCCACCACCTTAATCTCCGACATACTTTATAAAACTCACCGTAAAAAGTTCTTTGACATTTCCCTCCTTTTAAAAACTAATATTTCATTACAAAGAACGACTATCCTACAGGCGAGTTCAGGCACGTCCATTTAGCCATAAAGTAGGTAGGTACAGAAGGTCAGTAGAAGCCAGTGGTCTTGATTTGTGTTCTTTACTACACGTGACTTAAACGTAACCTGCGTTAAGTTAGGACAACTATTGCTAATAAAATTAACAACAAAGTTTTTCTAATCACAACTTTTGTCTTTGGGTGTTGTGTGAAATTGGTTTACTATAATATGATTCTGTTTAGTCCGTCAGTTAGATTATCGAAAAATATTGGATGAAACAATGAGCGTAGTTAAAAGAGTGCATAAGTAGAACAAACCGTGTGTCCCAAACTAAGGATGGTCTGTATCTTGGTGGCCCCAAATAGACATTGCAGGCAGATTAAAATAATCGACTGTTCAGCATAACATAACCTTGTACCCAGTAACAATTAATTATGAAGGAAAGAAAAGAAAGACAGAAAAAATATTCATTTGCCTTGCTACATGAATAAAATAAAAAGAAAGCAGATCGGAAAAAGAGAACAAATTAAGAGAGAGAGTGTTCATAAAAGATTTTTTTTATCGTTTAAAGCTTACCTTTTGTTCTTATCTACAATGTACGTCAGTTCGAATTACCTCGATAGATAACGTGAATGGTGACGTCACACCGGATTATAATGACCGATGGCGCTCTATCCTTATCCCCGCAATTTATTTCGGTCAGGATTATTAGGAATCCGCGTCCCGGAATGTGGAAAGAATTCGACGTTTTCTATTTTGGGATTTAGATTTTGTGATTACGGAGATGTGTTTGTTAAAGTCGTCCTATTAAAATGGATAGGTGGTATATAATCTTACAATCTACATACAAAAACATACATAAAAATACGAATGTTTTCTCATAAGTTTGAGTAAATATCCGTGTTTTTTGTAAGAAACAACTAAAGATTTTTTCTCAATGCCTCAAAACATTGATTCGATTATAACATAGTATAATTATACTTTTTTCAATTCAGTAAAAACATAAAGACACAAGGCAAGCAAGGCACAGTTACTATGCAGAAGAACGTTGTTCCATAACTAAGGCGTCTATTCTACTATATGTATTGTGAATAGGAACGGAGGTTTTAATCTCCGTTTGCCATAAAAAAATCACGCTAGAATTTGGACTGACGATGACGTTTGGGTACATGATTTGCCACTTGAACTTCACTTGATACATGCCGAGAGCAAAATAAGCAAATCAGCACTTATCACAGTGAATATACAAACAAACACTTTCTAGTAGTTTATAAGCAACAGTATATGTGCACGTTGCTTACGGTACGGTAAACCGCGGCCCCGGACACAAAAGGTTAAGAAGGAACTTGAGTGGTTTTAAGTCAGTAAAAGTCTGACACTCGCTTCCGTCATTTGCCATCCTCAAAAAAAAGGGAGGGTACGATGTTCTGAGCATTATTCTTTAATATTTTTATTAAATAACAAGCGCCATTAAACAAAAAAAATTGGCGAGTAAATTGAAAGAACAGAAAATAATGTAGGTATGTATGTGAATAATAATAAAACAGAAACAAATAATATAATTTTCCCACATACAGTCGCTTAAGATTCCAAGCACATACAACAGAGTTATGATTTCTGCCCAAGAACTGGCTAGAACATTTAGATTATTATATTATTAAACTTAAGAGCTACGTCTTTGTCGGTGCAAGAATTTCTACTATTACTAGCCAACTTCAAAACTTCCTTGTACGTCAAGACTTTTGCTAACTCTCTCTCTTTTGGCTTCAAAGATAAATGATTAAATTAAGTGAGTGCAGTAGACGTTGTATTTGACGACACGGTTGGCGCAGTGGTTGAGCGATTGACTGCTGCGCAGCATGTCGCGGGTTCGATTCCCGCACGGAACAAATATTTGTACGACCTACAAGTATTTGTTCCGAGTCTGGGTGTTTTTCTATCTATAATATGTATTTACAAAAAAAAAATGTATATAAGTAGTTTATCAGCCATCTCGTTACCATAACACAAGCATTAGGTTGCTTAGCTTGGGACTAGATGGCGTTGTGTGAAATGTCCAAGGATATTTATATTTATTATTTTATATTTATTTATCTTTGGTAATGTTTTTGACTTTCTTTTTAATAGTTTGACTTTCATTTTCATAGTGTTCGTAGCTGGGATGTTTTGAATGTGATTTTTTTTCCGATAGCGCACCACTTTAGCGCTTCACTCGCCATTACCCACGAAGTCGTATTGTTAACCTTTACTTCTATTGATACAAGCAAAGACACTAATAAAAACAAGTTGCGTTCGTAACCAAGGAGTTCCTTACCGGTTCTTCTCCATAGGAAATAACCAACCCAAACTGTGTTCCTTTTTTAAACGTTTTAAAAGTGCCCAAGTAAGCCTAAGTGAAATTAAATAATTATGTATTTTGAATGTAAAATTTAAACGCACATTCTCATACGTAGAGTATGTTGAACATCAAGTCACATGGTTTTCTCAAAAATGGAGTTAGATTTGAGGTTTTATCACAACATTATAAGGCTTAGATTAGACTGACAGTTCTTAAAATACAAGAATATTTCCTTGTTTACTAGGATTGATGTCATGTAGACTTTTGATCATGTTTTAGCAGTACTTGTTTTCCAAAATATCTTTTTCCACCATGAATAATTTGTATATTACTGCTAGTATTGTAAGTTTATTCGTTTTTTGTATTTTTTTTGTTAAAGCGAAAACCAAACAAAACACGACAAAATATTGATATTTTGTCGTCTATTTGGACAGCAAACAACTCGAATACACCCTGTTGCGTCTCATTGAATGCAATTTGTAAGAGCGGATTGAGGAAAACTTGGACTTGGGACTTTAGTAGCTATTTACGGCCATTGAAGAACCGCCTATCATTACATGTCTTGTTATTTTAACCTTTGATATCTTTGGGGACTTGAAATGTTAGAGATTTCAAGTAAGCAAGTTTGGGATATAAATAATCCTGCATGTTTGTTGTTGTTGTGAATTTTTCTACCTAGATTAACAAACTTAAGCAAAAACACAGTTTTATAGGTATGTATTTTTTGAAGATTTCAACGATGTTATTCTGTTTAAAAAAAATGTTGGCAAGTAAAATGTACATTATCAGCTTCTGGCGATAAGACGTTGTCATTTTATATCTTTTTAGGATTCCGTAGCTGGATGGCAAAAAATAGGACCCTAATAGATTCGTCATGTCTGTCTACCCGTCCGTATGTCATAGCTACTTTATTTGGAAACTATTAAGGCTACACAAATCAAACTTGGTAAGTAGATGTATTCTGTGAAACGCTTTACGATTTATACAAAAAAAATAAGATTAAGGTAGAGAAAATCCCCCCGGTTTTCTCAAATTCAATTGTTCGAAAGATAGACACTTCAAAAGTCAAAAGTAGTAAAACGTGTTTCATTCCTTCTTAAAACTTTTAAATTTAAAGGGTGAAAAACCTAAAAAAATACATGCTGTAGATAGCAATAAAAACTTTCAACCAAAATTAGTTTGAACGAGATTGTATAATAGTTAGCCGTTTTTGAGATATTATCAATTATTTTTTTATTTTAAAACGTTGCTTCCCACTTGGAAGTTCTCCTGTATCATGCATGCGTTTACAATCCTTTTACACTTTTGTACACAAATAGACCCAGAAAAACTAACTTTAGGTCATAATTTTTTTGGTGCGTTAACAGAACTCGCAATACGCAGCACAGCAACCATTTGCTATTAAAAAAAAAACATCTTTATCGTAACCGCTTACAACAGCCCACGACAAAAACATAAATACGAGTATGCCAAAAACCCTCGGGTATTACAGAGTACCAACCAATACAGATATTCACCAAACGAAAAACAGAAAACATTATCCGTAACATGACACTCGTAATAAAAAAAACACGATAAAATTTCATTTAATTTCGTCAGTTCACTTGACAAAATACTTGTATTGTAAATGACTAATGTCAAAGCCGGTTACCCACATGATGGTACCTACAGAAAAAATGAACATACACTTACCGAGTGGCTTTTTCAGTATTTTGCAATTTCTTTTTCCTCAAACATTTATAATATAATATTTTTCCTGCTGGAAATATATATCGTAGGTATTGGATCGGTTCCGCAGTTTACGAGATATAAAGGTTTTTTTTTATTATGCGAGCAAGAATTTGAATGGAGAGAAATTGAGGTAAAATGATTGTGGCACAATTATTTGTGTTTAGAATAATTATAGCATATCGATATTTGTTATTATTTAATTGTTATTGTAATAAAGAGTATTGTTATCACTCCTATAGTAATAATAACTAAAGCTTATAATCGATGCAATAATCATAAACTAGTAAATAACCCGTTCGCATTGTGCACAAATGGGTTAGAAGTCAAAACGCTTAATACAATTATTAAACCATTTGTTGACAAAATCGATATGGTTATCTTTCACGATTAATGTTTGCCGAAGATTAATATTTAATAATATGTTAGTAAGTAGTAAACGGAAGATAGTAGATATCTATAAACATGTTAAGATAAAATATATAGTTCCAGTACAGCACATTGCACTATAACTTAACGTTTTTCAGACAGTGTAAAAATACGAATGTCTCCCTAGTGAGTCCTGTCAGTTTTTATCACGAAATAAACAAGCCGTTCTCGTGGGGTACATGATCACCCCATTATTTACGACCTGCGTAAAACAATGGTGTCTTTTACTGTTACCAAGATATAAAGTCAATTCTGTTTTCGTAGTTACAACCATATTTTTGCTGTACGTTTGTTACATAAATGACGATGATAATAAATATAAACATCAATATCTACCTAATATCTTTTAAAAAAAATATATAAATCAACATCGTCATGTAGGTACAAGAGCAGCAACTAATCATCAATACAGAAGCAGAAAGTCATAAATTAATTTCACTTGACCTGTACTAACCTAGTTTTGGCCAACAGCGATCACAAACTGCTCCCTGTGAAGGGTCACATGGTGTGCTATCGAACAGTCGATACAGGTCACCGAGGATGGATTGTGATGATTATATATTACGGAATGCAACAGTGTGCCAAATTGAGCAATTAATGTTGTAATATTGTATTTAATGTTTTGGAGCCTAGGGTGGGAAGTCGCTCGGAGCGGAGTAAAAGTGAGTGCCAGACTTCTATTGAATAAAAATCACATATGTTCCTTATTAGCCCTTTGTGTCCGGGGTCGCGGTATGTTTTTCGAAGAACCCACAGCCCCGGCAGGCGTCGACTCATGCGGGCCCCTGTTGCTGACATCTCTTTGAGGTGCGCGTGGAACACGAATGCGCCGTCGACACGGCCTGTCGACGTCATAGGACAGACGGACGGTGAGCTAGTAGCCGTCGTGCGGTCCACAGGCCCGCGCCTACGGTGGCCCAAAGCCATTTAAAGGTATTAGGTACTTAAGTATGAATTACGTGAATGTGCATGACTGCCTCTTCAGTCGAATGGTCAAAATTGTTAGTAGTAACTGAGCATAACGGTCTGCGGGTCTAAAATGGCCACTTTATCAGAATCCTCGCAGAATCTTAGTATGAATCACGTTAAAATTTAAAATCCTTAAAATTGACTTAATGTCTTAATGTGTAACTATAAAGTCCATTTTAAGAATTTTAAATTTTTAACATGATTCGTATTAAAATTACGATTCTGCTAAAGCGGCCATTTTAGATACCCTGGGCTCGAAATCGTGCCCGTACGGAGCCTGAAATTGTGCCCCGGTCGATGGCAATAGTTGTCCCTGTTATGTGGAGCTTAAACATTACTGGTAAATTGTAAGTGTTCTATTAGGTGCTCTAAACACCTCGAGAATAAATATTACAGGCGTGATGTTTTATTAATGGTGAAATATTCTGGACTTTTGCTTGAACAGGCTTAAATTGAAATGTTACCGCAGCTTTTACTTAGTAATAATACAGCTGTTTTAGGAGTACTGCTAGTAAAAAAGTTTTATATAAAGTAGGTTATACTTTAGTCACCAATTTGTGGCCGGCTGAAAAAGTTTTTTTTTTTCTTGAAAGCCAGATGTTATTTAATAGCAACAGTTTTATTACATGTACAACATTGTGTATACAGTATAAAATGTATACTCTCTAGAGTTTCTAAACAGGTCTTCAAGGATCAGTGATGGCCTCGTAAAAAATAAAGTGGTACGCATCACGAAAAAAAGAAAAATGTTCTCACGCACCCCGCAAACGTAAGTCCTAGAAGTAAGTACTTATGCTGTGGTGTATGTTTGGTACTTAAAGAATATGACAGACAATTTTATGTTAAACATTTGTAAAAATGTACAAGAAATAGACAGGTTTTATGACGTCATGTTCTTTTCTTTAAATATCCTGCTGTACTGTCCCACTGCAGTCACTGCATGTAAAATAATAATATTCAGTAGTATCTGGTTAAATTGGAAGCCGATCCTAACATACATGGGAATAGCCTAAGCAGATGATCATGACTATCCCACAGCTGGGCCAAGGCCTCCCCTAATTTCTTCTATCTCCTTTTTCCCGTTTTCAAACCAGCTCACGGAACGCATCGAGGTCGCCTGGCCCGTCTTTCTGTGACTCTGAAACTAAACTAAAAAAAAAACAGAACAATAATTTTAAACATTGGCCTTTTTAAAAAGTCTCAAAGTCAGATAAAAAGGTGTAAGCAAAGATTGGTTGGACGCCATCAACCGAATGAGCTTTATAACAGTTCATTGAACTAACACCCGGTTTCTATAACGAGAATTATCGACGCATCAAAATTAAACTTAAACCAACTTATCTTTGCAAGTGGGAAAACATAGAACTAAAATAAATGTACCAAAATGTGCAAATTTTCTTGATAAACAGCGCAACCTCGAACTGCACATTTAAAGTGGTTGTATGAACACAACTTAGTCCGTCAGATAGATTAAAAAAAAAATAGGCACATATTTTTTTATTTTTTCACATAAACAAAAAATTAAGACGATAAAGTGCTTCAAAATAGTTCTAATTTAGTACATTCAGTATCAGAAAGTGATGTCACAAGCCCCCACTCATGATCATTCAAGCTTTTTTTGATAATTTAACTTGTGGACTGAACAGAATCGAACCGAATCAAACAATTTTTTTTTAGTCAGGTAACTGTAGCCAACTGAATTGATTCGATTAGCTGTTGATTAATCATAATTTGAACAGTTGACGTAGGCTTGAAAATTGATGAACAGTTATTTTTGTTTTGATTTTCGGTTCAAAAACTGATTATTCTCTACCGTTAACCTCGTCAGCTTTTTTGAACTCTACTTTGTACTCAACAATCTTTATCTTTCCATTGATTCGAAACACACAAAAGTAGTACAATCTGTTGCCAACATTATCGAAACATATTCAGTAATAGCGAATTTGAACCTTATAAGTCATAAGTTATTTAATCATTTTGTTAACACAGGTACAATAAATAGTTGTTATAAAAGAAAATACAAGTTCGCTATGTTATACCCTGTGAGGTGTACAAATATTCTTATAGGACTTTAAAATTTATAATATAATTCAATTAATGTAATTCAAAATAGAAATAATATAAAAATGTCAAAAGAAAGAAAATAATAAATAAAAACTAATTTAAAAAAAAAATGTCAAAAGGAAAAATATAAAATAATCGCGCGTAATACTCCTTCAAGGATTCGGTAAATAATTTTTGACAAGTGAATTTAATCATTATCTTTTTGTCTTTAAGGTTGAAAGGCTGAGGGTATTGTTCAAATAGTCGGCGCGTCAGTACAAACGCTAAGAGATGCGTCAATGCAAGTACGACAGTGCAAGGAAAGTTCAGTGCAAGCATGTGTATGGATGGATGAGTATGAAAGGAACGTCAGGCTTCACGTGTATTTGTGTAAAAGTGTACCTCGCGCTGTGCATTTACTGCCCCAGAAAATACAGGTACAGTAAGAGAAGTTTTTTAATGAAGAGTGTGTTTGAAACTTATATACGTCGGGTGTCCCTTCCTCAATAACATCCGTTTGGAGGAATTTAAATAGCGTAAATAATCAAAAACCTTTTCATTAGATTAAACGTGAACTTATTTTACAGATTGATGAAAAAATATAATTCGAAAAAACACAAAACTCGAAGTCTAAATTATTATTTTGAGGTCTATGCAGAAACCGTCGGGGCTGGGGGTTGTCCAGCCGGGGCTGCGGGTTGTTCAATCGAGATTCCGAGGCCTCGGCACAAGGGCTAAGAAGGAAAATGGGTGGTTTTTATTCAGTAGCGGTCATACAATCCCTATCGGTCTGCTCAAGAACGGGAGAGGTTATTTGATGACTTTCTAAGCCCCCAAAAAGAAAAAGGTTCTATGCAGAAATGGCCAGCTACAGCTATATTTCTAAGAAAAAAAGCATGTTACAAAAGAAGACAATTTACAGTAATCATTTCGCACTAAGTGTTTGTCTTTAGCACTAAACTTCCAGTAAACATTTCACAAACAACCCAACAATATTCAAACACCAACAAGAAATGACCAACTCACAACAAAGCAATACGCAGAAAATTAAGCTCTAAACAGTAGAACCACATCCAAGAATCATTTCCACGTAGCCAGCAATTGTTTCACTCGGTACAATTTCATAACAGCTAGGAGAGAGAACGCTAAGTCTACATCTGTTCGTTGTACTTGTTTTAGTTAGTAGTTTCATTGTTGTTGTGTATTTCGGGTTTAGGTGGATAAACTAAAGTGTAATATAGATTTAGGTAATCAAAGTTCCCCTTTTGAGACGGACGTTGTTAATTACCAGAAATATCTATAAGTAGGCAAGTTTATTTTTATTGATGGCATTTTTAGAGATGCACTACTCCTTCGACCCACTGCTTGCTAGAAACACAGTTTTTTGTTATACGGGGTACCTGATCAGATATCCAAAATTATCATTACTGGTACCTATTAATTGTGCCAGGTTGATGGCATAGGCTCACCTTACGCCTTACCCTTCGGGAATAACAGGCGTGATGTCATGTTATTATAAATAGCAACTGTTGAATAATAATAATAAAGGGTGTAAAAGTACCCTTAACGCAAACGAGGTTTTTGACCCCAACAAAAAAATAATACTTAGTTTGATGTACAGAATGCTTGGTTCACATATGTGTGAAGGGTTAATTTACACCCTGTATGTTAGATAGTATGGTTTACTTACAAGCACTGATTATACCATTGTATGAGAAATAACACCACTGCGCTTAAATGTCCACTTTTTTAAATAAATTATTCTTTGAATTAGTAACTTTAGTTAATTACAACCGCGCTTGCAACGGGCAAGCGGAACATGAGAATATTGTAAAAGTTATATCGGATACGAAACTTTTTCAACCTTACAGACCTTTCCTTGTCGAGATGTCACGTCAGCCTGTCAAGACGGTTGACATGTCACACTTGACTTTTGAAAGCGCCCTGACAGCGGTGTGGTATATTTGTGCCAAGGTGTAATTTATGTTGGAAACGGTATATTTTTATCCTTAAAGCAAATGTGACGTGATGGATCATAGAAAGGAGGCCATAGTCCCATCAGTGGGAACATTTTAGGCTGATTATGCAAAGCGAGTGTGTTGTTAAGACGAATAATTGCATGATGCTGGTTTGATAGTCGTTATAGGTAGACAGTAACCCAAAATGATGGCACCAGTCTTACCAAGAGGAATCGTATTACTCAGTACTGACTGGGTCAGATAGACAGTCGCTCCATGTAAAATACTGGTATTTAACTGCATCTGGTTAGACTAGAGACTTTAACACAATAGGGATCTTTCCTGGATAAGAGTTTTTTTGTTTTATCAAATGAATCAAACTTGAATAAGATAAAATGCGTCAAAGATCATGAGCGGGGGCTTTTGACGTTACTACGTGGTAAAAAATGCAGTGCGATGTGATGTCACACGACTTTTCGAAGCACTTTATAGTCTTCATTTTTGTTTACTTAAGTGAAAAAATATGTGTCCAATATTTTTTTTAAATCTATCTGACGGACTCATTTTTTTGCCAAGTACCCTATTCGGAAAAATCTAGGCAGTCTAAGCAAGGTGATGATAATTGGATAGTCATAGGTAATATGAATTAAATAGGCGAGGTTTCATCGTTAAATGAAAGCAAACCAAAATAAATAAATATATCAAAGCGTGCTGGTTGACAGGAAAAAATGCAAGAATCAAATATGTATATCACATGGTACTTCGGTCAAGAAGATAATGACGTGAATCTTACCTAACAACAACAAGACTACACCGGAGTCCCTCTCACAGAACAGGCCTTTGATCCAGCTCAAACGTTGAAGGTTGTGTATGTAATATTTTTTCTAAAATTATTTGTTGCACTTTCCCCGCGTCTTCGTTTGCAATAAATGCAATAGTACGGTTAATATGCATGGAAGATTATCCTATATACAACAAACAATCAAATTTTACGTCTTAATAATATTAGTATAGATTAAGATTGTATCCCAAGATCAACATCGCCTGCGCGGGTTGTTCGACAGATATACCTACCGTGACCCCGGACACAAAAGGCTAATAAATAAAATGAGTGGTTTTTAGTCAGTAGAAGTTTTATACTCCCTTCCGCTTCGCACAAAGCGGAAGGCGTCATTTGATGATTGATTACCCAAACCACAAAAAAAGAAAATCAACAACATCATCATCAACAGCCTATTAATATTCCCACTGCTGGGACACAGGCCTCCTCTCTTTGAGAGGAAATGGGCTATTATATAATCTACCACGCGGGCCCAGTTCGGATCAATAACGCCTACTCTAAAATGTTGCGTTACCATTTTGAACCAAATCTTCAGTTTTAAGAGTTTGTTGTGGAAACAACAAACTCTTAAAACTGAAGATTTGGTTCAAATCCCACTTATTTTGTAACTATATTTTCGCCTATATTCACTCCATCAATTTTCTGTTTTGTTTGAAGTTCATTCAAGAATGATCCATCAATTTCCTAAGTCAAAGTTTTGATTTAAAGTAGAAGAATTTAATATTTATTCATCGTATCATTTGCTGTCTGGCAGTACTTGTAGTTATATATTCATTGAATGTTATTTTTAGTGATAAATACACACTTAGTTTTGGCACTGTTAAGAGTGTTTTTCTGGATTCAGTGAAGGTGCATAAAAATTATGATGATTAAATGCCCAGTGTTCGGAAAATATTGCTTTGAACTTTTTATTAGTGCCATTTACTTTGTTAAGAACCTCATTTATCACTTTTATACTTAAAGTACTCCTCAGCCCATTCCTATAGGGACAATCAGGAATAACAGGAAGTTTTCACCTCACTTTTGAATAGCTTCGTTCAATATAGGGCTAAAAGTGTCACTTTCTTTATCAAACCCTTGATCCAACTGCCTAATGACAGCCACTTCAGGCGTTGATCGAGGGTTCCCATCAACCGATCTTATAGGCAACTGAACAATGCTCGACTTAAGACTGTGATCGCTAATAAGAGTCTTTGGATTTAAAATCAGAGATAGGTAGATAGATATACAGTGATTTGGGATGCAGCTTGCGACGCGACTTTCAACACGATTTATGTCAAGCGTCATTTGTTTCTGTTCGTCGCCGTTGGATTATTCGAGCAGAAAATAAACTTGCATTGTAGCTTACACAGGAAGGATTTATTTATAAGGTGGAATAACAACAAAACACACAATAAAATTAATGGCGAATCAAAAAGTGGGAAGTATCAAGACCAAAATGACAGATGTCACTGCATTGACAATGACGTTAAAGGTTGCGTTTACAAACTTAATCCAATTCCAACAGTCACTCCGCTTTTCGCATAATTCTCGCAAACTTTTTTCTGCTTCCCAAGTTACTGTCGCAAGGCGCATGCCACTGGAGCGTTTAGCTTGTGGTGACTGGATAAGAGTAACGAGATCAAATGTAATATAGTTATAAAAGTTATTTTATTACAGCACCGCATCTTATGCATACTCTTTCCTAAAGTATTTTATATAAATTGCTGGATTTTATGAGCACTAACGTACTTATGCTACGTTTAGGACCTCGCCTAGTCTCCTCTTCGGTCTAGACAGGTTTTAAGAAAGACATAATAATATACTTTAGCTAGATTCACAACCCTCAAGGCTAGCTTTCCATTGTACTGAAAAGAAGCAGTGAAGGATAGAGTTATGAAAACATTAGCTACATTTCACACTTAAATTCGTTTTTTCTCAGTAAATATGTAGTCACTTTTATTATTATTATTAATTATATTTATTTCAGTTAATTGGTTTTACAAAACACTTCTACACGTCACAGTCATTGTGTTATGTTCTAAATCTAGATGGACCCAGTGTTTCTTACCTAACTACACTACGAAAACACAGCCGAAACAAACTCAGATGTCACTATCATTTTTAAAGACCAGACATTAGTCAGGTCATATGAAAACCATGCAGATTAGACTCTGAGATAGTCTTTTGAAGACAGAAATTTGAGTGAATTCGAGTGCGTCCTTTTTGCATTAAAAACGGACGGGTTCACTCAAATTTCTGTCTTCAAGTTTTTAGTGTTTAAAGTTATTTTGACATTTCAATGATATTATTGACATGGGGCCCTCGTGTTAAAAATTATTTCTTGAATAGGGTATTTCACAACAAAAAACTAATTAGTCCGTCTGTTAGATTATATATACTAATTAGATTTTTTGTTTTATCAAATTAATAAAAAAATACGAAAATAAAACATGTAAAAGATCACGAGTGGGCTTTTGACGTCACTTTGTGCATGAAAAAGTACTAACCTTGTGACGTCACACGACTTTTCGAAGCACTGTATCGTCTTCATCTTTTGTTTAAGGGAAAAACGAAAAAATACTTGTATTAGTTTTTGAAAATCTACCTGACGGACTAATTAGATTTTTTTGGTGAAATACCTTTTTTTACATTAAAAACTTGCATACTCCACAATAACCTCGCATTTCTTCACTTAAACTCGCCTCCCCAATGAACAGGCACCCTAAAGGTCGGTTCCACAAAAAATACCTACCTACTTATTACAAATAGATTTCTATCTCGGTCAGTTTTTGCTACTACCTTGACATTGACTGATGTCTTAAGGGTTCGATATGAGAAGGTCACATTTTGCCTCGTAGAATATATTTTTTCTAGATTTTGTGTGTGTATTTTTTATCTACTAGGGCTAATAGAGATGGACTCTGGAGTTTGGAGCTATTTTTTTTTTCTTGTACATTATTTGCTCGGTAAGTTATGTTTTTTATCGTATGGCGGAATGGCCATGAATTAGTTCTTTTTTTAAAAAATCGTTGCTTGTTTTCAAATCCCATGGTTTTACTCTCGAATCCATCATTATTTTGTATTTCGTCTGACAGCAAGTTCATGGAACAAAATTGGCAACTCAGACGGGATAAGTCAGATTTCGTATTAGAACTCTGTTAGGGTTAACTTCGTTGTAGGGTATTTCACCAAAATATCTAAGTAGTCCGTTAAATAAACTCAAACTCAAACTCAAAGCATTTATTTCAATTAAACCTTTATAGGCACTTTTGAATGTCAGAAGAACAATTCATAAAAACAAATCTACGAGTGCAATACGTCATTCCGAAAGCCACCACGCCGAATCACACGCCGCCGAATGCCAGCAACAACGAGCACCGCGGTCACGAAAACACGCAGCGACGCACACCGCTACAACGAATGCAAATAGATTTTCAAAAAAATAATGGACAACTCACGGGAGTATAAAATCGGGATAAAAACTATCCTATTTGTTAATCCAGGTTATAAACTATCCGTGCAGTAGTTTTTGCGTGAAGAAGTAACAAACATACACACTCACACACTCACAAACTTTCGCCTTTATAATATTAGTGTGATTGTGAATGTAGAACAATCCTTCACTAGACCCGCGTAATAACAATTTAATGTTAATCATACATTCCGCGCTGGCGTTCCATAATATAATATTCAAATCCCTCAATAATTAAATTTTGTTACTGGAATGAAACAGCACTAAAATTGGGTAATAGTGCTACTTGTAATTTATAGGCAATTTACATGTCAGTATTGCTACGAAAACGTATAATTGCTAGTATTTGAAGCGAGTTCAATACATTTTAGTTTAGTATGACTGTGAAATTATTGTATGAGCCATCAAACTAAGCTACAGGTTAACAGGTCAGAACTACCAGTAATCATCTTCTTCAGCCTATAATGTTCCCATTGAAAGGACTCAGGCCTCCTCTTTAGGAGAGGGATGGGATATAATCTAACACGCGGGCTCAGTGCGGATTGGTAGATGTCACAAGTCTTCGAATTTTTGGTTCTAAGACATGCCGTAATCTCTCTCTCTTTTGGTACCTACCTATTCCCAAAATCAATACAGGTCTGTCATATCTATGAAGTGTGGTAGGGACACCGACGCACAAACAGGTTTAGTTATGGTTAGAATGGTAATAAATTTCACACTAACTTTGCATTATTCTAAATCTTATGTGGTACCACTTCGCCACAAATAAACGATGCCTCATGGCAGGCCCCACTAAGCGCGAGGTCGTGGGTGTGAGGCCCCTTAACCCTCGCCTTCATTTGCCACTTTGAATGTATTCTATTCAGGAGTCAAGGGCAAGCGGGTCTGATAGACTCTTATCGACTATACCAGTGCACTTAGCACGAATATGTGTAATAGCGTCAGATGTAATTCGACAGATTCTAAAATTTGTGCAAAAAGAGTGTTGAAAGTGTTTCTTTTTAATGAAATAGATTAAATCCTAAAATAGAAAAGTGTAATTTAGAAGCTAATTAAAGTCTACTTTCCTACCTCTTAATCTTTCAAAATATACATCAGTACATATAAGTACTGCTCTTCTAATTAATCTTGAAACTCTCCCAGATTTGTCTAATGCTGATACAAATATGAAATCTAAATGTCAAATTACAAACGTCTACTTCACTGAAACTCAGAACGAGGTTTGAATATTTAATTAAATTGGTTATTCCAGACATAAGCCGTATTCAATTTTGTCTGCTGTTGTTTCTGAAGATTAACAAAAATAATATGCCCATCTAATATCTAATGAAGTAGGTACGGCTTTATTTATCTACCAAATATTAAATATGTGGGTTGTAGAGTAGTGAAATGGTTTCTGTTTTAATAAAAAAACAATATGTGTACATTACAATTTATTAAAGATAACTGAACAACATTATTTGTTTAACTTTAGTGTCAGTTGAAAAATTAATAAATACTGCTCAGGCAGTTTATTTAAAGCATATAGCTAAAAAACACGAAATATATTTTTTTAACCTATTAACCAACATAACACAACACTACATCACGGTTGTATTTCTCCAAAGGCCTAAACAGAGGTGTACCCAATAGTACACCTTCATTTTGCTAGTGTTTGAGTCTCTTACATGGATGATAATCATGGACCTGGCGTAAAATGAACTTTCAGGTTATTTCTATAGAAATGTTTAGGGGAAAAGCTCAATAACACTGTCCAACATAGCAATTGATAGTAGACCAATAACCCTCCTTTTGGGCTTCGCCGCAGTCGGGTAAAAAGGCAATAACTTTTTATAACTCTCTCACAATTCTTTAAGCAAAAATGAGCCTTGTAACTTATTATTCCAGCATATAAAATTCCTAATTACATTCGGACCCACAGCATGATGTAAGAATGTGTACAATATCACTGGGACGAAATTAATTGTAAGGACCAACTGTCTTCTGTTATTGTATCGGAACGACCGAGGGACATTACAATAAGGAAAAATGAAATACTTACGCAGTCTTTTATTTTTCCTAACATTTCCTTACGTTTCCGGAAAAAGGTTGTGTCGAAAATATTGTATCAATTCTTATTGTGTTTCAGTATGCTATACATGTTTTTTTTTTGCCAGTATTATAATAGAAATAATCGTATGTTAAAAAACTTCTTTTTTCTTTCTCATCTCGTGTCGTCATTTGAGTAACCTTTTACCTGCTATGCTAGCGTCGCCTTCCAGCCTGCCTATCTGAACTCCATAACACAGTTTTACTACTTAAAAAAAAAACAAAATGGGCCTGCTCTTGACCTCGATCAGCCCCGATGGAAAGCGATGGATGAAATTTAGATATAATAGAACGAACGTGCCCAGGAGATGCCAGCTGAAGTTACAGGGTTCCATGATACCTCTTGGAAAATGTTCTTATCAATCGAAATACCCACAAATGTACCAATTAGAATCGTTAATTAATGAGTAAGGTTTACGAGGGGGCGTTTTTAAGTTCGCGGAATGGAGGGCAAGGAGTGAAAATAAAAATACTAAATTATTTTTCTTTTTCAATATATTCACCTGCTACCCTAATACATTTTTCAGATCTTTCAATTAGCTTATGTATACCTTCATAAAAAAATGTTTTGTCTTTGTCCGAAAAATAAGCTGAAACCGCGTCCTTCACTTCTTCATCAGTTGAAAATTTCTTTCCACAAAGTTCTTATTTTTCAGATTTGGAAAGAGGTAATAATCACTGGGAGCCAGGTCTGGGCTGTAGGGTGGATGGTCTAAAATATCGAAGCCCACCTTATGCAGGGCAGCCAACGCAACACGGCTCTTGTGAACAGGCGCGTTGTCGTGAAGAAGAAGGACACCTTTGGGCAATTTTCCCCTCCTTTTTTCTTTAATACTTTCTTTCAACCTCTCGAGGATAGAAGCATAGTATTCTCCGGTTATAGAAACGCCTTTATCTTTATAATCGGTCAACAGAATCCCTTCCGAATCCCAAAACACTGTTGCCATGATTTTCCCAGCCGATTGTGACACTTTAAACTTCTTGGGTGGTGGTGTACCTTTTTTGTGCAACTGCATAGAGTCCTGTTTTGACTCAGGCTCATAATGATGTACCCAAGTTTCATCTCCAGTAACAATTCGACTCAATAGTCCATCCTTATCTTCGTTACAGAGGTCCAAAAACGTGCGAGAACACTCCACGCGGCGTTGTTTCTGAGGCGGCGTGAGCATTCTTGGCACCCATCTTGCACTGACCTTTGTCATGCCAAGATGATCGTGTAGAATTTTGAAAATTGTTGTATCCGATACTCCAACCATTTCTGCAAGCTGTTTTTTCTTTAGTTTGGCATCTTCCAATATTATTTTTTCGACATTTTTAATGATTTCCGGAGTAGTCACCTCGATCGCCCGTCCGGGCCGCGGGTCGTCTTCAAGTGAGGTCCTGCCTTGTTTAAAAAGACAATGCCACTTGTAAACCATGGTTTTACCCGGGCAAGAGTCCCCGTAAACGGATTCCATCTCTTCCAGTATGTTTTGAACTGACTTTCCTTGCTTGGTAAGGAACTTTATTACGGCACGGTACTCGATTTTTTCCATAATGCACACTTTCTTCCCGATTGAGTTGTTTGCTTGACGATAGTTCAAAGACTAATGACCCAATTAAGACAAAACCTGGTATTTATACTAATATTGAGTGGCTGAAGTCGTGGCCACCTCGATAATGACCTATTTTTATCATCTACCCTCCCATTCCGCAAACTTAAAAACGCACCCTCGTATCTTAGTAACTTACGTATAGATACTATTTTTCAAATCAACAAGCACAGATGCTTTCAAATTACTATTAATTACTTTTGCTGCTACGCAAAATTCTAACCATGTAACCACCATATTCAACAGCAGTCAAAAGCCGTGGGCAGAATACAAATATTTCCAAATTCTTACATCATTAACTCTTACGTATAGACCCACGTCGTACATGCTTACCAAAACATTGTTCAACATTAAGACTCACGTTACAAATAAGGAAACACGATACAAATTATATTACAAACAAGACATGTAACTGATGTTGACGTGGAAGCATTGACCTTTCTTGTTAAAGACGATGTAATAATTACTGTCTGTTGTGGTTCTTGATACTATCAGAACAATTTGACTAGCGATTAGAGATGGGTATCGTTGCTTGTCTCTTTAAGGTCGTCATCTTCCTGCTCCTGCCTCTGTCTACTAGGACAATCTCTGTTATCAAAAGTCACGGTATCATTTACAGGAGTAATCTAATCATCTAATCAAATAAGATAATCCTTTTCAAGTGATTCCTCACATAATCCATTCATCATCGACATTTATATCCATAACTTTTTTAGTCGCGTGCAGGATTAAAGGTAATCTGGTTATCTTCATAACGCTAATGCTACCTTATCATAGTGCTCATCATCCAGAGTATCCAGTGTAGATTTCCAAAAAATATTGTACACGTAATTTTTCTTTTTTCACGTAAACTAACAATGAAGACTGTATAGTGCTTTGAAAACTCATGTGGCGTCATATTCTAAGAAATTATTATGACATTTTTTACCGGTTCCACAAAAAATACCTACCTACTTATTACAAATAGATTTCTATCTCGGTCAGTTTTTGCTACTACCTTGACATTGACTGATGTCTTAAGGGTTCGATATGAGAAGGTCACATTTTGCCTCGTAGAATATATTTTTTCTAGATTTTGTGTGTGTATTTTTTATCTACTAGGGCTAATAGAGATGGACTCTGGAGTTTGGAGCTATTTTTTTTTTCTTGTACATTATTTGCTCGGTAAGTTATGTTTTTTATCGTATGGCGGAATGGCCATGAATTAGTTCTTTTTTTAAAAAATCGTTGCTTGTTTTCAAATCCCATGGTTTTACTCTCGAATCCATCATTATTTTGTATTTCGTCTGACAGCAAGTTCATGGAACAAAATTGGCAACTCAGACGGGATAAGTCAGATTTCGTATTAGAACTCTGTTAGGGTTAACTTCGTTGTAGGGTATTTCACCAAAATATCTAAGTAGTCCGTTAAATAAACTCAAACTCAAACTCAAAGCATTTATTTCAATTAAACCTTTGTAGGCACTTTTGAATGTCAGAAGAACAATTCATAAAAACAAATCTACGAGTGCAATACGTCATTCCGAAAGCCACCACGCCGAATCACACGCCGCCGAATGCCAGCAACAACGAGCACCGCGGTCACGAAAACACGCAGCGACGCACACCGCTACAACGAATGCAAATAGATTTTCAAAAAAATAATGGACAACTCACGGGAGTATAAAATCGGGATAAAAACTATCCTATTTGTTAATCCAGGTTATAAACTATCCGTGCAGTAGTTTTTGCGTGAAGAAGTAACAAACATACACACTCACACACTCACAAACTTTCGCCTTTATAATATTAGTGTGATTGTGAATGTAGAACAATCCTTCACTAGACCCGCGTAATAACAATTTAATGTTAATCATACATTCCGCGCTGGCGTTCCATAATATAATATTCAAATCCCTCAATAATTAAATTTTGTTACTGGAATGAAACAGCACTAAAATTGGGTAATAGTGCTACTTGTAATTTATAGGCAATTTACATGTCAGTATTGCTACGAAAACGTATAATTGCTAGTATTTGAAGCGAGTTCAATACATTTTAGTTTAGTATGACTGTGAAATTATTGTATGAGCCATCAAACTAAGCTACAGGTTAACAGGTCAGAACTACCAGTAATCATCTTCTTCAGCCTATAATGTTCCCATTGAAAGGACTCAGGCCTCCTCTTTAGGAGAGGGATGGGATATAATCTAACACGCGGGCTCAGTGCGGATTGGTAGATGTCACAAGTCTTCGAATTTTTGGTTCTAAGACATGCCGTAATCTCTCTCTCTTTTGGTACCTACCTATTCCCAAAATCAATACAGGTCTGTCATATCTATGAAGTGTGGTAGGGACACCGACGCACAAACAGGTTTAGTTATGGTTAGAATGGTAATAAATTTCACACTAACTTTGCATTATTCTAAATCTTATGTGGTACCACTTCGCCACAAATAAACGATGCCTCATGGCAGGCCCCACTAAGCGCGAGGTCGTGGGTGTGAGGCCCCTTAACCCTCGCCTTCATTTGCCACTTTGAATGTATTCTATTCAGGAGTCAAGGGCAAGCGGGTCTGATAGACTCTTATCGACTATACCAGTGCACTTAGCACGAATATGTGTAATAGCGTCAGATGTAATTCGACAGATTCTAAAATTTGTGCAAAAAGAGTGTTGAAAGTGTTTCTTTTTAATGAAATAGATTAAATCCTAAAATAGAAAAGTGTAATTTAGAAGCTAATTAAAGTCTACTTTCCTACCTCTTAATCTTTCAAAATATACATCAGTACATATAAGTACTGCTCTTCTAATTAATCTTGAAACTCTCCCAGATTTGTCTAATGCTGATACAAATATGAAATCTAAATGTCAAATTACAAACGTCTACTTCACTGAAACTCAGAACGAGGTTTGAATATTTAATTAAATTGGTTATTCCAGACATAAGCCGTATTCAATTTTGTCTGCTGTTGTTTCTGAAGATTAACAAAAATAATATGCCCATCTAATATCTAATGAAGTAGGTACGGCTTTATTTATCTACCAAATATTAAATATGTGGGTTGTAGAGTAGTGAAATGGTTTCTGTTTTAATAAAAAAACAATATGTGTACATTACAATTTATTAAAGATAACTGAACAACATTATTTGTTTAACTTTAGTGTCAGTTGAAAAATTAATAAATACTGCTCAGGCAGTTTATTTAAAGCATATAGCTAAAAAACACGAAATATATTTTTTTAACCTATTAACCAACATAACACAACACTACATCACGGTTGTATTTCTCCAAAGGCCTAAACAGAGGTGTACCCAATAGTACACCTTCATTTTGCTAGTGTTTGAGTCTCTTACATGGATGATAATCATGGACCTGGCGTAAAATGAACTTTCAGGTTATTTCTATAGAAATGTTTAGGGGAAAAGCTCAATAACACTGTCCAACATAGCAATTGATAGTAGACCAATAACCCTCCTTTTGGGCTTCGCCGCAGTCGGGTAAAAAGGCAATAACTTTTTATAACTCTCTCACAATTCTTTAAGCAAAAATGAGCCTTGTAACTTATTATTCCAGCATATAAAATTCCTAATTACATTCGGACCCACAGCATGATGTAAGAATGTGTACAATATCACTGGGACGAAATTAATTGTAAGGACCAACTGTCTTCTGTTATTGTATCGGAACGACCGAGGGACATTACAATAAGGAAAAATGAAATACTTACGCAGTCTTTTATTTTTCCTAACATTTCCTTACGTTTCCGGAAAAAGGTTGTGTCGAAAATATTGTATCAATTCTTATTGTGTTTCAGTATGCTATACATGTTTTTTTTTGCCAGTATTATAATAGAAATAATCGTATGTTAAAAAACTTCTTTTTTCTTTCTCATCTCGTGTCGTCATTTGAGTAACCTTTTACCTGCTATGCTAGCGTCGCCTTCCAGCCTGCCTATCTGAACTCCATAACACAGTTTTACTACTTAAAAAAAAAACAAAATGGGCCTGCTCTTGACCTCGATCAGCCCCGATGGAAAGCGATGGATGAAATTTAGATATAATAGAACGAACGTGCCCAGGAGATGCCAGCTGAAGTTACAGGGTTCCATGATACCTCTTGGAAAATGTTCTTATCAATCGAAATACCCACAAATGTACCAATTAGAATCGTTAATTAATGAGTAAGGTTTACGAGGGGGCGTTTTTAAGTTCGCGGAATGGAGGGCAAGGAGTGAAAATAAAAATACTAAATTATTTTTCTTTTTCAATATATTCACCTGCTACCCTAATACATTATTCAGATCTTTCAATTAGCTTATGTATACCTTCATAAAAAAATGTTTTGTCTTTGTCCGAAAAATAAGCTGAAACCGCGTCCTTCACTTCTTCATCAGTTGAAAATTTCTTTCCACAAAGTTCTTATTTTTCAGATTTGGAAAGAGGTAATAATCACTGGGAGCCAGGTCTGGGCTGTAGGGTGGATGGTCTAAAATATCGAAGCCCACCTTATGCAGGGCAGCCAACGCAACACGGCTCTTGTGAACAGGCGCGTTGTCGTGAAGAAGAAGGACACCTTTGGGCAATTTTCCCCTCCTTTTTTCTTTAATACTTTCTTTCAACCTCTCGAGGATAGAAGCATAGTATTCTCCGGTTATAGAAACGCCTTTATCTTTATAATCGGTCAACAGAATCCCTTCCGAATCCCAAAACACTGTTGCCATGATTTTCCCAGCCGATTGTGACACTTTAAACTTCTTGGGTGGTGGTGTACCTTTTTTGTGCAACTGCATAGAGTCCTGTTTTGACTCAGGCTCATAATGATGTACCCAAGTTTCATCTCCAGTAACAATTCGACTCAATAGTCCATCCTTATCTTCGTTACAGAGGTCCAAAAACGTGCGAGAACACTCCACGCGGCGTTGTTTCTGAGGCGGCGTGAGCATTCTTGGCACCCATCTTGCACTGACCTTTGTCATGCCAAGATGATCGTGTAGAATTTTGAAAATTGTTGTATCCGATACTCCAACCATTTCTGCAAGCTGTTTTTTCTTTAGTTTGGCATCTTCCAATATTATTTTTTCGACATTTTTAATGATTTCCGGAGTAGTCACCTCGATCGCCCGTCCGGGCCGCGGGTCGTCTTCAAGTGAGGTCCTGCCTTGTTTAAAAAGACAATGCCACTTGTAAACCATGGTTTTACCCGGGCAAGAGTCCCCGTAAACGGATTCCATCTCTTCCAGTATGTTTTGAACTGACTTTCCTTGCTTGGTAAGGAACTTTATTACGGCACGGTACTCGATTTTTTCCATAATGCACACTTTCTTCCCGATTGAGTTGTTTGCTTGACGATAGTTCAAAGACTAATGACCCAATTAAGACAAAACCTGGTATTTATACTAATATTGAGTGGCTGAAGTCGTGGCCACCTCGATAATGACCTATTTTTATCATCTACCCTCCCATTCCGCAAACTTAAAAACGCACCCTCGTATCTTAGTAACTTACGTATAGATACTATTTTTCAAATCAACAAGCACAGATGCTTTCAAATTACTATTAATTACTTTTGCTGCTACGCAAAATTCTAACCATGTAACCACCATATTCAACAGCAGTCAAAAGCCGTGGGCAGAATACAAATATTTCCAAATTCTTACATCATTAACTCTTACGTATAGACCCACGTCGTACATGCTTACCAAAACATTGTTCAACATTAAGACTCACGTTACAAATAAGGAAACACGATACAAATTATATTACAAACAAGACATGTAACTGATGTTGACGTGGAAGCATTGACCTTTCTTGTTAAAGACGATGTAATAATTACTGTCTGTTGTGGTTCTTGATACTATCAGAACAATTTGACTAGCGATTAGAGATGGGTATCGTTGCTTGTCTCTTTAAGGTCGTCATCTTCCTGCTCCTGCCTCTGTCTACTAGGACAATCTCTGTTATCAAAAGTCACGGTATCATTTACAGGAGTAATCTAATCATCTAATCAAATAAGATAATCCTTTTCAAGTGATTCCTCACATAATCCATTCATCATCGACATTTATATCCATAACTTTTTTAGTCGCGTGCAGGATTAAAGGTAATCTGGTTATCTTCATAACGCTAATGCTACCTTATCATAGTGCTCATCATCCAGAGTATCCAGTGTAGATTTCCAAAAAATATTGTACACGTAATTTTTCTTTTTTCACGTAAACTAACAATGAAGACTGTATAGTGCTTTGAAAACTCATGTGGCGTCATATTCTAAGAAATTATTATGACATTTTTTACCGGTTCCACAAAAAATACCTACCTACTTATTACAAATAGATTTCTATCTCGGTCAGTTTTTGCTACTACCTTGACATTGACTGATGTCTTAAGGGTTCGATATGAGAAGGTCACATTTTGCCTCGTAGAATATATTTTTTCTAGATTTTGTGTGTGTATTTTTTATCTACTAGGGCTAATAGAGATGGACTCTGGAGTTTGGAGCTATTTTTTTTTTCTTGTACATTATTTGCTCGGTAAGTTATGTTTTTTATCGTATGGCGGAATGGCCATGAATTAGTTCTTTTTTTAAAAAATCGTTGCTTGTTTTCAAATCCCATGGTTTTACTCTCGAATCCATCATTATTTTGTATTTCGTCTGACAGCAAGTTCATGGAACAAAATTGGCAACTCAGACGGGATAAGTCAGATTTCGTATTAGAACTCTGTTAGGGTTAACTTCGTTGTAGGGTATTTCACCAAAATATCTAAGTAGTCCGTTAAATAAACTCAAACTCAAACTCAAAGCATTTATTTCAATTAAACCTTTATAGGCACTTTTGAATGTCAGAAGAACAATTCATAAAAACAAATCTACGAGTGCAATACGTCATTCCGAAAGCCACCACGCCGAATCACACGCCGCCGAATGCCAGCAACAACGAGCACCGCGGTCACGAAAACACGCAGCGACGCACACCGCTACAACGAATGCAAATAGATTTTCAAAAAAATAATGGACAACTCACGGGAGTATAAAATCGGGATAAAAACTATCCTATTTGTTAATCCAGGTTATAAACTATCCGTGCAGTAGTTTTTGCGTGAAGAAGTAACAAACATACACACTCACACACTCACAAACTTTCGCCTTTATAATATTAGTGTGATTGTGAATGTAGAACAATCCTTCACTAGACCCGCGTAATAACAATTTAATGTTAATCATACATTCCGCGCTGGCGTTCCATAATATAATATTCAAATCCCTCAATAATTAAATTTTGTTACTGGAATGAAACAGCACTAAAATTGGGTAATAGTGCTACTTGTAATTTATAGGCAATTTACATGTCAGTATTGCTACGAAAACGTATAATTGCTAGTATTTGAAGCGAGTTCAATACATTTTAGTTTAGTATGACTGTGAAATTATTGTATGAGCCATCAAACTAAGCTACAGGTTAACAGGTCAGAACTACCAGTAATCATCTTCTTCAGCCTATAATGTTCCCATTGAAAGGACTCAGGCCTCCTCTTTAGGAGAGGGATGGGATATAATCTAACACGCGGGCTCAGTGCGGATTGGTAGATGTCACAAGTCTTCGAATTTTTGGTTCTAAGACATGCCGTAATCTCTCTCTCTTTTGGTACCTACCTATTCCCAAAATCAATACAGGTCTGTCATATCTATGAAGTGTGGTAGGGACACCGACGCACAAACAGGTTTAGTTATGGTTAGAATGGTAATAAATTTCACACTAACTTTGCATTATTCTAAATCTTATGTGGTACCACTTCGCCACAAATAAACGATGCCTCATGGCAGGCCCCACTAAGCGCGAGGTCGTGGGTGTGAGGCCCCTTAACCCTCGCCTTCATTTGCCACTTTGAATGTATTCTATTCAGGAGTCAAGGGCAAGCGGGTCTGATAGACTCTTATCGACTATACCAGTGCACTTAGCACGAATATGTGTAATAGCGTCAGATGTAATTCGACAGATTCTAAAATTTGTGCAAAAAGAGTGTTGAAAGTGTTTCTTTTTAATGAAATAGATTAAATCCTAAAATAGAAAAGTGTAATTTAGAAGCTAATTAAAGTCTACTTTCCTACCTCTTAATCTTTCAAAATATACATCAGTACATATAAGTACTGCTCTTCTAATTAATCTTGAAACTCTCCCAGATTTGTCTAATGCTGATACAAATATGAAATCTAAATGTCAAATTACAAACGTCTACTTCACTGAAACTCAGAACGAGGTTTGAATATTTAATTAAATTGGTTATTCCAGACATAAGCCGTATTCAATTTTGTCTGCTGTTGTTTCTGAAGATTAACAAAAATAATATGCCCATCTAATATCTAATGAAGTAGGTACGGCTTTATTTATCTACCAAATATTAAATATGTGGGTTGTAGAGTAGTGAAATGGTTTCTGTTTTAATAAAAAAACAATATGTGTACATTACAATTTATTAAAGATAACTGAACAACATTATTTGTTTAACTTTAGTGTCAGTTGAAAAATTAATAAATACTGCTCAGGCAGTTTATTTAAAGCATATAGCTAAAAAACACGAAATATATTTTTTTAACCTATTAACCAACATAACACAACACTACATCACGGTTGTATTTCTCCAAAGGCCTAAACAGAGGTGTACCCAATAGTACACCTTCATTTTGCTAGTGTTTGAGTCTCTTACATGGATGATAATCATGGACCTGGCGTAAAATGAACTTTCAGGTTATTTCTATAGAAATGTTTAGGGGAAAAGCTCAATAACACTGTCCAACATAGCAATTGATAGTAGACCAATAACCCTCCTTTTGGGCTTCGCCGCAGTCGGGTAAAAAGGCAATAACTTTTTATAACTCTCTCACAATTCTTTAAGCAAAAATGAGCCTTGTAACTTATTATTCCAGCATATAAAATTCCTAATTACATTCGGACCCACAGCATGATGTAAGAATGTGTACAATATCACTGGGACGAAATTAATTGTAAGGACCAACTGTCTTCTGTTATTGTATCGGAACGACCGAGGGACATTACAATAAGGAAAAATGAAATACTTACGCAGTCTTTTATTTTTCCTAACATTTCCTTACGTTTCCGGAAAAAGGTTGTGTCGAAAATATTGTATCAATTCTTATTGTGTTTCAGTATGCTATACATGTTTTTTTTTGCCAGTATTATAATAGAAATAATCGTATGTTAAAAAACTTCTTTTTTCTTTCTCATCTCGTGTCGTCATTTGAGTAACCTTTTACCTGCTATGCTAGCGTCGCCTTCCAGCCTGCCTATCTGAACTCCATAACACAGTTTTACTACTTAAAAAAAAAACAAAATGGGCCTGCTCTTGACCTCGATCAGCCCCGATGGAAAGCGATGGATGAAATTTAGATATAATAGAACGAACGTGCCCAGGAGATGCCAGCTGAAGTTACAGGGTTCCATGATACCTCTTGGAAAATGTTCTTATCAATCGAAATACCCACAAATGTACCAATTAGAATCGTTAATTAATGAGTAAGGTTTACGAGGGGGCGTTTTTAAGTTCGCGGAATGGAGGGCAAGGAGTGAAAATAAAAATACTAAATTATTTTTCTTTTTCAATATATTCACCTGCTACCCTAATACATTATTCAGATCTTTCAATTAGCTTATGTATACCTTCATAAAAAAATGTTTTGTCTTTGTCCGAAAAATAAGCTGAAACCGCGTCCTTCACTTCTTCATCAGTTGAAAATTTCTTTCCACAAAGTTCTTATTTTTCAGATTTGGAAAGAGGTAATAATCACTGGGAGCCAGGTCTGGGCTGTAGGGTGGATGGTCTAAAATATCGAAGCCCACCTTATGCAGGGCAGCCAACGCAACACGGCTCTTGTGAACAGGCGCGTTGTCGTGAAGAAGAAGGACACCTTTGGGCAATTTTCCCCTCCTTTTTTCTTTAATACTTTCTTTCAACCTCTCGAGGATAGAAGCATAGTATTCTCCGGTTATAGAAACGCCTTTATCTTTATAATCGGTCAACAGAATCCCTTCCGAATCCCAAAACACTGTTGCCATGATTTTCCCAGCCGATTGTGACACTTTAAACTTCTTGGGTGGTGGTGTACCTTTTTTGTGCAACTGCATAGAGTCCTGTTTTGACTCAGGCTCATAATGATGTACCCAAGTTTCATCTCCAGTAACAATTCGACTCAATAGTCCATCCTTATCTTCGTTACAGAGGTCCAAAAACGTGCGAGAACACTCCACGCGGCGTTGTTTCTGAGGCGGCGTGAGCATTCTTGGCACCCATCTTGCACTGACCTTTGTCATGCCAAGATGATCGTGTAGAATTTTGAAAATTGTTGTATCCGATACTCCAACCATTTCTGCAAGCTGTTTTTTCTTTAGTTTGGCATCTTCCAATATTATTTTTTCGACATTTTTAATGATTTCCGGAGTAGTCACCTCGATCGCCCGTCCGGGCCGCGGGTCGTCTTCAAGTGAGGTCCTGCCTTGTTTAAAAAGACAATGCCACTTGTAAACCATGGTTTTACCCGGGCAAGAGTCCCCGTAAACGGATTCCATCTCTTCCAGTATGTTTTGAACTGACTTTCCTTGCTTGGTAAGGAACTTTATTACGGCACGGTACTCGATTTTTTCCATAATGCACACTTTCTTCCCGATTGAGTTGTTTGCTTGACGATAGTTCAAAGACTAATGACCCAATTAAGACAAAACCTGGTATTTATACTAATATTGAGTGGCTGAAGTCGTGGCCACCTCGATAATGACCTATTTTTATCATCTACCCTCCCATTCCGCAAACTTAAAAACGCACCCTCGTATCTTAGTAACTTACGTATAGATACTATTTTTCAAATCAACAAGCACAGATGCTTTCAAATTACTATTAATTACTTTTGCTGCTACGCAAAATTCTAACCATGTAACCACCATATTCAACAGCAGTCAAAAGCCGTGGGCAGAATACAAATATTTCCAAATTCTTACATCATTAACTCTTACGTATAGACCCACGTCGTACATGCTTACCAAAACATTGTTCAACATTAAGACTCACGTTACAAATAAGGAAACACGATACAAATTATATTACAAACAAGACATGTAACTGATGTTGACGTGGAAGCATTGACCTTTCTTGTTAAAGACGATGTAATAATTACTGTCTGTTGTGGTTCTTGATACTATCAGAACAATTTGACTAGCGATTAGAGATGGGTATCGTTGCTTGTCTCTTTAAGGTCGTCATCTTCCTGCTCCTGCCTCTGTCTACTAGGACAATCTCTGTTATCAAAAGTCACGGTATCATTTACAGGAGTAATCTAATCATCTAATCAAATAAGATAATCCTTTTCAAGTGATTCCTCACATAATCCATTCATCATCGACATTTATATCCATAACTTTTTTAGTCGCGTGCAGGATTAAAGGTAATCTGGTTATCTTCATAACGCTAATGCTACCTTATCATAGTGCTCATCATCCAGAGTATCCAGTGTAGATTTCCAAAAAATATTGTACACGTAATTTTTCTTTTTTCACGTAAACTAACAATGAAGACTGTATAGTGCTTTGAAAACTCATGTGGCGTCATATTCTAAGAAATTATTATGACATTTTTTACCGGTGAATGACGTTACAAACCCCGACTCAAATCTTTGACGCGTTTTATCTTCGACATTTTTTATTGATTTAATAAAACAAAAAAATACGTATCCTATATTTTTGGATAATCTAACGGATGGACTAATTAGAATCATATTTTTTTAAAGTCAGTTATCCCTTTTACTGCTGGGTATAAGCCTTTCTTTCCTTGTGCCAATTTACATGTCCTTGTGCCAGCCACATCCAGGTTTTCAAACAATAGCAACCATATCGTCTGCCCATTTCACCTAACATAGTAACAAATTTTATTTTGCTGAACCAAAATGTTATTCTATCTTTACCGTCGGATTCCAATTGCTTACCATTATCGGTTAAAACTATACGTAGAAATCGTATAACAAGAATTAACGTAAAGCTAAAGCTGCTATCCCAAAGATAACCAAGAAGCAATTCAAACTGCCATTACGAAGTCTCGCACTCATCGCGTCGTAATACTTTCAAGAATCAAACTAAAAATATCATCATTACAGCACGAATCAAAGTTCTCTGTAATTTGCCAGTTCAGCGGCTGTTTCGCTTTTTATGAACTCGGCAGCCAACTTTAATTGCTTACACAGTACTAGTAGGAACACGTAAAAGTAGCGATTTGGCGCACCGCGTGCAATTTTCAGCGCTACATTTGCTGAAAAGTACTAATGCGGATGGCGATAATATAAAAAGTGTTTTTAGAAGGATTGCGCAATTTTTTTGTAGTATGATGAGCTTGGTACATTATTGCGATAACGTAATATTTTCTTAGAACATAGCGCCTGCTTGATCAAAACCGCCTAATGTGAGTCTGCCACCTGCCTGAGAAGGACATAATATACAATTTATGTTTTATTTTTTGTGAAACAATCGACACTTTTACAATTTGTATTTGTTTGTGAATGTACCGTCACATCCATCATCTGCAAATGGAAGGATCCTACTCGTCCTTCAAACCGACGGTCTTTGATATGCATTTCGATATCAGTATTTTTCAGCCCTTGTTTCATTATATTTGGGGTCAGCGCAAAACATTTCTTTTATTCACGTTCTTCTTCCATGCACCCCGGTTTTTAGCCCCATTACATATTTTTATCTGACTGCGGCAAAGACCAAAAGGAGGGTTATGTGTTTGGCGTGTATGTATGTCCTTTTCTTTGTTCCCTCATAACTCCTAAACGGATGAAGGGATTTGAATAAAATATACGTCGTTAGATTTGTCTTGATGGCGCGAGTGTCACTGGCTACATTAAAATTAAAAAAAAGTAATTTGGCGATTTTAGGGGCCATTTCGTGGATTAAAAAAAAAGACATCCATTACCATTGAGTAGGGTATTGGAATGAAGGGTTTTAAAAGGAAATTACAAAAATATATGATTACTCATATGTTTGTATGATCACTTATATGTTTAAAAGAAATTCAAAGTCATAAAACCTATGAAGAAACACAAAAGTTAAATCATCAGCGAAGAATTTTACGCGACCAACGAAAGAACAAACACAAAATAACTAAAAAGGTGGAAATAAAAAAAAGTAGTTAAAAAACTAAAAAACCCGACTGAAAAAACTGAAAAGCAAAAAACAAGCACATTTTAAATTAAACAAAACTTGGAAGCAGAGTGAAGTGGTCAAAAGGTCACGAAAAGTTTTTCGCAAATATCTTGCGACTTATTGCTCGGAGGTCAATAGCGGTCATTTTAATATTGTTCCTAGTAAAATTTGCTACAAAAAATGTCTGTGGCATTTTTCTGTAAAATCGACCATTTTCGCAGTAGAGCGCTGAGGAAGCGAGTTCATTACTCTTTACGACATGTGGGTATTATTTTTCCTCTATTTACGCTTTTCATGAGAGTTTATTCCAGAAAAATTATATGTAAATGAGTCATTATTTTACTAAGATCTAATAAAGAAATGTTACTTGAAACATTATGATTTACTTATGTCATTAATCCATACATCACAGGTGCGAATAATTTCTTAGACTTAAAACATAAAATAGAAATCAGAATTAATTTAGAAAACGTTTCTGTACTGCTAAGTAAGACTCACTTCGCATTTATAATCACACTCTCTTTGTAATATTCAACCAACGTACCTAGTTCGTGCTATAAGCAAAATTCATTGAACTAGACATAACGCCTGAAGGTCCCATTGCAAAACTCTTGGCTTTACAACCAGAGTAACATAATACAGAAGTGCGACGGCATTATTAATGTACGTGTACCTAAACTCAAATTAACCTAATCCAAAGTAAACATATAGCCATTAGACAAATGCTGATAAAGTGTTTTTCTATTACATACTTTATTTGTACTTATTTTCGCAATCCTGGTCACATTTTTGCTCCCCCTGTCATCACCACGCCTTGTGTTCCTCAATTTAGTTTTCTAATATCTTGTACCTTTTTGCAATCTTTCTTCTTTTTTTATAAAACATTGCCCCACACTAGGAATTTCTTCTATATCGTGAGTGCGTTCACAAACATTTAAACTCACATACACAAATACCCAGACCCAAAATCAAATCAAATCAAAATCGAATCTCATCTTTGGAACGCTGGTCTATCAGTTTGCAACGCCTGACAAGACAACACAAGATATCCAGTAGAAATCCGGTTGATTTAAAATCTCGGAAATACACTCACGTATACGCACGAATGACGTGTATCTACTCAATTACATAATACACATGGGGAAACATACCATGGCCTCACTTTGTATAAGTTTCCTATACAATGAGAGATCCACTTATACTGGTTTTGTGCAGCTTGAGGGCATACCTAGAGGTTCGTTCGTGCGTTCGTGAATACTAGGTACTTAGTACCTACTACTAAAAAGGAAGATATCAATGTCAAACTGTTGCTGTTGTTGTTTTTCATTGCGATATTTTATATCGCCTTTCATAAAACACCACACCCTTTAGATTTGTTGTGTCGTTGTAGCTTTGGTGGCGACGGGTATTAGTCCTACAATGAATCGCCTACGCAAAGTACTTTATACCGACTTTATACCGACGTTTGTGCCAAAATAATGAGGTTGTCATAAGAAGGTAAAATAACAAGGTGTTGAAAAGTTATTGTAAGAACAAAATTGGTGATTCTTCATGGTTATTGTACTGAAAATTCTTAGGTATTATTATTTTCGACCCTACCAAAAAAATGCTGAAATAAGAAGTTACAGAGGTTAAGTTTTCTTAGTAAGAACTGTTTGGCTACATATTCAGTCCAAAAGTAAGCTGTCTGATACCTAAGCCCAACTAATATCTTTATTCAGACGACGTTATTTTTCTGTCCCTCGACGCAGTGTCGAAAAATCAGATTTAACCTCAGAGAAAGGATTTCACCTAAAGTACTTGACGTGCCTTGAATGTGACCTAAAATTTGACCAGTCCAGTGAATAATGATACTTACAACATTATTTGTTTGTAACATTGACCGGAGAAGACAACACAGAGAGAAGAGTGGTAGGCTATGGAGGAGGCGTTTTCCCAGCAGTGGGGCAATAAAGGCAAATGAAAACAAACACTATTCTTTGAAGGAGGAGCTTGTGGCTAAATTATAAAAGCTCTCGTGGATCAATAAAATTTATAAATAAATCGAATTTAAGACCCCATACACAGCGGTGGCGCGTGCAAGCACTAGACCTACGAAGCCGAGATCTCGCATTCCAATCCATGGGAATTTAATATTACTTGTTAAATGGGGGTGTACTTAATTTCTTCCCTGCTTAACGACATTAATTCTCATATTCATCATCAACAGCCTATTAATGTTCCCACTGCTGGGACACAGGCCACCTCTCTGTAAAAGGGAATGGGCTATAATCTACCACGCGGGCCCAATGCGGATTGGTAGATGTCACATGTCTTGGAATTTTTGGTTCTAAGACATGCCGGTTTCCTCACGATGTTTTCCTTCACCGTTTTGAGAGCAGCGGTGATGAAATAAATTACACAAAGTAATGTGCCTGCCTGGGTTCGAACCCACGACCTACTGTTCGTAAGTCGGGTCATATTCATCATCAGCCTATAATGTTCCCACTGCCGGGACTCTGGCCTCCTCTCTAGGAAAGGGGTCGGCTAAAATTCACCACGTGAACCCAGTGCGGGTTGGTAGATGTCACATGTCTTCGAATTAATTGGTTTTTAGGACATGCCGTATCCTGACGATGTTTTCTTTCACCGTTTTGAGAGCAGCGGTGATGAAATAAATTAATGGTTGGATCACAAAAACAGACTAACTTTTCGATCAACAGCTAATAGAACTAGCTCGCAACCATCAGACATGATCATATCCCAGTTTGTTCTTTTAAAGTACTAGTCAGATTCACATCATAGATTCGCTCCAACTAGTTTGTGGTAGGTACTGCAAAGTTTTCGTAAGTTAGGAGTCAGCTCGATGTAAGAGCATACGGCTTACACACACATACTAGTGAACACTGTAACAATTCTGTTCACACTGGATTGCGATAACTTCTGTTCGGCTTGATTTACTTTTGGATTTCGTGTATTGTCTTCGGTTGTTAGGTGTTTCATGATATTTATGCTTTTGTATTCTTTATCTTTAATTAACCAATAATATTATTTTACGGGACGCAGCGTTGGTAGGCCTCCCACCAGGTGGACCGACGACATCGTGAGAGTTGCGGGCAACCGGTGGATGCAAACGGCAGGCAGCCGTTCTGTATGGCGTTCTATGGGGGAGGCCTTTGTCCAGCAGTGGACGTCTTATGGATGATGATGATGATTATTATTTTGTAGCTGTTAGCCATTATTTTCGTACGCGTAAGATTATTATAAAAATATAACTTCTCTATTTGATATAACATACAAGGTTAGGTACAAGGCTGGTATTTTCAGGGGTTTGCCTTTATTTGGACGTTAGACTATCCTTTTTCTAACTTAATTAAAATAAGTTTTAGTTATAAAACCAGCTGACAGCTATCCAACTGTCAAAAGTGTCGTCATTATCGATCAAGCCATTTCAGAGTTTATCCGAAACAACCGGACATACAAAAATAATTCTTTGGCCGACCCGAATCAAGTAGCATTTGGGGTTACTAAACCTACAAAGCATCACGTATGAATACAACCTTTCATAATGAAAACTTCGGTTATCGTCACTGAACCAAACATAACTATTATATAGGACCAAGCTTTGAACAAAACAACTGAACATCGAATAACCACACACACTCGATTTTTTTAGGGTTCCGTAGTCGAATGGCAAAAAACGGAAACCTTATAGATTCGTCATGTCTGTCTGTCCGTCCGTATGGCGCAGCCACTTTATTCGGAAACTATTAAGACTACACAGTTGAAACTCGGCAGGTAGATGTATTCTGTAAATTGCTTCACGATTTTCATATAAAAATAAAAAAATAAAAAGTTTTAGGGGGGTCTCCCCATACATGGCACTGAAACTAAAAAAAACCTTTTTTATCAAACCTAATCGTGTCTGGTGTCCAAAGATAGGTCTTTAAAAATGATATTGAGGTTTCTAAAACCGTCGTTTGAAAGATAGACACTTCCAAAGTGGTAAAATGTGTGTTCTAACTTTAAAAATCAAAAAAATATATATGCTGTAGATCGCAATAAAATCTTTTAACCATAATAAGTTTGAACGAGATATATTGAACAGTTTTTGAGATATAGCACATTTAAAAAACCGCCAATATAACTTTGTCATTCATACAAACACTATGAAAAACAAACTTATCACAAAATATGTTTTTCTGTTGCCGCTTTAACAAGAAACAATACAAAATAAAGAGGGCTACCCTACGATGTTACGGAACCCTTCATGTGTAAGTCCAACTTGCACTTGGCCAGTTTTATTTTTCCTCACAAACACATAGACACTTACACACACACTTTCATTGAAACAATGTATGTAGCAAACAGAAACTACGTTGGTACTTCAATGTTTGTTTTAGTTCGTGTCCACATCTCGATTACAATATTGTGTCCAATGTTCTACAAAAGAACATTGTTCTGGTTTTCTTTCTTTGATACGATTTTTATGAGTGAACCTGTGCCAATTCTGACGTCGATATTGGGCCAGCGGTTCTGTACGAGAACTTTTAGCTAACCTCGTTTGTTTTAAGATTACTAGTGCTATTAAGTCGGCTTTTTATATATCTAAATTTTCAAAAATATCTGGCTTTCTGTTTGAAGATACCTCACCACCTTCCTGCTCTTTTTTGTTGGAGGGTGGGAAATCATCAAATAACTCCTCCCACTCTGGGCAGAGCGGTAGGGAGTGTCAGACTTCCACTGACTAAAAACTACCCATGTTTCTTCTTCGCCCTTTGTGCCGATGCCGCGGCATCTCTTTTGCACAACCCGTCGTCCCTTTGCGCGCGTGGATCACGAACGCGCCGTCGACACGGCCTGTCGTCGTCATAAGACGGACGGACGGTGAGCTAGTCACCTTCCTGTCCTTGTCCAATGTTACATGGGGTCGTCGACGCAATAATGTTCCATTCTCCTCTTCAAAAAAAAAATGGTGTAAAGGACCATTCCCATAGTCATTTACACCTATTTTTTTCATATCCTTCCTCACCCAATCCATCCATCGTTTTTTTTTGTCTTCGATGAAAACCGTCCTGTAGTTAAATAAACCTCATTTAGGGCATGTACTGTAACCGCCAATATGAATATAACTACATAAAAGTTTTTCTTGCTCCTGCAAAACGCAAAACACTAATAAATGTAAGACTTATTTTTTTGACGAAAACAGAAAATTTCTACTGCAGCTTTTTCCTGTTTAGTAGATTTAACTTCGATTTACACTTATCAAAACTACGTTTTCTATCAAAATAGCATTTGCTTTGGATACTTAACGCAGCTGCAGAGTTATGAATATAGTAACTACCCAAATTAAGTATATGATACTCCCATCAAAATCGTATAATGGTACTTTTTATTGTCTTTCTTGCGTACCACATGCACGAAACGGCTTGTTAGAACATCCCGTATGGTTTATTAAAGCGAAATATCTGACGTGAATAAAAGTCTTGAGATTTTGAGGTATTATTGTATGATTTTCCTATTTTCCTGTATAAACACTATCTTGAGAATATTCTCTGATAGGTAGGCCCGACTCCAATGCTCGCAAACTCCACACAGAATAATCCATGCTAACAATAAAGGAACATCATGGGAGATATCTCGTAAATTACAGTATTAGTATAGTTATAGTTATAAACTGTGAAATCTTAAAACAGTGTTAGATTAAACTATATTTATCTATTAACACTGGCTATAAAGTTAAGACTACTGCTACTAACACTACAGGCATAGCCAGAAATATAAATCCTTAAATAAATAAAGTACAGACGAATGTAAATGATCAGTCAATGAGTTTTTTCATTTTTTACACAAAAACATAACCTTTTCCTTGCAGTCGGGTAAAAATGTACAAACGTAGACTTAATGCCTGAGGCATTCTATACGGGTCAACTAATGATGATGGTGGTCGTATAATAGTTAGTCCATCTGGTAACCGTAAACTTATTTTTTACTGGCTTCGTCTTGGAAAAATTAAGAAATAATTTTATTTCGTGACTCACGCTTGGCTCCAAGTTAAAAAATGTAAAACCAACATCGTGCGGGTTACATTTTTGTGAATAATTAAAAATATGCATGGCTTTAAATTAATTTACGGTTGGTACTACTGTGGCATAGTTGGTACAGTGGTTGAGCAATTGACTTCTGCGCTACCGGACCGTGGCATTAATTTCTGTATGAAAAAAAAACTCATGTGTGGCCTCAGATGATTATTGTGAATGCACTTAGAATAAAAGTTTTTTTTACTTTAATATATTGACACAAATAACAAAACAAAACTTATCCTTTACATTCCCACTGCCGGGCGAAGGCAATCTCATAGATATTGTTTTGTCCCTAATTCTCTTAGTAAAGCATTTTAGTACAAAAGTACCTACCGCTGTCAATAATATAAACTATGACACAAATGAAGCATTAATATCAAAATTCTGAATTACGCTATTTAAGGATATCCGTTACTAAAGACATCACACATCTTCACACAGTTCATCCACCGCTTCTAAAGTCTTGCTCCGACCTCCACCCCTACAGTTTCATAGATCTGGGAATAATGTGAACTACCCAGCTGTAGTCATCACAAGAAAAAAGCCTACACACCATACACAGGCTCCCAGCAACACAAAACGCGAAGAAAATATAAACTAACAAAAACCAGGACGGAGAAACACGCAATGTTTTTATTCTATTCCGTGTCCCAAAACCGCATTAACACACTTCCCTAAAAAAACATATTCAATCCTAGAGCATTGGCATAAAACTACTTTACATCTGTGACCATACATTGGTGTCCCCTAGGGAAATCTGCCAGTATAGTTGCAAAAGTTCGGGATATTATTCATATAATTTATAATATGGATCTGACTGGCTACTGGCTGGAGTTGGCTACTCGTTTATAGCTAGTTATGAGTAGTAAAACTAGTTGATGTTCGAGAGTTTTGCTAATTACGTTCGTGTCATTTCTGGGTATGGAATGAAAACTTTCCTGAAGCCAGGGTATTATGATACGGTGGGAGCCGTTAGAAAGACGGACCACGCCTTTTAAAGTTTATGAACTCGTATCAAATTAGTGAAGCTTTTTTTGGATGAATATTTTGTTTTTCATTTTGAACTAATGAATTTGGTTATTCGTTGTGGAAACGTTGGTAACAGTTTTCTGACAGTTTTGTAGCCGATCGCTCATCCGAATAGTGCATTAACTATCGTTTTTTTTTTCTGAGAGATAGTGACAGATAGTTTTTTTTTTATAGTGACGGGTTCGGAAAGATGGATATAACATTCACTGTTTTAAAATACTTATTTTGTTACTTTGTTTTAGTTCAAATCAGGGACAGGACGAGATTATTATAGGTCTTTATCTAGAAGTAAGCACTTCGGGAAACATTGTCCGACTTTTCTAATAAGAAAACGCTCGATAACAGGAGCCTAGGTTGGTATCAATTTGTAAATACAACAATTACGAAAACGCATATCTTTTAGAATTGGGTATTAACACGCAGACATATTGTAGGCAGTGACATTTACTATGTCATTGCGGCTATAATTAAACAGCGTTCATGTAAACATTCCCTAAAACGATAGCTTTTAGACAATAAACGCCTACGCATTTTCATTACACTTTACTTAGCTCATTAGTTTTATTACTAGCCATTTCGCTAGGTGCTATGTCGTCACCAAGTAGGGATAATGGCCGACCTTCTTTTAGCGTTTTACGCAAAAATATTTTGTTTGAAAGTCATCGCCACTTAGTTGAACTTCGGAACTTTCAAAGGCTTTTGAGATGTTTGAACAATCATGGTGTAAAGACAATTGTCCGGCAACTTTTGTTTTTGGAAGTGAGATGAATTTTCATTAGTTCAAACGAAAAGACGTTAAGACACGTCTTTTTGTTTGAACTGAGTTCGAAGAGAGCAGCGGTGGCCCTTTGATGTCGGCCCCGACTTACGAACAGTAGGTCGTGGGTTCGAATCCAGGCAGGCGCATTACTTTGTGTAATTTATTTCATCACCGCTGCTCTCAAAACGGTGAAAGAAAACATCGTGAGGAAACGGCATGCCTTAGAATCAAAAAACTGGAAGACATGTGACATCTACAAACCCGCACTGGGCACGCGTGGTGGATTATAGCCCATCCCTCACCTAGAGAGGAGGCCTGAGTCCATGCAGTGGGTACATTATAGGCTGATGATGAATGAAAATCTCATATAAAATTCATCATGACATTACAAGGAGTGGGAGGTGTGCCTAATCGCACAACCACATATTTTTAGTTATGTTTAAGTCACATGTAATTAGGAGCAAGCCTATTGCCATCAACACGCGGCTACTGAGAAATTTCTGATGGAAAAAACCCAAAAACACTTTTACCCGATCCGGGAATTGAACATAGACCTTTTTAACAAAGTTTTTTTATGAAAATAAATCACCAGTCTCATATATTCCCAATGCTACGATACAGGCCTCTACTCTGTGGGAAAGAATGGGTCATTATACACCACGCGCGACCAGTGTTTGACATATCATGGAAAAATATTGAAAAAGAATTTTATTCGAGTCATCTTTTGTATACAATAGAAAAAATATTTCAATATCTACTTGGAGTCAAACTTCAAGGTTATTTATTAATGTCACCTGAGTTGTCAATTACGTGGAAATCTCGACACTGAGCAGAATAGACACAATAGGTTCGTATGCCTTGTAATAATTCATGTCAAATCCCGAATACACAGAAGAGTATTTATTCAACTTATTTACCATGGCAACAGCCAATTTTCTCTTTGACAAAAAAGTACTTGTTTGTGCCTTTCTCATAATTTTCCTCTCAACCCAAAATAGGATCATCAACTCGTTTCAAAATATCAAATGACGGATTTATTTGAAGAAAATAAATAGAAATTGAAAATGGAAAACTCTAGACACGAAATAAAGCTGGTGTAAAATTAACAAATCCCCAATTATTCTCTCTGGCTGTAGCAAAAACAGGGCGTTAATGAAGTCGTTTTACGAGGCTCGATTTATTTTCTCTTGTCACCGTCTGGGATGTCACTGCTGTTTAAAACAAATATTCTGTAATGCTCCGTTCACGACCTCAGGTGATGCTATTTCCGTGAAGCGATACGCGCGTCGTAGTGACTTGGAGCATGCTGTCATCATCTGCCTCGCCTGTACCCACTTATGTTTTGGCCGCCTGCCAGTGTGATAGAATGCCGTTGAATAACAGTATTTTATAAGGAGCGACGGCGAAACGCTCAAAAATACGGTTCAGACTAATAAAAATGATTATTCATTGATCTTTTCATTTCATCGTCTGCCTAGCTGTTTCCCAACTATGTTAGGGACCGCTTCCAGTCGCAACACTTGCATGTCCGAATACCAGTATTTCACACAGAGCAAAGTTCCTGTCTGACCTCCACACCCCACTGTCACTTAGAACAGGGTAATATTATACACCGTGGTAAGACTGGTTGTCCGACTTTCAGGCCACTGACTAACTAAAAAAACTCAATAAATACTGAGATTGGTGGTCACTCATCCACGGACAATCCTATGCAAGCATTTCTTAACCTAACCTTGTCTTATATTTCAGGCATATCGTTTGTGCGCGTAATTTGTGGCTGAGTCTTAAAGACAGATCGTGAGTGTGCAATGTTAATGAACGTTTTGTTCTCAGCTTTTTCAAGGTTTTCATCAAAATTGTGTTTCATTCAAAGAACAATGAGCACATAGCTCTATTTCGGAACTTTATAAAACATTTCATCACAGAGTTTCGAGGGAGAATATTTTCACAATTGCTTTACAAAAAATGCCTTTAGATATACAGGCTGTTTTCTAAGTGGTTTTTATTGTTTCGAGATAGATATGAAAATACATACAAACATTTTGTTTTTGTCTATACATCTGGTGACAAGATATCAACTTATTTTTCACGCCAGCTTACCTAATGTAATGTGAGGCATATACCTTGACATAATAATTTATTCGGAATGTTGTTTTATAAATTATGAACACATCTTTCTCTCGGGGATCGATAAGGGACTGAAAGGGGGATAATAATTTGTCGTCAGCCTTAAAAGCATCAGCAGGTTAAGTAAGTGCTTAAGGCAGCGAGCCAGGACAAATAAGTTACGTAAGGCATTTAAAGGCACCTCTGGGAGGTAAGGGATAGTGCTGTGCGTGTGGTTTTGTCGATAGTTTTTTTTTAGCGATATGTAAAACAGCCATTTTGAATTTTCATTTCGAACAGTTTCATCATTGTGTAAATACTGACTACGCCATAGTTCATAAAACTATTCTCGTTCAAATTTGGGTAACGTGAAATGCTAATTGAAAGTACACAGTGTGCAATCACGCGTGTTGTGTTGATAAAACAATAAAAAATAATGGTTCAATGTGAAAACATTCACGAAAATATTTTAAATGTCAACTTGTATACTTGTATACTTGTAACAGCCCAAACCGTTAAATAATTATTAAAATAGAGAACAAATATTATTTTATTTTCTATCAAATATAAAATTTTGAAATTGATGTTAAGCAATATTTGTTAACATTTATTTATTATGAATAAGTAATATTTGAATACATTGTTTTAAAATGATCATTAATCATTAAAATATTGGCACGAATTGTTACGCTTAAATTGAATTTGACAACATATTTATAATGTGTCTGATTGAAATCTTACTTGTTCTAACCGGGTTGGTTAGAACAAGTAAGATTTCAATCAGACACGCGGCGCTTTGTTGTTTTTGGTGGGTGGGAAATCATCAAATGACTCCTTCCGTTCTGGGAAGAGCGGTAGGGAGTGTCAGACTTCTACTGACTAAAAACCACATGTTCCTTCTCAGCCCTTTGTGCCGCCGAGGCCGCGGTATCTCCTTCGAACAACCCGCAGCTCTCTGAGCCCCCAAGCCTTGTGAGCCAAACTAAAACTGTTATATACGATCATTATCAATATCATTTTCCTGTGTTGTCTACTGTGTGTACATAAATAAATAAATCATTCTAAGAGAACTCTAAAAGTTTCGCCGAATTATACGCCTAGCTTTTGACGCTTCATAAGGATGTAGATTCAATCTGAGCAAAATATTTTGGACACATTTTGTCGATACTAATAATTTATTCTCTGCTACAGTAATCCCAACACTACTAAAGGTCCCAACTTATCGGTCGAGTGTGTAACGGAAAAAGGCCAGGTAAATACGTCCATTTAAAATTAAATTACATCGTATAAAGATAAGTTTATTTTTTTGTTTAGTTGTTGACTTAAAGATATAATGCGATGTAACAAAGTAATCAATTTTTAATCATGTTGATCGATCTTAATAATACGGAAATTGGAAATGTAGTACATTAGGTACCTATTTGTTACATAGATAATAAAATTCGTTACAATTTAATATTAGGAACTTGAAAAATGTCTTTGAAATACCTAGTTAAACCACATAAAATAATCATATCAAGTATGGAAGATTTCGGTTTATAAAAATATAATTTAAAAATTCAGATAAAATTGTGATGAAGTGCAATACACAAATAGATTACATAGAGAATTAGACAGATCGATCTATGAAATTTAACTATAATTAATACTCGTCTGCTCATAAAATTTTCTATCGGAAAATCTGAAGAAATTTCACTTCCATACAATTCTCTCATACCCTCTTTAGGCGATGAACTGTCAAAAATGCTTCCGTAGTTATTTCATTTTTCTGTCTATCTGTGGTTCAGGGTGTGGGTTGCCTGTCAGTCGGTCATCTATTATTGAGCAGATCAAGTAGGTAGTGCAATCATCATGTTCATATTTCCTAAAGGTGCACGTCAAACCTTACTTACCCTTATTCCGTTTCTGACAGCATCACATAATGTCTTTCCACAAAGGGAGACTACAGTTTAAACTCCGTTCTTTGGCGAAAAAGAGCAAAAACGCATGTAAACATTTTTGGATAAAAGACTGAATCATGCAGAGAATATGCTCGCTCCACATTCGAGAAATCCACTCGAAAACTAAAAGTAATAAAAGTACTGTCATGCACAGGTTGCTCGTTCCCCCAGAAAACACATAAGTTAAATTTTATATGAATAAAACTGAAATATTATGCAGGTGATATTTCACAAGGTTTTACCTCGACATCGTTTGGCTAAGTATTTCAGAAGTAGTGTTTTCTTGGTTGTAAAAAGGCTGTTTTTTTTTCGTATCTTTAAGTGCCACATTAGTTGGGTAATGAACATAATTCGATGGTTGGAATACCTATCTACTAGTCTTTGCCAATAAAGGTGCTTTTAGCGGCACTTAAAAGCGTAGCTTCAAAAACTAGTGAATACTAAAATCTGGAATGTCTTTAATATTCTTCTTAAGGTTCATGTATCCTGCCAGCATGAGTTTAAAAATAATGTAATAATTATTATGCTATTATTCCCTTGAGCATTTTTTTTTTGGTTTTAATGGGACAAGCCCGCCGCACTATTCCCAAACTCTCAGTATTCTCTTGAGCATGAAGGTTTAGGTTCAATTCATGCAATGTTATTGGGTTTTTGAAGTTTTTTCAGGAATTTCTCAGTAACAGCCACGGAGTCTGGATTAGTGCCCCATTGATGGCAATAGTCACACCCCGTTACATAAGACTAAAACTTAACAGCACGTGTAATGTAATACTGTTCTGCAAACAAATTTTAATTCGACAAGAAGTTTGTACTGCAACTGACCGTCAAGTAGTACTAATACTATTAATCTACACTAATATTTTAAAGAGGAAAGATTTGTCTGTTTGTTTGTAACGAAAAGGCTCCGAAACTACTGGACCGATTTAAAAAAAAATATCCCTGTATTCATACGGGAACGGGAACTACGCTGGTGAAACCGCGTGACGTCCGCTAGTATAATATAATTCGACTAATTTAACTGTTATGGTTATGCTGCTACTCATTAAGGAAAACTAAAAAAAACAAGTCAAAATAGCATTTCAAAACCTCTACAGTTATATCCAAAAGCAACGTAAGCAAAACCACAAAGACCGTTATGCAATCATTCCCCCAATCCGAAACTCCGTTAAAATGAAACTCCTTACTCGAGCTCACGATGACTTAACATTTAACTTCTTAATGGTCTAAATCGACTGCAATCATTACCGATAAGATCTTAGCCCGTACGTAATGTATGAGAGTCCATACGCTCTAACATACTAAAGAGGTTCGATTCGATTCTAGAAGCGGAGCTACCATTCATATTCATTCGCGTTTTATCACTTTTTCCTTTACGAGTAAACGTTTTGGGATATGGAACTAGGTTTTAGTTGGGTAGAATTGCTTTGGAATTCTATTTGTGGTACTTTTACATAAAGTTTAAATTTTTTAGGTAGGCACGTTCAATATGGCTGTATTGATGTTGAAGAAAAAACGAGCCGAAGAAAATAATTACCCATAACATTCCGGTTTCATGCAGTCCGTAATGTTCCCACTCCTGCTACACAGGCCTCGCCTCTATGAGAGGGATTTTAATCTACCACGCGGGTTTCTTGTGGGAATAGGTCCAGGACATGCCAATTTCCTGAAGATGTTTACCTTCACTGTTTTGAGAGCAGTGATATGATATATGATATTTGATAAAAAGGCGCAACGAGTAAAGTGAGAGGAAGGGGGGGAGGCCTTTGCTCAAGAGTAGGAAAGATTAGGCTAACAAAAAAAAAGCACTTACCTGGGTTCGAATCCACAACTTACCTACTGCTCGTAATTCGGAGCCGCCACCACTCGGCACCATCGCAACTCACTCATTTCAGTGTGTGATCATTAGCAAACTCCACTCGGCATCTACCCGGTATAATTTTTTGTCGGATCGGCACAATCCAAGTTCGGCAGAATGGTTCGACTTATATCTACACAATTGTATATTCAGTACACCCAACCGTGCTGATTAATACTGACTCGATCATTGTATGTAGCACCACTAAGCACCATTTATGGAGACGCGGGGCGTCGCGCGGCTCGTTGTGCGTTTTTAATTCAAGCACATAGCGATGTATGAAAACGATAACGATTTCAAACGACGATTTTACGAGAAGAGATTTTTCGTTAGTTTAAAATGCAGCGTTCGTTTCGGTAGACCCACCTCTCAGTAAATGAATAAAATAGCACGCGACGACCCTTCTGCACGCGCCGCGCGACGCCCCGCGTCTCCGTAAACGAGCCCTTATGTTCATCGTTTTAAGTGTTTTCGTCGACGAGTTAATATCGATAACATCGCATCACTCGATATGTCAGCGAGAGACAGATGACCTTGTTTTTTTGTAATACTTAGTAGACTTTTTTGTTCAGGTATACGAAAATTATTATCGGTACCTATTGGTTCCAAATACTACGTATATATTTCGTGATGATACGAAAGATAACTGATGTATCATGTCTTTCTTTTTATTATTTCCTTCTAGAATTTTTTACGTGTACTATGGCAAACAAAATACATTTCACGCGACCAAGCCATCAATCTCCCCACGCAAAATCCACATCTGAGCTCTAACAAATAAGATACATAGTTAAAGTATCATACCTAGCTTATTGGACACCCCATATAGTCATGATGGGCCTTCGGATATCTCATAAAGAAAATGGCTGACAATATAATATGTGTACAGAATATAATAAGGGCGGGCATCCCATCTTACATGTAACCTGAGTATCACTTACCTCAGACCCGCCCTAAGGCTGCGAATCCACCTAGCGAGGATGCGAAGCGAGAGATGTGTGTCAACTTAATTGTATAGCTTCTTTTTCAAAACTTAAGCTAAGCTATCTATGTATTTTTTTTTTCGCGTCTCTCGCTGTACCTGCTGTTATAGTTTTTTGTTACACCTTTGTATATTTAAATAGTTTTTTACGTTGTATGTTTTATGTTCTTTTTTGTAATTTTATATCGTCATGTATTTGCGATACATAAATAATTTTTATTTCTTTCTTTACATCATTAGTATGACATTTTTTGCGGCCAGTGACGTCACCAACCCCCACTCAAATCGTTGACGCGTTTTATATTCGTAAATTTTTAATGATTTGATAAAACAAAAAATCCGTATCCAATATTTTTCGATAATCTAACAGAGTCTAATAAAAGAGGACTGATTAGAACCACATTTTTTTAAGTCAGTAAACATCCCTATTACATAAGTTATGAGAATCCTGATATGTTTCAAATAATGCGGTTTGTCAATTTTTATGTCGGCACGTGTCCTCGCACCTCCACTAGGCTCTATTTTCAGTGAAAAACAGGCTTTATAAACTCATTTAACATGTAGGTGCCGACATAGAACCTTGTTCATGTAACTTGGTCCCTAATAAGGCCAAATTATTTCAAACTTTCGATCAAATATCGGTTGGGTTATACAGCTTATATTTTGATGAAGGCTATGAAGTTACCGCAGTTTGACTTTGATTATGGGTAAACTTTAGTTGTACTGGTAGGTACTTCTATAGGTGCAAACTTAGTTTTCCTAATGAATATTGAATTATGTTTCTGTTGAGTCTGTGAAATAAGTAATTGAAAGAGCTGATTTTGATGAAGTTTATACGAACCGTTAATTTTATATACGCGTGGGATGAAAACACATACTGTTCATATTTCTTAAATTACTTATTATCTGACTACTCGTCAGCACATTGATTTTCACGCTAATCTATGTATCTATCTAATCTGCTTAGCCTTTTTCCTAACTATAATATGTTGTGGTCGTCTTCCAATCAAACAGTATTCAGCTTGATATAAATATATATATTTTTTTTTTTTTACGTGGAGCGACTGCTTATCTGGCCTCCGCATAAAAGGTAGTTCTGAGTAATACAATGACAGTCTTTTAGTAAGACTTGTAAGTTGTTCTATGTGGGATGAAATTTACCCAATAAATTTTGTTTGCGGCTATGTTCACGGAGACGTCGATGATCTCGTATTACACAGGAAAGTGCGCTATCGGGGTCGAATGTATGCTATGTTCTAATCCAGGTTATGGGTTATATGTACTGAGGACCTTTTTCACGATGGCCGAATAGCCACCACTTACTGAATTAATTCAAAAATGATACAGAATTCGTATAAAATTATTTTATTACCAGGAACTTATTAATCGCAGGTGGTGAAACAGGCCTAATTAATTGTCATCCAAATCCGTTCTGCTGTTATAGAGTGATGATGTTACGGCAGATAGACAGTAATTTGTTATGAACTTATCACAGAAAAAAGCAATTAATAGTATTGTACATGAAAATGTTGACACAAATGAGGCGACAAAGTCTCCAAAAACACAAACCAAAATTCAATGGAATTTATTCATTTTAACTTGATAATAGTCAGCACATTACATAGAACGTGTAAATTATGCAGACGGTCTCCCAAAACGCTTCTTTTGACCATTCCGGGTAGGCTGCGTGTACGTGGTTATGGTAACATTTTTTCAATTCCAGTGGGCCAACTCAAGGGCGAACTTTAAAAATATCGTTGATGTGTGGTGAGTAAGAAATGGGTACATTAGAGGAACTCTGAAGGTACCAGTGACTAAAAAGTTGTGCGATAATCGGTTGCCGTAGTATGGGCAGTGTTGGCCCCATGGTAGCCCAGTGGTGGCTGCCCAGAACTACGAACAGTAAGTCGTGGATTCGAACCTAGGCAGGTGCATTACTTTTTGTAATTTTTTTCATCACCAGTGCTCTCAAAACGGTGACGGAAAACATCGTGAGTAAACAGAATGTCTTATAACCAAAACTATTGAAGACATGTGACATCTACCAACCCGGACTGGGCTCACGTTGTTATAGCCTGCCTCTCTTCTAGAGACGAGACGTGAGTCCCTGTAGTGGCAACATTATAATCTGATGATGATGAGTAAGGACATATGCTGCATCCTCCGCAGCATACACCGTATACATTAGCAAAATGTCTTGAAGAAAGTTTTGAGTGTGAATGTTTAGATTTATAGAAGAAAACCAAATAAAGATGGAAGGACTCTGTGAAGGATGAAATGGCAAGAAATGAGGTGTCTGATGGAATGACGAGTGGAGAAGTATGAAAAATGAACACACGCTGCGACGACTTCAAAGGGGATCGGACAAAAAAAAAACGAATTAGTCCGTCAGATAGATTCGCAAAAATATTAAAGATAAGATAAGATAAGATAATATTTATTTGCATAAACATGTGGTCATACATGCAAGAAAATGCATGCAAGATGATAATAATAGTATTGGGTCCAGACATGTTTGCCACATGATGTGACGTGCAAATATGTAGAAAAAAAAAACATAATTAATGGAAACAGTCCCTCATGTCCATAATAACTGTAAATTGAACAAATAAAGAATAAAAATAACACTGTCATAAATTAAAAATAACAAAAATCGAATACACATTAGCAGCATTAATACATTCTGACTGACTGTTATACAAATCATGTCAACAATAAAATATAACATAAATAAAAAAGCATACAAAATTAATCAATCAATTCCATTGTAAATTAAGAAACACAAAAGTAAAAATAATAATCAAATCATAGAAATATTATAGTAAAATCACAAAAAATAATAATAATCAAAACAAACCAGCTTATACTCTGTCAATTCAAATCTTTCCTCTAGGAACTCGTTGATGTTATAGAATGCTTTCTTTACCGAATATGTATTAAGTTTTCTTTTCAGGTGTAGATTATTAAGTTCCTTCCAACTTTTAGGCAACTTATTATAAACAGTTGGAGCCATATGAAAAACGCTTTTGCGCATAAGTGCAGTCCTACAGGGGGGTACGCAAAGTTGGGTTTGGTCACGCCTGTTCCTGGGAAATTGATCTTCTTTGCGCGGAAATAAGTTAGGATTGTTCCTGACAAACATAACGCATTCAAGTATATAAAGAGATGGCAATGTTAAAATTTTATGCAATACAAAATAGGGTTTGCAGCTGTCCGTAGTTTTCAAATGAAACATTGCTCTAAGGCATCTCTTCTGTGCTTTATATTAATGCTACTTCTCTGTTAGTCGAGTTACCCCAGAAGATAACACCATATCTGAGAACAGATTCAGCCAGACCATAGTAAGCGGTTAATAACGCCTCCCTATTGACATTTCTTGACAGCAAGACACATAATTTTTCCTTTTTCACATAAACAAAAAATGATGACGATACAATGCTTCGAAAACTAGTGAATTTCTTAAAAACGTCACGTGTTAGTACAATTTTTGGCTACAAATGACGTCACAACCCCCCACTCATGATCTTTGACGCGTTTTATCTTCGTCAATTTTTATTAATTTGATAAAAGAAAAAACACGTATCCAATTTTTTCAAAAATCTAACTGACTGACTAATTAGAATCATATTTTTTGTACTCAGTCCGATCCCCTATTATACTAGAGCTAGAGAATGATAATTTTGTGTGGCTACTTTACCTACATATAATACATACAAAATCTGTTCTCATTTCTACTGTAAGACAAGTAAATCAATTTCGATGAAGTATCGCTTTGATACTCAGTGTAAAGCAGTCACGTTCTTAACTCATGAATAAGAAAATTGAATACATAATCGTTTTTGACGTGCGCTCAAAATTATTGGTGTCATTTGTGTCATGATAAATGTGCTAGGAATCATACGTTTTATTTGTTGAGGTAAACAACTAAAATTAAAAAAATATATAACGGTTCATATTCTGAAAAGGTATTATTATATTTTTTATTTTAACTGTTTATGTAACGTGACTGACAATAAATGACCAACTAAAACTCGGAAAACATAACCCGCTTTGTCGAATAAAATAATATTACTTGCCGAAAGTTTGTCAAAAGTGTTCTACTGTATTGAAAAACGAGAAGACGGTGTTTTTTTTCCGATTTTACCCACGCCCTATAAAATTCTTGCATTTACGTACATCTGCGAATTTAATCCTGAATTCTATTCCCAGATCAGGCAAATTGTTATTGGGTTTTCCATCAGGAATTTCAATAGCAGCCATCAACTCGGGATTTGTGCCCGGCTGCTGGTAATAGGCTCACCCCTATTACATGGGGCTTAAGCATACCTGCTGGCAATAGGCAGGGCACACTGCCGATGAGGCTGAAAAGTTCTGGAGTGGCGACCGCGTTGCGTTGGAAGGCTCCACTAAGTGGACCACTAGGTGGAAGGGCGGAAGGGCCACTAGGTGGACCGACGACCTGGTGAAGGTTGCGGGGACCCGCTGGATGCGAGACGCACGGGACCGGTCAATGTGGCGACACCTGGGGGAGGCCTATGTCCAGCAGTGGACTGTCGTTTTTTAGCTGAATTGATGATGATGAAGCATACCTGGAATTGTGGGTGTATTAAGTATACACCTGTGTTTTACTCTTCTGGGATTATAGACGTATTCTAATGTCTACGTTATTTTTTCAATAGGGATGTTGATTGACTTAAAAATATATGATTCTAATTAGTCCGTCTGTTAGATTATCGAAAAATATTGGAAACGTATTTTTTGTTTTATCAAATCAATCAAAATTAGAATAATTAATCAATATTAGAATAATAAAATAAGATAAAACGCGTCAAACATTTGAGTGGGGGTTAGTGACGTCACTTACCCCAAAAAATGACATACTAATATACAACTAAGATGACGTCACACGAGTGTGTATGTCCAATATTTTTTGGAATTCGATCTGACGGACTAATTAGATTTTTTTAGTTAACTACCCTATTAGATACTGGAAACAAAACATGATAGAAAACAGCTTCTAAGAAAATCAGCAATAAAAGCAGAATTTTATCTTACAGAATAAAATAGTGCGAGGCTAAGCTGAATGCAATTTCTTAGCCATCTCATTTCCTCGAGAAAGTGTTCCGTGGAAAGTGTTTACGTAATTTTTTTTCGTATTTAATTTGTTTGCTACTCAATTTTCTCAGCAGATAAAGTGCGATAAACATTCAGTTTTATTAAAGACTTGCTGTTGCCTGTAACTTGGCGCCTGGGGTCACTGAGGAGTACTGGGTTGTTTACTACAGTGAGAAGGTGCAAAGGTTAAAAAAAAAATTGGTTAGTGCAGTGGCTGACCGATTGGACTGCTGCGCTGTGTGACGCGGGTTCAATCTCCGCACGGATCAAATATTTGTATGTCCTAGAGATAGTTGTTCCGGGTCTGGGTATTTGTGTATGTGAGTTTAAATGTTTGTGAAAGCACCCACGATACAGGAGAAATTCCTAAAGTGGAGCAACGTTTTTTAAACAATAAATTGTCTAACCTTGGCCGTCTACCGTAACTCTTCGCCGTCTTCTTAACTCAACTCCCCGAAGGGTTAAACTGCAGAGATGTACCTAATAGTACGCCCATCGTTCGCTAGCTATATTTTAATCCTGTGTAATAGGGGATCGGACTGGGTCAAAAAAATATGATTCTAATTAGTCCGTCAGTTAGATTATCGAAAAATATTGGATACGTGTTTTTTGTTTTATCAAATTAATAAAAATTGACGAAGATAAGACGCGTCAAAGATCATGAGTGGGGGGTTGTGACGTCATTTGTTGGTGAAAATGTACTACCATGTGACGTTTTCGAGGAATTCACGAGTTTTCGAAGCATTGTATAGTCTTCATATTTTGTTTATGTGAAAAAAGAAAAAATACGAGTCCAATATTTTTAGAAAATCTATCTGACGGACTAATTATTATTTTTTGTCCGATAGGGGCGAATTATTCAAGTGTATCAATATGATGCCATCCGGGCAAAAATCTACTCTGATTCTGTGGCTACAACTGATTTCTCATTTTACTGATTTTTCCTGATAGAAAAACCCAATAACACTTTTCCCGTCTTGGGAATAGAACTCATAACCTGATGCTCATCAGTCCCATTTGCAATCACAAGACCAGCGAGGCAATCTTTATCTCCCTCATCAATCATCAACAGCCTATTAATGTTCCCACAGCTGGGACACAGGCCTCCTCTCTTTTGTCATTATCATAATGATATTTTTTTTACAAAATGTACATGAGTAAATCAAAGTAAAGTTACACAAATCTTCTTCCAAACTGCAGGACAGTGTTTCGGCAGTTTTCTCGCATATACATCTCTTAGTAAAAATAACATTGCATCATTGCATCATACAAGTAAGGATCCTTATTGGTGACATTGCTCCACCTATTAACTTTAAAATAAAAAATAATCAAATTCTAGTACAATGTCACTTAACATCACAAGTGACTTAACACAGTAAACTACAGACTGCCAGCTCCGTATTCAAATCACAGGTGTAAGCTAGACGCAAAGGTACCTGAATTCGTTTGACGCATTTGGTGTTGAGCATTTACACCTCAATAGATCCCTATGTGAATGCCGTATGTCACTACAGGGGGGCACACTTTGCATTCGCGCCTTAGGCGGTGAGATTCAAACGAAATAGTTCTGATACACAAGGCTTTATTGACGCTTTGCTTGTGTTCATTGTTGGTCCTTGATTGTTGGTTGTTGCTGTGTGTGGGTTTAAGAGGATATTTGTTGTTCCTGTTGATATCTGTTTGGCTAAGTCTTACTTGCAAAGAACGATGGCATACAATAGGTCTTACTCCTAACAACCTAGTAGATGTCTACTAAAGTAATAGCTGCAGTCTTATATTTATAAAAAAAACGTCGTAAGTTTACAGTATTTTTATAACATTGAAGTTCAGTCAGCGCCATACCCAATCCTTTGTTTGGTATCTGCCTGAAGACTAGAATTAAAGAGAAACAGAAGGTTCACTGATTATGAGTATGAAATTTTCTTTCGGTTACCCTCTTCTTGTTTAAGTATATATGTTACAATATGAACATCTGCCACTTCACGTGGTAGAATCAGCAGGAAACCACCCCCCCCCCCTCAAGTAATTTTTCCAAAACTACCAACCATTTATAAGCGGGGTTCAAGAATACTTTAAAAATCAGGGTTCTAAACTAAACAGCTACTCTGAGAAGTAGAGCTTTTATAAATAAAGGTCTTTAGCATTATGTGTACAGGTTGCAAAGCATATGAAGAAATGCCTGAAGGTTTGCCTTCAATGACCAGATAAGTTAAAGATCAATCTTATGTGGGTGTACTAATACACCTCTACCTAACCTTTCAGATATTACAGGCATGATGTAATTTCATGTCGTCCTTCAGAATGTAAAACTAATCTATTGCTGTTTCAATAAGCACCTTCCTCTACAACATGAACTAAAATATCTTCTGCAACCACCTTCACATATTTGCATTTCAAACTGAGTATAAAATAACATGTCTAGAACACGCCTTATATACGTGTTTGATCCCGGGTGCATGGAAGCTAAATCGATACTAAAGATGAATAAAGTGCACCGTTCTCTTTGTCTAGATAAAATAATGGGTTTCTTATATCGGGCGTTTTCGTTATATGGCAAGCAGCTCGAGCATTTTTAAAGGGTAGGTTGTTTTTTCGCACCAAGAAAAAAAAGCTGCAAATATGGAATACTGTTAAGAAGAAAGAAAAAGGTGATACTTTATTTATTGAAATAAAAACCAAATTCATTTTTTTTTTCATTAAATTCGCGGCTGAATCATGTTCAGGTCGACTCGAAACATTTCGAACTATATAAACCGAACGAACTGTAACGTTGATTAAAAATAAAATATAATTCGATTTTAGATCCCAACCGTGCGACATCATGTTTGTGGCAACCTTAAAGTACTTTGTTTGAAGTAAAAGATTTTATACAAAATCAATTTAACCGCAGTCGTTAACTTTCTCTATACTTTTTGTTAATAGACAGATGAAGATATGGCTACTGTATATTTTAAGGTATAATAAGGTAAGGTATTCAAATGATTCCGTAGCTGCGGGTTGTTCTAAAGAGATACGGCGGCCCCGGACACAATGGACTAAAAAAAAGTAGTTAAATAACTAAAAAAACCCGACGAATCTAACGACGTAAATTTTATTCAAATCCCTTCATCCGTTTAGGTGTTATAAGCAAACAAAAAAAAACGGAAATACATACATACACGTCAAACACATAACCCTCCTTTTGGGCTTTGCCGCAGTCGGATAAAAAGGAACAAGGGTGGTTTTTAGTCAGTAGAAGTCTGACACTCTCTTTCACTCCACCCAGAGCCACCAAAGATGTCATTTGATGATTCCTACTCTGAAATCACTGGTATTGAAAGTAAAGTTTGTTTCTTATGCTGAATAAACAACTTCCCCCAAGTTGCAATTACCATCAAAATTACTGCATTGTTCCATCAGTTCTTAAACTTCTTTTAAATTCACCCTTTTCCTTACAAATTTCATTAAACTCATAACTGGAGTACACAACAAAAACAAGAATCACACAAAATATTAAACAAACAAACAGGACCTCAACACCCACAGAATAGCGCCAAAATAAACTTAAATAACGTTCTTTATACATTTGATATAATAAAACCAAACAAAGCAAAAGTCCTAGATTGAAACTTATAACTGACGAACCCATTCCGAGTGTATAAAAAGCTGCTTAAAATTCAGAATTAAAATAAGGCGACAAAAGAATTGTGAATGAAAAAGTAGCAGTTTTATATCTCTATAACCCGTTTCTGTCAAACCTCATGAATAAGACGCGAAGGGTGCTAGTACTGAGTCGAGTATATCATTTATGATATTTTTTTGCCATCAAGATTTTTTGGAATTATTCTGTACGGTGTGTTCCTAGATTAGTGCTAATATTATGCGACTTCATATTTTCTTAAGTTCTGGAAAATGTTAATAAAATGCAGCTTTTCCTGCATACAAGAAAATGTCGAAATCTTTTGTAAAAGGATGACTGACTTTTAACAATATATTGCATTTTTCTTTACTTAAGCGCTGGAATTGATCGCAGTGGTTAAGATATTTGAAGAAATAGATAAAAAATCAGTTAAAAGAATCGTGTTTTGGCAATGAATATTAAGATAGCTTGGCAGCTTGGCTTGGAAGCTTTCCGTCATTGTTCCGAGTTAAATTACATTTGTCTAGATTCTTTAATAATATGTATTAACCTTAACAGTATCATCAATATTTTGTAAGAAAGTCTAGTAAACGTAGTTATGACTACAGCTTAACAATTAATGACAAAGTAATTAAATCAGATGCGGATGTCGCTGCGGCTTTCGAAAGTTTCTTTTCTGACATTTCCGTTTCAACGACAAAATCCCTAAACTCGTCACCTACTGTTGCCGAATCTTTGCTAAAGGAAAATGTTAAAGCTTGCGACTCAGAATTTCATTTTAAACATGTCACATGTAGAGATATAATAAAAACATTTCAAACCTTAAATGTTAAGAAGACTGCGGATCTGTGGGGTAATTCTGTAGAAGTTGCCAAGTCTATTATTGATATTGTGGCACCTACCTTAGCTTCTATTTTTAATAATTGTATTGATTGTGGAGAGTTTCCTGACCTTATGAAAAAAAATTATTCCTTTATTCAAGGCAGGTAGTACAGCAGACCCCACAAATTATAGACCTATTTCAGTACTGCCTACTTTTAGTAAAGTTTTTGAGAAATTAATTTTAGACCAATTGCAAAGATTTTTCAATAAACATAAATTATTACATAGCAAACAGTTCGGTTTTACGAAGGGTCGCTCAACTACCGATGCCGGTGTCGAACTTTTAGGTCATATTTATAGTGCATGGGAAGATAAATGCGATGCTTTGGGCATTTTTTGCGATTTGTCCAAGGCATTTGATTGCGTCCTTCATGAGACCTTAATCAGGAAACTCCGCCACTACGGAATACGAAACAGCGCTCTGGATCTTCTTATCTCATACCTGAGTGATAGGATCCAAAGAGTTGACATCAACGGAGAAAGATCTCCCGGATCTAGTGTAATAATGGGAGTCCCACAGGGCTCGATTCTTGGCCCTTTCTTGTTTCTTATTTATATTAATGATTTGCCTCACCTCATAAAGGATAACCACGATATAGTGTTATTTGCGGATGACACTTCGCTTTTGTTTAAACTTAAACGACAACAACCCGTTGTAGACGACGTAAATAGCGCGATTTCGAACGTAGTGCATTGGTTTAACGCTAATAATTTGCTGCTTAATGAAAAAAAAACCAAATGCATTAAGTTTACACTACCTCACGTTAGGCAGGTGAAAACTTGTGTGTTGGTAAAGGGCGAAGAGTTGAATCCTGAAGATAGCACGGTGTTCTTGGGCTTAACTTTAGACGCTAAGCTTCAGTGGGGGCCTCATATAGATAAACTGTCGAAAAAGCTGAGCTCTGCAGCATACGCAGTTAGAAAAATTCGTAATTTAACCGATGTAGAGACAGCCCGATTAGTGTACTTCAGTTATTTTCATAGCGTAATGTCGTACGGCATTCTATTGTGGGGGAATGCCGCTGATATACAGACCATTTTTGTTTTGCAAAAACGGGCGGTTAGATCTATTTATAAATTAAGTCCGAGACACTCTCTGAGAGAAAAATTTAAGGAAATTAATGTAATGACTGTTCCCTCTCAGTATATTTATGAAAATCTTTTGTATGCTCACAAAAATATAAAGCTGTTTATGAAATATAGTGATATTCACAATATAAATACAAGAAATAGACATAAATATATTGTACCCACAACAAGGCTCAAGAAAATAGGTGGATCATTTAGATGCCAATGTATTCGCTTTTATAATAAACTACCAAGCCACATTCAAAATTTAAGCCTTAATAAATTTTAATCTTTTATTAAACGTAAACTTTGCCAGAAAGCTTTTTATGCTGTTAAAGATTATATAGAGGACAAAAAAGCTTGGGATTGAACTGCTCCAATTTGAATTGTTTTTTTTTATATATATTTTATTTTTCTTTTACAATTTGACATTTTATTAATTTTCTTTATACACAATGACATTGTTTACTTTTTCAAGTATGATATTATTTTTTGACCAATATTTACTTGTTAAATATTTTAATTTTTTTTTTGTTTTTGATTTAGTTTTGTGTTTTTTTTTTTTGACATTTAATAACTTGACTTATTTAATAAGATAAATATTGTATTATTTTTATATTGTGAATATGAGGACTATGTGGGTCTTTCTTTAATTTTAACGATTGTCTGGCAGTTTGAGTACTATAAGCGACCTACCCAAATGTCCTTTCCTTGGTATTGTTCGTCGTGACGTCGAGCTCCTTGAGTTAAAAGTCGAGCTCGACAATAACTGACAAATGCTTGCACTGACTGGACGGGTCCACTCAAATCTGTGTGGTGCTTTCTTCAAAAGACCATCTCAGACACTAATCTGCATAGCCCTCATGTGTGTCCCAAGATTATGTCTGGACCTTAAACTTATTGTTAACCATTTAAAACCATTTTAAAAGATTAAAAGAGTAACCTTTGGAGTTTCTTGCCGGTTCTTCTCCTTAGGAATCGACCAATGCACCGAACCGTGCCCCTTTTTTATGTCGACGTTTTACAAGTGCCCATGTAGGCCTATGTGAAATAAAATATTTTGACTTTGACTTTGACTTTGACTTTGACTTTAAGAACGCTAAAATAACGTTAGAAATTAATTCACACGTACAAAATTAAATTCCTGATTACTTAAATTCAAAGAATTACAAAAAGCAACGCTAAAACAATTTTTTTCTCTAGGGGATCGGACAAAAAAATAATAATTAGTCCGTCAGATAGATTTTCAAAAAATATTGGACACGTATTTTTTCTTTTTTCACATATCCAAAAAATGAAGACGATACAATGCTCCGAAAACTCGTGAATTCCTCGAAAACGTCACATGGTAGTACATTTTTCACCAACAAATGACGACACAACCCCCCACTCATGATCTTTGACGCGTCTTATCTTCGTAAATTTTTATTAATTTGATAAAACAAAAAACACGTGTCCAATATTTTTCGATAATCTAACTGACGGACTAATTAGAATCATATTTTTTTTTTTTGACCCGGTCCAATCCCCTATTGGCAATCGTGACTCGAATAAAATGGACAAAGAAAAATGGCGATGGGTTCTTGATACCTACCTAACCCCTTTTCCACGAGCGACGAGTTTAGGAGACACGTGTGTAGCAACAAGAAGTGCTGAGAAAATTGTTATGAGCACGTGACATATCACCCCACACTGCAAGAACCACGCAACTTGCAAGAAGAGCTATGCAAATGCAAACGACACTAATGACGCGTTTTTATGTCGTTTCACGCAACACCGTGTAAAAGTCCTTATTCTCACAAAGCTTTAAAATCTTGCTCTACCCACTCATAAAATCTCTCCTAACAAAATACAAGGAATTTTAATTCCACAGAGTAAGCATTAAAGACGGTATTATTTTAGGCCTGCTGGTAATTAGTGGCTCTGTAAAGACTTAAAGGGTGCGTTATGTTTTTGTAGGCATCCCTTGAAACCCTGAAAACACGCTTTTGCTCTCAAAGGTTGGTTCCAACCAAATGGAGTGCTAATTTGTTACACATAATTCACAAAATATGTGTGACGTATGTTTTAACGGGTTGGGCAAACTAGGTCAAATTAAAGCCTTCTGATGTACGCTAACTTGTACTTCCCACCTATATATTCTGACAGATGACTGATTTTTGCACATAATATGGGGACGTAATCTTTATTACCTACCAACGTATATATATAAAATTTGTAGATTATTGTTGGCTTAGGATGTTTATAAATTACTTTTACGTGAAGATTAGATCTGTTTTGTTTGTCTCCTTGGTCATTATATTATTATAGGAAGAATATAGAATATGATAGGAAGTCAGGGGCCTGAAAGTTTAGCAGCCAGTTCTACTAAAGGGTAGCAGGCAGTAAAAGCGGTGAGGAGGTCAGATAGGCAGTCGCTCCAAGTAAAATACTGGTATGGTTAGACTAAAAGCGGACTCAATCCTAGTTGGGAAAAGGTTATGCAAATGACTACTTAATAACTTTTTTCAGGGGTATTTCATCACATTATTAATCTGGAATAAAAATATGTACTTTAGATTCTTTGTTTTTGTTTATGTTTCATGGTATATATAAAGCACGCGTACTCGTGATTACAGTATTTGAATTAGTTTATGATGTGACGCACAAGGCCTGCTGGTGTTTTACGACTGTTTTGGTCAACGTTACCTCACTTCGCTTGAAGTTCGAGGACGATTTGTCAAAACCAAAATGTCTAGATTTTATTTTGATACATCATTGCTACTAAGACTTATCAACGCACTAATAATTAAGGTGGAAATGTTGACGCACTAAAGGACTGTCTCTACGAGAAAGAGAATCGTTGCGATATTTTCGTCGTTCTACGTATTTCTATATATTCGTGGCGTGGAGACGGCTCCACGAGCGAGAATTCGGTGAGCGTGATTGCACAGAAATTCGTAGCAGCACAATAATATCGCTGCGATTCGCTTGCTCGTGGGGACGGCCCCTTAGATATCCTGTTTCTATCATTCTGTCAACCGATGTGCGAAACGATCACAGATGTGAAGACATGACGTCATATGCCTTGAGGCAATTAATTTCGGATCCAACAATATTGGAATCTGATGCGCGATGCGAATTGGCTAATGGCTAATAATAAGGATAAAATGTTGATTGAAAGATAGATGACCCCAATCTTCGTAAGGTTTTGAAGTTGTAGTATCTGATGATCTATGGTGAGATATAAAAAAAATAATGGTGAAACAATTTTCCAGAAAAAAAAAATACACTTTAAGATAATAAGGACGTTTCTGAAAAAGGATAAATATCCATTTTGACAATATAATTTCCAAGTCATTATAATTTAGTATACTAAATAACAGTAATCATTCTGAATTAAGGTGAATAAACGAACATCGTAGCAAATTGTAGTCATTCCGTGATTTTAGTTTAATCGCCAAAATGTAGAATTATTCTGGACTTGATTCATGAATAAATGATTTCACTTTCATAACACACAATGCCTAAAAACCGTCCGTTTGAATAAATTATGCTGAAAAAATATTTTACTGCTAAAATCAAGTTTCGGGATAATTATACTAATTTAAAAAAAACATGGTAGCTTAATTACATACAAGGACACAAAATTGTGAGGTGATTTAGAAACTTGCTGAATAATTTATTTTTCGTATTGTGGACCATACCGTTACCCCACTTCCTAATGTAAGCGACCTATCGCGCGAATATTCTATCGAAGCGTTCGTAATTACGACGTACCTAACTCGTGTAAACTAAAAGTTACTGCTTGTCAGCACAACCACGGGTTAGAACGCTCTTGCACGATTTTTTTGATTTTGTACTGAGGGGCTAAAGTTCACTGTCAAAATTATTTATTCATACGAACAATAGAGGCGCTTTTTTAATTCCAGGACCAAATATCCTGGAATTCTATTTCATGAATCAAATGGATGCAACGCTCAAGTGTTCGCACGACGATGTCTTTTGTTATGTCGCGGTCTAAAGCAACGGGGTTTATCGTCACATTTAGTCATTCCTCTTACATTAATATAATTAGTCGCTCATTTTTAAACACAGAATGACAAGACATCTTTACAATTAATAACAGTGACACCCTACTTCCTACTTAATCACACTAATATTATAAAATTGAAAGTTTGTGAGTGTGTATGTTTGTTACTCTTTCACGCAAAAACGACTGAACCGATGTGGACAAAATTTAGTACGAAGATAGTTTATAACCTGAATTAACACATAGGATAGTTTTATTCCGAGGATTAACACATAGGATGCTTCTTATCCCGGTAGTATGATCCCGTGAGCCAATTATCGAACACCACGCGGGCGAAGCTGCTGGCACAAGCTAGTAATTAATATGACATGTTTAGCACTAATTAAAGCAGAATGGAAGTATGGGTTTGACAAGTATGACAGATGTAGGAGGCAACGTACATATACGGAGGATGTACCCTATTCCAAATTGCAACCAAGAAATTTTATTACTGTATTGGTTCGGCATGTCTTAAAACCAAAAATTCGAAGACTACCAATCCGCACTGGGCCCGCGTGGTAGATTATAGCCCATTCCCTCTCAGAGAGAGAGGAGGCTTGTGTCCGAGCAGTGGGAACATTAACAGGAAGTTGATGATGGTGATTGGTGGGCGATGTCTTATTATTACAACAAAAATAAACTTGAGCCGGAACAAAAAATAGGGATGCATCACCATTGATGTTTAAAATTCCATGTTATCTATACATATAATAAAATCGTAGGAAAGTCAAAACTGTACATTGAATATTTTTTAAAAGAATACTTGGGATGTGATCCACAATCGATACCGAAGCCAAAAATATAGTTTTTAGAATTTTTGTCTGTTTGTCTGTATGTATCCGGGATAAACTCAGAAAGTACTGCATGGATTTACCTCAAATTTGGCACGAATATTACTAAGAAGTCGGGTCAACATAAAGGCTACATATTATCACGCTATCACCTACGGGGAACGAGCAGTGAACCTTTATTTCTTCAACGCATTCTGTAACAACGTGTAATCTAACGACGCATATTTGAATGTTGTTATTATGTTAACCACGCTATAAGTTAGCTTCACACTATAAAAATCACACAATATAACTAACGTAGGCAGAAAACGTTAATTCGTTTCAGAGATGAGCAAGACAATTAAAAAAATTGTGTTATATAAGTATTAAGCTGCTTCATCTATGTCTTATAAAATTTATCGAGTTTCTCTGTATGTAAAAACAAACAGAACTCAAATAGAACAGCATAGATTTATAACAAAATTTAACTTGCTGTGGAAGGTTTTTCGGGAATTTTCAAGGACACAGAATTGGATAGAGTTTATACCGTGCACCCGAATACAGGTGAATACCGGTGAATCACCGCATCAAGGCCGTGGAAATCGGGAGTTTAACGCTGAGACAATTTAGGATCCGGGCGAAATGACCATCATATGAAATGACCATGTCGCTTTGTTCTCTTCAGACCAAAACCAAATTTATGACACCGGCGCTTCTTGCCAACAAACTACTTAGTTTGGCGAGTAAATTGTTATTTAACAAAATATGTATATTTGTGAACACAAACAAAAAAAAAAATTGTTACCACTGGCATACTTGCAGAGGTCAGGTGGCAAGACAAAATTGCCATTGCTGTAGCGTCGCCACGTCGTCAGGAATCGCTACCACACTGCTTCCGTGAACAAAACAGCACATGCCATGTTTAAAATTCACATCGATTTAGAGAGCGCAGAAACGCCTGTTTGTGGTGTGTCACGTAACAGTAACAGTGATATGGGACACGTACTCAAGGATTGCTCTCTGATCGTATGGGATGAGTGTACGATCGTCAATAGGAAGGCAGTTGAGGCCGTGGACAGAACCCTGCAGGAAATTCGCAGGAACAGTTTAGTAAATTCACATGTTTGTGATGGGCAACTACGGAACCTTTCATTATGCGTGGTCCGACATGCAGTTGGTCGGTTTTTAAAACCAAATTAAAATTTGATAAAACCCACGACATTTTTTTGTTCCGTGTGGGAATCGAACCTGCGACACGTAGTGCTACTGTCAATTGTCCAGCCACTGCGCCACCCATGCCGTCATATAGAAGTGGCGTTATGTTAGCCCTTTGGGTAGAGGCCGCGGTATCTCTTTCGAAAAAGTAGCAGCCCCGACGGGCGTCGGCCCTTCAATGTTGCTGACATCTCTTTGAGGCGCGCGTGGAACACGAACGCGCCGTCGACATGGCCTGTCATCGTCATAGAACGGATGGACGATTAGTTAGCCAGTTTTTTTTTAAAAAAAAAAGAACTCAAATATCAGCATAACTGCATAGATTTATAACAAAATTTAACTTGATGTGGAAGGTTTTTCGGGAATTTTCAAGGACACAGAATTGGATAGAGTTTATACCGTGCACCCGAATATAGGTGAATGCTATTTTCTGCGGTCTTTCGCTTTCTGAGGACATTTGATGGCGTGGAGTATCCCACTTACCACTCCCACGTTCTCGACGCTGACCAAAACTTGGATGACACCCTCGCGGAGGCGAGCGTCAGTGACAGTCCCAGCCGCATGCATCATCTGTTTGCCGTCTTGGTATTTTGTGGAGTCGCGAACCCGGTAGCTTTGTGGGAGAAGTGTCGCCATCATCTGTCTGAAGATTTTCTACGAGCTTTGAAGCGTGCTACTAGAGACGATGTTGAAGTAACTAATAAACGCGTGCTGAACACCGGTCTCAGTTCACTTCACGACGTGATCATTTCTATCGGCGGCAATCCTCTGGTCGAATATTGGTTACCAGCTCCCCAATCATCACCGCATCAAGGCCGTGGAAATTAGGAGCTTAACGCTGAGACAATTTAGGATCCGGGCGAGATGTCCACCATATGGAATGACCATGTCGCTTTGTTCTCTTTAGAGCAAAACCAAATTTATGACACCGTCCTTGAAAGCGTTGGGAAAAATCAGGGTTAAATGTTTTTTTGATGCTCCTGGTGGAACAGGAAAAACATTTATTACCACTGGCATACTTGCAGAGGTCAGGTGACAAAGCAAATTTGCCATTGCTGTAGCGTCGCCACGTCGTCAGGAATCGCTACCACACTGCTTCCGGGTGACAAGACAGCACATGCCATGTTTAAAATTCACATCGATTTAGAGAGCGCAGAAACGCCTGTTTGTGGTGTATCACGTAACAGTAACAGTGATATGGGACACGTACTCAAGGATTGCTCTCTGATCGTATGGGATGAGTGTACGATCGTCAATAGGAAGGCAATTGAGGCCGTGGACAGAACCCTGCAGGAAATCCGCAGAAACAGTTTAGTAAATTCACATGTTTGTGATGGGTAACTACGGAACCTTACATTATGCGTGGTCCGACATGCACTTGGCTGGTTTTTAAAACTAAATTAAAATTTGATAAAACCCACATTTCATCAAGATCCATTCGGCCGTTCCGCCGTGGTTGATTCAAACAAACCATCCATCTAAACTTTAGTATTAGAAATAGTCAGTGCATTACCCTCTTCTTATTTTCAACAGCGCGGCGTCAGTAAGTTAACGCAGGGCAATGATCCAATGTACTTTGTCTAAGCGAGGCATTTTAGTTTTCGACAACCACGCGAACGAAGTCTGTTGTTCAAGGGTTTGGGGGGGGGGGGTTCTAATTCTCACAGGATAGAGAATAAGGATTTTCTCATTGTTTACCTAGATTAACAAATAGGGTACTTTCGATCACAGTAGTACGTTCATGTGGGATATATTCCGATATCCACGCGGGCGAAGCCACGGGCAAAAGAAAGCTAGTAACTAAATAATTTAATTTACAAGGCCTCGATACCTTTTCATCTTGACACTGTTTTCATTAAGTATCAAATGAGCTTTTCCACGAGTATATGATTTTAAGGCCGAAAAAAATTATTTTGGCTTCAAAAGCTATCAAATTAAGTAAAAGTACTTAAAAGTATTTATTACGTTAATTATCATATACGTGAACTCGTAGTAAAATTCGGCTGATGAAAATAATATACGTAACAAGCGAATACAGTTTTCTCAAGCATGATATATTTAATACTAGCTGTTGCCAGCGGCTTCGCCCGCTACAACTTTAAAATTGTAAACTATCTGTGTTTCAAATTTTATCCAAATCCTTTAGTTGTTTTTGCGTGAAAGAGTAACAAACATCCTTCCATCCATACATACATACTTGTAAACTTTCGCGTTTATAAATATTAGTAGGATCGCGTGTTCAATCTTTTAGAGGAATAAATATTAAGTGACTAGCATGTTGGTCTAGTGATCGCAAGCGCGACTGCTAAGCTAAGTTCAGTTTTCGGGTTGGCAAAAGGGTCATTAGTTTTTTCAATAAGGAATTACCCAGTGATGGTCACGAAATCTGGAATTCAGCCGCGTTGATTGCAAGAGGCTCGCACCCTACTACACTGGAATTAACAAATCTGGCGCAATGTGGGAGTACTTACAAATAGATACACATCTGACCAGCTTTTCAGGGATTATAGGCGAGATGTAAGTTAAATATTAAGTATAGGTTTTGTTGGGACAAGAAGGTAATTGACTAAAAAAAATCTAATTAGTCCGTCAGAATGATTTCAAAAAAATATTGGACACATATTTTTCTTTTATCTTTTAAACAAAAAATGAAGACGAAACAGTGCTTTGAAAAGTCGTGTGACGTCACAGTTGGGAGGTTTTTTTTACCAAAAAGTGTCGTCAAAATCCCCCACATATGATCTTTGACACGTTTTATTTTCGTCATTTTTATTAATTTGATAAAACAAAAAAGACGTATCCAATATTTTTCGATAATCTAACTGACGGGCTAATCAGAATCATATTTTTTTTGTCAGTCAACTACCCTAGTAACTAGCGGTGTTATTTCTACCCGGTATAGATATCTACCTCTTAACTTACCTACATTTTTATCAGACTCAAAGCCCAAAGGATTAAAAAAGGAAATTATCTTGATCAAGCCTAACCTTGGTCTAATCGTGAACTTCTCCAAAGCTAAGAGGTTTTTTTAGGAAAAGCGTTTTTAGGATCTGTTAACTGATTTTCCGTTCCAATGATAATTTGGTAAGGAGTAAGAAGCGACCTTCCTATAATCAAGATGAAACTAACTGTATAAACAGTTTTTTTGTAAAGTTAGCTGATGGCGGATAGATATAGAGCCACAGTCTTCGGAAATTAATCAGTAGTTCGTTTTGTATTTTAATTTGCAAATGTCTAGCAGTGGGTCATAGTACCCAATTTTTGACCATAATAATTTTAATATGAATGCTGTTGCACTACAAAAAGTACGATAGCAACATAGGACAAAAACTACCATAGCGCCATCTATGACACAAATGAAGAACTTAGATCAAAATTCTGAGTCGCGCAAATAAATTTACTCGTGACTGAAGACTCAAACCTTAGTTGTCGAGCAGTAATTTGTCACTCGTCTGATCGGATGATCTTCCATTTGTTAAAGGAAATGAAGACCCACTTAGTTCTTCATACTCCCTAAGTATTATCAAACATAACTCCTCTTCATTAAAATTACACGCACTGTCGCCAAACCGCCGCTCACATCTGAATCTGCCTTCAGAAACTAATTTCTAACTACCTACGTTTGCTGAGGCCGACCCTCAATTATAAGAGGCGCACATCCCACCTGCTTAAACACACACTATTGTATAGAATCTGGTTCTTGTAACCTGACATACAGATGTGTTGCTGGGGAGTTTGTTCTGCCACTTCTATCTCCCGGCTAAAACACTATATAGGAAGTGTCAAAGGGTGGGCGTTTTAGGGTACTGTCTCTTGCAAAGTTTGACGTTCGAAAAGTGTTTTTTTATTGGCGGGTGGAAAATCATCTAATAACCCCTCCCGCTCTTGGGCAGAGCGAAAGGGAGTGTCAGACTTCTACTGACTGAAAACTACCCATGTTCCTTCTTAGCCCTTTATTCCGAGGCCGCGGTGTCTCTTGCGAAAAACCGCAGCCCCGACGGGCTGATTATCAGCCTTATTTGAATAAATGACATTTTAGATTTTGATGAATAATTTTACACCCTGTTTTTCATACTCTTAAAATATTATCAAACAGAACTACTGTTCATTATAATTACACTCACTGGCACCAAAACCGACACCTGAATTTGCCTTGAGAAACTAATTTCGAACTACGTATGCTGAGTCCGACCCTCAATTATACGAGGCGAACATACCACCTGCTTATTAGCACTGAGGCATAAAAAGTACCGCATTGCGCCACCATTAAGGAAAGCTCATGTTCTATTCAGTACACATAACACAAATTAAAGTTATCTTATGCTATATTAATAATGTAGGGTCCGCTAATTTTTTACAATTTTGTGGGTGCTTTTTCTTGCTTGAATATGTAATTTTGGTAGATAAATAGTTGTGTTTATAGTTTTATTTGATACTAGTTGTACACGGCCTTACAATGCAATTTTTCTTTCCAACTACCTCCTTTTATTTTTTACTACGCTACTCTACCTACCTGACACACCTACCTGCACTTGCATTTTGTCCAAATTGGTTCAGTAGTTTAGACATCTATAGGTGGGCCTGTGGACGGTGAGTGATGGGCTAACTCGCCGTCCGTCCGTCTTACGACGAAAACAGGCCGTGTCGGCGGCGCGTTCGTGTTCCACGCGCGCCTCAAAGAGATGTCAGCAACATGGGAGGGGCCCGAAAGGGCCGACGCCCGTCGGGGCCGCGGGTTGTCCACAGGTTATCGCGGCCTCGACATAGAGGACGAAGAAGGAACATGGGTGGTTTTTAGTCAGTAGAAGTCTGACACTCCCTTTCGCTCTGCCCAAGAGCGGAAGGGGTTATTCGATGATTTTACACTCGCCAAAAAAAAAAAAGGCGTCTATAGGTTAGGAACAGACGAACATACATTGATTTTTATGAAGATAGCAAGTTTCTAATTTATTTACCCCATATTGTCCCACTGCTGGGCAAAGGTCTCCCCACAGCCTTTTCTCTTCTCTCCGTGCGGTTTTGTCCTACCAATCTCGCACAAAAGCCTCTATTTCGTCACACCAGCGTTTTCAAGACGTCCCTCGGCGACGAGTCCCGTCTTCTAGCACCCACTACATGATGACTCTGGCCCATAGGTCCAGATGTATTTTACAGACAAGGCTCGCCTAATCCTATGTCAACCCAATGTTGGTCTTGTTGCCCAGATTAAAAACGATTCCAGTTTTTGATTTCTGTATTCTTACGGGAACGGGAACTACGCGGGTGACACCACGTGACGTCCGCTAGTTATAAATCAGATGAATAACATAAGCAACTATATATAGAACAAAAGGAAGAACCCTCTCACAGGTTGCTAAGCGACTAGAATAGATAGTGCTAAAAAATATCGAAGAAAAAGGCCCTTTTTTCTCGATGTTTAGACTAAGGAGTCTCCAACATTGTAAGTAGGTCCCTAGACATTTCTCAACTGTATGATGATGAACCGTATTTATCGTAAAAAAACTTTCTCAACAGTTTTCTTACGTGACGAAAAAAGAAAACCTACGCTTGTAATTTACAAACCAACACAACACATAGCATAACATCACGCTTATAAACACCAAAGGGTTAGGCAAAGGTGTACCTAATAGCACACCCGCATTTTTACACGACTGGCCCAAAAAAGGAGTGTATGTTTTGGTAGCTCTGTTTAAGTTTCATGTGAATGGAGGCACGCCTATTGCCATCGACCAGGCACTAATTCAAACTCAGTAATTGCTACTGACAAGTTCCTGACGGAAAAACCCAAGAATACTTTGCCTACCCCGGGCATCGAACTCATTACCTCATGCCCTGCAGTCGCTAGACCAACGACGACGCAGAAACGAAAATAAGAAAGAATAAAAAAAATACTGAAGCAAGTTGTTTTAGAAGTACATACACAGCTGCTCACTAATTTCATATTAAACAGGCCAAAGAACAACCAAGTAATTTCCACCAAGCCTCCATAATCTTGCAAGAATACTAAAGAAATGAAAATACAAAGAAATCTCGACCTTAATCGGGACATAATAAGTAATTATGCTAGCAACCTCAGCTTACACTATCTCTAATCCAGGGTTTAGTAAGCGACTAACTTAATACAGAGATAGCCAGTTCACAGTTTAACATGGAACAACACAAGATTTTGTCGGGGAATAATTTTATACTTCCTAACTCCGGGTCACTTTGAACGTGGAAACAGTCTTTATAATTGTTGGATTTTTTCAACATGTTCTTCATTTTGTTTAAAGTTTAACTTTTTAGAGAAACATTGGTGTAAGTTGCAAATATAGTAGACTAGCGGACGTCACGCGGTTTCACCCGCGTAGTTCCTGTTCCCGTGGGAATACAGGGATAAAAGTAGCCTATGTAATCCGGGGATAGTGTAGCTTTCCAACGGTGAAAGAATTTTTCAAATCGGTCCAGTAGTTTTGGAGCCGATTCGTTACAAACAAACAAACAAATCTTTCCTCTTTATAATTTTAGTGTAGATCTACTATTTATTATCAAAGTTTGCCAAAGGGCGATGAAACGTCTAACTTGCCGTCCATCGTAACACTGTTCTCATTCCGCTTGCAAACTAAAATGTGCTCAGGTAAACTAGAATTGTACTCAAATGAAAATCTATCTGTCATTTTGAAGTCATGGTTGGTTGTAGAAGGCACATAAACTTCGCTATCTTCACCGATCGTGTCAATTCTGCGTCTTCTCTTACGCAAGCTCGACAAAGACACGTCACCCTCCTCGTCAGAACCTTCTTCCTCTGAGAGAACGTAACCTCAGCAGCTCTCAACTAAGAGCTCTATATTGTTATAATGCAAAACTCTCAACACACCTACTCGTCGATTTACTGACATGTAAATGAAATAAATTCATAATTACTTTACCTACCTGGAAGATTTTCTAATGTTACGAAATCTTCATCTCCTGAGTCTTCGTCAGTAACATTGGCGTTGGCATTCTCAGGTGGGAAAATGGTTATTTGGTTCAGCAATAATGTGTCTTTGTCACCTCGTTCTAACTCATCAACAATTTCGATGAGATTGAGCGCTTTTACTAATCTCGTGTTAAAATAGAAACTATCATTTAAGAAACCCTTATATTTTAAAAGGTCATCAATTTCAAACCTAACAAAAGAACATTTATTTTGCGTTTCGATCCAAACAAGTGAAATTATGTTTTGAAGAAATAACTAACACATAAAAATCAAAGCGACTTTCATCAGATTCTGCATATAAATAACATACACGCTTATTTTTGTGCTGCCATTGTTAAAAAAAAAACTCCAAGATCTTCAAAAACACAGTCCATAAAAATGAGTGTCCAGTTGAGAACGTAACTGGATCAAATAATAATAATAATATTCCACAACTATCACACAACGCCATCTAGTCCCAAGCTAAGCAGAGCTTGTGTTTTGGGTACTAGACAACTGATAAACATACCTACTTATATATTTCTAAATACATACATATTATAGATAAATTACACCCAGACACAGAACAAATGATCGTGCTCATCACACAAACATTTGTCCTGGGTGGGAATCGAACCCACGACCTCCGGCATAGCAGTTAGGGTCACTAACCACTAGACCAACAGGCCAGTCAAATATAAATAAAAGGTTGACAGGTACTAAGTAAGTTAACAATATGAATAAGTATGTCAAGTATTTTTTTTTGGCCTTTTAAAAGTCCCGTCGCAGTATCTGGGTTAAAAAATTACAGAACGTCACTATAATTTTTTACAACGACGCGACGTTAAACAACCGCGACGGTAAACAGGACATATTATTGAAACATTGATATGCAACTCTAACATTTTCTAAAACGCATAGTGAAAATAATATACATATTTACCGATAAGAACTAGTTAGAGCGTTAAACTGCAGTAACTATGAGTAAGTTCCTGTTACACTGCCAGTTTTCCGCATGAGAAACCTAACCAACAGACTAAACTGGACACCTTGAAGCTCCATAACCTTTGATTTCCTGTTATTAACTAGGTCAAATACGGTAACTGTTCCATAATTACCACGTAACTAACTGAACTTTAACACTAGCATATTAAAGTTCAATTCACTTCGTAGCTGACTCACGTAGATAGATAACCGTGTGGGTAAGCTTAACAGTTTAGAACAAAACAGTTGTGTTCGTGAATTGTAATTGGGGTTCTGTTACACCCTTATTATTTACTGAACCAATAGGGATGTTTACTGACTAAAAAAATGTAATTCTAATTAGTCCGTCTGTTAGATTATCGAAAAACATTGAATACGTGTTTTTTACCCGACTGCGGCGAAGCCCAAAAGGAGGGTTATGTGTTTGGCGTGTATGTATGTATGTAAGTATGTATGTATGTATGTATGTCCGTTTCTTTGTTCCCTCATAACTCCTAAACGAATGAAGGGATTTGAATGAAATATACGTCGTTAGATTCGTCTTGATGGCGCGAGTGTCACTGGCTACATTAAAATTAAATTGGTTTTTTTTTCATAGAAATGTTAAAGTCTCGCGTTGTTGAGATAATTATTTTTAAAAACAAATCTCCTGTCATGTCAGCAAAAGCCATATAGGAAAATTGTCTAAGTAAGGAGTAGTCTGTAAACAGAGTTTGTTCCAGACGTACTCTGGCTTTGAAAAGAGCTTCTTGGCTTAACTTGTAAGAAGCCCCAAATTCAGTATTGAACTCCAATAAGCTCAGCTGATTGATTGGAATTTATACCTAATGACTCTCTGATTTATAGGTCGGAGTAGAAGCCAGAAAAATAAACCGTTTCACCTTTAGTATATCAGACAAAAGCTGACCTTAACCTTACTGTTATAAAACATAAATCTGTTGTTGATCATTATAATAACGAGGCTGTAATTAGCTAATTCCTTGTGCCAGCATCAATAACAAGCCCATCAGTTATCTGACAGCACATCAAGCGAACCCTCTAACTTTGTAGCTGACTCACGTACCGCAGATTCCGGTCGAACAAAAGTGTTTAGAACAACGGTTGTATATAGGTTGTATAGCGGGTGATTATTATATAGCTGTAACCTACGAATTTTTGATAGGTATTGGCGGTCATGTTGTTTCGAAATTGCTGAAATAAGAGATTTTAGAAGGATTGATTGGGTAGTCTATTAAATCATATAACTTTTAAAGTTGTTTTTCTTTTGTTTTGATTTCTTAAAGACCATTTATTTTTTGCACAGAACATCACGTATATTATTATTATTTATTCACATTTATACTGTATTTCAGTAGATGCACTCACAACCTCATGAAACAATTCTGTGTATGTATGTATAATTATGCAAAACTATTGCCTTTGTTTGTAGTAATATCAAATAATTTAGGTAAAATGGAGACCTCCTGGGAATTTGATAACTAAATTTTACTGATGTTACGAACTAAATTCTCATCTATTAAACTCTGGAACACGCTACCCCTGGGAATTAAAAAAGCTGAAAGCAAATTCACTTTTAAAAGGAAAGTACGTTCCCACTATTTAAATCAGACCAAATAGCTATTTTACAAGTTAGTCATGGTAATTACCAGTTATGTTTTATTTTGGTATTTGTTGCAATATTTATTAGTTTATGTTATTTTTATATGTGTATTAGTATTAATATAAGTAATATATTTTAATTGATATTGTTTTTTTTTTTTTTTCTAGTTAGTTTGTAGCCTACCACAATGTTGTCTTGTTTGACCCTAAGGTTGACTGGTAGAGAATGCCTTGTGGCATTAAGTCCGCCTATGTATCACTATTGTGCATAAAGTTTAAATAAATAAATAAATAAATTATATGTTTAGTAGAAACTGAAGCTTTGATGCCAAATAATCCATATTAAATGGAACGAAAATAATTTACAATTAATGAGCTGCGATTTTCGAATTTAACCTAGATATCATCTTTGAAACAACCATAACGACGCTTAAACGAAATTCTTTAACAAACTAAGTAGCTGATTCACCAAAAGATACAGCCCGAAAACGGTAGAAGAACAGCGAGTACCATCGGAGCATTTTATTTCCACCCCAGTACACACTGAAAGTACATTGTAGGCGACAAACGACAGTTCCCAGCCAGTTTTGAAGGCAGTAAACAATTTGTAAAGTTTACACAGTTGTAAGCTTTCACTGTGGGCACGCCGTGGGCGTACATAAACTTTGTTTTGAAAATGAAACCGGATGGGGCACTTAGAGAAAGCGCCTTACGACTCCCAGATCGATATTTTGTAAGTTATATAGTTGGGGGTTTTTAAATGGGGTTGCGCCGCATAAGTGCTGTTTAGCAATATGTGTGGAAGTAGTTTGAAAGTATTATGGATGTTGAAGACAGCCAGTAAAGCTCTCGTACGTAGTGCGTAGATACTTAAGTGTGTACTTTGTGCTTGAGTTCTCGTAAGTAGGTGAGTAGGATTGAGACTCTAAGTTCAAGCGGGATTCATGCTTTGTGTATTTACGTTCCTTGTTTTCTTTTTAAAATAGTATTAAAATTATTCTTATTCGTAAGGAAACCGGCATGAATGGCTTAAAACCAAAAACTCGAAGACATCTGACATATGACATCTATGAATCCGCACTGGACCCGCGTGGTAGATCATAACCCATCCCTCTCCTAGAGAGGAGGCCTGAGTCCCTGCAGTAGGAACATTATAGGTTGATGATGATGAAGATGATTTAAATTATAGGAAATATGGCTAAGATATTTGTCTTGTTCTCTAAGGTGCAATAAACAACTTATTGGTCATTTGGTTTTCATTTTTAACCAAACATAATAATATTAATCCATGAGATTCGACTTTGTAATTTTAAGGCGATGGTTTATTTAAAAACACTTATTCTGCAAACGATTGATGACGAAATACATCCGTTCTAAACTCTATTAAGTATATTTTTCGCTGTATATTTAATTTTAACGTACCAAGACAGCAGAAACATCTGCCACTTCAACAAAGCTTTCATACATGAAACACGAAATATTCCGATGTCTCACTCACTCTAAAATTCAAATGTACCTCTGATATTCATGACTCGCATTCAATTACAAATCGGTACATTAGTGCTTTCAAAGATTTAGTCTAGACTTACCTTTGTGGTGTGTGAAGGCCTAGGTCGTAGCAATATGTCTTGGTAATTGTGTGACTTGTCAGGGTTTTTGTTTGGTTATAGGAAAATAGTACCTATTGTGTAGAATTTACTTATGTGCTCTTAGTAGAAGACGGTTCGGTGAAATTTAATAAATGGTCCTTTGAATGGATCGACAGAGGCGCCTCCTTCATTATAAAATTTCACGTGCACTAAAATTATGTAATTAATTTGGTGAAACTTATAAATGTACCGTGTGCCGTGTTGTGTGTGCGTGTGTATTTAGTTTTAACTCTGCCAAAATATACATTAAATGCTTGAATGTGGAATGCAGCACCGTCCTCTTATGCGATTATAAACCTGGTTCCATAATATGGGACTTTATTTATAAAACAAATGCTTGCATGAAAGATTTGCATGGCCTGGCTGGAAGCCTTATCCTTAAGGCACCAAAGGTTTGTGATCAAAGTAAACAATTATATTTTCATGCTAACGTATCTCCCATCATTTTAAGTAGTAATTATAATTCCAAAGGATATTTAACTAAAAATATCCCAAGAATTTAAACAGCCCACAAAACATTACAAACACAAACTACCTCACAAACGTCCACCTCTATTAAACACAGTACGTTACAAACAAAAAGCCTTCATAAGAAATAATAAGAGCATTTCGCACAAAGCTCAGGTCCCTGTTCTCCGCCCCCCGTATTAGCCGGAACCCAGCGTCACAAAGAGTTGCGAGGCCACGGCCTTATAAATATGTAAGACCCCTGGACTGGAGTCAAAAGCATGTTGCTTATTTACATAATATATTATTATCAATATTCGTAGGAGAATGTCTAGACAAGTGAGCCAATGGTTAGATTAGCTTGAAAATAACGGAGACTTAGGCTGAGGTTAATAAGGGTGTACTATTAAGGGTACCCTAATAGTACACCCTTATTTTGTCAGTTATGTTGTAAGTCCCAAATAATAAGGCACAAGCTCGATTTGTCCCCGACTGATGACAACAGTCTCGCTTCCACACAAAATAGCGTTTTCCAGTTTTGTTAAACGTTGACCTATGTCTTACCAATCAGGGATTACAGGCGTAATGTTATTATCACCAATATTGCTAATAGAACGTCTAGACGAGTGCAGTGAACTGAACAAATCAATAGATTTGCATAAAATAATCCGTCGTAATGTTTGCTCGGATTAAACTAATAACGGTATATTGATTGAATTGTCAAAGGTGAGAATACTAATATTTTTAGAATTTGTAAACAAAATGATACAAGACCAATACTGGTATCGTTACTCGTGGACTGAATTTGAATCAGAATCAGAATCAGAATTATTTATTTGTAAAACATAGGTGAAGAACATATTATATACATTAGTCATACATGTCAAGGTCTTATATAGATAAGTGTGAGAGGACTTAACACTTTTTAATTTGACAAAAACGCTCACTTTTCAATATGGAATGACATTGATAAAAATTACATAAAAATCATATGCATTGTTCAAAGCAGAGAGCAACCTAAATATTAATGCTGTAAAATCAAAATATTGTTAAGCCAAAGCATTTTAAAAGAGTAACCTGGGAGTTTCTTGCCGGTTCCTCTCCATAGGAATCGACCAATGCACCGAACCGTGCCCCTTTTTGTCGACGTTTTACAAGTGCCCATGTAAGCCTATGTGAAATAAAATATTTTGATTTTGATTTTGACAAGGATGGCTGATGTAGGAAGCAACGGACATGTAAGTAAGAACTTTATTCGAAAATCCCTTAATTGCAGTCAAAATCTCTATGATTTATTTGGTGACTCATGTCTCACTGTTGTCATGACAACAACATTACAGTCGAACTAAGTTTTTAAATGAACTTGAAACGGCACTATAATATGGGTGTATTTTGTTTTTTTTTTAATAAAAGCCTCGATAGAAAAAATCACTTATTACAATTGTAATACACGCTGAAAAGAATTCAGAAATGTATTATGCCTTGAAGAAATTCGAGGAATCGGTCGGTCTCAATAGCCGTAGGTGTGCCTAATAAGAAATATTTGAATTTATCAGATGTAGCTTTATTAATATGTAACGAAAAAATTCTAATGATCTACTTATAAGTCAAAGCGAAGGTGTGGTGTTTAACCTCATAAGATGTTGCTGACATCTTACGATGTTTACTGAGCTAGCAACAACGGGAATACTAGAATTTCAATTTGGATTGCGGTTGGTCACAGCTCTGTTAATTAGAATATTATGTTTTCAGACTGATCTAGTTTTCAGATACGACTAGTTAAATTCGTGTTCTTTTTTCACCCGTGTCTCCATATTATAAGTAACAGAATTATTTTTCCAAAGTAGTATAATTGAATGTTTATTCACATTGAATTTACTTCTTTGGCAAAATTATTATTTAGTTTGTTAACATGTCTTGTGCGTATACATTTAAATATGTAAAGCATAGTAGTGAAAGTAAAATGAAAACCGAATATAATTTACGAGTATAATAATATGTAGAGACGATGTGAAGATGTGTGATAATAGTAATGGAAAAAGATGGAGCTAATAGTTTTGATACTTTAAAACCATTACCAAGTCATAATAATTGTAACAATTTAACTAAACTTTAGGCCCCTCTCATAAATTAGAATAATGACAAGATAACGAAATAAATGTTAACCAATAATAAATTTATTTTTACCAAGCAAAATTCTAATAAATTTTTAGAAACATAGTCTTTATTTTACAAATGTACTTCAACCTCTTACACACAATTCACCAAATGACGACGATTCTGTTCAACTAAGAAAAATTTTAACTGACATACTTCGTATTCCGGAACTTAGAACGGCTTAAGCCTTTGACGTTAGGCAGCTTTAAAGTTACAATGTGGTAAACGACTTTATATGTCCTCATAATATACGAACTTGGACATTGTTGGGGACATAAATTTAGTTTAGTGTCTTTATTTGCATGGGTGCTTAGCCTTTGTACGGCGTTTCGGATTATGCAAAAATTATGACCCACATAAGTAATGGAGGTCGGATAAGTCGCGTGGATATTAGATCAGTTTAGGAGCAACATAAAAGGGTCATGGATTACATTAGGCTTTTAAAAATATAAATTGTTGCCATTCATCGCTACTGGCTTGCTGGTGGTTGATGTTTTAACCAAAGTGTGAGCAATTTTATCCCAGTAATAAAAACCAAGTAGTTTTATCCTAACAATTAAATGCCCCTCCCCCTACAGAAAATTCCCTCTCATAGACTGTTGATGATGATGATGAATTAAATGCCCATGGCTTCGTTTTATACGTGGCTGGCAAAATAACATGGACCACCTATGCCCAGCAGTGGGTGAAGTCGGGCTGTGGATGATGATGTTTATGATGACCTAATCATTGCGTGTAGTCCGCGAATCAACCGACAGAAGTGTTAGGTCTCATTTACGGAGACGCGGGGCGTGTTGTGCGATTTTAATTCAAGCACATGGCGATGTATGAAAACGTTAACGATTCCAAACGAAGATTTTACGAGAAGTGATTTTACACTCGTTAGTTTAAAATGCAGCATTCGTTGCGGTGGACCCGCCTCTCAGTAAATAAATAAAATAGCACGCGACGACCTTTCTGCACGGGCCGCGCGACGCCCCGCGTCTCCGCTAACGCACCCTTAAGGTATTATTACAAGGTAACTGACAGACAAATAGAGTTGCATGACATTCATAAAATAGGGATGTTTCCTGATTAAAAAAAATATGATTGTAATTAATCCGTCTGTTAGTGTCGAAATATTATATTGGATACTATTTTTTGACTTTTCAAATCAATTAAAAATTACGAAAATAAAACGCGTCAAAGAATTGAGTGGGGGCTTGTGACGTCACTCGCCGGTGAAAAATGTCATAGTAATGTTTTTAAATATGACGTCACAGTTTCGTCAAAGTTTTCAAAGCACTGTATCGTCTTCATTGTTTGTTTAAGTGAAATAAGAACAACTGTGTACCTACCTATTTTTTTTGGAAATCTATCTGACAGACTACTTAATTAGATTTTTTTGTGAACTACCCTATTGGTACAAATGCTGCTAGTTTTTTTTTTATAAAGAACATACTATAATTTTGTCCTGTATCATGGATGCGTTTACATTACAATTTTATTACAAAAGATAACATTACTCACATACTCAAACAGCCAGACTCGAAACACATACAAATATTTGTTGAGTGTGGGAATCATGAACACGTATCCAATAGCGAGTATTATACGTATGTATGGCGATTGCCAAAATAAGTATACAGGGTGTAAATTCACCCTTCACACATACGTCAACCAAGCATTCTGTACATCAAACTAAGCACCCCTACGCAAAAAAATTTGGTGGGAAACGACTTTTTTTCTGGGGTCAAAAATCACATTTTGTAAAATTCGATTTAGCACTCCTGAAACATTGTGCTAGTGGATACTTTGAATAGTAAACGGGTCATGAAGGAATTTTAAATAAAGTAATAACCTGAAAAACTAGTATTTACAAAACAAGCTGTGCAAAATTTGGAATTTTGACCCCCAATATCTCCGTAACTAGGGGGTTCCCAGGTATGGTCTAGAACCAAAAAAATATCGCAGTGGTGGGGAGAACAAGTGCCCTTCGTTTGCGTTAAGGGTACTTTTACACCCTTTATGTATATATTTATTGAATTCTGCTATTCTGCAGTTAGTATTAAAACCAGTAACAACAATAAAATAACCCACGTTACATTTAGTACAGTCCTTCGAATAAACCCGGAAAACTGTTAACCGGATTTAAGAAATAATAACAAAACACCGGCTAATGACACCTCCAACAAAGCTCTCGTTCCGAATGAGGGAGGAAATAGAGCGAAAAGATAAAATAATAATACCCAAGAAGAACACAATACATTTTTCAATTTTCAAACAATACGAGTACAAACACTGCATCTATGACGTTAACATGAATGAACAATAGATCGCCGACGAATTGATAACCTCCTCCGTTTTGAAGTCGGTTAAAAACATGTATTAACACGCCTGTGATACCCAAAGGGTTGGTAAGAAATATGTTATTGTAGTAAATACAGTTAGAAAGAGGCACACACCTACGTATACAATTAAGGATACTTAAGAAAAAAAATCTAATTAGCCCGTCTTATAGATTACCACAAAATATTGGACACGTATTTTTTTTTCACGTAAAAGAACAATGAAGACAGTGCTTTGAAAACTCGTGTGACGTCATACTCAAAGACATTAATATGGCATTTTTTACCGGTCAGTGACGTCACAAACCTCCACTCAAATCTTTGCCGCGTTTTATCTTCATAATTTTTTATTGATTTGATAAAACAAAAAATACGTAATATCCAATATTTTTCGATAATCTAACAGACGGACGAATTATAATCAGATTTTTTTAAGTTAGCAAACATCCCTATTATTAATGTTCAGAGGTATTTTTTTTTGTAACTAGTGCGGGGCCTACTGTTATTTTTTTTTTAATCGATTGGTTAATTTCGTCTTCCCATCCAGCATATAGGCAGTATGAATTCAATTATGTTTAAGTATCATGTATAAGAGGGTGCCATCAACCGTGAAAATACTGATTAAATGAATCTTTTTATTCAAAAATCGAAGTATTTGTTTTACGTTTACACCACGCTCGTACTACAACCTCGGGCAGAGTAAACTAAAACCAACTCAACAATTAAGGTATCCAATTCAGTTTTTATCCAGTTCAGTAGACTGAACTGGATAAAAATAAACAAATATTGTCATAGTATCGAAATACCTAGATAAACTTAATTTTATAAACCCTGTTTCTGACCTAAATAAGTTTGTTGCTACTCTATTTGCTAAATTAATAAGTATTAGAGTATACATAGAGTTCTTTTTGAAGTAATTCAGTCAGTTTCGAACTTTGCATAGGGATAGTTCAACCGTAGCACCTAGTCGTTTTCTATTTGATCTCGCTGCTTTTTGAAGTCTATTTCCACCACCCAACTTCGTTTTACCTTAATATGTATTACGCAGTAAATTTTGTTTGCGCAAGACCTGTCCTATGATATTGTATTATAGTCAATTTTAAGTTTAAGAAAAGTTTTCTTTTAAGTAGCAATCATCTGTCAAGCCTTTTTACCCGATTGCGGCGAAGCCCAAAAGGAGGGTTATGTGTTTGTCCGTTTCTTTGTTCCCTCATAATTCCAAGTATGTTAATGTTGGCATCCAACCTTAACGGATGCAACTGAAAATCAGTTTTTACATAGAACGACTACCTATCTGACCCCCTCAATTAGTAATGGTAGTACTATCCCAGTTAGTACCGGGTAATGCGCTGCCTTTTGGTAAGACTGGTTGTCAGACTTTCCACTGGTACTGCTAACGACTATGAGACAGACCTGTAAATTGAACAAAAGACCAGCTGCATCAATCCAAAATAAAATTCAAACAAAACTCGAATGCTAAATCGGCTCGCATATATTTAAATTCTAATGAAAAGTCTTATTTCACATCCTCTATAAATAAGGGATATTTACCACGGATATTCGAAAACCATTATCTCATAAAATTACGATTAACTTCAACTGTCGCTGTAAAATCCTTAGCGCTTGGTAAATAAAATGTAAAATCGTAAATAATCCGTAATTTACGGACTGTTACGATTTATTACGGAAACGATTTACAACGTAAGCACTACTAGGAGTGCTTGATGCAATAATGTGGAGTTGAAGAACGTAAGGAACTCTGCACACTAAAACCGAACGGCCAACATGTTGTGTCAGCCGCTTTGTTGTCAGTGGGCTAGGTTGATCGGCTTGCAGTTGATGCCGCCAGCATCAACTGCAAGCCGAAAAAAATGTATGACGTAGACAGGTCAGCAAGCACACGCGATTGCTTGGCGTCGATATTTTTGTTTGGCATAAGGCCTTTTATAGTAATTTATTGTACAAACCAGGAGTACTAAGAGAAATATTGATGAAGTTATGCATTAAATATTGAAGATTTCCCTTTAACCCGCACTGGGCCAGCGTGGTGGATTATAATAGCCCATTTCCAGCCCCATAGAAAGGAGGCCTGTGTTCTATTAGTAGGATCATTATAGGCTTATTATGTTTGTTTTACTATTACTGTGTCTTTAATAGGGTAGTTAACCAAAAAAATCTATTAAGTCCGTCATATAGATTTCCAAAAAATATTGGACACGTATTTTTTCTTTGTTCACGTAAACAAACAATGAATACGATACACTGCTTTTAAAACTGGTGTGACCTCATTTTCTGACCGCTAAAGAATGTCATCATACTAATCATGACATTATTTAGCGGTCAGTGACGTCACAACCCCCCACTCAAAAATTTGACGCGTTTTATCTTCGTCAATTTTTATTGATTTGATAAAACAAAAAATACGTATCCAATATTTGTCGATAACTTAACAGACGGACTAATTAGAATCTTATTTTTTTTAAGTTAGTAAACATCCCCATTCCTGTGATTGGTTTTAAAATGTTTTAGTTGAAACGAATAAATCAACAAAATATGTCTGTGGACCTGTCAGCTTTGGTGTCTGGAGATCTTAACAACACTGGTTACTAGCAGCACTGAATACTTGGTAAATGCCAGGTCATCGTTTGCGAGAACTCGAGCCACGAAAGTTTACAGATTCTTACTGCTTGGCAAGCTGTCTGATGCATCCTCTAGTTTCTTGAATTCGTGCTACTGAATTCTGAAATGCAGCTTTGAATTCTGTTTTAAGCAATTTAATATTAAAATCTTGTTAATTTTGGGAATCTGGGAAATAAATTCTGAGATCTAAAATTGCTGGGATTGCATACTGTTATGCTATTCATTTATATTTCGATGGAGTTTTCGCTTGGTATGAGTTCTGAGGTTCGGTTCTCAGGTTCGCACCAACATTTATTTTATTACATAAAGAGTGTCAGTAGCAGCCAGTCTGGGCATGGCTTGTGGTAATTACCTCGCCACCTAATACAAGATATTTAATTATAATACTATAGACCTACCTAAAACATGGTCACGGTATAACACCATCATTGTGATGCTTGCAACAGCGCCGAAATATCGGAAACTGAGAACAATTAGTACCTTAACATGGTAAATATCCCATTTTCAGTGTTAATGATGATATAAACCATACCTCTCTACGATTCTTCATCATCATCAACAGCCTATTAATGTTCCCACTGCTAGGACACAGGCCTCCTCCCTTTGAGAGGGAATGGGCTATAATCTACCACGCGGGCCCAGTGCGGTAGATGTCACATGTCATCGAATTTTTTGGTTCTAAGACATGCCGGTTTCCTCACGATGTTTTCCTTCACCATTTTTAGAGCAGTGGTGATGAAATAAATTACACAGCGTAATGTGCTTGCCTGGGTTCGAAACCACGACCTACTGTTTGTAAGTCGGGGCCGCCACCACTGGGCCACTGCTGCTCTTATCTTTCTTTATCGATTCTACTTAACGTTTTTATCATCAACAATTTTACGAAATAACTATTTTATGGTTTTCAGTAACCATAATTTTGCTATAATAACGCTGTTGTGATTTTCTACAAAAACACCAAGATCCAAGAACAAAGGCCTAAGTAAATACGACGTGCACAAAATAATACATGCCCTCGATTCCATTCTTCAAAAGCAAACAGACCAAGATCTGCTAAATCAGTATTTTTATCGGTGGCCCCTTCTCAGGTACATTTAAAGGTTACGAAAACATTTATACGGGCAATATAACCTTATTCATAAAAGGCATACGTAAGTACCTACAACCTACGTTTTCGTTTCTTTTGATTTCAAGTTGCCGGTACAAAGACAACGGCCCAAGAGGCTTAAATTCGTTACTTAAAGCCAATACTGACGAAGATATGGCATGTTAGATTACGTATGTCAATATATCAAGGAAACGGTATAAATTGAGCGAGGTTTTTTTTTTGAAAGCGATATTTTTTCTGGGAATGTAGCGGGATTATTGATTTAGGACAAGGCTTATATGATCAACAAACTAATTGGATTGTTCTTCTTCGTGTACCAATCTCCTTTTGCAGTCTAATTTGGAAATGGAAATCAGTCAAGCCTTTCGACAGTCAAGAACTTTCATCCTTAATTTAAACCTCTCAAGAGATTTTTTTGTTTGGGACAAGCCCGCTACACTATTCTCAAACCACTGTAACTCCTAAAAGACAGAATCAACAGTGGCGACCATAAGAAAAGCGCCGAGACAATGAAGCTCGACGAAGTCCCAGAGAAACGATTTAACTGTCTTGGATCCCTCAACGAAATGAATCAGAAAAGAATATCGGAGGAGTAGGAAAAACATAATTTCCACTTCCCTCCATATCACCATGAGACAGAACAGGACAAGGCCAATAGGCACACAGGGTTGTATACAACTGGGATAGCCCCAGTTGCGTAGCACCACGGATATTATTGTCATTAATATTACTGGGTCCTAAGTTGTCTCTCCTAGGAGATGAACTATTTGCAGAACATGATGCGCGCCTACCTCATACACCTGCTACTATGCAAATTTTAATGAATAACCCTCCTTTTGGGTTTCGCTGCAGTCGGGTAAAAATTCAGCAGTACTTAGTCCTACCGTTTTGTCTTGAGTCTCGAACCCAGGGCCTAATGCGCAGCAGCGACCAAAAACCAACGAAAAAAAATCAATTAATACTTTTTAGTCTTAGTATTAGCTACATTACCAGGTCCCTGTGGGTTAATTTGAAATGAGAACCTAGTCGAAGAGGGTTACAATATGTTGAATTTGGGCTACTTAAAACTAACAAAACTTTTTGTTGTAAGTAATAAAATAAGCTTAAAACTAACAAAACGAATATCCAATATAAAAATACGAATAACAAAAACAATAAGTAATGCAGTAAAATACATATATGCCGTTTAAAACACTTCCATTTGCGAATACATCGGAAAACTCAATTTATTGAAATCGGCGCTAGGTATCGGAACAAAATAACAACTTGATTGACATGACCTAGATCTTTTAGCCGCAAAAACTTGTTTAGGCGAAACCTACTCAAAGCAAAATCACTCAATAACTGGGAAACAAATATTATTACAGCTCTTTCTAGGAATAATGATGAAACAAAGATATTTATGTTGTCAAACGTCTGACAGATCTGTGCGATGCCATGGTCAAAAAACTGGCCAAGTGCAAGTTGGACTCGCACATGAAGGTTTCCGTATCGTAGTAGTAAAAAAATATAGGGAAACCTCCTTTTACTTTGTATTAGTTGTTGTTATAGCGGTAACAAAAATACACATTACGTGATAAGTTTGTTTTTCATAGTGTTTGTATAAATGACAAAGTTATATTTGCAGCATTTAAATGTGCCATATTTATCGCCTTTAATTTTCAACTTTTTTATTTTTAAGAATCTTTCTTTTATCTGTGTTCCGACATGCACTTGGCCTTTTTTTATTAACTTCTGTTATATCATAATGCTATAGTAAATGGAGTATAATTATGTATACCTACTCTTAGCGATCTTGTAGTTTCATGTTGAACACGTTGTTTTGTACCCAATTTTCATTTCACAGGCCAGTACCCTGTAGGTTTTGATTCCCTTGCGAGTGTCTACAATTTGCAGCATAAACTGCTCTGTCTTTTGATTGCATATGCTTAGAAGTTTGATTTTTGTCATAGCTCTAAGGCACAGTAGACTTGAGTAAATGATATAAATTACAGCTTGATACCTTCACGCGTTCCTGGGCAAAAACAGGGTCTTGACAGACAGACGTACAACAAACTGATTCTATGAGGGTTCCGTTTTTTTATTCTGAGGCGTACCTCATGCGGGTTCCGTAGAACCCTATAAATGGACAGAATTTTTGGTCAAATAGATGACAGGTCTGTGCGACGCGACGTTCAAAAATGGACAGAATACTATTTCGACACGTACGTACAATGGAGAATCGTTAGTTACATGTCACATCGCATAGCATGTAAATGTGGGTTGATTTGAACGTAACAAATTCATAGTGGTTATGTATGACTTGGAATGGTTTGGAGAGCCTAGGACGAGCGTGCGACGTAAATTCAAAGTCGGAAACTTATTACTGTTTAACACTTGTTGATTAAATGTGATAACAACAAAAAAAAATCTCAATTTTTTTGGTCTGCTTCGATGTGTTTGTTACGTGGAGAGGATGACTGTAAGGCGACTAAAAAACGTATTTCATGACAGAGTAGATGTGAGTAGCAACGCTGGGAGGAGGATGGTTTTCCTTATTGGTTAAGTTCTCCAGAAAGGACGAAGAAGAAGAAGGAGAAGGGTGCATAGTACCCGTAACTGACGTGTGTGTATGACTAAATGTGGACGAGGCCAAAGAAATATGTAAGGATCATAGCAGGTGGCGTTCTGTGGTTTTTGCGTACCCCCATGAAAACAGGGCGTAAGTTTATAATATTATAATGTATTTATGTGACACCAACAGTAGTATTACATCTACAGACACCACACTTTCAGATGTCTTGAAGCCTTATTTTCGACCAGAAACTTCATTAATTACATTAATTAACGACAAGGTAATAAAAAAAGAAATACGCCAACAGCTCCTCTTTTCTGACCTAACAGAAAATAATTAAGATGGCTTCCGCATCACTCGGGCTTCCAAGTTAAGATGTCATTCTATCAGGGGAAATCTTAGTAAATCACTTTATTTATTCCCTCCATATTTTCCCATAAGACTTGTCAGATTTCGGTCATAAAACTGCAAGGGCAAAAAGTGTTTATCTGGTTAGAAGTTACAGCACAATAACTTGTACAGCATTAGGTAATTTAGCTAGAGAAGGAGAGATAAAGAGGTACTTATATTTACGTCTCTTTTTCACGCGTGACGTCACAACAGCCGAGTTCATTAAAAACAGGGTGTTGATTTAGAGCAACAGGATTAGGCGAGTAATTACAGACGTGGATATAAATTCTTAAGATACACAAGTGTTAAGAAACTTTTTGATTTGATTATGTAAATCAGGGTCCATTGAGACGACTTTTCTTTAACACTCCTTTTTCGTTTTGGGAATCGAATGAAGAGGTGTGGAGTATTAAAATCAGTTTGTGTACTTCCGGGTGTCGACTCAATTTATTTTTTCAGGGGAAATGTTATCTAACGACATCTTTTAGAAAGAAAATGAAAGAATAAAGGCTTTGTGTAAAGTTAAAGGAAATTGCTGAATTGATATCAGTGAACACAATTGGAGGGTTGTAACGAACTGGAAAACTATTCATAAATCCCGCAGTGGACATGCGAGACATGAAAAGATGAAAGTACAATTGCCATTGGTAGAATAAAATGACACTGATAATTTTTATTTTTTCGTTATTGTTTAAATGCTGAGATAGCATAAAAAAATTTGAGTATAATAATAAATAAGTATTTTAACCGGCTCCGAACACAAGTGACAAGATGGTCTTTTTTTTTAAGGGGAGGGAAATCATCATATTCCGCTCTTGGGCAGAGTGGAAGGGAGTGTCAGACTTCAACTGACTAAAAACCACCCATGTTCCTTTGTAGCCCTTTATGTCGAGGTCGCACTATCCGTTACAACATCCCGCAGTCCCAACAGGGAGATGGTTAGTCTGACTTCATAAAGTTGAGCTACCTTGATGGAACAGCAGCAAGTTGTCACGAACCCTGTTTAATGCGTCCAAAAAATTGCGCCTTCGGGGGTAGTACCTCAGTACTGCCCGGGATGTCACCTTAGAAGGGGCTAAATATTTCATCAAAAAAAAAACTATTACTATACATCACAAAGAAGTGTAAAACGGTAATATTCTGTTCCCTGAATGACAGACATACACAGCAACCCAACAAGCAGTCTCTAAAAACTCAGAAACCACACACGAACTCGACCTCGCACGTCCTACAACGGACATTTTGGTGACGCTATAAAGACGAGATTGAACGATCATGTCAAACGGAAACACTGACGGAGGTAGGGTTGTACGCGAGAATTAGAGTTGTCACCATACCCCGGACACGTCTGCATTAATGACGCGCGGGTTTTCCGCCCGAACGTCCGGATAGTCGCGGTTAATTATTACGGAATGGGTCTGTGGAGCTTATTAAAACCCTATGGCTTCTTGTTAGTGTTTATTGGGCTGTAGGTTGAATATAATGAATGACTACGCTTATCGACGCGTACAGTTTAACCAACTTATCTGTGCAGGCGGAACAACATGGAACTGAAAGACATTCAATGAACCACTTTAGCCACGTAAATGTCATATGCATTGATGTGGCATTGGCATTGATGTCTATCCGATAAAACCGAAATAAATACTCAATTCACAAATTACATTAACCGTACAAATATGTATTTACTGCCTTAGGTAGTCTCTATATAATAGAGTCGAGTCTGTACAAAATAGAGCGAATATATATAATAATAATTTAGCAGCGAAAATTAATGACACTAACGTCAGTGTCAATATTCCAAAGCAATTATGACACTGACAGCAGACATCAATGTAGACTGACGTTCTGTTGCATGCAGTTCTTTTTATTAAATTCACCTTAAGTAGAATTAACTTACTTAGATGGATGTACTAGATTTTAGATCATCATTCACTCTTTTAAATTTGGACAACGCTATTTGACACAGCATCGAACTAAATGTGAACATACGTGATTGACTCAAGCTAATTCCGCATTGATAAGTGTGGTCAATCCGTTAATGAGCGTTAAGGCGGTGTCTCATTATGAACTGATTGGATCTGTAATCAAGGATGAATTGGTGGCGTTCGTGCTAGTTAATGTATGGAGCCGTATAGGTTAGATAGACTAGATATCTGGCTGGTTGATTTATGTGGAATATTAACACTGTACTAGATAACGTTCGAGTTAGACGGTTTGTACGAAATATATAGGAAAGATTAAAATATCTAGCAAAAGTCCTCAAATAGTTTCTTTGCATCAACACGATAATATAAAAAAGATGGTGGTAGGTACCTACTGTAGTTATTTTATAAGTTTTAGGAGAACGAATCCAGCAAAAAGAATATTTTATTGCTTTAAGATTTTAACAAAGCTCGATAAACTTTTATTGCGCTGAAAAAGGCAAAATTCACAATACAATCCGAAAAACTAAATAATGCTAGATTCATCCAAAATAAAAAGACGAACCGTTATTCCGCAGATAGAACAAGCATCAATCCAATAGTTGGATGACACTGTGACAATGACAAGGAAACAAAAGAGGAGGCTGACACAGTTCCGTTGGACGTGCTATACGTCCTATGGACGTAGCTATTCGTCCTATAGACGTAGCTAGGGGTGGACGGGAGGACAGGACTGGGTGGGTGATTAAACTGGAAATGTCCTACATCGGTGCTGGCACAAAATATGAAGAGTTTGATTTCAATTGTTTTGTGCTTTTGAAAACTCTGGAGGGGTTTTGATTTATAGGGATTCAATTGGAGATATATGTTAAGTAGGTTTGTTTGACGGAAGGAGGAACGGATGGACTAATATGATCGTTTTTCTTATTATTTAGACCTTATTTGTCAAAAACCTGCTAATTTATACGATCAGAAACAAATGAGTTGAAAGAATAGTATCTTATTATATATGTCATAGAAGATTGGGTACATTTATTTAAATATTTTATATTTTATAAATTTTTAAGAAAACTTACAGCTAGTACAATTCGGAAGTCAAATTAATATGAAGAAGAACGCCAATCACAAGCTTCCACATACTAACTTAAAAAACTAAAATTGAAGACACGTTATACCTACATGTAGTTATGAACGAAAGAGCTAAAAAAATATATAAATACACAGCGTGAGAGCTAAACATACTACACTCATAATGTGACTCTAATTTCAATGTCCGTTGTCCGTGTCCGTTGTCAACTGGTTTCAAATTCAGTTGCAAGATTACCACCTCATCATTATCCACAACCTGAGTTCACCCACTGCTAGAAATAGACCACTCTTTTCTTGTGCCAATCTCATCCAGATTTTCCTCCGATTGCAACTATGTAGGTATGTCTTCTGTACATCTCGCCGCTAGACAACCCACCAATAGTAAGTTATACACACTAACTTTGACAATAGAGAGGAGCTCGTGGCTTAATAAGAACTGCCACTCGGGTCGATCTTTAGGTTAAGCTGCGCTTGCCTAGGTCGATCTGTGGATGGGTGACCGCCCATTACATACCGAGTTTCCTCCGTGCCTCAGAAAGCACGTTAAGCTGTTGGTCCCGGGTGCAATATATAGAACTTTGGCAGTCGTTACGGATAGTCAGTGACCTGAAAGTCTTACATCCAGTCTTACCAAAGGGTATCGTATTACCTAGTATTAACTGGGTTGTGGAGGTCAGATAGGCAGTCGCTCCATGTAAAATACTGGTAGTCAGCTGCATCCGGTTAGACTGGAAGCCGACCCCAATATAGTTGGGAAAAAGGCTAGGCAGATGATGACACACTAACTTTGACGGCGCGGTTGGCACGATGGCTCAAGCAATGGACTGCTGCGCTGCGTGTCGCGGGTTCGATTCCCGCACGGAACAAATATTTGTATGACCTACAGATCGTTGTCTGGGTATTTGTGTATGTGAGTTTAAATGTTTGTGAACGCACCCACGATACAGGTGAAATTCCTAGTGTGGGGCAACGGTACGTCTTTAAAAAAAAAAAACTAATTAGGCAAGTTAATTAATATCATTTAAAAACACAAGGCCTCCTTACCCAAACAGCTTCAATAAAATTAACAACCAGTAGTACCAGCCCACTTTTCCATAAAAAACTGCCCAAAACCGTTGTTCCGTTATTAAGTACTAAGACAGTGATTGAACAGCGGCTCTGGCTATCAGTCCAATGACTAAATAACATTGTCAAAGCGACAGGGACAATAGATGAGCTTGACACGGGGTCCGGAAAGGATGACGTACGTACAATGTTATACAGGCATGGGGTTTGATTAGGCTGATAAAATCTTCTCGCTTGTTTATGGCGAGGACGTCGTATCACATATCGATGATTCTATTCAAAGATATCGATGTATTGATATGGGGTTTTGATGTATAGGTTGTAAAGTTAGCAGTGGAATTGGATTCTCCATCACTTATTAGATCTAAGCATTTAGCCAGTTTTGGCCACAACGACTGCATTCGATGACTTTCTACTTTGGTCGTAGAGGTTTGGTAGAACAATTTGTATGGTCCACAAAATAACATAGTTGTTTAGACCAGGGTGCGAAATTCCCCGTCGGGGCTGCGAAATGTTGTAAGAGATACTGCCTCGACATAAAGGGCTAAGAAGGAACATGGGTAGTTTTTAGTCAGTAGAAGTCTGACACTCCCTTTCGCTCTACCCAAGAGCGGAAGGGGTTATTTGATGATTTTCCACCCGCAAAAAAAAAGGGTGCGAAGTTCCACATTATAACACAACATCACGCTTGTGATCCTCAGAGAGTTAGATTGAGGTGTATCTAATAGTACACCCACATCTACCAGTCATGAAAATCCAACCAACCGGGCACAAATCCAGACTGCGTGGGTTATTTGTCTGGTGTTATCACAATCTCAAGGATTTACTATACTTGTTTTGATTTGGATTTTGCGTGACGTCAGGAATTCGTATACAGCCTTGTACGTACCGCCACAGGTGTTCCAGATCGAGATGTTTATGCAATTGTTAAGGAAACGCCCCAATGATTCAGAAAAAAATCCAAGCAATTTATATCTTACAACATGCATTTAATATTCTTTTATTTGTATTTTGACAGGCAAGACATGGTATCAATCAAGAACATTTTTTCCTCAAGATTGCCGTTTAAAACGGAAGAGAGCACTGAATAACTGTTTATGTAAATTAATTCCTTCATAGGGTTTCATTTTGGATAAAAGTGTATGTGAGTTCGTTATTTTTACCGATGAGAAATCCCATCAAGCACCATGTCTCGTCGATTCAAAACAAGTACAACCGATATAAACATTGTATAGATACCTACAACGGATTTTTCTGTTTATCGGCAAAATTCTAAACTTTCTAGTCACACCCACAGAATTCCCTAAGCAATCTGTTGCAGAAACATTCATCCCATTCAAATTAAAAACAAATATTGTATAGGCCTCACAACCTTACAATGTTTGTTCGGTTGCAGGATCCGAAGTAAACCTCGAAGGATTGAGTTTGTCAATTCTACAGTAAGCTGCCTAAAGCTTGCATAAATTTTAAAGGAAACCAACGCGATGCCGTTGCAGTAGTTTGGTGCGGTACCGCATAATTAACATTTTTTATGCAGTCTGTAAGTCTTCTTCTTTAAGCTGACTATGTTTTGCATTTGTGATGCATTTCTGTAGTTATCTGGTAGAAAGATACAACAAACAAATAGTTACTGCAAATTGATCGACGGGATTTGGATACAAACGTAGAAGCTTACACTCTAAAAAAAAAATGATTGCTCCTAACAAGATTGTGATTATTGCAATCAAGCATCTTGATTCCATACGAGCCTAACAAGACGTTAGATAAATCAAATAAGGTGATTTTTGTTGCTCTTACTATCTGCTTCTTAACTAGAACAATTAGAACCTTAGTCGAAGTCAACATGAAATTGATCAATAAGACGAATTCAACTAAATAGATTCAACTATAATCTTGTTCAATATAAATATGTAAATGACTACTATAACTACTTATCATTAATAAATTTGACTAAGGACTTGGTCATTGCAACAAATTCATCTTCGTAGATTCAACCAAGAACTTGTTCATTATAACTAATTCATCTTTTAAGATTCGATCAAGATCTTGGTCATTAAAACTAATTCATCTTTTTAAATTCGACTAAGAACTTGGTCATTATAACTAATTCATCTTCGTAGATTCGACCAAGAACTTGGTCATTATAACTAATTCATCTTTTTAGATTCGACTAAGAACATAATCATCTTCGTAAACCTAATTAGGACCTTGGTTATTTAAATTATTTTAATTTTTATTCGACTATTTTAGCTTAATAAATTCAACTATGACCTTGTTCAATTTAAATCTCATAATATTCACAACAATCAATTTGTTTATTTGAATAATCTACTAATCTTGTTCGTTACTATTATAAAACATTATTATGCCAACCAAGATCGAATGTACTGAGACACTTTATCTCATTAACTAACACCAATCTATGAATTGGCTCAGCACTTCAAATGCGTATTTAAGAGCACTCTCAGTATTGCTATTTTATTATTTATAAATTACAACCCTTACCCCAGTTTCTAAAATCCCGGTCAAAATATACCTATTTGTTATACTTATATCACCTCTAGTGATTGGTTAATTTTAACGATGATCAAAATGACAACCAATCCACTTGACATGAGATTAAACATTTATCAAAATTTTACCTGCATCTCAGATAAGAGGGGGGGGGGGGGGTGTTAAGGGTTGTATTTATAAATCGCACTGAGTGCTCTTAATTACGCATTTGAAGTGCTGATCCAATTAATGAACCTAGCACCTCAAGATCATACCCAGAATGCTGTCTGGATTGAGAGCAATTTATTATTGAAAGTATGATATCAAAACATGATCGTTTTTTCTCAAGTAAGTCCTACCTATTTAGATATTTAAACTGTATCGATAGGTAACCATTTTGTCTAACAACATTTTTTTAAGTAGCTGACAGGTTAGATACCTACAAAAATTTGGTCAAAATGAAACAAAAAATATAATTACAAAAATTGTTTAATTGTTATTAGTGACATTTAAAACATGTTAATTTTGTCCTAATAACTATCTACCTTAGAATAAACTTTTATAACAACAATATTTAACAGAGAAAACAACACAGCTTATTTCTTAATCAATTATGAATAATCAGTCACATTATTATTTGTTTCCGACACAAAATAAAATATTTTAACAGTGGTCTGGAATTATCACAACCAAAACCAACTAAACTATGAAAATCTCGTTGCAACAATTTGCTTATTAAGTACGAGTACCTAGCGAAGTAGATATGTATAATACTAAATACTTAATTATGAGTAATAAAGGGAATTTTAAAATAGCAACATAAATAATGTCATAAAAAAAGTTATTAATTATCAGTCATTTAGCAACAGCCAGCAGAATGGCAGCAAATTAAATTTAAAAAAATGCTTTTTTTTATTACTTAATGCGTTCATCGGCGCGTATTCTTCCAGAAGAAGTTTAGACATACAAATTTGAAAATTTCAAAACCACACCGATAAATGAGTTAAAAAAGAAATATACAAAAAGTAATATGGCAATCCGCGAGAAGAGACCCGGCAGCAGTTGATCCTTTATCAAATGCAGATGACATTTTATAAAACGCTTTTTGTATAAAATACCACACAGGGTATGTGTCGATACCATACTCTGCATTAAGTTCCCATATTATTTTGTAACACGTATCAACTGCGTGCATAACAGACATTCCCTCATAGATGACCGATCTATTCGCAACAATAAGGAAGGTATTTATTTTGTCTAGCGACTCACCCACTACAATAATATAAGGTTGGGATGGCGCTCCTTTTTGGAGAAGGGTTGAAAGGCGGAGTTCTGTTGCTTGACGGATTTCTGCACTAGATTTCACGTGCTTTATAAAGCCTTCCCGGGCTTCAACTTTACTTGGTTTCCAGCTTTGACCTGCATCCGAACTGCGTTTCTTCTTTTGTTTAACAGCCGCAGTGTTTAAAAAAAACGGTATGGTGGTATGCGGCTAAATTTTATGAATCTTCATTTGATGCTGAAAAAAATAGAAGAAGTAAGCAACAAATTTTATTATAAGTAATAAATAAAATAAAACCTTTGTATTGTTATATTATATGAGCAGTAAACCACCGAAATATACAGGGTGGAAACGGTAAACGGGGCACTAAGGGGAGCTACATTAACCGTTGCAGCTACATGAAAATGGTCTTAGGAAACTATCATTAACTTTTTGTAAAATTTTGATCCCAATTCACAGATTTAAAAAAAAATGTACAGTTAGCAAGAGAATTTATTTATAAATAATTGCCATTTTAAGTACACAAAACAGTTTTTTGATGCCAATCTATCCTGTTTCTAATACTGATCAAAAAGTTTTTGTAGATCGACCCAAGTTGCAGTACTCAAAAAGTCAGAAAATGCAAAAAATAACTTTCAGCGGGACAGTAAGTACCTATGATTCCTAATTACAATTTAAAAAAAAAATACAGTTAGCAAGAAAATTGATATCTAATAATAATAATTGATATTGATATGGTCTTAGCGTTAACCGTTTCCACCCTGTATATTTATAATTAGATATTTCTTTCATACTTACAATTGGTAAGAGTGACCAGTTCATGAAAAAATGGTTCTGTTGTTTTTTTCTTTTACAGTTCCTATATCCTGATTTTCAATAATGGAAAATGAATAAACAAATTGTCTTTTTAAATACCATGTACAGCATCAAAGTCTATATGCATCTGGAAAATAAAAATGCATATCTTTATTAGTAACAATAAACAATAATAGAAAAAATGAGAGTCAAGACACTTTTATTTTTACCCGACTGCGGCGAAGCCCAAAAGGAGGGTTATTAATTTACTGCCAGATCTCATGCCAAAACAATACTGTTTCAATTTCAATGAATTATAATTGGGAATGCTTATATACAATATTACGGATTATCAGATTTAGTGACTGACACAAATATGGTTTATCTATACATACATAAATATGGGTTATATTTAATTCGTGAAAACGAACGTGAAAATAGGAGAGAAATCGTGCCCACATCCACTTTTCTCGTAATGCTCGCTCGATAATTTAAAAAGCAAACTCGAAACAGTAAATGTGATAGGGTACCTACCTATTTCCTTACTCAACATGGATTCATATCACCCGGGGGTCAGTGGGTCGTCTTAAGGGAAGGGGCCTCCGGGTTTATTACATTTTCAATCAACACCATACAACAAACTAGCGAGTGCGATAAGTAGGTACTTACGGGTGAATACTGGTATTAGAGCCTCTAACTCCCTGTCTTGAGGAGTTCGGTAACGTCTTCCATTTCAATTCATAGATTTATAATATGTTACACTTTCAATGTCAAAGGACAGGATCACTGCACTTGTAGGTAGGTATAGTCTAATCGACGGTTCCACCAAATAATCTTTGAAGACACTGCTAAACACTGAAATTACTTGATACTTGATACTACAAAGTTTCTAAGAAAAGGAGCACTTGGAGCACAGCTGAAGTCCAACTTCGTTTCGTTTTTTAAAATTTTCCGATTATTGGATTAGATTTAAACTGGTTTTGACTCGCTTGCAGAGACGACAAACCACCAGCGCGCGGCGCGTGCCGCGCGCTGGTGGTGTGCGGGGTGGGGTACCCGGACTAGGGAGGAATAGGGAAGGGCGGATCTCTTGAATAAATCGATCAATCGAATGATCAATTCAACAAATATGAAAGTCGATACAACGTTTTAGTTTTAGTAGAATGTAACAATAAATTTTAGTTGATGTAATTATCAGATCTTAGTTAAATCAACTAAGACATGTTTGTTAATTTTATAAATAAAACTTATCGAAACGATTACTTGATTTGATTGCTTTTACTATTTTATTCTGAATTGATTCAACAGACGTATTTGTTTAAGTTAACTAAATAAAAATGATTAAGTCATGCAAAGAAGAAAATTGTGATGCCATCAACAATTATACATGTTAGAATTAATAAACGTACCTACATTGTTCGTTCAATCACAAATGAACTTGCTGTTGTAACTAATTAGCTATCGTTGAGTTGCCTAATATAATGGTAGTTTTATTCAATTTAACGTCAACTAAGAAAAAATCCCTCTTAGTTGGCTTAAATTTTTTAGAGTGTAACTTCGCGATGAAACCCATTCGCATTGAAACCCATATAAATTGAGTTGTGACACTTGTATTCGACTAGCCTTGTAAAAACTTGTCATAAAGGTCTGTTGTACATGCCCGTCGGGGCTGCGGGATGTTGTAAGAGATGCGCGGCCTTGACATATAGGGCTAAGAAGGAACATGGGTGGTTTTTAGTCGGTAGAAGTCTGACACTCTCTTTCGCTCTGCCCAAGAGCGGGAGGGTTTATTCGATGATTTTCCACCCACCATAAAAACATGTACTTGTACATTCTGTTTTGAGCTTGCTTGTCATGTAGTGATTACATTGTGAATTATTTTGGATCAATTTTTCACAGGTTTTATTTTCAGCAAGTCTGTTTTATAACGAATTGTTAGTAAATGATAAACAACAGAATTTGTTGGCAAAACATGTGTTTCTTTCCCTTTACATCTACATAAATTTTGCCGTCTAGAGATTTTTCCAAAATAATTTGTTAGTTTACAACTACATAATCAAGTAACCTAACCCTTTTACGTCAGTAGTAGAATGATAGGTACTCTGTTTTACAAAGAGAATACGTTAACCGTAATAAAGTAATGCTACCAGCAAAATAACATTGTCGAGGCGGAACAATAGATGAGGTTGACATAGGATCGGAAAGGACTGCGTAGACTTGTATATACATTGTATTGTTTATCGTATATGCAACCCTAACCAGCTTGAATGAGGTAATTGTGAAGCAGCAACAATAAAAAAGGTCACTTCAATTGAATTATGACCTTGACCTTTAATACTCCTATTAGTAAGTAATCATCATCTGCCTAACCTTTTCCCAACTATGTTTGGTTCGGCTTCTAACCCGATGCAGGTGAATTTCATACAAGAATTTTATATGAAACGACTAACTTTTCGACCATCACAACCCAGTTAGTACCTACTGGGTACCACGATAACCTTCAGACAGTTCAGACTTTCAGACCGCCGACTATCAATACTGTCAATTTTTTATTATAAAATGTCGGCCCTCACTAGGAATTTGTATAGTGGATGCGTTAACAAACATTTAAATTCACATACACAAACAAAACACCCAGACTACTATCTGTAGGCCATACAAATATTCACGACACCCAGTCCAGCAGTCCCATCGCTCAGCCTCTGCGCCAACCGTGCCGTCAGACAAATGACAGTCAGGACCATCGGCTTAACTTGCTTTTGAGGGCACGGAAGAGACTCAGTATGTAATGTGTGGCAAGCGGGACTCAACCTAAAGATTGACCTTTTTTTAGCCCCAAACTCGTCCTTACTGTTGGCAAGTACCTACCACTACTTAATTATTATTTGAGTTACGGGATTCGGGGAAAAGCTGAGGTCAAGTGATAATTCTTGTCTTGTTTACCGTACCGTACTTGTGTACCTTTGGAAACCATCATTTTGGGAATTGTAAATCTGAAACAACAAAAAGGTCACTTGAATTGTAACCTTTGACCTTGGAAGTATAGTGAAGTACTTACTTGATTGTCTGAATGAAGTAATTCTGCGAAGGAGCACGATCGAGTGGAAATTCTGAGAATCACAACTGAAATATCAGTAATTCATGGATCGGTATAAAATAACAGGGTTCTTTGCTGTTGATGGATGATGTTTTAATATCAAAGTTACAAAACAGAGTAAATAATTTCCACTGTGTTAGGGCTCGTTTACGGAGACGGGGCGTCGCGCGGCGCGAGCAGAAGGCTTGTCGCGTGCTATTTTATTTATTCGTAGCGTCCACCGCAACAACCGCTGCATTTTAAAAACGCTTCTTGTAAAACGTCATTCGAAATCGTTAAAGTTTTCATACATCGCCATGTGCTTGAATTAAAAATGCACAACGCGCCATGCGATGCCCCGCGTCTCCGTAAACGAGCCCTAAGGGAATCAATCAATCAGTCAAATCAGCAGTTTTATACATTTACACTAAGCAATAACATTTTAAGTACTCGTGTGCTCGTGTCATGTAATGAATTCATTGTAATAGTCTTCATAAAAATATCCCTTACACTCGTTAAGTGGTAAACACGATTGTATCTGCCAAAAACGCGATAAGGGGTAACTGTAATCGTGTAATATTCGAAATAAATTGTCAGTTGCTTTATCGGAGCTGAATAGTTATGTCAACTCATTTAATTTAGTTGCTTTTTAGGGTTCCGTAGCCACATGGCAAAAACGGAACCCTTTTTTCGGATTCGTCATGTTTGTCTGTCCGTCTGTATGTTTTTAGACTTTATTCGGAAACTGTTTTCAGAGACTTCAAACTTGGTTCGTAGATGTATTTAATGAACCGCTTTACAATTTTTATGCAAAAATAAAAGATTAAGAGGGGCCGAGGGCTGTGGATTGTTCACAAGTTACCTCAGCATCGACATATAGGGCGAAGAAGGAACATGGGTGGTTTTTAGTCGGTAGAAGGCTGACACTCCCTTTCGCTCTGCCCGAGAGCGGGACCCCATATTTGATAATTTTCCACCCGCCAAAAAAAAAAGAAAACAAAGGGGTGTCTCCCCATAAATTGAACTGAAACTAAAAAAAACTTTATTCATCAAACCTATACGTGTAGGGTGTCTTTAGACAGGTCTTAGAAAATTACACTGAGGTTTCTAATACCATTGTTTCTCAAAGTCAATCGTTTGAAAGATTATTAGTACACTTCCAAAGCGGCAAAATGAGTGTCCCCAGGCCCCCCGCCCCCTTTAACTTTTAAACAACAAAAACTAGTTTGGACAGTATATAGAAAACCGCAGTTTTCAGTCCTTAAGCTCTTTGTACAAAAACCTATAAAGCCTAGACAAACATATTCACATACCTACATACAAATAGAAAATAATATAGGTACACAGCAATATAGGGTTACGTCAACAGTAACCAAAACGTGAGCTGAATTAACAGATACGATCTTATTGTCATGTTAATTTAGGAACGAATATAATGACACAGAATAGTGTGTATAAGTTCGTTCTGTACATGTTTTTTTTTATTTTAGGGATGTTACAGAGGCCATTTTAGCAGAGGCTGAATTAAAAATTGTATAAAAATTAAGGATAATATTATTGGCTTTTACGTCAAGAGCGAAGAATGTAAAGAAATAATGTAACTGTCAGTCAGGCAATTAACAAATTGAGCGCCTTCTTATAGACACAATTAAAAAGCCATTGTTTTATCAGATGGTGTTCGTAAGGCGCGCGAGGAGTTAAATGGGCGTACTCTTGACACTCTTAATCTCAATCTTGTCCAGAAGGCAGAGATGAGGTCGACGATGAAACAAGTTAACAAAAGAAGCCCAAAACATAAAAAGATATGAATTGAGGTTGTTTAATCTCCCGTCGGGGCTGCGGGTTGTTCCCGTCGGGGCTGCGGGTTGTTCCCGTCGGGACTGCGGGTTGTTCCCGTCGGGGCAGCGGGTTGTTCAAAAGAGATACCGCAGCCTCAACACAAAGGGCTAAGAAGGAACATGAGAGGTTTTTAGTCAGTCGAAGACAGACACTACCTACCGATCTGCCCAATGCGGGAGGAGTCATATGATAATTTTTCAACCTCCAGAAAAAAAAAGGTTTTTTTATTTTTATTGGGACAAGCCCGCCACACTATTCCCAAACCACTGTAACTCCTGTAAGCCAGAATCAACAGTGGCGACCACAAGAAAAGCGCCGAGACAATGAAGCTCGACGAAGTCCCAGAGAAATGATTTGACTGTCTTGGATCCCGCAACGAAATTAATCAGAAAATAATAGCGGAGGAGTAGAAAAAAAAGGTTGATCCCACACTAAATTAGAAGGAGGTGTAATTTCTTGAGGTGTTCCACGTTTTCAGAGGCAAAGGCAAGATACTGCTACAAGCCCAAGTGAAAGTTTTTATGCAGTTCTTGAACTCATTGTTTATGACCATGATTTGAAGAAGAAATACGCTGTCTTGTTAGTTGAGTGATCTTTCTCTTATTAGTTACAAGTAAGCAGTAAAAACTTAGTTAAGTACCGAAGTTGGTCAACAAACGAATGACCAATTTCAATTCTCGAGTTTTTTTTCCTTTTTATATCCAAATATACTAACAAAATAATGATTTCAAAAGGCGTCGTTACATACTTTTTTTATTCATACCTATTCAGGAAAACGATGATGCCTCTTTACCGAATAAAATTAAATATATTTATTTTGGTAGACAAGATTGGTTGGTAGGCATACAATATTGTGGGAATCTCTGTGTGATATCCAAAAATAAGATCCCTTCATTTATTTTTTAATTTTCCATCAAAACTTTTTAAGCACGTCTCATAAAATCAAAATCAATCGTCATATCTTCAAATATGGCTGAATATCAGTACTTTTGAAACTGTAAATTACACAGAACAGTCCCCCAAAATGCCCACTCCTCGCCATGGAACATTTTGGCCAAACATTACAACGTTACAGGCGTGATTTTAAATTCATTTTGGTAGGTAGACAAGTTATTTTTTGTACACAAACATTCATTAATTTCCTACCAAAACTGCACAACTACAAAGCCAGTTTTGAAACACGTCACACTGAAATTCGTTTGTCTCCTCTGACCAATGTCATCATTGCCACAGGGCTTGTCCGGTCTCTGATGCCACAACCATATCCTGTGTGACATGTCGCCCACGTGCATCCAAATACCAGTATTACCTGACCCCTCTTATAAAGAAGAACAGATCAAATGGTGTGAGAAGAGGGGTCAGTTAATACTGGACACTGACTGTACAATGCCCCCGGCTTTCCTCACGTGACACGCTTTCATGTTGGGAACACATCTGAAAGCGTTAGGAAAGGCTGAAAATGAAATTGTTTGGTAAACAGTAAGTTGAAAATGGATTGAGGCAATTTTAATTAAACGTATTTAATTTGATTTAAAGTTAAAGTTTTTTATTCGCTTAACATAATGTATAAAGTAAAAGTATAGAGATCGTCGTCATCAATGGCGAACTATTAATCAGTGTTAATAATAATTTTATAATAAAAGTGACAGCGGTTAGGTATATAACCGCTGTCACTTTTATTATAAAATTATTAGCATAAATAAAGCATAAATTATAAATTATTAGCAGGAGCAGCTGTGGCCCATTGGTGGCGGCCCCGACTTACGAACAGTAGGTCGTGGGTTCGAACCCAGGCAGGCACATTACTTTGTGTAATTTATTTCATCACCGCTGCTCTCAAAACGGTGAAGGAAAACATCGTGAGGAAACCGGCATGTCTTAGAACCTAAAAATTCGAAGACATATGACATCTAACAATCCGCACTGGGCCATATGGATTATAGCCCATTCCCTCTCAAAGAGAGGAGGCCTGTGTCCCAGCGGTGGAAACATTAACAGGCTGTCGATGATAATTTATTAGCAACACTTCTAATTTCTTAAAAGTATGTTGATATTGTCAGTCAAAGATAATGTTTAGTACATTCCTTCCTTTTAATCAACCAATATTTTATGTACCTATCAACTCAGCCTTGGCAATCTACCTACTGCTGGACTTAGGCCACTCCTATGCTGTGCTACCACTTTGTTCTTCAGCTATCTTATCCAATAATAAATAATAATAATAATAATAATATTCCACAACTATCACACAACGCCATCTAGTCCCAAGCTAAGCAGAGCTTGTGTTATGGGTACTAGACAACTGATAAACATACTTATATATTTCTAAATACATACATATTATAGATAAATTACACCCAGACACAGAACAAATGATCGTGCTCATCACACAAACATTTGTAGCAATATGTATGTATGTACCAATATGTATAGTATGTGCCACTCCAATTATTTCTTGGTCTACTAAAGCTTCAAGATGTAGAACAACGTACCTGCAAAAATAAAAATACAATTCCCCACACTAAACTCGAGAAACTCCGAAACGAAACTCATTATCCGCACAACGACGTCAAGTGACGGTCAGCAAACAAAATCCCGTATTTACATAAACAGAAATACGGAATTTAATCTACCATGAAGTCGTAACAGGCAAATAATCCGCATCCCCAAAAGATAACATTCCGATACTAACAGGGTTTTGCGTACGGAATTTCTATTCCTAATTAAACTTATTTGGGGCGTGACTGAAATGACATCTGTGAGTTCCAGTAATGACAGTACTGGTGCCAAATGGACACTGTTGGCTGGCTAAAACCGTATCGCAGAGTATGGCATGTTTTTGTGACTGTGTTGTGCCAATACTGGTATTATGAACCGTCCTATATTAAATTATTGACATGTTAGATTTTATTGCATTGCATATTTTCACAAAAGTCAGAATTAGTGAAACGAGATTTCCGTTTGAAATGCTTTATGAATTGTTGCGAAATTCAATTTCAGGTTTTGAAATCGAGACGAATGAAATTATTATTTGATTTTAATTTGCTTGTATTGAAATTAAACAACAATATGTAGCGGAAAAGTTAGAAAATAAATTGATAGGCAATCGCTCCATGTAAAATATTGGTATATTTTTAAATGTGACTGGAAGCCGACCTCAACATAGCTTTTATATATTTTTATTTGTTTATTTAATAATTATAAGTTTCTTACATTTAAACAAAGCACACACTTAGATCTCTGGGGTCTGTCTATCTTAGCATGCCATGGCCTGAGATTTGATCAACGCGCTATCATCAGTTAGGTTCTAATCAAGTTTATAAAGTGTTATTTTATCTTACGCTTTACGTTTTTATTATTCATTGAGTCTCTAATGTCTACAGGTATTTGGTTTAGTAAGTTGGGTATTGAAAAGGAAGCGGTACGCCATAAAAGTTATTTTTGCGGGGCACTTGAAATCATTTTGATTTGGCTTGGTGCGTATTCACGTCACATTTGACTGGAATTTGAATATCGCTAGTTGGAATACGGCTAGGCAGCTAATGATGATATTGTAAAAAGAATATCCAAAGGTACATGTACCACAGGGCGCAGTTGATAAACCATCCAAATATTCAACTCTAAACCATTTCGAGATATTAATTAAATTGAAACAGAACTCAAAACAGGAAGACCTTGATTGTTTAATTAAACATTGTTTCTTCTCCTGATTTCAGAATCAAAACATTTTAATCCTAACTTGATATTCAATTAGAAAATCTAAGGGTCGTAACTCACTCAAAGTTGAAGACAGTATCATGAAGAGAATTTAGTGGCACTTGTGTTGGTCGAAAGTTTATGAGAAACGGCCATATTAATTTTGGTTTAGACGTAATTATATTGAAATTAACTTGTTTGCTGATGCGGCTGTTGTTAGGGTTTCGACTCTAGTTTGAGTTTGTGTTAGTTAGTGTGATTTTGAGGTTTGAGTTTCGGTAGTGTGCCTAGGAAGCACCTTTGGAGGTGGGACTTACTTATTTACAGCGGTTCTTCTTAGAAGCGTCACTTTGGTTGATGGATGGATTATGCAACAATAACGTATTCGAAAGTAAGATGTAGTGTTAGAGACTAATACCAGTTACTTACCCGACTACGGCAAAGCCAAAGGAGGGTTATGATTTTGACTAGCTATTTATGTATGGTCATCAGTTCCCTCATAGCTCCTAATCTATATACTTTTCCAGCGTCTTTGCTTTTTGTCGTCAGGTTTTAGTTTTTAACTTTTTATTTACTTTATCACTCAAATGGCTACCCAAATATTGAGACGTTGAAATTTGCACTCTACGCCAAACTCCAACGGTGTATTTCTATTTAATGATAATTTTGGCCTGTATCTGGTATCATTATTTTATTCATCACTATGTTTATTATATTTATAACATAGTATTGAACACAAAAATATTAGTCAAAGGCACAGTAGACAATTGTATAGATGTGTAGTCTAGTTTTACATCGAGGAGAGGTATCGTATAGTTGAATGTCAGGGATAAGTTAACATCATCTGCCTAGCCTTTTCCCAACTATATTGGGGTCGGCTTCCAGTCTAACCGGATGCAGCTGAATACCAGTATTTTACATGGAGCGACTGCCTAACTGACCTCCACAACCCAGTTTATACTAGGTAATACGATACCCTTTGGTAAGACTGGATAAGGGACATGAAGCAATATTTACACAAACGAATCTTTCATAAACTTATCGTCTATTATTAGAAGGACTAGTATTGTGTGTAGTATTAAAAGGGTACGTTAAAATTGACTTAAAGCGTTTTATTAATTTGATACTTAAGATCTCACTTAGACCGAGGTGGTTCCCTAAATAACTTTACCAATAAACGAAAAATCAATTTTCTATCCATCAACAAGATTTGGTTTTTTTCAACTAGCTGATGCCAGCGGCTTGGCCCGCGCGAATTTTGGTCAAATTGTATACTAAAATCTTCCTAGTGAAACACTCTATTAATTAGTTAAGTTTATCGCGAACAGACAGACAGCTAGACGAAACGGAGGACATCGTTTTATAATAATATGTAGTGATGAAAACTAGGCCATGCCAATGAAATCCTTGAAATTCTCTCAGCTAGCGTTTGTTTAACCGTAGCTGTAGAGAAGTTACCCAAATAAACTTTTAATTCGACCTCGTTTTGTTTGTGTAATTTGGGTAACTGTCCCTTAGCAAACGATAGAGCGACTAAAACAGACAGATTAGGGGTAAAACAGCCCAGCGCTAAGACATTCTGTATATCAAACTAAGACTTCGCAAAATCAATTACAGGATTTTTCTAAAAAAAAAATTGCGTAAAAAAATATTGTGCTGATAGATGATGATGATGATATTCTATTCAGTACATCTATCGTACTGATTAGAACATGGGTCATAGAATTGGTTAAGGTGAATGCTCCAGGGTAGCCAGCGAAATTAGAATTTTCTCACGTTATTTTTTCATTTTGCAGGTCAGTATCAGGTTTTATGTTGATTAAAAAATAATTCACATACGTAATGCATATTATATTTATTGAGAAATAATCATTAAAATCATGAAAATAATTCTCTTGATTTTATTTGATTCCATTGAGTGACTATTTGATGGAAAAGGAATTCAAGGAAGTTATATGAGCTGAGAGGGTTGTATTGGTGATTTTAATCATTATTACTCAGTAAAGTCACATTTATTATGGTCGCGAATCCTATTTTATTTAACTTACAAACTGACGCTGACCGTTCAAAAAACGTAAGAAAATTGAAATTTCGCAGGCTACCCTGAAGCAACCACCTTAAAGTAAAGTTACAGTATTTTAAAATAAGAATTTGTAAAAATGGTGCCCTCTTTAATCCGGTGTTACGCGTCGATTATCGGATAGAAAACCACGATAGTTATAAATCATGAATATTTTTCGACGTTGTTAATATTGGATCCTGTACCACTTTTTTTTATTTGCTTTTCACGCCTGGGCAAAGGCCTCACTTCTATTTTTTAGATGTTGCGGCTCTTTCAGCCAATTAATTAACACCACAACAACCGTCGAGAACCCGCTAGTTTCTCTAGTAAAGTTACCCGTTTCTCGCTTATCGTCAACGTTGGGACATTTGCTCATGTTTCTAATGTTTGTGTAAATTAGGCGCGTCCTATGTTGAATTTTACATGTTAGTTACATTAATATTTTACTCAATTTGAAGTACACGAAGCTTTTACTGTTATCTTTTTTTTGTTTTCAGTTACTGGACAACTTGTTTCATGTTCGGAGTATTAATACGTTTTTTACCTAGCTTCTGCAAATTTTTTGTTTGTTAACTCAATAATGGTGTACTTTACAGCCAATTGCAAATCACCGAGTTCCTAAAATGTCGTATTTAAACGCGGTGGCCCTTTTTTTTTTTTTGACGGGTGGAAAATCATCCGCCACTCTTGGGCAGAGCGAAAGGGAGTGTCAGTCTTCTACTGACTAAAAACCACCCATGTTCCTTCTTAGCCCTTTATGTCGAGGCCGCGGTGACTAGTGTACAACCCGCAACTAGTGTGCAACACGCAGCTACTGTTCAACCCGCAACTAGTGTACAACCCGCAACTAGTGTGCAACACGCAGCTACTGTTCAACCCGCAACTAGTGTACAACCCGCAAACGCGGTGGCCCTTACGCGACGTTCAATCGGAAACTATAAATAATGGAGTAGTCAATATAGTCAATCGCTTCATATCCGAACTGCCTAAGTAGTTTATTTTTCATTCTCTATGTAAATTCAGAAATATTCATTGTTTACCAAACTGAATGCCAACTTTAATTAACTGTATCGAAGCACAACCATCATTAAATTATAGGTAGTATAAAATTCCACACAGTATTATTGACAATACAAGTATGGCAATATGTGAAAATGTATGAGATTTTTAAGACATTTTCATCCCTTTTTTTGTTATAGTAAAATATATAATCACCAAACTCATCACAACATCGAACAAAAACCTAAACACATAAGGACGCGAACTCACAACCTCTGACACTGCAATCCATGCCATTAGCCCCAAGGCTACCATCGCTCTGTGACATTAGCTTGAAATTCTCCAGCACTATCGGCTCATTATTTCTGCCATCCCACAGTTCATCCCTTTGTTTGTCTGCACGAGATAATGAAGTATCCTTTGCAGATCAGATAGCGACGGCACCATTGTTTCCAACAATGGGTGACTTGTATAAGAATTTCAAGCTAAATTTTCGCACTAAGTTTTTCGGCTATTAAGATAGTAATAATAATAATAATAATAATAATATTCCACAACTATCACACAACGCCATCTAGTCCTAAGCTAAGTAGGAACCAAAATTTCTGTTGTTGTTCAGGATACGGGTTTTAATGTGGAATGTTTGGTTGTACGTTGTGTTTTTTTGCACTATTTTTGTTCGTGTGGATGTGGGTAGTTATGAAATGAAACTAAACTTTATCGTCCCAATTTTGCAGACACTTAATGAAAACAAAATAACTTAAAAAAACGCATTTCTAAATTAGTCATACAAAATTCTTACACATTAATTAGCCTACCCTTCACTGCCTACTCTTTGAAAATACGAACGAAATACAGACATGGTGTAATCAACCCCACCAGCACAGTTTGAAGTTTTCGAAATTATTGCTTAATGCGAAATCTTCATACAGTGATTGCTTTAACCGTACAAAAATACGGGACTGCGGGTTGCCCCGGTAGGCTGCGGATTGCTCGAAAGAGGTACCGCGGCTTCGCCAAAAAGGGTTTAGAATGAACACGGGTGGTTTTTACTCAGTAAAAGTCCCTGCCGCTCTACCCTAAGCGGGAAGAGTCATTTCATGGATGGAACCCCCCAAAAAAAAGGGCCTTTAAGCTCAAGTTGACCAACGAGCCAGTACAGTACAAAACACATCCATTTCCATTTAATTCACCAGTGCTTCCATTTTATACTACTATCGTGTAAATGAATTCATTTAGTCGGAACACTATCTCTTTGTAGTCTGAGTGAAACTATCAAGTACTACAAAGTGATTGAAAAAAAAGAAGTGCGTAATAGACCGTGATGTTATTTTTCTTTATCTTTGTGAACTGTATTAAATGTAAAGTCTGAACAGCTAGTACTTAGGCTACGACTTTTCTATCTACTTTTAGTACTACATAGTTTTATAGACAAAGGTCGTGAGGAAAGTTTTGAGATGTGAATGTGGATTGGTATAAGATTGAAGAGGATCAAACATATGATAAATGAACTGATATATTGATTTTTATGAATATTAGATATTGAAAACGCTTTACCAATACTATTGCAGACGAAATTTCAATATTAATTAACTGCAGTACTTAGAGATATTTAATGATTACTTAAGCCGTCACTTAGTAAAGATTTGACATTTTTGTATGACAAAACTGCCAAAACCTTTACTAAATGATGGCCTAAGCAATCGTTAAAGCTCTCTGAGTGCGGCAGTAAGTGTGTAAACTTAAATAGCCCTAGTCTTCAAGCACAAAATGTATGTCCAGATCCACAACTTGGACATAAATAGTAACAAAACAATAAAAAAAGTAGATAAAAAACAAAAAACCCCGACTGAAAAATCTGAAAAGCAAAAAACAAGCACATTTAAATTAAACATAACTTGGAAGCAGGCGGGGTCCATTCTATTTTCATTTTATATATTCAAATGAAACCCGCCTGCTTCCAAGTTTTGTTTAATTCATCATTCAGCCATCTTACAATGTCCAGGCTACTACTGTAACATCTAAAAGGAAAAATAAATAGCAATCGAACCCAGGACCCACCTCACTTCAGGAGTCACCTCACATGTGACTACGAGACTAACGGTAGTTTAATGTGAGCGAATCATTATTCTATCCCTGCTATATCTTTCTGCTTTTTTCTTTCTTTATTCTTTATCTTTCGTTGCTTTATGTGTATGTTGAACAACAATGCTCATTGTCTTGTTCTGATTCTCTGTAATATAATATTTTGTGATAAGTGAACAAAAGAGCATCGTCAGTATGCACCACTTTGTGCTTAGTGAGGATGCTCTGTTATACACTACTATATTTTTGAACACATACGAACAAATAATACACTTTTAATTGTTTTCTGAAGCAATTCGTTTTCTGACTATCTAGTTACGTAATATTTTGTGATAAGTGAACAAAAGAGCATCGTCACTATGCACCACTTTGTACTTAGCGAATCATATTTTAGAACACATACCAAGATTTGTAGTACAAATTAAACGCGTTATATTGTTTTACGCAGCAGTTCGTCTTTTCCACAATAAGACATAATAATAGCTTGTAATTGTCACTCCGCAAGGCGAGTAACTTTTCTCTCATAGAGAATGAAGGGACATTAATCATTGCGCTTCCCGCCCGTTTGTTGGTCACTTCAGACTATTATGTCCTGGTTTTCTCGCAATGTTATCCTTCGGTGCACTTATTGTGTGCAAGATTAATTTGAGAATGGTTGTTTCTTCAGAGTGGGTGATAGAACTTGAGATTTATACATATACAATGTACCTAATGGGCCATTCACAATTAGTCAGTTTTTTTTAAGTCTTATTTAAAAGGAGGCCAGCCTATTGCTATTAATCGAGCACGAACGCACACTCCTTGACGGTTGCTGAAAATTTCTAATAGAACAACCCAATAACACTATGCGCTACCCGGGCAACAAACCCTGGACCTCATCAATCAAAGAAGCAGTATTGTATTTTTAGAAGCCTTAAACTGAAATTGATTATCTTAATAATTCAGTTTGTTTTACACAAGTTTGCCTGATTATTTTATGTATAACAAGTTCGTAACAAACAATTTCCTCGGTAGACTTTTTGCGTAGGCGAGGGTAACTTTGTTTCTGAGTTAATCCTCATTTCAGACTAGATAAGAAAGTTTGTTGAACGAATAAGTGCCATCGTATGTCTCCTAATTCGATTACTACCAGTCACTAAGAGCTGATTTGCTTTGTTCTTTGCACCCATCACGAAAATAAAATCGGTTTTCCATAAAACGGACAACGACTTTGGAAACAAACATTATAATAAACTCGAAGTCTTTACCGAAATCACTATTGCCACTATTATGTAATAAAAGACAGAATTAAGTTGGCTCAAAAAGAAATATTCCTTATCCTTCGAAAATAAACTGAAAAAAAACCTAGACAAAACACATTTGTTTTTATTACTTATTTTCTACTACTCATATTGCGTACGAGTAAAGGTTAAAGTCATCCGATTTCATAATACCAGCCTTTTAACACAAATATATATAGCCGGGTACTCGAAAAACGTTCTAAAACGAAATATCGGTTCCCTCGATTCGATTGTACTCGACATTTCCTGAGTTTTTCGTTATATCATATTATAAGTGAAGGATATATTAAAAATAGGGCGTGCCCATACTGTCTCCTCTCCTTGAATTGATTTTAGGGTGTGATCGAGAATTCCGCAGTGTGGAGTTATTGGGAGGGACAGTTTACTTGTCTGAGGATATTGATATAGGCTAGTAATTGAGCTGTAGAGGTTAGGAGGGAGTTGCTCCTCGTTCAATATTGTAACGACAGTGGTAAAAAAATAAACAGGAACTGATTAATTATTTTATTCGGGCAGAGTTTCCACTGACAAGACCTCGAAACTGAGCTTACAGGGCATTATATAGACTTATATCCCCACCGGAGGCATCCGGTAGTTATGGCAGTGTCTTCGCTTGACTGTGATTGGCTCGCTAGTGGTTGCTAGAGTGGCTTGGCTATGGTTGCCTATCATTCGCTGGCTAGAGTGGCATGGCTATGGTTTGCTGTCATTGGCTGGCTAGGGTGGCACGCTGTGAGCAGGCTGTTTATTTATTATTTATTTATTTATTTAGGGACAAAAAACAGTTACACGTTACAATTTGTATATCGCAGCTAAATTGATAAATTTAATAAACGTATAACCCACACTATTGTCCACGGATTCAAATTTCAAATACATACTTAAAAGACGAAAGGACGGGCGGTCACATATATTAATTTGTGAATTAAAAGAAAATAAAAAAACCAAGTTATGAAAGGTTGTCGGTAAGCAAAGCTATAGCCGTTTTCTGTTGTAACAATATCAACTGATGTTAAGCTACTAATTAACTTCTAATGCTCTGTTGACGATCTCCGGTGATACATATATAAACTCATGCCCTTTACCTATTGATTGTTTGGGTTGGTAAAAATCACAGAACGCCACCTTCTATTATGCTTACACACTACCTCTGCCTCGTCGACGTTCATACATCTGGTCATATACGCACGCCAGTCATGAGTCAGTGACTCATATCAGTGATACGGCTTGCACTAAACAACACAAAACTCGTATGTTTCACGTATTTTCTTTGCCTGAGTACCGACGCGAAGTTTGTCGAAATAGGGTAGATAACAAAAAAAATCTAATTAGTCCGTCAGATATATTTCCAAAAAATACTGGACACGTTTTTTTATTTTTTCACGTAAACTAACAATGAAGACGATACAGTGCTTTAAAAACTCGTGTGGCGTCATTTTCTGAGACATTACTATGCTATTCTTTAGCGGTCAGTGACGTGACAACACCCCACTCAAATCTTAATCGCGTTTTATCTTCGTCAATTTTTATTGGTTTGATAAAACAAAAAATACGTATCCAATATTTTTCGATAACCTAACAGACGGACTAATTAGAATTATATTTTTTTAATCAGTAAACATCCCTATTGTATTCACGCCTTCAAATCCTTAAAGGCAGATACAGAGGTGTTGTATAGAATGTCTAGAAAGTTTTGTTTAAAGGAAAACTCGTATTGTGTTACTTAGTGTTGTTGCCGCAATAGGCTTGTAGCTTGAGCACGTGTTCAAGGCCAAGTGGGAACATATTTGAGGCGGGAGGTAGTTTGCAATATTATATACACTGTTACACTTACACCCAGCTGTTTGTTTTAATTAAGGTTGGGTAGAGTACCGATCTACATAATATTAAGGTTCTCTTGCACGACAAACTACTAAATATATTAAGTGATTATTGAAATAATTCACTGCCTAATGTGTTATTGGGTTTTCACAGACAGACACAGAATCGATTGTCATTATAGAATCTGAAGTGAAAAGATTTGGAAGAGCTCCAATCTTAGCATTGGGTGACCAAAGGTTGAAGAAGACGGATTGAATGACTTTCAGGTGCAAGTGGATTGAAATAACGTTTTTAACAAGCTTTTTAAGAACCACCGAGTGATATGAAACCTGGCACATTAAAAAAATCTTTAAAAAAACTATTCATAGACCGATATTACTTTTCTCAATTTCTGAATATATAATGTCAGGGGACGCAGAATGTATATACCTACAGGTATTATTGTTAGCGCTAAATTGATTCCCGTCCAATGATACCGTGAGGGTGGATTGTAATATCCGACCCAGTATTACATATTAGGAATGCAATGTGCCTTACGTGTTATATGTGTAATTTGATGTCGTAGTGGAATTTACTAAAATTGAATCTGTGTTTTCGCGGGGTATTTTATTGGAGCGGCAATTACATACGCTATAATGGCTACCATTTTTTTTGAGCTTCGTAAATCATCAAATTACTCCTCCTGCTCCGAGCAGAGTGGGAGAGAGTGTCAGACTTCTACTGACAAAAATAATAATAATAATAAATTCATTTATTCAGGTAATTTTACACCCGCGGCCATTTGTAAACAAAAGATGAAGATCAATCATCAAATTACTCCTCCTGCTCTGAGCAGAGTGGGAGGGAGTGTCAGACTATTACTGACTAAAATAATAATAATAATAAATTCATTTATTCAGGTAATTTTACACCCGTGGCCATTTGTAAACAAAATATGAAGACGATACAGTGCTTCGAAAAGTCGTGTCAAGTCGTGTGACGTCACAAGGTTAGTACTTTTACACCCACAAAGTGACGTCAAAAGCCCCCACTCATGTTCTTTGACACGTTTTATTTTCGTTAATTTTTATTAATTTGATAAAGCAAAAAACACGTACATAATATTTTTCGATAATCTAACAGACGGACTAATTAGATTTTTTAGGTTAAACACCCTATTATACATAAAATAAACACATTAACTACAATTTCCTAATCGGCACTGGAACGGATACCTGCCACAGCAATGCCCGATAAAAGGGCAGTCCAAAAACCATCCATGTTCCTTGTTAGCCCTTTGTGTCCGAGGCTGCGGTATCTCTTTCGAACAACCACTGCTTCTATCATCTCATCATCTGCCTAGCCTTTTCCCAACCATATTGGGGTCGGCTTCTAGTCTAACCGGATGCAGCTGAATACCAGTATTTTACATAGAGCGACTGCCTATCTGACCTCCACAACCCAGTTAATACTAGGTAATACGATACCCTTTGGTAAGACTGGATGTCAGACTTTCAGGTCACTGACTACCTATAACGACTGCCAAAGATCTATATACGGCACCCGAGACCAACAGCTTAACGTGCTTTCCGAGGCACGGAGGAAACTCGGTATGTAATGGGCGGTCACCCATCCACAGATCGACCTAGGCAAGCGCAGCTTAACCTAAAGATCGACCCTAGTGGCAGTTCTTATAAAGCCACGAGCTCCTCCAACCACTGCAACCACTGCTTCTAAATAAGTGAATAAATTCTGAGCGACCTATCTGAAGTGTGCTTAGTTCGTTGCTCTAGTGGTCACAAACGCGACTCTTGAGCTTGATGTCTTAAGTTCGATTTACGGGCCGGACAAAGTATCATTGAGGTTTTCCGTAAGGAATATCTCAGTAGCTGCCGCAAAGTATAGTGAAGGAAAAAAAAAACAAAAAAAAGAGCCAAAAAAAAAATTCAAAGACATGTGACATCTACCAATCCGCACTGGGTTCTCGTGGTAAATTATAGCCCATTCCCTCTCAAAAAAGGAGAGGAGGCCTGTGTCCCAGCAGTGGGAACATCAATAGGCTGTTGATAATGAAGTTGATGATGTACAAGAGTGGTGTATATTCGGACTCAATGCCACAAGGCATTCTCTACCAGTCATTATTATTATTACCTTAGGGTCAAATAGTCAACTATATTAGTCAACGATATAAGTTTATCGAGCATGTGAGACAATTAATTAGCTATGAATTATTCAAATTAATGTTCAATATTCACTCACCCAATAAACATAAACATTCAAGTTATATCAACAGCGGAAACGAAGACATATAACAGCTTCCTACATATTTCCATACATACTAAGACCAAACCCAACACTACAACACTATCTCAAACTAAACATTATGGCTGTACGTGGCGTCAAAGGTTCTCCATATCCCATCCCTACCATATCCGGTATCCAACGTTTATTACTAAGGTCTTAATAATGATGTTAACGTTCGAGAAACATGTTTAGATGAATTATTACTGAGTAAGGGAAAGTTGGATGTATGTATTTTAAAGTTGATTATGTTTTAGAGTGGTATCGATGTAAGTTTGAAAAGGATAGGCTTGGGCCTCGATATATAATACATTGTGTCGGGGTCGTTCATTTAGCTTAGGGTAATTAAATCTAAGCACGTGTATCGAAATAATAAATTATGATACTCATAAGTTCACATATAAGTTATAATCTTATGCTCCTATCTAGATCAATACTGCCATTATTTTAACGTAACATATAGCCTGACGGGCATACAGTTTTTTATGGTTTATGTAAAGATAGTTGTATTGTTTTTTGGAAGACTGACCTTTACGTCATATACGAGCAAAATTTAATAACAAACAACTTGTAATAATATAATAAATGACGGTGACAAACACAAGATACAATTTGATTAATTATACCTATTTCATTGTGTATGTTACCGGCCAAATCTGATATCAGACCAAACCAGTTTATCCTACGCCAAAGAGCGAGCAAAGGGAGCTCGGCTCTTTTCGCACCCTTACCTGGACATGTTAGATTCGCGAGCGATGTGAGATTAATCCCATTACCTTCATGTTAGGTTACTTTCAACCCTGCAATCAGACACGTCGGGTAGGGTTTCGTAGACTACGTCAGTAAATCAGTTAGGCCTAGAACAAGCAGTAACTGTACATAATTAAACCTGTTTTACCCAAACGTATAAATTTACCTATTAATCCTTCTCCAAATCCACATCGACACACTTCACCTGTATCATTCGCACGAAAGATAATAATTAACCCTTACCTGCTTCAATCCCAAAACTTGTCTCACAGTACACACACACGCTTGCCTACTCTTCAACTCAATACACGTCTAATAAAATCCCAAACTTTAACAATGCCTTCGTGACTTTAGGCTGCTTGTTTAACATAATACCTTGTCCGTTAATTTAGGCCAAGTCGACCTTCGCAGCATGTAAGGGTTAACACTTATGAAAATGTAACAAAAGACCATTGTTAGCTGTTTCTTCTCTAAAGGGTTTGTTTGGCGATCTTAACTAGTTGCCTTTGTTGCATAATTTTCGGTGTGCTTGTTATTTTTCGTGACGAAGTATGGTGTGAAAATGTGAGGGACATATTTTCGAATTGTGTTTCGAAATTCTTTATTTACAAAATCTGGTAGTAGAGTCACTAGCATTAATAATTATTTAAACACGAAGAAACTTGTAAACGTGATTTGCTCTTATTTTATTCATTAAATTTTAACATTATAGCAAACATAATATTTTGAAAGCCCAAACTGTGAAATAGGTCCTAACTCAAAGTAAAAACCGTCATTTTGTGAGAAAATCGCTTTTCAATTTTGCTAAGTCTTTACACATGAGTGCTCGTAACCGTACATGCTGAAATATTTACCTTTCCACTAAACTTTAGTGTGTAACTTTAGTGTTTTTGTGTGTAGCTTTTTGTAGAAGCATACCAAAAAATAAAATTACAATCCTCAGAAATCAAAACTATAATATCAAGGGTCAGATAGGTAGTCGCTCCATGTATTTGTTGCATCCAGTTCGACGAACCCAACATAGTTGGGAAAAGGCTAGGCAGATGATGACACACTATTATGACGTACTAGACTAAAATTATTTTACCACCTGATTATGTATGTACCTATATTCTGGCAAATAAATAAAATTTCATTTCATTTCAATTATGTTATCTCCTTAATCGTACAGTACCTAGCAAAAAGCTCGTTGAACTGAAAGTACTTTAAAAACTCTGTTCTCATTTACCTTTAGTAGGATATTTCACAAAAAAAAATCTAATTAGTCCGTCTGCTAGATTTACAAAAAATAATGGACACGTCTTTTTTCTTTTTTCATGTAAACAGAAGATGAAGACGATACATGTGCTTCGAAAAGTTGTGTGACGTCACAGGGCTAGTACTTTTTTACCCACAATGTGACGTCAAAAGCCCAAACTCGTGATCTTTGACATGATTTATTTTAGTTAAATTTGATTAATTTGATAAAACAAAAAAACACGTATCTTATTTTTCAATAATCTAACAGACGGACTAATCAGATTTTTTTGGTGTAATACCATATTCGTTAACCTAAAACTTAGAAAACTAAAATCAATTTGTTGAATTATTTCAGTAACAGAGATAATATTACAACCCAAGCTATTTTCACCAGCAAACTCTAAACGAACTGTCTAGATCACAATGCAGCCGAACTAGTTCTGGAACTTCAGTAAAATGTCAGACAAATAAAGTTATTTGAACATCATAATTCCTAGATTCTAGATAGACTCACAAATCAAACCGACAAACCTCCAGTAAAGTCGTTAGTGAGACTTCGCTGCATTTGGCCCGACTTTAAACTAGTTTACATTGAACTAATGATGTGACTTGGTATGACGACTGTGTACTTTGAAATCGTATAGAAATGACATACCTAAATGGCTGCATATGCAGCCCATGCAGCTTAAAATTATAATAATATGCTTCCACAATATTTTATAAAAAAAAGTACTCAGTACCTACGATCAATAAGGGTATTATTTGGTATCGAGATTAGATTTTAAATTACGTATTTATAATTTAATCCATTTGGATCCATCTCCATTTTAAATAACAAGTAAAAACAATATATCCCGATAAAAATAATTAAAATGTACTTAGATGAGGATACTTACATGGGGACACGTGCTGACGGCAAAACTCCGGTCGCCGCTCGGGTAGTGATGTCATGAACAAACAATAGGGTAGCTTTTCAAAAAATATTGGGTAGCTTTACAAAAAATATTGGACACGATTTTTTTCATTTTTCACGTAAACAAACAATGAAAACTCGTGTGACGTCATATTCTAAGACATTAGTTTGGCATTTTTTACCAGTCAGCGACGTCACAAACCCCCACTCAAATCTTTGACGCGTTTTATCTTCGTAATGTTTTATTGATTTGATAAAACAAAAAATACGTATCGAATACTTTTTGATAATCTAACAGACGGACTAATTATAATCACATTGTTTTAGTCCGTAAACATCCCTATTGACAACCAAACATACTAATTTCGCATATGGTGTTGTCACCTTATCCCGCTTGGCAAGGCCTACGTTATTCATTGGAAACACAAGCATTTTTGGATACCGATGACTTGTGCATTATCTTTCTGCACTTGTCCTATTATATTAAAGGTCAATGCAACACATTCAACAATTCTACATTCAGCATTCTGATCCATACAGTACGACAGGGTCGACAGGTCGCCCGTCGGGGCTGCGGGATGTTGTAAGAGATACCGTGGCCTCGACATAAAGGGCTAAGAATGATCATGGGTAGTTATTAGTCAGTAGAACTCTGGCACTCCCTTTCGCTCTTCCCAAGAGCGGGAAAAAAAGGGCTATCCGTTTGTCACAAGTCTTGTGAACTGTCGCCATTTTGCCCATCCAGTTTATCTGATGAGTTATGTCCCGGTCTACTTCTCGTTTCCCCTGGACAAGCGACCCGAGTTCCCACAAGTTGGATAAATACTATTCACTTATTAATTAGAATAATACCGCACTTTATATCTGTTAGAAAGATTATCCAAAGACATAAATAACCCTCCTTTTGGGCTTCGCCGCAGTCGGGTAAAAAACAACCAACATCTTCCACTTCATAATGTCCCGCTGGCACCTGTCGTAGCCTTCTATAATTTACGGTATATTTTAGTTTGTCGTGTCACCCAAGCGATGATATATAGTCAGTCCGTAGGAAGCAACTTTTAACATGAATTTTAATGTAGAAAACTTCCTTGAATTTATATTTTTCGTATATTTAGTTAAGCCAAGAATCTGAGGGAAATGAATCTGCATATTAGAAACATACTTTATGGCATCGCGAAGGTAGAGGAAGCCTGTTACTGTAGTTTTATTTGAAGTTGTTGCCTTTGAGATATATTACGATATCGTATAGATTGTTTAACATAACATAACATCACACGCCTGTGTTTTTCCGATTATATTCCACTTAAGGGCAAAGGCCAGGGCTGCGGGATGTTGTAAGAGATACCGCGGCTTTAACATAAAGGGTCAAGCAGGTACATGGGTGGTTTTTAGTCAGTAGAAGTCTGACACTACCTTTCGCTCTGCCCAAGAGCGGGAGGGGTTATTTTATGATTTCCCAGCCCAAAAAAAGGGCAAAGGCCACCCCCATCGTTGCGAGTGAGAATGAATAAATACAGCAAAAAATTACGAACGCATCCCAAGCAACAAAAGATTTCATTTCTTAAAACGTTGCATTCAACGAGGTTATTCACATGAACGTAATAAAATAAAATATCCGGAAAGCATTTTGCTTTGTGATAAGGAAACGTATAGTTTTCCCGACTTTTAAACTCAATTATTCACCGACAAAGCTCACTTTGTTACTCGTACATGGAATTATAAAACGCACTTTGCTTGAGTGCGTTTATTTTTTCATGAAACATGTATGAAGTTGTGTAATAGAATATCATAATAATATACATTTACATTTTTACGAAACTTTGCTCGACACGGAACTGTTTATTCGTATGAATGTAAAATGAAATGAACTAAATAACTAGGTTACATTTTTAACGGCCGAAAGCTAGGGTAAAAGATTTAATATTTTTATGGGAGTATTTCAAAGTTTAAATATGCTTGATTGATGCTTGTAGTCTGATACTCTGTATTTTAGCTGTAATAACAGCTAAAATACAGAGTGATCTGCTGTTTCCGCGAGATGAAATGTAAAATCAATGCACAGGGACTTAAACGAGGCAAACGAAAGAGCTGTCCAGGTTGCTACGTACTGGTCGGACAAATTTGAGTTGTCGAATCGAAAGAAGAAGAATGCACAGTCTATTTTAAGAATAAAGATTGCGCGTAATGGTTATCTACTACAAGATACTACTGCCATAGCAGTGACGTCATCACGTCAGCTACGCCGTAGCATTTGGGTAGTCGCTTCACAGACAAAATTTTAATGTTATATCGAAAATTAGATGAATATATCACTCATTGGATATCTTCGGTTATCCTCGGAAAGCTGTGAGAGCTAATTGAATAGGCTTTTTAATGGTGCTCGGTCGGCCATGAAACCGTCCGTACTTAAACGTGTTTAAACCCAATACATTACTTGCAATGTGGGTCAAGCTGACCACAGGAACCGGACTACACCTACATAGACTAATCTATATGCCACAATTTTAGAGGCACTAGTTTAAATTCTGTTTGACATTTTCAAAGGCTTTTGATTAATATTTAAATACGTAATCACCGGTTTTAGAGTACCTAACTACCTGCTTATTCATAAATAATCCAAAACGTGTTTTAATTTAGTTCGTAATTTCTGCTTTAAAATACATGAAAATACGGTGACCAGCGCTTTGTTGACGTAATCCCTTAGTTTCGTTTTATGACAGGTGGGGAAGGGCCATTTATTGCCTGGAACACGAAATGTACTCACAAAATTGCGTAGGTTTTATTTTTTCAACGAAGCTCACGAATAATAAAGATCGCACCAGAAAAACAGGGGCAGTCTTAGGCTCCATTAAAGACAACATTACAGGACCACGCCTCGGTTCTAAAAACATGAGATTTTTTATTAATGTATTCTCTTTTGTTCTCGAAATAGTTTGGCTTTTGTTCCTACACAGATAAGTTTGTGTAAACAAAGACGAATGGGTGTTTCTCTCGTAATCTAGTACAATAAAAATGTTTGTCGTCAGTAAAAGTGTTTCTTTTAGGTTCTGTTTTTTTTTTGTTGTTGCGTATACTGTGTATATTATGTAAATGGTGGAAAAAAAAATGTAATGCGCTGTGTACCTTCAGTTGTTTATTTGATATGTTGCTTTTGTTTTATCTGGCAGTTTCACTATCAACGCAAACGTGTAAATAATTTCTGTTCACACGAAAGGGTTTTTTGTTTTTGTGACTGTTCATTTATTTTCGCTCGAACCAAAGTGCGAGTTAAAATTATTTACATTTACTGGATTTCTGATATTTACTGCCTGTTATAGGAATTCAATGTAATTTAAATGAGATGATTATTTACATGAAATACTCGTAATTCTATAAAGGGTTCATATGAATCTAGTGTTGTAGTTAAAATAAGAAATATAATATAGCGAAAAATACCGAAACATATTTAAAAAACACTTACAAATGTTTCCTTCACAATCACCTCTGTAATGAGTGTTAAACGTTCACATTGAGTAATGACTGCAACTGTAGATAAAATTAAATGGCGTGCTAATGTCACGCAATATCTGTCTCGTTCAGCTTCCTATTTCGAAAATGTTTCAACGTAATCGTTATATAGGGCACTTTGAGCGCAGCTTTCTTGGTGTTTAGGTCTTTTTTGCACCGTAGTGTAGTTATCGTAAGATTGATTGTGGATATTAGTAAATATTCCATTATAAGTTTTTTATTAAGCATATTCGTATTTAACTTAAAGTTTGTAGGTAATTTTGTAGGTAAGTTTAAAATCAAACTAATATTATAAAGGTGAAAGTTTGTTAGTATGTGAGTGTGTATGTTTGTTACTTCTTCACGCAAAAACTACTGAACGGATTTTAAATAAATTTACATAGGATAGTTTTTATCCCGATTTTATCTTACCTTGGGATAATTTTCGAGTTGTAGCGGATGAAGCCGCTGGCAACAGCTAGTACTTACATAATTATTGTTATACGATGAAAGGTTCTTTCTTATAAAAAAAAATTGCTTCTTACATAATCCCCAAAGGGTTAGGTAGAGAAGTACTCAAATGGATATAATGGATGGAGTTATGTTTCAACCCCATATCCACTTGACCCCGTGACTGCAACTGATAAATTAATGAAACTTCTTATTTTACATTGAAACTCAATTAAAAGTCTTCATTCTTTTAAAGTCCAAAAACTTAAAATATGTAGTATCATAACTTGTCGATTAAAAACAAAACGACCGATCAACGACCCGAACTCCAAACCTTTAACTCAATTAACGTCAACTCAAACAAATGAATACCCTTTTTATGCCGATCCCCATTTTCACTTCACAAAACAAATAGCCATTTATAAAATACAAATTCGATGTGACAATAAAACATTCCCCTGCCTTCCCTGGCACGCAAGACCACAAATTATATCCTAGTTCACATTTCTCACCCACATTGCATTGATTCGACAGGTAGGTTACCAAAACAGTCTTTTAAAGCATTGTGTGCTATAAATCTGTCAGCATGTACCATTTCAATGCCCATTCAACGAATCCTTTACTGGCCTGAAAAGCTTTTAATGATTCTATACGAAACAGGGTCCTATTGCGGCAATCAATGAGTTTATTTCACCCGGACGACCTTTGGCTGAACAGGGTAGGGTTGGATTTTTAGGGTTGTGGGACAAAATAACATAGAGGAGGTCGTAGCTCAATAATGAAAGCCGCTCGATCCTAGGTTGTACCGTGGATGGGTGACCACCCATTATGTACCGAGTTTCTTCCGTACTTCGACATGCACGTTAAGCCATTGTCACGGCGGTCATTTGTAAATCTTGGCAGTCGTTACAAGTAACCAGTGGCCTGAAAGTCTGACAACTAGTCTTACCATCATCATCAGCCTATAATGTTCCCATTGCAGGGACTCAGGCTTGGGCTGCGGGATGTTGTAAGAGATACCGCGGCCTTGAGATATTTGACTATTTCCCACACCCCAAAAATGGGGACCCAGGCTTCCTCTCTAGGAGAGGGATGGGCTATAATCCACCACGCGTGCCCAATGGGGGTTGGTAGATGTCACATGTCTTCCAATTTTTTTATTCTAAGACATTCCTTCTACTTTCCTTCTTTACATTCCATTTCCTCACGATGTTTTCCTTCACCGTTTTGAGAGCAGCAAGCTCAAAATAGCCTAACCAACGGGTATTGTATGTACTAATGGGTCGTAGAAGTCAGATAGGCAGTCGTTGCGAAAATAAAATACTAATATTCAGCTGAATTGAATAAGACTGGAAGCCTACCCCAACATACTGGCGAAAAGGATTGACCAAAAAAAACGCTTTACGGTTTGTGTAAACAAAGTACGTTGTTACGAAATTAAAAGACAGTTACACCAAAAAACTATCATTAAACACTCAACCTCCAACATTGTAATCAAAACAGTGAAAAGCAAAACGCAGAACATTAAAAACAATGAAAATAAAAACGCCATTAACAATGCCATTTGCACTTTAGAGACACTTAAAGAAAGTAAGAATATAGTGTAATCTTGCCGTGTCACAGCGAAGAGACAACCTAGAGAATTGGGTCACTGTCCTCGACAGAAAAGCTTGCAACACTCAAAGTTAAACCTCGCCGCGCAAGCAATTATTGCTTCACATATTGCCGCAGTGAACCAAACTCGATTCTATACACGTATAACAATTTTTAAACTGAAGTTTTGGAACAATTTCGTATCCCTAGAGAATACTCTCTAATTACTATTTTTGGTTCTCACCAAAAATGTTGCTTTGGCTACTCGGCATTTTTGCAAAGGTTAAGCGTACTGGGTAAAGCATGGACGATGCTGAAACAGGGAAGTCAAAATTAACACAAGAATAGAGAAGCTTATACCACGCAGTTGGTGAATTTGTTGTGATGATAATGATGATGAGCCAGAAAACAAAAACATTTGTAGCGGTGAAAATAAGAAGTTCAGACTTTGAGTAACGTCAAAAATTTCAATTATTTGTTCTCGTGCCACCCAAGGACCTTTTTTTTTTTTGGCGTCTGGAGAATCACCACCCATGTTCCTTCTTTTTTTTTTTTTCGCTGGTGGAAAATCATTAAATCACCCCTCCCGCTCTCAGGACCTCTGACTTGGCTTTACATACCTGGCTGACATGCTGGTTTCCTCACGATGTTTTCCGCACCGAAGCAAGTGATAATTAAATAATATAATTAGTGTACCAAGATAATGTCTGGACCTTATAAGAGACTATGACCTCTGAGTTTGTTTCGGATGTTACTTCTCAAGAGTAGTCAGTTATGAAATACCGACCCATTCTAGTTAAAAAAAAAAATCATGTAAAAGATTTGTGAAAACCTATTTGCAAAATAAACATGATTTATCATCGTTCATGAATCCGAAAAATCAAAGGTGAATGGCTTCAGTTTGATTCAAGGCCCATGACTTGGCAGTCTGACAGTCACACCAGGTAGACTTTCACTGCAATAAAAACAAAATAATAATATATTACACTGCAGCGGTGGCCCAGTGGTGTCGGCCCCGACTTACAAACAGAAGGTCGTGGGTTCAAACCCAGGCTAGCGCATTACTTTGTGTAATTTATTTCATCACCGCTGCTCTTAAAACGGTGAAGGAAAACATCGTGAGGAAATCTGCATGTCTTAGAACCAAAAAATGAAAACGAAGACATGTGACTACTCACCGTGGTGGATTATAGCCCATCCCGCTCCTAGAGAAGAGGCCTGAGGCCCTGCAGTGAAAACATTATATGGTAATCATCATACTTTCGCACGCGAGAAGTTCTAGTATAATCATCATTATACTAGAACTTCTCGCGTGCGAAAGTATGCGATCCTTACGCTATTTGAAAACTAACAAGCCCTTAAGAACGTTCCAAGAAAATACCAAACTCAAGGAGATGGTCATAATGACCGTAATTGTTATATTTAGTGCCTCGTTCTCCTCTTTAATGGCGATAAAATGGCAGATAATTATCTAATAAACAAGACATGAAGACATTCGTTTATGTCTAATAAATTAATTTGGCACATATTTATAGCGGGTGTGATTATTACATGTCATGTCATCACACCCGCAACATCTTGCAAGGTTTTTCATGAATTTGTCTTTCTTGCGGTCCAGTACTGAGAAATAAACCATACCTACTAGAGTAGGAAAAAGATTGTTCCTACTCCTCTGCTATTCTTTTCTGATTAATTTCGTTGCAGGATCCAAGACAACACAGTTCAATCGTTTCTCTGGGTCTTCGTCGAGCTTCATTGTCTCGGCGCCTTTCTTGTGGTCGCCACTGTTGATTCTGGCTTACTTACAGGAGTTACAGTGGTTTGGGAATAGTGAGGCTGGCTTGTCCCGTTAAAAAAAATACCTACTAGAATAGCAATAAATGATGATTATGATTGTGATTATGAATATATAGTTCATATTGTCATCGCGAGGGCTAGTTCGAAGATACACTAGAAAAAGTACATGGAAGGAATTAGGGGAGGTCTTTGCTAGCAGTGGAACAGTATTTATTTTATTTAGGAAAGCTTACAGTCTAATAACTATAATTTTAACAACAATGTATTTCTAAATTGCTAATAACAAGCTTCCACAGATAACTAAAAAAATATATACTTCCTCATAGTTACTTCCAAAATTACAAAATAAAACAATATAAAACTATTAACTTTTACCACACCAAAAAAAAAAAAACAAACTTGATACTGTAGTACAATAAAAGTATTGATTAATCGAAAAGTTGGTTCTGTTTACTTAACTGTTACTAACAGAGAATATTAAAAAAAATACCATCGCCGTCATGGGTTGCCCGTCTTAGGTTCTATTACAGTCATTCGTTCCAGAGTGCGTGTGAATCAGTCTTGGTAATGGAATAGTAGTCATACAGTACTGATAGTCAGCTTCCTTTGGTTACACTGGAAGGTGACAAGGTGGGGTGGCATCAAAAATGAGAAAATTTAAAAATAATCAATTTTAAAACATTATTTTGTTCTTAAAATTAACTTGAAGCAAAACTGTTAATAGTTGTTTTACGACACTTTTGATTATTAAATCCGATACCGAAATTCGATATTCAAATAAAACATTTTTTTTTTTTTAATAGATATAAAACCTAATTACTCACCCACGCAATATATTATAATGATGTTGGTATTCTATACAAATAAATAAAATTTAAATGTCTGTTTGTTATTTCAAAATAACAGCTTTTTACTGAATGCAAATAAAATAATGTATTATATTAACACAACATACTTATAAACTTTTCTTGACTGTCTTTTTTTTTGTTTGCCCCTAAACTCGAAAAAGGCTGCATCGATTTTGACAGGGTTTCACTGGCAGATAGCTGTTTCTATAAGAAGTAACTTAGGATAATAATTCCAAGCAAAAAATATTAAAACCCTTGAAATTATTAACAAAATACGATTCCAATAGGAAAGTAATATTAACAAACAGCTAGTCCCAAATAAAATAAACAAATCTTCATTTCGACGTCAAACTAAGCTCCAATTAATTTCAGCAAAACGCCTTTGATTAGCCTGAACCAACAAAAAAAAAGACGATGGACTCGTCGCCCGGAAAAACGTTGCGGTCAAAAGTTTTTTCTGGACTTAACTTTATTGCTTGCAGTCATTGCTTAATTGCCATTGCGTATTCTGGGTCACGAGTTGGCTATGGAGCCGATATTTTACTCTCATGTCTAATAAGGAACTTGAAATTGGTCTTTGTGGACGACACATTAATTCTTATTTAGGAAATGGGCACGGGTCGTTCCAAAAGGTATTGTTTAGATTTTCTACTAACTTTAAGGTTAAGGATTACAAAACAGCGTAGGACCATCCAGAATGATCAAATTTTTTGTGGAATGAAAAAGATAAACTTACTTTTCATTACTCATACTCTGAAAGTAGGTCATGACATACCTGCATCCCTACTACTTTTCAGCCCTAGGGAGAATCGCTTTCAACTGATAGCTGTCAAATTATAAAAAAAACTAGGTCAATTTTCACATTTTCATTGAACTGTTCCAACTTTTTATAGAGGGTCTATATTACAGCGCGATTATAAATTAAAATAACATAAAGTTAACTTAAGAATATAATTACATAGTAGTTTTAATTATTTCTTTAAAAATAACATAGATTTAAGCAACATCTTTGCCAGTTTTTTTAATGATGAATATGAAAAATACTGGCTGTATCGCTGCTGGACGACCAGAGGCCAAAAAAAAACAAATTAAGCGACAATCCGATCAACACTTATTTTTTCTTCAGCTAATAATTTTTGTTCTTATTTTTACTTTCCTCGTATTCGTATTAAAAAGCACAGTGTTTACCTCGGGTAATTTACTTATTTAGTCCCGAGACGGGGTTTGGCGCCCGTAACGTAGTGAGGGCACTATTAGTTCGAGGGACTTAATAAGTAAATTACCCAATTTTTTAAAAGTTTTCTCTTGTTTTCGTTCTTAAGTCAATTTTTATTTTATTATTTATTTCTGTCCTGTGCGAGACCAATAAATATTTTTTCTTTCTTTTTCATTAGTACACCTACATTAATATCCAGTATGTTAAGAACCTATGTATTATGGGGTGAACTAATAGCTGCCCTGTGGTTGCTACTGAAGAAATCCTGATGAAAACCTGCATTTACACTTTGCTCAACCTGGGTATTGAAAAATGAATCAGGTACAGCAGTCGCGCTTGTGACAATTAGACCCAAGAGCCAGGTCATTTATATAAAAACAAAAAAGTTTTCAACATGTTCTAGATGGCTTTTGGGATGTTATAAGTGGACATTCTGTATTGTATATGCACCAGGCTCTGAGTGATATCATACAGCAATACTTTAGGAACAGGATTTAATTTGGTGATCTTCCGTACATAAAACATGAGCTCTAAAATAGGGTATTTCAACAAAAAAATCTACTTAGTCTGTCTGGTAAATTATCGAAAATTATTGCATACGTGTTTTTTGTTTTATCGAATTAATAAAAATTTACGAAAATAAAACGTGTCAAAGATCATGAGAGGGGGGGCTTTTGACGTCACCTTGTGGGTAAAAACGTACTAACCTTGTGACGTCACACGACTTGACGCGACTTTTCGAAGCACTGATACAGTCTTCATCTTAAAAAAAATAAAAAATATGTGTCCATTATTTTTGAAAATCTAAATGACGGACTAATTAGGTTTTTTTGGTGAAATACCCCATTGTAAGCGGTTAATCGGCGGTATCAAAATGTGTACTTTCCGTCCATAATCCGTTATTAAAAATATTTAAAACAGCATTAAAAAGCAAAATATTGCAATAATGTTCATACCACAAACCACCACTATCCGTCTTTTCTCGCAAAGTTATTCTTATCCTTCGCCTGAGCTCGCTGGGGAATATAAGCAGCAACGATAAATTTCTCTTTTATTCGAAGATCAGAATGGAAACTACGTATTAACCGAAGGCTAATCGTAAATCTTGAAGGATCTACGCGAGTTGGGAGCTGGCTTTATTTACAACTGCCCATATAGTGGATTTAGACATGGAACTAATACTCTATAATCGAATGAGGATTAGGCTAGACATGTCAAACCAACAGTAAAAATTATGTTGCCTTTCCAACTCCTCCTCTATTTTTCTTCTGATTAATTTCGTTGCTTGATCAAAGACAGTTAAATTGTTGCTTTGGGACTCCGTTGAACTTTATTGTCTCGGCGATATTCTGGTGGTCGCCACTGTTGATTCTGGCTTTTAGGAGTTGTACAAGTTTGGGAACATTGTGACGGACTTGCCACAAGTCAAACCAACCTGGTCAACTTATTTCATCGTTTTGGAACTTTATGAAGACGAATACTACGTAGAGAAATATTGTTAAAAAACAAAGATAGTAAGAGACATTTTATTCGTAGGTTAGGTACGGTGGGCACAAAGTTTTTATAATAGAATGACTCAGGACATATCTGCCGCTAGAAGCGGCTTATGAATGACAACATTAAAATTCACGCAAACACTGAATTAGGTTACACATGTTATAAAATTCAGATTAACCATGTGACATTAATATTCACTAACACGCAGTCACACACTCATGTTTATACCTAAACAGTGATAAAAGCCAGTAATTAGGCAGAAACATTAAATCACAGAAAATATTAAACACCGCCAAATACAATAATTACTGCTTCTTATTCCTGTTGTAGAATTATTACTAAGGGTTTTTTAGGTTCATCAACTGTCACTAATTTTAATTATGGTCTATGTTATATTCACATTGATTTAAATAATATGTGAAAAGACTTTAACAATTTAAGAAACATAGCGTCTTTTTTAACACAAGCTGTAATATATCATACGTCTATGCGGTTATCTATGCGTCAAAGTTGCTTCTAAAAGTAAATAAATAAAATAACAGAACCCTTTTTGTTTTTAATACCACCTACAACAGAACCACTGAACCAAATTCACCCGATCCAAGGCGTATTTGTACGGTATCACATGAAGTACAAGCTGCAATAACGTCGGCACCATATGGAAGCCCTCTTCGAAAGAGAAATGAAGGTTTATATATGTACATACACGCCCAAAGTCAAAGTCATTCGGTCGGAAAAAATGCTATGAAGTAAAGTAAGATGATATCTCTGAGAAAGTTTCGTCTTTGAATAAGGATAAGGAGCTGAGGAAAATATTTTAGACCTAAAACTAGAGAAGGTAAGGTACACAGTAGAAAACATTTCTACGGAAAAAAATCTCTAAATCTCAGTACCTCTTGACAGAGCGTCAAAATCTTTTTACACAGTGGTTAGATAATCAAAATTCGCAGAAAAGGGTTTTTGTTTTCATAAGCCATCTCTGGTGTTAAAAGGCTCTGGTATTTTTCATTTAACTCGACGCTGGCGGCAATGCGGTTGAAACATTAGTAGAGTTAGATGTGGAGCGATCGTTATGGGGCCCCTGGTACCCGTTAAACGTTCGCCCCTGTGATCCCCCTTTTTAGCATTTGAAGGGTTCGTGCATTCAATTTGACAACCATAAAAGCTGAAAAAAAGATAATAAGTCCATACATCAATTTGAAACGTAACAAAGGGTTGGACAATGATGGAATTAAAATGGCAATTATTTTTGTTCCGACAATATTTACTGAATATTTTTTTAACACAATTTTGCTTTATGCAAATAACTTTTTCTGTTGGCAGAGAAATAAAAAGTTTCTTTACTGAAATATTGACTGCGGCTCAAATGTTGGGTTAGAGCTATCTATACCAACTTGTTGCACTGTATGACTAGAAGTTCAGTTCAAAGGAAATAGCAGAATTTAAGGTGCTTCTGAGAAAGCTACGGCAACCGCAAACTAACGAAGTCATTCACTAACAGACTGCTGCTACACGACTGGTTGCTAGGTAACCTAATAAAAACGCTTTCGTTGAAAGCGAGATTGCCTCCTGTCGTCGTTGCCAAGAGCTACATAAAAATACAGATACGTCAGTGCGTTCTATCATTGTGATAAAATGACATTGCTCCTGTAGTTTGAGGTTAGTAATCTCCGGAACTGCAACTCTAAGGATTTAGCGCACTAAGCTGCGGTGTCCACGACTGAAAACAAAACGGAAAACTGGCTGGAAGAACGCTTCCTGGTTAAAGCTTTGGCAGCCATAAGCGCACAAGGTTTCAAATACCAATAAAAAAGTAGTTAAAAACCCGACTGAAAAATCTGAAAAGCAAAACACAAGCACATTTTAAATTAAACAAAACTTGGAAGCAGGCGGGGTCCATTATATTTTGATTTCATAATTGAATATTCAAATGAAGCCCGCCTGCTTCCAAGTTTTGTTTAATTTAAAATGTGCTTGTTTTTTGCTTTTCAATTTTTTCAGTCGGGTTTTTAAGTTTTTTAACTACTTTTTTTATTTCCAACTTTTTAGTTCTTTTGTGTTTGTTCTTTCGTTGGGCGGGTAAAATTCTTCAAAAACTACAACTCGAAAATTATCCCACGAGTAGATAAAATCGGGATAATAACTATTACATGTGTTAATCCAGGTAATAAACTATATGTGCACCAAATTGTATCCAAATCCGTTCAGTAGTTTTTGCGATAAATGGTTGATTGAATGTGTTTCCCGATTAACATAGCCGTTTGAACTGTCATTTCCATTTGATAATCATGGCCAGAACTAATATGTCACACATCCTGTTTGATCGTTATACATAATTATCTAAAATAACGGAAACATTCCGGACAAAAAACAAAATACTTTTATGTTGTATTAATATTGGCTTTGTATTTTTAAATGCTGTCGTTTATTACCCGACTGTGGCGAAGCCCAGAAGGAGGGTTATTAAAAGTATGTTGGGAAGGATATTGTAAAAGATATGGACATTCTTGTGGCCTGAAATTCTGTGGTATATTATCTTTTTATAAAATCTATTTTAAAAGATAAAAGTATCTGTTGAGGGCTTTATCATTTTATGGTTACGGTTATTTTTTTCAGAAAGTTTGTTTAACATAATTATTGTCATTATACATATTTGGAAGATTTTAAGCTTCAATATTGGTATTTTGAATTAGGACATTTTTAATATAAATTATTTTATTATGACCATCCGGCAATAATTCATTATTGAGAGAGCAGAACGAAAGATGATTTTTCTGCTTGTTTTGAGGGATAATGTACGAGAGGTAATTTTTAATTCTGCTTATTATTCCTGTATTATAATATCTATGTGGATATAACTATAGTTTAGTTAAATAAAATTTTTCATGTTGTTCTTTTTGTGTTTACTGTTGTTCTTTTTGTGTAACATCGTATAATTGGGTTAATGTTAAATACTGTTATAATAATTGGGTAATGAATAAAATAAATAAATAAACTAACTTACTAAATTTTAATATAACGCTCAGATACGTTCTCGAGATATAATATTCATTGCACGATTGTAATAAATTACAGTTCTTTACACATTTTTATTTCGGTAGGCGTTATCCAATTAGTTTCAGTCCTCAAAGGAGCCCTTTTTCGTGTTGGTTTTCATCACGCAACGAGCTAGCAGATCGAACGAAAAGTCTGAGTTTATTTTGCCAGTAGCTTTACTAATTAACAAAATTGTTTTTTTTTATGTTTGTTTTTGGTGTAATTGTTATTACACTACGCCCCATATTAAAAAAAAAGATCGTACACGCTCTTATCAGTACCAATAATAATTATTACATACTGCAGGCATTTCGTGTTTCTATAAAGACTTTGAACAAAATTGACATTAAGTTTATCAAAAGCGTAATTATGTGAATCTAATCGTAATTATTATATTTTTGATATCGGTTTTGGTGAAAGTTTTGCTATACCCCCTCGGATAAACTAATGAAGATCTGCACATTTATGACGTTCCTATTTTAGAATCCGACTGTCTGACGTACGTATTTTAAAGCTGCCTGTCTTTTGTTTCAGGTTAGTATTGAATTCCTCGCTGCAGTTCGTGAATTCCACGAGGCACAATCGGTGGCTGAATTTGGGACAGGACAGCGGAAAATGGTAAAAAAGGCTTTCAGGTCTACGAAAAGCTTTTCTGTTTGTTTTACTTATAAACTTAACCTTTACGGGTGTTACTTTAAAAATACTCTACTAGCTACTCGTAGCTAACCAAACAATTGTTTTAGCAGTGTAGGTCTTTTCAGTGTAAGTCCGAAGGTTGTATATAATGATGTCGCTGTAAGCGATAGTACCATCTTATTATATTATATGTGTTAAATAAAATTAAGTGAAGCAATCTATAACACAAAGAAAAGTCTATTAGCACCAGAATCGTAAATCCAACCTCAGCGCATTCCACATTTCCGTTGAAGCCACCAAATCGTAATTTCCAAAGTAATCCATGCCGAAGGAACGTCTCATTGTTCTAATAAGGACACGTAGCGTAAAGTTAAACAATGGTGAGCAAACAATGTCTTACATTAAAGAGATTAAATTTATAAACGAACTAATATTAATATGAAATATATCACAAACACACACATATTTATTTAAGTATGTTGTCGGTATAAACGCTTGCGTTTTAGAGATATTTGTGCAACCCCGTTCTGCTTTCATTGGTACCAGGCTCGCAGAATTCTAAAGGAAGCTCTAAATGTAGTGGAAATGAGGTTTCTGAAAAGTAAATCTGTTCACGTATGTTCCCAGCGGGTTAAGTAGAGGTCTCTAATCGAGTGAGGTATTTCTCTGCTGGATATTTACTTTTATATATTTTTCAGAAATCTGAGATATTTTATAAGGTGCATCTTAGGCGTAGGCTTTACTTTTGCATGTCTTTTTTGTTACATGTAAGGCTTGTGAGAGTAATTATATAGATGTTTTGGTGACGTGGCGTTCGTGGCTAGAACAGCCGCTTGAATATACCTTAAGGTTAGGCTTTTGATTCTGTTGCAAGTGTAAGGAGATATTTTATAATTTTTTATCAACAATTGCAACAGCAATTTGTGACATTGCCAAATTTCAGGAAACCCTTTTAAACCATAGTGGTACAAAAATTGGCTGGACGGTGTTAACCTACCAATCCAACAAAATTTATTAATTTAAATCTCATGTACAAGACTGGTACATTCGATGACTTAATGATACAAATTTTGATTTATCTTTAACAGCGGGTCCAATCGACCAAAGAAAAGTAATGTAATTGGTAGATTCATCCCGCGGGTCGCATCTGAGTGGGATCAATTTACCAACGAATCGATTATCTATCAGTCAACCTTTGGGTCAAATAGGACAACACTGTGGTAAAGTAAAAATAAAAAAAAACTGGCCAAGTGTAAGTCGGACGTGCACATAAAGGGATCCGTACCATTGTAGTAGGATATTCAGAGATTTTTCGGCATGTTGGTTTAGAACCATTGACTTCTAATAGGTTTTCCTGTCGGCCTTACCAATCAAAATCAAAATCAAAATCAAAAGTCATTTATTCAAATTAGGCTGATAATCAGCACTTTTCGAACGTCAAAATTTACTTTACTCTACTTATTTACAAGAGACAGTCCCCCAAAACGCCCACCCTTCGGCACTTCCTAGTGTTTAGCTGGAAAGAAGAAGTGACGGAACAAACTCCCCAGCAACACATTCTGTCTGTTATGTTGGTTAGAAGAACCAGACTCGATACAATAGTAAGGTGTAAGTTCATTTTAGAGTTACTACAGACACAAATCAATAATAAAAAATTATATAATTATAAACAATGTAAAAATAAAAAAGTACATAACATATCAATTAACAAATTTTTGTAATGTAATGTAATAATAAAGTGGTTATACCTAGGTTTAACTTAGACTTGGTTTATCTCGCATGCCGTCACTTTCTTTTGAATATTATCGAAGTGAGACGGCATGCGAGATAAACCAAGTCTAAGTTAAACCCAGGTTTAACCACTTTATAAATAAAGCCGTAAGTGTCGAACTAATTTCTGTATTTGTTTTTCGAAATTTGAGGCTCGGTAATTTTGAAGATAAGGGGGAGGGGGGCAGGCAGGCAGTCACACACATGAGTAATCCTAAAGGGTTCCGTTTTTACCTTTTCGGCACGGAACCCTAAAAACAAGGAGAAAACCATTTTACTATCGTTCTCAACTGCCTCTTACGATTTACTACAAAAGTCATGATTATTACCAGCTGGAGATAAAAAAAAACACAAGAAGTCACAAACACTAAAACCACATAAAAATCTCGAATAAACCCACATTACATCATAAAAAGTAACAAATAACACAAAATTTACCGATGTAGGCGTTTGTAGCTAAAAGTTTATATTGTTCACAGAGTTTTTACAGCCCTCGTTCTGAGGCTAAACTACCCGTGACGATGAACACTGTAAATATCTCGAAACATCACGCAAAGAATTATTATAGACCATTTACTTCGGATTTTGAAAGTGGGTTGGAAAATAAACAGGTGCTTTTTGGTGTAGCATTCTAAGTACTTATTGCTATAAAGTTAAGGTTAAAATTGCGATAAGCACGCTTGGTATCTTAGGTATTAAGCATTCCCGTCGGTGCTTTGGTTTGTTCGAAAGAGATACCGCAGCATCGACACAAAAGGCTAAGAAGGAACATGGGAGGTTTTTAGTCAATAGAAGTCTGATACTGCTCTACCCAGGGAAGATTCATTTGAAGACTTCCCAGCCTCGAAAAAAAAAATTGAATCAAGTAATTAAAACGTACGTTTTCTTTTGAACATTCATGAATACAGAAGCAAGCAGAAGGTTTAATAAACTAACTAAGGAACATGAGTTGTACATTTTCAATATCAGAGTATCTCGGCTTTAGCGTGTGTTGGTAAAAAGTTTATTTACGGTAACGTTTTTGGTTGAGTCTGAATGATTTTTAGTTTGTAGTTTTATTAGTCGATCATTAATTATGTTTTAGGTATTTTTACATGCATTTTTTGTTGTTGTCATTTCAGCTTCGGGTGTTTATCAGTGTAAACATGCAAATATCTTTCAAATTCATATTGTAAAAGAATACAGTTTATACATACATAAGTAAATAAACTCACACCATTTTCCCGTGTGGGTAGGCAGAAACCACAGAACGCCATCTGCTATGATCCTTACATACTCCTTTCGCCTCGTCCACATTCATACATCTGGTCATACACGCACGCCGGTTACGAGTACTATGCACCTGCATTTACTGTTTATATGCGCTAACACTGTTTATATGAGCTGGAAGTTCCTCAAATCGAATAAAATAAAATAAAAACCTCCAACTTAACCACTGCTGGAACACTCTCTGTGAGAAAAATTAGCCCATAATCCAGAACGTAGGACCAGTTCGGATTAGTGTCTCATGCTATAAATAGAAGATCTTAAATGGCATTGTTACTAATGCAGCAGAAGTGGTGGCGTAGGAGTAGTGAAAAATATTCTAAGTACATGCATAAATAAACTTGGGTAATTTTCCATTATAGTAGGCAGAAACCATAGAACACCCCATGTTACTATTGCTAAATACTTATTACTTACTAGCTTTTGCCCGCGTCTTCGCTCGCGTGTATGTCGAAAAATATCCCAACAAACTTTCATCCCCTATTTAACTCTCTTAGGGGTTGAATTTCAAAAAAACCGTCCTTATTCCTTGTCTACATTATATAGGGAACCTCTGTGTGTTATTTCAGCTTCCTAGGTCCAAGGGTTTGGGCTGGGCGTTGATTAGTCAGTCAGTCAGTCAGGACTTATATTTTATTTATATAGATTTTGCTTCGTCCGAGGTCGCACATCTGGTCATACACGATTGCGAGAACCTACTACGCACCTAACGTTTCCAAAAAGCCTCACTAATAATAATTTTTATAACTTTTAAGAGTTACGTAACAAAAAAGGAAAAAACGGAGCCCTTATAATCCTATAAGGGTTCCGTTGTCACTCGTGTATCTGTCTGTTAATGGTCGGACCCTACTAATCTCCGAAACTACTAAGCCTAAAATTTTGAATAAACGTACAGAAATGAGTTCATTTATAGATTACAGGAAAACCTTTAGGAAGTCGATGGTGCTAAAATAACTTGGAAAATTTCTCAATCCTTCATGTGCAAGTCTGACTTGATCTTAGGCAGTTTTTGTTTAGTCACCTTTCACTAATCCTCTCTACATGACCATCATAGTATTCTCTTTTTTCATCGTCACCGTCATGGCTACATCAGTCTGGAATCACTCACTGCTGGGTATAAGCGTTCCTTTTTTTCTACCACACTTCCCGGTTCTGTGCCCCTTATCCAGGTGATACCCGCGAGTTTGGCGATAACGTCAATCCAAGGAGCTTTAGGACGGCACTGGTTTCTTTGGCCTAATTTCTTTTCAATTTGACTCCCTACATTTTCTTTAAAACCGCAACTTACTCGTATAACCTTATTTTTTCTAGAGGGTCATCAAATGACTCCTCCTGCTCTGGGCGGATGCGGATGGGACTGCCAGATTTCTAGTGACTAAAAACGACCCATGTTGCTTTTTAGCCCTTTGTGTCCGGGGCCGCGGTATCTCTTTCGAACAACACGAAGCCATTCTCATATAACCTTATTCCTCAATTTACCATTCAGAGTCACACCGTACATTCTTAACAGGGAAAATAATTGTAATTAAACCTTGGGTTATTTGAGAATTATTATTTTCTTCATAGGCTTTTGTAGCTGATAATCCTGATTTAATTAAAATAATTGTTTTAAGTAATTTAATTTGATTTTAATTTAAGGACATAATACTTTTTGGAGGTCAAAAATAGATTACGAATCGTGGTCTCTAAGTAATTTACTTTATCACTACTGCTCTCGCAATGGTGAAAACATAATTATTGTTATAGGATGTAAAAGTACCTTTAACTAATCCGAAGGACACTTGTTTTCCCCGTCACTGCTATTTTTTTTTTGTTCTAAACCATACCTGGGAACCCCCTAGTTATGGAGATATTTGAGGTCAAAGTTTCAAACTTTTCAGACCTGTATAAACACTAGTTTATCAGGTTATAACTTTACTTAAATTACCTCCATTACCAATGTTTCAAGAGTGTGATATATAAATGTAATTATTATGTGTCTAATATGCCTAATAAATATTATTATTATCTGTTTAATATTTTATACTTAATTGTTAAGATTAATCTATGAATTTACTAAATGATTTTTATAACAAACTTATTTTTCTATAAGTCAATCGCTGATTTGATTTAACTGTCACTTGTGAATTATACTTATTTGTTAACGGGTATAAAAGGGCGGAGCCACAGTGGAGCGGCTCAGTTGCTCTTCGATTTTCAAGGTGTTAACATCTAAGGTATGATATTATTCTGATTATTGTTGATTTATTGTAAATGATGATGTATATTTATATTAGATTAGATTTATGAATTTTGTGTTGTAATGTTATTATGATGATTGGTGTATTTAAAATACAGGTCTTATTAACTAGTTATTTGATGTGGTTGGTAAATTATATCGTAGCGTTATGTTATATACATTACTACGATAGTTGGTTGTTATATACTACAAGCTAAGTATAATGTTATTATGAATTTAATCCTGTTGTTTATATTTCCCTTTAATACCTAATAAGTAAAGAAGATTAGATATTTACATACATCTAGCTACGTATTTACATATATACATAATTTCTAACATCAGAAGTGGGATAGACTTCACCCCTATTAAGACGTTTATTTATAAGTTTCAGAATGGATTCTACTGTCTTGGAAGGTCTTCTCAAGGCAATCAGCGATGCTGTTTCTGGTCGTCGCCATGCTGATGACGACGTGGCACTCCCGGTCTTCGACCCAGCAACTAGTGACAGCGGTGCAGAAGGCTGGTGTAAAAGCATCGAGGAGCTATCAAAAGAATTTGGATGGAGCAGTGTCACAACAGTCGCAAGAGCTGGTAAGGCTTTAAAAAGTTCTGCTTTGTTATGGTTCGAGTCTTGGGTACCATCTGAAGGCCGGACATGGGAAAACTTCCGTGCGGACCTCACAGACTTGTATCCAGAAAAACGGAACCTGTCTGAAAAACTATCCAAGGCCGTGTTTTACAATTCTGATTCTGCAGATTCCTATTGCGAATACGCTAGGGAAAAGGTTAGATTGCTACGTAATACAAAAATATCATTTACGGAAGACCAATTAATCGAGTTGATCTGCGGTAGCGTAACCGATGTGAACGTTAGAATGGCTGCTTTCAACAGTAATGTTAAAACTACTTCTCAATTAATATCCTTGTTCTCCAGTTACATAAAACCCAAAAAACGACCAATAGAACAAAATGGTTCTGACAGTATAACAGAACAAAGTAAAGCCAAACGCCAAAAGTTAGAGACCCGAAATAATACTTCCGAACAAAAAAAATGTTACTTGTGTGGTAAAACAGGACACATAAAACTCCACTGCAATAGAAACCGAAATCCACCATCTGAAACAGGGAGCAGTACTCCAGGAAATAAGGTTCCTGATAGGGTTACTTGTACCTTCTGTAAAAAGGTCGGTCACAATGACTCAGTGTGCTGGTATAAAGCACGTTCTGATTTAGAAAAAACAAACGCTAATAAAAATGAGGTTAATTTTTTAGACAAGGCGAATTAAAGCTTACAGTTATATCTATTCACGATATTCCAATTGAATCCCTTATAGACACAGGTGCCAATTGTAGCCTGATCAGACAATCCATTGCTAAACAACTTAGATGTAATATACTACCATGTTTCAAATACCTTACAGGAATAGGTAATGCTAAATTAGAAGTCTCTGGTAAAATAACTGTCCCTGTAAGATTCGATGACATATATGTTGAACTTGATTTATTTGTTGTTAATGATCGAACAATTAATTATAATCTTTTAATTGGTAGGAATGCTGTTGAATACCCTGATATTGAGATAATCACAGATTGTGAAGGAAGTAGAATTCGGAGGAAATCTCCTAACAATGTAGACTTACACGTAAATACCTTGCTCCAGCTAGATTATTGTGATGCCCAAATGGCAGAGTTAAAATCAAAATTAATTCACTTGGAAGAAAAATTGCAAAGTCAAATCATAGATATTTTTGAGAAACATATTGCTATATTAAATAAAACTGGATCGGTCACAACAGGCGAATTAAGGATTAGGCTAAAAAGTGACAAAGTTGTAAATTATCGTCCCTATCGTTTGGCACCTTGTGAAAGAGATAAAGTAAAACTGATTATCCAGGATTTAATAGATAGTGATATAATTCGTGAAAGCGAATCACCGTTTGCAAGTCCCGTGATTTTAGTAAAAAAAAAAGATGGCAGTTATAGACTTTGCGTCGATTATAGGTCCTTAAATAAAATCATTGAAAGAGACACATATCCTCTCCCTCTTATTGAGGATCAAATAGACAAATTAGGAAATGCCAAGTTTTATATCTCGATAGATATGAAAAATGGGTTTTATCAAATTCCAGTGTCTGAAGACTCTTCTAAATATACAGCTTTCTCAACCCCTGACGGACATTATGAATTTATAAAAATGCCATTTGGAGTTTGTAATGGACCATCAGTATTTCAACGGGCAATTTCCAAAGCCGTTTCACATTTAGATTTCCTACTTGTCTATATGGATGACATTCTTATTCCATTTTTAACTATTGCAGAAGGTTTAAAATACCTAGAACTAACAATATCAGCTCTCACTACTTCTGGTTTTAAAATTAACCCTAAAAAGTGTCAATTCTTTGTTAGCTGTATAGAGTATTTGGGTAGACAAATATCTCAAGAAGGTGTCAGGCCAAGTACATCGAAAGTTTCTGCCCTGATAAATTCACCAATTCCTCGTAACATTAAACAAGTACGACAATTTATGGGTCTGGCTTCTTATTTTAGGAAATTTATCCCAAATTTTGCAACACGAACTGCTTGTATAAGTAAATTAACACAGAAAAACCAAAAATGGGATTGGGGTTCTGAACAGGACATTGCGAGGAATTATGTACTAAATTACCTAGTGTCTAGACCATTGTTGTCCATCTTTGATCCTGCTTTAAAAACCGAGTTATATACTGATGCTAGTGCTATAGGATATGGTGCTATTCTAACCCAGAAATACGATAGTGATTCTAAAGTCATCGCTTATTTTAGTAAAAGAACTACACCTGCAGAGTCAAAATATAGTTCTTATGATTTAGAAACTCTAGCTGTTTACAACGCCTTGAAACACTTCAGAGTCTATTTACTAGGAATTAACTTTAAAATTATCACAGATTGTAATGCTATTAAATCAACAATGAATAAAAAAGATTTATCACCACGAGTAGCTCGCTGGTGGACATATATGCAGGATTTCCAATTTGAAATTACCTACAAGAAGGGACAATATATAAGCCATGTCGATTTCCTCAGTCGCAATCCTGTTGAGGTCCCCACGACTGTTAATAGCACAGTAAATTTAATAAATGACCCGCAATCTTGGTTAGAACTTGCACAACAAAGAGACCATGAAGTACTATCAATTATTCATAAAGTACAAACGGGAGAGTATGATCCAAACCAATATTTAGTCCGTAATAATTTACTATATTACAAGGTTAAACCAAACGGGGAATTAAAATTGTACATTCCAAAGGGTACGAGATTGAGTATTTTGCGTCTCTACCACGATGAAAATTGTCACGTTGGCTTTGAAAAAACTATCACTAAAATACGTGAACATTTCTGGTTTCCTGCTATGACAAGTTTTGTAAAAAAATATCTATCTCATTGTTTGGTTTGTATCAAACGCAAGGGTCACCATGGCCCGAAGCAAGGCTTCCTACACCCAATTCAAAAAACCGCACTACCTTTCCATACAATACACTTGGACTGTACAGGGCCTTTTACCCAGTCAAATGAAGGTTTTAAACATATTTTATTAATAGTAGACGGGTTTACAAAGTTCTGTTTGCTTAAACCACTCAAAACCCTTAATGCCCAAGAACTAGTACCAGTTTTACGAGATGTCATCACCTTATTTGGTACTCCTTCTATGGTAATTTCTGATAGAGGAACTAATTTTAGCAGCAGTCCAATTAGGTCATTTTTTGATGAACTAAATATAGAACATCACTTGATTTCCACCGGTACTCCCAGAAGTAATGGTCAAGTAGAACGTTACGTGTCCACTGTAACTGATATGCTTAACACGATGTGCAATGAACAGTCAGATTGGCCGAACGTTCTGTGGAAAGTACAACAATCAATTAACACAACTGTCCAAAAATCCACAGGCTTTACCCCTTTGCGATTACTTATCGGCGTAGATGCAAATATTCCGTCTGTCCAAGCTCGTTTAGATGATGTACTTGACGAAAATGATAGGCAAAATCCAAATAACTTAGAGGCTGACCGAGAAATAGCTAGATTACGCCTATTACAAATAGCAGGAAAATTCAAAAAACGTTTCGACGCCACTCGTCGTAACAACGTAAATTTTAACGTAGGAGATGTAGTGTATGTTTCACAGAATCATAGGCGAAATGATAAATTGGCACCTAAATTTAAAGGGCCTTATGAAATATCTTCTATCCTTCCTAATGATCGTTTTGCTCTACAAGGTCTAGATAATTTACGAAATATTTCAATAGCCAAAGAAAAATTAAGATTCTGGCCAGGTGAATTAATTGATGAAAATGTAAGTGTCGAAAATGATATGGCACATTAACTCCTTAAGATATTATAATAAATACTTTACCTAATTACATGTATATGATTGTACTGTTGATTGTAGAGGTATATTATAAAGAATACATTACCTAATAAAAAAATAAAAAAAAAGAAAATGAAGAAAACGAAAGTAAAAATCCGCTGGGCGATCGTTTACTTGGTGCTTGTCTATCTCACCAGCAGCGGGTGAATGGGACTTGCATGGCGAGGTATCCGATAAAATTTGTTTCCGCTGGTCGGTCATTTGCTTGGTGCAAGTCTATCCCACTAGCAGCGGGTGGAGGGGACTTGACACGTCTAAGCAGTTGGCAAAACAAAAGTAAATTACAATTGTAGAAAGAGGGTATCTAATGTACTTCGAGAGCGAAGTACTTGTCAGTATGGCCGTGATATATAAATGTAATTATTATGTGTCTAATATGCCTAATAAATATTATTATTATCTGTTTAATATTTTATACTTAATTGTTAAGATTAATCTATGAATTTACTAAATGATTTTTATAACAAACTTATTTTTCTATAAGTCAATCGCTGATTTGATTTAACTGTCACTTGTGAATTATACTTATTTGTTAACGGGTATAAAAGGGCGGAGCCACAGTGGAGCGGCTCAGTTGCTCTTCGATTTTCAAGGTGTTAACATCTAAGGTATGATATTATTCTGATTATTGTTGATTTATTGTAAATGATGATGTATATTTATATTAGATTAGATTTATGAATTTTGTGTTGTAATGTTATTATGATGATTGGTGTATTTAAAATACAGGTCTTATTAACTAGTTATTTGATGTGGTTGGTAAATTATATCGTAGCGTTATGTTATATACATTACTACGATAGTTGGTTGTTATATACTACAAGCTAAGTATAATGTTATTATGAATTTAATCCTGTTGTTTATATTTCCCTTTAATACCTAATAAGTAAAGAAGATTAGATATTTACATACATCTAGCTACGTATTTACATATATACATAATTTCTAACAAGTGCATGTTTCAAGAGTGTGTGAGTGCAGTTTATACACCATCTCGTAACAGATACAAATTACAAAAAGGTGTAGAAACATAGCAGTACTAAAAAACGACTCATTCAAGTAACATAAAAAGATTTTTTCAAAAGTCCTGGAACACTTAAGCTGTAATATTTCTGTCAACATTTAAGTGTCATGAATTCTGACGCAATAATTAAAGTTACGCTCGCCAGTAAACTGATAATTGCCTACCGTGAATTTATTTTATTAACCACCTGTGACAAACAGTACGCAATATTGACAATATTAATTCACATGTCACAAACAGATACGCAATAATATTTCGATAACTGCAACATTGTGGAGATGTCAATGTTTAATAGTACTAACCTTACTTTATTAAATTCCTAAACTTTTCCCAGCATTTAATTTTTAGGCCGGGTTTCTAGCCTCATCGGATGCTTGGAAATTTGGTCCGCGTCAAATTAACAACGTCGTGTTGCTAGACTAGTTATTAGTATTTTAAAATATTTTTTCCATCATCTGCCTTCCTATCTGCATTCGGTACTCAAATACTGAGTACTATGATCTTCATCATCATCATTATTGACTTATAATGTTCCCACTGCAAGGACACAATCATGCTTCCTCAAGGGGAGTGGGCTATAATCCACCACGCGAGCCCAGTGCGGGTTTGTAGATATCACAAGTCTTCGAAGTTTTGGTTCTAGGACCATTCATTTCATCGTTTACTCACGATGTTTTCCTTCACCGTTTTTGAGAGGTAATGAATTAAATTACACAAAGTATTGCGCCTGCCTGTGTCCGAACCCACAACTTATTGTTCGTAAGGCAGGACCGCCACCACTGGGCCGCCGCTGTTCTAGTAACATGATACCAAGAGATAAAACTTATTATGAAACTGTAGAACTTCGCTCACGGAGCGACCACAGAAATCAACAGTCGTGGATTAACTTTGAAGGTCGACCAGTGCGGCAAATTTCATAAAGCCATGAGTCAGCTTACCACTCTTCACCATCACCTGAATACCCCTTTTCCCAACTATGTTGTGAGTGGTTTTTTAATCTTACCGAGTGCAGCCAAATCCCACAATTTAACGAGGAGTGACGCTTGAATTCAATTAGTACGCATGACTGGTTGTCAGACTTTCAGGTCACTGACTACTTATCGACTGTCTAAGATCTAAAAATGACAGCTGGAACCAGCTGGCAAAACCTTACTGTGTTTTTCGAGGTACGGAGGAAACTCGGCATGTAATAGGTCACCCATCCACGGACCAATGTATGCAAGCGTAGAACATTCGACAATAAGACAAAATTCTTCAAATGACGGAACGGTTTTTGCAGTGACTGAGCGATTGGACAGCTGCGCTGCGTGTCGCGGGTTTGATCCCCGCACGGAACAAACATTTATATGGCCTACAGATAGTTGTTCCGGGTCTGGGTAGGTATTTGTGTATGTGAGTTTATATGTTTGTACTGTAATATTAAAAAAATAATATTTATGTATGAGTGTGAGTGAGTGATATTATTTATAAATGTGTGGTGTACTCCAAATAAAAATATAAGTTGAGGTAAAAAATTCGGGCGCCTGGAGTGCACACAAAACTATGCCAAAGATAGACTTACCTGCGGGAGCTTGACACTTTTAATCTTCAAGCGGGAAGGTATCAATAAAAATCGAGCATGAAAATTGTAGAGCGATTTTATTACTCGAAGGCTGCTGGTAGAAATACACAAGAGAATTCCTTTCTATTATTAATAGCTAAAACTAAAATTAAACAATCTTTTAAGACCTGTCATTATTGCACTTTACCAAATAGATGATCTACGTTATGTATCACAAACCATACCAAATTCCGTCGATTATGCTAACAACCAAAAGATTAACGCTCATCTTGGTGATATGCATTTCCGCTGGGAAGCCAAAGGCGGTCCAAGATATATTTTGGTAGGGGCGAGCGTCTAAAATTTTAAGTAGTAGAAAAAAACGCCTTGTGGCTGAAAACAAACATGAATAATCGTTAGCTAATATTCAGCGTTGGTAAAAACAATAGGCGACTGAGGTGGTTGCGACCAAATGCCATAAACTCACCGTTTCTTCCAAAATATCAAACTGTGGTCATCAGTAGATGAATGAATCCAGACAAATAAGTACTTAATCAAGTTAAAAGATCCTGAAACAATTAAATATCGGAACTATTAGCGTCTGCTATCAATATAGCCATGACAACGCGGAACGGACCGAAATCACGAAAAAAATCACTTCCCATAAAAAATATGAGCTATCCAATTAGGATGCTGACAAGGGCAATCGGCTACCACATAATTGGGATTAGATGCCGCCCATCTGAAGTAATACTTCAAGATTTATATCGGCGCTGAAATTACGCCATTCTGTCCAAAAGCTATAGGTCGAAAAGTGACAAATGTCAAAGTCAACTTGACAGCCTCAAAAAGAAAAAGCCAGTGTGACCACTTCACGATTCTAAATCAACCAAAAAATGAATTCTTATATTATGGCAACACCACCGTGGTGCCTACAAATTAAATCAAACAATACGTATCATGTAACAGGCTTAAAAGACTCGTTACAGTACACGCGTCCACGATACAGAAGAAATTCCTAGTGAGTAGCAACGTTTCTTTATAAAATAAAAATACCCACAACAAGTCTAACCAACTTGTAAAACATATTACGTTTCTTTAACATGGCTCTAAGACTATAAATTCAAAATAATAGGACGCCTTTTCATATCAGATGTCGGCGTACCGTGTTTCGTAAATCAAAACATGTGTCGGGGAATAGGATTCGGTAGCTTGTGCTCAACTCTCTGGAGTAATCGCGTCAATATTTTCAGTTTCGACCTCGTGAGACCGTTTCTGTAAACGGTTTGCAGAAAGGTTGGAATTAGAAGGAAGAGTTATGTATTTGAGGGCTTTAAGGAATTGTTGTGGAAGGTTTTAATAACATAACATAAAGCCTTTAATACCCAAATGTTTAGGCAGAGGTCTCTAACAGTACACCCAGATTTCGCCAGTTATGTTCAAATACCATTTATATATGGGGGCGGGTCTGTTCTATCAAACAGACACCAAAACAAAATCCGTGGCTGCTACTGTGACAATCCTTAACAAAACCCATGTAATATCTTTTCTAACCTGGGATACTTGCGATCACTAGACCAAAGAGGTAGTCCGTTTCAGTCCGACACTTTCTTAGATTTTAGTAAAAATGGTAATGGTAAACTTACACTTACACTGCCACTTACGGGATGTCTTTCTCAATAGGGAAGTTAACAAAAAAAAATCTTATTAGTCCGTCTGGTAGATTTCCAAAAAATATTGGACATATACCTAATTTTTTTTTTCATGTAAACAAACAATAAGACGATACAGTGCTTTGAAAACTCGTGTGATGTCATGTTCTAAGACATTAGTATGACATTTCTTACAGGTGAGTGACGTCACAACCTCCCGCTCAAATCTTTGACGCGTTTTATCTTCGTAATTTTTTATTGATTTGATAAAACAAAAATACGGATCCAATAAATTTAGATAATCTAACAGACAGACTAATTAGAATCATTTTTTTTAAGTCAGTAAACATCCCTATTTTTATGAGATTCTAATATTCCGACAAAGTTGCAATCGCCGTGATCGGAGTTACCAACGCACAGTGTGTCTGTGTTAGTGTGTAAGTTAAGACAGTGGAAGCTTAAAACAGTGACTGAAATGGTAATAATGCCTCAAAAAGAACTTCAAGCTGTTGGTCGCAGATGTCAATTTTAGATCTTTAACAGTCACCGTGGTCAGATGGTGGAATGGCGGAGAAGCAGCCTAGTTTAAGGGTACCCAATAGTGCAGCAGTGTGGTTGTTAATATGTTGGTATTGTGTTTTCCAAACTAGTTTTTGAAGTCCAAAAACTAGTTTGGAAAAGGCTGATGATAGATAAAAATTACTTCAAAAATTTTAAAATGAGGTCACGAAGCCATTCAAAACAGAAACAATAAAATAAATCTTTCCTGAATATATTTAAATCTCTTGCAGTAAGTACATTTTCTTTAAAATGTCTCTTAGAAAAATTCTGAACAGACATTTCAACTGACTTAATTTTGTATTTTGCTGCAATGAATAGGAAACGATACCAAACGAAATGCTGAAAGCAGAGTACGATGAAAAGTAAACAACTCTTTAAACAAAGGGCTGCATGTTAAATAATTTATTTTGGTTGCCTAGCAACGGGTACTCTGCTTTGCCAAAATATCACACAATAGGACAAGCCTTTTTTTTTTGGGCGTTGGGAATTCATCCCCCCCGGTTCCTCCGGGCAGAGTGTCAGACTTCTACTGACAACCACAAATCATGTTCCTTCTCAGCACTTTGTGTCGAGGCCACAGTCTCTTTCAAACAGCCCGTAGCTCCGACGGGCGTCGGCGCCTCAAAGATGTCAGCAACATGGAAGGGGCCCGCCCTTCCTATTGCTGACATCTTTGAGGCGCGCGTGGAACACGTAATAGGACAAGCCTCAATCAGAAAACATTATTAAAAACATAAATTATATCAATCGAAATAAGAACCTCCTTCTTTTTGGAAGTCGGTCAAAAATCAACTGATGTTGAAGCGAGTAATGAGAATATGTTGTGATTAATCCCACACTGCCTCGTTCGCGAAGTGGTCAGTGCGACTGTTGAGTTTGAAGTCCTTTTTTTATTGGTGGGAAGGGAAATCATGAAAAAACCCCTTCCGCTCTTGAGCAGAGCGAAAGGGAGTGTCAGACTTCTACTGACTAAAAACCACCCATGTTCCTTCTTAGTCCTACATGTCGAGGCCGCGGTATCTCTTAAAACACGGTTTCGATTTTTGTGTCGGACAAAGTGTTATTGCTTTTCTTCGACAGATTTTTTTATTAGCAGCCACGTAGTTTCAATTTGTTCTCGGATAATGGCAACTTGCTCGTCCCATATTATATGGCAATTAAAACATCATCATCAGCCTATAGCAGTCCACTGCTGGACATAGGCCTCTCCAATTGCGCGCCACTTTTCTCTATCCTCGGCAACTCTCATCCAGCTGCTACCAGCCACCCTGCGAAGATCGTCGCTCCACCTAGCCTGAGGGCGTCCCACCTTACGTTTGCCAATTCGCGGTCTCCACTCAAGAACAATTAAAACATAACTTGTGAAATGTGGGAGTGTAAAATACACAGTTTATCACATTCGTAACTGCTCTTTCAATTTAACTTTAAAAAAAAAATCTTTCAAACCAGTCCATAGAAGAAATATAAACTTTTAAGCAATTAATAACAGTCAGCACTTCTCACCATTTAATTTTGTTTTATTTAAATGCCCATCGAATACACAGCCACGTAAATTCAACCGCAACTAGAGCTGAAACATTGTAATTTGCCACAATTATTCAGCTCACACACAACATTTTTACAACAACAATAACTCGCATACACACACACACACACCTCACATTCGCACTCCACGTGTTGATTGACCGTACGATGATCAAAAAGCAAGCGGTATTCCCGTCACGTCTAAGTAAAGCTCCATAACGCTTGACGAATTTAGCGATATTACCACTGTTCACCACAGAAAAGAGGAAAAACATCGAGAAAAAACATGTTTATTTTTTCATAGCTTTTCTGGTGCTTTAAGGACTTGCGATAGGAGTAAAAGGCTTTCGTTTTTATGTTAAGATTGTTTTTTTTTAAGGAGCTTTGTGTTGTCGTGTTGAAGGTTATTTGATCAAGAATAAAGCATAAATATCATCTCATCTGCTTTGCCTTTTAACAACTATTGAAGTCAGCTTCGAACTGGATGCAGCTGATTACCAGTACTTTCGGTTTAAAGACATTTATTTCTCAAAGAACAAATTACAGTTCACTTAAAGAGAAACTTAACTAAATTAACAATAGGTAGGTTTACATTACGACGTTCAAGCCATCCAAGAGACCGAACAGTAAACACCGAGTTTATCTATATGAAATACATAACAAAACAGTTCACGCAAAACTTATGTTAACAAAACAAAAATACTTATATTTCTTAGACCGTGCTTAAATGTTGAAATTCAAGAAACTGAACAGATTTATGATAAAATAACAAATGGTATAAGAATTTATTCCTCATCAAAAATAATTCACATTAAGAGAAAACTTTAAAAAAAAATAACATATCTTAAGGTACGGGAATCTAAGTTCATAGTAAAAAGTAACAAATTAAGAGGGGCGACCACAATTTTTCAAAACAAATAAGCCAATCACCAACCAAGCAAACATGGAAACAAAAATACTTTACCTCGGAAATCTAGTTATTACCGCGTAATACTATACTCCGTGGTAAGACTGGTTGTCAGACTTGCTGACCACTATTTACCTATGATCTACTGTCAAAGATATACGATTGAGAACCAGAACGGTTTAGTGTTTGGAAATAGTGTGGCGGGCTTGTCTTATTAAAAAAAAAAAAACCATCCAAAGCGAAGCTCTCGTGTAGCTGATATAATTATATGTGTCAAGTTTCTCTGACAGGGTAAAGTAAAGGCCGAAGCGAGTTTTTTTATGTAGATTAGTACTATGAAACATTTAGAGCAGTCTCTAAAATATTTACAAAAATAACTCCCTCGTTGGTTTAGTGGACGCAAGTACGACTGCCGTGCAGGAGTTACTGAGTTCGATTTCTAAGTTGGTAAAAGTTTTATTGGGTCTTTCGATCTGGATTTCTCAGAAGCAGCCACGGAGCTTTTATTACATGGGACTTAAACATATTGTCAATATCTGGGCGTATCAGCAAGGACACCTCTGCCAACGGTTTAGTGTCTAACGTTCACCTGGGAGATATTACCCAGGTGAACATTAGACACTAAAGTAGTGTCTTCAATTCACCTGGGAGATATAGTTTCACCTAGGTGAATTGATGATACTAAATCAATGCTAAAACATTTAGTGTCCTATGTTCACCTGGGTTAAAGGACCCAGTATTTTTTTTGTTGTTTGCTATAATCAGTCGATCTAGCACTCTGCATTTGTATTATTTTAAATAGGCAAGGACAAGTAGGAAGAAAAAAAAAAGGGGTGAAAAAATAGGTAAGTCCCACAAACTACCAGGAGAATGCGTGCACCTTTTTGTCGACGTTTTACAAGTGACCTTGTAGGCCTTTTTAAAATAAAATATTTTCATTAGATTTGATTTGCCTAACCCCTTTCCAAATTACAGGCGTAATCTAACATTATGTGTCAGTAGCTATGTGCTGAAACATTTAGAGTACCAAAACATTTACAAAACGAATCTAGAATTTTATTAAAATTAAACACAACCTATGTCAAGTTAATACCTTCTTTGTCCAAAATATAAGTAGCATCATTTCTTGTCCCTTCCCTAAAATGTTGACGTATGTAAACCATTCAAATAGAATAAGACCTAGGAATAAAGCTTTTGATCTACTAAACCTTTTGAGCACAGGATTAGTTCCTCTCAAGCCATATTATGAATGTGGATTTTAGGATTCCAAACTCTGAAAGGTTTCTACCTTTAAATGTACGTCCAAAGGCAGACTCGTAAAGTACTGTAAGAAGTTTTATTTATTAGTGTGTCGTCGACTGTACTGGGGAATAAGTAGCTTACTAACTTCCAGTTCGAAAATGTAATGTAAGGATTTTCCGACTTAAATGTAAGGTGTGATTACATTGCGGGCCTGTGGACGGAGAGTAATGGGCTAGCTCGCCGTCCTTGCGTCTTGTGACGACGACAGGCCGTGTTGATGGCGCGTTCGTATTCTACGCGCGCCTCAAGGAGATGTCAGCAACATTGAAGGGGCCGACGCTCGTCGGGGCTGTGGGTTCTGCGTTCGAAAGAGATACTGTTGAACAACAAGTCGAACCAAGCCCAAGTGGTCGACATAGCTCACTGAACAGGTAAGCTGGAGTGACAATGGACCCGTCATATTAGCCGTAGAATCAATGGCCTTTGGGTTAGACGCGTGACTGTGTGTTGAGTGGAAACCGCCAATCGGCAAGCGTAAGGTAGGACGCCTTCGGGCTCGTTGGAGCGACGATATTCCCAGTGTGAGATTGAAACAGGGTGAAAGTGGCCGAGAGTCGAGTTAAGTGGTGTACGATTGAAGTTGCCTATGTGAAGGACCCAAAGGAATTTAATTAGTAGTAGACTTCACTGTTGGCTGTGAAAATCGACAATCTCTGTCAGGCATAGCTGAATCATGTTCGGGTCATCTTAGTACAAATTGAGCAAAGCCGAGCAGCTTTTTCTAGATCGCGCTTTACATAAGTATTTTTATTAAAAATGTGGAACATGCTTGACCCAATTTAAACGATACATTTACTCAGGTTGGTAACTTTATATTTCTAATTAATTATAGCTACCAGGCAAACAGAATACCTTTGTACCTATCAAAATAACCCATTAAAATTCTACCAATTTCCTAAAACGATGGGCTTCAACTGTTTTCGTTTCATTTTGCAATTGGTATTACGAATATTAAGGGAATACAAACTCCCGTTCCCCCTCGATATGCCGAGCCTACACATACTCTTCATATTCAAAACCCCATATGAAATAACTTTCAGAAACAATTAAAATTTTACTTTCCTACCTAAAATACCGAGCATTATTACAACGAATATTTGTCCTGTTGCCGCCAGAAGTGTGGTCACGGTAAAATAAACTTTTCCCCTTCATAATCATACTAAAAAGAAAAGTTTTGTTTTTGTTACGTGTACTCGAGTGGAACAGTTAATCAAATTGATAAAATATAACCTTTCTTATCTAAGTGTTTTGGAATTTTCATTTTGGATGTAGATATTTCTAATACAAGTGTACCTATGTATTAATTTTCACGAAAATTCAACCTAGGAGTCTCCCCATTCCGGGTTGAAAATGTGAATATTCCAGCGGGAACCACTATTCTCACCATCAAGATGGAATTTAGACCCTTAAAAACGACCCAGATCCGTAGCATAGTGTTTACCCCGCCTAGGCCAATAAGACGACCTTTTTCCCTCATTTGCGGCCTCATGGTAATATGGATTACTTTTACGGGTAATTTTCCCTTAAAATTTGCGGGTAAATTGAAATAGATGGAAGGGTTTTGTAATGTGGGCTTGAAAATGGGACTGTTTGCTTCCCATTTGCGCCATTATAGCCTTGCGTGGTGAAATTAGGGAATATTTTGGAGATCTTTAATGTGTAGAGGACAAAATTATACATAGGACGTCGCTATAACTGAACAAATGTTCTTATCGTAATTAAATTTAGTTCTGGCTTTTCGTATTTCATAGCTATACGGTAGCTCCTGAAGGAATACTGAAACAATTTACGTCTTGACTTTTTCTACTGCCAATTACAAAGATCCATAGATATCTTATTTTAAAGTTATCGCGTATACCACTGGTTTCTAAAAAAAAAAAATTAATTTACTTGAGAGAAATAATAAAGGACCACAAAATTCTCCGAACGTGCTGAAATATAAAATTCTCAATAATCAAAATGGCATCTTTGTTTGCGAAACAAGAGCTGCCTAGAAAATAAACAAGACAACACAAAGATTAATGGCCACAAAGATAAATCAGAATAAGGTGTGGTGACTAACAGATTAAAGTAATAAATATTTATTTAAACGACAGTGCACGATAAACAAATAAATCAAGGAGAAAAACGGTGAACTCATAGTAATATGTCATGCAATAAGGGTTGTATATTAATAAAATATTTTATCCGATAAACATGGAATTTATGGTTGATCTAGTAAACACGCCGTATAAGTTTTATTGTTGAGGTTAAATTAACAATGCATATTTTTTTATTACCACTATAATATACAGGATGTATAAAACACAATGAGGAGTATGAAGATATATTATGAACAAAAGGATTGCAAAAAAAGTTTTATTGGAATTTAAAAAATGCATGTTCTGTTTTTTTTTTTTAAGAAATTTCCAGGAATCAGACGTAAATGATGATACCTCATCTTATTACAGACTTTAAATAATGAAATGCATTTTCTCCTGTGTTTACTTCGTGATAATTAAAGAACAGGGTCATCTGTAACTGTTCCTTTTGGTAATTTCGGAGGCGGATAGTCATTTCAAAGAGGAAGCTGCAATTATTCAACTGTGAACATGGCCACAAACAGTACAGTCTATCATTCGGCATTTACAGGTTGTACAAGTACAAGTATAGTACTACATGTACCGCTTAAGGTAGGTCAATGTATGCAGGGCAGTAGGAGACCTCAACAATGGAATGAATTAAATGCAATGTAAACATTTCACTGAAGTCATACTAGCAAAATACGTGCGATATGTCCATTGAAAACAATTGTTGACTGTGAGACAATCTGTTTATTTTTAAAATTGAATAGTTGACTGTTGACATAAACAAGTTTTATTAAGTAAAAACACAAATGTAAACGGTAATAAACAAAAAAACTTCTACGCAAAAACTAAGTACTAAATTATAAATAAGACAGCAAAAAGGAAAACCTGCTAACAAAGGATACATGCGAAACCCAACCTCATAATAGATTTTAAATCCTTAACACAATTACACTACATTACCGCGCACGAGCTCATATTTCTTAACAAACTACGTCACTACAGGAAAATAATAGCAACACAAGAAGAAAAAGAAATTAATAACGACTCTTGCTTGGCTGTAAAACTAAAAGAAACTTCGTCTGTGAAGTGGAAAAAGGTTTATTTGGATTACTCGACTCGATTTGGGACTGTTCGATATCAGTCAAACAGTTCAATTCAGTCAAATCCAAGTCCAGAATTATTAAATCGATTTACACTTGAATTTCAACGACTAATTATTTAAAATTAAATTGAAAAGAGAAGAAAAGTAGGGATCATCCAATAGGGATCATCCGGCTTCCGGGTTAACCAAATACAGTACTGTTAAATACCCTTTGGTAAGACTGGTTGTCAAACTTTCAGACCACTGACTATCTGTAACGATTGTCAAAGATCTAGATATTATTACGACATCCTAGAAAAAAATAAGAGGTAAGGAAAATAAACTACATAGTTGAATGAAAGCAGTCACACCGTAGCACACTACAGATGGCCAAAAATAGGGATGTTGTTGACTTCAAATCTATTTCAGAAAAGTTATATCTCATAGATAATCTAAATGACTTTCAATCTAATCAGAATAATGTACTGGAAAAGTATCTGACAAAGTCAAATTAAATCAAAATCCTAAAGGAAAACTACTACCACTTAAAATAATGCTTAAACACATAAAATACATGGCCAAAATCTTAAAATACTGTCGAGTTTTACAAAAAGTGACTCTGTATTGTATATTAATATCGTATATTTTATCTCTTGTTTCATACACAATCTACAGCGATAATTACTCGTGCAATCTCGTAACCTAGTTATCGGGTACATGTTGGTAGATTATAATATCTGAAACATGTACTGATTTTGCTCTTCATTGGTTTTAAAGCATTTGCTGTTCGTAACGTTCAGGTATGTTTTATGAAGGTAATTTATTATTCTTACAGTTTGATTTTTTTCCACCTGTGTGATTTCCACGTAGATATATTTACACGTTTTACCCATTGCGGTAGGCAGACACTACAAAATGCTACCTACTACGATTCGATCTATACATACTTCTTCTGCCTTGTGTTGTTTAACATCATCAGCCTAGCCCTGTGTGATTTCCACGTAGATATATTTACACGTTTTACCCATTGCGGTAGGCAGACACTACAAAATGCTACCTACTACGATTCGATCTATACATACTTCTTCTGCCTTGTGTTGTTCAACATCATCAGCCTAGCCCTGTGTGATTTCCACGTAGATATATTTACACGTTTTACCCATTGCGGTAGGCAGACACTACAAAATGCTACCTACTACGATTCGATCTATACATACTTCTTCTGCCTTGTGTTGTTCAACATCATCAGCCTAGCCCTGTGTGATTTCCACGTAGATATATTTACACGTTTTACCCATTGCGGTAGGCAGACACTACAAAATGCTACCTACTACGATTCGATCTATACATACTTCTTCTGCCTTGTGTTGTTCAACATCATCAGCCTAGCCCTGTGTGATTTCCACGTAGATATATTTACACGTTTTACCCATTGCGGTAGGCAGACACTACAAAATGCTACCTACTACGATTCGATCTATACATACTTCTTCTGCCTTGTGTTGTTCAACATCATCAGCCTAGCCCTGTGTGATTTCCACGTAGATATATTTACACGTTTTACCCATTGCGGTAGGCAGACACTACAAAATGCTACCTACTACGATTCGATCTATACATACTTCTTCTGCCTTGTGTTGTTCAACATCATCAGCCTAGCCTTCTTCTCAACAACGTAGGGGTTGGTTTTATGTCTAACCGAATGCTGCTAGGTACTAGAATTTTAAATGGAGCGTCTGCCCCACTGGCCTAAGTGACCCACTTACTACTGTCTAAATAAAATACCTTTTATATAACAAAGTTACTGTTCCCAAAAAATGTCTCATGTTAGTTTTTTTAATACCTGTTCAAGTAAAAATCTAAAATATCTTCGTCTTGTTTGACGTCACTTATTGCGTGACGCTGAAGAGAAAATACGCAGCTTCTTAGCATGGGTCAGTGGCGCTTGCAAAAGTTGCTTTAGATAGCGTAATATTGAGAACCATAAGTATCTCCCGTTGGGGCTACGTATGTTGTAAGAGATACCGCGGCCTCGACATAAAGTGCTAAGAAGGAAAATGGGTGGTATTTAGTCAGTAGAAGTCTGACACAGGGTGTGTCAGACTTCCACTGACACTCCCTTTCGCTCTGCCCAAGAGCGGAAGGGGTTATTTGATGATTTTCCAAAAGCCAAAAAAAAAAAATATCATCTCTCCACATAAATAGATAAAACCTAAAACCTTGTTTCTGATTGAAATCTAACCAAAAACTGCTTGTGTACCATTTCAAAATGTGTAAAACAGTATCGTAAAATTTTAAAGTGTTGAAAATATAAAAGCACTCCGTTGTTTTTGCTCGTCGTTGACAAATCAATAATTTTATTGGTTAACCTGACAAGTGTATCGCCATTTTAACATTCTGAAATCGGCTTAAATTTTCAGCGCAAATGAAAAGTAATTAATGTTCCTTACGTCCACTTGAACTGTCATGTGAAAAGGCCTTTTCGGGGAAAAATTTCTTAAATAATGACGTCACGGATATTCGTGATGGCTTTAATGCCTTAACTGTATTTTTACGCCAGATATTCAGGTGAAAAATATAAATTGCAAATAGTGATAAGTAACAGTTACAGAAAAATAAAAAAATCAAAATTACTAAATGACATGAAAAGCATGTAAGATTTTGTGCAATAACTTAGCATTGAACAGGCTATAATCAACAAGTGCTTACGTTACACAGCTTCTATGACAGGCTTTTGAACGCCTGGGTAAAAGAGAGTAACAAAGGTACCGATTTTCTTTTTTTCGAAGTTTAAAAACAAAATGAACTAAAAATACCATCTACCAATTTCACATAAAAAATTAATCAATATTGTAGTGTGTCATCATCATCATCATCATCATCAGTTTAAAGCTGTCCACTGCCTCATCAATTATAGGCCTCCTCAATCGCACGACACTCAACTAGATTCATAGCAACTCTCACCCAATAGGGATGTTTTCTGACTTAAAAAAATATGATATGATTGTAATTAGTCCGTCCGTTAGATTATCGAAAAATATTTTTGGTAAGTATTTTTTGAAGTATCAAATCAGTAGAAAATGACGAAGATAAAACGCGTCAAAGATTTGAGTGGTGGTTTGTGACGTCACTAACCGCTTAAATGTCATATTCATCATCATCAGCCTATAATGTTCCCACTGCAGGGACTCAGGCCTCCTCTCTAGGAGAGGGATGGGCTATAATCCACCACGCGTGCCCAGTGCGGATTGGTAGATGTCACATGTCTTCGAATTTTTTTGGTTCGAAGACATGCCGGTTTCCTCACGATGTTTTCCTAATGTCATATTACTGTCTTAGAATATGACATCACACGAGTTTTCAAAGCACGGTACCGTCTTCATTGTTTGTTTACGTAAAAAAATAAAAAATACGTGTCCAATATTATTTGGATATCTATCTGACGGACTAATTAGATTTTGATTTTTAATTAACTACCCTTTTGCTAGCAGTCACCTAGAAAAGATCGTTGCTACACCGAGCATGAGGGTGTCCCACCTTACGCTTGTGTAAAAACCCCGGATAGAAAACATTTTCTAAAACATGTTTTTAATGAACTAAAAGGTACTACTTACATAATACCTACTTGCGCAGACTTACAACTTTAATATTTTCTTAAAAGCTTAAAGCATAAGAGTCTTCCACTTAAGATGAGCCCTTGAAAAAATATTTAAGTACTAAGTTAAGAAAAATGTAATTATGAAATACAGAAAAACATGTTACTTTCTTCAACGGTAAAATTATTCCAAAACTAAATCCTACCGTCGTTTTTGTTCATTATATCAGTGCCTATTCACAAAACGGCCTCATTTTTTGGTTTCATTTTTGCGTACATTAACGTACAAGCTTATTTTTCTGCTTTAATTTTGTACTAACATGCCAAGTAAATATTTCAGGACGCCTTACGTTTCGCTGAAAATGCGGCCGAGCGAAGACATAACCCTTTTCATTTGTTTTTGTTCTCCTGAATGTGAATGTTTTCGAAATTCTCCTTGTAAATACATAAATCTCGGCTCGCTTCATCCTATTCCTGTTTTTTTTCCTATCTTATTTTTCGTTGCAATCGTAGTGAGTGGTATTAAAAAGTATCTGAGTACTAGTGAAAAATATGACTTAAATATTTTCCTTTGGATGTTCATCGCTCGCTTGGACTTGAACTTATCTTTGAACGTCGCACGCATTTTAATGTATGACGCAGGGACTTTGCAGCTGTGTGAGCTTTTAATATCAAAGTTAAACGGTTTTCTGCTTTAGAATTCATTGTATTTAGTTTTCCTTGCCCTGTGAGTAAGTATTGCCTTTAGCTGGACTTTATTTGTATAAAAGTAGGTCGGAATTCCGAATGTCTTCTTTTGAGCTTTTAATTTGTTTGTTTGTAGTGATTTTAACTTTAGATTTTATATCACTTTAAAGGAGCTCAGCCAGTAATGGGAGCATTATAAGCTCATTTAAAGAAAATGTATTTGTTGGTCTCACACAGAACAATACAATTTAATAAAAAAAAAAATAACAGTAATAGAGTATAATTAACAGTTAACCTTACATAATAAATTAAACCAAACTTAGTCCTGACGAGGCCAAAAGGCCACTATCTCAGCATGGTGCTGTAACATTTATGACAAATGTCAATGTCACAGCGCTGGTATTCTGATAGGGCCCAAAGTGAACCCACATTCACGCTTTTATATTATGACGGCACGGTTGGCGCAGTGGCTGAGCGATTGGACTGTTACGCTGAGTGTTGCGAGTTCGATTCCCGCACGGAACACATATTTGTATGGCCTACAGATGTTTGTTTTGGGTCTGGGTGTATTTTTGTATGTGAAGTTTAAATGTTTGTAAACGCACCCACGATACAGGAGAAATTCCTAGTGTGAGGCGAGTTTGTTTTGTGTGTGTTTTATATATATTATACTGGAATATTAATAGCAAAATTAAATGGTATGCAGTGTGTTTGTGTATTTACATTTATTTGAAAAAAAAAAACGAAGTATAGTTACTTTTCAACGGTTGTGCTAACCATTCATATAGTTGGACCCAGTTAAATTGTTTCTCTGGGACTTCGTCGAGCTTCATTGTCTCGGCGCAGTTTTATGGTGATAGCTATTGTTCATTCTGGCTTTCAGGAGTGGCAGTGATTTTGGAATAGTGCAGTTGGCATGTCCCAATCAAAAACCATTGAAACGTGTGGTTCCAAAGGTTAGGGAATCGTTAAGGGGCTGATGATATGAACCCTAAAGTTCACAAAGACTAAGCATAAAGCGAATAATAAATTAGAAACCGTTTTCGTATCACACATAAAGTTTGAGCCCTAACAAAAAGGGGAGTAATTAATTCTCGCTTGCTCACCCGATAGGACTGGCCATCACTTTTTACTGTTATTAACTAAGACAAATAACCGAACCGATAGGGTTTTATCATAGTTACAAAATATGACCTAGTTCTTTGACAATAATCTATTTATAACATAGGTAGGATTATCGGTCGACTCTCCTACCAAACTCATCTATGAAAAACATCTTTGAGATTGACTTTTTCATGCATACATAAACAGAGTGGGCAGACAATATAGACAGCTACCTACTATGATCCTTGCTTAATCCTAACACCTTGTCCGTGTTCATACATCAGCCATACGCCGGTTCCGGGGCGAGGAGGAATGGGACGCCGTCGCCTCCTTCTGCGAAGCAGTGATGCTATCGAAGGAGGTGGCGGAACGCGAGAGGGAGAGAACCTCTCGTCCCAGCCGCCGCGGGAGGCGCTCCGGGCGTCGGGGGTCTCGCGATGACCTCCGGCCACCGTAGACGCGGGAAACAGGCCGTGTCGACGGCGCGTTCGTGTTCCACGCGCGCCTCAAAGAGATGTCAGCAACATGGGAGGGGCCCGAAAGGGCCGACGCCCGTCGGGGCCGCGGGTTGTCCACAGGTTATCGCGGCCTCGACATAGAGGGCGAAGAAGGAACATGGGTGGTTTTTAGTCAGTAGAAGTCTGACACTCCCTTTCGCTCTGCCCAAGAGCGGTAGGGGTTATAAAAAAAAAAAAACGCCATACGCCGGTTTCCAATACCTGACCTATTTCAGTTTTTGCCAATATCCAAAAGCAGGACATCAGGTAAATTTTCTGTTTTTTTTTTAAAACAAAATATGTTTTTTTAGGAACTGTTTAAAAAAGTTTAAATACATTTAAACTGTAATATTATGTAGTGATAAATGTAAAAAAAAATCGTAATAATTAAGGCGACTTTTTCTGGTTGATTGCTTTGTTTAGATGTAATGAAATATAATACGTATCGAGACAAATGAGTAAGTGGGTTTAAGTTACTGTACATTTATATTGAAGAAAACATATTTTTGTAGGAAAGTTCAACTGACATTTATTGTTTTTATGAATGATTATTAATAATGTTCAGTATTACCTATTTTGGAATTGGTGAAACAGAACCCACCCTTGTATTAAGTTTCATCGTTTGCTCTTTATCCGAACCGGTTTATTGAACAAAGAAATTAACTTGGGGAATTTCCACTTTTTACGAAAGACTACTTATCACTTAAGATATTATGGCCCAGTGGAATTTCGGAACAGTAGCTGCGTAGTCTATCATAATTGTGCCCGATTGACTGCAATAGGCTCGCCCCCTAATTATACATAATATAAGAGATAAACGTAACGGGTGAAATGTGAATGTACTAATAGGTACACCTCTTTTTTTGTTGGGGGGGGGAATCAGCAAAAAAAAGGGATTGTTAGACTTCTACTGACTAATAACCACCCATGTTCCTTCTTAGCCCTGTATGCCAAGGCCGCGGTATCTCTTGCGACAACCTACAGCCCCGTCGGGTGTCGGACCTTGCGGGCCCCTTCCTTTTTGTTGCTGACATCTCTTTGAGGCGCGCGTGGAACATGAACGCGCCTTCGACACGGCCTGTTGTCGTCATAAGACGGACGTACGGCGAGCTAGCCCATTACTCACGGTCCACAGGCCCGCGTCTACGGTGGCTGTAAGCCGTCTCGCGGCCCCCGAAGCCCGGAGCGTCTCCCGCGGCGTCTGGGACGAGAAGTTCTTTCCCTCTCCCGTTCCGCCACCTCGTTCGCTAGCATCACTGCTTCGCAGAAGGAGGTGACGGCGTCCCATTCCATCTCGACCCGGATGGTGACATCTGGGCGTTTCCTTCCTCCTGATTCGGTGCAGGCACCTCCCGAAACAAACGTGTCCGGTGAGGACCTGCGTCAGACGGAAGGTGAGGGCACCGAGGCGTCTCTCAAGCCACTCCTCAAAGAGGGGACTAACCGCCACTATGGTGGCGTGCCCATAGGTATTCCTCTGACTTACTCTTCGGGGATTACAGGAGTTATATTATGGTGTTGTATTACGTACAAATAAAGCTGCGTATGTAACCCTTAGAGAAAAAAATATCCTGCATAGAAGCCTGAAACGTACAGAAATGAAGAAGCGATCAACAAACGTTATTACAAATAGGTACAATTCCTTGCCATCGTTCTGGGCTCACAAACGAGTCACTATACCGTAATCATAAATAGTTGGTCGCTCCCATAACCAGGGAGGGACATTTTCCACTCACTTTCAGCTCAAGTTGTTGGGAATTTATCGATAGACGCAGTAATGGCCAGCGATTGTGTTCGTGTAATTAACTTTGCTATAGTTTATTATTTATTCGTTATTCCTTCGTGATATTTCGTCTATTTTCGTGGAAAGTTTTTTGGGAAAAAGTAGGCCCTTTTCCTTGTTATTTGATATTGGAAGGTGTAACCGTGAGTTGTGTGAAAAACATCGTTTTTCTTCGACAAATGATAGATTTTATGCGTTGTCAACGATACAGTTAACGTTGTAAATTTTCTTTTATTTTTGTCACTTCAAAACAAGGCACTATGAGAGGAAAAAATATAGAAGTTTTGTAAATTTAATGTAATGTACCGCGAGGGCTAATATAATGTAAAAAATATGTACAACAAAACCGAGTATTTTAATAATATTTATTGTCAATCTGAAAGTCGCAAACTAGGACAGAAATAACAAGATTCGATAAGTAAATATTTGATTTAATTATAGTGCAGATATGTTATTTCGGTAAATGAAAACATTATTAGGAAACCTGAAATAAATATTATAATTAATAAATAATTAATTAATAATAATAATTAAAAAAAATATTTAATTTATAATTAATATTATTATTATTATTCCACTTCGTGCAAGTATGGTAATCAATACTGCTCTCTGAATTTAAGCCCTTTGCCCTACAAAAGGACAACAATTATAAGCTGGTATTCATCATCATACTCCTGCCCTTATCATCATCATCTGGACTGGCCTGTTGGTCTAGTGGTTAGTGACCCTAACTGCTATGCCGGAGGTCGTGGGTTCGATTCCCACCCAGGACAAATGTTTGTGTGATGAGCACGATCATAGTACCCATAACACAAGCTCTGCTTAGCTTGGGACTAGATGGCGTTGTGTGATAGTTGTGGAATATATATATTATCTGCCTAGCCTTTTCCCAACTATATTGGGGTCGGCTTCCAGTCTAACCGGATGCAGCTGAATACCAGCTTTATACTCCTGCCCTTATATTCCAAACAATTTGGAATCGGTGCAACAAGTCTTCTTCTTCCATAATGTCTCTAATACTTGTCATCGCAGCAGTCACCTCTTTTCAAGCCATATCCTCCTTCACACAGTTCATCCAGCGGTTTTTTGGGATTAAAAAAATATTGGATACGTGTATTTTGATTTATCAAATTAATAAAAATAAAACGTCTCAAAGATCATGAGTAGGGGCTTTTGACTGTCACTTTGTGGGTAAAAATTTACTTTGTGACGTCACACGACTGGACGTGACTTTTCGAAGCACTGTATCGTCTTCATCTATTGTTTATGTGAAAAAAAAAATACGTGTCCATTATTTTTTGAAAATCTATCAGACGGACTAATTCGATTTTTTTTGTGAAATACCCTATTATAAGGTTTAAAACATCTAATTGTATGCTCTACCATGAAATAGCAGTTACCAGTTACCTTCCCACAAACCACAATTACAATTAAATTACAAAGAGAACAACACATTAGAAACCAAAATCAATCGAGCTTAACTGCCTAATGTTCTTCGAGGCACGAAGGCACGCACATATAACTATCTATCATCCAATTATTAGCAGTGAGCCGCTGTTTAATCATCCTCGGCTAACTAAACTGTGATTATCGGGGCCCTTACTACTGTTGATTTGGAGATTATTGGGATTTCAGTTTTTGATGCTGATTTGGGGATATTAGTCATTCTCGGGTTTTGTAATTTCTTCAAGAGAATCTTTTGCCTCAACTTTCAGCTGGTCCTACACAAACTTTTACGTTTGGTTATGTCAATATTTTTGACTCACCACTACTGCTCTAAAAGCGCTAAAGGAAAATATCGTGAGTATACCGACATGGTCTAGAACCAAAAAGTCGAAAGCATGACTGTATCTACCACCTGCGGCCGCGTGGCGGATATGGCCCATTCCTTTCATAGAGAGGAGGTCTGTGTCCAGCGACGGATGTATTTCGGCTGAAATGATGATGAAGAGGATAAAATAAGTAATAAAAATAAAGCCGTTTATTCCTTATTACCAATTTACATTTCAAATGTAGTTAGTAGTTTGTTAGTATATTTTCCTAATAATATGTTAGTACTTAATATGTTGGGCCGCGGGTAGTCCACCGGTTATCGCGGCCTCGACATAGAGGGCGAAGAAGGAACATGGGTGGTTTTTAGTCAGTAGAAGTCTGACACTCCCTTTCGCTCTGCCCAAGAGCGGGAGGGGTTATTCGATGATTTTAAACCCACCAAAAAAAAAAAAAAAAGTACTTAATATGTTAATCTTCTTTGTTTGGAATATGGACCCTCTTTTTGGGTAAAGGCCTCCTCCAGCTTCTTCCACACGTCCCTTTTCTTGCCTAGGTCTGACCAATTGTTCCCTGTCACCTGTATAATGTCATAGTAGTGGGTGAGTGTGTGTAGTGTGTGTCGTAGTGTCATGTCTGTGTGTGCCTGTGTATGTGTGTTCTCTTTCTCTTCTCTTCTCTTTGGATAAAATAAATATCTAAATCTAATAGACTTCCTTGCTCAATACGTCATTTGGTATCAATTTCCATAATATCTATCTATCATGCAATTATGAGCAGTGACCCGCCGTTTAATTATCCTCGGCTAACTAAACTGTGGTTATGGAGACCCTTACTACTGTTGAATTGCAGATTTTTTAGAATTATTTAGGTTTTTGTTAAGTACTGATTTCGCTATATTATTAATTATGTACTCTCGTTTTGATCTGCGGATTATTGTCAGTCTCGGTGATAAGAAAATCAGTGAGGTAATAAAAATATCTAGGTTGAAAATGTGTCTTGTGTGCAAATTCTGTTGTTATGCTTTCATAGCGTTTTGATATTTTCTATTACTGGCTAGCTATACATAAGTAATTTGAAAAACATGTGAAAGCAGTTATTTCGAAATTACAAACAAACACTTCAAATTGATTTAGTGTAGGTTTTAAACTAATAAACAGTACAGAATCACCACGATTTACAAGTGTAAATATGAACAGCGTAAACTGAAAGCTATAAACCACCACATTTTATGCTCAGCAAATACTGAAACATCTAGAAGAAGTAAGTAATTCTAGTGTTTTCCAAACGGGTCTCGTGTCCTTGATGCTTACTTAAAGCTTGTGTTATTTGTTACATCTAAACAAAGATCGATTTGTTTTTAGAGCCGTTTCTATTTTAATTGAAGATTCCAGTTGCTTTGAAGAGAAACACTAGCAAAATGTTATTTTATGTTACGATACATTATAGCGCGAAATGAGTAAATATTTGAGCAGCTCGGTAAATACATAGATAGTCTCATTAAAGTCTTTGACACGGTTGTAATACATTTTGTAGCGACACACACACACACACGAATGAGGAACTATTTCATTTTAATTATGAACAACGTTCATAAAATACAACGATTCGTCGTATAAAACATTTGTGATACCAAATATGTAGGGAATTCAATTCTCTACAATATCTATATACCTGCCTGGTACGAACCCACAAATTATTGCTCGTAAGTCAGGGCCGCCACCACTAGGCCAAAAACTGCTCTCAACAAGTTTCTGTCGGCTTCTTTAAAGATAGTTTCATATCCAATGTAGATACAGTTTTGATTAAGTTCTATTCAACTAGGTACTTCCTGACATTCTGATAACATTTCTAACAAAAGCTAACTTCTCTACAACGATCTGCAATTTTGCACATAATTGCCTCCGAACGAGAACCAAGTGAAATATTTGCTCGGCACCCAATTCTACCTCATATAATATTCAAGTCATAAGAACCATATTCCGTTCAATCATTCGACTATTAGTAAGTGAAATTCACACTAACATATAAAAATCGAATTGGGTCGAACGTCGACACACACTGGCATATGATGGATGTTGGTAAAAGAGGTACGTTTTGCCATTGCCCGAAATAAAGTGAAGAAATATTAAAATTTATGGACAACACCTTCTCACGTTCCGAATAACGACATATGGAAACGTACCGAGGTTTGTCATAATATGACGTCAAGGCAAGACTAATATGAATGTCATCATCTTATATAAGACGGTACCAAGAAATCTTTCTCGCGATTCAGGTTTCAATTGAAAATGAAATAAAAGTGGAAGTGAGCGTTTTCATGGAGGAAATAAAGCTTTAATATTTGTTTTTATACGGTCTGTTAATCTACGGATTGTCGTTGACTTCTCAGCTTTTTGATCTCTTGCTAGATTGGTACAATAAAAGGATATTGTTGTTTATATAACTACGCTTGACGAATGACTTGTTTTAACCTGCGTGGTTGTTAGCAGGGATATCAACGTTTCTACTTATGCTTTGATATATTTAATTTACTGAAAAGGAAAGGAGAATGGATAAGATTCAGATATAAAAATAAATTCGTACATTTTGCACCTATTATAACAAACCATTACTAAAGAAAATTTTCCCTGAATTGAGTTTCTACTACCATCTTTCATAAAATTACGTAAACAAATCGATGAATTTGAAACTCATAGTAACAGTTTGTCATTTAAAGGTACATTGTTGATGCTATAGTGGAACTATTGAAGAAATAAATGTATGACAAATAAATAAAATAGTTAACTGACAAAAAATGGAAGAGGTTGTAAAATCGACGCGGATATTTAAATTTACTAAACCAAATGCCCAGTAACAAATATGGCGTTTAACATCAGTTCAAAAGACTACTCTTTTGAACTGATGTTACCTACGATGATGTTACCTGTAATACTTACGTATTTGTTAGACTATCTGCAGTTGATAGATGCCTGCTTCTAAATCATAATCGTGGTCGTGTCGATAGTAAATGTATTAAAAAAAACTATCTTTGAACCGTTCGTCGACAACAAGTTTAATCTTTTAAAAACTCATAGTCATTTCTCAACCGAATCCACAACTATCCAAAACCAACCTTGACTTACTCCACAATCCTTATCAACCGCCACAAATGAAACATCACCATCATAAACAGGCCATTAAATAACAAAACAGTCCATAAACACAAATCCAAGGCCTGATTAATTCACCGTTCCTAAATCCAAGACTTAACGGTTAAAGCGTTTAATCATAACGGCAAGGATAAGGAAGGTAATAAATGTGATAAATTCGGCCGCAACATCTCTAAGACTTCTTACTCGGGACGTAGTGGCGAAGCTTGAGACAGAGACAGATATATATTTCGTATTATTTCCTCTTATGGCAGGCATACATAAATTGGCATTTTTTAAGATACTTTAGAACCTTTTTTTACCGCAACCATTACCGGATTTTTTTTCCAAATAAAAATATTAATCTACAGAATTTAAAGCATGTCATATTCAATACAAAAAAAAAATAATCTTAAATTAAATTTAAATAAATATGCAAACAAAGTAGCTTCTGTTTTTGTACCTTACTACCATTTTTCTCCTACACTTTCAATCATAAGACCTTTTCATTGCCATCAATATATTTTATAAAGTCATGCCAATGGGACCTTCAGCTTATTTTGGCCAATAAGTTTCTTAATTTTTAATAAGTATCTTTTTTACCCGACTGCGGCGAAGCCCAAAACGAGGGTTATGTGTTTGGCGTGTATGTATGTATGTATGTCCGTTTCTTTGTTCCCTCATAACTTCTAAACGGATGAAGGGATTTGAATAAAATATACGTCGTTAGATTCGTCTTAATGGCGCGAGTGTCACTGGCTACAATAAAATTAAAAAAAAAAACAAAGAAATTGGCGGATTTTGGAGGCCATATCCCGGATTAAAACAAAAACTTTTTCAATTACTATCGAGCAGGGTAACAAAATGAAGGATTTTAAAAGGAGATTACAAAAATATATGACACTTATATGTTTAAAAGAAATTCAAAGACACAAATCCTATAAACAAACACAAAAGTTAAATCATCTGCGAAGTATTTTACGCGACCAATAAAAGAACAAACACAAAGAACTAAAAAGTTGGAAATAAAAAAAATTGTTATAAAACTAAAAAAACCCGACTGAAAAAACTGAAAATCAAAAAACAAGCACATTTTAAATTAAACAAAACTTGGAAGCAGGCGAGGTTCATTTGAATATTAAATAATGAAATGAAAGTAGAATGGGAATGGTTTTTTCAGTCGGGTTTTTTAGTTTTATAAGTACAACTGGTGTGGTGATTGATTGACTTTGTATGTTTACCTTTTGCAAGTTATTTTTACGTCCCATTTAGGAGTGAGCCTATTGACTTCAACCGGGTACAAATCCTATTATATTTTTGAAAGCAATTTTAACTTGTCTAGGCACTCAAATTGTATAAAATATATTGGTGTAGTTCTAAAGACGACGAAGCGAAATGTAGCTCACCCAGAAGAACAATTTGACGATAAAATTAAGGAAGATGTAATATTATTGCAAGTATATAGGTACTTGTAAGTTGTAATAGTTATTACACATTGAATCATGGCGGTGTATTGTTACGAATTGAATAACGAAACTAACAAAAGTCTTATTTCAGAATCTGAGCTTAGCTTCGTAATCGACAACTTTTCAATAAAATATTGCTGTTGTTATTTACTTAGAAAACTAAGCTAATTAAAATTCAGTCAATTTTTCCCACCCTTTGACAAAAATATCGCATCAAATACATATTTAAAATCTCTGTCAAACTATATTAATTAACAAAGTCGTGATTTTAATGCACAGTCTGGATGATAAACGAACGACACTGTAATCAGAATATCATGAGGTTTCAGTTTAAAGCCGATTTGGGAATTAAAACATAGTTTCGTTTAGATCATTATTCTGTATTTTACATGACTTAGTAATTAAATTGTCATACAGTCTCTACAGGGAACGTAATCTTTGAATAATTTGTATGATGCTATTTTTATTATAATTAGGAGCACGCCAGAGAGTACGTTGGCCTGTAAATAGAGTTGGTGGTTACAGAAAAGGCAATAATTTTAGTTTTTTTTTTTTTTTATTGGCGTCACGTTACGCTCGGCAGATGTGAATTATCTATGTTATAAAGAAAGAAAGAAAGAAAATTTTTTTTTTTTTTTATTTATATATATATTTTTTATATTATTACAATTCATAATTACATAGCATCACGCCTGTATTTCCCGGAGGATTAGATAGAGGAGTATCCTAATGGATACACCCACATGTCGTTGGCTTTGTTTAGGTCTCATGTAATAAGGGGTGCGTCTACTGCCATCAACCGGGTTCAATAGGGGATCGGACTGAGTAAATAAAATATGATTCTAATTAGTCCGACAGTTAGATTATTGAAATATATTAGGTACGTATTTTTTGTTTTATCAAATTAATAAAAATTTTCGAAGATAAGACGCGTCAAAGATCATGAGTGGAGGGTTGTGACGTCATTTGTAAGTGAAAAATGTACTAACATGTGCCGTTTTCGAGGAGTTCACGAGTTTTCGAAGCACTGTATCGTTTTCATTTTTTGTTTATGTGAAAAAAGAAAAAATACGCGTCCAATATTTCTTGGAACTCTATCTGACGGACTAATTAGTTTTTTTTTTGTCCGATCCCCTATTCCAGAATCCGTCATTCATCGATCAACTTTGCATACGTCCAGACTACATCAACGTAAGTAGCGAGGAACTTTAGAAAACGATTAACATTTTATTTCGTACATCAAGGTTCCTACAAGGGTGCGCTGTACTTTAAGTGTCGTGACTCGTGACGGGCTCATGATAAACTTATTCATCCGATCTGACTCGAATTTCAACACCACCCCAATGTATTGTTATTACATTCGCATGCATTGTTAGTATTAGTACCTTTTTTTTTTTTGGCGGGTGTAAAATCATCGAATAACCCCTTCCGCTCTTGGGCAGAGCGAAAGGGAGTGTCAGACTTCTACTGACTAAAAACCACCCATGTTCCTTCTTCGCCCTCTATGTCGAGGCCGCGATAACTAGTGTACAACCCGCGGCCCCGACGGGTACCTCAGTATTTATTTACTCTCCAGCATTCTCAGGAACTTCAGTTTGTTTTAGTTTCCTTACCAGAAAATTATAATCCTTTTACTAAAATTCTTTTAATGACTCTGAGACTTATTTTTACCCTCTAGATATATTTTTACCCACGACGGAATGGAGAATATGCGTTTAGGGTGAGATTTTGTGTGTCTGTTGTGTGCAAACGACTGTTAGCATTTCGTGGGATTTTTAGGGTTCTATGGCCGAATGGCAAAAACGGAACCCTTATAAATCTATAAGGGCACGTCATGTCGTTCTGTCCGTCCGTATGTCACAGCCTCTGAAACTATTAAGACAACACAGTTGAAACTTGGTAGGTAAATGTATTCTGTGAATCGCTTTACGATTTTTATAAAAAAATAAATAAAAGATTAAACCTATTCGCGAGGTGTCTATAGACAGGTCTTTAAAAATGACAATGAGGCTCCTAAAACTATTTTTGCTCAAAGTCAATCGTTTGAAAAATAGATACTTCCAAAGTGATTAAATGAGTGCCCTTTTCGCCCCGCTAACTTCTAAACTCATAGACTAAAAAAAAATATGCTATAGATCGCAAAAAATCTGTCAACCAAAATTGGTTTCAACGATATATTATAGTAAATAGTTTTGGAAAATTGCATATTTAAAAAACCGCAATTATTACTTTGTCATTCAAAACAAACACTATGAAAAACCAACTTATAACAAATTGTTTTTCTGTTGCCGCTTTAACAAGAAATGATACAAATTATAGGGGCTTTCCTACTATGATGGTACGGCTACGGAACCCGTCATGTACAAGTCCGACTTGCACTTGGCCAGTTTTTTTTATCTTTATCAGAACAGTGTCATCATGACAGCGACATCAAACTGTTGTCTTTATGACACACATAGCTTACATGGGCTACTAACTCATAATGAATCCACTGTTAGAAATAAACCCAAATTACACCAGATCGCGCTTTTCCCCACTTTCTGTGTGTAGTCTTCCTCAAATACAGCTATCGTCAAAACCACTAAACGTAGCTTGTTTTATGAAGAACGATAAGCAATACCAATATAGCACACAAAAAAAAAACAACTGGTTACGACACGGACAACGGTTATGATTAATAAAAACAAAATAATATGGCCGTCAGTGTTTCATACTGTCACTAACTGGACGCTGTGTGTTGTTGCAAATTGAACTGATAACTCTTCCACAAAACTGTAACGGCACGTACTAGATATACGGAGAAATATTGATTGGTTTTAGACTTTGAACCTTTATCGCTTGGACACAAGGTTAAAGTACTCGTACGTATTGGAAGAGTGATCGCGAGAAAAGCTAATTTATAAAAGAAAGTGATTTTAACAATTACGCGCTCAACAGAACTAAAACCGATCATAGACGATAGGTTAAATATATTAGTTTTAAATGTGCATGCGTAACCAAACTTCATAGAGGACAGACTTGTAAATAACTGCAAGCATGCCATAACAGAGAACACATGGCAATTTGCTTGCTTCGGTGGGTTTATTATTTGTTAAAATAAAATAAATCAAATGAAAACTGGCATAGTAGTACCTACTAGTACCTAGTGCCAAATGGTAATAATTGGTAAAGGGCGTGTCTCTGTCCACCACCAGGTGAGCAGTGAGATTTCGTTTTTAAAATCACTGTTTACCAGTGATGGAAAAGCAGTAATAGGCATGGATAATTACAGCTATAATTGTTACACCAGTTACAGAAAAATTTAAAGGAAGTCGGTTATCTTGGTAATGAGAAGGGATGAAAAGTATGACTTAAAAAAGTGATGAATAAAAATATTGATGCATGGAGAGTGAGAGGAAGTCCAAAGAAAAGTTGGATGAATTGTGTGAGGAATGATATGAATGAGAAAGGAGTAAATGCCATCTTGACGTCTAACAGGGAAGAATGGCTAATCCGATTGAACGATGCCAATGAGCACTTAAATACTAAATACATATTATACAAGTATCAGCTAAACATGGTGTATCATTTTTATTCCGCCTTACATTTTTCAACACACTGGTACACAAATTTGAAATTCGATGCAAATTTTTATTTACCTTTAACAGCGGGTCCAATCGACTAAAGAAAAGTAATGTAAATAATGTAATTGGTAGATACATCCCGCGGGTCCCATCTGAGTGGGATCAATTTACCAAAGAGCCGAAGAAAACATGTTGCGCCGACTCCAAATAGAACGGGATAAGGGCAGAAAGATGATGATGATGATGATGAGTTGCTACACTAGGCACCTGCATAATAGAACATATGACTTGAAAGCAATTAAATAAATTCCTTCATTTAACAGCTTCATTTTCCAAATTTACGAAATGCTTACATTGCGATCTGTTTACAATTCAATTGTTGCGATCCATTATTTTTATTAATACTTTTTTTTTTGGCGGGCAGCACACGTCGTCTCCGAACAATTAATTACTTTTTCGGTTAAAATAATTGACATCGCACTTCGATTCTTCGATTAAACGGATACTGAATAAATTACTTTCTTTTTTCACAAACCCAGAAATCAAGATGAACCAAATAAAAGCAAACGATTGCTATAATATAATTTAATTAAAAAATGCTTTCAAATCATTCATTATACATTTTTCTTTCTTAATCGCCATTGAAATCCGGTGCTTGTAATTGGAAACTCCGAATGTCGGGGCTCTTTTTTTATTTTCATAACATCGCCTGTTAAGCTGCTTACTCATTTGAGAGGTTCGCTTTCAAATTTAATACTGAGATTTCGTTTTGGAAGCTACTTATTTTTATTAGCTGTTGTTTTGTGTCTTATTACCCGGAACAGTGAAAATTGATTCTTTGTTTAGAAGAGATTAGGTCCTTTCATTTTATTTTCAGCATGGTCTACGAATAAAATAAAAATGTTGACATGTTGTTGTTGTTAACACACTTTGTTTTTATGATTATTTCAACAATATTGTTATTGGGTTTTTTCATAAAGAATTTCTTAGTAGAAAGAAAGAAAGAAAGAAAATGTATTTACCCGGATTTTACCCGTTTGATAACAATAGGCTCGCCTACTATATGGGATTAAACGTAACTGGCCAAATGCTGCTTAACCCTTCGGGAATTACAGGCGTGAGGTTTTTTATGTGTAAAAACAATTGTGTATTTTTAAAATAATAAAATTAAGCCAACGATATTTAAAACACAGTGTTACGAACTTCATTATTGCGGATATGATAACTTTTGTATAATATTAAAATGAATATTAGAAACATGCTTTGTTTTACTACAAATAGAGTAAATATTGACGTAATAATTTACTTTTTGTGCACAATTATTTATTTAAAAATCCCTTTGTTGAAATAAAAACACTTTTATGTATCACGGTCTATTAATATTCGTATTACCCTTTTATTACGAAAATCAGCAACATTCTATTAAAAATATCTTCCCAAGAAAAATAACATGAAAATCCTTGAGCCCCTTTTGATCTTAAAAGGTAAAGTTAAATAGCTTAATTCCTTTGTCTTTGTTTCAGGTAGGAGGTATGCGGGCTCCGAAGGTACCCGCTACCTTGCTACTGTTGCTCTTCGCAATAGAAGCCCTTGATGCCAACAGAAGAAAAACAAAAGAAAAAGTCATACCAGCTGCGATAAATATATGTGACATCAGTGATAGAGATTCCAAAGTCCATTGCTACTGTGAATTTAGCCAGGAGATCAACGAAGCCGTCAAAACAGAATGCTGGGTCTTCAATGGAGGAATCGAAAGAACAGACCCACTGTGGACAAGCTTCACTTCACAGTCCAACATAGAAACACTAGCCTTCAATGTCAGAGCAGATGGAGGACTAGACTTTGTACCATCGAAAGTACTACGATACCTGAGAAAAGTAAAACAGTTCAGTATAAAATACAGCTCAATCCACAAGATAGAGAGCAACACATTTGTCAACGTGACGTCAGTACAAGAAATGACGCTTACTAAGAACCAGATCGTCTATCTTGGTAAACATGCGTTTTATAACTTGCCAAATTTAACCATACTCACTTTAGATGAGAACAAAATAGTTGAGCTAGAGACGGAGGTGTTCTACGAACTACCGGCACTCCAGAAATTATATCTCACTAGTAATAACATTACCGTTATTCACGACGGGGCGTTCAAACATCTCGTCAACCTAATTGACTTAGAACTCGATAGAAATAATATTAGCGAACTCAAGAAGGAGTGTTTTTATGGACTTGCAAATCTAAAACGCTTAGATTTAAGAAGAAACAAATTATCCAAACTTAATTCGTTTACATTTACTGAACTGTGGAATCTCCAGACATTGTTATTAGATTATAATGAAATTTATATTCTGGCCCAGAGGACGTTTGATGGATTATCGCAATTAAGGAAGTTGAGTTTAAGCCATAACAAACTTGTAACTTTGGCCAGCAGCCTATTTGAAGGGGTCAGGGGACTGGCCGCACTAGACTTAAGACATAATAAATTAAAGAGGTTCACGTTCGACAACCTCCATCCGATATACGACAACATGAAGAACCAAAACAGCTACATCTACTTGGAAGGTACGTACCTTTATTAATTTTAATTAAGGGATATTCAATATGCTTTCAATAGTAACAAATATCGATAACAAAGTTAATTAGAAAATTAATTTTACATTGACGAAGTAAAATTTAACAATCGAATAAAAATCAATTAGTTTGAAAAGATGGAGCTCTCACAAGTATCATTACTCCAATTAGGGAATTAATTAAGGCGTCAATTGTTACAGGGAACGAATTCCCGTGCGACTGTCATCTCGCATGGATGCATAAGCTTCGTCACGAGGCCAAGAGCGTCAAAGTGCGAACATCTCTCGAAAATTTCATTTGCAAATTCAACGCGGAGCCTTCGTTAAATTCACACTTTACTTACTTCGAAAGGAACGTTATTGGATCAAACAATTTGTACGATAGCGATGACAAAAGTCAAATAAAAGATTATTCGGATAATCCGGATGATTTTTTTCAAGACGAAACAGACGAAGCTTACGCTGATGAACCAAAAGCCGTTAAGGGTGAAAATGAGAGGACATTACTTCAGATTCCTGTGGAAACGCTGCCGTGTCCTCCGGACGTTAAAAGTGTGACCGACCGAACGTACACCTACCCGTCTCAAAATGAGGCGAAAGATTATAGAAACTTAATCCAATCTTCAGAGTCGAGCTCTATCGTCTCAAACATTACTGTTTGCCTGTCAGCGTTTATGATATTAACATGGACCACGCGAATGTAAATAAGAGAAACGGAGACGTATGTGTTTACTTTCTTCTCCTTTAGAGGAATATTAAAATCTTCTTGTTTGCAAAGCTCCATTGTTTTTCATGATACATCTTATATGCTTACTAAGATTGTAAATAAGAACTGTGAACAGAGATGAGCATCATAAAATTCATGATTATGTAAAAAATATTCCGCTTTTTGGATTTCAAAAACTTATGAAAATGTAAATAGTAGTGTAATTCTATGTAAAAAATGTGATATAAAGTATAAGTATAATTATTATAGACTTTGTCTTTAAGAAATTTTATCGGTAGGGTACTTTTCTATAAGAAAACTCGATTTTTTCTCATCATGGAATTTCATTTATATTGTTGTGAATCTATTGAGGAACTTTATGTAAATATTTGAGAAATATTAAAAGAAAGTGGTTGTACATAAGGCAAGTAAGTTAGTTTTAAGGAGAAATGAGAATTTGAATGTATTAATATGTAAAAAATATTATAAAATGTCTTTTACCAGTGTCATTGTAATGGTAGAATATTCTTTTCGAAGTAAGGACGAGACGACTTATTTATTGGATTTTATTATATCTTTTCACCATCGTCATCAGCTTACATCATCACTGCTGGACATAGGCTTCCTCAATCGTGTGCCACTAAACTCAATTGTCAGCAACTCTCATCTAGTGGCTACCAATCACCCTGCAAAGATCAGCGCACCACTGGGCCTGATGGAGTCTGACCTTACACTTGCCGATTCGCGGTCTTCACTCAACAATACGTCTACCCCAGCAGTCATCAGTTCTACGGTTAATATATAGCCGGCCCATTACCACTTTATCTTACTTATCCTGTGAGCAACGTTAACAACTCTGTTCTCTGTCAAATCAGCTCGTTCAGGGTGCGATCCCTAAGAGAAAATCCAATCATAGCCCATCTCTTCATAGCATGCTGAGCGACCTAGAATTTATAGATCAGCCGTACCGTACCTAGGTATTTCTGTATACGAAATAAATATTGGTTTATAACGAAGAATATTGTATAGCTTTATCAGCAATGTGTTCATGTTTTAGTTGGCGTCTTTTTGTGGTGAATGAACACAGGGAATAATAAAAATGTAAATTATCATTACACTTCAGTTGTTCTATTGTTAGCGTAGTGAGCGACGCATGCATAAACCATAGTCATTTATGTGGTAATATGGAGAGCAATTTCTTTAACCTTAACGCTCTAGTTATCTAGAGGGATGGGCAGATATGTATGTATGTAATCATGCATTTTTATGGAATTAAATGGAACGTGCCACTTATCAGTTACACTCTAAACTGTACCATAATTTATAAAAATATATAAATGGGAACTGATGACCTGGTGAAGGTTACGGGGATATATTAGATGCGAATTGCTTGGGACCGGTCAATGTGGCGACACTTGGGGAAGGCCTATGTCCAGCAGTGGACGTCTTTGTGTGTCGTGTCACGTGTCAGAAAAAAAAACGCTTAACTCACTATTTTAAATCAAGATGCAAAAGAAGTAAATAAATCAATAAAAGAGGGTCTCGGCCATTACCAAGATAAACTTTATTGCCCTTATTTAACACTATTTTGAGGGAAAACAACCCAGCGCTGCCCGCTAACATAGCATTTAATTGAATCATTACATACATGTCGGAGGTTGTGTTAATATTAGAAATTCTGCTAATAGGACAAACAACCCTAAGTGCTAATGTTTCAATCAGAATGTTTAGAGGTAAATTAAATGTTTTGTGTGCTAATTTTACCAGATAATGTTTGTTTACTTTTGTATTTATGAATTCGTTTGTTGTTTGGTGTATGTATTTATAAAACAATTATTCTTATTTCTTAATTTTTATCATATTGTGGTATCGTACACTTAATGGACATAATTAGAGGAACGGAACAAAATAAAGACAGATCAGATTTTTTTGTAAGTATTAGAGAATTTATATTAAGCGCTTTATTAATGTTACTATTTTTAATTTAAGTAACAGCTATGGAAACCTGAGCTACGCTAAGATCTTTGAAGATTGTGCCTTCAGGTATTCATTGATGTGTAAGGACCACCATTGTCATACGTTTTTTGTAAAAAAAAATCTTGAAAAAAGACAGATTTTACAAATAAACTTTCGTTTATTTGTAAAATCTGTCTTTTTTTTTTTTTTCAAAAAAACATACGAAAGCCAGAAACAAAAGACTATTGAAGTAGTTCTTTTTTCAAACCAAATATGAGTGTAAATGTAGCCAGTTTGTATTAAGAACTTTTTGTACATAATTTATATCAGTATTTTTTTTATTGATGAAGCGTTCCTCGAATAAGTTCATGAGTGTTTTACCCAATACTAATTGGGTTTGTGGAGGTCAGATAGGCAGTTACTCCGTGTAAAATGTTGGTATTCAGCAGCACCCGGTTTGACTGATCGCTGACCCCTTGTCAAAGCCAAGCAGATATTGAAATAAAACTTTTGGGAATGTAATTAAATAATTTTGGGAGTGTAATTAAATATTGTTGCCTGAAATCAGTTCCTAGTTATGTTTAGTTTTCAACACTTTTTTTTTGTCGGTTATTTAAAAATTATGGTAATTAATATTAAAACCATTATCAATACTTTGTATTAACAGTGAAACAATAAGGTTGTGTCAATTAGTATAGCTCATATTAATTTTACTATCACTATTAATTAATGTATGGTTTTGCAACTAATCAGTCACTTTGATCAAAGAACTATCTACATATTTTATATTATTAATTTTCCTGCAACCCACACAGGGTTAATTCCAATAGTTATACACTCCATGTAAATAAAAGAGACGTGCCCCACGGTTTTATTTTAGTCTAGTCTATGCATATGTTTATAATTCCCACGACTGTATCTATTTTATTATTTTTTGGTTTTTAGTACATTTATCTTAAACATTGCAATGTATGTTTAACATAAAACCGTTTAACTTAAAAAGTTTTTTTTACCTATTTTTATTTTCTAGTTTTTAGTTTTTATTTCGCATTCTGTTTAATTCATTTAGTGCTTCATTATTGCAAGGTTTCTTGCCCGTTAGTTTATTGCAGTCCAACTCCTCTATACGTAGTTAAAAAATAATAATTATAATTTTCTATTTCCGCCATTTTGTAGCGGTCGCCATCTTGTATTTCAATTTTTTATAGTATATTGTATTCTGCTTGTTGAGCCCTTTCATTTGATACCCATATTGATGAGATTAATAAAACATAAATTATCCGCCATTTTGTAGCGGCGGCCATCTTGAATTTATAATGATAATGAATAAACATAATTGTATTGTCACCAAAATCCAAAGTGTATACAAAATTTCAGATTAATCGGTTGACAGGAAGAGGGTGAAATTTGAATTACTAAATTTGACCCAAGAATAATAAATAAAACAAACGGGGTGAGCTAAATAAAACCGTTTAAAAAAGTGTTTCATCGACAGCAAGTAATATGGGAAGATGACAGGAAGATTCGAACTCAGACCGGCCCATTACTTTGTGTAGGTAACTAATTTCATCACCGCTGCTCTCAAAACGGAGAAAGAAAAAATCGTGAGGGAACCGTGTCTTATAATCAAACAAATCTAAGACATGAGACATCTACCAAACCGCACTGGGCTCGCGTGGTGGATTATATCCCATTCCTCTACTAGAGGAGGCCTGAATCGCTGCAGTGGGAACATTATAGGCTGATGATGGTGAAGATTTCGTAGTACATTGAACACTGTCACTTTGCATAACATAATACAGATTTCTCCTTGTTATTCATCTCAGGCACTAAAGCTTATTACGTCGTCCATTTCCCTCAAGGTAATTAGTCACGCTCTTATTAGCAAACAGGTTAATAGAATCCTCACTGTCATCTGCAGGGATGGTAGCATACTTGGAACCTTAACTTTAAAAGGTTTTAAGTGCAATTTTGTGTATAGGAATTTTCTTTATGATTGAACTGTGTCGCTGGTCGTTTTGAGTCCGAGGACGAGCAAAGTATCGTTGGGTTTTTCCATCAAACATTTTTAGAAAGCAGGCATGGAGTTTGCATTTGTTTCCTGTTGTTGGCAATAGGCGCGCCACTATTCACATGAGACTTGTTTCTTTTTTGTTTTCTGTTTCACACGTTATGTGTAAATAGCATACAATAATCGGGGGCTAGCCTTTTGTCTTTAAACAAGCTCGAATTTAGACTTTAGGCAAAAATTGTAATGGAAAACCCGCGCTTGGGACCATTAGACCTATAATGAGGCAGTCACTGAGAAAATCCCAATAACACTGAATAATCCCTATAATACTATTGCAAAAACGACGACACGGTTGGCGCAGTGGTTCAGGCAATGGACTGCACGCTGCGTGTCGCGGGTGCGGTTCCCGCACGGAACAAATATTTGTATGGCCTACAGATAGTTTTTCCGGATCTGGGTATTTGTGTATGTGACTTTAAATGTCTGTGAACGTACCCACGATACAGGAGTAGTTCAACACAATACATATGTACCACGACACAAGTTACCAGAGGCAGCTTTCAAGAAAAACTCGTAAAAATACAAAACTTAAACAATATTATAAAGTATTCATTGAAACAGTAACATTTCTTTGGAAGTTCGCCAATCGGATACGGAGAGTATCGAGTAAGTGAAAAATAACTGCCGTAAAGAAAACCGGTGATACATTTTGTTAAAATATGGTGTGTCATTATTTATAGGAGATCAGCAGGGTTGTTGCGTATCTTTTAAATGACAGTGGCTATCATATAGTGTCCATCAATTAACTGTCAAATGGTTCCATATTGTACTAAACCTTAACCAATTTGACGGTTAATCCATGGACAATATGATAGCCACTGACATTTAAAAGATACGCAATAACCCAGAAAACCTTTGGTTCATCTTAGTGGGCTTTCAATATCATTATTTCAACCGAGAGACATCCAGTACAGGACATAGGCCTCCCCCAAGTGTCGCCAAATTAACCGATCAAACGCATCTCGCATCCAGCGGATCCTCGGAACCTTCACAAGGTTATCGGTCTACCTACTGCGAGGCTTACCAGTGCAACGTCTTCCGGATGGCTGTCGCCAGTCGAGAACTTTTCGGCCACATCGGCCAATTACATGCTAATTAAACTTAGTTCTGCCAAAAATTGCGCTCTCTGCTTTTAGAGAAATAATAAGGAGTTTAGGTATTGTTTTGGAAAAGGAAATCAATGTATTTGTATCAATCAATGTAAGTTTTCCTAAGTAACAGATAACCGCAGTAACAAGACCGCGATAAAACAAGGCTTTGCAATATGATATTTACGAAGTAAAATCATTTGCTGTACAGTTTTTCGATGTAACGAAACATCGTAGTGACAGGGCGTTGGTTTAACAAGGCGTTGATGAATTCGATGCAGTATAGTGATGTCGATGAAAGATTTTTGAAGAAACGAAATTCGATGTTGCGGCTTTCGCGCTGGAGTAGGTATTCCGTTCTGCCAAAATAAGTATATATCTTCATCTGCTGAGCCGTTTCCTAACCATTGGCGAGTTTAAACATATGCAGCTGGTATTACACATAATGTGATTGCCTATCTGACCATTAGAACCCATTTAGTACCCACTGGGTAATACGTTACTCCTGGGTGAGACCGGTTGTCAGACTTTCTTACCACTTATTATCTGTAACGGCTATTACAGAACTACAACTGACAGAGCAACGCCTTAAAGTGCTTTCCGGGGCACGGAGGAAACTTTGTTTATTGTTTTTCCGTCTCCTTAGTTAAATTTACTTTAGTAAAGCATATTTTGATATAAATATTTTTTGATTATTTGTGAATTATGTTGTCCTGTTCCCTCTGGTATCAAAACCGATTGTATGTACTGAATTTATGAATTTTTAATTGTTATGATTTCGACTTCTGTTTAACTTCATAGAAAACATGTAAATTTTTTTTTATTTCTAAAATTGGCACAAAACAAAATTACAACTTTAAATGAATTCAACATTTCAACCATGTAAGTGTAACTTAAGTATAACTGGTCGGTCACTTTTTAAATGAGTGTTTTGTTTTAGTATTTAAGTTAATTAAGGTTTATTGAATGTACATAGTTATTTGTAAAGTAATTTATTATTAATACTTTATAATTTAATTAAAGGTTGATGTTGGAAAAGTCCTTGTTTTTTTCTTTTTATCCCTCCCCTTATTCTCATAAAGCATTAAATAGATTCTCCCTAAGGAATTAACAGTTCAAACAGTAGAGCCATCGTTGGACACTCAGATCATAGAAACAACAGTGGACATGTCTTAAGTGCCCATGAAGGTTTACGTGAAATAAAATATATTTAATAAAATAAAATTTATTAAATAAAATAAAAAAATAAATTGAATTGTGGGTTTTGAATAAACCGGGACCATTGCACCCTACAACTACACAGCACCCGTAATCACGCCTGTAATCCCAGAAGTGTTAGGTAGAGGTGTATTTAGCAGTACACTCAAATTTCACCAGTTATATTTGAGCCCCATAAAATAGAGGGCAAGGCTACTGCCATCAAACCTGCAAACAAATCCAGACTCCGTATATTATTAACATCATTCTTATGCAATACATTTTACAGGGTATAAACGAACCCTTCACAAAACCGGCAACAAAGCATTATGTACATCAAACTAAATACCCCTACGCAAAAAATATTATTATTTTTTTAAATTAATTTTGCAAAAATTATTGCTGGGAAACGACTTTTTTTGGGGTGAATCTGGGGGCACGGCAGTGCCCCCGCCAAGTCGAGCAATAAAGCGGCACGGCCGTACCATCCTTTTCTCGAAACAGTTCAGGCCATTTTCGACCTCCTATAAATTCGTTGTGGATAAAACTAGAAGCCTACTTAAAAACCTTTGATGTTTTAAATAAAAAATTTCCTTGGCCACTGCATCACATTGGCACACGCGATGGCGATTAGCTATTACAATGGCTTGTTTAACATTGGCGTATGCGATGCGATGGCCAAGTCAATCTTCTATTTAAAACATCAAAGGTTTTTTAAGTAGGGATTAAATATACTAACTGACTTGGTATTACATGGATCTCATTACTTTTTACGGTAAAAGAGCTGAGTTGCGCGGCTTGGCTTTTTTTACAAGTTTTATTTTGGTGGGATTACATTTTACGGTAAAACTGTAGCACTCTTAAAACATTGTGCTAGTGGATGTTTTGAATAGTAAACGGGTCATGGAGGTAATTCACGTAATGTTATAGTCTGAAAAACTAGTATTTAAAAACCCCCAATATCTCCGTAACGAGTATTAATTATTATTATTTTTTTTTTTTTTTAAAACGTTGCCCCACACTAGGAATTTCTCCTGTACCGTGGGTGCGTTCACAAACATTTAAAGTCACATACACAAATACCCAGACCCGGAACAACTATCTGTAGGTCATACTAATATTTGTCTCGCGCGGGAATCGAACCCGCGACACGCTTGCTTGAGCCACTGCGCCAACCGTGCCGTCTAAGTTCCAAATTATCGCAGTGATGGGGAGAATTTCGGCTTCGTTAAGGATACTTTTACAGCCTTTAGATACAAGAAGTTTATCACCCTAATTGAAGATCATGTAAAACACTCTAAGAAACCTGATACCTACCACATTAAATAGACCTTATCACAGTATATGAATCAACATTTCAAAATCAGCTGACTCGAAATCGCATACGTTATCTCATGACTTTTTCAAAACTAGATTGGGTTCAAATTCCAGTCTAAACGAACGGGGCCAACTATCAAAGTTTTACATGAAACGAAAAATTCTGACAGCATCCACAACCCAATTATCTACAGGCCAGCACTGTATCGTATTCTAGACTGTAAAGTTCTCGTCAAACTGAACTGAAGTGATTGCAAATTAAATACATTTTGCGAGCTCATTTGGTATTGACATTGTCGCTAATCTTTACGAATTTTCGCATGGACAGGATAATTAATAAATCAAAATCAAAACTCATTTATTCAAACTAGGCTGATAATCAGCACTTTTCGAACGTCAAAACGTTTTAATAATAATTCCAAGGTACATATAATTTTAATAAAACATTGTAAACACAAGGTTCTGTGTATGTCGGATTGTCAGGATTTATTTTGTTAGGCTCGTACATAATGTGGACACAAAATGGATTTCGTGCAATGAAAACACACTGGGTGCGACCGTACGATACACTGTTTATTAAACTGACAAATTATTTGAAATTACAATTTAACACAAGTGAATCAGGTTGAGTTCCGGGACGACGCAATTCCATTGCGATCAGACACTGAATATCTCAAAACATCACGACTTTATAGAAGCGCACTAGGTTGTCGGAGGACTGGTAAGTAGGTCACGTGATGCCAGGCCTAGCGCGCTTGCGATTCATCGTATGCCTGTACTTTTGGGGGGGGGGATCATCAAATACCCTAATCTTGGGCACCGCTCTTGGGCAGAGCGAAAGGGAGTGGCCCTTTACGTCAATCTCTTACAACATCCCGCAGCCCATCGGGTGCCTGTACTAACGACAGGATTCGACAAGTAAATGCTCTAAAAAGAAGAAAATTTACCTGTAAACTCCTGAGTATGTCCCACGACCCCCTGTTATCTACACACGTTGGGAAGCTACATTATTTCCGAGTGACCTAGGCTAATTTTTATCCCTGTATTCCAACAGGAACAAGAACTACGCGGTTGAAACAGCGTGACGTCTGCTAGTATCATATAAATTGAATAAATTGCTGGTTTATAGTTACATCGATTCATAAATCTATTGATTTATGAATCGATATAAATACATGATCATGCAAATAGTATCCACCGACTCGCTCATAGACTTACTGATTTAAGCTAGAGCGCCCAACATTAGCAAGTTAGCTAAGTTTTGAGTTTGCCTGCTCACAGTTACGGTCTGCGGTAGCTTATGTTAGTGCTGCCAAATCGCATCACTATAATTATGTTCTCGCTAAACTAACCGATGCGCTCGGAGAAGGCTAGTTTATCAAACAATAGTGGATTTAGACTTGGTTTGTTAAGGTTAGTTTGCTTCGTGGAATTCAGTGATTGATGGCAGATTTAATTCTCATTTTCCTAGCCTCCTTTGTCTAACAGTCGCAAACGCTACTGCTTAGTTTGTTTGAGGTCCAGGGTTCGATTCTAATGGAAAAACATACAATCACGTTTCACCCCTCCCGCTCTTGGGCAGAGCGAAAGGGAGTGTCAGACTTCTACTGACTAAAACCCACCCATGTTCCTTCTTAGCCCTTTATGTCGAGGCCGCGGCATCTCTTGCAAACAAACCGCATCCCCGACGGGAGTCGCCCGAAAACGAACGCTCCGCTCCGTCATAAAACGGACGTCTTATGACATCGACAGGCCGTGTCCGCAGCCGGACGGCGAGCTAACCCATTACTCACCGTCCACAGGCCCGCGTCCTTCGCTAGCATCACTGCTTCGAAGAAGAAGGCAACGGCATCCCATTCCCTCTTGTCCCTGACCATGGCTTGCACCAGGGCCGGACGCGAGGCTCAGCATGTTGTGCCTAACCCAGGAATCGAACCCAAGACCCCACGCTCAACGAGGATGTCCGGCAGAGAACGGTCTTCTTCTTAAATGATGTTGATGACAAGCACCTAAGGCTTCTTTACATATTCCCGTACTCCACCATCAAAATATACCCGTAAGTGCTCAAGCAACTAAGTGCCCACTTAGGGACTTAAAAGTTTTGTCGTTTAGCGTACCGACGACTCGCAGCCACTAATGCATTGTAAAAAAAAACTTATCAGACAGAAATGCTGGCTGACAGAATTGTAGAATTTATTTCGATAATATGTTTTCAATGCGAGCCCCTGATTGGTGCCAAGAGACCGCTTAGCTCGTAGGAGTGTTGGCAAGGAATATGTAGAGGAATTGGCTTTTGGAAAAACAGAAGAAATTAGTTGGGTTAGAATTTCTTAGTTGAACTAGATAAAATATTGCAAGAGTAAGCAAAAAGACTATTGTTGCTTGAAATTGATGCTTCTGAGCATAAAACGTATGAATTATATTTACCTAAATTAGAATATTATATATCTACATAGTGCATCAGTAAGTGCAACCTAGTTTAAATCAAACAAATGGTAGAATTAAATTTTACAATACCTGCAAATGTGGGTCATTGTAAGCGCTTCAAACCATCGAAATTGCATTAAAAGACCTTTTGCAACTGAAAACATTTCTAAAAAAAATATTTAAAGCACTGTATCAAGAGATGTCAGCAACACGGAAGGCGCCCGTTAGGGCTGCGGGTTGTTTGCAAGAGATACCGCAGCCTCGACATAAAGGGCTAAGAAAGAATAAGGGTGATTTTTAGTCAGTGGAAGTCTAACACTCCTCTTTCGCTCTGCTTAAGGACGAGAGGAGTTATTTGATGTTTTGTCCCACCCCCCAAAAAAAAGGCATGCTTGGTTTCCTCATGATATTTTCTACAAAAAAGCAAGTGGCAATTGTACAGTTCCTGGTCCAGAGTCCAAAAGAATTTGACTTTTATATTTCAATACTGCGAACATTTCAACCACCATTATTTACTTGAATAATCCAAAACAAGTCGTTTAATATACAATGCACATTATTCATTTTATACGGAACTGAAATCCAACTGAATCACTTATTAATAAACCCACATTGTGAAATTTAAATGAGGGGATCGGATCAACATGATCCGTTGCTGTCATTATTTATGTACAAGGGAAGCAGCTGATGCCACAGATCTTTAAACTTGGAGCTCAACAAGACTTTGATGTGGTAACGCAAAGTTTGCTTAATTCTTCCTGGTTTCTTGAGGTAAGCGCAGATTTGGGAGTGTGCGCCTCCTACGTCACTGAGGTACAGACGCCAGCACATCAAGCTTCTACAATTAGTAATTTTTCTACCCTATCGCTGAAACATTAGGTTCCAAGTTAATTGATAAATTTGTCAGTTTCAGGTAGTTTGTTTTTAGTTTGCACATCTTTACAAAGTATAAAATAAAATCGGTCCGGCTGTTTGTAAGCTCAGATCTTTAAAGCTACATGACTGATTTAATGCAGTTTACGGCAAGATATAGAGTGGTTTAAGAAGAAGGTTTATAATTTTGTATGATTCAGTATCTACATTCCACCCGTGCAATGTCGGAGCGTATAAAACAGCGCCAGCAAAAGTACATTTGGTTAACGATACACCAGAGCGTTGCGCCGCGGCCCAAAGTGGCTTGCCTGTTGTTTTAGCCCACCCTAGGCTGCAGTGGTATCTTATTTTTAGGACGACAGGGGGTTTTTAATGTTTGCAGGACCTATCGATGGTGGAATGAACGAGCAGTGGAGTGGAGACCTCGTGTCGGTAGCTATGTTAACCAATGACCAGAACAGGCCGCTGGGGCATACCGAACGTGGAAGGCGGAGAACAGGGTGTTGGCATAGCTAGAGACATATCTACGATACTAATATTATAAATAAGTATTTTATAAATAAAATCACAGGCCAGAAAACAAACAGATCAAAACGGACAGAACGTACTCGTATTACCTTGATTAGGAGCCAAGCTTATATAAGACTAATGAGACGATGAAATCTGTTCACGTAAAACATAAAAGGGTCCAAGGAAACCAGTATACTACAGAACCCGTTTTCAAAGCCCCCGAAATTCCATGCGAGGACATGTTGAAAAGTTTTTACTACCCCCAAAGGGCGAAACTTCAACACTGTTTTAATTAGTTCGGAGTCATTCCGACATAAAATGTAGGTAAGCACTCATCATGTTTGCCTGTACTTTGTCTTCATATTGGAGTAGTTTAGTATTCGTGTTGGGATCAACTTTTTTGGAAGTTGGGGTGTGTATATTTTCATGATGTAAAATGACAAGCTCAGTGGGTTATGTGCTAGGGTGTGTGGGAACTCAGAGGGGTATATTAATATTGCTTTTGTTTTTCTTCCGATTCCTAAGTCGAGTCGGAAACTTCTTAGCAGCACAAATTCAAAGAAACTGAATTTGTGCCCATTTATGATGGCAAAAGGTCCCTTTTGCATGGCACTTGAACATACCACATAATTAGGTGTAGGTACTGATGCGTAACGCAATTCAATTTTCAGTTAAAATACTTTCAGACCAAACTATAAAATGTGCTTGTTAATGACATTAAAAAGTTCGTTTGATCAAAATGGAACTCGGCGTCCATTGGAAATCCATCGCTCGATATAAATGAGTTAAAAAGAGAATAATTAATTAATTCTCAAAGGAGCTTATTGTTGTAGTATGAAAGCATTACTTTTTAAAATATTATTTATTTATTCTTTCAAAATTATAACCTTTGTAACAGAACGGATTAAAACAGGTTTCCTTTTGTTCTCTCTTTGGTATCTACTCTTGCTTGATTCAGAATTAAAATAAAACTTGGCACGAGAAAACTTTTAAATTGCGAAATATTTATACTTTTTTACTACTTAATTGGTAGTCATGTATTTGGAGTTGTAATACTAGGGCCATGGTTCAATTGTCCTAATAGTATTTCGAGATATCACTAAGCGGTGGCTTGACTCTTCATGTGACCAGATGGCTGGCCTTTTTTTTGTCAAATAATCAGCAATGCCATCCATCGCCATCGTGGCAATGCTGCCAGCCTTCTGTGCACATTTCTAGTAGACATCGATGTAGATGAATTTTTGGCGCCCTGTAATTCTAAAGAAATAATATCCGTGTTGCTCCTTCAAAAATAAGCGAGATTGCGAGTAAAATAAATACGAGCAAAAAAAGTGTCGAGACTCACATGCAAAGAGAACAAAATCGTAACGCTCGATGTTAAAAATCCCTATCTAAAACAGAATCAGAATATTGAAAAATCAATCCTGAAAAAAACAACCAAAGTAGCAGGTCGTCGTCCAAATATACGTCCATTTTAATATTTTCTAAATAAAAATAGAAGAAACAAAAATAAATCCTATTTCCTACAAGCAAAGGATTAAAACAAAAAGTTCTCTAATTAATCTGACTCTGACTGGTATTCAGACCACAAGTTTTGCATGATCAGCGCTTACACTTGAATTTATAATGAAACATGCAGAAGATTGACATCAGCATAATTATGTTCCTACATTATTTATGTTACGATCTTAACCCTTTCTAGTGTTTTAGGGTAGAGTATTGCGAAATTACACCACAAAATTGCAGAACACGTTAGATAAATAAGGGGGGACGGTCCCGAAATGTAGGTGTCAGTCCCCAAAATGTTGGTTTGGCAGGGAATGTAGTTGGGACCATGTTGACGCATGTTTACCGCATCGTTTGATGTACACTGTGACTGTTAATATTAATCATGGAGATCAGGAATTAGGATAAATCACTGGACTGTAATTTAATAATTACTTTAATTTATACCTACTGTATTTAATTTGTATAGTTATGTCTAAGAAATTTATTTAAACTTCATGCACAAACGTGGTACATAGGCGGACTTAATGCCACAAGGCATTCTCTACCAGTCAACCTTGGTCAAATAGGACAGCGTTGTGGTAGAGTACAAAAATAAATAAATTAGGAGAATACTATTTTGTAAACATAAATTAATATACCTACATAAATGGTACATACTAATACATAGATATATAAATGTGGCATTAAATAAACTAATATATATTATAATACATAGAAATAGCTCTTAAAACGAGAAACCAAACAACAATTATCATGACAATCACATAATTATGAGTACTTATGAGTAACTCAGTCCGATTTTAAAAAGTGCTTCCGCACATTTCTTTTGAAGGCCATCGAAGAAATCAAGTCTATACGAGGAGTAAACGGACCCTTCACGAACATCAAACTAAGCAGCTAAACGAGGGTGTAAAATCACATTTTACGATAAGACTCAATGCACAAATACAAAGTCCGTGGTTGTTTCTTAGGAATTCCTGATGAAAACACTCAATAACACTTTCCAGACCCGAGAATCGAACACGGAACCTCATGTTTAGCAGTCGCGCTTGCAACCACTAGACCAATGATGCAGTCACAGTGAGAACACATAATAATTCATTTAAAATTAATTTTATCCTCACAAAGTGATTGGGAGCAAATACTATCCTACTATTATTAATTGCTCGCAGAACTGGGCGTCTAAAATGGCCACTTTAGCAGATCATAATATGAATTGCGTTAAATACGTAAAATAGACTTTTTATAGAGTAACTGCCATTTAAGAAAATAGATCGTATGGAAAATAATATGAATTGGGTATAATTGGTAAAATGGTCACAGAGGCTGTTACTATTAGGACAGGTCCATTTTATGCTTTTTTAACGCAATTAAAATATTATTATGATCTGCTAAAGTGGCCATTTTAGATTCCCTGGTCATTTGCCCGATCAAAGACAAGACCAGTTCACTTGCATAACTTTTGACTCGACTATTCAAATTGTATAATATCTGCATAGAAATTCTCGTACGTGGGTAGTTCGTGCTTTAACTCTTCTCCGAGTTTGTTAACTTTATTATGATATTTAGAGCAATTATACTTGATGAAGTACTTTGCTTAGTTTAGTACTTGAGTCATTAATCTAAGCGACACATGTGGAGGAAACTGGGTGAGTTACTAGCATTAGTGTTTGTAAGGCCTGTCGTTCACGACATTACTCAAAAGTAACCAGATATAAAGACACACTTGCTGTACTCTACGGTTTTGCCTGTCGCGTGGGACCTAAAAATCGTAATGAATGATTTAATAATTAGTTCCAGAGACCAAACAAACAAAAATGAAATCTGAATTGTTTTTAATACACTAGCTTACGTGACCAGGTTATAACCTTCCTCTGTGCCAATTTTATCCAGATCCGTTTAGCCTTTCCGGCACGATTGATTAACAAACATAATATAAAGATATTAGTTTAGGTAGATGAGTGTTGTGGAGTGTAAATATGGTACTGTTCTACAAAGGAGGAAAGACTTAATATCGTGCTTTTCTCCTCTTATTGTTTGTTCATTAGAGGAACTGAAGTGCAGTTTGAATTACATTTTCAGCCACACGCTTAAAAGAAGTCGAATAACTTATGCAATCAAATATCCAATGAGGCGCCAGAATCTAGTAGCACTTCTACTTCAATAGGGGTCAGCACACGACACATCCAATCGCAAACTAGTTAATAAAGTTCAGTAAGTCACGTCGTTTACGAACCGCCATTGAAATACTAATGCTGAAGTCAACATTCTGGATACACATTTGCGATTTGAGTCTATATCGCGTTGCTTTTGAGTGGTATGCTGTGTGTGTGTCGCTTTCCCGCTTCTTTAGTTTTTTTTTCCTCTGGCTGCGCTTCTATACAGCCAGTATTTTTCATGTTCATCATTAAAAAAAATGGCAAATATTTTGCCGAAATCTATATTATTTTAAAGAAATTGTTAAATCTAAATCATACAAAACCTACAACGAGTTACTAGTCGAGACATCAGAATTAATCGGCGAAGCAACTCAAGCCGATGAAGCGCTTTTCGAAGCAGGCGCAACTGACAAAAATGCCCTCTTGCCAGTCTTATTGGAACTTCGAGAGTTTTAATATAATTTTATTCTTTAGTTAGCTTTATGTTATTTTAATTTTAAATCTATATTTCTATTATTTTAGTGGCTGTATAAAAAGTTGGAACATGGATCAATAAAAATGTGGAAATAGACCTATTTTTTTTTAATAATTTGATAGCTGTCAGTTGAAAGCGATTCTCCCTAGGGCTGAAAAGTAGCACTTTCAAACCGCACCACAGGCATGTTATGATTTACTTTCAGAGTATGAGTAATGAAAAATCTATTTTTTATATATCGTTCAAACCAATCGTCTATCTTGGTTGAAAGTTTTAATTGCGATCTACAGCATAATTTTTTTAGCTTTTTCAGTCTCTTAGTTAAATTTAGAGCGGAGGGGACATTTTACCACTTTGAAAGTATCTATCTTTCAAACGATTGACTTTGTGAAAAAATGGTTTTAGGAACCTCGATGTAATTTCTAAAAACCTATATATAGATACCCCACAAGAATAGGTTTGATGAACAAGGTTTTTATAGTTTTAGCCCCATATAATTTTTTATTTTTTTATGTTTGTGTAAAAATCGTAAAGCGGTTCACAGAATACATCTACCAACCAAGTTTCAACTGTCTAGTCTTAATAGTTACCAAAGAGGTAGACAGACGGACAAACAGACATGACGAATCTATAAGGGTTCTGTTTTTTGTTATTCGGCTACGGAACCCTAAAATGTAGTAAAGAACATGCAGCAACTTACTGCGACGCGACTTAAGTAGTAGTCACCTGATTGATCTCATATTTTCAAACTCGTATCCTTTTTTGTCAATGAGAATCGTACTTTTCTCAAGCGAGTAACGGAGCGGGAATGCTAGATGATGTAACCCAAGGCGTAAACCTACAGGATTACTACCGTTTAAGTAGTATGGATAGATTACAGATTGTACCTCGGAAAACACAATAGGAATGTTTACTGACTTAAAAAAATATGATACTAATTAGTCCGTCTGTTAGATTATCGAAAAATATTGTATACGTATTTTTTGTTTAATCAAAACAATAAAAATTGACGAAGATAAAACGCGTCAAAGATTCGAATGGGAGTGTGTGACGTCACTAACCTCAAAAAAATATCATACTAATGTCTTGAAATATGACGTCACACGAGTTTTCAAAGCAATGTATCGTCTTCATTGTTTGCTTGCGAGAAAAAAGATGTAAAATCCGTGTCCAATATTTTTTGGAAATCTATCTGACGGACTTATTCGATTTTTTTAGGTAACTACCCTATTGATAGATGATGCCGTACCTATCCGAAATTCGTAGTCCAGAGTCCAGTCGGGTAGATGAAACCTTGTAGTGGGACCTGGAAATAAAAAACACCATGTAAAATGCTAGCTATCACCAATTTGGTTACTCGCAGACACCGTCCATGTTCCGCACTATTGCTACGTCAAAGTTTCAAATAAAGGAAGGAACAGCGAGTACGCTTGCGTGGGCAAACTAAGCTTGTACTGTCTTTTCTTTTTAACAAACTTACTTCAGCCATGTTATGGAGGATACAGTTACATTTGTGTATTTTGTGAGGATTTTCTCATTTCTACAGAGGTAGATAATATTATAACATAACTTTATAGTTTTGCGCCTGTAACCTTCAAAGGGTTCGCCAGAGGTGTACTTAATAGTGAAGCCACATTTCGGCAGTTATGTTTAAGTCATTTGATGTAATAGGGGCCAGCCTATTGCCGTCAACCGCGCACAAATCCAGACTCCGTAGCTGCTACTGAGAAATTCCTAATTAAATAACTCACTAACACTTTGCCCGACCCGGGTTATCAAACACAAAACTTCATGGCACCAAGGCAGTATGAAGGTAAACTCTGTAATTTTATGCAAATACTCTCTTAAGTGAAGACTAAAATCCACGCAACCAAATCTTCCAAATTCCAAATACCACGTAATTCAACCTCGTATCCCTAAGCACGGTATTCTTGCAAAACCCTTCTCAACTCTATATAGCTCTAATATCCTACAAATTCTACAGCTTTACATTTAGTACTAAAAACAAGGGCTAAATTGTGTATAAAGTTTACGCTCGGTAATACACGTGCGACGTAATATATTGCGTAAACAAGGGTACTTACACTTTATAAAATTGTTGGAGAACCGTGACGTAATTCGTCATTTTATTATTGGTGGGAGAAGCGTGTCTTGCCACGCTAAGATGGTTTTATACTAGAAATGTTTGAGGTAGCCATGCGGCGCGAGAAAGTGTAGTGATGCTGTGAAATGATGCTATGGTTTCCACTAAAGCTGAGCTAGAATGTATGTTTAGCTAAAAGGTGAAAGGATGATACCGTGACCTCAACATATAGGGCTAAGAAGCAACATGTGTGGTTTTTAGTAAGTAGAAGTCTGACACTTCCTTTCGCTCTGCCCAAGAGCAGCTGCTCTCAAAACGATGAAAGAAAACATCGTGAGGAAACCGGCATGTCTTAGAACCAAAAAAGTCGAAGACATTGTGACATCTACCAATCCGCACTGGGCCCGCGTGGTAGATTATAGCCTCTCAAAAAAAAGAAGGCCTTTGTTCCAGCAGTGGGAACATTAATAGGCTGTTAATGAAGAGCGGGAGGGGTCATTTGATGATTTCTCACCAAAAAAAAAGAGGTGTGAGTATGCGTAAATATTGGACTCTTTTCAGTTCTATTTTTTGCAGCCGCCGTACTCCCCGTTCACGTTCCTCGCACACGTCTCTCGTTTCATTATCATATCAGCCCGGAATCACCCACAGCTGGGTATAGGGGTCCCCTTTTTGTCCACAACACTTTCCGAACCCGTGCGTCCCTTATACAGGTGTTTGACGATATCAACCCGACGAGCTTTGGGACGGCCTTAGTTTCTTTGGCAGAACTATCATTACTCCATCAGCCATCTCTGCGTCTACCCAGATGTCCCGCTCAGCAGGGATATTGCGTATCTTTTATATGTCAGTGGCTATAATTATTGTCCATGGATTAACTGTCAAATTGGTTATGGTTTTAGTACAAAATGGAACCATTTGACAGATAATTGATGGACACTATTTGATAGCCACAGTCATTTAAAAGATACGCAATAGCTCTGTTGGTCTACTTGAGCATCTCTCCATTATTAAATACAGTCTGCTAAGCGAGGCTAGGCTACGCAGATCTACTTTGAAAATCTCTGGAAGAATCGTAACCTATTTTAGATATTATATTCCCTTTCCGTTGATTCCTGATTGGTTCAATTCTAGAAAGTGAACGGAGTGAACGTTCAGTGAATCGGTAATGGTTTGGATAAGGAAATGAGATTTTTTTATTTCCAAAAATGTTTGGGGATACTGGGAATCAAAGATCATGAACTGGAATAATAGAAATTCTTTTAGAATTTAATTTGTTGCATAACAATAGGAACAATATAAAATGATGCTGGTTCAACTTGTTAAAAAAAAAAAATTGTACGAAAACCTTTGATAGGGTTTATAAATAATGATGTCAAAATAACCTTATCGAAGAGAGGCACTTGTTGACTACACCTTGCTGACTACACGGAGGTATTGGAACTCAAAGTCCCAAAGTCCCAAGTTTTTTTTTTAATACTAGTTTTGAAGGTTATTAATTTACATATAGCACCTTGCATGCATGACCCGTTTGCAATTCAAATCATCGATCAACACAATGTAACGTTTTGAGTGTGCTACATTTTGGTTTATCGTAATACGTGATATTTTACTGCTAAAAGAGCAATACCTACTTTTTGTAGGGTTACTTATTTTCTACACTATATACACTTATATTATAAAGAGGTTAGATTTGTATTTTTGTGTGTATGTTTGTAATGAAACTCAAAAACTACTGCATCGATTTAAAAAATTCTATTATTAGAAAGCTACGTTCACCCTGAGTAACATAGGCTTCTTATCCCTGTGTTCCCACGGGAACGGGAACTACGCAGGTGAACCACGTGACGACTTCGTTGAAGGCTTCGCAAAGAGTTCGTTGACACTCTATATGTTTGTTTGTTATTTTTCGGCTATAGATACGCGCCACAAAAAATACTAACACTAAACTAGAAAAATATCAAATTTTCTCTCCACAAAACTTCAAAACGGCAGCTTTTTCTACGCAATTTCATTGAAAACAAAATTTTTGAGCTAGTTTTTCCAACCGAATACTGTGAATCCGGGAAGTGCAGTCAGTCACTTTGAGCGACGTTGCCAGACACATGCCCTCGTGTCCTCCCGTACATTTCTCTCCTTAAAATCTATTACTGCGTCGTTAGTTTAGTGGTCGCAAGTGCGACTGCTGAGCATGATTTCCTGGGTACGATTCCCGGGTTGGGCAAAGAGTTATTGGGTTTTTCCATCAGGAATTTATCGGTACTGCTATACACAAGTTCAGTCTCCCGGTCGTACTGTTAAGTACACATCTATGTAGTTTAACAAGCGTGATGCTCCGTACTTTTATACAGGGTGTAAATTAACCCTTCACACATACGTCAACCAAGCATTCTGTACATCAAACTGAATTTTTTTGAGGTCAAAAATCTCATTTTACGGTAAAACTCAATGTCACAATCTTAAAACATTGTGCTAGTGGATGCTTTGAATATTAAAAAGGTCATGGAGGTAATTTAAGTAAAGTTTTAACCTGAAAAAGTAGTATTTACAAAAACAGCTGTGCAAAACTTGGAACTTTGACCCCAATATCTCCGTAACTAGGGGGTTCCCAGGTATGGTCTAGAACAAAAAAATGATCGCAGTGGTGGCTAAAACAAGTGCCCTTCGTTTGCGTTAAAGGTACTTTTACACCCGTTATATATGATTCTACTGTACGTGTGTACGTCACTGAACTCCTTTTAAACGGCTGGACCGACTTTGACAAAATTTTGTGTGTGTTCAAGTAGATCCGAGAATGGTTTAGATTTACCGTCTATTAACGTAAAAAAATACTACCCGTGCGAAGCCGGGACGGGCCGCTGGTATGTCTATAAATCTATAGCTTGCATCTAAATCAATTGCTTCTCTCCGATGTAGATCCCAGAATAGTTTCAACTTTCACTAACATTCCCCGATTAGCGGTTTTGGTTCGGTACCCTAAATTTTGGTCACAGAGGAAAATCTCTTGAAACTTCTAAAGCTAACTTTCCTCATTTGTTAGCTTTCATAGAAATCTGTTATTAATGATAATCTTAGGCTTCAAGTTTTGATGTCTCTCATATTAAGGTACTTCAAATGTATATATTCTTGCTCTCGTAATTACTTGAGAGATAAAATACGCGAACCGTTGCTGATTACAATCATATCTGAACTTATAACAGTTCTCTGATGTATGAAGCTCATAAAATCACAGTCTTACATTATTGAAAAAGTTTTGATTGACGCCTTGTCGTGTTTGCAAACAGATAACGAAAATTTTATTTTAAATGAACGAATTGTATTAACTGTCGCTCTTCTCCAAACAAAATTATGTATTCGGCTTTCAAAAAGAGGAGGTTATCAATTCGTCTGATTTGTTTTTAGTGTGTATGTGCAGCGATATCTTTGCCAATAAAGATGTTAACTGACTTAAAAAAATATGATTCTAATTAGTCCGTCTTTTAGATTATAGAAAAATATTGATACGTATTTTTTGTATTACCAAATCAATAAAAATTTACGAAGATACAACGCGTCAAAGATTTGAGTGGGGGGTTGTGACGAGACTCACCGGTAAAGAATGTCATACTAATGTCTTAGAAAATGACGTCACACGAGTTTTCAAATTCATTGTTTGTTTACTTGAAAAAAGAAAAAATACGTGTCCAATATTTTTTGGAAATCTATCTGACGGACTAATTTTTTTTTTTTTGTTAACCACCCTATTGTGAACTGATTTCGATAATTCTATTTTATTCGGAATAATATTATTTAGCCGTGGTTTCGTTTAAATTTGATTAAGATCTGATGCTGATTTTCGGAGATATACAATGGAACTTTTTAATAATGCAATTGCTTGGATGTTTATTGCTTTTACACAATTGCAATTTGCAACTGCACCCACATTTTCGACAGTAAGGTATGTTAAACTCCATTTAATTGGGGCCAATATGTATAGTTCATCACACACACAAAAGTCACCGACTTCAAAATTTAAAGTTAATTGAAGTCGGTTATTTTTTTTTTGTCTCTTCTTAAGTTTTGTATGAAAAAAAGAATACTCCTCACATAAGAGGCTTAATAAAAATAATCATGACACGTCCACCAAAAATGGCTTTCAGATGCTAAATGAGAGTGGCTCGGCCAGCTTTTGTATTCCCAGTCGTAAGGAGTTACAAATACCAACTAACACGAATAAGCACTTTATACTATACTAAATGACAGAGCCTATAATAATATAAGGTCCATTTCATTTTTATGAAATAGTAATTATATAATCTGCCTTTCGAGATTGATGTGTCCAGTGTCGTACAAAGTACATACATGAAATAGTACTCACTAGCATTAAAAATAATGCATTCATTAAAAATCATGGTTTTAAAATTATTATGAAAGATCTAAATTAAAGAATTAATTTTCGAACCAATGTTTTTTTTTTTTTTTAATGGATATCCTAATACTTGTACTACAAGATTGGTTAGTAAAAAAACACTAACAACGCGATGTAAATTAAAAGATACTGACGCCTGCAGCTCAAACTACTACAATATGTCAAATTTTTAAGTAGGTTCAAGGTTGATTGGAAAAAAAAATACACTCTCGTGTAGCTTAATATGCTAACGTATGTATTTACATTTTCTGGAAACCTCAAAGACAGATCAATTCAAGCTAAGCCTGTAATATTAATGACTTGGGAAAACAATTTTGGTAAAAGCCACGAAATAGTTCTTCTAAAGACTTTGTTTAATTTCCTCTACTGTATATTTTTTTTCATATTTATTTAGTTGTAGTAAAAACAGAAAAATTTCATATTTATTTTATTTATTTATTAAAACTTTATGCACAAGTAATGAAACCGTACAAAGGCGGACTTAATGCCTTGGGCATTTTCTACCAGTCTACCTTAGGGTGATGCAGAGACATTACACAGTAGGTGCTTAACAGAAACAAAAGTTAGAAAATATATATACCTAACTTATAAAAATAAATACATACATACATATATACATAAAATATTTAAAATTTCGAAAGATAACAAGAAAAACTTTAACAACTTAGTTGTGAGACGAAGCTGCCAACTTCTTGCGTATGTGCTCGCGAGCTTTCATTTTGAAAGTGAACTGACCGTTTACTGTCCTGATCTCATGAGGGAGTTCATTCCAGAGGAAGACCGCCTGGACAAAGAAGGACGATTTTATAAAGCCAGAGCGATGAGAAGGACAACGTAGAAGACGATTATTAGCGGAGCGAAGAGTCTTGCTGTGAGCAGTGCATAAATATTGGCAAAGGGAAGTGAGGTAAGAAGGGGAAGTGGGCTTGTGAAGAATAGCAAACAGGGTTGTCAAAGCCCTCAAAGCTCTGCGCTCTCGGATAGGTAACCACTTTAATAGCGATCGCTGTTCAGACACATGATCGTACTTGCGAAGATTGAAGACGAATCGAATGCAGTTATTTAGAAGTCGGTCAAGTTTATTGAGGAGATCTGCATTCAGGTCATAGTAGCACATATCACCATAGTCAATAATGGGGAAGATTAGGGACTGTACAAGCATAGCCTTGATGTGAGCTGGGAGTACATATTTCAACCGGTAGAGAGACCGCAACGTTCCGGTGACTTTCTTGCTCACAATCGCGACCTGTTTACGCCAGTCAAGACAGGTGTCAACATTTATCAAAGACACATAACCAAAATATTATGATATAACGTTTGTTTGAATTTATTTATTACATTATTTTCTCTAACCCGATATAAAGAGGCACCTGCTGCCAAAATTTAAACAATTATCGTTTTATTTTATTTCATACAAATAACAGAGGAACGTTTATTTTATTTATTAACGTTATTTATGTTAGTAGACAAAACCAAATGTCATTTTGTCGCGCCGTTTGTGGTTATGACATTTGAATTAAAGGTTTTTGTCATAAAATTTTGAACGCGAACTATTTGGGGCCAGGTTTTGCATAAACATGATAAGTTATTAGGAGAATGGTAAAATAAAATAACTATTATATCATTAAACATTACATTAATATGGATTTGCCCGACAACCTGTTCTCCCAGAGACGGTGGGACGTGTTACTCTGCTGTATTGTATGTAATACCCTTTAAACACGTCTATCAATACTGTGGAGCGCGCTCGTCTGCTGGCTGTGGGGGAGTGGGAGTCGGGATTGTGGCTTCAGGCACTCATCCACCGTTGGCACTATGATGGATGTCTTATCATTCCGGGTCGCTACAAGTCATCGCTTAGGCGCACCTTGTGTTGCTCCGCATCGTTGTCACTGCGGTGATGTTGTCGACGGCCTCGGACACCATGGCCTATTCTGCTACAGGAGCGCAGGTTGCTTTACACGACACGCCAGCATTAACGAAATTATACGTCGAGCCCTTGCCAGCGCCAGTGTACCAGCAGTTTTAGAACCTAACGGCTTGGTACGTGACGATGGGAAGAGACCAGATCGCTTGACGTTGGTGCCTTGGAAGGTGGGTAGGCCTTTGGTGTGGGATGCAACCTATGTCGACACCCTTGCGCCATATCACGTTGCAAGCACGGCGGGCAGTGCGGGCGCTGCTGCTGTAGCTGTTGAGACCCTCACGTGGCGCAAATACTATAACCTCAGTGGTAGTTTTGAGCCGTTTGGGGTCGAAACGCTCGGGTCATGGGGTCCGTGTGCGAACCCATTTTTTTTTTTTTTTTTGGTGGGTGTAAAATCATCGAATAACCCCTCCCGCTCTTGAGCAGAGCGAAAGGGAGTGTCAGACTTCTACTGACTAAAAACCACCCATGTTCCTTCTTCGCCCTCTATGTCGAGGCCGCGATAACCGTTGGACTACCCGCGGCCCGAGTGCGACCCCATGACCCGACGTCCTACAAATCGACCGACCTTAGGAGCAGAATCATTACGATGATTACCTGTAAATTTCTCGAAACTGATGAACTGACCTTTTCTGGAGGCCTTGTAGACAGTTGTAATTGTGTTCTATTTTTTGTACCCTAAAAATAAAACTGCTTGTGTCCAGAATTAAGTAACTAACTAGCAAGATGTGAAAATTCATTGTCTCGGCACTTTTCTGGTGGTCGGGGTGGTATGTTGAATGTGGGTTTCAGGAGTTACAGCGGTTTGGGAATAGTGTGGCAAGTTTGTGCCTCGACAGCAAACACTGAAAAACTATTTGTTAATGACGAACAGAAGCCATAAATAAACAAACATCAAAATAATATTCCCCAATAATTTTCGAAATTCAAACTAACAGAACTTCAACGTAATATTAGTTCATCACAATATCCATACATCGTAAAGAGATGGAAACAGGTGTCTTTAATATAGAAATATAAAACATCCAGTCTTGAATGACCTGCCTTACAAATCTTTCTATGAAGATTAATGGTTGAAATAGGGGTTGTAGCATGTATGGTGACGGCTCAGATTATGCCGGATAGTGTAAGGGACGGAAATTAAGGGGGTTTCAAAGGTTGAAGAGCGGGATTAGCTGAACGCAGATTATTGGAATTGTTCGACTTTACAGCCAAAATCCGAGCTCTTTAGTTTCGGGAACACTGTTGTTAATTTAGATTATATGTGCCTTTGTTTTATGTAAATTTAACGTTGATTAAGTATTGGTAGCGTATGTAAGGGATACGTTTCAGAGTAGTTAATTGGGCCGATATGTTAGGAAAGCCCATGTTATGTTTAAAATCATTGATTAGCCCGTTACCCCAAATAGATTTTGTCAAAACTAATCAGCTATTTCAAGTTTGAATTAGTTCAAGTTAGCCTTTTGTCTAAAGGTTTGGTTTGTTATAAATAATTAATTATTATAATATAGGTACCTAATGCTTTGTTGATCTATTGTATGTTCACATAAATAATTAAATTAATAAAAAGTTCAACCAATAAATCTTTTTCTGCGATTGGTTTACTTTTTACCCGACTGCGGCGAAGCCCAAAAGGAGGGTTATGAGTTTGGCGTGTATGTATGTATACAAAGTTGATACGACAGAGAGGCTTTCCTTTAACCAGCATAAACTAGGTACCATTTTCAAGCTCTGTACCAAAAATCAATTAAATAGGAGCAGTTTAGTCGCAAATGATTTTTTAAAGTTTTTGCCCCGTTTGAACACCATGTATCTTTTCGATAAAAGATGGCAATGCAAACAAGGAAACAAAATAAATACACACACGTGCACTTTCACTACGACAGTGACAATCATAGCAAAACATCCCGCGCGTAAATGAAGTAGAAATAGGTCACTGTGTTGCGCCGCCCGTACCACTTGGACGCGACGCGCGCGTGCGACGTTGCCAATTTGTTACTTAGGTGTCTAAGGTCAGTTAAATATTTTATGTTTGGGTTTTACTCTGATTTGTAAGCTATATAGTTTATTTGAAAAAAAAACCTCGTTTTTGGTGCTTTTTATTTTTGTACCGTATCGAATTAATACCTACCACGTATAAGTATACGTAGTGTAATTTAATGCCCCTTTCTCATATCAACTCTGTCTATGTCCGTTTCTTTGTTCCCTCATAACTCCTAAACGGATAAAGGGATTTAATTAAAATATACGTCGTTAGATTCGTCTTGATGGTGCGAGTGTCACTGGCTACATAAAAATTAAAAAAAAAAAAAACAAAGAAAAAAATTTGGATTTTGGGGGCCATAACGCGAATTTGAAAAAAAAAAACCATTACCGTCGAGTAGGGTATAAAAGTAAAGGGTATTAAAAGGAGATATGTTTAAAATAAATTCAAAGTCACAAATCCTATACTGAAAAAACTGAAAAGCAAAAAACTGCTTATTAAACTGCAATAAGCAAAATATAATGAACCCCGCCTGCTTCCAAGTTTTTTTTTTTTAATTTAAAATGTGTTTGTTTTTTGCCTTTTAGTTTTTTCAGTCGGGTTTTTTTAGTTTTTTAACTACTCTTTCTTCACCTTCATAAGCTATTTTCTTTTTTTTTGTGTTCTTTGATATACTAACCTTCGTTGGTGGAGTAAGGGTATCAAGTGTTGGCGGCAATAAACTCGCCCCAACTTATGCAACATACAACATACATCATATGTCACTTAATACTATTCTCCGTTATTCTTTTCTGGACGTCTGAATTGCGTTAAAAAGCGTAAAATTGACCTGTCGTATTTTATGTATACTCGTATTATAATATTATTTTCTCATTATGATCGATTTTCTTAAATGGCAGTTACTACTATGAAAGGTCCATTTTACGTATTTAACGCAATTCATAATTATGATCTGCTAAAGTGGCCATTGTAGACCCCCTGATTAATTTCGTCGCGGGTCGCGGGGGCGGGGAGACAGTTAAAACGTTTCTCTGGGATTTCGTCGAGCTTCATCGTCCTGGCGCTTTTTTGGTGGTTGCCACTGTTAATTCTGACAGGAGTTACAGTGAAATGGGAATAGTGTCACATTAAAAAAAAACACTTAATGAACACGGCGAAATGTGAATGTACTATTAGGCACGCCTCTGGCCAACCCATCGGATATTAAAAACATTATGTCATATAAGTTTTCGGTATGCCTATCCCACACATACTTATAACACTTTTAGACCATCGTAATCACTCATCTAAGGACATTTTGCCTAAGCCCCCGGTTATTCAAGCAGAACATCTATTACATGATATTGTTTATGTAAATAATGACTTATTAGCTTAGGTGTCAGTCTTACCCCACACTAATAGGATCGATTATCCTGCCAACAACAGACTCCCTGGCTTAATTGGTAAAGCCATATCGGCCTCAAACGGAAGCAATTAGTCGAACCTATAGAGATTAGCCCTGTTACGAATCTTTGAGCATTATGTCTAGATAAATTATAGGTGTATGGCAACTTTCCTAGAATTTATGAGGTATGAAAGGAAACAAAATTGTTTTCTTGCTAATCTATGTCAAAGACCACCTCCAAACCAAATAGTATTGGTATCAAATACCTTGGAAAAGTTCTGGAGTGGCACCGCAAACCGGAGAACGCTTTTTTGGAAGGCACCAACTAGGTGCACCGAAAATCTGCAAAAGATTTCGCGTATCCGTTTGATACGCGACGCACGGAGCCCGTCAATGTAGCGACAATTAGGGGAGGCCTACGCAGCAGAGGACGTCTTTATTTACAGCTACGAGTAATTAGATTATTATATGCATAAATTCACTTCAGAGACTCTTATAATTTAATAATAATAGCTTAACATTTGTAGGATCGAACCCGGACAGGTTTTAATAATAATCGAAGACAGCTGACATCTCCCAACACACGCTGAACCCTCGTTGAGTACTACGGCTTTCAGCACGTTGAAAGCGAACATCGTTGTGATAACAGCATGCCCTCAAACAGAAACATCTGAAGACATGATCCAACCAAACGCATTGCACTGTTGTCGGCTTTGATTTTTAAGCTGTAAAATAATAACATATAAAAGTCTCCCAAGCTCCAAAACAGTTTGTCGGCAACTATTCTCGTTTCACAATATTATAATTTTAACGAATTTCGATTTTAATTATAAAATAAGTAATCAATAACAAAATGAATAGCGTTTAAGAAAACCATTTATACATTTCTACATTTTAGATTATTTTTATGATGTATTTACGAAACGAGTTACCCCTACCCTAAGCGCTAAAGCTAATAACATAAATAATATCTAACACAAAGACAGAACAAACGATCGACCCTTGCCTTTTGCCGTCAAGATATTATCACTCCACACATGCCATAATGACTACCATCAATTAAGGCATTACTTCCCTTATATAAGACTTTGCACATTACAGATTTGATGCCGACTCCGTCAGTAGGTTAAGCATTGAAACATAAGCTTTATATCTTGGTATCTAGAGGAGGATTTCGTATCTAAACAATAACAACAGCACGGGTTCATCTTCAAGGCTAAAAAGCTCTTTCAAAGGTTGGTTCGTGGAAGGGTAACCATCCTTTATATTATAAGTTTCCTCCGTGTCTTAAGAAGTAGGTTAAGCCATTGACTACAGGAGCCCGAAATGGCTGCATCCAGTCTTACCAAGAGGTAGTATGCATGCTGGATTGTGGAGGTCAGACATGCAGTCGCTCCTTGTTCCTTGTAAATACTGGCATTCAGTTGCTGAAAGCGGAACTCAACATAGTCCTGAAAAGGCTGGACAGATGATAGTCGTGGTGTTTAAGATACTTGTAAAAAGTGGACGGACGGAGGGACACCACGCGCCAACGCGTATCTGTATTGTAGACGTGTCAAAAATGTTACTCTTAGACACACGGTATAGGGCTTATATTTCAATTCGTTACTGTGTCGACGAGTCTGTTTAATGTCTCTAATGGTTCTATTGTCCGACTAGAGCTACAGTCGCGATGTAAATAGAAATTATGCCAACCCAATGTAGCAAAATTAAAACCACAAACGTATAGCTTACAATAGATACGAATTACGGTCTATTTTTCATCACTAATATAAGTGTTTCATTGTAATCATGATTATAGTCATGACATTACGTATTCAAAAATATCGTTTGATAAAAACCTTTTTTTTAGCCGATACTGATGACCCACTACTGGACGAAGGTCTCCCCTAATTTCTTCCAAGAGCTACTCTACTGTGGTTCCTTAAAACAGCCCTCACAGTACGCGTTCAGGTCGTCGCGCCACCTCCATCTGGGCGGGCCTTAGCGGTGCCACCGTCTGTTTTCCGAACCATAATTTCTTAATAATTACTCAGTAATTATTTTTTGTTGTATGCAATCAAACTACACACATCGTCTAGGGATCAAGCATTTTTATGCGGATTTCTTGAGATTGAGATGTGGCTTTGTAATAAATTTATGATTTTATAAATTTATATGGATCCTTTTTGGTGCATTTCATAATTTGAATCAGGAACTGTGAATCAAATTCGAGTAAAAGATGAAAATCAGCTGTCAATATTTTCCCTATAAAAACATACAACGCATTGAAGACATTATTAGTGCTACTGTTTCCCTACTACTGATTAAAACCAACGTTATTATGGAGCGGCGACGTCATTTAAGCAGGGAAGATATGCTCAGAGCCGTGGGAATGATAGAAGCTGGTTCCCGGCAACGTACTGTGGCTTTAGCTCTGAATACAAGTCAGAGTGTTATCAGTCGACTTTGGACACGTTACCGAAGCACTGGTACCGTGGCTGAGCGCCATGGAGGACGGTATCGCTGCACCACACGGAGACAAGACCGATACATTCAAATCTTAACTCGAAGAGCTCCAACAATAACCGCCATGATGTTAGCCGTGAGGCTTCATCACTCTTCAGGGAACTTAATTAGCGACCAAACAGTCAGAAACCGCTTGCATGAAGTGAACCTTCATTCCCGAAGACCGCTACGGGTACCACCTATAGCAATGCACAATCGTAGGATTCGATATCAATGGGCTCTTGAACACAGAAATTGGGCAGAAGAACAATGGCGTTTCGTGTGCTTTTCTGATGAGTCTCGTTTTGGTATGAGACCGGATACAAGACGTATACGACACTGGAGAACCCCTGGACGCCAAAAGCGATTAAAATCCTGCCAGGAAGTCCATCCTTATAGTGGTGGAACCATCATGGTATGGGCGGGTATTTGGATCGGCGGAAGAACTGAGTTGATTTGGATCAGAGGCAACCTCAACGCTCAAATTTATGCTGAGACGATTGTATCAGACGTCATCGTTCCTCTACAAGTGCAAATCGGTCCCTTATTTCAGTTAATGCATGATAATGCACGACCGCACACCGCAAGAGTTGTAAGACAGACTCTCGCCGCAGCTAACATCAATGTCCTGCCCTGGCCTGCTCAGTCGCCAGACTTGAACCCGATTGAGCATGCATGGGATATGCTACAGAGAAGAGCTCTGCCGAATATGGAGGGTATCCAGTCGCAAGAAGACCTTTTTTTGTTGTTGCAACGAACATGGGCGGCCATTCCACAGCGTGATTTGGATGAACTCATTTTGAGTATGCCAAACCGATGTTCTTGTGTTGTTAGTGTTCGCGGTAGAAACAAGGATTATTAATTGTTTAAGTTACCCAATAAAATTTTAAAGAAAACTGTTATTTCAGTCTTTTTTTCGAACTTTAATGTTAGTGGTTCAAATGTCAAAAATCCCTTTATTAGGAAAATGGCAAATTTCTTTATTAATGCAAAGGTGACTTGGTTTATCGTTACTGTGACAAACGAAAACACTTTATTTGATGAATCCTTAAAGAAAATTTTAATTAATATCAATCAGGAGAAAAGTTATTGCAAAAATATATGTTGATCCCTAGACACTTTTGATGTGTGTATTTGCTTTATCTCATTATTCGGTTTCCTTATAATTTTACAGTAGAATACTTACGAAAAATTTCCCAATCTGAAAAAAATGCTTTTTATGTAAGCTTTATTGATAATGTAAAAAAAACTGGGCAAGTTTAAGTCGGACTTGCACATGAAGGGTTCGGTACCATCGTAGTAGGCAAGGCAGCAACAGAAAAACACACTTTGTGATATGTTTGTTTTGTAAATGTGCTATAACTCAAAAACTATTTTCTATATATTCTTCAAACCAATTTTAGTTGAAAGTCTCTATTACGATCTACAGCATTTTTTTTTGACACATTTTACCACTTTGGAAGTGCATATCTTTCAAACTATTGACTTTGAGAAAAATTACATTAGAAACCTCAAAATCATATTTTAAGACCTGTCTGTAGACACCCACACTTATAGGTTTGATGAAAAAAGTTTTTCAAGTTTCAGTTGCATGTATGGGGAGACACCCCTTAATCTTTTTTGTATGAAAATTGTAAAGCGATTCACAGAATACATCTACGTACCATGTTTCAACTGTGTAATCTTAATAGTTTCCGAATAAAGTGGCTATGACATACGGACGGACAGACGCACATCGAATCTATAAGGGTTCCGTTTTTTGCCATTCGGCTACGGAACCCTAAAAATACCCTACAAAGATTTAGTTGACTTCAAAACTGTTGCTCAACCACCTAAATACTACAATTTAAACCGCGTGGCTTTGTCGCATTAGTCTTCCTTCTATATAGGACGATGGGTCTAAGAGCTACCTGTGACCCCTCTCCCCCCTTAATTCTCCCCCTGGTTTGCCTTCCCTCCTCGTTGGAACGTCTTAAGCCTCTCTTCGCGAAGTGCCATTTGGCTTGCAGTAATCCTTTTTTGTTTATCCGCGCTTTAGACCTCGTACCCTAGCGTTAGATAGTTACTACTTATAGGGAACATGGATACTAAGTATGTTTATGTGGTAAGGTTGATCATGTTAGTAGTATACTAGTTTGAAGAAGAGAATAATTGTATTTGCATATTTGAGCTATTTTTGGCTAAGTCAATCTAGTGAGATGTAACTCCTGAAAGTCAGAACCAAGCGTGGCGCTCACCAGAAACACGCTAAGGGAGAAACTAATAGACTCGAAAACAACCAAATAAAACAGTAACTAACCCAAACAAATTTTCCTGATTAAAACGAAGTAGTCCCCAAATAAGTTCGAGGTACAATTCGCAAATTTAGAAAAAACCCAAGTGGCACAACCACTACAGAATCATTCGCCATTTTCTGCGAATTGACGGTGCAGAGAGAACTTTGGAAGTTATTTATTTTAATATTGTGTAATTAATATTTGCTTTTCTTTTTGTTCCATATTAGAATATCTAGTTGTTTGGCTTTTGTGTGAAGCAGCTGTTACATTAAATCAATATATTGTAACGAACTGATTCATTATTTTATTTGGACAGAGTCTCGACTTACAGGTTTCACAATCGAGCGCGACAAGACCTCGAAACTGAGCTTACAGGGCATTATATAGACTGATATCCCCACCGGAGGCATCCGGTGGTTATGGCGGTGTCTTCGCTTGACTGTGATTGGCTCGCGAGTCGTTGCCCGTCATTGGCTGGCTAGAGTGGCATGGCTATGGTATGCTAGAGTGGCATGGCTTTGGTTTGCTAGAGTGGCATGGTTATGGTTAGCTGTCATTGGCTGGCTAGGGTGGCACGCTGTGAGCAGGCTGTTGTAACATTCGGCCGTCCTGGAACAATTGCTCCCGCAATGGAAACAAGAAAACAGTGATTACAAGTCAGCTCAGAAAAACCAAGTTAAAATGGGGCAATAGACCTCTCAGGAGATTTATGAAATCTTCGGTTTTCAATTATTCGTTCACACTACTGGTGCTATCAGACAAAAGCACTGCTACGATATAAACCCGTTGTATCATATAATATGACCTTTCATACTTCTTAGTTTACGTCAATCATTACCTAACTCCTCAATATCACATAATATGGCCAGAAAACAAATCCTCTAACAAACAAGAGTTAACCTGGCTCGCCCCCTATAGCATGGAACTTTAAGCTGAAGGAATAGTACATTGTTCACCGAGAGGAGAAAGTGACCGATTACCGTCGAGGGTGTCGTTTGAAGCCCGAGCCGTAGGGGAGGGCTTTAAAACACCCGAGATCGGGAATCGCGCTTTCTCTCGAGTGATACATAGTGCTTTATACTACACCTACGAGGAAAATAAAAAACTAAATCTTTACTAATTGAAATTTATATTGAAATTGTTGCAGTTAGTGAAGCTTAATGTAACACTTTTTCCATTAATGATTGTTTGAGATGTTTGCGACAATGTAGGAGGAATAACTGGCTGTGCTGTTGGCACTGCGCTCGTAGAAGGCTGTGGTGCCAAAGGGGCAACTGGCTGCTGAGGAGCATTTGGCATCGCCGCGCTCGTTGATGGTTGAGGAGATGAGTCTTGATGCACATTAATCGATCCCGATATTTGGTTATTTATTCGTGTTTTGTTTCCTACGGAATTCTCTATGTAACCTTCTGCAACAGCGGACGATTTCCAACCACCGTGGCGTTTTATTGTGGTTAAATCAGCACCAGTATCGGCAAGAATAGTCGCTGAAGTTCTGCGAAAGCAGTGGCCAGTGTATTCTAGTGGGTTGAGTAAATTAAGGTAGGAAGCTATTTCTCTTGGCACAGTACTTATTTTGTTTTTCCCAATTACTTGTTTCGTACATTTTTTGTTTTTATATTGTAGTAAAACCCGATTGGTTTTGGGGTCACTGGGGCGAATTTCGTTATATTTCTTCATTATCTCATAAAATAAGCCTGATATAACAAATGATCGCTGAATTTTGGTTTTTGTGTTAGGAATATTGACAATTATTCCATTTTCGAGGATTTCGATATCGTCTGTTGTCATATCCACAAGTTCTTGCGAACGACAGGCCCCATTTACTCCTAAAATCAAAATAACCTGTAAACAAAAATATCAAACATGAAAACCTATTAGATTTCTACTCATAAATAGGTACGTAATAAATCATAAACCAGTGCATTTTGTTCATAAACTTACCTTCATCAACAAATATTTGTCATCTGGAGCATTCTGCAAAAAGGAATAAACATCCTTTGTAGTAAGCACTTTTGATTTCTTACTACGGAATCCCTCCGACTTTATTTTCAGAAATGCTGTAAGTTTTTTGTATTCTTGAATATTTATGTCGTTTCTTGTCAATATAGTACTTTTCAACATTGAGTACATAGACCATAACGTACTTGGTTTGTATTTTTGCGCTTTTTCACTGAAATAAGCTAGCAAAACTGTTTCAGAAAAAGATGCCGCATTTTTTTCACTTTTCCATTGCAAAAAATCGTTATAAGTTTTATTATATTTTTTAATTGATTTCTGTGGTAAAAGGTTATCAATCAGCATTTTTGCTGTTTCCTTCAACTGCGGCGGAGTTGAAAAATCTTCATCATCACTATCACTACTTATCATTTTGATAGTTTTATTTTACTTTCTACGAAAACTGAATCCTCAAACAACACAGAAATTGAAAATGGCGCCAATGGCGTCTGCAATTTTTACATGTTCTTTTTTCAAATTGTTTACGCCGCAGGGTCGCACTGCCAGCCCGACCCCATCCAACACACAGCTAGTGGCCAGTGCCATTTTGCGAACTTGGAGATAAAAACTCACTGTAAATACTTTTTGGCTTTTGATATTTAGGTTACCGGCGCATAGTCTTACCCAAAATTAAAAAAAAAAAACCACGTAAGAAATGGATTTTCATACACTTTTCTCTCCCGCTCAGATGCGTTTTCTCCCCGCATATTTGTTCGATATGCAATGACGTACTTTCTACCGTAAATTTGATAAAGTATCAAGGTACTTTCCAAGCAGGTGTAGTATAAAAGGAATTATGCTTCTTGTTGTCTCGTCCTCTATGATGATTGAATACTACTTGTTAGTATCGAGTCGATGTACTCGCCGGCACCACATGTTTAAAGAATCTCTATAAAGTTTCCGAACGCACTCGATGTACTTCAGTCTTCCCGCGGTTCGAACTGTCATTCGTTTCTTATGTCAAGAAACCGGCGCCACAAATTTTTTTTCAGCTTGCATATTTTGCTAATAAATTAGTAGAAATCATAGAAAAACGGTATTATGGGTGGTAACAAGAGAAAGTTAGAAAGAAAAAAGGAAAAAATGGAGAGAAAAATACGACGTTTGTACAAAAAACTTAAGAAGTTGGATTCAGATTCAGACGGTGAGTCTTTTGAATTTTGTTAATTTCTAGCATAGGTACCTAGTTACCATGTTTTGTTTTGAACACTCAGGCCCACCTGTGGGGTGAGGCGGTGTTAAAACATTTCAAAACCGTGATATGGTGCGATGATAAACGTGTTTCAAAAATGATTCACTGTGGGCATGCAAAATGCATAATTATCACTGTTTATTATAGTAGTTGCTATGCTGTAGAGCCTAGATCTACAAAATTATATCGGTTGCACCGATTATAGAGCAAGTTACTTGCTTCAGATTCCACCTCAAGCACCCACCTACCACCAGAGGAACTGGTTGATCCAGGATCACCAATGCCTGAGACGCTGGCTGTTGAGGAGACAACCTCTCCAAATGAGGAGACTACCTCTCCAAACGAGGAGCTCTCTCCAAGTGAGGAGCTATCCGTCCCAGAAACAACCTTGCCAACTGAAGGGCTGATTGTCCCAGACGAGGAAACACTTGATGCAGAATTGTTGTCTGCTCTGGGAGAAGTGGAACAAACAGCAGTTGGGCCTACAGCCCATCCTGAAATAGCGAATAGGTGGGCTCCCGTGCTTGCCAAGGGATTAACAAAAGAAACTAGAAATGGACTATATAATGCATATATTCCCTATGAAAACATACCAATAATGCCTCCTAAGCTAAACCCAGAAGTAATGGCCGCCGTATCTGAACCAGTCAAGAAAAGGGACTCTATTATTGCAGACAGACAGAAGCTGGTAGGTGCTGCCCTAACAGCACTAGGCAAGTCGTTACAACTTTTCCTGCAGAGGGGGGACAAGGTTGAGATTATCAAACATGTTAACGATGCAGCAAAATTACTGTGTGACACAATACACTCCGATACAATCAGCAGAAGGCATCTTATAGGAGCAGTCATAAACAAGGATACGAAAGATTGCCTCACTGAAGAGGCTGATACCTTCCTCTTTGGGAGCAACCTAGCTGATAAAATCAGAAGCACCAAGGCAGTTCAGAAATCTATTAAAGATTTAAAAAGCACCAATAATTATGTGCCCAACAAGGCCCCAAATAAAACAACCAAAACTTTAAACTGGCGGGGCCCTCCTCGTCCAAGCAACCGGTTAGCGACAGGAGGGAAGCCAAACAACCAATCGGCCAAACAACGAGTGAAGGACTACAAGGGGCAGCAACTAACATCTCGGAACAACAACAATTACAATCGCAGGCGCTAGAACCACAGGTAGGCAGACTACCATTATTTATTAACAATTGGAAAAATATTACAGATGATGCTACGGTACTGAAATGGGTATCTGGATACCAAATACCTCTGGACGAGATACCATTTCAATCTCATCTACCGTTGAATGACTCATTTTGTTCTCTTGATTTGCATCAAATCAGAACTGAAATTCATAAACTTATTTAGTTAAAAGTAATAAGTGAGTGTAATGAATCAGATGATCAATTCTGTTCATCCATATTTCTAGTTCAAAAGCCAAATGGGAATTTTAGATTTATCTTAAATTTAAAAAAACCTAAACAATTATGTAACTACAGATCATTTTAAATTAGAAGACTACCGAACAGTTTGTAAAATATTAGAAAATAATGTATATATGGCAACTCTAGATAAAAAGGATGCATACTACATGTGTAGCATTGATGCAAATTATAGGAAATACTTAAGATTTTTCTTTGAAGGAAAATTTTATGAATTTAATGTACTTCCATTTGGCTTATGTACTGCACTATATGTATTTACTAAGATACTAAAACCTGTAATAGCAAAACTAAGAGGAAAAGGATACCAATCAGTTCAATACCTTGACGACTGGCTTTGTATAGGAAAAACATATGATGAGTGCCTTGATAATGTAACCCAGACATCAACTCTTTTAACACAGTTAGGGTTCATTATTAATAAAAGTAAATGTCAATTAACTCCTTCCCAGGAGTGCAAGTTCCTGGGTTTTGTATTTAATACAAGCACAATGTCCATATCCATTGATTATGACAAAAGAAAAAAGTGTATTAAACTTGTTAAAAAGCTCCTTACAAAAACATCTTTTTCAATCAGGTTTTTAGCTCAGGTCCTTGGGACATTAGTGTCAGTCTGTCCAGCCATACAGTATGGATTACTTTATACAAAAGAGCTTGAAAGACACAAGTTCCTATCTCTTTTAAAACATAAAGATAATTATGAAATGACAATATCATTACCTGACCACTGCCACTCTGACCTGCAATGGTGGCTAAAGAACTTACCCAAATCTGTTTCTCCTATCAGAAAGAATAGGTTTGTGTTGGAAATAAACACAGACGCATCTCTCTCAGGTTGGGGTGCTTCATGTAAAGAAGGAAAAACCAGTGGTCCATGGACAGAACAAGAATCTCAGTTGCATATTAATACCCTAGAACTAAAAGCAGCTCTATTTTTTATTTTTATTTTATTTTATTTATTGGGGAAAATAAACAGTTATACATTAAAATCTTACACTAAGTTGTAAATACACAAGGCTTATAAATGTATAACCTACGACATTTTCCACAGCATATTAAAAGTTAAATCTAACATGCAGTGCGCTATTCTGAGCTTATAAAACAGAAAAGTAGTTAAAAATAAACAATAAGAAAAAAATATCAAATATTAAACTAAATAAACTAACTATTATATTCTAATTCTAAAATTATTTTGTTGATAAGAGTCCTGAATCTTTGAGAGGAGACGAAGAAGAAGTCGACGTCTTCAAATATCTCATTGTATTGATTGGTCAGGCGGCGTAGGGGTGCTCGCAAGCCCGCGTTTGTGCGACAGGAACTTACTGCAAATAAAGGTCTTGCGCGCACCCCACGGCATATCGTTGTCCTAGGTACCACATAGCTGATTTTGTTTCGAATATCAATGCAGTCATAAGGACTACCGTAATCTACCGCGCAGTCAAGACATATTATAATTAGGCTCTTCAAAAATTATTGTTTATTAAAAGTCTGTGGAACATTAACAAAAACAATTTTGTGTAATCAAATAATTCTATAGTATTGTTGTCGTACTGTGGAATTAAAAAACTGTTTTATGTGTTAAATAAGTGACAATTGGTGGATTAAATTAAAACTTTATTGCAAATAACCGTCATTGAGTGGTAACGCAAAGTGCTTCATATTAACGCGTAAGCGACGCGAAATACACGGCGCTTACGACGTTCTTACCGCGACCTTGCTTAGCTCGCACGGAGTACAACAGTGAGTGGTTATTATAACTGTTCATAACAAACGAAGACGTAAAACTCTAAATACCCGGCTCAAAGCTGTTTGTTACTTATCAATATAACATAACCACAACATGGCATCTAGCGTAACGCCTTCTTGGGGGTGCTGCAACAATGAAAGTAAGGAAGGGAATGATAAGTTCATAAACTGTGTTCACTGTAACAAAACATACCATTTTCTTTGTTTGTCTTTAACAGAAATTTCGAATGAGTCGGAAGCGTATAATGAATGGAAATGTCCAGAATGTTTAAGTCTAATGCCAAAAGTTTCAAAAAAAGACTACACTCCGATTCGGAACATTTCCACCACAAGAGGCAATAAAAGACCCGCATTAAACTCTCCCCCAGAAGTAACGGCTGTCACTTGCGATGAAGTTCGTTCGATTGTGCAAGAAGTGGTCCAAAGGGAGCTTGACACGATGGCTCAGAAGTTGACTAATATGATAGTCACCATTGTTAATAGGGAGCTGGAACCCATCAAAAATGAAATGAGGGATCTGAAAGAATCGTTTAATTTCCATACAACGGAGTTTGACAGATTCCAATTAGAACACGTCGAGTTAACAAACAACTCTAAGTACCTCAAGGAAGAGAATGATAAATTACAAAAGACAGTCTGCGATCTCGGCCAGCGACTGAATTATTTGGAGCAGCAAGCCCGGTCTAACAACTTGGAAATACAATGTCTGCCCGAAAACAAACAAGAAAATTTGTTTACTGTTATCAAGCAGTTGGGCTCGGTTGTGGGATGTGGAATAAAGGACAGTGATATTATGAACTGCACTCGCATAGCTAAGCTTCAGACGTCCAGTGATCGCCCCCGATCTATCGTGGTTCAGCTGGCATCCCCCAAAATCCGTGACCAGCTGCTCGCCTCGCTGATCAATTACAATAAACGAACTCCTGAAAGCAAACTCAGTACCGCGGATCTCGGATTGGCAGGCAACAAGACACCTGTCTATGTCGTTGAACACTTGTCTCCGGCTCATAAGGCGCTTCACGCTGCTACCAGACTCAGAGCAAAAGAAAAGGGATACAAGTTTGTATGGGTAAGGAATGGCCGTATATTTGTCAGAAAAAATGTCGATTCGGACCACATACTTATCAAAAATCTAGAAACTGTAAATAAGATAGTATAAGTTTTTGTTTTTATTTGTACTCTCCATCTTTATCTTATATCGCATGTACCTAAAATAAAAACCTTGAAATTCAACAGCTTACAGTTATATTACCAGAATAGTCGTGGTTTAAGGACAAAAACACATGTTTTTTATCGTAACATTGTCTGTAACAATTATGACGTAGTTATTCTGACAGAAACATGGCTTAACAGTTCTATATTGAGCAGCGAGCTATTTGACGAACGATACGTTGTATATAGACGCGACAGAGAAAGCTCTAGCCTGCAATGTGGTAAAGAAGGTGGCGGTGTCTTAATTGCTGTCAAGAAAAACCTAAAATCTAGACATGCCCAACATTGGGATAGTAACTGTGAAGACCTTTGGGTTACCTTAGAATTGCCGCTATCGCGAAGCGTTCGTCGAGTGGCTCTCTGCGCAGTATATTTACCACCACCTATACGCCGTTCTTCCTTGGAATATTTTTTAAATAATTGTAATGCAGTTTTTGAGCAAATAATAGATACAAATGTTTGTATTGTGGGTGACTTCAACATGAGTAATATTGATTGGAGCTTGGTGGGAGTACCAAATAATTATACCGCATTACACAGCACGAGCGAAACTCTGATTGATTTTACTCATGTTAACAGGCTTACTCAATTTAACTCAGTGGTTAATGCCGCTGGTCGGATACTGGACTTAGTTTTATCAACTTACCCATCATGTAATGTCACCGAGAGTACGAACCCACTATCCAACGTTGATCAGCAGCATCCACCATTAGACATAATCATAGCTTTTAATGAAAGTGCAAGGTTAAAGTATAGTAATACACAGTTGAAAACTAATTTTAAAAATGCAAATTATAAATGTATAAAAAAATTTCTTTTAGAGTTCAACTGGATGGAATTGTTTAAAGGACTAGATGGAGTGAATGAGATGCTTGATTCCTTTTACGAGACGCTACATATGGCCATTAAGAAATTTATACCCCCGCGCGTTCCAAAAACTCGTAAATATCCGTTGTGGTTTAGCCGAAATTTGATAAAGTTATTAAATGTAAAGTATAAGTTAAGAAAGCGATATTGTAAGTATAAAAATCCTTTAGATGCAATTGAATTGAAAGTTATTAGTAAACGTTGTGACAGTTTGGCAACTACTTGCTATAATGCTTACATCAAGGATATAGAAGAAGAAATAATAAATAACCCGAAAATGTTTTGGACACATGTAAAAGCCAAGCGCGGAGGAACTAGTGCATATCCTATGACTATGACAGACGGAATAAATACAACATCCAATGGCACGGAGGTATGCGAGTTATTCGCTAACTATTTCTCCTCTGTTTACATAACTGATCCCAACACTGGAAATAAATACAAGATTCCCGAATATTTAAATTTGTTAGAGAATAACAGCCAAAGCTTAACAAGCCCTGATATAAACCCTAAAATGCTGATTAAAATGTTACAAAATCTAGACTGTAATAAAGGCGCAGGTCCAGATGGAATCCCACCCATTTTTATTAAAGAATGTGCGTCAGCGTTAGTCTATCCACTCATGCAAATTTTTGAAAGATCACTGGTTTCTGGCGTGTTTCCGTCAAAATGGAAGATGGCGAAGGTAGTCCCCATACATAAATCTGATACCGATGATATAGTATCACATTATAGACCGATCTCAATTCTTTCGACATTTGCCAAAGTATTCGAGGCCCTTGTCTGCCCACACATTCAAAACCATCTAAAGTTATATTTAAGCGATGATCAACACGGATTTGTAGGCGCACGCTCCACGAGCACAAACCTAGTGCCGTTTACTGAAGTATTATTTAAAGCTATCGATTCGGGTCACCAAGCAGACGTTATTTACACCGACTTTAGCAAAGCGTTCGATAAAATTTGTCACAAAATATTAATACAAAAGTTGAGCGCTTACGGCATTACTGGCACTTTGCTTAATTGGTTGAGTTCGTATTTAACAGATAGAACTTTTTTCGTAGTCGTTAACGGTTTTCAATCTTCTGTTTATAAAATTTCTTCAGGTGTTCCCCAGGGTTCACACCTTGGGCCTATTTTATTTATTTATTTTATAAATGACATACCTGTGTGCTTTCAGAACTCCGAGATTTTTATTTATGCGGATGACTTAAAATTTGTCAGAGTAGTGAAATGTGAACAAGACGCAATGTATCTACAGATGGATCTTAATAGGCTAATTCAATGGTGTAATAATAATGAAATGTGTTTAAATTCGGGAAAATGTTACCATGTCAAATACACAAGAAAAAGTAGCATAATACATTCTAAGTATCAAATCAATGAAGAAATAATACAGGAAGTGGATACTATACGAGATCTTGGAGTCCTGTTCGATAGAAAATTAACTTTCCTTCCTCATTTGGACAACATTATAAAATCATCGTCCAAAATGCTAGGCTTTGTAATAAGAAATTGTAGAACATTCCGTAAACTTAAAACAAAAATAATTTTATATAACAGTTTAGTTAGGAGCAGATTAGAGTACTGTAGTGTGGTTTGGCGACCACACTATGCGATACATAGCTTGCGCGTTGAACGTGTCCAAAAGCGCTTCCTTTGGCATTTAGCATTTTCGGTTGGTATAGCTAGAAAAAAGCCATCTTACAGAGAGAGATTGAAACACTTTGCCATGTGCAGTTTAGATAAGCGGAGGCAATTTAATGACGCTTTATTCATGTGCAAAATTTTGAAAAATAATATTCAGTGCCCTAGGCTGCTAGGACTCTGTAACTTACGTGCTCCTTCAAGAATCCCACGCAACTCCATCACTCCACTCTATCCTCCACTTAGACGAACTGTTTTGGGATCTAACTCACCCTACGCCCGATTTTGCAAGGTCATAAACAGTAGTAGTGATTTGGTTGACTTACATCATGACTCCCTAGCAAGGCTAAAGTCTAAGTTCTTGAAATCCTTGTTTGATCTGTAATAAGATACAAAACTTACCGGTTTTCTCTTTTTTAGTTGTTTTTTTCTGTTCTTTTAATTTTGTTAACCTAATATAGTTAATATGTTATTTTGTCACTAACATTTGGTTATAATGGTTAGATTACTAAAAAATATATTAATGTTGCGCTTGTGGTGTTTACCTATAAGTGAGTGTTACACTGTTACCTTTGTTTAAAAATGTATTAAGTTTATTATTAGTGTAAACAGTCGTTGGTGAACCAAATAAATAAAATAAAAAATAAAATAAAAATAAGTGTTACAAAGATCAAACAAGAATTTTGTTTCCAATATTATTCGTCTAGACTTTAAAGTTTGCAGGTTATACCTCTGCAATAGGTAATTGTAGGATGCATAAGTACGATGGCAACGAAAGTGCATGGCTTTTAAGAATTTTCTCTGTAATCTTTCAAGCATATCGGAATATTTACCATAGTGGGGACTCCATACGGAAACAGCATACTCTAGCTGAGAGCGAACTAACGATTGATACAAATACAGATAAGTAGAGGACCGGGTAAACACTGTAGCCGTTCTCATGATAAAACCAAACATACGAAAGGCATTTGGTCTTAAAAGTTTTGCCCATGGGTTGTCACACTGTGAAATCCTTTTGCGAATAGACAATACAACAGCTGTCGCCTACATCAATCGTTATGGCGGAATACAATATCCACACTTACACTTGCTCGCAAAAACTATTTGGCAGTGGTGTGAACAACGAAACATATTTGTATATGCATCTTACATTAATACAAAAGAAAATGTAGTAGCAGACTACGAATCTAGAAGAGAGTTAGGCCATACTGAGTGGGAATTAAATGATATATTCTATAAAGAAATAGTAAAATGTTATGGTAATCCAGACATTGATTTATTTGCTTCAAGAACAAATACAAAATGCACTCAATATGTCTCATGGCATCCAGATCCTTCTGCATATAAAGTAGATGCATTTACAATATCTTGGCATAATTTTTTCTACTATGCCTTTCCACCTTTTTCTGTTATATTGAAATGTATAGAAAAAATTGTAACAGACAAAGCAACTGGAATTCTTGTCGTGCCTTACTGGGAAACTCAGCCTTGGTTTCCTTTGTACAAAAAGCTACTGGTATCAGAACCAATAGTTTTTAAGCCAAGTAATGATTTACTTACTTGATGCAATTACAGCTCACCGCATCCTCTTCACCGAAATCTTTCACTACTGACAGGGAAGTTATCCGGCAGGCGTTCCTAGACTCTGGTGTCGAAGAACAGGCAGCAGAAATCATGTTGTCGTCCATATCAAGTAATAGGTACCTTAAAACAGTACTTACCTTCCATAAGGGAGTGGATCTATTACTGTCGCACAAAACAGCTGAATGCGACTGAAACACCTGTAAAGGAAGTAATTACTTACCTTACAATGAAGGTTCACGAAGGTGCATCTTACGGCACACTCAACTGCATAAGATCTTCCCTGTCACTAGTAATAGGTCCGCATGTAGGAGCAAATATAAGAGTCAAAAGGCTTTTTAAAGGGTTTTTCCGTCTACGCCCAAATAAACCGAAATATCAGTACACTTGGGACATTTCTACCGTACTTAATTTCTTAGATGAAAATCATAATGACCTAAACAACTTAAAGTCATGCTCTATTAAGACAGTTACACTGTTAGCCTTAGCTACAGGACAAAGAATGCAAACAATAAACTCAATTGTTACTAACCAAATAATTACAATGGATGATAAGATTGTCATTAAAATTGACAAACTAATTAAAACTTCTGCTCATAATAGGCATCAACCTTTGTTAGTTCTACCTTTTTTCTCAGACAGGCCCAACATTTGTCCTGCAAAGTGCCTTATTAATTATTTGAGAATTACTTCTGATACTAGAAAATCTTCAAATCTATTTATATCTTTTAAAAAACCTCATTTGGCTGTATCAGTCAGTACACTCAGCCGTTGGATAAAAACCGTAATGGCTGCAAGTGGAATAGATATGTCAGTATTCTCCAGTCACAGCACTAGACATGCCTCGACATCAGCTGCTCTATTAAAAGGTGTCAATATTGACGAGATACGCAGGACGGCTGGCTGGACCGACTCCTCTGAAGTCTTTGGCAGATTCTATAACCGCCCAATTGTTACCTATAATAACTCAACATTTGCTAAAGCCATTTTCACAGAAAATTAATATGTGATTGACTATACCTATGTATGAAAATATTGTTGTACTGAATACTTTTTAGTTAAGTAGGTAGTCAGTAAAGTTGACTGATTTGAAATTAATTAATAATATAAACCCATATGGTTGTGATTAGAAGTGTAATTATTATTGATGACTGATTAGAACTTAACTAATAATATAAATTAATATTAATATGATTATAAGTGTTATCATTATTACTTACCTTAATAAAGAGGTTCTGATTCTACAACGTGTCTTTGAACATCTAACAAGTAGTATTCAATCATCATAGAGGACGAGACAACAAGGAGCATAATTATACAATCAAACAAACTTACCAAGTGCAGTTCGATTGGAATTATGCTCCTTGTTGTCTCGTCCGAAGATGATGAGTCCCACCCTCCCTAGCAGGTCGTATCAACCTACACCCTTGAGATGTAGAATCAGCCCCAGCAGATACATCTTTAAACTAAATGACAGTTCGAACCGCGGGAAGACTGAAGTACATCGAGTGCGTTCGGAAACTTTATAGAGATTCTTTAAACATGTGGTGCCGGCGAGTACATCGACTCGATACTAACAAGTAGTATTCAATCATCATCTTCGGACGAGACAACAAGGAGCATAATTCCAATCGAACTGCACTTGGTAAGTTTGTTTGATTGTATAATAAATGCATAAGAAAATTTGTAATAGGTACCCACTTGTACTAATTATTATGGACAAAGATGTAGGAAATGCTTAGTACCAACAAGTTTTAACGACATACCTTACGATTTAGAAAATAGCTGTACCACGAAAATGTCTTTTAAAAATAAATTAGGGAAGTTTGTTTTTAACACCTATGTAAAAACCTCATTACAAGAGATGTGTAGATTCCATTTATGATTATTTATTGTTGTATAAGTATATATTTATGCCATACTACCTTATGTTTGCGGCTTCACCGCTATTAATTGAAGTGTTTTAACGCAACTTAAATGTTATAGCATTACGTTATAGTCAACTTTTGTGTTCAATAAATGTGTTTAGTTGTAGGTAAAAGTGTCGTTGTTATTGATGGAAACGTACTAACAAGTTGTTACATTTAAATTAAATATAACTGTTTTACAGTATGGCAGAAGTAATATACCTTGTAACACGGATGTAACCATGAATAAGCACTTTTTAATTCATTTCAATTTACTAGCGAAATGTGTGTGTACTCATGAGTATACCTCTGCCTAACCCATTGGGTATTACATGCGTGATGTTAAAAGCATTTAAGCATTTAAGCTAGTCATCGCCTGGCGCCAAAGTACATAATCATAGTTTTTTTTTTGTAAATCACACTATTAACATATTTCCTTTCCTTTTATTTTTTTTTTTGCCTTGTCACTAAGTTTACTAACCCTAGTCGTTAAGTTATTTTGTTGTTACTAACACTATGGACACTTGTCTGAATTAAAGAGTTTGAATTTGAATTATCATTTTTCACCTTGTATCTAAGTTACGTCCCATTTCTTTCCAGCTATTCTAATCTGAGATAACCCTACCGCGCCTAGATTGCACTGGTTTAGAAACCCGATCTGGGATAAATCGTAAGACTTATAGGTACCCGGTTGTAATATTAACAGTATTATAAGAACTCCTTAATATCTGCGATATTAGAAACATGAAACACTTTTCATGTAAGAAAAGATAAATAAACTGTTTTGCCAAACTATCGGATGAAGAAACGGAAGAACCAATTTAAGTTAATTACATCATACCATTAAACGCACGCACACACACATGCACTCACACATATATAATTCTTAGCGTGTCGATGGCAAAACTTCATTACTTATACACACTAACACACTACACACGAATACGTTTTTCTATTTTTCCAATATAATTTTATGTGTTTAAAGCTATTAAGTACTAATGTTAAGTTAATGCAACTCTGGCCCCCAAGATACCCACAGGCGCAGCCTCGTTTCAGGACATCATGTTTTATCAGAGCTAAGTTAGATTTAGAATTGGATGTCATAACCCTCTTTCCTACATTATCCCCTTTACAGTACGCACAATGTAAACATGACGTCACATAATAATATTTACTTCTAAATCGGGTTATTTTTGGAAATCAGAAATTTTGTTGATATTTATAAAATTCAGAACTTCGTTTTACTCCTTGATAATGTCATGATGCATTTTGTAATATTTTCCATCGCGCGAAGTTTGTCACAACTCACACAACTAATCTGGTACCGTAAAGGTTTGTTTACGTTATAGCCTACCATCAACGATTACACAACTACACACTATAGGTATCTGTACATCCACTTCGCAGTAAAACAATACTACTTTTCGGCTTTTCATCTTGTCATTGCACAGTACTGAACTAATCGTTCACTTCTAAATGGTACACAATAAACGGCATCTATCGAACGATCTACTTACCTAAGGCAGAACCAAAGATAGGCATAGACTTTGACTTTGGCTTTAGTTTTAGCTTGCTTGCGCTTTGGCTCATCGGTCACCATAGTGAATAGTAATATCGGGCAATGTCATAAGATCATGTTTAGTCATTGTATCGCGTACTGCAGTACATTCCGAATTACATGGACATTTTTTCATAACACATAATACGAAATCTTAGCAACAATTTCATCACTGCAAGGAATTCAAGCCCAAAATCGTGATAAACACTCTTTCTGACTTGTAACGCGACTAAACTAAAAGACAGGGCGCAAACTACCGTCAAAATACTTTATACAAGATACGCTGCAATACCTGCAATACGTATGAATTTCTGTTGGAAAACTAGGATCGTACCTAAATAATCACTAATACCTATAACATTTTTTATTTTATTTACATAACATGATTATGTGACTTGCCTCATACCCACATCGTATTCTTTTTTGTTAGTTTGTTATACGGGCGAGCTATTATTGCTAAATTATGAATGGACTTTCTTTATTAACTAGATAGAACTAGATAGAATAAACTGACGCACTTCGTTTACATTACTCGGGATGAGAAATTAAGACGATCAACTTAAATTAACCTGGTTGAATGCCATCAGATGATGTTTTATACCCTAATTAAGAAATATGTAAAAATTAACAGTTCCTCATATTTAATTTTAAGTTCCTCGTTTTCAATTTGTCAAGAACTATATCCAATAAGTCTAAAACTGTTTGAATATCGGCTGGCGGTAGCAAGAGATCGCCAAGGAATGCTATCTATATCTCTGTTAATAGTGGAATAAAATTATTGTAGCTATTTATAAGTATCTGATCTACATGATTTACTTTGGAATTGTTATTGTTGGATAATCTAATGCGCACTTGAACTAAATATGTACATCTAAATTTCTCAACTCCTTAGTACACAACTACTCGTAAAACTTTTTTGTACCAAATAATATACTGATTAAGTGACTATGATTATTATATTTACTTATCGGGCTTACCAAATTATTTTGTCTACGATTCGCATAATTATCAACTCATGGGGCACTCCATGGTAAAACACATTTGGCTTATATATTTGGCTAATGGCATTTGGCTAATTTGGCAAATATTGGCATGTTTACTGACCTTGTTATTTATGCATGGTTCCTGGCAGCTCTCAGCGTGAAGTAGGACGGTTCCTTCCTTCCATGTCCTTGGTTGCTGTTGACAACCTTTAGGTAGTCTTAATTTACCGTAGAACCGTTGCTGGCAGAGAGATGGATACTTCTTGAAACTCAAAGTGTCTCACAGGTGGTTACTGGCCGCAGTCTTCGTTTTCAAGGTCAATTTATGGAATGACCAATGCGATACTGAGGGTAGGCGCTTCGTGTTCCATCCAGATTGTGGCCTGCTTTTTCAATTTGTGCCCTGTGATACTGGGATGGGAGACAATATTTTCCTTGCAGGCGGTGTGCATCAACGTTCTTCGTTCTTCATTTATCACATTTTTTGTAACAATAGAATTCAATAAATGGCGTATCATTTTGTTAATGAGGATTTTGCTTTCTTGGACCCGGTAGGTGGCGCTGGTGTCCGGGCAGTACGATGTCTGCCAGGTCCGCTAGTATTTCTTATAATTCAACGCTGGGAGATCTAGAATCATTTATCGTTTGTTGAAGTTAGGACGACACAGTACATCATTTTGAATTAAGGCCCTTTACACCGTAGCAGATCATGACCGTGCTACGTTGATTAACATAATATCGATAAACTTAAATTATGTTTTCTTAATATTCGTTGGGTGATCCAAGACAGTTAAATCGTTTCTCTGGGACTTCGTCGAGCTTTATTGTCTCGGCGCTCTTCTGGTTGTCGCCGCTGTTGATTCTGGCTTACAGGAGTTACAGTGGTTTGAAAAATGTGTGGTGGGTTTGACCCATAAAACAATTTTTGTTAAGTATTATTTATTAAGCTAAGGTGGTTCGGTCATGTGGAGAGGATGAATGAAAGTCGATTAACAAAAAGTATTTACGAGGCAGATGTGAGTGACAGCGCCGGGAGGGGACGTCCTAGAAAGATATACATAGATCTTATTCGTGCCGTTCTTCAAAAAGGACAGGTGCGTAGTACTCTTGCCCAGCAGTGGGACAGTACAGGCTATTAAAATTAAAATAAAATATCTATTTTATTTTACATTAAGATGACATTTAATAATTATTATGACTGACCTTTTTATAGCAATTTGTACCTTATTTTTTATTTTTATTTGACTTTCTATTTTAATTGATAATTGACAAAAATTTAGATGATATTTAACAATTTAGTTTTTGTGTTTCCTTTTTTGTCATTTTTATTTTATGTTATTCATTGTTTTTAAATTGAATGTGAACTATTATCGTCTTGAGTTACTTATTGTTTTTTACACATTTCTTTGGATTGTAATGTTTTAATTGTACTTTTTTATACAATTTTTTTTACAAAATTTCTACACAATGTATTATTGTTTCGAAATAAATTACATACTTACTTACTTACTTACTTACTCGTAACCGGCTGCCTGTATGACCAGATGTATGAATGTGGACGAGGCAAAAAGAAGGAAGTAAGGAAGGATCGTAGCAAGTGTCGTTCTGTGGTTTTTGCCTACCCTCATATTAAAAGGGCGTGAGTTTATATAGTTTTTACAAAAAAGTGAATTTCCTAGAAAAACTAACTGATGTCGATATCGTAACCCTGTTCACATTTTCATTACGAAAGACGATACGAGGTCGAATATTTTGCCAAATGTTCGCACCAGGACTACGGAACAAACCAGCATTTCACACTAAAGTTAACCCCAGTCGTGTTTGTAAACTATTCCGACTAATGTCAATACAGAGCGTAATGGCGTTCAAACATAAAATAACCGTGTTTATTGTTTCTGTATACATACATATATTTCGTGTGAGGTTGGCTTGCTCTTACACTGGAAACTTTCCAGTTGTTGTTTGTGGAATGGAATTGTCTGCTGACTAAGGTTTATTTAGATCTAGAGTTCAGCTTGCTCCACTGACTAAAATAAATATCACATATTCGCGATTTTTAAACCAAAATTAACATTTATCGCAACACGTGTAGCAATATCTATACAAATAAATAAATAAAAAGTGTCTGTTTAAAATTTTAAAGTTACAGCTTTTTAACGGTCGGCTTCCAGTCTAACCGGATGCAGCTGAATACCAGTATTTTACATGGAGCGACTGCCTTTCTGATCTCCACAACCCAGTTAATACTAGGTAATACGATACCCTTTGGTAAGACTGGATGTCAGACTTTCAGGTCACTGACTACCCGTAACGACTGCCAAAGATCTATATATAGCACCCGGGACCAACAGCTTAACGTGCTTTCCGAGGCATGGAGGCAACTCGGTATGTAATGGGCGGTCACCCATCCACAGATCGACTTAGGCAAGCGCAGCTTAACCTAAAGATCGACCCGAGTGGCAGTTCTTATTAGGCCACGAGCTCCTCCTTATTCTTCTCTTAATCTTGAAAGTATATAGTTAATAATTTCTGAGTTTTTGATATTTTTTTATTTTGTATTCTGAATTAATATTATGACCTGGGTATTTTTTTTTATTATTATTTTTCTCTGTCTTTCTGTTAATTTCGGCTAATATTCGATTCTCTGAAACGAATTAATGACGGGACTTGTACTGGCTTCAAGCTATTATAGGAGTAATGCTGCTTTTATTTTAGAAAAAGGATTATGGTTTCGTTCAAAAAAGGTTAAATCTCTTGAAATTATTAACTAAATCCGATAATTGGTAAGTATCCCATGTATATGATAATTTTACTTGGGCAAAACTCGTGGGCAACAACAAGCCTATATTACTTCTAAACTAATTTTATAAAGAGGAAAAATTTGTATTTTTGTATGTAACGATTTAACTTGAAAATTACTGGACCGAATTAAAAAACATCTGCAACCGTTAGGAAGCTACACTAACCCTGGGCCAATGAGGCAGTAAGTTTATTCCGTGATTCAGAGCAGTGGTGGCCAGTTGCAATGGTGGCCCAGTTGTAGTAGTGGCCCAGTTGCAATGGTACCCAGCTGCAGTGGTGGCCCAATTGCAGTGGTGGCGGCCCCGACTTACGAACAGTGAGTCATGAGTTCGAACCTAGTTAGGCGCATTACTTTGTGTAATTTTTTCATCACCACTGCTCTCAAATCGGTAAAGGAAAACATCCTGAGGAAACCAGCATGTCTTACAACCAAAAAAAGTGAAGTCATGTGTCATCAATCAACGCGGGCCCGCGTGGTGGGTTATCATCATCATTATAGCCCATCTCTCTTTTAGAGATGAGGCCTGATTCCCTGTAGCGGGAAAATATAGACTACTGATGATTCCGTGATTCTGGAACATTCCAAATACCATCATCACAACCAATCGACACCTTCCCAACCCCTGGTAAGACGTCATTATTTCAGGATATAATATTACGTAAACATCGGATCATTATTATAACGGAAGAAACATTTCAAAAAACAATATAAAAATAATGCTTTGGCAGTAAAATGATAAGTTAAGTGGCTTAACGATATCAAATTACATTTTTTCAACGTTTTTCGATATTTTTTTAGGAGGCTGTTTTCTGAGAAATTGGGTTATTTATGAACTCGGGAATGTTCGAATTTTTTATGTAAAGCTAAGATTCGTTATCGCTTTTAGATCTGAAAACCTAGAAAAGTCAAGGTTGGATTGCCTGTTTTAGAAAAGTTTTTAACAATAGGATAGTTAACTGACTAACAAAAATGTGGTTCTGTTTAGTCCGTCTGTTAAATTATCGATAAATATTGGATACGTGTTTTTTGTTTTAAATTTGAAGAAAATAAAACGTGTCAAAGATCTTGAGTGGGGGCTGGTGACGACACAGTCTGGTAAAAAATGAACCAAACTGACGTTGCGCGACTTTTTGAAGTACTGTATCGGCTTAATTTACTGTTAACGTGAAAAAAGAAAAAATACGTGTCAAATATTTTTTTGAAAATTTACAGACTTATTTATTTAAAGACTAATTAGATATTTTTTTCAACCACCCTATCCATTTCCAAATAAAATAAGAAAAATTACCATTTATCACCATCATCTGACTAGCTTTTCGTCTAACTCGACCCCAACTATAACATGTTGAGGTCGAGTTTCAGTGTAGTCTTTCAGGCCACTGACCTCTAACGACTACCTATTAAAATTAATTATCAACAATTGACAGCCGTAATGTCATTAGCAACAATAGCGTGTTTTCCGAGGCACGGGGGAAACCTGGTATGTAAAGGGTCCCCTAGCTATCCACGAGCCAACCTAAGTAAGCGCAGCTTAACCTGAAGATCGACCTCGAGTAGCTGTTATTACTGAGCCACGAGCTCCTCAAACCAAAACTTACATTCAGAGCTAATTAACCCATAGCCTGTCTAGTTTAGTGGTGGCCCAGTGGTGCCGACATAAGAACAGTTGGTCGTGGGTTCGAACCCAGGTAGGCGCATTACTTTGTGTAATTTATTTCATTACCACTGCTCTCAAAACGGTGAAAACATCGTGAGGAAACCGACATATCTTAGAATCAAAAATTCAAAGATATCTGACATCTACCAATCCGCACTGGACCCGCGTGGTGGATTATAGCCCATCCCACTCCTAGAGAGGAGGCCCGAGTCCCTGCAGTGGGAACAATATAGGCTGATGATGGTATCTAGTTTATAGGCACAATTAAAAAAGCATTGTTTCATGTACATAATTATGCTGTACTTTTGACACGCGAGAGGCTAAATAACCATCATTGTCATATGGTTCCCGAGAACCACGTTGTCTAAGCTAATGCTTATAAAAGGCTGCTAAGTTATAAGTACTACTCCAAAATATACCTGACACCACATTGTACATTATTGTTTCGTAATAAATGTTTCGACTTCGACTTTGACTTTGACGATTTTAAACTCAGATGCATAAACTATCGAACTATTTAGTCACGTCTTAAAAATTCAAAACAAGATTTCCTCTTAAAACTAAATTATTATGTTTATCTCAAAGCTCCGATAAGTTTTTGTTATCTAGCGTTGATACTTCTGCATAACATAGTTTCTAGCTTTCTCAGAACTTGGGCGATGTTTATTTTGCCTTTGTTGTGGTAAGATAAGAGTCCGTACAAAGGCTTCATTAGGTATAATGAAATTTTCACAACAACATTCCTATAACCCTATCCATTGTGCGCTTTTTTTGTTAAGTTAAAATATTCCGTCGAAGTCACCGCGCAATGTACTGCGAAATTGGTGGTTGTGAAATAGGTCGCGCGTTTTCATGGTGGTAAGAAACTGTGGAAGCGCTCGAATTGAATTTCTTGGTGGAACTTTACTTAATAGATTATTCCGTTGAAATTTATTTCCTGAAGGCTTCAAAGGTGCCGTAATTGCTCCGTATTCAGAGTTTCTTATTGTTGATTAGAATTTGATAATGTTTTGTGTCACCGACAAAATTATTTGTAAAATATTTACCGGTATTCACTGGTTGGTTGATTGCAGAATAATACACGAAAAGAACACAACACACAATAGGATGTAGTAGTACGTTGACCGAAATGTTTTTTTCTTTTGGATCAAAACAATTGACGATATTTGGGTACCAAACGATATAGTTAATACTAAAATACAGCCAGTGTCCTTTGTCCGTCACTATTCCAGAAACTGTCCGTACGAGTTTGACGGTACCATAACAATTTTAAACTATTCTCGGGTAATACGTCACAATGACATACAAAATTTTCTGCTCGCGCCATTTTGCCCTACATTTCACGCCCTGACGTGTCCCCGCTATAAATTATCGAGAAATTAATATTCACAGGAGAGCTACAAAATTGTGTTTGCGGATAATTTTTTTAACTTAAGTAACCTAACAAACATTCAACAGGCTGAAAATGTATTAAGTGAAAACGATGTTTAAGCAATAAAATTTTCTGAAAAACATCTATAAACAAAGAGGAGCTGGGGAACAAAAGCGGACTTGTCCACTGTACTCGAATTTTTTATTTTTATTTTTTTGCACTCTTTAAGCTCATATCTATCGAACCCCGGAGTATTGTGTATCAAAAGCGGTCCGATCTTAGAGAAAAAAATTGTTAAAAATGATGATTTCGTTCAAAAGCGGACTTGTCCTGTTAGAAATTTATTAAAATTCTAAGGGATTTTTTCTCCAATCAAAACCGGACAAAAACGTAAGGAGAATTGCCGTTAGTACGAAAAATGTCAAACAAAACCGGACAAGTCTAAAAAAATCATTGTTTTTTTGTTATGATATCCCTAAATCAGTTGTGGCAACACTGCTAAATTAAAAAAAAAGATAATCAGCTGTGTGACGGTCATTGCTTTCGTAATTTTGAGAAGAATTTTCCTAGAAAACCGACAAAATTATGGACGGAATCGAAGAAATAGTGGCCAATATAAATGACGGCTCACGTAAACGAAAAAAAACAGGACGGCAAGCGCAAAACAACAGGGAATCGAAGTGAGTGTAAAATTATACCTACCGGTGCGTGTTTGTTATTATTCTAACCTATGATGAATTTAAAATTGCTATTATTTTGTTTTAGGTACGCAGATAAAGACCCCCTTGCTTTGAATTTCGTGTCTGCGTGTGAACATAACAAGGGAAAATTTAAGTGCCAGACTTTGACATTAAACGAAATTGTTTACAACCGCAAACTACTATATGAAAAAATTGGCAAAAAATTACAGGATATTTACTTGTCACGGCTCATATCACCATGCCCCATAGAAAGAGAAAGATCGAGAGAGGAATCTCGCAAACCGCAGAGGAATAAGTACTTTGTGACATACTTTCTCTTCCGTGATTCAAAAAGGTTAGTAAAAGTATGCAAATCTTTTTTTTTGGCTGCTCTTGGGCTCAGTAAGCACAGGGTAAACTTAATTGCGAGCAAATTATATGAAGGCAAAACGCCACTTGACGGCAGAGGAGGAGACAGGAAAAGTTTCAAAAGTATTGATAAAAAGGAATCTGTAAGAAAATTTCTCGGTGGTTTGCCAGCAAAGGAGTCACATTACAATCGAAATAAATCAAAAAGAGTGTACCTGTCATACGAGCTAAACGTAAAAAAGTTGTGGGAGTTGTACAATAATTCAGCGACTGATGATTTGAAAGTCTCACAAACGATGTTCCGAAATGTTTTTGAGAACGATTTTTTCATGAATATTGGGTTTGCGTCACCATCTTCCGACATATGTAGTACCTGCGAACTGCTGAAAAATAGGCAGAAGACTGAAAATAATCCTGAAGAACTTCAATCATTGAAACTTCAACTCCGAGTTCATAAAGCTAGAGCCAAAGCGTTCTTTTCCCTTACCAAAGAAAAACCTGAAAATTCTATGACAATATGTTTTGATCTCCAACAAATTCAATCCCTTCCTAAAACGCCAATCCAGGAATGTTTTTATTTACGACAAGTTGGACTTTATTCTTTCTGCATTACTGATATGCCTACAAAGGAGCCACATTTCTTCATATGGACAGAAAACCAAGCTAAAAAAGGCGCCACCGAAATTGCGTCTGCCCTTTTAACATACCTGATGTTTACTGATTTTTCTGAAGTGGAAGTTTTACGCCTTTTTTCGGACGGGTGTGGAGGTCAAAATAAAAATGCACATGTCGTCCACACTTTGATTTTCTGGTTGAAAAACTACGCCCCTCAAAATGTCGCCAAAATCGTACTAACCTTTCCTGTACGCGGTCACAGCTTCTTGCCGGCGGATCGAGTGTTCGGGAGGGTCGAAAAGGATTTGCGGAAGATGCCTTTCATTTTGGATCCAAAAAAATATCATGAGGTTTACGCAAAGCATGGCAAAGTTCATATTTTAGCTGAAAACTGGAACCTTTACAACGTCAAAAACCTTGAAGACTATTACAAGAAAGTGGAAAGTATTCGTGATGCAAAGAGAATAATAATAGAAAGAAAGTCAACCATCATCCAAACAGAAACTCCTAGTCAATCTCAACAATCAACACGAAGAAGTCAGGGCCGTAGTCGTGGCAGAGCACGTGGCCGAGGCACTGCAAACATACGAAGAGATCCTACTGCACGTTTAAATCACGTAAACTTTGGTGTGAAAGTCTTAAACACCTATTATGGAGATGAATCATCAGAAAATGCTGTATCATTGTTAAAAATGACAAAAAACCATCCGAGTTTACTACAAAGATTTTCAATGGTTAATGAACTAAAACCAAACAAGAAAAAAGATGTTGAAACACTCTTAAAGAAACAATTCGGAGATAATTGGATGGATAATCAAGAGCTTGATTGGTTTAAAAACAATATATTCCATACCTCACCAGTGGCAATTGCTGAAACAAGTCAAATAAATGACGAAGACGACGACCACAGTGACGATTGTGACTGTTGCGAACCAGATGTGGGAGAGTTCATATAATTTTTAAATAAAAAAATACAATAATAGAATCTAGTTTTCTTTCATAACCGGACATGTCCATAACTCTTTCAATCATAACCGGAGTTGTCCACCTTTTGTAATCAAAACCGGACTTGTCCATTACAAAAAAAATAAAAAAAAATTGAAAACGCATAGTTTTATGACCAACAAGCAGGCTATTAGTTATGTTGTATTAAATACTAATTATACTGAAATGCACAAAATTACAGCCCATATGCATATACCTATTTCAGTTTTTTTTGCTCTAGTGTAAAATTTGATTAATTGGACAAGTCCGCTTTTGTTCCCCAGCTCCTCAAGTAATATTACAATCATTTCGGAGACATTCACCAATGAGCTTAAACGATGTTCTGTCAAAGAACCTGCTACGATTTTGCGACTTCTACGCACGTAGCATTCGTAGCAGTGAAACGATGTGCTACGCGCTGCTACGCTTAGTTTTAAACTGAAATTTGTTTACTTCAAAAAGTGTATTTGAATATTAATAAAGGTTAACGTTTATAATACAGCTTTTAAAAGACCTAACATAATTCCGTTTTTTGGCCATCATAAAGGCAGGACAAATATATTGATTACTTATTTTGATAGCTGACAACATGTCATATTGACTGCAGGTGTCAAATTTCTCTGACAGTACGTGATTGACACTTTGCTGGTAGACAAACTATTTAGCCATTTTATCATGACCCTGTTTATTTAATATTTAACTAAGATGAAACAAATACAGCCATTATCTAGGTTAGATACATACATGTTTATTCCACCATGCGTGCACCAGCAAACAAATACTGCCCACAAATTCACCTATAACATCAGTAGCATGGGGCCCACAGAGAGATCGCCAACAGCTACCAATAAATAGGATTCCCGACACATTCAGAATACACTATTTTATGTGAGGTGCACGTTTGTAACAAGCAGAACAAAAAAATAGAAGATCAACTCCATACAACAAGCGTAAACAGGCGAACACTCACATAGATACGTACCGTACTTATGGCCAACGCAAACAAATGCCGATCGCTAGTGCGCTTGCACTCGCTGTGCTTGAAGCGTGTTTATGTGTGCGTGCGTTTCTTGTAGCTGTGTGCAGTGTATCTTCTGTATCCAATCTCTCTTGTGACATAAATCTGCATATTGTTTACTTACATATTTTGTTTATAAAGCCCACGATACAGACCGTATTTACTGGGAGTATCAGTGCAGCGGTAGATAAATGGAAATAGTGTCCGTAAGGAAATAAGAGGACTTTAGTATTATTTTGTGCATGAGAATATTGTGTATGGAAAAAAGGTAGAACATAGATGAAAAAGATATCAACATTATAACAAAAGAAAACAAAATCTATATAGAAATTACTTTACGAAAAATTCAATAATTGGCGCCCAACGTGTTACCAAATCAATCAATCAATTCATTAAGGGCGCGTTTGCAATTCGGACCAAATTATGCTGTTTTTCAGTACATTTTCTGACTAAACTGAACCAAATCAAATAAAACTTAAAGCTAACAAAATAAAAATATTGGTTCTTTATCTTCAAATGCAAGACACGTTTTTTTTTTTTTATTGAAAATAATAGTTTTTGATACTATAAAAACGATCTGCCGTGTTCATGTTTTCGATACCGTGTTGTGTTTAGGTACATTTAATGTTCTACTAATAACATATTTTAAGATTTATAAAAATAGTGTAAGTAGGCAAATATAGTCTATTCTGATTCTATGAAAAAAAAAAAATATTATTATTAACAAAACGAGCCAAAATTCGGCACATCAAGTTCGATCCGTCGAGGAGTTCTAGTAGCAGTCACCGAAGTAGACCTTCAGGTCACTCCATCAAGTTCGCAAGTGGGGTTTCATCTTAGCTAACATTTTTTTTTTAATGTTATACGTACTTCACGTATTAGATAAAAAAAAACAACGTATCAAAGTTAGTTCACTTGACTATTTATTCCCTCAGCTAACAAGCCAACGCTTGTGTGTGTGACTTGTGTCTATGTAGTAGTTCAATTCTATGCCTATCATTTTTGCAAATACGTCCTGTGATATTGAACGTATTGCAATCTCGGATCGACTACGCCAAAGCATTAGATACAATATCACATTATGTAATATGGAAAGCACTTAACAAATGTGGCGTCCACGTAAAATACTATAATATGATTAAAAATGTATACGAAAATAGCTGTGTAAACCTGGAAAAACGAGGACCTGAAATACCGATTCAACGTGGAGTAAGACAAGGGGATCCGTTATCCCCCAAGATTTTCATAGCAGTGTCGCAAAACATCTTCGAGGACCTGCAATGGGAAAACGAAGGTATTCAAATCGGCAACCGACACCTAAACCACCTCAGGTTCACAGATGACATAGTCTTCTTCTTCGCTGAAAGCAGCATAAACCTGGAAAAAATGATAAATCAATTTAACGAACTAAGTGCAAGATTGGGTCTTTTCATGAAACAAAACTTATGACAAGCAGCTACCCGAATATAATAAAACTCAAAGAAAAGACACTTTAATGTGTACACTACAACGCCGAATAAAAATAGGCTGGAAAAAATACTGGTCCCTTAAATAAATTATGAAAGATGACTATCTACTCTACCTTAAAAAAATTGTCGTGCATACTTGCGTTCTGCCGACTCTCACGTACGGATGCCAGACTACCTAGAACACTAAAATAAAAACAAAATAAGTGAACAGTGTCAAAAAGCGATATGGAAAGAAACCTTATAAAAATAAAGAAAACAATAAATAAGAAGCGAGACTATAAGAAGGAAGACAAAAATAACAGACGTTCTGCACTACTGTCTTTGTTTGAAGTGGCGATGGGCTGGTCATGTTGCACGTAACATCGATAAGCGATGGACAGCAGAAGTAACTAGATGGAAAGAGCCCAACGGAAAAGATGCAAAGGAAGACCGATGAAGCGATGAGTGACGACATCATAGCTACAGCCGACAAGGAGTGGATTTAGCAAGCGAAAGACAGGGAAAACTGGCTTAAACTGGAGGAGGGTTATACCCAAACAGGGTTTCCTTTCCATGAATAAATACACAGATAATTATAAACAATAGTTAACTGAATAGTTACAAATGAAATTTAGGTGATGGGAAATAATAAAGCTATATAACAATAAATGCGTATATATTGCGATCTAGCGTGCGATGAGTTAGTAAATATGGTGGTTAAAAACTCCTAAATGGAATACAACCATACCTTTTAATTTAAAACGGTAGTATAAACTATAGCAAACTATAGTGACCCACAAAACTCTTTATAAAACAGAGCACTTATATAAAACACACAACATAGTGGCCCAGGTCATGACAGCAGCGCTGTTGGTCAAGCTTCAAAGATTTCTAAAGCATCTAACATGAACACAGGCAGCAAATTGTTTTAGAGCGCCGTTTTGTTTGTGCAACACTCGAGCTATCTCGAGCTTTCTAGAGGCGTGCTCTGAGGGGCAACACTCGAGCTCACAGCACATATATTGCTTTATTTTTACAACTACAAATGCTGAGATTTTTTTTTAAACGTTTTAATATCCTGTTTGCTATTTATGAGATTTCTTTCAATAGAAAAACATGTTCTAAATCGTCTTTTGTTTCTGGCTTTTCTTGTGTTGGTTGCAGTTTTCTTTTCTATTTCCGACGAAGAGAAAGATATTCGGAGGATAATATGGGAGGCAAAAGTTGTTTAATAAAAATAGTATGGTTCAGGACATATCTGTGTTTATTACCAAAGATCTTTTCTTCATTCAGCATCTTCTGAAGCAAAATGTTTGTTGCAATATGTGTTTAACGGACAATCAATTGTATGTAAAAAGACTAAAAAAAGGTTTTTACGCACTGAGCTTTTATGATTTTTATCTTCCTCAACACTGAGAATCTTTCTATGAGTATCACCAAAAAACTTGTACCTGCACTGTGCACAACTTATTTATCAAGCTATTATCATCTCAAACTGAGCGTTTGTCATAATCTTTTTGCATTAAAATAAATAAATACCCACAATTACGAATTAAATCTCCCCAAGTATAATAGCCAATCTTGTACACATTTTTATTGAGTTAATGGAAAATGGAGCTCTTGTTAAGGAAACTAATCTTCAACAAAAGTAGGACGGTTATTAAAAAATCTGTCCAACAAGACAAGATTGATATGATAAAGAAAAGTTCCTTTAAAAAGGTCGGTGATGTGTAAATACTTTCTTAGGCTTTTGGTGGCTAATGTGACCTTCTAATATGAGTGACAAATAACACTCAAGATTTGCAAGTATTCTTGGTTGTTTATGGTTTAGAGATATCACCGTTTTGAAAAACAGTGAAGGAAAACATCGTGAGAGATCCAAATAATTCAGAGACAAGTGACATCATCTACTCATCCGCACTGGGCCCACGTGGTGGATTATAGATCATTCCCTCTACTAAAGAGGAAGCCTGAGTCCCTGCCGTGGGAACATTATAGGTGGATGATTATGATTTATATTAACTGTGTTTTAAGACTGGCAGCATTATGAACGTAGTGCTGGACTAAGTCTCTACACAATGCCGTGATGGTATTTGGACAGATACGACGTTGATCCCATATAAGTGGCCCGTTCCATCACAATATCTAATACGGAACGCTGAAAACAGCAAAACATTCCTGGTAGCAAAGCGGAGAACCAACATTCATATCGGAGTGGCCGCAGATTACAGCTCCAAAGTTGGACGCGTGTTACAAATGTTTTAGAAAAGACTTCTTTATTTTTATATTTGCTGTAATTTTGTGATTGATTTGTTACATTACGTAAAAATTCACTATTTAGTTAACGCCGAATAAATTATTTAGTCCCATGCTAGGAGCCAAAATTGCTGTAATGGCGCCCAGTTGGGGAGGCACTGAGAGGTACACATTGGGAAATAGTTTTTAAATTATTTTAAGATTTTTAATTGATAAGTGAATAATGAGTAAGCCCAGCATTTAGGTTTTTAAAAAAATGTAACATACGTTCTATTCTATTTATCTTCGGGGACGCCGGCAGACACCAGACGGGCGATCAGTCCTTTCGTTGTGGATTATTTCGCCCAGTTCCCCATTTTGGTGGATCCCCTTCATGGGTTACTGGTGGTCGGCATCGCGAATCTTCCTGTTGCCTTGCAGAAGCTCACCAGTTGTTCGGTGGAGATTTCTGCGAGCTTCTCTTCATTAATCTCATCTGTTCCTAGGATTTCCCATCTGAGTGGCCCATACATTGTGCATTCCGCCACAAGGTGGAAACTTGTTTCTTCTGCTTCTCCACATGCTGGGCATATGGGATCTTCCTTTACTTTCATAATCGTCAGATGTCTATTGAGTCCACAGTGTCCTGTTGCGACCCCTACTACTAGTCTTATGTTTCCCCTGCTCATTCTGAGTAACTTGTGGGATTTCTTTTCATCATATGACTTTAAGAAGATTTTTGATTGTCGACAACCTTCTGTTGCGTTCCATCTTCTATTTGACTCTCTTGTAGTTATTCTATGGATGATTCCTTTTGTTATATTATGTGGGATCGGTAACCTGGGCTCTGGTCCCACAAAGGTTTCATCTGCTCCTTTTCTGGCTAATTCATCTGCTATCTCATTCCCTTCGTGTCCTTGATGACCAGGGACCCATGCGACTGTTACTTCTGCTTTTTCCGCTAGTTGGTTGAGTGCTTCCTTGCACTCTTTAACCAGTGCAGATGTGACTTCCACTTTGTTCAGTGCTTTGAGTGCTGCTTGACTATCACTGTATATAACTATTTTGGAAAGATCACCTGTAAGGGCGTTTCCAATTATTCTGGTACATTCCATAATGGCATGTATTTCTGTCTGGAACACACTTGCGCCTGTTCCTAGTGAGAATGATCTATTTATTTCCAGTCTTGGTATGTGTATCCCAGAGCCGGATAGCTTAGTTGATTCTTTCCTTGATCCATCTGTATAGCAGACCGCTATAGATGGATCACTCTCGATTGTCCATTCTTCTCTTGAGCCTATATGTATTCTATACTTTTTGTCGAAGATCTTCTCTTTTTTGATTAAGTCATTGTTGGCCATAATCATTGATAGATTGTCTTCGTACAGATTTGCTATCTCCGAGTGACCTTTGTCCATAAAATTGCCTTTCCAGAGGTTCAAGCTTTTCAGTTTGAACCACTGCTCCAAGGCTCTTTTCTTGACTTGTAGACTAAGCGGTATCATTCCTAGTATGACATCCAGGGCCGCTGAGGGAGTCGTCCTCATTGCCCCAGAGATCATTAACCCGGCCATTCTTTGAACTTTTACTAGCTCTGTGCTGTTACTCTTGATTTGTGTTTTTTTTTTTTTTTTTTTTTTTTTTTTTTTATGGGACAAGCCCGCCGCACTATTCCCAAACCACTGTAACTCCTGTAAGCCAGAATCAACAGTGGCGACCACAAGAAAAGCGCCGAGACAATGAAGCCCGACGAAGTCCCAGAGAAATGATTTAACTGTCTTGGATCCCGCAACGAAATTAATCAGAAAAGAATAGCGGAGGAGTAGGAAAAAACATAATTTTCACTTCCCTCCATATCAGCAGGAGACAGAACTGAACAAGGCCAATAGGCACACAGGGACGTATACAACTGGGATAAGCCCAGTTGCCTACCACCACGGATATTATTGTCATTAATATTACTGGGTCCTAAGTTGTGAGCTGTTATATTTGATTCCAATAATAGGTATGACAAAAATGCTTGAACGCACGGAAATTTGTTCTAGTTTCTACAAGGTCCGTGTAATAAATAACTCCGGAAGTAACCTGTACACTATTTAACATAATATTACGTTCATTCTCCCAAAGACTACACTCCCATAAGATGTGATGTGCAGATTGTTCATATTCGCAGTCAGATGTAGAACATTGACAGAAAGGCGAGGCAACAAGCTTGAAGGAAAATAATTTACTCTTAAAGTTACCATGACCTGTGAGAAATTGGGCAACACAGTGATCCACCTCCAGCCATGTCCTGGCCAGCCGCTCACGAACGGATGGGAAGAACTGGTGGAGGTGTCGGCCTTTGATGGAATTATCCCACCTACATTGCCATTCAGACAAAAGTTCCTCCCAGACGTCAGTCTGTGGTTTAAGTAATCTAGCTACTTTAGCACGGTCACGATGCAATAAAAAGTCTGCGTCCGCGGTCTCTCGTGCGCAGTAGTACATTGAAGCACGGCGCTGCACTTCAAGATCGACTGGAAGTACCCCTGCCAGTACCGGTAAGGCTTCAGTACTAACCGTCCTATACGCTTTACACAAGAAAATCAAAGCCAACCGCTGGCTTTGAAGTAATTTACGTCGTGCCGCTCCTATGGTGGCCCTATCGGCCCAAACTGGTGCCCCATAGCACATACACCCCAAGTAAGTAGCCCCATAGATCGTCTTTAGAGTTAAAAATGATAAACCCCACGTAGATTTAGATATTCTCGTTAAGGCATAAAAGTTCTTTTTAGCTTTTTCACCGACGGTTTTTATGTGTTCAATGAATGAAAAATTCCTCTCTAAGACAAACCCAAGGTAACACACGGACTGCTTCCTTTTCACGGGAACGTTATTAAATTTAATACTAGGACATGATTTAAGATTACCTTTTAAAAGAAGTTGAAACGTTTTGTGTGGTGCAAAGGTCAAACGGTTACGAGCGCCCCACTGGGATATTAATTTTAGGCAAGTGTCAGCCAAATTTTCGAGTCCAGCCCGAGTACTTGACTGAACGAGCAGCAGGCCGTCATCCGCGTAACCGGTTAATGAACAGCCACATGGAAGCGGAATCGCGAGGAAGTCATCGAAGCCTACGTTCCATACATACGGACCCATAACCGAACCCTGAGGGCATCCCATGGTGAGGGACTTTGACATAGAATGATGTCCGAGCTTGAGTTTCGCGGAACCATTCAAGAAGTACGAATAAACAAGATTGTATATGTTTTTAGGGCAACCACGAGTTTTCAGTTTTAGGAGTAGCATCGGCCACCATGCGTTATCAAAAGCCCCAGAAATATCAAGAAAGATCCCAACTACGTACTTGTGTTGAGATGTATTGACAATTTTCCTGACAGACAGAGCCGCGTCTACGGTAGATTTTCCAACGGTAAAACCGAATTGGTTGTTGTGAAATTTTGGACCGTCTGGTAGTAAACGTGGAACGATAAGGCGCTCCAGGAGTTTCCCCAAGGATGGTAGTAGTGTTATAGGGCGATAAGACTTAGGGTCGTCCGGTGGCTTGTCGCCGCTTTTCGGAATTATTCGTATGAAGCCGCGACGCCATACACGAGGAAAAACGCCTTCTGCAATACAACTGTTGTAAACCCTTAAAATTGCGTCGGCCGCTGTTTTACATGCTTCTATTATCATCCGATTCGATATTTTATCTTCACCTGACGATTTGTTAAGTGGAAGCTTCCTGACAACGTTAATAAATTCGTCAATGGATGGAAGGTCTGACGCTGGTGATTCAGGTGGCACAGCCGCCCACGCCCTGATCTGCTGGTGGTAGTCATTGTCATTATCAGGTGAATCATCAGGTATCAAAGTATTTAATAGAACTTCGGTTGTCTCCTCAATACCGGTAGTGTGTTTGTTGTTTACTTTAATGTTTTCTACGAACGCAAGATCCACTGATCGATTTGCTTTGAACTCGTGATACAAAGGAGACCACGGACCTTCTTTATCCAATTTTTCTACTATTTTCCGCAGTAAATTACCTTTAGATTTTTCTACCGATGCTCTGTAGCGGGACTTGGCAACTCTAAACGCATTTAAAGCAGAGGTAAGTGGGTCTCCGGTGACCGTCTGTTTTTTAAGCTTATTCAAATGTCTACGCGCTCGGCGATAACTTTTACGTTGTTCAATTAAGTAGTCACACCACCAATCACATCTCCGTATGTTGGTCATAGATCCGCGACCAATGGCAATGTCAGCACAGTAAGTGAAGGTGTCTGACATAATTTCAGCACTTTCTTCAGCTGACAGCCCGTCTCGAGTGAAGTCTTTGGTGTGAGATGCAAAAAGCAAACTAAAGAACTCCCAATTCGCGCCCTTACATTTATACCTAAAGTTACCAATGACATGTGACGGACCTTGAGTAAACATCGGAACAAATTCGTACACGATAAGCCGATGATCGCTACATGACGCGTCTGGTAGGACACGCCACCTATCCAAACGAACGTCTGCACTAGAAAGTGTGACGTCAATACAAGATTCGCCCATTTGGCTGCAAAAAGTAGGTGGTGCATCAGGGGTATTGTGAATCGATAAGTTCATTTCAGCAATGAAATCTTCGACAGCGGAACGTCGGTCGGAATCCGTAGACCGAACCTTGCCATACCACAGAGACGATGACGCGTTAACATCCGCGCCAACGATAACTTTGCAGCCCGCGAGTGACCGCAAGACATGACGGAGGTTGTGTATGTGAGGACCAACTGGGTCTGAATATTGAAAGTAACAGCTCACAATGTAAACTTTATAGGAAGCCGACGAGACTTCCGCAACGGCACAGTGCGGCGTCATGAGGTTACGCAAAGACGTTACTGTAAAGTTAGGAGAACGAGCCACGTAAATTCCGGCTCGTGACTTTGAATCCAGCTGAACTACTTTGTGACGTAAGTGTGCGCTTTGATATTGTTCTTGAACGAGTACTACATCTAAGCTGTAATCGATTATTAATTTATCTAATTCAGAAGTCGCTACCCTGTCGTTGTGGAGATTTAATTGTCCTATGTTTAAACTATCCATTATTTTAGTAATTTGTGTTGAGGATTAACTGTTCGAGCTTCAGTTTGTAGGTTTGACACTCGGGTGACCCGCAACGATGGTCAAATGGTTTTTTAAAACGCTTACACGCCACGCAAGTTGGTATAAAATTTAATTTGTCTTTATGCGGGCAGTCAGTTGATTTGTGTTCTGTGCCACCATACTATTGCTCCGTGTATAACTCTGGGTATGATGATGGCATTGTATATCCAGGCTACTATAGCCGGTTTCATTCCCCAGGTTCGACCTATAGCTCTTCTGCATTGTAGTAATGCAATTTTTGCTTTCTCACATGTTTCTTTTATATGCGTCTTGTATGACATGGTTTTGTCTAAGATCACTCCTAAGTATTTTATTTCCTTAGTTACTTCTATCCGTTCACCGTCTATGTATATTGGTGATAACTCCGTGTATTTCTTTCTTTTTGTAAAAAGGACTAACTTCGTTTTAGTGGGGTTGAGGTTCAGTCCCCTTTCCCTACACCATTCGAGGGTAGCCCTAATTCCTTTCTTCATTACGTCACTCATGGTGCTAAGTACTTTTCCAGTAATTAATAGCACTCCATCGTCCGAGTATGCTTGTATATATGTGCATCTTGTTTAGCTTCTTAAGCAAGTCGTCAAGTACCAAACACCATAGGAGCGGCGAGATGCAGCCTCCCTGGGGAAAGCCCCTCACCGCTCTCACTGTGATGGTATTGTTACCTAATTCGGCCTGAATTGCTCTGTGTCTTAGTACGTTTTCTATCCATCTTGACATGTAGCTTGCTATGCCTTCTCTTTGTAAAGCGGCCTTGATCGCTGTGGAGTTGGCTTTGTCAAAAGCTCCCTCCACGTCGAAAAAGCAGCCCAATGCAAAGTCTTTGTTTTCTAACGCTCTTTCGATTCTTACCGCTATGTTATGGAGAGCTGTCTCCGTGGACTTGCCCTCCATATATGCATGTTGATTCCTCTGTAGCGGCGTGTCACTTCTTTCCACTTTGTTTCTAATGTGTCTGTCTATTATTTTCTCTAGGGTTTTCAGCACGAAAGACGAGAGACTGATGCACCTAAAAGATTTTGCTTCCTGGTACGTCGTCCTCCCAGGCTTGGGGATGAAGACTACTCTAACTTTTCTCCAATTTTCAGGTATATAGCCTGTGGCCACACTACTTCTGAATAGAGCTAGTAGATCTTTGTTAATATACTTGTGTGCCTGCTGTAATATCTTCGGGAGTACACCGTCCAGGCCAGGTGCTTTGTATGGTTGGAAGGATGATATACTCCAATCTATTTGGTCTTCTGTAATGATTTCCTCGACCTCAGATTGTGTCACTTCGTCTTGGTTTTCGGTCATCATTGTTTCTTCTGGATAGGTTTCACATCCGGGGAAGTGACTTCCCATCATTTCGTTTAGTATCTTTTTTGGGTCGGATATGATCTCTTCCCCTATCTTTAGGCTTCCTAGTTTGCATGCTTTGTCTTTCGACAACACCTTGACTATTCGCGCAGTATCAGTGTGTCTACTGATATTTTCACAGTAGGCGTTCCATCCTGATCTGCTTTCTTTCCTGCACATTTGTCCTAGTTTGTTCCTCAGTTCTCTATATTTGTCCCAGTTCTCATCGCCCCCTTTTCTGAGGGCAGTTCTAAGAGCTCGACGCGTGCTTTTTCTGATCTTCCTTAGTGTTTTGTTCCACCATGGTTGGCCTTTACCTAATTTTAGTTCCTTAAGAGGGCATGCGCAGTGGTAGGCTTCTATTAATGCCTCCTCTAGACGCTTGGCTTCCTTTTCGAGTTCCTCTGCTGTTTCGTAGCTTTGTTTTTGGCTAGGAGACCATGTCTTTATTTTTGAGTCAAAAATCTCCCAGGAGGCTTTCTTTGCGTTTCTGATCATTACCTTCTCCATCTCACAGTCAAGACTGAAGGTGATTCTACGGTGATCCGAGTAAGAATCCTCCTCGTCGACTCTCCAGTCTTTCATGTGTTTGCTTATCCTGCTGGATGCCATCGTAATATCCAGCACCTCAGTTCTTGACCTGGTTATAAAGGTGGGTATGTTACCTACATTTAGTATTTCTAAATTACTGCTTATAATAAAGTCTAGTAGCAAGTCACCTTTTTTGTTGCAGTCTGTGCTACCCCAAGCCACATGATGTGAGTTGGCGTCGCACCCCACAATAATCGGAATATTCTTACCTCCATACTTGTTTATCGCCCGTTCCAGTTCTGGTGTTGGCGGCTTGTAGTTGGTCTCACTTGGAATGTATGCTGACATTATGGCTGCTCTGCATTTCCCTCCACTTGATGGGGAAAAGTCAAATTCTGCCACAATCAGGTCTCTGTAACATTCCACTTCGATTAGTCCTAATGTTTTAGCTCTGCTACTGGCAAAAATGCATGTTCTGGGATTCGACTCACCTCCCTTAAGGTAGATGGTGTCTCCTCCCATACACCCCATGCCGACCACTCTTCCTTTATGGATGTATGGTTCTTGTAGCAGAGCTATATCTATATTATTCGCAGCCATGTATCGGCAGAGTTCTGCCGTAGCCTCGCGGCAATGGTGCAAATTCAACTGAAGTACCCTGAGGTGTTGTGTGTTTTTGTTTTTTGTGTTCATGAGTGTGTGTTGTTTGAAGTGTGTGTGTATGTTTGTAGAGTTGTTTGTTTGTTTGTTTGTTGTTGTTGTTCGAAGTTGTGTCTGTTTCTTTGTGTTGTGTGTTTGTGTGTGTGTTAGTCCGACTCGCTCCCCGAATGGTCAGTCCGCCTCGCCGCCTTGGTTCGAGTGCTTGTGCTCTCCCCTATGGTGGTCGTTGTTGGTACTGGCCTCGGCTCGCTAGTAGACTTATGCAGAGTGTTGGACGCCCCACCGATGTCCCTCTGGTCAGGCCCTAGAGATCTCGCTGAGAGCTCTTCGTCTCTGCACGAACTTCCAGGGCCCGTCCTTTCGGTCTGTGCGGCGTCCGTCTGAGTGGCCTTGTCTGTGTGTGTCGGGCTCTTCAGTATACTTTGTGGCTTCTGCTTTAGTAGCTTGGCTTGGACCTGAGTGGCTTGAAAATTGAGCCAGACGTACCCAGGTTCGTCGCCGATTACATCCTGCGGGACCCCCAGCACGAGGCGCATACCCAGGGGCTGCATTTCCCTGTGAAGGAGGGTCCACTCGGATATCTTCAGTTCCGTCCTGTAGTCGTTCTGGCACTTAATCAGCCTAAGGGGGTCCGCCGGCATCTTTCTGCTGGTAGGAACCCAGATGGCTACCCTACATCTGCTTAAAATTGTACACCTTATAGGGACTTCGTTGTATGTACCGAAGTCACAGCTCAGTATCCAGTCCCTTGCTTCCACCGTCATTGGTGTCACAAGGAAGAATCCTTCCGACACCAACCCCGAGGTCGCAAAGGACAGACACCTGCCCGGGACTCCTCCATACGCCGCCGCCTCTATAAGGTCCGCCATTTTGTCCTTAATTAGGGTCGCCGCAGCGTCGTCCAGCTTGACACCGTCTTCTCTGTGTACCGTAACAGCGAGCTCGTTCTGCTCCCTAGCGGAGCTTCGCGAGAACCCTGTTCGACTCTGACCAAGATTCGGTCGTTTTGCCGTTGGACGCTGAGACGGTCCTTCACTAGGATCTGTGCCTTGTCTTTTAACTTTTGGTGCTCGCGGCCTCGCCTCGTCTCCACCCGCTCCGGACGCCTTAGCGGCCGTGGCCAACGAAGGTTGTGGCGCTAGTTCGGAGCGCTTTTTGGCTTTCATCCTTCTCCACTTACTTTTGCTGTACCTGCCTTCTTCCGCACCAGCTGGCGCAGATGATGGCTGGCTCCCAGCAGCAGCGCCCGGGCTAATCTTGGTTAGCTCAGGCGTGGATGGACTACTCTCTTCTAAACTTAGGTTCTTTAAGGATAAACCCGTTGACGGGTTGTGCGAGATATTGTCCCCCCCAGAATACGTGGGACAGCCCGGGCCGTGAAGCGGCGCGGGGAAGGATTCTCCGACGTTGTCGGTACCTTCCTGGGGTATTTCCTTTTTTTTATTCGCACTTGCCATTAGTGTCTGTAACCCTAGACTAGGGGATCTTTGTGGGAGCTTTGGACCGAAAGGAGAAAGGGAAAAAGGAGGGAGGGACTGGGCGTAGGATCATGGGAATGGGGTGTGGGACTACCCTAGGCCTGGTATCTGGCTTTCGGGAAAACAATCGCCTGGGGGTTTTTGTTGCGTCTATTTCTTATGGAACTAGACCAAGAACAGGGTGGCAACCTCGTGAAGGTGAATCTCCCAGACTTGCCTTGAGGATCTACACGACCGTGGCGCTCTCCCTCAAGACCCCGCCACCCTACCGCCTCTGAGGGAGGCAGTAGGGTAGGCCTGGGTTTGTGCTACCAGGCCAAGCGTGCGCAAAGCATGTCGTTAAAGTCGCAAAAGCATAAGCCCAGACCCTCCCCCAACATACGTTAGGCACTCTCCGGTTCGTTGACACAACACTAACGCATTTTTATGGACTTTAAAATTACCAGTATTCCCGTTTTCCGTAATGGTCTCTTACTGTTCACGGTTAATGCCAAACAGCTAATGTCCTCCGCGTACCATTTATAAATCAGCATACAAACACCCTAATTTTAAAAACAAAGCTTATAATTTCGCAGCCCACCATAAAATCCTTTTTTACGTATTACGGGCATATATTTAAAAAAAGGCAAAGAGATTGCAAGCCGTCGCGCCGTGGTTGACATTTAAATCAACGATAAATTCGCTTACCCAAGTATTAACCTAATTAAATCGCGTGACCCATTGTACCCGCAATGCACTCAACGGTTACCAATTTTTTGGGTCCGAGCCAAAGTCAGTTTACTGGATCGTAATAACTTTAAGAGTACCTTCAAATAAATATTTGTAATATTTTTGCCGCAATGTATTTGCTTCGGTTACTTCAGAGCGCGCAATATTGCTTCTGTATTATATAAAGAAATATTGGTGGTGCAGTTTAGTCATTTTGATAATTTGTAGTTAAAAATTAAAAGTCTTGTGGCATTGATTGAACTGTCTTTTTGAACCAATTTGAGTGAAATGCAACAAAGTTTATGCAAAAAAACCGATAACCAAAATTTTCATTCCAAAAAAAACAACAAGGCAGATGTTGCTAGGGAGTTATGAGGTAGCTAGAAATGGAGTACCTACTCCATTATTTGAAGTCGGTTAGAAAAGGAGGTACCGTTCACAATTCACCAAAAAAAGACGTTTTTTTTTCCAATTTGCTCTTTATTTCTACATTCTTAGTTCAAGAAAGGTTAGGCAGAGTTGTATTTATTAGGTCTACTCACATTTCGGCAGTCATGTTTAATTCCATGTAATAGAGGGCAAGCCTATTGCCATCAACCAGCCCCAAGCCCAGACTCCTCGACCGATACTGAGAAATTCCTGATTGAAAAACTCAATAACACTTTGTCCGACTTGATCAGCAGTTTAGATACGTAGGTATGGAAAGACTTTTTATGGTCGACGTCTATTCAACCTAAATAACTTGCCCTAAAATGAAGTAAAAACGGCCGCATAACTCCTATAAAAGTTACCCATCAAGTTCATAAACCGTGTCTCCATTACGATGGGTTATAAACTCCAATCCATATCTCTCATCACAACACTCAATATAACCTTATAAAAACTCAGGAAGCGTTCGATTTGACGTTTCCACAGGCCATGAAAATGTGGATTGGCGCTATCAATATCCATCATGTGGCAACTAAATTAAATTGCCGTTACGTCCGAAGCAAAATCCCTCGGGGCCGCCTCTGTCATTCCCCTGTCTCTACAGCGGGCCGTTTTATTAAAACTGCAAAAACGGACAGTCGCATACAAGGGTTAAGTACGAAATGATGGCTTTATGCGCGATGGTTTCAGTACTGTTACGCCGGATTAGGTCCCAAAGCGTCAAATATTGACTTTCACCGGCAGTTATTGGTACCTTCAATGGGAAATAAGGTCGTAATGGCCACAGATTTCGGGACAAGTTAAATAAATTTCGGCGGTAATGTAAAATGTTTTTTGTAGCGATAATTTTAAGGAAGAGTATTGTTTAAATTTTATCAAGAGATCGCTATCCCCATTTTGAATCGGGCTAAAAAAAGCGTTAGGACAAAATATTTGTTAGGCTGTTTTCTCGGTCAACCTTAAACTTTCAAAAACTACAAAATATCCGCAACTAGCAAATGTTTTAAAAAACAAACTTTATCGCAGTCCCTACGGACTAAATATGCAAATATACGAGTATGTAGTTCTATATCTATATGGATTTATAATAAAAACCACTGCATGTGACACTCCTGACCCTAAAACGAATTCGATGACACGCCATTTGTCTGGTTCGGTTCACTGCAGATAGATTTGATAGCATTAGATTTAGTTCCACGTTTACTGCTGTCGCATCTGGTTAGTTGCGGATTCGATCTGTTACATGCACGGAATTGTGATGGTGACTTGCACGTTTAGATTGACTGAGATTTAGAGCCAGGTGGAGTATTTGACGCAATTTAGGATTACTTTGTTACACAATAAACAACGTTAGCGATGGAATGGTCACTGAAAAGGATCATTCCCACTAGTTCTACTGCACAGTTCTACGATTCAAGGTGGTATAAATTCGTAGAACTAGTGGGAACGAAGTCTCATTAGTTCTACTATAAATTGTTTAAAATGGACCTGTAGAACTAATGAGACTTTTCGTTCCCACTAGTTCTACGAATTCATACCACCTTGAATCGTAGATGAATCAACTAATTCCATTTATGTTCACTTAACCTGACAAATATTTTAACATGTCATGATCATCTTTGGATCATTCTCAGTAGATCCAATGAGAAAACAAATTCTCAATAGATCCATCCATTTATCATGGATCTGGCCAATGGATCTTCTGAGAAAAAATAATCTCAGTAGATCTACTTATTTCGATGATGAATCTATTGAGAAAACAAATTCCCAGTAGATCCATCTTGGATCTGACCAATAGATCTACTGAGAATGATCAGATTCTTTACTTGTTTTGATAATAAATGTTGATGAGTAGTAGAGGAAGACCAAAGTAACGAGGGATGGAGTATTATGTACGATAAAAGCAAAAAAGCGGTGTCTGATGAGATTTCGGGTAATAAGAAGTATGGAAGAAGATGACACGCTGCGCCGACCTTAAATAAATTGGGATAAGGGCAAGATAATGGTGTTGGTGGCATGATTTTTAATAAAATATACAAGAATATCAAACTTTTTTGTTTTTTTTTTGGGGTGTGGGAAATCATTAAATAACCCCTCTCGCTCTTGGGCAGAGCGAAAGGGAGTGTCAGACTTCTACTGACTAAAACCACCCATGTTCCTTCTTAGCCCTTTATGTCGAGGCCGCGGTATCGCCGCCGGGAAATATCAAACCCTCAATTTCCATTTGTTCAATGTCATATCATAAATCTACACAATTCCTATACTTCCGCAGATCAAGTTTATTAACGAAACAAGTAGACCAGACCACAATAATCTTATTCAAAGGTGGCAACTCACAAGCAATAAATACACCGATACACACCCCTGAAAACCATTAACCTCCTTTCTGCCATAGCAAGTCGGGCAAAAATAAAATTTACAACCCCATTAAGCGGAGTATGCTAAACACAGAGGCATAATACATATGTGCTCTTATTTTTATATGGCTATTTGGAAGCTTTACGCAGTGTGCACCCAGAACAAGTGTAGGCATATTCACTCTCTTTAAGTTGATATATAACAGGGACACAGGGATAATTTATGAATGTGATCTGAAGAAGTAGGTACTAAAGTTGAAAAGAAAATTCCTTTTACTTACTAAATGACATTGAACAGTTTAAATTTATAGCTCTAAAAACTGGATTGTTCTTGCAGTATATTTATAAGCTGTAAAAGTGGCTGTCAAAAGTCACAGCATCCTGAATGTAGACTAAGTAACAGTGCACCGAAATTGTTGCTGGGAAACGACTTTTGTTTGTGTGAAAAATCACAATTTACGCTCAATGTAACGCACTCAGAACTTTGCACTGAATAGTACAGGGAGGGGAAAGAATTCAAAGAGATACATAAAGTAAAATTTTAATATAAATAAGTACCTCTAACATGTAAACACAGTCAGTTACTAACAACTGACAACTTACTTATGGACTGTATTGGTCTCAAATAAGATATTTTATTTTATAATTTTTCAACATTCATTTCTGTTCTTAGAACGTGTGGACAAGGCGTAGATGGATTCCAAGTAAAGTCCAGAACAAAAAAATATCGCAATGACAAGTAGAAAAAAGTGTCTCTTGGCTACTAAGAGTATTTTTACACCCGTTGATTTTATCGACAGTAAGTTAATAAGGAAGGATTTTCAATAATTTACGCATCAAAACATTGACAAATAGAAAAGGTTCCTAAGGAAATAGTTTTTGTCAATGAATATCGGGCGCACAGATTTAACACTAGATTAAATATGGAGTCCAAAGATATTGCTTCGTATTGTGACTTGGCATAAGATCTTTCATCTGAGTTCACATTCCACGAAGATCCACGCGTCGCATTCATGCGACGTCAAATTCAGTTAGTCTTATTTCTACTAGCTTTGCCAAAATCCACTCGAGTTTGTTCTTGAAACTTTTTATCTGACACCAGTTTTAGTTTATTCTTCAGTTGGTTTATTTGGGTTATTTTAATTTATTAATGTAAATAATATTATTATGCATCATCATCATGATCATCATTTCAGGCAAAAAACATCCACTGCTGGACATAGGCCTCCCCCAGGGTTCGCCACATTGACCTGTCCCGTGCGTCTCGCATCCAGCGGGTCCCCATAACCTTCACCAGGTCATCGGTCAAGTAATCGAGCAGAGTGATCAGAAAGAGGTCGAGCAATGTGCCCTGCCCATTAACACTTATGCCATTATTATGCAATTAAATATAATTAAATATTTATGTTTTCTTACATTTTCTGTTTTACAGAGTTATTCAACATTTAGATAATTATGTTAATTTTTTCCATTTACTTTCACGATTGCTTGACCTATCTGATGCTATCATACGTCCATCAACTGGAAAAGCTGTACCCGTTAATATAATTTCCCATGGTTATCAAAAAAATCTTAAGGCACCCCACTTGTAGAATATCTTGTTAAAAATCATTTGCTTAGTTATTTTCTCCAACTCCCCTTTAAAATTCGTGATTTTTTTATAAAATCTGAATATTTTTACCCTTGAACCGTTTTGTAAATCGATTAAAAACTTTTCATAAAAGGATTAAACTGAGATTTGGGAGGTCTAAGCGAATTCAAATAACTTACGTCAGATTTAATACCGTTTGTTTTCATTCCGACGGTTTTTATAACTTTGAGATAAGTGGAAATTTAAGAAAATAATTAGAAGAGTATCGATGAATCCAATTGAAAAGTAAAATTTCGCTTAACAAGTGAAGATTTGGTAGTCAGCGGTGAGGGTAGACAGAAGCCTTAAAATTGGACAGCTCATGCTACCGATAAATTGTATTCAGCTGAATCCGGAAGCTGAGACTAGAAACCGTTCCAAATAGTTTAACTGTGTAAAAATTGAAAATAATAAAATAAATGTATTCGCTAGTTAGTTAGTTCCCGTATACTAAAACATAACAATACCGGAAAAATACTATACTGTGACAATACTTTTTCCAAGAGAAAAAAGGTTAGATTTCTGAATGTTTTCAAAAACCGACATTACCATTTCAATGCCCTTTAACAGTCCACTTATTTAAATAGAAAATGTTTCTCGAATAGTACTCCTTAGGGATGCATTGGCAATCCACATGAGGCTCGTATGAGCGATGGATACAGACAGTGCACTAAAACCAACTTTGTTACGTTCGACGTTCTCACAAACTTATTTATTGGTCTTTACGACCTTTCTCTCTTAAAAGCACGATGGATAACTGAAACACTCACAATGTTTGTGATCCCTATAGAGTAAAGTATTGGAACTTTTAGTACTTTACCTGAGTTGCCTTACTTCTGCGGGATTACTGAGTGGTCCAGCCTTAAAGGTGTCTTTAGGTTATTCTAAAAACGGACGAGTTTTCGAAGCACTATAACGTCTTCATTTCTGGTTTATGTGAAAAAAGAAAAAATACGTGTCCAATATTTTTTGGAAATCTATCTGACGGATTAATTAGTTTTATTTTGTCCGATTCCCTATTATATGAAGCCGTCGATAAAGTACAAAATATTAGTTGTGTATGAAAATAAAGAGGTAGGTACCAAGGCAATCTATTGCTTTTCAATAATTACAATCTCAACAGACAATTTCTAAATTAATATTCACCAATTGCCAAAAAGCTTGCAGTACGGTTTTTTGCAGTATGCTATGGTAGTACCTACCTATATTTCCATTAAGATACATTACATAAATTTATGCTGTTTGGAAGTAACGCAGGCTGCAGCCTATTATTTTATTCATTTAACAAGACAAGGTGTTAACTAAAAGGGCCAAAATCAAGCGCCAAAAGATAGTCATAGCTCAAAATCCAGCCATTGAAATAATTCTTTTTTTATTTCAATATTCAGCACCGCTTTATTTCAGCTTAACACCCAGATCAGTATCAGGCCACCGAAGACATATTTCCTTGTTTTATACGATCATGTATTACCATATTATGGTCGTAACCTTGAACCTCCTACTTTACGACAGGGTTCCACACATACATATATAAATGTATGTATGTAACTAAGTACATTTATGTATGTATGTATGTAGGTATTTTTATGAGGCATCGTGCTCATTCGTTTTTATGAGTTTCAGACGAGACAATATTTATTATTAAATTGTTTTTTTTTGTGAACTTTGGTGGGTTAGGGTAAGAGTAACGCTATCTTGTACATTTTCTCGTCATGTTTGTTATTTAATACTCAAAATTTAACCTTGGCAATAATCTACAAAACCATACTAATATTATGTAAAACATTTTGGTGCAGTTTATTTGTCGTGAACTGTACGTTTCACTTTTATAAAAAACTCTGGATATATTTTTTTTAATTATTAATAAGATCGACAATTATCAAGTAGATAGAGACCTTTCCTAATCTCCGTAACCTGCAAAATATTACAACTTAAATATTTCACACGCAACCCATCTTTTCAAGGTTATTAGTCTTTGACCTCATTATGTAAATAAATCGATATAGTATTTTATGCAACTAGTGAATAAAGGACGGATTTAAAGCGAGGGCCGTAGATGAGTCACGAGCAAGTGAAGGATTCTAATGATTGAATCACGAGCGCAGGGAGTGATTCAACTGTTAGAATCCTGAACGACGCGAGTGATTCATGGCCCTCGATATAAATTCGTACTTTATTCAGGAGTTGCATACTATACTTTATACCATGACTACGAGAAAAGACATAATTTAAGCGAAAATAGAAATATAATCAAGAAATAAGAATTGTTACATTAATTGAAACGGACATTAAAATTAGAGCAATGACTGAAATTAAGCGTAATTTTCTTATTATTATCATTAGGGTGGTCAACTTGTGAAACAATATTTATTTATTATACAGTAACACTAAACTTTGTGTCCGTACAATTCACACTAAGTACACACATCAAAAGTGTCTAGGGATCAACATATATTTTTGCAATAACTTTTCTCCTGATTGATATTATTTAAAATTTTCTTTAAGGATTCATCAATTATAGTGTTTTCGTTTATCACAGTAACGATAAACCAAGTCACCTTTGCATTAATAAAGAAATTTGCCATTTTCCTAATAAAGGGATTTTTGACATTTGAACCACTAACATTAAGGTTCGAAAAAAAGACTGAAATAACAGTTTTCTTTAAAATTTTATTGGGTAACTTAAACAATTAATAATCCGTGTTTCTACCGCGAACACTAACAACACAAGAACATCGGTTTGGCATACTCAAAATGAGTTCATCCAAATCACGCTGTGGAATGGCCGCCCATGTTCGTTGCAACAACAAAAAAAGGTCTTCTTGCTACTGGATACCCTCCATATTCGGCAGAGCTCTTCTCTGTAGCATATCCCATGCATGCTCAATCGGGTTCAAGTCTGGCGACTGAGCAGGCCAGGGCAGGACATTGATGTTAGCTGCGGCGAGAGTCTGTCTTACAACTCTTGCGGTGTGCGGTCGTGCATTATCATGCATTAACTGAAATAAGGGACCGATTTGCACTTGTAGAGGAACGATGACGTCTGATACAATCGTCTCAGCATAAATTTGAGCGTTGAGGTTGCCTCTGATCCAAATCAACTCAGTTCTTCCGCCGATCCAAATACCCGCCCATACCATGATGGTTCCACCACTATAAGGATGGACTTCCTGGCAGGATTTTAATCGCTGTTGGCGTCCAGGGGTTCTCCAGTGTCGTATACGTCTTGTATCCGGTCTCATACCAAAACGAGACTCATCAGAAAAGCACACGAAACGCCATTGTTCTTCTGCCCAATTTCTGTGTTCAAGAGCCCATTGATATCGAATCCTACGATTGTGCATTGCTATAGGTGGTACCCGTAGCGGTCTTCGGGAATGAAGGTTCACTTCATGCAAGCGGTTTCTGACTGTTTGGTCGCTAATTAAGTTCCCTGAAGAGTGATGAAGCCTCACGGCTAACATCATGGCGGTTATTTTTGGAGCTCTTCGAGTTAAGATTTGAATGTATCGGTCTTGTCTCCGTGTGGTGCAGCGATACCGTCCTCCATGGCGCTCAGCCACGGTACCAATGCTTCGGTAACGTGTCCAAAGTCGACTGATAACACTCTGACTTGTATTCAGAGCTAAAGCCACAGTACGTTGCCGGGAACCAGCTTCTATCATTCCCACGGCTCTGAGCATTTCTTCCCTGCTTAAATGACGTCGCCGCTCCATAATAACGTTTGTTTTAATCAGTAGTAGGGAAACAGTAGCACTAATAATGTCTTCAATGCGTTGTATGTTTTTATAGGGAAAATATTGACAGCTGATTTTCATCTTTTACTCGAATTTGATTCACAGTTCCTGATTCAAATTATGAAATGCACCAAAAAGGATCCATATAAATTTATAAAATCATAAATTTATTACAAAGCCACATCTCAATCTCAAGAAATCCGCATAAAAATGCTTGATCCCTAGACACTTTTGATGTGTGTATTTGAAATGGCGCCAATTCACTATTTCTTTTTTCTATAAAGGCAGGAAAGAACACGAAACAGTTTTTAATCTAATGCCAAACTCCTTGTCGCAAATATCGACCAATCAAATCTCGAGAATTTATTTGCACCAAAGAGTTTTGATTTCGAATCTTAGCGCAAGACGTTTGTGTAAGCATTGAAATAGAGACCGGATATATTTTTGTGTTCCAAATTCAAACACCAAAATAGTGAATAAAAACAAAACAGTGAATAAAAGGCCTTTTTATTCACTGTTTTGCGTGAATAAAATAAGCTTTTCAGAGGTAGGTATGGTATAAAATAAATTACTCCTAGACTTTTCTCACACCAGGTCTTTAAATCGACTAACCACCTGTTAAGTTATTTACCACAATAATAAAATTACTATCTAAAGGGTAAAACTTCAAAGTATCTAAACTCGATAATGATTATAATTATTTATTTACAGCATTTCCATTCCGTCACTAATAAAATTGTTGTCAAAGTGGTTTGCAAACAATTCCGCTATTAATTTTACTTAATCGAATTCTGCTTTGTACAAAGTCTTTGTTAATTTTAATCTATGCTGAAGATGAAAATATATTTTTCTTTGGACTACAGATCAAAGACTTATAATGAAATTACCAGTATCTTAATGTTAATGGCCGATGGATTATATTGAACTAGATAACGCTGTGACTTCTCACGCTTTCTTTAATAGCTTGTTCCGCCCCACAGCTGGGCAAAGGCCTTTCCTAATATCTTCCATGTGCTTCCTCGGACCAGCTCTCACGGTATGCGTCCTGGTCGTCTCACTTTCTCTTTTTAAGCCAGCCTTAGGTACTCGCGCCGCATCATCCGTCTTCCTGGAGACTTTTGCCCAGCAATCATTGTACATGCGGTTGACGTGACTTTGAATGACCCGCCCAAACCCATATTCATCATTTCAGCCGAAAGACGTCTACTGCTGGACATAGGCCTCTCCTAAAAATAGGTGGGTTTGCCATAATCGCCAAGCTTGGCAGGCGGGTTGGCGACCGCAGTAAAGTTGATACGAAAGCACAGAGAATGCTGCTGCCTATTCTCTGGTAAGTCCCTTAGCCGCCTCGTACAACAACAACAACCCTCGGGAAGATATTGGATGGTGCTATTCTTTACGTCTGACGCCATAGGCTTTTTCCATCACGAATTTCTTGGTAACCACCACGAAGTCTGGATTTGTGCGAGAGCGGTGGCAAAAAGCTCGCCCCTATCACATGGGTTCAAACACAACTGGTGAAATTTGCGTGTACTACGAGGGACACCTCTGCTTTACTCTTCGGGGAATCCAGGCCTTATGTTTTGTAAATATTAATTTTAGTTTTTGCAAATCCAACAACGAATTGTCGAAACAGTAAAAACCAGTAAATACAAAGAGATTCGAGCATGTTGGAGTGCCAACATGCTCGAAAACAAATGAATCTACATTCGAACAAATCTTGCTCTCAAAATGCATAGTGCAGAGTAGACTAAATATTCGTCGCTTCCCACTATGATTTCACAAATTCCGTTTCGTTCCATGCGAGTAAAAACTTTCCGAATACTTTCATCAAAAGCGTATTTTAAAATTGCTCTCAAAGGGACAAGAAAAAAATTGTAACGGAAAGTTTTTGTGCAAAAGGAACGTTTTGAGTAGTTACGAGTTCTGATTTTAACTGAACTAAATAGGTTACATACAGTATGTGAACCAAGTTTCGTGTGAAGGAAATAATACTGAAAAACGGGGCTAAGGGCCGAATCTCTAGTCAAGTCAAGTCGAGCAAAGTATCATCGGATTTTTTCTTTAGGATTTTCTCAGTATCAACTTGGAGATTGGAATTGTGCCCAGTTGATGGCAGTTGATGCCCATTCATCATCATCATCCCATATATTGTTCCCACTGCAGGGATTCAGGCCTCCTCTCTAGGAGAGGTATGGGCTATAATGTATTATGCGGGCCCGGTGCGGATAGGTAGATGTTACATATCTTCGATTTTTTGGTTTTAAGATATGCCGGTTTCCTCACGATGTTTTCTTTACCGTTTTAAAAGCAGTGGTGATGAACTAATTTACACAAAGTAATGCGCCTGCCTAGGTTCACACCCACGACCAACTGTTCGTAAGTCGGTGCCGCAACCACTGGGCCACCACTGCTCTCCACTGGGCCACCACTGCTCTGCACTGGGCCACCTGATATATGATACCTGATGCCCATTACATTGTAATAAACGGTTTGAAATTTAAATTTACATGGAACTAATAAATACAAAACAAAAACATCCATTATTCGATGGAAGCAGCCACATGGGTCCATCTTCAGGTAAAGCTGGACTAGCCTAGGTTGGTCCGCGGTGAATGACTACCCTTTACATACCGAGTTTTAATAATCATCATATTTTTGTAATCTCCTTTTATGACCCTTCATTTTGATACCGTACCCGATGGTAATGATTTTTTTAATTTTTTAAATTTGCGATTGACCCCAAAATCATCTTTGTTTTTTAGTTTTAATATAGCCAGTGACACTCGCGCCATCAAGAAAAATCTAACGACGTGTATTTTATTCAAATCCCTTCATCCGTTTAGGAGTTATGAAGGAGCAGAATACGTACACGCCAAACACATAACCTTCCTTTTGGGCTTCGCCGCAATCGGGTAAAAAGGCCAGACAGATGATAAAGGAAGCAAACCTGGCAATGATAACTATGCTCATTTCTTTATAATTTACACTTAACGTACGCAAGGTTTAAATCGGCACAACCTTAAAACCTTTGAGAATTAAATTCTCAAGTAAATTTTAATTACAGGAAACCCTATACATCTCACACGGGTTGACATAGCAACGGTAACAACAAACTATTAATATCAATTAGCGTAATAAATGCTTCATTGGTTTAATACCACAAACCATTGTTTGATCAATTTGGCTAATAAGGAACAAATGTTGGCTAATTGGTTGTGAGAGAGCGAATGAGGTGAGGCGGTGTTGAAAATAGGCTTAGTTGTTTCATATTGTTTTGCGATACTTCTGATTTATGTGAATAGGGGATCAGACTGAGTAAAAAAATATGATTCTAATTATTCCGCCAGTTAGATTATCTAAAAATATTGGATAAGTGTTTTTTCGTTTTGAACTTGGCCGGTTTTTAACTTTTGTCAATTTGTTTTGTTCTGTGTGAAACCAACAAATACTTTTTCTTTCTTTCTATCTTTCTTACTATGTAAATTTTATCAACTACCAGTGACAAAACACCGCGCCACCAATTACGAAATGATTGTTGAAAAGTCTATCATTGACAGATCATTGCTAACCGAATAACTGAAAATTCGACCTTACACCCTATCTCTAAGAGTTTTTGCTCTTTAACCTTCAGCTGCAAACTCCCACTATTTTCCTATGACCCTTATCGCAGAGGTCACCTCAAAACTTTTGAACACATAAATTCGTACTCTACGGATCATTAAACAGTTGATGAATTTATGTAAAATGAAAATCGAATTCCCATTATATAGTCTTTTCGTAAAAAGATCTATTCATGCTGATCCGAACTTTAGTCTGTGACTGCGAGGTTTTCGGTTTGAATTGTGCTAAAATGTTCGGATCAATGGTCACTAAGTCACCGTGGCAGTTGAAGGATAAAAATTTTATAAGTCTTATTTACTATTTATAGATGTTTCAAAACTCATCGTAGTTATACAGGATGTTTGGTGCATCGTGTGCCAAATTGAGATAGTCAACTGAAGGGGTCACCTGACATCCTTTCACACCCCTAAACACTTTTCATGCCCTGTGAATTTTTTTCAAACTACATGCCCAATGTCACTTATTTTGAATTTAGAAGTAGTCAAATGCAATAAACATATAAATAAAATTAAAATTCAGTGTCTACGCCTTATACTTTTTAGTTAATTTTGTATTTGAAAGTAATATTTTGTGACTTAAAAAATTTCAACTTGCTAGGTCCACTCGTTTCTGAGGATAACGGTGGTGACACACGGACAGGCAGTTGGTTAAACGGACAAGAGAGTGATCTTATAAGGGTTCCATTTTTTTAAATTTGTGGTATGAATCTCTAAAAATTACAAATAGACAAAAATATTATTCAACCGCGTCGTCTGCTGGTATAAGGATGAGATTTAATCACGGCAATATCATAAAACTAAGGTTTTGACTTTTTTGTCATTTGATAAATACGTCATAGTCAAAAAAACTCTTATTAAAGGGATGTTTCCTGACTAATAAAATATGATTCTGTTTAGTCCGTCAGTTAGATGATCGGAAAATATTGGATACGTGTTTTTCGTTTTATGAAATTAATGAAAATTTACGAAAATTAAACGACGTTTTAACGACGACTTTTGACGTCAATGCGTGATAAAAAATGTATCGCGGTGTGACGTCACATAAGTTTTTGATACCGTCATCAATTTTTGTTTACGTTAAAAAATAAAAAATATGTGTCCAATATTTTTTGGAAATCTTTCCGACGAACTAATTAGACTTCGTCAATTAGGTACCCTATTAGGGGTCAAGACAACTTAGTATCGAAGTCCCGAAATAACTCTAAGTAAACCCGTATCTTTTTGGTACTCATTAACATTTTATTCTCAATTTTGTGTACTTATGAAACTCGCTCTCAAACTTTCATTAAATTCTTTCAGTTAGCTAGTCTGTTTATGATGCCTTATTTAATTTTCAACTCTGAACTACAGCGTGTTTTCTATATTATTAACAGTTGGTTGTTGCTGTTCTTAAAGAAGATGAAGAAGAATTAATTGAGTTATACAAAACATCTATTGTCGGTAAAGGTGGTCAAAATGAAGTGGTTATTCCTTACACAATCATAGTCATTTCAAACATAGCCTAGCAAAATAGTGGTTATACCTGTTTTAGTAAGTCTAATCGATATCTAATTGAATTTCTAAATCATACTTATTGTATCTGTGGGCTGACTATTCTATTTTGTTACTCTTGCTTTATGGATTGCATTATCTGAAATAAACGTTTTATTATTATTACCAGCTGTCGCCCGTGGCTTCGTTCGGGGAGAATACTTTTATCTTTTCTTTATAAAAAGTCTCCTATGTTACTTCCAATGCCTCCAAAACTACGTGTACAAAGTTTTATGATGATCAGTTAAGTAGTTTTCACGTGAAATCGTAACAAATAGACTTACATTCACATTATGATATTAAGTACGTATAAAGTAGGTCTTATTGTACTATAGGAACTGGTGCGCAGCTGCATCTGGTAAGACAGCAAACCTCTAAAACATGGTTAGGAAACAGCTGGTGATAATGTTGAAATTTTAACCGTCAAGCGTGTACTCTGATTTAGGTATTGCTATAGGTGACGAGTTGTGTGGTATGCGGGCCTCCTCCATCGCCGTACCCAATAACCTCCTGATCTGATAGGTCTGTCGCACCTTAGGCAATTAATAGCTATCGACTGACTAATACTTTTTTTTGGCGGGTGGAAAATCATCAATAACCCCTCCCGCTCTTGGGCAGAGCGAAAGGGTGTCAGACTTCTACTGACTAAAAAACCACCCATGTTCTTTCTTAGACCTGTGTGTCGAGGCCGTGGTATCCTTGTGAACAACCCGCAGCCCCGACAGGCAACCCGCAGCCGCGACGGGCGACCAGCAGCCCCGACGGGCACTAATACTTTCACCGAAATGATTTGCCATCGTCACGCTAAGAACAAGAATAGATGTTACCCTGTTTTAGGGACACTGGGCATGGTAAAAAGCTTGAATACATTTTCCGATATTGTCTGTAACGTCAACGGTGATACTGGCAGGGGAGGTTGGAAAAAAAAGGTGACGCTGACCGTAAATAACATTGAAAAAAGGTGACGCTAACCGTAAATAACATTGAGAAAAGGTGACGCTGACCGTAAATAACATTGAAAAAAGGTGACACTGACCGTAAATAACATTGAAAAAAGGTCAGGAAAATGACGATTGTCAGTAACCCTATAAAGGAAATCCATTCAAATATTGCACAAACAGCCATTGGAATATTTTAAACCAACCATCCATCGAGAGCTCAAAAATCCTAGCAATTTGGAACTTCAGCTAACCAACCAAGAGTTCTCCAAGCTTGGGCCAAGAATTAGCATCACAGCGAACAATAAGTGCTTTGGCGCTTCGCCACGTTTAAGTTTTTCCATACTTAATTAGATCCGCGGTTGTTTCTTGTGCGAAAAACAATACTATCTTGTTTTGTGAAGTGAGCTAGATTACTTGCAGGAGATTAGGTGAGAGGGACAAGCATTTTTGAGGAACATTTTTGGGATTCGAAAGTTCTGAAGTTTTAAATTGATTTGTAATATCTAAACCACTACTGAAAACTGATAGTGGATGATGGTTTTTGAGAAATTACATAAATAACAAAACATGTCGCCTTGTAATCTCCAAAGCGTTAGGTTAGCCTAATAGTACGACCACATTTTACCAGTTATTTTTAAGTCCCATGTAAAAGGGGACGAGCCTATTGCCATCTAACGGGCACAAATAGACTTCATAACTGCTACTAAAAAATTAAAAATTCCGTAACACTTTCCCTGACCCAAACATCGAACACAGGTCCTCGTGCTCAACAGTCGCGTTTGTGACCACTAGACCAACACTTTCAGTGCCAAGCACCCAGCATATGAGTCGAATAATAATTTGTTCGCATGCCCACGACCCCCAGTTGTATACGTCCTTGTGTGCCTATTGGCCTTGTTCTTTGCTCTCTCCTGCTGATATGGAGGGAAGTGGAAATTTCTGTTTTTCCTATTCCTCCGCTATTCTTTTCTGATTAATTTCGTTGCGGGATCCAAGACAGTCAAATCATTTCTCTGGGACTTCGTCGAGCTTCATTGTCTCGGCGCTTTTCTTGTGGTCACCACTGTTAATTCTGGCTTACAGGAGTTACTGTGGTTTGGGAATAGTGAGGCGGGCTTGACCCAAAAAAAAAAAATGCCCACGACCCGCCTCCGAGTCCTCCCTATACGACATCACAATTTCGCGTATAAATAATAACTATTTCGTACTTTGCAAGGGTTAAGAACAATGGTGATGAAATAATATACACCAATGAATGTATTGTACTCAGGTTTATATCAATTACTAGCTGTTGCCAGCGGCTTCAACTCGAAAATTGGAAAACTGGAAGATACAATCGGGATAAAATCTATCCTATTTGTTAATCCAGGGTGTCAGCTAACTCCATACCAAATTTTATTAAAATCGCTCCAGCCGTTTAGACGTGAAGAAGTAACAAACATACACACTCAAACACTCACACACTTTCGCCTTTATAATATTAGTGTGAAATGTGATTTCTTAGAACAAATTGAATACCATTTCGCTTACGCATAAATAGGGAAATATTTACAGGAATATTTTTACCACCTACCTGTAAATTGATTGATCTTCCTGGTAACCACTTAACGCCTCGATTCCACGTATTAACACCAAATATTTTATTATGACCATCTTCTAAACTCCTGAGCTTTTATCTACCTATGGCACATCTGCTATAATTCTACTACTATATAAATACTTTATCAGAATCTTACTGTCGTTGAGTTATTTTTAGGATTACAAGGGTGTATGACGTATCGTACTTTTTAGTATAATTGGCCGTTCTAGATGTTTAACGTCACTGGAAAAATACTTTGAACTAATAATATTAAAACGCTTTTATACGTGGTGAATCTGCAAATTTTAATATCAGTAGATAGATTTACCAAACCCATCACTATGATTACCTTGTATTAGTGTCGATTTTGGGCAATGGAGAGAGCTATGCTCGGAGTTACTTTGCGTGATCGAATAAAAAATGAGGACATCCACATGAGAACCAAGGTTACCGACATAGCCCGAAGAATTGCCAAACTTAAGTGGCAGTGGGCAGGGCACATTGCTCGCAAAACGGATGACCGATGGGGTCGAAAAGTTCTGGAGTGGCGACCGCGAACTGGAAGACGTTGCGTTGTAAGGCCTCCCACTAGGTGGACCGATGACCTGGTGAAGGTTGCGGGGATCCACTGGATGCGAGACGCACGGGACCGGTCAATGTGGCGACACTTAGGGGAGGCCTATGTCCAGCAGTGGACGTCTTTCTGCTGAAATGATGAATGATGATGAGTGTCGATTTTACTTCTTGACCACCATCTAAAAAAAATAACTGGAAACTCTCTTGAAACATTCTTCTTAAGTTTTCATTAAATCATTTTAGCCCAAATTTCAGCTATGTGAACTCCAGTTGCTGGAGAAGTCATAGGTCGTCAAGTGTTTAGGTGTCAGGGCATACAGTGCAAGATTGAAGGTGTGACATTATAATTATGTGGAGATACGTCGTATACACACTTGAAATCTGAAGCGATTGTCTTTGCTACGACAGACTTGGGACGTGGAAAGCTCGCTGAGCAACTTTGGACTTAAACGCATAACTTACTAGTCTCCTAACAACTTTCCATTAAATAGAAAACAGGTAGTCACTTATATAATAAATTACACTTGAAAAAACTCCTTTTAGAAAAACAAAAATATGAACAACAATTACATTATAAATAAATACTCACATAACGTTTATTATCTATTGGCAAGGCATATCTATCCAACCGGCTTGAGACGACATTACGTTTTCCAAGAAAATACGTTACTTGTTTTTAAGCGTCGACTGGATACAAGCACGTACAAAGGAAAGAAGCTCGCGTCAACAACATAATAACTAATCACGTGAGCACAAGACCCGTGCGACACTGCGCCGCCTTATTGTGGCTGGTGGCGAGCGGCACCGACTCCTGACGCATTGCGCGTCTTCGCGCCAGACGCTTTTAAAGTCGTTTGACGGGCAGCGGCGGCAGCGCGCGCGCAGCCAGGCTCAGCGGTGACGGTAGGGTGGGGAGGGAGCGAGACAAAAGACACGCCTTCACTCAAATAATCAATTTGTATTTGAAATGTTTGTACTGTTAAACATTCAAATCATACTTTTGGTTCTAGTTTTGTAATTTATCTTTTGTAACAATGGTTTTAATTTATATAATAATTGTGTCTTACTTTTGAGTCATGTCAAGTAATATTTCGAGCACTGCTTAATTTATTTTATATACTTAATTTTGAAGCTCTTGGCATTCGTACGTTTTTCACGGGTGACCACTGAAAACCAGCGCTGTGCTGTGGGCGACCATAGCACAGCACCATGCTGAGTGGCAACCTACTTGTCGCAGTCACAACGTGCAACATTTTCTTTTTTGTAATCCCTGCTTGTTGTATTTTTTTTATATCTGTTATGCGTTGTTTGTGTAATGTTTTTTTCCTGTATACTCGGTATGTTTCTGCGACAAATAAATAAATTTTCTTTCTTTCTTTCTTTTCTTTCTATATGATTTTATTTTACCGAAACTTCTAAAATAAACTACAAAAAATTGTTAAATAAGACAGTGGAAAGATGGAGGCTACTTTTCCTGTCATGTCCTCCACGAATTAATGTCAAAAATACACTCAATCAAATTTGTTAGAAAGCGCGAAGTCGGAAACAAGACGCGTATATTTTTGGTCCTTTTCTATTATTCCGCCGAAGGAAGCAAGTCTTGGGGGCATCCAATAATTTGTTATTTGACATCTGTCTCATGTCCTGTCTGGAACTGTTCGAAATCTGAAACTTGGGGGTTGGAACGCTGGCGTTTTGGGTATAGTCACGAACACCACTGTTTACTTATACATGCATCAACTTTTAAAATTTATTTTACCTACTAGGAATATGAATTAAACTTAATAGTAGGTACCTATTACAAAATCGGTCTAATCTAAAAATAAAAAAAACCTTGTTTAAAAAGCTGACCTAAACTAATGACCTGATGTAAATTAAACATACGGTTCCAATAGATTGACGACACGGTTGGCGCAGCGGTTCAAGCAGGTGACTGCCGCGTTACGTGTCGCGAGTTCGATCCCCGCACGGAACAAATATTTGTGTGTCCTACAGATAGTTGTTCCGGGTCTGGGTATTTGTGTATGTGAGTTTAAATTTCTGTGAACACAACGCAACGTTTTTAAAAAATATATAAAATAAAAAGGTCTGTACTGTATTTGACTAGGTAATTCTAAACTTGTTCGTTAGGGTTCGGCAAAATTTGAAATAACCCGAATCTTTATATACATTTAATTCAAGCCACCCGACTTTGCCAAATCATGCTGACCCGAGAATGTGAGTAGCAACCCTGATTCAGACACTACGAGATTATTTATATTTATATGAGTTGACATAGTTTTCTTGGTAATAAAATATAGACTTGTTGTTTAACTAGTTTTGGACGTGGAACAATAAAACACAGTTATACTTAGAACCGAACACGTCATAATATTCCATTCGGAAATTAGTTAAGTTGACTTTATTAGTTCTAAGGGTCATTTAATTGATACCAAAGATGGAAAGAAAAAAAAAGTGTTGAATTATAAAAATAGATTGGGTGGGTAGCCCTTTAGTGCGGGATGCAAAATGTTTCTATACTTTTGCGAAATCCCATCATCTGCGCTATGCTTGATAAATATTAACTTATCGGTATCTATATTTTTGAGCCGATTGGGATTGCAACTCTATGAATTCCACCTTGGTCCTTGAGTTTGCCTTTTCATGGAAATTTCAAAACGCTTATTAGAAGCGACTTAAGGTTAAGCGTTGTCACACAGCGTGATAGCGCGCTCAGTCTCTTGGGGACATTACAAATTGACACCTTTTTAAACGCCTCTCTTTCGTTGGATTTATACTCATTACTAGCTATTGCACGCGGCTTCACCCGCGTAAATATCGAATAATATAACATACATTAACTCTCATAGGGGTTGAATTTAGATAAATTATGTACTAAAATCTTCCTCGAGAACCACTCTATCCATTGGTGAAAACAGCATGAAAATTAACGGACAGACAGACAGACACGGTGGAGGATTTTGTGACGGAGTTGAGATAATAATAATAATAATAAAGATTATGCCAATCTCGCTGAAGGCCATTGCAGAAATATTAAACATTTTGAAAGCGATTGCTTCTTAACTACCTACAAGGCTGTTTAAGCATATAAGTAGGTAAGTTTTATTTTGCAGAATCTTGTCAATATAAAAATTGTACCTTTCTGTTTCTAATTTAATCTCTCAACCTTGCCTATTTACAATTTCATTTTCTGAAATGAATTTAAAATTAGATTCGTGAGATTTCGCTAACATTTTATAGTTTTCTTTAAAATATTTAAAGCTTAGTTGTACTGACGATCATTAAGAAACTCCTTTTAGATCTTATTTTAGACTAGCTGCAGTATAGATAATTAAAATATAATTATAAATTTGAATATATTGGATTTTGAGGTTATAATCGAACCAACCATATATTAATAACTGGAATGTGCACGTGCCACTCAAAAGCGTTCCAAGCGAGATTTTCTCAAGTGAACATCTGCTCTTTCTAATAAGGTGGAACCCTTGTAGGAAATCAAGGGTTCTATCAGTCATATTAGCAGATATTAGCAGTCAAAGGTTTTTTCTTTGGTATTAATACTATTATGAATTAATATTATATTAATTTTACTTGAATTCTATAGGTTGCTTTCTTACTTCGTCTAGTTTTTTTACACATAAAAATTTTCAATAAACAGCTACCAATGCAAAGCGCGGTGGTAGGGCGGGTGCTAGGAAGTTATATAAAACACAATAATAACGGTCCCAATTACGTAGTAAGTTGCACACATGCACATTCCAGTTAGTATATAAGTTCCTTGTCGCCGCAATCTTCATCAAACGTCATGCATCCTTTATCTTTTTGACACGACATCAACATGACGTTTTATTCCAAGAGCCCGAAGCCACCAAACATAACTTATTTTCTAAGGACAAAATGTGAAGCTTTTGGGGGGGGGGGGATCATCATTATATGCCCTCCCGTTCTTGGGCAGAGTGAATGTAGTAGAAATCAGACACTCCCTGTGTCAGACTCCTACTCATCATCATCAACAGCCTATAATGTTCCCACTGCAGGGACTCAGGCCTTCTCTATAGGAGAGGGATGGGCTATAATCTACCACGCGGGCCCAGTGCGGATTGGTAGATGTCACATGTCTTCGAAGTTTTTGGTTCTAAGACATGCCGGTTTGGTCACGATGTTTTCCTTCACCGTCAGACTCCTACGACTTGGCCTTGGACGGTGAAGAGGCTGCGGAGGCGGACGCTGCGGCGTTTAGGCGCTTTCGGTTTCTTGGTCGGCGGCTTGGCTGTCTTCTTAGCTTTCGGAGCTGCGGCACCCTTCGCCTTGGCGGGGGCGGCTGCCTTCTTCGGTGCCGGCTTATTCTTAGCGGCGGCGGCCTTCTTGTCCTTAGCGGTGGCGGCCGACTGCTCTTACAAAATCCCGCAGCCCCCGACGGGAAAATGTGGATCTTCGAGTTGTCTTTATACATGTACCTATTGAATGTCAGCATACTTGCTTAGTTGGCTAGACGGCCGTTTCACTAAATTTTTTATTTTTTATGGAATATGTATAAGAATCAACCATTAGAATTTAAGTAAAGTGGACCCTTTTTTTTATTTACCTTTCTCACCTGTTATCTGTGAATTGGCCGTCTACCAACTTAGCAGATATGCTGGCATTCAATACACTTATAAACACTACTCAAAGCTTTAAATTTTGTCCTTTAGAAAATTATGTCTGGCAGCTCTGGGCTCTTGGAGCATTTAAGGAAAATGGCGGCGATTAATGTTATTAGTCTCGTAAAATATGTTTTAGTAATTATTGACTTTGCCATACAGCTAGTCTGTGTTACAAAAGTAGGGTATTAACGAAAAAAAACTAATTAGTCCGTCTGTTAGATTATCGAAAAATATTGAATAGGTTCATGTTTTTTGCTTTAACAAATTAATAAAAATTGACGTAAATAAAACGTGTCAAAGATCATGAGTGACAAAAAAGTACTAACCTTGTAACGTCACACGACTTAACACGACTTTTCGAAGCACTTTATTGTCTTCATCTTTTGTTTACGTGAAAAAAGAAAAAATATGTGTTCATTATTTTTTGAAAATCTATCTGACGGTCTAATAAGATTTTTTTTGTTAAAAATAAATTTACGGATTATTGAATATGATATTTTGATGTAACTTTATTCATATTATTAAAACTATAATATTATAGTTTTGCTTGTTTGAACCGTAGTCGTACCCATGTAAACATAAACTAATAAAATTATTAAATCTAAATTCTGTGTTGTGTGTAAAATCTGTATTGCATGGTAGTGATTTTAAAGCTACAGGTTGAGTCTTTGAACCTTAAGTCAAATTGCATAAAGTTCAATGTTTTGTGTCTTTAATTTTTATTTAAAAAGTCGATTGTGTGAATTTTGAAATCATGAAGTTCAAACAAACAGTAATTAATTTAAGATGGATTAAAATCATTTATTGCATTTCTTTAAAAACACGTTTTTTTTTTGGAAGTTGAGAAATCATCAAATTAATGACTCCTCCCGCTCTGGGCGGGGAGTGTCAGACTTCTACTGACTAGAAACCACCCACGTTCCTTCTTAGTCCTTCGTGTCCGACGTCGCGGTATCTCTTTCGAACAACCCGCAGCCCTTACGACATATTTATGCCTGACAAGGGATTTTAAATAACCAGGTACTTATATTCGTCCGAATTTCCCTCCTACATACAACATGTCCCCTGTACGTCAATCATTCCGTTAAGACTCCCAAAAGTATCATAAAAGATGATTACGTTGTAAAACAATAACGCGCCGTAAACATTCACGTTTCCCACTCAACGATTCAAATCGTTAGAGATGCCCTCACCGCTCTGAGTTGGCGCGGGATTAGTGAGCTTACTGAGAAAAGTGTGCTCACCACTCCCACGCACAAATAACGACTAGTTTATCTCGAAATTGCCTCGTTCGTCTAGCGATTCCTAGGTCGGAAAAAAGTTATTGAGTTTTTCCATCTCGGATTTCTTAGTATCAGCTACAGAGTCTTGGTTTGTGTCCATTTGATGGCAGAAACAGGCTGACCCCGTAGTGCATGGGACTTCGACATATCTGGCGAAATTTGAGTGTGCTAATGGGTAGACCTCTGTCTTACCCTTTGAGAATTAAAATCAAGCTAGTTATAGTGACAATAACGCACAATATCCATTCACGTTTCTTACGCAACGATTAAAATCGATAGAGATGCTCTCACCGCACGTAGATCGCTTGGGATTATAGTGAGTTTACTGAGTAAAATGAGCTAACCACTCTTTTTTGGGCGGTTGGAAATCATCAAATAACACCCCGCTCTTGGGCAGAGCGACAGGGAGTTTCAGACTTCTACTGACTAAAACCTACCCATGTTCCTTCTTAGCCCGTTATGTCGAGGCCGCGGTATCTCTTTCAATATCCCGCAGCCCCGACGGGCAGCTTACAACTCTCACGTGCAAATACTCGTAAGAGGTACAAGTTTTGCTCGAGACTGTCTCGTAGGACGTAAGACAAGCGCAACAGCTCTGCAGAGGCTGCTGCGATGAGGTAATTGATTCGATTTCCAAATCGGGCAAAATGTTATTTAGTTGTTCCATCAAGAATTTCTCAGTAACAGCCTCGAAATCCGAATTTGTGCCTGGTATTACAAGTGGCATGGGTATTTTTCTTAATGACTATACTCACATTCCACCAGTCCTCTTCTCGGGGTTTACAGGCGTGATGTGATGGCACGTAGTTTTCAGTTATTGGACGTGCCAAACATGTCCAAATTAACGAAACAGAATCGTAGAATTACATGCTTTGTTCCCACTGAACAAAGACCATATCGGTTATGACTCACTTCCTGGAATCCAACCACACAATGCGAATTTGGAACTAGGCATTTATTCCTATGTCATTTGAAAATGTCACGTTAGTCCCATTTTTCTACGTAGGTACTGGTGGAGAATTCGTACAAAAACGCATGGACGATTTTGGATCGCATAGAACTATGGTAGCACACACACTGTAAGAGTCGTACGTATGCACATGCACATAGGGTTGACGGTACAAATCAATTTGAACTTATTTAAAGAAAGAAAATTGTGGTTATTTGGCAAAAATAACTTAAAAATGAACAAAACAAATTCAAAATTATTAAAACTAATAATGCCAAAAGGGCTTCAGCTCAGCATAATGCCAGATAGCAACTAAAAGTGCACCACCTGACGCTGATTTTCAGCTGCTGCCCACGGGTGCCATTTGCTAGAAACTACATTAAAAAAATCTAAAATATTCGAATGTCCGATTTGTCTTCTCATAAACACCTACCCGTAATAACTTCAGTTTATTCATTATCATGGTCCTTGCAACAGGCGCCGAAATATCGGGTACTCAAAATAAACAATAACATGATAAACATCCCCTTCTCTGTGTGTGTTAGTGACCATTTCAGTTTTAAAACCTATGTAATTGTTGCTGCGGGATGTTGTAAGAGATACCGCGGCCTTGACATATAGGGCTAAGAAGGAACATGGGTGGTTTTTAGTCAGTAGAAGTCTAACACTCCCTTTCGCTCTGCCCAAGAGTGGAAGGGGTTATTCGATGATTTTCCACACGAGAAAAAAAAAAAAAGGTGTAAGGCAGAGGTGTAGTGACACCATGCTATGCTTAATTCCCATATAGTAAGGCAAGCCTATGGCGATCAACAGGGCACAAATACTTAGAAATTCCTGATGGAAAAAATCAAACATTCTTTCCTTGACTTAAACGAAGCCTCATAAGCAGTGTAGCTTATTATAGAAAAATAGAATAGAATCATTTTAATTAATAAAAAGTATTAAGGTAGGCAAAGAATGATCATCAAACAATAACAGTTATTGTTTTCTAAACTTTTCGAATAACATTCGAACAGATAAAATAAAAACATTTACACCCTATACAAAATTGAAATGTTTGTATGAACGTGGGATACACAACATTGTTTTAAAAAAAGTTCCAAATAAATGTGCCTACATGGAGAGTGATTGGTTTTTAGTACTTTACAGCAACCATATTGGATTTTCAATTTAACTAACCCGTAGAAAGAGTTGTTAGTAAGGGAAACTCAACTCTATAAAATCTATGGAAATCAATTCAACCCTTTGACGATTTGAATATTGGGTTAATGGACACTGAAAATTAATTGATAGGTACCCAGTGCGTTTTAGAGTTATTGACAAAGTTAACTTATGTGGAATTGCCAAATAAAATTATGTTTATTGTGACTGTATATTGAAGTATAGTTTGTGTACAAGGATATAAATATGAGAAGTCTACCAAACACACCCTTTTTTATTCCAGGCCGGATAATTCTCATGAATGTCCTCAGCCTTGGGACGAGTGGAGGGGTCTGTCAGACTCTATCTTACTAAAAATCATCTCAATGTTTCCTTCCAATACAAAATGAGAACTAGTGCGTCTTCCACGGTTACCAACCCCCCGCCCTGGGCCAACGTGGTGAAAGACATCCCATTCGCTGTCACAGAAAGTAATAATAGCAATAGAAACATTGATTATTTTCAAATTCTTGTCCACATGCAAAAAGCTCAATCATAGAACTGAATTTCAAGTACCATTTTTTTGGTTTGCAGTTTGATCCTGTGAAGGAAGCGTCTGCTGAACGTAGATATTGTGAGTTCATCATGCAATAGTTTTCAACAAAATGTGTGTTGTAGCAATGTGGAATAATGTGGCAGTAAATACACAAAATGAAGCCTCATATACAATGTCCACAGACCATCCTTATAATCATTTCTAAGAAAACCCGCAAAAAGAAATTGCTCCTGGAAATTAGTGCTCATTTCTAGCAGAGGTCAACGCAGCATCCATACAAAAGGCAAATAATTAATTGCTTCGCATTTAATACGTCATTCACTTCTCTATAAATAAAATTTCAATTGTGAAACGTACGTCACCGCCATAATAAGACCTCCAAGTCCCGATTTACGAATAATAAAATCCCCGCGAATCGTTTTTCGACAAATCCCCTATTCAATCTGAAATTATTCGCAATAGAAATTTGAATTGGAGCATTCAGTACATTTGGATGTCGTAATCACATCGTCCTAAGATTCAATTTACCCAATTTTGTACAGGACACGATTGGGCGAATTCCATGATCATTTTGTAAGAGACACAATGAGATTTTTTCAGAATAACTAGATGAGATAATAATACAAAGAAAATACACCGGGGATTTGAAATTGGCAGAGTACGATATCGATACGTATTTGTTTAAATTTCGGAGGTAGTATGTATGTATACGTTACTTTCTTCAAAGTATTTTCCAAAATGTAATGTGGGTGTAATTAGGTGAACCTTTAAAGTTAGCCAGAGGTACCTCTGGCTAACTTACTTACTCGTAGGTGGTACTTAACTTAGGTGGCTAACTTTTTGGGGAATAAAGGCGTGATGTGATATAAAGTATTTTTTCTTCGATTAGTTTATATCTGTACCTCTACCATGAGTTGTCATAGAAAACTTACTCGCTAACGTTGAACTCGCTAGCGTGCTAACGTGTATCAAATAGATTTCGATAATGCTTGCACCATGAGATTTACGGAGTCTTACGCAGGCGCTAATGTAAGCTCGATAGATTGTGTCGTCTAGCTAACTTCACTCTACTCATGCTTTGTTTCTTTCTTTCCTACTAATAAGAGGAGAGATCGATATATACACAAATAAACCGACAAAATAGAAAAGTTGACGGTTATTAGACTACTTATAGTATTTAGTGGTTTTTGAATTTTTATTCCTTATAATATGTCACTGTCGTGTATTCAATTTGTAATCTTGTTTGTTGACCTTGTGTCACAGAGCTGTGTTGTGTTGTTTAACAGTTTACATTAGTAGATTCAAACTGATTATTTAAAACAATGAGGACTCTGTGCCTCAGTTTCAATTGTTGGTATATTCATAAAAGGTATGTTTCAACTTTCTTCAAAATTATTGTGTTTTGTTTTGAGAGAACTGCATGGTACCTTTAGTTCTAATGAAACTCGTTGTGTTGACATCAAATCCGTAACATTATTCATACATATGCACAAACCTTTAAAGTATTCTTTAAAGAGTCTATAATGTTTAATAAACTTTCATTCATTTATATTTTGCAATTGGTGTCTAACATGAATTCTCATTACGGAAAATCATTTCTCGAAATTCACGTTATTCACGTCGTTGGTCTTCAAATTCAGCGGCCACTAACATATTTCATACCAAATAAGCTTTGCAGACATTATTTTGACTGCATTAGACTCAAAAACGTACATAATTTTGTTGTAAACATATGTTTCACACGCCAAAATGCTAGTGAGCTACGTAACCACTATAGTAAGCGAATTATTCGATAGGTTCAGTGAAATTAGTGACTCATGGTACCGTTTTGTATGGTGACAGCTGTAGCTCTACCATGAGTTGTCATAGAAAACTTACTCGCTAACGTTGAACTCGCTAGCGTGCTAACGTGTATCAAATAGATTTCGATAGTGCTTGCACCATGAGATTTACGGAGTCTTACGCAGGCGCTAATGTAAGCTCGATAGAATGTGTCGTCTAGCTAACTTCACTCTACTCATGTTTTGTTTCTTTCTTTGCCACTAATAAGAGGAGAGAACGATATATACACAAATAAACCGACAAAATAGAACAGTTGGCGGTTATTAGACTACTTATAGTATTTAGTGGTTTTTGAATTTTTATTCCTTATAATATGTCACTATCGTGTATTCAATTTGTAATTTTGTTTGTTGACATTGTGTCACAGAGCTGTGTTGTGTGGTTTAAAAGTTTACATTAGTAGATTCAAACAGATTATTTAAAACAATGAGGACCCTGTGCCTCAGTTTCAATTGTTGGTAGAGTTCATAGAAAGGTATGTTTCAAACTTTCTTCAAAATTATTGTGTTTTGTTTGGAGAGAACTGCATGGTACCTTTAGTTCTAATGAGACTCGTTGTGTTGACATCAAATACGTAACATTATTCATACATATGCACAAACCTTTAAAGGATTCTTTAGAGAGTCTATAAATTTTGTTGAAATAATTGTTGTTATAATTATAGTTATTAGACTAAAAGCTTTCCTAAAAATAAATAAATAAATTTTAATAAACTTTCATTCATTTATATTTTGCAATTGGTGTCTAACATGAATTCTCATTTCGGAAAATCATTTCTCGAAATTAACGTTATTCACGTCGTTGGTCTTCAAATTCAGTGGCCACTAACATATTTTATACCAAATAAGCTTTGCAGACATTATTTTGACTGCATTAGACTCAAAAACTTACATAATTTTGTTGTAAACATATGTTTCACACGCCAAAATGCTAGTGAGCTACGTAACCACTATAGTAAGCGAATTATTCGATAGGTTCTGTGAAATAAGTGACTCATGGTACCGTTTTGTATGGTGACAGCTGAAAAACGTTAGTAACGATAGAATAGATTACGTTAGGTTTTTAACCTATCGTCATCTACAGTGCTCATGTTACGGATTGTAATTCTTTCCGTGACCGCTAGAGGCGCTGTACGATATTTCATACAAATAATTTACGTAGACGCTTGCGAGATTTGGCTGTGTAAACTCATGGTAGAGGTACTGAAAAACGTTAGTAACTATAGAATAGATTACGTTAGGTTTTTAACCTATCGTCATCTATAGTGCTCATGTTACGGATAGTAATTCTTTTCGTGACCGCTAGAGGCGCTGTACGATATTTCATACAAATAATTTACGTAGACGCTTGCGAGATTTGGCTGTGTAAACTCATGGTAGAGGTACTGATATCATTTCGAACCTTTTTTATGTCAACCAAAAGTAATCAGTTAGCATAATATATTGTAAACTGAACATACCAAATGTGTAAAAGCTGAAACCTATGTGTATTACCCCAAGGGCATGCTTATGTAAATTATTTGATATTATACTGTGAAAATTACTGATAACTATGTGCTAGAAATATGTGTTACTAGCTGATGCCCGCGTGGCAAATTATATAGAACCTTCATCGATAACCACTCTATCCATTGGTTAAAACAGCATGAAAATCGGTGCAGTGGTTTTTCAGTTTATCGCGAACAGATAGACAGACAGACGCGGTAATGGATTTTGTTTTATAATATTGTGTGGTGATAGGGATAATATGACTTATATTGCTTATTGTTATGTGCACTGAGAAATAGGACAACGTAAAGATTGTTCTAGTACAAAGACTATTAAATTAACATATAAAAGAAATAAATTATGAAAAAATATAAAAGTAGCTGGTAATGTGCCCAAAACACTAGCAGCATTGCCACGATGTATGGCAACACTTGGTCCAGGTCTATGGTCAAGGTAAAAGCGAGTCTTTGGGTCACGAGAAGTATCAAGTAATAGTTTTGATATTTCCTTGAAGAAGATACTTGTAAGCACTCGGTCCCTACAGCCCCAGAGTTTCAACCCCAAACGGGTCTATAATATAGCATTTTTTATATAGTTTCTGGCGCATAATACTTTAAAAGACGTTCCTGTGGAGTTTCTCTCCATGAAGACTTAGGTTAGCGATTGGACGCAGCTTAATATGTAATTAACGTTATCAGTATATAGTTAACAATCCTAATAGAAATAAATCCTATTAATCCTATTCTATTTGAGCGTTTTCTGTAACAAAATCCTGTTTCCTCCACACCTGTTTACAGGTAATTTTAACACAGTAAATACCAAGTAACCATCTAAACATCTAAAGCTTAATGTATAGTGTATATTAATACATATCGACCACTCCACTTGCGTACAGTTTAGTTTAGTGAATGGCTAAAGTCATACAAGGTAAGTGCACATTTCAGCCGTTTTGGGCTGCAACGCATCGCATTTCTGAACAAAATGGTGCGGCGCACAGTGATCAATTCCTAAAAGTCTCATAATTATTTTTGGTCAATGCTGCAATGTGTTGAAATTTAAAAAAAAAAATCTTTAGGGTAAGTGTTGTACATTGTTCTAAAATATCAACATTACGCAGACAGTAGTTAAAAAAAAACTAGTTCAAAAACTAAAAAACCCGACTGAAAAGACTGAAAAGCAAAAAACAAGCACAAACAAAACTTGGAAGCAGGCGGGGTCCATTCTATTTTCTTTCATAATTTAATATTCAAATGAACACCTATGTTCCTTGTTAGCCTTTTATGTCGAGGCCGCGGTATCTCTTACAACATCCTGCAGCCACAACACTTACCCTTAAGTGTGAAAAAAATATTTTTTTGTTTTTCGACACATTGACCAAAAATAATTTTGGGATAGCCTTTAGCAATTAATCATACAAAATATACGAAATTAATTTACAGGAATTTTGCAACGCGGCCTTGATGAGTTTTACTTTAATCTTCTTTTTACATTATCATAAGCCAATCGAATTAAGAACGTCCTCGTTTTTGGGAAGTACGGTTAAAAACACCTCTTAATTAACATACATTTACAAAATTCAATCAATCAATTCAAACAGAACTGTTCAAATTACTTGTAAACTGTAAAAAAATAAAAAATGTAACAATATTTTTAATCGAAATAAACACAAAATGATATGGATTATCAGTTTAAACCATCAATTTTATGAAACCTCTTAATGGAGCCGAGCGTTGGGTCCAAAGTACCGCGTTCGTATTCCTGAATGATGAATTGGCATTTCTATTGGAAACGAAGTGAAAATAACTAAGTATTGATTTGTTATGTAAGACGGCTATACGGATTGCTGGTAATTAGGACGTGCCTATCTGCGTGCGCGGATTTTTAAGGAAGGAGTATAATGAGAATTATTCTAGTTTTCTCTTATCGACATTACCAATACTAACTAGCTCATGGCAGAGTAAAACTATTAAACGACGAAAATTAGACTTGAACTAAAAAAACATAAGAAGTTAAATCTCATCTCAATGAGCTCGTCATCTGCATTGCCTTTTTTAAATTATGTTTCGGTCGGTTTACAGCCTAAACGGATGCAGCTGAATACCACTATAACACGGAGCGACTGCCAATCTGACGAAGAAGACTTTCGAGTCACTGACTACCTGCAACGACTGCCAAAGATCTACAAATGATACGAGTAGCTGTGAAGAACTCTATTTGCAGCACTCAGAGAGTTTTAATGATTACTTAGGCCATCACACAGTTTTGCATACAAAAGTATGTCAAATCGTTACTTAGTGATGGCTTAAGTAATCATTAAATATCTCTGAGTACGGCAGTTTGTTGTTTGGTTGTTTTCCTTTTTTTTTTGTTTGTTTGCTTTTCAAAACCAAACAGATTTATTTTAGGAATTTTCATGTGAATAGAGATGTTTGTTTACTGACTTAAAAAAAATATGATTCTTATTAGTCCGTCTGTTACATTATCGAGAGAAATTGAATATGTATTTTTTGTTTTAACAAATCAAAAAGAAATAACGAAGATAAAACGCGTCAATGATTTGAGTGGTGGGTTGTGATGTCACTCACCGGTAGGAAATGTCTTAGAATGTGACGTCACACGAGTTTTCAAAGCCATGTGTCGTCTATAGTGTTTGTTTACGTTAAAAAAGTAACAGATATGTGTTCAATATTTTTTGGAAATCTATCTGTCGGACTAATTAGATTTTTTTGTTAACTGCCCTATTGTGATAATAACTGGAAGGAAAAGGTTTTTGTTGAAAAGTTTCAACTATTCAGTATCAAAATCAAAAGTCAAATAAAACAAAAATGACAAACACCCTTCCTGATTACTTCATCAGAAATTCATCCAGACCAATATAACCCGGACAATTAGCAGCCAAAGCGACAGTCAGAGAAGGACTGCGCCATTTTGTACCACCGACGAAATTAACGTAGAAGTTGAAGTAGGTATTTCGTTCCTAATATTTTACCTTGTAATTAAATCCTGTGCGGTTCCCAAGTACTAAGTCGGGCAGAGTTGTGTTATATTACGTAATTTGCCTGGTATATATTTTTGGCATCTAAATTACGCAAACGGTAAGTTGAGAGATATTTGTGAACCAATCTTTGGTGGTTTGAATTTGAGTTGGAATAAAGAAAGAAAAGAAAGAAAAGAAAGAAAAGAAAGAAAAGAAAGAAAAGAAAGAAAAGAAAGAAAAGAAAGAAAAGAAAGAAAAGAAAGAAAAGAAAGAAAAGAAAGAAAAGAAAGAAAAGAAAGAAAAGAAAGAAAAGAAAGAAAAGAAAGAAAAGAAAGAAAGAAAAAATGTTTATTTGTCGCAGAAACATACATGCATACAGGAAATAAAACAATACACAAACAACGGTTAACAGATATTAAAAAAAGTAAAATACAACAAGCGGGAAAATTAAAAAAAAAAGTATTGCACGTCGTGAATGTGACAATCATTTTTCTATGACGTGTTATAAAGAAGTATGGAAGGAAAAATATGTTGCTACATCAATCAATTGGGATAAGGACAGGAGTATGATTTATGATGACTTTTTCCATGAAGCGAGTACGAAATAAACAATTGAATACTTACACGTAAGGCAAGTCTTATGGTACTTCTATCAAATTACTCGTAATGGCCTACACAAAAAGAAAATTATAAATACTAGAAGCTGAAGAAAACTACTAATAGTTGTCCCTTTTATGTAAACCCTGAATAAAGAAGCCATTGAAAAAAAAACAACTGAGTTGAGAACCTCCTTCTTTTTGGGAAGTCGGTTAAAAAACACCATGCCACTTGAAAATGCCCCAGATACCATTCATTCAAAATTATTTTTTTAAAACATAAACAAATCATTGAAAATTTAAATTGCAATAATATCCCAAACTGATTAAACCCACAAGTTCCATTAACGATTTAAATTATTTCTTAAGAGTTGATTAAATCGTAAGCTGCTTCCAATGCCACACATAATTACTGCAGCTGAATACAAAATATTACTCAAATATTATTATCAGAATAAATAAACTGATTGGGTAGACGTGGCAGTGGGGAAAATTTAATTCTGATCATCATCACCAGCTTATAATCATGTTCCCACTGTAGCGACTCAGGCCTCCTTCTGTAGGAGAGGGATGGGCCACGCGGGCTCAGTGCGCTTTTATAGATGTCACATGTCTTCGAATTTGATGATTTCCTTCACTGTTTTGAGAGCAGCGGTGATGACTGGACCACAGCTGAAAATTACAGTATTTCTGATTTATGATAAAAATTCTAATAGTTTCAATTTATTCGAAAGATTCGTTTAAATTAAACTCACATTATTTTATAATTGATTGTAATCCCCAAAGGCATGCATAGGCTTACTGTGGCTCTTTATACAACGTCAAAATGTCCTATTCCATTCATGAGCGTATTAGTGGACATGGAGATTAAATATTAATTTTATTGATACCCCGATAAAATATTAATAAAAATGTACTTTAATGAGGAAATTAACATAGTAACACAGGGCCGCGAGCGCCGACCTTCCGATTACTTCTCCAGTAGTGACGTCATAAACAAACCAATAGCCTGCTGTGTACTGACTGAGCGCGCAGCCTCGGCGTACGCGCGACACGATCTTTCATTGCTTTCCTTGGGCGAGGCCAGTTCTTCTTCTCTTTGTGTCGATTTTACTTCTATCTTATACGGTTAAGATCCAGTAGGTAGCCACGTTTATTGCAGCGGCACATCGATGTTCAGGTAGTCAAGAGTGCATGTGTTAGGACATCTGGGACACTCCAGCAGGTTGGGCATTGTTTGATCCGGAGCGCCGCACTTGTACTCAGTGTTGGAGGGACCAATAATACCCCACTTAGCCATATTATGTTTGCAGCGGCCCACTTGGGTGTGCAATCGATTTAGGGCTTTCCAAATTAGCTACTGCAGTTGACTACCGGGAGCCAGGTGTTCTTGGGGCTTCAAGAAGTTGTGAGGTGGTGGGCATCTTTCTTGCCATAGCTTGCTTGCTTGCTTTAGGTGGCCTGTCTCGAATTTCTTGAGTGGACCGTAGAAAGCTTTTGCGGCACGTCCTGACCGATTGCATGAATTGCCTCGCGCTCATGCCACGCAAACGATCGTTCATTGTTTTCCTCGGGCGAGGCACGTCCTGACAGACCCCATGAATAGGATAGTTAACAAAAAAAAAAATAGTCCGTCAGATAGATTTCCAAAAAATTTTGGATACGTATTTCTTCTTGTTTCACTTACGTGAAAAAACAATAAGACGATACAGTGCTTTTGTGTCATTCAAGTATGACATTCCTAACCGGTGAGTGACGCCACAACCGGACTCAAATCTTTGGCGCGTTTTATCTTCGACAATTTTTATTGACAACAAAAAAATACGTATCCAATATTTTTCGATAATTCAACAGACGGACTAATTAAAATCACATTTTTTTAAGTCAGTAAACATACCTCGCGCAGGCTTCGCGTGACTGCGCGCTCAGTCAGTACCTACATGGCTATTGACGATCTGTTTGTCCGCGTCAGCTTTCCAGTCTCAACAAGTAAAGGCCCGAACGAACATTACACAAGCTTCTGTTCCAGGCTGGTATTATAAAGGGCACGATGTCCGAAATATTATTGTTGGTTTTAATGAGATAAAAATTCCTTACTCTTTCTTCCTAGACCCAAGACTTGGTACAGCTTGAATCTTTCCCCTCTAAAACAAACAAATACTAACACCTGACATTGATTCTCAGTAGCTCCCCACAAAATGCATAAACAACTCCAATACCTAGATTCATTTAAAAATCATTGCAAAAGTGGTTTAGTATCGACAATTTGTTGGTATTTGTAAACTCACTGCAATAAATCTCTACCCTACATGGCAGCAGGATCCGCAGACTGCATACATGTTTTATTTATTCAACAACATTCTACTCCATAAATGTTTTTAGCATTTCCTTTTTTCATTGGACTAGCGAAGGCTTTAGCTAAAACTGTACGAGTTGATCAATGTGTTAGGTTAAGCTGCGTTTGGTGCGGTGAATCAAGGGATGAGGTTTTTATTTACACATTGAAAACTGCGTCTTGGAAATCACGTTTTTGCTTTTCGTCCAGCGGTTGCTGGGGTATTTAAGGCATAAGATAGCCAGAAGTCCCAGGGATGAGGTAGGCCGTTTCCAGGTGACGAAAAATATATCTTTCAGTGTGACCGGATGCAGCTGAAAGCAAATTCGAGAAGAGCAGAAGAATAAACATAATAAAACACTCCTCACTAGATAATGGTTTCCTAGCTTCGTGGGCCAAATCTTTTCAAACATTGGTAAAGACAAAATCAAGAAAATATACCTATCATCAACTGCCTGACCTTTTAACAATAATATTGAGGTCAGCTACCAGTCTGCCAGATTCAGTTGAAAATTTGTATTTTACAAAAAAGGCTGTCTATCTGCAGGGCTATTGCGTATCTTTTATTTATTTATTTAGATAACATGGGAGACTTACAGCTAAAGCAAACAGATCAAGAATAGTACAATAGTCTGAAAGCCAATTACAGGTTTTTCTGTCATTTTAAATGACAGTGGCTATCCTATAGTGTCCATCAAATAACTGTCAAATGGTTCCATTTTGTACTAAACCATAACCAATTTGACAGTTAATCCATGGACAATATGATAGCCACTGACATTTAAAAGATACGCAATAGCCTCGCTGAAATGGGTTATAATTCTCTCCAAACTAAACTTCTATCTTTCAAAACCTGTGCAAACTCAGGTGAATATTTCTATTAGGAACGTCGCGGGTCAACTATTACTTTGAAAGAGCACTTTCGCAAATTGGTATGAAAGCGATAAGAATCTAAATGGATTCAGTTAATTAAATCTTCTTCTTAATCTGTGAACTTTTAAACATGTCTAAGGTAAAAGGTTTTTTTAAGGAATGAGCGGAATAACTCGTGGAGTGTTGAATCAGGTATTATTTATTAGTCCTTAGGTAAGTCTTGTTTATTAGTCTAGCAATTAAAAGATTCCCAGGTCAGATAGTATTTTTAAGATAAGTAGCCACGGAGTCTGGATTTGAGTTTGAGTTTTTAAAATAAACCTGCATCCTAAACAAATTATAACAGAAACTGACGAAATGTGGATATTATACTACGTGGGCAAACTTCAGGTATATCTGCCAAATATATCAAACATTTCATGGGTGGTGCTATAATGACTACTTTTCGGTCAATGTACGGTTAATTTATTGACCGATAAATAAATAACTAATAATAATAATAGTCGTAACGGCCAATGGCTTTATAGCCAAGAGTCTGGACGACCACCTGTCCAAACTCTCGCTTGGCGGTTGGATCAAACCTGATTCAGAACGCAGAACTCCTCGATACGGCTCGCATTGTGAGGAGGTTCCTGTTTCTGGGGCCCTAACCACCGGTAGCTTGGACCCTGCTCCCGTCACCGGTGGACGACTATTTTTTATATTTTTAAATGTTTTTTTATAAGTTTTGTATGAAATATTTAAAAATGTAAATTATACGGATGAAAGTGAATAAAGGAAATAATAATCGTTTATTTATAAAAAGGGGCACATTCACAATAAAATAATAAATAACATTAAATTAAAATAGAGCACAGTTGCTTTTTTTGCCTGAACTAGGTTGAACCTGTGTTTCAGGCTACAAGGTGCATAAACAACTACTTAAAACAAATAAATTAATATTTAGTAAGCTGCTAAAATTTAAACTTATGAGTATAATCTATAAATAGAAAAAACAGCGATATGCCCATAAAAATAGGGATTTATTGCAAAGGAACGAAACTGATGAAAATAATAAAATAAAAAGCAAAATTGACCTTACATGCATACGTGAAATATGTTGGCCATTGGCATTAGCTGAATTGTTTGTTACAACATTACAAATAACGTCTGTAATCTCTGAGGGTTGAATAAGAGGTGCTCCTAATGGTATCCCTTATTACATCAAAAATAACATTTCGACTAGCTGTTGCCAGCGGTTTCACCCACTACAACTCGAAAATTATCCCACGGGAAGATAAAATCGGGATAAAAACTATTATTTGTGTTAATCCAGGTTATAAAGTATCTGTGTACCAAATTTTATATAAATCCATTCAGTAGTTTTTGCGTGAGAAGTAACAAACATACCTACACACTCACACACACACTCACAAACTTTCGACTTTATAATATTAGTGTGATAGTGTGATGTAATAAGGGGTGAGCCTATTGCCATCAACCAACATCTTCACAAAATTCATTATTATTACACAGTACACATCCAAAATAATGCATCGTATAATCAACTAGCGGACGTCACGCGGTTTCCTGTGGGAATACAGGGATAAAAAGTAACCTATGTCACCCGGGAATAGTGTAGCTTCCCAATGGTGAAATAATTTTTCTAATCGGTTCAGGGGTTTTTAAGTTGTTAAATACAAATCTTACCTCTATAATAATAATATAGTTGGTGTAGATAGCAAAAACTAATACGTGACATCGAAATACTTTTTTCTTTATAAATTCTTCCTTTTGGCTTCGTTGTCGTCAAATAAAAACAAGCAATCGCAATAAAAATCATTCCCCTCAAAATAACAACACACATACTTCAAAAATCTCCACTCAACCCTCAATTCAAGCAACAGATTTACAACCCTTTGTTACTAAAAAATAAAGAACAATTTCCCTCTTATCAGTGTGGCGATACCGAGAGAATTAACGTGGCCGACGTGACTGCGGTCTCAAAGACCGAATTATACAATTTTTTTTCCTCAAAAACCCGGGACTTGTATTTGCGAAGCAAACTGACTGCCCATATCTGATTCGATAGGCCTTTCAATGATATGAACAAACAAGGCTTTTTGGGACCGAATTTGTGGAACGATTTTATTTGGAATACTGTCTCGTTTGGGGTTTTTGGGAAAGATCTTCACTTGTAGGACAAACGCTTTTGTTTATGTCATAGGTGTGTGACTAGGTACAGAAAATAAGGTTTTTACGGTTCAATCACGTGTTTGTAAATAGATGTAATAATAATAATAGTCTACTGGTGTAACTGTCAGAATGCTAAGTCCAACCTCCGATTTTTTGAATTCATGCTCGTAGTGTATATGCACATGCTTCGTTGAAAGAAACCAGCGCACCTGAAAGATTTTTCTTTGTGACATGTAGCAAAGGCTGACGCCCGTCGGGGCTGTGTTTTGTTCGAAAAAGATACCGCGGCCTCGACACAAAGGTCTAAGAAGGAACGTGGGTGGTTTGTAGTCAGTAGAAGTTTGACACATCCTACCGAGCGGGAGGGTGGAATGCCGACAGCATTTGATGATTTTCGACCATCCAAAAACAAAATGTTAGTTACTAACCCGATAGAGAAGAGAAGACGTTTCAGTGGTTAAATGGAGTAGTAGATATTTGATAACCACCCGTAAGGTGCACAAGATAATAAGCTCGTTGGCTCTACAAATCACTAAAAGAATGCGTTTAACGCCAAACGTATTTAAATCAGCTTTCTATTTCTCTTTTTCTTTTGAAGAAGTAAATATTGAGCCAGTGGTTTAAGTGAACCTAACTGGCGTACTCTTAGATATTTAATGATTACTTAAGCCGTCACTTAGTAAGGGTTTGACATAATTTTGTATGACGAAACTGTCAAAACCAATACTAAGTGATGGCCTAAGTAATCATTAAAGCTCTCTGGCTGACAGTTTCGTCATACAAAATTATGTCAAAACCAATACTAAGTGATGGCCTAAGTAATCATTAAATCTCTCTGAGTGCGGCAGTTAGTCATACAATTAATAATAATAATATAATAATAATATTCCACAACTATCACACAACGCCATCTAGTCCCAAGCTAAGCAGAGCTTGTGTTATGGGTACTAGACAACTGATAAACATACTTATATATTTCTAAATACATACATATTATAGATAAATTACACCCAGACACAGAACAAATGATCGTGCTCATCACACAAACATTTGTCCTTATATAATAATTAATTAATTAATTATAACCAAAGAATCAAAGTGAAAAGAATCTTTGAGTTTAAATAAAGTAACGATTATACTTCTGACATATTTCTACTCTTGTGCTTCTGATAAAGGAGAGTCAGTTAATTGCAAATCTAGAGTTGTTCAATATTTTATTTTATTTTTTCTACTGTCCATATTATTTCTTATTCGACTTTTGACTGATAGAAGACCTAATATACCATAGTTTGGTATATTAATAGGTCTTCATTAATCAAAATGGTTTTACTGTTAATTTTGTACACTATTAGGTTGGGGAAAAAGTATTTTTGCATTATAGTATGTATGAACTTGTAATAAAATCTCTTTGGCTATACTATTTGTATCTGGCTGGTTTTTACCCGACTGCGGCGAAGCCCAAAAGGAGGGAAGGAGGGTTATGTTATGTGTTTGGCGTGTATGTATGTATGTAAGTATGTATTTATGTATGTCTGTTTCTTTGTTCCCTCGTAACTCCTAAACGGATGAAGGGATTTGAATGAAATATACGTCGTTAGATTCGTCTTGATGGCGCGAGTGTCACTGGCTACAAAAAAACAAAGATAATTGCTGGTTTTGGGGGCCAAATTATGGATTGGAAAACAAAAAAAAATCCATTACCGTCGAATAGGGTATCAAAATGAAGGGTGTTAAAAGGAGATTACAAAAATATATATCACCTATACTTATGTTTAAAATAAATTCAAAGTCACTAATTCTAAAAACAAACACAAAAGTTAAATCATCTGCGAAGTATTTTACGCGACTAAAAGAACTAAAAAGTTAAAAATAAAAAAAGTAGTTAAAAAACTAAAAAACCCAACTGAAAAGCAGGCGGGGTCCATTCTATTTTGATTTCATAATTTAATATTCAAATGAACCCCGCCGGCTTCCAAGTTTTGTTTAATTTAAAATGTGCTCTTTTTTGCTTTCGTCAAGATGAGTGAATCTAATGAAGAAATACGATACATTTTAAAATTTTACTACAAAGAAGGGAAAAATGAAACGCAAGCCGCGAAAAAATTTGCGATGTTTATGAACCTAGGTGTCTGTGAGGGTAGCACAAATTTAGTTTAAGCGTTTTCAATCCGGAAATTTTGATGTCAAAGATGCACGTCGACGCTCTGTTCACCCTATTACGGATAAAATGGATGCCATTTTTGAAAATGGAGCAAGATATCAGTAGTTACGATGTAGCTGAAGAACTAGGAATTGACCACAAAACAGTTTTGGCGCATTTGAAAAAAACTGGGTACATAAAAAAGCTCGATATTTGGGCGTGAGCTCGTGAGGTATCCGAGCTCACTGAAAGAAACCTAATGAACCGTGTACTCATTTGTAATTCTTTATTACGACGTTATGAAACCGAACCATTTTTGAAGAAGCTGATAACTGGTGATGAAAAGTGGATCACGTACGACAAGAACGTGCGAAAAAGGTCGTGGTCAAAGGCCGGTCAGGCTTCACAGACTGTGGCGAAACCCGGGTTAACTCGCAACAAAGTCATGCTGTGTGAGTGGTGGGATTGGAAGGGCATTATTCATTATAAGCTGTTACCACCAGGCAGGACCATCGATTTTGAACTCTACTGCGAACAATTGATGAGATTAAAGCAAGAAGTAGAAAGAAAGCGGCCGGAATTGATCAACAGAAGGGGTGTGGTTTATCATCATGATAACGCTAGACCTCACACATCTTTAGCCACCCAGCAAAAATTAAGAGAGTTTGGCTGGGAGGTGTTAATGCATCCGCCGTATAGTCCTGACCTTGCACCTTCAGATTTCCACCTGTTTCGGTTTCTTCAGAATTCTCTAGGCAGTGTCAGGTTAACATTACGAGAGGACTGCCAAAACCATTTGTCGCGGTATTTTGATCAGAAGTCCCAAAATTTCTATAGCAATGGAATCATGTCCCTACCTATGAGATGGCAAAAACTTATCAAACAAAATGGTACCTTCATACTTTAGTTAAATGTAAATAAACTATATTAAAAATATTTTGAATTTTCTTAAAAAATGCGAAGAAACTTTTTCCCCAAATTATGTACATCTGGGAAAACAATAATCGTTTATTATTTTTAACCCCTACCTTTTCTCTTTTATTTAATAAACGTTTTATAAAATTCAACAAGAGTTATATCAAAAGTATATCGTTTATATTTGTGCAAAATTTAATGAATTATTCTGTTATGCCTGAAATCTGATGGGAAAACAAAATAATATGATTACATTTGAATACAAAAACTATAGCAAAATATAGTTTTCAACACAAAAACTGAATAAATTAACATTAAACATCGCTGTCAATGCCTCAGTTATAAAATAATTAGTGGTAAAATTATAAAAGCCACACATCGGGTCGATCAGCGGTCCAGCTACACTTGTTGTGATCGGTTCGTGGATGAGAGACCATTACTTATTGCACGTTAAACCATATTTGACAAGTAGAACATATTCGACTGTCGTTACACGTAGGAAAGTCTGGCAACCAGTATCAGTAAGCGGTATTGCATTACCCAATAACTGTGCTATAAATTCTATTGCACTGACAATATTGATTCCAATTTTGTTTAATAAAGCTATTGACATAAAGCGACTGATGTCTCTAATTGTATCTTCTCTGTAATCTATGCAAGTTAACTGTATACTTAATACCGTCTTCGACCGTACTGGTATTTATGAGTAAATATGCATTCGATTAGACTGAATACTCGAGAAAAAATTAAGGAGGTGATGATGATGAATAAATTAAAAAACAAATCTTTGAATAATACTAATAATTGGCAGTTTGTAACTTGCACAATTATTGTGCTTCCTACAAACAATGTATCTACAATTCTTTAGAATAAATGTATTTTCGATTGAATATTGATGTATTTATGTTATTTATGTTCTGACAGCGCGCTTGTGCTAGGACTCTAGTTAAATGTTGACGAGATACCAAAGTTCTAAGAAAAAACCTTTACAAAGGGTTTTCAAATAAATATTTTAGCCTAGGCAAAAATAACTTAATTTTAAAACACTCATTTAAAAAGACACTTTTTGAAAGTCTGAGAGAGTAATAAACAAAGTGATACCAGTTGTCTCGCGTTCAAAAGACACCACCTGCGCAGCACCCCTTCAATAATTCAGAGAATCTTTCTCTTACATTTTGGATAATGAAATTTTAATCATTTCTTCTGTTTAAGTCAGCACTTATAAGGCTGGGTGGATGATTAATTTTTTATGTCCTACGAAATTTAGATGTCAGGGGCGTACAACGCATCGTGACGAAAATAATTTATGACAGAAATAAAGGCAACGTGACTGCTAGAGGACCTCCTTTTTTTTTGGGGAGGGGGGGTTGGGAAATCATCGAATGACTCCTCCCGCTCTTGGGCAGAGCAGTAGGGAGTGTCAGACTATCGACTAAAAACCTTCCATGTTTCTTCTGAGACCTATGTGTCGAGGCCGCGGTATTTCTGACAAAGTGTTATCTGATTTTTCCTTCAGAAACTCACAGTAGTAATACAGTACAGTATTCTCAGTAGTAGCACAAGAGTATCTCTAATCCAGATTTCCAGTATCTGGGAAACCCGCCACATCCATAGCACAGTATGATAAGCAAAATAGCATTGTTCATACGACAGTTTTATTCACTTATCATCACAGCTGTAATACCAAGTTTTTTTTTAATAAAACGTTGCCCCACACTAGGAATTTCTCCTGTATCGTGGGTGCGTTCACAAACATTTAAACTCACATACAAAAATACCCAGACCCGGAACAACTATCTGTAGGTCATACAAATATTTGTTCCGTGCGGGGATCGAACCCGCGACACGCAGCGCAGCAGTCCGTTGCTTGAGCCACTGCGCCAACCGTGCCGTCTAATTAGTTAAGTTAGGCAGTAGAAGCTGGGTGGAAAATGTGCACTCACATTTTACACCCAGTTATGGTTTGCTTTGTTTAAGTCCTGTGTAAAAAGGCACGAGGCTATTGCCATCAACTGAGCCTAAATCGAAACGTCGATGCCTGGTAGTGAAAAATTCCTCATGAAAAAACAAAATAACACTTTTCCCGACCTGGATCTCTGGCTCATCAGTAGCACTTGTGACCATCAGACTACTCGTAACAATCAAACCGTTCTGGAGTCAAATGGGAATATTCATTGGCGCACAAACAAACAAACAACCTCTTACCCTAAACGCATATACCTTCTCCGTTCCGTTGTGGGTAAAAAAACTTCACCAAAGATTAATAATTATGCAAGTTTTTCATTTTTTCAATTTATTTTATCACATCCTATATTGATTGCGGTAAACTTCAATACATATAATTTCTGTCGGTGATCCACTAAATTGATCACATTAATATAACTACGGAAACAAGTTATTATTTTAATTATGTCACTGGGTTTTGGCAGACCGCATAATCATTTATAACATGTCGAATTTTGTCACATAGGATTGTTCATTCTACTACTTCATTTTCAATAGTATATCTCACCAATACCTGCGAATGCGAGTTGTGCCCAATTGAAAAACCAGTAAGTCAAAATTGGTAACATAACATCACGCCTAAAATCCCTGAAGCGTTAGGCCTCATTTACGGAGACGCGACGTGTCGCGCGGCACTTTGTGCGTTTTTAATTCAAGCACATGGAGATGATTGTATGAAAACGGTAACGATTTCAAACGACGATTTTACGAGAAGCGAGGTTTAGCTCGTTAGTTTAAATGCAGCGTTTGTTGCGGTGGACCCGGATCTCAGTAAATTAATAAAAAAAAGTAGTTAAGAAACTTAAAACCCGACAGAAAAATCTGAAAAGCAAAAAACAAGCACATTTTAAATTAAACAAAACTTGGAAGCAGGCGGGGTCCATTCTATTTTCATTTCATAATTTAATATTCAATTTTTCACACTTACAGACTGTTTTACGTGATTTTCAATAGGGATGTTTAAATGATAAAAAAAGTAGTTAAAAAACTAAAAAACCCGACTGAAAATACTGAAAAGCAAAAAACAAGCACATTTTAAATTAAACAAAACTTGGAGGCAGGCGGGGTCCATTCTATATTCATTTCATAATTTAATATTCAATTTTCAGATTTTTCATTCGGGTTTTTTTAGTTTTTTAACTACTTCTTTTACTTACAACTTTTTAGTTCGTTTGTAATTGTTCTTTCGTTGGCCGCGCAGTATTCTTCGCACATGATTTAACTTTTGTGTTTGTGCCTTTGAATTTATTTTTAACATGCGAGTGTCATATATTTTTGTAATCTCCTATTAAAACCCTTCATTTTGATACCCTACTCGATGGTTTTTTTTTAATCCGCGATATGGCCCCAAAAATCAGCACATTTCTTTGTTTTTTAATTTTAATGTAATCAGTGACACTTGCGCCATCAAGACAAATCTAACGACGTATATTTTATTCAAATCCCTTCATCCGTTTAGGAGTTATGAGGGAACAAAGAAAAGGACATACATAAATACATACACGCCAAACAGATAACCCTCCTTTTGATCATCGCCGCAGTTGGGTAAAAAAATAGCACGCGACGAGCCTTCTGCACGAGCTGCGCGACGCCTCGCGTCTCCGTAAACAAGCCCTTAGGCAAAGATGTACCTAATAACCCCATATTTTGCCAATCATACTTAATTCCTATGTAATAGGAGATGAGTCGATTGCCATCAACCGAGCACGAATCCAGGCTCTGTTACTGCTATTGAGATATTCCTGATGCCCGTCGGGGCTGCGGGATGTTGTAAGAGATACCGCAGCCTTGACTTAAAAGGCTAAGAAGGAACATGGGTGGTTTTTAGTCAGTAGAAGTCTGACACTCCCTTTCGCTCTGCCTAAGAAAAGGAGGGGTTATTTGATTATTTTCCACCCCCCAAAAAAAATAAGATATTCGTGATATAAAAACCTGATAAATTGATATTTTGTATTTTGCAATTAATTAAAATCAACTGCGGTTTGTTTTCGACATCGTGAGGCACTCGTCTTACCGGGATAGATTTCGGGCTCTCAATCTGCACAGGCTATATTTATATTTTATTTATTTATTTATTTATTGAGACAAGCCAACGAAATATTTACAAAGATTGTCACAATTAATCGTAACTCTTCTGTGCTGTGTAAATATATCACTTACAGGCATGCACAACATTACACTAAACATTCAGACACATTACATACACACACATACATACATACACACATACATTTACACACACATACATTTATACATACATACATACATTCTATACTATACATCTGACTACTCTACCTCATAGATTACTATTTTGTAATGGGAACATAATAATAGATTGATTCAATGAACCTCAATAAAATATGATCGTATTATTGTCAGGACATCGAACAGGACGATGTCCTTTCGTATCACACAACTGCCCAAAAAAGAGTGTCATATTTTTAGGGTTCATTATGTATTAGTTATATTATTTTGTTTGTGAGTTTTTTTTTTCTGGTGGTTGGGAAAACATCATGTGACCGTATGAGTATGAATGAATGAGTGTGTGAGTGTCAGTCTTCTACTGACTAAAAACCACCCATTTCCTTTCTTAGCATTTATGTTCCGGGGCCGCGGTGTTTTTTTCGAGTCGACAATGACTTGATAATACAATAGGGATGTTTTTGACTGAAAAAAATATGATTCTGTTTAGTCTGTCTGTTAGATTATCGAAAAATATCGGATACGTATTTTTTGTTTTATCAAATTAATAAACATTGACGAAAATAAAACGTGTCAAAGATCGTGAGATGGGGCTTGTGACGTTAGGTACTGCGTGCTAATAAATGTACTACGCTGTGACGTCACACGAGTTTTCGGAGCATTATATCTTCTTCATTTTTTGTTTACTTGGAAAAAGAAAAAATATATGTCCAATATGTTTTGGAAATCTGTCTGACGGACTAACTTGATTATTTTTGGCAACTACCCTATTACAATACTAGTAGGGTTTTACATTATTTCCTACCTTCGAGTTATTCTCAATAGCCTACTGCTCTTGTCGGGGCAACAGAGGCAATGTTTTGGGGTTTAATTAGTGCCACAGAAGATCTGTTGGGTCGCGATAAGCAATTTTACGTTTATTTGTCAAACAGGACGGTCTAGTCAAATACCCTTCGCATAATATAGCAGCGGTTGGGTCGAAGTCCCTTTGGTTGTACAGGGTCAAAATCAGGGGTCTTACTTGTGTAGGTATATTTCAGTTTGTTCTGACACTTTGGTCCTTTAATCTAAGAAAGGAATATAAAACTGCGTGGTAAACCTCATAGTCGGCTTACAATGTGTTCTTTTTGAGTGGGATGGTGGGCCATAATCTATCACGTGGGCTATGTGTCGGGTGGTGGAGGGGAATTATAAATTCTTTCTTCGGGTTTATTCTTATTGTTTTTCCTTAAGGTTTTAAGAAATGTCGGTTGATTGAAATAAATTGCACAAAATAAAATTTCTATCTGGGTTTCAATTACCTAACACAAGTCGTGGTTGTTAGAATAAGGTCATAAATTTCATGTCTACTAAATCATCATCTTCTCTGCCTATGCCCTATGTAATGTTTGCGCAAAACGTTGTTTTCTTTCATCATAACTGTTAACGGTTTCAAGAAAATACAAATATTTAAAAAGATTCTATTTAATCTTCTTATGAAAAAGTCTCGGTTGTTTTACAGCAGTTTTGAAATAATACTTCCGTACCGAGAAATATAAAATGTCGCTTCCCACAAATTCCACAACAGAAGACGGGAAGGCTTAAGCTTAGTCTAGGACTGTGCATTCATTATCATCACAGTTCTTTGTTTTGACAGCTAACAAGAAAACATGTTTTCTGAGACTGTAGCTCGAATATATTTAAATTCTATTTTTTAAACAAAAATCTGTCATTCAATTTGTTTCGTGCCCGTTTTGGCGTAAGGAGCTAAATGTAAATCACGTATTTGAATAGATAAGCCTAAAATCATAAAAGTAAGTAAAATGTTTAAGAAAAAAAACGAGTACCTACGTTAGGTACTCGTTTTCAGTTTTGAAATCGATCGTTACAACTTGTTCGCTAGGCCTCCAAGGAACTCGTTTATTAAATATTTTGGACAAGCTAAAAGTGTTTTTGGTTTTTAGCAAAAATACCTTGAAGTCAATCCGTAACAATTTCTATGAAATATGTTCAACATTTACTTTTCAGAGAAATTTCTTGTGAAATGTTTATTTTTTTTATCTTTTCCTTTTATGCACTTCAAATACTGATATTCAACAGTGTCTCGTTAGAGAAAAGCAATCTCTGCAAGCTATCCGCAATGTACTCTGAAAAATAATCATCATTATTTTTATCGGATTCCAAACATTATTATATCGAAGTATTGAAGCAAGTTTTTTTATCCATATTCAAGTTGATTAGTTTCAAAGAATCCAGGGTACCTGAAACCAGATTTTTTGTAGTCTATTCTAGAAATTATTAATTTAAAACTAAACAAACCTGTTTGGATAATCCATCACCATCTTTAATATTATGCTAACTGAGCAAAGGATAAATAGTATTTAGTTAAGCGATGCAAACTTGCTTCAAAGGCGTTACTGTACAACTGTACCAGAATACAGAAATGTTACGGAGTATAGAAATAATGGAGAGGTCATGGACATCCATGTAAAGAGTCATAAAAGGACCATGAGATTTAATATTCAAAGTAACATTGAGAAACTGCGATCTAAGGGCCACGTAGCCTAGTTGAAGATTGAGTGACTTCTAACTGCTAAAATACGGAATAGAAAACTGCAATAAAATTAAAAAAAGGCTAAAAATAACGTCACTTCTGACTTTCTGTGGGTTAACAGAAAACACACTGATTCTTAAATAAACCGTATCGTAATAGAAACCGCTGAGTACTTAGTATATAAAGCAAGAAAAAAAATGGCTCCTTTTATAATTACAACCCAAGTTAATTATACAAATTAACGGAATCGGAGTCGCCGCGCCCAGTCTAGACGAAGTTTTAAACACGGAAAACTACAGTTTAAATTGTAACTACATTTAGTGTAATAATTTCTTCATGGTATAACTCTAACAGTACAATACCTAATGTTTTAGAAAGTTCAGCCTTCACGGATATTCAAACTAGTGTAACAACGCCCACGTAAGCAGACATTTTTAGCATTATCCAAATCTTTGTCGTCATGTAATATTTAAAGATGAATATCCTTATCCCCCCATCTATAATCCTGGTAACAGCTATCCAATTTTCACATTAGTTAGCTGCAGTCATGAGTCCATTTAGACTCTATTTACTATTTACTTTTACTATTTAACCTGAGATGAGTATATTTAGACTAAAATTCAACAATGTCAAAACTTAAACAGTTAATTTTGCAAATAACACGATTCCTAAAATATTCAAATCCGTGTTGGGAATATTCGACTAAGCGACGAATTTACCAGGAGGATAATTTCAACAAACATTCCTTTGCATATCCTTGTTACTTCTGTAATCCTGGTACTAGCTCTGCACATTGGATAGCTGCTGCAGTCTCTGTTTCATAAAGGATCATTTGGATGGAGACTCTGGAAGGATTATCCCGGTACAGTACATTCATTTGAAGAAGGTTTTTGAAGCTATGACGAAACGTTCCAATTTGTGCTTTAGTTTGGGAAGCTACTGAAATTGATTTGAACATTTAGTGATGAATAAGCCACTGCAGAGAGAATATAGCAATTAGTTTTAGATCAGAAACTGATGTTATTCAGACTTGTAATTCTTTCCTTTTTGATATTTGGACACATTTTGATTACCTACAATTTTAATTATAGTTTGTAAATATCTACACTAATATTATAAAGCGCCGAATTCAAAAATTCTTTCACTAATAGAAAGCTACATTCACCCTGAGTAACATAGGTACAGTACTTTTTATCCCTTTACTCCCACGGGAACGGGAACTACTTACGCGAGGAAAACCGCGTGACGTTCGCTAGTTGTAAATAAAAGAGTTTAATGTTTTAGATTTGAAAATGCTTCTGTTGTGTTACTTAATTCTTGTTCTGTCTGCTGATAAGATAGGCACCTAAATTAATTATTTCTAATTTATACACTCGAAAAAGTTGACGGAAAAAGAGAATATTATTATATACTTCGACTAACTAACAAGATAAAAGAAAAAGCTTGTCCTACCTACAACAAGTAACGTTTTAGTCCTAAAAACAAAACTGCGAAACGAAACACACTAAATGAATAAAAACAGCTGTAATTTGAAGTCTAATTCTATTTTACTCAGACCGTTTAACTATCTAGTGTTGTTTACCTGTACCTAATGAGTTCTATGAAACGAGGTCAGATTTCAGACTTCGAACGAAATGCGAGGCAGGACTAAGTCTTATCTGCTCTCCATTGAATTGAATTTTCTCGGCGGCCATTGATAATTTTGCTAATTTTGAACGTAAAATTAAGTTATCAACTTTTACTTTTTAATGTGCGGACTGGGCTTATTAATTCGATGGAGACTCTAGGTATGCTAATCATTAGTAGATAGGTATGCTGGAACTTTGAAATGAGCGGTTATTTTTGTGTTATCTAAGTATGAAGTAGTAGCAACTCTAGTAGAAATTACTAATGTAACTATTATTAAAGTAACTAACGATTTGTAGACCAATATCGTTTTTGCTTTATAGTTCTACTGAACGATTAAACGTGTAACACATATTTAAAGTATTTTTAATTGAAATCACTCAATACGTCTTATTTTTGTACAAATTATGACATAAAGTAAAAGACATTGGAAACACGTGGTTATGGTTCGCACTAAACCGAGAAATGAGGCGTAAAAAAATGGAGGCCTATATGTATACTCAGCAGTTGTTGATTCCGGGCTGATTGATGATAATGAGGATGATAAAATAAACTGTAATTAAAGACTAAAATAATTTCCGGTGTAAAAAACAAGGTCTTATCGCCCGTTACGTTACTTATAGTCTTAGCTTTCGATCGAGACCTGCAACAACATATTAGTCTAACAACTCGAACTAGCCTAGAGTAATCCTAATTTAACCAAAGAAACCAGATTTAAACCCACTAGAAACACTATTAAACTGTCCCATAAAACAAAGCACACCTATCAACCAATTCTAAATAGTTCACCAAAAACTTTAAGTTCTGTCGCAAATCTAACTACTTACGTACATTATAATGCCGACGGTACATTTTGACTGTTCAATTCTCAGCCGATCTCATTACAACTTCGCACAGTTTGTTTAATTGGCTACCCACTACACGGAATTGAACCACCTGGGCCAATTTAAAATGACCTTCCCTTCCTCTCCAACAATGTCACACCAACGACGCATACGGGGAAAACGTGAAAAATAAAAGAGCTCTCAATTAATTGGTTATTTAAATGCAACAGTGTCTGTATAGCTTTTGCAAGTGTAATTGTTGTTTTCAGTGGTTTTCAGCGCATGAAATTGTTGTATGGCCGCTGTGAATAATGGCTTTACTGCCTCTGCTGCGGTTTGAAATATATTAATATAGAAATGTGGAATCAGCGCCAAATGTTGATATTTAAACGTAATTTGACCGTGAATCTAATTAGAAATGTTAAGGTTTGTGTTCCATTTACGCTATTATATTTTGTAATAAACTATTGAGCCAGTCAATTTTGATAATCTGCTTCTATTTTCATGCCCTTTTTGTTTATTTGGGTATTTGTGTATGTGTGTTTAAATGTTTGTGAACGCACCCACGATACAGGAGAAATTCCTAGTGTGGGGCAACGTTTAAAAAAAAAAAATATCAGTCATACATCACGAGACTTTTTTTCGCCAAACTGAACTAGCCACTTACACTTACTTCTATACGCCATATAAAGTCTGGAAATGTTTATGATTTACTGGAGCGACTTTTAATTTTCTGCATCTTTGGAATAAATAATCAAAAACATGGAAATAATTGCTTCATTTGTTTCGTAAGTAATATCACCACGTATCAACGATGTGTGACAGGATGTAAGTGAAAATACATAAAACAGCCTTATTTAATACAGTCAGGGATTCTAACTGTTCCCTCAGTCTTCTAAATTAAATATAACATTTGAAGGTCATTTTTCAAATCCTGCTTCGATAGCTTTGTCGCCGAAATCTGATGTAATTTAGCGCAGCACCGCCCAGTCTGGGGTTTGTCCTGTTGCAAGCCGGTAGCAGGAAGTGCCAATATGAAAAAATTGAACCACAGCTTACAGTGATGATGGCTTGCAGATGGAGGTTGGGTAAATTTGGGAATTATACAGGGTGTCCAAGAACCTGGCGTCCAACTGGATTCCCACGATGCCCCAAGTTCTAACAGTACTCAGAAAAATATTTTAAAAAATCCACCCCATGTACTTACAGAATTATACTGATTTCAAAAAAAAAGGGGAAATGAGCACCCTGTGACATACTTTTGAATGCTGTGACTGCTAATGCTGATAATTTCGATATTTCTTGGAGGTTTTGTAATCTAGGGTATTGCTGTGTCTAAATAGAATGTAAAAATAAAGTACTTATTGTACCATTTTAAAATAAAATATTATTTTAACTAAAGGTGATATGGAAAACTATTGAATTTCGCAACTTTGACCGACTGTAGTGTAAAAAAAATGTACCAAAATAGTATGGCAAGTGACGTCAAATTTTGACGCGTTTATTCCTCTTTTTAAAAAGGTATAATACTTACACATTAATTTGAAAAAAAAAATTTTTGATAATATTTTTACTCAACAACCCAATTTTTACGAAGTGCCTACCTACTAACGGTAACTGTCGGACCCTTTCTTATCTTAGAAACTGTTATGTTACTACTATTATTTACTTCGGTTCCAAGAGTGAGCAAGAAGGAAATACACACAGGTAGATGGGTTCCCAGTAGAATAAAAGCAAAGAATGTTAGTTTAAAGATATTTTATTACAATAAATGTTCAAAATGTTGACCACCCGCGGCAATACAAGCTCTCACTCTCCTTAAAAAGGACCGCTTTATGTTTCGCGAGTAACTTTTTTGACGTATCACCTGCACTGCTTGTGTTATCTTCTCACGAAGGTCAGCGATGTCATTAATGGGCTTCGCATAAACGAGCTCCTTCATAGTTCCCCAGAAAAAAAAATCCAGCGGATTTAAGTCAGGTGAGCGGGCTGGCCACGGGATTGTTCCTGATCGCCCAATCCACCTGTTCGGGTATTGCTCGTCCAAAAACTCTCTAACGGATACGCGAAAATGTGCTGGACAGCCGTCGTGTTGGAACCACATATCTGGTGGGGTCTCTTCTAGTAAGTTTGGCAAATCATTTTGAAGAAAATTTAAATATGATTCGCCAGTCAAATTCTCGGGCATCTCAAATGGACCAATAATATTCCCACAGAGAATACCGGTCCACATGTTCACTTTGAACCGGTACTGGGATCTATCTTCTCGCATCAAGTGCGGATTTTCCACATGCCACTCGTGCAAGTTGTGTAGGTTCATGTAGCCATCCTTCTTAAATGTTGATTCATCTGACCACAAAATTTTGTCGATAAAGTTTTCGTCTTCTCGATGTTTTTGCAGGATTGTTTCACAAAACGCGACTCGGCTCGGATAGTCTCGAGGTAAAAGACTTTGCACTCGCTGTACGTGGTACGGATGATATTCTTCTTTTTGGAGAATACTGTGTGCTGTGCTCTTCGGTATCCCCGTATCAGCTTCTATTCCTCGCACAGAGATGCTTGGATTTGCCGACACCGCCTCTAAAACTTCATCGCGTATGAAGTCATTTACGGGTCGTCCTTCACCAGCTACTTGATTGGGGAACCGCCCGTCACATAGTGATCTGTGCACATTAATGAAAACTCGATGGTCGGGATATCGCGTAGCCCTCGGATACCTTTCTCTGTAAAGTCTCGCTGCAGCTCGTCCATTACCTCTACATTCTCCGTAAATGTAGTGCATATTTGCGTATTCTTGCGGAGTGTAGGTCGCCATGGTAGCACACACAAAACACAAACTGTCCAAACACAGGCAAAGGTCGTCGTAAAGAGTTCGTTTCAAAGTCCAGAGCACAAAGAGTAATCGAGTCCAATAAACAAAGCTTTAAATCGTAGTACGTGATCAATGGTAACAATAAGAGAGAGGTGCGTAGTAACGGCAGGAGGCAGTGACGCGTACTGACCGTACTGTTATCCTAAATAGCACGATCCCAGATAGCGTCACTATCTATCTCACTCGCACCTCTAACCTTTTTCTCCCTCACTCTTACCTGAATAATGGGGTACCATAAAGAAGAACCAGCAAATCGCAAAGATAGTTTCTGTCTTGCTCCCTCCTGTTGTAATAACGAATCACTATGGTGAGATGCATGCACATACCGTCCCTTACGGTCTAACCTGTTTTTTGAGAGGCCTGTTGTTATTTTTATGAGCATACAATAGTAATTCTTTAGAGGTTAGATTCAATTCGTCGTAAATTTTTCTTTCTAAGAATTCTGTAAGACATCGTAAAAATTGGGTTGTTGAGTAAAAATATTATAAAAATTTTTTTTTTTCAAATTAATGTGTAAGTATTATACCTTTTTAAAAAGAGGAATAAACGCGTCAAAATTTGACGTCACTTGCCATACTATTTTGGTACATTTTTTTTACACTACAGTCGGTCAAAGTTGCGAAATTCAATAGTTTTCCATATCACCTTTAGTTAAAATAATATTTTATTTTAAAATGGTACAATAAGTACATTATTTTTACATTCTATTTAGACACAGCAATACCCTAGATTACAAAACCTCCAAGAAATATCGAAATTATCAGCATTAGCAGTCACAGCATTCAAAAGTATGTCACAGGGTGCTCATTTCCCCTTTTTTTTTGAAATCAGTATAATTCTGTAAGTACATGGGGTGGATTTTTTAAAATATTTTTCTGAGTACTGTTAGAACTTGGGGCATCGTGGGAATCCAGTTGGACGCCAGGTTCTTGGACACCCTGTATAGAGTTGTGAAAACATTTCATAGAAAAGAGGTTTAGAAAAACTTGCTATTGTAAATAAGAGGGAGACCAAAGAAATGATCGCGATGGACAGATTGTGTGAAGAATGACGTGGCTAGAATTAGCGTTGAAAATGAAGAAAGTTACAATTTACTTTATTCCAAAAAATTTCAGGTTTTTTTCCTATAAACCAAAAAAAAACGAAAGAATCGGGAATTTTTAGTTTTTCCCGTTTTAACACAAAATGCATGAAATTTATAGTGGCCTATGTCCTTGAAACTTTCGAAAGAAACATTGAAATAAACAACGGAACTGGAAAAATTCAATTCAATTCAATTCAATCATTTATTGCATATCACATGTGTTTCATAAGATCTTAACAATAATATTTAGCTCACATGGACCCTGTCGGGCACAACAATTTTGTAAAATAATAATAGTAGCATTTAAGGTATTTAACAATAATTAGAAATTGTGCAATTTAGAAGTTCATTCAAATAAGCATGCAATGTCACATAATAATTAAAAAACAAGAATTATGTAGAATAGTGAACAGAAGTCGTCAAATAGAATAAAATTATAGTCAAATACATCATGTCATTAAAGAAATAATCAAACTAAGGAAAATACAAACATGTTAGAGATGTCAGCAAAGTGTCAGATACAATAAAATGTCAATAAATAAAAAACAAAATTCAATAAATAAGCAATAAAAGTTATGATGTCATCGTTAAACAAAAATTGTAGCCAAAACACAAATCTTGTCATTAAAACAATAATCAAAATACCATCATGTCAAAGATAACTGTAATAAAAATATTTATGTCAATAATTTAAAAAAACAAAATTCAAAATTAATAAATAAGTTAATCCATTATGATGTCATCATTAAAAAAATCGTTCAATGTATAATAACAATTGTCAATTAATAGTTTTCTAAGTCGTTTTATAAATACGTTGTCGTTTTCTTCCATTCTAATCGCATTAGGAATTTTATTATAAATTTTTATTGATGTGACGTGAGGGCTAGTGCTGTGTAGTTTTAGTTTTGATTGGGGTAATACGAGGATGTTTTCGAAACGTGAACGCGGTGCATATCGGCGAGGTTGGTCAGAGATTTTGACAAAAAAGTTTGGATACTGTCTTACAAATTTACAGATTTCTAATATATAAATTGATGTCAAAGTTAGAATGTCCAGTTTCTTAAAGTGTTGTCTACAACTTTCGTCATTTTCAATATGGACTAATATCCGGACGCATTTTTTCTGTAATATAAACAAATCGTTGCTGTCAACACTATTTCCCCAAAGGATTATTCCATACTTTAGCCATGAGTATGCATACGCGTAGTAAGTAGAAAGCGCAGTTTTTAAATCCGTTGTTTTTTTCAGCTCACTTAGTGCATATATGAAACTCGACAGTTTTGATTTTATTTTCTGAATGTGTGCTTTCCACGTCATATGAGTATCTAGCTCCAGACCTAACAAGGTAAAAGTATCTACACATTCTAGTTTAATACCTTCAAACGTAAAATTTATAATTAAGGGTTTTTTTTGATAAGGCCTAAATTGCATAATTTTTGTTTTCTTAAAGTTAATTTCTAAGTTATGGTCTTTCATCCAATTTTGTATATTTAACATGATTTTATTTAAAGTGTCAAGTAGGCGTTGAGAGTCATTACAAGAAGTCAATATTGAGATGTCATCAGCGAACAAGACGCACGATTCTGTCATAATTTTTGGGAGATCATTGATGTAAATTAAGAATAATAAACACCCTGCAACACTACCTTGAGGAATTGATTTATTAACACACATCGTATTCGAACGTATACGGCTGAGTTGCCCAGTGTCATGGTCCCAATAGTCAACTTCTACGAGCTGTTCTCGGTTTTCTAGGTAGGATGCGAACCATTTATGAGCTATTCCTCTAACGCCGATTCCATATAGTTTGACAAGTAAGATATTGTATAGTACCTTATCGTAAGCCTTTGTCATGTCAAGTAAGATTCCAATAGCGTATCTTTTAATATTTAAGACGTCCAGTATTTTTTGTGTAAATTTATAAGTTGCTAAAACTGTGGATCTTTTTTCTCGAAAACCATTTTGAGAATCATCGAAAATATTAAATTTTTCGCAGAAATTATAAACGCGTCTGCACATTGCCTTTTCGAATATTTTTGATGATGTCGGTAGTAGTGCAATTTACGGTAATTATTTGGGTCAGACTTCGAGTTTTTCTTGTGAATAGGTTTTATGATAGATTTTTTTAACGCGTTTGGGAATATCCCTTCAGAGAATGATTGACAGATTAATAAATAAAATGGTAAAAAACCGGCCAAGTGCATGTCAGACCTCGCACAATGTAGGGTTCCGTAATAGTTGCCCAACAAAATGTGTAATCTTACTAAACTGATGACCTACCCTGCCTACCTGCGTCCGAACGATGATATTTATTGTAAAAATAAAACAAACTTAAATTTGCAGTTTTGAGACCTGCGCTCCCATACATTATGAAAGTATAGGAAAATATTTCATACAAGTACATTTTGTAAGTTAGTCGACTATTACCCGTAAACTAGTAAAGCCTACTTAGCTGTGATAGTTTTCCTTTTATTTTCGTTATACTCGTATATCCTGCATATTAGATTTGTTTCACGTGCCCATACATAACCCGTATAGGTGGTTAAGGTAGTCACACTTAAGTCTAACAAAAAATTGCACTTTAAAGCAAATAAATCCCTTAATCGCTAAACTGTTTTAGCAAACTCGCAATGTTTTTTAAATACCTATCCAACACTAAGGACTTTGCGAGAAAAAAAAACCATCCCCACTTTAATGGACACAGGAGATACCCTAAAAACATTTCAATACTTTACTTTAGCACTTTATCGGCGTAGCTTATTTATATATTCTCGCCAAATTACAGCTTTCTAGTACTAAGAGTATTTGAGATATAGTGCGGACCTGTCGGGGCCGCGGGTAGTCCACCGGTTATCGCGGCCTCGACATAGAGGGCGAAGAAGGAACATGGGTGGTTTTTAGTCAGTAGAAGTCTGACACTCCCTTTCGCTCTGCCAAAGAGCGGGAGGGGTTATTCGATGATTTTACACCCACCAAAAAAAAAAAAAAGATATAGTGCGGACGGACATACGCACAGTGACAGACATGGCTATAAGGGTTCCATATTGACTGCGGAACCCTAAAAACGGGAATTATTCCTGTTTGTTTCAACGCTAGGCTAGAAAACAGGTAACTTATTAGATGAAGAGAATGATGAAATATGGGAAAAATGAGGCATGCTGCACCGACCTCAAATAAAAGGTGATGGCAGGAGAATGAGGAATGATGAATGGTCACAGGTTGTTTGATACATCATTGTCACCGTGTGACGTCGTTGAAGTGGCAAAGATTTGGGATCGCAAATTTTGTATCGTGCTAGATAGGTCCTGTCAGAAATCGAAGGAGGACGTGCAGGTTCGCGAGTAGTGGAAGGAGTGGAGGGAGGTTTTCGAGTGAGGAGTGGGTACAGAGCAAGCTAAAAAAACACTGTCGTGCTTCCTACACGATCCAAGAAGAGAGACCGTGCAGCAAATGATACGGCTAAAAAGATACTACGGCGAAAACAAATATTATGACGCGGTATGACATGGTGTGTTGAGCACAAGTCTTTTTTTTAGGTTGGGAATCATCAAATGACTCCTCCCGCTCTGAGCGGGGCGGTAGTGTAAGACTTCTACTGACTAAAAACCACCCATGCTCCTTCTAAGCCCTTTGTGCCGAGGCCGCGGTATCTCTTTCGAACAACCCATAGCCCAGTCGGCCCCTTCCATGTTGCTGACATCTCATAAAGACGCGCGCGGAACACGAACGCGTCGTTGACACGGCCTGTCGTCGTCATAAGACGGACGAACGGTTAGCTAGCCCGGTACTCACCGTACACAAGCCCGCGTCTTCGGTGGCTTATGATGGTGGTTGAGCATATGCTTGTGCTAAGCATAAATTAATTGGGACAAACAGGGGAGGATGATGGTTGTGTTACAGATAATATTCCTTCCTTATTTGCTGTAATATTCCTTCCTTAGATTTCTATACGTATAGCGTATATAGCGTTACTGACTGACTGACTGACTGACTGACTGATCTATCAACACACAGCTGAACCACTGAACGGATTGGGCTGAAATTTGAAACACAGGTAGCTATTATGACCTAGGCATCCGCTAAGAAAGGGTTTTTGGAAATTCGACCTTTAAGGGGGTAAAAAATTTCAATTATTCCTTGAGTTAATAAACTTGAAACTTGGCACAAATATTTATCTAAGTAAACTATGATTTTTGTGATTTTTTGTTTTTCTAAACCACCCCCTAAAGGGGAATTGGGGGGTCTCAAAGTTTGTATGGAAAAATTTTATCGCGCAATCCGATTAACTCAAAACTCAGTATTTATACTTAAAACCAAATATAAAGAATAATGTGTAACAGGGTTTTTTGAAAATCTACCTCTAACGGGGTGAAAAGGGGTAGTCAATTTCAAAGGGGAGGATTTTACTGCGTTGCTTGAATAACTCGAAAATTGGTGTAAATAATCTTTGAGTCAAGCTATGGAAATATCTCAAACATTTTTTTTAAATTCCACCCCTGTGGGGGTGAAAACTGGGAATACAATTTACATTCCTATTTGCCTCAGTAAATAATAATGATAGGCACTTTTAGTTTTTTAAAACCACCTTTTTTTGTGAATGGGAAATCATCAAATGACTTCTCCCGCTCTGGGCGGAGTAGGAGGGCGTGTCAGACTTTCACTGACTACAACCCCGCCGTGTTCCTTTGTTGCCTGTGCCAGGGCCATGGTATCTCTTTCGAACAACCCGCGACCCCAGCGGTAAAACATCCCCTCACAGAGGATTTAGGGGGTGTCAAAGAAAGTAAGGAAAATGTTTAAATTCGATACTAATAGAGTCTGGCAGTTTGAGTACCTACTTTCAGTGGCCTACACAAATGTCCTTTCTTTGATATTGTTCGTCGAGTCTTTGAGCTTCTTCGGTACTAAATTGCTACGATACACGATACGACGACTACGATTACGATTACTTACGATTGATACGATTATTTGTTTTAATACGATTACTGAAAAATGCTTACAGTGGCTGGACAGGTTCAAATCTGTATGATTATTTTCTCAAAAGACTATATCAGACGCTAATCTACATGATCCTCACAAGATCTGACCAAGATTATGACTGTACTTTAAGACATTTTAGCCCTCATGTAATTCGAAAATTTGCAGGATTACTCCTGTAATAAATATAGTAAACATGACGTGTTTCGTGCTTTTTTAAAAACAATTACTTCAAAGGGTGAAAAGAGGGCGGGAATAGACTTGAGAGAAAACTGTTTCTCACACGGGCAATTCTACGTAGCTTGCTCACGCGTAAGCTCGCCCAGTAGTTTGGTAATTTTGGCACCAACTAATAGATTAGAAGTGAAGAATATTGTCTATAAAGAAGTTTACTTTATTCTTTGAACCTAAAATCAAAACGCTAAAACTAAAAGGCTGCAACTAAAACTTCTCAATCAAAATCAAAGTTTGGCGCGAGCGAAGCCGCGGGCAAAAGCTAGCTTAATTATATTTTGAGTTCCCAATAAAATAGCTACAGGCTCTCCTTTCTTATTCTGTAGACCTAAAACAAAACATAATTTCTGTAACAATAATTCCTATTAAAATACGGCCCAGCTTGTAATTAACCACACAAAAGATAAAAGGCTTCTAGCTGATATTTTAAGAAAATTAGGCCTTCTATTTTAAGAAACACAGAATCAAAGCGTAATTTACGTATAGTTAGCATCACCAATACGATTACACTTAACGAAGTTAAGAAGCAATTTTCACATACTGTATTGATTTTATTTTCCTGTTTATTTGACTGGCCTGTTGGTCTAGTGGTTAGTGACCCTAACTGCTATGCCGGAGGTCGTGGGTTCGATTCCCACCCAGGACAAATGTTTGTGTGATGAGCACGATCATTTGTTCTGTGTCTGGGTGTAATTTATCTATAATATGTATGTATTTAGAAAAATATAAGTATGTTTATCAGTTGTCTAGTACCCATAACACAAGCTCTGCTTAGCTTGGGACTAGATGGCGTTGTGTGATAGTTGTGGAATATTATTATTATTATTATTCTTATTATTATTATTTTCCTGTTGCCATTTGTGTCCCACTGCAAGGCAAAAGCCTGGTTAATTGCCAGTCCCTGCAAAAAGAGTCGAGTTCGTCACATCATCTTTTTCTACGCCTGCCGCGTTGTCGTATATTAACATAAAAGTAGGTCAAATCTCAAAGTTGCAATCGTTATTTCATGCAAAATTCGTGGTTTTTTTTTGTATACATTGTATTTATTATATCTGAGCACAAAGGTCAAAACTTTTGTGAGCATATTATATCCAGAAAGTGAATCACCCGTGTGCATAACCCACTGGCTACACACTAATGTGTCTCCAGGGCCTGAATTACGCCAGTTGTTCGCGCGTGAGTGTACCTACAAAATATACACCTAGACCATTCACACAGATTCTTACCAAAATATTTTCCCAGCCGCAACCTATTCATGAAGAAACATGCAATTAACCTTTTCAACCTCCCTTGTACAATGGCGAACATATTTTCATTACCACCATTCAATAACCGTCAGAGCTGAATAGTTTCGTAATTACCCAGTAATTTATTAATAGTGAAAGATTTGCGCTGTCACAACAAATCAAATCAAATCAAATCAAAATCAAATCAAAACTCATTTATTCAAACTAGGCTGATAATCAGCACTTTTCGAACGTCAAAATTTACTTTACTTTACTTATTTACAAGAGACAGTCCCCCAAAAACGCCCCCCCTTCGACACTTCCTAGTGTTTTTGCTGGAAAGAAGAAGTGGCGGAACAAACTCTCCAGCACACATCTGTCTGTTAGGTTGGTTAGAAGAACCAGACTCGATACAATAGTAAGGCAAGTATAAAAAAGTATATAATAATAATAAAAAAAAAGACATAACATATCAGTAAACTAATCTTGGAGAAAGAACATAAATAAATAACAAACATTGTCTTGTGTTCAACTCAGCGACCAACTGTTCTTATCATTTAAGTAGTCGTTAATGGAATAGTACGCTTTTAAACAAAGATTAGATTTTACTTTGGCTTTAAACGCATTAAATGGCAAGTCTAGAAAAGAAGATGGCAGTTTGTTATAAAATGTTATACCAAGCCCGACGAATGAATTATGAACTTTGTGAAGCCGGTGAAAAGGAGCGCGTAGTTTATGCTTATTTCTAGTGTTAAAGTTGTGAATATCACTGTTTTTAGTGTACATACTCATATTACCCATTGACAGCTCCGAACGATATTTAAATGCAGCAGGAATTAATTATCCTTTCATCTGTAAAGTACATAATTTCGTCTTTATTATTTCGATTTCAATTTAACTCTTTTTCGTTTTTTTGGATGTTTGTTCGTTATTGTGTTGAATTATTTTTGAATAACGATGCTTTATTTCAAATGAAGGAACTTGCGGCTAAGTAATAATAGTTACTTGGGTCGATCTCCGGCTTAAGCCGTACTTGCCTATGTAGATCCGTGGATGGGTGACGTCCATTACATTCCGACTTTCCTCCATGCACTGGAAATCACGTAAAGCCGTTTGGTCCCGGCTGTCATCTGTAAATCATTGGCAGTGTGATGATTTCTCACTCTCCAAAAAAAAAAAGGGTGTATTGTATCACCCAGCACTTACGGGTTGTAACGGTCAGACAAGCAGTCACTCCATGTAGATACTGGTATTCAGCTGTATCCGGTAAGATTGGAAGCCGACCCCAACATAGTTGAGGAAGGGCTAGGCAGATGATGAATGCATAATTCGAATTGGATTTGTAAGACTAACAAATATGTAGTAAAGGGAACCCACGAAAAACAAAACTTGTAAAAAAGCCAAGCCGCGCAACTTAAGTTCTTTTACCGTAAAAAACAGTGAGATCTATGTAATACCAAGTCAGTTAATATATTAAATCCCTACTTAAAAACCTTTGATGTTTTAAATAAATGGATTGACTTGGCTTTTGCATCACATTTGCCAATGTGATAGCCAGCTATTACAATGGCCTGTTTAACATTGGCGAATGCGATGCGATGTCCAAGTTAACTGACTTGGTATTACATGGATCTCACTGCTTTTTACGGTAAAAGAACTGCTGAACGGCTTTTTTTACAAGTTTTGTTTTTAGTGGGATCTCATTTCTTTTTGCGTCTCACATTGTATCTATTTCGTTTAATTAATCAAAAATACATAATTTTATTCGAGCTTGGAGCACTCTTATTCATCGATTTGAAGTACCTACTCAAAAGTACCTCCTCGACAAGCTGAATCAAACGGGTAAAAACTCGACAAGGTTAAGTCGTTTTTTATCGTAATTCCTATGGCCACCTTCAAGGTCCATCAAAATACCTTGAAAACCATCTTAACACAAAGTACTCGTCAAGACAAATCAAACAAGTCTAAACTCGATGGGTTATGTCGTTCTATAACGGAGTTCCTATGGCCACCTTCCAGCTCTGTCATCAGATCCTGGTTACTAACTAAAGACAAAGTACTCATCGAGACAAATCAAATGAGCTCAAACTCGATGGGGTTATGTGGTTTTATAACGGAATTTCTATGGACATTCTAAAATGGAGTTCCTATGGCCACCTTCCAGCTCCATCATCAAAACTATTCAGAACCCTGAACATCACCAAAAGACAAACTACTCGACAAGACAAATCAAACGAGTCCAAACTCGATAGGTTTATATCGTTTTATAACGGAATTCTATGGCCACCTTCCAGCTATATCAACAGACCCTGGACACCATCTTAGGACAAACTACTCGACAAGACGAATCAAACGAGTCCAAACTCGATGAGATTATGACATTCTAAAATAGAGTTCCAATGGCCAACTTCCAGCTCCATCATCAGGTCAGTTCCATGTCATCATAATATTGCATTGATAGGCGATATACATATACGTGCAAAATTACAGATCAATCAGAAACTAGGAAGTGTGTTAAATTTAACTCGCAAAATTCACATTCACTGAAAATTTATCTTTAGCTTTGTAATCCTATACATTTATATGGGATTACAAAGTTATTTATGCAATTGGTGTATCTAGAAAACTAGACTGAAATAGCATATTTTTTAGTTTTTCCATGATTTATACACTAAACACTAATTGTATTCTAAATTTGAAGCTTCTATGTCTCCTGTCGGGGCCGCGGGTAGTCCTCTGGTTATCGCGGCCTCGACATAGAGGGCGAAGAAGGAACATGGGTGGTTTTTAGTCAGTAGAAGTCTGACACTCCCTTTCGCTCTGCCCAAGAGCGGGAGGGGTTATTCGATGATTTTACACCCACCAAAAAAAAAAAAAAAAAGCTTCTATGTCTGCTAAAAGTGCCTTAGACTTTTGATGATCGGTCAATCAGTCAGTCAGTCAGTGAGTGAGTCACAAAACTGAGCAACTTTGATTAGTTATAATTCTTAAACTACTGGTTCAAATAGAAAGACATTTGAAACATACCGTGTTTATACAATGCCTATTTGGTTACTAAAAATTCAGGCTTCTAGTTTTATCCACAACGAAGTTATAGGAGGTCGAAAATGACCTGAACTGGTTCGAGAAAAGTATGGTAGGGCCGTGCTGCTTTATTGCTCGACTTGGCGGGGGCACTGCCGTGCCCCCAGATGCTAAATTAATAAGTAAAAAGATAGTAACTGATTGATGTTTCGGGAACTATTGGGGCAGCAATGAAATTCTGTATATTGTTTTATTTCGCACTATCAATTCAATATACACTCGCGCTGACTGAAAAAAGCAATTGATCGAAAGTATTGGAGCGTTACAACGGTATTAAACTCATTGATTTACTACCTTCACACGTGTATACATATTTAAGGGGTATACTATCAGAAAAGTATTAAGTAATACGTTTGTATATAATTAATCATTAAATAGCATTTGCTTGCTACTATTTAGGGTCAGCTCACAACGAGACGCGACGCGACGCGACGCGACGATACTAGAAGAGGCCAGTGATTTCGGGTTGCGCCGCGCGCCGCCGCGAGTCGCATCGCAACGTCGCGATGCGCATCGTAAAATCGTTGGCAACACGACGCCTCGCTACGCAGCGAGACGCCGCGCGGCACAACACGGCGGCTCGAGGCGCAGCGCGAATTCACTTGCTCCGACCCGCGTCCACCCGCAGTCTACTATTTGCAAGCGCATTATAACGACTTATATTTGGCGGGTGCATTATGGATATCGAGGAGCAGTTAATTTGCTGCGCCTCGAGGCGTCACGAGGCGCAACGCTGCATGGTGCAACGTATTCTGAATACTCACAATGAAATGTGTATCTTTTAGTGTAGAAAATAAAGTTGTATTTTGAGTCGCTCTTTTAAAGTGTGCGCGCAGCATCGCGTCACGTCGCGTCTCGGTGTGAGCTGACCCTTACAAACTAAGTACCTGTATTGTGCCATCTACATTTATAATCAGCATTTTCCTTTCTACTCATGTCCGCTAAATAACAATATAATACAGTATAATTATGTCAAACTTACACTGTCACCAACGATGTGACGAGAAGATACCTTTCGTTATTTACAATTATTGTGAGCATCACTCGCAATCATGGCGCTTGCAACAGCGTCGAAATATTGGGAGCTCAAAATAATAGGGTAGTTAACAAAAAAAATCTAATTAGTCCGTCAGATAGATTTCCAAAAAATATTGGACACGTATTTTTTTCTTTTTTCTCATTTTGGACGCGATCCCTGAAAGAGGCTACTAGCATAGCTAGCTCCATAGCTCGCTAAGCGACCTTAAATTTATGGATCAACCGTACCCTGATTTTTCACGTTTTAGCACCGAATGTCATAACAGGCAGGACGCACTGGTTGAGGACCTTAGTTTTAAGACTCCCCGGAATTTTCTGCTACTCATCATCTCATCAGACAACTTCTTTCTTCACACAGTCCATTCATAGTAAAACAGAGTATAGGTAATTACCTAGTTAATAAACTGCCGCACTCAGAGAGCTTTACTGATTACTTAGGCCATCGCTTAGTAAAGGTTTTGACAGTTTTGTCATACAAAAGTATGTCAAACCTTTACTTAGTGACAGCTTAAGTAATCATTAAACATCTCTGAGTACCGCAGAAAGACTATTTTAAATTAATATGAGTGAAAAAGTCGTATTTACCACTCTGTAAATTCCTAAAAGTGATTGCCCCAACTCGGGGCGTGTCTATGGGCGGGACACCACTCAACACATTAGGAAGCAACCCAGACGATGATAGAAAATATGTATTAAGCTGTGAGTAACAACATCCGACGTTATTTATGCTATGTTTATTAAACCAGTAATGTAGATTTACTGAGTATTTTAGCTCAAGATATTTTGGGTTTAAATATGAGCGAAAAATTTTGCGGAAAAAAGGTTGTCAGAGATAACAATTTCCATGTAATAGTGTCGTGGTAAAATAAAGGTGTTGACTTGAAAACATATTTTTCTAGCAATGTTTAGATCTTAACCGGAATAGTTCTGAATGACATAAAGCGACAACTTATCTGACCTCTGATATTGATGTTACCCGAGCGAAATAATTTAAGAGACACAAGGAGGAAAATACTTGACGCAAATACTTGTTTTCCATGTTAAATTAGTACAACATCTGGTTTAAAAATAATACAGGAGTCAAAAAAAGATTAATGCACAATATTGTGTTCTGCGTATCCTGTTGTTTGGCTACAACAGAAACTGATAGACGCCCCCCAAAGCAATTAAGATTTAGGCAGACACAATTTAGATTGTCATGGACAAGCTAAGATGACCGGAGACAGCCTATCAATACGTATATGTTCTTCAAATGTGTTCAATGAGGATGTGTTGCATACACACACATCCTTACAATGAAATTTACTACACAGAGTGACCAGCCAACTATTCGTCCAGGGTCCAGAGACACCACAAACAAACTCTATGTAACACAAAGTTCGCAACGTCTCGGAACTAGTAGCTGTAACTGACATGCCTTACTTAAGGACCGCAGAAGGGATGAACATTCGACTATCGAAAATTTAAATCGATTAGAACAATAACTATGCGATACGATTCTTTGACCGCTGTGTTGGCTTCGGCTTCAATTCGGTTCCAATTTTGTTTTAAACCTTTTCCCGAACTAGGAATTTCTCCTGTATCGTGGGTGCGTTTACAAACATTTAAACTCGCATACACAAATCAAACACACAGACCCCAAATAACTATCTACTATCAACTATAAATATATGTAGGCCATACAAATATTTGTTCCATGCGGGGATCGAACCGGTGATACGCAGCGCAGCAGCCCAATCGTTTAGCCCCTGCGCCAACCGTGCATCGAAATATCGAGTAGTATTGTATTGTGCTCTAAGAAACAGGTTATTTATTTTTTATCTTCACAGACCAAAAGATTTAATATCGTACTCTTTTCTTTTAAATTGACTGATCTTGCAATTCATAACACGCTATCGTACGATTATTTCGCGTCGATTCAAGCATTGTATCGTATGCGTTAATATCGGTTCGGCATATCGGATTATGTTGTATCGATACTGTATACTATCGGATCGTATTGTGCGTCACTATCTGAAACTGACATGCCTCACTTACGGACAAGTTGGTAACTTCGAGATCGATATGTTGTTTGCTTATCCACTGTTTGTTGTGGTCTAATAATGTGGTGTTGCTGTTGGAAAATTGATATAGTTAGTCACTTGTGTGGAAAATAAATATACATTTATATCAGTTTGCAAAGCCTTTTTTCAAAGTATGTTGGGGTCAGTTTCAGCTCTTACCAGATTCAGCTGAAAAACAGTATTTTGCATGGAGCAAGTGCTTATCGGACCTACATATAGTAAACCTTGGTAAGAGTTGTTGTCGCACTTTTGGACCACCGACTACATAAAATGATTAGTGTGACTGTCAAAGCCGCCAAATGCACAGCCGGGACCAATGGCTTAAGGTACGTTAACACAGACTGGCTCGAAGAGGAGAGCAGATTTCTTTTAAAACAGCTCTCCTCTCTGAGCTAGTCTGTGTGAACGGACCCTTAACGTACTTTCTGATGCATGGAGAAAACTCAGTATGAAATGGGTAATCACCCATCCACGGACCAACCTAGGCAAGTGTGGCTTAACCTAACGATCGACACTTACGTCTATTGTTACTAAGGTACGAGCTCCTTCTAAGAATAAAAATAAGTGGCCTTTTCTCAACATGTTTTTAATGATTTAGTAAACAAAGTGTGTTAGGCCAGGTAAGTGTAATATTCATACAGGCAACGTGTGTACAACGTGAGAACCTGGAACATACGAGTACCTAGCGATTGTCGGTTCGATTATTAGATTTTGTACTTATTAGTTCCATGATTTTTTTTTGGGGGTTGGGAAATTGTCAAGCAACCCCTCCTGCTCTACTGACTTCTAACTAAGAGTTTTACTGACTAAAAACCACCAATGTTCCTTTTTAGCCCTTTGTGTCGAGGCCGTGGTATCTATTTCGAACAACACGCAGCCCCGACGGGATTAGTTCCATGCTTGATGCAGATTGCTCGCGCGTAGTAACTGAATTGCAATTTCCCGAAAAATGTTGAAAGTAGACCTTGTAGGAATAATTCATGGTTACCGCTTTTTTACCCGACTGCGGCAAAGCCCAAAAGGAGGGTTATGTGTTTGTTCCCCTTGAATAAAATGTAAAATACTGGTATAATTGGTATTTCGATATGATATTGACTCAATTTCCATAATTATTTTAGTACACTAGATGTTGCCAGCGGCCTCGCCCGCTAAAACTCGAAAATTATCCCACGGGAAGATACAATCGGAATATAAATATCCTGTGTTAATCTAGTCTAGGGTGTCAGCTAACTCCATACCAAATTTTATTAAAATCGCTCCAGCCGCTTAGACGTGAAGAAGTAACAAACATACACACTAACACACTCACAAACTTTAGCTTTTATAATATTAGTGTGATTAACTTTTTCCCAACTAAGTTGTTATCGACTTCCTGTCTAACCGGATGCAGCTGAGTACCAGTATTTTACATGGAGCGACTGCCTATCTGACCTCCAAGACCCAGTTAATACTAGGTAATGGGATTCCCATTGGTAAGACTGGTTGTCAGACTTTCAGGTCAATTAGGGCCAGAGCCTTTATCTCAATATATTTGGGGTAATTGCAGCATGTCTTCTTCTTCCATAATAGGAATGTTTACCGACTTAAAAAATATGATTTTAATTAGTCTGTCTGTTAGATTCTCAAAAAATATTGGATACGTATTTTTTGTTTTATCAAATCAATAAAAATTTACGAAGATAAAACACGTCAAAGATTTGAGTGGGGGTTTGTGACGTCACTAAAGTCTTAGAATATGACGTCATACGAGTTTTCAAAGCACTGTATCGTCTTCAATGTTTACTGTCCAATTTTTTTTGAAAATCTATCTGACGGACTAATTAGATTTTTTTAGCTAACCCTACCCTATTTCTTACATTAATCTCTATCACTTGTAATCTCAGCAGTAGAGTTTACTGCTGAGATTACAAGTTACACTCTCCAGACATATCATCTTTCACATTGTCCATCCATGGTTTCTTTGGTCCTGCTTTAGACTTAATCTCAGACCAAGAAAAAAAGACGGCGCGCCGCGAACACCAACAGTGAAGCCACTAAAACCACGCTACTACAAGTAAACATACACATTTTTACTTGTATTACCGTGGTTTTTGTGGCTTCACTTTTGGTGTTCGCGGCGCACCGTCTATCTTTTTTTCTTGGTCTGAGAGTCTTAATAATATAGCCTCGTCTACATTTAAACTCAACATTTTTATCGTTCCTCTACATCACCATGTCCAAACCACGATAACCAACTACCACATCAATGTTATGTGGTTATTCCTAATTTTATTCATTCGCGTTACACCACACCTCTATTACACTAGTTTTAATTACAATAGCATTACACAAGTTCCTGATTACTTTGTTCCATTTTCCAAGAACATAACTCAAGAGTATGCCATAACCGCTCACCATTACTGGTATGCATGGAACACATATCGTTACACAGTAAATCAGAAGAAAGTTAATCATGAACGCATGCATCATTGTTACTGAAAGTATTTTCGATGGCCAGCGTCACCTGACCCCTCTGGTACAGAAGAAGAGGGCAAAATAATGGTATGAGAAGAGGGGTCAGGTAATGCTGGGCACTGATTGTACCATCGTTTGCACATGCGATGCCCAGCCGAGCGTTAAGGAGTAGCGAAACCGAGAAAATCATCCGATTGACCGATATGTATAATTAATTTATTGTGAATTCTTGGATGTGATAATTAATCTGCAATGAATTAAAGTATTTTCGCTTTATATGTCTCAGTGTTTATGCGCTATCCATAATCTTGAAGAATCACAGTGGTTTGTATAGAAACTGGTTTTACCAATCTCGGTATTTATATTAGGTACATATATATGATTGAATGCCAGTGATATTTATTTATTAGTATATGCTCTTAAATTCTATTCTTACTTGTTATTACTCAGATATAGCTGTGATAGTCTTGTAATGTGACCATCGGGCTGTTAAGTGTTAAAAATTTTCGCATTGTATAATTACCACTTGTTTGGGTGAAAACAGGGTGTGGAAACCAGCTGGTCTGAGAGATAAAGCATCGACAGCATACACAAACAGTCATACCCATAACAAATATCTGTAAATAAAACAAATAGCAGTACACATAAGCAGTACCTTTGTACTTTAATGTTATATTTTATAATTTTCCTGTGTTGTCTACTGTGTGTAGGTACATAAATAAATAAATAGAGTTTTGAGAGCAGCGGTGGCCCAGTGGTGGCGGCCCCGACTTACAAACAGTAGGTCGTGGGTTCGAACCCAGGCTGGCTCATTACTTTTTGTAATTTATTTCATCACCACTGCTCTCAAAACGGTGAAGGAAAACATCGTGAGGAAAGAAGAACATGTGATATCAACCAATCCGCACTGGGCACGCGTGGTAGATTATAGCCCATTTCCTCTCAAAGAGAGGAGGCCTGTGTCCCAGCAGTGGAAACATTAATAGGCTTTTGATGATGATGACGATATGATGAATACAAATGTTTTATTCTGTGCGGATTCGAATTTGCAATACACAACGCAGTAGTCAATCGCTTAGCCACTGTGCCAACCTTACCGCCAAAAGTTGCGACCAGTTAATGGCGATAGTGTTGATTTCTATTACATAAAACTGAATCAAACTTAACGTGGTTTTACTATTACTGGGTACATCCACCTTGTTATAATTTTAAGGGTGGTATTTTACTTGGAAACTATAATGTTCTAAGAAGAGAAGCCCTAGCACGAGCGTGAGGTGTATAAATTACTTAAATAATACACGATTTTGAAATTAAGAATACTCACAAAAAAACAATCTAATTAGTCTGTCTGTTAGATAATCGAAAAATATTGGATACGTGTTTTTTGTTTTATGAAATTAACAAAAAATGACGAAAATAAAAAAACGTGTCAAAGATCATGAGTCAAAAAATTCCCAACCTTGTGACGTCACACGACTTGTCACGACTGATGATGACGATGCACTGCATTGTCTTCATCTTTTGTTTACGTGAAAAAAGAAAAAATGCGTGTCGATTTTTTTTGGAAATCTATCTGACGGACTTTTTTTTTTTTGAAAAAAAAAAATCTTCATATTACGAGGCGACTAATAAAAGGTATTTAAAAGGCAGATGTGAGTGGTAACGCCGCGCCTGGAAGGAATGCCCTAGAAAATACGCTGACCATAATATATCGGTGTGGTTCTTCAGATAGAACAGGTGCTTATTACGCAAGATAAGATAAGATAATTTATTTATTTGCGAAAAACATGGTATACATAGGTGGTATTAAAGCATATAAGATCATACATGTTTTGCTTAAATTTAAAGCATGCAAACTTAGAGAATTACCGATATTTAAAATTACAAGCATTATAATTTAAATTCAAAAAAGTAATTGATACTATAGAAAATATTTTCATTCAGCCATCTATACAATTTAATTTTTAATAATCTGCAATTGATTCATTAAAATTCATTAGGTAACTTATTATAAACACGTACACACATAGCGAGACAGCTTTTGTTATATTTTGCCTAGGGAGCTCATTTAATAGCAAGTACTAAACTGCAAAACCAGCGTGCGTGTATGACCAGATATACGAATGTAGATAAGATAAAAGGGATCTTAGCAAAAAGGTGTTCTGTGGTTTCTACCTACCCTACCTAATGGGAAAAAAGCGTGTGTTTATGTATGTATGGATGTGTATATTCACATGTTTGAATGATTGCGCTCGTTGCAAATAATTTAACTAAAATGCAAGAGAATTTTATTACCGATTTAAAAATCGACGAATTTACTTTTCGTATACACCGCGCGCTCGTGCTAAGCCCTCAATTCCAGGACCCTTTTATTAAACACACAGTATTTCCAGTCCAATCTATCTATCGCAGTATTAATTTATCTACAAACTAGGCACAACAAGCAGATTATGAGATATCTCCAGTATTAATTAATCAGGTTTCAATAATATTACTCGTATCTAGAGTAATGGGCGGTCTGACAAGATCTCGTTAGCTTCTAGATTAGTCTTCATGTACATCTTAGGTGTAGATAGATTATGTGTCGTGTGGGCCTAATTAAATGGGTGGGTTGGAGTTGGTATTGGATTTTTTAAGTTATTTTATTTGCAATCGAATCAACCTTGACACTTTTTCGAGTATCAGATTTGTGGATCGAAAGATTGGCAAATGCTATTCACAGATCCGATCGACATGGTAGTACATAAAAAGTCGTGGTGAAAAATTGTATGTAGCCAATAAAATAAAATTATCTTTAATGAATATTTCAATAAGTTCTACTATAGATTGTATTGAATATCCATCGAGTATAATACATATAATTTAAAACAATTTGAAAATTACTTTAATTTTAAATGGATACGCAACGACTATTGTTTATAGTATAATACAAAATGGCGTCGTTAATCTGATTCGATTGCACTTTCGATAGCAAATAGCTGTCAGCAGGATTGATAATCTTCTTCGGTTTTGTGAATAGCGATATTCGATAGTACGATCGATCGATTGGGTATGACGGACCAACGTTGTGAATAACTACGATGGTCGGTTTTTATTGAACAAAAACGTTTTAACCTCCTGCTCTTATCAAAAATTATTTGAGGTTGGTGCAACATGCCTTTTTCGTCCATACTTCTCTTCTCGTCATTCAGTTTTAAATATTGACTAATAATAATTTACCGTCTCATTAGTGTTAGCTTTTTTTGTTTGAGCGTGAAAGTCCTCATATATTCCCACCGCCTCGGGCGAGCGAATTATGTCAGACTCTAAACCACTAAAAATCTACTGTAAACAATTTATTATTATTTTATTATTATTATTACTGTTTCAACCAAAACCATGTGTCGGTGGACCCGGGAGACGCCCGACTGCACTTCTGGTGCTCCTTTGTATTCAGTCCTGAGTTTGATGCCCGGGTCAGGCAAAGTGTTATTAGGTTCTTCCGTTTTTTAGCAATCATAGATTTCTATATTTCTACTAGCGGACCTGGCAAACGTCCTGCCCGGATAGCAGTGCCACCTATCGGGTCCAATTGTGAATCTAAATCATTCCGAATCCACTGAAACACACGCAAAAAAAACATCAAAATCGGTCCAGTCGTTTAGGATTAGTTCAGTGACAAACACACGTCCAGTAGAAATATGTAGGTAGCAATGGTCTTAAGATTCGGTAAAAGTTAAAACTGAGACACTGTTGTTTTTTCACTTTCAGGCGTATCATCCCGAAGATAGCTAGTATTGAAATATATATATTTTTTAAATACTTACGTACCTATGTTTATCATTTAAAATATCTCGAAACCTACGGTCGTAAATTATATTTGTTTAGTCAAGCAGGCGTTGTAAAAATAATGTAAAACCCTTGTCGTAACACCCATGTTATTTTGAAAGATAATGCTAATCTAAAAGCGAAAAATAGTAGCTCTTTCAAAATTATGAAAGTCCTAAAATGATTCGTCCTACATTAAGCATGAACCGGTAAGTAAACTATGCTTAACGCGGCTACTTTCGCAACAAGCCACATTAATATTACAACGCAATTTGTATAGTTACGAATTAGTGCTTATGACGTGTGCTTCATGTCTTATTAGGAAGTCAAAAATAACACGTTTGGTTTCAAAGTTTCAAACGTTTCGTTAAACTATCGTTATCTAGTTATATCTGTGCCTAAAAAGAATATCCTTTTCCTCGAAATCTGAGCAAATACCAACAAAAAAACACACATATCAAAATAGTTCGAAAAAGTTTTGCAGAACGATTTCACGGAATATCAGAATTGCGTTCAAATTTTTTTTCTCTAACCGTTTTCTTGTTTTTGAAATTGGTGAAAACAAATCCAATTCCCACGTTGGATGTTGGATTCAAATCAATAGCGTGTGGAAATTCAATTTGTAAGTCTTTCGTAGGCAGACGCGAACAGTTTTCAGTAGTTTATAGAATTTTAAAGGTAAAATCTGCGGTGAAATGGCTGTGTCAGCTGTTTAGATAGCTTGAACGAGCTGCAGATGTTACAAGTATGGGGACTACTTTTTATCGCTTACGGGAAAGGACGTTTGTCTTGCTATCTGATCATCATCATCGTCAATCTTCCGCTCAGAGGAGCTCGTGGCTTAATTAAAACTGCCATTCGGGTCGATTTTAAGGTTAAGCCACGCTTGTCTCGATTGGTGTGTCTCTGAGTGACTACCCGTTACATACCGAGTTTCCTCCCTACCTCAGAAACCACGTTAAGCTGTTGGTCCCGGCTGCCATATTACTTGGCTGACTACCTGTAACTTGAAAGTCTGACAACCAGTCTTACCAAAGGGTATCGTATCACCCAGTATTAACTGGGTTGTGGACAGAAAGACGCTCCATGTAAAATAATGGTATTCAGCTCCAACCAGTTAGACTGGAAGCCAACCCCAACATAGTTGGGAAAAGCCTAGGCAGATGATGTTCGTCATTCTTCGGCCCTTATCCTAAATTCCAGTCTCGCGCGAATCGCCGAGGTGAGCGCACGCGATAAGCTGAGGTCGATTTTGTTCGAGTTTTTTCGCAATACCCTCATTTAATAAATGTTACGCGATAATGGATAACATAGACTTTTGCGATTCAAGTGGAAGTGATATAGTAGAAAAAGAGATGGTGAATGAGAGTGAGCAACTAGTTAATAATAAGAATTCGAAGGAAGAGGGAAAAAAGGTGGACAAAAGGCAACGGTCAGACAGTGAAGAAATAATAGAAGATGATGAGGGATTTATTACGGTTCGAAAGGACAAAAGGAGGTTAGTGAGGAGGCCGTCAAGGAATTCTATTAATAGTCTTGAGAATAATGAGAATACATGTAAATCAACAAATGAGAAAATAATAGTGTGCGTAACGTCGAAAGAGGTTTTACCCAAACCTTTCGGCATGGCCAAATTGTTAAGAGTAGAAAATATAAAAAATATTCTTAAAATACAATATAAGAACCCATTCAAGATACTTATTCAATTTGAAGACCGAAAAGACGCCGAGAATCTGATCAAATGCAGCAAGTTTCAAAACTTGGATTATAGATGTCAGTTTATAGATGAAATTAACTTATCATATGGTGTAGTGAAACAAATTGACTTAGATATTGAAGAGAAAGAGATTCTAGAGAGTATTGAATGTGAGAGGGAAGTTGTTTCTGTCAAGAGATTAAAAAGGCAATCTGATAGTGGAGAATGGATACAAAGCGAGACTATTCGCATTTGTTTTAAAAGTTCTACTTTACCCCCGTATCTTCTAATATACGGGTGCAGGTTTAAGGTAGAACCTTACACATTTCCTGTTAGCCAATGTTCGGGATGTTGGAGATTTGGGCATTTGATTAAAAGTTGCCCAACTAAGAAGTTACTGTGTCCAAAGTGCGGAGGAAATCACAGCAATTGTGAAACCATCACATTTAAATGCATTAATTGTAAAGGCCCGCATATGTCAATGAATAAATCATGCCTTATGTTTAAAAAAGAAAAAGCCATTCGAAAAATCATGTGCGAGGAGCATTGTACCTATAGAAGAGCACTGACGCTGTATCTTAATAAAAGTAATTCGCATCACACTAAAGAACGTTATAACCTAGAAGATAATATAACTCAAACGCGCCAAGTCCCACTTTCTGTTGACAAAGATAAGTCATATAGAGATGCTTTGTCGTCACAAGTTCACAATCATACAGAACGGATAGATTCAGTACCCAAAAATTATTATCCTGGCGAGACGAGTCGAGATATTACTATGAAGGAGTCTACTATCTCTAAAACTACGTCAAAATCGAAGGAAACAATTAATAATAGTCGACTGGAAAAGGCTGAAGTCTATGAGATGGGGCAATCATGTAAGAAAAATGAAAGTACAGAAGGTCAACAGAGGTATACATCTAGGAATATATATTACTTAAAAAAATTAATGGATAAATTGAATGAAATTGTATTCTCCAATTCGAGTATTGCTGTTAAAATCAAGTTAGTAATTAGTGTTATTTTTGAAGAAACGGTTCAATTTGTTTTAGGATTTGTAAAAGAGGGAGATTTGATGAAAAAAATATTTTCCTTATTTAACGATGGCTCCTAACAAATTACGCGATTTCGCTCTTAATATATTGCAATGGAACTCGCAGAGTATTAGACCTAAAATCACTGAATTTGAATCACTTTTGTTTAAAGATCAAATCCATATAGCTGTCATCTGTGAGACATGGTTAGAGGAACATAATTTTTTAAACATATCCCAATATAATATTTATAGAAAAGACCGAACCGATGGTTATGGGGGTGTCGCAATCATGGTACATAAATCTATTATATCTGAATTGAAAGTATCTAATATTAATAATATTGGCATCGAAATGTTACATGTTAAGATTATTAATTGTAAATATCTAGAAAACATAGTATCAGTCTACTGTCCGTCCTCCGTTCAAACGAGACAATGTGATTGGGACGAGTTATTTTCTTTGTGTTCACGAAAAAGTCTTATAGTCGGGGACTTCAACGGGCATCACTCCAATTGGTCCTATAAGACTGATACAAGAGGTACACAAATTATGGACTCGGCATTAGAAAATGGATTTATACCTATTAATGATGGCAGTTCCACTCGGGTAAAATATGTAAGTAATGTTTTACAACAGTCATCTCCTGATATCACATTTTCCTCATCCGATATAGCTATACATTTCTCTTGGCGAGTGTTAAGTGATAACTTGGGAAGTGATCATCTTATTATTAAAATTACAATGAATTATCAAGATACAGTTAATACAACTATTAAACGTAATTTTAAAAAGTCTAATTGGCTGGACTATCGTAAAGATATAGAACAGTTATTCTCTAATGTAGATCCTAATATATGTGACATCCAGGAAATGTATTCAACTTTTATTTCTATTATTAATAAATCTGCTGATAAAAATATCCCAATAATTAAAATGTGCAATAACCCTCAAAATAACTTCAAACCTAAGCCGTATTGGGATTCTCATCTTTCTAAATTAGTAGCGGAAAGAAGACTCGCATTGAAGGAATTCAGACGTAACCCTACTCCGGCATTTTTAGCTATCTTAGAGGATAAAACTTTAAAAGCTAAACAGGAAATCCGGCAAGCCAAGACAAATTGTTGGCAAAAATTTTGTAGCTCTATTGATGGCACTGTGACTTCATCAGAAATGTGGCGCAAAATGAAATGGATTAAGGGCTATAGACAAGCTGGTTATTTCGTTCCAATGGATAAAAAAAGAGAGCTCTTGCAAAGTTTAGCTCCTGACTCATCTCTCGTCTCTAAACCGTTATTTTCTTCAAGTAATGTCTTTTTAGAGTCAGAGTTCACATTTCAGGAATTAGAGTCGTGTATCAAAAAGAAAGATACTGCTCCTGGAGATGATAATATCACTTATTCTATGATCTTTAACCTTCCAGATGTCGCAAAAACGTTTTTACTCCGTATGTTCAATAAAATCTTTTATTCTGGTTGTATTCCTAATGAATGGCGTAATATAAAAATAATTGCAATACCTAAAGTGGGGAATAACTCCAAACTTAGACCAATTTCATTAATCTCTTGCCCTTGTAAGATTTTTCATTTGATGCTAACTAAAAGAATAGAGTGGTTTGTTGAACATAACAGTGTGTTATCTCCCAGTACTACCGGTTTTCGCAGAGGCCAATCATGCTTAGATTCACTTGCACAGTTGATAACCAATATACAGGTAGCTTTTACTAAAAACTGGACCACATTAGCGTGTTTTATAGATATTGAAAACGCATATAACAATGTTTTAATCGACAGTGTAGTTAAAACATTAGATAACCTCAAAGTGGGCAGTCGAATATGTAACTATTTGTGGGAATTTCTTAGGGAAAGACATTTAATTGTTAAAGATGACACGGATGGGAAGGGTTATATCATAAGATGGACTAATAGGGGTTTGGCACAGGGAGACCCAATCTCTCCACTGCTTTTTAATATTGCAACACTTGAAATTTGTAAAAATATCAACAACAGTAATTTGATCAAAATATGTCAATATGCTGATGACTTTGTCCTTTTTGTTAGTTCGAAAAAGATATGTGACAGTGTGCATAACATGCAGTTATCGTTAAATTATATTGTGGAGATTTTATCTAATATAGGTTTAGAATTATCAACGTCTAAGTCACAAGTTTGCCTATTCAGTAGAGGATATCGAAGGCAAACTGTTCAATTATATTTAAATAATATCCCTTTAGTACCAGTTGATAGTATTAAATATCTAGGTGTCTGGTTAGACCCTTCACTTCGATGGAGCAAGCATATTAATGAACTTAATGAAAAATGTCAGAAAATGTTAAATATTATAAAAGTATTAGCTGGCGCTAATTGGGGTATGCATTCATTACAGTTGAGGCTTTTGTATATATCTTTAATTAGAAGTCGAATAGATTACGGCTGTGTCTTTTATGATAGTAGTGTTAAGTCTCGATTATGTAAATTAGAGAAAATTCAAAATAAGGCTATGAGAATTGTAGGTAGCTTCATTAAAACTACACCTATACATGTGATGGAGAGCGAGTTGTGCTTACCCCCATTACATATTAGACGTAAATTTTTAGCATTTAAGTTTTGTCTTAAAGTTAAGTCTTGTACCAACTGTGTGTCAAGTAAATGTTTATCTGATCTTGGAGCTCTTAGAACCCACAGGTATTGGTCAAATAAAAAAATACCTGTCTTAATGGATACATATAATATTACTAAAGAAGAAAAGATATATTCATCTAACCCTTTAGATATGTATAAATTAAATGTTTGGTGTAGCTATATATCAGTTAAAAATGTTATTAAAATTAATTTAGAAACTGTCAACAGGCCTAAGAAATCATATGAGAGTAACTGTTTGAGAAACGATATCTTGCAAGAATTAAATTACACATACAATGGGTGGCATAAATTGTTTACCGATGGTTCTAAGAGTTCTCAGATTGGAGCCGCTTTTTATGATGCTACCACTAAAAATAGCGAATGCTTTAAACTTGTATCTAAGGTTTCCATAATGACAGCGGAGTTATATGCTATTTCTGAAGCGTTGTCTTACGTTGCTACATTACAACACGTTAATATAGTTATATTCACAGATAGCAAGAGCGCGCTCCAGCATTTGGCTCGATGCGCCTCTGGACAGAGAGGTGTATCGATAGCCTTTGCTGTCTTGAGTAAAATTAATACAACTCTGCTGAATAATGTTAACTTGGTTTTACAATGGATCCCGTCACACATTGGCCTGAAGGGAAACGAGGAGGCTGACAGATTAGCTAGGATAGCAGCAACTACAGGAATAGAGGTTTATGTTTTACCAGTTTTTTCAGAAATTTTAGCCAAATTCAAAACTTATTGTTATAATGAATGGAAAGAATATTTCAAATCTAAAGACAAAGGGCTATGGTACAAAACCATCCAAAGTGAGCCTCCTCGGATCCCATGGTTTAGTAATTTTAAAGTTAGCCGTAGAACGTTGGTAACTTCTTTCAGAATTCGTTCCGGACACATGCCACTAAGATCCTTTTCATTTCTGATGAAGAAGGTAGAATCTCCGTTTTGTTTAGCCTGTGATAGTAAAATAGAAGATGTTTATCACCTCTTGGTGGAGTGTGTCAGGAATGGGCCTGAAAGAAATGCGTTAGTTAGTGAACTAAACTTAAATAAGTTAGATGTAGGTATATTTAATATGATCTTAGCGAAACCAATGTCGCCAGAGGCTGCATTGGTATATTCATTGGTTAATTTGTAAGTTTGTTAGTAATTAGATTAGTTTATGATGGAACTAGCGTAACATATTGTTAAAAGTTCCTAAAACAAATAAAGGAAAAAAAAAAAAAAAAAAAATCCTAAATTCATTTGGGGTCGGCGCAGCATGTACGTATTTTATCCTCGCATACCATCATGTGAAAAGTCACTCCTTGACATTTACAATTTCTTGAATTATTTCTACAGTATATCAATGCACATGAAGGCATATTTTAGAACAAAAAACTTCACTCAAATGTGTCACGTTGCAACAACCGCTCGGCATAGACTAAAAAAGGTGTAGTGCACGCGCCCTATCGCGTGTTACAAAATATCGAGTTGAGGTGTCTCCTATAATACGTAGTACATTATACCATTTCACGGCACGTGGCTGAGCGATTGGACTGCTGCGTTGCTTATCGCGGGTAAAATCCCCGCACGGAACAAATATTTGTAAAACCTATAGATAGTTGTTTCGGGTCCGGGTGTCTGTGTATGTGAGTTTAAATGTTTGTTAACGCACCCACGCTACAGGAGAAATTCCTAGTGTGGGGCAACGTTTTTCAAAACAAAAAAAAAATGCCTCAATGCATACCATATTGGTTTTTTTTAATTTTTTTTTCTGTGAACGTGGCGAGGGCAGAATACCAGCGCTGTGACATTTGTCAAAAATGTTACAGCACCATGCTGAGATAGTGGCCTTTTGGCTTCGTATTTTAATTCTGTATTATTTTTTAAGTTTTTTCTTGTTTTCGTTCTTACGTCAATTTTTTAAATTGTTTTTGAAGGACTTTTAAAGTTTATATTAGGTTATGGTGTGGTTATGTCTTGTGTTGTATCAAATATTTTGTACCGTACCTACCTTCCACATTGTACAGTATTACAAATTCATGGCTGAATTTGAAGATAGATTCTTGCTTTATGATGTTTGAAAAGAAAAAAAAACCAAATAGATGGTTTTGCATCAATTAAATGGAAAACAGTTATCCATTTACAGTATATTATGAGTATCAATAAATAGCTCCAATAATATCCGCACACATTGACAATAACAAAGGTTATCCCCAGTTACATTTTTAAAGTCAAAACCATCTGCGTCTGATAATAACCCTATTATCAGACGCAGATGGGTTTGACTGGTGCCAAAAAAAAATATTAGTCCGACAGATAGACTTTCAAAAAATATGGGACACGTGTTGCTTCACGTTAACAATAAATGAAGAGCATACAGTGCTTCAAAAAGTTACGCGACGTCACTGTTTGGTACACTTTTTACCAGAAACAGACGTCACCAGCCCCCACTCACGATCTTTGACACGTTTTATTTCGTCATTTTTTATTTATTTGATAAAACAAAAAACACGTATCCAATATTTTTCGATAATGTAACAGACGGACTAAACAGAATCATATATTTTTTAGTTATTCAACTACTCTATACTCGTCCCATTTAATTAAAACTACACTAACGGGGACGAATATAGGGTAGTTGATTAACTAAAAAATATATGAAGGGGCACAAATATTTTAAGTCGAACGGAAAATTTGTTTGCATGCTAAACCATGCAACTGTATCGGAAATATTTAATGGAAACATTTGGTTCGCTTTTAATTAGCGATACATGTAGTCATTAAATTGTGTTCCCTAAAGGAATTTGAATGGTTTCATGAAAATTTATTAACTGGCAATTTTATTTAAATACTTATTGCCTATGCAAAAAGAAGAAATGACGTGTGCAATGTGTTGTGACGGCTGACACCTCATGTCAAACATGTGTTTATGGATTCTATGACATTTTGTTCACGTTGAACGATTTCCAATCCAACTACCTTATTAGGGTCTGCGTGCGGCAAACTTAGAGCTGATTCAGCAGTGGTTTTATTAGCCTTCATGTAGGCACGTACGGCCGCTCTTGGTGATGGAGCCCGAAGTGAATGGCGGTCTGACTGACCCGCTCCATACAAAGACTATCCAAGAACAAAAGGACATGTCGGTCGCTTTTACATGTAATCTTCCCTATTTTGAGAGAGGTGGTGATGATATACAAAGTAAACGGCTGAGTTTGAACTCACAACGATAGGCTCTTATTTCTTTGGGTCACTACTGATTTAACTATGTTATTACAACTTAAGAGGTACTGTGTGCTTTGTATGTTTTTGTTTTTTATACACTGATTCTGTGTTACCAATCAATGGACATCAAGCTAATCGAAAACGACATGAAACGCCATAAAATCACTATATACTCGTACATTCAAAAAGAAGAACATTTTATTTCAACTTCCCACTTTTGATGCCCGACTCACATATCACCAAAGTCTCATAATAATGCACTGGATGCAGTAGAACTTGTCGGCTCTAAACATATTTAAACAAGTTTGACGACAAGGCGCAACGTTGCAACCGACAAACTTACTCGTATGCCATCATTATACATTTTTGCTGTACCCTATATTCAGAAGTTTTAGTTGGAACTCGTGTACTGTTAACAGTGTTTGGCATTCTGAAACTCAACGGACCTTATTAGTCGGTTTATTACCTTTGCCTTAAGCTATATAAAATCTTAGAAGACCGTCTTCCCGGTTTCTGATTGAGCTGATACGTCTGGATGATATGACGTCATTCTTAATCCAATACAGCGTATTCCCAAAGATGATGGACTAGTGATATTATTTACGCTCTCCCAAGATACTATGATGTTATTTAATGCTGCTCAATAGTGAATGCTACTGCCCTTTCATCACGATCTACTCCTGCTGTATGAAGATTTGCTGGAAGCATAGAGTAGCGCTGTTTCACGCAGACAAGACATGGTGTCTCCGTCGAAGACTTCTTTAATGTTTGTCACTTTAGTTGTGTCGTTTAGTTTAAAATAATAAATTATTAATAAATGTATCCTCATTTAAATTGAAGCGTTGAACTGGGATTCAGAGCAAAGCCAATTAGAATATTCTAAGTGATTTTAATTGCCTACCAGTACTATCATCGACAAAAAACAGTAAGTTGCTAACAAACACACTTTCACTTAAACTTTCCCTCGTTTTGCAAAAAGGTTAGGGACGGCCTTGAAACAATTTCGTCGACCCACTCCGCTAAATGGTTGCTTATTTGGTTCACAAATGATTATTATACAATTGTCTCAACACCCCAAACATCCGAGCGAGCCTCCAGAAAAAGGTAAGCGCCATAAAATCTTCATATCATCAGCGTCGCAATACGAAATCCTAGGCCGAAATCCACCAATAAATATAAGAATATCTATTATTGTAATGGCTAGCTCTAACAGTTTAGGAAAGGTCTACAGAAATCGATGAAAAACTCCACGATGCGGCTTCTCAAGCCTGGGTATTTACATAACTCGGGTTCGGGAAAAGGTCACAAATGGCCCGAACCATTCATCATTCTAACGTCACTCAATTTTGTTAGCATTATATGTAAATAACGCTATATCCTTCTGAGAAACTAACGTTTACGTAACCTATATCAATTTGGTTACGCTTGGAATGAAATGGACATCTTTATGTGGAACCTTTTTGTGAGCCCACTACGGAAATAGACTTGTAAGTTTACGTCTGTAGCTTCCTTTTTGAGATGAAATTACAGTTCAGCATATTTTTATCCGAGGGGCATTTAAAGAAATGCTTAGATATAGATTTTGATAGCTCACAGCTGTTCATATTTTTGGAATTGTTTGAAAGTATATATTATATGTAGAAAAGCAGAAAGTTCGGACATAGAAGCTTGCAAGCAAGTTTATTACTAAGATAAGTTTTATTTGCAAGTTTTATCATGTGTGTATAGTTCTGGATTTGCTTTTAGGACAATGGACAGTCTCCTATCTTTCTTTTAAACGCATGGTTAGTGTGGTTAGCCGACCGCAACAAAGATAGTAAAAGGCTACGCAGATGATGATGAGTGTCTAACCTAATGTCAGAGTGTTAATGGTGCCCATGGGCTTTGTTTGACATGCCGTCAAGAAATATTGCATGGACTCGCTGGTTTCCTAACAATGACGTTTGAACAGCGACAATACAATATATATTTCATTACTCATACTCTGAAAGTAGGTCATAACATGTCTGCGGAGTAGGTTGAAAGTACTACTTTTCAGCCCTAGGGAGAATCGCTTTCAACTGACAGCTGTCAAATTATTAAACAAAAACTTGATCTATAATTATCACATTTTTATTGAACCATGTTCCAATTTTTTATACAGCCACTAAATTACAGCGCGATTAATATTAAAATAACATAAAAAGGTAACTTAAGAATATGATTATATTGTGAGTTTTAATTATTTCTCGAAAATAACATAGATTTCAGAAAAATCTTTGAGATTTTTTTCAATGAAAAATAAACAAAAAACATACTGGCTGCATAGCTGGACGACCAGAGAAAAAAAAACAATATAAGCGGGAAAGCAACAATCCGATCAACACTTATTTTTTCTTTAGCTAATAATTTATGTTCTTATTTTTACTTTCCTCGTAATCGTTATGAAAAGCACAGTGTTTACCTCGGGTAAATTACTTAATTAGTCCTTCGAACTATTAGCGCCCTCACTACGTTACGGGCGCCAAACCCCGTCTCGGGACTAAATAAGTAACTTTCGCCTCTCAGATAACAATGTACTAGTATCGCGGATAAATTTAAAAACATTTAAACTCACATACACAAACACCCAGACTTGGAATTACTATCCATAGGCCCAAATATCAAATCCGCGCGGGGGTCGAACCCGTGACACGCAGCACAGCAGTCAATGGCTCAACCACTGCTCCAACCATGCCGTTCGTCATTTGTATTCAAAGTTAGTTAGGAAAATCCTTGAGTTACGCATGCTCCAATAAACCTTTATAAATAGAATACGAAAAGAATTACGGTAAAAGCATCGATAGAATTAAATTTTCCACGATTTTATTCATTTTGGAGGGATCGGGTTTATCATCCTGGAAAGTAGGTAGGTACTTGAGCTATTTTAAGCTAAATTATTAATCATGAGTATCAATGATTTTATCGTCATGATGTCCACTCTTTCGAATTATGTTGTGACCTGGTTTCTATAATTTTAACCGGTTGCAACTGAATGCCAGTATTTTACTATATTATTATATGGTCGATGCTATCTGCTAAGACCTTATGCAAATGATTTCTTATGTAAAAAATCACATTCATGATATTATGATTCGTCTTAGATTTGAATATGTACAATTCCCCTCGGAAATATGATTATCCCGGACGAAAAGAACGAATGGAATAGTTGGTACATCCATATAATGTGTTACATTTCATTCAATTATGTCCGAGAAGATTTGTGCCCTTTGGAATTTAACGATTATAGCTTCGATCCTTCGTGCGTGCTTATTGATATGGACCAGTATATGAACCTAAATATATTATATTTAGGTTCATTTACTGGTCTTTTTAGCAGCAGTGGACCAGTGGTAGCGGCCCCGACTTACGAACAGGTAAATTACTTTGGGTAATTTATTACATCACCACTGCTATCAAAAACGGTGAAGAAAAACAACGTGTGGAAGCCGGCATGTCCTAGAACCAAAAATTCGAAGACTTGAGTTATCTACCAAACCACACTGGGCCCGCGTGGTAGATTATAGCCCATTCAGTGGAGGCATGACCCATCAGTGGAAACATTAATAGGTTGATAATGATGATGATGACTCGATTTTGTGTGTTTTCGACCCAGTCAGAGCGAATGTTTTATCTTTTAAAGTTTTAAACTACACCAGTGCCAGCATAGCTTGATCATAGTGTCTAGATTACTCGTATGTTATGATTAACTGAATGTTGTCATAGCAAGTGCCAATCCAAATGAATTCATTTGCAATAAATTGCATTTTTCTTTCATTCTGTGTACATGCGCGTTCCGCATTTAAAAAGATTAAATAAAATCAACTGTTCTATAACAATATTTTATCCAAATAGGTAATGTACTTTGATTTGTATGGAATACGATCCCAGTCTTCGTATTCTTTAAGGGGTTTGAATCGTTAATTACTGAATCCTGAGTAAAAGTTTGCGTCACCATGTCATTTACATCGTAGATACTAGATATGTGATAACGTAGGATGTGGCCGTCGAACTATCTAGTCAAGGTCACGAGTTCAAACCCAAGGCACACTCTTCTGCCTCAAAGAGATGTCATCAACAAGGAAGGGGCCCGCAAAGGCCGACGCCCGTCGGAGCTGCGGGATGTTGTAAGAGATACCGCGGCCTCGACATAAAGGGCTAAGAAGAAACATGGGTGGCTTTTGGTCAGTAGAAGTCTGACACACCCTTTCGCTCTGCCCAAGAGCAGGAGGGGTTATTTGATGATTTCCCAACCGCCAAAAAAAAATAAGCACACTCTTCTGATTTTTCGAATTCATGTGTGTATTGTATAATTATCACTTGCTTTCGGTGAAGCAAAATATCATGAGGAAACCAAACATAGAGATATTTCTCGGCGAAATGTACAGTCACCTGTAAAATTGCATGGATACTGCTGTGTCTATTTTACTGTGAACGTTTACTTTACCATAACTAGTAAATGTTAGGTGGCGTCATTTCTCGCTTCATACGATTTTATTTCTGAATCGTCCATGCGTTTTTGCAGGTGTCTGTGCAGCCAAGTCAAAAGTCCATGGGTGTCATAAAACTCTGGCACTAAATTAGCCGCTAACCACACGACAAAGGAAGACCGTAAGTATTTAATATCCATATCAATCGAAAGACACCTGCATCCTCAGAAATAGGGTAGTCAACAAAAAAAAATCTAATTACTCCGTCAGCTAGATTTTCAAAAAAAAATTAGGTACTGTAACGACAGTGGTAAAAAATAGACAGGAACTGATTAATTATTTTATTCGGGCAGAGTCTCCACTTACAAGTTTCACAATCGAGCGCGACAAGACCTCGAAACTGAGCTTACAGGGCATTATATAGACTTATATCCCCACCGGAGGCATCCGGTAGTTATGGCGGTGTCTTAGCTTGACTGTGATTGGCTCGCTAGTCGTTGCAGAGTCGCTTGGTTATGGTTGCCTGTCATAGGCTGGCTAGAGTGGCATGGCTATGGTTTGCTAGAGTGGCAAGGCTATGGTTAGCTGTCATTGGCTGGCTAGGGTGGCAGGCTGTGAGCAGGCTGTTGTAACATTCGGCCGTCCTGAAACAATTGCTCCCGCAATGGAAACAAGAAAACAGTGATTACAAGTCAGCTCAGAAAAACCAAGTTAAAATGGGGCAATAGACCTCTCAGATTTATGAAATCTTCGGTTTTCAATTATTCGTTCACACTACTGGTGCTATCAGACAAAAGCACTGCTACGATATGTTACAGCGGATACTAAACCTGTAAACCCGTTGTATCATATAATATGACCTTTCATACTTCTTAGTTTTTGTCAATCATTACCTAACTCCTCAATATCACATAATATGGCCAGAAAACAAATCCTCTAACAAACAAGAGTTAACCTGGCTCGCCCTCTATAGTTAAGCTGAAGGAAAAGGAATAAATGCATAAGAAGATTTGTAGTAGGTACCCACTTGTACTAATTATTATGGACAAAGATGTAGGAAATGCTTAGTACCAACAATTTTTAACGACATACCTTACGATTTAGAAAATAGCTGTACCACGAAAATGTCTTTTAAAAATAAATTAGGGAAGTTTGTTTTTAACACCTATGTAAAAACCTCATTACAAGAGATGTGTAGATTCCATTTATGATTATTTATTGTTGTATAAGTATATATTTATGCCACACTAGCTTATGTTTGCGGCTTCCCCGCTATTAATTGAAGTATTTTAACGCAACTTAAATGTTATAGCATTACGTTATAGTCAACTTTTGTGTTCAATAAATGTGTTTAGTTGTAGGTAAAAGTGTCGTTGTTATTAATGGAAACGTACTAACAAGTTGTTACATTTAAATTAAATATAACTGTTTTACAGTATGGCAGAAGTAATATAACTTGTAACACGGATGTAACCATGAATTAACACTTTTTAATTCATTTAATTTTACTAGCGAAATGTGTGTGTACTCATGAGTATACCTCTGCCTAACCCATTGGGTATTACATGCGTGATGTTAAAAGCATTTAACCTTGTTGCCGCCAGTAGTCATCGCCTGGCGCCAAAGTACATAATCATAGTTTTTTTTTTGTAAATCACACTTATTAACATTTTTTTTTTTTTTTATTTATTTATTCAAAATCTGTTTTACAATAAAATATAAAAAGTCTGCCAAACTGCAAAACAGTTTGTCGGCAGTTATTCTCGTTTCACAATATGATTATAACAAATTTCGATTATAATTACAAAATATCTATGGACACAATGACAGGTAGTGTTTTTTAAGAACCTTTTTAAGTTGGTATTTATATTTGACATGCGATATCAACTGGGGAGGTAACTTGTTCACTAACGATGGTACTACATACTTTCTTGTGCGCTTACCAAAGTAGTTTGTGACTTTAGGAACAACAAGTGTTTTCTTTTTAGATAAACGAGTTGGGTACATATGTTTACGTTCCTCCTTGTAAAGTTCATTATTAAATTGTTCAGTCAAGATTTTTACGTTACTTTTGAAATTAACCGGGAGTATTTTACAAATTTTAAACAGTTTTTCATAATTTTTATTTAAGCTATTTTTTGTTTTTTTATCTACAAGTAGTTTAAGTAGCCGTATCTGCAACATTTTGATTCTATTTATGTGTGTAGGGAACGTAAATCCATATCCACCCAACCCATATTCAATCACTGAGTCAGCCAGCGCAAAATATAAGGTATACAATACTTTTCTGTTGACAGCATATTTAAGTGTCTTTAATTTACCCAAAATGGATCGTAGCTTATTGCAAACGTTGTTGACATGCAGACTCCGAGTGAACGTGTTATCTATGACTAATCCTAGGTACTTGTATGAAGTTACTGTTTCTAAATATGAGCATTGACAATTCAGTTTGTTGTCATGCAGACATTCGTACGAATGACCTTTTATTCCCACTGTCCAAGAATTATTTTTGTTTTTATGATACGGCGAGTGAATAAGCATGCACTTAGTTTTACTAATATTAATTATAATGCCATTGTCATGTGCCCACTGAACTATGTTGTCAAAATCATTTTGCATATCTCGCTGTATTAGGTCAATATTATTATGACTATATACCAGGCAAGTGTCATCAGCATACATGAATGCCTTACATTTTTTTAATACATTAGACATACTGTTAACATGCATAATATATCCTAATGGCCCGTACACTGAACCGGTTGGAACACCGAATTTAATTTCGCCCCGTACACTTTTGGTTCCACTAACACATACTTTAAGTGATCTTTGCTCTAAGTATTCCCTGAACCATGCATTCATGGGGCCCCGAATACCACATTCATTCATAGCCTGCAGCAAGCCGCCGTGGTCTAAAGTATCAAAAGCTTTTTTGAAGTCTATAAATATAACCATAACTAGTTTTTTATCGTTAAGATGATTATTGACTTCGTCTGTGAATTTCTCAAGTGCAGTATCAGTACTTCTATTAATTCTAAAACCGTGTTGGACCTCGTTTAAAACGTTGTTGCTTTCTAAAAAGTTTGCGAGTTGCTTAACTATGATTTTTTCGACAATTTTATTTAAAGTATTTAGTATTGCTATAGGTCTATAATTGCTATAATCCTGATGAGATCCCTGTTTATATATGGGCCTAACAATAGACTTTTTAAGTTCCTCAGGATATTGCGATTTCTTAATACTGATATTGATAAAATAAGCTATTACCGGACTAATTTGTTCTTTAATATGTTTTAAATCTTTAATTCTAATACCATCCGACCCTGGCGACTTGCTACAGTCTAGTTTTTCTATAACAGATTTTACGTCATTAGGTAGGACCTCTTTAAATCTAAAGCTTACATTACAGTTATTCACATAGCTCACCCTGTCCAAAAAATTGTGTTGACATTTATGTTTAATCATATCGATTTCTTTCGTAAAGGTTTCACAAAAATTGTCACAAATATTTTGCAAAGTTTCATTTTTAAGTAAATGTTTCTCTATTACAGAATCTACACCTAGGTTTAACCTACCAAGCCAGCTATTTAAATTACTCCATATCTTTCGCATATCACCCTTACAATTAATTATAGTTTCACGCCTACTTTTATTTTTGGCCATATTTATAAGCTTCTGTGTCTTATTTCTACACCTAGTGTACAGTAAACGTTTATTATTATTTTTAGGATCACTTTTCCATTGTCTAAATAGCATATCTTTGTCTTCCATAAGCATACGTAATTTATCCGTAACCCACGGCTGTGTCTTGCGTTTAGGGCACACCGTGTTGTCTATTTTAGAGGTATTATAAATATCACCAAAAATTGCGAAAATATTTGTGTATAGTTCGTTGGGGTCTTGTATTTGCAACAAAGACGCCCAATTTACATTATTTAATTTATCTCTTACAGCTTTGTTATCGTACCTCGTTTTACTCAAGTATGTTATGTCGCTTTGCGTATTATCGATAACAGCTGAGATTCCCGTTAGATAGTGATCGGCTACCTGGCTAGTGAGCGTGTACGCGTGAACGTCGCTCGCCCCGCCACTCGCATTTCGCATGAAGACGTGATCAATGCATGACGCCACTCGCTTCTGTCCGACGACCGCCTCGCGCGTTATGTCTTGAATGCCACAGTGTAGTCCCAAATCTGCTAACGTATTTAGATATTTGTTTGCCGAAGAATCCAGTGCACTCTCTAACAAGTTGATGTTGCAGTCCCCCACTAATATAATATCGGTGTTCATGGGTAGCGGTCGAATAATGTTTTGTACTTCCTTCGTAAAAATACTTTTATTTGTGTGCGGTGGCCTGTAGATTACCAATAGATAGGCGTTGTAAACATTCTTAGAGAGGTGACCGTGTATCAACTCAAACGACGATGATTTATAGTTTTGTTGTGGACTGAACTGAAGACTATTTTTCACATAAACAAGTATGCCTCCTCCTCGCTTTTTTTCTCTGGTTTGTGGAAACATATTGAAACCATCAATCATGTACATTAAGACTTCATCCTGTCTTATATTAATTTCTGTGAGACACAACACATCCAGCTGATTCAATATATTTTGTAGAAGTACCTTCAGTTGATTAAAATGTTTTCTTATGGAACAAATGTTAATGTGAATGATTTGTATTTTAGTTTCGATCGTGTTTATGTAGGTAGACCATTTGTTGATATCTGTGAATTTAATATATTCAATATCCTGTAGTTGTGGTTGTAGATCTAAGTTTACCGCCATGATTTAGATTTATTGTCACTCTTATTTAACAGTTAGATTAGGTGGTGAGATTATATTAGATCTTGTCGTTTTGTACGTATGTTTCAATGTCACCCTCATTCCGAATATGGTAGATTTTTTTGTCAGTATCGTTTCTTTTAATTAAAATTTTAGCATCCTGGATCCATATGTATTTATAGGTTTCTTTGAGTTTAGTCTTTGTCGCCCAAAACAGTTGCCTGTTTTGCCGGGTTATATGCTCATTTATGAAAATTCGTGATGAGTCATTGTTGTTAAATATCATGTGGTTGGTGATTTGTGACTTACGACTTTTAAGCCATTCCACTCTCGCCGCCTTTGTACGCAGAGTCACAACTATGGGCCGTACCTCTTTCTTTTCGGATCCTACCCTCCATGCACTTTCTACTTCGGTTTTATCTAATTTTAAGATCTCAGCACATTTTTTTACCACATCAACAGTTTTCTCTCCTTCTTGCATCTTTAAATTCATTATTTCGATGTTTTTAATCAATTCTTTTTGTTCAAGATATCCAATTCGTTCTTCTAGCGCTTTGTTGCATTTATCTAAATTGATATTTCGCTGTATTAGATCCTTGTATTTGTTTTCCATTGCCTTATTATTTTCTAAAGTTTCTTTTTTGAATGTCTCCATTTCATCATGCTTGACACTTAGGAACTGCAATGTTTTTTCGAATTCGACATTGGATTTTTTTAGCTCACCTATTTCGAACTTAATGACCGACACATCCTTTTGCAGCAATAACAACCGTGAGTCTTGTTCCTCCTTAATCGAATTCAGAAGAGAATTCATTGCTTGGACCTCCTTCTGAACAGCTGTCAGTGTACTATGCAGGCTGTTAGGAGAACAACATGCTGTTTTGTGCCGTCTAGGCTCTTGAGTGATTGAAGAATCACTATCTGATTCCTCACTGCGTTTCTTCTTACCCTGTCGTGTCCCAACCCATTTCGATGCATGTGTTTGTTTACCCTTTATATCCGAAGCTGACTTATCAGAAGACTGGGCATCCTCCACTTCCACCGAAGTGGGAGTACGCTGTGCCTTTGGCATTATTCACAGCCACAGTAGCACAACGTAAAAACACACACAACTTTGCACTTATTTATTTAAAATCGGTATACAATCCTCAGAGCAAGCGACACGTTCGCTCGCTCGCACGGACAACGAGAATCCAATCAAATTTCCTTTCCTTTTTTTTTGCCTTATTTTGATGTTACTAACACTATGGACACTTGTCTGAATTAAAGAGTTTGAATTTGAATTTGAATTATCATTTTTCACCTTGTACTTAAGTTACGTCCCATTACTTTCCAGCTATTGGTGTAGAAACCCGATCTGGGATAAATCGTAAGGCTTATAGGTACCCGGTTGTAATATTAACAGTATTATAAGAACTCCTTAATATCTGCGACATTAAAAACATGAAACACTTTTCATGTAAGAAAAGATAAATAAACTGTTTTGCCAAACTATCGGATGAAGAAACGGAAGAACCAATTTAAGTTAATTACATCATACCATTAAGACGCACGCACACACACATGCACTCACACATATATAATTCTTAGCGTGTCGATGGCAAAACTTCATTACTTATACACACTAACACACTACACACGAATACGTTTTTCTATTTTTCCAATACTTATAATTTTATGTGTTTAAAGCTATTAAGTACTAATGTTAAGTTAATGCAACTCTGGCCCCCAAGATACCCACAGGCGCAGCCTCGTTTCAGGACATCATGTATTATCAGAGCTAAGTTAGATTTAGAATTGGATGTTATAACCCTCTTTCCTACATTATCCCCTTTACAGTACGCACAATGTAAACATGACGTCACATAATAATATTTACTTATAAATTGGGTTATTTGTGGAAATCAGAAATTTTGTTAATATTTATAAAATTCAGAACTTCGTTTTACTCCTTGTTATTGTCATGATGCATTTTGTAATATTTTCCATCGCGCGAAGTTTGTCACAACTCACACAACTAATCTGGTACCGTAAAGGTTTGTTTACGTTATAGCCTACCATCAACGATTACACAATTACTCACTATAGGTATCTGTACATCCACTTCGCAGTAAAACAATACTACTTTTCGGCTTTTCATTGCACAGTAGGTACTGAACAAATCGTTCACTTCTAAATGGTACACAATAAACGGCATCTATCGAACGATCTACTTACCTAAGATAGGCATTGACTTTGGCTTTTCGTTTTAGCTTGCTTGGGCTTTGGCTCATCGGTAGCCATAGTAAATAGTAATATCGGGCAATACATGGCATAAGATCATGTTTAGTCATTGTATCGCGTACATTCCGAATTACATGGACATTTTTACATAACACATAATACGAAAACTTAGCAACAATTTCATCACTGCAAGGGATTCAAGCCCAAAATCATGATAAACACCCTTTCTGACTTGTAACGCGACTAAACTAAAAGACAGGGCGCAAACTACCGTCAATCTACTTTATAAAAGATACCTGCAATACCTGCAATACGTGTGAATTTCTGTTGGAGAACTAGGATCGTACCTAAATAATCACTAATACCGACCTATAACATTTTTTTTTTTAAATTTCCTTAACAAGATTTATGTGACTTGCCTCATACCCACATCGTATTTTTTTTTGTTAGTTTGTTATACGGGCGAGCTATTATTAATGGACTAATTGCTAAGTTATGAATGGACTTTCTTTAATAACTAGATAGAACTAGATAAAATAAACTGACGCACTTCGTTTACATTACTCGGGATGAGAAATTAAGACGATCAATAACTTAAATTCACCTGGTTGAATGCCATCACGTCTTGATGTTTTATACCCTAATTAAGAAAATTATGTAAAAATTTGCAGTTCTTCATATTTAATTTTAAGTTCCTCGTTTTCAATTTGTCAAGAACTTTATCCAATAAGTCTAAAACTGTTTGAATATCGGCTGGCGGTAGCAAAAGATCGCCAAGGAATGCTATTTATATCTCTGATAATAGTTTAATAAAATTATTGTAGCTATTTATAAGTATCTGATCTACATGATTTACTTTGGAATTGTTATTGTTGGATAATCTAATGCGCACTTGAACTAAATATGTACATCATAAGTTCTCAACTCCTTAGTACACAACCAGTACCTACTCGTAAAACATTTTTTGTACCTAGATAATATACTGATTAACTGACTATGATTATATTTACTTAACGGGCTTACCAAATTATTTTGTCTACGATTCGCATAATTATCAACTCATGGGGCACTCCATGTTAAAACACATTTGGCTTACCTAAGTATATATTTGGCTAATGGCATTTGGCTAATGGCATTTGGGTAATGGCATTTGGCTAATTTGGCAAATATTGGCATGTTTACTGACCTTGTTATATATGCATGGTTTCTGGCAGCTCTCAGCGTGAAGTAGGACGGTTCCTTCCTTCCATGTCCTTGGTTGCTGTTGACAACCTTTAGGTAGTCTTAATTTACCGTAGAACCGTTGCTGGCATGGCAGAGAGATGGATACTTCTTGTAACTCAAAGTGTCTCACAGGTGGTTACTGGCCGCAGTCTTCGTTTTCAAGGTCAAATTATGGAATGACCGATGCGATACTGAGGGTAGGCACTTCGTGTTCCATCCAGATTGTGGCCTGCTTTTTCAATTTGTGCCCTGTGATACTGGGATGGGAGACAATATTTTCCGTGCAGGCGGTGTGCATCGACGTTCTTCGTTTGAATTTTCAGACCTCGTCCTCCACAGTAGGTGACCGTTGACTTTTAAATGTAGCAGAGCGTCGTTTTATCGTAGGTTTTTTTTTTATTCTATCCCACTTCTGACTGTAACGACAGTGGTAAAAAATAGACAGGAACTGATTAATTATTTTATTCGGGCAGAGTCTCCACTTACAAGTTTCACAATCGAGCGCGACAAGACCTCGAAACTGAGCTTACAGGGCATTATATAGACTTATATCCCCACCGGAGGCATCCGGTAGTTATGGCGGTGTCTTAGCTTGACTGTGATTGGCTCGCTAGTCGTTGCAGAGTCGCTTGGTTATGGTTGCCTGTCATAGGCTGGCTAGAGTGGCATGGCTATGGTTTGCTAGAGTGGCAAGGCTATGGTTAGCTGTCATTGGCTGGCTAGGGTGGCAGGCTGTGAGCAGGCTGTTGTAACAGTACACATATTTTTTTTCTTTTTTTACGTTAAGAAACAATGAAGACAGATACAGTGCTTTAAAAACTCGTGTGACGTCATATTCTAGGACATTACTATGACATTTTTTACCAGTGAGTGACGTCACAAGTCCCCAGTCAAAACTTTGACGCGTTTTATCTTCGTCAATTTTTATTGATGTGATAAAATAAAAAATACGTATCCAATATTTTTCGATAATCTAACAGATGGACTAATTATAATCTTTTTTTTTAGTCCTGAAACATTCCTATTATCACTACTGCACAGTCCACCACATACGCACTCATATTTCCATAATACCATCCTTTGTCCACTGACACAGCAATATATTCTATGACGTCACCCCTAGTTTGAGTGACATAGTGCTCGTTCAGATAAAACGGTTTTACGCGAGAATAGAGCTGCGCGTATGCACTGGTATCAAACGGTAATCCTGCGCGATGCGGACTGGAATATTAAACTCATGGGTGTAGTGTGTGCACGGCTGTTCTGTATATTCGCACGTCAGCCGGCTGGGATTTATGCGTAGGTAAGTAGCTGTTTTTTTTTGGGTCTTAGATGTTGTGGTTTTTTTTTGTTAGGTGTGGGAAATCATTAAGTAATCCCTCCCGCTCTGCAGAGCGAAAGGGAGTGTCAGTCTTCTACTGACAAAAAATTACCCATATTCTTTCTTAGCCCTTTATGTCGAAGCCGCGGTACTTATCTCTCGCGAACAACCCGCAGCCCTGACGGATGTTGTAGTTACCTTGCAATTCAATCTGGGATGGTTGGCGTCATAATTTCAGCCTTATTTTTTAAGAGGTTGGTTAATCATCAAATGTCTCCTCCCGCTCTAGGCGGAGCGATAGGGAGTGTCAGACTTGTACTGACTAAAAAACCACCCATGTTCCTTCTTAGCTTTTTGTGTCCGAGTCCGCGGTATCTCTTTCGAAAGACACAGCCCTGTAGAAAAACCCGTAGCCCCGAATATCTCGCAGTACCAGTATAACCCGCCCTCGAACAACCCGCAGCCCCGTTTAGTAAAGGCCTCCACTTTTTTTCTGCAAAACACTTTAGTAGTAGTATTTCCCGCATTTTAAATTAAAACATAATCTTAACCTGGCGTTTCATCAGGAATTTTCTCAGAAGCAGCCACGGAATCTGGATATGTGCCCGGTTGATGGAAAAAGGCTCGCCCCATATCACTTAAACATAACTGGTGAAATGTGGGTGTGTTATTAGGCACAACTCTTCCTTACTCTATGGAGATTAGGAATAGGAGGAATAGGCGTGTTGTTATGTTTTGATAAACACATAACGAGGTTTGTGACGGCCCTGGCTCTCTTTGCTAGGCTAAGCTTGGAAAGTTCTGCTCCATCGAATATCTCAGCATCAACCCCGATGTCTAGATGTCCTGAAGTATTGTCATCTAATGTTGCTACCATTTTGCTAACCAAGAAGCAGTTCGCACCACTTTTATCGTCATCATCCTTCTAATTCTTTCCCAATATATTTGGAGTATCAAACGGTAATCCTTATGTGATGCAAACTAGAATATTTAACTCATGTGTGGTGTAATGTGTGTATGTATTGGATATTTGCACGTCATCTGGCCAAGTTTACATCTTACGAAATACACAGGAGCTTGTGGTTGAGTATGGAGCAGTAATTTCAACCGTTTTTGTTTCCGATCAGCAATGTTGTCTACTTTCACACATCCTGGCTTTACTCTGTGGCGACAGCGACATCTATAGCAACAGATGCAAACTAATGGCAATTCCTACATGGCGCTTTCAAAGTTTTCCGCGACATTAGCCTATATAGAAAATCCCGACTTACATATGGCGGTCAGTTAGCCCACAAGACACAGCACCCGTCTGGTCGGAGGATCCTTCCTTTTCTATGGGGGATGAGGAACTTTACACACTGATCCTAATACCCCCGAAACTCTTTCATCATAAACAATCTTGGCCTTACATTTACTGGTATCCTATACCTACCATTTCACTACTAGTCTTAGGTTTTCTACTCAGGACTTTCCAGTCAAATTTTCAAGGCCTATCGTTTCTAGTTCTTCCAGGAATTATTTTCCGCACTTCTCGAACCCGCCCTAATAATCATTGCAACTTTCTATTTTTATAACATAGCACATTCAATCTCTTGCAGAATGTTTAATTTATACCATCAGTTAATAAAACAAAGTACAAAATAGAAGCTATTTCATTTATTGCAAATAATATACACTGCATACTGCATGCTGTTTACTGCATATTTGCAGTTTGCTCGTTTTGTATCACCCGCTTCATCTATACACGGTCTTATTCAGAAGCCGCAGTGAATGATCTAACCGCAATTTTGCAATGCAGCAGGAAATCTCTATTTTCTTCTACATATTTAACCGTAACTGCGCAGTATTGTTTAGTATTTACTTTATTTGTTAGGAAAAGCTTAAATACCCACTTTACATTATTAAGCATTGTGTTAATGGCGTTTTAAAGGTTTAGACCCGCATTATGCAGTAGTATTTACTTCATTGCTATGATATTCCTAAATTCTTTGACCTTTTTTCTACTTAGGCATAGCTTCAATTGTAAATCGTAAGTACTTGCGTGAACGTAACTATATAAAATAGGTAAACATAATTTATTTAAAGTATTTTTTTAATTAATTTTCTTTTTCTGAATAGACGCTATTCATCAATGAGAAGTAGGACCAGGTAGTGCTGATTACCTGAAAGTCAAACACAAGACAATATTTTAACTACTTCCACATTTTTTTCTTAAACAATAATATCCGTAATAGGAAACTGTTCTGTTGCCAGTGGTGTTTAATTGTTACTAAAATTGAACACCACTGGCATTAGAACTGTGTGTTCCTATTTTACCAGGTTTGTTTATTTATTTATTTTGTACTATTCCACTGCTGTGCAAAGGCTAACAAAACATGATTCGGTTTAGTCCACCTGTTAGATTATCGATAAATATTGGATAAGTGTTTATTGTTTTAACAAATTACTAAAATAAAACGTGTCAAAAATCGTGAGTGCTGACGTCAGTTTGTGGTAAAATATGTACCAAACTACGACGTCGCGCAATTTTTTTTCGAAGCACTGATCGTCTTCGTTTTTTGATTACATAAAAAAAAGAAAAAATACGTGTCCAATATTTTTTGGAAATCTCTCTGATGGAGTAATTAGATATTGTTTGTCAACTACCCTATTATGCTCTTTTTTAGTGCCTCCAAAAACCAGCCCTTGTGAGTCGCGTTGAGATTGTCCCTCGTTTTGAGCCTATTTTATAAACCTTCATCAGTCGTTAGATATACGAAGAATAAATATCTTACCTTAGTAAACATATTTAAAGACACTACAGCATATCTGGAGGACGTCAAGCAACACGGTTTTTGTGATCTGAAATACAATAAAGTAAAATTATTTCCTTTTCCAACGAAGCAGTTCAGAGGGAATTTAAAACACATCATAAAACTTATAGTAATATTTTAAGACTAGGCGAAGTCTTTGTCAGTCGTGGGTAGCCTGACGTAGTTAGCAAAAGTTTACTGAAAAAAAAACATAATTGTAAACTGTGAAATGAACAAAATTCAATATAAATACAACCGAAATTAATATTGTTAATATTAAGTTAAAACTTTTGTGAAATCTTTTATTATTAAACTCAAAATCTGAAAGTGAAAGTAAAAATTTGGCTTCATTTATACATGTCACCAACTGGGGACATGTTTTATGTCCCATGTAGAATTCGATCAACGAGACTTCTGAGGAAATCCTTGAGGGAAAAACTCAATAAATGTTTGCCTGACACAGAAACCCGGAACTTCATACTCAACTGTACTAGTGGCCAATAGAACGACGAAGCAGTTATTACAGAAAAAAAAGAAAATTATAGTTACATTATCATGATAAGTAAAATCGCCATTTTGTATTGATTTCCACCTTCGTACCACAAGTTGTCATACGCTGTATCTCCAATATTGGCACTCTGAAAAATACCGTATCGTGAATGTTATAGAAATCATTCTGCTACCTTTACTTTTTCCATTATCTTACGCATCATCACAGCAAAACTCTCATTTCTAACCATTTCATCCTTCAGACAGTCCTTTCACTGTTTCTTTGGTCTTCCTGTAGGGGCCAATGGTTGTAGGCACCGTGCACTATCACTTTGTTGATGTTGGTTTACTTGCGGAGTACACAAAAAGAACCACAAGTAGAGTTTGAAAGTTATATTAAAAGTTGTAGTTAGCAAGTCTCTTATGTTTTAAGCGTTTTTAATTTTTGTTTTTTTGTCAATTTGTTCTGTCTTGTGTGAAACAAATAAATACTTTTTCTTTCTTTCTTTTAAGTTAGAGTGGTAACGATTCTTTCTCTTGACAAGTGGTTAGTTCCACAGTTGTTGTCTGACTCGCTCTGCCTAGCGTGAAGTTATAATTATAGCGTAATATTTGTGACGCACGCCACTAAAGTAGGTTGCTGCGTTTGCAAAGTAAATGTACAGTTGATTAGACCGTACACTTCCTCTTCTCTAATATTCTTATCACATCATCAGCCTTAATAATGTTCCCACTGCAGGGACACAGGCCTCCTCTCTATGAGAGGGAATAGAATAATCTAGAATATGTTCTCATATATTATTTCACACTCAAAACTACCTCATAAGACAATGTACAATAAAGCGTGTATTGCACAATTTACAACGCATTTTAAGTCACAAACACTACAAAATTTTGCAACGCTGCTACAAAAAACCGAACTTTATATACCTACCTGTTTTACATTGAACCCCAGCTTCACAAGCGACCACTATAAAGGACTCTAGTTAATTAATAACACTTTGCTTAATAAGTATTAAAAGTTTTACCGCTCTTGTAAGTAGCTCTCCGTAGTAACATAAATACAAAACGGTCAACATGGAGGAGGCAATCCCTATGTAGCTGACCAACATGTAGCCAGGACCGTGGGCGAACTGGAACAATAAAGGAGGAATGCAGAAGACCTACTAAATGCACAAATTATTATATAATAAAGGGTGTAAAAGTACCCTTAACGCAAACGAAGGGTACTTGTTCTCCTCACCACTGCGATTTTTGTTTTGTTCTAGACCATACCTGGAAACCCCTTAGTTACAGAGATATTGGGGGTCAAAGTTCCAAATTTTGCACAGCTGTTTTTGTAAATTATACTAGTTTTTCAGGTTATAACTTTACTTAAATTACCTCCATGACCTTTTTACTATTCAAAGCATCCACTAGCACAATGTTTTGACCCCAAAAAAAATCGTTTCCCAGCAAAAATTTTTGCGTAGGGTTACTTAGTTTGATGTACAGAATCTTGGTTGACGTATGAGTGAAGGGTTAATTTACACCCTGTATAAGTGGCGACATCAGTCTATACTGCGTCGACAGTCTCGCTGGTTTAGTCGCACTTAGTTAGTTCGATGCTCGGTTCATGGCAATATCGAAATTAAATATACTGTTGAAACGTGGATCGGTTAAAACTTTGCCTAACCCTTCGGAGATTAAAGGCGTGATGACTAGAATATTAGCCACGTACCACATGATGCCATATACTTACTACATCGACCCCAAACGAGTTATCCTGCCACGTCTGCCATCTTACCCACAGAAAAGAGCTGTATTACAATTTTATTTTAGTGTTGGAACAACGTATCGGGACCAGTTATACAAGCTAATCCCACAATATCTATCGGGCTACTGTCCGCCCACCAGACACAAAACCCTGGTCAGGTCGGAGAATACTCCCTTTTCATTAAAAGATTCAGAGCTTTCCAAATTATTTCTCATCATCATCAACAGCCTATTAATGTTCCCACTGCTGGGACACAGGCTTCCTCTCTTTTTGAGAGGGAATGGGCTATAATCTACCACGCGGGCCCAGTGCGGATTGGTAGATGTCAAATGTATTCGAATTTTTGGTTCTGGAACATGTCGGTTTCCTCACGATGTTTTCCTTCACCGTTTTGAGAGCAGCGGTGATGAATTTTTTTTTTTTTTATCATTGCCCCACACTAGGAATTTCTCCTGTATCGTGGGTGCGTTCACAAACATTTAAACTCACATACACAAATACCCAGACCAGGAACAACTATCTGTAGGGCATACAAATATTTGTTCCGTGCGGGAATCGAACCCGTGACACGCAGCGCAGCAGTCCATTGCTTGACCAACTGCGCCAACCGTGCCGTCAATTACACAAAGTAATGCCTGTATTTGAACCCACGACCTACTTCGTTCGTAAGTCGGAGCCGCCACCACTAGGCCACCGCTGCTCTTTCGTTTTATTATTTCTCATATCTCTTATTAAACATTAAAATAATTTACCGAGAAAATACTTAAGCACAACTTGAAATTTATGAGTCCTATCTGATTAGCCAATGGACGAAGGCGGAAGTACTCTTAAACAACAGGATCAAATTATGTTCTTAAAAATAAGCTCTCTATCCTAGTTAGCAACAGAGATAATTAATTTTATAACTAGATTAAGATTAGTGGCAGTTTTATGGTGTTGGTGTATTTTTTGTGGTGTAACTTCGTAGAAATAGTCTTTGAAAATTAAATTGATTAATTAATAAGGTGTGAAACTGCTGCTCTTTTCTGTGTGGCGTCATAGTTTACTGTAAAGATACCCAGCTTTTGTGAAGTTTGTTAAACATTTTTATTTCAGCTCAATTGTTTGAGTACGTTCTTTCACTGTTTTGAGAAAGAACGTCGAGCGTAGAGCACAAATTGAATACGGTGTAATACACAGAGTACCTAAAGAACTTTTTAATAAAGTGCAGATTCCTCCAACGGCCTCATTTTTTGCCGACTTTCATCACGAATCGGGTAACCGATTCAACTTTTCTGTAATTCGACCGGGTCTTTTTTAATAAAATTATTGTGGAATCCCAATTTACATACAAACGATTTGAATTACGTTGTCCGCCATGGCCTGCGAAATTTTGGAATGTTTTCCGGTAGTTCATAATGGGAATATGAAATTGCCAAGATCGAAAACGATGAAAGCAATCTGATCTCGATAGGAAAAAAGATTATTAAGACTCTAAATTAGATTACTGAAATGGTTTATTGCGTGCTGATTTTTTTTAAATTTAGATTGTAGATCTGCTAAGTTTTCCAACCCAATATACCGTTAATTAATTTCTAATCAATACAATATAATACGCCCAACATCTGGCACCGCATTTCTCTCATGCTAAATAGAAAATCATCGTGAGGAAACCGGCCAGTCTTAGAACAAAAAATAAACAGGTTGCATTCCGGGAGCGCCGGCAAATGTGAAAACTTAAACATTAACGTTGTGCATTTTTGAATATTTTAAAATGGTTAGGGAATCATTTTGCACGAATTGCTTTATTTATAAGCCTAAAAGTACTCTCATTTACTTTAATTTATTATTCTCGTATACAAAAATAACAATTTATATTACGTAAAAAATTTAACACTTCAGCACGAATTTTAAATTAAAAACCTTATGTCTCAGAAAAGTCAACTTGACATTTTTTTTTTTGACGTTTGAACACACGCACATTCGCGCAAGAGCCCTGCGCCGTCTTATCCCAAAAAAATCACAACGTCGTTATAGAAGTTTTAACCCGCTTATGAAGAAGGAACTTACGGAGAAATTCCTGATGTAGAACCACTATAATATTACCAGACTTCGAATCCTCAGGACTTCATTCCCAGCCGTAGCGCTGATTACCACTGGACCATCAAAGCAGTCACCAAGACATCAAACATCAAGGAATTATTTATCAGCAAACTCAAACTCAAAGGATTTATTTCAATCAAACCTTTGTAGGCACTTTTGAATGTCAGAAGAACAATTCATAAAACAAAACTACGAGTGCAATACGTCATTCCGAAAGCCACCACGCCGAACCACACGCCGCTGAATGACCGCAACAACGAACACTTCGAGCACAAAAGCACGCAGCGACGTACACCGCAACAACGAATGCACGAGACTAAGCAACGTTGGGGTTGGGTTCCAGTCAAACCAGATGCAGCTGAATACCGTTATTTTACAAGCAGTGACTGCCTATCTGACCTCAACACCCCAGTTAGTACTAATACGATATCCCTTGGTAAGACAGACCTTCAGGCTTCGAGACACGGAGGAAATTTGGTAGGTATGTAATAGGCGGACCCATCCACAGACCAACCTAGGCAAGCGAGGCTTAACCTAAAGATCGACTCTAGCGGTTGTTATTGTTAAGCTACAAGCTCTTCATCGAGGATTTATTTATAATAACGAAAAAATACAATAACTCACCTGCCCCATGAAACTAAAAGCACACGTCGTGATCCCAACAAACAATAGATCTATGAATACCATTCCGTTGAAAACCTTATCCAGCTGGCGCGATAACCTGTCAACAAATAAAATACATGTTTTATTTATGTCCACCCCTATGTCGGCTTTGATGGCGAACAAGGGGTTAGAACGGGAAACAGTTTAGGTGGCAACAAAACATTTTTTTGGGACAGGTGTATTTTGATGAAATATGAGTTTGTGAAACAGCCTAGCCTGAAGTTATTGTACGTAGGTAAGCTTGCGAATAAGCCCCTTTGTTTTCAGAAGAATTTTAGGTGATCTACAGCGTGTATCAGAAGTGCTTCATTGTGATGATTATGTATAGACACGATTTGAATACCTGCTCGACCCAAATCCCAAATCCACAGCTAATTATTGATTGCTCCGTTGAAACCGTAACGCCTAAGCGTGGGGTCGTGGGTCTGATAGGATCTAGTTAGGAAGAAAGTGCTATTGGGTTTTTCCTTTGAGAGGCTTTCAGTAGTAGTTCGGAGTTTTGTAAGTGGACGGTCTGATCCCTCCGAACCTCAGAAAGAAAGCAGGTAGAGACCATTGGTCCCTCTACGGCTGTGGCAAATTGCCTGCCCATGGGACTGTAACAGTAAGAGAAGACAGAGTGCACATATGCCAGCGGCCCACGCTTAGTGCACTATACTAATAAAATTATCTCCTTAACCGATGGTAATCTTCGATGAGGCTGGTCGCCGTAACCGAAAACGGTCAAGATCTATTATTTTTTACGATTACAATATTTTTTTCCTATGGATAAAGTTTTTCTATACCGCATCCTTAAATAACCAGACATTTCTGATACACGTTTTTGACTAGTCAAGACACATAGCTATGCTTAATAAACGCTACGATTAACTTGACAATCTAAATACTCTACCCAAGTTACCAGAACGAACACCAGCCACATTGCAAGCACAAGCCAGGAGTTCAAATTTCAAACTAGAACACTGAAGTGGGTCCATAAACATCAAAGCCAAAACCGAATTTCAGTGTTCCATGAAAAGAACCAAAAGAGGGGCAAATTTTTCTCACACACCATAAAATACGAAAAAGTAGGATCACTAATATTACATAGACCATTGGTCTCATAGGGCGAGGCCATCGTTATAGCGGGAAAACTTCCGATAATGTTGGCACAGGACCAGAAAAAGTGGCAGCCATAATAGAGATTGATTAGATGGGTTTGGCTGTAGTTGAAGTTGTCACGAAAACTTCCATGTGGTTCAGAACTAGATACGGCTACTTATGTATTCGAAGTTTGGGAGAAACACTCACTGAACAATGAGAACAAAAACAAGTTTCATGCGAGGAACTTCGTGGTAAAGAAAAGACAGCTTTATTGATATCAGTTGTGGTCACACAATACATCAAGCTATACATATCCAGTACAACATTACATGACCTCGTTTTGTATAGATTTTTAGTACAATGAGAGATTTCGATCCCTATAAACTGTTTTGGTATAGTTTGATTGGTCGTAATGCGTACTAGATAAGTACTTATTTCATTTTGTAAATAATTCCATTCTACCTAGAACTAAAATGAACCCATGACGCAAATTAATCAGTGTTAATTAGGGTAAATTAAAATATAATATTGATGAAACTTAACGCTGTAACTTTAACTGCCGACTTTTTGATTTATGCAAATATTTTCCCCGATAATTTAGAAACAATATCTATCAACAATTTAAACTTGTTTGAGTATGTGTGAAAACATGCTTTTGGCATGTTAATATACAGTGTGATTCTTTATAATGTGCACATATCGAAATGGGGGAATCTATGCTTAATTTTATCGACGGAAAAATTATTAAAAAAAATCTAAATATTTTTTAATATTTTATATGGAATTTTTAAAAATTTTGTCTGCTACTGTGACCCCAGTGTAAACAAAACGGTGTAACTTTTAAACTAAATTATCTATCGCGATGAAACAACTGAAAATTAAAACAACTCCATAATGATTGGAAGCAATTAGGCGTCCTCGTAAAATGAAAATTGTGGAAAAAAACTACCCTCAATTGAAAATAAACACGTTTTTTGATCAAAAAAACTTTTTTTTTCATAACTTTTTACATAAAATTGTTTCATCGCGATAGATAATTTAGTTTAAAAGTTACACCGTTTTGTTTACATTGGGGTCACAACAGCGGACAACATTTTTGAAAATTCCATAAAAAATATTAAAAAATATTTAGATTTTTTAAAATATTTTTTCCATCGATAAAATTAAGCATAGATTCCCTCATTTCGATATGTGCACATTATAAAGAATCACACTGTATTGATAGCGATTTTGAATTAATTAAGGATCAACCACATTTTATCCATACACTTACCTCAACAGTTTCTGATGCCTCTCTACAAATCTTTCAATGCTAGGTCCTTCGTCAACATCAGAATCTTCATTATAATGTCTGCTTCCATTAGGTTTCGGCTTTACCTGTACTAAGTCATATCTTAGCATCACAAACTCTATTCCCAACAGTGCACAAGAAGTTGTCATAATCAATGCTGCTCCCATATACATACCGACCAGGAGAGTCACTATGAGAATAAATGAAGGAAAACTTAAAATAAGACACAGTGATAAGAAAGTCAGCAAATCACGAGATGGAATGTATAACGGGTTGGAAATCAGAAGGACCAGTTTTGCAGTTTCAGCAAAAAGTCCATTCCTAAAATATAAATACTAATTTTATTATTTTTAGTTCCAAGAGAAGAAAAGAATGAGGCTAATTTCAGTAATTTTAGCGTAAACAAGAAAGAAAAATAAAAAAAAGCAGGGACATAAAGTGATCTTCACACAAAATCGCGTGTCACAGGGTCATCCCTGTGGCAATCGATTTTGTGTTATTTGTATTGTCAAAAAAAGATGAGAATAAACATATGACAATACGCAACACACACACAGTACACACATAATATACTACAATTGTAAATCCTTAAACAATCCCATAACTTCTTCCAAGTAGTTTAGTAAAGCAATAGGTACTATTTCATAAAACGAAGCTTGATTATCTAGCAATACTTACTAGAATACAACTGGAAAATATATACTAGGATATAAATCGTCCAGTTCTTAGTTGGGTTGAATGGGTAGCTCGCTGTGAAAGGTAGAAGTAACCCGCAGTCCTGTTTTAATATAAATCTCCGGAACAAAGTTTCAAATAGCGGTGATAGCAAGTATTGGAACGAGCCGACCACGGAAACCCAGAAGCTAGCTGGAAATAAAGCTTTATGTGAAAATGTTTGGGTTTTGGGTTATGAGGAGTAACTTGTAAACAAAGTGAACGGAAAGTCAAGAGTGAACAAACAACTTCTAAGCACGATCATTCCTTTAAAAACCTCATATATTGTTTTCGATCAGGTGTGATCGAGGACAAAAGCAGGTTCATTAGACTCGTAATACAAATTAAGCAGTTTTGAAGAAAAAATCTTAAGTACCTAACATAAATTACGTCATGCCTGCAATTCCAGTAGCGGAATTGGGAGTCGAATTATCGACCTTATTCTCAGCAGTAGCGTTTGCCTCAAGATGAAGCCAAAATATTTATTAATAAAATAAAAATAGAATTCAATAATACGGTACTTGAATACTTTAACTCGACAACTAGTAATTTAAAAGATTAGTTCTATTTTACTAGAGTCTAAGAAAATTAAAAACAAGTTTAATCAACAAAATACATTTGTTTAAACCTTGTCTAGTGAAATGTAGGTATCACCATTGTCTTAATTAATGAATTATTTATTAAACTAAGATTTAATTTGATTAATTATTATTTAGACATCAGAAGGTTCCAGATTTATTTTTCTAGACCGTTTATAAAATGAATAATTTGCTATGCTGTAATTATGTAGGTACATAAAAACTTTTGCTAGTAACCGCCAAAACAGTAAAGAGGCACCAATCGTGGCAACAAGCTTTTTAAAAAAAAAATGGACCAGAAGCCATTTTGTTGACAGACTTCAAAAAAAGAGGTTTCATTTTGATACTGCTCAAAAGTAAACAGTTACAATCACAAATATCCAATGCAGTGAAACTTTTTTCGTGACTTTTTTGAAAGTCGGTTTTTTTTATTTATATGCCAGACGGAAATGAATCCTCTCCATTGATTGCGTTGTTGTTTTTTCATCCATTGGTAAAAACATCTATTTGTCGTTTCAAATTGTATGTCCGTCCGCTGATCAAATAGTTCATCAACTAATAAAATTTAATATTAATAATAGCTGTGGGTCCGTAAAGCTTAGGATTGGTGCCCTGAAACAGTGACGTGAGGTCGTGGCAGACCACAAAGGAGATGGCGGGACGAACTGGATGTCTTCCTTGAGAATTGGAGAGACATTGCACTGAATCGTGACCGTTGGGAGGAATGGAGTAAGGCCTTTGCTCAGCAGTGGGACAACACAGGCTAGCTATAATAATATAATAATAATAATTACCTCTGTTAACAAAATTGATTCGCCAAAGCAGTGCATCCTTTTCGTCTTTCTGACTTGGGGTAAACTTCACCCTCCACAGAGTACCAAGTTCCTGAATAAACGCAGACACTTGGCTTGTGTTTGGTATCAAAAATATCGATTTTAAGACGGCTGAAAAAAAATAGTACAGTGCGTTCGCCTTAAATGAAACAAGTAAAAAAATGGGATGACTTATATCGAACAATGGGCAATTATGATTTAAAAATAAATAATACTTGTTTTTTGGTAACATTTCTGAGTGTTCGCTATTCATCATCTGCCTAGCCTTTTCCCAACTATATTGGGGTCGGCTTCCAGTCTAACCGGATGCAGCTGAATACCAGTATATTACATGGAGCGACTGCCTATCTGACCTCCACAATCCAGTTAATACTAGGTAATACGATACTCTTTGGTAAGACTGGATGTCAGACTTTCAGGTCACTGACGTAATGACTGCCAAAGATCTATATATGGCACCCGAGACCAACAGCTTAACGTGCTTTCCGAGGCACGGAGGAAACTCGGTATGTAATGGGCGGTCACCCATCCACCGATCGACCTAGGCAAGCGCAGCTTAACCTAAAGATCGACCCGAGTGGCAGTTCTTATTAAGCCACGAGCTCCTTTCGTGTTAGCTATTCATTAAAGAAAAACATAGACAAATATATTGTGACTGGCTGTATTTGAAATCCTGTCGTATACGTAGCGGTTGTCGGTAAACACGTGTGAAAAGAGTTTCTCGATTAAAATAATAACTATCGTTATAAAGTAATGTACCGTACCATGGATGGTAACCAAAATAGAAGGAATCAAGTAAGCGAATTCTGTCATTTCTTCATCTGCCAGCAGTTCGGGCATGTGAAATGCCAGCCCGAAGACATGGATAAAAACAGTAGCGCTTATGTAGGAGAAATGCCAGTACTTTTTGAGACATGGCTTCTCGTTTTCTAGATACCTGAAATAACAGCTATTCGTTAACAACATAATAACAAAAATAAATGTGAACCTGCTCTCAAAATGGTGAAGGAAAACATCGTGGGGAAACCGGCGGCATGTCTTAGAACCAAAAAATTCAAAGACATGTGACATCTGCAAACCCGCACTGGGTCTGCGTGGTGAATTATAGCCCATCCCTCTCCTAGAGAGGAGGCCTGAGTCCTTGCAGTGGAAACATTGTAGGCTGATGATGATGATGATGATGATGATGATGTCAACCTAAAATATTTATTACACTCTTATTTTGCCAGTTATGTTGAGAGAGACCCATGTAACAGAGGGCGAGCCATGTTGCCATTAACTAGGCACAAATCCACTTCGTGACGGCCACTGATGGCTATTTCAATATTTTAGTGCGAGAGGAGCTCGTGGCTTAATAAGAACTGCCACTCGGGTCGATCTTTAGGTTAAGCTGCGCTTGCCTAGGTCGATCGGTGGATGGGTGACCGCCCATTACATACCGAGTTTCCTCCGTGCCTCGGAAAGCACGTTAAGCTGTTGGTCCCGGGTGCTATAAATAGATCTTTGGCAGTCGTTACAGGTAGTCAGTGACCTGAAAGTTTGACATCCAGTCTTACCAAAGGGTATCGTATTACCTAGTATTAACTGGGTTGTGGAGGTCAGATAGGCAGTCGCTCCATGTAAAATACTGGTATTCAACTGCATCCGGTTAGACTGGAAGCCGACCCCAATACACTTGGGAAAAGGCTAGGCAGATGAGATGAGTGCATTCAAATTATGGTAAAAGATGTTACCAACAGATGATCGAAGAGGCCTTTTATCCAGCAGTGGTTTATGTTAAGCTGATGTTGATGATTATAAAAAAACATTATCAGTGAAATCACCATTTAATTTTCAATCCCATTCATAATTACCGTTTACGACTATTTTATGAAAAAAGTTATTTAATGGGATACAATATGTACGTCTACCGAAAATAATACTTCTAAGTATTTTTATCTTACCTTACTTACTATCTGATTGATTGCTTCAGAAAAAGAAATATTTTGTAACAAAGGCCTCAGAAGATCTAATTTCAAAGGTATTAAATTTTTGTCTAAGCAAACCTTTTTTCCAAGAAACCGAGAGAAAATTATATTTTAATACTTTTGTAATTCAGCAGATGTATCCCAATTATTCTTTTTGCCTACCTTACCGATTTTGATTAAATCTGGACGTAGACCTCAGGACGGTCAACTGCAGGTCATTAGTATTGCCAAGTTAAACTACAAAGAATGGAAGTACTACTACAAATGTAGGTGCTTTACTGTACTAAAAAATGTTTTAGGGATTCCATCTCGATAGATGAACTAATCTTTTAGTTCATCTTTTCAGGAATTTATTAGACTTATAACAGCATTTCCTACACAAATGAAGATCTCTATTTATAAAGTGAAGATACACACATTATTTTCATATTTCATACGTATTTAGGTACTGGCGAATTAATATTTTTGATTTGTTTAGTAAGCTAGCTCATTGTGTGTCGGATTTCCTGATTTTTTTCATAGTCGTTTTCCTTGCAGTATTTTCCTACACCAATTACATCTTTGACATGACGACATAGTCATGTAAGTAAAAAAAAAATGGACAAAATACAGACCTGACATTAAAAATCTTTAACATGTCAAAACTGGTTTGTAACGCTTTCGCGAAATCTTCGGGGAAGTCCGTGAGAGCTTCCATCTTCTGTTAGGTTATAGCTGTTGATCGAGTGCTGTTGTGGAAATGATGTATTTTTCCCTAGACAATGCGTAAGTTTGCTTTCAAATCAAATTGTTGGATAGCTTTCGATGATTTGTGTTATTACGTTTAGAGATCCTTGATAAAATGTTTCTGTGTACACATTTCTGATTTGTAAACCTGAATTATGTTGTTAAAATATTAAAATAGAGGAAAATAATATTTAACAATATTAATTTTTGAAAATTATGTATTCCACAAGGCCGACATCTCGCGTTCGGTCACGGTTCAAGCTATGGTCCGGGGCGAGAGGGAATGAGACGCCGTCGTCTTCTTCTGCGAAGCAGTGATGCTAGCGAAGGAGATAGGGGAACGTGAGAGAGAGAGAGCCTCTCGTCCCAGTCACAGCAGGAGACGCTCCGGGTGTCGGGGGCCATGTGGTGACGATGATAGGCCACGTCGACAGTGCGTTCATGCTCCACTTGCGCTTCAAAGAGATGTCAGCTTACATTTCAGCGGCCCGCAAGGGCTGATGCCTGTCGCGGCTGTGGGTTGTTCGAAGGAGATACCGCGGCCCCGGACACAAAGGGCTAAGAAGGAGCATGGATGGTTTTTAGTCAGTAAAAGACTGACGCTTCCTTCTGCTCCGCCCAGAGCGGAAGGAGTCATTTGACGATATCCTATACTTCAGAAAAAAATGTTCCTTAGTTAAACCACCTATGAAACAAAATATACCGGGCATATAGACAGGTTTATGTTAGCGAAAGTAAAAAGAAAAATAAGTAAAGATCATGCATTTAATTAATTTAAAACGAAAGAAAATGCAGTAATTGCAGTATTTTAATCTAAATCGCGGAACCATGAACAAATTTTAATGACTCAGTTTCATACACATTCACTTATAATGTTGTCGTAGAAAATTTGCACCATATAATTTCGCTAGCCCCCCGCTGGGTGAACATTACTTTCTATTACCTTCGTGTCCTAGCCATATTATTTCTGCTGGACGTGTAATCTGCGAAATTACGTATAAACACTAGACTATGAAGGTAAAATGTTTAGTTATTTTGTTGTGTGTGTTTTCTTTGCACTACACTGTAATCAAAGTAAACGGCGATTTTGTAATCAGTGCTTGCGTATGTTCAGTAAGCAAGTTATTGAAGGGTGAATCAGTGATTTGTTTTTATTTCGTTTTCGTATCTGTTAATAATGACATATTTTAATAATAATAATAATAATAATAATATCTTTATTGGCATGAACAAGTAAATTACAAGGTTGTGAATCACTGGTGCCTGTGGTAGGTAGTAAAACACCTGTATTACAGGTCACCAGGTTTCCACTCGGAGAGCGTTTTACAGTATCATTGTTAGGTACCAATGTTATGGGTTGGTTAGCAAATTAAAATATAAAAGATAAAAAAGTAAAGGTAAAGTAAACAATAAAATTAAATAAATAAGACCAAAAACAATTTGGAACAATGATTCTGTGGTGTAAGTGCATGTGTGTGTGAAAGTGTGCGTGTGCTTGTGCATGAGTGTTTGAGCATGAGTGTCCGTAAGTGTGTATGTGTATGATGTGCCTGTAAGATGTAGGTTAATTAAGCCAATACCTGCAACAGACCCTCTGTTGCGGTATATGACTGCAATAATGATAATTGTGTCTCTGGATATACATAATTCGTACAAAACTGACATAAGTGTATTAGTTGTATATATATATATAGGGTCCCTAGCACACGGCGTATTTCGTTATTCACAAACAAGATTTGAATGTAACCTTGGAACTTAAGAACATAGGGCAATCGTGAAACGCGCATTTACTGCGCGTATACGCGCAGTTACAGCGATCTCGAGCCGACCTTTTGTACGCGTTTCAAACGCTCCACACGCGCGTTTTATCGCGTTTTACGCGCGTGTCTAAAATACGCCGTGTGCTAGGGGCCTGGCTGTTTTAAGCGTGGTTGATTATTTTGTTTTGTTGTTTGGTATACCAATATGAAATAGAATCTGCTACAGTACAGGAGTCCATCAGATTTTGAGCTCAAAACCTATAATTTTCAACAGAAAAAAGTAACAAAAATATTTTTTCATCTTTTAATAAAATTCAGCTTCCAGCTTAAAAAAAAGCCAGTTTTATTTCCAATAGCTATGAATGAAGACCACCGAACATGACGAACGGCAACAATGTATTTACAATACGAAATGTATGATTCCAGACCAGTTGTTGTTGAAATATTGAGGGGAATCCGCCATTGGCAGTGGCAAATGCGCACTTTGAAGCATTAGGTACCGGGACTTTTGTATATGAAATTATGTTTCGAATTTGTATCGAGAATTGAACATCATTTACCTACATACTTTGGGTGTAATGTTTAAAGTTGTGAGGAACGTGTAAGATATCGTAGTGCACACACACTTGTGCAGACACAGCTGGTGCACTCTATGTTCCTTTACTCGATGGGATCGGTCCTCCACGACCGAAGACAGGTAAGGCGCATGACCAACAATCGAGGCACCGAGGTTTTATACCTACCGCCGGCTGTCAAACTTCGGCCTACTAGTGAGTAACTTCTGAAAGAAATTCTCACTTTGCCCGACCCGGTAAGCATACCCAAACTCAGTAGTCGCGCTTGCAACCACGAGACCAACGGTGCAGTTAAGTTTAAAAATTCATATCACATACTCCAAGTAATATGTGAGACGGGCAGAAAGAGCATGAAACAAGAAAAGTTCAAATAATGACGTCACGGATGGCGCAGTGGCTGAGCGATTAGACTGCTTCGTTGCGTGTGAAGGCTTGATCCCCGCACGGAACAAATATTTGTACGGCCTACAGATAGTTGTTCCAGGTCTGGGTGTCTGTGTATAGGTATGTGAGTTTAAATGTTTGGAAACGCATCCACGATACAGCAGAAATTCCTAGTGTAAAGTAACATTTTTATATTAAAAAGAAATCTTGTCTTTCTTCTTTCTGGCAGGCGATCGGAAATTTTCGGAAACGGATTTTATATAAGAATGCAGAAGTAAGGTTTAGAGGAAGCTTCAATTTTACATTGTTAGTCCTTATTCAAATGTTTGTGGTTAGCCAAAGCCAACAGGCGGTCTATCCATTAAGTCATCATCAGGTGAATATGGTGGTAAACGACCCAAGACCCAGATAAGACCCAGGGTCTTATTAAGTAGTGAATCTGAGCGTTTACCCTGGATGGACCCTAGCACATTGACCTTAAGAGCAGCGGTGGCCCAATGGTGTCGGCCCCGACTTACGAACAGTAGGTCGTGGGTTCGAACCCAGGCTGGCGAATTACTTTGTGTAATTTATTTCATCACCGCTACGCTAAAAACGGTGAAGGAAAACATCGTGAGGAAACCGGCATGTCATAGAACCAAAAAATCGAAGACATGTAACATCTACCAATAATATACCAACCCGCACTGGACCCGCGTGGTGGATTAAAGCCCATTCCTCCCCTAGAGAGGAGGCCAGAGTCCCTGCAGTAGGAACACTATGGGCTGATGATGATAATTAAGAAGTAAGGATTTAGAGAGACCTTCAATTTTATTATTGTTAGTCATAATTCGAATGTTTGTGGCGAGCCAAAGCCCACACGCTATCTATCTATTAAAGCGCCAGGCGAGTATTGTGGTAAACGCATCAGATTCACTAATTAATAAGACCCTGGCACACTGACCTTTATGATCCGATTGTGGCAGCATGTGTATACTATTTTAACGTAAACATTAATGTATAAACTTAGGCTTTAACGACTTTTAGGTTTCTTGTTTTTAGTATACAGAGTGTAAGGGCCAGCTCTTAGAAACGTGATGGCTTCCAGCCACCATAAGGCGCGAGCCTGCGGACGGTGAGTATTGGGCTAACTCACCGTTCGTCCGTCCTATGACGATGACAGGCCGTACCAATGACGCGTTCGTGTTCCACGCGGGCGTCAAAGAGATGTCAGCAATATTGCAGCGGCCCCCACAAGGATCGACCCTGTTGGGACTGCGGGTTGTGCAAAAGAGATACAGCACCGCGGTTCCGGGTACAAAGGGCCAGAAAGGAACATGAGTGGTTTTTAGTCATTAGAGCACTGACACTCCCTTCCGCTCCGCTCAGAGCTGGAGGAGTTATTTGATGATATCTGCAAAAAAAAAAAAGAAATAGCCCTTTAAACACACGAACGCGCCATTGGTACGGCCTGTCATCGTCATAGGACGGACGAGCGGTGAGCTAGCCCAGTACTCACCGTCTAGAGGCCCGTGCCTACGTTGCCTAATATATATATTATCATATTAAGATGACCGGTAGGAGAAATAATTTCAGAATCGTTAGGAGGATTCATTAGCATTTGTTTTATTTTTTCATACGCAATGAATCGTAACCGTGGCAAAACACTAGTAGCGAACGACAAGCTCGAAGACGCAAGCGAGAAGAGCTCGAGTTTGATGAACTCTGTAGCATTGCGTAGCCAGCTGCACCGCTGAACCACCTCTGCCCTACACTGCCCCCACCTTTATTACACATTATACTCAGAGCCAATTACTTATACTTGTCACATTCTTTAATACCTACCTAAATAAATGAGAATTAATTTCCCCCTCAAATCCTATGGTTTATTTAAATGGCAGTGAGTCCCTTACTACAAAATTCATTACGAAATAAATCATTTATTTATGTGCAGAGTCCAAAAACAATTCATCTTCTCGAATTTAACACCTATTCTTCAGAAATTTCGCTTCTAAAATACGAGTAATTTATTGGGCCTGGAGTAACGTTGCCGAAATCCATTATGGAAATAATGGTTTCTGAGTACGGGACCCTACCTCGGATGTCCGCTTCGATTAGTCAGGCAAACAACAAAGCTGGTCCCTGTTTCTACTAAATTTTACCTAAGTTTTGGTCCTGGCGGCGGTAATTTATAATTATTAATATCAATAATGGCTACGTTATTTTGTGTTATGGTCAGTTGTCGGTAGTAAAAGAGCATTCGTGGTCCGAGCATTTGTGGGTTCGAACCTAGTTAGGACTGATCTCAAAACGGAGACGGAAAAACATCGTGATGAAACTGACAAGACATGCGAAGATCTAACCGATCTACCAACTCTCTTATAGAGAGGAGGCCTGTGTCCTAACAGTGGGAACATTAATGGCTGATTCTGTTTATGCAGTTGCTTGTTACTTTGAGGCTGTTTCCTGCCTTAACGTTTGTCACGACAGTATTCTATAGCATTTTAGATCTAACATTTCTAAAGAAACGTAATAATCTATTATATAACTTAACCAGTATTTATCCAAAATTTATGAAAACAGACCAGTCCGTTTTGTCAATAATTAAAATAATTGAAGGTTGGATTTCAATGGCCACCACTTGGATACCACTTAAATTCATTGAGTTTAAATACTTGTCAGTAACGATATTAATAGAAAATCAAAACAATAATAATTATCCGAGGACCTGAAGTTTAGACGGAAACGATAAACTTTCCATCTATTCAAAAACTTTTCGCCGTTATTATTGACATTTTCTCATCAGGAACAAAATGGTAAAGCAAAAACAATGCCTGGATTTCGCATCAATAGGACGGAGTTATGGTTCATAAGTCTTCGCGGCTTACGAATACTGATCCAGAAGTCTATTGTACTGAAAATAATTCTATCAAATAAAATAAAATTATAGTCCAAAATGAAGTAAATAATGTTTAGAATTGATGGTGAATGATGTTTGATGTAGTTTATTCTCATCTTTTTACTTTCAGAAACTGATTCACAATGCGAAAAGATAAGAATACTTAATATATGATAGTGACAAGTCTCACTAATAGGGTAGTTAACTAAAAAAATCTAATAAAAAAAAAAGTCTAATTAGTCCGTCAGATAGATTTCCAAAAAATATTGGATACGTATTTTTTATTAACACGAGACGGTACAGTGCTATGAAAACTCGTGTGACGTCATATTCTAAGGCATAAATATGACAATTTTTTGTGGTTAGTCACGTCACAAACCCCTACTCAAATCTTTGACGAGTTTTAACTTCGTCAGTTTTTATTGCTTTGATAAAACAAAAAATACGTATCCAAAATTTTTCGATAATCTAACAGACGGACTAATTCGAATCATATTTTTTTAGTCAGTAAATATCCCTATCCCTTTTTTTTTTTTGGTGGGTGTAAAATCATCGAAAAACCCCTCCCAGCTCTTGGGCAGAGCGAAAGGGAGTGTCAGACTTCTACTGACTAAAAACCACCCATGTTCCTTCTTCGCCCTCTATGTCGAGGCCGCGATAAACGGTGGACCACCCGCGGCCTCGACAGGCGTCGGCCCTTTCGGGCCCCTCCCATGTTGCTGACATCTCTTTGAGGCGCGCGTGGAACACGAACGCGCCGTCGACACGGCCTGTTTTCGTCGTGAGACTGACGGACGGTGAGTTAGCCCATCACTCACCGTCCACAGGCCCGCGTCTACGGTGGCCGGAGGCCATCGCGGGACCCCCGACGCCCGGAGCGCCTCCCGCGGCGGCTGGGACGAGAGGTTCTCTCCCTCTCGCGTTCCGCCACCTCCTTCGCCAGCATCACTGCTTCGCAGAAGGAGGCGACGGCGACCCATTCCTCCTCGCCCCGGACCATGGCTTGCACCAGGGCCGGGCGCGAGAGGTCGCCACCGCCGATCGCCGCTACGAGAACACGGCGGGGCTCCGCCCAAGCGGGGCACACCTCCACTGTGTGCTCCACCGTGTCCTCCGGCCGATCCTCACAATGGTGGCATCCGGGCGTTTCCTCCCGCCTGATTCGGTGCAGGTACCTCCCAAAACAACCGTGTCCGGTGAGGACCTGCGTCAGACGGAAGGTGAGGGCGCCGTGGCGCCTCTCAAGCCACTCCTCAAAGAGGGGACTTACCGCCACTATCGTGGCGTACCCAATATCCCTATCCCTGTGCTATAAATAAAACAACTTACTATTGGCATTTTTTTGAATAAACTGATGGGAAAGAGTCATGAGTATAAAATGATTGTGTATGTACTAACTCCCTCGTACTTACGCATACTAATACGGTAGTGTATGTAAACTTTTTTCCATTATTGTTTTCCAGCAAGTTCGATACGTTTACGTGGTTACGTTGAGATACCTTTGTGCCGAGGCGATACTAATCCTGTACAATGTTTATCAGATCTGGAAACTCAGGTCATTTAAGGGTGTATAGTGTTTTAGACCATCAAGCTGAACCAGTTTTTCCTTAGGAACAACTTGGTAATCGTGAAGAACATCCATCGCTTCCATAGAAGATTTCAATGAAGACTTGGCCACAATATTGCCACAACTAATGAATCATTTTTTTTTGGGTGTGGGAAACTATCAAATAGCATGTTATTTCCCTCCCGCTCTTGGGTAGAGTGGAAGGGAGTGTCAGACTTCTACTGACTGAAATCCACTCATGTTCCTTCTTAGCTCTCGTGCCGAGGTCGCGGTATCATTTTTAAACAATCCGCAGCCCCGACGGGTAACTACTTAACCTGCGCTGTCCTTTTCATTTGTTTTCAGGTAACCGTAAGTTAAGAAAATCAATTCAAGTGAGAAATTAGTTCTAACCACGAAGGGTTTTGGGTTCATGTGCCTGACTTTGACAGGCCCTTAATTTTAAATTGAACCTTTTAAGTGCCAGTACCATTGAGTTCAGGGTCCGGTAACAATAAATATAAATGAAAAAACCACAAACAAGACAATTTAAATTGAGATAACAGCGTACCTAAGTCAAAAGCCTCTTCCCATATGAAAAGAATAAGGATATTGCTACCTACCCAATTGATCAATCGTTAAGTACTAACATAGGTTAAGAATATTGTTGCTAAAAATGGATCTTAGTCTGAATAAATTAAATGAAATGATATCAGACCTGCATTATTTTGTTACATAAAAAATATCCCATTAAAATTATTTCAGGTAAAACCCAAAAACATACAAACTAAGTAGTAGAAAACTGAAAGAGCGAAAAAATAATAATCATCATTCTCCTGCCCTTATCCCAATTTATTTGGGGTCGGCGCAACATGTCTTTTTCTTCCATACTTCTCTATTTCTCGTCATGTCAGTAGTCACCTCCTTCCTAGCCATATCATCCTTCACACAGTCCATCCATCGTTTCTTTGATCTTCCTCTACTCTTATACCCATCTACATTCATACTCAACATTTTCCTCACAACACTTTCTTCATTCCTTCGCATCACATGTCCATACCACGCCAATCGATTACCACACAACTTTTCATTCAACGGCGCCACTTTCAGACTTCCTCTTAATAATAAAGTATTAAAATGAACAATACACAATTTTGTGATCAATTCAACACACCCATTTTATTTTTTTGTCGGTTGGAAAATCATCGGAAGGGGTCTTCCGCTCTTGAGCAGAGCGAAAGGGAGTGTCAGATTTCTACTGACTGAAAACCACCCATGTTCCTTCTTAGCCCTTTATGTCGAGACCGCGGTATCTTTTACAACATCCCACAGCCCTAACGGGATTCCACACACCATTAGTTCTAGTCTTAATTACACAACCAACAAACGCTGTCATAGCTTCCAACACTTCACTATTGAAGTGTTCCTATGTATTTAGTTATCCAAACACATTATTTACTCACAGAACCCGCACTAACATATTGATGTGGCATCACTAAGATACGGATCACGATAAGTGGACCCCTAAACTTGGTAACTTAGAGTGATAACAAAGTTCTTTCAAGCTATACGATCTTGTTAAACGTTATATGTACTGCATTCGATTTTGGCTTCTAAATATGTAAACAAAAAAAAGGTTTTTGGAAAAAAAAGCTTTATTACCCTCTAAATAAAGTTCATTTTGTTCAAACTTTTAAGTCTTTGCGATAGTATTACTAGTAATTCTTCTTATTTTAGGTTCAATGATTTATTCTGAAATCGACTTAAATTTCACTAACAAAAAGTTGAAATTCATATTGGAAACAAGGAATAGAATATACTTTAGGTCAGGTTACGTAACAAAGTTGATCGGCTTACAGGTTTGAGTTTCGTTTATGAATACAGATTAGTATAGGTAAAAGGTTGTTTATCGAAATTACGAGATTACACCAACTTTTTTCTTGATATTTTTTTGTATATTATTATGATTCCTTTACAGCTTTTTTCAGACGTAAGAAAATCTTGAAGGATTCTTTTGCAGAAAATGGAATGGATTATCGAAGTTACACTGACTAGCTTTTCGTATCAGAGCTGGATCATCATCTGCCTAAACTTTTTCTAATTATGTGGGGGTCGCGACACTTGGGGGAGGCCTGAATTTGGCAGCAGACGTATTACAGCTGATGACATGGCGCGACAACCTCTCTGACCTCCATAAACCAGTTAGACCTAATGGGTGGGTTTAATATGCTTTTTGAGACACATAGGGAACTCTTTATTTAATGGTTGCTCACCCATTCAGATGCTACCTTTGCCAAGTGTTCCTTAAGCCGTGTTAATACTCGTATGTAGCCACGACCTCCTTGAAAAAATCAACTCATACACGTGATAAAATTCATAAGCAGCGTAGCCGATTAGCGCTATTTTGCTCTTGTGTGACAGTGATGGAAGCAAAGCTTATCCAAAATACATGCTTAGTAATTCTCGACCTTAACACCATCACCCGTGGAGCAAAATCTTTATACTATTGACCCAGTCCTAAAACAACACAATTATTTAACTTAACGGTAGGCGTCGACACTTTTATTAAGTAGTATTAACCAATTAGGCAGCTTATAAGGCTAAACAAAACAATTGCCTAGTGTTTATTACCCAATCTAGACCGGGTAAGTAATACCTTTTATTTAATAAAAATACGAATAATTTCAAACTCATTGGTTGAGCATTATAAATTATACTTAATGGCCTTAATAAATTTAAACTTAAAGCCTTTTTCCTATTAAAGTGGCGCTATTAATATAAAATATGCGCTGGTTTAAGCTAGTAATCCAGACGCAGTTGTTACAGTTTTTGTTCATTCATATTAACAGTTATAAAAACAATTTGCGTGATTGTTATTGGCGTGAGAGTTATAATCACCAGCTTGGCAGGGGACATTTTTAAGTACTTGACCTTAACACAAAAACGACGTAAATGTAACGTAAGTGCAAACGATTTTTATTCGTCAAGGCTAGAGGATGGACGTCGCCACCGACGTTAACCCAAAAAGAGGTGGCGAGATGACCTAGACCTATTTTTTGTTTTATCAAATCAATAAAAATTGACAGAGATAAAACGCGTCAAAGATTTGAGTTGGGGGTTGTGACGTCACTCACCAGTAAAGAATGTCATATTAATGTCTTAGAAAATGACGTCACACAAGTTTTCAAAGCACTGTATCGTCTTCATTGTTTGTTTACGTGAAAATAAAAAATACGTGTCCAATATAAATTTGGAAATCTATCTGACGGACTAATTAGTTTTTTTTTTAACTACCCTATTGCTTGTTTGAAGTGGTACACAGAATACCTCTTTATGTATGAGTCAGGTCTTTACCCAACTGTGGAACATAATAAGGCTTATAAAAAAAATTCTTTGATCATTTTCGTTAGATGGTTTTGGCACATGAAAAAGTGAAGAGAACGGTATTGTGTTTAGTGAGTTACTAACCGACAACGGCGGATGTTGTCGGGTTTCTGTATATTATGCTGATCGCCCGGATAACACTTCAAAATCGGGATGTACATAGATCATACGTCACTTTTTTTTTTTTTTTTTAAGGGACAAGCCCGCCGCACTATTCCCAAACCACTGTAACTCCTGTAAGCCAGAATCAACAGTGGCGACCACAAGAAAAGCGCCGAGACAATGAAGCCCGACGAAGTCCCAGAGAAATGATTTAACTGTCTTGGATCCCGCAACGAAATTAATCAGAAAAGAATAGCGGAGGAGTAGGAAAAACATAATTTTCACTTCCCTCCATATCAGCAGGAGACAGAACTGAACAAGGCCAATAGGCACACTGGGACGTACACAACTGGGATAAGCCCAGTTGCCTAGCACCACGGATATTATTGTCATTAATATTACTCCAAACAACATGATCCAACAGACATTTCACAAAAGCATGTTCACAAGACAAAGAACTATGTCAACACCATCCATACCCTCAACAATGGGTGACGAACCAAATACCATCAGAAAACCAAATGATGAAGATAAAATAAGTGCTATAGATACGCCAACGAATCCATTGTGTGAGAAAGACAACTGGCAAAATGATCAAACTCACTTTAAGAAGTACAAGAGAAAAGTAACAAGCCCAAATGAAAACACCAATAAGAAGAAAAAAAATAAGCCAGAAATAACAATACCAACACATAATAGCTTTGAAATACTAGAAGATGAACAAAATGAAAACCAAACAAAAAAAGAATTCGTACCCAAACCAGAACCCATATTTGTGACAGGAGTATTGAATGTAAATTCACTTAAGGACGCCATGAACAAGTTCGTTGAAAACTCACTTTACACCATGAATACTCTAAGATCAGGTCATGTCATTAAAATAATGCCTAAAGACATACAAACCTACAAATGCATTAGAGAAAACTTCATTTCTAGTAACATATCACACTACACGTACCAACTAAAAAGTGAAAGAGCCTATAGAGTCGTCTTACGTGGCCTTCACCACTCTGAAGACACCAAACAAATAGCAATAGAATTATCTGAGATGGGGCACGAGGTCAGACAGGTAGTCAACGTACTACATCGAACTACAAAACAACCTTTACCAACATTTTATGTGGACTTAGAGCCAAAGTATAACAATAAGGAAATCTTCAGCGTTAAACATATAAACAACTTGAAAGTTACTTTTGAAGCCCCATATAAAAAGAAAAGCAAGGAAATCCTGCAATGCAAAAGGTGTCAGAGATTCGGCCACACCAAGAATCAATGTTTCAGACCTTTTAGGTGCGTCAAATGTGGTGAAGAACATCCTACTACGACTTGTAAAAAAAGACCAGATACTGACGCCACATGTGCTAACTGCCTGGAGAAACATCCTGCCAGCTACAAAGGTTGCAAAACCTATAAGCAATATAAAGAAAAAATCTTAAAAATCACTCCGAAGAACATAGAAAATACACAAGTGCCAGCTGATAAAATAGAAAAGACTACTACACACAATACTCCAACAAATAGCAAAACAACCAGGACCTACGCTGATGCGATTAAGACACAAAACGAACCGAAACAGCAAGCTGAAAGCACAAACATTCACAACATTACCCAGCTACTGGAGACCATGCTTGAAAAGATGCAGCAGACAATGATGACTGTAATGGAAAAAATGATGGACAAAATGCTAAATAGCATGGTCCAGCTAGTCAGCAGTCTTTCCAAAAAATGACTGGAATCAACTTCCGAGTAATAACTTGGAACGCCAATGGCTTGACGGAAAGACGTCAAGAATTAGAAACATTCCTCGAAACTGAAGCGATAGACATGGCCCTAATATCCGAAACAAGATTCACAGATAAGTCTCATGTCGCGTTTAAAAATTACGCCATTCACATCACAAACCACCCATCTGGAAACAGCCATGGAGGAACAGCTATTGTTATAAAAAACAACATCCATCATTATCCCTTGGAGCAAATTCGCACGGAAAAAATCCAGGCAACCTCTATAAAACTCACAAACAACAATATCGAAACAACAATATCTGCTGTTTACTGTCCTCCCAGACACACAATAACTGAACGAGACTTTGAGAACTTCTTTGCTAGAATGGGTCCTAGATTTATCTGCGGAGGCGATTGGAATGCCAAGCACACCCAATGGGGCTCCAGACTTATTAACCCTAGAGGTAGGCAACTCCTAAGAGTGACGGAAAAAATGAAGCTTGAATGGCTCTCTCATGGTGAACCTACTTACTGGCCAACTGACAGAAACAAGATTCCTGACTTGCTGGACTTTTTTATAACAAAAAATGTTGACATGAACTTTACTAAAATAGAGTCGTGTACTGACTTAAGTTCTGACCACACCCCAGTAATCCTTAACATCAGTACAAAAGTGACACTAGTTGAGCCCCCCACACGAATATACCATAAGAAAAATACGAAATGGGAAATATACCAAAGCGTCATTGCCTCAGAGGTCAAGCTGAATAAAAAAGTTGAAACTGTCGAAGATTTGGAAAACGCCGTTGAGGAATTAAACATTATTATTCATAGAGCCGCAAACAAAGCCACACCCGTAACCATAAGCAAAGGAAACCCCCTAAAACATAACATATACCCTAAGGACATCAAAGATAAGATACAGGAAAAAAGAAGACTTAGATCAACGTGGCAGACTTCTAGGTACCCAAGAGACAAAACCTTATTCAATAAATGCTCGAAGGAACTGAAAAGCCTCATAGAAACCTATACCAACAACAACCTCCAGAACTACCTGTCATCACTATCACCAACACTGGATACGAACTACTCGCTTTGGAAAGCTACTAAAGCCTTAAAAAGACCTAAAGCTCAGATAACTCCCATTAGAGATAACACAGGAAGGTGGGCAAGATCAGATAAGGAGAAAGCAAATACATTCGCTGACCATCTAAGTGACGTCTTTCAACCACACTCTGAATCTGATCAGGAACACGCAAAGGAAATTAAAGAGTACCTTAACACACCTCTGCAAATGTGTCTACCACTGAGATGTGTAAATCCCAAAGAGGTATTAAGAGAAATAAAGAACCTCAAAGAAGGTAAAGCACCAGGTTACGACCTCATCGACGCAACCCTCTTGAAACATCTACCACACAAGGGAATCATGAGCTTAGTTAAGATCTTCAACGCCTGCATTAGACTGGAACACTTCCCAGGCCAATGGAAAATTGCTCAAGTCGTAATGGTACCTAAACCTGGCAAACCACCAAATGAAAGGACCTCTTTTAGACCCATAAGCCTTTTGCCAGTAATTGGCAAGCTAATGGAAAAGATCCTTTTAAACAGAATGAAAGAGCATCTTAGCAACATAATCCCCTCCCACCAATTCGGATTCCGAGAAGAACATGGTACGGTTGAGCAGGTACATCGCATTGTTGATGTCATAAGTGGATGCCTGGAAAATCGAAAGTACTGTTCTGCTGCCTTTTTAGACATAAGTCAAGCCTTCGACAAGGTCTGGCACGAAGGACTGGCATACAAACTAAAAAAATCCCTTCCACACTCATATCTTCACATACTTCTATCCTACCTCGACCGAAGAAGTTATCAAGTAAAGTGCAACACTGAGTACTCAGCCCTATACGAGATACGTTCAGGTGTCCCTCAAGGCAGCATACTGGGACCGGTTCTATACCTGATCTATACTGCGGACCTACCAACTGATGAGCACACAATAACTGCAACCTATGCTGACGACACTGCTGTTCTGTCCGTGCACTCTATCCCGGAAACTGCCTCAACCCAACTGCAAAACCATCTGACCGAGATTGAAAAGTGGTTCCAACGGTGGCGAATTAAAGCAAACCACACCAAGTCTACACATGTTACCTTCACACTTAGGAAAGAAACCTGCCCACCAGTTAAATTGTACGAAGACACCATACCTCAAGATGACCACGCGAAATACCTGGGTCTATACTTGGATCGGAAATTAACATGGCAGAAGCATATCTGGATCAAGCGCAAACATCTTGACAGCAAACTCCGCAGTATATACTGGATAACAGGTCGCCACTCCCGCTTAAGTAACGTGAGCAAAATGATGGTATACAAAGCCATCATTAAGCCTATCTGGACATATGGCATTCAACTATGGGGCACAGCAAGCAACAGCAACATCGAGATCCTAGAAAGATTTCAGAGCAAAACTCTCAGGAACATATTTAATATACCTAAATGTATTAGTAATAAATACATTTACCTCGACCTCAACATACCTACCGTTAAACAAGAAATAAGACAGCATAGCCTGAGATATCAGAAAAGACTTGCACAACACTCAAATGAGTTGGCACTTTCACTAAGTAGAACAGGAGGACAACAACATGAGAGACTAAAGAGAAGTGACATCCCCAGCCTTAGTAGCAGATTTGCATAGAGAGAAGAGAGCTCTGCAACAAGGAAGCTCTCTCAAAATAAAAAATTAAATAAAGCCAAACCTACAGACTCGAAGTTGGCCAACCCAGTGGTTTATTGTCCTAAGACAGATTGCCATGAAGCAGAAAGAACAAAAAAAAAAAAAATTAATATTACTGGGTCCTAAGTTGTGAGCTGTTATATTTGATTCCAATAATAGGTATGACAAAAATGCTTGAACGCACGGAAATTTGTTCTAGTTTCTACAAGGTCCGTGTAATAAATAACTCCGGAAGTAACCTGTACACTATTTAACATAATATTACGTTCATTCTCCCAAAGACTACACTCCCATAAGATGTGATGTGCAGATTGTTCATATTCGCAGTCAGATGTAGAACATTGACAGAAAGGCGAGGCAACAAGCTTGAAGGAAAATAATTTACTCTTAAAGTTACCATGACCTGTGAGAAATTGGGCAACACAGTGATCCACCTCCAGCCATGTCCTGGCCAGCCGCTCACGAACGGATGGAATGAACTGGTGGAGGTGTCGGCCTTTGATGGAATTATCCCACCTACATTGCCATTCAGACAAAAGTTCCTCACATTCACAGATCATACGTCACTGTAGTCTGTATGTGGAGGTAAAGATAAGATAACCTTGGAGTTGCTGGCCGGTTCTTCTTCATAGAAAACGACGTTTTGTAAGTGCCCATGTAGGCCTATGTGAAATTAAATATGTTGTTTCTTATTTTCCCTCCTATAATAAATTACAAAGGCCTTATAGATCAAAATGTACACAAGAGTAAAACTAAATTACGCTTATTTTATTATCTCAACCATCTGATATTGTATATATTTGTATGTATGTTTATTTTATATCGATACATTTTTTTTTCTCTCTTAATTCTAGTTTCTGTTTTTCTTTTCTACACACTGTGTCTATATTTCTAATCCAACTCTCCTCTCGCACGTCTGCTGGAAGAAATTTCTTTAGAAATAAGCAGTACCTTTGTGCTCTTCTATTTTTTATATATTTTCCTTTTTTTTGTATTTTGTGTGTACATAAATAAATAAATAAATAAATAAAATAAATAAATATTTTAGTACAAACTAAATCCTTTAAGGGAAATGTAAAGCTAACCCTCTGCCACTACTGTAAATGTAGTTAAACTGTAGATACGCAAAAGTAGTAAAAAAGTAAAATAGAGGATAGCCGTAGTCGCATGCCACTGATACCTGACGCTCCTTCATGGCGTTCTCATTGATACAGAAGTCAGCTGCTAGTTGACATTAGCAAGGTAGCTTCCAAAACGACGCGCGACGGGACGGGGCGACGGTGGGCGACTACGACTGTCCTCTATAATAATTATCAAATTATCTACTTGCTACACGATTTTTCTTGTTTTCCACTTTTAAGGCCGCGGTTTATTAGTCGGGTTTTAGTTTTATTTGAATTTAATTTTTGTGTGTTGTTCCATAAATACGTAATAATATGTTACTTTCATAATGTAATATTCTACTTAATGTTGGTTTGTTATTTACATAACACGAGTAAATAACACAGGCTATACCGCGAGAACTGTTTGACTGCAATCTAAACTTAAACTATAATATAATATCCCGCTATCATCTCCCAGTCTAACTTTCACAGGGCTCCGGTATTGCGATATTCCCATTAGCCGTAGAAGAACGTGGAAGAAAATATCGGGATTATAATTCATTTCGAACTGATTAGCTCACAAAATACTGTCACTATTTTATACTGCAGTTAAGGTGCAAGTGCCAGGTTAGTCAAGCTTAGCGCCAGGTCGCAATTCATATTTTAATCATCATAGGTACCTACTACCTGAAACTCACCTACAAATTAAATAAAAGACAAATTTGAATTTCGCTTTTACCTTAATTTGACTGTTGTACATCACACGTCCAGATTCCTGGAACAAATCTCTGTGAAAGAAACCCTTTGTTTCACTGTTTACATCAACCTTTCAGCGTCGTTTCACCTATACTAAAGACTAAACTCACAACCATTCCAGGAAAATCCACGTTATGTCCACCCAGAAAATGACGTACGAATTAAAAATTCGCAGAAACGATGGCCATTTTTGTCCCTAACGACGTTTATACAAAAACTTCGGAACAATAATAATACAACAAAATGTTGTCGCTACAATTTTTAAGGAAAATATTCCAACTTTGTACGTATGTATGTTTATTTAATTTAACGTGACAAGCTGTCTCCTGTATGATGAGGGTTCTAACAACAAAACCTTTAGAAAATATATCTAAATGTCCGTTCAGAACTCGGATATTGCGACACCAAATATCATTTTGTAATGTGTGAGTTTTAATGGGAAATTACTGGACTTTGTAAATATTTTATATTTAAAACGCGTCGTGTGCGGTTGTCGTCAGTGTTTTGGTTTTAAGGTTTCGTAATTTAGTACGAAACAGTTATTGTACCCAATTTATAAAGGGTTCCCTACGTTACTTCGAAATACTATTCTGCGAAAATTTATTCACCGAAAACCATACATCGAAGCGCGACGTCAGTTTGTGGGTAAAAAAGTAAAAACCTTGTGACGTCACACGACTTTGTTTTTTTTTGGGGTTGGAAATCATCAAATAACCCCTCCCGCTCATGGGCAGAACGAAAAGGTGCGTCAGACTTCTACTGACTAAAAACCACCCATGTTCCTTCTTAGACCCATATGTCAAGGCCGCGGTATCTACTTATTAGAACATCCCGCAGCACCGACGGGCGTCGGCCCCTGCGGGCTCCTTCCATGTTGCTGATAACTTTTTGTCTGGCCTCTCACACTTGGACCTTTCCGGCAGATCGCAAATATCATTGAGACACACAAGTCCCACCACGACGGCAACGTGGGGACATTCCGGTGGGGACACCGGCAAATTTACATCGATTTTTTTTGTTTCACCAACACTTGTTTGTTCTACGTAATATCCATAAGACCCTGTTGGGCAGTGAACCATATATCATAATTATCATCCTTCTCCTACATGTGCAGCATGTCTTCATCTTCCATACTTCTCTATTTCTCATGATCTCAGCAGTCACCTCCTTTCTAGCCATATCATCCTTCACACAGTCCATCCATCATTTCTTTTGTCGTTCTCAACTCTCATAGCCGCCCGTCCAGTGAAACATAGAGATTTAAACCTGGGGGCGTATTACGAACTCTTAATTTCAGTCAGTTTAGGCTGTAGAGTGAACTGCCTTGCGTTTCCGTATTACGATCTCTTAATGCTTCCACCATGAAATCATATTACCTTGAAATCATATTAGGCCATCATAATTTTAATTAATCGGAAACGTTCACGAATTAGTGGACAATTTGTAATGTCGACATTGCAGTATTTGGTATTGTGCAATAATATAACCATTTCAAAAAGTTTACAGTTTTGCACATTAGCTTTGTATTTATCTATCTGCTGGGAAATGTTGTTGTATATGTAAAGAGGTTGTCTTCCTTACCTTTCCATTCTTCGTTGTGTAATCGATCTTTAATATTTTTAAATGAGATGAACTATTTAAAACTTTATTTCAAACTAGTTTGTGGTAAATGTGAAAGTAATTACTTATTTTTAGTCAAAAGGTTTTCTAATAAAATAAGTACCTTACACAAGCAACATCACCCGCAAATCTTCCAACACAATTTATTAGTAAACGAGGTAAATCTATTACGGTGTTGCCAGCTCAGCTGTGGTAAATGGATTACTTCAAGCTTCGCCAGACGATAAAGCAGAACTAAACTACTTATTACTTGATCACACGCTGCGGTTGCCTAGATAAACACCTTTGTATATGAGGGTTTCGTTGTGCTGGTATTACTGAAACTATGTTTTACTTTGGGAGATCGTCTTGATGATTTTATAATAATTATGCTTTTTCGATATCGAAAAAATTACAGAAATTCCACTGAGTTTACCAGACGACAACAAAGCTTAAAGAAAGGTAAGTAAAGGTATGTTTCCAGCGCTAATAAGTTATGTTTATTGATATGTCTGACGATCCCAAGTCTATTTGTTACGAAAACATATATTCTACAGACACACACATATTCTTTAGAAATAGACATATTCTTAGAACTGACAAATTTATGTTAAATTTTGCTTCAAAAACTCTATTGTACAGTCTGTCGTGATGTCCCATAAGTGCATTGATACGAAAATGTTATTGTATGTATGTGCACTATTTGTATTGTTCTAGAACTCAAACACATTCACTTGTTTCTTAGTTCACTTGGGACTTTGACAATACAGTGTCATTTGAGTTCAATGTATTTGCCGGTATTTGCAGCGCATTTGTCATTTAATTCATTCTTTTGTTTCTTGAGTCGCGTCGTTGAGGCAAGTCTCCATTTAGAAGCTGCACGGTTTTTTGGGCCGCTTGGCTCAAGGCTTTTGTGTTTTTTAAGGCGCGTCCCCATTAGGGACGCGTGGCTCCTTGAAGCCGAGCGGTGCGGCTCCTTGAGGCCGAGCGGTGCGGCTCCTTGAGGCCAAGCGGTGCGGCTTCTTGAGGCCGAGCGGTACGGCCGAGCCTCGTGAGTCTGGTCGTGTGCGATGCCTGACCCGTGCACCCTAACAGGAACGTGGCACTACGAACCGCGCGACCACGAGAGCCATGCGGCTCCTAGTGGGGTCGTGTCTTAAGAAATTGCAGTTTTTGTATAGTACATTGTTCACCGAGAGGAGAAAGTGACCGATTACCGTCGAGGGTGTCGTTTGAAGCCCGAGCCGTAGGGGAGGGCTTTAAAACACCCGAGATCGGGAATCGCGCTTTCTCTCGAGTGATACATAGTGCTTTATACTACACCTACGAGGAAAATAAAAAACTAAATCTTTACTAATTGAAATTTATATTGAAATTGTTGCAGTTAGTGAAGCTTAATGTAACACTTTTTCCATTAATGATTGTTTGAGATGTTTGCGACAATGTAGGAGGGATAACTGGCTGTGCTGTTGGCACTGCGCTCGTAGAAGGCTGTGGTGCCAAAGGGGCAACTGGCTGCTGAGGAGCATTTGGCATCGCCGCGCTCGTTGATGGTTGAGGAGATGACTCTTGATGCACATTAATCGATCCCGATATTTGGTTATTTATTCGTGTTTTGTTGAAAAATCTTCATCATCACTATCACTACTTATCATTTTGATAGTTTTATTTTACTTTCTACGAAAACTCAATCCTCAAACAACACACAAATTGAAAATGGCGCCAATGGCGTCTGCAATTTTTACATGTTCTTTTTTCAAATTGTTTACGCCGCAGGGTCGCACTGCCAGCCCGACCCCATCCAACACACAGCTAGTGGCCAGTGCCATTTTGCGAACTTGGAGATAAAAACTCACTGTAAATACTTTTTGGCTTTTGATATTTAGGTTACCGGCGCATAGTCTTACCCAAAATTAAAAAAAAAAACCACGTAAGAAATGGATTTTCATACACTTTTCTCTCCCGCTCAGATGCGTTTTCTCCCCGCATATTTGTTCGATATGCAATGACGTACTTTCTACCGTAAATTTGATAAAGTATCAAGGTACTTTCCAAGCAGGTGTAGTATAAATATAATTTGCTGTTCTTTTTTTAAACTTAACTTTGGTTCTTGATATTGTAATCAAACATCATTTAAACGTCTTATTTTTTCAATCGATCTTTACATTTCTACTGTTTAGTGTGTATCAATTTAATTACCTACTATTGGATTTATTCTACTATTACCTAAATGGGACTTAAACATAATACTACGAAAATTTTGTGTGTAGTATTACAAATACTCCTTCTCCTTACCCTTCTTGCATTATGCGTGTGATGTTTGTCGTCCTTTTTTATAAAATCCCACAATCCATGAAAACTCGGCAATAGAATTCAATTTCAGCAGACATTACCGTTTAATACAGAGCCTATAGTACGGGCATATGGTCAAGAGCCCTCGTACGGAGGCACGTTGCTCCTCCAACGGTCAATTGACTTTGAAACTAGAATCCGATCGCTCTTTCCAACTTGGAGGAGGTTTTGAGAGGGCTTCCAGCCGTTATTTCTTTTGAGCCTTCTTTTAGAAAAGGGATTTGTTCTGGGTTAACCTTGTTTTTTAATTTTTGCGCTATTTTGGTTGGGTTCCTTAAAGGGTTGCCTTGCGAAAACTCCAAAGATATTGTGTAAATTAATGCTGTAGAGTGCCGCCCCTAAGTCACGTAACACACTCTTCTTATTCTTATAGTGATGTGTATGTGTTCACAGCCAGAAGACGTCGCCGCAGACCTCGTACAAGATGGCGGGACGATTTGGACAAAACTGGCGACCCGTGAGCCACATTGGCCTTCGATGGAAGTCATGTGCAAAGGTGGGATGGTGCACATCTGTAAAGATTTTAGTTTTAGTGGAAACGGTTGAGCAAAGAGGAGACATGATCTCTCGTAATAGAGTAGTTCACAAAAATAAATTGTTAGTCCTTCAGATAGATTTCCATAAAATATTGGGCACGTATTTTTTTTTTCACGTAAACAAACATTGAAGACGATATAGTGCTTTGAAGACTCGTGTGACGTCATTTTCTGAGATATTAGTATGACATTCTTTAGCGGTCAGTGACGTCACAACCCCCCACTCAAATCTTTGACGCATTTTATCTTCGTAAATTTTTATTGATTTGATAAAACAAAAAATTCGTATCCAATATTTTTCGATAACCTAACAGACGGACTAATTAAAATCATATTTGTGTAAGTCAGTAAACATCCCTATTGTTTATGTACCCAGCCACCCACCTTAGGTAGCCTAGCGCATAGCGAAGATGAGAAAGACGTTTTGCTGTGAGTGGCGTGTGGTGCACATTTTGTCCCTCCACTTTACACATTTTCGTACAGTTAGGCCCAGTTTTCTCCAAAGTGGAGATGAGCAGAGCAGAGTGTCACAGAAAAGGTGAAAGTAAATTTTAACTAATGTGATTGCCCGATTTCCACACATCTCTCGTCTCCGCTTATCTCCGCTTTAGTGGAAACCAAGCCAATGAATAACCTACAAAATTGCATACTCATACATGCTCCCTATGCGAGGTTATGTCGGGTTGTAAATAGTTGCAGTGATCAAATCGATTTGCACTTCGAAGGTAAGGCAAAGGCAAATTAAAGGCCAATTTCTTTAAGCATCTTGCAAAATAGATTGACTTTCCAATTTTTTTTTTTCATTTTCTCGCGTGGGAAAAAGCATGTTTTTGCATAATTAGTAGTTTGGTATTATCGTTTTGATTTTTTATATAAATTTAAATTTAGACCTTTAGACTCTTTAGTTAAGTAATTATGTAAAACTAGAATAAAAATTAGATTAATATTATATTGTACTTACAACTTCTATATGCATGCAGAGTTCACCTGTAAGTGATTGTTGCACTGTTGAATTTATATTGTTGCATGTTATAATTACCATGAACCGTGTGTAAACAATTGTTGGTGAACCAATAAAATAAATAAATAAATAAATAAATGCTACTTACTCCAGACCATCACATCAAATACCTACTACTTATCCCTCATTCCATTCCTATAGAAGAGCCAACTTCAACCAACTCAAAACCACGTGTACCAACCAACTAAAACCCTATTAATACATCCAAGATAGAAAGGCTCTCACAAGATGGTATGACAGCAGTTTCCTAAACTTTGATTACAACGTGACAGGCGCGTTCAAAGTTCCGATAGATTCCACCAGTGAGACGTCGCCATATCTGATTAGCTTGTGAACTTGTTACAGTTTACCACTACTATTGGTAGTGGGTGTGAAGTGACTTTGATTCGAATGGACAGCTGTATTAGATGCTCTATTTCTAAAAAAGGAGGTTTCTTTTTGTCCTTTGTTTTTTTGCCACTGATTTCTTCGTGATTACTGGTTTTATTTTAGTGATATTGTAGAGGAAGCTCGCGCGTATTAGCCCCATAAATATTTCTTTTTCGTTGCTTCCGTATTTTGCAAATTATCTTTTGTAATAAATCCTTATTCTTCTTCGTTTATGTTGATGATGTACCAATTGCTTTTAGTTACAATATAAAATTTACACCACACCTAGAATAGAAACAGTATTTGCTTATACTATTGGGCTTTCTACTACTAACATTCTATTTTAGCATGCAAAAAATCTGTGGTTTGGTCCATATCGAGTGTTAACGAGTACTGTACCCACAATATCCCTGTGTCCATGTAGAATATTAAAATACAGATTAATCGTAAATATATTTAAAATAAATTACGGATAAACTTCCAAACTTCTCTCCAAACATTCTTAATCGTATTACCCTAGTTTCTTATCAAACAAAGCCAAAAACAAACTTGAACGACACTATTCATTATTCAAACAGACCGCAGTAACTAAGGGTCAAGTTAACCTCAAATACTGGGCCACGAGCCACGAGCCACGGGCTTGCAGGTCGAAGTATTTCCGGGTGAATAGTCACATTATTTACATAATCCTGGGATTTCATACTCTCGGTGCCGGGGGAGTTAGCGCCAGATCAACCGAACGCTAAAATCTCTATTGTGTTTGTACTAATTATGTTGGGAAAATAGTGGTGAATATTTTAAATTGTAGTATTTTTGTGTTTAGTATAACAATGAATTCATAGGAGGATGACTTTATAGGAGGACGTCTTTAGCACTATACAATACAATTTTTTTTATGTTGTAAACATATTTTTACGTGTTCTGTGTTTATACTCGTACCTCATGTTTATACTCGGTATATGAGTAGTTTGCGTCAATATACTGAGAGTAAGGAATTTTTGTTTTGAGACATTAACAAAATGCCAGTGTTAATGTCAGTATTGCTATGTTAAAAACAGGTGGAATACATTTTAATTATGTTTACAAATTAAATGTAGAGCGTCTTTAAGGTGATATTTACGAATTAAACGTTGGTACATTTATGTATTTTTAAGACCATGCAAATATTGTTCGTGCAAGATATCTATACTACTTCGTCGAGTAATTGTTACCTATATCATGGATCGTTAGGTAGCCAATAAATCATCATCATCAAAGTCTAGCACGGCGGTCATTGCATCAGTCTGTAATCGTATGTAGTCTTATTTAACCCAAAAGTTGACTAAACTTGGAAAAGGCATTATGGCATTAAAACCGCCTATGTACCACTACTGCACATGAATTTTAAATAAATATTTAGTCAACCACGCTTTTTGGCCGATCACACAATATACTTCTCTAAAATGCCTCACAATATACTCCAAATGCCTTATTTATTAAACCACATCACATTCCACCGTCAGTTTTCTCCGTAAAATCTTAAACAATAAAACGAAAATGTTAAGTCACCAATTCTATAGCCCGTTCAATTTGTTTCGCTTTGATTCTCGTTCGTTGAGTAAACAATATGGCATAGAGAGTTACCCCATCGCTATTCGTGGCACGTAGTTGTTGCGAGGAAAGCAAACTGATCGCCAATATCGTATTTCAAGGTTCCATATCAAATCTTCACAGGGATCGGCTAGCTGTAAGTATTGGTGTCTCTTTTTGACAGGGAAAATTAAGGCGAGATAGGTGATTTCGAGCTGTTAAAGGTTGCATATTATCTTATTTCTGAGGTGGTCTCCAAGTGTATGTGGTAACAGGACGAAGTGGTATGGCTTATGGTGTATTTGCAATATACTCCTCAGGGTTATTGCTAAGGCTGAAGGATCAAATACAGCTAAATTTCTTCTCTGGGGTTGCGTTAGGTTTTATTGTCTCGGCGTTTTTCTGGTGGTTACCACTGTTGATTCTGGCTCTCAGGAGTTGCAGTGGTTTGGGAATAGTATGGCGGGCATAAGGCTAATGACCATCTAAAACATTGATTGTTGAATTGGATTAATAAGTCGTGGGTTCGAACCACGGCAGGCGCGTTACTTTGTGTAATTTATTTCATTACCACTGCTCTCAAAACGGTGAAGGAAAACATCATGATAAACATCTTAGAACCAAAAAATTCGAAAACATGTGACATCTACCAATCCGCACTGGGCTCGCGTGGTGCATCCTCTCCTAAAGAGGAGGTCTAAGTCCCTGCAGTGGGAACGTTATAGGCTATAGGTTCAGCGTGACGACGCTTGTCAATTAATGTGACATGACTTCACATGACGATGTCAATTGACAGGAGTTTACTGGATGTAAGGCCTCCACCAGATACCTACGATAATGACAAGGCTAATAAACAAATTTTATTCAGTATTTGCACTCAGTTCGACCCAGTAAAATGTCGTCCAATAGCTGTACATAATTTAGATTTCCTATTTTTCTTTGAATTTATTCTGCCCGCGTTGCTAGTTTGCAAAGTATCGCAGCAGAATCCCACATTTATTTTTATATTATCCGTTGCACATGCAATCTCAGAATCGAAGATGTTTATCAAAGGCTACAAATACTGTCGTCTCACATTGTTACTGCATACAAATATGCTTGTTTTCTTTGGTTCTTGGTTTTTCTTTCGTTTTGCCTACGGGATTCTGGAACGAACCGGCTGTTTTTTTTTTCACTTCTATTTCTTTTGAAATAGTTCTAACTATCCGTATAACATAACATCATGCCTGTTATCTTCAAAAGGTTGCTCAGAAGTGTACCGAATAGTACACCTACATTTCACCAGTTATGGGGCGAGCTTATTTCTATCAACCGGGCATAAATCCAGACTCTGTGGCTGCTGAAAAAATCCTTTTGGAAAAACCCAGTAGTACTTGGTCCGACTTGGGAACCAGGCCTCGTGCTCTGCAGTTGCGTTTGTGGCCACTTGACCAACGAGGCAGTCACTCGACTATCCGTATAACTTACGTCATCATCATCAGCCTATAATGTTTCCACTGCAGCGACTCAGGCCCCCTCTCTAGAAGAGGGATGGGCATATAGCCCATCCCTCTTCTCTTCTCTGGATTATATAAATCCACCACATGGGCCCAGTGCGGATTGGTAGATGTCACATGTATTCGTTTTTTTTTGGTTCTAAGACATGCCGGTTTCCTCACGATGTTTTCCTACACCTTTTGAGAGCAGTGGTGATGAAATAAGTTACACAGAGTACTGGGTTTGAACCCACCACTCACTGTTCGTAAGACGGGGCTGCCACCACTACGCCACCACTACTCTCAACCACGGCCACCACTGCTCACAATAAGTTATGTAAAAAAAAAATATGCAAATAAATCATTCATTCATTCAATGGTGGTGATACGAGTATAAATAAAAAACTCTTTTTGTATCAAAAGTTATTCGATAAGATTAATTATCACATTACTTTTGATACAAAAAATATGGAAATTGTTACAGCCAAAATCTAAAGAGAACAGTGAGATATTTAAGAGCAAACTTACTTACAGAAACCACGGACAGGTGTCGTAGTCATCACATTCTACATCTAAATTGTCGGCTTTCAGTACCGTATGATGAACGAATCTGTATTGTGGCAAATCGTCCGAGAATAGTCGGACTGTTTGGTAACCATAATGCCGAGAACCATGGCCTGGTTCGGATCTTCTTGTACGTGCCTTTGACGATTTTCGCCAATCTGGAGTGTCATATTCATTTTCAATTTTGGTGTAATCCCAAGATACATGTACTGGGCGTCGTTCAATTGGTCGGGTTTTGTGACTGACTGTTACTAATTGTAAAAACAAGAATAGAGTTCAAATTGCAACCTTTTACAGTCGTTAGCAATTATTTAATTCCTAGAAAAACAGAAAGGTCGTCTAAAATATTGAAGTTTAAATTGGAGATTGGATCAGGTTTCAATGACCCAACAATAAGCTGCTATTGGAGCTTTTATTACAGTAAAAGGTTTCGTAGGAATTCTAAATCCGTTCCAATTTTAGTCGTCATTTTTTATCATCATAATATATATGAGCACATCTACATATGTGTTGTTATACGCTACAATCGCTCTTCTTCTATTTTGTTCATTCATCTGAAAGCGTAGTTTTTCACATTGATTCCGTGTACAGCATCATTTAACACTAAAACCTTGTTGTGAAATGAGTTTTATTTTTTTTGGGTGAAAATTACACTATTCTTGGACGTACTTCATTATTTATAGGATAAAAATTAAATGCGTTTCAGCTTCATTAAAGTACTTTTTACACTATTTATAGTGTGCTATTTAACACGGTATAAAAACCGTGCAAAGTCGGTCAATGGGACACATAAGAAAATAACTCCATGGCATTTTTAATTAAAAGTATCAAGTGATCTCATAACTAAACGTGAGTTCCACTAGTATTTAACTATCTTAGGACATGAGGACGTACTTGTGGGCGTGAAATACACTTTGAAATAACATGTGAGCGGGTTCGTGGGAACAGCTGCGAATTATACCGAGTGTTCATAATTTTGTTTGGCTGACTTCGCAGACTATGAAAACTGGAGGGATAGAATGACAGGTTTTGAGTATGCACAAAATGTACCTAATGAAGTGTTAATTATTTTGTAATATTTTTGCATGATAAAACATCGATGGATGGATGAAATGGCGGATTTATTTATTGAATACACACAAAGTACAAAGGCGGTCATAATCCCGTAGGCATTTTCTTCTTATAAACATTTGGTTGAAATCAGATGCGCCGCTAACAAGGCTGACTGTGTGGCCTGAAATCGGGTTCAGCCGATAGCATAAATATGCAGTAAACAACTTTCGAAAGTGTGTTTCTGATGCTATATTGAATATTATTTTTGTAACACACTGTTGATAAATAGGTCGAGATCTCTCGAAGCTACCCTCCTTATTCCGAAAAATAGGCTTTAAAAAATTGCAAAACATAATTAGTAGGTACCCCAGATTGTGTCTAATAAACAGTATAAATGGAATGGATTCAATTCCTAAACCTCTTCATTTGTAAATCTGCATCAGTTTCACAATTAGCAAAGTGTTGCAATGAATTGGTGTGGAAAATTGATTCGGAAACATTGATAAAGGATCGTGTGGTTCGTGGAAATACATTCATTTGACATGATTTAAACGGACGACCGTACAAACTTACGCAGCCCACCGGTAATAAATGGTTTTAGTTCTTCGAATGCATTTGCACGAATAAATAAGTCCTCTTTACGTAGTTAACTAATGACAGCTTAGACAAATCTTTGTACTGCACAGTGCTATCAATACCTACACAGTGGCTTTTGGAACGAAGTTCCTTATCGCGCGTTGTGAAAGGGGGCTAGACGGAAAAAATTCTTACGAAAAGTTGTCACGACACTTTTTGCTATAGTAAGCTATTGTAAGCTGTGCGGCGTCGCATGTTTCTCTGTCTGTCTCTCTCTCTCTTATAGAAAGCAAGCCAGATATTTTATATTTTATATTTTAAATTTATATAAAAAATAATATAATTAATATATAAAAAAAAATATTACATAAATATATAATTATATATATTTTTTTATTATTATTAATTCTTTTGGTCATTCTTGTGCTGTTTTCGATAGACTTTAACTTCGTTCCATCCGGGTGTCCCTTGACACCTCTCAAGTTTTTTTTTTTGGCGAGTGGAAAATCTTTGAATAACCCCTTCCGCTCTTGGGCAGAGCAAAAGGGAGTGTCAGTCTTCTACTGACTAAAAACCACCCATGTTCCTTCTCAGCCCTTATGTCAAGGACGCGGTAACTTCTGCAGTAACCTCACCTAGTAACCTATACTGTGGCTTTGATATTAAATACATACATAAACTCACGCTCTTTTCTCATGGGGGTAGGCAGAAACCACAGAACGCCTCCCGCTACGATCCTTACATACTCCTTTGGCTTCGTCCAGATTCATACATCTGGTCATCTAGTCTGGTCTGGTCTATTATATTATCCCTCAGTAAATTTGACTGGCCTGTTGGTCTAGTGGTTAGTGACCCTAACTGCTATGCCGGAGGTCGTGGGTTCGATTCCCACCCAGGACAAATGTTTGTGTGATGAGCACGATCATTTGTTCTGTGTCTGGGTGTAATTTATCTATAATATGTATGTATTTAGAAATATATAAGTACGTTTATCAGTTGTCTAGTACCCATAACACAAGCTCTGCTTAGCTTGGGACTAGATGGCGTTGTGTGATAGTTGTGGAATATTATATTATATATTATATTATTATAAATCCACATGCAGGTTACGGGTCTTCATAGTGAAATGAATAACAAGGTTCTCAGTGCATAATTATGAACCCACTTTCTTCGTTTAATATTTATGTATTCACAATTAACATGATCCCGTGCATTTTCAGACTGACATCATCATCATCACGCATCAGCCTATAATGTCCCCACTGCTGGGACACCGGCCTTTTCTCTATGAGAGGAAATGGACTATAATCTACCACGCGGGCCCGGTGCGGTTTGGTAGATGTCACACGTCTTCAAATTTGTTTCTTTACAAACTACTGCATACATAATTATCATACAAGTTCAATAGGTTGGTAGTTAGTGGCTTTAAACCACGTTCGTAACGATTCATTCTTGTACACGACATCACAATGTGGTACTTGCTAACCAAAGCGTCGGTACACTACTCACTGCGGTCAAAAATGCTCCTCCAAAACGATGTGCTGAAAACACGTTAGGTACATACAAACATCTTATAGTCGGTGTTGAGATGAGACTCCTTACTGATTGAAACGTTATATGAACAGTCATTAAAATACAAGTGCTATGGGATTCTGGCTATGTCCCTACTCATTATAACTTTTTTGAGTGGGCGACTTCCCTAAAAAACTAAATGAGAATTCTCGGAGCCTAATAATTGAGGAGAAACGGTAGCAAGTCTATTGCCGAGCGCTATGGCGATAGAATTGTTCTGGGAAAACCTTATTCCTACAAACTGTTTGTACTAGGAAACTATACTACTTACCAAATAAGTTAGTTTTATGAAACTGTGTTTCGTAATAATAACTAAAAGACCTGCTCTCTCATTGTTATTAGAAAAGCCAGTTAAAATGTTGCTAGAAAGATAGACAGTATATTTTATCTGCATGCCTAAAAAAATGTAAACTATTTCAGTGATAACGATGGAAATAAAAAATAAATAGGTTTAAAAAACTAAAACCCGCCTACGAATAAAAACGCAGACTAATAAAACACCTTGCTAATGGCAACTAGCAGCTGACTTCTGAATCAATGAGAACGCCATGAAGGCGCATCAGGTATCAGTAACATGACTACGGCTGTCCTCTATAACAATTATCAAATTATCTACTTAGTAGACGATTTTTCTTTATTTCTACTTTTAAGACCGCAGTTTTATTAGTCTGCGTTTTTATTCGTAGTCGGGTTTTAGTTTTGAAACTTATTTTTTTATTCCCAACTATGTTCGGGTCGGCTTCCAGTCTAACCGAATACTTACAGCGGAATACCAATATTTTACATGAAGCGACTGCCCCTCAACCCACTTTGTCATGGGTCATAAGATACCTCTTGATAAGACTAGTTGTCAGAGTTTCGGACCATTGTAACGACTGCCAAAGATCTGCAATTAACCGCACACATACACATACGCGTACATATTATGTATAATTATTTCCCGTGCGGTTGATTGGAACATATTATTGAATACATTCAGTATTCGATTATCGTCCCAAATATGTAAAAAAAAAACTATTACCTTAATTTGTGACGAAATTGTCCCATGGCCGCGCGCGGTTAATTGCGGTTCAACCTAACACACTGTATATTATACAGTGTGTTAGGTTGAACCAGGAACATATTATTGAATACATTCAGTATTCGATTGTCGTCCCAAATATGTAAAAAAAAAATATTACCTTAATTTGTGACGAAATTGTCCCATGGCCGCGCAAGCTTATCAGAATCCACGCAGTTCATACTAAGATTTAGTATGAATCACGTTAAAATTTCAAATTCTTAAAATGGGCTTTATGTCTAAAACTATAAAGTCCATTTAAAGAATTTTATTTTTTTAACATGATTAATAATATTACGATTCTGCTAACAAAAAAAACACTGATTAATAATAGACAGAACCATACTAAATATTTAGGAAAAGTCCCTTGCGTTAATCCCAGAAAATGTGCTCGGCTCAATGACTTTTAATCCATTTCCCTTTCATATTTTAAAACTGGCGTGGGATAATGGCAAAAAATAAACATCTAATACATTGGGACCTGCGTGTCTAAAATGGCCGCTTTAGATTATTATAAATATCATGTAATGCAAGTTTCAATATGTCCCCCGTTTAAACTGACATACTGAAAAATTGTAAAAATACCTCGTTGTCTAATGAGGTGAGGTAGGACTTATTTCTTTTTGTGATTTTCATCAATTTCATTTAAATAGGCAAAATAGGTTGACTGCAAAACGAGTGAAAAGTGGTATTAGTTAAACTTTAACTAGAAATATATAGGTATTTAACGTATCTTTACTGTATACGATTCAGCTGAAACATTCACAACGTGTGACCAAATTAAAGGCTTGTCATGTGACGTCACTGGAGGCTTCCATTCTGTCCGGAACTCGCTTTTGAGGCCGTCAGCTAAATACTGAGGTCATTTCGGCTATGTTCGGCGCACCGACATCGACACTACGGTTCTAACGATGTTTGGTGAGTTGCGTTGGTTTTATTTATTGAAAATATTTGGTCTGACTTCCAATATTCGGTATATTCTGTGAAAGATAAATTGCATATGACTCGCACCTTCATTTTTTTTTTTTTGTTGGGTGTAAAATCATCGAATAACCCCTCCCGCTCTTGGGCAGAGCGAAAGGGAGTGTCCGACTTCTACTGACTAAAAACCACCCATGTTCCTTCTTCGCCCTCTATGTCGAGGCCACTATAACCGGTGGACTACCCGCGGCCCATATGACTCGCACCTCAGCTTACAATACTCGTATCACTCCCTTTTTTGTTTCGGAGTTGAAAATCCTCACTCACTCCACAGGGGGTTTTTCAGACTCTAACTGACTAAAAACTACCCCGGTTCTCCTACTAGGTTAGTATGGTAACCTAGACCTGTGACCTAGACACGTCACAAGGGGAGGCAATGACAGCGGACCGGTCACTGTGGAGGCATACCGTGAGCACTAAGGTGTTTGAGTTTGAAAGGCGGCGTAAAGAAGAGCTAAACGAGACGAGCTTAAGGGCTGACCATCCGCGGCCATCCAATACAATTACGTCTGAGGGGTGCTGACTTGGGCCGCGGGTAGTCCACCGGTTATCGCGGCCTCGACATAGAGGGCGAAGACTGAACATGGGTGGTTTTTAGTCAGTAGAAGTCTGACACACCCTTTCGCTCTGCCCAAGAGCGGGAGGGGTTATTCGATGATATTACACCCACCAAAAAAAAAAAAAAAAAAAAAGGGGTGCTGACTTGCAGTGAATGTGGACGCACTTTCACGGCAAAAATTGGCTATGTCAGTCACCTGAGGGTACACCAGCGATGCTCTTAATAGTCAAATCCAAGTCGCTGTGGCCGAAATCGGGAATCGGGATCATAATATACTAACACCGAAGATTATGGGAACTAGTTTTCCATCCACGATATAATATCACACATCACTCAACTTAGTCATATTTACTGGGATATATGCTAGCATCCAAATAATGACTAGCACGAGTCTCGAGTTGTTCAGAACAAGCTGAATACGGTGATTTTATTTATACTTTTTCATCATGGTTTATCTCAAAAAACCAATGTGAATGAAGTGTCTTTTTAAACACTTGTCTTTAGCAACTGAGATTTATCTGCTTAGCTACAAAATTCAGCACAAAACTCAAGAAAATTGTAATTAATCGCCCTGATAAAATAACATCCTCCATACTTACTACATCAGTATTTAATTAAAGCCAAGATTAGCTTACAAACAGGTTCACATTTTACTTCTTTATCTAAACAAGGTCTGATATTAAACCCTGTAGTGTATACAGACGTTACGAAAACTCATTTAGGTACTAAACTATTTACTTTATTTAGTAGATCGTTTACAGGATCTTTAAGGATTAAACGACTTGAGGTTTAAGGATACAGTTGTAATTGGGACTTTAGGAGGTATCTAATTATGTTTGATCATTCTCCGCAGTAATCTTGTTCTGCAAATGGTTTGACATTTCAGTGTTATGAGATTGTTAGGTTAGGTTTAACGGTTTTTTTAACTATCTGTTGAACGAGATAGAATAATAATAATAATAATAATTTAATAATAATTTACCAGATGCACCTGGATAATAGTATTTTTTTAAAAGGACATTGCCTTGACCTTAAATGTCTAGTAACTGATAAAGCAATACCTCTAAGTAGCGTCATCTTGTTAAATATCTCGCTAGCATGTGTAAGTAACAATTGTCTATTTACTGAGTAATAATGATTAAAACCACCAAAACAACCGTCTAAGTTCACACAAGTGTCAAAAGATGCCCTAAGTGTAGGTTATATCAGAATTGTAATTGCGTAACGCGTTTTCAATCACTATTCGAAAGATTTGATACAATTTCTTACTTAATTGCTTCTATAATGTAGTAAAAAAAAAAACTAATTAGTCCGTCAGATGTATTTCCAAAACATATTGGACACGTACTTTTTCTTTTTTCACGTAAACAAACAATGAAGACGATACAGTGCTTTGAAAACTCGTGTGACGTCATATTCTAAGACATTAGTATGGCGTTTTTTACCGGTGAGTGACATCACAAACCCCCATTCAAATCTTTGACGCGTTTAATCTTCGTCAATTTTTATTGATTTCATAAACAAAAAATACGTATCCAATAATTTTCGAAAATAAAACAGACGGACTAATTAGAATCATATTTTTTGTCAGTAAACATCCCTATTGTTTGTACTAACATATTAGATATTAAACTTTTTGTGACAGTCACGTATCTTTTAACTACTTTAAGTTATATTTAAGTAAATAAAGTCATAATACTTATGTTAGTACTCAGGAGTAAAAATACTAACCATCAAGTAATCACGCTACAAAATATGGCAAAATAGAAACTAGTAAAATACAGATCGCATTTAAATAAGTATTTAATTATAAAAACTACAAAATGGCTCCTTACAAAATACAATTTATTAAAAACCCTTACCGTACTGAAATCACTACATACCGTACTAGGCCGCTTTCGAATTTCATTTGTCGATTCATATTATAATTGTTCACATTCCATCGATCCATTTCACCGTGAAACATTCCAAAGATGAGTTCGAAACAAGCATTGGAAATTGTTGTACCGTGAATACTGGAATATGTTCGTTTCGATATTAACTAGATCGTTTTTTGCACTACTTATTTGGATAATCGAAGCACAGGTCACATATGGAATGTTCTTACATCATGGGACTCAATGTATTAATAGTATAATTAGCTTATGTTCGAGTTCTTTAAAATTTCACTCGTTACGCACCCAATATTTCTAATCATTCTAGGTAACAGCCATTAAGTGTTACGATCACTTTATATTAACCCACCGTTTCAAATTATTTTACAAAGACACTTGGCTTTCTCTAACACTAACCAAAAGACTAGAACTCATAAATTACAATCCATTCCAAATATCACTTACGGTACAGTGACAGGTAAAAACATTTGAGGATCACCCAATTTTGGTTCAAAACGAATATTCACTTTAGTGTCACCATCACCGACTTCTAAGAAACTATTCCAGTCGAGCATCCAGTAGAAGCCATTTTTCCTTGGAGGTGGTAGTTCAGAGTCTCCTGGTACTGCAGGGGCGGCTCCTCCAAAAGAGTCTTCTAGATCTGCTATTGAAGCTCCGGAGTCATCTGCTGATACTGAAGAGTCGCTGACAGCGTTAGTCTTTGGTTCTTCAGTTGTCGTTGTAGTTGTTGTGGTTGAAGTAGTTTCTGCTGCTGCTGTGGTAGTCTCTTCTGCTTGTCTTTTACTTTGATCATTATTAACATTTACGGGTTCATTGATAGGATTGATGCCTTTGTTCAATGGTATCACTTTCACAGAATCATAGTCTATCGGGTCATAGTTTGGTTTAGATACCGATTTAGTTTTTCTGACTGGCATGTCATAAGGAAGGCTGACCTCTTTCGTTTCCGATGATGACGTATCCAATTCATACGGTAATTCTGGGCGGAGAGGTTCATACAAGAAGTTGTTTGGAGACAAAGAATATGTTCCATCTTTTTTGGTTTTTGAATCACTGCTGGGTGATATCAAGTCGTAGGTAAGTAATATATTTTCTGGAAGTTGAACTGTTCCATCTATAACTCTAGGAGGCGGTAGAGGTTTGAAACCTTCAAGAGGTAGAAGAAAATGATCTTGTCCAGGTTTTCCTTCTAGACCGTGAGCATCCAGAAAAGCTTGTAGTTCTTCAGGGAAATTGTCTATCAGCTTATCTGGCAAGGCATAACTAGGTTTTACAGTTTTATGGTTGAATTTTGCTGTTTTAGGCTGTGGGGTAGTGCTTGGTAACGCAACGACTTGTGTTCTTGGTGGCCTAGTATACAATTCCTGTAGCGAGGACCCATCGCGTGGGGTATAGGGCAGAACCACCGTTAACGTGGGTTCACCCTTCTTGGTAGTCGATTCAACAATCGTTGGGGCTGATGATGATACTTTTACATTTTCAATGTCATCAACAGCTGTATCTTTTACTTTCGATTCTTGAGGATTAATCTCGTTTTCGATCGTACTGAAAGGAGTTGTTGCTTTTTCCTTCTTGTCTTCTATAGATTCCTTGGAAGCTGAAGTTGACGATTTTGAATCTTCAGCTCGTATATCGTTCAGCAATTGCATGATTTCATCTCTACTCAGTCTTGGTAAGAGTTGATTTGTTTGTAGTATACTTTGAACCTGTTTAACGGTTTTTTCTACGTCCAGTGCGGCCCCGGAGACTGTAGCCAAAGCTGCCAAAAGACAGCACCAAAAAAGCTTCATTTTCTGTAACAAAAAATAAAAACAAATTAAAGCATCTCATTTAAAACACGAGTAGCTTTGAATGTAAGACGAGTAGGCGGCCCTCATTTGGATAAAGATTTCAAGGGATCACATTTCATTGATGAAAAAGCTTCCTGTTGTTTGTTTTGAAAATTGATAGGTCAGTAACGATCGAGGACATCTGACCTATTGATTATGTTGCTGCTCAGGCTTATCTTTCAAAATCATCAAAGATGGCAACACAAAAGGGAACTAGAATAGAATAGGCAAGATTAAAATACAATTAGGAATTATCGTCATCATCATCAGCCTATAATGACCCCACTGCAGGGACTCAGGCGGGGGCCTAAGTCCCTGCAGTGAGAGGATGGGCTATCCACAATGCGGGCCCAGTGCGGATTGGTAGATGTCACATGTCTTCGAATTTTTTTATTCTAAGACATGCCGGTTTCCTCACGATGTTTTCCTTCACCGTTTTGAGAGCAGTGGTAATGAAATAAATTACACAAAGTAATGCGCCTGACTGGGTTCGAATCCACGACCCACTATTCGTAAGTCGGGGCCGCCACCACTGGGCCACCACTGCTCTTATGAATATGAATTATGAATACTTGTGCTAATTATGAATACTTGTTCGTAAAAACAAAATAGGCGGTTTTCCAAACACAGTTAATCAACTAAGCATAATATTTAAATTCCCACCAATCCCCGACAAGAAAATAAAGTATACGGGCGACTAGGACTGTATAAGCAGTTGCGGAGTTATCTCTGTAATTACAGTTTGAGTTACACAGCAGTACCATAATCGTAATTCCCAAACTTGGGAAGCAGGCCACGATATCGGGAAGTTGTTATCGTTTCAAAAGTTTCGGCTCCCGGATCACTTATAAGACGCTCCACTCACATCTGCGTTGTATGAGAAAAATGTTATGATCTTTTATAAGTAATGATGGAGCAAACTGTGCGTTTATGTAGCAAATGGGCTTTTGGTGGGATTCGGGGGAATTTTATTGCCATTTGCTTCTTGTTCTTAATTGCTTTTACATCGTTAGGTAAGATAATTACCAACATTACTGTCTATTATTGGAATTTGTTACCGATGACGTGTTGTGTTTTGGTAATAAGGGAAGCTATTCAAGCATCCAGCTTTAGCTCATTTTCTGGGTCAAGTTATTTATAAAAATTCCATCCTGGACACAGTCCGGAAAAAATGTTTTATGTCCCTACTGAATCATTACAATTTCAGATTCAACCAATTTTTTTCAATGTTTTTTTAGAATAGAAGTTTTTCAAACAAAGTTCAGATCCAATGATACAATCCCTTTAAGTTTAAATCGGAGTCCCAAATGACATTCTGAGATTGTCTTCTGAGATAAAAGATCGTCAAGAGCACGATTGTGCAAATCGGAACCTAGTCTTAATAGGCTTAAAGTATGTAATAGTAAAGTATTATCGTTTTATACTTCGGGAGATAGGATGATAGGAATCAGATTTTAGTTAACGAATTTCGAAAGGAACTCCGTGGTATCTGCATTTCAATAAGGAAAAACTTTGTATGAACCCAATCTATTCTGTGTGTTAATAGCTACTTACCTTGTCGTAACGTAGGCAAAGCCCGTATAATATTTTTTTTGAAACCTCTTGTTTATTTGCTCACACATTTCAATAGTTATTTCTAGCCTCCAAGTAATGTAAACTGTCCCATACAAGGATACGGATTTCATCAGTAAAACTGACAGCGACCGGTACGTCATCGTAACAGGTTCATGTTATCACCGCACTATTCCATAGTTACATCATCGTGGAGTACGTGCGTCAGAAGATCAAGTACGTGGAGAGAGTCGTACGTTGAGAGTGCAGAACAGTTGCTCGCGCCACAACGTCATCTTTAATTAAGGGCTTGTTTACAGAGACGCGGGGCGTCGCGCGACGCGTGCGGAAGGCTCGTCGCGTGCTATTTTATTAATTTACTGAGATGCGGGTCTACCTCAACAAACGCTGCATTTTAAACTAACGAACGAAAAATCGCTTCTCGTAATATCGTCGTTTGAAATCGTTACCGTTTTCATACATCGCCATGCGCTTGAATTAAAAACGCACAACGCGCCGTGCTATGCCCCGCGTCTCCGTAAATGAGGCCTAAAGCGTTCGTGGTGTGAATATCAACGTGTTATCTGCTGTTTTAGATGTGTTGTGCTGATCACATTCTGTTTAATTGTCGAAATCCGCTTTATGGGAAACCGGTTAATAGTAACAGTTGCTACAACAGTCACACAAATCTGAACTTCAGACTGCTAATTTAGAAATTACAGGACAAGACGCATGTTATTCCCAAAGGGTTTGGCACAGGAGTACTTTATGGTACACCCTCATTTCGCCAGCTATGTGTTAGTTCCATGTTATAGAGAGCGAGCCTACCTAACTTAGTAACACTTTTTTTTTTGAAGAGTGGGAAAACATTAATTGACTCCTCCCGCTCTGGGCAGAGACTTCAACTGACTAAAAACCACAAATTTTCCTTCTTAGCCTTTTGTGTCGAGGCTACGGTATCTCTTTCGAAAAACCCGCAACTCCGACAGGAACTTAATAACCCTTTATCGAAAAACTCAATAACTTTTTACTCATTCTGAAAAACGAGCCCAGTCTGTCGTAGCAGCAATACACTCTTAGTATTATAAAATAATGTACTATTTTCCTCCCCTTTAAAGTCAACAGGAGGGAAAAATAGGTTACTATAAGGTTTGTAGGCCACTGGCTTGGCTGCAATTAGCGACAAGTGCCATAGAGCCTGTCTGGATGAAGAGTTTTACGTGCAATTGCACAAATAAAATGTTTGCGTTCGCTGCTTTTATTATGATAGTTAAGCGTTTAAGTAAGTGGCTATTAAATTGAGATGCGATTGAGAGTTAAGAAAAAGCGCATTGAAATCTTAGATTTCAGTTATTTATTAAAAAGGTTGGTCAACTAGAAAAGCAAATGATAATTTCTAATACACGTAGTAACACTTTACGTTTCGCACTGTAAATGTAATAATAACAGCACCATTTTAGGATGCACTTGTGTATTTTATTTTAAACTTCATGCTCACAAGGCATTCTCTACCAGTCAATCTTAATCCTTATTTTACGAGATTCTGGAAAAACGCAAATGAATTTAGACAAGTGTTCTGGATTGGCGACCGCAAACCGGAAGACGTTGCGTTGGAAGGCCTCCCACTAGGTGGACCGTTGACCTGGTGAAGGTTGCGGCCCACCCGCTGAATGCGAGACACACGGGACCGGTCAATGTGGCGACACCTGGGGAGGCCTATGTCCAGCAGTGGACGACTTTTGGCGGAAATGATGATGATGATGATGAGGAAGTGTAAATATAATAGCACTCGTGGCACAAAAAAGCAGACTTATTGCTATCTATCGACGATCTATATAAAGTCATGTAGGTTAATAAACTACATACCACGAACAAGCATGAATATTACATACCCCTGTCTTGTTCTGCAGTGACAATGAAATTTTAATTGCATGTCATCATGTATCGCGTACCGTGTTAATTTAAGGACTCAACACATTTGAACGGTAAGCTTACATGATACGTGTCTGAAATATTTTCACGTTATTTTGGGGATTTTGCGGTTTGATTTACTTTGTGTAGTGTTTTCTGTGTAGTACAGTTTTGAAAAATTTACACTACAATTTATATATAGAATGCATTGTTGTAAAACACACATATTAAATGGGTTTTTAAAACCGTACATCGTTTTGCAGTGGCATCAGATGCCACTTACTGATTCATTACGTTTTTTTACGCTCAATAGGCTTGCATTTTACACCTGACGAAAAGAGCGATGATATATTATAGTTCTAAACGAGTGAATATCTAAGTATTAATGTACAATTCGTAACAATATAGGTATTACTGAATACTCTCTCGGTTTCTGTGTTATTATCTTTATTGAATTAATTTTAACGCTAACGATAAATATCACTGTTATACTTTAGCATGTTTTCTCACAAATCAGATCGTCTAAGCAAGAAAAATATTTATTTATTTATTTATTAGGCTTCTCAACAATGAGTACACTGTTACAATTATAATTCGTACATTGCAAACTTAAGACTAAGCGCCTCATTACTTACAGAGAAGCACAGCATGCACTACCTTATGCGCATAGAATTACACAATTCTATGTAATATCTTACGATATATGACATATTTACACGAAACATTCTCTACCTTCCACTACGATTATATCCCTATAAAATATAGATAAATACCATTGTTCACGATATACTACACCACAATTCCTCATTCGTCTTGACATCACAACACAAATCTTCGCGACTCAAACTGTACAAGTGTGAACAACCCTTCACAACATGTCTACGGAGTGTGACGTTTGAACACGAAAAACTTTCTACGCTGGCTCGTTTAACATTTGTGATGCAATATCTCTGTGAGTTGTTCATTACTAAGCAATATGCTTGATAATTATTTACTGTTGTTTATGGGACGAACAAAGTAACACGCCTATAAACTCCAAAGCGGTAATAGGGGGGGGGCTTCAATCGGGTACTAATTCAGACTCAAGGGCTGCTACCTTTGCATAACCCTTCCGAGATTACAGGCGTGATGTTACGTGTGTATCCCAGTTTAAAAAACGGAAACGAATTTTGCCAGACTGGTTAGTAGATATCTTTTATATGCAAACAAATAAAAACAGTAGTTTTATTTAAACTAACAACATACTACAATACAGCGACAACTGGTAATGTAGCCAAAAAAATTACAACATTACCACATTGTACGACAACGCTTAGCCTCTGGCCAGGTAAAAACCAGCCTTTGGGTTACGGGAAACCTGCCTAGCCTTTTCTCAACTATATTGCGGTCGACGGCATCCAGTCTAACCGGACCCAGCTGAAAACCAGTATTTTACATGAAATAATAAGACAATTGACCTCCACGACCCAACTCCTTGGTATGACTGGTTGTCAGACTTTGGGTAAAGGGAAGAATCGACTAATAATTGACTGGAAAATTGTGATCTTGTTCGTGCTGAAACCCGTCATGTTCAGTTAGCGTAACTTATGTTATTTGTTGAATATGCATAACTAATCACTGATCTGTTATGCATATTTGATGCGCGTCTTGTAGTTTCGCTCATGAATGGAAATTGACGCATCCCGCATAGATTTATCTATATCAATGACACTTTTCGTTGTAATTTTATAACTCAAGAACAGGCTCACCTATCCAAACCAAACGTTTAGGCTTTGTTTGGACTATTTAGTAGATGGTTTATGTGAAGTTTGCACAAAATCGGTCGAGCGGTTCGTTATTTATCACATTTTTTGTAACGTCTATATAAATACAAAGAGAATCCTGACTGACTGACTGACGCATCAGTCACGTCCAGTCCAAACCCTTGGACCTAGAAAGCTGTAATTTTGCACAGAGGTTCCCTTCATAATGTAGACAAGGAATTAGGAAGGATTTTTCGAAATTCAACCCCTAAGGGAGTTAAATATGGGATGAAAGTTTGTTAGGATATTTTTCGACATCCTTGCGAGCGAAGCCGCGGGCAAAAGCTAGTATTCAATAAATGGCGGATCATTTTGTTAATGGGGATTTCGCTGTCAAATTGAAAGTTTTTTCAGTGTTGACAGTACAAGCATGTTGTTATGTCATTCATTTCTGCCATTTCATTTTGTTCAAATGAATGAGATTTTTTTAGATTTACAATTAGTCCCGGTAGGTAGCGCTGCTGTCCGGGCAGGACGACGTCTGCCAGGTCTGATAGTTGTTTATATAATATATGTTTGTCTTAAGGTTCTCTGTTGATCAAATAGCATATTAAAATCAATTACATAACACGCAGCCTGCATCTTAATGCATGACATAAGTCGGCTTGCCTGCCGGGGATGTGGGTTGTTCGGAAGAGATACCGCGGCCCCATTACTTAAGTCGTCACTTAGACGACGTCGTCATCGTCGTCGTTTATACTTTTGTATGATAGAACTCTCAAGTAATCATTAAAGCTCTATGAGTGCGACAGCATTTACACTCAAAACTTTCCTCACGACATTTACCTCACTTCTCCTCATCACAGGCCTATGCCACAGGCCCACACCAAGCCAACCGATATCGCCTACCTCAACATCAATATTAATACAGTATAAACTCAAAAGATGCTCAAACAGAAACAAAGACAAGAAATGAATGACGAAATTCAATAAAACCGAAAACGAAAAAGATGTCGTCAACAAAACGGGATCGTCTCCACCGATCCCGGGATCCGATTTGATACAAAACATGGGAAAATCACTAGTGACCTCAAAGATAAACTTTGTTTGTGCGACAACAATGGTTAAAACAAACAAAGTCATATATGTCCTGATTTCTATTCATCGGTTTGCTCTCATTTTCGCCATTATTATTTCCTTTGTATGTTGTGTACACAGTTTTTATTTATAAGCAAGGTAAGACAAAGGCTTTTGATGTTGTTTAAGAGTAAATACGTAGACGCTTGTAACAAAATTTGATATTAATATCAGCTTGCTCCTTTCGTTAGACGATAGGACCGCAATCACTGACTCACTAGATTTATTACCAATGTTGAATATAATAATCAACAGATACATCTCTGCCTACGGGATTTGAGCCGTGGCGATATGTTATGTTTCTTACTGCGGTATTCAGAGATATTATTTTAATGATTACCCTAAGCCGTTACTTAGTAAACGTTTGACATATTTTTGTATGACAAAACCTCAGACCAAATAAAGTAAAGACGGAACTCTGCGAACAGCAAAGTGAGGCCAGTCAAACTACACTTTGCCGTGTACATACACAATACACGCACACACGTACAACATAAACTACGCCTTGGTCTTAAACTTTTTATTTGGTCTGAGACGTGTGTGCGTGTATGCGAGGCGTAGTTTGGCCGGCCTCACTTTGCTGTTCGCAGACAAAACTATCAAAACCTTTTCTAAGTACCCTTAGTAATCATTAAAGCTCGCTGAGTGCGGCAGTTACTGCGGTACCCAGATATATTCAATGATTACTTAAGCCGTCACTTATTAAAGATTTGACATACTTTTGAATGACAAAAGTGTCAAAGCCTTTGACTAATGATAGCCTAAGTAATCATTATAGCTCTCTAAGTGCGGCACTTAGTAGTTTGGTTTTCAAATGCGAGACACCGGCCATCTAGTATAAAAAAAATGACGTGCAAAAGAGTTTATAACCACCTTTTTGCAAAGTAAACATCATTTATCATTTAACAATATTATCAACTAAATTATATCATCGACACATAACCAAGACGCGTAACAAGAAAACATAAAAACGTCCGCACTATATTTACCTAAATAATAGATGTCTCAATATTTTTCTATGAAAATCTTTGTTCGTACAGTAGGAAACATCACCTGAGTCAATAAGCACTTGTTTCCTCGACTTGTGAAAGCAATTGTGTTTGTGATACAAATAAATAAAACTGGGAAAGGTAATGTCCTTTCGGGGCTTGATCTAGGTATTGTTATTTTATGTCAAAGGTGGTTTTAGAAATAAAATATTTCTTTAGTATCTTTTAGTATTGTCTCAGAAAAAAAGTAGAGAAATTGATTCCCGGTTTGACTTTGACACACTGTTTTACACCTAGCTTTTCTGAAGAACCTTACCAAAGAAGTTAGTGTATGTCTATCTAGGCCAACTCCTGTTGGCATTGCCAAACACATCTGCCTTGTGCCGTATACCTTTTGTTTGTTGCCTTCCACACATACTCCACATTTTCAGTTCATAATTTAAATGAAAAAAAGTACATTTAAGTAGGTATATAAACAGTTATTTCGCAAAAAACTATTTGTCTTTCAGGCAAATCTGTATATACAAAGCAAATAAGACTTACTACTGACGAAAGCCCCTAAACATGATTTGAGTCACGTGTTACTCCTTTGACCTTTATATGCTCGCTAAGAACGACTTTATCCAAGAGGATATAAGTAAAGACATTGGTATGTATATCTTACACCATAGCGTACAGTGGAGCTCTTGGCTAAATAGAATAACAGCACAATAACAACAACAGCCTTTTTTTAGCCTGGGTGGTGCGAGATGGATTGTTGGAGTATACTCACTAAAACCCTCCCATGTTCGCCGCCTTCATAGCCCTTTGTGTTTCGGGGACCGTGTCCCGTGTCTCTTTCAAACAGCCTCACAGCCCCGGCAGCCGTCATCTCTTCCTAACAACAACAGCCTAATGGGTCAATCTTTAGGTAAAGTGGCGCGCGCCTAGGTTGGTTCGTGGACGGGTGACCATCCATTACACACTGAATCGAAAAGCAGGTGCAGCCGTTCTGTCATTTGTAGATCTTTGACAAAAATAACAGTTAGTCAGTGGCCCGGAAGTCTGACGACCAGTTGTCAAGGGGTATCATACCATATATTACTTAACACCTTCAGTGCTGGGAGCCCTGGGAAAGGTAAGACTAGTAGGTTGTAGTCTGCAACCAGTCTTACCTTAGGTTAGACTGGTGGTCATGACTTTTCGGTTGATTGTATTACCCAGTACCATCTGAGTTGTGGATAGGCAGATGCTTAGAAAAAATCATCAAATTGGTTTCTTTTGTGTAGATATCGATACCCATAACATATCCGGAGTGTCGCTAGCTTTAATTTAACGAAGTATAACATAATATTACGGCTGTAATAGGGTCACCAAAAAAATCTAATTAGTCCGTCTGATAGATTTTTAAAAACGAATGGACACGTAACAAAAGATGAAAACGATACAGTGCTTCAAAAAGTCGCGTCACGTCGTGTGACATCACAAGGTTAGTACTTTTTTACCCACCAAGTGATGTCAATAGCCCCCACTCATGATCTTTGACACGTTTTATTTTCGTCAGCTTTTATTAATTTGATAAAACAAAAAACACGTATCCATTATTTTTCGATAATCTAACAGACGGACTAATTAGATTTTTTTGGTGTATAATACCCTATTACAATGTAAGCCAAGTCAGAGGCCACGGGCGGCATAAAAACTCTTACACCGGGTTTGGCTTTATTTTCTTTCTCGTGTGGTTAATACCACACGAGAAAGAAAGAGGGAACAACACTAGTACACAACCCAACACTAGTACTGTACATATATTAACATATTTCGACGTGTATCCAGACGAAGAAACGAGCCACAGCTAGAGTAGTTTCTAAACCGATGGCTACCTATTCAAATGTCAAATGATTTATTGCGTTACAACACGAAATGTATCGAGTAGCAATGATTTCAAATATTTACCGCAAATTCATTCTGTACACGCAAAATAAATGTTGAGATGAATCTTAGATTATGAGTATCTACTGTGAGTGAATGCTACTTTCTAGCTTATATAATCGTAGTTTGTCATAAAATAAATAATAAACATCACGCGTGTGATCCCCGAAGGGTTTCTCATGTGGTCACCACCTACATATCTGCCACATTCCCCGTATGAAAAATTATGAATATAAAAAATAACTTCTGCCAAGTCAAGAAGTGAACTAAAAACAATTCGATAATTTAGATAAGAGCACCGAAATAAATATAATCAATTAATCTAAAAAGTGGTAATTATTTCACAACTTATGGCCAGAAGATTCGTAGTCACACTTACAGTATTATGAATAATAATACTGACATGTCGCCTCATTATATATTTATCTATCCTCACATAACTAACTTCAGTAGAAGTCGCCAGAAGTTAGACAGTAACAAGAATTTATTTTGCTAAATTGTCTACATATTTCAACACTCCGAGTGAAAGGGCACGCATTAATAATAAATTCCGCAAATGTGTTTCACTTCCAAATTTCTCGACATTCGCAGGACCACCTGTGAAATCTGATAAGTCATTTCACATTAGACTAAAATCATGAGATATTTTAACCTCATTCAGTGGAACATGACAACTGCATTAAATGCGTTTGTATCTCTACGTCGACTTTCCATAGGATAGACATAATATTCTTTTCAGTATTTTATTATCTGTCTAACTTTACCCCAACTATTTTGAAGTCTGCTTCCAGACTCACTGGATGCAGTTGAATACCACTATTTTACATGGAGCAACTACTTCCAAAACCCAGTTAGTACCTACTGGATAATCTGTTTAGTAGGATACCCCTAGGTAAAACATGTTTTCAGACTTCCGAGCCACGACGACTGCCGAAAATCAACAATTAATGACAGAATCTATGGTTTAAAGTTTCAGAGAGGAAAGTTTCCGAGGCACAGAGGAAACTCGATAGGTACATATTGAAACCCCTTCACAGGCCAACCAGAAGATCAACCCGAGCGGCTGGTATTTTTTTACCGAGAACTTCTTTCCTCAAACCTTTCAGTATCTAAGGCTCTAAATTATAGTAGACAGAATAGAATGCAAAAATCAAAATCAAAACTCATTTATTCAAACTTCAGCACTTTTCGAACGTCAAAATTTACTTTACTTATTTACAAGAGACAGTCCCCTAAAACGACCCCCCCCCTTCGACACGTCCTAGTGTTTTAGCTGGAAAGAAGAAGTGGCGGAACAAACTCCCCAGCAACACATCTGTCTGTTAGGTTGGTTAGAAGAACCAGACTCGATACAATAGTAAGGTAAGGTAATGACTACAGACACAAATATTAAACAAAAATTAAAAAGTATATAATAATAAAAAAATATGCAATTTGTTTATTGCTTCAAATGGGAACCTGCAATGCCATAGATGATTTCAAGAAGCCATAACCAATCCTTATCAAGTGATTCACTGACCTGTTTACCCTACCATATGAAACAAATCTAATTTATCGCCCATCCTCAACAACATAAGGAAACCCTTACCCAACTCTTTTACAATTTGCATGCTACGATAACCAACAGATTTTCTCATGAACATCAAATATAATATTATTGCATCTACGGCAACCAAATGAAATAAGGGACGGAGTCAGAGGGCTAGGTAGTAGTATATATATTATGTTAAAGGGAGCTCGATCCGCCCTTAGATTTACATATGGAAACAATGAGATGGAAAACAGTTCGCGTGAGATTCATGTGTGATAGTGATAACAATAACAGTGGTGGGTGTGGACCACGGATGGCGGGATCGGCTGTTGAGAGCCGAGATTGGGTTGAAATACTTTTGATACTCACTTTGCACCCTTATCCGTAAAATGCGGTATCAAGTCACAATATATCTTTTGTATATATTGCTGTTACGCCTTCTCATGGGATTATAAGATAAAGTAGGGGTGAGACCACCTGCTTTAGCAGATACACTGACTTGTGAAATATATTTTATTCTGCATACTTGGCTTATCTCCGTTAAGTAAGGCTGCTGTGATTAAAATTGAGTCCGGATACCTATAACATTTTAGGAAAAATTAGATTTGTTCAAAAAAACAAATTTATTGGAACAAATCTAATTTTTAAATTTAATCGGTTTTCTACTGATCAGAATATCAAAAGAATTGTCTTTTGATATTCTGATCGGTAGAAAACCGATTAGATTTGATTATAACATACAATTATTCTAACATACATAAATAGATATAGCCAGCCAAGTAAGAACATAATGTACGATATTTCAAGACCAACTAATACCATAAAGAATATTATAAGTATACAAGGGATGTTAATTTAAATGTATACAACAAAAAGACGATTGTGTCTGAATAAAAGAAAGACGTTCAAATAATACCATTGACTTCTGGATAAAACTACCAACGAGATTCTCCCTTAATTGTTGGTACACAAACAATAATAAATAGTACATGACCAGGTATCGACATAGACAATATCCGTTGAAATATGATGTTTATTTTGTTATCATAGTGTATTTACAAAGCGCCGCCGTTGTTAGGAGGAAAGTCGAAACGGTTTGTAATCATAAAATAAATATTTCTTGATAAATGGAAGAAAATAAATGAGTGCCAGCAACAAGTCGACAAATAAAAGTAAAAGGATAAAGTAAGAATAAAAAGGATTATATGCGGGAAAATACTATTATGATAATATTATAATATTCCGAAGAAACTATTTATCACAGTCATCCTTTAAGTATTGACCTCGGTTGTTAAACCGGTATATTAGGGCTTCTGCAGTTTTGAAACTCTAGGTTCTTCTAAAGAACTTTTTCAGATATCGATTCTTCAATCCAAGTTGCACCCCTAACTACTTTATCATAATACAATGTGGGCAATTTGGCTGACAGCAACATAGTGACTGGCTGGAAACTAGATGTCCAATTTTCACCGTACGACGTTGTCTGAACTCCACCCACCCGATACAATCCCTTTGTTGTACTAAGACAGGCTGTGCGACAATATTGCGTAGACATACATAGGTGAGTGCTTTAATATACCTATCTCATTTTGCTATTCGAAATTCAGCTCTTTTGACGCAAAACAGCCTGAAGGTAGACACATAATAAAATACGTATGAACCTAGGCCTGACTATAGCTAATATATGGCAGCAAAGATAAACCCTTTCAATCTAGTCCTTCGAGCCGGATCCAATGTAATTTAAGTTGGATTTCTTGACGGCGTCGCTGATATTTTTCGGCGCCTTAGCGCTTGTAAGACATTTTTTTAGCGCCCTTACATCTCTATTCCATTTGAAGGAAACGTTAATTTTGACGAATAGCCCTTTGATATGGATATACTGTATTCAGCAATATCATAGTTTATGTCGTGAAAGGAAACATTTGTAGTGGAATTTGGACTTTGTTTCGTACTGTTTAGAGCTCGCTTTTATTCATTGTTCACCGTACGTTGTAAGGTATAAAGCACAATATTTTCGTTTTATTGCTTCCGTTTGTCCGTCTATTCACTTACTTAAATTATGTATATTGTGTTGTAACATCGTAACATAATTGTGTTACCCACTTTGGCAAAAATGTAGGCGATTGATATTTACATGTTAATTTGGGAGTAAAGCCATACACATTATTTATTATGGAAATCAAACCTTAAAAGGTTTTTTTTGTAAGTATATATTTTTTTTTACTAGGTGTATCTCACGATTTAGTCTGCGTATATCTTGTACTTATTTTATATTTTTTAAATATTTTTATGTTAAGTAGGTATTATGTGTCCTTCTCCATGTTCGAGGCTACCTTTGTCTCTTCATCCTCTTCTATCAGTCTGTGGCTGAGTTCTGAATAAGTAATATCTAAGAGGGAACGGGGGCTGCGACTCTCCATATTTGGATAAATATTGTAAAACCTTCCATTGTTTTTTACATAATCGTCAACAGGTATCTGAAAAAAGCCTCTTCGAAAGAAGTTTCGTAACTATGATCGCAAACAGTTAGTTAACTTGAACCATGAATAATGATGTCACTAAGTCGAAAAAACTAGACAATTTTGCAACCAGAACGTCTGCCTTGGTAAGCTTATCGAATTTTTTAGATTATTTTTTAGTTGCTATGTTGTTGTGTCATTGGGTTTTCCCACTAGCATTTAATTTTGGAAAAAAGGCTTGCGCTCTGTTATATTGGATATAACTTATCTGGCAAAATGTGGGTGTACATCAGATGTCATTTTAAATCATCCGATAGATACAAGTGTTATATTTTAAGCTCATTATTGTTCATGCTCAAGTACTGCTGGGAAAGAAGTATCTGATGAGATGACGACTAATAGAGAACTATGAAAATACAAAAATTAGTTAAAAAGCTAAAAATCTCGTTTTCAGTCAGGTTTTTTAGTTTTTTAACTACTTTTTTTTTTATTTCCAACTTTTTAGTTCTTTTGTGTTGTCGCAGATGATTTAACTTTTGTGTTTGTTTATAGGTTTTGTGACTTTGAATTTCTTTTAAACATATAAGTATCATATATTTTTGTAATTTCCTTTTAAAATCCTTCTTTTCGATATCCTACGCGATGGGAATTGGTTTTTTTTTAAATCCACGATATGGCCCTCAAAATCCGGGAATTTCTTTGTTATTTAATTTTAATGTAGCCAGTGACTCTCGCGCTGTCAAGACGAATCTAACGACGTATATTTTATTCAAATCCCTACATCCGTTGAGGAGTTATGAGCGAACAAAGAAAAGGACATACGTACTCGCCAAACACATAACCCTCCTTTTGGGCTTCGCCGCAGTCGGGTAAAAACACATACTCGCTGACCCCAAATGAATTGAGATAAGGGCAAAAAAATGAAAAGATCTGCTTTACACGAAAAAAGGTTTCAGAAACTGTAGACTAAATATTTATTAAAACAAGGTGCTTTCAAAGCAAAATCAACCCCCTAAATCCCAAGGGTAAGCATACGTGCAATAACTCCATACTCTAATCTTACATCATAATACTACTAAAATATGATGCACTGCCAAACACGGTGGACATTAGCCAGCCGACCATATTCGACCCACTATAAAGGAGGCTATGTTTATGACGGTACGACTATAAACCAGGATGATTCATCGACTAGTGTGCCACTAACTTTATTACACAACCGGTGACCGGATATCTTGTATAAGTGGATAATCTTCATTTCACTTTATAATCTTGTTAAGTAATAAAAGAATCTGGCAGTAATGCATGGAATTGGGGCAATGGCGGAACTTGTAGGTCGCATCTGTTTTGCTGATTGTCTGTAGTCTACGGAATTTGGTGGGTTAGTAGCTGACTTACTTAATCAGATGTCGCATTTACTGTACTCTTTTATCGGCAGACTAAAACCGATATATAAACGATACATCGACTTACACGTAACCTCTTGCTTGCATTCGTAGTTTAGCAGTTTCCTGGTACAACTGCTAAATTGCTGCAACTGCTAAAGCTGCTGTTGACTTTAGCCAACAGCCGTATTAAGTAGAGTTTGTAAGTCTGTTTTTTTTATTTTGTTTTCATTGGACGATTGACAGTGTTTAATTTTCAGTAAGTCTGTTCTGTCCTTTTGCTAGGAAAAGACATTTCCCACCGCTCCTGGTTATATTTTTAATAAGAGCCGGTCGCAATGAAAATAACTCTAAAAACGGTGAATAACCCAATATTATACGTACATTGACATGAGTAAACTTCAACCCCGTAAATAACAAAGTGGCCAGTCCATAAGAGCATCGCCCCTCAATTCACGTGGTTTAACAAGAACGCATTTCACGTGACCTTACGCATGACAAATAGAACCCTAGGTCGAAGACAAAAGGTTCTCTACCCACATAATGGAACAATATGTAAGTAAATGTGGGCGTATGTGGTTTCACTTGTTTTGTGGGTTCCACGTGAAACTAAAAAGGTGACCTATTGCCAAAATGCTATCTAAAATCAGATAGGGACAAATATATTATTTTGGCCTCTACGGACCTACATAATTTTCAGCCAGGACTTTTCTAAACTTTGTTGGATGCAGAGGAGGCCTGTGTCCTAGCAGTGGAAACATTAATAGGCTGATGATGATGATGATGACATCTTCAACAAATCAAGAAGGGATAGTCAAAAAATTTTGTTGATAATACACTTTTGTTGATAATATTGACTTGTGTTGAAAGTGAAAGGTCACTTGATTTGATGTAGATCCTTGTATGTTTTAGAATGAGATGGAATGGTTGGTCTTGTGTTTGCTCGCGGTGACCACGAGGCCCCGGGTTCGATTTCCAGTGGGTGTTATTGGTTTAGTAAGGCAACATACACGCTTCTTGTTACGTAGAACTCAAAAATAACGATGAAAACTTCCTGTTTTACTCATCGAGGATAATAGGTGCAATCCTATGTGAAAATAGAAGTTTTACATCAAATCCAAATCCTTTTAGGCATTTCATTTTTATAATCTCAAATGAATTTAATAGAAAAAGTTAAACTTAAATTATTCAATGAAATTTGTATATAGATTAAACATGATTAATCCTTAAAATTCATTAAGCAAAAACGATTTCGCAAAATTACAAAATCCTCATATGTCACTTGAGCTGAAAAGTGCTCATTTAACTTTGAAGCTTATAACAAATTGATTAATTAACCTCTACAAGTTTGAACGCATAAATTAGACCAATAATAAGTCTCGCAACTTCATATTATTGTTAAATATCATTCAGTAGTTAGGGGTCATGGCCTTAAGCATTAGAGACTGCGTCCACCGTGTCTTTTTGCAGCGCATTAGCGATGGAATTTCAACATAACACGACGTTTGTAATTTTTTAAAGGGTTTGGCAGAAATGTACCCATTAGTACAGTCACGGGCACCAATATGTATACACGAAGTAACTTTTAAAAGTGATTTGCTCCTACGGTGTTGAGTAAATTTTTAAGTTTTTACGAACATGGAATTTCGGAAGCCATAGTTTTACGAAATGTGTCTTATCTCAAAGTAGAAAATTTTATTTCCTAAGAAAGTAACTGTTCCTAATAATAATAATAAATGACTCGTGACGTCTGGATTTGTCCCTGTTTCTCTATTTTCGTGAGTCCCTGTCCACGACGCGTCGTGGCTGCTACAGAGTAATTCCTGATGGAAAAACCCAATAACACTTTACCCGACCTGATAATCAAACCCAAGACCTCATGCACGGCCCCGTCGGGGCTGCGAGTCCCGTCGGGGCTGCGGGTTGTTCACAAGTCAACTGAACCATGACTAGGTGCCACTACGTTGCTATAATGATGCTGTCACGATGTCCCTAGACAACGAAGAACGGTGAAAAGTTACACGACATAGATGTTGTCAGCGTAATCGAAAAATCGCGCTGAAGTAGCCACGCCGCCGCCGTGGGCGAAGGGCTTTACCCTCTATCTCATTGAATTTAGAGAGGGTTAAATTGGTTTTAGAGAGGGTCACTCCACTGTGGAACAAGTACACAGAGTCTATTCTGTGATCAGAGAAAGCTTAGAAAAAAAACAATTCTGCTCTGCTGCTTTCCTTGACGTACAGCAAGCATTTGACAGGGTTTGGCATAAGGGACTGTTGTGCAAAATAAAACTTCAGCTACCCCATGCTTTCTTTCCGGTAATCCAGTCTTATCTCAGTAACCGAATTTTTCAAGTGAAACATGGAGAGTCGAAATCCTCGTTTTATGACATCAAGGCTGGAGTACCGCAAGGTTCAGTGCTGGGACCGGTGCTGTACAACATCTTTACCGCGGACCTGCCTCATACCCCAGGTGCTGTGACTGCCACCTATGCTGATGACACCGCCATTTTATCATGCAATGCTTCTCATATCCAAGCCTCCACTGTATTACAAGATCAGCTTGATAAAACTGAAGAGTGGCTCAACAAGTGGCGAATACGTACCAGCGCGTCTAAATCGACTCACGTTACTTTTGCACTCCGTAAAGGGGACTGCCCTTCGGTTAAGATTGGCAACGACGAACTCCCACACAAAGATTCGGTCAAATACCTAGGCTTTACCCTGGATAGACGCCTGACCTGGAGAGGACATGTCAAAGCTAAGAGAGCAGAACTTGATGCCCGGTTCAAAAGCTTATACTGGTTGCTAGGGCCACAATCAAGACTTCAACTGAATAATAAGCTGCTGGTGTATAACACTATCTTAAAACCAGTATGGACGTATGGTATTCAAATATGGAGCACTGCCAGCAAATCAAACCTAGCCATCATCCAACGTGCCCAAAACAAAATTTTGAGAACCATAGCCAATGCCTCATGGTACACTACCAATGCCGAAATACACCAGTATCTAGAGGTCCTTACTGTGGATGAGGAGATCCAACATAGAGAATCTCACTACCTGGAGCGGTTGAGACATCACACCAACCCGCTTGCGCGTGGCTTGATCGAAGACTCTATTGTACAAACAAAAAGGCTAAAGAGACGGCATGTCCTGAAAAACCTGTAAATATTATAAGGGGATAAGGCTTGAGGAAGCCAGACCCCAACCGCCAGTGACATTATAACTCTCCAGCTTATAGTCAACAGACTGATCGCAGGAAGAACCTATAAAAAAAAAAAAAAACTCATTGAAAATGCATTAATTAGAAGTACATAGCGAATTTATGCAAGTACCTAACTCAGCGTCTCCATATATTTAAATAACATTTGTCGCCCCCACATAATGACTCGGACCTTGGACTGGAAAAAGGTATTTAATATTAAAGTCGTATGCATAAGGCAGAATTTGAATTAAGTGACTGCAGTAAGGACGAGGATGGAAAATAAATATAATTTAGGCTTCCGTGAATTGCTTTTTAGTTGTCGAGGCCACAGTCTAGAAAAGGGACTTGATAAGATTGTGGACAATTCTGCCATGAGATCAATAAACCCGAAGATATTTTTTTGGAATATTTTTACTGTTATTCTGAATAATTAACCAACTATCAGGTTTCTTTACAAAACATTGTACATTACTTTGAAAATTCATTATGCACATTACACAGCTAATATAATTAAAAATTAAATTATGCGCGGGTAAAGTGACCGTAAAGTTTTTATTTTCACACATGCCTTACAAAACTAAATGTTATGCAGACAAAGAAGAAGTAGATATTTCTAAATATATTATAAGGATTCATGGACGGCTCATATTTTTTTTTTTTTTGGGGGGGTTAGGATATCATCAAATAACCCCTCCCGCTCTTGGGCAGAGCGAAAGGGAGTGTCAGGCTTAAACTACTGACTAAAAACCACCCATGTTCCTTCTTAGCCCTATATGTCAAGGCCGCGGTATCACTTGCAACATCCCGCAGGCCCGACGGGCGACGGCTCATATCTCAAGTGTGTATGCGGCTTGTCTCCACAGACAATGGTCTTCCACCTTACATCATGCTTGCATGTTCTGACACCTGCACCCTCAGTGATCTTATGACTGCATCAGGGAGTGGAGTTTACATAGCTGAATGACACGATAAAAAGAAGTAAAGTAGTATTGTTTATTTACATTTTCTCCACTTTCATATTTGTTTCAGAAAAATAAAACCTTTTTTGAACAACTTGGTCTTTTCGTCCTGCTTTTGAAACTAACTGGAAATTCTCCAAAAACCTCCAGAGAAAACGAAATAGAATTAAACGTATTTTTTGCTTTACTTCTTCGTATATGCGAATTTACTCGCTAAGCTACGTATCTCATCATTTTCCGATTTCACGATCATTCGGATCTCGCGCCTCCAAAACAGTTTCGAGGCGGCCTTCTAAACGGATTCAATTTATTTTTACTGGCGCGTTTTGCGAACCGTGCTGCACCACCGTACGTTACCAGTTTTCTGTTATAAGGATAAGGAGTTATACTGCTAATATATTAGAGTTTAATATCGGTATTATATCATTAGGAAAGGTAGACTTATTTGTAATGATGATAGAGGTGGTTTTTCAATGTGAAATAAGAGACGGGATGTTTTGCTGGAATATTTATACGCCACATCTTCTGCTCAGCCAAAACACTTGGAAATGGTGACAAAAAAACTCAAAACTCAAAGCATTTATTTCAGTTAAACCTTTATAGGCACTTTTGAATGTCAGAAAAACAATTCATAAAAACAAAACTACGAGTGCAATACGTCATTCCGAAAGCCACCACGCCGAGCCACACGCCGCCGAATACCAGCAACAACGAGCACCGCGAACACGTAAGCACGCAGCGACGCACACTGCTACAACGAATGCACGAGACTCCGAATCACGGAACAACGAATGCACGCCGCAATGCCCAACCGCCGCCCCGCGACCCGGAGCCCCGCGCACCCGCCGCCGAAGCACTCATTGCACTCTAAAGCTACAGTCACAGACACAAGGTATAATAACTTGTGAAAGTACTGTAGTTGCCCATTCCTTAGCGTAGATCTCTATGGAGAAAAAAGGGCAAGAAACTCCATAGACACCCTATGTGAACTCCATGTGATTAGCAGTCGGTCCATGTATACTGATCTTCCGCTGTATTGGTTAAACTATAAACTGACCCTAACATAGTTGGGAAAGGCTTAAGCTAGAGGTGACAACAGATCGTGAGTATGAGCAGTGACGTCGACACATCGAATTGCACAACCTCTGCCGTAACAAATATGCCTGTGAACAAAGCTTTACTCATCACTAAAAGAGCCGTTAGTTCGATGTCATCGGTTGACCGGCCGGCCCTCATCAATCAGCTGGTCAGCTGACAACGGTTGTCGCTTCACTGGTTGCTAACAACCGTGAGAGGTTCTAATTAACGACGCGATAATTTGGTGCGGACTCAGCAGAATAGTTGGGGTCGAATTATAATGTGAATAGTTTTGATAAAGTTTGAATGAGTTTTTGGCGATAAATTTATTAAATTTTATAGAAGTTGAGTTTGCCCGATAATACGCATACAATTTGAAGAAAACTGAACCATTTCACGTACGCAGCTTTTGATTAAAAGCATCAATCATCACGATGTCGCCTACATTATATCGCAGGCTTTACAAACATAAATTAGATAACTTTACTATGAATATCTAATGTGAAGTGTATCTTCAACATTTTAGGCTGCATAAGGGGGTAAATGACCCCGTCTAGGCTGCGTGTTGGCTATGGAAAATCATCAAATAACCCCTCCCGCTCTGGGCGGTGTCAGACTTCTACTGACTAAAAACCACCCATGTTCCTTCTTAGCCCTATATGTCAAGGCCGTGGTATCTTTTTCTTCTTCTTTATGGGGTTCAGGTTTCCGCACTTAGTCCTTGAAGTGGACCATTGTGCGTGAGGCCGTGGTATCTCTTACAACATCCCGCAGCCAAGTGAATATACTTGTTCTTTAAAATTACATTAATGTCATTGCGGATTCACCTTTCGAATTTCGAAGTTAGGCAATAGCACCTTTGATTTTTTGAGTCATTGGATTTGTGGTCTTGCCTCTATAGAGTCAAAGCTCTCATGATTCAGGAAAATCCTGTTTCAGAGTAATACTATAATCTACTTCATCATTGGGTTATCACTTATCAGTTATCACCCTTGTGTATTAAGGATACCTAAGTTTTATTTTGTCCTCATAAAATGACAAGACTTTGTCTATGGGTAAGTATGACAATTTCATTAGTTTTTAATCTCAAAGTTTACTGAGCATTTTGATAATATCAATATTATAAAGAGGTATTTATTAGAAGTTTATATCTTAGTATTTAATCTCTGTTAATGATGAACTAATGACCTACTTCTAAGACAAAAATGATTGGCAATAAGCTACATTTTTCCTGGGACATAAAATAAAATGTAAATCATGCATATAGCCGAGCTATAAAAATATTTACGGACAAAGTCGCACATCAGCAATATTAATATCTTGTCTGCCAACTAGCTACTCTTCGTGACTATTCAATAGGTCATGACCAGTCGTATGGGAAACTTAAGTGTACCTCTAGCTGTTGCATAAATCGCGTGTTTATAGTGGGATAAATCAAGGACAGATTTCTATGTGCTGATCACACGCGTCTTAAGAAAAATTGTATAGTTTAATGTTTAGTTTTTTGTCATCATTATATGCTTAGCCTTTTCTCAAGTACGTTGCGGTCGACATCCAGTCTAGCTGAATGGTGATTAGTGCTAGAACATACGACACCCCTTGATAAGTCTGGGGTTGTCAGACATTCGGGTCACTGACTAAAGGTCTACAAATGATAGCGTAAGACGTACTTATAAAATTCATGTAAATGGTGCTTGGGTATTTTAAACTTCGGAGTTAAGTAACAGCCGAGACTAAGGGATTCCCGTCGGGGCTGCGGGTTGTTCACAAGTTACCGCGGCCTCGACATATAGAGCTAAGAAGGAACATGGGTGGTTTTTAGTCAGTAAAAGTCTTACACTCCCTTTCGCACAGCCCAAGAGCGGAAGGGGATTATTTGATGATTTCCTACCCCCTAAACAAAAAAAAGGGATTAACGTGATTTTCGAGGCACGGAGGAAAATCGGTAGGTACCTATTTTAATGGGTGGTCACTCATTCACGGACAAACCTACGTAAGCAAGGCTTTACCTGATAGTCAAAGCGAGCGTCTGTTATTACTAAGTCACGACACACAGGGCTAAGAAGGAACATGGGTGGTTTTAGTCAGTAGAAGTCTGATATTCCCCACAGCTCCCAGAGTGGGGAGGACTCATTTCCTCCAAAACAAAGGCCTATTATAGAATTAAAAGGTTTTAACATTTTGTTAATGCTTACTTCCAAATAAAAACAGAGGTGATCAAGTAGGTTCTTTGATTTTATGGTCAAGCAAGTCCCCTCAAGGTTTGCGGTTCCGCTCGAAACTTAGCGTAAATTACTTTTGTCAATGATTAATTTTAAACAAACATGTATTTTATTTAATTCTCTATCATATCCTGAGATTAATGGAAAATGGAAGTAGAGACTGACATTGAGTGTAAGCATAATTTTATCTCATTTATTATGATTGAAGTGGGTTAAAAGAAGAATACACGATGATGCCGATGACGAGCTGGTGCTTTTGTGGGTATAAAACCACAATTGATTAAATTGGCCTTGGTATTATCGCAGATTAGTATTTGCCCCTATCAGATGTTTGATTATCCGGTCAGACACGTTCTATAAACTTAGTAAACAGTAGAAAATTAAAACACATAACTAAGATTACCATACACATAATAAATAATTGTTGAACTTTGACCCTTAGCAACCATTGTCTTAAACCTAACATTACACAGCTGACATAAAAACGAGTACGTGACAAGTAATCTCTGTATCGAAAGTGAAAGGCGTAGCCTCGAGCGTATCGCGTGAGAATATTTTTACAACAGCATCGGCGAAAACATCATCCATTGCCCACTTATCAAGACGTTTTTATGACCCATACAAACGGACGCGTCAATGGTTCGCGTGTCTACAAACATTGTCCTCACCTGAGCGTATCGAGGTGAGTAGCTCAATGAGTACGTGTCCATGTCACAGCATTGGCGAAGAGGATTTATATTACGTGATGTACAACTGTGCTAAATGTGTTTCATTGCCATCTTATCACAAGGGAATAAGGTTTAGATTCGGGGGACGGTTCGGTTTGAGGCTAATATGTAATGCGTCTAATGGCTATAAATTCTAAGTAGACACTCAATCTGAGTGGTAATTTTATTTATAGCGTTTTTTATTCAAATGTAAATTATGAATGAATTTCGTAATAGACAGATGAGAGTTGGAAATTGAGTAATTTTTATTGCATACCAAGAGAGAGATAGCATTTTGCAGATACATGAAAATGTATCTTATAGAACGACAAACAGAAGCAAAAAATGTTAACAGGATAGTGAAACACGACGAGCATAGCATTTGAACCGAATTCAATTAATAGGGTAATTAACGAAAAAAATCTGATTCGTCCGTCAGATAGATTTCCAAAAAATATTGGATACGTATTTTTTTTATTTTCACGTAAATAAGCAATGAAAACGATACAGTGCTTTGAAAACTCGTGTGACGTCATATTCTAAGACATTAGTAGGGCAGTTTTTACCGGTCAGTGACGTCACAAACCCCTAACTCAAATTAAAGCGTTTTATCTTCGTAAATTTTTATTGATTTGATAAAACAAAAAATACTTATCCAATATTTTTCGATAATATAACAGACGGACTAATTAGAATCACATTTCTTTTGTCAGTAAACATCCCTATTATCATTGTTGCTGACTATGTATCACATCACACTAATATTATAAAGGCGAAAGTTTGTGTGTCAGTGTGTATGTTTGTTACTTCTTCACGCAAAAACTACTGAACGGATTTAGATAAAATTTGGTACACAGATAGTTTATAACCTGGATTAACACAAAGGATAGTTTTAATCCCGATGTTATCTTCCTTTGGGATAATTTTCGAGTTGTAGCGGGTGAAGCCGCTGGCAACAGCTAGTAAGATGATAATTATGGCAAAAAAGGCCGTTGCTGATGAGCTATCAAGCAATAGAGAAGTATGGAAGAAGAAAACCCTATATACCTAAACTTTACCAAACCTATATTACTTTATTATACCTCACACATTCAACCGCGTAGTGACCCATCAATCATGTAAAGAAACTATTGCGGATTGACACACATATCGTAACGTGAATCCTGTATTAAGCAATCATTGTACGTTAAGCACTTCGAACAACATCGCATCATCGAACTACAATACGAAATTGCAGTGCGTTTTGCAATTTGTTCTTTAGTGCAATTGTTGACAAGAAAATTGAGTTTCTTTTGCATCACCTTTCAGTTTTGTATTGGGTGCTAGGTGCTGCCGATTTAGTATTTTTATCGGTGGCTAGTTTTGATTGATTTTATTTAAAAGAAGGTATTTCTTAAGCTTTACAGCCAACTAGCTCATGCCCACTGCTTCGCCCGTGTGGTTTTTGAATATTGTCATACGGGATAATACTACCGAAATAAAAAGTATCCTGTGTGTCAGTCCAGATTGTAAACTCACGGGTGAGTTTACAATCTGGACTGACACACAGGATACTTTTTATTTCGGTAGTATTATGTTCATCAAATTTTAATTAATGAGAATTTAAGAGGAATTTAATATCACACCTGTGTTTCTCAAGGGGATATTAGGAGTTTCTGAGGTGAGCCATCCCGCGATCATGGCGCTAGCATTCAGCTCTTGATAATAGATAATCATTTAATCATGGAAGATAGTTATCCGGTAAGTGACAGAATAAGGAGTGTATTACGTAACTTAGAAAAGCGTAACACCTAATATCCCCTTAAGTTTATGAATACGAAACACTTAACAACGAATGCACGCTACCTCGAAAAACTAAACATCGAATGCACGCCACCTCGTAAAACTGAACATCTAATGCACGCCGCCTCGAAAAACTTAAAGTTACGTTTACCACAGTACTGTTTACACCGACTTAATGTCTTATAACACTATAATATGTGCAAAAGGAAAAGTCAAAAGCCAAAGTATAGTTATTCATACAAAACTAACGCGTCTTGACAACATCCTTATGGAAAATGACGGGCTCAACTTGTGTCTGTCACGAAAAATACTCTCCAAAATAACGTAGATATTTCCCGAACACGAGGAAATGCCTTTGAATTATTTATATCGGATTATGCGCAATTATAAATGTATGAGTGTGTCCTTGGACTTGTTCTTCGTCTTTCGTATGGGTATGAGTTATGCGATAAGACTTAGCATATCATCTGCTCAAGGAAAAAACGGACCCTTGTAGGATCTCTCGTGTGTCTGTCTGTCTGTATGGTCTAAATGGTCGGACCATTTCCGACCACCTGATTTCCAAAACTACACAGTCTAAAATTTTGAGAAAAAGTACAGAAATTGGTTCGATACTTATAAATTAGAGGAAAACCTCTAAAAAGTGTATGGTGCTAAAATAACATAGAAAATCTCTCAATATCTACTACAATGGTACGGGACCATTCGTGTGCAAGTCCATCTAGTACTTGGCCAGTTTTTAACCTACTTACAAAAAGGAGGAGGTTCTCAATTCGTCTGTATATTATTTTTGTATGTATGTTTTCGGATATCTCCGTCATTAATGAACCGATTTTCAAAATTCTTTTTGTATTCGAAAAAGTATACGTTGAAGGTGGTTCCATTGTCCCCAAAACAGGATCTGATGATGGAAACCTTGAGAAATCGAGAGCAACGCTCGGATTTTTATAGGCAAACATTACGGTTTTCATATAGTTTCTGAAGCTGATCAAGTATTTGCGTCTGATAATCATAATCTCATGTGCCTGCGCTGATGATGGAAGGTACAACTCCTCAACGATTTTTCTTAATTATGTTGGGGTCGACTTTTCAGTCTACCAGAATGAAGCTGAATATCAATATTTTACATGGAGCGACTACTCAGCTGATTTCTACAACCTAGTGAGCACTCGATTATACAGGGTGTAAATTAACCCTTCACACATACGTCAACCAAGCATTCTGTACATCAAACTACGTAAAAATTCAAGTAACACTCTTAAAACACTGTGCTAATGAATTCTTTGAATAGTAAAAGGGTCATGGAGGTAATTTAAGGTACCAGAAAAACTAGTATTTACAAAAACAGCTGTGTAAATTTAGTAACTTTGACCCTCAATAACTAGGGGGTTCCCAGGTATGGTCTAGAACAAAAAAATAAAAGCAGTGTTGGGGAGAACAAGTGCCTTTCGTTTGTGTTAAGGGTACTTTTACACCCTTTATGATACGAGTACCCCTGGTAAGACTGGTTGTCAGACTTTTAGCCCACTGTCTACCTTTAACGACTGTGAAGGATCTACAAAAGTATCTCATGGTGGATGAACATCATTGATTCATGATTTTGTGAATGTTGTCGATATATGGAGGGGCGTTGCAAATATCGATGTTTTGAAAGATACATAGAATGTAACACACGTGTGAATAATCTTCAAAGGTATGGATTTCTTATTTTCAACAACTCAAAGCCTTTTTATTTTCTGAACGGAGGTCACATCTTATCTACATTGCTCAACTTGCGCAAATCGTCTGACCTTTTATATATATGTTGTAACTGTTAGAGGTACTCATTTGCATGATTTGGTTTGAAATTATTGAACAACAACATAAGTGTTATCAACACTACATAAAGTACGCTGAGGCTTGACCAGACTCACAATATCCGTCTCCGAGGTTTAAAAAAAAAGATTTCACCTACCTACACTAGGGATGTCTCCTGTATCGCAACATTTAAACTCGCACCAAACAAACTACACTTCTGGACACATCTATTGGCCCACCTTGTATTTTCAGTTTCGTTTGGTCCTAGCTAAAATTTTATATTAGGTCGAGCAAAAAGTTTTTATGCAGTTTTGAACCTGGCACATTCACAATTTCATTCAATAGTCTTTTTTTGAATTTCGAACACAGAATTTAAAGAAACAAAAGACAATTTGGAGCCTGTTTGTTGATATCAAACAATCGAATACTAAGAAAACTTGGTTTTATTGGTTTACTTGGATTTAATTCTTGAAAAAGTGATTGATATCTTTGGTTTTGCAACAAACATTACTTATTCTTAACATTAAGGTGAGGTTCTATCAATAATCTATGGATACTTCACCTGAAGTCGCCGCCCAAGCTGTGGCACTTCTTCAGGCCGGACACAGCCAAAGAAACGTGAGTGCTCAACTTAATTTAAGTCGATCTGCGGTCCGAAATGTTTATCGGAGGTACCTAGAGACTGGCGGCTTTGTTCGTCGCCAAGGAAGGCCACGATCTCGGGTCACAACTGAAAGGCAGGATCGATTCATCGTGACGACCAGCTTGAGAAATCGTCACCTTACCTCCATTGAGATACAAAACCAACTTCGCGACTTCCACGGAGTATCTGTGAGCGCTCGAACTGTTCGGAGAAGGTTAAAAGAACGCGATATGGTACCACACAAGCCAGCTAATGGGCCCAAACTAACGCGAGCCCACCGAACAGCGCGCCTTCATTTCGCACGCAGTCATTTGACACAGCAAGATTGGAGCCGTGTACTCTTTTCTGATGAGTCTAAAATTGTGTTACATGGCAATGATGGAAGGAAGAAGGTCTACCGACGTAAGGGAGAGCGTTTCGCACAATGCTGCTTTGAAGAGAGGGTTGCTTATGGCGGTGGCTCATGGACTGTCTGGGGCGGTATATCCGCGAGCGGCAAAACTCAACTTGAGGTTGTTACAGGACCACGGCTGCCAACATTAAATGCTGTAAGGTACATTCGTGAATGCTTAGAACCTTACGTGATACCATACGCGGACTATGTGGGCCCAAATTTCCTTTTTATGCATGATAATGCAAGAGCCCATGCGGCCGGCATCGTCAGGGAATATCTTCGGGATGTGAACATCACAGTTATGGACTGGCCAGCCAGAAGCCCAGACATGAACCCCATTGAGCACATGTGGGACGAGCTAAAAAGACGTGTTAGGGCTCGTCAGCCAGTTGCCCAGACGATGCAGGAGTTAAAAACTGCCATAGAAGAGGAATGGGAGATGATCCCTCAAAATTTCATAGAGCGGTTGATAAACTCTATGCCTAATCGTATGAGAGCTGTGGTAGATGCCCATGGAGGCAACACGCGTTATTAAATTAAACCTTTATTTGATAAAACATGTTTTTTATTCAAAAATCAATTGCCTTTAACAAGGCGCATATCCGACTTGTTAGGCGTAGCTCCATGTCGTATGGTATTCTGAATTCAAATTTAAAACAATACGATCGAAAAAGATGGTAAAATGTATCAGGTTTAAAACTGCATCAACAGTTTTTGTTCAATCTAGCAATCATATTTTGGTAGGGGCCATCGAAACCTAAACTCAAAGGTGGGCCAATAGATGTGTCCAGAAGTGTATTTGTTTCGTGCAGGAATCGAATCAAACCCACGACACGCAGCGAAGCAGCCGATTGCTGAACCACTGCGCCAAGACTTACCATAATGTATAGCAGTGTTTCTGTAACAGCAACACCCACATTTTTCAGTTATTTTTAAACATAACATTACTTGGTCATTCCTGAAGAGTAAGTTCCTTGTATTAGAGGGCGAGCTTACTACAAAATGCCTAGAATTTCTACAAAGAGTTTGGATATTTCGTATAACATATATTTCAAACGGACCAGAATATTCTAGGCTATACTGACGAGTAATGATAGTAAGCAATCCCGAAAATCTTATAGAATTTTCGAGAAGGGTCTGTCAAATCAGACAAACCTATAATCCAGTGGATCACTGACCGTATATAGGCGAATCCTTTGGCGTAATCCTTTGATAAAAGGATACTGCCCAAATCATTTTAGGTCAAGGATCTTATAGTATGTATCGGTTTTTTACCCGACTGCGGCGAAGCCCAAAAGGAGGGTTATTTTCTTTTATGTAGGTGTCTAGTTATTAGTTCCATATTCTGTGGTATTGCATTTGAGATGGAAAGAATGGTTAAATGTTTGAAATAGAGTAGGTAAGCATAACCATACCATCCATCAAATTCTTGCATTTGTCGTAGAACGTAGAGGAATAATGATATCTATGATTTAATAAGTCAGCGAAGGATTGAGTTTTCACTATTGATGTAAATGTGGTGATGAGAATATGAGAATCTATTTTCATTTATGTTAATACTAGCTTGTGCCAGCGGCTTCGCGCGAGTGGAGTTCGATAATTGTCCCACGGGATCATACTACCGGGATAAGAAGTATCCTATGTGTTAATCCAGGTTATAAACTATTTGTGTTTTAAATTCCATTCACATCCGTTCAGTAGTTTTTGCGTGAAAGAGTAACAAACATCCATCCATCCATACATCCTCACAAACTTTCGCATTTATAATATTAGTAGGACAGGACTATCTCTATGATCGTCATCAAAAATGGCTGGATGCTATTAATGACTTAATTAGGAACATTTTAATACCTTGGCAATAATAAACTACTAGCTTTTGCTTGCAGCATCTTCCAAGTAGGGTTTGGTAAGTGTCCCTTAAGGGTAACGCCAAACGAGCGTAATTTTGTGAGTCGTGAGACGCAAAATTTTTGTCACAGAAATTCTCTGCAATAAGTTTCATACAAAAGTCCTATTTAATTCACACGGCGACGCAAAATGAGTTGTCTGCCGACTCACACAACACACAATTTCAGCGACCGAAATTCTGCGACTCACGACTAACAAAATTACGCTCTATTGGCCTCACCCAGATCGTACTAACGGGATAAAAAAAAATAAAAAAAATGTGTAGAACCAGGTAAAACTTCAAGTAAGGAAAACCTCGTCAGAAAAAAATTAGAGATAATATGCATGGTATCAAAGTAAAGGCAGACCAAAGAAAAGATGCATGAACTATTTAAAGCATGATATGGTCAGAAAGTAGGTGTCCACATAAAGGGTATAAAAGTACCCATACCGCAAACGAAAAGCACTAATTGTTCTCCCCACTGCTGCTATCATTTTTTCGTTCTAGCCATACCTGGGAACCCCCTAGTTACGGAGATATTGGGGTCTAGGTTCAAAATTTTGCACAGCTGTTTTTGTAAATACTACTTTTACAGGTTATAACTTTACTTATATTACTTCCATGTCCCGTTTACTATTTAAATCATCCATTATCACATTGTTTAAAGAGTGCTACATAGAGTTTTACTGTAAAATGTGATTTTTGACACCAAAAAAAAAAAAAATTTCCCAGCAAAATTTTTTGCGTACTTAGTTTTATATACAGAATGACGAATGTGTGAAGGGTTAATTTACACCCTGTTACATATGACGAGTAATAGAGTAATATGAAAGAAGACGACATGCTGAACTGACCCCAAATAAATAATGATAAGAGCAGGGGGTCTAAAACGGCCACTTTAGCAGATCATAATATGAATTGCGTTAAAAAGCGTAAAATGTCCGCCCTAATAGTAACAGCCTCTGTAACCATTTTACCAATTATACCCAGTTCGTATTGTTTTCCTATTATGATCTATGTTCTTAAATGGCAGTTACTAATATAAAAAGTCTATTTTACGTATTTAACGCAATTCCTATTATGATTTGCTAAAGTGGCCATTTTAGACTCCCAGGAGAATTATGATGAAGCAAAATAACAGAAGTAGCACGTAAAGTGTCTCACCGACAATTTTAGACCAGTCCCTCATTCATTGACCCCTATAATTCCCAATAGTTCCACCACTCTATTCATAAACACCATAACTCATTTCACTAATACCATCATTAATTAAAATGACATTTGAACGATTAATAAATTCGTCCCATTTCGTGAAATGTGTATGTTGTGGTTTTAAATTGAATGCAATGGCTAGTAAATTACGACTAGCTAATTATTTTGCGGTAAATAGGTTCACATATCGGCTCCGTTCAATGATTTAACCTTATTCGTTTATATATTTATGGTGGGATTCTGTTAACGATCATGCCCTAGAGGATTTTTAATAAAATATGGCGGTTTCATTTATATCAAGGGTCGTGATATTTCATAACGTATGTGGGGGACTGTGACCCAGTAGGTGAATGTTCCTGATTATCCTATTGGCTGATTACGTTAAATTTCACAGAAGATTACTATTTTTTTTAATACTTTAATATCACTGTAATCAAACATTACTGTGTAATTAATCCTGCCACATTTTGCACAAAAAAACCTAATTAAGATGACCTTAATGCTCAAAATGACACTATCATTTAAATCACACTGCACTACACACTGACGTATTTTGCAAAACAACGAGTCCTTTAAAATACTCAAACGCAGCCGAAACTTGTCATCCTCAATACACAACATGGCAGCACACATAAAAAAAAGAAAATTTCAAAAATAGATAGAAAAAACAAAAAAAAACTCAAACCTACCACAGCACTAAAATCCAGCGAACACCATTCACTTCACTTCACTAGTTCCGTCCGACGGCAGGCACTGTACTGAGGACGTTGGTTGCCACCACCCAGTGGTTGCGCCACTCGCTTCAATGGTCACAATGACGATCGTGGTGGTAGTGGATATAGTGTGTAATGTAATTGATGATTAAAGTTCGAAAATATGCGAGAAGGCAGGACCTGGTGTAGGCCCTTGGGGAACGCTTTTTAAAATGTTACAGTTAGCAGCGGTATTATAAAGGAAGAAAACAATGATTTATTAGGTGGATCAGTATGTGACCTTGTCTACTTTGTTTGGGTTTTGCATCCCCAAGAACCTGACCTGAAAACCTAATACGTACTCTAAAAATATAATAAAAAGGTCTTTTAAACTGTTCGTAGGCACTTCATTGTTGATTAGATTATAGAACCTATTTAGCAGTATAAAGAGTTAGCCACAAAATGATGATAATTACAACCTCGTCACATCTTTACTATTCTTAAAAATTGAGGAATCCTTTTGTCTACTCGTTACCTTACAAAACTCTGCTGTAGTCTGTCAATTTTTTCTAATATTTATAATTTTTTTTTGCTGCAAGTGTTACTCGTAAATTCAAGAAAAAACATTAACTAATGGATGTAAGATAATCGCTTAATTCTGTAATAATGGTTACGTTCACCAATTAAAACTAGATTGCCACTACAAAATAAATAATATTTTTTTATACTATTCAGAGGAAGGCCACTCTTTTCCGGAGTGTTGCGTAACATCCTACGTTAGTAGCTCATACTAATATATTAGTTGAATGCGCCTAAGTATAAACACTTTTTGTGCTCATTCTTTTATCTATTATGTAAACGAATGCGTTGAGCTGATAACCGATTGAATTATTTAATTTTATATCCAGTTCTTATGACTTCATTATCTCTCGAAGATTTGGTAGGTGGTCCTCTGTTAGGCCTTGTAAAGGGCTACATACTGATAAATGATAAATATAAATGAGCAATATTTGTAATCACGTTCTCGAAAACGGCTCTAACGATTTCGATGAAAGTTGCAACGCGGGGTTTATGGGAGCGATAAATCGATTGAGCTAGATTTGCTAACTGGGGAAATTCGTATTCTCTATAATTCCCTGACCTCGCTCACCCGGTACTGCATCTAAACGTTGACTTTAAAGTAATTATCACCGTGACTCCCCTGCATTTATTACGATGTGTTTGGGGTTTCAACTTATCTCATCTTTAGTTGAAATCTTAGTGCCAACCGTGTTTCTACTAGCCATATTATTATTATCATCTCCTAGTTCATTCATTGTTTCCTTGGCCTGCGTCTACTCTTCGAAGTATGACAGGAAAAAATGTTTCATTGTAGAACATTTTTGGAAGAGTTCTATCATAATGCTAAGACATTTATCGACAAAAGATATTGAAACGTAGACCTGTTCTATTTAGGTCTGCAGCAATACTATTGCAAACTGAAACCTGTAAATGTAAAGTTTCAACCTAAATGTTTAATTTGCAATAGCGTCAATCACTTGAAAATTAAGCAAGTGTCTAGTTTTTGTTGATTGTTGTAATGATTTAAAATCTGAACTATTCGAATATCTTTTTTTATATTTGAGATATATTGCAATTTACTTAGAATAAAATATACGTAGGTATAGGTAGAGCATTGCAACGATGGATAACAATAACAATCAATTTTGCAAATATTTGCTTTGTCTGGCCAACAGATAGACTCTGTTCACACGTCGATAATCAGTTGGATATTTTACAGTAAAAATTGGAATCAAATGTCAACCTCTTACAATCTCGCCTATTTGTTTATAATACCAGTAATATGATATAGACCTCCGCAATCATGCTACTCAATTCTCAGCAACCCTCATTCTGCGGCTTCCAGCCACCCTTGGGAGATCATCGCTCCACCTGATCTGAGGACGACCTGCATTACGTACATTGATTCGCAGTCTGCACTCAAAAGCACAACATGCATGTATGTCATATAATTACACAGTAACAATATCGCATTGGTGATCGCCATATAAGAAATTAATATATTAATTAAAAAATGACTTATTATTAAAATGATTATTAATATTAAAATTTTTAAACTTTTTGATTGAAATTAATTAATTATTAATATCTTTTCAATGTAAATGAAATACTTTACACTCAAGGTCTAATTTGTTCTTTCTAAAAACATTTTATTAATCATTTCCATGAGTTCGAAATAGACTAAAATAAAACAAATTGTATGTTTACCTTGTAAAGTTCCTTATGTTGAGGGCTAACAAAATCAGTCAGTTTTTAAATCGACTTCGTTTCGAAAAAACGCAGGATAAGCCTGTGCGTCGTATAAACAAACAAGTGAATAACCTTATATAATTGTATGTAGCGCGTACAATCTATATCGGTATACAGCCGGCAGAGAAAGTTGTTCCGTCACAATGTCAATAGCGCTGCCGACGAGGACGGAAGCGTTGGCGTAATCATTACGAAACTTGCGTCTACCTGTGTACGTTGCACCGGGGAGTGATGATAATCATTACATCTTTGTATGACTTAGGTATGCGGTATATTATGGCATAGAGGTAATTGGTATTTTGGAATGTGACGCGGCAGTGGGATGATTAGTTTTTTGGTATTTTTTTGTGCAGTGTACTTTCTAAGGAGTGAGTCTGTAATGTCTCACGGCTAGATAAAGGTCTCCCTCTCCGTTTTATAATAATTTCTTGCTTGACTTTTCAGAAGTGAGTTTCTTGTTGAAAAAGTCCTCGTATTGGTTCTGAAGGCCGGGTAAGACAGATCAAGTGGTAATAAAACCAGTAGGTATAAGCGGACGTTTTCTTTCATTAAAACTTCGACTTACTCTAGGCCCACTCAAGATTTTAGCTGTTACCAGGGGCGAGTGATATTACTGTTATACAGGGTGTTTGGAAGGGAGCTGTACATACGCCTAGGGTAGAAACTAGGGATAGTCTGCTACCTACCCCCGCCCATTATATTGACCTTGGCCTCAAGGTTTTTTTTTAATTTAAAATTATTTCTTTACCTTACTACGGTACTTCAGGCCCCATAACTTTTCTTCTCCACAATTTTCTGGTGTAAAATAATTTTTTGCAGGACCCTAAGACTCTAACGATTAAAACAAGACCATTAGCCGACCGGTCCCATGGATAGATTTTGAGCTACAGGTAGTTTTAGTCAAAAAATCAAATAAAAAATAATAATAAATTAAAAAAAAACCTTGAGGCCAAGGTCAATATAATGGGCGGGGGTAGGTAGCAGACTATCCCTAGTTTCTACCCTCGGCGTATGTACAGCTCCCTACCAAACACCCTGTATACTGTTTATCGGCAATAGTAATATCACTACTTGTTTTAAAATACTTTTTTCATTGAAAAGCGTTTAAACAATCAAGCAGTTTTACTTTCAACTTGATTATCATATGAAAATAATATCCAACACGAATAACACAGGTTTTCAATCACGACGTTCAAATCCACCCCAAAAACTGCCACCCTAGCGGAAAATATTCATGAAAATCCTAACTAAAGGGATGCCCTGAATAAATCATACATCATCTATTTTTAGAACTTACCCCAAACCAGCAAAGTCAAACTTACTAGAAACATAACAGATTTATTACCTATTAGCAAGGGAGAGGCAAAGGCTGACCACAGAGAGGCGACCCGATTAACTTAATCGTCCACGTCTAGTCCTCTGAGAGGGGGCACGACTGAAGGTATTAACTCATGAAACACAGTCACGTGGCTCGAATAGATAATGGGTCGTGTGAGGACATGGAGTCACAGTAGATATTTATTAGTTTTAACATACAGTATTTCAACTAGACGGAATCGAATCTTCTTCTTCTTCAATCTTTGTAACTTTGGCCCAATGCTGAGTGTAGCTCTCTTCCAAAACTCTCCTTTTTAGCAGTTTTTTGTCACGGCTATCCAGTTTTCATCAGCCACTATTAAGATTAGTTAAATAATTTTACCACCAATTATAACATAATCTGTTTACTGAATCGGTTCACATACATGCAACAATTGTCATACACACAACAACAACAACATACAATTTTAGTTACATAAGGTACCTGTACGCGCCTGTCGGGGCCGCGGGTAGTCCAACGGTTATCGCGGCCTCGACATAGAGGGCGAAGAAGGAACATGGGTGGTTTTTAGTCAGTAGAAGTCTGACACTCCCTTTCGCTCTGCCCAAGAGCGGGAGGGGTTATTCGATGATTTTACACCCACCAAAAAAAAAAAAAAAAAAAAAGGTACCTGTACGCAAGATAGGACTAAAGACCACGCCGCCGTGCGTATGGTGAATATTAAAAGGGACAATTATTATATTGTTATTTTAGCCAGCATGGTACAGATTCTGAATCTACCAATATCAGTTCAAGTTTAAATACAGCCGTGTGACAGACAGCCAGGCAGCGAAACCAAAAAAGGAACTAGTTAGTTTACTGTTTATGTTTATACTGTGCAAAAGTCTTGGTAGGGTCATTATGAGAGGCTCTGACTTCGGATAAAGGATTCGAAGTTTCTTGGCTTTAAATGCTTTTCTTGTCGATCGATGGAAGCATGGAACCCGGAAGGTAGGCAGGTTTTGTTAAGAAAATGCAAGTGGTTCTTGCAAGTGGAAATAGAAGGGAGTGGGAAGTGGCTGCGGCGAGGTTGAAATTATGAGGCTTGCTTTAGTGAAGTGAAGGTAAGAGTGCAGTTTTAGTAACGATCGACTGCATTTCAATCTTATGGACTGAGTAATAAGGTTTCAAAGTGGTCGACCGTCAGTGATCGCGGTAGTACGTTTTATTGTTGTAACATAACATTGTGCCTCTAATCTCCAAAGGGTTAGGCAGAGCTGTACCAACTAGTACACTCACATTTCGCCAGTTAAGTTTAAGTCCTATATAATATACGGCGACCTTATTTCCACCAACTAGGTACAAAAGACAATGACCGAAACTCGTACCAAGAATTCTCATGTTTCAAGATCAAAATGATATAGTAATTATTTTTATATTTTTTTACGACATTATGAGGCTGAGATTTGATTTTTGAACAAGGAATTTAATTTAAAGTATAGAAGTACGAATATTGTTTTACTCCCTATACATGGCGTTCACACAACCAGTCCAAAAGTCGTTCTGTTAGATCTGTCAGTTGATTTTGACAGTTCGCCTGACTTCACATCGTAGAGGCTTCCTTACAATACCTAGTTGCCTGGTTTTGAGGTTATTTTCGATTTTGTAAAATTAATCCGAAACTTTTATTTACTTTACAAAAAGAACTTTTGAAGGAGTTAATATGATGCCTGTCGGGGCCGCGGGTAGTCCACCGGTTATCGCGGCCTCGACATAGAGGGCGAAGAAGGAACATGGGTGGTTTTTAGTCAGTAGAAGTCTGACACTCCCTTTCGCTCTGCCCAAGAGCGGGAGGGGTTATTCGATGATTTTACACCCACCAAAAAAAAAAAAAGAGTTAATATGATAAATGTAGACAATAAAAAACAAAGTTTGATGTTGACACAGTTTTGTACGGGATTTCGTAGGCATACGGCATTCCTACTACTAATATATTCTTTTAAAAAAAAATCCCAATAACCTCGGCTCGACTCGGAAATCGAACCTAGGACATCAGTCGAATAGTCATTTTATTTTCTAATTTAAATGCATATTTACAAATTCAAAGCATATTTTATAACCCAGATACAAGTATAGAAATAACAACGAACAATCCCAAACTTTACTGTTGTAAATATTGCATTCACACGAATTTGAATGAGACACTCTCTGTTGAGATAAGTGATATTAAAAGCATATTTTTGAAAGCCGGACATCCATTCATGGTGCCCCATAACGTAATCTTAAGAACGTTGTCTGGGGGATCGTAACGGAATGATTAGCCTTTGCCTTTTGCCCGCGATTTGAACCGGTAACCTTTGGGTTCTAAGAAGATTCATATCACAATTCTTAGTGATTTATAATATTTTTGTTGCTAACTTGGCATTTTTAGGATTATATTCGTTCGTTTGTTTGTTTAAAAATCATTTATTTAGCTAATACAACAGAAAGCTGAGGATTAACAGCGGGTCTGAAACTAGGCACACTGGCACAGCCTGTATCTTGTTGACCTAAACACTACACAACGTCGTACACTTTAATTGTTCTGCTAGCGCAAGAAAAATATCAAAGTGACTAGGAAATTTAGAAATAAAATTAAAACTAATTATTACAACATTAAAAATAACTTACATTAATAAACAAAAAAGTGTTTACAGAGAAAAATATGACTAGGTAATAGTGATTAATAACATTGAAAACATAGGCACATAGAAACAAAAATAGCATTTGAGATGCATAAGTGTGAGTTTATCCGTTCGTATCACATCCAATTTATTCAAAGATTGTTGGCAAAAGGAAGTTGAGTACCTAAAGAAGGAGTGGTTAGGATGTAAAGAGTTATTTTTTGTGTTGTTTACAAGCTAAAATATTTCATAAATAAGATTCTTAAAATACGTCAAGTCATCTTACACCACTTAGGTACTCTAAACCGACCCATCCCAGATTCTGTATATTTGAGTTGTACCTTATAGTTGGTCATCAACGCAAAGTATCATAGCGGCTACAGCTTGCTAAACACTTTTCAGCAGGCGTCACGCGTCATGGACTAATTTAAAAATTGTCAGTACCCCCGATTGTGTAATTGTGTTCACCTGAACACAATTAAAAATTAAATTGTTTTAGTAGTATGAACAGACTGATGCTAAACTATTTGAATTAAACGTAAATCATAAAAAATAAATTACCGCTAAATAACGATAGCAGAGAACCCAGAACTTGTTGTAACAATTTTTTACAAAGAATGTTTACCCATAATTATTTCAAGAAATAATGAACGTTCACCTTGCATTCCCAGAATCAATTTTAAGCAAACACTCCAACTATTTCAGGAAAAAATCTGTATAAAATGATACGCAAAAGAACCACAATTTATTGCATCTTTTTCTATTATAATACCTTTAACTTCGAGGTTCCAGTCCCTTCTGAACAAAGAAGAATTCGAAGAAATTCCGCTGAGACTACTGAGTTCCAGAAATCGGTATGCAATGGTAAAGTAAACAGGAAAAACCTGATGACAAAACTTGTAAACACGGGGACTTATGTGATCGCAAAGGACTTTGATGATAACTTTTTTATTTAAATGAAATTCTTTCCAATGTGTTCAACATCAATGGATCCGAAAACTGAAATACTTGGAAATGTTTAATTAAACTTTGTGCAGGTTTTGGCCCAAAATAGGTCACGTAGGCGGCTTAAAATGTGCCCTTTAAAATTTAATGGATGATAATATTATCAGAAAAGTAATTAATTTGTTAGTACTTTGACCTTTGCCAAAGTGCGTCTCAATCTGAGTTGCGAGTAGTAAGTGTCTAGCTACTAGATGTTTCTGTAAATGAATCCCGGGATAGAGTAGTTATCCTGCTTTTGTTATAAAGGTGACTTTAGAATTGCGATAAATATCTAACGCGATTTGTTCTCAGTTTATTAACTCCATTATGAGCTTTAATGATTACTTATGCCTTTTTTTTGGCGGGTGTAAAATCATCGAATAACCCCTTCCGCTCTTGGGCAGAGCGAAAGGGAGTGTCAGACTTCTACTGACTAAAACTTCGCCCTCTATGTCGAGGCCGCGATAATCTGTGGACAACCCGCGGCCCCGACGTGCGTCGGCCCTTTCGGGCCCCTCCCATGTTGCTGACATCTCTTTGAGGCGCGCGTGGAACACGAACGCGCCGTCGACACGGCCTGTTTTCGTCGTAAGACGGACGAACGGCGAGTTAGCCCATCACTCACCGTCCACAGGCCCGCGTCTACGGTGGCCGGAGATCATCGCGGGACCCCCGACGCCCGGAGCGCCTCCCGCGGCGGCTGGGACGAGAGGTTCTCTCCCTCTCGCGTTCCGCCACCTCCTTCGCTAGCATCACTGCTTCGCAGAAGGAGGCGACGGCGTCCCATTCCTCCTCGCCCCGGACCATGGCTTGCACCAGGGCCGGGCGCGAGAGGTCGCCGCCGCCGATCGCCGCTACGAGAACACGGCGGCGGGGCACACGCCAACTGTGTGCTCCAAGTGTCCTCCGGCCGATCCTCGCAATGGTGGCATCCGGGCGTTTCCTCCCGCCTGATTCGGTGCAGGAAGGTATCCCGAAACAACCGTGTCCGGTGAGGACCTGCGTCAGACGGAAGGTGAGGGCGCCGTGGCGCCTCTCTAGCCACTCCTCAAAGAGGGGACTCACCGCCACTATCGTGGTGTGCCCTGCACGGGGTTGCGACAGTCGCTGTCTCCATGGCGCCATGAGATGATTACTTATGCCTCCACTTAGTAATGGTTTTACATAATTTTGTTTGACTAAACTGTCAAAACCATTAATAAGTGGAGGCATAAGTAATCATTAAAGCTCTCTGAGTGCAGCAGTAAGTGCTAAATTAATATAAAGCCATGCAGCAGACACAAAACCAAAGTCTTTGCTGACTGTTTTCTAACCGAGGCCAATAGTACTAAAATATTTGGTCTGTTGAGAGTAAAGGAACAGAGAGTCTGCGCACAAACCTGTACACTATTACATCTCATGCGCCGATGGCTAATCTCCGCCAAGATTGACCGTCGTGACTGAAAACGATCTCAAAAAGAATATAGTCCATATACTTTTCTTACCTTAGCATTATTCTACTACCCTTACTTTTTACCCGACTGCGGCAAAGCCCAAAAGGAGGGTAATTTATTAGTCCACATCGTAGTACTCACCCTTGATTTAGTCATATCATCAATTATTACTAGCTCAGTATTAGGTACACTTTTTTTTTGTGTGGGGTGTCAGTCTTCTATTAACAAAAAAAACATCCATGTTCCTTCTTCGACCTTTGTGTTGAGGCCGCGGTATCTCTTTCGAACTACCCGCAGCTCCGATAGAGTATTAGATACCCAAAACATGGTCTAAATAACCCAAACCTTTATATCTAGAACTTGGTAGGTACTATTAGTGTTCCTAAGCGTTAATGGGGTGGCGAAACTTCTATAATATAATCGCGAGGTATCAGTACGAAACTCGGTTGAAGTTGGTAACTTAATATTCTGGCAACGGTTAACATCAATCAACCTCGACGTTCGTGTTGCAGTTAGATAGGTTCGACAGGTTTTTTTTTGTATTTCTAGGTGAGATAGGCTGCTTGTCTCGCCGTTCGTGCCATGTTTACTATGCAGTTGGTTGCTACTGCAAAATTCGTGACAAAATCCAGCATTCCCGTTTGCGACCACGAGGCTCATCATTTGACTAACCTTATCCTTTCCCAACTATGTAGGGATCGTCTTCCAATCTATCCGGATGCAGGTGTGATTACACCTTTACAAGTAGTTCACATAGATCGACTGCCTATACGACCTCCACCATTTAGTTACTAATAGGTAATGATACTCCTTGATAAGACTGGTTCTCAGACTTTTGGACCTCTGCCTACCTATTACGACAGTTAAAGATAATGGTTAAATTTGAGGAAACTCGATAATTCGATATGTACGGGTGGTCATCCATCAGAACAACTGAGGCTAGCGCGGCAAACCCTATTTTTTTTTTTGGGGGTGGGAATCATCAAATAACACCTCTTGAGCAGAGCAAAAGGGAGTGTCAGACTTCTACTGACTAAAAACCACCCATGTTTTTTCTTAGCCCTATATGTCAAAGCCGCGGTATCTCTTACAACATCCCGCAGCCCTGTGGTTATTGCCTTAACTGGGTGTCAGAGTTTTAGGCCGCCCATGGGCCTCTGATTTGGCTTTATATGCCATCAAGAAGATAGAAGATGATCTGATTATGAAGAAGATGATGGTGATGATGATGATGATGATGAAGAAGATGATCAAGATGATCAAGATCTCTCAGGCGCGGCTGACCCTAAACTTTGATTCAAACAGCTGTCTTTATCTAGCTACGAGCTCCAACAAAAGTAATTTTCATTAATCTCTTTCGTTTACGTATACCAGCCACGTGAACATTTATATCCAGACATTTCAAGAAAAGCCTAAAGCTCCCTACATCTCTACAACCCGTTCGTCATCGCTACCGCGCTAATGCAGAGTAAAATTACAATATCAAATTATTGGCTATATATCAATATTATATTGATATGATGAGGGGTAATACATTGATATTAGGTTTCAATTCCACCGGACACGTGCCCAGTGTGCTTGAAGACTGATTGAGTGTGTTAACTATTCAGGTTATTCGGTTATAGCTGGGTAATCGATATTTAGTGCTTTTTGGCTGTCTAAATCCCGAGTGTAGAAGTTTGAGGAATGGTTTTGACATTTTTATTGAATTAAGATGATGCCATCTAGTTGATTTCGGCCACAGCGACTGCATTCGCTGACTTTCCATATTTTGTCAAGAGCTTTGTTGTGCTGCTTTTTCGTGTGCTCTAAGTGGCTAGCATATCCAACTTTGGCCGAAAAAGTACGAGCACAAAGTGAACATGTCAGAACACCATTGATGATAATATAGGGTATAACTGTAGGTGGTCTAGCTTTAAGGTCATCGCGCTTTTGATCTAACTGCGACCTCCTTTTTTTTTTCTTCAAAGGTGTTAACCTGCTGATGCACACACGTCTCCACTCGGGTCGATTTTGTGCCTTTCCCCACACTAAGGGGTCAACTTCGCATCTTTTAAAGTGTCTCAGTAGATACTGTACAAATAGGTAGACCTCTGTTTAATCCTTCGGAGATTATACGAGATGATAGACATGACTATCCATGTATATAAAAATTAATGCCACTTTTCGTTGTAATTTTATAACATAAGAACATGGGCACCTATCCAAACCAAATGTTGAGGCTTTGTTTGGACTATTTTATAGATGGTTTATGTGAAGTTTGAACAAAATCGGTCGAGCAGTTCTTCATTTATCTCATTTTTTGTAACAAATAAATTCAATAAATGGTGGATCATTTTGTTAATGGGGAGTTTGTTATTTGCAATTGGACCCGGTACCAGGCCCGTCTGCCAGGTCTGCTAGTATGTTATGAAAATAGATTAAAAATGCGGAGTGTTAATTTTTTTAAGAAACATAAAACATAACATTACGCTTGTAAACCCTGAACGGCTAGGCAGACGCGTACCTAACAGTACACCTACGTTTCGGCAGTTATATCTAAGTCCCAAGAGAGTGGCACTCACTCGGGATGTAGTAGCAGATATAATAAGGGTAAGCTTATTGCTATCAACCGGACAAAAATCCAGGCTCCGTGGCTCCTACTGAGAAGAAGAGAACCACATAATACTTTATCCGACCTAGGATTCGAACCCTTATGGTCGGGGCTGCAGGTTGTTCACAAGTAACCGCGGCCTCGACATATAAGGCTCAGAAGGAACATGGGTGGTTTTTAGTCAGTAGAAGTCTGACACTCCCTTTCGCTCTGCCCAAGAGCGGTATGGGTTATTTGATGAAACTCCACACAGTACACGCCAAAAAAAAAAAGACCTCATGGTCGGCAGTCGCTCTTGCGATCACTAGAGCAACGAGGCAGTTCCCGCGGATGTGTAGTATTTCACAGTTTTCGAAGAATGACAAAATTATTGTTATTTTTTATTTAATGTTTGTTTGTGTTAACTATTTAGTGTAGTATAAGTTATACCTGGGTAATGGACTTTTAGTGCTTTTAGGCTGTTTAAATCACGACTTGTGTCATCATCATCTGCCTAGCCTTTTCCCAACTATATTGGGGTCGGCTTCCAGTCTAACCGGATGCAGCTGAATACCAGTATTTTACATGGAGCGACTGCCTATCTGACCTCCACAACCCAGTTAATACCAGGTAATACGATACCCTTTGGTAAGACTGGATGTCAGACTTTCAGGTCACTGACTACCCGTAACGACTGCCAAAGATCTATATATGGCACCCGGGACCAACAGCTTAACGTGCTTTCCGAGGCACGGAGGAAACTCGGTATGTAATGGGCGGTCACCCATCCACAGATCGACCTAGGCAAGCGCAGCTTAACCTAAAGATCGACCCGAGTAGCATTTCTTATTAAGCCACGAGCTTAAATCACGACTTGTGTGAATGGTCTTTTTTATTGAATGAAGGCGCGTGGCGGTTTGCAGAGGAGTGTAGCGGCTCATACTTACGTATACTCACCCATGCTAATAGGGATGTTTACTGACTTAAAAAAATATGATTCTAATTAGTCCGTCTTTTAGATTATCGAAAAATATTGGACACGTATGTTTTGTTTTGTCAAATCAATAAAAATTTACGAAGATAAAACGCGTCAAAGATTTGAGTAGGGGGTTCTGACGTCACTCATCGGTAAAGAATGTCATACTAATGTGTTAGAAAATGACGTCACACGAGTTTTCAAAGCACTGTATCGTCTTCATTGTATGTTTACGTGAAAAAAGAAAAAATACGTGTCCAATATTTTTTTGGAAATCTATCTGACGGTTAATTCTAATTCTATTAAGGGCCGGTTTTTCAATCGCCAGTTATCTTTTACCTGAGGAATAATTGTGATGTTTTGACAGATTGTTTATGCAAAAACTGTCAAAATGACAAACTTATTCGTCAGATAAAAGTTAACTGGCGACTGACATTGCTATATCCTGACAAGAACCACGTGGTGTCGAAGAATGTAATTTGCGATCTTGATTAATAAACATTACATTCATGTTTTTATTTTTTTAGTCTGCACACTTGTTTTTCCAATTCACTGGACATTGACAGAATAGTCGACATTGGCTTTAATTGCCATTAAACAAAAATAGAATAGAATAGAATAGAATAGACATTGGCATATTGTGTTAGTCCAAAGTTTTGTTCATATACCTTTGATATATATTTTAACTGGTAACTGTATAGAAGCAGCTTTCCTAAATAAAATTTAACAGATCCTAAATCGCCTCCTTATTCGCAAAAAGCTCCCCTAAAGGAGCATAAATAAAAAATAAAAAACAAGGGCAGGAAGACGACGATGATGATGATGACGAAATGATGGAGTTTGAAATTTTTTTAAGTTATATTTTTTACCCGACTCAGGTGAAGGCCAAATGGAGGGTTATGAGTTTTAGTTGTTGTGCATGTATGCTCGTAGCTCTTTGTTCCCTCGCAACTCGAAAGTGGAAGTACCGATTTTGATAAATGATTCGTTGTTAATGGCGTAAGTGTCAGCTGCTGCAAGTGCCATGATCGTGGGATGACCCTTCCAATCATCATTCATTCATTTCATTTTGAGTCGTGTCACTTACTGCAGCATGGAAATATCGAGAGCTCATGATTATAGATATGAAATAGACACTGAAAAGTTCATGGTGAATGCACTGCGGCCGGCCCTTCATAGAGAGAAATGGGCCTACCACACACAGGCTTCACCACAGTCTTGCCTGCGCGATTACATGATGCACACGGTACATCACGCGTGTGATTGGTAAAACTGTATTACCATTCCAGCCTGTGGTAGGCCAGAAGGTCCGTGTCAGTAGACAGGAACATTAAAGGGTAATTATTTTCGACTTCCTAGTTATAACTACCATATTAACAACAATTATAAACTCACAAACGCTAGTCCCGATTTTAATTAACAAACAAAACAAACATATTCCCCAGACATTGATTGTAGAACATTATCCCATATTTGCCGCACTAATAAACAAATAACAGTGCATATTACCATAAACCGGATTGGCAGCGGAATGGCTGGTCGATGCGTTATGTTATTAGGTAGCAAGCAGTTGCCAGTGCCCTCTTTGATAATGGCTTAGTTAACTCCACTACTAATTAGCAAAATTCATGCAATATCGATGTGTTCGACTGTGGGTTATTTCAAAATACGATATTGACTGTGAAATTTACCGATGCACGATGGTTTGAGGAATCTGCAATTTGTTGAAAGCGGCTCCATTTCTGTAGTTTAGTTTATGCCTCATTTGTCAGTGAACAGTGTAAATGGGATGATTATTTCCACGCAAATTAAACGGCCCTCTAACCTATTTATGGCTACGAATGGACGGTGTTAACGTAACGTCAATACCGATGATTTCCAAATATTATAAAATATACTCGTTGTGTGTTTAGTGCCTAACCTGGAGTCAGAGTTCTTATCGCGCTTATGAGCATCTGACTATCATCACCACTGCTGAACATAGGTCTCCCCTATGCGTCGCCACATTGACCGGTTCCGTGCGTCTCGCATCCAGCGGATCCCCGCAATCTTCACCAGGTCATCGGTCCACCTAGTGGGAGGGTTCCAACGCAACGTCTTCCGGTTTGCGGTCGCCACTCCAGAACTTTCGAACAGCCCCATCGGCCATCCATTCTGCGAGCAATGTGCCCTGCCCACTGCCACTTAAGTTTGGCAACGCTTTGGGGTATGTCAGTAACCTTGGTTCTCATGCGGATGTCCTCATTTCTGATTCAGTCATGCAAGGAAACTCTGAGCATAGCACTGTCCATTGCCCTTTGGGTGACTTTGAGCTTTCTGATGAGGCCCATTGCCCATTGCATTGGCCTTACATACCGTCGAGTATCTTTAAGGCATTATGTTTTTTGTTTCCTCACAAAAAAATGCCCAATACCCATTCAAAGACCAACCTAGGCAAACCTCGACTCGAACAGCTCTCATTCTCTAGTTGCGAGCTGTTTTACAATCTCTAACGATACTTTAAAAAGATGTTACCCATTGAAAAATTTTGCTATGTTCAGTGATTGCGACCTCAATGTAAAATCTCAATAATCCTATCCATACTGGGAGCCTCAGAGCAGTAATGAAAAGCACTCTTCTGAATATAAAACAGCCTGATTCATGTTTAACTGTTCTTTACTTTTTCCTGAAACCATAAATTGTAAAATGATAAGAATATTCTTAATCGTACTTTAATCATGAAATATCTCTTAGGCTGGTTGGGTTATCTCACGATATCTTCCTTCACTGAAGCAAATGATAATTAAAATCAGAGGGCCCTGTCTTGTGTTTTAACTAGGGATGATCGTGAAAAATGTGTATCCACGGACATGGATCCGGATACGGATATTTAGTGTCAAGATCCGCGGATATGGACACGTATACGGATCTTACGGATCGTAGCCTGTCCTGCCCGCCGCAACCGACGGCGACGGGCAGGACAGGTTTCAAGTTGCATTGCGCGCGTATTACTTTTGTTTAGTGTGACACTGCGCCGCATAGATAACGTTTGTTTGTGTTTGGTTTTGCTACAAAAGTTATAATGTCCACTAAAACGTTTTTAGTGCAATTTGGAATTATTTTGAGTTAGTAAATGATGAACTATAGTACTTAATCACATAATCTAAGTTATATAGCAACATTTTATCCCGTCAATTAATTTTGAAAATAATAAAATATCCGTAAAAAATCCGTGAGAAAAGTGATGGATACGGATACGGACACGGGCCTTATTTCTCCAGCGGATACCCGCGGATACGGATATCCGAAACACCACTAGTTTTAACTCGAGATGGAGTTACTACGACGAGTTTACATACTTACGAGTTAAAGATTGGCTTGCACGTTATTTGAACTCCTATCTACCTGATTTTCATAGTTTAAATATGTTTTTCGATGGAATATCCAAATAAACATGGTATTTTCTTATCCATAACTCTTACTTCTCAAGATCTAAGATCATTCCAGTTTTAATAGTTACAATTTTAAACTTAAAAACAGTGATGCCTCAACCCGACAGGGTGTCCTATTAGAAGTTTGTAATGTGGCCTAACCGCAACGGTTCGTAAACCCCACTTTATATTAGTTCCTTGAACGGATCGTTAAAGGTGAGTGCACATTATGGAGAATTGCCAGTAATTTTTACAGTTGCTCGGCATTGTTTGTAGTAAATAAAATAGTCGTAAAAAATAAATTATGAAATAGGTAATACGGTTTGTAGGTAAAGTAACTAGTGTTTAGTTAGTTTTTACGACTGAACAAAACGTTGAAACAACAGACATTGTAATGTTTTTTTTTATGTGATAAAATCGCAAGTCATGTCACTGTTGTTGTCATTGTCATTAGTTGTTAATGAAAGTTTAATGTTTCAAATATTCTTCGTAGAAACCACTTATTACTTTTAGTTTTAAGCTCATTCAAATGTATATATGCGATCAAATGGCGACATGGAGAGAGTGACTGTCGCAACCCCGTGCATGGCACCCTACGATGGTGGCGGAAGTCCCTTGTTTGAGGAGTGGCTGGAGAGGCGCCAAGGCGCCCTCACCTTCCGTCTGTCGCAGGTCCTCACCGGACACGATTGTTTCAGGAGGTACCTGCACCGAATCAGGCGGGAGGAAACGCCCGGATGCTACCATTGCGAGGATCGGCCAGAGGACACGGTGGAGCCGTTGAGGTCTGCCCTACTTGGGTGGAGCCTCGCCGTGTTCTCTCGCGTCCGGCCTTGGTGCAAGCAATGGTCCGGGACGAGAGGGAAGGGGACACCGTCACCTCCTTCTGCGAAGCAGTCATGCTAGCGAAGTAGGTGGCGGAAGCGTGAGAGAGAGAAAACCTCTCGTCCCAGCCACTGCGGGAGACGCTCCAGGCGTCAGAGGCCACGTAATGGCTTCCGGCCACCGTAGGCGCGGGCCTGTGGATGATGAGTAATGGGCTTATCTTATGACGAAGACAGGCCGTGTCGACGGCGCGTTCGTGTTCCACGCAATCCTCAAAAAATGTCAGCAACATGGAAGGGCCGACACCCGTCGGGGCTGCAGGTTGTTCGAAAGAGATACCGCGGTCTTGGCACAAAGTTTAAGAAGGAACAGTAGTTTTTAGTCAGTGGAAGTCAGACACTCCCTACCGCTCTGCCCAGAGTGGAGGCGTCATTCGATGATCCCACAGAGCTTGATACAGAAAGAAGTACTTCTGGACAGTGGTCATATTGCTAGGAGGTCACTTTCTCTGGAGCTCTGACCGCCGCGCTTCGGGTAACTTGAATCCTGTTTCTGGTACCGATGTGCTAAAGTTGTTTATATACGTTGTCATAATTTCCGACACAGACGAAGCAACGACCAAAATTTACTAATCAATACCCAATGAACCACGTTCACACAGTTGTGTTCCGGGAATATTTTGCTGTCGATAAGTTTATCGACAGCAAAATATTCCCGGAACGACAAGAATGCTGAATTGCTCACAAAACTCGTAGACATTTGCTTATCGGAAACGAATAGAATTTTATCTTCCTTCCTTCCATTATTATACGGAGTATGGTGTCTTTTGTTTATATTATCGGCGAGAATGGGCCAAATAATGGCTGTCAAATGTACTTGAGTGGTTTGATTGTAGAGGTATAAACGGATTTTCAATGTGTTTGCGGTTTGATTGAAGGAGAAAACTCTGTCTTGCATTTATTTTGCTAAATCTGTGTGAAAAAGTAATTTGAATATTTATAGCTTAATTATCGTTAATTTGTCACGTTGTATGCTACATAACAACAGCTGCAGGTCGATCTTCAAGGTTAAGTGACGCTTGCTTGGGTCGATCCGCCGATGGATGCCCTTCCATCACATTCCAAGTTTCCTCAGTACCTTGGAAAATACGTTAAGTCATTGTTCCTGGCTGTCATTACAGACAGCGGCACGAAATTCTGACAACTACTCTTACCAAACGGCAGCGTATTATGGGCCTACCACACGCTCAAACTTCACCACAGTCTTGCCTGCGCGAATACACGATGCACACAGTACATCGCGCGTGTGATTGATAAAAATGTTTAAAATGTAATACCATTACCAACCACACGCACGATGTACTGCGTGTACCGTGTGGTAGGCTTATTAAGCAGTATGAACTGAGTTGTGGAGAAACGATAGGCAGTCGCTCCATGTAAAATTCAGCTGCATGGGGTAAGTAAGACTGGAAGCCGACCCCAATGTAGTAGGGCAAAGGCAGGCAGATGAAGACTCGTGTATTCGTGATTATGCTAACAAAAAGTTCTATAACAGCAACTTTTTTTTTTGCGATGCCCCACACTAGGAATTTCTTCTGTATCGTGGGTGCGTTCACAAACATTTAAACTCACATACACAAATACTCAGACCCGGAACAACTATCTGTAGGTCATACAAATGTTTGTTCCGTGTGGGGATCGAACCCGCGACACGCAGCGCAGCAGTCCATTGCTTGAGCCACTGCGCCAACCGTGCCGTGCATTTGTTGTTGTCGCTTCAATGATGGTTCAATACAAAATCAAAACTCATTAATTCAAACCAGGCTAATAATCAGCACTTTTCGAACGTCAAAATTTACTTTACTTATTTACAAGAGACAGTCCCCCAAAACGACCCCTCTACGAAAGATCCTAATGTTTTTGCTGAAAAGAAGAAGTGGCGGAACAAACTCCCCAGCAACACATCTGTCTCTTAGGTTGGTTAGAGAACCAGACTCTATACAATAGTAATGACTACAGACACAAATTTAAGCAATAATAAAAAAGACATAACATAAACTAATCTTGGAGAAAGAACATAATTAACAAACCTTTAAGATTAACTTCTAAGAAGGTATGAAATTAAGCAAGTCACCTTCATAATTACCTACTTTTCAATCTGCAACCTAAAGCCTCTCAAAGATTGGGTCGATAAACTAAATACTTTGTTGCTGTCAATTCAACTCGGGTCTCTAAAGGTAGCATGTTGCCTTAATATCGCTAAAAGCTGCTCTTGTATCGTAAAAGTGTATGTGAGACTAGGTCTTAAACATTGTCACCACCTTCCATGCACTATAACTCTGCGAACATTATTAACCAAGATGTTTTATGTTTATTTTATGTTAAGATGGTGCTTGAGATAACTATCCCATAAAAACAAAAACAAATTGCAGTGTTCCAACGACTACCTATAACAAATTTTCTTGATGACTTTTTTGTAGTTTATCGTAGATGGTTCGCGTCACACTGGTCAGTTTTCCTCACTCGTCAGTTAATTTAATTCAAAGTCTAATCTAAGAAACTGGCAAATTACGGAAACTGTGAGGGTAACGCAACTGATTCGATTCCTGAGTAGGGCTAATGGGGTACCTAGTTTACAAAAAAAATCTAATTACTCCGTTCGATATATTTAAAAAAAAAATTTGGAGACATATTTTTTTCTTTTGTCACGTAAACAAAAAATGAAGACGATATAGTTTTTTGAAAATCGTGTGTCGTCATATTCTAAGACATTAGTATGACAATTTTTACCGGTGAGTGACGTCACAAGACGCCACTCAAATTTTTGACTATTATTGATTATCTTCGTCAATTTTTATTGATTTGTCAAAACAAAAAATACGTTCGATAATCTAACAGACGGACTAATTAGAATCATATTTTTAAAATCAGAAAACTTCCCTATTGTTATTGGGTTTTTTCATCAGGAATTCTTCAGTAGCAGTCACTGAGTCTGGATTTATGCCCGGTTGTTGGCAATAGGCTCCCTCCCATCACACGGATCTTAGCTGGCGAAACATAAATGGCGAAACGTTAGTGTACTACGAGTATTTGGTACAATGTTGCTTAATTCTTCGGGGAATACAGCCGTGATATTATGTTATTTTCTATTTTCCTTGACCTTCAAAAGTTGAACTCCTCCTCAAGGCCTCTTTTGTCTCTCTTGGGCATACCCTGAAATAATAATCTACAAAGTTTCAAGTTCACCTAAGACTAAATTAGTACTATGACATCCTTCAGTACCTACGTATCCCTTTGCGTCTTATCCCTAATTAACCTTAATGAATATGATACCTAAGAGGTACCCTTGCGGCCTTTTAGTTCACAACAGACGAACCTCTAATGACACCAACCAAGGTATCTAATTCAAACTATAAATTGAAATTTCGTATGTCTGTTTCCAGCTCAAAGTACGATCTCTCAAAACTATGTAAGCGATTTCTATCTTTGTAATTAACTGCTGCAAAGACTACTATCGCGTGAACGTTTTAATTAGATGTAACTTTCTAAGTTCTTATCTTGATTTTATCGGGCTCAAAAGTTAGGCGACCTACAACTTGGAGCTGAAAGATATTTCTTACAGTGAAATAGTTTTGCCTTTAATTTGTTCAAGTAAGTATTTAAGTTGGTTTGGTGTGATCCGCTCCACGTTTCCACAGCTCCACAAGCGGAGTGGCACCAACAGCAAAAAGTTGTTATAAAACAATGAAGTACTATTACCGAAAATACATTATTTCTCAAAAGAGAGCATTTTTTTTTTGGTGGTGTGGGAAATCATCAAATAACCCCTCCCGCTCTTGGGTAGAGCGAAAGGTAGTGTCAGACTTCTACTGATTGAAAACCACCCATGTTCTTTCTTAGCCCTTTATGTCGAGGCGAACAACCCGCCCCTCCAACGGGCGTCGGCCCTGGCCCCTTCCATGTTGCTGACATCTCTTTGAGGCGCGCGTGGAACACGAACGCGCCGTCGACACGGCCTGTCGTCGTCATAAGACTGATGGACGGCGAGCGAACCCATTACTTACCCTCCACAGACCCGCGTTTACGGTGACTGAAAGCCGACACGTGGCCTCTGACGCCCAGAGCGTCTCCCGCGGCGGCTGGGATGAAAGGAGTTCTCTCAAAAGAGAGCCTTCACTGATCACATGTTAAAAATGCAAAAGTGACTATCTTAGCAGGGTAAATAATTATCCTTCCGGCTAGCCATCCAATCAAAAACAGTCCCCAGTTTCGATTAACATTTTCACTGCCTCATATGATGTAAACAACAAACGTAAAACAGTACATTATTAATAAAATTAAATGTTGATGTTGACACCGAATTTGTTGATTTCATTTAATTACTGCTTAAATATTTTTCTGTGCACTTGATGACTTAATAAATCGAAATTATTCAATCATTCGAGCTTATGAGGCATTGAAAATATTTTTCGAACAGGGTCTTTCGCAACTACTTCATTCGAGTCCATGAGCTTTCGAACCTGTGAGGCAGTGGAAAAATAATTCACAACAGCGTGTGTCGCAACAGCGGCGTTCGAAACAAAGGGGACCCGTGCCTGCCAGGGTTGCGGAATTTGTTCGAAATAGTTACCGCGGCCCCGGAACGCAAAGGGCATTAGAACGAACACGGATGGGGTTTAGTCATTAACAGTCTGACACACCCTTCTACTCCGATCAGAGCGAGAGGAGGTATTCGATAATTTGACATACTAAATAAATCCACTATCCTTCCACGGTCTTCCTGGAAGTCTTGAACCGTCACCGGATTCAAATGGGAAGTGGTAACTCGGACCTCGTTAAGTTGGGCTACCTTATTGAAACGACAGCGGGGTGTGGTTGTGGAGCTGTGTCACAAACCATGCTCCACCTCCCTCCTGACTTCTTAGCCCAAAACCATACAACCGTAGTGACGTTTGTACTGCCACCGAGAACCCAGTAGTAGTGGAGCTCTTCCTCGTGCCCACGATACTTAGAAGAAGAAGAATGTGTCTCTGTCTGTAAGTCATTAAACTCTTAGTCTGTCTGTTATATTATAATTTCACGGAATTTGGCGACAGATCGCACATAGGTTTGGTCATACTTTTGCGTACCTAAAAACATTGTTCAATATATAATTGTAATAATTGAATACCTCACTACCATCAGATTGATTACTCTAGCAAAATAATAATGGTAATTGGGCCACTTGTTTGAATCTTTTGTATTGTGCATAAGCAAGCATGCCACGTTTGCGTAAGAAATAAGCAGTACCTTTGTGCTCTTCTATTTTAATGCTATGTTAAGTATTGTATTTTGAGTGTACCAAAATAAATAAAAACAGATATTTTTGTTTCGGATAATACTTCTGCGTCTAGATTTTTACAATGTGGCCCTGGATTATATTATAGGTACTGGCTGTTGCCAGTGGCTTCGCCCGCTACAACTCGAAAATTATCCCATGGGAAAATAACATCGGGATAAAAACTACCCTATGTTAATCCAGAAAGTTATATATGTATATTATTATAGTAGAATTTGCGTGAAGAAGTAACAAACATACACACTCACAAACTTTCGCCTTTGCAATATTACTGTGATGAAGGACTTATAGGCAATTATTGAGCGAAGGTAAAGGGAGTGCGGTGAGACAGATTACGGTACGTGAGCGTTACCTTGACGACAGGTAGTGACTTCCTGTCGGCGTAGTTCAATGAACTGTGGGTTGATCTTATATTATTATAACATATTGAATGATCAATGAGAATTCGTTAATGAATTAGAAGACAAGTCAAGCTTGAAGTGTGTGGCAATAAGCAAGCGTGCCGTCAAAATTAACTTGGGAGAGAAGAACATCGTTTTAAATCATAGACTAATATACCACGCTGATCTAGTGGCAAGTAGCTGGAAATGAAGCTGTGTTTGATTCTCAAGTATTTTTTTTACGACGAACTCTGTAAAACAATCCTAGAATAAAGAACTCGAACATATTTGGTATCCAATCCCAACATTTCACCAATTTTCACAAAGAAGTGCCCAAATTATGATGTTCAAATTAAATTTTTTTAGTCACTAAGCATCCCTAAGGTTTAGTGACTAAAAAAAATATAATTCTAATAAGTCCGTCTGTTAGATTATCGAAAAGTATTGGATACGTATTTTTTGTTTTATCAAATCAATATAAATTGATGAAGATAAAACGCGTCACAGATTTCAGTGGGGTTTGTGACGTCACTCACCGGTAAAAAATGTCATACGAAAGGCTTAAAATATGTCGTCACACGAATTTTCAAAGCACCGTATCGTCTTTATGGTGTGCTTACGTAAAAAAGAAAAAATACGTGTCCAATATTTTTTTGGAAATCTGGGTATATGACGGACTAATTAGATTTGTTAACTACCGTATTGTGAGAGCCTTCTAAAATTCCACCAGTTAATGTTTAATTACAACTATAACTTATGTTAGTCAAGTCTTGATGTAAATTCTTAACGGTGTTGTGTGCTTCTTGTTCAGCACTGCACTTTGAGTAATGAGAAAAGTTCCGCAGTATTGTGCGACAACCACTATGTTTACTGGTGCTAACTCTGCTGTAAGGAAACTAGGTTTGTATGCTTATTTATTTCTTAGTACCTGTACTTACGACTTGGTTGACATTTATGCCTGTTTCCACTATTACCAGGAAAATTGTTGATTGCTAATTTTTGAGCAGGCTGTTGTCTGCATACGGATTAACTTCTGAATGCCTTTAGTGTAAAGCCTCATTCTGGGGTAAAAACAAATTAAACTTACGCCAAGATATCGGGGACCGTGCAAATGGACCTGGGCTGGACATTTGGCTTGACGCGGTGATGTCCAAGACCACAGAATAGATAAAAGAAAACCTCTGTTATCTGTTCTGTGGCGGAGGCAGCAAGGCTTTGACTGAGTGGTCCACCTGGATGGCAACTATACCTAAAGGGTGTAAAAGTACCCTTAACGCAAACGAAGGGCATTTGTTCTCCCCACCACTGCGATCATTTTTTGCTTCTAGACCATACCTGGGAACCCCCTAGTTACGGAGATATTGGGGGCGTAAGTTCCAAATTTTGCACAGCTGTTTTTGTAAATTATACTAGTTTTTCAGGTTATAACTTTACTTAAATTACCTCCATGACCCGTTTACTATTTAAAGCATCCACTAGCACAATGTTTTAAGAGTGCTACATTGAGTTTTACCGTAAAATGTGATTTTTGACCCCAAAAACAAAAAGTAGTTTCCCAGCAAAAATTTTTGCGTAGGGGTACTTAGTTTGATGTAAAGAATGCTTGGTTGACGTATGTGTGAAGGGTTAATTTACACCCTGTATTTAAATGTCATATAAATATCCGTTAATTAAGTCGACTCTTTTTTTTTGGAGGGTGAGAAATCAACAAATGTCTCCTCTCGCTCTAGGCGGAGCGGAAGGGAGTGTCAGATTTCTACTGACTAAAAACCACCCATGTTCATTCTTAGCCCTTTTGTGTCCGGGGCTGCGGTATCTCTTTCGAACAACCCGCAGTCTCGGCAGGAATTAAACCGACTCGCACGTCAAGAGAGAGTATTCAAAACGGGACAAGATCGTTTTTGTAACATTTTTAGTCCTTTTCTATAAATCTATAAAATGACGGCAGAATCATATTATTCATGATAAACTTCATCACGAACTTATTTAATTCAAGACAATAAGAACCAACTCAACTGAAAACAAAGTTTAACGTTGAAAAAATCAGCAAATGAAACTTTTAATTTTCAATTAATTGATACAATTTTTGTTTCAACTTCTAAAAGAAATACCAATGAGGGATTCGTTAATTGAATTTGATGTTAAAGTTAACAATAATAATCACGTTTGAAATAAATTTACGGCTGATGTTGAATAAGAATAAAATAACATCACGCTTGTAATCCCCGAAGGATAGGGCAGAAGGTGTACCTAAAAGTATTACCCTCATGTCGGCAATAATGATGAAGTTACATATGAAAGGAGGCGAGCTTATGGCCATCAAGCGTTCCCAAATCTGGATTCCGAGACGGCCAGTGTAGACGCGGGCTTTTGGACGGTGAGTGATTTTGCAGCCCGCCGGGCTGCGGGTTGTTCACAAAAATACCGCGGCCTCGACACACAGGGCTAAGAAGGAACACGGGTGGTTTTTGGCCAGTAGAAGTCTGACACTTCCTTTCGCTCTGCCCAAGAGCAGCAGGGGTTATTTAATGATTTTCCACCTGCCAAAAAAGAAAGGCGGAGCTGACTTTTATAGATGTAAAGAGTTTTTTGGTGATATATTTAATTTTACAGTCGTAAAGTATGTTATGACCCCATAATATTTTTCAGTAATTTTAATCATGCCTACATTTATTTTAAATATTCGACTCGGATTGAAAAAGTGACATTTTAAAAATCATTGCTTTACGGGAACATTTTGAAAGACCTGCGTAATGGATTAATCTAATTTAGACTACGACTGTTATTTGTAGAATTCATTGAAATCGTAGACTTCAAGTTTAGCCTACGCAGGCTTTCAAAAAGACTAGCTGAGCTGATTTAGGTCTTAATTATGCAACGTTAACTTGGATTAAGATAGACGTCTCGTAATTAATTACTGTAGTTATTAAAATATTTACTAACTAATTAGGTTTCTAGAAAAACATCTGAGATCATCAATGTAAATTTTACTGCTGTGAAACGTATGTTAGTGAAGTTTATTTTTAAATCTTTGCTCCACACTTTAAATTTCTCATGTATCGTGGAAGCGTTTACAAAACAATTGAACTCACATACTTACACAAAGAGCCAGACCCGGAACAACTGTTTGTTGGCCATACAAATATTTGTTCCAAGGAGGTGACTACCCCTATCGGGGCTGCGGGTTGTTCACAAGTTACCGCGGCCTCGACATTTAGGGCTCAAAAGGATTGGGTGGTTCTTAGTCAGTAGAAGTGTGACACTCCCTTTCGCTCTGCCCAAGAGCGGGAGGGGTTATTTGATGATTTTCAACCCGCCAATAAAAAAAACTGTGCGGTGACTGCTCGCGCCGGGTTGTTCGAAAGAGATACCAAGGCCTCGGCACAAGGGCTAAGAAGAACCATGGGTGGGTTTCTTTCGCTTTGCCTAAGAGCGGGTTGGTTTATTTGATGATTTCTGACCCCCAAAAAGGAGGTGACTGCTGACATGACGAGAAATAGAATATAGAAATAGAGTAAGTATGGAAGAAGAAGACACGTTGCACTGACCTCAAATAAATTGTGATAAGGGCAGGAGAATGATGGTGATGTAGAGATCGAACCCGCGACACGCAAGCGGAACAGTCAATCGATCAGCGACAACCATGCCGTTACATAATATCCTACTAATATTGTAAACGCGAAGGTTCTAAGTATGTATACAATGTATGGATGGATGGATGGATATATGTTACTCTTTCACGCAAAAAATACTTAACGGATTTGGATAAAATTTGGTACACAGATAGTTTATGGCCTGGATTAACACTTAGGATAGTTTTTATTCCCATTTTATTTTCCCGTTGGATAATTTTCGAGTTATAGCGGGCGAAGCCGCTGGCAACACCTAGTATTTTTATACATACATAAAATCACGACTGTGGATTACAGGCGAACCGAAGGGTTAGGCGAAGGTGTACCCTTAGTACACCCACTTTTTCCTAATTATTAAGTCCCGTGGGAGCGAGCCTATTCGCCATCAACCGGGCACAAATCTAGACTCCGTAGCTGATGCTGAAATATTCCTGATGGAAAAACCCAACAATACTTTGCCAGACCCGGGATCGAACCCAAAACCCCATGCTCAGCAGTCGCGCTTGCGACCACTAGACTAATCAATCAGATAAAAAATTAAGAACTGGTTCGGAGGGGATGACAGGGTCTAATGAGCGAGCGAAGTGAGCGAATTAAAACCACAATGTTACCACTACTTCCTTAGTAACAGGTTACTTTAAACTCTGCAAAAAGGAATAAGGGGTATGTCGACTACACCTTGTGACAAAATGTTGTTATGTAAAATGATTATTAATTTTTTGGTGTTCTTTTCGAAACTACCCAAAATAGTGATTACTACAATTTACGTTGCCCATACAGAAGAAATTTGTATATGTTTTTTTTTCGGACAAAGTTTAAAAAAAAAACTTTGTGTTAATTCACACGATGTTTGTTTTGGTTAGGTTGAGATAGAGCTGGTTGTATTTGTAGGTACTGCTAGCAAGATCTCATTATACAGCGTTAAAATCCGTTGTTTTAACAGACTTTAATTAGAATCTATCCTTTGCTTCCTTTCCATAATATTTTTGTATACATTGTATCTTTATTTAGGCTCTAAAGGGTGTTTATAAAGCTGAGTACCCAAAAATACGTTCCTTTCCCCTTTATAAAAGTAATTTACGAAGTTGCTCCCTCCCAGCATAATTTAACTGTTTACAGGCTTTGCAAGGGAAGCAATAACAGTGGTTTAAAAGTTTATACTTTTCATAAAGTTATTAAAAATGTACCACCCGCAGTTTTTAAGTGGTTGATAATATTATTTCTTGCCGTTATTCTGGACTTTAATTGGTATTTTTTTGTTTTAATTACTGTATTCTTGTGCCCCAGTGAAATTTAATACAGGCAAGTGACGTCGTCGACGTTAAATGAACTCTTTTAGATTGGTCTTGCCCATCCATATGTCACAGCAATTTTACTCCGAGACTGTGGGTACCACAAAGTTGAAATTCGGAGAGCAGGTATATTCTATGTACATGCACTGAATAAGATTTCTTATCACCTAAGGCCTTTGATTGCCCCCGTCGGGGTTGCAGGTTGTTCAGAAGTTACCGCGTCCTCAACATATAGGGCTAAGAAGGAACATGGGAGGTTTGAAAATTCCTAGTGTGGGGCAACGTTTATTAAAAAAAAATGGGGCAGCGCAGCATGTCTTATTCTTCCATACTTCTTTATTACACGATATCTCATCAAACACCTCCATCATACCATAAATCAACCTTCACACAGTCCATTCAACGTTTCTTTAGACTTCTTTAATATACGGATGTATTTAATACTAGCTCTTGCCCGCAATTTCGTCCTCATAAAACTTAAACTTAAACTCAAATACCTACTGGGACAAAGTAAAAAAATAAAATAAATGCTTTTCTGTACATGATTTTTATACTATTTAGAATACAATTAATTGAGCTATGGGGTTTCACGGTCAATTCTGTTTGTCTGTATTTCTAAAGTTCTAGGAGGGTTCTGTTGTGACTGTGGTGGATTCTCTATCAGCTTTACGAACATGTTGATTACTATTACATCGTGACACAATACAGCTGAAACGAATAATAGCAATATTAGTTTGAAATGTTCTTGTAACCACATTACAGGTACAGTGTGGAATTGAGACTGACGCTAAAATGAGTACCACTTATTCAGAACATCATTTTGAACGTTCCAGACAGTTTTAATCAGTTATTAAAATAAACCCCTTTCAACAAAACTGTTATGTATGACTTACATAGTCAAGATGTTAAGAATGGCAAATATTTTTTAATTACCGACGAAAACTTTCTCAAAACTGTAAAGGAAAACATCGTAAAGAAACCGGCGGTATGTCTAGGAACCAAAAAATTCGAAGACGTGACATTTACTAATTCGCTCCCCTAGAGGCCTGAGTCCCTACAGTGGGAACATTATAGGCTGATGATGATGATGATGACGAAATTTTTAATATGTTGTTCAGACTGATGTAATGAATAAAAACTGTTTTATCATCTGCTTAGCCTTATTCTCAACTATGTCTGGGTTGTAATATCAGTATTTATATGGAGCGGATTGAAACGACTGCTTATGACCTCCACAACCCAGATAATTCTGGGTAATACGATGCCCTTTGATAGGACTGGTTGTCAGACTTTCAGGTCACTTACTACTTGTAACTAAAGATCTATCTGGCAGCCAAGACCAACAACTTAACGTGCTTTTCCAGGAGAAAACTCCGTATGCAAAGATTGGTCAGCACAAACCAGCCTTGGTAAATGCTGCTTAACCTAAGGGTCGCGGTTATTATTAAGCCACAAACTCCGCCGGTAACGGTAAAACTGTTTGTACATAAATAATTTAAACTAATATAATCTTACAAGACCACTTACAACAACAACACAGGGCAATTAAGCCGAACAATATGGCAAGTAGAATGTGCATAGCTTGGGTTGCAATGCGGAAAAAATATAATGCTCCAACCAAACCTATAGCTGTATTTAATACAGCCACAAATAAACACAAGATCGCAGCAATTTTCAAGGCAACTGGTTTCATCTGAAAAACAAAATTGTATCGTTATTTTAATCATTGCAGAATGTAAACTTCCAGAAGGATCACTAATTTTTTAAGATGACTTTCAATACCACATTGGCGATCAGGTAAGGTAAAGGTGTAGCTACTGACCTTCATTTATGGATCATAGAAAGGTCTATAAGTCGAAGATTAAAGTACGCCTTTACACAGACATATTTGAATAAGCCTACGCGTGCTCCAAAATAATCAAATAGTTAGTTTTGTCGAGGTAGGGTCATCGAAAATTCCTTATTCTACTTTCGGTCCCAAATCCGGATAGATAGTCTCAAAGATATTTTATGATAACACTGATGTTGATATTGTATTGTTAACGAGCGTGTGCCGAAGGCAAATTGAAGTTTCTCAAAGAAAACTTGCGCACATATTCTCTTTTGTGGGACCTACGAGCCCGAAGCGAAGGGATCCAAAGGTGGGTTTATGATAAAATCGGAATCCCCTAAATGTCTTTTGTTGATCTTGAGTACGATGACAGAATCGTTCGGTTTTATTGTCAAAGCTTCCTTTTAGATTCTTTGGGAAATAAACCGATGAAACGAGCAAAAATGTTTGCAGTTGAAATATCGTTTTGGATTGTTACACCAGTGGCTTAGGAGACCGTATTGTTCGATACTATTTGATTGAATACATTTTACTGATATTACATTTTAATAATACGGGTTGTAACCATCCTTTCATCATCATTAATACCATTACTAATGATTTTGGAACTTCCGCTCAGCCTTCGAGATTTAAAAACAATTTCATAGCTTAACTAATATCAACAGAGAGAAAAAGAATTGCTTTCCCCCCAATAGTCTTTTTTTACGCAAAATAAGAGCTTTTTCAGCCATCAATTACTGTTTATCCAGCATTCTCAAAAATAAGTTAAAATAATAAAATGTGTATCCCAAGAAATTATTAGTATTTACTTCATTTATTTGAATGAAAGATATTGCCATAGGTACGCAACTAGGAGACCTGCATGCAATTATCAGTGTGTAGCTCAACTATCAGTTGAGTCAGTCAAAAATATCATAAAATTAAAAGAGATACTTACTTCTAAAGCGCCTAGAAACAGGAGTAATCCATTTACTAACTCCAATGGTATGACAAACCCTATCATAATTTTGAGTACTTCTGACCAAGTCCCTTTACTGTAGATGTTGACGAGTATATAGATGGCTATATAACAAAATACTGAGCACTGAAAAACAAATATCAAAATTATGTAGGTACACGAAAATCTTAAAAGTTCTCAGATATCGATAAGACATTATCAGGACTAATGCCAGGCGTGTGACTCACAGAAGCTTGGCAAGATGCATGTGCCCGGGGGCTGCCGATTGAATGTGACAGTTTCATACTGTATCGACTCATTTAGCTGAGATGACGGTCAAATTACCTCTCTATCTATTAGTGAAAGCAGCATGAACATCGGTGCTGCAGTTTTTGTAGTTTATCGCGAACAAACAGACATACAGATGTGGCGGAGGACTTTTTGTTTTATAATTTGTAGTGATAGTGATTATGCAACAAATAGACCGTCGAGGTTCAGATCGAACTGACGCTGTTTTTCTGCCATTGAGGTTACAACCCCATCAGTTTTGTGCTTACTAGAGCAACTGATGAGCCGCAAGTCTTGTTTGGGACAAGCCCACCTCACTATTCCCAAACAACAACAACTCCGGAAGGCCAGTATTCACAGTGGCGGCCAGCAGAAAACCGCCACGACAATGAAGCTTGGCAAAACCCCAAAGAAACAATTGAACTGACTTGAATCCCGCAACAAATACAACCAGAAAAGATCTTCTCTTCTCGACTCTTCATCCATCACATCGTTCATTCAAAGCCGTTGGTCTCACAGTCTTCGGTCGTATCAGATAGCCGTCCCATCGAATTATGAGAGTAAGGAAATCGGGGTGTAATAGTAGGTACTATTACCCTACGTTTTCCTGACTCTCATATCCCGCGCGATGATGATGACTAGTCTCTACTGCTGCTGCTGATGATTAGCTAGAAGAGCTATATTTCGTCAGTTACGTTTTACGTCTCATGTCATACGTAAATCCAGACTGTGGGAAATTATTAAATGACTCCTCCCGCGGACAGAGCGGTAGGGAGTGTCAGACTTCTACTGGCTAAAAACCACCCATGTTCCTTCTTAGCCCCTTGTGTTGAGGCCGCGGTATCTGTATCGAACAACCCGCAGCCCCGACGGCGTCGGCCTTTGCCATGTTGCTGACAGCTCTTTGAGACGCGCGTGGAACATGAACGCGCCGTCGACACAGGCTGTCGTCGACATAAGACGGACCGACAGCAAGCTAGCGCACTCACAGTCCACAGGCCCGCAGCTGCTAAGATGCCTTGCCAATAATTACCAATTTGTGCGCCGCCGTAAATAAAAGGGCATCTCGTAGTGCGCCTTTTAAATCTCTCTGCTCTTCGGGAGTCATAGGCCTAGATGTAATCATTAAACGCGTACTAATAGTATTATCCATGTCGCCAACTTTCTGTTTTGTAGCGATATTTTAGGTAGTTTTGTGTTGATATGCTTAAAATAGGGTTATGTTTCTTGAGCTGTTAATTGTTTTATAATACATTTCACATAACAATTTAATAAATATTTACCAACAGTGAATTTCTGTCAGCGTCACAGAAACGTCAAATATCTTGTATTAAGTTTTGTGTGGATCTTATAGCCCGTGGCAATAATCAGAACTAACGGTGCCATCAGCTACCTTCTGACTATTTGGAATAGTTGAGCAGAAATTAAACTTGTACTTACATGGCACTCGTTGTTACATGGTATACAGCCAACATTAGGTCAATAGTCAAGTTATTCACACATAGTATCACGACTTTTTACCAACGGACGCTCCTTGTTTTTAATGATTTGTGAAATATGACGTATTCGTAAGAACCATGTTATAACCGATTTAAAAGAAAGAGTACGAATTTTTTATGTTTATTACCTCAAAACTCCGTTATTTTGAACTTTTTTAAGTGAAGGATGGACGACTTTTCAATTGGTTCCATTATTCCATAGAAATTTAATCAAAATCAGTTTATTAGTTTGGTGTCTATGTTTGGTGAATGTGTTTGTTTTATTGACTTTTTTGCCACCGTCTTCTAAAAAAAAAATATTTTTAACTTTTTTGTGTTTTTTTATTGTTTTTTATTCGTCGGTAATAAAAAAATCCTTATAAATTAGTAGAAATCGACTCTTTTCGCAGGGATTGGCAATTAACAGCATTGGCTATGGATAAGTGGAAAAGAAGAAGAAAGAAGAGAGGCCTTTGCCATTCAGTGTGACACGAATGGCTAATTATAAATTCGTTCTGAATAATTTGCCAAGACTTAGCAAATATAACAAGAACAGTAGTACGCGTACGTATTTAAAAATAACATTAACACCAAGCGATTTCAAAAAAAAATACCTAATTTACAATTATTGAATACTTCATTGCAAAAGTAAAAAATTAACTGAAAAATAGCCTATAAAAATATTCAAAAAAATATTTACTCCTCTGCTGGACAAAGGCTTATTCCCTCCATTTTTTCTCGCGCTTAAATCAGAATTAAAGTAAATATTGATAAACATTGTTGATGGGCAATGGAGAGGGCTATGCTCGGAGTTTCCTTGCGTGATCGGATCAGAAATCAGAAATGTTAAGCGAGCACCCGCGCGGTCTCATACAAAAGTACTCCGTCGAAGGTCCCCCTTCGCAGGCGTCCGTAACAGGAGAAGCACGCCCCGCACCCACGCAAACGGTGCCCACCTCCGTGCGACGGAAACCGTCGCGGGGGCACGCACGGTACCCGCCAGTAGTAATACGCACGGGCTTGTTGTCGGTTTGCTACGTAATAAAATACGTACGTAATAAAATAATATATTAAGTTCTCTGTCGATTCGACTATACATGCACACCGTTAAAATTGAACTAGCGACACTGCGTAAATGAAACAATCCGGTCTCCGCGACGGGTACCCGCGACGTGGACCGTCGTTTCCACGGAGCCCACCCGCGTGGGAGTGTACACACATGACGGTTGACCGTCGCGGGCGCCCGCTTAACGCAGTCTCAGGCCTAATGCCTATTATTATTAGCCTAGCATGATCTCAGGCTAGTAACACCAATAAAATGGAAGTACTTACGGTTTTGACCCATCCTAAACAAATAAGAGCATCACGAAGTGCATGTGTTGTCTCCACCAAATCTTTGTCATCAAATTCCCGAGATTCGGAACGTACATTCAAACTTTTAGTTAGGTTGAGAACGTGCATTTTGATGTTTGAAATGCAATGATGTTTACATTTTTACTTGGAATTTGGCTAAGTTGTTGCTTTGATTTTTATTATGACATTTAAAGATGTGTAACCGTTTGATAGGAGATATCATTTTCGTCATAGAGTTAATAGTGTTTTTTTAGCATCCAAGTACATGGAACTATTATGTACCTACTGTAACTGTACAGAGGTGATTTGGTTCGTTGACAAAATTGAAACTAACGCCAATATTTTGAATTGTGTCGAGCAAAAAGATTTCAATCATTAGAACATAATATTCCAGACTTTACATAAATAGTTTCCTTCAAACTACAGGTTACCAAATGCTTAATCCGCTGAACACTTCTTAAGATAACACCTATAAGAGCCGTCCATAATATTGGTACTCAGCCAAATCGATGAGTGCAAACATAAACCTTACATTCCTAGAAATAAACCAAAATTATTTTCTTAACAGTATAGGGAACTTGGTAGAAAATCAATGGAACAATCAATGGGTATCGTAGTTTCGCTGCGGTTTACTCCATTGAGTTGAATGTGGAGAAAAACTGCGGTGTAATCGACCCATTGAAAAAAAAGGGGTGATTAGTATCGTAAACTCGCTCTGGCATAACCAGTCAATATTTCTCCCATCATTGGAGTACATAGCCTCCTCTGCAAAAGGGAATTGGAGGTAAAGACCCCGCAGTCCAATGGGTCTGCCACTCGGAAAGTGCAATGACTCTTCTGCTGTCGAATAAAATATTTGATCATCTGTAACCTGACTGTGGTGCCTCAATACAAACCATAGCTCAAGTCCTATCTTGGCCAGGGCTGGGGGTGGTATTTGCTGAACTGTTTTACTGAACTGATAACAACCAACATAACAATTGTTCGGACTATTATTAATGTTCAACTATGGCCCCTAGCACACGGCGTATTTTAATCGCGCAGACGACCCGCGTTTCAGAAACGTGTACGTGTACGTGTAGATGTGGATTTTTCCGTTTTGAAAGATACAGACCCGCGTCGACGCGCGTTCGAAATTTGTTTGAAGCGCGTGTACAAAGGGTTGCAAGTCGTTTGCAGTTGCACGCGCTTAGACGCGTATTTTACGATCGCCTTGTGTGCTTAGGTTACAAGGTTGCGTTCAAATCTCGTTTCACGACGTGTGCTAGAGGTCTATAAGATACGAATCGTATTGCTAAATGAAATTACTTAGTTACCAGAATATTGATGCTTAGTTTGCGAAATGTGACATGTTACAGGAGTGACGGTTGTCTCAATGGAAATCAGCAAAGATTCACGAGCCAATCTAGGCAAGGCCGTCTTAACCTGAATATCGATCCGAATAGTCGCTGCTACTTAGCCACGAACTCAACAATAAAGTTGAAGTCCTATAAAAAGTTAAATATTATTATGAAAAACTAACTAATTGGGTACTAATTTCAATAACGGCAGCGCTTTGCAACGCTTTAAAGCGCTTTAAAACTCGCCACCTGAACGGCGAAACTAATTAAAGTTACTTAAACTAAACTATACGAAATTCTCAACTTCAGCGAGTCAGCGACTATAAAAAAGCTCTATCTTTTCGTTCGATTTCTTTTACGACCGGCAACATAGTGATTATATTCTCTATGGGCTGGGAGCTATATTATAAGTCGTTATTGTAATAGAAATTGCTTTGAGACCGCAAACGACCTTGCCAAAAAAAATGAGTAAAATTGGACTTGTTTGATACAGATAACCCGGCAAGTTTGCGTTTCGGTAATACAGATCTTTTTTACAACAGTTGCAACTATAGAACATAACAGACAGAGGTGTACCTAATAGAACACCGATATTTTAGCAGTTAAGTATAAATCCCATGTAAAGGGGGCGAACCTATTATCATCAATCGAGCACAAATTCAAACTCCATGGCTAATAAAGAGAAACTACTGATTGAAAAATTCAATAACCTTTGCCCAACCCGGTAATTGAGCCCAGGACCTTATGCTTGCCCGTCGGGGCTGCGGAATGTTGTAAGAGATACCGCGGCCTTGACATAAAGGGCTAAGAAGGAACATGGGTGGTTTTTAGTCAGTAGAAGTCTGACACTCCCTTTCGCTCTGCCCAAGAGCGAAATTTATTTTATGATATACCACCTGGCAAAAAAAAAAGGACCTTATGTTTAGCAGTCGCGCTTACGGCCGCTATACCAACGTGGCAGACAAGTATAAAAGTAACCAGGTTTAATGTAATGTAACCAGGGTAAGCATTAAAAAATATTAAGGCATGTACTTAAATCGATATCTGAATATTTCCTTTTTTCGAACATAGTATTACAAAGTTAAATCAAAAATACTGACTTGCACACAAATTATGCACACTAACTGCGATACATACTGCCGAACTCAGAGATATTTAATTATTACTTAAGCCGTCACTTAGTAAAGGTTTGACATCTTTTTGTATGAGAAAACTGTCAAAACCAGTACTAAGTGATGGCCTAATTAAAATAAAAAAATAAATAAATAAATATCCTTGGACATTTCACACAACGCCATCTAGTCCCAAGCTAAGCAACCTAATGCTTGTGTTATGGTAACGAGATGGCTGATAAACTCCTTATATACATTTTTTTTTTTGTAAATACATACATATTATAGATAGAAAAACACCCAGCAATCAACAAAAGAATCAATCAATGAACGATGAACAAAATGATGCTTTGATGATCAATTAATCATTAAAGCTCTCTGAGTGCGGCAGTCAGAGATATTAAATGATTACATAAGCCGTCACTTAGTAAAGATTTGACATACTTTTGTTTGACAAAACTGTCAAAACCTTTACTAAGTGAGCGCCTAAGTAATCATTAAAGCTCTCTGAGTGCGGCAGTAAATAAATCAAATTCAATATACTGTTTAATGGTATTTGCTGAACTGTTTTACTGAACTGATAACAGCCTAACCTAACATAACCTAACCTAACCTGAACGATTTAGAGTGCAAATTAGTATTTTTGATAAACGATTCGTATTATTCTGATGTACGAACCACATTTTTAGTGGGCATTTGATATATAAAGTAATTTTGTTTTGTGTGCTTTTTTCGTAGTTTTTTTTTGGCAGGACACGTTTAGTTATTCAATTTGTTATATTACACAGCATTCATTTTTCTGGTATGCATTCAGTTAATTAGTGGACTTACCTAGTGTGCTGAAAAATTATTCAGATGTGCATTTAAAAACATCCCTTAAAAATATATAAATAGGTATAACTCCATGCAATTCCAAAAAAAAATAACAACTTTAACTTGATTATGAGAAGATGCAACCAGTAACTTACGGTCAACAGAAAGCCATAAAAATGCAACGCAATTTTAAGTGCTCTTCGGCAAAGGGCAGCTCTACAAAGTCAGAAGTATCGCCACTGTGGGGAGGTTTTCTATGGCGCAACATACGCTACATATTCGCAGTACGAATTAGAACATGGTTTACTTTTAAAATTAAAATTTTATCCGAAAATGATCCGAAAAATGCATATATGGTAAACGGTATAAAATACACAACATAAAATATTTTTGAAAATAAACAATAATGTTAATAAATAATGCATCCATCACATCACTGTATTCCTAAAATGTTGTGCATGACAACACCATTTTCGGCATGTGTATGTTTGAACAATGTATTGTTTGTAAATGACATCACTACGACCAGAGTGTCGCCGTTGACGCCCCGCCTTGAGTTGCCACGTAAATTTCCTTATTTTATTACATTTAAGGGGTACTTTTTATTTGTTTATTACAAAAAATATTGTATAAATAGGATATCTTGATATCTTATCACGGGTTGGACAGGGCTTCGTAAAACATAATTATTATATTAGTAGAAATAGTTGCTGGTGACGCGGACGGCGCTATAGTGTTTTTACAGTAATATATTTAATTTTATTATACATATTAGTTTTTACATATTACTATTGAATTTGCGTCATTGTTCATATCACGGTCATTAATTTATTATTTACTAGCTGATGCCTGCAGTTTTGTCCGCGTGTATGTTAGTCAAATTATATATTAAAACTTTTCTCGAGAACCAATCTATCCTTTGGTAAACAATTTGAAAATTGGTACAGTAGTTTTTGATGTTATTGCGAACAGACAGCCGTGACAGAGGACTTTGTTTTATAATAATTATGTGGAGATTGATTAAAGACCTCTGTACGACATGCTGAACTGATTTTTGTTATTTAAGTGTAACCACTTACTAAAGAAACTTACAGTTAAGCAAGATTCTTCTTCAATAAATTTCAGAAAATTCATATTAAAGAATAAATTAAGTGGGAATCGAACTTCACTTCACAATCTGTCGAAAAATAAGTTTTCCCTTCCAATATTATTATTATCCGAAGAACGATTCAATGTCAAAATAATGTCCCAACAAAAAGTAATTTCATATTCGAATGACGACTTGAAGTTATAAAAAAAAACTCCGTGAAGTTACTGCGTATCATAAATATCTTTTTATTTCGATTATTAAAAAGTTCTTAGAAGAAAAAAGTACAACTTATTTAATATTTTCGAGGACATTTTCTTGTGAGGTCGCTCCTACATTTTGTAGTTTTTGTTATAATATTATTTTCAATAGCGACGGTAAGAAAATCCTTTACCGCAGCGAAGGTGGCGTGGCGATCTGATAATGTTTGCTGCGTTAACATGGCCACTGTAACGAAGCTAAAAAGGGTTTGAGAGATTAATATATTATCAAAAAAAAAACTCTTTTCTCTCATCTGAAAAATGTTCCTAAAAGCCAATTAAACAATACAGTACCGTTTATAGCTACAGAGATAAAAATTACCGTCCAAATGATATTATCATGTATTTAACAGGTCAAAGAAAGCATCGACTCAATTATAAATGCTTTGGCATCGAATGGAATTTCTTTGCAAAGTAATTTTCAGTAATTAACCGTTCGAATAAGTCCTCGTCAGTCAATCAATTTAAACGGTAAATGGAATTACAACCAATTTTTTTTGGATTGGACTGGAGAAAGAATAATTATTACAGTATATTTATTGCTCTTTCCATTTTACGAGTCAAGGACGAGTTTTTAATCAAATCCCTGAAGACGATCTGGCACATAATAGCTCGTAGCTTTATCTTTTTCGATCTTTAGTAAATCTTCGATGATTAATATATTACTTAAGTGATTTAAAATGGCATCGGCTCTTAAGGCGAAGGCGAAACCACCAAAACAACCGTCTCAGTTCATCCAAGTGTCAAGAATGCCTTTTTCATCAAATAATCACTCTTGACACTTGTATGAACTGAGACGGCTGTTTAGGTGGTTTGAATCATTATTACTCAGTAAACAGACAATTGTTACTGCCGCGAATCCCATTTTATTTAACATACGACTTGACACTGACCGGGAAATTACAAAAAACGTAAGGAAATTCGAATTTCGCGGGCTACCTCGTCGCCTTCACCTTAACAACGCATAGAAAATATTAGGTATACTCATAGAAGTAGCAATTTGATTGATATTTTGAGAAAAAAGAAACATTTATACACAACATCAAAACATTCGTTTCCTTTACAAAACTGTCCGTGTCGCAAGCGGCAGGGTTGTGTCAGCCTATTAATGAACTCTCAGAAATAACCAAAAAGATTCCCTGTACTGCTGGTAAACAAATTGCAGTCGTGCCAAGCCGGGGCGTATTGCTAGTAGGTACTACTTTTATAAGAGAGGTTGGTAAGCAATAATAATGATTCATCAACAAATAAAATAATTTTTGCGCATGATATTTCTAGGAAAAAACTTTCAACCTACAGATATATTCAAGTACCCCTCAAATCACCTATATCTAAGTAACATATCCAAAATGAAACCGAAAACATCTCTGTATTGATGTTGGGCGTAAACATCTCAGTCACTAAGATTATTTTTATGGCCCACTCCCTGACTCCGGGTCTATAATATTTTTACCACAATTTCGCTTTCCGTACCGATACTCTGAGCGTTTATGGGTTCCAATTTAATTTACGATATAGAGCAGTACAAACAGAAATAAACATGTTTTTTTTTATCCGGTGGTTGCTTTGCTGTAGAATTTCGTTAATGCTGGGAAATGTTTCGTGTTTCAATTATCGTTTGTAAATCTGACTATCAGTTTTATTAAGGGGTACCGTTTTACCCAGTGCTAACTGGATTGTGGAGGACAGATACGCAGCTTGCATCTGGTAAGATTGGAAACTTTCACCGATATAGTTGAGAAAAGGTTAGACATCTGATGAGAATGTATCATCTTGCATATCATTCCTGACACAAACCATCCATTGTTTCTTTGGTCTCCCTCTCCATCCATGAACATTTATTATGCGAACTAATCTCATGCGATTCGTTCCTACAGTATTGCGTAGCTTTTAAGTGACCGTGGCGTGGTGACCGTGTCCATCAATTAACTGTCAAACGGTTCCATTTTGTACTAAACCATAATTAATTTGACAGTTAATCCATGGACAATATGATATCCACTGACATTTAAAAGATGCGCAATAGCCCTGCTGATCACATGCCCATACCATGACAACGAATTTACTTGTGCTAGATACTTCTTCTTCAAACCTCCTCGGTAGGAGTGGAAGTGTAAAAAAAACATGGCGTGTGTTGAGTTGGAGTGTCAGTGAACCCGCGCTCGGTTTGTTTGGCTTTCCGCGGCAACGGATTTAATATTTTTTTCTGAATTTGGCTTCTGTGCGTCTATAATGGCCACTTTAGCAGATCATAATTTGAATTGCATTAAAAAGCGTAAAATGAACTGCGTCTGTGACCATTTTACGAATTGCAACGATATTCACATTATTTTTCCTATTATGTTATATTTTCCTTAATGGTCACAGGACGAAGTTACTATTATGAAAGGTCCATTCATATTATGATTTGTTAAAGTGGACATTTAGACTCCCAGCAGGCCTATTGCGTATCTTATAAATGACAGTGGCTATAATATTATAGTGTCCATCAATGAACTGTCAAATGGTTCCATTTTGTACAAAACCATAACCAAATTGACAGTTAAATCATGGATAATATGATAGCCACTGACATTTAAAATATACGCGATAGCCCTGCAGGTCTGAAATACTTGTTTGCATTTAATGAATATGACATAAATATTACGACACAAGTCTAAGTAGGCAGGGCCATTCATTATAATGTTCAAAGCAAACTCCTTGGGAGGATGTATGAATACGCACGACACATAAAAGACTCTTTAGTTTCCTCTGAAAAGACTTCTTCATATATTATGTACGGTGAGTGGAAATCTCAGTTTAATTAACTAAATGAATGAAGCTGTTAACAGACATTTTCTAAAAGGTATAAGACGAACATAATTTCAGTGAGTAAAAGTTTATATAAAGGGTGTAGATAGCCCTAAAATAAGCCAAACACTCGTGGCTTAATAATAACTGCCCCGGTTTGATCTTTAGGTTAAGCCACGCTTACCTAGGTTGTTCTGTGGATGGGTGACTGCCCATTACATACCGAGTTTCCTCTGTGCCTTGGAAAGCACGTTAAGCTATTGATCCCGGGTATCAATATTGATCATTATCAGTCGTACAGGTAGTCAGTGACCTGAAAGTCTGGCAACCAGTTACCAAAGGGTATCGAATCACCCAGTTTTAATTAAGTTGTGGAGGTCAGATAGGCTGTCGTTCCATGACAAATACTGGTATTCAGCTGCATCAGGTAAGACTGGAAGCCAACCCCAACATAGTTGGGAAAATGCTAAGCATAATAATATGATGATATAAGCTGAAAGGCATTTCTTCTCCTCGCCAATGCGATTTTTTTTTATATAAATAATATAAGAACCACTACTCACTAGTTTTACGCCTGGTGTGTTATTTTGGCTGTGACACTATGCATTTGACAAATAAATAAATGAAATAGGCAAGCTGAATAATTGATGCGCCTTTCAATTCGATAGAAATTCTATTGGCACCAGAAATTGGGATTTGAGAATTCCCCAATATTAAAATAGAGGTACGCCAATATACTGCATACCAATTTCAGCAAACATATCAAACCTTTAAATTCAGTGACTTGATTTCACGATACACAGTTATTTTACTTGGAAAAATCTGCATCGAATAACATCGGTATGCTGGAACAAAATTTATTAGTACAGAAGGTCAGTTCCATTACACAACGTCTAAGACAAAGACAAGAGTGTACCTAATAGTATATCCATTGCGCCTAAGTCCCATGAATTGGAGTGCTATCAACCGAACACAAATCTAGTCTACGTGGATCCTACTGAGAATTATTTGATGGAAATATTCTCCGACATCGACCTAGAACTCAGATCTGTGCACTGCGCACTTCCTTCTGACCAGACCTGCTTGCGACCACTAGTTGCATGGAAAACTTATGTTCATAAGCGTTAAAGTTGACTTTCTAATAACACTAGATGTTTCAAAGTTAGAAAACTAAATCACGAATGAATATTTTCTAATATGCATTTTCCTGTTTTCGCTCGTGCTTTTCATTTTTTGTTTGTTACTGGCTCGTTGTACCCGTCCTTCTGCTCCCTTTTTTGTGACAATAGCAAGTTCGTTCGGAAAACACGCCTTGTGACCATTCACAGGGAAACGGGAGGCGTCTGTGACGTCAACAATCACAGGAGAATTGGACGTGAATTGATGTTTAATTGTGCGATTCACAGTACAGTTTCAAGCATGAATTTTTTGAAGTCATTGACATGAATTGGACGAGATAAGGAAGAAAAGACAACACTTTATTTACATACAGTAACAATACAGATGTTATGTTTCAAAGACCTCGTTGTTCTTTTGGTTGCAAGCACAACTGCTGAGTTAGAGCTCCTCAGTTTAATTTCTAGGTCGTTAAACGTGTTACTGAATATTTCCATCAGAAATTATATAGTTGCAGCCATGGAATCAAAGTTTGTGTCCGATTTTATATAGGACTTAAAAATAACTGGGGTATGTGAGTGTACTAATCGGTGCTCTCTGACGTAGCCTTCGGGGATTGCAGGCTTTACTTTATGTCATAGTTTCTCAAAGACAACAATTTGTGTCGTCAACCAATCTCCTGCCTTTATGCCTCATATTTGGGGTCGGTGCAGTATCTTTTCATCTTCCATACTTCTCTATTTATCGTCCATTCATTGTTTTCCTTAGGTGAAAGACAAACACCCATCCATTTATTTAATTCTGATCTCCAAAACGTATAGACTACGCACTCTCAGCGCAACAAAGTTGTGTAACACAAAACCTCCACGAACAAGCTCTTCTTCTTCCCTTTCGAGCAAAGGAATGCAAAATACCTGTGGGTAAGGAACAATTAACTGAAGTTACCGAACTGCGCCGATCTGAAGCTTTAATTACCCTTTTGCTTTCTACGTGTTGCCTCAGCTCACTTTGGTACGTAAAGAAGCAAACTATGCAGAAGCTTTAGTTGATATTAAAAATTGGGTCACGACCAGTCACGAGTTTATAGTGATATTTTATGGCCAAGTATATAGGTGTGAAAGTTTCAAAAACAACAACGACGGGTGAAAAAAAGACACTGAATAAGGAAATAATTAAATGAACCGTATTGAATTTCACAAATGACGTCTATTTGAATATGAAAACAGTGATGGTTTTTTGGAAGCATTGGATTTATAATGACGTCACTGAACCAACAGCATTGTCATCTAAATGAAACGTGGATGCAAAATTTCAGATCGATCGGAAACCAGTAAGCAGGTCATGTTTAACTTTGAATATTTGTATACATAGTAACAGGTGAAGCTAATGTATTTTAGCTAAAAAGTCATATAAACGGCAGTAGACGTTAAAATCCTCCCACACTTCATATTTTGGGCCCTGTGTTACTAGTTTTTAAACTGACATGGTCACTCACATTATTATTAACCGTTGCTTGTACCGTTTTGTCTGCTCATAAACATCGACGCGAAATATCACCAGTTTATCCGTCATGCTTGCGACAGCAATGAAATATCAGAAACTCGAAACAAATTGCAAACACGATAAAATCTCGTTACAAGTGTCACTAATAATAATATTTAGAGTCACTTACTGTCGTGCACAATTATTAACTCAATAATAGCTCCTTTTAGTTCTAACAACTAGTAACTGTACAAGTTAAACCTTCTTCTTCACATTTACCCTACATTGAGAGAGGTAACGATAGCCGTTTATACCAATTTATGCTGCAAAGTTGGATCTAGCTGCTCGCGGTGGGTACGTAACCATACGCGCCGGGAATTCCTGGGAGTTCGTGAGGTTGCGTGGGAATTTACAACTTCATGTGTGTTTTTTAATTAAAGTGAAGGGTTTTCCTTACTACGTTCTCTTAAGTGGATATTGTATAATAACTATATTCGCCAAACCTTTCCTCATATAATTGGGGTCGGTCTTTAGTCTTACCGAATGCAGTAGATTATCAGTATTTTAAAAGGAGCGACTATCTGACTTCCACAACCCAACGGCAAGCTTATCCTAATTTTAAACGGTCGTACAACAAACTGTTTTCATATGCTATGTACTGTAATTTTGTTTGTATGTATTAATTAACCAATTTTTATTATCGTCAAAGATCTACAAATAACCGGGTCCAACGGCTAAGCATGCTGTCCCAAGCAAACTCGAAGGAGTTTCGATATGTAATAGGGGGAGTACCCCCTATACATATAAAGTAACGTTTTGCCAGGTATGTCCGTAGATGAGTACATCTACGGACATACCTGGCAAAACGGTACTTAACCTGAATATTGACCCAAGTGCCTGTTATTATTTAAAATGAATCAAAGTAATTAATTCAAACTAGGCTGATCATTTATTATCAGCACTTTTCGAACGTCAAAATTTATACACAAGAGACAGTCTCCCAAAACGCTAACCCTTCGACACTTCCTACTGTTTTAGCCGGGAAGAAGAAGTGGCAAAAGAGACTCCCCAGCACCAAATCTGGCTGCTAGGTTAAAAGAACCAGATTCAATACAATAGTGAAGTGTAAGTTCAGTAATTAGTTATCGTAATATTAATATTACGATTTACTACAGACACAAATCAATCAAATGTTTTTTTTTTAAATTGCCAGAACTCGTTTTCAGGACCCCAAAAAATTCCGAGGACATCTGTCTTGAGAATTTAAAAACTTTTCGAGCGGAAAGTGGATCCATTTAGAAGGGTTTAAAAGGGGACAAGTCTATTAAGGACCATTGTTGGCTTTTATTGTACCTTAAGTTTTACATCAGCTGGTCATTACGAGTTCCAAATTATAAATGCGAAAGTAAACCTGTCTGTCTTTTACCTCCTCACACCTAGAAATGAGAACAGATTTTGATAAAAACACCATGATCAGAATAAAGACACCAGGAAACCTTTCGAGGCAATAATTCAGATTTTCACGAGCAAAACTAGTCAATCCTATCTTACTAATATTATAAACGTGAAAGTTCGTAAATCTGTATGTACGTATGGATGTTTGTTACTCTTTCGAGCATAAACTACTCAACAAATTTGGATAAAATTTGGCACCTACACAGATAGTTTATAACCTGGATAGTTAGGATAGTTTTTATCCCGGTTTTATCTTCCTGTGGGATAATTTTGGAGTCGTAACGGGCAAAGCCGCTGGCAACACCTAGTCATTCTTCTTAGCTTGTCGGTGATAATTGAAATTGTGACTCAATTTGCCCATAATTTTGCGACGAGTAAGGTATTTTCAGTAGCAAAATCAAAAATCAAAATCAAAAGTCATTTATTCAAATTAGGCTGATAATCAGCACTTATCGAACGTCAAAATTTACTTTACTCTACTTATTTACAAGAGACAGTCCCCCAAAACGCCCACCCTTCGGCACTTAGCGGTCGTCAACACCTGCGATATGTGGAAATAACAGGACTGACAAGAAACTATGTCAAGTGTTCCACCAGGAGCAAGACCACATTAACACTTCAGGGCAGAGTCGTCTATGAATCTCCACATGAAGAGGTTTTCCTTGTTTCTATCAACCTGTGTCCCAAGCAGGGACTCAAACTGTAACCGTAATTAGTGTTTTTAAAACAGTTTTACCAGAAAAACACACACAGGAAAAATTTAACATATACAATAATGTTACCGAATCAAACTGTAACCTTATAGATTATAATGTGTTAATAAGTGTCAATATGTGTAACTGAAATAATCAGTTTTAGTATAGCTTTAGGTATAAGTAATTGCACAGTAAGGCAACAACACGTGGCCGCAAGAGTGTAGGACGTGCGTTGTTAACGCCTATACTAATTAACACTGTTAACACTTTTATATCTGTTACAGATATGTTACGGTTACACTTTTGTAAGTGTTTTGGGTTAACACATTGAAAACACATTTATAAGTGTTGCATATTTGATTCTGTTACCAATTCAACCTATTGTAACACTTATAATTCTGTAACCTTTATGAAGGTGTTTTTAAGTCCCTGGTCCGGAGTCTATTTAAAGACAGTGTTTACATTTGAAAGTCACAAAAATAAACAAAATAGAATGTCAAGGAAGTGGATGTTTGTGAAAGGGCAATCTTAAATTCTTTTCTAGTCTCTGACCTTTATATTCTTTATAAAGGTCAGAGACTAAAAAAGAATTTGTAAGATTCCATATTTTTCCACAAAAATTTATGAAGTAAGTTCCGTCGCAGATCTCCGCTACTGACCTTCATTCGGTGTAATGTATTTTTATTTGTCGACATTAAAACCCTTCACTTTCCCGAAATTCTTCAAATATTGCAATAGTACAGATTTGGCAACTCTCATCTAGCTAATACCAAGAACTCTGTGTGAAGCGTCGCTGTAGCACAGATTACTGTAGTCTCAACAAAATGATGTGCAGGCTGTGTAGCACATAATATAACATCACGCCTATTAATAGTCCCCGAAAGTTTAGGCAGAGCCGAACTATGTTTATTTTATTTGGAACTACAAACAATTACATAATAAGGCATACAGACACATAACTTAAAATTAACAATTACGTAATCAACAGCGTTATTTACAGCATACATGCTAGCAAAATATTAATAACACGCTTCAAAGAGAAGTTAAAAGTAAGTAAGTACCAAAAATATTAATAGCAAAAAAAAAAACAATAATTTAATTTTTAAATAATAAGTAGGTAAGTGTATCGATTATGAGACATAAGTTTAAGTTATGTTAGATTCCGTGGCTACCACTGAGAAATTCTGGACGGAAAATTCCAACAACACTGGGACATGTCCAGCAGTCGCGCTTATGAACACTAGACCAACGAGACAGTGAAAAGTTATATCTAAAAGTGTTTGTAAAAACCGTTTTTTTTAAGCATTATATGTATAATTTGTTACGTATACTATGTTCTAGAGAATTACTAGAAAATGTTAATGCTATTTTCAAACAAACTTAATACGTGCCTAACACAACGCAAGTAATCTATATAGATACCTACTAGGAACAAACACAGTCTATTGGACAAACATCACAATCATGATCCAATGCAAGCACTTAAGCCTATGTTTGTTAGAGCGACGCGTTATACCCGCATTCACAAACACTAACTTATATCTAAGCTACGTATTATTCCACTGTTGGAATTTAAACTCTAAGTGCTAAACCTAGCATTGGGATTTCTATAGAGTACTTTTATTTTAGCATTTCTTAAAGTTTATATCCGACGGTTACTCGACAGTTCATTTTTGTTTATTCCAACGTTCGCACGACCCCTGTAGCGATAGTCACCAGCACATCAAACATGAAAAGTGTTTAGGGGTCTGAATGAATAGCAGATCACCCCTCCAGTCGACCATCCAAATTTGATACACGATGCACCAATCCCTCTGTATTAAAGTTTCACCCGAAATTCCATCCTCATACTACAATATCGGCCTTACATTCTGCCTTGTGTCAATGAATGCGGGTATTAGTCACGCAATTTGATATTCCATTTAGTTCGGCATTGACATCCCTCGGCACACGGTTCACTAAATGATGATCTGTAATGACATTGGGTTCTATGTGGCTTGTCTAATACCACATCAAACTAATCACCAACAAAGCCTTCCTTTGATGGCTTCAATATACCTTAAATGCATATATTTTAAGTTAATAAACGCCACGAAACATAACATCAGGCCTGTAATAGGGTAGTCACCAAAAAAATCTAATTAGTCCGTCAGATAGATTTCCAAAAACTATTGGACACGTATTTTTTCTTTTTTCACGTATACAAACAATAAAGACGATGCAGTGCTTTGAAAACTCGTGTGACATCATTTTCTAAGACATTAGTATGACATTGTTTACCGGTGAGTGACGTCACAACCCCCACTCAAATCTTTGACGCGTTTTATCTTCGTCAATTTTTATTGATTTGATAAAACAAATAATACGTATCCAATATTTTTCGATAATCTAAAAGACGGACTAATCAGAATATTTTTTTTTTAAGTCAGTAAACATGCCTTTCCTCGAAGTGTTAGGAAAAGGTGTTTTTGATACTACACCCACATTTCACCTTAGGTATATGTTTTAGGGGGTCAGCCAATTTGCCATCAACCGGACAATAATCCAGACCATTTTTGCTATTGAGAAACGCTGAAGGAAAAACCCAATAACATTTGGCCCGATATGGGACCCGATCTAAGAACCTTGAACTGTCGAACAAGCTAATAATATTTTTTATAATTCTATAACACTGAAAATATTTATTGTAATTTTGTTTTATAAAGCGTTTCGCACTAAACGACTGATGTCAAACGCTGTATAGTTTGGCATCAGTCTCTAAATGTATCTGTATAATCTTAAAAGTAAATGTAAGTTAGCTGGCTGTATTCTTATTCCCTTGGTCGACTGTACACAGCAATCGCACTTGTGACCGTTAGACCAACGCAAAGAGGCAGTCATGAAGATTTTATTTTAGTAAAGAGGGTATAGTGTGTGTTACCATATACCTACACATTTTTTTCATTGGTAAATAGGGTATTTCACTAAAAAAAACTAATAAGTCCGTCAGATAGATTTCCAAAAACGAATGGACACGTATTTTTTCTTTTTTCACTTAAACAAAAGATGGAGAAGATACAGTGCTTCGAAAAGTCGTGTGACGTCACAAGGTTAGTACTTTTTTACCTACAAAGTGACGTCAAATTCATGATCTTTGACACGTTTTATTTTTGTCAATTTTTACTAATTTGATAAAACAAAAAACACGTATCCAATATTTTTCGATAATCTAACTGACGGACTAATCAGATTTATTTGGTGAAATACCCAATTTTTAAAAATCTGTTATTTTATACATTTTGACCGTGTAGGTATTGCGGTGTTACGGGAGACAGGTGTTTTCCGACGAAAAATTTTTTAGTTCGGGGCACCCCACATACTAAAAATGTTTCGTCTGTTGGTTTAAAGCTCGTGGCTTAATAAGAACTGCCGCTCAGGTCGTTATGTAGTTAAAGCTGTGCTTGCCTAGGTCGGTCTGTGAATGGGTGACCACCCGACATACCGAGTTTCCTCCGTGCCTCGGGACGGTTACAGGTAGTCAGTGACCTGAAATTCTGATATCCAGTCTTACCAAAGATTATCGTACTACCTAGTACTAACTGAGTTGTGGAGGTCAGATAGGCAGTCGCTCCATGTAAAATACTGGTATTCAGCTGCATCCGGTTAGACTGGGAGCTGACCCCAACATAGTTGGGAAAAGGCTAGGCAGATGATGGTTCGTACGTCCCACGGGAGACGTTCAGATTTATGTAGATATACTAGCTGTTGCCAGCGGCTTCACCCGCTTCAACCCACGGGAATATAAAATCGGGATAAAAACTATCCTATTTGTTAATCCAGGTTATAAACTGTCTGTGTACCAAATTTCACCAAATCGGTGCAGTAGTTTTTGCGTGAAGAAGTAACAAACATAGACACTCACAGACTTTCGCCTTTATAATATTAGTGTGACTACTGGTTACGTGGTAAACGTTTTAGCGACGGGGTCCCATTCACCCTTTTCAGCGTTTTTCAAAGTACATACCCAGAAAACGAAACATATTTTTTTGGGCAGTCAAAGTTAATGCAGTTTCATAAACTTATTCATCCAAAGTAGGGACGCCCGATGTCACTCAACCTATCTACTTTTTCAAAAACATTTTAAAATCTAATTCCGTTAACTCAATTTTTATCTGAGGGCACGGCAGTGCCCCCACCAAGTCGAGCAATAAAGCGGCACGGCCGTACCATCATTTTCTCGAACCAGTTCAGGCCATTTTCGACCTCCTATAACTTCGTTGTGGATAAAAGTAGATGCCTGATATGCGATGTCAATTAGCTATACAATGGCCAGTTTAACATTGGCGAATGCGATGCGATGGCCCAGTCAATCTATTAATTTAAAACATCAAAGATTTTTAAGTAGGAATAATAACTGACTTTGTATTACATGGATCTCACTACTTTTTACGGTAAAAGAACTGAGTTGCGCGGCTTGGCTTTTTTTACAAGTTTTGTTTTTAGTGGGATTAGAATAATAGTTGGAATATCACTGAAATTTTCAGTCAACAGTCCTATTATTACCTTTTACTCATCATAAACACAATTCTCTCTACCAACAAACACACGTACACAGGCTGATCAAAGATCCACAGACCATGTTTGCTATCAAGGCTACCCGATATCCCATTTAACACAGGGACGCTCTCGGGAATCGAACCCGCTAATAAATAATTCTTGGTAATGACTAGTGGGAGCCGTAGATCAATAGCCATCTGAACCTATACTAAAAATAGATATTGGTTAGTCGTGAGGGGTATTTTATTCATGATTGTTTATGGTTGCGATCCTGTATGACCTGTTTAAGTGGTGATGTAGGTAAAGAAATAGTTATGTTGGTGTTATCTGACTTTTTTAATGGTTTTTAATTCTTCGACTACGCAGATAATAATTTTCTCTTAAGTTCTTCAGAAAACTAATAAAATTCTTCTTAGAAAAAAAAAATAGATTGAAACTAGAGCATTTTAATAAATGAGTGTCATTCGTTAGTAGTGAGGTACGACACCGACGTCTTACCGACAAGAAACCCAAGTTTGTGTTAAGATATAGAAGCTTTAGTTAGTTTAAGCTTTAGTTATAAAACAGTAATTCTTCAGACTATGACTGCTTTAGACTTTTTGTTAATGTTCATTCTCAGCAATTTTCATCCATAACATCCTTTACTCTACAGTGGGACAATAATTATATGTTTACTAGATGTGCCCTGTATGCGTTGCATTGTACCTTTTTTATCTACTCTACCTTGGGGTGGGGTTAGGCGGGCAAAAGTACTTTACAACCTATTCGCATATCTACTGAATACACACACAAAATTCCATAAAAATTGGTTAAACCGTTTCCGAGGAGTACGGCAACTGACACTGTGACACGAGAATTGTATTTAAATAGATAGATAAAAGAGAATGTTTATCCATACTTTCACGTAAACTTAAACTCTATTTTCGACTTACATGGGGTCTATTACGAGGTAACGTTACTTACATAACTTGGTTTATCAAGACTAGACTTATCATTCTAGTTTACAACATATCTAGCATTAGAATAGGAGTTTCACATTTTGCGATCATAATGGGAGTGCGTAAAGAATTTGTCAAATATACGTAATCTTTTACGTATATTCGACAAATTATTTTACAATTCGAAGGTTTGCAAGTAAACCCATGATCCTTTGCTGTGTTTATTTGAAAAATACGTCTACTCGATCACGATAATAATTGTTGAATTGTCAAATTGAATGGCATTGGGATTGTGATTATATGATCCGATTTACGTGATTCTGTTCGTTTTGATGCGGAATAGTTGCCATTTGGTCCCATAAAATGGCCGAGTACTCGTACATTTCATTTTAAGTTTTTTTTTTAAATTTATGAACATTTTCGCTTATGTGTGTTCGCGAATAACTTCGTCGTTTATGAACCAATTTTGATGATTCTCTTTTTATTGGATAGAAGATATTTCAAGGGTGGTACCATGATATTGAAACTAGGGTCTGGTGATGGGATCCCAGAGAAATCGAGGACAACCCTCAAATTTCATGGGCACGTATAACATGTTTCGTGCCTTTTCTTTCTGACGCCATTCAAGTATCGCATCTAGCAGTTATCACTTCATGTTGATGAGCTGATGATGGAAGGTACAACTCCCTCAACAGGTTAGGAGTTGAAAGCAATAATACGGGAATGTTGAAGGTTAAGGGTTAGGTTTGTTGGTTGAATGTTAAATGCATATAAGTTATCTTAGTCAAGGATCGAATAACTCAACTACGTTTCTGTAAGTAATTTAAGTTTTTAATGTTTTACAAAGAAATTAGGTTATAAAGTAAGTACTTATAAATACACAATACAAAATATTACTTTACCTGTAAGTAATTTAAGAAACAACATTCAAAGCTATTCATTTAACGGGATATCGTCTCCTTTAATATCGTCTTACAGGTATTTTAATTAACAATAAAGTTTTCTCTTCAAATCACAATGACATGCCTAATGCTGTGAGGTTGTCATAAGTGTCATTCAGTCCGTCATTCATTCATACCTTCATACAATCTATCCAATCTTTCATTCTGCTAATCATCCGCGCTATAACGAGCGCGGGTAAATTAAAATTAGAGAAATGTTATCTAAGTATAATAAAAGCAATCATTTCTTTACATGCATATTGAATATTTGTATAAGATATTACAACTAAAAACATTTTAATATTACAATATTTATTTAGGGTAGGTGAAAAATTAAAAAAACTTTTTGATAAAAAAGAAAAAAAAAATAGTAAAATAAACTTCAGAAGAAAAATTAGCTTCTGAAGTCGTTGGCAAGAAAATGAAATCAAACTAACAAATTTCACCGACTTCATAAGCTGATTTTACTTCTAAAGTTTACTTTTCTTTTTTTGGTTTTTTGAAGTCGGTTTTTTTTTGCATATTTTTTTTTTCAATCTGTTGATTTGTAATCCCTGCTTGGTGCTCATGTGACTTGACTTAGATGTGACTCTAAAACAGATTGTCATCTCTGAGTTTGTTGCGGCTGATTCCTCTTAGAGTAGCCTAATTTTGAAAATAGTGATTGCAAAAAGTAATTGGAAATTATACAATTATTTACTCATTTTATTCTTGGGAAAATACTTATCAATTTGGGTCCATTTCACGGAATGTACCGCCTTACCAATCACCTTGTATGAACCTAATTATTAGGTTTGTAGATGTCAAACCATCTATGACCTTGCAACTAATGAGAGCAATAATTAACTGAGATGAATAATTAATTGGCGTTAATTCAGTTAATATACATGCATCAAATTATGTTCTCTATTCAATCACAAACCCTTGATATTACTAATTAAGACAAGACTGACTATTGTTACGAGCTGGGTATAGGATAAATAAAAACACTACTAATTAAACACACGAATTAACTTTATTACTCACAAAACACTTATACACTATAACTTCAACACTACTGAACACTTTATGGCACTAGATTTCTCTTAGAACCTTTCGTTGTCTCGCTTTAAAAGTAAACTGACCCGCTCCGAGCTCTGTCGGTTCTTTTATACCTAAACACACAAAAGAAGTTGTAAGAAAATTCGCTATTATTCCATAGAGCATTCACAAAAACATTTAAAACAAAAATAAACTTAAGTATAAAAGAACCAACAAAGTAGAAGTTACTTTATACCTTCAGCATACGGTCGAAATTACAATGTCAATTGACGCTGACGCCGCGCGCGGACTAACTACCTACAGAATGTAAGTAGGTACCTACTAGAATTTACGCGTACTTAAAGGTTCTTCACAGTTATTAGCGAGCTTTCCCGAAGATTTTAGATAACCGACGTAACACTATGATGGTCACCGTGCGTTGGTCGATTGATTAATTTCACTGTCTGGTTTGAAAACATGTTATTTGTAGTTTTCTTTATCAATATTAGTTAATTTTGTAATTTTTGGTTGTTTTTGGTAGATTTTGATAGTCATTACAGTTACAGGTAGTCAGTGAACCGAGAATCTAGCAACCAGTCTCACCAAAGGGGTATCGTATAATCCAGTACTTACTGGGTTGTGGAGGTCAGATAGGCAGTTGCTCCATGTAAAATACTAGTTTTCAGCTATATCCAGTAAGACTGAAAGCCGTTCCCAACAAGGTTAGGAAAAGTAAAGTAAAAATAATTAATTTTAGCAATAGGCCCACCTCCTGTTATGAAACTTAAACATTACTGGTAGGTGGACCGATGACCTGGTTAAGGTTGCGGGGACCCGCTGGATGCGAGACGCACAGGACCGGTCAATGTGGCGACACCTAGGGGAGGATGATGTCCAGCAGTGGACGTCTTTTGGCTGAAATGATGATGATGAAACATTAATAGCAAAATAGAGGTGTACAACGAAGTCACTCTCTTCCTAACTCTTTGGTGATTTAACGCATGATGATATATTATTTTTTACATTACTCCCATGATTACTTTTTACAAAATTTGTTTTATTTTAACCTAATTGAATCGTATTGTTTTGTCTTGTGCGAGACAAATAGATACTTTCATAAACACTGAAAACGAGATATTTACCATCTTTACTTTTTTTTTCGCGCTCCCGAAATTTATGCGCTGTTTTATGCACACAAAACCGAAACAAAACACTTTACATTTTTTTTTTCAAATTAATTATAATTATGTTAATAATTTCAATAAATACTTTGTTTTTTATAAGCGGTAAGCGGCTTTACAATAGCCCAAAATAGCGACCCCCACTAATAAAAGTACCAGCTGGCAAAATTCTCACAGTATCAATATATTTTAAACTTAAACCCGCCAATAGCCCAGCGGCTATCGCGAACTCAAATTGGACCAGCCAACTATTCCCGAGCTCATTCTTAAAGCAAGCACGTTTAGCTTAGTTCGAAGTTCCGAGGGTTAAAAGCAACATTTATTAAAACTGCACTACTACAAGTTGTTTGTATTTTTTCATTCATCTTGGCACTCCACAAAGAACTTGGAACTACGGCTTGACTGTTAATTAGTTTTGTAATACTAAAATTCAATGAGGGGTTGAGTTAATAGTTTGTGTGTACTTACGGAGAAGCAAGATTTTTTAAAGACATTTAATTCTGACTGAAAAATTGCTTCGTTGGTCTAGTGGTTCTAAGCGCGACTGTCGAGGATGGGGTTCTAGGTTCGATTCGGTCGGGCAAAATGTTTTTGAGTTTTTCCATCAAGAATTTCTCAGTAGCAATCACGGGGCCTAGGTTCGCGCCTAATTGATGACTGATAATCACTTAAAAACGTATCTGGATAAATGTGTTGTATTACTAGCGGTGAACGAGAAATTATTCGACGTAGTATCTTTCGAAATGACGTATTAGTCCGGTCAAATTAGACCAAAAAATAGGGGTAAGGTCGCATTAATTTCCACCCAGCTGAAAATTGGTACGATTGTTCAAAACATCATTAGAAATGATAGTTATGTAAAAAGCCCCCATCGATCCGACACCTTAAAAAAGTCACTGGGAGTAAAAGGTCACAAAAACGGGCTTTTCGCGATTTTCAGCAAAACGGTAAGTTTTGTAATAAAAGCCTAAATAAAATTGTAAATCAGATCATCAACAGCCGAATAATGTTCCCACTGCTAGGACACAGGCCCAGTGCGGATTGGTTGATGTCACATTTCTTCGAATTTTTTGGTTCTAAGACATGCCGGTTTCCTCACGATGTGGCCGGTGGTGGCCAACCACCACCACCCGGTGGTGGTGGTGGTGGTGGTGGTGGCGGTGGTGTGGTGGGTGTCGGTGTTCTTCACCGATTTTGGAGATAGATCAGATAATAATCTATAAAAATGTCTAAACAGATTCGTCGGATCGATGGGAACTTTTTACATATTAGCAATAACAAACAATACTCGTATTATGGTGTTTTGAACTATCCTATAAATTTTTAGCTGGGTGGGAATTAATGTAATCTCGGATGTCTAATTTGACCAGACTATATCGCACTCAACTAACATAACATTACACCTGTTATATTTTTATGTTATTTTTCCTAAAAAGAAATCCTCTCATAAGCAATACAGCAGAAATCCTTGAACACATCTGTGTTGTGTTCACAGCGGGTTTCTAGAAAGTAAATAATTGCCTTGCAATGTCATAGATTTTTCGCAGAATATTGATCCCCACAACCTTCACCGGGTTACGGTTCATCTATTGAGAGGCTTTTCTTTCCTTCCAGATTGAAGTCACAACTTCAGAACTTTTTAATGTCATTAGCGATCCGTTCTGCGAGCAATGTGAACTGCCCACTGAAACTTAACTTCGGCAATTCTTCGGGTTACATCTATAACTTTGGTACTCCAATTACCATGGCACTAACTCATTAATATTAGATATCAAATTAAATACGAAGGTCGTACTTAGTATTGTTATCAAGATAACTGTTGTCTGCCAGAGACTTACAGTGTAAGAGAAACAGGGCCGGTTTAGGTTGGAAAGTCTCTGGTACCGGTGCGCGGTGCAACGAAATATACGTACCCTATCTTATTTGTGTTTTAAGGTTAAATTTTAAGTTTGTTGCATTTAAAAAAAAATGTCTTAGAATAAAAAAAAAATTGAAGACATGTGACATCTACCAACCCGCCCTGGGCACGCGTGGTGGATTATAGCCCATCCCTCTCCAAGAGAGGAGGCCTGAGTCCCTGCAGTGGGAACATTATAGGCTGATGATGAAAATAAAATAGAAATATAATTGAAGAAAAATTCATAGTAGTTAAAATTAACTCAATAAAATTTTGCACGACAAAAAAAAAGCAAAAGCAGTGGTGGTGGCCGAGGGGCCCCGACTTAATGTTCGTAAATCGGAGCCGCGGTTCGATCCCAAACGGTGAATGAAAACATTGTGAGGAAGAATTTATTAAGCCCAAAATATTCGAAGACATGTGACATCTAGCAACCCGCACTGGGCCCGCGTGGTGGATTATAAGTAACCCATCTCTCTCCTAGAGAAGAGGCCTGAATCCGTGCAGTGGAACATTATAAGCTGATGATGATGCTGATGCTACGTAACAGCTGCAACACATGTTTTACCTTCACGTCCAACTAATAGTAGAAACAACCTAGTTGAATTTTGTTTTCGTTATCTAACAAATAAACGGTTGCCATCACGTATCACAATAACATCCCCACACATCCCTTCTTATACACCCAAAACAAAAACACCCAACTGATACATCCAATGTTTTCATTTAATTCCCGTTTGTAACACAACTAAAGTTGTCGGTACTGGTAACACCGAACATTTACATACGAAACGGTTTTACAAAATAAACTTATCGAATGTTCAATATTTGTAATTGAAACTAAACGGATCTCTTTGTGGTGGTTTGCGTTTGTTGAGAGTAAAACTGTGTTAAAGCCAGAATTATAATTAAAAAAATATAATTCTAATTAGTCCGTCTGTTAGATTATCGAAAAATATTTATGAGTGGTGGCGTGTAGGTAAAAAATGTACTGACATGTGACGTCACACGAGTTTTCAAAGCATTGAATATTGGATATGTGTTTTTTGTTTTATCAAATTAATAAATATTGACGAAGATAAAACGCGTTAAAGATTATGAGTGGTGGCGTGTAACGTCACTTGTAGGTAAAAAATGTACTGACATGTGACGTCACACGAGTTTTCAAAGCATTGAATATTGGATATGTGTTTTTTGTTTTATCAAATTAATAAATATTGACGAAGATAAAACGCGTTAAAGATTATGAGTGGTGGCGTGTAACGTCACTTGTAGGTAGAAAATGTACTGACATGTGACGTCACACGAGTTTTCAAAGCATTGAATATTGGATATGTGTTTTTTGTTTTATCAAATTAATAAATATTGACGAAGATAAAACGCGTTAAAGATTATGAGTGGTGGCGTGTAACGTCACTTGTAGGTAAAAAATGTACTGACATGTGACGTCACACGAGTTTTCAAAGCATTGTAGCTCCTTTATTTTTTTAAAGAAAACAAAATAAAAGAAAATGAAATGAAAAAATGTGTGTTTTGAAACGGACTAGATTTTTTTGTTCGATCCCCTATTGCAACTTCTATTTGACGGTTACTGATCGGCCGTTAAACTCTCTTAAGACAGATTAGTTAGAAGGTTCCTAACACTAACAAATAAAAATACATTTCAGTAAACCTTATCGGCTTAAACATAAGCTTCTTTATAAAAAACCTATACAACTAAATAACGAGATAATTTTTTTATTAAAATACAGTGAAAACATTGTTACCGATAAGATCTGCGATCAGTGGTGACATATTTTGTTTGTTTGATTTTATTTTTTTTGCCACCGACTTCAAAAGCTGATTATTCTTCTGAAGTTTATTACTTTTTTTGTTTTCGAAGTTGTTTTTTTTTTGTTTTTATTTTTTACTAGCTGTTGCCAGCGGCTTCACCCGCTACAACTCGAAAATTATCCCACGGGAAGATAAAATCGGGATAAAACCTATCCTATGCGTTAATCTAGGTTATAAACTATTTTAGTACCAAATTTGATCCGAATCCGTTTAGTAGTTTTTGCGTGAAGCAGTAACAAACATACTCACACTCACAAACTTTCGCCTTATACTATTAGTGTGATTTTACCATTTTTTGTTGTTATATCCTATACAAATATTTACTATGCATTTAAAATTCACCAAGAAAATAAACCCTTAACCTTCACGATTCCCTTATTATTGCTTTCAACTCCTAACTATTGAGTAATAGTACTTTCCATAATTAGCTCACCTAGACAACCTGAAAGAATACAACTATAAAGGGTGTAAAAGTACCCTTAACGCAAACGAAGGGCACTTGTTTTCCCCACCACTGCGATCACTTTTTGGTTCTAGACCATGCCTGGGAACCACCTAGTTACGGAGATATTGGGGGTCAAAGTTCCAAATTTTGTACAGCTGTTTTTGTAAATACTGGTTTTTCAGGTTATAACTTTACTTAAATTACCTCCATGACCCGTTTACTATTCAAAGCATCCACTAGCAAAATGTTTTAAGAGTGCTACGTTGAGTTTTACCGTAAAATGTGATTTTTGAGCCCAAAAAAAAGTTGTTTCCTGGCAAAAATGTTTGCGTAGGGGTACTTAGTTTGATGTACAGACTGCTTGGTTGACGTATGTGTGAAGGGTTGATTTACAGCCTGTATATACGCCCCCATAATATATTATGGTAAATAATTATTATTGTCCTCCAACTCCTAACCGTTAAGGAGTTGTACCTTTCATCATCAACTCATCAACATGAAGTGAAAACTGACACATACAACTACTTGAAAAGCTTTAGAAGGAGCCTTAGATTTTTCTGGTATGTCATCATCATCAGGTTAACATAATAGCCAGAAAGTATGCTATACGTCCTTAAGTACGTACAGTTTTACAATAATTTTCTTTCTACTCCTAACCGTTGAGGAGATGTACCTTCCATCATCAGTGAATCCACATGAGATTGTGATTATCAGACGCAAATACATGAACAGTTTTAGGTATTTGCGTCTGTTTTATATACAATTTGATTGATTTCCCTAGGATCCCATCATCAGATCCTGACTTAGTGATAATGGGACCACCTCGGGAATATTATACTCTTTTGAATACAAAAATAATTTTCGAAATCGTTTTTTTGGCGCCGACTGTAGAAGCAGATTTTTCTTCTGAAGTTTATTTTATAATATTAAGTAAAGATTACACCTAAGAAAATCCGCCCCTGTCTCGAGATAGTTTACACAACAAATATTAGTACAACCACTAACAACACGATATCGCATTACCTGAGCGCTGAACTTGTTACAGATAATGGTACAAATTGACAAATGGTGTAAACAACTTGTATTTACGACTGTACCTCGACGTAAGTGGATCAGGGGATAATATACATGGTAGTGGAGAATGGATGTTGAGGTTGTAATCCTGTTTGTTATATATGTAGCTTATGGTGTATGTTCTGCATGTAAATATCATCGACTCTAGGCAGATGTTGATAATAAAATCTCTGTCTAACCTTTCAGGAATACAGGTGTGAATTTTACCCGACTACGGCGAAGCCAAAAGGAAGGATAATGATTTTGGCAGTCTATGTATGTATATATGTATGTGTGTATGCATGTACTCGTATGTATGTGTTGCTAACGGCAACAGCAGCTCACTTCTGTATCAATGAAAACGCCATAAAGGTGCATCCTGTAGCTCTCTCTAGCTAACTTCACTCTACTCATGTTTTGTTTCTTTCTTACCCACTAATAAGAGCAGAGAACGATATACACAAATAAACCGACAAAATAGAAAAGTTGACGATTATTAGACCATTTATAGCATTTAGTGGTTTTTGAATTTTTATTCATTATAATATGTAACTGTCGTGTATTCAATTTGTAATTTTGTTTGTTGACCTTGTGTCACAGAGCTGTGTTGTGTGGTTTAACAGTTTACATTAGTAGATTCAAACAGATTATTTAAAACAATGAGGACTCTGTGCCTCAGTTGTTGGTAGAGTTCATAGAAGGGTATGTTTCAACTTTCTTCAAAATTATTGTGTTTTGTTTTGAGAGAACTGCATGGTACCTTTAGTTCTAATGAAAATCGTTGTGTTGACATCAAATCCGTAACATTATTCATACATATGCACAAACCTTTAATGTATTCTTTAGAGAGTCTATAAAGTTTAATAAACTTTCATCAATATTTTGCAATTGGTGTCTAACATGAATTTTCATTTCGGAAAATCATTTCTCAAAACTCACAAACAAACTCTCAAACTTCAAAAACGTACATAATTTTGTTGTAAACATATGTTTTGTTGTAAACGAGATTTGGCTGTGTAAACTCATGGTAGAGGTACTGTACCTCTACCATGAGTTTACACAGCCAAATCTCGCAAGCGTCTCCGTAAATTATTTGTATGAAATATCGTACAGCGCCTCTAGCGGTCACAGAAAGAATTACAATCCGTAACATGAGCACTATAGATGACGATAGGTTAAAAACCTAACGTAATCTATTCTATAGTTACTAACGTTTTTCAGCTGTCACCATACAAAACGGTACCATGAGTCACTAATTTCACTGAACCTATCGAATAATTCGCTTACTATAGTGGTTACGTAGCTCACTAGCATTTTGGCGTGTGAAACATTGTTTACAACAAAATTATATACGTTTTTGAGTCTAATGCAGTTAAAATAATGTCTGCAAAGCTTATTTGGTATGAAATATGTTAGTGGCCGCTGAATTTGAAGACCAACGACGTGAATAACGTGAATTTCGAGAAATGATTTTCCGAAATGAGAATTCATGTTAGACACTAATTGCAAAATATGAATGAATGAAAGTTTATTAAACTCTCTATGTCGTTCTCTATGTCTCTCTCTCGTTTATTTAACTCTTGTTTTTGACTCTGTAAAGAATACTTTAAAGGTTTGTGCATATGTGTGAATAATGTTACGGATTTGATGTCAACACAACGAGTTTCATTAGAACTAAAGGTACCATGCAGTTCTCTCGAAACAAAACACAATAATTTTGAAGAAAGTTGAAACATACCTTTCTATGAACTCTACCAACAATTGAAACTGAGGCACAGGGTCCTCATTGATTTAAATAATCTGTTTGAATCTACTAATGTAAACTGTTCAACCACACAACACAGCTCTGTGACACAAGGTCAACAAACAAAATTACAAATTGAATACACGACAGTGACATATTGTAAGGAATAAAAATTCAAAAACTACTAAATACTATAAGTAGTCTAATAACCGCCAACTTTTCTATTTTGTCGGTTTATTTGTGTATATATCGTTCTCTCCTCTTATTAGTGGGAAAGAAAGAAACAAAACATGAGTAGAGTGAAGTTAGCTAGACGACACAATCTATCGAGCTTACCTTAGCGCCTGCGTAAGACTCCGTAAATCTCATGGTGCAAGCATTATCGAAATCTATTTGATACACGTTAGCACGCTAGCGAGTTCAACGTTAGCGAGTAAGTTTTCTATGACAACATGGTAGAGCTACTGGTGTCAGTGGCATGCGACTACGGCGGTCCTCTATAATAATTTTACTTATATTTAAATAGAAATATACAAATAGCAGACAAAAATAATTTTATTGTTTTCTACTTTTAAAACCGTGGCTTTAGTTTTTAAACTTATTTTTTTATATGATATGTTATAATGAATAAATGCAGTTGCTAGCTGTCGGGGCTGCGGGTTGTTCGAAAGAGATACCGTGGTTCCGTACACAAAGGGTTAATAACGTATTACATAGGGTTAGGAACATGGGTGGTTCTTAGTCAGTAGAAGTCTGTCAGATGCCCTTCCACTCCGCCCAGAGTGGAAAGAGTCTATTGATGATTTCCCACCCTACAATAAAAAGGTATACCTAGTGATTACAAGAGCGTTTTCTTTTTAAATTGGGACATGTCCGCCACACTATTCCCAAACCACCGCAACTCCTGAAAGCCAAAGGTGGCAACCACTAGAAAAGTGCCGAGACAATGAAACTCAACGAATCCCAGAGAAACAATTTAGTTTAGTCTTGGATCCCGAAACTAAATTAATCAGAAAAGAGTAATGAAGCAGCAGGAAAAGCTAATTAACATAAGTAAGTTGTGAGCTGTTATATTTGATTCCAATTATAGGTATTTTTATTGTTTTTATTTTCCTTTATTGTCCAACCAACAATTGTTTACTCATGAACTAACATGGCGGCGCTTCAAAACGGCGAAAATATATAACTACTTTTACGCGTAAAGAAAGGGAAAGCAAATATGACACCATACAGCGGGATGCGTGTTGATGCCTGTTTTCTTTATGTTTTGCGCAGGTTTACACACACGATTTAAATTAAGAACAAACGTAGCGTCGCGCGAGAGGTTGGTGCGTAACTAAGCGCGATGTGGCCAATTGGCTTCATTTCATGTTGTTGTCATTTTTGAGGTCGGACAACGTTTGGTTTACACTGATAACATTTAAAGTAAGTATTTAATATCTAAGGTTAGTGTAACAATTAATTACAGGTTAGCAACGCATGTCCCATAAACAAATAAGATGTGCCACAAACACTGAACTTGATATGGCAAAAACGCTCGGCTACTAAGATTCGACAAGGTCTGCATATTAAATAACTCCGGATATAACCAGTACATTATCCAGCATAACATTGCGTTTATTCTACCTAAGACCTTCCATTAAATGGTTGCAAGAGTGACTGCTGAACGCAGGTTTTGAGCAACTAGACTAGTGACAATCAATGATATATTAAAACTATAGATACGTTGTCCGCCCTCAAAAATGACAACATGAAATGAAGCCAATTGGCCACATCGCGCTTTGTTACGCACCAACCTCTCGCGCGATGCTACGTTTGTTCTTAATTTAAATCGTGTGTGTAAACCTGCGTGAAACATAAAGACAACAGGCATCAACAGGCATCCCGCTGTACGGTGTCATATTTTCTTTCCCTTTCTTTACGGCTAAAAGTAGTTATATAATATTTTCGCCGTTTTGAAGCGCCGCCATGTTAGTTCATGACGTGTCTATATATAATACGTCATTGGTGACAATAGCTTTCATAGATTTTCTATTCCTACGACGATTTCTAACAGTGCTGACATAAACTCTTTGGTAGAAAATAATGAGCTTATAACATTTTTGATTTTCATCGTACAATGTCCTTCTGGCTCGGAATCGTAACTTTATGATATTTATTAAATTCTACACCAAAACAGAGAATTTGGCACATGAGTTGTTACAAGAAATGTGACATTTTATATGGTAATTTTGAATTCTGTCTGTAACAGAGTATTCAATATGTGCTTTGAAAATTAAACGTGAAACTTGCGGTATGTCTAATTTAATTATAGGTCACAATCGCTGCTGCTGACGGTGTCATGTTTGAATAACTTTTACCAGTGACTTTGCTCTATATAAATGCTAAAATAGTCTCACGATACGTTTCAAATATATCCTATGACAATCGGAGATAATGTAGCTTTTCACTTGTGAAACATTTTCTGTAATACTTTCCGTAGTTCCGTACAATACCCGCGTCATCCAAACATACAAATAAGACCTTTTTATATTAATAGTCTTGATTCCAAATTAATTATACAGTAAGAACATGCTTAACGATTCTACTGTAGGGAAGTAGAAAGGAAGAGTGAGAGGGAGTGTGCCATCTACACCACACGGGCCCAGTGCGTGTTGGATGATGGATATCACGACATGTTATCGGATTTACGATTCTGTTTTTAGAGAAGTAGTGACGACTGAATAGGTCCGAAATTCCGAACACACGACCTAAGGCAAGTTAGCAAGGCCTTTTAATATAACTGAAAGCTTTTATATACAACATCTATCAATTCCTGAAACACAAACATATATTGAGTGCGAACGATAAAATACAAAGAACAATTGTTTCACAGATCATACACAAAGCTTAATTCACCAGGAAATTTCGTTTCCATGATCAAATAAAAAGAAAAGCAAAACAAAAAATCGCAACGTCCTGTCAAACTGTAGTTAACACAAACGAAACCGAACACAAAGATGAAAAATTAATGAGAAAATAAACGCACAACATCTGCGTCACTGCTCCTGTATCACGACCAATTTCTCCTGACCTTTACAACTGTATACATGAACCATCTATCCAGTTTAGTTGAGTTAGAAGGTGAGAGGAGAGGTAGGTCTCTAGTCCTGGCCGTCAATAGACCCATCATGAAATATTCATTCTGGAATGTTCCCCGAGCGGGCTGCGATCTCTTTTATTAGCATTTAAGACAAGTTTTGTAATGTAAGTCGGGGTTTCTTTCATGTCTTCGTTTGGCCGGTTTGTTTCTGAATATTGAGGGCGATAATTTGAATTTGTTAAGAGTTTTCGGGGACAGGAGTTACAATGGCATTTTATTTGCATTTTATTATTGTCTGTTTATGAAGGTCGCTCGCATTCTTGGCTTTTATAACCAACTCTGGTTTGTTTAGCACGAGCATGACATTCTGTTATTTTTTATAAGTAGAGTTCCTTTTCCTGGAATTCTATAGAACATAAAATTCTATATACGTATAATAATAATATGGAAGACTGCATGCGGGGCATAAATAATTCCAAGAATAACACTCATTATGTTATGTTATTTCAAATTACTAAAATTACTTACATTTTGTTGTGTAAATGTCTGTGATTTCAACCAGAAATCGATGAAAACAATTTTTGAGAAATTTGTTAGTAAAAGTTTTGTAAACATTGAAAAATTTCTCTGAACTTGAACGTCTCGCGGTTTACGTAATTTTGATCTCACAATCAAAAACGATTACAATGAACCATCATATTGATTACCTACATAAAACTTGTGCCATAACAAATATTTCCGAGAATTGCTATAGCTTTTCCACAGACACACACACTTTGGTGTTAACGCATTAATTTCAAAGTAAAATATAATAAAGCTTACATTTTATTGTACAACAAAATTAATAAATCAGAAATTAAAATTAAAAACCAGCTGGTATTCCTAATGAGCCGTGGGCCAAAATAGCCGCTATTAATTGAAACCCTGACACAACCAGAGGGCGGGATTCACTGGACAAAACCAACGACCACTGGAGCCACAATGACCCTAGATCGTAAGAACTGGAGACTTAGGGAGATTTCTCCAGCAGTGGGATGACGCAAGGTAACACAGAGTCTCACACAAAATTATTATTTTATGTAAAACAATAAGGCTCCGTCCTTAAGACATAGTAAGGTAAGTGCGTCAGAGTGTGGAAAACTCACGGATGGAGAAATGGCACCGGCACGTTGGTCAGGTATGCTAAAAAACATAATTCTGATGAAGTAAGTAAGAAGTATTTAATTGAGTTGCACATGACAAAACTAATTGATTGAACCAAAACAAAATAAGATTAACATTTTACTAAATTGTATCAGCCCTGTTCACACGGTGACACGGTAGATTTGCCGTACAATGAGAGATCTGATTATATTGGTTTCGTATAGCTTCGCAGTCAAATGTCTATACAATGATAAACTATTACTAATTCCACGAAACTTTTCAGTGACCTGCCACTTCCAGACTTCCTGTAAGCTAATAAATAAATTTAATTTTTTAAGGTTCAAATTCTATTCAACTTTCATCAACACGTACCAGTATTCCATTAAAACTCGTATGTTTCAGGAAAATGTGTTCAGAGGCTTGTACATAGGTACCTGGTGGCATTCGTTATTGAATAAATCTATTTTCATAGCGCTAAGTTTCTAGTGTTGTACAAATAGCGGGACTGTTCACTGTTGACTGTTCTTTGTCAATATGGTACCGACATAGTAGGGAGCAGAAATGCCTTTTATTACGTGATTTTCATTTTGAAGTACATTCGGAGGTGATATCTTCTCAACAAATAATGAGTACAGCGGTGCAGTAGTAGTCAATTTTAACGGATACTACATAAAGACACGTTCCTTCTTACTTAACAATCTGTTTGATGAGGTAATCCAACACAACCGGAGAGCAGTTAGACGTAATGCCAACGGCTTTTGGTGCTATTCAAAGCACAAAGATGTCACAGCAACTTTCGAACTCCAAAACTTTTCTGAAATCTGACGTAACGACTTTTTGCAATGATGCAGTTGCTAAACAACCACGATTTAGTGGCTGCAGTGTTTTCACCTCAGCAGTCACCTCCTAACTTGCCATAAATATCATCTTGTAACAGTTTACCCACCTTCTTTGGTCTTCCTCTACTCCTATAGTCATTCACATTCACACTCTTCGTTTTATTCGATATAGTCAGAAATAGTTACGCGACACACTGCAAAAAGTGGCCGTAAGCGAAAGGCCTCAAGTCCACTATCACTCTTCCTACTTAGGCTCCTCGCCCACGGCGACTTTTTGTAGTGATTCAGCCGCGCGATAGCATCGCAGTTGACGTGGGTTAGTTCTGTGAGCGAAGGCAAACAGCTAGTCCCGTCGGGGCTGCGGGCTTTTCGAAAGAGATACCGCGGCCTCGACACAAAGAGCTAATAAAGAATATGGGTCGTTTTTAGCCAGTGGAAGTCTGACACTGCCTACCGCTCTGCCCAGAGCGGAAGGAGTCATTTGATGGTTTTCCACCCGCCAAAAAAAAAGGACAAACAGCTAGCGACCGTACTGTGACTGTATCGCTGCGAACGCGCGACAGCATCGCTACAAAAGTCACCGTGGGCGAGTGGCCTTATAGACATTTCTCAGTAACAATAATAGTCACGCTAAGCTATTTCTAACTTAGACCAATGCGGTTTCTCAAGACTCAAGCCTTCTCAAAACAGTTAATAATATCATTGTGAACGAGTAACCTCGGCCGGAAAGTTTTAAGTGGCGTTCGCTCTTAGCACTTAGATCTTGATAGCTTAAAATGTTCCTTGCCAAAATTGGCCAGGAAATGGTATTATCTTGAGCTGTAATCGGTAGCAGGAAACTTGGAAGTGTGGAGTTTTACTGTCAAGGTCTTGATCTCTATGGCTGGGAATGGAATAAAGTCACGTTCAATTTTAAATGTCATTTGAGAGCAATGGCAATTTTAAAAGTTTCATTTAAGTATAAATATATTACGTAAATATCCACGTCCTAAAGACATGACCTAACCTAAGTTACCATCTGCCACGAGTTGCTGCCACGCCTATGTCATCCCACCGTTAGGCAAAGGCCACCCCCCATGATTTCCAAATATTTCGGCCACGAACCCAAATTTCAGTAAATTTCAGTAATTACTAAACGTAAGTTCTTACAACCCTTTAAATACACGGTATCATAAAACAAAAAACCATTAAATAACTGACACGTTTCTGACCTAAGATTTAATTGAAATTACAAAACAAATCAAGTGTTCGAAAATAATTCGTTCTAAATCTTTCCTGAAATAGATTACTGAAAGTTAAAACGGATAGAAATCTCGTTAGACACGGTTGAGTGATTATCCAAATTAGCGAACTTATTGAGAGCAAAAATTCTACTTTATTTTGTAAGTACAGTGAAATCTTGAGGAAACTTTTTGGCTGTTTCGTAGATACTGCGATTATGGCGTAGCTACCCCGGCTACAGTTGCTACGCCGTAGCAACTCTGCTACGCGAACCACATCAACACAATAATAATTGCAATTGATTTTCATAAAGCCTTTTTAAAGAGTTACAAAAAAAAAACCAGTCATGGGGTCTCTCATTCGGTTAGGCAGCTCTGTCTTAGAGGTTTGTAGTGTCAGATGCCTTGGGAATGGGGATTGATCAATAAATAATAATATTAGTATTTTTGCATGTTGTTTTACTAGTGTTTATATATAATACTGAAACTAATTTTACTTATTTTTAAATTCAATTATTAATTTATCTATATTTCATTATATATAATATCGTTAACGATAACGTTTTCCGTCGGGGCTGCGGGATGTTGTAAGAGATATATTATAAGGCTAAGAAGGAACATGGGTAGTTTTTATTCAGTAGAAGTCTGACACTCCCTTTCGCTCTGCCCAAGAGCGGGAGGGGTTATTTGATGATTTCCACCCCCCCCCCCCCATAAAAAAGGCCCGATAACGTCACCGGAAAAGATTTCTTAGCTGATTCGACGGTTTAATACGTAAGACTGTTTGTTTGGAGTTATTTGATGATTCCCCCCCCCCCCCAAAGGTATTTCTGCAATCACAGACATTAAGAGTTCTCTTAATTCACCTCCCGCTGCTGAAACAATAGCAAACAAACTTGTATCCCAATCGGTACTGATGCCGGTTCGTTAAACCCCTTTCTTTGAAACATTTGAATTGGTTGATGCTACTTAGAACCTCGTAGTTTAAACCTTTTTTTTAAGTTGAAAAGTCATCAAATGACTCCTTCCGCGCTGGCCAGAGCAGTAAGGAGTGTCAGACTTCCATTGACTAAAAACCACCCATGTTCCTTCTTAGCACTTTGTGTGGAGGCCGTGGTATCTCTTACCAATAACCCGTAACCCCAATGGACGTCGGCCTCCCTGCAATGTTGCTGACACCTCTTTGAAGCGCGCGTGAAACACGAACGCACGCGCTGTCGTCGTCATGAGATGGACAGACGGTAAGATAGCCCATTACTCACCGTCCACAGGCCCGCTGTTGTCCGAGTATTTTGTTTTTGTTGATGGTAGCTGACGATTTCTCAGTAGTAGCACGGAGTATGAATTTGTGCCTAGTTGATGGAAATAGACACGCCCGTTATTACATGGCACTAAACATAACTGGCGAAATATGGATATTTACTGACTAAAAAAATATGATTCTAATTAGTCCGTTTGTTAGATTAACGAAAAATATTGGATACGTATGTTTTGTTTTATCAAATCAATAAAAATTTACGAAGATAAAACTCGTTAAAGATTTGAATGGAGGTTTGTGACGCGACTGACCAATAAAAAATGCCATACTAATGTCTTAGAATATGACGTCACACGAGTTTTCAAAACACTGTATCGTCTTCATTGTTTGTTTACGTGAAAAAAATACGTGTCCAATATTTTTGGAAATCTATCTGACGGACTAATTAGATTTTTTTTGTTAACTAGCCTTAATATTACAGGCGTGATGTTATCTGTTTTATTAGGTGATTGTGCGAGTGTGGTCCTGTCTTACTTTCTTCTATCATCAGGTTCAGAGGTTTTATGCTGTTCATGGGCCTCTGACCTGGCTTTACACGCCGTCAAGAAATATCTCTCAGACATGCTGGTTTCCTGTCAGGGCTGCGGGTTGTTCGAAAGAGATACCGCGGCTTCGACACAAAGGGCTAAGAAGAAACATGTGTGGTTTTTAGCCAGTAGAAGTCTGACACTCCCTTTCGTTCTGCCCAAGAGCGGGAGGGGTTATTTGATGATTCCCCCGGCAAATATCGCGTGTACACTTGGAAGTTTACTCTTGTTACACGGCCTTAAACTGAGCAGTTACTATAATGACCACACTTAAGTTATACGGTTACGCCTACACCGTAAAACTGAACATGCATTTTAGCTCTCATGGGAAAAATAAGGGGATTGTCATATCTTTACCCATCAACCTTTACCCATCAACCACACGTCTCACACATAAACTGAATAGTCTATATTTTTTTATAGGTTAAACTATCAAATAAATTATATTGATCGAAAGAAAACTCAATTTTCCTCTGACTTTTATGAATACTTACACAAAAAAGTATTCCAATATATTGATATACCGCAATAATATTTGAATTTATTATCATTTTGATAGACACACAGTATCTTTGATATCTAACCGAATACGTCAATCAAAATGAAACTATAATGTAAGGAATTCAATATTATGAAATGAATAGAGATATATTCGAATTTCACTGTCTTTTTGATATACCGACAACAAATTCGGTCGATTGAGCAGAAAACTTCATAGCTAGTATCAAATAAGGCACTTTTCTTGATATTTTGTAACTTTTGTTATGTTTGTCCTTACTGGAAATCACACTAAAGGAATTCCTTTCCTTGGATGAAACACGTTTCTCAAATTACCAATACGGGGAACTGGCTTAAACAGTTTTGTGCGAAAATCACTCGCAAATATCACGCAAGTCTTTTAGTATCATATTATATTCCGAGAATGACCAGAGTGATAAATCCGCTGTAGAATTATTTCTCAGAATAAATAATTCGCAGACACGACACCTCTCGTGTTTTACTTATTCAGGTACTAGCTTGTGCCAGAGGCTTCGCCCGCGTTGAGTTCGATAATTGTCCCACGGGATCATACTTTCCGGCAAAAAAGACACAGACACAGATGACAGACAGACAGATGACACAGATGTATACAGTTTCTAAACTATCTGTGTTCTAAATTTCATGCACATCCGTTCAGTAGTTTTTGCGTGAAAGAGTAACATACATTCATCCAAACATACATCCTCACAAACTTTCGAATTTAATATGATCATTCAGTAAAAAGCAGTTAGATATATTTTATATGCTATTACCTATTTAGTTTCACCTGTCTTGGTCTGTACACAAATTTTACGAGTTAAATTTGTCACACTTCCTGGTTCCCGATTGAGTTGAAATTTTGCAAGCATAATTATGTGTATCACCTTACAATGCAATATTATGATGACATGAAGCTAATCTGATGATGAACTGTAAGGTGGCCGTAGGAACCTCGTTATAAAACGACGCAACCCGATCGAGTCTAGACTTATTCTTCAGTCACCGGCACTTTCAGACTTTCTCTTACGAGTATGTACTCATTTCTTATTTTATCAATTCGCATAACACTTAATATGATCATTTCTGACTTTATTTGTTATTTTGAGTTTTGATTTTATTTTATTTTTTGTATTAATTTAGTAGTATTTTTAATTGGTACTGTTTTTTGTTAAATTATATTGTGCATGCTGTGGCCTCCTGTAAGTGAAGGAGTACACTTACTTGATACTTTTGTCATCCACTATAATTAACATGATTTGTATATATTCTTTGTTTGAGATCCTAAATAAATAAACACCACACATATCAATAATTATTCTCATTTCAGCCATACGCAAATGCCTTTCATTCATCTCTTTTGTGGCCCAACAATCCGATCCATACAAGACAGCGCAGGCCTAACCATTGTTTTATAAATCTTCGATTAACAGTTTTGACTGTGACATTGATAATGATGATTAAGTCAACAGCAAAATACACAACACTGCTAATTTGTACACTAATCACTAACCAGTAACACATACTGAACATTGTATTGTTTGTCTGCAGTCAAAGAGCACTCGATATCAAAGGACTGTTTATTAATGCAGTGATTGATTCCGTTCTTAGTTTAGAGTAAACACTTGTGCTCTAATTAGAGAGCGCATGCGATCCGATTGTTGTTTGCGGATTTGACAACTTCGATCGAATTTGTATGTAGGAATAATGGATTGAGAATCACGATAGAAGCGAAGCTTCATTAAAATGGACTGAATTATCAACGAAAGTCACTATTTACAAACAGGACCTACATACAAGTAGTGTAAGTACAAGTGTAAGTGTCTGTAGATAAAAATAAGTTTTTTTACCCAAGTTGTTATCTTAACACCTTTTGTACTCATCATTCTTGTTAATAATAAAATCGCTAGTTTTTTTTTTTTTTTTAAAACATTGCCCCACACTAGGAATGTCTCCTGTATCGTGGGTGCGTTCACAAACATTTAAACTCACATACACAAATACCCAGACCCGGAGCAACTATCTGTAGGTCATACAAATATTTGTTCCGTGCGGGGATCGAACCCAGTTAATAATAAATAATTCTAATCATATTTCAAACATAAAAAATCTTTAAGAGATTACTTCTGTGATTAAGAACTCTTGCGCGAAATTGCATACTTCTAGACTCAGTCTTTCAGGTAGTGCACTTTTTATCAAAAAAAAAAATATGAGCCAAGTGTATTAAAAAAAAATCCTACTTCTAAGCCGTTTTAACGGGTCCTAAAAGTAAGCGTACTAAACACTTTTGACCCTCACCAACGTCACAATAACTTATATGAGAACGTAATATTTTACATGATAGAGGTACCCCAAAAGTCATATATTAGGTAGTATGTAGTAAATAGAACATTAATTATATGATAACATACTTACATACTCGTACATCATAGAAAATCTATGTGAGTAAAGTCGGAGCGCTAGAATGGGTTTCATTATGTGAATGAAAATTGAACATAAAACGTAAAACTGTGTCAAGGTAGTGCCTTACTCAAGCCAAATGTTTCACCTGCTGAAAATCTCCCACACATGACTTGCCACGACTGATCTGGGAGATTTTAAATAGACTTCAAACCCAATTTTGTCTCGTGGGAACTGGTCTAAAATTCAGTTGCGGGAAAAATACATACTAACAAACTTGATAACTATTAAGGCAAATTAAATTGAAGCTTTAAATAATAATTAAAAAAAATAAGGAAAATAAAATCAAAGGCAATGTTTTATGCACCGTCAAGTAAAGCAGCATGTGAATATTATAAATAGATTTTCGTGGTTTACTATATTCTTGTCTAAAACTTGCATCGTTTTGTCCAAATACTTCTAAGCATTTTATTTATTGTGAACAAAACAAAACTTGCCAGACTTTTAAAGCACATACACTTAAGAATAGTACTTTTACTAATAGCACCGTTTATTTGTAAAATGTTCAACTATTCTTGTCTTAAGTACCGAACACACAACTATAATTACTTTTTAAATGGCCGGTATAAAGCCACTTTTACACTGCTAGCAACTGATAAGGGAACAGCTGCGTTTTATGCAGTTAACAGCGTGAGATCTGGCTACTATGCATATTAACTGGCTGATCTACGAATTACTTGCTTTACATTATTCAGCGTTTATGCTAATGTATTTTTATTTGCGATATATATGTTCTGTGACTGCTTTGCTGATCGATAGTCGTTGGCGCTATTTATGAGCATGAGATCTTATTCTCAGAGGTTCTTATTCTCAGATACACAGGACAACATTTATGCAGACATTTCTAAGTACCTGTTATTTGTTTGATTGATTCCTACACGGTTGATGAGGCTCGCTATGAATGACAAAAGACTGACACGTTACTGCCTCGACTGCTTTGTTGGGTTGTAAGCGCGACCATTGAGCAGGATGAGGTTCTGTGTTCGAATAAGTTCAGTTTCCATTTCCAGGAATTTTTCAATAGCAGTCACAGTGTCTGGAGGTTTTTTCTGAAATGACTGTTCTATAAGGTACACCTCTGACTTACCCTACAGGCATTAAAGGATTGATGTTGTAACGTAAAAATACGCAATGTTCCATTAGTGAAATTACAAACCACTTAGTTTGGGAACAATGTGTTGGATTACACTCACAAAACATTTTTAAAAACACTTTAACCTTTTTAATTTCTACTCTCAAGCACGGGAAAGGAGAATAAAAATAAATATAAAATAATTTCAATTTTTTTGACCTGGAATCGTTATACTTTGTTAATAATTGTAACAGGCTGTATTGTATGATATAGTTAAAGTACAAATTGGTATGGCGGCGTTCTCAATCCTGATCGAAACAAAAACCCAAACGCATACAAATGACATCGAGACGAGGCCTTAAAAGTGTTTTTTGTTAAAAGACGGGTCAAAAATCTTTTCGGACACGGGATCGGAATCAAACACCACTTTGTCTTAACAGAAGCCACTAGGGTGAGCTTAACCCTTCTGTAACTCAATGTAACAAAATAGAAGTCTTACTCAAAAAGGTCCAAACGGAAAAACCTTAGTAAAGAGTTAACACAAGACACTTTTGTTGTTCTCTTTTACTTAACTTTTTTTTTATTAAGCCTATAAATGTTTTATTGTCTAGGTGTCCGTAAAAAGAAACGTTGCTTCAATTTCAGATGTAAAACTTTGACAATTGTGAATCGTAGAAGTTGCGAGTGAAAAATACGATTGTTTTAAAGTTGAATCGATAGGGTCGGTTTTAAGTTTGTCGATGGAACGTGGTAAGTAAGGATGCTTTATGGATTGTTCGTGTTGTTTATCGAATCACAAAATAAATATTTTTAGCATTCATTGGTCTAGAGATTGCCAAGCATGAGGTCCTGGGGGTCTAAAATGGCCACTTTAGCAGATCATAATATGAATTGCGTCAAAAAGCGTAAATAGACCTATCATAATAGTTATGCATCTGTGAACATTTAGAAAAATAGATCATAGTAGAAAAATAATATGAATTGCGTTTCAATTCGTAAAATGTTCACAGACGCAGATTTTAACGTTTAACGCAATTCATGTTATGATCTGCTAAAGTGGCCATTTTAGACCCACTGGGTTCGATTACTGATTCGAGAAATAAAAATAATTCGATTTTGTCATTCATCTGGACTTTATTAGTAGCAACTGCAGAGTTTGCATTTGCGCCCGGTTGATGACAATAGCGCCGCTTACAATATATTCCATTTGCCTTGTCAACATTCATACATCTGGCTCATAAACGCACGCCGATCGCTGGTACACCTCACTAAAATTACTCATCTGCTAATAGTCTAAAAACTAATTGGAAGCTTTCATCATGATAATCATCTTTTGAGCAGAAAGACGTCCACTGCTGGACATAGGCCTCCCCTAACTGTCACCACATTGACCGGTCCCTGCATTTTGCATCCAGTGAATCCACGCAATCTTCACCAGTTTATCGGTCCACCGGTCACAGTAGATTTAAATATTTAAAAAAATACAGCTGTCAATGTAATTTATGCGTCAAAGACCTTGTACCATTGTATGCTCTCCGTAGGTTTACCGCTCACTATCCGCCTCGTTGGGTTCAAATGTGCTCCGTCGGGTTTCCCTTAAAGTGATTCACACCGAGCACATGAACTGTTGAATTAACACACCTGAAGTGATAGTTCGCACGACTAGTCTAGCTTTACGATTTGGTGGGACAGTGGAGTGAGTTAAAAAAGTTTTCATCTGATTGAAATATCAGATGACAACTTTTTCTTTATCGTGCGGTAGTGCCTAGCCACGATAGTGGCGGTAAGTCCGTTCTTTGAGGAGTGTTTAGAGAGGCGACACGGCGCCCTCACCTTCCGTCTGACGCAAGTCCTTACCTGCACCGAATCAGGCGGGAGGAAAAGCCCGGATGCCACCATTGTGAGTATAGGCTGGAGGACACGGTGGAGCACACCATGGAGGTCTGCCGCGCTTGGGCGGAGCCCCGCCGTGTTCTCGTAGCGGCGATCGGCGGCGGCGACCTCTCGCGTCCGGCCCTAGTGCAAGCCATGGTCCGGGGCGAGGAGGAATAGGACGCCGTCGCCTCCTTCTGCGAAGCAGTGATGCTAGCGAAGGAGGTGGCGGAACGCGAGAGGAAGAGAAACTCTCGTCCCAGCCGCCGCGGGAGGCACTCCGGGCGTCGGGGGCCACGTGATGGCACCCGGCCACAGTAGACGCGCGCCTCTAAGAGATGTTAGCAACACGGGAGGGGCTCGTAAGAGCCGTCCGGGCTGCGGGATGTTGTAAAAGATATCGCGGCCTCGACATAAAGGGCTAAGAAGGAACATGGGTGATTGTTAGTCAGTAGAAGTCTGACACCCCCTTTCGCTGTGCCCAAGAGCGGGAGAGGTTATTCGATGATTTCCACCCGTCTAAAACAAAAAATCCAGAAGAGATCCTCCAGAAGGGTCGTCCGACCCTGGTCTGGTTTCAAAGATTCTTCAAAGATTTACGGTCTTGCGGTATAACATGAGCAAAAGAATTACACAGTGATTTCACATAACATAACATGCCTGTAATTCACATTTCGCTAGAACAGTTATGTTTATGTTCAATGTAATAGAGGACGAGCCTATTGCCATCAAGTGGGCTAGCATCTCGACTTCGTGGCTGGTACTGAGAAACTTTTGATGGACATGATCCTGAGAAACCGTGGCTTCTAAGCTACTAAGCTTTTTCATTCGATTTTGCCTAGGTCCCTGTGTGAACAAAGCTATTATTAATTGGCTCCATAAATCAGTACACGGTCCAAGGTTGTAAGATGTATTTTGCCGTATGCCGTATATAGAACACCGATATCTCAAAAGCTCTGGCCCTGATACCTAAAACTCGGTTCAACTTGTTAAGTAAAACGAGCCTACAAAGTACAAACACAGGACAGAAGCTTCACTCTACACTACATGAATACCTTGCATAATAAAACGATATAGTTTTCAAACCAGACACTTTTGCTCACCTTTCGGGGATTTTTAGTGTTCGATAATATATTTATTTTATTTTTCTAGTCAGTTTTTTTTTTTTTTTTGGGACAAGCCCGCCACACTATTCCCAAACCACTGTAACTCCTGTAAGCCAGAATCAACAGTGGCGACCACAAGAAAAGCGCCGAGACAATGAAGCCCGACGAAGTCCCAGAGAAACGATTTAACTGTCTTGGATCCCGCAACGAAATTAATCAGAAAAGAATAGCGGAGGAGTAGGAAAAACATAATTTTCACTTCCCTCCATATCAGCAGGAGACAGAACTGAACAAGGCCAATAGGCACACAGGGACGTATACAACTGGGATAAGCCCAGTTGCCTAGCACCACGGATATTATTGTCATTAATATTACTGGTTCCTAAGTTGTGAGCTGCTATATTTGATTCCAATAATAGGTATGACAAAAATGCTTGAACGCACGGAAATTTGTTCTAGTTTGTACAAGGTCCGTGTAATAAATAACTCCGGAAGTAATCTGTACACTATTTAACATAATATTACGTTCATTCTCCCAAAGACTACACTCCCATAAGATGTGATGTGCAGATTGTTCATATTCGCAGTCAGATGTAGAACATTGACAGAAAGGCGAGGCAACAAGCTTGAAGGAAAATAATTTACTCTTAAAGCTACCATGACCTGTGAGAAATTGGGCAACACAGTGATCCACCTCCAGCCATGTCCTGGCCAGCCGCTCACAAACGGATGGAAAGAACTGGTGGAGGTGTCGGCCTTTGATGGAATTATCCCACCTACATTGCCATTCAGACAAAAGTTCCTCCCACACGTCAGTCTGTGGTTTAAGTAATCTAGCTACTTTAGCACGGTCACGTTGCAATAAAAAGTCTGCGTCCGCGGTCTCTCGTGCGCAGTAGTACATTGAAGCACGGCGCTGCACTTCAAGATCGACTGGAAGTACCCCTGCCAGTACCGGTAAGGCTTCAGTACTAACCGTCCTATACGCTTTACACAAGAAAATCAAAGCCAACCGCTGGCTTTGAAGTAATTTACGTCGTGCCGCTCCTATGGTGGCCCTATCGGCCCAAACTGGTGCCCCATAGCACATACACCCCAAGTAAGTAGCCCCATAGATCGTCTTTAGAGTTAAAAATGATAAACCCCACGTAGATTTAGATATTCTCGTTAAGGCATAAAAGTTCTTCTAGTCAGTTTAAGGGAAAACCTAATTTCCTGTGCAAACAAAGTACCTTACGGGTAATAAGTGACCTAAAAGCCTGTAAACCTTGTATTGTATTACCCAGTACCAACTGGTTTGTGGAGGTCATTATAAGCAGTCGTTAGCCTTGTAAAATACTTGTATTCCGCTGCATCCGCTCGGACTGGAAGCCGACCGTAAAATAGTTGGGAAAAAGCTAGGCAGACGATTATGGACATTGTCTACCGCATGTGACTAAAAACTGATTAATCACATCACACTAATATTGTAAAGGCGAAAGTTTGTGAGTGTGTATGTTTGTTACTTCTTCACGCAAAAACTACAGAACGGATTTGGATAAAATTTGGTACACAGATAGTTCATAACCTGTATTGACACATAGGATCCCGATTAATCCCGATTTTATCTTCCCGTGGAATAATTTTCGAGTTGTAGCGGGTGGAGCCGGTGGCAACAGCTAGTATTATATAAATGTTGACGAATCGAGAGGGAGAGGAAGACCAAGGATACGATAGATGGAATGTGTAAGGAATTATAAGAAAAACTGGCTGGCTTGCATATGAAGGGTCCAATCGTAGTCGGGAAGCCCCCTTTAATTTGGATTATTTCTTGTTAAAGCGGAAACAGAAAACATATTTTGTGATAAGTTTGTTTTTCATAGTGTTTGTATGAATGACAAAGTTATATTTGCGGATTTTTAAATGTGCTGTATGTCAAAAACCGTTAATTATATGTCGTTCAAACTAATTTTGGTTGAAAGTTTTCATTTCGATCCACAACACATATATTTTTTTGATTGTTCACTCTCTTAGTTTAAAAGTTAGAGGGGGGGCACACATTTTACCACTTTGGAAGTGTATATCTTCCAAACGCTTGACTTTGAAAAAAAATTGTTCAAGTAAACTCAATGTCATATAAAAAGACTTTTCTTTAGACAGGTTTCAGTTCCATGTATGGGGAGACCCTCTTAATTTTTTATTTTTGTATAGAAATCGTAAAGCGGTTCACAGAATACATCTACCTACCAAGTCTCAACTGCGTAGTCTTAATAGTTTCCAAATAAAGGGGCTGTGACATACGAACGGACAGACAGTTCTGTTTTTTTGCCATTCGGTTAAGGACTCTAAAAAGACTAAACGATATCGTGCCGGTTGTCAGAGGAGTTTGGAATAAACAAATGTGGTACGCAGACACAAAGTAAGAAGATGATAATGTAGACATTGTCAATAAGGGATCGGACTAAATAAAAAAAATATGATTCTAATTAGTCCGTCAGTTAGATTATCGAAAAATATTGGATACGTGTTTTTTGTTTTATCAAATTAATCAAAATTGACGAAGATAAGATTTGGTTGTGACGTCATTTGTAGGCAAAAAATGTACTATCATAATGACGTTTTTGAAGACTTCACGAGTTTTCGAATCACTGTATTGTCTTCATTTTTTGTTTATGTTAAAAAATAAAAAATACGTGTCCAATATTTTTTGGAAATCTATCTGACGGACTTATTAGTTTTTTTTTGTCCGATCCCCTATTAAACTTCTGTTACTCTCCCGACAGTTACCGATAGGCCCGACGTATAAATACAGGTTCGAACCCTCAGTCTCACTTACGTAACAAAATCGCTGTCCTACACTGTCATTCACTTGCTAGGAACTCGATGCGATGTCATTTAGAGCCGATGTCCCTTTGAGATATCGAGCGTTCGCTTTACACGATAGACCTGCAAGGCTTTTAATTTATTAAGCTTCGAGGGTGGTTCGTTGGAGGTCTTGTAATTAAATTAGTTAATTGGTTCGATGATCAAGATTCAAGATTCTTTATGAAATATGATTAGATAAGACAAAATCTTTCTGCGTTTCTCCAATAGGATTGTCGCAGCCCAAAATATAAAGGGTGTAAAAGTACCCTTAACGCAAACGAAGGGCACTTGTTCTCCCCACCACTGCGATATTCTTTTTTGTTCTAGACCATACCTGGGAACCCCCTAGTTACGGAGATATTGGGGGTCAAAGTCCCTAGTTTTTTCACAGCTGTTTTTGTAAATACTAGTTTTTCAGGTTATAACTTTCCTTAAATTACCTCCATGATCCGTTTACTATTCAAAGCATCCACTAGCACAATGTTTTAATAGTGCTACATTGAGTTTTACCATAAAATGTGAATTTTGACCCCAACAAAAAAAAGTCGTTTCCCAGCAAAATTTTTTGCGTAGGGGTACTTAGTTTGATGTACAGAATGCTTGGTTGACGTATGTGTAAAGGGTTAATTTACACCCTGTAAATGCACTATGCTTAGTCTAAATTATATGAAAATAACGGTTCCTACTAAGAAACCTATTTTTTAATAATATGGCCGCTCAGCTGCAGTCTTTGGCAGTCGGTTCAGGTTGTCAGTGACCTGAAAGTCTGACAAGCAGTCTTACCAAAGAATATCGTATTACCCAGTATTACCTAACTGGGTTGTAGAGGTCAGATAGGAAGTCGCTCCATGTAAAATTTACCGAAAGAAAGCTGAATTCAGCTGCATCCGGTTAGACTGGAAGCCGACCCCAACATAGTTGGGAGAATGGTGAAAAGGCTGGAAGGCTGGGGCTAGGTTGGGTAGATAATGATCATGATGTTCGTTAAAACGTAAAACGTTAATCGCTTTTAAATATTCTGCATGTAGGTATACACGTCGGAGACGGTCAGTAGTATGGTCGCTAAACGAAGCGCGGCACGACCCGAGTAGTGGCAGCACCTACACCCGGTTAATTTCGTGCTACGACGGAGCCTACCTAGTGGAGGGGCGCGATGGTGAGGCACACTTGCCTTCCGACCGTCCTAGAGAGTGACTGTACTCACTTAAACCCAAATAGGTGTGATTAGGTATAACATCATCTACAATAGTACTATAAGTCCCTTACGGTAATTTCAACATCAAGTTATGATGTCATTAAGACAGTAATAGTCATCCAAATTATCCCTATTTAATGTTCACATTATATTAACCATATCCCATTAAATTATATCCAGGCATTATCCTTTATGTGAAGATACGTATAGGTTTCTTTTAATTCGCGAACTGGATGACGGAAGAATTTTGTGGTTATTGAACCGAGTGAGTTCTTTGCTTTGGATAGTTGAATGCGAATGGAAGTCTATACAAAATTGAGGACGCGATGCTAATCGTTTCAATAAATGCGGAGTACTAAATAAGTAATGACGTTGCATTGGAAGGCCTCCCACTAGGTTCCCGTCGGGGCTACGGGTCCCGTCGGGGCTGCGGGTTGTTCATAAGTCCGCGCCCTCGACATATAAGGCTAAGAAGGAACAAGGGTGGTTTATAGTCAGTAGAAATCTGACACTCCCTTTCGCTCTGCCCAAGAGCGAATAAAAAAGGCCTCCCTCTTGTTGGACCGATGACCTGGTGAAAGTTGCGGGGCCCGCTGGATGCGCGACACACGGGACCGGTCAATGTGGCGACACCTGGGGTAGGACTATGTCCTTCCCCAGTCCCTACTGGTCGCAATCACAGCTGCTGAGCATCCGGTCCTGTGTTAAATTCTCGGGTCGCACAAATTGTTATTGAGGTTTTCTATCCGGAATTTCGCAGAACGAGAAAGTGTGAGTGTGACTGCCATATACTATAATTAAATTTTGTTTTTTATCTTTCATTAGATTGAACGAATTTATGGCCGAACAAATACTCACAAAAGTAGATTACTACTTATCACAATTTGGATAAAATGATTGTCCCAGATTTCAGAAATTACACAAGTCAATGACCTATTTTGGCGACATTTCGGCTCACGAAACAAAAGGTTTTTTTTATAAATCGAGCATGAATGTTCTTTCTCGTTTTATTTTTTTAAGTAACTGTAAATTATATTTTAAAAGCCCAAAATAACCCTTTTCAAAGCCTCTCCCCAAACTAATACACCATCACATTAATTATAAAAAGGCGAGGTTTATCCCGTAAACAAAGAAACACGCTCCAGTGAAAACACAGGAATTCATAAACAAAATTCACACCTGAGATGTTGGGTATTATAATAATTTAACATCTTTCCGCTTCACTTGAATAAATAAAACTCAGTGAAACAAGCCGGTAGAGTGACAGCCAAGTTTTTTTGCCGAAAACGTGTATTTTTTTTATTTGACGCTGCTATCACGAAAATTCGTAACAATTTGCCATTGACTCCGTTTTTTGAATGTAGCTATAGCATTTTTTTAAGTTTTGTTAGCGCAAGTGTTAGTGTACTGATTTGCAACTGACGAAGCCTATTGTTTTAGCGTTTTCCTCTGTATTTTTACGTAGGTATCTAAAACTGTGAATTATAATAAAGGACCGTCCAATGTACATTGCACACAATATGATATTAAATATACTAGACCATTTACTATAGACTGCCGACCGCTGATTGCAAGCTTGTACAACTAAAACTATTATTGTTAGTTAAAAGTAACATTATTTTTGAACATAAAAATAGACCAATGTGTCATTACCTTTCAAACTTGTCTTACACTTCCGTGCGCCTATTTGAGCACGCGTCCAAGCATTAAATAAACGAATGAGCCCAATTTCAGGTTACTCCTTTCATTTCATGCTAATTGAAATAAGTTTTAATCAACGAATGGAAATTGGGGAGGGGGATCACCCCTAATTAGTGCTGGGAGATTCTGCCTATAATCGGGAAAAAGGCACTCTAAGTAAACTAGCATAAAGATTAATTTTAATAAGGGTATCGTTTATCAGAGTTAAGCAGCTTTCAATTTTGGAGGAATATCGCGAGGGTTGAATATCACAGTGCGTAAATATCAAAATAATATTTTCAGAACCAACGTTTGTATGATTTTTATATTTTCATGTTTGTGTTTTGTCAATCGTGTTATTCGCAGAAAGAAACACTAAAACACATAAAATCATTGAACATGAACACATTTATAAATGAATATCGACACGGAATCAGTTGCAGTCAATACCCAGCATTATTTGATCCGTTTTCTCACACCATTTGCCCACTTCTTCTTTATACGTGGGGTCAAATAATGCTGGCCACTGAGTGTATGCGTCCAGTCGCGTCTTCCTAAACGGAACGAAACAAACGATTTCTTTTTCGCTTTTATTGGATTGATTTAAAGTTTGTTCAGACCAACTAAAGTCGATTCTGGATCCACCAATGTGATCACTGCCTGGAACTTCAAATATAATGACATACTAATCTACGTACCTACATCAGCATCATCATGGTCCCACTGCAGGGACTCAGGCCTCCGCTCTAGGAGAGGGATGGGCTATAATCCACCACGGGTAATCCATGCGGGTTGGTAGATGTCACATGTCTTCGAATTTTTCGGATCCAAGACATGCCGATTTCCTCACAATGTTTTCCTTTGCCATTAATCTACGTACACTTCAACCCATTGTACCAAAATCACAACATCAGGCCTCATTCGACAGCCAAGTCCACACAATAGCCCCAGATCTGTACGGAATCAACAAGCGGTGCTAGGCTAAGGCCTTGAGTAAACACACTCGCTCCAGCCTGATGCGGAACGACAATATCCCAAAGCTATGGGCAGAACTTCAAACTACTTGAGTTTGAATTCTAACCAATTGAACAAACAGATGGATTTGCATTAGTATGTTGTTGTAACGTGTGTTTGAAACAAAGCAAGCTTGGAATTGGAACATGGGAGGTTCTAGTAGTACCACAGAATCATTATCAAATGCTTCAAAAGATAATGATTCAGGCAGTTTTTGTTGCGGTAGGTATGGGTAGGTAAGCCGTAACCCGAGACCCAACTTACGTTAGCAATCGAAAAAGACGTTTTTCAGGATAACTTTAACGAGTCTATGTTTTTTTCTCATTTTCTTTTTTACCATATAGTTTACACTTGTTAAAGTAATACCTCCATAATTTCACGTCTTTTAGGGTAGGCAGAAACATCACCACCATCCTTATACACCATCCTTTGACGGCACGGTAGGCGCAGAGGCTGAGCGATTGGACTGCTGCACTGCGTGCCGCGCGTTCGATCCCCGCACGGAACAAATATTTGTATGGCCTACAGATAGTTGTTTCGGGTCTGGGTATTTGTGAATGTGAGTTTAAATGTTTATGGACGCACCCACGATACAGGAGACATTCCTAGTGTGGGGTAACGTTTTTAAAAAAAAACTGCATTAATGCTGATTATAGTCAAAATCATCACCATACTTGGTTAAATTCAATCCCGTACAAATGAGAGTATTTGAATACAGGTATATATTTTTAACCACGTTCTCGAAATGAATGTTGCAATGTAGAGGTTTACGATGATGAAATCTTAATGTACACAGCTAGGTCCGTTAATGATCAGGGGAAATTCGTATTACTATTTTCACCCAAGTGAGTTCGGTCGCCCAGGTACTAATAAAAATAGATAAATAAACAGGATTTCTGTATAATACTATGTTTTTAATCTGACATGGTCACTAACATTATCATAAACACTGAAAACGGGATACATCGGGAACTCAAAACAAATAGTAATCATTGTAAATATCCCGTAGGACTTCCGTCCAAAGAACACTCAATTCACGTGTATTTTTAGCACGCAAAGGAAAACACCGTAAAGTTCCAAAATAAACTTTCACTTGTCTTAAGCCCATCTCCATAGGCCTCATCTCGCTAATTTGACGGCTACTTTCACCCTAATCCAGAGAGGGCGGTGATGCGAATAAGTTTTGTATAAACAGTTGAATAAACAAACCATTATTACTTTTTGCACGATTAAATAAACAGGCCTGCATAGCTAGGCCATGGCCTTGCACACAGACATAGTCACGCCTAGATGATTTAGGCGCAAAACCTCTCTTTCGCAAAATGTTTCATCATCATCATCAAAATTTCAGCCGAAAGACGTCTACTGTTGGTCATAGGCCAAGTGTCGCCACATTGACCAGTCCCGTGCGACTCGTATCCAGCGGATCCCCGCAACTTTCACCAGGTCATCGGTCTACCTAGTGGGAAGCCTTCCAACGCAACGTCTTCCGGTTCGCGGTCGCCACTCTAGAACTTTCAGCCCAATCGGCCATTCGTTCTACGAGCAATGTGCCCTGCCCACTGCCACTTTAGTTTGGCAATTATTCGGGCTATGTCGGTAACCTTGGTTCTCATACGGAGTCCTCATTTCTGATTCGATCACGCAAGGAAACTCCGAGCATAGCCCTCTACATTGCCATTCTCATTCATTTGCAGAATGTATACTGGTAGTAAAATGTATCTTTACCATTATATCGTTTTTGCACAATGCCTCTTTCGCAGAATGTCCTTTAAATGCCTTTTAAAAAAAAGAAACGCAAGTATCACGATCCGTATGAAAACCAAGCGTGGCATTTTTGACAACCTATTATAAGCACAAGCACCAGCAATATTTAGTTACTTTACAAAATAGACTACATTTTTGTTCCATATAAGTCTAGAATAAAGTTTTTGAGGGTATAACTGCGTAACGTTGTTGTTTTACTCAAATTAACTTGCTGTGACAGTAACCGAATCAAATACTTAATCCGGACGTGCAAAGTGGACGCGAAGTAGATGCTCTTGCGTTATCTAAGTACTGATTATCTAAGTACTGAAATCTGTCTATATCGTGATCTCGTACGAAATGGCCTACTGTTCGCAAATGCATGTTATAGTAGAACGGGAAGTTTCGTAATATAAAGTTTTATGGGGAGAAATATGGAAGGATTTTTTTGTGTTATACTCTTTTTCCCGACGACGGTGAAGCCAAAAGGAAAGGTAATTATTTTTTAATTGTTACTGTAAACTGTCGAGTACAATGACGGATATTGACAATTGTTTAACAAGATATTGTCATCCGTTCAATTCACAGGTCGGGCAAATTTGTATAATTTTTACGAATTTTGAAATATCACCGCGGTGGCTGAATACTTACAAGTCTGGTTTTTAACAATTAGTTCGTCCCTTATTAGGTATTTTTAATAGGGGTTTTGGCCTAACCCTTCACGGAAAACAGGCGAGAACAGCTTAAGATATTAATTTGTTTTTTTTTCATACCAAGGTCGAAACCTAAACGAAACAACACGATTTCTCGGTAAGCCTGAAACTGATGTGATTGTTTTATCTGATTTGAGACCTAAGACAATAATAAGATCTACCAAATCTTGACAATCATAACAAGATTATATTATTATTATTTGATTCCTTTTATTTGTTTAGCTTTGTTGACATCCATGTCTGCTTTGCTAAGATATACGAACCACAAATATGTAAATCATTAGATTCGCCCTCGTAATCAGGTTATAATGATCCCACAAACGAAGTCTCCCACAAAACACTGGGAGACTTCGTAAGGCATGGGGTTAGCCTTTGCTCAGCTGTGTGGCAGAGCAGGCTAATAAAAACATTTGGTATTCAGCTACATCCAGTAAAACTGACCCCAGCCCCAAAATAGTAGATAGATGATGATGGTCTATACCACATCCATTTTTATATTTTATTTATTTCCTGCCCCTACATTCGAAATCGAAACAACACAAGGCTTCAGTTGAAACTAAAACGAAACAACGCCTTCAAGACATAAAAGGGCACACGAAACGAGATTCAATGTTATGTTAACAATGGAATTTTTCATCCCTTTCCTCGTCTGTTAAATAGGGTAAACGCGACAGTTCCCGACTGATACAAATTGCGGCTTAATCCAACGATTGAGCGTGAACTATGAGAGTCGTTACGCGGATCCAGCCGACGTAATAGTCCTTCTTTGTCGCTAATGTGCCATAAAAGGCGAGCTGTCCTCACGGCAAACGGTTTTGACGGTCAATCGGGTTTTGGACAACGAATGGGGATTTCACCCTAGTTTCTAGTGTGTCACTTCACTGGTACTAAGATTTATGTGATACACTTACGTCTATATTTGTTAGGACAAAGTCTCTTTGGTAAGAGATTAAAAAGTTTAGTTAACAACCACAATAAAAAAAAAATTAAAAAAATCCGCGGGAATACGCATTAAAAACAATCTCTGCATTCATTTATTGGATGGCAATTCGAAAATTTGAATTCATATTTGGAATTGTGGTACAACATTGTGTAGACTAAATTGCCACCCATTTTTAAATGACATCAGTCCTCTTTTTTATTTAAATTCCGCTTATACCATGTCACATAACTAGTAAATTATTTTTTAATGAGGCAAAGATTGAATTGAACTAGTTGAATCAAACCAATTGATCCTACGTTGTAGTTTGAGAGGTGTGAACGGTGAAATTGCTTGGGGACAACTCATTTATCAACTTGTGTCCCTAAAGATAACTTTCTGCAACAGGATAGTATGTGGCGATGACAAAACCACCGTTCAACGAGTGAAAATGTCAACCTGTAAGTTCTATGATGTAGTTTCTTTGATTGACAGTGCATTACCAGCCTTTTACGTCCAAGATGCTGAATCTCACACAGAGTCACACAGGAGGTGTCGTCACGTACCTTTAATGACGAATATCTGAACCTCAAATACCCATGTCTCAAGAATAACCCTGGGTAAAATATGAACGACCGCTGTTGTTATGTGAACTGATTTCCACTGAATAACCAAAACTGAATTATCATCGCAATGATATTAAGGGGTGTCCCCCCCAAAGTGGCCTCCAACCTCCCCTTATAGCCACCCCGAGCCTCGCATCTGAATGCTGGTCTGATTTGGTATCATTTCTGAATCTGATCGCTGTTAGAATAATACACATACACACATTGATAACATTGAACGACAATGGTAATGTGAATACCTGGTAAATCTGAAGATACATGCACTGAGAAATAACAACGTCACTCACCAATATACTGCCTGCTAGCTCCGACCGTCCGGCCCAAGTGAAGCGGGCGCGCGCGCCGTCATCCGCGCGCGCTACCCCGTCTTTCCCCCACCTCACCTCATGTCTTAACTAGTTATTATCTTTAACTATAGGGTATATTGCTTCGCATTCGCGACACTCCCGCCCAAGGGAAGATTTATTATTAAAAAATCTGTTTTATTGAAATAACTGTATAATTAAGATCATAATAGGATTTACAACTGATACAATTTCAGAGTGATAACGGGTTTTAACTGCGTTCTGATTATGAAGATTATTGAATACAACTGATTACAACTGACTGACCCTTAATTTTGAATCAACACTGATGATTACTGATTATTGAAACAATTTGCTCATCAACTGGGCTGTCCATTGTTTAACTCTCTCTTTTGCCTTGGCTGCTGATGCCCTGATTGGTCGTCTACTGGTGTCTGGTGCTGACTGAATTCTGGGTGCATTATTGATAACTGGTTCATCGTCTTGAGTACTTCGAAACTCTTGGTTAAAACTGACTGAATGGTCGCCTTGTACTGATTGTTCCTTCTGAATATCTTCTGAGTGTGGACTGATTCCGACTTGCGAAACATTCTGATCTGGGGACGATTCTGTACTTTGCTCGTCAATCTCCAACGGGAACAGATGGCCTACTGAACGGGTAAGTGTTTCTCCTGATGATAATTTAACTTTGGCTACTCTAATCTGCCCATCCGATCCTTTAATCAACTCTGTTATTTTGCCAACTTTCCAATGTGCCCTATTACAATCTGACTTAATTTGAACTGTCTCTGCTAACTTTGGTGGCCTATTAACAACGACTCTAGGTTGTTTGTGCTTGTCACTTCGTTCGCGGAGGCTAGTCAAGTATTGATTAGTGAACATTTTGGAGAATTCTGAGATGATGATTTGACCACGTTTCCATCCGTCAATAAGATTCGTCTTCGTTACAGTAGCTGATTCTAAAAAGTCTTGATCTGCAACGTCAGTGGTCAAAGTTCCGCCCACACGTAGGAAATCTGAAGGAGTTAATATATGCTCTAAATCCGCGCCTACAGTAGACAGTGGCCTTGTATTCGTTACAGCCTCAAGTTCCTTCATTATTGTGCATAACTGGTTATGGTTTATGAGATGTTTGTCTAAAGTTCTCTTCATACTGTGTTTAACTAAACCTACAAGTCGTTCATAAAATCCTCCAAACCATGGAGCCAACTCTGGGATGAATTTCCACCGCAAGTGATTCTGAATGCAATAATCTGAAGTTAATACTTCTGCTGTAAGCTTAAATTGCATAGCATTGTCTGATACGAATAACTGAGGTAAACCTCTTGTAGCGACAAATCTCCTAATGGCTAGTAAACATTCTTCTGCTGTTAAATCTTTAACGACCTCCAAATGTATAGCCCTAATTGTAAGGCATGTAAACAGGCAAACCCAGCGTTTTTCCTTACTACCCTCATCAACAAGTGACCGAAATAATCCAGGCCTGTAAAAGTGAACGGAAGACTAAGGTTGACTCTTTCTGCTGGTAGGTCAGGCATGGGTTGTAATTTAAATGGACCACCACCGTATTTTATACACTGTGGACACTTTCTGATGACTCTTTGAACTGTTGACCGTCCATGTGGGACCCAAAACTTTTGTCTTAGTAAAGCTAAGGTATGAGAGACACCTACATGATAGTTTTTCTGATGCAGCTCGATTATAATTTTATGCGTGAAATCTGAATCTTTTGGAAGTAGTATAGGCTCTTTTTGATTATGTGACAAATTCGTGTATTTGAATCTACCTTTACATCTAATAAGTCCTTCTTCGTCTTTATATAATTTCAGTGATCTGGATAAGTTGGTTGTGATACCCTCAACTTCTTTAGGAAAATGTTTAGCCTGAATTTCTGATATTTTACTCTTTCTTTTGTCTGAATCATCTACTATCCTCGATTCTGGAATATCTAGAGTTGGTCTATTATTATCTAAAGGCATTGGATTCGAAAGACCCTCCCCGGCAATTGAAATTTGTGTATCTATATTATTATGAACTGTAGGCCACTGATTTGAGTTATTCTTTAAAAAGTCAGGTCCTATGAGCCATCTATTGTAATAATCTACCCGTTCCGCTCTAGTGCCTAAATCAGATGGATTTAATTCAGTTGGTACATATCTGATTTGTAAAGTCTTGTTCTGTTTTATTTCATTGATTCTACGTGCCACAAATGGCGGAAGTAATTTATCTGATTTGAGCCAGTTTATTACTATTTGACTATCAGTCCACAAAAATTGTGCTTTGATTTTTATTCGTAAAAATTTTGTTACGTAACCTATAAGTCTACATCCGATTAGTACTCCAAGCAATTCTAGTCTTGGAATCTGTAAATCATTTTGGTCCTTTAACGGCACTAATCTAGACTTGCCAATAACAAAACTGACAATATTATTAGTGCGCAAAGTACCGCGTAGATAAATTACTGCTGCATAAGCATGCATAGACGAATCCGTAAAACAATGTAGTTCGTATTCAATTTGCTCCGCGTCTAGGTTTTTATTTAAGCTTTGCCCAAAATAACGATCAACATGAATATTCTTTAGACACACAAAATTTGATGCTATTTTCTGCCATTCCATAAGTAGATTATCACTCAATTTGGGATCCCATTTAACTTTTTCTTTCCATAATTTTTGAAAGAATAGTTTTGCTGGAAGAACTATCGGAACTGCGAGACCACACGGATCATAAATTGAAGCAATGACCCTTAACACGTCTCTTTTTGACAGAACTGTGCCTGATTCCAAATTGAAGTTGAATTTCAAATATAACTGATCCTTTTGTATATTCCATAGTAAACCGAGAACTTTTATGTGTTCACGGTCTTCTGCTCTAAACTTATCTGGTATAGAAGATACTAGTTCCTTTGAATTTGAATTCCATCCCCGCAAATTCATAGACAAGCTATCAAATGAATCTTTAGCAGCACAGTACAGTTTATTTGCGTCTGAAATTGTCTGTGCACCAGTTACGATATTGTCTACATAAATGTCGTCCGCAATTTGTTTCAGAAATATGTTGCTTGATTTGTTTAAGTGATATCTGATCGTAGCATTCAGTAGAAATGGACTTGATATGACACCGAACGGGACACGGCAAAATCGTAAGTGCACCACATTATCTGGGTAGACTGTACTATTTACGTCTTTGAACCAAAGAAATCGTGTTACATCTCTATCTAAATCTTGAAGACCTAACTGTAAAAAAGCTTTCTCGACATCTGCAACTATTCCTATAGGATGTTCTCTAAACTTAATTAGCAACCCTGTAAGATCCTCCAACATAAGTGGACCCCTATATAGGCATTCGTTTAAACTTCGATTGTCTGCAGTTTTAGCTGAGGCGTCATAAACAATACGGAGCGTTTTGGGCTTATCACGACTACGAACACAATGGTGAGGAAGATAGTGAACTGGATGTTTCTGTGCAATCCTTGGATCTGGTACAATCTCGATTATTTTAGTCTGTAGCTGTTCTTGAATGACCTGGTTGTATGCCTTTAAATCTGAATTATCCAATCGTTTCCTTAAACTATTGAGCCGCCCCCAAGCTAAGCCAAGATTATTAGGAAGATTTGGGGTTAATTCAGTCCATGGCCATTGAACGTGGTATCTGTTGTTTTGGTACTGAACTGTTTCATTAAACTGTTTAATTGCTTCTTCATCGCGAGTGGTTTTTGGGGAATCTGTGATGCCTATTGATTCAAGGTCCCATAACTGTTTAACATCATCAAGTTTTAGTGGGAGATCGGGTTCGTTTAATTTGGTATCAAATGACCCATCTGATTGAAAGTAAGTCAATACAGTTAACTGATCGGAACTATCAATGTCCTCACTAACTCTTCCAGACCATACCCAACCAAAATCTGAATTAACTAAGAACAGATCTTGTGTGACCGATATCTTTTCTTGAGACATGAATGAGTGATAATAATCGTTTCCGATTAAAATATCTATTTTTTCGCCACAAGACTCATCATCAGCCATTATTCGATCTTTAATTCCGATTTTGTCTAAATCATAAAAAATTGGTGCTTTTATATTCTGAGTAATATGAGGTACTACATTTGCATGAATAAAACGAGTAAATCCTGTTCGCGTTGTAATACAAAACTGTACTATAGGACTTTCAATAAGATGTGGTGATTTGTTTCCAAATGTAAATATTGATAAATTAATTTGCTCAGTAATAGGTAGTTTAAGTAAATTTGTGTTATGTTGCGTAATATATGAGCGCTGGCTACCACAATCGAGCAACACCCTACATTTAAGTTTTGTTTTAGTTTCTAAATTGTCTACAATTACTATGGCTGTCTGCAACAGAGTAGTGCTATATGCATTATTAGTATGTAAGGTATCAGTTGGTACGGACTTCACTGGCTGGGTAAGTTTAGTTGGACATAATGCTCGATTATGATTGCCGAACTTATTACAGTGTCGACATTTCCGTTTGGAACGGCAATTGTCAGCCCTATGGCCTTCACCGAAACAATTATAACAACGGTTTCCTAATTGAGCCTTTCTTTCCTGTAAGGTTTTGTGCACACTACACTCATCATTAAAATGATCCTGCTTGCAAAATATACATTTAATTGATTTCTTTTTAGGTGGCTCATCGGACCTGTCACCGTCATGTGGTCTTTTCCGTGGGTGTAGTTTAGGTTTAATATGCTGTCTATTTTCATACCTAGATTTTTCTTTTCTAAAGTTTGATGTAATTCTACGCCTTTTATTATCACTAGTCTCTTCCGATCTAACGTGTAATGATCCTATTGTAATATTATCAGAAGCCTGTTTGTCTTCGCTAGTTGTTTTATTTATATTAACTTCTGTTTTCTTTAATCTATTTGATGTTTCCCTAGCCGATATGATATACTCTAAGAACTTTCTAATATTATCAATAGACTCATTTTCGTCAGTTATCTTCATTCTTAATTCGTAAATGAGGTCCTCGGGGAACTTTTCTAAAATCATTACTCTAAGATGATTGTGATTTACATCTTCACCTAAAGATCTTAATACTCTAAGATGTCTCTCAATCTCATTTAGAACGTGCCTACAATCTTTAACCTGACTAGATTCCGCTGCTTTAATTCTATAAAGTGCTACATAATGAGCATCTATAATTACACTGGGTTTGCCATACCGTTCCTTTAATGTGTCCACAGCAATACGATAATTTTTGTCTGTTGTGTCCAACCCATCAATTGCCTGTTTCGCGTCACCCTCAAGAACCGATTGAAGGTACAACAGCTTATCGACATCATTGATATTTCTCTTATCAACGTTTGATGAAAACTGATCCCAAAATTGGTACCACTTTAGAACATCACCATCAAACTTGCCCAACTCCATTTTTGGTAATTTACTAATTGTGTTAACATTTTGTTCATTATTTGAAAAAACCAGTGCGCGTTTTCGATTATCCTGTTTTATATTTACATCTATTTCTGCTATTAACTCTTCAGCTTGAATCTATGTGGACGTATACTGACTAATTTCCTCAACGTTGATTTCTTTTATCAATTTACAATAATTGTGAATTTCCGAAGCAAACATCTCATTTATACCTTTTAGTTTAGCACCACTTAGTTCTAATCCTTTATAGTTGGGATCTTCTCCTGATAATTCCGTTAGGGCACACCGAGCAGATCTCATGTTTGATTGGAGGGATTCATAAATACATTTTAAACGAGATCGTATAACGTCTTCCATTTTAAATATAGAGTATCAACAAAATAAAATCAAAGTCATGGACCGTTCTCTTAGTAAATGAATATCCCGTGTATCTAAAACAACATAACTTGGTATGAGATTCTTATGAAACTGAATATACTAACAAACTGCATACATCAGCCAAAAAAGTGAATCAAATCTATCAAACACTATTATTAGTTTAGGTGCAAGGCTACTAAACTAAATCATAAAACATTATAATTCGTTCACTTAATAAAGTCTGTTTACTTAGTACGAATACTCCTTTGATTACTAAGATTTCATATCAAACGTAGGTACTTATATTATAATTAATTAATAAACGTTTAATATTATCGTTGGTCACTGCACAACGTAAAAAGAATAATTATTTTATTAGACTTTATTCGTACATTATCGTGCACTCGGATTTACTAAATAAATGTTTATTAAAGTCGTGACTGAATACTGTCCAGCGCGTATAATATTATTTCTTGGAATCGACTTTACGTAGGGTAGATTGGTACTGGTGGTATCGCAGTGCAGGCTGTTTAACCTGACAACTGCTTGCATTGACTACTATGAATTCAAACTTCGCTCGAGTATAGTTATTTAAATCTTACTCTAAAACACAAAGTTCCAATCCGACATAGGTTTTTCCGACGTAGGTTGTGCCAATAACGTATCTATGAAAACTGTATTAAGCTTCATAATGATAACATGGAACTAAATTACTCAATACTCACGATAGCTAAGAACCTTATGGGTTTGTTTTTTGTTAATAATGTTTCGTGGAAATTATCTGGCAGACAACTTCACACGAATTAGTTCCATTTTTGAATTTAATTGGTTTGAGGTATAGCGGCTATTCGGCTATTCGGGTACCATGTGAAACTGGCCCGATTCTTATAAATGCAGAACAAAAATCTACCCACATTATTTTATTTTCAGAACTGAACAAAAAATATTTTTAAACTATAATAATGAGATCCCAGCATCTCCACCATGTCGTCACGTACCTTTAATGACGAATATCTGAACCTCAAATACCCATGTCTCAAGAATAACCCTGGGTAAAATATGAACGACCGCTGTTGTTATGTGAACTGATTTCCACTGAATAACCAAAACTGAATTATCATCGCAATGATATTAAGGGGTGTCCCCCCCAAAGTGGCCTCCAACCTCCCCTTATAGCCACCCCGAGCCTCGCATCTGAATGCTGGTCTGATTTGGTATCATTTCTGAATCTGATCGCTGTTAGAATAATACACATACACACATTGATAACATTGAACGACAATAGTAATGTGAATACCTGGTAAATCTGAAGATACATGCACTGAGAAATAACAACGTCACTCACCAATATACTGCCTGCTAGCTCCGACCGTCCGGCCCAAGTGAAGCGGGCGCGCGCGCCGTCATCCGCGCGCGCTACCCCGTCTTTCCCCCACCTCACCTCATGTCTTAACTAGTTATTATCTTTAACTATAGGGTATATTGCTTCGCATTCGCGACAGGAGGTGTGTGACTCTGTGTGAGATGTGAGTGTAAAGTGCTTCATCCCCCATAGAAAAGGAAGGTTCCTCCGACCATATGGTTGTTGTCTGGTTGACTATAATTGCCTGACAGCACAATACTTTTCGCAATCTACATCTACACTAGACTAACAAGCGGAAAGATTTGTATTTTTGTGTGTTTGTAATGAATAAACTCAAAAACTACTGCGCCGATTTCAAAAATTGTCTCACAATTGGAAAGCTACATTCACCCTGAGTAACATAGGCTACTTTTTATCCCTGTATTTTTACGGTACCTAACGGGAAATACGCGGGTGAAATCAAATCGCGGGTAAAATGACCTAAAGACACTACGGCGCGATGCGTTTTGGCGTAACGTCTACACCTTTGTCGCTCCCTTTGTTGCTTAAAGGGAATATTAGTAAAATATTCCACCCATTTTAATTTGCAGGTTCACTTCCTTCTTGTTAGTACATAACTCCTTTTGATTATTTTTCGTGTAAGTCTGTTAAAGGAAATTATTAAAGAAAGAATGTGAATTCGCTGCTCAAAGGCGAGGCAAGACGTTGTTACTTTTTGAACTAAGGCATGTAATAAAATATCTTTACGTTACATTGTCGCCATGCCATCGACGTACGGGTTTTTCAAAAGGTTTCTATTATGAGACCATTTTTTAACATAACATTTCGCGTGTTATATTCGAAGGGTTAAGCTGAGAGGTATATTTTAGAGTTAAGAACACCAATAGTGTTTATTTTCCTTGTAATAAGGGGCAACACTGTTGCCGAGGCGATTGCAGTTGTGAGCAGCGGTAGCCCTGTGGTGGTGTCCCCGACTTACGAGCAGTTAGTGTTAGTTTGAACCTAGCCAGGTGCATACTCTGTGTAATTTATTTCATCACTAATGCTCTCAAAACGGAGGACGAAAACATCGTGAGGATATCTTAGAACAGACACGGACATCGGCGGCGCGTGGCGTGGTGGATTATAGCCCACTCCCTCACAATATAGAGACGAGGCCTGTATCCCAGTAGTGGGAACATTATCGACCACGCATAAGCTGTTGTCATCAGCAGACACAAATCTAGGCTTTGGGCTTACGGAAATTCTTTTTATTTATTATACGGGAAAAGGCTTGGAGTGAAGATTGCTTTGCGCAAGACTTTCGCCGCAAAATTGTCGTCAACAAAGTACACTTGTAGCTATAATATAAACAAGGAGGCAGTATTAGATTATATTCTGTAACAGTAGCCTCTAAACAATAGCCCATGGGTGTCGTAACTTGAAATTGTTACATGGTTTCAATACATATACAACGGAAGGGTTATGTAGGTATGTTGTGTCCTTAGTGTAATGTTTGAAGCTTACTTGACACCAGGATAGTTTATCACACTTCACACTAATATTTTAAAGGCGAAAGTTTGTGAGTGTGTATGTTTGTTACTTCTTCACGTCTAAACGGCTGGAGCGATTTTAATAAAATTTGGTATGGAGTTAGCTGACACCCTGGATTAACACATAGGATAGTTTTTATCCCGATTGTATCTTTCCGTGGGATAATTTTTTTTTTTTATCAGCTAGTTTCTCATAATTATGTTCTTTTACAAGGTCTATTTTAGACAACAAAAAAAAAATACGTATCATCACGCCTATAATCTTGTTAGCATAAAGATGGCCATCTAAATTGGGCCCAGAATTGGGCTACTAGTTTGGCGCTTTCGGTAGCGAACAACCAGCAGGACAAGTATGGCACGATATTAAGTGCCCCATTGTTTGAGGAACAGCACCACATTTACACTCCAGTGCAGAATCATTTATGTATCTACACCTCAGCAGGTTTTCTTTGCTGCGACCACCCTGGGTCCGGAGTCTGTTTAAAGACTTCCAGGTCAGCCACGGCAGTTCTTGTCCGCCTATACTCACCGAAGGTTACGCAGAGTTTCTACTTAAAATTACGTACCTACGCCCACATTTTGCCCGTAATTATGTGCTAAGTTCTAAGGAGCGACTTATGGAGCCTGTCTGAGCTCCACAAGCCAGTTACTATAACTTGGTAACAAAATCCCCTTAATAGGAAAGACTGTTGGCCATATAACAACCAAGAATGACAAAGATCGAATGAGAGCTGAGATCAGCGGTTTTACATGCTATTCAAAGCATTAAAGGAATCGGTGAGAGTGATCACCGTTTTCTTGTTTTCTTTATTTAGTCATTCGTTTACTTGATTACCAACCTCAGATTCAATAGACTCATGCAGCTAATATTATGTAACCGCAAGCCTCTTTCAAATTCCAAGTCAGTGAGCTATTAAAAATTCACCAATAAGATTTATTTTCTGATGAAAATGTGCTCTACGGAACTTAGAAAAGTCTAGATTTTTTCAGTAAAAGAGTGTGTTATAAAACCAGCCATAGCCTAAAGGCTAAGGCTTATCTTAGAACCTTTCTTGTTGCAGATTGACGGTACGATGTAAAAAATTATGTGTAGCGCATCGATCACTAATAAAAAACTAGATACACAATCGGTGACAAAAAAATGTCCTCACCGAATGAGCGCCCACTCGAACATTTGGGTGCTCTTTTAGTCTAGTAGCATTTGAACGCTCCGACGGTAAACATGTCTCAGTGCTCGTTTAAAAATTGTAAAAATCACACATCCGGGACCCTAAAAAAGGATGGAATTTTATATTTTCGGTAAGTATTAATATTATCATTATTTAATTGTTATCACTGTATTGTAAATACTGATATTTTATCAAGAAATCATTGTAAAAACATTTTATTTTAATAAGTCGTATTGCATATTAGGAGTTATAAGGCATCTCAATTGTAAAGACCCTTACTAAACGTACTTAATCATACTATCGCATGCCCACTTAAATTGTTCGAGTTAAGTGTGTTGATTCTGTTCCATTTGTTGGAGACGCTATTGTTTTTTTTTTTTATTCATTTATGATTGTTTTTTTTTAATTATTTAATGAGAATTATTATTTAACATAATAATTCAGTCCTATTCTTTTTTTTTTGTAACATCTCTTTAGTATGAACATTACGTCAATAAATGTGGACAATAAAACTAACAATACAAACGTAACTATTTAAGCACCATTGTTACTAACACCAAAATACTAACAAAATTATGGACCTTATAGTCTGAATACAAGTTTTATTTAATTTTTAATAAATTTCTTAGATTTTACACGATCTTTCTTTACTTACTTTTTATATTTAGCAACTATTGAATTTAGATTTAGGTTGTTTGTCAAGCAATATCTTTAAATTTTTGAATAAATAAATAATGATGACTGTTTAAATTACTTTCATTACTAAATGAATGAGGTGCCCTATCCAAAAACATATTTACATTCAGGTAAATTATAACCATTACACCTAAACACCATAGAATAGAATAGAATTTGTTTTATTAAGTAAACCAATTTTTTAAAACAAGTCGAACAAAATTTAAAAATTTCAATTTCAATAACAAAAAATATAGGGCAGTTCGACTCCATTCATTCCTTGTCCAAGCGACGAGGCTCGGTCGTTAATTTTTATTGCTTTTTATTGACACTTTGTAATTCTGACTTTAAAACATGCGTGTAAGGTTGAATTTGGTTGACCAACGAGTACCGGTCGTAAAAAATAATTGCTTTTTGTACGTAGCTTTGTGAATACAACTTTAGGCAATGTGTTTAAGGTTGAATTTACATTAATGTATATTTATTTCAACTAGTATTAGGCCTAAACATTTGGCGACAGTTTTTAGAGAACTTTTGTATGGGATTGTGTATCTAGTTTTTTATTAGTGATCGATGGTGTAGCGTAAACAAAGGCGCTACTCATAAATCTAGGCATCGAATAGTTTTTGATTTTGTGAAACATCGGAGTTTTGAAAATATAGAAAGTTTCGTTTAAAAAAATAAATACAGTAAATCGGCAAGAACTTTAAAAGGTAAAATATAATTGTAATAAAATGTTTCCTGTTTACTTCATCTAAAGATTCGGGATGATTCTTAAAATACCATTGATTCAAGACTTTACTTTGAAAGATTCGTTGAAACTGATGCGGACAGATTGTAGACGAGCTGCTGACACTGGACGCTGACAAATATTTCATGACAAAAACCGTAACAAAACAAATAAAATGATACTTATTTGTGTGTCTTACGGCTGCGCCAAATAGGTTCAGTTCAACAAAATGCCGGGCCAACTACTGGGCGACGGTGTTTTTAAACTGGACCTGAGGGCTGAGATAGTTAGTGGAGGTGTGCCCCGCTTGGGCGGAGCCCCGCCGTGTTCTCGTACGGCAATCGGCGGCGGCGACCTCTCGCGCCCGGCCCTGGTCCGCCGTCGCCTCCTTCTGCGAAGCAGTGATGCTAGCGAAGGAGGTGGCGGAACGCGAGAGGGAGAGAACCTCTCGTCCCAGCCGCCGCGGGAGGCGCTCCGGGCGTCGGGGGTCACGCGATGACCTCCGGCCACCGTAGACGCGGGCCTGTGGCTAACTCGCCGTCCGTCCGTCTTACGACGAAAACAGGCCGTGTCGACGGCGCGTTCGTGTTCCACGCGCGCCTCAAAGAGATGTCAGCGACATGGCAGGGGCCCGAAAGGGCCGACGCCCGTCGGGGCCACGGGTTGTACACTAGTTATCGCGGCCTTGACATAGAGGGCTAAGAAGGAACATGGGTGGTTTTTAGTCAGTAGAAGTCTGACACTCCCTTTCGCTCTGCCCAAGAGCTGGAGGGATTATTCGATGATTTTCCACCCGCAAAAAAAAAAAAAGGGCTGAGATAGTTCCCGTTGAGGCTGCGGGTTGTCCCGTCGGGGCTGCGAGTTGTTGTAAGAGATACAGCGGCCTCGACAGAAAAGGCTTAGAAGGAACATGGGTGGTTTTTTGGTCAGATTTTTGGTAGTCTGACACATCCTACCGCTTTCCCCAGAGCGGGAGGAGTTATTTAATAATTTCCAACCATCAAAAAAAGAAGGGCTGAGATAGTGAAGTGACGTGATGACGGTCATTAAAAAGTTTCATAAGTTCTTTGTGTCAAAGTGTACGAGTATATGAACAGGCAATATTATACGCACAAGATCTCAAAGGAACAATAATATGAGAAGATTTGTAGTGCCCACTTCTTCTAATAATTATTATGGTCGAAGGTGTAGAAACTTTTTAGTCCCTACTATTTTTAATAGCCTTCCAGACGATATAAACAGTTGTATTACAAAAACCGCCTTTAAAAATAAAATACATAAGTACCTCTTTAATGTTTTTTGTCAAAGCCTCACTATAGAGAATAACTAAAAAATAAAATAAAAATGTCTGTTTTTTAAATTTAAGAAATGAAGGAATAGTTTTAATTACATGTATGTGAAAAAGTGTCAATAAAAAATTAAATATGTTAATAGTAAAAAAAAGGAGCTACGTCTGCCAACAAACTGTTTTGCAGTTTGGCGGAGGTAAATATAATGTGTAAAAATTGTTTCTGTGAATAAACACTTTTTCATTTTTTTTTTTTTTTTTTTTTTTCAGGTCCTACATTACAAAAATTTGTTAATTGATATGTTATGTACTTTTTTATTTTTACATTGTTTATAATTATATAATTTTTTATTATTGATTTGTGTCTGTAGTAACTCTAAAATGAACTTACACCTTACTATTGTATCGAGTCTGGTTCTTCTAACCAACATAACAGACAGAATGTGTTGCTGGGGAGTTTGTTCCGTCACTTCTTCTTTCCAGCTAAACACTAGGAAGTGCCGAAGGGTGGGCGTTTTGGGGGACTGTCTCTTGTAAATAAGTAGAGTAAAGTAAATTTTGACGTTCGAAAAGTGCTGATTATCAGCCTAATTTGAATAAATGACTTTTGATTTGATTTGATTTGATTTGGTCCTCTAATCAAATCAAATTTTATACAACAGCATTAACAAATAAACTACATAATAATACCAAGAAATAAGTATTTTGTGTAACATTAATATTGTCGACCTAGATACGGTAACGTACTCAAGTAAGTAAGACAGCTCTGCTAAGATGGTAAATATTTCTTTAATATAACAAAATTATCAAAATAAAAAAATCTTGTTATAAACTTCTGCACGAAATAAAACTTTATACACATAAAGTAGCGATTAAAATACGACGAGGCAGGACACGTGTAACCTCTTAGAGCAAAACCTTCACCTAAGAATCGAAGACCTTTTGTAAAACAAAACTTGGGTATATTATAAATCGTTAACATAGGGCACTTTAGAGGCTGAGGCTACGAATTTGATTAGACCTGCCGTCTCTTGGCAATATTTCATGCCTTGTAGTATTTTTATCAAGGACTAGACGGTCTGAAGTTTATAATTATTGACTACACTAGCCAATGCCCATGGTTTGATCTGTGTGGAATTTGGTAATTGTCCCACCATTGTATATTACTACCGGGATAAAAGTATCCCATGTGTTAATTCAGGTTATAAGCTATCTGTGTACTAAATTGTATCAAAATCCGTTCAGTGGTTTTTGCGTGAAGAAGAAACAAACATACACACACACACTCACAAACTTTCGACTTTATAATATTAGTGTGATTTGCTCCTATAAAAGTTAACCGTAAAGTTTGTACAGGTTGATTTGATACTTAGGAAAGTGCAACTTAAAATTAAAAGACACTTTTAATTTTAATGAACAGTGGTGGGCCAGTGGTGGCGGCCCCGACTTACGAACAGTGAGTCGTGGGTTCGAATCCAATCAGGCGCATTACTTTGTGTAATTTATTTCAACACCACTGATCTCAAAACGGTAAAGAAAAACATCGTGAGGAAACCGGCATGTCTTAGAACCAAAAAATTCGAAGACATGTGACATTTACCAATCCGCACTGGGCTCTCGTAGAGGAGGCCTGAGTCCCTGCAGTGGGAACATTATAGGCTGATGATGATGATGATGATTAATTTTAATTCTTGCTATACTTGCAAAACTATTACGGGGTAAACTCTAAAAGTAATAAAATGTTGAATACGGTAATTTTAGCATTTTATTTTGGTCCCGGCTGTCGTTTGAAGATCTTCGACAGCTGTTAAAGGTACTCAGTGGCCTGAAAGTTTGAAAACCGGTCTTACCAAACCTTTTGGGAATCCTCAAATAACCTATCCCGCTCTGGGCAGAGCGGAAAGGAGTGTCAGACTTCTACTGACTAAAAACCAAAAGTAATATAGCAATAATATCCGTGGTGCTAGGCAACTGGGCTTATCCTAGTTGTATACGTCCCTGTGTGCCTATTGGCCTTGATTTGTTCTGTCTCCTGCTGATATGGGGGAAGATATGGGGGAAGTGGAAATTATATTTTTCCTGCTCCTCCGCTATTCTTTTCTGATTAATTTCGTTGCGGGATCCAAAACAGTTAAATCGTGTCTCTGAGACTTCGTCGAGCTTCATTGTCTCGGCGCTTTTCATGTGGTCGCCACTGTTAATTCTGGCTTTCAGGAGTTACAGTGGTTTGGAAATAGTGTGGTGGGCTTGACTAAAAACCACCCATGTTCCTTCTTATCCCTTTGCGTCGAGGCCGCGGTATCTCTTTCGAGCAACCCGCCTAGTGTGTGGATACTTGGATAGGCATCTGGTAAGACTGGAGTCCGACTTTGACACAAATAAAAAAATTGACTTTGACTTTGACCCAGGCATTATTGGGAAAAAGCTAGGCAGATGATGATACTCGTATTGATATTCGACGCTCGGCAGGGTTATGAAGATTAAATGAGCAACTAATGTTTTAAAGATTAAAATCGTTAGATTCGCACTTATTGTATCAAGAGACATGTTGTTCGAATAGTATTGTTTCACACATTCATACAGGAAAGTAGCCGTTGGTCCCGGCTTTCATTTTGTAGATCCCTGACAATCGTTATGGGCCACTGACTGCCTGAAAGTCTGACAATCTAGTCTTACCACGGGGTCTCGTATTACTAAGTACTAAGTGGGTCGTTGAGATCAGATACTTGCTGCGGTACTCAGAGATATTCAATGATTACTTAGGCCGTCACTTATAAAGATTTGACATACATTTGTATGATAAAACCTTTAATTAATGATGGCCTAATTAATCATTAATGCTGCCTGAGTGCGGCCGTCAGTTTTTTTTTTTTTTTTTTTAAATCTTGCCCCACACTAGGAATTTCTCCTGTATCGTGGGTACGTTCACAAACATTTAAACTCACATACACAAATACCCAGACCAGGAACAACTATCTGTAAGTCATACAAATATTTGTTCCGTGCGGGAATCGAACCCGCGACACGCAGCGCAGCAGTCCATTGCCTGACCAACTGCGCCAACCGTGCCGTTAAAATACTGATCATATTAAATACTAATATTCAGCTGTATCTGATTAAACGATAAACTGAACATAGTTAGGGAAAAGTCTAGGCAGATTATGATGACTCATACTGAAATCGTATAGTATATCGTTCGTTGACGAGTGTGAGCACATTATTTTACGGTCAGTTGCACATTTATGAATATTTGAGTTACAGGAATTCCACCCGCGGTTGTAAGTTCAAAGAAAATTCAAATTGAACAAAAAGTTAGTTGGGAATTACAAATGTTACGAACTAAGCTTTAATTAACGATGATTGCTCTGTGGTGATTCTGAGCTTAAATACCTACCAGCTAGACTAAACTAGTTTATAAAACCCATAAAATGTTTCATTTTTGACAATTAATAAAACAATATTTTGACAATAAATTTTAATCGTCAAGCCGAACCCCAGGGTTCGGCTTGACGATTAAAATTTATTGATTTTGGTAGCTTTCTGTACATTTATGTCCTCAAGTGAAAAAGGTGCCAGTTCTTCATTAAATTATGTAAGCATGTATGTTCTTTTTTAATATTTATGAAGTCACCTGGTTGATGGTTCTTAGCTGTAGCGGCCCTACAGAAATATACTACAAAAAGTACCACAACGCCATCTTTGGCACAAAATGAAGAACTACCATCAAAATTTTAAATCACGCAGTCATAGCTATCCGGGACTAGTGCATTAGTTATATACGTGTCTGCTCTCAAAACGGTGAAAGTAAACATCCAGAGGAAACCGGCATGTCTTAGAATAAAACAATTCAAGACTGTAAAGACATGTGACATCTACCAACCTGCACAGGGCTCGCGTGGTAGATTATAGTCCATCCCTCTCTAGAGAGGAGAGGCCTGAATCCTTGCTGTGGGAACATTATAGGCTGATGATGATGATTAGTTAGAGTTTCGGCCAGTAGCCCACTAGACACAGCATCATCATCATCAGCCTATAATGTTATCACTGCAGGGACTTAGGCCTGCATGGGTTATTTAATCCACCACGCGCGTCCAGTGCGGTTTGATATGTCACATGTTTTCGAATGTTTGCTTACTAAACACAACACCGGTATAATTGGAGGATTTCCTTCTCTATGAAGAAGTATACAACATGCTCCATATTTACCTACCTATACATTTAAGTTATCCTCGATAGGTGGCACTGTTATAATTATCTAGAACAGTGCAGGATATAACATAATAGTTCTGACGAATCAGCAACAGATAGTAACATTATTAAATCTATAACAGATCTGATTCCGGTCGAAATCCATTAAATCGAAACCACTCGCACACAGCAAGGCACTAGTCAACGTGCCGTTGACCGTATCATTCGATAATATCGACACACGTGGCTTGACGCTTACCCGTAGATCAGTCATAGTGATGATATTGCCTAGTCAATTATGATATTGCATGCTCGAATTGTACATATACCCTGCTCCTCAATCGAGTTTTGTAAGTAATTCTCGTATGAATGTATATGTATGCCAAAGGAGAAAAAAGGATTCCACTGGTGAAATGAGGACTCTAAATCACCCGTCGGGGCTGCGGGCGGGTACCGTTGGAGCTGCGGGTCCCGTCGGGTCTGCGGGTCCCGTCGGGGCTGCGGGTCCCGTCGGGGCTGCAGCTCCAGTCCGGTGCGAATCTAACGATTTTTCCCATGAGAGGAAGCAGACACTGTCAAAAGAAAAACGAAATCGCCAACAAAACTAAAGTCATCAAAAAAAATTCGCTTATTAGTAGAAGATCGAAAAGTAATAGCAATACACTACAACAACCGACCCAAATCAAGACTGTATAAAGATTCAATAACCCCTAGTTTTCTGTATCATGAAATAATATCGTTCATTTTTATGATCGTTCGTGTATGGGTGACATATTTGACCCGGATCGACCAATCGATTGGCCCGTAATGGACCCGCTGTATGACGAAATTTCGCGACCCGCGTCACGTACAGTGGACCAAATAAGTGCGCGCTGTGATTTTCATTATCCCAGTTATGGTTTTGTTGCAACACTTTTGCTTTGTATACTCGGATTTTTAGTGCTGTTGTATTATGTTTGGGGCCTGATGTGGTTTTGTTATTTATATTTTTTTTGCCTTTGTTGTCTGTTTTGTTTTCTGTTGTGTTTTTTGGACGATCGCTGTCTGCTTTTTGTTTTATCAGAGCTTTGTCGCATTATATTTTTGACTATTTATTTAATGAAAATTAATGTCATCATGTTGTTCCTTAGGAACAGTTAAATGTATTTTTTTTTTTCAATTTCATTACTATTTACAGGGCAAAATGGAAGAAAAGAACGTGTTTTGTGACCCGAAATAATATGGGACATAGGCAAAAAGGTACTACGGAAGGTACTGGATAATACGATATCTTTTGGTAGGACTGGTCTTCAGACTTTCACACTCATATATCTATTAATATTTATGGCAACAAAGACTAACGGCTTAACGTGCTTTCGGAGGAACGGAGAAAATTTAGCATGTAATTTTCGGAGGAACGGAGAAAATTCAGCATGTAATTTTCGGAGTAACGGAGAAAATTCAGCATGTAATTTTCGGAGGAACGAAGAAATATCAGCATGTAATTGGTTAGTCCATCCACTGATTAAACCAGGCAAGTCTTAACCTAAGGATCAACCCGAGCGAAAATTATTATAAATAAGTACAAAAAAGATTGTTCTTTGATTACTTACATGTGTAATAGTAATCAACGAGCAATTAAGTACTATGACAGCGTTGATCACGTAAAAAGTTTTCTTTCTTACAAAACTTTGGCTTCAGAAAGCACATAATAACATGTAAATTTTCTTTCACTTTTTCATAATAATTGTCGACAAAAGCTTCAATCTCTTCAATCTGAATTAAGGAAAATTAGTTTGAAAACTTTTCGAATAAGTCAAAATTTCTCTAAAGTTTTCTGTAAGTCGTCTAATTGTTTTATTAATTTTAGCTTTGAAAATACTTTTTTGCGAGTAACTTCTGTTAACATGTCCGTAGCTATTTGGAGTTGTGCGTCAGATTTGAAATGGAAGAGGAAAATGTCTTGTTATATCATTTGCGGGGGGTCATTTGGATTTTTAAGGAAAAATTATCTTATTTGTACACAAGAAGTCTTTAGGAATATGAAGGACATGGTGTACCCAAAATTCTTCATCCCAGATAGGTGTTTCGAGTTCAAGTCGCAGCTAACTTTAACTGCGTGGTTTAGGAATTTGACGTAAGTCTTTATTCAGGAATGTCATTTGAATATTTTGAGGTTCAATCACTAGTTTAATTTACTACAACAGGGTCGAGGCCGATAACATCATAATTTTGACTAGAAATATTAAAATATTAAGGTTAATGCTTATTCCTGGAAATAGTTTTGCAATTAGCAAGATAATTGAAAAATGGACAATCTCATGAAAAGCAGGCTTGTAAAATAAATTACCCTCACAGACTTTTGTTTCCAGACTTCAGCGATCCTTTTAGTATTATCCCATCTCCTATGCCATTGCAATCAGCAATTCCGTTTTATCTTTCACTTGTTACAAGAGTAATACCAGTTGTTTCTTTCAACAATTTACAGCTCATATTACGTAAAGCGTCGTAAAGTATTTATTTCCTAGTAAAAGAAAAATATCGTAACAAGAACAATACCATTACGCGGGGCACCCAGTGCACATCTTAAAAGATGAAAATTACGACGCGTTAGTGACGTTCATCGTACATCTTTATCGATATCGATGTAGTAGACGGAATTTACTTAATAAGTAGGTCAAGTGACTAGTGCTTGCAGCTGTTGACGGGAGCTGATCTCAAGTGAGTTGGGAAAACTATTGATTTAGGCAATGAAGCAACCATCATATGTCCCGCATTTTTGCAACTATGTTAGATTTGGCTTCTAGTCTAACTGAATGCAATTGAATACATATGGAACGTCTGCATATCTGACCTCCACAGCACGGTTAGTACCGGGTAGTACGATACCCGTTGTAAAGACTAGTTGTCATACTTTCAGATCAGACTAGTAAAGACTGCCAAAGATCTACGATTGACAGTCCAGACCAAAGTACCGTGCTTTCCGAGGCATGCAGGAAACTCGATATGTGATTGGTTGGCAACCTTCCGCGGACAAACCTAGGTTAGCGCGGTTTAACCTGAAGATCGACGCGAGTTGCTGTTGGTATTTAGCTATGGGCGCGTCTTAAATCAATAGCTCCAGTGCCTACTAATATAATTGGAAAGGACTATCTTTTAGTTAAGCTGGGTTACATACGGAGTTTCATCCGTTCCTCCGAGAGCACGTTAAACTGTTGGTCTCGACTGCCATATATAGATGTTTGGCAGTTGGTCTGTGACCAGTATGTCGGACAACTAGTCTTACCAAAGGTTATCCGGGTAGGGGCTTATAAACTGGTTTGTGGAGATCAGATAGGCAGTCGCTCCATACAAAATACTGGTATTCAGCTGCACCCAGTAATCCGGTTAGACTGGAAGTCGACCCCTACATAGTTGGAAAAGGCTAGTCAAATGATATGATATCATTAATCAAGCTGACAAGAACTATTCTAACCGATAAATCTCAATTAGCAGTAGTAATTACGCCATATTCCCGGACTCTACATGCAAGTAATGCGGGTTGAAAAAGTAAGTTATGTCTTCATTTGCAACAGGCATGCAAATGATATGCAAAGCGATTGTCCGACTCGACATACGCTTAGTTTCATGCATAAAAGTAAGCTTGTGTTATTGGCTTATATCTGCATTGTATAATGTTTATTGAACCAGTAATTTTTGCTTTCTGCAATTATGTGCTATTGAAGAGATGAGGAAATCGTGAATAAAAATTGGTTCCCGGTTTGTAAAGCCACGTTTTTGTAGATTGGTTCGTGGATGGGTCACCATTAATTGCATACTGGGTTTCCTTCGTAAAGGTAGTCAGTAACCCGAAGCTCCAACAACGAGTCCCACCAAGGGATATCGTATTAAGCTATTGGGTTCCTTACAGGGTTTTCGAGGTCAGAGAAGCAGTTACTCCATGTGAAATACTGAAACCCAGCTGCATCCGGTTAGATTGGAAGCCGACCGGCTAAAAGTATGATGGTGGGACCAGGTCGTAGAGCCTTCCCATTAGTGGCTACAATACTCCATACAGGAACGGACCGGTGAAATCGATCTAAAATATTTATTTTAATTTATGCAAGCATTTCGAAAATGTGCAAGAAAAAACTGGAAAATCATCTATAGAACACTCGGAATAAATTCTTATCACAGAACCACAGTATTAATTCAATCATCCATCAAGCAAAAAATATTTTCTGCAGCCCAATTTATAGTGCGCCGTCGGTCGCACTCAGCAATAATATTTTATCGATATTAGGGTCCCATCACTATGATCGAAGTTTAGTCGTGCATCAAATTGAATATATTCATAAAAAGTCTGAAGACTTTATGGATGAAAGTTAGCTCATTGTTGACGCTACTGATAGTGCTTCGAACTTATTTCAATATTCAGTAAGTATTATCATAAAAGCTTATAAAACTGTCTATCAACTTTTTGTTTGTCGTAAATGTATCGTGAATAAATGTAAAATAAAAGTTAAAATTGAAAACAAGGACTTGAATAGACTTACATGGTTTGTTTTAGATATTTATTAAGTCTTTGCTCTTCTTGTAGGTAGCACGCCGGTGTCCAGGTATTTAATATACTGATACCGTTATTATTTTTGTCGGGTCGCCAGGATTTATTCCGTTAGACTCCAGCATTATGTGGGCGGAACAAAGCTTTAGTGCAACGAAAACACACATGGTGCGATACACTGTTTTTATTACACTAACGAAGCACTTGAAATAACAACTGAACACAATAACCACAATAATAATTTATAGCTAAACGAAACGTTGGACAGTTCCTAGACTGGTGGTCCGTTCTCTAGGACGGTAGGAAGGCAAGTGTGTCTTGCCATCGCGTCCCTGCACTGTTAGGCTCCGTCGTATCACGATCTTTGCCGAGTGTTAGTGCTGCCACCAGTCGGGCCACGTGCCGCGCTTCTTTTAGCGACCGTACTATTGACTGTCTCCGACATATATTTTAATTGCATTGAGAATTCAAGGACATGTGACATCTACCAACCCGCACTAGGCCCACGTGGTAGACACTCTCCTAGAGGAGAGGCCTGAGTCCCTGCAGTTCACACTATAGGCTGATAATGGTGACCTCTTAATCTGTTGTCAAACATTTTGTGTGAGCGGGAAGGAATACCTTCTAATCGAGAGTTTGGGTTGGAGTATTCACTGTCATTTCAGTCGATAGACGTCCACATTGACCAATAAAAATACGTAATTTTATAAAAAAAAAAAAACAAACTACGCAACTAGGTACTTGTGCCTACTGGTGTAATCATTTGTGCCATCCACTTGGTGAGTGGAAGAGCAGTCGTCGGATATGGTAAAAGGTAGACTTTATTTGCCTATCATCAAAAAAGTAATAAAAATGTGGACATTACCTCCCACTATTTTAACAAACAGCTTTGTTTAAAAACCTTAAAAATAATTTAAGGATTTACTGCCACTGGAATCAATCTTTAGGTTAAGCCGCGCTTACCTAGGTTGGTCTGTGGATGGGTGACCACCCATTACGTACGAGTTTCCTCCGTGCCTCGAAAAGCACGTTAAGCGGTTGGTCCCGGCTGCCATAGATCATTGGCAGTCGTTACAGGTAGTCAATGACCAGTCTTACCAAAGGGTATCGTGTAACCTAGTAATAACTGGGTTGTGGAGGTCAGATAGGCAGTCGCTCCATGTAAAATACTGGTATTCAGTTGGACTGGAAGCCGTTCCCCGTATTTGGAAAAAACTAAATGATGATGATTTCGGCCTCTATTCATGGTAAATACATACGTATAGAATTGTTATTTGCTGATAAACTAATTTGAGGCTATCGGGATCCTCTAGACCGAGTACCCTGGATCCAAATACCCCATTTACCTAACAGTCCGTTGAATTGCTAAAGCTTTGCCTATTAATTTAGCTAACGATGGCAGGTGGCATGACGAATATCATTCGAATTTTTTGGTAAAAAACAACACGAATTTGTTGAAATGCTTGAATTGATCCACTCTGTTAGTTTTTCAGGTTTAAATTTATTTTTGTGATTTTTGTGCTTTCCATTACTTCGATCGCCGAATCACCACTTCAAGACTGTAGCTCCACTTAAACAAGTATCCATCATTAGCCTTTTGCAATCCACTGTTGGATATAGGCCTCTTTAATCTTGTGCAGGTTTTCCTTTTTTCGGGGGCTGGGAAATCATTTAATAACCTCTCCCGCTCTTGGGCAGTGCGAAAGGGAGTGTCAGACTTCTACTGACTAAAAACTACCCATGTTCCTTTTTAGCCCTTTATGTTGAGGCCGCGGTATCTCTTGCGAACAACCCGCAGCCCCGACGGGATCTTGCGCCGCTCAGCTCGAATTTCGCTAACTCTCATCCAGTTGTTGCCAGCCACTCTGCGAAGATCATCACTCCACTTTGCCTGAGGGCGTCCCACCTTACGCTTACCGATTCGAGGTGTCCAATCAAGAACACGTCTACTCCAATGGACATTGGTTTTGCGGTTTAAAAAAGTATAACAGCAACAACGTATAAAAAATCATACAACGCCATCTATGACCAAAAATAAAGACTAATTAAAAAAAACCGTGACATTAAAAGGTTAGTTTTTAACTTTTTTGTAGAATTGTCGTAGATACATTTCATGTGAATCAACCTTATTCAATTAACCTAAATTCAGACGTGGTAAGTTGATGCATTAGCCGCGAGCGTCGAATCGACTCGTAAGTACATAGCCGCAGATCGGACCACGCGTAAAATTGATCAGCAGAAATAGCTATTACGGAACCTTAATTGAAGTAGTTATGTCGGGAAATACACCATGTAGTGCCCGAGTGAATCGCCCCCCCCCCCCCCCCCCCCGTAACGTATCGCACGTCATTCAACCAGAACATGAATTTAATAATTATCTTTACTTATTTATTCTTTTAGCTTTACTTGCAAGCCACTATGTAAAAAATTAATAGAAGTTGCATTTAACACACTTCCCGGTTTTTCTATTGAGCTAAAATGTTGCATATATGCTTAGTCTAGATGACATCTAAGTGACGTCATTCTTAATCGAATGTCGTACTCCCTACGATGGCAAATGGGGTCTTTTTTAATTAAAGCCTTTCAGATTTTCTGGAATAAAATCTACGTTCCAGATATTATGCTAGCATACATTTTTTTTTAGTCTTACCAAAGAGCATCATATTACCTAGTTTTAACTGGGTTGTGGAGGTCAGATAGGCAGTCGCTCCATGTAAAATACTGGTATTCAGCTGCATCCGGTTAGACTGGAAGGCGACCCCAACATAGTTGGGAAAAGGTTACGCAGATGATCATTATTTTTAGATAAAATTTATGTATGACATATAAGTACCTTCACGAAGAACAACCTTCTTTCTTTATGTACACACTAGATAAATATTTATGTCTACTGGATTATGCCTACACAATTTGTCACTCTTTGCGAATTTACTGTCACAGTCTATAAACATAAAAGTGTGTCACTTTGTTTTATATTTATTAGCTATCAAAACGTGGTTACATCATAGGCTCTGCTGAACCCCTAAAGGGTAAAGCTACCATCGTTAAACGGAATACTAAAATACACCTTATTCGTAGGCCATAATGCATAAAGTTGTAATCACTGTAAAATATTGTTTGGGAAAACTCAAGTATTTAGGGTTCCGTTCACAAGGTTCAAACGAAACCTGTTCGTCTATCTGTCACAGATCTTTAAACAATAATAGCTTAAGACATGAGATTACATAGAGTAAGTTATAAGTTATTATATGTTTATTCTTTTAAAACGTAAGAAAATAATAGAAACACATGAAAAAGAATAAATAATATATAGAATTAAAATAAGCACACTCACACACACATACCTACACCCAGACCCGGAACAACTATCTATAGGCCATATAAATATTTGTTCCGTGCGGGGATTGAACCCGTGACACGCAGCGCAGCTGTCTAATTACTCAGCCAATGACATGTTGGTCACTAACATTGTCATTTACACTGAAAACAGACAAACTACGTTTACTGTTTGTTGTAAGTTCATCCGTGATCATGGTGTTTGCAACAGCTCCGAAATATCGGGGACTCGGAACAAACAGAAAACGTGGTAAATATCCCGTTTTCAGTGTGAATGAGTATATTTTATTACGGTTGCTATAACAACAAAAGGACCGCCCACTAATACTTTTTCAACGTTTTTAGAGTTTCGTGCCTCAAAAGTTAAAAAAGGAACACTTAAAGATCACTCTCTTGCCCGTCTGTCTGTACGTGTGTCACCATCGATTTTCTCAGGAATGGGTGGACTTAGCAACTTGAAATTTATACCAGATAGTGAGGTATTAGCCCCTACTAGGCACAGATATAGATAGACCTAGATAACCCAAGAGCAACACTTCGCGTGCCATTTCGCGTGCCTAGCTTACGTACAAAAATCGTAAGTCGCGCTCAGTGCCTCAGTCTGCATCGGTGTATAGCGCTAGTCGAACGTCGGCGCTGGTGCAAAAGGCGGGGGTTGGGGCGAAGGGGGCAACGTACGCGGCAGCGACTTTAAATCGATTTGATTTTCCGAGTTCCCATCACTAAATAGTTCTTGTGACGTCGTAATAGGTAGTCAAAAAATGGCACGTTGGTTTTCATACAGATCGTGATAATTTCGTTATCTAGTTATATCTATGTCTGTTCTACTAGCTGTATAAGAATCAAGGACCTAAGTCAACACGATAAAATGATATGAGCAGATTTAATTTTTTTTTGTGTATGGAACCATTTGGGCGTGAGTCCGATTCTTACTTACTCACACTAATAATGGATTCACTTATATGTATGTCTGTCACCGTACAATTTCTCCGTAACCGGTTGATGTGGGTACTTTACAATTTAACAGCCATGCGTGCAAACTGTCAACTTGTCCGCTTAAATCTGCATGACACTTTCCTCGCGAAGCAAGAGCGATGGGAGAAAGTAATTATAATTAATCCATGTATGTACTCACTTAATTGTATTATAAAATGGAAATAAGATAAGTCAAGCAGTTTTTTTAAGGTTAATTCCCAGACAATCTGAATGAGATTTCCGCAGTAAGACTGGTTGTCAGACTTCGGGTCACTGACTACTTGTATAGACTGTAAAAGATCTACAAAGATACCAGACCAGGACCAACGGCTTAAGGACGCTTTTATGAATTCTCACGGTTCAATTTTAATTTTTGAGTCTTACTACGGAGAATATTTTGTGTCCATAGAGCTATCTTTTCAATATGAGATCCAGCTAAAAACGACACAGGGTCCAGCCACGACGGCGGCCGAGCGGCAATTAAGTTTTACATTTCAAATTTTTGCGTAATTTGTCATGACAGTGACCACTAAGATGAACTTAAGTCAAGCGCTTAAAGTTCACGCAATTACGATGTTTGATTGTTATTTTTTCTTGGCTCTGCTTGTAATATTTTGATTGTTTTTATAGAATTTATTTGAGTTGAGTATGTAGAGTACTTCCATAAAATAATTTTAAATAATTAAATTTCTGTCATCAAAGAGAGAGTAATGTACCTAGGGCCAACATGATATCGCAAATTTTCTACGACGAGGCACCGAAAATATTTTTGTACAATATTACGAGTATTAACCATAATTTCCGAAAAAAAAAGTGGTAATTATTGAAGATAAAAGAGTAATCTATATTTGTGTTAGTTATTGGTTTCATTTGGTTTACTTTCATTTGGCCGCATAATGTACCGAACAACTGCTTATTTTCGTTAGATTTGCAAACACGTCCTTAACGTGTTTCCGAGGCAGGTAGTAAAATCGGTATATACAGTGTGTAAATTAACCCTTCACACAGCCGTCAACCAAGCATTCTGAACATCAAACTAAGTATCGCTACGCAAAAAAAATTGTTTTTTTGGGGTCAAAAATCACATTTTACGGTTAAACTCAATGTAGCACTCTTAAAACATACTGCTAGTGGATGCTTTGAATAGTAAACGGGTCATGGAAGTAATTAAAGTAAAGTTTTAACCTGAAAAACTAGTATTTACAAAAACAGCTGTGCAAAATTTGTAACTTCAGCCCCCAATATCTCCGTAACTAGAGGGTTCCCAGGTATGGTCTATAACAAAAAAAATATCGCAGTGGTGGGGAGAACAAGTGCCCTTCGTTTGCACCCTTTATGTATATTGTAGGTACAAGACGATCAGTATCTATTAGAATAATGATGCCAGACCACGATTTCTCCTCACGAGTACAAACACAACAGTTCCACGAACAATCCCGGTATATCTACTAAATATCCTTTATTCGGTAATGAATACCTTTGACCTGCATTCAATCTCATTCACCTAAATACTTAACTAAAACGTAAATCAAGCGATGTCCCCGAATGATTGATGTTAATTAAACCAAATTTTGGCGTCGAACGTAAATCGGGCTAGCTTTCAGTTCTATATTACGGTACCCGCATATTTTGACCGAACCATTGTGAAATCATGCAGTAACTAATTGCAACATTCCGTTTCAAAGCTATGAAGCGGTTATAGCGTTGAATTCAATGAAGTGGTGTGCTCAATTGCATTGGTAGTAGTATTTAATTGGTTCTATAGTACCCCTTTATTGATAATTATGCTAGTTTTTGCTCACGTTCTTTGTCCGTATGAATCCTTACTATTTTAATATTATGAATGCGAAAGTAACTGTCTGTCTGTCGCGCTTAAATGCCAAAACTACTAAACCAATTTAAATGAAATTTGGTACACAGATAGTCTAGTGCGTGAGAAAGGACATAGGCTACTTTTACTTTTAATCCGATTGGAAGGGGTTGAAGCTGCGGGATGAGATAAAAGATACTGCGGCCTCGACATAAAGGGCTAAGAAGGAACATGGGTGGTTTTTAGTCAGTAGAAGTCTGACACTCCCTTTAGCTCTGCCCAAGAGCGGGAGGGGTTATTAGATGATTTCGCAAGCCCCAAAAAAAAAATTATTCACATCACCCCGAGTATACCTACCTACCATTTTATGACAGGAAATTTTTAAAACGCCAATTTTATTTATTTAATAACGTATGATAACACTTATTACAATACATTACATTTTCAAATTATGCACTCACTGGAACATCACAGTAATTGAATAGTTGAATAATATTTTTTTAGATTATATCAAAAGTAGAGATGTACCATTTCGATCTAGTTAATCGATTTAGGTATCGAGTTAAATCTAATTCAAGATAAATCGAGTTAGCGGTTTGCCTGTCGTCTTGTGAGAAAGCTTGGCTAATCACTTGGGTCCATGTTGAACGTACTGACCAATGTTTCATAACTTAAAAAAGTGTGATTCTGTTTAGTCCGTCTTTTAGATTATCAAAAAAAATTGGATACGTGTTTATTGTTTTATCATAATATAAAGAAATTGACGAAAATAAAACGTGTCAAAGATCATGATTGGAGGCTTTTGACGTCACTCCCTGGTAAAAACGTACCAAACTATGACGTCACACGACTTTTTTAAACACTGTATCGTCTTCATTTTTTGTTTACGTAAAAAAAGCAAAAAATATGTGTACAATATTTTTTTAAATAAATTCTAACTATCGGTTTAAAGTTTACTGATAGCTAGATGGACCTTTGATTTTAGGTCGAGTTCAATTTTAGCAAAATATTTTAATTCAGCGTAGCGAAATTTTGATCGACAACACAACCGGTTTCAATCAGTCAATCTTACAATGAATTCTTAAAACTCAATCAATATTATCTGGGAGGTAAGGAACATTTTCAATTTCAAACTTTGTTGAATTTATATTAGTTTTATTCGGCGCGAGGCCGAAATTCGTCTCCTCGTGTTCAAACGTCTTCAGATAGACTCAACCTTGCAATATAACAACTTAACATCACGCCTTTAATCCCAGAAGGGGTAGGCATCATCATCATCATCATCATCAGTCATAAAACGTCCACTGTTGGACAAAGGCCTCCCCCATAGAACGCCATAACGAACGGCAACCTGCCGTTTGTATCCACCGGTTGCCCGCGGCTCTCACGATGTCGTCGGTCCACCTGGTGGGAGGCCTACCAATGCTGCGTCTTCCGGTCCGTGGTCGCCACTCGAGAACCTTTCTTCCCCATCGATTGTCGGTTCTTCGAGTGATGTGGCCTGCCCATCCCATTTTAACTTGCATATTCTGAGAGCTATGTCGGTGACCCTGCTTCTTCGGTGAATTTCCTCATTACGGATTTTGTCGCACAAAGAAAGTCTGAGCATAGCTTTCCATGGCTCGTTGCTTGACTCTGAGCTTCTCCAAGAGGCCAGCAGTTAAGGACCACGTTTCTGTGCCATAAGTCATCACTGGCAACACACACTGGTTATACACCCTCGCCTATAGACACTGCGGAATTTTGGACGAAAAGATGTCGCGTACTTTCTCGAACGCCGCCCATCCGAGTTGGATTCTTCGGGCGACCTCTTTGTTGAAGTTGGATCTGCCTAGTTTAACAGTTTGTCCAAGGTAGACATAACTATCGACAACTTCGAGAGAATCGCTTCCAACAAAAACCGGTACGGGTGGAACACGGACAATCGACATAACTTTCGTCTTGTCCATATATGTTCATTTTAAGACCCACTTGTTGAGAAGCGATACTGAGGTCTCTGAGCATAGCACGGTCTCTGGGGTAGGCAGCGGTGTACAAATTAGTACACCCACATTTCACCAGTTATATTTAAGTCCCGTGTAATGGGGCGAGCCTATTGCCATCAGCCGGGCATGTTTCCAGACTCCGGGGCTGTTACTGGGAAATTCCTGATGGAAAAACACAATAACCCTTTGTCGACCCCGGGAATTCAACCCAGGACCTCATGCTCCACTTTGAAATATTTTTTGTTCAAACCAACACGTGAAGCATTGTGTAAGAAAACACTTTAGATGTTTTCCTTTACTATGCATACAAAAAGGAATTTTACTGAGCAAAGTATAAAACTAAATTATGTCGTATTCGATTTGTTTATATTAAAACTGCTAGTCACAATATCGCATTGAAAGCATTTTCAATTAATTCGAATTTGAAATCAAGTTAAAAGAAATCCCAAAAAAACATCCACTCGAATTAAATGTACTTGATTAAATCAATTAATTGAATTTACAATAATTAGGAGATAAGCAATCTTTAAATTGGAGTTTCTATTGTGTAAAATTTTATAAATATACTAAATTTTATAAAAACAGGGCCGAAACATTTTCGTCTATCGCTGTAGCAATGTTTAGTGGAAAAAAGACGGCTATAGTTTTTATATGCCTCCTAACGATTGCATATAATGTAAGTATTTTATCACATATTAATGAAAGTCTTCCTGTACACAATGCACTTCGAATCTGTGCCCACATATCTTAGTTTGGAACCTGAAAGGGAAAAAAGAACCCTCAAAGCTGCGTTTTCACTTCAAAGGTGTGAAATTAAACAATTTAAAGCTAAAAAAAATAAGCTAAGCTAGCTATGTGATTGGTTAGTTTGATGCACATCCCGCTGCACGTTCTCGCACATTTCTGGTTGAGTCGCAGCCCTCATTTCTCAGGAATGGGCAGAGGAAACTAGTTTAGTCTATGAAAGGGCCATGCAACCATGGAGCCATGAAGCCAAAGAAGCAAGATATCAAGGTGCAAAGAAACGATTCAGAAAACTCTGATACTTATACTGTTAGCCATTGACATCCCACCGCAGGGCAAAGGCTTCTCTCCATGACTTTCAGTTGTGTCGATCTAGATGTAGTGTGGACCACTAGTCGTGAAAAAAGCGACTAACTCCCAGCGTTTTAATTCTCAACATATTTTTCAGTGTCTCAAAATTATACCGGAGCGTGCTGGAATATCGTATGTAAATGAGAATTATCTGAGCAATGTCTCAGTTACCGTCAGACGTGTTAGCAGAGGAGGCGACTACGTGGCCAATCTCGAGTTTGTTACCAAATCGGGTATAGGATACAACGTCTTGGTAAGAGATATTAAAAAAAACCTTTTACGAAAAAAAAAACAAACCTCCAAAAAATACTAAAAAGTCTAAAATATCTTAGCTTTCGAAAGTGGAAGGTGACTTTGTTTGTATTACTGTCTGACTACAACTGGCTTTTACGACCGAAACCTAAACTGAATTTCGGCAACGGTCTCCAGTTCCGGCTGAAATCGAAACTTTTTTACTGGGATCTGCTTCAATAAAGTTGTTAATGAGAATTATCTGCAGTAGACTCGTTATACCTCAGTTCAGACTTAATGGTGGCTCGGATGATAGTTGTGAGGGACGGTCAGCGCAGGTAAAACGCAGGATTAGCATCATTATTCTCCTGCCCTTATAACAATTTATTTGGGGTTATAATAATAATAATAATAATAATATTCCACAACTATCACACAACGCCATCTAGTCCCAAGCTAAGCAGAGCTTGTGTTATGGGTACTAGACAACTGATAAACATACTTATATATTTCTAAATACATACATATTATAGATAAACCTGGTTGGCCACCATGTCTTCTTCTTCCATACACACTAGACATTTCATTCTTCACACAGTTTATACATTGTTTCTTTGATCGTTCTCTACTCTTATGGTTATAAGAGTAGAGGACGATCTACATTCACACGCAATATTTTCCTAAATCATCCGGATCATAGCATTACGATCTTCTTTTTTCGATTCGACAACTCAAATTTTGTCCGACCAGTACGTAGCAACCTGGACAGCTCTTCAAATGTTCAGTCACTGGCACCACTTTCAGACTTCCACTTATGTAATTATAATCCTTATTTTATCCATTAGCGTTACAATACAATCAGTCACATGCAATTGCCTTATTATTATAGCAAACCGTTTTATTTTCCAACAGCTTGACATAATCTTCTACGAGTACCTCCACAATGAGTTTAAGCGATCGTTCGTGGAGATGCATTTCAACGCATGTGACCTCATCCTTAAGGATGCGTACGTTGGCTGGATTGTAAGGAAAGCTGGCTTGACTATATGCCCCTTACCTGCTGTAAGTGTAACTGTTATTTGATGGGGTTTAATTGTTCCGGTTCAACACCGAGTCGCGATTTTTTAAGACTCATAAGCTAACTACGCTTGAAAAAAGTAATTTGCCATAATTGTAGTACATTACAGATTGTCGAGTTGTTTTAGTTCCTCCAACAGTTCTCTGAAACTAGCATGCCAGATATTGGCAAGAATTTTTGGTCAATTGGACCCACTCGAAGTGGACCCACGAGATCAGGCGAACAAATAACATTTTAAATTGTTTTATTTATTCTTAGTTTTATTGTGGGTCCTGTTGCAAGCTTATCCAGTTGACCAAAGACTACGTAAATGTGTGTAATGGAAAAAAAACAATATAACAGTGTATTAAGCACAAATCCAAGTTTCGGAGCTGTTACTAAAAAAATCCTTTTGAAAACCCCTAAAACTTATGACTCATGAGGAATTTCGCTTGAAAAATCAATTAATCGCAGAATAAGTAGTCAAAATAAGGCAGATGGTATTATATAATACCATCTGCCTTATTTTGACTACTTTTCACTTGTAGCCCAAACAAATTTAATGGGTTTTATGGTGTGCTATGCTTTAACGAAATATAATCTCCATAACATAACATTTATTTTTTTAATATTTAAGTTCATACAAAGTTTTATTGTGTTTTAGGGAAGCAAAGTTTCTTTGAAGAACGTGAATTTGAACCTGAATATTCCTTCTGTTTGGCCTTTCGAAAAAGGTAAAGCGGAAATAACTGTCACGGACAACTCAACTGGAGATCTAATGGGAATAGGAGAAATAGTGTTGACATTTAAACCAAAATAAAAATGTTTTGTTTACTTTGTAGTTTAATTTTTATAGCTTCCAAACAATAAGATACAGATTTAAATATCAATTTATTATATCCTACTTTGGGGGGGGGGGGGAGAATCATCAAATAACCCCGCCCTTGCTGCCATCTCTTTGAGGCGCGCGTGGAACACGAACGCGCCGTCGACCTGTCGTTGTCATAAGCCGGACGGACGGCGAGCTAGCCCATCACTCACTGTCCACTGGCCCGCGTCTACGGTGGCCGGAAGCCGTCACGTAACCCCCGACGCCCGGAGCGTCTCTAGCGGCGGCTGGGACGTGAGGTTCTCTTCCTCTCCCTCCCGAAACAACCGTGTCCGGTGAGGACCTGAGTCAAACGGAAGGAGAAGGCGCCTCTCCAGCCACTCCTCAAATAGGGGACTTACCGCCGCTATCGTGGCGTGCCCTACAGGCAGGCAGCCTTATAACAACATAAATAAGTTTAGATTTCCTCACGACGTCCTTCTTGAATATCTATATATTTTATGGATGCTTCGAAAGTATATAAAATATTTCTTTGGTCCAAAACCATTGAGGATTTATTAAATAAAACAACAGTTGCCGTATTCTTTTATTCTCATACAGCTCAATTGCTGTTATGTTTATTTAGTAAAACTAACAAAAACATCGATAGAGCCCATGAGTTCGCCAGTTGACCCCACGTTCCAGGTTCCTTCAAGCTTGCCTTTATCAAATATGACGTCAAAGGGGAATTTACCACTAAATGTCATATTTGTCATTTCAATGGGACCCTGTAAAAAGATGATTCAAATATTTATCAAACACGGTTATGTATTTTGACACCTAGAACGCTGCGTAGCAGGTCTCATAAGACAAGGTTTGGTTCGGAACACCATGCTGCGATCCAAAACAGGCATACTGGTCGTTGACCAGAAGACTGCTAGGCTAAAATGGGAAAATGGGTGAGTCCCGTCAGCCGTATGTACAACGACCGCTGGGTAAAAAGGTCTCCTTACGATGCACGATGGTTGCTATAAGATGAAGAGCGCCGCTAAAACCGGTGGCGAGGTGGCGTGACGATTTAGACGCAAACTGCGAAGACTGGTTCGAGGCGACACTAGAAAATAGTACATGGAAAGAATTTAAAAACCCATTAACACTTTGTCGACCCGGCAATTGACCCGGTTTGGAACCTTACCCAGTAATCGCGCTCGCGACCACTACTAGCCCAAAGAGGCAGTCACTAAAATTAAATCTAAAATTAAATAAAAAGCAAATAACAATGGATAAACCTAAATTACCGGAGGTACAGGGCATTTCGTTAAACCATGCTTACGGATGACAGGACCAAACCAGTTGTCTCGAAGGACCAAGTCGCACCACTTATAGTGTAACTCCATCAGGGTGCGAACATACTGGTTGTATCTGCTCCTGTATTCATATACGGTCACGTGGAACTGGAAAAATAATAGAAGTTTTAATTAGAAACATTGACTGATTGATGATTATCAGAATTATGGAACGAAGTCGCACGGGTACTGCCGGGGCTTTGGGTTGTTCGGAAGAGCCCAGTCACAAACAGCTAAGAAGTAACATGGGTGGTTTTTAGTCAGTGGCAGTCTGACACTCCCTTTACGCAGAGCAGGAGGAGTCATTTAATGATTTCGCACCATCCAAAAAAAAAAGGTCAGACATCGAATAAGAAATCTACTTAATTATGTACGTAATATGTATTCTTAACCACTAGGGTTGAATAAGACACTTACTGCCGCACTCAGAGAACTTTAATGATTACTTAGGCCATCCCTAAGTAAAGGTTTTGACAGTTTTATCATACAAAAGTATGTCAAATCTTTACTAAGTGATGGCTTAAGTAATCATTAAATATCTCTGAGTACAGGAGTTAATCTTTTTGACAGTCATATTAAGTATGCAATCATTATCTCGAAAGTTCGACAACCAGTCTTACAAAGCGTAGTATATCACCCAGTGCTAACTGAATTGTAGGGGTCAGATAGGCAGTTTTCATGCAAAATCCTGGTACCTGTTCAGCTGTATTCGGTTAGACTGGAAGCCGACCGAAACATAATTAAGAAATGGCTAGGCAGATGATAATTATCACAGATCGGTTACAAAGTATCATTGTTACAAAATATTACTGTCTGTGGGAAGGTCCCCATTAGTTATTTTATCAAAAAATCTTACAGTAACGTTATTTCCTAATACTGTTTTGCTAATAAGCTTGAAATTGAAGACATACTGCCCTCTCTTGCTTGACCTTCGAACGGATGTCGAAGCGTTAGCGATGTACTTCTCATTCACGTATTTTAGTATGACACGTTCGGGTATTATACTGAGACACTGAAACATTGTTTGAAAATAGATATTAGTCTTCATATTTGTCAGTTATATTAATATTTAATTTTCGCTCGTTTTCCACGCGCGCCTCCATATTAAAAGATGCCAGCAACAGATGGAGATGTCGTGGCCCCGGAACATAAAGGGCTAAGAAGGAACATAGGTGGTATTTAGTCAGTAGAAGTCTGACACTCCCTTTAGCTCCGTATAGATCGGGAGGAGTCATTTGATGCTTTCCCAACAACCAAAAAAAAATTTGAGTCTAAACTTCCATTGGCTAGAACTCCAGAGATAAGAACTTTATATTAATGAATTTCTTACGATATTATCTATTATTATGATTTATATGAGATTTCTCAGTAGCAGCTAACTAATAGGGTATTTCACAAAAATTATATAATAAGTCCGTCTGATAGATTTTCAAAAAATAATGGACACGTATTTTTTCTTTTTTCACTTAAACAAAAGATGGAGACGATACACTGCTTCGAAAAGTCGCGTCAAGTCGTGTGACGTCACAAGGCTAGTACTTTTTACCCACAAAGTAACGTCAAAAGCCTTCACCCAAGATCTTTGATACGTTTTATTTTCGTCAATATTTATTAATTAGATTAAACAAAAAACACGTAGCCAATATTTTTCGATAATATAACAGGCGGACTAATTAGATTTTTTGGTGAAAATTAAATACCCTATTCATGTATCGTGGGAAGTGGAATTATATTATTCCTACTTCTCAGCTATTATTTTCTGATTAGTTTCGTTGCAGAAATCAAGACTGCTATATTGTTTATTTATGACTTCGTCGAGTTTCATTGTCTCGGCACTTTTCTGGTGGTCGCCTCTGTTGATTCTGGCTTTCACAATTTCAAGTGGCTTAGGAATAAGTAGTGTGCCAGGCTAGCTACTGTTAAAGTTGACTGGTTGGCCTCAGAAATTTTAAAAAATTGCAAAGCGCTCACACGATCAACCACATTCTTAAATTGAAACACTCGGCCAACAAAAAAACGACTTCATGTAAGTAGCTTTATTATCATTAAAATACTTACGTTATACGAATATGCGCCACAAAAGACCAAAATAATAAGCGATACAAACGTACACTTGAACATTATGCCTAGCTACGAGAGACAATGTCATCTAGCCTATCTATATCCTATTATTATAATTTTTGTAAGCAAACCTGCTATGCCCTTAATGTCCACATCAAAGATCACTGTTGAATTTTCAACGCTGTATTTAGTTGAAAGAGTTGAAATTCCAACATTATTTAAACAGTCATTTCGTTCTCGTTAGATGGTAATGAAAATGTACATTACTATCCCTGATTTTGATTGAGCGATAGGACCAAATAATGTTGATGAATAGACAACGCACATAATACTTAATTACCTAATTTACGTTGGTATTATGATTAGAGATCACTGTGGTCAGTGAATGAGAAAGATTTTATCTAATTTTAGTGCAATAAGGATGTCTACTGACAAAAAAAAAATCGAATTAATGCGTCAGTTAGATTATCGAAAAATATTGGATACGTATTTTTTGTTCAATCAAATCAATAAAACATTAAGAAGATATAACGCGTCGAAGATTTGAGAGGGGGTTTGTGACGTCACTGATCGGTAAAAAATGCCATACTAATGTGTTAGAATATGATGTCATACGAGTTTTTAAAGCACTGTATCGTCTTCATTGTTTGTTTACGTGAAAAAAGAAAAATGTGTCCAAAATTTTTTGGAAATCTATCTGACGGACTAATTAGATTTTGTTTTGTTAACTACCCTATTTCAGGGCTACGTACAAAGTAAGTGAAGTAGCAAAGATTTGATTCGTTTGTTGCACCCCCACTGTACCTAAGAAAGCCAAGTCCTTTGACTTGGCCGCCCATAGACTTCTGCCCATGGGCTGCATACAAACTGTGACACCAGGAAGGCGAAAGGAGGCGGAACGTGAGAGGGAGAGAACCTCACGTTCCAGCCACCGCGGGAGACGCTCCAAGCGTCGGGGGCCACGTGTTGGCTTTAAGCCATCGTAGGCGCGGGCCTGAGGACGGTGAGTAATCCCGTCGGGGTTGCAGGATGTTGTAAGAGATACCGCGGCCTTGACATATAGAGTTAAGAAGGAACATGGATGGTTTTTAGTCAGTAGAAGTCTGACACTCCCTTTCGCTCTGCCCAAGAGTGGGAGGGGTTATTTAATGATTTCCCACACCCAAAAAAAAAAGGTGAGTTATGGGCTTGCTCACCGTCGGATAGCGCGTTGTTATTCCAAGTGTGCCTCAAATCGTAGCGGCGATCGGCGCGGCGACCTCTCGCGCCCGGCCCTGGTGCAAGCCATGGTCCGGGGCGAGGAGGAATGGGACGCCGTCGCCTCCTTCTGCGAAGCAGTGATGCTGGCGAAGGAGGTGGCGGAACGCGAGAGGGAGAGAACCTCTCGTCCCAGCCGCCGCGGGAGGCGCTCCGGGCGTCGGGGGTCCCGCGATGACCTCCGGCCACCGTAGACGCGGGCCTGTGGACGGTGAGTGATGGGCTAACTCGCCGTCCGTCCGTCTCACGACGAAAACAGGCCGTGTCGACGGCGCGTTCGTGTTCCACGCGCGCCTCAAAGAGATGTCAGCAACATGGGAGGGGCCCGAAAGGGCCGACGCCTGTCGGGGCCGCGGGTAGTCCTCTGGTTATCGCGGCCTCGACATAGAGGGCGAAGAAGGAACATGGGTGGTTTTTAGTCAGTAGAAGTCTGACACTCCCTTTCGCTCTGCCCAAGAGCGGGAGGGGTTATTCGATGATTTTACACCCACCAAAAAAAAAAAAAAAAAAAAAAAAAAGTGTGCCTCAAATCGATATAAGCAACATTGCGGGGACGCAATGACGCCTGTCGGGGCTGGGGGTTGTTAGAAAGATATACCACGGCCCCAGACAAAAAGGGCTAAGAAGGAATATGGGTGGTTTTTATTCAGTAGATGTCTGACATTCTCTTCCGCTCTGCCCAGGAGCTCTCTGAGCGGGAGGAGTCGTTTGATGATTTCCTACCGTCCTAGAAAAAAGTTACCTAACCAATTTTTTTTATCCCGTTGTTAGCCACAGGATAAAGAAGTAGACCGTAGTTAGCTCGCGATACAAATGTTAACACTAAAAAAAGAGCAATCGCACATCACAAGGAAAGACACATAAGCTTTTAGTCTAACTGAGAGTAATGACACAGATGTGTGTGTAGACGAAACAGAAAGGCGTTCATTTTATTACGCAGCTGCGCCAATCTAATGATTTTATTTAAATTTGTAGATTAAACCTAATTATGTAATGGATTAGATTGGTAAAAAATGTAAATATTGTAAATAAAAGTTTTTAGATTATCATTTAGACTGGTGGAATTCCGCTAAGGCAACCGTTAAATTTAGACATATTTGATAAGGATATTTCTTTGTTTAATATGAAAATGTATGAAGATATTTCCATGCGTTGCCAAATACAGAAGAGAAATGCTCAACAATTTTGATAATAATGACAAAATTTGTCCGTAATCAACTTTTGTGGCTGATTGAACAAAACATAAAAGATAAGAAAATATAATATGGTATATGATATAGTAGTAAGATTTTCTATTATATAAATGCATTTCCACCTTACAATATCCCCAAAATAGCCGTGAACAATGGAAAGAAAAGGTGTTCAAATCGACATCGGAAACATTGAATGTCTTCATCAACTTAAATTCGGCAATGCCGCCATTTTCTAACTTTTCTGATCAATTTACCTTAGTAATGTTGATGATTGTCTGACAATTGAAACGAAATAAATTGGGAACAAAAGTTATAGCTAGGGAGCTGGCGAGCAAAAAATCTATATGATTTACTCATATGCCAGATTTTATTAATAGCGTTAATTACACGATAAGAAATATTAAGAACCGCGTCTGCCACCATGATAGCGTTGCGTTGTCAATTGACAATTAAAAATGTAAAAAAAAAAACAGTAATACTATATCATTTGCTCGTGTCTGCCTCTAAGGTTGATGTTTACATACGACCTTAATTCTCTAAGAAAATTTTATCGTATTGATCCGAACTTTAATGCTGTACTTTAAGGCACATATACACATTAAACTTTTCCTTGTCTCACACACTATTGTCTACATTTCTTCTTCATTTCTCCTTCAGCAGGTCTGCTGGCAAAAATTTCTTGAGAATTAAGCAGTACCTTTGTACTCATATATTATTTTATGTTATTTTCCTGTGCTGTCTACTGTGTGTACATAAATAGTAAAATAAATAAATAAGTACGAGCAAATCATATACTAAAATGCTCGCCGGCTCCCTAGCTATTATAATGAAGTGGCAATTAAAGATAATTCGTTGTTCGGTGGTTTTTGAGAGGTATGGGATAACCAAAATGTCGGCTTCCAGTCCAACCAGATGCAGTTGAATACCAGTATTTTACATGGAACGACTGCCTATCTGATCTCCACAATTTATTCAGCACTAATACAGTATCATAAATTGCGCAGTACTAATACTGGGTATTAACATGATACCCCTTTGTAAGTTGTTGTCAGACTTTTAGGCCACTAACTATCTGATAAGATTGAAGCAGTCCTCAGGTATCTTTGTCAGTACAAAGATCTACAAATGACAACCAAGACTAAGATCTTATCAGCCTAAAATCACCAAATTATTGGTACAGAGCTTGTTTCCTGATTCTGTGCGTCCATCGTGTTTCCTGAGATTTTGGTGATCTACGGCCATACACAATAAGGTAGTTTTTATTTTTATTTTTATTTTATTAAGAGGGACAACAAACAGTTACATTATGAGAACTTAAAACTAGTTTAACAATTAGTTGACAAAAATATCTAATTTGACCGTCAGAAAGATTTCCAAAAAATATTGGAGACATCGTTTTTCTTTTTTCACATAAACAAAATGAAGACGATGCAGTGCTTTGAAAAATTATTTTTTTTTATTCATTTGATAAAACAAAAAACACGTATTCAATATTTTTCGATAATCTAACTGACGGACTAGAGAGAATCATATTTTGTTTAGTCAGAAAACATTCCTATTCCTGCAATTACATCATTTAATGCATTTTCTATAAAACAGTTTGCGAGTCGGTCTCGCGCATGAAGGGTTCCGTACCATCGTAGTAGGGAGTAACAGCAAAGTTATATTTGCGGTTTTTGAAAATGTGCTACCATTTTTCGTTGAAACCTAGAGTATATATTTTTTTAATTTTGCACTCTTATTTTAGAAGTTACCCCCCACCCCCCTCTAACTTTCAAAATAGGAGTGAACAATTGGCACATCTCATGATTCCTCCTGATTTTGAGAAACATGGTTTTAAAATAGTTTCAGAAACTTTCATGTCTATAGACACCATAGATTTAATAAATAAGATAGACACCCCGTATCTATAGTTTCATTTTTTTTCTCTCTTTGTATGGGGTTTCATTTTTTTTCTCCCTTAACCTTTTTTTTCAAACATCGTGAAGTTCAGTTCACAGAATACACCAAGTTTCAACTGTGTAGTCTAAGTACTTTCGGAATTAAGTGGCTGTGACATACGGACGGACAGACAGATAGACAGACAGGCAGACCATCTGACAGACAGACCGACATGACGAATCTATGAGGTTTCTAGTTTTGCCATTCGGCTACGGATCCCTAAAAACGTACGTAAACAATATTCTTTTTCATTCAAATAACAAATCGATAGTTTAATAATGAATTCCTTGGTCCTCGAGCAAGCATAGCTCGTAGTCTATTCGTTTTTTCCTTCCTCGTACTCGACGCCCCAGTAACGTTGTTTTTTTCTATTTTTTGTGCAATGTGATTAACGGCTTTTTTGAAATAAAACTTTCAGTATTGCTGTTTGTAAGAGTAAAAAGTTGGATTTCTTGTTTATTTTTTTTTTTGTAGAAAAATTGTTGTTTGTTTGTTTTGTTTACAGATTTTGTGGAATGCCTCTCATCATCGTCAATGTGTCCACCCTATGTCATTCTGTAAAAGACACAAGAAGTTAAAACAATGTTTGCCTACAAATGAGTCCGTACACGTACACGGTACCTAATATGCAATAATAGGCAATAATAACATTACACGTAAACACAATAATTATATAAGAAAACTACGCATACCGGCAGTATTTTCTCGATCAATAAGAGATAACTTTAATCAGGGTCTTTGTAGTCATAATGGGAATCGACATCTACTCGTTAAAACGAAACCGTTCAGATTTTTTCGGCCACTTTGACAATTTCCTTATTCCGACAAACTGAACAGGGCGACTTTACGTTGATCCTTTTTTTTGGCGGGTGGAAAATCATCGAATAACCCCTCCCGCTCTTGGGCAGAGCGAAAGGGAGTGTCAGACTTCTACTGACTAAAGACCATCCATGTTCCTTCTTATCCCTGCGGCCGCGTTATCTCTTGCGAACAACCCGCAGCCCCGATGGGATTATAATCTACCTCTGTTTCAAATTTCATCAAGATCCATTCGGCCGTTCTGACGTGGTTGATTAACAAACATCCATTTATCGAAATTTTAGTATTAGACATAGTCAGCGCTTTGCATTACCCTCTTCTTATTTGCTACAGCGTTGGTAAGTTAACGCAGGGCAATGATTTAATGTACTTTTGCCTAAGCGACGCATTTTAGTTTTCGACAACCACGCGAACGAAGTCGCGGGCACAGCTAGTCAAATAAATAAATATTGACTAAAATAAAACGTGTCAAAGATCATGAGTGGGGGCTTTTGAAAGAGAGTGTCAGACTTCTACTGACTAAAAATCACCCATGTTCCTTCTTAACCCTATATGTCAAGGCCGCGGTATCTCTTACAACATCCCGCAGCCCTTTACATTGATCCTTTAGTAACTGTAGCTAGCATAAGCTTAATCATCCTATAATGTTCCAGCTGAGGCCTTCACCCTATAAGAGAGAAAAGGCTATATCCACCCATGGGCCCAGTGTGGATTGGAAGAAGTCACATGTCTTCGATTTTTTTATTCTATTAGGACATAACGGTTTCCTCACGATGTTTTTCCATCACCGTTAAGAGCATTGGTGATGAAAGAAATTGCACAAAGTAATGCCCCTGCTTGGGTGCAATTTCACGACTTTCTCGTAAGTTGGGGCCGCCACCACCGGGCCACCTCTGCTCTCTAACTGCTACATTTATTACATATTATGTCTTTATTTATCTTGACATCAGAAAACACAGACGCTGGATCATATTATTTTTACAATCTTATATAGAGAAAGGTGGAAGTTAGAAGGTCCTTTTTTTTTGGCTGGTGGAAAAACATCAAATAACCCCTCCCGCTATTGGGCAGAGCGAAAGGGAGTGTCAGACTTCTACTGACTAAAAACCTCTATGTCGAGGCCGCGACCCCGACGGGTGTGACTCTGCCTTGGGGTGTAAATGTTGTGTTGCTCAGATAAACGATAGGACACGGGATATCGTGTCCTGTCTATAAGGAGCTAATCGATGCTACAGAAAGTGCTAAACCTGAAGTTAGAAGATCCTGAGATACAGATCACCCCTCCGTCGTATAGTTAATCGTCTTTAAATTAAAGTCTATTAGTAGAAAGGTCAGGACACAAAATGTACCCATATCTAGAGCCAAGCCAGCCTTGTAATCTATTGGCTCTTAATTTTATGCAACGCCTTGGCGTCGTGCCCAGGCTTCAAGTGATATAGTGAGAGGATATTGACCAGTTTAAGTGTACTTGTGAACCGAAACATAATTATACTGTACGAGGAATTGGGGTGGAGAAGCGCAAATTTTACATTAAGAGGAATTATACCTGTAGGTACTAAATTATTATTAATGGTGACATCACAAGACTTGATAGTAATTTGGACAAGAATAACTAATATGGAGTAGTCCAAAATGTTTTGACACATTTAAGGCATTATTGACGTTATTATCACGCCTGTAAAGGTTAATAATGATGATGATGGATAGGCAGAGGTGTTCTTAATAGTATCCCCACATTTTGCCTATTATGGTAATGTTTCAGTCCCATGATATAAGGGGGTCCATCAATTGGACACAAATACAAACTGCGTGGTTGCAACTAAGACATTTTTGACCCAATAACACTCAAATTGGATTGAATTGACAAAAGCCACGGAGTCGGGATTTGAACCCGGTTGATGGCAAATAGTTTAGCCCCTTATGTAATGGGACCTAAACCTAACTAGGGATGTCAGTGCATTGTTGTTGTGCATTGTTGTCCTTACTCTCCGTCGGATTACAGGCGTGATGTTATGTTATGGAGAGGTACTGAAGACTAAGTACTTCATTTTGACCCCGTAATTGCTGCATATGACGACCTTTAATAATAAAATTATTTTAAAGCTAATATTGTTTGTTGTTAATATTGCTCGATTTTGTACATTACCTATATACAAATAGGGATGTTTACTGACTTAAAAAAATATGATTCTAATTAGTCCGTCTGTTAGATTATAGAAATTGAATTCGATTTTTTTGTTTTATCAAATCAATAAAAAATTACGAAGATTTAACGTGTCAAAGATTTGAGTGGGGGGTTGTGTCGTAACTGACCGCTAAAGAATGTCACACTAATGTCTCAAAAAATGACGTCTGACGGACTAATTAGTTTTTTTTTTTTTAAATACTGGCAGCATTGCCACGTCGAATGCAATGCTAAATCTTTTGCCAAAATTAGAGCCCTCTGGTAACGCGAATTGTCGACCAGTCGGCGAGAGATGTCCTAAAGAGGTAAAATCAATGACGTATTATATATAGACACGTCACGTACTAACATCGCGGGGCTTAAAAACGGAACGAAACGAAAATATTAGATAACTACTTATACGCGTAAAGAAAGGGAAAGAAAATATGACACCGTACAGCGGGATGCCTGTTGCTGGAGAGAGATAAATATACATCTTCAGTTACGTCACAGGATAAGTTATAGTCTAATTACTTGCTCATTGGTCGAGCGCATGAGTGACGTAGCTATCAGAGGCATATGGGGAAAAAAGGACATTCGATTTTCTTGAGTTAATACAATAGTTGATGTATCGTATGACCTACTTTACGAATAGAATAAAGTAATAAAAATATTAATCTTTAAAATACGTGTCCAATATAACAATGGATTTAGGATGTTGTAAGGGTTGCCCCGGTTTTGAAGTGCTAGTGTCTTGTAGTTTATTTATACATTTAAAAAAAAAAATAGACCAAATACTTTTGAATTGTCAAAAAGTCAGTCAGTCAAACAAAAACAAAGTGAAGCACAACAAGTACATGTTATTATTATATTTAAACAATATGACAAATTCTATTAATAAAAAAAACAATAGTATAGAAGTGTCCCAACCTCCCCTATCGGCACGTGACTACTACTCGTACGCCGGCCGCCATTACACGGCGGCGTCGAACAAAATAAAATAAAAATAGGTAGTTTTGTGAACTTACGCATGAAATGACACATTTTTATCTATAACTTTTGGAGTATAATTTGTACATCGTAAGAAAACACACGACGGCATGTTTTTTTTATGTTTTGCACAGGTTTACACACACGATTTATATTAAAAACAAACGTAGCGTCGCGCGAGAGGTTGGTGCGTAACTAAGCGCGATGTGGCCAATTAGCTTCATTTCATGTTGCCATTTTTGACGGCGGACAACGTATCTCTATAGTTTTAATATATGGGTAAAATGGAAATTCTTGCTCTTAAAGTTCAATCATTGTGATTGAAACACATTTGTGAATACATGATCATGTATTAGGGACTGTGTGTGTATGCTTTTACGCTTCTCCAAACAAGCCAGTGTTGGCCACTCTTCAAAGTTTGAAAGTCTTTCATTGATGGATTGCAAACCATTTTGACGGTCCTCTTTCATTTTGGTAGTAATTGATTGATGGACGCCGAATTGAGCCCTAAATGGAATGCTTTTACATGCATACACTCTTTTATATAATGGATCTGCTAAATGGATTGAATGTTTTTCGTTTCTTGTAACGCGCACTTGCAAATGGAAATTTAAAGTTTGGGGAGAAATTGGTCACCTCTGGGTATCCAGTTATTTTTTTATGTTTTTTTATTAGTTATTTTTTATATTTTTTATATTGGATTATTGCAGGCCATGTTCTAGCGAAAGCTATTAGTCGTGCGAATTTGCGATCGACAAGTTCATAATTATGACACACACACATTTGGCCTAAGAACTCGAAGGCGCTTTTTTTTAACGTAACCACGCGTTCAAGTAGTTACACCATGATGTCTTAAGTAGTACCTACTGCTTTTATCGTCAGTGTTAGAAAGAGGCGGTCCTATAGTCCTCTATAGAACCGCTTCTTTACCACTCTGATACAAGACAAAATGAACTTGATGGTCGTATATTCGTAAGCTCGAAAGATTAAATTTCTAAAAGAAAAACTCATTAACACACAGCGCTAAAACCGCTATTAGCAAACTATTGGAGTATTTTGGTGTATAATATACATAACATCACCTCCTGTAATAACCGAAGGTTCAGCCGGAGTTGTACCTACATTTCGCCAGGTATATTTAAGTCCCATGTGATAAAAACAAGCAAAATCTAGACAAGAAATTCCTGATGGAAAACCTCAATGAAATTTGGCCCGACTTGGGAATAGCTACCAGTACCTCATGATCAGTAGTCGCGCTTACAATGCCTACTGCGCGCTTTTAGGTGTATCATCATCATCATCATTTCAGCCGAAAGACGTCCACATTGACCGGTCCCGTGCGTCTCGCATCCAGCGGATCCCCGCAACCTTCACGGTAATCGGTCCACCTAGTGGGAGACCTCAATTCAATTCAATTAAATCATTTATTGCATATCACATGTGTGTTACAAGATATTAATAATAATAAAATAGTTCACATGGACCCACCCTGTCGGGCACAACATTTTTTTTTACAATAATGATAGTGGCATTTAAGGTACATTAATTAAAAATTTATAAACGGTAATTAGAATTTTTTGAGTTCATTTTGTAGCGGTCATCGCTACACCGGCATTTAGATAATAACTAGTATTAATAACTTAAATCGAAATTGTAAACACTCCACAAAACACATTATTTTCCCGTTACGCAGAGCTGTCAAATATGAATGAACAAGCGACAAATCATAGACATCAAAAACGATCATTGTCTTTGGATGAAAACCAACATTTATTAACAAGAGTTTATTTATCTACACATTTAATTAATTGCTATATTTATATCACACATAATATCTATTCACAAAATTAGCAATAATAATAAATATTTACACTGAACAAAATAAAAAGCATTCATTGTAATGTACCGATCATTATCGCTTTCCGAACGCAACTTCGGGCGTGTTCGGCTAAGCTCGGCCTACTTCGGAACATATGACTTGTTATAAAGGAATAAAGCATCGTCATTGAGTCAGTACGTTTTTTGGCCTCCCGATCGGTACACGCTCGAATTCGCAACTAAAATCTAGACTTGTTCTTAGACCTAGATCCCGTTAACTGGCTCGTTAACGTTTTCTTAGCTTCTCGCCCAGGTAGCATGATTTATCCTTCATCGTTTGATACTAGTTGTAATCTTAAGGATAATACGAGTGTTGAGAAAAATATAATATAAGAATTAATATTCCGGACCGCCGTTTCTATTCGCCATTTTCTCCATACACTACAATTTAAATAAACAATCATAAGAAAAAATTAAATTAGAACAATTAAGTAAAATAATAAAAGTCGGTAAATAGAATACAATTATAGTCAAATGCATCATGTCACTAAAATAATAATCAAAATAATTAAAGTCGTCAGGTAGAAAAATGCATCATGTCAATAAAATAAAATAATAAAATACAATCACAAAAAATGTCAAAGATGTAATACATAATGTCAATAAATAAGCAGTCAAAGTTAGTTAGTTAGTCATTATGATGTCATCATTAAAAACATCATTCAATGTGTAATAACATTTGTCAATTAATAATTTTCTGTTCTTATCGCATTTGGAATTCTGTTGTAAATTTTAATTGATGTAACGTGAGGGCTAGTACTGTGTAATTATAGCTTCGATTGGGGTAATACGAGGGTATTTTCAAATCGTGAAGGCGGTACATATCGCGCATTCGGCTTCATCGGTCATCAATTCTGCGACCAATGTGCACTTCCCATTGCCCCTTAAGTCTGGTTATTCTTCGGGGTACGTCGGCAACCTTGGTTCTCATGCCTGATGTCCATTTCTGTTTCGGTCACGGAAGGAATCTCTGAACATAGCCCTCTCCATTGCCCTTTGGTTGACTTTAAATCTTCTGATGAGGTTTCAGGTGTATAATAAAATTTAATACATAAAGAGAAAAGCTAGTCCTCATTCTCTAACAGAACTTATTTAACAAAGCTTCGAAATCCAAGACAAAGCAATAAATTCGTCATCAAAATCCTTTAACAAACGGTATCATTGTAAAGCAAGTTTATCCGTTTGCTTAACAAAGCTCCGTTGGCCCGTTAAGTACCTATCACGCAAAGCCTAGTATTAAAGTATCTATAGCTCTAAAGCCTAAAATCCTTAGCCTACAATAAGCTTTATAAATTGCTCCGTCTTTGTTGCCTGAAGATTATGTGTAACGTTTAATTTATGTTTTAAGATTGTGGTGTGAATGCCACCTATCATATACTTAGAGATTATGTTTTCAAGTTGTTAAAAATATTCAAGTTGTTCTTAATCTTCTCGAATCGTTGACTCATATTTTGTCCGACCAGTAGCAACCAGTAGGGCTATTGCGTATCTTTTAAATGTCAGTGGCTATCATATTGTCCATGGATAAACTAACAAATTGGTTATGGTTTAGTACAAAATGGAACCATTTGACAGTAATTGATAGGCACTATAGGTTAGCCACTGTCATTTAAAAGATACGCAATAGCCCTACAGGACAGTTTGATTGTTTGCTTCACTAAAGTCCTCGAGCCCGCAGTTAGTTGTTCAAGACCAGGAGCAGGAGAGGAGGTGTGGCATATCCTGTGTTGGGACTCCACACTCGCATTCTTTCCGAGATAGGTCGATTAAATGGGTCGAATTGGATCGGCAGCGACCTATTTGAGCATGCAGTCTGTTTACAAAATTCGATATAGACCACTGCGTTCGTTTTCATTATTCAAGTTGTTAAAATCAAAATATGGGCAGTCATTGACACCTTGCTCACCACTACCTTTGGACAACTGTAATTTCAGAAACAACTTCAGTTTTGGTGCCATCCAAAAAGATTCAAAAGAAATAAAGAGCGGATGGTTGTTTTACAATTTACATTAATAATTGTTGAAATAATAAACCTCAAATCAAGTTTACCTCGTAACTTTGACGAATTATTTTGTATGAAAAAACAAAACACAAAAAAAAATACTACTTACTTTTAAAATATGTGGTAGTTAGGCACATTAGCAATTGTGAACTATCAATAATGCAAACTTTTAAGAATTATTACTATTTAGTATTTACATCGACAGCAAAAAATATTTTCATATACAAAATTAACAGGGCTAGACGGCCGAAATGAAATTTATTTCATAAACTTGATTTCCCTACGTAGCAGGCAATTTGGGGAAATTTATACAAATTCAATATAATGTTGATACTAATAACCTAACCTGATGCGGCTGGGGAAAATATTATTTACTCGTTAAACTATCATATAATTTCATCTTTCAGGTAAATTCTCATGTCTGCAAAATTAGCTATTTATTTATATGTGTTGTAGTTTAAACTGTTAATAGGTCAAAAGCTGTTTCGACTGGTTTGAAACAAGACCGTTACTTTAGAAGTCTATTAAAATTAAAGTAAAACGTTTTGTGTGTGAGTAAATTAATTAAAATATGTCAACAAATAAATACAATGTCTTATTAATAGCAGAACAAATTAATTCCTAAAATAAAAATAATTAAACGGTCCGTTTTTATGTAAGACATTAATTTAACTAGACCGTTTCACCGTGTTTAAACAAAAAAAAAAAAAATTAAAAAACCCTACCAGCCTACTAAGCTTACAACAAATGTTTTTTTAAACCAGTTATTGGTACTTCTGTACGATTTACAGTTTTAACTGTGACATTATGTTATACGTGGAACTAGATGGAACAAAGGTATTTCTTCTTGGAACCGAGCTTTGTCTCCTCACGTCTCATCGGGTTAAGGTAGATGTCAAGCTTAATTAATCCGATCTGCCTTAACACTGTTACAGGATACAGAAATGTCAACCTTCAAACCAGCTTATTGGGTGGAATTCAGTTTTCACGTGAATAGTCTGTGATGAATAGAGATTGAATTATATGCAACGTAAAACCGACGAAATACTCATGCAAATATTCATCATAATAATATATCCTCGAAATAAACAACATAAAATTGAAATATCTATTTTGACTGTATTTGCTATGTGGTACCTCCACGTCCCAAAGTACCCACCAATACCGAGTGTGCTAAAAAGGTATTCAAGGTAGAAAGTGATCCAGTCGGTGCTGCGGGTTGTTCAAAAGAGATACCGCGGTCTGGCACAAAAGGCTAAGAAGAAACATGGATGGTTGTTAGTCAGTAGAGCTCTGACACTCCCTCCCGCCTGCCCAGAGCGGAGAGAGAGAGTCATTTGATGATTTCACACCATCATCTGCCTAGCCTTTTCCCAACTATGTTGGGGTCGGCTTCCAGTCTAACCGGATGTAGCTGAATACCAGTATAAAATTTTACACGGAGCGACTGCCTATCTGACCTCCACAACCCAGTTAATACTAGGTAATACGATACCCTTTGGTAAGACTGGATGTCAGACTTTCAGGTCACTGACTACCTGTAACGACTGCCAAAGATCTTTATATGGCACCCGGGACCAACAGCTTAACGTGCTTTCCGAGGCACGGAGGAAACTCGGTATGCAATGGGCGGTCACCCATCCACAGATCGACCTAGGCAAGCGCAGCTTAACCTAAAGATCGACCCGAATGGCAGTTCTTATTATGCCACGAGCTCCTCTATACAAAAAAAAACCCACCATACAAAAAAAGGTAGAAAATGATATTTTACTTTCCTTGGTTGTAAAAAAAACGGTTTTTTTACAAGCATGTACGTTTTTCTTAATTTATCGAAGGCGAATTTTGTATGTTGCTTGTTGGCTTTACCTACATACAAGAGAGCTGCCCATCTAGTTATGACGAAGGCCTTCCTCTCTCACATTTTAGTTACCACCGATATTCTGTTTCAATTTATTACCAAAGCTCGTCCTGAGAGTTTCGGCGCTCGAAATGGAATACCAAATAGCGCTGCTGTCATAGCAAACACTCTTGATAGGTGGGCTCCTTGCTTGTCTAAGACGTTGTGTGCTGTGTGAAGTTCAATTAATGGATACCGGTATTGTTCGAGATATTAATTTATGAAAATGGCTGACATAGATATATTTTGGTACAATTTCTTTAGTTGTTCCGTACCTTAGAAAATACATACAGTTCAATACAAACTAAGTATTTGAACATGTAATTATGTAATCATTTGGTATTCTATCGTTACTGATATTTTTTGTTTCATTTGAATGTCCATATTAAATTCCTTTGCTAATTTATTGAATAGAAATAGCTTTTAAATATTTATTCCAATACTTCGATTTCAATATGAATTGACATTCCGGTCCATCGAGCCGGATATGAACTAGAAAATTTTGAATCACAAAAAAACAGGTAAATTAACCTCTCATTAAAGGTATCGTTTTCCAAATATGTTTTTCAGGTCAGTCTGTCATGATTACTTCAAAATCATTGCTTCGCAAACATCTCTTAATGAATAGCCAAAAATAATTAATAGCACAAAGTAACAAGCATGATGACTGTCCAAAATTTTAAACAAAACCCCGAAATATTTTAATGCAACGAAAAAAGATACAAATAACACTTCCCCTTGAAATTTCATTGTTACACTCCTCATGACAGGTAGTGGGGAACACTTGGATACTTTCCAAACGAATTTCAAACTTATGTCAGTGTAATAAAAGTCACACACAATTCACTTGAAACAGCAAGAATTGAAAAATGATTTCTGAACACCTTTTTCGAATACAGAAACGTATTTTATTTAATAAACGGTTTTTCAGGGACAAATTTTTTAGTAATGGGGAGAATTTTCACTTAGTTTTATGCGTGGTGAACTCATATGATTAAAAAAGTAATGGACTATGAACTAGGTATTGCCATCAACTAGTTACAAATCCAGACTCCATGACCGCTACTGAGGAATGCTTAAGGAAAAAAAAACAGACTTCTAAAACAAAAAAGTGAAAATAACAAAACACAAAAAGTGAAAAATAAACATCACAAGAAAAATTATGAAGTTGGTGACATTTGTTTATTTAATTTATTTTTTTCTGCTACCCATTTTAGAAGCTGATTTTTCTTCTGAAGATTATTTTTCACTTTTTGCGTTTTTGTTATTTTCACTTTTTTGTTCTTTTTTGCTATACAAATATAACAGCTCACAACTTAGGACCCAGCAATAATAATGACAACAATATCCGTGGTGCTAGGCAACTGGGCTTATCCCAGTTGTATACGTCCGTGTGCCTATTGGCCTTGTTCTGTTCTTTCTCCTGCTATGGAGGGAAGTGGAAATTTTTGTTTTTCTTACTCCTCCGCTATTCTTTTCTGATTAATTTCGTTGCGGGATCCAAGACACTTACATCATTTCTCTGGGACTTTGTCGAGCTTCATTGTCTCGGTACTTTTCTTGTGGTCGCCACTGTTGGTTCTGGCTTACAGGAGTTTGGGAATAGTGAGGCGGGCTTGTCCCAAAACAAAAGTATATTAATATAAAAGATGCGAGAAAGCTTAAATTCTACCATTAATTACAAAATGAAGTGTCAAAGTATCAATTTTACATGTTCTTACACACTTGTCCGATACTTGTTTTGTGAAATAAATCTTCAAAGCTCTTGGAGAGGAGTCTTTAAAAAAGGTGCACTTGAAAGTACTTCCTTTTACCATTTATACTTAATTTGAGATTATATACCTTTAACACTTAAAATAGGAGCAGTTGGTACTTGGCTGTAAGTATGGGTCAGCGAGTTTTTGGAAGAAGGGGACTTCGTTATATTGTGTAATTGGGTTTTTCCATCAGAAACCAATTAGCAACCCTGGAGTCTGGAAACTCATTCATTCCCAGTCGCCCCTGCGGGTATTGCAACCGAAGGCAAATGTGAATAAAAAATCCCAGTCGCCACCGCCGGTGACTGGGAAGTCATTACCCCCACTTCAGTTTCGCTGTACATAGCTTTCTCCATCGTAGAGGATGAGGCAACTTATCCTTAACCTACCTTTAATCTCTAAAAAAGACAAAGTGCAACAGGCTCGCCCCTCCTTTAAAGCCATCTTTTCCACTGGGCACACTGGATACGTACCCAAGGCCCCACAATTCAAGGGGACCCTAAGTTCCAGAAACCAAATCTAACCTATCCGAGGCGGGGTGAAAAAAATTCGCCCGCTTCGCTCGCTCATGCATTGCAATTTTAATTTGCAGTTTTTGGCACTTATATTTCATATTCCGAGCATATTTCGACAATTTAAGTTGCATATAATCCAGTCTCTAGTCATAATTTGCCCTGATATTTAATATAAAATGAGACATAAAAGATTAATAAAACAAAATCTTTATTAATAACGTTTAATATCAATATACATAATAAATAAAACATCCTGTTACACTGTTAATAGTAGATCCGTTGGCTTTAAGTTTACAATTGCAGCAATAGGTACAACAGATATCAAATAAAATAAACAGTTTTTTTATTTATTTCGCTGGTAGAGAGCTATATTATTGCTTTTATTAAATTATTATTATTGTACAGTCGAGCAAACTATTTGGTATACAGACAGAAACCTTTATAATTGTAGTACACTGACAATATTGATTGCAATTTTGTTTAACAAAGCATTTAGCTTTAAGCGACTGATGCTAAACGCTGTCTCAAAAAAAAGTAAATGCAAGCTAACTGTCTGTATATAAATAATTGTTTGACCGTACTAACTATCAACTCCAACTTTTTTTCGCAAAAACCTTGTTATAGTAACGTCTTTAAACTGCTTTTTTTAGAGTAACTATTTTATTACTGAATTCTTACGAACTATTGTTCTGAATCGTTTTAAAATCACAAACGTGTATTTACAATAAATTGAAAAAATAATATGGTTTTTATTCATTAAAATTACTACTTGATAGGATGAGGGGTGTCTTAGCGGTCAGGACAGGATTGCAAACACTAGTTGTTAAAAAAAATATTAACAGTTAAATAAAAATTTAAAATTTAAAACTATGCTAAATATAGCTATATAACTATGCTATGCTATTTATTATTGCGATATTCCCTCTCGTTGCGACGTTTTTGTGTTTTGTTCCACCTTCTAGTTACTACGGAGATATTGGAGGTAAGAGTTCTAACTTTGCTTTTATGACCTACATTACAATATTTTGAGAGTGCTTCGTTGACTTTTACCGTGAAACGTAAGTTTTCCCCCCAAAAAAAAGTCTTATCCCAGCAATAACTTCCGCGTAAGGTTCCTTAGTTTCATGGACATAATCTTGACAACTTTTACACCCAGTATAAACCCACCATATTGTTTTTCAATACAATTTGACAAAATAATAAATTCAACGCAATGTCTATAAAGCGCCTAAATATTCTTGTAGCTCTGTACAATTGCTAGCTTTGACAATATTACCTACATGAAGTTAAGGCAGTTCCCAATTCTTTTCATCGTCGTATCGTTCATTTACTTCCAGAGGCCCGAAGATTTTAGTTTTCACGATCAATCCTGCAAAAGAAATAAATTTATATTGAAAAAAACATCGATCTAACCTATCTCTAGTTACTATGCAGCATTATATTGAGTATGAATGTAGATGGCTATAAGGCTGCTTTTCCACCAAAGATGTGCTATGCAGCTATGCTGCGAGGATGTAATAGCTAAGCTGTAAAACTATGTGCTACTACCGTTTCCACTGATACTAAGCTATGTAGCGGTGCGAGTAAGATGTGCTATGAAGATGCGCCTCCGCAAAGAAGGTGCGCGAGGAAAATGCGCAGCTCGAGCTATGCCATGTATCGATAGTAGGGAAAAGGCATTCATAGCACGCATCCATAGCACGCATCCATAGCACACATCTAATTTTCTTTTCTTCTCTTGCATATCACAATACCCAACCCCGAATCTTCTAGAGAACAGTGTAAATGGGTAACCTACAATTAATAAGGGAACAAATTGAATGAAGGGTAAAAACGTGAAAGGGGTTTCTCTAATTCTGACCCTTTAGTGAAATCCGAGTCGATATCGACGGTTCAGGAAAACAGTTGTATGTTACAGGCCCATACGGTTATTAGGGATCTCTTACACTGTTTGGGTGGTATTACGATAGTTCAATATTCACGTACTCTTTATGGTTAAAAAAATAAGCTAGAATGCTACTTTGGTCTAGTGGTCTCAAGCGCGACTGTTCGATTCCCATTTTAGCCATAGTATCATTGGGTATATTTAACCCCATATAATAAGGGACAAGCCTATTGCTATGAACCGGTCACTACCGATGGCTGTTATAAAGGAATTTCTGATGGAAAAACCAATTAGTACTTTGCACGACCAGGGAATCGATTTCATGATCTTTTTCTTACTACTAGATCATCGAGGCAGTCTCTTGCATTATTCTTCATAATTATCTACAACTGCAGCATAAAATAATAACACCATGAACACGAACTCTTATAAACCTTCGAAAATACAATTTCGAAAGTACTTCCATCCGTTAAGAAACCAGATGCACCCATGATATTCCTGTGTGCGGGTTTTAATCAAACTGATTTGTTAATCAAATGTTCGTCCGGATAAAATAAATCCGTTCCACGGACGACCGTATACGAATTGTATTAAATTTTAACAAGCTTTTATTCGGTCCAGTTGTGGAAAATTGTGAAATTAGGGATTGTTGTACAATGAATAGGTGTGTTGAACCGTTTTCTAGGGTAGACCTTTTTCAGTCTAGCAGGTAATCGCCTTTTCACGAACATATTGAATTAATTTATTGCTAGCTTTTGACCGCAGATTTTCCTTCACGTAGTACGAAAATATCCCACGGGAACATACTGACACACACATGTGACATCTACCAATCCGCACTGGGCACGTGTGGTGGATTATAGCCCATCCCTCTCCTAGAGAGGAGGCCTGAGTCCCTGCAGTGGGAACATTATAGGCTGATGATGATGATGATGACATACTGACAGGACAAAAAGTACCTACCTACCTATCCTATGTCCTAACTGAGGCCTTGGACTATCCGTGTGCTAATTTTCATCCAATAAGGTTCTGCTGTTAAAATCTAACGGACAGGCTGACAAAGTTACTTTCGCTTTAATAATATTAGTAATTATGATCCAAAAATTTATAAAATTTTAAGCAAATAGATTATAAATTAATCTTCTGTACAATAACAAACTGATCCAAAGAGGTACGTAAAATGATTAATATTTAAAGTAGAATTTACGAAATGAGTGTGTACCTTTAATAAAATTACAATAAATTACTTCGTCGCTTACAAAACACGGCTTAAATCGATTACGTTCGAATCATAAGAGGATAAAGGTTTATTTAATTCCTTTTGTACTTTTCTACAACCGTTCACGTTAAAATCATATTTCGTCGGAAAGTTAAGGTAAGCTGTGCATCTTCGTGTCCTTTGCTGTTTCAGGAGAGTATTTGCTTCTTCGGTATGGAAAACCTTACATTTAATTATGTTCTGAGCATATTATTTTGTACCTTTACCGTGTAGGAATAAGCCTTACCTATACTAAAGTTGTATTCTTTATTCCACGAAACATTTGCTTTTAAATATTGCTAAGCGTTTAAAAGAACATTTTAGTGACTGTGTCTGTAACCTAACTCGGGCATTTTATAAAACGAACATTAAATGAAATACACTAATTTATAGGGATGTATCCTGACTAAAAAAATATGATACTGTTTATTCCGTCAGTTAGATTATCGAAAAATATTGGATACGTATTTTTTGTTTTATCAAATAAAGTAACATTATAAAGTCTGAAAATAAAAAAGGTGATTTTGACATTTTCAACTGTATTTTTTACTCTATGTTTATAAAACCCTTTTGACATGTTTGGCTCTAAAATCCGGGGTTTCACGCGTCTTGTCCTGGTTGGCAAATTTTTCAAGATGGCAACCCTATGTGCGCATAATAAATGTGGAGGAGAAGCGTTGAGTACGACGACTCGTTCCGATATCTCTAAATTTCTCATTACTTTGTAAGCCATAAAAATTATGGACAAAATTTGGTAAAAGCCACCATTTGCAGCGGCGGTGGCCCAGTAGTGGTAGCCCCGAATTACGAACAGTAACTCCTGGGTTCGAACCCAGGCAGGCGCATTACTATTTGTAATTTATTTCAACACCACTGCTCTCATAACGGTGAAGGAAAACATCGCGAAGAAAACATCTGTCCCAACAACATGTCTTACATCCAAAAAATTTGAAGACATGGTGACATCTTTCAACCCGCACTGTACCCGCGTGGTGGATTATAGCGCATCCCTCTCCTAGAGAAGAGGCCTGAGTCCCTGAAGGCTGTTGATGATGTTGATGATAATTTGACGAAAACCTTTAGTTAGATTACAGGGTACATACCAGTTATAATGCCGGATACAAGCCCCAGAACCAATGTAGTAACTAATGCTATTAGCTGATACAACGCCTGCGTGTTCATGGTTCTATCATCAGCAGTGGCGGGATAGATGGCTGTCAGCTCAGTGCCGTATCTGTCAGATGTAGCCAGAGCTGCGAACAGTATGGAGAGTAGACCGGAGTACAGGCCAGGCATTCCGTGGAGATTGTTTACACCACACGTATCCTGGACACCGAGTTTTTCCAATGCTGGCTGGAAAATAAAAAAAAATAATACATTATGGTATGGTGGTACAAGTGTGTGGTGTTGGCGATAACTACTGAGGTTCCATTATGACCCGAGACGTTAGGTGAGGGTCTTAAGAGAGCCGAGGACGGTATCATACGACGTTTTTCAACACACTTTTGAAGAAAATACTTAATACTAAAAAACCATTTTCAGCAGTGAAAACGAGTTGTGATTTTTTTACGTAATGGCGGGAAAAAATAATCAGCTCAGTCAGAACGGCCATAGACTGTAAGAATGAGGTTTCTTTTTTTGGCTTTTTGCGGATAGCGTTTAAGCAACGCATAGAATGGCGACTTCACAGTTTTATTTAAGTTATATTTTTGAGTGAGTTAAGTTATATTAAAAAGGTACAAGTTAAAATTATCTATTTAAATTCGAAGTTGCATGAAATGAGCAAGAAATAGGTACATTAATTTATTTATACTTTTGAACACGATCTTTTTTGTATCGAAACTTTTTTAAGTACAAAGCAATTCGACCAATAAAAAATGCCTAATAACTCACTTGGGATTAATAAATGAAAAAGTCAGTTTGATTACAGGTGTCATTATGTGCCTAATTGCAGAGAAATTAGAGCCATTTTATGAGCAAGTGTGTTGCAAAATATTAGTAACACGTGACATGGATTGTGTGAGGAACGATATGAAAGAGAAAGAAGTAAAATGGCTGCCGCGACGTCTGACAGGGCAGAACGGATGAAAACAAGTGCAAGTCGGACTTGCACATGAAGGGTTCCGTACCATTGCAGTAGTTATTGAGAGATTTTCCATGTTATTTTAGCAACATAAACTTCTAATAGGTTTTCCTTTAATCTGTGTTGATCTAAGTTCTGTATTTATTTCCAAAAGTATAATTCTCCAAAGGATAATGCACAATTCAACATAACCCCAAACAGAATACCTTCACAGCGAAATAATTTTCATGGACACATATTATATTCAGTAAGTGAAATCGCAAGAAGGCAAACTGCCAAAAACTATAAAATACAGGTAAAACTAAAATAAACTGCCTGATAGCTCAACAGAAGTTTCTAAATACTTAAACTAGTTACTGTCCATAGATATCGGCTATCCTGAGGGACTTTCAGATTTCAAACGAAATTCGGTACAAAAATATTATCTACTCTAACACTTGGACATTTTCGCGAAGTTCTCTCTAATTTCGTCTCTAGATAGTCAAAACTTTGTTCTTTTATAGTCCTAAAGACATTTTGTGGGAATATAGGCGGTTATGTTGGGTAAAATTACCAGATTATTTTAGACCAGACAGAACATTTTGTTGAGAAACTTAGTCTCTAGGAAACCAAGTGAGTTGGGTGTTCTTTTTTGTACATCACAACGTAGGTTTTTAGTCAAGTTCCCAAAGTTGAAAACTCACTTTATTAATCAGTTGTTGATCACTTGTCACTTTATTGATCACTTGTGGCATGTGTCCCAAACTGCAAGATATGCGCCCACAACCCAGGCGATGAATCTGCTAAACGCCCTGATTGCTATCTGTTTATGAGTAGCAATAAAGCTATGCTTCGGGGATCGGACTGGGTCAAAAAAATATGATTCTAATTAGTCCGTCAGTTAAATAAAAGAAAATATTGGATACGTGTTTTTTTGTTTTATCGAATTAATAAAAAATTACGAAGATAAGACGCATCAAAGATCATGAGTGAAGGTCATTTGTTGGTGAAAAATGTACTACCATGTGACGTTTTCGAGGAATTCACGAGTTTTCGAAGCATTGTATCGTCTTCATTTTTTGTTTATGTGAAAAAAGAAAAAATACGTGTGTGTTATACCCATATCACCAGTCAGTGTTGAATGCTGAATGACAATGTCCAACTTGCTAAAAGCAGGTGGAGTCCCACGAGACGATAAAAACTGGCCAAGTACCAAAACACGTTTGCTGTGTGGGAACTCCACTTAAATATTTATTTCATTCTGTTTTTAGTATTTGATGTTATAGCGGCAATAGAAATACATCATCTGTGAAAATTTCAACTGTCTAGCTAACACGGCTCAAGAAATACAGCTTGGTGATAGATGAACAGACAGACGCACGGACGGATACCCTTTAGGTATGGAACCTTACAAACCTTGTAACGCTCTTACCGCTTCTTTCTAAACTAAAGACCAATCCCTTCTGAAGAAGTTCCCGACGGCTCCATCTGAGCCTCTAATGTTGCTTGCCATTCAGAGGGACCCATAGGGTCACAAGTAATGCTCATCAGTCTCGCTCGAGTACCCAAGATACCTCTAATTTTTTCTTACTTGTGTAATCATCACTTGCTTCGATGAAGGAAAATATCTTGAGGAAACCGGCATACCTCAGCCAAATAACTCGATGGCATGTAAAGCCAAGCCAGAGGCCCATAAAACTCTCACACCAGCAGGGCTATTGCGTATCTTTTAAATGTCAGTGGTTATCATATTGTCCATGGATTAACTGTCAAATTGGTTATGGTTTAGTGCAAAATGGAACCATTTGACAGTTAATTGATGGACATTTTATGATAGCCACTGTCATTTAAAAGATACGCAATAGCCTTGGAGGTGTAGTAACCACACGATATACTAACAATGACACTCTAGTCTTAATACTCACACTGAGGAACCTGTACCCCGCAACACTAAGGATAGCAGCGCCCATACCGATGGCTACCGCTACTCCAGGGCCAATGAACAGGTTGGCCACAGCACCCACACCAACACCCCCAGCCAACGTGGAGTTTTGTATGTGGACCATGTCAAACTTGCCAGGTTTGTGGCATAGTGCTGCAGAGATTACGAAGGCTGTCACCTGATGGAAGGAATATGGGTTATTGTAATCATCATTGTCATTTATGCTGTTGTATAATAGGTTTTGTGGCTAAAAGCAACCCACATCTATACTTACAATAATTATAGCAAATTTACAGAAATATGATCCAATTTTTTTTTGACCGATAGGAACACCATTATTCGTGTGTGCTTTCAATTATAATTATACTAGCTGTTACCAGCGGCTTCGCCCGCAACAACTCGAAAATTATCCCACGGGAAGATAAAATCGGGTTAAAAACTATCCTATGTGTTAATCCAGGTTCTAAACTATCTGTGTACCAAAATTTATCCCAATCCGTTCAGTTGTTTTTGCGTGAAGAAGTAACAAACATACACACTCACACCCTCACAAACTTTCACCTTTATAATATTAGTGTGAAGTATGATTATGCATATTAGCTGAGCTGACACAATCGAAATGCTTGTCTAAAAAAAACAGCCCAAAATAAATGCTATATTAAAATCTATAAGTTCTATATATATAAGTTCAACTCAAATTGTGTTTTTTTTTTTGATGGTTTAACCGGGGTTTAGATGACGAAACTGCGAAATTGAGGAAAAATCCGCTTGTGCTTATCAGAATGAGCTTTCGTTATTGCAAAAAAAGTCATCATTATCCACAGAGCAACTTAACCCACTGCTGGGTATATGCCTCTAATTGCTTATGCGTAGCTCCACGATATTGTAGCAGCCTCATCTAGGATTTACCCATAATAGCAAAAATGTCGTATGTAAAGTCGCCACCTTTGGATCACATCGTTTATTTAAATAATAAAAATAATGTATTGTGGTCACTCTCAGCCATAATGTCTAACTTTTAAAATCGATAATGTAATGACAATCGTACCGCACACGAAGCTAGAGCCAAGTAAGTATTGATGATAGCCCTTTGGTACTCAACGTCACTTGAGGTCAGCGCTGCGTTGAAGAAAGGCCAGTAGATCCATAGGAAGATTGAACCTGTGTTGAAAAATACGTAGTAACTGCGAGTTCTTAGATTCGATTCACAAGTTGGGCCAAACGTTATTGAGTATTTCCATCAGGGATGTTTACCGACTTAAAAAAATATAATTAATTAGTCCGTCTGTTAGATTATCGAAAAACATTGGATACGTATTTTATGTTTTATAAAATCTATAAAAATTGACGAAGATAAAACGCTTCGAAGATTTGAGTGGGGGGTTGTGACGTCACTTACCGGTAAAGAATGTCATACTAATGTCTTAGAAAATGACGTCACACGAGTTTTCAAAGCACTGTATCGTCTTCATTGTTTGTTTACGTGAAAGAAGAAAAATTACGTGCCCAATATTTTTTGGAAATCTATTTGACGGACAAATTTTTTTTTTTTGTTACCTACCCTATTTCAAGCCACAAAGTCGGGTTTTTTTGCTTATTGATGGCAAAAAGATCGCTCTTATAATAACCGAAGGGTTGGGCAGTAGTGTACCATAAAGTACTCTCACATTTCACCAGTTATAATAATATTTAAAGTTCCATGTTATAGGGGGCAAGCTTATTGCCATCAAGCGGGCCCTAATATATACTCCACGGCTACTGCAGTGATATTTCTGATAGAAAATCCTAAGAATACTTTTTTATAAAAACAACCATTGCATAAAAATAAAATCAAAACAAAATACGAAGTAGTAAAGTACTCAACAAGGTCTGCAAGCAAAGCTTCAGAAGCAATCGAGACGAATCTAGGTCATTCCGTCACATCTAGGATAATGGAGCGAACCGAGGGGCGAACATTTTCAATAATATTAAAAGACACTTCCACGTAAGCTGAACCGGATAGCGAGCTGCATTAATGGCAGTTTAGAAATTTGACATGAATAAATCGAGCAAAGTTTTCCTGCATTTCGGTGATAATTCGGAAACGATTTGGAAATAAATAATTTATTAATTTTTCTTTAAAGCCCTTTGAATAATGCGGTGACACCTAGAGGCAGACTGAAGAGTCGTAATTATAATAGTATCAAGTTACATTACCATCAGCCAACCGGTTAGACGGGAAGCCAACTGCGAAATAGTTGGAATAAAGCTAGGCAGATTATGATGGTATCCTGATAAAACTGGCTACAAATATGAACTAAAATCTTGGCTATTTATATTATTTAAATAAAATGGAACTATATAGCTTACTTACCAATCATAGCGGTAACATCAGAGATGTAAGAAGGTCCACCAAGCGCTGGGGCATCTGGCGCTGTTGGTGTTTCAGGTTTCTTCATTCTTAAAGCAGCGCTCACTCCTAAACCAAAGTAGGCACCGTATGTATGAATACTGATGGAGCCACCTACATCTGCAATCTGAAACCCAGGGCATTTAATTTGTTAGTTCACTATAAATATGTAAGGCCCATAGCACACGGCGTATTTTGAACGCGCCGACGACTTGCGTTCACGAAACGCGTCGTCGGCGCCGTAGATGCCAATTTTCGCGTTTTTATACATTCAAACGTTCGAAACTCGTTTGAAGCGCGTACAATGGGTCGTTTTGGGATCGCTGTATCTGCGCGTATCTGGACCGACGACGCGCGTTTCGCGATCGCCCCGTGTGCTAAGGTTACAAGATTTCGTTCAAATCTCGTTTGAAGCGCATAAACGCGCGTCATAAGCGCGTCGTCGGCGTCCTAAAAAATACGCCATGTGCTGGGGGCCTTAGTTGTAGCCGGAGTTTTGAAGTTGGCTGTATGATACTTTCGTGCCTCGAAAAGCACGTAATGCCGGTGGTCCTACGCCTGATCTCTCTGCGGTCGTGTCGGATTGACGTCCCTCTGGACTACGAGAGTAAAGCAATAGAGGGTGCCGATAGCTATTCTCCATTTTGATTGGCCATCGTGACCAAAAACGGTCAGGAGGAGGACTATACTTGTTTTATCACTAACTATAGAACCAAGTCTCAGCTTCGCTCGAGTTATGGATATCGAAAATTTATGACATTTTTAAAATATTAATTCACTATTCCAATATAAAGGGTGCAAAAGTTCCCTAAACGCAAACAAAAGGCACTTTTTCTTCCCACCACTGCGATATTTTTTTCGTTCTAGACCATACTTGGGAAACCTCTAGTTACGGAGAAATATGGGGGGTCAAATTTCCAAAATTTGCACAGCTGTTTTTGTAAATACTAGTTTTTCAGGTTATAACTTTACTTAAATTACCTCCACGACCCGTTTACTATTCATAACATCCACTAGCACAACCATTGAGGAGTGCTACATTGAGTTTTACCGTAAAATGCAATTTTTGACCCCAAAAAAAAGTCGTTTTCCAGCAAAAATGTTTGCCCAGGGGTACTTAGTTTGATGTAGAGAATCCTTGGTTGACGTATGTGTGAAGGGTAAATTTACACCCAGTGTGGATTTAAAAAAAAAAGGGCAATAATTACTACAGCACAACGTTCAAAAGAAACTGACCATGAGTTTAAAGTAACTGCTAAGAGTTTTAACCAGATTTTGAATAATGGTATAGGTACGAGTAGTCAGTCAAATCCTTAGGAGACGTCAATTCTTAAACAAAGATTTACTTTTGGAAATTGCATTCATTGCAATTACAGAGGCTAGTGTACCCAATAGAAGATCCAGGAATAGAAAAAAAGAAAATCGAACAAAGTTTCTTCCAAAAAAAGAATTAAATTGATCCTAAAACACAAACCTTGTAGATTTCTTCATTGATGTAAATATTGGCACAGCCTATTAATACTTCTATGATAGATATGAAAAGCAACTGTATGCCACTCGCGAGCCCCAATAAACACCCGAATGTGATGAGGACAGTTGCAGCCATTATATCAGCCTCTGTGAATTAATCAGAAATAAATTATACCTAACACAACATTACGCCTGTAATCCCCGAATGGGACGGCAGAGGTGTACTTAATAGTACACCCAAATTTCGCCAGTTATGTTTTTTAAAGTTCCATGTAATAGGGGGCGACCCAATTGCCATCAACGGGGCAAAAATCCAGACTCCGTAGCTGTTACTAAGGAATTCCTGATGGAAAAACCCAATAACACTTTCACCGACCCGGAAATCGAACACAGGACCTCTTGCTCAGCTGTCGCGCTTGCAAACCTTAGACCAACGTATCAAATAAATACATAAGCAGAGTATAATCAGCAAATAATATTCCCAATACTGGGACACAGGCCTCCTCCCTATGAGAAAAAATGGGCTTTAATCCACCACTAGGGTTTATAGCGGGTGTAGATGACACAATGTCTTCGAAATTTTGGTTCTAGGACATGCCGGTTTCCTCACGATATATTCCATCACCGTTTTGAGAGCAGCGATGATAAAATAAGTAAAACGCCTGTCTGGGTTCGAACCTACGGCTTACTGCTCGTAATTCGGGGCAGCCACAAGTGGGCGACCGCTGCTCTCAAAAAAATCACTGTGTGTTAATGAGTCTTGAAATCTGTATCGAAATCTGTTAACAAATTCATTAATACTGACAAATGACTCCTTCCACCCTGGGCAAAGCCAAAGGAGTTTCAGACTTCTACTGACTAAGAACCACCCGTGTTCCTTCTTAGCCCTTTGTGTCAATAACCCGCAGCCCGAACCCCGACGAAGCCCCTAACTTATGAATCGATTTTAACTCCGTCCCTACTCTACTAAGCTAGCCCAGCACAGGGACCAAGTTTTTCAATCGATGTCCAGTCGATATACATAGTCATACAGTTTACCTACTTAACCTCCCATCTACAGATAGCGTAATCGCATTACACAGACTTGTTAATAGTTAACAAAAAAATCTAATTAGTCCCTAAGATAGATTTCTAAAAAATATTGGACACATTTTTTTTTCTTTTTTCACGTAAACAAACAATGGAGACGATACAGTGCTTTGAAAACTCGTGTGACGTCATATTCTAAGACAATAGTATTACATTTCTTAGCGGTCATGACTTCACAAGCCCCCACTCAACTCTTTGACGGGTTTTGTCTTCGTCAATTTTTATTGATTTGATTAACAAAAAATACGTTTCCAATGTTTTTCGATAATCTTACAGATGGACTAATTAGAATCATATTTTTGTAGTCAGTAAGCATCCCTATTTGGACAATTTAGCAATATACATTGCGTCATTTACCTTGTCTATCTAGGATTACAAATTTCTAAAAAAAAAAACGAGTTTGTGATTGGATGTTTGCTACGCAATTACGGTCAGCTCAATTACGCAATTGTGTTCAGTAATAACATTCAGACTAATTAATTTAAACAATAATCTTATATAATCCCAAAGGTCAATCTGAAAATCAACATCTGCCTAATTCAATTACGCTTCTACCAAAATAAAATCCAGTTATACACAAAATGGTAATTGAATTTAAAACAATATCAAAACATTTTCGACGATGCTTTAGAAGCTTTCTTTTGTGAAAGAGAATACAGAGGAAATTGGGCATTTAAAATTTAGCCTTTATTAAAATTGAAGAGAGTCCTACGTTATTATTAGATAAGTACAGTAGGACGCACGTTAGTGGTAACTAACCAATATAAACTGACCTCTTGAGGAAATATTTCAGAAACAACGGATGGACCCGTGTGACATATGATATGACTAGAAATGTGGATGGAAAGTGGTGTGGTAGTTTGCCATCATCATCATCAGCCAGAAGATGGCCACTGCTGGACAAAGGCAGGGGCCTTTGTCCAGCAATAATGGCAGAGGCCATAAAACGCCATAGCAAACGTAAACCTGCCGCTTGCATCCACCGGTTGCCCACGACTTTAACCTGTGACTTTAACGATGTCGTCGGTCCACCTGGTACGCCTACAGGGCCCCGAGTCTGCTATTCAATAGTGTCAGAATGATCTATCACTGATCTCCTAATTGTTGATTTTGACAAGTTTGGTGTAGTCAAAATCAACAATTATGAGATCAATGATAGAGTAACATTCTGACACTATTGAAAAGCAGACTCGGGGCCCAGGTCGTGCCACGTAAGATGAACACTGGAAGTCAAGCGGCGCAATAGGCGATTTATCGATCTATATGGTGGTAAGAGATAGGGGCGGGGGGAGGGCGGGGGGACCAATAGCGTACCGGCGAAATTGCAATGCATTTTACGCTACGCTTTTGGTACGCTATTATGGTACGTAGTTCTCAAAATATCATCGCGCCCAAAAGTTTTACGAGATGGTTTTACATATAAATTGAAAATAATGATCTATGACGTAACTTGTTTATAAAGAGAGAGGCTGATAATAATATTATTAATTTTAAACTTTTAAACAATGCATGAAACGGACCGCAGAGGCAACAAAATGTTGCGAGTCTACACGTGTTGCGAGTATGTGTGTGTTGTTCACACACACACACACAACACGTGTTTTAATTATATTTAATGATACTTTATTCAATATATTTTCCGTTGTCAACCTATTAACCCCCCTAACTAATAAGCAATATAACACAGAAACGCAAGCGAAAAGCTAGTTCGAAAACAAAACAATTAAATAGGCCTAATAGTTTCGTGCGCGAGTGTACCCATGCCAACGATCAAACGATGAAGGGAAAGCCCCCGCTTTCCCTTCATCGTTTCATTTTATATGCCGAACTGTACCAACGCTACGTCTTCGTCACCTCGAGAACCTTTCTTCCCCATCAGTTTTATTCTTCGAGCCATGTGGCCTGCCCATTGCCGTTGTCATGATTTGAGCATGTGATGCGGAGGAATGAGAAAAACGTCGTAAGTGAAGTTTTAATAATTGTGAATTTGGTAAATACCAGAATACCAGAGAATGGGTAGACTGTGTAAAATAATGATGATATGGCTAAAAAGGCGCTCACTGATGACATAACGAGTAATTGGGAATTGTGAAAGAAGAAGACGTGCTGCACTAAACTTAAATAATTAGGATAAGAGCAGGAGAATGATAAAGCTGGCTGCTTACTTGATTGAAACCTCCGTAAAATTCAGTCAAAGTCTCAAGGTCAGTATTTCCGAAAACATGTGGTCGACTGTACAATAATAATTATTATTTGTTTCTAACGAATAAACTTCGGGGATTGAATGAAGTACCAATTCTTAGAAAGCACTTGAACAGTTTACTGTTTTGTTTGGCCGATTCCATGGATAATTGGAGCTATTCATTATTGGTATTTTAGAATTTGTTTTAGAGGTATTTACGACACATTTCGGGTCAAAATGATACAGCATTCGGGAAAAAACCACTTGAATTAGTTCGAAATATCTAGTCTACTCAACAGATCGGCACTTGCTGAGCTTTTTAGTTCAAATTCTAACATCGAAAAAAAAAAAACGAAAAATCACGTGTCTAGTAATATTCATAAAGTCAACAGATTCATTTTTCATTTTTGAAATCCTGTTAAAAACACATAATAGATAACATTCTCTGACTTACCTAATATGGTTTTCTTCGTGATAAAAATTGTGTCGCCTTTTGTATGAAACAACTTCTGGCAGAGAAGGGCCCATTGTATGGCCAAGGCAGCTAACAGCCAGTTGTATCCCAAAGCACTGTAGGAGTACTTCTTCAGAAAGGTCATCAGGTAAGCGAAGCCGATGAATATCATTACATGTGTTTCTCCAAAGCCTGAAACAAGAAGTACATATTAAAAAAAAAAACATTTTACAAAAAAAAAACAAACTATTTCGTCTCATCTGTGATGTGCCTCTTCTTTCTGTTCTGTGTGTGCCTCAGCAAAGTTCGACTATTCGCGCGAACGACGCTATGCTTGTCGGCCGTTTTAGTAACGTGGTTTGTATTGCCTGCTAGAATTCCGAATGGTTTGGTCGCAGGGTTAACCTACCTATACCTCAGCAATTTAGTCGGGCTAGCTTAGGCCCTGCGACCGATTCAGCAAAAAAATACCATTACCTTACTGTTATACGAGTAAGTCATAAAGTTTTTGAGGATCAAAAAACGTAACTGTCATTAGTAGATCAATAAGTTTTAAAGGATCACTTAAACATTTCTCATGGTTCATTTCCAAGTTTAGGACTGAGCAGATAGATTTTATTTTTGTTGTATTTATCGAGTAATTGGTTCAAGCCTCCGTGATGAGAATAGAAATAATGCTTGCGGGTTTAATTGTCCCAAATGTTGATCAATGTTTAGTTTCATGGAAAGGGGATAGAACCGATCTGGCATATCAACCTGCCCACTATTTAGATTATTTTTCGAAATCGCAGCCCACGATGAAAGTGATTTACATCGATAGAGGACAGTGTCACGATATCGAGATATTTCGACAAATGAGTACAAAGGTAATCATCAAAAATAGACTTATCAGGTACGTACATAGGCGTTAAATTGGATCCAAATGATCGTTTCTAGGTTGATTATTATAATGCGCACAAGAAAATCGCTTCGCATCGCATTGAAACGCTATGTTATGTCAAAGAATAGTTTTCTCGTGGTCTTAGTAGTATGGTACGTACCTATTCTCTTTCAATGAGCAGTAATAATAATCGCCTCTAAACAAGTAAAAGGTCTATTTTTTATGTGGTCATTGTACTCATATGTCGATCTTTACCTTCAAATATCCCGTTAACGTGACACCTTAGGGTACCATGTTAAATTGGTGTATAAGGCTAGGGGACACCCTACCCATATAAATCAATTTCATCGTGGGCCGTGATTTACAAAAACAAACAAAATGGCGGTGCCAGCTTCCATACAAAAAAGTTCAAACCCCTTTTAACTTCGTATCGACCATTGAATATGGTCTCTTTGTAAATTGTATGTACACATTGTACACTGACTTGCAGCAGTCTAACTAGATTAATTTTAGGCTGTTATACTCATAGCTTCAAAAATATACTAAAGTTAATTGATTTTCTTTATTTTAGTTGTGTGTTGTAGGTTTATAATTATAAAAAGCATCAAATTCAAGTCAAGCTTTCACTAATCCTTTAATATGTTTGATAATGACTTGATAAATGACTTGATAAATCGACGAACAACTTTTCATTTTTAACTCAAAAACACTCAACACTAAAAATAAAACGGCTAATAAATAAAATTTACAACTCTCTCTCTATTGAACTTTTTCTATTATTTATGGTTTAAACGCTCCAAATACAGCCATTACGAACTTCATCACGCATAAAGAGAACAATACATCGACCCTTTATTTCTCTTTTTTATCTGTTTATTTTTTACTCCAACGGTAATTGTTAGAATGTCAAATGAAAAATTGCAAATGAAATTACACAATTCATTGTTTTTTGGTTCAGAATGGACCGCTGTAGGGTAATGGGAATTAAAATGAATGTATAGAACGTGAACCGTTTGTATTATACTTGTGTATTTTTTTCTTTTATGGCCTTAGTATTTTATGGTGGTGTGGTATGTAGGTACAGCTGCGTTGGAAATTTATAGAGTACTTATTAAATTATGATCTTTCGAAGCTAGAATTACGTGGAATTATATTCAAAATAAAGGAAAAGATCTACAAATAACAGACAGGACCAACGGCTTAACGTGCTTAAGTATGAGGCACGGAAAATTATCAATAAATTATGGAATGACCCATCCATAGTTCAACCTGGGCAAGATCGACCCACGCGGATTATATTTTTAGCCACAAGCTCCTTCAACTCGTCCATTATATGACCCACGAAAATAGATTCGGACGTAATATTATTAGGAGAAAATTGGTAAGTTCGTTGGCTTGGAGGTTAGTCAATTAGTCACACAAAAAGCTTTAAACGTAATGGGGTAATGAGGGGTCAATGACTTCCATAAGAACACTAATAAAAGAGGCTTTTGTCTGTTCTTAAAACGTTAGTTCAATCGTATAAGTACCTACCGAATCGATCAATTTATTTGAGCGGTGTGTTTGGATTAAATAGATTTATTAACATAATTGACCTCATTTCGTTATTATTTTTAGACATACATATTTATTATTTTCATATAGATGAACTAGTGAGCAGCGGTGCCTTAGTGGTGGTGGCCCCGAGTTACGAACAGTAGGTCGTAGGTTTGAACCCAGGCAGGCACATTACTTTGTGTAATTTATTTCATCACCGCTGCTCTCAAAACGGTGAAAGAAAAAATCGTGAGGAAACCGGCATGTCGAACCAAAAATTAGAAGACATGTGACGTCTACCAATCCGCACTGGGCCGGCGTGGTAGATTATAGCCCATTCCCTCTAAAAAGAGAGGAGGCCTGTGTCCCAGCAGTGGGAACATTAATTGGCTGTTAATGATGATGATGAGATGAACTAGAGTGCTGATACTATTAAATCAAATATATTTTTCATTTGAAGTAGCATCTACCCCTAGATTTACTCGCAGTGCGAGTAAATCTAGGGGTAGATGTGATATCAAAATTAATAAACAATAATACTTTTGGTTTTTGGAAGCACAACTGAAAGCTCTGTTTACTCTTCTACCTCTGCTACATATCGAAAATAAATAAAACAGCGGTGCCCATAAAATAAATAAACGATTACATTCAATTAGCCAAACTGCATTAACTAACAAATTACCAATGGCTTTTAAAGCACTAAAATTTAATAACGATTGCTCGTTATTGAATTTGAGCGCTTTATGCTCGAAAATAAATGTTTTGTTCCAACTTATCGCACTACAAAGGTTACTCTCTAGGATTCTTCGGACACTCCAATTACGAAGAGGAATTGGAATCTTTGTTAAGGTGAAGGCGAGGAGGTAGCCCGCGAAATTCGAATTTCCTTACGTTTTTTTGCAATTTCCCGGTCAGTGTCAAGTCGTATGTTAAATAAAATGGGATTCGCGGCAGTAACAATAGGGGATCGGACTGAGTCAAAAAACAATGATTCTAATTAGTCAAAGATCATGAGTGGGGGGTTGTGACGTCATTTGTTGGTGAAAAATGTACGACCATGTGACGTTTTCGAGGAATACACGAGTTTTCGAAGCTTTGTATCGTCTTCATTTTTTGTTTATGTGAAAAAATGAAAATATACGTGTCCAATATTTTTTGAAAATCTATCTGACGGACTAATTATTATTTTTTTGTCCGATCCCCTATTACTATCTATTACTATCTATTAGCTATGAAAACTCGCTATGTATTTCATGGTCGCTCATCCACAGACCAACCATGGTAAGGCTGCTTCTTTATCTTGAGTAACTCGCTTCGATTTAATGTGTACAGTTCTATAAACTAAACGAACTACATCAAAATCCTTTGATCCTTGTCTTAAATACGTAAGGAGAGACCTAAACCCTCCTACACCTATACCTACAACTCTGCCGGTCAACTCTACTGCTTTATATGTGACCGGGTATTTAAAAACAAATTCGGCCTGGCCAGCCATATAAGAGCACACGCTAGGAAATAGCTTGTAAGGGTCGCCGTTACCGAAATCGGTAAGGAGGACTATATAATTTGTAAGTACAAAGTAGTATTATATATAAATATTTTAAGACTTTAACTTAAACTACAAAAGAAATATCCATTTTTCTATGAATCCAAAATTTTCAGTATACTTTGACAACTCTTCTAAGAATTTAGCTTTTAGGCGCCATTTTGGAATGGACTTTGGTAGCTAGAAATTCGTCGAAGTCGAACTAGAAGTGGTTGAAAGGTTCAACTAACAATTCTCTATACAAAGTGAATGCTTTTAAAATACTAACCAAACAAATGCAAACAAAACAAAAATATTTTATTTCACATAGGACTACATTGGCACTTTTAAAACGTTGAGATAAGGTGCACGATTAGGGTTGGTCGTTTCCTATGGAGAAAACCCTTCAAGACACTACATGGTTACTCTTTTTTTAAAGTGGTTTGGTTTTCAAATATTTTCATGTTGCAGCATTAGTACTATGGGAGTCACTGTAGGTCCGACAATAAGTCGTAGGATCATCGTTCTCCTGCTGTTATCCCAATTTGTTCAGGGTTGGCGAAACATGTCTTTTTCTTCCATACTTCTCTATTTCTCGTCATGTCAGTAGTCACCTCCTTCCTAGCCATATCATCCTTCACACAGTCCATCCATCGTTTCTTTGGTCTTCCTCTACTCTTATACCCATCTACATTCATACTCAACATTTTCCTCACATCATTTTCCCCATTCCTTCGCATCACATGTCCATATAACGATAACCGATTACCCCACATGTTTTCATTCACCGGAACCACTTTCAGACTCACACCATACTTCCTACTTAGCATTCTCATCTCAGCCACATTCATTTATCCTTTTGGTGACACAGGCAACGTAAAACAAGATTAAAAATTTAACAAGCATCTAGAAATCTACAAGGCCTACAATTTTCACACATTCACAAAACAATCATAAAGGCCAATAAGAAAAATACCATACCAACTAATCCCTTATAAAAGAAAAATATGAAAATATCCAATTTCAGCCTTTTCTGTGAATTTACATAAATATATGAAAAAGTTATAACGAAGTTCGTGTCAGCGTTGATTCACTTTTCTTATGTGTGAAAGAAGATAAAGATATTATCAGGTTTCAAAGTAATTTTATTTTGGGGATAAAGGTTTCTTCTTACTAGCGAAATTTAGGAATTACCGCACTCATTGGCGGTCGACCACTTTTCAATCTCATAATTCTAAGCATATGGTTGAAAAGTGGTCGACTGTTTTTAATTTTGAATGCTCAATAACATTTTGAACGACCCGGGAATTAAACAAGGACCTTATGCTCAGGAATAGCTCATTGCTCAACGCACTCGTAAAGACTAAATATTAGATTGAGACTATTAATAAATTGAATATTTATGGTTCCGTGGGAAGACAGAGTAAAAGGCGTAGTTTTGTGTTAATGCCATATGCTGTAAAAATAAATAAATGGCAAAAGTTAGCAGGTCGCCGGTGACCCTTGCATATTGTAAAGACTTCTTATTAAGCTAACATCTCACTCCCCCTAACCAATAAGTCATCTGAAAATATCTTTATTTCAACATCATTTTTTTCTCTTGGCATATTTCTTGTACAATGACAAATTTTGTCTCTCCTTTGTTACGAGAACAATCATGCCTTATTATTTCTGTATGGGTATCGTTCGATAGCACACAATGTAATACTATCAAGGCAGAGGGTATTAAGAAGACGAAATAACAAAACGATGACATCGGGGCAACTATGACCGGAGTGTCTTTATTGTCAATGATTAGGAGTTGGTAGTACAAAGGGTATTGTATTACCCAGTAAATGGGTTATGGAAGGCCGACGTTCGATGTATGAAAATATTTTTAAACTCTCAAGTTATTGACCCATTAATATTAATATTTATCCGTAGTGCTGGGCAGCTGGACTTAATATTATACCAGTTGCGTAGATCACTTTGTGCCTACTGGCCTTGATATGTTTCCTCCTGATGCGGAGAGAAGTGGAAAATGGAAATTATGTAATGTAATTCTTTTCTGATTAATTTTCTTGTGGGATCCAAGCCAATTAAATTGTTCCTCAAACTGCCGCACTCAGAGAGTTTTAATGATTACTTAGGCTATCACTTAGTAAAGGTTTTGAGAGCTTTGTCATACAGAAGTATATCAAATCTTTACTAAATGACGGCTTAAGTAATCATTAAATATCTCTGAGTACCGCAGTAAGACATTACCAAGCTTCATTGTATCGACGCTTTTCTGGTGGTCGAGCGCCATTTTTGATTCTGGCTTTCAAGAGTTGCACAAAGAATAGTGTGGCCGGCTTGCCCCGTAAGAGTCGCTCGGTGCAAAACACCTGTAGGTATTCAGTATTTATGTTTCCTATTAGACTGGGAAGTGACACATACATCGTTGGAAGAAGTCATAGGCCCATTAGATCTGACGACGATAAATTTGTAGAAAATTTTAAACGTGCTAATTTCCGTGAGTAAAGATGAATTTAATATTCGAAATTTTTAATGGACACATCATTGGACCACTGTTCTATTTAATAAACTTTAAATAATAATGTGCTTTTTGCACAAACATACAGTTTCCATATAAAATCATTGAATGCCCGTATTTCGAGATAAATAATTTAAATAATGCCAGTGTCCCGATGAATTGCTGCTAAATATTTCAATGTTGCAGGCTGTTGACTGGCTGCCATTATCAATTTATTTTTGACTAGTTTTAACTCACGGTTTTGCTCACTAGCGCACATTCACGTTATTACAATTTGATAGAACAGATTTTTTTTCGGAATTAATACTGACTGACTGATTGGGTGTTCACGTTATTCAACTAGAATAACGCGACCACACAGTCAGACACAAATTGCAACTGAACTACAATACAGGCTAGAAGGAACACCGACGCATAGGTAAATAGTTACGACGTGTTCAGTATACCAATCTGAAACCGAAGAAATTCTGATACACGCACAGTCATGTCGCGGCATAGTCCCCCCTGTCTAGTATAAACAGCATGTTGATTATGAGTGTCAACTTCCTCTGAATCGGGCTATAGGTTCCTCAAATTATTTCAGTAGTGAATTTGTAAATACGTGATACTTTCCGGACTTTGTTGAAGTCAGCTTCCAGTCTATCCTGATGCAGCAATCTATCTACATATATTTTATTTAGCCTTCCTTTCGCTCTCTATTCAGCATCACAATAATTTCATCCACACGGATAACATAACAACTAACAGTCACGAATAAATAATCCGATTTATTGGAATGCACTAAGAACGTTGATCGTCGACACGCTTATTGATAACCGGATCTGAACTCAAACCGGGTCAATGGGGGACTGCTTACGTCACGGCTACGGATATATCTGTTTGCCCGGGTTGGAAACATTGCCGGGATTAATTACTTATTTGATAAAAAGTATCAAAGTTTTAATTTAGAATAACATTAATCTTTCTTAGGTATTTGTTTAGTATGCGGTGTGCTATTTGGTTTTGCAACACTTTAAAGATGTGAAATGACCATGTATTATTACGCATAAATTATTATATGTATTTCGTTGTTTTCGGTTCAGTAGATGTGAAAAAGACAGACAGACTCATTGACCAAGAACTCATCGAAATCGAAAAAACGGCTCAGGAATTATTTTGTGGCTTTGACAAAAATAGACTAAAGATCTTTAACCTCCGAAATACCTACCAAAACACATGAAAGGAAAATAATATCCTGTAAATTGGGTAACCTCCTGTGGTGCGTCAATAAACTTACGATCATCGGCCCTCAGCCAATCAGAGATTATAGAATCACGTTCCTACGTGTCGAAGGTCAATGGTAAATGTGCTACATTAACAGATTATCCGGAGTTCATTGGTTTCTCATAGAATTCCCAGAAATACTTGTGAAAGGGGCACGCATGATGATTACACAAGATCGGTTTTGGTTTCAGCGAAAGTGTTTGTGGTGAAACCTAATATTAAATGGGGATTTTGATGTTGTTATCAATTAATCAGAATTGGTTGGAATCATAAGTGTTACATCTCTTTTGATCCCGACCAATTCTGAAGTACTCTTCAAGGAGTTCGTGGGTGATTGAAAGGCGGGACAAGCTTATCGAGATTCTTTGCGGAGACCTTTGCATACCGAGATACTTCCGTATTTTGAAAAGCAAGTTATGTAGTAGGTGTCGTAGATCTTTTACAACCACTCTGTAGTCAGAAACCCAAAAATCTGTCAGTAAACCTTGAGAAGGGTTATCATATTGGGTTGGGGGTTGGGTTTGGGTTATTGGGTTATTCATTTGTTCTGTGTCTGGGTGTAATTTATCTATAATATGTATGTATTTAGAAATATATAAGTATGTTTATCAGTTGTCTAGTACCCATAACACAAGCTCTGCTTAGCTTGGGACTAGATGGCGTTGTGTGATAGTTGTGGAATATTATTATTTATTATTTATTTATTTATATTATACAGAAAATGTGTTGCTTATGACAGATAAACAATCACTCTATGTGAATACAGCTGCATCCGACACAAGTTAGCATAGTTGTCAAAAGGACAGGCTGATTGTCAACGCAGTCTTCCTGCAAAAACAAATACAGTAATTGACACCCAATAGCATGGCATAGACAACATCGAATAAATAAACAAAGACAAATCACTTTGTTATTTTACTCATTCGAACGTGCATGTGTCACGGGAATAAATGTCGGATGCTGCGTCTAACTGTGTTTATTGGAAACAAGGTTTTGCTCACGCTTCTGTCTAAGTGGGGGTCCGAAATTATGGCACTGGTAGGACAAAAAATATCCTATATCTTAACCTATGCCTTGGTCTACCAATGGACTGTGTTCTAACATTGAAAGTCGTTCAACCGTTTAGGCGATAATTATATGAAAATAAACAGACAGACAGAGTTACTTAAAGTATGCAAGATACCTTTATCTAAGACTAGCGGACGTCACGCGGTTTCACCCGCGTAGTTCCCGTTTGCGTGGGAATACAGGGATAAAAAGTAGCCTATGCCACCCGGGGATAGTGTAGCTTCCCAACGGTGAAAGAATTTTTCAAATCGGTCTAGTTGTTTCGGAGCCTATTCGTTATAAACAAACAAATCTTTCCTCTTTATAATATTAGTGTAGATTAGTGTAGAAAAGGATTAGGGTTAAAACCAAATTTCAAATAGTGAAGTAATTTTTATGGTCGCGGCCAACAGCTACTTTGGTAAACCAATACATGGTAAACCAAGCAAAATTACTTTTATAATAATTATTATTTTAACTTTTTTTTTTTAAACTTTTGATTAAATGAAATGAAATAAATTCCAAGTATTGACGTTAAACTTTCAACTGAATTCAGCTGAAAATACAGATAATTGGTGACTGTTGAAAAACATCATTACCCGAATGCTTATTCGAAATCGAAGTGTAAAAGTTTCAGTGACAGTTTTCCAGCTAGTTCTATGACAATGTATGGTGAACGGCACTAAAGAATTCAGTAGGAATCAAATTATAGAAAATTGCTGCTGTTTAGCGCTGACTGACGTTTGAAGTAAATCAATTCCGTAAACTTGCGTGATATATGTGGAAGCAATTCAAACGAATGGGGAAAAAACAAAGCTACTTGTATTTTAGCTTTGTCTTTTACATAAGAGAGGTAAAGAGCACTGCACTTTACTGCCTCGTTGATATTCTTTACTGCCTCGTTGATATTATTTACTGTCTCGTTGATATTCTTTACTGCCTCGTTGATATTCTTTACTGCCTCGTTGATATTTTTTACTGCCTCGTTGATATTTTTCTAGTGGTCGCAAGCATGCGGTCTTTGATTCAATTTCACAAAAACAAAAATGGCGAAATGTGGGTGCACAAATGGGTACAACTCAGCCTAACCATTTGGAGGTTACAGGCGTGATGTTGTAGCCAGGAAGCTAGATTCGTACCCGATTGATGGCAATACGCTCACTTCCATAATATAGAACTTTAAGATGGCTGGCAAAATGGGTATGAAAATTAACTGGACACGGTGACACATCAAACTATTTATAAGTATGCTGTCCCTAGTATCCTGACGTCAATCCTATCCTATAATATTATGATCCTCAATAAAAATCGTATGGCAGAAACCTCGAATATATTGAAACCCGTTATCTTATGATATCGTTGTTCTTACAAATAAATTTATATTTTTTTTATTTATTAAGATAATTTTTGTTTTAGGTTTTTTTTTTATTTGATATACAGGATGAAGGATCCGTTTACGGTTTGTATTATGTTTCTTCCAAAGACGTCTGCTTGAGTTGACTACTCATACAAATAATATACGTATAATTGACGTATTTGTCAAAGTACATATAAGTGGATTCTTTTCAGTTAACGATCAACTCGCACTTGACATACAATCGTACGTATTGATTCCGTTTCTTCAATTTCAAGACAGCGAGACAATATCAATTTAATGAGAAATCGCTCTACACTGAGTATCTTCGTTTATTATTCCCAACTAGCGGACGTCCCGCGGTTTCACCTGCGTAGTTCCCGTTTCCGTGGGAACACAAGGATAAAAAGTAGCCTATGTTACTAATAGTAAATGTAGCTTTCTTATTTTGAAAGATTTTTTGTGACACACACAAAAATACCAATCTTTTCTCTTTATTATATTAGTGTAGATTATTTAGATAGAACTTATCTGTCCACCACAACGCAGTTAATACAGGGTAATACAATATCCCTTGGTAAGACTAGTAGGATCTAAAGGCTTAACATGCTTTCCAGAAGCACGAAAGAAACGCGGACTAATATAGTCAAGCGCGGCTTAACCTGGAGACTGACACGAGCGACAAACTTATAATGAGTATGGAGCATAATAGACTGTTTTGAATTAGGTTTCTGGAATTTATGCTATGTTTTGAAACCAGTACTAGGGGCCTCTGGTTGTATTATTTCCCAGCTATTTTCCAAGTATTTTGAATGTAAATTCAATTTATTATCATGTACAAGTATCAGAGTGACTTTTCTGGGAATTGTATGTATTTAGAAAATAATTTCAGAAACGATTCAACAAAGCGTCGGCGTCAGTGCATGACCTTATATCTAACTAGTTACTGCCCGTGGCTTCACCCGCGTGAATGTCGGTTAAAGTACAAAAAATACAGTTTTCTGTATAAACTTGCCTCTCTATAAACTTGCCTTGCTTTCCTTCAGAGGATGAATTTCGAAAACTCCTTATTACAACTAGTGTACATCATAAAAGGAACCTCTGTGCAAAATTCCAGCTGTCTAGGTTCAAGGGTTTGAGCTGGGCGTTGATGAGTCAGCCAGTCAGTGAGGACTTTTATTTTCATTTCATAGATTTTACGGCAATTTTTTTTTTTCAAAATAAATAATTTATGTTGCCTGCCATATAATTATAGTGACACAATATTTAGATAGCTAGTCAACACGCACGGTTGGTAAAGCAGAAGAATTTAGAACCTTCTACATACATGTTAGTTAATATAATTTTTAGCTGAAAGGGTTAATGTAAGTACATTTATTTACATTTTTTTAAAGGCTCCTAAATTTTGGCTCCAAACATGGAAAACTAATAGCAACAAAGTTAATAAATAAGTACAGAAATATCCAATACGCAGTTCCTTACGTGGAGCATCACGTTTAGGAACTGGAAACTGGGCATTTGTTTTATAACATTCTGTATCAATGGAAAGAGTCTGTATGAATTTTGCAACAAACTTGCAGTCTGACCGTAACCGGATGTTATATAACTGCTAGGAATGAATATGAGAAAAGTTTGAACTCTCTAGAACAGGTATTTTCTCGTATTCAAATAACTTCGCAGGTATTGTTATATAACAAAATATTAGCACCACTATTCAAAATTCAATGTTACATTACTCAACATTCGTTTTTTTAGCTTGCTCTGTATCACTATTTAACAAAGGTATCCAATTCCTTACAAGACTTTGACTTTTCTTGTGCCAGCTCGAACCAGTCCTCGTGGTATGCGTCTAGATTGCCCCGCCATCTCTTTCTTTCGATTAATAAGCTTAAAAAATATAAGTATAGTTACGTAGCGATCAACGACATCATTGATATCAGCGAGTATACTGCCATCTGCCAATAGTCCCAAGGTCTAAACCTGGGAAAGATACTGCCTCCGTGGGTTACGCTCAAACTACCCTATACACGGTGTACCAAAAAGATGTGGTCATATCGAAGTATGTGGTGTAGATTTTAGGGGTATAAAGGGGATTAAGAACTTTAAACTCTTGTCAGTTTAAAGTTCTTAATCCCCTAAAGTAAAAGTGAGGATCCTTCGACGAGAAGAGTGTCGTGTCTGGTGGGTTACTGCCCGACAGTTGTTTTCAATTTCTTCTAATCTTAAGCCGCGGATAACTTTAACTGCACGATTTAGGAATAAGATGTTGTTCTTAATTTTTGACATAGATGGCGATGTAGTACTTACTAGTGCCGCTACAAGATCAACGAACTAAACATCTTTCTCTAAAAATAAAAATACCAAGCCTTTCTGCAAGACGCTGTAGAGGTCCTCTCAGCGGCGGCTCGTGCCATGAAGAACGCACGCGCATGCTATACAGAAAATTCCTTGTAATCTATTTTCAATTCTGTAACGTTTATTTAAAGATCATTACCAATTAACCAATGATAATCGCTCGAGTTTCTCACAGCTTTGTCTGCATTGACCCTTACCGGCCTCTTACACGCTGGATTAATGTGGAATTTCAAACAAATTAATTGTGCGCCAGTTCGTTCTCACACGGAGACCATTATTTTAATTGACAACACTCGCGATGACATTAACAATTTAATGTGTAACGCGATACCGTGGTGCTTTATGTTTATCTCTTGCATAGAATTGGTGATATTTGATATTCCAATTTGAATTCTAATGAACGTATATTCATTCAAGGTCAAATAAAAGTTGCTTGGTTAATTCCAGCAAAATGATATGAGATTTAGTTTTGACGTTTTAAAGCAAGGAAGAAAAACCCTCTCTGTAGTTTGACTAGCCAATTTGACACTGCATAGACAGATTCCTTCATTTGTAACGGATTGTTAAACCGTATAGTCCTGCGTCTGATCTCTCTCCGGTCGTGTCGGATGGCAGTCCCATCGGACTATGAGAGTAAAAGAACACAGAGTGCACCTGTGTCTGCCTACACATTGACTTTAAAGAAAGCCTGTAACTGTGTGTTTTAATAAATAAATGTGTCATTTATAAGTAGCAATACAGTTTGTTAGTTTAAACGAGGGACATATTGAAACCCACAATATTCCAATTCTTACATTTTATTTTTTTGTATGTGTCCTAATACGGTTAGATCATAAGAAATACAATAGTAAAGCTAATGAGTAATTCTAATTTGACTTAATTTGCAAGGGAGACTAGTCTCCCTAGGGCCATGCTTACATGATACTAATAAAAATATGAACAAAAACGCTGATAAATAACAGACTGTTCCATACCAAATACTTCGGAAAAGTCTCGACACCCTTGCGTTTATCACAGAAAATGTGCGCGAAACAATGACTTTTAGGTATAATCCATTTTCCCTTCATATTTTAAAACTGGCGTAGGGTAATGACTAAAAAGAAACATATAATAAGGTGAGATCTGCAGAGCGTGCAGGGGCCAAGGGACAATGACATCACAAATTAAGGTTATAGTTTTTTTACATATTTGGGAAGAGAATCGAATACTGAACACCCTCCTTCAATATTATGTACGTCCTAACACCCTGAGGTAGGGTATTTTTTTTGGTTGGGATTCAATATGTTTTGCCCATCAACAAATACCCAAGACAGTCCCCCAAAACGTCCACCCATCAACAAGTGCTTGTGTTTAGTTGGGAAGGAAAAGAGGCTAACCAAAATTACTAACAGTTAAAACAAGACTGATTTAACATTTCGAAATATTGCCTTCATAAAATGTTGTAATTTGTGCAAATATTGAACAAAATAACAAGCTGAAATGAATAATAATTAATCTTCTGCAAGAGTTAGTAATAACAAAACCACATTCTACTAATATAATTTGCATAAACTCGAGAATTTTAGTCCAGTTCATTATAACAGTACATCCTTGTTTTAATAATTAATTGGAGCAACGCATATGGATTTGCAGAGGAAGCGCGAATGAATTAATTGAACATGTCGAGGATTATTATTAAGATGGAATATACTAATTGGGTCGCTCGTTGAGACAGGACTAATATGCAATTAAAAAAGCTACTGTCATCGGCGCCTAGGAAACGTACGGTCGTGGACGCAGTCTAATTCATTTTTATGAGTCGCAACAATTTCTGTTCATAGCTTGAAAAACTCTCACTGAACTTTTCTGTCATAGTTTATTTGTAATGGCATTTTAAGTACTTGTTGAACAGTGAAATGTGTAAATCCGATTAGTATATTCCTCATTTTCATCAAAGCGATCACGAAAACCACGAAAATGATATTCATAACGAAAATTTGTATCCCTGCTTTCTGCCAAACGTGGCGACCTTAAGAGGAACCATTCAGAATTGGGTACTCAAAAGTTGAAGAGCAAATCATGAGAATCAGAGAAAATCATGAAAATATCTGAACCATAAATTAAAGATCCATTCAGAAATTTAAAAGGAACTTACCTTGTATTGTAGAATCACGATTTCCTCCATAATCCGTGAAGAATATGTATAAGATCATTAGAATGATCTGGAACACCAACAACGGTGCATACTTGAGTTGACTCATTGTGATCTTATTCATGTTTGTCTGTAACAAAGAAAATAACGTATATAATAATATCAATGAAAATTTAAAGTACAAAAGAGTAAGTCCTGGAAGTGGCGTCTGTGACTGAAAAGTTTTGTGGTAACCGGTGGTCGTGCTATTGGCATGTAAGGCAGAGAAATGAGAGCTGCGGGATGTTGTAAGAGATACCGCGGCCTCGACGTAAAGGGCTAAGAAGGAACATGGGTGGTTTTTAGTCAGTAGAAGTCTGACACTCCCTTTTGCTCTGCCCGCCGCAAAAAAGGACCGCATGTTTAGCAGTCACGCTTGCGGCCATTAGAACAAGGAGGCAGTCAAAGTGCAGTGCTCTTGACCTCTCTTATAAATGGTGTAAAAGTACCCTTAACGCAAACGAAGGGCATTTGTTCTACCCACCACTGCGATAGTTTTTTGGTTCTAGACCATACCTGGGAACCCCCTAGTTGCGGTTTAGTTTTTTTGAGAAATGAGGAAATGTCGTGAGGGATGCGCGTGTCTAAGACGTGCCAGTTTAATCACGATCTTTTCCTTCACCGTTTTGAGAGCAGTGGTGATGAAATAAATTACACAAAGTAATGCGCCTGCCTGGGTTCGAACCCAAAACTTACTGATCATAAGTGGGGGTCGCGACCACTGGGCCACCGCTGTTGTCTAGTATGATGAACTATATGACGAGTGATAAGTGTACAATAAACACCGTACTTAAGTTTGTTGTGTATGTTTGTATGACGTTCACGCTCGTCATACAAAAGTAATTACATAACGAGATTAGCTCTAGTCAACATTGCAGAGTTTTACAACTCTCTACTTATGGCGAGATTTTGATAACAACTAATTACTTTTTTTATGTGTCTTAGATTGTAGGCAGCAAATACTTGGTTTTAGTTTTGATTCTATTTTGGGTTCACATCGTAATTATAATTTATGTCTATGACAATCAAACTGGCGAAGAGTGGTTGTACTGTTAGATACACCTCAGCCTGACCCTTCGGGGATTACAGGCGTTCGGGGATTATATGTTATGTTGTGTTATAATTAAAAGTCCCGGTCGGATCAATATATAATATAATAATATAATAATATTCCACAACTATCACACAACGCCATCTAGTCCCAAGCTAAGCAGAGCTTGTGTTATGGGTACTAGACAACTGATAAACATACTTATATATTTCTAAATACATACATATTATAGATAAATTACACCCAGACACAGAACAAATGATCGTGCTCATCACACAAACATTTGTCCTGGGTGGGAATCGAACCCACGACCTCAGGCATAGCAGTTAGGGTCACTAACCACTAGACCAACAGGCCAGTCAATCTTCAGGTTAAGCCACGTTTGCTTAGCTTGGTCTTTGGATGGATGAAAACCCATTACTTACAGAGTTTCCTCCATGCCTCGGAAAGCACACTAAGCCTTTGGACACAAATGGCATTAGTAGATTTTTGGCAGTCATTACAAGTGTAGTCAGTGACCCGAAAGTCTGTGAACCAGTCTAACCATGAGGTGTCGTATTACTCAGTACTAAATGGGGTGTGGTATGGAGCAGTGGTGGCATAGTGGTTATAGCGGCCCCGACTTACGGGCAGTTGGTCGCGCATTACTTTGTGTATTTTATTTCATCACCACTGCTCTCAAAACGGTAAAAAATACATCGTGAGGAAACAAAATATTTTAGAACAAAAAATTCGAAGATATGACATCTACTAATCCGCACTGAGCCCGCGTTGTGAAGTATAGCCCATCCCTCTCCTGGTAAGGAGGCCTGAGTCCCTGCAGAGGGAACATTACAGTATGATGATGAAATGGGTTGTGGGGATCAGATAGGTAGTTCCTGCATGTAAAATACTGAATACCAGTATTTTACCGGTATTTTATGCTTAGTATGGGGTACCTACTAAATATTTCTGCCATCCCGACTGAGTTAAATGCATCGAGAGAGATCAGAAGCAGGATATGAACTCGTGACCCCTTTTATCACTAGTGAATGCTATAGTTCTATGTAAGCTATTAACTGTTATTGTTCTCATTTACCCATTTATGTCGAAAAGTGTACCACGTTGGCTGGTCTTATTCATATGATGAACTGATGATGAAATGCATCTGCTTAATTATAAAAGCAATATGTAGTAAGTAGTGTATTAATCAGTATCCGAAACCAGATCAAAAGACATTTGCGCGAAAGACATTTGCATGGACCCACTTTTCGTTATAAGTAGTAGCAGCGGTGACCCAGTGGTGGCGGCCCCGACTTACGAACAGTAGGTCGTTTCTTCGAGCCCAGGCAGGGGCGCTGCTCTCAAAACGGTGAAGGAAAACATCGTGAGGAAACCGGCATGTCTTAGAACCAAAAATTCGAAGACATGAGACATCTACCAATCCGCATTGGGCCCGCGTGGTAGATTATAGCCCATTCCTTCTCAAAGAGAATATGCCTGTGTCCCAGCAAAGGGAACATTAATAGGCTGTTGATGATGATGATGATGATGATGATGGCAAATAATCCTACTAACTACCAATATAATAAATTGAAAAATTTCTTACTGTCTCACGCTAAAATACACCAAATGAATTTTTAATTAAAAAAAACCACACCTAGCTTATAACCTAGATTAGCACATAGAATACATTTTATCCCGGTAGTATGATCCCGTGGGACAATTATTGAACTACTCATGCATAAACTAGTTACCTATATAGGAAACTAGACGACACACAGGTAAATAAAAAAATGTTTTCATCGTATTCGGCCCAGAATATTGGCACTATTCAGACACATACACACACACCTACACCCCCCCCCCCTACACCCTTACATTCTGCCTCTTAGAAGGCGAGGTTTAATGTGAAAATCTCTATCTATCCCATAGGGAATAGAGGCGTGCTGGTAGCACATATAATAATAATAATAATAATACTACACGGGCCTGATGTAGACTTCCTAGCGTCCGTGGCCTGGCTACGTTCCGGGGAACTCTTCGGAGAAACCGAAGGTTTTGTCTGTGCAATTATGGACGAAGTTATGATGACCAATAACTACCGGAGATTTATTGTGAAGGACGGTACGGTTGACATATGTCGGGCATGCCACCGTCCGGGTGAATCAATCCGTCACATTATCTCCGGGTGTTCTCGTCTGGCTAACGGAGAATATTTACATAGACACAACCTTGTAGCCAGGATTATCCATCAGCAACTTGCTCTGCAGTACAACCTTGTGGAAACAGAAGTGCCATACTATAGGTATGCGCCCGACCCAGTTCTCGATAATGGTAATATTTCGTTGTATTGGGATCGACCTATCGTCACTGACAGGACTATTGTTGCCAATAAGCCTGACATTGTGGTGATAGATCGATCGGAGCGTCGCGCAATGATTGTTGATATAGCAGTCCCGCATGACGAGAACCTCGTGAAAGCAGAGAAAGATAAGCAATTCAAGTATCTGGATCTGGCTCGCGAGGTTGTCGACATGTGGCACGTGAATACAGCAGTCATTGTGCCGATAGTCGTGTCTGCCAATGGCTTAATAGCCAAGAGCCTCGACGAACATCTAAGGAGGCTCTCGCTTGGTAGCTGGATCAAGGGCTTGATTCAGAAGGCAGTACTTCTGGACACGGCGCGCATTGTCAGGAGGTTCCTCTCTCAAGAGCTCTGACCACCGGTAGTTCGGACTCTGTTCCCAATACTAGTGGACCACTATTTTTTATATTTTTAAATGTTTTTTATATACCTTTTTGTAATTAATATTTAAAAATGTATTTAATATGTTATAAAATGAATAAAGGAAATAATAATAATAATATAAATGGTAATATTTCGTTGTATTGGGATCGACCTATCATCACTGACAGGCCCATTGTTGCCAATAAGCCTGACATTGTGGTGATGGATCGATCGGAGCGTCGCGCAATGATTGTTGATATCACGGTTCCGCATGACGAGAACCTCGTGAAAGCAGAGAAAGATAAACAATACAAGTATCTAGATCTGGCTCGCGAGGTTGTCGACATGTGGCACGTGAATACAGCAGTCATTGTGCCGATAGTCGTGTCTGCCAATGGTCTAATAGCCAAGAGCCTCGACGAACATCTAAGGAGGCTCTCGCTTGGTAGCTGGATCAAGGGCTTGATTCAGAAGGCAGTACTTCTGGACACGGCGCGTATTGTCAGGAGGTTCCTCTCTCAAGAGCCCTGACTACCGGTAGCTCGGACCCTGTTCCCAATGCCGGTGGGCTACTATTTTTTATATTTTTAAATGTTTTTTATATGCTTTTTTGTAATAAATATTTAAAAATGTATTGAATATGTTAGAAAGTGAATAAAGGAAATAATAATAATATTCCACAACTATCAATATAATATTTAAAAATGTAAATTTTATGTGAATAAATAAATAAAGGAAATAATAATAATATTCCACAACTATCACACAACGCCATCTAGTCCCAATCTAAGCAGAGCTTGTGTTATGGGTACTAGACAACTGATAAACATACTTATATATTTCTAAATACATACATATTATAGATAAATTACACCCAGGCACAGAACAAATGATCGTGCTCATCACACAAACATTTGTCCTGGGTGGGAATCGAACCCACAACCTCCGGCATAGCAGTTAGGGTCACTAACCACTAGACCAACAGGCCAGTCTACATATACCCGTATATCGCTCAGGAATAAACCCAAACGGCCTTGTTACTGCTAACTCCCCTCCATGATCTCCTAAACCGAAGTAATTAGAACACCATTGTAACAACCATAACAATCATTGTGTCGCTTCCAACTCATTGTTTAATGTTATAATTCTTAGATAGCTCGAGTTTCATTGAAACAATCATGATACTGAAAGTTACAGTGTAAGTAAACCTATAGATGTTTTGATTTTAAAACATAACATTTGTTCTGGAATCAGGGTAACCTTATTGCTATCAACTGGGTTTAGATACAGATTGCGAGATGGTAGGTACTGGATTTCTTTTACACTGAACACGTGATATTCTACGGGTCACGGATAAACTGAAGGATTCTAGATGGGTGTTGATAAACAGAAAAATTGGTTTTCCCTCTGTCTTGTTCTGAAATTCTTTTTTTGCCAGCCGTGAGAATCGAAACAGGAACTCATCAGTAGCGCTGTTATATTCCTTCAACTTATTACCAGGTGATCAGAAACTGCAGACTACCGAGAGCCTTACCATTACCTCACGCTTTATAATAGGGTAGTTAACTAAAAAAATCTAATTAGTCCGTCAGATAGATTTTCAAAAACTAAGGGACACGTATTTTCTGGGCACGGCAGTGCCTCCGCCAAGTCGAGCAATAAAACGGCACGGCCGTACCATCCTTTACAATGCGATGGCGATGAGCTATTACAATGGCCTGTTTAACATTGGCGAATGCAATGGCCAAGTCAATCTATTTATTTAATTAAAACATCAAAGATTTTTAAGTAGGGACTGAATATATTATTAACTGACTTGGTATTACATGGATCTCACTACTTTTTACGGTAAAAGAACTAAGTTGCGCGGCTTGGCATTTTTTTACAAGTTTTGTTTTTAGTGGGATTTATTTTTTCACTTAAACAAAAGATGAAGACGATACAGTGCTTCGAAAAGTCGCGTCAAGTTGTGTGACTTTACAAGGTTAGTACTTTTTTACCCACAAAGTGACGTCAAAAGCCCCCACTCATGATCTTTGACACGTTTTATTTTCGTTTTTTTTATTAAATTAATAAAAAAAACACGTACCTATCCAATAGATTTCGATAATCTAACAGACGGACTAATTAGATTGTTTTGGGTGAAATACCCTATTATAAATCAAGTTACACCAGAATCTAGCGTTTAGACAACATTTGCAAGTTGTATAATTTTATTGTAATTAACAGGTTCCTGTTTTATAATCGACACATTATATCGTGTCTTGCGTGTCCTATTGTGTGTTCACCACAAAAACTGATGGACGCTACCGAAAGCCCCAAACTAGAAGCTCAGTTCTGGGCCGATACAATTTAGATTACCATCGACACGCGAAGAAGAAAAAATAATTAATACTAGGTGTTGCCTGCAGCTTCGCCCGCTACAACTCGAAAATTATCAAACGGGAAGATAAAATCCTGATAAAAGCTATCCTATGTGTTAATCCAGGCTATAAACTATATGTATACCAAATTCTATCCAAATCCGTTCAGTAGTTTTTGCGTGAAAGAGTAACAAACATCCATCCATACATACATACTTTCGTGTTTATAATATTATTAGGATGAGTGCTGGTATATCTGACTAATCATTGGCGATTTGTGTTTGTAATACGTTTAAAAACATAATGGGAATGCTACTTGGAATGCTACTTTTTAATTACGCTTAAATTTATTATTTTTGCATTTTAAGCGACATTAAGTAGTAGGTAACAATGCAGTTGATTGATTGTGGTAATTTAATTTACCTACGTAACAAGTCACATTAAAAATACAACAATTATATAGTGTTTAAAAATATTTAAAGTGCTCATCAATTATATTAACAATAACTTCATGAAATTTATATCCATATATATTGAACAGTCTGCCGCCAGACATATTATTGAGTGAACCAAATAAAAATAGATTTAAAAGTAAATTAAAAATATACATATTAAGAAATGCGTCAAGTAAAAGTTATAAATAATATTTAGTTTACTTTTTAGTATGATTGTCTGTCTTAGAGAATCACCGACTTCACTGTCAAACCATTGCAGCGGTTTTGTGGTTTTGTCCTAAGTTAATAAATTAATTAACCATTTTGTGTAGCACCATTTGCAATATGTATATTTCATAATTATACATATTGCAAATGGTGCTACACTTTAACTAATGTTGTCATGTTTTAAGCATGAATAATAAAATTCGGCTAACGTAACAATGCGTCCAAGGAATGGAAAGAGAAGTGTTGGCCATCAGGCGGCGATATGGGAAACGACACTATCGCCATCGCAGGATTATCCTGGATGACGCAAGCACAAGAGCGTGGAGCTTGGGACAGGCAATCGACCCAGCTGTGGCTGAAGTCGGGCTGTGGATGTTGAACACATGGCAGATGTGAGTAGGAACGCCCTAGGAGGACCTTTTTTTGGCGGGCGGAAATTCATCAAATAACCTCTCCCGCTCTTGGGCAGAGCGAAAGGGAGTGTCCGACTTCTACTGACTAAAAACCACCCAGGTTCCTTCTTAGCCCTCTATGTCGAGGCCGCGATAACTAGTGTACAACCCGCGGCCCCGACGGGCCCTAGGAGGACCTACACTGGTCAGATTCAAAAGGATGGGCCAGCTGTACAACGAGGAGGAAGTTAAAGGACTATCTTAGGATCGTAGCAGATGGCATTCTCTAGCCTTTTTGTCATTGAGATAAAATGCTTAAGTTTATTTACACCCCTAAATACATCATAATCATCTTTCAACCCTTGTCTTATTCTTTTTGGGTTCGGTGCAAAACGTTTTCTTTTTCCATTCTGGCTGTCACACGTCACGACTTTATTTACATTTTTCTCTCACACATAAAACATTTTTGTGGCACTTTCTGAAAGCCATTGACCCACTGAGAATTACTCTATAAGTCACTATGAAGGTAAACCCATGAAAAGGAAAACTGTTACTAATGCATAGTCAAAAGGAAATCAAAGTTATAAACGTTTAAAGACAGTTTTAGACGCGATTTCCATTTAAACGGTGTGGACTCAACGATCGAGGTGCCATTATGCAATTGAATGCACGATAACTCGATGAAAATTTTACATTTCATGCCCCAACGCTTTATTCGTGGGAGGTTAAATATTTGAAAAGGACTATCGTTGATTGGTCTTCTATTGGAAAATGGATGAAAAGTTTATTCTTGGTCGTTACGTGGTCGGTGATTAGGTTGCTGTGTGCCATTTTATGGTGGGGCTTTCATTTTTGTGGCGTAAATTGAGTTCAATATTTATGAAGTGGCTTAGAAGATACACTACTGCTCAGCTAAGACACTTACAATTCAAGATAGACTGTTGGTACTTTGAAAAAAAAAGTAACTGGAGTCTTCAATTCTCATAGATTCCACAAAAGTTGTTGAGAATAAATTAAAAAAGAAGCGTTATGTAAATCATTTAAACACTTGCCAGATTGTGCACTTTTTTATTTTTTTGGCGGGTGGAAAATCATCAAATAACCCCTCCCGGTCTTGGGCAGAGCGAAAGGGAGTGTCAGACGTCTACTGACTAAAAACCACCCATGTTCCTTCTTAGCCCTATATGTCGCGGCCGCGGTAAATTGTAAACAACCCGCAGCCCACAGATTGTGCCCTTAGAACCCAATTTGTTGCCATTCTAAAAAACTAAAACTGTAATGAATCCGGGTCTTCGGTTTTGAGTCAAAATCTTGCACATATTTTACAAAATGATAGAAACCGGAGCCTATTGCCATCAAACGGGCACAGATTCAAACTCTGAGTCTGCTATTTAGAAATTCCTGATAGAAAAACCCAATAACACTTTACCCCACGCGGGATTCGAACCCAGGACCTTATGCTCAGTAGTTGCACTGGCGACCACTAGACTAACGAGAGCAGTTCTTATTAACAGAAAACACAAAAATCTGTATTTTACTAAGACCTGAATCGACTTTGTTTCACGTCCACCATACCCGAAGATCGCAATCGGTAGAGTATTATAATTACACTAAACGTAAGAAACATGAGGTTATGCGTCTCGCTAGCAGAGGGAATACTCCGAAATTATTCTTAAGTTCCGTGACATTTAAATCGCACCATCTTTTTATTATTCACAATCCTTGAATATCAAGCAAATATTCTCATTCCATCCCGTTCTCTGTATCACACTCCCCACTTCCCACGTTCATAAAAACTAATGACGTCCTAATTACAATTTAAAAAAAACACAGCATACCTTGAGTACGTGCGAAGTCCCCGGCAGCTATCGGACGACACACCCGTTTCAGGCGAGCCCCCGTCTGTCAAACATCAATCAGCAATAACTATCATGTCGCGAACACCGTGCACAAACGTACATTTTCATACTTCCCACTAATTTGTTGGTATCACGAATTATAAATATTGTTGTGTGACATCTTAGCTACGTTCATCTTACACTGTTTGGAGAAGCATTAAGCTATTTGTGAGATGGAATTTCAGAATGGTTTGTATTTAAATTGTTTTACTACCGCTAAACGCTCTGTGCTTTACTATCCGAAATACTCTTACAAATGACTTATACAATGTAACGTACATTAACGCATATATCACTATTTTTGAACTGATATCTCAAGTTCCACAAAATCACAGTAAATATTTAAAGAATCTCACCAAGCGCATCGTGACCAACTTGAAAAGAGATACCGTATTTTTAAACACGTCTCTGTTTCACGGATGTTTCCAATTGACCGCGTACATGGAATATCGAGCACTGACTACAATCTTTACCTAATTATCTATTCTTTACTCCCGAAATATTATTTGCGTACGTTTAAAAATAATACAAATATTTATGTAACCACGTTTTTATGTGCACACGTTGCCAGTTCTAAGTTTGAATGACCACCACAGAGAGCTAATACTACGCAAATACGTTTCTCATATTTAAAGCGAAAGCGGTGGTCTGTCAAAGAGAAATATTCATTTCAAAAAGCACTTTATTACTCGTAATGTATTAGCTATTATTGAGAAGTATTAATTAAATTAAAGAAAAAAATCATTGAATGGACAAATAAAACCGGGGAGTATGAAAATCAATAAAATAGGTCGAAACACTAAAAGTGTGTCATGCAATGTCAATGTCATGCAAAGAAGTAAAACTTCCATAGATCGGGAAACACCATGAAGGTTACCACTACGGTCCAGCAGGGCTATTGCGTATCTTTTTTAAGACAGTGGTTGTCATAATTATAGTGTCCATCAATTAACTGTCAAATGGTTCCATTTTGTACTAAACCATAACCAATTTGACAGTTAAGCCTCGTATCCACTAGGCAACATTTGACGCGCGACATGTTGCTCAACATGTTTCGCAACTTGTTGAATGTTGACGCGAAACATTTGTTTAACAACGTTGTCTGTCCACACATTCTCAGTCGTCGACAACATGTCGCCAGAGGAACTTGTGTTGATTTCAGCGGCAGTGGTTATAATATTATACGGACATTGTTGTGCGTCACGTCTCCACTCGACAACAATTGATGCTCAACTAACGATGCACTAAAACAAACAACAAGCCCCGCGTCATGTTGCGCGGCAGCTGGCAACGTCGCGCGCTGTTGTGCAGCGTTGCCGTACATGTTGAGATTCACGTGTCGCGCGCCAAATGTTGCCTAGTGGATACGAGGCTTAAATTCATGGACAATATGATAGCCACTGCCACACATTTAAAAGATACGCAATAGCCCTGCTGAACTTTTCCTACTTGTTTATACGAGCGTATATGCGCGTATCGTAGCCGAGTGGGTACCATTCAGCTACGATACGCGTGGGAAACCCTCAACCTTTCCGTTTTTTACTTTACTCTCTCAACAAAGGGCACACACCTATGTTTACTGCCACTCTAACAAACACGTAAATAAAGGTAAATCCAATTCTCTAAACTTAAAATCAGTCGCAGCCCAGAAATTGCTGTAGCATCCTGATTTCGTGACAACACTCCTTCTTTGTCCCCCACTATTATTTAGAAAAAGATGCATATAATATAAATCACCTGTCCCACCTACAGCGATTGGCGAGAAGAGGAGAGGAGAAACGAGTTGGCGAGTAACGATCACGACGATCTATGAGCGAGTAGAAGCTCGTTGAAAGTCTTTGTACAGTCGCCACCGCATCCAGCTATCACATTCCTCTAAATTATTTTGAATCTTAAAGTATTGATGTTAAATTCACAATGGAATGAGAAAATTTGTGACTTTGCGGTAATTGGATGCACTGGTAACTAGTGAGAGTCTCTTACAAGTGTTCTGCAATCGAATTTCGCTGAGTGAGTACTCTCTTCAACAGCTCTTATTGCTGCGACAAGAAGTAGTTACTCGTTGTTTATGTGAGCAGTCAGCAATCGCATATGTACGAGTATAAATGCACTGGAAGGCGATTCCAACCACTTCTTACTTCCTTAGAAGTAACAAGGTACTCATAAACATCACATCACGCCTGTAAACCCCGAATGGTTAGGCAGAGATGCACCCAATAGTACACTCACATTTCCCCAGTTATATTTAAGTTCCCTATTACATAATAGGGGGCGGATCTGCCGTGGCTGCTTAAAAAAAATCTTCTTGATGGATAAATTAAATAACACTTTTCCCGACCTTATAAGAATCGAAACCAGGATCACATGCACAGTAATCAAGCGTATGACCACTCGCCCAACGAGGCAGTAACAAGGTACCTACATAATTTTCCGCTCTCGCGCTTTTGTTTTTTTTTCGCTCAAAAAACGTGTCGATGGTAAATCAAGGACCGCTCTCTCGCACACGGGGTACGCCACGATAGCGGCGGTAAGTCCCCTCTTTGAGGAGTGGCTGGAGAGGCGCCACGGCGCCCTCACCTTCCGTTTGACGCAGGTCTTCACCGGACACGGTTGTTTCGGGAGGTACCAGCACCGAATCAGGCAGGAGGAAAAGCCCGGGTGTCACCACTGTGAGGATCGGCCGGAGGACACGGTGGAGGTCCGCCCCGCTTGGGCTGAGCTCCGCCGTGTTTTCGTAGCGGCGATCAGCGGCGGTGACCTCTCGCGTCTGGCCCTGATGCAAGCCATGGTCCGGAGCGAGGAGGAATGGGACGCCGTCGCCTCCTTCTGCGAAGCAGTGATGCTAGCGAATGGGGTGGCGGAAAGTGAGAGGGAGAGAACCACACGTCTCAGCCGCCGCGGGAGACGCTCCGGGCGTCAAGGGCCACGTGACGGCTTCCGGCCACCGTAGACGCGGGCTTGTGGACGGTAAGTGATGGGCTAGCTCGCCATCAGTCCGTCTTATGACGACGCCAGGCCGTGTCAACGGCGCGTTCGTGTTTCACGCGCGCCCCAAAGAGATGTCAGCAACATGAAAGGGGCCCAAGGGGCAAGGGCCGATGGCCGTCGGGGCTGCGGGATGTTGTAAGAGATACCGCGGCCTTGACATATAGGGCTAAGAAGGAACATGGGTGGTTTTTAGTCAGTAAAAGTCTGACACTCCCTTTCGCTCTGCCCAAGAGCGGGAGGGGTTATTTGATGATTTCCCAGCCCCCCTAAAAAAAAAAGGACCGCTTTCTCGCTTGCAGTGTGGCAAGAGCCTTACCCGCTTCAACATCGGCTGCCGGTACTTATCATCTATTTAGCGAATCGAGCGCCCTTGCACTTGTTTTATTTATGCGCGGTTACGAGAAACAATTTGTTTATTTGTTTGTTTCAAACGAAATGAACTTGATTCGTGATTGATTCTTTTGTTTTTGTTTACGTTTTGTGTTCAGTTGTTTTGTTTTGAGAAAGTTCTTGTTTTCTATACTAAAATTAAGTTGTGTATTTTCATACCTTTCTGTTTAGAAGTTAGCCCTCTCCTTTCGGTAAATAAATATTATAAAAGCATAATCATCATCTGCTAAGCCTTTTCCCAAGTATGTCGGGGTCGGCTTCCAATCTAACTAGATGCAGCTGAATACCAGTATTTTACATGGAGCGCCTGTCTATCTGACCTCCACAACCCAAATATGTATTAAAGACGGTACGCTTGGCGCAGTGGCTGAGCGATTGGACTGCTGCACGCACGCACGGAACAAGTACTTATTTGTATGGCCTACAGATAGTTGTTTTGTTGAGTACCACTTAAACTTTTCACGGAATACCTGAGTGAGCGCAGATACGTGGTTAAAATAGGATCAGTCACTAGTTCTGAAGAAATAGTGACTTACGGAGTAGGGCAGGGTAGTGTGCTCGGGCCGCCGCTATTTCTCATTTATATAAATACCCTGTGCAACATGAGAATCCAAGGTGCTCACATATTCTCTTATGCTGACGATACAGCAATAGTGTTCGCGGGAGAAACATGGGAGAGCGTTGGTCGCATCGCCGAACAAGGTCTGTCTACAATAGCTACCTGGCTCGATCAGAACCTTTTAACATTAAATATTTCAAAGACTAACTACATCTGCTTTTCGATATTCAACCGTACACAGCCATCACAAGATCTTCAGATTAAAATCCATACCTGCTCCAGCTCCACTAACGCCACCTGCTCTTGTTTAAAAATCGATAAAGTATCTAGCACCAAATACCTTGGTGTTATGCTTGATCAAAGGCTATCGTGGCACTTACACCTAGAACTAATAATGAACAGAGTTAGGAAATTGATTTGGACGTTCAAAACTCTTCGACATGTGACTACTAAGGATCTTATCAAGCAAATTTATGTCTCCCTGGGTCAATCTATACTTACTTACTGTTTGCCAATTTGGGGCGGAGCATCTAAGACAAAGTTTTTGGAGCTGGAGAGGGCACAGAGAGCCTTACTAAAAGTCATGTACTTCAAACCGATTAGATTCCCCACTGAAAGTTTATACTTAACCTCAAACCTTTTGTCTGTTAGGAAACTATATGTACTGCAGATAGCATTAAAAAAACACAAATCCCTTCCTTTCATTACTTCCAAAACACCTTCTAGGAGAAAGAATAAAGTAGCTGAAGATTGTCCAGTGAATACTACATTTGCTACAAGGCAGTATATTAAACAATCTTCCCGTATATATAACGCTCTCAACGAACAATGTGCCATCTACTCCATGACATACCACGACTGCAAAAAAAACACTTACTGAATGGCTCAAGAGCAAAAGTTACGAAGAAATCGAAAATATCCTACACAAGATCAAATAACTAAGAAACACATAATAAAATGTACACATATATCCACACACCCCCAAGCTACACATACCATATAATCATCTTACACACATGCCCACCCACTACATCCCGACAACTACACACACACACTCTCACACACAAACACAGCCACACACACACTCACAAACATATCATACACCCAGTGCGCTCCCATACTGATATAAAATGTTAATTAGTTTTAAATTAGTATTAGTATAAATTAGTATTAGTTTTAAATTAGTATTAGTTTTAAATGAATATTTCTGTTTTGCTTTTATTTCTCACACATTTGAAGAATGAGTGTAAAATGGAGGAGCGGATCCACCTAATACAAGCAAATCTTTGCTTAAAAGGTGACTCCAAACCTAACATAATTATTTACTAAAGTGATGAAATAAACATTTTTATTTTTTATTATTTATATTTATATTTATTTTGGGTCTGGGTATTTGTATGGCCTACAGACAGTTGTTTCGGGTATGGGTATTTGTGTATGTGACTTTAAATGTTTGTAATCGCACCCACGATACAGGAGAAATGCCTAATGTGGGGCCTCAGACCAAGAAAAAAAGATAGACGGCGCGCCGCGAACACCAACAGTGAAGCCACAAAAACCACGCTACTACAAGTAAAAATGTGTATGTTTACTTATAGTAGCGTGGTTTTGCCAAGACCTGCGCTGTCTCGCTAAACCCGATATGATGAAGTGCTGGGATACACTTTGGCAAAGGACTCGAATGATAAAGGGTAAATATTATGGCTCTATTCAACCAGTCATCCCTCCCAAATGTTGGTTTAGTAAACATCAATTTAGTAAATTAGCCACCTCTATTATCATTCGTCTCCGACTTGGTTTTGCATGCACTCCAGTTTTTTTGGCCAAAATCCATGTCAGAGACAGTTCTCTATGTGAATGTGGACTAGATGAGGGTACTCTCGAACATATGTTTTTTTCCTGTCCTCTCTTAACAATCTCCCTTTACGACTTACTTCCTAATAATATTCCCCGTCCAATTAACATTCCTTTCCTATTATCTTTAGCCCATAGTCCTGCTGTCAAAATCCTATATAAATTCATTACGATAAATAAAATAAAGCTGTAGCTAGTAATCTTATTTATATTTGTTTATCATGTTCTCAATGTTTTAACTTTATTTTGTGCCGTTTTACATGTTTTAACAGAATTGTTTTGTCCCTTTTTAGCATGGTGAACAACAGAGGTCATTGCTACAAACACTTATCATTTGTTGTATGATATCACTCTAAAGAAAACCGATTAACTTCATCTTACACCTGGACATTGGCAAAATCATCGAATGTACAACGATGAAGCCATAAATTAAAAAAAAAAAAAAAAAAGAAAAAGCTCTCTGAGTGCGGCAGTTACTAATTAAGTGCAGAAAACAAAACAATCAACTGGCTAATGGAATTCTTACCCACACGAACTAGAAAGTAGGAACGTCCATCCGTACCATATAGGGGATCGCACTGAGTCAAAAAAATATTATTCTAATTAGTCCGTCAGTTAGATTATCTAAAAATATTGGATACGTGTTTTTTGTTTTATCAAATTAATCAAAAATGTACTATCATTATGACGTTTTCGAAGAGTTCACGAGTTTTCGAAGCACTGTATTGTCTTCATTTTTTGTTTATGTTATTTTCTTTTTCTTTTTTAATTAGTCCGTCAGCGGACTAATAAGTTTTTTTATGTCCGATCCCCTATTATGTCAAGGTTCGTATCTTGATTTATTTTAGAGGGTGGGTAATCATCAAATAACTCCTCCCACTCTGGGTGGATTAGAGCAGTGACAGACTTCTACTGACTAAAAACTCACCCATGTTCCTTCTTAGCCCTTTGTGTCCGGGGCCGCGGTATCTCTATCAAACAACCCGCAGCCCATAGTTCGTATCTGAGCACTGATTGTTTATATTTTTAGGACTGTATTTAGCATAGTTGTACGGGTCAAAACGCCATGAAAGAGCATCAGGTATCAGTGGTATGCGACTTACGGCGGTCCTCTATAATAATTTTACTTATCTTTAAATAGAAATATACAAATTCAATATATGAATATCACACAAAAATTATTTTCTTGTTTTTTAGTTTTAAGATCGCGGTTTGTAGTCGGGTTTTAGTTTTTAAAGTATTTTTTTTTTATTCAAAACAATCTCCAAATATGTGTCATCATCTGCCTAGCTTTTGCCCGACTATATGAGTGTCGTATTCCAGTCTAACTGGATGCAGCTGAATAGCATTTTTTCAGGCGACATCCTATCTGACCTCCAACTCAGTTAGTACTGGGTAATGCCATACCCCTTGGTAAGCCTTGTAGTCACCGCTTCGGGCACTGATTACCTGCAACGATGGTCAAAAATGTATGAAACTGTGTGATATTATGTTATTAAAACTTTTAATCCACAAATCTCTGTAAATGCATGTTTTACAGACTTTCAAAGCAAAAACAAATCCGTTAAGATGCAACCTCACCACGTGAACCAATACCCAAACGGCGTCGCCGAACTAATACTGGTATCATCCGGTTCATTCCGCCCGATGGCAGTTTAAAAGCCTATTCTGACTTACTTAAATGGACTTTGTTTTAGCCCGTTTAGACACATCACTCACTTTAATGTACGGGCTAAATAAAGTTGGGAACTACAATTAGTTAGGCTATTTTTGTGGGAGCTGTTAATTGATAGAAGCTAAAAGCTTTTAAATTTGTGAATGCTAGAGTGATATGATAATGCATTCATCAATTATACACTTACTTGTTTATATTCGCAAAACCGTATCTCAGTCATTAATATGTGTACGCATATACAGCCACATATCTCACTCACACCCTAAAACAGACACACCCTCTCACACTCACTCATTCACATAGACACACAAAAAGAGTGTCATACCACTATTGTCACGAGGGTTAGTCGCCATTCCAAGTACCGCTGCTGCTCTCCCTGCGAAGCCCATGCCTACAAAGGCAACGGACCAGCCTAATGATGATGGTTTGAGGGCGGTGGAAAGCAGGAAACATCGTCAGCGAAGCTGTAAGAACCGCTGCATGGGGCAAGGCTCCTGTGGAGCCCAGCGTAAAACTGCGCTCTGCAAAGCCGAACAAACTGGTGTACGTCTCTCGCCTACATTACACCATCAAGGAGTACGTGCGCCAAAAATGGAAGTTCACAACAAGAGTGCAGCTTCTGAAGTCGTGCCGCAACGACATTTAAAGTTTATCATTCCTTCCTTCACAATTCCATGGTTCTTTAGACTACACACATCAAAAGTGTCTAGGGATCAACATATATTTTTGCAATAACTTTTCTCCTGATTGATATTAATTAAAATTTTCTTTAAGAATTCATCAAATAAAGTGTTTTCGTTTGTCACAGTAACGATAAACCAAGTCACCTTTGCATTAATAAAGAAATTTGCCATTTTCCTAATAAAGGGATTTTTGACATTTGAACCACTAACATTAAAGTTCGAAAAAAAGACTGAAATAACAGTTTTCTTTAAAATTTTATTGGGTAACTTAAACAATTAATAATCCGTGTTTCTACCGCGAACACTAACAACACAAGAACATCGGTTTGGCATACTCAAAATGAGTTCAGCCAAATCACGCTGTGGAATGGCCGCCCATGTTCGTTGCAACAACAAAAAAAGGTCTTCTTGCGACTGGATACCCTCCATATTCGGCAGAGCTCTTCTCTGTAGCATATCCCATGCATGCTCAGTCGGGTTCAAGTCTGGCGACTGAGCAGGCCAGGGCAGGACATTGATGTTAGCTGCGGCGAGAGTCTGTCTTACAACTCTTGCGGTGTGCGGTCGTGCATTATCATGCATTAACTGAAATGAGGGACCGATTTGCACTTGTAGAGGAACGATGACGTCTGATACAATCGTCTCAGCATAAATTTGAGCGTTGAGGTTGCCTCTGATCCAAATCAACTCAGTTCTTCCGCCGATCCAAATACCCGCCCATACCATGATGGTTCCACCACTATAAGGATGGACTTCCTGGCAGGATTTTAATCGCTGTTGGCGTCCAGGGGTTCTCCAGTGTCGTATACGTCTTGTATCCGGTCTCATACCAAAACGAGACTCATCAGAAAAGCACACGAAATGCCATTGTTCTTCTGCCCAATTTCTATGTTCAAGAGCCCATTGATATCGAATCCTACGATTGTGCATTGCTATAGGTGGTACCCGTAGCGGTCTTCGGGAATGAAGGTTCACTTCATACAAGCGGTTTCTGACTGTTTGGTCGCTAATTAAGTTCCCTGAAGAGTGATGAAGCCTCACGGCTAACATCATGGCGGTTATTGTTGGAGCTCTTCGAGTTAAGATTTGAATGTATCGGTCTTGTCTCCGTGTGGTGCAGCGATACCGTCCTCCATGGCGCTCAGCCACGGTACCAGTGCTTCGGTAACGTGTCCAAAGTCGACTGATAACACTCTGACTTGTATTCAGAGCTAAAGCCACAGTACGTTGCCGGGAACCAGTTTCTATCATTCCCACGGCTCTGAGCATTTCTTCCCTGCTTAAATGACGTCGCCGCTCCATAATAACGTTGGTTTTAATCAGTAGTAGGGAAACAGTAGCACTAATAATGTCTTCAATGCGTTGTATGTTTTTATAGGGAAAATATTGACAGCTGATTTTCATCTTTTACTCGAATTTGATTCACAGTTCCTGATTCAAATTATGAAATGCACCAAAAAAAATCCATATAAATTTATAAAATCATAAATTTATTACAAAGCCACATCTCAATCTCAAGAAATCCGCATAAAAATGCTTGATCCCTAGACACTTTTGATGTGTGTATTAACACAAAATAAATATTTCTAAGACAACGTTACAATCTCCATTTGGATAAACCTGCTTTACCGAACGAAGAAAATAGAAGCCAAAAATTCTGTTCATAGCTTTTTATTGTAATTTTTTTATAATCATATGTACATTTTGTGAAAGAAATAAAAATTAGAAAATATCTTTATTAGTCTAATAAACATTTGAAAAAAATGGTATGGAGCTTTATTTCAGTCATCATCTGCCTAGGTTTTACCAAATACGGCCTTTTTTTTTTTGCCTTTTTTTTACCACCCATGTTCCTTCTTAGCTCTATATGTCAAGGGTGCGGGATCTCTTACAACATTCCGCGGCCATGACGGGCGTCGGCCCTTGCGGGCCCCTTCCATGTTGCTGACATCTCTTTGAGGCGCGCGTGGCACACGAACGCGCCGTCGACACGGCCTGTTGTCGTCATAAGACGAACGGACAGCGACCCATCACTCACCGTCCACAGGCCCGCGTCTACGGTGGCCGGAAGTCATCACGTGGCCCCCGACGCCCGGAGCGCCTCCCGCGGCGGCTGGGACGAGAGGTTCTCTCCCTCTCGCGTTCCGCCGCCTCCTTCGCTAGCATTACTGCTTCGCAGAAGGAGGCGACAGCGTCCCATTCCTCCTCGCACCGGACCATGGCTTGCACCAGGGCCGGGCGCGAGAGGTCACCGCCGCTAATCGCCGCTACGAGAACACGGCGGGGCTCCGCCGTGTCCTCCGGCCGATCCTTACAATGGTGGCATCCGGGCGTTACCTCCCGCCTGATTCGTTGCAGGTACCTCCCGAAACAACCATGTCCGGTGAGGACCTGCGTCAGACGGAAGGTGAGGGCGCCGTGGCGCCTCTCTAGCCTCTCCTCAAAGAGGGGACTTATGGCCACTGCGTGCCCCGGGGTTGCGACAGTCGCTGTCTCCATGTCACCATGAGATCGCACCGGAGGTCTGTCCCCTGCGCAGCAATTTGCCGTGGCAATGGAGTGACCCCCCGGTGTAGCGCCTCCGCGCGCCATTCATGCAGGTGCGCGAGGACTATCGCCTCCAGATCCCATGGCGGCAATCCGGCAAGGAGGTTCGCCGCCTCGCGGGAGATCGTGCGGTACCCCCGTAACAGCCTTACGGCCATGGCCTTCTGGGGCACGTTCAGGTAGTGGGCGGCCCGCTTCCTCAAAGCAGGCGCCCACACCGGGGCCCCGTAAAGGGCCGTGGACCGCACGATGCGTTTGCCCCCCCCAGATTAGGCAGAAGCCACCTGAAGGCAGCCGCGGCCCGCTCTAGTCTGAGAGCCAAACGTCGGAAATGCTCCACGAAGTTCCACCGGCTGTCGAGGACGAGTCCTAGGACCCCGGGTCCCACCATTAACTGGGATCCCGCCGGCAGCGCATCCCCACGTCCATGGAAGCCCATGGCCTCCGACGTGTGAAGCGCCACCTCGAGACCCAGCTGCCGGATCCTCTCCACGACTATCGCAACTCCGCGTGTCAAATTGTCGGCCGCCGCCTCGTACGACCCATCCTGTGCGCTAGGGATGACCAAATACGGTCTCACAATATGCAGCCGAATACAAAAAGTATAGAAAGAAAGAAAAATTACATGGAGCGAGCAAGTAAAGGGTCTTCATTCATCCCGTCGCGGTCGGGGCTGCGGGTTGTTCAGAAATTAACGCAGCCTCGACATATTGGGCTAAGAAGGAACATGGGTGGTTTTTAGTCAGTAGAAGTCTGACACTCTATTTTGCTCTGCCCAAGAGCGGGAGGGGTTATTTGATGATTTTCAACCCACCAAAAAAAAGGGTCTTCATTCATAAATTAATATATTTACAGCTACGATTATTCTACTATCGTCGCCAACAGGATGAACAGATAACACAGCTCTCTCCCCTATGTGCAATGAAGCGTATACACAATAATACACCTCGCAATCTAATTCTCTCTCGACCGAAAATAGAAATTGTGTGTGAATGTGCGCCAAAACACAAAACAACTATTCTCAAATAGTGATGCATGATCCGATACGATGGTTTAGAACTTTAGAGAATCGATATTACAGGATGCGTTACTCCGATAGTTTGGATCTTTAACAATTTATAACATAACATGCTTGTAGTCTGTAGTTCACGAAGAACTTCTTGTTTACTTCACATGTTTGTAACCGTGCTACATTGTCTTAAACTGCATGATCTGTCAATAAAGAGTAAAATATTCCTTAAAAATACACACGTCACACACACAAATCACATTTATTTTTTGATTTGCAGGCCTTTTTATTTACTTGGTTAATATTATCAACTGACTCCTCCCGCTCTGTGCGGAGCGGAAGGTAGTGTCAGACTTCAACTGACTAAAAATCACCCAACTTCTTTCTTAGCCTTTAACTTTCTGGGGCCGCGATATCTCCGTCGAACAACCTCGGCCTGCTGGCAACAATTTCTTTTGAAATGAGCTGTGCCTATGTCAAGTTCTTTCAATCAACCTTGAACCTAATGCTTTAACGACACAGTCTTAAAATTGTTGTTGTACTCGAGAGGGATTAATAAAATCGATACGATATTTGCATTCGTATCGATTGATACAAATCTCTATTCCCAGAGCGAATATTAACAAATCTATAGGAGCGTTTGTGTAAACAAAACTATTTACGTTACGTTTACGTTACGTAACAGAGTTTGTGGAGCGTTTGTCACCCGTTCGTGTTTCATGATTGTGCTGTTAGCGTATTATTTAGGTTTTTAGTGCAAATTGTCGTTGTTATGTCATTGAGTTACGGTTGGTATTTAAATTGCTGTCACCAATGTGGTCTGATTGATAAAATATCTTCTTTCGAATTAAAATATGTAATTATCAATTTAATTAGCTACTTTTAAAATCAACTGCCTAACATGTTTCCAACTGTGTGTTTGCTTCTAGTCCAACTCTATCTGACTATGGGGTATGGGGTATGCCCCATAGCAAGACTGGTTATGAGACTTTTGGGTATGATTGCCTTCAATTATGGTTGTTAAATATAAAAATCTACAATTTCCAGCGCTCATTGTGCTATCCGATGCTCGAAGGAAATTCGGTGTGTAATTTATAGTCACTCATCCACGGACTGACCTAGGCAAGCGTTGATATAGTAACATTGAAGATAGGCCCGTGCGGCTGTTATTAACTAGCCGAGTTCAAGTGTATTTTTCATCAACATTATTTACTCACGACTTAGTGTGCTTGCCGAGGCATGGAGGTATCAGGCGTAGGACTCACGACTTAGTGTGCTTGCCGAGGCACTGAGGTATCAGGCTTAGGACCCATGGCTTAGTGTGCTTTCCGAGGCACTGAGGTATCAGGCTTAGGACCCATGGCTTAGTGTGCTTTCCGAGGCACTGAGGTATCAAGCTTAGGACCCATGGCTTAGTGTGTTTTTTGAGGCACGGAGGTATCAGGCGTAAGACCCATGACTTTGTGTGCTTTTCGAGGCACTGAGGTATCATATAATCACTAAAAATTCCTGATTGAAAAACCCAATTCACTTATTGCCTGACACGGGTATCAAACCCAATGCCCCACGCTCCGCAGTCGCACTTGCTACCGCAAAACCAACGAAGCAGTTCAAACGATGACAATGAGAACGTGGCCTTATTAGTATCTGTTGATAAGCTGATCTTCTATTCACAGCTATATCTTATGTCATCGTTTTGTACAGCATTCCTGAATCACGTTTACCAAATCAATGAATTTTCGCTAATCACTACGCTAATTAATGAGCGATTTCTGAAATACGGCTTTGTATTGGTGGAATCTCATTTGATTGTGAGTACTAATTTGGGTACAGACACGTTAAGTTACAGGCGCCAAAACGAACACACTAGACAAACCAAAAATATTATAATTCACAATTGAATAGAGGAATTCCTCAAGCCAATGAGGATTGATTAGTTTAATTTTAATCAAATCAAATCAATCAAATCAAAATCATTTATTTCAAGTTGGCCAGTTACAGGCTCTTTTGAATAGTCGAACAAATACTAAATTTTAATAAGCTAATAAACTAAGCTACAGTCCCACTCACAAGGCATAATAACTGTCAGTGTACTGTAGTTGCCGATTCCAAAGCGTTGGTCTCATGAGAAGAATGGCAAGAAACTTCATGGATACTCTTTTAAATCATAATATTGTTACAAAACTTTGGTTACATCATTCATATCGAGATTGGTATATTATCATGTGAGAACGATGTAGCAAGTTGTGCACGATAAGTGTCGACAGTAAAGCCAAAACGACGATTTAAAAATAATATAATAATATAATAATTTAAAAAATGCAAAACAATATAAGGTGTCAATCATTTATCATCATTCTCCTGCCCTAATCCCTATTTATTTAGGGTCGGTGCAGCAGTCTTCTTCTTCCATACTTCTCTGTTACTCGTCATCTCAGTTCTCATCTCGTCAGCAGAAGTCTGACGGGACCAGAGCGGAAAGACTCATTTGATGATTTTCCACCAATGATATATTAAAACTATAGATACGCGTTGTCCGCCCTCAAAAATGACAACATCAAATGAAGCCAATTGACCACATCGCGCTTAGTTACGCACCAACCTCTCGCGCGATGCTACGTTTGTTCTTAATTTAAATCGTGTGTGTAAACCTGCGCGAAACATAAAGACAACAGGCATCAACAGGCATCCCGCTGTACGGTGTCATATTTTCTTTCCCTTTCTTTACGCGTAAAAGTAGTTATATAATATTTTCGCCGCTTTGAAGCGCCGCCATGTTAGTTCATGACGTGTCTATATATAATACGTCATTGTTTCCCACACCCAAAAAAAAAAACAGTCAACTCCTTTCTAGCCATAATTATCATTCTTCACACGGTCCACCTATCGTCTCTTTGGTCTTCCTCTAATCTTATAGCCATCTTTTCAAACTCTTATAATCATTTCTCGTTAAAATGAAAACTCTGGTTTTAACCCACTTCCATCTAACCTTAGGCTAGATTGTAATGAGATTAGGGTTCGTCATTTTGATGAACACTAGAATAAGATACAAAAAAAAACCACTTCCAAAAAGGAGGAGGTTATCTATTCGTGTATAATTGTTTTTTTTTATGTGTGTCCTCGCATTTGTCGACCGATTTTCATTTTTTTTTTGTTTTGAAAGTGTATACTTCCGAGGTGGTCCCATTGTCAACAAATCAGGATCTAATAATGGGATCCTTGTAAAATCGAGGGGAACCCTTAAACCAACCCCGATTAACCGACTTTAAAAAAAGGAGGTTCTCAATTCGTCGGTTTTTTTTTTAAATATAATCACCGATTACTCGAAGTCGCCTGAACCGATATAGAATATTCTTTTTTTGTTGAAAAGGAGATATCCCAAGGGTGGAAACATGATAAAGAAGTCAGGAATTGATGATGGCATCTTAGATAAATCGAGGGCAACCCTCAAATTTTATAGGCACGTATTACGTGTTTTGTGTTATTTCTAATGCTTTTCAATATTCGCATCAAGCAGTCTTCTACTTACTAATTACTTCATATTGATGAGCTGATGATGGAAGGTATAAATCTTCAACGGTTAGGAGTTGGAGGATAATTCTTTATTATAATATTATGGGGTCGTATAAATGGTTGTATTCTTTCAGGTTATCTAGGTGAACTGATTATGGAAGGTTCTACTCCTCAACGGCTCGAAGTTGAAAGCAATAAATAATAAGGGAATCTTGAATGTTAAGGGCTTGTAGTAGCATGGTTTTTGTGGCTTCACTGTTGGTGTTCGCGGCGCGCCGTCTGCCTTTTTTTCTTGGTCTGAGTTTTTTTTTCAAAAATGTGAAAAAACAAAAACACAAAGGGTGAAAAAAAGAAGTTACTCATCACTTTTGTGTTTTTGTTTTTTCAAATTTATTTTTTTTAAATGTGGTTCACCTTTATTTGACTTTCACAAGAATACTACTACCTCATGAGAGTAATTCTTGTGGTCAAGTCTAACAGCAGCGTCTTGGAAGCCATCTTCGAGCCAGCCTTCTTGACTTGAGTAAATAACCGTAGCGTAGTTTTGCTATACATGAACTCTAAATGGTCAGTCGTTACGAGTTTTCCTACTTGACATATCAGCTTTTAATTGATACGGTATAAAAATTACAACTACTTATAGGGAGAGCCCTAGACTTATATTGATTATGTTTGTAAATTTTACAATCATTTGGATTTGAGTGAACGCCCTACAAGGACATACACTGAACTTGTTAGTGATGTTCTTCAGAAAGGTCGGTTGCGTATTGACGGTATGACTAACAAAATGAACGTGGACCAAGCAAACACAGTATATAAAGACCGCCACAGATGGCGTTCTGTTGTGCCTGCCAACAATAATGCATGTAAAATGCGTGTGGTGTTACTTACAAAAATATATTAACCACGACAGTGGAAATACCGATCATAAATATATTCATCAGAATTTGAACTTCACGACATTAAGGACATACTTGGATGACATCGTCATAACTGTGTTTCATGATTCAATAGTTAGCAGTATATTTAGAAGTAATAGTGAAAATTGAGGCGGGGATGTCGTTTAAAGGTGTGAAGGAAGGAAAAACAAAATATTTTCCTTTATTCGCAATTATGATATATTTATAAGCTTTTATTTAACTTGCCTTGTTAGTTTGTTTGTTAGTAGGTATGTATTTTTCAAATATAAAAGCAGAATTATGAATGCAAGCAAAATAAATACGAGGTCATATCATACGATATTAAAGTGTAGTGTACAATAAGTAGCTAAGTTTTACCACTACAAATAGTCAAAGTTCTCTTGTAACCTTAAGCCCCGTGCACAACCTCAGGTGATGCAAAGGCTGGCATAGCGTTGGAATGTTCGATCAATGCTGGCTCGAGTCATGTTCTAGAAATGTTTGCTGGCAGTGTGTCACCGTATGGTGTTGTTGACCATGTTACTAACCGTATAGAAGCTTCTGCTTGAAAGAAAGTTTTTAAACTGAACTCATTTTTCTTCGCATTCACTGACGCAACAAACGTGTCGCTCGAACCAGTAGTTTGTGGCTAAGCATTATTTCCCTCTACAGCAAGTCAAAGTTGCATCTCATTGCATCTCTTGTTACCTAAAGAGCTGCCGTTAGACAGTTATTGTTCTTTGTAAGCGCACCTGTGCATATTTTATGCATATGCACTGTCGTTACTAGCCTTACGACGTCATTATATTGTAACTCGTGTAACAGGTCGGGAAATGGCAAGGCTTATGCTCTGAGTACGAGTTTCCTTACGATTTTCGCTTGGGTATTTTTTTTGCTTTGTACAGCATAATCGACCTATAATTTTCCCACTGACTCCAGGCCTCTACTTTATGAAAGGGAATGGGCTATAATCCACCACGCGGGTCCGTGCGGATTAATGATGCTTTTTACAAGAGGCTCAATTAACACTAGCCTTGACGCAGCCGAGAGGCATCGTGGCAGCTGTATTAGAAGATATTGGGACTGATGACAACCAAATTGTTGTGATCCATGTCAGCCCCGAGTCGAAAAAGTTTGAAGTCATGTGGGCTCTCCTCATGACTACCTGTAGTGAGGTGGCTCTTCTGAAAGAAAGAAAAGAAATAAATTAAGAAGAAGTTGACTAAGGCTAACAGTACAGTGCAGTACTTATACGATTTTCAATAGTGCATACAAAATATTTTAGAGTTCGATTTGAATTGATTCTTTGTCCAGACGAAGTTGTTAATAAATAAAGATGTTGCCATTATTATGTCCTCCACTGTAGTTTCCAAACTTTAAACCATGAAAATATTTACACAATATTTACCCAAAAACATCCCTAAAAGTATCCTAAAGTACCAAAACGACGCCCAAAGTTCAGCAAACTTAATCCACAAGAGCGATCCATTTTTAACCCCACATTAGCATTATTAGTCAGTCACCCAGCTGTAACGTCCCACCAAGGTCCATTGAAGCTTTATCTTAAAATAGAATATTCCAGAGCCGGCCACATCTTATCTGTTTCCATCTCATACAATATTTATGCGTGAAGAACACAGAATGTCGATTACTCGTCGGGATGCGAAGATGTTGGGTTAATAGATGAGCTCTAAACAGAAATGGTAAGGTCCAGTTTTCCACTGGAGCAGATCAAACAGCAATTAGTACAAAAGGATCGAACAATCACAAAAGAAGCGAAGTCGGTTTCAACAAATGCGGTTAGTCGATTCCAGCACGTCTCCTGGCCGCTCTTATAGAACCTTAAGATTAGATCTCTCTGTTTCATTGCTACTATTGATATCCACCACCACGTAGCAGGCATCTGTGTTGGTTTATGGCAAACTCCTAAACACGGAAAGATTCGTGTCAAAATAATCAAATAGCACTTTCTTCATTGAGACACGTTGCAAATTGTGGACCTCATCTGAAATTCCCTGCACATAGTTCGTGCTCTATACAACAAAAAGCCTTTGCAAGGGTCTAAGCCAGTTGCAGACACATTATGATTGAAACTACGCTCAGATTCCCATGAATACTACGCTCCCGCCGCATCCATTGAGAATACATCTATTCTCCCGCTCCTGAACTGACGACCCTATGGCGGGAAAGAGACAGCATGCTTATCACACAACACTTAAGTTTAAGGTGCTCTTTTGTAATCTTTATTGAGTGGCTGTAAATTGACTTTTTAAAAAACCCCTCACAACTCAAGGAGTGTTTTGTACTTTGGAGAATATTATACAGGGTGTTTGGTAGGGAGCTGTACATACGCCTAGGGTAGAAACTAGGGATAGTCTGCTACCTACCCCCGCCCATTATATTGACCTTGGCCTCAAGGTTTTTTTTTAATTTATTATTATTTTTTATTTGATTTTTTGACTAAAACTACCTGTAGCTCAAAATCTATCCATGGGACCGGTCGGCTAATGGTCTTGTTTTAATCGTTAGAGTCTTAGGGTCCTGCAAAAAATTATTTTACACCAGAAAATTGTGGAGAAGAAAAGTTATGGGGCCTGAAGTACCGTAGTAAGGTAAAGAAATAATTTTAAATTAAAAAAAAACCTTGAGGCCAAGGTCAATATAATGGGCGGGGGTAGGTAGCAGACTATCCCTAGTTTCTACCCTAGGCGTATGTACAGCTCCCTTCCAAACACCCTGTATATTAAACTGAAGATGTAATTTTTTGTTTGCCGAAGTAGGTACTTAAGTAAGCGTTTTTTGTGTACCTTTGGGAAATGATTTGGCTGGTGGTTTTAGCTTAATAGGGTCTGTGTGCTGTGGCGTGAAATTTTTAAATTGATGATTGTGGTTTATGATGTTTTTTATTTCTTTTGCTTGCGTTTCACTTTGTTTCACGTTATGAGTCGTATTTAGACAATTACAAACCTGATAATTTATTTATTTATTTTTTACTTACCAATTACTATTATTTATTTCATCACCGCTACTCTCAAAACGGTGAAGGAAAACATCGTGAGGAAACCGGCATGTCTTAGAATCAAAAATTCGAAGACATGTAACATCTACCAATCCGCACTGGGCCCGCGTAGTGGATTATAGCCCGTCCCTCTCCTAGAGAGGAGGCCTGAGTCCCTGCAGTGGGAACATTATAGGCTGATGATGATGATGATGGGTGTAAAAAGAACCAAGCCACAAAAATGGAGAGGGGGAGAATGGGAATGCGGGGGGGCATTCCAATTCTCCCCCTCTCCATTTTTGTTTTTAACCTTCTAGTTATGAAGTTAGTGGATTAGTTTCAACTATTTCACATTTTTTTTTAAATAAATATTTTCTCCCGAAAAGTTGTTTCCCAGCAATATTTTTTGTTTAGTCTATCGAATGCATGGTTGACGGCTGAGGCTGAAGGTTCTGTTTACACCTTTTTTTGGGGGGCGGGAGAGATCATCAAGTCATTCTAGGCAGAGCGGTAGGGAGTGACCGACTTATACTGACTAAAAACCACCCATGTTCTTAACCCTTTGTGTCGAGGCCGCCGAGAGGTCTGTTTACACCTTGTATTTCGAGGTATGGATTCTCAGAGACTTTTAACTTACAACCCCTGTTGCAGGTTACAGTTTGACCATCCTCACAAAGTAAGAACCTCAATTCCAGGAGACTGTTTATTTGAGGTGAACAGCTGATCAAGGAAGCGCCAATATTAACCTATACGCTTGCTCGCGCGTACAATAACCCGTAGGGACACTCCCAAATGTCAGCACAGTGCCAGAATATCCTCCAATTTCCTGAGAATCTAACTACTATTATAAATGCGAAGATTTGGATGGATGTTTGTTACTGAATCACGCCTGAACAGTTATACGGATCAGAGAGAGATTATAGTCTAGAATAGCACATAAGCTACTTTTTAGGGTTCCATAACTCAAAAGCAGAAAACGGAACCCTTATAGGGACACTCGTGTGACTATCTGTCTGTCCGTCTCTCACAGCCAATTTGCTTCGAATCTAATGGAACGAATGAGTTTAGGTATACATAATAATATGTATTTTTATTACCCAAACACAGACGTAATCTCCGATATTACTGAGCCTAAAATATTGAAAAAGATACAGAAATTAGTTGGACACCTTATAGATTACAATAAAACTTATAGTGATGTTATATGACAAAACCATCGCCCACTAAACCGCCACTGGTACAGTCAGCATCAGAAGTAGATTAACACTACTCAAATTTTCAAATCAGGGTTATTTATAAAAACTTGTTAAATATTACTCGTTAGTAAAAAGTTATTGAAGAGCAAGGCAGATTTCAAACAAAAATGTTTGTGACACATTTAAAATAATAGCTGGAGTCTTGTATATCAACTAATTGAAATTAGGAAATGTTAAGCTACTTCTATTGCTGACCGTACTTTAGAATTCTCACGAAGATATCGTCAGGATCCTATCGAGTAACCTAACCAAGTAACAGTGGTTAATCCTGTTACCAAAGTAAAAAGCCACGACTTAATACCAGGTGACAAAACTTAAAAGTTAAGTGAAAAGCGCTTAGTAGAAAAGGAATGGGTACCTTGGACTTTGTAGAGTTTAGTCAGGGAGGATAAGTGAAAATGCGTCGAAAAGACAATACAGTGATTCAGTTTTGCAGGACATTGGACAAGTAGGGTAATTTATGTAGATAAGTATTGAAAAGGGATGTTTTCTGACAAAAATAATATGATCCTGTTTAATCCGTCAGTTAGATTATCGAAAATATTGGATGCGTGTTTTCAAGTTAGTCATTCAAATTAATAATTTACGAAGATAAAACGGTACAAAAAGATTGCAATGTGTCGAATGTCTCAATCTAGGTACATCTCTGAATCATTGGGTTTCAATAAGGTATATAATAAATAATCAAACCCTACAGCATCACCTGTACACGACTCTGATAAAAAATATGTATAAATTATCAACCAACGATTACTTTAAGTGCCAAAATACAAAGATACGCATCCAAATTTTTACCTTGCACTACTTGCTCCGCAGTTTGGTAAAAAAATGCTAGTTCTTTAAACTTTCCACGGAAACTAAACTACGTTAGTACGGATGTTAGCGCTGCCGCAGGAAAACATCGGGACGGCATCAGCGCGATTGAAAATCCACCGCAGAAAAACAACACCTACCTCCGCATCCGGCTCCTATTCACTACGAACTTTGAAATTCAGTTAGGCTTTTAATCCAGTTTTTATTTATTTTGTTACTGTTATTATTGACCAATATACATCATCCCAAAAGAGGGAAAATGCTACTGCCTATGCCGCCAAATATTTTCGATTAAGGACCAATGTGGATTGGTCGTTGGTTATGTCCAACTCTCATCTTCTACGAGGTCTATCGTCGAGGCAACGGCTGCTGTTGTTGTTGTTGTTGTTGTTGTTGTTAATAGTATTTTTATATGTTAGTACAGATGAACCAGAAAGGCATACTCTTCATGTTTTAAATCATAAAGAACGCCACCCGTCACTTTGTACCACATTATGTAGTATCAGTAACACAAAGAGAAATTTTTTACAACAAACTGAATAAAATTGCATTTAATATACCTACTTACTTAAATGTTTTACATAACTATTCAGGACCTTCTATGAAGACAACAAATAGTTTTGTGCATCAAATAAGTCTCGTAAAAGATTACCCCAATTACGAGAGGAGATTCCAAACATTACATAATTTAAAATCTCTGTATCTGATATTTAAATATCTCAGATATGCTGTATATAATGATACCGTTGTCAATATACATGACCTCCAAAAGATAATTACGACATAATTTAATCACGCAAAATGACAGTGCAAATATCCAAAACTCCAATATTATGTTTATTTTAAGATTAGTACTATTACATTTTCTGTTCGTGTGTTAAAGGTGTCTTTTAGTCCTGACGATACGATTTTCCATGATCCATTAATTAGCAGTAGCTCTTCACTTCGTGTCTCCATCACATTTAGATATAGGTACATGTCTAGTAAAATATGGATATGGCCTTTCTTTGTGTAGTTTCCCGTTAAACTGCTTTTTTTTACAACATTTTTTACCGCTTTGCCGTACCCGTATGAACGATGGCGTATTCGCTCGCCGATTGCTTTGGTTACGACGACGTGGCCAGTCTATTAACTCAGCAAAACATTATGATATGTAACGATTGTTTCGTAAATCTAAAGATTTTATGATAAATTCTAAAATTCGGCAAGAACAAAGTCTTCCCACCCACAATCTCAACGACTAAGTAAAGAAAACACAACGGTTCTTGATTGATTTGTTCTGCCCACTCAGAGATCCCTTGTTTTGCAGGCATATGGTTTATCGTTGTTTGCTAGTATATGGGCGTGATAAAGAAGTCATTTGCTCAACTTATTTGCTGCTTTGGTCTGACCTTTGTTTGAATAGGGTTTGCGCTTAAGTCTTGTAACATTGACAGTCCGTCGAAAAATTCGCATAGGTTTACAATTTTTTTTTTGACTAGAGTCGTAAAAGAATCACATTTATTTTTGGTGCAACATAATATTAGTTACATGCTTAATAACTACGTATTTTTTTAAAGTTCATAAAATTCGCTCTTGTTATGTTAATCAGGCGTTGAAAAGAGGTCTCTCGCGCCGATTTGTTTCCGATTCAGAATATTCTTTTCGCCTTTGAACATGCGCAGTGGCAATTATAAGCGTGATGTTATGAATTATGTATAAATGTACAAAATTATTTAAAGTAGGTAGTAAAATCGTTTTTCTGTCCATAAAATTTCCTATTACCATTTATTTTTCAGAATATAGCCCCACAGTTGAGAGAATAATATATCGTCTCGCAACCGTGTCGTTACATGTAAATACGATCTTTGAACAACGATGTTAATTAAGTATTTCGCACCAATCCCTTTCAATCAGATTCGGCATTAATACGTTTAGAATCGAGTTCATTGCTTTTAACTGAATAATCCTCTTGTTACACGTATTGTTGTTAACAATACTTAGTTTCGTGTATTTAGAGGTCGATAAATTAGTTTAACTTAAGTAGTAGTGGGCAGGAAACATTGCTCGTAGAACGAGGCGGCCGAAAAGTTCTGGAGTGGCTACCGCGGACTTAAAGACGTTGTGTTGGAAGGCCTCCCACTAGATGACCCAATGACGTAGCGGAAGCAAAAACTATTTCTATAATTCTGGACTGAGAGTAATCTGTTCATGCCTAAAAGATAAATTGGAATTATACAATTTATTGTTCTATCTATGATCTATTCATATTCCCATCATATAATCTCGTCATTTCTTTGTAAGAACTTTTAACCCCCACGAGAACAGTAAACTAATATTCTAACACTATTTTTGTGTCTACTAAGTAAATAAAAAAGCTGATATCCAGTACCTATCATCCAAAATCGTCATCCTCACCAGCCTACAGCAGTCAACTCCTGAATATAGGCCGCTCTTCGCTAAACTTAACCTTAGGGCGAAAATTCCAGGGCACGCCACGATAGTGGCGGTAAGACCCCTCTCTGAGGAGTGGCTAGAGAGGCGCCACGGCGCCTTCACCATTCGTCTTAGCACCATTCGTCGTAGGTCCTCACCGGAAAGTGTTGTTTTGGGAGGTATCTGCACCAAATCAGGCGGGAGGAAACGCCCGGATGCCACCATTGTGACGATCGGCTGGAGGACACGGTGGAGCACACGGTGGAGGTGTGCCCCGCTTGGGCGGAGCCCCGCAGTGTTCTCGTAGCGGCGATCGGCGGCGGCGATCTCTCGCGCCCGGCCCTGGTGCAAGCCATGGTCCGCGGCGAGGAGGAATGGGACGCCGTCGCCTCCTTCTGCGAAGCAGTGATGCTAGCGAAGGAGGTGGCGGAACGCGAGAGGGAAAGAGCCTCTCGTCCCAGCCGCCGCGGGAGGCGCTCCGGGCGTCGGGGGCCACGTGATGGCTTCCGGCCACCGTAGACGCGGGCCTGTGGTCGGTGAGTGATGGGCTAGCTCGCCGTCCGTCCACCTTACGACGACGACAGGCCGTGTCGACGGCGCGTTCGTGTTCCACGCACGCCTCAAAGAGATGTCAGCAACATGGGAGGGGCCCGCAAAGGCCGACGCCCGTCGGGGCTGTGGGTTGTACACTAGTTATCGCGGCCTCGACATATAGGGCTAAGAAGGAACATGGGTGGTTTTTAGTCAGTAGAAATCTGACACTCCCAACCGCTCCGCTTCCGCTGTTGATATCCCACACTAAATATTGGATACGTATTTTTTGTTTTATCAAATCAATAAAAAATGACGAAGATAAAACGATTCAAAGATTTCAGTGGGGGTAGGTGACGTCACTGACCGCTATAATATGTCATACTAATGACTTAGAGTATACCGTCACACGAGTTTTCAAAGTACTGTCTTGTCTTCATTGTTTGCTTACGTGAAAAAAGAAAAAAATACGTGTGCAATAGTTTTTGGTAATCTATGTGACGGACTAATTCGATTTTCTTTTGTTGACATTCCTATTACACTTCTTGCAAGATAGTCAAATACTTCTAAAATTTGAACTAAGTTATTTCAAAGTTGTAACTATGTACCTACTCTGGGATAATTTTCTATGAAATTGTTTCCGCTCGAACTCATCCCAAACCTTTTCAGAACAAGAATTTGTAATGGCTGCAAAATTGAATTATAAATTCCTGTAATTATTTTAACTTGGGACGCGTGACTAAGGTAGATCAAAGACGACCTTCTTATTTGGTTACCTGCTTTTGGTGTAGGTACCTACCACAATGTCGGAAGAAATGTGACCTGTTCCTTGGTTTAGACGAATGATGTTAGTGGCCTTTTAGTCTCCAACCTAATTATTTAGTTTTTTGAAAAAAAATATAAACTCTAACACTAAAACTAAGAAAACATTTAAGAAGTTTTGATACTATTTAGCAGTTATTCTGTTAAATCAATTATTCTGACTAGACGTTTTATACTGATTTGAGTGAAATTTTAAATAAACGGGAAACAAATTATTTGAATATACAGTCGTTACAGGTTACAGGTAGTCAGTAACCTAAAAATCTGACAATCAGTTGCACCAAGGGTTATCGTATTACCCAGTACAAACTGTATTGTTGACATCAGATCGATAGGCAGTCACCTAATGTAAGATACTGGTATTCGGCTGCATCCGCAAATACATGAAGCCATAAGCCATATGGTTGAGACTTGGGACAATGCTATGTAGATGATTGTTTTTAATAGACTGATATTCATCATCAACCTATTTCATTCCTATTTTACCCCACTGCAGGGACTCAGGCCTCCTCTCTAAGTGAGGCCAAATAATCCACCACGCGTGCCCAATGCGAGTTGGTAGACGTCACATGTCTTCGATTTTTTTGGTTCTAAGACATACAGGTTTCCTCTCGATGTTTTCCTTCACCATTTTGAGAGTGGTGATGAAATAAATTACGCAAAGTAATGCGCCTGCCCACGACTTACTGTGATTTGACGCATACAATAGGCATGACGAAAGATTTTGAAATCCTCTTCCGTAATGTGGGTACATCTTTTTTATTTACGAAAAAACCTTTATTTCAGTAATAAAGTAAAGTTTAACGAAGATATAAGCCATTTTTGAAAAAAAAATTAAATAGAGCGCGAAAACAGCTCGCAGTGTCATGGCGTCGGGTCTGACGTCACGCCTATGTAAACATGGAAATGTCAAAGCGCAGCTAGAGGAAACTAAAACAAACATTACCATAATTCGTGTGTTAAAAATGAATAACAAAGTTTATAAGTGGTGTGCGGTGCCTCAGTGTAAAAACATTGATGTGTTTTTACACTGAGGCACCGCACACCACTTAACTCACCACCAGCAATAGTTTTAGCATTACATTGAATGCCAAAAATGTTGTCCTCTGGACCTGCATAGCTGACCCGGTGATTATGATAGTAGGTTGTTACTATGAGAAAAGATACTAGTACATGCTTTGTAGTTACAGAAATTTACTCCTTTTGTTGGTTATTAACTCAGTAGCAAACTTTTATTACAAGTTGCGAAGGAGCTAACCTCAAAAATAAACTGACAAGTTTATTGTAAAAATAACATATGAAAGTGAAAATAAACTAAACTCCTACAAGCACAAAACGAGTTTGTTGTATTTTTATAGTGTTAGATACTTACAAAATTTACTTACAGGGAGGTTTTCATATTTCGGAACGAATAAAGAATGCTCAATTCGCTGGAAGTGCTACCTATCTACTATTATACTGCCCCAGATAACCTTTACGCAATTTTAAAACTGGTTTTGTGCAGCAATTCCAGCGACCACGCGAATTACAGTAAAATTGAACAAAATAATCTTGAAAATGGGCACGGTTGTATTGCAATATTTGCTGAACTGAATATGAATCTGCTTTGTGTAGTCAGGCACATTTATATGCTGTTGCTGCTTGAAAAAATCTAATTAATTTGCGTTATTTTGGAACACAAATTCTCTGGAATAGGATTCATAAGTTTATTCATTTCTATACTTTATTTTGGTAACTTTATCGAATTGATAGATTCCACGAGGTTGTGCCTCATCCATCAGTACGTAGTCGCATATTTCTAGGCATATTTTTCCTATTTTGGCGCTCAAAGACGTTAATTGCTAGACCGAGACCAAAGCGTGTCTGTTTCTATCTTTAAATGATGATTCTGAGCGACAGATAGACAGATAGGAGCATTGTAAATATATGCCGTACGGGACATATCAACGACAAAATTGACGAACATCTCACTTCTAGAACAAATCTTTTCTATCGTTAAATAAGGAACTCTGTTACAAAACATGCTCAGTAGATAGGAAAAATCCAGAAATAAAACCAGAATAAAACCGAATGAAAAATCAATTTCAGTTCCACCCTCATTTACAGCAACCGCACCGCATTGCATTCGATAATGATTTTCCACTCCAAACACTAACGATAATGGGTGTTTTACTTACTCATTAAGTCCTACTTAACATGAATTAATTACAATCATATGATGTATTTGTTTTGGGGTTTATTTGTGTCATATATATGTGTTTGCCGCTTAATTAAGCGATCAAAATAATGGGTGACGGCCTTATAGAATGTGTCAGCCTGGGATCGTCTATCACAATCCACAGCCTGAATTGTCCCACTGCTGTTTATAGGTCTCACTTTTTAAGTGCCTTTTAACCACGCTGGCAACAAATACATCGTCTGTCCATTGCGCCACCAGGCCACCAGCCTTTTCTTTTCCAGGTCTTGGACGCCACTCAGTCACAGTTTTGCTACACCTAAGTATTACGAGTATTACTGTGCTTGCTAGGTGTCCTGTCCAATTATATATTTTGATTCCTAAAGGTAGTACAATTTCCACTATCAAAGACCAGTAATGGCACATTTATCACACAGCTACATTTAAACTAGCTATGTTATTGGTTACTTTACTCATTTTCCTCGCTGCACAGCCTCGCACAACTCTGGTTGCACAACGCAGCGTTACCGTTTGGTACGACGAGCTATACGTTCACTCTCGCGTTTGCTATTAATATTATGACAGGCGCTTCAATCAGTTATATCAAAGTGCTGCTATAACAAGAATGAAAGTAGTTAGTCTAAGGACTGCTTTGACTTCTTGTGCTTTTCTAGTAGACAACTCATGTTCTATCCAGTAGGTACGTACTAAAAGTAATTAAATTCTTAAAGGACCTACGGCAGAATGTCCAGCTCTCACTAATCATTAACACTTTAAACGGAATATTTCCATTTGTATTGTATTCTCGATAAAAATAAAAAACTTTCTTTAATCCGCCGACTTACCGACAACTTCCAACCACGGTCCACGGTCAATGTGCCACTTGAACGCACCATGGCGTAGTGCATAATAAAGACTTAAGTACTAACTTAGTTCAAAAGGTCTATATTATGATATTAACTAACACAAATTGTTTTTACCACATATATTCAAGGGCCACCATTGCCTGACAATATTGTTTGTTGTTAATACTTTTCTTAATTTAGTAACACGGCGGCGACGTCGTCAGTGATATCCGTAGGTACATACACACGGCCCGCCACAAAGATTTCCATATTGTAATCCGTTGAGGTCATGAGGCACGGTAAACGTTATTTAGGACTATTACGCAAACGATCCCACCGAATGTTGGCACCAAGCCCGTTCTATGTATGGATTTTGTAACTTACAGTACCAACATGAAAAATCGAGAGAGGTTATCGATTCAATGCTGTTTTAAGCCACCTTATTTTTATCGAGTCTGCCTAAAAAATGTACCATTTGTAAATCTATAATCGTAAGGAAAAAAAAGACCTTTGACGGCACGGTTGGCGCAGTGACTGAGCGCTTGACTGCTGCTCTACGTGTCGCGGATTCGATCTCCGCACGGAACATATTTTTATACTAGCTGTGCCCGCGACTTCGTTCGCGTGGTTGTCGGAAACTGGAATGCGTCGCTTGGACGAAAGTACATTAAATCATTGCCCTGCGTTAACTTACTGACGCTGTAGCAAATAAGAAGAGGGTAATACAAAGCACTGAGTATGTCTAATACTAAAGTTTGATTGATGGATGTTTGTTAATCAACCACATCAGAACGCCCGAACGGATCTTGATGAAATTTGAAACCGAGGTAGATTATAGTCCCGTCGGGGCTGCGGGTTGTTCGCAAGAGATACCGCGGCCTCAGAAGGCTAAGGGCTAAGAAGGAACATGGCTAGTCTTTTAGTCAGTAGAAGTAAATGAGAATAAAGAAGAACGAAGGAAGTTCCAACTATTTCGGGTACATCGATGTCAGAGTCCAAGTTCGACATGGTGGGGGTACGAAATAATAGTCTCAACACTGATAACAAACGCCTATTTATACTATATATACACTTCCGATAACAAATTAACAAAATCTCAAACAATCAAGCCGATGGAAATGGATTTAGTACGGAAACGCGGCAAGTTAGATACAGACAGGTCAAACGACCGTTCGCGCTCATGTCTCAACGAAAAGTCCCATCCCTCAAAGTCTAATGCGTCTAATGTCAACGACAATCAACCACACACTCCCTTTCGCTCTGCCCAAGAGCGGGAGATGATTGCCCACCCCCCTCAAAAGAAAAAGGTACTTTATAGTCGATAGACCCTTTCGTTGGCGCGTTCGTGTTCCACGCGCGCCTTAAAGAGATGTCAGCAACAATGACGGAGCCCCAAAGGAACGACGTCTGCCGAGGCTCAGGGTTGTTCGCAAGAGATACACGGCCCCGAAACACAAAGGCCTAACAAAGAACATGTGCTGTTTTTCGTCAATAGAAGTCTGACACTTCCTTCCGCTCCGCCCAGAGCGGAAGGGTCTGCTCTGCTTGGGCGGAGCCCCACCGTGTTCTGTAGCGGCGATTGGCGGCTGCGACCTCTCGCGTCCAGCCTTGGTGCAAGCCAAGGTCCGGGGGGGCAAAAGGGAATGGGGCGCCGTCGCCTCCTTCTGCGAAATAGTAATGCTAGCGAAAGAGGTGGCGGAACGTGAGAGGGAGAGAACCTCTCATCCCAGCCGCTGCGGCAGACGCTGCAGGCGTCGGAGTCCACGTCATGCATTCCGGCCACCGTAGGCGAGGGCCTGTAGACGGTGAGTAATGGGACGCCCGTCGGGGCTGCGGGTTATTCGAAAGAGATACCGTGGCCTCGACACAAAGGGCTAACACCACACCACATCTATTGAGGGCATGGCTGGCGCAGTGGCTGGACAATTGACAGTAGCACTGCGTGTCGCATTCGATTTCCACACGGAATAAAAAAAATATGTTGGGTTTTATATAATTTTAATTTAGTTTTAAAAACCGGCCAAGTGCATGTTGGACCACGCATAATGTAGGGTTCTGTAGTTGCCCGTCAGAAACATGTGAATTTACTAAACTGAGACCCAGCCTACCTGCCTCCGAACGATGATTGATCCGAAGTTACATTTGCAGATGAAATGTGAAATAAATGACAAATGACATGTGCTTCCATAAATTATGTATAGGAAAATATTTTATGCAGGTACATTTTATAAGTTGGTCGACTATTACTCGTGAACTTGTGAGTTTTGCTATTAATTTTATAAGTTGGTCGACTATTACTCGTGAACTTGTGAGTTTTGCTATTAATTTTATAAGTTGGTCGACTATTACTCGTGAACTTGTGAGTTTTGCTATTAATTTCATTATATACAGGGTGGAATTTTGTAATGCCACCTGGAGGGAAAGTACTCTTAATACTGAAGATAGAAAATTTTACTCAAAGGAAACATTCCTTTATTTATGAATAGAAAGCAAACTGCAATAATAACACCATTCAAATATGCGTCGTTAGATTACACGTTGTTAAAGAATGAGTTAAAGAAATAAAGGTTCACTGCTCGTTCCCCGTAGGTGATAGCGTGATAATATGTAGCCTTTATGTTGAGCCGACTTCTTAGTCATATTCGTGCCAAATTTGAAGTAAATCCATGCAGTACTTTTTGAGTTTATCCCGGACATACATACAGACAAACAGACAAACAGACAAAAATTCTAAAAACTATATTTTTGGCTTCGGTATCGATTGTAGATCACATCCCAAGTATTCTTTTAAAAAAATATTCAATGTACAGTTTTGACTTTCCTACGATTTTATTATATGTATAGATGGTGAACTGTTGCTGTTCCGAGTCTAGTGTCTGGTTTGTGTATGTCAGTTGCAATGTTTGTAAACGCAGGCACACCCCCGAGATAGGAGAAATGTCTAGTGTGGTGTAATTTTTTTGGGAAATAACGGTTTCTGTGTGATACTTTTTTGTTCTAAATAAGTTTGGTAAAACACTGCCTGATCGGATAATCAAACCCAAGACCTTATGCTCCGCGCTTGTGGCCTTGCGGAGTTTAACCATATTGAGGAGTCGGGTGTCATAATACTTAACCGATGTGTGTGGTCCTCGACCGAGAGTGCAATGCGTCATTACCAAAGCATGCCCAATTATTTAGTCTGCCGGTTTTAATTAAGAAATCATGCCGGCCTTTATTGATCCCTTATTAGTCTTTCGGGTTGGTCCACAGATGGTTCATCAACTATTACGTAATGAGTATCCTCCCTACCTTAGTAAACACCTGGATTCATCATCATCATAATGATAAAGTATTAGGTGTTTATTTACTAAATAGATAACACGGGAGGTAGCAGGGAGGATGTAGTGGTCCCAAGCACAACTGATGAGCTAAAAGCAGGACCTCAAACTTATGGGACTACCACACGTACAGGCTTCACCACACTTTTGCCTTGACGATTACATGGTGGCAAAACTGTATTACTATTAGGTACCAACCACACCCGCGATGTACTTTGTGTTAAGTTCGACAAACAGGTCGGGCAAAGTGTTATTGGGTTTTTCAAGAATTAGGTACTCAGTAGCAGTGCATGTTTTGTACCCAGTTGATAGAAATTGGTTCAGCTAAAACATAACTAGCGAAATGTGAGTGTACAAATTATAATAGGGTAGTTAACAAAATAATCGAATTAGTCCGTCAGATAGATTTCCAAAAAATAATGGACACGTATTTTTTCTTTTTTCACGTAAGCAAACAATAAAAACGATACAGTGCTTTGAAAACTTGTGTGACGTCATATTCTAAGACATTAGTATGTCATTTTTTACCCGTGAGTGACATCACAAACCCCCACTCAAATCTTTGACGCGTTTTATCTTAATTTTTTATTGATTTGATAATACAAAAAAATACGTATCCAATATTTTTCGATAATCTAACAGACGGAGTATTTAGAATCATATTTTTTACGCCAGTAAACATCCCTATTAGTTCCTCTGTCTTATCCTTCGGGAATTATAGACGTGATGAGTATTTCAAGTTTTGTTCTGTCATACCTCTGCCACTATCCAAACACAGCTTTTCAGCAGCTGCTGTCTCCAGAACTCAAAAAATACTAAGTTATTGCTGGCAACAAATTCAATTATAAAAGAAAATAGGAGAGAAAGTTTGTAAGTGAAAAAGTTCAGATAACGTTAGATAATTTCCGAGAATCGAAGTAATTTCCTTTTAAGTTCTGAAATGGTTGAAAGTTACGTATGTAAAAGTAAGAATTTAATGTAAAATATAATTAACTTTAAAGAAATAGACAAACTGACATTGTATTGCTGGTTTTGAAATTTCATCAAGATATGCACGTAGGAAGCAATTTTATTAATAACAACTTTTGCTAAAGCACAATAGAACGATCATTATGTATGAATCACGTGGAAATTCATAAAATGGTTATGCATTTACGGTTATGAATTGTCACTCTTTGACTATTTACAAAATACAAAACAAAACTGTTTAACGTCCGTCACATCACTATCTCAGGACCAGTTGAAAACTAGCGTCGCGCATGACTAGCTGCTCGACATCGACAATATGCTGAACTGGGCCCATTTGGAGCAGCACACAACATTATTATTTTTCAGTTTATTTTTTTTAGTTCTTTGTTGTGTGCACTTGTGGCGAGTGCCAAATAAATATATTTTCTTTTTTTCTTTATTTTACGAACTAGCGGACGTCACGCGGTTTCACCCACGTAGTTCCCGTTCCCGTGGGAATACAGGGATAAAAAGTAGCCTATGTCACCCGGGGATAGTGTAGCTTCCCAACGGTGACAGAATTTTTTAAATCGGTCCAGTAGTTTCGGAGCCTATTCGTTACAAACAAACAAACAAATCTTTCCTCTTTATAATATTAGTGTAGATTATTGGTGTCGATAATTGTATTCCTCTTGTTATCCAATTTTGATTCTGTCAAAGCGGCCATTTTAGATCCCCAGATGTTTGGATTTGAGAGCATATAGAGATCTCGTCATCGATTTGGAGTGCCTAGCCTTTTGCCAAAGTTGGGTCGGCTTCCAGTTTAACCGGATGTAGCTGAAAACAAAACAAATAAATAACGATGACGAATGAGTCACAATTGAATTGAATTAGTATGTTAATGTTACATCTATCGATAGCCGTTGAAAAAATACAATAAAAACACTGACACGTATTTAATCTAATTTTTTTTTTATTATAGGTAGCAACAGTTGTAGAAAAGTTACATTCTTGCTTCATAAGGAAATTATTAGAGTAAGCTTTTTACAATTAAAGATTACATTAAAGCTTTGTTAAAGTGACAAACACGAATGTTTCGTACTTAACACGAAACCAGTTTCAATTAAACCATAATTTAAAAAATAAATTGACATTTTAGCGAATATTTTGACTTTACGTCCCATTCAACTTTACGAATACTAACCTAAACTGAGTCGAGCTTGACTGTTATCAAATATTTGTACGTTTTCCTTACCTACAGTCAAAATTGGTTAACAACATAAGTTTCCACGAAATGATAATAAGATTACGAATACTTTTTTTATTAACTGTTGCAGTAGTATCACAATACAGCATTAATCTAAAGGTATCGTATGAAATGGCACGAAATCTGATAGCATCAGGCCAGGCGCCTCGCTCTCGACACGTGACGAAGATGAACTATCGACTAATGGCACTACATCGCTGCGATAGTTCAACCTCCTCTTATACCAACCTACTACACAGGAAGCAATGTATATCAAAATACCACAAGTCATACCAGCCCACAACAAAATCATCTTCGACTCAGTAACGCTGGAAATTTTTCTCCAGTCACTACATGAGTTGCTGGAAGCGAGAGTCTTAACACATACCCTTACTAAATATTTGGCTACTATCACAGATTGAACGATCAACTTTGTCTCATCAGCAGACACGCACCAAGATTGAGGCATTAGATTATTTATACTTATCCTAGGCATTACTTCGACGGAATACGATAATACTGGACCATTTGTTACATTTGGAGGGTTCCACTTTACAAAAATATGGCCGTATTGGTTCGCGTACACGTATGTGATAGAAGGTATGTCAGCATTTTTTGATCGGAATGTTCTGACCACACCCTTGGCTGACCTGCTACAATGACCCCTTGAACATGCTCTTAACCTAAATTTATAGTCACTAAAGGGTGCCAGTCCACCAATTTGGAAGTCACTTCTCGGACTGCTAATATTTAACAAAATTAGTGTTTGTACATAGTTGCCAAAACTTGAATTGCTTGAAATTATGCTCTCTTGGTTACCGCAACCGAACTGGATGTCATCACAGACGTCGAAGTATTCTTCTACCATCGCTCCAGGAGTTACAGATGCGAGTATACCACACATTGATTCACAGCCTCTGTTATATCTTGGTGGAGGCCTCCTCACTAAAGCATGACGGGTGTAGTCAACGTCAATTAAGTCTTCTTTAAGTTTACAATAATCTACCGCGGACAATCGCCTTGAATTGCTTTCAATCAAGGCCACATCCAGTTCGTAGTAATCGATGTGCAGAGTATAATCTTTATGATCAACCCATCGTACGACAACAACGTCGGATGTAGACGCAACCAACTCAACAATAAAAGGTGGCTCTGGAATTCCAACAGGCGTTGTAAAGTTGAAAATATTGCTCCTATACAGCCGTTTCTTCTCAGGATCGTATATTTCTATACAGAGAGCGTAGGATGATGCTGGTTGCAGTGCATTTAATTCAGCCACTCCAAAACCCTTATCAAAAACTGCGGGGACATCAATAGCGTGCCATTCGAATTCGCTACAGGTTTCTGGAACTACCGTTGTATGAACTCCAGGTGGTAAACGCACATACAGAGCAGAGTAGTGTCTATCATGATTTTGAACCGGTGAAAACTTGATCAAAACTGATGATTCATTGGCCAGTGTTATTTTAAAGTCAAAAGAGACCTCTTCACACGCTCCGCTATAACCATTGGACCCTTCAGGAATCTCTATCGAGTTTGGTTTAACCGGGAGTCGACTTTTCACTTCATCGATTTTGGACATACACAATATTGGATTGTGATCGAATCTAGCTGTACCGCTTTTGATTTCGAGATTTTTTGTCACAGCAGAAGTAAATAATGTTTGAAGATTGCTATTGTGTTGGATATCGAGAACGTACTTGTCGTCTTTTAACTTCTCGCCTTTGATTAGTCGAAGTGAGGAAAGAAAATCTAGTGATGTTATATCGGAGCCTTCAATGGATATGTAATGAGAAACTTCTTGGATATGACCGAGGTATGCTCTAAGATCTCCCATGGCTCCCGGGATTGCTCTAACATGTATATTCAAAGATCCGTTTACGTAAACACATCTTTCTGCGTCTTGAATGGAGCTCAGAGATTGGATTTTTATGTCACCGCATGTCTGTAAGTAAAAACAAAAATGTAAACACCACTGCAAAACGTGTATGAAGAATTTCGAAGACGTAAGTAACATGACGTTCATGCACGCTCACCAGCAGAAATAGCTTAACATCAAGGATTTTTTGTCATTTAATGTACAGGACTTCAGCCATATTTTTTAATGTTTCAGATTTTTTTTTATATACTCCTTCCTCTTCAAGAACTTGTTAGCAACGAGTAATTTCTAAAACGTTTTTTAATAAAAAAAACTGCTTTGAAATTATCAGTAGTGTTAATCTACTCCTGATGCTGCCTCAACTAGAGAGATTATTAGTTAACCAATTTTTTTAAATTTTACCGAGAATATATTAGAACATCACGCCATATAATACCCGAAAAGTTAGGCAGCGGTGTACCCAATAGTGCGCCCACATTGCCCCGTGGGCTATCAACCGGGCACGAATCCAGACTTCGTGGCTGCTACTGAGATATTCCAAATGTAAAAACCTAATAACACTTTGCCCGAACTGGTATTCGAACCCAGATCCTCATGCACACCAGTCGTGCTTGCGATCACTAGACTAACGAATGGTTTTTAGTGAACAACAAATCAGTAATTTTGCTAAGAACTCCATATCTAAAGTCATGGATGCAAATACAGTGTGTTTTACTTTCTTGAATCGACAACAGATGACGGGGAGTCGTCTGCAGTCATTTTCGTTCAAATGTTTGAAGAACCTACGAACAGGTATTGTGCATTTTCTGCCAAAAAAACATGAAGGTACTTACAATGTCACAATGAGTGCAAGCTTCACAAGTGATTGTGTGTGTGTCATTGTTCACCCTAAAGTCTATTGGACATTCGGCGACGCAAGTATTATTGAACACCCAGCGACCCACGTTGTGACACTCATCCTCCGTGACGCAGTATTGATTATCAGGAAGAAGGATTCTGCAAAAGAATAATATTAAAGGAAGTTGCATCTAAAAGATAAATTCAAATGAGCTAAAGTTACTAACTTAACAATAAACTAAAGAATGGCGTCAAACTCCTGTCCAAATATCCCAAAGAGACTAGCGGCGTTGCCACGTTACATGGCAACGCTAAGCCTCTGCCAAAGTCAAACCTCAGCCGTTTGGTTAGGGGAAGTATGGAGTGAGCGTTTTAAAATTTCCTTCAAAAGTCTATGAGAACTCACCATTATCCAAAAGTTTTAACCTAAAACGGGTTGGAAACATAGTGACTACCTTAAACGGGCTATTGAAATAACTATGTTTACGAAGCTTGAGGTTTTCCGTAGCGGCAGCCCCAGCACAGCACGATGAGCTAGGAAGATACGATGCCTCAAGAGTATCGACATGTTTTGCATCCCACAATATAGACCTACGCATCTTCCATGGAAACAAAGCGATGCCATCGTCGTATGCCCAGCCATTGGGTTCTAATATAGCTAGAATGCCGACGTTGACAAAAGCTAATTGGATTATGCTGTTATCGTTGACTTTGGTTATCCATTATTTTGATTCACAACAATATACACGTTCAAACTTCTATCGGTTCATCATCATCATCATCATCATTTCAGCCAAAAGACGTCCACTGCTAGACATAGGCCTCCCCCAGATGTCGTGACCAGAAGTACTATAAAATGCAGGAACGAAATACTTACGAATTCGATGGACACTGCGTCACACACTTCCTCTGATACGTGTAATGGCGGCACACAAAACAGATGTTCTTATTAGTCTTACGGCATCCGAGGCATTGCTCATTACATTTGTCAGCTTCAGGCCCATCGAGGAACAACTGGCACTTTCTGGAATAAAATAAAAAAAAAACGACATTATACAACAGAGAACCATTGTATTGTAGAACGGGCTTGGTTGACCTGTTGCGCCCCCACAAATTAATTGGGCTATGGGCAAGAAAATTATGATATATAACGGGCTGACGTCCGCAGCTTCACGTCCAAAGCGCATATTTTCCATACGCAAGAGTGAATTATTGTAATTTAGAACATTAAAAAAGCCTCTGTACCCATCGAAAGAAACGACTTTACGTCTTTATGATTGCGACAAATAGACCTGTTTCTCCATACAATATGTCCGTAAAATTCAACAAATATAGAGTAATTTTAGATAGAAACACCCAATACATCTGTCTTGTTTTGGGATCAAATACACCAACCCACCTTCAGCAGTAGTAAATCAAAGGGACAAACTAAAAAATACCTGTTGTTCCAACAGCGATTCAGCGAAGCATTAGTGGAACAAGAGCAGGGTATGCTGCACTGGACCTGGATATCTGGTGGACTGATCACATGGCGAGCCTTCGGAGCCAGCACCTTCCAATCTATGGTGTCCACGAAGCAGGCTTGTGGCAACACCCACATGGTCACCCCTCCTCTATCGATTTTGAGAAGGCTGTAGAGACCAATCTGGAAATTAAATATTGGGGACTTTAAATAAATTATAGATGAAATAAGTGATAAAAGCCTATTCAGTTCAATCTGTTGCTTCTTCTTTCACTTTTGGCCACACAATGCTGAGTGTGTCTTCCAAATCTTTCAACTTCTGAGTTTTATAAAAAAAAAAAAACTGAAAAGCAAAAACAAGCACAATTTAAATTAAACAAAACTTGGAAGCAGGCGGGGTTCATTCTATTTTCATTTCATAATTTAATATTCAAATTTGTTTTTAATTTAAATGTAGCCAGTGACACTCGCGCCATTAAGACGAATCTAACGAGGTATTTTTTATTCAAATCCCTTTATCCGTTTAGGAGTTATGAGGGAACAAAGAAACATACATACATACATACACGCCAAATACATAACCCTCCTTTTGGGCTTCGCCGACGTCGGGTAAAAACAGGTTAGAATATTTCATTGTACAAAAAGTCGCACGTTGAGCTTGCAAAAAAGCGGGTGCTTCAATAGAAAATATTTAATATTTAAATATTTTCAAAAATAAACGATATTCGAGAAATACCAAGAATATAAAAGTCCTTTGTATCTTGCATTTGTCGACTATTCTATTATTATTATTATTATTATAGATATTTTACGTAATATATACACCCAAAGTACTGCTGCTATTAAGTTAGAGGGATTAGTTCCAAAGTTTGATATTCTCAAGGGAGTCAAGCAGGGCGACCCGTTGTCTCCAAAACTGTTCACCAGTACCCTAGAAGAAGTATTTCAGACTGCCAACGTCAAATGGGAAGTGAAGGGCATTGTCGTCGGCAAAACAAGGTTGAATAATCTGCGTTTTGCCGATGACATTGTCCTTTTCTCCCCCACAGCAACAGAACTAGAGCAAATGCTACAAGATCTTAGCGATGCAAGCCTTGAGGTTGGACTGAAGATGAACATGTCAAAGACCAAAGTAATGACCAACAGCTCCAATAGGAGCATCCTCGTCGGCGGGGAGAATATACAATATGTCCAAGAATATATCTACTTGGGCCAAGTAATCTCTTTCCAGGCACGGCAAGATAAGGAAATCGCAAGACGAACCGAAAATGCCTGGAAGAGTTACTGGTCCATGAAAGAGTATTTTATGGGCACTCTGCCCATGTCTCTGAAGCGAAAGCTAATGGACATGTGTATTCTCCCCATCTTGACCTACGGTGCATAAACTTGGTCTTTGACTAACATCCAAAAGTCCAAACTCAAGGTTTGCCAACATGCTATGGAGCGCAGTATCTTAAGTGTAAAATTAACCGATCTGGTTCGAAACACTACACTGCGCTCCAAAACACAAATTGTTGACTTGGCTCAAAAGGCTGCCATACTTAAATGGGACTGGGCAGGACATGTCTGTCGCATGCAGAGCTGTGGGCCCGTAAAGCTCAGGATTGGTGCCCTGAAACTGTGTCGCGAGGTCGTGGCAGACCACGAAGGAGATGGCGGGACGAACTGGATGTCTTCCTTGAGAAATGGAGAGACATTGCACTGAATCGTGACCGTTGGAAGGAATGGAGGGAGGCCTTTGCTCAGCAGTGGGACAACACAGGCTAGCTACAATAATAAAACGATATTCAGCAATAGTTGTGGAATATTACAAAAGTTAAAAAAACGGGTGGTGGACTCCGGCTTTCTCTGCATAACGATTTTTTTTACAAAATGGTTGATGTCTGTCTTCTTCTGAGTGCAACAGATTCCTTTGCTCCGTAAATTCCAAGATTATTGCGTGATTAGAAAGACTCCTATGGTTAGGAGATTAGATACTTTAGACACAGGCAAAGCCTTGGGCAAAACTTAATAATAACATATATAACGTAGGTACCTCTCTCAGATTCGAGTTATCATACACAATTAAGGCGAAATCGTTCAACAGCTTCAGGCCTCGTATTCTCGCCAAGTTCGGGAACAGCTGTCCCACGGATTCCAAACCCCTTACTCGATAAATTACTAAATATTCTGTTATCTGAAAAACAACAAAATAACATTATTGTTATAAATGTGTATGTCAACATTAGGCATGTGCGCGTGGCCTGCGTCCCTACCCCGCTACCCCTCTCTAACCGACCAATAAAGCAGCGCTAATAGCCGTGAGTAGTTTCACTCGTGTCCCGTGCGCACCCCTACCTACACAACAATTATAAAAGTATTAAGACAAGGCAAACTAGCCAAGCGACAGGCCTGTTTCCATTAACCAAATACAATACCAAACTCAAGGGTTCTACTGGACGGGCTGCGGGATGTTGTAAGGGATACCACGGCCTTGACATATAGGGCTAAGAAGGAACATGGGTGGTTTTTACTCAGTAGAAGTCTGACGCTCCCTACCGCAAGCGGGAGGAGTCATTTGATGATTTGCGACCCACAAAAAAAAACTCCAACTGAAAAATTCCAGCTAGAAAAACCTTTACCACTTTGCCAGTCTCTAAAATGGTACCAGGAAATCAAGCTCAGGAATAGAGCTTGCGAATACTAGACCAATACTCCGAATTTGGGATCTTGAGCTCAGTTGAAAGGGACGGAAACATACTGGCGAAATGATGGTATAGAGCAGAGGAACGCCTCTGACTGACCTATCGGGGATTTCAAAAGTGGCGTTAAGTATGTGTGTGTACTGTATCGTTGGTCTAGTGGTTGCAAGCGCGACTGCTGAGAGCGGGGCCCTAGGTTCCATTCCCATATTGGGCAAAAGGTGCTATTTGATTTTCATTAGAAATTTCCCAGTATGTAGTAGCTTGGAGTTTGGAAGTTGGGGGCATAATACCCGGAAAGCACGTTAAGCCGTTGGTCCTACGCCTGAAATCTCTCCGGTCGTTTCGGATTGCCGTCCCATCAGGCTATAACAGAAAAAGGAACAGAGGGTGCATTGGTGATCCCGTCGGGGCTGCGGGATATTGTAAGATAGGCCTCGACATATAGGGCTAAGAAGGAACATGGGTGGTTGGACACTCCCTTTCGCTCTGCCTAAGAGCGGGAGGGGTTATTAAAATTAAATGATTTTCCACCCGCAAAAAAAAAACACGGTGCACTTGTGCGCACACACACACTAATAGGGCAGTTGATAAAAAAAAATCTTATTAGTCCGTCAGATAGATTTCCAATAAATATTGGACCCATATTTTTTCTTTTTGCACGTAAACCAAAAATGACGACTATACAGTGCTTCGAAAACTCGTGTGACGCCACATCACGCTACATTTTTTACACGTAGTAATGTCAAAAGCCCCCACTCATGATCTTTGACGCGTTTTATCTTCGTCAATATTTATTCATTTGATAAAACTAAAAACACGTAAGTATCCAATATTTCTCGATAATCTAACTGACGGACCAAACGGAATCATGTTTTTTTTTGGCTATTTTCGCTAAGATTGGCCGCCGTGACCGAAAAACGGTCAGGAGTCATTGTGTATATTTAAAATTATTTCTTTCTCACCTCTCTTAGATCTAAGAATGTCGTATTGACAAAGTGCTCCCTCCCCGCTTTCTCTATGAATATCTCTAGACTTCCCAGCACCACGACACATCCTGCTAAGTTCTTTAGGGCATAGACACTTCTGATGAGCTGCCCTCTGCATATTCTCGAGCTGTTCGTACTCGTGAGATTCAACCTTTGTGGTGATATTCCCCCCAAGAGAAGGGAGTGGATCAATAACCTGTAAAATAAATATGAAGCATCATCATTATTAATTCGCTTTTCTTTTTTAATCGTTGTCCCACACTGGGAATTTCTCTTATAGCGGGGGTGTGTTTAAAAGCATTTAAAATGACATACAGAAATAGCTAGCCCCGGAACAAAGTATTAGGCCATACAAATATTTGATAAAATAAATCAATATTCGTCCGCAAATATGTGACTTGAAATACTACTTGAATCGGATAATGTCAACAATTTCAATGGTTTAAACATTTTTGCAAGGAATCGTGATTATTTTTTAAATTATTTTGGATATTATCAAATGCTTTCAAATGATATCATTAAATATCGTGTTTTATTTTGAAATTGCAAACAGGTATTTCCATTTTATTTATTTTTATAGTATATCTACTATGATTGTAAAACAATGCGTACCTACCTACACTCCTCAAAATAAAACATTGTATTTTTTTTGCTTTTATTATCATTTCATGAGGAAAGTTGGACCGTACAACCAATGTGAAATAAAAAAGCATTCATAAGGAAAATAAAACTCTAGGATAAACAATATCAATAATTATAATACTAAGTTTCTATAATAGTATAGTACTCTCGATAACACTAATTAGCTGAATGCAATATTTAATATAACATTCATTGTACTTATTATTTCCTATGGGTCAATCACAAAGTCTAAGGGTCGTTGATAGCACTTATTAACTGCAAACAATATTAAAACAATACTTCCTGTATTTTTTTATAATATTTGATTAAAAATACACGTTTCAATTTAAAAATTACCTCTTTTTTTCGTCAGTAAAAAATTAGTAGAGTATTTTACTATTTTGTAAAACAGAATAAAATACGACATTTCCAGTTAACACTCATTGTGAATGTGTATTTTTTTTAAAGAGTGATGCCTTAGATGGTTTGGTCTTGTAGAGAGGATGAGTGAAAGGCAGCTAACGAAAGATATTTACAAGGCAAATGTGAGTGGCAACGCAGCCGGGAGGGGACGACCTAGAAGGACATACACAGACCTTAATGGTGAGGTTCTTCAGATAGGTCAGCTGAGAAATATTCGCAAACGGTTTACGAGTATGACTAGATGTATGAACATGGACGAGATAAGAGGAGTATGTATGTGTGTGTATGTACAAATGATGCAAAAGTACCCTTAATGCAAATTAAGAGCACTTATTCTCCCCACCACTGCGATTATTTTTTTGTTCTAGACCATACCTGGGAACCCCCTAGTTACGGAGATATTGGGGGTCAATGTTCCAAATTTTTCACAGCCGTTTTTGTAAATATTAGTTTTCCAGGTTATAACTTTACTTAAATTACTTCTATGGTCCTTTTACTATTCAAAGCATCCACTAGCACAATGTTTCAAGAGTGCAACATTAAGTTTTACCGTAAAATGTGATGTTTGACCCCAAAAAAAATCAGTCAGTTCTCAGCATTTTTTTTGCGTAGGGTTACATAGTTTGATGTACAGAACGCTTGGTTCACGGATGTGTGAAGGGTTAATTTACATCCTGTATATGCTGGTTGCGTTCTGTGGTTTGCTTAACCCTATTGGAGAGAACTATGTAGTCTAGAAACATGAACTGAATCCTCGGCTTCGTGTCACACGGTATATAAGAGTCGTTCAAGGCAAAATTGAGGACGCAGCTCCAGAAACCAGAATCTGGTAGATAATGTACCTACTGAAGTAACGGTCGCAACGGTTAGGGGTCAGTAATCTATCCGTACCGGTTTGCCGTGTAATACAAATCTATATACCTATTTGTAAAATAATTTCAAAATAACAACTTTTTCTACTTACATGTACCTATGAGGAAAGTATATACTGGGCGTAAATTAACCCTTCACAGATACGTCCACCAAGCATTCTGTACATCAAACTAAGTACCCCTACGCAAACATTTTTGCTGGGATACGAAATATTTTTATGGGGTCAAAAATTTCATTTTACGGTAAAACTCAATGTAGCACTCTTGAAACATTGTGCTAGTGGATGCTTTGCATAGTAAAAGGGTCATGGAGGTAATTTAAGTAAAGTTATAACCTGAAAAACTAGTATTTACAAGCTGTGCAAAATTTGTAACTTTGACGCCCAATATCTCCGTAACTAGGGGGTTCCCAGGTATGGTCTAGAACAAAAAAATGATCGCAGTGGTGGGGAGAATAAGTGCCTTTCCTTTGCGTTAAGGGTACTTTTACAGCCTTTATACAACATTCTTTATTTTTTTTCTTACAACATTTTTTTCCTGTCTGTCTGTTTGTCCTGGCTATTCTCTGAAATGCCTGGACCATTTTTTTTCTTGTTGATAGCTGATGTTATGAGGAGTTTCTCAGACTACTTCTATTCTATTAGAGTTCCGTGCAAAAATACAAAAGAAGCGAATTATTAGGTTCTTATTGTGGGCCAACTATTAACAAAATCCGATTTTCCTATTACAAAAGGATTTTAATATTTTATAAATATTTCACGCAGACGAAAGTCGCATGCAACAGCTAGTAATAACTATAACGCAGACTCAGTAAGTTACTAAAGTGAGTTTATTTTTTGTAGTTATGTATCATGCACTGTAGGAATCTCAAACAAGTTTTTACTCTACACGCGTGGGATGTCCAATTATTATCCAGTGGCAATCTAAAATAATTGAATATTCTACTATGTGTACATGTGTTCCCGTGTATTTTAGTACTTATACTACCACGGATTGTTATCGGTTTGAGATAAAATATAATCACAAGGAAACGACGTTTTTAAAATTTAAGCTGTATCTACAGTCTCGAGCACCAATATTTAAACACTATTATACACGAATGAACTTTTAAAAGTGTTTTTCTACTATTGTGTTGATTAATGTTTTACGTTTTTACGAACGCTTTGGATTTGCTATAATAAATAGGACTTATCTCAAAGTAGAAACCGATATTTCCCAAGAAAATAGTAGGTAAGTATTTGAATTTTGCTAAGTGTGTTGTGTAGGTACATATTTTTTCTGGTGATTGTACGGCCAGCGCTAATATATTATAATAAATCATAAAATTGTTTATTTATGCACGTAAAACACACAGGCCCAGATGAAAACAAAGTGACAGAAATACAATAGGCATACTAGTATAGTTTTTGGGCAGAAATTTTAAGTCTACAAAAAAGTCTATGCGTACAAATAATAATGAACCCTGTCTCTTAAACTAGGAGACCTGTGTCTATAAAGAGACAGAAAGTACTGGCTTTGTAATTAGACGACTGTTTCAGAATTAAATAAACGGTAGTTTTAAGACCTAGATGACCAGCAAAGTACACAATAGCCATTACTATCGATTTAAGGCAATCAATTTACCCATTATGTCCAATTTGAGCAAGATCCCACAACCCAAAGACAATCACAGCCTGGTTAAAAATCATCAGTTGTTCAACGATTTCAAAACCATGGCGTATTGTGAAGCGTGCTGCTGAATTTTATACGCTCGGATAAGCGTCGAAAGTTGGATATCCAACAGCGTGCTTTTTCGTAAGACAAAAATTTAATACCATAAAAGGAGGAAAAATAATGAAGAGGGGGGAGGAGACTTCAGATTTTTTTAGCATTCTTTCATAAGATTAAGAGGGACATCGGGCTTAAGATTCACAATACTTAACGAGAAAAACATACACACATTTATAAAGCCAACATCTGATCACTTTTTCCTCGCAAAGGCACAAAACATGCAACATAAAATTAAATTAAGTAAAGAATTTAAATTACTTACTTAAAAAAATAAAACTAAAAATAAAAACTTGAATTACCATATCAGCGTTTTCGCCATGACACGTTGAGTTTACCGCCGAAGTTTTTGTACTTTTTCTGCGTACGCGCAGCCAACCGCTTCCTCAATATGAAACGACTGAGTAGCCTCCAGTGCAAGTACCTTACATTTATGGGAAAACACATTGTGTTGCGTTTCCCATGGTCCTATATTGATCATGGGATTTTAGCTATTGTCTGGATCAATTTCTAAAGTATTAACAAACAAAGAAATCTATTGGAAACAAGTTAAAGGAACAGCGATCAGACATATAGTTGTCTCTTTTCATCTTGATGTTAATTTCAATGTGGGATAAGGACGGCGTGATAGGTGGAATAGGTGAAGTTTGTTGACTGTAGCAGTTGAATAATTGATCGGGAAACGTAATTGACACGATTTAGATATAAAGGCTGATTCTGTTTACGCATCTATATCAGACTGTCGATATCGACTCGTCATTCTATTGTGTCACTCTTGGTGTTAAAACCTGACTTTTTCTATTTTTAAACACGCTTTTATTAGTTTGACCTAATGTAAAAAAATCTTAGAAATTCAAATTGACCCAATTCCCGGTTTCCGATTGAACTGCAGTTTTGCACACCTACATGTTTAATTTTGATAAATCTACGAGTAAAATGACGGACTCTCGAAAATGACATAAGTACTAGTTATGTTTTTAATAAACTAGTTATGTGATAAGTTTTGTTTTTCATAGTGTTTGTTTGAATGACAAAGTTATATTTGCGGTTTTTTAAATGTGCTATAGGTATCTCAAAATCCATTATCATCCAATTCCAAACCACTTTTCGTTGAAAGTTTTTTTTAGATTTTTCACTCTCTTACTTTAAAAGTTAGAGGGGGGGGTCACACATTTACCCCTTTGGAAGTGTCTCTCTTCAAAACGATTAACTTTACGACGATTAAAAAGTGGTTTCAGAAACCTCAATGTCATTTCTAAAGACCTATCTATAGGCACCCCACGCGAACAGGTTTGATGAAAAAAGTTTTTTTTAAGATTCAGTTCCATGTATGGATGTATAAAATCGTAAAGCGGTTCACAGTATACATCTACCTACTAAGTTTCAACTGTCTAGTCTTAACAGTTTCCGAATAAACTGGCTGTGACATACGGACGGACAGACCGACATGACGAATCTATAAGGGTTCCGTTTTTGCTATTCGGCTACAGAACCCTGAAAATAGTTTAGTAGGTCTACTTAAGTATTGAAATTAAATGTCCACGATTGAGTCAAACAGACATATGGAGCTTCTTTTACCTCTACAGTGTTAGAGTCACAGCAAAAGAAAGAACTTCTGTTCTGTGGTTAGCTAGATACACTAGCAACTTTATTGTAACTAGAATTAAAAAAAAAACCACTTTTATTCTATTAAACTAGCAGTGGCAGAAAACGGTCACTGTTATTTGGATAGAGAACAAACAGTTAAAGTAATATATCTGTAACTAGGACTAAGGACTAACATTCAGTGTGCCTACCTAATTAAAATAATAATACAGTGTCAACGTATCGTTATTAATATAGGTTTTTTTTAATTAATAGTTTGTTGCGTAATTGTAAATCGACAATTTATTGTTTCCAAGTTCTTTTTTTTTTGTGGGGTGGGAAATCATCAAATAACCCCTCCCGCTTTTAAGCAGAGCGAAAGGGAATGTCAGACTTCTACTGGCTAAAAACCACACATGTTCCTTCTTAGCCCTTGTGCCGTGGCCCCGGTATCTCTTGCGAACAACCCGCAACCTTGACCTTTAATGCAACACACTAAACTATAGAGTATAATTATGCATGTAACCAGATTCTGCTGGTAAACATGCAACTCGAAATGAGCAGACGGGCGGTTAAATTTTAACGAGTTCTATATAAAAACAAGTCCACCATCTTTAGAAATTCGCCATAATAATTATATTTTAAATACTTACCGTAACCAGGCAATGTGATTCAAACTAAACGTGAAACAAAATGTTTGCTAAATCGGTTTGGGATAACTGTTAAAATTCAGTTTTAAGATTTGACCCTAACAAACACACAAATATTGCAATTTACATTTATGGTTGTATATTTTTATTATACGGTTTATTGTAAATGGCGTCCCATTCCGCTGATCTTGACGACATAACAAACTAACACCATGTGTAGTTATTTGTTATGGTCTCAAGAATAAGGGCCTTATGTCAGATCAGACCTAAAGGTAAAACTGACTGATGTTTAGGGTTTTATTTTAGCTTAGTTTAATTCGCGGTGTGGCCTCTGCTTTACGTGAAGAGGTACCTACATCTATACAAATTAATAACGTTGAATCTGTTTGTAAGTTCAATTTTAACAGCCTTTTACTGAATGCTTTTGTTAAGTTTTTGTCTTTCTGCCTGTTAGTTCCGGTAAAACTCCGAAACGGCTCTGCACCGATTTACTGGAATTTTACTGGCAGATAGCTGATGTTATGCCCTTGAAATAATTGCCTTAAAGTTTTATAAAAAAATGCTCGGATGAAGGTCACAGGCAACTACTAGTTTGACATAAATAATGCGGTGTTAATGTGTGTTATCATTACATCGTTACTGTAATTTATCCTTTGTACCGTGTCACTACAAAGCTTTAGGTTTTACTGTTTTCCCAACAAATTCCCACAATACTGCCCCGCTTACTAATTTCTGACTTTGACAGTTTAAATAGAGCAATTTTGTAACGAGCTGTGTCATTGAATTTACTAGTAATTTTATGTATTGTTCACACTACAATGCTGTAGCTAAAGTCTAGAATATAGGTGTATTAAGGTATAATATACAGGGTGGAATGCCACCTGGAGGGAAAGTACTCTTAATACTGCAGATAGAAAATTTTACTCAAAGGAAACATTCCTTTATTTTTGAATAGAAAGCAAACTGCATTCAACGATTTTAGAAAATTCTCTTCTCCCACACCCGGGAATCGAACCGGCTAAAATCTGAAAAAAATATACCCTACGTACTTTTATTGCATCGATCGTTAGGGTCAATTATAAGGATGAAATCTCTCTAACAAACATGATAAATTAAATGAAAGTAAAACCAGGAAATCTTAAATTAATTTAATTATTTACAAAAAATGGTAAACTAACTAATTAGTTGCTCGAAATGGGCTGGGAGAGATTCCAGGTGGCATTACAAAATTCCACCCTGTATAATATTATTGAAGTTGTAGGACATGTACCTATTTTTGTATTAATTTGACCGCAAAGTCATAGGTCCTGACACAGGTCATGAGTTCGAAGACAAGATACGCACCACTGTTGTTTCGGATTCATGTGTGTTGTATAATTAGGTATCTAAGTGTACCTGCTTTGATGATGGAAATCATCGTGAGGAAACCAAGCTAAGATATACCTACTCATTATATTTGTCTACGGCATAAGAGAAGATTCGATTGACGCGCTGGTATTTGAGAACTCTGCAGAAAGACGTGCACGTTAAGAGTGCACAAAGTAAAAAAAAGATATTAATTCATAAGTCTCATCGCGAACTATTTTAATAAGAAGAGATAAAAAAAACTAGAAGCTTTAACAATTAAAGTCCATTCTTCCATCAATCAAATATTTATCCTAAAGGTATAATATTATTAAGGTTCAAGGATCCAATAAACATCAATCGATGAGTCAGTTGTAGGACTAAATGACGAAGCTTCAGGGGCCCGAGCACAGAAATAGATGGAATAACTGTCAATCAGGAAAACAATAACACATCAAAACGAATTTATTGTAGTACACACGGCGACTAATCTTGCTATACAAAACTAGTTTAAACAGATCTCTCATTATCTATACAAAGCGATGCCATTTTATACTAGAAAAGTATAATTAGAAATGCCACCGTGTGCACACTATGAAAATGGAGAACTAATAATATGGTGTTCAGGAGTACCTGGCTGGCATTCCGAAAGAATTTATAAAGGAAATTAACCACATCCGTATTGTTATCTTTGAAAACTTTGGGGGAGGGGGGGGGGGGGTGATCAAATAATCCCTCCCGCTTTTGGGCAGAACGAAAGGGAGTGTCAGACTTCTACTGACAAAAAACCACCTATGTTACTTCTTAGCCCTTTATGTCGAGGCCGCGGTATCTCTTCCAACAACCCGAACATCCCGCAGCCCCGACGGGGTCTTTTAATCCCTTCACCGCCATGGTTACCTCGTTAGAGTTATTTACATCAAACGCACCACACATTGCACAACCCTGTCTAAAGCATATGCAAAATAGAAAACAAAATGAAAAGCCATGAGTCCGTGACACACACAGTCAGAACGCGACATAACACACTACGACCTAAGATTGCAAATAACTCAATTAAATATCATAACAAGATGTTCCTGATATCTAAATAAACTTGTACGGTCAACAATGAAATCACAAATAATCTGGAGTGACAAGAATAGATAAAGTAAGGAATAAGTAGTAGAGGGAAGGCGTTGAAAAAGGCGCCTTTTACAGAAAAAAAATAAAGGAAGTTGTCTATCTTGGCATGGACATGTAATTATTAAGGATACAACGCATGTGACTAAAAAAGTGATGGATGGAGCACAAGAGGAATGCCAAAAAAAAATGGATGGATTGTGTGAGGAATGATATTATGAAGGAGAAAGGAATTAATAAAAACTGGCCAAATGCAAATCGAACTTGCACATGAAGGGTTCCGTACCACCGTAGTAGGGAAGCCCCCTTTTTTTTTTTAATTGATATTATTTCTCGTTATAGCGGCAACAGAAAAACATTTTTTGATAAGTTTGTTTTTCAGTGTTTGTATAAATGACAAAGTTATATTTGCGGTTTTTTAAACATGCTATAGGTATCTCCAAAACTACTTATCGTTCAAACCAATTTTGGTCGATAGTTTTTATTGCGATCTACAGCATATATATTTTTTTAGACTTTTCACTGTCTTAGTTTGAAAGTTAGAGCACCCCCCCCCCCCCTTCCCCAGTTAGAGAAGGGGGACACTCATTTTACCACTTCGGAAATGTATATCTTTCAAACGGTTGACTTTGAGAAAAAATGGTTTCAGAAACCTTTATGTCATTTTTAAAGACCTATCTATAATAGACACACGAATAAGTTTGATGAAAAAAATGATAAAAAGTTTTTATTTCTTTCAGTTCCATGTATGGGGTGAACTAATTTTTATTTATGTGATTTTATTTTTGTACAAAAACCGTAAAGCGGTGCACATAATACATCTACCTACCAAGTTTTAACTGTGTAGTCTAAATAGCTCCCGAATAAATGGCTGTGACATACGGACGGACAGACAGACATGACGAATCTATAAGGGTTCCGTTTTTTGCTACGGCTACGGAACCCTAAAAATTATACCGTAATGTCTGACAGGGAAGAATGGAAGGAGAAAACATGTTGGGCCGACCCCAAGTAGAATAGGACAAGGTCAGAAAGATGATGTTGATGATTTTCAATAAACAAACTGCTTTCCAGCAGTATGCTTTTTTTTGGCTGGTTGAAAATCATCAAATATCCCCTCCCGCTCTTGGGCAGAGCGTAAGGAAGTGTCAGACTTCTACTGACTAAAAACCACGCGTGTTCCTTCTTAGCCCTACATGTCAAGGCCGCGGTATCTTTTACAACATCCCGCAGCCCAACAACATCCCGCAGCCCACAACATCCCGCAGCCCACAACATCCCGCAGCCCTAAAAATCATACCTTGGCGTTATACTCGTATCGTGCCTATGTCTTCTCCCTTACGTGAAATTAAATATTTAGATTTTCATTGATTTTGACTGGTTACTGTTTATGTTGCCAGTATCATACGATGTCCAAGACGTGCAATTCAGTGTACAAAGGCACCGCTGCCATGAGCAATGAATCATGTTAGTGACTTTCCAACAATGCTACTAGCGTAAGCGGAGACTGCATGGACGCAGCCAAGAAGTCAATAGCCAGTAACTTCTAGAATAAATTAATGTGTAAGGTGACTCAGGTGGAATAATGTCTTGGAACGTGTGAGTCTAGACTAACGGGTTACAGGTTAATGTTCTGTTACGTTTACGTTTTTTTTTAAAGAGTAAGCATGGAGTTTTTTGCCGGTTCATTCTCCTCCATATGAATGACCAAACCGAACCGTGCCCCTTTTCTTGGCGTTTTGTGAGTGACCATGAAGGCATGTGCCTATGTGAAATGTAATATTTTGATTTTGATAGATTTTTGTGAATATGATGGATCATATTCATAAATCTAATGAAAGTTATTTTAATCACCGAATCTATCTTTAAATAAAATCGTGTGAACGTATTACAAAAAGTCAACCAAAACTAAACGCAGAAATAATAATAGAATAAATAACTAATATCTACCAAACTAGAACAAAGTCCCAACACAAATTAATGTTCATGTATAGGTACAAATGTTATTATTTACTTAATTAATACAATATTCATATTATTTACCGATAATTAACAACCACAATCAACAATCTAATTATTATTTACCTTCCACACACCACATTTAAAATAACATTCCACAATCCCATATTGACATGCATCAAGTACATTTCGCTAATCATTGAACAGAATCATCACTAATTTCACGGGATCAATCCGAATTAAAGGAAATATATATAGGTACATTGATTAATATTAATTAGTACCTGATTATAACCTCTAGGTACACATTTAAATAACTATATTGCTAAACAAAAGATTACATTTAGTTTTCACTACCAAACAACACGCATATTTCACCACAACTTTATGGTTCAACGACACTGTCCACTAAGCACTAAATAATATACAAACAAAATAGGTATTATTTAAATGTATTAAAAATAAGGAAAATAATGTCCCCGAGACCTGATAAAGTCTGGTTTTAATGACGCGTAGGCAACGACTGGGCCCGTCGTATTATAATTTTGAATTGGTAACAAATTGTCTAATTAATACCGCGATGATTTCGATGAGAGGTAATATAGTGTACTTATTTGATCGCGACCTTTGCAGAGGTCAGGTTCATACAGGCTGATTTGTTTTTCAAGTTCTTTTTGGAATTCAAGACGGTGTTTCAGAATCTGTTATTGTATTATTCTGACAGTTTGAAGGAATGATTCGAAAGGTTAACTACTTTATGGAATTACTGGTTTTAATGTCCCTTTTTCCTGAGCGATATTTAAATATTTTTACATACCTAGTTGAAAGTGAAACTCTCGGTAACATCGAGAGTCGAGCATTGAAAACTCAACAATGGCCTTTATTTAGATCACATCACACCAAGTTATGAGCATTCGTTACCTCGTAGTGCTACTAGTTCCACGTTGGTCTAGCGATCGCAAGCACGACTGCTTAGTATGAAGTCCTGGGTACGATTCCCATAAAACCCAATAACACTTTATGTTATTGGGTTTTTCCCTTAGGAATGCCTCAGTAGCAGTAACAGAGTCTGTATTTTATGCAAATAAATGATTCTTATTCTATTAGTATACTCATTTGAACTAGAAGTAAGTATCCACATACAATATTAGGGACTATTTATTTCCTACAAAATTTTACACAAGACTGCAGCAAATACCCAGACCAATAACTTCTTTTCTTAGCCTTATTTACTTACAATCTGTGCATACTTAGTTAAAAACAGGAAAAACTAGCGTTAGTTAAAATACTAAAAGTAAAAGAAAAATATAATAAGATTAAAATACGTCTTTCCGCCAATATCAAACAATCCTTTCGGTCAAATCAAAGCTCCACAGAACATTTAATCTGAAACCCATTTACGCTAATTAAAAACAATTATTATTTATAAAAACCGGGTAAGTGCGATCCGGGCTTACACAGTTAGGGTTCCCAACAATAAAATTGTGTTTTGTTACACTTTGTACCATATACAATATAGAAATCCTATTCGATCCATGAGGGTATGGTGAGGTCTGTCTGGTCGTTATTTTGAAATTACAGAGATTTCAGTTTTATTCATTTGTAGGTACGAGTACATACCTATGTATACAGGGTGTCCAAGAACCTGGCGTCCAACTGGATTCCCACGATGCCCCAAGTTCTAACAGTACTCAGAAAAATATTTTAAAAAATCCACCCCATGTACTTACAGAATTATACTGATTTCAAAAAAAAAGGGGAAATGAGCACCCTGTGACATACTTTTGAATGCTGTGACTGCTAATGCTGATAATTTCGATATTTCTTGGAGGTTTTGTAATCTAGGGTATTGCTGTGTCTAAATAGAATGTAAAAATAAAGTACTTATTGTACCATTTTAAAATAAAATATTATTTTAACTAAAGGTGATATGGAAAACTATTGAATTTCGCAACTTTGACCGACTGTAGTGTAAAAAAAATGTACCAAAATAGTATGGCAAGTGACGTCAAATTTTGACGCGTTTATTCCTCTTTTTAAAAAGGTATAATACTTACACATTAATTTGAAAAAAAAAATTTTTGATAATATTTTTACTCAACAACCCAATTTTTACGATGTCTTACAGAATTCTTAGAAAGAAAAATTTACGACGAATTGAATCTAACCTCTAAAGAATTACTATTGTATGCTCATAAAAATAACAACAGGCCTCTCAAAAAACAGGTTAGACCGTAAGGGACGGTATGTGCATGCATCTCACCATAGTGATTCGTTATTACAACAGGAGGGAGCAAGACAGAAACTATCTTTGCGATTTGCTGGTTCTTCTTTATGGTACCCCATTATTCAGGTAAGAGTGAGGGAGAAAAAGGTTAGAGGTGCGAGTGAGATAGATAGTGACGCTATCTGGGATCGTGCTATTTAGGATAACAGTACGGTCAGTACGCGTCACTGCCTCCTGCCGTTACTACGCACCTCTCTCTTATTATTACCATTGATCACGTACTACGATTTAAAGCTTTGTTTATTGGACTCGATTACTCTTTGTGCTCTGGACTTTGAAACGAACTCTTTACGACGACCTTTGCCTGTGTTTGGACAGTTTGTGTTTTGTGTGTGCTTGCGGGAGATAGCTGCTCCCGCCGATATGAACTCAATAAAACCTTAATTTCATGCCAATGTAATTTAATTGGCCGATTGGCTTCTCAATAAAGAATAAATTAGGATAATTGAATTAATTAAAATACAGGAAAAATAATTCTTCAGTTCCTGACAAATTGACATAGCAGAGCTAGTGTCAAAATCCCATAGAGATGTTACTAACAATCAAAGAGGTGTTAATCGCCACACCACCCCCCTACGGAGAGAATAAAACCAAGCTAAAATAACTAACATCATTCTTACAACTAAGGCACAATAATAACAAAAAAACAAGAAATTAATCAAAATTCTTAAATCTAACGCGCCTACCCGAGCGTGTGGTATAGGACTGCTTTACTGGCAACTGAATCTTTACTGACTGCTGTGGAATTGAGGGCTTGGACGACTTCTTATCTTTTACGGCTTGCCGAAGAGGAAAATCAGCCGATGCGGGCGATGGCATTGAGTGGGTCGTTTGCAGATCAGAATTATCGATAAAAGCCGGTTTGAGTCTGTCGACGCTTACGACGGTCTTGTTGCCCTTTAACATTAGAGTAAAGGTCTTCCCATCACACGAACGCTCCAGGACTTGGAATGGACCAGTATAGGGTGGCTGCAACGCTTTTCGGATGGTATCGTTTCTAAGGAAAACATGAGTCGCAGTCGACAAATCCCTGAATATAAATGAAGATGTTTCACCATGTCGACTAGCTGGCAATGGACGTACCAATGACATTTTGTGTCGCAGCTGAACAACGAAATCACCAGGATTTTCAAATCTTCCAGATGCTAAAGGAGGCACCAAAAATTCTCCAGGGAGCCTAAGAGGCTCTCCGTAAAGTAATTCCGCTACCGTGGCTTTGAGGTCTTCTTTAAACGCCGAACGCATTCCTAACAAAACCATCGGTAGGGACCTCACCCAAGAATCATTATAGCACATTAACGCTGCTTTGAGCTGCCGATGAACTCGCTCGATCATCCCGTTTGCGCAGGGATGATATGAAGTGGTTCTAATGCGCTTGGTACCGAATTGCTGCAGTAATCGGTGAAACAAATCTGACTCAAATTGAGAACCCTGATCTGTAGTAATAACCAACGGAACGCCAAAACGAGGTACCCATTCTTTAGTAAAAGTCTCGGCTACCTCCTCGGCGGTAATGGATCGCATGGGCCAAACCTCGGGCCATCTGGACACTCTATCTATTGCAGTCAAACAATAACGATATTCGTTACAGACGGGCAAAGGACCAACGATGTCGATATGGACATGCGTGAAACGACCAGATGGTATGTCAAAATTACCGACAGGGGAAGAATTGTGTCTTGATATTTTACTGCGCTGACATGCTTCACAAGATCGGGACCAATCTCGGCAATCCTTTCTAACCGAAGGCCAAACAAAACGCTCTGCCACCAAACGAGTCGTAGCTTGAACACCAGGGTGGCTCAAATTGTGCAATTTATTGAAAGCAGTACGGCGGAAGGAAGGGGTCAAATAGAGACGTGGCTTACCGGTAGATATGTCACAGTAAACCGGAGTGTTGGTGCCTGATGTATTGATTTTGGTGAGTGTTAGGCTAGAACCACCTTGCAATAAATTAGCAAGTTCTTGGTCTGATGCCTGCGACTTAGCCAAAGCTTCAAAATCTTGGTCCAAAGTGATGGCGTCTATGTCAATGCGTGACATAGCGTCGGCCACGATATTGTCTTCACCCTTAATGTACTGGATGTCGGTCGTGAATTGACTAATGAATGATAGCTGGTTAAGTTGTGGAGGTGGAAGTTTCTCACGTCGCTGTAAAAAAGCGTACAAAAGTGGCTTATGATCTGTGAAAATTGTTGCATGCTGAACTTCTAAAATGTAACGAAAATGTTGAACGCTTTCATAGATCGCTAACAATTCACGGTAATAAGCTGGCCACTGTGCTTGCTGCGGAGTCAACTTTTTGCTGAAAAAAGAAAGTGGATACCACTGGCCGTTTAGATTTTGCTGAAGGCAGGACCCAATGTGAACGCTAGATGCGTCAGTAAATAAACCCAACTTTGCGTTGCTGATTGGATGTTGCAGCAGTGTTGCGTTGGAGAGGCTCTTTTTACAAGCATCAAATTTTTGCAAGAGTTCAGGTGACCATGGGAATGGCTTTGCACCTTTACTGTTAGTTGAAACCAATGCATCAATCAAAGGAGCCTGAAATTGCGCTGCACGAGGCACAAATCGACGATAATAGTTTAGCATACCCAGAAACCGGCGCATGCCTTGTACTGTCTCAGGTGGCGGAAAATCCAGCAACGTTTGAATTCGATCCTGAGGAGGGCGAGTACCATCACCACTGACATGGTAACCCAAAAATACGGCTTCGCTGACACCTAGGACGCACTTAGAAGGGTTTATCACCACTCCGTAGTCTTGCAGGCGTTTGAAAAGGACGCGCAGGTGTTGAAGGTGGGAAAACTCGTCTTTGGAAAATATGAGAATATCATCTACGTAAGGAAAACAGAATTCGAGACCCCGTGTGACCTCATCGATGAAACGCTGAAAGGTTTGGCCAGCGTTCCTTAAACCAAAGCTCATATACGGGAATTCGAAGAGGCCAAACGGGGTCACGATGGAAGTTTTGGCAATATCCTCTTCAAAAATCGGAATTTGATGATAAGCTTTAACGAGGTCCAGTGTGCTAAATATCTTGGCACCAGAGAGGTTATGGGCGTAATCATTGATATGCCGAACCGGGTATCGATCTGGTACGGTCCTGGCGTTCAAGGCGCGGTAATCACCGCAAGGGCGCCAGGAATTGTCTTTTTTAACGGTCATATGTAATGGTGAAGACCAAGCACTTTTTGACGGCCGAGCTGTCCCGCATCTTACCATTTCCTCGAATTCCTTTTTAGCCGCAACCAATTTCTGTGGCGCCAAACGACGAGGTCGACAGAAAACAGGGGGTCCGTCTGTGGTCTTGATGTAGTGCACTGTGTCGTGCTTGATGACTCTAGGGAGGCCGGGAGGTCGAGTGATATCTGGAAACTCTGCTAGAAGCTGAGTAAATATTGACTTACCAGACGCTACTGCTCGTACGCTGGGCTGATCAAAACTAGCGGCAGAAGCAGCAGATGTTAGTCCAGTGGTGCCATCGACCAATTTCTTATTTCGGCAGTCGGGTAAAAGATGATAAAATGCCAAAAAATCAGAACCAATAATGGCTGTGCTGACGTTGGCTATAACGAACTGCCAAGTGAAAACGCGGCGCAAACCAAAATTTAATTTAAGGGTTACTGTACCAAAAGTTTGTATACTGCTTCCATTAGCGGCACTTAGTTCATAATCAGTAGGCTGCCTGCGTGACGATAACCAGCGATGCGGAAAACAACACAAGTCTGACCCAGTGTCAATTAGAAACCGGCGGCTGGTCACATGGTCTGTGACAAAAAGGCGGCGACCGATGTTTTCGCAATCAGTTGCCGCCGCTACTGACCGCTTTTTGGGTTTTCCGACTCCCAATCACATGGCCTAGTACATCTAGTTGCTTTAACACCCCATCTCTTATGATACCAACATCGCTTGGAATTGTTCGCTGCTCTATCGGAAGATGCCGACCTGCCAGAAGATGCAGACCGGTCACGAATGGGACGGTGTTGCCGCCTCGAGAGTGCAGCTACTTGACTAGTCACATCTTCCAATTTCTGAGCCAATGTAGCCAAAGAAAAAGTTGAAGTTGTCGACGTGCAACAAACAACAGGTGATGGGGCTAACTCAACGATTTTATCAGCTAACTCCGACACTTTATCCAAATTGAGGTCAGCCTGTGCTGCTAGTATTGCTTGAGCTTGTTGAGGCAAACGGCGCAACCAAAGTTGGCGTATGATACTATCATCTGAAAGAAACGTCCCGGCAAGTGAGCGAAGGTGACGAAGAAATTGTGATGGTTTCCGGTCACCGAGCTCTTCATCACTTAGAAGCTGTCTAAGTCGTTTCTCTTGGGAAGTTGAAAGTCGTTGAATGAGGACTTCTTTCAGTTTTTCATATTTCCCTTCGGCTGGAGGATTGGTTATTAAATCTTCGACCTCACCTGCCAGCCTTTGATCAAGGTGACCTACTACATAATTGTATTTGGTAGTATCACCAACAATATTAGCAATTTGGAATTGGGCTTCCACTTGTGCAAACCAAATTGCGGGTTTGTCAACCCAAAATGTAGGTAATTTCACTGCTACCCTACATACCTTTGCCTCCACCTCATTTTGGCCTAGCCGCTTTTGTAATGCTGCATTTTCAGCCATTAGTTGCTCAAGTTGTGCCTGAAGCTGTTCATTCTCCATGATGCAAAACCTGTACAAACCTAGTAGCAATAATACCACACACCCGAGCACCGCAGAACAAACAAATAATAATAAATCAATTTTGATAACTACAGTACCAAACCCAAAAGAAATTAACGTTAGCAGTAGGTAGAAATTCAAATAACAAAATATACAAATTTTTACAAAATCAATTTTCGATCAATCAGCTGAGTAATATTAAATTGATGTTAAGCTTCATTCAAAGATGCGGGAAAGTTACAAACACTTGCACTCAAAACACACCAAAAAGCGATTATGCACTTTGGGCAGTTGTTCCGGCGATTGCAGTCGTTAGGTACCAACTGCAAATTGTAATCTGAACTTCTGCAGAAACGCGATGAAATTTTCGATGAAATTTTTATTAACTTTGGTTGCGCGACGGCAGCGTCGAAATCAACGTCAAAATATGGTTCCTGCTCTCGTTTGAAAAATCACCGACTGACATAGGAAGTGGCACTCCGGCCCCGGCGTTGGTGCTTGCTTGTCTAGCTACTGGTCACAATTCACCTCCTGATGTTGCTTTGTCAGCCGGAAACGATCATCATCACGTCGGGGTCACCAAATGCGGGAGATAGCTGCTCCCGCCGATATGAACTCAATAAAACCTTAATTTCATGCCAATGTAATTTAATTGGCCGATTGGCTTCTCAATAAAGAATAAATTAGGATAATTGAATTAATTAAAATACAGGAAAAATAATTCTTCAGTTCCTGACAAATTGACATAGCAGAGCTAGTGTCAAAATCCCATAGAGATGTTACTAACAATCAAAGAGGTGTTAATCGCCACATGCTACCATGGCGACCTACACTCCGCAAGAATACGCAAATATGCACTACATTTATGGAGAATGTAGAGGTAATGGACGAGCTGCAGCGAGACTTTACAGAGAAAGGTATCCGAGGGCTACGCGATATCCCGACCATCGAGTTTTCATTAATGTGCACAGATCACTATGTGACGGGCGGTTCCCCAATCAAGTAGCTGGTGAAGGACGACCCGTAAATGACTTCATACGCGATGAAGTTTTAGAGGCGGTGTCGGCAAATCCAAGCATCTCTGTGCGAGGAATAGAAGCTGATACGGGGATACCGAAGAGCACAGCACACAGTATTCTCCAAAAAGAAGAATATCATCCGTACCACGTACAGCGAGTGCAAAGTCTTTTACCTCGAGACTATCCGAGCCGAGTCGCGTTTTGTGAAACAATCCTGCAAAAACATCGAGAAGACGAAAACTTTATCGACAAAATTTTGTGGTCAGATGAATCAACATTTAAGAAGGATGGCTACATGAACCTACACAACTTGCACGAGTGGCATGTGGAAAATCCGCACTTGATGCGAGAAGATAGATCCCAGTACCGGTTCAAAGTGAACATGTGGACCGGTATTCTCTGTGGGAATATTATTGGTCCATTTGAGATGCCCGAGAATTTGACTGGCGAATCATATTTAAATTTTCTTCAAAATGATTTGCCAAACTTACTAGAAGAGACCCCACCAGATATGTGGTTCCAACACGACGGCTGTCCAGCACATTTTCGCGTATCCGTTAGAGAGTTTTTGGACGAGCAATACCCGAACAGGTGGATTGGGCGATCAGGAACAATCCCGTGGCCAGCCCGCTCACCTGACTTAAATCCGCTGGATTTTTTTTTCTGGGGAACTATGAAGGAGCTCGTTTATGCGAAGCCCATTAATGACATCGCTGACCTTCGTGAGAAGATAACACAAGCAGTGCAGGTGATACGTCAAAAAAGTTACTCGCGAAACATAAAGCGGTCCTTTTTAAGGAGAGTGAGAGCTTGTATTGCCGCGGGTGGTCAACATTTTGAACATTTATTGTAATAAAATATCTTTAAACTAACATTCTTTGCTTTTATTCTACTGGGAACCCATCTACCTGTGTGTATTTCCTTCTTGCTCACTCTTGGAACCGAAGTAAATAATAGTAGTAACATAACAGTTTCTAAGATAAGAAAGGGTCCGACAGTTACCGTTAGTAGGTAGGCACTTCGTAAAAATTGGGTTGTTGAGTAAAAATATTATCAAAAATTTTTTTTTTCAAATTAATGTGTAAGTATTATACCTTTTTAAAAAGAGGAATAAACGCGTCAAAATTTGACGTCACTTGCCATACTATTTTGGTACATTTTTTTTACACTACAGTCGGTCAAAGTTGCGAAATTCAATAGTTTTCCATATCACCTTTAGTTAAAATAATATTTTATTTTAAAATGGTACAATAAGTACTTTATTTTTACATTCTATTTAGACACAGCAATACCCTAGATTACAAAACCTCCAAGAAATATCGAAATTATCAGCATTAGCAGTCACAGCATTCAAAAGTATGTCACAGGGTGCTCATTTCCCCTTTTTTTTTTAAATCAGTATAATTCTGTAAGTACATGGGGTGGATTTTTTAAAATATTTTTCTGAGTACTGTTAGAACTTGGGGCATCGTGGGAATCCAGTTGGACGCCAGGTTCTTGGACACCCTGTATAAGAAAGAATTTTACGAATTACCTAACACGTTGACCGTTTTGTGACATAATTGGGTTCCTAACATATTTATTACCTACGGTTAACAAGGTACAGAACTGTGACAGACAGAAGAACCGACTGACGCTGTTTAGTGTGCGTTGACTTCTTGTGTACATCATGTGTTTTCATAATTTAAATTTTCGTAAAAACATTGCTTTGACCTTCCTGTTAATATTGAAATCCTGACTCCCAGTCCTTACATGTATAGGGATTAAGAATTCGTATGATATTTTACACGGAACCCTAAAAACGGAAAATGAATCAACGCTGCTCAACAATTCTGTTTTTTAACTCAACATTTTTCCAAGTCGTTGTTCACAACAGAGGTTGGAGTAATGAAACACCCTGTGTGCGGGACCAACAGGTCAAGTGGGTTTAACGAGCAATATTGCATTTTGTAACGCTCAGACCGGGTGCATGCACTATGATATTGCTTGACGTACGTACTTGTGCTTTATTGCGAGAATAAATCTTGTTATAAAATATTTAGTAGTCTTTGTAGTAGAAATCTCTCAGGTCCAAAGTGTTCCTTTTTTAAATATGTAGCAACCGCAGATCCACGGTTGTGAGTACGATGGGCATGCCCAAAATTCAAGATTCTTTATTTGCATGAAATATAAAAATATGGTCGTAAAAATAAAAGGTTTCACATATTTCGCTTACTACAGCACGCAAACTTAAAACACCTAGTAGACTTGTGACGTCACACTTTCACGGTCTCAGGAGTCATGACCACCCCAAGATTTTCAAAAAATAGCTTATTTTCGGAAATTTGATTTATTACTAGCTTTCTGCACATTAGAAACTAATCATTCCAAGGCAGCAAACAAATTAATATTGTAAGCTCGCTTTGCTCGGAACCGGCGCGGATCCACTGTTGTGGGTGTGGGCACGATGGGCATTCCCACAACCCTAATAGACTTGTGACGTCACACTTTCACGCTCACAGGATCTTCAGAAAATTGCCTTTTTTGGAAACTAAATAAATTATTAACTATCTGCACAACAGCAACTAACCACTCAAAGGAGGCAACAAACAAATATTGTAAGCTCGCGTAGTTGGGATCTTTCTTGATATTTCTGGGGCTTTTGATAACGCATGGTGGCCGATGCTACTCCTAAAACTGAAAATTCGTGGTTGCCCTAAAAACATATACAATCTTGTTTACTCGTACTTCTTGAATGGTTCCGCGAAACTCAAGCTCGGACATCATTCTATGTCAAAGTCCCTCACCATGGGATGCCCTCAGGGTTCGGTTATGGGTCCGTATGTATGGAACGTAGGCTTCGATGACTTCCTCGCGATTCCGCTTCCATGTGGCTGTTCATTAACCGGTTACGCGGATGACGGCCTGCTGCTCATTCAGTCAAGTACTCGGGCTGGACTCGAAAATTTGGCTGACACTTGCCTAAAATTAATATCCCAGTGGGGCGCTCGTAACCGTTTGACCTTTGCACCACACAAAACGTATCAACTTCTTTTTAAAGGTAATCTTAAATCATGTCCTAGTATTAAATTTAATAACGTTCCCGTGAAAAGGAAGCAGTCCGTGTGTTACCTTGGGTTTGTCTTAGAGAGGAATTTTTCATTCATTGAACACATAAAAACCGTCGGCGAAAAAGCTAAAAAGAACTTTTATGCCATAACGAGAACATCTAAACCTACGTGGGGTTTATCATTTTTAACTCTAAAGACGATCTATGGGGCTACTTACCTGGGGTGTATGTGCTATGGGGCACCAGTTTGGGCCGATAGGGCCACTATAGGAGCGGCACGACGTAAATTACTTCAAAGCCAGCGGTTGGCCTTGATTTTCAAGTGTAAAGCGTATAGGACGGTTAGTACTGAAGCCTTACCGGTACTGGCAGGGGTACTCCCAGTCGATCTTGAAGTGCAGCGCCGTGCTTCAATGTACTACTGCGCACGAGAGACCGCGGACGCAGACTTTTTATTGCAACGTGATCGTGCTAAAGTAGCTAGATTACTTAAACCACAGACTGACGTCTGGGAGGAACTTTTGTCTGAATGGCAATGTAGGTGGGATAATTGCATCAAAGGCCGACACCTCCACCAGTTCTTTCCATCCGTTCGTGAGCGGCTGGCCAGGACATGGCTGGAGGTGGATCACTGTGTTGCCCAATTTCTCACAGGTCATGGTAACTTTAAGAGTAAATTGTTTTCCTTCAAGCTTGTTGCCTCGCCTTTCTGTCAATGTTCTACATCTGACTGCGAATATGAACAATCTGCACATTACATCTTATGGGAGTCGTCTTTGGGAGAATTAACGTAATATTATGTTAAATAGTGTACAGGTTACTTCCGGAGCTATTTATTACACGGACCTTGTAGAAACTAGAACAAATTTCCGTACGTTCAAGCATTTTTGTCATACCTATTATTGGAATCAAATATAACAAACAGCTCACAACTTAGAACCCAGTAATATTAATGACAATAATATCCGTGGTGCTAGGCAATTGGGCTTATCCCAGTTGTATACGTCCCTGTGTGCTATTGGCCTTGTTCAGTTCTGTCTCCTGCTGATATGGAGGAAAGTGAAAATTATGTTTTTCCTACTCCTCCGCTATTCTTTTCTGATTAATTTCGTTGCGGGATCCAAGACAGTTAGATCGTTTCTCTGGGACTTCGTCGGGCTTCATTGTCTCGGCGCTTTTCTTGTGGTCGCCACTGTTGATTCTGGCTTACAGGAGTTACAGTGGTTTGGGAATAATGTGGCGGGCTTGTCCCATTTAAAAAAAAAACCTAATCCCTTCGAGGGCCAGCTTGCTCCACTCGCTCTTGTGTTGTCTTCATTTTGACATTTGAAATTCTAACTCATCTCGAGGAAACTCCACACCTTCCCCCGAAATCGAAGCGATCAACCTATCTAAGGTGGAATGCTAAAACAATAAATATAGATTTTTTTAGTTTTTATTCTAAATAAAAATAATAAGCTTTTGTAACGCGTTTAAATCAGTCTCTCAAGCAAAATGACAGAAATAATAAACAAGACCAATATTTCAAGTAACAATCACATAAAAAAACTAGTTCACTTTCTAAAACTGTACGATAAAACACCGATACCGTACAAATAATTTGAATCTATTGTTCTCTTAGTAAAAACAATTCTAATTAAAAATGAGATCATCATCATTTCCTAATCGAATCAACGTATCCAAAACATAATAATTAAATAAAATATCACTTCTACCGGCAGATCAGCTCAATTATTAAACAACAATAGTATAAATCAAATATAATAAAACAAAAATGAACAATCATAGCATAATCATCATCATTTTAGCCGAAAGACGTCCACTGCAGGACATAGGGCTCCCCTGAGTGTCACCACATTGACCAGTCCCGTGTGTCTCGCATCCAGCGGATCCCCGCAACTTTCATCAACTTAAGTCTGGCAATTCTTCGGGCTACGTCGGTAACCGTGGTTCTCATGCGACTTCATTTCTGATTCGATAGCCCTCTCCATTGCCCTTTGGGTGACTTCTGATGAGGCCCATTGTGAGCGATTACGTTTCGGTCCCGTATGTAATCACTGGCAACACACACTGGTAATAGACTTGTCTGGTGGTGGTGTCTTGAGACACTGTGGTAAGTTGGACGAGAAGATCGAGTCGGATTCGACGATTGACCTCTTTCTCAAAGTTAGACCTACGTAACTAGATATATACATATAGTTTCGTCGGTATAAGCGGGGAGTGGAGCGGTACACACAGAACCGCACTTTCCAAAGTGATGTAAGGTGGGGAATATAGAGCTTAGGAACGACCAGACCAAGGTGTGATTGACACGCGTCTGCCGGATGATGACACCATGACTTCGTTCTGGCGCAACATCTGGTCGGTGCCTGTCAGTCACACTGAGGGCGATTGGACCCGGGAGGTTGAACGAGCGTGCAGTGATCCTATAACAGAAATGGGGGTAATTATCATCAGCCCCCAAGACGTAGCTCGTGCAGTCTGTCCGTTGCCTAACTGGAAATCTCTAGGGCTCTCTCTATTTCTGGATCAAGTGGTTCATGAGATCGCACGCTCGCTTGGCGTCCCAGTTTCAATCAGCCTTAGAGTTAGGATCGCTACCCCAGTTCTTGACAACAGGAATTATAACCGCGGAACCTAAAAATTATAGACCAATCACTTGTTTACCAACGGTCTGTAGAGTTCTTACATCCATATTGAGAATTAAAAGCAACATGTCGAAAGTAACTCTATCATGTCTGGCTTTCAGAATGGATGTAGGAACGGGTCCCGTGATACTAAAGAGCTGCTTGATCGATCAATGAGGATTGATGTGACCATTAGCCAACAGGTTCGCCGCGCCCGAAAGTATCTGTCTACATGTTGGATAGATTATAATTATGAAGGCCTCTGACACGGTGCCTCATACATGGCTCACGAGGGTGCTGTAATTGGACAAAGTAGTCGGAAGCATTTTGAATCAATATTGTCGACATGAACCAATCGTTAAAGTAGCGCTTCTTTGCCCGCCTGAACAAGGAGCTGAGCAGTCTTTTGTCAGGTGGAAACAAGCTGCGCGCCTTCAACAGTTGGGTCATGCCGGTTTTGATGTATTCTTTCGGCATACTCAAATGGACTCAGACAGAACTTGACGACCTAGATAGGTCAACAGTGAGCGGACTCTCCGCTCACTGTTGACCGCAAATCGGATGCATCACCCACGGCCGTCGATGATGAGACTGTATAATATCCCATGGAAGTGTGGGGGTCGTGGTTTTTTAAATGCTAAGACACTACACAACCTAGAAGCTGAAGTGGGGATGCACCGAGATGTGGTCCCAGTGCAGTGGACAAGAGCCCCGCTCTCCTTGGCTAACGAGAACGCGCATACATATAGCATTAGACAATAATGACCGCAAGGACATAATATGGCAGAGCAAGGAGCTACACGGGCGCTTTTACCGGGCCTTACATGGAACCGAAGTAGATTACCTAGCGTCCGTATCCTGGCTGCGTTTTGGTGACCTTTTCAGGGAAACCGAAAGTTTTGTCTGTGCAATAATGGACGAACTTATCATGACGAACAACTACCGGAAATACATTGTGAAGGATGACACGGTTGACATAATTATCGGGCATGGGCATGGGCATGGGCATGCTGCCGTTATATATGACAGTGGCTATCATATAGTGTCATTATAGTGTCCATCAATTAACTGTCAAATGGTTCCATTTTGTACTAAACCCAGAAGAAAGAAAATAAGCACTGAAGACGAGGCGGTATGGTCCAAGACCTTAGCCTGCCCATGAAGGGCGAAGGAAATAAAAAAAAAATGTACTAAACCCAAAGACTTTACTAACTGGACAGTGCAAGTGCTACTCAAAAGCGTTCCGAGCGAGATTACCTCGAAAGTGGATGTCATCTCTTTCTAGTAGGGTAACCAGCCATTTTGTACTTACATTTGGGACAGTTTTAAATAAATTGCTCCTGGCTTGATATTTGTAATCATTAAAAAACTGACAAAGAAAGACATTTATTCATAGGATACGGTAGGCACAAAGTTGTTCCAAAAAAATGGTATGGTTCATGACAATCTACCGCTATAAGCAGCATACGAGTATACACACACCTAAATATAGCTACCTACTCTAAAGAAACTTACTAATTCTAATAAAAATAACAAATATATATTTATAAACTTTATAATGTCTCTCTATCACTGATAATCTAAATAATAATAAAAACACAACATTACTCTTAAACTTAATAAAAATATAAAAAGTGAATAGTATATCTAGTAACGGCGATTGAAAATTATTAAATTGTTAAAGTAAAAGCATTTAAAGGAACAGAAACAATGAGATTAAGAATAAATAGAGACATTTACATAATTTTTTGTTAAGAATAAATAGAAACGACAATAAATATGGCCATGACTATGTCATTGTCTTTTTTTACTTTTGGATACATTCGATTTGATTTTATGATAAAAATGAAAAAAGTAAAGATAGAATTCAAATTTTAATGTTTGTATTGGTTATGTTAATGAGATTATAATAAGATGAGATATTAATTTTAAATACCGATATTGATAATAGAAAACGCGTATTCTTTACAATAATTTTGTGATTCCCGTTTATAGATCTAGAACGTCACCCTAGTCGTTACTTGTAAACAAAGTTAAAAAAACTTACCTGAAAAAAGAAATTCCACATCCTGGAAACCCCTCACTGTTACACCCCCTTCATGCAACACGATTTCACCATATTTTAAGACAAATATTTTGCTTAAATACAATTAAAAACACTTGAGAAAGGAAAATTATGTTTTCAACACGAATATGTTTCCGCCATATTGTTTACGTTTTTTTTTACATGGCTATACAGATTACATTTATGAATTTCGTCTGTAATAAATTATAATTCGCAAGAATTTATTATTGAAAATTAAGTAGTTGAATATTAAATTAATACCACTCAATTTCATGTGCTAGTTTAGCTATTTAAGTGATTTTCGATTACTTTACATTTTTCTGTTTTTTTTCACTGGCAATTGCAAGACAAGGACAGAATACCTCTTGATTTTTGTCTCGCTCTGAAGTATTTATCTCCTTTCGAAAATACGTTTGGAAAATAAAGTAATACAAACTCTATTTTTTTGACATAAAGTTTATTTTTAAATTTCATTTTCATATCAAGATTTCCTTCGTAGTACCCGCCTGACAAAACCATAAGCAATTTGACAGTTAATCCATGGACAATATGATAGACACTGACATTTTAAAGATACGCAATAGCCCTGCTGGAGAAACGATCCGACACATTATTTCAGTGTTCTCGTCTGGCTAATACAACCTTGTGGAAACAGAAGTGCCATACTATCTATGTATGCGCCCGACCCAGTTCTTGAAAATTGAAATATTTCGTTGTGTTAGGATCGACCTATTGTTGCTAATAAGCCTGGCATTGTGGTGATAGATCGATCGGAGCGTCGCGCAATGATTGTTGATATAACGGTCCAACATGACGAGAAACTCGTAAAAGCACAGAAAGATAAGCAATTCAAGTATCTAGATCTGGCTCGCGAGCTTGACGATATGTAGCACGTGAATACAGCAGTCATTGTGCCGTTAGTCGTGTCTGCCAATGGCTTAATAGCCAAGAGCCTTGACGAACATCTAAGAGGCTCTCGCTTGGGAGCTGAATCAAGGGCTTGATGCAGAAGGCAGTACTTCTAGACACTGCGCGCATTGTCAGGAGGTTCCTCTCTCAAGAGCCCTGACCACCGGTAGTTCGTACCCTGTTCCCAATGCTGGTGGGCCACTATTTTTTTTTTCATTCTAAATGGTTTTTTATATTTTTTTCTACAGATATATTAAAAAATATATTAAGTGTATAGATATAATAAATGCAAGCTAAATAAAAATAATAATGCTAGAAAGTTCAAACATAATAATAACTGTCCCAAAACTAAGTTCAAAATTTATGGACACCGCTTTTGAGTTGCACGTGCATATTCCAGTTAGTTTATAAACTCCTGAATGGAACAGAACTTTGTCACAATGACACTGTCAATGTCAAAAAATTAAAGCGTAATTTTAGCAAACTCATAACATTAAAACTTTAGCTATCTCTTTCTTCCTTGAAGCAAATACAGTACTTTTGATCTTTCTTTTGGCATACTCATGCCGTTATCTACCAATATTTATACTGGAACGTTTTTAGAAAACAACTTTGTGTTTTCCGATGAGAAAACAAATGCGTTAATAGGCCGATATTTCATTTAATTGATACAAGTAAGTAATAGATAATAAAATAAGAGTGGCATGGCTCCATCGTGAGTATTTGTTTATCCAATAATCACGCTAAATCATCGTAGGACCATATCAACAGAGTAACCAAGCGCTAAATTCCCATAACAATGCTTATTATTTCATAGTTTCTCTAAGGTTTCCAAGTAGTTAAGTACGGGCATCATGTTTAAAATATTCCTAGTATAAAACTACATGATCATAAGTACAACATAACCACAATTTAATTAGTATCCTTGATTTAAGGCAACTAAGTAGAAGTGACTTATTTTCTATACTATTTACATTGTTTCCTTGGTTTTTTAAGTCATATTTATTTTCACACAAACATCAAATGTCACCTTAGCTATTAGAATGGGAGTTATTTCATACCAATCAAATATTTGTGCGGAAATACTTTTATTTGTAAGCTAAAGGTAGGTAAGTATTTTATATTAAGCTTTACTCAATACTATTTTTGACTCATTTTAATACACCACCCTTGAATTATACACCTGTTTCTATTTCTGTATACACCTTTTTGGGCGAGGAACCCTTAAAACCCAATGTCAAGCATGTTACACATGTCCCGGTCAGGGCTGGGGGTTGTCCGAAAGAGATACCGCGGCCTCGGCACAAGAGCTAAGAAGGAACATGGGTGGTTTAAAGTCAGTAGAAGTCTGCATTCTATTCTATTTATCTTCGGGGACGCCGGCAGACACCAGACGGGCGATCAGTCCTTTCGTTGTGGATTATTTCGCCCAGTTCCCCATTTTGGTGGATCCCCTTCATGGGTTACTGGTGGTCGGCATCGCGAATCTTCCTGTTGCCTTGCAGAAGCTCACCAGTTGTTCGGTGGAGATTTCTGCGAGCTTCTCTTCATTAATCTCATCTGTTCCTAGGATTTCCCATCTGAGTGGCCCATACATTGTGCATTCCGCCACAAGGTGGAAACTTGTTTCTTCTGCTTCTCCACATGCTGGGCATATGGGATCTTCCTTTACTTTCATAATCGTCAGATGTCTATTGAGTCCACAGTGTCCTGTTGCGACCCCTACTACTAGTCTTATGTTTCCCCTGCTCATTCTGAGTAACTTGTGGGATTTCTTTTCATCATATGACTTTAAGAAGATTTTTGATTGTCGACAACCTTCTGTTGCGTTCCATCTTCTATTTGACTCTCTTGTAGTTATTCTATGGATGATTCCTTTTGTTATATTATGTGGGATCGGTAACCTGGGCTCTGGTCCCACAAAGGTTTCATCTGCTCCTTTTCTGGCTAATTCATCTGCTATCTCATTCCCTTCAGTAGAAGTCTGACACTCCCTTCCTTTCCACTCTGCCCAAGAACGGGAGTGGTTGTTTAATGATTTCCCACCCCCCATAAATAACAACATCTTACACACAATATACTATACATGTGTGTATTATACTAAGATTATGTCTGGACCTTAAAAGAGACTATGACCTGTGGGTTTGTTTCTGAAGTTTCTGCTTAAGAGTAGTTAGGTATGAAACACCGGACCCATCAAGTATAAAAAAAGTGACATGTAAAAGTCAAAAATCCTATTTGCTAAATAAACATTATTTATCATTTACATTTAAGCCCTGTATTTCAGTTTTACTTGATCTTTTTCTAAAAAATATGTGTTCAGTTCAATGATAAACATTTGTGCTTGAGACTAAATAATAACAGACCCCGGCTGTATTTTGTAGATCTTTGATCACAGTAATTACAGGTAGTCTGTGCCCAGAAAATCTGGCAACCAGTCTTACCAGTGTGCATCTTATTACACAGTACAAACTTGGTTGTGGAGATCACTTAGGCAGTCGCTCCATTTAAAATAATGGTGATGATTAGTTCAATAATTTGATGGCACAGTTGGCGCTGTGGCTCAAGCAATGGACTGCTGCACTGCGTGTTGCGTATTCGATCCCTGCACGGAACAAATATTTATATGACCTACAGACGTTAGTTGTGGTGAGTTGTTCTGGGTCTGGGTATTTGTGTATGTGAGTTTAAATGTTTGTGAACGCAAACACAATACAGGAGCAATTCCTAGAGTGGGGCCCAGTTTTTTTTAAAAAAGACATGAGGTATTGAATAATAAATACTGCTTAATGTGCATACTCATCAGTCAATATGGAATGTTTAAATAATCTATTTTTTCTTACAGTAAAAGAAATAAGAAGAAACAAAATAAAACAATAATAATTGGGACAGAGATAACAAATCATAATATTCCCACATTGGTTACACCTTTTCCTGCTACATTAATACCGCTACTACTTGATAAACCAATCCCCAATTTGAAAACCATTGCACTATCAACACCATCAGAATTTAAAGTTTTAAGTGCCCTACCACCCAAACCAACTGTTGTAAATTTAGTGATTCCACCACACAACAGCAGTTCACCGCATATTCCTAGGACCGCTGAGGTTTCTAAAACAAACCTGCCAGTTAATCCTAACCCAATTGCTGCAAAGACAGCTTCAAGTACTGTTGGAGACTGCTCTGAAGAAATGCCTAAGAAGAGTAGAGCAGCAAAGAGACGGGCGGCAATGCTGAATGCAGCCAAGCAAGTTCCCACTCAGGGTTTTATACCAATGGCTACTCAGGCTACAGCATTTCTTTCTACACCGGCTACTGCGCTTCCTACACCGGCTACTGCGCTTCCTACACCGGCTACTGCGCTTCCTACACCGGCTACTGCGCTTCCTACACCGGCTACTGCGCTTCCTACACCGGCTACTGCGCTTCCTACACCGGCTACTGTGCTTCCACCTATTCCGGCTGCCCCTCAGGCTAACATGCAAGCTACCATACAAGTAGCTGGAAATACAACTAAATCTACTCCAATTGTAACAGCCAATGAAATTGATGCAATTAAATCGTAAGTATTGTACGTTTTTCACTTGACTTCGGCGTAGCCCAAAAGGAGGGTTTTTCTTCTTAGCATGTCAATGGCAATCTAAATTGTGTCGACCCAGAACTGAGCTACTGAAAGGGTTATGTGTTTGACCTATAAAAAAAAATATACAGGGTGGTGCCGATGATACGACAATAAATTAAACTAACTTATACCTTAGTATGTTCCCAGTGTATATACAAAAAAACATTTGAATAATATCCAGTAGTTTAGTCACAGGAAATTATTTTTCATTTTTAACATTTAATAAATGATGTATCTGTTAATACGGAAGCACTGTCAGGTTAACGACCCCGCATCGGTGCGGTTGCAAACTCGCTACTTAAAAACTTTAGCCAAATTAGTTTTAACACTTAATTTATTGCAAATTATACCTTAAACCTGTACAATAAGAGCCATAACGCATGTCATTAGACTTAGATAAAAAATAACGCATGTGGAAGTTGCTATGCACTCTCACTAATAGAACATTTAGTGTGTGCGAAAGAGATATCTAGTTTCGTTTGTTTATTACTTCACTTTCTTGTCCAAACTTGCAAAGAACTACGCTACGAAGTTAGGTCACGGTCATCGTTCAGTCAGTCTGTCGCAACAGTCCTGTGACGTTGCACGCGTCATCGCTTTGTAAGCGCACGAGTGCAAGCGGAGCCCGGGCGCCGCGACGCCACCTTGATGTAGGTATCTACCCGCCACCGGCCACTCGTGTCATCGTGAGTCAGGGACCGGGACGTTGAAGTAGGTAGTTAACAACGGTTATTACAATAAGTGTGAAAGTTGACGCATTATTTTAGTGACAGAACACGAACATTTAATAGGTATCCTAGTTAAATTAAATAGTTCAGTGAACTGTGCGAATTTAGGCGATAAGTTTTTATTGTGTTCGTGTATTTTACTTAGCTAAAGTATTCGGTTAATAATCTGTGAATCAGTGTTGCACCGACCTCGAATAAAATGGGATAAGGGCAAAAAGATGAGGAATCTGTGATTCAGTGATTATTACCCATAAGACGACCCACTGACCCAAAAGATCATGACGCTACACGACGATACGCTACGTTGCCACTCGCTACAACAGAGGTTAGTGAAGCCATGTTTTTAAATGGCGTTCTATTTTGTTACAAGTTCTAAGCCATTTAGTTTGTTTGAATTTTTTTTTTTAAGTTTGGTCTTAGGATTTTTTTAATGGTTTACAATTATTCCTATGAACTAGTATGGTCCGTGTTTTCATTTATTGTCGTATCATCGTCTCCACGTTGTATAAAGAAAAAAAAAAGTTTGTTTTTTTGTCCGTCGTAACTTCGTGACGGATGAACCGATTTGGATAAACGTCGTTATATATTCACTGAATAGAATGCGTTTCAATTAAGAAGAGAAACGTCAATGACTTCTATCTGTCAACTATCACATGAAAAGTACAGTTTGAAATTGTTATATTGTGGTTGGGTGTTATGTTAGTACAGTTAGTTTTTTTTTTAACTCCATTTTTTTCAGTTTTTCACTTATATCTCTTAAACTGAGCCGTGCTTAGTAACGGAGATACAGCTTATCACAACTATTAGTATCATAACTATTTGCCTATAACATGCCTAATCAAGTAATCATTATCTTACCGGATGCCACGGTGTGTGATGATGGGACATGGCATGAAAATATGGAAATAACATTAAAACAGGCTCTTGGTCACTGAACCCCCCGCCCCCCCGTTTTCTCCCCTCAAACAAGGTTGCAAAATCTTGACGTGATTTCAGATTCAGAAACCAACAAAAAAAGAAATGGATGAAATTTCAGAAAAAGCTTAAGAACAAAAAAGGATGGATACACCGAAATATAACTCCTGCAGGTAAGCGTACATCATCATCTGCTTAAACCCTAGGTTCCCAAAGGGACGCTGGAAGGAATCGGGTTATTGAGTGGCTTCGGGCCTGCTGCCTAGTTTTTTGGGTTCCGTAGTCAACAAGGTACCTATCTCTTTAGTACGCCATGTCCGTCCGTTCGTCCGTCCCTCTGTCCGCAGCTTAGCTCATAGACTCTTAATACTAGAAAGCTGTAACATGGCATGAATATTCAGATTAGTTAAGCTGACAAAGTGGTAAAAAAAACTCGAAAAGTATTTTTTTACCGTTTACGTGTAAAAAAACCTCGATTTACAGAGGTTTTTTTTCTCTCGCGGAACCCTACATTGTGCGTGGCCCAATACGCACTGGGCCTTTTTTTCGATCTGTTTTGATCAGTTTTCAGTCTAACCTATCTCACGTCGACAACCCAAAACTTGGTAACGATACCCCTTGGAAAGGTTGACAGATTTTTAAGCTTCCTACTTCACGTCGGTAACAACTCAAAAATATTAAAAATCTACGAACTAAAATCAGGACCAACTATCTAAAGTGCTTTCCGAGTCACGGTATGTTAAATATGAATTGGAACTTCGGCGCCGACATTGAGTCGAAAGCTCAAACTGCGGCAAAAAGCTGGGTATCCTAAACAAGGTTAAGCGGTACTTCAAGCCTGGACAGCTTTCAATCTATACTAATATGATAAAGCTAAAGAGTTTGTTTGTTTGAACGCTATACACTCTGGAACTACTGATTGGAATTGAAAAAAACTTTTTATGTTGGGTAGTCCATTTATCGAGGAAGGCTTTAGGCTAGGAGCGGAGCATAAATAAAAATGTTGCAAAACCAGGAAACAGTTTATTTGTTTTGAAAGATTCCGTTGCGTGCGCTGCTTCAACGGTTCAAGTTACATACCTAATTGTATGAAGGAATTGTTTCTCTTTAAAAGTTCTACAAAAAAGTCCGCGACAGCATATATCTATCTATTAAGATTGACTCACTGTAACCATTTTTTACTATTGAAATGTTAGGTTGAATAGAATTATTTTTTGCGAAGTTTATTTAACTTATATTGTATTAATCTATATTAAAAAAAATGTGTTTGTTAGAACGGAAATTTAATATAGAATATTTGTGCCCTTTACTCTATACATAGTTTAAACAAATATCTTAGAAGATAACGCAACGTAAAAATATCCGCGCGACAATATAATTACGCGGTCCGGCGGCCCTCGCGTCCCAATATAGATACGTGAAGATTCTGGCCTCCGGGAAATTCAAATTCAAAATATTGATTGCACCATAATATTTACAAAGTGTTATTATTGTTTTGTGAGCAGTGGAGGCCCAGAGGTGGCGTCATCACCACTGCTCTCAAAACGGTGAAGGAAAACTTCGTGAGGAAACCGGATATCTTAGAACCAAAAAATCGAAGATATGTGACATATATACCAATCCGTACTGGGCCCGCGTGGTGTACCATCCCACTCCTAGAGAGGAGGCCTGAGTCCGTGCAGTGGGAACAATATAGGCTGATGATGATGATTGTATATTTAACAGTAAGATATAGGTACCAACCTAAAGGGTGTATAAGTACCCTTAACGCAAACGAAAGGCACTTGTTCTCCCCACCACTACGATAATTTTTTTGTTCTAGACCATACCTGGGAACCCTCTAGTTACGGAGATATTGGGGGTCAAAGTTCCAAATTTTGCACAGCTGTTTTAGTAAATACCTACTAGTTTTTCAGGTTGTAACTTAACTTAAATTACCTCCATGACCCTTTTACTATTCAATGCATCCTAGTGGATGCTAGTGCTAGTGTACTAGTGCACAATATTTTAATAGTGCTACATTGAGTTTAACCGTGAAATGAAATTTTTGACCCCAAAAAGAAAGTCGTTTCTCAGCAAAAAAAAATTGCGTAGGGGTACTTAGTTTGATGTACTTGCTTGACGTGCTTGGTTGACGTATGTGTGAAGGGTTGATTTACACCCCGTATTATATAGTAATTCTCACTTTAATAATATAATCTAAGGTTATCTAAACTAATATTATAGAGAGGAAAGATAAGATTTTGAGTTTGTTAAATTAAACTCAAAAATTACTCTGACGACTTTGAAAATTCTTTTAACATTAGAAGCTAATTGAAGAAATATTACTATGTTAGATAGTCGATCTATCGAGGAAGGTTGTAAGCTATATATTAATTGTGACGCAGACGAAGTTGCGTGGGTCAGCTAGTATTATATAAAGCTCAAGTCCGGTCCGGCATGGAGTATTGCTGTCACATTTGGGATGGCTCGGCCAAATACCAACTTGCCACACTTGACTCTGAAGAGCACAGAGCCAGGAGGCTAATTGGTGACGATAAGCTGGTTGCCAAGCTACATAGCCTGGCCCACCGCCGCGCCGCAAAGTCGCATGTTCCATCGTCGACCTCATCTCTATCCTTAGGGTAAGATTGAGGTCAAGAGCAAGCCCATAGCTAATAATAAAAAATGGTCTCTCATCCATGGACCAACATCGGCAAGCTGTAGTTATCCCTAAAGATCGAACCGTCCTGCCTGCCCTCGTATTCACAAACAACGTAACACTGCAAATCTAAACTCTAACTCCAACTCTAAATCTAATCTTTTGCAAAAAAACGGGCACTTTAGATTTTTTTTTTTTTTTGATGACGATGTATTGGCATGTTATTTGAAGCATCCTGGCATGATTCTTTACGTTCTAAATTTAAAATTTGAAATTAATAAAAGTAAAATAATGATTATTGTGGATTATTTTTCCGACCCAAATATCGACCAATAGAATTGCACCATTCGACGTCACGTGGTACAACCTACATGGTATTATACTGATAATTTTTTGAAAATTTTCTCTGGTAGTTGCTATATATAAAAAACAAAACATGATCCAGTCAAATTAACCACACGTCAAACTGACAGGTTGAATTCAATTGTGAAAATTGGAGATTTTGCATGAAAATGAGTCGATTTGGAGTTTGTTCTCTGTCCACCATCGATAAAAAAGTCAAAGGAAATGTTTATTTGTTAACTGTACATTTCGTCTCATGGTGCAATTCTATTGGCCGACATTTGGGACGGAAAAATAATCCCCCGAATACCACACGAGCTTCAAAATTATCTGGCATTTCCCTCAAGGTTCCCTGCAAACAAATAAAATCGTCAAGTTTTTCAGGTTAAAAAATCACGTCGTTTGTTTGCAACGAACCTATCGGGAAATACCCGATAATTTTGAAGCTCGTGTGGTATTATAAGTGATTATTCTAAAATTGCTTTACTAATGGCGCGAATTGCTGAAACGATTTTTAACTGAATAAGACACTGATTTTAAAACTTTTTGGATATTTTCTGCAAATTAAACAATTTAATCTTTCTTTTTCCATTAAATACCACTTTTTGATATGAGTGATAAAGCGATAAGGGCCGGTAAAATTATAGCCCTACTTGAAGAAGGTTGTTCGCAAACTTACGTGTCTCAGCTTCTAAATGCGAGTCGTTCAACTGTCTAGAGGACTTGGCAACGGTATCAAGAAACCGGTTCGGTCAAAAGAAGACCCGGTTCGGGAAGAAAACGATGCACAGAACCAAGAGATGACCGCTTTTTGGTGAGTCAGGCGTTGCGGAATCGTAAAGCGTGGACCTGAAGAAGAGCCTTGAAGAAGTAAGAGGAGTAGAAGTTAGCTTGTGGACGGTCAGGAGGAGGCTTTTGGCTGCCAATATCAGGAGTTACCGCCCAGCTCGGGGCCCTAAATTACTCCGAGAGCACCGTGTTGCTCGACTTCAGTTTGCTCGGAACTGTGCTTCATGGACTCGGGAGGACTGGAATAAAGTATTGTTTTCTGATGAAGCTAGAATCTCTTTGTGTGGAGAGGACCGACGCTGGCGAGTGCTGCGAAGACCACGGGAGCTCTATGCGGAAGTGTGTTTCGAAGAAATCACTCCTTATGGCGGAGGCTCCGTTATGTTTTGGGCAGCAATTAATTCGACGGAGCGTACGGAGTTCGTTTTCATAGAAAATGGAACATTAAATGCACACCGGTACATAATGGAAGGATCCTAATTCCAACACAACCCACATTGACTGCACTTGGAGAAGATTCCATTTTTATGGACGACAATGCTCGCCCGCACCGTTCGGGCGACGTGGAAGCGTACATGCAAGAAGTTGGGATCCGTCGTTTAGATTGGCCAGCTCGAAGTCCTGACCTCAATCCAATTGAAAACATGTCTGGGATGTTCTAAAGAGACGGTTAAGATCAGTGCTCCATAAAACATCAGGGAGCTAAAAAGAGTCATTGCAGAAGAGTGGGAACGTATTGCTAAAACGTTATTAAAAACATCGTGGAAAGCATGCCCAGAAGGATTCAAGCTGTGATTTTGGCAAGAGGAGGTCACACTCGTTATTAGGTTTTTACATTTGTAACTTTATTTAATTTAAAAAAGTAAGAAAAAAATCTTGTCTTTATTGCCGACCACTTCTTATTGTTTGGGCGTGTACATCGGTTTTTTTTAAGGTAAGTTTTTTTTTCTTTAAATTGCCCGAATTCACTTCACGCGCATTAATTTACACGATTATAAGTATACAGACTACGTCAAAGAAATAAATTTCATTTAATCAACTCAAATCGACCTTAGAACGTAAATTTCCTTAGGTGCCCGTTTTATTTGCAAAAGAGTGTATTTCGATTCGATAAGTCGTAGGTTTATTTTTTAAGGCATTACGAAAGTCAGCGAGATAGATATGAGACTTTCCGAATTTGTGAAGAGCGTTCGTGAATACGGGGGCAGGTTAGCAGTTAACGCATTGTTATCAATGTTACTTGTCCTTTCAGTCAGCAAAATAGTAGGTAACACTAGTGGGTGCCATTTACGACTTTAATCTGATGGTTGTAATAATTTGCAGTGGCGCCTGAGGACCCTCCACTGCCAGAAATGACTCAAGATGGATCACCAAATATAATCACAGAAGCCAGCGAACCGCAACCTGGTGTATCTACGTTTGGGGCCAATCAGGGATCAAGTAAGTGTGCAAATTTAGAGAAGACAATATTATTTCAAGTATGGACACACTCATGTATGTAAGTGAATGTTGGATGTGGCAAACGTCTGTATTTCTCGCACAATTGGTGGAGTGCAAAAGTGGCCTCCATTGTTCCTCGACCTGGCATAAACCCAAACTGACTGTGTGATCTCACTGTCAAAAATGAGGACATCCGCATGAGAACCAAGGTAATCGACATAGCCCGACGAATTGCCAAACTTAAGTGGCAGTGGGCACATTGCTCGCAAAACGGATGGCCGATGGGGCCGGAAAGTTCTGGAGTTGCGACCGTGAACCGGAAGACATTTCGTTGGAAGGCCTCCCACTAGGTGGACCGATGACCTGGTGAAGGTTGCGGGGACCCGCTGAATGAGAGACGCACGGGACCGGTCAATGTGGCGACACCTGGGGGAGGCCTATGTCCAGCAGTCGACGTCATTTGGCTGAAAGTCTGATGACGAGTAGTTGCAGTCCTGCAAATTACCTTTATTCATGAAAACACTTGCGAACTATTGCACCATTCTTGCATTAGTTGAATTGCACATAGTTCCAAATTCTTTTATGGTTTTTTTCTGTTGGGTTTGATTGAGTGCATCATGGTAACTCCAATTATGGTTAAAAGATTTCTCAATAAGAAATTACAGGGATATCACTTAAGTACTTGAAAACATTTCTGGAACTTAAACAGTAGTAAATATAATACATGAATTTTGACAAACAAACTAAGTAGGAAAACCAATAGGTAAGAAACCTTATTAAATAACGACACAAATCTTATAACTTTTCTCACTTCACAGCCTTTTTTTTTTTTTTTTTTTTAATGGCTTACTCTTGGCCTCAATCTTGCCCTAAGGGCAAACATGAGGTCGACGATGGAATGAGCTTACCCAGAAGAAGCCTTAAATAGATTGGGGTTACATGAACTCGGGAAAACCGACGCAGGCAGGGAGTTCCACTCCTTGGTGAAAAATGGTAATGGTGTAATCAGCCCGTGGAGCTCCTGCGCACACTCTCCGAAGTACAGTCTGTAGAAGACCGACAGACATGCAACTTTACGGCGGTGGGCCAGGCTATGTAGCTTGACAACCAGCTTATCGTCACCAATTAGCCTAACTTACCTCACTTTAATACTTTTACAGCAGTGCCAATAATACAAAAACCAAACATTATTCTGAACACGAAAAAGAATCTTCAACAGCAACAAGAGACTGCGATGCAGCAGTTTACTTGGATAAAACCCGCCGCGGATGCAACTGCGAATGCTCCTGGTAAGAACTGATCTTCTAGTCATAAGTCATTTGATCACTTATTAACACAGGTACAATAAATATTTTTATTTCACATAGGCCTACATGGGCACTTATAAAACGTCGGTAAAAAGGGGCACGGTTCGGTGCATTGGTCGATTCATAAGGAGAAGAACCGGCAAGAAACTCCAAAGGTTACTCTTTTAATCTTTTAAAATCGTTTGGGTTAACAATAAGGTATAATACACACATGAAGACCATGCAGATTAATGTCTGAGATGGTCTTTTGAAGAAAGCACCACACAGATTTGAGTGGACCCGTCCAGTCAGTGCAAGCATTTGTCAGTTATCGTGGAGCTCGACTTATAACTCAAGGAGCTCAACGTCACGACGAACAATACCAAAGAAAGGACATTTGGGTGGGTCACTTAAAGTACTCAAACTGCCAGACAATCACAACAATTAAAATTTAAGAAAGACCTAACCTAACCTGGTGACAGAGTTTTTATACAGCCCATGGGACTCTGACGTGACTTCACATGCACGAGTAACATCTCTCAGGCATGCTGATGTGCTGCGGGTTGTTCGAAAGAGATACCGCGGCACAAGGGCTGAGAAGGAACTTGGGTGGTTTTTTGTCAGTAGAAGTCTGACACTCCGTTTCGCTCTGCCCAAGAGCGGGAGGGGTTATTTAAAGATTTCCCACCCCTCAAAAAAAACATGCTGATGTCCTCACGATGCCTTCCTTCACCGAAGCAGCTAAAATTATACAATACACATATTATAAGAAGGGCAAGAAGAACTGATTATTTGATATCAATCAACTCTCTGCTTTCCACAATACTCTGATGGACTCAAGAATACCCCATACACCGTCTGTATTCTTCTGGACAAGTCCAAAAAAAAATACTTGTCTGTCTTTTTACCCGACTGCGGCGAAGCCCAAAATGAGGGTTATGTGTTTGGCGTGTATGTATTTATGTCCGTTTCTTTGTTCCCTCATAACTCCTAAACGGATGAAGGATTTTGAATAAAATATACGTCGTTAGATTCGTCTTGATGGCGTGAGTGTCACTCAAACAAAGAAATTTGCTGATTTTGGGGACCATATCGCGGATTTAAAAAAAATAAAACCATCACCATCGAGTAGGGTATTAAAATGAAGGTTTTAAAAGGAGATTACAAAAAATTATGACACTTATATGTTTAAAAGAAATTCAAAGTCACAAATCCTCTAAACAAACACAAAAGTTAAACCATCTGCGAAGAATTTTACGTGACCAACGAAAGAACAAACACAATAGAACTAAAAATTGGAAATAAAAAAAGTAGTTAAAAAACTAAAAAACTCGACTGAAATAACTGAAAAGCACAAAGCAAGCACATTTTAAATTAAACAAAACTTGGAAGCATTTGAATATTAAATTATGAAATGAAAACAGAATGTACCCCGCCTGCTTCCAAGTTTTGTTTAATTTAAAATGTGTGTGCTTGATTTTTTCTTTTCAGTTTTTTCAGTCGGGTTTTTTAGTTTTTTAACTACTTTTTTATTTTTTGTGTCATGCGTTGTATACCTATACGCACGTACATGACGTACGTCTTGACTCTTGCTGCATCAGCAAAGACTTCTATCAGAAAAAACACCATTATCAGTACCTTTAAATAAAACACTACACTACTATTGTTTTAGAGTTTATAATTAGGGCCCCTACTTATATTTTTTTGTTAGATTCTGTTTGAATAGAATATTTAAAGTATATAATTATAATGTTTGCAGGAACTAGTGCAACACCACAAGATTCGTCCCAAGTTGTGGAATCTCCTGCATCAAGTATGTATTTCTTTTTTTGTATTACTGTCAGGGGTAGTGGCACTTGCTTTACTAAAACCGTCCTTATGGCTACGACGTGAATATGAATTTGTTACCATAGACGAGCTATAGGGATGTTTCCTTACTAAAAAAAATATGATTCTGGTTAGTCCGTCAGATAGATTTTTGTAAAATATTGGATATATTTTTTTTTTGTTTTATCAAGTTAATAAAAATTGACGAAGATAAAACGTGTCAAAGATCATGAGTGGGGGGTGGTGACGTCACTACGTGGTAAAAAATGTAGTGCGATGTGACGTCACAACAGTTTTCGAAGCACTGTATCGTCTTCATTTTTGTTTACGTGAAAAAAGAAAAAACACGTGTCCGAAATTTTTGGGAAATCTATCTGACGGACTAATTAGATTTTTTTTGTCGACTTACCTTTTGAACTAGAAGCCTGGAGGTAGAAACCAGTTCTGGAAAGAAAACGATAAATATTGTATAAATATTTCCACAGCCATACCGATATTGGAGAATCGCACAGCGGATCCAACGAAAAAGCAGCTTAGAAGCAGCGCTGGTAGCTTCTTCCAGAAACCATCGCCAGCTCAACAGCCAACGCAACAAAAAGCCCTCAAAGTTTCTCCATACAGTACGTAAGGTTTACTATACATCCGTCGAGGCTACGTGTTGTTGACATATAGGGCTAAGAAGGAACATGGGTGGTTTTTAGTCAGTAGAAGTCCGGCCGACTCCCTCTCGCTCTGCCCGTGAGCGGGAAGGGTTATTTGATGAGTTCCCACCCAAAAGGTTTTCTTTAAGGAGAAAGGAAGACAATGAAACATAACACGTGTTAAGCAGAGGTGTACCAATTAGATATACTCCCAGATTTGACCAGTTATTTCTAAGTCCTATATAATAGGTAGGCATATTACTTTGTGTAATTTTTTTCATCACCGCTGCTCTCAAAACGGTGAAGGAAAACATCGTAAGGAAACCGGCATGTCTTAGAACCAAAAAATTTGAAGACATGTGACATCTACCATTCTGCACTGGCCCTGCGTGGTAAAAGAGAGGAGGCCTGTGTCGTAGCAGTGGGAACATTAATAGGCTGTTGGTGATGATGATGAATACACAAGCCTTGCCATCTATTGGGTACAAATCCAGACCCCGTCATTGCTACTAAAAAAAATCTGATGGAAAACTCAGTAACATTTTGCTCGATCGGGTATCGAACCTAGGACCTCTGACTCAGCAGTCGCGCTTGACCAATGAGGCAGTCGAGGAAGACAATGAAGTTCATAAAATAATGGAAAATTGTAGTCCGAAATAGATACGTGCGATTGAAGATGAATAACAGTATTCCTGTTCTTTATTTTCCTTTCAAATGTTACAGTGAAGATCAATTTGAATGAGAGCCATCTATTGAGTACATATTATTATGTTAATATGTACTCAATAGATGGCTCTCTCCACGAGCCTGTTCTTCCCGAATTTGTTTACGAACACCCGAGCTTTTGTTACGCAACGAACATTACTTCGCGAGCACAACTTTAAAATTTGTGTTGTCACGAACGGTTTATTCTCATTTGTACTCTTCGAGCTTGCCACCGTCAACGCAATTAACAGTAGTAGTGTACAATACCTCCTTCATATTTCTAGCCTTCTGGTAGTTTCTGAGACTTTATTATCGTCATTATTAAAACTGAAAACGGGATATTTACCATCCATCCATCGATTTATAATCCTTGTTCCTCACCTCCAAAAAAACAGCATTCATGTTTATTTATTTATTTAACTATTTATGTACACACAGTAGACAACACAGGAAAATGATAAAATATAACATTAAAGTACAAAGGTACTGCCTAAAGTTAGTTGTTGTTTAGTTATATGTTTTGTTGTTAGTGCCAGCCACTACTCCGATGCCAAGCTCGAAGTGGCCAAACGGGAAGAATAAACCTTACGTATAGCAAAACAAATGCTCGCGGTGAGCACCGACCTGCCATGATTAATAAAAGTGTCCATGTTAAGAGTAGAACACCAACGACAGACCGTCGGAGCATTTACCTTAATAAATATTGTTTTACATCAATGTTAATATTTTTGTTTCAGCGTATGTGTATCCGAAAGGTATGTTTTTAAAATATAATCATTTTATTTGCTTTTAGGGTTACGTTTGCAAAGGGGTCCTATTGTTTGGTGATGTGGCTTCGATCATGGCTCATTAGTGTCCTGATTTAATCCTTATTTTTGTTTCGTCTTTCTAGCCATATCATCTAACACAGGTCCACTATCATGTCTTTGTTATTCATGCACAACCGAAAGTTTTAGGCAGAGGTGTACTAATAGTGGCCGCGGGTTGTACACTAGTTCTCGCGGCCTCGACATAGAGGGCTAAGAATGAACATGGGTGGTTTTTAGGCAGTAGAAGTCTGACACTCTCTTTCGCTCTGCCCAAGAGCGGGAGGGGTTATTCGATGATTTTCCACCCGCCAAAAAAAAAAAGGTGTACTAATAGTTGGTTTGTTTGTTTTCTACACTAATAAAGAAAGGAAAAAGAGAAAAAATTGTATTTTTGTGTGTGTGTATGTATGTTTGTAATGAATAAATCAAAAACTACTTCGCCGATTTCTAAAATTCACTCACCATTGAAAAGCTACATTCACCCTGAGTAACATAGACTTTTTAACCCCGTAATCCCACGGGATCGGGAACTACGCGGGCGAACTACGTTGCCCCACACTAGGAATTTCTCTTGTATCGTGGGTGCGTTCACAAACATTTAAACTCACATACACAAATACACACACAGTTTGCCAGTTAGTCCCATGTAAAAGAGGGTGAGCCTATTGCCATTAACTGCGGATATGTCGGTAAATGAAAATATAATTGAAAACATCGTGAGGAAACAGGCATATCTTAGAACCAAAAAATCTAAGAAATGTGACATCTACCAATCCGCATTAGGCCCGCGTGGTGGATTATAATAGCCTATACCTCTTCTAGAGAGGAGGCCTGAGTCCCTGCAATGGGAACAATATAGGCTCACCCAGCCTATTGCCATTAACTGCGGATATGTCGGTAAATGAAAATATACTTAATTGAAAACATCGTGAGGAAACCGATGCCGGTTTCCTCACGATGTTTTCAATTATCTTATCTTGGAACCAAAAAATCTAAGAAATGTGACATCTACCAATCCGCATTGGGCCCGCGTGGTGGATTATAGCATACCTCTTCTAGAGAGGAGACCTGAGTCCCTGCAATGGGAACAATATAGACTCACCCAGCCTATTGCCATTAACTGCGGATATGTCGGTAAATGAAAATATAATTGAAAACATCGTGAGGAAACAGGCATATCTTAGAACCAAAAAATCTAAGAAATGTGACATCTACCAATCCGCATTAGGCCCGCGTGGTGGATTATAATAGCCTATACCTCTTCTAGAGAGGAGGCCTGAGTCCCTGCAATGGGAACACTATAGGCTCACCCAGCCTATTGCCATTAACTGCGGATATGTCGGTAAATGAAAATATACTTAATTGAAAACATCGTGAGGAAACCGATGCCGGTTTCCTCACGATGTTTTCAATTATCTTATCTTGGAACCAAAAAATCTAAGAAATGTGACATCTACCAATCCGCATTGGGCCCGCGTGGTGGATTATAGCATACCTCTTCTAGAGAGGAGGCCTGATTCCCTGCAATGGGAACAATATAGATTGATGATTCGTTACTTTATCCATTCTTGTCACACCACACATCCACCTTATGTTTTCATCCATCTCCTTCATAACCCTGAATTACGATACTAATGGCTTTTATCCAGGCATATAACAAAAACGGAGTTCTATTGCACGAATCCGACTCGCGCTTATACTTTTTTAATTGATGAGGATTCTTATGATTTGTTTTATTTTGATTTCTGTAGGAGTACCAATGAGTTTTCTTCTACAACAAGAAAAATCGCTAGAACCGGGCGGTGCACCAAGTAAGTTATAACATAGATGTTTACTCCAAGAGTTGGGAAAACTTACTCATCTGCCTAGCCTTTTACCGGCTATGTTTGGGTTTATTTCCAGTCTTACCAAATACAGCAGTATTTTACATGAAGCGACTGCCTATCTGACCTCCACAACCCGATAGGGTATTTCATTTGATTTTCGTAGATTTTTTATTTTATTTTTATTTTTTGAAAATATTTTAGAATTTTTAAATTTGTTTATATTTTCGAGCGTATGGCACTCGTGGGCAGCAGCTGAAAATCAGCGTCAGGTGGTGCACTTTGTGTTGCCATCTTGCATTATGCTGAGCTGAGGCCCTTTTGGCATTATTAGTCTCAATCATTTTGAATTTGGTTCTGTTTATTTTTTTAAGTTTTTATTGCCATTTTTCTTTCTTTCTTCACCAAAAAAATCTAATTAGTCCGTCTGTTAGATTATCGAAAATATTGGATACGTGCTTTTTGTTTTATCAAATTAATAACAAATTACGAAGATAAAACGTGTCAAAGATCATGAGTGGGGGCTTTTAACGTCACTTTGTGGGTAAAAAGTACTAACCTTATGACGTCACATGACTTAACGCGACTTTTTCGAAGCACTGTATCGTCTTCACCTTTTGTTTAAGTGAAAAAAGAAAAAATACGTGTCCATTGGTTTTTGAAAACCTATCTTACGGACTAATTAGATTTCTTTGGTGAAATACTCTATTAGTATTGGGTAATATGATATACTTACTCCTTGGTGGGACTTGTTAGTAGACTTTCGAGCCACTGACTACCTGTAACGTCTGTCTAAGATCTTCAAATGACAGCCGGGACCAACGGCTTAATATTTTTAAGATGAGATGAGAGATTAGTTAAATAGTTATATCACGATATTTATCAGAGTTTAAAAAGAACCTTAAAACACTTGAACAGGCTAGAACCATCCCGATCACTTTTAGATATTCAACCAAAAAATGCATCTTAATCAGTCCATTTGTTTAGGAGCTTCGATGCCACACACAGACACGTCAAACTTATAACACCCCTTTTTTGGTCGGGGGTTAATAAAAGAGCTTTTTTTGCAGAGAAGTCTGTTAAACACAAATAAAGAAAAAACTAAAAAAAAATTATGAACTATAACCGTTGGGCAAAATCTTCTACACGATGTTTGCGGGCAATGAACGGCGCCGCCAAGTCCGACCCAGAAAGATGGTTCGAGATCGAGACGGCACGAGAAAAGAGCACATGGAAGGAATTGGGGGAAGTTTGCCCAGCAGGATATAAAAAAACACACACACACAATCAATAACAATAATATAATTTTTTTACAGTAACCGCCGATTCGCCAATATGGCCGAATAACCCCAACCCTACCGCTTACATGAATGTACCAACACTTGGGCCACTTCTATTATTGCCAGACAACAGAATGATGGCAGCCACACCGCCGGTAATTGTTCCTCAAACAGAGGCCCCGGTCGATGTTCAACAGCCGTATTCGCCTTCCGATGTTTATTCCGAACAGGGAGCCAATCCAGGTATTAAAAGTATTATTCTCCTTTATTCATTTCTTAAACACACTGATTACATTTTTAAATGATTCTTTAATAAATTCAGTCATAAAAAAAAAAAAAAATGAAATAGCCTATGTCTCCTGGGCTATTCTTACGAATCTATTGACACCTCTTTTATTAACGTTCAGTGGCTTCGGCGCTATGGTGGAACATACAAACTTACATACATACATAGACTACCAAAATCTTTACACTGCCTTTTTGCTTCGCCGTAGCCGGGTAAAAAAATAGTGAGGAATAATAGTGTCAGGGTCCAAGCTACCGGTGGTTAGGGCTCCGGAGACGGGAACCTCCTCACAATGCGAGCCGTATCGAGGAGCACCATGTGAATCAAGCCATTGATCCAATCGCCTAATGAGAGGCTTGATGGGTGTTCGTAGAGGCTCTTGGCTGTTACGACAATCGGCACAACGGTAGCCGAATTTCACATAACACATTTTTCTTATTGTTTGTTTTCTACAATAAAATCAAAATATTTTATTTCACATAGGGCCCACTGGGGATGTTAGGCACTCATAAAACGTCGTGAAACGATGCATGGTCAGCGTTGGTCGTAAGCTATAGAGAAAAAGCGTCAAGAAACTTCATAGTACGGAAACGTTTATTAAAAAAAAAACATTTGCATTTATATTTCAGAGCCACCCGAACTCGAAATGGAATCCTCTGACCTAAACCAATCCACGCAGAAACGTTTGAGCGCTTTCCAAAGACTGGGCCCCGTATCTCAGCCGAAGAAACCTAAGCTCACTATAAACTTGAACCTGAAGAAGGAACAACCTGTAAGGTATGACATTGGGTGGGTCTATTTATATGATTTGGATGATCATCATCGTCATCATCGCTAAGAAGAAGGTTTATCATCAAATTCGAAGCATTCCTTTCAAATAGACACTTTTGAATTGTCAAAATACCATTTAAAACTAAAAAAGCCATTTCCTAAGTTAAGATTTCTATAATAATATCTCGGCCATAAAATCCAAGGAAAGAATGAACAGTGTATAATTATATTATGTGTGTGTGGTAATCTAATAAAATAGAGATTAACATGAAATTAACATCTTGCACGTGACTACGATAAGCAGGTTACCACTCAGCATGCTGCTGTGTTAAGGCTCCTCTCTCTACACATAAGCAAATGGGTCTGCCAGACGTCTGCTGACGTCAACAGATGTGTGGACAGACGTCGAGCGCCCGACCGCTCCAACCCTTTGATGTGGGACAAAACCGACAACAAGCGGATTTGCGGCAGACGCATCTGCCAACGGTCAATACCTACGACAAACGAGCAAATTACCCCCTTTACACATCGGCGGATGCATCTGCCGATGTGTAGTCTGGCCTTTATGGAGACCCACAGCTCACCGCTGGTTTTCAGTGGTCACCCGTGAAATAACGTACGAATGCCAAGACAGCAGTAATATTACTTTGATTGCATGAATAAGAAAATCGAATAAATAGTACTGTATTTTAATATAAATCAACTAATAGAGATATTATTATACTAAACATTAAAAAATACAAAAAAAGTATGTGTGCATCATCTTTCTGGCTCATGTTGCTTGGGGTAGACGCAACTTTTTTTTCTATTCGACTCCGTCTATCATTTACTCATTTTTCTTTCATATCAATCCTCACACAATCCATCCATGGTTCTACCTCTATACCCATCAACATTCATATTCATTACAAGCTAACTAAAACAAATATAATATGAAGACAATGGCGTATCTTTCATAATATTATATCATGATGATTTATCATCATCATCATAATGTTTGTTTGCTGCTGTGCGGTCTTAAGATAAGTTTAGTGGCCTATGTTCTCCTGGGTGAAATCACCCAGTTATAGCAACTACTCCTTGAAATAAGTTTTTAAACAGACATCAGACATGGTCACTGACACTACTATAAATACTGAAACGGGTGAAACATGAAAAATTCCGTTTTCAGTATTATTAGTAACTACTACGTGCATTTTTATTATTTTAAATGGCAAAAATAAGTAGTAGATGAGAAACAAGGATAGTAAACACAAGACAATGTTTGTTATTTATTTATGTTCTTTCTCCAAAATTAGTTTACTGATATGTTATGTCTTTTTTTTATTATTATAATATACTTTTTTATACTTGCCTTACTATTGTATCGAGTCTGGTTCTTCTAACCAACCTAACAGACAGATGTGTGCTGGGGAGTTTGTTCCGCCACTTCTTCTTTCCAGCAAAAACACTAGGAAGTGTCGAAGGGGGGGCGTTTTGGGGGACTGTCTCTTGTAAATAAGTAAAGTAAAGTAAATTTTGACGTTCGAAAAATGCTGATTATCAGCCTAGTTTGAATAAATGAGTTTTGATTTTGATTTTGATTTTAAAGTCTCATAAACTACCAGGAGGCCAGAAAAATGAGGTATTGAATATTATTAAGAAGAATCTCATAATCAAATCTATATGCCCATCTAATACCATGCAGTTTTTTTTTGTTGGTGATGCGAAACAAGGATAGAAGTTAAGTCATACAAACTATTACCTACCAGGAGACGAGAACGGTGAAGCAATAGTGTCACAATATCCAATACTTTCTTTAGAACACTAAGCACACCAAAGTAGTGTCCTCAATTCACCTGGGTAAAACTAATATTACCTCGGTGAAATGAGCACACGAAACCGTAAGAAACTATCGCCATCACTTTCTAACGTCAAACAAACTTGCAGGGAAGTGGTGAACGAAACAGACGATGACCCGGACAAGTACACTCCGGTTCACTTACGTCAGGACATTCTGTCGAGTACGGACGAGACCGTCGTGAAGTTTCTGCCGGTCTGGCCTTGGAGGAAGAATGTTGCCGTCTCAAGAAGTGCTACTGCAAGGCCTTCTAGGGTAATTTTATGTAATTGGCTATTTTACTATTGTTAAAAGTTCACAAAAATGTATTATTACCCAACTGCGGCGAAGCCCAAAAGGAGGGTTATGTGTTTGGCGTGTATGTATGTCCGTTTCTTTGTTCCCTCATAACTCCTAAACGGATGAAGGGATTTGAATAAAATATACGTCGTTAGATTCGTCTTGATGGCGCGAGTGTCACTGGCTACATTAAAATTAAAAAAGAAACGAAATTTGCGGATTTTGGGGGCCAGATAGCGTATTTCATAAAATAAAAAAAAAACCATTATCATCGAGGAGTGTATCACATTGAAGGGGTTTAAAAGGAGATTACAAAAATATATGACACTTATATGTTTAAAATAAATTCAAAGTCACAAATCATATAAACAAACACAAAACTTAAATCATCTGCGAAGATTTTTACGCGACCAACGAAAGAACAGACAAAAAAACTAAAAAGTTGGAATTAAAAAAAAGTAGTTAAAAACTAAAAAACCCGACTGAAAAAACTGAAAAGTAAAAAACAAGCACATTTTAAATGAAACAAAACTTGGAAGCAGGCGGGGTTCAATTGAATATTAAATTATGAAATGAAAATAGAATGGACCCCGCCTGCTTCCAAGTTTTGTTTCATTTAAAATGAGCTTGTTATTTGCTTTACAGTCTTTTCAGTCGAGTTTTTTAGTTTTCTAACTACTTTTTTTATTGTAAAGAACTAACAGAAATAACACTGATGTGTGAAAAAAGTAAAGATATCGTTTTAAAAAAATGAAGTAGTTACATGCTTTAGAAGTTGTCGCGCGAAACGGCCATTTGTATTACGTAACCGTGCGTATAGCGCTATCTTTGTCTAACACGTCATTTAAAATCGGTTAAAACTAAGCCATTTTCTGATTGATTTTATTGCTTTTTTCACACATCGTGTTATTTCTTTGAAATAAAATAACAAATTCGTGAATTTTTAACAGTAGTCAAATATCCAATTCTGTAATACAAGCATATATTGGAAATTCAAAAATTTAATTAATTAATCCACACCGCCTAGCCTTTTCCTAACTATGTTGTTGGCTTCCAGTCTAAACACATGCAGCTGAATACGAGTATTTTACATGGAGCGACTGCCTATCTGACCTACACAAACGACTTAGTATTGGGTAATGTGAAACTCCTTGGTAATAACCTGCAGGGCTATTGCGTATCTTTTAAATGACAGTGGCTATCATATTGTCCATGGATTCACTGTCAAATTATTTTTTTTTTTTTAATGGGACAAGCCCGCCTCACTATTCCCAAACCACTGTAACTTCTGTAAGCCAGAATAACAGTGGCGACCACAAGAAAAGCGCCGAGACAATGAAGCTCGACGAAGTACCAGAGAAATGATTTGACTGTCTTGGATCCCGCAACGAAATTAATCAGAAAAGAATAGCGGAGGAGTAGGAAAAACAGGAATTTTCACTTCAAATTGGTTATGGTTTAGTACAAAATGGAACCATTTGACAGTTAATCAAAGCACACAGAGCCAAAGTGATAATCAATAAATCTGTCAACAGAGATACGCAATAGCCCTGCTGTTATGACTGTTAAACGGCCGAGTACTGAAACGCCACTCAAATTTAAGTAACGCTCAAATCCAGCGCTGTCTCGGTCGCTCTATGCTTAAGTAACAGAGACAGAACGACATTTGAGGGCAACTTATAATTGAGTAGCGTTTCAGTATTCGGCCGAAAGACCCTCAAATGACAGCCGTAACTCAGAGGCTCTAGACTCTTTCCGAGGATCAGAAGCAACTCGGTATGTAATGGGTGGTCACTCATCCATAGACCAAACTAGGCAAGCATGGCAGCGCGCGTGCCTTTTTTTTCTACTCCTTCGCTATTTTTCTGATTAATTTAGTTGCGGGATCCAAGACAGTTAAAACGTTTCTCTGGGACTTCGTCGAGCTTCATTGTCTCGGCGCTTTTCTTGTGGTCGCCACTGTTGATTCTGGCTTACAGGAGTTACAGTGGTTTGGGAATAGTGAGAAGGCTTGTCCCATTTAAAAAAAAAGCGTGGCAGTAGCCGGTAAGTCTGACTACACCAGTCTTACCATGGCTATCGTATTACCCGGTACTAATTGGGTTGTGTAGGTCAAATAGGCAGTCCCTTTATGTAAAACACTCGTATTAAGCAGTGGTTAGACTGGAAGCCGAACAAAATATTCGATTCCTGACGACACGGTTGGCGCAGTGGCTCAGGCAATGGACTGCTGCGCTGCGTGTCGCGGGTTCGATCCCCGCACGGAACAAATATTTGTATGGCCTACAGATAGTGGTTTCGGGTCTAGGTATTTGTGTATGTGAGTTTAAATGTTTGTGAATGCACCCGACGATACCAAAATTAGGAAAAAATCCTAGAGTGGGACAATTGATAAAACGCTAGGCAGATGATGTTCTTAGGCAACGTATTAAATAGCGTTGAACATGTGCAATACGTTGTCTTAATCTTATTTCAGTCCGTAATGATTCTGGAACAAGAAAAAATGGAGGAATCATACGAAAAAGATAACATCATTCAGATTACGGTGAGTTGTTTAATATAAATACTTGTTTAGGGTTTTTATATACACAAGGATGGTGTCGAATTGTCCCTCATAATATCCATCCCCGTGTTTAGGGACCTCGACGTCACCCTACCTGACTGCATCGTTGGTATAATGGTAGCAGGTGTAATAGTCATGTTTACTGACCTAAAAAACTATGATTGATGAAGAAGATACAGTACTTCGAAAAGTCGTGTGACGTCACAGCTTGGTACATGTTTTACCACGAATTGACGTCAAAAGCCCCCAATCGTGAACTTTGACACGTTTTATTTTTAATTTAAAAACGTTTTATTAAAAAAAAAAAATTGATAAAATTTAAAACACGTACCTATCCAATATTTTTCGTTAATCTAACAGACGGACTAAACAGAATCATATTTTTGTTTAGTCAGAAAACATCCCTATTGTACAATACGCACGTCAATCCGAAAAATCAGAGGTCTTGGGTTCGAACTCAGGACCTATGACTTGTCAGTCCGACAATCGACTGGCGAGAATCCGACATTTTGTCTATTTTCCACTATGACAGTAATACTTATAACCTATAAGTTTTATGAAATAGCAAAATTGTCGAATTGCATATTTTTGTCATATATGCTGGATTTGTCACATTGTCAGCTTGAAGCAGGATCCAGGTTGTCTTGATATCTCTTTCGTAATTTGCCGCAGTACAACACATCATCATCATCATCATCATCATCATTTCAGCCGAAAGACGTCCACTGCTGGACATAGGCCTCCCCTAAGTATCGCCAAGTTGACCGGTCCCGTGCGTCACATGTAAAAGTAAAAACAAAATGTTTGTAATGAATGTTTTTCTTTTCAGGTGAAGGGTTACCCGTCAACTTGGACTAAGGAACGTGTTCTGGACGCCGTACTTGTTAGCGTTAAGGGATATTCTCTTATACCATGTTTTATTGAGGTAAGATTACACTGTTATTCATCATCATCATCAGCCTATAATGTTCCCACTGCAGGGACTCAGGCCTCCTCTCTAGGAGAGGGATGGCGTATAATCCATCACGCGTACCCAGTGCGGGTTGGTAGACTAGACCGGTTTCCTCATGATGTTTACCCTAACCGTTCTGAGAGCAGTGGTGATGAAATAAATTACACAAAGTAATGTGCCTGCTTAGGTTCGAAATCATGACTTACTGTTCCCAAGTCGGGGCCGCAACCTCTGGGCCACCTCTGCTCTCAATGGTGGATGTAAATAAATAAAGCCACATAGCCTGGCCCACCGCCGCAAAGTCGCATGTCTGTCGGTCTTCTACAGACTGTACTTCGGAGTGTGTGGGCAGGACCTCCACGAGCTGATACCACCATATCCCTTCTTCCATCAGGAGACTAGACGTACTGCAGGTTATCACCCACACCTAGTCGATGTTCCACACATTCGGACGAAGCGCTTTGCTAAGTCCTTTATTATGCGCACAGCCAAGGAGTGGAACTCCCTGTCTGTCGATGTCGATTTTCCCGAGTTCATATACCCGAATATATTTAAGTCGCGAGTAAATATGTTTCTTCTGGGTAAGCTCGTTCCATCGCCTGCCCTTAGGGTAAGATTAACGTCAAGAGCAAACCCATTTCTAATAAAAAACAAAATATATATTTATTAAAATTATTCCTTTTATTTCAGTTCCAGCAAAACGAATGCAAGTTCTTCGTTGTCCGCAGTCGTTCAGCGCTCATTGTTTTACACAAGACCGGTTTTTATATACACAAGGATGGTGTCGAATTGTCCCTCATAATATCTATCCCCGTGTTAGCCGATCAGCTACGTTTTATACCCAGAATTATATTGCGGAGGAGAATGTTATTGGCTACAGAGGATAATAAGCTCAATTTGAGTGCTTTTACATTGCAAGATGGTGAGTTTTATAGAAGCAAGCATAGTAAGCATATAATGTTCCCATTGCTGGTACACAAGCCCTCTCTCTACGAGAGGGAATGGGCTATAATCCGCGTGGTGGATTATTAATAGTAAGTTTGTCGCTGCCGATTCAATCTAGCTAGATGGACCCATTTCTGATAGAATGTGAGTGTGGAGCCCCGACACAGGACACGCCACACCTCTCTTGACCGTCGTGCCCAACTTATTGCAAGTGCAAGGACTTAACGAAATAAACCAAAGAGCTGTCCAGGTTACTACGTACCGTTCCGCAAGGGCCGACGCCCGTTGGGGCTGCGGGTTGTTCGAAAGAGATACCGCGGCCTCGGCACAAGGGATAAGTAGAAACATGGGTGGTTTTTAGTCAGTAGGAGTCTGACACTCCCTTTCGCTCTGCCCAAGAGCGGGAGGGGTTATCATCAAATCGCGTGGGAAATCATCAAATAACCCCTCCCGCTCTTGGGCAGAGCGAAAAGTCCAAGCTATTATTTTTGCGCAGGATTACTTAATCCTGCGCAAAAATAATAGCTTGGACTTTTTTTGGGTTGTAAAATCACGTATTACTGTAAAACTCGATATAACGGTTTCAAGACATTTTAATTTAATGTATGTCCTGATTTTAAGTGTTTTTCTTATGTTTGCTTTTTTACCCGAATACGGCGAAGCCAAAAGGAAGGGTATTGATTTTGGCAGTCTATGTATGTATGTATGTATGTATGTTTGTATGTTCCACCGTAGCGCCTAGACTACTGAAGGTATTTTAATAAATGAGGTGTCAATAGATTCGTAAGAATAACGCGGGTGACATAGGCTATATAAATTTTATCAATTATTTTTTTAATTTCTAATTTTTTGTCAATTTGTTTTGTCCTGTGTCGAAACAATAAATACTTTTTCTTCTTCTTCAACATTGCGAGGAGTGACTGCCGATCTGACCTCCACAGCCCAGTTAGTATTGGTAATACGACACCGCTTGTTAAGACTGGTTGTCAAACTTTAGGGGTATTTTACCAGATTTTCAAAAACTAATGGACAAGTATTTTTTCTTTTTTCACTTAAACAAAATATGAAAACGATACAGTGCTTCGAAAAGTCGCGCTAAGTCGTGTGACGTCACAAGTTTAGTACTTTTTTACCCACAAAGTGACGTCAAAACCCCACACTCATGATCTTTAACACGTTTTATTTTCGTAAATTTTTATTAATTTGATAAAACAAAAAACACGTATCCAATATTTTTCGATAATCTAACAGACGGACTAATTAGATTTTTTTGTTGAAATACCCTATTCTGTATATTAAAAATTAAACTTCTTTTCCAGATATAAGCCACTTCATATACTTCCCGCTGAACCGTTTGAGTAACCAGGCCGAATGCATCCGAATGCAGGCCGATAGTGACTGGGAGAAACTCGTTGAGCTCAATCTCTCGCATAACAGGCTTACGTACGTAATCATACTATTATTTATCTAATAAGAGAGACGACTGAGACGGTCGGACAGTGGCTGAGAGATTGGACTGCTGCGCTGTGTGTCGCGGGTTCGATCCCCGCACGGAATAAATATTTGTATGGCCTACAGATAGTTGTTTCGAGCCTGGGTGTGTTTGTGAACGTGAGTTTAAATGTTTGTAAACGCACCCACGATACTGGAGAAATTCCTAGTGTGGGGCAAGATTTAAAAAATAAATAATAATAATAAGGCTTCTTGCAATTTTAGTACGTCAAAATGACATGAAGACAGTTCCTCAAAATCCATCCATCCATTCCATTGAAATGTTACATTTAGCGTGCATTTGTTAGAGGACAGTAAAGAGTGAGGGAGAGGAAGTGGTGAAACGTGAGCATGGTCATGCGCTTCAAAAATTCTTCAGTAGTCCTGGGCTCCTGGTCCCTTTTTCATAAACACTTCGATTTTCTGGAAATAACTAGAAATTATGTTTTTCCTACTCCTCCGCTATTCTTTTCTGATTAATTTCTTTGCGGGATCCAAGACAGTTAAATAGTTTCTCTGGGACTTCGTCGAGCTTCATTATCTTGGCACTCTTCTGGTGGTCGCCACTGTTGATTCTGGCTTACAGAAGTTACAGTAGTTTGGGAATTGTGTGGCGGGCTTATAGGAAATAATAAAAACACTTCGATTTGTAAAGTCGTATGTCTATTTCGCTCACTTTCGTAATACCAAAAAAAGAGGCATACGACTTATCGAATCGAAGTGTTCAAGTAGTGCCTGGCTGACGGGCAAAATGCTCCCTACTATTATGTGGGTGCATAACTGGTGAATTGAGGGTGTATTCCCCGTAAAACTCTGCATAACTCTTTAGGGTTAACAAGCTAGATGTTTGGACCCACATTTTTTTTTGGTGGTTGGGTAATCATCAAATGAGTGTCAGATTTCTACTGACAAAAAACCACCCATATTCTTCCTTAGCCCTTTATGTCGAGGCCGCGGTATCTCTTACAACATCCCGCAGCCCCGGTGAGGTTAGAAACACTTCTGTTATTATTTTAATTCATATAAATGCTGTTGGTGTACATTAAATACAAGTTTGGGCCAGCGTTGAGGATTCAGTCAGTGTGACTGTTTATCTGTTTTCAGAACCATATCTGGCTTCGACTTAGTGCATCACACGCCAAATTTGAAGCACCTGGACCTATCGCACAATTCTTTGGAGAAGATCAATGTTTTGCTAAGCGATCGAGATCTGCCTTTAAAGACGATATCTTTGGAAGGAAACCCTCTGTGCCACGACTATATTGATCCCGATCACTATGTTAAAGTTATTAAAATGATGTTTCCAGCTGTTGTGAAAATTGTGAGTACATTTTTTTATATCCTTAACTAGCTGACCCTAGCAGTGAGAGAGTGGTTCGAAGAAGGTACGTAAAGTAGAAATCTAGAGCAGCGGTGACCCAGCGGTAGGCCCCAACTTACGAACAGTAAGTCGTGGTTCGAATGCAGGCAGGCGCATTACTTTGTGTAATTTATTTCATCACCGCCGCTCTCAAAACGGTGAAGGAAAACATCGTGAGGAAACCGGCATGTCTTAGAACCAAAAAATTCTAAGACATGCGATATCTACCAATCCGCACTGGGCTCACGTGGTAGATTATAGCCCATTCCCTCTCAAAGAAAGGAGGCATGTGTCCCAGCAGTGGGAACATTAATAGACTGATGATGAAAGCTCATATTTATAATACTCTCGCCATGTATTACGTAGGTAAGGCATTCAAGTTGTCATGCTTGATATGCTTGCTTAAAAACCCTTTGGTTTCTCCTACTATAAGCTTACTATTGTCCACATTTCCTTTTTTTCCATTTCATAATAAGTATGCGATCAGTCATTATGAATGTGAGCAATTATTATGGCTGAGGACTTATGGTGTGCTGGGTGAGGGGTACTGCCAGCGCAGTAACATCCCTTTACTGGTTACTAGCGGACGTCACGCGGTTTCACCCGCGTAGTTCCCGTTCCCGTGGGAATATAGGGATAAAAAGTAGCCTATGTCACCCGGGGATAGTGTAGCTTCCCAACGGTGAAAGAGTTTTTCAAATCGGTCCAGTAGTTTCGGAGCTTATTCGTTACAAACAAATCTTTCCTCTTTATAATATTAAGTATAGATGTAGCCAGTCGTCTTGCTGACTCTATTGGTCAAAGATGTCTCGCCGCTTCTTTAGGCGACGAATGCTTTCAGGGACTGTGAGTATCCTGCAAGTTTACTGGGATGCGTTTGAAGTCGCTTTTTTATTTTTGTCGTCGTAGGTACTTATCTCGTCTTTGACCATCGGCATGTTTAGGTTCTCATGGATATCTGTTGTTCTGATAAACTATGGTGCATTTGACATTTGTTTCAGAATGTACTTTTGCACTCTTTGTATAATCATTATGTTGGAGTTACTGGCTGAGCCCTACAGTTGCATTACTTAGGTCCACATTTCCTATCGGACTAATATTCCTTTATTAAGTTTCTTGTCCATTCTTCCATAGAGATGTACGTGTTGAAATAGGCAACTACAGCACTTTCACAAGTTACTATGCCTTGTGACTGTGACTGTAGCTTTGCTTGCTTTGTTGACATTAAAAAGTGCCTGTAATGGTCTAATTGAAATAAAAGTTTTGATTTCGAGTGTCTGAGTTTGTTCTTCTTTGCAGGACGGCGTACCAATCCGCCGAAAGGATGAAATACCCGATAGCAAACAAAACTACTGCCCGGACGAAGCACAAGAAGTATCAGAGAAATTTCTGGAAATATTCTTTCCGTTGCTCGACTCTGGGTCGGAGCATAGGTCTTTGATACAGGGGATGTATGATGAGGACGCCAGTTTGACTATAACCTATTGTTATAAATTGCGTGAGTATACTAACTACTGATTGGCTCGTTGATCTAAGTGGTCGCAAGTCCGACTGCTGTGCTTGAAGGTTGATTCCCTGGTCGGGCAAGGTGTTATTGGGTTTTTCGTCAGGAATTTCTGAGTAGCAGCCACGGAGTCGGAATTTGCGCGCGGTTGATGGCAATAGGCTCACCCCCTATTTCATGGGACTTAAACATTACTGGCGAAATGTGGGTACAAATTTTTTTTTGGGGGGTGGGAAATCATCAAATAACCCCTCCCGCTTTTGGGCAGAGCCAAAGGGAGTGTCTGACTACTACTCACTAAAAACCACCCATGTTCCTTCTTAGCCCTTTATGTCAATGCCGCGGTATCTCTTACAACATCCCGCAGCCCATGTGGGTATACCTTCAGGTACAATTCTGCCTAAACCTTCGGGGATTCCAGGCCTGATGTTAAATTATGTTATGCGTGAAAGTGACCTTGAATACGTGATTGTCTCACTCCCTCTTAATTTAACACTCTTTACGGCAAAAGGGAGTTTGACGAATTTTGTCATATGCATAGAAATGATCTATCATTTTAAGCTTCTATACCTCAAAAGGAAAAGGACCCTTGACGGGCATCAAAAGGATCCCTCCCTCATCTCTCAAGAGCCTTTTTCTCAGGAATCAAATACTGCCGGATAATAGGGTATTTTACTAAATAAATCTAATTAGTCCCGGCGGTCTGTTAGATTATTGAAAAATATTGGATACGTGTTGTTTGTTTTATCAAGTTAATATAAATTGACGAAAATATAATTGACGTTACTTCGTGGGTAAAAAAGTACTAACCTTGTGACGTCACACTACTTGACACGACTTTTACAAGCACTGTATCGTCTTCATCTTTTGTTTACGTGAAAAAAGAAAAAATACGTGTCTATTATTTTTTGCAAATCTATCTGACGAACTAATTAGATTTTTTTGGTGAAATACCCTATTATTAAAAGCTGACAATTCTATTACATTTATTAGTAAAGATGTGAAGTAAAACATCTTGGGGAAACCGGCATGTCCTAGAACCAAAAAATTTGAAGAAATGTGACATCTACCAATCCGCACTGGGCCCGCTGTGGTAGATTATAGCCCATCTCTCCTAGCTGGGCTGTGTCCCTGCAGTGGGAACATTATAGGCTGATGATGATGAATAATATTCATTTACCTTTTCGTTACAGGCTATAGTAAAACATACAGGAACTTCAGAAACCTGTTCTTGTACGCGCGGTTTTTTGATGAAGGAGAAACCGATTCCATTGTGGGAGCGATGGCTATCACTAAGCTTATAAATAGATGGCCACATACTGAACATGATCCGTTCACCTTCACCGTGGATACCTTGTATCATTCTGTGAGTATACTTGACATTTTAACCTTTATTTTAACTTCGTCTTGCTTGCTGAGCATTTGATTCCCGGGCGGGGAAACCCGCCACACTATTCCCAAACCTGCAATAGAGGATCGAACTGAGTCAAAAAAAATATGATTCTAATTAGTCCGTCAGTTAGATTATCGAAAAATATTGGATACGTGTTTTGTTTTATCAAATTAATAAAAATTTACAAAGATAAGACGTGTCAAAGATCATGAGTGGAGTGTTGTGACGTCATTTGTAGGTAAAAAATGTTACGTTTTCGAGGAGTTCACGACTTTTCGAAGCATGTATCGTCTTCAAATTTTGTTTATGTGAAAAAAGAAAAAATACGTGTCCAATATTTTTTGTAAATCTATCTGACGGACTAATTAGTTTTTTTTTATCCGATCCCCTATTCCTGAAAGCCAGAATCAACAGAGACGATCACTAGAAAAGCGCCGAGATAATGAAGCTCCACGAAGTCTCAAGTCGAGTAAAGTGTTATTAGGTTTTCATAAGAAACTTCTCAATAGCAGCCACGGATGCCAGTCTGGATGTGTGCACGGTTGATGGCATAATAGGCTCCTCCCGGTTACCGAAATGTGGGTGTTCTATTAGGTACACCTGGCTAAATCTACGAAAATCAAGGCGTGATGATATGTTATGTGTTATTTCACTTCATTACTTCACCTAAAGGATGTAAAAGAACCCTTAACGCAAACGAAAGGCAGTTGTTCTCCCCACCACTGCGATCATTTTTTGGTTCTAGTCCATACCTGGGAACCCCCTAGTTACGGAGATATTGGGGGTCAAATTTCCAAATTTTTCACAGCTGTTTTTGTAAATACTAGTTTTTCAGGTTATAACTTTACTTAATTGACCTCCATGACCCGTTTACCGTTTTGTTGTTTTACCGTAAAATGTGATTTTTGATCCCAAAAAAAAAGTCGTTTTCCAGCAAAAATTTGTGCGTACTTAGTTTGATGTATAGAATGCTTGGTTGACGTATGTGTGAAGGGTTAATTTACACTCTGTATAGTGCACCAGCATTTAGATCAACTTGGTACAGACTTTCAGATAGACAGGAATTTAAAAAGAAATTCCTAATGGTAAAAGTCAATCACAGTTTGTTTGACCTCGGGATTCAAACATAATACCCTTCATTAGTAGAAGCGTTTGTGATGAGTTAGCTGATAATAAATGCGAATGAATCAGCTTCTCTCCACACACAACGGCAGTTAGCGCAGTTCTCGTAGCAGGATTTTGGCGTAAACATTCTTGTACCTTGAAGGTAATTCAAGAATCTCCATTTCATCAGGAAGTTATTGATGAAGAATCCCAATAAAACTACCCGAGCAGGAAATGAAATTCAGAACTAATTCACCTGTTTGGCTGAAGATTTGTGTAATACCAATACATGTACCTCACTCATGTAACTTTTGAAAAATATATATTTTTGTACCAGGAACACACAACAATCCTTCGTATCGGCGGCGTGTTAAAGTTAAAGACAGCGGAATCGTTAGACGACGATGAGTACCTCCTGTCCTTCACTAGGACCATAGTCCTACATTCTGAAGACGGGATGGAGTACAAGATACACAACGAAATGGTTTACTGGGACGAACCCACGGATTCGGCTACGAAGGCAGCCTTCAAAGTCAATACGGTAAGTTAACTTTATTTAAACACATATTGAAGGAACATTCAATATCACGCTCTCCAGTAGGGCTATTGCGTATCTTTTAAATGACAGTGGCTAACCTATAGTGCCTATTAATTACTGTCAAATGTTTCCATTTTGTACTAAACCATAACCAATTTGATAGTTTATCCATGGACAATATGATAGCCACTGACATTAAAAAGATACGCAATAGCCCTACAGCAGGGCTATTGCGTATCTTTTACATGACAGTGGCTATCATATTGTCCATGGATTAACTGTCAAATTGGTTATGGTTTAGTACAAAATGGAACCATTTGACAGTAATTGATAGGCACTATAGGTTAGCCACTGTCATTTAAAAGATACGCAATAGCCCTACTGATCTCACTTTATTAGACATTTCTTTATCGTCATCGGCCTTCGCCAGTTTTAAAATATGAAGGGAAAATGGATCATACCTAAAAGTCATTGATCCGCGCACATTTTCTGTGATAAGCGCAAAGCTGACGAGACTAAATCTGAATTATTTGGTATGGTCTGATAATTATTAGTGTTTTTTTTTCTGTTCATATTTTTATTAGTATCATGTAAGCATGGGCAATTGCGGTTTCAATACAGTGTGATTCTTTATAATGTGCACATATCGAAATGGGGGAATCTATGCTTAATTTTATCGACGGAAAAATTATTAAAAAAAATCTAAATATTTTTTAATATTTTATATGGAATTTTTAAAAATTTTGTCTGCTACTGTGACCCCAGTGTAAACAAAACGGTGTAACTTTTAAACTAAATTATCTATCGCGATGAAACAAACTCCATAATGATTGGAAGCAATTAGGCGTCCTCGTAAAATGAAAATAGTGGAAAAAAACTACCCTCAATTGAAAATAAACACGTTTTTTGATCAAAAAAACTTTTTTTTTTCATAACTTTTTACATAAAATTGTTTCATCGCGATAGATAATTTAGTTTAAAAGTTACACCGTTTTGTTTACATTGGGGTCACAACAGCGGACAACATTTTTGAAAATGCCATAAAAAATATTAAAAAATACACACATCAAAAGTGTCTAGGGATCAACATATATTTTTGCAATAACTTTTCTCCTGATTGATATTAATTAAAATTTTCTTTAAGGATTCATCAAATAAAGTGTTTTCGTTTGTCACAGTAACGATAAACCAAGTCACCTTTGCATTAATAAAGAAATTGGCCATTTTCCTAATAAAGGGATTTTTGACATTTGAACCACTAACATTAAAGTTCGAAAAAAAGACTGAAATAACAGTTTTCTTTAAAATTTTATTGGGTAACTTAAACAATTAATAATCCGTGTTTCTACCGCGAACACTAACAACACAAGAACATCGGTTTGGCATACTCAAAATGAGTTCATCCAAATCACGCTGTGGAATGGCCGCCCATGTTCGTTGCAACAACAAAAAAAGGTCTTCTTGCGACTGGATACCCTCCATATTCGGCAGAGCTCTTCTCTGTAGCATATCCCATGCATGCTCAATCGGGTTCAAGTCTGGCGACTGAGCAGGCCAGGGCAGGACATTGATGTTAGCTGCGGCGAGAGTCTGTCTTACAACTCTTGCGGTGTGCGGTCGTGCATTATCATGCATTAACTGAAATAAGGGACCGATTTGCACTTGTAGAGGAACGATGACGTCTGATACAATCGTCTCAGCATAAATTTGAGCGTTGAGGTTGCCTCTGATCCAAATCAACTCAGTTCTTCCGCCGATCCAAATACCCGCCCATACCATGATGGTTCCACCACTATAAGGATGGACTTCCTGGCAGGATTTTAATCGCTGTTGGCGTCCAGGGGTTCTCCAGTGTCGTATACGTCTTGTATCCGGTCTCATACCAAAACGAGACTCATCAGAAAAGCACACGAAACGCCATTGTTCTTCTGCCCAATTTCTGTGTTCAAGAGCCCATTGATATCGAATCCTACGATTGTGCATTGCTATAGGTGGTACCCGTAGCGGTCTTCGGGAATGAAGGTTCACTTCATGCAAGCGGTTTCTGACTGTTTGGTCGCTAATTAAGTTCCCTGAAGAGTGATGAAGCCTCACGGCTAACATCATGGCGGTTATTGTTGGAGCTCTTCGAGTTAAGATTTGAATGTATCGGTCTTGTCTCCGTGTGGTGCAGCGATACCGTCCTCCATGGCGCTCAGCCACGGTACCAGTGCTTCGGTAACGTGTCCAAAGTCGACTGATAACACTCTGACTTGTATTCAGAGCTAAAGCCACAGTACGTTGCCGGGAACCAGCTTCTATCATTCCCACGGCTCTGAGCATTTCTTCCCTGCTTAAATGACGTCGCCGCTCCATAATAACGTTGGTTTTAATCAGTAGTAGGGAAACAGTAGCACTAATAATGTCTTCAATGCGTTGTATGTTTTTATAGGGAAAATATTGACAGCGGATTTTCATCTTTTACTCGAATTTGATTCACAGTTCCTGATTCAAATTATGAAATGCACCAAAAAGGATCCATATAAATTTATAAAATCATAAATTTATTACAAAGCCACATCTCAATCTCAAGAAATCCGCATAAAAATGCTTGATCCCTAGACACTTTTGATGTGTGTATTTAGATTTTTTTAAATATTTTTTCCATCGATAAAATTAAGCATAGATTCCCTCATTTCGATATGTGCACATTATAAAGAATCACACTGTATATGTCCCTCGCTTAAACTAACATACTGTATATGTAATGCCCGAAGAGTAAGACAAAGGTTTACCCATTACTGGGGTTTCGGGACTGTTTGAAAGAGATACCGCGGCCTCGGAACACAAAGGGCTAAGAATTTACATGGGTGGGTTTTTATGATTTCCCACCTAGCTACAGATATTAACATAATAGTACACCCACATATCGCCAGTTATATTTAAGTTCTATATAATGGGGGTATAAGCCTAAGTGGAAATTTTTGTTTTATTCTACTCCTTCGCTATTCTTTTCTGATTAATTTCGTTGCGGGATCCAAGGCAGTTAAATAATTTCTCTGGGACTTCGTCGAGCTTCATTGTCTCGGCGCTTTTCTTGTGGTCGCCACTGTTGATTCTGGATTACAGGAGTTCAGTGGTTTGGGAATAGTGAGGCGGGCTTGTCCCATAAAAAAAATGGGGTAAGCCTATTGCCAACACGGCTTAGTCCAGACTCTGTTGCAGATATTTTGCCCGACCGTAATCGAATCCAGAACCTCATGCACACACAGCAGCAACGCTTTCCACCACTGAACTAACGAAGTAGTCAAATTATATTTAACGTTCTTCAATAGTAAAAATTACAGGGTTCCTGGTTACGATTACCAAGTCGTGTAAAATATAATTGGGTTTTGTCATCGGGATTTCTCATTATTAGCCGCGGAGTCTGGATTTGTGCCCTGTTGATGACAATACCGACGACATCGTGAGAGTCGCGGGCAACCGGTGGATGCAAACGGCAGGCTGCCGTTCGTTTTGGCGTCCTATGGGGCAAGCCTTTATCCAACAGTGGACGTCTTATGGCTGATGATGACGATGACAATAGGGTCGCCCCCTTTTACATGGGATCTAGACCTAACTAGCGAAATGTGGTTATTCTATTAGGTACACCTTTGCCTAACCATCGGGATTACATTAGATTGTTCATGTTGTACTTAGAAATAATAATTTTTTTAGAAACCTAAAAAAAAACCATTCAATCTTTGAATCATATAAACTGCATTAGACAGCTCAAACTGTGTACACGTGAGATTATACTTCAGGCTGCTTTTCCACCAGAGATGTGCTAAGCTAAGCTAAACTGTGAAACTATGTGTCCGTTTCCACTGATACTATGCTATGTAGCGGTGCAAGTAAGATGTGCTATGAAGATGCGCCTCCGCAAAGTAGCTGCGGGAGGAAAATGCGCAGCTCCAGCTATGCGATGTATCGATAGTAGGGAAGCGGCGAGGGCGGGCCTACTCCAAGTACTCTGCTCTGCACATTACTTCACCACATAGCAGGCATCCATAGCACGCATCCTTCCATATAAAAAAAACCCATTTCCACCAGTGCTAAGCTATGTGCACCAATGAATATGATTGGTGGATATCACACCTCCATAGCAACATAGCATAGCACATCTCTGGTGGAAAAGCACCCTCAGGTTGAGTTCATAGGCATATCTTATACCTACATACCGTCGAATGCCTTTCGTCAATAAGTAACGTCTGTGCTTGATAAGCATAGGTAATGCTCGTCGGGAAGTCAGTCGGTTCAGCCCTGAATCACCGTTACTGTCTCCCTTTTCTTCTACTATTCTTCTCTGTGTCTCTCGTTCGTATGTCTCCTGCGATTTTGACGATATCTTAAAGCAAACTCGTTTTTGAACGGCCCTGGTTTCTTAGGCCCAGCCTTGGTCTACGTTGAACGTAACGTACCTATTTGTTAGGCACATGAAGTAGTAGGTATTTTTAACTGTTTGAATTTGAACTCTCAGCGTTGCTGGTCAGAATGATATGACCCCCACAGAGAAAAACTTAATTGAGCTATTATATAAACACAGATGTCGGAGGCAATAAAAACAACGTTGAGAATAAATCAAATGCAGAATCCTGTTTTTTTTTCAGTTTATAGGTAAATTGGCCTTTCCGGGATTGGTATCTGCGACTTGTGTACCAAATTTCATCGAATCCGTTTACTCACTAGGGCGTGAAAAGGTGACAAAGTTGCTTTCGCATTAATTATAATAAAGTATGGATTGCTCAGTTAACATAGTTTGGGGATCTACAAATCCTTATTTGCAACCTTTTTGCAGTTTTTCAACATAATATACTCTTTAAACATGTGACGTCATCAGCCTGCGCCAAATAAAAAACTATCAGAACAATCTTTTTTTTTACCATTCAATGTGTCGGCTATTGATTTGCATGTTGAGATGCGGGATTCCAAGCCTACTTTTATGTGGGATGCAGAATATAAATTAGAGAAAATAAATAATATTGTTGACCGCCTCGTCTTGGTCTACTTTCGCTATCGGATTAGTCGTGATGTTGTGTTAAGTAAATAATATTGAGTCTTTGTGTATTTACTATATTAGATGAACTTTCATCTGCCAAAGATACAAAACACAAACAGAAATGGTTACTAAACAAACATACCATTTTCTGTTGATAATACCTAGATCTATTTATCTATTAGTACATAAGTCATATATTGAATGCACAGAAGTGTGGTTGTAATGGTAACTGTGCATCACTATGTGCAATGTCTCTTGACCTTTACTATTACTAGTAGATAGGAGGATAATAAAACACAACTTTAGGAAAAAATAATTATCTTTATTCATATCCTTGAATTTAAAATGTGCTGTTTACAAAGAGCATAATGAGATGTCTACCTGTATCACTCTGATTATTCACAGAAAATTGTATTCCACATAGATTGTTAGCTTATTGGCCATTCCCTAATATTACATCTTATTAACGAAATGGACTTAAATATAAACGCAACAATTTGCTTAAAAGGAACAACTTGGCACTATTGGTATGAAATACACTTAATCACTTAACATGGGCCGTGTTAATCTAATGAAAAATGTTAAGTCTTTAGTCAACTAAATGATTCTCATACGGTGTCCATAGACTCTTCGTTTAGTGGCTCTGTTTCCATCTCCATATCTCTGTCGTCGGCTCCCGACGCGTACTTCAATCTAAGCTTCTCATAATGTAACTGCTCTTTCGACGACACAGATGGCTTACATTTCGCGAGCGCAGTTCTAAAGTCTTCAAAAGTAACAAAAATATCACCTTCAAGGGTGCCATTTGCGATGTGATTTGTCAATGCATTCGTTGCGGCCGCTCGCACCAAACCAGCTAGATCGGCGCCCGTATATCCGTCCGAAAGTCCGGCAATAACTTGTAAATCTACATCAGGTCCCAGATGAGGCTTAGTGCCACCTTTGGTAAGCTTTTCCAGTATATCGAACCGATCCTCTCTCGCCGGCATACCGACATACATAACACGGTCCAAACGGCCTGGTCTCAGCACCGCAGGGTCAATGATGTCCGGTCTATTCGAAGCTGCCAACACGAAAACTCCTTCACGGGTTTCTATACCGTCCATTTCAGTGAGCAATTGATTTACAACACGGGCGGCACCGTTGTGGTCTTGAGAAGTACGCCGCGGGCATAGGGCATCAAATTCATCAAAGAATATAACACAAGGAGCTGAGTTACGCGCACGTCTAAAACACGTACGGACAGCCCTTTCGCTCTCACCAACATACATATTCAATAACTCGGGACCCTTCACTGAAATAAAGTTCACTCCTGCCTCATTTGCAACAGCCTTTGCCAATAAAGTTTTACCACAACCTGGAGGCCCACAAAGTAATACTCCACTAGGAGCTGATAATCCAAGCTTTGCAAGTTGATCTGGATACTTTACTGGGGCTAACACAGCCAACTGCAACTCTTTACGAACTTGGTTCAAAGATCCAACATCATCCCATGTTACATCAGGGACAGTTACAATACCTTCTCTTACAGCACAAGGCTTAGTAGTTTTAAGAGCTTTAACAAAGTCTTCATGTCTGATGGCAAGCCCTGTCAGCTCTTCCCGAGAGTAAGGCATGTCCTCAAGAAGTTTTAATACCTCATCCACAGGATCAAGTGGTTTCTGGATCGGTTCAATTATGTGATTTTCTTCAGCATTCACAACTATTTCACTTATTTCTTCTAGTGGTTCTTCAGGGATAACTGGTGGGATTTCCGCCTCTGGTACACTTTCAGGAGCATCACCTGCACTTGGTGTAGCATCTTCAGTTTCTTTATCCCCATTTTGTGTAACTGTTATTTCATTCTTAGGTGGAGTTATTTCAGTAGGTTTGGCTTCTTGTTTGGCTTTGGATGCTTGTACTTCTGTAAAAATTCTCTTAACAGCATAAGTGCTAGCCTTGTTTACAAGAGCTTGTAAATCAGCTCCAACAAACCCAGGAGTTATTTGAGCTAAGACGTTCATGTTCACATCTTTACCTAAAGTAATATTTTTACAGAGAATAGAAATTATCTCTTGTCTAGCGTTCAATGAAGGTATACCTAATGCAATTTCCTGTTCAAGGCGTCCAGCCCTTCTCAGAGCAGGATCTAAGGCATCTGGATTATTTGTGGCAGCAAGTATCAGAACAGAAGCATTGGTATCGGTCAATGAGTCTAAGGATGCCAGTAGCTGGGCAACCATTCTCTTTTCCATATCTTTTTGTGCATAAACTCTGTTGCCACAAACCGCATCAATCTCATCAATAAACAACACACTAGGAGCAACTGTCACTGCTCTCTCAAAGAGCTCTCTAATTCTTTCTTCAGATTCTCCTGACATTCCACCAACTAATTCCGTGCCTGTAACAGCAATCATAGGTAGTTGAAGTTTTCCAGCAATAGCATGTGCCAACAATGTTTTACCTGTCCCAGGTGGACCATGTAGCAATGCCCCTCTAGGAGCTTTTATACCTAACTGACTATATACCTCTGGATGCTTCATATGTAATATTAAATCGCAGATCTGTGTGATGATTTCAGATATACCACCAATGTCATCAAAACTAACCGTAACACTTTTGACATTGCCAATATCAACCCTTTTCTTTAATGGTGCGATTTTATTTGAATCAACTTTCCTCTTTTTCTCATTTGTGTGTTGATTCTGTTGCAACTTAGCGGGCGTATTCTCGGTCGCCGTAGTATTTGCGTTTCTGATTGGTATGTGGGGGGTTATGGTAATTTGGTCATTGATTTTCGGTAATTTCGGCGCCGCAGTGCCGTCGTCGTCACTGCTCAATATATCTATGGGCTCTCCCGACTTGTCTGTATTCCGCCTGTTTGTTGCCGGCCGCTTTTTATTATCCTGCATCTTGTACATGGCGAGCAGGCGGTCGTTCAATGCACTACTATTCTCGTCTAATAGCTCTAAATCAGACTCTTCTTCCGATCCGTCTGATGTAGAAGCTCCGTCAAGCCCGTAGCTCTGTAATACGACTTTATAGGCACTCTCTACCATCTGACAGAAGGCGTTGTCGCTCCTGTTGTTGTACTCGCGGTAGCGCTCTTTCAATGAACGCGCCATTTGGCTAACATCGACGAATGTCTTGTCCACATTCTCAGCAAGGTAATTCTTCACGCGCGACACAATAACAGGGTCGTTTATGGACTTTTGTCTTGTTTGGTGTTTCTTCATTTTGTACGGAATTAAGTATTAAAATAATTTTCGTGTGTAAAGTAAATTTTATACTACTTCTTCGTATAACGCAAATTTTGACAGCGGCGTCGTTGAATCGATGGAATTATTGCCATAGTAAAAAAATATTTCCGTCTGCACATGGTTATAAGGCTGCCTATTCACGAATAATTTAGAACGACATTGATTTTTGAAATAAATATTACTCATTTAATTTATATTTCTTTATAGATTTCACAGAAGAATTTTAATCTAAAGATAGAAGCAACGACGGATGAGGATCTTCGGGACAAGTTTCTTAAAATTTTTATGAAACTCACGACAATGAATAAAACAATCTGTGAAAGGTATACGCAGTTAGAAATCCGTTTCGTTTTCCTTATTTAATTGTATATTTTTTAGCCACCGTCTAAATTCTGATATATTAATCTTTGGCGAAAATCATTGAATACATGTTTTTTCTTTTAGTATCACTCAATACAAAAATATTGAGAAATCACAATACATCACAAAGTTTTAACTTTTCATGGAGAACGGACGGACATTATTTTCGAGATTAATATGAAAATATAACGTATCAATTTTTTTTTTTCAAAAATTGTGTTAGTAAATAATACCTACCTAATGCCTAGAAAAAATTTGGACAGTGACTAAAAAATCATCTTGGAAACCTAAGCATGCGCTAATTTTGTTTAACACTTAGGTTTTAGGTAGTTAATTCGTTACGTAGTTAACAATTTGCTACAATCTCTCACTTTAGACATTTATGAATTAAACTATTAATCCATGTTTTATTTCAGGTGCTTAGAAGTTAATAATTGGAACTTCAAACTTGCTCTGGAGCATTTTACCAAACTATTAAAGATAAACAACTTAGACTCATTGACTCAAGAGATTCCAGTTAAAACTACAAGCTAAGAACTATTCTATTTCATTCTATGCTCGTTAGGATGTAAGATTATGGTCTTGATTAAATAACTATAATGAACTTGGCATTTAATTTCTATAGACAACCTTCTGCAGGTAACTGGAGTACAGAAAACTGATCTCTCATAATAAGTTACAGGTCAGTCAGTGGCGTAGAATTTAATTTAACACTCTTTCTGCGGTACTCAGAGATATTTAATGATTACCTAAGCCGTCATTTAGTAATGATTTGACATACTTTTGTATGACAAAACTGTCAAAACCTTTACTAAGTAATGGCTTATGTAATCATTAAAGCTCTCTGAGTGCGGCAGTTTGACTTTTTTTCGGCTAACTGATTTATTAAATCTTTTAGAGCTAATAATGACTTTAGAACGCATCCTTTACGCGGGAAAAAACTTTTTTTTACTTTTGTCAATTATTCTGAAATAAAAAAAATTGGGAAGTTTTTATTAATTTTTGCTTACGCACGTTGGGACTCTGCGTAACCCGGGGCCCCGTATAATTAATACGGCGGTAGCTACGCCCCTGGGGTCAGCTACCTTGATAAGTTAGCGACAGTGATGCCTCTTATTTCTTCTTGACTTTTAAACCTGCCAGTACTCAACATCAATGGACTAAATAGTCAACCACAGCTACAATGTTCTGCAATGTTACAACAGAGAGGATATCGTTAAAATACATTTTGGCTTTTGCAAAAAGTTTGGGACGTGTTGTTTACCAGTTTCATTGTTTCGTACTCTATGGTGAAATAAGAAGTAGCGTGGCTTAAACACTTCCACCTTGATGTGGCAAATGTAAATATAAGGGAGAAGAATACCCGGAGGCGGTAACCATTTCAGCATCGTTGTCCCTTACACCCAGCATAATATCATCATTTAGGCAGATGATGATGATCCCACATGGGACAAGGGGGTATCCTGCCTTTTCGCCGAAAATTGTTTGATAGATTATCACTTGCCAACCAACGCTTCGCCGATGTTTCATTTTGACAACTAACGATAAGCAAATTTTTGTATGACAACTTTTCATTTGGTAGAGTTATTGTTATGCTGATTATTATATTGACACAAAACGTTTGGGTCATTTAACATTATTTTGTCAAACATTTCACGAGGCCACACAACTATTATACGAATGACGTTTTGTCAGTGTAACAGTTCCCTTTTCATATATTGATAATTATAATGATAAAAATAAACTAATTTTTACCCGCTACTAGGAAAACTTGGATGTAAGAGCGAGCGAAGCGAGCTCTGGACTTAGGGCACCCCGACTCGGACAGGATACGCCAGAAAGGGATGGTGGGGTCGAGTCAAAGAGTAAAGTAACATAGGGTCGAGTGAGCGAGCGAAGCGAGCGAATAGACCTGCAGCAGCGTGGCTCCGTCGACTGGGCCTGCAGGGCTATTGCGTATCTTCTAAATGACAGTGGCTAACCTATAGTGCCTATCAATTACTGTCAAATGGTTCCATTTTGTACTAAACCATAACCAATTTGACAGTTAATCCGATCCGAAAGATACGCAATAGCCCTGCGACGGACCCCTGCCCCTGCCCTGCCCTGGACGGGTTGGGTTCCAATCATTTGATTTGGTGAACAATAAACAACAAAAATATTACGCAAACATTCTGCTACATGAAAGTTGGTATTTTAATAAAAAAAAATAAGTTTAAAATCTAAAACAAGACTACGAATAAAAACGCAGACTAATAAAACCGCGGTCTTAAAAGGAGAAAACAAGAAAATCGTCTGTAAGTAGTTAATTTGATAATAATAATAGAGGACAGCCGTAGTCTTAGTACTTTTGTAGTAGCATACTAGTGCTATTTTGATACTCTTTGGTTTTACCTTATTGTTGTTTTCTGTATCGAATAAAAACTATAAAGCCGCGTCTCCACTAACGTCACTTGAAACGTTTCAAAGAAAGCGAGTAAACCCCCCTATGCCTGCTGAAGGATCGTCCCCACTAGAGCTTCGCTGCTCCATGAGTGTGGACATGAGCCACGCGGCTTTAAAGGGCGTTGCAAAAAAAAAAACATGGCAAGGCCGAAGTTGCTAAACATTCCTGTTACGCAGCGCGACCCTAGTGGAGACGCGGCTTACGGTTGATGCTCCAAGGTGGCCTGCGACATTAAATTCTTACTTACCGATTTGCTTTTTGCCGTTCAGTGTCAGGCTGTACTTACCTATGTCAAATAAAATAAGATTAGCGACAGTAACAAATTAATGTGTAAGTATTTACTGAGTATTAATACTCAGTAAATAATTAATTTTAATCATTAATTAATGATTAAAATCACCAATACAATCTCAGTTTGTATAGCTTCTTTGAATGCCTTTTTCATCAAATAGTCACTCATGGAAATCTACTGTGCTTTAGAGCACACTCGGAAAACATACTAGAAACGAGCATACTACCTAGTAGCAGACAAACATGCATTTCTAGTAGGTAGGTAGCAAGAGTATTCCAGGCTACATACCACGACAGTCGATTCCTCCTGCAACCAGCGCAACATTCCTTTATCCATTTTTGTCACACCCACATCCACCTCAAAAATTATCTGCTTATCTCCACTATTCACGGCCCAGTATTCCGAATATCATTTATTAACAAGTGTTTTTTTGTGTCTCAGTCCCTGATATTTGGCGACTCCAGATCGGTTCCTATATAAACCCTTATATCTTTTGAATCTCTTTTTTTGCTATTTGGCGACAAATTTTTGTGTTATCAAAATTAAAATCGCTGGTGGTGGCCCTGCCAGAGCCAGTGGCAGTTTTTTTTACTTTTACACTCAATAGATACAGTTACTGAAATATTAAAGTTTACAGATTCCAATATTATAGAAGAAACTGATTAAATAAATCAAAATCAATTCCAGCGACACAGCATGTCTTCTAAAACAAAAAGGAGAACATAGTTTGGAAAAGCCTAGGCAGATGAGTTCGACTTCTGAGCCGACATTTCCAGCGATAGTGCTGTGGCATGTTTCTCCTCTAGGGAATACGAGGCATTATTTTACAAGACGAATGGCCAGGAAAGCGACAAAATAAAGTAAAATTAATTATTATAATAAAACCGACTTGAAAAAAACAACTTCAGAAAAAAAATTAGCTTCTCTGAAGTCGGTGGCAAAAAAAAAAGATATCAAACAAACAAATGTCATCGACTTCAGGAAATGTTTTTTTTTTCCCTTTTGTTCCATAAGGAACAGGCTAGGGTAAGAGACCATGCTGCCTAGTCATCAGTTAGTTTATATTTTTTTTGTACTTCAGGAAATGATTTGTTTCCCAAGTTAATTTTTTCTTTTTATAATTTTGTTTTTTTGAAGTCGGTTTTATTTTGCGAAAAAGTTTTTTTATTCTTCTATTTTTAGTTGTAATATCCTACACAAATATTTACTATGCATTTAACATTCAACCAAGAAACCTAACCCTTATTAACCTTCAAGATTCCCTTATTACTGCTTTCAACTCCTGACCGTTGAGTAGTACCTTCCATAATCAGCTCACCTAGATAACCTGAAAGAATAGAACCATATATGCGTCCCTATAATATTTTACTAAGGAATTATCCTCCAACTCCTAACCATTAAGGAGTTACCTATACTTTCCATCATCAGCTCATCAACATGAAGTGACAACCTAATACCCTGAAAAACAATTATCGCTCCTTAAGTAGGTACATATAATAATGAAAGAATTTTCTTTCAACTCCTAAACATTGAGGAGTCGTACCTTCCATCTTCATCAGCGAATTCACATGATATTATGATGATCAGACGCAAATACTTGAAAAGCTTTTGAATATATATGTAAAACATCATATGTGCCTATAAAAATTGAGGGTTGCTCTCGATATCTCAGGGATCCCATCAACGGATCATGATTTGGTGACAATGGGACCACCTCGGTGACGGAGATATGCGCGAACAATAAAAAAAAATACATACACACGAATAGAGAACCTCCTCCTTTTAGGAAAAGAGTCGGTTAATAAATGAAATTTTATTACGACGTTTGCATAAAAATCTAAGTTAAACTACACAATCATTTCAAGATGTCCAGCATATTCGATGATCTGGCCGGCTAGTTCAGCAGAGGGCAGTGTACCAGCGGCGGCTGCGCAGGTCTCCTCAGCAGCATTGAAGTGGTAGCAGTTGTCTGCACCAAGGACCCAGTTACGCTGGAAAAGTAAAAAGAAAATTAGATGCCTAGATTTTCAGTTACCAACTTATGAAATATACAGATAATTGCTAGGGAGTGAGTTCCGCAACTTCTTTTCTGTTAAAATGCAAGGAAGTTCTCTTTTGCAATTTTGACATTTAAACACTGCTGACTCAAAACCTAATTTCTACAATTAACTATTGATTTATAAATCACAATTCAAGCACTGAGAGTCCCGAAGATGCAGGCAGTCAAAAAATTGGAAAATAAGTGTGTCAAATTTGTTTCACTAGAAAAAAGTAAGCATACCTTCTTGCCATATTCATGGACAGCTTGTTGGGAAGGCAGGTTCAGCCTTCTTGCAGCCTCAGCGCACGAGATGCATAGGTAAGCCTTTTCAATGCATGCAGCAATCTCTCCTCGGACCGTGTCTAGGAGTGTATCCATGAAGAGGGTGTAACTTTCTGCTGGGACATTGTCCTGTTAAGAAAGTGAGAAATAATTATTCATAATTTACGGTTGAGTGTCGTCTGTCGCGTTTGGCTCTGAGGAAGTGCATGGTGGCTGCGGGATGTTGCAAGAGATACCGCGGCCTTGACCCTAGGGCTAAGAAGGACCATGGGTGGTTTTTAGTCAGTAGACGTCTGACACTCTTTCGCTCAGCCCAAGATCGGGAGGGGTTATTTGATGATTTCCCCCCCCAAAAATAAAAAAAAGATGTGCGTGGTCGGCGGTCGCGCAGGCGCCCACGACCTCATCTCGGTTGCCGCGCAGGTTGATCACGCCGCCTGCGCGTGCTGTCTGCGTGTGATTGTTGGGTTCGATTCCCAAGAGCCCTATTTTATAGGCATTTCATATAGCTTTCATAGGATATGAACATTGCAATTACTTGGTAGTCTTGCATGCTTGAATTTGCTAACAATTGCTTTCTCAGCATTTTTCTAACAGTACTAAGCATACATCCAAACATGTTTATGTTTTAGAAGTGATATTTAAAAATCCAAATTCAATGGTCTATTTCTTGACTGTTCCAATATTACAAACTAGTATAAACTCTAGGTACTTTTAACATACCTTAGCCAAAAAGATTTTATTATAGCTGCCCTCCATCAAATACTGTTCCAAAGCCAATGGGTGCCTGATGTACGGGTCTGCTCGGATCACATCTACTGACAGACGTTCTAACTCAGTGTGGAACTCTGCAACACGGTTTTGTGAGAGCAGGAAAAGTAAGTTCAGGCCGAGGAGCTGGTACATGAATGCAGACTCTGGGAGGTGGTCTCTGAAAATTTAATAAACAATAATTTTTATAGTTATATAAAATAATATCAGAAGGAACTGCCAAAGTATTCTCGTGAAAACATGAGTAGCAAGAACTTGGAGAAAAAACGAAATTTACAATGTTATATGTAAATATTTCAACAATCTATTGCACACGACAGTCAACACTTTCTCTGCCTGTTTTTCTTTGTATGCCCGAAATTGCCATATCATCTATAGCTATGTAAATGCATTATAGCGACGACTCAGAGTAAGGTTGTGAGCACACAAACAAATTATTGTTGACCCATATTATGTTAGGTACTTGGTACCAAAGGTCTAAATTGTAGACAAAGATGTGCATATTTTTGATAACATTTAATCTAAACCAATCATGGTAGAAAGTTAAAACTTAGTACTCTCTCTCTCTCTCTCTTGTTCTGTCCTGTGTGAAACCAATAAACACTTTTTCTTTCTTTCTTACTCACATAAGCTTTGTATCAAAAAATATCACATCATCATCTACCTAGCCTTTTCTCATCTATGTTGAGGTTCAAAAATATTACATAACTTCTACACAACAATAATCAAAGACTTATTCTTTGATTATTGTTGTGTAGTAGGTATGAAAATCTAAATGATCAACCTTGAAAATCTAAATGATTTTAGACAAATAAAATAGAACACTCGCTAGATGTAGAAACATACGAGGAGTTTGTAAGAATAACAGGTCGTTTTGACAGCCATGGGAGAAAGAAATGTAGAAGCTTAAGCATGTATGTTGGACAGTGGGTCGTCTTAGTTGTGCTTGAAATTGCTTAAATATACTTACTTGTAGTCAAAGTAGTAGCATTTCAGCTGAGACATGAATCTCTCAAAGGCTTTGACCTCCTTGGCAGCAACAGCCCATTGAGCTCCGATTTCCAATACATCCCGGGCCAAAATCAACTCTTTCTGGTTAGCCGCAGCATTATTACTCGGGAGGAAACTTAACTGCGTTAGCGCAATCTGTAAAGAAAGTAATAATTTAGGGATTTGTTGAGATGAAACAAAGATTAAGTGTCCAGTCATCGTCAGGAATTACCTTGATTTTATTCAATAATTCACCACATTTGTCCAGTTTACGTGGCTTCTTCGCCCACTCAGTTTTTAAGTTTTGATATAAAGTCGCAACGTCTTTCACTGAAGCCATATTTTAAGAATAATATTAGTGATACAAGTTTAAAACAAAATCTGTCTCCACTGATTGTGAGGTTGTTTTGTTAACCTGCGTTCAGAAATTTACATCTGTAGAAAACGCAAATCATGAATGAGCTTTCGATGACAATACTTTAAAATTATTTAACATCGTAATCGCATTAAATAAATCAATATTTTCTCAGTATGCAAAGTAAGTCGGACGTTTGTAGAAGTTTTATGTACATGAAATTACGACTTTCAATTATGTCCCTAGTATTTTCAATTTACAACCGTGTTAAATTGTTTTATGAGTTTGAACGCACCATCATGACTTGTCAAACTCGAATTTGAATGTCATTTCAATGTTCATGAATGTTGCCATTTTGATTATTACACCAACAAATTCAAAGAAATCACAGCAAGCTTCCTATTCACGGACTACGGATGAAAGTATTTCAATTTTGAAATGGCAACAGATTCCTTTCAAATTCACTGTGCAATGGCAATAAAATATTGAGTTTGTCAAAAAACATAATCTGACAGTATTCTGTGTGCTGGTGAAATTTTTTGCCGAGTTTTTATCGAATTTTAATTATGAATTATATAAAAGGAAACAGTTTGTTGGTGTACTACGACAGGCTGTGTGTATTAAGAATGAAATAATGATATGGTGGCACGATGTCTTCGCCTGTGGTGTGCCGAGAAATATTCGACGATAACAGTCAACCATCGGCAGAGGGTTTGTGCATTAAAATTTAATATGTACCTATTCATCGTAAATATTATGTTTATGCTGGCTTAAAGCCAAACACTTACTGTGTTTAGAGGAATTAATTGAAATTCCTTAAACCAGGAATATAGTAGCTGTAAAATCTTTTCTTTTTGTAATGAATGATCAATATTAAGATCAAATCGCAAGTGCCGATATTTTTATTTGAACCAATTATTCCTGAATTTGATTCAAAATTATAAGAGAGAACAACGATGAACAAAGTAACAGTTGATATCTGAGAACTTCTTTGCTTCAATATGTCTGTGTCTGTATTCTTACATGATTATTGATTTAATTTTCGTCCACTTAAAAAAGTAATGTGGAAAACTTATAGGTTTATAAGTTTTACTGTGCCTGTAAGTTCTTAAAATGTATCTAATAATTTGCCCCAAACTTGGAGAGCATTAAGACTTGTTTAAATTTAAAACCAACTACTGTTAGAAAGTCTTATTGATAAAGGTTCTTACATTTATTTGAGAGATTAACTGTTTATTTTTCTTGACTATATTGTTGTACTGCCAAAGGCCTGATTTACTTGATTGATTTATTTAAATTTTAGATAAACTATCTGCCTCAGTAGCAACAACAATAATATTATTGTAAACTAGGTTTAGGCAATATTTTAAGCCACAATAACATCTTTTGGGCATAACCAACTTGTTACTGTAACAATTTTTTTAAAATTTATTTATTTAATATATGAGTAGGTAGTAGATATACTTGTTGATTTAATGCCACACTGCATTCCCTACCAGTCAACCTTTGGGCCAAATAGGCCGCACTGGCAGAGTACAAAAAAAAAATTAAAAGCATACCATTTAGATACCTAATATTAAATGAAATAAAATTATAACCCTGACCATCCTCTAGTTATTTTTTGTCAAGTTTAAAAACTTTGTTGTATTTGTAGAAATCTCCGACTATGCCGCACAACTGGGCATTGATCCTGAAAGCGAGAGCCATCTGCTGCCGTTGGCTAAAGATGGACTCATGCAAGCACTACCAGCACCATGGAAAGCATAGTAAGTACTTACACATTACAGTTTTTTTCACTAATCTCTTAGTATTTCGAACCCAAAGATTGGGCAAGATTTTTTTTTTTTAGATGTTGCCCTGTCAAGAATTTCTCCTGTGTCTTTTAAATACATTTTCTAGTCTTACTACTTCAGACTTAAAACCTTTTTACCATAATGTTAACCCTAAACACCATAATAGGAAGGAGGTTTGTTTTACTGTTACACAGGGAGCTACTAAAAATGATGTGATTTGTAAAAATATAGTTAACATTTTTAAATGAATTGTGATGATTCACACTTTAGTAGCTTATTCTTTAGGTCTACAATTTTGAATGTAAGTAATGATTTATTCAAGATTTTTATTGGCTTGTTCTACATTGAGTTCATTTGGGTTCATATTTTACTTATAGTTGTGTCGCTTTACCTGTGGGGGAGGGAATAATCACTTAAAGAGACTGCTTAAATTATATCCCTTACAAACAATATAATTATTGATTAACACATTCACATTTAATATCACACCTGTGATCTCTTAAAAGCGAGACAGAAAAGGTGAAGTTAGAGACCTATTTTAGGGTTCCATACCTCGAAAGGAAAAAACGGAACCCTTATAAGATCACAATGTTGTCCGTCCACCCGTCTGTCTGTCAAGACCCTTTTTCTCAGGAATGCGTTGAGGTATCAAGTTGTTTACATCAAATACTCTAGTCTACTGTCCCTTAAGCTGTGAAGAATTAAACTTCTAAGCAGACACAATAAAAAAATACAGCCGTTTAAATGCCGCAAATTTTCGACATTTGCAAGGGAATCAAAACCACACAGGGTACTTCCCGTGAACTCAGAATCTTGAAATTTGGTATTTGGAAATTGTTTTTCTTATCTCGAATTTAATTTTTTCTCAACACAGTTACGATGACAAGATACAATCACATTACTATTACAACGAAGACACGAAGAGCACGCAATGGGAGCACCCACTCGACCACGTGTACAGAGAATTGGTTAAAAAGGCGCGGGATGCATCCATGCAAGACGATACCTGTGCGTCTGTACAGGTGAGACTTTTTTGTTAGCCTGTCGATGACAATTTAAATTAAGTGTAGGGCTGCCTACACGTTATGTTTCGTTTACATTTTCTTCATAAATTATTTCCGATCTTTCGCCACATTATCATTTAATCCCTTTTCTTTCAAAGTAGTTCTCACACAATCCATCCATCTTTTCTTTGGAATCCCTCGGCCTCTCAATTCATCAACATTTTTTTATTTTTGTTTTTTTTTTTCAAAACCGTTGCCCGACACTAGGAATTTCTCCTGTGTCGTGGGTGCGTTTACAAACATTTAAACTCATATACACAAATAACCAGACCCGGATAAGATATCTGTAGGCCATACCAATATTTCCTTCGTGCGGGGATCGAACCCGCGACACTCAGCGCAGCAGTCCAATCGCTCAGCCACTGACTGCACGAACCGTGTCGTCATTTACATTCATCTCGCACAGAAAATGTTAAGAAATGTACTCTACTCATTTTCCTTCCGACGACGACAGTGTTAGTGCCTTAACCCTTTCGTAGTTACTGGAACATCATTCACCTACTCTTATCCGAAATCATCATTTAAACAGTCCAGCCACCGTTTCTTTTTTCTTCCTCTACTATTGTAGTTCAGCATTATGAGTAACAAATGAAACTTTTACTGAACATTACCGAAGGTGTAGGCAAAAGTGATTATGACTGTGTCGAAACAGTACTAGAAATGGGATACCCACTTCAGTGCGACAAACGTATCATCGAACTAGCGGACATCACGCGGTTTCACCCGCACAGTTCCCGTTCCCGTGGGTAATACAGGGATAAAAAGTAGCCTATGTCACCCGGGGATAGTGTAGCTTCTTCTTCTTTTCTTCTTTATGGGGTTCAGGTTTCCGCACTTAGTCCTTGAAGTGGACCATTGTGCGTGAGCCATGGTGGCCGATTACTCCAACCAGCCCACCTCCCTCCAGAAGCAGATCAGACTTCCCGGTCTTCTCAGGGCATCCGCAAGGGATCTTGGTGTTCCAAGGGTCTCCTCACGAATCTTGGTAACGCCTGTACACTCAAGGAGCACATGCGCCACCGTTTCCTCTGCCTCCATGCATGCTCTGCACAGGGGGCTGTCAGTGATACCTAGGTTGTGGAAGTGTTTATTTAGTGAACAGTGTCCCGTGATGGTCCCCGCCACCAGACGTAGGCTGTCTCTGTCCAGGCGCAGAAGGCGCCTGGTCAGCTTTGTATCCAGGGATGGCATAGCATCCTTGGATTGCCCACATCCTGGTGTCAAGGCCCACCATTCCTCCGCTTGTATACGAGTGTGGTCCTTCAACCAGTTTCTTAGCTGCTTGAAAGGGATGGGCACAATGGGTTCGGGTCCGTAGGGTTTTGTGCTGGATCCTCTTCTGGCAAGTTCGTCAGCCGCATCGTTTCTAAGCGATCCACTATGGCCTCTAATCCATTGTAGTGTTACCTTGTTGTGATTTAGTACCGTGATTCGTTCTAGGGCCTTGTGGCATTCTAGTATCAGTCTCGACGTGATCTGATTGCTCTTTAGGGATTGAAGGACTGAGGCACTGTCTGAGAGTATTCGAATATTAGTATCCGTAACCTCCCTGGCCTCTATAGCGTGTGTCGCTTGGATAATACCTACACACTCTGCTTGATAAACTGAGTTGAGCGTTCCAAGTGGTTTGGATATCTTAATGTTTAGGTCGTCGGAGAACACCCCGACGCCTGTCCCATCTTCGGTTTTTGATCCATCAGTGTAGATCCTTAGCTCTCTTGTACCTGAGTAGTCACACCACTCCTCTATGAGCTCTATGTCGTAGTGTTTTTGGAAGCAGTATGTCTTTAGGGTTCTGTCGATGGGTGATGCCATCATCGGTTGTTCTTTGATTGCACCTTCTTTGATGCGTGTGTGTTTGATTCTAGAATCATTTTTTAGGGTGCCGGATACTTGGAGTCTGAAGGTCGCTATGGCCGCCTCCTCTCTTACGACGAGGTGTAGGGGAGGTAGGCCCAGCATCACCTGTAAGGCGGCAGTGGGGGAAGTTCTCATGCTGCCGGTGATTGCTACGCAGGCAAATCTTTGTAGTTTCTCGAGGTGCTTTTGGGTTGTACTTAGGTTGGTCCTGGGCCACCAAACCAAAGAGCCGTATGTAATGATTGGTCGGATAACTGTGGTGTATAGCCAGTAGGTGATTTTGGGACTTATGCCCCAATTTCTCCCGAGAAGTCTGTTACATTGCCATAGGGCTATACTGGCTTTCGTGATGATGTAATCAGTGTGTTTTGCCCAGTTCAGCTGTTTGTCCAAAAATATACCCAGGTATTTGGTTTCAGTCGATAGGCTTAGGGTTGTCCCAAAGAAGCTTGGCAAATGTAACGTTGCTAGCTTCCTTTTCTTTGTGAAGAGAACGAGTTCCGTTTTGGTAGGGTTCACTGCTAGTTTGTACTCCTTGCACCAGTCTTCTACTATTCTTAGGGCTTGGTGCATAAGGTTGCATAGCGTGTTTTCGTGTGTGCCGTTTATTATTATGGTCAGATCATCAGCATAGCCTACCGTGTAGTAGCCTCTGCTATTGAGGCGTTTGATGAGGCTGTCTACTACGAGGTTCCATAGTAGTGGCGAGAGAACACCGCCTTGGGGGCAGCCCTTCGCCACTATTGCTCTGGTGGTGTCGTTTACCGTAACATGGACGGCTCTCAGTCTGAGCATATTTGTGATCCATCCTCGCAGGGTCGAGTCCACACCGTGTTTCTCGAGGGCTGCGTTGATGCTGTGGAAGATGGTTTTGTCAAAAGCGCCTTCTATGTCAATGAAGACAGCTAGTGAGGAGCATTTGTGGTCCACTGCACATTCGATCTTGGAGATCACACTATGCAGCGCAGATTCTGTTGATTTGCCTGTCGAATACGCGTGTTGTTGTTTGTGAAGTGGCCGCTCCCGGAGAGGTCCGTCCCGAATGTGTCGATCACAGAGTCTCTCGAGGGTTTTCAGTAGGAAGGATGTTAGGCTTATTGGCCTATACGCCTTGGGTTGTGTGTAGTCTGGTTTGCCTGGTTTGGGGATGAAAATGACTTTCACCTCTCGCCATGCAAGCGGTATATATTTCTGTGCTATACAGGCTTGGTAGATGGCGGTCAGCCATGGCGTTAGAACGTCTACTCCCCATTGTAGCAGGGCGGGGAAAATTTTGTCTAAGCCTGCGGATTTATATGGTTTAAAAGTCTTTATTGCCCATTCTATTCTCTCTACGGTTACTATGGTGCGGGCTCTGGCCCAGTCTTGGTCATTTGGTGTGTGCGTTGGTTCGCTTGCCCAGGTTCTGTCCTCGGAGAGCTTGCAGTCTGGGAAGTGCGTTTCCAAAAGGACTTTGATAGTGTAGCTTCCCAGCGGTGAAATAATTTTTCAAATCGGTCCAGTAGTATCGGAGCCTATTCGTTACAAACAAACAAATCTTTCCTCTTTATAATGTTAGTGTAGATATCGTTTCTTCGAAAATCTTTCATCGATATAACTACACTGCGATGCTTTGTTAGACCGAAGCCTTCTTACTGCAATGTTTCATTACCTACCTACATCGAAAAACTGTACCTACTGGCCCTACTGCGAACGGTTTTGCTTCGTAAATATCATCTTGCGAAGCCTTGTTTAATCGAGGTCATGTTACTGAGATGTTCTGTTACTTAGGAAAACTTACATTGATGATACAAGTACATTGGTTTTTTTTTTCAAAGCAATACTTACCTAAACTTTTAACATTCAATCGTCATAAAACAAAACTACGAGTGCAATACATCGCAGTATCAAGGCTTCGATCTAACAATGCATCGCAGTAGGTATAGTGAGTAGTGACACCGATGAAAGGTTTTCAAAGAAACGATATTCGATGATACGTTTGTCGCACTGAAGTAGGTATCCCACTAGAAGTGCATACCTAACGTTCGAATTAAAATATTACCAAAAATAGAAAGAAGATTGTCGATCATATGGGTGCACACGCCTGCGACATGCGTGCGGGCCACGCACTTATTAACGCTAGGCTTAGTTGTATTATAAAGAAATTAACGACCCTGATTAATACTCTAAATTCTTGGCTTTTAACTGCTACGGATCGTAAACTAGGCGTCAGAATTGTCACGCGATATAAATGACGACACTGACATTTAACAACTAAGTCACCTTCGTGTAAAAAAAGAAAAACACAAGCAATTTTCTTCAAATTTTCTTATAAAGGGCTTGATTTGGTATATTTACGTCTAAATGATTGGCAAACAGGTTTGACTTAAATTCTGGGCTTAAAAGCAAAACGTCTTTTCGCAAAAAAAATCTCATGTCGCTTTCGCAGAATGAAGCGGTTTCAAAATGTCGCTACAAGAATGTTGGGCTTTTTCTCGCCTCAAAATGGGTCCAGTCTTTGCTATATAGTTTTTTGTTCTAGTCTAGACCAACCTTATAATTACGTTGATATTGGGGGTCAAAGGTCCTACTTTTTGCACAATGTTAAAACTATAACTTTAAATACCCGATCACCGCACTTCAATGCATCCATTAACAAATGATTTGCATCCCAAAAAATAAGTCGTTTCCCAACAATCATTTTTAGATAGAGTTACGAATTACTTGGTTGACAGCTTCGCGAAGTTTCCGTTTACTCCTTGTATACCTACAGCCAACATTCTATTCAAAACTTTCCTCAAGACACACATTCATGGTTACCTATTATTATGAAAACAATTCTCTATTCTATCTTAGATATCAACTCGCAATCGTACGGAAATGTCCCATACCATAAATATAAATTTATCGATTTGTACATTAAGAATTGATGTCGATTCGTTGCATGTCCAAGGCTGTCCTCAGTTCACACCTACGTGATGTCTTTACGGCGCGATAACTTGGCTGTTAGAACCCTATTAACCTTTAATTGGACTAATTGTGTTTGTTCGTATGTCTGTGTGTGATATTTTATGGAACTGTGTTGTCGATTCTTGTGTGTTGTTGACGTTTTTTTATTGATTTTCTTGTGTTCAGTCAATTACATGAATGTTTTGTCTAAGTTTTCACTATTGGTATTTTTTTTTTATTGGGACAAGCCGGCCACACTATACCCAAACATGTTTTGTATGCGTATAATGTTATGAATTTAATGAAATAACTTATGTTTTTTCTTAACACAGGAGCTCCTAACATCAGAAGAGAACACAAAACACTTAGAGCGTGTAGAAACCAAAGTCGAAAGCGATGAGGAGCTTAGTACGGACAGCGAAAACCATGCCTCTGACGTCAGGGAAAACCCAACGCTTACTGGCCCACGACGACTCACACCATTAGGAAGACCACCACCATCTCCCCTTAGCAGACTTGACAAGAAACTATCCGAAACACGAATATCACCCTTACGGCGCAGCGTAGATGGCTCACTTGCGGGCAAACCGAGTCTCATGAGGAACACATCTGATCGGGATTTGCTCAATCGACCCGCTTTTGGAGCTGAAAGACCGAAGCTATTGTTCAAACAGCAGTCGGAGATTATAGATTTGAAGATGCATGTTTTAAATAGTCCTGAGGAGGATAATTGCAGTCCGTTGTTGATGTCTACGAAAATCGATCGGGGATTGTCATTGTCAGGTAAGATTTTAAAAGCAATCAAATAGTTGATTTGATTAAACTGTGTGTTTGTACTAGGGAAACATTCACACAAAGGGTGTAAAAGAACCCCTTCAGTGCCATATTTAATACAAGTTTACAATGTTAAAACTTGTACTTTTAAATACCCCCACGTCTTCCGACTATGCTAAGCATCCATTAGCACAATTTTTTGAGTGCGTAACCTTGCGTCCTACCGTAAATGTGTTTCCCAGCAATATTTTTTGTAAAGTTGAGTAGGTAACTTAGTTTGATGTACATAATGCCTGGTTGGTTACCCCTACGCAAATTTTTTTGCTGGGAAACGACTTTTTTTTTTGGAGTTGACCCCAAAAAAAAAGTACATTTTACGGTAAAACTCAATGTAGCACTATTTAAACATTGTGCTAGTGCTAATGCTTGAATAGTAAAAGGGTCATGGAAGTAATTTAAGTAAAGTTATAACCTGAAAAACTGGCATTTACAAAAATACACGTGCAAAATTTGGAACTTTGACCCCCAATATCTCCGTAACTAGGGGGTTCCCAGGTATGGTCTAGAACCAAAAATGATCGCAGTGGTGGGAAGAACAAGTGACTTTCGTTTGCGTTAAGGGTACTTTTACACCCTTTATAGGGTCACTTAATTAGTGACCGATTTAAGTTCGCCTAACTGGTCAAAATGTACTGAAAAGCTGTTTTTTTCGCGATTCTAGTTTTGGTCCCATAGAAAAAGTTGTTTGTTATCATGAGTACAATCATGTACTTTTGTATCCATCACTAATTAATTACCAGTCACCTTTTATGTATGTCTCATAAGGATTAAATAGAGGAGGAGAGGAGGGGAAAAGATTTCTAATTAGAAACTAAAGACAGATGCTGATTTCAAGTCTTATGTGAATGTTTTACCCTTGCGAACAGTTTTAAAACTTCGATCACACAATGAAACGCGCCATCCATTGTTCATTGGTCTGACAATTACCGCTGTTCATAAACAAACGATCATCGGTTGTCATAATGTCGCATTTTTCCTTTTGTACTTATTTATGCAACTAAAATAATAGCATTCAAGTGTTACCTTGTAACTGAGACGGTGCTTGAGGTTACTGTGTCGTGCGGAAGAGTATCACACAACACAGGCTATCTATTGGGGACCGTCAGCGGGTGAATGACTATAACGTAATATCACATCATCATCAGCCTAAAATGTTCCCACTGCAGGGACTCAGGCCAGGAGGTCCTAGAGAGGGATGGGATTTAATCCACCACGCGAGCCCAGTGCGTGTTGGTAGATGTCACATGTCTTCGAATTTTTGCTTCCAAGACATGCCGGTTTGCTCACAATGTTTTCATTCACCGTATTGAAAGCAGATGCGATGAAATAAATTACACAAAGTAATGCGCCTGCCTGGGTTCGAGCCCACGATTTACTGTTCGTAAGTCGGGGCCGCAACCACGGGGCGACCACTGCTCCCTAATATCACATACGTTTATTTATTTTCAGGCAACTATGCCCCATAGATATATACCCTACAGACTAACATAAATAAAATACAACACATTTTGCGTTAGGGAGTAAAAAGACCCTTTAAACAATGTTAGTAACACTTCACTTGTGCACTATGCCAATGTGCGTTCATGTGGAAGCTACACCCCTAAGCGACAACCCGTTCGGACCGCTCAGCATCATCAAACCCGTCTTGGTAAAACGTTAGGCCTCTATTTATAAACTTTCTTCAATTCAAAACTGATGTACCCAATCTTCATGATGACCTGAAAAGCTATACTACCTACAGCTATGTCTTCAATGGTGTTCTGACATGTCCGCTTTGTGGTCAGAGTTTTACGGCACTAAAATATCGAGATCTTTGGTGGTGCATGCAAATGCTAGCCACTTGAATGCACCACCAAAGATCTCGATAACCACTCTAGAAAGCCATCGAATGATATCGCTCTGGCCGAAATCGGCTAAATGGCATCAATTAACTTAGCCAACCGTCTACGATGGTCACAGATCTATCCCAATATTGCGGTAAATTACCCAATCTTCCCACTTCCCCATCGAGTAAGTCTCCGCCACCTTTTCATCTTATTCTAGAGTGAGAAAGAGATGACACTAGACGTCCTCTACATCTGTCGCTTCACCGCACTGGAGTATCATTGAAACAATACTGATTTAAGACGTCATAGTGACCTCAGGAGTCGTTGGCTTCATCAGCCGTCGGTTCTTTCTTTTGTTTTTAGATGTTGAGAAATCATCAAATAACTCCTCTCGCTCTGGGCGGAGCGAAAGGGAGTGTCAGACTTCTAATGACCAAAAACCACCAATGTTCCTTCTTAGCCTTTCGCGTCCGGGGTCGCGATATTTCCGTGCGTTCAAGCAAACGACCGATCGAGCCGGCGATCTAGTAATATTAATGACAATAATATCCGTGGTCCTAGGCAACTGGGCTTATCCCAGTTGTATACGTCCCTGTGTGCCTATTGGCCTTGTTCTGTTCTGTCTCCTGCTGATATGGAAGGAAGTGAAAATTACGTTTTTCCTACTCCTCCGCTATTCTTTTCTGATTAATTTCGTTGCGGGATCCAAGACAGTTAAATCGTTTCTCTGGGACTTCGTCGGGCTTCATTGTCTCGGCGTTTTTCTTGTGGTCGCCACTGTTGATTCTGGCCTACAGGAGTTACAGTGGTTTGGGAATAGTGTGGCGGGCTTGTCCCATTGTTAACCCCAATTTACATATACATACTTTATTTTTCAGGCAAAGGCAGCATGTTCCTAAAAATATCAAAATCGGACCTTCCCAGTCCTGACACTGACAAATCATTCCCAGTCGATTCTGTCACCAAGAGTGATCCTCCTAAAGGAATATTGAGGGAGAAAATGACAGATACATACCATAAGAAGGTCGATAATATGTTCATAGGGAGGCAGAAACAGCCAGTTAGTTTTGAAGAGGATCGGAAAAGCGTTAGGTAAGCGATTATTGTCTTTACAACGATAACTCATAAGAATTATAATGGCATGTTGAGCAAAATCATTTGTGAATAAGACGACAGTTACCCGGCTGTCTTGTCTTGTTAGGCAAATAAATACCTTACCCACTTTCACAAACACAGTGCAATGTAGAATATGCTACGCTCGGTTCTGCGAACCTACAGCATACTATTATATAAATATTAATTCAGTGTATGCTGGGGAGTTTGCTCTTCCACTTCTTCTTCCCAGCTAAAACACTTTGAAGTCTTGCTAACTTTGACATTCAAAAACTGCTGATTATAATTATCAGCCTAATTTAAATATTGACCTTTTGATTTTATTTTTGTCAGTTAACACGGGCGTAATTCGTAGAAAAAAATACCACAAACATGCATCAAAATATAATTCTGCTCTCTCTTACAGGTTTAAACTAGAGAATCTACCCGAACCAACCGTTAGTCCCGGCTCAAACAGTTCCTCAGAACAAATCGAAGGCCAAAGCTCAATCATATCGGCCAATCCACACCCTTCCATACCTTCACCGGTCATCCCGTCATCACCAGTTGTTCACTCATCACCGTTCGTGCCGTCATCACCGGTGATAACGCCGCCTATGAATATGAACCAGATTGTGTTGACCCCTCTGGCCGCGAGACCGCCGTTGCCGCCGAGGCCTAATGAAAGTCCGAGGGATTTGAAGAGTATGTCTAGCTCTGAAAGGGATTCTGTTGGTAAGTGGGTTTGTTATATTTTCAGCTTTATTATATTATTATTATTAGCCATTAGTGTCCCACTGCAGGGCAAAGGTCTCATTCCCTCCTTCCACTTATCCCTATCCAGTGATGTTGTTTGCCAATCCCTGCGAAAAAAGTCGAGCTCGTCTCGCCATCTTCTTCTGGGCCTGCCGCGTTGCCGTTTGCTGCTGTTTTGGACCCATTGTGTGGTTAGTTTAGCCCATAGGTCCTCCGGCATGCGGCAGATGTGACCAGCCCAGCTCCACTTAACATAGCTTACATTTTTAGCTTTAGTTGACAATATTTTTTACGTATCTTCCGGAAGTTTAATAAATTTTGTGACGAAATGTACTTCCTCGTTGGTCTAGCGGACGCAACCACGACTGATGAGCATAAGGTCCTGGGTTCGATTCCAGGTTCAAGCAAAATTGATATTGAGTGTTTCTATCAGGAATTTCTCTAGTACCAGCCACGAATTCTGGATTTGTGCCCGATTGGTGGCAAAAGGCTCGCCCTTTTAAACATTAACAAATTTTCATCGATAGTTTAAAATGTTGTATTGAATAGGTACGTAGTAACCGTTTGTGCATCGGTCCACGCTTCATAAAAGATCTAATATTGTCATAAACAATATATAAATTAGAAAATGCCCAAGGCATTAAGTCCGCCTTTGTACAGTTTTATTACTAGTGTATAAAGTTTTAATAAATCAATACAGACTCTGGCCTGTAGCTGTGTCATGAAATAATTACCCGTACTTTAAATGAAGACCCTGATAGGCTGACCTATAGTATTATCTATGAATAATCCTATTACCACAATTTCAACTACTCCTAGATCCTGATTCGCCGCCTGCTCTCCCATCCCCTCCCGACATGCCCTTATCACCCGTTTCACCCCCTGCGGTACCAAAGATCCCAAGGTTTTTAACCCCTTTGATACCACGACCCAGTCCTCTGCCGATATTTAATTGGAAGCAAGATTCAGACGATTCTGATTCGGACGGTATATCTTTGATTTGACTTTAGATGCAGAAGTAGACCAATAGAATACCTTTCTAGTTTGCGTTGTGTATTTTATTCATTTTGACTATACATGGTGTAAATGTAGTTTCACGAAACCGGCAACCAAGCATTCTGTACATCAAACTAAGTAGTAACTCTACGCATAAATGAAGTTGGAACTTTGACCACGACCACCAATTATATCTCTATAATAACTAGAAGGTCCCCAGTTATTGTCTAGATTCTAGACCATACATGGGATTTTTTTTCTAGACTCTAGAACAAAAATATATCGCAATGACTGGGCGAATAAGTATCTTTCGGCTTGGTTTATGGTATTTTTACAGCCATTATATAGTAAAGTAATGGGTATTTTAACCCTGTATGTAGTGTAGAATGAACGCCTGTCTCGGTAAGTATTCCAATAGTTTTACTATGATAATAAAATGAAAAATATTTTGGGTATCAATAAAATCTTTGTTATAAACCCAGTCAAGTGTATAACAATAATTATTTTGATACTTAAACATGACTCCATACCAGTCAACATTCAAACTTAAGTTTTGTAAAAATGCATCAAATATCCGATTTCTTCCCAAGAGTCATTCCCTTCCTAGCCATATCATCTGATTCCCTGCTAATATCAGTATACTTTTTTTCGCTTGTCGAAGGTAATCTAAATAGGAGATCGGACTGGCTCAAAAAACTATGATTCTAATTAGTCCATCAGTTAGATTATCCAAAAATATTGAAAACGTGTTTTTTGTTTTTTTCAAATTAATAATTATTGACGTAGATGAAACGCGTCAAAGATCATGAGTCCCCACTCATGATCTTTGACGCGTTTCATCTACGTCAATTTTAGTGTTGTGACGTCATTTGTAGGTAAAAAATGTACTGACATATGACGTTTTCGAGGAGTTCACGAGTTTTCGAAGCACTGTATCGTCTTCATTTTTTGTTTATGTGAAAAAAGAAAAAATACGTATTCAATATGTTTTTGAAAATCCATCTAACGGACTTATTACTTTTTTTTGTACGATCCCCTATTGTGTCGGCCTAGAACTGACCTACTATTTTGGCAGTTTCCGTAGCGTTCATTGGTTCCTGAAGTTAACAAACAACAGGACACAGGACACGATATAAATTGCCATTATTTGTAGAACTACACTCCAGGGCAGAGTCTTATACTAATTCATACATTTAATTTCAGAAAGCGAAAGCCATGCCCGCGGTACTTCTCCCCGTCGTCGCGTCCTAAGACCTCCGCCCGGGGACTATATCAAACCCGACCTGTTTCAGAAGAACTTCCAAAAGATATCCGATTTAGTTAGGCCGGGTGATATCGACACCTCGCCTCATCTGGAGGAACCATGGGTGTCTGAACATGAGATCAGGCCGAGGTATGTATGCTTTATTGTAGGTAGTAATAGAGCTTCTTTTAGAGGTAGTCGAAGCTCTTTGTAATGGAGTTTTTCCAGGGAAATACTACCAAATGTGATATTCTATCATGAAGTTTTGCAATTTGCCTCTAATCCATAAAATCAAACTTGATAAAATTACAGCTGTCAAACTAAAGGGTGTGTTTGATATATGAAAGGAAATAAATGATTGCAAATATATACTTTTGTAAGGAATTTTAAATAACAGATAAATCGCAAGTGATTTTTACTTACTTTTCGCATGTTGAGGATACTTAATTACCCCGGATGTTTTGTATTACTCTACAATACCTTCTGTGCGTGTGTTTGTGTGATATGTCAAAATCATCGGTATTTTTTGCAGATCACCAATGATACCTCAAAAGAGCAAAATATCAATAAACCTAATGGAGAGCATAGATTCTGAAACATCAATAGATTCTCCAGACAGAGAGTTCGCTAATCTAGACCTTAATGACCTCGACGAATCTAACAATAAGGACAAAGTTACTAACGAAAAAGAAGCAGAGAAAGATAGTCCAAAATCTGAAGAGCATTCAGATAAAAAATCGATTAGTTCAGAGAAAATCCGTTCAAGTGAAAATATACAAATACCTCAGATTAAAGTTCCTATCTTAGACTTCTCGAAGGCGGCACCATCTGATTCTGAAGACTCGAAGAAAACTTCTACTCGAGATGACGAGACAAAATCGAAATCTTTCGAGCTTTCTAATATCAAGTCTCCTCCAGTTAAAGTCTCGCCTACACCTAGTCTGGGATCTGAAATGAGGTCACCACGTCTCGACTACACAAAACCTTGGAGTCCTTTATCCACCTTCAAACCGTTAGCCAAGTCCATGTCACCTAATCAGATAAAGTCGTCAGATTCCGCCTGCAGTCTAGGAAAAGGCCTAACAAGTCCTAGACTCGACGGAGTCATACTATCCCAAGGAAAATCTAGCTCAGACAATGTAGTTGTAGTATACCAATTTGAGACCCAAGATGAGTCTTTCCAAAAGCCTATAAAGTCCCCCATGATTCCTGATATGGGGACGAGAGATATGTTAGAGAGGAACAAAGCAGATGAGAGGAGAAGACTGGAGTTAGCTTTACAGAAGGAGTTGGAGAGTATTAGAGTAGAGTCGTCTGTTAGGGAGAGGAAGTTGAGGGCAGAGTTGCAGGAGGACTTGAGAGAAGCGGAGGAGAGGTTTTTAGCGGAGAAGAAAATAAGATTGAATGAGCAGGCTGACAGGCACCGGAGGGAAATGGATGAGGTAAGATTTTGATTTAGAGATATATGGTGTTCTATTGGAGAGGCCTTTGTTCAACTGTGGATGTCTTATGGCTGATACAAGCAATGTTGTCGGCATTACAAAATAATATACCAAACTCTTCGTCGAATTTTGGACCGATTCAATCTAAATTGCCATCGATACAGTAAGGAGAAAAAAATGGTATAATAATATTGATATTTACTATGCACGACAAAGGCTAAGCAATAATATTAAATACATCATATCAACAACTTGTACTTACTGTATTTATTAAATTTTAAATACAGTAAGACATAAAAACGATTGTTGAAATACACCAATTTCGCGCGTTATCATCTGCCTAGCCTTTTCCCAAATATTTTGGGAACGGCTTCCAGTCTAACCTGATGCAGCTGAATATCAGTATTTTACATGGAGTGACTGCCTATCTGACCTCCAGCACCTAGTGAATATACTGGGTAATTCGATACCCTTTACCAACTTCGCGCGAAACACGTTACCAAATTCGATACCAACTTCGCGCGTATTTTTTTTACTTTTATATATTTTCTCATTTTAAAATACTATCTTCTCTTTACAGGCACTAACTTTAGCAGAAAAGATACACAAACAAACACTAGAACAGGCGACATTAGAACTTGAGAAACGAAATCAACAGGACATCGAACTAGCAGAGAGGCAACATTTAGACAATATGAACAAAGTTCACCTACAGTACCGGGAAAAACTTATAGAGCAACAACGACAATTGGAAATGGGTAATGAAAATGAATACAAATCTTTATCAATATATATCAAAATCAATGCCACTTTTCGTTGTAATTTTATCACTCAAGAACAGGCTCACCTATCCAAACCAAACGTTTAGGCTTTGTTCGGACTATTTAGTAGATGGTTTATGTAAAGTTTGCACAAAATTTGTGGAGCCGTTCTTCATTTATCACATTTTTGTAACAAATGAATTCAATAAATGGCGGATCATTTTGTTAATGGGGATTTTGCTGTCAAATTGAAAGTTTTTTCAGTGTTGACAGTACAAGCATGTTGTTATGTCATTCATTTCTGTCATTTCATTTTGTTCAAGTGGTTTCGAGAATGGTTTAGATTTTTAGATTTACAATTAGGCCCGGTAGGTGGCGCCGCTGTCCGGGCAGGACGACGTGTGCCAGGTGCGCTAGTATATATATATTTCTTTTGTACGTGTGTTTGTCACTGAACTCCTAAACGGCTGGACCGATTTTCATGAATATTTCGTATGTGTTCAAGTGCATTCCAGTATGGTTTAGATATACAATTGGAGCCGGTAGGTGGCGCTGCTGTCCGGGCAGGACGACGTCTGCCAGGTCCGCTAGTATTAAATAGAGATGTAGTTTGAAAGAATGTAGGAGGTAATCACCAAAGTTACGAAAGTGACACTACTGTCGAGTGCTTTAAATAAATATATGTTTTATGTTTGCTAATACTAGAACTAAAAACCTAAAAACGTCATTTTTAACGAATGAACAAGAAGTTGCAACTTTCTGATTCGATGACCAACTCTTTTAGCTGTAAATGGAATATTCCCGGGATGGCAACAATGTCATCGGCCCGTCTCACCACTCTAGATGAGACTGGCACAATAATGTGGAGCTTGGCACATGACAAACAATGAGTGTCCCAGCAGTAGGTGCAGTTGAACAGCTCAACTGCACCTACGGCTGGATGATGATAAATGTATTTGTTTTAAATGATAATTAATGATTATGTGAACGTCCTGTTAGTAAAAACGAGAGAGAGAGAGATACACCAAGTCTTAACTGCCGCACTCAGAGAGTTTTAATGATTGCTGAAGCCATCACTTAGTAAAGGTTTTGACAGTTATGTCATACAAAAGTATGTCAAATCTTTACTAAGTGACGGCTTAAGTAATCATTAAATATCTCTGATTACCGCAGTTAGTTAAACCCAGGTTTAACCACTTTTGTAATAAGGCCGAATGAGTTTAGAAGTTCTCCTTTTGGGTAGTGAAAAGCGAATCGGGATGTTTACTGACTGAAAAAATAAAATTCTAATTAGTCCGTCTGTTAGATTATCGAAAAATATTGGATAGGTACGTATTTTTGTTTTGTCAAATCAATAAAAATTTACGAAGATAAAACGCGTCAAAGATTTGAGTGGGGATTTGTGACGTCACGATGTGATGTCTTGTCATACTAACGTCTTAGAATATGACGTCACACGAGTTTTAAAAGCACTGTATCGTCTTCAATGTTTGTTTACGTAAAAAAAATACGTGTCCAATATTTTTTGGAAATCTATCTGACGGACTCATTAGATTTTTTTGTTAACTACCCTATAATTAGGCCCGCGAGTAATCCGTCGCGGACGATCCGCGGCGATAAATCGGTGAACTAAAGAAAAAGTAACGGCATACCTTCACTGACATGAAATAATAATAAAAATAATACTTTATTTCAGAAAACGAACGCACTTTATCAGAACTACGGGACCAACTGCAAGCAAATTTGAGCAAAGAACGGGGCCGTATGATAGAAGAGAACAGAGCTACCATAGATTCGCTGAGAGAGGAACATACTACTCGAGTCACGGATCTTAGGCACGATTATAGAGCTGAGGTATGTTTTGAAATAAAGTTGATATTTTACACTCTTATTACATCGCCTTATAAACACTAAACAAGTACAAGTACCTCTACCTACTTATGTTCAAGCTCAACGGACAATTTTTGGTTATCCTTCCAAAATACTACTTCTTTCTTCTTTAATTGATTTTTATAAGGTTTTTTAATTACCTGAAATCAGGATTTATGCCCGGTTGATGGCAATAAATTTCACCGTCTTTACATGAGACTTTATGAACTCATGGTCACTACAAAATTTTACCCGATACGGCGCCGAATAAGTTTGTACAAGAGCCCTTTTTATTACTCGAAAGACGTACCGTTTTAATGGCATTCGAAGTGTTCATGTGCGGTCTCGAAAACGCTCATAGACCATGCATGTTTAACCGTGGCCGCCACAGCTCAACCCCCACTGAGTTTCCCATGCATCATTCCCAGAAATCGGTCACACATAGGGTTGCCAACTTTTTTTGCAAGAAAAACAGTTCATTCAGGTTGGAAAAAGAAAATCAACAGTATTTCAATAAAATGAACAGTACTTTATTTTTTTATGTTTTAAAAACATATTTCTTGGTGCTTCTCGCACAACTTAGCAACAAGTGAAATCTAAATTAAAATAAATGAGGAGCACATTTTTTATTAAAAGACAATGACCAAAACTCGTACCAAGAATTCTCGAGTTCCAAGATCAAAATGTTATAGTCATTATATTCATAATTTTTTACGACATTATGCGGCTGGGATTTGATTTATGGAGAAGGAATTTAATTTAAAGTATAAAAGTATGAATATTGTTTTACTCCCTATATATGGCGTTCACACAACCAGTTCAAAAGTCGTTCTGTTAAATCTGTCAGTTGATTTTGACAGTTCGACTTCGCATCGTAGAGGTTTCACTGCAATACCTACTTGCCTGGTTTTGAGGTTTTTTTCTATTTCATAAAATTACTCCGAAACTCGAATTTAGTTTACAAAAAGAACTTTTGTAGGAGTTAATATGATAAATGTAGACAATAAAAAACAAAGTTTGATGTTGACACAGTTTAGTACGGGATTCCATATATCCATGAACAAGATCTTTTATGGAAGATCTATTTTTGTCGGCCCGCCTTTGCACTTTGCATTCATGATAGAAAAAACAAAGATGTACGTACCAGTGATGTTAAAAACAGTATAGGTTGGCAACCCTAGTCACACACCACGCTACCCTTCACAAAAATACTGGGTATGATTGTTATATCAATATATTATTTCCATGCAGGTGGAGAGACTCCGCACCCAACACGCTTGTCACCTAGAAGAGGTTCGTTCCCGCCTCGCCAGCGAGCGCGCGGCCGGGACCAGGCTGCACGATACGCGCGCCTTGCAGGACAAGTATAGGTGTCTCAAGGAGAAGTATGTGCGGCTCAAGCATGATGTTAAGGTAAGTGCAGCATAAGCAGCCTATCATTTTCCCACAGCTAGGACTCCAGGCCTCCAGGCCTTTTTTTTTTTTTTGGTGGGTGTAAAATCATCGAATAACCCCTCCCGCTCTTGGGCAGAGCGAAAGGGAGTGTCAGACTTCTACTGACTAAAAACCACCCATGTTCCTTCTTCGCCCTCTATGTCGAGGCCGCAATAACCAGAGGACTACCCGCAGCCCCGACAGGCGTCGGCCCTTTCGGGCCCCTCCCATGTTGCTGACATCTCTTTGAGGCGCGCGTGGAACACGAACGCGCCGTCGACACGGCCTGTTTTCGTCGTGAGACGGACGGACGGCGAGTTAGCCCATCACTCACCGTCCACAGGCCCGCGTCTACGGTGGCCGGAGGTCATCGCGGGACCCCCGACGCCCGGAGCGCCTCCCGCGGCGGCTGGGACGAGAGGTTCTCTCCCTCTCGCGTTCCGCCACCTCCTTCGCCAGCATCACTGCTTCGCAGAAGGAGGCGACGGCGTCCCATTCCTTCTCGCCCCGGACCATGGCTTGTACCAGGGCCGGGCGCGAGAGGTCGCCGCCGCCGATCGCCGCTACGAGAACACGGCGGGGCTCCGCCCAAGCGGGGCACACCTCCACTGTGTGCTCCACCGTGTCCTCCGGCCGATCCTCACAATGTGGCATCCGGGCGTTTCCTCCCGCCTGATTCGGTGCAGGTACCTCCCGAAACAACCGTGTCCGGTGAGGACCTGCGTCAGACGGAAGGTGAGGGCGCCGTGGCGCCTCTCAAGCCACTCCTCAAAGAGGGGACTTACCGCCACTATCGTGGCATGCCCTGCACGGGGTTGCGACAGTCGCTGTCTCCATGTCGCCATGAGAGGCCTCCAGGCCTTTGGCAACATTTATACAGTGTTACTAGTAACTCGAGTTGCAGGACGTCATAGCAGGGTTAAATTGCAGCGAATTAAGCCACCAAATAATCTATCGAAATTCAATAGTGTTTGTTTTTTTTTATGAAAATAGGGTATTTCATAAAAAAAATCTAATTAGTCCGTCTGTTAGATTATCGAAAAATATTGGATGCGTGTATTATCAAATTAATAAAAAAAACGAAAATGAAACGTAATAAAAATAAAAAGATCATGAGTGGGGGCTTTTGACGTCGCTTTGTGGGTAAAAAAGTACTAACTTTGTGACGTCACACGACTTGACACGACTTTTCGAAGCAATGTATCGTCTTCATCTTTTGTTTACGTGAAAAAAGAAAAAAAGACGTGTCCATTATTTTTTACCCGACTACGGCGAAGCCAAAAGGAAGGTTAGTAATTTTGGCAGTCTATGTATGTATGTTTGTATGTTCCACCGTAGTTGGAAATCTATTATATTAATTAGATTTTTATGGTGAAAGTGAAGAATAGGGTATTCTGAGATTCAATCATTTGAAGTCGGCAAGTTTAAAAAATATGTACAAACTAAGGTGCACTCTCTGTTCCTCTACTCGCATAATAATAGTGCAACATAGAAAACATAAAGACTTCTGGGGCATAGTTTAATTCGCAGGTAAAGTTATTTGTACGAATGTTCTTTTGCGGAATATTCGAACAATGATTTAAATTCAAATAGCGTTAAATGTATTTTTGATGACAATCCAACGAGTATGTAATAGGGTAGTTAACAAAAAAAATCTAATTAGTCCGCCAGATAGATTTCCAAAAAATATTGGACACGTAAACAATGAAGACGATGAAAGCACTGTTCTTTGAAAAACCCTGTGTGACGTCATTTTCTAAGACATTTTCTAAGAAAATTTACGAAAATAAAACGCGTCAAAGATATGAGTAGGGGGTTGTGACGTCACTCACCGGTAAAGAATGTCATACTAATGACATTCTTTATAAATTTTTATTGATTTGATAAAACAAATATTCTAACAGACGGACTAATTAGAATCACATTTTTTTATGTCGGTAATCATCCCTAGTTATAGTTTTAGTAAGTAGTGAGTAAATGTGTGTCTGTACTATTTCAGATGTCAATAGAACGGCGAAACAAAAGACGCGAGATGAGCATGACTACAGGATCCGAAACTGAAAAATCAAATTCGCACAAAGCAAACCCATCTCTGGAAAGGTAAATATATTAAAATTTCTTGTGGTTCATGTTAGCCTGAATTAAGTTTTTGTGGAATTAGAAGTAAATATTTTGCAAAACATTCTAATTCTTTATTGTAGGCACAAAATTGAGCTTACGAGGTTTACTTAGAATTGGGTTAACATTTTAATGTCATGGTTTACCGCAAAGTATACACCTAGCTCCTTAACGTTTTGTACAAGTACTGGCCCCTTAAGATAAGCTATAATGAAACCTGCCACTATTTAAAATAAATGCTTTGAGTTGAGTTTGACACCCAAGAAGGTGTCGCTAACGGCCGTAATTTTGCAATTAACCCTTAATTACTCGCGTGGGGTATATTTAACCCCACGGCGTATTTGAAGCGTCGTATCTCCGCCATTTTTAAGGCTTAGTAGCTGCCTAAATACCTCCCCCTGCCGCGAATCAGTCGCGAGCGCCGCTCCGTGTGGTGTGGTTGTGTCAGGAGATCGCGTTTGGGGTATATATTCCCCACGCGAGTACGCAAATGCCACAAGCAAGTTTGTCACGACCATTCCACTATAATATGTGATAAATGTATTGATTAAAAAGTTCCTAAATTTAAAGTTTCATACCTTTAAAAGTTTATTAAGGATCCTATTACAATTTAGAACAATGTTGTCTTTTTAAAATTTTTATAATAAAAATAAAAGTACTTATGTCATTAAAAATATTTTTTATTGTTTTTTTTTTAAATTGGGTTTATATATTCCCCACACGAGCGTAAGTGTAACTATGTGGACGCGAGTAATTAAGGGTTAAAAGCATCTATCTATCAATAATTCTCTCTATAAAAAAATCTTCCAATAATAATACCTACTTCTATATACTCCACAGATGTAAAGAACTAAACGAGACAACGGTAAGCGCTGTCATAGAGCCCGGCCCGGCCCGACCTCGCATCAACAACAACCCGAACCTTAAGTACAATAATGACAACGAGACTTCGTACTCCGATAGCAACGCACACAAATCTCTAGACAATAATAATGTAGACTGGAAACTTCGAAGGGAACATGTAAGTATTGTGACAGATGACTATGAGTATTGTCACGCTAAATTCAAATTTTATTATAGTATGAGTATTGTCACGCTAAATTCAAATTGTATTGTAGTATGAGTATTGTCACGCTAAATTCAAATTGTATTGTAGTATGAGTATTGTCACGCTAAATTCAAATTTTATTATAGTATGAGTATTGTCACGCGAAATTCAAATTTTATCATAGTGGAGTGTCGTCGACGTAAATATTGTTAAGTCTCGGAATCCAGGGCCGGTCAATGAATCTTCATAAGAACTGTTTGACTGCATTGTTAAAACATCAACTATGCAGTCCAACAGGATATTTAAAAAAAAAAAAAAACTAATTAGTCCGCTCGTTAGATTATCGAAAAATATTGGATACGTGTTTTTTAGTTTTTTCAAATTAATAAAAAAATATGAAAATAAAACGTGTCAAAGTGGGGGCTTTTCACGTCACTTTGTGAGTAAAAAAGTACTAACCTTGTGCAAGCACTGTATCGTCCTATATGTCCAATATTTTTTGGAAAACTATCTGACGGGCTAATTAGACAATTTTTTGGTCAACTACCCTGTTGGCAAAATAAAGATCTCTACTGCCTGTATTCCAGACGCTTCCATCAGCCGACACATCACAAACGTCAGCAGCAAAGCCGCGCCTACACCGCCGCACGGCCGTGGCGTTCCGCGAGCCCCCCCGGCGGCGTCGCGACAGAGATACAGGTGACAACATGATATAAGTACGCCCGTTACTTTTACTTTTCTATTCTTTTTTATGTTAGTACTGTCAACTCTTTTATGGTTTCGTCTGTTTTTAAATTCTTGCCTTTATTGAGAAGTTCTGTTTTTAGGGACAATGAAACAGCTGTATGCGGTGTTCTTCTACGTTGAGCTTAGCTGGCTTGGTAGTCATAGTTTAGTCAAATTAGCGATCAACCTCGGAATGATAGATAATAAGCCGAATTTCCGTAAATACCTACCTCTATCGCAAGAACAGTTGAACGCATGAGAAAATAATTTGAAAGGACGCTTTATGCTCTACAATTGTTTTCAAATAGGTATTTTCTATTTTCATTTGAGAAATTGAGGTTTTTAAACAAAAATGTGCTTTTGTTTCATGCATTGTAATTATTAAATTTAATTCGTAGGTGCTACAACTGACTGCCAAGATTCATCTGATGCCACAACAACCGCCGACGAAAAACCCAAAGAAAGTGTCAATGGTACTTATTTGTTTTGTTTTTATTACACATACCGCGTCCCTGATTGTCTTAGTGTATCCAACACTAACTGGGTTTTGGAGGTCAGATAGATAGTTGCTCTATGTAAAATTATTATTTTACTATGTGTTTCTATGTTAAACTTGAAGCCGAACGTAACATAGTTTGGAATAAGCAAACGACATGCCGTGGCTCCAATGACTTTCGCAACAATGAAAAACATAACACTTAGGCAGATGTGTAAAATGACTATCTTCTGTACTAAAAAAACCTGCATCTCCACATTTAACTCCTATAGAGTTAGACGATACATTTTCTAAAACTCCTTAGTGTTTACATTTTATGTTTAGAAGGAACACTTCTGCCAAACCTATTGATAACCATTCGTGGTACCCATTGATTTTAAAGTCATAATGTACGTCAGCTATTCAATGAGTTAACACCATTATTTATTTCAGGACATGGCCGACGTAGGTGTTTTACAAGATTAAAATCAGCCTCCACGTCGCGTCTAAATTATTCACCAAAGTAAGATTGTTTTACTAAAATATTTGTATCTATCTTTCCACTATTATTAGGTAAACAGTAGTTATCTACTGTTCTCATAACTGACTGTTGACTTGTATGTACGAGACACTGACGTTAAATTGGTTACCACATATTCAGACGAGGTCTAGTCCCACTAATATCATAAATAGGAAAGTTTGTGAGAATGAATGGATGGCTTTTTGTTATTCTTTCACGCAAAAACTATCGAACGTATTTGTATGAAATTTTGCACACCGATAGTGTATAACTTGGATTAACACATAAGCTACTTTTTATCCCGGTAATATGATCCCGTAGGACCATTATTAAACAGCACGGGGGCGAAGCCGCGAGCATAAGCTACTAGTACATATATATTTGGCATCTTTTATTAATAAAGAAATCAGCTGTTCTATACATTTTGACCGTATGGTATTGCTCGTTTGTAGGAAACAGATGTTTTTTTCGTTCGTGCGTCGGTGTCCCTAACACCTCGTATACTAAATTATTGTGCAATATGGCTTGTATTTATTTATTTAATCTTCATGTTCAATTTTAGTACTTCATCATCAGCCTATAATGTTCCCACTGCAAGGACTCAGGCCTCCTCTCTAGGAGAGGGATGGGCTATAATCCACCACGCGGGCCCAGTGCGGATTTTAGATGTCACATGTCTTCGATTTTTTTTGGTTCTAAGACATGCCGATTTCCTCACGATGTTTTCCTTCACCGTTTTGAATGCAGCGGTGATGAAATAAATGCCTGGATTCAAAACCCACGACTGTTCGTAAGTCGGTCCCGACACCACTGGGCCTTCGCTTTGGTACTTAGGCGGACTTAATGCCCTAAGGGCCTGTCAACCTTTGGTGGTATCTCTTTATAATTGTTATTTTTGTTTTGTAGACGTGGCGAAGGATGGTCGAGTCCATTAGAATCTCTTCGGCAGCAGTTGAGAAAGTTAGATGATTTAGAAGATCAGTTCCCAGATTTAGCATTGCAACCTTCGTACAGTCTTCGATACCCGTTTGCTGAATTAGGTAAGATTTGTTTTCGCTACATATATTTTATAGGAGGAAATCAGACGCCAACACATTTTCCATTTTACACAGATTTCCAACTTTATCGCTAAAGCATTAGGATCAAGGTTGATGAAAGTCAGTTTCGGCTGACTTGATGTGAAGGCGTCTATACAATAAAATAAAAGTATTGCTGTCTCTTTTCACATGGATATTTGTAACTTGTAAGCAATCAATTTGAGTTCATTATTAACTTCCAAGCAAAGGATCTGATAAAAATAAAAATCATTAGGTATTTTATTTGAGGACTATTGTTAATTTTAGAAGCGTTTTTTTATAAGTCTATTTGTAAAAAAACTACACAAAGACTGCATCACTAAGGGCCGGTTTCACCACCTACGATTAAGTGCCCGTTTATGAACTTGGCAGGTCATTCGATAGAAATTCTGTTCCTTTTCTGAATTTATTCGGTGCGTACTTACTATTCGGACGTAGTGAAACAGGTCCTTAGGCTGAGGCCGCATTGGTACGGCGACAGCGACGCGGCGGCGACAATATAAACAAAAAAGAAATGCGCTTGTTGTTTCTTCACCGACATAATTATGTTTATCTGAATTTGCTTTCACGAAATCGCCGTCGCCTTAGTAGAGCGGTCGTGGCCTTTCTGTAAATTAAAATACTAACTAAACTTTAGAATCCTTCAAACAGCATACTGCGCACTTTATAGAGTTGCCTTTTAACAAACACATAAAGTCGTTACTAGAATCTATAGTTGAAATGTTTAGTGAACCCAGGTCCGGGGCCAACAGCGGGCACCCCCGAGCTGGAGTTCGTGCGGCACCGCGCGCTGGTGGAGCGCGAGGGCATGCGCCGCGCGCGGGCCGCGCTCAAGCGCAGGCAGGCCGCCTTGCACGACGCCAGGGACTCCATGTCGCATACGGCTCCTTCGGTAACTTTCTACATCTAGTTCAACTGGATCCTACGACTAGTTCAACTGGAACCTTACATATTTTCCCAAATTAAAAGTAGTTTAGTTTACTATCAGCCTCCGTATTTATAAATGCTTCGATTCGACAAGTTGTATGTCTGTTGTTTTTTCTGCATTACGAAAGCGAGTGACCTAGAAATCCGATTTTCCGAATCGAAATCGAATCGAACCGTTTGTGAATAAGGAAAAACCTTGTGAAAAACCAAACACTTTTTTGAATGTTTACTATTAGTTTGATAACATTACTTCACCGCCCGTAGGCTGTAGTCCAAGATAGAATGAAAATTAAGTGCGTGTGTTTGTAAGACTAGTGTCCGTCTTGTGGTGACGCCCAATATTGAGTTCCGTGTTTCTTGAAAACCGACGTGGTCAAAATGTCAGTGTCTGCTGTCATCCACGAGGCTATACAGAATTGATATGAATGAGAAAGGGGTATTAAATTACACTACCGTATACTATACGTGTTTAGTATTAATTCGATACGGTACAAAAATAAAAAGCCCCAAAAATGAGGATTTTTTTTTCAAATAAACTAAATAGCTTACAAATCAGAGTAAAGCGCAAACACCCTTTATAAATATATTTAACTGACCTTAGATACCTAGGTAACAAATTGGCAACGTCGCACGCGCGCGTCGCGTCAAAGCGGTCAGGCGGCGCGTCAGAGCGGCAACAACGCATCTCAGATTTATCGTTTTAAGGTGCATAACCTACGCGTATAGACATAATCAGCTGTTAGGAAAGATACATCGTGTTCAAACGGGGCAAAAACTAAATAAAAAATCATTTGCGACTAAACTACTGCTCCTATTTAATTGATTTTTGGTACAGAGCTTGAAAATGGTACCTAGTTTATGCTGGTTAAAGGAGAGCCTCTCTGTCGTATCAACTTTGTATAAAAAAGAAGATTATAAAACAACAACAAGAACTTAACATGAACAATTATAAATATTGTGTTGACTGCGCCATATAAGCCCAGTTCCGTAAAATGTTATGAATGAACGTGAACGAGGTGAAGGGTCGTAGCAGGTGGCGTTCTTTAGTTCTTGCCTGTCATCATAGGAGAAAGGGTGTGAGTTTATGTACGTAAGTCGGCGCTGTCGCATCGAGACAAGTGGTTACGTTTTATCTATCATCGGAATTGTGCGTTGATGCTATGCCTGTATGAAAACAGGAGGAACGCGAGGTAACAGAACTAGAGGTGGCACTTCACCGGGCGCGGGCGCTTCTAGGCGAGAAGGAGATAAGGCTCCGGCACATTGAACGAGCACTTCGTCGCCTGGCCGAACACCCTCCATCACACATACAGGTTCTGCTGACGAACTATCTTCATCCTTATTCTGTTCTTTTTAAAGTGCTTTTTGTCATTGTTTTTTTTTTTTGGAATCTGTTGCCTCCATTTCGGTTTTGTTTCAAGCAATTGACAGGTTTGTTTCGTCAGCGGTAGACTTATTTTTGGTTGTCTCTTCTGCTTTTCATTGAGTCTTATTTTTGTTCTAATCATTTTTCAGGTTTATTTCGTCAGCGGTAGATTTATTTTTTGTTTATGCCAGCTGATTGTTATATTATTTGCCGTTGACCGGTTTTTGTTCATTTTCAGGGAATATTGTTTTTGGTTAAAGTCCCATCATATTTTTGTCCACTTCCCTTTATCAGCATTTGCGTTTTCCCAAATTCAGAATTTAGCGCTGCATTCGTAGTTTCTGTGTAGCAAAAGCTTGCTTGCTGGGCCCGTGTGGTAGAAAATGGCCCACTCCTTCCCACAGAGAGGAAGCCAGTGAACCAGCGATGCGAAAATTATAGGCTGATTTTGTAAAGCTTACTTTTTTATTACATAAGTATAAATAACATAAATTATATATAATTTATATTATTATATATTTATAATAATATAAATATATTGGCATAGCAGAAAACTGTGGAATACTAGTTCAATTTACAGTTAAGACTGAATAATAATATCTTTGTCATTAGTTAGGTAATTTTTTTTGGTAAACTTCCTTCCGGCAATCATTCAATATTTTATCTTAATTCTTTAACATTTACTTTCACACAAACAAACCCAAACCACCAGCCCGCACTAGGCCCTTACGAATACGAGCCACTCCCTCTGAGGAACATTGTATACTGATAATATTATTTGAATACCAGGAGGGCACGACTAGCGAGGCGTCATCAGGCAGCGAAGCCCCGCCGGCGGAAGCAGGAGGCGCTGTACTGCGGTCACTCAGGGCTCTGCACGCAGACGTCAGGGATATATGGCGGGCCTTGGATGCTAGGCGACCTCATACTGGTACTAATTTATTTAAAAAAATAGACTAGAATAATCGAAGAGGCAGTGAAAAATCTAAATTATTTCTCACTAGCTGTTGCCAGCGGCTTCACCCGCTACAATTCGAAAATCATCCCACGGGAAGATAAAATCGGGATAAAAACTATCCTATGTTTTAATCCAGGTTATAAACTATCAGTGTACCATATAGTTCAGTAGTTTTTGCATGAAGAAGTAACAAACATACACACTCACAAACTTTCGCCTTTATAATATTAGTGTGAAAGTAACAAACACACACTCACACACTCACAAACTTTCGCCTTAATAATATTAGTGTGATGTGATACTGGTAATTCCACTCCACAAATCATTCAATCATTTTTAATTTTCATTCATTGAACGAGTTTTATAAACAAGCTGTTATATACAGTTCCTATTATTTATAACTCTAGGTTCACGAGGGATCTTTTACTAAAATTATTTTTTAACCGACTGCGGCGAAGCCTAAAAGGAGGGTTATTTAATAGTATATCTCTTATCCTTGTATTTATTGTATAACGGGCTGGTGTCAGCAAGTCCACGTCCAAAGCGAGTATTTTGCGCACAGAAAGACAAACGGTTCCGTGTTGGCATTTCGCTTTTAAAAAGTTTATTAAATTGATTGTTTGTCCTTAGCTTCTCCAGAAACGAGTTCATGCAATGCTCCTTCAACATCACAAACGCGCATGACATTATCAGCTGTAAGTACTATCAAATTCTTTTTTTCCTTTCCTATTTTGCATCGGGCAGGGCTCTAGAAAAAGGAACCTAACAATACTAGCCGTGTCCAGGAGTATCGCTTTCTGTATCGCATTTGATCTGCTGCCTAGCTCTGATAAAGATATTTCTGAGAAAGCTCTCTTTACTCGTTAGGAAATTAAGCCATTTTCGTATACGGCACAATGGTCGTTGAGTCCACATGTCGACAACTTGCGAGCTCAGTCAAGATACTTGATTTGGCACTTTCTGATATATTAGTTAATGTTTTAATATCTTATTAGGTTGATATTTTTTAGTCACCTAATATTAAGACCAGGCACTCTAAAATAATTTCCACGCAAGCTCCGCCCCATTCACCCCGCCACTCCGCGCGATGTGCTAGACGCTAGCACATCAGTAATAAAGTCGAATACCGCGTGCGCTCTTTGATCGCGTTCGAGCACGAAACTAAATGTCGTAAGTCTCAATTCTTATTTCGTTTATAACTAAAGTAGTAATTGATCTGGAGAAAAAATATCTTGTGGCTGGATAGTAAACTATATTTTCTTACATTGAACATTTATTTTAGACATAAAGGCGGAGCAATCTTGAGGAAAAATGTAATAATCGTTAAAAAAGACATGATTTTCGAATAAAAAATGAATCGAGCGAATATGCTACAATTACGTAACTGTCTTGTACATGGAGAGAAAAAGATCCAATAAACCATATACTAAAGTTCCATTTTGATTGTATGTACGACTGTTTCAGAATATTAATGCAAATTAACATAAATTTAGGGAGCCTCCTCTTAAACAGCTACGTATTACCTTTCCAGCCGGAACCAGTAATGCAAGACAACTCAGACGGCGGAGTGGCAGAAAGGGCTCGTGGGCTCAGGGCTTGGCTGCAGACCGCACCTTGAGTAGAGGTACCATCTAATGACGTTGTAATACAAGTATTGACGTTAATCTGGAAAGTTCTTTATGGATTTTGAAGCAATTACACACATACAGTGGAAATAAATATTATATCAAAATCCTAAAATGCGCTATAATATTCGGTTAATACATAAATACCTTACCTTACCTAAAAACTACGAGGTGTTATTTTATATGTGTTTACTAAACCGAATTATTCAAATGATTTTAAGATATATTTAAAACTTTGTTGGTTACTTCAAGATCCATAGGTCGCGATTCTAATTCGAGATTGTAACAACTTGGCTCAAACGTGTTCGCACAAAATTTAGCATTTAAATAATTCAGCATTTAAGCGGTTTATTACTTTTCCATCCAATACATGAGGTAGATTTGTGAAATACTTAGTATTTTTATTGTATGATACATTATTATATTAGAGAAAATGCATTCGGCTTAGGGTAGGTACAGATTTGACGAAGTTAGACAATCAAATGTAATTTTAGTGCGCCAAGGGTGGAAAAGCCCTTGGAATATAATCCAAATATATACATGCACTTAGCATTTTTAGGGTTCTGGACCTCAAAAGGAAAAAAAGCGGAACCCTTATAGGGTCACTCGTGTGTTTGTCCGACCATCCCCCCTCCCTTATTTCCGAAACTACTGAGCCTAAAATTATGAAAAAAATACAGAAATTAGTTCAGCATGTATCGATTACAACCCTTCATGTGCAAGTCCGGCTTGCACTTGACCAGTTTTTTTTTATTGTATTGACACTTCGGCAAGTCAGTGCCAGCCTTTATATTATTTGAAAAATATTTTATTGTCTTAATTAAAAACAATAAAATATTTCTAATTGTACCTATAGCTTTTAGTATATCGAATGAAAACACATTCGGCCATGAAAAGGTATACAATAATAAAAATAAGATTTTTTTCTCAAAAAAAAAATCACTTTCTATTAAATTGAAGTTATGTGTGATCTGAATAATAGCGTGACTTAATGAATAAATCTTGTATAATTAGCCAAAATAATAAATTTTTAGATGATAAGTAGTTACTTCTAGTCAAAATCACTCATAGATGTGTTGAAATGTGCTAGTTATGACTTAAACGTCAGTGTATTAATCAAAAAAATAATAATTACCGGTCAGGAAATGTAAAATGGATAATATTGGAATATATTGTTCCCAAGTTAATAAATGGGACAAAAATGCAATAATATTTATCAAGGAGGCGTTACTCTGTTGTAAAAGTGAAAAGTTATTATTATCTTTGTGTAAAAAGAAGATCATTAGCGACTCGATGGCTGCAAAAAACATGACTTAGTTATTTCATTTCTTATAATATATTCAAATATGGCTTTGCAGAGTTAAAACCACTATACTCACTAATACTACTCTGGCTAATTTAATTAAAATGACTTGTTAATCAAATAGTCATTCAATGGGTTTTAATTAACTCAAGCTTACTCATGATTTTAATGATTATAATTCTGTAAATACAACTTCGGCCGTAAATAATATAAAGCCAGACACTGTCCGGCAAAGTGCAAAAAAAAAAACGTAAGAAAACTTCAATCTTAACTGAAGAACTGTCGTTTTCGCCGCGATACATAATTTTATCGTGCTTTTTGCAGCAAACCTGTCAAAATTTAAATACTTAAAAAATACAAAATAATGTAGTGTATCGACCGAAACTACTCTTTAAAATAATGATCGGTAATAATTCGACCTCTATCGCACAAAGCATTCCAGGCCAAGTGAGAGTACTTAAATTATATTTATTATAATTAATTATTATATTAAACTTAAGAGTTTGAATGCATTTAATATTATATTCTGTGCCAGATGTATAGTGCATTTATAATAGAATAATTTGTTGTATTATAAATATGTATATGTTTTGTGTATATTTATGTACCTGTTGAAATGTTTACGTTCCAGATATAATTTAACCTATACCTAATACAATTATCTTTATTAGTGCTCAATGTTTTGTATATAGTTTCATAATATGAGTTTTGTTCTACTGTTTATAAGCTTTTATGTAACTTGCCTTATAAATTTGTTTGTTAGTATGTATTTTTCAAATCTTGAAACTGAATTTGAAACCAGTTCCAACCGATTGAGCTGAAGTTTCATACACATCTCTTTCCATATTTTGTAACACAATTCAATGATTACAAAAATTGGCCTAAGCTTATTAGGATATAGCATAGCAGGCTGTTTTATGTATTACTTAACAAAGTGTGAGTTTTACTATATTGGTTAGTCTTTATTTTGTCATTATAATATCCAAAACATTGCGCACTACCTGACTCAAATACCTGCGTTTTTCGCATATCATTTGAGCAAATAAATAAAACTAATAAATTGTATGTAGTGTCTTATCTTGGCCTCCATTGTAACTTCGTACGTAGGTAGGTACTATTGTATTCCCTCGCTAGGCGGGGTGACTGAGAAACACCGTTGTGTTTGTATGTCGTACAAAGTTCACTATAGTTAACTTTTGGAAGAGGCGGGAAGATATAACGTGGTTATCGAAAACATCTTACCGTTTTACCTTTTATACATACAGTAAAAAATGGGTCTATAATTTTGAGGATGAGAATGCAGGGTTAAATTTAATTAGCTAGGGGAACTTAACAGACGTCGAACTTATCGTTATTTAAACAAATTGACATATTTCTTTATCGCATAGTTAGTGCCTAACCTGAAGTCGAGAGTTGCCATCTATAGGCCTCTGAGTTTGATCAAAAAAGTACTTAAAGTAACTACACAACAAGCGGTCATTGATCTCAAATATCATCAATCGTTTTTCCCTGTCTGTTACGTCCCGTTAGCTACTTAAAGTTGACGTTTTGGCAAACTATGTAATTATAAAATACAGTCGTACCAACTACACGTTTGAATTGTCAAATATACAGAGTGAAAGGGACTGCCGGCCGCAGACTGAAGGTGTTAATTCGTTATAACATTGAAATAAAAGAATAGGGTAGTTGACAAAAAAAATCTAATTAATCCGTCAGATAGATTTCAAAAAAATATTGGACACATATTTATTTTTTCAAATAACGAACAAATGAAGACGATACAGTGCTTCGAAAACTCGTGTGGCGTCACATCAGTTTTTAACCACGTAGTGACGGCAACAGCCCACTCATGATCTTGGACGCATTTTATCATATTAAATTATGATTAATTTGATAAAACAAAAAACACGTATCCAACATTTTTCGGTAATCTAACTGACGGCCATAATCATATTTTGTTTAGTCAGGAAACTTCCCTATTGTAACTGAAAAAAAAAACGATAATCATAATGTTTTTTTCACGAAGAAAAAATCAGCATGAAAAGTATCAGTCAGAATAAGTGCACCCTGTGATATTGCGGAGGGCTGTTCTTTACACCCTGTGTACTCGATTCAATTGATCCTGAAACTCATCCTGAACGACTTACTATTACACCTAGATGGCAAATAAATTGTTTCTAAAATTTACATCCTTGACTACAGTGAATTTTCTACGACAAAGTATGAAGGCACTGTGATAATTATCATTGTTAGAACATTATGGTCGTGATTTATCAGTCATTCATAATTCCATTGTTGTATTAATTCGTTATTCGGTGAAAATTCAAGTTGTTGATCCTAAATCTAAAGAAATAATCTTTGTGTGTAATTATCGTACTAAAACCTTGCACATTGCCTCTACTGTCAAGACAAAATTTTATTAGGTCACTGAAACAGGAAAAAAAATACAATTTTAATTATACTTATATCGTTTATTTCCACTTATAATGTGTGTGTCTACAAGTGTAGGCCGTCGCCTCGAAACGTAAAAAAAAAATGTAGCATCGCGTCTTTTCGTTGAAAACTCACCGCACACTTCAAATTAAATTCAAATTCAAATTTAAATTCAAATTTAAAACGAGACATCTAAACCGAGTCCAAAAGTTGTCGTTGTCATCATTGCTTTAGACTATTGACACCGGCAACTGAACTTTGTTAGCACGTGAAGATCGCGTTACGGTATCGATTTAATTTTAGTGATAAAGTCGGCTCTAAGCCATATTAGTTCATAGGAGCAAGTGCGATGCACAATATGTGCTATCCTGCTCCCTCATATTGATCGCGTACCACAAGTCTTAGTTTGCACATTCCAAAACCTAAAGTAATATTGGAAATATATCATATACGTATCTCATTTAAATTAAAATAGGTGGGCGGGTAACAACTTGCGTTTTCACAATACTTAAGAACAAGTAATTGTTAGAAAAATCTTATAAATCTGTACTAATAAACTCAAATATATTCAAAACGTCTCGAAAACTAGAATTATGTTCCTAACAAACCAAACACATCTTCACTTAAAAATATATTTTCAGTATCTACACTTGCTTGCAAAATTCTTCACTCACTATTTATGCCAAAATGCCGTTTTGACAGCCAGTTTAGAATTATGTAGTAACAAAATATTAAAAAAATAATTTAAATAAAAAAGTGCAGTTTTTTTGCAAGCAAGTTCATATTTTTGACCTAGTCACAATATTTTTTTTTTTTATGTATTCTTCCAGTGCCTGTAAGGTGCTTGATTTTTATTTTATTAATATTTCTTCTATTTAAAAATGTTACGTCCAAAATTTATTTACAATTGTATAGTCACGAATTTTATTAATAAAACAATTTTGTAGTGCACATTCATAACGGGAGACTTTTACCATTGTTTTTTTTCTTTGTCATATTCTAATTATAATATAACGTAAATGGCAAAGGTCTTCCTCTCATTTAATAAGTAGGTTTTTTAAGTGCATAATAACTATGAATTTCAATTATTATAATAGAAAAATAATATAAATGGTAACCTACATAATAAAGTTTAAAACAATTAAGAATCTCTAAAGAAGAGCCAAACGTAATTGTAAAAAGTTTGTTGAAGTTACATTAAGTTGGTATTTTATTTCATTGAGTGATATACTTAATTAGACAGTCTTCTCCATACATTGTTATTAAACTTTGGTATTGGTATTGCAAGTTTACATAAACTTAAAACAAAGATAGGCGCGAAAAATACCGCGGGCGTCATATTCCTACAGATTTTCTAACCCAAACATAACTTATAGATGATATCCAGTCTTCACTACATAGTATAAAACAAAGTCGCTTTCTCTGTCCCTATATCCCTATGTATGCTTAAATCTTTAAAACTACGCAACGGAATTTGATGCGGTTTATTTTTAATAGAAAGAGTGATTCAAGAGGAAGGTTTTAGTATCTTTTTTACACCCGTGCGAAGCCGGGGCGGGTCACTAGTTAAGAATATATAGAGATACCAGCTTATTGTAACTTTAAAATGATATAATCAATCGTTCACAACGATATTGAGCCGAAATAAAATTGAACAAATCACTATTTGGTTTTATTTTAAGTATTCGCCCCTTGATTCCAGTTTAATTCATCTTAGTAGTAGCAGAGATGTTACTGTGATAACCACGGTGAAAAGGCCTCCTGAAAAAATAAGGGTATTATTTAGAAAGTAATTATTTAAAAAATATATTTCTGTTTTATTTCTTGTGCAGATAGCATAGTTCAAGGCAAGAAAGAATTATCTGATGAGGTTAAGCAGTAATAGAGTTGTATAAAGGAAGAAGACTTGCTATACCGACCCCTAGCATAGTTTATGCAAAACTATGTTTTTGTGAGCAAACTATTGGTAGACCGTATAACCGTTCTTTTTTGGTGGTGGGAAATCATCGAATAATCACTCCCGCTCTTGGGTAGAACGAAAGGGAGTGTCATACTTCTACCGACTAAAAATCACCCAGTTTCCTTCTTAGCCCTTGTGCCGCGGTATCTCTTTCGAACAACCAGCAGCAGACCGTATAACCTCAAAGAAAGTATAGAACAGAATATAAATTGTACACCAAAATTGAAACCCAACTGTCTTATCAGTAGCAGCCACGGAATCGGGATTTATACCCAGCTGATAGCAATTGGCTCCCTCAATGTGACTAAAATATCACTGGTGACATGGACAAATGGGATTAAATCTTAGAATCGGTTCGTTGCGATCCAGATCGATGCAAAAGGAAATATCGTGAATCCCTAATGTACTCGTACATACGCCAAAACAATCAAACTACAAATCTATCAAACTAATAGATTTTCAACTTGATCACTAATGCATTAGGTATAAGATTGATTGGAAAATAATACAGTTTCGCGCGTAGTTTGATGTGCTGGCATATGTACTAGAGGTATCTAAAACTCCATAACAATGAAAAACAAAACAAACCTTTAATATTTCTTGCCGCGTTATATTCTGCCGCATGCCCCCTCACTAGCTTGCCTGCTTTACTGATCTCTGGCGTACAAACGGCTGGATTGCCACTAAATGGTGTGTAGGAGAGGGCTGACCAAGCATGCCACAGCTTTGAGGTCGCGTTCCAAGCCCCACCCGAGAAGTCACGGGGTATCTGGTAAAAAAAAACAATTTCAAATTAACTTCTAAAATGAGGCCAGGATATGCTCAACCCGGCGGGTTGTTCGGAAGAGATACCGTGGCCTCGACACAAAGGGCTAAGAAGGAACAGGTGCTTCATTTGATGATTTCTCGCCCTCCAAAAAAATGTGTGCTCAACCGTCTAAGATTGTTTCACAAACGAGACTAGAGAACAGCCATTAACTTTCAACTGAACTTTTTTCAATACGATCAGTTTAGATAGATGGGGTATAATCGACCCATCTCGGGTAGAATGCCAGTGTGGAGCCTCAACACAGGATATGCCACACCTCTTGCCTGATGTGCACAACTAACTGCACGCTTCAGAACTTGAATGAAGCAAGCGACAGAGCTGTGCGGGATGCTGGTTGATCGATTTGAGAAGAAGAAAAATACGATCGGTACGTAGTAACACCATTTGTCAAAAAGCCCATTAAAGAATCCATTTCCACTTCCGTGTAAAAATAGGGTTGTTGTGTTCCAGCTTGGAGTTTGGATGTTGACATAATTTCGTGCTGATACATGCATGCATTTCAGCTTTATCCTTGCCATGTAGAAATATCTCGTATTAAAATCTAGCAATGAATGAGGACCTTCTGATCACCAATAGTCCACGACAAGTTAGGAAGTGGTACACCGCCTGCAGTGCAGTTAAGTGTCACCCGACCGGTTTCTTCGTTCACTGGTCCAACGGTCACTACAGCGGCCGTGGGATGCACTGGAATAAGAACCTGGTAAGTATTATTTGTATTAAAATGTTGCAATTATTAGGGCTGGCGAACGCTCTAAAGAAAGACCAAACTATGGCGAGAAAGTGTTTCTCTAAACACTTTCTCGACACCGTTTGAGTCTTTCTGCGGGCACAAGTGGGTTGGGACGGAACCTAACCCATTTATGCAGAAAATCTCGCAACTGGACACGAGTTGCCATGGCTGAAATGGAAGTCTTTGAATACTCTGGACACAGTTAGGCTGTAGCAACTGTTCAGCTGGAGATTGATAGATGAATCTGCCTTGAGGTGTAAATGTGGTGTTGCTTAGACAAACGATGGGACACGGGATATCGTGTCCTGTCTGAATGGAACTGATTGATGCTACAGAAACTGCCAAACCTGTCCCCAAACTTTAGGCTGAATCAATTTCAATTATCATCGACATTGAAGAAGAATGAACGAATCGAATCTCATTTTTCCTTAGGAGTTCATGACTCCAGGATTATTCAGTTTTCGTATTCATTTAGATACCATGGATAGAACGCTCCCTGCGTGCTATATAAACGATGACATTTCTAAAAGCCTTACCAAATTTCTCAACAACAAGATCCTTTCTTTTTATATTGAAGTAGGGTCCTTCACCAGAAACTTCACAGGATATCGTGATATCATTCCTCTGCGGTTGGTACAGTTCCATGGTTATGACACAGGTGCCATTTTGTCGTTCGTCGTCCGGTACAGCACAGCTTGTTGATATCATGTCTTCTATACGTCTGTATACGATGTGGTGTCTGGTACCATCTGTCTGTTGAGGAAAAACGGGAATTAAGAGTGTGAAGATAATACGGATTAATGGTACAGTTTAGTTGAACAGGTATAGGTACATCAGTTTACGGTGACTTGGGTCTAAATGCAATTGCCAACAATCTAATGACCAGAGATTTTAAATGTTACTTCAGGGGATTATCGAACCCGTCGGGGTTGCGGGATGTTGTAAGAGATACCGCGGGCTCGACATAAAGGTCTAAGATGGAACATAGGTGGTTTTTAGTCAGTAGAAGTCTGACACTCCCTTTCGCTCTGCCCAAGAGCCCCCGCTCTTGGGCAGAGCGAAAGGGAGTGCCACCCAGAAAAAAGGGGATTATCGAAAACGAGAAAATGAAAAAAGTGATCAACAAAACTTTGAGGAAAACATCGTGACGAAACCAACATTCCTGATGTGATATTTCATCATAGGAGACATAAAAACCCTGATACCAGTTAAGGCACTAACTAATAACATCACGATATAGAAATCAGAACAATATTTTAGAGAAAAAGCCAGCCTGTAGAAAATATAGCTACTAATACCAGTAAAGTCACGTTAACAGCAAATAACCTTGCTGAAGACCCAACCTAAAAACTCTAAAAGAAACAGTCGTAACAAGATATTTCTAGGTCCCTAATACCTGCCTACATATTCACGAAGATTATCCCTGAGATCCACAAAACATTTTAATCCTCTGTAATTGAAAAACATCTAACAAAGGAGAGGACTGCCAAATTTAGAGCAATGAGTAACAGGATGTTTGGTGGCTGACCTTTTGTAAACAAAAATTTAATCATTTTGATCCGTTTAGGGCCGGAAGGATGAGATAATACTCTACCTGTACTTATTTAGGTATACTCGTAGTACCTACTTTGTACATTCGTTTTGTAGTCACATTATTTAATGAATTTTATAACTTCTCATTTTGCGATGCGGATTCCTCCGCATGTGGAAAGTTTTGAGTATGAATGTGTATGGGTATAAGATACCAAAAATACGATGGATGGACTGTGAAAAAGAGGTAAGATAGGAGGTGTCTGATGAAATGAGAAGTAGGTACCTAATAGAGAAGTATGGAAGAAGAAGACATGCCACGTCGACCCCAAATGAAGGACAAGATAATGGTGATGTAATATCTAATGCGGCTGCCACACACTCGACGAGTAGCATAGGAAGTAGCGAGGAAAGGAGGCAGAGACATAGTGTGGCCACTTTACTCGTCATGCCGCACGTCATGCTCCTCGTCCTACCCATCGCTCCCTATTTTGTCGGTTTTTGTTTTTGTAGGAGCGTCGCGATTAATTGCGCGAGTAGAGCAGTGTGGGCAGAGCGGGCAACATCGCGGCAAATAGGGGCTGCGCGAGGTGCATAGCGATGAGCAGCGCGAGGAGCATAGTGTGGCGGCCGCATTAGTGACTAGCGGACCTGGCAAATGTCGTCCTGCCCGGATAGCAGCGCCACCTACCGGGTTCAATTATGTTATAAACCATACCAGAAATCCCCATTAACGAAATGATCCGCCATTTATTGAATCCATTTGTTACAAAAAATGTGATAAATGAAGAACCGCTCGACCGATTTTGTGCAAAATTCACATACACCATCTACTAAATAGTCCGAACAAAGCCTAAACATTTGGTTTGGATAGGTGAGCCCGTTTTTGATTTATAAAATTAAAACGAAAAGAGGAAACGACTATAAGGTAAGTATTGTGTTGCGGATTTCTTTGTCGTATTACCTATTATAATCTCATGTCTTTGCTAGGGGTAGACGAAGGATTTTAACGGACTTTGGTTCGACTCGGCTGAAATCATCGTATCTATATAAATCTATACCGTTTTAGCATACGCAGAGAGGTTTCTTGATGTCTCTATGGAATACTAGGTACGGGTACACCAACATGTTTTCGATAGGCTCATCAACCATTAATTAGAGCTACGATTTGTTCTAGCTCACTGTCGTCATTTATAGCAGAGTCTATAAACCCTTAAACCTTTTTCTAAACGTTTTTCTTGCTTGCGAGTCTCATCAGAAGATTCAATACAATCAACTTACCTCAGGTCTAAAGATCAGGAACTGTTGGTTATTTTGAAACAGCCTCACTGATTGCAAGGAGTCGTCGGTAGGTATCACCCAAGAACAATTGATCTCCCAACCCAAGTCTTGCTTCCAAACGTTTATCAGACTCACCTCGACGGCTTGAACGGTGGCTGAAAAGAAGACAACATTTTAAACGAGAAATCAAAGCACCTTTGAAAAGGGGTGAATTCTAAAAACAGGTGGGCGAAATTGTACATTTCGGGGCACAAATAGGGGCCACGTCGGCTTCCGGCCACAGTGGAAGCAGGCCTGTCGACGGTGAGTACTGGGCTAGCTCAGCGCCCATCCGTCCTATGACGATGACAGGCCGTGTCGACGGCGCGTTCGTGTACCACGCGCGCCTCAAAGAGATGTCAGCAACATTGCAGGGGCAAGGGCCGACGCCCGTCGGGACTACGGGTTGTTCGAAAGAGATACCGCGGCCTCGGACACAAAGGGCTAAGAAGGAATATGGGTGGTTTTAGTCAGTAGAAGTGTAACACCCTACCGCTCCGCCAAGGGCGGGAGGAGTCATTTGATGATTTCTTACCCTCCAAAAAAAAAGGCTGATTTCACAACCGTGCAAAGCTGTTATGGAGCCGAAAACTGCAGAAACTTCGGTCTTTACCAACCGCGTCCAGGTTTTCGATATTTATCATGCAGGTGGTGGATATCAGCTGTTGAAAAATTCATCATTTACGCGTACAAGGTACGATTTGAAATTCAATAAGTAGAAACACTTTATGTCCTATGCTATGTTTGTAAAGGAAGATTGAACGAGCTTTAAAAAACCCTCATTTACACCTAGGTACTTGGTAAAACATAACCTTCTTAGCAGACGGGTAAAAAACTCTAAATTGAAAATCCAAAGGCAAGTTGGTATTAAAATAGTAACATTTATTTTCTTTTGAAAACGTTTCACCTTTTTCAACCTTTCCATGAAGTTGCAAAAGCGTAAATTATTCTATAATCCCGGGTAAATTAAACAATTAATCAGTTGAATGCATGGCCTAGCATTTTAAAGTGTAAAGTCACGCAGAATAGCCATTTAAATGCACGATCAAACACATGATAATAACGTTAGGTTTTGTGACTAAATTCAGTTCGTGAAGCAAATAAATAAATAATTTACTTTGTTAGGAATTCTACGAAACTTGCATTTACGTAAAAATGTGAAGGGCGCGTTTTAATATTGCATGTATTACTTTGAAATTCGTTTGTGATAGGTATAAAGTGATATATCCCCGCTTTGCTCAAAGTCATAGTACCTGAATGCCAATAGCAGCAGGTATTACATTTTATCGCGCTATTTTGTCACTTTCGAAACCTTATATTATGTTGAAGCTACGAACTTGTTTACACTTTTCGCTTTTCCTTTGTTTGTTATTCCATAACAAATAATTCATTTAGACCATAGTATTACTAAGTGAGCGACTGACTGCGAGTGACGAGAAATCAACAGAACAGCAACTTACAAACAAGAATTTGAGTTACCTTCTTAAAATACAAAATGAGTAGCTTCATAATATCTGAGCGACCTAATATTGGTTTGAGTGTCATCGTTACCCCGTCGGGGCTGCCGGTTATTCGAAAGAGATACCGCGGCACAAGGGTAAGAAAGAAGATGGTTGGTTTTTAGTCAGTAGAACACTGATACTCCTTCTGCTCTGCCCAAGAGCGAGATGATGATTATTTGATGATTTCCCACGACCAAAAAAAAGTATCAACATTACGTCCTGCATTTTTTTCAATATTTGGCAAATGATTTATTTAAACTGAGCGGAATTTTATCTTGAATGAAGTGTTCCGAATAGAAAAACCACTTAACTTCGAACGAAAAACGACGAAGCCCCGCTTCGCGGGGTTCCTGCTTATTAGTGGTGGTTAATATATCATATAGCAAAATAAAGCATCGTGCTTAATACATATATCATAAAGCAAATGCTATCGTGGCTCCCACAAGTTGCTATTTGCTTATTGCTTTTACATCGCACTCTCTGTCTCTCGGGCGGCTCACGTAAATAAATACGTAATATAGTTACGTAAATAAATACGTAATACTAACTTATTTTATTTCATAATAACATTTGTTCAATTATAGACAGTCCTAAGCCTGGAAAGTATGAAGGAAAGTTCATTGTATTTTTAACGGTTCTGTTTTATCGTAATTCATAAACGCGATGTCATATTCTTTTATAGCATGCTGCCACTCACCGCGCTTGCTTTAAGTCACTTGAATTAAAGCAAGCGCGGTGAGTGGCATCATGATATGCCTACGCGTTTAAAAAAGCATGTTATAATAGAGCATATACAACAGTTTGCTTAAAATATCAAGCATTAAGCATTACGCAAGTGATTGCCTTAAAGCAACTTTGAACACCACTACTGCTTATTCGTTGTTTAAAAAAAATTGCCACGAAGAGGAGATGGCGGGGTCTATTCGCTCGGTTTGCTCGCTCACAACCCCTTCTAACCTAACCTGTCCGAGTCGGGGTGCCCCAAATCCCGAGCTCGCTTCGCTTGCTCCTGCACCCAAGTTTTCCTAGTAGCGAGTTCGTAGGGTATGTCGGGATTTCAGTTCGCTCGCTTCCCTAACCGCCCTGTTTTTGTGTGTGAAAATAAAACACAAGGAATTTTAAATTGAAATTAAGTAAATATTGTATTGTATCTTTATGTAAAACCTCAATTGGAAAAATCCTCTCTACCTTTATACTTGAGTTGCCCTTTCTGTATTTCTCAGTCGCTCACTTAGTAATTTAGTCTCACGGCCAGAATCTTAATATCTGAAATGGATTAATCACAACCCACTTTTTGTAAGCTAGTTCTGGATTTTATTATTAATCAATATTCGTCGTTAGTTTAGTTAATTTTTCGCTGACTCAAATTCATACCGCTCAAGTTATTAAAACAGTTTCACATCAGCAGTCGCTAAGTTTTTTTTATTAGCTCGTTTTATAATTTCCCAAATTTAAATAAAGAATATTAAGTAAGTACGTACTCCAGACCAATCCAAGTTGGCTTAGTCACTCAGTCATCGCCGGGAAATTGCCAGACAGCTTATGAATTTTAATGTCAAGTACATACAGTTATTAGTTGCCTAATCCGTCTTATTCCACAAAAGCAAAACATTGTAATTCATTCTCGGGAAGTCATATGACCAATATTATGGAAACAAGCGATGTGCGAATGGGCGCGGAGAAATTTTGGTCCACGAGTTTCGGCCTGACGCAACTCACAACTATCTGATATTGACGTTTCTCGTATTATTTGAAGATACTCAGCAGATGTTAATTTATTGTGATGCAGCTGGTAACTGTTAACGGAACGTTTTTGTGGAGGGCCTTAACGAGTTGCGACAGAAAACTGTAGAGAAAATAAGTACCTATTTGAAAGTTTTGTAGTGGTTTCCAAGCTACGATAATATCTACTCACTGGAGAGCAGTGGTGGCCCAGTAGTAGCAGCCCCGACCTACGAACAGTTCGTCGTGGGTTCGAACCCAGGCAGGCGCATTACTTTGTGAGAGCAGTGGTGATAAAATAAATTACACAAAGTCTTTGTGTTGTAATTTATTTCATCACCACTGCTCTCAAATTTTTTGAACATTAAATTATTCTTGTAAAACGGTGAAGGAAAACATCGTGAGGAAACCGGCTTGTCTTAGAACTAAAAATTCGAAGATATGTGACATCTACCAATGCGCACTGGGCCCGCGCGGTGGATTAGAGGCCATCCCTCTCCTAGAGAGGAGGCCCGAGTCCCTGCAGTGGATATAGGCTGATGATGATGATGTGATGTCATGACAGGAAGGAAACAAGAGAAGCGCGCGCGGGTCGCTTGATGAAGGTCGACGCCCGTGAACATGAACAGAGGCCCTAGGCTGAGCGCACGGTGTAAACATAACGACAAAAGTTCGATTTTTTAATAAGTAATGTTTTCCTTCAGCATATACTTAATTGGTTCAGGTTGCTACGTACCTACTATTTGGAAAAAAACTGAGTCATCGTTTCGAGACGAAAAATGGACCATCTTTACGACAAGCACAAAATACTTAGTATAATTTATAGAGCTTAATAAATTCTTCCCATTCGGTACCTAAATGTCATCTTTGAAATGAGTATTTTCAATTCTAAAATCACTCGTATCTACGTTACTTGTACACGTGCTAACGCCTCGGGGTTTAATGATGTGTTGAGTAAAGTTGCTGTCAGTTTTAATAATAAACATAATCGATCTAACCCGTATAACGATTATGTACCGATTGAACTAACAAAAAAAGTACAATTTACCCCCTATTCTTTGAGCGCCGTCCATCAACAGATTCCTTGTTATGTTTTCGTGTCTTTAAATTAAACAAATTATCTGAGATGAGGGGAGAACGTCCCTCATTAGTTTCGACTGTTGGTTTATTACATTGAATTGGATGTTGCTTGAAGAATAGGTTCCTGTTTTTTTGTCTTTTTTATTTTATGTGTCATCGGACCAAAAACCAAAGTCAGTATCTCAGACCAAGTAAAAAGTAAAGGCGGAACTCTGCGAACAGCAAAGTGAGGCCGGTCAAACTACGCCTCGCCGTGTACATACACAATACACGTACAACATAAACTGAGACGTGTGTGCGTGTATGCGAGGCGTAGTTTGACCGGCCTCACTTTGCTCTTCGCAGAGTTCCGTCTATACTTTTTATTTGGTCTGAGATCTACGTAGATACAATTAATTAATCATCTGCCTAGCCTTTTCCCAACTAAGTTATTATCGGATTTCAGGAATAGCGGTATTTTACATGGAGCTACTCACTACTGTTTAATTACCTACTGGGTAATACGTGCCTTTGAAAGACTGGTAGTCATACTTTCGGACCACTGACCTACAACGATCTAGAAATGACAACAGGACTCATGATTTCCAAGTTTTCCGAAGCACGGAGGAAACTCCGTACCTACGTATTTAGTGGGTATCCTATACTCAGCAAGCGCGGCTTTATCTTAGAAAAGCGACCCGTGCGTGAGGCGGTTTTTTGTTTAGCCGCAAGCTCCAGCAATAATGCACAATATTGGACACACACAGTGAGATACATTATCATCATATCATCATGACCTGCAGGACCTTAACCTAGCGTACTGTTGGAATTGATAGACGTCAGTGATAGCGCAAAACGAATTGCTAAGTTCAGGGCCGATTCTACTTAGATTGTAATTGTTTTGATAATGTATTTTTTTTTCTCTTTTGTAACTTGCTCATCTGTTTCTACATAATAAGCCAATCAATTCTTGGTATGTATTGATATTTTGACATCAATGACATCATTGGCAGAAGGATTACTTGGGAATTTTCTGTCATATAAATTGAATCTCGTAAATATTCCCTGCGATAACCCAAACTGAAACCGACGGAATTGCAGTTCATATGCTAGTTCATATTTAAACCAATTATATGAAGAGGTAAAATTATTATGTGAATAGGGGGCAATCTCCGGAACTAATGATAAAATATTTTTTTCTTTCACTGATAGAGAGATACATTATTCGTGTGTGATATTAGCCGCACTACTTATCAATTTTTTTACTGGCAAAGTGCTAGTTAATTATAATTATCTATTTTAAACTTATAGAGTCCCGGCAGAATCAGTTAGGGAGGTTCCAAATCGTTTAAAAATACATAATATCTAATTGAAGCAGGCGACAGACACAAACAAAGGGACAAGCACAACACTGTCCTAACGCTTAGTCTTAAGAGAGTCTTAATTCGCTCAATTGGCCGGTTGTGTGCTCAGTAATGCGTAATGTACCATATTTGGGACACGGAATATGATGCGCGTGGATGAGGAGAAATATAAGCTTTTGGGCTATTCTAACGGACAGTTTTGGGTTTAATGAAGCTGGTTTTTCGAGGGGTCTTTGTGATAGTAATATTAGATGCTACGAGTACCTAATAGAGAAGTGTGAAAGCAGAAAATATGCTGCGCCGACCTCAAATAAATTGGGATAAAGGCAGGAGAATGATCCCTTTTTTTTTTTTGTTTGGTGGGTGTAAAATCATCGAATAACCCCTCCCGCTCTTGGGCAGAGCGAAAGGGAGTGTCAGACTTCTACTGACTAAAAACCACCCATGTTCCTTCTTCGCCCTCTATGTCGAGGCCGCGATAACCAGAGGACTACCCGCGGCCCAGGAGAATGATCCCTTCATCAGGGATCGGACTGAGTCTAAAAAATATGATTCTAATTAGTCCGTCAGTTAGATTATCGAAAAATATTGAATAGGTACCTGTTTTTTGTTTTATCAAATTAATGAAATTTGACGAAGATAAAACGCGTCACAGATCATAAGTGGGGGGGGTTGTGACGTCATTTGTAGGTAAAAAATGTACTGACATGTGACGTTTTCGAGTCGTTTTTACATAAACAAAAAATATGTGTTCAATATTTTTTTGGAAATCTACTTGACGGACTAATTAGTTTTTTTTTGTGTCCGATCCCCTAAGATTTCTAGCATCAAAAGTTACACATCAAATTGTACTAAGTAGGACCAAAAACTTGTCTCATTAGGTATGGATAAAAGAACTAGTCACTTAAAAAAAAGAAACGTCTAATGAGCGGAGGACCACTTCTCACGACCCTTTTAACAAACCGGGCTTCGACAATAGAACAAAAAAAAATCCCCAAAAAAAGTATTTTATTTTTTCTCGTCATTTGGTTAAATACCCTCTATTTATTTTCCTATCAGTATTTATTAAGGTTCGCCATAAAACGGACATTACGTCCCTTCATTCCCTGGTATGATATTAAATAATTGATTTTAATTGGCGTTTATTAAACATGTGCGTGTGACGACAAGCAATGGGAAAAAATGTGCAAGTGTCCATTAGCTATGCGGACTTTTTATGTTTTAATAACGAGGGTATAATTTTAACAGTCTCCTGTTTTTGAATGTAGTTGGAAAGCATCGCGTAATCGCAGTAATTCCAGGAAAAATATTTTTGTTTGTTTCCGATGAAAGGACTACATTTTAACTCTAGTATATTTCTAGAATATCATCATCATCATCAGCCTGTAATGTTCCCACTGCAGAGACTCAGGCATCCTGTGAGTTATTGCAGTGCGGTTGAGTAGATGTCACATGGTATGTGTTCGAATTTTTTGGTATAAATGTATATTTATAGTTTCAAAATGAAAAGGCTATTAGGCTATGCTATTTATTAAAGATGCTGAAATCTACTACGGTAAACATCTCATAGCTACGAATTACATTGAAGTTACCGCTCAAACATAACAATAAATACATCGAAATAAAGCCACGGTCAAAACAGAATTGAGTCATTATTTATCTAATAAACGGACAATGCTAGACCTGCAATGTTTTCATGCTAGACATTAAACGATCCAGTACAATCTGATTAAATTGAGGCGCGGTTATAATGTGCTTGCTTTTTAATCATTTTGTTGAAGACATCTTACGATGACATCATTATCATCATCCACCCCGTGACTTTACCCACTGCTGAGCATTGTACTTTTTTTTTGAGGTTGGTATGTAAACGAATACTTCTATTGACTAAAAACCATCCATGTTCCTTCTTTGCCCTTTGTGTCCGAGGCCGCGGTATCTCTTTCGAACAACCCACAGCCTCTATTTTGGTTGTGACAATCTCTACGCTCGCCTCAATGTCTGTTTCGAAGTTTATCTCAACAACATATTATTGGCTTTCCCCAATCGGATGATTTACTATTTTTTTTCTATAGCCTTTATTGTCCAAATACTGGGCAAAGGCAATTCGGCTAATCATGGACAAACGACCTCTTAGTCCAAAATATACACCTAACTTTATGTAGAATCAATTTCCCCACATCCGCAGGGATATAGCGATACCTAGATATCAATTTTAGGGTTCCGTACCTCAAAAGGAAAAAAAAACAGAACCCTTATAGGATCACTCGTGTGTCTGTCTGTTTGTCCGACCCCTTCCCCCCTTATCTCCGAAACTACAAGCCTAAAGTTTTGAAAAAAAAAACAGAAATTCGTTCCACACTTATAGATTACAGGAAAACTTATAAGAAGTCTATGGTGCTTAAATAACATGGAAAATCTCTCAATATCTACTACAGCGGTACGGAACCCTCCATGTGCAAGTCCGACTTGCACTTGGCCAATTTTTTGGTTATTCTAGCAATTAAAATGATTGAAACTTAACACTCTTACACAGAAATTCCTGATGGACAAACCCAATTCCACTTTGCCCGCGCAGAGAACCTCATGTTTACCAGTCGCGCTCTCGATCAATATACCAACAAGTCAGTGTATCTATAGTACAAAACCGTTGCTGGTTCAAAATAAATTCTGTTCCAATTCGAAAATATATAGAAAAGATTTATTGTAAACCGGTGACAGTTTTCCTAGGCGTTATTTATGAAAACCATTCCAGGTAACCCTTTTCTGTTTTTGCAGAAACTACGACTCAGTACTTAATCTTCCCGTGTCAAGTTTTAATGATTTGCCAAACATGGCTGATAAACTCAGCACAATGTAGGTTTTACTATTTGGAGCTGTTTTATGGGAACCGGTAACCGGCAGTAAACTAATAAAACAACAATTTAATAAACCTGGTTATATATGTTGGAATAATATTAGCTTTTCTCTATTCAGTAGTCGGTTAAGTTTAGGTACACTTTTTATTTTTTTTTATTTTTTTGCAAAAAACATTCATAAAGACGGTTCATGTTTTTTTTTTTGCAAAAAAAAATAATAATTTCTACGATTTTATTATATCTGGGTTTACCAAATTAGTTGAACCAAAAATGAAAACAATTAAAATAACTTACCAAAAATCAAAGAAAAAGACAAAAATATCACTTTACATCCCATTTTGACCGTCTGCCCGTTACACCACTCACATATAAAATAAAAAAAAACCACTTAAAGCACTATTACAAAACACAAAAAAGCTATTATTGTTATAAAACCACTAGTGCATAATACAACATAATTTGGGTGCGCGTGACACGATAGTTTTGAGTGTACTGTGAAAGATGCGCGCACGCACTCACTGTGACGGGACATAGCTAATTCGACGAGTACATGAGCGGTCTTTGATTGGATAATGTGAAAACAAACGGTTTTATGTATGTGTTTTTGGCAAATTACCGCAAATGCTTCAGCTGTTCTGTGGGATAGTTCAATGAGTTCTAATTTATTTTAAAGTAGAACTTTAGATGAAAAAATACCTAAGAAACTATTCAAACCTTCTTTAGACACAATTCATCGTCATCATCCTCTTATCCCAATTCATTTGGGATCGAGGAAACGTCTTCCTCTTCCATACTTTTTCTCTAAACATAAATAATAAATCCTATGATTTCAATTAATGTTTATTGAACGTTTTGGTCTTATAATAATCATGCTGGTCTTGACAACGCCTTAGTATGGTTGGCATAAAGAACTAATATTCAGCTGCATATGTATAATAATATAATAATAATAATAATAAAAAAAAATAAAAAGTGTAATAAAATAATAATATCTGGATTTAGCACACGAGGTTGTCGATATGTGGCATGTGAACTCGGCTATCATTGTGCCGATAGTCGTAACTGCCAATGGCCTTATAGCCAAGAGTCTGGACGACCACCTGTCCAAACTCTCGCTTGGCGGTTGGATCAAGAACCTGATTCAGAAGGCAGTACTCCTCGATACGGCTCGCATTGTGAGGAGGTTCCTGTCTCTGGGGCCCTAACCACCGGTAGCTTGAACCCTGCTCCCGTCACCGGTGGACGACTATTTTTTATATTTTTAAATGTTTTTTTATAAGTTTTGTATGAAATATTTAAAAATGTAAATTATATGGATGAAAGTGAATAAAGGAGATAATAATAATATTCCAAAACTATCACACAACGTCATCTAGTCCCAAGCTAAGCAGAGCTTGTGTTATGGGTACTAGACAACTGATAAACATACTTATATATTTCTAAATACATACATATTATAGATAAATTACACCCAGACACAGAACAAATGATCTGTATTGATTGGAAACTCTACTTCTTCCTCCTCTGGTGCCTCTTCAATAGGGTATCGGACAAAAAAAAAACTAATTAAACCGTCAGATAGATTTCCAAAAAATGTTGGACACGTTTTTTTTCTTTTTTCACATAAACAAAAAATGAAGTCAATACAGTGCTTCGAAAACTCGTGAACTCTTCGAAAACGTCATATGATAGTACATTTTTTATCTACAAATGACGTCACATCCACATCTTATCTTCGTCAATTTTGATTAATTTGATAAAACAAAAAACACGTATCCAATATTATTTTTTCGATAATCTAACTGACGGACTCAAAGAATCATTGTTTTTTGACTCAGTTCGATCCCCTATTACGGAATTTAGTCATCAAAACGGAATATTTCTGCCTTTCTTTTACGAAGTGGAAAAGCACAGTAAAAGAAGAGGAGAAATATTGGAAAGCCAACACAGCAACAAGACTACGCATAATTATTGCTTCGTCTTGACATCACCGTGAATGTTAGTAAATAAAAACCTAGCTAAATGTTGTGATGATCACGTGAAATAAAAACGCCTTGAGAAATAATCTAGAGGTATTTTCCTCACGTTCAGTGGCAGTGCTAGGCCAGAATTGATCGTAGTTTTCCAAGGAGCACTCAGTTTATAATTACACCCTCGGTACTGCTTTCGGGGCCAAAAGTTTCCGTCGTAATACCATGCATCACCAAAACTACCATGACGTGACATTACACATGTAAAACCTACTAAAAACCTCAGGTAAATGACGTGTTCATAGAAAAAAAAAACCGCTTTAATTCCCGTTTGTTTCCAGCAGTAGCAGGCGATGCTTTTAAAATAATAGCCGTAATAATGAACGCCCTCTAATTGAATGAACGTGCTGTAATCAACCGCCACTTGTACATGATTTTAGTTCTAATAGATTCCGTTCACGCCATTACAAAACGATTCGAACTCATTGATTTTAATTATGTAGCGTATGCAGGCTTGGTTGCTGGTCCTTTTGCATTTGAAAGGTTCAAAGGACCAAGAACTTTCTAAGTATAGTCGCCAGCACTTCAAGTTACTACAATCTGTCTAATTTTGTAAATAGATTTTCAACTTTATCGCTAAAGCATTAGGTCCAAGGTAGATTGGAAAAAATTTGGTAGTTTCGGGTTGCTTTGTGTGCAGGCTGCACATTTTAGTGAAAACACTTTTACGTTGATCTTAATTACAATCCCACGGGTCGGTCTTAAAAGGTTAAGCTGGGCTTGGTTAAGTTTGGTCCATGGATGGATGATCATACATAACAATATACCGAGAAACCTCCATACCTTTGAAATCTTCTTGAAATCGATCTTGAAGTGCAGCGCCGTGCTTCAATGTACTACTGCGCACGAGAGACCGCGGACGCAGACTTTTTATTTCATCGTGACCGTGCTAAAGTAGCTAGATTACTTAAACCACAGACTGACGTCTGGGAGGAACTTTTGTCTGAATGGCAATGTAGGTGGGATAATTCCATCAAAGGCCGACACCTCCACCAGTTCTTTCCATCAGTTCGTGAGCGACTGGCCAGGACATGGCTGGAGGTGGATCACTGTGTTGCCCAATTTCTCACAGGTCATGGTAACTTTAAGAGTAAATTATTTTCCTTCAAGCTTGTTGCCTCGCCTTTCTGTCAATGTTCTACATCTGACTGCGAATATGAACAATCTGCACATCACATCTTATGGGAGTGTAGTCTTTGGGAGAATGAACGTAATATTATGTTAAATAGTGTACAGGTTACTTCCGGAGTTATTTATTACACGGACCTTGTAGAAACTAGAACAAATTTCCGTGCGTTCAAGCATTTTTGTCATACCTATTATTTTAATCAAATATAACACTCACAACTTAGGACCCAGTAATATTAATGACAATAATATCCGTGGTGCTAGGCAACTGGGCTTATCCCAGTTGTATACGTCCCTGTGTGCCTGTTGGCCTTGTTCAGTTCTGTCTCCTGCTGATATGGAGGGAAGTGAAAATTATGTTTTTCCTACTCCTCCGCTATTCTTTTCTGATTAATTTCGTTGCGGGATCCAAGACAGTTAAATCGTTTCTCTGGGACTTCGTCGGGCTTCATTGTCTCGGCGCTTTTCTTGTGGTCGCCACTGTTGATTCTGGCTTACAGGAGTTACAGTGGTTTGGGAATAGTGCGGCGGGCTTGTCCCAAAAAAAAAAAAAAATACCTTTGAAATCACGTAAGTAATAGGTTGCGGCTAAAATTTGTAGATCTTTGACAGTCGTTACAGATATTCAGTGGCCCGCAAGTCTAATAACCTGTCTTACTGGGTACTTACAACTGGGTTGTGGAGGTCAGATAGGCAGTCGCTCCATGTAAAATACTGGTAGTCCTATATATCTGGTTAGACTGGATTCCGACCAAAGGCAGATGATGATGATGAAAATCAAAACTTTTGTTTTCGAACCTGAAATTATGTGAAAACAAATACGAAAAAACCCACTTAGTTCAATTGGATTAAGAGCTTACACAGCGCAATCGTTCATAACTATATAAAATATGCAAATGCAGATTCAGACGCATATTTCGGTCTGAACTCAATACTACCGGACGGATTTTCGTTTGCCACGTCCGGTATTAAAATTATAAAACAATATTTAAATTCCCCAGTATTTGCAAAGCGGTACGTTTTGAACACGGGCATTAGTACAGATTTTCTGTAAATAAATTTAACGAAAATTGCATCGTGTCATTTTGTATTTCGTACCTACTATAAAATTAAAATTAATGACAACAATGAAAACATCGTTAGGAAACCGGCATGTCGTAGAACCAGAACATTCGAAGACATGTGACATCTACCAACCCGCACTGGGCCAGCGTGGTGGCCGCGAGGTTACTTTGGTCTAGTGGTTGCTGGCATTATTGGGAACCATGAAATCTTGGGATCAATATTATCAATCCGGAGAACATGGCATAATATCATCAAGACATTCTCAGAAGCATCCTGGAATCCAGATATGTGCCCGATTGATAGCAAATGCTTCTCCCTGTATTATATTTAAGAGACTTGAACACAACCGGTCAAATGTGAGTTCCCTTAAAATACATCACTGCCTATCTTTTCGGGGATTACAGGCATTATGTTATCACGATTTTTAGAACCTATTGTTATATGACCCAAAATCTATTCAAATGTCAGGTAGAACAATTTGCATACGAATGAGATAGGTATATTACTTAATTATAATTTACAATGTTATCCACACACCAATTACAAACATGGTCATGGCCACGTGGTCCGACCGCATAGTCCGATCAATCGTACTCTTCTAATCGTAATCGTACTCTTTCGTAATTTTCTTTCCAGCAAAAACACTAGGAAGACGTTTTGGGGGACTGTATCTTGTAAATAAGTAAAGTAAAGTAAATTTTGACTTCGAAAAGTGCTGATTATCAGCCTAGTTTGAATAAATGAGTTTTGATTTTGATTTTGATTTTGATTTTGATTTTGTACTACGTGAACTTTTTTTTCCAGTTAGGTTTGTCACTGACAAATGCCGAGATGAAAACTGAACCCACATTTTTAAAGTCTCTATTTTCCTGAATGTATGCCGCCGAGTCATCAACTGCATTTTCCCAACTAGTTTGTGGTCGTCGGCGTTTGTTTTTTTTTAAACTTTAATTTTGCTTTTTTAACACTAACAAAGTGTTAGCTATTTAAAAAACATTTATAACTAGTCTTAAGAAATGTACAGTATTTTATAAAAATTTTGTATAAATAAGGTTATTTGATTTAGTTGAAATGCCAAAATGGCGCCAAAGGGTATCTGTATGACTGTTGACTATTGCAGTCTAGCAAAGAGGCTAAGGTCCAAGACGCCATTTTAGCAGGACATTCTTTTCTGAACTTTGAAAGTGTAAGGAGTTTTATAATATCTGTGTAAGTACACTGATAAATAACTTTGTAATCCCATATAAATGTATAGGGTTACAAAGTTAAAGTTACATTCTCAGTAAATGAATAAGTTACCTGCATAATCCTATCCTACTATATTATAATCGCGACAGTTTGTAAGTTTTGGATGTTTGGATGTTTGTTACTCTTTCACGCAAAAACTCCTGAACGAATTTGGATAAAATTTGGTACACAGATAGTTTATCCTGGATTAACACAAAACCAAGGTCATATTGAATGCCCCTGTAACACCCACTCCTAACAAGATCGGAGACTCTACAAGTTGTAGACGATTATGTCTACCTGGGACAAACAGTCCAGTTAGGTAGGTCCAACTTTGAGGAAGAGTTCAATCGTCGAATTCGACTCGGCTGGGCAGCATTTGGGAAGCTGAGTAGTATCTTCTCGTCCAACTTACCGCAGTGTCTCAAGACGAAATTCTATGACCAGTGTATTACCAGTGCCTTGAAAGTCTATATAGACCAGTGTTGCCAGTGATTAGGTACATATGGGACCGAAACGTAGTCGCTCATAATATGGGCCTCATCAGAAGGCTTAAAGTCACCCAAAGGGCAATGGAGAGGGCTATGCTCAGAGTTTCCTTGCGTCATTGAATCAGAAATGAAGACATCCGCATGAGAACCAATGTTACCGACGTAGCCCGAAGAATTGCCAGACTTAAGTGACAATGGGCAGGCCATATTGCTCGCAGATAGGATGGCCGATGGGGCCAAAAAGTTCTGGAGTGGCGACCACGAACCGGAAGATGTTCCGTTGGAAGGCCTCCCACTAGGTGGACCGATGACCTGGGAAGATTGCGGGGATCCGCTGGATGCGAAACGCACGGGACCGGACAATGTGGCGACACTTAGAGGAGGTCTATGTCCAGAAGTAGACGTCTTTCGGCTGAAATGATGATGATGAATACGGTAAGTTGACTAAAAACTTTTAAAAAACAGAAAAAAAATCAAAAACTAAAACATTAATAACGTTAACTAGCTCAAAAATTACCTAGAACCAGGCAGAACCATGGCAAGTTCTTGTTAATCAATAAGTAATAAAAACTTTTAAAGTATCCCCATGGTGTTTGAACAACATCACAAAGTTTTAATCGACCCCGTGATTAAGTTCCGACATTCTTCGAGAACTTTCTTTTTAAATAACTTGTAATTTGTCACTTTTTACGCCCCAACTTTTAGGCCTTTGTGGGAAGTTTGTTTCTGAATTATCTTGTAGGTGTGTTACGTTTTTTTTAAGTGGGCTATTCTTTTTTTTGATGGGTTAGGTCACCTTGTTGGTATATCGGGTGCCAGCGCGAATTCTGATCATGAGGTCCTGGGTTCAATTCCCGGGCAGTGTTATTGGGATTTTCCATCAGTCAGCCACTGAGTCTTTTATTTGTACCCGGTTGAGGGCATTAGGCTCGCCCACAATTACATGGGACTTAAATATGGGTGTGTATTATTAGGTACACCTCTGCCTAACCCAACAGGGATTACCGGCGTGATGTTATGTATGTGGGTATTCAAAGATGTAGGTAAACTTCCTATTTAACCAGTAACACCACCACAGCAGCAACCTAGCCCCTCGAGCATGACAGGCGTGATGTTATATTGATATAATTTATGATGACTTCTTCGGGTCCTGAAGTCCAAACTGGACATAGAATCTTTCCACATAATTATGTAGTAGGTTTTTTTTTGGTGGATGGTAAATCCCCCGCGCCCGCTCGCTTCCCGCTCTTGGGCAGAGCGAAAGGGAGTTCCAGACTTCTACTGACTAAAAACTACCCATGTTCCTTCTTAGCCCTATATGTCGAGGCGACGGTATCTCTTACAACATCCCGCAACCATATTATTATGTAGTAGTTCTCTTTTGATTTACTAAAACTTTCACAAAGTGATAGGTAACTAAGACAAAGTATTGAAATAACATAACGCAATGTAAAACGAATATTAGTGTGTCATCTATTTAAATTTCCGACAGTCCTAAAGCTCACTGAAATCAGCAAACTAACCAAAAAGTAATACCTTCTTTAATAAGCCAAAAAATACATGTCGAATCCTCGATACATACTTCCGTACATATTACAAAAGATTTATCACCCGTGCAGTCAGTCGAATCGAACGAAAATTTAAACGAGGACCTCAATGGGTCCGATAGTTAATCCAAGCTTAAGAAAGGCGGGAAAGAATTAAGGAAGCTATTAGTGGGGACACTCAAATATGCAATTTATCCTCATTAAAATAATGTCGGCGGTAACATTAATCACTGTGCTCCATTAGTACGGAATTGCTTTGAACATTTTAATTTTAGCTACTCCAGTCTTTTGTTTAAGTGATGTTCGTGGATGGAATTATTTGAGGCTTTTTAGGTCGTAGTTCTTTTTTTTGATTGACGATTGAAACGTTTATTTTTAATCGATTAATTCGATAGGTCCATCGACTCTGACTTTTTAAAATTTATACTTTGTCTCTCTATTTATTGTGATGAAATATTTATTTATTTACCACTAATTATATCAACATTACAGATTCATCCAATACGATGCTAAAATATAAATATATAGTATTTTTACCTACCTAAACATGTTTTTCTCACAAACAAATCATATCTATTTCTTACCTACATACTCAAATAAGTCATCTCATCTTAATAAATGTTTGCAATCCGATTAAATAATCATCATTACCTTTTAAACGATAATCAGGGTTAATTATTCACTCGTTGATCTTTAGAAAAAAAATAATGCAAACACTCAATATATCAGCTGTCCGTCTTGCCAAATGAAAGAGTTTACTAAACGGAAATAAGCTGTTAAGATGTTTATGAGTTGAGGTCAACCTGTCGCCGAGTTCCTCAATTACGAATTTTTAGCCTAAAGGAGCCTGTCTACTACACTGTATCATACCATGACCGAGGAAGGGACGAAACAGCCAGAATAATTCTTTGTATTGAAAAAAGTATGATCCTGTAGTCTAGTAGACCGTTCCGTCACCGACCAACACTATCGTGTGCCATCCAGATAACGTATCATTACTCATTATCATTTCAGCCGAAAGTCGTCCACTGCTGGACATAAGCCTATAGGATATATGCAAGCCAAAGCATGCCAACGCCACATTGACCGGTTCCGTGCGTCTCGCATCAGTCGTATTCCCGAAACCGTCCCCAGGTCATCTGTCCACCTAGTGGGAGGCCTTCCAACGCAACGTCTTTCGGTAACGTATCGGCACCGGCAGAATATTCTCGCCGATACACTCTGTGCTTGTTAAGCGATGGTGTTGGTCTGTGACTGAATGGTCTGCTGCAAAAATTTTAGGTTACGTGTCAACCGGCTGGTCATTTAGTAAATAAAACTTGCTTATTTAATAAATCTTTCACGTATTAGGGTAAACATATTTTTTTTTGGTTGCCGACTTGATAAATAATAATCTTTTATAACCTCAACAGCACACTATGAAGAGTTTTTGTGATGCGACTATTTCTCAATATTTTTCTTGATTTAGTCGAAGTTTGAATAAAAGTTCCAGATTAAATAAAAACCATTCAGATGTAAGAGTGAGCGAAGCTAGTTCGAAAATATTTAGCACCTTGCCTCAAAAATTTTTTTTTTTTTTGATCAAGTAGGCTAAGTATAGGGTGGCAATCTAAAATAGTCCTTGTATCAAGTTGATGAAAACAAGATGGCAGGCAACAAAATAAAAGAGGTAGCATGTTGTCCCTCTCTCAGAGGGGCTCGGGGCCATGACCTTATGGTCTAAGGGTAAAAGTACGCCACTGTCATATAATTATATAGTCCTCCTTACTGATTTTGGGAACGGCAACCATTACAAGCTATTTCCTAGCGTGTGCCCTTATATGACTGGCCAGACCGAGTTTGCTTTTAAGTACCCGGTCACAATTGGCTGGCCTGTTGGTCTAGTGGTTAGTGACCCTGACTGCTAGGCCGGAGGTCGTGGGTTCGATTCCCACCCAGGACAAATGTTTGTGTGATGAGCACGATCATTTGTTCTGTGTCTGGGTGTAATTTATCTATAATATGTATGTATTTAAAAATATATAAGTATGTTTATCAGTTGTCTAGTACCCATAACACAAGCTCTGCTTAGCTTGGGACTAGATGGCGTTGTGTGATAGTTGTGGAATATTATAAAAAAAAATAAAAAAAAAATTAAAGCAGTAGATTTGACCGGCAGAGTGGTAGATGTAGGTGTAGGAGGGCTTAGGTCTCTCTTTACGTTTTTGGCGCTTTTCATTCAGTGTTTCGACTCGGTGATTTTAATTTTTCGTAAATAGTCAAGACCAAGACGACCTATGCTAAACCTATGCTAGCCTAGTACTTTTGCTGTGTTATAATTATTCACACACAAGACAAATACAGTTTCAGTCAATTCTATTAAGTATTGTACGTGAACCCTTAGTCTCCGTGCTTTACCCAGGTGTAGATCCTACATAGGTGAAGCACGGGTCCGAGGGAATAGTTTATATTTTTGAAGATATGATTTATAATCGTAACTTACCTTGGGGGCCGAGTGGAAACTTAAAAATGATAATAAAATCCACTCTCGGCCCCCAGGGTCCGAGTGTGGACTATAGTTAGGGGCCGAGTTTACACTTTAATTATTGGGGGCCGAGGAGCCGAGAGTGGACTAAACGTGCAGAGTGAACCCCTCCCAACCACTTAGATCAATAGCGCGAGCGTAAAGATGTTGACCGAAAGAAGCCATCTCCGAGCAGAAGAACACTATGGGCAAACGGTAATCCTTCATGCGAAGTACGTGCCCACACCATCTGAGCAGACGTTGCATCAGTATTAGGAACACGGTTCTGACTCTTAATGCCTAGGATGGATCTTAGACACCTTAGGTGAAATGTACCTAGTTTTCTAATGTCTGGTTTATATAATACTAGCTGATGCCAGCGGCTTTACCGGCTACGACCTCCTGGAATATAAAATCGGGATAAAAACTATCCTATTTGTTAATCCAGGTTATAAACTATCTGTGTACCAAATTTCATCCAAATCCGTGCAGTAGTTTTTGCGTGTGTGTAACAAACATACACACTCACACACTCACAAACTTTCGGCTTTATAATATTAGTGTGATAAACACCATGCCTCTGTACCATAAAGAAGGAAAGGTATGATTAATGTCTTGTAAACACTAATATTTGTCTCCAGTTTTAAGTCATGTGATCTCCAGACACGATTATTAAGTCTGCCAAAGTTAGCAGCGGCATTTCACTGTCATAAATTGATTGTGAAGATATTTTCATTAAGAATTTCTTTCTTTATTTCACCAAAATAATGATACGAAGAATATAGGACGAAAGAATAAACAAAAAGCTTTTAATAATGAACTCAGCCTAGATAAATGTAGAAAAAGGTATTTTGAGACGAAATGGTGTTCCTTTGTCTTTTTATTCTCAATTCAAAAGATTTCTGGAAACCGGACTTTTTTTTCTTAAGAAAAAACGTTGCCCAATAGTAGGAATGCCTCCTGTATCGATAGTTACATTTAAACTCACACGAACCAACCATCCAGACCCGGAACAATTCTGAAGGCCGTTTAAATATTTGTTCCGTGCGAGGATCGAACCTGCGACTCGCAGCACATCAGATCAGTCAATCACTCAGCCACTGCGCCGACCGTGCCGTCAACCAGACAAAGTTTCCGTTAAACGACGACCTCGTTTTATACGAGCTTCCCGTACAATGACAGATCAGCTTGATTTAGTTTGGTATTGCCTGATTCTCTGCTCTCAAAACGGTGAAGGAAAACATCGTGAGGAAACCGGCAGGTCGTAGAACTAATAAATTCTAAGTCATGTGACATCTACCAACCCGCGCTGGGCCCGTGTGGTGAATTATAGCCCATCCCTCTCCTAGAGAGGAGACCTCAGCTCCTGCAGTGAGAACATTATAGGCTGATGATGATGATTGCCTGTTTAGTCGTCCTGCGTACTTTCTGTCAAAGTCCGGTGTCCGCAGCCAGTCCATAGCCCACACATCAATTTTCCTCCATATGCGGTACCTTTATAAGTAGAAAAATATACAAAAAATAAAACTCAGCGGCAAAGGGATGAAGCTGTATATGAGTCGGCCGTAATCCCCCAACTGTTACGTTCGTTAGGTTTAATGAACGTAGATTTTCATAAATGTTTTTAAGCCCTGACATTCGGGGTGACCTTAAACTTCTTAGGCTAAAAAACTTACACCAAGTCGTCTTTTTTGATAACAGTCATTGTTTGCTAGATCAGTTGTAAGATATCTACTAAAGAACATCTTCTACATAGATGAAGAAAAAAAAATATTGAGTTCGGTACCGAACTCAATATTTTTTTTTATACCTATCCACAACCACAAAATAACCTCCTAATCACAAAGATATATATATATATATATATAAAAAATATAAAGATATATATATTTAAATATCTTTGTGAATAAAAAAATCGGAAGTACCGAACTCAATATTTTTTTTTCTTCATCTATGTAGAAGATGTTCTTTAGCGAACCTTTAGTTACAATGTAAAAGTGGTATTTAAGACAACTTAGATATGGCAACTAAAAAAATATCTACATTATTTTGTTTATTTTATTATTTTGTGTAACCTCCCAAACCCGTAACTTAGCTACTTACTTTTCTTAAAATAAAAGGGTCACCTTTCTAACGGATATTTTTTTGCAAAAACTATTTATTTACCAGCAAACATGAAACGGAACTATCACACGTTATCTGTAACACAAAGAAAGCAGATTTCCTCTCAAACAAAAAACACAAAGGGATTCATCTGTAATACAGACCAAGATGTTCAGCCAACCCTTTCATTTCATAGAAATCTCAATTTCCATCTAAAGCTAGGCAAAAGGTAAAATAGATTCCTCATGCTTCGGAGTCTAAGGAAATCCGACGACGATTGAAAAATCTTTGTGAAACGTATGTTGAAAAACGTTGAACTAAAATTTTACTAGATGCGGATGTTGTTTGGGCGATATATTGTTACATCGGCTGCTTTACAAGGATATTCTGAATTACGTTTCAATTTAGAATCTATCACGTCTAGAAAATTAGAGAATAATCCTAGAATGTTCCACTATGGAGCTGTAAGAGAAGGTTCCAGAAAGTTGTGCAACTTTTTTGAAAGATCGGTCAGCATTTAATAACCGACTAGCCGTCGTGTTTGCGAGAGCAGTCAGTGCCCTGGCTGGGGGCCTTAAAGTTCTGTCTGAAGGCCTGAATTTCGTTTGACATTACCAGAGGATACTTTGGTTGAACCTTATTAACTTGAACTGGGATTGACCACGTCAAAAATAAAGAAATGCAAGCATTCAGACTTATTTTAGCTACACAACGAAGCAAATCGGAGTGCAAATCAAAACAAGTACGACATCTAAGTGACCAGTGGTGAATTTGTGAGTTTTAAGTGTTTTGTGAGCACAGAAGATATTTAGCGTTTAATCGGTAATGTTTATATTTATCCTATATGTCCCCATGTACTGATGAGTATAAGACTTCTCCCTTCTAGAGCCGTTCTACTCTGATCTGGCCATCGATGCGAAAACAGTTACCACGTTTTGAGAACCTCATTCTGAGTTTACCGCTTTTTGTGCTCGGTGGAAAGTCATCAAATGACTCCCCCCGCTTTAGGCGGACCGGAAGGGAGTGTCAGACTTCTACGGACTAAAATCACCGATTTTCCTTTTAGCCCTTTGTGTTCCGGGCTCGCGGTATTTCTTTCAAATAACCCACAGCCCCGGATTCTGATGCCCCACATAGAAATTATTCATCTGTTGTTTTCATAAAAAGCAGGTCTCTCTTACATTCATAGCATTTTTGTGGGAAACAGATTTCGCATCAGTATACTTTCGACTTTATATAAATTTGCAACATCACCGTTACCACATCTAGTTATTCCAATGCGTAGATAGAAAATTCCAATAGGAGATTAGCTGCAGAGCCATAGGTCTCCCTGGGCTTTGATGTCCTAATAAGTTTCCATCGACTATTCTCTTTACGTTGAGAGCTAATAGGTGCCTACTTCTGATGTAATGAGGACTTTAGATGTGATTTAAGATAGTGCTCTTGGTTTGTTATACCTACATCTGAGAATTCTTCCCATGTACATGGGGACGAGCCTCTTGCAAATCCAGACTTCATGACCGTTACAACGAAATTCCTGATTAAAAAAAAAAAAACAAAAAAACTTTTACCGACCCGAACGAACGAAATGAACCTAGGAAGCCATGGTCATAATTGACTTTGTCTGTTGTGTGTAGGCATGTAGAGTGTATGGGTGATAGACAATCGTTGGGTTGCAAAATGATAGCATTTCACAAATACGGTCTTTTCTTTGAACTTAAACGAGTCTTTAATCAATGGTGCTATGGTCTTTTGCTAGTCGAAAAAGTTTCGCGGCGCTCTTAACTCCCGTCCATTCCCGGATATTGCGCAGCCACGATTTCTTTCTACGACCCACTGCTCTTTTGCCTGCCACTTTGCCGGTCATTATACCAACTTAGTATACAAACCTTCATTAATAAGGTTTTCCACCTGAATTTAGACTACATACGGATTTAGGCTCAGGATTAACCACAAACTATACTAACAGGTCCAGGTTTTCAACATAATAGGTAGAATCAAAACTAACCAACCCAAAATAATAAATTATTTTAGGTAGGTTGCTAATCCTCCCAGCGGCACTGATTATTATTATTATATTAATTAAGATCACATAAATAATGATTATTTTGTACGAATATATCACATAAAAGCGTGTAAGCCGTTGAGCTGAGTCAACGGATTTAGAGACACTCAATTACTCGTAAGTATCGTAGATTAGACTGGCAAGAGATGTGAGGACGAAAGTACATACTTATATTATGTTGTTAATGTAACATGAATCTATATATCTTTTGGAATAAGATTTATGAAATAATCTTCCTTTAGTAGTAAATAGTAATAGTGTTTAGTTGAGCAGTGGTCGCTTAGTGGTTCACATACAGGCAGGCGCATTGGCGCATTACTTAACTTTGTGTAATTTATTTCATCACCAAAGCTCTCAAAACGGTGAAGACATACACCGTGAGAAAACCGCCATGTCATAGAATCAAAAAATCCGTAGACATGTTACATCTACCATCCCTCTCTTAGAGAGGAGGCTTGAGTACCTGCAGTGGGAACATTATAGGCTGATGATGATGACGTGTAGTAAATATTATTAAAAGGTAAGTTTGTATGTAAGGGATTATTTCGGTCTATTCAATGCATCCATTTGCGCAATTTGTAGCTATTACATTGAGACTTACGTTAAAAATGATTTTACACCCCACAATAAGTTGTTTCCCAGCATTTTTTTTACCTAGAGTTACTTAGTTTAGTGTACAAAATGCTTGGTTGACGGTTTCGTGAAGGATCTGTTTAAACAACCTACTTCAGGAAGACACCCTACAATCTCATGAGATCACCCACGCGTGTACATACTCGTAATAATTAAACAATATAAAAGAGAGATGATAGGTACCACTCCCACGCGGTACACAATAGACAGATAATATGTTCAGAAGTTCAAAAGACGTAAGACGAGGACGGGGGAGGACAGGACGCGGAGACGGGGCGCCGAACGCAGCCTGTCTTTTCTGTATGTTGTGCGACGCGACGCTTATATTCATTTTGTAAGACAGGGACGCGGATGATACATAATATGTCCGCGCCCCTTTCTAGTCCTACGTCTTTTCAGTATGGCTTGCGCTTAAGCTACCACCACCCCACAAACCCATTGACGAGTGACTAATTCCAACAAAGGACAGTACAGTACAGTGACGCCAACGAAACTATTTCATAAGAATGGACTGGACCAGCTCGTGGGACTTAGTGGTACCAAGTGCTTGTTGCATGTGGTTCATAGTCGAGCAAAGTTTGTATTTTCCAATCAGGAATGTTGCTTGTGAAATGTGGGTGGATTAACTAAAGGTACAGTCGAACAAGCTTATAAGTATACAGGCAGAAATCTTTCCGTCGGAGCTGCGGGTTGTTCGAAAGATATACTGCGTCTTCGGCACACGGGCTAAGAAGGAACATAGCTGGTTTTTAGTCAGTAGAAGTCTGACACTCCCTTTCGTTCTGCCCAAGAGCGGGAGGGGTTATTTCATGATTTCCCTCCCCCCACAAAAAAAAGGTAGAAATCTTTATAATTCTAGTATAATCAACATATTGATTGCAATTTTGTTTTATAAAGCCTTTGGCATTAAGCGATTGATGTCAAACGCTGTATCGTTTGACATCAGTCGCCTGTCTCACCTTAAAAATAAATACAAGTTAGGTAACTTGCATTTATTTTTAAGGTGAGACAGAGAGGCTCTATGCTTAATAGCTTGTTTGACCGTACATCTACATAATCCTTCGAGGAGAAATATAGACGTTATGTGATATTAATATGTTTCTTCTTTCTTCTTCTTCAACCTTTCACCACCCAATGCTGAGTGTAGGTCTCTTCCAGTGCACGCCATTCTTCCCGGTTTTTTGCCTTTCACATCTAGTTCTTTCCTGCCACTCCAACAAGGTCGTCGGTCCAACGCATCGGTTACCTGCCCACATTTCTATGCCCTACTCTAGGCCTCCACTCAAGCACCCGACTACCCCACCTGTTGTCCTGTCTACGGCATATATGGCCCGCCATTATTTAATATGTTTACTGAATGGTAATCGTGGGTGCGTTTGTACTCTCCGTACGTGAGTCGTCTTTATGTGCGTTTTCTCTAGTGTTATATGGTGTTGATTTTCTGTACGTGCCTATTTAGTGCGTGCACTGTATTCAGGATAAATAATAATAATAATAATAAATCTTACTCAATATCGGATTATTTTCGTCTATATTGTGCTCAATGCTCACAATATGTGAATAGGAGGGGACGGAATCCTATGTGAGAAAGAGGCTCTGTTATTGACAAGATCAACCTCTTTAAAGCATTTAATTATTACATTTATTTAAGCTAAATCGAATTCAGGGCGTTTAGTATATGATATTTATTTTGATCCATGACTACATGAGATCGTGGGTTCGATTCAAACCAACAAATTTGAATAACCCCATAAACCCTATGCCAGGCCTGCAGGGCTGCGAGGAGGAATGGGACGCCGTCGCTTCCTTCTGCGAAGCAGTGATGCTAGCGAAGGAGGTGGCGGAACGTGAGAACGAGAGAACCTCACGTCTCAGCCGCCGCGGGAGACGCACCGGGCGTCGGGGGCCACGTGACGGCTTCCGGCCACTGTAGACGCGGGCCTGTGGACGGTGAGTGATGGGCTAGCTCGCCGTCCGTCTGTCTTATGACGACGATCGGCCGTGTCGACGGCGCGTTCGTGTTCCACGCGCGCCTCAAAGAGATGTCAGCAACATGGAAGGGGCCCGCCCGCAAGGGCCGACGCCCGTCGGGGCTGCGGGATGTTGTAAGAGATACCGCGGTCTTGACATATAGGGCTAAGAAGGAACATGGGTGGTTTTTAGTCAGTAGAAGTCTGACACTCAATTTCGCTCTGTCCAAGAGCGGGAGGGGTTATTTGATGATTTCCCAACCCCAATAAAAAAGACCTGCAGGGCTATTACGTATCTTTTTAAATGTCATGCCATAACCATTTTGACAGTTATTCGATAGACACTATGATAGCCACTAACATTAGAAAGATAAGCAATTACCAGCCAGGGAGATTCGTGCCAGGTTGTTGGCAATATACTGACCCCCTATTACAAGGACTTAAATATAAATGGCGAAATGTGGTTGTGCTAATAATTAATACACCTGTCTAGCTCTTTCTCTCGGGGATTACAGGCGTGATGTTATGTTAGCAGTAACATCAGATGACACACGGTTCACCATCAGCCATTAGACGTTCCCTGCTGGACAAAGGACGCCATAACGAACGGCAACCTGCCGTTTGCATCCACCGGTTGCCCGCGACTCTCACGATATCGTCGGTTCGCCTGGTGGGAGGCCTATACCAACGCTGCGTCTTCCGGACACACGGTTAAAACGAGGAAATCCTGCATCGCGTAAACATTCTGGTAAAATAACAGTCACGGGTGACACGTCACCCGTCGCTTCTTAAGTACCTCCCTCTTCAATCAAGGATAGGGAACTTTACGTCCTGTTACTCACAACCTCCAAAATAGCCTATAACAAACACCGAAAACGAGATATTTACCATGTGTCTTCTGTTCATGCACCATGATCACAGACAAAGTTATTGCGGGTGGGTGTTTATGAGCAGACAAATCGGTCTACCTTTTTTCTTGTTCGTTTTATGCGCTCGGGACCGCTCTACTACTGTCACTCACAACTTGATTAAGTTCCCGCTTGCGAACTGTGTTCAACACTTTTTCGGTTGTTACACAGTCACACAGCACGATATCATACATTTTTCGTAAGCAGTGTTTAGCACAAACAAATGCATAAAAAACAAAAAAAAATACCTTTTTTCACTAACTTTGGGCTTATTACCTTCTTTCGGCGTAGATGCACAAACACGGAAAACGCAAAAACAATGATCGGTATTTGCGTAGCCTGAAGCCAATTCAAAAACTTCCTCCGTGCGAAAAAACTGAAAAGTAACTACCTGATAGCCGTTTCCCCCTATAATTGGATTGCAAAGGTGAAACTTCCCGCATTTCGTTACGTTAGGTCAGGGATTTTTGGAAGCAATCGTTTTGAGAGACAGTGGGAATACTAGGGTATGAATAGATTAACGCAAAAAACTGTTTTGATACTTGGAAAAATGTTTCGAAGTCACCTCTTTTGACATATTTTTCATATTTCTTGATACACCGCGGTCCCAGTAGAAGCTGCTCAAAATACGAAATAAATTGGGTAGGTTGGCGTAGCGGCTACTACCAGATGGGAGATCATCAACGAGAGCCACGAGGAGTTGATTCATTTCATGATGACCACTTCTGGTTAAAGCCCTCTTGCGCCACAAGCAGAATTATGTGGGTCATTCTGTCCCCGTTGAGTAAGAGTTATGAGACCAGGTATGTTTCAGTCAAATGTAATAGACGGACGAAATTCGATGTTTGCAATAGCCTATATATAGCAAAAAGTTTTTCGAGTTAGTAGGTTTATTTTGAGTTAGCTTGTTCCATGTTCTCAGGACAAGATTGAGGTCAGGAGTAAGCCCATTTAATATAAAAAAGTATACCAAAGACGCAGTTTCAATATTTGTAGTTAATAAACCAAAGAAGATCAAAACAATGTTTTCTGAAACACTTTCTTGATTAGCTGCCATACCCTTATTGTAGGTCACAAATAGCCAAAGTTTTACAAGACTATTAACTCGTAATATTTCAAAGAGCAAGAGGAAGTGCGTGACCTGTGTCCCTTTGTGCGGATTTAGGATTCAGAACATGCTTCCATTGTTATTGTACAAAGCTAACTTGTTGCTTTTGAAGTAGTAAGTAGGTTCTGCGAACTAGACAATCAGTGTACGCGTATGTAGGTATTATTAGTTGGAATATGAACGAAGTGGCGTGTCTGTTTATATTTTATTGTCTTATGATGAATCAATGTTGGATCAAACGTTCGACGTAATGAGAAGTTCAGTGTAGGACGGAAGAGATTTTCTGAGTATTCATAGCGCTGCAACATTTTTAAATGTTATAGCATCATTCTGAAATAGGGTTTTGACTTCGTACTGGACCAATTTAGTTTAACAAGTACCTAGATGTCTAAGTTTTTCTTTTAATTAAGCGATGGTTGTTCACTTTTGATTTCATTTTGTTTTGTTTTATTATGTGCGAGTCTAATATATATTTCTTTCAAATAAAACTTTACCGTTGCCTTTTTATTTTATTTTTATTCTATTTATTTACATTACAGATTGATTTAGATTAAGACAAGAGGATGCTGTTGACATCAGTTCCTTTCCATCACATTTACAGCACCCTTTGATGGGTTAGTAATTGACCGAATTTTGTGCCCTCAGAAAATACCATAGACTATATTAATATGTGAATTCTTTCATTAGGATTTAGATTTGAAGATTCGATGTTTCCGTATTTGTGTTTGTTTAAGTTTTTTCACAAAAGAAACATAAAGCTCATATTGTCAAGTTAATTTAATTAAGTAAGCAAAACCTATAAACAGTTGGTAATTCTATTAAAGCAGCAACAGAGCTTATATTCACAGAGTTAATAGCCACTGAAGTCTAGTCAAGAATATTCCGGTTTAAGCTACAAGTCGGTTCTTAGTGGTCCTGTTCGGGCGCCAAAGTAATAAAAATACCATTTATAGGCAAATACTAACAATCTAGCCCAGTTGAAGTGGCCTAGTGTATCGACTACTTACGCTTCAAATGCAAAATAGACCGTGCCATAACTATTTTAGGTCAGTGTTACGCCAAAGCCTATTTTAAATAAAAATAATATTATCTTACCCAATTGGTTATTACGAGCAAAATTGTGTTAATACTGTAAAGTGCAAAACCTATAATCTTGGAAAATTACGGTACCTGGTTTGAGATAAGACCTATTTTGTAACAGTATGGTTTCTACAATGCTATGTTCGTAAATACTTTAATCAACACTGTATGAGTAACACACTTTTAAAAGTTGCATCGTGTAGACAGGCAGTACGAAAGCTTTCATAATTTCATTTTATATTTATATTGGGTCCGTACGGAGATTGAAAACAGTAGCTCTGTATTCAATTTTCAAGTAATATACTGTCTCATAGTCGACTTAATACTGTCACCATTAAAGTCTCTTTTACTTCACCCCTTACAACTTAATATGCCAACACCATCAGACCGAAAAGCCTACAGAATATCGTTAATACAATTAGCCGAAAACAACTGGCGAAGCAACATCCGAAGGTGTCAGATTTACATAGCTTCGTTTTAATTCGGCCACCTCTTACTGGCGTATTTTCGGCGAAAATTTAAATTTACTGCGAAGCTCCGGCGGGTGGGACCGAACCTCTGTCGCATTCGATTGTCAAAGACTTACCCGTAAGCTGTAAGCTCCTTACTCGAATAAGGAGATTTTCGAATAGGATCCCCTTTGCGACGGAACTTTGTAGTATTAAAAAAAAATTAAAGCGCTGCCGTCTTCTTTTTTTTTGTTTTGAGCGTGTGAGATTATGAACTGGTATCGAGGCTCGAGATTGCTTTAATGAAATGCTGGAGGCTTGTCGAGGATTTTCGTATTGATAATGTGATATGTATGATTTTAATATGGATGTAATTCGATGAGGTAGAATGTGAGGTAATGAGATTATTCGTAATGCTTAGCAATTGCTAGGAAGAAATTGTATGACGTTGTTATGCCGTTTAAAAATTATGAGTTTTGTTGCTACGGTCGCAGGTTTTTTTGGGACAAGCCCGCCACACTTTTCCCAAACCACTGTAACTCCTGAAAGCCAGAATCAACAGTGGCGACCACAAGAAAAGCGCCGAGACAATGAAGCTCGACGAAGCCCCAGAGAAACGATTTAACTGTCTTGGATCCCGCAACGAAATTAATCAGAAAAGAATAGCGGAGGTGTAGGAAAAACATAATTTCCGCTTCCCTCGGTCGCAGGTTATCGACTTGTTACAAAAACATAATTATCATCACAGATTTAGAAGGGTAAGGCAAGGGTGTACCCATACCCATTATGTCCTACAACAGTATTTCACCAGTTGAATTTAAGTCCCATGCAACAGGGGGCGAGTGAGAAATTCCTGATGGAATAACCTAATTACTCTTTGCCCGACCTCGGACTCCAACCCAGGATCTCATGCTCTTAATAATATGGTAAATTTTTCAATTTGATGATTTATGAGAATAGGCGGCGGGGCATGAGCGGTTTTTAGTCAGTAGAAGTCAACACTCCCTTCCTGCTCTGCCCAGAGCGGGAGGGGTTATTTGATGATTTCCCACACCCCAAAAAAAGGTAGTAACGTTTACAGTTCTAAATTATGTTATTTGTCATCTTAAACAAGTATTTAGTTTGAAAGTGAAATGTCTATAATTTTTAAATACCTGTCTGTGATTCTGAGCTGGGATGTTCTCATGACAATTATAACGCGAATTATATATTGTCAGCAGCTTCACCCGCTACAACTCAAGAATTATACGGGAAGATAAAATCGGGATAAAAACTATCCTATGTGTTAATCCACGTTATAAACTATCTGTGTACCAAATTTTATTCAAATCCGTTCAGGAGTTTTTACGTGAAGAAGTAACAAACACACTCACAAACTTTCGCCTTTATAACATTAGTGTGATGTGATGTCGTTATTTTGTGTTAATACTTGATTGTTAATCTTAGAAGAGTAAAGTTATGTAATAAATGAGCAAAACAAGATAACCAAAAAAAAACAGTATTAATAATAAAATTACGAGTTTTTTGTTATGCGTGTACCTATAGTTTGTTTTTGTCAGTTGGTGTGCACGTTATGTCTGCGACAATTTTTAATTTTCTTCTTCTTTTCAATAGTTAGTTCAAGATCAGTTTAGTAGTTTAATTTTCATAGCGGTTCGTATTACAGTCGTACTTACTAGGTAAGGTACTCCGCTATAACATGCGGTGACTGTGAGCACGTTCTGGGAATCGACTAAGTTTAGTTTCTATTGTGAGTGCATTCAAAAAACTGTAATAAGTGGAAGAGTTCATTCATCTTGATTTTTAGGGTTCCGTACTTCAGTCTGAAAAGTGGAAACCCTATAGAGTGACTTTGTTGTCCGTCTATCTGTCCGTTTGTTAAGACCGTCTTTCTCAGGAACATGTAGGCGTATCTAGCTGAAATCAATTTCAAATACCCACACAGGTCCTCCTTGCAGTACTGAAAAAATTAAACTTGTAAGTCAATGCGATCAAAAATTGTGAGCGCGTCCCTGTCGCATGTTTTACGAAAAGGGAATCAAATACTTTAGGGTACTTCACGTTATATAGAATCAATCTCTTAAATTACTAGCAAAAGTACGTAGTTTAACAACAAATTATTCACAAGTTTATACGAAACCCTTGGTGCGCGAGTCTAATTCGCACGAGGCCAATATTTTTTATTGGTGTGCTAGACAGACAGACTTGTCAACTGCTGTTTTGTTTAAATTCTACGAGAAAGAGCTGAGGGAGAGAATTAAAGGTGAACTCGAAAATTGGTGTAAGACTAATATTTAATGTCAGCCAGTAGACTGATATTATTTATTATTTTGAAACGTGGGGATTAAACTCTTTGAACCTCTTTATCGCAAATCCTTTTTTCGCCGTTTGTTATCTAAAGCTAAAAGCAAAACGTTTTCAAAAGCCAAAATTAAAGCCAAGAAAGCAAAATTACATCGCAATATTTTCGAAATAATCTTTCTGAAAAGCGCAATTGTAAATCTCAAATTCTTCCATTCAAATATTACGAACAGAGCCGACCTCCATTCAGTGAAGCTGTTTATCTCTATTTTTTAAGATAAAATAATAAAGAGGAGGGTATAAATGAAACTCTAGGTGCCGATAAACGAACAAAAGTAAATGCTACGTTAATTTTCCGGTTTGAGGCCGGTTGGGCCCTTTCTGACGAAAGAATGAGCCACCCTTCGCCTTTCACACTTTTACGTCTCATAGATTTCTTTGACCAGAACTACAGTGATTTATCCACGAAGAGCCGGAAATAAATTCGTTCAGATTAAGTCATGGACGCCTTTTATATGTTTTCGTTGGAATCACAAAGAAACTACTAGGAAATGTTTAGTAGTTTTCGGTAATCGTCCACTTTGGGACGGGGCCCTTTTTAGGGATATTGATTGGGTGGCGACCCTTTCGCGTTTTGGACAGCTAGTTACGGGATATGTAGATATTTTATGCTTATATAAGCATCTTTGCTTGGTTTGTGATTTTTGATGGCAATAAACTCGCCTCCTATGACATGAACTTGAATCATACCGTGACGTTTGTGAAGATTGGTTCCATACAAAACAACTATTCCAAAATAAAACAGCAGAAGTTGGGTAGGCCAAATAATATAGGGATGTTTACTGCCTCAATAAAATATGATTCTAATTAGTCCGTCTGTTAGATTATAGAAAAATATTAGATACGTATTTTTTGTTTTATCAAATCAATAAAAATTGACGAAGATAGAACGCGTCAAAGATTTGAGTCGGGGGTCGTGACGTCATTTATCGGAAAGAAATGTCATACTAAAGTCTTATAATATGACGTCGCACGCGTTTTCAAAGCACTGTATCGTCTTCATTGTTTACGTGAAAAAAGAAAAAATATGTGTCGATTTTTTTTCGGAAATCTATCTCAAGGACTAATTTGTTTTTTTTTGTTAACTGCCCTATTCAAAGCTCCTTCCTGTTCCGTGTCCATTTTCATCGTAAACGCTGACGTCAAGTCAGGTACCTACTATAAATAAGTAAATATAACCCGAGTATAATCTTTCCGTAGTGATTACTTACGTGATCTCATAAAACAGAATTCTCAAGATAAACGTTTCCTTTTACCGTTACAGGAAAAAGAAAATTAAGTCACCAATCCTATCGATTTTCTCGAGTCTTTGAGATTTGAACGCAACGACTTGAGAAGTTACCGAACTAAACTTAAGACGTCGATAGAGAAATGCAGGGAATGGTAGGATTTGATTTTCAAGATTCTGGTTAACTTTTCTTCGGAAAAGCATTTTTGAAAGAAAAGCTTATACATAGGTGGAGGTTTTCATATCTATAACAAAACATTACTCCTGTAATACCGGAAGGGTAAGATTCCCTCCATATCAGCAGGAGACAGAAAAGAACAAGGCCAATAGGCACACAGGGACGTATACAACTGGGATAAGCCCAGTTGCACCACGCACCACGGATATTGTTGTCATTAATATTACTGGGTTCTAAGTTGTGAGCTGTTATATTTGATTCCAATAATAGGTATGACAAAAATGCTTGAACGCACGGAAATTTGTTCTAGTTTCTACAAGGTCTGTATAGTAAATAACTCCGGATGTAACCTGTACACTATCCAACATAATATTACGTTCATTCTGCCAAAGACTACACTCCCATAAAATATGATATGCAGATTGTTCATATTCGCAGTCAGATGTAGAACATTGACAAAAAGGCGACGCAACAAGCTTGAAGGAAAATAATTTACTCTTAAAGTTACCATGACCAGTGAGAAATTGGGCAACACAGTGATCCACCTCCAGCCATGTCCTGGCCAGCCGCTCACGAACGGATGGAAAGAACTGGTGGAGGTGTCGGCCTTTGATGGAATTATCCCACCTACATTGCCATTCTGACAAAAGATCCTCCCAGACGTCAGTCTGTGGTTTAAGTAATCTAGCTATTTTAGTACGGTCACGTTGTGTTAAAAAGTCTGCGTCCGCGGTCTCTCGTGCGCAATAGTATATTGAAGCACGGCGCTGCACTTCGAGATCGACTGGAAGTACCCCTGCCAGTACCGGTAAGGCTTCAGTACTAACCGTCCTATACGCTTTACACAAGAAAATCAAGGCCAACCGCTGGCTTTGAAGTAATTTACGTCGTGCCGCTCCTATGGTGGCCCTATCGGCCCAAACTGGTGCCCCGTAGCACATACACCCCAAGTAAGTAGCCCCATAGATCGTCTTCAGAGTTACAAATGATAAACCCCACGTAGATTTAGATATTCTCGTTAAGGCATAAAAGTTCTTTTTAGCTTTTTCACCGACGGTTTTTATATGTTCAATGAATGAAAAATTCCTCTCTAAGACAAACCCAAGGTAGCATACGGACTCCTTCTTTTTCACGGGAACGTTATTAAATTTTATACTGGGGCATGATTTAAGATTACCTTTTAAAAGAAGTTGATAAGTTTTATGTGGTGCAAAGGTCAGACGTTTACGATCACCCCACTGGGATATTAATTTTAGGCAAGTGTCAGCCAAATTTTCGAGTCCAGCCCGAGTACTTGACTGAATGAGCAGCAGGCCGTCGTCCGCGTAACCGGTTAATGAACAGCCGCATGGAAGTGGAATCGCGAGGAAGTCATCAAAGCCTACGTTCCATACATACGGACCCATAACCGAACCCTGAGGGCATCCCATGGTGAGGGACTTTGACATAGAATGATGTCCGAGTTTGAGTTTCGCGGAACCATGATACCCTTTGGTAAGACTAACTAAGTAACGACTTCCAAACAGCTTAACGTGCTTTTCGAGGCACGGAGGAAACTCGGTATGTAACGGGTGGTCACCCATCCACTAATAACCTGGGCAAGCGCGGCTTAACCTAAAGATCGACCCGAGTGGCAGTTATTAATACCCAATCCCGTTCCCAAACATTCCTCCATCCCACATATCTTCAACACACACACACACTCTCTCCAACACAAAACCTTAAACAAAATACACATAATTTTTATTTGCCTTTTTAAATTAATTATTATTTTGTTACATACTTTTTTTTTAAATTAATTGTTATTTAGTATATACTTTTTTGTACCTTAGTCTTTGACGACCTGACTCCATTTATTGTATTTACTGTCCTAGTGAACTTAGAGAGGACTAGCCCTGACACCAATATATTGTTATATCATGCAGAGACATTGTCAATTGTAAATTGGAAAAAAAGATATTTATTATTTAATTGTGTACCTTTTTCTCGACGTTTTATAAGTGCCCATGTAGGCCTATGTGAAATAATAAATATTTTGATTTGATTTGATATTATTATTACTAAGCCACGAGGTCCTCCCTAGTAAATCGTAGATTTACCATGTTATAACAAAGTAGCTAGGTACGTTGGTGTTCACCGTAAAATCCCTAATAATTTATTAATAGAGGTCTATGATGAGTCGAGCTTAAAATGTCATCTCGTCTGAAGCGTTAATTCTAGCGCTAAAGAAGATTAGTCAGCAGTTCGTTAGCGCCTACCCAAAACGTGTGCGTAGTCGCAGCGCAAAAATGTCGAATTTGCAGAATGAGCAGATAGTTAGTGTATGACGTCATGTAATTGTGTATGGTAAGTACACATTTGTGCATTCATCCAGCGGCATTTTTTTTTCCTATGGTCGTACAAGAAAAAAAAACATTCAATAGTTAGTGTGTCACCAGAGGTAAATATGTGTGTTTAAATGAAATTTGTGTGTCGTAAAACAGCGAAGATAATCAAGTTTCCGCTAGTTTTCACTTCGTTCTACACAATTTCATAGGTTCACTGTCCGCGAAGTAGACATACAAGATCATCACGCCTAATAATCCTCAAAGGGTTGGGCAAACCTATCTTAATGACACTCACAAAATTGCCAGTTATAAGCTATATTTTTTTTGGTTTTGTGAAATCGTCAAATGACCTTTCCCGCTTTGTGCAGAGCGGTAGGGAGTGTCAGACTTCTATTGACTAAAAACCACATATGTTCCTGCTTAGCCCTTTGTGCCGAGGTCGCGGTATCTTTTTCGAACAACCTGCAGCCTCAGTTAGCCTCATGTAATTAAGAAATAGGGGAGAGCCTTTTAATCGAGCACAAGTGTAGACTACGGGCCATTGAGAATATCATAGAAAAGCCCCAATAACACTTTGTGTGACTTTCACTGCTCTAAACAATCATATCCATATTTAGGCGCTGCAGAAAAACACATACTAGTCTTGGGGTGATTACGTCAGCTTCCATAGAAAAAGTTCGATGTCCTTACATCGTCAAAAAGGTAATTAAGTATCATCATCTGCCTAGCCTCTTCACAACTACGAGTACGTTCGGGTTGGCTTTCCGACGGTGAGTAATGGACTAGCTCGCCATTCGTCCGTCTTATGACGACGACAGGCCGTGTCGACGGCGCGATCGTGTTCCACGCGCCACTTTTTTTTTTTTTTTTTTTTTTTTTTTTTTTTGGTGGGTGTAAAATCATCGAATAACCCCTCCCGCTCTTGGGCAGAGCGAAAGGGAGTGTCAGACTTCTACTGACTAAAAACCACCCATGTTTCTTCTTCGCCCTCTATGTCGAGGCCGCGATAACCGTTGGACTACCCGCGGCCCCGACAGGACCCGCGGCCCCGACAGGGTTCCACGCGCCCCTCAAAGAGATTTCAGCAACATGGGAGGGGCCCGCCAGGGCCGACGCCCGTCGGGGCTGCGGGTTGTTCACAAAAGATACCGCGGCCTCGACAAACCAGGCTTAGAAGGAACGGATGGGTTTTAGTCAGTAAGTAGTAGCGTGACACTCCCTTTCCCTCTGCCCAAGAGCTGGAGGGGTTATTTGATGATTTTCCATCCGCCAAAAAAAAAAGGGTTGGGTTTCAGTTTGACCGGATGCGGCTGAGTTCCAGTATTTTGCATGGAACCACTGCTTATCTAACCTCTACTACACAGGTTAATACTGGGTAATGGTATCATATACCGCTATTCCTAGTAACACTGATTATCACATTAATAACTGACGTCTGATAACTCGCGTAAATCCAAAACAATTTCGAAATTTAAAAGTCTGCTTTAAACATGGCTCATCTTTATAACGGGCCAAGTTTTCATACCAGTCCTGCCCTGGGGCGTAAAGCGTGATAAAGTTTAACGTGCAAAGATCTCATTACCGTGCTTTGTTCATTAACGGTTGTACACGTGAATTCACGTGATGGGATGAGTTAGTGAGTTTACGTAGCACGGGAAAGATACATGTCTTGTTGCAAGTTTTGTGAGAGGTGACTTGTTGAAGTACTGTTTTTAGAACATTGTACTTCAGATTTTATTATATCACAGTAAGCAGTGATAGCCTAGCTGGGTGACCGTTGGACTGCCAAGTCTAAGGTTCCGATTTCGAACTCAAGACACGCGCACTTCTTGTTCTCGTAGCGGCGATCGGCGGCGGCGACCTCTCGCACCCGGCCCTGGTGCAAGCCATGGTCCGGGGCGAGGAGGAATGGGACGCCGTCGCCTCCTGCTGCGAGGCGGTGATGCTAGCGAAGGAGGTGGTGGAACGTGAGAGGGAGAGAACCTCACGTCCCAGCCGCCGCGGGAGACGCTCCGGGCGTCGGGGGCCACGTGACGGCTTCCGGCCACCGCAGACGCGGGCTTGTGGATGGTGGCTAATGAGCTAGCTCGCCGTCCGTCCGTCTTATGACGACGACAGGTCGTGTCGACGGCGCGTTCGTGTTCCACGCGCGCCTCAAAAAGATGTCAGCACCATGGAAGGGGCCCACAAGGGCCGACGCCCGTCGGGGCTGCGGGATGTTGTAAGAGATACCGCGGCCTCGACATAAAGGGCCAAGAAGGAACATGGATGGGTTTTAGTCAGAAGAAGTCTGACACTTTCTTTCGCTCTGCCCATGAGTGGAAGGGTTATTTGATGATTTACAACCCTCCAAAAAAAAAGACACACACTTCAGATTTTTGCGTGTTTGTCCAGATCAAATAAAATCAAACCCTTGTACTACTTCTGTACTTGGGTATGATAAGACTATTCAATAAAGTCAAATAACTATACACATAACATCACGCCTGTAAACCGCGGAGGATTCGGCAGAGATGTACCTAATCTAATAGTACACCCACAGTTTACCAGTAATGTTTAAGTCACATTTATGATAATAATGCACAAATCCAGACTCTTTGGCTACAACTAAGAAATTTTTGACTGAAAAACCCAATAACACTTTGCCCTACCTTGGAATCGAACTCAGGACCATAAGCTTAGCAGTCCCACTTGCAATCAGAAGACCAAAAAGAAGTCAAATACCCTTTGAAGCTCATCTTTAGTCGTGCCTGTACATCTACTACAAAATACGAAAAACGCTAAATGTCTAATCAGCCTACCGTCACAGACGTAAAGATATCCCAAAATGAGAGGACAAAGGCCGCACTATTATCGTTAAGTACTAAAGCCAATAAATATACCGCCAGAGCAGAGACGTTAATAGGTAACAAGTCTACGATTACGTTAGTAACCTAGTTTCCAAGTCTCGTACATTTAACAAGCAGATAAGGGGCTCAGAGCTGTTTTTAGAATATTTTCAGGGAAATGTAAAGTCTAAAGAGAGTGGTAACGAGGTGTGTTTAAGAAAAATCAGCTGAAGAGGTATTTGTAAGTGTTGTAAGGATTTTCAAGTATATCCTGCAATAGGGGATCGGACAAAAAAAACTAATCAGTCCGTCAGATAGATTTCCAAAAAATATTAAACACATATTTTTTCTTTTTTCACGTAAACAAACAATGAAGACGATACAGTGCTTTGAAAACTCGTGTGACGTAATTTTCTAAGACATTAGGTATGACATTTTTTACCGGTGTGAGACGTCACAACCGGACACAAATTTGACGCGTTTTATCTTTGTCAATTTTAATTGATTTGATAATCTAACAGACGGACTAATTAATCATATTTTTTTACCCAGTCCGATCCCCTATTAAATATAACATCACGCCTGTACTCTCCGAAGGATAAGGTTGAGGTGTACCTAATAGTACACCCACATTTAGCCAGTTATGTTTACGTCTCATGTAATACATGCGAGCGTTTTGCCATCAACGTGGCACAAATGCAGACTCCGTGGTTGTTACATATCTGATGGAAAAACCCATAACCATAATTGCACGACCTGGGAATCGGTCTTTTTTTAGGGAACAAGTCCACCACACTATTCCCAAACCACTGTAACTCCTGTAAGCCAGAATCAACAGTGGCGACCACAAGAAAACCGACGAGAAAATGAAGCTCGACGAAGTCCCAGAGAAACGATTTAACTGTCTTGGATTCCGCAACGAAATTAACCAGCAAAGGATAGCAGAGGAATAGGAAAAACATAATTTCCACTTCCACAGTAGTCGCGATCTATATCCACCAATTGACAACATTTCATATTTTTAACTTGTGAGTATTATTATGTAATATAAAAGCAAATCCAAAACTAGGACACCCATATTTTTTTGTTTTTCGAAATTATGTACTTTTCATTCATAATTTTAAGTTTCAAATTCGGCGCGTTCTAAAAAGATGTAAGCGCCAAATGACGTCATTCTTACGGTGGAATGGCGATATAACCTTTGCTTTACTGTGACACGACAAAAAAAATTGAAAAGTGTGACACTTGTCTTGTCGTTGTCACTTTGGCAGCTTGTCGTACTCGTTGGCGCAGGCTGGTACAAAACAATATTTTGGTTCCTTTATTGGCGTATATGTTTCTTTGGGATCCATTTTATTGGGGAAATATCAATCAAAAGTTGATAATACTAACAGTAAGCGTGTCGAGTTTGAAAAATAAATTGTTCAATTTTATGAAAAATGTAAACTTCAGTGACATTCAACATTGACAAATTGACGTCTTGTTTGACATTATTGTTTTCATAAAAAATATTGAATGCTTATGCAAAGATAACTACATCATTCTACCGTATATATGATGTCATCACATGTTTTTTGGTTTTCATTTTTTTTCTCAGAAATAAAGGAATCAAAAAATAAATAAAATACATGTATGAACTCAGGATACGAAAATAAAGAAATGGTATTTTTATTTTAAGGTGGTGTCAGTTTTGAAATGTTGTGAATTGAAATGGTATGCAAACTTGAGTGTTCATTCCGCGAAAGATTTCCAGACTTTTAGATGCGAGATGCAGCAACGCCTCAAAAAATGTGCACAAGCAGAAAAAGCAATGACAATTATTATGCCATGCACGTGCACGCATACGTAATACTCGAGATGTGTTTCGCCCCTTCACGGGAAATCCTCAGGAGATGCTGAGTGGTGCATGGCATGTTAATTATTATCTGCTCTTAATCAGGTAATTGGTCCACCTCATACCTCATTTAAATAAGAATATTAGACAAACAATCATTATTATTACATTTTTCGGGTATTTGATTAGACGATATTGTTTTTTTTACGACAAGGTTTTTTAATAAAGAAGAATGCGATGAATGTATGACAATTATAAAACATCCTACTTAATATGATAAATGCGAAAGTTTGTGAGGATGTTTGTTACTCTTTCACGCAAAAACTACTAAACGGATTTGGATAAAATTTAGTACACAGATACTTTATAACCTGAATTAACACAAAGGATAGTTTTTACCCCGATTTTATCTTCGGGCGGAACCGCTGGCAACAGCTAGTCTACAATATCGTGTAAATTATGTTGGAAACATATTTCAACGAGACCCATTTGCTACCATGCCCGTAATAGTAACTGCACTGATTTTTACGAACAGCACAAATGTTTACGACCCACCATAAAATATAGGCTGCATTTTATTTAATTCTACATTATCAAATAACCCCTCCCGCTCTTGGGCAGAGAAAAGGGAGTGTCAGACTTTTACTGACTAAAAACCACCCGTGTTCCTTCTTAGCCCTATATGTCGAAGCCGCGATAATTTGTGAACAACACGCAGCCCCGACGGGGACCCGCAGCCCCGACGGTTGACTATCAACCTTGCCAAGGAGTATCATATTACCCAGTGCTAACTGGGTTATGAAGGTCACATAGGTAGTCACTCCATGTAAAATATTGATATTGAGCTGCATCCGTTTGGACTGGAAGCCGACCCCAACAAAAGTGAGAAAAGGCTAGCTTACAGTGGAAGGAAAGATTATTTATTTACCACTAATTATAGCGACATTACAGTTTCGTCGAATATGAAGCTAAATTATGAGACAAAATAGGTAAATTACTTTTTGTAACAAAGGATAAATACGATATCCACTAATTGTAAAACCCACCCACGAGTTCAAGAAAATTCAACTCCCAAAAGTCATTATCTACATCAGACAAAAGGGTCAAACTATTTGCCTCTATTTGACATTTAGAAACTGGTTAAACAAAAAATAAGGAACTGGTTTCAACCGAAAGGACTAAAAAAGGTTATAAAACGTCTTTGTAAATAGGTAAAGAGACCTTGCTGAAAATTGATGTCATACTTAGGATAAGTCTTCCAAAAACTTGAAAATTGTTTAACTCCTCTAATTATTCATGCCTCTTTAAATGTGTTAAAAGAGGCAACAAAAAATGGAAAAAAGTGGCAGTCGGAAAAAAGCGGCATTACAAAATTTACACTATAGCGCCATCTATGCCGCAATTGTAGATCTAACATCAAAATTTTGAATCACGCTAATAATGTCTAAATTGTCTAAGCTACTTTGCCTGCCATTACTTACAGGAAAATAAGTTTTTAATAGCGGTCTGTAACTTACATTCCACAAAAAGAAACAGGATGAAATGTTAAGCTCGGTTCCCACGGTGCGTGATATCGCAGAAGGACGCGGACCAGCTCGCACGACACGCCTGCCGCCGTGGGAACGGTCTCGTCCGTGGTAGCACAGGACGTCTGTGGCGGTGTGCCGGTAACCGTCGCGAGGCGGTAACTTCGAAGGTGCGGTGAAAAGTGAAAGAGAGCGACGATACGTTCTCTTTCACTTTGCATTTAGACATGAAGCTATCAAAAGATCTACACAGACCGACACGCTCCGTTCACCCTGACCTGTGTGCGTTGCCGTCTGTGGTCGTCGGCTGTGCGTGATGATCCGCAGAATCACGCACCGTGGGAACCCAGCTTAAGACTATAGTTGCGACACTTTCGCTTACAAGTCGTATTTTTATTTAATAGTACTAAAAACAAACTACTATTACTACTACAAACTACTACACACACACTATTATTGTACTATTGAAGACAAAGAGGTACCTATGTACTCGGAAACCAACAAAAAAAAAACAAAAAGCCCTACTACCATACTACGCGTCTCGTGTCAATGAAACATTAACGGTTAACACGTATAACTAGCATTATTTTACTCGGCAAAAACATAAAATGAAAATGTTACTGCGGACGGAGGGCGGGGGTTATAAATCCTTGCGACCGTACAGTCGCAGCGACAAATCGTTGATGGCGTTTTCATATAAGCGATTATTAGATTCATATTCGTTTGTTATGCTTTCCTAGTGTTTGTGTTATAGTAGTTAGGTTTTTATGCGTTATTTAAGTTTTTGATTAGTGCTGGCTTTAATGAAACATGAAGAATAACTGTGTGTTGTTTTAGTTTTAGTAAATTATACAGTTTGTAATTATTATTTTAGACACTGCAGTACCTTTTTTGGATATGAATAAAACATTTCAACATTACACTTTTTTGTTTAATTTGTTGTGCACTTATTGCATGTGCCAAAATAACTGTTGTTTTCTCTTTAAAAAATGAAGATAAAAACGGTGATTAATAGACGCTAATATTGTCTCAAAAAGTCCACAAATTATCTCTATAACATTTACTAGTCACAACAGTGCAAGTCATAGCTACTCTAGTCTTTTAGTAATAGTGAAAAAAACAAAACACTGTCATTATTACGTCATCAAGGTGATACAATCCCCCTAACCACATCACAATAAACCTCGTCAAGCCTTCGCTTGGGGTAAACCCTTACCCCTCCCATTATTTACCAGTGCAATAATTATCAATTACCTCGAGACTGAGCAGGCACTGTTAATATTTAAGCGAGAAGTTTCTAATTTTGGGTGCTTTGTGATAGCTCTGGCTGTATTATGGACAATGACAATCGTAAACCAGGCTTGGTAAACGTTTTGCTCAAATTGAGGCTTCCCAAGGGGTACCTGCATTAAGCATCATGATTTAGAGACGGATTGATGATGCTATTCCTGTATTTATGGACGGATAATGCTGCTAATAGTAGTGGTTATTTAGGTGGTTGGCTGAAGTGACTTTAGTAGGGCTGGCTTAAATTTTGATGTTTTTATCACAGATTTTGTCCCAATACGAGAAAAGAAGAGAGAAAATCGGGTGCAATAGTCAAATTTTATACAAATTAGATACCTACTTTAAACCAGCACCTCAATGTCAAAACACATCTTCAATAGTAATCCGAAGGTTTTCATGGAAATTCCTAGATTGTTGCACGAAATATTAGAAAAAACTCGTTTACTCGATAGCTTAGACAATTAATTGAATGTCAGTGACCTGCTAAAATGTAGATACTGCCATTGAAAGTGTCTTACACAATTTCCCCACAGAATGATGTTATTTTCCCGAAAAAACGTAAAACCTTATTTTCCCGCAGCCAGAATTTAAAAAGAGAAATGGTCACAACATAGGTACTTCTAATATTTTCGTTTGTTCTACGCAAAACAAGCCTCCCAAAAACAAAAAATGGCGGATACGTTTTGTGCCTGACTGCACATATTAACATCTCACAGCTACTTACTCCCTTTGAATGTACGTGTTGGAGGCGTCAATCTTCTCTTTCAGGACAGAATTTATTAAGTAGACCTAAATAGGCTTAATTTGTTGAACCTAAACAAAGAGGCTTTTCTTCGAAAATTAATGTGTTTATCGTACGCTACTTAGGAACAAGGGCGACATAAATAAAAGAAGGTAGAATTAAATTAGTAAGAATGTGGTTCGAATAACTAGAAATACGTTGTCTCAGTCCTCCTTCAAACATCTTGGTATAATTATGCTAAATTCTATGAGTCTAGGCTTTTATTTATTATTTATTTAAACTTTATGCACAATAGTGATACACAGGCGGACTTAATGCCACAAGGCATTCTCTACCAGTCAACCTTAGGGTCAAACAAGACAACATTGTGGTAGGCTACAAACTAACTAGAAAAAAAAAAAAAAAATACAGTATCAATTAAAATATATATATACTTATATTAATACTAATACACATATAAAAATAACATAAACTAATAAATATTGCAAGAAATACCAAAATAAAACATAACTGGTAATTACCATGACTAACTTGTAAAATAGCTATTTGGTCTGATTTAAATAGTGGGAACGTACTTTCCTTTTAAAAGTGAATGCGAATGTGGTGCTTTTCTCAATCATGTTGGGGTCAGGTTTCAGTCTTACCGGATTCAGCTGCATAATAGTATTGTATATGAAGCTACTGCCTAGCTGACCTCCGGGGTAATGCCAGCGGAGGCTTTTGCCAGAACTACTAAAGTATGAAAGTTGCCAATCACATTTGAATAAACGGCACGACGGGTTGACGGCACGGTTGGCGCAGTTGGTCAAGCAATGGACTGCTGCGCTGCGTGTCGCAGGTTCGATTCCCGCACGGAACAAATATTTGTATGACCTACAGATAGTTGTTCCTGGTCTGGGTATTTGTGTATTTGAGTTTAAATGTTTGTGAACGCACCCACGATACAGGAGAAATTCCTAGTGTGGGGCAACGTTTTTAAAAAAAAGAAAACAGGTATTATAAGTTAGCAGCCAATTTCCTTAGCAATTTGTTTCTCTTACTAGGAACCTTCCTACCACCAGTACCAGTAATCAATTGGGCGATTATACATGCATACGTAGAAATTGAGTCTGTCTCCGATAAAAGGCCAGAAAATATGCTTGTGAACCAGTCAATGAAACCTTCACATCGTACGCACCGTACAAAATTAGCGTTAAATTAAGTCAGTACATTATGTGCGTACTTACACACACGTATGTGTATGATGGCGTATATTTTACGCTCCATAAGGCTAGGGTTGCTATACGTTCGGAATTTTCCGGATAAGTACGGAATTTCAGTTCCGTTTCCAGAAAGCAGGAGAAATTTGAATTCTTCTGGAACTTTCTAAAATAAAAGAGTCCACAAACGACCAAACCAATAGGGATGTTTACTGACTTAAAAAAATGTGATTCTAATTAGTCCGTCTGTTAGATTATCTAAAAATATTGGATACTTGTTTTTTGTTCTATCAAATCAATAAAAATTGACGAAGATAAAACGAGTCAAAGATTTGAGTGGGGGTTGGTGACGTCACTGACCGCTAAAACAAGTCATAAAAATGTCATAATAAAGAACTATGTGTCCAATATTTTTTGATTATCTATATGACGGACTAATTACTTTTTTTTTTGGGATCTACCCTATTGTTTGTAGGGTCAGAAGAATAGGCCGGGTGTTAAGATCTCAGCTCCCATACAAAAGGGAGAAGTCTTCAACCAAATGGGCGTTGTGTATGGTGGGTTACTAGCCGACAGTAAGTTGATGTCGGGTTGTTGTATATAATATTTTAAGTCACGGATGACTTCAACTGCGCGATTTCGAAATCTGATGTTAGTTCCTTCACTTGTGTCATAGTTGGCGCTGTAGTACTTTTTGTAGTGCTGCTACAGTTTTTAGCTTTTAATAAAAACGACGTAGGAATCACCGGCAAACTTCTGCAAAACTCAGTTCTTTATTAAATAGTTATAAGAGTTTACGTCTTTAATCATGAAGAACTGATAAACATTTGTGTTGCTCTGTAACCAAATACATATATACATTACATTTACACATCATAACATTATATCTACATTTTAAACTAATTGTAATTGATACACACCTGTAACCAAAGAAACGACATTTAATGTCGATCATTCCCTCTTTCTTAACAATACTATATTTCTTTAATTCTAACATAAAATATATTTCGTAAGACAACGCGACAACGTCAAAATCTCCATTTGCCACCATCTGTGACCATAGGCAATAAATACATGGAGGTTTTATATGGTTATAAAACAATAACAAAATAAGGTTGTATTGCACATTCAATGGATAGAAAAGTTCGTAATTTTCGTCAAATACCCGGAATTTTCTCCGAAAAACTTATTTATGATTCTGGGAACCCTACATAAGGCGTAAGGTCCTTATTTGAATAGCAACGCGCAATTTGTATTCGCACGCAACAACAATGTAATTGTTTGCGATAATGTATTATTTATTTGTAGGAGGTTTTTGTGTGTATAATATGTATTGTACTTTTGTGTGTTTTTGTTTATATCGTTTAGGGTCAGTATTTAAGATTGTTTATTTCCGTGACTTTAGTACCGAAGAAAAGGCCAATGAAATGAGTTCGTAACTTTCAAAGTATGATTGTGGGGTGAATTTCTTTCTTACATTGTGTTACGGAATTATGGAAAAATTGGACTCGTTTGTAAATTAAGTAATGAATGGCTAGATTGCGGATCCCAAGTTTGCTCCCATTGATGGGTATAGGTTTAGTCCTTTTCAATAACTGGTAAATTGGTAATATAGGAGTCTAACACTGCTACTTTTTTTTCTGGGGGTGGGAAATCATGCGGTAGGAACTCTCTACCGCGAGTGTCAGACTTCTACTGACTAAAAACCACCAATGTTCCTTCTTAGCCATTTGTGCCGAGGCCGCGGTATCTCTTTCGGACAACCCTCCACCCCGACGGGACTACTACTTTACTTTGAGAATTATAAGCATTGATAACATGTGATGAGTTATGAGTCGAGCTCCACGATAACTGACAAATGCTTGCACTGACTGGACGGGTCCACTCAAATCTGTGTGGTGCTATCTTCAAAAGACCATCCCAGACATTAATCTGCATAGTCTTCATGTGTGTATTATACCAATATTATGTCTGGACCTTAAACCTATTGTTAACCCAAACGATTTGAAAAAGATTAAAAGAGTTACTTTGGAGTTTTTTTTCCGGTTCTTCGGTTTTGATTTTGATGGTAAATGTAATGTTATATATAACATGTGATGGAAAATGTAATGTTTGACTAAATAATAAAAGTAGCTCGGATCAATCTTCAGGTTGCCAGTGGATGGGTGACAATCCTGTACATGTCGAGTTTACTCTGTGCTTCTAAAAGTCCCGGCTGCCATATCCAGATCTCTGACAGTTATTACAGCTTCGTCAGTGGCCCGAAAGTCTAACAATCAGTCTTATCGTATCCGGTTTTATTTGACGCCCGACCTCAACAGCTAGGCAGATGTTGAGGTTTGACTTCTAACCTCCTAGCTTTAATGAAGAAACCTAAATAAAATTAATTAAATTCGACTTGAATAGGGATGTTAACTAAAAGAATCTAATTTGTCCGTCAGATAGATTTCCGAAAAATATTGGACACGTATTTTTTAATTTTTCACGTAAACAGACAACGAAGACGATACAATGCTTTGAAAACTCGTGTGACGTATTTTTAGTATGACATTCTTTAGCGGTCAGTGACGTCACAAACCCCCACTCAAATCTTTGACGCGTTTTATCTTCGTCAATTTTTATTGATTTGATAAAACAAAAAATACGTATGCAATATTTTTCTATAATCTAACAGACGGACTAATTAGAATCATATTTTTTTAAGTCAGTAAACATCCCTTTTCACAACCCACAACAAAAATAAATTTTCTTAACTCAACTAATACCGGCTCGACCACAGCTCATAAAATTCGTGTTAAAATATAAAACGCATTAACCTAATCCAGGGACATTATAATTACGCACAATAATCTTTTAATATAAGCTTTAAAGTCCGTAGGTCATCGTTACATTAACCTACATCGTTAGTTAAATAATATGATTCTACATCTAATCTTATTATATTTAATAGGGTACTGTGGAAAGGCTAAATAATTGTGCTCTGAGGCAGGTGCGTTGCTTTATACTATTTATTTCATCGAAACAGCTCATCAATCATCGCGAAGATAGGAAGAGATCTGCAGTTTATACCAGAAACATTCAGTACAGTCTTACCAAATGTATGCGTTGCGGAGGTCAAATAGGCAGTCGCTGCATGTAAAATACGGGTATTCAGCTGCATCTGGTTAGACTGGAATCCGACCCCAAGATAGTTATTTTTTTTTTTTTTTTAAATGGGACAAGCCCGCCTCACTATTCCCAAACCACTGTAACTTCTGTAAGCCAGAATCAACAGCGGCGACCATAAGAAAAGCGCCGAGACAACGAAGCTCGACGAAGTCCCAGAGAAATGATTTGACTGTCTTGGATCCCGCAACGAAATTAATCAGAAAAGAATAGCGGAGGAGTAGGAAAAGCAGAAATTTCCACTTCCCTCCATATCAGCAGGAGACAGAAAAGAACAAGGCCAATAGGCACACAGGGACGCATACAACTGGGATAAGCCCAGTTGCCTAGCACCACGGATATTGTTGTCATTAATATTACTGGGTCCTAAGTTGTGAGCTGTTATATCTGATTCCAATAATAGGTATGACAAAAATGCTTGAACGCACGGAAATTTGTTCTAGTTTCTACAAGGTCCGTATAGTAAATAACTCCGGATGTAACCTGTACACTATCCAACATAATATTGCGTTCATTCTGCCAAAGACTACACTCCCATAAAATGTGATGTGCAGATTGTTCATATTCGCAGTCAGATGTAGAACATTGACAAAAAGGCGACGCAACAAGCTTGAAGGAAAATAATTTACTCTTAAAGTTACCATGACTAGTGAGAAATTGGGCAACACAGTGATCCACCTCCAGCCATGTCCTGGCCAGCCGCTCACGAACGGATGGAAAGAACTGGTGGAGGTGTCGGCCTTTGATGGAATTATCCCACCTACATTGCCATTCTGACAAAAGATCCTCCCAGACGTCAGTCTGTGGTTTAAGTAATCTAGCTATTTTAGTACGGTCACGTTGTGTTAAAAAGTCTGCGTCCGCGGTCTCTCGTGCGCAATAGTACATTAAAGCACGGCGCTGCACTTCGAGATCGACTGGAAGTACCCCTGCCAGTACCGGTAAGGCTTCAGTACTAACCGTCCTATACGCTTTACACAAGAAAATCAAGGCCAACCGCTGGCTTTGAAGTAATTTACGTCGTGCCGCTCCTATGGTGGCCCTATCGGCCCAAACTGGTACCCCGAACAACATACACCCCAAGTAAGTAGCCCCATAGATCGTCTTCAGAGTTACAAATGATAAACCCCACGTAGATTTAGATATTCTCGTTAAGGCATAAAAGTTCTTTTTAGCTTTTTCACCGACGGTTTTTATATGTTCAATGAATGAAAAATTCCTCTCTAAGACAAACCCAAGGTAGCACACGGACTCCTTCTTTTTCACGGGAACGTTATTAAATTTTATACTGGGGCATGATTTAAGATTACCTTTTAAAAGAAGTTGATAAGTTTTATGTGGTGCAAAGGTCAGACGGTTACGATCACCCCACTGGGATATTAATTTTAGGCAAGTGTCAGCCAAATTTTCGAGTCCAGCCCGAGTACTTGACTGAATGAGCAGCAGGCCGTCGTCCGCGTAACCGGTTAATGAACAGCCGCATGGAAGTGGAATCGCGAGGAAGTCATCAAACGAAGAATATAGTTAGGCAAAGCCTAGGCAGATGATGATGACCAGCGTGTACCAGAATGTCCCATAGAGATAATTGCTCAGTATGATGGTGTTAATCACACCCTGGTATATGGTCACATCTTTTTGGTACACGATGTATCGTCATCATAATCTTTTGTATAATTATCACTTGCTTCGTTGAAGAAAATATTGTGAGGTAACCAACATTCCTTTTTTTTTTTGGCGGGTGGAAAATCATCGAATAACCCCTCCTGCTCTTGGGCAGAGCGAAAGGGAGTGTCAGACTTCTACTGACTAAAAACCTCCCATGTTCCTTCTTAGCCCTCTATGTCGAGGCCGCTATAACTAGTGTACAACCCGCGGCCATAACCAACATCCCTGAGAGATATTTTTGACGGCTTAATAGGCAACATAAAAACCCTGACACCAGGTTAGGCACTAACCTTACGTTATAGAAAGAAGAAGACTTACGAGGTCAACGATACAAGACAAAACTGTACCATTTTCGGGACCATAAACAAGAGTTTCGCATCTATAAATTAATTATTCTTATAGCCCTAACCTTTTTTATGTGTAATTAAGTATTTTACATCCAATGTTTTGGAGAGCGTACGTATTCATTAAGAGGTACCTATTTATAAATGTCTCTTTAAGCGTTATGGCTTTAAGTGCTTGTTTAGGAGATCAGATTAGATTGAGAGGGTTTGTAAAGCTTTTTTGTGTGTTTGATAAGATTTTGAGAGTAGGTAAATAAATATTTACTAGATTTGGGTTTTGTGTGTGTGTTTGTTTGTGTAGAGCAGTGGTGGCCCAGTGCTGGCGACCCCGACTTACGAACAGGGAGTCGCCCAGTTAGGCGTATTAGTTTGTGTAATTTATTTTATCACCACTGCTCTCAAAACGGTGAAGGAAAACATCGTGAGGAAACCGGCATGTCTTAGAACCAAAAATTCGAAGACATATGACCTAACCTAACCGCACTGGGCAAGAGTGGTGGTTTATAGCTCATCCCTCTCAGAGGGAAGAGGAGGCCTGAGTCCCTGCAGTGGGAACGTTATAGGCTGATGAAGAGATTTGTTTAACTGATTGACTGACTCTTACTGTGGAGTCAAAAAATCAATCAAAATCAAAATCATTTATTTCAAGAAGGCCAATTACAGGCTCTTTTGAATAGTCGAACAAATACTAAATTTTAATAAGTTAATAAACTAAGGTACAGTCCCACTCACAAGGCATAATAACTGTCAGTGTACTGTAGTTGCCGATTCCAAAGCGTTGGTCTCATGAGAAGAATGGCAAGAAACTTCATGGACACTCTTTTAAATCATAATATTGTTACAAAACTTTGGTTACATCATTCATATTGAAATTGGTATATTATCATGTGAGAACGATGAAGCAAGATGTGCACGATAAGTGTCGAAAGTACAGCCAAAACGACGATTAAAAAATAATATAATAATTTAAACAAGCCGTGCGATACGTCATTCCGAAAGTTACTACGTCGAATTACACAGCGCCGAATGTTTGCAACAACGAAAACTCCGAGAACGAAAGGACGCAGCGACGCATACCGAACAACGAATGCACGAGACTTCGAATCACGGAACAACAATTTATGCACGTTACAACACCGAATCATGTGACCCCGAAATAACGGAACAACGAACATATCTCCGACAGCAAAGAAATGAAACAAAATCAAACCCACTAGTGTACACAGTATAAAACAGAAATAATCTGAAAAGAAAGAAAAACTACAATCCTAACTAAAAATAATTATAACAGTGTGCATCATGGCTGCGCCAAATAAGCAAGGTTCCACAAAATATGGGGGTTTTCAACTGGCCTTGAATTTAGAAAACCTACGGATGTAAAACAGTGAATTAACCCTTCATACATACGTCAACCAAGCATTCTGTACATCAAACTAAGTTACGATAAAACTCAACGTAGCACTATTAAAACATTGTGCTAGTGGATGCTTTGAATAGTTAATGGGTCATGAAGGTAATTCAAGTAAAGTTATAACCTAAAAAACTAGTATTCAAAAAACAACTGTGAAAATTGTGGAACTTTGACCCCCAATATCTCCGTAACTAGGGGGTTCCCAGGTATGGTCAAGAACCAAAAAAATATCGCAGTGGTGGGGAGAACAAGTGCCTTTCGTTTGCGTTAAGGGTACTTTTACACCCTTTATACAGGCTGTAAACCAACCCTTCACGAAACCGTCAACCAAGCATTAAATACATCAAATTAAGAACCCCTATGCACATTATATTGCTGGGAAACGATTTTTTTAGGTGTGAAAAATCACATTTTACGGTAAAACTCAAAGAAGCACTCTTTAAACATTGTGCTAGTTGATGCATTGAATAGTGAATGGGTTATGAAGGTAATTCAAGTAAAGTTATAAACTGAAAAACTAGTATTCAAAAAACAACTATGAAAATTGTGGAACTTTGACCCCCAATATCTCCAAAACTAGGGGGTTTCCAGGGAGAGCATGGTGTTAAACAAAAAAAAATATAGCAATGATGGGGAGAATAAGTGCTTTCGGATTCGTTAAGGGTATTTTTACACCTTTTATATTGTGACAATGGCTGTGGTGCTTGTGAATAGGTACTTACATAATGTAAAATCGATTTGTGTACAAAAAATAAACATTTAATGTTGTATGTTTATTTATAACACCTAATAATAAAATAAACCACAAAATAATGTATATCGTAAAAGTACAGTAACAAAACAAAAAAAATATAGATATAATAAGCACGGACGTATTATAATAACACCTATTTGATACGATTAACGAACTATTAACTTATAATACGCGTAATAGTTAAGTATACCCAATTTCATCGTTACTACGAAATACTGCGGTAAAGGAAACACACGAAATCTTACCTCTTTTCACAAAAATACGCCCACAGATCATCAAGAATTCAGAAGGCACTAACAGCACATTAGATAACACACGTGTACATTATATATTGAACATTCATACACGTATAACACGTGTATATAAACAAGTACTGAGCTGGCGAACATCTAGGCTGTTTACAAAGGAGGTTAAGAACCTTTTTGGGTTTCTACTGTCGTATCTAGCCATGATTTTGATGACTTGCTCGACTTATGAAATAAGTGTTAGAACAAGAGAGTAAGATTGTATACAGAGTCATAATAAATCATCTCGAGAAACTCAACAGATGCGATAATTAAATCCAAAGATAAAATTAAAACAATATTTTCTGAGCTTACAAGTAACTAAATATGGTAATTGGTCGTGGAAAAATAATGTACCTAATCTTTTTGTTTGTGTTTTTCAAGTGATGATATCAATATTTATCTATCTCCGAAATTACCGCAGTCACCTTGAATATGGCAGTCAAATTTGGAATCCGAATAGGCATGACGAAAGATTTTGAAATCCCCTTCCGTAATGTGGGTACATCTTTTTTATTTACGAAAAAACCTTTATTTCAGTAATAAAGTAAAGTTTAACGAAGATATAAGCCATTTTTGAAAAAATAATTAAATAGAGCGCGAAAACAGCTCGCAGTGTCATGGCGTCGGGTCTGACGTCACGCCTATGTAAACATGGAAATGTCAAAGCGCAGCTAGAGGAAACTAAAACAAACATTACCATAATTCGTGTGTTAAAAATGAATAACAAAGTTTATAAGTGGTGTGCGGTGCCTCAGTGTAAAAACACATCAATAGCAATAGTTTTAGCATTACATTGAATGCCAAAAATGTTGTCCTCTGGACCTGCATAGCTGACCCGGTAGTAACAACCTACTATCATAATGATAGTAGGTTGTTACTATGAGAAAAGATACTAGTACATGCTTTGTAGTTACAGAAATTTACTCCTTTTGTTGGTTATTAACTCAGTAGCAAACTTTTATTACAAGTTGCGAAGGAGCTAACCTCAAAAATAAACTGACAAGTTTATTGTAAAAATAACATATGAAAGTGAAAATAAACTAAACTCCTACAAGCTCAAAACGAGTTTGTTGTATTTTTATAGTGTTAGATACTTACAAAATTTACTTACAGGGAGGTTTTCACATTTCGGAACTCGGACGAGCAAAATTCTTTATTTGACCCAAGGAAATCGCCCAACATCAGTAAATCTATCCTGGGCAAATTTGAACTGTTTGCTTTTACAAAGCCTGATTCCATTGCTAAAGATGTTCACAAAGTATTGTAGTAACAAAAAAAATATCCAAATGCGTAATCGGCAACAAAACAACACAGTGAGCTAGTGACAGCTAGTGATGTTTACATTGGCGTGACATAGTGCGCTATGATTGGTGTTTCAATCAAAATGGCCGATATCAGTATTTTAATCTTTTATTTTATTAAAAATCTTACTAATCTTAATTTTTTAAATAAAACTAAATCAGTGTTTCAAATTCTTCTCGTATGTAATTTCCCCTAATATCATTAAATCATTGATTCTTTGACTATGTCGTCACGCCTATTATGCAGTGCATTCAGACAGATTGGAACGAATACAAAGGAAATTCACGAGATACTTAGGTTATAAATTTAAAATCCCTTACCTGAGTTACAAGGAACGATGCGTTCGATTCCACTTACTTCCACTTGTAACTCGGAGAAATATATCTGACATACGGTTCCTAGTGAAAATAGCACAATCAAGGATCGGATGTCCTGAACTTCTTTCTAAGCTATCCCTGAATGTTCCACCTCGGCATTCGCGCTTGAGAAATCTACTTCGTGCTCCTTACGCCCGCACAGTTTACCGTAGCAATTCATTTTTGCTTCGCTCAACTAAAGCATTTAACCAACTTGTAATGAACGAACACCCCTCAATTGATTTGTTTGCAAGCAGCTTAGTGACAATTACTACTGCCCTGGCTAAAAGCTCTGTTGTTTGTAATGAATTTCAATAGTATACGTTAAATTTATATTGTTTGTCTACATAAGTTCTTGTTATATTAATTTTATTTCTTGATATTATGCTTAGATATTAGTTTGTGCAACAATAGTTTATTGCTAACTGTGGAGGCTTGTAAATGGCTTGTCGTTGATTACCTCACTATAAATGTTTGTATTGTTAGCTGTAAGCCACCCAAACACAATAAAATAAAATAAAATAAAAATAAAATAAAATTAAGTTATATTAATCTTATATTCTGAACACAAGCAGTTGATAAAATGTGTTAGGTACTTACAGACATAAAATACATATTTAAGGGACTAGTTGAAGTTTTTACCTAATATTTTCCCTACTTAGACGCAACCAATACAATATATCGTCTAGCCTATATCTTTTAAAAATACGCGATAAAAACTTAGAGAGTAAGGTTAAAATATTCTAAGTTGTAAAGAAGACTACTAAAATATCGTAGGCACTTTCACGATTCATGTGCCCACTATAGAACCTAATATCTAGGCTATCGGAATACCTATGCATAAATAACGAGGCCTAACATGAGCAATACCTAATAAAGACCAACTAAACGCCTCACTTCTGTATATTCCCTCTTTCTCCCTGCCATTTCACTCTCCTCAATATTTAATTCAACTGCAATAATGCAAGTCGATACGATTACCGTATACCGCAAGGAATAACCGAGGTAAAAGTGCGTAAAATATACAAGGAAACAGGTAAACATTTCTTCTGATAGCAGAGAGCCAATATTTACGAAGCTAACACGATCCTAAGGGAAATAGTGTCGAATATGAGCCGTATTCCGCCATCTTGCTTCCACATGGTATAAAAACTAGGCGTTGCGGTTCCTTTTACTTCTTTTTTGTGTGTTTTTGTAATATTTGAGGGGAAGTCTTTGGAACTGGTTTGTCTGGATATTAGATTCTGTGTTTGTAAAAACAGTTTGCACAGAATATAAAAATCTTTTCAATATTTCGGAGGCAATTGGATGAAAATAGTTTGCGCGGCTAATCTCCGCGTATTGCAAAAGTGGGGAGCGTGGGTAGGTCTAAGTATTAAATGGATAAAGTTGTCGAGTTGTCTGTTGTTGACTGTATATTAACTAGATCAAACAGATATGTATAATTAATACAAAGGGTCTACTTTTTGAAGGTTATGTAACTAAAATAAAGTAAAAACTTTTTGTTAACTATTTTGTCCTGATACCTGCGGACGGGACACAAAACGATGTTGACAAAATTGAAATTACAGTACAACTAAAACGTGAAAAGTTCAAATAAAGTTACTAAACAGGTCAAAGGGTACTAGGAAAAATAATCCTTTCATCATCTAAATATTAAATTATTAAAACTCTGACCACTTAAAATGCTATGTCAGTTTTATTTAAATAACTGCCTGGCTTTTATTTATTGCTCAAAGTAATAGATAGAGTACCTACATAAATTATCACATAATATTTTTTAGCACACTAGAAGTTGATTTCAACTAGTTGGCAAAAGAGCTAAGCAGATGATGGATATCCGAAAGACCATATACGAAAATGCTACGGAAAACGAAAACCTAAACCAGTCATAAACAATAATACATTTCTAGATAGGCTATGTTTACTAGCACAACTGTAGGCTTTAAAAGCCTGGCTTTTAGTGGTCCTGCGCCAAAATGTTGTTTCACCCCACTTACTTGCTTTTGGATAATTTAATACACTATGCTCTAGTTTTTAAATCCTTTAGATTACGATGACTGTCGTTTTGGTTGAGGGTACGAGCGCGAATGTTGAGCATGAGGTCCTCGGTTCGATTCCCGGTTCGGGCTTTGTTATTGGGTATTTACATCGATAACTCAAAAATCAAAATATTTTTATTTCACATAGGCCTACATGGGCATTATAAAACGTCGACAAAAAGGGGGCACGGTTCGGAGCATTGGTCGATTCCTAAGGAGAAGAACCGGCTAGAAACTCCAAAGGTTACTCTTTTAATCTTTTAAAATCGTTTGGGTTAACAATAAGTTTAACAATATGGTCCAGACAACTTGGTATAATACACACATGAAGACCATGCAGATGAATGTTTGAGATGGTCTTTTAAAGAAAGCACCACACAGATTTGAGTGGACCCGTCCAGTCAGTGCAAGCATTTGTCGGTTATTGTGGAGCTCGACTTATAACTCAAGGAGCTCAACGTCACGACGCACAATACGAAAGAAAGGACATTTGGGTGGGTCACATATAGTACTCAAACTGCCAACACAATACTATACTAACAACTGATAATTTCTAAATACTCAAGAAGTCTGGAATTGTGCCCGGTTGACGGCAATAGGCTCGCTCCCTATTCTATGGGACCTAAACATAACTGATGTAGGTGTACTCATGGGTACACGTTTGCCCAACCCTACGGGGATTACAGGCGATATGTTGTGTTATGTTGACAAAACAATTTTAAAAAGAAAACCTCACTCAAAAGAACACAACTCATGCATGTCAATTATGGAACTCCCCACACGATCGCATTCGCCACAATATTCAACATTTTCAAATAAAATAGCTCCTAATGCTTCATTTCCTATTCCGTTCCTTATAATGGTTCTTTGGGCAATTAAAAGAGAAAATGGCGGCCAATTACTAACATGATTCTGCATTAGTGAATCAGCATTTGTATGTGACTTCATTGTGGAAAGAATTTGGGGTTCGCGTATGAATGTGGATTGGAGAGTTAGTTTTACTGGAAGAACTACCAATATTTTATATATTTTATACTTCTGCCGGTATAATTCAAATTGATGTTTACTGACTAAAAACAACTAATTTTAATTAGTCCGTCTGTTACAAAAACCGAAAAATATTCAATACGTATTTTTTATTGTATCAAATCAATAAAAATTGACGAAGATAAAACGCGTCAAAGACTTGAGTAGGAGTTTGTGACGTCACTCACCGATACAAAAATGTCGTACTAATGCCTTAGAATATGACGTCACACGAGTTTTCAAAGCACTGTATCGTCTTTTTGTTTGTTTACGTGAAAAAATAAAAAAAATAAACGTGTCCAATATTTTTTTGGAAATCTATCTGACGGACTAATTATATATTTTTTGTTAAGTACCCATTATAAGGCTTAAAGCTGTCTGAACGTATGGCGAAATATGAGTCTTCTAAGGGTCGGTTACTAGCCCTAGGTAGATAATGCTGACATTCGACGAATATGGTGAGCCGTATTCGTCGAATGTCTACTAAGACTATTGTTTTATCTATTAGGAACTGTTAAAATTGATACAGGATAATATTATTAATACAGAACACAATAAAAATATTTTATAATATTTCCTGAAGCGTACCAATATGGGTTTAGATATAACGCGTCCAATTTACAATCTTTACCACGTATAGTTTAAGACTCGTTGGACTTTGTATGCAGGAGAGATAGATGGCCGAGTGGTGGCGGCCCCGACTTACGAACGGAAGGTCGTGGGTCTGAACCCAGGCAGGCACATTACTTTGTGTAATTTATTTCATCACCGCTGCTCTCAAAAATTCGAAGACATGTGACATCTACCAATCCGCACTGTCCGCGTGGTAGATTATAGCGAATTCCCTCTCGAAGAGAGGAGGCCTGTGTCCTAGCAGTGGAAATATTAATAGGCTGTTGATGATGTTGATGATAGACTTGTATGACTTCTACTCCGTTCTGTTCCTGTTATTTTTTTCAGGCTAGCAAGAAATTAAACAAACGAATGTGTCTCTAAAAATATTTTCAGACCTAAACCAAAAAGCTTTTAACGGCCACTTCCATAAACATTGGATGAGTAATCGCGACGCTATTCCATATTGAATATAGTTAGCGTGTAAAACGTTGGAAACAGCCTGTTTTCAGTTAATGTACGCTTCTCACGACACACAGCTCGGCTTTCCCGAGAGTCGTGACTCATTGCCATAGAGCATGGAGACCCTCGTCAACCTAGACGAGGACCGTCAATCAGGGATGTTACGCATATGAAATTTCGGAGCTGGATACGGATAATACGCATAATATTATACTGGTTTCGGAAATGGTTACGGTAATGAAATTATTTCGGTTTACCCACTAGTTTCGGATGATTTCGGTTACGGATACTTACTACTAAAAATAATTTGGCAACTGACAAGTCACGGCTCGGCCGAGCAAAACAAACACAGTGCCAACAATATTTATCCCTAAAAGTAAAATCAAGAACCCCTAAAATCCCGCTAATTATACGAAACTTCTATTTTTTTTTTGTATTTTTTATCGGTTTCAGAAAGGACGTAACCGGCGTGCGTGTATGACCAGATGTATAAATGTGAACGAGGCAAAAAGAGTGTGTAAGGATCATAGCAGGTGGCGTTCTGTGGTTTCTGTCTACCCGCATGGAAAAAGGGCGCGAGTTTATGTATGTGTATATCGGGTTCGGTTTCTGATAATTTTTTTGGTATATTGATAGTTTCGGTTCCGGATACGGTGCTCAATAACATCCCTGCTGTTAACACTAAACTTCCCAAATAAACCGACGACTGCCGCCATTGTGATTTGTGACGAACGAAAGGTACACACCACATCAAGCTGCTACACTTGTCTAGTTTTTTAAATATATTTTCAACTTTGCCACTAAAGCAAGTTCATGGTTGATTGATCGTCTGTTCGATTTTTATTAAGAAGTTAAAAAAATGCTTGCAGTTAGAACTGTCAAAAGTAAGAATTAATTAACAATTCTCTTCTACATTTCGTTGTGGCGTGCGTGGAACACGAACGCGTTGGCAACACGGTGCGACGGACGGGGCGGCTGGAACGAGAGGTTCTCTCCTCCTCACGTTCCGCCACCTCCTTTGTTTGTATGACAGCTTCGCAGAAGGAGGCAACGGCGTCTAATTCCCCTTCTGTAAACACAATTGATTCCATACTCTATGCCCACTACTATAGAAGCCGGCAGCCCCTGAGCTTCGCCAAAGTTTTTAACATCTACTTAATTAGATGGTAGTATAGTAAATTGTTTTTTATAGTAAGGTCAATAAGGTATACTTATGTTGTTATGTTTCTTTTATGGTGGCTTGAGAGTTTTACGACAATATTTTGTTGTTTATTTCATTGACTTGGGGAGTGGTATTGTATAAAGTGGGAAGTGAAATGAATTTTGTATGAGCTTTTTCCTTAATATTTATTGTTAAGCTGCTACTGTTGCTGAAACTTAAATAAAATCTGTTCTGATAAATTCAGATATGGTTGAATTTGTTTGTTTACTGAAAAAAAAGATGTCACTATTATCCTTTGATTGTTTTCTTTTACGTTAGCCCATATAGTCCCAGTCCTAGGCAAAAGCATTCGTCCTTTCCTTCCACTTCTCTCGATTGTGTGCTTTTTCTCGCCAATTCACGAGAAAGCCGACCAAGGCCGAGACAGAAAAATAGTCTTTCATCCATACAAAAATATAATGAACTAGCGGACCTGGCAGGCGTCGTACTGCCCGGACAGCAGCGCCATGCACCTACCGGGTCCAAGACAGCAAAATCCCCAGTAACAAAATGATTCGCCATTTATTGAATTCATTTGTTACAAAAAATGTGATAAATGAAGAACCGCTCTACCAATTTTGTGCAAACTTCACATAAACCATCTACTAAATAGTCCGAACAAAGCCTAAACATTTGGTTTGGATAGGTGAGCCCGTTCTTGAGTTATAAAATTACAACGAAAAGTGTCATTGATTTTTTGTATATGTATATTGATGATGTACATGCAATTCTTTCTGTCTGCCAGATTGCGATGAAACCTGCCATCGTATAGGATACTTTTCATCGCAGTAGTACGATCACGTGGGATACTTTCTGACCTCCTCCGAGTTCGAATATAGGATAACGTTTAAGATGATAATAATTATATATGTTTTTGTAATTTTGGCGATTTCACTGAAAACTCACAAACAAAGGCCCTTTTACGTTTCACCGAAAATATACATAAAAGAAATTCTAAACACATATAAATCACCGAAATATAAATTCCAAACTAGACTGAACGGCTGTCTCCTCGCATATTCCAGTAATTGGCTCGCAAACAAAAATAATATCTTCAATAAATCTCTTAGCCCAATCATTCTAACTTGACCTCTATTACCGAAGCGCCATAAAACAGTCCATCACATTTTTCTTTGGCAAAAAATAAATGTACTAGCCACATGCATACATTATGATGTATATCTACATCAACACTGACAAATGTATGGAATAAATCAAAGGAGCGTGGACCGTGAATCGTTTCATGCGACATGAGGCATAGGATATGAAACAAAAACTGTAGAAGGTTTATTCCATACATACATAAATGCATGCCTTTATCGCATTGGGCAAAAAAAAATACAACATCACCTAATACAATCCTTTTTTTGTTTTTTTTGGAGGTTGGAATATCATCAAATGACTCCTCTCTGGGCAGAGTGGAAGGGAGTCTCAGACTTCTACTGACTAAAAACCACCCCTGTTCCTTCTTAGCCCTTTGTGTGGAGGCCGCGGTACTTCTTTCGAACAACCCGCCGCCACGACGGGCGTAGGCCCTTGGCCCCTTCCATGTTGCTGACATTTCTTGTGACGCGCCTGGAACACGAACGCGCCGTCGACACGGCCTCTCGTCGTTATAAGACGGACGGACGGCGAGCTAGCCCATTACTCACCATCCGGACGCGAGAGGTTGCCGCCGCCGATCGCCGCTATGAGAACACGGCGGGGCTCCACCCAAGCGGGACAGACCTCCACTGTATGCTCCAACGTGTCTTCCGACCGATCCTCACAATAGTGGCGCCCGGGCGTTTCATCCCGCCTGATTCTGTGCAGGTACGTACCTCCCAAAACAACCGTGTCCGGTGAGGACCTGCGTCGGACGGAAAGTGAGGGCGCCGCCCGTGACGCCTCTCAAGCCAATCTAATACAATCCTTACTTAGATATTTGCTTCGCTCATGTTGTTTCATATCTAATTAATTAATTAAGAGGCATCGGATTCCTTTTATACAGTGAGGTGGCCTGTGTGAAGTGTCCCAGCAATAGGAACATGGCTGTTTATGCTTTAACAAACGAGCCGTCTGTATTCTTAACATTATACATATTTAACTTCTTTAACATTTTTATCGGCTAATGTTTTAATAGTATGTTTTAGTTATGAAGGTCTTTACGCAGCGTGTGTGATGTATTCTGGTGATGTGATATATTGATAAGGAGTGACCTAGATACATAATTACATGTGTCGTCGGCCTAATAATCGTCACATGTTCAAAAGCTTTGTATTTTTTTTCATATTGATGATGTTAATTTTTAACACTATACGAGTGTTTACTCGTATTCTAGGTGACGGTGTTGTGGCTGGTACTTTTACAAGTGTTTGATATCAAATAAATATTTATAGAGATGACATTTAAATTATTACAACGGTGTAAGTTATTTTTGTTAGGTTTTTGTACAATAATGCTACACAAAGTGATGCGATGACGTCTAATCTGATGGGAATAAGGAATATAATATAATAATTTTCTTATTAAAATGATTATTTATAGAACACAGTTCAATATTTCAATGGAAGTAATCCGCAATCTCAAGTTCTAAGTATCACACAGTAAGCCTAGAAGTATAATTATGGAGTGACAAGGAGTACTCTTAGGTATATCTCTAGACTCTTATTTAATTTTAAGTTTTCATGTTAAATAAAGTAAGAGAAATTTGTGAAACCATAATGTTCCAAATATCATGCAAATAAAGAATCTTGAAACTATCAAAAGGATTGTGCCCGCACGACCATAGACCGAAATATACAATGATGATACTTCAAATTTAAAACTGAAGTTCTGCTGAGCCTCTAAAAGCATCTCGTCGCGCGTCGTACAGATTTGCATTGAGTGTGTCTGTCCATCCGTCTATATCGCCCATCACACGTTTCGGTCAGTCGGGAATATAAATAGGATTGCAGCTCAATAATTTCGGTCTGAAACTCGCGAAGAGACTCAGATTGATCGCGTCTGCAAATTTTAATTGATCAGTGAATGGATATGCGGGGTGCATGGTGTTAGAATATTCGTGATATTACTGTGAAATCATAAGTTTTTAATGACTTTATACAGTTGATTGGGTTTTTAGAAGAAAACTACTGTCGAAACCTTAAAGATAGGTTTTGAAAAGAAGCGGGACAGTTAGGTAGAAAGACGTTTGGTAAAAACTGACAGAGCAGAATTGTGTACAAAATTATAAATAATAATAAAATACTAGCGCACGTCACGCGTAGTTCCCGTTCCCGTAAGAATACAGGGATAAAAACAACAGGGTTTCTAATGGTGAAAGAATTTTTGAAATCGGCGCAGTCGTTTTTGAGTTTAATCATTACAAACATACATACACACAAAAATACAAATCTTTCCTCTTTATAATATTAGTGTAGATGTAGACCAGCCGACACGCACCAACTTCGCTTGTGACGGATTTTGATTACAATCCCTAAGCAGGTGAGTTAGGATCTAATTTTCAAAAATTGTTTCTTACCGGATGCCTACGTCATAGTAGTTATCCTCATGTCAAATTTTACCTCGATTTGTCCAATGGTTTGAGGTGTGCGTAATTAGAGTCAGATCTATACGATTAAAAGTAGTACATTTATGAAAAAAAAAAGAAATAGGATTGCAGCTCAATATTTCCGTCTGAAACTCGCGAAGAGAGCCAGATTTATCGCGTCTGCAGTTTTTAATTGATTAGTGAATGAATTTGTTGAGTTGTGTTCAAATTATAACATTTGTTTGGGTTTTTGGAAGCCGACTAAGGAAAAGAAACTTTGTAGATAGTTTCATATTAAGAGAGCCAAAGTAGCTCCTCCATCCTTTTTTTTGCAATTTGCAGGTCAAAATATCTGGCTGTATGTCGGCTACTTCCTCATCAGACACAACAACCTAAAGCACATCAAAGACTGCAAAGTGCCGGGAGAAGACTCGGTCTCGCAATATAGTATATAAGTTGTCGTACAAATAAGGCTTCTTAAACGAAAACATAAAATGGCATAATTATGCCAGAGAAGTCTGATTGTGCGAAGAAATTAATAAAATGAGTGCACCGAGTGGTGAATAATGGTGGGTGATATGAATGAACAATGTGTAAACGAATGTTGAGAAGTGAGAGACAAAATATTGTCTTGCCAAAATCTAATTAGTCTGTCAGATAGATTTCCTAAAAATATTGGACACATATTTTTATTTTTTTCACGTAAACAAACAATAAAGACGATACAATGCTTTGAAAACTCGTCTGACATCATTTTCTGAGACATTAGTATGACATTATTTAGCGGTCAGTGACGTCACAAGCCCCCACTCAAATCTTTGACGCGTTTTATTTTCGTCAATTTTTATTGATTTGATAAAACAAAAAATACGTATCCAATATTTTTCGATAATCTAACAGACGGACTAATTAGAATCATATTTTTTTAAGTCAGTGAACATCCCTATTGTTATAATATTATTACCCAGTAGGTAAATGCTGGCTAATGTGGGCTATAGTGTGGAGGTCATATTATTATAGGCAGTTGATCCAATATAGTATTCAGCTGCATCTGGTTTTAAGCCGATCACAACATATCTAGAAAAAGGCTAGTCAGATGATGATAAAAAGTTGTGTATTTCCATTACGCTACTGTTATAAAGAGGGTGGAGAGCAGTGGTGGCCCAGTGGTTGCGGCCCCGACTTACGAACAGTTGGTCGTGGGTTCGAACCCGGGCAGGCGCATTACTTTGTGTAATTTATTTCATCACCACTGCTCTCAAAACGGTGAAGGAAAACATCGTGAGGAAACCGGCATATCTTAGAACCAAAAAATTCGAAGATACGTGACATCTACCAACCCGCACTGGGCCCGCGTGGTGGATTATAGCCCGTCCCTCTCCTAGAGAGGAGGCCTGAGTCCCTGCAGTGGGAACAATATAGGCTGATGATGATGATGACTGTTATAACAGCACTTTGTCACCAGTATACAAAAGCATTATATTATACATTATACATATTCATTCTAATTAAACATTTCCAAGTTCCAAATTCCGTTTTCACCTAAAATCGAAATCAGTTTATCGGTTCGAACAAATATATAGATCACCCCTTCTTTGGTTATTTCAACTGACACCGGCTCGATAGGTTGTATTTTCATGCTGTCATATCAAAACAAATTCAGTCCAGCTCTCTAAATAGGATTTCACAGAATGTCCATTCTGTTTTATGTCCTTATTGTAAAATGTGAATTTTGTTTTCAACATCGCAAAAATTCACGTTGTTGATTTTTTCTGAAATGAAAAAAGCTAAAATCTAATAGATTACCCCTTTTTTTTTTTTTTTTTTTTTTTTTTTTTTTTGGTGGGTGTAAAATCATCGAATAACCCCTCCCGCTCTTGGGCAGAGCGAAAGGGAGTGTCAGACTTCTACTGACTAAAAACCACCCATGTTCCTTCTTCGCCCTCTATGTCGAGGCCGCGATAACCGTTGGACTACCCGCGGCCCCGACAGGCGTCGGCCCTTTCGGGCCCCTCCCATGTTGCTGACATCTCTTTGAGGCGCGCGTGGAACACGAACGCGCCGTCGACACGGCCTGTTTTCGTCGTGAGACGGACGGACGGCGAGTTAGCCCATCACTCACCGTCCACAGGCCCGCGTCTACGGTGGCCGGAGGTCATCGCGGGACCCCCGACGCCCGGAGCGCCTCCCGCGGCGGCTGGGACGAGAGGTTCTCTCCCTCTCGCGTTCCGCCACCTCCTTCGCCAGCATCACTGCTTCGCAGAAGGAGGCGACGGCGTCCCATTCCTCCTCGCCCCGGACCATGGCTTGCACCAGGGCCGGGCGCGAGAGGTCGCCGCCGCCGATCGCCGCTACGAGAACACGGCGGGGCTCCGCCCAAGCGGGGCACACCTCCACTGTGTGCTCCACCGTGTCCTCCGGCCGATCCTCGCAATGGTGGCATCCGGGCGTTTCCTCCCGCCTGATTCGGTGCAGGTACCTCCCGAAACAACCGTGTCCGGTGAGGACCTGCGTCAGACGGAAGGTGAGGGCGCCGTGGCGCCTCTCAAGCCACTCCTCAAAGAGGGGACTTACCGCCACTATCGTGGCGTGCCCTAATAGATTACCCCTTTGGAATATTTCCGTACCAATATATCACTATTCATTTAAATATTTCAATCGGAAATAGCTCTTATCCGTTACGCCCGTAGATTCTAGTTAGTATCTCATTCTATTGGTGACGCAAATTGGGAGGTGCATCCCAGTCTGATTGATTTTCCATGTTGCGTCGTACGTACATGTTTGAACATCAGAAATGTAGGATCGAAGTGGCTTGAGTGTGTGTTGAGTGTCTTGGATTAGTCTTGGTATTTCGTCAAATAATTTTAAGGGTTCATTAATCAGGCTGCGGGATGTTGTAAGAGATACCGCGGCCTGGACATAAAGGGCCAAGGGTGGTTTTTAGTCAGTAGAAGTTTGACAATTCCTTTTGCTCTGCCCAAGAGCGGTAAATACCCCTCGGTATTTGATGATTAGGGTTCATTAATCATTATCTTTGGGAATTATTTTTTTATTTTGGAGTGGACTGCTGTGTTCATGTCTAGGGTTAGATGACCACGTTGTGCAAAGTGTTATTGGGTTATTCTATCAGGAGTTATTCAGTATCAGCCACGGGGCCTGGATTTGTGACCGGTTGATAGCAATAGGCTCACCTCACAGACAAATCTGGAGATATGTGGTGTACTAAAGGTACTTTACTATTTCTCGTCTGATGTAGTGACAAAAATTAAAAAGAGAATGCTAAGGTGGTTCGGTTATTTGTGAAGGGGATGGATTCTCCTGGCTACCCGCAATCGGTGTGCTGCACTCGTACTCTTGATCACATCCTCTGTGGCGAGGATGAATAAAAGTCGATAAACATAAGGTATTTACAAGGTAGATGTCAGTGGTAACGCCGGGAGGTGCGCCCTAGAAGTTACCGCGGCCTAGACATATAGGGCTAAGAAGGAATATAGGTGGTTTTTAGTCAGTAGAAGTCTGATACTCCCTTTCGCTCTGCCCAAGAGCGGGAGGGGTTATTTGATGATTTCCCATCCGCCAAAAATATATATATAATATTGGTGCCGTTCTTCAAAACGGACAGGTGCGTAATACACGTAACAGGTGTATGAATGTGGACGAGGCAAAATGGGTAAGTAAGGATCGTAGCAAGTGGCGTTCTGTGGTTTCTGCTTACCCCCATGGGTAAAGGGCGTGAGTTAATGTATGTGTGTATGTATTTCTCGTGTCCTCATGAGTCAACACCCAGCAGTATAATAGATAAGTATTACTGAATGTATAACATATTTTTTTCACAGCTTACATTTAAACTAAAACATTGCTCCCGAACGTACCTACGCTTTGCTTTAACATCCAACTTATTGCATACAGTACTAAAAAAACTACAGTAATTAAAAAAAGTGCTCACAGAATTCCTGAAAGCAGAAACTATTTTTAAAACTACTAAACTAGTGTCAGATTGTATGCTTGTAGACATAACTCAGTGCTCGTTACGTTGATGACAGTAACACAGTTTGAGCTCACAGGTAACCTTATTACACGGTCCTTGTTTTACCACTTTTTACCTCGGGTTTTTACTACCGAACCTGAAGTTTTCAGGCACTTGATTTTAGGTATATGGCGCAGTGAGTTTTACTGAATCGGAAATATTTGTATTTGAAAACTGAGCTAGTATGAGTATTTTGTCAAAGTCAAAGTCTATTTTATTTGTGTAACATAGGTAGTGAATACAGTTCTTAAATTAATAATAGGTCGCTATGTTATGCCAAAAGGCGTACAAATGTAAGGTTGCATACCATGCGAAATGATAACAGAAAAAATGCATCATGCGAGAGGTAAACACAAATTATTTGGTAAGTATGACAAAATTAATAGATAGAATTATGATAGAAACAAGTATTATAAAATACCACAATATAAAGTAAATACTACAGTAAAAAAAAAAATGTCAATTAAATTACCATTAGTCTCAATATTCGACTAGAAATCGTCTAATGTGTCTTCAGTCATATAAATATCAGTTCATTACATAAATAAGTCTACATTAATTTATCATTTAGAAATTCATCAATCGTATAACAACATTTTTCAATTAATAACAGTTTTAATTTGTTTTTTAATTGTGTAACATTTAAACGTTTTATTACATCTGGTATCTTGTTGTAAATGCGCGTTTTCTCACTAAGGCTATCTTATAACGCTGATTGCTTAAAGAGTTTGCGTATTGGCTTGCAATCTCAAGTATGCAGGAGTTCGACTATGATCGGAAAGAAAATAAAACCTCATCGAAATAGGATCTGAAAGGTCTAAGAAGAATTTGTCTTACTAAGGGATATCATGTTACCCTGTAGTAACTGGGTTAGGGTGGTAATATAGACAGTCGTTCCATGTAAATACTGGAATTCAACTGCATCTGGTTAAATTGGAAGCCGACTCCAGCACAGTTGGGAAAATGTAGGGCAGTTGATGATGAAAGTTAATATGGAAGCTCGTAATTTTAACATACGGATTGTGATTCAATAAACGTTCACCAGAGACCCTTGTCCATTGGACAGTTATAACCTACTCTGTATGCACGACCAGAGACCACGTCAAACTTATCTCTTCCCACTTAATTTATATTAGGAAAATATATTATGTAAAACGCGTACATTACCCCTTTTAATAAATAAATCCTTATCATTCAAGAATGTTTTATTTTATTGCATTCGGTTTAAAGTGCCAATGTTATCAGGGAGATATCAGCGGGACTAGAATATTCATTGGAGAAGTAAATCCAGTGTGCAGTGAGTGAGATAAATCTTCATTAAATAACGCTTATCTTGGCAACGTGGGGTTTCCATGCGCGCGCCGCCGAGCGGGACATTTTAGGAGCGAGCGCAGCTTTTGGAAACGTACGTCCTACATGCATATTCTGATTGTAATCTAAAATGTAGTTTCAGTTAATGCAGTTGCAATATATGTTTTTTTATGAACTAGTTGCAGTGTTTCTTAGTATAGTATTGTGCTGCAGTATTGTAGCTTAAAATGTTCTCATTGTTGCGATGAAGACGTGGTTTCTATGAGAGAAATGAAAGGATGTTACTTTAAGTATAATCTATCTAAACTTTACCCAACTATCTTGGGGTCGGATTCCAGTCTTACCGGATGCACCTGAATACCAGTATTTTATATGGAGAAACTGAATATCTGACCTTCACAACCCAGTTCGTACTTTGTAATACGATACCCCTTGGTAAAACTGTTTGTCAGAATTTCGAGCCATTTGCTTTAACGACTGTGAAATTACCGCCGTGATCAACGTCCCAACGTGTTTTCAGAGATATTGAAGAATCTCGGTATGTAATGGGTGATCACCAATCCACGCCCAAACCTAGGCAAGTACGGCTTATCGTAAAGATATATATAAATATCATCTTTCCGCCCTTGTTCCATATTATTTGAGGTCGGCATGGCACACTTTTATGTTAAAATTATTGGTTGCCTATTTGTATTTAAATCCTTACAAAATATTAATTTTATTTTGTAATATTTTATGTGTAATTGTTGGTTTGTTTGTTTTTATGAATAAATAAAGTAAAATAAAATTTAAGGCTATATAAACTCTGCTTATATAAAAACCTTTAAAAAACAATCGTGAAGTAATATTTCTGAAACTACGTTTGAAGAATGAAGAATCGAGAAAAATATCGTTTTCCATTAATCTGCTTGATGCTACCCTTTCGTGGTCTTTCACCAATACCCTTGACGAGTTGCGTTTTTCTTTGAAAACAGTATAATATCCTCAAATGTTATTGACTTTATACACGTTTCCTATAATGCTTTGGATACATTAAAGACCCCATGTTTTATTCCATTTACTTTGTCATCCACTTTAAATATCGAATAATCTAAACAAATAAATAAATATTATTATACAAGAGTGGAACATAGGCCGACTTAATGCCACAAGGCATTCTCTACCAGTCAACCTTTGGGTCAAATAAGACAGCACTATGGTAGAGTACAAGAAAATAATAATAATGATAGTACCATTTTGTAAACATAATACATAAATAGGTGCATACTAATACATACATATACAGATAGAATAAAATAAAAAATAAAATATATTTATTTATTTATTTTTATACATACAAACAGTCTAAAATACGAGAAACCTTATAATAATTACCTACTAAGACTAGTTAGTGACTTGATTGTGAGCAATTCAGTACGATTTCAAAAAGTTTTTCCGAATTTTTCTTTTGAAAGCTGTTTCTGCTTTGAAAGTATACTAATTACAAAAAAAAAATATGTTTGTTTGTTCATCTATCGCTCTTGTTGTTACGGCTAATCTCCGAAACGACTGGATCGATTTAGACGTGACAGTTACTGGCAGATAGCAAATGTTACAAGGAAAACTTAAGGCTACATGTATTTAAGAAAAAGAATTAGAGTACCATGCAAAAAGGAAATTCAAAAAGGGAAGTTACGTAAAGTTTTTTTTAGCAATATTAACAAAAATTGCGGGGCATAGCAAATACATTTATTATCAGTTGGTATCGGTAACCGATGTAATGATACCCATTTAACGTGGACACCCTAACTAGAGCAGCCCATACTGTAGCTTCACCGAGCTACCCTAACTGCTAATAGATTCTTTCTCAAAGCAATTCCAGCCATTTTATCGTTTTTAAATTCAAACAGTTTACAAATAAAATAGCTCATTTAAAACGTGTATTTATTTAGATATTATAACGACCAACATATCTTGACATCTTCTAGAGGCGCTATTCGGTAAGGCATATGACAAAAATATGTCAAATTCAGTATTTTTTTTGTTTAGTTCGGCTTTTTCTCGTATGTCAAGTTACACCGGGTTTATTTTTTGTCATCTACCTAGATTTGATGCATCAGGAAATATGAAGCTCGTTAGGGACAGGGAAGGAACAGGGGTTAGTATAATATATTCTGAGATTGACGCGCAACGTGGTAATATTTATGTTTTATGGTAGATGTTGAGATATGATAAGGGAAACATGAAATGGTCTGGTGTAGGGTTTCGTACAGTCCAAAAATGAGATGTGTTGAACTTTGTATAGGGTCTTTCAAAGCTCTTTTAATTCGTGAGACACTGACACCCATATATTTAAACTAGTGATAGTGATTACTAGAGTAAAAGTAATGTCAAGTGTAAAGTGTCAAAAGTTAGATTGAGGTTTGCTTTTTTTGGCGGTTCTTCATCATCGTTAACCTATAAGTTGCCACTGCAGGGACTTAGGCCTCCTCTCTAGGCAAGGGGTGGGCTAGCCTATAATTCACCACGTGGGCCCAGTGCAAGATGGCAGATGTCACATGTCTTCAAATTTTTTGGTTCTAATTCATACCGGTTTCCTCACGATGTTTGCCTTCACCGTTTTGAGATCAGACGGTTCGTTATACTTTTTTTCATGGCAAACTTACTTTGTGACGAATGTACATTTGACGCCACGGTTGGCGCAGTGGCTCAAGCAATGGACTGCTGCAATAAAAATATTTGCACTATTATGGTTGCATCAGTAGCTATTAAAACTCATTTTTTTCACTTGACTATAGATACAAGTGTAATGCGTTTCTGAAAGCGCCTTCCTAATCTGTTTACTAGCGACTTGATTATTTATACATGTACTGTAGGTTAGGTAAATAGATAATACTAATGTAAAATTAGATGTCAAATGTAACGTAGTACTATTTATTTACTTATCAACGCATACATACTTACGTGTTTATGTATATGCTCGCCGCGTGCTATGAACAAACTGAACAATTTTGAAGCACAATAGCAGCAAAACTCTTCTAAAAACATCAAAGGAGCAACCTGACAAACACCACAAATTATATTCCGTATGTTTTAAAACCGATGTTTACACATTTTAGGGACGCAAAGATGGCTTGACCCTTATTGAGTAGGCCGAATAGGGCAAACGTTTAGGGTCCTCAGTGATGCCGAAAAGGCTTCTTGTTGTCAATTTGAGGTTACCTTTAGGATTTTATCCGTTTGGCTTTGCTTTCATTTTCTTATTTTGGGTTCTTTAAAGGTGGATTAGATTGTCTAGACGTGGTGTACCCGTTATCTGTATGTTTGGGTGTTTACAATTAAACAAAAACCTTTATTCAAGCTTTTTATTGTTTTACACTTGTCGTGGTTTCTGTGGTTTACTCAGTGATTTTTAAACTCAAGTATAAGGATTATAAATTGAATGAATGATAGAGTGTAGAAGTTCTCCAGTTATTTTTGACGTCCTACCTTAGTCAGAGGGGGCTTGTTCATTGTAAATAACAGAGTACGAGTCTGAACTTGTAAGAAATAAATTTTTAACTACATATTTATACCTAGTAACGTTGGGGCAAAGTCTTTCTGCTTTTGATCGTTTTTTTTTCGCATACGAGAGGAATATCTTTAGTAAATCGGTTACAGAACATTTAGACAGGATGTGACGTAAATAAAAGTCTGTCACAAAGATCTGTAACGTCGGAAGAATTCGTATAACTACTCTTGTTTTGACCCGTGTCTCAAAGCACGACCCATGGCTCGAGAGCTGTGCTAGAAAATGTCTTAAAATAATAAAAAAAAACAAATTATTCTACACTGAAGCGAAAGAACGGAATGCCAACTCGGTATAATTGATGGTGCTATACACCTACTTATACAACAGTGCACAATGGCCTCCTATTTCAAACGTTCAGGCTTGACAAGACAAGCGACTGACGGCTACACGTCTGAGCCGTTAATTTATTGCCAAATAAGCTTTACAGTTACAATTTTAACAATTCACTTGATTAACGAATGTTTCACGCTCGAAGGTTGAAAGGAATTTGGATTTTCCGTCGTAGTGAAAGCTAAATGTGGTGGGTGAGGGAAGGGTTAAATGGCAAAACGTACTAGTTGACGTTTGATTGGCTTCGCGAATAATTGTTAGTTTAAAAGTGATTTGTTCTTTTTAGCGTGTCTAAGTAATTTGATTGGCCTGTTGGTCTAGTGGTTAGTGACCCTAACTGCTATGCCGGAGGTCGTGGGTTCGATTCCCACCCAGGACAAATGTTTGTGTGATGAGCACGATCATTTGTTCTGTGTCTGGGTGAAATTTATCTATAATATGTATGTATTTAGAAATATATAAGTATGTTTATCAGTTGTCTAGTACCCATAACACAAGCTCTGCTTAGCTTGGGACTAGATGGCGTTGTGTGATAGTTGTGGAATATATATATAATATATATATAAATATATATATATATATATATAAGTGTAAAAAAAACGAAGATGAAAGGCACTTATTCTCCCCGTCTTTAAGATCTTTTTTTTTTTGTTTCAGATCATACCTTAGCACCTTCTAATTACGCGGAGATATTGGAGAAGTTTTTAAATAAAGTTATAACTTTACTTTAAATACCTACATTCAATACATCCATTTGCATTTTGAGGCAAGATCATTTTAAAAGCATAAGAGAAACGCGATATCACTAAGAATAATATTATAAGCAACAATAAAGAGATATCGATGTCAGAATAGAATATTTGACCTTATTTATTTTATTTTCATGCTGGTGTTTATTTGTTGTCTATTTTGGATCTCATTAGGCCGGTCTAGCCTGTAGCCAGTCAGTCACTGAGTATTTTTAGTGGCGAAATAAATGATTTCTCGAAGGCAACACGATTCGGATTTCACACTTCACTTCATTGACGGGACTAATTAAAAATGGCAGAAATGTTGAGTGTCAATCTTAATTTTGTATTTGGCTCCCCAATTTGTGTATGTAGGGCAATATTGATAAGGGTACTGTAGAAAATACCGGTAGAAATATTTTCGGAAGCTGTTATAAATCAGTTGTACAGAACAGAAATAAATTTTGCAATTATTATTGGCCTGTTTTTTTTTGGTATTACGCATGCCACGGTATCCGATCATTTCTTTTATAATATTTGAGATGACGGAACAAGTAAGCTTAGCTTATGTTAGAGGTTATTGCGTGTATGTATTTATGCAATACCAGAGGCATTTCGGTTGCGTTGCAATACCAGATACATAGCTGAAACGGAAGATATCTATAGCCTATTATGACGTATATTTTCTTTAACGCAAAGGTTGAGGAATGAATGGCATGTTTTGTGGCCTTAATTCCTTATTTTATTGTACATGAAAGTTATATAAATAAACCTATAGTTTATCAAATTCAAAATATAATAGATTCCAACCAACAATAATCAAAGAAACACTGAACAAAATCAAAAAACACTAAAAAAAAAACACCAAAATTATTCAAACTCGAAAAAAGAAACAAAGTTAACCCTTATATCACGTTTCATGAAACGATAACTACATTAATGTTATACCCGTTTGAGCTTCGACCTATATCACAGTAAATTGTAAACGGAATCCAACAGAATCCGAGGTATAATTGGTGTGAAAAGGTCTCTTCGATATGTGCTTGTCTTTTTCCGCCTTCGACGGAGGGCGTCAGATAAATAAGCGAATGGCGATGGTAGAATGCTATCACATGCACCTGTCGATTTTTCAGAGAGCCGCAGTTTAGTTAGTGTGGAAAGGGCTTTCGATAAAATGATAGGCTTTTGCAATTTTATGTTTTTAGATGAACGTATCCTGAAGATAGATAGATAGATAGATGCATCGGGCTAGTGTCCACAACTCCACGCCTAAAGCGCGTATTTTGCGTACGGGTGAGAATCTTATTCGATCCATCCCAGCTCCCCGAGAAAGGCCTCTCGGTATTACCGGCAATCTCGCGGAGAGTAGCTGCGTTACCGAAGTACTTGGCCCTGTATGGGGCAACCCCCGAACAGTGCAGGAGCACGTGGGATGCAGTTTCTTCTTCCTCTATGCAGGCTTGACACAGAGGACCATCTGTGACACCTTTAACAAAGAGGTGCTTATTAAAAGTACTGTGTCCAGTGATGGCGGCCGTCACTGTGCGTAGCTGCAGCTTAGTCAGCCGAAGCGCTTGATCCTGAGGATACCCTATTGTTATTATTTCGACATTGTGTCAATTCACTTTTGTTTAAGGAAGGAAGCCGACCCCAACATAATTGGCAAGGCTAGGCTGATCTATCTAGCTAGGGTTATCTAGGTAACTGAATCTTTGAACGTAATTTTCATCCACTTTAAAACGTGGGATTGAAACTAAAGAAATGTGTGGGTAACATATTTTAAAATGACTTTGCTTTTACCAATATCTGTCAATAAAATATTCCTTTTTAACATCTAGCTCCCCATGTTTTTTTATTACGATAAATAATGCGACATAATAATATATTCGACTTTAGAAACATCCACAAACATAGGATCACGCCTGTAATTGAAGAGTTAGGTAGAGGTGTACCCTTAAGTACAGTCAACAGCACTAATAAGTAAACACTTTGCAATTTCACCTATTGTATAGATTTTATTTACATGCTACGTAACTAAAATAATATTTTGAAACCCAGGTTATCATAAAGTTGGTCAAATCTCATAGTTGCAATCGGATTTTAATGAGAAATTCGCGTTTGAACTTTGCCAAGTGTATACATATTATTAGTCGTGACTGTACACCCACATTTCACCAGTTTTGTTCAAGTCCAATTTAATAGGGGATGAGCTTATTGCTATCAACCCGATTAATTGCACTCCGTGGCTGTAACTGAGAAATTCCTGATAGAAAACCCCAAAATCAATTTGCCCGACTTGGAAATCGAACCCCAAGGCCATATACTCCCCGTCGGGGCTGCGTGTTGTTCACAAGTTACCGTGGCCTCGACATGGCTAAGAAGGAACATGGGTGGTTTTAGTCAGTAAAAGTCTGACACTCACTTTCGCTCTGCCCAAGAGCGAGAGGGGTTATTTGCTGTTTTTGCACCCGCCAAAAAAAAGGGATCTTATACTCAACAGTCGCGCTTGTGACCACTGGACCAACGAAGAAAAAAAAAATAGACGATTATAAACGTATTTATTGCTAATCGCATTTGCATTTGTAGTGCAAGGCAGCAAACGCAATGATATATTAAAGCTATAGATACGTTGTCCGCCCTCAAAAATGACAACATGAAATGAAGCCAATTGGCCACATCGCGCTTAGTTACGCACCAACCTCTCGCGCGATGCTACGTTTGTTCTTAATTTAAATCGTGTGTGTAAACCTGCGCGAAACATAAAGACAACAGGCATCCCGCTGTACGGTGTCATATTTTCTTTCCTTTTCTTTACGCGTAAAAGTAGTTGTATAATATTTTTGCCGTTTTGAAGCGCCGCCATGTTAGTTCATGACGTGTCTATATTATATAATACGTCATTGAGCAAACGGGACTAAATTATTTTCATTTTCTCATAATAATAACATTTTCGTGAAACATACCTATCCTCCATACTCTACCTCTTTTATGGTTTCGTTAACGTATTTATTCAACCAGAAAATTCCGAAATACACCTACTCGTTTAGTAAAAACATTCTCAGCAAACAAAAGACCGCAAATTTAATTATACTAGTTGTATTCCGCAAGACCATTTCTGCTATCGCGAAAATTCTCGTAGTTTCTTAGGGACCATGAAACCTTATTTAGTAAATAATTTCGAACATGAAGCTTCAAAAATGTCTCATGAAAAAGTCACCTTTATTTAACTTAAAAAGCTCTTTAATTGACTCAGTATTGAAAACCTATATATGACTTACGCTTCACCTTTCCGTGATATTATTATTTTTATTCAAATAATTTAAATAATATATTATAAGAAAAGAGGATTATCAATCTTCTAGAGAACCATCTTATTTCTCTCTTGTCCTATTCCTGAGGGCCCTTTTCTTTTTGAGGGGTGGGAAATCATCAAATAACCCCTTCTGCTTTTGGACAGAGCGAATGGAACTGTCAGACTTCTACCGACTAAAAACCACCCATGTTTCTTCTTAGCCCTTTATGTAGAGGCCGCCGTATCTCTTACGACATCCCGCAGCCCATTCCTGAGGGCCCTGTAGTGGGAACATTATAGGCTGATGATGATGATAAAAGAAAGAGAGGCTTATAGCCAACAGTGGGTGAATTCAGGCTGTAGATGATGAAGGTGATGATGGCATTCGTTAGGGATCTAAAAATAGCATGCATGGCATTTTGCGTGAAATATCGTCATATTTACTGATCGAATCGATCATGAAAATAAAGAAACGTGTTAAAAATATAGGAATACCCAGAATTTCTTGTTATCAAAACATATTGCAAATAAAAAAACGTTTTTATTGTGTGCCAGGACATATACTGAGCTAGATAAATCATGTCGGGCACCGGACAATAGTTCGCTTCGTTCCATTATACACACAAAGAGTTCTTGCTAACAGCGTCGCTTGTTTGTTAATTAAATAGCCTTTACTTTTCGTTTGTGCACGCTAGCACTAGCTGGCTAGCTCTCTTGATATACTGTGTTTTGTGGTGGTTCAGTACTCTTGCTAATCTTGTTGAATATTTGGATAAGTTGTTACTGTAAATTTATATACAGGGTGTGAATGGAACCTTTACGAAGACATCAACCAAGCATTCTGAACATAAAACTAATTATAGTAACTCTACACAAAAATATTGCTAAATAACGACTTCTTTTTTGGGTTCACAAACACGTTTTACAATAATGCCCACTCATTGTAACGAACTCAACATATTGTACAAACTCAAATCGTAGAAGAATAAAAAAAAAATAGGCATCAGACACAGCACACAACACACACACAAACACATACAACACACACACGTTACGCACACATTTAAAACTTGTATTTTTTTTTCTTAACTGTATAGAAGTTGGAACTTTGACCTTCAATATCTGCGTAACTAAAAGGCATGGCCTAGAACATAAAATTATTGCAATGACTGGGATAACAAGTGCCTTTCGTTAAAGGAGTTCTCTAGCAGCTAGCATAATTAGGAAGTGTAATACGAGACAAACTGCGTACGAAGAAAGAGTGGAACTTTCTACCAATGACTGTGAGTGCCATAGGTCAGACTAATTGCTAGATCAACCAAAGGAGAAAGAGCAAAATGGTCTATGAGCGGCCAACAACGAAATAGGTATTAAATGAAAGTACTATTACTAAGGACTAACTTTTACTATGAACGTAACATTGCAGCTCATTTAGAAAAAAAAATACATATAGGTAAAATACTTAGATAATAAGTGCAAGAAAATGTGCAAACCCATTTTATAAAATACTTATTAACATTAGTTTATGTCTTCAAAAGTATTTCAAAACGTTGTCAGCATACCGTTTACAAGACTCAGCTCAACAATGGGTTTACTACATGGACTACCTGAGTTCGAACGGCCCAATCAGCTTCGAGTGCAAACAAAAGAGCCGAGGTGTGGGGTGCGTGTGCGTCACTCGGCGCAGTCCTTCGCTTACCCTTGTGACGTTGTGTACTGTGCGCTCATCTACGGATTCTTTTTCAAACGTTTTGACCCTGGCTACCCTCTGGACTGTGTTTCTTCCTAACCTGATAACCTGGCTATTAACTCTGAACTTCTGTACGTTTGTGCTTGTGTACTTGGACTCTGGACTTGTGTACGCCAACGGAACATTATTGAAAAATGGCAGAAAATCGACCTATATGTGTTTTGTGCAATCGATCAGTGGTTAATAGAAGAAGGTTAGAAATAACCCATGCTCTTTTTGAGGAAAATGCTGCCAATGCTCAATATATTATTGAAGCTATAGCTCCACAGCAAGTAAGTATTTTTAGACTATTTTTTGGTTGTTTTTACCCGTATGTACGCACCCTATAGCGGTGATGGCCTCATAATATTGTGTCACGATGTGCATATGCGACACATCGTTGGGTGAAGTGTGGGCTCTTTATTGAAAGTCCACATGATTAATAGGATAAAATTGAATTCCTTGAATTTTTTTATTAAAGGTGAAAGGTAAGATAATTTACAGTTTTGATTGTATTTTTATGTACGTCCTTTTAGTGAATTATGTTATTTCCTTAAGCGTATGGTTCTTTTCTAACAATACTTAAGTTATAGTCAAAACAGATCTTCTCTCTCTTTTACACACATGGTGCATATGGAAACAGAGCCAACGTTATCTAGCTTCGAAATATAATAGAGGCCAACCACTCATTAACAATGCGTATGAGCATGACTCATTCGTCACGTTGAAAAAGAGCTCGGCATGTTCTACTATACAACACATGATTTAACTGAAACTGCTGTGAGTTTTAAATACTATGTTATAAACTATTTTCCTTTTCAGGTTGAATACAACGGCCGAGAATACGTTTGTCGACCCTGTTGGCAACGAGCTCAACGGGCTGTGCAGCCAAACAATAACCCTGCCCCGCACGAATGTGTTCTTCAAGTGGAAGAATATTCACGAGTGCCTAGCACCTCGGCAAACTGTATGTTTGACAGATGCCGTAGTGTTTCACGTCGTCGAATGCCTGAGAATGTAAGGATTACTCTTATGTTACATTCTAACTTATTCATACCAGACAGTGCCAGAATATGTGATGCACATTTAACATCAAATGATTGGGAAGAGCTCATTGATAGTCCAAATCTCAGACATGATTTTAACAGCTCTCATTTTGTGCAAATACTAGAGCTTTTTAAAAAACTTAAAAGACTTTGAAGATATTGCAAATATGGATCCTAATGAGATTCATATTCGATTGGGCGTTAGCAGAGATCAATTCAATACAATCTTGGAACAAACGCCTTCTTTGTCTGAGTCAAACGCCAAAACAAAACTAGCCATTTATTTAATGAAGTTGCGAACTGGTGATAGCAACGAGAGATTAGCCACGCTCTTTAACATAAGTAGAAGGACTCTAGAAAGGCATTTAAAAACCGCGCGTGATGCTATATCTCTGGATTTTAAGCCACGACACCTGGGACTCGACCATTTAAATAGAAGAATGGTCGCTGACCGTAATCTTATTGTACCAAACGCGTTATTTGGAAATCCCGAGTCTTCTCCAGAAGAAAGGAAGGCAGTAACAATCATGGATGGAACATATATTTATATACAGAAGAGCTCCAACTTTTCGTTCCAGCGACAGACCTACAGTCTACACAAATACGAAAATCTATTAAAACCGTTCTTAATGGTGTGTTCCGATGGGCATATAATTGATGTTTGCGGGCCCTATGCTGCTACCGACTCAGATGCCAGTATTTTGGAAAGAATTATAAATGACGAAGAAGGCACATTTCACTGGTTTTACCGGGCTGGCGACATATTCATTTTAGATCGTGGGTTTAGAGACGTCTGTGGCGATTTGGAGCGATGCAACTACAGTGCCTATATGCCAGAAACCAAAGACCGCGGTGCAGACCAGCTTACTACTGAACAGGCCAATAGAACTAGGCTGGTAACTCTATGCCGCTGGGTAGTGGAAGTTATAAATGGCAGGTTCAAGCGAGATTTCAAATTGTTTAGGCAAGAATATTTTAATCGCGCCTTAAGTCACATGTTTGAGGACTTTCAAAACGCAGCGGCACTCATCAATGCGTTCCAAACACCAATACAAGATAGTATTCATGCATCATCGTTCGTAAATATAATTAATGAACGTTTTGAAATACCGAACCTCTTAGCGGACTATGTTATCCGTCATAACATAAATAGACAGAGGGCATCATTTGAAAGACTCAGCAGCGACCAACCTATTTTTGAAGACTTTCCGGTTTTTTCTGAAGAAGACCTAATTCTGTTTGCACTTGGCACATACCAAATCAAGTTGGCTCGCAGCTACTACGCTGAACACTTAATTGAAGGCTTATACAATATCGAAGTATACCGGGAGCGACAAATAAGTCAGCTCAGAGATTTTATTGAAGAAGAAGATATTTGGTTATTACGTGTGCGAATACAATCTAGACATGTAAGGTCCAGAATATATTATTCTTATATTGTAATTAACCGACAAAGACAAAATAGAGAAGCAATTGCTCATTATTATTGCAGTTGTTTGAGTGGAAGGCGCACAATCGGTTGTTGCGCACACGTTATGTGTGTAGTGTGGTATCTGGCATGGGCTAGACATCAAGACGAGGATATTTTATTACCGGCATCAGAACTCAGTGCTATTATTGTACATTAAATGTATGAATGTGGACGAGGCAAAAGGAGTATGTAAGGATCGTAGCAAGTGGCGTTCTGTGGTTTCTGCCTACCCCCATGGGAAAAGGGCGTGTATGTAAAATAAATGTATTGAAGTAAACAAGTCATTTTATTTTATTTCCTTATTTTTAAGACTAAATCTTAGTAATTAATACGCTAAATCACAGGCTTACATATCTAAAATAAAAATGTATTTAGTTCCATTAATAATGACACTACAGATATAAAACTTCTTGAACCCGTTATTGTAGGGTGATATTAAACCAAAAAAAAAAAAAATGTTCCTGGCCGCTGATAGACCAAGTGCCGTACGATTTTGCCCATTCTCCTTTAGGACGTGATTTCCGTAACCAGAATTAGTAGTTAACTAAAAAAATCTAATTAGTCCATCAGATAAATTAAAAAAAAATAATGGACACGTACTTTTTCTTTTTTTACGTAAGCAAACAATGAAGACGATACAGTGCTTTGAAAACTCGTGTGACGTCATATTCTAAGACATTAGCATGACATTTTTTTGCGGTTAGTGACGCCACTAACCCCCACTCAAATCTTTGCCGAGTTTTATATTCGTAAATTTTTATTGATTTGATAAAACAAAAAATACGTATCCAATATTTTTCGATGATCTAACAGACGGACTAATTAGAATCATATTTTTTTAAGTCAGTTAACATCCCTATTGAGTAGGATCTGAAAAAGCAGGTGTCACTGCATTTCAGACACCACGACGAAGTACCCATCACACCTGACACCACGTAGAATCCTGCACCCCAAACAGAGTTATCCAAAAACTCCGACAACAACTATCGCACAGCATGTCTTCTGCTTCCACACTTCTCTCTTGTCTCTCACTCGTCATCCCAACTATACTCGTCGTCATCTCTTTTCTAGTCATATCATCCATCACACAGTTCATCTATCATTCCTTTGGTAATAGGGATGTTTACTGACTTAAAAAAATGTGATTCTAATTAGTCTGGCGCCAAACTGTAACGAATCTACCAATCCCTAATAAAAAATAAAAGAGTTAAGGTAGATTGTACAATAAATATTAATTTATAAGATAAAAAATACAAAAGAATATATAAAACACCTTTCTACCTATCACACACTCAGGCGGCGGAGGTTTTTGAAAATTTAGTTAGTGATCCACTACGATACGTATCGAAAAATATTGGATACGTATTTTTTGTTTTGTCACATCAATAAAAATTGACGATGATAAAACGCATCAAAAATTTGAGGGGGGGTTGGTGGACGTCACTGACCGCTAAAAATATCATACTAATGTGTTACTGCGGTACTCAGAAATATTTAATGATTACTAAAATATGTCAAATCACATCATCATCACTTAGTAAAGTTGTGACATATTTTTGTGTGACAAAACTGTCAAAACCTTAACTAAGTGCTGGCCTTTTTTTTTTTTTTTTTTTTTTTTTGGTGGGTGTAAAATCATCGAATAACCCCTCCCGCTCTTGGGCAGAGCGAAAGGGAGTGTCAGACTTCTACTGACTAAAAACCACCCATGTTCCTTCTTCGCCCTCTATGTCGAGGCCGCGATAACCAGAGGACTACCCGCGGCCCCGACAGGCGTCGGCCCTTTCGGGCCCCTCCCATGTTGCTGACATCTCTTTGAGGCGCGCGTGGAACACGAACGCGCCGTCGACACGGCCTGTTTTCGTCGTGAGACGGACGGACGGCGAGTTAGCCCATCACTCACCGTCCACAGGCCCGCGTCTACGGTGGCCGGAGGTCATCGCGGGACCCCCGACGCCCGGAGCGCCTCCCGCGGCGGCTGGGACGAGAGGTTCTCTCCCTCTCGCGTTCCGCCACCTCCTTCGCCAGCATCACTGCTTCGCAGAAGGAGGCGACGGCGTCCCATTCCTCCTCGCCCCGGACCATGGCTTGCACCAGGGCCGGGCGCGAGAGGTCGCCGCCGCCGATCGCCGCTACGAGAACACGGCGGGGCTCCGCCCAAGCGGGGCACACCTCCACTGTGTGCTCCACCGTGTCCTCCGGCCGATCCTCGCAATGGTGGCATCCGGGCGTTTCCTCCCGCCTGATTCGGTGCAGGTACCTCCCGAAACAACCGTGTCCGGTGAGGACCTGCGTCAGAACTAAGTGCTGGCCTAAGTTATCATTAAAGCTTTCTGAGTGCGGCAGTTAGAGGATGACGTGACACGAGTTTTCAAAGCACTGTATCGTCTTCATTGTTTGTTTACGTCAAAAAAGAAAAAAATAGTTTCCAATGTTTTTTGGTAATCTATATGACGGACTAATTAGATTTTTTTTTGTTAACTACCCTATTCGCTGTTTTCATACTCAACACAACTTCCGCATCACATATCACACAATTTTTAATTTAAATGCTAGATTAGGTGTTGTTGTTTGTCACATTTTGTCCATTGTAAGCCCTTTTTTTTTGGGGTGGGGTGGGAAATCATTAAATAACCCCTCTCGCTCTTGGGCAGAGCGAAAGGGAGTGTCAGACTTCTACTGACTAAAAACCACCCATGTTCCTTCTTAGCCCTATATGTCAAGGCCGCGGAATCTCTAACAGCATTCCGCAGCTCTCCATTGTAACCCCTTACTTCTATAGCTCGATGGATATACAATCATAGGGTTTGGCTGAACATATGCTTGTGTAATGTTCAGCCAAAACCCCAGGAAGAATCAACAAACAGTTTTGATTTAACTTACATGGCAAACAGAGTTCACTACAATAATATTGATGTTTGTTGTGATACGAACCGGACCAAGAACAAAGGTAGTAACAAATTGTCGGGTCGATAATGAATGATGGACGAACTGGAATACCGAAGTGTTAGACAGTTAATGTCCCTTCAATGATAGATGGTAATGTGTTGGAAATATGTTTTTGTTTAATTTATCGAGTCGGAATCTACTAATTTTATGGGAATGTTCTTACTATTTGAATCGGAAATTATACAACTTGTTGGGTGGCAATGAATACGTAGGTCATTTGATTCCTTTCCTTGTGTATTATATCTATGGTAAGTCATCAAAACAAAACATCAAAAAAATCAAAACATCAATCATAAGTTATGACTGATGTTTTAAAAAAAATGCGTCTGTTATGACTCATAACAGAAGCATTTTTTTTAATGTTACAGCACCATGCTTAGATAAATATTTCTTTCAGATCCTTATATAATACTAGCGACCCGCCCCGACTTCGCACGGGTGCATTATACATATAAACCTTCCTCTTCAATCACTCTATCTATTTAAAAAAACTGCATCGAAATCCGTTGCGTAGTTTTAAAGATTTAAGCATACATAAGGCTATAGGGACAGAGAAAGCGACTTTGCTTTATACTATGTAGTGATTTGATGTTTGGGGCTTTTGAATCTCCTATAGAACTAGCTATAAGTTTGTTTTATTTCTTTGGTTCTTTTTTTATTTAATTTAGTACAATTTTTCTGACCCTCCTTTCTTACACCATTATTGACTGGAAGCTAAAACACCTCATACTCCTGTAGTTTTAACGCCATCTTTGGAGTAATATTTGAAAATACACTCACTTTTTCGTGTTATTTCCTTGAACTTTCTTGCTAATTTCTTTATTGGGGCACTTAATAAGTCTTGGTGTAATAATATTATAGAAAACGTCAATAACAGCTATTAGAATTTACTTTATATTGGTTTTGAGTTTCTCCCACATTTATTGCATTTATCTCATTGATATAACTTTCACTTGCTTCCTACCATTAATCCATCACTTTGATGATAGAATTACGCAGATGTTTACGTTAACTTATTTTTAATCACTAATTGATACGTTGCGATCCTTTGCAAATTGTTTGGCAGTTCCCAAATGATTCGGAAAATATTGCCAGCACCACTGCTACCAAAGAGTATAATAATATAAGCAGATGGACTGCTCCTACCGCGGTGGATTACGGCCGATTTGCTCTCTTAAGCAGGAGACCTTCATCAAACAATACTCATTGGTTGTTTGTTATGTTTATACTATTCATAAGTAGCAACACACTTGGAGAAATACAGGGTGTAAAAGTACCCTTAACGAAAACGGAGGGCACTTGTTCTTCCCACCACTGCGATATTTTTTTTGTTCTAGACCTTACCTGGGAACCTCCTAGTTACGGAGATAATGGGGGTCGAAGTTCCAAATTTTTCACAGCTGTTTTTGTATTCAGGATTTGCAAACAAAGAAGACTTGAAAACGTCGGGAGAAGACTAGGTAGGTAGATGGCGATGGCAATAAGCTCACCCAATATAGGGTATTTCAAAATGTAATAAGTCCGTCAGATAGATTTAAAAAAATAATGGGCACGTATTTTTACTTTTTGAAACTTAAACAAAAGATGAAGACGATACAGTGCTTCGAAAAATCGCGTCAGGTCGTGTGACGTCACAAGGTGAGTACTTTTTTACCCACAAAGTGACGTCAAAAGCCCCCCCCTCCCACTCATGATCTTCGACACGTTTTATTTTCTATACTTATTAATACTAGTTTTTCAGGTTATAGCTTTACTTAAATTACCTCAATGACCCGTTTATTATTTAAAGCATCCAATAACACATTGTTTTACCGTAAAATGTGATTTTTGACTTCAAAAAACAAAAGTCGTTTCCTAGCAAAAAAATTTGCGTAGGGATACTTAGTTTGGTGTACTAATTGGCCATGACTTGATTTTTTTTTATTTTTTTTTTATTTATTTTTTACAAAATATAGACCATTTCAAGGAACTAATTTGCTTATTTTATTTTTTTAGGGGTTGTACATTTTTTTAGGATTTTTTAAATTCGAGGTGCTCTCAATATCACTATGAGGCTGTATGTAGTGCGGTGTTGTGCCACAGACAAATTAAAAAAGAATACAATGTCAATCTAAATCCAGTGACATATCCTTGACAGTTGAGATTGATACAGTGATTCAAGAGGAAGGTTTTTAAGTATAATACATGCATAATATAGTAGAGAAAAACACCTGTGCGAAGCCGGGGCGGGTCGCTAGTATATAATAAGTTCATTGATGACAAGAGATAAACCAATCTTATATAAATCAAATAATGATATAGAATACTTACATTAGAGCCTTTGCTCCTAGTATTTCCGCTATATTGTGTTGAGTGGACAACATCATATACTCAACAATCATAGCATTATTGACCGTAGGTATGTTACGGGAATCCGCCTTAGTATAATTTAAAGAAGCCATTACAACAATTCACAACATTTCACAAAAACAAACTTCAACAAAGCTGGCTAAACATAACTTACAAAATGTTGACATTGACAGCCTCGCAACCGAATGTTTTTTTTTCAAGAATGATAGAATGACAAAGGAATGTTCTGTTCTGTCTAATGTGCTTTGTTGGAGGGTCTGAAAGGTCAAATGAAAGTCATTCGTTAAAACACCTATAACTTTTGAAATAGTATGTATTTTTCAAATCTGGTAACAGGCATGAATTCACCTAAGCTAACCCTCGAAATGGTTTTAAGACAGCACTAGAAAAAAAAAATTAGGCATGCCCAATTGCTTGGTTGACGGCTGTGTGAAAAATTAATTTACACCCTGTATGTAGGCCTGTGCTATGTAATTCATCAGCTCTCCTCTTTGACTCTTTTAAAGACCTTTAATAGTCTACCTACCCACAAAAGATGAAATAGTTATTAATGCAGTTGAATGAGCACGAAAACAACCAATCACGTCGGACTACAAACATTGTATTGCAAATAACTGATTTCCCTGAGGATATCAGAACTTAGATGTTAGTCGTTCAACGGGTGGATATTTATTACAATGGAGACTATGATCATCACATAACAAAACATCACGCTGGTAATCCCCGAGTGGTTATGCAGAGGTGTAACTAATATTAACTCACCTTTCACCAGTTATATTGAAATCCCATGCAATAGGGTATTTTACCAAAAAAAATTAATTAGTCCGTCTGTTAGATTATCGAACAATATTGGATATGTGTTTTTTGTTTTACAAATTAAAAAAAAATGAAGAAAATAAAACGTGTCGAAGATCATGAGTGGGGGGGGGGGGGGCTTTTGACGTCACTTTGTGGGTAAAAAAGTACTCACCTTGTGACGTCACTTGACCTGACGCGATTTTTCGAAGCGCTGTATCGTCTTCATCTTTTGTTTAAGTTTCAAAAAGTAAAAATACGTGCCCATTATTTTTTTAAATCTATCTGACGGACTTATTACATTTTGAAATACCCTATATTGGGTGAGCTTATTGCCATCGCCATCTACCTAGTCTTCTCCCGACGTTTTCAAGTCTTCTTTGTTTGCAAATCCTGAATCCGTGGTGAGAAATATCTGATGGAAGCACGAAATAACACTTTGCCCGACTTTGGAATCGAACTAGCACTTCGTCCTCAGCAGAAGCAATTGCTATCACTAGAATAACGAGACAGCCATACAATGATCAGTAGGTATTCATTCATTTATTATTCCAAATGGATCCTGGACTGAGAATTAAAACTGTGGCAGGGTAATGACTGACATCGCGGCTGTTTGAAGAGCTATGGTTAGGGTCTTCTCGTCACGTATTCCACAGAGCAAAAAGACTAAGTTCTTCAACCAGTGCGTCCTGCCTGTTATGCCTTACGAGGCTGAAACGTACACGCCAGTGTTTACGTTTCGGCTCCGGTATCATCATTTTCCGCTATTATTTCTATTTCGAAATAATTGCGGTTAAAACTATCTACTAAATGAAATAAATCAAACATTTTATGACTTATTGTACGTCTGACATTCCTAAGGTCAAGGTCATGGACGAAATTAATGGGAAAGTGCGGGGGAGTAACAACAGCATCTTGAAAACAATAGCTGAGGATGTACGTGCACCTGTGTTGAGTTGTGTCGTCTGGTGGTCTCTAGGGAAGTATCTCACTATTACTTATCTTGACGGAGCGGGATGTCTCAGCGCAGTGGTATTTATTAATTTGTATGTGGTATTTCGTAATTGTATGTACTAACAATAGTTTTTAAGTTTTTGTATACTAACCTTTGGATTTCTAGTTGTCCTAAAATATTAATTAATTTGAATTTGAAATTTGTGACCTTGACCTCGCTGATGAGAACCTTGTCATAATAAATACGTGTTAATGTCAAGTCGGTACTTTATGTAGCACGTTTACTAGCTTTTTGTTCTTACCTAGGTACCTGTTCGACTAAAATAGGGTAAAGAATCTTCAGTAGCGGGAAAGGTCAGAAAAGGTGACTGAAGAATTATAATTAAATATCAAGAAGATCAAACGATCCCTTGAGGAGTTTGTGGCAAAATAAGAATTGCCACAAAGCTGCACAAATAAATATCACTTTAAAAGCGATTGCCACTTGTCTATCGGGTATATTATATTTCGGTTCTTGGAAAGCCGGAATTATCATTTTCATTATCAATATATATAAAATCAATGCCACTTTTCGCTGTAATTTTATAACTCAAGAACGGGCTCACCTATCCAAACCAAATGTTTAGGCTTTATTTGGACTATTTAGTAGATGGATTGAGTGCGTGGATTTAGTGAAGTGTGCACAAAATCGGTCGAGCGGTTCTTTATTTATCACATTTTTTGTAACAAATGAATTCAATAAATGGCGGATCATTTTGATTTTGGTGTCTTGGACCCGGTAGGTGGCGCTGCTGTCCGAGCAGTACGACGCGGCGACGCCATGTCCGTTAGTATACAGGGTGTAAATTAACCCTTCACGCATACGTCAACCAAGCATTCTGTACATCAAACTAAGTACCCCTACGCAAAAAATTTTGCTGGGAAACGCCTTTTTTTGGGGTCAAAAATCACATTTTACGGTAAATCTCAATGTAGCACTCTTAAAACATTGTGTTAGTAGATGCTTTGAATAGTAAAAGGGTCATGGAGGTAATTTAAGTAAAGTTATAACCTGAAAAACTAGTATTTACGAAAACAGCTGTGCAAAATTTGGAACTTTGACCCCCAATATCTCTGTAATTTTTTGGTTCTAGACCTTACTTGGGAACCCCCTAGGGGTTCCCAGGTAAGGTCTAGAACCAATAAATTATTGCAGTGGTGGGGAGAACAAGTGCCTTTCGTTTGCGTTAAGGGTTCTTAAACACCCTTTATATATTTCTGAAAGCGTAGTGTGAGACATCACGCTGCTTGATGGACTGAACATAGCTGGGACGAATTAAATGCGGAAGACGGATATTTGACCTAAAATAATCATCTGCCAAGCCTTTTCCTAACTATGTTGCGATCAGTTTCCAGTCCAACTGAATGCAGCTGAATACCAGTATTTTACATGGTGCCTATCTGACCTTCACAATCACGCTAGTTCGGGGTTTTATGATACCCCTCGGTAAGACTTGTTGTCAGAGTTTCGGACCACTGATTACTTTTTACGACTATCATAGATCTACGAATGACAGCCGGAAGGTGTCATGCAGATAGCTGCATGACACCTCCCGGCTGTCATTCGTAGATCGCTTGCTAGATTTGCAGCATAGGCTGCGAAGATGTAATAGCTAAGCTGTAAAACTATGTGACCGTTTCCACTGATACTAAGCTATGTAGCGGAGCGAGCAAGATGTGCTATGAAGATGTGCCGCCGCAAAGTACCTGCGCTACTTTCAGCGACGAACGCGGGTTCACTGTAGGTACTGTGGTCTGCACATAGCTACACCCTTCGCGACCATCCATAGCATGCATCCTTCCGTATAAAAAAACATATTTATCTTAGTTGAATCCATTTCCACCAGTGCTAAACTATTGTGCATATCGGCGCGTCATTAGAGTATCACAATATATTGGCTTACACCAATATATTACACACTCACATAATTCCACAGTAATTAGACAACAGTAGGAAGTATTAGCACAAGTTTAAAGAAAAGAACTTACTTCAGATTAGGGTGTTTGTTTCACGATAGGTGAATCAAGAATTCCTTTTCTTTCGAAATACAATGTATTTTATACACAGAAATGGCGGGCTTCACATAACAATATTTCGCTTTGCAAGGCGTGAAAGATCAAAACAAATACTTAATAATCATTATTCTAGCGGTCGTATCAAAATAATTCCTACTATTCAAACAAACAGATATAACAATGTTTTAGGAATATCAAAGAGGTGTGACAACATAAATCCTTATTATTGAAGCAAACGGAAATTGTAATTACTTTTAAAATAGACGGAAATGCGAACATTAGTTCAGTAAATCTAAAAACACTCAAATACAACTATTAAGTCAATGAATCGACACGAGTCAAAATAAAATCATAACTACCCTTAAATAATTATAAACTAATTTAATATCAACATAATGGTTTAGCGCCCATATGCACCAATGAAAACGATTGGTGGATATTAAACGCATCCATAGCTACGTAGCGTAGCACATCTCTGTTGGAAAAGCACCCTAAGCAAGCGCTGCTTAACCCGAAAATTGCCATTAAAATAATAATTGGTTTAATATTTATAGGTAATTGGTTTATTATAGGTATATTCTATCGCCTATTAAGATGTGTGATGAAAACGGCATGTTTAAAAAATAAAAGACTAGAATCCCAACAAAAAATAACCAAATATTCAAAAGGAGCGGGAAAGATAAACCGCTCAAACAAAATTGGTATATTCAGCTTCAACACAGTGTTTATATTTAAGCAATAAGACACCCTTTCAAGGATTATGTCTTAAGAGAGTATTTTGAAAGGACCATTAAGGCATTTCCAAATGAGGAGCAAAAGGATTTGTTTTCGAACTCAAGAACGGTATTAATTTGTAAAGTAACAAAAACGTTGTACCTAAGTAGTAGAAGTTTTCAAAGGTAATGCCTATTTAATTTATGTAATTGTATGAAACTTTACCAATTTTCATTAATTAATCATTCTTGCTTGATTTTGTTACAACTAGTTTTTTTTTTAGTCGAGCAATCACTCGGGTGAACGCATGGAGTTATGAAGTACTGACGTGAAAGTACTTTCGTTTTATTTTTATGACGGAAGTTGTGAACTAATGAGTCTTTTGGGCTTAAACTGGGTAGGATAACTAACTTTATTTAAATCTTACATAAAAATATTACAGTCATAAAAACAATCTTTAAGCTTACACAGGTTACCTTCTGACTTTTAAGAATGAAGAATTTTTTGTACCGTAAATTGTAAATGAAAAATATTAAAATAATAAAACTGTATAATATTATTGTATACAAGCAATTTGACATGCTATGGTAGAATGATCCTGGCTTCGTTCTCTTACATTCAATGCAACTGAACTTTTTCTATTCCAAATATTTCCACAAAAGCTTTCTTCATACTTCTAAGCCTCAAAAATAGAAAGGGTGTAATGTGACGATGTAGGGAGAGTGTCAAATCTGGTTCCGGACATTTCGTTCCCAATCTACTGCCCCCCTGAAAAAGGAAATCTGGCTTTTATACCTTGCCGTTATAACTTGACCTCCCCTTTTCAAGAATAGGCAGGAGAATCGCAGTCCTCAATAAAATGGTATTGTTATAATAGGTACTGATCAAAGATTTGTATCGTCGTCACATTATTTTGTGGTAAAAGGGTTCCGCAATGGGATATTGTGTATTTTTTAGTAGCAACACCCGAACGTGAGTTTGCAAGAATATTTTTCCGGTGGTTGCCTCTTGTGGTGTAGTTTGAATATAAAAGAAGAAAAGAATACTAATATATCACTTTACTGGAACTGTATTAGTCGTTTATCTACTATAATAATTTTTAAAAACTAAACAGGTATAAGACGATTCACAGAGAGGCTTAAAGCGTAACCATGGAGCAAAATATTATAAGTAGGTATTGGTAGAAAGTATGTTTATTGTATTCGTATTCTTAAGCGTTATGTATAAGAGCGTATTACGAGTATTGTGAGAAATCGGAATCTCGTCAATGAACAAGATAGCAAGATGGAAGGCGGCCCCGGCTTGACCTCGACTTAGTCCATACACATACAGGGTGTAAACGTACCCTCCATGAAACCGTTAACCAAGCATTATGTACACCAAACTAAGAACCCCTAAGCAAAAATTAAACTGAAAACTACTTCTTTTTTTTTGGTGAAAAATTACACTCTTGAAACATCAATCATAAACAATTTTTAAATATATTTTAGTAATAGTTTACCTTACAAGCACTAATTAGACCATTGTATTAGAGCAACAACAGTATTGTGCCTAAATGGAGTAACGTAATATAGTCTTTTGTATTACTTTTTCCTAAATAAATTATTATTATTATTGTTGTGCTAGTGGATGCTTTGAATAGTAAACGGGTCATGGAGGTAATTTAAGTAATAAGTAAGTAATAAGTTTATTAATGCTTCAGGTTTAAGTCTGGCAGGCTTCAGTTTTAAGCTGAAAACTAACATTTGTTTTGTTGTCCGGGTCGCGGGGCGGCGGTTGCGCGTTGCGGCGTGCATTTGTTGTTCCGTGATTCGAGGTCTCGTGCATTCGTTGTTGCGGTGTGCGTCGCTGCGTGCTTTTTTGCTTGCAGTGTTCGTCGTTGCGGGCATTCGGCGGCGTGTGGTTCGGCGTGGTGGCTTTCGGAATGACGTATTGCACTCGTAGTTTTTCGTAGTTTTGTTTTATGAATTGTTCTTATGACATTCAAAAGTGCCAGTAATGGTTTAATTGAAATAAATGCTTTGAGTTTGAGAGTTTGAGTTGTTTTTTAGAAACATTGCCCCACACTAGCATTTTCTCCTGTGTCGTGGGTGCGTTCACAAACACAATAACTCATATACACAAATACCCAGACCCAGAACAACTATCTGTAGGTCATATAAATATTTGATCCGTGCGGGGATCGAAACCGCGACACGCAGCGCAACAGTCCATTGCTTGAGCCACTGCGCCAACCCTGCCGTCAAAAAAACAAAAAAAAACAGCTGTGAAAAATTTGGATCTCTGACCCCCAAAATCTCCGTAACTAGGTTCCCGGTTATGGTCAAGAACAAAAAAAATGGTCACAGTGACGGGGAAAATCAGGATATTTCGGCTTCGTTAAGGGTACTTTTACACCCTTTATACACATTTTTTCCCGACATTACAAACGCATACGCACCTTCAACATCTCACGTAAACAAAGCATTACATTTCCAAAGCCGCAATAACCCACGTACTAGGGAGATGACAGCGGGAAGCGTATTAAGCCCACACCCACCGGTTGCACTAATATCATGAACCTACGGCAAACACAAGCATATTCGGTTTAGTTGGCGAGGTTAACGGGTACGTACTAGGAATTCGCAAAGCATATTACTAGTACGAGAGTGCAGAGATACAAAGGTTAGTTAATATATATATGAGGGTTAATTACTGATTTATTTCCAAAAAATCATTTAATAGCCGAACGCTGCTTTATTCCCGAGTGTCTTAAGCTAAATTTAAAACGTTCTCGTTGGATAATAATTTACGACATGAGGCGAGCGAAGCAGTGAGATAATGCTAGTTAAAAACTAAAAAACCCGACAGAAAAAACTGAAAAGCAAAAAACAAGCATTTTTTAAATTAAACAAAAATTGGAAGCACGCCTGGTCCATTCTATTTTCATTTCATAATTTTATATTCAAATGAACCCCGTCTGCTTCCAAGTTTTAATTTAAAAAATGCTTGTTTTTTGCTTTTCAGTTTTTTCAGTCGGGTTTTTTAGTTTTTTAACTACTTTTTTAGTTCTTTTGTGTTTGTTCTTTCGTTGGTCGCGTAAAATTCTTCGCAGATGATTTAACTTTTGTATTTGTTTATAGGATTTGACTTTGAATTTCTTTTAAACATATAAGTATCATATATTTTTGTAATCTCCTTTTAAAATCCTTCATTTTGATACCCAGCTCGATGGTATAGGATTTTGGCTCGATGGCTTAAATTTTGGTTTTTAAATGTCCAAAATGAAGTTCTTGACTTGTAACGAGGAACGTTGTTGTTTAAAACAAATTAGCTTGCTGAGAAAATAACTTTGTGAAGTATAAAATACTAGCCCGGCAACCGAAGCAGGTGCTCTTGGGTTATCTAGATAAATCTATATCTGTGATTACAAGTAATATAATATACTTAATATCTATTATTTTATTAATATTTTATTCCATTTGATAGATTACTCTCAAAACGGTGAAAGAAAACATCGTGAGAACCAAAAAATTCGAAGACATGTGGGATTGTGGGGCCCACGTGTTGGATCCCTCTCCTAGACAGGAGGCCTGAGTCCCTGCAGTGGGGCTGATGATGATGAATATTTTCTTTCATTAGATTGATTGCTCGAACAATTGTAGCAACAAATGTATTCTGCAGAGATCGGATGGTAGAATCTAATTTGTTTTCAGATGAGACGGTTTAGGTACTGTAGAAATCTTAATTCTAACCTAACACAGTAATAGGAAACCCACTATTTAAATAAACGTGTCTAATTTCCTCTGTCGACTGCTTCGTTCACCGGTGGTAACAAACGCGACTGCTGGCCATGAGATACTGGATTCTATTCCTGGGCGGGCAAAGTGTTATTGGGAATTTTGAGGAGGAGGTAGATTGCAATAGGGTATCACCAAAAAATCTAATCAGTACGTCTGTTAGATTTTCGAAAAATATTGGATACTTGTTTTTTGTTTTATCAAATTAATAAAAAAAATACGAAAATAAAACGTGTCAAAGATCATGAGTGGGGGCTTTTGACGTCACTTTGTGAGTAAAAATTTACTAACCTTGTGACGTCACACGACTTGACGCGACTTTTCGAAGCACTGTATCGTCTTCATCTTTTGTTTAAGAGAAAAAAGAAAATTATGGGTCTATTATTTTTTTTTAATCTATCCGACGGACTTATTGTCTAAATAGGAGTAAAACAGACCTGGCAAAATATGGGTGTATAGTGTATGGGTGTATGTGTGTGTGTGTGTAATTGCATGCTTGTAATCACAGTAAAATGTACCTAAGTACATTTTACTGTGATTACAAGCATGCAATTTCCGTTTAATTACGTTAAAGCTATAGAAATGTCATCATTCTAGAAAATAGTCTGTGAAAATGACCACAGCATTGTGTCCCCTTTCGCCACAATCTTTTGTTCAGTTACTCTTTTAATGACAGTCCCCATAAAAAGAAACACCGACCTCCTGTCTCAAGTCTTCAATTATAATTTCAAACAATTCCAACTGTAGGGACAGTTGCCCTCCTCATTTTCAAAGTACCTATCTAGTTTCAGCCTCCAGCTCTCATTTCATAAGTATCTTAGGACAACGGTTAAGAGAGTGGGGTAGTTGAAAAAAGAATCCATTTTTACCACAACAATGTCTGTCTCAGTGTTATAAGAAAACGTTTTGTATGAAGCGCCTTCATTATTCCAAGACGGAACTAAGATGGCTTAAAGCTTCCTATTCGTGGTAAGACGAGGCGGTCGGTGGTTTGTGCAGATGTTATTGTATTTGCGTTCGTGTCGAGTGTTTTGCAGGAATTGTTAATGAACGCGGATGGGTTTCTTGGTATTGAGAAAGTTGGTTGTTCAGTTTGAAGCGTTTTGTTAACTTTCGTTACATCTTCAATAACTTTGAGCAGGATTCACAAGTTTTTTGTTTAGGGTTCCGATAGATTGAATTTCCATTATAATACTCCATTAAGGCTTTTTTTTTTTGGGGGATTGGGAAATCATCAAATAACCCCTTCTGCTCTGGGCAGAGCGAAAGGGAGTGTTAGACTTCTACTGACTAAATCCACCCATGTTTCTTTTAGCCCTTGTGCCGAGGCCGCGGTATCTCTTTCTAACAACCCGCAGCCCCGACTGGCGTCGGCCCTTGCGGGCCCCTTCCATGTTGCTGGCATCTCTTTAAGGCGCGCGTGGAACACGAAAGCGCCGTTTGCACGGCCTGTCGTCGTCATAAGACGGACGGATGGCGAGCTAGCCCATTACTCACCGCCCACAGGCCCGCGTCTACGGTGGCCGGAAGCCGTCACGTGACCCCGACGCCCGGAGTGTCTCCCGCGGCGGCTGGGATGAGAGGTTCTCTGCCTCTCACGTTCCGCCAATCGCCGCTACGAGAACAATGCGGGGCTCCGCGGAAGCGGGGCAGACCTCCACGGTGTGCTCCACCGTGTCCTCCGGCCGATCCTCGCAATGGTGGCATACGGGCGTTTCCTCGCGCCTGATTCAGTGCAGGTACCTCCTTAAACAACCGTGTCCGGTGAAGACCTGCGTCAGACGGAAGGTGAAGGTGCCGTGACGCGTCTCAAGCCACCCCTCCGGACTTACCGCCACTACCGTGGCGTGCTGTGCACAGGATTGCGACATTCGCTCTCTCCATGTTGCCATGAGATCGCACTGGAGGTCTGACCACTGAGCGGCAATTTGCCACAAAAACGGAGTGACCCCCCAGTGTAGCGCCTCCGTGCGCCATTCATACAGGCGCGCGAGTACTATCGCCTCCAGATCCCAGGACGGCAATCCGGCAAAGAGGCTCGCTGTCTCGCCAGAGATCGTGCGGTATCTCCGGATTTGCCTAAGGTCTTGATCAAGGATTTTTGCTGCTCTGTATAATAGAAGGATTGAATAACAGGCAGTGAGAAGTTACGCAGTTTAGTATCTATAGATTTATTTTGTCTTTTTTATTGTTAATAATTATAATTCAGATGTAACTGGTTAAATACAAACACACATAAACATTACGCCTGTAATCCCGAGGTAAGGCTGAGGTGTAACTTATGGTATACCCACTAGCTATGTCTGATATAATAGGGGATGAGCTTATTGCCACCATCCGGGCATAAAATCAGACTCCAGTTTATTTAAATACATTTTCAGAAAATTTAAATTTACTTGGATCGTTTCGAACCATGCTGTTTGTAAGCTTTTGGTTGTTGCACAAAAAAACACGACTACTAACTACTAGGTCTCACAGCACACAATTCATCATGCTACGCTGCATGTATGCAATACGAAAACCAAGACTTTAATACAACAGCAACGCATAAAGAATGCAGGTGCAGTAAAACAGTCGCACGATGAATGCCAACCTTGTAAAGAGATTGCTGCAAGAATACAGAGCAGCACTGTTGAAATTCAAAAACTAAACGTTTTTCGTCTCACAAAGTAACCAGAAAATAGACTAACAGAAGTTTTAACACCACCGCAAACAATAGGAAGCTTACAAATGCTTTTATATCTAGGTATGTGTTGCAAGCTACGCAGCTGTGTTAAAAAAACCGGGTTTAAAGACGTAGGCATAAAGGCTGCCAGGCTTTTTTTTTTTTGGGGGGTGCTGGGAAATCATCTAATAACCCCTCCCGATCTTGGGCAGAGCAAAAGGGAGTGTCAGACTTTTACTGACTAAAAACCACCTATGTTCCTTCTTAGCCCTATATGTCAAGGGTGCGGGATCTCTTACAACATTCCGCAGCCCTGACGGGCGTCGGCCCTTGCGGGCCCCTTCCTGCTGGCATCTCTTTGAGACGCGCGTGGAACACGAACGCGCCGTCGACACGGCCTATTGTCGTCATAAGACAGCCGGACAGCGAGCTAGCCCATCACTCACCGTCCACAGGCCCGCGTCTACGGTGGCCGGAAGTCATCACGTGGCCCCCGACGCCCGGAGTGTCTGCCGCAGCGGCTCGGACGCCAGGCTCAAATGGGATTGGTTAGATCACATGAGCCGCATGCATAAAGACTTTTACACAAAGGTCTCAACAAGTAAGGTGCCGCCGAGGTCCGCTTAGAAAGAGGTGGATCGATCTAGATGTGCGTCACATAGGATGGTTCGGAGCATCGCAGGAGCAGAGTTCCTAGAAGAATATGGTGGAGGCCTTTGCCCAGCAGTGGGACATTAAAAAAATAAATAGGACATTATGTCGTGCCGCCTTAACTAAATAATAATAATAATAATAATATTCCACAACTATCACACAACGCCATCTAGTCCCAAGCTAAGCAGAGCTTGTGTTAAATGAACTGGTAAATGCTTGATTTGACAGAAAATAGGGATATTTCCTGACAAAAAAAATATGATGCTGTTTAGTCCGTCAGTTAGATTATCGCAACTATCGCAAACAAATTTGGTTAAGGATGTTTTTTTTATCAAATTAATAAAGATTGACGAAGATTTGGCCGCAAGATGTGGTGTTCCGTCGCTTCCGCGGACAAATTCCACAAGATCGCACAAAGTCTCGTGCAAGTGAAGAAGTGAAGTGCTACTAATATAGTTTTACGTTACTTATATTAAACTATCACAAATGTTATTAGTATGCATATAATATTTAGGTAAAGGTATTTGTCAATGGCCGCGGGTAGTCCTCTGGTTATCGCGGCCTCGACATAGAGGGCGAAGAAGGAACATGGGTGGTTTTTAGTCAGTAGAAGTCTGACACTCCCTTTCGCTCTGCCCAAGAGCGGGAGGGGTTATTCGATGATTTTACACCCACCAAAAAAAAAAAAAAAAAAAAAAAAAAAAAAAAAAAAAAAAAAAAAAAAAGGTATTTGTCAATGGGTCTTAGTTATCTGAGAATAAATATATTCTATTCTATTCTCTCTCTCTCTATCGTCTTCATTTCTTGTTTAAGTGAAAAAATAAACATTGTGTCTAATATTTTTTGGGAATATATGTGACGGGCCAATTAGATTTTTTTGTCAGCTACCGAAAACATTTTCTGCAATGATCTAAACTTGCTGATTTGTATTATTTTAAAAATAACATCATGTTAAAAATTACGTTAAAAATAACATCATGTTGGACATTATTTCTGGTTCTACAAAATAATGTCGTGATTTCTCCCCCTTTACACACACGAAACAAATACCACAAAACAAACAAAGAATAAAAATTTCTTAGATCGCAACTGGATACGAACGGCAATTGCGAAAACGGCCGTAGGGGTAGTGTTCACAAGTTACCGCGGCCTCGACGTTTAGGGCTAACAATTTAATAATAAGTCTGACACTCCCTTTTGCTCTGCCCAAGAGCGGGAGAGGTTATTTGATGATTTTCTACCCGCCAAAAAAGATAATAATAATAATAATAATAATAATAATTTTTATTAAAGAAAAAATAACACAAAAAAGGTGTACATTTAGGCACAGTAGTGTTGTTTCACATACAAAGTTATAATTAGTACATATAAGGTAACTATAACTATAATATATGAGTTACAAGTAGTGGTAATTTTAACTCCAAATGTTTGTATAGCGACCTGCCCGATCTAGGTTTATTTAAACCTGTGTTTCAGGCCATCACTTTACATAGTATAATTTAATTAGGACAACATAATTATAAAATAAAATAAAATACATCTAATAACAACTATAGGAACAAGCATAATGATACAAAAAAACACTAAAACTAGCTTAACTATTAATATATATATACAATTTGATACGAAGTAAAACATAATCAAACGACAACTTCTAGAAGTTTTTCTGTGTCTGTGTAATTAAGTATCGCCAAATATTCCGATATCATGACACTACATTTTTTATAGCTTAAGCTATAGAAGTTTAGTATCTTGTTGAGTCTATTATACAGAAAAGGTCCTAAAAACACATAAAACCGCTCAGCAAACGCATGCTTAGTTTGAGGCTTAGTACAAACCAGGTCCTTCCTTCTCCTATCGGAAGGAACTGGGTCATAGGGAAGTGTAGCGTGCTGGTGTAGTATTAAATGAAGAATAAATAATTGCCGTACTGTTAGTACATTACATGCTTTGTAAAGCTGGTGTGTAGGGAATCTGAAAGGACGGAAGGTAGCAACCTTTAGAATTGCTCTTTGAGCTCGTTCTAGAGGGAGTAGAATTGAAATTCCCGCGCCACCCCAGGATGTTATACAATAGGTTAGGATCGACTGACACAAAGCCAAGTAAATCTGTTTTATTAATTTATAGTCGGCTATATTCCGTAAATTCTTAAAAACATATATTAGTTTGCGCACTCTAGTACATAGTAACTCGATATGTTTACGGAATTTTAGATTGGAGTCAATGGTGATACCTAGATATTTTAAATGGTCAGCTTTATCTAAAGAAGGGCAAGAACATGAAGAATCAGCGTACGTGTTACAGCTATGCGCGTAAATGTTAAGGTTAGTAAGCGGTGTGTTAGTATTCCTCATTGTAAATAAAATGTATTTCGTTTTATCAGCATTCAGTGTTAGAAGATTATTCTGGAGCCATTTTGACACAGTGTTGAAGCCATTCTGTGCAAGTTCATAGACCTCTGATCTTGAACTTGCACAGAATGGCTTCAACACTGTGTCAAAAAATAAAAAAAAAAAAATAATAAGAAATAATAAGGGGTAGTATCACCTTCAAAGAATTAATTGGGAATTAATTCTTGATCGGTGAAGGTTCATAAGATATAAATATTAGATCATCATTAACATCAGCCTATAATGTTCGCACTGCAGGTCTCTCTAAGAGACGGATGGATGATATAATCCATCACGCGGTCCCATTGCGGGTTAGATCATATTAGATACTATCACATAAACATGTCTGCTTTGTGCTTAGAGGGGGATATTTTTGGTCAAAATTGGCTAGTTAGAAGTTTTCGACTTCGTGTCCCTTCTCTCTCTTTTTCTCTCCTCTTCAACCTTCAACCACCTAGTTTTGAGTGTAGATCTCTTGGTTATCTCTTTTGGCGATTTTGTGTCTTACCTTGTATGTGATCGGATGAACTACTCGTGGTCAAAGAAAGTGGACCTTCTACATCCCCTTTTATATAACGCCAGAGATCAGATATAAAATGTTAAGATATTGCCAGCTTGAACACATTGAGTGGAGGAAAGCACCGTGATACCATTGTAATCATTCATTCTTTATTTATTTGATGTATTTTTAGCAAGAACTGGTGGACAGAGCACTATGAAAGATTGCCCCTCTCTAGGCCTTACTAAGAATTGTAGTCTGCGAAGATAGCGTGTTTCACGGAAAAGATATTGGAGGCCAAGAAAATATTATAATAATAAATTAATTTTCTCCTTTCTTTTTTTTTTTTTTGGCGGGTGGAAAATCATCGAATAACCCCTCCCGCTCTTGGGCAGAGCGAAAGACAGTGTCAGACTTCTACTGACTAAAAACCACCCATGTTCCTTCTTCGCCCTCTATGTCTAGGCCGCGATAACTAGTGTACAACCCGCGGCCCCGACGGGCGTCGGCCCTTTCGGGCCCCTCCCATGTTGCTGACATCTCTTTGAGGCGCGCGTGGAACACGAACGCGCCGTCGACACGGCCTGTTTTTGCCGTGGGACGGACGGACGGCGAGTTAGCCCATCACTCACTGTCCACAGGCCCGCGTCTACGGTGGCCGGAGGTCATCGCGAGACCCCCGACGCCCGGAGCGCCTCCCGCGGCGGCTGGGACGAGAGGTTCTCTCCCTCTCGCGTTCCGCCACCTCCTTCGCTAGCATCACTGCTTCGCGGAAGGAGGCGACGGCGTCCCATTTCTCCTCGCCCCGGACCATGGCTTGCACGAGGGCCGGGCGCGAGAGGTCGCCGCCGCCGATCGACGCTACGAGAACATGGCGAGGCTCCGCCCAAGCGGGGCACACCTCCACTGTGTGCTCCACCGTGTCTTTCGGCCGATCCTTACAATGGTGGCATCCGGGCGTTTCCTCCCGCCTGATTCGGTGCAGGTACCTCCCGAAACAACCGTGTCCGGTGAGGACCTGCGTCAGACGGAAGGTGAGGGCGCCGTGGCACCTCTCTAGCCACTCCTCAAAGAGGGGACTTACCGCCACTATCGTGGCGTGCCTTGCACGGGGTTGCGACAGTCGCTGTCTCCATGTCGCCATGTGATCGCACTGGAGGTCTGTCCACTGCGCAGCAATTTGCCCCCCGGCGTAGCGCCTCCGCACGCCATTGATGCAGGCGCGCGAGGACTATCGCCTCCAGATCCCACGGTGGCAATCCGGCAAGGAGGTTCGCCGCTTCGCGGGAGATCGTGCGGTACTCCCGTACCATCCTTACGGCCATGACCTTCTGGGGCACGTTCAGGTAGTGGGTGGCCCGCTTCCTTAAAGCAGACGCCCACACCGGGGCCCCGTAAAGGGCCATGGACCGCACGATCCCCGCATAGAGCCTCCGGCAGGAGGCGTTTGCCCCCCCCCCCAGATTGGGCAAGAGCCACCTAAAGACAGCCCCGGCCCGCTCCAGTCTGGGAGCCAAACGTCGGAAATGCTTCACGAAGTTCCACCGGCTGTCGAGGACGAGTCCTAGGTACTTTAAAGTACACTCGACGCCGATGGGAACCCCTCCCACCATTAACTGGGATCCCGACGGCAGCGAATTCCCACGTCCATGGAAGCTCATGGCCTCCGACTTGTGAAGCGCCACCTCGATACCCAGCTGCCGGATCCTCTCTACGACTATCGCAACCCCGCGTGTCAAATTGTCGGCCGCCGCCTCGTCGGCCGATCGCCGAGGTCGGCACGCAGCACCCGGTCGTAACCGATGTTCCACAAGCGCGGCCCCAGAACCGATGCCTGTGGAACACCGCACGACATCTCTCGCCGGTTCCACTGTCCGTCTTGACTCGGTCAAGTAGCGCCCGGACTGGAAAGAATGCCAAGAGTGCTATGTCCGCAGCCGCCCCACGTTTCGGCCCGCATAACGCATGCGTTGGAAGGGCCATGGGAAGGTTGGAGGGAGTGTCCGTCTTGACTAGGGTAGATGACAGCCCTGTCTGTCAAATAGTCCCCGACCACACGACGGAGGTAAGTCGGCACCCGGTGATACCAGAGTGCCTCCCTAATGCAGCTCCAGGGCATAGTGTTAAAGGCGTTGGCGATGTCGAGAGACACCGCCAAGACCACACCGTCCCACCGAGAGACCGCAGCCCCCGTCGTGAGGGCTCTCACGCGCATGATGGCGTCCACCGTCGAGCGCCTCTTGCGGAAACCAAACTGGTGTTCCGCAAGATCCGGACCCATTCCCTCCAGGTGCTCGGCGAGGCGGTTTGCAATTACTCTTTCAAAGAGCTTGCCCACCTCGTCGAGCAGCACAATGGGCCGGTATGCGGACGGCGAGTCCGCAGGGCGCCCCGGCTTCTGGATGAGGACCAGCTTCCCCGTCTTCCAACGAAGCGTCAACTGGCCTCTTTTCATGCATGCGCTAAAGAACCCCTCCAGTCGGGGCCCAAGAGCCTCTGAGGCCAGGCCTGGCTTTGCCAGGCAAGCCATCGGGTCCCGGGGCGGTATTTTTGGCATTCAGCCTCCGTACCGCCGCTCTCAGGTCTACCCCAGTCACCTCCGGAATGTCGTCATCGGTTCCTGAATGGTCCGCTTCCGGCATCGCGGATGGCGGAGCCATTGGCGGGGGAGGATGCTCCCCTCGCGAAGGGAACAGAGCGTTCACCACGTCCTCCACGAGCTCAGGTCGGAGACTCTGCGTCAACGGGGGGGCCCGGGTGCGGCTTTGATTCCGCACCATCTTGTAAGGGCGCCCCCACGGATCTCTGTTGAGAGTCTCCAGCATCTCCTCGCGGGCCTCATTCTTGGCCCACCGACAAGCCTCAAGGAGGGTGGCCTTCGCCGCCCTGTACCCCTCATACAGCTCCGCCTTAATGGCTTTCGCATTTGGAGGACGAATGCGGCGCCTGCGATGCCTGGTGTACAGGTGCCGCGCTGCCATTCACTGTTTACGCAGGTACGACAGCTCTCGCGACCACCAGTACACCTGACGCCGTGCGCTTCCTGGCCGGACTCGAGGCATTGCCATGTCACATATCTCGGACATGGCCTACATTGGCGCTAAAGTCCCCGAGCACTAGTACGGGGAGGGAATAGCCTCCGATGACGACACTTAACTCCCTGAGGGAGTTTTGGAACTCGGCGAGAGTTCGGCTCGGAGAGAAGTAGACTCCCGCGACTACGATCTCTCCGAACCGTGCTGTTACGCACCCCTGACCCTTTCTGACGATCTCAAGAGTCGGGGTGCCGGCGGCGGCCGACGCAATAATGGCCACTGAGCCATTAATTTTCTTCTTAAGTGGCTATTTGATAAGAAATTATGGTGATACAGAGTATTTGGTGCATCGTTTGCCAAATTGAACGGGTCTAAAACAGTAGTAATTTGCTGTCTTTTCAGTTCCAATAGCCAATCCACGGGTTTTTATTTATTTTAAATATTTTATATTTATTTTGGGAAATTGCGAAATTTTACATTTAGTGAGGGAAATTATTCTTTTCGCCCAACAATTCACGCCAGTTGGAACACGATGAAGGTTACTCGATACAGTCAACCATGCTGTTGCCAGTCCAGAACTCTAAAAACTGGTCCTAGTGGTCAAATAGGAGGATGAAGAATGGATTGTAAAATTCTTCATCTTCTATAGAAAAGAGAGGATCCTTCGTCCAGACGGGTGTTGACGGTGGGCTACTGTCCGAGTTTTTCTATAAATGTTGAGGCCGTGTATAACTTTAACTGCACGATTTAAGTACTTGGTTTAGTTGTATATAATTATGTGTCATAGGTGGCACTGTAGTAGATACTGAAGCCCCGGACACAGAGGGCTAAAAAGAAACATGGGTGGTTTTTAGTCAGTAGAAGTCTGACACTGCCTTTCCTCCACCCGGAGCGGTAGGAGTCATTAGATGATTTCCACCCTCAAAAAAAAAACAAAAAGTTAGGATTGTAGTACTTTTTGTAGTGCTGCTACAATATTATTTCTCACACAATCCTTCCTTTGTTTTCTTGGTCTTGTCCAGCAATCAGCATTTATATTCATCACTATTTTGTCGCAAGGGATTCGTCCCTCTTCATCACATGACTATACTAAGATAGTCGATTCTCTTTCAAGCTTATTTCCAAACTACCTTTTCTTAAAAAAAAAAAATACTATGCCCTCACTAGGAATTTCTCCTCTATCGTGGGTTTATTTACAAACATTAAAACTCACATACACAGACCAAACACTCAGATCTGAAACAGTTATCTGTAGGCCATACAAATATATGTTCCGTGCGGGGATCGAACCCGCGACGCAGCAGTTTAATCGCTCAGCCACTGCGCCAACCGTGCCGACAATATAAGACACTTTTATGAGACAAAGACGTGTAAAAACCAGAATAACACACCAACATAATCCGTCATCCACTAACACAGGAAAGTTCTTCGCCCATTCCTCTGTGATACTTACTAAGTTGTTACAAACGAGTAATCGTTACGTATGATTAATGTTACTTCTGACTGCTTGTTACTCCTAGTTACCAAGTACGGAGAACTCCTTTGTGTTTGTCTGTTCAGTGTTCGCTACGCGAGTGATTTTGACGGTTATGTGGTGATACGAATATTATGTAATAGTCTAAATCGTCCCTTTTGTGAATGAGGGCGTCTTAATGCTGAGAAGCATTGTTTAGTAATATGGTTGCTTTTTGGGTGTTGCAAACTTGAGGGGCTAATTAAGTGGCAAATGTTATCAGAGTGCTTTGTGTTACCGAATTTGTAGCTTATTATTTTATATTTCATAATATCTATCAAAGTTACGTTGTTGGCCCGAGCGGCCATTTGTAGCTCTTTGGCAGTTGTTCCGAAAGTCGGGAAACTAGTCTTACAAAAGGGTATTGTATCATCACCAAGTACTAATTGGATAGTGGATGTCTGATAGGCACTCGCTCCATGTAAAATACTAGAATTCAGCTGTATCCGATTAGATTGCAAGTACATTGTTGCGAAAAGGACGTGTGATGGTGCTCTTTGGCCAAGTAAGGCCAAGTAATCATTGCTATGTTTTTCGTCACTCTGTTGCTCTAAGATAACTAAAAATACTAACTAAAATGTAACTTTGAAACGGTAATATTATTTTTCTATGTTTAACTGCAAACCAGTAACCAAGATTTAACCAATGGCATTATGTAGGTAGCCTTTTTATGGAGGCTGATATCATCAAATGACTCCCCGCGCTCTGGGCGGAACGGAAGAGAGTGCCAGATTTCCACTGACTAAAAACCACAAATGTTCCTTCTCAGCCCTTTGTGTCTGGTGCAGCGGTATCTCTTTCAAACAACCGTGTCGACTCTTGCGGGCCCCTGCAATGTTGCTGACATCTCTTCGAGGCGCGCGTCGAACACGACCGCGCCATCGATACGGCCTGTCATCGTCATAGGGCGGACGGACGGATATCATTTTGCGAAAACTTTGATACACAACACCTATCGGCCAAAATATGGTCAATCAACGAAGATATGAACAGGATAGGCAATATTCTGTCCAAACAGCCTGAAGTACACAAAGATGCACATAATACCAAGCTTAATACAACCAACAAGGTCTGCCACACGTCAGAAGTACGAAAACCACCCTTAAAGCTAGGAAATAATGAGGCCGTCACAGTGAGGTTACTTGGAAGTGCGGTTGAATGTGCATAGCAACCCACTGCTCTACTGTGGAATTAGTTACAACTGGCTTATAGTCGCGGCTTCGTGGAGTTCAGTGATTGTCCTACTGCATCAAACTGCCGAGATAAATATATCTTAGGGCCTTAGCAGACTAGCTAGATTTAGCATCGGCGATCAGTGAGTTAGCCGCTTTTTGAATTTAAATGCTGCGACCAGACCTGTCAAACCTTTTTTTTTGTTGTAGGTCTGGGTCAAGCAGAAAGGAGTGTCACACTTCTACTGACTAAAAACCACCCATATTCCTTCTTAGCCCTTTGTGTCCGAGGCAGCGGTATCTCTTTCGAAAAACCCGCAGCACCAGCGGAAACATGCCAAACCGCACACTTAAAAACGCTAAACGCAGCGATTGCTTCGTTTTTCGGAAACTCGATATAGCGGTTGGACAATTCACTCCGCACACATTCAGATAACCCAGTAAGATATCTATTTAACCTAAGGACCAACGGAGCAGCTCTACCTAACCGTTCGGCGTAAATAAGCGTTATGTTATTCTAAATTTGTGTATAGCAGTCATCAAATCTAAGCCCTCTTACCTTTCCAGCCGTCGTATTTACCACTACACCAATATTGTATAAGACACGTATAATCGCTACTAATGATTAATGTTCCTCTTGACTGGTTGTTTGTTACTTCTCACGGAACAACGCCTTTCAGTGTTTGGCGTGAAATGATTCCGTGTTTTGATTGAGAGAAACCATTATTGCTGTGGTGAAGAATGAAGGCCAAATTATTCACTTAGTGTCCCGGATATATTGAAATCTGCACTAATACAGGATGTAAATCAACCCTTCACACATACGTCAACCATGCATTCTGTACATCAAACTAAGTACCCCTACGCAAAAGTTTTAGCCGGGAAACGACTTTTTTTGGGGTCAAAAATTTCATTTTACGGTAAAACTCAATGTAGCACTCTTAAAGCATTGTGCTAGTGGATGCTTTGAATAGTAAAAGGGTCATGGAGGTAATCTCGTGCATTCGTTGTAGCGGTGTGCGTCGTTGCGTGCTTTCGTGCTCGCGGTGCTCGTTGTTGCTGGCATTCGGCGGCGTGTGATTCGGCGTGGTGGCTTTCGGAATGACGTATTGCACTCGTAGATTTGTTTTTATGAATTGTTCTTCTGATATTCAAAAGTGCCTATAAAGGTTTAATTGAAATAAATGCTTTGAGTTTGAGTTTGAGTTTGAGTTTGAATTTAAATAAAGATACAACCTGAAAAACTAGTATTTACTAAAACAGCTGTGCAAAATTTTTGGAACTTTAACTCCCAATATCTCCGTAACTAGGGGGTTCCCAGGTATGGTCTAGAACAAAAAAATATATATCGCAGTGGTGGGGAGAACAAGTGCCCTTCGTTTGCGTTAGGGGTACTTTTACACCCTTTATTGTAAAGAGGAAAGATTTGTGTTTTTGTGTGTATGTTTGTAATGAATAAACTTAAAAACTACTGCGCCGATATCTAAAATTCTTTCACCATTAGAAAGCTACATTCACCCTGAGAGATTCATTCTAACATAGGCTACTTTGTATCCCTGTATTCCCACGGGAACGGGAACTACGCGGGTGAAACCACGTGACGTCCGCTAGTTATAGAATACTTTTTCACCTACACCCAAGACACACACACAAACATCTGCCATTTTTCCAATAGGTTCACCAAAAAAATCTAATTAGTCCGTCTGATATATTGTCGAAGAATATTGTTTTTTGTTCAAATTAGTAAAAAATTACGAAAATAAAACGTGTCAAAGATCATGAGTGGGGGCTTTTGACGTCACTTTGTGGGTAAAAAGTACGAACCTTGTGACGTCACACGACTTGACATGACTTTTCGAAGCACTGTATCGTCTTCATCTTTTGTTTAAGCGAAAAAAAAAAATACGTGTCCATTATTTTTTGGAAATCTATCTGACAGAATAATTAGATTTTTTTGGTGAAAACCCTATCGTCATTGCCCCAAAACAACTTGTTTTCCTACCACAAAACCAATTCTTCCACGAATAAAAACGACCTGATTGATTGATGAATGTATGCCAAATACGGCACCTACATCGAACGGAGCGATCAACCGTAACTCACAAAGTAACGCTTACTAGAAACGTTTTAAATCGACGCTCTCAACAGACAGAAGTGCCTAAATCCATCAACTGGGCCAAAAGGGGACTCGGTCAAGCCCGCGACATACGTGGGCAAATATCTCTGTTGTGTTACGGATCGTAGAATTTAATGGAGATATGCCAAATGGGATTGAATACGAGTTTTCAGTTGTATCACTTAGTTGAATTTGCTTTGTTGGTGTAGTGGAAGCAAGCATGACTGCTGAGTAAAAGGTCCTGGGTTCGTTCCCAGGTCGGGCACGGTGTTATTGGATTTTTCTACCAGGAATTTCTAAATAGCAGCCATGGAATCTGGAATAGAGGATCGGGCTGAGTCAAAAAAATATTATTCTAAATTGCCCGTCAGTTAATCAAAAAATATTGGATATGTGTTTTTTGTTTTATCAAACTAATGAAAATTGATGAAGATAAAACGCGTCAAAGACCATGAGCGGGGGGTTGTGATGTCATTTGTAGGTAAATAAATTACTGTTTCTCTGGGACTTCGTCGAGCTTCATTGCACTTTTCCTCCTCTTTTCTTTTTTTCCGTTGTCATCTCTCATTTTTTTAAGTGACCTAGTCGACAGGTCCTAAATCCACGATTAAATTGTTAATATAACGCATCTATCTTACTTCTGTGATCCGGGGTTAAGGCCCTTTGTTACACACGTGACCTATTAGAAGATTTTCCAAGAAATTCACTTGAAGTGTTTTTGAGGGCTTAAAGGCTTGTTGCCTCTATTATTAAAGGGCACATTTTGGGTGACGCTTCAACGGATTATTCTATTTCCATCGCTTGACATTTGTTACTATATAACATCTAGTTTTCAGTGAAGGGATAAGTATTGTTTTTGTACAAAAGCAGACATAATGTGACTTAATGCCATTGGCATTGTTTACCAGTCCACCTTTGGGTGATGGGTAAACTATGGTAGTTGTATTTATAAATTTTCTAACTACTACAATTATAACAGAATAGTTTTTTATTTGAAAGTAGGTACTAATACTTACATACAGCCTTATCACATGGGAATAGGCAGAAACCACGGATCACCACATGCTACGATCCACACATACTCATAGGTGTTCAGTTGAGTATAATCCTTATACTAACTACCTCAATATACTCGTACACATACACACAGTTTAAATTACGATTGTAAAAACTCAAATAACATAATTATGCAATACTAGCAAACGTCACGCGGTTTCACCCGCGTAGTTCCCGTTCCCGTGGGAATATAGGGATAAAACGCTTATGTCACCCGGGGATAGTGTAGCTTCCCAACGGTGAAAGAATTTTTTAAATCGGTCCAGTAGTTTCGGAGCCTATTCGTTACAAACAAACAAACAAATCTTTCCTCTTTATAATATTAGTGTAGATAATTATGTTATTACACATTCAATCAAATCAATAGAAGTCACTAGAAAAGTCATTTCCGTTTAAAACACTTAGAAGAATACACTTCAAAGATGCGGACTGATCACAAAACACTATACACAATATCGCACAAAAAGACCTGCTACTTCAATAACACCAGGATTTAACCGGAACATAGCAGTTCGTCATGTACGTAGTAATAACAGTGGTGCCCCTGTATAATTTGCTATCGGAAGGCAGCCGCCACGTCAACCATGATACAACGCTCCGCCAGAGTGACAGTCATCAGCTAGTGTCACTCTTATCCGACCTTTTCGGTAGTTCCTAGTATATTCGTAACAGACAAATGGCGCCACATGCTACACCACCATGCAGATATGAAAAAACATGCATACATACACACACGCATTGATAGACTGCCAAAATCATTACCCTTTCTTCTGGCTCGGGGTAAAAAGGCGTTGAATAGGGTATTTCACCAAACAAATCTAATTAGTCCGTCTACTAGATTCGAAAAATATTGGATGCGTGTTTTTTGTTTTATTTTCGTAAATTTTTATTAATTTGAATTAATAAAAATTGACGAAAATAAAACGTGTCAAAGATCATGAGTGGGGGCTTTTGACGTCACTTTGTGGGTAAAAAAGTACTAACCTTGTGACGCAACACGACTTGACGCGACTTATCGAAGCACTGCATCGTCTTTATCTTTTGTTGTGAAAAAAGAAAAAAATACGTGTCCATTATTTTTTGAAAATCTATCTGACGGGTTAATTAATTTTTTTTGGTAAAATACCCTATCAATGAAATACTCATAATCATCATTTTCCAACTCTTATCCTAATAAGAGTTGGAAATTGATAATGATGAGAAACCAATCCCATACTAAAGTACACGATTTTATCTTGCGTGAACCTAATTACACAATCAACTACACATTACTATGACAAGGGCGTCTGGAATTAATAATACAATACAAGTTTACAATCAAATCTGATAATGTTCAATGATGAATGAGTTCATAAATCTATTGTTTTAATTATGCACGAGCCATTAAAGGTTGTCAACCTCAAGGTCATTGTTAAAACACCCTAAAGTACTTTACGTGGGCCATTAAGTACGTAGGCTTGGTTTTAGGTGTTAAATACTAGCAGTACTAGCTTTTTCTCACAGTTTTACCCAAGTGCTTGTTGAAAATTACCCTATGGAAACGTAGTGTCGGGATAAATAACAATATCCTAACTCAAGCTATTGGTTACCAGAGAGCTGAATTTAATCGTTTCGTAAAAATCTGTTTATCGCCTTAGTCGTGAAAAGCAAACTGAAAAGCTTGTAAAAATCCCTTCGGGGCTGCGGGTTGTTCGAAAGAGATACCGCGGCCTCGGCACAAGGGCTAAGAAAGAAAATGGAAAAAACTCCCACCACCCAAAAAAAAAGTCTAGTAAATATAGTAAAAGTAAACAAAAAGACTTTTAAACACAGCCAAAGTTAGCAGTAATACTTGTAGACATAGTCAAACTTAACTGAAAGACATGGTCAAAGTAAACAGAAGCACTTATAGATACATTTAAAGAAAATAGAAATAATTGTAGACACAGTCAAAGTTAACAGAAAGACATGTAGACACAGTCAAAATAAACAGAAGGACTTATAGATACAGTAAAAAAAAATAGAAATATTTGTTGGCACAGTCAAAGTTAACAGTAAACCTTGTGGAGACAGTCAAAGTTAAAAGAAAGACCTGTAGACGCAGTCAAAGTTAACAGCAATACTTGTACACACAGTCAAAGTTAACGGAAAGACATGTAGACACAGTCAAAATAAACAGGAGGGCTTGTAGATACAGCCAAAGAAATTGAAGTCATTGTTGACACAGTCAAAGTTAACAGTAAAACTTGCAGAGAAAGTCAAAATTAACAGAAAGACCTGTAGACGCAGTCAAAGTTAACAGCAATACTTGTACACACAGTCAAAGTTAACGGAAATACATGTAGACACAGTCAAAATAAGCAGAAGGGCTTGTAGATACAGCCAAAGAAATTGAAGTCATTATTGACACAGTCAAAGTTAACAGTAAAACTTGTAGAGAAAGTCAAAATTAACAGAAATACCTGTACACGCAGTCAAAATTTACAGTAATACTTGTAGACACAATCAAAGTTTACAGAAATACTAGACATATTAGTTACCTTTACCAGCACCAACGTACCGCTAAAATAATATTAACAAAAGCCTCCATTTAATCCCTAAAATAATAGCAATTTCCATCAGTCGATCCTACTGACCTTTAAAAGAAAATTTTCTTCGAAACTATAAAAGCCACTTGAGTTCTGGCCGTAGCCGACTCAGGAAGAGAATACTTTCCTTAAGTTTATTATTGCTCAGTAAATTTATTAGATTACCAATATTTATTGAAGAGAACCAGGAGGGACTAAAGTGTAAACTGTTATTAATAAAAACAAAGGGTATTTTATCGTTTAGACGACATTTCCTTTAATTTTTACGTTTTTGATACTCAAGATACTATTATACTACCTACTATTACTACAGAACATAAAAATGTGGGAAAAATGCAAATAAACGGTCATTTTGATTCCGTAATAAACTGAATTAATTTAATGTTGATATGAGTAAATTGTTTTGGTACCACACGTGATTCAAAGTGTATGTGAATTGATTAATTAAACAGTTTCCAATCAAACAATACATTGTCACAAAAGTTATCAAGTTATACCCACACGTAGGTACAGGTAGTGAGGTGTGCAGCGAGTTGCATAACCATTAACCAATCAGCGTTCACCACTGCGGCTTTTTATCTTCGCGTTAACCCAATGCATCCCAATGATTTCCAATAATTTTGTCTATTTTAATTAAAATCATTACATCGAAATGAGTTCGCACGTAATTGCTTTTAGTTTGCAGCATAAATTCAATATGAAGCTTCACGTCCCAATGAAATATGGAAACGAACTAGTCGGTGAACAAAAGGGAATTCAGCTTTATTTTAAAACAAATTCCTATAATGTTCGTTTCGTTGATTGTGGCTTTGTTGTACGCGGTTCATATTACACGAGAGTTGTATATCAATTAGGAAATTGTTAAACGATTTCAATGGAGCAGGCGGTCCGTATGTATTTTGTGAGTTAATGGCTGTATTTAATGTGTTCTTTATTTATTTGGGTGTAAATATTACTCGGTTTAATTGTCTTGAAATTGGGTTGGTCGACAAATTACTACTTTTGGGATGCCACAAAAAGGGGCGGTTTTTTATATTCGATAAAGCTGTACAAAGTTATCAGAGTAGTTCCATGTCTTGTTTTTGTTTGTCAGCTTCTGGAAAAGTAGATTCGGTGTGCTTTGTTGTCCTATTTTACTCGTCTATAAATCAAGCTCGTCACGTTTTAAGGCATTTGTATAGAGTAGTGCATACCTGCCATGATTAACTACAGTATTGAATTAGCGTTTAGTGTTGGCCAGAAGAATATTGAAATACAAACTCTAAATACTCATGTGGTGGCATGTCGTCATGCCAGTTAATTAATTATAAAATATTCCAACACATATGTAGGTAAAACCATTCACATAGACATCTCACAAAAAAAAAATAACGAGAAAATTCTCGGCACAGTTATCTTGATGGAGTGTAATTTCATTATGATAATTATTTGATTGAGTTACAGTATAATTTCATTACCTTGAAAGAAAATATGTTTTTGTAGTGAGAATAGCTGACCATATCACTGGAGAAAAATAACACCTTTTCAACAATTTGATTACCCCAGTTGATTTCGGATATACCGACCTACTTTAGAACTTGGTCTGCTATAACTAACGATAAATAAAATATTATAATTGTCATTCCACACAACGATAATCTGAACTAGGGATATAATAAATATGAATTTTTGGATATGGGTACGGATACGGATATAGAAATAATATTATAACGGTTTCAGATACGGTTACGGATATCAACTATTTTCGGATTATCCGCTAGTTACGGGTTATTTTGGATAAGGATATAAGAATCTTACATCACAATCTGACAACCAACAAGTGGTGGCTGGGCCGGGTAAAACAAATACAGTGTTACCAAGTCACAAAATTATTTATCTCTAAACTATATTCAAAACCACCGTAAAAATATTTTGTGAAAATTTTGAATAATAATTTAGACCCCGCCTGTATCCGAAACTTTTAAATCGGTTTCGGTTACAGTTACGGATATCTTTCTATTTCGGATATTTGAAGATTCGGTTACGGTTATAGAGCTCCATAGCATCCCTGATCTGAACAAAGTTTCACGAGTCATAAACCGTTGCTTGTAGCAACACTACGAGTGGTTAACTGTTATAAAAGATAAACTAGTTGCGAGCACTATGTGAGGGACTTTTGGGATTTAAGGACTTCTTGAAGAAGTTCTCTTCGTATTTCGTCGAGATGATTGTGTGAAATTACTTTATCAATTTATAGAGGTATTTATATTTTTGTGGCAACGTGATTGAATTCGTGATAAGATGGAAAGCAGTAAATAGTCAAACTATCAGAATTATTATTACACTAGCGGACGTCACGCGTTTTCACCCGAGTAGTTCCCGTTCCCATGGGAATACAGGGATAAAAAGTAGCATATGTCACCCGGGTGAAAGAATTTTTCAAATCGGTCCAGTAGTTTCGTAGCCTATTCGTTACAAACAAACAAACAAATCTTTCCTCTTTATAATATTAGTGCAGATAATAACTAATATTACAATCACATTATTTATTATCCAATTACATTATTACCTCGTTAGTCTAGTGGTCACAAGCGCGACTGCTGCTCATGAGGTCGAAAGCTCTATTCCCGGGTCGAAAAAAGTGTTATTCGTTATTTCCATCAGGAATTTCTCAGCTGCAATCACGGAGTATTGATTCGTGCCCGGTTGGTGGCAATAGGCTTGCCCCGTATTCTGTATCCATGAAACGAGAAAGAGGCAAACACGAAATTTAAAATAAACATGTGCTCTATGGGGCGCTAAAAAATATCCCTACGGCTTTAATGTAGGACAAAAAATAAAGAAAATCAATTACCAAATTGCTCCATTTGATAAAGAAACAAAAAACAATAAGCAACAAAAGGTATAAAAACATTGATGAAATTAAATTACTTACTACGTACTGAATACCCAAAGGCATTTGACCAAACTCATTAAGTCCGCGGATATGAGATGCAAACTAAACATTCAATATTTTCCTTCCATATGAAGTAAAAGGCAACTCATTAATTGGGTTCTGCGGTATAAGTAGGACTGAATGAGGAATATCGAGTATAATGAATGCTTCAGGTAACACTTGAACGGACCACGGTTACCGCATGAAACGATTGAATGAACTATTCGTTCAATGCATATATTTCGTTCAGAGTTTTTGCTTGGAGAATTTAATGCATGAGGTGATCTGGGAAAATACTTTAACAGTTTTGACTTACTTATTTTGGAAGAATCTTTAAAATTATGTTTTGATGAATAACTTTATTCTTTTTTCAAAAGGTCAGATTTCTATGTACGATCAAGAAGCGATCGAGGACTTCTTTACAAAAAAATGTTTGACCCAATGCGGGATTACACCTTTTCAAACTGTTATTTTAATTCAAAATGTCGGTAATGACGTAATTGGAATAATAATAAGTTGCAAATAGAAAATTCAGGAACTTAAGATAGGTGCGATGTTTTTAGGTGATGTGTCTGCCTACCCTTTTCCCAACTTTGTAGGGGTCGGCTTCCAGTCTAACCAGATGCAGCTGAATGCAAGTATTTTACATGGAGCGACTGCCTGGCTGACCTCCACAACCCAGTTTATACTAGGTAATACGATGCCCTTTGGTAAGACTGGTTGTTAGACTTTCAGATCACTGACTACCTGTAACGACTGCCCATCCACAAATGAACCTTGGAAAGTGCAGCTTCATTTCATCACTGCTGCTCTCAAAACGGTGAAGGAAAACATCGTGAGGAAATCAGCATATCTTAGAACAAAAAATTCGAAGATATATTAAATATCCTTGGACATTTCACACAACGCCATCTAGTCCCAAGCTAAGCAACCTAATGCTTGTGTTATGGTAACGAGATGGCTGATAAACTACTTATATACATTTTTTTTTTTGTAAATACATACATATTATAGATAGAAAAACACCCAGACTCGGAACAAATACTTGTAGGTCGTACAAATATTTATTATTTAATTATATTATGTGACATCTACCAATCCGCAATGGGCCCGCGTGGTGGATTATAGCCCATCCCACTCCTAGAGAGGAGGCTTGAGTCCCTGCAGTGGGAACAATATAGGCTGATGATGAAGTGCAGCTTAACCTATAGACCGACCCGAGTGGCAGTTCTTATAGCTCAGCAGTAGATTGTGGTAAGTAAGATTCTTCTCTTTTGATTGATATTTGATTTTTAATTTCCTTTTATGGTGTAGTCTTCTTTCTTATGTGTGTGGTTAGTGCGTTACCTTTTTTTTTTTGGTTGGGAAATCATCAAATAACCCCTCCTGCTCTTGAGTAGAGCTAAAGGGAGTGTCAGACTTGTACTGACTAAAAACCATCCAAGTTCCTTCTTAGCCCTATATGTCAAGGCCGCGGTATCTCTTACAACATCCCGCAGCCAGAGTATTTACGTATTTTCGTTGGTGTCAGAGTATTTATGCCGCCCTGAGAAATATCTCTCAGCTATGCTGGTTTCCACACAATGTTCTCTTTCACCAAAACTAGCGATAATTATAAAAAAACGCACATGTATACGAAAAACCGGAGGTACAGTGTGGCAGACATCTACCAATCCGCGCTAGGCCCGAGTAGTGGTTTATAGCCCATCCCTCTCCTAGAGAGGAGGCCTAAGTCCCTGCAGTGGGAACATTATAGGCTGATGATGATGATAGTTTGGCAGTCCGACGGGCACATCACTAAGCTGTCAATGCCTACTAGGGGTGTAGTAATAAACTGTTATTCATAAAATGGGTTTCAAAACAAATGCAAACTCCTAAATCCACCGATTTATACAAGTAAAGACAAACGCAGTAATTTTAGTTATTCTTTGTGTGTTTATCAATAATTTACTGATCAATAACAAAGAAATTACGTCATAAAAAAACATTTTTTATTTTTCAAACAAAATTTATTAACTGCAAGTAAACTGAACTTACATAACATAATATGACGCTTGTTATCCAGAGGTTAGGCAGAGGTGTGTCCATATTTAGTACACCAACATTTCACGGTATGTCACAGTCCCTATGTAATCTAGGGCGAGCCTATTACCGTCAATAGGGCACAAATCCAGCCCTCGTGGCTGCTACCGAGAAATCCTTGACGGGAAATCCCAATTATACTCTGCCTGAACTGGGAAGTACACCTAGGACCTTATTCTAGATCAACGAGGCATTCCGAATTAATAATTATAATAATCCAAAACGATATTAAAACTAGGTAAATAAAGTTTTACACTCCAATACAACTTTGATTCCCAAAGAAATAAAAGTAAGATAATCTTCGATGAAAATATGAAAAGGTTTAGTAAAGAAGTTTCACGGCGTGGCTGTAATGAATGAAGTCGATATCGCCTGTAATGAGAACGCAGGTAATACACGAACTACCCGCACGGCTACCGCAATACGATACATTTATACCGTTCATATTTTTCACACGGATGTTACGCTATATTTTGCTAGAAGAGTCTGTGTTGTGTTTAAAGGATAACCCTGCTTTTGGGCTTCACTACCGAAAGGAAATTGCGTTTATTTGGCTTTTCTAATAAAACTATCTCAAAAAATGTCATCATCATCATCGTATTTTCAAACATTACCCAATCCATTTAGGGTGTGTTGAACTTCACGGTGGCAAATAAATGAATAATGCCAAAAGGGCCTCAGCTCAGCATAATATTGTCTTTAGCATATTTTTATACAAGTCTTGGCATATTCCGATTGAGTATGATGTTCGATGAACAACATTACGTCTTGCATTTAACTCAGTAGTAGCCGAAATGCAACAATACTAAAATTGAGGTAAACAACGATTTCCATTACAAATTCTGTCCGAAAATGGGTTTGTAATCCACACAAGTTGTTAAACACGACCATTTTTCCTTAAAGCCCCACCGGCGGAATATTCAACTTAAAATTGCATCTTCAAGAACTTAGATACTGTGTTCTTATACAGTATGTTACCTTGATTATTTATAAGGGCGATAAATCGGCTCTCCCATGACAAAGCTGTTTCACCGCACTCATACCGCATCCATTAATAAGCCATCCTTATCGGTGCGTCGTCAACTTTCTTCCGTGCACACAAAAGCTCAGTTGGTATCAGACCGCGGCGGCCGACGGTCGCGTCCACCGATACTCGATATTCGTGTGTTACGTTGTGTGCCACTAGTTACGAAATAATCGGTATGGTATTTTTTTCCTATTTAATTTTTTTTTGTGTCACCCGATTTCACCTTCAGTGATTTTGAGAAAAGTGTTTTTTTTCTTTTGTTATGAAAAAGTAATAAAAGTAAGATTGTGTTAAAAAGCTTTGTTAATACATTTGTGGGAGGTGAAGTCGGGCAATTTGGACAAGTATGTGTGTATTTAAGTTTACTTGCAGCTAGAATTTAAGTATTAATATGATTATGTGTTATTTCAATTTGAGTCGGATAGTGTTATTACTCTTTAAACGAGCTTTTTTACTCATTGTGAGTAACAATTGATATTTGAAATAATAACGTTTGTGTTTAAATAACATTGTTGACATCACCAATATGGTTTTAAAAGTCGTTATTGTTGACTATTGTTTGATTGTGACTACCTTTGTATTCAAAACCGATCATTCTAAACCATTTGATTTATAGCAAACGCGTTGTTCTGCAATAAAATACAATGGGATCATTGTGTGCAAATAAACACTTAAACATTAATTTAAATAAAGTAGCAATAAAATATTTATAACATTGCCTAGTACTTGAACTGAGACGAACAATATTTGATAATAGAAAAAGGTTTCAATCAAAAACATCTGCGTGGAACAATAATATCCTAAATGGATTTTATGAAAATTTTCCTTTGGTCGTGTGTAGGACTGGGTTCTAAATTCTAATCCGTTTAGTCCCTCTATGCATTTTATAGTGGATTCATCTAAATAATAAGCAGCCTTGAATATTTCAAATGAGAGAGTAGACGTTAAATACGAGTATAACTACCAGTGTGGCAGTGGCAGTGTTCCCTCTCAAAAAGAGAGGAGGCCTGTTTCCCAGCAGTGGGATCATTAATAGGCTGTTGATGATGATGATGAGGCAGTGTCAATATTTTAAAGAAAAATTAGGTTGACTTATCTTCACATTAGCCTACCGATGAGTTAGATCGTTTTGTGGAAATTAACTGTTTTTAAACTGGGATTGAAGGAAATTGTGATGGAAAGACAAAGGCTGATACTGTTACCTATATATATAATATATAAGCCATCTACTACTATACTCTATACCATAGTTATGTGCGGTAAGTGGTACTCGTCTTATATTAAGAACTCAACGACAAATAAGTAGTACATGATGTACTTACTTGTAATGGGTTTGTGATGCGCTTGTCATGCCTAGGAATGCGGAAAATGTCGTGAGGAATGTTTTAGTTTGGGCTATGAATGTGGATAGGAGTAGCAGAAGTCTATAAAAACGATGGCTAGTGTCTTAAGTTTATGAAGGAGAATAAGGACGTTTTCTGACTAAACAAAATATGATTCTGTTTAATCAGATAAATCTTTGAAAAATATTGGATACTTGTTTTTTGTTTTATCAAAATTGAAAAAGATAAAACGCGTCAAAGATCATGAGTTGGGGCTTTTGACGTCAGTACGTGGTTAAAAATGCAGTGCGATGTGACGTCACACGACTTTTAAAAGCATTGTAGTGTCTTAATTTTTTGTTTATGTGAAAATAGAAAAAAATTGTGTCCAATATTGTTTAGAAATCTAAAATTGAATAAAATACGCGTCAAAGATTATGAGTTTGACGTCACTACGTGGTTAAAAAATGCAGTGCGATGTGACGTCACACGACTTTTAAAAGCACTGTAGCGTCTTTATTTTTTGTTTATGTGAAAATAGAAAAAAATTGTGTCCAGTATTGTCTAGAAATCTATCTGGCTTAATAATAACTGCCACTCGGGTCGATATTAAGGATAAGCTGCGCTTGCCAAGGTTGGTCAGTGGATGGGTGACCGCCCGTTACATACCGAGTTTCCTCCGTGCCTCGGAAAGCACGTTTGGCTGTTGGTCCCGGCTGCCATTTATAGATCTTTGGCAGTCGTTACAGGTAGTCAGTGATCTGAAAGTCTGTCATGCCTGTATTGACTGGGTTGTGGAGGTCAGATAGGTAGTCGCTCCATGTAAAATACTGGTATTCAGCTGCATCCGCTTAGACTGGAAGCCGACCTCAATATAGTTGGGAAAAAGCTAGGCAGATGATAATGAAAAATATTTACTGAAAGTTTTCGTGTATTTACTTTTTCCATGCTCTGCTATTTATTTGAAACACTTTGGTAAATTAATGGCAAAACTAGGTGATAGTTCGAGGTTTGGCTGTCTGTGTAATTATGTGAGACTTTTCACACCATGACTAATCAAGAGTAATTTATCATTATGTGGCAATGACATAGGTACCGCTGTATAAAGTGTTACATATTTTTAATGTGTGTTTGTATATTTTACTTAACTGTTGTATAAGTATGTCCAGAGCGAATTTACTTATAATAATTGACACGGGAGATAGTTTGCTAGTACGTAATTATTTTTATACTGGTGTTACAGAAAACTATACTGGTTGAACAAAGGCTGACATTTTTACTACGTTACTAGCGGACGTCACGCGGTTTCACCCGGAGATAGTGTAGCTTAACAACGGTGAAAGAATTTTTCAAATCGGTCCAGTAGTTTCGGGGCCTATTCGTTACAAACAAACAAATCAAATCTTTCCTCTTTGTAATATTAGTGTAGATAATTATGTTACTGCTATGTAGAATAAAAAAAATATTTTCAATTATATGTATTTGCAGATGGGTAACAAACATAGCATTAATAAAAGTTTTTTTCATTTCTACAACATATTTCTACACTAGTCGAGTGTAAAAATATACGTCAATTTAAAACAAAAATACACATTTTAAACAGGATTACGAATAAGCACGCACGGATTAGGCATACCTACATGTTCGTAGATAGGGTACTCTTTATAACACATCAGGTATAAAGGGAACACCAACTGTAATAAAAGGGTGAAACAATGGGAACTCTCATAGCAATCAGCGATTTCTTAACTTCACGCCTATAGTCCCTAAGGGGTAGACAGAGGTAGGCTTTGCTCACATTTCGGCAGCTATGTTTTGAATCCCACTTAATATGGGGTGAGAAAGAAAGAAAGAAAGAAAATTTATTTATTTGTCGCAGAAACATACCGAGTATACAGGAAAAAAACATTACACAAACAACGCTTAACAGATATAAAAAAATACAACAAGCAGGGATTACAAAAAAGAAAATGTTGCACGTTGTGACTGCGACAAGTAGGTTGCCACTCAGCATGGTGCTGTGTTATGGTCGCCCACAGCACAGCGCTGGTTTTCAGTGGTCACCCGTGAAAAACGTACGAATGCCAAGAGCTTCAAAATTAAGTATATAAAATAAATTAAGCAGTGCTTGAAATATTACTGGGTATTACTGGGCTGGTATTACTGGGCTGGTTGAGGAGATTGGTGGACTCCAAATAGGGTGTAAGGGATAGCCCTCCGTCAGGGCTGCGGGTTGTTCGAAAGAGATACCGTGGCCTCGACACAAAGGGCTAAGATAGAAAATGGGTGGTTTTTGGTAAGTAGAAGTCTGACACTCCCTACTGCTCTGCTCAGAGTGGGAGGAGACATTTGATGAATTTTCACCCGCCAAAAAATAAATAAAAGGGATGGCCCTCCGTAGTCCTATGTGGTGAATTTAGTATATCATACATAAATGACCGGTATAAGAAATTATTTTAGAAACGTTAAGGGTATCCAATAGATTTGATTTGTTTTTTTCCTTCATATGCAAGGTTACCGTAGCAAAACGCATGTAGTGAAAGGCAAACGCGACCACAAGTACAATGAACTCTGTTACTACACAGGAAATAATAATTGATTTCATGCCACGTTCATTTATTAATTTTCATAATTGTTTTATTTTATTTGCGTAGCATTACATACAAAAATGAAGTGATGTATACAGATACTTTAATATTCTATTGAAACTAAGGAATAATAACTGAAATTAAAAGAGACGCGGTGGAATATAATTCAAAATAAAGTGCACTAACAATGATATTAAAACTATAGATACGTTGTCCGCCCTCAAAAATGACAACATGAAATGCAGCCAATGTACGCACCAACCTCTTGCACGACGCTACGTTTGTTCTTAATTTAAATCGTGTGTGTAAACCTGCACAAAACATATAGAAAACAGGCATCCCGCTGTACGGTGTCATATTTTCTTTCCCTTTCTTTACGCGTAAAAGTAGTTATCTAATATTTTCGCCGTCATGTTAGTTCATGACGTGTCTATATATAATACGTCATTGTGCACTTAGCACCTTGTCAGTTTGTTATGCATACAGTATGGTATGAAACCCTAAATAATAGGCTGTGGGCCTTTTCCCATTAACAGTTTCCGTAACTACTAATAAATTTATGCTTGATGTGACACTCGATGTAACATTTTGTATTAGAATGTCAAATTGTAATATAACATTGTGCGGTGGATTACTATGTTGTTACAAATTATATCGTTGTGTTCATTGTTAGGTTGCCGCTGTAAACCCTGTTTTGATGACTTTCTACTGAACATTTTGATGCTCAATTCATTGTTTGTTTAGGCGAGAGTAAATCTTCTTACTTACTATTTTAAATGCCAAAGTTTGGAAGTTTTGAGGATGTATGCATGTTTGTTAATCTTTCGTGCAAAAATAACTGATCGGATTTTTATGAAATTTATTGATACTTTGATTCCGGTAGTACGATTTCGTATCGCAATAATGCCCGGACTCCACCAAAACGGGGTGAGCAGAGGGGAGAAGAGATGTGCCAAATTCGACTTATCTTTCATAGATGAAAGACCATAATATATGTAAATTTTAACTAATGTGATAGGCCGATTACCACATGTCTCCGCTTTGGTGGAGTCCGGGCCTAGCTGTTGACCCAGGTGAAACCGCGGGGATAAGTTTGTTCATAATAAAATTTAGTTAAAAAAATGGTATGTCATTCGTTTTCGGAAGGTCGGCATTTTTTTTTTTTGAGTGACTTATACATATAATAAGTACTAAAATTGTATATTAAAACCTTCCTCGAGAACTCTCTATCCATTGGTGAAAACAGCATGGAAATCGGTGCAGTAGTTTTTGAGTTTATCGCGAGCAGACAGACAGACAGACGCGACTGAGGACTTTGTTTTATAATATGTTAGGATTATATATTATATAGGTTGTATAGGTTTATATAGGTTGGTGGCGGAGCCGGTGGGACCAATTTACAAAAGAGCCTTTTCTAATAAATATGGAAAACCATGACGACTTTAAACAAATATTCGACTCGACATCAATGAATTTGAATCAACGACGAGTTGCTATTTATAAATTAAAAAAAAAACGTAGACCTAAAACGTGCAATTGAAACGCGTTTTATTCAGAATCAATTGCTTTTGATTAGCAGTTTGCAATATTATTTCACTTTGATGCAACAATGTTAAGAAAATCATAGGGTAATCCATCCATCTGTTAATATTCCCGCGCATTCATTTATATTACTTGATTATCGAATTAGGCTTTGTTTAGTCCGTCATTGCTTATGATTGCAAATAAGAGAGTACATTTTGTTTAATTATTTTTAATGTTGGTTTAACCTGGCTGTTTATCAATGAAATTACGCACAAAGTTTATAGTAGAATGTTTTGAAAAAAGTGGCAGATGTTTTATGATTTTAAACGTTTGTTTTTACTTAAGTGAACCGGTAGTAATAGGGTAGTTAAAAATGTAATTAGTCCGTCAGATAGATATCCAAAAAATATTGACACGTATTTTTTCTTTTTTTTTAGTTAGTAGTCAACAATTTTTTTTTTAAAACGTTGCCCCACACTAGGAATTTCTCCTGTATCGTGGGTGCGTTCACAAACATTTCAACTCACATACACAAATGAAGGTGTAGGTCATACAAATACTTGTTCCGTGCGGGGATCGAACCCGAGTCCATTGCTTGAGCCACTGCGCCAACCGTGCCGTCTACAAATCAAGGGATATTGTTCAGTCAAACGAAAAATAAAAACCTAAACGAATACGAATTACGGCCAACATAGCCCATTGTGTTCCCTTGTCATAAATATGAAAATTATGCATTCATAACAAATAGCCTATCGCCAACAATTGCAGCAGCTAGTTCATATTACATTTGAATTCTATATTAAAATCATAATTTCCCGAGACTACATAATAAAGCCACTAGGATCGATTTTAAGCCAGTAGAAGTCACACCCTCTGAAGTGACACTCTGCCACTCTGCCCAGAGCGGGAGAGGTTATTTAATGATTTCCCACCCTTAAAATAAAGGGTACCGTATTACCCAGTATCAAAATCAAGAGTCATTTATTCAAACTAGGCCGATAATCAGCACTTTTCGAACGTCAAACAAAATGTAATTACAAGATTCAGTCCCCAAAACGCCCACTCTTCGACACTTCCTAGTGTTTTACGAGTAGCTGGGAAGAAGTGGCGGAACAAACTCTCCAGCATTTATAAAACTGGTATTCAGTTGTACCCGGTTAGACTAGAAGTCCTGCCTGGATGATTAAAAAAATCATAATGACAACAATTGTAATGTAGTCGGATATTATCTTATAGGAATGTCCTTTATAGGATAAAAAGCATGATGCTCATGTTTCAAGCTAGGTTAATCATTTCATGGAAATCAGTAATGCCAGGCGTGATAAGGTCACTGTCACGTTTAACATTAGTGCTTAATACATGAGTGACCATTCTCGGCTCGGGTGAAAATAGAGAATATGATTCTTGAATTTTCACCCCATAATCTTGATAAGTATTTTGTTAAACGAGCTGTCGTTTTGCAATTGCAACAAATTCATTTCAAAGTTGACTGGTAGGAAATGCCTATTGAATTAAGTCCGTCTCTGTACTCTGTGTTTAGAGTGTTAAATACTATGTATTGTAACGACAGTGGTAAAAAATAGACAGGAACTGATTCATTATTTTATTCGGACAGAGTCTCGACTTACAGGTTTCACAATCGAGCGCGACAAGACCTCGAAACTGAGCTTACAGGGCATTATATAGACTGATATCCCCACCGGAGGCATCCGGTAGTTATGGCGGTGTCTTCGCTTGACTGTGATTGGCTCGCGAGTCGGTGCCCGTCATTGGCTGGCTAGAGTGGCATGGCTATGGTATGCTAGAGTGGCATGGCTATGGTATGCTAGAGTGGCATGGCTATGGTTTGCTAGAGTGGCATGGCTATGGTATGCTAGAGTGGCATGGCTATGGTTTGCTAGAGTGGCATGGTTATGGTTAGCTGTCATTGGCTGGCTAGGGTGGCACGCTGTGAGCAGGCTGTTGTAACATTCGGCCGTCCTGGAACAATTGCTCCCGCAATGGAAACAAGAAAACAGTGATTACAAGTCAGCTCAGAAAAACCAAGTTAAAATGGGGCAATAGACCTCTCAGGAGATTTATGAAATCTTCGGTTTTCAATTGTTCGTTCACACTACTGGTGCTATCAGACAAAAGCACTGCTACGATATGTTACAGAGGATACTAAACCTGTAAACCCGTTGTATCATATAATATGACCTTTCACACTTCTTAGTTTATGTCAATCATTACCTAACTCCTCAATATCACTTAATGTGGGCCAGAAAACCAATCTTCTAACAAACAAGAGTTAACCTGGCTCGCCCCCTATAGCATGGGACTTTAAGCTGAAGTAAAAGGAATAAATGCATAAGAAGATTTGTGGTAGGTACCCACTTGTACTAATTATTATGGACAAAGATGTAGGAAATGCTTAGTACCAACAATTTTTAACGACATACCTTACAATTTAGAAAATAGCTGTACCACGAAAATGTCTTTTAAAATAAATTAGGGAAGTTTTTTTTTAACACCTATGTAAAAACCTCATTACAAGAGATGTGTAGATTCCATTTATGATTATTTATTGTTGTATAAGTATATATTTATGCCATACTAGCTTATGTTTTCGGCTTCACCGCTATTAATTAAAGTGTTTTAACGCAACTTAAATGTTATAGCATTACGTTATAGTCAACTTTTGTGTTCAATAAATGTGTTTAGTTGTAGGTAAAAGTGACGTTGTTATTGATGGAAACGTACCAACAATTTGTTACATTTAAATTAAATATAACTGTTTTACAGTATGGCAGAAGTAATATACCTTGTAACACGGATGTAACCATGAATAAGCACTTTTTAATTCATTTCAATTTACTAGCGAAATGTGTGTGTACTCATGAGTATACCTCTGCCTAACCCATTGGGTATTACATGCGTGATGTTAAAAGCATTTAAGCATTTAAGCAGCCAGTAGTCATCGCCTGGCGCCAAAGTACATAATCATAGTTTTTTTTAGTAAATCACACTATTAACATACTTCCTTTCCTTTTTTTTTTTTTTTTTTGCCTTGTTACTAAGTTTACTAACCCTAGTCGTTAAGTTATTTTGTTGTTACTAACACTATGGACACTTGTCTGAATTAAAGAGTTTGAATTTGAATTATCATTTTTCACCTTGTATCTAAGTTACGTCCCATTTCATTCCAGCTATTCTAATCTGAGATAACCCTACCGCGCCTAGATTGCACTGGTTTAGAAACCCGATCTGGGATAAATCGTAAGACATAAAGATAGGTACCCGGTTGTAATATTAACAGTATTATAAGAACTCCTTAATATCTGCGATATTAAAAACATGAAACACTTTTCATGTAAGAAAAGATAAATAAACTGTTTTGCCAAACTAACGGATGAAGAAACGGAAGAACCAATTTAAGTTAATTACATCATACCATTAAACGCACGCACACACACATGCACTCACACATATATAATTCTTAGCGTGTCGGTGGCAAAACTTCATTACTTATACACACTAACACACTACACACGAATTCGTTTTTCTATTCTTCCAATATAATTTTATGTGTTTAAAGCTATTAAGTACTAATGTTAAGTTAATGCAACTCTGGCCCCCAAGATACCCACAGGCGCAGCCTCGTTTCAGGACATCAGTTTTATCACCATTTTAAAATTAAAATTTAGCTTGCTACTGTCATGTATTATCAGAGCTAAGTTAGATTTAGAATTGGATGTCGTTAACCCTCTTTCCTACATTATCCCCTTTACAGTACGCACAATGTAAACATGACGTCACATAATAATATTTACTTATAAATCGGGTTATTTTTGTAAATCAGAAATTTTGTTGATATTTATAAAATTCAGAACTTCGTTTTACTCCTTGTTATTGTCATGATGCATTTTGTAATATTTTCCATCGCGCGAAGTTTGACACAACTCACACAACTAATCTGGTACCGTAAAGGTTTGTTTACGTTATAGCCTACCATCAACGATTACACAATTACTCACTATAGGTATCTGTACATCCACATCGCATTAAAACAATACTACTTTTCGGCTTTTCATCTTGTCATTGCACAGTACTGAACAAATCGTTCACGTCTAAATGGTACACAATAAACGACATCTATCGAACGATCTACTTACCTAAGATAGGCATAGACTTTGACTTTGGCTTTTCGTTTTAGCTTGCTTGGGCTTTGGCTCATCGGTCACCATAGTGAAAAGTAATATCGGGCAATACATGGCATAAGATCATGATTAGTCATTGTATCGCGTACTGCAGTACAGTCCGAATTACATGGACATTTTTACATAACACGTGTTAATACGAAATCTTAGCAACAATTTTATCACCGCAAGGGATTCAAGCCCAAAATCATGATAAACACTCCATCTGACTTGTAACGCGACTAAACTAAAAGACAGGGCGCAAACTACCGTCAATCTACTATATAAAAGATACGTGCAATACCTGCAATACGTGTGAATTTCTGTTGGAAAACTAGGATCGTACCTACATAATCACTAATACCGACCTATAACATTTTTTTTTCCATAACAAGATTTATGTGACTTGCCTCATACCCACATCGTACTTACATTTTTTTTTTTTGTAAGTTTGATAAACGGGCGAGCTATTATTGCTAAGTTATGAATGGACTTTCTTTAGTAACTAGATAGAACTAGATAGAATAAACTGACGCACTTCGATTACATTAAGTACTCGGGATGAGAAATTAAGACGATCAACTTAAATTCACCTGGTTGAATGCCATCGCGTCATGATGTTTTATACCCTAATTAAGAAATATGTAAAAATTAGCAGTTCCTCATATTTAATTTTAAGTTCCTCGTTTTCAATTTGTCAAGAACTTTATCCAATAAGTCTAAAACTGTTTGAATATCGGCTGGCGGTAGCAAGAGATCGCCAAGGAATGCTATCTATATCTCTGGTAATAGTTTAATAAAATTATTGTAGATATTTATAAGTATCTGATCTACATGATTTACTTTGGAATTGTTATTGTTGGATAATCTAATGCGCGCTTGAACTAAATATGTACATTTTAAGTTCTCAACTCTTTAGTACACAACTAGTACCTACTCGTAAAACATTTTTTTGTACCGGGATAATATTATACAGATTAACTGACTATGATTAGATTTACTTAACGGGCTTACCAAATTATTTTGTCTACGATTCGCATAATTATCAACTCATGGGGCACTCCATGGTAAAACACATTTGGCTTATATATTTGGCTAATGGCATTTGGCTAATTTGGCAAATATTGGCATGTTTACTGACCTTGTTATTTATGCATGGTTCCTGGCAGCTCTCAGCGTGAAGTAGGACGGTTCCTTCCTTCCATGTCCTTGGTTGCTGTTGACAACCTTTAGGTAGTCTTAATTTACCGTAGAACCGTTGCTGGCAGAGAGATGGATACTTCTTGTAACTCAAAGTGTCTCACAGGTGGTTACTGGCCGCAGTCTTCGTTTTCAAGGTCAAATTATGGAATGACCAATGCGATACTGAGGGTAGGCGCTTCGTGTTCCATCCAGATTGTGGCCTGCTTTTTCAATTTGTGCCCTGTGATACTGGGATGGGAGACAATATTTTCCTTGCAGGCGGTGTGCATCAACGTTCTTCGTTTGAATTTTCAGACCTCGTCCTCCACAGTAGGTGACCGTTGACTTTTAAGTAGCAGAGCGTCGTTTTATCGTAGGTTTTTTTTTTATTCGATCCCACTTCTGACTGTAACGACAGTGGTAAAAAATAGACAGGAACTGATTCATTATTTTATTCGGACAGAGTCTCGACTTACAGGTTTCACAATCGAGCGCGACAAGACCTCGAAACTGAGCTTACAGGGCATTATATAGACTGATATCCCCACCGGAGGCATCCGGTAGTTATGGCGGTGTCTTCGCTTGACTGTGATTGGCTCGCGAGTCGGTGCCCGTCATTGGCTGGCTAGAGTGGCATGGCTATGGTATGCTAGAGTGGCATGGCTATGGTATGCTAGAGTGGCATGGCTATGGTTTGCTAGAGTGGCATGGTTATGGTTAGCTGTCATTGGCTGGCTAGGGTGGCACGCTGTGAGCAGGCTGTTGTAACAGTATATTGCAATTTTCATCGAAATTGTTAGAGCTGTTTTCGAGGTCGTGATTAGAAATACACAAATATTTGCTCATTCAATAGTTTAGAATTGCTTCTCTGAATTTAAATAATTCTAGCAACAAATAATTATTCCATATTTAAATGAATGTTGCAGGAAAGCAGTAATCAAAGGGAAGTGTGTATTTAAAGTTTAGATGTTATGAGTGGTAGTCGAGCGTTTTGTAAAGCGAATTGCCTGGGAAAAGTTTTCGGTTATTTACTCTTGCTATTGCAGTATTTCGGTTTGTAAGGTTGGTACGAGTAAATTACCTGTGCATGAAACTTTCACTATTATTTTCTGAGGATTTTTTTATGCTATTTCATGGTGTTACGTTTTTCGGGAGAATTGTATCTATTCTGGTATTTCTGGTGGGCTAGATTTCTTCACAGGCTAAATATTTGAAAAGCTTAGGTGGTTTGCATGTAGATATGGTTGTTTTGGGTCGCCTGTTTATTTTTTTATATTTTTATTCGTAGACAGGAAATTACTAGAACGAATACGAAATGCTCAGATAGTCAGACGAAAAACATGGAAATTATGATATTAATCATATAATATTAATCATCATATACTTAAATATATATTCAAATACCAAAGTAAATTTATATTTTTTAAAGGTTGCCTCACACTAGGAATTTCTCCTTTAACGTGGGTGCATTCACAAACATTCAAACTCACATACACAAATTCTCTGACCCGGAACAACTATCAGTAGGTCATACAAATATTTGTCCCGTGCGGGGATCGAACCCGCGACACGCAGCGCAGCAGTCCATTGTTTGAGCCACTGCGCCAACCGTGTCGACGACAAATTTTTTTCTAAGTACTTTTTCCAATTCAGGGGGATAATTATTACAGACAGCACAGTGATTTATTTTATAATCAATACTTTGGTATGTAACAAAAATCGTCACCACAAAATTATGAAACAAAATCGTCACTTGTCACTCCGTATAATAAATACACAGTATATTATTATTGCAGCCATTATCAAGTAATTACCTTGTAATTAGGGCGTTACCTCTGTTTAATTAGGGTCTCTATAATTACAAATGGCTGCCGTTGCTAATTAATTATTCAAACTGTAATGTGACACAAGTGTCTGGTTTTATAATAGTCTTCTTTTTACACGACTGCCCAAAAAGAGAGTATAGGGTTGATAACTAAAAAAAATCTAATTAGTCTGCCAGATAGATTTCATAAATATATTGGACATATATTTTTTTCTTTTTTTACGTAAGCAAACAATGAAGATGATACAGTGCTTTGAAAACTCGCGTGACGTCATATTCTAAGACATAATGACATTTTTTGCGGTTAGGGACGTCACAAATCCCCACTAAAATCTTTGACGCGTTTTATTTTCGTTGATTTGATAAAACAAAAAATACGTATCCAATATTTTTCGATAATCTAACAGACGGGCTAATTAGAATCATATTTTTTTTAAGTCGGTAAACATCCCTATTATGCGACTAGCTTTTGCCAGCTTGAAAACTTTTAGTAAACACAAACATACTATAACACCTGGAGCCCTCGAAGGGTTAGGCAAAGGTCACTTATATTTTACCAGTTCTTTAATGTCCCACGTAATAGGGGGCAATATTGACATTGGGATTAGGTCTTTTTTTTTAAATACACAATTTTCCTTCATCTAAGAGCAAGCTGTAAAATATTTTTTACAGTTTATTATCGTGATCCTTTATATTTTTTACTATCATAAATTTTGACTTCATAACGAAGCTTTCAACTTGATACAAGTATGAAATGTGAATATTTTCAATAAAAATATTTCGAAATTGGAGCTGGTCCAATTTAAGCGATGCTTCCTTGTTTATTAAGACAATTTTTTAATGTTTTTTTTTATCAAGTATCCTTGCATCAGTACAGCCAATTATTTTTATATAACAACTTAAAATAATGCTCCTATAAAAGCTATGACAACAGCATTAAATAAACAAATAATTGAAAATGATACAATTTCTGACGTGTAAAGTACTTTATAAGTGGGAGTGAGGTAGTTTTTACAGCAACACCAAAATTAATGTATTTTCGGGCAACTTTGGCTAATAGGCCTTATAAAAATCTAATTAAATAAGTTAGTACAAAATCTAATTAGCCCGTCAGATAGATTTTTAAAAACTAATGTACACGTATTTTTTTAAATTCTTTTTTCACTTAAACAAAAGATGAAGACGATGCAGTGCTTCGATAAGTCGCGTCAAGTCGTGTTGCGTCTGTCGGGGCCGCGGGTAGTCCAACGGTTATCGCGGCCTTCATTGTTACTCGCGTCAAGTCCTGTGACGTCACAAGGTTAGTACTTTTTTACTCACAAAGTGAGGTCAAAAGCCCCCACTCATGATATTTGATACGCTATAATTTCGTCAATTTTTATTAATTTGATAACACAAAAAACACGTATCCAATATTTTTCGATTATCTAACAGACGGACTAATTAGATTTTTTTGGTGAAATACCCTATTGTGTTAGTAAATATAATCTTAAAACTATTTAAACAACACTTCACTTGAGAACTATGGTATTCAGAGATATTTAACGATTACTTAAGCCGTCACTTAGTAAAGATTTGACATACTTTTGTATGACAAAACTGTCAAAACCTATACTAAGTGATGGCTTAAGTAATCAGTAAAGCTCTCTGAGTGCGGTAGTTAGTCACTGACGTGACTTTTAGTGTTCTAGGACGAAAGTGCAAGCTAAAGGTATAACAATCGACTTTTCCTCTTACACTCAAATATTTTTACTGCCATTTTTCACAGCCCCAGTTTCGTTCACAAAACAAAGAATGCCCCAAAAAAAACGTCAAACACGCATTATATTTGTACTTGCGCCTCAGTAAAAAATTAAAAATTCCTCATTTCACGTATAGGGTACACTGAATATGCGTGCGTTATAGTTATTTGGGTGGAATAGGTCATTAAAACAAATGGGCCCGGTGCCGAATGATGTTCGGTGTAATAAATAATCAGGCCGCAACGCCGCGGGGTGCTAGTTGTGTTGCTATGCTAGCTTTTAGTTGTTGATATAAATTAAAGGTGAATAAAATTGTGACGTTTTTTTTTAGCTGGTGATAGACCTATAGAATCCTACATTTGGCTTTTACACTTAAAGTATTTATTTCAATAGGGTAGTTAACAAAAAAAATTTAATAGGGGATGGGAAAAAAAAAAAACTAAAGTAAATGTAATAGGGGATCGGACAAAAAAAAAACTAATTAGTCCGTCAGATAGATTTCCAAAAAATATTGGACACGTATTTTTTCTTTTTTCACATAAACTAAAAATAAAGACGATACAGTGCTTCGAAAACTCGTGAATTCCTCGAAAACGTCACGTTAGTACATTTTTTTAACTACGAATGACGTCACAACCCCCCACTCATGATCTTTGACGCGTCTTATCTTCGTATTTTTTTAAAACACGTATCCAATATTTTTCGATAATCTAACTGACGGACTAATAAGAATCATATTTTTTTGTCGCAGTCCGATCCCATATTAGCCGTCTAATAGATTATCAAGAAGCTTTGAATTTTTTTTCACGTAATCAAACAATGAAGACGATACAGTGCTTTGAAAACTCGTGTGGCATCATACTCTAAGACATTAGTACATTTTTAGCGGTAAGTGATGTCACCAACCCCCACTTAAATCTTTGACGCGTTTTATCTTCGACAATTTTATTGATTTGATAAAACAAAAAATACGTAACCAATATTTTTTGATAATCTAACAGACGGACTAATTAGAATCACATTTTTTTAAGTCAGTAAACATCCCAATTAGAACAAAACAGGTAGTTTCGTATGTTAAAAAAGCAAAACCAAAAAGAAACCGAAAACTACAGTCACAGTCACAATGCATTATAATTTGATAGCACTGTAGTTGCCCAAGTCCTTAAAATTGGAGTCTTGTGTGATAGGGGGTGAGCCTTTTACCTATTAATCTAGGCACAAAAGCTCTTCGTCCCAAGCCATTTTTTTTCTTTTTGGGTGGTGCGAAATCATCAAATAACTCCTCTCGCTCTTGCGATCTGCTCTCTACTTCTACTGCCCTTTGTATCTCTATCGAACAACTTACACCCCGACAGGCGTCAGCGCTGGTGGGCCCATGCAATGTTGATGGTATCTCTTTGTGGCGCGTGTGGAACACAAACGCGCCGTCGACACGGCCTGTTATCGTCATAGGACGGATGGACTGTCAGCTAGCTTAGCCCTCATGCTTAGCTATACACTCACACTTTATTTTTTTTGGCGGTTGGAAAATCATCAAATAACCCCTTCCGCTCTTGGACAGAGGGAAAGGGAGTGACAGACTTCTACTGACTAAAAACCACCCATGTTCCTTCCGAGAGAGAACAAGACAGCCCCGAAGGGTAGCTATAACACTTGCAGTCACTAAGGCTCTAGGCTAACCAGACAGTCATCATCATCTTCGTGTCCTTATCCTATTTTATTTGGGGTTGGCGCAACACGTTTTATTCTTCCATTCTTCCCTGTTAGACATCACGGTGGCATTTATTTCATTCTCATTCATATCATTCCTTACACAATCCACTCAATTTTCTTTGGCCTTCCTCTTCCTCTCTCTCTCTCTCTCTCTCTCTTTCTACAGTCAATTAATTAAAATTTAATTAAAATGATTGCTTTAATTTTAAATTTTGACTACAAGCGGTTGGCCATAGTTGACCAATCACTCACCACTGATTGCGAACCTCGGCTACAATAGTAGGAGTGTGCTTACAATCAAACATCTGTCTGTCCAACTATTTGATTCGTATGCTATCGAACCTATGACTAGTCTCGTGGAAGTCAATCACTTAGGCAACCGCTGGGTCAATACAGCCTTTGTACCAGACTTACCGTCGTGTCTACACGTGTAGTCTTGTACGAATTCACACATGTTAGTGAAACACAATAACAACTGTCCTGTGTCACTAGTGTCATTGTAATAGGGTGGGTAGTTGACAAAAAAAAACTAATTAGTCCGCCAGATAGATTTCAAAAAAATATTGGACACATATTTTTTCTTTTCACTCTCTCTTTCAATAGCGCAACGAGGTAGTAAAAAAAAATAAACCTAATAATTATGAACAGAAAACTGCCGCAGCAAACTTCTCGAAAGGTTAGCCAGCTTTCTTCGAATATACATTTACATCACACTTTTGTTAGTCGAGCTTGTTTATTTTAAGAAAACTTAAGAGTAAATAACTCTGAAATTAAAAGTAGCAAGTTTAGCACAGTTCGAATTATTGCTAAGAATTTATTTCAACAACTCTTGCTAGTGAACTAAATGAAATGAAAGCGTAAATATGAAATTAAATATTTACTGTTTAATTCTAGAACGAAAACGCTTACCTTTTGTAAATTAATTGCTTTAGTTATGAAGGGATAATAGAGTTTAGTAAGGTTAATTTACTTTAATAAAACCAAGGCGTAGCAAAAAAATCTTCAAGCTCGTAGCTACCCTACGCTCGGTCTACGACGTAGCGGTGTAGCGCTACGCCGTGAGATTAATACAAAAGCGTTATTTATTTCTCGCTTTAACGCTTCATGAAGAAGTAAAATGTCCTTATTGTCTGTTTTCTGTCAAATTATCTTATCAGAAAAGTTAATAAAAGTTTTTCCTAGTAATTGAGTGAGGTCGATAGTCTTGACAGCGATTCCCGTAAGTCACTACTTTTTTTATTTACCTCTGAGTTCTAGGAGACATTGTTTCTTGTTTGGGATAAGTTAGAATCTTTTTTCGTTTGGCAGACGCTGAGTTGAGTAATAACAACCTTAATTATGTATAACTTAGAAAATATGAGACAATTCTTGATATTGTCTGGCACATTCCTGTAATCGCTAAGCAAAAAAAACCACTTTGAAATTAGAGTAGGTTGAATAAGTTAGTAAACACCGGAGCAATAATAGTTTCATAATTTTGTTAAATAAACTAAAAACACGCTTCAGTCTGAATGGAATGTGTAAGAAATGACTAGTCTGTCATTTTTATCATCGTCACTAGCCTATCAGATACGATCACCTACCTTTACATTACCATCATATTATTGTTCTTATTTAACATTGAAAAATATTTATCTACCCCTAAAATAAAATAATCCTTAGCCATTCTTGTAGTCAACCAAATTGTACAATACTATTATTAATACTGAAAACGGTATATACACCATGTAAACATGGTATATATCCCGTTTTCCGTGTGAGTGACCATGTCAGTTCATAACATTTCTTTCAAAATATTAATTCATATATGGACGGCATGGTTAGCGCAGTGGCTCAAGCAATGGACTGCTGCGCTGCGTGTCGCGGGTTCGATCCCCGCACGGAACAAATATTTGTATGAACTACAGATAGTTGTTTCGGGTCTGGGTATTTGTGTATGTGAGTTTAAATGTTTGTGAACGCACCCACGATACAGGAGAAATTCCTGCAACGTTTTAAAAAAAATATAACTGATTATTACTAGTAACACATTTTTTTTTGTTATTTTTTGGAACAACATGTATCAAGCGAAATAACATTCCTCCAACTTATTGTTTCGATGGAAGGGCAGTTGGTCACCGATGTTGGCTGGTTTGTAAGGTAGCAACTAATTATATTTCGCTGCATACCCTCGCTGTTAATTTTATTGTGTTCCTTATCTTATCGTATTTTATTTTTGTCTGAATTATGTCGTCAATGATTTTGGTGCACGGTAAAACTCTAATGAGTTTATGTTTGCACCAACTTTTTGTAATATAAGTGTACTAATAATAGATAAATAAAATAAATAATAAATAAAAAGCAGTATGAACAAGTAATAACATAGTAACAACATAAACTAACACGTGTACTCTGTACCAGCATTGCCTGACCTCTCTTCACACACCACTTGCCTCCATCTTCTTTATTCGAGAGATCAGGTAATGCCGGGTACAGACTACTAAATAAACCACTTTCCCCTCAAGGACTTTTTTCAGTTAAAAAACTGTTACGTACATAGTAATTTAAAAACGTTCTACAACCACTAATTTAACGTAAACCTAGAAAGGTTAATTAAATCCTAGTGTACAAGCGCTGTCAATAAAGTGTTCCTAATTAGGGCACTAGAACTTTTACTCATGTAAGCTTGAAGGTGCCAGACGAGCAACAATTTGTGAGGCAACTGTTGCCGGTAGTCACACATTCTCTCAAAAGTGCCCAGGTCATCTCATCATCTGTAAAACCATGTTATGGTCTGCTTTCAGTCGTACTGGATGCAGCTGTAAGGTGGGCCTATCTGACTTCCAAAACTCAGTTATAACTGGATAATACGACACCCCTTATAAGACTGGTTGTCAAATTAAAAGGGTGATCATCCATTAGGGATCATATTATATAGGATATAAGATTTTCCAAATATCGAGACACCACCATGCTTTGTAAAGTTAGTGCCATTGCAGTCGCCTAGCCCTAGTAAGTAGAACATAAACAGGAGTGAGCAATTAATTTATTTGGAAAGTTGCCGGCAGTTGCTGAATACATTCAGCCACTCTTGACAACTTTCGTCAACTCGCTCGTCTACAGCGCCCTACCGTAACAGCTAGTTTAAATCTAACTAGTTTTCCTGTTAATTTGAAGGGGGCAATTAATTTCTTATCTTCAAGTTGGGGAACGAGAGGGGGAGGGGAGGTATATAGGTTAATTATGGGGGACTGCGGTAGATTTAATGTCGATAGTAAGTGTGACAGGAAATTGGATAAACATTATGTATTTTGTCTTGTCGATTTAGAAGTTGGAAGTCATTGACCTGAGTTGTAATGTATAATCATATGTTGGATCTAAATCGGTGACTTGAAATAGGGATGCCTGTGAAATAAAAGTTTGGTTGAAAACTTAATACAATCGAAGAAGCTATAACGTATTTCTGATTGTTTTAATTTTTATTTATTAAAAAAAAACTAGTTAACTAAATAAATATAACATTTGACAAAAAGCTTGACATTCTTACATTTTGAAGCTTAATAGTCCTCACATTGATGTCATATTTATGAATAAAAACAAAGTAAAACCTTTTTAAACTGGAAATGAAGTGGTTTTTTGGACAATGAAACGTGTATCAAATCCAGGTGAATAATACCTACGTAGACAAAACGCCTAGGGCTCAGCAAAATTGTCCGTAAAAGGGTCGACATTTAACACCTTTTACAAAGTAAGTTGTGTGTTTGTCTCGAAACTTTATTGCAGGTTAAAACCAATGACCACAAAATTTTAAACAGTTTTGTTAGTTTGACCACTTTAAAAATAATAGAGAACCTTTAAAAGGTTACTAATAAACCTTTTAGTTTGGTTTAGTGTATTATTGTAGTTTCACTGTATTGTTAACTGAATTGGCGTTATTCATTTATTTAACACTTCAAGCATATAGAACAAAGACGGACTTAATACCATAAGTATTTTCTATCAGTCAACTTTTGGGTCATGCAGAGACAAATTAATAATGGTAGGTGAATTTAAAACTACAAGGTTATATAAATGAAAAATATTATATTATTTACATATTATTTTTGTCGCTGTCGCACTAATTTCGCATAATCATAAATGAGGAACGATTTTTATTAAATATCATCATCATCAGCCTATATTCTCACTGCAGGGACTCAGGCCTCCCCTCTAGGAGAGGGATAGGATTTAATCCAACGCGCGGGCCCAGTGCGGATTGGTAGATGTCACATATCTTCGAATTTTTGGTTCTGCCGGTTTACTCACGATGTTTTTGCTTCACCGTTTTGAGAGCAGTGGTGATGAAATAAATTACACGAAGTAAGTAGTGCGCCTGCCTGGGTTCGAACCCACGACCAACTGTTCGTAAGTCGGGGCCGCAACCACTAGGCCACCACTGCTTTCTGTTAATATCATACACGTGTTTAACTCGATTCTTCCGTACATACATAATTATTACTATTTTGAAATATTTCTTCAGAATTTTGTCTACTTTTTTTACCAAACCAACTCTTGAGTGTGCTCACAAAATGAAAAAAACTGTTCTTTCCTATATCCCAGGAGAGTGGACACAAAAGCGTTTCAAGCCACAAGTTTGTTTGAACGTACAAACACCTAATGGATTTGGTTTAAATTTTACTTTTATGTATTTCAACTGAGGAAAACACTTATGATGCCCAAGGGGCTAGGAAATTAAGTTTCACGCTGAAAAGGAAAATTGGTCTTTGGGGACGACCGTATATAGCCATTTAATATGCTTATATGGAATGTATTTTGATATTAAAGTGGATTTTATGAATTTTTAATAGTTTTGGTTGTTTTTTTCAGAAGATTACGAGAATGTTATTTTGATTTTGAGTTTAACACTAACAATGTAAATTGCAAGGATGGTTGTGAGCAAAGAAATTAATGATACCTTAACAATAATGGATTTATAAAAAACGAAACAATATCAAACGATTACAATATCATGGTTCAATTAAATTTTAATTCCATGCCCATATTTTATGGAGTTATAAGATTTTATTAAAATAATGAATAAGTGAATCAAACTTATTTGGTATATTTGCATACATTATTACCACCTTCGTAACTTTTTTTTTTGCGGTTGGAAAATCATCAAATAACCCCTCCCGCTCATGGGCAGAGTGAAAGGGTATGTCAGACTTCTACTGGCTAAAAACCACCCATGTTCCTTCTTAGCCCTTTATGTCGAGGCCACGGTGTTTCTTACAACATCCCGCCTACCGTACCTCATTATTCTTTTCCATTCTTGCCTATCAGAGGATTTAAAAAAAAAACGACGTCACGGCATTATTTCCTGATTTTTATTCTTATTTGACCCACAACCAGTAGAGCAATTAGAACTACATAGGTACAGGTACCTGTAAAATTGCATGTATACTTTAGTGTCTATTTTCCTGTGAACGTTTATAGTCGATAACTCTTTTACGTTAGATCGCGTCGTTTCTCGCTTCACAAAAATCCAATTAGTCCGTTAGATTAATTTGAAAAAAAATAATGGACTCGTATTTTTTCTTTTTTCACTTAAACAAAAGATTAAGTCGATACAGTGCTTTGAAAAGTCGCGTCAAGTCGTGTGACATTGCCCGTCGGGGCTGCGGGATGTTGTAAGAGGTACCGCGGCCTTGACATAAATAGGGCTAAGAAGGAGCATGGGTGGGTTTTAGTCAGTAGATGTCAAATTATAACCAATTAAATAATAATAATTATTATTAATTTTTTACACGTTTTATTTTCTTAATTTTTTATTAATTTGATAAAACAAAAAAACACGTGTCAAATATTTTTCGAAAATGTAATAGACGGACTAATAATTTTTTTTGGTGGAATACCCTATTATCCATGCATTTTTGCAGGTGACTGTATAAATATTGTAACAAACAATATTCTATCTAAGCAGATATCTTAACTCGACTTTTATCTAACTACCAACACCCAATCTATCTGAAAATCACTCAAGCAACACGTCCAACGCCATAAAATTCCACAAGACTTATAACCCAAGCCGTTCACGTCGAAGAAAATTGTTAAAGAAACCAAAGTGACCCAAGAATCCTGTACGTTTTTATTAAAGTTCCTATGTGTAATATCTGGAAACTGTCGACAGGTGTAACCACCTGTTAGGGTGGACATCAAATAGACGCGACTTGAATGCAGCCGACCGGTAGCAAAAGTCGGACAAAGATATTGTAATGTAGGTAAGGCGGAAGGGGGAAAATAGTAAAGAAAATATTGGATCGCCCGTCACGGCTTGCGATGACGGAACGAGGTGTTCGTTTGGCAGTTTCTCGACTGAGAAGTAACTGGGTTATTGGAAGCTATTTGCGATAAATTGTTATAGAGTCATTGCTTGTTAAGTAATGGCGTCTTCTCATAAAGGGTGTTGATAAAATCATAATTTCGCCACTGTTGATAAGCAAAATACGTCGTATGTATTTACTAGCCGACTCTTGCAACTTCGTCTGCGTCACATATTATTAGGTATATTAATTATGATCGATAAATCGACTAATAACCAACATAAAAATATTTTTTAAATTTCAACCAGTAATTTCTGAGATTAGCACGTTCAACCAAACAAACAAACGTTTTAGCTTGGCAATATTAGTACAGAGTACATAGTTACCATGCACACAAGGTTTTATTTGAAAGTGCAGCGACTTCCTATAATTATTGCGGGTAACTAAAGTATTGCCGTTCGCAAAAGTATGATCTCAACACGAATGATGTACTCGTAAAATGTAACCAAGATTCTGTAACAATATTTTGATTTTAAAGAGTGACCACGGAATTCCTGCCTATTCTCCTCCATAGAGATTTATACTTCGGAATGGGCAACTACATTACTTTAACAAGTTATTATCCCCTGTGACTGTGAGTGTAGTTTCGCTTTCTTTGTTTTTCTGACATTTAAAAGTGCCTGTAATGATCTAATTGGAATGAATGCTTTGAGTTTGAATGTTGTTAGGTTATGCCATCAGCAGCCCCCATTTTAAATTTGTGCTCTATTGATGACAATAAGCTCGCTGAGCTCGCTCCCCTATTTACTTAAACAGGATTGGTGAAATGTGAGTACCTACATCTCTGCCTTTTTTTTTGAGGATAGGAAATCATCGAATGACTCTTCTCACTCTTGGCGGAGCGGTAGGGAGTGTCAAACTTCTTCCGGCTAAAAACCACCCATTTTCCTTCTTAGCCCTATGTGTCGAGGCCGCGGTATCTCTTTCGAACAGACAGGAGTTACATCTCTACCTAATCCTTCGGAAGAAGGAATCCTCGTGTTATATTTTCAAAAGCGGCTCTAAGCTTTATATCGCCACGCGTACCTACGCGTCAGTCATACCTATGACTGGGACATAAATATTTCACTAGGACACGTAGGTAGCTACGGCATCGCCCGGGGAATACATTTACGGATGTCGCATTATTTACCTTTTGTCAAATGTGTTTCTCTATTGAATAATCATAAAAATGTAGGGTTCTATGTTTAGTAGGCTGGTTACACGTTTTTTGTATTGAAAATGTGTTTTTAATATTTCATTCTTTCATTGATATACAGTGAATCTGTATAGGTTTTATAAACACTTACACATTCCTGTTATAATTTAGGATAGTTTCACAAAAGCGTACTTTCAGCGCGTATAAGCTCGTTGTTTTGGAGCGCGTGTAGGCGCGTATGTGCGCGCTTTTTTGCCACGAGTGCAATCCTCCAAGCGTTGACGCACTCTTATGGGAGATACTGACATATTGCTACTCAAAAAACCTATCTGTTCGATAACCACGTTAGAATGCATTTATTCAATTTTTTATTCCCAAATTTGGAGGCGCGTATATGCGCGTAGTCGTCTGTCTCATACGTTTTTCTGAAACAGCTCTTCGTCACGTCTGTCAGATGTAATGATGGGTTGTTACCCATCCACAGATAATCCTCGGCAAGAGCAGCTTAATCTGAAGATTGATCCAAGCGGCTGTGATAATCTAACCACGAGCCTACGGCTGTTACCAACCAATATTCAGCATCGCCACCTACATAATTCACATACCCACTTGAAAGCAAATTATCTCGATTACATTACAAGGAATAATTTTCCGCTTTAATCTCGCCGTTATCTGCGTCGATAGCGTAATTACAAAGACGTTTGTTACTGACAGCTAGGCTTATATCACGAATCGGTATGGTCTTTAGTTCCTTCAGACCCGCAAGCCTATCAAGACTCTTTGTCAGTCGTTTCTTTGGCTGTTTCCTTTTATTTTTAAGACCACTCATAACGGTGGTGGAGTTTTTAAGGTACTCGCTGTCTGGTTGTAGGTAACAAGATTATTCAGAACTTACTTTTGTTCGCGGCTTCGCTCGCGTTATGTACGGAATTTAACGGAGTCATCATCTGCCTAGCCTTTTCTTAACTGTTGGGGTTGGCTTTCAGTTCGGCTAATCGGATCTAGATGAATATCAGGTTTTTAGGGTTCCGTAGTCAATATGGAACCCTTATGGTTTCGCCATGTCCGTCTGTCTATCTGTTCGTCCGTCCGTCCACACTATATCTCAAAGACTCTTAGTACTAGAAAGCTGTAATTTGGCATGAATATGTATAAATGAGCTGAGCCGACAAAGTGCTATATTAAAATATAGAAAAAAAAAATTTTTGAAATCTCCAGTACACCTTAAAGTGGGAATATTTTTTTTTCTGGTAGGTCTACAAAAAACATTTACTCAAACAGTTTATCGATAAAGAAGTGTGCCAACCCAAACCACCTATACGGGTTGTGTATATAGCCGGGACCAACGGCTGCCCTATATAGATCTTGAAAAAGTCTCAAAGCGTTTATTTTAATTAGGGCCAGTTTTTCAATCGCCAGTTAAGTTTTACCTGAGGAATAAATTTGATGTTTTGACAGATTGTCTATACAAAAACTGTCAATATGACAAACTTATTCGTCAGATAAAAGATAACTGGCGATTGAAAAACCGGCCCTTAGACTATTACAGGCACTTTTGAACGTCAGAAAAACAAATAAAACGAAGCTACAGTCACAGTCTCGTGACAACGACATAATTTCTGTGAAAGTACTGTAGTTAAAATAATGCTTTTCGAGGCACGGAGGAAATTCGGTTTGTAATGGTTGGTCACCCATCCACAGTCCAATAAAATAAGCAATAGCGCGTTATCATCTAGTCACGTGCTCCTTGCCAGAGTACCAACTGAAAATAAAGTAAACGTCTTTGACGAAAATATTATTATGTATTCAGAAATTCAGCGAATGAAACATCTAACAGTTGTTATAGGTAACGTTTTAGTTCTTCATTCAATAGATTTCTATTTTTGGAGGTCGTATCAACAGCCTTCGAAGGCTTTAATATTCATGCCAACACTCCTATTTCCTCAAAAACTGTTGTTCACATCGCAAATTATTCGTGGCAGTCGGTAATTATCTGAATATTCATGAGAGTCACGCTGTCGACTCGAATATTTTAATTATTGATCGCCTGTGATTGCTATACAGTGATTTACATAGAATTAGTACCACGCCGCTCCACAATATCACAGTAATTAGAGCATTTTTATTTAATTTTTAATTCGTGATTGTTGGTTTTATCTGGCAGGTGTGTATAAAAGTAATTGTTGGTTTGGAATATGGAAAATTTATCGCGGATTAGATCTGAGAACCGTTTGCACGACGAGTAAATACGGTTGTTGCTTACTTAATTAAAACGTCAATCTTTTGTATTTGATAGACATGGAATGACGGTTTATCTTTGTTCGTCTCTAATTTATTGTTTTAAGCCCGTCTTGTTTTTAATTAAGTAACATTTTCTACATTAATTCCTTTAGAAAATATTTCTTGAAATTAATTATCTTTTTCTTGTAAAGTTTTACTCGAGTATAGACAAACTCGCCATCTTAAATACTGACATCCATAGTTGTGACAAAGGTAAGTAGATGATGAATTACGCGACGACTAAATTCAAAACATATAATCCTTATTAGGACAGGCTCTACACATACACAATACTGAATGAACGGTTCTTAAACTAGATAAAAGCTTATGCAATGGAGGAAAAACCTGCAAACGGGAAAAAAAACATAACGTAAGAAGCATAACATCATTCTTGTAATCCCCGAAGTGATAGGCTGAGGCTGAGGTGTACCTACATTTCGCAAGATATATTTATGTCCCACGTTATAGAGAGTGGATCTATTGCCATCAACCGGACACAAATCCTGACTCCGTAACTCTGCTTCTGACAAATAGGGATGATGATTTACTGACTTAAAAAAATATGATTCTAATTAGTCCGACTGTTAGATTATAGAAAAATATTGGATACGTAATTTTTTGTTTTATCAAATCGATAAAAATTGACGAAGATAAAACGCGTCAAAGATTTGAATGGGGGTTGTGACGTCACTGACCATTAAAGAATGTCATACTGATGTCTGAGAAAATGACGTCACACGAGTTTTCAAAGCACTGTATCGTCTTCATTGTGTGTTTACGTGAAAAAAATAAAAAATACGTGTCCAATATTTTTTGGAAATATATCTGACGGACTCATTAGATTTTTTTTGTTAACTACCCTATTCTTAATGGAATAATCTCTATTAGCACTTTTCTTAAGACTTCACTTAACTTTCCTTTTGAGAGCAGTGGTGGCCCAGTTAGGCGCATTACTTTCTGTAATTTGTTTCATTAGGATTGCTCTCAAAACGGTGAAGGAAAACATCGTGAGGAAACCGTCATGTCTTAGAACCAACAAATTCAAAGACATCAACCAACCCGCACTGGGCGCGTGGTGGATTATAGCCCATCCCACTCCTAGAGAGGAGGCCTGAGTCCCTGTAGTGTGAACATCATAGGCTGATAATGATGATGATGACTTTCCTTAATACGGGAGTCGAACCCAACACCTCAGTCTTAGTAGTCCTGCTTGCGACCACCAGACAAAATAATGTCGAAAAATATGTGGAATTCGTGGAAAAACGGCGCTTTCATACAACAGAGCCCTTTTTTGTTGACCGCACCATCATTAAGTGCGATTTGTTTAGCTTGACACAAAGCTTGCATTCAGAGCTAACGTGGGTTTCTGAGCTCTTTCCAGTGTGTTTTTATCTTTTTATCAATGTCAAGAATTGGACTTTATGTTATGTAGGTAAGAAGATACTTGAGCCTAGCAACGTCTTTTCTTCTAAGCCTTTAATGTGACTTTTCTGGACAAAGACCTCGTCAAATCCTTCCGAGAAATCTTTACCCCCTCAGGGTAAGCGTCCAGGTCGTGTTCCACGTTTTTTGGGATTTACAAGTCCATCACCGCCGCGCCACCTAGTAAGCTATAAAACAAATAAAATAATCTTTTAAATGAAGAAACTTCTCATCATCGAGGTAAACTATCATTTTTAAACGTATGTAGATTTTGTCATTTAAGCAAGCTTTAGAGATGATTTTCACAGGGTCAGCAATAAAGATGCTGACCTAAAATGAATAAGAGCCCTGTAGCAGAGCTACAAAAAAGTGAGATTATAAAAAGTAACATTACGTTAATAGACTATATTTCAGATCCCCAAAATTAAAATTCATAAGACGTAAGCCCGAGATTCTGAATCAACACAATAACAATTTATGAGCAATCGGATATCTAGGCTTACTCGGCAAAATTTGCTCACAAATATTTGAAGTAAACAAACATTATTGTTATCAAATTGTAAGTAATTGAAATAGTGCTCCAAATAAATCACTACAACAGTATATTGTACCTAGAGCTAACACTTAAAACCTAAAAGCTTCTGATATACTAACAATAATCATATTGAAAGCTCTCAAGAACATTGTAACCTAAGTTCAGATAATCTTGTTACGAAACCGACCAGACTCTGAGAGGTATTGTATTAAAGTGGAGTTTCTATAATAATTTAAATATACCTACTTAATATTATAAGTGCGTTTCAAGCGTAGGTAGACTTACAAAATTTATATTTACTGATAATGGCTGGAATAATCCACAGAGGTTTAAATGGAAAGTTTTGAACGAAACTACATACAATATTTAAATAGGTCCCAAAACATTTATGTAGACCCTTTTTTTTGTAAACTATAAGTAATATAAAACGTTATAAGCTACTTCTTGTCTCAAAGGAGTGTTAAGAGCTTAAAATAAACTGTTGCTAAACTTAACTCCTTACTAAAATAGCTCTTCAAGGTCGACTAAATTGACGAAGACTGTTAGGTTATACAAAAGCAACCGTCTACCTAGCCTTTTACCAATTATGTTAGGATTAGCTTCCAATCTATATAAATAAGAATGGAATAAAATAAATTAGATTATAAGATACGTAAATGTTAAGTCTAAGTCACAGTTCACATAACATTTATTTTGCTGTGCCCGAAAGGGTCCATGATTGTTTCTTTTGAAAAATGTTTATCACCTAAGCCTAAATTTTGGAATGCAATAAAGAATTGAGAGTATCTAACTGGATGCAGCTGAATATTAGTAATTAACATTGAGAGACTGCCTATCTGACTTCACAACTTATTTAGTACTTACTACGATTCCTCTAGGTAAAACAGTTTGTCTTCTTTTGGCCCACCGCAACTGACTACCTGTAACGACTTTCCAGGTACAGCCAAATAAGGATAAGGATGCTGACTCCAATAAAATTGTGGAAAGGCTTGGTAGATGATGTAATCATACTTTAAAGCGTGGTACAAGCATACATTTTATCTAAAAATATCGAATGAATTAGTCCGTCTGATAGATTAACGAAAAATATTGGATACGTGTTTTTTGTTTTATCAAAGTAATAAAAATTGACGAAAATAAAACTGGTCAAAGAATAAGAAGGAAGGCTAAGACAAGAAGAGGGCTTGTGACGTCACTTTGTGGGTAACAAAAGTACTCACCTTGTGACGTCACACTTCGACGACTTTTCGAAGAACTGTATCGTCTTCATCTTTTGTTTACGTGAAAAATAAAAAATATGTGTCCATGAGTTTTAAAAATCTATCTGATGGACTTATTATAATCTTTTTGGTGAAAAACCCCATTGTTTTCTTAATTGTGTAGTTAGTGTTTAACCTGGTGTGAGAGTTTTTATGCCGCCTTTGGAACCCTTAGTTGGCTCTACATGCAACAATGCTTGGCAAAATCAATTGTTTCTAAACTGTACATAAAACAGTTCTTAGTTGACATAAGCCAAGAAAACCGTATCAAAAATGTAACTTAATCATCCATTTATAGTTTCATCTGTGTTTCTCGCGTATGACTCGACTTAATCGCTCACACAATAATTTCGTACGCGATGTTATCTGCTGTTAATGTAACCGTTCCGTGTAAACGTTTCACAAACGACAGCGCGACTGTGTCAGAGGTGAAAAGTTGAACTGTATGTACTTGGGAAAAGGTGTAATTTTGTGGGTTATGGGATGAGGATGTTTTAAGATTCATTATTTATAAAAATGATGGAATGTTTTCGGTTTGGTGGGTGCTTGTGTGACTCGATTTCTGGACTATAAGAACTTAGTTACCGTGTCTTTAAGGGGTTTGTCTGAACGTCTAGCCAAGTGGTTATTGGTTTCAAAGGTTTTGATATACCTTCAACGATTTGTAACAGGATGGATTTTCCTGAATAAATCTCACTTCACACAAAATCTGCTTAACCAAATAGAAATATGCCCAATAAATCCGAAAGTCATCCAACATAAAGTGCCTAAAGATCAGATTCACGTTTCTGAACTTAGAGTAGGCTTAGAAAACAACTTAGGTAGATAAAATATCGCGATGCTCTCATGCTCCCCTATTATTAGCTTAGAAACTCAGTTAGGTTCCTTTTGCCATTCACCGGTAGGTCCATTTTCTCCTAAAAATAGTCCTTCCTTCATATGACGAGGGACATAATACTGTCACCTAACTGTGGGCGTATAAAAGCACTTCACAGTATTTCGGAACACAGTCTACGTGGAAATGGGAAGGTTTCCTTTGTGCAGGTTTTAAGTCATAGCTAGCATATAAAGCACTTAAAAAGGTGGCTAAATAATAATTTACGCAGTGGGGTGTCGCGAGTTCGATTCTCACGCGGAACATAATTATATTTATAGGACTTACAGGTAGTTGTTCCAGGTCTGGCTGTTTGTGAGTTTTAGTCTTTGTAAATGCATCCACGATACAGGACATTCTTGTAGTGTGGGTAAGGATAAAAAAAAGAACACAACTTTTTTTGCATGTAGGTATATAACAGTCTTTCAAAGAAAGGACTAAAACTAAAAAACAACAGCATTCGAAAGTCGGTAGCAAAAACATAACCTCCTCTTTTTTAGAACTCGGATAAAAATGCAATATTTTTTTAACAAAATAATATGTAAAAGCACCAAACGTAGTTGAGTGCTTTCACTAACACGTGTCAGAAGCAATACAGTATCGATACCGTCGTGCCTTTGTTTTTAAATCGATTCACTAGCGTAACATATTCGATACAAAATGCAACGGGATCGCAAAAATGTGTCGGGGGAAATCGACAACGCGAAAGTATGTTGTATCAGATTCTTTGCATACTTATACATCTGTTTTGTAGATGTTACTTTTAGCTGTGTTGATTGTAATAATGATAAACATTATGTGTGGCAGTTGTGTTGGTAAGACAAAGCTTTAATAATAATAATAATATGGTTTGCGCCCGACCCAGTTCTCGAAAATGGCCATATCACACTGTACTGGGATCAATCCATCATCACTGACAGGACTATTGTAGCCAATAAGCCTGATATAGTGGTGGTGGATCGATCAGAGCGGCGCGCAATGATTGTTGACATAACCGTCCCGCATGACGAGAACCTCGTGAAAGCCGAGAAAGATAAGCAAATCAAATATCTTGACTTGGCTCGCGAGGTTGTCGACATGGGCTGTGGACACAGCGATCATTGTGCCGATAGTTGTCAAACCCAATGGCTTAATTGCCAAGAGACTCGACCAACACCTGAGAAGGCTCTCGTTAGGTAGCTGGATCAAGGGCTTGATGCGCTTGCTTGTAAGCGGTACTCCTGGACACGGCTCGTATTGTTAGGAGGTTCCTTTCTCTGGAGCCCTGACCTTTGACTGTAGCTTGGACCCTGTTCCCGATACCGGTGGGCTACATTTTTTTATATTTTTAAATGTTTTTTTAATTGTTTTTTTAAGAAATATTTAAAAATATATTAAGTTTGTAAAAAAATAAATAAAGGAAATAATAATATATGTATTCAATATCAGAATTGGCACGAATGAATACAATTTAAATCTTAGAAATAATAAAAACAAGATAAAATTTAAATAAAAGGAAAAACAGTTTGTATTAAAGTATGTGTAATAAATAAAATTTAAGTGTCTGCTTGTATTTCCTTGGCTGTTAGAAATAAATTCCTTATTGTTTAACCTAATAACGCTTTGCCCTACCCATGAATGGAACCCAGGCCCTCATGTTCAACTGTCACTCTTGTGACCACTCGAGCAACGAGACAGTTAAGTTTCAATTTGCAATGATCACCTCAAAAGTGGGGCTGGACAGGGCGGACAGTTTAAAGAATGCGACAGTCTGCTTCGGGTCAACATTGTCGCAATGCGTTTTAGAATCGCTAATTTAAAATTAAGGCCACTTATACCATTTCTACGGCCAATCTGCTCAGATGTAATGAAAGGCAGAAAGTTACACGGTGTTAGATAATTACAGGAACATTATTGACTTTAAGTTTATCTGGAGGGTACCAATATAATATACTAGCGGACGTCACGTGGTTCCCGTGGGAATACAGGGATAAAAAGTAGCTTTTGTCACCCGGGGATAGTGTAGCTTCAAATGAAAGAATTTTTCAAATCGGTCCAGCACAAATCTTTCCTCTTTATAATATTAGTGCAGATGTAGATTGCAATGTCTCTGAATTTGAAAAAATGGGTAAACTTCGTTAATCACATACCAACAGCTAGCTAGTTGACCTTTTAATCTCACATTAACTGTTTCTATCGATTGTCTTTTTGACGGACTACAAAATCATGATCTGCCTAGCCTTTTTCCCAACTATGTTGAGGTCGGCTCAGGTCGTAACGGATCTCGTAGCGGCGATCGACGGCGGCGATCTCTCGCGTCCGGCCCTGGTGCAAGCCATGGTCCGGGGCGAGAAGGAATGGGACGCCGTCGCCTCCTTCTGCGAAGCAGTGATGCTAGCGAAGGAGGTGGCGGAACGTGAGAGGGCGAGAACCTCACGTCTCCGGAAACGCTCCGGGCGTCGGGGGCCACGTGACGGCTTCCGGCCACCGTAGACGCGGGCCTGTGGACGGTGAGTGATGGGCTAGCTTGCCGTCCGTCCGTCTTATGACGACGACATATAGCGCTAAGAAGGAACATGGGTGATTTTTAGTCAGTAGAAGTCTGACACTCCCTTTTGCTCTGCCCAAGAGCGGGAGGGGTTATTTCATGATTTCCCAAACCCAAAAAAATTATATTTCGTAACGGATGAAGCGACTGCATATCTGACCTCCTCAGCTTGGTTATAACTGGGTACCTACTAATGGCATAACTAGTTGTCAGAGTCTTGGGGCCCACTTACTCCCTGTAACGACGGTCATAAACAGCTGTGATCAACGGCTTAACGTTATTTCATCTTCTTGTGGTCCGAGGTACGGAATACAAAATACAGTATGTCAGTTTAAACGAGTGACATTTTGATGGGCATGCTTACATGATACTAATAAAAATATAAACAAAAAAACATTGACTAATAACAGACAGAACCATACCAAATATTTCGGAAAAGTCTCGCAACCCTTGCGCTTATCACAGAAAATGTGCGCAGGACAATTACTTTTAGTTCTAATCCATTTTCCCTTCATACTTTAAAACTGGCGTAGGAAAATGTCGAATAAGAAACGTGTAATAAAATGAGAACTTCAAGGCTATTAAATGTCAGTGGCTATCATATTGTCAATGGAATAACTGTCAAATTGGTTATGGTTTAGTACAAAATGGAACCATTTGACAGTTAATTGATGGACACTGTACGATAGCCACTGTCATTTAAAAGATACGCAATAGCCCTGCTGTACAGCGTGCATGGCACAATTACGTCACAAATTCAGGTAACAGTTTTTTATTTTTTTTATAAATTTGGAACGAAAATCGAATACTGAATACCCACTTTCTTCAATATGTCCCTCGTTTAACGTAACACATTGTATATCACAAAAAACAATCAACAGACCACCGAACCGTTTTCAGTTGGGGACCAGATTGATCGCTTCTCCAAATTGTTGTAAGGGTCCATACAACGCAGGGGGCGGGTGTAACAACCTGGTTTATGTGCTAATACACATTGGAAGCATCGTAAATTCACATTATGTTCCCTGCCAAGTTATGACACTCAGTTTATTCATGAGTTTTGCCATGTAAAATACGTCTTCGTCTTAACGTTCGGTATGAAGGTATAATATGGATTTTCATACAGGTACCTTCCTGCTTATATAACTAGGCTGTCCAAGGTACGGTCGAACAAATTATTAAGTATATTATTATTAAATAGCTTGTTCAACCGTTTAAACGATCACCACATATTCAGTACCTCATTTTTTTTTTAAACGTTAGTTTAACACTAGGAATTTCTCCAGTTTCGTGGGTGCGCTTCTCAATATATATAGTGTATTATCTATGGGTGCGCTCACAGACATTCAAACTCACACTAAATATTTCTTCCGTGCGGAGATCGAACCCGTGCCACATAGCGCAGTAGTCAACTGCGTGAGCCACTGCGCCTACCGTGCCGTCATCATTCCAACAGCTACATAAACAATATTTTTTTAAACAGCTGGGAGTCAAACTTAATACACCCTATGTTCAGCAATCGCGATTTCAGCCACTCGACCAACGAGGCAGACATTTATAATAGAGTGTGGTAAACAATTATATTAGTAACCAAATCGAGATGGACAAGGTTTACCTAAAAAAATGGTTTGGGTTGGCCATGTTCCCTCTATTTGTTGCACTGCCATTGCCATTCACTGACGGGAAAGGACTACTTAAATCTTTTCTTAAATGACTGTCTAAGTCTGATTATTACTCCTGTACGCTGAACATTTCGACGGCATCGGAAGAGCACATCAATATATCTATGACCTGGATTAACACAGGCTACGAAAATCAAATTTCACCCGAGCAAAGTCACGGACATAATTTAGTATTAACAACAATTTTCTGTTTATACTTTGCAAAGCAAATGTTTGCTGCAAAAAGTAACAGGATTCAAAGCGTTAACACACTTAATGTATCGCGGCAATCAGCGCCCCGCGGGCTCGTATTACTTTGGTTCCTGTAACTAACTCATTGTTGCTGGTTAACACTGCGATATTGACTCTATAATTTACTAGATATGGTTGTAGTTACAATACAGTGATGATGTGATGTGTGTGCAGTTGCCTAGTACTATAGCCTAGAAGTGTAATAGACGGACAGCCAAGTCATAATTTTCGAGTTTGAACCTAAGTCACGATCCTCTGATTTTTAGGATTCATGTGCGTATTGTTTAATTATTTATCACTTGCTTTGGTGAAGGAATTGAAATTTATTTCATCATCATCATAATTACCAGCCTATTAATGTTCCCACTGCTGGGCCTCCTCTCTTTTAAAAAAAAAGGGAATGTAATCTACAACGCGGGCCCAGTGCGTATTGGTAGATGTCACAAGTCTTCGAATTTTCAGTTCTAGGACATCTCACGATGTTTTCCTTCACCGTTTTTGAGAGCAGTGGTGATGAAATAAATAACACAAAGTAATGCGCCTGCCTGGATTCGAACCCACGATCTACTGTTCGTAAGTCGGGGCCACCACCACTGGGCCACCGCTGCTATACATCATCTCCACATCAGGTACAGGCACTAACCACTCGACAAAAAATAATATACAAAAAAGTCCATTACATACCTATATACTATTCGTAATTTCAACGGACATAGGAACCGCGCATTAGAAAACTCCACTAGCGTAAACCGAAAATGGAGAAAATTAGGTCGCAACTCATTTTCGTCCACTTTTCACAAGTTAAAATGTTTAAGTGGAACGGCTACAGTTTCTTGCCAGCTTGCTTGGCTTTTATTAGAGAATTTTATTTTTTAACTTCTTTAATTTTTGATGATTAAGTAAACGGCGAGTTAGAGCTCCTAATTTGGAGAAGTATTTTAGTCTAGAACGGTCTTGAATGTGACGGCTTTAGATTTAATTTTGTTCACGTACCGCTGTTTATGAAAATCATAAATTATATTTTTTATCATGAATCTTGTAGTCACTTGATTTTTTATGTTAGATAGGAAGTCAGGTCATGTTTAAGACATGTAGTCAGCTGAGTACGATAAGACTTGAAACCGATCCCAATGAAAGTGGCCTAAATTAGGCCAGGAAAATTATATTGATATTGTGGTGGTTTAAGGGTTCAAAGAAGTCTTATTTAGCACTTAGTCGCTATAATGATTTCAATCTACGAATTTTTTATATTTGATCCTGGCCGTCATTTGTAGGTTTTTAACAGTAACAGTCGTTACTGGTACCAAGGGATATTGTAATACCTAGTATTAACTGGTTTGTGGAGGTCAGATTGGCAGTAGGGTAATTCAACAAAAAAAAAATTTTCCGTGTGTTAGATTTTCAAAAAATAATGGACCCGTATTTTTTGTTTTATCAAATTAATTAAAATTGATGAAAATAAAACGTGTCAAAGATCATGAGTGGGGGCTTTTGTCGAAACTTTGTGGGTAAAAAAGTACTAACTTTGTGACGTCACACGACTTGACGCGACTTTTAGAAGCACTATATCGTCTTCATTTTTAGTTTAAGTGAAAAAAGAAAAAATACGTGTCCATTATTTTTTTAAATCTATCTGACGGACTAATTAGATTTTTTTGGTGTAATACCCTATTACTCCATGTAAAATAATGGTATTTAGCTACATCTGGTTTGACTGGAATTTGAACCCAATGATGTTGGGAAAAGTAAGGCAGATGATAAATGAAATCGTATTTCTAGCCCTTGCGATACAGTCTGATAAGTAAATCTTATTGAAAGTTGTTGCCAAAATATGAAAACAATGTTAAATGCTACTCATAAAGACCGTCTAAAGTTTAGAGGGACGATTTTAGACCATTTAGTTTACACTCTATTCAAAATGGTCTAAAGTCGTCTAGCTTCTATACAATAGACAACACATTAGACCGCTTTCAAACTCTAAACACCTCGTTTAAAACCACAATCGATTCGAAAATCCAAAACTCAGCACATATCCTTTAAAACCGTAACAATTTCTAAACTCGAACTGCAATGCCCGTAGCACCGTATAATAGGATCTAACGAGGAACAATAAAACTTTACGGTTATACCTAACTTCGAACGGTTAGGCCAAATTGAAACGTATGTAGCGCTCACTTCCCGAACGGGTAATTAAGTTTTTGATAATTGGAAAAGGTATTCCTTCGGGTTGATATATACGTAGATTTTAGTTCGGCATTTCCGGACCGTTGGTCTATCTAGGTATTTGGGACAGGGGTATCGTAATGTTAAGCGGTGGTAATTGGGTCGAAATTCGAAATTGTAATTGAATAAAATAAAGTGATTTACAAAACTAAGAATCACACTTCACACTAATATTATAAAGGCGATAGTTTGTGAGTGTGTGAGTGTATATGTTTGTTACTTCTTCACGCAAAAACTACAAAACGAATTTGAATGAAATTTGGTACACAGATAGTTTATAACTTGGATTAACACATACGATAGTTTTTATTCCGATTTTATCTTACTGTGGGATAATTTTCGAGTTGTAGCGGGTGAAGCCGCTGGCAACAGCTAGTATAATAATATCGCTGAAAAAATTACTGGATGGGTTACTGGTCCACGTCTGCCACATGCGTGTGAAATTAGCCACTTTACCTCTTAGAAGACGGCGGGATGATCTGGACAAGACTAGAGACCGGTGGTCCACGTTGGCCTTGGATCAATACAACAGGAATTAATGAGGCAGTGGTGTAGTATAAGCACCAAAATTATTGTTTTGGAACTTCTGTTGCCTTTCGTTTCAGGGGTGGGCGCTAATAACTGCGACACAGTTACTAAACTAACGCAGTATTAACGTACACAAAAATTGTTATAACGTTTTTGTTCGAATAAAATATTTGTTTGTATATTTGTAGTGGGATAATAGAGGCAACTGTTAGCGTAATTTTATTGTCAATAACCAAAACTCGTACCAAGAATTCTCATGTTTCTAGATCAAAATGTTTTATTAATTAATTTTATATTTTTTTACGACATTACGCGGCTGGGATTTGTTTTTTGAATAGGGAATTTAACTTAAAGTATAAAAGTATGAATATTGTTTTACTCCCTATACATATCGTTTACACAACCAGTTCAAAAGTCCTTTGTTAGATCTGTCAGTTGATTTTGACAGTTCGGCTGACTTCACATAGTAATTTAGCGCTACAGTTTATACTTTTGCAGCTTCCATCGTTTTATGTGTTATATAATGTCTCGTGTTACTGTTCCTAAATAAACTTTTATTATTTTTATTAATTTTCCTTGCAATACCTACTTGCCTGGTTTTGAGGTTATTTTCGATTTTATAAAATTACTCTGCATCTCGGATTTAGTTATTAAAAGAACTTTTGTAGGAGTTAATATGATAAATGTAGACAATAAAAAACAAGTTTGATGTTGACGCAGTTTGGTACAGGATTCCATATATCCATGAACATGACCCTATAAGGATTTTAATATTTTTGCACAGCATCCTTATCTTTTTCCAAATATAAAGTAAAACTATCTAACATCATCATCATCACCACTCTTCGGCCCTTATCCCTTAACAAACGACAAAAAATAAAAATAAAATACTTTTATTGTGAAAATAAGTACCGTAAATACTTTCACACGAATTTAGTTAATGCTAATATTTACTGCTTGAAATTACAGACAGACATTGTAATTTTATTTATTTTTATAGCTGTAGATGTATAGATAACCTTCAAAACCTTTAGATTGTCCTCATAAACGGTACACGTGTAAAATAGGATATATTATGAACGTGGCTGCAGGAAAATTATCAATTACCTTTATGTTGGTACAAGGTAAACAGTTAACAAACGAAAGTACCAACATGATATTTACACACGATGAAAGGGGGATAATGTTATAAGCAGTACTCTTGGCTAATTACCTCTGTGCCTCGGAAAACACTTGAAAAACCGTAAAGGAAACCAGCATAACTTAGAACCAAAAATTCTAAGACATTGCGACGTCCACCAATCCGCACTGCGCCCGCGTGGTAAATTATATAGCCCATGCCTGTCCTAGAGAGGACGCCTGAATGGGAACAGTATAGGCTGATGATGAACTGGATTTTGGAGGTCAGATAGGCAGTAAACAAACGAGTTGATATAGAAAATACACATACAGTTGTTGTACATATTATTATGTTGTTTTAATGAAAATTAGGTTGCTGCGACAGTAGCCACGTTTAGCTACGTTAGGCATAAAATGCTTCGGGGCCGCGGGTTGTACACTAGTTATCGCGGCTTCGACACAGAGGGCTAAGAAGGAACATGGGTGGTTTTTACTCAGTAGAAGTCTGACACTCCCTTTCGCTCTGCCCAAGAGCGGGAGGGGTTATTTGATGATTTTCCAAACGCCAAAAAAAAAAGGTATAAAATGCTTTAGCCGGGCACGCGAAGTAGGTGTTCTTGCGTTATACAGGTGTATGCAAAGGTTGTATAATATAGTTGATAAAGCCGAAAGACACTAAGTTTCCGTCGTCTTTTTTTACTCTGGACCTTTTAGTAACGTCAGTGGAGATATTTAAGGTCTAAAGTATAAGTTCCAAAATTTCTACACGTTCTATTTTAAATACTACTTTTTATGGTAATAACTTTACTCGCATTACTTCCATCACAGTGAGCAGTGGTGGCCCAGTGGTGGCGGCCTCGACTTACGAACTGTGAGTCGTGGGTTCGAATCCAGTCAGGCGCATTACTTTGTGTAATTTATTTCAACACCACTGCTCTCAAAACGGTGAAGGAAAACATCGTGAGGAAACCGGCATGTCTTAGAACCAAAAAATTCGAAGACATGTAACATCTACCAATCCACACTGAGCACGCGTGGTGTATTATAGCCCATCCCTCTCCTAGAGAGGAGGCCTGAGTCCCTGCAGTGGGAACATTATAGGCTGATGATGATGATGACTTCCATCACCCCGTTTAATATTCAAAGCATTTATTAGCAATGTTGTGAGTGTTACAGTGAGTTGTTGTTAAATATGATTTTTCATTCAAAAACATAAAAAGTTGCTTTTAGGGGTTGCTTAGTTTCAAGTACATAACTGTTTGTTAACGGCGGTGTAAAGGGTCCGTTTCCACCTTGTTTATCTGTGGTAAGTACATTTTATATCGCCACTCAACAATGACTATTGACAAATTCGCTTCTAATACTCGTAGTTGAATGACCTACACTGAAACAGTCAAAACCTAACCAGCAGGGCTATTGCGTATCTTTTAAATATCAGTGGCCATCATATTGTCCATGGTTTACTTGTCAAATTGGTTATGGTTTAGTACAAAATGGAACCATTTGACAGTAATTGATGGACACTATATGATAGCCACTGTCATTTAAAAGATACGCAATAGCCCTGCAGATGGCAGATTCCCCCTGCTGTCCAGTGACGTCATTACCCAAGTCACGGTCGATCAATTTGGTGATTGATTACACAAAATCGGTTTTAATTACACACATCGTGTCGTTTGTCAAATGTAAGAGGATCACGCCCGAATATTAGGCGCCTGAAATTACATCTCAGATTTTTCGGCGATATTTTTTTTTCTAGAGAATTTCGGAAGGTATTAAGAAATGATTAAGGATTTAATATTGGGGAGACGGCGGGAAATCTTTCAAGGCCACCTTGTTCTGAAGTTAGCTATTTTTTCTGTTTCTGAAGTAATTTTTATATTTATTGTAAAAGTATTTCTGATCAAACTATACATTTCTGCAAGCGCCTAAACAGATCTCCCTCCTAGTTGAAATTCCGACAAAACCGCGACATATTATGCGTCAGTTGTCGGGACAATTAACCGTGTATGTTATAATAAAGCGGGACAAAAGGGCTGTCACGCACCGTACGATACGTGACATGTAATTCACGAGGTATGTTTTTTTTTGTTTGAAATTTTTAGTTTTTGTAGCGGTTCCGCAGTTGTGGTGTTAAATTGCGGTGTTTTTGACACGCATGGTTTCAGGAAAGAGAATTTAATGGTACTAGGTCGTTTGCCTGTCTATAGTAAAGAATGTATCTCACTCAATTATGATCTTTGTCGCATTTTATTTCCGTAATTTTTTATTAATTTTATAAAACAAAAAACGCAGATTCCCAATATTTTCCGATAATCTATTTTGTTAAAACTTACTTTTAATAATGAATTTCCATTCACAAGAGATTAATATTACCCATTTCCTAAGAGATCTCTTATACACGTGGAAAAGCAAAAATACTTCTTTGTGTTATATTTATTTATCCTAAAAAATCTAGCCTTTCAAAGGTAGACAGAATGTTGTTAATTAATTACATTAACATAATGAAAAATCTACGGATATAAAAATGTTCTAATTGTTAAACTGAGGTACTAGGGCTACATAACGCCCGAAGCGTTTCTAAAGCTAATAAAGCAGAACAAGGGGCGTCACGCACACTGTACCACGTGTGCCCATATTTTACACGATATTACGTCATTCCGCACAAATGTTCCAAACGAACATTTTTTGTCCGTAATTTAAAGTTCTGACGCCTGTTTTGACAATTTTACGGTTTTTTCTCTGTTTTTGCCGAGTTTTATATCAGCAAAATGTTGTATCTTTTTTTTCGTCGGCTTGTGACGATAATCTGTTTTTTTTGGTTCATTTTTTGTGTAATCACTCATATTGAATAGGAATCAAATGAAACTGTTTTGGAATTTGATACTTTTGTAACGTATGTCACCCGTCTGCTGGAAAATAAAGTTATCAATCAAAAAGCGGGGGCGTGTGTTTGATTGATTGTCAATCAATTGCCAACCAGAGAGGCGATTTTTGCAATGCTTGTACCGCGCTTTATTGTCAACGTAACCCATGTATTTAGTAATGATATACTTGAGAACAGGTCGTGGCTAAGTTACAACAGCCGCTCGGATCAATCTACAGGTTAAGGCGCGGATACCTAGGTTGACCCGTGGATGCTTCGTGTTTCCTCCTCGCATCGGAAAGCATCTTTAAGCCGCTGGTCAGATAGGCAGTCGCTCCTTGAAAAATACTGGTATTTGGCCGAGTCCGGTAAAGACAGCAAGCCGACTGCAACAAAGGTCTGTGCAGATGATGATGATACGTAAGAACAGTGCCAAATCTTCAGCATCAGCACACAGCAGTCCATTGCTGGGCGTGAGCCTAGAAAACCTAGAGAACTATAAATCGATTTTTGCACTTGCCGATTCGCGGTCTCCACAAAAGAACACATCTAGGCAACGGACATAAGAATAACGGCAAATATGACTAAAAGCTATGCCATAAACATAAGTGCCTGATCTGTACCCGGTCTTCTGGAATTGCTATCCCATCGGGCTATGAGCTAAGAAAGGTAGAGTGCACTTGTGTTTGTACACACTTATCCACTGTAATGTCTCCGGTCAAAGGCTAGTCTCCGCTGAGATTCGTCGCCAGTTACTGAAATTCGGTAAAGAGAAATTAAATGTATGTTTAATTGGTTGGCGCAGTTTTTCATTCAAAAACATATAAAGTTGCTTTTAGTAGGGTTGCTTAGTTTCAAGTACATAACTGTTTGTTAACGGCAGTGTAAAGGGTCCGTTTCCAACTTGTTTATCTGTGGTAAGTACATTTTATATCGCCACTCAACAATAACTATTGACAAATTCGCTTCTAATACTCGTAGTTGAATGACCCACACTGAAACAGTCAAAACCTAACCAGATGGCAGATTCCCCCTGCTGTCCAGTGACGTCATTACCCAAGTCACGGTTGATCACTCTGAGCGATTGGACTGCAGCGCTGCGTGTCGCGGGTTCGATCCCCGCACTGAACAAATATTTGCATCGCCAACAAATTTGTGTTTGGTTTGTGTATACGAGCTTAAATGTTAGTAATCACATCCACGATACACGAGAAATTACTAGTGTGGGGCCATTCATTAAAAAAAAATTGAATCCCTCGGTATCTTGATAGGCTCTTTATTTTTGACTAAGCAAGTACAGACTACACACACACAAACACATTACTTTGTGTAATTTATTTCATCACTGCTGCTCTCAAAACTGTAAAGGAAAACATCGTGAGGAAACCGGCATTTCTTACCCGTACTGGGCCCGCGTGGTAGATTATAGCCCATTCCTTCTCAAAGAGAGGAGGCCTGTGTCCCAGAAGTGGGAACATTAATAGTACCTCTTTGGTCTAGTGGCCCCAAGTGCGACAATTGTGCATGACATCCGGGGTTTGAATTCCAGGTCCGGGCTAAGTGTTATTGGGTTTTTCTATCAGGAATTTCTGAATAGCCGCCACGGATTTGTGCCCAGTTGATTATAATAGGGTAGTTAACAAAAAAATCTGATTTGTCTATCAGATAGATTTCCAAAAAATATTGGGCACGTATTTTCTCTTTTTACATAAACAAACAATGAAGACGATACAGTGCTTTGAAAACTCGTGTCACGTCATTTTCTAAAACATTAATATGAATTTTTTTACCGGTGAGTGACGTCACAACCCACTCGAATCTTTGACGCGTTTTATTTTCGTCAATTTTTATGGATTTAATAAAACAAAAAAAAATCGTATCCAACATTTTTCGATAATCTAACAGACGGACTTATTAGAATCATATTTTTTTAAGTCGGTAAACATCCCTATTGGCTCGCTCCCTATTACATGGTTCTTACCCATTACTGGCAAAATGTGTATCTTCTTCTGCTTTATTCTTCTAGGTTACAGGCGTAATGTTCTATTTTACTAGCGGACGTCACGCGGTTTCACCCGCGTATTTCCCGTTCCCGTCGGAATACAGGGATAAAAAGTACCCTATGTCACCCGGGATAGTGTAGCTTCCCAATGGTGAAATAATATTTCAAATCGGTCCAGTACTTTCAGAGCATATTCGTTACAAACAAACAAACAAATCTTTCCTCTTTATAATATTTGTCTAGATAAGTAGACAGCTTCATTACAATTACTTTCAGTTCTTTAAAAATATGTGTTCTTATAAAACACACCCATTTTTTCGTTGACATTAGAAAAAATACCTTGTTTTACTTTTTGCTTCAGAAAATTAGCTCATAATTTTCTTTTGGAATGAACTAAAAAGATACATTACTTTTGTACAGTAATAAAATGTATAATTCTATGACATCTTATTGTGTTTAGGTGTAATAATAGCCGTTAATTTGATATTAAAATTATGGCGTTTTTTGGAACCATTTTGTGGAATACTTTTACTAAGTATAATATAAATCAGATTTTCAACCGACATACAGCCTTTTTTTTTGGGTTTTGGAAATCATCAAATAACCCCTCCCGCTCTTGGGCAGAGCGAAAGGGAATGTCAGACTTCTACTGACTAAAAACCACCCATGTTCCTTCTACGACACAGAGGGCTACTCTATGTCGAGGCCGCGATAACTAGTGTACAACCCACGGCCCCGACGGGCGTCGGCTCTTTCGGGCCCCTCCCATGTTGCTGACATCTCTTCATCATCCATCCATCATCCTCATCTCTGGTTTCCCTTCAAAACGCATAAATCTTTCGCCTTTTACCGACATACACCTTATTAGCATCTTAATGTGCTTGCCTTATCCGAAGTATGTTCGGGTCGGCTTGAAGTGAAACCAAGTACTGTAGATTACAAGTATTTTTCATGGAGTGCCTGCCTATCTGGGCTATACAATCCTGTTGTACTGGGTAATGCAATACCACTGACAACTGGTTTTCGAGCTTTTGGGCCCACAGACTACCAAAATACTAATAAAAGCCGAGATCCGTTGGTCTCACTTGTCATTTGTAGATTTTAGTTGGACTGAAGAGTTAGTTGGTTAGTTAGACGTTAAGCCATGGCGTGTAGATGCAGTTGAATATGGAACGACTGCTTTTCTGACCTCCACATACTAGTTATAAGCACAGAAAATCTTCACAAGGTTCCCAGAAAGGATCCTTCAAGCAAGATCGTAATATTCAATCTATTATTGAACCACCCGCGCATCAATAGGTATGTAAAATTCTTGGTGCCATTTTCAATAGGTGCTATTTGTTTCTTTTAGTGATTCGCAGTATATTTGAAAAACGAAACCTTTATTCGTGACGCAAATTTTCTTTGACGACCAACATATAAGGTAGTAGCAAGGCAAGCATATAAAACAGGATTATCACCGTCGCACTACTGGGATGAAAACTCAACACTTTTTACTGCACCAATTAGTGAACGATGATGAAGAACTCTTGGATCTAGAACATGACATGTTGATTTCCTTCATCAATCGTTTTTTGATTTTTAGAGGAAGAAAAATTATTTATTAGACTCCCACAAAAAGAAAAATAAATAGAGAATTAAAAAAATAGGTGACTGAATAGGCTCTATTAACTGTTATCTCCATTTAGCCTTATTTCAGACTGTATAACAAATACAACTTTTTTCTACCTAGATAATCTCGTTGAAGCACACGGTATCAATATACCCTACTTTTTGTATTCAAGCCAAACCACGACTAAGCCAATGAAGGCACTAATTTATATTTATGTACTGAACCCGTTTTCCCCAACACGCAATTTTTCACAAAGGATTTGATATAGTGCAGGGCTGACCTCGACACAGCTCATATATTATTACGACGCACCTGTCTGGGGTCGACAGAAGCTTATAGAGCCAGTAGGTTAACTTGACACGTGTTTATTTTGGGGTAATCTATTTATAGATATTACTCAAAGCAACGTTTATAAATAAATACAATGTATTTCTTTCCGAAAAAGGATTGTTAAGTAAACTATGATGACTCGCAGGTTTGTAAATATTAGTATTTGACATTTATTGTTTCTATATTGTGTGGTCATAGCATAACCTAGTATCATAGTTGGCGTATGTTCGGCGTGCATTCGTTGTTTCGTGATTCGAGGTCTCGTGCATTCGTTGTTGCAGTGTGCGTCGCTGCGTGCTTTTTTGCTTGCAGTGTTCGTCGTTGCGGGCATTCGGCGGCGTGTGGTTCGGCGTGGTGGCTTTCGGAATGACGTATTGCACTCGTAGTTTTTCGTAGTTTTGTTTTATGAATTGTTCTTATGACATTCAAAAGTGCCAGTAATGATTTAATTGAAATAAATGCTTTGAGTTTGAGTTTCCGGACTAGAGTATGGTATTACACCAAAAAAATCTAATTAGTCCATCAGATAAATTTTCAAAAAATAATGGACACGTATTTTTTCTTTTTTCACGTAAACAAAAGATGAAGACGATACAGTTCTTCGAAAAGTCGTGTCAAGTCGTGTGACGTCACAAGGTAAGCACAAAGGCCACAAAGTGACGTCAAAAGCCCCCACTCATGAACTTTGACACGTTTTCTTTTCGTATTTTTTTATAAATTTGATAAAACAAAAAAAAACGTATCCAATTATTTTTCGATAATCTAACAGACGGTCTTATTAGATTTTTTTGGTGAAATACCCTTTTGAGAAATATTATTACTCGAGAAATAAATCTCAGGCATACTGGATTCCCCACATTTGTTTGGTAATACTATTGCAGCGTCACTTAACTTTCATATAGTATATCTGCAGGGCTATTGCGTATCTTTTCAATAACAGTGGCTATCATATTGTCTATGGATTAACTGTCAAATTGGTTATGGTTTAGTACAAAATGGAACCATTTGACAGTAATTGATAGGCACTATAGGTTAGCCACTGTCATTTAAAAGATACGCAATAGCCCTGCTGGTTGCTGGATACTGTTGTCATCAAGATTGTCACTTAAAATAAAATATTACGTGTTTTTTATTTATGTTTTTCTTTATTATTTAACAATATGCCGCCAAAGTGTATGCACGCTTGCTTACGCCAAAACTATAACAAGTTACCCCGCGCGATAGTTGGCACCTGCTACTGTAATCTCTTTCGTTCTAAACTGTACTTTTCTCCCTGTTTTCTCCTTGCTAAACTGTGAGCTAAATGATACGAAAACTGTGTGTAATAAACGGAGAAGTGAAAGTGAACCGGCGTTTGAATCCTCAACCCCGTTCGTACCAACCTCTGTCATTACATCCATTACACTATGCTTTTCCTGCTTTTTCTACTTCATTTTTAAAAGGTCTGTGACGGTCTGTTTTTAAGATTGTTATTTAGGGTAGTTAACAATAAATATGTAACTAATTAGTCCGTCACATAAATTTCCAAAAAAATTGGATCCGTATTTTTTTCTTTTTCACGTAAACAAACAATGAGGACGATACAGTGGTTTGAAAACTTTATTTACATTATACTTTATTCTAAGACATACGTACGACGTATGGCATTTTTTACCAGCTATTGACGATACAAACCCCGACTCAAATCTTTGACGCGTTTTATCTTCGTCAATTTTTATTGATTTGATAAAACAAAAAATACGTGTCCAATATTTTTCGATAGTCTAAAAGACGGACTAATTAGAATCACAAATTATTTTAGTCAATAAACATCCCTATTTTGTTACGTTTGAACCCAGAATTGCGTTTTGCCCGAAAGTAATATTGTTTTTTTTTCCCTCTCATAGAGAGTATGCAGGCGCGTTCTCGCAGTGGGAACATTATAGGCTGATGATGAATATTTATATCTTGAGAATACAGTAGAATACATACCTTTGTATCTTATATTTAATCTTAGTCCGACAGAGCTTTGGGGCGTCGTCGAGCTTAATTGTTTTGGTGCTTTTGTGGTGGTCACCACTGTTGACTCTGGCTTTCAGGAGTTGCAGTGGTTTGGGAATAGTATGGCGGGCAATAGTGGTACAACGATCCAATTTAAGGACTTAGTGCCGAAACCAAATCCCTTAAATGGAGAGCAAAGTATGGCGGATTTGCCCCATTAAAAAAATAATAACAAACGTGATTTTGTTTCTTATGCATGTTACTGTTACAAAGACGAAAAGCTAGTAATAGTAGTGAAACAACTTTTGTTCATCATCATCATCATCAGCCATAAGACGTCCACTGTTGGATAAAGGTCTCCCCCATAGAACGCCAAAACAAACGGCAACCTGCCGTTTGCATCCACCGTTTGCCCGCGACTCTCACAATGTCGTCGGTTCACCTGGTGGGAGGCCTACCAACGCTGCAACTTCGCCACTCGAGAACCTTTCTTCCCCAGTTTTTCAAAATGAATCACAGGACAAGGAGTATCTATCCCATCAAGATTTGTATGAAGTATACCTTCTGTTCCTCGCCATACACTATGATGACTCACCTGTCTAACATAATATGATACATAAACACCGCTCACATATCTGACGCGTGACAAAATATTGTTTATATTGTTCTACTCGTGACTTCCTGTACGCGTGTTTGTTGATAATTAAATTACTACTAACACTTATAGTATAATTAAAGGGTGTTGGTATTTTAAAGGCTTGCCTCCGATCCCAACATAGTTGTGCAAAGGTTAGGGAGATCTTAGCCTTTTTCTTATTATGTTGAGAATCGGGTTCTAAGTGGATTCAGCTCGATACCAGTATTTTACTGGAGTGGCCTACCTGACCTCCATAACCCAGTTTGTACTGTTAATGCAATACCCTATAGTAAGACTGGTTATTAAAAGATCTATAAAAAACCCGAGAGAAGAAACTAAAAACAAAAAAAAAACAAGCACATTTTAAATTCAACAAAACTTGGAAGCAGGCAGGGTTCATTTGAATATTAAATTATGAAACGAAAATAGAATGGACCCTGCCTGCTTCCAAGTTTTGTTTAATTTAAAATGTGCTTGGGCTTTTTAGTTTTTTAACTGCTTTATTATTTCCAACTTTTTAGTTCTTTTGTGTTTGTTCTTTTGTTGGACGCGAAAAATGACAGACACGGTTGGCGCAGTGGTTGAGGCAATGGACTGCTACGCTGCGTGTCGCGGGTTCGATCCCCGCACGGAACAAATATTTGTATGGCCTACAAATAGTTGTTCCGGGTCTGGGTATTTGTGCTTGTGACTTTAAATGTCTGTGAACGCACCCACGATACAGGAGTAGTTCCTAGTGTGGGGCAACGTTTTTTTTTTAAAAAAAACTTATATGTTTCTTTGTTTTTTAATTTTAATGTAGCCAGTGACACTTGCGCTATCAAGACAAATCTAACAACGTATATTTTATTCAAATACCTTCATCCGTTTAGGAGTTATGAGGGAACAAAGAAAGAAACCGACAAACATACATACATCACGCCAAACACATAACCCTCCTTTTGGGTTTAGCCGCAGTCGGGTAACAAATGACAGCTGGGACCAACAGCTTAGCGTGCTTACCGAGGCAAGGAGGAAACTCGGGATGTAAGGATAGTCACCCATCAACGGACTAACCTAGGCGAGTATGGGTTAACTTGAAGGTCTACCCGGCCAGCATTAATATTATAAAGAGATAAGATTTGTGGTGGTGTACGTTTGTAACGAGTAAACTCAAAAACTATAATTACTAACATATTGGACTAACAGGGATGTTAACTGACTTAAAAAAATGTGATTCTAATTAGTACGTCTGTTAGATTATCGATAAATATTGGATACGTATTTTTTGTTTTTTCAAATCAATGAAAATCAACGAAGATAAAACGAAGATAAAGCGTCAAAAATTTGAGTGGAGGTTGGTGACGTCAGCGACCGCTAAAAAATGTCATACGTTTCCTCACGATGTTTTCCTTCACCGTTTTGAGAGCAGCGGTGATGAAATAAATTACACAAAGTAATGTGCCTGCCTGGGTTCGAACCCACGACCTACTGTTCGTAAGTCGGGGCCGCCACTACTGGGCCACCACTGCTCCGGTAATCTATATGACGGACTAATTAGATTTATTTAGTTAACTACCCTATTCCAAAAAAATCATTCACTATTAGAAAGCTACATTACATACTACACAAATATATCGGAACTCAAAGTCAGTTCTTGTCTCTGAATCTATTCTTGTCGCTTATTTGTTACAACCTTTGAGGCTAACACCTCTATGGTTCATGGTCTGTCATTGACCTGAATGAAATAAAAGTAAATCGTTTGGCTATTGATTATTTGAACTGAGGCTACATTTGACGGCCACCGAGCTTGTGCAATTATGAATTTTTAACTGGGTAACCTAAATGTCTTATATATATATTATCTTAAGATCAATCAAAACCGTCAAACTAATATTTGTACACCAGATAATATGGTAGAATGTAAGAAATATTTTAAACAAACCTAACACCATACAATGTACAACTGCATTCTTACAAATAAATAAATTCTAATTCTAATTCTTCTAATTCTTAACCTAAATTTCACAGTAAGGTTACTAGATTGCATTAATTGCCTTTATTCATAAATAAAATAAAATCACGCTTTTAACCCTCGAAGGGATAGTCAGAGGTGTACCTGATGGTAAACCCACATTACGCCAGTTATCTTTTTGTCCTATGTAGTAACGGGCGAGCCTCTTACTATCATCATCATCAGCCATAAGACGTCCAAAAGACTTCCTCAATAGAACGCCATAACGAACGGCAACCTGCCGTTTGCATCCACCGGTTGCCCGCGTCGCCGATGTCGTCGGTTCACCTGGTAGGAGGCTTACCAACGCTGCGTCTTCCAGTTAGTGGTCGCCACTCGAGTACCTTTCTTCCCCATTTTCTTACTGCCGTCAACCGGGCACAAATCCAGACTCCGAGGCTGCTATTGAGATACTTACTCCCGATGGGAATCGAACATAGAACCTCATGCTCCGGCAGTCAACGAGGCAGTCTTTATTCATGAAAATAAAACCTATTTTTTTTATTAGCTTAAATTGTTATTATGTTTGTCTTCTCAGTAACACGAATACAATAATCTCATCATAATATTAAATTAACAAAACAAAACCAATCAATTTAACTTATCAGTTTCACTATTAGATTCAAAACTCGAAAATCTATATTCTAAAGATTAATATTCAATCGAAGATGATCCGAAACGAACTCGTTATTTCATCTCGCTTACAGATCAAATATCAAAAAGTTTTTTAAATTAAATCTTCAGTATTGAACGTCAGAAGGCTTTGGTGCGACTTAGTCGCAAATCATTTCACTTGTAAAGATTTAAATGATTAGATTACTACCCTCCCCACTTTTCAAACACCGGTTCCATACACATGACATTTAATTGATTTTTAACGTGTATGTGGTATCATTTACTCAGACAGAAACACCAACAAACAAAATAAACTAACATTGAAAAATGAATAATTAATTAGTGAACCAATTTTGACGCTAGTAATTTTCCAATTGACGTACAATTTAATAATATATCGATTTCAGTTACAAGATTTGATTTATACAAACATACAAACAATGTAAGTTAAATAAAACCTAGTAAAAAGCCTGTTTTTGATGTTCTTCTGAAAAGCGTATCGTAAAATCGTTTCCCGCTAATGAAAGCGTATGACCACGTACTGCGTTTTGCGAAAGCTGCAGTTAGATATGTGTGTATTTAGAATGTATCATTTGAACGAAGAATAGAACCTACAGGTATTCTATTTATAAAGTGTCTATTGACTCTATATGAATCGAAAACAAAATACGTGTCGAATTGAGAGCCACCTCCTTTTTATTTTCGTCGGTTAAAAAACGTAAATACTACAGGCACCTGACTAATGTTAAAACGTACCAATTTGTACAATTTCGACGATACTACAGTTATTGCCAAGCAAAACACGATAAGCCGTTGGTCCTGGCTGTCATTTGTAAATATTATTTTTGACATTCGTGACCGTAAAATTCTGACAACCAGTCTTATCAAGAGTATCGTATTTCCTCTTACAAACTGGGGAGGTAAGACAGGCAATCGCTTCATTTAAAATACTGGTATGCACCTTTATCCAGCTTAACTGGAAGCTGATCTCAACATACTGAATGTTATTTGTGTATGTGAGTTTAAATGTTTGCGAACGCACCAACAACGGTACCAACGGTTCTCCTGTACCAACGTTTAAAAAAATGATGACGATGATTAGCAATACTAAGCATTGTTGCTAGTAAGACTGAAGGCCGACTAATGGCGCACCTGTCTGCAGTGCATGCAATGTCGCCAGGTATCGCCAGTAGGTGGCGGAATCAGGAATTAAGTGCAATGAGTTTGTCGTTGTTATTTATTGTGTTTTCGTGAATTTTACTTTATAGGTAAATAAATAAAATCAAAATAACCTATTACGGTACCTGATTTTAAGAAAAAAATAAAACTCCAAACCCCGTATTTAGTCGCGATCCAGAAATCGAGTTCAAACTTTTTAATCACACTTCTAAAGTGTCCTGTTATGTACGTTTTAGTCATGTCTGTACGTAGTTTTTATAAAGCAAGATATTTTTATCAAAATTAGCTGAAAATGAAAATCACTACAACTGAAAATGATCGCTCAACGAAAAAATATTTGCGATAAACATTTGCTTATCAACGTTCTCAAGTAAAATTATATTTAAAACCGTTTACAGAAAGTAATTTTCATTGCTGTGTAAACTCCAATAACGATTGTTAACCAATATTGGCATGTTCGAGCCGTGCTCTTGCCAAATGACGTCACAATATTATACTTTTAATCATATTTGTCATGGCATTATTTTCATTGCTTTGGTTCTTGTTGTTATGCTAAATAAATCTTTATTTTTAACACCTTAAAATATGTATTACTATCATTTCAATGAGCTCGTATGTGTTTTATGTTTTCAAACCGGCTATCAGTGAATAAATGAATGTATGTTTTATCTTACTTTTAACATCTAGTCATAGGGATGTCAGTGGTGGCTCAGTGGTAGCGGCCCCGACTTACAAGCAGTAAGTCGTGGGATCGAACCCAGTCAAGCGCATTACTTTGTGTAATTGATGTCATTACTGCTGCTCTCAAAAAGGTGAAAGAAAACATCGTGAGGAAACCGACATGTCTTATAACCAAAAAATTCGAAGACATGTGACATCTACCAAACTGCACTGGGTCCGCGTGTTGGATCATAGCCCATCCCTCTCTTATAGAGGAGGCCTGAGTCCCCGCAGTGAGAACATTAATTTGTAGGTTGATGATGATGATGATGATGATGATGATGACATACACACACAGACTCATTCTTATTACTAAGGACGTAAGAGTCAAAAGTGGTCTCGTCGGGGCTGTGGGTTGTTCGAAAGATATACCGCGGCCTAAGGGCTAAGTAAAAACATGGGTGGATCTCAGGTCAAACTCGAACTCGAACTCGAACTCAAAACTCACTTCACAAAATAACACTCATGGTAGTCCCCAACCCGTTATGGTCACACAAGTATCCCCGTTATAAAAACGCACATTTATATTAATTAACCGTTCGGTTATCGAGTTAATTAATACTGATAGTTGGGGTTGCCGTATGCGTTATTCAAATTGGGTAATAAGTAATAATCGCGCATACTATCAATTATTTTTTAATTAATTATATTTCGAATAGATAGTTCGGTTGGAATAATAAATAGTTTTGTAATAAATGGGCTTGTTTTGAGCGATTAATTTAGAATTAAGAGCCGGTTTTATTCTGTATAGAGGGATCGAAGGTATTTCTTTTTGATAATTTCGTTGTCTAGTTGACTGCACCATGCAATACTATATGACGAGACCGACGTGAAAGCCGAGAATGATATGCAAATCTAATATTCATAAGTTATTCATAAGTTCCCCAGAAAGTGAATTATTGGTAGGTAATTCCTGTTGAGGCACAATAAAGTTCTTAAAACCATATTTAATTTATATACGTAAAAACTGAACTGACTTATATCTATGGTGTCCAGTTTTTTGGGTACCAACATTTAAAAACGGTCTATGAAATATATGTAGTTTAGTCTTGTTAACATACATTTTGCGTGAACTGTTTTGTACAACTCATTTTGCGTCGCCGTGTGAATCGAATAGGACTTTTGTATGAAACCTATTGCAGCCGAATTTCGGCGGCAGAAATTCTGCGACTCACGACTCACAAAATTACGCTCGTTTGGCCTCACCTTAAGTGAACTGTAATTTATTCTTTGAGAAATAAATGTCTTTAAACCGAAGTATCTTCACTTAGCTCGTGAGGTTTTTGACATGTGGGATGTGAATTCAGCGACCAGTGGACCATTTCAGGACTTCTGTCTTCTTGTAATCGTTTTACTTTCTTAATATTATACTCGTAACTGGTAGGATACGTTTCAGTACAAAATGTTACACTAATAATAAACATTTGATATGTAGGTAAATGTGATCATTATGTATCACTTTAGGTATAAACTACAAAATAATGCGAAAATGGCTCTGTCTATGGCTAGTATGTACTCCAGTACAAGTTTTTACCCGACTGCGGCGAAGCCCAAAAGGAGGGTTATCTTGTTTTTAGTTAGTGTACTCGAAGCTAGACATCATAATAAATCTGTTAGATCTACCTACGCGGACCCACGCAGATAAACAAAAAAAAAACTGTAACATGAAATTTTTTTTGTCGGCAGGAGTTAGTTGTTCAGTATTTGAATGATCGCAAAACGAAAATGTTTTGTAGGATTTTTCGTTTTGGCGCATAAAAACAAAAACAACACATACACACGTCAAGGTAGCCGTGTGTTATTCATGAAAATATCGACCATCCAATAATTATAATAAAGCCCACTTCTCAATAATTAAAGCTACTGTTTTTCATCACATTGACTTCTTCACAAAGGAATTATTTGATACAGTAAGTAGTTGTTCACATTTCAGTAATTTTGTTTTTATGGACATGGTATTTAATTTACTCTTTTTAGGGTAACATACCTCGAAAGGAAAAAACAGAGCCCTTATAGCATCACTTTGATGTCCGTCTGTCTGTCAAGAACCTTTTTCTCAGGAACGCGTTCTGATATCAAGCTGAAATTCATATCAAATACTACACATGTTTTAATGACTCCCGGTATTTTGTTTTCCTTTTTCTTGAAATAAAACAAAATATTAGCGAAGGTAATGATAAGGTCATATTTAATTGGAACACCCACCTATACGTATTAACTTAATATTTAATGTCTTAAATTTCTGATAATAGGAACGGTACCTTATTAATAAAAAATCAACATTTTAAACTGTATGTTTGTAAGTCAATGTATCAATAGTAGTTAATTTATTATTATTAGTTTAAACTAATATACAATTTAACTTTTAAACTAATTAAAGGACATTTTTTTTAAGTATGGTATTCCGTACCATAATTATGGGGCCAAAATCAAACTTTGTTTTTTATTTAAAATATTCACTTCTACAAAAGCTATTTTTGTAAACAATTACCGAGTTTCGGAGTGGTTTTAGACGTTAATCAAATTTTCAGAAAATCGCGCTGTAGGGATTTAGGAATGGGATCGATAAATCGATATCTTTAGTAAGAAAATCGATTGTGTCAATAAATAATACTAAATCGATTTGATGTACTGGTTTTACATAATTTTACTGTAATTCAACAAGAAAATAGCAAAGGAATAAACTCAAACACAGTACTAATAGCAGGATGTACACAGTTTCTACCTACATACTTTTGCCAACTATCATTACCGACCTATTATTAAACCGTCCTTCAACTTTTATTCACCCTTTTCAACCCACCCTTTGCTCAAAGCTCATAAATTCACACAAACCGAATTCGTAATCAGCGCAAAAGTTTCAGATTCTGATAAATAAGGTACTCGTATAAAAGTTAGTGTTTAATTTCACATCCCTAGACTAGAGTGAGCTAAAACTCCGCCTAATTTACTGCAAAGTTTCTCCTCGTAAAATTTGTTAAATCAGTCGCTACCTATGGAGATTTTAATCGAATAAGCTGGTAGATTATTACAGATTTAGGAGTCGTAATGAGAATATCGTTTTAAATGGGGTAATTGGCCATTATTTAGCTAATGAGGAGGTAAAGTTCTGGGTTATAGGTCGCTCGATGGTAAGCACTGTTTTAAAGGATGTTTAGATTTCTTGCCTGATAAGATGAGATTTATATTGTGCTCTGTAAAATCGTTGCGGATAGATTGCAGACTGGATTTTTTAAAGCTAAATGGCCCTGCTCATGACCTCGATCGCGCCTGGTAGAAAGCGATGGCTGAGGTCTATGATGGAACGAGCGTGCCCAGAAGATGCTTGTCAACTCATGCTTTTCTTTGCTTTTTAAATGTGAGAGGGTATAAAGAGGCCGGCAGAGAGCTCAACACTTTTGCTGTGTGCGTAATAAACGTGGAGGAAAAGCGCTGAGTACAACTCGACAGGGTACCAACCAAATGTGAATGGTATGCTACAGTACGTCTACTAAACCGATAGTAAATGCGCGCTGATGGGAAATTGTGGAGTTCCTGCGCACTCTCCGTAGTATAGTATGTAGAAGACTGACAGCAACCGGACTTTGACAGATACTACAGTACATTATCTGTCAGAGATAAGTGTCCGCAGCTCAGTCCAAAATCAGTAACTTTCACTCGTAATACATTTTTTACTACTGGCCGCAAATTCTAAGAAAATATACACTCAAAAATACAATGCTATTATTATTTATTTAGATAGAAAATCTAGGTGAAGTCTGCAGACATTTTTATGTACCTCTTCACTCACACTTATCTCTCTCACATTACATTATTATTACGACGACTGTAGGTCGTTGAGACTCGTAGTTTCAACCTAGATTTTTCATACAGTTTGTTTTAGTTTATCATTGAATGTAACATAAGATTACGCATGAATTCCCCAGGAGGCTGGAAGACTGAGGTGTTTATTACACCCACATGTCCCAAGTTACTGTAGCCATTTACTGGGCACAAATTCAGGCACGAATCATCCACTTACTGCCGCACTCCTCTGAGCTTTAATGACTATTTAAGCCGCCACTTAGTAAAGGTTTGACATACTTTTGTGTGACAAAACTCTCAAAACCATTACTAAGTGATGGCCTAAGTAATCATTAAAGTTCTTTGAGTGAGGCAGGTAGTCTTTAAGTTATGTCATATATTTTTTGTGTTTGTATATCCTGATTTGGAACTTGAAACACGAGTATTTAAGTGTGGTAGAAAGATTTCTAGTTTGTTTTGTAGCACTAACCAATGTTTGGTCCCTAAGGCTCTGTCTGCGAGTCGAAATGTTTTTAGATTTATTGGATACCTAGATTTCTGTGATTTACTGTCTAAATAAAATTGTGACGATTTTGTTTCACAAACGAACTTTTTGTGTCGTGTCACGAGCATTGTCTGGACAATACACGCTAAACTCATAGCCGAATTCTGGAGCAACTGAAATTAAAACACAAACGATACTCATCATCATCTGCCTAGCCATTTCCCAACTATGTTGGGGTCGGTGTCCAGTCTAACCGGATGCAGCTGATACCAGTATTTTACATGGAGCGACTGCCTATCCAAGACAGTTAAATCATTTCTCTTTCTTCGTCGAGCTTCATTTTTTCGGCGTTATTCTTGTGGTCGCCACTGTTAATTGTAGCTTTCAGGAGTTACAGTGGTTTGGGAATAGTATGGCGGGATTTTCCTAGTTTAAAAAAAAAAGCCTAAAGATCGAGCCAATTGCAATCACTAATGAACACTGCGATGGTAATTTATTGTACAGATCTTTTGCTTTGTTCGTTGTTGTGTCTTAGTGGTATATCTCTGCTCAAACTTTTCGAGGGAAACAAACATAAAAGTTGTGTTGCTTATTTTTTTTTTGTTCCTTTTCGTTTGCCATCCATACCTAGTCAATTATTTTGACATCTCGCTTTTTGTGTTTTGTTTACAATATTTACAAATTACGTATGATTTAAATTCATATTTAAAAAATCTAGGTACAAGTATCAAAATGAGAAAAGAACTACAGGCCGTCCAAAAATTCGCCGGCTACTAACAGGAAAAGTGTCCAAAAGGCTAGCATCATTTGCCACAACGAATGGCAATGCGAAAATAAAACGTAGTATCTTAATTAAAATACCCATCAAAAAAGATTTCCAAACAAACATTCATTGAACAATAGGCACGACTTTGTCCTTAGGGATTATAAAGGTAAAATGAAAAGCAAATAAAATGTATAACAGTTGATAATGGCATACGAAAGTTTGCCTGTTCGCCCCTTGAGAGGTTCTTTCTCGATGAAATGTTGACCATTGACCTGAAAGCCGGGGAATGTGGGGTATATTATTTTGTGCACGTGTATTAGTAATTGAGTAAAAGAAGCATTGTTTTGCTGATATAAATAATATTATTATTATTTTTTTTTTAAACGTCACCGTACAGTGACACACCACACTAGGAATTTCTCCTGTATCGTGGGTGCGTTCACAAACATTTTAACTCACATACACAAATACCCAGAACTATCTGTAGGTCATACAAATATTTGTTCCGTGCGGGGATCGAACCCGCGACACGCAGCGCAGCAGTCCATTGCTTGAGCCACTGCGTCAACCGTGCCGTCAATTGTTATTCTTGATGTCACCTTGACGTTCAGTGTGGGAAAGCGACAGAGCTATACAGGGTCTTGTATCATCTCTTTTCCAAACTGGAATAATGGCCTATAAAGTCATTGGTTTAACATGACGTCTTAAGGCAAGATTGTTTTAATTAATTCTCTTTGTGTTAACCGCACTGAAAAAATATGTGGAGGCCTTCGCGCAGCCGTGGGACATTACAGGCTAATTAAAAATACCATGGTGCTTTTCCGAAAATACCCTTTTTTTGTTATGGGGTGTTGGGAAATCATCAAATGACTCCGCCCGCTCTGGGTAAAGCGGTGGGGAGTGTCAGTCTTCCACTGACTAAAAACCATCCATGTTTCTTCTTAGGCCTTTGTGTCGAGGTCGCGGTATCTCTCTCAAACAACTAGCAGCCCCGACGGGCGAAAATTACCTTTATCTTACTTTATTATATTCTGTGACACTTGATAAAAAAAAAAATTAATGGAATGATCTTCATCATCTGCCTAGCTTTCAACATATCGATGATTGATTTGCAAAAACTGATGATAACAAGCCTAGTAACAGAGCAGTTTAACACTACAGTTAAAAATCAATTTAAGTGTCTTCAATTGAAAAAACTACGTCTGGCTGGACTAGCCTAAATGCTGAGTGTAGTTCATTTCGTCCTGTGCTAGTTCAATGAAATAAAAGAACTATTGTTTCGCCACCAATCGCGGTACAAAAGAAAAAGGTATTTAATTGCTCGACATGCTCTGCTCCGTAGATTACCCAATTGAAAATTAAATGAGTGAGTATTGTTATAACTTTAGAAAAAAATGTGTTAAGTCGGATTGTGTCTTTGTAATAGAATAAAAACAATTTTAAAAAGGAAGTAAATAGTGTATTCTTCACAAATAAAACACACATCTAAACCAAAAACCCCGTATTGTAAATCGCTTGAGACGCGCGTTTGTTTGATTTTAGATAAAATCGTTATAAAATAAATTAATAGACTGGCAAATTGCGAGTCGCACTTGCTCTTGAAGGGTTCCGTACCAAAACGAAAAATACGCATGTTTCAGGAGCACCTTAAATGTTTATTTTGTTTTGTTTTTAGTGTTTCTTGTTATAGCGGCAATAGAAATACATAATATAATAGAATTTCAAATGTCTAGGTTTCGCGGTTCCTGAGATACAGCCTGGTGACAGACAAACGGACGGACAGCGAAGTCTTAGTAATAGAGTCCCGTTTTTACTGTTTGGGTACGGAACCCTTTTTTTTTTTGGGGGTGGGGATGCATAAAATAACCCCTTCTGCTCCTGGGCAGAGCAAAAGGGAGTGTCAGACTTCTACTGACTAAAAACCACCCATGTTCCTTCTTAGCCCTATATGTCAAGGCCGCGGTATCTCTTACAGCAATCCGCAGCCCCGACGGGCGTCGGCCCTTGCGGGCACCTTCAATGGGTACAGAACCCTTATAATGGCTTCATGTTCTTGGAGTTAATTGAACATAATGTGGTGCATGGTTGTAATAAAGGTCCAAGAACAGGCCCGCTTACTTTTTTTTTTTCTGATAACCGAATGTGTTGCATGAAGTAGTATTAGTATGTACTGTAAACGTATATACCTGCTATCTTGTGCTAATAAAAGAGAAGTTAGTATTTTTAACGCAACTTTAGTACCTGATATCTAAATATTGGCCGATGGTACAAGTTACCGAGTATGCATACATTCACAGTACATAATAATACAATTTTTTTTCATCATCATACATCTAAATTTCACTCACTATTTTAGGTGTCTAAAATTCTATAATATTTAGTACAAAGCGAAAATGTTTCGTATACAAAATGTTGATATTTATTAGTCAAAATCCTTGCGTAAATATTAATAATAGCACTGCAATATCAGATCGTGCGGCAATTCAATAAATATATTTGAATTTCAATTTCCAACACTAGACAGTAAATTTCAAGAGCGATACTCAAAAACCATCAAGTCATCAAAAAATTAAAGTCATCCACTGATAACCCCATATTTGTCAATTATGAAACCCCGATTTTAGCGTGCCGTACAAATTGAAATCCGGTTCGGCGTCCACTAATGAAGCCATTGTAGTTCCACCGGACCGGTTTTTACCGTGCAATTAACTCGACAATCCGGCCCGGTGCGGTCGGCTTAATCAGGATTGAACGCTGACACTTGAGCGTGGAGGGTGACCTATGATTTTGGGCCACGAATCGTATTTGTAGGGAAAATTGTTAGTTCGATAGCGAATGAATGGGGTTTTGTTTCATTGAAAAATGTGTGGAACATTTTTTACAGGAGTCGTGTTTTATTTTAAGTTTAAATAGGAGATTTATTACCGACTTCTCGATAATATTTAACAGTCGGCGATTCACGTCAAGGTTATCATAAAACGTGGAGGACGTGGTGAGTGCTCTGTTCCCTTCGCGAGGGGAGCATCCTCCCCCGCCAATGGCTCCGCCATCCGCGATGCCGGAAGCGGACCGTTCTGGAACCGATGACGACATTCCGGAGGTGACTGGGGTAGACCTGAGAGCGGCGGTACGTAGGCTGAGTGCCAAAAATACCGCCCCGGGACCCGATGGCTTGCCTGGCAAAGCCTGGGTCCTGGCCTCAGAGGCTCTTGGGCCCCGACTGGAGGGGTTCTTTAGCGCATGCATGGAGAGAGGCCAGTTCCCGCTTCGTTGGAAGACGGGGAAGCTGGTCCTCATCTAGAAGCCGGGGCGCCCGGCGGACTCGCCGTCCGCATACCGGCCCATTGTGCTGCTCGACGAGGTGGGCAAGCTCTTTGAAAGAGTAATTGCAAACCGCCTCGCCGAGCACCTGGAGGGAATGGGTCCGGATCTTGCGGAACACCAGTTTGGTTTCCGCAAGAGGCGCTCGACGGTGGACGCCATCATGCGCGTGAGAGCCCTCACGACGGGGGCTGCGGTCTCTCGGGGCGGTGTGGTCTTGGCGGTGTCTCTCGACATCGCCAACGCCTTCAACACTAAGCCCTGGAGCTGCATTAGGGAGGCACTCCGGTATCACCGGGTGCCGACCTACCTTCGTCGTGTGGTCGGGGACTATTTGACAGACAGGGCTGTCATCTACCCTGGTCAAGACGGACAGTGGAACCGGCGAGAGATGTCGTGCGGTGTTCCACAGGGATCGGTTCTGGGGCCGCCCTTGTGGAACATCGGTTACGACTGGGTGCTGCGCGCCGACCTCCCTAGCGGCGTCAGCGTAGTCTGCTACGCGGACGATACGCTGGTGCTAGCTCAGGGTGGGTCGTACGAGGCGGCGGCCGACAACTTGACACGCGGGGTTGCGATAGTCGTAGAGAGGATCCGGCAGCTGGGTCTCGAGGTGGCGCTTCACAAGTCGGAGGCCATGGGCTTCCATGGACGTGGGAATGCGCTGCCGTCGGGATCCCAGTTAATGGTGGGAGGGGTTCCCATCGGCGTCGAGTGTACTTTGAAGTACCTAGGACTCGTCCTCGACAGCCGGTGGAACTTCGTGGAGCATTTCCGACGTTTGGCTCCCAGACTGGAGCGGGCCGGGGCTGCCTTTAGGTGGCTCTTGCCCAATCTGGGGGGGCCAAATGCCTCCTGCCGGAGGCTCTACGCGGGGATCGTGCGGTCCATGGCCCTTTACGGGGCGCCGGTGTGGGCGCCTGCTTTGAGGAAGCGGGCCGCCCACTACCTGAACGTGCCCCAAAAGGTCATGGCCGTGAGGACGGTACGGGGGTACCGCACGATCTCCCGCGAAGCGGCGAACCTCCTTGCCGGATTGCCGCCGTGGGATCTGGAGGCGATAGTCCTCGCGCGCCTGCATCAATGGCGCGCGGAGGCGCTGCGCCGGGGGGTCACTCCGCTGCCGCGGCAAATTGCTGCGCGGCGGACAGACCTCCGGTGCGATCTCATGGCGGCATGGAGACAGCGACTGTCGCAACCCCGTGCAGGGCACGCCACGATAGTGGCGGTAAGTCCCCTCTTTGAGGAGTGGCTTGAGAGGCGCCACGGCGCCCTCACCTTCCGTCTGACGCAGGTCCTCACCGGACACGGTTGTTTCGGGAGGTACCTGCACCGAATCAGGCGGGAGGAAACACCCGGATGCCACCATTGCGAGGATCGGCCGGAGGACACGGTGGAGCACACAGTGGAGGTGTGCCCCGCTTGGGCGGAGCCCCGCCGTGTTCTCGTGGCGGCGATCGGCGGCGGCGACCTCTCGCGCCCGGCCCTGGTGCAAGCCATGGTCCGGGACGAGGAGGAATGGGACGCCGTCGCCTCCTTCTGCGAAGCAGTGATGCTGGCGAAGGAGGTGGCGGAACGCGAGAGGGAGAGAACCTCTCGTCCCAGCCGCCGCGGGAGGCGCTCCGGGCGTCGGGGGTCCCGCGATGACCTCCGGCCACCGTAGACGCGGGCCTGTGGACGGTGAGTGATGGGCTAACTCGCCGTCCGTCCGTCTCACGACGAAAACAGGCCGTGTCGACGGCGCGTTCGTGTTCCACGCGCGCCTCAAAGAGATGTCAGCAACATGGGAGGGGCCCGAAAGGGCCGACGCCTGTCGGGGCCGCGGGTAGTCCAACGGTTATCGCGGCCTCGACATAGAGGGCGAAGAAGGAACATGGGTGGTTTTTAGTCAGTAGAAGTCTGACACTCCCTTTCGCTCTGCCCAAGAGCGGGAGGGGTTATTCGATGATTTTACACCCACCAAAAAAAAAAAAAAAAAAAAAAGGTTATCATAAAAGGGTACCTACTAAAAACTGTCTCTTCTAAAAGTATGTTTTTGGAGTTTAGCGGAACTTGCGATTAAAAATTATTGCATCATGGTACCTAAAACACTATTCAGTTGGAAAGTTAGAGTAATCATCACGAAAAACAATATTTTTTTTGCCTTTAAGGCATGGCGGTTTCCTCACGATTTTTCCCTTCACCAACTTGAGAGCAGCGGTAAAATACATTTCACAAAATAGGGTTCGAACCTACGACTTACTGTTCGTATCGTAAGTCGTCACCGCCGTGCAGGATATACAGGACCTTATGTGTGACGATTGTGAGTATAGACAGGTGCGTTGTACTCGCAAACGGCCTTGTATGACCCAGGTTTATGAACGTGACCTCTACAAAGGGAGTATGTAAGGACCGTAGTACGTGGGGTTGTGTGTGTATGCACCTTTGATATTGGGTCACGAATCGGATTTGAACAAATTGCTAGTTCGATAGCAAGTGAATAGTGTTTTGTTTCGCTAGCCTATTGTTTTCGAGTGAATAATGTTCGGTGTGCTCTAATAGGAATGGTGTAATGGATGTTGGTTTACGGATTTTTTGAATATTTGAAAGCGAAAATAAAATAGTTTTTCAACCTTTATATGTAGATGTTCTTTTAGAACAAAAAAAACTTCTAACTGTATGAATATGAACTAAAACACGATGGTACTAATATAAGTTAGATTTTAATTGTCTATAACTAGACAAACTTCTAATTGGCTCTTGAGAAAAGTATGAACACTACCCTAGTAGTGCCCAGAAAAAGTATTAAAAATAAAATAATAATATTTGATTGTCAAGTTATTATTTACAACCATCAGTGTAGCCCCTTTTTTTTTTTTTTTGGTGGGTGTTAAATCATCGAATAACCCCTCCCGCTCTTGGGCAGAGCGAAAGGGAGTGTCAGACTTCTACTGACTAAAAACCACCCATGTTCCTTCTTCGCCCTCTATGTCGAGGCCGCGATAACCGTTGGACTACCCGCGGCCCCGACAGCTACCCGCGGCCCCGACAGCTACCCGCGGCCCCGACAGATCAGTGTAGCCCTGGCTCTAGTACTAGGAGTTCCTATATTACAAGAGCCAGACCGCTCAATTACAGATAACAGTTTACATAAACATTATAACGGCATATAGGACAAAACACAATTATCACTTAATAGATTGGGCCTCTCTAGCCTGTTAACAAGTCATTGAAAACTTACACTAAAGCTTAATAAATAATATCTCAAATTGCCTACCTCTCAATCACTAGTCACACGTGCCACGAACCGAAATAATCAAAATCACCAACAGAATTCAACCCAAACCTCACCGTAAAAACCATAATAATTACCCCAGCTAAAGCGAAATGATCCCAAAAAGGGATGAAAATAATAACCCGATTTCACATAGGGATAAAGTTTCAACCGAACTAGAAATTCGAACTTAAAATGTGGAAATCAAACATTTAACTAAAGCTGCCTAGTCATGAATTGACGTTCGGATTTTGCGATTTGTGGTCAGAGTCGGTTCCCCGGTTTTGCGTGTGTAACTGCCCTTAATTAGGGACGACCTTTTGGCCTACAACCAATGTGATCTACAATTCATTTACATAATAAATTTGTGTAAGATGAGAATATATTTAGCTTTTAATTAGTCGAAAATAGGTTCAAGGTGAAGCTGTAATTTTGTGTCGGAAATAAATTAATCTTTTGAATGAGGAAAGAATGTTGGCTTCTTTTCAGTAAATTGTGTTGAAAATATAAGGAAAAACTGACCAAGATTGAGTCAGACTCACGCATGAAGGGTTCCATAGAGATTTTCCATGTTATTTTAACACCATATCTTATAGGTTATGCTGTAATCTATAAGTCCAGTCCAGTCTTACCAATGGCTAGCGTACTATTCAGTACTAACTCTGTTTTGGAGGTCAGATAGGCAGACCCTTTATGTAAAATACTGGTATTCAGCTGCATCTGGTTAGACTCGAAATCAACCCTAATATAGTTGGGAAAAGGCTTAGGATAAATTGTTGAAATATAGTGTTTATTGTTGCAATCTACCTACACTCACCTCTGATTGTATCGCTTTTTTACGTAAAAGTAAGCCATTTCTCTGTATTTGAAGATATCGATCTGAATTTGAATTTCTCTGTACTCATGAAGTTAATATAAAAAAAAATATTATAAAATGGGCTTACTTTTGACCTCGATCATGCCTGATGGAAAGCGATGCATGATGCTATTAAGGAACGAGCGTGCCTAGAAGATGCTTGTTCACTGTTGCATTGAAGGCATTCGGGTTGCATTATTTGATTGATTGAAATTCAATAACATGAAATTATCTTTGTCTTTAAATGACCAATTCTCCAAAACTACAAAAAAGACGTCATCTATGATTTGACAACTCAAGCTAGCATAATAAAAATAAAAACTCCAGACCCCACATTTCATGCAGCCCAACTTTTTTGCCAGCCTGATACGTTCCGTGTTCAACGAAGTTTGTACTACGGACGAGTTACTAAAAACAGTATTTTATAGCAAGCATAGTTTTAACTGGGACGTAGCTAAATGCGTATAAAACATATATTCTGTTGGTTAGTTGAGAAAATTGCGATGTTAATGTTTTTGTAAAGGAATATGTAAAACTAGTATGTTAAAGTTAAAAATGACGAACTGGTACTTACACCTGTAATTGTAAAAGCTTTACACATAATACAGTTAAAAGGCATTGATCCTTCCCGTCGGTGCTGTGGGTCCCTGGGTAGTTCGAAACAGAAACCGCGACCTCGATATAAAGGGCTAAAGGAAGGAAGGAAGGAAGTCAGTAGAAGTCTGACACTCCTTACTGCTCTGCTCAGAGCGGGTGGAGTAATTTGAAGACTTCCCAGCCTCCAAAAAGAAGGTATTGATCCTTACCGTCTTGGCCGCGGGATGTACACTAGTTATCGCGGCCTCGACATATAGGGCTAAGAAGGAACATGGGTGGTTTTTACTCAGTAGAAGTCTGACACTCGCTTTCGCTCTGCCCAAAAGCGGGAGGGGTTATTTGATGATTTTCCACCGGCCAAAAAAAAAGACATTGATCCTTGACTATTTAGTGCTTAAAAAAAATATAACCAAGGTAATCATAACTCTTACTTATAATAAAGGTATTTTGGGAATACTGTGTGGAAGGGAAATCTACGTGAAAACGGTTACCAAGTATTCATTCAGTAACTGCTAGGTAGGCAGGAATCAAAGACCCTTAGTTATTTACCTTAACCTAAAAATCTACACTAATTTTATAAATAGGAAAGATTTGTATTTTTGTGTGTGTGTATGTATGTTTGTAATGAATTAACTCAAAAACTACTGCGCCGATTTCTAAAATTCTCTCACCATTGGAAAGCTACATTCACCCTGAGTAACATTGGCTTTTTATCCCTGTATTCTCACGGGAACGAAAACTACGCGGGTGAAAACGCGTGATGACGACTAGTATATAATATGTATAAGTACTACTAACAAAAACCTACACGGCAATACTTACACAGTCAAAATATATGAAACAGAAGATTTATTGTTTTCGCGTCGTTGTTCCTTTCACTCTGTATACCGATGAAATTAATTGCTCAGAAAATACTTACTCAAAGGAGTGTTATAGCTATTTCATACACCTACCAAATATTCACTATCCAGTGTGGTAATCAACAATTGAACAATTAATCCTCCAAATTAAAAATATTTATTGCATTTTAAACTATTCTCTCTATGTAAACACGGGCAATAAAACATTTTCATTCGCTCCGCTAACAGAAGAAGATTTAGTTTCAGTAGCAACATATTTTGCAGAAAAACAAACGAATATCGCATGAGTACCTCGCATTACTAGCCAAAAAGAAACTCCACTCAGTTTTAAAGCCGCAAAGCAGTTAGCACTGCAGTGTTAAATTGAAGCGAGGTTTTAAAAAAGACGAATTTTGTCGGCTGTTTCCGGAAAGATTCGGGTTTCACTCGTTTTGGGTGTCATACTATGGAACGGTTACATGTGGTGGTTTGAAAGCTGACTGGGTAGCTCAGGAATATTTGCATAGACATACATTGGTGGGTATAAAAAACCAGCCAAGTGTGAATCAGACTTGAGCTGTTAGGGTGGTTCCGTACTACCCAAACTTCTGCTCTTTTTTTTGTAAACTCAAAGCAATATTATAACTTTCATTTGATCAAGGAAAACAATAGAATAAGGTAGGTAGGGTAAGGCTTCAATTTTTTAAACTTTGAGTGAGTTCTGCCTTTCTTTCGGAGTAGTCAGGTATGAAACACCGGCACAATCTTGTTGTGACGTGTGTTTTTTAAAACCATTTTAAAGTTGTAAATATGATTTATGATTCATGCCTGAGTGAAAGTATTAAAATAAATGTTTCAAGGAAATTGAAGAGGATAGTTGAAAGAGGTTGCAGGTGGTAGGTATGGTAGGTGGTTCTTTCATTATTTTGATGGACAGATCAATCGATATTTACATCAAATTCTTAACTGCTTACCCACACAGTTACAAGACACAACGATGATTTAGTTATACGCTGACGGTCTGTTGTCAGTAGGAAGCTTTTGAATACGGAACCCCAAACACTAGTTAGTTAGACCTCTACATAGACTACCTATTGTTTGCGTAACAACGTTTTGCGTAACGTACACCCAGACAGTATAAAACTCTTTGTTTGGGTAGTGAATAGACGTGTAGGTACTTAGAGATCTCGCACGTCAATTCAGATTTTAGTTTGACAGCTTTTGTCAGTTTCAGTTAGACCACTACATTAACAATATCTATAATCTAATCTAAAATATAATAGATCTAACACTAAAATTTATAAATTTAAAGATGTATAAATTTTAGTGTTAGATCTTAAGTCTCCATAAAACGTTTGATTGTTATTTCGTAATAGTTATTTTTATTTAAGTGAAACTTTCTGTTTTTCCGTGGAATGGGGACCTGGTGATTTGTAATACAGGCGTTCTACGACTAAATCAGACACCAGCTCCTCACATTGATAAAAAAACATACAATATGTCAAACTGATATAGATTATGCTGTCATTGTGAGGAGAAATAAAGAATTATTATTATTATTAACTGTATACGGGGTGGGAGGATCACCGAATAAAAAAAACTTGTTGTTTCTTACAAAAGTGCATTATTACACTGTCAAAATGAATAGAAGTTTTTTTATTATCGGTGAATGTGTTTGTGCCTCTGTTCTGTGTGTCTCTGTGGTAACTGTTTCCGCGTCGGTGTACCTTACAGCTCGTATTTATACAGGTTTGTTTTGTTTTACCGCTGCCCGCCCGACGCAAGTGTGCGAACATTTACGTGGTTTTAGTCAGTATGAGTCCGACTGACTCCTCCGTTCCCACCAGCGTGGTGGCCATTTTTTTAGGATTTCTAAATCCACAAACTGAGTTTGTTCCTAATTTCATTCAAATCTGTTCAGTAGTTTTTGCGTGAAAGAGTAACAAATATTCATTTACATATATATTTGTTACTCTTTCACGCAAAACGCATATATAAACGCATACATTTACTAATAAAAAATAATAAAAAAATAATAAAATAGTTTATTGGTAAAACAAGTTTAATTAAATTAAAAACATAAAATAAACATTAGTTGTCATTCATAAGATTTAAAATAATTAAATGGTAGATGGCATAGTAATACATCTATGGGACTAGTTAGACACAACGGTTAAGAAGATACAGCTCAGAGTTAGACAAACATACAGTCTCTCTGGGCGGAGCAGAAAGAGCGTCAGACTCTTACTGACTAAAATGTTCTTGGCGTTGCTGGGCCGCGGTGACTCTTTCGGATAAATTACGAAACCCTGATAGATACATAAGACAGTCTACCTGCTTTAAACAGTTCCTTCGGTAAAGTTTGAATACAGAACCCTAAAAGTTAGTTAGGCCTCTACACATTGCGCCCATCTTTTGTTTACTATATGCGTAGACTCTCAGACACTAGAAAGCTCTTTGTCTAGAATGTGAGTAGACATGTAGCCACTTAGCAAACTCACGGCTGTCGGCATCAATTCGGATGTTAATTTGACGGCCTTGTTCTTTTTGTCTATGTTTGTGGCAATTGTTGAGGAGAAATAATTAACTGATGCAAGGAAGTGCGTTTTGTCGTCATAAGCGCTACTGCTGAAACTGGAGGACCTGTGTTTGATTCCCAGTTTAGTTCTTATCCTTGTCCAGCAGCTCGGAGTAGGCAGACAGAATTCCGGGCCGGAATCTGAATGTGTGCCCTTTTGGTGGGTAGGGTCACTCATTATAATGAATTCATACATGACGTCCATATGTAGGTTTCCTACAGATAAACATCTGCCAAATCCTTGAAGGTTTATAGGCGGGATGTTATGTAGAATAAAACGGTACTACATTAAGAATGAAGGAAGCGCAAATCGAGAGATTTTTCAATGTTTGGTGGGAACGAAACGGTGAAAAAAATGTGTAAGTCGTATTTTTGCGGCAAAAGAATATTCACAAGAAACCAGCGGTAGAATAAACAACATAAATGATACGGTTACATAATAATGCACTTTGTAATCCGCTCCATAACATCCATTTTATCTTTCGTTAAAATTAGTACATCTATGTATAACGTAGTTTATTACAGAAGACATAATTCCAACCCTTCACAGCTTCATATCATGCGGTTTAAAGTTTAATATACGCTCATATTGCTTGGAGGACAGCTCGAAAGTAATAAAATTACCCAATTTCATACTACAAGGGGTCGTAACTCTAAGCTACCGTGCAATGAACCCCTAATTCCCTGCAAACAGTATTATCTCCGCCATTTTTGCCAGAAAAATCCATCTCTAAATAATAAAGACGGTCATACACACACTAATCCAACTACTATATCTCTGTACCTGCAACTTATAAAATATTACGAACCGAGTACACTGGAATAGCAACTCTATCTTGTTTAGTAAAGGTTTTTATTACGTTGTTTGTTGGTGATAAGTAGTGCTATAAATTTATTAGAGGATAATCCTAGGGGCCGGGGTCCCCTGTTATACAGTCTGTTAGTCAGAAGGCTGTTTACACCCGTAGGTGGTCGTATGCACAATGCACTAGCTTAATTATGTTTGTAACGGGAAGTTAGCGATCTGCGGGGCGAGCACGGGCGTACCCAAGACGTTGGTGACAAGACGTTATAAATTATGTCATGTCTTAGAATTTGTCATAAATGCTAGCACGGGTACCACATGTGATATAATTTAAGACGCGACTTGTCTTTCTTGTTGCTGACTTCATAGTGTGACCTAGTATATTAAAAAAATAAAAATGTCTATGACCATCTGAATAGGCGACCAAATAAAATAATACGTATAAAAGAGCACAGTTCATACAGTTAAACAACTTTTTAATTTTCTTGGGTACTAGTTTTTTATTAGTGATCGATGGTACTAATTCATTTTTGACATAACACGTACGCGGCACGTCTTTCATTTTCTTTTTTTATTTATTATTTGATAACTTGCTACTAACTAAAAGTTCTGTTTTTCTTTTAAAAGTTTGATGTGATTTGTTTTGAAATATATTTGTCAGGCGGAAAATCCGTTGGAACTCCCTGTCTGGCAACTCGAACGGATTAGAGGAGTCCCGAATGTTTCTTCGGAATATTTTCCTACTTTGGACCTCTTGCCTTCGGGCAAGAACATAATTATAATAATTTACTGCCATTTGATGCAGTAGTAAGCAGAAAAATATACTTATATTTTTAATTTACTTTTATCACCACCTCCGAACGAACGTGATATAAACGAGCATATTCATCTGTCAAAATGTGACATTTGTTACAAAATGGGTGCGCCCATATTAGCAAATAAGACATAGGAGTCCCAACTAAACGTCAAGAAGTTATATCACATATCAAGAAATTATCTTACGCCGCCGTGCTAGCATTTAAGACAAAACGGTTTTATCGCCCAAACTGTGATAAAATGTGTGACTCATGCCATGTCACTGTAGGCCGTGCTCGCCGGGCTGGAAGAGTCATGCGACACGTTTTGGTGGACGCAACTGTGGATTTTGGGCGAATATTTGGTGCTGTTGAAGTTGTTATCAGGGAAGGGGAAATATACCCTTAAAATGCCAACACTTCACTTCTTCCTGACATTGCATTACTTTTTTGTTTTGAACCTAACCTTCTACATAGTTATTGAACGAAAAAAAAAGTTTTCTTTTTCAAAACTAGGTATTACGGTTATAAACATACTTTAAACATATTCATGACCTGTTTGGTATTCAATGTCCCCATCAGCACAATGTTTCGAATACTTTGAATTGAGTGTATTTTTGCCACAGAGGAATTACTTGTAGAGACGGCGTACATTTAAATTTTTCCGCTTGGGATTATTTTGTTCCGAAATCATTAGGCACAACATTTTTGGGACCTGTAGTTCTCAGAACCATTCTGGCGGATAAAACAAACTTATATTTTCAGTTTTAAGTACTGCGCTCAATATTAAGTATAGGAAAATAATAATAATAATAATTATTTTCGTGTAATATGCTACTATCATGAATTTTTCACACGACATCCCACACATTGGACTTCGCGAGGAAAAAAAATCATCACCACTTTAATGTAATACCATAAAAAAAAAAACAATATACTATTTCAGCACTTTGACGGCGTAACTCATTTGTTTTTCATGCCAAATTACAGCTTTCTAGTACTAACGGTCTTTGAGATATAGTGCAGATTGACATACGGACGGATAAACGGACAGACAGACAGATGGACATGGCGAAACTATAAGTGTTCCATGTTGACTATGGAATCCTGAAAATTTACGAAAATAAAACGCGTCAAACAGTGTAATTAAGTGGGGCTTGTGACGTCACTTTCCGGTAAAATCTGTACTACTAAAATGTGACGTCACATGAGTTTTTGAAGCACTGAATCGTCTTCATTTTTTGTTTATGTGAAAAAAGAAAAAAAAATATGTTTTTTTTGTCAACTACCCAACTATCGTGATATTGTTGCGGTGAATTACTGTTACAAGTTTTATGACTCAATCGTTACACATAATAAGTCAATTATCTACGTCCTACACACTTACTCAAGTGATATTTGATTCCGCAAATCAATAAAGCCTACCAGAATCAATTACTCGTAATTATTTTGCCCCTTGGGCCATTCGTCAAACATCATTCGATAACTTCCAGAATCATGTTCGGAACGGTCCGCCGATATTCGAACTAAGCTGCAATTGGACAAGGCTTCCGTAAAGGTAAACTTGTCACGTAATATTTCTTCACTAGTGCGGTCTAGTCTGTCAGTCTAGTCAGATATTATGTTTTTTCTTTAGTTTCGGAATCCAAGACAGTTTAAATTGATTTTCTGGAACTCCGTCAAACGTCATTGTCTCGGCATTTTTTTGGTGGTCGCCACTGGTGATTCTGGCCTTCAGAAGTTGTAGTCGTTTGGGAAGAGTGAGGCAGTCCCAAAAAAAAAAAAATTTTAGGAAATCATCAAAAGACTCCTCACGCTCTGGGCGGAGCGGAAGGGAGTTTCAGACTTCTACTGACTAAAAAACACACATGTTTTTTATGAACTCTTTGTGTCTAGGGACGCGTTATCTTTTTCGAACGATCCTCAGCCTCGGCAGGCGTCGGCTCTTGTACACCTAACCTTTGCAATGCATCCCAGTCGCATCCAGTTTCTTCCGCAATTGCACCTACATGTTAATTATAAACATACTATGTCCCTCGGTTTTGTGTCGGCACTTAGTTATAAACCAGTCCTGTATGCTTTATAACAAAGGTCGTTAGCACACTAAATGAAATTTAATGGTCAACGCTCAGACGTAAACTTTGCTCGCGTTACGCTTAATTGACGTTTAGCAGGAGTTCTGTTAGTGCCCGTACTGCAGTGAAGTTTTTAGTTGATGCGTTCTATTCTTTAGTAGTTACAGCCTTGTTGCCCTTGTTCTCGCTCCGGTTTTGCTGGATTTTCGCACCATTAGACTGAGAGAGTAAACGATCATCCTCACTTACTCTGTTGCAATGCGCAGTGTACAAATCAAATCATTTTTTTTTTTATAATAGAAGTAAGCTCTCCATGTTCTACCGTCACATGGACATGCAAAACATACCAATTAATTAATTTATATCATTTGAAATAACAATTATTAGATTTAGAAAAAAATGTCTTATCTTTAGAATCACATTTTTTTTTGTAAAATTACATCAATTGTCACTCTCTAAAAATATTAATTACCTATGTTATTGGATACAATTGAAATTGGTTGCCATGACCAAAAAACGATCAGCAGGACTTTGATGATAGAATTGACTTGACAATTTATAATCTGAAGATTAAAAATAATCTTCAGTTTCACTCGAACCTTATAGGTGGCTAACCCACAAGGTTATATATCACACTAATATTATAAAGCCGAAAGTTTGTGAGTGTATGAGTGTGTATGTTTGTTACTTCTTCACGCAAAAACTACTGCACGGATTTGGATGAAATTTAGTGTACAGATAGATTATAATCTGGATTAACAAATAGGATAGTTTTTATCCCGATTTTATATTCCCGTGGGTCGTACCGGGTGAAGCCGCTGGCAACAGCTAGTGACTACATAAACAGGAATAGGCAATATCCTCCAGGTGGATTACAAACCATGGTAAGTAAACAAACAGTTATATAGATTTTAATTAGCGAGAATGAATGATGATATGCAATTGCAAACTGTCAAACAATTTGTATGTTTATCTTTTAACTTTGTGTGAAGCGAACAATAAGAATAAGAAAATAAATTACCTATTAGTATACTACATCTAGATTTGGGATTTTTAGGCTTTTAGACCAAGACTTTTTATAAAGTTTTATTTATTAAAACTAGATTGAACTTCCTGACAAACTGACCGACTCTTTGACCATTTAAAAGAGCCTTTTATGATTAGATTTAAATAAATGCTTGAGTGTAAGTATAAACCCTAAAGTCCGATCGCATGACGTCACACAAACGAGTTTACAAACATAATTATAATGCCAGTATGTCTAAACTTAATGATCATTAATTATGAATATTTAACGCTATTGTGCTTAGGGTGCAGTCTGGCCTGAATGTTTATGGTACCTACTTTTACTATGCGCGTAGTTGACGCAATCATGGAATCGCCCTGAATATGGGTCAAAGCACTAGACAATTTTGACTTGAAGTAGGATTTAGTTCATACAACTCTGTCAGATACCCTATTTTATTATATTCTAGTGTAGTCACTAGAAGTATCTAGTTCTTACAACAACACGGGTCTATCTTCAAAATTAAGCTACGGTTGCTAAGGTTAGCCTATGGATGGGAAACCATAATTATATGCCGAACTTCCTCCCTGCCTCAAATAGCAAATAAAGCCTTTGGTCCTGGGCATCATATTGTAAGTCTTCGATAGTCGTTACCAGTTTTACCAAAGGGTACTTGTATTACGTAGTATTACCCAGTGTTACCTGGGTTGTGGAGGTCTGATAGGCAGTCGCTCCATGTAAAATATCGGTAATCAGCTGTATCTTATCCGGTAAGACTGAAAACTGACCCCAATAATTTGGGAAAAGACTTGGAAAATGGTTAGGGTCGGCTTTTCGACCTACCTCACTGTTTCAGCTGAAGATCGATATTTTATATGGAGTGACTGCCTTACTAACCTCTACGATATCCACCTCATCTATATGATGTGGATATCCTAGAGGTGTGTAGGGACTATTCCCTATCCATGTTGCATTCTTTATGTCAATACGTAGGTAAGTACATCACCATCGCATAGTATAAAGGGTGTAAAAGTACCATTAACGCAAACGAAGGGCACTTGTTCTCCCCACCACTGCGCTCAGATCAAATAAAAAGTATAGACGGAACTCTGCGAATAGCAAAGTGAGGCCGGTCAAACTACGCCTCGTCAAAGTTTAAGACCAAGGCGTAGTTTATGTTGTACGTGTGTGCGTGTATTGTGTATGTACACGGCGAGGCGTAGTTTGACTGGCCTCACTTTGCTGTTCGCAAACTTCCGTCTTTACTTTTTACTTGGTCTGAGCCACTGCGATTATTTTAATTTTCTAGACCATACCTGGGAACCCCCTAGTTACGGAGATATTGGGGATCAAAGTTCAAATTTTTTCACAGCTGTTTTTGTAAATACTAGTTTTTCAGGTTTTATCTTTACTGAAATTACCTCTGTGACCCGTTTATTATTCATAGCACCCATTAGCATAATGTTTTAAGAGTGCTACATTGAGTTTTACCGTAAAATGTGATTTTGTACCCAAAAAAAAAATTCGTTTCCCAACAAAAATGTTTCCGTAAGGGTACGTAGTTTGATGTACAGAATGCTTGGTTGACGGCTGTGTGATGGGTTGATTTACACTCTGTATGAATAGTAAAAAAAATTGATGCCGCAGTTAAGTCGAAGCGTTGAGATCGATATTCATACTTCAAGTGTTACCATTCGGTTTGCCTTTGATTATACTAATATTGAGTTTGATTTGCATTTCTTGAAAATCAATCTCGAACAGATGTTACATAAAAAGCAAAAACCAGAGGTCGCCAACCTTTTTACATTATCACCACATTTCAAGCTTTCTTTGTTTGGAATAGAACATTATATGTCTAATTTTTTCCCAAATATGTTGGGGTCGACTTCCAGTCTTACCGGGTCCAGATGTATAACAGTATTTTACATGGAGTGACTGCCTATCTGGCCTCCACAACCCAGTTAGTACTAGATATGCGATACCTATTGGTAAGACTGGTTGTCTAACTTTCGAGCCACCGAGGAAACTCGGTATGTAATGAAACGTCATGGTATGTAATGTAATCACCCATCAACGAACCAACCCTGGTATGTGAGGAATAACCTGAAAACTGAACAGAGTAGGTGGTATTTTTTAGCCTCAAGCTCCTCCATTTTGGAATAGAACATTATATATTTAACTAGTGGACGTCACGCGGTTTTTCCCACGTAGTTCCCATTCCCGTGGGAATACTGGGACAAAAAGTAACGTATGTCACCCGGGGATACACTACATTACAAAAATTTGTTAACTGATATGTTATGTACTTTTTATTTTTACATTGTTTATAATTATATAATTTTTTGTTATTGATTTGTGTCTGTAGTAAATCTAAATTGAACTAACACCTTACTATTGTATCGAGTCTGGTTCTTCTAACCAACATAACAGACAGAATGTGTTGCTGGGGAGTTTGTTCCGTCACTTCTTCTTTCCAGCTAAACACTAGGAAGTGCCGAAGGGTGTGCGTTTTGGGGGACTGTCTCTTGTAAATAAGTTGAGTAAAGTAAATTTTGACGTTCGAAAAGTGCTGATTATCAGCCTAATTTGAATAAATGACTTTTGATTTGATTTTGATTTTGATAGTGTAGCTTCCCAAAGGTGAAATAATTTTTCAAATCGGTCCAGTAGTTTCAGAGCCTAAGTATTCGTTACAAACAAATCTGTCCTCTTTATAATATTAGAGTAGATTGGCGCGTGTTTGTCACGCACGTATTATTTTGTCTTGATATATCATTATGCTCGATCTAGTTTATATAAACAAGTTAACAATTTCTACTTTAATAATATACTGTGTCATTTTGGTCGTTAAACCAAGTGAAGAGTATCACGAGTTAAATTACGAGCTCAGCATTTTGATAGAAAATTTACTGGAACAAAGTCTAATGTCCACAGGCATGCCGTTCAAGTCCGGTCAGTTTGAATGTACCTTGTTTACATTTTAAAGGAATATAAGTACATGGTCATCATCAGCATCAGCCATAAGACGTCCACTGCTGGACAAAGGCCTCCCCCATAGAACGCCATACAGAACGGCAGCCTGCCGTTTGCATCCACCGGTTGCTCGCGACTCTCACGATGTCGACGGTCCACCTGGTTCCCAGGCCTACCTACGTTGCGTCTTCCGATTCGTGGTCGCCACTCGAGAACCTTCCTTCCCCATCGGTTGTCGGTTCTTCGAGCGACAACCGATACATGATACATGGTATTACGCCTATAATCCCCGAAGAATGAGATTAATGTGTACCTAAATAGTACACCCGTTTATTCCTACTCCTTCGCTATTCTTTTCTGGTTTATTTCGTTGCGGAATCCAAGACAGTTAAATCGTTTCTCTGGGACTTTATCGGGCTTCATTGTCTCGGCGCTTTTCTTGTGGTCGCCACTGTTGATTCTGGCTTACAGGAGTTACAGTGGTTTGGGAATAGTGTGGCGGGCTTGTCCCAATATTAATAGTACACCCACATTCAAATAAAAAATAAAATAAAAATACTTTATTTCAGACCTTGATCCATATGATGTTAGTAATACACACTCCTTATAAACTATGTTAGTAACAAATGGAATAAAATATTTTAAAATATTTCTTAATTCATGTATCTGCTGCATCCACCTGACGCACCGGGGTACATGGACACGTACCCAATGCGCCATAATGCTGCAGCGCGGCTTTTCATATTAGTGAAAAGCCGTGCTGCAGCATTATGTTATATATTACCTTCAGGATGTCATTGCCGCTCCCACGCACTCTGCGCATCATGGAAGCAATCTTTTTACGTATGATGGTACTGAAACCATCAGTACGTGCATCTGCAAACATTCCTGATGCGCTACAGTAACGTGGGAGTCCCAACAACATCCTGAAAGTGTTATTATGCCAGGTGTATGTTTAAGTTCCATGTAATAGGGGGCGACCCTATTGCCAACAGCCAAACCCCTCTGTAGCTGATACTGAGTAAGTCCATATCGAAATACCAAATGACAATTTAATTCACCTGAACCATTTTCCGATTAACATTTTTATAAAAACAGTTGATTATTCACTACTTTTTTTAATAAACTTTGTAGGTTTTGGAAACGAATATATTTACTTTTTTGGTATTGTATGATTCGTTAAATAATACTTTAAAGTTACTTACAATTAATAACAAATCACCGTCGAAATATTCTAACACAGAAACACTGTCACACAAAATAGCCTCCAATTAATTCTTATTATAATATTCTCAAGGTAACACGGCGAAATATCGATTTACTACATTTTTCGATTGTTTCGCTCGAAGAATAATGTGTGGAAGTCACGCTCCTTTTCAATAATATTTGATAGGAAAATATTATGCTTGGAAGCTAAATAGAGGTTTTAAAACATCATGCTTGTTAGCCACGAAAAGTTCCAAAGAGATTTTTTTTCCAGTTCTGATTAAGTCCTATGTAATAGGGCATGAACCTATTGCGATCAACTAGGCACGATTTCATACTTGGGTAGCAGCTGCTGTGGAGTCTTAAAAGAAAAATGTAATAGCACTGTCCGACCCGGAAATCGAATCCTAGGACCTCATGCTCATCATTCGCTCCTACGATCAAGTGGTACAACATACTTATTGACCTTGTCGGTCGAGTGTCCAACGAGGTCAATAAGTATGTTGATACTCCATTTAATATCTGTCAGGAACTATCTAACTAGCTAACAAGTTCCTTGAATAACTCAATAATATTTTGCCGAACTAAACCCACATGCTCAGTTTGCCCAGATTATAAATTGAGTCAGAGTGTTTACTAACTAACAAGATTAAACTGTGGCACACACACACATAACATCAAGTTGAGTCTTCCCACATCTCCTTTCTCAGAAGAATACGCTCAATTACCCGGAACTAATTCAATAAACTAATAGGTACTGAAGATACCAAAACAATACTCGAGCGACATCAGCATAGTTTCAAACACCATTATGAATGTAACTTCAAAGGGAAACAATATAGGAACACTCCATATGACCGCTTCTGATTGAGGCATAAAGGGTTTGTATCGAGGGCACCCTGCTTAGGGGAGAGCTGGCTCAAGAGCTCAAAGGAAAGGCTTTGAGTGATCACAGGATATGTTACATGTTTCCCCTTGCTTGCTCTCTGTCGCATAGTTGGCTTATAAAATGGTTGGGGAGGGGAGGGTGATGATTGTTTGCTGTTTGTGAGAGCTGCTTTGACAGAATATCTAGGGCATGCTATAAGATGCAGTTTGGCGTCATCGGTTTTTCGGGTCCGTTGCCAGGTGAGAAAAACAGATCCCTTATAGGATCGTCCTGTCCGACTGTCTGTCCGTCCCTACCTATGACATTTAACTCCGAGACAGTTCGCACTGCACAGTTGAAATACGGAGCATTTGTGTGTTGTATGTTACACTTAGACAAGGTTACATCATGTTTATCGAATTATACCAAATATAGCAATGATGAAACAAAACGTGCACTAAAATAGAAAATAGTACAACGAAGCTGACAACTGTTAATAAAACGAAATGTCTTAATAATTGACTAATTAAGCTCGATTAGTTCCGTGCCAGGATGCAGGCGGACAAAAGGATTATTAGTAGAAATTAACAGTGATGCTTAATAACATCTTCAAATTGATGACATGTGGGTCTTCAAATAACGTTCAACTTTCAAAAAGGTCGTTGACACTGGGTCCTCACTTATAGTTGTTTTTATTTACACACAGGACCTTTTTTTATAACGCAAAGTTTCAAACAAATAAGTATGATAAAATATGAAATCGAAAACTTTGTGATTTATGTTTGCCAAAAAAGCAATCCAATAAGTGCCAGACGTTGATAAACATAAATTATTGACAAAACATATTTTATAGCGTTCAAATAATTGCTATTAGAAACATAAATTAACCACGCATTACAAATAATAATGAAAATAGCGTTCTATTATTAGAGCTAAAGTTCTTGAAATAAATGAAGCCGCTGAGTACCAATTAGCGCTGTCGTAATAAGACCTTATCCGACTTCCATACAATCGATTCATCGACTTTACTAATGTACAAAATACGGCCAAGATAAAAGGAAATAAAAGGAAATCACTAAACGCCCTCTCTTTTGTTACAGATAAAAATCGCTCTGATGTGAAAAGGAACAAAGATGGACCTTAAATATCTGATCCTGATGATTGCCTTCGCGACAGTTGAAATAAACGTAACTGAGAGTAGACAGAACGACAAAAGGCGATGGAAGAACGACAAGATTTACTCACACTACGTTAATATTTGTGATATACAGGACCGAGGGTCCAAAGTTCATTGTTACTGCGAGAGTATAAAGATAAAAACCGCCACAAAGGCCGATTGTTGGGTATTCAACGGGGGCATAGCTGAAGACGATCCGTTCTGGTCCAATTTTTATTCACAACCAAAAATAGAAAAGCTAACATTCAACGTCAGGGCCGACGGCGGACTGACGTATATACCCGCAAAAGTGATCGTTAGACTGGAACGATTACAATACCTCAACATTCAGTACGCGAACATCTATAGTATACCATCGTTCGCGTTCACCAACTCGACTACGCTTCGGGAAATCACACTGCCCAAGAACAAAATTGCGAAGCTAGAAACAATGTCATTCGCCCATCTAATAATGCTGTCAAACGTCAGCTTAGTAGAAAATCAGATATCGGAATTGAAGCGGGACGTGTTCTATGTCCTTCCCAATCTGCAGAGGCTGTATCTGTCGAAGAACATAATTAGCGTCCTTCACGAAGGATGTTTCAAACATCTGAACAATCTCATAAAATTGGACCTCGACAACAATCAGTTGACAGTTGTCATTAGGGAGAACTTCCAAGGTCTGTCTAATCTGATCACGTTGGATATGAGAAACAATAAATTAACGATGATAGGGGACCTTGCGTTCGCGGAACTTTGGAGCCTTCAAGAACTTTACCTGGATGGCAACGAAATAGAATTTATATCCGAGAGGGGTTTCGGTGGATTGACTCAGCTGCGAAAACTTTCGTTGGCCGATAATAAGTTGGGGACATTAGACGACGGCGTGCTCGATGATATTCAAAAGTTGAATGTTTTGGATTTGAGGAACAATAACTTAGAAACGTTGAAACAAGAAGCAGTACAAAATGTTTTGGAAAACATGAAGTCCAATTACGCATTAATTTCTCTAGACGGTGAGTTGAATTTTGACAACTTTGTTCGCGATTTATCTCTGTTCTTACAATTTTGTGTAATCCCTAACAAATGTCGATATTACTTCGTAACTGCTGATATTTGTTAAGATAAATACGAATTTTGTTCTTTGTTTCCGCCCACGCTTTGGAAATGTAGGAAACGAATTGAACAAATGAGGCTGTCGTTATAACTTGACCTACACCCCAGTTGCGTTACACAGTTTCTTACACAATAAAAAGATTAAGAAAGAAATTCTTAATCCATATTTGAAAAATTCGTCTGCTCCAAATTTTTATTTTATTTAAATTCCAAGTCAATGATGTGATTTTGTTTAAAAAAATTAAAGCATGCAAGCAAGCACATTTTAAGTGCGTTACGCAATTAAAACTGCTATTTTCACATTTCTGCACAAAACTTAGCAAGAACCTGAGACAATTAAGTCTAATATGCAATCAGAGACAATGACAAAGAAGTCTTACAAAGCTATACTAGTTCAACACTCATAAAAACACGACCAGAATAATGTACACTTATTAAAAATGCAAACTACCGTTATGAGAACCCATAAAGCGGTAAAAAAAACTATCATTAATAACATCTGTGTGCCCGGTTAATTACCAGACCGCAGTGATGTATGCTCCTTCAGTAACCCGTTGGGTAATATATCCGTGTTGAAAATTAACCGGAATGGGTCAATTAACCACCCGATTAGCTTCCGTGGCTATTACGTCACGGTTCTTTGGTTATCGTGATGTATTAGTAAGGCTTTGTAAGTATTGGTTTGTATTAGTAAAAGAATAGTGCTGCTTTGTCATTTTGATGTTTGATTTTTTATATAGGAATTATATTGTATTACACTATATTGTTGTTTAAAGGAACAATTTGACCAGAATTTTACAACAATCGGGTCTCCTTTAGTAGCGTATATCTGCACCTGTATCCTAATCTACTTACCGAACGTTCTCGCCAGTGCATAATTTCCTAAGCCACAACCAACTGCCATCAATCTTTCTACAAAATCTACTCACTACTAACTAACCACCCAAAAAAACGCAGACCACAGTCTACTGCGCACTTAAACCATCCGGACACATTACTACTCCCAACTACTCGTACAATGAATCAGGCCTTGAAATACTGTGTTTAAGTGCTCTGTGACAATTTAATAGCGTCTATATTTTGCTGGCTAGAATGTTATATTTTCTGCACTGGTCGAGCATTGCTGTTAGCTATGATTTAATACTCTTCGTCCGCTGTTAATTTGGTTTCCTGGCTTGTTTATTACAGAGATGATCCTAGTTATGTGTGGCGGGATTTTTGTTTGTGTTTTAAAAGTACTTGATTTGTTTCATGATATTTTGTATGTTTACTTACCGTTCGTTAGGTAATAAGCTGAATTTTATAATGGACTAGCTTTTGCCTGCGGCTTCGCCCGCATTCATGTCGGAAAATTTCCCACGGGAACGTACTACCATGATTAAAAGTACCCCATTTGCTAATCTAGGTAATCAATGTCTTCTCACATTGCTTATTATAGTATCTGAGGAGCGGCGCGCGGATTGATATATGATTGATGGAGGATAAAAAATCTATAACCTAATTCTAAAACTTACCCCGCTCTTCTTGGCTAAAAAGAACTGGCGCAAACCTGTAGTGCTTGACACTAACCACCGCATGGAGGTACGGCAGACTAAGGAGTTTCACGGGCGCTTTTTCCAGACCCTACACGGGCCCGATGTAGACTTCCTAGCGTTCGTAGTCTGGCCACGTTCCGAGGAATTCTCCGGAGAAACCGAAGGGTTTGTTGTGCAATTATGGACGAAGTTATGATGACGAATAACTACAGTAGATTTATTGTGAAGGACGGTACGGTTGACATATGACGGGCATGCCACCGTCCGGGCGAATCAATCACACGGGCACATTATCTCCGGGTGTTCTCGTCTGGCTAACGGACAACACTTCCATAGACACAACCTTGTAGCCAGGATTATCCATCAACAACTTGCTCAAAAATACAGCCTTGTGGAATCGGAAGTGTCGCCCAACCCAGTTCTCGAAATGGCCATTGGCCATATCACACTGTACTGGGATCAATATATCATCACTGGCAGGATTATTATAGCTAATAAGCCTGATATAGTGGTGGTGGATCAATCAGAGCGGCGCGCAATGATTGTAGACATAACCGTCCCCCATGATGAAAACCTCGTGAAAACCGAGAAAGATAAGCAAATCAAGTATCTTGACTTGGCTCGCGAGGTTGTCGCCATGTGGGGTCTGGACTAACCGATCATTGTGCCAAAAGTCGTTACAGCCAATGGCTTAATTCGCAAGAGCCTCAACCATACCTCAGGAGGCTCTCGTTAGGCAGCTGGATCAAGGGCTTGATGCAGAAAGTGGTACTCCTGGACATGGCTCGTATAGTTAGGAGGTTCCTTTCTCTGTAACTTAGCTTAGACCCTGTTCCCGATACCGGTGGGCTACAATTTTTTTATATTTTTAAACGTTCCGTTATTGCTTTTTGCAACCCCTTAATTACAAACTTTATTACATAGGCAAGTATTTGTGTCAAGTTTCAAATAAGATTTTTCACATAAACTGTATTGCCTGTTTTCAGCCCCACAGGGGTGTTAAAAAATCATATGGGATGCTTCCTTAACTTGACTCATACACCAATTTTCGAGTTAATCAAGTCCTGCGATAAAATCCTCCCCTGTAAAAGTGACTATCCCTTTTTTACCCGTTAGGGGTCCATTTTCGAAAAACCCTGATACACGTTATTCTTTTTTTTTTGTTCTCAAGCATAAATGCTGAGTTTCGAGTTAATCGAACTACGCGTTGAAATGATTCCATACAATTTTTGACACCCCCCAATCCCCCCATAAGGGGTTGTTTGGGAAAAATAAAAGTGACAAACTTAACAAAATTCGTCCTTATTCCTTACCAACATTATAAAGGGAACCTCTGTGCAAAATTTCAGCTTTCTAGGTTCAAGGGTTTGGGCTGGGCGTTGATGAGTCAGTCAGTCAGTCAGGTCACTGGACTTCATTTTATTTATATAGATAGAAGATACATAGATAGATATTCTAGCTCCTATTGTTAGCAGTGTTGAAGAAATTGCTAGGAAATAAAGCTTTATATCACCGTACTTAATACGACACATTAGGGTAATTTTTAGGCGTGATTATTATTTTGTCTAGGGCAACAGATAGGTAGTTGGTATTTAACACATGGTAAAATTAAAATATATTTTATAACTCTATCCTTTTCTCACAGGTAACAAGCTGACCTGTGACTGCCGACTATCCTGGCTACACAAACTACGAAATGAAACAAAAAGCAAACGCGTCAAAGCCTCACTTTCCCGTCTCAATTGCATTATGGATACAAAAACTAACATAAATACCGTTAAAATTGAAAAACCACAAAAAGCTGTCCAAAGTATTCAGGGTTCATACAAAAAGGACATAGATTATGAGGAAGAAGAATTTGAAGAGAAACATTATGATGACGCAATGCAAGACCAGGAAACAGAAAATGGTGATGCTAATACTAAAATTGAATATAAGAGGAAACTGCTTGAAATACCAGCGGAGATGCTCCCATGTCCGAACCGTTTAATTTACGAGGCATCGTATTCGCCACCCACGCAGGACGAGGTCAAATATTACAAGACTTCATCAAGTCGGATGCTAGTAGCTACAACGGCGAATTTGTTACTAGTCATCATAGCAACGTTGTAGCGTATAAATTGAGTTGTAAATAATTCTGTGATTTCATTATGCATTTATCGTTCAGCTTTAGATTGTGTTTACTTAAGATTTGTATTCTGCGAAGTATCTTTAGTTGTTACGATAAAAAAATCGTCAACAAATTACTTTTAATTACATTTATTTATGTAGGTATAATTATATTTAACGTGACCTGATTTAAAGGGTAGTAGATATTAATTACAAGGTTATTTTCTAAAATAAAAGAATACTTTTTAGTAAATTATTATAATCATCCTTGTCACTGCTTTCATTCTTAGATGTTAGGTTATTTTTAGGAATTGATAGATTTAGGTGAATTTGGACCCAAAGAGCTATCGCTGTAAATATTCTACACTCATGTAAGTCACCATTCTTTCTTTGTAAATAACATTTAAGTAAGTTTTGCATAAAATAAGAACGTTGATTATATTTAAATTTATAAAAGAATGAGATGTGACCTTTAGAGACAGAGCGTTTTACGTGATTTTTAACTAAATTGATGTTAGCTTTTCGGAAGCTTACGTTAATTCCATACTTTTTTCTATGTCATTGTGTTCATGCGCCCCGGTTCTATATTCGTTTCTATATAGACCTTTATGCAACGTTAAAACACTCACCGAGTATTTACAATACAAACAAGCAAACAAAATTGTTCGTATGGATTTACTTCTCGCTGTTTGTATTTCACGTTGGTATAATTTATGGCCAATTATGTATCCTTTTGAGCTCGTCAAGTATAATATTATAAACGTTGCGTTACCGGTTCTTTCATGTACTCGTAAATGTCACTAACATCAATAATGTGAATGATGAAAGCTCACACACAGCACATGCATAAGTACTGCAGAAAATAAACATCACTAAATCTCATCGGCTCGTCTGTTCGTAACACGATCAGCCCAGCTTCTAAGATACCTATAACAAGGCGATGATCCTCTAGCAGCGAAGCGAAGATTAAGATGATGCCAATAAGATTCTATTTGGGTGGGTTTCATAAAAAATCTCGAAGGGCTCGACTTGAGGCGTTGCTAATTTCATGCAGTGCTTAATACGTGTGCGTTGTCCTATATTAGAAAATGATCTTGAGGTTGTGATGGCCGTCTAAATGATGTTTATGATAACTCTGTAACCCTTACATATTTTGTTTCAATGTAGCGAATTATTTACTGGTAACGAAGTTATTAAAGTTTTACCTTAAAAAGTTAACTTTAATATCAGATTAATGTTGTTTTAACTTTTTTATGTTTTTTCTACCTCGAACTTTGATATTATTATGTTAAAGCAACTTGGTCAGAAAGTGCTTTATACTTAACGCTGCTTTTATTGTTGCAATCTAGTGAAATAAAAAATGCATATTTTGAATCCATTTTTTTTGTTAATATAATTTTTGTATGTTGAAAATAATAAAAAAAAAAATATAATTTGTGTATAATAAAAAAAACATGGGAAATCCTTGAAAATACAAAATAAGTTTAATTATTATTGTGTTATGACGTTTTAAAACATATATTTAATGTGTCTCGTAAACTATAGCTTGATTTGAGTTTAATTGTCAACAGTTTTGTTAAGTCATTCCTGTTTTATTTACAAGACTATAATGTTAGTATTTTTTTTTAAATTACTACTTTCTACGTTGAAGTTAAGATAATATTTATTTATATGGTAATATAAATGCAGAATAGAGACTAGCAGAAGATCCACTGATTAAAACTAAAGGCACACAATATTGACCCTATTATTCTTCCATGTGGAACACCTGTTTGAATTTTATGGACTGTTATGATAAACGAAACAAATATATTGTGTTTATTACATACGTGAATGTGTTATGTTAAATTATGATGAAACCAATTTCTAAGTTTCTGGTATTCAATTCAATTTCATCCGAGTTGTAGTCAACAACATTCTCAAACGTTTCATCATATTTGATATCTTTGCTATGTCACTAGTATACTCATATCGAATGCTCTTTGGTCAACATTGCCTAAGCCGAGATTAGTTTATATTATATAAAACGTGCTTTGGTTGAGATAATATGTTCTTGTTTCTGTCTTGAACTTGTAGTTTGAAAGTTGCGTGACGGTGACAGGACTCAAGTCGTTTATTCATCTCGACCTTAGATTCTGAAGAAGTCAAGTGGATCTTTTGCAACCAATCTTACAACTGTTATTAGTGATTTAAATACCAAAGATTTCATTTATTCACCACGAGTTTGTAATTTAGCTTAGGTCTCGGAAGTTTTCTTCTTCACAGTGTAAATAAACACATTAAAGTTAACAATTATCTATCTATTCTATTCAGAGTGTGGAAACAATAAATTGATACTTTTCCAATTTGGCTGTTTTATTTATTTTAATGGAATTCTAGACACATTTTGATGGAGTGATAGCTAGTACTTTACACCTGTTTTGATAAATATTAAATCATTTAATGTTTGTATAGGCCTGGAATTTATTGACTGGGCTGAACATGTTGTTACTCGGCCTTATGACTAATCACTTAATGTTCTCATATTTGTAGGTTTGTAGATTATTAAGGGTAGGTGATGGTTATTGGCGTAATGTGAACGCCTATAGACTTGGTAGAGCGACGATCTTCGCAGGGTGGCTGGTAGCAACTGGAAGTGAATACCTGATCAAACTGAGTGGCGTGCGATTGAAGAGACCTATATCTAGTGGATTGAGGTAGGCTGATGATCAAGTAGGTTTTTTGATACTGAAAGAATTACTATTATACAAAGAAGTTGTGGAAAAAAAAACTCACTTGCCGAAAATCGAACGTAACGCTACCATCTTATTTCTTTTATTGAATTTCATTTTTTTTTCAATGTGATTCAAGCTTGAATGCCTGAAGCACTAGAAAATATGAAAATGATGTAAATTCATTTCAAACTCTATGGTAGCCAATTTCCAAATCATAATGAGCAACGTAATTCGATTGTACCTGCAGTGGGCGTAGGTAGAAAATACTGTCCCTTTGTTCAATATAGACATCGTTGAAGCGTGGTCTCTCAATAGCTATGAAGAAGTTTTATACGGAACGTTTTATGTTCCGTACTAGATTCCTACGAACTAAATGGGTACAAGAAAACCTTGCACTAGTTTTACACAAAGCAAGTATTGACTTAAGTAAAGCAGAATACTGTTTAAAAGCATTCTTCAAATTTTACACTGAACGACCTTAAATGAAATTTTGTAAAAACGTTAAAAAGAACAAGACCATTAATTTCCTTCCTATTTATAATTTGGATACAAAAATACAGGTAGCCACACGAAAAGGAACGGGTACAATCTTTTTCATATAATTGTCTTCAGAATAAACCAAAAAGGTAAAAACGTACGAAATGAATTGTGGCCGGAATACATAATTAATGTCTGGCCATCAAAGAAAAAAAAAACCTAGAGAAAAAAAATATAGAACATGAAATCAGGTCTTACCTTTGTCATGTGTATGCTTTTGACAGATGCTAAAGTAGGTCTTGGTGGTCTGGCCAGATTGCTTTGACAAGATCTGACTGGCATGTGGCTCGGCAAAACGTGTCTTGTGGACTGCATAAGTAGTGTTATATTTACTTGTGCGCTGTTGACGCTAAAGGTAGTGTGTTAAACTTGCATTCGTGGCTTGTTGTGACATATTAATAGCTGAGGCTTTAATTAAAGGACGTAATAATCTGAAGGGACGAGGAAAATTAATGAACAAAAAAAAGAAGATGAGTATTTATTGATTCCTTGCTGTTTCATGTAGCTGATATATGAATTGACATAATAATGGATATTTAAATGGATATAATATTAATGGATTTGTGATGGGACTACAGAAAGACATCCAACGTCATACAATTAAAATAGGAAAAATTGAATTAAATCTAAAATAATGGATAAAGGATTTCAAAAAAATCGGAAAGCTCATCCTACTAATGTTATAAACGCGAAAGTTTGTAAGTATGTCCATATGGATGGATGTTTGTTACTCTTTCACGCAAAAACGACTGAACGGATTTGGATACAATTTGGTGCACAGATAGTTTATAACCAGGATTAACACAGGATAGTTTTTATCCCGATTTTATCTTCCTTTGGGTTTAATTTTCGAGCTGTAGCGGGCGAAGCCGCTGGCAACAGCTAGTTATTGTATATTTTTACTACGGACTACATCACCTGTCCAAGTGGCGAAAAAGCTTGTTGTGTCTCTCGGCAATTTTCTTTGATTTAGTATTCTGTGAGCTGAGGTGAAGTGACGTAAGTACTGCTGTCATTGCTTGATAACTTAGGAATAGTAGATGGATAATACTAGAATACCAGCAAAATTACACATAATTTAAAACAAAAAATGTAATTAGTCCGTCATATAGATTACCAAAAAATATTGCACAAGTATTTTTTCTTTTTTCACGTAAACAAACAATGAAGACGATACAGTGCTTTGAAAACTCGTGTGACGTCATACTTTAAGTATATATAAGTATGACATTTTTTAGCGGTCAGTGACGTCACCTACTCCCACTCAAATCTTTGACGCGTTTTATCTTCGTAATTTTTTATTGATTTGATAAAACAAAAAATATGTATCCAATGTTTTTCGATAATCTAATAGACGGACTAATTAAAATCACATTTTTTTTTAAGTCGGTAAACATCCCTATTATCATCTGTCTAGCTGTCAGCTTCCAGTGTAACCAGATACAGTTTAGTACCAGTATTTTGCATAGAGCAACTCGGACCTCCACAGCCAGTGCAGTTAGTACGGTGTAATATGACACCCCTTGGTTGACTGGTTGTAAGTAAGACTTCCAGACCATTGAGTACCAACTAGCAACAATATACAATAATGAAACACTGATACATTCAAAGCCATACACGGAACACAAAACTTTCAACAACAAAGTAAGTTTGTTACTTCACTTAACCAACAATTTCGTTGACTTGAGTGCACCTTCCCACCTCTAATAAACCAACGGCACAACACAGCAATAACAGTTTGTTTATCGACTTTGTTGAATTGTTTTTAATATAAACATTGTTAAAGCACATGAACTGTTGATTATGATAATAGAAAGTTACTTTCTGGAAATGGTTTTGCATTAAAATTTATTGTATTTTCAAAAGGTGTTTGTTTCAAAGTGAAGTAGTTAAAGCTGGGCTGCGGGTTGTTCACAAGTTACCGCGGTCTCGACATATAGGGTTAAGAAAGAACATGGGTGGGTGGTTTTTAGTTAGTAGAAGTCTGACACTCCCTTTCACTCTGTCCAAGAGTAGGAGGGGTTATTTGATGATTTTCCACCAGCCAAAAAAAAAGGAGTTAAAGCTATATACTCTATCTAAACTGAAATCTTGAATCGGTAGCGAGAAACGCCCACAAGCAGTTGGACTGATGAGACGGCTGGTTTAGATTGAAAGTAGAAATCGGATCGCGTTCGGTCACGCATTGTAGCGGCTTGGTTTGACCTTAGTAGATTATAATGCTAAAGACCTGTTTAGCAATGAAGACAGAATAAGGTTGTTAACAAAAACAACTAATTAGTCCGTCATATATTGAATTGACTTAAACATATTCATTTTATTATTTTTTTTTTACAATTAGACATTTTATGATTATTTTTATACACTGACATTGTTTACTTTTTCAAGTATGATATTTTTTTTTGACCAATATTTACTTGTTAAATATTTTATTTTATATTTTTTTGTGTGTGTGTGTGTTTTTTTTTGACATTTAATAATGTAAAATGATTATTCAATATGATAAATTTAAAAAAATTGATATTGTGAATGTGAGGACCATGTGGGTCTTTCTTAAATTTAAATTGTTGTGATTGTCTGGCAGTTTGAGTACTTTAAGTGACCCACCCAAATTTCCTTTCTTTGGTATTGTTCATCGTGACGTTGAGCTCCTTGAGTTATAAGTCGAGCTCCACGATAACTGACAAATGCTTGCACTGACTGGACGGGTCTACTCAAATCTGTGTGGTGCTTTCTTCAAAAGACCATCTCAGACATTAATCTGCATGGTCTTCATGTGTGTATTATACCTTATTGTTAACCCAAACGATTCTAAAAGATTAAAAGAGTAAACTTTGGAGTTTCTTGCCGGTTCTTCTCCTTAGGAATCGACCAATGCACCGAACCGTGCCCCTTTTTACCGACGTTTTATAAGTGCCCATGTAGGCCTATGTGAAATAAAAATATTTTGATTTTTTTGATATAGATTGCCAAAAAATATTGGACACGTTAAACTCGTGTGACGTCATACTCTAAGACATTAGTATGTCATTTTTTAGCGGTCAGTGACGTCACCAACCCTCACTCAAATCTTTGACGCGTTTTATCTTCGTCAATTTTGATAAAACAAAAAAAAAACGTATGTAATATTTTTCGATAATCTAACAGACGGACTAATTAGAAACATATTTTTTTTAGGCAGTAAACATCCTTATTATAATAATTAAAATAGAAATACAGAAAATAAATCAGTTTTTGGTAAGTATTTTATAATATCAGGCCTGCAGGTGTGCCGTCGGGGCCGCGGGTTGTACACTAGTTCCGGCCTCGACATAGAGGGCTAAGAAGGAAAATGGGTGGTGTTTAGTCAGTAGAAGTCTGACACTCCCATTCGCTCTGCCCAAGAGTGGGAGGGGTTATTTGACGATTTTCCACCCGCAAAAAAAAGGCCTGCAGGTGTACCTAACAATCACACTCACATTTCACCAGTTATGTTAATAAGAACCATGTTAAAGGGGGCGAGCCTAATGTCAACAAAAAGGAAAAGTATAGCCTAATTATGTTTTCGTTACAAATTCATAACAAGTAAAGGTTTGCTTATTATATCTGTTTACCTACATCAGTTAAAATGATGTCAATTCAGTTTTAATTTATTCAAGTTCTCACATTAAGAATACTTTTTTCACGAAAATTACAGTCGCAGTGCGTGCCTTAGCTACGTGGCGTGGATTAGTTGAGGTAAATGCCACTATAAAACTATTCAATTTCAAAATGCAAGCAGTTGACTGCTGCGCTACGTGTCGCGGGTTCGGTCCGACCGGAACAAATATTTGTATGGCTTACAGAAAGTTGTTTCGAGTCTGGGAATTTGTGTATGTGAGTTGAAATGTCTCTGGACGACCACCCACGATACAGGAGAAACTCGTACTGTGGAGAAACGTTTAACTTAAAAAAAAAAAAAATAAGTTTTGGTCTGAAATCAGTTTCCCTGGGTGTTCACAATAGGGTATTTCAACAAAAAAATCTAATTAGTCCGTCTGTTAGATTATCGAAAAATATTGAATACATCATGAGTGGGGGCTTTTGACGTCACGTTGTGGGTAAAAAAGTACTAACCTTATGACGTCACACGACTTGACGCGACTTTTCGAAGCACTGTATCGTGTTCATCTTTTGTTTTTTAGAAAATCTATCTGACGGTCTAATTAGATTTTTTTAGTGAAGTACCTACCCTATTGTTTAGTTAGACCCAATATACTCGTAATTTGGCTATATTTTTTTTATACCAGTTTTCTGTATAACTCCTACTTAAACACGAGGCACTCGCATAGATTCGGAGTTAGCCAACTTAGTCTTGTTCATTCAAAGTTATAACAACCCCCTATAAAATTGCGAATCGTGTTGTTATAAACTAACTTACAAGAAGTTTCTTACCTGTTATTATTTTAATAATAAACTCAATAGGATCTTCATCTCCTCACTGGGAAGTTACCAAAGTACTATACAAAAGTATCTACATAATTTGAGGTGTATGTTGGTTTTAGAAAGGGTTGCCTTAAAAACCGAACACTAAACGAAAGTGCATTGTTGAATGGTGAATGAAAGCTCTACTGACATACAAAATGGAGTGTGATTTATTTGCAATAAAAAGGTGTAAATTTTAACAACATTAGGTTACAAACAAACAGATGGAGACGTTATACACTACGTGTTTGGAGACTCTAGCACCCTTGCTAAGTTGACAAGACAACTTGTATTAAAGGTGCTAGGCCCAACCCTTACATGGGTGCCTTGTAAATAAAGTATGTCTAGTTATGATAGAAGTATTTTTAGCTGGTCATTATGGAATATTTATTGGCTCTTAATGTCTTACTGCTTTCTCAAACAGGACAGGCCATTCCCAAATCTTTCTAGGTACTCTTTACGTACACCACCTTGCACCAGGTATATGGTAAAGCAGTAAAAGACAAATAAAATTAATGTCGGAAACAAAAAAAAGTTTTAGTTCCTAGGCCACATAAAAAACACCACTAAATTGTCTCGCACGACTAGACACACTATATCCCAAAATAAAAACAGTTAAAAGCAAAAACTTTACCAAAATCTAGTGTCAAGTCCCTCCATAACTCCGAATAACTACCTCCATTTCAATTTCAAGTACCACCACATAATATATACAGGTGGCGTCGCCATTAACACTAACGCCTTGTTCACATCCTCATGTGATGGGACTCGCACCAAGTGTCACAAGCGTAATTTAATTGGTGTCCTTCGAGAGAACAGTGACGTTAAAAATCGTAGCATTCTTTAGCCTGCTGCCAACAACTGTAATCCCCGAAGGAAAAGCGCATGTGTACAATAATAACTAAAATCACAGTATCCTAGTTATTTTTGAGTCACGAGCAATTTACTTGCTCCCTTTTATCCCATATAACCACCAACAGACAGACCAACTGAATGACTTAAACTAGGAAATTCCAGGTGGAAAAACCTAATAAGCACTTTACTCACTCTAGTAATCGAATTCAGAACCTCTTGCTCATGCTCACCACTAACGCCAGTGACCACTAGATCAACGGCGCTATCTCTGTCTTGCTGTAGCAACACGCGAGTCGCTCAAGCGTGTAGTTCGTGGCCGAACGGTAAAGGATTGACTTGGCTGCGATCCAGTTTGTCATGATCCAGTGTTGCCGTGTCGATGGGATCACCTCGGAATTACTACTGCAGATATATTGGTAGGCATTTGTGGTGGGGAATAAACAATTTGTAATTGTATCACCCTGTAAATTGTTTGACTGTAGAACATGTGATAGTGGTAGATAGTGTTGGCACAGTGATAATCGTTTTGATTGTTGTAATTGGATTCGAAATAAACCAGTACTTAACTTTTAAGAAAAAAAGAGTACACAGCAAAATGATAAAAAATCTTACCTGTATGTGTCTCACCACAACCACTCTGTAAACGGTAACTGAATTTTTTTGTGAGGAATTTAAAGTTCCACCAACTTTCTATTTCAATCCAATAGAGAAAGCCTGTGTCCTAGCTGTGAGGATATTATAGACATTAAAATTATGCTGTAGGACTTTACAAGATGTTTGCTTGTATTGATGTACGTGTAAAGGTCATTTATAATTATGTGATTGGTGGTGTGGTTGTCAGACTGCGTCGTAATTTGGGTCAGCTTGGCTCTACCTAGAATCATTGCAAAACAGTTGCTGGAATTAGAAAAACCATCCTGCTTGTGTACCGTATAGCCTTTTAGAAAATTCTGGCTTCCATTCCATCAGCTAAACTTTCATATAGGCTCTTTCACATTCAAATTGCCGCATCCGACCTCACTGAAGATTGGCGAGTCAAAACTGAAAACCGGCAACAAATTCCGTTTTCCAATTTAGAACGGGTATAATTCACATCCACAACGCTGACCATTTCCAAAATCCAAGGGATTGATAAAAAAAGGGAAAATTTGTTGAGTAACTTTAGTACAGTTTGACTTAATCCGTGGCACGTTTCCCCTGGCAAATTGGTCCAGAATAACGATGATATAGACCGGTTATATTTTGTAAAAGCCACTTTCGACATCTTTAGCAAGGTACGGGTATTACGGTACTAGGGTACCGCAAGTGTTGTATACTGGTTTTGCGCGAAACTTCACAATGGGAAACAATTTATAAGGACTTGGAAACTTTACCATACGAAAGATTCGCTGCAAATGCAGCTTTAGCAGCAACACGACTACTTATGCAGTAAGAATGGAAGTGTAGTTGGGTCACAATGCAAATAGATAACAAGTTATTGTAAAACATAAATGAGTTCATCTCCGAATAAATTTTAATGAAAAGAAAATCTGAGGTTTGTTTTTATAAATGAAACTTGATAATTTCGTCGAAAATCGTTCAGGTACGTTAAAAAAACGCTACGGAACCTCATTTTATCGTACCCAATTCTCAATAGTCCTAAAGAGTGTACAAGATATAATTAATGAAAATCTTAATGAGAGACAATTTGAACCTTGTATTTTATTTTCGTTCAGAAATATTTTGAATTCTATCCGAAGAAGGAAAAAGTTTAATATTGTAGCGACGATGTGGCGACGAATAAATTACGAACACGATTGTTTATTCTAGAGAGTTTAATTTAAAAAAAAAAAATTTGAAATTGTTACCATAAAACTAAATACCTTTTCTTTATTTTCAGTTAATTAAGATCCCAATTTTTTTCATGTGCTAACTCTTAAAAAACATGTTTTTAGGCGTCATTCCGAATCGAATGAGCTGTCGCACATATTTTTAGGAGCTTAGACTCCGGTCCGGCCATATTACCCGTAGAACCGATTACTGTTGGGTTGATGTAGACTAGTTCTTGAGTAAAGCCTGCGAATCGGCAAGCGTAAGGTGTGGGTTCACAGGGTGGCTGTTAACAGCTAGATGGGAGCTGCTGAGAATCGAGTTGAGTGGTGTGTGATTGAGGAGGCCTTTGTCCAGCAGTGGACTAATGAACGCTAATATTGGTGATGGTGATAAAGATAAAACAAGTTGGCAGGCATCTCACGTGTTTATAATTTCAGAGATTACCTTGAAACCGACATTTTGAAATAATACTATTTAACAATAATCTAATTTGTAACAACCTGCCCAATACCTTTATTTCAAATTATTCAGTTAATTTAATTAAAATTCGTCAATATCACTGATTTATAATTAGAAGTTTAATACGAACAAAGGGACGATCTAGGTGCGTAGTCGTAAAATTAATTGTTCATTAAAATTATTGATATTAATTAAAATACCGGTATTTTATCAGTACAAAATCAAATTCAGACCTAAAGAGTGCACTTGAGCAGTAGAAATCTCTGAGGCATGTTCAATGTAAATGAATTATAGCAACATTACTATTGTGCTAATGGTGTTCAAATTCATAGTTTTGAGATATCATTATAATATGTTTAATAAAAGTATATTTACTTAGACATGGGATTTGAAAACAATGATGATGTGTGAAACTGGTACTACTTATTTTATAAGAAATTTCTTCCAGCTGACTTGCTAAGAGAAGCTTTATATAAAGGGTGTAAAAGTACCCTTAACGCAAACGAAAGGCACTTGTTCTCCCCAACACTGAGATATTTTTTTTGTTCTAGACCATACATGGGAACCTCTTAGTTACGGAGATATTGGGGGTCAAAGTTCTAAAATTTTCACAGTTTTGTACTTACTTGTTTTTAGGTTACAACTTTACTTCAATTACCTCCATGCCCCGTTTACTATTCAAAGCATCCACTAGCACAATGTTTTAAGAGCGCTACATTGAGTTTTATCGTAAAATGTAATTTTTGACCCCAAAATAAAAATTCGTTGCCCAATTTTTGCGTAGTGGTACGTAGTTTGATGTACCGAATGCTTGGTAATCAGATCTAATTTTATTTTTATTAATCATTTACTAATCACGACACTGTTCCTTTAAACCCTGCATATCACACCATATTCTAATGTAACAAGTTAATAGAGACCACCAAACTTCCACGTACTATACCGGTATAAATTCCTCATTAAGTCTTAACGTATTTTAGCGCAGCTTGCACGAACACCTGGGCTCGCATTAAAATTAGAATCTGAATAAGATGCATGGGTATGCACCAGTACGGTGGTATTGTTTGTGGGTAAAATGGGATACTTTGTCGATGAGGCTAGGTTTTACTCTATTTTGAACAACATAACATCCCGCTTGTAATCTCTAAAGGGTTAGTCAGAGCTGTACCCATTAGTACCTACACCTACATTTTATAATAGGCCCTATAACATAATAGGTGCGATCTTATTGTCATCAATCGGACACAAATACAGACTCTGTGGCAACCTGTGTCTGTCTTGAAATGATATTTCATTTTTGGTATTATAATTACATGCCGAGTTTCCTTTTTATCTTGGAAAACACGATAAATTTTTGGTCCCGGCTCTCCTTTGTAGATCTCTGACACTCGTTACAGGTGGCCAGTGGCCTGAAAATCTGACAACCAATCTTACCAAGGGGTATCATATTACCCAGTTTTAACTGGGTTGCTGAGCTATGCTCGGAGTTTCTTTGTGCGACAAAATCCGTAATGAGGAAATTCGCTGAAGAACCAGGGTCACCGGCATAGATCTCAGAATATGCAAGTTGATGCAATGGGCAGGCCACATCGCTCGAAGAACCGACAATCGATGGGAAAGAAAGGTTCTCGAGTGGCGACCACGAACCGGAAGACGCATTGTTGGTAGGCCTCCCACCAGGTTGACCGATAACATCGTGAGAGTCGCGGGCAGGGCTACGGGTTGTACACTAGTCACCGCGGCCTCGACTTATAGGGCTAAGAAGGAATATGGGTGGTTTTTAGTCAGTAGAAGTCTGACACTCCAATCACCAAATAACCCCTTCCGCTCTTGGTCAGAGCGAAAGGGGTTATTTGGTGATATCCCACCCCCAAAAATAAAAAAAGGGTCGCGTGTAACCGGTGCATTCAAACGGCAGGTTGCCGTTCGTTATGGCGTTCTATGAGAGAGGCCTTTGTCCAACAGTAGACGTCTTATGGCTGATGATGATGATAAACTGGGTTGTGGAGGTCAAATTGGTAGTCACTCCATGAATAATACCGATGCTGCTGCATCCGGTTAGACTGGAAGCCGACCTCAACATTAAAGTACCTAGGACATATACTTACCTCTGACCTCAAAGACAATGATGATATGGAGAGGGAACGTAGGGCACTGGCAGTCCGAGCGAACATGATAGCCCGCAGGTTTGCACGTTGTTCGACAGAAGTCAAAATTACACTATTCCGATCTTACTGTACATCCTTCTACACGTGCAGCTTGTGGGCTGACTATACTCAAAAGTCTTACAGTGCCCTCCGAGTCCAATTTAATAATGCGTTCAGGGTGCTGATGGGGCTGCGGCGATTCTGTAGTGCATCAGGGATGTTTGCTGAGAATCGCATAGACTGCTTTTACGCTACAATGCGGAAAAGATGCGCTTCCCTGGTGCGTACGAAGAGTACGAAGCAGCGCCAACAGCATCCTTAGCATGATCGCTAGTCGGCTGGACTGCAGTTACATCAGTCACTGCTGCTCCGTTTGTCATGGGATGGCGCAGCGGTGATTGTTGTGTTTACATCATTTTTAAGTTTTGTTGTAGGTAGCTTAAGTTTACTAACACTAGTCTTTAAGAACATTGTTACTAACAAAATGGACACCATGGTCTGAAAATAAATAAATTATTATTATTATTGTTTGAATAAGCTAGGCAGATGATAAAGTCAAATAAAGCTACTAAATGTTTTTAAATTGTTTTACTATAATAGAATATTTGTAATAGGGTATTACACCAAAAAAATTTAATAAGTCCGTCAGATAGATTTTTAAAAAAGAATGGGCATTTTTTTAAATAAAACAAAAGATGAAGACGATACAGTGCTTCGAAAAGTCGCGTCAAGTCGTGTGACGTCACAAGGTTAATAGTTCTATACGCATAAAGTGACGTCTAAAGGCCCCACTCATGATCTTTGAAACATTTTATTTTCGTCAATTTTTATTAATTTGAGTAATCAAAAAACACGTATCCAATATTTTTCGATAATAATAATAATAATAATAATAATATTTCTTTATTTCAGATATCAGAATCCATACTTAATAAAATTCACAGCACACAAACAAAATTAACAATATCAAAATTTAAAAATTAAAATCATAATCAGTCTTAAATTTAAATTCGGACTCAAAAACAAAAATTAAATTATTAATGTAACAGATAATCTTACTAATTAGATTTTGTTTGGTGAAATACCCTTTTTTGTTTTTGTCACATAAACTGCAGCAGTAATATGCACATAAATTGTTTGCATACTAATAACAATTAACAGCTCAACCATCAAACCCCACACTTCCTCAGACATTTAGACACCCTTTCTTAGAAAATTTAATATCACTTAATTTATAGAGCGAGTTTGACAGTGAAATTGGACGTTTAGACTATTCCCCTATAATAGCGACACTTGGAAAATATTATATTTGTCGGTGTGACACACTATTTCTCGAGGCAAGCGGGCTGCAAACGACGTGCAACGAATATTGTTACTACAAATGTATAGTTTAAGGAGAAGCGGTATATAGTGCTCGGTATAATATTTTGGCTTTCATCTCGGTATAGAAGGAAATAAAGGATTGTAAATGGTTATATTGTCATAGAAAGTGGGATTAGAATGTGAAAGTGTTTTATAGAGTTTGTGTCGTTCTTGTGATACTTTTGTATATTTGTGTCTATTTTTTATTGCTTTATTTGTAAAATTATTTAAATTAAAACCTTTAGAAAAGAAGAGAAGTGAGAGACACATAGTTGATTCTGGCTATAGTTCGTAGATCATTAACAGTTGTAGTGAGTCAGAAGCTAGACAGTATGACAAACAGGATTTCTAATCGTTTTAAAGCTTACATTAGTAATTTAAACGGGCATCTTCTGAGGATGCTTGTTCCTTCCTAGACTTTATCCATCGCTTTTCATCATGCGTGAACGAGGTTAAGAGCAGACCCATTTTGCAATGAAACAAAAATATAAAAAGAAAGAATTAAGTTAGACAGATGTTTATGCGAGAGAGAGAATACCCATGTATACCACAAAAAGATTTAATTGATTCCGAAATTAACTAGTATTTTATTGTGGACACTATACAAATTAAATTTTCCAATGAATATTGTTCCCGTTCAATTGACGGAAATAATTTACCGGTATCGAATTAAATCGCCACAATAATTTCGATTCGGAATGTTTTATTAAAAGCTGTTTTATTTCATTTACTTTGGCAAATTTCAATTACCTATGTTCCGATATACCATTTACCAACTGTTTACGGTTAAATCAAGCGACTGTTGTGTCCACTTTGTAATATGACCATCAGGTCAGTTTTACCGCTATGATAGTAATTATTTTAGTGATGTTAATTAATGAGAATCAAAATGTGTGGTCAGTTTAAAAGTTTTTATGTTGACGACTTTAAAACTGACCACACATTGTGGTGATGACGTTATTAAAGTTGTTGGAAAAAACTGGATGACTATGACAGAAAATCGCTAAAAGTGGAGAGATTTGGAAGATACCTAAGGCCCTAGCACGAGCGCAGGATACACCTAAATGTATAGTAAATGCGTCGATTTAAAAAATTAAAGATGACAGGATAATTGTATTTTTCGATTAAAAATCTAAGTTTTTATCTTGGGATATTAAAAAAAACACGTTGTATGTTTGTGACGGAAAAGGGGTGCGTGGCGCAGGTTAATATAAATAAGACCACGCAACCAGTCTACATAAAATATATTTAAATTAAAAAAATGGGTGTGGGAAGGTCTACGGACACAAACTCCTAAGGCATCCCTGTGGGATGTGCTGTACTGCCCTGATAGCCGGCGTGGCGATGACCGCAGCGAGGTGCCACGCTGGATGCGTAGGGGTGATGGCCAGCTCTTCTTTACGTCGGCCCGGCTCGGCCCACGTGGCAAGTATGGCCAACAGGTGGGAAGTCCGATGCCGGCCCGATTTTATCACGCACGACGGAACCAGCCGCGTAACTAACGCGAACTTGAGGGTGCTCTAGCCGGAACCTTGGAGTTATGATGTGTTCCTCCAGCAGGAACCTGGGACCCTGGAACGTAACGTCCAGCGTGTCATGAGGTGGACAAAAGGTCACCTCCGCTGATTGCGACACCAAGCTAAGCAGAGCGAGTACCAAAAATAGTGCACTAATGAAGGTGTTGGTGGATTGTCACAATCAGACGGAGTTTACATGATGGGAAGAGTGAAAATAAGGCATGATAGCACATTTTGGGTGTGAAGCACGAAAAGTCAAAATGCATTGAGCTGAAGGCCTTAAGGTATAATACATCATAATTATAGCGTAGCATAAAGTCGGAGAAAAATAGGCATACATGCTAACATAACCTATAAAATTAGGAACACAAAATACACACATGTTTATGCTGTTCAAAACTTACCCAGTATGGGGGTTATGGAGACACTGAGTTTAAATGCTCGATGGCAGAGTAAAATTAAGATGCATGGTATAGCATTAAGCCCGAATGATGGCGAGAGGTAGGCTCGTAATGGGCGCAGGCGCGCGCCCGCTAGGAACGCACGCCTACGCCGGAGACCGAATTTGCAGTGTGCTGTGTCACCGACGCACGCCGTAATGACATCTCTGCGGAACGAACGGCTATTGGTCGCTCTGCTCAAATGTAGTGATGCGCGCGCGCAATATACCTACGTCGTTCACGCATTTTAGTAAGGTTTACCACAGCACTACAACTTATTATCTGTGGTTATTATATTTTGGAGTCTGCGGTTCCTTGACAGTTGGATGAAAGTAAACATTGGAATGTTGCAGTGTTTTTATAATTAAATTAGTTATTATGTTTTGATTTGTGCAAAATGTAACTACTACGTTACATGTTGATGATTTTTCAAAATGAAAAAAATCTACAACACCATAAAAATAAGTATTTTTCTACAACCCAAAAAAAGACGAAACAGTATTTCTTTTCCTTTCGATTATTAAAACTTCCCCTTAACAAAGCACATTATTTAAAAGGCAAAGAATGGCTCGCGTTAGTCTCGCTCGATTATCATCACGCTAGCGTCGGATGAGGGGTGCCAGATGTTCTACACATTAACACTGATATTGGCTCCGACTTAAGCAGTGGTGTTAAGAGATTTGTAACTAAACGACAGTATTTTGTGAACGTAATTAGGAGAAGAAATAGGGTATGATGATAAATGTGAGAATGAGACAGGAATACTAATTTTATTTTATTTGTTAGGAACAAAAAACAGTTAGATGCCAAGCTTAACTAAATATACATTAATATAAATATACAATTATATATTATGTAACCAACCACATTGTCCACGGATTTACAAAAAAAATGTAAAGAAAACAGACAAAAATTAATTTAATTTGTTTAATTTTTTTTTTTTTTATTTGTTTATTAAGAAGTTTTGTGTAACTCACAGTATTTTTAAAATCCTTAGGAAAAATCCTAAGAGTCCGAGATCCTAAGGGTCCTAAGAGTCCTCTCGAGGTCCAGTTGACCACATAATTTTTGTTGTGTGTTTTTATCTACCAGTGCATACAGTCGAGTGCAAAATTGATTAGTCATTATTTAAACGGCTTGACGGATTTGGATGAAATTTGGTTTCAAGATGGCTTAATTTAACGGAAACACCGGGAACAATAGTAGCCTTTGTGCCTTTGTTTTTCTGATCCCGTTATTTCCGTGGGATGAGCAAATAACTTTAATATGGTTTTAAGTGGTGACTAATAACGACTGCCAAAGATCTACTAAATACCAACGATACAAACAGCTAAAGGTGGAAGATCAGGGGTAGCCCGCGAAATTCGAATCTTCTAACGTTTTTTTGCAATTTGCCGGTCAGTGTTTGGTTGTGTGTTAAATAAAATAGGACTCGCAACCGTAACAAATGTGACTTTACTAAACAAGTATGAATAAAATAACCAATACAACCTGCTCAGTTCATTTAACTTCCTTAAATGCCTTTTTCATCAAATAGTCACACAATTAAATTAAATCAACAAATCTCTGTAAATACTTACGCATTATAAGCGCAAATCATTATTTAATCAATATAAAACCACTGACCTGCAAATCGCCCAAAACGTAAGATTGAATTTCACGGGCTACCCTGGAGTTTCCACATTAATGTTCAAAATTAAAATTCATAATTGGAACATGCGAGTCACAGTATAAAAAAAAATTGGCACACATCTGTACTTAGGATAGCCATGTCTGTTCTACACTAGCGGATGGCAAGCCAAACTATTCTATTACAACGTTATAAGCTAATATTGCTCCAAGCTTCCCATTACGTTTGAAATTGAAAAATACATATTTACTGCTCACTCAGATGCTTCTGTGTAGCCTCATCGCATATCGTATAAGCTTGCATCTGTGATATTTATTTGACGTAATAACTGTGATTTGTGTGTTGGAGTTGTTATTGAAAGATAACATCAAAGTATACCTGAAGAGTTAAGCGGAGGTGTATAAATACACCCACTCAGTACACACTTTCATAATTATGCATAATTTTCGAATGCATGATTTTGTTAGATACTTTATTTACTTACAGCCATTTATTTCCATCCACATTTGGAAAACATGCGTGAAGTTACAAAATTACGATTTTTAAAAGGCATTATTTTCTCCTAAACCTGTACTGAATCTCAGTACTCTATGTAATCATAATCAAATAGAGTATCCGAGCGTTTCATCACAATCCTTTTATGCTTTATGCCCCAAAAATAATCCGCCTATAGCGAGTTGCCAAGTTAAGAGTATGTAATAATAACAAATCAAGTTGCGGCACAAATTAGCCTCGGTACCGCTGGCCTCATTAGACAGTACTTGGTTAATACACCCAAATTACTTACCGAAGTGTGCTTCAACTTAGTGGGGCGCTAAAATGGCGTTGGCTAATGGATACCTTTTCAGATTATAATTTTTACAAAATACACACATCAAAAGTGTCTAGGGATCAACATATATTTTTGCAATAACTTTTCTCCTGATTGATATTAATTAAAATTTTCTTTAAGGATTCATCAAATAAAGTGTTTTCGTTTGTCACAGTAACGATAAACCAAGTCACCTTTGCATTAATAAAGAAATTTGCCATTTTCCTAATAAAGGGATTTTTGACATTTGAACCACTAACATTAAAGTTCGAAAAAAAGACTGAAATAACAGTTTTCTTTAAAATTTTATTGGGTAACTTAAACAATTAATAATCCGTGTTTCTACCGCGAACAAAATACATGCTCAAAATGAGTTCATCCAAATCACGCTGTGGAATGGCCGCCCATGTTCGTTGCAACAACAAAAAAAGGTCTTCTTGCGACTGGATACCCTCCATATTCGGCAGAGCTCTTCTCTGTAGCATATCCCATGCATGCTCAATCGGGTTCAAGTCTGGCGACTGAGCAGGCCAGGGCAGGACATTGATGTTAGCTGCGGCGAGAGTCTGTCTTACAACTCTTGCGGTGTGCGGTCGTGCATTATCATGCATTAACTGAAATAAGGGACCGATTTGCACTTGTAGAGGAACGATGACGTCTGATACAATCGTCTCAGCATAAATTTGAGCGTTGAGGTTGCCTCTGATCCAAATCAACTCAGTTCTTCCGCCGATCCAAATACCCGCCCATACCATGATGGTTCCACCACTATAAGGATGGACTTCCTGGCAGGATTTTAATCGCTGTTGGCGTCCAGGGGTTCTCCAGTGTCGTATACGTCTTGTATCCGGTCTCATACCAAAACGAGACTCATCAAAAAAGCACACGAAACGCCATTGTTCTTCTGCCCAATTTCTGTGTTCAAGAGCCCATTGATATCGAATCCTACGATTGTGCATTGCTATAGGTGGTACCCGTAGCGGTCTTCGGGAATGAAGGTTCACTTCATGCAAGCGGTTTCTGACTGTTTGGTCGCTAATTAAGTTCCCTGAAGAGTGATGAAGCCTCACGGCTAACATCATGGCGGTTATTGTTGGAGCTCTTCGAGTTAAGATTTGAATGTATCGGTCTTGTCTCCGTGTGGTGCAGCGATACCGTCCTCCATGGCGCTCAGCCACGGTACCAGTGCTTCGGTAACGTTTCCAAAGTCGACTGATAACACTCTGACTTGTATTCAGAGCTAAAGCTACAGTACGTTGCCGGGAACCAGCTTCTATCATTCCCACGGCTCTGAGCATTTCTTCCCTGCTTAAATGACGTCGCCGCTCCATAATAACGTTGGTTTTAATCAGTAGTAGGGAAACAGTAGCACTAATAATGTCTTCAATGCGTTGTATGTTTTTATAGGGAAAATATTGACAGCTGATTTTCATCTTTTACTCGAATTTGATTCACAGTTCCTGATTCAAATTATGAAATGCACCAAAAAGGATCCATATAAATTTATAAAATCATAAATTTATTACAAAGCCACATCTCAATCTCAAGAAATCCGCATAAAAATGCTTGATCCCTAGACACTTTTGATGTGTGTACTTTACATCTTTAGGTTTATTTATTTATTTAAACTTCATGTACAAGTGTGGTACATAGGCGGACTTAATGCCACAAGGCTTTCTCTACCAGTCGACCTTTGGATTAAAAAGGACAGCACTGTGGTAGAATACAAAAACAATAAAAATAAGGATAATACCATTTTGTAAACGTAATACATAAATTGGTGCATACTAAAACATACATATACAGATAGAATTAAATAAATTAATAGATATTTTAATACATACCTACAAATACGAGAAACCGCACATTATAATATAAAAGTGCTGGTATGTAAGCCGATTATAGGTTTATTATTAGGTTTCAAAAAGTTCTTCATCTTAGCGTGTTAATGGTAATCTAAATTGTGCCAGCCCAGAACTAAGTTACTATTTTGGCGCTTTCAGTAGCTTCTATAAGTTCAAATTAATGAGCTATTCACATAAAAAAATAATAGTTTTGTCGGTTCTTTCTATGTATCATGTGTGTCACTAACATATGATGTTGTAGAGAAATTTTCCTAAACAATAGGGATGTTTAAAATATGATTCTCATTAGTCCGTCTGTTAGATTATCGAAAAATATTGGATACGTGTTTTTTGTTTTATCAAATCAATAAAAATTGAGGAAGATAATACGCGTACAAGATTTGAGTGCGGTTTTGGACGTCACTAACCGCTAAAAAATGTCTTAGAATATGACGTCACGTTAATTTTCAAAACATTGTATCGTCTTCATTGTTTGCTTACGTGAAAAAAGAAAAAATACGTGTCCAATATTTTTTTAAATCTATCCGACTATATCTTGTTAACTACCCTCTTTCATTTTACCTTAAAAACCAGAACAAGCAAACTCATATAAAGAATACTTTATATGACCAAAACGCAACTAAAACTGTAAGATAATAAATATTTCAACAAATATTTCTCACTTTATGATAAACATTTTAAAAGTTATCTGTTTTATCGTGTCTTAAATCTAAAACTTTCATACAAAATATTTATTAAGTCAGTAAGCTTAAATGAAACGAGATTAAGCGAGTGGGTGGCGATGTCCTCAAGTTGTATAGTCAGTCTAAAAAGATTAGAAATATAACGCAAAAGAAAACATACAAAACAATTACAAAAATATCTTCTAGAATGAAAGGGATAAATAATTTGAGACGAAACGAGATGGTATTAAATATTTTTATGAAATATTAACAATGTAATCAGAGTGGTCTTGCGGGGCATAGGACTGACCAGTGAGAGGTCAGACGCTCCTTGTAGTATTGAGTTATTACATTACAAGATATTTTTAGATCGCTCAAATTATTACAGACGAAAGATAACAATCTTATATGATATACATATATGGTCGTGGTAAATGTGGGTGTACCTATGTACCTACTGTGTAATTTTTAAACATTGTTTTTGAAAATTTTACCGAAATTCTTTTATAACTGCTCAAAAATTATGCTATAAGCAACTTTTTCAATTGTTTTTTTTATTTTACCTTATGTAGCTGCTGTCTTAACATGCATATCGCTTGAGCGAGTAGCTCGTGGAAAAGTCTTAAAGCAGATTAGCACTGTATATCTTATACCGGTAATAATAAATATTCGACTTATATTTCTAGACAGCTTCAAAAATTGTAAATACACTTACACTTTAGTGAAGGTTTTTTATCAAATCTTTACTAAGTGACTAATGTAAATCATTAAATATCTCTGAGTACGGCAGTTAGTGCCTAACCAAGCATTCGACTTCTAACATTCATGAACAAAGTGTTAGTAGCTATTAATCACATGTAAATCTCAAATTCAGTTCGTAAATCTTGTGAAACTACCTAAAATGGCCGGCCAAGTGGGTCAACACTTGTTTGCTTAGAAAATAATGTGGTGATCGAGTGTTGATATATTGTGATGTGTAAACAAATAAAGTTGTGATTGACACAATATAGGATAGTAATACACTTTTAGTAATAACTTTGACTATGGGATATATATTATATACATCTTGAGATATAATATTTTATCACTCGTCATACATTTTGTACGCGACCGTTCACACTGTGCTGTAATATATATCCCACCAAAAACAAAACTTGTAAAAAAAGCCAAGCCGAGCAACTCACTTTTACCGTAAAAAGTAGCGAGATCCATGTAATACCAAGTCAGTTAATATATTTAATCCCTACTTAAAAACCTTTGATGTTTTAAATAAAAGATTGACTATTGTAATAGCTAATTGCCATGGCATTGGCCAATGTGATGCAGTGGCCAAGTCAATCTTGTATTTAAAACATCAAAGGTTTTTAAGTAGGGATTAAATATATTAACTGACTTGGTTCAAATTTAAATATACCGTGTTTATACAATGCCTAATTGGTTACTAAAAATTCAGGCTTCTAGTTTTATCAACAACGAAGTTATAGGAGGTCGAAAATGGCCTGAACTGGTTCGAGAAAAGGATAGTACGGCCGTGCCGCTTTATTGCTCCACTTGGCGGGGGCACTACCGTGCCCCCAGATTACATCTCAAACGCGGGATGTAATATACATATACATACAGGGTGGAATTTTGTAATGCCACCTGGAGGGAAAGTACTCTTAATACTGCAGATAGAAAATTTTACTCAAAGGAAACATTCTTTTATTTTTGAATAGAAAGCAAACTGCATTCAAAGATTTTCGAAAATTCTCTTTTCCCACACCCGGGAATCGAACCGGCAAAAATCTGAAAAAATTATAAACTGTACTTTTATTGTATCGTTACGTATGTGATTATCAAATACCAAAATAAAAATTCTAAACTGTACAAGCAGTAGAACTCTGTAAAGTTAACATACATACTATATTCTGGTGATAAACAATCTTCCTAGATCCCATAACCCATTCAGTTAGCAATAATTCCTTGATCTACAATATCTGGGCAGATAGACATAAATTCAAGAGCAGCTTTTCCTCGCAAACTACCAAAGTGGGGACCATATTTCTCGGTGTCACCTCTCTGCTAGTTGCATGCATTTTGCTTGGCAATGCACTTTAAGAACTGAATTCGTCAGACGCGCAGTTTAGTGAGGTGCTTACTGTGCTATCTGAGTGGAAATTGTTACGATTTGCATGTAAAAGAATGTAGGGAAATGTACTTTGTAACAAGACAAAATGAACAAAACGCCTAATACCTATAGGTACAGTTACGAGCGTTGACATGTATACAGTATGTTAGTTAAACGAGGGAAATATAGAAACCCGCAATACTAATAATAAATACTAATACAAATATTAGCAACAAAAAAAACACACTGATAAATAACAGACAGAACCATACCAAAAATTTCCGAAAAGTCTCGCCACCCTTGCGTTTATCACAGAAAATGAGCGCAGATCAATGACTTTTAGGTATAATCCATTTTCCCTTCATATTTTAAAATTGGCGTAGGACAATGACGGAACAGAAACGTCTAATAAAGTGAGATCTGGAGAGCGTGCATGGGATAATTATGTCACAATTTAATATAGTTTTTTTTTAATATTTGGGATGAGAATCGAATACTTAATACCCTCCTTCAATATGTCTCTCGTTTAACCTAACACGCTGTATACTCCAAATCAAAATCAGAACTTTATTTGCTAAGAGTGTAGGCAATTAGGTATAAGATGTTATACATAAATTAATGAGATCGGCTCTACACCTTACGGTGTGCAAACTATTTTAGTAATTAAAATAAGAAAGCAAACTGAATAATGTCAACAAAGTAAGACAGAAATTATTACAAATCGAAAAGTAAAGTTCAGTTTAGTTAAGTTTATTTATTAATCATCGTCATCATTATCAATGGTAATCATGAAGATGATTACCATTTTAAGTTCCAAGCAGAGAATATTCTCGAAGGGTACTGGATGACCAGGCTTTAGATATCCTTGTGACACGCAGCCTGTAGAGTTACAAGTTACAGTTGATTTGAGATTTGAAATGGTGTAACCAATGACGCAGTATAATATAGACACGTCATGAACTAACATGGCGGCCCACGATTTAAATTAAGAACAAACGTAGCGTCGCGCGAGAGGTTGGTGCGTAACTAAGCGCGATGTGGCCAATTGGCTTCATTTCATGTTGTTATTTTTGAGGGCCGACAACGTACCCATAGTTCTAATATATCATTGGGTGTAACTAACTTTTTTCTTATATATGTATATGTTTGCAGGAAAGCAATTCGATAAAGAAGCATATATTAGAATATTCTAATAAATAAAATGAAATATGATTTCCTAAGTTGTAACCACTGAGTTTACTCACCAAGAGACAATGTTCGTGCAAACTTTAATCTATGTAGTAGCAGATAATGATTTTCAAATATTGCTGTGTGTACACATTTCAGTGTTCGGGACTAAACCGTGATAAGGACATGATAGTATTTTAAGACTCTCGTATGTTTCCGCCGGGGCTGCGGGTTATTCGATAGAGATACCGCGGCCTCGACACAAAGGGCTAAGAAGGAACATGGGTGGTTTTTATTCAGTAGAAGTCTGACACTCCCTACCGCTTTGCCCAGAGCGGGAGGAGTCTTTTAATGATTTCCCAATCTGCAAAACAAAAGGCACTCGATTGTAGCAAAGCTGAGCCTGTTCGTGGGTTTGATTACAGTACGGAGATAGTTTTTCAGCGGCTTATAGATAATTCTCCAATATCTATGCAACTAGATTTATTATTATAAGAAGTCATCATCTGCCTAGCTTTTTCCCAACTATGTGAGGGTCGGCTTCCAGTCTAACCGGAAGCAGCTGAATACCAGTATTTTACATGCAGCGACTGCCTATCTGACCTCCACAATCCAGTTAATACTAGGTAATACGATACTCTTTGGTAAGACTGCACGTCATAATTTCAGGTCACTGACTAACTGTAACTACTGTCAAAGATTTTTTTTTTGTGGCGGGTGGAAAATCATCAAATAACCACTCCCGCTCTTGGGCAGAGCGAATGGGAGTTTTAGACTTCTACTGACTAAAAACCACCCATGTTCCTTCTTTGCCCTATATGTCGAGGCCGTGGTAGCTACTGAACAACCCGCAGCCCCGACGGAAGATCTATCTGAGTGATTTATAATCAGTATAAGAAGTAGTTGTGTTAAAAGGTTCTGTTTTAAAATTGACAATATATATTATACTAGCAGACGTCACGCGGTTTCACCAGCGAAGTTCCCTTTCCCGTGGGAATACAACAATAAAAAGTAGCCTGTATCACCCGGGGATAGTGTAGCTTCCCAACGGTGAAATAATTTTTCAAATCGGTCCAGTAGTTTCGGAGCCTATTCATTACAAACAAACAAACAAATCTCTCCTCTTTATAATATTAGTGTAGATATTGAAGCTGACTGTACATACGTATTTAGCATACTTACTTTGCTGAAACTTCCTTAGAATAGCACGTTATTGGAGCTAAAATTATATTAAGGCGAAATTGGATTTCCTTTTGGATTCCCAATAGGAATATTATTTTAAAACGATTACTACAAAAAAAATATATATATAGCTTTTCGAGTTTTGTCTAAGATGGAATATTTCCTATTGAATGTTAGAAATAAATAGGAAAATATATGCTTGTGTGTTTATTAAAAACCACCATAAAATAATAACAGTTCGCAGTAAAATGTCAATCTTAGAAAATAATATGTAGCTATAATAATAAAGATTAATTCTCCAATAGCGCCATTTTATGTGCCCCAAATTGCTGGAAACCGGTAACGTATGTGCAGTCTATAATACAAGAATTAACTAAAGTAATACAAGTATGGGCCGATCGTTAGTAGCCTTAAAATTTTACTTTAATCTAAGTAGTTGTATCTCAGCCTAGGTTACCCGAGGACCTGGATAAAGTGTCAGTCAGCCAGCGATAACGAAGCAAAATATTTAAATATATTAACTTTATATAAACAGCGGTGGCCCAGTGGCGGCGGCCCCGACTTACGAACACTAAGTCGTGGGTCCGAACAAGCAGGCGCATTACTTAGTATAATTTATTTCATCACCGCTGCTTTAAAAACGGTGAAGGAAAACATCGTGAGAAAACCGGCACGACTAAAACCAAAAAAATCGAAGTCATGTGATTTTTACCAAGCCGAACTGGGGCCGCGTGGTGGATTATACCCATCCCTCTCCTAGAGATGAGGCCTGAGTCCCTGCAGTGGGAACATTATAGGCTGATAGTGATGATAACAGATTGTCTTCGGGAACAAATATAGCTCTCATGGCTACCGAACTCAATAGGGCATGGGCAGGACATGCCGGCCGAACTATGAAACATTATAGCAGGAAACTGGTGGCCTGAAACAGTGAGGCGGTGTCATGGAGGAACTGGACAGATTCCAGCAGGACTCTTAGGAGAACGCGAAGGTTGCGAAAAATTAAGGTCACAACAGCTCATGTCAATCCTTTTGGATTTCGGTGTTGAAATACAATACACTTTAATATCCATTGTCACTTTTCTAAGGCTAAAACAAAAAGTGACAATAAAGAAAAGTGACAATGGATATTATAGTGTATCTGAAGGTATACACACATCAAAAGTGTCTAGGGATCAAGCATTTTTATGCGGATTTCTTGAGATTGAGATGTGGCTTTGTAATAAATTTATGATTTTATAAATTTATATGGATCCTTTTTGGTGCATTTCATAATTTGAATCAGGAACTGTGAATCAAATTCGAGTAAAAGATGAAAATCAGCTGTCAATATTTTCCCTATTAAAACATACAACGCATTGAAGACATTATTAGTGCTACTGTTTCCCTACTACTGATTAAAACCAACGTTATTATGGAGCGGCGACGTCATTTAAGCAGGGAAGAAATGCTCAGAGCCGTGGGAATGATAGAAGCTGGTTCCCGGCAACGTACTGTGGCTTTAGCTCTGAATACAAGTCAGAGTGTTATCAGTCGACTTTGGACACGTTACCGAAGCACTGGTACCGTGGCTGAGCGCCATGGAGGACGGTATCGCTGCACCACACGGAGACAAGACCGATACATTCAAATCTTAACTCGAAGAGCTCCAACAATAACCGCCATGATGTTAGCCGTGAGGCTTCATCACTCTTCAGGGAACTTAATTAGCGACCAAACAGTCAGAAACCGCTTGCATGAAGTGAACCTTCATTCCCGAAGACCGCTACGGGTACCACCTATAGCAATGCACAATCGTAGGATTCGATATCAATGGGCTCTTGAACACAGAAATTGGGCAGAAGAACAATGGCGTTTCGTGTGCTTTTCTGATGAGTCTCGTTTTGGTATGAGACCGGATACAAGACGTATACTACACTGGAGAACCCCTGGACGCCAACAGCGATTAAAATCCTGCAAGGAAGTCCATCCTTATAGTGGTGGAACCATCATGGTATGGGCGGGTATTTGGATCGGCGGAAGAACTGAGTTGATTTGGATCAGAGGCAACCTCAACGCTCAAATTTATGCTGAGACGATTGTATCAGACGTCATCGTTCCTCTACAAGTGCAAATCGGTCCCTTATTTCAGTTAATGCATGATAATGCACGACCGCACACCGCAAGAGTTGTAAGACAGACTCTCGCCGCAGCTAACATCAATGTCCTGCCCTGGCCTGCTCAGTCGCCAGACTTGAACCCGATTAAGCATGCATGGGATATGCTACAGAGAAGAGCTCTGCCGAATATGGAGGGTATCCAGTCGCAAGAAGACCTTTTTTTGTTGTTGCAACGAACATGGGCGGCCATTCCACAGCGTGATTTGGATGAACTCATTTTGAGTATGCCAAACCGATGTTCTTGTGTTGTTAGTGTTCGCGGTAGAAACACGGATTATTAATTGTTTAAGTTACCCAATAAAATTTTAAAGAAAACTGTTATTTCAGTCTTTTTTTCGAACTTTAATGTTAGTGGTTCAAATGTCAAAAATCCCTTTATTAGGAAAATGGCAAATTTCTTTATTAATGCAAAGGTGACTTGGTTTATCGTTACTGTGACAAACGAAAACACTTTATTTGATGAATCCTTAAAGAAAATTTTAATTAATATCAATCAGGAGAAAAGTTATTGCAAAAATATATGTTGATCCCTAGACACTTTTGATGTGTGTATTTATACCTATACAGTTAAGGTGTGCCGAGCCTATGATAAAGAAGAAAAAAATACATTAAAAATGTTTTCAAAACATCCCGCAACTCTTTCAAAAGTCAAGCGACTTTTCGTGCTCAAAAGTTCGTAATTCCGAACATCGACGAAACAATTAACGAGTACAGCAATCGAAAGTCGAAAACAAGACGTTCGAAAACTCACATAACAGTTGTACCTCCTTTTAATTAAATTAATTACTCAGAATTTTGTTCTTAGGAAAGTTCTTGGCAGGAGCTAATTCGTGTATCTGATCTTTCTATAACAAGGTATCTAAATGAGAAACACGTGTATTGAACGTATCGTAAGTTTTTCTTGATAAGATCAGTCAATAATGTCTACAAAAATAAACCAAATTATTCTAAATTGCAAAGAATTTGCGTTACAGACTGTAGTGTATTATTTTATTGTTTGATTTTCATAGTTTTTTTCTTTCAACATAAATTTTTAATTACAATATCTACAAACTACAATTTACAGAACTAAAATTATAATAAATTATAAACAAATATCAAAAAGAGAAGATTAATATTATTTGATAGTTGAATTATTAAGGTGTAGATTACTCTGCTTTAAAGATCAAATGCTAATCAACGTTTAATTAGTAGCTAGTTAAAGCCCTTGAGAATTGTAGACTAAACCAAAAAACGTTGATGCCTACAATTAGCAAAAACTAGACCATCATAGCCCGAGAAAATAGAATAAGTGAAACTATCGACTGCAACAAAAAATTAAACACTAAACAAAAATTCATTACTCCACATCGTGTACCATATTTAAAACGAAACCCGAGCGATACGTTACTACGTGACAAGAGCAAAAAAGCAAAGCAACTTGTACGACGTAAACTTAACTAAGGAGTTCACACGCTAACCGACAATTAGTCTGACTTGTTACTGGTATTAGCTGCAAACTTATTGTTTAACTAGTCTCGTCCTTTGGTGTTGCTTGCGTTTAGCTGCACGAGGTTTTGGTGTTCGGGAAATTTTTAATTTTAGTCGACGTGGAAAGCCAACTCATGTACAAAATAATTTTTATTAAATACTAATTTAATTCTATTACTCCAGTGGGTATTCTGGAGGCGCCTATGAACTCAAAAGCGCAGGTTTGTAAAATTATCTCACAAGGTAGACCGATGATTCGGCGAAGGCCGTGGGAATAGGGTAGTTAACAAAAAAAATCTAACTAGTCCGTCAGATAGATTACCAAAAAATATTAGTCCGGCTGTTAGATTATCGAATAATATTGGACACGTCATCATCTGCCTAGCCTTTTCCCAACTATATTGAGGTCGGCTTCCAGTCTAACCGGATGCAGCTGAATACCAGTATTTTACATGGAGCGACTGCCTATCTGACCTCCACAACCCAGTTAATACTAGGTAATACGATACCCTTTGGTAAGACTGGATGTCAGACTTTCAGGTCACTGACTACCCGTAACGACTGCCAAAGATCTATATATGGCACCCGGGACCAACAGCTTAACGTGCTTTCCGAGGCACGGAGGAAACTCGGTATGTAATGGGTGGTCACCCATCCACCGATCGACCTAGGCAAGCGCAGCTTAACCTAAAGATCGACCCGAGTGGCAGTTCTTATTAAGCTACGAGCTCCTCCGTATTTTTCTTGTTTCACGTGAACAAACGATAATTATAGCTTTGAAAACTCGTGTGACGTCATATTCTAAGACATTAGTATGACATTTTTTAGTGTTGAGAGACCTTACAAACTTCCGCTCAAATCTTTGACGCGTTTTATCTTCGTAATTAATAATTTGGTATAAAAAAATACGTATCCAATATTTTTCGATAATCAAACTGTCGGACTAATAACGCTCATATTTTTTTTGTCAGTAAACATCCCTATTCACTGTTATGTTAAGTTATTTTAAGCAAATTATTTTTAGCCTTTCCCTAAACTTATAAGTTCCCATATAGGTCAGACACGTAATCTAGTAGATTACACCTACCAACCTAACCTAACCTAACATGGTTATATATACTATACACACAATGATAATGATATGATGTTGTTGTACATTATCTAGATAATTTCAACGTCTAAAATAGGACGAGGATGAAAAATATTTAAAAGCTGATAGACGATATTTTCAGCCGAGACGGAAAAAAAGCGAAAAACATTGAAATATTATTCAAATTGTTATGTTCAGCATGTTTGTGGGCTGATATAAAAAGACAAGTAAAGTTTAATATAATAAAAAGATTCGAGATCTGTCTTTCTCCGAAAAGAGAATACGTAAAATTGCTACGATGCTACGTATGTGTCGTAGCACGGTCGTAGCAAGGTGCTACGAAAAGCGTAGCAGATGAACAACGGTTTTATTTCAAGAAATTCTGGATTAGTGATCCAGAATTTCTTTATACTTGAATGTTATCAGTTTTACTCACTACCACCCACATTTGGATTGGATTGGCCTGTTGGTCTAGTGGTTAGTGACCCTAACTGCTATGCCGGAGGTCGTGGGTTCGATTCCCACCCAGGACAAATGTTTGTGTGATGAGCACGATCATTTGTTCTGTGTCTGGGTGTTATTTATCTATATGTATGTATTTAGAAATATAAGTATGTTTATCAGTTGTCTAGTACCCATAACACAAGCTCTGCTTAGCTTGGGACTAGATGGCGTTGTGTGATAGTTGTGGAATATGATATTATTATATTTAATAATATCTTAAAATATCAAACAAACACGACCGAAAATTAAAATGCTACTAGTAAATTATTTTACGACCACGAGGGAATATTAACGAAAAAATACTTTTAAGAGTATAAACATTATACTTAGACCCCAGTTTTGTTCCGAAATGATAGAGTAAAGATATTCTGTCATCCCATAGGAACTACTGGCAGCGGTGGTGCTCAAAGAATCGAAATATGAAATTCAAGTCAACATCTTTGAGATATTTCTGATAAAATATTTTTCCATTTTCCATATGTTTATCTTTGCTGATTGTCAGACAGGAAATGTCTAGGTTTTATTTTTGGTACTTGAAAATCTTTTTGGTGAATAATGTTGGTTGAAGTTAGTACTTTTGGGCTGCGTGATGTTGTATGAGATACCGCGGCCTTGACATACAGGGCTAAGAAGGAACATGGGTGGTTTTTAGTCAGTAGAAGTCTGACACTCCATTTCGCTCTGCCCAAGAGTGAGAGGGGTTATTTGATGATTTCCCACCCCAAAAAAAAAGAAAAGTTAGTACTTTTATTAAAAGTCGGTTGCTTGAGAACTTTCATTACGAAATTTCTTGAAGACTTTCTATCTTATCAAGTACGAATGTGTTTGTAATTTTAAAAGTTTAGTGATACCGGTTATGACGAAGCTTAGAACGGGTGTGTAATGTAATGGGTGTGGGTGTATGGGTGTAATGGGTGTAACGGGTGATTATGATATAATAACAAATGCTCTAATTTCACTTGAAATAACGTTCATATAATATAATTTTCATATGCTATAAAATCATATAGCCTAATTTCATATGACCTAATGTTTCATATGATATAATTTTCATGTTTAATGGTCACAGTTCTAACCTAACTCAAATGGCACCTAACCAAATCTTAAAATATTCAATGCATGGTTGAGGGTGGGGCCGTCGACCACGACCACGAAGGGGATGGCGGGGTATATTCGCTCGCTTCGCTCGCTCACACGACCCTGCCATCCCCTTCTAACCTAACCTGTCCGAGTCGGGGTGCCCTAAAGTCAAGATTGCATCCAATTTCTACTGGTTACAGTAGTTGAGGGTGGTAGGTGTATAGGGTATAAAGCGAAGAAAAAAAAACAGTACAAATTTTTTTAATCATAACATAGCATCACTCATCATAGTACTATAATTAATAGAAGTCATTTTAAAATCTAAAACAAATATCGAGATTGCAATAGCCACACAATGAATAATTTCGCTGTAACTGTATGACAGTAAGAAAAATAAAAATTCGTGTATAGTCTACCCACCTCACGCATAAAAGCAAACTTTTGTAGCAATTAATGCTCATGCGATGCATTTTTGCTAGCACCATACTAGCAGGCGTATAAAATCGTATCAGATTTTCTAAATTATATAAAAAGTTATTAGAGATTATGAATATTATAGTAAATGAATAATATACTATATGAATATTATGTCAAATGTGCATTATAGGATTTTTTTTTTATTTTTTTTTTAAAACGTTGCCCCTCACTAGGATTTTCTCCTGTATCGAGAGAGCGTTCACAAACATTTAAACTCACGTGCACAAAATACCCAGACCCGAAACAACTACCTGTAGGCCATACAAATATTTGTTCCGTGCGGGGATCGAACCCGCTACACGCAGCGCAACAATCCATTGCTTGAGCCATTGCGCCAACCGTGCCGTCAAATGTTTATTATATCATAAGAAATTAGATAAAATGAAATTATATCAACAATTCATTATCTCAACTGATCGTTATATTAAACAAAAGTATATTAACTGAAATTAGGTCAAGTGAACGTTAGATTTTTTGTTATTATATCAACCGTTACACACCCGCTTAGAACACAGGACCGACTATTGGTTTCGTGTCCAACCCATCCGTTAAGTTGGCCTAGGCTACGTGCTGGCAGCTCACCCTGACGAAACTGAGTCGATAGATAGTCTATAGTCTGCGTGGACTTTTAACTATCATTAGTTAGTACCAAAAGTTATACTCGATTTATTTCACTCATTATGAATTAAATCGACGGCAATAACATCTTCATAAAGAGGCAGCTTAAAACAAATTAACGCCAATAATTCCGCTCAGTAAAGAAAAATATATACGAGTGCAATGCATTGCAGATTTATGAGCCATTTAAAAAAACAAATGAACGCAACATAAGTTTGAAAAAGTGAAATAAATAAATGAAATAATGTTTTTCGGTTTCGATAACACGACAGATTGTCATGCAAGCACTCTTATTTATTATATGATAAAGTGCGAATTTATACTGAAACATTTCTTTTAGCAAAGTCGAGTCAAAGTCAGTGAGAAAATCTTTGGTGAAAGTTATACATATAAGTGTTAAGTACCTCGAAATATTACTTGTTCAACTTATAAATGGGTGTGTAGTGAAGATCAAATGATTGTGAAGGATATCATATTAAAATGGGCACGTAAGCATTCATGTTTAACATAGAATAGAAAACACGTTAAGCCGTTTTGGTACCGGCTGTTGTCTCTTTAGTCAATAGGGATGTTTACTGACTTAAAAACATGTGATTCTAATTAATCCGTCTGTTAGCTTATCGAAAAATATTGAATACGTATTTTTTGATTTATCAAATTAATAAAAATTGACGAAGATAAAACGCGTCAAAGATTTGAGTGGGGGTCGGTGACGTCCCTGCCGCTAAAAAATGCCATATAATATCCTAGAGAATGACGTCACACGAGTTTTCTAAGCACTGTATTGTCTTCATTGTTCGTTTACGTGATAAAAGAAAAAAAATGTGTCCAGTATTGTTTGGAAATCTATATGACGGACTTATAAGATTTTTTTTGTTAACTACCCTATAGATTCCACTAAGGCGGGACCCGCGAGTCCAATCGACTTAATGCATTTATTAATTGGTATTTGTACAGTCAGCAGCAGAAGTAGATGAACACTATTTAAAGTTTCAAAGCCGGTTTTAACCAAAAAACTTTGTAGAAATAACACGCTACTAACAAGTTATTGACGAGTTAGGAATATGTTATTGAATAGTTTTCAGAAAAAATAAAAAATATAGCTGGAGTTCTGTACATACAAAAATATAAAATACGAAATACAGCTACTTCTGCTGTTGACTGCACCTCGCGGCAACTAGTTAGACTGGAAGCCTAGCCTAATATTGTCGGGAAAAGGCAAGAAAACATAGTAATTCTTCAACATTATCAGGTATAAGAGGATAAGTAAGTATAACATCAAGCATACATACAGGCACAAACAAGGAACCATCTTCTTTTCACCCAACTACGGCAAAGCCAAAAGGTAATGAGGTAATGATTAATCGGGTAATGATTTTGGCAGCCTATGTATTTTTTCTGCACATAAAATAATATAAAATACGAAATGTTAAGCTACTTCTGCTGTTGAATGTACATATTCGACAGCCGTTACAGGTTATTTTTTTTTATAATAGATCGGACTATTCTTCCGATCTATTGGAAAAAAAAAATCTATTCTATCCGGTCTCACAAAGAGGTATCGTTTTACCCAGTACTTACTGGGTTGTGGTCTTTAGATAGGCAGTCGCTCCATGTAAAATACTGGCCATCATCATCATCAAATACTGGTATTCAACCCCAATATGCCTGGAAAAAGGTGAGGCAGATGATGATGGACATAGGATGTTTCGTATTTAAGAATGTGGTTTCAGTTTTGGTTTAAAATGGCGCGACAACCTAAATAAAATAGAGAGAGTCCTCGTCAGTGTCCCATATATTTTTATTTGGAATAAAAATAAAACTCACAAAAAAGTTATTTCAATTGTGTAATGTATTTAATTTATTAAGTATTGTCATATAAGAGTACAGAAGATATGATCCATCCGATACACCAAGCGAAAGCGCACACACGCATATGCTTCACGTACAGATGCCAGCTAATCAAGCTTATTAAATCTGTCAAATTTCTTTAATAGATTTTCAACCTTATCGCTGAATAGGTTCAAAACTGCCACATTTTCCCAAAATGTGGCAGTTTCGGGTAGTTTGATATGCTGCTGGCGTCTCTCCATCGTACTCGAGACTGGCATTTGTTTGAAATCTCCGTACGTACGCGTCTAAGTGTGGGTGCACCTACTTTTGCCTTCAGTAGCTTAAGGAATCACCTTAGAGGAAAGTCACCAAATATGAAATAGTATCTTAATATGGAATACCTTCATTTCTCTAAGACTATAAGTATGAAACGCAACACTCGACCATCTTCTGTTCCATTCGGTCTACTAACACGTACGTGGTGCAATAGACCGAATGGAACAGAAGATGGTCGAGTGTTGCGTTTCATACTTATAGTCTTAGAGAAATGAAGGTATTCCATATTAAGATACTATTTCATATTTGGTGACTTTCCTCTACTATTTATTTATTGGTATACATTATTTTTGATCTGTGGTGGTTATAAGTGTCACATTGAAAGAGCAATGACCTCTTGGTCATGATACGGATAGCTGCCATAATATTGTTACTTAAATTAAATTCGTTTAATTTTATACAGATAAGTCAGATTATAGATTAAGATAGCCTCGGTACAATGTTCGCAAACACTAAGGTTCAAAAAGCGTTCATATTTCTTTTTTATACTGTGTTCTTACGGGTGTTACTTAGAGATTATTTTAAATGCCAACATAGAAAGCCTGTGTTATAATAAATGTAATATTGACGTGGAAAAATAGCTACGCATTTGTATTAACTACTCTTCAATATTATTCAGATGTTATAGTGATGCTCAAATTCACGGGGGTGACAAACCAGTCAATTTATTGTCCTATTGCCTAATGAACAGTATTGCAAGTTCTATGCCTATTGCTGACTGGCTTTTATTTTTATCACAGCAAGCGATACTATCTGTGTCCAATTTCTTACTCTCGCTTTCTTTCTTGGAAAGCCTCTTATCTCGTGTTATATAAAAATAAATACGTATATTTAAAATTAAGTATAAAACCAGTACTTCTGGACACAGAATGTATAGTGAGGAGGTTCCTGATGCCTGTTTTAATAAATGTTTAAAAGTGTACAGTAATATGTTCATTATTTGAATACATTTTTACAGTATTTAAGATAATATACTAAGCGGACCTGGCAGACGTCGTACTGCCCGGACAGCAGCTTCACCTACCGGGTCCAAGACAGCAAAATCCCTATTAACAAAATGATCCGCAGTTTATCGAATTCATTTGTTTCAAAAAATGTGATAAATGAAGAACCGCTCGACCGATTTTATGCAAACTTCACATAAACCACCTACTAAACAGTCCAAACAAAGTCTAAACATTTGGTTTGGATAGGTGAGCCCATTCTTGACTTATAAAATTACAACGAAAAGTGGCATTGATTTTCATTTACATATATTGACTTGTAGTATGTATGAATTAGTATGTATAATTACGATTATTTTCAGATGTACACCTACCATTGTCATTAGTCTCTTTATTGCCCAAAGGTTGACAATGTCATGCTATTAGCATTTTAAGTTCGCATCAGTACTTTGAAGGTTAATAAAATTGAAGTGTTAATTAAAAAATATGTTCAAAAAATAAACGAATAGAAGCATAATTAATTTAACAACCTAACAGTCGGCAATAAAACCATTTCAAGATAACCTATATATTGCCATTATTTCGTAGAAAAACCCTTTAAATTCTGAACAATCTACATTAAAAGTCACAACTGTAAAACTAGTTACAAATGCAAGGTGTACTCGTGCACATGCAAGCGAATGCTTTCCATCAATTAATACAATAACTTGAAAAAACCCTACTAATGCTGGCAAATGTTTTTAAATATATGTGTATCGCTAATGTAGGCAATTATATCGTGAATGGCAACACGTGAAGTTTATGCTTTTATCGCGTTCGCTGTAATTATGTAATTAGAATTGGAATTTATGAGCTTCAGTCAATTTCTTGGGTTAATTTATTGTATAGTCGATTTTTTATCGGTGAACTGTGTGACAAGTTGCTTAGGGACTTACTTATTGCTTCGAGGTTTTATACTTTAACGCAAAGTTTTAAATAAATAAGAGCTAACAGAAAATAACAAACAATTGATTTTAGGTCGTTCTGGAACTTAAAGCCATAAACTTAATCATCGAACTGGAATCGATTGGGACTAAATTCTCAATAAAAAACAATAAAAAAACGCCTTTTATTCCGTGCGATAATGAGCACTCGTAAGTAACATTTCGATCAATGTATATTATGTGTGTGTATCACAGAGCAGACCGCGTACGATCTTGCGTTTATGATTGAAATAGTGGACGCGCTACTAAGATTTAACTCAAATGATAGTTAAATTTTATGAAATTCTACCTTATAATTACACGTCTTAAAAATAATAACAATGCCAACAGTAACTGTTACTCGACTGGACTTACTATTTTTCGGCACCTGAACGATGAAAAATTAACCGTGGAAATATTTTTTGTATCTGTAAATCATACAAAAATATTAGAGAAATAATAAATTGAAAAAAAAAAGTCGTTTCTGCTCTACATAAAAATATAGTTGCTACAATCTTTTACCATGCTTTTCTACACAGTCACATCCAGAAGAAAACAACATATTTACACAGGGTTTCTTTAATCAAAGTTGACCTAGAAATACGCTAAACACACGTATTTACACAGCCAGACCTCACTAGAGACCTAAACAAGCCAAGATATGCACTGTATCAAGATTCTAATCAATATACACACAACTGAATAATTAATATTGAAACCCCAACCTATTTACTTTACCTATGCGAAGTCAACATATTACATATTCACTTAAAGGGGTCATTGTTTATTCGCTCACAACTAAGTAGGTATGTGAAGCGGGGTCCAACTAGTAAGGCGTTTATTGAAGTTCTTGATGGGTGCTGTGACTATGCCAATGGGTAAGACTACTGCGATGTTTTTCTAGATATTTGAGATTTTAAATATCTTTAAAAAGTAATTTAAGTTTTAGTTTAAGGAAGTTCATGGCTCACAAGAGCGGCGCGGATTTATTTTCAGATTAAGCTGAGCTTTTTTTTGGGACAAGCCCGCTACACTATTCCCAAAACCACTGTAACTTTAGTAAGCCAAAATCAACAGTGGCGACCACAAGAAAAGCGCCGAGACAACTCGACGAAGTCCGAGAGAAACGATTTAACTGTCTTGGATCCCGCAACGAAAATTAATTAAAATTAAAAAAGAATAGTAGAACGCACTGCGTTCACTTACACTAAAGAGCCAATACTCCGAAATAATTAACAAATCTAAAACCCACACGTGTAACACTTCTCAGTAGTCAAACGTCAGTGTCTACATAGTTAAATTATTAACAGAGCAGTTAGCGTGGTGGCTTTCGGTTTACGCCGGCTATTATAGCCCGGCGACATATCAGTTTTCTACGGACCTGTCATTGTTTAACGTTCAGTTTTGTTGGAAACGTTCGCGTTGTTTTAACTAGAATATGTTGCTTCATTTCGACAGCTATTTCGAATGTGTTATTAAGTATAGATAGAATTTTGTTCGTTTGATCGTATTTTTTGTGGTTGGTTATACAGAGTGTCAAGGACAGCCCTCCGGAAGATCACCGGGATGCGACATAAGCAGTCATAATACCTTTTGACTTATAACTTGCACGTTTAGATTTTTTCAGCTAAAATATACTGTAGACCCAATTATTAGAAACAAACAAATTAATACCATGAAGCGTTCCTGAGAAAAAGGGCCTTGACAGACAAATGGACAACAAAGTATCCTTTAAGAGTTCTTTTTTTTGAGGAACGGAACCGTTGTAATTCTTTTTTTGTGTGCTTGTTTGTATGTAAGATGAAATAACGAAAGAACCGACAAAAGACTAACTAAGCAAGGTATGAGCAGAAACTTTCATAAATACACTCACATATTCAGCAACAAAGGACACTGGTGTATTCTAAGCCTACATAATGCCACGCGGATTCTAAACTAATTGGTTAATTCATTTAAACTGTACCCTACCGACTTCTGAATTAACAATGCTTACAATTTTCGTTAATATTAGATGTGGATAAATTGGTACTGTGTTTGTTGTGTAGTTACTTTATTTTTCATTGTAATCATGTTTAGGTACTTGAAATCTGGTGCAAAATTGCTAATCCGACTCCGTATGAACATTATCTTCTTGGCCATTTGTTTTTGGAGGATGTGAAATCATTAAATGACTCCTCCCGCTCTGGGCAGAGCGGTAGGGAGTGTTAGACTTGAACTGACTAAAAATCACCCATGTTCCTTCTTAGCCCTTTGTGTTGAGGCCGCGGTATCTCTTTCGAACAATTCGCGGTCCTGACGGGATCACCTTCTTACCCTTGTCCTATGGTAACCACAGAGGTCGGCAAATCACGTCTTTTCGTTCTTTCTCCTCTGTCAACCTTCACGCTATCTTTTACTTCTTCATCTAACTAATCATCATCATCATCATTTCAGCCGAAAGACGCCCACTGCAGGACATAGGCCTCCCCTGATTGTCACCACATTGACCGGTCCCGTGCGTCTCGCATCCGCAGCGTATCCCCGCAACCTTCACCAGGTTACTTATCATCCCTCTCACAATTCATCATGTTTCCATATGAAGTGTCTACAATTTGTCCGATCCGGTTTAACAGATACTTTACTATGCATTATCTAAAATTTTGGTGTCATGAACTGGATAGCAAATCGAATAACCCTGATGAAAGAAAACAGCACTAGCTGCCGACTGTGGCAGTCAAAGAGATGTTGTTGAGCAAAGTCATCTTTATCATTTCAGCCAAAAGACGTCGATTGCTGGACATAGGCCTCCCCCAGGTGTCGCCACATTAAACAGTCACGTGCGTGTCGCATCCAGCGCGTCCCCGCAACCTTCACCAGGTCATCGGTCTACCTAGTAGGAGGCCATCCAACGCAACGTTGTTTAAAGTAGTAGTGCGTAACATTACACCTGTAATCCCGAGTTATGTTTAAGTATGATGTAATAAAGGACCGAGCCTTTTGTCATCAACCGGACACTTAATCAGACTCTGCCGCCACTGAGAAATACTACACTTGACCTCAAGACCAACGCAGTATAGCAATCAGCCTATCACTGAAGAACTTTTTTCATTACAAAATAATTATGATTAACTCAATCAAATGCTTCACCGTTTCCAACAAATTCCCTTGCGGAACACCAATACATCTCTACAACAGAATACTTCAATATCAAATGTCAATACATTTCCGATAGCAAAGAGCGCACTTGCCGCTGAGCACACACTAGAGCTAAGCCTAACACAATGCGACGCGGATTCTAAACTAATTGGATAATTCATTTTAACAATATCCCGTTCGCATACAATTATAATGTACAGAAGGACAGCTCCACAGTTTTTTTCTAACGAGTTGGGATCAACTTAAATTGGGAATGACTTACATAGTGTAAAATAAATCAAATGCAGCTGTGAACCAATATTTTAGATTTCATGTCATGTATTGTACTGTTGATGGATGAAGATGGAGAAAAAGAACAAGGAAATTATGAATGAATTGAGTGAGAAATGATAATAATATGAAAAACTTATTTGCAAATAAAAAAAAATGGCTTCAAAACACAAAAAGTGAAATAAAACAATACAATAAAGTGAAAAATAAACATAGAACAAAAAATTTGCTTCTGAAGTCGGTGACATTTAACGAAACCTGCCTGGGCTGCGGGTTGTCGCCTGTCGCGGCTGGGGGTTGTTCGAAGAGACACCGCGGCCCTGGACACAAAGGGTTAAGAAGGAACATGGTGTTCATTTTATGGACATTTATGTCCGTTACTAGCAAATCTACTAGTCCAATTACTTTCGTATACCAGACTACCCGTAACATAAGCATAATTATAATCAGTCTATATTCCCACTGCTGGGACTCCGGACTTCTCTGAATGAGAGGGAGTGGGCTATAATCCACCACGCGCGCCTAGTGCAGGTTGGTAGATGTCACACGTCTTCAAATTTTTTGGTTCTAGGACATGACGGTTTCCTTAGATCTTTTCCTTCACCTTTTTTGACAACCGGTAGCAACAATAAAATCACGAAGAACAGAGAGTGCGCTTACACTCACTGGACGTGATACGCATATAATATGTGTGCAGGCGTTTTTTTTTTGTTGCATGAACCTTCTGTATCGATTTACAATGTGACTAACTATGTTAGCTTCTGAATCATAAATGGCACAACACTACCAATTGCATTTACTAACAAAAACTTGTCTAAACTCGAAAGTTAGAATGTTAGAACTAACTTCACTAATTGTATTTCTAATGGAATTAACTTTTATTAAATAGTGTTTTCTAAAGTTTCGTTAATTATCTTTTGTTAGATTGAAAGGCTGCTGTGTTAAAGTTTAATTACGAAGTTTTTGGTATTTTTCTGTTTTTTAAATGATTGTGTGTGGTTGTGGTTAAAAACCTCTTTTAGCTATGAGACTCTGAATAATCTTTCTACATCACTAGAAAAAAGCATAAAAAAATTGTAGATAATTCGCCTAACAATTAAATAATTCCTCTTTCTTTGTCAAAAATGAGTATTTAACAAAATCAAGTAAATGACAATGTTTCAAATGAAACTGAAAATAAGTTTTGGATAAAAAAGTTAAATTTTTGCATGCAAAAAATAAAATCAAGATTAAACTACCAGTAATTTTGTCCGTGCCATAATATCATCATTAAAATCAAACGTTTTAAACAGTCACAAATCAAATGAGATTAGATGCCAATGAATTTAAGTATGGCCGCTATTACAGTTCCATAGGGAATGGCGACGCGCAAGGATTCTCGCTCATTGTGACGTTTTGAGTAGCGGTGCAAACGCTAACCAGCCACGATACAAACGCAATGCTGTCACTTGTTTTACGCACGATGAACAATCAAGCTATACAAAACACACACATATCACTATCATCACAGGCTTATTTAATACAAAAGATCCCTTTATAAAAAGACGGAAAAAAAAGGAAAGGGAATCAGTATAAAGAGATCTCGGAGTTGGAGCAGTCTACAATTCTATATTGGTACTATTAAATATTGGACAAGCCCGCAACGCTATTCCCAAACCACTATAACTCTTGAAAGCCAGAATCAACAGCAGTGACCACCAAAAAAGTGCCGAGTGAATAAACCTCCTATTGCGATGCTGTGGTATTTCATTCTCCAAATGACAAAATGTGTTCTACAGTTCTCCAAACTTAGTTCCCCGATGTCGTTAGAGACAGTAACGCGTCTTTAAAACGCGCGATGGCAATGGTACAAAAAGGCGCAGTAGGCGAAGAGCCTAATGCCGCCCGAGCCAAATGTGCACAATGACTCCGATATTAAAGCGTTGTGATTCTGCCCGGGATTTGGGCATGCATTTTATAGGCACACTATTTTATAGGCACTTATATCTATTTATATGACTGGATTGAAATATGAAAACAGCCGGGATCCCTTTGTTGTTGCGTGTGTGGGAGACGGTATGTATGCATGGATTTAGAATTCAATGGAGTATTGAAATGTGCAGCATCTAAGTGTGTACCTATTCTATTAGCTGAAATATGTAGTAAATATATGAAAATGAATGTCGTGGCCAAAAAAAATTGCTAATCGGGGTCGATCTTCAGGTTAAACCGCGCCTGTCAAGGTTGGTCCATGGATGGTTGGCTATCCATTACTTACCCAGTTTCCTCCGAGACTCGGAAAGCACGTAAAGTCGTTGGGCCCGGCAGTCGTTCGAAGATGTTTGACAGTCGTTATATTATTTATTAAAATTTATGCACAAAAATCGTACAAAGGCGGACTTTGAACAAATTATTATGTAGTCAGTGGCTCTAAAGCCTGACTGATCGTATTACCTAGAACTAATTGGGGTGTGCAGGTCAGAGAGCTAGTCGCTTCATGTAAGTAATGTTACTTAACTGTATGTCGTTAGACTAGCAACCGTAAGGTTAGGCAGATGAGATGATATGAAAACAAATTTTTCAAAGTTAAAAGGAAAATACAGTCAAATAACATCATAAGAAGTTAATTCATAAGTTCCTATGGACGACATAAGAATTCATCAAGTAATAAAACATACAATACTGATGTTAACTAAACGATTATTGAAAAATTGGATACGTATTTTTTGTTTGATCAAATCAATCAAAAATCATGAAGATGCAAACGCGTCAAAGATTTGAATGGGGGTTTGTGATGTCACTGACCGGTAAAAAATGCCATACTAATGTCTTAGAATATGACGTCACGCGAGTTTTTAAAGCACTATCGTCTTCATTGCTTGTTTACGTGAAAAAAGAAAAAATACGTGTCCAATATTTTTTGGAAATCTATCTGACGGATTTTTTTTTTTTTTTTAACTACCTTATTTCAGTAGTGGTCAGTAACTTGCAAAGAGTTAGGTGTTTTATCAAAAGTCGTTCCGTGACCGAGTATTTAAAACTACTCACACTTTTACGGCAAGTACAAAAGCACCTCTCACTAAAACTTAAAAGCTTTTACCACCCCATAGACTGAATTAATGACACACTCATTACCATAAGCCCTACATCACGGCGACATAAAACACCCCATGGCGAAGGACCATGGTAATAAATCATGCTACATTTTTTTTATCGCCGAGCTAAAATTTTTAAACACTTATGAATAAAACATTTAATTTTCAATGGTGTTACATCACTAGACGAAAGTTTAAACGATTTACGAAATTGAATGACTTTGTAATTTCTTATTGGAGATAATTAGATTTTAGGTTCAAAGGTTTGGGTCTGTTAAAATGGGGTCAATGAAACGGTGTGGTGGGTTGATGTTTTGTGAATTGTTTTAGAATGGTGATTGGTGATTTGTTTCACTTTTAGAAGAAAAGTTTGTATGTAAGATAATACATATATTAAACCTCCGTCGGGGCTGCGGGTTGTTCAGAAGTTACTGCTGCCTCGATGTAAAATAACCCTTCACACATACGTCAACCAAGCATTCTGTACATCAAACCCCTATGCAAAAATGTTTTTAGGGAAATGACCTTTTTTTTGGGGTCAACAATTTCATTTTACGGTAAAACGGAATGTAGCACTCTTAAAACATTGTGCTAGTGGATGATTTGAATAGTAAAAGGATCATGGAGGTAATTTAAGTAAAGTTATAACCTGAAAACCTAGTATTTACAAAAACAGCTGTGCAAAATTTGGAAGTTTGACCCCTAATATCTCCGTAACTAGAAGGTTCCCAGGTATGGTCTAGATCAAAAAATTGATCGCAGTGGTGGGGAAAACCTGTGGACAACCCGCGGCCCCGACGGGAAAACCAGTGCCCTTCCTTTGCGTTAGGGGTACTTTAACACCCTTTAGTGCTAAGAAGGAACATGGGTGGTTTTTAGTCAGTAGAAGTCTGACATTCTGGAGGGATTATTTGATGATTTTCCACCCGAAAATAAAATATATTTAAAATAATATCACGCCCTGTAATCCCCAAAGCATTATACCTGACTCTTTTACTATTGTAAACCCACATTTCACCAGTTATGTGAAAGTCTCACATAAAAAGGGGCGAGCCTATTGCCATCAAGCAGGCGCAAATCCAGACCCCGTCGAATTTACTGAGAAATTCCTGATGGAAAAACCCAATAACACTTTGTCTGTCCTGGGAATGGAACGCAGGGCCTCATGCTTGCAACCACTAAACCAACGGGGACTAAATAGTTTAAATAGGCAGTTGATCCATGTAAAATACTGGTTTTCAGCTGCATTCTGTTAGACTGGACGCTGACCCAAACATACTAGTTCGGAAAAGGTAAGGCAGGTGATGAAGTCAAAAAAATATGATGATAAAAACTCTAACAAAAGACCCAAATATGGGCAATGTTACCGAATATAATTAATAGCTATTTCATTACTCATACCCTGAAAGTAGGTCATAACATGCCTGCGGAGCAGTTTAAAAGTACTACTTTTCAGCCCTAGGGAGAATCGCTCTCAACTGACAGCTGTCAAATTATTAAAAAAAACTTGGTCTATTTTAATATTTTTATTGAACCATGATTCCACCACCATTCTAACTTTTTATACAGCCACTTAACTACAGCGCGATTTAAAATGTAATAACATAAAGTTCATATGAATTAAATTAGATTATGACTTTACTATAGTTTTGTTTTAACTATTTTTATAAAATGACATAGATTTCGACAAAATCTTTACCATTTTTTAATGATGAACATGAAAAATACTGGCTAAAAAACCAAAATAAGCGGGAAAGCGACAACATTCGATCAACACAATTTTTTTCTTTATAATAATTTATGTTCTTATTTTCCTCGTATTCGTAAGCGGGTAAATTACTTATTTAGTCCCTCGAACTATTAGCGCCCTCACTACGTTACGGGCGCCAAACCCCGTCTCGGGGCTATAAGTAATTATAAGTAATTTTCGCCCCTTGGATAACAATGTGTGTGTGTTCTTTTAAAATGAAGAACAAAAACATACTGACATTACAAACTCCAGTGCTTTAGTAAGTTTTTATAGAAACACATTTTTTTTTCATTTTTAGATGTCCTAGTGCAAAAGTTTGTTTGTTAAAACGAGTTTAGTCAACCTGAAAGTTTTCTGGGTAGTATAGGATATACGTACAACAATGGAATCTACGTTCTCAAACTTGTTTTCTAGAAACTTTTTAATAGCAGAAATTGAATGTTTTCAGTGTAAGAATATTTATTTATTATAAGCACACCAACAGCACAATCACTTACAATTCAAATTACATAACAACAAAAATTTACATTTCAGTAACTATACAAATAACAGGTATGCATGACATTGATACACGAAAAATAGAGACAAAGGAAAAAAAATAAAAAAGTGTGCCTAGTAGACCTTAATCTAGATCACTACAAAACAAACTAATTTGAACTACTTAGACATGAACTCATCACATTGTTTAAATACGGAGCGTCTGTACGAAGCGAAACTTATGGAGAAAATATCAATGGGGTAATCTATCTGCTTAGATCGTTCATTATATTGCCTTGCCATGCGTGTTAGGGGGCTATTAAATGTGGTATTTATTGTGAATGTAGGCAATTCAAATATACGATCACATACTACGTTGGCTGGACCGAAAGTTAAAATAGTTTACCAAATGTGCATCTATGGAACCATTAATAATTTTATGAAGTATTAGTAAGTCGCAATGGCTACGTCTTTTATTTAAGCTAATCATTTTGAAGCGCCTTAACCTGTCATTGTAATCAGGTATAGCTTTACGATTACCGTTTTTCACACATGAATACCAAACAAAACGGGCCTGAACAGATTCTACATTATTAGTATAACTTGTATAATATGGGGGCCAAATAGTGGAACAATATTCCAAGGAGCTCCTTACTAGTGCGTTGTATAGTAAAATACTACTACTACTATTACGAAAAGGTTTTGACATACGAATAATAAAGCCAAGCATTCTTTTAGCCAACTATTTACTAACAATATTTTCAATATGATTCCGGAATGATAAGGATGTATCGAAAAGTACCCCCAGGTAACGTATGACCGACACTCTGGTCAGTACGGATCCGTCAATATGATAATCAAATTTAATGTAATTCACTTTATTCGTGAACGTAATAGTCTTGCATTTTTTTACATTGAGTGCCATACAGTTGTTCAAACATCAATGTTGAAGGACATCAAGATCTCTCTGAAGCCTCGCACAATCACTCAGGTCCGATATCCAACAGTATATTTTTAAATCATCAGCGTAGGCTAAACAATTACAATCTATTAAATCTAAAAGGTCATTTAAAAATACCAAGAAGAGCAAAGGGCCCAACTTAGAGCCCTGTGGAACACCAGATCGAGGAGAAAAAGGTACAGAATCATAACCTGCCAAGGCAACAATTTGAGAACGATTAATTAAATAACTCTCGAACCACCGCAACAGAGAGCCATGTATACCAGCGCAATTCAAATTGAATTTATGAAATTTATGAAATTTATAGAAAGAATTGAGTAATCAACGCGATCGAAGGCTTTTGCAAAGTCCGTATAAACAGCGTCAACCTGACCCCTAGCTTCAAAGGTGGTACTAATGAAAGTAGTGTAAATAAGTAAGTTAGACATAGTAGAACTGTTAGACACAAAACCATGTTGCTTCGAACTAATTATATGACGGAGGTGGGAATAAACTACATTGTATATGAGACCCTCAAAGATCTTTGCAAATTGTGATATAATAGAGATTGGTCTACAGTTAGTTACATCATTCATGCTACCAGATTTATGTATGGGGATAATGTGTGAGATTTTCCATAAATCAGGAAATGTACCTTCCTTAAGGGATTTATTGTATTTAATCTGCAGTGGCGTAACAAGAGCATCAATGCAGAGACGAATAAAAATAGGAGGAAGTCCATCCGGACCAGCTCCATTATTAAGATCCAGCCTTTTGATACTATCTCACTCTCAGTAATTTTAATAGAAGACATAATGTATTTCGACGAGGAGTAACCTGGACACGAGATAGTGGGCTGTTGATTAACACTGTAAACAGATGCAAAATAGTCAGCAAATAGATCAACAACACCACTACCACCCCTCACCTACACGATCACCCCACGCAACTTGATCCGGGACTCCTCTATAGGATTTATTAGATTTTGTATAACGCCAAAAAGCTTTTACATTTGTTTTTAGTTCACTCTCAATTCTTTCTATATAATCTTTAAAACAGATATCAATAGCTCTTGCAGCTCGTATCTTGTAACATCATTACTTAACGTCGCACATGTTGTCTTTAAAGGGTTAGGCAGAGGTGTGCCTAATGTACACTGACATTTCGCCAGTTATGTATAAGTCCCATGTAATAGGGAGCTAGCCTATTGCCGTTAACCGGGCATTAATCCAGAGTTTGTGACTGAAATTTATACCAAACAACAGAACGAGTAAAATAAAAGTTTGTAAAAACTCACACAGAATTCGTCATTGCTTTGGGTGTCTGGTCGAAAAATTGTTTGTCAATTTTGAATGGGATAACTAAAATACCAAACATCAGTACGAGTAAAATAAAAGTTTGTAAAAACCCATACAGAGTACGTCATTGCTTTGGGTGTCTGGTCGAAAAATTGTTTGTAAATTTTGAGGGGAACAACTGAAATACCAAACAACAGTACGAGTAAAATAAAAGTTTGTAAAAAACCCACACAGAATTCGTCATTGCTTTGGGTGTCTGGTCAAAAAATGGTTTGTCAATTTTGAAGGGGACAACTTGATATACCAAACGACATGGCGAGTAAAATAAAAGTAAAAACCCAAACAGACTGCTTTTGGTGACTGCGGTATCATACATACACTCACGCAAAACACGTCACCATTTTTTATTTGGAGGATGGGAAATCATTAAATGACTCCTCCCGCTCCAGGCAGAGCGGCAGGGAGTGTCATATCAGGAGGAGACAGAACAGAACAGCCAATAGGCACACAGGGACGTATACAACTGGGATAAGCCCAGTTGCCTAGCCCACGGATATTATTATCATTAATATTACTGGGTGGGAGTGTCAGACTTCTACTGGCTAAAGACCACCTCTGTTCCTTCTTAGTCCTTTGTGTCGAGGCCGCGGTATCTCTTTGGATACACCCGCAGCCCCGACGAGAAACACCCTCAGCTTCGCTGCAGATGGATAAGACATGTTCAAGTAACGGTAATGGTATTTCTAGTCGACAGCCGGTTCAACTTCACTATGTAAACTAAGTTTAAGTGAAAGCCAAGAACGAGATCGCTCCATAACTTTGCTTTAAGATATTATAATAACTAGACATGGGTCAGTATCTTAGTTTAAATGAGGGATATATTGAAACCCGCAATAGGGCATGCTTATAGGATACTAATTAAAATATGAACAAAAAAAAACACTGTTATAATAGACAGAACCATATCAAATATTTCGGAAAAGTCTCGCCACTCTTGCCATTATCACAGAAAATGTGCGCGGATCAATGACTTATAATATAAGTATTATACATTTTCCTTTCATATTTTAAAACTGACGAAGGGCAAAGATGAAAAAGAAACGTTTAATAACGTGAGATCTGGAGAGCGTGCTGAGACCATGTGACAATTACGTCACAAATTAAGGTTTTAGTTTTTTTTACATATTTGGGACGAGAATTGAATGCTGAAAACCCTCCTTGAATATGTCCCTCGTTTAACCTAACACCCTGTATAATATAGCTAGCTTGTGTATTATTATGTAAATGTCATGTATTGTGTAGTTTGTAAGTTTCAAAGGTTTCGTTTTGATGATTTACAAAGGTGAATATCGCACGATTTCTAATGTCTAACTGAGAGTACAAGGCTCAGGTTGTTTGAAAGAGATACCGCAGCCCCGGACACAAAGGGCTAAGAAAGAACATGGGTGGTTTTTAGTCAGTAGAAGTCTGACACGGGAGTGTCAGACTTCTACTTCTGGGTGGAGTGGAAGGGATTCCACTCCACCCAGAGCGGGAGGAGTCACAATCCTCCAACAAAAAAGTGTAGGATTTTCAGTCCTAAAATGTGTCTAGAAAATAGGTTTTAGATTGAATGCATCGTTATTCGAGTGGTCGCGAGTGCGGACGGTTGTGAATAATGTCCTGGGTTCGATAACGTGTAAAGTGGGTACAGATGAAATTATGAAATTGATAAATTTTTTAATTACGCCATCTATTATGTTCCATTAGTTTCGAACTATTACGAAAACGGTTTTTGTTAAGATGTTGCCAATAGTTAAGTCTCGTAATTTGTTGCTAAAGAAGTTTGCAAATTATTTCGTAATCAAAGTAACTTTTTGTAGCATTTCACGACCTCAATGTTTAACAATATAAAAAAAAGTATTGCGTAATATTATGTTCGAGTTAAAAAAAATTAACACTTAGTAACTACATGTATCCAGACAGAGTAGAATACGAACTTTCATAGAAACTAGCTTTCTATGAACTTTTTTTTATTTATTAATCACCTTACAACTACGATGACCGGTTTAACTTTAATCGATAGTGCCGCTACTATTCAAACGACTTTATAAGAAACTACTTTTTTTTTTTATTTGGCGGGTGGAAAATCATCAAATAACCCCTCCCGCTATTGGGCAGAGTGAAAGGGAGTGTCAGATTTCTACTGACTAAAAACCACCCATGTTCTTTCTTAGCCCTCTATGTCGAGGCCGCGATAACTAGTGTACAACCCGCGGCCCATAACAAACTACTTTAGAATTAAAACTAAAACAAACAATTATCTATTAACATCACAACACAAACTGATTATAACAATAACATACTAAGTATAAAAGGACCATTGCAATTCACTCAAATTGCATGAAAATACATCGATTCACTCATGAATCTCGTTTACAATGTGGATCGTTCGAGTGAGAGGGGTCATAGCCAGGTGATTGGTTCTGGCTTACTTGGGTACTAAAAATGTATGCTTGTCACAATATGATGTAAGTCAGCGATCAGATACTTTCTCAAACTAAACCAATTTTAAACACTATACGCAGTAACATGTCAGTAAGTTTAGCCTACATTGTGTTCAATCTTAGCCAGTGACAGGCCTTAAGCCTTACCTTCCAGCTCGGTAACCTACATTGTATGGGGGCTTATTGGCTGAACACTTCAACGATATCAGGGCTTGGACATAATATGCAGGAGGCTGTGGGAGGAAGGTCGAGAAATACGGAGGTGGTGGGAATTTCTGTTTATTTGGAGCCAATTTGATCTGAATACTTGGCTATCCTACGATGCAAACATACATAAAACGGCGACTTTGATTTGAGTTTTCTAAATATTTAAAACAGTCGACTTTTTAAGGTACGTTGTATATTTGTAATCAGAATTCAAACATAAATGTTAAGTTCTATCAAAGGAAACGATGATGAACAAATTAAAAGTGATTGTATTGACCTGTTTCCGTTGATCTGTTGTTAAGTGTCTGTAGAAACGTAAACGAAGCACTTCGAAATAAGTGGGTGTCTTCTTTCTTGTATATGCATCAAGTTTAAAATACCGCAAAAATGGTAGGCAACATTTTTGTAAGCCTGTCATGTGTCCCGCTGAAGGGCAAAAGTCTCCCTTTCTCTTTATAAACCTATCTATCTTGTGCAACATCTGGCCCGCAAACAAAATCAGATGTTTTATAACTCAATATGTACACCTACCTTAAAAATACTTAATTGACGATGATAATAAATAATAATAATACTTTATAACAAACACATTAATATTTCACAATATAATATAATTACGACAGTTTACTTATCAACAATTGAGTAACTAGCCGAGTTCAGATAACTTGATTCCTAAGATTCACTGTAGTTGTTCCAGCTTGAACCGATCTGCGCAAACTTTGTTTGTAACTGAGCCATATTGCTTCGGGACGAGTTACTTAACGGAAACAGTAACAGGAAAGCCTTTGCTTAGAATGCTTCTGGATATGGACCGGTTTTGTCGTATTTTCAGACAACTCAGTAATACATAATTATTAAGAAAAGGCCTCTTCTAAATACTTCTTTTTAGGACTTTATGAGGACCTTGTTTGACTTATGTATTTGTTATCTTTTATTACGGTCTGTAAAGTGAGAATAGCTCTTTTTTACACAAAGGCCTTCACTTCCTCCATCTAAACTTCTCTGTTTTGTGCAATTTCTGGCTACATTTTCCCCGTGAACATTATTAATAAGGTGTGTTGCAATTGATTGCTGGTAGGTATACGAAAGCAGTGGTGGCTCAGGAAAGCAGTGGTGGCTCGGTGGTAGCGGCCCCGACTTACGAACAGTGAGTCGTGGGTTCGAACCCAGTTAGGCGCATTACTTTGTGTAATTTATTTCATCACCACTGCTCTCAAAACGGTGAAGGAAAACATCGTGATGAAACTGGCATTCTTAGAACCAAAAATTCGAAGACATGTGACATTTACCAATCCGCACTGGGCCCGCGTAGTGGATTATAGCCCATCCCTCTCCTTGTGAGGAGGCCTGAGTCCCTGCAGTGGGAACATTATAGGCTGATGATGATACGAGTCCCACCCAGTCTTGTTTAAACTGTCATTTACAGTAGTCATAGGACTACCTTTGACGTCACTGACAATAGTGTAAGTCTGACAACCAGTCTTACCAAGGAGTACCTAGGTAAGACTGGTTGACTACCTATAACGACTGTAAATGACAGTTAGAACCAGTCCGGAGCTTTACAGGTCACGAAGGATAATTGATATGTTATATCTGGCCATCCATCTACAGATTGATCTTGGCAAGCGTTGGTAAAGCTTGGAAAACGACCCGTACAGCTGTTATCATTTGGCCAACGAGCTCTCAAAAGGTAAGATTTATATTTTAAAAGGAGAGATACATTTAACTCAAAACAAATTTTGTCAATGTTAAGTAGCAAGTATCTGTAATGGGGGAACATATCGCTTGTAAAGGCTTTCGCATCGCCAATGATACGGAAAGTGCGATGAAACGAACAGTACGAATTTGTTAAGGTTCCGTCTATTAGGATGTTTTTACCCGACTGCTACAAAGCCCAAAAGGAGGGGTGCGTGTGTGTGTGTTGGTATGTATGTCTTTTTCTTTGCTCCCTCATAACTCCTAAATGGATGAATGGATTTGAATAAAATATACGTCGTTAGATTCGTCTTAATAAACAAAGAAAAATGGCGGATTTTGGGGGCCATATCGCGGATTTTCCATTACCATCGAGTAGGACATATCAAAATGAAGATTAAAAGGAGATTACAAAAATATATGACACTAATAAGTTTTAAAATAAATTCAAAGTCACAAATCCTATTATAATTTATACGTCATATGATAAAAAAAGTAGTTAAAAAACCCGACTGAAAAGCAAAAAACAAATACATTTTTAATTTGTGTGTTTTGTTTTGTTTGTTTTCTTCCCGAATATTTTAATATTAAATCAGTCGGGTTTTTTAGTTTTTGAACTAATTTTTTTTTATTAATAATAATAATAATAATAATTTATTTAATCAAAACACAATGTTAACATCAAGTAAAATAGTAATTTCTATAAATGCACTTAACTTATTGCTAGTTAACAAAATAGGTAGGTGTTGCAACCAGCACCCTTACTAAGTTATGAAATAACTTGTATTAAGGGCAGTGGTACATGCCCATACATAAACAGGTTCACATATGAATTGCAGACAAAACAAGTGTTTAGAACTGAAGTTAACATAAAATTTACTTAAAGATAAGCATAAACATAAAAAAACATATTTTTAGAATTTAGAAAATTTAATTGATTCATTCGTTGATTGATTATTATTTGTAATTATTCGATTTTCATGACATTTGGATAATTCGTGTGTGTGTGTGTGTGTGTGTGTGTGTCTGTGTGTGAGTGTGTAACGAAGGTGGTGTGTGTTGTGTCAGAGCAGAATGTGTGTTCTATACTCGATGAGAGGGTTTAGGATTGGTTATTATCAGACAATAGCAAGCGTTCTGTATCTAAGTAGTTATTTGTAAGTAGGAAGTTTGTCACAGATTTCTTGACGGACGAGATCGGAAGTGAGTAAATTCTCAATCTCTTATTAAGTTTATTATATAATTGTGGCCCTTGGAAACAAAGAAATCGCTTCGTAAATGAGTACTTACATCTATAGTGCTGACAAACAATGTCTTTGCGTCTTTTAGTGATGGTGACATATGGGGTATATTTGTGTTGTAGTAGGACTGTATTAAGAATAAAGAGTTGTCTGACAGAATGTACTTTGCAATGTTTATATAATTCTTCAGTTGGGAAAAGTATAGGACGAAATGTGCTAACCTTTAACACGGCTCTTTGGGCCCTCTCCAATTTGAGCAAAGTGGTCTTAGGAGCACCACCCCAGGCAGAAACACAATATGATAGGAGCGATTGACAGAGGGCGAGGTACACCCTTTTGACAATCCGTGCCTCAGCCACATGACGGAGAGTCTTAAAGACGAATATAAGTTTTCTAACCCTTGCTGTCAGCAGCTCTATGTGGGCTGAGAAATTCAGATTGTCATCAAGAGTCACCCCGAGATATCTGACTGTGGGGGCACGTACGAGTTTAGGGCAAGAACATCCTGTGGTCCCTGAGCAAATGCTTGAGTGCGCTATTAGGGAATACGAATTCGGCGGCTGTGTAGACTGCCGTAGGGTAAAGCAGATTATTTTTGTTTTATCCGTATTGAGGGTAAGTTGGTTGTCATTAAGCCAGTTTAGAACTTGATTTAGTCCTCTCTGCGCCGCGTCAAAAGCCTCGTCCCAGGAATTGCCAATAAAGGTGAGTGCAGTGTCATCAGCGAAGGAAGAGATTTTTCCATTTTGGAGAAGCAGATTACACAGCTGATTCACGTACACTAGGAAAAGTGTGGGACCGACTACACTTCCCTGAGGAACCCCAAAGGTGACCGGAAGCTCCCCACTCAGATAATTGGAGATTTTTACGCACTGAGTTCTATTGCGTAGGTAGTCAGCAAAGATTCGGAGTGGGAGGCCACGTATTCCCAGTTCCTCTAGTTTCGACACTAGGTTGGGAATAGAAACTGTGTCGAAAGCTTTTTTTAGATCTAAAAAAATTGACAGGATTTTCTTTTTTGAATCAATGTTAGTGACTATGTGATCTGTTAAGTTTAGAACAGCATCATTCGTCGACTTATTTCGTCGGAACCCAAACTGATTAGGTGATAAAAGGTTCATATCCTCAAGGTATTTAATGAGTCTCTTGTTTATAATGCGTTCCAGGATTTTAGACATTGAGGGTAAGACAGCAATGGGACGGTAATTATTAACACAGTTTCTATTCCCACCCTTATGTATAGGATGCACAATAGCTTTTTTAAAGTACAAAGGGAATACACCTGTGCTGAGGCAGAGATTAAATAAATATGTCATTGGGGGGACAAGCAGCTTTTTATAACGTTTCAGAAACTTAGTAGAGATACTGTCCCATCCAATAGCAGCATCAGTTTTTAAAGACATGAGCAGCGCGTCAACCTCATCTTCATCAGTGTCGACCATCACAAACGAGTGTAGCGGCGCATGTGCGGCATTAGTGACATGTGGAGGGCGTCCGCTATCAGTCGGATAAGTAAAAACACTCGCGAGGTTTCTTCCCATGTCGACAAAAAACTTGTTCACGGCATCCACTGACTGTTGGGGAGAAACCGAAGAGCCAAGTAAGTCAGTTGTGGGATTTTTAGAAACTTCCGTGTTTGTAACCCTCTTTATAATTTTCCAAACTTTTTTGTTATCATTGGCAGCCTCACTCAACTCCGCCCTATCGTACTCCCTTCTAAGATTTTTAATAATTTTAGTGCAGTAGTTCCTATATCTTTTAAATGTAATTTTTAGCACATGATTATTTGGTGATAGTTTCAGTTTTGCGTGCATTGCATCCCTGTTGCGCGTGCAACGAAGCATACCAGGAGTCATCCATGGTTTAAGTAAGCGTTTGTGATTTGGGACTTTAACTATTACAGTGTGAGCGAGTATAATATTAACAATGGTGTTGATGAAATATTGAGTGGCTTGATTAGCATCTGTATATTTATAAATTGATTGAAAGTCCACGCTATTCATTTCAGAGTCTAATGAATTGTAATTAACTCTTGAAATGGTTTTGACGCCAGTATTGAATGGTTTACTTTGTTTAAGACAAAGCAAGACAGGGTTATGGTCTGTCACACAAGAGTCAATTACTACGGTGAATGCTAACGCATTTGTCCTGAGCATAACATGGTCCAGACAAGCGGAGTCGCGAGTAGGGTAAGTATGTGCAGGAAGAAGTCCATGAAAAGCTATCAAGTTCAGATAGTCGGAAATACGATTAGGGCATGGGGTACTGCTAATGTCAAGGTTTACATCACCAAGAATAACTATATTTTTATATGAAGACAAACTAATTAAAAGAGAATTTAAAGATTGCAAAAAGTTACTAATGTCTAATATAGAAGGTGACCGGTATAAGCATATAAACGCTTTGTCTATGCCGAACGTCAGTACAAGGCAACTTGCGTCCATAAAATCAGGTTCCACAACAGAATAGCTGCCCACATTCTTAACATATAAGATGACTCCATCATTCTGATTTTTTAGTTGAGTAGAGCAGTAGTGCGAGTAATTTTCGATTGTCGCAATGGCACTGTTTGATTTGACATAAAATGAATCGCAACTGCACTAATGATAATCACACGACCTACTTACGAGCACCCACACCACAGCGTGCTTTTACAGATTCGTGATATTTTGAGCTCTCAGCTTGGACGACATTCAGTGTCCGATCGCAGTGGAGTTGAGATGTCCTGGAACTATACCCGATTATTGTGCCCATTGTGTTATTATTATTGTGCCCTTGTGTGACACATTTTTTTTTAATTTTCGTTGCTCGAAACCCATTTTTTGCCCACGTAATGTTCCAGTCTAACGGAATAAATCCTGATAATCAGATTTTTTAGTAACAGAAGAATAAAAACACAAACCGTTCGTCAGCTATGATGTAATTTTTCCGAGGGCAGTTGGTACCTTTAGATTATATGGTTTAGTAAAATAAAAGTTTTACCGCAAGTAAGGTAGCCCTAGGCACAGGGAGAAACCGTATCAATTAGCACGGCTCGGAAAACTAAACTGCGTAGAGCTGTTATATAAGTTTTGTACAGCCAGTATTAGCAATTAGCTGCCATATTGGTTGAGATTTTTTTTCAGAACACAAATCGGTCGAATTGTATATTTAATTTACTTTTCTCATATCGTAAAATTCTATTATTCGTATTCAAAAACTATTAATGCAAAGGGGACTGTAGTGTATACGTAGAAGTTTGTACATGGTATTAATTGAGATAATAATCATCTGCTGATCCATTAATGCTAATGCAAGATGTGAGACGGGTATTTACTACTTTCGTCTACGATTAGTACGGTTAGTACTTTCGTCTACGAAACCCGACATTGCCAATATTTTTGTTAAAACTCAAGATCTTCCTGTATTATAATTAAAACGTTGTACTGATAAAATGTGTGTGCTCTGCGAGAACACTCGTTGCAATTTTATTGTTACATACCATATTATAACTCTTCCTTTCTACAGAAATTCATTAATCAGCGCTATCTAAAAGTGTCTATTTGAATAATTTGTATGATATTCATTAATAATACCCTTCTCACGTTCCAAATATGTACGTCAAATGTTAATTAAGGTGCGTGTATGTATAATGTTCAGGTAGATTGTTTGGTCTGTAACAGTACTATTTACCTATGAAGGCACTATTTGGGGAAAGCTCCTTAATATTTGATTATGTATCGGGTCTTGATTTATTTATGGTTGTCTTGTCATGTTTACGGTTAACAATAGAGCTGGTTTCTAGATTTTAGGTAGTGGATTAGTTATTTCATGCGTATACTGCATTATTATCCACGTTAAGGGAAAAGTGCCATGGTATTTTTTTTTATTGGGACAAGCCCGCCTCACTATTCCCAAACCACTGTAACTTCTGTAAGCCAGAATCAACAGTGGCGACCACAAGAAAAGCGCCGAGACAATGAAGCTTGACGAAGTCCCAGAGAAATGTTTGACTGTCTTGGATCCCGCAACAAAATTAATCAGAAAAGAATAGCGGAGGAGTAGGAAAAACAAAAATTTCCACTTCCCTCCATATCAACAGGAGACAGAAAAGAACAAGGCCAATAGGCACACAGGGACGTATACAACTGGGATAAGCTCAGTTGCCTAGCAGCACGGATATTGTTGTCATTAATATTACTGGGTCCTAAGTTGTGAGTTGTTATAGTTGATTCCAATAATAGGTATGACAAAAATGCTTGAACGCACGGAAATTTGTTCTAGTTTCTACAAGGTCTGTATAGTAAATAACTCCGGATGTAACCTGTACACTATCCAACATAATATACGTTCATTCTGCCAAAGACTACACTCCCATAAAATGTGATGTGCAGATTGTTCATATTCGCAGTCAGATGTAGAACATTGACAAAAAGGCGACGAAACAAGCTTAAAGGAAAATAATTTACTCTTAAAGTTACCATGACCAGTGAGAAATTGGGCAACACAGTGATCCACCTCCAACCATGTTCTGGCCAGCCGCTCACGAACGGATGGAAAGAACTGGTGGAGGTGTCGGCCTTTGATGGAATTATCCCACCTAATTTGCCATTCTGACAAAAGATACTCCCAGACGTCAGTCTGTGGTTTAAGTAATCTAGCTATTTTAGTATGGTCATGTTGTGTTAAAAAGCCTGCGTCCGCGGTCTCCCGTGCGCAGTAGTACATTGAAGCACGGCGGCGCTGCACTTCAAGATCGACTGGAAGTACCCCTGCCAGTACCGGTAAGGCTTCAGTACTAACCGTCCTATACGCTTTACACAAGAAAATCAAGGCCAGAAGTGCCAAGGTAGCCGACTAAATTCATTTTTTTTTATTTAGCAATTATCAGGTCAGTCTCCTTGCTGTCAACGGTCAGAGCTGCAGAGAGAAGTACCTCCTCACTGTGTCTGTCGTGTCCAACAGTACTGCTTTCTGCTTCAATTCCTTGACCCAGCCACGTAATTAGAGTCTACAACATGTTGGTCGAGACTCATTGCTATCAGTTTAAATAAAGAGATGATCTTCGAAGCATAGCTAGTAGCAGTTAAGTGAGTTGTAGAGTACGCGTACGCGTACGCTTTGAGAGGCGTACGATTGGACAGATAATTATTTAGATCTGTTCATTCATAATCAGTGTTCTGCTGGCCACCCATCAGTACACACTGATTACGTATAGATCATGTTGAAGACGTGTCCAAGCTATGCCTCAAACTTCTACACTGGGGACTTGGGGACATTTTCTAAGAAGTAGTAGCGACATCGCGAGGGAATCGTGCCTTTGCATGTGATGTTTTTGTTATTAAAATGAAATGTAGACTTTATTCAAACATTGGATATATTGTACAATTTTGCATTATATTATCAATTTCCGACGAATTATTATTATCAGAAAGTTGAATTGACTTTATGACCAATATGTACCTTATCTTACCATAATTATGTATGTGACTTATTGCATGTAAAATTAGTAAAAATGCATGTGCTCCGTGAAGAAATAATTCTAGCGTTAGTATCACAAAACCAATAATATTATTGTACAATTATTATTAAAGTAGGTATGGGCTATGGTGACACGTTTTCGAGCATTACACAATGCCCTTGTTTCACAAAAACACCGATTACGTCTTAAATTACAGCAAACAAGTTGACCCCAAGATTTCGCAACAAAATAAGGGTGCGAAGAAGTACTTACCTAAAAAATCGTTTGTCCTGCGGTCTTCTTAAGAAATTTTTAATTTGAATGTTTTCCTGTTTCATACTTTCTTAAGTAGTTCCAAGGGTTTCTATCCCCTTGTGTTTTGTAACGGTACCCTAAAAGTAACGTCTCCTTCGATACTAATACAATTTTCCGCGCGACTGCTCACAGTTAACGAGAAGTTCTTAATTTGACGTGCTCGATATTTTTTTATTGTTAGCTGTTTACCGGTAGTTCAACAAGTTCTTGATGTTATCGAGTGCGTTTTTCAAAATCGATTATAAATAGTGCTACTATTATTAGGATAAAAATATAGGGATGTATTACCAAATACTAATAGGGGATAGGACAAAAAATATTAGTCCGGCAGATAGATTTCCATAAAATATTAAACACGTATTTTTTCTTTTTTCACAAAAAGAAAAAATGAAGAATTCCTCAAAAACGTCACAGGTCAGTACACTTTTTACGTACAAATGACGTCACGATCCCCCACTCATGATCTTTGACGCGTTTTATCTTCATAATTTTTTTTAAAACTAAATCCGACTGTCTCTATAATTTTTCAGATAATTTGATAAATTATAGAGGACAGCCGGAGTCGCATGCCACTGATACCTGATGCTTATTTATGGCGTTCTCATTGATACAGAAGTCAGGAGCTAGTTGCCATTTATAGCAAGGTGGCATGCAACTACGACTGTCCTCTATAATTTATCAAATTATCTACTTACTAGACGATTTTTCTTGTTTAATACTTTTAAGATCGCGGTTATATTAAACTTATTTTTTTATTAGAATTTTATTTTTGTGTGTTATTCAATAAATAGGTACGTAAGTATTTGTTACTTTCATAATGTAATATTCCTCTTAATGTTGGTTTGTTATTTACATTATACGAGTAAATAACACAGACTAGACCGCGAGAACTCTTTGACCGCAATCTAATCGTTTATGTTGACTTGAACTATAATATAATATACAATAAACATATTTGTGATGTACTCGCCAAGACCTTTCATTTGATACCAAACATGTTATGATTATCTCAATCAAATTTTTTTCGAGCTTAGAATTTGACATTTAAATTTATATAGCTTAAGTCACCCGCGCTATTCTTACGAATCTATTGACACCTCATTCATTAAAATACGTTCAGTAGTGTAGGCGATACGGTGGAACATACAAACATACATAGACTGCCAAAATCATTACCCTTCCTTTTGGCTTCGCCGTAGACGGGTAAATATAATAATTGTACGAATATGAAATACAAAATTGATGTTAAAATACACTGTAGCGAGAAAAAATACATTGTATGAAGAGGAAAGTACGTAAGTTATTTTTGACGTACATTTGTTACCTCGAATTCAAATATTCATTCCACGAATATTTTTATGGTACTAATGATAAAAGTGCATTTATTGAAACAGTTATTTTTTAGCGATATGCGAATCGCAAATATGTGCAACACTTTAACTTTGGCTCGTTTGGAGCTGTGTTTGAACGCGCGTCGTGTTGACTTTTAGAGTAAATAGTGTGTTCTTTATTTGATCAATGGATATGCATTTTTATTTTATGTATGGTATCGGCAATCTATTCCATGTAAAAATATTGATTTAATAAATGACAAATAAATATATTTAGGGCATCGTGCTAACAATTACTGGTGTGCGTATTGGTGATATTTGCCAAATAACGATTTATATTCTTATTTTTTTTTTTGGACTGGATGCCGACCTCAACATAGTAATTAAGGCTAGGCAGGTGATTATTCGTTCTATGCCAGTTATGAATCACATTTTAATATTTTTATTTTCCAACTGTCTTTCGATTTTTTAAACAGCTTTGTTGTCAAACCTATTGTTTTTTTATGCTTTATCATTTTAATGTAATCTGTGAAGATTAAGGCATAGGTATTCCTAATAGTTTACACTGACTGAACGACTGTCCACAGATAATGGCTGGGACCAACTGCTTTACGTGCTCTTCGAGGCACGGAGGAAACTAACACGGAAACACTTAGGCCAGCGCGGCTTTACCTGAAAATCGACTCAAGTGGCTGTTTTTATTTGACGGCGCGGTTAACGCCGTGGCTCAAGCAATGAACTGCTATGCTTCGTGTCGAGGGTTCGATCTCCGCATCATCACCATCATCATCATTTCAGCCAAAAGACGACAACTGCCAACTGAAACTGCAACTGCTGACGACAGCTGTCGCCACATTGACTGGTCCCGTGTGTCTCGCATCCAGCGGGGACCCCCCCGCAACCTTCACCCAAGTCATCGGTCCACCTAGTGGGAGGCCTTCCAACGCAACGTCTTCCAGTTCGCGGTCGACACTTCAGAACTTTTCGGCCCCATCGCACATCCGTTCTGCGTGCCCTGCCCATTGCCACTTAAGGCTGGCGATTATTCGGGCAACGTCGACCCTCACACGGAACAAATATTTGTATGATGTACAGATAGTTGTTTCGGGTCTGGGTATTTGTGTATGTGAGTTTATATGTTTGTGAACGCGCCCACGATACAGGTGTAATAGAGATGTTTACTGACTTAAAAAAATATGATTCTAATTAGTCCGTCTGTTAGATTATCGATAAATATTGGATACGTAAACGTATTTTTTGTTTTATCAAATCAATATAAATTTAAGGAGATAAAAGGCGTCAAAGATTTGAGTAGGGGGTTTTCGTTGTTGTTGTTTTGTACGTCACTCACCGGTAAAAAATATCATACTAATGTTTTAGAAAATGACATCACACGAGTTTTCAAAGCACTGTATCGTCTTCATTGTTTGTTTACGTAAAAAAAGAAAAAATACGTGTCCAATATTTTTTGGAAATCTTACTGACGGACTAATTAGATTTTTTTTTGGTAACTACCCTATTCCTAGTGTGCCATGATTTCTTCTAAGGCTCCTTCTTTTTTTTAAATAACATTCATTTGCGATACTCGGAATCGGACTTCCTCGATGGTCTAGTGAGTTGCAAGCGCAATTGCTGTGCATGAGGTCCTGGGTTCGAGTCCCAAGTCGGCCAAAGTGTTATTGGGTTTTTTTAATTAGGATTTTTTCAATTACAGCCACCGAGTTGGGATTTATGCCCGATTGATAGCAATAGGCTTCCCCCTATTAAATGTCAATGTCATAAGAACAATTCATAAAACAAAACTACGAACTACGAGTGCAATACGTCATTCCGAAAGCCACCACGCCGAACCTACACGCCGCCGAATGCCCGCAACGACGAACACTGCGAGCATGAAAGCACGCAGCGACGCACACCACCACAACGAATGCACGAGACTTCGAATCACGGAACAACGAATGCACGCCGCAACGCGCAACCGCCATATGTCATCAGCGATAAAAAGTACCACACACCTGCCACAATGACGTAATATCATATTAAATTCATAATTATCCTTAACAATACATTCTAACAGGAAACATAAAAACCATCCACCTACTTAAATCATACCAAAAGCATGGTATCAATAAACATGCAATTTCTGTGTCAGAGAGTGACATCCGACATTGCGTGCGTTTACTTTCCCGATTGGCTATCAGAATCAATATTGTGCGTTTGTGGGCCTTGTTTATGTACATAGAGAGACGTAAGTCCATTAATTTCTTTTGTGGCATTGTTTACTGGTTTACTCGGTCAAGTCATTAAATTGTACCTACTGTTGAACATTGACGTAAAACGTAACCCAGATTGAAAACAAAAGAAAGGGTATCCTATATCCCGACGGGGCTGCGGGTTGTTAACTAGTTACCACGGCCTCGACATATAGGGCTAAGAAGGAACATGGGTGGTTTTTAGTCAGTAGAAGTCTGACACTCCCTTTCGCTCTGCCCAAGAGCGGGGTATCCTATATCCCGTCGGGGCTGCGGGTTGTTCGAAGGACATAACGCGGTTTCGGCACTAAGGGCTAAGAAGGAACATGGGTGGTTTTGTTTTTGACACTATCTGCCTAGAGTGAGAGGGGTCATTTGATGATTTCAAACATTCAAAAAAAAAAAACTATCCTATATACTCTTTTAACTCTTTTTTTTTGCTAATGGCAACTAGCAGCTGAGTTCTGTATCAATGAGAACGCCATGAAGGAGCATCAGGCATCAGTGGCATGCGACTACGGCTGTCCTCTAAAATAATTATCTACTTACTAAACGATTTTTCTTGTTTAATACTTTTAAGACAGCAGTTTTATTAGTCTGTGTTTTTATTCGTAGTCGGTTTTAGTTTTTAAACTTTTTATTTTTTATTTTATCAAATCAATAAAAAAATAAAAAGATAAAACGCGTCAAAGATTTGAGTGGGGGTTTGTGACGTCACTGACCGGTAAAAAACGCCATTCTACTGTCTTAGAATATGACGTCACACGAGTTTTCAAAGCACTGTATCTTCTTCATTGTTTGTTTACGTAAAAAAAAATGTATCCAATATTTTTTGGAAATCTATCTGACGGACTTATTAGATTTTTTTTTGTTAATTACCCTATTCATCCATATTTTATATTTCCTTTCTCGTCCTCTCCGTTCATTAGTATTAATATATCACTCTCTTTTAGTCACACTCGTTTTATTCGTCATTACAATGTCCGTACCAAGATAGACGACCTTTCTATTTTCCAGTACGAGGCGCCACTTTCAAAGGTACCTCTAATTTTCTTCTTTCTTTCCAGCTTAAACACTAAGAAGTGTCGAAGGGTCGACATTTTGGGGGACTGTCTCTTGTAAATAAGTAAAGCAAATTTTAACGTTCGAAAAGTCCTGATTATCAGCCTAGTTTGAATAAATGACTTTTGATTTTGATTTTATTAACCAATCTTGTCACATCAATCTCACCATTATCTTGTCAAATACTTACCTAAAACATGTTGCCTAAAATACCATATGAAATATACATATACTTACTCGTATTAATCATATGGCCAGAGGTCGCATTTGATAGAAATGTATGGATAGAGAAAGTGGAGGCCTTTGCTCAGCAGTGGGAGTGTATGTATTGTTAGTAAATAAATTAATTGAATTGAATTGAATTGTAAGCATGTAAAAAAAACTCGTGTACGCTCAGTAAAATGTACCATAATAGGAATGTTTCCTGACTAAACAAAATAATGATCATGATGATTCTGTTTAGTCTGTCAGTTAGATTATCGATAAATATTGGATACGTATTTTTTGTTTCATCAAATTAATAAAAAACTAATAAGATAAAAAGGCGTCAAAGATCATGAGTTGGGGCTTTTGACGTCACTACGTGGTGAAAAATGCAGTGAGATGTGACGTCACACGACTTTCTAAGCACTGTATCGTCTACATTTTTGTTTGTTTATGTGAACTACCCCATTATTAAGAAATTAAGTTCTATATTTTACGCGTACCTTTTCTCTTCAGACTTTGAAGGCACAAGGAAGCGAAGAAGACGATTTTGGTGACTGTCTTTTGTTACTAAGGCACCCACTTAAGTCCACTTTGAATAAATGAATTTTGAAGAGACTTGATCAGTATTTTACCGTCGTTCAATGACCCAATTAGTAGGCAGATCTGTCGTCAGAACTTTGAGAATATTATGAAATGAACAACAACTATGTATATTTTGGTTTTACGATGAAATTAGCTCTGTGGGGCCGACTGCTGTATATAGTTCATACATATTTAATAGTTATTTAAAAGGTTATATTATTTAAAACTTTTTTCACATAATTATACAGGGTGTAAATTAACCCTTAACACATACGTCAACCAAGCATTCTGTACATCAAACTAAGTACCCCTACGCAAAAATGTTTGCTGGGAAACATCATTTTTTTTTTGGTGTCAAAAATTACATTTTAGGTTAAAACTCAATGTAGCACTCTTAAAACATTGTGCTAGGGAACCTGAACCTGAAAAACTAGTATTTTCAAAAACAGCTGTGCAAAATTTGGAACTTTGACCCCCAATATCTCCGTAACTAGAGGGTTCCTAGCTATGGTCCAGAACAAAAAAATTATCACAGTGGTGGGGAGAACAAGTACACTTTTTTTTTTGGGTGGAAAATCATCGAATAACCCCTCCCGCTCTTGGGCAGAGCGAAAGGGAGTGTCAGACTTCTACTGACTAAAAAGCACCCATGTTCCTTCTTAGCCCTCTATGTCGAGGCCGCGATAACTAGTGTACAACCCGCGGCCCCGACGGGAGAACAAGTACCCTTCGTTTGCGTTAAGGGTACTTTACACCCTATAGTTATAATTATTGACAAACAATTCTGGTTTTTTCAAAAACTAAACCTCGCTCTGCAACTTTAAAAGAATACTAATGAAACAAAAATATACGACAGGCCATCAATGTTACCTAGGTTAGTTTAGAGTTTCAATGAAATCGGAGACCAATTTTCCAGTATAAGTTGGTCTCCGAAGTATGCTAGGTCAAAATCGATTCAAACGCATGGATAGCCTACTTTACTATCAACATAGCCAGTTTCGATTCTATTAAAAAAATACACACACACAGATACCGCCCCTTTTTTCTCATCAGCATTTTTCTTCAATATCTAAAACAAGACAAAATCATAGTGCTCCAAATACCAGCCCTCAATAACGGATCACTATCAATATGTGGTGTGCGTTTCCTTAGGTTCGGTCTGCCGAATCTCTGAGGGAGGACATTTTTGTCACCGTACGTGCGTAAAGATGGTTCGACAACGCAGCTTCTCTGATTTTTGTTCTGCATTTACACCGGAATTTTGATCGAATTGCTTTAGGGCTTTATGGAAAGGAATTTATTGTTCTTTTCAGTTTTTTTTTGCCTTGGATCGTTTTGTTTTATGCTTAGTGCAGCTGTACACTTAGGGTATTTTTGTGTTTTTTCACGCTGTTACAAATAACTTAACTTTCATCACTATGCTCAAAATATGTTGTTTACTAATTTACACGTCAGTTAAACCTTAGATAAAACTAATAGACTGACTGCCGCACTCAGAGAGCTTTAATGATTTCTTAGGCTATAATAATAGGCTTAGTAATGGTTTTGATAGTTTCGTCATACAAAATTATGTCAAACCTTTACTAAGTGGCTGCTTATAATTATTTAAGCTTTCTGAGTGCGGCAGTTAGTACCGGTTTTTCAATCGCCAGTTAACTTTTACCTGAGGAATAAATGTGATGTTTTGACAGATTGTCTACACATAAACTGTCATAATGACAAACTTATTCGTCAGATAAAAGTTAACAGGCGGTTGGAAAACCGGCTCTTAGGGCTGTTTTGTTAATAGTCAGATAACTTTTATCAGAGGAATAAAAATAGCGGTTTGACATATTTTCTAGATAAAAGTTATCTGACTATTGAAAAATCAGCCCTTAATGATTTAGAATCAGAAAAGAAACTAACATTATTTTACAGATTTTTTTACAAAAGCGCGTACTGTACTACTGTAGATTTTTTTATTAATCAGAGAGAAAATGTAGTAACAAGACCCGTCTAAACACTTTTTCTTTAAATTAGACATATAAAATAACCTTACACCGAACCTATTAAAACACGACCACACACATATTTTCCAAAGTCTGCCCTAACAAGAGGCCTCGTCAAAAGTTTGAGCATATTAAACTTAAGTATATAATAATAAAAACAGAGCGTCTAGAAACACGGCTACTGTACTGTATAACTTGAAACATTTTCTATAAAGTTTATAAGTAATTCTGCTAAGAAACGCGAGCAACGGCTGAGGAAATAAGCAAGCAATCTATGCTGGTACTATAAATTTCCGCTGGGTTGAGCAGAGAAGATAAGTTTTGAAATGGTGCAAGAAAACGTTACTACTTATGACTTCAACTAGTTTTCGATGGAGTTACGGAAGACAGGATTTTTTTTTATGCGTTAAGGGGAATGAGGGTCTCGTGTCGTTCGATAGAAAAATAAAAGTACGTGGTTTTTAAAAGCGTTTGTTCTCATGTGAGGGGTAAATTGTACATGGCTGCACGTTGTTCGAAAGAGATACCGCGGCCTCAGCACAAAGGGCGGAGAAGGAACATGGGTGGATTTTAGTCAGTAGAAGTCTGACACTCACTACCGCTCTGCCTAGAGCGAGAGGAGTAATTTGATCATCAACATCATCAGTTCAGCCAAAAGACGTCCAATGCTGGACATAGGCCTACCCCAAGTACCGGTCGCCGTCGGCCGGTAGACCGGTCCCGCACGTCTTGAATCCAGCGGAGTCATTTAATGATTTCCCATAATCAAAAAAAAAGGGTTAAGAACATTACGCTACCCAAAACTATAACATTTTCCCAATCAACTATGAAATCAATGCTATAACGATTAACATGATAATCTATTGAAAAAAAAATATAGATAAACTATCTATATTTTTTTTTTTGAGCAATGGTGCTCAGTGGTATTGGCCCCGACTTACGAACAGCAGACGCAGCAGCAGCAGCCGCAGAGCAGGAGCAGCAGTCGTGGCTTCGAACCCAAGCAGGTGGGCAGGCGCGTTACTTTGTATAATTTAATTATTCACAACTTCTCTCAAAACGGTGAAGGAAAATATCGTGAGGAAATCGGCAGTGGACTGGTGCAGCACTGGGCTCGTTAGGTGGATATATAGCCCTCAAATAGATAGGAGGCCTGAGTCCCTGCAGATAGAACGTTTTAGGCTGATGATGATGATGATGAATGGCTTGATGTGCTGTCGTCTGTACCTACGTAACAGCGCTTCTTAATGGGGCGCTTATTATTAACTGCGAACTTTTATTTTTGTAGAAAAAAGTATTTATGATTGCTAAAATAGATGTTTTCGAATACGTGTTTAAAGTTCATAATTTTTCAATTAACAGCATAAAGTTTTTTAAGTTCTTTAAGGTCATTGTCTCTGCTTCTTGATCGTATCTAAATGTCATTGATCTGAATCAAAATATTGTTTTAATCCTATTTTAGTTTTAAAAACAAACTGTAATATTTTGGTAATCAAGCATCTGAAATGATAAGTTTGTTATTAAACAACACGCCTTGCATTGTATAACTAACTGCGGTACCCAGAGATATGTAATGATTACTTAAGCCGTCACTTAGTACAGATTTGACATATAAAAGCTTCACTAAATTGTCAAAATTCTTACTAAGTGACTTAATAATAATAATAATAATATAGCCTTTTATTCCGAAAACCAGACACTAACAATAATGGTTAAAACAAAAGTCACAATATGTCTCGAATGTCGGTGTGCCTCGTGGCATAGGCCTCCTCTAACAGTTTCCATTGACGTCTGTTTACGGACAGAAGTGATGGCTTAAGTAATCATTAAACGTCTCTGAATGCGGCAGTTATTAGACTTCGGACGCACTCTAAAAGCAAGTTTAAATTTATAAACTGTAAGGATTATATTCCATAATCTGAAGTATTACATAAACAACTAAAATATTTTATTCATGAAACGTTAAAAATATTCAGTTTCTTATTTTGTCGAATGATTTACATTCAAGATCCAATATTTTGTTAATTTTAAATGCTTTCATACACGCTTTTTCCACATAATCTAAGTCCAAATCTGAACTAAACCTCGCATGTCTGGTCGAAATAAACATAGAACATTACGGCACGGTGTAAAGGATGATATTTAAGGAGCGTTACACACTTGACACGCGTTGTCACGCACGGAGCGCCGAATCTGAAATAGTTACACTACACGACAGGGATGCTGAACCTTTTACTACTCTTGCTATATTAAAGCGCGTAATAAACTTGCCAGTAAAAACAAAACAAAAATATGCATATAGCTTGCATTGTTGCATATATTGTATATTATTATAATTATATTCATATTATTTTATTATTATATATTAATATTGTTAGGTCGAATGCTCAGCTTAAAGTCCTGCGTTTGATTTCCAGATTGGTAAAAGTGTTATTTGGGTTTTTCATTCAGATATCAGTCTATAAGTTTGAATTTGTATTTGGTTTATGACAATCAAATAGGCAAAATCACAGACTTAACACTGGGTGGATGAAATGGCGGCAGGTCATGGCAACAATATGCGACTCCCGTATTCCCCATAAACTTGTGGAGAAGATTTACGAATTCAGGGTTAGACCTGATGTCTTATATGGATCAGTATATTTTGCCACAAAAGGGATAAATTAAAAGCAAATGCAAATGTCTGAGATGAGAATGCTTATGGGGATATGTGGTGTAGCGCGATTGGATAAAATAAGAATGATTACATAAAAATAAGTCAAATTTGGCTAACCATTTCCCAAATACGTTGGCTTCTAATAAAACGCAGATTTTACCAGTATTTTATAAATATAGGTACAACGACTGTCAGTGGCTTTCATGATCGAATTGCTGGTACGAAACACAACTATTTTGAAAAAAAAATGGATATTAATACGAATACCAGTATTATCAGGAATAAAACAAAGGGCACTAAAGAGAAATCATACTTCTTTAAATCAATGTTTTTCCACAATTTTCTGTTACGTATCATAGGTTCCCCATCCCTGATATGCGACGTAAGAATTCTTTAGCTATTCGATTATTGTTTGCTCAAATTTTCTATGTTTTCTTTCTAAAAACGAAAGATTCCTTTCAACAATTTTTGTCTCCATTTCGAAGATGTTTTTGTTATGTCGCTATGTCGATTCAGTTCAATGGCTTTGTGAAGTGATTTTTGGTAAAGAAGTTCCTTTCAATTTGTTATTTTAAAAGAACTCAATTTAACTTATGAATTAATGATAATAGAACAAGTTTAAGTTTGTTCTTTTGCTGATAATTATGTTGTCACTTTTATGTCATGAAAGGAAGTTTTTGATTTTTATTTTATTATTCAAGGGGGGTATTATAAATAGGGTTCTTTATTAGTTTTAAGTTTGCGAAACTGCTGTGCATGAAGTCGTGGCTTCGAATCCCAGGTCGACAAAAGTATATTGGGTTTTATACATCAGTAGCAGCCATGGAGCCCGGATGTGTGCTATTATGGGACTTTATCATAACTGGCAAAATATGGATGTATGTGTGTAGCTACACTTCTGCCTCACCGTTTGGGGTTTACAGGTATGATGTTATGTTTTGTGTATTCAATCAGATAGGTATTGTAAAATACTTTTGTTTTTTTTGTAGAAAAGGGATGAAAGAAAGTAACCTACCTTTTTTTTGCGGGTAGAAAATCATCAAATAACCCCTCGCGCTCTTGGGCAGAGCGAAAGAGAGTGTCAGACTTTTACTGACTAAAAACCACCCATGTTCATTCATTCCTTCGTAGCCCTATATATCAAGGCCGCTGTATCTCTTACAACACCCCTCAGCCCCGACGGGTACCGTACCTACCTTAAATAAACAAAGATGAATTATCTCCAACACACCTATTAAGTTTCTACCAAAAACATTAGAGCTAGAAATACCTAAATTCAAATACAGACACCCGGGGCAATTCTATAAATATTTCGTACTAATTTAGCTACGGAACCTGAAACGATCCCTTCATATTGAATTCGTCACGCACTAGACATATTTGTCATACCGAAAATTTTGGGGGCAAGTGAACCCTTTGACCGGCTCCCGTCATGCCGCGCCACTTTACTGTATAAATAATTAATTATGTACGTGTGTATTGCTCTTAACTTTAGCTGGATCAATATTTATGCATAGTGAGGCGCATTGTTTGGTATTTGTCGATGTTATTTGGTATGAAGTGATGGGGTATGGTTTGAGGTTAGTTTTTGTCGAGATGAAGGAATTATCATCACCAGCCTATAATGCAGGCACATGAGAGGGAATCAATATAATATGTTTCATAACTCGACGCTAAAATTATGTGGTGGAACTATTCTTTGAACAAAACAGAAATATATTAAGACTAGCGGACCTGGCATACGTCATCCTGTCCGGCCAGCAGCGCTACCTACCGGGTCCAATTGCGAATCTAAACCATCCAGCTCGAATCCACTGGAAAACACACAATTTTTTTATCCAAATCTGTCCTGCCGTTCAGTAGGAGTTCAGTACAAACACACGTATAGAAGAAAGAAAGATTTTTCAAAATCAAAATCAAAAGTCATTTATTTAAATTAGGCTGATAATCAGCACTTTTCGAACGTCAAAATTTACTTTACTCTACTTATTTACAAGAGACAGTCCCCCAAAACGCCCACCCTTCGGCACTTCCTAGTGTTTAGCTGGAAAGAAGAAGTGACGGAACCAACTCCCCAGCAACACATTCTGTCTGTTATGTTGGTTAGAAGAATCAGACTCGATACAATAGTAAGGTGTAAGTTCATTTTAGAGTTACTACAGACACAAATCAATAATAAAAAATTATATAATTATAAACAATGTAAAAATAAAAAAGTACATAACATATCAATTAACAAATTTTTGTAATGTAGGTAAGGCACAAATGTTGATATCAGTGCTGTAACTATTCGTACCAAAGGGCGTCTGGATGATTAAAAACCACAGATAATCTAGGACCTGGCTACATTTATCCTAGATTGCAGACAGAGTGGCGGGCAACGGCTGGAGAGTTATATTTCTGCTGAAGGTTAACATAACGTTACTTTTTTTTGGGTATGTTGTTTAATCGTCTCGCCGTCGCATCATGCTACAACTCCTTTGTGGGTCGTAAATTTTAACTCATGATACTAAAGAAAAGTCTGGCGCATTATTAGTATCATAAAAGTTTTTTTTGTAAAGAGGATTACTTACACAAATATAGTAGTATCAAATATTGTGTCAAGCAATAAAATGAATGAATATAGTTATTTTTCAATTTTATAAAAAAAATAATGGCAAATGGTCGTCGACAAAACTAATATAATTATTCCGCAAGATAGATTTTCATAAATATTGTACCCATATTTAATTTTTTCACGTAAACAAAATATTAAGACGATGCAGTTCACAGTTCGGGTACATTTTTTTACCAGAAAGAGACCGTCACAAGCCCTAATGATCTTAGACACATTTTATTTTTGTAATTTTTTATTAACTTGATAAAACACGTATCCAATATTTTAAGAGAATCTAACAGCCGGACTAAACAAAATCATATTTTTTTTTGTCACGAAACATTCCTATTAAATGTTATAAGTAGATTCTAGTTTTACTTTTTAAAAGAAAGATCAGACCCTTCTAAATGAGGTAGTTGTATGACATGATTTGGAAAACGCTCGGCAAATTATGATGGCGTCTACTTGACGAACTCCCAAATTACGTAAACATGACATTAAAAAAAAAACTCGAACAACGCCTCGATCAAAACTGTCTATCCAGCGATTTTGTTTAATTATTTCTACCGGAGATTTATGTGCCGTTAAGTGTCAACGTCAATATGGTCGCCGACGGAGTGGAAAATAACTTGCAATTTATTCCCGGCCGAACTAGCGGCCCTATTCTGTTGAGCGAGTGCCCGTCAAAGGCGTTGATGTGGTAAAAATGTATGGATCTGAATGTCGACGCGATGCGAATAACAGTTTATCTTTATGAATGATTGTTTGTTTGTTGTGTGCTGGATTTATAGTTTCTGCTTTGTTTAGATAGCAGAAATGTAAGTTTTAATGGATTTTTAAAGAAAATGACGTCACTGTTTTTTAACCTTTTCTAAATTACTTCTGATAACTCATTCTGCTTTGTTTTTTCCAGTTCATTTGGGGTCATGCCGCCGACCCCATCTTCATATTCCATTTATCTCTATCACTCGTCATCACATTATTATCATGACTCTTCAATTCTTTTGATTAATATATCCACGATATCATTTACCAGGGGGTCTAAAATGGCCACTTTAGCAGATCATAATATGAATTGCGATTCATAATAGTAACTGGGTCTGTGAGCATTTTATGAACTTTAACGCAAATTATTTTCCTAGATGATCTATTTTAATAAAAGGTCACAGACGCAATTACTATTATAAAAGGTCCATTTTACGCTTTTGAACACAATTCATATTATAATCTGCTAAAGTTGCCATTTTAGACCCCCTGACTGACTATTACACATACTTAACACATTATATTTAATACTAATGGTAGTGGTACTATTAGTACTATACAACAATATTTAAAAGACTTATAGAGGTCATTCGGAATATTTTTCTTACAAATATCTGTTCCCGAACATTTTCGATATACTAAGGAGCAGCAAGTGTTGAATTACGATTTTCTTCGTCTTTACCCGTCTATAGCTCGGAAATATTTGAATGTGTTTGGTAGTAAAAAAATCTTAATTTTTAGCTTAATTTTTTGTATGAAATGGACCTCCTTTTGACGTCAATCTTGTCCTGAGGACGTAGATGAGGTCGACAATGGAACGAGCTATCCCAGAAGATTATTAACTAGCGATTTAAAGGGATTGGGGTCAAATAAACTCGGGGGCACCGACGCAGGCAATGAATTCCACTCCTTGACTGTGCGCATAATAAAATATATAGCAAAGCGCTTAGTGCAAATGCGAACTTAAAATATGATACATAGAAAACTACGCTGTAAATAGTCAAGAACGAGCCAAATACTTGCGTATCATCTATGACACCGCAAAAACCACCTTATTTCATTAACTTCATCGCCGATATCTGTCCAGAATACTGCCGCAGGTAGGTCGAAGGCAACAACCCATATTGTGAAGTGTCGGGACTAACTTTTGTATTGATGTCAACTTTTTATTTTTGAAAACTTCACTTCGCTTCCACAGCTCCGCACTTTTGTGCTTATAATTTTAACATGCATCCTTTTTTGCCTATAAAAATAGACAAAAAATAAATATGTTATAAAAGGCTGCTTTACTTTTGACAGGGTTTGTACCCACCCACTTACTCGTAGGTAGACGATAAGGATTTCTATCAGTCAAAGTCTGGAAATTAAGTCAAGACTTTCGAAGTAGTTCATACAAAATTAATTGTTTCTATCTAACACTGTATTGAATATTAAAATCTATAAACTTTGTAATAAACGAACACAGATCATTAAAAAAAGTTTAATCGATAGAGCTGTAAATCAAACACTGAGATTTGTTTATTCGAAAACTTCAATCCAGAAGGACTTTTAACAGCCCATTGCTTAGTTCAAAATACTATATTATTGTTAATTAAAAACTTTCCACAGAGATTGTTTATCACAAACAATCTTTTAATATAAAATGAGTTGGAATGTTCACTACGTGAGCAAGAGAACTTACGATAAAAAACGAATAGGAAAAAACAAGTCTGTGCAGTACAATTTAATCCAAATACATTTTCCTTTTTTTACTTTCTCATTTTCAAAATGAGTAGTGCATTCAGAATTCTCATTTTTATTACGACACACGCGATGCAAACATTTAAAATTTAACACTAAAACTTGATACATCCCCAAGTGGTTATAAACCAGTGTTCCATATTCAAAGCCGGAGGAAACGAGAAAGGAATAAAATGTCTAGAGGGAAGTTCATAATTTTAATACTTTTTCGTCATAAAAAACGTCGTTGGAACTAAAATCCTTCTCCATAGTACAGTGGATCAAACTTTGTGTAATTTGAAACTATAGTTTAAGCCGAGCTTAAACGGTTGATTAACGACGTGATTTAGTAGAAAGTTAGCAAGTTTTACCGACTAACTATCACTACTCAAATCGGCGAGGACTTTTTAAAACCCGGTTTCAAACCGGTTTTCAATTTTCTTCCTTCAAGTTTTGAGTTGAGAGTTTTTAATTGAGAAGCGTGATGAAAACGCTTTATTAATTTTTAATAAGGACTTGTCCTGATTTTGGAATAAAGGTAGAGTTGAAGTGTTGGGGCGTCAGCTGTTTGTAATCCCGAGGAACTAAAAGTAGCGAAGAAATATTATTTAGCTAAGGACTTGCAAGAAAATAAACCATGTTTCAAGTTTCTAACATTATTCATTCAGCCAGCTAGTTATACTTCGGATCAGGTTTTGAACGGCTATAATATTGTGACGTAATTCAGATTGTGTCATACACAATTCCGTTTGTATCTTGGCAAATAGGCTTTAATCAGTTATTAAATCTCTGATAGCAGCGATAGGGTAGTTGACAAAAAAATCTAATTAGTCAGATAGATTTCCAAAAATATTGGACACAAACACGTCAGCACGGTTGGCGCCGTGGCTCAAGCAATGGACTGCTGTGCTGCGTATCGCGGGTTCGATCCTTGCACGCAACAAATATTTGCATGACCTACAGATAGTTGTTTCGGGTCTGGGTATTTGTGTATGTGAGTTTAAATGTTTGTGAACGCACCCACGATACAGGAGAAATTCCAAGGGCAACGTTTCTTGAAAGTAAAGCAAGCAAAACAAAAAATGAAGACAGTTTTTACCGCGTAGTGACTTCAAAAGCCACCACTCATGATCTTTGACGCATTTTATCGTCGTCAATTTTTATTAATTAGATATAAAAAAAACACGTATCAGTAAGTTTTAGTCAGGAAACATGGTTCAACATCGACCTTGCTGTCAAGAAAATAGAGTTCATTGCTATTGACATTGACAGACTTGTTAATGGCTCGACTTGACTGTGACAGTGATCACATAGTAGATTCCTCTAGTAGGTATCTTTAAAAATAACTCCCAAAACACCTCCACATACTTAGCTAAAATTAATTCCAAAAATCGCACAGTATGCCGAGTGACAGTACCTGAACCAGTTAGCCATTATTATAGTGATTAATTAAAGTTCTCATTGTTAACACGTCGACTTGCCACTACAAAGCAGTATCGTTTGTAGTTTGTACCGATTTGTTAGCTGTCAGTGGAACCTTTTTTTTTTCTATGCATTGTAAATGTACTAACGTTAAGTCGATTGGATAGACGTGTGATTTTGCAGTTTGTTAGTGAAAGAAAAATTTCAGTTCTGAACTTCAAGTCAGTGTATCTATCTTCTCCGTAATAGGGGATCGGACTGAGTCAGAAAATATGATTCTAATTAGTCCGTCAATTAGATTATCGAAAAATATTGGATACTAAATTGAATAATTGGATATTGAATATTGGTTTTTTGTTTTAACAAATTAATGAAAATTTACGAAGATAAGACGCGTCAAAGATCATGAGTGGGGGGTTGTGACGTTATTTGTAGTTAAGAAATATACTAACATGTGCCGTTTTCGAGGAGTACACGAGCTTTCGAAGCACTGTATCGTCTTCATTTTTTGTTCATTATTTTTTGGAAATCTATCTGACGGACTAATTAGTTTTTTTTTGTCCGATCCCCTATTGTGCTATGCCGCGATACCTCAAATCTGTGTGGTTGTTTCTTCAAAAAATACCTCACACATTATTCTGCATAATCCTTATGTGAGTTGACCAAGCTTATGCATGGACCATAAAGGATACCATGACCTTTCTTTTTTTTGAAGGTTAGAATATATCAAATGACTCCTCCCGGTCTGGGCAGAGCGGTTAGGAGTGTCAGACTTCTACTGACTAAAACCCACCCATGTTTATTTTACCGCTATGTGCCGAGTCCGTGGTATCTCTATCGAACAACCCGCAGCCCCGACGGGGGGATACTATGACCTCAGAGTTTGCTACGGCCGTCTAATAATACAACTGTTATACGACAATTATTGACGTATTATCAATTACAAAACGATTTTCCGTACAAATACGAATGATGCACGGACAAATCATTAAATTCAGTCGCATTTATCAATTTATGATCATCTATTCATTACTGTGTAATTTTCCAATTGAATGGCAAGGGTTTCATTTTCCCACGCAAAAAGGAAAAAGCATTGATACAATTTTAATGATCACCATGCTTGGTGGCGATTTCAGATTTATTGGAGCGCCATATTTTTCTTTACTGTCGTTCAGAGGTATATCAGTGAATAGCAGTGAATCAGAAAATATGCAGCATCTCAAAGCGCAGGGTTTGGAGTATCATTGATAATTATTTTAATAAAGTATACCTTGATAATTATACAATTACTAGCTGTTGCCAGCGGTTCACCCGCTACAACTCGAAAATTATCGAACGGGAAGATAAAATCGGGATAAAAGCTATTCTATGTGTTAATCCAGGTTATAAACTATGTGTGTACTAAATTTTATCTAAATCCGTTCAGTAGTTTTTACGTGAAGAAGTTACAAAAATACACACTCACAAACTTTCGCCTTTATAATATTAGTGTGAAGTGTGATAAGGAGCTCGTGGCTAAATAATAACAGATACATTTTCAGGTTAAGCCGCATTTGCCTAGGTTGGGCTGTAGATGAGAGACTCAAGTCATTACATACCAAGTTGTCTTCATTATTCGGAAAATACGTTGAGTAGCCGTTGGTCCCGGTTGTTATTTGTAAATATTTGACGGTCGCCAGTGTGCAGTGGCTTAAAAGTCTGACTGCCGCACTCAGAGAGCTTTAATGATTACTAAGGCAATCACTTAGTAAAGGTTTTGACAGTTTTGTCATACAAAAGTATGCCAAATCTTTACTAAATGATAGCTTAAGTAACGATTAAATATCACTGAGTACCGCAGTGAGAGCTGGACTTACCAAGGGGTATCATATTACCCGGAACCAACTGGGTTTTGGAGGTCAGATAGTCAGTTGTTCCATGTAAAATGTGTCAAATCAAATCAAATTATTTATTCGCATAATATGTGTAAATAGATGGTACATAATGCATTACATAATACAACAGTAAAGATCCATTAGTATTAACCATTTCTGCTATGCTAAACCTAAAACAAAAGTTTATAAAAAAGTGAATTGGGTACGTCTAACAAATACAGAGGTAGGTACACATACACATTTACATGTGTATGTGTACAGTGTCACGTGCATGTTCTTCTTTCCACGTAGAAAACAAGAAGATTGTTCGGAAGATATCTCTTAAACTTAGCATAGTCTTATGTACATAGTCGGAAGCAATTTCTAATTGAAATTAAGTCACTTTGGAAGTTGACTTAGTTCACTTAGTCAAACTCCTCTTCTAAACTTGGAAAGCCTACAACTTAGTTTTCGGAAACTATGTAGAAACACTCTCGAAGACTAAGTAAGCAAGCATGTAAGTGATACAAGATTTTACAAGTTATTATTAATCTTGCCTGCTATGACGGCAAAAAGAGAATGATACGTTGACCCCACGTCAACGTATCATACTCTTTTTGCCGTATGACAGTGTCGTATCGCATATTATGACGTCAACATTGTTTCAAAGATTTTATTTATATCTATGAGTGACACGTATTTTCAACATATTGGTATTGTAATGATGGGTTTTAATTCAATTTCCTTTCTTCACATCGCTGTCAATGTGGTGAAGCAGTCGACGGCCTCGGACACCATGGCCTTTCCTGCAGTAAGAGCGCAGGTCGGATGGCGCGGCACGCCAGTATTAATGATCTTATCCGTCGTGCTCTGGCAAAGCTATTTTGGAACCCAATGGGCTGGCACGCGTCGACGGAAAGAGACCAGATGGTATGACCATAATGCCATGGAAGTTGGGTAGACCTTTGGTGTGGGACGAAACTTGTGTCGACACCCTTGCGCCATCTTCTCATCTTCCTAACACGGTGAGCTGTGCTGGGGTGGCTGCTACAGGTGCTGAAAACCTCAAACGGCGCAAATAAAATAAGTTAATTGGTAGTTATGTGTTTGAGCCGTTTGGAGTAGAAACATTTGGGCTATGGGGTCCGAGTGCCCACTTAATATTTCAGGAAATTGTCAAGCGGTTGGTCGACTCTTCACGTGACCAGAGGGCTGGAATATTTTTTGACCGAAGAATCAGCATTGCCATCCAACGTGGGAATGCTGCCAGCCTTCTGGGCACTTTCCTGTTGACAGCGGTGTGGACCAATGTTTTGATGCCCTGTAATTCTTCTCTATTTGATACTTGTATATATTTCCTTTTTAACTTCAATATAATAAACAAAGTAATGGTATTCATAATTTGAATACAAATTACAGAATGTTTTTATTTAAATCCCTGTGTAATAAAGTACCATTAGTTAAAGCCTCATTCATTATTTTCCAATAAAGGAATTTTATGTTTACCTCACTTTTGAGCAATAAAATAATAATAATTTTGTGGAAAATTCGGGTGGCTGAATGGAAATAAGCCAACCAGAAATACTTTGGTCAATCCTTGTCAATACATTATTTCAAAATATTTCACAACAAAGATACATTAAATGTAAAACAGTTCCACAAAACGTCGACACCGGTCATCATTTTATTTATCATTAATTTATTCAAGCTCAATTATACTAAAATAACGGCAACGTGTGAATGTATTTTCATTAAAATGCACAGGTTCTAAATTCAAATTCTTCTTTCTTAAAATTAAAAAGTTTTATGGCATACCTCTATTGTTAAGCAAACAATAGACCAAAGAGTACTTCCTGTGGGATAAAATAACCGCAAAAAACGAACTAAAGGCTAACCTTATTGATGAAGGAACTAACGAGGGCAAAGTGACAGCTTAGCTTGGGTACCCTTACATGCTGTCCATTTTTTGCGACACCATGCTTCTGACTTCCATCTTTGGTAGAATCGGTCTGGTTTTGCCACCATCTCATTTTTGTGGTCACTAACCCCTCTCGGCCCGTGTGATAAATAACGGCCCACTAACTTTTACAGAGAGGCAGAGATATGGCGAAGCGTTAAATGGTTGGAGCCCCACAGGAACCGAATAAAGCGCTTTGCTTCCAAAGGAGTATGTAAGGATCGTAGCAAGTGGCGTTCTTTTCTATGAGAAGGAATGGCCTGTAATCCACCACGCGGGTCCGGGTTAGTAGATATCATATTTCTTTAAATTTTCTGTTCCTCACACACAACAAGCTGGTTTCCTCACGATATTTTACTTCACCGTTTTGAGAGCAGTGGTGGTGTAACAAATTACACAAAGAAAGCGGCTGTCTGGGTTTGAACACACGACTCGTAAGTCGGGACTAATAACACTGTGCTACCGCTGCACACGCAAACCGAAATAGCCTAAAAAAATGCTTAATATCAAATTGACTGACCGTTGAAACCTTAGATACGCCCAAAATGCGTAGGACGATTGAACTCAAAAACCTCAAAAATAGCCAATCTCCGACAGAAATACCCTACAAATCTCTCAAATAGAACTCGTGTTCGTAATTAAAAGGCATGTGATAAATTCTAGCGCCACTTGAACTCGCGTAATGAGCTACTTATGTTCTCCACTTTCATAATTAATTGCCTGCTGATAAATTATTCAGAACGGAAAGCCGTAGCTATTACAGGAGGGAGTATTCTGTGAACGATCGATGGATGAGGCTAGTTTATTGGTTATGGATTGGCTGATTTTAGTTATCACCTAAAAGCGTTGGACTTTGTTGTGGGAGAAACACCAGGGTTACCAAGACCTTTTATAGATGTATTGTTATAATCTTATTCCATAGTAGGAAAGACGTAAAACTCACAAAGGAATTTTGAAGGATTTGGAGACAGAGAATCTGACAGTGTTTTTTACAGACAAGCGTTTCGCACAATCATTCATACATTCATAAACTCACGCCCATGGGGGTAGGCAGAAACCACTGAACGCCACTTTCTATGATCCTTACATACTCCTTTGGAAGCAAAGCGTTTTATTCGGGTCCGGTGGGGCTTAGTTTGATGTACAGAATGCTTGGTTGACGTATGTGTGAAGGGTTAATTTACACCCTGTATAGCTCAAGATGTAATAATATATATTACATCCTATAGTCAAAAGCCGGCTTAATTCATTTGCCTCGGTCAAGTGCATGCATCTAGCCATACACGCACTCTAGAATGGCATACAATGACCGTATTGATGATCTTCAGAACTGTTAGGTGTGTTGGCACTCATAAACGCCTAGTAAATACTTACCTCTTATTAATCGCCTAACTCACCCACTCCACCAAACTATCTAAGCATACTCTTTTCAATGTTTATCACTATAGCTTCTTCCTGGTAATATAATATATGGTTACCTACATACCCGTTTAGATCGAGGTTTAATAATAACTGCCACTCGCGTCCATCTTTAGGTTAAGCCGCGCTTGGCTAGGTTGGTCTGTGGATGGGTGACCACCCATTACATACCGAGTTTCCTCCGTGGCTCGGAAAGCACGTTAAGCTGTTGGTCCCGGCTCCCATACATAGATCTTTGGCAGTCGTTACAAGTAGTCACTGACCTGAAAGTCTGACAACCAGTCTTACCAAAGAGTTTCGTATTACCCAGTATTAACTGGGTTGTGGAGATCAGATAGGCAGTCACTCCATGTTAAATACTGGTACTCAGCTGCATCCGGTTAGACTGGAAGCTGACCCCAACATAGTTGGGAAAAGGCTAAGCAGATGATGACCATTATACCCGTTTTTGTTTGGAGATTCACAAGGATCAGTATGATCCTATCGTTTCGTTCACCTTTCAACATCGAACCACTCTCTCGGAATAAGGACGCAAAACATCTGAAAGTACGTGAATGTTATAGGTAATCTAATTTGTTTCATAATTACCGCGTAATTCATTGCTCTGCGGGGAACTCATAATAATTATGACCGTTGTTATTGAGATGTTTCAAGTTGAACCTGAAGATGCTGGAGGCAATTTAATTATAAATAAGTGTGGCCTTATCTATTTATTGCTAGCTCCTCCTATCAATTTTATGGAAACATTTTTTTGTTAATATAAAGATTGTTTCAAATTCGGGTCGATTATTTAATCCAGAAATAGGTAGATTGTATCTAAAAGAATTATCGATTCCAAACATAACTGCGGAGTGCCGCTAGCATAATTATCTTCTACAACCGTACTGCCTATAAATAGCAGTCGCAAACATAAAATTGAGCAACAAATGATACCTAAAAGATGCTTAAATAAAAAACAAGTGAATATTGATGTATCCAAATTCAAACTAAAAAACAAAACACTGAAGTTCTCAAGAAGAACTCAATATATTATTCACTAATATCGTCTTTATCGACACCCCACTCGATAGTATACCTCCCTCAATATATAAGCATTTTTAGTATAGACCCAACTTAGAATAGAAAACATCTTTACCTCACCTCTTCCATTTTTAGATCGCTATGGTAATCTGTAATCTGACATATTCAGAAAAAAAGGCCCTAAGCTTAAGTCTAAGTTATCATATTATATTTCTAGGTCGGTGCAAAAGTCTATGAAGGAATTTTCGCTGTGAAAATAGCTTATGTATGCTTATTAGGAGTTTCTTTTTTTTTGTTAAAATAATGAGACAAAAATGATGTAAGTATTTGACATATTATATTGCATCTGTTATGGTTTTATACTTTCAACAGTGCGAATGGCACCCTGTCATTTGCAGATCTTTGACATAGTCGTATCTGAGCGCTCGGCGGAAGATTGGGTATCGCTGTGCGCATCGTAAGCTTATGACAAATAAAACGCACACCCGTTTATTATTTATTCGTCGTGAAGTACGTGCAGCAGGAGTAAAGAACAAATCCCGAGTGACGGCTGTAACGCGATGCGCTACGGGCCAATCACTGCACTTACCTAGCCCCCGCGCCTCATTTCATACCACCAAAGGGACCCAATAACTCACTTTTGCACAGGTGAAGGTCAACGCTCAAGAATCGTGCCGATGATTGTAACAGGTAGTCAGTGACCCGAAAATCTGACAACCAGTCTTATCAAGGAGTATCACATCATTACCTAATACTAACTGGGTTATAAAGGTCAGATAGACAGTCGCTCTAGATGTAAAGTGCTGGTATTATTCCAATTAGACTGCAAGCCGACCCCACACAACAAAAAGGATGGCAGATAATAATAATAATGATGACACTCATCGTTGCGAATGTGGAATTACTATTCTCCTAATCTTCAAAATGTCCAAACCAAAAAGTTACCTACTGAACTAGGTCCTCACTACAGTAGTACATTTTGATACAAGTACGGAATGTTTGCTATTGCATTCGAGGCGGATTAAACACCCAAACCGAGAAATGCAAGAACGAATTCCCACTTGTATCAAACGACGTTTTTCAATGCACTTTCGAAGAAATTAATTATTAAAACGATAAGAATTTTTATATATCGAATGATATCCTAATCGTAATGCAATAAGAGCCAGTTTTCGAGGAAGTGTATTGATAAGAATATTCCTCGTTCTTCAGAATATAGAAGGTCTTCATTAAACCTTAATATTCAAATTTTGGTCAAAGCATCGTAAAAGTGTTTTTTCTTGTTACCTGAGTAGTCTTTTCAGTTTCGAATTAAACTACCTATCATTCTATATCCTTTTCAATTCGAAAATCCTTACCATCATAACTCCTATTTTAAACAAGAATATATACCTACATTGAGGATAAACGAATATCTATTTGTTTGGCTAACAGTAAACTTGTGTGGCGTTTAATCGATAAATCACTTCGGCCATTAACTGGCTTCTAGTTGGAGGGACTTACATGAAAAAGATAAGTACAGAAAACCCACTCACTCTTATGCGGCCGCCACACTATGCTCCTCGCGCTGCTCATCGCTATGCACCTCGCGCAGCCCCTATTTGCCGCGATGTTGCCCGCTCTGTCCACACTGCTCTACTCGCGCAATTTATCGCGACGCTCCTACAGAAACAAAAACCGACAACATAGGGAGCGATGGGCAGGACGAGGAGCATGACGTGTGGTATGACGAGTAAAGTGGCCACACTATGTTTCTGCCTCCTTTCCTCGCTACTTCCCATGCCACTCGTCGAGTGTGTGGCGGCCGCATTAAAACGAACAAAAACAGGCATACGCACTAATTGATGCGTAATACGGCCATGTTTTAACAAATGACAGCCGCGAGTGCGGTTAAACTGGCTATTCGCGAAGCGTGTCTATGTGTGAGTGTATTTTCGCTCAATGTATTTAGTTGACCTTCTATGCTCTTCCGTGGTTAAGCTAAAGATGGTTTCAAGGCTTGTAGACGACGGCTCGTAATTGGCAACGCTTGCACTTCTTGCAATGCAAAGTTAGCGTTATCGTTGCAATATTTTTCCTCTATTGAGAGGAGGATTTAATTCTGAAAGTGGGTTTAAAGTCACGTTTGGGACGTTTTAGTTTAACGAGCTAGGAAAGACTGGGTCAGTGGTAATAGGTGCACTGAAAAAATACTTTTGTTGAATATACTAAATTCTCAGTATTTTTTGCAAAAGCCAAGTGTTAATATAGGTCCTACACACATTTTTGTTGATTTTACTAAACCCAAATAGTTAAACATTTACAAAACTGGTATGGTATTAATAACTCATTAGAATTGTAATAACGTTATTTTTACTACGTATCCGAATCGGTTAGACTTACAAACAAGTTTCGTAAAATCGATCGATTATACGAAACGAGTCATGTAATATTCACCGTCATTATTTAATATAATTTAAGGATATTTTTGTATTTTTTATCAAACCTGTCTCGTATATTTTACCCTCTAATTAATTAAACATACGATACTAGTCTTGCAAAATTTACTCATTCTATATCGTAGACTTAACGAGATAACTTAGTATTTTATTGCTAAATCGGCTTCGTATATTTTACCCTTCAGCTTTTGTAGACTTTAAGATACTAGTCTTGTAATATTCAAAAATTCTCTTTCGTATAATTTACGTGTCATATTTAGTATTATTCAGTAAAGTTGTTTAGTATATTTTACAACATTATTTACCTAAAATGTACGACACTAGTCTTGCAATATTTACTCATTCTGTTTCGTAAACTTAACGAGTTAACTTTAGTGTTTTTTTGCTAAATCGGCTTGGTATATTTTACCTTTCAGCTTTTGTAGACTATGCGACACTAGTCATGTAATATTCACTCATTCCGTTTTGTATAATTTAAGGGTTTTTTTTAGTATTTTTGAATAAACCTGTTTTGTATACTTTACTGGTCATGTTATGTATTTTTACTAAATAAGTATCGTTTATATTATCATTATTGTATAGTACGTTCTACGAAACTGGCTTTGCTAGGTTTACTCATTTACTTTCGTATATTGTGCAACTTAACTTCGGTTGAATCTACAAACAAATTTTAACAATATTGCTTTCGCAATATTTTCCTACACACAAAATTGTCATGATACTTACTTTAATGTTTTAGTTGTTTTTAAATTTCTTAGAATAACGTCATGTGAAACAAAATCGTTTCGTAGGAAGGTTACTCTAAAAGATTTAGAGACAACTTAAACCTGTAAGTAAATCAATCATGAAAACAAATACATGAAGCTTTTATAGAAGTAGTAAAATATTATGTAAAATACAATATCAAAGAAATCCATTTAAGTGCAATATTACTGGGTAAACACAAAAACAAAATACCGAGTAGAACGTTCCAAAGTAAAGTCGTAAACGAAAGTAGATGCCAGGTCAAAAAAAATATAGCAAATATATAACACAGGACCCCTTAAAAGTACACAAAAAATAATAAAATTTGGTGAAATTATCATAATTATACAAAAGAATGAATGATTAAATATTACAATTCCAAGATTTGGTCAGAAAGGGGACTAAAATAACAACAGAATGTAAAAAAAATAAGAACATTTTATTTAAAAAACAGGAACAATCGACATAGTTACTTATCTAAGTTATGTTATGTAAGTACCAACTTAATTTTACAATTCACATTTATAAATTTCTTAAAATTCGAAACCACTGTTTATTAAGTTAGAGGATGCATTATTCCTAAGTTAATCTTAAACTATGATATATTTATAAATGTAAACAATACAAAAACAGTTTATTTAAACAAACAACAGGAACAATTATTGATACTTATCTAAGTTATATAATGTAAGTAGCTACCTACCAACTTAGTTCTACAGTTCACATTAAGTATAATAAATAAATTACAAAACAATAAATTTCTTAATTCGAAAACGCTGTCTATAGTCTAGTGCAATTAGAGAAAAAATACTCAAAACGTAGAACAAAATTTGATTTTCATGGGACTTTTTTTAGTGAGTTCCTAGAATGGAGAAGAAAGTTTAAAAAAAAAATTTCGCCGCTCGTGACTTTTTTAAATTCTATAATTTCCTTTTCGACGGCAGGGAAATAACACGTAGATAGCACAATAAATTTAAAGATAAACAGAAAGCACGCCCTGAAACGAATGTTTACTTCTGTGTGACGTCACCAATATTTAACAAGTAGGTATCTTTAAATATTTTTCTAGTTATTATACCTCATTAAATAGCTAATAAAATGAGGATTTAGACATTGAGTTTCATTGCAGTATTTGGAAAAAAAATGCTTAGACAATTTTTTGACATTTCTTATTGAATTTTAAGTTACTACAGTTAAGAAAGTGGTCTTCGTTAATATTTTCTTGTCCAGTTATCTGTGAAAAAGCATCAGTTACCAATTCTTTTTACCAAAAGGAATCTTAAAATTCTACATTTTTAGAAATAATTAAAGAAAAAAAAAAATACTTGAAATATGCATTACGTCAACAACAATATACAAAGAAACGGACCAAATCAGCGTTTAATGGATGCACACAGATCAAAATATTACGCAACAATATGTATTCGTTATTCGTAAACGAAAACAAAAAAAAATCGAAAGAAAATAAAAAAAAAAGTCGCAGGCGGGAATTTTTTTTTAACTTTCTTCTCCACTCCTAGAACTCAATAAAAAAAGTCCCATGAAAGTTTGACCACTATCAACTTCGCTCCATCTTTATGTCTAATTGCACTCGACTATTATTAGGACATAGGATGCATTCTTCCCAAGTCAAGAAATATTGAAAATTGGTCTTAAATCCCGACCAATAGAGGGTCCCAAACGATCATTACACAAACATACATTGGTACATGAATGAGCATTAACTTTTAAATTATTACACAAAATATTGCGAGAACATATTTGCCCATTACCCTTTACACTATGACAAAAGAAATTGCAAGAACATTTTTGAGCATTCTCTTTTAAATTATCAAAATAGGCATTACCCTTTATTTTAACACATTTAGTTTTGGAAGACACTTATTACTAGAATTAGGAAATAAAGATTGTGGAGTAATATTATTATTAGCCCTTCGTATGGGACACGAAACACGGTTATCACTTTCACACGCACTATTATTGTTATTGTTTTGAATAGAGTAAATAGTCAGACTCGCGAGATGGAAACAAAAACTTTGACCACTAGAATGTTTATTATTCTCACCTGGACCAGGACTCTGCAACGCCTGTACCTAACTTACGGCAATGCTCCATGTAGTGGCCGAACTTCCTGCAGTAAGCGCAGGTAGGCCGTAGCCTCCTTGTGGAGTCCTACTTGGGTGGAAAAGGCGCGGGGGACGCCGCTGGAACAAACGCGAGCGAAGCGGGCGGGACCTGCACCGCGGCGCGGGCAGCTGGCGCGCCGTAGATATGCGTACGTGCGAGGCCGCTAACGTGCGCGCGTGCCCGGCTGTTGTCACGACCGTTATCACTCGAGGCGGTTTGTGTAGCCGGCGTTGATGTTGGCGGCGGTTGTGTTCGTCGCTCACTCGCCGTGTGCTTCATGACAGTTTTCTCGCCGAAGAATCTTCTACCATTCGTGCCAGGCGGAGTAAACCATAAAAGTTATTGCACTCTTCTCGTCGTAAACTTTTCCTAATTGTACTATGTAGGAGACCGTAGGTCTACTTGAACTGACTCTGTTATGTCACCCTTAGGCAAGCGTGCGAAAAGGGCGCGAACGCGAATAAGTCGGTGTTTTCAATGTCCTGCAGCGTGGCAAATATATCCGATGAGGCGGTCGGCTATAATCACTTATCAAGTTATCCTCGGCTTCTCGCCATGAAGACACGGAGTATTTTATGCCTTGGAAGGAAGGTCTTAGATTGGAAGTAAAATTTATTCACGTATTGACACGATCACAATTATTATTTACAAGAGTTCGGAATGTTATTTGTGAACGACAGGTCTAGATGCGTGGCGTCGCGAATACACTTGCGCGGGAAACTAGAGATTATGCGCACGCGGTATAATACAAGTGCTTTGCGCATAGGCAGCAGCGGACTGGCGAGCGCCGCGCACCGCTCGCAACGGCCACCGTGTGGGAAAGAGATAGAGCGATACAAGTTATCCGGTGTATAGCTTGGGCACGCGACTGCGGGACGCTTTAATTGGTCGCGTCGTTGGGCTTTGGGTTGCTACAACTTTTAATAAAATGTTCCTGTTTAGTTTTTCTACATCTGTCATTTAAATCGTTACCCATTAGAGTCAAATAATTGTATTCGGTCATGAAGTGTATTTTAATTAAACAATTTTATAGTTTCAGTGTAATGCAAAATAATATGAGCTTAGTCATAGTGCTTACAGTAGCTTAGTCATAGTGAAAAACACCTTCGAAAATGTAATGCATAATATCGACACATAAGTTATCCAGTACGTGGTAAAACCGATGTTTTTAAATACACATGCTCTTTTAATCCTGTCATTGTTACATTATTAAGTCACGAATCACGGGCATAATTTTCTTGATTTCTCAGCTTGATTTGCTTGATCTTGTTTGCATTGTTTTCTCAGTAATATTTTATTACCTTTACGATATGTAAAGGTACGATAAAAACTGCTAGAATATGATTTGGCAAAACCTAGAACAGTGTTATTAAGTCCCAAATTGTCACCAATGACCATTGCAAGTATAAATATATTCTGAATGTTCCTTCTGGTGTTTCTATTTCAATAACACTTTCTTCTAAATATTTTAACTCTGTAATAAGTTTGTGAAATACTTCGTAGTTCTACGTACGTTTTTATAAGACATGAAGATGTGAATGTGAAAGTGTAAAACGAATGTTTTGCTATACAATTTATTTAAATTATTCATTATCATCAGGCATATTAAATTTATACATACTGGGTGGAAGGTTCACTGACACGAAAACGAAAACGGTTACCATGTATTCAGTACATCATTCTGAAGTAAACGTTATATTACACTTACGGGATATCTTCCGTGATCATTATTTGTTTTGAGCTCTAGATATTTCGACGTTGTTGCTAACGCCATGATCGCGGGCTGACTGGAGAATGCGGGAATATAACTAAAAACATATTGATGTTCGAAAAAGCGATACAAAGTATCGAAAAAGTATTAAATTATACGTAAAATAGGATTTGAATCTGGTCACCCCGGGAGAGAGTTTACTGCCTACACGCATCGCGTTCCGTCCCTTCCCCTTACACCCCGCGTCCGACAAAACAAGCGTTGGTAAAACTGACAATAGTACGGTTTGATTTTACGAAATAAGTTTTGTAAAAGTACTTTGTACGTATTATGTATTTCATTTATTTATTTTGCGTTCCATATGGTTAGAGGGCGGACCCTGTAAGGGCACAGCAACGTAGGAGAGATCAATGATAGACCATTCTGACACTATTGAATAGCAGACTCGAGGCCCAGGTTATTTGACTTGATAGTTTTTTTGTCGTTGGGGAACCTTGCCCTAAAAGGTAGGTACAGTAGGTTGTTAGATTTTTTTTTGTTTTGATGCCTATCCATACCCTACTGGTAAGACTACTACTACCCTTGCTCACGAGGTCTACAGCTCACAGAGCCACTTAAATAGTTAAATAGCGTCGCAATCGCAAAAACTTATCGCAAAAAAAATTATGAAGTGGGTAACTCAACCCGAACCGTTAGAGAGAGACCTTTGCTGACTTCTCAAAAATCAGAAGAGCTACAATTCTTAGATCATTTTTAAAAGTAGGTACCTACCTACTCACAATTATGGTTTAGGCCCCGTAAGCCATGTAAATTTGTTTTTCGGGGACTTGGCTGCTTAATAGGTAGTGTATTTTTTCACTTCATCATCATCATTTTAGCCGAAAGACGTCCACTGCTGGACATAGGCCTCGCCTAAGTGTCGCCACATTGACCGGTCCCGTGCGTCTCGCATCCAGCGGATCCCCGCAATCTTCACCAGGTCATCGGTCCATCTAGTGGGAGGCCTTCCAACGCAACAAATTTTTTTTCAGTTATGTAGGTATATACATGAAAACTTAATTAGGTTCTATTTTACTAAACATTCGTGAAAAATTACTTAGTTAATGGTACAAACCGCATCAAAATCCATTGCGTGATTTAGGAGTTAGTTGATTTAGAAACATCGTCAATGTTCAGATGTTCAGAGCTCTCAACCAGTGAACGAAAACATCACGAGGAAATGTTACCTACCTACCTATTCTAACTGCGACGATGTGCCCGCAACCTGTGACGTATGGAATACCAACTACTGCAAAATGTATGTAGTTGGACGTACTTCTGACAACCACTACAGCCTCAAATAATCTTGAGTTGGTACTTGGCCTTGGTACTAAGAGACCTGTTTGGATTAGGATGGCTACTTTTTATCCCGAAGAACGAGCCCAAAACGTTAAAACGCCTAAAATGCTGATGTTAGCAGACAAAACTAACACGTATGCGCAGCCGCGGGAAGCCGCTAGGTCTGCAATAGTTATACATAGATTAACATCCAAATCATGTAGGTATATTAAATTGCCTTTGGCAAAATCAACATACAAGATCGTTAATTGTACATAGCACTTTAATAGCGAAGCATGTGCCATCTAATGTTACTTTTAGGAACCGTCTTACAAAACTAGAAAGTGTTTTTTACGGAAGTATAATGTCAATTTGTTTATTAATTCGACATCAAGTTATAGTTCATTATACTAAATCGTGGATGTTGAATTGCGTATAGCAAAATCAACACCCAAGATCGTTAATTGTACATAGAACTTTATTAGCGAAGCATGAGCCATCTAATGTTACTTTCAGGAACCTTCTTACAAGACTAGAAAGTGTTTTTTACGAAAATAAAATGTCAAATTGTTTAATAATTGAACATCAAGTTATAGTTGAATATACTAAATCGTGGACGTTAAATTGCATTTAGCAAAAACAACATCTAAGATCGTTAATTTTACATAGAACTTTAGTAGCGAAGCATGCGCCATCTAATGTTACTTTTAGGAAGCTTCTTATAAAACGAGAATGTGTTTTTAACGAAAGTAAAATGTCAAATTGTTTAACAATTCAACATCAAATTATAGTTGAATATACAAAATCGTGGATGTTGAATTGTGTATAGTAAAATAAACATCCAAGATCATTAATTTTACATGGAACTATAGTAGCGAAGCATACTTTTCTTGACAATGCTCCTGGCAACCATTTTACAAAACATAATTTTGTGTATTTAACACATAAATCTCTTAATTTTACTAAACAATAGATAGGTTAATGTTAACCTTTGATAGTTTAGTGAAATGAACAACGAGTATTTGTGAAATCAACGAGGAATTAGGTTGATTTTACTAGTTGAAGCCTCAAACTACTCTTCTTTCGTAAATTTAACAATTCCATTTTTTCAGTGTGTAGAAATAAAGAATCTGTTCGTGGTGAATTTATTTTTATTCAACTAGAATCTTCGTATTAAAGTCTTATGGCCCATAAGTTAAGCCCGTCACAGACGTAACTATAATATGTATATATTAATATATCGAGGTACGATTATACATATATTATTATAGTATAGCAAGCTATCACACACGGAAGCTATATTATAATATATATTTTACCCTTACTCGGTCTGCGGTCGTCCTTGCGCTTGCACGGTTTTAAAGCTTATTTTATGTACAGGATGTTCAAATGTTGAAATGTTGAAATAACACTACAATCAATTTTGCCAGTCGTCGTTCTCAACTTATTGCACGTACACAGACTTAAACGAGGCAAACAAAAGAGCTGTCCAGGTTGCTATGAACTGTTTGGACAAAAATTGAGTTGTCAAATCGAAAGAAAAAGAAGAATAAACAAGAGCACTATATTTAGATCTAATTGAAAATTTGTGTCATGATTTATAATCGATTAAATTTGCACAGTAGTTTAGAAGTTCAAGATCTGCATTTATCGATCTTTATGAATTGAAGTTTTTTTTTTAATAAAACGCGATACGGTTATGCGCAATAGCATTAGTTCAGCATGGGCGTTCGGTTCGTTTGGTGAATGAATGGAACATACCGTATCCTCAAAATATATAATTATAAATGTGCCAAAATATACCGAGATATATTTGTCGAAATATTTTGTTGACGTCATAGAAATATATATTATAGCTACGTGTGCGGTCACTCGAAAATTTATTTTAAAAATATGTCGAAAGCTTTGCTGTTTCATATTAATATATTAATAGCGGTTAATTACAATTTAATTTTAAAAAAATAAACGAAATGACGAAACACTCGTCTTTAATTAATTTAAAACAATTACAATTTTATAAACTTAAAAAAATATACTTCCTGATAAAATAACGACTTAACACAATATACAAAACGATGTTATCACGACGGCTGCTCGAGACGGAGTGAGGGACGAGTACTGCTGCGCTCTGCTTTTATAGGCACGAGCGCACGTTAGTTTAAAAAATAACGTTGGATGCTAATACGGCCTCTCCTGACGTGTGGTTGTCCTCAGCCACATTGTTCGGATGATGGTCCTTGTTTATTGCAGTCATGATCTTCGGCAAGTAGACTCGGGCGACGCGAAGGGCTCATGTCTTCAATGGCTGCATTAGTAATTGATGGACCCTGGTGTGTGTCTGCATCTCCACGACTTGAATGATCTTCGCAGCTAGTTGCACTGGTAGATGGTGCTGCGAGACTATCCTCTTCAGCTATAAATGAGAGAATAGCGCGCATTAGTGATATCCTCAAAACACATGTCTAGTAGACGGAGGCACCCAGTTAGCTCGTCTTGGCAGAGACATATCTCAATGCCTATTAATAAACTGAGACGGAGGCACCCAGTTAGCACGTCTCTTTCGGCAGAATTACATATAACTCAATGCCCTTATGAACAGACGGAGGCACCCAGTTAGCACGTCTTGGCAGAGCCATTGCTCAATGCCCTCATATCGAGACGGAGGCACACAGTTAGCACGTCTCTTACGGCAGAATTACATATAACTCAATGCCCTTATAAACAGACGGAGGCACCCAGTTAGCACGTCTTGGCAGAGTCATTGCTCAATGCCCTCATATTGAGACGGAGGCACACAGTTAGCACGTCTCGGCAGAGCCATTGCTCAATGCCCACATAAACTGAGACGGAGGCACACAGTTAGCACGTCCCGGCAGAGCCATCGCTCAATGCCCACAAATGCAGAGCCATCGCTCAATGCCCACACAACCACTATGTATGCACACGTGACTCTTTCAGTCTTATGTGATCAAACATATTTAATACCATACACGATCAAGCAGATAGAAAAGTAAATACCAAAATCTACTTACTATCAAAAAACGTGGCACATGACTCGGGGGTCCACTCTCCTCGCCACGCAACCATATGCTCGGCGGCAGCCTGAGTAACTTTGCCATACGAACCAGTTAACAGCTGTAGTTCGTATCGATCGTGGGGAAGGATTTTCGCGACACGATATGGCCCTCGCATCCCCGAGTCTAGCTTGCCTGTAATTTGAGAGGTTTTTATTACAAACACATTATCATTTAGATTAAACGTACGCTTGACCTTCCGGTTTTTATTTACGTATTCATCTTGTTTAAGTCTATTCTGGTCAAGCAGTTCGCTGGCGCGCTGTCTTTGTAATTCTCTCAACCCCTCGCGATTCGGTCGCACGTCATCAATAGCGACATCGCGAACCAGTGATCTTATGACTGGTGTGACTGCTTCAACACCAATAAGTAATTGTAAAGGTGAGGTCTGAGTGGTCTTGTGTTTAGTGCAGTTGATAACAAGCTGCATTTTCCACAAGGAATCGGACCATTTACTCTCTGGCTTAGACGCCTCTATGCGCAACATATTGAGCAGAGTACGACAATAGCGTTCGACTTGACCGTTTTCACTATGCATCTCAGGTGTAACAAAATGAATTTCGCTACCCATTTCAGTAATCCAGCCCCGAAAACTCGCACTCTCAAACATTCGTCCTCTATCACATACAATAACTTTGGGAGTACCAAACAGGGAAACGGCATTTGAAAACTTTTGTTTTAAATCGTTGGAATCTTGCCTTTTTATCGCATAAAACAAACAATACTTAGAGTAAGCATCTACAATCAGCAGTACATACTTCATATCATTAGAAATAGGTAGTGGACCTAATACGTCCATGTGGACCGTGTTAAATGGAGTATCTGGCTTACGCCATGATGAAATCGGGTAATGAGGAGCCCTAGGAACTTTCTTGGACGAAAGACAAATCAAACAGTGACCTATGTATTTCCTTACAAAGGCATAGAGCCCTGGAAACCAAAAATGACGCAGAATTAGGTCAATGGTCTTATCTGCACATATATGATCATGTTGGTCATGAAAAACCCTTAAGAGACTTAATCGGTGCCCTTTGGGAATGAAGCATAGTAGCTTTGGCTCCTGGCCCGTGGGGGTATATTTGTAATACAACAGATCGTTACGGATAACATACCTGGATGAGTCTAACTCGTTATTGTTAACTTTGTCAATCAGCGTACGAGTTTCCTCATCCGCCGATTGAGCAATCTGTGCCCAGTTTTTTGGTCTAGTTATTTGGAGGACATCAACAGGATTTCGACTTAGATAATCCGCGTGCTGCATCAAAACGCCCTTTCTGTATTCTATTGTAAAGTTGAAATCCTGCATGTATATCCACCAACGCGCGACACGCGGTAAAAGATCCTTTTTTCGTTCCGTCAATTTAAGCGCGTTACAGTCAGTCACAATTTTAAACGTAATACCCAACAAGTAGTGGCGGAAGTGTTGTAAAGCTTTAATTATCGCGAGCGTCTCGAGCTCATAAGAATGGTATCGCGGTTCGGCACCTTGCGTGGTTTTACTAAAGTACGCCACAACTCGCCGTTTACCATTCTCATGCACCTGAAGAAGAACTGCGCCGTAACCGATCGAACTCGCGTCCGTATGCAACTCGGTTGGTAATAACGGATCAAAAATAGCAAGTACAGGTTCACTAGTAAGGCAACGGATTAGGTATTTACGAGAGTTCTCTTGTTCTTCGCCCCAGTGAAATTTAACGTTACCCCGTGTTAAACTAGCAATGGGAACTGTCTTAGATGCATAACCAGGAATATAGCGCCGAAAATACCCTGCCAAACCGAGTAGCTGTCGAACCTGCTTTACATTTGTGGGCACAGGGGAGTCTATTAAAACCTTAATTTTTTGTGCGCTCGGTCTAACCTGACCCTCAGAGATAGTTCGACCTAGGTACTCAATCTCTGTAGCCACAAATGTACTTTTCTTTAAGTTAATAGAGAATCCCGCAGAAGTAAGTGTTTTTAATACCTCGCGTACGTTCTCGATTGCTTCATCGATAGAAGATGCCAATATTAACACATCATCGATAAAAATCAAAACTTTACCAGACTCTATTAGTGATTTAAGCGTATTTGTGATTATTCGTTGATATACGACCGGCGCGTTCGCGAGACCAAACGGCATTTTCAAAAATTCATAATGACCTTCTGGGGTCACGAAAGCGGTCTTCGCTACAGAGTCGCTATCCAGCTTAATTTGGTAAAAGCCTGTCGCCATGTCCAAACAGCTAAAGAACTTGCTCTTACCAAGGCGATCAATGTGATCTTCTATCAAGGGTAACGGATAGCGATCTTTCACGGTAGCTGCGTTCAACGCGCGGTAATCAATGCACATACGATCTTTTCCGTCTTTTTTCTTAACAAGAATAATCGGGCTTGCGTACGGAGAGTTGGACTCGCGGATTATCTTCTTGTCTAGCAAATCTTTTACGATATCGCGCACTTTCAATTTGTCGTCAAATGAAAGTCTGTACGGCCTATAACAAATCGGTATCTCACTCGTCAGCTCAATGCGCATATTACCAGTCGTGACTGTTGATAAAGCAGTCCCAATAATAAAGAATTCCTTAAACTGATTTACGACTAACATTAATTTATCACGATCGCTACCTTCAAGCGGCGTGTTAACCGAAAACTGATCACTTGAGTTGATGAGCAATACCTTTTGACCAACTGAACTAGGAATTCGAGTAATACGTTGCTCATTGTTTGCACGAATGTACATTACTCCTTCGCGGTTCAAAACATCTGTTCCTATTAGTACTGGTACGTTTAGGCAATTCGGAGGAACAACAAAAAGATCCACCTCTAAAGAGATTTCGCTAAATTCTATTACTAATGTTACGCGGCTATTACATTCAACATTTTGATTTCCTATGCCACGTAATATTTGATATGTGGGTAGTCGGGTACACTTAAAATATTTTAGCACCGACTCTGAGATAAGAGAAACGCGCGATCCGCTGTCTATCAGTACGTCTGTAGGTATACCCTGTATTACGGCCGTTGTGACGTCACTGTCTGTCGACGCGCCTTTTAACTCCAAACAAAAATTAACATTATTTTTATTACGCGTTTCAGATCTTTGTTTAGCAAAACAAACAGAGACGTCATGGCCTGGCTTTTTACAGAATGAACACGACACGTTTGGTTTTTTATTAGTTGTTTCTGTTGATTCATCGGATTTAAACGTTTTTGGTTGTTTAGGGCACTCGCGCTGCATGTGACCCACACTACCACAAGAAAAACACTTTATTTCGCGATTTTTATTACTATGTGGACGTTTTCGAGAGTTTCGGTCAAACTGTTTACTTTGAGAAGATTTCACAGAGGTTACAGATGGGTTGGGATTCGGTTTGGTATAAATAGAAAAGAATTCAACCAGATCTTTTGTCGTTAAATGAGCATTAGTCGCAGCGGCGCGTATTTGTGCGTCAGTTATACCGCGTATGACAATTGCGACCATTAAATCATCGCTTAACCCTCTAACAATATTTAGTCTTAAGACGGAGCGCCTAGCATATTCTGCGTACGTAGAATATTTGTCAGAATTTGTACTCATGACGTCAAACAATATATTTGCAACATCGATTCTTCGTGAGCAAAGTGGTTTAAATTCGATCTTAAAGTTCGACCAGGTGCGGTCGTTTGTAACCCAGTCGTTTAACCAACTACGAGCGTCTCCCTTCAGGCAGTTAGCAATCCGGGATAAACACTCGTTGTCATTCCATCTATTAATATCACGTGCCCTTTCAACTTCTTCACACCAAGAATCGATATCATGTATGCTGGGATCAAAGTTTGAAATATAATAATGGTTGGATCTGACCTTGGTTAACGCACTCAACGCTCCAATGAGGCGATCTGTAGCATCCAGTGACGTCGAGGTACTTGCAAGCGATTCTCCAACCATGCTGGTGTTCGACTCCGGCACTGCTGTTGGTTGCTCCTGCGGCGAAGACGCGATGATCTGCCCAGGCACCATAACGGCATGTGCATCCGGAGTCATTGTCGCCGACACGGTACTAGTTGCGGGTAGGCTTGTGCTTTCTAGCGCGGTCAGGCGCGCCAGAATAGCTCCAAGAGTTTCTTGGAGTTCGGTTGCATCACTATTTTGATCATCACGCCTATTTCTACCTCTACTACGAGTGGTAGCTCGTTCGGACATGATTTAAAAGCTGTTCGCACAACACAGAAAGATAAGATAGGCAGTGGAGCCAATCCCACTTCTGATAATAGCGGTTAATTACAATTTAATTTAAAAAAAATAAACGAAATGACGAAACACTCGTCTTTAATTAATTTAAAACAATTACAATTTTATAAACTTAAAAAAATATACTTCCTGATAAAATAACGACTTAACACAATATACAAAACGATGTTATCACGACGGCTGCTCGAGACGGAGTGAGGGACGAGTACTGCTGCGCTCTGCTTTTATAGGCACGAGCGCACGTTAGTTTAAAAAATAACGTTGGATGCTAATAATATATTATAGCTACGTCTGTGACGGGCTTTAAGACTACTGCCTCCGTGGTCGATGGTTTAGGCGTTTGCCCTATGACTCGGTGGTCGTGAGTTTGATTCCCATGGGAAGCATACTTTGTAAAGTTTGGCTAGGACTGGCTTGAATCACCTGATTGTCTGATAAAAATGATTCCTACTTCAGAAGGCAAGTATGAGCCGGTGGTCCTGGCCACCGACGACGGTGACGGTGGCGACGGTGGGACGATGGTGGTTTAGAAACTCGTACACTAGGGTATGTGGGGACAAGACAGAAGAAAAGTAAGGAGACTATGGAGGAGGAGGGGGAAGAAGACTGCACAAACTGTTATGTTTTAAAGTCGCTATAGAGTCACTAGTATTATATGACCGAAATAAATCTCAAAACAGGATCCATAATCAGTCAATAAAAAAAGTGATAAACAAAATTTTAATTTCAAATTTTGTTGGCACGATTCTGCTAGTTCCTTCAATCATAATTTACAACAGCGCCATCTAGCAAACGTAATGTAGCCAGTACACGTCAAACTACTAGCTATGTAATTTGCACGGTCCTTAATAGTTTTCTGCGGTGTAATCGATGGTGTTATGGAGTAATGACGCCATGCGATATGCTTATCGTAATATAACACTAGCCCGAAGTAATTTTTTGTTATGCTGGGTTCAGTAAAGGAAAAGAAAATGCAGTGTTATTGCATGTTGCGCGATTATGTTTTATTTTAGATTGATTTTTAAATTAGGTAGTTTGGAACTTTGCATTATTGTTCAAATTACATTATTCGTTGTTGGTCAAATGGTTCTGGTTGTATGCGTTAATTCTGACTAGGATTTTGGATTCGAAATCACAACATTTACTCCTTCAATTACACGATTATAAGTTGATAGTTGTGTACCTGTTTAAAAATATTTGTGTTGGTGTGTATGGTGTGGTTAACATAAGGACATGCACTAGCGCGTGTATATTATAATGTAATACTCGTTTCACATACAAAATTTTCTTAATTATGAATTTATCCATCTTTAAATGTTCCTGTTGTGATTATTGCTAAGCATTTGGGTATAAGCTAATTGTATTATCGTTTACACCGCGCTCGTGGTAGACTTCTGACTTTCGACTACATGCTTCACTGCTGCAATTCACAAGACAGTTTTACACTAGTTTCAAATACAACTTGATCCCCATTGATTTGCTTTTCAGTTTCCTATGGCCACTTAACATCCAAGATATTTGTAATGCCCCACAAAAGCTATGTGGAGGCAATGTTTGTCGAACCTATTGGGTTAGTGGGTAAGTGCTTGACTTTTGTTGCCCAGTTTGGATCCCAAGATTGGAGCAAATATTTATATTTTGGCCTACAGACATTGTTAACAGGTAGAGTGAGATTTTGTTGATAGTCATACAAAATATCTAATGTAACGCCAGTAGATATCAATATTAAGATTCCACTTTCAAAGTATTTGAGAAGTTGAAAGACTTAAATGAGCACAAACTCTTTGGAACTCTTTAAAAGTCTTTGGAAGTAGGCTCCCTGCATTACAAGTTTTATTTTTTAGATTTAATAATAATATAAAATAATAATTACTTTATAACTGGACCAATGTTTTTCATTCATAAAAATATTTCTATTCACCCATCAAAATATTTAAATTCAGAACGTAGATATACATTATATCGATGTAGTTCCAGTTGAATAATTGAACACTCGCTGCATTGATGTGGGCTGACTGACGGCCCAGAAAATGGTTTTTCGAGTCTACTGTATTATGGAAGAGCTCTGAAATTAAATCCCACTATGGAGCGATTTTTTGCACGAAAAAACGAGCATTTTTAACGGTTGCTTTTTAAAGGAAACCGTGGTGTGTGAAAATTGCTATGCTCATAAATTCAATTTTTGCAAAAGCTGCTGTAAATTATTTTCATACAACTTACTAGTAAATATTGGTAAAATATGAATAGTTATTTAAGCATAATTCTGCTAATACTAAACGAAAAATATACCTAAAAAGGAACATTATTAATAGTGGAACTATAAGGGTCAATCACTATCACCAACCTTACAAATATATCAGGTATTGTATAATGATGACCACTGAAAACCAGTGTTGTGTTGTAGGTAGCACTAATTTTGCTTGTAAGGTTCAGAAAACATCGCTTCATTATTTTGCTTCCATGTCGGATGAGACGAAATTCTGTGTTAATTTTATTAAATAACATTTTAGAATATTGTACTGCTTCTTTGAAATCTATTTCATCAAACATTTAATGAAATATTGGTTCTTATATCACATCGAAAATAGACGGAAATTGCACGAAGTAAGGAAATATTATAAAATAATTTAATTTTATATCAAGTTAAGCACCAAGATTTCAAAGGAAATTTTATACGTACAGGTACCGTGTAGTATCTAATATTACGCAAATATAATTAATTATATTGGTTACTGATGAAAAGTCCTTGTAATGTTGTGAAAAGTGCCTCAAGAAATTTTTAGAGGCACAGTCAGCAGTCAGTCCATGAATAATAATAAAAAGATATGCAAAACATTTTTCCACAGAGTAATTACCTAATTCTTTGATCAGATCATTTTGAAATTTGGCAAGGAAATAGGTTATATCCTGGAAAAGGACTAAACTATCTTTTTGTTCTCACAGATGTACATCATATAAAGGGTGTAAAAGTACCCTTAACGCAAACGAAAGGCACTTGTTCTCCCCACCACTGCGATCATTTTTTTGTTCTAGACCATACCTGGGAACCCCCTAGCTACGGATATATTGGGGGTCAAAGTTCCAAATTTTGCACAGCTGTTTTTGTAAATATTGTTTTTTTAGGTTATAACTTAACTTAAATTACCTCCATGGCCCTTTTACTATTCAAAGCATCCACTAGCACAATGTTTTATGAGTGCTACATTGAGTTTTACCGTAAAATGAAAAAATTGACTTAAAAAAAAAGTCATTTCCCAGCAAAAAAAATTGCGTAGGGGTACTTAGTTTGATGTACAGAACGCTTGGTTGACGTATGTGTGAAGGGTTACTTTACACCCTGTATGCGAATGAAGTTAGAGGCAACAGCTAGTTTCATTATAAAAGTCTGATCATTCACATAGTTTATTTGCTCCGAAAATCCATATAATTTAGCATACTACAAAGTCTTACAACACCATAAATCATCCGAATCAAAGCACGGAGTCCATTTCAACCCTCTAGTGTCGTGAGTTGGTAACAATTTGTGCTATTGCTAGGGTCTCTTGGACCCCACTTGTAAACTTACGCGATTTGTCCGGGCATTAACCGAATTTAATACTCCTTCATGTAGACCCTACGTGTGACTTGCTGTTTTGTTAGTATGTCCATGAAAATGGCCGGCTGTGGATGATTTATGGTTTTCCTTTATTTTGTTGGAGCGTGAAAAGAATATGTAAAATTCTGTCATCAAGAATGATTTTGAGTTATATATTTTTGTTTAAGGTAAATGTTAAATCATTAAACTGATGGCGCTTATAACTTTTAAACACTTGGGACCCATTATTTCTTTTGAGAGGCAGTTGGCCGCAATACACCACGATCGTCTGGAGTCTGGAGAGGGATGGTTTAATGTTATGTCAAAAGTCTTCAATCTTTAATCAATTTAAAAAAAAATACATCTCTTATGTCATGTAGCGGAGATAGAGAGCTTGTTCCGTCAATATGATATTTATAAAAAATGCTAACCTGAAAAATTATTATCTCTCTCTTTATGTGCCTCTCCAACGCGTGAAGATTGACAGTTAGCTCCACATATCCGACGAGTCGACGAGCCAGCCTACCGAGGTATTTTGCCAGTCTAAAAAGTTCCGCGGCGCTCTTAAATCCTGTCCATTTCCGGTTATTGCGCAGCCACGATTTCTTTCTACGACCACTGCTCTTTTGCCTGCCACTTTGCCCATCATTATTAGAGAAGAAGAGAGAAAAGTTCGTATTTGTCGTTCCTTAATACGTGACCCAGATAGGCAACTTTCCTTTTTTAGATAATCAGCATTAATTGGCGTATCCTCTCAGCACGGCGCAGCACTTCAACGTTGGTCACTCGATGCGTCCAGCTAATGGCCAAATGCGTCTATAGGCTCACATTTCGAATGCTTCGATACGTTTCCGGAGATTCTTTTTAATTGTCCAAATCCGTAAAAAAGTATAGGCCATACTTTTGTAACATGATATTTGAAAAAGTATTAGGTAACTAAATTATCGTACTGGATGCTGACCCTGATGTAGTTGAGAAAGAGCAAACGATTTACATATTTTTTTTGTGTGAAGACCCAGCATGCCACTGCGCTTTATTATCAGGACTGATCTGTTGCTTGAACAATAAGCATGGTAACCCTACCCAATATGTGTGTAACTAGTTAACATGTGCAGAAGGCTAATCTCAGGTTCTTCAAGTCCTGACCTTTTGATTTAATAACTATACGACTGACCAAACTTTGAATTACATTAATTAAATGTTTCCTTTATTAGTTTGAGGTGCCTTGCGGGTGAATAGGGCTCTAACTTCTAAGTATCCGATTTCTGGGTTGCTCGAGGGTCTGAGTGTACTCAGAGTTTGTTTTAAAGTTGTTTGTGTTTGCTTTTGTGTATCGAACGGTATTTTTTTAATTTTGTAATGGGGCGTTAATTATGATCGCGACTTGTTATTTTTTCTATACTATTAATTGAACAATATTGTGAGAAAAACGAGCTAGCTGGTTCTTTTACCTGGGTAAATTATTATTATTCCCCTAGCTGAGCTTAGTCGTCAATGTACTGTGTTTAATATTTGCTTGATTCGACCCACTCTGCATACCAAAATATAAGAAACTTAATTTACATTTTATTTCTTTAAGGGCTGGTTTTTCAATCGCCAGTTAACTTTTACCTGAGGAATAAATGTGATGTTTTGACAGATTGTCTATACAAAAACTGTCAATATGTCAAACTTATTCGTCAGATAAAAGTTAACTGGCGATTGAAAAACCGGCCCTAAATGGAGTATTCATTTCGATATTATCAAGAATTCAAATTCTGAATAATTTAATTTTGGATCGAGTCAGAAGTAGTAATGATTTACAAGACAATTATACTTCTATTTTTGATCGATAATACTAAGTATAAAAATAAAATAATAAAATATAATTAATATTTAAAATTATTAATTAAATATAATAAGTATTAATAACGATTTCAAATAAAATTATTTAGAGGAGAACTCAGTTATCATCAACAACTTTGGCGAGGCCTAGTCCAGCAGTGAACTGCTGTCGGCTAGGGTTAATTTATTACTTAACTATTGTTTGCATATTTAAGTAAATTGTATATGCACTATAGAGTGCACGTCTGCCTAACTCTTTGGAAATTATAGGCGTGATATTTTTTATATCACGGTTAATCAATTCAACATGAAAAAAAACATTAATTTACCTATATAAATCATTCAATTAACAAAACAAATCGTAATCCTTTAACAAGACACGTGCTAACAGAACATTATTGCAACAGCTGCTATCTGTACCAGTCAGAGGTGACACTCAGACACAATGTCCATGCCATGGCAGCGATGAGGGATGGAGACATTGATACCAACTCAGATTTATGACGTCATGAAGTGTTGCTACAACCAGGCAGGGCACGACCACAGGGAATGCGACTTGTATTTAGAGACACGCACATAATTTACTTGTTGCTTTTGTACAGTCGGGTCACAAGTCGTATTTTGGTGTCTTGCGGTATACTAAGTGACACTCAAAGACAATGCCACTCTTACTCTGCGCTTCTTACCCTCGCACAAGCGTCGGCAGCCAGCGACAGGTCGGCTCCGAGTTCGGCCACGAGGCTCCTCCCATGGCCGCGGGTAGTCCACCGGTTATCGCGGCCTCGACATAGAGGGCGAAGAAGGAACATGGGTGGTTTTTAGTCAGTAGAAGTCTGACACTCCCTTTCGCTCTGCCCAAGAGCGGGAGGGGTTATTCGATGATTTTACAACCACCAAAAAAAAAAAAAAGGCTCCTCCCATGCGGCACACTCTGCCAGCGTATTCCGAGCAGTGGCAACCTACAGCAATCTTATCCTAACGTGTGTAAAATCACTATACCGGTCGTGTTGGCATAACACTTAGATTTTGTACGTCGTGTTAGTACTAGCAAGCCAACTTACAGTAACCTGATGACGTTGACGCTGAAGCAAAATCAGAGAAAAAATAACTGTGAAAAGACTTGCTAATCGCGGTGAATCGCAGCATGCACTAACAAACTTTCGTTTGTTTTCCCCATTCGTTGCCGCAACACGCGTGTCGCCTAAGCGTGCAGGTCGTGGCCAAGCATTTAGCAAAGTGATGTTCATCCAGGTAGGCACATGTAAGCGAAGTTGTCCTGCCACAGATACAAACGTGTATCAGGTGCGCAATAATGCACAATTAAGGACCATTTCGCAAGCCTACCAAGGAGAAACTGTATCGGGTAACCAATTATTTTTTGTTTAATTTATTTTTGTGGCATTTCCTTGAGGGATTTTAAATCAAAATATAGAATAAAGAATAATCATTAAGGTTTTCAGTCAACGGATTCCAAAAATTTGTATTCCAATTTACCGATTCTTTGAATTAATTAATGTTAAAATCTAAATAAAAATGTGAACTTTATTAAACCAATGTCTAATTTTTTGCAGAGTCGCCATAAAAACAACTGACCCAAAATTAATCGCGGAATAAAAACATGATGTTTTTGTAACAAATTGTTTAAGGGGTACATAAACAATTGTCTTCGGGAACATCGCCTATAAGGTCCTAAGCAAACAAAAACTACGAAGCATTACATTGAATATTTTCATACATTACCGTTATACTCGTATGCCTGATCCAATCACCTTTGTATAATATGATGGCGCAGTCAATGTAAAAAACAGCTTCAAGACAGAAAAAATATAGGATTCAAGATGGATCATTCTTGGAAACATACAATAATATTCTCAATATCGTTTAGGATGTAAAAAGAGATGATAAAAATCATAACCGTTGCTTGGATTGTATCAACGTAAAGTAATATGTCTTAAATGTTTCTTTGTCATGAATATTATTAAATAACTAGCCATTGTCCGTAACCTTCGTTCTGTATTTAAATCGAATTTTGTTAACATTTTCAAGGGTTTAATTTTAACGGCTTAAACTGCTGTTCGACTGACGTCAATGTTTAAACTCCTGGCTACTACTGAGGTTTCTTTAATGGAAAATTTAATAGTACATTATGGCTGACCCGTAAATCGAACCCTGGACCCCACATTCATAAATTATTATAGATATATACGAGATCACGAGAATAACGGAGCGGTGGAGTAGAACGGGAGTTTTAAAAGTAGGTACCTACAAGATTCCAGCTTGTATCATTTTTGTGGAACAGCGGTGACCCAGTGGTGCCGGCCCCGACTTACGAATAGAAAGTCACGAGTTCGAACCCAGCCAGGCGCGTTACTTTTTGTAATTTATTTCATCACCACTTTTTGCAGAAACGGTGAGGGAAAACATCGTGAGGAATCCGGCATGTCCTAGAACCAAAAATTCGAAGACTGGTGACATCTACCAATCCGCACCATGTCCGCGTGGTAGATTATAGCCCATTCCCTCTCAAAAAGAGGAGGCTGGTGTCCCAGTAGTGGGAACATTTAATAGGCTGATGATGATGACTAGTTTTGTAGCTACGGACGTGCAGCTACGTCTACGGTACCGTATTCCGGATACTCACAATCGAATTCTCTCTTAAACAAAAGAATAACCACACCCTCTCTCTCCATTCATATTACAACACGACCATAATTTAAAATTATATTTCTGCGAAACTGTATTTCATTATTTAAATGAAGTTTCACACGTAATGGCATTAATTTCATTAAACGTTCCTGGCGACTTCGGATGTTCCGTGCTTTGTATTAAAAACAAGCTTTAAATATTGCAATGAATTCTCATTGCGTTCAATATTTCGTTGATTTTTGTCAGTTTTCTCGTTTTATAATTAAACATTAAAAGGTAGGTAATTAACGGCACAAAACCCAATAACTGATTTTACAAATAATAAAAAAGAGGAACTATTGAAGTGCACTTCAGTTTGAGGAAAAGAGAGATTTATGCGTAATAGTACATTTTGATACAAGTACATTCGAGGCGGATTGTAGTTCTTTGGGTGTTCAAAGGTTCACGAAATGCTAACAAATTTCCACGTATATCAAACGACGTTTTTCAATACACTTTCGGAAAAATAACTAATAACGATATCTACTTATGTATCTTTGTCATAAATTTTTAGGAGACTATGATTTCGATTGTTTTTTTTGCGTGGTTTTATTTCGCCAAATTGTAGAAGAAGCAAAGATATGAAGCCGTTAAACAGCCTCATTGGAAAAATATAAAATTCAAATATTAAATAACACAAATAAATGTTTACTTGTTCCTGAAAATAAATATTCATGTTTAAAATACTCGTGTTTATTTATAGTATTCTTTTTAAAAAAACAATTGAATAGTCAAAAAATATTTATGTTGTAAAGATGTAAATCAAAATGACAAAATATAAAAAGACACCGACGACTCTATAGTCGGCTATGCACTTTTTTTTTAATTTCCTATGTTTTATTTGGATATAATAAGGGTTCAGTTATATGTGTTAATTTTCTTTCCCGCCCTTGATTGCGGAAAAAAACACACGCGTGCGAAATATGTTGCATATCGAACCTAATCGTAGTGCAATAAGAGCTAGTTTCCGAGAAAGTGTATTGAAAAATAATATAGAGCGATCTTTCATAATCATTCTCTTACCCTTATACCAATTCGTTTAGGGTCGGCGCAGCATGTCTTTTTCATCAATACACGTCATTTCATTCACAAGACACTACTCTTTTACTTGTTATCTAACCAGACACTTGCTTTCTTGCCATATAATAGAGTAGTTAACAAAAAAAAACTAATTAGTCCGTCAGATGGATTTCCAAAAAATATTAGACGCATATTTTTTCTTTTTTCACGTGAACAAACTATATGGCATTTTTTACCGGTGAGTGACGGCACACTACGGGGACTCAAATCTTTGACGCGTTTTATCTTCGTCAATGTTTATTGATTTGATAAAACAAAAAATATGTATCTCATATTTTTCGATAAGCTAAGAGACGGACTAACTGACCGACTGTGTGAAAGAAACCTACAATTTCAAACCATAACAGTCCCATATTTCAAAATGACGCCTCAACAATTAGAAGCTCCAGAAAAAAAAAACAAGTTACTGGTACACAATAATCACAATAATTCATAATAGCGTGATACGGTTGGGTGCGCGTGCACTTGTCGCTGTAATCGGTTCGAACCGCCCCTAACTGGTAATATCACACTTTGCTCGCGAACTGTGCCCGATAATTTTGCAGCAAACGCCCTAGAAAATTTTGTTCTCATTATTTTGTTCGATTTTCACTGCAGAAGTCACTGCAGGTGAACCGGATTTAGAAAAGGTTATAGATTGATATTGTGTCGGAAATAAAACAACAACAGACGTGGCGGAAGCAATTTTTCTAATGTTAGAATCGTTGCACTTGATAGTCTGTCCTGCATTATACAGGGTGTAAAAGTACTTGTTCTCCCCACCACTGCGATATTTTTTTTATTCTAGACCACACCTGGGAACCCCCTAGTTACGGAGATATTAGGGGTTTAAGTTTTAAACAGCCGTTTTTGTAAATACTAGTTTTTCAGGTTATAACTTTACTTAAATTACCTCCATGACCCTTTTACTATTCAAAGCATCCACTAGCTGCTAGTAGACTAGCACAATATTTTAAGAGTGCTACATTGAGTTTTACCGTAAAATGAGATTTTTGACCCCAAAAAAAAGTCATTTCCCAGCAAAAATTTTTGCGTAGGGTACAGAATGCTTGGTTGACGTATGTGTGAAGGGTTACTTTACACCCAGTATACCATTACTTAACGTCTGTTATACAAGAAGGGTTAGCCAGACGTGTATCCAATACCCACATTACCTACATTTAACCAGTTATATTTAAGTGCCATGAAATAGGAGTTGAGCTATTTGCCATCTGGACACAAATCTGTCTGAAAAACCCAATAACAATTTAACCAACCTAGGAATTGAACAAAGGGCCTCATATTCCGTGTCGCGATTGAGAGCACTACACCAACGAGGCATTAAGAAATAACCAAGATAGATTATCATTTACCTAGTCTTTGCGTATTTGTACTAACTGCCGCACTCAGAGAGCTTTAATGATTCCTTAGGACATCACTTAGTAAAGGTTTTGACAGTTTTGTCATACAAAAGTACGTCAAATATTTACTAAGTGACGGCTTAAGTAATCATTAAATATTTCTGAGTACCGCAGTAAATAAGTGGATTTCAGAAAAAAATATTAAATCGCACCGGTGATTTTGAAATAAATATATGCAGTTTAGGCTTAGTAGCAAGATGACATCTCCAAAGCAAAATAAAACACTGGTATTTCAAACATTATTAACGCTTATAAAGTAAAAAAGATACTAGCAAAACACAAGAACTCCCCAGATAACAACACCACTCAAAATTCATCCAAACAACAAAAGACTAACACTGAACAGAAGTGCGGGATCGACAACATAAACAAGCATTATGTTAACGATGCACCGAAGAGTTCCACAACCAATAAACTATACTCATTTAACTTTTCGCATAACACCACTATCTGCAAGCGCATTAATGCATGCAATATCACCGTGAGCAGTGTTTGTTCCCTTGTCTATAAGATTGATGTATTGCCGACGGTATACTCTCACATTATTGGAGTGACTGACGGTCACTGCCACACAATTTCATAAATCAATTTGCAAGTATGGCAGCCGTGTCTTCGTTGAAAGCTGTTTGTGCGATAGTATTGGCTTTGAATATGTATGTTGGCGTTTCATGTCTTTTGTGAGCTTCGATTTCTGTCAATATGTACGTATATGTTTGCTTTATAGTTTGAATTACCGTGTCGGTAAAAATTAGTACATATTCAAACTGAATGTTCAATACTTTCATTCAGTAGATTTCAACTTCATTATTAATGCCAACAAATAATACCTAGTAGTTCTAGTAAAGTTATCTCAAAATCTGTTCACTGAATAGAATCTAATTTAAGAGTCCTCGTTGACGAAAGTGTTTACGACAAAAGTTAATACTAGACAGCTCCGTTGTCCAATAATTCAATCTAACTTGTTTAACAACTCAGGGACCCAGAAACAAGAGCCGGCACCAAAAAACTTCTAGAACTTTCCACCTTTGACCGCTAAATGCTGTTTGACGTAAATACCACTAAACCTCGACACCTAGTTCAAAACTTCACTAACCTTTCGCACGAAAGTAGTTAATTTTATCGGAACAAGACTAACAATTAGTCAGTGATTTCGCGCTTCGATTTAAGGTGTTTTATTGCGCTCACCCCCGAAAGTTCCTAACATTCCACAACAATGTTACATTTAATGTGGACCTTAGCAGATATAAAAATACAAAACCTTATTTTTAGACAGCTAAAGTCCAAAACAGTTCCCCGAAAAATCTGCTGAGGAACACGTTAGCTTGGTCGAATAAATATCTTTTTCCGGGAGATTCTTTATCGTGTCCGGAATGGTTCCGGTGCTGATGTAAAAATAATTGTTCAGAACCCTCTTTTTATGGGTTCCGTCAGTCGGATAAACGTGAAGCTGGATTTTTGGGAGTGGATTTAGATATTTTATCGTTTACATTGCGATACGATTACTACGCAAGCTTATGTAAATGAACAAGAAAATCTCAGTAGCTATATTATTATGTATCGTGGGTCTTAAAATTCTGAGCTCATTTTCGTAAATCGAGGTAAGCTTTTCTGCGTAATTCTTTTAGCAAAATATAATTCGCCGTCTGCTTTTAAGATTTTTTTACCCTTAATATGTCAGATAAATGTTTTTTGCTTGTAAAGGTGAAACGTTTCATTTTGTCGGATGGAATGGAAGTAAATAAACAGTAAGATTTGAAAAAGATATGATAGATAAACTTTTGTGACTGGTCAAAGAAGCGGAAAAAATTATTTCTTGAGTATGTTAAAAAGAAAATGTTCTTTCATTGGAGTTAATTTTATACGGGTCCCAACTGTCCTAACTAAGGGAAAGTGTTTCAAGAGCGGAATAATTATGATATCTGACTCCAAGATTTACTTGACTACTTGAACTAAGTCGATTTCACAGCAGCTATTACACGAACTACGACCGGATTATCGGAAGTGCGAATCCAACTTTGTAACTCTCTCCTCCGGAAAGTGACTTTGGTACTCCGGCACAATGGCATACATTTAACTCTTTGTAAGAGATTTATTTTAATTTTTAATGCAACGTGTTCTATCTTTTTGAGAATGATTTTAAGACTCTTGATAGTATAAAAGGGTAAAACGAAGAACACTTCAATCTAAAAGAATCGATATAATATGTAAGTAGTAATTCTATTTAATTATGCATGAAAAAACCAGCGTGTACATAAACGATATCTTCCTTGCTTGGAAATATCGTTTTAATAATGATAAAAAACTCTTTTGTGTAGTGGTTGCAATCACGACTTCTAAGCATGAGGAAAAGGACCTCATGCTCCTTTTTTTTATGGGGTGGGTAATTAAATAACCTCTCCCGCTCTTGGGTAGAGCGAAAGGGAGTGTCAGACTTCTACTGACTAAAAACCACCCATGTTCCTTCTTAGCTCTTTATGTCGAGGCCGCGGTATCTCTTACAACATCCCGCAGATCCGACGGGAGCATGAGTAGCATTCACGGAGTATGGATTTGTTTCCAATTTAATTATATGACAATAGGGTGTATTTAAATACCTAACACATGTACTAGGGGGGCCTTTTACATGTGTTAGGTATTTAAATACGTTTATAACTAGTTTCAAGATATTTACAGTATTTTATAAGAATTACAGAATTGTTTTGTATAAATTAGTAAGTTATTTGATTTAGTGAAATGCCAAAATGGCGCCAACGATTATTGGAATGACAGTTGAGTACCTACTGCAGCTAGAAAAGAGGTTTTAAAAGGTCCAAGGCGTCATTTTAGTATGACATTCTTTTCTGAGCCTTGAAAGTGTAAGGAGCTCTAAAATTCCTGTGTAAGTACAGTGCATTTTATAATAAACTTGTAAATGTTATGATGTAGCTATTTATTCTGTGCTTATTTTGATGTTCTGAACCCAGTAAATAAATCATGCTATAATATGTTCAATTAGAATTTTTTATTTCCCTTTTGCTCTGGCTTGTCCTACACATGAAACTGAAACCTCTGCCTTACCCTTCGGGGATGACCGGCGTGTTGTTGTTGTTGTATTAAAAATGTGTATGACCATTTAGATTCCAGACTCTTTGTGAATCAAACAACGTCCGATACCGCGGCCTCGACATAAACGGCTAAGAAGTAACATGGGTAGTTTTTAGACATTAGAAGTCTGACATTCCCTTTTGCTCTGCCCAAGAGCAGGAGGGGTAATTTGATGACTATCCACGAGCCAAAAAAAAACAAGGTAATAGCATAGTTACAGATAAAGACTTAAAAGAAAGTTTTCTGGCTACATTATGTTTTGATGCACTCACAATCATTATCTGCTTAGCCTTTACCCAACTTTATTTGGTTGTATAGGTACAAAATAATATTTATCATGGGGCGACTGCTTGTTGGAACTCCACAACCCAATTAGTTTATCGTACTCACAGTGTAAAGAAAAATTCCACCATCAGAGAAAGTCCGAAACCTCCAAAAATAGAACAGCCTCGCAAAACAAAGTCCAAAAACAATAAACAGAATAAAATCCTGCTCAGACTCTCCACTATGGCTAAAAGCATTTTAGCTTACTTTCAAAGTTGGTAAGTAAATAATAAAATTTCCTACCGTTAATTTTCCGTCTCTTCGCTGAGTCGTTGGGCCATCTAAAAACTTTGTCCTGTCGGTCTTCAGAAGTTTTACTATGGGCCGTTCAATCAATGGACTGACTGGTGTTTTTAGAGGAAGTTCAAGAACAACTTTTCTTTTAGCTATGATAGAAGATGATGTGACTGGCCTTTGTTTTGATGGCTGAATGATATTATCTTTACGAGCTTTAGTGGTGGTGAATGTTGAAAGTTATGGTACTGTTTCAACATTAACTGACGGGACTCTATGGAAGTGATTGTTCTTACTTGGAGAATAAAGTTACAGTGCAGTTCCATTCCTTGATGCCTTTGTCATAATTTTGAAAATTGCTTTTATGATAACACACGACCAGGCAGAGAAGAATCTTAAGAATGGGTAGACATCAAATTAATGACTCCTTCCGCTCTGGCCGGAGCGGTAGGGAGTGTCAGACTTCTACTGACTAAAAATCACCCATGTTCTCTTTCGAGCAACCTGCAGCCCCGACAGAACACTGACAACCATTTTTTTTTAAGGGTGGGCATCATAAAATGACTCCTCCAGCTCTAGGAGAGAGGTAGGGAGTGTCAGCCCAAGTGTTAAAAGCTCCATTTTTATAGAAAGTGATAGCAATCTACATAACAACTACATTTCACGAACTATAGCGTGAGTAGACGCCACTTAAAGCATAGCTTCTGGAAGCTAGTACTAAAGAAAAAAAAAGACGTTCTATAGACAAACTTCAACAACTATCAAAACCAAATCTACGGTAGCTTTTTATCATAAGTTTTCTCAGAACATTAACATGCAAACATAGGTAAAAATACTAACACAAAAATAAAAAATCTAATTCCAATCAAAACCGAACCTTGCCATATAAATATTAGGGTTGTATTCAACTTAGCATCATTGAAGGTCACGGTTACAAGGTCAAGGCCGTTTCCCTTGTGCAGTTAAAGTGGAACGACTTACAATGACTTAATTGTACCGTGTCAGACTTTAACTACTTCTGTCAGAGAATTTAAATGGAGTGGCTTTGTAGTTACATTTAGGTATTCAGCTTTTACAGTAGTGCATGCGGGGCTGACGCAATTATTTTTTAGAAGCTGTTTATTTGCTTTAAATCGTGAGATCACATTACCGCTTTAAAAATACCTCGTTTAAGCTTTGTTGACAACATTAGGTATTGTTTCGCTCATTATTTTTTTTTTTTTTCTTTTAAAAAACGTTGCCCCTCTCTAGGAATTTCTCCTGTATCGTGGGTGCGTTCACAAACATTTAAACTCACATACACAAATACCCAGACCCGAAACAACTATCTGCAGGCCATACAAATATTTGTTCCGTGCGGGGAAATGATGTTCGTTGGACTGCACAGATCTCGAGTTCAAACCCAAGACACATCTGTTTAATTATCACTTGCTTTGATGAAAACGTCGTGAGGAAGCCAGTATGTTTTTTTTGGGTTCTTGGTAAAACATTAAATAACCCCCCCGATAAGTAGTCGATCCACGTACCTAGATAGGTAAGTACTTGTATTCACCTGCATCCAATTAAACTGGAAGCCGCATATGATAATGTTCTTAATATAATTGAAATGTTTTGATACCTAAGATAGAACCTACTCAGTTTATGACATTCCCAGTAATAACTTTCCCCCCTCCATCCAGGGTCACGCGGATCCAGTGCGAAGTTGTAACATTCGATTGTTTTGTGAATGTGTGAACATTGTAGTCCTTTTTTTTTGTGGGGCTGGGAAATCATCAAATAATCCCTCCCGCTTTTGGGCAGAGCGAAAGGGAGTGTCAGACTTCTACTGACTAAAAACCACCCATGTTCCTTCTTAGTCCTTTATGTCGAGGCCACGGTATCTCAACGTCCCGCAGCTAAACCAGTATGCCTGAGAGACATTTTTCGACGAAATTTCCTGATTCAGAGACGAAGTTAGGCACCTAACCACAGTAAAAGTGGGTTAAAAAGTGCTTTATAAAGAAAGAAAGAACGAAAATTGTGTTTTCACTGGGAACATCTTAGCCAATTATGCTTAAGTCAAGCAACATAGTGATTATCAATCAAAATGTATACAGGGAATAAATCAACCCTTTACATATACGTCAACAAAGCATTCTGTATATCAAACTAAGTACCCCTACGCAAAAATGTTTGCTGGGAATCGATTTTTTTTTTTGGGGACAAATTCATTTTACGGTAAAACTCAATGTAGCACTCTTAAAACATTGTGCTAGTGGGTGTTTTGAATAGTAAAAGGGTCATGGAGATATTTTAAGTAAAGTTACAACCTGAAAAATTTGTATTTACAAAAACAGCTGTGCAAAATTTCGAACTTTAACCCCCAATATGGCCTAGAACAAAAAAAATATCGCAGTGGTGGGGAGAACAAGTGCCTTTCGTTTGCGTTAAGAGTACTTTTACACCCTTTTCTATACAGCAGTACCTGATAAAAAAAAACACAATTATTGAGAAGTCTCACTGTAACAATAAAGTGACATAGAATACCAGCGAAACATGAATTTTAACAAGAGCACATAACTCAGCATCACCACGTAAAACAAATAAGTACCGTAAAATCCAGTCTTTCGAAACACCGACCGTTCCCCACATATTTTAAAGCCACACAATTTATATCAATTAATCAGTCCACAAGCACAATCTGTTATCAGTCCGGCAGAAAGAAATCTGGTGGGGACACATTTTTTTATTGCCGTTTAGAGGTGGGCCAGAATCGGGCATTTTAAAACTGTCATTAATCATAACCACAAAGCGTCTATTGTCCTAGAGGATCGCAATACATTTATCATAAGCGATTCAGTTGAAACAGACCACAATGGTTTGCGATTTATGAAATCACACATATATCCTTCATATGGTTTTTATGATGATCAGACATAACTGGTTTGAAAGAGCATTATGAATATTTTGAGGGTATTTTGGGACACCTTTTTTGGTTAACGAGGATGCGAATGAGGAGGTGTATTGTATTAATTGAAATTCCAGAGTTGAAAAATATTTTCTCTTGAAATGGGAAAAAATATTTAAAAAAAATTACGTCCCTGACACAAACAGTGTTTATTAATATTTTGATAAAATGCCAGCATTTAGTTTAGTTTATTTTGTACACAAATAATTTACATAATAATAGTACCTGTGTATCGATATATCTATGTAATATTATGATTATGATTTTAATCTACATACCTACCTAATGTGAACACTTGTTTATTATAATGGGGAAATGTGTCCTGATCTAAAACATTTAAAAACATCACAGTCATTTTGTAAAAATAAACATAAATGTAGCTTTACCTTTTTAAATCATTTTTGTGATCTGGCAACACCGTCCACGATTCCTGGCAACCCAGCCCGCGACGCGCGAACTCAAGGACAGTGGAGCACAGACCATCAGTGGAGTACGATTCGCGCGCGCTTTGAACACATCCGCGAAACGCTCGTTTATTAATTATATAATTATTTATTTCCTAAATTTACTGTTTAACCCCTGTTTGTTTATTTGTTTTACCTATAGTTCTGTGTTTTACTCTTTTAAAATATTCTCTTACTAATTTAACGTACGTGACTCATTGAAATTGCCCAAATAACCAACCCTGAGAAAACTCTCCCTTACATAAATAATATAGTTATCTACACTTACTTATATAAGTAGTAGTAGTGAATAACGTTAGGCCTGTTAGACCTCGTACAAAAACAGTTCGCGAAGGCTGTGCCAAGAATGTAGGTAACAGAAATACCTATGTCGAATGCAGACCGTAAACATCTTAGAAGGCAGTTAAAGAAAGAAATTGAAGGAGTCCACGAGCCTACAATTTTCCAAATGGATACTTATGTATATAATTACGAACAAAGAACCGTTTATTTTTCTAGAAGATAATTATTGGACACACACATAACATCACGCTCAAACGGTTAGGCAGAGGTGAGGGCACGCCACGATAGTGGCGGTAAGTCCCCTCTTTGAGGAGTGGCTTGAGAGGCGCCACGGCGCCCTCACCTTCTGTCTGACGCAAGTCCTCAGTGAAGTAGACGACACGGTTGGCGCAGTGGTTGAGCGATTGACTGCTGCGCAGCATGTCGCGGGTTCGATTCCCGCACGGAACAAATATTTGTACGACCTACAAGTATTTGTTCCGAGTCTGGGTGTTTTTCTATCTATAATATGTATGTATTTACAAAAAAAAATGTATATAAGTAGTTTATCAGCCATCTCGTTACCATAACACAAGCATTAGGTTGCTTAGCTTAGGACTAGATGGCGTTGTGTGAAATGTCCAAGGATATTTATTATTTATTTATTATTCCTGATGGAAAAACACAATAACACTAAGGTCAACCTGGGAAATCGGACTCACGGCCTCGTGCTCGGCAGTCATGTTTGCAACCACTAGTCTAACGAGGCCGAAACGACGAACAAATTACTGTTTACTCCTCCAGAAGATATTGGGCAAGAAGGTACTAGACATAGATAAAAGGAAATTACTACATTACAGAATATTTCTATTCTTTTATCATAAATATCAAGGATACCAGAAACATACCTACGTATGAACATCGAAGTGGAAGAAATGAAATTTTCCAAAGGACTGGGAATAAACGATAATGTTCCACATTTCCACCTTAGAAAATAAGGTCAGTGACCTATTACAATGTTCTGAGTGGAATTACAGGAGATCGAAAACGATAAACCGAACAATAAATGAGAAGAATAAATTGGGAAGACGGGTATTAAGCTTAAATGTATTTGTAATTACGTGGATAATTTAAGGTAACTTTATCACGTAAGGTTTGTACTGGAGTGTCTCGCGAATGCTGGATTTTTAGGTTTAGTGTCTAATGTTCACCTGGGAGATAATAGTTTCACCTAGGTGAATTGAGGACGCTAAATCAATGTTAAAACATTTAGTGTCCTATATTCACCTGGGTTAAAGGACCCATATTTTTTTTTTTAGTTGATTGCTATAGTCAGTCGATCTAGCCAACTGCTACGTGCCTTTGTATTATTTTAAATAGGCAATGCCTAATAGGAAGGAGAGAAAAAAGAGAAGAAAAATGATAGGTAAGTCCCACAAACTACCAGGAGAACATAAGTAGGATGGAGGTTTTGATAGGTATTGAAAACTGGAATGAAAATAAAAAAAAGAATACGTAAAGTCCCACAAACTACCAGGAAAACAGAAGTAGGAAGGAGATATTAGAACCTTTGAATCAAATCTAAATTATGCCTTTCTAATACCGTGCATTTTTAGTGTTGTTAGGATATCCATGAATGTTGAGAATGATTTCATGTTATTGGTGATCACTGTAAACCAGTTGGCTGTGGGTCTCGCATAGCACAGCAGCACGCTATGTGGTAAGTGTGGTAACTACTTGTCGCAGTTACGACGTGCAAGTTTTTTTTTGTTCCCTCCTGTTCTATTTTTAGGGTCCCGTAGTCAATATGGAACCCTTATAGTTTCATCATGTCCTTCTGTCTGTTGGTCTGTCCGTCTGCACTATATCGCAAAGACTCTTAGTACTAGAAAGCTGTAATTTGGCATGAATATACAAATGAATAACGTCGACAAAGTTGCTTTTATGGAAATCTATCTGACGGACAAATATTTTTTTGGTGCAATACCCTATTATAATTACCCTATTATAAATTATAGGAGCTCGTGGCTTTATAAGAACTGCCACTCGGGTCGATCTTTAGGTTAAGCTGCGCTTGCCTAGGTCGATCTGTGGATGGGTGACCGCCCATTACATACCGAGTTTCCTCCGTGCCTCGGAAAGCACGTTAAGCTGTTGGTCCCGGGTGCCATATATAGATCTTTGGCAGTCGTTACAGGTAGTCAGTGACCTGAAAGTCTGACATCCAGTCTTACCAAAGGGTATCGTATTACCTAGTATTAACTGGGTTGTGGAGGTCAGATAGGCAGTCGCTCCATGTAAAATACTGGTATTCAGCTGCATCCGGTTACACTGGAAGCCGACCCCAATATAGTTGGGAAAAGGCTAGGCAGATGATGATGATGACCCTATTAAAATTATAATATTATTATTGCCATTGATAAAATTAGAAGTATGAATAAAACATATTATAATGCTTGGACTCTCCGACGGGTTAAACAGAGATTTACCTAATAGTACACCTACATCGGCTACATCTTGCCTGTTATGTACAAATATGTATGACAATAAGAGTAAGCGAAGATCAAGGAATTGATGGAAGATGACATAGCTAAAACACATACTTCACAGATAAGTATGACCGATCTCAAATAAATTAAAATAAGGGTAAGCGAAGGACGATGATTAATAGCTAGTAGAAAATGTTAACTAGCTTAGTGAATAGTAATGAACACACCAAAGCTACTGCAGCTAGCATTGTTAAAACATAAACACAGTAATAACTTCCCTACTCAATCAAACAAAAATGAAAACTAACATACACTAAAAAACGTAATGTAAGCAATAACATAACCTGAAAAAAAGGGGTCGGGCGGTAAAGAAATGAAACCCAAGTGGGGCACAAATAAATCAGTTGGCGTGCGCGAAATCACGTCCGATCTAACGCAGCTTGTTAACGCGAGTAAACTTGTTCTCCCGGTTCAATGCGACGGTATAAAAGTGTGGTGTTAGTTTACTTACAATTTCATCTTAAACAGACTAAACAAAGTGTAAGGGGCAGCCCTCTCCCGTCGGGGCTGCGGGTTGTTGTAAGAGATACCAAGGCCTTGACATAAAGGGCTAAGTAGGAACATGGGTAGTTTTTAGTCAGTAGAAGTCTGACACTCCCTTCGCTTTGCCCAAGAGCGGGAGGGGTTATTTGATAATTTTCCTATCGCCAAAAAATAGGTGTAGCCCTCTTCCTTCAGTTGTTTGAAAGAGATACCGCAGCCTCGCCACAAAGGGCTAAGAAGCAACATGTGTGGTTTTTAGTCTGTAGAAGTCTGACACTCCCTTCCGCTCTTCCCGAAGGAAGGAAGACAAAAAAGAAAATACAGCTCCTTATTAAAAATACCAACAATAAATGATGAAATACTCTAACAAACGATGCGTAAAATCAGTTGTACAATAGGGTAATTGATTGACAAAAAAAAATACTTATGTTACTGTTTAGTCCGTCTGTTAGATTATCGAAAAATATTGGATACGTGTTTTTTAATTTATCAAATTAATAGAAATTGACGAAAATATAAGGTGTCAAAGATCGTGAGTGGGGGCTGGTGAGTGGTGACGACACTTTCTGGTAAAAATGTACCAAACTATGACGTCGCACGACTTTTCGAAGCACTGTATCGTCTTCATTCATTGTTTACGTGAAAAAAGGAAAAATACATGTCCAATGTTTTTCGGAAATCTATCTGACGGACTGATTCGATTTTTTTAGTCGATTACCCTAGCTACACAGTTTATCGAACTCGTCGTTGCGTTTGCCGTTAGATATCAATACATTACTTATCACTGCATATTATAAAACGAAGTCCTCGGCCGCATCTGCCTGTCTGTTAGCGATTAACTCAAAAACTACTGCACCGATTTCCATGCCGTTTTTACCAATAGATAGAGTGGTTTTTGAGAAAGGTTTTGATACGTATATAATTTTACCGAGATCCACGCGGGCAAATCCGCAGGCATCAACTAGTGTGGCAATAACACAAATCTAATTTATTGGAGTCCCATAAAGTTCCTGAAACCATTTCTTGTATTTATTTCTTTCTTACTATGACAGGGATAGCAAACCTTTATGGATCAATAATAAGATAACGAGTAATTGAGAAACCCCAAATACATTGTGATTAGGGCAAGAGAATGATGATCACAATTCTGTCTAGTTTTTAACCGACGTCCAAAAAAGAGGAGGTTCTTAATTTATTTATTTATTTATTTTTATTTATTTATTTAGGTCTACCAACAATTGTTTACACTTGATACATCGACATTAATAATTTTTTAAATTATGCTACAGCGTAACAATTACTTAAAGGTAAACACCACATGCACAAAACAATAAATTAGATAACTAAGCTAACTTAGTAACAACCAAGCGCTAATATTCAATTAAAAAACAATATAATTAAACTTTAATACAATTCAATAAAAAATTGATATATGATTTGGTGAATAGGTTTATCAAAATTCTAAATAAAGATCAATATAAATAGATATAAATTAATTAATTAAATAAAATTGAAGCATTGGTGAATAATTAAATTATTGGTAAATTACTGAACATAAAAGAAAATAAAAAAAACCATGATTTTTGAATTTATACAATGAAACATTAATTTGTCTGTATGTTTCTTAATTTTTTTTGTATGTTTGTTTCTGGATATCTCCGTCATTAATGAACCGATTTACAAAATGAGGTGGTCCCATTGCCACCAAGTCAGGATCTGATGATGCGATCCTAGGGAAATCAAGGGGAACCCTCAAATTTTATAGGCAATTGTTACGTTTTCCATATATTTTATAAAATTGTCCATGTATTTGCGTCTAATAATCATAATCTCATTTGGATGCCCTGATGATGCAAGACACAACTTCTCAACGGTTAGAAGTCGAAAGAAAATTATTTCAAAATTTTACGTATTTATGGACCGATAGTTGAATTTTTTCAGGCTATTATGTTAACCTGATGATGATGGCATGATGGCATCCCAGAGAAATCGAGGGCAACCTTCAAATTTTATAGGCAGGTATTAAGTTTCGTGCTTTTACAAAAGCTACTCGTGATTAAGTATTCGCGTCTAGCAGTCATGCTTCATATTTATGAGCTGTTGATGGAAGGTATAACTCCTTATCGGTTAGGAGTTGGAGGATTATTCTATAATAAAATAATATATTATGGGGACGTTTATAATGGTTGTATTCTTTCAGGTTATCTATTTGAGCTGATTATGGAAGGTACTACTCTTCAACGGCAAGGAGTTTTATGTAATAATGAGGAAATCTTAAAAGTTAGGTTTCCTGGTTGAATTTAAATGCATAATAAATATTTGAATAAGATATTACAACTATAAATAAAAATATAAAAAATGTGATGACGGTGACAGCTGTTTGTTTGATACGTTTTTTTACCACCAAATTCAGAAGCTGATTTTTCTTCTGAAGTTTATTTTTCACTTTTTTGTGTTTTTGAAGTCGGTTTTCTTTTTTACAAAAAAGTTTTTTGTCAAAGTACCTATCTCGCTGTCGTCAATAACTGATTCATATTATAAGACTCATTTAAACGGCACAAAACTACTTTAACAAGAACATGAACTAACCATACCAGGTTTCAAGAGATTAAAAGTGCGGCGTCGGTCTGAAAGTTAGCCGATTCGGATTTCACGATTCCCTGTAATATGCAAATATTTATGTTAAGCTAAATACCGCGTCGGTTTAATATTGTCAAACATTGGCCGTTTGCTGTGTTTTTTATTTATTTGTGGTGTATTTTATAATTCTCCGGCAAGTGGAGGGGCGGAGAATACTCCGTGCTTCGGTGACCACGTTAAACCGTTGGACCTGGCTGTTATTTGTATGATCTTTGAAAGCTAACAGGTTGACAGTGACCCAAAAGTCTGACAACCAGTCTTACGAAGGGTTATCGTATTACCCAGTCTTAACTGGGTTGTGGAGGTCAGATAAGCAGTCGATCTATGTAAAATACTGGTATTTAGCTGCACCCTATTGGACTAGAACCCGACCCGACCGTAACATAACTGATGTGATATTATCTGATTATCTATGGAGATATGTAATCATTGCAATGTACCCATTAATGTATCTATCTAGCATTATCTTGATGAAAGAGATGGATTGATAGTGGCTTATATTCAAAGGGGATACTGTATTAATGTCCATTCTCTGATGAATACAATAGAACAAGTCTATTCATGTGCACGGAATTAGTCACCGCCGTTGAATCGACGCTATTGACAAATTAATGCTAGAATTATGATATTGGGTCGTCATTCACAGAACTATGGTTGAGTTTATGTGGGCTTCTAGTTTTAGTAAGGTTGAAATTGGCCTGATCTTAATACTTCATTTGCTCAAAGGTCAAGTCTATGGTGAGCGGAGCCCCACCGTGTTCTCGTAGCGGCGAACGGCGGCGGCGACCTCTCGCGCCTGGCCCTGGTGCAAGCCATGGTCCAGGGCGAGGAGGAATGGGACGCCGTCGCGTCTTTCTGCGAAGCAGAAATGCTAGCGAGGGAGGTGGCGGAACTCGAGAGCTGCGAGTTGTTCACAAGTTACCGCGGCCTCGACATATAGGGCTAAGAAGGAACATGGGTGGTTTTTAGTCAGTAGAAGTCTGACACTCTCTTTCTCTCTGCCCAAGAGCGGGAGGGGTTATTTGATGATTTTCCACCAAAAAAAAAAGTCCAGGTCTATGGTCATTTATACAACTCTTTTAGGAAAACCATTCTTGCATACCTTTTTTTATATCGTATGGTTAGTCCTGGTGTCAGATTTTTTAACCGCTCACAGACCTCTAACTTGGCTTTACATGCTGTTTAGAAAAATCTGCCAGGCATGCTGGTTTAGTTTCCTGACGATGTATTCCTACACCGATATTTATTTCAATACTAATATGAATCCGAGTGAGGTTCTAAATGAGTTTTCACTCATTTTCAAGGAACAATTTGTGCTAAGTGCAGTCATAAGTACTAATATGTAAACACTTAGGAATATTTAAAATTATATTCTTGTGATATAACGGTAAGCATCGGTGGCCCAGTGGTGGCAGCCGCGACTTTCGAACAGTGAGTCGTGGGTTCGAACCCAGCCAGGCACATTACTTTGTGTAATTTATTTCATCACCACTGCTCTCAAAACGGTGAAGGAAAACATCGTGAGAAAACCAGCATGTCTTAGTACCTAAACATTCATAGGCATGACCATCTACCAACCAGCACTGGGCACGCGTGTTGGATTATAGCCCCATACCTCTCCTAGAGAGGAGGCCTGAGTCCGTGCAGTTGGAACATTATAGGCTAATTTATGATGATGATATAACGGTTCGGACTTCGAGATAAAGGATAGATAATAAAGAAACCAATTTCGTAAAAGTGTGGCTTCCAAAATGCCTTTTTTACGAATATATCGTAAAAAAGTAAAAATCTTTAATTATCATCTCCTGACTGTAAAATCTCATTTCTTTCTAATTACAATGTTTAGATGACATGACATCAACCAGATGTTATAGCTTATTCAAATTTAATTTGACCAATTATTGCAATAATCCATATTTTATTTATTTATTATTTAATTAATCGGTTATTAACCGCAATACATTTACCACCAAACATAATTTCGATATTAATGAAATCTGGTTAACGTGTAAACCATATTTTGTGTGTACCTGCGTGATACTTTGTTGATGCGTAAAAACTTTTGCAAAAGAGTTTTGCCATAAAAGTTTTTATTTTTAGCACGTTTTTATTATTTTCCATATAATAAAAATGGATAACTTTTTCAGCCACTTCCTGGTTTAAAATTGGGTATTTCACCAAAAAAATCTAATAAGTCCGTGAAATAGATTATCAAAAAATAATGTACACGTATTTTTTCTTTTATCACTTAAACAAAAGATGAAGACGATAAAGTGCTTCAAAAAGTCGCATCAAGTCGTGTGACGTCACAAGGTTAGTACTTTTTTACCCACAAAATGACGTCGAAAGCCCCCACTCATGATCATTGACACGTTTTATTTTCGTCAATAGGGGATCGGACAAAAAAAAACTAATTAGTCCGTCAGATAGATTTCCAAAAAATATTGGAGACGTATTTTTTCTTTTTTCATATAAACAAAAAATTAGGTCAATGCAGTGCTTCGAAAACTCGTGAACTCTTCGAAAACGTTATATGATAGGTACTCGTAGTACATTTTTACCTACAAATGACGTCACAACCACATCTTATCTTCGTCAATTTTGATTAATTTGATAAAACAAAAAACACGGTATCCAATATTTTTCGATAATCTAACAGACGGACTAATTAGATTTTTTTGGTGAAATACCCTATTGAGCTGAAATTTTGTGACGATATTTAGTTTGAATGACCCAAGTTTTTTTTTTTAATACCCTTACCATGGGTATCAAATGAAACGGTTTGCTGGGAAGTAAAGCGTACATTATTGTTACTTTTGGATAAAATGATAGAGTATAATATTTTGGGGCTCATCTGTGCCTCTGCGTTCAAGCAAACTTTCGTTTATACACACGGCTACACATCAAACACATTTCCAGTAAAACATTGCCTCGGTATAATGAGAGACCTATACAAACTGGTTTTGTATATTTGGATTGGTCGTTGTGTGTATTATTAACATACTAGCCTCTTTTCACCGTCGTCATCATCATCAGCCTATAATGTTCCCACTGCTCTCACTCAGGCCTCCTCTCTAGGAATGCAGGTTGATTTGTCACATGTCTTCGATTTTTTTCCCTTGGGCATTGTATTTTACAAAGCACCTTTAACCTGCCATCCCTGGATAAAAAGCTGACCAGGCGCAGAAGGCGCCTGGACAGAGATAGCCTGCGTCTGGTGGCAAGGACCATCACTGGTCACAGTTCACTGAATAATCACTTCCACACCCTAGGTATCACTGACAGTCCCCTGTAGAGCATGCATGGAGGCGGAGGAAACGGTAGCGCATGTGCTCCTTGAGTGCACAGGCGTTAACAAGATTCGTGAGGAGATCCTTAGAACACCAAGATCCATTGCGGATGCCCTGAGGAGACCGGGAAGTTTGATCTGCTTCTGGAGGGAGGTTGGCTGGTTGAAGTAATCGGCCACCATGGCTCTCGCACAATGGTCCACTTCAAGAACAAGTGCAGAAACCTAAACCCCATGATAGATGATAGAAGCACCTTTAATAAACCCCAACAAAAGCAGATAGCCACTTATACGTTTTTTTAAAATTATTTCTCATAATAAAATGCAAGTTCATAGAACCGAAATTATAGAATTTTTAATGAATGTACCATACTCTAGGGACTGTGGCCTGTCAAGCTAGAATTATGACCAGTCTCTTCATATTACGGACACTCTATTAATTAACCGTCTCGGGGGGCAGCACATACTTTCACGAATATCATGCGTTCGTGGGTAAAGGTGAATAATTATACTTCGAAATACAAAAAGGAATTCATATTAGTTAGGTGGGTCCCTACTTAATATGAATTCCTGATAAACAAAGTAACTTACAAACAGTACAACCACACATTACCGGGATAGTATAGCCTGTTTAGAAGCACCTTTATATAATATTACGTCAATGTAAAAAAGTAGAAAAAATATTTGATTTTGTTTTACTGATTTGCTGTCAGTGATTCATTCGTTCGTTGTTACATTATTTCGGGGTCACGTGATTCGGTGAAACGATTTTCGTTGTTTCGTGATTCGAAGCACTTCGAAGTCTCGTGCTGCATTCGTTGTTACGGTATGCGTCGCTGCGTGCTTTCGAACTCACGGTATTCGTTCGTTCATTGTTATTCAACATTCAGCGCCATGTAATTCGACTTTCGGAAAGACGTATCGCACTCGTATCAAAGATTATGGGAAGGCCGACCAATTGGTGGGTGGACTCTGTACAATAGGAATGTTTACTGACTAAAAAAAATGTGATTCTAATTAGTTCGTCTGTTAGATTATCGAAAAATGTTGGATACGTATTTTTTGTTTTATTAAATTTATAAAAATTGACAAAAGATAAAACGCGTTAAAAATTTGAGTGGAGTTTTGTGACGTCACTGACCGGTAAAAAATGCCATATATAATATATATTGTATAATGTCTTAGAATATGACGTCACAAGAGTTTTCAAGTTTTCAAAGCACTGTATCGTCTTCATTGTTTATTATGTGAAAAAAGAAAAAAATCGTGTCCAATATTTTTTTGGAAATCTATCTGACGGATTTATTAGATTTTTTTTCTTAACTACCCTATTGTTACAGCTAGATCTGGGGTGAATTCTAAGATGTCGACTAATACGAATATATGGCCAACTAGGGCAAAAATCTGGTCTACAAAGGCACTAGGCGAAGTGACATTTTAATACCAAAAACTTTGATTTAAACTTTTATATTAATTGGATTGACATAATTATTTATTATTAAGCTATCGAAAAGTCAATCAGTTTCATTCTTTATGCCTGTGGTTAGTGCTTCACCTAGTGTCCAAGCTTTTATCCTCTGACTTGGCTTTACATACTGTCGAGAAATATATCACAGGGCCTGCTCTCATTCTGTTGGAAGTATTTATATTTATATAAATACAAAATGCTCTAAAAGCTGTTAAAAATGAATTTCCTTAGGATCTCCAGAGCCTTTTTAGCTGTATCATACTCACTGCCACACTCAGAGATGTTTAATAATTACTTAAGCCATCACTTAGTTAAGATTTGACGTACAAAACCTTTACTAACTGCTGTACTCAGAGAGCTTTAATGATTAGTTAGGCCATCGCTTAGTAAAGGTTTTAACAAATTAGTCATACAAGAGTATGTCGAATCTTTACTAAGTGACAGTTAAATATATTTGAGTACCGCAGTACCTTAGAAGAGCAGTTTTGGCCCAGTGGTGGCGCCCCGACTTATGAACAGTTGGTCGTGAGTTCGAACCCAGGCAGGCGCATTACTTTGTGTTATTTATTTCATCACCACTGCTCTCAAAACGGCGAAGGAAAACATTGTGAGGAAACCTTAACCTTATCTTAGAACCAAAAATTCGAAGATATGTGTCATCTACCAATACGCACTGGGCCCGCGTGGTGGATTATAGCCCATCCCTCTCCTAGAGAGAAGGCCTGAGTCCTTGCAGTGGGTACAATATAGGCTGATGATGATGACCGCAGTAATTGGCGGCTTAAGTAATAATTAAACGTCTCTGAATACAACAGTTAGCCACCCACACGCCAAAACAGGACGTCATTTTTTTCTCGAAAGTGTAGGTAGCTAGAGTTCTGTAGGTACTCCAACATTTTGCCAGTAATACTCAAGACCAAATCAATAGGAAGTCAGCCTGCTGCCCTACACCGAGAACTAATACAGACGCCAGACTAAGAAATTCCTATTTGAAAGAGCAAAGATACTGATCAGCTTTTGAAAATAGTACCAACATAGGAAAAAATACTTATTTCATGATTGCGAATTTGATTACAGCTCAAGGTCTGGCCTATCGTTATGCTTTGATTTCATGAATAAAACCTTGTATTTTTTCCAGGGCTTTGTATAATTTCTTCATTGAATATATTTTGGTATCTAGATTGAATAATTAGTCTACCTTGTGTTTTTTACTGAATAAAGAAGTCTGGGTCAAAATAAAATGTCTTTAGATAAAAAGAAGAAAAAATATAAAACTGTCATTTTGTTTTTTTTTGTTTTGATGTTATACCTAAATATGTTAAAAACCTATTCTGTTAAGAATAAACACTGCTCACATGGTTTATTTCACAAAATCATAAATCTTTTTCTCTGTCTCAATGTCCAACAAAACAGACAAACATTTGCAATTGTACATCATCATCATCAGCCAGTAATGTTCCCACTGCCGGGACTCAGACCTCCTCTCTAGGAGAGATCCCTCTCTATGATCTATGATTCACCACGCGGACCCAGTAAGGGTTGGAAGATGTCACATGTCTTCAAAGATTTGGTTCTAAGACATCATACTCACGACGAGAGCAGCGGTGATGAAATAAATTACACAAAGTAATGCCCCTACCTGGATTCGAACCGACGACTTATTTGTTTGTAAGTCCGCAACCACTGGGCCACCATTGATCTCAATAGGGATGATTCTAACTAGTCCGTCTGTTAGATGATCGAAAAATATTGAATACGTATTTTTGTTTTATCAAATCAATAAAAATTGGAGAAGATAAAATGCGTCAAAGATTAGAGTCGGGGTTTGAGACGTCACTAAACGCTAAAAAATTCATACTAATGTCTTAGAATATAACATCACACGAGTTTTCAAAGCACTGTATCGTCTTCATCTTTTGTTTAAGTGAAAAAAGAAAAAATACGTGTCCATTATTTTTTGAAAATCTATCTGACGGACTAATTAGATTTTTTTGGTGAAATACGCTATTTTACTCGTACATAAAGTGCCTAAAAATGTAATTATTATGAGTTTACTGACCAAAACTAGGTTCGTGTCGTTTGATCACCATCAAAGTCAGAAGAACTAAGCTTAAGACCTTATTAAGTAAGGCAGTAGGCCTGTTTTTCAGCAGTGGCAACGTTTAAGCCTTTCTATATGTTACTTAAGTTTCAATCCGTGTTTCTTAACCTCAAAATTTAAGAACTTAATCATAATAATTTCTATAGCATTACATTAATTATTACATTAAATTTCAACGTCAAAATAGAAGTAAGTTTGCACGTTTTAGTTTTGAGCAAAACATGTTCGATCCAATATCTTATATTGACACCTTGCATGCATGTTTTATGTAAATAAAAATACCTTGTCTTGTCTTACACCTTAATACAATGATGCCAAGAGTACCTAAATCCCTTCTCAAATTCATAACCCACGTAACTCGAAAAACATCACTTACAAAGTCAACACTGTAACTTCGATGCCATTTCTCATACGCACCCAAAACTTGTTAACACAAAAAATCAGGAGTCAATCGGGGAATGCAATAAATAAAACCCTCAAGTACCCTAACTGATGTGGGGCCACAATCTCATACGGGAAGCCAGCAGTAAAAAAGTCAAACTTAGATGTTGTACACAATTTATATGCTCAACTTTGTACACTCGGACGTTATCGCGAAATTTAAAACATTCGCTCGCGCGGTTTTATTTTAGTTTACCAAGTTTCTCTTGATACGAGGAGGTACAAATTAAAAAAAATGTTTTGTTGTTTTTCGTGATTTAAATGGTTGTTTTTGTTGGTTTATGAACTGTTGCTAACGGGGTTGGATGATTGGGGATGCTGCGCCAGGGATTTAAATTTCATCATCACTGGTCAAATTCCGAAAATGGGTCTCAGTGAATTTTGCCACTGGTTATAAAAATAGCAGGACCACATTTATTTTAAACCACCTTATGACCTTTACCCGCGTGTTATTTGGTAATTGTCCCATAAATTCCTACTACCAGAATAAAATTCCAGACCATAATCTATATCTGTGCCAAATTTCAACCAGATCCATTCAGCCGTTCTGGCTGGATTGAGTAAAAAAAGTGCATCCAAAAATCGCATTTAAAATAGTAAGTAAGATTCCGTCATTAGTGCAACCTTCACGGCGGTGTTATTTCAATTCGAAAAACATGTCTTGACACAAATTCTGGTAATCAAAATAACAGAACCGTCTTTTCCTTTGAAAAAAGTCTGACCTCTTATTAGCATGCATCGTTGCTACCTACTTGCAAGAAAACCCTACTTAACTCAAGAAAACAAACATTATTAACCTAGTTACATTTATAAGTAGCACATGGAACTATGGAACCACATGTTGGCATTGAGCTGAAACTATTCCAAACTTTCGTCGCGTAAGTGCATGAAATATAACCGAAATAGAACGGCCAACTCACGCATAGCGTGTCCTGGGAGTAGGCTACTCTCAGGTCAAGTATAAATAGAGATGTAACCAGGCAGAAAAGCATTATTTTCTCTTGTATCTCAAGTTCAATTTACAATAAAAAAAATTTACTTATGTCTAGTCCCTTCATGGTATTTTTGGTACTAACAACCTAGGACGTCATGTAGCTCTGGTACGTGGTATTTGCAACAAAGGTAAAATATAGTCGAAGTAAAAGGAACAACGAACCTGCTAGTGTTATGTAGTTTTGTCTACATTAATTTCAGTCAGTTCATCACGCAGCTTTTCAGTATTCCCAACTCTATCGTCGATACACACCGTACACGTTTCTGAAATATTTCCCTGCCCTTGTTTACCCACATCATCAATGAAAGCCTATACAACCACAAGCTATTCAGCACATGATTCTCAACTAGGGTAACCGCACCAATACTCAGCATAAAACTGAGCCTCATACCGCTAACTCAACAATTTAAGGTAGGACCACCAGTCGCGTCCATAACTCCCAATAATTAGACCGTATTGCACATGCAGTGCGGGCCTGTACCTAATTAAACAGTCCCGTGATATATCATAATCACATGATTAAAGTTCATTTGCGTACACGCGCGTCTAAATTGTTTCCAACACGCTAATTACGTTGACTTACGCTGAATTATGTAGTAGGGTTCTGTATACAGGGTAAATTGTTTTGTTTAGCATTGTGGTTTGTTCAGTTTGTTAGGTGTGAAAAGAGGTTTGATTAAAAGATGGTGTGTGTGTTTTAGCCGACTACAAAAAGGAGGAGGTTTTCAATTTGACGGTTTTTTTTTATTTATGTTCCCTGATTACTTGAATATGGTTTTTTTTGTTTGATTGATCTTCCCAGGTGGTCCCATGATCATCAAATCAGGATGTGATGATGGGATCCTGAAGAAATAAAGAGAACTCTTCAAATATAGGCTCACTTGAATCGATATGGGTAGTTTTCACTTTCTCGGAGTGGTCCTATTTCAATACGGTGAAGATCTTTTTTTTTTTTTTGCCGGGTGGAAAATCGTCAAATAACCCCTCCCGCTCTTAGGCAGAGCGAAAGGGAGTGTCAGACTTCTACTGACTAAAAACCACCCATGCTCCTTCTTAGCCCTATATGTCGAGGCCGCAGAGTGTCGAGGCGTAGTGTACAACCCGCAGCCATTCGGTGAAGATCTCATGAAGAACTTCGGAAATAGGCAACGGAACTCCTCAATAGATGATAGCAAATTGACTGGGATAGCTGAAATCTCGTGTCTGCCTTTAGTTTACACCAGTTCATAATATAACATCACGCCGGTACGCTGCGAAGGGGTTAGCATATGTCATCCACTTAAAACTAAAAAGTGAAAAATAAGAAACTGATTATTATTCTAAAGTTTATTTTTCAGTTTTTTGTGTTTTATTTCTTGTTACAAAATTTTTATGTTTTATTTTGATTGTGAATTAACAAGTGTGTCGTCGTCTTCTTTTCCTTGTCCCATGCTACTTTCTCTCTTAATTCTCTCCTGTCAGACGGCATGGCATCATTTATTCCTTACTCTTTCATAACATTCATCACACAATCCATTCATCTTTCCTTTGGCCTTCGTCTCCCTCTCAACTTTCAACATTACTAAACATCACTATTTTAGTCCTATTACGTTGAATTAACAAGTGTTAGAGTACTTTAGTTAGATGATTGCTTTAAAATATTATAGTATAGTTGTACCTACTCATTAGCAAACACGATTTCATGGCACTTTCTTCGCAGTTGTAGAAATTGCAAATTGTAGAATTTCGAGTAGGTGTTGTTCAGTAAATTCTGTAAATAGAAAGTAATAAAAATATATTAGTGACTAAGTATTCGAAATTAAAGTAAATTAGATATGATACAAAACTAAACAAGAAGTCTTTTGGTTATAACAACATAACTTTAAATCGCCCCAAAAATCCTTTTCAAACGGAATTTATTTTTAGGGGGATTGACAAAAAAACTTTGAAACTTCCTTAAACCAATATTCAGGATTGGTTTACCATACGCGGATCCCTAAAAACACAGAGTTTTCCTCAATTTTTCTGCCGTATTTGCATACTGTCACACAGTGTATATTTTTAAAGGGACGTTATCGTGGGCGCGTTTTCACTTTTTTCTAGCATTTTATAATTACTTTGATTAATTAGTCCGCCTTAGTTTTCGTTACGGAATTTCAGGCATGTTTTGGATAATGGAAAATGCGTTTTATTCACGTGCAGGTAATTTTCTCTTATTTACTTTTTAGGGAACAGGGTATGGTCTTATAAAATTATCGGATAATTATGTTGGTTATAATTACAGAGTTGGTAGTTTCATAGGTAATTATAAGTTTTCAGGCAACTGCCAAGCTCACTGTTCCTTCCCTCAAGACTGTTCCGTACCTAGCTGAGGTTCTTAGAAAATAAAATTAATTAACTTAAATCTACTAAGCATCGTTTACTCGGAACTTTATTCAGAAAATGTAAAGGAGCAAGGAAGAGGGTATAATGAGAAAGGAAATCTTCCAAGTGTTTTATTTATTAAAAACTTTTGAAATGTTGATTTCTTTTTTTTTAAACCATAACATAATTATATTGTCGATAGTGTAATTAGCAAATGTTATTTTTGTATTCCCTATACACTTTTTTTTTATAAAAAGAGGGTTATCTGCTGGAGGTCAGCACTCCACAGGGAAGGTGGGGGCTATCCTCGCGTTTACACCAAGGTATACAACATGATGCTCTAATATGTTTGCCTTTTGCTTACATTTACACTTAAAATATGTTGTAAAAACAAGTTGCATACAAAACTTCTTTATAAATTTTAAACAATTGAGAAATTGATGGCTGAAACAGTGTCAACGCACAAATATACAAGACATGTTTTAAAACAATCATGTTTTCAAAATTGTATCACAATTTTTGTGTAAAATAAAACAATGCCTATACTGTGTGTGTGTGTGTGTGTGTGTGTTATCCTAGACTCATAAGCCCCTTTTATACTTCATTAATAAAGTTATAAAAATTATATTATATTATGGTAAGATTAGCCATGTCACAGTTATTAGTAGTTGCTTGCGGACAGTGAACACGTTTTCCGTGGCATGTTTCAACGCCGGAAACAATTCATTATATCGAAATATGTCACCGGTGTGATAAGCTCACCTTGCACTAGGACTTATTTTTAAAGTGGTAGTAGTAGATTAAAAAAAAAAAAACAAGATTTCATACATACAATACATGATTTCATCGCCAACTCAAAGTTGAGTTTTCTCTGCCATGTTGACTTTTTTTTTGTCAGGGTAAACCCATTCATTCAACAAATTTCAACAAATTCATTGATAAACCTATCTATGGACTTTCTGCCCTTGCACACTTTTTGTTAATCAGTAAAGTGCAGTAAAAAATTTATTTTTTTGAAAATTACCTCTAGATCTCGCGCACCGACCAAGCGCGAAGCCCTCAGCGCCGTTATGTCAATTTACGACCCGCTCGGATTGCTGAGCCACTACACCATTCGCTCTAAGATCATCTTACAGAGCTTGTGGCGCCTCCATACGACATCGGACGACATTTTCTTTCCTTTCATTTTTTAAATTGAACTTCTCCAACGCCGTTCCCAAACGAAAAAAAGCGTTTGCATTCAGTGGATATCGAGTAATTTAGATCTCCTATGGAAACAATAAAACCCGCACTACTATTGTTTTAAACTACCGCAATGCTGCAAACAATTGAAACATTAAAATACAACACAATACCCAATACATTGTTTCCTAAAATCAAACAGAGTGAATCAAACAGAGAAGGCCGTAACGCAACATAACATTGTGTGCGTTTGCAGCAATCTCTAAGTTAGTATAACAATAGCAAATGTTACTAACTGCCTTGAGGGCATGCATGAAATACGCTGCAGGTTGTTCGAAAGAGATACCACGGCCCCGAACACAAAGGGCTAAGAAGGAACATGGGTGGTTTTTAGTCAGTAGAAGTCTGACACTCCCTTCCGCTCTGCCCATAGCGGGAGGGGTTATTTGATGATTTCCCACCCTCCCAAAAAAAAGGTCATGAAATAAAAGGTGCAGTTTTGCTCCCTCATCAAGACTCAGCACATTGTCATAATACACACATAACCAATTTAAACTTCAGTACCTGGTCATTAATTAATTAATTAATGCTGTTTTTAGTTGTTCAAATTTTTACTCTATTTTACAATGCAGCGAGTGTTGTTTGGGGAATCAGAAATGATCTAAGAAACGTTCGTTTGTTTGTGCGTGTGTGTAAAAGCGCGGTTATAGGGCGAAGAAAACAAGTACGTACCTCTTTGTATTTGACGAGGATGCAAAACGACAGCCTGTACATCATTTCTAAGAGACACCTTTTTATTAAACGTGGGAAATCATCAAATTACTTTAAATATCTACTGACTAAAAACAAAACAACCCATGTTCCTTCTTAGCCCTTTGTGTCCGGAGCCGCGGTATCTCTTTCGAACAAACCGTAGCAGGCAAATTATGCCTTACAGACTAACATTAATAATTATGATAAATAAATTACAATATGTATTATTAAAAGGCCATTAAAACTGTGTAATAATAGTCCTCCTGACCGTTTCCGGTCACGGCGGCCAATCTAAGTGGAGATTAGCCATCGGCGCGGGAGATATTATAGTGCACAAGTGTGTGCGCAGGCACAAGTGCACTCTCTGTTCCTTTTTCTCTCATATTCCGATGGGACGGCAATCCGACACGACCGGAGAGAGATCAGGCGCAGGACCAACGGCTTAACGTGCTTTCCGAGGCACGGGGGTATAATACCGCCAACTTCCAAACTCCGGGCTACTACTGGGAAATTTCTAATGAAAAACCCAATAGCACTTTTTGTCCGACCCGGGAATCGAACCCAGGACCTCAAGCACAGCAGTCGCGCTTGCGACCACTAGACCAACGAGGCAGTTAATACTAACTGTGTAATACTCCGGTTCTACAGTAGATATAGTTTGGTTATATAAGTTGCTCGCAATGTGCGGTGCGGCTTACGACCGAGGCCACGGCTCCTTACTATTCTAGGTCATATTAATACGGCTCGCTTGCATTTCATTTTCCTGTCATTGTTATTATAATTAGTTTTAATTAAGCCGTTTTGTTTAAACCTTAACAAGTTAAAAGAAATGCAAAAAAAAAAAACTCATAGGCCTCCAAAATGTCGTAGATTCTCTTCACATCGAAGCAATGTTACTAGGAGACAAAAAATGTGTCAAGCATTTCCGCACTAATATGTAAAAATTGTATTAAAAAGGCAGGTGTTTAGGGTATGAGTGTCATAGAGTTTGTATTATAAATACTCTACCCTATCGACAAAATAATACCCTATGTAACCCAATAAATAAAGAGGATGGCTGCTATCCACGGGTTGAGTGTATTTGTCGTTAGCAATGAGTTTATAATAAATGCCTTGAAAGTATTGGTACCCACACGGTATAGTGCTGTTGATATATAATAGTTGATGCTTTGTCGAACAAACACTTTCACAAAAAAAATCATCCAGTGTCTAAAAAAGTGTATAACTTGTTTATTACAAAGTGACCTTTTGATAATAAACAAAAATGCTCCTTATAATCAAGAAAATAGCGACGAACTACTCTGAGATCGGGATCATTCAGGAAATTTCACTGATTTATTCATATAAATATGAATAAGTAAGAAAGAAACTTTTTTTATATAGGTACTTCAATTTTATTTATTTGTGTTGATAAAGATAGTATAAATACTACTATTAATATTGTTCATATCAATACTAATAAATAAAATTGGTTTCTGTTTGTAATTCTAAAATAGCAACTTATTACTGCAGCATATGAAAGTAAAGCTATGAAGGAATATGAGTGATTTTTATTCAGTAGAACTCTGACGCTCCCTTCTCAGGTATTATCAATTATTAATAGGAATCTCATACTGAAATCTATATACATTTCTAATAACATGCAGTACGTAATTTTATTGACACTACAATGCTACTTCACCATTTTGGCCTTCTGGTAGTTGTACGACTTTACTGTCCTTGTTGCTTATCTACCACAAAAAATACTGCATGGAAATAGAAAGGTATTGTCCAGCTTGTATGCTGTATATTAGGATGGTGTGAAATTAAAACTAATTTGGACTTGTAACTGTAGTGGAGATTTATTTTAAACTTTGTGATTAACAACTTATAACCAGAGAGAGAGTTACGGTCGACTGCGGGCGCGCATTGCCGGGGCATCCTTTTATAAGCACCGATTCGCGAGATTCGTGAGCCGACATGTTTTCTGGTGCTTGTGCCCACCGGCCAATGGCAACGCGCGAAGCGACGGAGCGGCGTCTTCAGGTTTTGACATGTCCGCGGACCTGTCGTCGCAAGACCGCGGCTCCGTCGCTGTCAGCCTATCACAGTGTTGTTTACCTTTATGACTCGACGGAGTGGCGTAAACAGGTTTGGACTTGTCGCCCTGGCACGCGGCTCCGTCGTTTTACATTACCTATAACACCTTAATACTAACTTAAATACTAACAATTTATAGGTACTAAACATAACTTATACTATGCTAGAAAATCTTATCCTAAACAGTGGCGGCGGCGCCGCTAGGTTATGTCGCTGTCGTGCACATTTCTCCCGCCGTCGCCATCAGGCGACTCCGTGGGGAGCACGACAATCCGCTTCGTTGGTCTTCGTAGTACATGTCCTTTGGTCATCACGTCTACCACTCGTACCTCTCCGTCTGCGCCTGGCAACACCTTCGTCACCCTTCCCTTAGGCCAAGTGTTGCGTGGGAGGTTAGGGTCGCAGATTACAACGACGTCTCCGACCTTGGGTGGGGTGCCGCTGCCGTAGGGCTCCCGCCGGTTTTGTAGGAGCGGTAGGTATTCACGTACCCATCTTCGCCAGAAGACGTCTGCGAGTGCCTGAGCGCGCCGCCATTGGTGCCGTGCTGTGACGTCTGCTTCGGTGAAATTACCCGGTGAGGGTACATGTGAGTTAGGGCCTATCAGTATGTGGTTAGGCGTTAGGGCTTCGGGCTCGTCTGGTGTCACGTTGACATGTGTGAGTGGCCTCGAGTTCACCGTATTTTCTACTTCGACGAGTAGCGTAGCGAGGGTCTCGTCTGATGGGTGAACTTCTTTCAGTGTGACGTACAGTGCTTCCTTGACTGCCCTCACCATCCTCTCCCATGCTCCGCCCATGAACGGCGATGCGGGAGGTATGTATCTCCAGCTTATGGACCGCGCATTGGACTCACTACCTAAAGCACATAAGGCACTTTCTCCTAGTTCCCTATCAGCCGCTTTGAAACAAGTAGCGTTGTCACTCCATATTTCTTTTGGACAACCTCTCCTACCTATAAATCGCCTGAGAGCGGCGATAGCTGAGTCTGCACTAAGCGAATTTGCTATCTCTATATGTATAGCTCTACAAGTTAAACAAATGTAAACAAAGCTCCGTACCTTTTTTCTTTATGTCTACCTACAGTAACAGATATGGGGCCAAAATAATCTAAACCAGTGAAAGTAAAAGGTCGTACATGATGAGCTAAACGAGGGTACGGTAGATTTCCCGTAGAGGGATTGGCTGGTTTTGCCTTCTTTATTCTACAATATAAACAGCCCTTTACAACATTTTTGACAGACGTACGTAGTCTCGTTATCCAAACACGCTGTCTTAACTCGTTAACCGTTATCTCAGTACCGCCATGATGTAAACTTTCATGTACATATGAAATATATAACTTCGTATATCTGTGCTTACCCTCAAGTATAATTGGGTTTTTAATTTCTTCATTTACGTCTTGTACCGCTGTGATTCTCCCGCGCAAACGTAAAACACCTGCGTTGTCTATGTATGTACTTAATACCGATAACGGGCTATTGCCGGGCGCCGCTTTGTTATCATTTATGGCGGCGATTTCTTTTGTAAAGCTTTCGGCTTGTGTGCCCTTGACCCATTGTTCCTCGGCGCGTAGAGTATAAGCAGCAGGTATAGGTATGTAGTTTACAGTTTTATTCCTTGTTATTTTTTGCGTAACTTTTTTAACGGACTTGTTTTTGTTTATTCTTTTCCACGTTGGATCTTGTGATGCATTTTTCTTTGTACACTTATATTCGACAGTGTGTTTATTTGGTCTACAAAGGTCAATGAACTGAAGTACTCTTGCGGTTGTTCTTATCAGCCGCGTCCATTTGGAAAAACGTGTAATATTTGGGAGTTGATCGTTCACTTTTGTGTCGTTGATCACATGACATGTGACGAGCTCTTCACCTGTGTTCATGGGGGCAATGACCTTTTTGTCCTGTGGCCATTCATCTCTGCCTTTTCTGAGGAACTCGGGACCCTTAAACCATCTGTGTTCCGAGTTAAAATGTTCCGGCGTGTTGCGGGTCGCTGCGTCTGCCACATTATCTTTCGAGGATAACCTCTTCCATTCGTTTTTCTTGGTGAGTTCCTCTATTGGTTCCACAGCTTCTTTACTTTTGATGTGGCCGCAAAACGTAGCATTAACTTTATTCACAGAGTACTGACATCCATGCAATACCCATCCAAGTTTTGTGTATGATGCTACCGGTTGATCACGCGCACCTGTCCGTGTTTCTGTAGCCACTAATAAATGCCAGTTGTCTTGGCCTATTAAAATCATTGGTCGCGCCTTTTCATAAACAAGAGTGCTATGAATATCGTTTAAATGCCTACAGTTGTTTATGTCCTCGGTTTGTACAGTTTGCGCCATAATTTCAAGCCTGTTTACGGTGCGCGCCGCCTCTATCTTCTGTGGGTCGCTATGGTGCTTGCCTTGTATGTGGAAGCTCACGGTTCGGCTCTGCTCATGCTTGACCTCCGTGCCTATGCCTTGTATCCACATAGGTCTGGCTGGTCCATCTGCACCTAGGACATCTGCTACTGACGCGTCTAACAAGGTAACTGTACTCCCATCGTCTAACAAGGCGTATGTGTCTACACTGGTGTGTGGTCCGCTCAATGTGACAGGTACTATTTTTAAATAGGCGCGGCGATTCTGCGGCGAAGTGGTTGTTATTGTTTCCTGCGCTGACGTGACGGTTTCGTGTACGATAACGGGCACTACGTTGTTTGTCGCTTCAACTTTACGCTCTTTATGCAACAGTTTGTGATGTTTCATGTTGCATTCTTTTATGTCACAAATAGGTGCTTTACACATGAACCTTCTATGCTTGTTTCGTAGGCATCTAAAACACATGTTGGAGTTTTTAGCGATTTCCCATCGTGCGTCTATGTCCAGCTGTTTAAATTTATGACAGTCTGGTAGTTTGTGGACGTGTTGCTTGCACGCCGGGCATTGTTCCTTTGATGTCTCTTTATTTATGTTGAACGTGTGCTCTACTCTGCGCCGTTGGCGTACACCGTTGGAGTCGTCAATGCCGCGTTCTGGATGTGCGTACGCGCCACACTTATCGGCCTCTTCATTCATAAACATAGATAAGCGCTTTAACTCGGGAATGTCCTCATACTTTTTATTTGCCGCGTAATCATACCATTTATTTCGTAGTATGGGCGTTAATTTGTCTACGATGCTACGCGACATTTCGGGGCTATGTAGATATTGTATTCTTTTAAGTGCTTCTACCGTACCCACCGTGTTTGCTATACGGCTAGCGAAAATGCATATATCCCTAGGGTTATCATTTAATTTAGGTAATGATTTTACCTGATCTAACTCGGCTAAAATCAAGGCCTCAGGCCTACCGAAACGCCTTTCAAGTGCGTCTAGAATGACCTGCGGGTCAGATTGACTGAACAATAAACACCCTACAGCTTCCTTTGCGGTGCCTCTGAGGCTCATTCTAATTCGCCCACCGGCCAATGGCAACGCGCGAAGCGACGGAGCGGCGTCTTCAGGTTTTGACATGTCCGCGGACCTGTCGTCGCAAGACCGCGGCTCCGTCGCTGTCAGCCTATCACAGTGTTGTTTACCTTTATGACTCGACGGAGTGGCGTAAACAGGTTTGGACTTGTCGCCCTGGCACGCGGCTCCGTCGTTTTACATTACCTATAACACCTTAATACTAACTTAAATACTAACAATTTATAGGTACTAAACATAACTTATACTATGCTAGAAAATCTTATCCTAAACAGTGGCGGCGGCGCCGCTAGGTTATGTCGCTGTCGTGCACAGGTATATTATAGATTTGATTACCAGGTTCCTAATTAAACAATACCTTATTCATGTTTCTGGCCTCCTGGTAGTTTGTGAGATTACTATCCTGGTATCTCATCTCCTACTTGACATTGCCTATTTAAAATAATACAGATGCACGTACTAGTTGCATAAATCAACTGATACTTGTAACTAATACTCGATATAAAACCGATGCTCGTCGTATCAGCTTTTTTTTTAACAGTACTTTGCTTACGTTTTTTTTCTTAACTTTACTCAAAAGTAATATATATTTTAGGTGATATCCCGGACCGCGGTCCCGGTCCAAAAGCCCCACGACCCGTGGGCGAAGCCGCGTGCAATGATATGTTTTTCTTTCTTGTATCTATCATCAAACATTATTGTATAATTTTTCTTGGTAGGACTATAATATTATTTTTACACTTGCCTAAAGATATTTTTTACAACGTTTATTATTAGAACTGAAGTGATGCTTGTGGGAGAATATAAAATTAATATTATTACTAAATTACATCGTTTTGATATCGACTTGTTGAAAAGGCTTGCAAGGGCTTTCTAAGAAAATTTAAGAAGAGCTTAATAAAGGGTGCATGTCTTCTTCATCTAACTTTCGTCGAATATTTGATTACACAGGCCTACGTGGGCACATAAAACGTCGACAAAAATGTGCACGATTCGGATTGGTTGTTTCCTATGGAGAAGAACCAAAAATAGTTTGGTTTTAAATATTTTCATGTTACAGCAACTCGCAGCAACAGTGTTTATTCTTGACAATTCAAAACTTGACTATCTAATTGCAATCTGAATTTTTGTTGGTTTTTGTGTATTATTGATACACATGTATTAATTGATTGTAATCTTAATCTATTTTTAAAATATTGGTTGTGCACCAAATATTGAAACGATTGTTAACTTATGATTTTAAATTTCTTATTTGTTTAATTGTATATACAGGGTGGAATTTTGTAATGCCACCTGGAGGGAAAGAACTCTTAATACTGCAGATAGAAAATTTTACTTTGAGGAAACATTCCTTTATTTTTTAATAGAAAGCAAACTACATTCAAAGATTTTCGAAAATTCTCTTCTCCCACACCCGGGAATCGAACCGGATAAAATCTGAAAAAATTATACCCTGTACTTCCTACCCTACATTAATAACCATTTTAATACCTGGATTGGTACAAACGGCACAATCAGATGGCCTGCGAGATCGCCAGATCTCACCCCATTAGATTTTTTTTTGTGGGGATATGTAAAAAATCAAATTTACATGAAATCTTATGCGAATGACAACGAGTTGAGAGTTGAAGTTCAGAAGACGATTTATAATATTCACCACAACACTTTATTAAAGGTTAGAAATTAATTCGTTAAAAGAATAAATTTGTGTATCCAAGAGAATGGAGCCCATTTCGAGCTACTAATTAGTTAGTTTACCATTTTTTGTAAATAATTAAATTAATTTAAGATTTCCTGTTTTTCTTTTCATTTAATTTATCATGTTTGTTAGAGAGATTTCATCATTATAATTGACCCTAACGATCGATGCAATAAAAGTACAGGGTATAATTTTTTCTGATTTTAGCCGGTTCGATTCCCGGGTGTGGGATAAGAGAATTTTCGAAAATCTTTGAATGCAGTTTGCTTTCTATTCAAAAATAAAGGAATTTGAGTAAAATTTTCTATCTGCAGTATTAAGAGTACCTACTTTCCCTCCAGGTGGCATTACAAAATTCCACCCTGTATATAATGGGTAAAAAAAAATGTATATATTGGGTAAAAATGAGGACATCCGCATGAGAACCAAGGTTACCGACATAGCCCGAAGAATTGCCAAACTTAAGTGGCAGTGGGCAGGGCACATTGCTCGCAGAACGGATGGCCGATGGGGTCGAAAAGTTCTGGAGTGGCGACCGCGAACTGGAAGACGTTGCGTTGGAAGGCCTCCCACTAGTTGGACCGATGACCTGGTGAAGGTTGCGGGGATCCGCTGGATGCAAGACGCACGGGACCGGTCAATGTGGCGACACTTAGGGGAGGCCTATGTCCAGCAGTGGACGTCTTTCGGCTGAAATGATGATGATGATGATATAATGGGTTGTTTTTTGAGATACGTAAGAATACTGTAAGACCACACATGTATAACCAAAAAAACTCAACTAACTCTTAAAATAGGCTGAAAATTTATTTATTTTTCTGACTACTATCCTCGTAACAGCAAATATAGTACTTGTAAAATGACGGGTTAAAGAAAAACGCCTATAGGTAAGTAATAATTTCACACGAATTACTGTATTTTTCCTTACTATTTCACCAAAGACCAGCCATCCAAAAACACTTAAAATAATTCTACGTATAGTTTAAAATGTTTTAATGTAATGCTGACCAATGTGCAAGGTAGCTCTTAAACTAGGCTCATTATAAACTTAAGTTTGTGGCTAGAATGCAGCAGACCAGTGACCTCATAAGTTAGTGGTTTTACTTCCTTATGAATATGCATCTTGTCGGTCGTGAGAACAGGCTCTATATAGGGCAATGTTCCCCTAGGGACCCATCGTCTCGAGCAAACACTGGCCGAGCCAGACCACATCCTAAGTACTCATTAACAACACCTTCAAGTAACTAGGGAATATCTCGGAATACAAAATTTTTGATTTAAGATTTTTTTATATTTTTCTGTCAAAATTATGTTGTATAATATTTTTGGGTCCGATTCCCAGGTGTGTTATTGAGTTTTTCCATAATTACCAACAGTAGCCACGGAGTTCGAATTTGTGCACTGTTGATAACAATAACATAATCAAAATCTAATCATAATGGTTCCACTGCTGGGATACGGTCTCTTCTCTCCGAGACAGAGTGGGATGTAATCCACTACACAGGTTCTGCTGCGGGTTGCTACGCAGAATGAATAAATCTTTTATATGGGTAGGTATAATTATAGTCACATAATTATCTTCTTTTTATTCTAAGTCGAACGCCGAACGAGGAACAGTGAACGAAATGTCCACCGTTTTTGAGAGCAGTGGTGATGAATTGACGTAAACAAAAGTACCGGTTCACCTCTGCCTAGCCCTACAGGCATTACAGGAGTAATTTTATGATGAGAAAAAGATAGATATAGCAATTTTCTTGAAGGTGTATAATTTATAGCAATTTTTATGCCGCCATAAAAGTACCTACCTAAGCGGATAAGAAGGCTTTAATAAAATTACGTGAAAATTTTATTTTTTTCCGGCGGTCGTCTTCCTTATTTAAATTTTGTGGTCAGATGGTTTGTTTTTTTTTGTGATTGATTTATAATATTTATGCTACGAATGTTTGTTTGTTGTTGTTTTTCTTTTGTAGAAAGTTAAATGCACATACTTGTTAGGTTCTGTACCCAAAGAATAACCAACGGGATCTTATTACCAAACCTCCGCTGTCCGTCCGTCCTTCTATCCGTATGTCTATCATCGGGCTGTATCTCATGATCTGTAATAGGCAGACAGTTGATGTATACGTCCCTGTGTGCCTATTGGCCTTGTTTCTTTCTGTCTCCTGCTGATATGGAGGGAAGTGGAAATTTTGTTTTTTGTACTCCTCCGCTATTCTTTTCTGATTAATTTCGTTGCGGGATCCAAGACAGTTAAATCGTTTCTCTGGGACTTCGTCGAGCTTCATTGTCTCGGCACTTTTCTTGTGGTCGCCACTGTTGATTCTGACTTTCAAAAGTTACAGTGGTATGGGAATAGTGGTTTCGGGCTTGTTCCAATTAAAAAAAAGACATGAAAAAAGCAACACTTAAAGGGGCTGGTACGGAACCTTTTATTGAAAGTGATAACACTTTGTCTAGGGGAATAAAAGTCTTCACATACTCCTAAGTTCCAAAAAATATAGAGAAAAATTATAATTATGTACACTCAAAACTTGTAGAAATCTTGAAACCGTTCTCTTACTAGGGACGCCAGTAAAAGACGACCAGTTGCGTCATGTCTCATTCTATGGTTAAAACGAAATAAAATTTCACCTTATATTTTATTGTTTTAGACCTCAATAAGTGTTCTGTTTCTCATTACTTCAGTGTTGGTCAACAGTCAGCATTTTATCCTTTTTGAGTTAATTTCGAACAAAAAGGTGATATACCAGTGTCATAACTATTTTAAAAATCGAACAACTTAGTGTTTTCTTTTAAATTAACTGCAAATACAAAGACAGAATTGTCAAAAGTGCAACTAGAAAAAAAAACCATTTGGTACGAATGGCAAATATAACAAAACACAACCACACCTCACTCGCATCCCAAGAGAAGAACGAATTCAGACAACTACGGGAAAACAAAAAACAACCATCTTAAAAACAAGCGAAGTCGCAGTCCCCAGCTAGTTTACAAGAAACGAACAGTAGCAAATATAAAGGAAGCGAGTTTATCAAAATTGTTGACTTTAAAAAAATATGATCCTCTTTGCCCTAAGCTCTTGTAAGATTATCCTACTTTCAGTTAGACTCGGTCGAGTTTCAGAAATAAGTTTCATTGAGTTTTTTGTTTGTTTAATGTTATGAATCTGTTAGGAAATGTATGGAGAAGACGTTCATATTCTTTTTTCTGTTCCACGTTTATTCAAGTAAATTAGGAACACCAAGATATTTTTTTTGTTAAATCGTTAATTTAATCGTTGCGTGGGTGCGTTCACAAACATAAATAATTATATACTCACATATACAATCAGCCAGACCCGAAACAACTATCTGTAGGCCATACAAATATTTGTTACGTGCGGGGATCGAACCCGCGACACGCAGCGCAGCAGTTAATTACTCTAGCCACTGCACCAACCGTGCCGTCAAAATTTTGTGGTTAAGCTAGTGGTGTGACCGTGTTGGTCTGCCAAGTCATACGCCTCGAATGCGAACCCAAGACATGATCATTAGTTTTTCGGATTCAAATTGTGTCTATGTTCTATGTCCTTCATCAATGATGAAGGAAAATATCGTCAGGATATCAAACCATCATGCCTTTTTTTTTTGGTTTGGGAAATCATCATATGAATCAGAGAGGGAGGAGTGTCAGACTTCTAGTGACTAAAATCTACCCCTTTGTGTCCGGGGCCGGGGTATCTCTTTCGAAAAACCCGCAGCAAATCAACAAACAAGGGGTTGTTTACCCTTTTCCAAGAACAACACCACTTATCAGGCCTCTAAAATAATTCTCATTATCTTTTATACTTAGTGGCACATCCCTTACAATTAATACCATTACCGCAACGTATTAGTTGTCAATAAACTCGTGTCTAGTGCGGTGTCTGTTGCGAACTGATAAACCACAAACCCAGTTATCTATCCTCTCTGTATAGACGTAAGCATGGGTTATCACTTCATCTATGTAGATAATCCATATTAGATATATTTATATTATATATTTTTAATAATTATGTGAAAGTAACTCTGTCTGTCTGTCAGTCGCGCTTTCACGCCAAAACTACAGAACCAATTTAAATGAAATTTGGTACCTACACAGATAGTCTAGACCCTGGAGAAAGGATATAGGATACATTTTTAATGCAAAAAAGGGGTTGTAAGGGGTTGAAATGGGTTGTTCACAAGTTACCGCGGCGAACATGGATGGTTTTTAGTCAGTAGGTACAAGTCTGATACTCCCTTTCACTCTGCCCAAGAGCGGGAGGGGTTATTTGATGATTTTCCACCCGCCAAAAAAAGGGGGTTGAAATAGGGGAATGAAAATATTACTTTTGGCCACGATAACCGACAACGGTCGCGATAACTGACATCAACTGGCATCAGCTAGTGTAAGAAGAGTTATCAATAAACAATTCCGAGTAGTTAGATCTAGGTCTTCATCTTTATCTTGTGGTTAGTGTCTAACGTGGTGTCAGAGTTTTGATGCTGCCCATTGCCCTCTTACTTAGCTTTACATGCTGTCGAGATACATCTCTCAGGCATGATGGTTTGCCGTGTCCACGGCGTGTTCGTTTTCCACGCGCGCCTCAAAGAGATGTTAGCAACATGGGAGGGGCCAGTAAGGGCCGACGCTCGTCGGGGCTGCGGGATGTTGTAAAAGATACCGCGGCCTCGACATATAGGGCTAAGAAGGAACATGGGTGGTTTCTAGTCAGAAATCTGAAAATCCCTTTCGCTCTGCCCAAGAGCGGGGTTATTTGATGATTACCCGCCAAAAAAAAAAACATCATGAATACTGATTATGTGATAACCTTTTTCAGTTTTCCTTAAACTAATATTATTTTCACGATTTCGTGTTCCATTCCATAGTAATAGTTGTTGAAATTCATGACTATTACACGCCCTTAAAGTATTGTCAACGATTAACAAATCATCTTGTACAATGAACGGTGACCGATTCATCCACAGACCGACCTTCAAGTGAAAACTTTTTCTTGAACCGTGAACCTAACCTCTTTATAAATTAATCGTATAAAGAGATATAGTTTGTAAGTGTGAGAAATCCTCAAAACTTCGAATTTCATTTCGAAAAATTCTTTCACTAATAACAAAAGCTAGGTACTTAATTCACAAGTACCATACTCTATAATTTAACCTCATTCCTGTGGAAATTTTTTCTATAAGAACCTATGCAAAACCACGGACAAAAGCTAATTCAACAATATTATTTAACCACAGTCTTACCACATTTCAAACTTCAATTATTATTATCGCTAACCACAACCCAATCATGAAGATAATTATAATAGTTCGCATAATGGTCAAAGTGACCACTTTGTTTGATTAACACAACGCCCGTTAAACAATTAGGTGAATATAATATCTGGGATTTACTGATAATATTATTGTCATTAATCTGAAATGTTTTATCTGGTGGTTGTAGCTTAATCTTGTTTGAATTTCCAATCTCTCGACCATGATTCCTATGATTCTTATTTTTGCCGTCGCAACTCATCAAACATTTCATATATCATGATCATCATTTCAGCCAAAAGACGTCCACTGTTGACATAGGTTCCGTTTCCCCAAGATGTTGCCACACTGTTCGGTCCCGTGCGTTTCGCATCCAGCGGGTCCCCGAAAACTTGACCAGGTCATCGTTTCACCTAGTGGGAGGCCTTCCAACACAACATCTTCCGGTTACAGCCCTTAAAGTTGCAAAAAAAAAAACTTCACGGACTATAGTTTACTCCATCCATTCGCTAAATTGCTAACCAACCCAACGGTGTAATGAGAAAGAAAACCTCGGCAAATATTTAAACACTGATAGTTCATTAAACATCATCATTTCCTATCAAGTATGTTGGGGTCGGCTTTAGTCTAACCGAATGCAGCTCAATTAAAACTGGTTGATAGACTGTCAGGCCATTAACTACCTGTAACAATTACCAAATATCTAGATCTACATATTATTATATGGTAGCCAAGACCAGCCCGGCTTAAAAGTCTTTCAGAGGCACAGAGACAGCGCGTTATGCCCATCCACGTAACAACCTAGGGAAGCACGGCTTAACCTAAAGATCAACCATGTGGTAGTTAATATTAAATAACGAGCTTCAAAGAGTTCATTAAACATTAACTGAAGATTTTTATAACTGTTCAGCAGTGGACATTCTTGGTGTCACGGTACCAGACTATACATCATCGTCTCACTAATATTGTAAAGAAGTAAAGTTTGTATGAAGGTGGTAATCTGCTAGCTCATGGCCCGTCCGTCCTATGACGATGACAGGTCATGTCGACGGCGCGTTCGTATTCCATGCGCCTCAACGAGATGTCAGCAACATTGCAGGGCCTCGCAATGACCGACGCCTATCGGGGGTGCGGGTTATTCAAAAGACATACCGAGGCCTCGGACACAAAGAGCTAAGAAGGAACATGGGCGGTTTTTAGTCAGTAGAAGTCTGACACTCCCTACCGCTTCGCCCAGAGCGGGAGGAGTCATTTGATGATTTCCCACCATCCAAAAAAAAGGGTAATCTCCTGAACTAGGCAGAAGGTACGTTGGTCCAGGCTGTCACAGACTATGTTAACGATGTTCCCGAGGGATCTATTTATCTATCATGGGGTTTTGGTTTCCGCACTTAATCCTTAAAGTGGACCATTGTGCGTGAGCCGTGGTGGCCGTTTACTCCAACCAGCCCACCTCCCTCCAGAAGCAGATCAAACTTCCCGGTCTTCTCAGGACATCCGCAACGGATCTTGGTGTTCCCAAGGTCTCCTCGCAAATCTTGGTAACGCCAGTGCACTCAAGGAGCACGTGAGCCACCGTTTCCTCCGCCTCCATGCATGCTCTGCACAGGGGACTGTCAGTGATTCCTAGGGTATGGAAGTGTTTATTCAGTGAACAGTGTCCAGTGATGGTCCCCGCCACCAGTCGTAGGCTATCTCTGTCCAGGCGCAGAAGGCGCTTGGTCAGTTTAGTCAGTTCCCGAGGGATTAACTCTGCCCATAACGCGAGCAAAACCGCGGCAAAGGCTATTCCTAAAGCTGTTTACACACGAGCAAAGTTGTTTATCTCATCATAAACTCATCACAACACGAAATGATTAAATCTACAGGCGGGAGACAGGCAATTATAAATAGCTCCGAGAAATTGAGTCCAAGCTAACAACCGGCCAAACTCGCCTTGAACAAAATCAAGTAAATTGGTCTGCTTCAAGCGAATGCAACGTTGCATCGATCAGGAGTACCTAAACGGTCCACCCACATCAGAATACTAACCTTATTTACGAAAACTAAAGTTCATTTTCCAGTGAACGAAAATTCTAGTGAAATTTTCGTTGTGCAGTACTTTGAATCTTTAGATACTTTAAGTTGGTACACAGAATAATATAGTGTATAAAGTAAGCGGTAACTCTATGCTTGTACTTTAATGAATTTTACAACGATGGATTTACCGAGCGATGTCTAGTAGCGTTTGTCGTCTGAACTTTTTGATGAACAGTTTTTTGGACGTGCTTCATAACGGTGTGAGCCAATTTTAAGTTTGGTTGTTTAAGTTTTGGAGAAGAATACGTGTTTATCTTGTTTTTGGACTTATGAGAATTCTTGGTTTTCATTGGTTTTAAAAATACTGTTTTAGTGAGAATTTAATTTAATTCTTCAATATTACTCATAATTCCAGCTTATAATTTTCGATTAGGTACAGACTTAAATTTTGTTTTTCTAAAAACCTTCGGCTGAGTAAAAATTCTAACTAGAACCTAGAGAACACTGCACCTGAAACTTGAGGTATCGATGATGATGTCAACTTGGCGATGTACACGACAGTTACAAAATAAAAACAAATCAAGAAAATGTGTGCTTCCAAACAGACTTTCCACAAACGAAGCGAAAACATGGAAAATGTTGAATAAAAATAAAGAAAATCGGATGGCCCTAACTAGTTACGGGCTCTCCAAATTAGAACGAGTTCACTTCTCGAGCCAGCTTTGGGAATCGATAGGAAAGCCTGCAAGTAACATGTGTTACCAAAGTTCTACCACTAATTTGTGTTAAGTAATAAAATACTAGAAGTTTGTTAGAAAATACTTAGTTAAAACTGAAATCTTTCATTTATTTTGTGTTCATCAAGCATGTGTTGCGGAGGAATGTGAAAATTGTCGGGAGTTTTGAGTACCGATGAATGTAGATCGGTTAAGTGTAGAGGAAGACCAAAGAAACAATGGGTATAGTGTAAAGGATAATAAGACTAAAAAGAAGATTTCTGATGAGATGACGAATAGTATAGAAGTATGGGAGAAGAAGACATGCAAGGCCGACCCCGAATGAATTGTGGTAATTTTTTTTTTTTTAAACGTTGCCCCAGGCTAGGAATTTCTCCTGTATCGTGGGTGCGTTTACAAACATTTAAACTCACATACACAAACACACCTAGACCCGAAAGAACTATCTGTAGGCCATACAAATATTTGTTCCATGCGGGGATCGAACCCGCGACACGCAGCGCAGCAGTCCAATCGCTTAACCGTGCCGTGCCATCAATTGCACTAGAATCGGCAGCGTTCAGGAAACTGCGCGATATTTTGTCGTCCAAAATTCAGCAGTGTCTGAAGACGAGGGTGTATAACCAGTGTGTGTTGCCAGTGATGACTTATGACACAGAAACTTGATCCTGAACTGCTCGGAGTTTCTTTGTGCGACAGAATCCGCTATGAGGAAATTCGCCAAAGAACCAAAGTCACCGACATGGCTCTCAGAATATGCAAGTCGAAATGGCATTGGGCAGACCACATCGCTCGAAAAACCGATGACCGATCGGGAAGAAAAGTTCTTGAGTGGCGACCACGATCCGAAAGACACAGCGTTGGTAGGTCTCCCACCAGGTGGACCGACGATATCGTGAGAGTCGTTTGTTATGGCGTTCTATGGGGGAAGTCTTTGTCCAGCAGTGGAGGTCTTATGGCTGATGATGAAGTGCACAAGAATGATGATAACATTTGTGGTTTAGTATTTTTGAAACAGAGATTTTTTCGTGTACAAAAGCTTCTAATACTATCTGTATATCGGTTGAAATCAATAGGCACAATCACAGATAAATACACTGTGACTCCAAAAAAGTTACATCACAAAATCAACGCATTAAAATCAATTCGACATTTCCCAAAACAGCACCAGTAAGCTTAACAAATTGTAAAACCTCAGCTTTCAATGATTATGTTCATTAAAGCTACCATGTACAGCCAAATTAAAATGTCAACGAACTGGAATCAATATAATTAATACCAAAATGATGCTGCCGAAAATCTCAATGTCATTTAAGTTAATATTTTAAATAAAGGTACATTTCCGAGATAGGCTGCAGACTGCAATTGCAGGCGACACTGCGGCTAGCGGCTCCGGTAGCTTCTATTCCAAGCGCGACTACACAATGCGTAGAACCCCAGTCACTCCAGAAAAAGATAAAGTCAAAATTTTTGTACGTGTAAACTTTGCGGTAAGCGACACCACTGACACTGAAGTCGGTGTTTGCTGCGTGCTGCGGTGCCAATATTGCCACGTTCGTAATCAATTTTGTAGGAATTCATAGAAACCTGTGATGTCGCTTGCAGTTTGCGGTCTGCAGCTCATCTCGGAATTGTACTTTTTTTTTTAAAGTTGGGAAATCATCGAAATAAAGACTCCTCCCGCTCTAGGCGGAGCGGTTGGGAGTGTCAGACTTCTACTGACTAAAAACCACTTATGATTCTTATTAGCTTTTTGTGTCTGAGGTCACGGTATCCGTTTCGAACAACCATCGGCATCGAACAACCCGCAGCTCGGAATGGTTAATTAACATCGCACGTGTTCACGCAAATTTTGTGTATAATTTAATCAAAATTTAAATACTTATGTGTCGATTATATTATTAGGTGTTAAAGCGTCGATGGAGCGGTGGGGAGTTAATCAGTTTTTAACTATGATGTGATTATAAATGTTTAAAATGAGTTTTGTGGTTGACGTTATTAATTTTACCTTTATGTTTAATTTTATGATAGATGTGTATGCTGTATGTTCTCTGTCCCTCTACGAGGAGGCGTTCGTGAAAGAAAGAAAATATATTTATTAGTCATAGTCATTTATTTCAAAACAAAATACATTGTGTAGAAAATAACTTAAAATTGGATTTAGGTATAATAAATAGTTATAAAAAAGTTAAACACACAGGACAACGCAAGTTAATAAAAAAAACAATAACTCAACAAACATAGACAGTAAACATAAGGAAACCTTAATAATTAAATCAAAATTAGTCATGGTTAGACAATAACAGTCACTCTGATCAAGTTTTAGGTGCCTAGGTTTGTCTATGGATAGGCGACCACCCAAAACATAAAAAAAATCCACTGTGCCTCGAATAGCACGTTAATCCATTGTTATTGTCCCGGTGGTCATTTGTAGAAATTTGACAGTAACTGCAACAGGTAGTCAGTGACCCAAAAAATCCGACAACCAGTCTTATCAAGGGGTATGTTATTACCCAGTACTAACTCGGTTTTGGATGTCAGATAGGCAGCCGCTCCATGTAAAATACAGATTTTCAGCTCCATGGTTACATTGGATGGACGAAGAAGGCTAGGTAGATGATAATGTGGATAGTACTAGTGGATTACGTAAGTGATCTTTAACTAACTGTGAATCATTAACAACAGCCTATTAATGTTCCCACTGCTGGGACACAGGCCTCCTCTCTTTTTGAGAAGGAATGGGCTATATATAATCCACCACGCGGGCCCAGTGCGGATTGGTAGATGTCACATGTCATCGAATTTTTTGGTTCTAAGACATGCCGGTTTCCTCACGATGTTTTCCTTCACCGTTTTGAGAGCAGCGGTGAGTTTAGGTAGCTTTGATTTTAAAACAGTACGTTTGTTGTGATTAATAGTATTCCTGCTTTTAATTGGTAAATAAACCCTAACCAAACAAAAATTTAAAAACTGTGTCAGTCATCATCATCATCTGTCTAGCCTTTTCCCAGCTTGGTTATGGTTGGTTTACAGTCTAACCAGATGGAGCTGAATACCAGTATTTTACATGGAGCGTTTTGTAGTATTTAATTTTAATTTTAACATCAACGGAAAGTTTTCAACCCACTGAAAGGTTTAAATATTAACACACTTATATTTCCCTTGTGCCTTAATTTGTCAGTTTCGTTCCAAAATTTCTGAACAAAATGACAATTACCTGATATTATTCCCAAAATCAGCTTCAATTGTTCGCTATAGTACACTGGGAACTCAATAAATGTATTTGTACTTACTTTGATTACACTAGTTTACGATATCATAGTTAAAATGTGGTTTGAAACTCATACAAACCGGGAAAGTTTTATGTTTGATCAGTTGCCAACAATTGTTTGGAGATTAGGGTCGCCTCTAGGATGCGATGGCTATATATTTAGATTTTAATTAAAAACAATACTTTAAATTAACAATTTGAGGGCGTGTTTATGTTTTATTGATTACTTAAATGGGAGTGGTTGTTTAGTTTAGGCTAATTTAAAAATGAATAGTTTATTAAATTAAACAAAGGCTGTACTTAGTTGGGTCGTCGTATTGTTACAGTTAGCGTTCAAAAGCTTCAATGAGAAAAGGCACGTACTTATATATTATAATTATTTATTATATTAATTCATTAGGTAATCTCATTTATTTTCATTGCAATATAACTTAACGGGTATTTAGGGATCCCTCAAATTGTAAGCAAATGGGCAGTTTAATTTTACTGCGCAAGGCATAATTATTGTCATAATTTTTGAGGTGTTTATTTAGCAATAAGACGTAATGCTAAAATGGAACTTGGTCGTTGTAACCGAGTCAGGACCAAGAAAAGCTGGCGAGACGATATGGACGCGATAGAGTAATAGAGAGGTTTGAAAAAAGAAGACTTGCTGCACTGACCCGGAAAAAATTCTGATAATGGCAGGAGAATGATGGTGACATGTTTTTATTGACATAAAAAATCTACGGGTGAATCACCTTTTGACAGCTCATAAAAACGTAATTATGTCAATTGATTGGTGGTATCAACTAGAAACGAAGCCCTTTAGCCAGTCATCCAAAAAGAAATATATATCGATATTTTTTGCTCCAAATATCGGAATATTAATAATTTATTTCCCTGCCGCTTTCAACTTTTAACGAGGGCTGTTGACCGAGTGCAGTCAACGTATCGCCACTCATGTCAATATTAAAGTCGGGCGCGTTTCAATTTTTAAATTCTCTTATTATACCAGATAAAATAGAGATTTTCATGGTACATTCTTACATTTTTTTAAAGCTAAGGGAAGTGTTATGGTAGCTTCTTATAGTAAAACTTAGAGGGTAAAGTTAATATCAAGGACAATGCCCTTCGTGTTTGATCGTTTTACGTCAAAATAATATCAATGCACACAACGAAAAACTCATTCAACCCAACATTCTTACACTTTGACTGGCCTGTTGGTCTAGTGGTTAGTGACCCTAACTGCTATGCCGGAGGTCGTGGGTTCGATTCCCACCCAGGACAAATGTTTGTGTGATGAGCACGATCATTTGTTCTGTGTCTGGGTGTAATTTATCTATAATATGTATGTATTTAGAAATATATAAGTATGTTTATCAGTTGTCTAGTACCCATAACACAAGCTCTGCTTAGCTTGGGACTAGATGGCGTTGTGTGATAGTTGTGGAATATTATATTATTCTTCTTGAAAAAACTCGCTTATAATTCCTTTATTAACTTTCCTTACATTTTAATTAACGTTTTTTTTTATAAAAACAGTAATCGTATCGGAAACAGGGTTTCAATTACCAGCGGAATTATTATTATTATTGTTTTGGGTCTTCAATGTATCGATACCATGTCAAATAGTCAATCACACTTTCCTTAAGTAAAGGCAAAACCTAATCTAAGTGTAGCATGTACCTGCTTAAAGAAAGAAAGAAAGAAAGAAAGCAAGAAAGAAAGAAAGAAAAAAAGAAAGAAGGAAAGAAATCAATCAATCAATAAATAAATGACTTGCCTTGCCTTTTTCCAGATGTAAGGGGGTCGACCTCCATTCTAATCGAAATCAGTTGAATACCAATATTTAACATTTAGCGACTGCTTATCTGATCTCCACAACCCAGTTAGTACTAATTCATACGATACTCCTTCGTAAGTCTGGTTGTCGGGCCACTGGCTACCAACCTAAAAAACTATTCTGAAAAGTAAAGATACTTCTGAAAATTCCCTTCAGGCTAAAATTACTCAGTTACCGTCTGCGCCACTAATTCGCTGGATCCTTTGAAATAGGTTAAAATATGAATCCTAACCTAAAACAATATTTCTTTGGCAGCCCTGACAGATAGTTAATGCATAAGAAGTTTGCCAGCCGCAGAACTTAGCTGATATAATAAGTTTGTGACTATTCATTGTTACAGTTTTCACATTAACTACAGTTACATATATTTTTTGTTGTAGAATTTGTAGGTTTGTTAAGTTTGGAACACTTCGGTTAATTTTTAATATGCTAAAAATACCGGTACTTTTTATTAGGTATCGACATTAGATTGTATATTTGTAATCTCTTTTGAATAACAATTAAAAATAAATACGACTTAGATACGAATAAGCGAAATAATTATATTTGAAATCTTTTTTATTTATTTATGTTTCATGTATAAAGAATCTTGAAGCTTGAATACAGATTGAAAATGTACTAAAGTGACACATCACCTGTTTTTGTCCGTCGCTCTTCAAGTTACACCGCGGTGCCTCGTCGCATGTTTCCTTCTTAACTTTTTATTTCAATAGAGCTTTTAGATTAATAACCACCAAAATATGTCTTGGTGGAAATACTAGTTGTGTGAATGATAAATTTTCGTCATTTGACGCGTTATCTTAACATAATCAAAGCAATTTCAAAATCCTACTATCGACGTATTTATGAGAACGATGAAATTATATCATCAAAGCCTCGTTTGACAACCATAATCATCTTCCTGACAACTATTATCCGCTTCAACACATCCTAAACTTTCACCAAAGCCACATAATGGAGACAACTCAGCCTCACACAGTAGCTACGCGCGTATAAATCAAGTCCTTTATTACCGTCCTTTATAACCCGACCAAACAATAAAGTGGCCCAAATAGTTAAGAAATCCTTCCGACCAACGTATCACAATACTTGAATAGTTTAATTGAGACAAGAGGACGGATGCCGCGAGAGTTATTATCCACTGATTTGTGTGTAAGTGTCTCCCAAACAATGGGCCCTTTCAAAGCCCTTTCTTGAGTGACAAATGGAAGGTATATTTCCTTAATCCGTTGGGAGTTAGTGTTTGAATGTGGGGTTGGGTTATAGGTTGGTTGGGTTTGGCGAACTTAAACCAGGATTGGCCACAAATGCATGTTATTTAAAATAATGGGTTTTTACCCAAAGTACGCAATACGGATTGTTTTCTGGAGTAGCGACCGCGACCGGGAAGGCGCAACGGAAGGTCCCTGATATAAAAATCAAATCTATCTAATTCTGCTATTTATTTTGGCGTGCATATTTTACATAATTATGTTTATTATTTACAAAAAAAAAATGGGTGCGGTTAGTAAATTGTATTAAATTCGTAAACCATACATACATTATTTATAATATTGTGATAATCATGACTAGTATTACAAGGTGAACCATTCCTTTCGACCTAGATGATGGTCGTTTTTTCTTGCCTAAACTATGAAATGCTACCGCAGCCTCGAATCGGCACAAGGGCTAAGAAGGAACAAGGGTGGTTTTTATGCAGTAGAAATCTGACAATCCCTACCACTGTGCCCAGAGCGGATGGAGTCATTTGATGATTTCACAACCCCCCTAAAAATGGCTATCTTTATATCTATATAATAATCTTTATTGGAACAAAAAGACGAAATACATAATTATTATACTTATTACAATATTGTTACAAGTACAGTAGTAAAAAACAAATCAAAATGAACCCTTTTTTTTTTTTTTTTTTTTTTTTTTTGGTGGGTGTAAAATCATCGAATAACCCCTCCCGCTCTTGGGCAGAGCGAAAGGGAGTGTCAGACTTCTACTGACTAAAAACCACCCATGTTCCTTCTTCGCCCTCTATGTCGAGGCCGCGATAACCAGAGGACTACCCGCGGCCCCGACAGGCGTCGGCCCTTTCGGGCCCCTCCCAAGTTGCTGACATCTCTTTGAGGCGCGCGTGGAACACGAACGCGCCGTCGACACGGCCTGTTTTCGTCGTGAGACGGACGGACGGCGAGTTAGCCCATCACTCACCGTCCACAGGCCCGCGTCTACGGTGGCCGGAGGTCATCGCGGGACCCCCGACGCCCGGAGCGCCTCCCGCGGCGGCTGGGACGAGAGGTTCTCTCCCTCTCGCGTTCCGCCACCTCCTTCGCCAGCATCACTGCTTCGCAGAAGGAGGCGACGGCGTCCCATTCCTCCTCGCCCCGGACCATGGCTTGCACCAGGGCCGGGCGCGAGAGGTCGCCGCCGCCGATCGCCGCTACGAGAACACGGCGGGGCTCCGCCCAAGCGGGGCACACCTCCACTGTGTGCTCCACCGTGTCCTCCGGCCGATCCTCGCAATGGTATCAAAATGAACCCTAACGTCTAAACTAGGCCGGGCCTGTATCTTAGACGTTAGTCGCTTCCAATGTTGTATAATCAGAGATCATGAGTATAGTGTGATTAAACATTACAAGGCAAATTTATATTATAATTAAATAATTTATGTGCTCAGTAAACAATGTGGGTAGATACGATATTTGCTATTGAGTATTCTTATGATCTACGTATGAACGTTTACTACTTTTGTTTTCGAAGTACCCTGCACCCGACTTTTGTTAGAGAAACAACATCTAAAAGGTTAATACTGTTCACTAAGAATTTATTCCATTAGCTAACACTACTGAAAAATAAACCTGCCACCACCGTGCCTATAATAGCTAGGTAACCACCCTAATCTCCACAAAATCCTAAAACAAAAACAGATTGACCCAGCCCAACATGTTCAGTCCTGCATTACACCGGCCCGTATGTTTACGAACCGGTCCGTTTTGAATACGTTAGTCCTACATGAGCCAAAACGCCTCAGGGTGACCGCAGACACGTTAAGTTCCTGACGGGGACTTAAGACATTGAGACGTTTTCTATTAACTTTACGCTGTTAAGTGTGTTTTGTGTTTGTAATTAGTTTATTGATGGAGCTTTGTCATTCGTTTTTTCTCTAACTTTGTAGATTCGACAAAAAAACATTTTAACATTTAACGGATAGCCGTTTGGTTTGGGTTTTGGCCGTAAAATATGGTCAATATCTTAGTAAATGTGTAAATAACTTTTACAAAAAGATTTAAATCAACAAGCATGAGTTGCTGAACAGAAAAAAAATAGTAGACTACGATTTGACATAACATAACGTTATATTTAACACAATCAATTGGTCAAAAACACTGAGAAATTCTCGGTGAAAAACCCAATAACACTTTGCCCGACTCAGAATTTCATGCTTAGCCGTTACAATAATTGCAACCACACAATCAACGAGGATAGATCTACGATATTATCAATAATAAATTGATCTCAAGTGTGTACGCGGCGTGTCTCCACAGACAATGGCCCACCTTCCATCTTGCGCTGCATGCCCTGACATGACATGACACCTGCATGCTTGACAATTTAATGACCGCATCAGCGAGCAGAGTTCGCATAGCTGAATATTGAGCCAATTTATTAAGGGAAGATTTGCCATCGACACACTAAGACTAAAAATAATTCTTGATTATTGTGACATCATTTTTCATTCATTCATCTGGCAATATCACACATTTACACCTAAATAATGATGTTGAAGCAAACAATTTTCGTCTGTCAAGCAAAAAAGTCTCATTGCGAGTTGGAAGTTCAACGCAATGCGCCTACAACCTGACCTACAAAACTGTTTTCGCAGCAGATGATCTGGCCTACATATAGTTGAACAACACGACTTATTTGTTAGCACAGCTGTCACGGAGATATTGTTCGTGCGACAAAAGGAGATGTGTTAATGAATAAGTAATTTCTTGAGTGAAACGTTTGCTTAATAGAAATAATTAATGAAAAATAATTAAAAGCCTTTTTAGTCTAGTAGCACAGGTCGGGGAAAGAGATACTGCGGCCTCGACATAAAGGGCTAAGAATGAACATGGGTGGTTGTTAACGAAAACAAACTTTTGTAAATATGTTTTTTGTTCCAATAAATATGTTTGATTTTGATTTTTTGATTTTTTTTAGTCAGTAGAAGTCTGACACTTCCTTTCGCTCTGCCCAAGAGTGGGACGGGGTTATTTGATGATTTCCCACCCCAAAAAAAAAAGGTCGGGGAAAGTGGTATTGGGTCTTCCTATCAGGAATTCCTCGGTAAGATTTGGGTGAAAAAAGCCGTTTGGTAGAAAAAGGCTTGCCCCCTATGACATAAGGACAAACATAACTGGCGATATGTGGTGAAATGTGTTTTCCATTTTCGGATACAATCATGGTACCTTTACTTTTTGTCATGGCTGGCATGGTTTTCTTTTTAATATTTGTTTTCAACTAGTTCGTACAAAGAAGTGAACCTATATTAATAAATAATCACAAAACTAAAAAAACTCATTACATTCTTACTAAAAAATCAAGCTTCTATGTCCTGGTAAACCAATGAAGCAATGGCCACTACATTTTCCCCTACCGTAATTAGCAACAGCCTTTCCGGTACATAAAATCCAGGGAATAAACTAAAAGATTCACGACACGATTAGGCAGTTTCGCCGCAAACAGCACAAGTTCTTGATGCATCGCCTTAAAACTAAAAGAAAAGTTCCACGGACAAACTCAAAAGAAGCACGAAAACAACTTTACTTCCTATTTTAGTGAACAAATGGCGTTGTACTAACATTTTCAAGAGAAACACTGAAAATACAGCGTTTCTCGTAAAACAATGTTGATGTTGCATTAAAATATCAAAAAGGTTATGACTTATGTAGTTCTAGTTGAATCCGGTTCAAAGAATGCTTTTGGAAATGTGCAGCGTTTGTCCGTCATAGAAAAATATGGGAATTGTTTGCAAGTTCCCAATTATGAGGAAAAAGGCTGAATAAATTGTTCGGGGAATTTAAACTCTGATAGAGTTTAAATTTTCTTTCTGGGTGTTACAAGACCAACATTAAATGAGTATAGTAAAGAGTTTTATTATATATATTTACAAATATGGCAGGAGCTTACAATCTTAAGTTTTCTATGTATTATCTTCGTAGGTTCTTGGTTCGTTCTATACGTTTTTTTTAAGCCCAAACTAGGAATTTCTCCTATACAGGCTGTAAATGAACCCTTAACGCAAACGTCAACCAAGTATTCTGTACATCAAACTAGGTACCCTTACGCAAAAAATTTTGCTGGGAAACGACTTTTTTTTGTTGGGGTCTACAATCACAATTTATGGTAAAACTTAATGTAGCACTCTTAAAACATTGTTCTAGTGGGTGCTTTGAATAGCAAACGGATCATGGAGGTAATTTAAGTAAAGTTATTACCTGAAAAACTAGCATTTACAAAAACAGCTGTGAAAATTTGTAACTTCGACCCCCAATATCTCCGTAGGTTCCCAGGTATGGTCTAGAACAAAAAAATGATCGCAGTGGTGGGGAGAACAAGTGCCTTTAGTTTGCGTTAAGGGTACTTTTACACCCTTTATAATGGCTAATCGTCAATGCGTTCACAGACATTTAAACGTACATAAACAAATACCCAGACCCGAAACAATTATCTGTAGGTCATACAAATATTTGTTCCGTGCGAGGATCGAACCAGCGACACGTAGCGAAGCAGTCAACTGTTTGCCCCACTGCGCCAGCCGTGCCGTCGTCACATCTTGTAGGTATACGACTAATTGCACCGGCACAATATAATAAAGGTGAAAACAGATTTGGGCGCACCGCACGCGCCGCAGTCACCACAATTGAGTTGTTTATATGAAGTTCTATTTAACCTCGCACTGTTGCTCGCACCTGTGCCGCATTTGCCGCAGATCCTGAAACGGCTGAACTCCCCGAGCCGCAGTTGCTGAAGTCATCAATAAGAGTCTGTCCATATCGGATGCTGCGGCCGGTGCGGCGCGGTTGTCGTGATTCGCATCCACTGGCCGGCCAAACCAGATGTCCGTGCGTGCATGCACTTGATAAAACGTTATTCATTTGTTTCTGCGATTAACATAAGTACGAGGATAAAAGAAATCCAGTGCTATGGGTGCGGCGATGGAAATGCGCGGCGACGTATGCGAGCCCATTAACAAAAGCGATGACTGCAGCGACTGCGGCAACCACGGCGTGTGCGGTACGGTCAAGTCTGCGTTCACCTTAATATAATAAACTTTAATTTTGATTCATTTCAGTCATTCACGAACATGCGCATGTTCATATTACTATGAAATATAATTAAATAAAACAGCGATGGCCTAGTGGTGGTGGCCCCGACTTAAAAACAGCTTCGAAACTTTGAACCCAACCCAACCCACACAAAGTAATGCGCCTGCATTGTGCAACATCTGCCAACCCGCACTGGACCCACTTGGTGGATTATAGCCCATCCCTCTCCTAGAGAGGAAGGCCTGAGTCACTGCAGTTAAATCATTATAAGCTGATGATAATGATGATGATAATTAAATAGTCTTAGTGAAGGTAGTGTGAACCTCGACATAATCAATCAACCTCTAGCACACAAGCTGATACTGTCCTGGAAATTAATCAAAAAGTATTGTTAGGCCAATCCTGGCGCTTTCACCTTAAGCTCTTTACTTCCCTGCGTTATTTATCTACTCGCTATGCCTTTGATAACACCAGGGTGCGCTTTTTTAAACTTTTTAATAGTTTTTTTTTTTCGGAGGGTGAGATATCATCAAATGACTCCGCGGTAGAGAGTGTCAGACTTCTACTGACTAAAACCACCCGTGTTCCTTCTTAGCCCTTTGTGTCGAAGCCACAGTATCTCTTCCGAACAAACCGCAGCCCCGACGCGATGTACACATAACATAACGAAACAGGCACAGCTAGTAGGTACCTTGCTTGCGTTGTTTCGTCAGTTATTTTCACGAGTAACTCCGATGTACCGAAGAGTTTATTGGTATCATCAGCAGAAGTCTAAAAACCCATGCGTTGAAACTAAACAAAGAATAGGGGATCGAACAAAAAAAAAACTAATTAGACCGTCAGATAGATTTCCAAAAAATATTGGACACGTATTTTTACTTTTTTCACATAAACAAAAAATTAAGACAGTGCTTCGAAAACTCGTGAACTCCTCGAAAACTTCACATGTTAGTACATTTTTTATTTACAAATGACGTCATAACTCCCCACTCATGATCTTTGACGCGTCAATTTTATTAATTTGATAAAACAAAAAACACGTATCCAATTTTTTTCGATAACCTAACTGACGGACTAATTAGAATTATATTTTTTTGACTCAGTCCGATCCCCTATTCACATAAAAACAGTAATAATTCTACAAAACAGCATTGCCTGTGGTTAATTACGACAGCTGGAAAGTCCCATCATAAATATCCGAGCAGGTATTTTCCAGAGTAAAAATATGTTCAGTGTGCACATACTAAATAATCACTCCTATTAGAAAACATGAACAAAAACCCGACCAACTTTATTTATGCAAGATAAAAGGAATAAAAACGTTTACACATTGTGCTCACAAATGCATAGGTTTTAGGGTTCAACGCGCGCTCGGACCGAACCTCGCAATCGAATACGAAATAAACGAGCAATGTAACGCGTGTAAATAGAATTGCTCGTTGTATGAATGCTGTATGGTTCTGTAGTGTTTTTTTTTGCAGGCTTGTATGGAAATGTTTTGCATACATACATACGACCTCACACTTTGTTCTAAATTGTGCTCTGGGACAGCTGGTTTTTTATTTAGGGTGGAACGTTAGATCCATGTATCGGAATAAAATTACGAAGTGTTCAGTGACATTTATTTTGACCGTGTATAGTCACGTGCAATAATATTATGTATATACTTGCTAACGATTTAAATAAATCATTCCATATTGTAGTGGTAGTTTATTAATTCTTGGTAGCAAACAGGAAGCTGAGCATGACTTCCTTGGTTTGATTCGATTAAGTCGAGCAAAGTGTTATTGAGTTTTCTGGGCTCGCTCTATTACATAAAACTTTAACATAACTGAAGGTCCGTCCGGCCCTGGTGCAAGCCATGGTCCGGGGTGAGGAGAGATGGGACGCCGTCGCCTCCTTCTGCGAAGCAGTGACGCTAGCGAAGGAGGTGGCGGACCGTGAGAGGGAGAGAACTATTATTTTTTAGGAGGGTGGGAAATCATCAAATGACTCCCCCCCTCACGGTAGAGCGGAAGAAAGTGTCAGACTTCTACTAAATAAAAACCACCCATGTTCCTTCTTAGCCCTTTGTGTCGAGACCGCGGTACCTCTTTCGATCAACCCGCAGCCCGGACGGAGTTTATTAGGCCTTCGATTTTCTTCCCATAATCTGGCTGCTAAATAAAAATAACACTATTCTTTAATAATAATTAAAATTTTCTAGACGTACTACACGAAGTCAAAGGTAAATACAACATTATTCTTTGCAGCCACAACTTTGAAACATCTCTTGTGGCGAGCGATAAGCAGCTTATAGGCTGTATATTTCTCGGCCATATATTTACACACACACTTAAGTACGGTAAGGTACACATTTACGTAAGTTTTTATCGTATGTTGCATCAATGTTGTAGGGGAAGTAGCCTTGCATTTCTATAAAGGGTACAAGTTTATTTTACAATAACCAGTGACCAGAGCAGGCTTTATTTTCGGTTAAAGAATTCGCATTGCATACCATTCAACGTGGCAATGCTGCCCATCTTTTATTTACATTCCCGAATGACAGTGATTCGTGGGAGTTCTTTTAAGTTACTAAGGGCCGGTTTTTCAATTGCTAGTTAACTTCTGACGAATAAGTTTGTCATATTGACAGTTTTGTAATGACAATCTGTCAAAGTATCACATTTAACCCTCAGGTAAAAGTTAACTGGCGATTGAAAAACCGGCCCTTAGTTGTATACTTATACAATAATAAGCTAGAATTAGTTATTTTGTGTTCGTTCTTTCGTTAGTCGCGTAAAATTGCCTGATGATTTAACTTATGTGTTTGTTTATAGGATTTGTGTCATTTAATAGGGGCGAGCTTAGTGTTGAACTAATTTCAAATTAAAAAAAAATAGGCCCCGTAGTTTCGGAGATAAGGGAGGAGAATGGTCGGGCAGGCAGACAGACAGACACACGAGTGATCCTATAATGGTGCCGTTTTTTTCTTTTTGAGGTACGGAACCCTAAAAACTCAAAAACACTTACCTGATTTGAGAATCAAACCGAGAACTACTGTTTAAAATACAAAAAAAAATAGGTTTTAAATTAGTTTTAGTTTTAAATTAATCTTTTTGCTTATTTCTCACACATTTGTAGAATTATTATAAGCTGTAGGAGCGGAGCCACCTAATACAAGCAAATCTTTGCTTAAAAGGTGACTCGAAACATTTTTTTTATTCCTCTGCAGTCGCGTTTGCGACCACTGAACCAACTAGGCATTTTTAATTGCATTTCAAATATTTTCCACTTTACGCTATTTTAGATTAAACCTTAAATCTCCATTCGTCTTATCCTCCCGTGATCTTGTCACTGTCACTAAAGTTGTTTACTAGTGATATTAAGAGAATGTCATGGAGATTTCTTGATTGGACCTAGTGTTGGCCTGACACTTCTAAAAAAGTAAACAAGGATAAGATAAAACATATTTTTGACGATCAAAACATCGACGGGACATGAAATTTAACTCACCCGGAAAAAAAGGCGTTAAGATAAATATAATTTATACACTTTTCCAGCCATATTTTATCGTTACGGAACCCTTCTATTACACACGGTTTTACCAATCTTTCGGTCACCAGTTATTGCTGGCAATAAATTTATATTTACGATCCCTAATGCAGGCTACTGGTCAATGTGCATTGCATCTATGCCGATATCCGCTAGAATCGTTTTTAAATAAATATCACGACAGGTCAATAAGTTTTTTATGTTAGTAAATGTTAGAGAAATAACCTTTTTATTGCATGAGATTATGGGGTTAGAGATATTAGTAAAAGTGGAGTTTGTGCCATGCTTGGTAAATAAATAACTTTTTTATAATGAATATCGACCACTTTTACGATCTTTTCGTTATATAAAAGCTATTAGTAAAAAAGTTCGGTTTCAACAATGAGCGGAATGCAAATTCATTCCCCAATCAAAAAAATATTTTGTTTAAATTGTCTAAAGAAAAATACTATATTTCCGTTTGGTTATCTTAAATCTGAAAGTATTATAAATTGTCCCAATTGTCGTTCGTTTGGTCTTCCTCTACTCTTATACCCATACCCTACCAATTTCATTATTCTACATGTGACATAATAATATGCATTATCCCCATACGAAAAGCAGCTCAGTGTATAAATACTTGCACAAAAAAGCGTCAATAGCAAGCTTGCCCGTTGAGCTCACACAGTGTTTGTGTCGCGTGATGTGTGGACTGTACTGCTCGAGCCCAGTTCTTGGAGTAAAAATATGGGCCCTACTATTTGTTGTTTGTAATAGATTTAATAATAGCTTTCTAAGAGCTCGTGGTTTAATAAGAATATCCGCTCGGGTCACACTGGCCTAGGTTGCTGCATGGTTGTAATTTAAACATCTTTGACGAGTCGAGTCGATACTGGTAGTCAGTAGGTCGAAAGTCTGACAAACCAATCTTACCAAGTCGTATCGTAATACCCAGTGGGTTGTAAAGTTCAAATACGCAGTCGTTCCATTAAAAATACTGAAGCTTTTTTTTAGGGGGTTGGAAATCACCAAACAACCCCTCTCGCTCTGGGCAGAGCGGAAGGGAGTGTCATAATTCTACTGACTAAAAACCACCTATGTTCTTTCTTAGCCGCGGTATCTCTTTCCAACAATGCGTGTAACGCATTCCGTTAGACTGGAAACTGAACCAAACAAAGTTGGGTAAAGACTAGACTACATTATGACTTCTGACTACATTATGACTTCTCAAAAAGTAGATTTAAATATAATCATAATATAATCTTTTCCGGTACCAAAAATAATAAAAAAGTTTTTTTTTAGTTATTATTATAAATGGTCTTGCTCTTGACTTCAATCTTGCCCTAAGGGCAGAGATAAGGTCGACGATGGAACGAGCTTACCCAAAAGAAGCCTATTTACTCGCGACTTAAATAGATAGGGGTTATATGAACTCGGGACAACCGACGCAGGCAGGGAGTTCCACTCCTTGGCTGTGCGCATAATAAAGGACTTAGCAAAGCGCTTCGTTCGAACGTGTAGAACATCGACTAGGTATGTGTGATCTAGTCTCCCGATGGAAGAAGGGAGATGGTGGAATCAGCCCGTGGAGCTCCTGCGCACACTCTCCTAAGTACAGTCTGTAGAAGACCGACAGTAAATTCACCTGTATAGGAAGAACAACAAAGTACCGTAGTACCTTTGGGCTTTTGTATCTGTAATGTCCTGTTATAATTTTTTGTGTGTACATGAATAAATAAACAAAGTTTTTGCACCTGTAGTAGTGGTACAGAAACTCGTAGCGCAGCTAAATCGCGACTCAATTCAGTGGTGAAACGAATTGCTGTTCCTAAAAACGGCGCAACTCAAAGCCGTTTCATTTTTCAGTTGAAAAATTGCATTTTTTATTTACATTGTTTAAACTTGCGAGCCAATGTTTGTATTGTTGCTTTGAGTTTGTTGTGAATCTGATATGTACAGTAAAAAAACTTTTAGTTTCTTCGTGTTCATACGTTTGTGTTGTATTTAAACTGGTATTATAGGTAATATTTTTTGATAGTTCTCTGTCATAATCATGAACGGCCTACCCTTTTCCAAACTTATGTTGCGGCCGGATACCAGTCTTACCAAATGCAGTTGGATACTAGAATTTTACATAGAACGTCTGTCTATCATATAAAGGGTGTAAAAGTTAACGCAAACGAAGATTTGCATTTGTTTTCCTCACCACTGCGATTATTTTTTGTATCTAGACTATGGTCTATCTATCAATGTCTATCAATATCTCCGTAACTAGGAGGTTCCCAGGTATGCCTGGGAACCTCCTAGTTACGGAGATATTGGGGGTCAAAGTTCCAAATTTTGCACAGCTGTTTTTGTAAATACTAGGTTTTTAGGTTGTAACTTTACTTAAATTACTTCCATGACCCTTTTACTATTCAAAGCATCCACTAGCACAATGTTTTAAGAGTGCTACATTGAGTTTTACCGTAAAATGTGATTTTTGACCCCAAAAAAAATCGTTTCGCAACAAAAAAAATTGCGTAGGGGTACTTAGTTTGATGTACAGAATGCTTGGTTGACGTATGTGTGAAGGGTTGATTTACACCCTGTATAGCAGCAGCGGTGGCCCAGTGAGCAACGGTGGACCAGTGGTGGCGGCCACGACTTACGAACAGTAACTCGTGGGTTCGAACTCAGGCAGGCACATTACTTTGTATAATTTATTTCGTCAATGCTGCTCACAAAACGGTGAAGGAAAACATCGTGACGAACGAAACGGCATGTCTTAGAACCAAAAAATTCGAAGACATGTGACATCTACTAATCTGCACTGGGCCCGCGTGGTAGATTATAACCCATTCCCTCTCAAAGAGAGGAGGCCTGTGTTCCCAATGATGACTGTCTATCTAACTGTCTATCTCACTATACCACATAAAGGAAGAATGAGACAGCCCCGACACAAGTACTTTAATTTTTAACTTACTGGGGCTGCCTCAGTTTATGTATGATAATGTTTTTGAGAAGAAATATTTATATAATTTTTGTTTTAATGTTCAACAATGGTTTTCCTTACAAATACAGAAACGAAATTCAAGAAAAAAAACTTCCTAGGTCATTATCATAAAATCAAAACATTTATTTCAAGTAGGCCAGTTACAGGCACTTTTAAATAGTCGAACAAAATACAAAATAAAGTTAGCTACAGTCCCAGTCACAAGGCATAATAACTGTGAGTGTACTGTAGTTGTCATATTGTCATTATCATCAGCGGCCTATAATGTTCCCACTGCAGGGACCACCCCTTTGATGATTACAGGCGTGATGTTTTGCAATTGTTTCATTGTTGAAACAAAATAGTTTTAAGTGTGAAACAGACACGAAAACTTTTACGATATAGATACCATTTCAACACAAATAAAATTGAAAAACTAAATATGATGGAACATTCTCGTATGTTGTAGTTTTTGTTGTAATTACAGTTCTCGCTAGAAAACATTTCACATTTGTGAAATAAGAAATGATAGAAAGAAACTGTAATAAAGATGCAATTATAAGAACACTTGGAAAATACAACTTTGCTAAGGATACTTTAAAACTCTTCAAAAAATAATAACACAATGATATTAAAATTAGCGCATTGTGTGTTTCACCTTTTATGTTAAGTTACTTTTACATTTCATTTAATTTGAAAGTAGGTACAAAAGATTTATAAAATATCTTAAGACGGTAACAATACTTTTTCAACACACTTGCTCATAAAATGGCTTTCAAATAAACCTTAAATCAAACTGTGACTTTTTCATTGCTATTATTCACTAGTTATAGGTATTTTTTTGTTGGTTAAGTTACTTTGTTCTTAAAAAAAAATCGAAACAGAAAAGATCATGTACAATCGTCCTAATAAATTAATGTACCTATTGCTTGTTCATTCATGCAACTTCGTATTTTAATAGATAATTTCAACTTGTTTGTTTTTAATAAATAAAACTCATCAACAGCTCATTAATGTTCCCACTGCTGGGACACAGGCCTCCTCTCTTTGAGTGGGAATGGGCTAATCTAATCTACTACGCGGGCCCAGTGCGAATTGGATAAATTCAAACATAACTTTAATAAACCTCATTCTTGTAGTATATGACCATTCGCGACAGTAAGATGCGCATATAGGAAAACTGATTATTTTTTCCCGCCATTACGTAAAAATTTTCACACCTCGTTTTCACTGTTGAAAATGGTTTTATAGTATTATTTTCTTCACAAGTGTGTTGAAAAAAAACGTCGTATGACACACGTGTGTATTGATGATTACCATCCTCGGCTCTCTTAAGATCCTCACCTAACGGCTCGGGTCTCAATGGCGCCTCAGCGGTAATCATCTACATTACACACTTGTACCTTAGTGTATTATATTTTGACCTTATAATAAGGTTCTACGTATCACCTATGAAAGGAGGGATGAGCTCGTAGATTAATATAATAACTGTCGATCGGAGTCGATCTTTAGATTAAGTCGCGCTTGCCTAAATTGGTCTGTGGATGGGTGACCACCCATTATACACCGAGTTTCCTCCGTTCCTCGGTAGACCAGTATTTTAGATAGAGCCTTTCCGACCTCCTCCACCCAGTTACTATTGGGTTGGGTTTGGTATGACCTGTCAGGCTTTTGGCCTCTGATTACCGGCTGTCAAAGACCGACAAATGGCAGCTAGTACAAACGGCTTAACGTACCGAGGAACGGAGGAAAGTCCTTCTACTACTACTTGATACATACTACAATACATACATACGTGATTAAACCAAAGTTAATGAACCTCATTACTGGCGCCGAGAATTTTAATCACCCCTAGGGTACTTCCAAATTCCAATCAGGGAACACCCTAATTATAACTTGTTGAAGCACTCCATTTGGTGCATAGTAACCCCAGTGTGCAGAGAGGAAAACATTACCCCTTACCAATGATGATTTAAAAGTTACATACACAGCCCCGACGAGTACTGTTTTAGTCCTTCTTTCAATCGCAGACAACATTAAATCGTATTGAAGGGTTCCAAAAAAGCCTTAAATGAAGTTTATAGTTTTCCAACTGTTTCATGACAGTATTCAGCCATACTGTACTTAAAGGTCAAATTTCTCAAACAACCATAATTATTAATAAATTTTCGGGAACAATTCCCAAATAAACAAACTGAAACCCAAGCGTTTCTGTATGTAGATCATTGTAGATCTTCCGCTACGACCTACATTGGAAATTCTAACAAAGCTGGGGAGTTTGAATTATATTTTGCATTATTTACCTTAGAAAGAGTACAAAAATTCCTAGATACGTCTACTCTCTCATTTCTGAGAAGATTGGTCTCTAATAATGCAGGGGAAATTTATTATACTGCTGACCTGGTTATGATGTAAGAGAATAGCGAAGGTTCCTATCCGTGCAAGTGAGTGGTTATTTATTTAATAAATAATGTGATGTTAGAACGAAATGATGAGGCTGCAAGATTTTTTATTCATCACTTTTCATTATCCGTGTTCATGGTGCTTGCAACAGCGGAAACTCGAAACAAATAGTTAACATGGTAAATATCCCGTTACAAGAAAAAAAAAAATATTACACCAGTTAGAGACAGATTTTATCTGATCTGATCGGAAATAATGCAGCCATCACCCAATCACCACGTACACCCACATCTGCCAACGTTAAGTAGTCTATCTTTTGATTTATTTCAATAATTTATAAAAAAAATATATAAATATCTGAACATAGCGGCTTGGTTAGGATATAGATTAATTATATAGTAAAACATATATTTGATATCGTTTTATTTTCCAGAGAGAAAGCAGGGAAATACTTAAGTGTGGGCAAAGACCTGCTAGCCTTTCTTTATAATAGCACCCATAGACGTGGGATAAAGTATGAAACCTTTTTTTTTTGGTGTGTGGGAATCATTAAAAGACTCCTCCCGCACTGGACAGAGCGGTAGGGAGTGACAGACTTTGACTGATTAAAAACCACCCATGTCTCTTCTTAGCCCTTTGTGTCGAGGCTGCGGTATCTCTTTCGAAGAACCCGCATAAAGTATTAAACCTCAGTTTGTGCCGCACGTTTTTCGTCGCCGTAGTCATGTCATTTCCAGGAGTAGGTATCAGTTCCTGCATATAAAACTCTTTGATGCATTCGCTAGATGAATTTTTCCTGAGAAGATGACTTGACTTCCGAGACTTGATATTTATTTTTTGCGATTGATGCTAGGTGGATTGATGATCTGGTGAAGGTTGCGGGGACCTGCTGGATGCGAGACGCTCGGGACTTGTCAATATGACGACACCTCGGGGAGGCCTATGTCCAGCAGTGGACGTCCGTCCTCGCTAAATAAATTTTGCGCCGACAGCAAATAAATTGCGATAACAACTAGAAAATGATGACGATCAAATTGATCTACTATTAACTTGCTTACATTATAAAATTTTCCTTATAAATAATAGAGCGTTACTTAATATTTACTTACCTATGTCTACTGTTTAATGTAAATAAAAGCGAGAATTCGCACGTTATCACATACCTACTTACTGCTGCCAACTAACTTGTGAAAACTTGTTAAAAGCGTACTGAACCGATCCTGGCTTTGCAGTGCCTTTTCACACACTTGACTGCCAAATAGTCGCTGCCAGCCACATGTACCTGTGTGTACGTGCGCAAGCTAGGTACCTAGCTTCCGCACGTATACACAGATACATTTAGACAGGTAACCGAAGGTCAAACCTGAGTCCAGTAGCATATACAAAACATGCTCACTTTATAGCTAAGACCGCTTTATCTCAATCATAAAAATATAACACCACAACTATATTCTCCGAAGAGTTAGACAGAGGTGTACCTAATTGTATACACATTTCATGGCTTACAACCGGTCTTAACAAGGCGCGGTATCGCATTACCCATGACTAAATAATAATAATAATGATTAGGTCAGATGATCAGGAAAAAGTTGGGCAGATGAGTGCGTCTTTGTGGGACAATTATTTGCTACATTTAAGCGGGCATCACTGGCGTCAAAAATATGAAATGAAGTAAGTGATCATATTTATTGATCAGCAGCGGTGGCCCCGTGGTGGCGGCCCCGACTTACGAACAGTAGGTCGTGGGTTTGAACCCAGACAGGCACATTACTTTGTGTGATTAATTTCATCACCGTTGCTCTCAAAACGGTGAAAGAAAACATCGTGAGGCAACCGGCCATGTCTTAGAACCAAAAATTCGAAGACATGTGACATCTACCAATCCGCACTGGGCCCGCGTGGTAGATTATAGCACATTCCCTCTCAAAAATAGAGGAAGCCTGTGTCCCAGCAGTGGGAACATTAATAGGCTGTTGATGATGTTGATGGTTTATTGATACCAGACGATCAAATACACAACAAAACACGAGAAAATAATGTAGAGAAAATGATGAGAATGTATGTGTTAATAAATAAATAAATAATAATAGATAAATAAATAAATTGAACAATTCTGGCCAAATGACCACATTCTGGGTACATGGCCCCAGATGTAGATATAACTAGGTAACGCAAGAACTCCTGCTTCACGTGCTACTTTGTGATTTAACTTCGTGTTGATCGTGCCCGGCTTAGGTAATAGGGTAGTTGACATTGAAAACACTAATTAGTCCGTCAGATAGAGTTTCAAAAAATACACACGCACGTATTTTTTGTTTTTTCACGTAAACAATAAATGAAGACGATACAGTGCTTCGAAAAGTCGCGCGACGTCACAGTTTCAGTCAGATCTTTGACATGTTTTATTTTCGTCAATATTTATTCATTTGATAAAATAAAAAAAATATGTATCCAACATTTTTCGATTATCTAACAGACGGACTAATATATTTTTTTTGGTGAAATACCCTATTTATTCATATATTGTATAGCGACGTTATCATCATCATCAGCCTATAATGTTCCCACTGCAGGGACTCAGGGCCTGTTCTCGAGGAGAGGTATAATCCACCACGCGGGCCATGTCACATGTTTTCTATTTTTTTTTTCTAACACATCATGCCGGTTTCCTCAAAATGTTTTCCTTCACCGTTTTGAGAGCAGCGGCGATGAAATAAATTACACAAAGTAATGCACTTGTCTGTGTTCGAATCCACGACTTACTGTCGTAAGTCAGACCGCATCCACTGGGCCACCGCTGCTCTTACACACTTAATTAATTACGCAGGTGCAGCGAGGCGGAAGCTAATTATACGTTGTGAATCCATTGATTGGTGTCTCATTAAATCAAACGTTTTAAAAGACCTTTTAAAAGACCGAGACCGGTCCTGAGAAATCACATCACACTAATATTATAAAGGTGAAAGTTTGTGAGTGTGTATCTTTGTTACTTCTTCACGCAAAAACTACTGAACGGATTTGGATAAAATTTGATACACATATAGATTATAACCTGGATTAACACATAGGATACTTTTTATCCCGATTTTATCGTCCCGTGGGATCATTTTAGAGTTGTCACGGGTGGAGCCGCTGGCAACAGCTAGTCAATCATAAATAATACCACTTTCCTATTCTGATTGCCGAACAGAGGTCTCTTCACAATTCACATACATCATCATAACCTTTTCCCAACTATGTTTGGGACGGAAATCTTATCGGATGCAGCTGATTACCAGTATTTTACATGGAGCGACTGCCTATCTGACCTATCTGACCTGGTTGCCAGACTTTCAGGTTACTAACTGCCTGTAACGACTGCCAAAGATCTATATGGCAGCCGGGACCAACAGCTTAAAGTGCTTTCCAAGGCTCGAAGGAAACTCGGTATGTAAAGAGTGGTCACCCATCCAAAGACCAACCTATGCAAGCCCAGCTTAACGTAAAGATCGACCTGAGTGGCAGTTATTATTATAACACGAGCTCCTCGAATACAAAGAAGCATAATATCAATTTAATTTGCAGCATTTTTAAAACTATCATTTCCCTACATAATGCTGACAAAAAGATTGTTATCCAGTTAAACGGATCATTTGCATTGTCAAATCTTCCATGAAAGGCTCGTGATGGCAAATCCGGGTATAAAAACGGAAGAAAAATTTTAGTGTCAAAACTCGACGTCGTAAATGAGACCCCGGGCGGTATCTGATGGATTTTTTATGGTTCTATTTAGTACTTTCTGTATTAACTAGCTTTTTCATCTTGGTTTACTTTGTAGGAGGTTGGTTGAATGTTTAGAGGATCATTAGCATTACATCAGAAACCTATAATGTCCAATGCTGAGAAACAGACCTATTTTTTAATATATTATATATTTTTTGTAATAAAAAGTGTATTCGAACCGTTCACGAAGTCAAGTACTCACCAGGCATTCTGTCCATCAACTTAAATAAACCCTACACCATCATTAGTGCTCCAAAATCTACATCACTAGAAGTTATAACGCAATAACAGTTAATAATTACGAATATTACAGAATAAGTGCCTTTTGGTTTCGTTAAGGGTCAATAAGTTAAATAAAGAAAAACTAAAACCTACCAGTTCGTTGCCATTACCTGATCAGAAAAGGCAGCTTTTAGTAAAAATCGTACAGAGATTCTGTACGATTTATAACTTTAAGTAATCCTTTCTACTTTTCTAGAATATAACAAACATATTGTATACAGACCAAGACATACCTCTTCCAATCCAATCGGTTTTACGAGTATCCTCTATGACTGGATGAGTTTATGCACACTTAGCATCAGAACAATGAATTTATCGGACTAGTTTTTACTGCAGTTGGGTAAACACCATAGAGTAGAGAATGTATCTAGCGTGCCTGCTGAGAGGTGATCAAGGCACGCTACGGACTTAGCGCAGTGGCTCAAGCAGTTGACTGTTGCGCCACGTGTTGCGGGGTCATCCCAGCACGGAACAAATCTTTGTAAGGCCTACAGATAGTTGTTTCGGGTCTGGGTATAAAATGTTTGTGAACGCATCCACTATACAGGAGAAATTCCTAGTGTGGGCAACGTTTTCTTATAAAAAAAAGGTTTGGTCAAGATTGAGGTAGTCGGCGACCATCACTGTGGTTTTACTACAGCTTCTATAACGACTATAAGGATGTCGACGAGCTTAACTGTTGACTTATAGGAACTGAAGATCCAAGATAATCTTCCTTTATAGAAAATCACTACTTCCGAAATGTAAGTAACCAATCAGATACCATTGTTGGTACGTAGCGTTGGTGAGAGATAATTGCACAGGACCAAATATTATTCATGAGTCCTTAGCCTTTACCACTTTGGCCGAAAATGCTGAGCTGAGGACACTCAAAAGACAAAAAGAAATATTCTATATATTAATTTTCTATATTTTATATATTTATCTATATATTTAGACACTAGAAGAAGTTTTATTTGACTAATTGATTCCGTGCTCTATGTCCAATCGGCAGGCAATTACACAAGTTACATTGTTGTGAGTAACATAATGTTGCATGTAACCATTTTATTAGAGTTTCGTGTGTGTTAAATTTTAAGTGCCTGAATTATTATTGGTGGAAGGTCATAAAGTTATTTTGTCGCTTGCTTGTTTACATTTTGTTTTAAATTGGTTTGTAGGCATTATTTTTTGTAGAATTTTGTTTGTTTACTATCGGTGAAGCTTTAACAGAGGGTTATGTTATTGACCTGTATATAAGGCCGATTCTTTGTTTCCTCGTAACGCCTAAGCAGACGACCGTCTTCACATAAATCATATTATGTCGTTAGATTCGTCTTGGTAGCGCAGGTGAGCTCTAAAACAACCAATTTTGATTCCAACTGTTGTTTAATTTAAAATGTGCTTTTTCTAGTCGAGTATTTAAATACACAACTGATCATTACACCACCTTCGCCGTGATAGACCTAGGAGACGATGACCTCCCTTAGGCCTTTATTTTTTTTGGTAGTGGGATCTCGCAGTTCAGTCTAGGAGACTGGCTTCTGCTTAACCGGGCAAATCCCTGTGGATACTTTGAGTTTAAGGCCTCCAGCCAGGGGCAAATAACTATTATACTAAGAAACTAACCGCTAAGGGCACCCCTTGTTGTGTACCGACCTCAACTTATGTTTTTTTCTTCTCTCTGTGTGATCCCAATCTCTCTTACAAACGCTTGTGACAAAATTTTCATGCCAGCGTTTTTAAAAGGAGGGTTATTAAACAAATGTTGTATGTTCGAATTTTTCGCAAAACCTTAGTATGCTACATACCTAATCTAATTATTAACCATCAATTTAATGATCTGAACAGCTGTCGGTCATCTAGTCGAGATAAATTTGGTACTATTTGCAAACTAAAACTGCACTCATCATCATCAGCATCAGCCTATAATCCTGTGCTTTCACTGCAGGGACTCAGGCCTCCTTTCTAGGAGAGGGATGAGCTATAATGTACCCCGCGAGCCCAGTGCGGGTTGGTGCACTCAAGTAAGCTTAATTCATATTACTAATAAGCAGTTTGCTTGATTGTCTTACTAATATTAGTAATACACTCGCTTGGTTTGGATTATATATCTATAATTACGAAGGTACCTATGTAAGTCAGCTGAAGGCAATCAATCGGTTGGTAACGCCTGAATGGATATGAATCTAATTTAGTTTGGAGGTAGAAAGTCTAGATAAGCATTTGCAGATTAGTTTGCGCAGAAAAGCTGGTAACAATTTTTACAAATCATAGAATTTAGACAATCAAAGTGATCTGTTGTAGGTATTTTGAAAAACAAAAGTTACTGACAAGAACATCAACAAAAAAGCTGCAAAGTGCTACAGTAAAATATTAAAAATATTTTTTGAGGGTACACAGTACGCATTAAAGTGGGGATGATTCTTTTCTCTCGCGAAGTCCATTGTATGAGATGTCGTTGGATAGGTCTTTGAAAAATATTGCGAGTTTGATCATACAGTTTTTCGATTAAGATATTTGTATGTGAAATATTAGGCTTTATAGCGCAATGTTTTGCAATCGTGCCAACCTAAACCACCTACACGGGTTATGTTTGGGCGTGTCAATCATGGTAGTAGCATATATAACGAAAATACAAGGAACACTTTCACAGCTCTTTACAAGTTAACGTGTAATAGTCGACCAACTATAAAATGTACTTGTATGAAATATTTTCCTATACATAATGTAGGCGCAGGTCTGAAAACTGCAAATGTAAGTGTTTTATTTTTACATTACAAATCATCATCCGAAAGCAGGTAGATAGGGTGTTTAATCAGTTTAGTAAGTTCACATAATTATTTTAATGGGCAACTACGGAACCCTACATTGTGCGTGGTCCGACATGCACTTGGCCGGTTTTTAAACTACTAACGAAAATGTCTATTTCTATAACGTTCATGATTATGTACTGAATGCGTGGTAACCACAATAACTGTGTCCTTTCCATCTTGCATAGTTTTTTTCCAAATACTAGTTTAAGATACAATAATAATTAATCTGATAACTTTATCCTGACAGCGACTATTCTGGAGTTTCGAATTTTATTAAGTTTATAAACTCCTCAGCATTTATGGATGCGTTCTCGTCGGACGCGAAGTTTCCTATTTAAGCATATCTAAACTATAATATAGGTACTATTACACTTGGAGCAATATTTTTGTAATTGTATCAAATTATCTGGAGACAACCTCTGAGGTGAGGAGCCTATCAAACAAATAATCAATAGTCCGGTCAATTTAGACATCCAAGGTTACATTAATTCCCACCCGGTTCAAAACACCATCTATATATGTATATAAAAATGAATTGCTGTTCGTTAGTCTCGCTAAAACTCGAGAACGGCTGGACCGATTTGGCTCATTTTGGTTTTGAATTATTTGTGGTAGTCCAGGGAAGGTGTAAACGGTGAGAAAGTAGTAGGAAGGTAGGCAGGGTAGTAGGTAGGGTAGTAGGTAGGGTAGTAGGTATACCTCTACCTAACCCATCGGATAATACAGCCACTAAAATAATCTTATTAGTCCGTCTGTTACATTATCGAAAAATGTAGGATACGTGTTTTTTGTTTTTTCAAATTAATAAAAAAATACGAAAATAAAACGTGTCAAAGATCATGAGTAGAGATTTTTGACGTCACTTTATGGGTGAAAAAGTACTAACCTTGTGACGTCACACGAGTTGACGCGACTTTTCAAAGCACTGTATCTTCTTCATCTTTTGTTAAGGCTAGGTGGCAAGTGAATAAAAGAAAAATTACGTGTCCATTATTTTTTGAAAATCTTTTTGATGGACAAATTAGATTTTTTTGGTGAAATACCCAAATAGCAACATAATGTAGCATCTGATACAACCCACATCCATTTGGCATCAAAAAGCCTCCTTTAACAAAACTTCGAAAACCTAATACAGTTTAGATAACTCTAGCTCCTTGCTTTGAGCGCATGCAACTGGCCTGCCAAATTTCCATGTAGTTTGGAGGCTTCTCCAATATGTATATATGTACGTAATGTTGCTTTCACACTTCAAACTCGTACTCTGTGACAAAGAATATTAACATTCGCCGGGCAGAGTTCCAAAATATGTTATTAAGATTTTTTACTGGAAATCCTACAAATATTATTTACGGTATATTTAAAATAGATTACGCCTAAATTTAATAAAACAATAATTATTTTTCTAAAAATGTATTTGATAGAGTAAGGGCTCGTTTACAGAGACGCGGCTCGTGCAGAAGGGTCGTCGCGTGCTATTTTATTCATTTACTGAGAGGCGGGTCCACCGCAACAAAAGCTGCATTTTAAACTAACGAGCGAAAAATCGCTTCTCGTAAAATCGTCGTTTGAAATCGTTACCGTTTTCATACATCGCCATGAGCTTGAATTAAAAACGCAAAATGCGCCGCGCGACGCCTCGCGTCTCCGTAAATGAGGTCTTAGATGTTCGTCGGGGCCGCGGGTTGTACACTAGTTATTGCGGCCTCGACATTGAGGGTTAAGAAGGAACGTTGGTGGTTTTTATGTTACTAATCTGCTAAGGACTACAATATGCTCAACTTTGTCAGCATCATTTTTGTGACTGTCCCAATTTATTTGGGGACATCATAGCGGTTACGCCTTTCTTAGAAACATCTCATCATCATTATCTTTTAAACAGTCTCTCCATCGTTATTTTGGCTTTCGCACTTTAAAAGTAATCCACACTCAAAAGTTACCGTCCAATTTGTAATGTCACACAATCATCACAAAATATAAACATAGAGTGGAAAACCTCTCTGAAGTCAAAAGTCTCATAAAACGCCCATATAAAAGTTCTCAAAGAAAAAAAGCTATGTAGTATCGCGTGACACCTAACATAAAACGAAACGTACTCCGCAGTATAGTTTGTTAAATAAAAATAAAGAGTTCGGGGGGAAATAACCACTCGTAATAAATATATCAAATGTAAATAAAGATTTTTTCTTCAACTTTAAGGCCGTGTTTAATAACTGGTTGTTTTAGTGCGTTGTTAAAATTTGCAGGTACTTTATGTGTATGTGTTTTTGTTCATGCATGGCATTTTAAGTCTTATGAAATATAGGCAGTTTATTATTTTGACGATCTTATAGCGTCGGCAGATGAAGTTTTCCAACATCACAAATAAAACAGAATTGATGACATGTGGGTGGAGTCCCGTACGGTAAACAGAATAACACTTGAGCGATCTAATTGTCTATAGAAAGCATGGTTCGCCAACGCCACGGTAATACGAAAAATCGATTTGCCGAAACATTGTTCAGCGAAAGCACGTTTTGCCGAATAACGCCACAAAGAATGAATGGTTGGCCGAGATCAAGATTTGCCGAAGTCATAGTTCGCCGAAACACGTTTGAACTAAATAATCTTTCACCGATAGCTATTTTAACCGAAATCATCTTACGCCAATTTAAAACAATCGTCTTGTGTCTTGCTCATACAATTTAGACAAGCCTCGATTAAATTGCACTAACATCTTTTCTCATGCGTTTATCTTGGTAATACATTAAAAATAGTTTTTTTTTTGTTTTTTAGATGTACACTAGTTACTTAAATAAACTAAATGATGCTCATTATTATTTCCTTTATTTATCTAAATTTTTATTATTTTAACGTACGTAACCATCAAATCTCAGTTCCGCCACATTCGCGTAAAAAAAATTTTACCAAACAATCGTATAACAACATCCACACAATTCACAAGAAAAATGCCTTCAATCGCTAGAAGGCAAAATAATTACAAGGAGACGTAACAGTACCCATTGTATTTTTTTTTTGTTTGCGCCATAGATGATTTATGCGTTTTCATAGATTCAAACGCACGTAAAATGCGATAGATCGCGCAGGTGACTTGTTGAACTCGCTTGAAGTGCATACAAAGGATAGGCTTGGGATAGCTGTGTTTGGGCGTATGTACGCAGTAGACACGCGTTTCACGATCGCCCCGTGTGCTTAGGTTACAAGGTTGCGTTTAAATCTAGTTTGAAACGCGTATACGCCATTTCATTTGCGTGTCAGCTGCGCTTTTAAATACGCCGTGTGCTAGGGGGACCTTATACTACCAAACATCAACCCAATCGATATCGTTATACTCTGTAAACTCTGTTGTTGTTCGGTATATCTAAGGTTTACTCTAAACTTGTGTGAAGCCTCTGACTGGAAACTCTAGACAGCTGTGAGTCTAGATAGCTTTACCATGCGGTGTTGTGTTCAACTTTGTATGTGGAGTCTATAGAAATTCTGGGAAACCGAATTCATACAAACATTGTGTTTATACATAGTCAACATTCACAAAAACTACAAACGCGTCAGAAATTTCATGGAAATCTCCCGGGCTATTGGAGCTCTGTAAAGTTTGAACTGTTGCATTTTATATTTTTCGGTACAAACATGTTGTTTGAACACAGCTTATGGCCGTTTGTCCACCGCCGCCGTCTCCGGACCGTCACCGAGAACGAGATTATTTCCAGCCCAGTTTAAGATGACGTGACGGCGTGCGGTGGACACATGGCCATGTCTGTAAATGTATGTATCGCTAAATCGGCGCCGTCACCTCGTTCTCGCTGACGGTGGACCAAACGGCGTAAGACGGATATTATTACGATTTTCATAATAATTTAATATTAACAGTTTTTTTTTGGTCCACTGCTGGGCATTCCTCATAGTTTTTTACTTTTCTCTCCGTGCAGCCTATCCTGGCAACATCGCCCGATTTTTGGCACCCACTGCGTGACGACTATGTTCCATTGGTTCTGATGCAGTCTACTAAATATAAAACTAACATGACTTAATCAAACTGTTGTAAAGTTAAGAAATAAATTAAGAAATTCACATAAAATAATGTTTTGTTAAAATGGGTACTGGCGGGGCGCTACTTAGATGTCATTAAATCTTTAGCAAATGTTTAAAATACTTAGTTTATTCCTTTAATTTAATATTTACCCTAAAATTTATTGCTTTTATATTTTCCCAATCTAATTTAGAACAACTTCCATTACAAACAAAAGTTTAGACTAAGTTACTAAAGTTTAGGTTAAGGAACTATAATTTCTGAAGTTTTGAGCAATAATAAACAATTGAAATGTTAAATGCTAAGAAATAATAAGTGGAACGGTATAATTAACTGGCACCACAAAGAAAGTTATCCTTCACACGAATTTGCGTAAAGACACACTGCGTAGTAAGTACTGAGACTTGTTTTCCAGCAAGCTCCTTTTTACCCGACGGCGGCGAAACCCAAAAGAAGGGATGTGTGCTTAGGTTTTATTTAACTTGCTCTGTTCATGATATAAGTAATAGTAGGTACATTGTAAGGACTATCAAAGATTTACGCCAGCAACCGCTTGACGTGATTGCCTAGGCAAGGAGGTAACTCGGTATGTATTGGGTGGTCGCCCATCCACGGACCAACATATATAATTAAATTATATATATAAATAAAATTTGCAGATCGACTTAAGCGGGTGTTATCATTTAGCGACGAGTTACTGTGTGTGTAACAATTTTTATTAGTCGATTCTTAGTGGCAGAGTGATTGACTTCAACAATAAATATTTAAATTGTGAGATTTAGTATCAGTACAGTTATGGGCAGTAATATGTATACTCAGCAACTTTTAAAAGTGATCTTTGGTTATAATTATTAGTGATTTTTGGTTATTTGGTTATTTGGTGTAATTTTATTGGGTAACTTAAACAATTAATAATCCGTGTTTCTACCGCGAACACTAACAACACAAGAACATCGGTTTGGCATACTCAAAATGAGTTCATCCAAATCACGCTTTGGAATGGCCGCCCATGTTCGTTGCAACAACAAAAAAAAGGTCTTCTTGCGACTGGATACCCTCCATATTCGGCAGAGCTCTTCTCTGTAGCATATCCCATGCATGCTCAATCGGGTTCAAGTCTGGCGACTGAGCAGGCCAGGGCAGGACATTGATGTTAGCTGCGGCGAGAGTGTATCTTACAACTCTTGCGGTGTGCGGTCGTGCATTATCATGCATTAACTGAAATAAGGGACCGATTTGCACTTGTAGAGGAACGATGACGTCTGATACAATCGTCTCAGCATAAATTTGAGCGTTGAGGTTGCCTCTGATCCAAATCAACTCAGTTCTTCCGCCGATCCAAATACCCGCCCATACCATGATGGTTCCACCACTATAAGGATGGACTTCCTGGCAGGATTTTAATCGCTGTTGGCGTCCAGGGGTTCTCCAGTGTCGTATACGTCTTGTATCCGGTCTCATACCAAAACGAGACTCATCAGAAAAGCACACGAAACGCCATTGTTCTTCTGCCCAATTTCTGTGTTCAAGAGCCCATTGATATCGAATCCTACGATTGTGCATTGCTATAGGTGGTACCCGTAGCGGTCTTCGGGAATGAAGGTTCACTTCATGCAAGCGGTTTCTGACTGTTTGGTCGCTAATTAAGTTCCCTGAAGAGTGATGAAGCCTCACGGCTAACATCATGGCGGTTATTGTTGGAGCTCTTCGAGTTAAGATTTGAATGTATCGGTCTTGTCTCCGTGTGGTGCAGCGATACCGTCCTCCATGGCGCTCAGCCACGGTACCAGTGCTTCGGTAACGTGTCCAAAGTCGTCTGATAACACTCTGACTTGTATTCAGAGCTAAAGCCACAGTACGTTGCCGGGAACCAGCTTCTATCATTCCCACGGCTCTGAGCATTTCTTTCCTGCTTAAATGACGTCGCCGCTCCATAATAACGTTGGTTTTAATCAGTAGTAGGGAAACAGTTGCACTAATAATGTCTTCAATGCGTTGTATGTTTTTATAGGGAAAATATTGACAGCTGATTTTCATCTTTTACTCGAATTTGATTCACAGTTCCTGATTCAAATTATGAAATGCACCAAAAAGGATCCATATAAATTTATAAAATCATAAATTTATTACAAAGCCACATCTCAATCTCAAGAAATCCGCATAAAAATGCTTGATCCCTAGACACTTTTGATGTGTGTATTATAATCAAATTATCACTCTGCTGACTGGATATCTAGAACTGTAAAGATAGATCAAACAGTGATGGAAATATTATTTCTACAGCTTGATTTATTCTTATGCAGTTATACAAGAAATAAATATAAATCTGTTTACCCTCCCATGTTTAAACCGTCTGCCTTCAAATTACGAGTGAACAGGCATCTTTCGAATACGCTTATAGACCTTATCAACAAGAGCAAGCCGGTTTTGCAATAAAAAAAAACCGGCCAAGTGCGAGTCGGACTCACGCACCAAGGGTTCCGTACAAAGTAGTAAGTTTACAATAATTGTTTTTATTTATTTATGTACACACAAAATACAAAAAAGGAACACATGAGGATTACATGATGACATCTAAAAATGTATTTTTTTCGCAATTTTTCCTTGATTTGTGCTATTAACGTTGCATCGTGCCAAATTTTGATTCTGAGTTCACGGGAAGTACTCTGTAGGTCTTTATACCCTTGACAGTATCGAAAATGTTGCAGCATAAACGACTGTATCTTTTGATTGCGTAGGCTTAGACGTTTGCTATTTCACATCTCTAAGGGTCAGTAGACTTAAGTATTTGAAAATAACTTCAGTATGATATCTTCACAGAAAACTATGACGATACAATTGTCCTATATAAACGGTATTTCAATTTGTTCAGCAAGCTCTACAGCCTAGAGCGAAGTGTGTCCCCGTTTAAAGTGTCGCATAAAAATGCAATTTAAAACTGTCACAGTGAGGCGAGAAGTTTAAAAAACACTGACAGAAACATAAAGTATATTTAAATAGCTTTCTCATAAACTGAACTGGTTCATACGGAACTTTTTAGGAAGGCATCTTAAGGGTACTGGTAGTATGCATGAAATGTCCTTGAATTTTTATGTGAGGTATAAAAGAGGTGAGAGGTGTAATTATAATGCTATTTTTTTAAATTTTGGTTTTCTTTATAATTTAAAGCCCAATTATAATTGTTTTAAGGTTATATAGTTAAGGTTGTTTATTTTTCATTGAAAAACAGGTAAAGTGCTCGTCGGTCTTATGTAACATCCAGAATTGTTATATGGGACAAGACCGCCACACTATTCCCAAACCACTGTAACTCCGGTAAGCCAGAATCAATAGTGGCGACCACAAGAAAAGCGCCGAGACAATAAAGCTCGACAAAGTCCCAGAGAAACGATTTAACTGTTTTGGATCCCGCAACGAAATTAATCAGAAAAGAATAGCGGAGGAGTAGGAAAAACATAATTTTCACTTCCCTCCATATCAGCAGGAGACGGAACTGAACAAGGCCAATAGGCACACATGGACGTATACAACTGGGATAAGCCCAGTTGCCTAGCACCACGGATATTATTGTCATTAATATTACTGGGTCCTAAGTTGTGAGCTGTTATATTTGATTCCAATAATAGGTATGACAAAAATGCTCCAGAAATCCAGAATTGTTAGTTAGCTTTGAAAGTTCAAAGATGATGATACTCGCTAAAAAACTTTGTAACACATATTAAGTCCCCGACTTCAGAAGCAATTTTTTCTCCTAAAGTTTATTTTTCACTTTTTTGTGTTTTATTTTTTGTTGAAGTCGGTTTCAATTTTTGTTAAAAAGTTTTGGTTTTTCACTTTTTAGTGGTTTGCATGTGTTATGAACAATAGACCGATATAAGATTTTAGCAATCCCAGTCCATTTATTAAGTTTTGTTATGGAGTTCCGTTGCCTATCACCGAAGTTCTTCATCAGATCTTCACCAAATTGAAATGGGCGAATCGCTTCAAGTTAGACTATAAAATTTGAAGAGTTCTCTATATTTCTCCAGGATCCTATAATCAGATCCTGACTCATGATCATGGGATCACCTGGAAAGTATACCCTTTCAATCAAAATAAATAATATCCAAATTGGTCGAGCCATCTTCGATTTATCGGGAAACATACTGAAAAAATTAAAAATAAATGATCCCGACGAATTGAAAACCACCTCCTTTTATCATTATTTTGATTGTCAAAAAGTCCGAAAGAGGTTTTCGGATTTACGGAATAGGGTCAAACGGCAATTTTTTAGTTTCAAATAAATATTAAGCCTTAACGCGGTCAACTAGAAATCTGATCCAACGTAGTGATCTTGGACACAGCGACCAATATATTTATAAGTCAATGCTTTATTAATATACTATCGCTAACATCAGATATAACATCACATAACAGTAATATAAGAACATCTCGAAGTTCCTCAAGGGTTTGGGCTTTAACAGTTATATATTTAGACCTCATATTATATGGGCTGATATATGGGTTAACCCGGGCAGATACTGAGAAATTTGTAATAATAATATATTATTATATTCATATTGATTTTTTCCTTTACTAGAATATTAAAATATGGTTATAATAAGTTAACAATTATTTTTTAGATATTATATAATTATTCATAAATTATGTTAACAAGTACTTTTAAATTATTTATGTTAATAATATGTCGTGTGTTAGTTAGTCTTTGACTAACATCTAAAAGTCCAAACTCAAGGTTTGCCAACATGCTATGGAGCACACTATCTTAGTTGTAAAATTAACCGATGGGGTTCGAAACACTACACTGCGCTCCAAAACGTAAATTGTTGAAGTGGCTCAAAAGGCTGCCATACTTAAATGGGACTGGGCAGGACATGTCTGTCGCATGCCGAACGAGCTGTGGGCCCGTAAAGCTCAGGATCGGTGCCCTGAAACAGTGACACGAGGTCGTGACAGACCACGGAGGAGATGGCAGGACGAACTGGATGTCTTGCTTGAGAATTGGAGAGACGTTGCACTGAATCGTAACCGTTGGAAGGAATGAAGGGAGGAATTTGCTCAGCAGTGGGACAACATAGGCTAGCTATAAATATATGTTAACTACACCAACGAGACATTCATACATGTTATAGTTGTAAGATTTCCTTTTTTTTCTTAGATAACAACTACCATAATATTTTTGATAGTCACAGTCATTTTTTTCTGTCACTTATTAAGTTATGGTAAGAATTTGGTATGTAGATGAAAGTAGTCTCAGCACTTTTAAATCCACGCTCTTTCATGCACACTCTCCTTTTTTATTTTTGTTTTCGGCAATTGGCCTTTTGGGAGAAGACAGGGAAGTGTGGGATTTTTAACTCACTCAAAACACCACGGTGCTCACAATCTGAACATGAGAGGAGTCACCGTCTCCTTTTAAGCAGGCTCATCCCTGAGGCGACTACACAAAGATCTCCCCTGAGCTTCACTGTGAAATTGTACATTTCAGCACGTGACCTCTATGCTGTCGTTCATCTCTGAGCGTGAAGACACTCCACTACAAACCTCCGTGACCACAAAGTCCAACCTCCCTCTCTCCTACCTACCTATCAGCTGCTTTAAAAAACTCACATTCAAATTTAGAACCGCGGCTCCACAAACAATCTCTAATTCATCCCCATTACGAAGTCACATCCATAATCACAGCTCTAATCAGTCGCATTTCAAGTACCGAATCATAGCACCCGGGCGGCGTCGCATTACATATACAAATCGGATGCACATACATTGAGACCAAACAAAAGTAGGACATGCAGATCTTCCCCCCTTTCGGGATCAAAATCGCGTCTTTGTGGAAGCGGATACTTCTGTTACGTAGTCAGTGCACTAGTTAGGTAAGCTGTCCTTTGTTTGTTTCGATTAGTGTGGGTTTTAATTTTGTTATGGTGGAATCTTCTCTATTGTATTTTTGAATGAATGAATGATTTATTTCCAAGAATATAGGAAATTTATTTATGTTCTTGTGATACATAATAAATGGGTTTGGGTTTGGGCCATATTCGGAATTTCAACCATACAAATATTTTGATTTCAGCTAATTTGTAGCAAGGAATAGGTCCACATTTATAAAATGGCAATAACATAAAAATATTGATATTCATTTAATTTTTTGAAGGAAAGGTATCACACTGTACTCAATCAGTTACAACTACCGTCTTGTGGTGTCATACTTAATTACTAGGTAATACCTGATAGTCGATGTATGGATTTCAAATATGTCAAATGTAATTCTGAATCATGGTGAACAGGAAACTGGTCTAAACGCTTATCACTGCTATGGCACAGACCTACAGCCTGTTTCTGTTTAACGAGAATGCCGCATGCATACACAAACGCGGACGTTGAAACATTCGTCATTAATTACCTTTCATGCGTGTGGAAACACAATGCAAAGATATTCTGGTTAAATTTTTAGTTAATAGAATAAAGTTTTTACAAACACTATAGCACAGTAACCTTTTCTAAGACTAGTTGGGACCGGTTTTTCGTATCTGACCACTCAGAAACAGTCAAAACAAACAAAATGGCCATAGTCTCTTTTAAGGTAAATACATAATCTTACTTGATTCACATGCGGAATATGCAGATAAGTGTCTAAGATGGTCTATTGAAATGATAACACAGATTTGAATGCACTTGTAAAGTCATTGCAAGCATTTGTCAGTTAACGTGTAGCTCGACTCAAGGAGCTAGAATTAGTTTTAAGAAAAAACACATTATTCTGTACTAATTTGAACCATACAACTGCCACTTCAAGTCACTTGAAAAACTGAAGTCCATAATGTTCGTCAAAAAGTCTTGTAAGCGATTACAGCGTAAAATGTAGTACGCTATAAAATTACCAACAATATTCTTTACTTCATAATTCAGCGCTGTTTTGCTGGAAGTTATTATATTCTTGATAGTATTAACGATTTGTTAAGCCATTACTGGACCACTTAAAGTCATTGTTGTGCTTTATCGCAATCTTTTGTGATTAATTTTATATTAGCCAGGCGTTTAGCGGAGAAATATGTTTTTTATTTTATATTGGCAGAAACATGGTTCTTACATTATTTATGCGAAGATTTTGCCTCATTTATTTCTGTGAAATAACTTTGACTCGTGGAAGCGAACTTCAATCAACGATAATAAAAAACTTTGATTTTTTAGGACGATTTTATTTTGATAAGGCAATTTTCTGGCAGGGTTTCAATTTGGACACTATTATTGGTTGTCTAATAAAATTCTGTCACGACTCACGGTTTCCACATTGTTAGATGTGTCTAATTTATTGTAACAACTGAATCAACGAATAATAATTACCTTCACCATCAATTTGTACTTTCATTATAGTTCCATACAAAATTATGAAATAATAATACAATTGTCGCCAATTATTAACACTGAATGCGTGTAAGTCATTTTCATCGTAATTTTCTTCATTATTATCATTCAGCTTTTCTACGTGCGTGTTCACATTCATTATTTTAATAGAAAAACAAAAGATGACAGATGTCACATTAATAATAAATAATTTGTCCACAGTTTATATTATTGTGTTGACAGAAAGAACAAAGGCGACGTGGAAAACGACTTTGATTTATATTGAATATTGAAAAATAAAATCACAGAAACGATGGATGGATCGTGTGAAAAATGATATGGCTATTGAGATAAAATAATTATAGAGAAGATCATCTGTCTAGACTTTTCCTAAATATTTTGGGGGCGGTTTCCAGTTTTACCGAATTCAGCTTTGAACCAGTATTTTACACGGAACGACTCCCTATTTGAAATCCATGAACGAGATAGTACTGGGTAATATGGTACACCTTGGTAGGACTGGTTGTCTGACTTTCGGGTCACTGAGTACTTGTAACGACCTACAATAATTGTTAGCTAGGATCAAGGGCTTAACATGCTGGTTGCGGAATGTTGTAAGAGATACCGCGCCCTCGACATAAAGGGCTGAGCAGGAACATGGGTGGTTTTTAGTCAGTAGAAGTCTGACACTCCATTGCGCTCTGCCCAAGAGCGGGAGGGGTTATTTGATGATTTCTTACCCCCCCCTAAAAAAAAAAGGGCTTAACATGCTTTCCAGGACAAGGAGGAAACTTGGTGTGTAATAGGTGGTCACCCATCAATGGACCAACCGAGTGGCTGTAATTATTTAGTGACGACCTCTTCTTGAATAATAGAGAAGTCATCATTATCATCTGACCAGCATTTTCCGTACTTTTTTTTGGTAGGCTTTCAAAATATAGTTATATATAGTTGTTCCGAGTCTGGGTATTTGTGTATGTGAGTTTAAATGTTTGTGAACGCACCCACGATACAGGAGAAATTCCTAGTGTGGGGCAACGTTTTATAAAAATAAAAAATAAAATGTAGAAGTATGGAACGAAATACATGCTGCAACAACCCCAAATAAAAAAGTTGGGATATGAACGAGGTAATGATGGTATATGCTTCCGCGAACCGGAAGACGCTGCGTTGGCAGGCGTCCCACTAAGTGGACTGATGACCTGGTGAAGGTTGCTGGGACCCAAAGTATGCGAGACGCACGGGACCGGTCAATGTGGCGACACTTAGAGGAGGCCTATGTCCAGCAGTGGACGTCTTTCGGCTGAAATGACGAATGATGATGAGTTTCGTTCAATAACTCAATGAGCGTATTTCATTATTCAAGCATGTTTGAATTGTTAAAATGTTATCTCTAACAACAGTAAATAACATGCAAAAATATACTATTTCGTTAAAAAAATGTGGGTATGTCCATACCGAATGATTGATATATTTACTTTTTTGATAATTTTGATTTACAATTGAACACATTTAATTCACATTCATGATTGCCTTTACCGTTTGTTTGCAATCCATACTAATTTTTATTATTAGGTCTAAAGTGACTCTGTCTTTCTGTTACTTTTTCACACTCAAACATTTACGCTTTTAAATCAATAGAGATGTTTGCTTACGTGAAAAAAAGAAAACTACGTGTCCAATATTTTTTGGAAATCTATCTGACGGACTAATTAGGTTTTTTTTGTTAACTACCCTTTTGTCATGTAATTGTAACAAATATCCTGGGAACTGGATAGTGACATTTATATTTATTTAAAAGTCATGTACAGAAGTGCACTTAATACCACAAATCATTCTTTAGCAGTCAACCTATGGGTTAATAGGTTAAAATAGGACAGCATTGTGGTTGAGTACTACATTTAACAATTCGAATCACAGACCAAACAGAAAGCAGCAGAGAGTAAATTAAAAAAATATTAACGCAAAATAAACTAATTTTAAATATTCTAAATCTGTGGTTGGAATTGAAAAATCCAAATTGCCTCTTAAGAAATCATTTCGAATATAATTTACTCGATTGTATTTACACATTTTAAGAGACGTGGATTTCTCAGACATCTCATGGCTAAACGTGGTCCCAAGTCGAGAGTAATTGAAAGAAATTGGAGTAAAAAAGCCATGATTTTCTTGTGTTTATATCTCGAGCAATGTGGGCTGAGTGTGTCAAATAAGAAAACATTTAGTGTATTGTGAAAAGTATTGCGGTTTTTATTACTACAGATTTAAAAAGTGTGCTTTATTTATTTTTTACCCGACTTCGGCAAAGTCAAAGGAGGGTTTTATTTTGACTGGCTATTTATGTATGTATTTACTAGAAATAAAGTTGAAAGAGTAAAGCACACTGGCTTGATCTTTAGTCAATGTGGCTCTCAAAAATAATGGAAATGATGATTACTTACTAATCCACTCTTACTGTTTTTCTTTTCATGCAGATTGACCACCGCTCGTTTGACCATTAATTTGCTACATATACAGCTCATTCAATTTACGACCCAAAAATAGAAACTTTATAAAGATACTTTCAGAAGGCGAATCTATTTGGCCAACAAGTGGAGTGGTAAAAATAAAATATTTTTTTTTAGATAAAACGTTCACGATTGTGATGTTGATTCATCAATCAACACAGACTAATTTAATGTTTACCATTTGAATATACCGTTTGTATATTAACCGATTTTGATTGCATGCACTGTTAATTCCACGAAAATGTTGCACATCTACTTCGACGCAATTTTAGTTAACAAATTCATCATAAAGTTAAGCTTCACTGTGTTATGTAACTACGTCCCAGAGTTCATTTCGCTCCATTCGAAACTAATTTTAGAAATTGAATGTTTGAACTTGTACAATAAATAACCTAACTTTATAAATAGTTAGCAAAGCACACTAAGTTTTAAACGAACTCCATCGTAGCACTACGCTACGCCGTAGCTCGGTGCTACGGCGTAGCTGGGCGCTACAAAGTGCTACGAGAAGCAACGCGGACGATAAACAATTACTATTACTTGCACTATCGGATTACATTAATGGGTGTAAGATCAGCTCCTTAAATGTGTTTGAGAAACTGGCATTAAGTGGACTTCCTATGCCATTCAGTTACCGACTTAGGAGAACTATTAGTGATTTTAGTGACGCTTATCCTACAACTGTTGCTTATTAAGTTGCTATTACACTGACACTTTTTGATGAGATGTTCAACACCATTTAGAGTATTTATTAAGGAAGGATCTTGTATAATATAACATTCATGTGTAATGAATTGTGGACATCGGATTTTGACACTTAATGTGTTGAAGTGTTTGTTAAAGATTACAGCCAGTTTGGAGCGTGCCGTGGTTGGATCAGTTTACCCTACAATAAACATAGATCAGAAATCTCTATGACGAATAGATCGCTAGTTTTTACATACAACAATTTTAACAATTTGTTAGTTTTGTACAAAACAAACGTAGCAAAATGGTAAATGAACCTAATCATAAATCGCCTGTCTTAAACAACTTTAATATTTAAAATTTTCATCGCAATCATGCCAGCACATTGTATTGTCGGAGAAATTAAATTAACCCTTATAAAGCTGTGAAATTACACAGGGCAATTAGGTCGAAACGGTCGAGCAATTTGGGGTTAGAATTAAAATATCACAACACTCCGTTGGGCCTTACGGCCTGACCCATCTCGGAGACTTTTTTCTAAGCGCAGTTGACGGACTGAAATTTTAATTATGCTGTATGTTTTGGAGGACAAAAGAAACAGGAAGGTGACGTCACAAAAAATATGTTAACACCACAATGTTTGCTGGAATGTATAAACACAGAGGTTACGTACTTTGTTGGGTCGTTTCTTTTTTATACTCGTACGTCGTAGTAGATAGGTTAATTTTTTAAGAAAAAAGTTTTTTATTTATTTTCAAGCTTTGTTTTTTTTGCAGTTGATCTTACATAAACCTGACCGTTGAAATTCTATTCACTATTACTATCATTCTTAAAATACGGCACTTAAAACTTTCAAGTCAACTGACCCCACTCATTTGGATCCAGTGGGATGAGTAACAAGATGAGAATTTAAAGGAAAAAAACTACAAAATGCCAAAATTGTGTCATATTATAAATCGTTTACCTAGTAAATCAGAACTATACAAAAGTGTTCTCAAAAATAAATATACAAACAGAGCACTAAATCTGCTGATAAACTAGTTCACAAAAAAAAACCTTTACAAGAAACTCTCGTTGCCATACCAACCACTCGCAATCGGATTACCAAAATCCAGTATGATTCACAAACGAAGATATTACCGCCCAACTTCTTAAAGTAATCCCTTTTACCCACAAAAAAACATCTTACGACGCAATTTTAAAACAGCCTCCTTTTCCCCGGTCCTTTAACCCAAAAATACTTGAGTCATTAGACCGATATATCGTGGAGATTGAGTTTCGTTCAGAGCTTCGGGGCAAGTAAAAACTTGTTCGGGGGCCGAGGTGCCCAAGGAATTAATTGGGTTTCGACCCTACCCTTGTATATGTGTGCTCGACAAAATTCGACCCTTGCTTGTCCGCTTAATTTCACCCCAATGTACTACTTTTTAAGTACAGATGTTTGGGAGGATTTTTTTAGAGAACATTGTGAGATTTCGTTTTAATTTGCGGGAGCTGTTCTTTTGGCTGTGAATTATGGGTAGTAGGTCGAAGATTTAAAAACAGACAAGCACGTACCCATCCCAGAACTCAATAATTCCAAGATATTTTGTAACTGCTATCAAACCGTACTGAACCTTATCATCATCAGCCTATGTTGTTCCCACTGCAGGGAATCAGGCCTCCTCTCCAGGAGAGGGATGGGCTATAATTCACCACGCGGGCTCAGTGCGCATAAGTAGATCTCACATATCTTCGAATTTTTGGTTCTAAGATATGCGGCGTTTCCTCACGATATTTTCTTTCACCGTTTTGAGAGCAGTGGTGATGAAACAAATTACACACACAAAGTAATGCCTACCTGGGTTCGAACTCACGACCAACTGTCCGTACGTCGGGGCCGCAACCACTGGGCCACCGCCGCTCTCTATCCTTTTGGATGTGAATTATGAGTTGTAGGTCGAAGATTTAAACACAGACAAACGCGTATCCTAGAACTGAAAAATTCTCAGAGAAAAAACCACTCATGGTTGGTGTCTGTGAAAGATGAAGAACGATCGGTGTACAACAGCAGACATTTTTAGGCTAAAATATAATTATAATGATTATGTCTGAATCGGTAAGTTTTTAAATTTAACTGGTAAACTCAACAAGGTATTAAAATTGCTGAAGTGTGGTGGTGTACCTATTCAAAACGAGTTCAGACAATTAGATAGATAATTTCCTGCTGCCAAAACTGCGAGTTAAGCTGCTTCTTTTTTTAAAACTTTTTGACTATTGTATTGTTTTTGGTTCATTTAGTTACAGATATGATAGAAAGCCTTTTTTTAATCATTTATAATTATTAAAGGGCATACTTTTGGCTTCAATCTTATCCTGAGGATAGAGATAAGCTCAATGATGTAGTGAGCTAACTCAAAAGAAGTCTATTAACTCGAGACTCAAATAGATTAGGGTCATATGAACTTAGGAACATCATAATTGCTATGTTTCTAATTACGACTATCTTCTTTAAATTGGATAGCAGTTAGGAGTTCTTTAATAGCCGTCTTTTCATTTATATTTTACACCCTTGGTGATATCATCCTTAACAAATGGACCTACATAGAAAAAACCCCAAACGACATTGACTGCGCAAACACTTCTCTCAAATTCACACATGATCCCAAAGTTCCTCAAACATGAATAATACAAGAATCTTTAACGCAGCCTCAGCTAAATTGCAAGCCACGCGTACATTACATATCAAATATTTTCACTCTGTCCCCCCCCCCTAACCCCTCATTCCCCTCGAAAAACAATAAGCTTGTTATAAAGACATCACGTTCCGGCAACGTGTATCTTACAGCGTAATGCTTTCAACCTTGTTTGTGCGTGGTCGCGATAAAATATTTGAACACCCCCCCCCCCATATTTACACGTTGTACAAAAACTGGTAAAATGTGACAGGAGATAGTACTTGCAGTAATAGAAAAGCAGACGTTGATGTTAAGTTGAATAACCATAATCTTTTGCTTTTGAAGGTACACACTTGTTTCACCAGTTATATTTTAGTGTGTGTTACGGGGGATACATTATTTTTGCATAATGTTCTTTTTTCCTTATATACATTGGCATAATGATTTTGCCATAATTGGTTTTTCCCAAACATAAACATAACATATTATGTTTAGTTTATGTTGGCATAATTATCTCGAAGGCTAATTTCTTTTGGCATACATTTAGTACTTTACATCACATCTTAAAATTTTATGCAAATAGATCCTGGAACCTGTTAGTGGTGAACCTATTGCTACTGGGTACAAATCCAGAGTCCGTGGCTGCTATTGAGAAATTGATGATGGAAGACCTTTAATTTTTAATCTACGGAATCTTAAAAATACCAATAAGGTTTTCATGAATCAAGCCATAAGAAAAAATCTCTTGGAATAATTTTCACGGGAAAAATAGAAAGATTTTTGCGGAAGGTCGACTCACGGTCTTTAGGCCAACCTACTCAGAATTTTGTAGCTATTAAGGTACTTAGGTGGGCCGTAGTGTAATACAGTGTAAATAGAATTGGTGTACCTACAGGATTACAATGTTTGCTATTTCATATTCAAGGTTCTGAGGAAAACCTTGTTTCTTCATCTCAAACTAATTAGGGTGGAAATGAGAGCTTACCTTTTCACGAAAATAAGCAAAATAACCCAAATGCAATTTGCAAGTAACAGCTGAGAGGAATTAAGGAGATTAAAATATTATATCTTAATGTACATGTCTGATGAGATGACGAATAATAGAGAAGTATGAAGAAGAAGGCGTGATGTGTCTATCGCAAATTAATTTGGAAAAGGGCAAGGACCTTAAATACGCTACTGGAAAAAATTAAATGATCAAAAAAAATCCAAATTTTTGGTAAATATTTAACAGGCCGTAACTTTGAGAGAAATGGTCGTACAAAAATAAAAAAAATTAAAATCGTAGCTCCAAGCGTATAATTTCTGGAATGGAACTTTTAGCGCCTGCGGTTTTTTTCAAGTTTTTTTTTTGGTCTACGGACGTGAGATTCTTTTTTAACCACTATAAGGATCAGATACTTTGTGGCTATTTAACTTTAATTTCTTTTTTTATTGACCTTGATACGTACACTTCTCGCCGAGATATCGGTCTTTAAATGGAAAAGGATCTTTTTATCTTTGCTAAATCGATATCTCAGCAACCAATGATCGGGATAATCCTTTAATTTTTTCGAAAATTCGATCGAGTGATACAGGAAAACGGCTGGCTGGATTGATTTAGCTCTTTGTAGGGTTTTTGTTTATACCTTAATTCCAGCAGTGTATTTAACTTTCTTTCCGTAAAATATTTAAAAAAAATTAATGCGAAAGTTTACGAGTATGTATCGATGTTTGATCCTCTTTCACACTAGAATTTGGCATACGCAGCTGAACATCATCCAGTACCAATATTATCATCTACAAACAATAAATTAAATTTACATTTGGACATGAGATTATTAAACACTCCGTCTTAATTAATAAGGAAATTAAACTGTATAAAAAAGTAAACTGTGAAAACTGTGAATTAACTACTTATCCAATTACAACTTTTCTTTTCTTTCCTTTTCTTTTTTTTCCTACTTGTCGCACTTACGACGTGCATTAAATATATTTTTCTTTTTTAATTTCCCTGCTTGTTGTATTTTACTTTTTTTTTGTGTATTGTTTTAGGGGAGACCGGGGCGCGATTTAACAAAATTTATATTTTCAGTTGTAACTTCAAAACGCCTAAACATTTTGTAATGATTTTTGTGTCAAATGATGTCCAAACTATTCAATATCCATATCGTTGGTTTTAATTTGACAAAAAATTGGTACCTTTTTAAAAAAGTCGATTTTACTCAGAAAAGTCAGAAATTAATACTTACCCCGCGATCGGGGCTACAATTAACGGTCCCGAGGTAAGTATTAACAAAAGGGGCAACAATTAACATTGTAAGTATTTTCCTCTATAAATAAAGAAAACGCAAAACTACAATGACATTTTTTTATTAAGAAATACAATTAACATTAGGCTTAAACAATATAGCACTTTGTCCCTGCAACAGCGATCTATCTATATAGAGAAATAAACCCAAAATAAACCTCTCCGTATAATAACAAAAATAAACAAATATCTGAATGATTTCTTATTAACAGTTACTTTTACTGTCATATTATTGAAGAAAACGTTAGTTTTCAATAATCACAATGTTCACTTGTGGAACAATAATTAAAATTATGCTTAAAAGTTGTAACACTCCGTTAAACAACAATATTTCAGCTATATCAATGAATAGAAACAAAAACTCAAAGAAATCCTCTTCGTAGAAGAACAAAAATCAACCAATCTTTAAATAATTTCTAATTAAAACCATTTTTACTGTTATTATTAAGTTAACAGTCGTTTAAGTAGTATAATCAGACTTATGTGTGTTATCGAATAACAATATAATCACATAATGATATACAGCTTATTCTTAAACGTAGCAGTCTTTATATAACCTAACTATATAGACTAAAGCAGTCTTAATAAAGCTTAGTTTCATTATAAAATCAACATCTTAACAATATAATCTACTAGGAATCATTTTCATAAAATCACAATATGTTTCATCTTTAATCATGTTCATCGTCTGAATCACAATTTTGGCAAATATATGAAACAGTGTTGACTCTGATACATCCGGACTGAGCCCACTGCTTGCACAAATTGCATTGCACCCAGTCTGCACCAGATGTGTCTTCATTGTATGAGACACCACAAATTATACAGAAATATTCATCTTCTGCACTGTCGCTGCTTTCTTCCAATATCCTTTTCTTTGCCTTTTCCACTTGTGACGTTCCTTTACCCTTTCCTTTGCCCTTACCTTTACCCTTTCCTTTATTATTTTCTTTACCTTGCTTTTTTTTCTCCTCATCGTCCTTATCCTGTGGTTTTTTTCTTTTTAAATTTCTGTTATTTTCTATCTCTTCTAGTGCTTGTTTTTCCGGTGTGTCGGTGAGTATGGCAGATTTTCTGGTGCGATTACGATTCAATTGAACCCGTTGCTGAGCTTTTGGGAGAGGTCGCACAGATTCGATAATGAAACAGTTATCTATTTGAGCACGTGAAGGACCAGCAACCGCTTACATAGGTATTATAGCTGTTTGCGATCGTACTTCAGACAAATTTACATTTGTATTGGATGAATTTAAACCATTTTCTTTTTGCATGCCTGAGGGCCCAGCCACTGGTTCATTAGACATTTGTGCTATCACGGCAGAAACGTTAATATCCAAACTAGGCATGTCATTTAAAATCTCAGGATTTTCTAAATTTAATGACACGTCATCAAGCAAGTTGTCGCCTTCAACAGTACCTACTGTTAATACTAACTCCACATACGAGGTAAGAATTAACATGTTAATACTAGCCCCTTATGTTTTGTTTATTTTAGCCCCATGGCTACCTTTTCAATAAAATAAAATATAATTACGAAATAGTGTACATTAGCGTTAGTAAAGTTATGTCACATTATTAAGAATAAAACAAGCTACTGCGAAAAAAAAAATGTTACGGTTAAATCAAATATTCAACACGTAAATCAAAAAATCGTAAACTGAAAAAAGTTCGTTACCTGGCCAAAATAGACGCACATCACACAACTCACTGCCACGGCGCACTGAGCTGGACTAACGAGTTTCAACCTGTAGACCGCTGTCGCAGGGACGAATTCAAGGAATCACTAGTGACGTGCTGTTTATAGTCTCTTAGAAATTCGCTTGTTAATACTTACCTCTGTTAATTGAAGCCCCGGCCTCCCCTATTTCCTGTATGCATGTATGTTTCTGTGACAAATAAACATTTTTTCTTTCTTTCTTTCTTTTTAAATTTAACCTAAGAAAGTTCTTTGTAAGGCTTAAATTCCTAACCAACTTTAGTAAAATTGACCTTGAAAAAAATACAGATACAACAGCCGAAATTGATTCTATCACCTGAAATTAGAACTCACCTAGAAAACTGTATCAGAAAATATATCTGTTCAGACTTGTGACGCAAGCGCCCGGCTATTAATAACTACAATAGCAATACGTTGAATTTTTTATCTGTGGGCGCAACCTACATCCATTTATGGCCATGTGAACACGGCTTTATATTTATTGGTACTAAACCTAGGCCAAACTATTAGTTTTTTATGTAGGTTAGACAGGCCGCACACATTATTTTTTCTTAATTTTTAAAAACGTTGCCCCACTTATGGAATTTTCCCTGTATCGTAGGTGCGTTCACAAACATTTAAACTCACATACACAAATACCCAGACCAGGAACAACTGTCTGTAGGCCATTCAATTGTTTGTTCCGTGCGGGGAGCGAAGCAGCGACACGTAGCGCAGTAGTCGACTCAACTCAGTGAAAGTATTTTGTATCATGTTTAACAATGTTGCTAAGATAGGACAAATCAATGGGTTAGCCAAAGGTGTACCTAATAGTACACCCACATTTCACCAGTTATACGAGTATTTGTAGAGTTCCATGTAATAGAGGACGAGCCTATTGCCAACAAACGGGAACCAATTCAGACTGCGTGGCTGTTACTTAGAAATTAGTCAGCGTCAACGCGCGTGTCAGCGCTGTGACATTTGTCCTAAATGTAACAGCAACACGCTGAGATAGTGGCCTTTTGGCTTGGTATGTATGTCCTAATTTTAAGTGTTTCTCATATTTATGTTTACTTTTCAATCTTTATTTTTGTCAATTTGTGTTGTCCTGTGTGAAACCAGTAAAAACTTTTCTATATTTCTTTAAATTCCCTATGGAAAATCCCAATAACACTTTGCCCGACACGGGAATCGAACCGATGATAAGCAATCGTGCTTGCGACCACTAAACCAACCAAACAACGTCGTTATTTACTAGACCAACCAAACAACGTCGTTATTTACTAGACCAACCAAACAACGTCGTTATTTACTAGACCAACCAAACAACGTCGTTATTTACTAGACCAACCAAACAACGTCGTTATTTACTAGACCAACCAAACAAAGTCGTTATTTACTTACGATAACCAATAGGGTAGTTAACAAAAAAAATCTAATTAGACCGTCAGATAGATTTCCAAAAAATATTGGTCACGTATTTTTTTCTTTTGTCACGTAAACAAACAATGAGTACGATACAGTGCTTTGAAAACTCGTGTGACGTCATTATCCAAGACATTAGTATGACATTGTATTACATTGTATTGGTGTGACGTCACAACCCCCTACTCAAATCTTTGACGCGTTTTATCTTCGTCAATTTTTATTGATTTGATAAAACAAAAAAATACGTATCCAATATTTTTCGATAATCTAAAAGACGGACTAACTAGAATCATATTTTTTTAAGTCAGTTAACTATTGAATGCAGTCAGAACAAGTGTAACGTGTCAAACTTTGCTATTATGGCATTATGCTTTTAGGCGTCACGGAGACATCTTATAAGTCTCTTAAATCTCCTTATAATAATAATAATAATAATAATAAAGCCTTTATTTAACAATCTTATAAACTACATTCTTTTAGATAAAAATATTTAATATAGACACTAGTTTGCGAAGATTGTCTTGCTACTCAGCATAGGCCTCCCCTAAAGCCTGCCATAAAGTGCGGTCTTGAGTCTTTCTTCTCCATGTGGTGCCTGCTATTCTTTTTAAGTCGTCTTCCCATCTCCGACGCTGTCTCCCTCTCTTTCGATTGTGTTGTCTTGGACACCATTCGGTCACATCTTTAGCCCACTTATCTTTTTTGTTCCTCATCATGGGGCCTGTCCACCTCCACTTAAGTTTCTTGACACAGTATGTCACATCAGTAACTCTAGTTTGCTTTCGGATTGTTTCGAGGTTTATTTTATTACTTAGTTTAATATTGAGCATACTTCTCTCCATCCCATGCTGGCAGGTCTCTAGTGTGCGTATGTCTTGTTTTGTTAGACTCCATGTTGGACATCCATACGTCATAACGGGCAGAATACATGAATCGAATACTTTTTTCTTATATTTCAGTGGTATCTGGGTTTTTAACAATTTCTTTCAAGGACCAGTATCTTTTCCAGGATAGATTAACTCTGTTGTTTATTTCTTTCTTTGCCAGCAGGGCTAACATGCGCATGTCGACATATCTCATAAACGAGATGACAAATTTTGTCGATCTCGATTCGTTTGTCACTTTTCCTAACATGCGCACCATGCTCGAGAAGATATCTCGTCGTGACTTCGCCTTCTCGACGCGAGATAATCGATGTTACCATTTCATGAAAACATACCATAGTCTAGTTAAGTAACGCTGGTTTCATTCGGTCAATATTGGTGGAAATTGCGTGAACGCTGCCGTATTTGTGAACGCGACCTTAAAATTGTCTCTTTGACATTTTGTCAATCGAAAATTTGCTCTGATTGTGGTTCGTTACATATTTTCAATACAATTTGAAAAATTGTTGGATTGTAGGCTAGAAAGAAGATGGCTTTGGCTTCAAAGAGATTGTAAGTATTAGATCAAAATCCCGTCACAGCTGGCGGAGATGCTTATTGCTTATTAGTTTATTAACAACTCTTTAATCAATGTTCTTTAATTACTTCCAAAACAAACCGTGTGAAGAATTCATTTTTCTACGAGTTTTAAGATACCTATGTAATCATAATATTACGTTACATTATCTATCTCGATGAAATGTACTAACTGTAATGTACAAAATAAACACACTATGCCATACGTAAATCAATAACTATTGAATGTTCACTATTCAGCAAGTACCAACTGCCATTGCTGTGAAATATTATTTGTAATACCAACGAAAGTTTACTTGTTTTATTTATTTTATTTTATTTACTTTTACTTTACTTTACTTTACTTTACTTTTACTTTACTTTACTTTTCTCTTACTTTACTTTTACTTTACTTTACTACCAGAATCATCTTCCTCTGTATTTTTCTTGCTTCCCTTTCCTCATACACAGTTAATAGATAATTATAGTACGGCACCGCCATTATACTTAAATTGTTTCATAAATTTTACAGACACTGTTACCCCTTTTTCAGTTTTTTCGCAGTTATTCGCGGTTTCTCGTCTACGAAAACCATCGACGAGAAACTTGTCATAGGAAAACGTCAAAATTCGACTAAATATAGCGCGCATGTTAGAGCCTGACGACAAAAACAGGTTTGACAGAACGACATGAGTTCTTTAGCAGAACGACATGAGATTTAAGTGGCGCCATGTTAGCTCCCATCGACAAACAGACATATGTCGTCTCAGCACGAGATAATGCGTCGACAAAATGTTGTCGACTTGCGCATGTTAGCCCTGTTGGTCGTTGGGAGATATGATTTGTCCAAGATATGTGTATTCGTTCACATATTCCATCTGTGTACTTTCGATTTTAATAGGAACTTTTTCCACATTTGTCATTAATTTAGTTTTTGAGGTGTTCATTGACAAGCCAACAATTCCACTTTCGAATGTCAGTTGTTCGAGCATTTTCTGTAGGCTTCTCGCGTCACCTGTAATAAGTATCAGATCGTCTGCGAATCTTAGGTGGTTCAGTTGTATTCCGTTAATAGATAGTCCAAAGCTGTCCCATTCGAGGCGTCTGAATACGAATTCCAGAACTGCAGAGAATAGTTTGGGTGACAGCGGGTCACCTTGTCTAACTCCTCTTTGTATTGGAAAAGCTTCGCCTATTCTTTCAGTTCGAACTTTAGCTGTCATGTTCTGGTAGATATTTCGAATAAGCCGTATAAATATTTTTGTCTACTACTCCCTGTGTTTCTAGCGCTTCCCATATTTTTACGTGTTTGAGTGAATCGAACGCTTTGTTGTAATCTACGAAAGCTATGTAGTAGTCGATTCCATATTCGTTACATTTTTGGATGACCTGTTTTATGGTGTGAATATGATCAAGCGTTGAGTAGTCACTCCGAAAACCCGCCTGTTCCCTTGGTTGATTTTCGTCCAGTACCTTTGTTAAGCGGTTTAGGAGGATTTTGGAGAAAATTTTATACATGTTGGACATGAGGCTAATAGGTCTATAATTTGCTATGTCGTTTTTCTTTCCTTTTTTGTGTATTAGTATTATGGTTGACGATTTCCACTGGCGGGGTATGTATTCGGTATTCAAAATTTCATTGAATAAGTCTGTCATAATGTTTAATGTTTTGTCCGATGTTCCTATAAGGACTTCGTTAGAAATGGCATCTTCTCCTGGTGCTTTTCCTCTTTTCTGTGAATTTATTGCTTTGTTGACTTCTTCTCGCATTATCCTTGGGGTGTCGTCGTCCTTTTCGTCTTTTTGGATAACTGGTTGCTTTATTTCAGAGAGCATTTTAAATCTCCTTAGCGAACATCAATTTAATATTCGAATTCTGAAGGAAATAAATAACGAAATCCGTAATAGAAAATTTCCTCACAGACGTTCATTAAATAAAAGAAAAACCTCCAAAAATCTTGTCTCCATTAATTCATTCCAATCTGTATCCAAAAGGCTTTCACCTCGCAAACTAAATTTTAACTGGAATATAACGTTCCAACACGGTAACGTTTATGAAAACTCACAGGAAATTGAAATGGGCGTACCAGTGAATATTGGCGGGCGGGTTTCACCGGTTTCCAATAATTCACAGGATGTTGTCTGAGAGACGGCAGACGGTTTTATACCAGTGCAATTGAGATGAGCGAGCATAAAAGGGAGAATGTATGAGGAATTGCTTGAAAGGAGCGAGGAATGTGTGAAGATGAACTGAACGAGAGACTTTGGTTGGCATTGTGACGCGTAATTGGAATGGTCGGTGAGAATTGTTAAGTCATCCTTATATGTCTGGGCTGATTGTTGGTTTATAACTCGATAATCACGTTTTCGGTTTCCGGGAATTTTGTGAGCTGGTGTTTTCTTAGATGATTATATATTTACATATTTCTCTTTGGGTATGTACATTTTGTATATGTGACTTGAATGTAACTAGTGAAATGTGAGTGTGATTTGATGGTACACCTCTGCCTAAGCCACTGGAGATTACAGGTGTAATGTTATGATATGTTTATTATCACATAAAGAAACTCCACTTTTTCCTCATGAGTGATCGCTGAAGCACTATGAAACGCCATTTTCTAAGATCCATCGAACCTACGATTATATTTTCCTTTTGTTTAGCTAATCAATAATTTAAATTCGCTAATCTCTTAACCGATTGCGAGCCTAGGTCGGCCACTTTAGATACAAACTTGCTAAACGGGGTATCCTCGATTCAACACAAACAAACTGCCAGTGTGAAGCCCCTCTGCAGGATATGCCCCACCCACAAAAAAAAACAGTTACCCAGAAAACATAATTAACTTTGACGGCACGGTTGGCGCAATGGCTTCAGCAATGGGCTGCTGCGCTGCGTGTCGCGGGTTTGATCCCCGCACGGAACAAATATTTGTATGGCCTACAGATAGTTGTTTCTGCAGGGCTATTGCGCATCTTTTAAATATCAGTGGTTATCATATTGTCCATGGATTAACTATCAAATTGGTTATGGTTTAGTACAAAATGGAACCATTTGACAGTAATTGATGGGCACTATAGGTTAGCCACTGTCATTTAAAAGATACGCAATAGCCCTGCTGGTCTGTGTATTTGTGTCTGTGAGTTTAAATGTTTGTGAACGCATTCATAATACAGTAGAAATTCCTAGTGTGGGGCAACGTTTTGTTAAAAAAAAGACAAACAAAGTAAACCTTAAATTTTAATAAACTAAACCAAACTTAGTCCTGAACGAGGCCAAAATACTGTTATCTTAGCATGGTGCTGTAACTTGGTGGCTACCTACTAGTTTAACACAATTTGAGATCATTGACACGTTAAGAAGATAAAGAAGTTTTGCTAGTGTTCATTCATTGGTGAGTTGGTAAAGCAGTGGTAGGGCTCGTTTACGGAGACGCGGGGCGTCGCGCGGCACATGCAGAAAGAAGGCTCGTCGCGTGCTTTTTTATTAATTTACTGAGAGACGGGTCCACCACAACGAACGCTTCGTTTTTATCTAACGACCGAAAAATTGCTTCTCGTAAAATCGTCGTTTGAAATCTTTAACGTTTTCATACATAGCCATGTGCTTGAATTTAAAAAGCACGAAGTCCATGGACAGCATAAAAACTCTGACGCCAAGTAAGGCAATGACCATATGATACAGAAGATTTTTTACCCAAATAGGTAGGTAATGAGAATGGTAAGTAGGTAATGATAATCCTAACTTAATACTTACATAATTGATATAAAACAAAGCCCTTCGCCGCTTCTGTCTGTCTGTGTGTTCGCGATAAACTCAAGAACTGCTGCACCGATGTTCATACTGTTTTCATTAATGTATAGAGTGGCTCAAATGGTTTTAGTATATAATTTAGACGCAGACAAAGTCGCGGGCGATTACCGACATTGGTCGCGATAACTGACACCCAAGTGGACGAAGCCGCGGGCATGAGCTAGTAATTCATAAGTTCATTCGAAGTTTGAATTAATAAAATAGTAGTTAGTTCGTTTTTTGCAACTATAGTAATTATCTAGGCGTTAGAACATCCTTTAAAAAATATATTTCTAAGAATGAGATTAGAAGCACTTAGAATTTTATTAGTCACTTTAAGTTACTAGTCCCATTTATTTCTCAAAATAACATTTTCTATGAATTATCTACTCAAATATTTAGAGCTATGAACGAACTATGTTTGCTTCTTTTTCATTAAAAAGTCTCTCAATGTATTTTCTACAATGCAATTTTAAGAAAGAAATAAAGTCATTATTTACTCAATTATTTGTTTTACAATTTTTCAAATGATAGGAATGAGTTAGAAATAAATAGCCCATCTATTTTACCAAACTATAATCAATCTCTGTACCAAATATGGGAGTGAGTGAAAATACCCATCTATGTTTGTAACTTTCATATTTATAATGGTAGTCAAATTTCGCCACAATTTATATAATTACTTTGAGACAGCGCTCAACCTAATTCGTTTGGTCTAGAAGCATGAAATTACTATGTAACATCGTTTTTTTTTTTAAATCTTATCCGCTAAGGCTTTTTAAAGGTTCTGAAGAGTTTGTAGCTAACTAATAATACCCGTTCGGAACAAGCTTCAGGTTAAGTCGCGGTTGCCTAGTTTGGTCGGTAGATGCGATTTGGACAAGTCTACTGCCAAACCTGTGTTACAGTTTAAATAACCCCTCCTAGTCACCCATGTTCCTTATTAGCCCTTTATGTCGAGGCCGCGGTATCTCTTTCAACAACCAGCAGCCCCGACGGGACCCATGGGCATCTGGCTTGGCTTGCAAAAGCAAACCAACATTCAGTAGAATTTTACATCATTAAAGTAATATACTCGTATTATAACGGATTTATTAAATAACACTAAAATAAAATTCAAATAAAAATATAAGTTACTTATGTTTACTTATATTTAAATAGCAAAATAAAAAATCAATATATGAATATCAGACAAGAATTATTTATTACTTTTAAGACCGCGGTTTGTAGTCGGGTTTTAGTTTTTAACTTATATTTTTATTTTCGTTCTCCTTGTGGTATAATGATGCTGATTGTTGAACCAGCCAGTTTTTATAATAAGGTACATAACATCAATGTACTACGTAAGTCTTAAATCAAATCCCAGACCAAATAATCCCTACTACATGGTAACCTAAAAATCAATCGTGTGTCTGAAGCCTAAAGCCGTTGTAGGGTACAAAGCGCCATTATACGGCAAAGTATACTCGTAACAATATTCCGAGGCAAACCCTAAGAGGCTATTTGTTATAATAGATTCTTTTGCGAGAAAATGCATGCTCTAAAATTTAGAGGGAAACGTATTTCGTCTATGGATTTTGTTATTTATTCTAGGCGGTGTTTGGGTTTAGGTCTTAGGAGTTTGGATCGGTTTTGTTTTTGTAATGTTCTCGCGGCTGTATTCTTCAACTTTAAATCTTTTTGATAAAGGCATAACACCTATAATGGAAGATGATAACCGTATAATTTCCGGAAAAATAACCATAATATAAAAGGTATTAGATAAGTTATAAAGTGTGCTCAGGTTTAGGTGAAATAATTATTTGTATCAGTTAAGCAGCGAGCTAAATTCCTAGGGGCCTTAAAGAACCCTTTATTATCATCATCATTTCAGCCGAAAGACGTGCACTGCTGGACATAGGCCTCTCCTATGTGTCGTCACTGTGACCGCTCCCGTGAGTTTCGCATCGGATCCCCGCAAACGTAACCAGGTCATCGGTCCACCTAGTGGGAACGCAACGTCTTCACTCCAGAACTTTTCAGGCCCGTCGGCCATCCATTCTACGAGCAAAGTGCCCTGCCCATTGCCACTTAAGTCTAGTAATTCTTCAGGCTACGTCGGTTCCTTGGTTCTCATGCGGTCTAAGCTTTATATCTAATGCAAAACTGACACTTTTAGTCTGAAGTTTGGTCAAATAATTTTTGATAAAAACTCGCTGCTTGAAGTATTAAATTGGAAATTGGCTATTAATGACAACATACTTTACAGCAGCCATTATTTATCCATTGGTTAGTAAAACTTTGGTTCAAGTGAAATTGAACTCAAACTAATATCGATTTACTATGAAACTAGTGGAAGCTGTAAGGCATTCTGTTCAGGAAGTATTTTATTAGTTTGGAAAACTTATATCTAGGTTGATACAATAGTTTGGTTTATAAAACAATATGGCCAATCACAGGTTTTCACAAGTAGTTAGAAAATATTTCAATACAGCAAAAACAAAAATACAGTGATAAGGATTAGTACAAAAAAAAGGAAAATTAATGAGATAATACACAAATTGATAAAACATAAACGTTATGGGTTTTTTTTTACATGGGACAAGCCCGCCTCACTATTCCCAAACCACTGTAACTCCTGTAAGCCAGAATCAATTGTGGCGACTACAAGAAAAGCGCCGAGACTATGAAGCTCGACGAAGTCCCAGAGAAATGATTTGACTGTCTTGGATCCCGCAACGAAATTAATCAGAAAAGAATAGCGGAGGAGTAGGAAAAACATAAATTTCCACTTCCCTCCATATCAGCAGGAGACAGAAAATAACAAGGCCAATAGGTACACAGGGACGTATACAACTGGGATAAGCCCAGTTGCCTAGCAACACGGATATTGTTGTCATTAAGGGTCCTAAGTTGTGAGCTTGTTATATTTGATTCCAATAATAGGTATGACAAAAATGCTTGAACGCACGGAAATTTGTTCTAGTTTCTACAAGATCCGTATAGTAAATAACTCTGTATGTAATCTGTGCACTATTTAACATAATATTACATTCATTCTGCCAAAGACTACACTCCCATAAAATGTGATGTGCAGATTGTTCAAATTCGTAGTCAGATGTAGAACATTGACAAAAAGGCGAGGCAACAAGCTTAAAGGACTCAAGGAGGAGGGAATTTACTCTTAAAGTTACCATGACCTGTGAGAATGAAACGTTATAGGTTGTCGAAGAACTGTATTCTTACAAAAAGAAGAAAATACAAGTGTACCTAAACCTTTTAACGAATTAAACAAGTATGACATTTAACCCCAAGATTATGTAAATGAAATAATGAGAAATGTTTCATTTTTGCGTTCGTTCGTATTAAATACATACATACATAGTTTCACGCCTTTTATCATAGAGGTAGGCAGAAATCGCAGAATGCCACTTGCATACTCCCTTTACCTTCTTACGTTCACAAATCTCATCACACATCATGTTCGCTCGCATTAGTAAGTAAATATACTTACTGGATGATAAGTCTAGTACCTACAAACAAAACTGTGTTTATATTACTTTCAAAAATAAAAATGTAAACACTGTACCCTGAGTGGTTAAAGTGTTTACATTTTTCTTTTTCATATTTCTTATAATGTTATAAGACATTTATTATAAAGAAAAAAATTACCGTTCATTTCGACCTAAACTGTCACGGTGTAATTAGGGGTTGTTCCACAAAAATGGCTGTTTCAATAATTGACGAATTCTTTCCGGGAGTTCAATTAGCGATGGCTTGATCAAAAACAACGCGAAAAGAATATAAATTAAAACAATAGGAGACAGGATAATTATTATGATCCCGAAATTAAAAGCATTCACATCAGATGAATCAACTTTGTTTCTTTTGTTAAAAATATAACATTTTAATAATATTAAATGAATATCGAAATATTTTAATGGGGATAAATATACACTTATCGAAGCTTAATTTAATTTAATTTATTTCAATGTCAGATTACAGAGATCCATGATGGTTAGTAACAATTAGAACTTAGAAACTATGTTACCTAAAAGGAGTTTATTATTATTTGAGTTCAAGTCCATACCTACCATCTAGTTACGTGAATATTGAGGTCATTTCGTCACAAGTTAATAATTTTGCAACTTTACTTAAAATATCTCTACGAGTCCTGTACTAATTGTAAATTAATTCAATCTTTTGGGAGCCTCTCATTGAGACCCACCAAAAAAAAGTAATTTCCCAGAAATGATTTTTGTGCAGAGTTGCAGGACTTCGTGCCTTCGTAATCCAATAAGGCAATGATCTGATAGGTCTAGATTAAATACTAGTTTACGGTACGTTTAAAGTTGGGACAAATTAAGTTGAGCAGCTGAGTTGGTTAATAGAAGATCAAGATACAAAACCATAGCTAGAAGCAGAAACCAAATCTTTCAATTCCAAGCAAGCTCAATTTCGATGAACCGAATTAACTCTTGTTAGAAAGAATACCAGGAGTAAAGACGACGTAAGGAGATATCGAATAGGGCACGCCACGATAGTGGCGGTAAGTCCCCTCTTTTAGGAGTGGCTAGAGAGGCGCCACGGCGCCCTCACCTTCCGTCTGACGCAGGTCCTCACCGGACACGGTTGTTTCGGGAGGTACCTGCACCGAATCAGGCGGGAGGAAACGCCCGGATGCCACCATTGCGAGGATCGGCCGGAGGACACGGTGGAGCACACAGTGGAGGTGTGCCCCGCTTGGGCGGAGCCCCGCCGTGTTCTCGTGGCGGCGATCGGCGGCGGCGACCTCTCGCGCCCGGCCCTGGTGCAAGCCATGGTCCGGGGCGAGGAGGAATGGGACGCCGTCGCCTCCTTCTGCGAAGCAGTGATGCTGGCGAAGGAGGTGGCGGAACGCGAGAGGGAGAGAACCTCTCGTCCCAGCCCCGAAACTCCCCAGCAGTTGCTGGGGAGTTTGTTCCGTCACTTCTTCTTTCCAGCTAAACACTAGGAAGTGCCGAAGGGTGGGCGTTTTGGGGGACTGTCTCTTGTAAATAAGTAGAGTAAAGTAAATTTTGACGTTCGAAAAGTGCTGATTATCAGCCTAATTTGAATAAATGACTTTTGATTTTGATTTTGATTTTGAGCCGCCGCGGGAGGCGCTCCGGGCGTCGGGGGTCACGCGATGACCTCCGGCCACCGTAGACGCGGGCCTGTGGACGGTGAGTGATGGGCTAACTCGCCCTCCGTCCATCTTACGACGAAAACAGGCCGTGTCGACGGCGCGTTCGTGTTCCACGCGCGCCTCAGAAATGTCAGCAACATGGGAGGGGCCCGAAAGAGCCGACGCCCGTCGGGGCCGCAGGTTGTACACTAGTTATCGCGGCCTCGACATAGAGGGCGAAGAAGAAACATGGGTGGTTTTTAGTCAGTAGAAGTCTGACACTCCCTTTCACTCTGCCCAAGAGCGGGAGGGGTTATTCGATTATTTTCCACACGCCAAAAAAAAAAAATGGAGATATCGAATTGTCTTATAACTTTCTTGTTGTAAGATAGAAATGTTGTGACGTACCATCAAATGGTAAATCGGGTAATGGCTTTCAAGATGTTTGATATAGAAAACTTTGATATTAAAAATACAGAGCTGAAGATGTTTCTTGTTTACCAATTCAATATAATGTTTTGAGCGTCTTCGCTGTTAATGTTATTAAATTTTCAGTTTATTTCTAAAAGTGTATAGATGATTTTGTTTTTGCCAGAGATGAAATTGATTGATTTGAGTTAATAATAATTCGAGACATTTATCTTGATGTTGTCGGGGACTGAATTAGTTTTTAACTTAATTATATTAACAAAATTGGAAAGCCATGACGAAGGCCTTTGCCCAGATGTAGGACAGAAAAGGCTGAAGAAAAATGGATTTATTTTGGATAGACTAGGCTTGATATAAAATATTCTCTAGTTAAATAATATCAGAAAGCTGCTGTTTCTACGCGTGCCAGCTTCTTTGAGTAAGATAAACGAATAAAAAAAGTTACCCTAGTGCCAACAGAATCCAAATTCAGAGTACATTTGCCAAATTCAATGATGTCTCGCTTTCCATCTAGAAATATACCTGAATTATTTATATCACGCATATTGCGACTCCTCCACTACCGCTTCTGATTAACAAAAACGAAATGAAGGCAAAAAAAATGAACGAAATACTCAAATATGAACATGAGACTACGTTGCTTAATTTTTTGAATAAATAATAAGAACACTTTGAGTGGGAAGTGTAATGCTTTGAAATATTCAAGAATACTGTGAACGGGCGCTGTGCGGACTTGGCGACAGAGCGACTATGAATACAGTTAAAGTTGAAAGGATACTCTGAAAATATTACGGTAGTGAAACTTTGAGAAAAGTTCCTTGTGCTGACTTTCTTTGTGGTTGTTTTACAATTTATTGGGCGTGAATAATCGTTTCAACACTGCATTAAAACTACAGAAACTTTTGCTTTCTGTTTTGCATTTGATGTACTAACATTATCCGGCCAGTTCGTTAGTTTCTAACCCCTTTGAGACTAGAACACCGACAGATATACGACTATCATCAACACAAAAACTCAATCTATCAAACTTACAGCAGAAAGCAATAAAATATATCGCTCTCAGTGTACTAGTTCGAACACAGTTCTGTCGCAATGCGTGTCCGGTGTCCCGCGGGACGGTTTTACCGTTCGGTCCCGAGGTACCGAAATAGTGGGTAGTGTAGCGACCCCGGGCTTGATACACAGTCAATCTAACGTGTTTTTGGTGGCTATAAAAATATTTGTGTTTACGTTTGTTTAACAAAGGCGCATGGGGAAGCAGTAGATAGACTGATAAAGGTTGATGAATCACGCATAAGCAGCGACTCGTTGGTAATACATAAAAAAATATTATTTGAGTCGAATGACTCACGACAGGAATACTACAGTTATGGCGATGACAATGAAACGGAAGTATAGACTGGTGGTAGTAAACAGCACACACGACATGATTTGTACTTTGAATAACATTACCACATGTTGTTATTCGGTTATAAGATTTGGGTTCATGGCTTAATAATAAGCAAGAGTCGATTGAAAAATAAGTATATCCTTCGATCCGCGGTTGGGTGAGCATACTTTTTACACAGCTTGTCTTTTCTTTTTATAGCGAGATCCCTCTGTGGCTCAGAAAGCACATTGAGCCGTTGGTCTCATCTATTAATTGCAGGCTTAACCCAGGGAGTCTGTCAATTAGGCTTTACAAGGGTAATGTTATTACCGAATAATGAAATAGTAGAAATAGAAAAGGCTAGACCGGAGGGGTAAGCACAATTACCTCTATACCCAGAGTTTTTACGTTTACAAGATCAGTCGTCACGTATTTCTATTAAGCGCGTCCTAATACTACAGCAATATTTGTATGCATGAGTTATTTTTATTTAGTGCCAGTCATAATAATGACGGTATAAATGCACTTCAAACTCACATTTAAAGCGGGAAGTAGAGGGGTCTATAACGATAATGTCTGCTGATACTTAAGCGTCATTTTCAAGCACCATAATTTCTCCCTAGTTGGGTATAACTGTTTTTATTTGCAAGCAATTCGTGGATAAAGATATACACAGGGACATCAGAATTAAGTTGCTTTACTCCAAACTTGGTATTCATGTACAGATTTATTCTACGAACTGTAGGTTTAAAATTGGAAAATCATTGGTTTTTCATTATATAAAACAGGGATTAAGAGGTAGAGGGAAACCAAAGAATAGATGGATTTTGTGGGGAATGATATTAAAAGAAAAGGAGTAAATGAAAATAATACAGGAATAACTATTGACAGGGCGATCAAATCAAATCAAATCAAATCAAAACTCATTTATTCAAACTAGGCTGATAATCAGCACTTTTCGAACGTCAAAATTTACTACGCCGATCGATACGCCTTTTTTTGTGAGTGGGATATTATCAAATAACCCCTCCCCCTCTTGGGCAGAGCAAAAGGGAGTGTCAGACTTCTACTGACTAAAAACCTCCCATGTTCCTTCTTAGCCCTATATGTCAAGGCCGCGGTATCTCTAACAACACCCCGCAGCCCCGACGGGCGTCGGCCCTTACGGGCCCCTTCCACATTGCTGACATCTCTTTGAGGCGCGCGTGGAACACGTACGCGCCGTCGACACGGCCTGGCTTCGTCATAAGAAGTACCGACGGCGAGCTAGCCCATCATTCACCGTCCATAGGCTCGCGTCTACGGTGGCCGGAAGCCGTCACGTGGCACCCGACGCACGGAGCGTCTACCGCGGCGGCTAAGACGTGAGGTTCTCTCCCTCTCACGTTCCACCACCTCCTTTACTAGCATCACTGCTTCGCAGAAGGAGGCGATGGCGTTCCATTTCTACTTGCCCCGGACCATGGCTTGCACCAGGGCAGGGCGATACGCCTCAATTGGAATTGGGTACGAAATCGGGCTATACATGGGGATGGCCGATGTAGTAAATTTCTGATCTGAATGGTGGCCAAGGTTGGGCCTAAGAAACCAGAGCCGTCCAAAAGCACGTTGGTTTTGCCAATATCATCAGGATCACGGGAAATGCCTGAATGAAGAACGCCCAGAACAGTTTCTATGGGTGCACTCTTATATTATTTGAACAAAGGCCTGTAAATTATAAAACGTTAACGATTATGTCTAGCCCTTAAAAAATGCATTTCATCACACTATTTGATTTTATATAAACCATATAAAAAATAAATTATACTACCACATTAATATTCATAAAAAATATAATAACTTGAAATGGTGCATCAAACAAAGTAATGAAGATTTTAAAGCTTTCATCATAGCGCCATTAATAACCGTCTTTTAAAAACAGAGTTAGTTATGTTAAATTGCCCATCAGTTTCTCGATTAGAGCAGTACTCCGTAATTATTAGTTTGATTTTTTCATTTGGTTAGGGTCTAAGAAGTTTGTGCGGAGGTCCTATATAATTTGTTAAATTTGCTTCGGTACTTTTGGAATTCCTCTCTATAGGTAGATTTTTTCTTTACGTTTTTAGGGTTCCGCAGTCAACTTACAGTTTCGCCATGTCCATCTGTCTGTCTGTCCGTCCGTCAGCTCCATTACTCAAAGTTTCTGAGTACTAGAAAGCTGTAATTTGACATGAATTTAAAGATAAGTTACGCCGACAAAGTGATAAAATAGAATGTAAAAAAAAAATTTTTTTTAGGTTACCTCAAAAGTGGGGATGTTTTTTTTTCTTGCGAAGCCCATAGTGTGAAAACTCGCAATCATTTTCAAAGACCTATCCAAGTCTTTGAAAATGATTGTGAGTTTGCTTAAATACTTTTTCGATTAAGGGATTCGTTTGGGAAAAATATAAAGCTATAAAGTGGTTTTTTGTTAGAATCGAGTGTGGCTACTTAAACCACTTATACAAAAGTTATAAAATTCATGGTACTATGTATAGCGAAATTAAAAGGAAAATTATCACAGCCAAGCGGGCTTTAAAAGTTTACGAGACACCAGCTCTTTGAAAATTATGTTTTAATCCTCGTTTGGATCCTCCTCCATTGGATTGGGTATGCTATACCTCTGCCTAACCCACCGTAAATTACAGGCGTGATTTTTGTTAATCACAGTTCACTCAAGACAAGAATTTAGTCCAACTCCGAACCACAAACGAATTCGCAGTTTCCCCGTTTAATATCACTAAACGAAATCATCAAACCGGTAACGAACGCATTTTAATAAGTAATACCAGAGTACCGGGGTTTTTAGTATTGTGAGAATAAAATTTTGTTTAACGTCTCTGGCCCCGAGGAAAATGGCCTATTTGATCCGAGAATAATGGGTCCACAGCAGACGTTACATTAATGTGGTATAAAGATGCTGTTGGTGAAGATCTGAGAAAAATGGAGGTGGTAGTCCGTATAGAACTGTCAATAGGGTAGGCCTACAAGCTTAGCGTGATTGTGTGTAAGAAAAAGAAGAAATGGGAACATGACCATCATGATAATGTGACTCTCTTCGAAGTTCGAGGAAATCGGTTTCTTAAGGACATAAGCGTGCTTCAATTTCTGCCGCATCATTGCCTCATTCAATGGAAAAAATACAAGATATGTACAGAAGAACCGATGGCTAATGGACCACACGAATTCTGAAATCGGGCATCGGCAATCGTAACATGAACTATCCCCTATCTAGATAAGACGAGATGCATTGACTAGGCTGAGACGGATTGACTGCGGAATTCGGAGGAGAGGAGAGGGCACATTAGACGAGTTAAGAACAAGCTTATGCCTGGTAGAGGACTACGATGTACCAAATTGCTTGATTAACGTTTCTTAGAAATGCCATTTTTAATAGGAAACCAGAAATTTGCTATCAATTGGGCACAAATTCGGGTCCAGATGCTACTGAGGATTTAATTGGAAAACAACCTGTGCTGGTTGATACAGATTCTCAGAAGAAGGCGGAATAAATTGATTGATGCTTTCATATAATAAAAGTGAAATCCTCTAACAAAAGTGTCACATGCCTTCGGCGTTATTCGACGAAAAACCATTATCATATTTCCTAACATCGTAAGTTTTTTGTACGAAAAATACACTGGCTCTTTGAGCTAGTCAATTTGCAACATAAATTAGACACATTTGCATGGCTTTGTCATATCCCGAAAAAAAGGAAAATAATGTGTGGTCGAAAGAGTTTTTAACATATATTTTAGTCACAAAGCGGGTTAAAAGGCATTACAAAGAGCAGTTTGGGGTTGGCTGCATTAAAAACATATTGTTTGCATGTAGTAATTAAAAATTTTCAAGTGAAGTTTGTGTTTTATTTGGGGATGTTCAGGTTTTATATAGCGTTTCTTAGTGATGTTTGTCGTTTTATTGACATTTCATTACTTTTATTTTTGAATTTCAGGGAGCGGAAAACCAAAGGAAATATAGACAAACTGTGTGACGAATGATACGAGTATGAAAGAGAAAGTAAACAATGCCGTGAAAGGACAATGGGCAAAAATGTATGGAACGTGGTACCCGCTCCAATAGTCCTCATTAATATATCATTGAATAGACATTTTGATGCAGAAAAACGTCTACCATGGCGCCTGTCCCTATTCACGTTTGGAAAGCAGTAATCTCACTATCTATACTTATTATTATAAAGCTTTAATCTCAGGAACTGCTAGTCCGATTTAAAAAATTCTTTCAGTGTTAGATAGCCCATTTATTGAGGAAGGCTATAAGCTATATATCATCGCTACGCTACGACTAAAAGGAGCCGAGCAGCAGGGGTGAAACCACGGGGAATAGCTTGTGTTTTATAAATGATGAAGAATTTATTACAAACTACTTATATAAGTAAAATAAAGCTAGAATAACATGATATAACACATTTAGGATTCTATTATTAAAAGAAGTAAGAAAACAAGCATTCTTTAAATACAAAACATATATTTTATCAATAAGTGAGTAGATTTAAAACATTACATATCGGTATCAACTATAACAGCATTGAGGAAAGATGCCGGAGCAGTAAATCCCGTATGCCTCGCATAGCCTAAGTACCATACGATGGACACTATATGTGCACAAGTGCCGATCGTACGTCGCCCGGTTAAACATGTGCAATACTGTTGGACAATATTATTTGCACTGCTGATTAATATATAACAAAAATATGTTTTTACACGGACATGTCGCGACTGGATTCGTCCACGCAAAAGCCAGGCATCTTCGTGTATGCCATAGTCTGGCAGATCATCAAGTGCTCCCTCTCTGTACGTTTCAATTATATATAGACCATTTGATAAATGCTCGGCACAGTAAGATCTTGCCAGCTTGAGTTGGTATGTACCTAGCGCTAATAGAATTATATCCTCTTCCGTCATTGAAGGGAAGTTTTCAATCTGGCTCGCTTCCATCCTCTGAAAATCTACTCTTCTGTGGTTAAGCCTTTTTCTCTCTACATACATATGCAGAAGATTCGGGGTATCTATTTTCTGCCTTATTATATGGACGAATTCGTCTGCGTGTACGCTATCCACGATGGGTTGGTGGAAGTGATTCGTGATAGCTGCGGCAATCTTAAAATCAGTGAACATATTGGGCAGTGACTTATTAAAATATTTTTGCCGCAAGAGCTTAAAATCACGTTTAAACCGGCCATTTGCCACTTCCACAACCCACCGGCATAGCGTTACCGATCGAGCTTCGTTGGATTGTTCAGTGGTCAGCTGTGTCTCTTGGCGGTTCTTTGTTGGTGGGACATAGGATTCATACCCACATTCATCAATGAGGTCCAAGCTGTCCCTAAAACCTCGATCTAATATAAAAGCATCGTTTGTTCGGAGTAACCAATGTAATGGATGTTGTCCATCATTCATAATATCGCCCATTATTTGCGCATCTGTTTTTGTTGCAGCGTATGGACCCATTACATCCAATATATATCCATCAGTACATACAAGTAGGAAAGGTTTCAGTAGATTCTGAAACTTGTGTAAACTGTAGGATAATCTTTGGAATAAAAAGTTCGAGCTTTTATTTATGTAAATGTAAGTACCATCACCAATCAATAATAACTTATCATTATTTTCATTTCCAAATAATGCTTTTGGTATAGTTAGATTTTTTTCCAATAATTGTTGTCTGTCAATGTGATCCACTCCCAAATGCAGCCCGACATAACATATTACATATTACTGCTCTTGCGCACACCCCGCGCTCAGAAGCAACGGGACTCGAGTTAAAATGAGGAGTGCATGGCAAAGTCTTACGTAAAAACGTTATTAATAGAAAACATGAACGGAAATGCCGAAAATATTACCTTGGTACTCATTTTCTTACATAAATAAGTGGTAACTAATATACTCGTATATGTATGTTTATCGCCGGGGCCACGAGACTGTCTAAACAGGTTACTGTGGCCCTGGAAAGCAAAGGGAAACTGAAGGAACAGGGTTTTTATTAGTTAGTAAGACTGTCGTTTATCTTCAAACGCAATCAGATTTGAGAGTGGCGGCTATAGTAAAAATTGTTCCTCTTGGTAAGACCTTTTAAACGACACTACAATCATATCTATTGGAGCCGGGTACCATTTTGCTCATTCTCCTTTGACACGTGAGAATAACGAAAGAAAATGTGTTTAACCAACCCCACGTAGAATGTTGTATAAGACAATAGGCAGAAATTAAGAATTAGCACTGGATGGATAAAATGGCGGCAGGTCACGGGAACAATATGCGACTCCCGCATTCCCCTTAAACTCAAGGGGAAGGTTTATAAAACCATGGTCAGACCTGCTACTGGATCAGAATTTTGGGCCACAAAAGGGATAAATAAAAGGCAATTGCATGTGGCTGAGATGAGAATGCTAAGGGGGATGTGTGGTGTGACGCGAATGGATAAAATAAGGAATGAGTACATAAGAGGAAGTCTGAAAGTAGCGCCCTTGAATGAAAAGTTGTGTGGTAATGGATTGGCGTGGTATGGACATGTGATGCGAAGGAATGAAGAAAGTGTTGTGAGGAAAATGTTGAGTATGAATGTAGATGGTTGAGTAGAGGAAGACCAAGAAACGATGAATGGACTGTGTGAAGGATGATATGGCTAGGAAGGAGGTGACTACTGACATGACGAGAAATAGAGAAGTATGGAAGAAAAAGATATGTTGCGCCGACCCCAAATAAATTGGGATGACGGCAGGAGAATTATGATGAGGCAGAAAGTAAACGATTGAAAAAAATACCATATCTATTTCCACACAATTTAATGTAGCACACCAAAGATGCTACTTTTCAAACTTTATTGCACAAAATACGTACCTATCTAAGTATCTACCTATAAACAGTGTACATATTTGAAAATTCCCTGTTTAACACTCGTCGTTTGCAATGCGACGGTCTGTTAATGTCCTTATGATAGTCTATTAAAAAACAAGTCTTAAGATGTTAGTTTAATGTTTCGAGATGGCCATTACGAGTACAAGGTAGTGACTCGAAATGTGTGAAGTTTCGCTAGTTTGCAAATCGAGGAAATTCAGTATTGTGGAAGCAGTTGCGTAAATGATATTTTTTTGTTGTTTCATCATTTTCAGCTTTTTCAAATAACATTACATAATTTCACGCCTGTAATCTCTATTTCCTAAAAAATAAGACATACTGGTACTCCAAAATTTTGCCAGCAGTTTTTGTCAGTGTTTGTCCCATTTATTAGGGGCCGTGTCTGTTGCCATCAATGGAGGACAAATTAAGACTCTCTAGCTGCTACTGATAAATCACACTAATATTATAAAGGCGAAAGTTTGTGAGTGTGTATGTTTGTTACTTCTTCACGTTAAAACATCAGTTACATAACACAACAACATCCGTATTAATAAACACACTGCTGAAAGGATTTAGCTGCGCCATCTTAGAAATAGCTAACCGGATAATTTTTATCCCGGCAGTACGGTCTTATAAGGTAATTTCCGTTACCCGCGCATGCAAAGCCGCGGGCAGTTACTGATCCCGAATATTTTAACTAGAGCGTTTGAAAAACTGCTCCGAAGAGCGAATTTTACTTACCACATTAAATGCACTTTGGTAGAAGAGCTAACTAAATAAACGTTAAAAAGTGATTCCATTAGTTAACATTATCAATTTATCTTTCTGACTCATAAACAGGCAGTTCTAATTGTTACTAACCATAATGGATCATTGATGTCTGAAATTAAATAAATTATTTATTTTTAAATATTCTTCACAAAAAAACAATTAAAAATATAAAAAATTGTAGCCCACCGGTATCGGGAACAGGGTCCAAGCTACCGGCGGTTAGGGCTCCAGAGAAAAAAACCTCCTAACAATACGAGCCGTGTCCAGGAGTACCGTTCTCTGTATCAAGCCCTTGATTCAGCTGCCTAACGAGAGCCATAACAGGTGTTGGTCGAGGCTCTTGGCAATTAAGCCATTGGCTGTATTATAATTAATCAGTAGCTTAGAAATAAATATTCTTCTACCCAGCCTTTTCCCAACTATGTTGGGGCCGGCGCATCCAGTCAAACATGATGCAGCTAAACACAGTATTTTACTTATAGCAACTATTTATCTATTTAATCTTCATGCACAAGAGTGGTACATAGGCGGACTTAATGCCACAAGGCATTCTCTACCAGTCAACCTTTGGGTCAAATAGGACAGCAAAAATTATAATAATAAGTAGGTTTTTTGAAAGACTGGTTTCAGGCCGCTGACTATAAAGGGTGTACCTTACCCTTAACGCAAACAACATCACACTTCGGTCTAAATTGTGCTCTGGGACAGCTGGTTTTTTATTTAGGGTGGTAGGTTAGATCGGAATAAAATTACGAAGTGTTCGGTGACATTTATTTTTACCGTGTACAGTCACGTGCAATAATAAAGGATATAAAAGTACCCTTAACGCAAACGAAGGGCACTTGTTTTCCCCACCACTGCGATATTTTTTTTGTTCTAGACCATACCTGGGAAACTCCTAGGTACGGAGATATTGGGGATCAAAGTTCCAAATTTTGCACAGCTGTTTTTGTAAATACTAAATTTTTCAGATTATAACTTTACTTAAATTACCTCCATGACCCTTTTACTATTGAAATCATTCCCTACCACAATGTTTTAAGAGAACATCGAGTTTTACCGTAAAATGAGATTTCTGCGTAGGGGTGAGTACTTAGTTTGATGTACAGAATGCTTGGTTGACGTATGTGTGAAGGGTTAATTTACACCCTGAATGTAACGACTGTTCAGTTGAAGATGTACCAATGACAGCCAGGACCAATGGCTTAGCGTGTTATTAAGCCACAAGCCTTACTAACTCTTAAAAAAACATATCACGACAAAATACTACCACCGTCACTGAAAAAATCAATTCCACTTTCGTTACACCTCACCTTTAATTGATTTAAACCAAGTCGAGAAGTTGCAAAATAAAATGCAAAAGTACTTTTTAAATTTTTCCTCTCGTTCGTACACTTTCAAAGAAATGTGTTTGAACTAGTTTCACGATATTGTAAAAGAAACTTTACAGTTGATGTTTCCAGGTCGGGACGGTTCTTTCCGACCTCAGGCACTAGCACGAATGCGCGGTGTAAACACGAGAAATTTTAAAACTGTTAAATTGTCATTATTCTTCAGCTCGTTTCCCTATTAATTTGGGGTCGGTGCAGCATGATGTCTTTTCCAGTCATAATTCTCTATTAATCGCCATTTTTAGGGTTCCGTAGCCGAATGGCAAATAACTCTTATAGATTTGTCATGTCTCGTCTATCCGTCCGTCCGTATGTCACAGCCACTTTATTCGGAAACTATCAAGAATACACAGTTGAAACTTGGTACGTAGATGTATTACGTCAACCGCTTTAAGATTTTCGTATTCTCGTTTTTCCCCATACATGGAACTGAAACTAAAAAAAAACATTTTTCATTAAACTTATGCGCGTGTCGTGGGTGTCTGTAGACAGGTCCTAAAAATGACATTGACGTTCCTAAAACCTTTTTTCTCAAAGTTAAACGTTTGAAAGATATACACTTCCAAAGAGGTAGTATGTATGAAACTTCCCCCCTCTAACTATTAAAATAAGAAAGTGAAAAACATAAAAAAAAAAATGCTGTGTAGATCGCAATAAGAACTTTCAACAAAAGTTGGCTTGAACAAAATATAGTGAATAGTTTATGAGACAAAACACATTCAAAAAACCGCAAATATTACTTTGTCATTCATACAAACACTATGAAAAACAAACTTATCACAAAATAATGTTTTTCTGTTGCTGCTTTAACAAGAAATAATGCAAAATAATGAAAAACGTCGCCGAAGGTTGTACACTAGTTATCGCGGCCTCGACATAGAGGGCTAAGAAGGAAAATGGGTGGTTTTTAGTCAGTAGAAGTCTGACACTCCCTTTCGCTCTGCCCAAGAGCGGGAGGGGTTATTCAATGATTCTCCACACGCCAAAAAAAAAAAAAAGGGCTTCCCTACTACGATGGTACGGAACCCTACATGTGCATGTTCGACTTGCACTTTGCCAGTTTTTTTTACTACCCTATTCTGTCACACTCTGGGCAAAGCCCTAATCCATGCCTTTCGCGCAATCAGTCAGGCGCTTTACCGTATCCCAGCAGTGAGGATTTTATAGGCCGCCGTACGGGTTAATCTTAAGGTAAGATTACCCGCTCTTACTAAGGTCGGTCCAAGGATGGGTCATTAGACACCGTATTTCCTCCAGGTGTCGGAAAGCTGTTGCACTCAGTGAACCGAAAGTCTGACTCCCAGTCTTATAAAAAGGGGTATCATAATACCAACTATTAATTGATTTGCAGCTGTATTCAATCAATGCTGTGATGAAATTGTAAGCCAGATGATGATAAGTTGCATTTGATTGATTAAATCGACGTAAATACTTAAGTTTCATTTACACCGCACGTTCGTGCTAGGGGCTTTGTGTCTTTCCTGTCTGACAGTCGGTTACCACTCGCAATGAGTACAAGTTCTTAAGAAATATACGCGTTTAGAATTTATTACTGAACAAGAAGAAAAAAGAAAAAAAGAAAGAAGAAGAAGAACAAGAAGAAAAAAAAAAGAAGAAGAAAAAAAAAAAAAAAAAAAAAAAAAAAAAAAAAACAACAAGAACCTGGCGTCCAACTGGATTCCCACGATGCCCCAAGTTCTAACAGTACTCAGAAAAATATTTTAAAAAATCCACCCCATGTACTTACAGAATTATACTGATTTCAAAAAAAAAGGGGAAATGAGCACCCTGTGACATACTTTTGAATGCTGTGACTGCTAATGCTGATAATTTCGATATTTCTTGGAGGTTTTGTAATCTAGGGTATTGCTGTGTCTAAATAGAATGTAAAAATAAAGTACTTATTGTACCATTTTAAAATAAAATATTATTTTAACTAAAGGTGATATGGAAAACTATTGAATTTCGCAACTTTGACCGACTGTAGTGTAAAAAAAATGTACCAAAATAGTATGGCAAGTGACGTCAAATTTTGACGCGTTTATTCCTCTTTTTAAAAAGGTATAATACTTACACATTAATTTGAAAAAAAAAATTTTTGATAATATTTTTACTCAACAACCCAATTTTTACGATGTCTTACAGAATTCTTAGAAAGAAAAATTTACGACGAATTGAATCTAACCTCTAAAGAATTACTATTGTATGCTCATAAAAATAACAACAGGCCTCTCAAAAAACAGGTTAGACCGTAAGGGACGGTATGTGCATGCATCTCACCATAGTGATTCGTTATTACAACAGGAGGGAGCAAGACAGAAACTATCTTTGCGATTTGCTGGTTCTTCTTTATGGTACCCCATTATTCAGGTAAGAGTGAGGGAGAAAAAGGTTAGAGGTGCGAGTGAGATAGATAGTGACGCTATCTGGGATCGTGCTATTTAGGATAACAGTACGGTCAGTACGCGTCACTGCCTCCTGCCGTTACTACGCACCTCTCTCTTATTGTTACCATTGATCACGTACTACGATTTAAAGCTTTGTTTATTGGACTCGATTACTCTTTGTGCTCTGGACTTTGAAACGAACTCTTTACGACGACCTTTGCCTGTGTTTGGACAGTTTGTGTTTTGTGTGTGCTACCATGGCGACCTACACTCCGCAAGAATACGCAAATATGCACTACATTTATGGAGAATGTAGAGGTAATGGACGAGCTGCAGCGAGACTTTACAGAGAAAGGTATCCGAGGGCTACGCGATATCCCGACCATCGAGTTTTCATTAATGTGCACAGATCACTATGTGACGGGCGGTTCCCCAATCAAGTAGCTGGTGAAGGACGACCCGTAAATGACTTCATACGCGATGAAGTTTTAGAGGCGGTGTCGGCAAATCCAAGCATCTCTGTGCGAGGAATAGAAGCTGATACGGGGATACCGAAGAGCACAGCACACAGTATTCTCCAAAAAGAAGAATATCATCCGTACCACGTACAGCGAGTGCAAAGTCTTTTACCTCGAGACTATCCGAGCCGAGTCGCGTTTTGTGAAACAATCCTGCAAAAACATCGAGAAGACGAAAACTTTATCGACAAAATTTTGTGGTCAGATGAATCAACATTTAAGAAGGATGGCTACATGAACCTACACAACTTGCACGAGTGGCATGTGGAAAATCCGCACTTGATGCGAGAAGATAGATCCCAGTACCGGTTCAAAGTGAACATGTGGACCGGTATTCTCTGTGGGAATATTATTGGTCCATTTGAGATGCCCGAGAATTTGACTGGCGAATCATATTTAAATTTTCTTCAAAATGATTTGCCAAACTTACTAGAAGAGACCCCACCAGATATGTGGTTCCAACACGACGGCTGTCCAGCACATTTTCGCGTATCCGTTAGAGAGTTTTTGGACGAGCAATACCCGAACAGGTGGATTGGGCGATCAGGAACAATCCCGTGGCCAGCCCGCTCACCTGACTTAAATCCGCTGGATTTTTTTTTCTGGGGAACTATGAAGGAGCTCGTTTATGCGAAGCCCATTAATGACATCGCTGACCTTCGTGAGAAGATAACACAAGCAGTGCAGGTACAGTTACCGTTAGTAGGTAGGCACTTCGTAAAAATTGGGTTGTTGAGTAAAAATATTATCAAAAATTTTTTTTTTCAAATTAATGTGTAAGTATTATACCTTTTTAAAAAGAGGAATAAACGCGTCAAAATAAATTTGACGTCACTTGCCATACTATTTTGGTACATTTTTTTTACACTACAGTCGGTCAAAGTTGCGAAATTCAATAGTTTTCCATATCACCTTTAGTTAAAATAATATTTTATTTTAAAATGGTACACTAAGTACTTTATTTTTACATTCTATTTAGACACAGCAATACCCTAGATTACAAAACCGTCAAAAAAGTTACTCGCGAAACATAAAGCGGTCCTTTTTAAGGAGAGTGAGAGCTTGTATTGCCGCGGGTGGTCAACATTTTGAACATTTATTGTAATAAAATATCTTTAAACTAACATTCTTTGCTTTTATTCTACTGGGAACCCATCTACCTGTGTGTATTTCCTTCTTGCTCACTCTTGGAACCGAAGTAAATAATAGTAGTAACATAACAGTTTCTAAGATAAGAAAGGGTCCGACAGTTACCGTTAGTAGGTAGGCACTTCGTAAAAATTGGGTTGTTGAGTAAAAATATTATCAAAAATTTTTTTTTTCAAATTAATGTGTAAGTATTATACCTTTTTAAAAAGAGGAATAAACGCGTCAAAATAAATTTGACGTCACTTGCCATACTATTTTGGTACATTTTTTTTACACTACAGTCGGTCAAAGTTGCGAAATTCAATAGTTTTCCATATCACCTTTAGTTAAAATAATATTTTATTTTAAAATGGTACAATAAGTACTTTATTTTTACATTCTATTTAGACACAGCAATACCCTAGATTACAAAACCTCCAAGAAATATCGAAATTATCAGCATTAGCAGTCACAGCATTCAAAAGTATGTCACAGGGTGCTCATTTCCCCTTTTTTTTTTAAATCAGTATAATTCTGTAAGTACATGGGGTGGATTTTTTAAAATATTTTTCTGAGTACTGTTAGAACTTGGGGCATCGTGGGAATCCAGTTGGACGCCAGGTTCTTGGACACCCTGTATACAGGTACTGAAGTTTTCTGTTTGAATTCTGAATACATTTGTTGTGTTTTTTAGTAAATTTCGTTAATAAATCCACCAAGAGTTTTTATTGGAATCTTTTTTGGGAGCTACAAAATTCAGAAAACCTATAATATAATTATTATTTTTTTATATTATAGCTAGCCAGTGTTGTCCCACTGCTGAGCAAAGGCCTCCCTCCATTCCTTCCAACGGTCACGATTCAGTGCAATGTCTCTCCAATTCTCAAGGAAGACATCCAGTTCGTCCCGCCATCTCCTTCGTGGTCTGCCACGACCTCGCGTCACTGTTTCAGGGCACCAATCCTGAGCTTTACGGGCCCACAGCTCGTTCGGCATGCGACAGACATGTCCTGCCCAGTCCCATTTAAGTATGGCAGCCTTTTGAGCAACGTCAACAATTTGCGTTTTGCGTTTATAATATAAAGCTAAAGTAAAATTATGTTTTTAAGCAGAGTTATTTAGCGATTCATTTATACGCCGCCTATTGTTAATTAAACCTGAAAACCCGCTAGGCTGTCTCCGAGACAACTAAAATGAATACAGTTGGCATTGCACGACCGATAAAAAAGTTAATTATTATTTTTATACACTAATGAAAAATATACTGCGAAAGCTTATTTAATCATTGTCCCTTTTCTTGATTACTTTCACTAAAACGCGAGAGAGCGGACCACTCAAATTATATTTTTTAACGTTGAATAAAAAATATAAGCACTTAATGGATGCCATCTTATATTTGGTTTCAAGAATTTTTCCAGCCATAATTTCATTACTTATAATAATTGTTTTCTGCTTAAGTACTGCTGTAATTTGAAAGTATTGTTTTCGTCGAAGTAAAAGAAGCGATAAGGGTTAATTTATGCTCAGTTAATTTTTAAATTCGGTTATATTTTTGGGTTCTAAAAAATTTTTGATGCCTAATAATAAGCAAGAAAAATGTTATCACAGAATCTATAAATTGAAACGCTCAATAGAGATAAAAGAATTTTCATAATTCGTGTAGATTTTTACAGATAGATAAGTTATTATTAAGTTGGCTAACACATTATTAAGTTGGCTAAAAAGGAGGTAACGACTTAGATGAGTAATAGAAGAAGACAGGCTGCACCAACCCCAAATAAATTGTGATACAGGAAAAAGACGATGACGAAATATTAAAAACACGTTAGGAGCAGCCCGGATAGACTCCGGGTCTACCGCCACCAATACAAACAAATCCAGAGATTTGACTGTATCATGGTGGAAGGCGCGCCTCGTCACAGTGGCTATCTAAAAAAAAAAAGAAAGATTTTACCCTGGGGAAGGCGACGGGCAATTTTTTTTTCAGAATTTTGACGCGACCTTAGGTCATTAAACTCTCTCAGGTCAGTGTCTAGCTGTTCCGTTGATCGATTGCTCCTACCGCATGTGACTATTGCAAATAGATCTTGGAGACTCGACGAACACGTATATACGTGCACTAAATGAATGGATTATTTGACTTAAAACTGCAGTAAAAGTGACTGTGGTCATAATCGTGACTGCTGATCATGTGGTCCTGGGCATATTGTTATTGCGTTTTTCATCAGAAATTTGCCCATCAACCTTAACTACTGGTAAAGGTTGATGGTCAAATAGGTCAGGTACGCTTCACCGCGATTACATAGAAATACCCTTCCCGTTAAACGTAAAATATAAATACACAAACACCCTTTAATATTCCGCCTAATGGGAACATCAGATAACCATCACGACTCAACGCTTAACCCATCCCTAATATCCCATTCAATACATTTGGAATATTTCAAAGCTATTCTTACAACTACTTGCACTGTCCCATTTCAAATACTTGATTGATTGCTGGCGATTAGCTATTGCTTGACCGTCAATCCGTCGTCATGACAACCAACCTTACATGTTAGAACCATTTTAGAGCGACCCTCAGTTATCAACTAAACATTTGAATATGCAGCTCAGATGCATTTGGTAGTTAGAATGAATTGACAAAAATGTAAAATGCGGTTTGAGTCATCCCTATTTTGTTAACGATAAGGTTTTTATTCGATTGTGGCATTGTCGATTGGAAATTAAAGCGAGTTCTACACGTGCGTTGATTGGCTCAGCTGACAGATAGGAAGATAAACGATCGTTGTCATTTGTCATTCGTGTCCCGAACGGCACTGACGAGTTCTTGCACTCGCCATATTAAATGCATATTATAATGAGGAATTTCGTACGTTGATTGATGATTGGCGTTGTGTACTGAGTGTTGGGAATCTAAGGTAATATGGGTTGTGTGGTGCAGCTGTTATTATTTGACTATATTCTTTAGATGTCTATTAATGAAACATCAGCTTTTCTTTCTATGGTGGGCACATGTATCACTACAGCCATCATAATAATTGAAACTACTGTACTGTTTTTTTTTATTTTTTGAATGATTTAATTATTTTTTTTATGATTTTAATTGATATTTTATTGACTTCAGAACTGGTTTTACTTGTCTCATTTATTATTATTGTTGTACATGGATAGTTTGAACAATTAATTTATTTCATTTATCATGACCTAAGCTTTAAAAATAGTAACCTTTATTCACGTATTTTCAAAGTTTAAAATATGCCTACAAACAGAACTTTTTCTATAATATATTTTTAATGCCCTTCCACGATGTAAAATTAGGTAATTTAAACTAAAGGTTGACTCCTAAAAAGTAGTGGTATTTCCCGCCTACCACTACAGACTGTAACCCCGTGAAGTACAACTAAGCAAGGTGAGTATAACTTCGCAGTATCATTAGAATGTAAAGACCCACATTTGAAAAAAACAATCCATCCGCCATTCTGAAAATTTTATAATAATTATAAAGAAAACAATTTGCAGCTGTGACTATTCTAAGACGGCCAAAAATAGAAAATTATCGTTTGAAATATTATTATTTATGTTCGTGCTTTAAATAACCAACTTCAGATGAACTTTAATAATTATTCCAATGACTAAATTAACTTAAGTCTCTGAGCGCTTAAGTAAATTGGCTGCTGGATAAACGAAACAGTAATTTTGTTTATGATAACAAACAACTAAAAGTAGCATTATTATGCCTTACTAAGGTCTTCAATTCAATAATTTCTACCTACGGACTAATGACGTAATGGTTTTTGATTCGATTCTCATTTCGTTTTATAAAATTTGTTCTATGAACAATCGTTGCACAAGCTTTTGTTACTCATCTAACAAGTATGCATGAAATCAAACAATAATAGTTTTAATTTTGAACGTAGGTTTGTTGTGTTACAGACGCAACGAATGTTCGCAAAACTATTTACAAAGCACATAGTTACTAATACTGGTGTTCAACACCACATATACGCAGTTTTAAGTTGAATGCAAAATATTAACCATTTTACACAATTCTCTATGCTCTAGGTCTAGTTAAGGTTTTTAAAAAAATAACTATTCTTAAGAACGTTTCGGCTTTGATGTTACGAAACACTAAAGCAGTTCGTAATGCTTTTGACAAAATTAATACAAAAGAGTTACTCACAAGAGACCAGCGTACTTAAATTCCAATACATCTTAAAAGACACAAACCCGTCTCTCATTTCTTAAACTCCATTTTCAAAAAACTACAGTCACCAAAAAAAAAACAAATACAAGGACATAATAAAATGGATTATAAATGTAATCACATCAATCACTTCACAATCACGTCACAAGTATTGTTGGGGATTACCTCGTGTCCCCTTGCTCTGATAACTTTGACGGACAATCTTTTATCTCCCCTTGCTACAAAGGCCTTTGTATCGACTACATTTTTCGTATTTACTGAGCTGACCCTACTTTCAAGAACTGAGGAGGTAAGTAAGAGGTAACGTTGGTATTTTAATTATATTATTTTTTGTTAGTTTGTACAAGAATGAGTATTATTCTTCAAAATTTACCCGGTACAAGTGATTCTAAACCATTCAAAGTATCTATATTTGTTCGATATCTCTGACACTGTGCATCACCATCTGCATAGCCTGTTCTCAACTATGTTAGAACGGCTTCCAGTCTACCCGAATTCAGATAAATACTAGTGTTCTACATAGAGCGTTTGCTTATCTGACATCTACAACCTAGTTATTACCGGGTAATACGATTATACGCCTTTTTTTTTTGGCGGGTGGAAAATCATCGAATAACCCCTCCCGCTCCAGGGCAGAGCGAAAGGGAGTGTCAGACTTCTACTGACTAAAAACCACCCATGTTCCTTCTTGGCCCTCTATGTCGAGGCCGCGATAACTAGTGTACAACCTGCGGCCCCGACGGGACGATTTTACGCCTTACGGGGTTTTTAGAATCTGTGAGGATCGGCCGGAGGACACGGTGGAGCACAGCGTGGAGGTCTGCCCCGTTAGGGCGGAGCTCCGCCGTATTCTCTTAGCGGCGATCGGCGGCGGCGACCTCCCGCGTCCGGCCCTGGTGCAAGCCATGTCCGGGGCGAGGAGGAATGGGAAGCAGTGATGCTTGCAAAGGAGGTGGCGGAACGTGAGAGGGAGAGAACCTCACGTCTCAGCCACCGCGGGGGACGCTCCGGGCGTTGGGGGCCACGTGACGGCTTCCGGCCTCCGTAGACGCAGGCCTGTGGTCGGTGAGTGATGGGCTAGCTCGCCGTCCATCCGTCTTATGACGACGACAGGCCGTGTCGACGGCGCGTTCGTGTTCCACGCGCGCCTCTAAGAGATGTCAGCAACATGGAAGGGGCCCGCAAACGCCCGTCGGGGCTGCGGGATGTTGTAAGAGATACCGCGGCCAAAAAGGAACACCGCGGCTAAGAAGGAACATGGGTAGTTTTTAGTCAGTAGAAGTCTGACACTCCCTTTCGCTCTGCCCTAGAGCGGGAGGGGTTATTTGATTTCCCACCCCCCCAAAAAAGAAAAAAAAAAGGGGTTGTTAGAATTTCTGGCCATGGACTAACCACTGCCGGGACCAAAAGCTTACCGTGCTTCCGAGGCACGGGGAAGGTTGGTATACAGTATAATGATGAATTCAATTTAATTGGAAAAGACTAGGCTGATTGCTATCAGATGTCTAAATTTAACCAATAAAAAAAATTAGTAAAGCGCCATGAGGAAGTACAAAGAATGGTCTTCAAGATCACCGATACAAATTAGGAAAAAGTAGGTAAATATTTACTGTTTGTTGCGATAGTTAGTATAAAATAACGTCTTTCGTGCGCTAGTGAGATAAGAGAGTGATTAAACGTTCTAGTATAATATTAGTTTCACTTTTATGCCTTGGGGTGGACCTTCCCCTAAGAGCTGGGGGCTATTATACGAGTATTTTGTGTCGTCACGTTCTGTTTCTTAGTTATGACGAAAATAAGCATTAAAAACACGTTTACATGGATGAAATGGTTATTCATTTTAGGGTGTAATATTTTTAGAATGATAAATGACGTGAAATTAAATTATTACTTGATGGTGCTTTACATGTAACATCAACATCTTGCTTGCAATATCCGACGTTTAAGGCAGAGGTACATCTAAAATTTAATCCTTATTCTGCCCTTAATGTTAAGTAAGTCCGATGTAAAGGCGGCCTATGGCTATCAACACAAATCCAGACTCCGTGGCTACTACTGAGCAAATCCTGTTGGAAAACCCAATAACAGTTTGTCTGACCTAGGAACCAAAATCAGGACCTCATGCTCAGCAGTTGCGCTTGCGATCATTGTACTCGAACAAAGAGGCAGGTCAAAAGAAAGGGTCGTGGGACCACGGTCCCGGTCCCGAAAGCCAGCTGCAATATTTAAATAAGTTTGGAGTAGTACATCGGGACCACAAGAAAACTAAGTTAAAGTACAGATAGCAAAAAAGTAATATAATTATTATGATCAACAATCACATGAATTTTTAATGTTTGCTTGTGTAAACTATTGATTATAATATAAGATTTTTTTAATGTTAAGACAATCAATCATGTTGTTGGTACAAAGTTCAAATTTAAGAACAAATTTTATTGGTTTTCTAGAACAAATTTTATTTATAAGTACTGCATTTTTAACTTTGTACCAGAGTGTCATGATTCAGTTGAAGATTAGCTACGGGGTGACCGCCCGAAAGAAATGATTAATCTCCAATTAACTTAAGATACAAATAATTTATTTTCATTCACAAGTTATGTACTACATCTAGTGTTAGAAGTAACCTTTTAGACAAAAAAATGCCTGTGTTAGGTCACTTCGCTCTTCCGAAACTTTAAGTTACGTGGTGTACCAACAATTTTAGACATTATTTTCTAATGAAAACATTTCAAAGTAACAATAATAAAAAAAAAAAAAAGAATATATAAAAATGTAAAATTATGCTAATTTTAAAACTACACAATTAAATATAATGTGTTATGTAGTAGATACCCTAGTATCTACTACATAACACATTACATTACTCTTGGTTACTCCAGTATTTGGTGATAGCCCGAAAGAAATTATTAGTATCATATTAACTTATGATATCCTAGTACTACGTACCACATTACATTACTCCTGTTAACTCCTGTGTTTGGTGACAACAGCCCGAAAGAAATGATTAATCTCCTTTATTAGGAGATTAATCTTTCTTCATCTTATGATACCCTATAACTTATTACATTACCCCTGTTAATTCCTGCAAATTTTCAATTAAACTTATGTAAACAAATTTCATAATATTTTATATTAATTTAATTCTAAGTCAACCTACTATTTTTAACTTTTTTTTTTTGGTTGACCGTACCATTAAAAGGCATAAGTTTGTTCATTTTATTTGTGGTCCCAAAATACCACTAAAACATAATTATTATTACTATGGGGGAATCTTGGACCGCGGTCCCGATTCCGAAAGCCCCACGACCTAAAAGAAAAATACCTTAGTTCTTCCTAACTTGATTTTGTGACTAGAGTACTCATGTTTTATTTTAAACTGTAAATAAATGACAAGCTTCCTAAAAAGGCCTACAAAGACCCAATGACCTTTACAAAGAACGGTCAAAGAGAAAATTGCCACAATTACACAGTCTGTGGGTGGAACGGATTGGTGACCGCTGTTGGTTTGTAATTAGCAGCCGGGAGGGTGAACTTACCCATCTCCATGACATAATATGGTAATCTAAACATTTTACCTTCCATCTGGTAACATGTAAGCATGTAACTTAACTATTTGCTACAAAGATGCACATTTTGACTATCCATTTATAATGTTCACCAAAACCGTGTTAATAATAAAAATAAAAACATGTACCTACAACATGTACAATTAAAGTTTCTTGGATTTTTCTGTTATATTGCAAATGTTTCCTCAAATAAATAAATAAAGGAATAATCCACCAGTTCTGAAAACTTTGTTTTTTTACGGGTAAGTTGATACAACCGTATGATACACAGAAACACATGCCATTCACATCCTACTTTTTCGCCAAAAACAAAAAAACCTCAAATGTCATTCCTATTTAATTTCCTAGCCCCGTTCCTCATTTTTGGAAAAAATATATCATAATCTGCCTAGCCTTTTCACAACATTGTTGGTTTTGGCATCCAGTCTAATCAGATGCAGCTGAATATTTAACAGTATTTTACATGAAGCGACTGCCTATCTGACCTCTACAATCCATTAAATACTGGGCAACACAATACCCTTTGGTAAGCCTGGTTGTCAGACCACTGACTGCCAAAGATGTACTTATGACAGCTGGAACTAACTGCTTTCCCCTCGGAAAGCACGCACGGATTAACCTAAAGATCGCTCGAGTGGTTACTAATAAATAACCACGACCTCCTTTCGTAAAATTATATAAAAAGGTAAAACAAAAACTCAATTTTTAAAATCCGAATATCTCAGATTATTTCCCCTTCATTCCTCAAATTCGTTAAAGCAACATCCAATGATAACTATGTTAGCCGTGTAAAGTCGCAGTGAAAACATTGTACGTACTATTGAGCGTGCGACGGTGTCAGCGGCCCGTGAAATTATGCCACCCCATGCTATTGTGTTGCACCCTTATTACGGTACGGAATAGGGGGGCATAGGAGATAGCGATTTAGAAACAAAAAAGTGGTGTAACGCACTTGTGAGTCTTGATCATGACGTATCAGTGTCTGCTTAAAAAAAATACCGTAGCGTATCATTGTTCAGAAAGAAGTTTTTTTTTTATTAGCCTGCACTATCCCACTGCTGGGCCAAAAGGCAAGATCTAAACGCATACTAAGAGAGCTGGTTCGAGGCGGCATAGGAAAATAGCTCTTGGAAGGAGTTGGGGATGTCTTTGCATAGCAGAAACAAGAATATATGGGGTAAATCTATTGTTATTTTTATTGTGGTCAAGGGTTTTCCGCTGCGCGCAGACACAACAATCAATCTTATTCAAATGTTTTTTGTTTAACATAATGTAATAATAAAGAAAGAAAGTAGTGATCCCGAATCTAATCAAATGATAAATGTTTTGCAAATAGGTTTTTACAAACACTTTTACAAGTTACTAATCAGTAGGTATTGTATTCATGACTTACGAAGAATCAGAAAGTTTTACTCGTTCAAACACTATCAAAAACTTTTTGTCTCGAATCTGTAACAACGCAACGTTCCAAAAATGTATTGGCTAAAATAAACATTTTTATTATGAATCCAAATTAAAAAAAAACCTATGCACAATAAAAATAAAAACATACTTTTACGTTCCTGTACCGTACTTCAAGTTTTTATCTATTTATTTTTATGTTTAAGTCATTCGTTTGTATCATTTATGGAATTAATGAAAGCTTTATTACTATTAGTCAATTACAAAAAAATAAAACTCTACAAAAATATTGAAATAATTCTCGCAACCATTTCTACTGACGACGCTACCGCTCGTAACTTAGACTAATACTCGTCAGCCATAGGGAATTGGGGGCTATAGGGAGTTCTGGTGTAATACCTGCTCTTTACTTATGTTATGAGAACAATAAAGAAAGAATTTTAATACGAAAATTTTTGTCACTGGCCTCAAAAATGTTAATGGCAAAAAGGAATTCCGCATTAATTATTTCTGGAATTTGTATCTGCACTTCCTCTACACTGCATTTTGGTTTAACTTTGGGATATTATATAATGTTCACAAAGATTAAAAACTAAATTAAGCAAAACTTAATTGAATTACTGTTTTTTTTTTAATTTTTACATAATTCCATGCCATGCCCGCTAAAAATATTGCTAAAATGTAGTTATTATTTGGTACTTTTTCGCAAGTATTATTAAAAATACTGGTACAATTATTCAAAAGCCTATTTAATTAAATCTGTAGGTTTAAACAAAACTGTAGTGCAGTCACATTGTCCGGTAAGTCGTTTGTAAAGGTTATCACGTGACAAACTGACGTAGTACTCTGAATCTGCTCAACAGTCAGTTTCTCGACTATACATGGAGAGAAAAATATTATTTACTGGATTCTTATTTTCAGTCATATTTCACAACATTACATAATTTATTGTACCGGGTATTTATTACATTATGGACCCACCTACTTGGAGATTTACCGACAATTGTTTCCTACAAAACTGTAAATACCTAAATGGTCCAAATATTATGTGGAACATTAGCTGACTTAAAAAAATACCGTTTTTTTTTTGTATTTAAAAAAATCATGGGTATTTTTTAAGTAACCACGTAAATGCGATGTTAATGCGTCCCTTTAACCTTGTATGATTCACAGTACATTCATACAATTTCAGGAATTTTAATGCGAAAACATATCCATTTTTCTATAAAAAACAACCCTTACTTTCAATCGATTTTACGACACTTGTATGCTAATAGGCAGATGATTCCTGGAATTGTATGTTTTCTCTTTACCTCAGAATCCGTGAGAGATAAGTAGATGTATGTAAATTGTATGTGTATGATAATATTAGGGTGGAATAAATGTAAGGCCTGAAAACACTGATTCCCACCTACGTTGATGTGAACTTATGTGAAATGTGAAGACAGACAGAAGGCACAGTCAGATAAATATATGTATTAATGTCTTTCCTCCTCAATTTTACTGGGGTGTCTGTCTGTCTTCTTCCGTACTTCTCTATTACTGTCTTGTTATATCCTGGGGTCTAATACAGCAACTTTATCAGATCATAATAGGAACATAATATGAATTGCGTTTAGACTTGTAAAATGGTTACAGACGCAGTTACTAATAAGAATGGTCCATTTAACAAATTTTAACGCAATTCATTTTACGATCTGCTAAAGTGGCCATTTTAAACCAGTCCCTGTAGTCACCCCGTTTCTAGTCATAATTCCTTTCACGCAGACTATCTCATGAACTATAAACATACAAATTAAAACTTGTATAGCCAATTAGAAATGCCAAATTGGCGTTCATTTAAGCGATTGGCTGTCAGTCTACGACTTAGTGTTATGAGGGTATGCAACCGTAAAAAATATTTTAAATTTAACAAAAACACAACTAACACACACAAAACAACAGTCCTAAAAATAGAAAAAAAAAAGAAAAAAAGACAGTGAAAATATAAAAAAAGAAACAAAAAGTTTATTTATTAATTTGATAACATTTGTAAAACACTGCCTCCTATTCATAAAAATTGAATGTTTTACTAGATATGTTTGATTGTATGTAGACTGGGAACGTTATAAGGTATACGCAGTTTAATTTACTGTCGTAATGTCGGCGTCAACCAGTATATTAGATAACTATTATGATATTGTAGAACCTAATAGAAATTATTGTGTGAGGATGTTTGTCTGTGTGAGTGTCCGTCAGTGTGTTTTATAATGGTTTGTGTGAGGCTAAATGTGTTGTGGGTAGTAGAACTAGATTATTTTCAATTTGGGAGAGAATTCTCAATTCTTTTGAAAATGGGTGTTGCCGCAACTATACGCATTTTTTATTTATTTAAGGTGGTGTACCTTCTGTAGGTATTTGTAAATTATTTCATCAAGAAGTTAAATAATAATGCATGTGAAGGTAGTCCTAAGATAATGTATGCGAATAGTGTACGGAGCTAATTAAACTAGTCATAGCACAGCTTCTTGGCTGTGGGTTGTTCGAAAGACATACCGCGACCTCGGACACAAAGACCTAAGAAGGGACATAGGTGGTTTTTAGTCAGTTGAAGTCTGACACTCCCTTCCCCTCGGCCCAGAGCGGGAGGAGTCATTTGAAGATTTCCCACACAAAAAAAAAAATTGGTGGAGCTTCTCAACTCACCGCTTCGTGTCTCAAGCATGTATTTCACAAACAAAATATTCGTCTCCTTTTTCTACGGAAGCAAGAATGTACAGAATATAATATAGCACATTATCTTTAAATATAAAAAAAGTATCGTAAACTTGTGTCTGGTTGTGTCGTGAAATATCACCCTGTACTTTGTATGGTGGGGTTGTGGTGAATTTTCATGGTTACGACTGAAGAGGACACCGTAAAATACCTATTATAATTTGTAGATGTACTTATTATGGCACGTTGCGAATTATTGGTTAATCTTGATGTTTCACATAAAGCTCTAATGATTGACAAATAGTTTTTAACATTCTTCGGTTTATAGGTAACTACTGTATAGTGATGGATATAATCGTTTTTGATGTAGTAGTTTGTTGAGAATTTCATTTCAATTATCAATACACATTAGGCCCGTGTGGTGGGATCACTTGGTACTGCAGAGTGTTGGCCTGTGCTGTGCCTCACCAGTGTTGATTTATAAACTAATCATTAACACCAATACCAATAATTTTCGGGGCTGCAGGTTGTACACTAGTTACCGCGGCCTCGACGTATAGGGCTAAGAAGGAACATGAGTGGTTTTTAGTCAGTAGAAGTCTGACACTCCCTTTTGCTCTGCCCAAGAGCGGGAGGGGTTATTTGAGAAATTTCCACACGCCAAAAAAAAAATTGGTCTCTCATTCTACTAGAAGATCACAGAAACCGCGATCAGGTTATACTTTACATGGATAGTGTGATGTGTGTCCGTGCGTACTAACAGTCACGTGTTTTCTGCACAGGACCAAAAATCATACTTCCTAACTCAAATTCCCCGTGTAAAAATATTCCTTACAAAAACTCACATTCCGCCTCACACCAAACGGAAACCTATGCGAAAAATCCCTTGAAATATGTATCATAGTTACTCAAACAATACGCCGCCGTGAAGCCTACAAGAATTCTAAGGCGCGTTATGTCTTAGCTGAAACAATGAATAAATAGATACAGAAGGTACACTCCGTACGCTGAGCCAGAACGCACGCAAACATAGACACGCTTCACTTACAGTAAGTGCAAGCGCACTTGAGACTGTCATTGGTTTCAGAGTGTCAAGCAAACATAGACACCCTTTACGTAAAGCGAGTGCAAGCACACTCGCGACCGTCATTTTTCTGAAGCCTTGTACGGCCTTTCATTCCTAACGCGTAACCGACTACGCGTACATTGGAACGTACAAGGTTGCGATCGCCGTACGTACGCGATTTTATTCGTTGTATTGGAGCTTTACTTCTTTACTATTTTGTGTTCTGTGGCTTAAGCCTCACGTCGAGACAATAAAAACTCAGGTAAACGCGAGTAGGTGTTTTAAATGCCGCAGCGTTGACATTAAGGCACGTTTTGTTTACATTCTTTTAGTGGAAGAGTTGTTTTGAAAGGAAGGAGGTTATTGGTACGAGTAACTGGTAACTTTGGCACCATTCCAAAGTTTTATTACATAGTATGCATCAGTATCAGTTTTTTTTTCAGTCTTAATAAATCCTTAATATCATAAATAATGGGTTCTCCCATCATTTATCATACTAACTAGGCCTCAGATTGGTCAATTTGATAGTGAATTTCGTAGTAGAGTAGTTTAGTCATTAACTTTTGACTAGGTACAATAAAACAAGATAAAAAAGCTAATTATCTTCAAAGGACTAGGCAAACTACACCTTAAGTACACCTATAATAACAAATCTCTTTGCAACACAAATTAAACACACAAAATCATTCTAACATCAGTCACTCCAGCGCATACAATCACAATTTAATATCTTTTCTACCGGCAAACGAAATCTGACAGCTCCTGACAGACCCCTTTTTATTATTTTAAAGATATCTTCTTCAAACTTAATTAAACGAGTTATATCGCTAAACTTATGCACCCTTCAATCAAACAGAATACAGGCTAGTAAAATACTCCCAGACCCCGGGCGGGACTAAGGGTAATGGGTGCATCGGATCACGGGCCCTCGAACAATGAGCAATCAATGGCTAAATTAAACAACTGCCTTCATATACCTTTGTAAAGATAGTGATGGACTAGAAGTGACTTACGTAAAAAAGTTTGCAATACTTTGGTAAACTTTATATTTTGTATTCTGATTAGGACCAACCTTCTGAAAATTTGTTAAGTACCGAATCAAAAATATTTTTAATAAAGCTTCATACAAGAATGGGTTGTATGGTGAAACTATTTCGCCAAGCCGTTTCGTTAATAAAACAAGGTTGGTCATTCACGGTATCTTAAACTACGACAGTAGTAATTATTTAAAAAAATGCCCATTATACCTGTTCTTACGCCATTAAAATATTATCACGCTTCAATTCACCCGCGACTACACATCCACACCACGCCACATTTTATCACCCACAATACAGGAGAAATTCCTAGTGTGGGGCAAAGTTTAAAAAAAAAAAAAAACAATTACCTACCTATAGATTTTCTCATTTCTCTCTCTCTGTCTTTACGCAAGTGCCAAAGGTGTTACTTTATAACTGCCTCTATTTTTTAATTAAAATAATTATACAGAAAAAAGTGTTTTCTCTAGGTAGGTACTATAATTTAGATTTAATTTTAAGTTTGCATGCTGAATAAAATAAGTGAAAATATATGAAACCTTTTTAAGACGCAATGTATCATATTTCAGGCAAATAAACAATTATTAATCTGAACTTGGTTGAATATGTAATTATAATGTCATGAAGTGTTTGATATTTTGAGCGTGCGTTACCAAAACCAATTGGCTACTTTCCCGACTAAAAACTTACTCGTATGATTCTCTTTAGTACGTCAGTTAAATTATCGAAAAATATTGGATACGTGTTTTTTGTTTTACCAATTTCATAAAAAAAAATACAAAATAAAACTCGTCAAAGATCATGAATGGAGGTTTGTGACGTCACAATCCAGTAAAAATTGTACTGAAATGTAACATCACGCGAGTTTTCGAAGCACTACATCGTCTTCATTTTTTGTTAACGTGAACATAGAAAAAAAATATGTGGCCAATATTTTTCGGAAATCTATCTTACGGATTAATAAGTTTTTTTTTGTCATGTACCAAATTATTATTCTACACTCAACCCCGATTCCCAGACTAGTCTCATCCAGTACCATACATCCACACACTCAATCCCCCCTGTTTACTTAGCGTGAAGATGCGCGTTGAGTGATCGGCTTATTTCGGCGTAGATAATTAAGTCATGAACAAAGGGAATGCAGCTCAACATTACACGTATTACTGAGCGAGAGAATGACATGTGTCTTCATGCAAGTGAGTAATGTGACGCGTGTATCATAGATGTAATGGGAATTTTGTGACTACTGAGGTGGTGTTGGACATCTAAAGGGAGGTTCGTGGTGAATGAATTGACTACCTTTGAGTATAAGGTGGGATAGGGTAAAACGTACCTAAACTTGCAGTTCATTACACGATGGTAACACTTTGATGTTCGCGAACTGCTTGCTTCTAAATGCTTGAAGTCTCTCTGAGCGATCACATTCAAGACGCGGTGATCAGACAAAGAACCAGAGTAGTTGACTTTGATCACAGAATAAGTAAGCTGAAGTGGCAATGATCCGTTGGGGTGGACGTGTATGGAGAAAGTGAATAGGCAAGCGTAAAGTCGGAAGCCTTCAAGATCGATGGAGCAACGATCTTCGCAGGGTGGCTGATGGTAACTGGATTACTGAGCCAGTCTGGATGAGAGTTGATGAGAATCGAGTTGAATGGCTTGCGATTGAGGGCTTCCTCACTCGCAGCAGTCCAATACGTGATATGTCCAGCAGCTGTTGGCCTCAACAACAGTCCACTGCTGGACATATCCCGTACTGGACTGCTGCAGGCTCTTGATAATGATGACCAACACTTTTGAGTTTTAATGGCATGAAAATCCTGCTTAAGGCAACTTCTTTTATAATTAATATTAGTCTTCCTAAAGGGTATCGTATTACCCAGTATTAACTGGGTTGTGGGGGTCAGATAGGCAGTTGCTCCATGTAAAGTATTGGTATTCAGCTGCATCTGGTTAGACTGGAAGCCGACCTTAACATAGTTACGAAAAGGCTAGGCAGATGATGATGAGTCTTCCTTACTCAATTTCATTTCAGTAAATTATGCCTTTTTCAGGTTTTTCCTAAACTAAGCTACAAGATCTTCTCCTCTACGATCATTTTTTAACTTTTTCATTTAGGACAAGCCCGCCACACTATTCCCATACCACTGTAACTCCTGAAAGTCAGAATCAACAGTGGCGACTACAAGAAAAGCGCCAAGACAATGAAGTTCGACGAAGTCCCAGAGAAACGATTCACCTGTCTTGGATCCCGCAACGAAATTCATCAGAAAAGAATAGCGGAGGAATAGGAAAAACATAATTCCACTTCCCTCCATATCAGCAGGAGTCAAAACAGAACAAGGTCAATAGGCACACAGGGACGTATACAACTGGGATAAGCCCAGTTGCCTAGCACCACGAATATTATTTTCATTAATATTTACTGGGTCCTAAGTTGTGAGCTGTTATATTTGATTCCAATAATAGGTATTACAAAAATGCTTGAACGCACGGAAAGGTCATTGGGCACCTTAGTATGGAAACCATACCCATGGCGGACACAAACGAAATATAGCAGAATATATTGTTATATGGCTTTGATTTACTATGGAATTAGTCGCATTAATGTGAGCCACGGGAATCTCGAAAAATTCAAGTGTTAGAAACTGGTAAAGGGAAGATGAATAAAACGCTAATATTCATGTATTTTTTATTCAATTTGATCCAAATCAAGCATCAAATCATTTAAAAAAGCAGCAGGTGCGTCTGTTGCTTCCTGATGTCTGGCCCAAGACAGATAATAAACTATGCTAGCGATATGGGCGCAGCTCCCGACAGTGCGGCGGCCGTGTATACATGAGCAGTAGTATTCTTCTATTCTTTGTCTTCCGTGTTGTGTTGGGTTTAACAAAATATATGTATAGTACTGTTTCATTCGAATATGACGTGACTGGATTCGCCCTCTGATCAATATTTTATTATCAATTAAATGTTGGTGTCGATACATTTCTATGATATAATCCCCGTTTGGTCGTATGTGCTCGTGACAATAAGACCTTGCGATTCTCAAATGGTATGAGCCCAACGTGAATAAGATTAAATCTTCAAAGCTCAGCTGTGGAAAATCCTCAAAGTCTGGACTGTTTCCATCTAGAGGCACAAATGCTACTCTTTGTCTGTTCAAGTTATTTGTTGATACGTATTCTGCCAACTCATTTTCTCTGTTTATATTTTGATTTATAATATCCACAAACTGCTCGGCGTATATATTGTCTTCGTATGGCCGCCGAGTAGCGTTGATAATTGCCGCGGTTATTTTAAAATCAGTCATCATATTTCGCATCGCAACATTAAAATATGTATGTCGAAATATTTTAAAATCTTTCTTAAATCGTCCATTAATTGTTTCAATCACCCAACGGCACATTGTAATTAACCGAGATTTATTAGCGTCAGGTGTAGATAACTGTTCTCCTCTTCCTCTAGTTGGCGGCATGTAGGGATTATATCCACGTTCTTCAATAGCAGGGATAGAATCCCGAAAGCCACGGTCCAGTAGAAACACGTCGTTAGGTCTAAGATACCAATGCCAAGCTGAGCTTTCTTGCATCAGGCTGCGCATAATAGTTGCATCCGAAGTAGTTGCTGAATACGGTCCTACGACTTCTATTATATAGCCGTCTGTACATACGATTAGAAAAGGTTTTACCAGGTTGCGGAATTTGTGAAGGCTGTAGGTTTTTCTTTGGAATAGGAAATTCGCACTCTTCTGAAGGTAAATATATGTTCCGTCGAATACCAGAATGGCTGCCGGTTCATTTTGGCTACCACCAAAAATATGGGTTGGGATACGAAGATTTCTTGCCACCACTTCTTCTCTGGTTATATGATTTAAACCCAGGTAACGTGGAACAAAATCTTCAGTTAAGCATTCTCTCGCTATTTTTAACTTCCTCTCTAATGTTCTTCTAGATATTTGGAATTTCGTAGCTAAGCGCTCATCAGATTGACCAGTTCTTACTTTAGTCAAATAAATTCCTAAAGTGGTAGCAGGACGATCAGACCTGTTACGAAGAGACGGTGTTTGTTCTAAAATAGTCATAAACTGATTTTTAGTTAAAGCTGTCCAAAAATGGAAGTGGTTGTCATCAATTGCTTCAATATTTTCAAAATCCATTTCAGACCTGCTTTCTAATCCCCATTTATACAAGTTGATTATGTCAAGTACATGAGCATTATTAAAGCTTTCATGTGTCGTCGGGGCATTCACAAGTTCTTCCCAATCATTTTGAACTAAATGAGGGTGGCAAACTCTAGCAAGTTCCGGTATATACAAATTGTGATTGTGCAACAGGTAGAACTTGGCGTAGGTTGGCACACGATGAGTAGTCATACCTCTGCAGTTTAGAAATAAACAGCGTCTCGCTGTATTTGATACACGTCTATATCCAGTAACAGAAATAAAACCAGGACTTTGTTGATCCCCGACTTCTATTTGTTGGACCGCCACCGCCTCTCCAACTTCTTCTTGATTTGCACCTTCTTGTACTGGCTGGGGTGGCATATCATCTGATAGCTGGTTATGCAATGCTCGATCATATCTTTGCCAGCAAGGGTGGCATATAGATCTTGTGCCGTCAAAAGAAATCTGAAACAAGATATAACATTCTGTACATTTGTATAAAAACATAAAATATCTAATAAATATTTTATAGTAGTTTCGAAAAATAATCTTTTATTTCACTGAAATCCTTTATGGCTGTTCTTTATGCATAAACAATAAGTTCTCAAAACATCTCTAAGGTTAACTGATACAGGTAAAATGCTTAGCATTACGGTTGCTTTTGTACAATAATAGTTAAGATTGTGTAAAATAAAACATAAATAAAAACAATAGATTGGTCGACAAAGACTCGCTTCTTGCGCTTTGTTTTCTTAGTAAATAGATAGATAGATGGTGTACAGACAGAGTACTTACCTCGCGTGGTATGATTTCTTGTAATAACAACACTACGAGATCCCGGTACCTTTCGAGAAAGATTGCATTAAGACTGTGTTTTCTTCGACGTAACACAGATCGATTGCACGACACACAACTGTTTTTTCCATATCGACGAAAATCCAATCCAAAAGCAAATAACCAGAGTCCATGAAACACGCTAATAGTAGTCGTTAAAACAATAGATAAAACAAACCAGGTAAACGTACAGATCGCAACGGTAGCTAACGAAGGACTGCGCGGGGGGCGGTGAGTCAGTGCGCGAGCGCAACGAAACCTTTTCTACTAAACTTGTTTAATGTGCGAAAGAGACAGCGTATACATGCTTCTGAACATTGGCTCAACCGTGCAAAATGCTGTATGGTTATAAGATGAAAAAAAATCGTCTGAAACTGTTTTTTTTTTTTTTTTTAAACGGTCCTGTACATTTTTCTCCATCGATTTTTAATAAAATAATTAAATGCAGTGAAAGGTCATATTATTACCCTTAGTTTAAAACTATTTTGGTTAATGTCCGCCACTCTTCGCAAAACGGGTCAGATATGCCCAATGACCTTTGTTCTAGTCTCTACGCTCCTTATTTACTCTCCCATTTACAACTCCCTTTATAATATTTTCATACAAAATCAACAAGTTCCAGACCACTGATTCCAAAGAATAATATCCATAAGTCTATTACAGAAAGCCCCAACAATATAGACGAAACAAAGTAGCCGTCAGATCGAACGTTGCCAATAGGATATTTCGCGATACACCAAACGTTCCGACGTAGTTTCTTTAAGTTTACGATGGCTCACTATACGGTGGAGTCGTAAACCGAATCCTCAAAGGAAACTAACAAACTGGTGTATTGGTGTGTCTGGTTAACTTCGGACTTGAGATGTTTTTTTGTAGAAATAAAATATTTTGAGGTAATTTGCTTACAAACAATGTGTGTTAAATTATTTTCTCCAGCCATATTTTACAACAGTTTTTGATATGACCTGCATTTTGTCACAGATTTTTGTATTTTTTTCCACTGACAGTGCCTCATTTTACATTTCAATTGGCGATTTCACTTCTGTTAAAAAATCACGAAAATGTAATGTTATTTCAAAGAACTAACAAAAATAACACGATTCGTGAAAAAAGTAATAAAAGCGATCAAGAAATGGCATAATTTTAACTGATTCTAAATGTCGTACTAGACAAAGACAGCTCCACAAAAATGTGACGTCACATTTCATTCCACCGTAGTTACGTAGTACAAATGGCCGTTTCGCGCGACAAGGATAGAAAGTGCCCCCAAAAAATCATCTAAAGCATGTTAGCTTACTGCGTTAGCTACTCCATTTCTTTATCGATTTAATTACTTTTTCGTCTGGTAGTTCTTTGAAATAACATAACACTTTCGTGAATTTTTAACAGTAGTCAAATAAAACTGCATATATAACAAAGCGAATTTCTCTTCTCCATAGCACTGATCTACTTTTTAAAAGATCACCCAAATGAACTCTTTAGAAGCTAATTAAGTTAGAACTTAGTTACCAAAAACTACCTAAGTCCACAGTTTTCGCGTCCATATTAAAGAACAATAAGTTACATCGACATTATTCGAGCAAAGACGTTCAGTGTTCTTCTGTGCACAAGTATAAAATAAATGCTATAAAACTTATATTAACTGCCTTGGAAAACATGCGGTATAAAACTAAGATACTTATTGGTGAATTGAAGATATTGGTTCTGTTTTATTATTTACATACTTAAGTTGCTTTGGGATTTCGGTTTGGGCAAGTAATAGGAAAATTGGACGCTGCTCTGTAGAGATTTTCCTTGCATTTTATTGAACTTTCCTGAGAAGGTTATAAGGGTCGTTTATTTTTCAATTTAATTCATTTACTTAGTGTTCAGTTCGCAAGACCACTATCTACGAGATTAGGTAATATTTTCGTCTAAGATTTTTTGGTAGGTACCTTTTTAGGGTTCCGTAGCCAAATGGCAAAAAACGGAACCCTTATAGATTCGTCATGTCTGTCTGTCTGTCTTTCTGTCTGTCTGTCCATCTGTCCGTCCGTATGTCACAGCCATTTTATTCCGAGACTATAAGGATTACACAGTTGAAATTTGGCAGGTAGATGTATTCTGTAAACCGCTTTTTGATTTTTATATGCGGTCTCTCGGGGCGGTGTGGTCTTGGCGGTGTCTCTCGACATCGCCAACGCCTTCAACACTATGCCCTGGAGCTGCATTAGGGAGGCACTCCGGTATCACCTGGTGCCGACCTACCTTCGTCGTGTGGTCGGGGACTATTTGACAGACAGGGCTGTCATCTACCCTGGTCAAGACGGACAGTGGAACCGGCGAGAGATGTCGTGCGGTGTTCCACAGGGATCGGTTCTGGGGCCGCCCTTGTGGAACATCGGTTACGACTGGGTGCTGCGCGCCGACCTCCCATAGCGGCGTCAGCGTAGTCTGCTACGCGGACGATACGCTGGTGCTAGCTCAGGGTGGGTCGTACGAGGCGGCGGCCGACAGTTTGACACGCGGGGTTACGATAGTCGTAGAGAGGATCCGGCAGCTGGGTCTCGAGGTGGCGCTTCACAAGTCGGAGGCCATGGGCTTCCATGGACGTGGGAATGCGCTGCCGTCGGGATCCCAGTTAATGGTGGGAGGGGTTCCCATCGGCGTCGAGTGTACTTTGAAGTACCTAGGACTCGTCCTCGACAGCCGGTGGAACTTCGTGGAGCATTTCCGACGTTTGGCTCCCAGACTGGAGCGGGCCGGGGCTGCCTTTAGGTGGCTCTTGCCCAATCTGGGGGGGCCAAACGCCTCCTGCCGGAGGCTCTACGCGGGGATCGTGCGGTCCATGGCCCTTTACGGGGCCCCGGTGTAGGCCTGTCGCCGCCTGCTTTGAGGAAGCGGGCCGCCCACTACCTGAACGTGCCCCAATAGGTCATGGCCGTAAGGATGGTACGGGGGTACCGCACGATCTCCCGCGAAGCGGCGAACCTCCTTGCCGGATTGCCGCCGTGGGATCTGGAGGCGATAGTCCTCGCGCGCCTGCATCAATGGCGCGCGGAGGCGCTGCGCCGGGGGGTCACTCCGCTGCCGCGGCAAATTGCTGCGCGGCGGACAGACCTCCGGTGCGATCTCATGGCGACATGGAGACAGCGACTGTCGCAACCCCGTGCAGGGCACGCCACAATAGTGGCGGTAAGTCCCCTCTTTGAGGAGTGGCTTGAGAGGCGCCACGGCGCCCTCACCTTCCGTCTGACGCAGGTCCTCACCGGACACGGTTGTTTCGGGAGGTACCTGCACCAAATCAGGCGCGAGGAAACGCCCGGATGCCACCATTGTGAGGATCGGCCGGAGGACACGGTGGAGCACACAGTGGAGGTGTGGTGTAGCGGCGATCGGCGGCGGCGTCCTCTCGCGCCCGGCCCTGGTGCAAGCCATGGTCCGGGGCGAGGAGGAATGGGACGCCGTCGCCTCCTTCTGCGAAGCAGTGATGCTAGCGAAGGAGGTGGCGGAACGCGAGAGGGAGAGAACCTCTGGTCCCAGCCGCCGCGGGAGGCGCTCCGGGCGTCGGGGGTCCCACGATGACCACCGGCCACCGTAGACGCGGGCCTGTGGACGGTGAGTGATGGGCTAACTCGCCGTCCGTCCGTCAAACAGGCCGTGTCGACGGCGCGTTCGTGTTCCACGCGCGCCTCAAAGAGATGTCAGCAACATGGGAGGGGCCCGAAAGGGCAGACGCCTGTCGGGGCCGCGGGTAGTCCTCTGGTTATCACGGCCTCGACATAGAGGGCGAAGAAGGAACATGGGTGGTTTTTAGTCAGTAGAAGTCTGACACTCCCTTTCGCTCTGCCCAAGAGCGGGAGGGGTTATTCGATGATTTTACACCCACCAAAAAAAAAAAAAAAAAAAAAAGGGGTATCTATGGATAGGTCTTCAAAAATGACATTGAGGTTCTTAAAATATTTTTTTCTCAAAGTCAATCGTTTCAAAGATAGACACATCCAAAGTGGTAAAATGTGTGACCCCCCCTCTAACTTTTAAAGTAAGAGAGTGACAATTCTAAAAAAAATATGTAATGTAGATCTCAACAAAAACTACCAACCAAAATTGGTTTGAACGAGATCTAGTAAGTATTTTTTTTTAATACGTCATAAATCGTAAATCGCAATTTACCGTTCATTCAATCAACTAAATTATAAAAATTATGTTAACATTATGTTACTTGCTGCTACGGAACCCTTCATGGGCGAGTCTGACTCGCACTTGGCCGGTTTTTTTCTTTGTTAGTACTTATTTGTAAAGTTCCACAGACTGGTTGGTCGAGAATCGGTAAAATTGACTCATCAATCAACCAATCATTGTTGTTTTCTCTTTCTTACTATTTTTGTGCAAAAGTTGACCTATCACTAGACACGAACTAAAATGCCAGGGTCTCCAGAATCATTTTAGATGATTGTATCACGCGATAATCGATCTCATTGATCGACACGAACTTCTGCAATGTTAATAATAAACAATGTTCCGTGCAATATAGTTTTTAAACAGATATACTGACATGACTAACAAACTACTAGGAAGCACTATGATTGTGACTAAACTCCGTGATCATGGTGCTTGTAAAAGTGACAAAATATCGGAAACAAAAAACAAATAGTAAACATCGTTAGCATCTCGTTTCCACTGGTAATAATAATGTCCCGTACTGTATTGTAGAAATAATATAAGTACCTTTAAATTCATGATGATATTTGTATTCATGGTAATATTTATTCTTTACTAGCTGTTGCTAGCGGCTTTGCCAGCTACAACTCGAAAATTATCCCACGGGTAGATAAAATCGAGATAAAAACTATCCTATGTGTTAATTCAAGGTGTCAGCTAACTCCATACCTAATTTTATTAAAATCGCTCTAGCCGTTTAGACGTGAAGAAGTAACAAACATACACACTCACACACTCACAAACTTTCGCCTTTATAATATTAGTGTGATAGTGTGATACAGGTCAAGTGCATAGTACTCGGAGAGGGCGTGCGTATACAAGCAGATAAATAACAGTCAGACAGTGAACGAACAAAAAAGAGTAAAGAGTAGGAGGAGTTGCAAGGATATATAGGTATCGTACTGTAATTTTTGACTAACCCTATTTAAAAAAGCGCTTTTATTTTTGTCTTTTTCCAGCGTTTGTCCCATATTAATGCGTATTTTTTATGTGTGTAAATTAGTTTCTACACACAACTACCTAATTTATGTGCCTATAAATTATAAAGTCACAAATTATTTAACTTTAACCTCTATAACCTTGTCCAACATAATAAATAGCCGTTATCTATCATCCAGTAGGTACCCAGTACCTCACGGAAACAACTCTTTAGCCCCATGCTACTCTATAGTATTTCAAAGGCACAATATTTATCATTTCACGCATCTAACCAGTAAATACCAGTGTTGAATTATTAGCTAGTAATGCAGGCTGAATGTTCGCGCTTCGTTCTTTATGCCACTAACTCACGCACATGTGAGGCATAGATTAGAATATTATGTTGTAGATGTGACAGTATGTACTTTCATTTTTTAGTTTTGTTTTAAGGTTATGCGATGGATGAGGTCTAGAATTCATGCTCATGCCCAGAAAAAGCTAGGTCACCCTTGTTTTAAAAGCAGATGGGTTAAATGTGTGAGGGAATGCAGAGAGTTCCACTATTAGTCAAGTTTCGACGCATCTCTTAAGATACAAAAATGGTACCAATGGTGGATACAATTATGGGAACAGTCAAGCTGTTACCCACATTGTAGTTGTACATTAATATTCGGAACTTGACCTTAACATCAACACGACTTCTTAAATTTTCGATTAATTTGCGTTACTTTATTACCTTTGTTCACTTATAGATTGTTTGTCCACTGGACTTCGTTTCCTTTTATTCAATCATTTCCCTATTCAGATTTTTGCTTAGAAGAGGACTTAGAAAATTCCATAGACGTGGTTATAGTATACATACTGGGCCCAATTAATTTTGTTAATTCGTGCCATCGACACGAAAGAAGAGGAAGAATGACTTTTGGATTTGTTAGGTTTAAGAAGGATCATACAAATTCTATTTTTTTTTACAAAATATTTTTCTGTAGTATATTACTTATCAATTTGGTTCCAACTAATTACAATGTTACTAATTAGTTGTAGTATATCAACTTTATAACACTAAAATGACAACCGGATCACAATAGTATTTACTTCGTTTGACACATGCATGCAATTGAAATGAACGAAATGATCCGTTTTCATGCCGATAGGCAATGGTGTATTCAATACAGTAGCTTTCAAAGTAATAAAATAAAATATATCAGCTGTCAAAATGAACGATTTTTCCGGGTTTTAACCCTTTGTTTCAATGTGAATGAGAAAATTATGCAAAGTATTTTTATCTGGTTCCGGCAAACGGCTGACTTTTACTGAATAAAATACTAATATTCTAAATGTAGAGACTGCCCTTCAAGTTTTTAATTAAGTGATACTGGTAAAAACGTTAGACCTGTGTAGACAGTGCTTTCGGACTTTTTACCCATTAAAAATCATTTAGTATTTGAAACGCTAATTTTGGCTCTGCCTATCCAAAACCTTTCTAGACTAAAGTTTACCAACTTAATGTGTAGGTGTTTACTGAATACAATGTCTCTTCACATTTTGGTATCTTAACCTTGATTTTATATCAAGTGGCCTTTACAAGAGTATGTAGGTATTTTTTGTTCTTCTGTGAGGCAAAGTTCGCATAAGCAAAAACTGATAACAAAATTGTAAAACTCAGTCAAGTGACATATCTGTATTATTACCTGTGTACTCAGGTACACATGCGAATGCCATAATAAAATGGTTTTATATTACTGGAAGCCTGTCAATTATTTGGAAAATATTATAAATATCAAAAAATATGTCCACAGGTCTTGTGTTAACATTGTTTCGGATATCTAGAATGTTGTACCTACACAGTGCCATAAAAAAGCGTATAATCGAAAATGTCTGGTTGTGGCTCCTATGTTATAGTAAAACATATAGATTTGGGTCTATGGATATTGATTTGACAGCTTATAAAACCAATTAAATTTATAGATAAGTATTTTTTACTGCGGGTGTTGGCAGGATACGTTTATGCGCTATGTTTGTGTTGGCAGTACAAAACATAATTATTGTGTTTACATTCAAACTCAACCTCAAAGCATTTATTTGAAATAGATCATTACAGGCACTTTTGAATATCAAAAAAGTAGTTAAAAACTAAAAAACCCGACTGAAAAGACTGAAAAGTCATAAACATTTTAAATTAATCAAAACTTGGAAGCAGATGGGGTCCATTCTATTTTCATTTCATAATTTAATATCCAAATGAACCCCGCCTGCTTCCTGCTTTTTTTAATTTTAATGTAGCCAGTGACACTCGCGCCATCAAGACAAATCTAACGACGTATATTTCATTTAAATCCCTTCATCCGTTTAGGAGTTATGAGGGAACAAAGAAACGGACATATTTACATACATACATACATACTTACATACATACATACACGCCAAACACATAACCCTCCTTTTGGGCTTCGCCGCAGTCGGGTAAAAACAAAAGGAATGACACTACATACCCAGTTTTAAGGCATAATAACTTGTGAAAGAACAGTTACCCATTCCAAAGCGTAGATCATTCATTCATTCATTCAACCATTGAATGACCTGTAGCATGTAGGTCTAAAATGGCCACTTTATCCCCTGGTGAAGACAATATGAATCCGCTTCTTAAAAAAGCACAGGATCGGTCAACATGGTGATACTTGAGGAAGGTCCATGTCCTGAACTAGACATTTTTCGACTGATATTACGAAGGGTTTATTGTTATCAAATTTTAAATGATAATTTTTAAATTAATCTACTTTTATTGAAAATTAGTTGGCTAGTTAGTTGAAGTTTAGTGTGTAGGTCCTATCTATAACTGGGTTAATCAAGAGGGATCGGCAAAGTATTCAAATACTAATTAGATCTTCGTTCAGAACCAAGTTTATGACTTAAGTTTACGTTGCGTCTTGCTCCGGGACTTTGCAGTATTCAATCTTCTTCCTAAAAACAGTACTTATTTATCACAAGCATAATTTATTTTAATCACTGCAACAAAAAGGCAAATATAAATAAAGTTTTAAGGCAAAAAAATGGGTTAAACTTACAGCAAATGCTAAAAAATCAACCATTGATTTTTCAACATACATACCTAAATGTTTCTACGAAAATATAACTTAGTAAAATGTATACATTAATAGTAGGTAACGTAAAATCGTGACTTTATCAAAGTTAAAAATTCCGTTAAGTTTCAAACAGTTGAGATATTATGCTTATTAAATACTGTCTTAGTAAACCCGTGTAACCACGCTTAAATGTTTATTCAGATGTGCAAAAATCACATTAAAAACTTACCAAAAAAAGTATTAAAACTCAATATTGTCTACAAAACAATTCCTGAATACTTTGAAGACCATACAACAACATATTACTTACGTTTGAAAGAACATAAAAAGGTCCGTAGTACAAAAATAACACAATTAAACCGGCTCCAATTCCTTTATTATTATAAGTTTAAAATGTAGCTGAATATTAGGGGGTTGGGCCACAAAGGAAACTCTTCTTCCGAATGAATGACTTTTGTATAACGGCTGTGGGCCAAAATAGAGGTGATAGCGCTTTTTGACCTTTTCATTCTAAGGTTCAGTCAATAAAAGAGTTAGCGTGTAGGGATTAAATCAAAGTGTTTTATCTGGCTGGCAATTAGATTTTGCACTTCAAAATTACCTAAGACACGGGTAATAACACTCGCCCTTCCCAACTTTCTAGTGTTTTAGTTGAAAAGAAGCAGAAAATAACAATCTTTGTTGTGGCACATGTTTAGCACATCTATTTCAGAACAAATAATTGTTTGAACAATTTTGGCCATACCTCAAAGTAACAAAAAACTAACGAAGTACTGCATCATACTTTCACAATCAATATCTTTCAAAATTCAATTATGGCCTGAAGTGAACTACAACTGCTGGAACTTTTGCATGCAGAGTTGATAAAAACGGTGGTTACTGCGATCCTACATGGATCGCAGTAAGCTTGTGTTAAAAAGTTTAGTCAGTTTTTTATTAAATAAGTAAATTAGGTTAACTTATTCAAAATATCAGTCCTAATGGTATTTTTACCCGACTACGGCGAAGCCAAAACGACTACGGCTGCCCTCCATGATAATTATCAAATTATCTACTTACTAGATGATTTTTCTTGTGTAACACTTTTAAGACCGCGGTTTTATTAGTCTGCGTTTTTATTCGTGGTCGGGTTTTAGTTTTTAAACTTATTTTTTTTTTGGTTTACATTTGAAAAGAAAGTGTTCGATTCGTCCTTCACTTAGACCACAACAGACAAGGGCACATAACAATGCATCCCTGTTTCGCACGTGAGTTCATCGCATCGATCAAAATGATTTATTTGCATCCGATGAGGGTCAAACTTTGAGCCCTTATTACATTAATACTATTATCGAGAATGATTTTCTGAAGATTGATCTCTTGGAGCAACAATAATGTTGGATGTATTTATTTTTCGTTTTGCGTTTCCATTGTTCTCAGTCTTAAGGGAGAAGCGCCACCCGTCGGGGCTGTGGGTTGTTCACAAGTTACCGCGGCCTCCACATATAGGACTAAAAAGGAACATGGGTGGTTTTTTGTCAGTAGAAGTTTGACACTCCCTTTCGCTCTGCCTAAGAGCGGGAGGGGTTATTTGATGATTTGCAACCCAACACATCGATGGATGGATGTCACAAACCCTCACTCAAATCTTTGAATCGTTTTATGTTCGTAATTTTTTATTGATTTGATAAAACAAAAAATACGTATCCTATATTTTTCGATAATCTAAGAGACGAACTCATTAGAATCAAATTTTTTTAGCAAGTAAACTTCCCTATTCAAATCATAAAAATCATCAATCAATCCTCAAAGTTAATTTAATCCAGATGAATGACGTTTTTCATTAAATAGACACTGACCTGCAAATTACAACTACGTACAAAAAAAACTGACCTTTCCTTTGCGTACAGTCGAACAAGCTAATAAGTATACAGGGAGTTTTTTTATAATTCTATTACAAGGATTTTTTTTTGCAATTTTGTTTTATAAAGCGTTTCGCACTAAGCAACTTATCTCAAACGCTGTATCGTTTGGCATCAGTCTCTAAATGTATCTGTATAATCTTAAAAGTAAAATGTAAGTTAGCTGGCTGTATACTTATTGGCTGGTTCGTTACGACACGTATAGGTGTCGTAACTCGTAGGTGTATCAAATAGTACAGCAATGATTCGGCAGTTATATGTTTGCGTAAAAGGTAACAAGGGTGCGATTCTATTGTTATCAACCAATGGAAAAAGCCCTTTGGCACTTTATCCAACCCGGAAATTGTACCCAGGGCTGCCGAATGTTGTAAGAGATCCCGCAGCCTTGACATATAGGGCTAAGAAGGAACTTGGGTGGTTTTTAGTCAGTAGAAGTCTGACACTCACTTTCGCTCTGCTTAAGAGCGGGAGGGGTTATTTGATGATTTTCCATTCCCCCCCCCCCAAAAGGACCTCATTTTCAGCTTAGAGACCACTAATTCAACGAGGCAGTTGACACTAACATTTAATAATTCCATAAACAGTTTTATGCTATAAATTATAATACAATATTCTACTTATTTTCCAGAGTAAGCTGCGGTAATAAACAGAATAATAAATAGTAATAAACATATAAAGCAAATAGGAAGCAAGGCGGCGATAAAATGCAATCGTAACCAACGACACACAACGCAGTCAGCTTGTGTTAATTAGTCACTACTTATTTATTGTTATTTCTATTCTTTAGAAGAAATGAACTAAGTTAATAACAGAAGATACAGACGGTTTAGGCGGCGGTAAACGTCAGAAAAACCCAAATGACAGGTAAGCGAAATTACAGATTTGCGTAATGACTAATTCACAGAGTGACAGATCACTCTGGAATTGAATAAAAATCATCAAGTAATTATTATTAACACAATTAAAATAAAAATGAAAATTTATGTTCATTTATTCTTACTAATAAAGATTAGTCAGAATAAATGAACATAAATTTTCAAAAAAGTACATTTTTAAAATTTCATCAAATGGTAAGGGGCAGGCATCAACAGATGAGAAGATTACGTCAAAGGAATAGCTGGTCCGGTGTGATCCAGTTGAGCAAGAGACAGGAATACGTGGACGTCTTTAGAGGAGGCCTTTGTCGACAGATAGTTCCGTAGAAACGTCAAGTAACTAACGACTTGTTACTTTGGTTTTTATTAAGTAGGTATCTATTAATTGTAACAAAGGTAACAGGTATAAAGGCTTTAGGTCTATTTTTATTCTTGAGGAAAATATACAATAATTAAGGACAGGTGTCTAAAAAAAAAACTTAAATTCTTTAAAAACTAAAATATTAATCATGTAAATATGTATTTAAAGAGTCACTTCAACTTCGCAAAAGAGTCGCTAACTAGCAATTTCTTATCTCCCAAATCGATACATTGATAGCTATTTGATACGCATTTTCAAAGCAAACAAAACAGACAACGACCTAGAAACTCGAATACCTATTTTAAAGTAATCCCTTTCCGACTGTAAGTACTTTAGCGCACAATAGACAATACAAAGATTAATACTAGCGACATACAGATTACATGTGTGATATTATTGTACGGGACTGTACGGGGATACTTTTATAGAAACACTTACTATTGTGTGATCTGTACAAGGTTTGAACATTCAACAGTGTTAGCATTGAATTTAATTGTGGGTCGAATTTAATTTTGATTTTTATCTTAATCTTGATGTGTTTTGCATCGAGATAACAATCAAAATAAAACCCAAAAACAGTTAAGAATTGAAGAAAGTCATAGAATTGAACCCATAAATGTACGTTTGAGTGTGTACTATTTGAGGATGTATTATTTAACGTGTTATTAATAAACAAACAAATAAATACCAGCACCAAAAATAACAGGTTCGTGATAAAAAAAAACTTCAAAAGATCTTTAAAATAAATAACACAAAAAGTCCTAGTCATAAACTATTACTTTAGTTCAGAAATGCATAATTTCACAAGACGACGACGAACTAAGTTTTATTGATAAATACGACTAATTCTTTTTCATTCAAACCAATGATTCATTTTTAAAGATAACAAAATGCGACATATTATGGGTGTTTTACTCGTCTATTAATAATAATCGTAATAATGCATGTATTTTGTATCATAACGAAAAATAAGAAGAATAATTAATAAATCAGTTGGTTGTTTAAATTATGGTCTCATCAACGTACTATCTATCACCTTAGAGTTGTGTGACATAAAAAAAACACATTGTATATTTGGCAAAGGACTTGCGATGCTTCTCAGATAAGACAGAATGATAAACACGAAACTATTATATTATGATATAGGTAATGACCACGTGGACAACGTGTGTCACCAAAAACACATCAAGACAATGAATTTAATGGTTGAAACCCTTTTTATTATTTTTTGTTCACCCTTTTAAGGCAACCAAATCAATAAACTCCACAACTAAATCCGCAACAAATGCCATCAAATCTGCCAGTTCAATTTCAAAATGCCAAGCATTAACTGCCACAACATTTTACAAATCCAAATATTTGTGAAATACCGTTGTACCGGCCAGCGCAAATACCGCAAACGAATCGCCGGCTGCCCTACAGAAGGCCATTCGTTCACTGCGACGTAACGATAGACATTGCCCATTCGGAGCATAATTTAATGCTTCAAACGTTTTGAGTTATTGAATGAATGATGCTAAGATATGGGTGGTAGTTGTGCTTCAAATGAATAAACTAGGATTTAGGGTTTGTCGTTAGTAGCGTAGAGCTAATACTATTATTAAACAACTGAAGCAACCAAAAAAAAAAATATGTAAGGATCGTAACAGGTGGAATTCTGTGGCCTTTGCCCACTCCTTGGGAAAATGGAATAAGTTTATTTAATATGCCCGTTGGGGCTGCGGGATGTTGTAAGAGATATCGCGGCCTCAACATAAAGGGCTAAGAAGGAACATGGGTGGTTTTTAGTCAGTAGAAGTCTGACACTCCCTGTCGCTCTGCAGCGCAAAGAGCGGGATAGCCTAATGTTCAAATCAAACAAGAGGCAAAAAGCGAGTCACGAAATATTATTGTTAGAGCAAAGTTTACGCCTAAGCTCGCTAAGAGAACGCCTATAATGTAGTGAGGTAACAACCCGCTGTAGATAAACTTTTGGGTACCATAATTTGATCTAGATATTATAGCATAATAATATAAAAACAAGGAAAACGGCAGTATAATCAATCCCATCAAAATCTTCAGGAGAATAAATAAACATTGAGATGCAATAAATAACACACGCACACGTTTCCTTACACGCGATAGTGTTTATCATATAAAATATATTATGAGGAAAACTAAATAAAAAGGTGTTGTAAGGATCAAAAGGATGTTATTGTGGTCTGTATCATAATTTTATCATTTTCAAAAATAAACAGTTGCCAGAGTGATATATCGATTTATTCGAAGACTTCTTCTTCAACCATTGGCCAACATAAGCTGTAGGCTAAGCTATGTTAGCTTGTAGGTTTATCCAATCTATCCAATAGGGATGTTGTCGGACTTAAAACAATATGATTCTAATTAGTACGTCTTTTAGATTATCGAAAAATATTGGATACGTATTTTTTGTTTTATTAAATCCATAAAAATATACGAAGATACAACGCATCAAAGATTTGAGTGGGGGGTTGTGACGTCACTCACCGGTAAAAAATGTCATACTAATGTCTTAGAAAATGACGTCACACGAGTTTTCAAAGCACTGTATCGTCTTCATTGTTTGTTTACGTGAAAAAAGAAAAATAGTTGTCCAATATTTTTTGGAAATCTATTTGACGGACTAATTAGTTTTTTTTTTGTTAACAGCCCTATTACCGATGGCTACTTTTTGAGATTGTTTATCCACCTAATTTGTTATTACCCACATTTTCCCGTCTCATACGTGGTCTCCATTCCGCAGTTTCTTCTCCATCTTACATACAGTCTACGTCTACGACATGTTTGACCCACCCACTTCCACCTTGTGACTTGGATCAGGTTCATAGGCACCCGATTCACCTTGAACACGTTGGTTTATCGAAAGCACCCCTACCTAGTTGAATACGACGACGTTTAATATCGTGATCTTGTTCGATGACTTTTATCTCTTTTATCTGATTTCGTGCTGTGCTTCAATTTGAGAACCAGCATTAAGCCGTACAGTGTTTTTACCACGGCCTGCAGATCTGCCATGTTACTGGTGAAGATGCCAAAGCACACTTCGGCAAAGCACAGATGGATAAGCCTTCATAAAACCTTTACCTGTTAGAATTCTATTGGACTTTCTGCCATTCAATAGTTCTGAACAATTCATCGTCTTCTTTGTGAGTAGATTTAGTTTCTACGGCATCGTTGCTAGTAAATAGTTCTCTGACTACATATATATGTAAAGCTTACAAAACCAGATAATTAAGGCTTAACTTATTACACTCTAATAACAAGCAACCTTATACTTCATTTATTAAAGTATATTCTGCTACTACGCTATATGGGCACTCATTCGATTTCCACTTGTTGAAGATTACAAGGAATTACATTTTCAGTTCGAAATTACAGTCTGTGATGAGAATATCCTAGAAAATAGGTTCCTGATACCAATTACGAATATCCTTCCGAATTTTTAACGCTTTCGGTCCTCCTGCAATTTCGTATTCCGAGTGTTGTAGCGCATCCTGGAAAAGGCTTAATTTTGAGCTGTGGACTACGATTTGTAAATAAGAATCTTGTGTGACCAATATTATTTTTTCTTTAGGAGTACACAATTCTGTGTTTTGGGCTGCCAAATCAGGTGTTCCTACTTTAATATAATTTTGTGTTTGATAGAATATAAAATCATGAGCTTACTTTATGGTTTGGATTCGTGACTAATTTAAAAAAGATGGCTAAGGATCCATTAGCCTTGTTTTATAAATCACAAACCATAACACAGCTGTTAAGAAACCTCATCATTTTAGTCTGGAATCACACACTGTTGATTATACTACCCTATATTCTGCTACTTTTCTCTGTTCAAAGAAACCTAAAAACAACAGAAGTGGAGCAGATTTTACAAACTAATAAAATTCTTTACCTGTCACAAAATAGTTTTCAACACTGATAACTCGAGTACCCAAAGATCCTCTAGTCCCCAGGTCCTTCACTACGAACAGCGCTCAAAAAGCCCGACCACCATTCAAGGCTACTCTCATCCGCAGACAAAGTGGACGCATCATCATCATAAATATGCGTTATCACCGCAGCCCGCTCGATGTGGCCCCACGGATATTTCGATTTATGGGAATTAGGGATACCGTTCTGTTCGGATTATTTATGTCACACTCGCCCCACGCTGTATCTGCGTCAGTTTATTTGGACAGTTTTTCGAATGTATTATGTAAGGGTATTGCAGGCGTCGAGGTGTTGAAGTTATGTAGTCGATTTTATTTGAAATGGTGAATAAAGAGGGTTTACACTGCATCGGGGATCAATTAAGGTTAATTTGGCATAGATGATGGTGATCTGCGACTAAAAATTGTTTTACACAAATTGAGAACAAAGAATAGGGTATTTCACCAAAAAAATCTATTAGTCCGTCAGATAGCTTTCCAAAAAAGATGAAGACGATACAGTGCTTCGAAAAGTCGTGTCAATTCGTGTGACGTCACAAGTTTAGTACTTTTTTACCCACGAAGTGACGCCAAAAGCCCCCACTCATGATCTTTGACACGTTTTATTTTCGTAAATTTTTATTTATTTGATAAAACAAAAAGCACGTATCCAATATTTTTCGATATTCTAGCAGACGGCCTAATTAGATTTTTTTGGTGAATTCCCGTATTAGCTAAAGAAAAGAGGAGGGGGAAAAACAGGATGATTATTTTAAAGATCGGTAAGATATTTCTTCGATTTTTAGACGGGATATCAAATCTAAGAAAGAGTCTTGTTGAAATCTAAGGAAAAAGAAGGCTTTAATGAACAAAGAATTGTGCGATCATCCTCAAAACATTCTTTCTCCACATACATAGATACATATAATTTTTTATTTTAACTTCTAAAAATTATGATTCCATCAAGAGGTACATGTACCTAACAAAATGTAGAGTTACTATTAATATAGTATCTTTTAGTGGCCTAGTAGTCTCAAGCGCAACTACTGAGCGATTCGATTCCCAGGGCGGGCACAGTGATACTGGGTTTTTCCGTCAATCATTCCTCAATAGCAGCCACGGAGCCAGAATTTGTGTCCATTACAAGACATATGTAAGATAAGTCTGCGAGGTTAAAGTGGGACTGGGCGGGTCACATTTCCAGGAGAGGTCAGGACAGATGGGCCAAAACCGTCACACACTGGGTGCCTAAAGACGATCGTCGTCACCGAGGCAGACCCAAAAAACGTTGGCGTGACGATTTGGACTCATTCGTGACTGATTGACCAGAGAAGGCACAACACCGAGAGATCTGGAAAGAAATGGGGGAGGCCTTTGCCCAGCAGTGGGACAAAATAGTCTAACCAAAAAAAAAAAAAGACAAGACATAGGGTCGCCCCCTATTTCATTGGACTCAAACATAACTGGCAAAATATACGTGTACTATGTACTAGGCGCTATTTGATCTCTGCTTATCCTTTCGGAGATTACAGATGTACTGTTATGCTTTGTCATTAATACAGTTCTACACGATTTACCACTGAACGTTATACGAGCATAATTTACCCGTAAGTTAATTTGTCATGCGAGATATGATTGATGTTAAACTAAACATTTCCGGCAACAGTAATCATGATGTACATGACATAATATCGTCATTTCTGTTTTGTGTTTTGTAATGAAATACGTATTACCATGAAGGTGTACGAGAAGTCGTCAATCAAACATTCTGAGCATCAAACTAAGTGACCCTACGCAAAAGTTACTGTGAGAAAACGACTTTTTTTTGGGCGATCTCAATGACTCAATGTAACAAACTTAAGATATTGTGCTGATTAATGCATTAAATAGTACTGGTGTTATAATTAAGTAATGACATTAAAATTGGTGTTCGAAAAAAACCCTTTCAAAAAGTTGAAACTTTGTCCCTAATATCTCCGGAACAAGAAGGTAACTAGGTATTGTCTAAGGTAAGTTGTTAGTGCTTTTTGACGTCTTTGAGGGCTTATTTACATCCTTTATGCGATCTCTGGGAAGGAATATTTCATTGATTCCTGAAATAACTTGGAGTCAGTGGTTTGGGTAATATAATGTTTTAATTTATAAATAAGAGAACCAACAGGCATGTATATGTAATACAAAGCCAATAGTGCATTTCACCAAAAAAATCTAATTAGTCCGTCAGATAGATTTTCAGAAACTAATGGACACGTATTTTTTCTTTTTACACTTAAATAAAAGATGAAGATGATACAATGCTTCGAAAAGTCGCGTCAAGTCGTGTGACGTCACAAGGTTAGTACTTTTTTACCCACAAAGTGACCCCACCCATGATCTTTGACACGTTTTATTTTCGTCATTTTTTATTGATTACATAAAACAAAAAGCTCGTATCCAATATTTATCGATAATCTAACAGACGGACTGATTCGATTTTTTGGTGTAATACTCTATTACAGATTCTTACGAGTAAAATCAGAAAAAGTTGTGGGAATTTAGGATCACTCTAACAAGCAAGATATAGCCACCATTCACTATTTTTCTTCTAGAGAAAGTAGTAGTATTTGGCTTCTAGAGAAAGTAGTTTAATGGTGATGAATGGTGCATAAAGGCTAGATGGCATCAACATTATTATGAATCGTAAAATTTTATAAAACCATAGAAACAAAATTTGACGGCACGGTTGGCGCAGTGGCTCAAGTAATGGACTGCTGCGCTGCGTGTCGCAGGTTGATTCCATCACGGGACAAATATTTGTATGACCTACAGATAGTTGTTCCGGGTCTGGGTATTTGTGTATGTGAGTTTAAATGTTTGTGAACGCACCCACGATACAGGAGATATTCCTAGTGTGGGGCAACGTTCTATAAAAAAAAAAAAAATCTTCTGTTGTTTCAATAAAATATCTAAAGAGCGTGGAGCAAAAAATTCACAACTTCAAACTCACTTTCACTTTGAATAGTCGTTTCAAGAAAATGCAATGAGTTTTTTCTTTGGATTGCCAAAGTATTAATGAAAATTGCAGTTCGAATTGATTAAACATTCGTTTAACTTTTATTGTTGCTTTTTTTGTTTTCACTGTCAATGTTTGCAAGGTGAATAAAAACCTGGAGTAAACCGTGGTTATTTGTTGGGTGCAACAAGTAGGTACCTACTATATCAGTGGAGAGAATGTTTTTAGAAGGAGATGTACCTCCAGTTATGGACACCTTGCGGCTGTATTGATGACGCTGGGTGATGCCCTGCAGAATATTGTCTTTGTAAAAGATAGAAATCGCTGCTGTTTGAACTGATTCAAAACACTCAAATATATATGGGCAGATGATGAGTGATTTTGAATTGTCCACTGCCTAAAAAATGATCATTTTGTGGTTTTTCCAACAAAAAATATTTAAAATTCTACAATGTTACATTTAAATTACGCCACCCGTTGGCCTAGTTTTAAACTTTGTCTGAATTAAGCGTTTTAAGGTAAATCCTATCTCGCGACCTGCCTCACTTGTTTGTAGAAATTAATTAAATAATGTTAAAGTACGTGTAATTAAAAAACTCATATTGTTCTCGATTTAATTAAGTAAGATTCTGTCTTTATGTTGGGACAATGTTTTATTTATAAGAAGAAGTATTTAATGTGATTGTGATCAGTGTGTGTAAATTAAATTTTTGGTTCATAAGTTACGGTGAAGGAAACCCGTGAATAAATTAGACTAAATGAGCATCGGTGTGAAATAGTTAAACATTCCTCGATGTGCTTTCTTGTTTTATTAGAAAATCGCTAGCTGATACTACACTTACATTAACGTAGATAGAATATATATTTAAATACTCGAAGCTGTATTTTTTTGCAATTAACCTTGAATCTAATGTTACCGATAAAGTCGAAAATATTTCATAGAAATTTGATACCGCCTGTCGATGGCGTCTGTACTTAGTCGCTTTTTAAAGTTGCTAAGTTGTAAATGTTTGATCAAGCAATTTAAAGTTCACATTTCACTTTCAATCCCAAACGTGTGCGCACCCTTAGATCCGCATAGAAATTAAATAAATCTTCTGAATATATATTTTGTTACCCTCAATGCACCTTTATTAATAATCCGATATACCCACCATTAAAGTGTATTTGGAACATTTATTAAATTACACCAAAGCTTCATATTATATTACTTCAGTCCAAACATTGCACACAATAAAACTCCATGGGAGATTTTTTCTCATAATAATCTCTTTATCAAAAGAACCATAACACCGTGACGTTCTTTTATATAACTAAACAGTCAATAACCAACCTTTTTGATAAGAAATAAAGTGCAAAGTTACCAAAAGGATCGATTCAACATTAACATAATTTCATAACTAGGGGCGAACAGATTTCTAATAACATATTTTGATTTTTTTATTTCCCCTCTTTGAAAAGACATTTCGCATTGATGGGTGGGATAAAACCCGTCTGATTATGACCACGACTTTTGTTCGGTACCTACCCTATTGTAATAGCGTGATGTTTGTGAGTGGTCTTTAATACGGTGGGGAAGTTTCCGGTTACTATTTGGGGTATCTAGAAATAAAGCTTGTATTTCGGCTATTATGGATTTGTCGAAGGTCAAGGGACGTGGTTGGTTTAGCCAGAACACTTATACAGAAATAGAATAGACCTAGCAGGTTTACAAAAATAAATAATCTATACAGCGAGTTTGAATAAATTGTGAAGCTCTGTACTGTAGTCTAAAAATAGAATATGCGACACAAAAGATCCCCGATAAGTATATTTTTATGAAACGTTCATTCAGTTACCTTTGAGATTAAATAATTAGTGTGCTCTTTGAATATCTTTGTCTGATCGCTATTTATCAAATAAACTTTGTGTAACCTTCTAAATAAAATTATTTCTATAAGGCAGTTACAGTCATAGTACCTATTGCGTGTCAAAATGAAAAACTGTGATCAAGTACAATAAAATAAACATTTTGTAACAACACCATGTATCATGGTTAAGCGTAGAAAGCAAGAGAACATGGGACGTGGAACGTGGAAAGTGGGCGTAAATCACACACGGTACAAATATCGTTATAATATAAAATTGACCATAGATCTTATTGGAAGCATTATTGTTAATTGATCTCATTATAAAAAAAAAGAAAGAAAATCTGACACACGTCAATAAATAACACAATAGTAGGAAAAATAAAGCATAAAAGTATTACCACAATCGTTATTATCTGCCTAGGCTTATCCCAACTATGGTGGGGTCGGCTTCTAGTCTAGTCTAACTCGATGCAGCTGAATATCAATATTTTACAAGGACCGACTGCCTATCTGACCTCCACAACCCAGTTAATACTGGGTAGCACGATACCCTTTAGTAAGACTGGTTGTCAGACTTTCAGGTCATTGACTACACGACTGCCAAAGATCTATATAGGGTGTAAATCACTCCTTCACACATACGTCAACCAAGCATTCTGTACATCAAATTAAGTACACGTACACGTAAAAGGGCCATGGAGATAATTTAAGTAAAGTTATAACCTGAAAAACTAGTATTTACAAAAACAGCTGTTCAAAATTTGGAACTTTGACTCCCAATATCTCCATAACTAGGGGGTTCCCAGGTATGGTCTAGAACAAAAAAAATATCGTGAGATCGTCAGTGATGGGGAGAACAAGTGCCTGTCGTTTGCGTTAAAGGCTCTTTTACACCCTTTATATGGCAGCTGGGACCAACGACCGGCATAACGTGCTTTCCGATGCACAGAGGAAACTTGGTATGCAATGGGTGGTCACTCATCCACAGACCAACCTGGACAAGCGCTGCTTAATTTACCTTACCTATACTACTAAGCAAGGAGAACAGCGGTGGCCCAGTGGTGTCGACCCCGAATTACGAACAGTAGGTCGTAGGTTCGGTATCCAGGCAGGCGCATTACTTTGTGTAATTTATTTCGCCAACGCTGCTCTCAAAACGCTGAAGGAAAACATCGTGAAGAAACCGGCATGTGTTAAAATAAAAAAAATTAAAGACATGTGACATCTACCAACCCGCATTATGCCCGCGTGGTGTATCCATCCCTCGTCCATCCCTCTCCTAGAGAGGAGGCCTGAGTCCCTGCAGTGGAAACATTATAGGCTGATGATAATGATACCTACTACTAAGTACTACAACCAAGCAGTGACATAAGTCAAAGCAGTATAATTATTATCAGGAAATAACACTTCTAAAAAAGGAAATTACTCACACAGTTACCACATTATACCGAAGTTCCCATGACACGATAATGAAAGAAAGCTAGCCCTCACAAATAAGGTAAAATGAGGCAAACGGATAAAAGGGCTTCATGCGTCGAATCAAGAGGCTAAGTCATTGCTTTCAAGGGTCATTACTTGGCCCTTTCCCTCGTGTTGATTTTTATAACACAAGGGGTATTCAGTGATAGAATTTTATCAGTATTTTTACTAGTTTATTGCACTAGTAATTTGCTAAAGATAGTGTGACTAGGTGGAGCGCGGTAGGGGAGAAAGGCTCCTTAAAGCTAACAAACGGGATGTCTAACTCCATGCAGAATGTTTTAAAACAAAGTTATTTTGGTCCTTTGTGCAGAATCAGAAACATGAAACTCTTCTGGGTTATGTTATAAAAGTACCGAAAACAAGACGCCATTGGAAAAGGACCCTTTTTTTGGGGTTGGGAAATTATCAAATATTAAATAATCCCCTCCCGCTCTTGGGCAGTGCGAAAGAGAGTGTCAGACATCTACTGACTGAAAACCAGCCATGTTCCTTCCACTCGCGGTATCTCTTACAACAGCCCGCAGGCCCGACGGGTGTCGGCCCTTGCCCTTCCATGTTGCTGACAACTTTTCAGTCGTCGTCATATGACGGACGGACGGCGAGATAGCCCATTACTCATTGTCCACAGGTCCACAGGTGCGCAGTAGTACATTGAAGCACGGCGCTGCACTTCAAGATCGACTGGACGTACCCCTGCCAGTACCGGTAAGGCTTCAGTACTAACCGTCCTATACGGTCCGGGCCGGACGCGAGAGGTCGCCGCCGCCTGGAAAAGGACCTTCAAAAAAAAAAAATATATAACATAATGATCTGAATAATCTATAAAGTAAATAATGGCAAACTCAAACTCAAAGTATTTATTAGACCATTACAGTAATTTTTGAATGTCAGAAAAGCAGAAAGCTACGGTCTTAGGTATAATAACTTGAAAGTATGTAGTTGCTAATTCTAAAGTGAATATTATTAGTATTTGTGCCATACAATAAAACTTTTGGTCAAAGCATATGCTAAAACGTGGTTTTTATTTAGCAATTCCTGTAAGACATTCTCCAGACTGTCCGCTTTATAGCGAAAATACTTAAGAATTCTGATCACACAGAAAACAAGTAATTGCAAATAGCTCAGCTTAACTATCCAGCAATGAAATTCTCTAGTAAAAAGCTTAAGAAAACAATAAAATTTCCGCAAACTATCTTTCAAGAACACAATGGGATTCCGACTTTTCAAGTGCCAAACAATAAGTTCTTTGCGTGCAATTCCGTAATAAAAGCTCTTGGAGTGCAAAGGACAATGCGTTTTAGTACGGAGCACTTTTGTTGTTCGTTTTCTGTGACAGGTACCTGAGTTTCATTATGGAAACTGGAGTTTGGGATGATTTGAAGAGGTTACTAGAAATGTTGGATAGAGGAGTTCTGTCCTAGTATTTGAGTGGTTAAGGGAATTAGAAGTGGGTACTGGTGGGAATCTCAAAGAAGTAGATAGTTAGCATATTTAAAAATACACTGGTATTATTGTTTTCGGTGAAAAATAGACTTGAAACAATAAGATATCTAACGTAGTAATGTTCTTATGGTAAGATTTATCAACAATTTAAAAAAAAACCAATCGCAATAAAAAAAGAAACATTTGAGCTCACTCAGTACTTGACTTTTCGTTTCACACAATAAATCTTCGCACATCCATAAAATAAATCAACAACATTCACTGCTGTAGGTCTTTCCCCTCAACGGAACCCCTGAACCAATAACGCAGTTACATTATAAATAAACAATTTCAACAAAAAAGGCCAAACAATAGCAAAACAACAATAAATGAAGTCAGGTAAAACGCTAACAAAAGCAGACATATACTAAACAAGACACGCTAATACTCAACAACTATTAAAGGTTCATTGTTCTTACATACAATAAGAAGTATAGTTGGAAGGATCCTCATAAAACTAGCGTTAAGATCTTATTATAGAACATTTAATGTGACAAAGGGCTAGCCTCTTAACGGGGTTTAATATACCTGTGTTGTTTATTGCAGTACTTGTGGAATAAGATGCAGCTCTTGTGAATAAAATTAATTAACCTGAGCGTTTCGATGAAAACAAGGAAAGAGAGGAAAGACGCGCAATGGACGATAACCATACAATCAGAACTGTGGATTGAGGAACAAAGAAAACTGTGAATAAGATAATATAGGGTAAACAATTAGAGGAAGATGAAAAATATACTTAATAATTTTAAGAGATAATAAGGAACAAAGTTCACCAGATTTATTCAAATAAAAAAAATGAACATATTAAGGCGATGAAGATAGTTAATATTTAAAAGAGAATAAAGGTGCCATCCAAAACAGAATGCCTAGAAAAAACGTTGTTATTTTCAGGGATGATAGAAAAGTCAATAATGTGGAGTATCACGTGGCTTATAGCAGCCGCTCGGGTTAATCTTTAGTTTGAGCCACGTTTTCCTAGCCTAGTAATGGATGGTTTACCACCCATTATAATACAGAGTGGGGGGGGAACTGGTGTCAGCGTAGTCTGCTACGCGGACGATACGCTGGTGCTAGCTCAGGGTGGGTCGTACGAGGCGGCGGCCGACAATTTGACACGCGGGGTTGCGATAGTCGTAGAGAGGATCCGGCAGCTGGGTCTCGAGGTGGCGCTTCACAAGTCGGAGGCCATGGGCTTCCATGGACGTAGGAATGCGCTGCCGTCGGGATCCCAGTTAATGGTGGGAGGAGTTCCCATCGGCGTCGAGTGTACTTTGAAGTACCTAGGACTCGTCCTCGACAGCCGGTGGAACTTCGTGGAGCATTTTCGACGTTTGGCTCCCAGACTGGAGCGGGCTGGGGCTGCCTGTAGGTGGCTCTTGCCCAATCTGGGGGGGCCAAACGCCTCCTGCCGGAGGCTCTACGCGGGGATCGTGCGGTCCATGGCCCTTTACGGGGCACCGGTGTGGGCGCCTGCTTTGAGGAAGCGGGCCACCCACTACCTGAACGTGCCCCAAAAGGTCATGGCCGTAAGGATGGTACGGGGGTACCGCACGATCTCCCGCGAAGCGGCGAACCTCCTTGCCGGATTGCCGCCGTGGGATCTGGAGGCGATAGTCCTCGCGCGCCTGCATCAATGGCGCGCGGAGGCGCTGCGCCGGGGGGTCACTCCGCTGCCGCGGCAAATTGCTGCGCGGCGGACAGACCTCTGGTGCGATCTCATGGCGACATGGAGACAGCAACTGTCGCAACCCCGTGCAGGGCAAGCCACGATAGTGGCGGTAAGTCCCATCTTTGAGGAGTGGCTTGAGAGGCGCCACGGCGCCCTCACCTTCCGTCTGACGCAGGTCCTCACTGGACACGGTTGTTTCGGGAGGTACCTGCACCGAATCAGGCGGGAGGAAACGCCCGGATGCCACCATTATGAGGATCGGCCGGAGGACACGGTGGAGCACACAGTGGAGGTGTGCCCCGCTTGGGCGGAGCCCCGCCGTGTTCTTGTAGCGGCGATCGGCGGCGGCGACCTCTCGCGCCCGGCCCTGGTGCAAGCCATGGTCCGGGGCGAGGAGGAATGGGACGCCGTTGCCTCCTTCTGCGAAGCAGTGATGCTGGCGAAGGAGGTGGCGGAACGCGAGAGGGAGAGAACCTCTCGTCCCAGCCGCCGCGGGAGGCGCTCCGGGCGTCGGGGGTCCCGCGATGACCTCCGGCCACCGTAGACGCCGGCCTGTGGACGGTGAGTGATGGGCTAACTCGCCGTCCGTCCGTCTCACGACGAAAACAGGCCGTGTCGACGGCGCGTTCGTGTTCCACGCGCGCCTCAAAGAGATGTCAGCAACATGGGAGGGGCCCGAAAGGGCTGACGCCTGTCGGGGCCGCGGGTAGTCCACCGGTTATCGCGGCCTCGACATAGAAGGCGAAGAAGGAACATGGGTGGTTTTTAGTCAGTAGAAGTCTGACACTCCCTTTCGCTCTGCCCAAGAGCGGGAGGGGTTATTCGATGATTTTACACCCACCAAAAAAAAAAAAAAGTGGGGGGGAACTTACTACAGAAAACATGTTAGGCTGTTGGTACCGGCTGCAATTGTAGATCTTTGATAGTCGTTAAGTAGTCAGTGGCCCGTTAGGGATATTAATTACTTAAAAAATATGATTCTAATTAGTCCATCTTTTAGATTTTTGATAAATATTGGATACGTATTTATTGTTTTTTCAAATCAATAAAAAATGACGAAGATACAACGCGTCAAAAACCGGCATTAACCGGTAAAGAATGTCATACTAATGTCTGAGAAAATGACGTCACACGAGTTTTCAAAGTACTGTATCGTCTTCATAGTTTGTTTATGTGAAAAAAGAAAAATACGTGACCAATATTTTTTTAAATCTATCCTGTATTGTCTGATAACAAGTCTCACCAAGATGTATCGTATTCTACAACCCAGTTGTACCAACTGATATGAATGAATGTTGAATTGAGTTAATCTATGAAAAATCAATAACCACGAAAAGTTTTTTGGCAGAAATAGACTTACCACTTATATAGGCCCTCGATCAGAATGAGAGCAAAGTTAAAATATCGAACTTACTATTAATAAATGTCCTAAATCGATCGATAAAGTTTAACTTTAGTTCGCCATTCAGTCCAATTGTGTCGGATATTTTGCTCGCCGACACGCTATCTGACTGGGGACGTCCAAAACTTCATTTGCTGGTTTGCGGTTTCCAATTGAGATGTCGTCGGCTACAAGAGCCATCAATTCTCTGACAGAATATGTGGCTGGCAAATTGACACTTGCTATTTCTGCTGCATTTTGCGTATCTTTGAAACATTCATCTATTTTTACTTTTTTATCAAATTCTCTTCTTTCTCTCTCCCTCTCTCTCTCTTTCTCTCTCTCTCTTAATCTACGTTTTACTTCAATATCAAAGTTTTTGGCTTGTTCTGGTGTTATTTTCACGTGTAACACATAACATGACATCAAGCCCCGAAGGGTTAGGTAGAAGTGTACCTATCAAATACACTCACATTTCGTCAGTTATGTTAAAGATTCATGTAATAGAGGGCGACCCTATTGGCATCATCATCAGCCTATAATGTTTCCACTGCAGGCCTCCTCTCTAGAAGAGGGATGGGCTATAATCCACCACGCTGCGCTGGCCCAGTGCGGGTTGGTAGATGTCACATGACTTCGATTTTTTTTATTCTAAGACATTTCTTCATGATGTTTTCCTTAAACGTTTATTGGTTTTATCGGCATCAACCAGGCACTAATCCAGACTCCGTGGCTACGAATAAATCTCTGATGAATAAACGAATAAATCGGATCCAGCACTTTATGCTCAGCTGTCGCTCTTGCAACCACTAAACCCACGAGATTATTTTAGGATTCTATCCACTACATCCAATGACGTATTATAAATAGACACGTCATGAACTAACATCGCGGCGCTTCAAAACGGCGAAAATATTAGATAACTACTTATACGCGTAAAGAAAGGGAAAGAAAATATGACACCGTACAGCGGGATGCCTGTTTTCTTTATGTTTTGCACAGGTTTACACACACGATTTAAGAACAAACGTAGCGTCGCGCGAGAGGTTGGTGCGTAACTAAGTGCGATGTGGTCAATTGGCTTCATTTCATGTTGTCATTTTTGAGGGCGGACAACGTATCAATAGTTTTAATATATCATTGACTACATCATACCATATGATTGTGCTTTAAACGTATCAATCTAAATGTATCTGCTAAGCCTTTTATTGTAATCACATTTAATCATTTTAACAGTTCCTTTTCTATTTATAGGTTTCTTTGAAACGGTTCGTATGCATGTACGTAATACTACTTCGGTTTAATTTATTATTTAAACCACCCACTTATCTTTAATAATAATATAATCTAAATATAAAATTTGAATACCACTCACCCACTCACTATGTTATCCTGAGACTATGACGCCCACAGAATTTGGCAGAAAGATTTTTACAAGATGTGTACTTGTCAGCTTAGCATATTATTTTTTTCCATCCAAAATATTGTAAAATTCTTAGAAACCACAGTCACGGTTCTTCTCTATCATGTGCTAGGGATGTTTTCTGACTAAACAAAAAATGATTCTGTTTAGTCCGTCAGTTAGATTATCGAAAAATATTGGATACGTTTTATTTGTTTCATCGAATTAATAAAAATGTAATAAGATAAAATGCGTCAAAGATCATGAGTGGGAGCTTTTGACGTCACTACGTGGAAAAAAATGCAGTGCGATGTGACGTCACAAGAGTTTTCGAAGCACTGTAATGATCTTAATGTCTAAATTTAAAAAGACAGAATAATTAGATTATTTTTGGTCAACTATCCTATTATTACATACTCTGATGTAGTTTTTATGGTGCCTATGGGCCTCTGGTTTGACTTTATATGTTGTTGTTAAATGTCGATGTTTGTTGTCACGATGTTTTCATTAACCGGAGCAAGTGATAATTACCATAATAATACAATACGCATCCGAAAAATCAATGAATGATATCTAGTCCGACGGAGCCACCACTGAACTAGCATTACTTAAGTCGTGGAAAAAAATTATAATTCATTTAGTCATAAGTAGTCACAAAAACGTTAAAACTTAAGTAAACAAAGTATAAATCCATCCTAAAACATCCAAGAGGACTTGCAACTACTTTTATTACACGTTAAAATGCTCGTGGACGTGACTCGGACATACATTTATATACTACTAAAGTCTTACAAGGAACAAATTCTACCTGTGCGTGACTACTTGATGCTTTCCTTGCTACGAACGAGGAAATTTGGCGTAAGATTTCGGACATGACTACATAAAGCCACTTTCTCAGTGTTAAAAGAGTTGAATAAGAAATGAAAATGTTACCTTTGGTATTGGCTTTTGAGTGTAGATTAATTTTCAGTGTAAGTGCTTTGAATTAAGTAAGAAAAAAAAACAAACATGATTGGCTGAGGTAAATTATTTATGTTAATTCTGTAAATAGAAATAGTTTTTTTTGTTTTTGGCGGGTGGAAAATCATCAAATAACCCCTCCCGCTCTTGGGCAGAGCGAAAGGGTGTGTCAGACTTCTACTGACTAAAAACCACCCATGTTTCTTCTTAGCCCTCTATGTCGAGGCCGCTATAACTAGTGTACAACCCGCGGCCCAATTGAAATAGTCTGACCTCGTGTTACATAGGACAAAGTGTCTTTCTAACCCTTTGGAGATTATAGGCATCATCATCATCATCATCATCATCAGCCTATAATGTTCCCACTGCAGGGACTCAGTCCTCCTCTCTAGGCGAGGGATGGGCTATAATCCACCACGCGGGCCCATTGCGGTTGGTAGATGTCACATGTCTTCGACTTTTCTGGTTCTATGAGATTTGCTCGTTTTAAATTACACAAGTTAATGCGCCTGCTTGGGTTCGAATAGAATAGAATAGAATATTTGTTTATTTGCTTAGAATGTAGGTATTTACAATAAGGTGGTTACATCAAATCAAAGAATCCTTGTACAATCTACCATTTTGGCATGCAAATATTGATGCTGTTCATCATCAGCCATGAAACAGCTACAACTTATCGAACCCATCACTTACTGTTTTTTAGTCCAGGCCGCCACGCATGCAGGCAGGCAAAGAATTCTAAGGCCAGATTGCACCAAAAATCCCTACGTTTGGCGGTAAATCCAGTGTTCTGCCTCTGTCAACTTCAAATGGTTGACAGAAATATACGATGATTTAAATTCACTCCACGTTTAATACTTTTTGTGATTTGTGGTGTAAACAGACCTTGATATTTCGTGCTTTAGGTTGTCGTTTGACAATAGTTTAATGAAAAGTTAACCTAACAGAAATACATTTAAACTAGGTGAGTCTCACCCAGATTATTTTTATTTTTTGGCGACATGTTATCCATTTAATATTTTACTTTTGCAATTTCATTAATGTTTGAACTTAATTTCAAACATCTATTCATTATGTTTAGAGCAAGAAAATGTCGAAAACAACTTGTATCTTCTAGAAATCAATACAAAACGAAAACCAATTTTTAAAAAAAACTTGGTCAAGAGTGGTCTGTTAGAACTCTGGAAGTATATAACAAAACACCACAATGTTCTAAAACTTGTAAACCTCTAGTCGGTCAGAGAAAATACTAGTTTTCTAAACCCCAGTATTTTGCAGCGAAGCGTAACTAGTAACAACTGGCAGCTGCAACATTAAACAAAAGCTTCCACATACTTAATATTAGATTACCGTCCGAGATTTGCTTTATAATTCTGATAATTTGGAAGATAAGAACAATCAAATTTAGCCAAAATATCCATTGTTTAGATACACCTACCCCTGATGTAGGTCTACATTTAGGGATGTCAATGTCTAGTGATTTATTGTTCCACGAATTATACTTTTTTCAGTTTAACTTAATGTAGCTGAAAACCATTATCTTACATGGAGCTCTACAAATGCCAACGGCTTAACGTGCTTCCCGAGTTGCGCAGGAAACTTGGTATGAAATGAAGTGTCACCCATCCACGGATTAACCAAGGCAAGCACGGCTTTACCTTAAGATTGGCCTGACCAGGTCCAAGAAAAGCTCTTTAAGTCCTTAGTTCCTTTCCCTAATGAGTCTCCATGAAGTTATACTCCACGTGACGTGACGTCAGCGCCAACCCTAAGGCGCCGTCATAAACGGATGAGTCACAAACGCCACCTGCCTTCAATAATGTTATTAAACAATCTATACGCCCGCCCGATAGCAAACATGGCATTATTTGATTATTTCTATACGAAAAGGATATTGTATTGAATTTTTATTACGGTGTTTAGTCATAGTAACGTAATTACGTTATTATAGAAAGTGGTTTGGCTAATTTAATTGGTTAGCTTTATCATCATATTTATCACTATTATGTTTGTAACATCCGAGCTTGGCTGATGGATTCATGATCGCCGTTAGATAACAAAATAATAATATAATATACTAATTTACTTAAATTCTCTCATCACCATATAGTACGTAGTCACGAGCAATAATACAGTTCAAACGCGAATTTCTCGTGAAATAACGATTGGATCTTTGAGATATGACCTTTTATGGTAAGTGTGGAAACTAATATTCTTGAACCTTTATTCAAGAATATTAGTTTCGTTACATGACAATGAAATCAATCATTTGACAAAAAAATCCTTGTAAACGTTGTTAAGTGTCTACATATTAGAGCTGCTGACCGTACAATTTCAAAAAAAAAATTATCAAAACAAAATTTCGATACTACTTATCTTCTTAATGATTAGATTCATCATCTGCCTAGCCTGTCCCCAAGTATGTTGGGTTTGGCAACCAGTCTAACTGGGTGCATCTGAACACTAGTATTTTACATGGAACAATTGCGTGTCTGACCTTCACAACCCAGTAAGTATTATACTTATAACATAACTGGCAAAAAGTAAATACATCTACTATTGCGTACACCACTGCTTTGCCCTACACCAAATACAGGCATGATTCAAGATATCCACGAGATGCTCAACCTCACAGCATTAACTTTTGCCTGAGATTCCTTCTGCCGACAGACAGACATCAATTTCATTTCAACCATATTATTCTGCACTTGTCCCTTGAATCGAAGACTAAGCAGATAGTCAAAGGTATTCCTGCTCGGTACTAAATCTCGCCAGGCCTCTACGGGTCCCAAGAGACATCATTAGTGCCGGTAGTCGAAAGTATATAGGTAGTGACTAATAAACCCCTCACTAATCATATAGCGTCCAAGATATATTACCCTAGTATTTTCCCCGCAAACATTGGAGCATGTTTCTCGGCTAATTTGCGGGTCAGCGGAGTCTAAGCATATATGAACTGATTTGTTTGTTTAGGACTGAGATGAGCAACTTAATTATTCGTGCCATGTTTCTTTTTACGGGCGGTAAATAAATCTGTTCTAAGATCTTGGTTTGGAATGATTTATTTGATGTGAATTGAAGGCTCAGATTTTTAAACACTAAGTTTTGGTTCAATAAGGTCCACGAACAATAATGTACTCGTAAGGCAAGGTTCAAACTCGAATTTCGCGTGAAATAACAGTTGCAACTTTAAAATATGACCTACTTGTGATAACATGGGTTCCAAAATTATCTTTTTAATTCGTAAATGACAATGAAATCAGTACATTACGCGAAAATTGCTTCTAAACGTTTGTAAGTAAGTATTATAACCACAAATAGTACATGTAGTGTTAGCCTATAATTAATTGTTACGCTTATAGATGCACCTATATCCAATGTTTTGTGAAAAATGTATTGTGTAAACAATTGTTGGTTAACCTAATAAATAAATAAATAAGTAAGTATGTGGATATTTATACTCGTGGCTGCACAACACATCATTACGTATTTAAAACATAGTTATATTTGTGCTAACTACAAACGATTGACATAAATTATACTACATTTTTAGGATTCCATAGTCAATATGGAACCCTTATAGTTTTGCCATGTCCATCTGTCTGTCTGTCCGTCCATCCGTCCGTCCGTGCGCTCTATATCTCAAAGACTTAGTACTAAAAAGCTGTAATTTGGCATGAATACTCGTATTTAAATGAGCTACGACGACAAAGTCCAAAAGTAAAAATAAATTGAATTTTTTTTACACTTTGTATTAAGGATGTTTTTTTTTCTCGCAAAGTCCATTGTGTGAGATCGTTAGATAGGTCTTTAAAAAACATTTGCTCAAACAGTTTATCGATTAAGGGATTCGTTTGTTAAATATTAAGCTTTAAAGTGCAATTTTTTATTGGACTCCAGTATGCCAACCTAAACCACCTATACGGGATGTGTATGGGCTTCTGAAAAAATTCATGGTAGTAGCATTATTTATAACGAAAATAAAAGGAAAACTATCACAGCTAAGTAGGCTTTACAAGTTTACGAGTAATAGTCGACCAACTTATAAAATGTACTTGTATGAAATATTTTCCTATACATAATGTGTGAGAGCGCAGGTCTCAAAACTGCAAATGTAAGTTTGTTTTATTTTTACACTAAAAATCATCGTTCGAAGGCAGGTACGCAGGGTAGTTAATCAGTTTAGTAAGTTTTCATATTTTGATGGGCAACTACGGAATCCTACATCGTGCGTGGTCTGACATGCACTTGGCCGGTTTTTTAATTCTTTATTAGCGCTAAAAGTTTGGTTTATATATAAATAATTATTAAAATTACATTTTATGTAGAAAAAAATAATACACAAATCACTGTACATTGACATATTGGTACAAATTATCGTACATTAGGAATACATTTAGTACTTAACACATGATCCACGTAGGCCTAAGTGTCTATAGATAGATCTCTCGATTAATACGTACGGTAAGTTTTTCATGTCACAGCTGAAAGTAGTGTGTATTATTTTCAACTGTTACATTTACGATTACGCGTATTCGCTATTAAACAATTCAAAGCTTTTAACGACCCAAAACTTCCAAAAACTCAAAATAAAAAACCTTTCTGAACGGAGAGACGGAAAAAATATTAGGGAAGTATCTCTCAATCTTCTTACTAAGATTTCATGATATTGGGAAAGGGTATTAGGGATGTTATTTCGCCATATTCAGAAAATCATAGCAAATCCTCTTATGTGTCTGGAGTTCACCCTAAATTATTTACATTACCTCGGCTGTCCATTACAGCCCCTGAACGCGTCCACTCCCCTCTAGTTTCGGGCATCCACGCCCCGCGTCGCACAGCCCAGTTGTCATCTCGTACTCGATAAGGGAAGCACGCGCGTCCGCTCTCCTAGTGGCTTGAACTTTACGAATTCATCGCTTCGTTGTCCGAACTTGAGCCTTTTTTTTCAAGTATTTATTTAGTGGGTTTGTGTGAAGTGGTTAGAACGTGTTGGGATTTTCAGAGGTAAGGTTTTGTTATTTTGTTGCCTATTTTTTATGGGTTTTCGTTGTCTGTCTTAAATTTAGTCCGTAAAAAATTGTGGACGTAGATAGTTTATTTATTTACACTCAGGCCTTGACCCTTGGGTACATTCCGTTTAATTCTGATTTTTGATTAATTAATTTAATTAAAATGAACGCATAACATTATTTTTTATTCAAACCTTCCTTGAGACGAAATGTTATTTATTTTTCGCAAATTTAAAAAAATGTCTTTACAATTTTGTTAAATAATAGCGGTACGATTGGCTATAATTAAATTTTTATTAGAAATTTAGCTATGTATGGTTTGTTTTGTTTTAAGCCACGTTGTCGATAGAGTTAAACATATTTTTTAATTCCTGTTTTTTTATCAAGACGATATTTCCAACATTTTATTATACTAAGGTTACACATAACATCATAGGTCAACATTATTCGTAGTAAATGTAGTATAACTTTATTCACCCTGAAGCTAAATACGTATACGTGCATTTACATGATACATAGCAACAAAAATGTAATTATAAATGTTAATACTATTATTATTTGGCTGTCCGTTCATCCTGCTTCGAAACCTGTCACCAGGTCTATTCATGTTCTTATATACATTACGGATCTACCTGTATGGCATGTCCATCTAAATTTCAATCGGAATATTGGCTTTAACCAGACATGGGAATAAGCAGAACCTATTAATTTATTTATCCTTAGTTCAAGGAAGTAATGTTATCTGACAAAAGAGATGTTTACTGACTAAAAATAATGCGGTTCTAATTAGTCTGTCTGTTAGATTATCGAAAAATATTGAATGATTATTATTTGAATAAAAATTGACGAAAATAAATCGCGTCAAATATTTGAGTGGGGGTTTGTGACTTCACTGACTGGTAAAAAATGCCATGCTAATATCTTAGAATATGACGTCACACGAGTTTTCAAAGCACTGTACCGTCTTCATTATTTGTTTCCGTGAAAAAAAATAATACGTGTCCAAAAAAAAAATTATGACGACGTATATCTAAGAGTTCGTGGCTAAATAAAACATCTGCACGGGTTATCTGTAAGGTTAAGTCGCACTTGCCAAGTTTGATGTGCCCCGGTGATCATCATTACATTGCGTGTTTCTCCATGCCACGGAAACCGCGATAAACCGTTGGTAGTTGTAACAGTGTAGCCTGAATGTCTGACAACCAGTCTTAAAGGTTATCGTAATCATCATCATCAACAGCCTATTAATGTTCCCACTGCTGAGACACAGGCCTCCTCTCTTTTGAGAGGGAATGGGCTATAATCTACCACGCGGGCCCAGCGTTGATTGGTAGATGTCACATGTCTTTGATTTTTTTGGTTCTAAGACATGCCGGTTTCCTCACGATGTTTTTGAGAGCAGTGGTGATTTGCCAGATCAGTAGCCGGTTTGGAACACAGCGCCTGCATTTGATGGCTTTCTAGAAAACTTGTATAGAACTTTTGTGTGCGCTCTCCACTGACTAGCATTTCCAATTATCCAACTTCGGCCTAAATAATATGTCAAACATAATATAGTTTACCTACTACAAATTTACTAAACATAATATCAAGCCTGTAATCCTCTGAGGCTTAGGCAGAGGAGTACCTAATAGTACACCCACGTTTCGCCAGTAATGTTAAAGCTCCATGAGCCTATTGCTATCGACGGACACAGGTCTAAACTTCTAAGCTGCTACGAAAATATTCTTGAAGGAAAAACCCAATAACACTTTGCTCGACTGGGAATCAAACCTAGAAAGTCAGGCTCACCTTTACGACCTCTACACCAACAAAGAGGCAGTCAGTGTTATTTAGTAACAGAAACATATCAGTCAATTTATTACCCGTAAAATCTGAAACTAAGTTAAGCTTTGTCCCCATTGTTTCCATTTCAAAATGGCTGATGTTCCTCTTTACAAGTCCATTGCTCCATCCATTGACACAGGATATGGGGATTATCTGTCAATCGAAATTCATCTCGATTTATCATGGACAATCGGGTATGACAAGTATTGTAGTGATTGTAGTTTATTTCGAGTTATATTGGGGTCTCATTCTCAATGTTTGTTAATAGCTTTCAAACGCAGTTATGCGGAGTTATTTAATCATAGCAACGTACTACGGGGATTAAAACTATACTATGTTAGAACAAAGATAATTTACTTTTTATTCTGAAAAGCCAGTAAACCATTAATACTAAATTAAGTCATCTTTTAGCAAGCCCAATCCAGAGTTTGTCTCCTCGAGCGCATTAAGCACCGTAAACATGGATCGTAGATCATGGTAGACCGAGCTACAGTACGAGAAAATGGAACAATAAAATAATAACTTGTGATCTACAGAGGTCTAAATTTACCGATAGTCGTATAGCCATTTAGGTGTGAAAAGGGTACCTAACTTCAGACAGTGTCAGACTTTTGCATTAATTATACCTACTAGTATGTTATTCTATAAGTACCTACTTCTCATATACCAAAGTCCATACATAGTTACTTCATGCCTTTTCATTTTATTGGTTAGCAATCAACCATACGGCTCATTTGATGAAAAGTGGGCACCACCACCTAATTTCTCAGGTACGGTTACATCTTACAGGCAAAGCTGGAATGTTCGTAATTACACTGGCATCCAAAATTATTAATATCCCTACGCACCATAGAGGTAGTTCTAGGTATCTATGGGTAGCAGTTTCTCGGACGAGACTCCTTAGAAATCACGATTAAACTTGGTTGTAGTATTTTTTTTAAACTAGGCATCACCGCATTTCTTGACACAAAAGATATTTAAAATCCATTCATCTCTCTGTATTACAATAAGGCCCATGACAACGTGGACAACGAACCCCTGCGGCCGTTTACAGAAATACCATTCGTAACCAGTTGCGAATCAAGAAAACTGTTTCCTAAACCACATCTGACCATCTTGATGATTAAGTTTTGTAACCAGTCACGCTAAAAGATTTATTTTTCCTCAAAAAGTACCCTTAACGCAAACGAAAAGCATTTGTTCTTCCTACCACTGTGATATTTTTTTTGTTCCACGCCATACCTAGGAACCCCTAGTTACAGAGATATTGGGGGTCAAAGTTACAAATTTTTCACAGCTGTTTTTGTAAATACTAGTTTTTCAGTTCATAACTTTACTTAAATTACCTCCATGACCCTTTTACTATTCAAAGCATCCACTAGCACAATGATTTAAGAGTGCTACATTGAGTTTTACCGTAAAATGTGATTTTTGACCCCAAAAAAAAAGTCGTTTCCCAGCAAAAATTTTGCGTAGGGATACTTAGTTTGATGTACAGAATGCTTGGTTGACGGGTGTGTGATGGGTTGATTTACACCCTGTATACTAACCTCTCACATTTAATTATATTTGTACAGATAAATCACTGAATAATTAATAGGAGATAAATATTATGTTACCTTCTTTTGTGTTCCAGAGCTCAAGGAGCTTATTTACTTATTCAGTATTCATCTAAGATAATCTTCAAAGTCCTTTGCCATCGAAATGTATTATTGCTTTTTGTAATTTCTTGTTTATTAAGTAAGTACTTGGAAATTACGTGTACCTTCATAAAAATAAATACATTTTCGAAGATTCCCGAAGTTTCAGCCTTAAGATGAATACATATTGTAATAGTCTCGATGGACCTAATCCAATATTAGGTACACAAAGACATAATGGCATCGTAAAAAAAATGTCAATTACTCCCATTCACTGCCTGAAATTGGTCTCATCGCGAATTTCTTTACAAAAAAAATGTAAAGACAGGCTCTTTACGTGTAATATTCTGGCCTTTAATAAATGGCGAAAGAAATACGGCTGAAAGGTATTTTGAGAGATTTTTTTAAAGATTTTTCACTGTGAGTGGTCGCCCACAAAGACGGGGAAGCTCAACACCAATTAGTGTCACTCGTTTATTAGTTCGCGAGGCTTCGGGGAGGCGGTAAACCCGGAGGTGTGGTCCGAGAGACGCGCGCTGGGTAGGATACGAGGTGTTTGCATTTGTTTTTCTTTGTTTTCGTTTGTTACAGAGACATGCTGAATGTTTTGTATGTATCTGTAGTTTGTTGTTTTAATAGTATGTGTGTTCTTTGAATACGGAAAGCGAGTGCTGTGTTAGAAAAAAAACTGCCTGTACAACTTTGTATGCTGTCACGAGCAGTAATATACACTAAGGTTCGAGATTGATTATCTCGTGAATAACAAACAACTTTGATAATAAATAAATTTCAAATTGTATAGGTACCAAAATAGTATGTTCATAGCTGCATAAAATTACAATCAAGAGAGTAGGAAAATTTCTTTTAAAAGTAGCTACGTGTATACATGTTAGTGCTCGTGGCTTTACACCTTTATCTTTGAAGAACGAACGTCACTGATGCCTCAACTAACATGGTATAATTGTAATGTTCGTATAATGGTTTCAATAAAAATAATAGCCTAGCTCTCAAAATGGTAAAGGAAAACATCGTGGGGAAAGCGGTATGTCTTAGAAACAAAAAATTCGATCACATGTGACATCTACCAACCCGCACTGGGCCCGCGTGGTGGATTATAGCCCATCCCTCTCCTACAGAAGAGGCCTGAGTCCCTGCAGTGGGAACATCATAGGCTGATGACAATAATGACGAATAGCTTAATACAGCTTTATTTTTCTCTATTTACATGCCTTTTTTTTGGTGGGTGGAAAATCATAAAATAACCCCACCCGCTCTTGGGTAGAGCGAAAGGGAGTGTCCGATTTCTACTGACTAAAAACCACCCATGTTCCTTCTAAGCCCTATATGTCGAGGCCGCGGTAACTGAACAACCCACAGATGCCTGACTTCCAAACTAAATAAAGAACCTGTATCTTCAATCGACGGCACGGTTGGCGCAGTGGCTAAGCGATTGGACTACTGCGCTGCGTGTCGCGGGTTCGATCCCCGCACGGAACAAATATTTGTATGGCCTGCAGTTAGTTGTTTCGGGTCTGGGTATTTGTGTATGTGAGTTTAAATGTTTGTGAATGCACCCACGATACAGGAGAAATTCCTAGAGTGGGGCAACGTTTTAAAAAAAAAAAAAAAAACAGAAATTTTACAACCAATTGGGCCCAAGAGTTGCCCCCTTTCCACCCCTTTTTTTCTTTTTGGAGGGTGGAAAATCATCAAATGACTCTTCCTGCACTGGGCAGAGCGGTAAGGAGTGTCAGACTTCTACTGACTAAAAACCACCCATGTTCCTTCTTAGTCCCATTGTGCCGAGGCCACGGTATCTCTTTTGAACAACCCACAGTCCTTTTCAACCCCTTGCAAGCATTTTTTCGCCTTATAAAGTAGCCTTTGTCCTTTTTCAGGCTCTAGACTATCTGTGTACCAAATTTCATTCAAATCGATTCAGTTGTTTTGACGTGAAAGTACGACAGACAGACAGATGGGCATCGTGGTCGCTGTAAGCTTATACCTTGTGTACCAGATTGGTTCGTGGACCATTTTGCAGACTAAACCTTTCGTAAATAGACGTTATAAAAGCGGTATCTAATGAGACCCATATTTTTCAACGTTGCAGCATTAGAATGGCTGATGTTTTAATCTGAATTAATTGAAATATTAATTTTGTACGATTTGTGTTTATTTTAATTATGAAGGGAAGAGGGATGCTTTATTGAATTTGTAACGAACGGATTATCTCTTGGCCTAAGAGAGGAACAAATATTGTTTAATCTAAGGTTTTCAAGACCGAACAAACAAGAATAATGACTAGTGTATTAGTATAAGTATATATAGGTATATACAGGGTGTTTGGTAGGGAGCTGTACATACGCCTAGGGTAGAAACTAGGGATAGTCTGCTACCTACCCCCGCCCATTATATTGACCTTGGCCTCAAGGTTTTTTTTTAATTTATTATTATTTTTTATTTGATTTTTTGACTAAAACTACCTGTAGCTCAAAATCTATCCATGGGACCGGTCGGCTAATGGTCTTGTTTTAATCGTTAGAGTCTTAGGGTCCTGCAAAAAATTATTTTACACCAGAAAATTGTGGAGAAGAAAAGTTATGGGGCCTGAAGTACCGTAGTAAGGTAAAGAAATAATTTTAAATTAAAAAAAAACCTTGAGGCCAAGGTCAATATAATGGGCGGGGGTAGGTAGCAGACTATCCCTAGTTTCTACCCTAGGCGTATGTACAGCTCCCTTCCAAACACCCTGTATGTGTACATATTTCAATTTATATTGTTTTTTTTTTAAAGTTATTTTGTAGCCTATCACAATGTTGTCTTTTTTACCCTAAGGTTGACTGGTAGAGAATGCCTTGTGGCATTAAGTCCGCCTATGTATCACTATTGTGCATAAAGTTTAAATAAATAAATAAATAAATAATATCAAAATTGACACTGAAACCGCTGGATACGAGACGCACACAGCACAGGAGATGTCCTATGTCCAGCTGTGGACGTCTTTCGGATGAAATGCTGGTGACTGTCTCGTTAGTCTAGTGGTCGCAAGGGCGACTGCTGAGCATGAGGTCCTGTGTTCGATTCCCGGGTGGGGCAATAGGCTCTCAACCAAATTACATGGGACTTAACATAACTGGCAAAATGTGTGTGTACTATTAGGTACACATCTGCCTAACCCTTCGGGGATTACAGGCATGATGTTATGTTATGATATCATGTATTTTATAATACGTAAACATCTATACCGCTTTATCTTAAAATTCAAAGCGATAATACCACATAGAAATAATTCAAGATCAGTCCCAAAGCGCAGAAACATAAACCCAATTAATTATTTCCTCTATTTCACGACTGTTGTGCCTTAAAACAAGTATCTTTATTCCGCCATTTGCTATCCTATCTTTTAGAAAATAAAACTGCCAAACAGCACATAAAACCAAGACTAGAAGCTTCAATTGAGTTCTATCTACTCTGATGAAGACCCTCAATACAACTATAGGGTTATAAAAACATCATTCAGGATAACAACTCTAACAACAAAGAAACAAGGTCCATAGTCCATTGTTTTAATGCGGCTGTCAAATTTCCTTTTCACTGTTGAATTATATCTCTATACGACATACAATAGCTTGATGACGGATCGCCTGAGAACTGAGATATATTTCAAACTTTGTACTGTGATGTATGAGCAAACACATTGTTTGGAACTGTCTACATTTTATACAGATACAATACAATTTATGACTGATCGAAATTGGAATTTGGATTTGAAAAAGTTCCTAGCCAGTACACGCAATTTTTTTTTAATTCCGCTTATCTCATCAAAGTAATAATAAATCAGCGATAGTTATAGCCATAGTCGTTTCCACCAATGGCTTAATAGCCTAGAGCTCATCAATATCTGAGGAGGTGTTAGGCAGCTGGGACCAAGAGTTTGATCACAGAAACTCTTAAGTTTTCTTTCCCCTGAGAGTAAATAAATAATTAAAAAAAAAGAAAACAAAATGTCAAATCGTTTTTAAATTACGAGAGAAAAAGAAAAATAAAACTGTTCTTAAATTCAACAGAGCTTTAGTTCGTATTTTGTTTTATTTCAATCAAAGTTACGGTTTACCACAGAATTATAATTTTACAACAAATCGACTGTGTCTATATAAGTACCAATTTTAAATATATTATGTTCAATCAAGCTTCAAAAGGTTTTGTAGACATTAAATACTTCGTTAATAACTGGCAGGTAGGAGTTGAAAATTACTGTTCGAAGAATAATGAATGCTGATTGGCCGAAAGTTTCAGTGGCGTCGTCTATTGATTTTTCAAAACTAATATAATTCTTATAAAAGTTTACCATTGTACAATGAATTGAACTCGCTAAGGAAAAGTTTATTGAAGTGGTTTAAGTTTTCTATTGCTTGTTATAGCAGCGTCTTAATGTAGGCGTGTTCAGTACATTTTAAGATTTAAAGCTTTAGATATTGCTCTGACCGTACTTGTTATCGCGTGAACAATAATAATAGATATTTACCATGTATTTACGCTGTAGAAATAGATCACATAACTATCTTAACAAGAAAATATTACTACATGTTAGGGACCGGATTACTGGCGAATTAAATTTTCTTTTTTTGCATTTTCTATTCTGTAACAGTTTAATTTGAAGGAAACTCACCTGCCAAGCCCTTCCCAACTATTTTGAGGTCGGCTTCTAAACTAGTTTTTATGAAAATCATCCTTTCCAGTTTACAGTTCCAGCCGCGCTGAGATAACAGGTTTCCTGTGTTCAAAATTAAGAGAAAATAGGTGGCCTAGAATAAACTTAACAAGAGCTTTAATAACACATTATTTTACGTGACATAAAATAATAAAACACCACGCCTGTAATCTCCGGACGGTTAGGCAAAGGAGTACTTATTATTACACCCACACCACCCACCATACACCCACACCACAAAAGCCCACCCACAATAAAGTTTAAATATTATTCTAAATGTTCAAAATAAACTAAATTCCATTCCAAAACAAGCTAAAACATTACTTATAATGTCAAAGGATACACAGTTTTTATCTCTTTAATCGTTTAAGCTTTAATTGCCTCAAGTATCTACTCGTCTATTTCAACACTTACTTAATTCACTTAATAAGACTTAGTAAGTCATTCGTCAAAGTTAACTTTCTTCAAGTTTGCGGCACTCATCAGAGAGATAAAGCTAGTCTTTTGTGTAGAATTTAAAATGATTGCTGTATTTAGTTATTTCATTGAGAAAATTGCCAACGTTTTGGATTCGCGTCTTTTTGAATAAAAAATCTGTCTGACTGCAGTACTCAGAGATATTTAATTATTACTTAAGCCGTCACTTAGTAAAGATTTGACGTTCTTTTGTATGACAAAACTGTCAAAACCTTGACTTAGTGATGGCGTAATTAATCATTAAAGCTCTCTGAGTGCGGCAGTTAGTGACTTGAATATAAAGAGAAGTTCTTAAAGCTGTCTTAAAATTATTTGACACATTGCTAAATTCGATACTAACGCGACATCTTGTCTTACAATACAAGGCCAACGTCAATAGACTGTTAAAAGATTCTTAAGCCTCTCTTTCTGAATCCCTTGCAAATTGCAAGCAGAAACTTCAAAACCCTTCTTTTTATTTTGTAATTATCTTTGGCTCTTTTTATGTTGTATGGAGAGTGCTGGCAGATCGTAGGTAGAAGAAAACGAAAATAATTTTATTCCATTACAATAAAATATAAAATAAAATGCAATATTTTATCTTCATAGAAATATGGAATGAATGATATCTGCAAAAAACGTTGTTAGGCTGACACACAAAAGCTGCCGAAATTTGACGTAAAAAATTCAATATTTCAAATTTCAATGCATTTTATAAAAATGTAAATCTTTTTCAGTGTTTTATCTGTGCCCGTACAATACTGATACGTGGAATCCCAAATGGCTGTATTTCAGGGGCTATAAAATGCATTAGATTTTATTCCACCTGTTACAGTATAAAATTTAAAGTTTTCTATAAATACTGATACAATGCTAAGCCCAGAAAGTTATTGCTGTACGTGGCTTTTAGCTCGATAAACCTAAACTAGAACTGATTACTTCATTGTACTAGCAAATTTGAAACACTGTGTCGAACTTGCTAGGATTTAAGAAACTTTTTACTCATGAAGCGGCTTATCGAGATCATTTAAACGATTAAAAAACTCAGAAGCATTAATAGATTCCACAGTTTGAATAAACTAATTAAATTTTTCTTTCTTTCAGAAATAAGGAAAGAAAAAGTATTTAATGGTCCCACGCGAGACGAAAACAAATGATTAAAAAAATACAATAAAGAAATACTATAAAAATAAAATAATTATAATTTATTTTTACAGGCATTTAATCCTAATTTACATAAAAATACAAAATTACATTAGAGTCAGTTCATTAAAAACATCATTCAATTAATTCAAAACAGGTATTATACATTAATTAAAAAATATATATAATTATGTACATAAAATAGCACAGTAATAAAATAAAACATACATAAAACTAAAACTCTTCGTATCATGCTGTTACATTCAAGACAAATGTCATAAGGCCAAATAAGCGAAACAAGCAAAGGGCACTTAGAACACAACAACAAAGTTTACTGTCGAAACTGAAAACAATTCTTCCCAAAATAGTTCGGGCTTGACCTACCGGCGGCACCCATTCATAAGCTGGGACTAGCCGTAAATTTACCTAAAGGCAGTTTCCATTATGCACCCATACGAATAGGCTTGTGTCACTGACAGGAACTTACGAGACGGTTACCGCTTTTCTACCGCATCTATTTATAAATACTGCCTTTATTTTTTTGAATTTTCTTGCGAAAGGATTGTAGTTTAAATAGACAATAGAGAGCTGTCTTATAGCTGTCTTACAAACCCAATTCCTTTCGCTATTTCTTTTTTTGAGTGTTTTAAGTAATAATTATTGTTTTTAAAAAAGGTTTTTAAAGAATATTTTTGCTTATTCTCAAAATTGACGGCAAGCTGAATTGATTTTAAAATGTTTTAATCTTCTAGGTCATCGGAAAGTGCTTCAAAAATCTATGCAAAAAGATGTCGGTTTTAGTGTCGTTATTCATTGTAACATATTTGTTCATCAAGCCCCTCAGCCCGCAAACAAATCAGAGCGATAATGTGCGATAAGCAACTCCTTTCCTTCGAAGAGCGTCTTCTTCATAGTCGTATTCATTAATTTTGCTTGGAGTGATTTCAGACAATATAACATCAATATCTTTGATCGAAGCTTTCAAGAATTTATCTTCTAATGCAAGTAGCATTGTACCCGAGACTTTGTTAATGGTCTTTGTCTCTTTCGATTGACAAGATTCGTCGTGCTGTGCCTTTTCTCTCATCTATGATTATGCGAAACTAATTTTATTAATGACCCTTTATAGTTTCACCGACGCTTTAGAGACCTTTGTACCCGACTTAAATAGGAGGAAGCTCTCAATTTGCCAGAGTATCTTTTTATGAGTATCATGAACTAAAGAAACCGGGAATTATTTAGCTCCCAAATTTAACTTGAGCTGTAACTTTTACTGTATAAATAACTATTCTGCCGCCTAGCCACTTCTCATCTGTTAGTTGTTTTATATCACTCGGTGATAAAAGCTGTAATTTACGAAACGATACAGATACTTTGGGAGGTCAAGGCTCTGTCGGTATCTCGTTGATGACGTCATCGGCTAAGTTATGGTCTTCTTTATAGAAAATGTTATAGCCTATCTTTACTGTGATGTAATGAGTACGGAATTAAAGTATTCTTTGAGTAGGTCTTGAATTAAAAACAATGTTTTATAGATAGGACTTAGGTTTCTACGGAGATTTTTTTGTGGTGTTTAACAGAGTAGATGTTTTTAATTTTTAACCGACTTTCAAATAGGAGGTTATTTTATTGGTGAGTATCGAAAATTACGTGCTTCTGATGAATTAAATAACGGTAGGTTAAGTATACTTCCTAGTTTAAAACAAGTAGAGTGAATTTTCGCCATTGAAATAATTGCTCTGGATCAAAATGTCTGTCTTTTTTTGGCTTGTTTTAATGTTGTCCTGAGAACAGAGATGAGGTAGGATGTAACGAGCTAACTCAGAAGAAGCAAAACAACACGCAGCTTAAATAAATTGGGATTTATGAAATCGCATTCCCGTATTTTTCTTTTCATTCACATTCTCTTCTTCGTCTTTAATGTGTCCAATTGCTTACAAATTAGTTGACTTATTGTAGACTAGGTATTGCCAGCGGCTTCGCCCGAAACCCAGGTTATAAACTATCTGTGTACCAAATTTATCTAAATCTGTTCAGTAGTTTTTGCATGAAAGAGTAACAAACATCCATCCATACATGCATACATAGAGGAAAGTCACCAAATATGAAATAGTATCCTAATATGGAATACCTTCATTTCTCTAAGACTATAAGTATGAAACGCAACACTCGACCATCTTCTGTTCCATTCGGTCTACTAACACGTACGTGGTGCAATAGACCGAATGGAACAGAAGATGGTCGAGTGTTGCGTTTCATACTTATAGTCTTAGAGAAATGAAGGTATTCCATATTAGGATACTGTTTCATATTTGGTGACTTTCCTCTACTTACAAACTTTCGCGTTTATAATATTAGTAGGACAATGCAATGAGTCAGAGCGCATGTAATTCGAAACATGTTCTGTGCTTCTAAGAAAATAATCTCCCTGTCCCCATTGCAATGATTGGTTCCAGCCTCCCTACAAACCTATGTAAACAGGAGACACTCGTGACAAAAAAAAAACTACAAAAGATACTTTGGGAGTTCTCGTTACACAATTTCTTTACAGAACCGCACTGTGTGCCTATTAAAGAAATTGAATAAAATCCAAAGAATTCTACCCGCAGGTAAGATTCTACGCCTATAGAAACGACAGGTAAACGTGCCTAGTGATGAGTTTGAGGGATTTTGTTTGAAAAAAAATCTCTAAGGGTGGTTTGAAAAAGGTACAGGTACAAATAAATAGGCAGGTAGTGGAGGTGATAATTTGTGCGAATGTGCAGTGGGATTTGAAGAGTTTTTGTTAAGGTATTGTTTGTCTCTTAGAATTGCCTGTCGTTATTAAGGTTAAGAGGAAATAATACTGAGGACCTGTTTAATCAACTATGATTAAGTTCCCGGTTAGTTACTTGGCAGATATTTTCACAAAAAAAATATTTTTCATTTATTTAGTAAGTACCTAGTGATTATTCGGACAACGTGAAAGATGTATTTTATATACAACAAGTAATTCAACCAATTTTGCCATCAAATTCTAACCACCCACTTGAAATCCAATACCTACTTTTGTCCATTAAACGTGTTCTCCAAAAGGTCAAAATACAAATAAACCCAATAAAGACTCTTAAAAGCCATTAAAACTCCAATTTCAAGAACTTAAAGCATTAAAAAACTTAATCAAGAATTAATTTCGCATAAAACCAATATGAAAACATTCAGTAATCTTCTAAAAAACCTTCATTTGTATTACACTCTAATCCTTAAAGAATCCTATTATCAGGATACATTTCGATTCCCTCGGTATCAGCTCAGAATTGGCGTAAAAGACAATGTTCTTAAAGGATTAACGTACTCTATAAGGTTAAGACGATTTCCATCTAAGTAGAAAAAGATAAGGCTTACCATGTACTTGAGAGTATTTCGAGAATTTCCCGGAATTCTCTCGATGTCAGTGTTTGAGTATTTTCGTAATGTGAGTGAATCCTCTTAATTGAATTTCGGCTGTGATTTCTCTGTGTGAACGACGTTTATGTCTGATGTTTATTTATGGTGTTATTGATATTTTAATTAAATTAACCTATATTAATTAACTTGTCATGTCTTAAAGTGTACTTCCACGTAAGTCTAGTGGTCGTAAACACGACTGCTGTTCGTGAGGTTCGGGGCTCAGTTCCTAGATCGTGTGAAGTATAATTGGATTTTGTCCGTACGGAATTTTTCAGTGGCAGCCACGGAGTCTGGATCTGTGCACGCTTAATGGCAATAGCCTTTGGGGGGGGGGGGGGATGTAAAATCATCAAATAACCCCTTTCGCTCTGCCCAAGAGCTGCCGCGACGTCCGCTACTAAAATCTAAGGATATTTATAGCATTACGTAACGCCTGCAATCCCCGCAGGGTTAAGCAGAGGAGGTTTTTTTTGGGGGGTAGGAAATCATCAAATAAGCCCTCCCGCTCTTATGCAGATCGAAAGGGAGTGTCAAACTTCTACTGACTAAAAACCACCCATGTTCCTTCTTAGCCCTTTAATGAGGCCGCGGTATCTCTTACAAGAAACCGCAGCCCCGACGGGCGACGGCCCTTGCGGGCCCCTCCCACGTTGCTGACATCTCTTTGAGGCGCGCGTGGAAACGAATGCGCCATCGACACGGCCTGTAATGACTATAGCCTTGCACACTATTAAATAAATTAGACTTAACCATAACTGGCGTAATATAGGTGTACTTATGGAAACACTTCTACGTAACCATTGTAAGCTTTAAAAGGTATTTCACCAAAAAAATCTAATTAGTCCGTCAGATAGATTTTCAAAAACTAATGGACACGTATTTTTTTCTATTTTCACTTAAACAAAAGATGAAGACGATACAGTGCTTCGAAAAGTCTCTTCAAGTCGTGTTGTTAGTACTTTTTACCCACAAAGTGACGTCAAAAGCCCCCACTCATAATCTTTGACACGTTTTTTTTTCATATTTTTTTATTAATTTGATAAAACAAAAAACACGTATTCAATATATTTCGATAATCTATCAGACGGACTAATAAGATTTTTTTGGTAAAATACCCTATTGTTGATGTTTTAATAATTATTTTCATGGTCATTTGAAAATTGACACATTCATACACTACTTTCTACAAATTGGAATAGTTTAAACTCACAGCACTACACTTACAAATTCAAACCGTCGTTAGTCCAAACATTATTCAGATATTTTAGAAAGGTAAAATGATTTTACCTAACAGATGATTTGGATCACAACAAACTTCACGTCCGAACCCAACCAATAAAATTGTGATAGAATTAGTTATTGACCATAAACAGCCTATAACATAATCGCCAATAATTTCACAGAAAGGGGTGCCCTCGAAAGCTGAAAAGACGTAATATTTTATCAAAACAAATTCTACGATAAAAGCTCACGACCGAACGTTCGGGCGCTCGCTTAATGGAACTAGAGCTTTATAAGTAAGCACGTAGGTCCTTCGTATTATTTTAATGTCGCATTTTGTGAGCGTGACAAAGATCAAAGCAGTGATTTTACACACTTGTCTCCCGAAATTATGTGAGAAATTTCCTAACAAACGTTTTCTTTTACAATGTTTTCTGTTTCATTAGTTTTTATTAGTTTAGGGTTAATATAATAATTTCGGGGAAATGCTTTTGGATTGAAGTAAAACTAATTTTACGGATTGTTTGGCTTTATTGTTGAGATTTCGTTTTTGTTTGCAGCCGTTTTGAGTCTCTCGAGTCGTTTATGTTAATGAGGCAGTGATTTTGTTTAGGAGTAACCTTTTTGGAATAATATTCTTCTTTACAGCTTTAATGACCTCAATGTTCAACTATGTTTTTCTTATTTTAACTCAAGTTATAGGTACATTCGACACGCATGATACATGATATTGTACTAGTCTATAGGTACTAGTATTATTAAGTGGTAAAATTTTGTTAGTTTTTACATAGGGAGTTATTATTATTATTAAATATTTTTCTTCAAAAACAAATCATTGATACACATTGACATAAAAAATAGGTAGGTACTTACACAAAATTACACTTTGCTAAAAGATTCAAGAAACACAAATCTTCCAATTTGTGGTATTATAAATGATACTGAGATATTTATCAATAACACTATACCCGACTTGAGAATGGTACTCAAGACGTCTTGTACAGCAGTCATAATCCCAATGAACCACATTCAATCCATAATTCGTATGACTTGCCTACAATATTTATTGATTACTGGCGGACGTCACGCGGCTTCACCCGCGTAGTTCCCGTTCCCGTGGGAATACAGGGATAAAAAGTAGCCTATGTCATTCAGGGATAGTGTAGCTTCCCAACGGTGAAAGATTTTTTTAAATCGGTCCAGTAGTTTCGGAACCTAATCGTTACAAACAAACAAATATGTCCTCTGTATAATAGTGTAGATTGTCACTGACGTGAATGTCTAAATCTGAAACAGTCTCCGAAATATTAACTTTCCAATATGAGTAACGGTCCAGTCTGGACATCATTGGTATTGATTTCATCTAAAATAAGCCATTTCAATGCAGACGTTTTTAAGGCCATAGCTTATTGGACTCGGAAATAGGAGCGAATAAGAGAACTGTTTCTGGGTGTCTAAAATGGCCGCTTTAGCGGAATCGTAATATTAAACATGTTAAAAATTTAAAATTCTTAAGAAAGGACTTCATTGTTATAGACATAAAGTCCATTTTAAGAATTTTAATTTTTTAACGTAATTCATACTAAGATTCTTCGTAGATTCTGATAAAGCGGCCATTTTAGACCCGCTGGTCTTGTTATATTATTTATATCGGTCTTCCGTACGTCTTACCTATAATTCTGGACTTCTTAAGACCAGGCACTCTAAAATAATTTCCACGCAAGCTCCGCCCTATTCACCCCGCCACTCCGCGCGATGTGCTAGACGCTAGCACATCAGTAATAAAGTCGAATACCGCGTGCGCTCTTTGATCGCATTCGAGCACGAAACTAAATGTCGTAAGTCTCAATTCTTATTTCGTTTATAACTAAAGTAGTAATTGATCTGGAGAAAAAATATCTTGTGGCTGGATAGTAAACTATATTTTCTTACAGTGAACATTTATTTTAGACATAAAGGCGGAGCAATCTTGAGGAAAAATGTAATGATCGTTAAAAAAGACATGATTTTCGAATAAAAAATGAATCGAGCGAATATGCTACAATTACGTAACTGTCTTGTACATGGAAAGAAAAAGATCCAATAAATCATACACTAAAGTTCCATTTTGATTGTATGTACGACTGTTTCAGAATATTAATGCAAATTAACATAAATTTAGGGAGCCTCCTCTTAAAGTCACAGTCGGACAAGCCAATACGTTTACTGGTAGAAATCTATATAATTCTATTGCACTGAAAATGTTGTTTGTAATTTTGTTTTATAAATCGTTTGATATCAGTCGATATCAAAAAACGCAAGCCAAATGTAAGCAAAAAACCAAAAAAAATATATTCTAATATAAGTGAGATATATTTAGAGACTTCTAGATATATATCACTAATATTAGAAAGTACTGTATATCACACTAATATTAGAAAAGCGAAAGTTTGTGAGTTTGTGAGATGTTTGTTACTGTTTCACGCAACAACCAAACGAATTTGGATACAATTTAGTATACAGATGGTTCTTAACCTTCATGAACGCATAGGATAGTTTTTATCCCGATTTTATCTTTCTGTGGAATATTTTTCGAGTTGTAGCGGGTGAACCCGCTGGCAACAGCTAGAATTTTATAATCTTAGAAGTAAACGAAAGTTAGATTTCTGTACCTATAATAATTAGCTTAGTACGTGCAATACCTGAACTTATAGTTCTACTTTAAAAGAAAATAAATATACTGCCTCGTTAGTTTAGTGGACGCAAGTGCGAATGCTGACTATGAGGTCCTGGCTATGAGGTCCTCAAGTTGGTCAATTTTATATATATATATTTTTTACTTTTTATGTACGTCGTCGGTTCGAACCCAGGCAGGCACATTACTTTGTGTAATTTATTTCATCACCGCTGCTTTCAAAACGGTGAAGGAAAACATCGTGAGGAAACCGGCATGGCTTAGAACCAAAACATTCGAAGACATGTGACATCTACCAACCCGCACTGGGCCCGCGTGGTAGATTATTGCCCATTCTCTCTGAAAGTGAGAGGAGGCCTGTGTCCCAGCAGTGGGAACATTAATAGGCTGTTGATGATGTACACACAGTAGACAACACAGGAAAAAAACATAATATAACAATTTGAGTACAAAGGTACTGCTTATTTCTCAAGAAGTTTCTGCCAGCAGACCTGCAAAAGGAGAAATGAAAAAAGAAATGTAGACTACAGCGTGTGAGAGGCGGAAAATGATTCTGTGCTTATGTGTCTCAACTAACTATATATAAAAAATTGTGCAAATGTATGGATGGATGGCTGGGTGGATGGGTGTTTATTTAAAATAATTAAATTTAGAACACAAATAGTTTATAACATGAATTAACACATAGAATACTTCTTATCCCGGTAGTATGATCCGATGCGACAATTATCGAACTCAACGCGGGCGAAGCCGCTGGCACTGGGTAGTTGGTGTTAAAAATTATATAATATTACCAGCTGTGAAAGTGTCGGAGTAGCAATGCGAATGAATACGTCACACACGATCGCTTTAAATAGATACTAAATCAACCTCATTAAATCATTCTATTCATATGATGTTGCCAAACTAAACTATCTCAAAGGGTTAATTACATAGGCTCTTGATAAACTGACCAATATAACCAAACCATACATAATGTTGACCAATCAAATAACAAATAATGGTTAGTTTCAAACATATAAAATTTATCTGTATTGGATGGATGTCAAGGATACAATCAGTTCCGACTCATCAAACATATTTGCTCGATTTATAAATAGTCTCGTCGACAGCTTCGTTGTGTAGTGGTTGCAAGGGCGACTGCCGTGCATAAAGGTCTTGGTTATTGGGTTTTGCGATTAGGAATGTCTCAATAGCTACAGAACCTGGATTTATACCCGTTTCATGGCAATATGCTCGCCCCCATAACATGGGACTTAACTGGTAAAAATGTGAGTGTAGGCATTGATGAGTTTTGAGGCGGCGACCTCTTGCGTCTGGCCCTGGTGCAAGCCATGGTCCGGGGCGAGGAGAAATGGGACGCCGTCGCCTTCTTGGCGGTGCGGTGGCGGACCGCTAGAGAGAGAACCTCTCGTCCCAGCCGCCGCGGGAGGCGCTTCGGGCGTCGGGGGCCACGTGATAGCTTCCGGCCACCGTAGACGCGGGCCTGTGGACGGTGAGTGATGGGCTAGCTCGCCATTCGTCCGTCTAATGACTACGACAGGCCGTGTCGACGGCGCATTCGTGTTCCACGCGCGCCCTAAAGAGATCTCAGCAACATGAAAGGGACCCGCAAGGGCAGACGCCCGTCGGGGCTGCGGAATGCTGTAAGAGATACCGCGGCCTTGACATATAGGGCTAAGAAGGAACATGAGTGGTTTTTAGTCAGTAGAAGTTTGACACTCCCTTTCGCTCTGCCCAAGAGCGGGAGGGGTTATTTGATGATTTCCCACCCCCCAAAAAAAAAGGCATTGATGAGTGCACCTATGTTTAACCCTACGGGGATTGCAGGCGTAACGCCTAAATAAAAGCGTAAAGCTATAAATATCCTTATATTTTACTCCTCTTTATAATATTAGTGTAGATGATTACTAATTACAGTCGATATAACTGACGCTTCAGGCGTTATATAATTTCCATTTGAATAACATGTAAAAGTGCTGACATAGAATCATAACGGATTGTATTTGTCACATTTATTAAATGTGTACGATGTTATAATTTTTATCATCGTTGCAAATGTGGACCGATTTATTATGCGGTTGAAGCTTCCACTATTTAAAATATTTACGACTAGCTTTAGCCCGTGGCTTCGCTTGCGTTAAGTTAGAATCGGAAAAATTTATAATATAATGGTGAGAATGATGAGAGAATTTTAGAAATCGGCGCAGTGGTTTTTGAGTTTATTTATTACAAACATACATACACACACACACACAAAAATACAAATCTTTTCTATTTATAATATTATAAGTGTAGAAGACAGTGTAGATGATGGATGTTTCCTGACAAAATAAATGTAAATCTGTTTTGTCCTTCATTTAGATTAGGTATTGAAAAATATTGGATAAGTGATTTTTTTATTAATTTAATTTATCAAATTGATAAAACAATACAAAGATAAAACGCGTCAAAGATCATGGGGGCTTTTCACATCACTGGCCAGTAAAAATGTTCTGGAATGTAACGTTACACGAGTTTATAATTGTTGTTAATTGTTCCCAATATTTTTTGGATTCTGGCGTACTAATTAGATTTTTTTGTCAACTACTCTATTCAACCATGATTCGAAAGATACGTGGCACCTATATAAGGAAGTTATTGTTGTATCCTTCGGCGTTGGTACTTTTTATGGGATGATAGGCACGCTAGTGCTTTCCTGTACACCACGTATATGCAAATTTAGAAATTTTATATAGAAACGCTGATGCTTTAGGCGAGAATAGGTTACAAACAAACAAACAACCAATTGACTTCCGCATTTATAAAATGAGTTACGATTTTTTTTTAAACTACTAGTATATTTATAAGATTTTATAAACAGATCACCCAGAAATCTGCCAAAAATAAAGTTTTAGGAATTTTGGCTAAGTAACCTTACCAAGATATCTATAATGAAATATTATATCTATTTGCCTACCAATTCTGAGAAATAATTTATGATTCGTGAAAGCCATAAAAGCACGCTTGAGTGGTTTTCAGTAAACTAGGTTTTAATTCATTATGAAACCGTGAACTCGAGAGGTAGATTTCATTTGAAACTGATTAGAATAACAATAATTCATGAATAAATATTTACCAAAGAGAATTTTTGGGGTAAATATTGTATCATGGTTTTTAACCGACTTCAAAAAGGAGGAGGTTATCAACTCGTCGGATTTTTTTAAATGTATGTTTCCCGATTACTCGAAGATGGCTAGACCGAATTCGATTTTTTTTTTGTTTTGTTTGGAAGGCTTCCCAGGTGGTCCCGTGATCATATAGTCAGGATCTAATGATGGGATTCTGGAGAAATCGAGAGAACTCTTCAAATTTTATAGGCACATTTGAAGTGATTTGAGTAGTTTTCGGAAGAGTACCTTCTCGGAGTGATTCCATTTCAATTTGGTGAAGATCTGATGAAGAACTTCGGAGATAGGCGACGGAAATCATCAATAAATGATAGCAAATGGACTGGAATTGCAGAAATCTCATGTCTATCTTTTGTTTACTGGTGTAAACAGACATGAGATGGTCAGACAGACCTGTGTTCATAACATACTCCCTTTAATGTTAAAGCTATAAGGAGACTTTCGATTTCTCTTCTCTTATTTTTAACCGCTAATTAGATTTTAATTTACAAAACGTTTCCCTGATTTTTTATTTGCAACTGGTTGCGAAAATCAGTTGCGGAAATAACTGGAGGGGTTTAAAAATCGAACCATGTCTTCTTCTTTTCCATGTAGCCAGACTGTGTCAGACTTTTCATGCAAACTCTGACTTGGCTTCATGCCATCAAGAAATATCTTTTAGGAATGCGTGTATTGTTATTGTACCCAAAAATATTGTCAAAAAAATTCTCATACCAAACGAATTTCACCAAGACCGTTATTAGTTTTTAAGTCTATTATTGTTTTTGTCCTCTGTAAATATACTCGAAACATAAATCAAACAAACAGAGAGACGTTATTAAAAAGAATACACAGTTTTTGCTCGCAAAGTGTATAAATAAAAGAAAAAGAAACAAACAAACGTTCAAAAACGAAACGTTGGACTTCTAACGGTATCTTTTTACAACTTCACTTCAAATAGGTATTGCGGGCGCTATTCCGGACGAAATTAAATTTAAAAAAAGTCCGATCTAGTGAGGTTCGAACAATCGCGCCTTGGAAAATGTAATGATTTTTAGGAATTTGATTTTCTTTGGAAGTGTGTGAGAAGGATTGTTGTTGTTTGTTTTGAAATATGAATCACGGCTTGTTATTATTTTTTTATTCATAAACCTGAAACACGTGGAAATACATAGAAAGAAAAAGCTAAGACGTTCACTGCTTAAAGCTCGGATGTAATGAAAATACTTATTCCTAGTATTTATTTTCTATTTTAATAATATAAGTACGTCAAATGAATAACAAAACCTACATTTAAATACTACTCGTTCTAAAAATAATAATTTAATAAAACCGTACATCATAATGAAAACGTAGAAAACATTTTTAAGACAAAACTTCGACAGCTCTTACAAGACAAAGGCGTACACTTCTACAAAGCAGATTTAAAAAGTAAAAGGCAAACATGATTCGCGAATCTTCGCACGATATTAAACTTTTTACAATAACAAAAGACTTAACTGCCGAACTTTTAGCATCTCGATATAACAATCCCTTTAATTAAAGCGTCGCGAGCGCGTCAAGGGATGCCCCTTAAAATTTCAATCCCTAATAACCATTTGGAAGAAACAAAAAAGTCAGCACACAACGCTTTTTGTCCCGCTCACACTGATTACTAGCCTCATTCGCGTAAAAAAGAGAAAAGATTTTAATTAAACACGCTGATGAGCTAGTTTCGTGATGTGTAATTTTCTTTTGACGACAATGCTTTTGTGTTCTGTTAATTTATCTGGAGAAATGGGTGTAATAAAAAAATGCTGTGGCATATTGGAGTTTTAATGAGTTACTTTAATTTCTAATATTTATAACTTCAATTTCAAGTATCTTTTGAACTACTTACCACTAACTGCGGTACTCAGAGATATTTAATGATTACTTAAGCCATCGCTAAGTAAAGATTTGACTGTCATACTTTTATATGACAAAACTGTCAAAACCTTAGACCAAAAACTTTACGGCAGTAAGACTAGAAGGTATCAAACTTTTTTTTTTTTGGGGGCTGGGAAATCATCAAATAACCCCTCCCGCTCTTGGGCAGAGCGAACGGGAGTGTCAGACTTCTACTGACTAAAAACCACCCATGTTCCTTCTTAGCCCTATGCGTCAAGGCCGTGGCATCTCTTACAACATCCCGTAGCCCCGACGGGCGTAACAAGGTATTGAACTTGGATTTAATTTTGTTTTTTTTCTTCCAATTACTTATTTCACAAAGGGTAGGTAATTTCTATGAAAGCTATCCTAAATAAACAAAATGATACAAAACGTTGTGCTAACGGCAACCCATACGTTACATTTCATTTCTCCCCTCCGCCATAGCATATTATCAAAGTAATTATGTCAAAAAATGATAGTAAAAACCCGAATTTACTGAGGGTGAACGCAGCATAAATGACTCAAAGTCACGTGACATGTTCCGGTGCGTTCATTACACGCCTCCCCACAAATTAGGCTGAGTGCAGGCGATACATCCGATACCCACTCCAGCAAGTCAATGGGTGAATGAATTACGATCAGTTTCGGTAATAAAGTAGGCAGGCAAACGCTGAGTCATTGTTTTAAAGCCTCCTGTTTAAGTGATTATGTAAATTTACAACAGGCAGCCACGGTGAAGCATGTATTTTACTTAGACAATGTCCCTAGGAAATGAACGAAGTTTTTTATTGTTTCGTTTCGAAGGATCTTGCGATTCTTAATAAAAAATAAGATTAAAAACTAAAACCCGACTACTAATAAAACGCAGACTAATAAAACCGCGCTCTTAAAAGTATTAAACAAGAAAAACCGTCTAGTAGGAAGATAATTTGATAAATTATAGAGGAAAGCCGTAGTCGCATGCCACTGATACCTGATAAGCCTTCATGGCGTTCTCATTGATATAGAATTCAGCTGCTACGACTGTCTTCTATAATTTATCAAATTATCTTTCTACTAGACGATTTATCTTGTTTAATACTTTTAAGAACGCGGTTTTATTAGTCTGTTTTTTTATTAGTAGTCGGGTTTTAGTTTTTAATCTTATTTTTTATTTGAATTTTATTATGTGTGTTATTCAATAAATACGTAATGATATGTTACTTTCATAATGTAATATTCTACTCAAAGTTGGTTTGTTTTTTACATAATACGAGTAAATAACACAGACTAGACTGCAATAACTGTTTGACCGCAATCTTAACGTATATGTTGACTTGAACTATAATATAATATACATATTTGGGATGTACTCGCCAAGACCTTTCATTTGATACCAAACACGTTATGATTATCTCAATTTATTTTTTCGAGCTTATAATTTGACATTTAAATTCCGTGATAAAAATAATTGTTCAAATTTATATAGCCTATGTCATCCGCGTTATTCTTACGAATCTATTGACACCTCATTTATTACAATACGACTCATCACATGTTTTATAAAAATATTCAAAAAACATGATCCGCCTAGCCTTTTCCCAACTATGTTGAGGTCGGCTTCCAGTCTAACCGGATGTAGCTGAATACCAGTATTTTACATGGAGCGACTGCCTATCTGACCTCCACAACCCACTCAATACGATATCCCTTGGTAAGACTAGGTATCAGACTTTCAGGTCACTGGCTACCTGTAACGACTGCCAAAGATCTATATATGGCAGCCGGGACCAACAACAGCTTAACGTAATTTCCGAGGCATGGAGAAAAGTCGGAATGTAATGAGTGGTCACCCATCCACTGACCAACCTAGGCAATCGCGGTTTAATCTAAAGATCGACCCAAGTAGCAGTTATTATTAGGCTACGAGCTCAAAACCACGAGCGAAAAATATTCAAAAAATTTTGTAACATTATTCCAACCTACTTTAATCTACAACGCTTTCAAAGCAACTCTTTAATTTATTTTTTGTTTGTTCCAGGTTAGTGAAAGGCAAGGGGACATGGAGACCGTCGTCCAATATTTACTCCTAGCTTTGGCTCTGACTTCCGTGCAAATATCCTACACTGAAAGCCGTCTAAATGAAAAACGCAGGGATAAAACTGAAAGGAGATACCATGGGACGCAAGTAAAAGATAACATTTGCGAGATTACCAATAGAGAATCTAAAATACATTGCTATTGCGAGAGCACTGACGTAAAAACAGCAACTAGAGCCGACTGTTGGGTTTTCAACGGAGGTATTGATGAAACCGATCCAATTTGGTCCACTTTCAACTCTCAGCCTTATTTGAAAAGGCTAACGTTCAACGTTCGATCCGACGGAGCACTTAAGTTCATTCCATTCCACGTGATTCATCGCATGAAACGGCTACAAAAGCTCTTCATACACTACGCTACACTAAACAAAATTGAGAAAAGAACATTCTCAAACATAACCACACTGAAAGAAATAACTCTGATGAACAACAAAATAACCGAATTGGACTTCTCATCGTTCACGAATCTCCCGTCGCTCGTAAACCTAACTATAAAAGAGAATAAAGTAACTGAAGTACAGAGAGACGTGTTCGTCGATTTGCCGAGTCTCAAATATTTGGATTTGTCATTGAACAGTATCAATCTGGCGCACGACGGTTGTTTTGAACATCTGACCGTACTAAACGATCTGATACTGGAGGCTAATTCAATTACGGTACTGACTAGAGAGACATTTAGGGGCTTAGCCAATCTGACGAGATTGGATCTGCGGTCCAACAAGTTGTCAATGTTGGGAGATTTAACTTTCACGGAGCTGTGGAATCTTAACGAGCTGCTTTTGGATAATAACGAATTGAAATTCCTGTCTGAAAGAGCCTTTGATGGCCTCGCTCTGTTGCAGAAATTATCTATGACAGGGAATAAATTGAAGTCTGTAAATGAGGGGCTATTGGAAGGTGTGCGCGGTCTTGAATTATTGGATCTAAGGAACAATGAGATAGAACATTTTACTTACGAGACAATAAAGCCGATATTGGAAAATTTGAAAATGAAGAATGCTGTGCTGTATTTGAGCGGTGAGTTTTACGTTTGTTTTGTTAAAGGATGAGTTATTACCAAGTTATTACTACGAAAAAACATATTTAAATGTGAATTATTCAGTCTACGTAGTGTCGTATTACCAAAATAATTACTATCATTTGAGCCATACCCCGTCCGAACCTTTCAAACTGACCCTTCAATAGTTTCCCTGTCTATTATTTTACGTTCCCCTCAGCAATTACGTATAATAACTTTAAACACCAGTATTTGGATTATAACAGAAAATTAATATTCTCTCTCTGTCAATGTCATTATTCAAGATAACGACATTACATTGCCATTATAATGATATTACGAGTACATTTTTGTTGGCAACATGTTATTTACGAATAAATACTACAACTCCTGGGAACTTAAATAAGTATGTTTTGTGCAAACAATGGAGAATCCCCTGCTGTATTTAATCCCCTTACTGAAGCACCCTTCACATTAAGGACAATTAATGAACGTAAAAGCGCCCTTTATCGAGTCAAACGTAGCAATAAGTTGATTTTTATACAATAGCGGAGTTTTATTAAAAGCAAACATGGTGAAGTTTCATTTTGATTAAATTGGCACGTGTAGCTGGTGATTAAAGGGTGTTCTTGTAATAAAACCAAGCTAAAACTATACAGGGTGTAAATTAACCCTTCACACTTACGTCAACCAAGCATTCTGTACATCAAACTAAGTTCCTCTACGCAAAAATTGTTGCTGGGAAACGACTTTTTTTTTTGGGTCAAAAATCTCATTTTACGGTAAAACTCAATGTAGTACTCTTAAAACATTGTGCTAGTGAATGCTTTGAATAGTAAAAGGGTCATGGAGGTAATGTAAGTAAAGTTATAACCTGAAAAACTTGTAATTACAAAAACAGCTGTGCGAAATTTGGAAATTTGACCCTCAATATCTCCGTAACTAGGGGTTCCCAAGTATGGTCTGGAACAAAAAAATGTTCGCAGTGGTGGGGAGAACAAAGTGCCCTTCGTTTGCGTTAAGGGTACTTTTACACCCTTTATATGATGCGTTGTTTGGTATGAAGGAATATTTAATTTAAAATATGCATTCTAGAAGTTTTTCACCATCTTTGTAACAGAAGGATAAATTCATATATTTTCTGCATGTGTAATGTGATAGCTGCTCTGTTCTAAAGAAAAGAAAGGGTATAATTTTATTATGCACTATCAGGTGTTTCCACTACAACTAGTTCAGCATAAATGACCATTTATTTTAATCCTCATAGACATAAGGTCATTGTGTTTTTGTTGAATAGGTTTAACTTAATCAAACAAGCCTGGTGCAAGCAGATGGTATGTTTATAGGCCAAGGCTTTTTTGTTAGCCCTACCCCAACCTCAACTCACTCAAGCATAGAACTTGAATGAACTAGAGCATAAAATTTCAATCCCATGATATTATGTGATTATAACTTTTCAGGCTCTAAAATGTATTTTCATTTCGTAAAAGACTCTCGCACTTCGGAGTAATAACTTTATAATTAATTTTGGTTTTTATATCACAGGTATTTTTATTGCTCCTTTGAAATTCCAGTGTTGAACAAATAAAGTTATTCCTAACGTTTATTTTACTTCTTTACAGGTAATAAACTTAGTTGCGACTGCCGTTTATCTTGGATACAAGTTCTTAGGAACGAAACGAAGAGCGAACCTTTAAGGATGGCATTAGACGGAGTTACATGTACCATGAGTACTGGTGATACAATTGAAAGTACATCGAACGATGTAAATGAAGTCAACGACCCAAAAACTTCAAAATCTGAACAAGTGTATGAAATAGAAACGAATGCTGATGGACTACAACAAGATGCCAATGATGAAGAACTATACGAAGATACTAATCAATACAAATTCGAACCGACCGTACAACCAGTTCTTACCAATCAACTCACAATTGTCAATATGCCTGTTGAAAGTTTACCTTGCCCTCGTGAGCTAGTCCGAAGTGGTGAAGACTCTCTAATGCTCTCGTCAAAAGACGAAAGCTACTGGCAGTCAAATGCCAGTATACAGATTTTACCAAAACTGATTTTCATATTAACATTATTATCAATAAGTGTGTTTTAATCATTAATTAGTATTATAGTTACCAGTGTGATGCTATGTATGATATTAGTGCTGAAATCAATAAGTAAGTTCAAGCAGCTGATAACAGACCTTTTACAAAAAGATACCTCCTTGGTGAATATAAAGTAGGTCGCGTTATGGTTATAGAACCGATTATCTCGCGTCCTTTGGCGACGATCTATTTTATTTTAATGGTCTAATCAGTGATGGCATTATCGCTGCGCATATTTTTCCTTTTGTTAACCAGGTCAGAAATCAAAAGACCAATATGTTTTGACTGCTGACCTTCAATAGAAATTCTAGACTTGTATATTACCGCATATTTCAGCACTAAGAGCTTCTAATTTGAAACTTCTGCTTTATGCTTGATTTTTAGAATTAAGAAAAAAGACTGGTTTAGATGTTTAATTAAATTATTTCTTAGTAAGTGTATTTTAAAAATCCAGTGTCATTATGTCATTCTAACCAGTGTTTAAGAATTCTAATACTATAGATCCATATTGTCAGTAGCATAAGCGTCTCCAATTTGATTCTGGAACTGTTCCAACTTGTTGAAAAGACATAAAAGGACGTAAAGATTTTGAAAAAGTCCAAACTAGATTACAATTGTGTAGAAACTATTTTTTATATTCGATAAAAAGTAAGAAGAGAAAGAGTACCCGAAAGTTTTTGGTCATGTTAGAATATTAAACAAAGGTAATAAATTGAACCAAACATCTTTTCGGAAATGATAGTAGATATACTTACGTGACTGAAAGTTTCAGAGATTGGCGACTCGATCTTTTAAGCTTAAGGCTTTTAGATATAAACTTTGTATAAAAGTTTGAAAGAGAAGTATTCGAAAAGAAAATAATGGAAAATAGATTATTTGAGTGCAAAGTTATGAGTAAAGATTATTTGAATGCTTCTTCAATTTAAGATTTTTAATTGCTGATCTCTTATGTACAAAGATGATTAGTTTTAGCGTTATACATTAAAAGCGAGGATATCATAAATTTTTATTCAAATACTATAGAAACAGAACATGGTAATAAAATTAAAGTAAAAGCTGTCGACCAGAACCCTACTAGAATTTTCCATGTCGCAATAGCTATTACAAACACAAATCATACGTTTGAACATGTAGACATGAAAGAAACATCTATTTATACGGATTTATGGGCAAATGCGGAAATCGAACCTTCAATGTATGTTTGCGATTTAGTTAGGTATGTACATAGGGTGACATATCAAACTATTCATATTCAGTATTACCTGAATGCGCATTTTATGGATTTTCCGTACAACGAGAGAGCAGCTTATGCTGGAAATGCTTAGCCTATCATGAATGATGTACCGGATTTTTTGTGAGTAAGGTCTGTTAAATAAATAAAATGTATCATAGTATTTGTAATTCCTGTAAATATTGATAGTAAGGATTTGGATATTGTAACTAGAAAATAAAATATTAATAAAAATTTTGAGATCAAGAATTATGTGGCTATTTATTTGTTTAGGCTTATTTACCCAAGATAACAGAAAATAGATAAAAAGAGTAACAGACTTAGAATAGGCTTATGAAGAAAATCAATAAAGTTGGAGAGAACTTTTCATAGGTCATCATCAGCCTATAATGTTCCCACTGCAGGGACTCAGGCCTCCTCTCTAAGAGAGGGATGGGCTATAATCCACCACGCGTGCCCAGTGCGGATTGGTAGATGTCACATGTCTTCGAATTTTTTGGTTCTAAGACATGCCGGTTTCCTCACGATGTTTTCCTTCACCGTTTTGAGAGCAGTGGTGTTGAAATAAATTACACAAAGTAATGCGCCTGACTGGATTCGAACCCACGACTCACAGTTCGTAAGTCGAGGCCGCCACCACTGGGCCACCACTGCTCTTTCATAGGTACCAACAAATTAATCTGAAAACCTAACTGGGGCAAATGTCATAACCTAACATCACGCCTGTGATCCTCGAAGGGTTTGGCAGAGTTACAGCCATTAGTACCTCTCTCAAGGCTCTCCCCGCCTTTTGCCATCAACTGGACACAAATCTAGACTCCGTGACTGCTACTGACAATTTTCTGACCCAAAAACATTTTACCTGACCTTGAAATCGAAGTCAGGATCGAGAATCAATGGCACGCCGTCGCCTCCTTCTGCGAAGCAGTGATGCTAGCGAAGGAGGTGGCGGAACGTGAGAGGTAGAGAACCTCACGTACCAGCCGCTGCGGGAGGCGCCTCGGGCGTCGGGCGCCACGTGATGGCTCCCGGCTACCGTAGATGTGGGCCTGTGGACGGTGAGCAATGGGCTAGCTCACCGTCCGTCCGTCTTACGACGACGACAGACCCTGTCGACGGCGCGTTCGTGTTCCACGCGCGCCTCAAAGAGATGTCAGCAACATGGAAGGGGCCCGCAAGGGCCGACGCCCGTCGGGGCTGCGGGATGTTGTAAGAGATACCGCGGCCTTGACATATAGAGCCCCCCCAAAAAAAAGGATCGAGAGGCAGCAGCACTTGTGACCAAAAGACCAACGAGGTAATTTCAGTATCAATAAAATAATATAGTAAGAAAATCCATAGTTTTTTAGAAGCACATTGTATTACCAAGATATTTTAGACAGAGTGGACAAAACATTCTTAGATAAAAAGAAAAGAAAAGCCTTTAAAGAAAAGGCCAGTAAGAAAATATGTGCTAATGAGATTGGTCTAGATATATATAAATTAGGAAATGATCCAAGATTACAGCTTTATTAAATTCATTACAGGCTAGACTTCTACATAGACCATTACAAGCTAGACCTAAAACAATCTTTGTCATCCTAAGCAACAGGTATTATTTCTATTAACTAGTTCTAGAATTTAGCTAAAATTCAATTTCACGATTCAACGTTGGCTTAGTCTGAACAGTCGTGATTGCGATGAGTATGCAAAATTGAATATTAATCGTATTATTGGAGTCTCGAACTACAGTAATGTTTATTTTACCTTGTCTGATCTGAATAGAATAGAATAGAATCTTTATTTGCTTAGAATGTAGGTACATAAAAAATAAGCTGGAAAATAATATATACGAATCCATGTACATTCTGCCTTAATATAGCATGCAAATATAATACGTAGCAGAGAATAGTAAGCATAGGTATTACAAAGAATTATCATTTAAGAAATCCTGAACAGAATAATAACATTTGTTTACAAGTAATTCTGTGAAATGTTTTTTAAATTTTTGCAACGGTAAGTTTTTCATTTGTTCAGGTATTTTATTAAAGATTACAGGAGCCATACAAATCACATTTCTTTTCAATAAGCTAGTTTTAAATACACCCGTGCATAGTAGATTCTGGTATTGAGATCTCATAGCTGTAGTTCGTTTTCTAGTTTCTATTAAAGTTGCAAATAGACATCGATTTGTTATTACGAATATTGCTAATTCGAGTATATAGAGGCATGGGAAAGTTAATAATTTATGAGACTTAAATATAGGAACGCAACTGTCTGTTACTTTAAGACCAAATATAGCTCTCAAACAGCGCTTTTGAGCTTTGAAGATGCTTTCTCGTTCACTACAGTGACCCCAAAATATTATACCATATCTTAACATGGAAATCACTAAACCATGGTAGGCTACTAATATTGTCGATAGATTTACTTTTTTCGATAGATTATGCAACATAATTGCAGCTGTACTAAGACGTTTACATATATCTTCTGCTTGCGGCTTCCAGGTTAGCTGGCTGTCAATTGTGATTCCTAAAAATTTTGTACTCTTTACTGTCTCTATACTTTGACCATTATAGTTTATATTCATATTTCCCGTAGATATTCGTTGGTAAAAATTCATGATTTTAGTTTTTTGGATGTTAATATCTAAATTATTATTGTCAAGCCACTTTATTAAGCTACTAATTGTATTGTTAATGTCACTTAAATATGATTCTTTTTTGTTACATGAGACAATTGATGTGCTATCATCTGCAAATAGTACCATCGGATAATGCATATGACGTGGCAGGTCATTTATATATAATAAAAATAACAATATTCTGCCTTGGGTATTCCTTGATTTCTAAAGTTGGTTGCCTTATTTGGGGGGGGGGGATCATCAAATGCCACCACTCTCTCGCTCCCACTCTACTGACTATAAACCACCCATGTTCCTTCTTACCCCTTTGTGCCGCGCAAGCCGCGGTATCTCTTTCGAACTACCCGCAGCCCCGACGGGGCAACCCGCAGCTCCGACGGGGCAACCCGCAGCTCCGACGGGGCAACCCGCAGCTCCGACGGTGACTACTGAGATACTCCATCATAATCTACCTATCCACATAAACTCTCTTTAGGTCGGCTTCCAAGCTTACTGGATTTAGCTGAATACCAGTATTTTAAAAGGAGCGACTGCTTATTTGACCTTCATAACCCAATTACTGAGTAATGCGATACCCTCTGGTCATACAGGTTGTCAGACTTTCAGGCATGCTCCGATGAGATAAAGTGCAGTTGTCAAGCCCCATCTTTTATAAAGTCTTACCCCCTGTCTTGAGATTTGTACAGTAGAACTTATAACAATAAATTACTTGCTAGCGGTCACTACCAGTAGTAATGGCTCAGTGGTAGCGGCCCTGACTTACAAACAGTGAGTCGTGGATTCGAACCCAGTCAGGCGTATTTATTTCATCACCACTGCTCTCAAAACAATGAAGGAAAACATCTTGAGGAAACTGGCATTTCTTAGAACCAAAAAATTCGAAGACATGTGACATCTACCAATCAGCACTGGACCCGCGTGCTGGATCATAGCCCATCCCTCTCCTAGAGAGGAGGCCTGCACTGGGAACATTTTAGGCTGATGATGATGATGATGGTCACTGCTAATATTGCTGCCGTGGATCTCAATATTTGAGTTTTAAAGTTTTATTCAACTTATTTAAAATCATCGAAACGGCGAAATTCTGTCTGTACATAATCCTACTCCTGATATTTTCGTTTCATGATTCATATACAACACAAAGGTTATTAAGTGCCAAAATGGTCAGAGAAAGGTGTACCTAAAGTGCATCCATATAATATTGCCAGTAATTATGTTAAACTAGGTGTTGCCAGCGGCTTTGCCCGCTACAACTCGAAAGTTATCCCACGGGAAGATGAATTAGGGATACAAAGTATCCTATGTGTTAATCCAGGTTGTAAACTATCTGTGCATCACATTTTATCCAAATCCATTCAGTTGTTTTTGCGTGAAAGACTAACAAGCATCCATTCATCCATACATACGGCGCGGGCGATTGGCGCAGTGGATCATGCAATGGACTGCTGCACTGCGTGTCCCGGGTACAATCCCCGCACGGATCAAATATTTGTATGACCTACAGATAGTTGTTCCGGGTCTGGGTATGTGTGTATGTGAGTTTAAATGTTTGTGAACACACTCACGATACAGGACAAATTCCTAGTGTGGGGCAACGTTTAAAAAAAAAGACTTACATACTTACAAACTTTCGCGTTTATAATATTAGTAGGATAGAGTGCGTGCACGTTGACATAAACGGGGTCAGAGTGCCTGGATTTATATCCAGACTCTCTGACCGCTATCCAGAGATTCCTGAGAGAACAACCCATGGACAACAACCCAGAACCTCGTGATCAGCAATCGCATCAAGATCCCAGTAATAGGATAGTTAACAAAAAAATCTAATTAGTCCGTCAGATAGATTTCCAAAAAATATTGGACACGTAATTCATTTCGTTTTTCGTATTTCGTTTTCGTGTTTTTCACGTTTTTCGTTTCGTTTTTCGTATTTCCTTCATTTTCTGAGACATTAGTATGACATTATTTAGCGGTCAGTGACGTCACACCACTCAAATATTTGACACGTTTTATCTTCGACAATTTTTATTGATTTCATAAAACAAAAAATACGTACGTTTTCGATAATCTAACAGACGGACTAATTAGAATCATATTTTTTCAAGTCAGTAAACATCCCTATTCACATTCAAGATTAGGTATCATAATTTATCTTCACTCAGTTACATTCATAATAAACAGTTTAGCCTGAATTTTACTGTGGGACCTATGCATGCTAACCTCTGGGGAGCTCTTACTCCTCTTGGTTTACAATGTAAGCGGTTCTGCAGAACCCCTCAGGCCTTATGGGATTTCTAACTAGGGAGCAACCCCTTGGCGTGACTTTTTCTCATTTACCTTATTGGAGCATTACCACCTCTTTTGTCTGGCAAATAAGTAACGTCTGATCATGACTAAAAGCATACAAATCTTGAATGATCTATAAGTAATTTCACGAGCACGAACGTGTACAGTTGTACACACTGGGAGAGTCGAACTGCTTTGTTTTAGGAATAACTAATGCAACTTTGATTAAAGATCTATTTCATAATAGGGGATCGGACTGGGTCAAAAACTTGTGATTCTAATTAGTCCGTCAGTTAGATTATCGAAAAATATTGGATACGTGTTTTTTGTTTTATCAAATTAATACAAATTGACGGAGATAAAACGCCTCAAATATCGTGAGTCCCCGGTTGTGACGTCATTTGTAGGTAAAAAATGTACTAACATGTGACGTTTTCGAGGAGTTCACGAGTTTTCGACGCACTGTACAGTTTTCATTTTTTTTTAATGTGAAAATTGAAAAAATATGTGTTCAATATTTTTTGGAAATCTATCTGACGGACTAATTAGTTTTTTTGTCCGATCTCCTATTGTATCAAAAGCCAATAACACTTTATTAATTAAACTCTATTTACTATTTATTATACAATATCTTCTTTATCACGGGGTTTAGGTTTCCGCACTTAGTCCTTGAAATGGACCATTGTGCGTGAGCCATGGTGACCGATTACTCCAACCAGCCCGCCTCCCGACAGAAGCAGATCTGACTTCCCGGTCTCCTAAGGGCATCCGCAAGGGATCTTGGTGTTCCAAGGGTCTCCTCACGAATCTTGATGTGCTCATGTGAGCTCATGCGCCACCGTTCCGCCACTGTTTCATGCATGGTCTGCACAGGGGACTGTCAGTGATACCTAGGGTGTGGAAGTGCTAACAGACGCAGGCTATCTCTGTCCAGATATACATATATTATACATATTTAATATGTTAAATATTTTCACTAACAACAAACTATATGTACCTATAATAGGGTGTCAAAAAACTATTTTGGTAATAATTATACTTAATATACTATATATATATATATTATACGGCAATACCACGTTGTATGGAAACACTTATCCTTTGACCAAGATAAAAACCAGCCCTTGACTTACGGGAAGCGTCAAATAGAGTTTTCGAAATTGACACTTTGTCTGACCTGCAAATCAAACAAAGGATCTCAAGTAGGCAAGATAAAATACTGGACAATCCAGACGAGGCATATTCACGAAAACACTAATTCTTTTTCCATTCAGTAGGTGTATAGTTCGAAACATCTGTTGTGCCATCTGTTCATCTGTTGTGTGTTGTGCTAGTTGAAGTACTATAGTTTCACTGAAACAAAGAGTTTGACGGCACTTCTCCAAAGTTAGATAACGTAATCCCACATATACAGAGTAACTAATACCAAAATTTGCAACAATAAGCCGAACAAAAGCGAACTGAGTAACTACAGGAGACTGATTCTGGAAGTTGTGCTAATGACAGAGAATTATAATGGAGTTTCGTTACCTCTGGGAACTAACACCAAGTTTTGTACGTGTGTATCCTGCTATACAAGATTCGATGTAATTTGTTGCAGGATGACTGCGAAAATTGTTTTTTGGTGAATATCCTAGGATTTTTACAAAAAAACGTCGTTATCGGCTTCAATGCGATAAATTAGTTATTTGGTAAACTGTATTTTTATCCTTCACAAGGATAAAAAAAAAATTCTTACACTAGGAATTACTTCTGTATGTTGGCGAGTTTACAAACATTTAAACTCACATACACACACCCAGACCCGAAACAACTATCTGTAGGCATACTAATATTTTTCCATGCGGGGATCAAACCCTCGACACGCAGCGCAGCTCAGTCAATTGCTCAGCCACTGCGCTAACTGTGTCGTCAAGATTTTACCAATTACCTTTTAGGTTAGCTGGTCAGTAATTAAGTTTTTCATCAACTGCCTAGCTTTACTCCAACTTCATTGAGGTCGACTTCCACATGTCTTCCAGTCTTACCGGTTGCAGCTGAGTACCATTATTTCACATGAAGCGATTACCTATCTGACCTCCACAACCCAGTGCCCTGCTATGTCTGTCAAAGATCTACAAAGACCAGTCAATCCAGTTTCTAATCGTGAAGAACAGTCTAGATTTTTCCAAAAATCCTAAAAACGATTTTGTCATCAGGCTACAACACAGATTAGATTCGATATAGATATTACAAGAGTAATGCTGCGTAATATATTACGTTGTGAGTACTTATGGTACAATAAATTCACTTATTCCCATTTTCAGTAACATTTGGCACCACCTACTTGAACACCTTAACATTATCGCACTGTTGAACTTCAACCTTCAGCACTGAGCTGAAAGTCTAAAGTACCATTGTGGTTTAACTTGAGCAGACATTTTGGTGTTTCTGTCTGTAAAAACGGGTATTAATATAGGTTTCTCGCGATAAACAAGGTCACGTTCGTGACCTAAGTTAATATTGTTGGGAGAGTAATCATTTTGAGGCTTGTAGTAGTTCTAGATTATCTAGGAATGATGCAAGCGTAAATATTATTTTGTGTAACTTACTAATGTAAGCATTTTGAGTAACAGGACTGTTATTGTGTATTTCAATTATATTATGTTGATCAGAACAACATTGAAAATGATAGTATTTTTGTGTATTGTTTTTGGTCCTGCTTTTCAATTTTTGGCCTCAACTCGACAGATGTGAAGCAATGATGCGACCTAGGGTAGTTGCCTAGAAGATACCGATACACGCGACCCTTCTAGAGATCCAGATTATCGGGGACAGAAAAGCCGGCCTTAAAACAAACCGTAACATTGTGCTTGTGGATGCTTCGAATAGTACGGGTCATGGAGGTAATTTAAGTAAAGTTTTAACTTGAAAAACTAGTATTTACCAAAACAGCTGTGCAAAATTTGGAACTTTCACCCCCAATATCTCCGTAACTTGGGGGTTCGCAGGTATGGTCTAGAATAAAAAAAAATAGCAGTGGTGGGGAGAACAAATGCCCTTCGTTTGCGTTAAGGGTACTTTTACAGCCTTTATAGCTTATAACCTTCCTCGATAGATCGACTACTAGCTTTCTAATGTTGAAGGAACTTTTCATCAAAAAACTAATGAAAGTGAAAAGAAAATCATCCCGCCCTTGGGCAAAGCGAAAAGGAGTGTCAGACTTCTACTGACTAAAAACCACTTATGTTCTTTCTTAGCCCTTTATGCCGAGGCCGTGGACAACAACCTGCAGCCCCGATGGGGCCCGCAGCCCCGACGGGGCCCGCAGCTCCGACGGGGCCTGCAGCTCGAAGGGACATAAGAACACCTTTAATTTCTTTTTCCTCTGTTAACCTACGTCATTCCTTAAACAATCCATCCATCGTTTCCTTGGCCTTCTTCTGCTTCTCCATTCATCAAAATTTATATATTATTCATCACTCTTCTCTTCTTCTTCTCTTCTTCATATGTGATTCGTCTCTCTTCATCACATGTCTATACCAAGACAGACTAGTTACTCTGGGTCACCCGAACAGTGACGGGTAAGCCTCCAGACGGCCTACCATGTCGTCTGAAAGCAGTGTGGAAAGAGATAGCGATAGACATCCTGTATAGCTATGTCTCTCGATAAGAGTAGTTGATCGCTGAATTGAACACAAGACAATGTTTGTTATTTATGTTCTTTCTCCGAGATTAGTTTACTGATAAGCCATGTCTTTTTATATTTTTATTATTATTTACTTTTTTATTATTGATTTGTGTCTGTAGTCAATAGTAATATTAACTTGCACCTTACTATTGTATCCAGGCTGGTTCTTCTAACCTAACCTAACAGACAGATGTGTTGCTGGGGAGTTTGTTCCGCCACTTCTTCTTTCCACTAAGAAGTTTTGAAGGGTGGGCGTTTAGGGGGACTGTCTCTTGTAAATAAGTAAAGTAAATTTTGACGCTCGAAAAGTGCTGATTATCAGCCTAGTTTGAATAAATGACTTTTGATTTTGATTTTGAGTCTGTTCCACACTGAAATGACATTGAAACAATACAGTTTTCGTCATGGTAACCCCACCAGCAATCGCATTAACAAGGACAGTTAGTGTCTGGGAGACGGTTGACTATCAGGCTTAAGCCAAAACCTGCAACATGAGATAAGTAACCTAATTTTGAAAATCTATTGTAAGACTACGTATGTCTTTAAGAAAAAATGGCATAAATACAACCTAATTCTAATAATAACATAAATAACGTTACTCAGACAGAATATTAGGCACAAAAATTACAACATTCGTCTTGTTGATTATTATCTTTAAATTATACGTAATATTTACGAGTATAGCGACTTTCGTACCAAGTATCAAGTATTTTCGAGTACCTAGGTATAATATTTTAATGGAACTAAGTAATACGATTTAAATTATACGTAATATTTACGAGTATAGCGACTTTCGTACCAAGTATCAAGTATTTTCGAGTACCTTGGTATAATATTTTAATGGAACTAAGTAATACGATATCTTACGATTTAAGAGTGTGTTCGAGTTCCATTTCTGAGAATACTTACAGAGTTACCCGTTTGTATAAATAAATATCTGAATATTGAAAACAATAGTACATTGTTCACCGAGAGGAGAAAGTGACCGATTACCGTCGAGGGTGTCGTTTGAAGCCCGAGCCGTAGGGGAGGGCTTTAAAACACCCGAGATCGGGAATCGCGCTTTCTCTCGAGTGATACATAGTGCTTTATACTACACCTACGAGGAAAATAAAAAACTAAATCTTTACTAATTGAAATTTATATTGAAATTGTTGCAGTTAGTGAAGCTTAATGTAACACTTTTTCCATTAATGATTGTTTGAGATGTTTGCGACAATGTAGGAGGAATAACTGGCTGTGCTGTTGGCACTGCGCTCGTAGAAGGCTGTGGTGCCAAAGGGGCAACTGGCTGCTGAGGAGCATTTGGCATCGCCGCGCTCGTTGATGGTTGAGGAGATGAGTCTTGATGCACATTAATCGATCCCGATATTTGGTTATTTATTCGTGTTTTGTTTCCTACGGAATTCTCTATGTAACCTTCTGCAACAGCGGACGATTTCCAACCACCGTGGCGTTTTATTGTGGTTAAATCAGCACCAGTATCGGCAAGAATAGTCGCTGAAGTTCTGCGAAAGCAGTGGCCAGTGTATTCTAGTGGGTTGAGTAAATTAAGGTAGGAAGCTATTTCTCTTGGCACAGTACTTATTTTGTTTTTCCCAATTACTTGTTTCGTACATTTTTTGTTTTTATATTGTAGTAAAACCCGATTGGTTTTGGGGTCACTGGGGCGAATTTCGTTATATTTCTTCATTATCTCATAAAATAAGCCTGATAAAACAAATGATCGCTGAATTTTGGTTTTTGTGTTAGGAATATTGACAATTATTCCATTTTCGAGGATTTCGATATCGTCTGTTGTCATATCCACAAGTTCTTGCAAACGACAGGCCCCATTTACTCCTAAAATCAAAATAACCTGTAAACAAAAATATCAAACATGAAAACCTATTAGATTTCTACTCATAAATAGGTACGTAATAAATCATAAACCAGTGCATTTTGTTCATAAACTTACCTTCATCAACAAATATTTGTCATCTGGAGCATTCTGCAAAAAGGAATAAACATCCTTTGTAGTAAGCACTTTTGAATTCTTACTACGGAATCCCTCCGACTTTCTTTTCAGAAATGCTGTAAGTTTTTTGTATTCTTGAATATTTATGTCGTTTCTTGTCAATATAGTACTTTTCAACATTGAGTACATAGACCATAACGTACTTGGTTTGTATTTTTGCGCTTTTTCACTGAAATAAGCTAGCAAAACTGTTTCAGAAAAAGATGCCGCATTTTTTTCACTTTTCCATTGCAAAAAATCGTTATGTTTTATTATATTTTTTAATTGATTTCTGTGGTAAAAGGTTATCAATCAGTATTTTTGCTGTTTCCTTCAACTGCGGCGGAGTTGAAAAATCTTCATCATCACTATCACTACTTATCATTTTGATAGTTTTATTTTACTTTCTACGAAAACTGAATCCTCAAACAACACACAAATTGAAAATGGCGCCAATGGCGTCTGCAATTTTTACATGTTCTTTTTTCAAATTGTTTACGCCGCAGGGTCGCACTGCCAGCCCGACCCCATCCAACACACAGCTAGTGGCCAGTGCCATTTTGCGAACTTGGAGATAAAAACTCACTGTAAATACTTTTTGGCTTTTGATATTTAGGTTACCGGCGCATAGTCTTACCCAAAATTAAAAAAATAAAACCACGTAAGAAATGGATTTTCATACACTTTTCTCTCCCGCTCAGATGCGTTTTCTCCCCGCATATTTGTTCGATATGCAATGACGTACTTTCTACCGTAAATTTGATAAAGTATCAAGGTACTTTCCAAGCAGGTGTATTATAAAGGAATATTTAATCAAGCACATAATCTTGTTAAAAGGTCAATCAGTGTTATTAGAATTTTCTATCTAACATTTCTCCGTAGCATTAATGGAGTTTGAATTGGGACGGCACGGTTGGCGCAATGGCTCAAGCAATGGACTGCCGCGCTGCGTGTCGCGGGTTCGATTCCCGCACGGAACAAATATTTGTATGGCCTACAGGTAGTGGTTTTTGGTCTGGGTATTTGTGTATGTGAGTTTAAATGTTTGTGAACGCTCCCTCGATACAGGAGAAATTACTAGTGAGGGACAATGTTTAAAAAAAAAAAAGAATTGCACCCAGTTGATCGCAATAGGTTTGCTCCTAATTACATGTGACTTAAACATAACTGATAAAACGTGGGTCTAATTTAAGTACACCTCCGCCTAAGCTTTTTGGGGATTACGGACATGATGATGATACACATCCAAGTGTACAGCATAAACCTGAATGTGGAAGTCAAAAATTAACTTTTCTGAAATACGTGAAATCGTCCACATATTGCTCTGCTGAAACATTTCAGATTCGTTTCTAGGTAGCCATCGCTGTATTGGTTCTGTAACGAAAAATCCACTTTTTATTTTATTTAGTGTGATTTTTAGTGTACCACAGATTGTGCTCAAAGTTGGGAGGGAAAACATCGTGAGAAAACTGGCATGTCCTAAAACCGTAGTAACACTTCTTTGACTCTTTTCATTTCAAGAAGAATTGTAGATAATAGAGCAGGAACAGTATTGACAGTGTATTGCAGCTTATAATACTCGTATCTCTCAATCAGTAGGTACTGTATCCGATAGGTGATGGGTCTACTTTTACCGTTGTTCGAAAGAGGTACCGCGGCATCGACACAAAGAGCTAAGAAGGAACATCGGTGGTTTTAAGTCAGTAGAAGTCTGACATTTCCTACCGCTCTGCCCACAGCGGAAGGAGTCATTTGATAATTTCCCAATGTGCGTCAGAGCACCAAGTACGAGAGTAATAGCTACTGGAGTCGCGCTGTCACGTCAAGTTTTAGACGTTTTTGGTTTGTGGTTTCTGTACCGTTTAGCCCCAGACAGAGTAGTTACTTTGATATCTCGAAGAATGAGGTAAAAATGTACATAAGTGTACTTTATTTTCTGAAAGAAAAACCATTACAGCCGACCTTGGAATCGAATAAAAAACCTCATGCTGTGGGCTACTAGGTAGCTCAGAGGCAGTCACGCTTGACTTCACGAAATAATTATTTCGTAGAACTTTATACTAAATTCCTTCCTGTAAGTAAAATAGTTAAACTTCATCACACCAACGGATGGACTCGTAACTTCTAAAAGAGCGACAGGAAATCGGATTTGTCAAAGTTTGAGTGAGCCAACTTGTTTAATTTGTCAAGAGCAAAGCCGGGGGTGAAGTGTAGTGTCCCCTTTCTAGACCTCGTGGTTTTGAGGGTGCTGAATTCATAGATAAGTAATATCGACCTTATTTGGTGGGATATAATCGAATTTTTATTTTTTTACAAAAGTGGTTAAACCCAGGTTTAACATTTTTGTAAAAAGGCCGTTAGAGTTACATTTTTTTTATTTATTTATTTTTTTATAAAACGTTGCCCCACACTAGGAATTTCTCCTGTATCGTGGGTGCGTTCACAAACATTTAAACTCACTTACACAAATACCCAGACCCGGAACAACTATCTGTAGGTCATACAAATATTTGTTCCGTGCGGGGATCGAACCCGCGACACGCAGCGCAGCAGTCCATTGCTTGAGCCACTGCGCCAACCGTGCCGTAAAAAAATACATACACACAAATAAATAACAAAACTATGTGTTGCCCTTAACTTTAACTTTATAATGTATGTACCTAGTACTTATTGTTATTTTAACTAAGAGTTGTATTCACGAGAACACTGCCGACAAACTGTCTTGCAGTTTGACAGAAGATTTGTGTTAAACCCACTCATCAACTTTGTTAAAATATAATTATAATTTAAAAAAAAAAACAATTATTTAGGAGTTATATGTAAAACTATTACCTGAGGAGCTCGTGGCTTAATAAGAACTGCCACTCGGGTCGATCTTTAGGTTAAGCTGCGCTTGCCTAGATCGGTGGATGGGTGACCGCCCATTACATACCGAGTTTCCTCCGTGCCTCGGAAAGCACGTTAAGCTGTTGGTCCCGGGTGCCATATATAGATCTTTGGCAGTCGTTACGGGTAGTCAGTGACCTGAAAGTCTGACATCCAGTCTTACCAAAGGGTATCGTATAGGCAGTCGCTCCATGTAAAATACTGGTATTCAGCTGCATCCGGTTAGACTGGAAGCCGACCCCAATATAGTTGGGAAAAGGCTAGGCAGATGATGATGTAAAACTATTACCTACTAGGTGATGTCTCGTGGGTCGCAAGGAGGTCCTTCATAGGCAAACGGTGATTTACCGAAACTAACACAACACAAGCTTAAGCAGTTCACAAGCAGCAACTATCGGTAGGCAGAGGTGTACGTAACAGTACATTCAAATTATGCCAGGTGCAAGTCTCATATAGTAAAGAATGAACTATCAACCAGATTGAAATCTACGAGTACATTAAATGGTTACAACTGAAAATAAACTAGAATGTCATGCTCGGTAACCTCTGTCTTTATAAATCACCTTTTTCTATAGAATTGATTTTACAACATGTTACAAATTAAACATTTCAGAACTTCGGTTGGGAGTGGTAAAGGTCAATAAAGAGAGGTCTGTTTTATTTTATTTATGATCCTTTGAAGCCAAAAAAGTAATAAATAAAAATAAAATCAAACTGAATATATCAAACGATTAAAATACCAAATGGCCAAAACTCAGTAACAAAATAAATCTTTTAGCAGTAAACACACACACACATATGACATCTACCAACCCACGCTGGTGGATTACAGTAATTCACTCCGTAGACCTGTATTCCAACTCATTAACTTCTTGTTCTTGTCCCATATTATAACTTGGTGTCGGTGCATCACGATTTTTCTTCCATACCCCTCTGTCCATCGTCACGCTTTTGTTTACTCTTTTTTCTTTCACAATCGCTTCTTTGATCTTCTCTGTTGTGTTGAGGTATAGAAACATTATACACTGTCTGTAGAGCAGTGGTGGCCAAGTGGTAGCGGCCCCAACTTATGAACAGTTAGTCTTGCGTTCAAACCCGGGCAGGCGCATTAGTTTGTGTAATTTATTTCAACACCACAGTTCTCAAAATGGTGAGGAAACCGATATGCCTTGGAACCAAAAGTTTCGAAGATATGTGACATCTACCAATCCGCACTGGGCCCGCGTGGTGTATCATCCTCATCCCTCTCCTAGAGAGGCGGCCTGAGTCCCTGCAGTGTGAACATTATAGGCTGAAGTTGATATGAGAAGATGAGACACTGGCTGTGCTAACTACGAACACAGCCACATTTGTGAACGAAGAATCAACCTCACTTGATTATTCCGTGTTTACCATAAGAGCATGACAATATTATGTTAATAGATACGAAAACTCCCAGAGCTCGTATAACCGTAATCCTTAAAATCCGGAAACACGAAGGGAAAAAAGACGCTGACAGTTTTGTTTTTTAAATAACAATCCTAAGTAAAAGTGCAAAAAATTGTAGACGAAGCTTTGTACCTTAAAAACGGCGAGGTAATAAGAACAAGTATTTTACTTCGCGTGGCGCGGCACCTTGTAGACACTACTACCGGTTTCTGTTTTATGAATTATTAGCGAACGTCCCGCGGTTTCACTCGCTTAGTTCGCTTTCCCGTGGAAATACAAGGATAAAAAGTAGCCTATGTCACCCGGGGATAGTGTAGCTTCCTAACGGTGAAAGAATTTTTTTTTTCAAATCAGTCCAGTAGTTTCGGAGCTTATTCGTTACAAACAAACAAACAAATCTTTCCTCTTTATAATATTACTGTAGATGAAGATAAGTAATAAAATTAAAAAAAAACCCATCAGAAATAATTATAACACGGCGTTTTAGTATCCCATTTCTGAACAAAGACTCGGTACACTACTCCAGGCACAAGCATTGATCAACATGCTTGTACAAAGTTTATAGAAGTGTATTCTACAAATGATCCAAAGATATTAACTGTAAGCCTTGAAAGAGAACAGAAGTGTAGTTGGTTCCGTTAGTTACCCATCTGCCTGGTATGCGAGATTCACAGCCATTTTCACCCCAAAAGACAAGATTATCTTGCCTCTTGATCAAATCACGGTTCGATCACTTGACAAGATCCAAAACGATTAATGCAGCAGTTTGACGCCGTAAAAACCAGTTTCGTTAGGAAAACAACGATTACAACTTTGATTTAAAGGCTCACTGCGGTACTCAGAGATATTTAATGATTACTTAACCCGTCACTTAGTAGGTAATGGTTTGACATACTTTTGTATTCACAAAAGAAACCATTACTAAGTGATGGCCTAAGTAATCTCGCTCGCTGCGGCAGTTAGTCTGGTGTATACTATAAGAACACAAACATTTGTTAAAACACCAACATGTCCCATGAAATAGATGATGAGCCTTAAATTGCAATCAACCAAAGCACAACCTCAAACTCCTTGCTACTACTAAAATATTCCTCAAAGAAAAACCCAATAGGTAACGTCATTAAATACATAATGAATTAAGATTATGGATTTTCGGAAAAGCAGAGAATTATAACCTAACCTGACATTTTAATTTGATAAAAGTAACTATGTTCATTAATTAAAAACTATAAAATAAAATAACAAGTAACTATAAAAGGGCATCGAAATACTGCTCCTCAACGCTGTCAGCCGGTAATGTGCCCAAAAGACTGGCGGCAATGCCACGTTGTATGGCAACGCTTAGCCTCTGGCCAAGATAAAAGCCAGCCCTTGGGTCACGAGAAGCTTATAAGCTTACTTACTTTTATCAAATTAAAATTTCTCTGCTTTTCCGAAAATCCATAATTAAAATCCATTATTTATTTAATGACGTAAACAAATTCTATTTCAACATTAGTAAAAACTTTAACGCAGCCTACAAAATTTAAAGTTTCTAAGGTTTTTTTCATAACAAATTACAATTTAATATACCAATAGATAATCCTTTATCTGACCTTAAATCGAATCCTTATAGCAATATCAATGCAGATGAAATACCATAGACCATGACAAAACAAGAAAAATAAACTCGCCAAGTGATAAAGCACCGTCAAACAATGGTAGTAGCTAACGCAGCCATGATTCCCATCTCGGCGAATGTTAATGCCTCGCCGCATGATGGGTACCATTTACTGTTATTACACCTTCTTTCGCCGAACACCTCTATCACCAAAATAATGAGCACCTAAATAACTTATTTTGTCAAGTTCCCCTCACGTTTGAATATGTGACGTGTGTTAAGTGCTCTTTTGACGCGGATTTGAGGGGATGAATTCCATTTGGGAGTTAACGTTCAGTCTAACATGTTATTTATACGGCCATGTTTATTTTTGATGATACATTTTTTTTTTTCGCGACGGGTAGAATTTTTTTGCCAGTTGTATCATTATATTTTTCGTGAGAGCTTTTTGCTGATATTTTTATATACTGCGATGTTAATACCTAGCAGTATTTCAATTAACTTACAGAAAGGTCGCCTTAATGCCAGCTGTGGCAACATTGTAGGCTGGTAGTGTTACAAAAGCGAAAGCTACCCATACTCTAAAAAACGGTTTTAACAAACATTGCAACTTCCAAGACATTACAGAAAGTAAAATGAAACAAGAAAATATTATATTAATAAGTCTTAACGTTTTTGGAAAATATGGTTCAGAAATAGTTTTACAAAGTTAGGATTTATTTTCGCCTACCTACAAAAATATCCGTTATTCAATCCAAATTCTCAACCTACACAAACAATTTGAACAAAATCGGAGTCAACAAAATTGTACAAAACAGTTCATTGAAATAGCTAAATGTAAATCGGAAATAACACAGTCCAGAATCGTTTTAAGCACCATAATTAAAACTGCAATAAATGAAACTATATCACCAATTCAAACTAAAAGCATTCGCATTTTCGAGCAATTAACCGTCAATGATTTAATGGCAACGATCCAGAATTCAGTGCTATTAATATTGCATCGCACGTTGAACTGGACGGTTATTTTGAAGTCCTCATTCACTACACAGTAAGGCTTTAGTTTGGATTTGGTTCAAGTGACGGAATGAAAGCTGAAAACCGCAGGACTTAACTTCTATAAATGTCTATTGAAATTTTGACAAAAGCTACATTCGATGAACTCAGCCTGTTGAGTTCACTACTGGACAGTTAGACCTAGTTTGACCCAGCACCTTAGTAAGTTTGGTGGTCTACCTAACTGGGATCGAAAAACACCATAGTGAACTAAAAGTTTTTATAACTTACCAAGTATAATATTTGGGACGTGAAAAAAAGAACGAGAAGACAGGGACATTATTTTGATCCTATCTATGACAGCGATAAGTTAAAAGTTTGAAATACGTTAGAATCTGGTAGGTTTAGTAGGTAATATGAAACGTATCGTATGATGACCATTTGTAAATCTTCTAACATAATATCATCAAAATCCGCAAATGGTTAGCAAGAGGTGTACCCATTCGTTGTATACTAATACGCATTTTACGTTTAACTACCAATAGTTAAAATGACATTACAGTGTCACCTCTAATAATAAAGAACATTGCTTCAGAACGAACCGTTTTCAAAAAATCTAAATCAAAAGATTTTATTTCACATAGGCCTACAAAGGCACTTGTACCTAAAACGACAAAAATGTGCACGTGTAAGCGAAATCGCTAATACAAAAACTGAACTGGACTTGAACCACACTTACAACATAATAAATGCACCAATAGAACAATTAGGAAAATTGTCAACAGCTATCCTCAATAAAATAAATTGCTATGCAATTATAGTACGGCCACTGTTCAAGTAATTGCCTGCTATTAAAACTTGGAACCTGTAAATTGTATGGAATAAGACAATAGTCTTGTTTGACGGACTAACTATTCAGAAATTCCGGGACACTGAATTGTACAATGATACAAATGTAGCATTTCTAATTATTCATGAATATTTTGTGTGGGAACCTTTGTATGGGTAGAATTGTAGGTGGAAAGCATAATATATTTTTTTGGATTGAATGGTTAGATTTTGTAGTAATTTAGTTTTCAGTTACTAAAATTACGTTCGTGTTCTTTTGATTGGAACTAAAATCACTCTTATTAACCTAGGTCAATCGGTCAGCACTGAAGTAGACATGTTTTGGAGTGTAGACGCTTTTCATAGCTGTTATGTGCGTTCGTTGGTCTAGAGTGGTTGAAGCCGTGGAGTCTGGATTTGTGACCGGTTGAAAGCAATAGGCGTGCTCCCTTTTACACGAGCTTTTTTATAAGTAGTAGCGCGTCGGGGATGTTTGCCGAGGCGCGTGTGGATTGTTTCCATACAATCATGCGCAAGCGGTGCCTGGTCCCTGGTTCGTAGGATTCGGGGCAGCCGCAATAGTATCCTAAACGAGTTTTCGGAAAGTTTCGACTGTCTGTACGTGAACCACTGCTGTATGGTTCACCTACAGACTAATATTACAATATTATTTTAATTCTTGAATCCAATTTTAAAGTAAAGATAATTAAATTTTTGTAATGTTAATTTTCACATTCATATTAATTTTGTAATGTTGATTTTGTGTTGTTTGTGCCTACCAACATAGTTTATAAGTTTTCAATTGTTACTAAACATTATGGAACATTGTCTTCTGACAAATAAATAAATAATAATTATTATTATTATTATAGACAACAAGCAAAATATGGGTGTTCTATAAGGTACACTTCTGCCCAATCTTGCAAAGATTATAGGTATGATGTTATATTTTGTAGGAAGTACGTTTTCAGGCTTAATATAGCAACAGTTGCTGTAGTTGAATAATGTAGGCGATATAGCGTTACATGGTGTTGGAATGGACTACCTATTTTTAGCAAGGGACTACTCTAGAAATATTTTTAACGTTAACCTAAACTTGGATCTGAACGAAAAGGACATTGTTCTGCTCTCATACATCGTGCGCCCTGGGCCCAAGAGCATCGGAAAATTATGCGTTATAATGTCGATCATTAGGAAACTCCTTTTAGATCTTATTTTTATAGTGGACTAGTTGCAATTTTGATTATACTTTATTATTTATTATTAGCCATTTGTGTCCCACTGCAGGGCAAAGGCCTCCCTTCCCTCCTTCCACTTATCCCTATCCAGTGATGTTGTTTGCCAATCCCTGCAAAAAGAGTAGAGTTTGTCTCGCCATCTTCTTCTGGGCCTGCCGCGTTGCCGTTTGCTGCTGTTTCCCATTGTGTGGTTAGTTTAGCCCATAGCTCCTCCGGCATGCGGCAGATGTGGCCAGCCCAGCTCCACTTAAGCTTATATTTATATGATTATACTATAAATAACATATTAGATTTTGAGGTTATAATCGAACGAACCATAACAACGGATAGGTATTAATTAACTGGAATTTGCACGTGTAACTCAAAAGCGTTCCGAGCGAGAATACCTCGTGGTGGACATCTTCTCTTTCTTATAGGGTGTAAACCCCTGAAAGAAATCAAGGGTTTATCAGTCATATAAGCAGATATTAGCAGTCAAAGGTTTTTTCTTTGGTATTAATACTAATTAATATTTTATTAATTCCAGGTACTTTAATTGTAAAGGTTCTTACTTCGTCAAGTTTTTTAACACATAGTAATTTTGAATAAACTGCTACCAATGCTAAGAGCGAATGTAATTGCATTTGATGGTACTCAACACACTGCTCTCAAAACGGTAAAGGAAGACATTGTGAGAAAACCGGCGTGTCCTAGAACCAAAAATTCGAAGATATGTGACATCTACCAGCCCGCACTAGACCCGAATTGTGAATCATGTCCCTCATTCCTTCTCATAGTTAAGAGCCCTGTGTCTCAACAGTAGAAACATTACATGCTGATTATGCTAAATGCTGTGCTATTTTTTTTAATAATAATAATAATAAAAAAAGTTAGTTCCTCTCTCAAGAGCCCTGACCACCGGTAGTTCGGACTCTGTTCCCAATACTAGTGGACCACTATTTTTTATATTTTTAAATGTTTTTTATATACCTTTTTGTAATTAATATTTAAAAATGTATTTAATATGTTATAAAATGAATAAAGGAATAATAATAATATTAATAATAATAACTTTATTTTTTTCCAAAAAATTGCAATTTACATAGAATTGTTTTGGGTATTGCAAATCAGATTATGACAATTTAAATTGCATAAGTCTCCAATTGTACCACTGACACCCAAACTAAGATTAAACTTGTGTTTTGGGTGCCAGGGCTCTCTCAATTAATCTATTTTTCACGTTACACAAACCAGTACGGAGTTACATTTGGATAGTATCCATTGTTGAGCATAAACAAAACAAAGTTAAAATACAACAGAAAAACAAAAACAGTTAAAATAAACTTTAACTTTAAGATAAATAAAAAATATAAGAAAAAACAGTATAGCCTCTCAGCAGTATGTTGGTTCGTAGTTGGTAATTAAATGTGATTTGTGTATGTGATGTGTGTAAGTGTCGTGTGTATGTAGTGTGTGTAAGTTTGTGTTTGGTGTTGTGTATTATAGTACTTGATAAGACAGACCAATGAACTGTTGAGGATTTTGAAGAGGCATTCGATGCTACAGCTGATTTCTATTCCAGAATATATCAGGCTGATTATCATAATAATAATTAGTAAGTTCACTGGTTAGTATTCAAATTAGTAATTACGAATATTAAGTATGCGAATTTAATTATTTGCATCTTACCTCTAGAGGTTTCTTTCATTATTTGAACAACATTTTTTATCAGGCTTACTAAGGTTGCGATTTTCTTCTCGTCTTATATGTAAATGATTCAACATTAGAAACTATATTTTTGACTTAAAAAAAATACATAAAAGTTGCTACTACAGACCATCCTATAGATTGATTCCGACCTATAATTTGAATATCAAAACAAAAAAAACTCAACGCAAAGCTCTTTTGTTTCTGTACGAAAACTTTTCATAAGCGGATTTAAAAGGAACCTTTTGTGCAATCCTGATAAAACCGAGTTTAGAAGTATAACAAGGTGCTGAGCGATAACTTAAACAACGTCAGTAAGAATTTGTTTAAAGGATTAATTACGTTTGCTAATGAAGACAAATAGTTTTTGCGAAGACTTTACTGAAAGAGGGAAATTTTGTGGAATCGTATACCTTCGACAACAATTGCTAAGGTTCAAGATAGATTTGCTAGAGATTTAACGGTTCGCTTTTAACTGGAATACTAATTACTGTAATAAGAGATTATAACAACACTTGTGTAAGTTCAAGGTCAAACTAAAATTGTAGTCTTTTAGATTAATTCAATAGATATTATATTTTGCTGTAAAGTTGTAGTTACTTTACAGTAATCTCCTTTGTGATGTCTTGATTGTTTACTTAAATAAAGTGAAATTTTGGATTTTGATTAGCTACTGGAATTTCAATTAATATTTTCTTATGTCATCAACTATTCATAATTAAATATTAGAACTATGACGCCCGATAATATGATTGTAGTTTAACAAGCATTTTTTTTTCTAGACTGTCATAATTAATACATTATATCTTCAGAAAGGACGGGTGCGTGTATGACCAGACGTATGAAAGTCGAGGCAAATAAGAGTATAATATAAGAATCAAAGCAAGTGTATTTCTGCGGTTTCTGCCCATCCCCGTGGGGAAGTGACGTACAGTTTATGTCAGTATGTAATATCCATAAACTTTTAACTTAAATAAAGAAAATTTTTTTTTCTTTGATTGAAATTTCGCCCTGTTATCTAGGCATTATTTGTGGAGCTCACGCTGCAGGGAAAGAAGAAAGGGTGTAAAAGTACCCTTAAATATTTTTTTTGTTCCACGCCATACCTAGGAACCCCCTAGTTACAGAGATATTGGGGGTCAAAATTCCAAATTTTGCAAAGCTGTTTTTGTTAATACTAGTTTTTCAGGTTGTAACTTTACTTAAATTACCTACATGACCCTTTTACTATTCAAAGCATCAATTAGCACAATGTTTTTAGAGTGCTACATTGAGTTTTAACGTAAAATAAAAATTTTGACTCCTAAAAAAAAGTCGTAGGGTTACTAAGTTTGAAGTACAGAATGCTTGGTTGACGTATGTGTGAAGGATTGATTTACAGCCTGTATAAAAGTCAATCATAATATAGCAAATACTGAGAGAAGAAAACTTTACCTTAACATCAAAAACGTTTACCGCATCAAAATTACAACCTAACAATAGCGAATAAATAACCAATGTCAATACCATGCAAGTATAGCGTCCCCCTAGCTTAAATCCCCATTGTGGTGTTCACAGCTCAATATTACGATAATAAATGGTCCACAAACAGAATTAAGAGCATTGTGAGAGGAATCGTATTACACTAGTGATGTAGATCCCAATCGATAGTTTACTGTTAAGATACAACAAGATGCGTTACTCGGATAATTTAAATCGTAATAATTCAATGCTTGGTGGATTATGCCTGGATCGGTACAAAACACCACTATCGGAATTAAGGCATCGTTCAATATTTTCCTGAACTGCATCATCAGTCAATTATATATTGCAAAAACTAAAATGATTTTTTACCTTAGACTTGGTGGAATAAGTATATATATATACGAAAAGATCTTTGCTGTCACATTCCTGAGGAACATATGATCCGATTCGATATTAGGAGAATCGCACCGAAGCCATTCCATACAATTCTATAATTGCATACCATGATAGCGATTTGGATTTATGTTGTCTTTTTTTTAAATATAGGTATTGATATCGATACTTTGGCGATTCAAATGCAAGTATCCGGACAACCCTATATTACACTGGCCATGTTATTTAAGGCTACAAATCAAGTACTTATAAATACATTACATAGAGGGACGTTCGCTGACGTTAAAAGTGTATTTGGACACGTGATTCGGAAATAATTTTTGTTCGTGTGTTGGGATAAAAAATGTTGACGAGTTATTTGTTAGTTGGACGTTTTTTTATCTCTGAGTGTAATTTTAGATTACAGTTTAATTCGAGCAGATTTAGGTTTTCACCAGAAATGACGAAAAGCGTTTTTATGACCAAATGGACCAAGATCACGTCTGATGGAAACCGATGGAGGGATGGAGGCCTATGATAGAACGAGCGTGTCCAGCAGTTACCTAATCACTATTGTTTTAAACCGGGCGTTAGGCAGGTAAATTGAATTATTTCCTTACAATTAATTTTTAATTACCATATAATAATTATTTTAATTTTATTTATAATTTGATTGTGGATATTTTTACATTTAATTTTTATATTTGACAGTTTGACATTTTTGATTTTGATTATAGTAGTTGAATTTTGTTGATGATTGTTTGAATAGTTAGTATATTTTTATTTTATTTTTTACTAACTTTATTACATTATTTTTTAAGTGCGCCTATACTAACAAAATTATGGATCTATGTTATCTGAAGTAAATAAATTATTATTATTATTATTAAAGGCAGGCGGGTTAAATGTGGGAGGGTTCCCTCTCGCAGCCAGCATTATGTGTTCACATGCGATCAGCGAGTTCCACAATTTGTGTGATGATGGAAGTAATTAAGGCTATTTCCAAATCAATTCGGAGCTCTTTTAAACATCATTATGTCGGTGTCAATCGTTTAGAGATGATGTTAAAAATATATTAGGGATTAGTGTTGTAAGTGAGCCTAAAAAACATTTGAAAATATTGCATTAAAATAATATGACGGACTCAATTTCCATAATTAAGTACCTAAAACATAAAGTTAGGTTTATACTTCCAAAATTAATATGTAAATGCACGCCTGCGTTTCTAGATAAACGTTTAAATATAACTTTATCTCTATAATTCAGAGTGCTGTAAATTTTATTTCAACTATTAAAACCAAGTTCTAACAATAATCCAGATTAGTTAATCCTCCGTACAATTTAACTTTAGGTTTTGAATGCACGTTCAGTTTATGATTGTTAAGTTTAGCCAGTGTTACTAAATATTCCAGTTCATATACATATTTGAATTCGCATTATTAAAATTTTGAATTTGACATAAAATAGATTACTCGTTTTAAATACTATGTTTTCAATGTGATAACGAGATTTAAATTTTCTATGAAATGGAAACTGAAAATATAACACCGGCATAAAACACACTATAAAATGCCCTAATAGTCAAAACTTTGAATCCAATCTCAAAAACTTTAATACGATTATGGTTTCTGAAAAATTATTTCACTCAAATAAAAATACAATTGTTCACTTGTTCACAATGCTCCTATTAAAACACTAAATATTTTGACGGTGCCATGGCTTTACATAGGTACTGGTGCTGCTTACCAGTTTTGTTAAAAACTTGCACAAATCTGAAACTGATAACCAACGACAAGTGACGATTTACAGAGAAGTAGAAAAATCAATTAAACTCTATTATCTTATTATTTGGCACAAAAAAAAAAAAACAAAAAATTGCGTTCGAATACTCTTTAAATAATTCAAATTCTATGAGTGAATACGCGTAGGAAGGACTTGCCTAACACAATCCAACCGAAAATATACGTGGTTCATCACAGTCCTAGGTACCAATCAATATTTCTATACAATAAGGTTCCCCTAGAATAGGGTAGTTAACAAAAAAAAAACGAATTAGTCCGTCAGATAGATTTCCAAAAAATATTAGACACGTATTTTTTCTTTTTTCACATAAATAAACAATGAAGACGATACAGTGCTTTGAAAACTCGTGTGACGTAATTTTCTGAGACATTAGTATGACATTCTTTAGCATTCAGTGACGTAACAACCCCCCACTCAAATCTTTGACGCGTTTTATCTTCTTCAATTTTTATTGATTTTATAAAACAAAAAATACGTATCCAATATTTTTTCGATAATCTAACAGACTGACTAAATAGAATCATTTTTGTTTTACGTCAGTTAACATGCCTATTTAAAAGCATAAATATCACAAACTTATTCAAAAACAAATTGAATAGAGAAGATTTATTGAGGAAGGGTTAATACAGTGTCGATGAGGCTACTCATCTTCTCGACTCTCTACTAGATGGTGTAGATCTAACTGACGTACTCAGAGATATTTAATGATTAGGTACTTAAGCTGTCACTTTGTAAAGGTTTGACATATTTTTGTATGACAAAACTGTCCAAACCATTACGAAGTGAAGGCCTAAGTAATCATTAAAGCTCTCTGAGTGCGGCAGTTAATGAGACCAGTTTTATTAAGTTTACACTTTTCGTTTTATTTTGTTATATACCATTTTTAATTGAATAACTGCCGCACTCGGAGAACTTTAATGTTTACTTAGGCCATCACTTAGTAAAAGTTTTGACAGTTTTGTCATACAAAAGTATGTCAAATCTTTACTAAGTGCCGGCTTAAGTAATCATTAAATTTCTCTGAGTGCGGCAGTAAGAATCATTATCGTTTTAAGTTAGTTTTTGTACATGTTATTTAATATGGTTGTTATTTCTATATTATCGTAGATATGTGTTATTGTAATATTTTAATTGGATTGTTTTATATAAATTTTCATTTCAACACAATGTATATTATTGTTCCGAAATAAATGACTTATGAGTTCTATGAGGAAAAACATGATACACTGCAACACCCTACGCCCCATTTTTTTTTTTGGTGGGTGTAAAATCATCGAATAACCCCTCCCGCTCTTGGGCAGAGCGAAAGGGAGTGTCAGACTTCTACTGACTAAAAACCACCCATGTTCCTTCTTCGCCCTCTATGTCGAGGCCGCGATAACCAGAGGACTACCCGCAGCCCCGACAGGCGTTGGCCCTTTCGGGCCCCTCCCATGTTGCTGACATCTCTTTGAGGCGCGCGTGGAACACGAACGCGCAGTCGACACGGCCTGTTTTCGTCGTGAGACGGACGGACGGCGAGTTAGCCCATCACTCACCGTCCACAGGCCCGCGTCTACGGTGGCCGGAGGTCATCGCGGGACACCCTACGCCCCTCATGTCAACATCATGCATAATTTTAATATGCTTTACTATACTTGGGAATAGAGCAGCGATGGCCCAGTGGTGGCGGCCCCGACTTACGAACAGTAAGTCGTAGGGTCGAACCCAGGCAGGTGCTTTGTATTTATTTCATAACCACTGCTGACACAAAAAAATATCGTGAGGAAACCGGCATGTCCTAGAACCAAAATTTAAAAGACTTGTGACATCTACCAATCCGCACTGGTAGATTATAACCTATTTCCTTTCAAAGAGAGGAGGCCTGTGTACCAGCAGTGGGAACATTTATAGGCTGATGATGATGATGATACTTGGGAATGGAAGAAAATAAAGTGTTGCATCGACTTTAAATAGAATTGGTTATGGGCAGAAAGATAATCATGACTAGTATTATTTGATTTATTTCTTAAGAAAACTTACAGAAAATACCGCAGATAATCGACAGTTACATATTTGCTTTACTTTCTTGTATACATTTGTTCCCAAAGTAGATCAAACATTATTGGTTTCTCCAAACATATTAACAGTACTTTGTACCTTCTAGGGTACCCTAAAATAGGACAACGTTACCCGCAAACATCTTGGCACTCACCAAACGGGATCATCGAAGCCTCCGCACTGTTTCAGACGAAGTTGGACATTAAGAAGCCAATAACAAAGTTTGAGGACCTTAATAAACAAGCCGAAGTACTAGAAACGCAATTAGTGCTCTCAGTGAAGCAGATTACACAAGTTTTAGGTGGTGTTGTAAAAAGTTTCAATGGAATTTGGTTATTTGATGATATTGGTTGTTACTGTCGGAGATTTATAGGGTACTCTATTCAAGGTCAATGTGATTTGGTAGTTGTATGATATGATTTGACCAAGTTTGTTTCTGGACTTGGAAAGGTAATGTTACTTCTAAGCCACACCATTCTAATTAGTTTAAAAAGTATTCTTATTGAAACGTGTGTATTTAAGTTTTAAATGCCCGTAGTTAAATAGGATGAACAGAAACTTTAAATATTAATAAATGTTCTGGGACTGGTGAATTGAAAAAGTAACAACGGTGCGTAGTTCCGATTCTATGGTTTTTTTTTTTATGGGACAAGCCCGCCTCACTATTCGCAAACCACTGTAAAGTGAAGTGAAGTTACAGTGGTTTGGAAATAGTGAGGCGGGCTTGTCCCATTAAAAAAAAAAACCACTGTAACTTTTGAAGCCAGAATCAACAGTGGTGACCACAAGAAAAGCGCCGAGACAATGAAGCTCGACGAAGTCCCAGAAAAATGATATGACTGTCTTGGATCCCGCAACGAAATTAATCAGAAAAGAATAGCGGAGGAGTAGGAAAAACAGAAATTTCCACTTCCCTCCATATCAGCAGGAGGCAGAAAAGAACAAGGCCAATAGGCACACAGGGACGTATACAACTGGGATAAGCCCAGTTGCCTAGCACCATGGATATTGGGTCATTAATATTACTGGGTCCTGTGTGAGCTGTATTCTATGGTTTGAGAAAATTATGCTTTATGCGTTTTTTTAATCATACTACTTCGAGGAGAGGTTGGCTTCCAGTCTAATCGGATGCAGCTGAATACCAGTACTTAACATGAAGCAACTGCCTATCTAACCCACTAGTACTGGGTAATACACAGACACTCTTTGGTAAGACTGGTAGTCAGACTTTAGGGCCACTTACTACTAATTGTAACGACTGTCAAATATCTACCAAATGACAGCCGGGATCAACAGGTTATCGTGTTTTTCGAGACACGAAGAAAACCAAATATGTAGTTGGTGGTCACCCATTTACAGACCAACCTAGGCATACGCGGCAGTGGATCCAAACGGCTGTTTAATGTTAAGCCACGAGCTCCTTCACCATACCACTTATGAGAAAGAATACAAACCGTAATCTATTTTATTTGCAACAAAATAAACTTCATCAGTTAATGCCTTCGTTAACCATCACGTAAGTAATTAATGGGTTTAGTGTTTGCTTTGCAACAAAAGGTTTTAACTTAAACGGGCCTTTAAGTAAAAGCTTAGTTAAAATTACTCTCGAGGGATTTAAGGCTACCTAATTTCGTTCGAACAGCGTACCCTTAACTCCGTGGTGCCATCTTTTATCCTGGACATGAATTAATGATATCAAGGTACTTACTGTAGATCACTTTGGAGCATTGACATTAATGTTTTTTGGATCTGAAAGGCTGACCATTATAATAATTATGTTGTTTGTGTAACGTGGAGATTTCTGGAAAAGTATGCAGCTGGCGAAAACATGAAATTGACTCCCAAAAAGAAACTAAAAAAACACGTTATTATTTTTCCATGTTTACATTGGAACTTAAATATCAGCACACATACAATATCATCATCTAAGCAGATTATTTTACCTACCAGGATGAAAATCAAGACCACAATCATAGTTTTAGTGATCCTGGCGAGATAGGTCGTGTCACGATCTCTCTCCAGTTAATTATCATCATCATTTCAGCAGGAGGACGTACACTTCTGCAGGGCTACTGCGTATCTTTTCAATGTCAGTGGCTATCATAGTGTTCATCGATTAACTCTAAAATTGGTTATGGTTTAGTACAAAATGGAACCATTTGACAGTTAATTGATGGGCACTATGAGAGCCACTGACATTTAAAAAGAGACTCAATAGCCCTGACGCTGGACATAGAACTCACCCAAGTTTCCCCACAGTGACCGGTTCCGTGCGTCTCTCCACTTATAACATTATAATTTTATCTCATGAAAATATCAGATTACATATGATTGCATCACACTAACCACGTAAAGCCATATTACCAGGAAAACCCTTACACACGCCCTAATAGCAATAAAGGAATTCCACTGAAATAGTTCCATGAAACTCCTCATAGATACAATTACCACATCAATGATCTCACTTAATCTTGTGACTGAGTTTACAAACTTAAATAATACAGTTTTACTATACCTTATTGTAAGAGACTAAAGGATAAAATTCCTTGAGTTTTAGAATGGAAGGTATTTGCAATTCTTTCCCCGTACGTTCTTTCTTGTGATCTGTTGAACTAAAAACGTTTCCGCGACATAATGGGGGTAGGTAGGTAGGGAGGGTGATAAAGTGCGGATATCGTATGAGTTAACGAGACAAGGACATATTATTGTTAGAGTTCTTTGTAGGAATAATTTATGGAGGTATGGGTATGATGTTGGATAGTAATCAGAAAGTTTGCACAAAATGTATAGGTAGACACGAAACTCGATTCGCGTTGTTCAACGTTGATAAAAATGAACACGAGAATTCATGAGACTATATTGCCACCATATTAACGTGCTCAACCGACTTCCAAAGGCAAAGTTTTTTTTTTATACATTCACATTTACTTATTTGATTTCATTTTCTAGGAGTGTGAATTATAATATATTATTGATTTAATCTACACTAATATTATAAAGAGGAAAGATTTGTTTGTTTGTTTGTAGCGAATAGGCTCCGAAATTACTGGACCGATTTGAAAAATTCTTTCACCGTTAGGAAGCTACACTATCCCCGGGTGACATAGGCTACTTTTTATCCCAGTATTCCCAAGGGAACGGGAACTACGCCGGTGAAAGCGCGTGACGTCCGCTAGTAAGTAATAAACTGAGAAGACTAAATCTTTAGGACTAGTGGTCGCAAACGCCTGAGCATGAGGTCCTAGGTTTGGATTCTGCTGGAATATTTTTTTTCCAAAGATAATCCAACGTGGGGGGAATGCTGCCAGCCTTCTGGGCACTTTTCCTGTTGACAGCGGTGTGGACGAATTTTTTAATGCCCTGTAATCCTCCACTTTTTGATACTTGTATATATTTTATTATAAGTTTATTTCTGTAAATTGTATTTTGGTTTCTCCATCACGAATTTCTTAGTAGCAGTCATGGAGTATTGATTCGTACTTGTTTGATGGCAATAGGCTTACCCCCTATTACATAGAACTTACATAATTATAGCTGTGAAAAAGTGTCTTCTACTTTAGGAAAGCTACACAACTTACTCCTTTGAGAATCCCGTATGGAAAAATGAAATAATTTTTAAACTGCTCTCTGCTCTCTGCTCTGTTTTCTCATTTTTTTGAATCATGCAAGTCAAGATCGTTTTGTGGGGTTCGGCATGACATCGAATGTTTCGAAACTGAGAATTTATGATCAAAAAACGCATCGCCTAAATTGCTATTTAGTTTTTTTTCAGTCTACTTCGATCCACTGCTGGGTAAACACCTGCCCAATGGCGTTTCAAGTGTGTTTAAAATTTGCCGTCTTCTTTACCATGTTTTATGTAGTAAAATAAAAAAATATATACATAACAACTACATACCTACCTAGACTTCTAGTAGAACCGGGAAAATATTTGGCTTATATTTTATTTGACATGATATGATAACAAATTGGAGACGACATTGTGTTTTATTTATTTCGAATATTTTTTAGGCCCAAATATACCGAATTACTGATTAATTTCGTTGCGGGATCCAAGACAGTTAAATCGTTTCTCTGGGACTTCGTCGGGCTTCATTGTCTCGGCGCTTTTCTTGTGGTCGCTACTGTTGATTCTGGCTTACAGGAGTTACAGTGGTTTGGGAATAGTGTGGCGGGCTTGTCCCATTTAAAAAAAAAAAAAAAAAAAGGCCCAAATATAATATACTTTTATCAATATTTTTCGAAATGTACAATACGACTGTTCCCAATATTGTTCGATGCATATTTATTCAGCAGTACTGTGCAAATAGTTACAGTTCGTGTTTCAAACCACATTGAGAATATTCCTCCATTGATTCTTATAACACTAGTGCAGAATATTAAGCGGTAATATATTCCTCGGTAATGTTCCGTTCAGTACTGAAACTAAATGGAGTTCCACCATTTAATTTCCTACTACCATCCCCGAACTAACTTGTATCGCACTCGATATTCAAATGCCACTAATATCGGAGTTGCCAGTAAAATATCAAATTTATATTAAAATGTCAAAATGATATTTAGGCTGGCTGTACTAGTAAGACTTTTATCAGAATTATGATTGTGGTGAGTTTTGAAGTCAGTCTAACCCGTTGACAAGTCTTATATTGAGATTGAAATATAATTAATGTAACAACCAATATTTTGACAACAAAAAATATTTTCTTAGTTTGTCGAAGGCCGACCGGCTTTTAGCGTATTGTAAATAATATATTACTTTCATAATGTAAAACGTTATTTATATAATACGAGTAAAGACCACAGACTAGTCCGCGAGAACTGTTTGACAACATTCTAAACGTATGTTGACTAAAACTATAATATAATAATATGCATTCTTGTAATGTGCTCGCCAAGACCTTTCATTTGATATCAAACATGTTATGATTATCTCAATTAATTTTTTTTCGATGTTACAATCTGAAATTTATTTTCCGTTAGGATATTTTTTTATAAAAAAATTATAGCCTATATCACTCGGGCTATTCTTACAAATCTATTTACACCTCATTTATTAAAATCCGTTTAGTAGATTAGGCGCTATGGTGGAACATACATCAATACATAAATACATATATTTAACGGCACGGTTGGCGCAGTGGCTCAAACAATGGACTGCTGCGCTGCGTGTCGCGGGTTCGATTCCAGCACGGAACAAATATTTGTACGACCTACAGACAGTTGTTTCGGGTCTGAGTATTTGTGTATGTGAGTTTAAATGTATGTGAACGCACCCACGATACAGGAAAGTGTGGGGCAACGTTTTATAAAAAAGAAAAAAATATATAATATATAGGTACATACATAGATTGTCAAAATCATTATCCTTCATTTTGGCTTCGCCGTAATCGGGTAAAAAAGAAACATCATAATGCCTTTAACACTGCTCTGGTCCCTTTCTTTCTTCTTTTAACCTTTTCTCGAACCAGTTCAGGGCCTGCAGTCTGTACAAAGATAGCGATCGCTTTACGACAAAATTCGGTCGCAAAGCTATAACGATGCGGATTTAAGGTGGACGTGAGCCGGACGCGACCCGCCGGTATTAACTACCAACTTAAATCCGCATCGTTATAGCTTTGCGACCGAATTTTGTCGTAAAGCGATCGCTATCTTTGTACAGACTGCAGGCCCTGGCCAGGTTCAATTTTTAGTAACCAATTAGGCATTGTATAGACACGTTATATTTCAAATTTCATACGATTTGAACCAGTAGTTTAAGAATTATAACTAATCAAAGTTCCTTAGTTTTGTCCCTCACTCACTGACTGACTGACTGACTGACCGATCATCAAAAGTCTAAGGCATTTCAGCAGCAGGCAGCAGGCAGAAACGTAGACCTGTTAAAGTCTGCCCTATAATACCGGCTAGCACCATGATAGTTAGAAGACAATACTACTTTATAAGCCCAATTCTTTATAACAAAATAAACGGGATTTTGAACATCTACCCCCTTACTTCACGCGAGTGTAAATCAGTGATTCATAAGTGGCTCAGTTCCCTGTCTTACGAAGAGCTTGAAAATTTTGTAAAAACCTAAATATAAGTAAAAATGTCCCTTTCATTCCCATTGCCTTCCAATTCCCATAGACAGTCAAACACATATACCTTCACATATTCACATTCACTCACACGCATACACACACATACACGACACTTACATAATTATACTCACATGCATAAATAATAATAAATTAAAATTAGTACTTAAGATTTTTTACCTTTTTATATTTAACTCTACTTTTAAAACATAGGTACATGTTATTGTTCTCTTTTCTTGTATAAATGTCTGGAACAATGTCGTCTCCACTCCTGGAGGTGGGCGCTGATGGCTGCGACACAGTATTACATATTATACTAATGCGGTTGTTAACGAACACAAACTTTTGTAAATGTTTTTTGTTCCAATAAATATTTATTATTATTTATTATTATTTCTAGCAGACATAGAAGCTTTTTTTTTTTGGCGGGTGTAAAATCATCGAATAACCCCTTCCGCTCTTGGGCAGAGCGAAAGGGAGTGTTAGACTTCTACTGACTAAAAACCACCCATGTTCCTTCTTCGCCCTCTATGTCGAGGCCGCGATAACCTGTGGACAACCCGCGGCCCCGACGGGCGTCGGCCCTTTCGGGCCCCTCCCATGTTGCTGACATCTCTTTGAGGCGCGCGTGGAACACGAACGCGCCGTCAACACGGCCTGTTTTCGTCGTAAGACGGACGGACGGCGAGTTAGCCCATCACTTACCGTCCACAGGCCCGCGTCTACGGTGGCCGGAGATCATCGCGAGACCCCCGACGCCCGGAGCGCCTCCCGCGGCGGCTAGGACGAGAGGTTCTCTCCCTCTCGCGCTCCGCCACCTCCTTCGCTAGCATTACTGCTTCGCAGAAGGCGGCGACGGCGTCCCATTCCTCCTCGCCCCGGACCATGGCTTGCACCAGGGCCGGGCGCGAGAGGTCACCGCCGCCGATCGCCACTACGAGAACACGGCGGGGCTCCGCCCAAGCGGGGCACACCTCCACTGTGTGCTCCACCGTGTTCTCCGGCCGATTCTCACAATGGTGGCATCCGGGCGTTTCCTCTCGCCTGATTCGGTGCAGGTACCTTCCGAAACAGCCGTGTCCGGTAAGGACCTGAGTCAGACGGAAGGTGAGGGCGCCGCCGTGGCGCCTCTCTAGCCACTCCTCAAAGAGGGGACTTACCGCCACTATCGCGCCATTGATGCAGGCGCGCGAGGACTATCGCCTCTAGATCCCACGGCGGCAATCCGGCAAGGAGGTTCGCCGCTTCGCGGGAGATCGTGCGGTACCCCCGTACCATCCTCACGGCCATGACCTTTTGGGGCACGTTCAGGTAAGGGCGGCCCGCTTCCTCAAAGCAGGCGCCCACACCGGGGCCCCGTAAAGGGCCATGGACCGCACGATCCCCGCATAGAGCCTCCGGCAGGAGGCGTGTGGCCCCCCCAGATTGGGCCAATGCGATGGCGATTAGCTATTACAATGGCCTGTTTTACATTGGCGAATGCGATGCGATGACCAAGTCAATCTTTTATTTAAAACATCAAAGGTTTTAAGTAGGAATTAAATATATTAACTGACTTGGTATTACATGGATCTCATTACTTTTTACGGCAAAAGAACTGAGTTGCGCGGCTTGGCTTTTTTACAAGTTTTGTTTTTGGTGGAATCATAATCTTCCTGCCGCTGTCCCATGTTGTGTGGGTCGGCGTAACACGTGGTATTCTTCAATTGTCCCTTGTCAATCGTCACGCTACACAATCCAGCCATTTTCTTCTAGGCCTTTCTATCCATCAAGATTTATATTTATCAACATCGCTCTTAGTAATTTAAACCGAAAACATAATTTGAAGTTCAAATGTACCTGCTTTAATTATACCTATAGCAATATCAATATAACGCGCCACTGGCGCCTTACACTGTATTAGGCTTGGCAACAAAACCGTCATTTGTCATAATACGTTGGAAACTCACAACATCATGTATTTTTGACGCCACCATTTACGACATGCCTTCAAACATGTATATATGAGGGAAAAAGATGAATCTTTTATCAATTTTGGTACTGTAGAATTTTAATACCATTTAACCCTTAAATGCATTTTGTGCCGAAAACGGCACAACAACTTTAAGTTCTAATAGCCCGCCAAATAGTAAACTGTCATACTATTAGCTGTTGTATTTTTAATCTATTATCTATAAAAAAAAAAATACGAGAATATCAGCCTCTACTTGGTATTACCAGTATATTTTATCTGTCAAATTATGACAGAAGTCAGAATACTTAGCGCCAACCGAAGATACGAAAGTTTTTTCGAAAAAAATAAACTGTCCGTTTATTATATTCTTTCAAGTAAAAATAATATTTTATCAGGTAAGTTCATCAAATAATTATGTGCTTATTATTATTTTACCTCAAATTTCAATAATGCGCTCGTAAAAACGCAAAAATATCTTTGTGCCGAAAACGACCCTTCATGCATATTTAGTACATTTTTTTCCCGCTAAGTGCCTACCTGTTCTAACACGATTCAAATGTTTTATTTGTCACTTTGCTTTGCTGGGTGGTTGGTTATTGCATGTTGTTGTGTTGCTTTTCAGCTATGGATGACAAAAATATAGAAGAGATGCTTCTCATGCTAGAAAGTGGCGAAATTTCTGACGATCAGCTGGAATCCGACGGGGAAGACCTAGATTATTATCCGTCTCATCAAGATCTTTTAGATGAGTTGGAAGAATCTTCTTTAGAAACATTCAATGGTAATGGTGAAGATATCGATCCAGCTATTGATCCTATTGATGCTATTGATCCTCCCGCAGTAACTGACAGTGACCCTCCAATAGTACGTAATATTTCAACTCCTGAAAGCGCTAATTATATGCCAAGTGGAGGTAGAAATCTACTATGGAGAAAACGAAACCTGGTCTATTCTGAAGATAAAATAGCATTTTCAGGTTCTGAAAAATTATCTTCTAATATTTTGGAATTAGATACACCATATCAATTTTTTACGTACTTTTTCACTAATGAGTTCTTAGAGTCTATTGTTCAAGAATCAAACTTATATGCAACTCAGCAACAACCTAATAGATTAGAAACATACACAGTAGAAGACTTGCGAAAATATTTAGGGATTATCACTTTCATGTCTGTTTACCACTACCCCAATATTCGGTCATACTGGGGCAAATTTGGGTTCGGCCCAATACGAGATACCATGCCCGTGAACAAATTTGAAAAAATTAGAAGGGTATTGCATTTTAATGATAACTCAAAACATCTCCCAGTCGACCATCCAGACCACGACAAGTTACACAAATTGCGGCCTGTGATAACACATTTGAACGAAAAATTTTCTAGTGTTACGATTGACCAACGCTTGTCAATCGATGAACAGATGTGCGCAACAAAAATCGGACACTTTTTGAAGCAATATATGCCAAATAAGCCTCACAAATGGGGTTTCAAATTATTTGCCCTTTGCAGCTTACTCGGATATTCATATAATTTTATAATATACGCGGGTAAAGACAAGGATGACGAGAGACTGCCAAGTGAACCTGAAATAGGAGTTGTTGGACAAACTGTCATGAGGTTGCTCAGAGTGGTTCCTAAGCAAAAAAATCATATCGTATATTTCGATAATTATTATACATCTTTGCCCCTAATGTATCATTTGGCCACTGAAGGAATCCATTCCTTAGGAACCATACAGCGAAATCGTTTGGGCAAAACTTGTAAATTGCCTCATAAACAAGACGTAATGAAAAGTTCTATACCTCGAGGAACATATGAAGAATATGTCACAAATTTTGAAAATGTGGACATATCTGCAGTTTCGTGGAAGGACAACAAACAAGTTGTCCTGGCATCCACTTACGTCGGTGCAGAACCTGTGGAAACAATCCATAGGTATGATAAAAAATTGAAACGAAAAATCGAAATTGCTTGCCCCAAACTCGTAAAAGAGTATAACGCTCATATGGGAGGCGTCGACCTGATGGATTCTCACCTTGGCAGGTATAGGATTCGCATCAAAAGCAGAAAATGGTACATGAGAATATTTTATCATCTGTTGGACCTGACCATCATCAATGCCTGGATTCTTTACAGAAAAGTTATGGGTCAAAGAGGGAAAGCCGGCAAAGATATCATGAATCTTGCAGACTTTCGTTCTGAATTAGCAGACACACTTTGCAAATATTCCACACCTATACCGAGGGGTCGTCCACGTTCTACATCAACTACAGCAGCTGGCCCGCCTCCCAAGATACGGAAAGGAAAGCCTTGTCAAGTTTTACCCCCAAACGACGTTATACTCGATGGCGTGGGCCATGAACAAATAAGGACACCTAATAGGATGAGATGTATGTTTCCAGCCTGCAATTTGAAGACTGTAATTATGTGTGCGAAATGTAAAGTTCATTTATGCGCTAAAAAAAGCAAAGACTGCTTCAATGACCTTCACAAAAAATAATAAACTAACTAATGCATGTGGTGCCGAAAACGGCACATGTTGATTTTTGGTAAAAATATACGTAAATACATAATACTGATTTTTTTTATTATTTTTCCTCGAATCTAAGCACAATATTCTATAAAATACATTTTTTCAATAATTAAAATAAAAGATCATGCATTTAAGGGTTAATCGCGACTGTGTAAGCAGCCTACGGAATGAAAGTACCTCCATAAACCTAGGGACGGATATTGAAATTCTGCGTACGCATGGACGATTCGAATCATGTGCAATAGACTGTTGTTAAAACTTCCATATTGCACCAAATGTAAAATTGTTATTCATAACAATGTTTGTATTTCGATGAATCCCGAAACAGCCAGTTCGATTGCTTAATTTTCTTTGTTTCGTTACATTTATGCTAGCGTTAAAAAATATGAACAAAATGCTTTTGTTCTGACTGTGTATGATATTATCTTATTTCATGTTGCAAAAATGTAGTTAGTTTCTAGTTTTTGATAAAAGGCTAGGCGTATGAAAGCTTTTTATCATCATGTGGTACAAGGCTTTCACAAAAAATTGCCAGTAGGTACTGAATTACAAACACGGATAGTTAAAGGAATAATACCTATCAAAACACAAACGTGAATATTGAAACTAGCTGTAGAAACTGACTCCATGAAATAGTAAGAATTTAAATAAATTTTCCGACATTAAATGGACGTTAATAATAATATATATAAAACTTGTCTAAAATTACTTTAAAAATACTTCTAGTTTCTATAATGATTAGGTATTATTTAAAACATGATTCGAAAGACACGTGCCGTCGTCTATTATCATAGGAACGTTATTGTGGTTTTTCTCTGGAACAGTAATTATTTTCTGGATGAAAGGTACATAAGTCTGTTTCTGTTTAAATGACAACGCATATACGAAATTTCAGGATGATCGGTTCAGTGGTTTAGACGTGACAAGGTGGCAAACTAACAAATAAACTTAGTGTCGTTTCATTCATAGTAATAATACTATTATAGTTGGGATATCAAATACCACACTGGTTTTAAGAAGTTCTTAGTATAGCCGTCCTCAAAACAGGTAATCGGTGTCAAACACTATCCTCTCTCACGACAATACCGCATATTCGCTCTGACATATTCCGTAAGACTTAGATGTATGCTATTTCACCTATACGCTGTGAGAGATCAAACCTTCTAGGAACCACTCGGTACAGACAGTTTGACAAGGTTAAAAGTTCTTAATATACCTTTATTCAGGAAGATACACGAAAAATGTGTTTAGTAAATTATGAGTGCACACCAATCATAATTTACTTAACCAAAAATAGGTCGTTGTGAAAAAAATGATCTTACGAGTAACAAAATATATCATGTTTCCGACTTTTACAAGTATAAACGATATTACAAACACGCCTGTGGTCAGATGTGTATCAGCAAACGCACAAAAGGTGAATCATCACCATCAGCATAAAATGTTGCCACTACAGGGACTCAGGCCTTCTCTCTAGGAGAGGGATGGGCTATAATCCACCACGCGAGCCCAAGGCGGGTTGATAGATGTCACATGTCTTAGAATTTTTTAGTTCTAAGAAATCCTCACGATGTTTTCCTTCACCGAGAACAGCGGTGATGAAATAAATTAAACTAAGTAATGCACCTGCTTTGGTTCGAACTCAAGACTTACTGTTCGTAAGTCAAGGCCAACACTAGGCCACCGCTGCTCTCTAAGGTTTTTAAGTCACATAACTATGATGATAGTCTTGACACCATCATCTTCATCTGCCCCTGTATAGCGTTCCTCGTTACTCTAGTGATCGACTGCTGTGCATGAGTACTGTGTTCGACATCCAAGTCGCTCACTGTGATATTGGGGCTTTCTATCAGGAATTTCTCAATATTCAATTTCTCAGCCCCGGAGTCTGGATTTGTGTCCGGTTTGTCGAGATTGGCTTGCCCTCTATTACATCAGACACATAACTGGTAAAATGTGGGTGAACTATAGGCACAACTTTGCTTAACCCTTCGGAGATTACAAACTGCAAACATAAAAAAAAAAACATAAGACCAAACAAGAAAAAAATAAAAAATAAAGAAGAAATATTACATATAATTTTCCCGGAATATTGTAGAAAATATCACATGAATTTTATATTTCGCTTGTTTCACTCCGTTCCAATAAATTGAATAATAAAAAGTAGAAACACTTTCACCGGTTTTATTAATCCGTTTGTTTACTTTTTTTTCTGCCAAAAGTGGTTAGAAAAATGCGAAGATTCTTTGTCTGAATGCAATCCCCGTAAAACACGAACGTGTATGCACACCGCCGTGTGTACGGTTTATATTCTCTGTGGGCGACTCACAACGCTACTTCATCGGGCACCTTTCATATTTTGAAGTACTAAGTAAGGTACGGTTTCTCTGGTGCGACTTGCAAAATTCTTGATCAAGGAAATTGTTTGAAAATTGAGTAGGTAAGTAGATTAGGCTATTTTTTGGCAGTATTGCAATTTTCACTTTAATAAAACCAGAATTATTTTTTTTTGGGCGGTGGGTAATAATCAAATAACCCCTCCCGCTCTTGGGCAGAGCGAAAGGGAGTGTCAGACTTTTACTGACTAAAAACCACCCATGTTCCTTCTTAGCCCTATTTGTCAAGGGTGCAGGATCTCAGTCAGTTCAGTACTTAAAACTTGTTACCCTATTTAAGGGGACACGTCTCAAAAGAGATATCTCTAGTATGGTTGGGTAACCTAGGGCCTTAAAAACCATTATCTCACTTTTCTTAGTTTAATACTTGAGTCCTTGGGCCACAGAATTATAGAGACCAGTCGCCTCAAAGCACCGATCGTTGGGCTCAGCAACACCATATCGTCAGGATAGCTAATGTTATTTATGTGTTATTTTGTTATTATTCTGGTGAACGATGTAATTTTGTTTGAACCCTCAAATCTTGTTAAACTCTGTCTGTTCTTTAAATTTTTCTCACGACTTAACGATCCGATTTTAATCATCCGCATTATTAACACCACACCTTAACCAGTGTCAACACGTCTGTCGCGGCGCGTAAATAATAAAAGCGGGAGAGCTTCCCGTGTCTCGAGACGTAAATATGTGTACACACGCTACTTTTTATTACGACTGTCGCTGGTCCCACTCGCGTTTAGTGGTGAGTCACGTTTTGTCCGTGCGGTCCGATTGGTCGTGAAGGGTATATGTTTTTTTAATTAATGTATGGGAATTGATCACTTTTTCGCTACATAAAAACCTTGTGAATACTAAGTGTTAGCTCTAACTTCCATTTATACACAAAAAAAAAAGTGTGGAATCTCTGCCGGCGCGGCGGCATCTGTGTTCCCTCCCAGTATTAACTCGTCTGCAAAGCTAGAGGGAACAGGCATCACAACAACATCTTCTAGGGACGCTTGTTTCATCATAGACCAGGCGTCATCGAGGTCAAGAGCAAGCTATATAAATAAATAAAACAAATGGTAATAGGGGATCGGACAAAAAAATAATAATTAGTCCGTCAGATAGATTTTCACAAAAAAAAGGAACACATATTTTTTCTTTTTTCACATAAACAAAAAATGACGACGATACAATGCTTCGAAAACTCGTGAACTCTTTGAAAACGTCACATGTCAGTACATTTTTTACCTACAAATGACGTCACAACCCCCACTCACGATCTTTGAGGCGTTTTATCTCCGTCAATTTTTATTAATTTGATAAAACAAAAAACACGTATGCAATATTTTTCGATAATCTAACTGACGGACTAATTAGAATCATATTTTTTTGACCCAGTCCGATCCTCTATTTTTCACATCGTTGAAATTCAGCCACTTTTGATGCTCATGTTTGTGCTTTCTGGAGGGTGAAAATCATCAAATGTTAAGGACTCCTTCGGCTTCATGTTCTATCTAAGCCCTGTACGAGGCCGCGGCCGCGGTATCCCTTTCGAACAACCCGTAGCAGAATTTCTAGACATCGTAAACAGTTTTGTCGTGCAAAGACGTTTTTCTATTTACTCAGTGTATGGATCTCCTGATAATTCATCAAAATTAGACGCAGTAAAGTGATTTCTAATAAAGAATATAGTTTTATGTCACATTAAAATTATGAATGTCTAACCGATTAGTCTTAAGGCCACACCAAGTCGTAAACTGTAAAAATCTCTTAATCCTTATGTTTAAAGTTGGAATGTAATTTCCAAGTGTTCTATTCATGACTGGAGTAATTGCCTGTCTTTATTTTAACTAGTTTGAGAACCAGGAATTTCAAGATGTAGTCTGTTCCTGACACAATTTCTCAAGTTTCTTTAGACTTTATTTTTGGTTATATTTGCAACTTTTTCTTTTGAACAGTGCTACCACGTATTGTGTGGCAATATTATGGAGGGAGCAGCGGTGGCCCAGTGGTGTCGGCCCCGACTTACGAACATGAGGTCGTGGGTTTGAATGCAGGCAGGCGCATTACTTTGTGTAATTTATTCATCACCGCTGCTCTAAAAACGGTGAAGGAAAACATCGTGAGGAAACCGACATGTCTTAGAATCAAAAATATTTACGACATGTGACATCTACCAAACCGCACTAGGCCCTCGTGGAGCCCATCCCTCTCCCAGAGAGGCCTGAGTCCCTGCAGTGGGAACATTATAGGCTGATGATGATGATGATACTTATGGAGGTAAGGTAGGCAATTACTCCATGTTGGTTTTTGGTAATGATCTGCTTTCGAACGGACTGGAAGTCATGATCAAGACAGTTTAATAACGCAGATGATGATTATTGTATTTATCAGCAAAGAAAAGCTTGAAATACTTGAGGTTAGCGTTGTAGATACTTATGAGGAGATGACAACTGTTCATCTGGTGGACAGACTGCTCATTTAACAGAAAATTAAGAAAATTTACTTGATGTGGAAAACGCGACGTAAGATAATCCGATTAACGACTTCGGTAATACTTCTAGCCATGGTCCGGGGTGAGGACGAATGGGACGCCGTCGCCTCCTTCTGCGAAGCAGTGATGGTAGCGAACGAGGTGGCGGATTGCGAGAGGGAGAGAACCTCTCGTCCCAGCCGCCGTGGGGGTCGCTCCGGGCGTCGGGGGCCACGAGATGGCTTCCGGCCACCGTAGACGCGGGCCTGTGGACGGTGAGTGATGGGCTAGCTTGCCGTCCGTCCGTCTTACGACGACGACAGGCCGTATCGACGGCGCGTTCGTGTTCCACGCGCGCCTCAAAGATATGTCAGCAACTTGGGAGAGGCCCGTAAGGACCGACGCCCGTCGGTGCTGCGAAATGTTGTAAGAGATACCGCGGCCTCGACATAAAGGGCTAAGAAGGAACATGGGTGGATTTTAGTCAGTAGAAGTCTGACACTCCCTTTCGCTCTGCTCAAGAGCGGAAGGGGGTATTTGATCATTTTCCACCCGCTAAAAAAAAGGGTAAACTTCTTGATTTATTTTAAAACGCAGTGTACAAGGTTAACTTAAACATACTACGAGTACCTATACTTATTGATTTATCAAAATGCAAAAATTAACATAATTCTACTCAAAAAACTTCTCACCACCAAATTAAACAGATTCTTCTCCGCCAAACATTCTTGAGGCCCACCAAGTATTAGGGGCAACCGCAGCAACAACGGTCTAAGCGGTATATTAAATTGGATGCTCACACGATAATCTCTTCGGTATATTTGAACTTCAGACTTTCCCGGAATTCCTTTGTTGCAGGGGAACGTGTGCTACTTCACTGTAAAAAGAACATAATTATAGTATTAGCAGTAAAGCTCTTTATGCTAGAGTACGTCTGGATAGTGGTGCAGCTACAGTAGTCTGTGCCAGTTTAGTGGTCGTGTGCTACGAGTTGCTATTAAGATTACCAGTTTGCCACTTTACCGTAATAATAAAAAACCTTTGATCTCTGACCACAATCTCTGACTAATGCCTGACGCTGGCTGCGGGTTGTTCGAAAGAGATACCGCGGCGTCGATACAAAGGGCTAAGAAGGAAAATGGGTGGTTTATTAGTCTGTAGAAGTCTGACATTTCCTACCGCTCTGCCCAGAGGTGCCGTTTTGCGGGAGGAGTCATTTGATGATTTCACACCCACCAAAAACAAAAAAGATAGTGATGTGAATCACACGATCTAGAAGTGCACTACAGCCGACAACACCAAAACAATTCAAAACTACCTTATTAGGTTCTGCTTCTGTACCGAGCAAATACAGGTGCGCAAATGTCCATCCAAAAGCCGAACTAGCATCATTTGTTTCCACTCCATGCTTACATTGCACATGAACTTCTATTTAGTATGTAAGCCGCCATATTAACCGAGATTTGTGCCCACTTAACCCGTTTGTGCTCGCAACGAAAACGGTCAATTGAAAATACGAGCAGGCATCGGATTTTTGGTGCATTTCGTGAATTTTAGTTCCGTGGCTGTTTAATTCTAGACTCATCATCTGCCTAGCCTTTTCCCAACTATATTGGGGTCGGCTTCCAGTCTAACCGGATGCAGCTGAATACCAGTATTTTACATGGAGCGACTGCCTATCTGACCTCCACAACCCAGTTAATACTAGGTAATACGATACCCTTTGGTAAGACTGGATGTCAGACTTTCAGGTCACTGACTACCCGTAACGACTGCCAAAGATCTATATATGGCACCCGGGACCAACAGCTTAACGTGCTTTCCGAGGCACGGAGGAAACTCGGTATGTAATGGGCGGTCACCCATCCACAGATCGACCTAGGCAAGCGCAGCTTAACCTAAAGATCGACCCGAGTGGCAGTTCTTATTAAGCCACGCTTAAATGAATAGCATTTAATAGGAAGAAGAAAGAAGAAGAAGAAGATTGTACAACTATCTTTGCAATGTATAAATTCAATCTCTTTAGTATTATATAGTCGCATAGCACATATTGTGTGAGTACTATGTACTAGAAAGCTGTCATTCTCTGGAAACCTACATTTATTTTTCTATTTTTTATTTGACTTGGATATGCCCTGGCGATTGAGAGTGTGTCATGCTCACTTAAATGTCTCGCTGATGGTGGCGGGTGTGTCGGGTCATTTCGTTCCCTTTAAAATGGTTGAGTGGAATGGTGGCTGATCCATGCGTCATGCTCGTGAACGGGTGCTGTCAGTTGTGACTGGTCACCTCTTAGTTGCCACGGCTTGTTTGAATTATTATATTATTTTTAAATCGTCGTTTTGGCTTTACTTACTGTCGACACTTATCGTGCACAACTTGCTACATCGTTCTCACATGATAATATACCAATCTCGATATGAATGATGTAACCAAAGTTTTGTAACAATATTATGATTGAAAAGAGTATCCATGAAGTTTCTTGCCATTCTTCTCATGAGACCAACGCTTTGGAATCGGCAACTACAGTACACTGACAGTTATTATGCCTTGTGAGTGGGACTGTAGCTTAGTTTATTAGCTTATTAAAATTTAGTATTTGTTCGACTATTCAAAAGAGCCTGTAACTGGCCAACTTGAAATAAATGATTTTGATTTGATTTGATTTGCCACGAGCTCCTCCCCTCCTCCTGTTTAATTCTAGACTATAAGGCTAATATTATACCAGAATTTACGAAAATTAAATATAGAAACTAATTTTGCTTTCTGAATTTGGTTAACTCTGGTATATTGTTTCGTAGAATTTGCAATGTTGTGAAATACCTGTATATCCATTTTAGTGAGCAATGCAGAATTGTTTTTTGTTGCATCTCGGAGTCTTGATTTGTACCTTGCTAGCTCCCTATTACATGGCACCTATTTCATAAATAACGTGAGTATAGTTACTATATCTCTGCCTACCCCTTGCGAAAAATATAGGTAAGTGTTTTGATAAGATATTGTAATGTACAAATCAAATATAGGTGACTGTGACAAAACATGAAAAATTAAAACGAAGGAAAAAATATAATTTTACAGAAAATATACTACTTATTTTACAGAAAATATATTATTACTTCCTTTTAATAAATAATTTCAGTTCAAGTATAAAAAACTGTTAATAATGTATTCGAAACACGTTTCGTTTCCTTCTCTGATATTTTTTCAGGTAAAGTTAGCAGTAAACACGCTGCTTTTTATGAAATTGGTAAAAAATTAATCTGTCTTTTAATTACAACAGATTTTCACCATTTTTACTTAACCCCAAATTCAAGGTCTACCAGCATGCAAAGGAGCGCAACTTACTAGGTGTCAAACTAAACGACAGTGTACGCAGCACCACACAGTGCTCCAAATCACAAAATTACTGACGTTGCTCATAAAATCATGCCCCGACAGTGCCAGATGGCGTCCCGATTGACTTCGTAGAAGATGGCGAAGCGATCTGATCTTACAAGACTAGCGACCAGTAGTTCACATCGACCTTTAACCGAAACCACTGAGAGTAGGCCTTTGTCCAGCAGTGGAACGGTGCAGGCTAACATCAGAAAAAAGCTAATATTAATAAAAGCATTTTTACCCTATGTGTTGAGCATTGATATTTAGTAAACACAATACGTCAAATAACTTCAACACCCTCTAAATAGCCAGCAAGCCTATTTCGGTGAGTTAACCACTACAAAAGAACTCAATACCTAAGAGTGTGAGCTAATTAGAAGTATAATCGGAACGTAAAAGTTCCAAAGATAGGTAAGAAGTAAACTCGTTAAAGATTAAGACACCGCTGTGTAGCACCTGATAACTTTACTGTTCTGTGGAGCGTTTAGATGAGGTTAGTTAGTGGTGCCAGTACTTACATGAAGTTTTCATTCAACACTGTAATTTTGTTTGCTAAAGTAAGTTTCTGCGAAATGCAGGGACAGCTTTTAAAATTAGTACTGTTGTACCAAAGGTTTTTTTTTACAGGCCTTCATTGTGTCCCACCGCTGAGCAAAGGTCTCCTCTTTCTCCTTCCATACCTCTATCGGCCATGTTAGCACAAAAAAAAATTCACGTTAACAATAAATAAAGACGATAGAGTGCTTAGAAAAGTCGCGCGACGTCAGAGTTTGGTACATTTCTTACCAGACAGTGACGTCACCAGCCCCCACTCACGATCTTTGACACGTTTTATTTTCGTCTATTTTTATTATTAATTTGATAAAATACAAAACACGTATCCAATACTTTTCGATAATCTAAGGGACGTATCATCATCATCAGAATCATATTTTTATAGTCAGTCAACTACCCTATTAGACAAATTAAATACGCGTACATAAGTGCATGAAATATTTTTTTGTTTGTTTTCAATCATCCTTAAATTCAAAAGTCTACCGTTGTTAGCTAAGTTTTCTAGATTAAATTAGTCTCTACCTATGCTACATATGCATAATCATAACAATTATTTAGAGGTTTTTGTTTTATCTTTTATTATAAGTTTTCAATGACTTAAGACAACCCTAGAAAACATAACATCATACCCACATTTATTTTAGCCGGTAAACAGAACAAACACAATTACTTAATAAGAATTAAAATTCTGCGGGTTTAAAGACGGTTTCTGATATGATTCAACACGATAACCGGGCCTTATCAACGATTCAATTTACGACAAAAGGGGTCACTCTGTATCAGACTTAATCAAGCACATTAAGATTGACACTTCACTTGCCGCTTCAACTTATTCTTTAACGAGCTTTGATCACTGGTTTGCTTGCATGTAATACTTTTCAACTGACTACGGAAGAAAAAGAGGTTATGCATTCCATATACAGTAACTCATAAACTTTAAAATGATAAAACTCACAACAAGCCACTGGTATCCGTGGAGGAAACAACTAGCTTAATAAGCTTAACTCACAATTTCATATCATAAAATAAAAATTTGCTGCCTTTGCACTACTTATCCAATTAGTAAATGGCTAGTTTTCACTTGCATCTCGGTAAACTGGAAGCTGACCACAACATTTTTTTTTTAGAATCTGGTTCTTCTAACCTAACAGACAGATCTGTAGCTGCGGAGTTTGTTCCACCTTCTTCTTCCCAGCTAAAACACTATGAAGCGTCGAAGGGTAGGTGTTTTGGGAGGCTGTCTCTTGAAAAAATTGACGTTCGAAAAGTGCTGATTATCAGCCTTATTTGAATAAATGACTTTTAATTTTGAGCATAGTTGAGAAATGGCTGGGCAAATGACGATGGTGACAATCTGCGGAAAAAGACTTATGCTGCTCTAAAGGCATTTCTCTCATTTGGCACACTAATTCAAAAGTCGAGCACTGGTACTAATTCGAATTAATTGTATTTATGTTCGAAAGTGAACGAGGCACAATTAAAAATGTGACTGTCAGCAGTTCTTTATTACGTTCTAAACTGTATACTGTGTGTAGTACCTATTATATTTATTATTTTATGCAATTGTCTATTTGACTACTGTTAAAAATTCACGAAAATGTAATGTTACTTCAAAGAACTAACAGTAATAACACGATGTGTGAAAAGTGACAAAATCGATCAAAAAATGGCTTAGTATTAACTGATTAGAAATGACGTGCTAGACAAAGACAGAGCCACAGAAATGTGACGTCATATTTCATACCGCCATAGTTACGTAGTTAAAAATGGCCGTTTCGCGCGACAAGGATAGAAAGTGCCCCCACCAAAAACTTGTAAAGCATGTACCTACTCCATTTCTTAACCGATTTAATTATTTGTTTCACACATCGTGTTATTGCTGTTACTTCTTTGAAACAATATAACATTTTCGTTATTTTTAACAGTAGTCAAATAGCCAATTATAAACATTATTTATGTTTAGATTCTTTTAAACTAGCAATGAAAGGTGACCTGTGTAAAGGATGATATGGCAAGAAGATGTCTGATAAAATCACGAGTACTGGAGAAGCATGAAAGAAGAACACACATGCTCCGTCGACCCCAAATAAATTGGGATAAGGGCAGAAGAATTATGATGATACTTATGATGTCTGCCATTCATGACAGTTATGGCAATGATAATCCAAACTAGCATTTAGGTAAACTGTCACTCATATTATGTTTATTTTAGATTAAACAACACATTACACCCAACAACATTGAAGTAGCTTTACACTTACACTCACGAACAATAACAACCTTCACGAAATAATTCAGGCGTTGACGAGTAAGGAACCCATCCCGGACACTCCCACACTATTCCCACGGTCCTACAATCATCCAGTTCCATTGTTTTATCTACCTAATTAACACTATTATCCAAAACTAAGATCACAAAGAGAATGCCTCCACTACACATTAAACGTAAATACTTGATGTGCAACACGGAGCAAAACAAAGCCAAATAGTGTGATTAGACGGGCAACTTTCGAGTAAATACTCAGACGACAAAATCACCGAAGAGAGCACATACCTACTTCTATTCATCTTCATCTGTGGAACATCAAGTCCTAAACACAAGAAGGATGAGGCGATGATGTGATGAGAAATGGCGAGGCTGGATAGGACCCATACATTACCACCGCGAACTGTCCTAAGTTATTGCATCTAGTCGACTACCAATTCCTTCATACTTGGATTTGAATGAACAATTATTGTACACGAGGACTGTTTCTTCAAAAAGTGTGCATTATTATTATAGTGCATTTAGACAAGAGATAGTGGCCCTATCGCTCATTCGTTCTGTGTCTAACCTATTTGTCAAGCCATAAACTGCTTTCTGATTTTTACTCTAATTGCCACATGTTCAATCTAATTCATGCCCTTTATTTTTTGTTACGGTACTGATGCTTTGAACAATTCTCCAGCAACTGTTGTGAAGTTGAGTAAAGCAACCTTTTGGTTATTTAAAATTTGCGAAAAAGTTTTTTGCTTTATTCAATTGGCTGTCAGATTAAAATCTAGTTGTCGTCAACATGTTAGCAACTTTAAATTGCCCGTGCACCGTACACCGAGATCTACAGCAACGAGCAGTCCAAGGCCTTTCATAATTTATTAACAACGCTTTTAGCCGTGTAATTAATTAAACGTTTTAATTAATTATTCGTCACTTATCCAAAATGACTCGATACATTTTAATGGTGACGATCAATTTGTCTTCTGTTTTTAACAGGATGTGGGTTTGACCCGAGGAAATTGAACGCTCATTGTAATAGCATAGGTTCCAGTTCTCTGACAATATATCATAACTTGATCACTCAGATAAGTGGATATTTTTTGCCGAAACTTTGTATTTTGTTTACACCATGACTTGTAGAGTTTATTAAAAGCTAGCCATAATTATGTTGAATACAATTTTCTCTCTGTCACAGAATAAATAGAAAACGATGAGAGAACGATGTTTTAAATTCGTCTAGCGCTAAAGATTTGTAGTGAAAGTGGGCTTTAGTTTCATTGTGTGCTTTAGTACCACTCTGCAGCTCTGCCTTATATATAGCTTTGTTCTATAGACACTTTGACCTCTGCGATGCGACTATGCGATACAAATCAATACTGAAAAATTACTGTTACGACTTTGGCTCCCCGGTTTCAAATAATTTACGCCGTTCTCCCACGGAGGCACGAAAATCGGAACGGCTCCTGCTACGATCTTTACACACTCTTTTTGCTTTTGGGTTTTCAGAGGAAAGCAGTTGCAAATCATATTTTGTTCAACGTGAAGCCAGACACTAACCGGCAAATTCGAAAAAATGTAAGAATATTTAAGTTTCGCGAGTATTTTCAGCATAAAAGATGCAAGCGAGAATTTCAACAACGTTTTTTTTTTTAAACTTTGACACTAGGAATATGTCCTGTATCGTGGGTGCGTTCACAAACATTTAAACTCACATACACAAATACCCAGACCCGGAACAAGTATCTGTAGGCCATACAAATATGTGTTCCGTGCGGCGATCGAACCCGCGACACGCCCCGCAGTAGTCCAATCGCTCAGCCACTGCATTAACCATGCCGTCAACTAAAAGCAAAGTAGAGATAACCGCTTACCTACCTAACTAGCAATAACTTCAGACAGCATTAACATTCCAGAATATTCTTCGCGAAACGATTTTCTAAAATAAGGTCAACTGCAGCTGTAGACTAGACGTGATATTGCTGGTAGCATTGCAACATTTAACTATTTTGACCGCAAGTTCCTTCGAAATACTTACACTATGTAAGTAACTGCCGCACTCAAAGAGCTTTAATGATTACTTAGGCCATCACTTAGTAAAGGTTTTGACAGCTTTGTCTTGCTCTCTGAGTGCGGCAGTTAGAGCCATTTGGGCTTTAACAATTCTTAAAGGCTACTCCATTAAATAGCAGGATCACTGGTTTCTAAGTGACTTTACGAAAACACTAATTGCCTGTTGTCATTTTCAAAGAGTTAGGCTGTCATTTGAAAATCTTTGACAGTCGTTACAAGTGGCCCGAAAGTTTGACAACCAGTCTTACTGACTGGTATCGATGTTATCCAATACAAGTTTATTAACAATATTTACAAACAACAATTTACAGAAATAAACTTATAAGAAAATATATACAAGTATCAAAAAGTGACGAATTACAGGCCGTCCAAAAATTCGTCCACACCGCTGTCATCCAGCAGGGCTATTTGCGTATCTCTGTTGACAGATTTATTGATTATCACTTTGGGTCTGTGTGCTTTGATTAACTGTCAAATGGTTCCATTTTGTACTAAACCATAACCAATTAAACAGTTAATCCATGGACAATATGATAGCCACTGTCGTTTAAAAGATACGCAATAGCCCTGCAGCAGGGCTATTGCGTGAAAAAATGGAACTATTTGACAGTAATTGATAGGCACTATAGGTTAGCCACTGTCATTTAAAAGATACGCAATAGCCCTGCAGAAGGTTGGCTGCATTCCCACGTTGGATGGCAATGCTGATTCTTTGCCCAAAAAATATTCCAGCCCTCTGGTTACGTGAAGAGTCGACCAACCGCTTGGCAATTATTATTATCCAATAACAATTTGAATGTGGAGGTCACATAAAATTATGGTTTAGAAAAGAAGCTGACCCAAAATTATATTGGGAAAAGGTCAGGTAGACGATGAAGGTCACATTAGCCTTCCTATCACTTAGAATGGTAACACAGAGAGGTCCAATTGCAAGTTAAAATGCTTCCGATGCAAATGAATGCATATGCTTGCGACCGATGTTCTCGCTCTACCAAATGACGCCTATACGTGATAGAATGGGATAAAGATACTCGAAAACGCTGATCCGTTCAAGTTATATGATTTCTCCTTTACTGATGTTATATCGATGCGATATGTCATTGCTTTCGTACGTTTGCAAAATCGTATCTCACGAAACAAAAGAAAAACTTGAGAGGAACTGAAAGCCATGACCAACCATCAATTTCATTGGGTGTCGTTGTTTTAGAATTGTTAAAGACATTGGTACCATGTAGGACTGTAGGGGTCATCGCACTATCTGATCCACGTTGCCTATAACATCGATTAGGGTCATGACCCAGACATCAACAGTGACTGACGGTTATCCAATATAGAAACATTCACGAGTACAGAATGCAGATGACCACATTCCCTATCTTCTACCACTTCAATCAAATTTATTTATTTTTTTCAGAACTTACCCGATGTTTATTTCTGAAAATTATTGTATTTATATCTACATTATAAATGTAAACAATTAAATAACCTAAACTTATAACAACTTAAAACATATTATTATTATTTAACAATATGCCTAAAAGACTGACGGCATTTGCCATGTATGCAAAGCATAGCTCAACGAGAAATTCCGGTTAGAAAAACTACAAAAAATTGTCCGACTACAAAATGGATTCCGAGACTTCATGCTCATCAGCTGCATTTCATATTACTGGGTGTTGGGTAAGTGGTTGCCAACTAACCCAACAATCAGTGTACTTAGAACTATTTAACTTTATGTGATGGTTTTTTTATCATAGAACAACTTGACAGAATGAATTTGTAAAGCAAATTTTATTCCAGTCTATTTTACGTCATTAACATGATACAATGGCGAGCAAAACGTCAAATATTACTAATTATGAACACGCATGATTAAATAACGAACGTAATCCGACAGTATATTTGTGATGAACTAATTCGCTGCATGATTTATTTTGTTTCAGAACAGATCTTAGGTTAGCTTCAGCTGAGCAGCGGCTGCTCAAATGGTAGCGGCCCCGACTTACAAGCAATAAGTCGTGAGTGAACCAGGCAGAAGCATTACTCTATGTAATTTATTTTATCACCACTGCTCTCAAAACGGCGAAAGAGAACATCGTGAGTAAATCAGCATGTACTAGAATAAAAACTCGAAGACATGTGCCATGTATTAACCTACACTGCTCGAGAGCCATGCCTTTTCTTCCGTTCCTTGGGTCACTACCAACTCCCGTTGAGATGGTAGTGTGCTTATCTAGAAAGGGTGTAAAAGTACCCGTAACGCAAACGAAGGGCACTTGTTTTCCCCACTACTGCGATATTTTTTTTGTTTTAGACCATACCTGGGAACCCCCTACTTACGGAGATATAGGGGGTCAAAGGTCCAAAATTTTCACAGCTGTTTTTGTAAATACTAGTTTTTCAGGTTATAACTTTACTTAAATAAGCTCCATTACCAGTTTACTATTCAAAGCATCCGCTAGCACAATGTTTTAAGAGTGCTGCATTGAGTTTTACCGTAAAATGTGATTTTTGACCCCAATAAAGAATCGTCGTTTCCCAGAATTTTTTTGCATAGGGGTACTTAGTTTGGTGTACGGAATGCTTGGTTGACGGCTGCGTGAAGGGTTAATTTACACCCTGTGTAACGAAGAAAACGAACATTTTGGGAGAAACAAATTTAGTTTTGCTGTCCATTGGCCTCTGACTTGACTTTATATACCTACTGTCGAAAAATAACTCTCAGACATGCTGGTTTCCTCACGATGTTTTCCTTATCCGGAGCAAGTGATAATTATAAAAACGCACTTGAAACCGAAAAATAGAGGTGCGTGTCTTGGGTTCGAACTTCCAAGCCTTGGCAGTCCGACAGCCACACCACTAGGACATCACTGCCTGTTTGTGTCAACGAACAATATTGGCAAAAGTAATTATCCTCAGCAACCATTGTTCTAGGTAGTATTGTGGCTTTTAAAAAAAGAAGAAAGAAGACTATCGTCCTTTTCTTATAACTGAGGTCTTTTTGACATAAACAGGGATTTAATTTTATTGATCTGCAAGGAATAGGGGATCGGACTGAGTCAAAAAACAATGATTCTAATTAGTCCGTCAGTTAGATTATCGAAAAATATTGGATACGTGTTTTTTGTTTTATCAAATTAATCAAAATTGACGAAGATAAGATGTGGTTGTGACGTCATTTGTAGTTAAAAAATGTATCATATAACGTTTTCGAAGAGTTAACGAGTTTTCGAAGCACTGTATTGACTTCAATTTTTGTTTATTTGAAAAAAGAAAAAATACGTCTCCAATATCTTTTGGAGATCTATCTGACGGACTAATTAGTTTTTTTTGTCCGATCACATAATAATAAATTGTTTAAAAAGCGTGCGTTGAAAATTTTTACATGTAACCTCAGGAAACACTATTATATTTCCTCACTTCCTCACACAATCTTTTGTTGATTTATATCTTTTGAAACTACGACGAACTAATCACTAAGATCATTCTTCAAGTACTATCTACAAATGTCTTAATTGAAATAACAGATAGCAGATATCTGTTGGCTGTACATCATCCGTGCAATTAGTTCTAAGCTGAATCAGTTATGGATGACCGGCCATAATGTATGAACACATTTGCTATTTTGTAATAGGCCTTCGCATTAGGTATAGATTTATACTGACTTAGATTAATCTGTCGAATTGCCTTAATATTAACCTAAGTGAATTATCTCCAGATTGTCTTGATGAGCCCCGAGTTTATTAATAAATAATAGCCGCACGAGTCAATCTTCATGATTCGGCGCTTGCCAAGATTGGTATTTGGATGGGTGACCGAACATACCGAGTTTCTTCCTTGACTTAGAAAACATATTGAGCCGTTAGGCCAAACTATCATTAAAATTTGTAGTTCTTTGACAGACTGACGTAACAAGTGGTTGGTCGGGGGCCTAAATATCTGACGACTAGTCTTACCACCTTAACTGGGCTGTCGGTGACAAATCGGCAGTCGCTCCATATGAAGTACTGGTATCACATCTACGACATCGGTGAACTAAAATATCGTGAGAAAAACTTTAACTCATATTTATTATAAAAAGAGTAGTTGACTGACTTTAAAAAATATGTTTCTGTTTAACCCGTCTGTTAGATTATCGAAAATTATTAGATACGTGTTTTTTTGTTTTATCAAATTAATAACAATTTACGGAAATAAAACGTGTCAAAGATCGTGAATAATAATAATAAAACAATAATAAATTGTTACGTGTGTGTGGTGCGGGTGTGTGTGTGTGGAGTGTGTGTGATGCGTGTGTGTGTGGGTGTGTGAATCCGTGGGAATGTGTGTAAAAGTGAATGGGGGCTGGTGACGTCACTTTTTGGTATAAAATGTACCAAACTGTGACGTCGCGTGACTTTTCGAGGCACTGTATCGTTTTCATTTATTGTTTACGTGAAAAAAGAAAATATACGTGTCCAAATTTATTGAGAAACTATCTGACGGACTACTTAGTTTTTTTTTGTCAAATACCTTATCCTGAAAAGCGTCTTGAGCAAGCGCAGTGACCGATGCTCGTGATTTCTCTGCATGAGAAGAGACACTTGCCCAACCAATCCAAATGCCCAATGTTATCTAAATAAATAAACAAATAAATAAATAACAGTGGAATAGTAATAGGCTGGTATTTTTATTTTATCACAATCATCTATGTTACACAGACTGACCAACTACCTATTATAAATTATTTATAGTGAAACATATCATGAGCTATTTCCATTTTGAATTATTATTCATGTAATTCCACGTCCATCAAATGGTTGTCATGTGTATGCAGATAACGCTATGAGCTAGTAGACATCGATTGTTCTTCTAATTTAAACACGAATGGAATGAAACACAATGGTGGATTAGCTTTGATGTAGTTTATTGACAGATTCTACGTTAAAATAATGACAAAATCGCTACTGAAACCCACTAACATGATTCCCATTGGTCCCATTGGTAAGAAGGACTTTTGGTCTTCAAACCATGTATTGATTTTTTTTTTGAGACTGGCCCTCCACTTTATTAACAAACAACAGCAACTACTGAAATCCAGAATAAACGGTAGCGACCCCTAGAAGAAAGTTGACAAAGTCCCAGAAAATCAATTTTTCTCTTTGATTCCGCAAAGAAAGACATCAGTAAAAAATAATATACGTATTGATTGCCGAATCAACAAATGTCGACGATGACGGCTCTCGGAGTGTACCTAACTAATAGTCTCCCATCCATGAATCAACCTTAGCAAGCATAGCTTCATCTGCGTGAACCCCTGCTTTACTTAGCCTTGAGCAATCCAGCATCCCTAAAAAAGGTCATCTCCGGTAAATTTAAGTTCACCTACATCCATAAGGAATTCATGTAAATGAAATTCGCAAGCGAGTAAATAAATTGAATCGGTGATTGCCGACGCATCAAAAATTTATATTAAATAACGATTACATTGGGATCCATTATAAAAACATTAAGTTACAAATTATAGTGAAATGAAATACATATTTCACACACCGTGTATCGCAAAAGCTCGTGTATAATGTTAATTTTAAGAATTCTCATTTTAATTTTTGTATCGCGTGCTACTTCTTTGGAGTTTTCTATAGCTAAAACAGGGAATAACTATGTAAGTTATACAGACATAAGAGCCGGGGAAATATTTAAAAAAAATAAGCTATTAACATTTTTTTCAAATGCTGCCAGTGTTTGGATAAGATCTACCGTTCCAAAATTTGATTTCTTCCACTATTGAGCTGACTAGTCTTAGATCTTCCATTTCGTAACTCAGATGTTTCATTGTCAAGCTTGCCAGTAATTCAAATTCAATGTCTATATTTAAAACACAATTTACGTTCAATGTCGTAAGCTTTAGTTTACTATTTGTGTCGTTTATGTCATCATTTATGTTTCTTCATTTCTTTTTACAATGTTCTTTGTCATTAATTTGCCTTGTCATAGTATTTCAGTCTTCTTATTTCATCTCATCTTAATTTTGCTGTCTTCAACTTTTCTCATTGTCGCTTTCTGTTATGCCCTGCTCAACTTTTCGAAATCTTACAACAATTTTTTTTCCCTTATAAACCAGGGACCCTACAACGCAAAATGGTACAACTACAAAATGTGCTCTGGTCCACGATCAAAAAACGTCACTATATCATCAACTACTCTCATCTCTGACCAATACGGATCGCTAGCAATTTACAATGTTACGTATACCGTGCCTGCTAAACTGGAAACGGTAAGGACCACTATTTTTTTATCTCTGTAAGCTGTGAAAAAGGCCTCCCACTAGGTGGACCGATGTCCTGGTGAAGATTGCGAGGATCCGATGGATGCGATACACTTGGTGGTGGTTTACTCGTATTTCCAGCAATGGACGTCAATCAGCTGAAATAATGATGATGAAGCTTTGGTGTCGTATGTCTTTACTTGTACCAAAAGAACGATCCCCAAAGTACTCAGTGACTTGCATATGACAGTACCCAGTAGCGTTGTGGAGATCAGATAATAATGTGTATTTTTAGGCAGTTACTACTTAAATCGACGCGGATCGGCTTGAGCCGGCAAAAAGAGCTTTACGTCCATGCAATAAAAGAAATTCTAAACAGAACTAAGGGAAATGATGTTTGTCTGTCTGTGATTTTGTTTGGAACATACTACTCGATACCACGTCGAACTATACATATTGGACAAAGTCATACGACTTCATCTTCGATTAGTATGCTCGCTCCTTTGTTCAACTGCATCTAGTTAAGATTATAACCCAAGTGCCGAGCAACACATAGTTCGGAAAATGCTAAGCTGATGATTGTATTGTCATTTATTTCTCGAATCGACATAGAGAGAATGTATCCTCTAAATAGCCAGCCATTTAAAATATTCATTTATTTAAATATTTTACTATCCACAGTTCAAAGTCACCGTTTGGAATGTAAAAGGAGATCAAAAGAATGTTCTCTGGAATTACAAAGTGAACAAGCCATGTCAGCATTTTGTGATCGCCGGAGTCTTGCAGAAGTATTATAGTGATATGCACAACTGTGTAGTTCCTCCGGTTTGTATGCATGATCTGAATAAAACATTTTATTACTCTGAACCCGTTTCTGAACCATCGAATTTTGTAGTGCATCTGGAAAAGTGGTAGAACAATCAGATTACCAGAACATTGATCAGTTTTGAACTTTCCCATATTTAACTTTTTTCTTTTCAATTAAGTAGATACGCTATTTGAAGAGTATTTTTCAACAGGGTTCTAAGAATGTCAAGGTTTTTACAAGTTCGTTACTCTGTTTCGATCAGGTCTATTACTTGGAAAATCCCTTATCATTCGGATAACAAAGCCGTATAGATTGATTAAGAGGGAAGTAACAAGTTAACCCGCGATTTTCGACTTTAATATAAAAATCATTCAATGGGATTAAATAAACATAGACGATTGTATTAATGAGCATAACTGTGTAAAACCATATAAGTTACGGTCTCAAATCATATTTTAATCAAAATACAACCTGACACTGACCTACAAATTCCAAAAAAGCAAGTAAGATTGATTTTGCGGATCAAACAACTTTCTTCAAAAGAGATTTTCTTTGCAGGGAGACTATTACTACAAAACAAACTACACTGAGATGGCCTATCAATTCTTTGGGAATTCATTCTTCTACGGCGACTATTCATTCAAAATGAATGCTATGGCTAAGCAAGGAAATGTTATGTGTATCCAAATCAATGGTTTGTTTACTAAAAAGGTGTAATTTAAATTACTTAGGTACAAAAAATAACTTATCATTTGTTATTTATTGTGTTTTATTTGATATCTCTCTATTTTTTTTTCTCCCCGGTCTTGTCCTTTTACTCTCATGTCAGATACGTACATCTGATCTTTCTATACAACTTCACTAATAAGATCAGTGTATGGTCCTATTTCTCAAAATAATGCAATAGAAATACATAAGAATAAGTTCAATAATATTTTGTGTCCTTTGTAAAACTGTAGTCGTTTTTTTAATCTCCAAATAACTGCTTTCTCATTTTTTTAATACCTACTCTTGACATCAATCTTATCCCGTGGACGGAGAAGAGGTCAGCGATGGGATGATATGCTAGCCCAAAAGAAACTAAATCGCTACTTAATAGATTAGGTACATATGAATTTAGGAATACCGATTCAGGCAACTAAGAACTACTCCTTGGCTATGCGCATGAAATAAGATGTAGCGAAGCGCTAGTCAAAATCTAAATATCCTTAGTCCAAAACTAATCGAAATAATATTACGTTCACTGCTTCCAAATGATTGCAGTCTAGTTTGAAATTTCATTGATGAAATGAAAACCGCAAAACAGAATACGTATTATGCAAATGGTAATAACTCTCTGTTTACTATGTAAGCAGAGATTCGTAAACATAGTGTTATCGTTGCATTCATGAGCTGTGATGATATCGTTATTAATTTTAACTTTTTGAGGTTTAGACACGACGCAGTCACGCTTTTAAACGCAAATCATATTATGATCTGCTAAAGTGGCCATTTTAGAACCCCAGACTTGTAGACTAGGCCGCGGGTTGTACACTAGTTTTCGCGGCCTCGACATAGAGGGCTAAGAAGGAACATGGGTGGTTTTTAGTCAGTAGAAGTCTGACACTCCCTTTCGCTCTGCCCAAGAGCGGGAGGGGTTATTTGATGATTTTCCACCCGCCAAAAAAAAAAAATACCTCCATTGGTTGTAGAAACAGTCAATCTGGGCCTGCGGAAGAAATAAAGCGACCCCGGACACAAAGCGCAAAAAAGAAACATTGGTGGTATTTAGTCAGTCGAAGTCAGACACCCCCTTGCGCTCCACCTAGACCGGGAGAAGTCCTTTAAAATGCTGGTATTTAGCTACATTCGAATAAACTAGAGCAGCTGTGGCCCCATGGTGGCGGCCCCGACTCACGTACAATACGTCGTGGGTTCGAACCCAGGCAGGCACATTATTTTGTGTTTCATCACCACTGCTCTAAAACGGTGAAGGAAAACATCGTGAGGAAACCGACATTCGAAGACCAATCCAATAAAGATTATAGCCCATTCCCTCTCAAAGAGAGAAGGTCTGTGTCCCAGTTGTGGGAACATTCATAGGCTGTTGATGGTGAATAAACTAGCCTTGAGAAGGGCTCGACAGATTATAATGTCTGCTACTCCAACAAACAAAAGTAATTTAGGTAGATCTATAAATAGATATAATTTATAATTTAGATTGTTATCAGAAATAGGTAATAACATAATTTTATTCATTGTTAAGCTATCATGTAGCATCTTCATTAAATCCGTATTATTATTATTATTTTTTTCAGTAAATGTAATGTTAAATAAATAGTATCAAATGTTGTATTCATTATTTTCGTATTAGTTATGCTAGATACCAAACGCTAAAATGTTTATTTTAAATTTCTTAATTTTGCTGGTATTGTCACAATATGTGGAGTCAATACAGTTTTTAAAGGAGGGACCAAAAAACGCAGAAACTTACGTAAGTTTTTAAAGTGTTATTGGGTTTGCATCAGGAATGTCTTAGTAGTCACCACGGAGTCCAGATTTGTACCCCGTTGAGGGAAAGAGACAACATAAATGTCGAAATATGGGTGTACTATTAGGTCCCTGAGGGAATACAAAGCGTGGTGTGGGTTGTTCGAAAGAGATACCGTAGCCCCGAACACAAAGGGCTAAGAAGGAACATGATTGTTTTTAGTCAGTAGAAGTCTGAAACTCCCTTTCGCTCCGCCCAAAAATAAATAAAAGGGGATACAACGCGTGATGTATGGACATACTAGCAGTTGCCAGCAGCTTCGCCCGCGAAATTATCCCACGCGAAGATAAAATTGGGATAAAAACTATCCCTTATCCAGGTTATAAACTCACACACCACATTTTATCCAAAACCTTTCAGTAGTTTTTGCGTGAAAGAGTAACAAACATACACACTCACAAACTTTCGCCTTTATAACATTAATAAGTGTGATGTGATTTTACTTACGACACTTCTTCAGTAATGGTTAGCATTATCCAATCGCTGATCAAAAACCTCACACATAACTTTTAGATAAACCTTACTATAATCCTCTAGCTATAATCTAATTGACATGAAACATTATCTGATGAGAATAAAGAATAATAAAATGTTGCGTCGACCCTTAAATTGGGATAAGGGCACGTGAATGATGATGGAACATTTAATACTTTTTTCAACACACTTGCTCATAAAATGGCTCTAATGTCACTGCGATTAGGCACATACTGACACCTGTAATCAAACTGTGACTTTTTCATTACTATTATTCACAAGTGAGTTATAGGTTTTTTTTATTGGTTGAGTTGCTTTGTTCTTAAAAAGTTTCGATACAAAAAAGATTGTGTTTAATAGTCCAAATAAATTAATGTACCTATTGCCGCTTGCTCAATTTTATGCAACTTCGTATTTAATTAAATAGATATTTTAACTTGTACCTTTTTACCCGACTGCGGCGAAGCCCAAAACTAGGGTTATGTGTTTGGCGTGTATGTATGAACGTATGTATGTATGTATATCCGTTTCCATTCCCTTCGTCCGTTTAGGAGCTATGAGGGAACGGATGAAGGGATTTGAATAAAATATACGTTGTTCGATTTGTCTTGATGGCGCAAGGTGTCACTGGCCACATTAAAATTATTAAAAACAAAGAATAGTTGTGGATTTTGGGGGCCATATCGCGGAGTTAAGATTTTTTTTTCCATTACCATCGAGTAGGGTATCAAAATGATGAATTTTAAAAGGAGATTACAAAAATATGGGGGAACTTTAAAACGAGCGGATAAAATAACTAAGCGACTGCTGATGAGATACTATTATAATAACTTGAGCGGTATGAATTTGAGTAAGCCAAAGAATCACTCTCTTACTTTTTTTAAACGTTTATGTTCCTCCACACGGACGAAGCTTAAAAGTAGTACAATCAAAACAGGCTAAATGTAGTACAGTCAAACAAGCTTAGGTATAAGCATACAGGCGAAAATCTTTATAATTCTAGAAAACTAAAAATATTCATTGCAATGTTGTTTTATAAAGTGATTTGCATGTGGTTTCTAGTCAGTAGAAGTCTGACACTCCCTACCGCTCTGCCCAGAGTGGGAGAAGTCATTTGATGATATCCCTTCCATAAAAAAGCGACTGATGTCAAACGCTGTATCGTTTGATATCAGTCTCCAAATGTATCTGTATAATCTTCAAAGTAAAAACAAGTTAGCTGGCTGTATACTTATAAACTTGTTCGACTGTACATGATAATTAACAATATTTTATTTTGCAGGGCCCATACGTCGTCGCTTTTAAATATTTCGGTGCATGCCCCCATGCTGAAAACCATTTAGCAAACTTAAGTATATCAGTGACGTGTGAAAAAAATGCTTACAAAGGAACTATCAACGTTACGGCAACTCAAGCTGTCCGGTTTATAGAAGTGGGTATAGTAATATAAGTTTTAATTTAAGTTATTTTTTTTTTTGGGGTGGGAAATCATCAAATAACCCCTCCCGCTCTTGGGCAGAGCGAAAGAGAGTGTCAGACTTCTACTGAGTAAAAACCACCCATGTTCTTTCTTAGCCCTATATGTCAAGGCCGCGGTATCTCTTACAACATCCTGCAGCCCCGAGGGGCGTTGGGCTTTGCGGGCCCCTTCCATGGTTGGGGTTTGCGGGCCCCTTCCATGTTGGGCCTTGCGGGCCCCTTCCATGTTGGGCCTTGTTGGCCCCTTCTATGTTGCTGTCATGAGTGTTAGGTCCTGCGTTCGATTCCTAAATCGGGTAAAGTGTTCTTGAGTTGTTTCCACCAGGATTTTTTCTGTTGTCAATACTGAGTCTGGATTTGTGTGTGATGGCAATAGTCTCACCCCCCTGTTATATGGAACTTAACATAACTGACGGAATGTGCGTGTTCTTAATAGCTACGAGTAGCTCTGCCTTTTACAGGCATGGTGTTATTAAAATTCAAATAGGGATGTTTACTGACTTTAAAAATATGTGATTCTAATTAGTCCGTCTGTTAGATTATCGAAAAATATTGGATACATATTTTTTGTTTGATCAAATCAATAAAAATTGACGAAGGTAAAACGCGTCAAAGATTTGAGTGGGGGTAGTTGACCGCTAAAAAAATGTCATACTAATGTCTTGGAGTATGACGTCACGCGAGTTTTGAAAGCACGGTATCGTCTTCATTGTTTGTTTATGTGAAAAAATAAAAAAATTATTAACATTATTTTTTAAAAGACTATCTGACGGACTAATTTGTTTTTTTTGGTGAAATACCCTATATTGTATATTTCAGACAAGGGTCCATAATTGTGTTATGTTATTTTGATTACAGATGAAAGTCGTGATACACAGCGTTAAGAACAATCGTAAGAGTTTGCTATGGGACTTCATGATTAACAACCCCTGTCAAAACCGACTTGTGTCAGGGGTACTCAAAGCTCATATTGATATTCGCACTTGTGTTCTGAGAAAGGTAATTATCTAAATTAACTAATAACATACATACATGCATAAACTCACGCCTTTTTCCGCTGCTCTCAAAACGGTGAAGGAAAACATCGTTAGGGTTTCCTCACGATGTTTTCGTTCACATTACTTTGCATGTTTTGGTTCTAAGATAACATAGGTACATACATTTATATGTTTCGGCATGTCTTAGAACCAAAACATGCAAAGTAATGTGACATCTACCAATCCGCACTGGGCCTGTGTGGTAGATTTTAGCCCATTCTCTCTCAAAGAGAGGACGCCTGTGTCCCAGCAGTGGGAACAATAATATGCTGTTGATGATGATGATCTAAAATAATAAATGAGCAATTGTTATTGAGCAGCGGTGGCCCAGTAGTGGCGGCCCCAACTTATAAGCAGTAAGTCGTGGGTTTGAACCCAAGCAGGCTCATTAGTTTCTGTATTTTTTGTTTTTTGAGCACGCACATTTACCAATGTTCCTCATAATAAATAAGTAGCTTAATTTAATTCAAATCGTAAATTTAGTTAAACTTAAGTAGTTAGTTTATAGTATCAATTTGTTTTTATTATTTTTAAACTTTTACTGTTTAGTTAATTAGAAATATTCTTCTCGAGTTTACTTTGTGACACGTTCGATTTTTATGTAACCTTTTTTTTAAGGCGCTGGTGTCTGGGTGATACAATGATTACAGTACAGGCACCAACGAATCTCTTTTGTCTATTATATTAATTTTTATTTGGGAATTGTAATTTTTTTTTGTGAACTTAAAATGTGTTTTTTCTGGAAAAAAAAAGTTATTATTATTTAAAATATACAATATTTCATCACCGCTGATCTCAAAACGGTGAAGGATAACAGAGGAGAGGAGGCCTGTAGTTACAGCATTCACTTCAACTAATTTACGGAAAGCAATGATTTACTCGTTTAAATACTATAACTTTTTAACTTACTCATAAATTTGACATTATTATTTTGTTTCAACCAAGTTTCATGAAACACTTTTGAAACATAAGACATCAAACAACGTATTAAGAATTTTCACACTTAATTTAAATGACCTATCGCGCTGCAAAAACCCAACTGGTGGTTAAACAAAATAGCCTGTTTCTATTATAAATGAGCCACTTATATCATTTTGCCTGCTGCTGATTGATAACAGTATAGGTACCAAAATATTTTTTTATTGCTTCAGCAAAAAGGCGATACAGAATATTTTGTATCAAGTGACATTTATCTTGGAATCTCTAGCTGCTATTTTATTAAAAACTATACCAAAATAGCACAAGATTATTTTTCAGTACAGAGTAATTATCCTCTTTCAAGTACGATTAGTAGATTTTTTGACGATGTTTTTTTTTCGAAATTTTGTAACTTTAAATGCCTCTCCTGTAAAGTACATAAAATGTCGCTTAAACCTTTTTGCCTTTCACCCCTTTTTTTTTTTTTTTTTTTTTGGTGGGTGTAAAATCATCGAATAACCCCTCCCGCTCTTGGGCAGAGCGAAAGGGAGTGTCAGACTTCTACTGACTAAAAACCACCCATGTTCCTTCTTCGCCCTCTATGTCGAGGCCGCGATAACCAGAGGACTACCCGCGGCCCCGACAGGCGTCGGCCCTTTCGGGCCCCTCCCATGTTGCTGACATCTCTTTGAGGCGCGCGTGGAACACGAACGCGCCGTCGACACGGCCTGTTTTCGTCGTGAGACGGACGGACGGCGAGTTAGCCCATCACTCACCGTCCACAGGCCCGCTGCCTTTCACCCCTCGATTACGAATAACTATTAATATTTTATTATTTTTCTTTGCAGGGTGCCCACAGTTTTATCGTTAATTTATCAGAAGCAGTCTACCTCTTCTTTGGTCCATCGTTTTTTTACGGAGAATATATTGCTAAGTTCACGCTGGTTTCTACAAGAAAACAAATAATTATTTGTGTTATGTCCGATGAATATATTAATAAAAAACCGCTAATAGGTGCAAACGTATGTCCCTCACAGTAGTTGGGGTTAAATCTTCAATTTTTTTTATATTACTGAGTAAAGATACGTCCTTCCTCTTTGCTGTTCCCCTGGAATATCATCCCACACATAAAGTTTGTACCTTTTGTCCCTTTAACAACTTATTTCCTAAAATTATAAACAACATCCTTTTTTTCACATGTTTTCGTACGGAAGTAAAACGTGCGCAATGACAGTTCAGTTGGTACAAAGCGTCAAGATCACTTAGAGCCCTATGGAGTGAACTATGATCAGACTATCTTTGAAGAACATTATCTGTAATGCAATCACTCGTTGTAGAAGTGGCCCAATGGTGACGGCCCTGACTTACGAGCAGTAAGCCGTGGGTTCGAACCCAGGCAGGCGCATTACTTTGTGTAATTTATTTCATCACTACTGCTCTCAAAACGGTGAAAAAATGAAACAAAAAACTCGAAGACTTGGCATGAGGCATCTACCAACCCGCACTGGGCACGCGTGGTGGTTTATAGCCCATCACTCTTCTAGAGAGGAGCCTTGAGTCCCTGCAGTGGGGACATTATAGGCTGATGATGATGAATCATTCGTAAAGTAAACTGAATTGTCAGTGTACTCGTCTAAATTGTCCAAAGAGCAAGTCGATATCGTTAATCGCCAAGCATAGTGTGGACATCAAGAAGTTGCGTCGACACCAACTGTCATAGAGTAGACATGTGATGTGGAGTAAATTTTAATAGAAATAAAATGTTACGTCTGTTTTACGAGAACATTATAGATTACGTTTGAGTTTAGAATGTTAAATTGAGGAGTTATCTAGAATATCTACGTGACAAGACGTGATAAGTGATGAATTTGTGACTGATTTATATGATATATAGAGTATAGAGTTTTGTGTTGAATAAAGACATTTGGTGTTTTCTCGGTAGTATTTGAATTCATCCCATACACAGCCCGTAATAATGATTCGTGATGGAAGTTTTAGTATCAAATATGAATTTCGAAGGCATGATGACAAACCAATTTTTAACAACCCAGTGCCAGCTCGGTGCTCATGCCTCCTAGAGAGGAGGCCTGAGTCCCTGCAGTGGGAACAGTATAGGTTGATAAAAACTTAGCAAAAGAGATCGAAGAATATACTACTCTAGATAAGATGGGTCTATTAATGGATAATCGTCTTTTACCTAACGAGAATCTTACGTGTCTGAGAACTAAGAAAACCAGTTAAACAAAACTGACAACCAGTTAAAAAAAAGTAATTAGATTTGTGTGAAATGCTGTTAATAAACTGCATTTGATGCATTTTCTGATAATTTTAGTAGTTAGAGAAAGGCTAGTCAAATTAAAATGTCTGCTACTCTAACAAACAAAAGCCATTTGGGTAAATGTATAAATAGACAGAATAATAATTATGGGTCCCCTATGTTGTTTCGAACGCCGCTGCTTACGCTCGAATGATTGAATGATTTCGATTTATTTAGCCATGAAGTGCACAGAAAAATATTTAAGCAGTAATTAAATAAAATCAACAAATTCGGTGTCAACATCAACATTTAATATTATTACTAATGTTCTGTTTTACGTTTGTTGTTTACATCGTATGAGGCAGTGAAAATGTTTTTCGAAACAGCGTCTTTCCCGATTACTTCATTCGAGTCCATGAGCTAGCAAACCTGTGAGGCAGTGGAAAAATAATTGGCAACAGCGTGTGTCGCAACAGCGGCGTTCGAAACAACATAGGGGACCCAATAATTTTAATGTAGGTAGGCATCTAGATTTTTATCAGAAACTCTGCCACCATAATTAGATAATAACATAATTTCATTCATTATTATAATACCGTCATTAATAGTCAATATAGAATGATCTTCATTAATTTCATATTATTTAAATCAGTTCATGTAACATTTTATACTTTTTTAAATAATGTTTTATTCATTATTTTCGTATTAGTTATGCTACCTATCAAACGCTACCGTAATGTTTATTTTGAACTTCTTAATTTCGATGATATTGTCACAATATGTGGATTCAATACAGTTTTTAATGGATGGACCAAAAAACTCAGACACTTACGTAAGTACAATTTCAATTGATATTGGGTTATTCCATAAGGAATTTCCATCAGCAGCCTCGAAGTCCGGATCTATTATGCCCGGTTGATGGCAAAAGGCAGGCCCCTCAAACCTCCCTGGCAAAATGTGGGTGTGCTTTTAAGGGCGGTTTTGGCCCATAATATTCGGGGATGTTGTTTATGTTATATTTAAATGTCTGTAAAATTTCTTTGGTGGTACTTCTCTTATTTCCCCGTAACGTTAAGACTAGTTCCAACCTTGGCCATAATCGCGTAATAGAAAACTAAAAACCACCCTGTTCCTTCTTAGCCCTTTATGTCGAGGCCTCGGTATCTCTTACGACAACCCGCAGCCCTGACGGGCGTCGGCCCTTGCGGGCTCCTTCCATGTTGCCGACATATCTTTGAAGCGCGCGTGAAACACCAATGCGCCGTCGATACGGCCTGTCGTCGTCATAAGACGGACGGACGGCGAGCTAGCCCATTACTCACCGTCCAAAGGCCCGTGGCCGGAAGCCGTCACGTGGCCTCCGAAGTCCGGAGCGTCTGCCGCGGCGTCTGAGACGAGAGGACCTCTCCCTATCACGTTACGAGAACATGGCGGGGCTCCGGCCGAACATGCAGGGGATCATTGTGAAGGGAGGTGTCCCTTCACAGTTATCCCTTAATTGGGATAAGTGCAGGAGAACGATGATGATGAAGCATTTAATATTTTTTTATATCACTATATTCGTCCACACGAACGAAGCCGCAGGTTAAATATGCTACATGTGAATTCACAAGATTTAATTTTTTCAGGGCCCATACGTCATTGGTTTTAAATATTTTGGTGCATGCCCACATGCAGAAAATGGTTTAGCGAACGTAACCATATCACTGGTGTGTGAACAAAACGTTTACACAGGAACTTTCAACGTAACCCTTGCTCAAGCCGTCCGGATTGTCGAAGTTTGTATAATTTAGTAGTACCTACTTAATACCTATACTTAATGACGACGCGGTAGACCTCGTAGGAGATGGCGCGACGAGCTGGACAGAACAAACGACCGGTGTTTCACATCGGCCCTGGATGAAAACTTTGGAAGCCTTTGTCCAGCACTGGGATGACACAGGCTTATATTAACAAAAACAGTAACTCTGAGATGGAATAAAAAGCAATAAAATTAAAAATTGATTTAGAATGCCTTTGCGCTGTCAAAGCATTTCGTGGTTCTACACCGATTTTCAACGTGGTAGACATTAAACTTTTCGGTAGCTTAGGTATGTCAAATAAAAAAAAAAAAATTGTAAACATTCCGCGTCCCAAATGAGTGGGACTGGCAGCACTCTTTGGTCCAGTTGAGTATGTCAAAGCTCTCTGATGTCCTGTGTGTGTGTGTTTCTTGTGTGTGCATAGGCTAATCAAAAAGATGTAAGGATAGCACAAAAAAATTGAAGAATAAGGATGTTTACCGACTTAAAAAAAATAGATTCTAATTAGTCCGTCTGTTAGATTATCGAAAAATATTGGATTCGTATTTTTTGTTTTATCAAATCAATAAAAATTGACGAAGATAAAACGCGTCAAAGATTTGAGTTAATGACGTCACTGACCGCAAAAAATGTCATACTAATGTCTTAGAGTATGACGTCACACGAGTTTTCAAAGCACTGTATCGTCTTCATTGTTTGTTTAAGTGAAAAAAGAAAAAATACGTGTCCGATATTATTTGGTAATCTATATGACGGACTATTTTTTTTTGTTAACTACTTTATTGTGACATCTACCAACCGGCACTGGGCCCGCGTGATGGATTATAGCCATGAGGCTATAATCCCCAGGCTTCCTCTCTAAGAGATGAATGGCCCTCTCTTATATATGAGGCCTGAGTCCCTGCAGTGGGATTGATATAGGCTGATGATGATGATGAAAAATAGCATGCAGTGTTCTATACTTACAGTTTACGAGTACATAGAAAAAAAAACAAAGATCTATTCTATTGTTTGCAGATGAAAGTCGTCATTCACAGTGTCAAGAATAATCGTAAGAGTTTGCTATGGGACTTCGTAATCGAGAAACCATGTCAAAACCGTATTATATCAGGGTCACTCAAACCTCATGTTGATATTCGTACTTGTGTCCTAAGAAAGGTAAATAATAATAACATCACGCTTGTAATCTCTGAAGGTTTAGAACATTAACTTAATTAAATAGTAGGTACAAGTCTCATGAAATAGGCGGCGAGCATATTGCTATTCACTGGGCACAAATCCTGACTCCGTGCCTGTTACTCAGGAATTCCTAGAAGGAAAAACCCAATAAAAATTTGCCCGACCCGGGATCGAACCCAAGACTTCGTGTAATACAGGTTCTAAATACGGTTAGCCAAGATGCTCGGAGTACGACCAACGGCTCGAGTAACCCAACCCGCACGGGACCCGCGTGGTGGATTATAGCCCTCTCATAGAGAGTGGACCTGTGTCCCAACAGTGTAAGCCCAATTAATATTAAAACCATAAAATGCATTTGCTACAAATACTCCGCTGTTCAACCTGGCGGAGAATGAAGGTGTGATCTTATATTTATTTTATTATTTTTGGTTTCAGGGCACCCACAGCATCACTGTCAATTTTTCAGAAACAGTCCTGCTTTTCTTTGGAACATCTTTTTTTTACGGAGAATATATTCCTAAGTTCACGCTGGTTTCTACAAGAAAACAAGTAATACTTTGTGTTATGGGTGACGAATTGGTTAATAAAAAACCACCGTTAGGTGCAAATATATGCCCCTCACGGTAGCAAGATTTTCACCTACAACATCTTATTTTCTACATCGTCTTTCTGCTCTGCATCATTTTATTTGGAGTCAACATTACACGTTGTCTTCTTCCATTCAACAATTATTTTCGGTCCGGCAATAAAAGTATCAATAAAACATTATAAATTAATAATGTATGTACATTTACCGTTAAAGTCACCTTTAGATTTTGTCTCAGAATTTGACAGCTGTAAATTAATAATAAATTATTCGTTTAAAAATTTAATTTAAAAAATAATCACAAAATGATTTTCGAAAGGGTTTTCTTTTAATTCCAGATTTATTTTAAAGAATCTGCAAACCGCCCGTATACAGTGTGTTAGGTTAAACGAGGGTCATATTGAGTATTCGATTCCTGTCTTAATTATGTAAAAACTACAACTTTTATTTAAAACGTAATTTTGCTAGGGCTTCGCACGCTCTCCAGATCTCACTCAATAATACGTTTCTATCGCCATTGTCCTACGCCAGTTTTAAAATGTTAAGGGAAAATAGATTATACCTAAAAGTCATTGACCCGCACACATTTTCAAATGTGACATTCGCAAAGGCCGCGAGACTTTTCCGAAATATTTAGAATGGTTATGTCTGATATTTATTGGTGTTTTTAATATTTTTATTACTATCATGTAAGCATGGCTGATGCGGGGTTCTAAACTAACATACTGTATAAATGTATGTCTCGCTCTTATCTTAATTAAAAAAAAAAAAACAAAACTAGTAGGTATGCGGCATATCTAGCGATTAGTGGTATTCATAAACGTGAGCAAAATTCGTGTACATTTTCTTCATAAGCTTAACATATTATTTTATAACAATGTGTCTAATATCAATAACACGTCCACATTATGTTACATAGATTTTCAACATTGCAACTTATAACAATACAATCAACATTAGAATAAAAATGTTATTTGCCATCTTGAGTTAGTTTTATAAAATTTGTGGCATGTTATTATAAGATTCAGGCTCCACATTATTAGCCGCGGGTTGTACACTAGTTATCGCCGCCTCGACATAGAGGGCTAAGAAGGAACATGGGTGGTTTTTAGTCAGTAGAAGTCTGACACTCCGGTTATTCGATGATTTTCCACCCGCCAAAAAAAAAAAAAAGGCTCCACATTATTGAAACATGTTACATAACAACGTTTTATAACATATTATATTATATGATATGTGCGCACCTTTAGACTAATAATTCTAAATCAAACTCGTAACACATCACGCTGCAACATGTGTCATGCTAATTTAGTCCTTATTGACAAACCACTACAATGTGTTCTGAAAACCCGATTTGCTACTAAATTATTAAGCACTCCATCAGTAGTTAATTGGGAAAGGGATGTTCCTAAATAATTAGAAAATGTTTATTAAATTAGAAGTAGGCAGTGGTTCCAATAAATGTTTTACTACCTGTATGTTTTGGATGTGTAAATTCCGTAATCATGAGTGCCGATTAAAACGTGTATTCGACCCAAAATTAATTATTTAAATCTCTGTTACGTTAGTAGAGAGATTTACCAAATTGTCCTTCTGTAACTCGTTTTTATTAACCAATAACTAGGTTACGAAATCTTAGAAGATATATTTAACCCAGTATTCGGTATCTGACTGAGCTGAAATTTTTCATCCATACTCAGTTTTTACCCGACTACGGTAAAACCATAAGGAGGGTTATGATTTTTACTGGCTATGTGTGTATGTATGTATGTGAGTATGTTCATCTATTCTCTCATAGCTTTTAATCTACTTATCGGAACTCAAAATATGAAGTATCATTAGAACCGTCTTTATTGTCGGGTGAACATAGGCTACGTGACGTGTCACAAAAATTGATATGGCGCCCTCTAGCGGACAAAACGTAATGTGTTAAAAATAAAAATGGAGATAAATACGCCGTGTTTGGTATCATTTGAAAGAGCTTCACTAGCACATTTCTGCTCTTGCTCAAATTAAAAATTGTTTAAATAAAAAAAAGTAAACTAAAACCCGACAGCGACAGTGATAATAAGCTTAAAGTAGTTATTCTAAATTCAAATATAGCGGACTCAAAAAGATGGTGGTCTATTCTTATGCATTCCTATGATGTGAACCTATCGCACAAAAAGGTCTGTCAAGAAGAATACGCGAAATAAAATTACATCACTCTAAAGCGTGTTTTTACAGCTTTCAAATGACAATTACTGTCATATTTTGATAACAGCTGTACTGACTATTTATTACTATTTATATTTTACTGCTACCACCGCTACGACACAATCCTCATCTCTGATAAAGAGAGGCCGTAATCTATCAGCCCAGTGCGAGTTAGCAGTTGATAACATCATGTTTTCGAAGTTTCCGTTCTAGGATATTTTCAATGATAGCTCATAGGTGAGACCGTCCAGACACAGGTCTCGAATTTGAACATCAGCCAGATTCGTGTGCGTATTGTCTAATAATAACTTACTTGGTGGAAAAAAACATTTTGCTGATACCTATCAATCATGCCTAAGAGATATTGCTCGACTATTGTAAAGCCAAGTCCACGGGTGTCATAAAAGCGGTCTGACATCAGATTAAACCCTATCACGCAAAAAATAAAGAATACCAAATAATTCATCGTGTGTACAAAATCAAAATACAACCCTATCTGAAATGTATTAGAGATCTCTTTTTTATAATTGCCACTTGACTAAACAAATCCTCATCACTAGTTGGTTCCAGGCATAAAAGCAGGCTGATTGCGTCACGGATTAGTTCCAGGTACAGTAGTGAATTAATTTGAAACGTGCCCATGATTTACTATCCCTGGTTTGGACGTAATTTAGTTATGGATGATGTGGCTGTGTAGTTTATCGGTAGCAATTAGCATTTATAGGGTTAAATCACTGAACTTAGTTGCTGATTTAGTCTGTTTCTTGGCTATAACTGTAGCTTACTTGTTTAATTGTGCGATAAAATGTTGCTCGATTAGGACGGGCTAAATAGTCGAGCTCGTAACAATGTAATGAGTACTGGAAGGGCCCTGAAAAGCAAGCCGAATGTTGTTATTTTCAATGCATAGGAGTAATTGCTGTTTGTTTGAATGAGTAGAAGTAAGTTATCTACCTAATATGGTAGAATGTAAATGTACTGTCCGTTTCCAGCATTATCTGACCCCTCGTATAAAGAAGATGACCACTTTCTAGTGGTTTATGAAAAGGGGTCAGTTAATGCTGAACTATTGGGTTAGCCCAATAAATTTTAAACTTCTACATGGAATAAAATCTTGTTCATTAAGTATAGTAATTTTATATAAGTTTACAGGGATGAAAAGTTAGGTTTTTCATGATCATCCGCGCATAATTCGGTCGCTTAGGTACTCTTAAATTGAAAAGACATATTTTACAGAACGAGAGTCAAATTAAACAGAACTGTAGGGTATTTCAACAAAAAAATGTAATATTGAATACGTGTTTTTTGTTTTATCAAATTAATAAAAATTGACGAAAATAAAACGTGTTAAAGATCACGAGTGGGCCCGCTTTTGACGTCACTTTGTGGGTAATAAAGTACTAACCTTGTGACGTCACACGACTTGACGCGACTTTTCGAAGCACTGTATCGTCTTCATTTTTTTTTAAGTGAAAAAAGAAAAAATACTTGTCCATTATTTTTTTAAAAATCTATCTGACGGACTAATTAGATTTTTTTGGTGAAATTAAATAATAATTTAATATTTTTTATTAACAAATCCAAACTATTAGAAGTAATTAGTAATAAATAGATACACCCCTTTACCCAGTACAATTACTACTAGGCAGGTAACTAAGTGTACATTGTGAGAATGTAATTAAGCTAAAATGTAGCGTGGCTGAACACCAAAAGTTTGGTACCGCGTAACGCTAACCACGTGCCCTGGTACTTACGTAGTACGGACAAGTTGAGAGATATGAACACTGGAAGAGGTAGGATACAGGGAATACATTTAATAGGCATGTTTACTGATTTAAAAAAATGTGATTCTAATTAGTCCGTCTGTTATATTATCGAAAAATATTGGATACGTACTTTTTGTTTTATCAAATCAATAAAAAATTTCGAAGATAAAACGCGTCAAAGATTTTAGTGGGGGTATGTGACGTCACTGACCGCTAAAAACTGTCATACTAATGTTATAGAGTATGACGTCAAACGAGTTTTCAAAGCACTGTATCGTCTTCATTGTTTGCTTACGTGAAAAAAGCAAAGCATACTTGTCCAATATTTTTTGAAAATCTATCTGACGGACTAATTAGATTTTTAAGTTAACTATCCTAATGTATACGAACATTTTAACACGGTAGTTTTACGATCACATTACCTACATAACATAATCATCACGCCTGCAATCCCCGGAGGGTTATTCAAAGCTACATCCATTAGTAAACCCACATTATGCCAGTTATATTTAAGTTTCATATAGGGGGCGAGCCTATTGCCATCAACTGGGCACAAATCCAGACTCCATGGCTTATTCTGAGAATTTCCTGATGGAGAAACCCGAAAAAAATGGCTCTGGTGTCGAGTCCATAACAAAACCTTTTTGCCCCGACCGTTAAGAACCCAGAACCCCAAATACTTTAAAAGATATACGTAAACAATAGGTTCTTGTGATCTCCGAAGGTAAAGCACAACACAACCGCATTTTTCTCAATTCGTCGGATCTTTTTTTTAATTTCTTTTTTTTTAGTATACATGGAGAACACAGTCCTCCTCCGACTGATGGTTGTCAGATTTTTACTGACTACATGTAATGATTGTCAAAAATTTACAAATGACAGCCGGGACTAACGGCTTTACGACAGTGCTTACCCGGGCACGGAGGAGACTCGATATGTAATGAGTGATCACTCACCCACCAACCAACCAAGGCATGTAGGGCTCGGCGGCGACCCCTCGCGTCCTGCGTTCAGCCCTGGTGCAAGCCATGGTCCGGGGCAAGGAGGAATGGGACGCCGTCGCCTCCTTTTGCGAAGCAGTGATGCTAGCGAAGGAGGTGGCGGAACGTGAGAGGGAGAGAACCTCATGAGGTTGGACATGTCCCAGCCAGGACCCAGTAATAATCACGACAATAATATCCGTGGTGCTAGGCAACTGGGCTTATCCCAGTTGTATACGTCCCTATGTGCCTATTGGCCTTGTTCAGTTCTGTCTCCTGCTGATATGGAGGGAAGTGAAAATTATGTTTTTCCTACTCCTCCGCTATTCTTTTCTGATTAATTTCGTTGCGGGATCCAAGACAGTTAAATCGTTTCTCTGGGACTTCGTCGGGCTTCATTGTCTCGGCGCTTTTCTTTTGGTCGCCACTGTTGATTCTGGCTTACAGGAGTTACAGTGGTTTGGGAATAGTGTGGCGGGCTTGTCCCATTAAAAAAAAAAAAAAATGTCCCAGCCACCGCGGGAGACGCTCCGGGCGTCGTCGTGACGGTTTTCGGCCTCCGTAGACGCGGGCCTGTGGACAGTGAGTAATGGGCTATCTCGCCGGCCGTTCGTCTTATGACGACGACAGGCCGTGTCGACGGCGCGTTCGTGTTCACGCGCTTTAAAGAGGTATCAGCAACATGGAAGGGGCCGCCTGCAAGGGCCGGCGCCCGCCCGGGCTGCGGGATGTTATAAGAGACACCTTGACATAAAGGACTAAGGAGGATCATAGGTGGTTTTTAGACAGTAGAAGTCTGACACTCCCTTTCGCTCTGCCCAAGAGCGGGAGGGGTTATTTAATGATTTTCTATAACCAAAAAAAAAATAAAAAGGCAAGCACAGTTTAACCTAAAGATCCACCTGAGTGGCTACTATTATTTAGCCGGGAGCATCTATAATATCTAACATGATAAATCTCATAAACCCAGAAAAATATAAATAAGTCACACTAACCCTTGGCACGAAAACATTCCTTTCCAGCAAATCTATGTCCAAAAACTCTTCGCAGCAATGTGCGACGAAAGCACTTTGCTTAAAACAAATTACAGGGGCCCGTATAAAGGGTTCATCTATTTTTATTGTACACCTTAAGATACAAGTACGGGACCTTAGGCCGACGAGAATACGTAATGAGGGGGTACTGATTGCGAGAATATAATAATAATGGCTGAATGGCCCTTGGAGCCAGCCCTGTATATAAGGATTATTATAACGAAGTTCGTTAAAATAGATTGTTTCTGGGACGAGGACCTTTGAAATATTTTTTTTATCGTATTCAGTTTTTTGTGGAAAATATTATTATTGCGTAGGTCGGGACTGGCGAGAGTTACTTGGTATTATTTAGGCTTAGTGTGACAATCATGCCTTAGAGAGTAGGTCCTGTGTGTTTGGTTGATGGTTGACGTAAAGTTAAAATTTAAAATATAATTTGATGTTTAATTTAAAAGAAGTTATAAGGTCATTGCGTAGGTCGTAGTTAAACCACGTCTATTCACATGTGTATCTTGCAAGGAATATTATAAAGTTATTAGTATTGTTTGTTGTTTTTTGATGGAATGTGAGGTTTTTAAATAGATTTGTAAAGGTAAGGAAAGTAAATCTAACATTTGTTTGTATAGTTTAGCATGCATAGCATAATCAGCCTATAATGTTCCCATTGCTGGGATACAAGCCTCGTGTCTAAGAGAGGGATAATCCACCACGCGGACCCAGTGCGGGTTGGTAAATGTCACATGTCTTCGATTTTATGGTTCTAAGATATGCCGTCTCCTCACGATGTTTTCCTTCGCCGTTTTAGTCATACTTGACGCAAACTTGAAGCAAAACGAACAGATATAATCGAACAAACATTTACAATTACTAATTTTCGCTTGTATGAAGGTAAAACCTTTAAGTGCTGTAGAAATACTCAAAACAAACTCAGTAAACACAAAATGGAAGTAGTCTAAAAACAAAAATACGTTGATAAGTAAAACAAAATAAAGATTGATAAGTAAGTAATACCATTTAAAACTGCTCGAATAATTCAATGTCTTACAGCAAATACAGATAAAGTTTTCAAATCTGTTAAGTATGTTTCCGAAGGAATCCAGATATAATATCTTGAGAATGAGGCTTTGAAGTTGGCGGATAATGGAATAATGGTGGAACACAAACGTTGATCTCCATGGGTTGTGAATTGAGCTATACGATCACTGACAAATAATGCTTGTACTTCTTTTTATCGTGTGGGCTGTAAGGTCTAACGATCCCACACACTAACCAATGCATGCACTGACCGCACAGGTCCACTCAAATCTGTATGGTTTCTTCGTTGAAATATCATCTAAGACACTAATCAAAAAAAATAAAAAAATCGAGACTTATTTATTCAAACTAGGCTGATAATCAGCACTTTTCGAACGTCAAAATTAACTTTACTTTACTTTATTTATTGACAAGAGACAGCAAAAAAAAAGCAAAATCTGCATGATCCTCAAATGAGTTGACCAATGGCTGAACGTTTTTTTTGCTGTCTCTTGTCAATAAGTAAAGTAAAGTTAATTTTGACGTTCGAAAAGTGCTGATTATCAGCCAGTTTGAGGTTGGAAAATCATCAAATAACGGTCCCGCTCTGGGCCGAGCGAAATAGAGTGTCAGACTTCTACTGACTAAAAACCACACATGTTTCTTCTTAGCCCTTTGTGTTGCGGCCGCGGTATCTCTTTCGAACAACCCGCAGCCCAGACGGGCGTCAGCTGACGTCTTTTTGAGGCGCGCGTGGAACACGCACGCGTCGTCGCGAGTCGACACGACCTGTCGTCGTCATAAGACGGACGGACGGCGAGCTAGCCCATTACTCACCGTCCACAGGCCAGTGTGAAACAATTACCTCTGAGTTTGTTTCAGCTATTTCTTCACAGATTAGTCAAGTACAAAACACCGGCCTTATCTAGTTTTATAACATAACTTTATGGTAAAAGTGTTTTAACGAAACATAAAAAAATATGACAAAATATACTTTTTAACTATTGATGTTTGGTTTGTAAAGTGGAATCGACTTTTGTTTTTGTCCTCGTACAGGACTAATTTAGTTTAATGTTTGTCGTATTTTTTTTTTAATGTCTATTAATTTGTCCCGAACGAGAAAAATAAACACTTTGTCTCTCTTTAATTTATATTTATGCTATTCTCGGTAAATTATTAGATAACAATGTAAACACACAGACAGTTGTCACAATACACTGTAAAGAATTAAACCAATCATTCCTGTCGATGGCAATCCACAGCTGCCTTTTCAGTACTGCGCTACGCTATTATTAAAGACATTGAAGGTGATGTTCATGAAAGAAACTACCTTAGCCGGATCAGTGAAAACCGAATAACCTTATACTGTAAAAGTAGCTTTACTACAAAAGCAAAGTATGATAGCAAAAACCTAAAGAATATACTAAACAAAACTTAACAAGATATTGTTTATACAAAAATTCTTATTTAGAATTTCCAAGAACAAAACAGTTTCTTCACACGCCTTATCTTGCTATAATCCAAAAATATACGAAGAATAAAAACGCAAAATGAAATAAATTCGCGTGTCTCATAGCCCAACAGTATCGCCGTATGGGGATTTTCTAATATTCGTATTGCTTTCCGCAGATCTTGGAAATTTGTCTCATTCCATTACGGATGAGGACTTTACCGGATATTTGTTTTCCAAAGAATTTTTTTATTTTATATTAATTTCTTCTCAATTCTTGTAAATCCGTTTAGGAGGTTTGTAATAGTATTTTTATTTTTACAGTCGAATAAACATTGAGGTCTTAATATGAATTAGGCCTACGTGATGGATTATAGCTTTCTCCATCTAACAGAGGAGGTGTGTACCCAGTTGTGAATAGATTATAGGCTGATTATAATATTAATAAAGTTTCTGCCTCGACAAAACAATGTCCTATAACCATATTGAGCAGGTCAAATATCTAATGATTTGGTTACATTGGCCAATAAATGTATTTCTCGTGTTCTGTTCAGCAAACCCTTTCATTCGATACATGGGTATAACGGCATGCGAAAACTAGTATTTAAAAGTTCGCAAACATATTCCGATACATTGTCATTAAATCTAAACATATTTGCAAAATTTCAGCCTAACTGAAAACCGAGAGGTAGGTCTAAAACTTCAAAGACACTTTTACATAGTTCACACAGAACAGGTGAAGCTAGAGGTCAAATTAAAAGCAAAAATTGTCAAAAGGATTATCTTTCGTCAAATTTGGACACTAATGCAACATTTTCATACTGTACCGAGTTAATATATAAGGTAATATTCATTTGTATAATTTTATTTTCTCGAAAAACCAACTACCTAATGTGTTAATTAGGGTTGGATTCAATTTAGCCGAATTCTGCAAAATCCCTGTATTTTAACATGAAACGGATTAAAGCCCAATGCATCCATTATTATAAAGCCAAAATTAAACCTAAAGCCAATTCAACATAATAATTTCCGCCAACTCGTTACCAATTAACGGAGCAACAAAGAGACAGAAGACCCCCAAATTTTCTGGTAATTAAAACAGTAATCCTCTTTCACCATAGAGCTTAAACGATGCCACATAAATGACATGTTGATGTACAGTCAGTGCTCAGCATTATCTGACCCCCCGTATAAGGGAGTAAGAGTACCCATAACGAAGACTTGCTCTCCCAGTCACTGCGATATCTTTTTGTTCTAGACCATACCTGGGAACCCTCTAGTTACGGAGATATTGGGGGTCAAACTTTTAAAATTTTCTCAGCTGTTTTTTTAATACTAGTATTTCAGGTTATTAATTTACACAAATTACATGACCCGTTTACTATCCAAAGCATCCACTAGCACAATGTTTTTGACATAAAAAAGTCATTTCCCAGCAATAATTTTTGCGTTGAGGTACTTTATATAATCTGATGTACATGATGCTTGGATGACGGTTTCGAGAATGGTTCATTGACATCCTGTATATAACTGATGTAAAAAGAGGGGTCAGGTAATGCTGGATACTGACTGGAGTATGCAGAAATTTGTTGGACCACGGTAATGGGTAATCGGGTACAGTTACACTCTTATTCCAGTTTGGAGTATAATCTACGTGGAAGTGGTCAAAAAAGCTTTATTTTCATTAATGAAAAGCGAGGATGATGCCTCATTACTGCTAAGCATTACGTCTTGTGCCGAGTCGGTGTCAACATTAATGATCAAGAATAGGGATGTTTACTGTTTAAAAAATGTGATTCTAATTAGTCCGTCTGTTAGATTATCAAAAAATATTGGATACGTATTTTTTATATTAATTATCAAATCAATAAAAATTGACGAAGATAAAACGCGTCAAAGATTTGAGTGGGGATTTAAATATCGTGGGGAATAAATATCGTGTATATCGTGGGGAATAAATATCGTGTATATCGTGGGGAATAAATAGGTGTCCAATAATTTTCGGGAATCTATAAAGAAAAGAAAGAAAGAAAGAAAACATATTTATTTAGCACATGCCACAAGTGCACACATCACTATCACTACATAGTATAAAACAAAGTCGCTTTCTCTGTCCCTATATCGCTATGTATGCTTAAATCTTTAAAACTGCGCAACGTATTTTGATGCGATTTTTTTTAATAGATAGAGTGATTCAAGGGGAAGGTTTTAGTATCTTTTTTGCACCCGTGCGAAGCCGGGGCGGGTCACTAGTCAAACAATAAAACTAAACTAAAATATTAACAGAAAAAATAAAATAGTGCGTGCATCTCACGGCTGCGCCAAATAGGACCAGTTCAGCAAGCTGCCGAGCAGCTAGTGCCCGACGCTGACGAGTGCTAGTGTCAATCTGACGGACTAATTAGATTTTTTTTGTTAACTACCCTTTTTCTCAATAGCATCCACGGAGTCTGAATTTGTGCCCCGTTGGTGGCAATAGGGGCCAGCCCCTTATTTCATAACTGGGGAATTGTACTCTCCCATATCCTTAGGGGATTTTAATTCCTCTCTTTGTTTCTAGTTTGGACCATCATCTACGTGGAAGTTGTGGAAAAAGCTTTTTCTCTATGATTTAAAAGCGAAGATTATGTCATTCCCCCTATTTCGGCTCAAAGGATGAGCCGCCCTAAATGCATCTCAAAATCAAACATCAAAATTATTTATTAGCGTAAATAAGGTACAGAAGGAAATATAAGTTACATATTTCGAATTTATTTAAATTAATTATAGATCACAATCATGCAGTCAGTAGATAATCCCATTAAAATTGTATAAATGTCAAAATAATCATAAAAAATTATAAAAGTAATACTCATAAATGTCAATATTATTAATTTCAATATAATATTTTTTAATAATAATAATTTATTAATTTATAATGGGAGATAATCTAACTGAATGCAACAAATCTGGTCATGTGTGATCGGCGTAAAGACTGCCTCGTTGGTGTGTGGTTGCAATCGTGAAGGCATCAGGTTCTTGGGGCCCCGCGGGTTGTACACTAGTTATCGCGGCCTCGACATATAGGGCTAAGAAGGAACATGGGTGGTTTTTAGTCAGTAGAAGTCTGACACTCCCTTTCACTCTGCCCAAGAGCGGAAGGGGTTATTTGATGATTTTTCACCCGCCAAGAAAAAAAAAAAAAAACGAGGCATCAGGTTCTGGGTTCAAATCCCAAAAAAAAGGTTAAGTGCAATTCGATTTTTTTCCATCATAAATTTATGAGTAGCAGCAACGGAGCCTGGATTTGTGCCCGTTTGTTGGCAATAGTAACTTAAACAAAAATGTCGGCGTACTATTAGGTACACCTCAGCCTAATCCTTCGGGGATTACAGGCGTGATGTTATGTTAATGTGATCGGCTTAAGCGTCGGTTACTCTGGTTATTCCTTCACAATTTCTACAACAAGTTATACTCGTCATACGTCAAAATTCATTACAAAAAACCCTATGCTAATAAAAGAAACATTTTACTTAAAAGCAATGAAATTACTCCACAAACTTAAACACAACCACCACATACAAAAATAAACCAAGAAAATCCGCAAACACTTCGAACAACCTAATGGAGAAGAATAAACGTAAATCAAATTGTATCTAATATTTTCATACAGTAAAATCCCTTAGGAGGAGGTTATCAAATAAGTTGAACCCAATAAGTTTCAGTTGAGATCCTCCAGAGGGCTCACGGAGCGTAAACAAACAACTCCACACCTCCTGAAATATATGTAAAAGTTTTTTTGGTACCCGCCAGTGTTAACTTTCTATTATACGAGTATTATTATGTTCGTGTTTTGAGATAAAACAGATGAGGAAACTGTTGATGTATTTAATTGAAATGTTATGCATGCAAACACAATAACTTCCAAACTTTTAAGCTTGGAAGCTATTGTGTTTATCAATTACACACCTACCTACTTAATAATTATAAATGCGGAAGCATCTCAATTTGTTTACTACCTTTTGACGACTAAACGGCTTATCGGATCGTAATGAAATCTGACAAGGAGATAGATTCTATACCGGAGGAGGCTATGTTTTTCTCTCACGTAAAAATTTAATGTGCACGTGAAAACGAAGTCGTGGACAACAGACAGGTGGTAAAGTTATATTATAAACAGGTTTTCAATGGTATACGTTTGTCAATTATGTGTGGAATTATCATGGTGACTATGACGATTTAAAAAAAAACGTTTTACTATTAAAAAGCTGCGCTGTCCCCGAATGTTATTGAAATTTTCGTTCGATAATTTACAACCATAACGCGAGCCATGCCGCGAACAAAAGCTAGTGTTGATATAAACGTAGCACCGCTAGAATATGTGAAATATCATTTGTTTATCACGTTGCGTGGCACGGTAATTTAATTAAGTGTAGCATGGCGTAGCGTTTCGTAGCACGGCGTAGCGCTACAAAAGTGCTACGCAAAATGTGCCATGATTACTAACTGACGTAAACCGTAGCACAAACTTTCAAAATAAACGGCTTTTTCCAAAACGGCATTTAAGTTTTTTTTTGTTTTTATGTATGATTTTTGCTAAAAACAAAATATTCTTGTAAGTTCTACTTTTCATTTATAAATCCACTGACTGCCAATATAAATATATTAAAAAAATTTTCACTTTCAAAACCGAGACGTTTAAAGACCCTTTTATTAAAACCTGACAGCGGGTTGTCAGTTCTTAATAGAACTAATTAATTCAAAGTGACACCCAATCGGTTTTAACAAATAGATGTACTTGTCGGGTCTCTGAAAAGATTTTAGAACATCCATTAGCTTAGTTTTCGGAATACAGACAATTCTTGGGAGTTCCAAAAGACTTTGCTAACTTATCTTTAAAGTTTGTTTATAACACTTCGACTTGTAAAGGCTCGTTGGCAATTTTTCTCGATATTTGAAAATAAATAATTATGTTGGATAACTTGACCTGAAAAGTCTTGAGACTTCTTAAATAATTCACGGTTATCAATTGCGGTTGTTAGTCATACAAAAGAGAATAAGTTGTAGGCTCAATCATTTGGGATAAATATGAAGACATATTGCTGAATAAGCATTCAAATAAAAACTAGCAGAAGATCTCAATATATTTGAAAATATCATGTCTTATCAAAAGATTACGTCACGCCATTAATCCCCGGCAAACAGCGGTGGCCCAGCGGTAGCGGCCCCGACTTACGAAGAGTAAATCGTGGGTTCGAACCCAGACAGGCAGATTACTTTGTATAATTTATTTCGTCACCACTGCTCTCAACGGTTCACCGTTGAGAGCAGTGGTGACGAGTGGTGCCGGTTGGTTGGTTGGTCGGAGGAAACCGGCTTGTATCTTAAAACCAAAATATTAGATATGTGATATCTTTCAACACGCACTGGGCCCACGTCGTGGATTATTATAGCCCATGCCTATCCTAGAGAGGAGGCCTGAGTCCTTGCAGTGGGAACATTTTAGGTTGATGATGATTGATACCCGGAGGGTTAGACATAAATATGATTTCTTAGTATACCCACATTTTATCAGTTAGGTTTAAAGCCGCTTGAAGCAGTATATGAGGCAAGCTTATTACCACCGACCAGACGCATAATTATCACGTCAATTTTAAGACATGCTTTTAAGAAAATCAAAACTCAAAAGAGTTCAACTTAATCCAAGATTTGCGAAAACTATACGTATTTAGCAAGATTAGCAGTTAATTGTACTGGTTAGCGTCATAGCGTTTACTTGAAACAGTGCCAACGAAACATTAAGCAATTAGGTCGGTGACTTCTTAGTATAATTTTGCTATCCTTATATCGAGGGATACCTTTTTCGACTCCTCTTGATTTTGGCGGAGTGGAAGGGACTGTCAGACTTCTACTGACTAAAACCCATCCATGTTCCTTCCTCGTCTCATTCCATGTTTCTCCTTTGTCTTTGTGTTTCGGGGCAGACTGCCTCGCATCCCCGTAGGTAGGGTTTAAAAACGGGTTTTCAATAAGTACTATTAAGCTTCATCACTTATCTGAAGGCAACGAATTACTCTCACTACTAGAGAATGTGAAGAACAGATCCGTACTAGTACTGCAGAAGGGTTTGTTCACACAGTATAATTATACAATATAACATAAAATAACATCACGCCTCATCATCAGCCTATAGCAGTCCACTGCTGGACATAGGCCTCTCCAATTGCACGCCACTTTTCTCTATCCTCGGCAACTCTCATCCAGCTGCTACCAGCCACCCTGCGAAGATCGTCGCTCCACCTAGCCTGAGGGCGTCCCACCTTACGTTTGCCAATTCGCGGTCTCCACTCAAGAACACGTCTACCCCAACGGTTATCGGTTCTGCGACAGATATGGCCGGCCCATTGCCACTTCAACTTGCTTATTCTGTGAGCTATGTCGACAACTTTAGTTCTCTGCCGGATCACCTCATTTCGGATTCGATCCCTCAGAGAAACTCCAAGCATAGCTCTTTCCATAGCTCGCTGAGCGACCTTGAACTGATGGACCAGCCGTACCGTGAGTGTCCACGTCTCGGCTCCGTAACATCACGCCTGTAAAAAGTAAACTAGTTAGTAAGTAATAAGTATAAAATGTTCAAGTCCCATGTGATAGGGGCGACCCTATTGCGATGAACCGGGTACAAAATTAGACTCCGTGGTTGTAATAATTAATAACTATGTTAGCCATTTAAATACATTTTTATCTAGTTACAAGATATTTACAGTATTTTCTATGAATTACAGAATTGTTTTGTTAATAACACTATGGGCGCGGCCCAAAATATATGCAATTATTATTATAAATGAGTAAGGGCCGGTTTTTCAATAGCCAGTTAACTTTTACCTAAGGAATAAATGTGATGTTTTGACAGATTGTCTATACAAACACTGTCAAAATGACAAACTAATTCGTCAGGTAAAAGTTAACTGGCGATTGAAAAACCGCCCCTAAGTTATTTGATTTAGGGCCGGTTTTTCAATCGCCACTTAACTTTTATCTGACGAATGAGTTTGTCATTTTGACAGTTTTTGTACAGACAATCTGTCAAAACATCACATTTATTCTTCAGGTAAAAGTTAAGTGGCTATTGAAAAATCGGCCCTTAGTTGAAATGCCAAAATGGCGCCAACGATTATTGGAATGACAGTTGAGTACTGCAGTCTAGAAAAGAGGTTTTGAATAGTGGTGGTTAATGTATCATATAGCAAAATAAAGCACCGTGCTTAATACACATATCATAAAGCAAATGCTATCGTGGCTCCCACAAGTTGCTGTTTGCTTATTGCTTTTACATCGCACTCTCTGTCTCTGTCGGTCGCGCGAAAAGCAACAAGCAATGAATAAGCATTAAGCAGGGACCGGGCGGGGCGGGCGCCGGGCAGTCGTCGCATGCTAGCGATTCTGGTCGGTTGTGTGCGTAATCGTTATAAGCACCGCGGACGATTTTGCGATCTCGGGCGGCTCACGTAAATAAATACATAATATAGTTACAGTTTTGCTTCGTGCTTTTTTAGTGTACGCCTATAATTGCTTTAAATACTAACTTATTTTATTTCGTAATAACATTTGTTCAATTATAGACAGTCCTAAGCCTGAAAAGTATGAAGGAAAGTTCATTGTATTTTTAACGGTTCTGTTTGATCGTAATTCATAAACGCGATGTAATATTCTTTTATAGCAAGCTGCCACTCACTTACTTTATTACTTGCTTGCTTTAAGTCACTTGACTTAAAGCAAGCACGGTGAGAGGCATCATGATATGCCTACGCGTTTAAAAAAGCTTGCTTTAATAAAGCATATAAGCTTGTCTATATAAGCTTAAAATATAAATCATTAAGCATTAAGCAAGTGATTGCCTTAAAGCAACTTTGAACACCACTAGTTTTGAAAGGTCCAAGGCGTCATTATATCAGGACATTCTTTTCTGAACTTTGAAAGTGTAAGGAGCTCTAAAATACCTGTGTAAGTACAGTGAATCTATAAAAATAAAAAGAGATGTCTTGACTGACTGACTGACTCATCAACACCCAGCCCAAACCCTTGGACCTAGAAAGCTGAAATTTTGCACAGAGGTTCCCTTTATAATGTAGACAAGGAATAAGGAAAGATTTTACTATTGCAAGATTTTAGGATTTGTTATCCTCCAGCAAGCGTTTATCAATCCTCGAAGAAGACATTGTTTACCTAGATTAACAAATGAGGTACTTTTAATCACGGTAGTACGTTCCCGTGGGATATTTTCCGACATCCACGGGTGAAGCCGCGGGCAAAAGCTAGTTTTATAATAAACTTGTAAATGTTATGCTGTAGCTACTTATTTTTATGTTCTGAACCCACTAAATAAATCATGCTTTAATCTGTTCAAATATAAGCTTTTATTTCCCTTTTCCTCTGGCTTGTTCTACAACTATTTTTGTACATAAACAATAATTAATTATTACACAATAATTAATATTTATGAAATCTTCCAAACAATTGATTTTCTGTTACTTTTCTCCGAATTACAGAGAACAATAGAGCTGAAGTACACTCTCAATATTTTCGAAAGATACTTTATATTTCAATTAGATAAGAGTACACGGTCGAAAAGGATTATTCCGGTCGGATCAACAGTGTTCAAACCTAAATATTGTTCAACAACTGAGATTCGATCCAGTTATGTTGAAGTTTTAAGCTGATGGCGGAATGATTTTGTTATTGATGGAAGAAGAAACATGGTATCCTTGTTTAGTAGATCTTGTTAAATCATTCATACATTTGAGTAGTTTTTGGTAGAGTACCTTCTCGGAGTGATCCGATTTCACTTCACAATCCCATGTAGAAATTCGGGGATAGGCAACGGAACTCCTCAATAAATGATAGCAAATGAACTGGGATTGCTGAAATCTCATGTGGTACGCTTTGAAGGGGTAAGCACATGTGAACGACTAAACAGTTAAAACTATTGAACAAAAAAAACTGAAAGAAAACCGACTTCAACAAAAAATAAAGCACAGAAAAGTGTAAAATAAATTTAAGAAGAAAAATCAGCTTCTGAAGTCGGTGGCAAAAACATGAAATCAAACAAACAAAAGTCACCTACTTTAGAAGCAGATTTATCTATCGTTTTATTATTTGTTTAAGTTGTTTTTATTTTTTGTTTATAAGTTTTTATTGAAGTGAAGTATTACGGTCTATAGTAGGACTCTAAGCAACGTCTTATTGTTGGTGTGAGAGTTTATAATAGAGAATGAACGACTTTTCATGTGCGTGTCCTGCGAGAGGATGCACGAAATATACTTTTTCTTGCTGTGTAAGCATTTTATCAAATATTTTGGATCATTATATATTTATTGTTAATATGTTTTCTATATAAGTTGTAATACCTTGGATTAGTCTGTTGTATTGTTCATATTTCTCGAAATAATAATTGTTGCGCGTTTGTGCTAGGGTCATGAAAACACATACTCAGAAAAACATCCTCTTTGTTTAAAAATATCGTTACTTTCTTTATTAAGACTTAGTTTATTAAACTTACCATTTATTCACACATAAAATTAACACCAAATAAGCCAAGAAAACATATCAATCTCTCCCGCTTCGCCCATTACGAGTAACAGCCTTATAAAGGTCTAAATAACGAAGTTTCTGAGAGGGTTGTAATTGAAAACGGCTGATAATAACAGACTTTTACTTCGAACATTCTCCCTATTGAATATTCCAATGAATAACCAACGCTTTCTTATTGAAACGGGGATTTTGGTTTATTTATGTATAGCGCTATTGTGTAGGTTTCTAAAAATAAAAACGTTGAAGAAAGAATATATTTTCCACTAAACGTGACACATAAACAACTGTAAGGAGATAATAATTATAATTCAGTGGTGCTAGTTTTCAACGACAGAGGACAAAGACTTAACAAAGATTCATTAAAACAAAAAGTAGACACAACATGAATAAAATTAATAAAATAAATCACAATAATAAATAGCCATAATTGGCAAGCTCTAATAGAATCGAGATACAACTCAAAGAAATTTTGAAATACACGCGAATCATTATTCTAATTTGAAGCAGTTGCTGATTTAATTACTTTGCATTTTGAAGGCAATAAACAAAAAACAAAGAAACAAGAGAATATCAACCATTCAGATCACGTAATAGGGCTGTATTTAAATCAAGTGCCTTTCACCCCCCACCCCTCCTTCAATTCAGTAACAACTGAGGTAGAAGAGCCACTTAGTTTTACTAGCTTCACGTTATTTGTCCTCGTAATGCTATACTCGTACCACTTTTGTGTACTGTGAAACGAGTAGCGTCAGCATATCTTTTTCCAAGCATCATCATTGGTTGGAATGGGGCAAAGCTATTCAGGGACTTAAAAACACCTTTATAAAGGTTACAGAATCATAATTGTTACATGTTGAATTGGTAACAGAATCAAATATGTAACAGATATAAAAGTGTTAACAGTGTTAATACGTGTAACAAGTAAACACGGCGTTGCCAAATTTACGATGTACTTATTTATGGTCAGTAAGCATTAGAATATTTAAAAAAAAAACTACATAGCGCTTTGACAGGGTTTCCCATTTTCCCACAGCGTGTCGATGATATCATCATCATCATCATTTCAGCCGAAAGACGTCCACTGCTGGACATAGGCCTCCCCTAAGTGTCACCACATTGACCGGTCCCGTCCGTCTCGCATCCAGCGGATCCCCGCAACTTTCACCAGGTCATCGGTCCACCTAGTGGGAGGCCTTCCAACGCAACGTCTTCCGGTTCGCGGTCGCCACTCCAGATCTTTCCGACCCCATCGGCCATCCGTTCTGCGAGCAATGTGCCCTGCCCACTGCCACTTAAGTTTGGCAATTCTTCGGGCTATGTCGGTAAACTTGGTTCTGATGCGGATGTCCTCATTTCTGATTCGATCACGCAGAGAAACTCAGAGCATAGCCCTCTCCATTGCCCTTTGGGGTCGATGATATACTTGGAATAAATATATTTGTTCCGAAATTCAGCTATGCGAACTTTACTCACAAATGCATTCATAAAAGTTAAGTGGACAGGTGTCATGGCATGCACAAGTTGAAAGGTGTCTGTGGACACGCCACTTCCACACTTGAGATCTGAGCCGTCCATAAACCAGCATTCAAAGAGGTAGGCTTTAAAACGGCTCATTGAAGCCGACAGGTGACTAAAGCTCCTGCTATCAGCTGTATGTGTACTAACAGATTTGGTAGTTTAGTGACGTGCACGTGACATTTAGCCTTAGTGTGGCTAAGTTAATCTGAGATCAACTATTTCCCAATATTTGCCTTGCTCTCTACCGACTATGTTATGATTGGTTTTCAGTCTAACTGGGTGCATCTAAATAAAATTTCTGACATGGAGCAATACATGAGCTCCACAAACCAGTAATACAATAATATAAAACGTCAAAGCTTCTGAATTCCAACCAACTGTAACGACTGGTCGGAGATCTAAAAACGACAGCTGGGACCAACGCATAAGCGTAATCAACCTATATTATTCCCAATGCTGGGACTCCAAACCTCCTCTGTATGAGTGAGAATAGGCAATAATCCACCACGCGGTTCCAGTACGGGTTGGTAGATGTCACAAGTCTTCGAATTGTTTGGTTGTAGGACATGACGGTTTCCTCACGATGTTTTCCTTCACCGTTTTGAAAGCAGCGGTAATTAAATATATAACATGAAATAATGGGTTCGAGCCCACGACTTACTGCCCGTAAGTCGGGACTGGGCCACTGGGCCACCGCTGCGAGTCTAACGGCTTAACGTCATTCGCCGATCTCCATAAGCTTCACAACCCAGTTACCGGGTAATACGACTATAACTAACTAACTTTTATTAGCATTCCTAACAGGCCAATAAGATCACACTTGACTTGCGATAGGGAAACAGAAAATAGGAAGAAAAAAAGTCGGTAGACTGATCAAGTGGAAAATTACTTGAAGGAAGCCCGCTTATAAGGATTACACACTGATACGGAGATCGGAGAGTCGTGCGGTATGACCGTGTGACGGGAAAGGGGAAGATTTTTTTTATCTTACTGATGTAGTAATGTTTTCTGGTCCTGATGTAGTATAATAGTAAGTAGCGTCGAAAGAAACATTTCAATTTTTATTTTCTCCTTTTTGGGAAAATTACAGGTTTTCACAGTTAAAACACGAAATCAAAGAACAACAAAAAAAGGTAACAATAAACAAACAAAGTAACACGATCGAAAAATATAAACTATGAACCGAAAATCAATAAAAATAATATCAATAAAGGTGAGTCATTAAGCGAGTGTTACGACACCACAGCTGATTTTCGCTGCATTTTACAGTTTTATTCAACATTGAATGAATGTAAGCTTTGAGTACAGGTCGCAAGGTTTAGGAATTGTTTCTGATTTTTTTATAAGCTTTTATATTGCCCTGTTAGTTAGATTTTTAACTTGTTGGTTTTTCAGTGTTTCAGGTTGTTTATTTCTTGACTTACTTTAATCCTCTACAGACATCTTATATCAAAGGCAACTAGCTTAAATCAAAAACTGGACCGTTAAAAATGTAATTTAAACCAACTTACAACCCAAAACAATATTATTGAAAGCTTTTCAGAATTTACATATCTACAGACCACAGTGACATGAAACACAGCCAAAGCAACAAAAGATAACCCTTTAAAATAAAACAAAACCGGAATAATAACACGATTTCAATCGTTCAACTATGTTATATTGAAAACAAAACAATTTTGGATCGCATCCAAATTGAATTACATATCACAACGTTGACAGCCTCGTCGTTATATTTTTATTTTTTATCTGTTTTTAGACATTGATTGATGGGTTTGGTCTGAATAAATATTCTTTTATATCCAACATGGGTACTTGAGAAGATTCGCGAATTATTTTTTTACAGCCTATTTCGGGTCTAAGTGTTCCTTTTTTTGGGTGAAATTTTTTTATGGAAGCTTTAGGTAAAGTAATAAAAATATATTATACACATTTACGGACATTGTGGATCTGAATTTCATTGAAATTCATATTTGAGAGTACAAATACAGGTCTACTTTATGCGTTTGGTGAAAACTACTTAAATTAAATCTTTGCCATCATTTTAGTGCGACATTTCGACAAGCACAGAAATGCAATTTATCGCAAGAAGGGTGAGATCACATTTGCACGCACGAATCAGCGTTTTCAAGTATCTCTATCTCATTCTGTCCCGTAAAGGCGTCACTTGGTGGAGTGAGAGAGTCCGGCCGCATGCAACCGCATTCATTTGCATCGAAAGCATTTTATCGTGGACCTCGCACTTTTAGTTGCAGACTTGTAGTTCTAAGTGACAGAAAGGAAGCATCAAAATACCGATGTGTGCGTGTTAATGTGATTTCACCCTTATGGTAAGTATTCTTAACTCTCTAAATAAAACTTTTATCTTGAATGTGTTTATCTAACAGCTTAGCAGTGTGTAGTACTACTTTGGGAGTACCGTTACGACATGAGTCGTTTTCTTTGCTCATTCGATTACAGCTGAAAGTCAGTAACCGTATAACATGCCTTACTTGTTGCGAACCATTGCATAGACTTGCTTTGATACTAGAAGTATTTAAACAAAGTAACTGTTTTGTTGGTCGAGTGGTTGAAAGCGCGCCTGCTGAGCTTGAACTCCTGGATTTGATTACCGGTTTGGTTGAAGTGTGGGTGGTGGCTTTACTCTTAGGTATTATAGGCGTGATGTTATGTTCCAAAAGATTTTTGTGTATTAAATTTATCGATACTAATAAATCGAGTAGGAAACGGACAAATTCAGAAAAAAAAGAATTTTCCAATAATCAGTTCTGATAAAACCTTTTCTAGGTAAGTTGGTAGTTTTGATCCTGTTAACAATATCATGTAGGTTCTAGATTTTCTTTTATTCGGAAGTTATAAGATTCGGGACAAACACTTCAGTAGTTTATCTTCAAACAACACAACTTTACTAGATTATATTTTGATTCTACGAAATCCAAAGTAATAAGTTCACTTATTACTTTCTATTTTGCGCCTTTATCTTAATTTGATCAAAATATTACGAACTGTTTTTGCAACTTGATTGTAAAGCAAAATTTTTATTTATTGGTACAAATGAGAAGCTGTGGCTAAATAATACTGGTTGATTTTAAAGTCAAATCACGATTGATATCGAGGTGCCTCCGTGCCTCGGAAAGTGCGTCAAGCCGTTGTTCCTATCTGTCGATTGGGGTTTTTCGTCGTTTCACACCACGAGTGGTTCGGACCGCGGTGTGAAACGCCGAAGAGCTCTTATGCGTCCGCCACACTATGCTCCTTGCGCTGCTCATCGCTATGCTCCTCGCGCTGCCACTATTTGCCGCGATGTTTCCTGCTCTGCCCACACTGCTCTACTCGCGCAATTAATCGCGACGTTCCTACAAAAACATAAACCGACAACATAGGGAGCGATGGGCAGGACGAGGAGCATGACGTGCGGCATGACGAGTAATGGGCCACACTATATCTCTGCCTCCTTTCCTCGCTACTTCCCATGCCACTCGTCGAGTGTGTGGCGGCCGCATTAGGCTGGTTTGGACCGCGGTGTGAATCGACCATAGAAGAATTGTAGATCTTTAACAGTCATCGATAGCCAGTGTCCCGATAGTCTGAAAACCAGTTATACTCAAGAGTAGAGGGATAGAGTATTACCGCGTAGGTATTAACTGAGCTGAGGATGTCAGATAGTCAGTCGCATCATGTAAAATATATACAAGAATTAAGCTGCATCTAGTTAGTACAACTCGACAACTCGTAAGCCGATCCCAATTTGCCCCACTAGCTGTAATATATCGTATGTATATTAGTCTGTAAGTTATTTATTTATCTACGGGCAAAGTAGCTTAAAAATAAGTAAATGTTATGTTATAATATAAGTGGGAAAAGGGCATATACTGGTATTTTACCAATCTTATAACCAGCGATTACATCTAAATAAAGTTTCCCCATTATTATTATAGTTTATCATTTTATGTACCAAAGTAAACCGGTTTGTAACTAAAATCTTACACTAATTAAACCCTACACACGTGATACTTTAACATATTTTAATTAAAACCCTCATTAATCTGAAACCTGACATAATGAACTCTAGCAAGGTCTTTGGTGGCACTAGAAAATCGTCTAGGTATCTATTATTGGATTTAGAAATAATGACCCTTCAGACCGATTTTGGTTACGGCGTGCGGCGGCTAATCTTAGTGGAGATATTAAGCCATATCGACGCAAGGGATATTATATTATGATAGTGTACAAATTTCTGAGCAAACAGGTATACTGTTTGTTCCTTTACTCTCATAGTCCGATGGGATGGCAATCCGACACGACTGGAGAGGCTTAACGTGCTTTGCCAGGTATAGGGGTATCATACCGCCAACATCCAAACTTCAGGCTACTGCTAAAAATTCGTTTTTTTTTTTTTTAATAGCCTGTACTATCCCACTGCTGGGCAAAGGCCTCCCCCAAATCCTTCCAAGTGCTCTTTTCTTGAGCCACCTCAAACCAACCCTCATGGTGCGCGTCCAGATCGTCTCGCCACCTCTTTCTGGGCCGGCCTCGGCGGCGCCGTCCATCTTCCGGCAGCCATCGTGTTGAGACTTTTGCCCAGCGGTCATCGTGCATGCGGCAGACGTGACCCGCCCAATCCCATTTTAGCCTAGCAGCCTTCTTGCCAACGTCCACTATGCCCGTTTTGGAGCGCAGCGTGCACGCTGCGCTCCAAAACGGGCATAGTGGACGTTGTTTCGAATTCTATCTTGTCTTTTGACACCCAAAATGCTAATAAAAAAATAAAATACCACTTTTTGCTCGCTCCAGGAGTTGAACCAAGAACCCATACTGCTTGCCAACAGGAGAGGAATGGAGCTGGCAATGGAATTGTACCATCATCTTTAGCCTATCATGTTTCTACTGCTTTGACAACGGCCTTCTCTCTATGAGAGGTAATTTACTATAATCTACCACGCCGGTGCAGTGCGGATTGTCACGGTACAAGTTCTAGAAGTTTTGGTTTTAGGACATGCCGGTTTCCTCACGATGTTTTCCTTCACCGTTTTACGAGCAGTGGTGATGAAATAAGTTACACAAAGTAATGCCTTTACATGCCTAGGTTTAATCGAACCCTCCACTCACTGCTCGTAATTCGGAGCCACCTCCACAGGGCCACCGCTGCTGATGGAAAACGTCTGTAAATAATCTCATATCGTGGGATATGAGATTATTTAAAACCATACTCTTTTTCAAACCATATCACCGCTTACAAGCGAAGTGTAACAGCGTAACAATTACCTATTTTCACACAATTTAACGCAAGCACACGCCAACCAAAACTCGTGTAATCCTCTCGGTTATGGCAAACAGGTGCTAAGTAATTAAATCGTGAAGTAATCCGTTCCGTATAATTACATTTTGGATGGTGGTTAAGAAGTTTATCACACGTAGCGACTTTGGCCACAAGTTGCGGCAACTGGCAACTTGCATTTGGTTGTTTAAACGATTTTTCATAAAAAAATCAAGTTACCGATTACCTAGATTTTAGAGGTTAGCAGTTTGTTTAATTTCAGCCTTCTCCATACGGACTAGAAGCTGAACCCAACATGGTTGGAAAAAGATTAGACAGATTTTAGTTTTGAGAAACTACACAAACATCATCGCAACATTTTTTGGTTTTTGGTTCAATCGGTGACAAAATCAATTTTAAACTGTCACAAATAGCAATTACAACTGGTAACGAAGGCAACTTCAACTCCTCACATCATGGTGATTCGATCCAGCCAGTCCTTTTCTTTTCTGCCCAGTTATACTCTAAGCCGAGGCTTGTAGTACCTCTGCTCTTAGTGTGTAGTCGCTTAGTCTACATTATTATTATTATTTACTATATAATATAATAATATTATAAAGAAAAAAGATTTGTTTGTTTGTTTGTAACCAATATTCTCAGAAACTACTGGACCGATTTGAAAAATTCTTTCACCGCTGGGAAGCAACACTATCCCCGGATGACATAGGCTACTTTTGATCCCTGTATTCTCACGAAAACGGGAACTACGCGGGTAAAACCGCATGACGTCCGCTAGTAGTATTATAAAGAGGAAAGATTTGTATTTCTATGTGTATGTTTGTTATAAATAAACTGAAAAACTACTAGGACGATTTCAAAAGTTCCTTAACTATTAGAAAGCTACATTCACCGTGAGTAGCGTAGTCTAGGTCTATAGGAAGCTACACTATCCCCGGATGACATAGGCTACTTTTTATCCCTGTATTCTCTTGGGAACGGGAACTACGCGGGTAAAACCGCGTGACGTTCGTTAGTTTTAAATATTTTCACCCCTGCTTGAGGCACCATGGGATATATACCAATATCTCCATCTCTATATGTATATCCTTGGTATTGCAGGCAACAACCACCTAAGTTGACTTACAAGATGCCATTAAAAAAGTTTCCACACGATAACCATATTAAAACTAGGTCTTCTGTTGCTACAATTGGTAACCATTTATAAAAATTTAATAGTTGCCTACATTTTTGTTGCTACGTGTGTAGAGGGCCTTAGCGGTTGACTGCCATTTATATCGCGACTGGAGGACGCAGTATGTCGAATGTGTGGCCGCAGAGCTGGTACAGATGGCAATTGGTAATCTAATCTGTGTATGGATTGTGTAATAGTAATTTTGATGATGCGTAACAATGGAAGTGAGGTACGTAAACTCTTTTCAGAAAAGAATATCACCAAAATAAGTTTTAGTTGTTGGGTAGACTGGAGGCCGATTTTCGTAAATATAGTCAATACTATACATTACATCATGTCCATTATCATCAAAGGATAAATCAGATGTCTATCTTTAGTTTACAAACATTTCAACAAATATCTATAAGTCATTAACCGGCTAGTTGAGATGAGAGCCGTCAAGATCCAAAAATCGATCACAAGACAGTGTGTTCACCAGTAATATAATTTCATAAATTTGCCTAAATATTTTTCCAGGTTTTTTTTTTGGTTGGTTTCGAGTCTTACCGAATTCAGCCTAATACCACTATTTTAAATGGAGCGATTCCCTATCTGATACCCACAACCCAGCTCGTAGACTACCGTGTCTTTAATAGTATGCAATAATCCCAACTAGACCGTTCGCCAATTTAGCATTAAAGGCATTTAGCATGCTACAGATGCTAAAATTATCTGAACCAAGAGATAAGACATAACGGAGAAACGAAAAAAGAAAAAGAAGAAGATCAATAAAATCTTTATAGACAAAGATAAATGTAGTGAAAAATTGTATCAAGTCATTTTTAAAAGTAATATTGCCACCAAAGCAACCGTCGACGTTTCGCCCAATCGAGCGGTCAGAGCCAACGTGTCCTCGGTGTTCTCGCGTCCGTTCGTCCATTTTAATGGACAGCCAACCGCGGAACCGACAACCGCAGTATAATCGACTTTGTAATTACATGAATAGAGTTACATAACACTTTTTTGTTCTGAAAAATAACTTCGCAGAAGAATGTTTCAAGTTTTTGGGTGAGGTGTGAATAAAATTTGAGAGTTTATTAGAGACGCCTGTCAGTTCTGCGAGTTGTTCGAAAGTGATACCGCGGGCTCGAACACAAAGGGCTAAGAAGGAACATGGGTGGCATGTCATGTCAAAGAATCGTTTCTCGTGCTCCTAGTAGTATGTAATATACCTTTTCTCTTTCAACAATCAGAAATTATAATAATCAACGCCTAAAGACACGTAAAAGGTCTATTTTTTACGTGGTCATTGTATTTATGTGTTGATCTTTACCTTCAAATATCTCCCTACCGTGACACTGTGGGATACCATGTTCCATGACATTTTTTGTTCGTCTAGGTGTCTTCTGTCCATACATCTAATTTCATCGTGGGCTGTGATTTCTAAAATAAAATAAAATGGCGGTGGGTCGACATGCCAGCTTCCATATAATAAACTCAAACCCCTTTTCATTTAGTTTGTACTAACGTAATTAAAACAAACATAAAAAATAATAATAATAAACATTGACTAACTAGACAAAATTCTCGAAATTACAAAAAAAGAATAACAAAAGAACTGTTTCGAAGTTCAAAAATTCGTAGGAGTAGAAAGACAAAACATCTACGAAATCCATCCCAAACTGAAGTTCACGGGAGAATTTATTGTCAGCTGATTTATCTGCAGTGATACCGCCCCGAATCTCGAAGCAGCTCAAGTCGAAATGTTTGGGATGAAATAATTTCGAAGACGTGGGTTTATTGATTTTGAATAAGAAATGACAGTGCAGCAGCGGGGATTCGTAGAAATCTGCTTTATGAACTTCTTGGGAAATTGGAAGTTTTCTTTTAATGAATACATAACATAACATCACGCCTGTTATAACCGAAGAGTAAAGCAGAGGTGACACATACATTTCGGAATAGGGTAGTGGACAAAAAAATCTAATTACTCCGTCAGATAGATTTCCAAAAAATATTAAACACGTATTTTTCTTTTTTCCACATAAACAATAAATAAAGAAGAAGAACCTTCGAAAAGTCGCGCGACGTCACAGTCACGTCACGATCCTTGACACGTTTTATTTTCGTAATTTTTTATTAATTTAATGTAACAAAAAAAAACGTATTCAATATTTTTCGATAATCTAACAGACGGACTAAACAGAATCATAGTTTTTTTAGTCAGTCAACTAAACTATAATGTTTTAGTCCCATGTGAAAGAGCCGAGGCTATTGTAATCAATGAAATCGGGCACAATTCCTAAGTCCGTGATTGATACTGAAAAATTCTTGATGAAAAACCTAATAACAGTTTACCCGTCAGGGTTGCGGAATGATGTAAGAGATACCGCGGCCTCGACATAAAGGGCTAAGAAGGAACATGGGTGGTTTTTAGTCAGTAGAAGTCTGACACTCCCTTTCACTCTGCCCAAGAGCTGAAGGGGTTATTTGATGATTTTCCACCCGGCAAAAAAAAAGGACTTCATGTTTAGCAGTCGCGCTTGCCACCACTAGACCAACGCGACAGTCCGAGGAGTTGTATGTACTCTTACTTAATAAAGGATTTCTCTGTTTAGTTGGTACAGTTGACCTAGTAATACGTAACACTACTCATCGCAGTGTTTATTACTTTTAATTAGCAAAAAATATAATTTTATCAAGTCACTGATCCTGCCGAAGAAGTTTCAAGACTAACTGCCGCACTCAGAGAGCTTTAATGGTTATTTTGGCCATCACTTAGTAAAGGTTTTGCCAGTTTTTTCATACAAAAGTATGTCAAACCTTTACTAAGTGAAGGCTTAAGTACATTTAGTTGGGTAAACTTGGTTTGTTACCCGTTCTCGTGAAAAACATCATTTTCATCATCATCATTAGCCTATAATGTTCCCACTGCAGGACAGAGGGTATAATAATAATATTCCACAATAATATTCCACAACTATCACACAACGCCATCTAGTCCCAAGCTAAGCAGAGCTTGTGTTATGGGTACTAGACAACTGATAAACATACTTATATATTTCTAAATACATACATATTATAGATAAATTACACCCAGACACAGAACAAATGATCGTGCTCATCACACAAACATTTTGTCCTGGGTGGGAATCGAACCCACGACCTCCGGCATAGCAGTTAGGGTCACTAACCACTAGACCAACAGGCCAATCATGGTATGTATGTTATATATTAATGTACTCGTACATAATACAGACTTTATCTAAAGAATTGGTACTATTTTCTGCAAAAAATATAATTTTATCAAGTCACTGATCCCGCCGAAGATGGCCGAAGTTTCAAGACTAAGTTATTACCAAGTCACTTACGTACATTTAGTTGGGTAAACTTGGTTTGTTACCCGTTCTCGTGAAAAACATAATTTATTCTGTAGTGAGGACTAACAAAGAATATTAATAGGTAGCTCTCCAAAAAGCTTGTTTTGAGGAGCATTTACACTTGGCACCGAGTGTAGTTGCAAATTTTATTGATCAGTTTTAGGGTAGTTTGAAATTTCCCTAGTGACAGCTTGATATCAATGTGAATGGCTCATGACAATGGTATGATTAGCCGGTAATAAAATGTTAGTACCTGGACTGACTTCAGAGAACGTTGTGGTAAGCTTTAGTATTACCTTCTAAATTGATACTGTTACAATAGCTTATGTAAAGATAAACCAACGGCTTTCATTGTCAAATCAAGTTTATAGTAAGTTTTATCATAATCCACAAACCGACTTCATTTTGCTGCTCGAAATAATCCGCTCTTTGCTCATGGCAAGCTCCAAGCTCTTGCGCCAGCCATCCAGGATATTAATAATGGTAACAATGAAGTATGCGCATCTTCTTTTTGTGTGTTTATGGGTGGGAAGTCATCAAATGACTCCTCCCGTTCTGGGCGGAGCGGAAGGGAGTGTCAGACTACTACTGACTAAAAGCCACCCACGTTCCTTCTCAACCTTTTGCGTTCCGGGGCCGAGACGTTTCTTTCAAACAACCCGCAGCGCGTCTGCCCATCTTGCTGTAGCTTTAAATCTAAGAAAATGTGAAAAACGCGATGTCAATTTTCTTTATTCACCCATATACAGGGTGTAAATTAACCCTTCACACATACGTCAACCAAGCATTCTGTACATAAAACTAAGTACCCCTACGCAAATATTTTTGACTTTTTTTTTGGGGTCAAATATCACATTTTACGGTAAAACTCAATGTAGCACTCTTAAAACATTGTGCTAGTGGATGCTTTGAATAGTACACGGGTCATGGAGGTAATTTGAGTAAAGTTATAACCTGAAAAACTAGTATTTATACAAACAAAAAACAATTCTAGATCATACCTGGGATCCCGGAGATATTGAAGGTCAAAGTTCCGAATTTTTCACAGCTATTTTGATGTTTTGTTTTTCTAGCTCACGAATATTATCACCGATGTAATATTATCACATCGGTGTTCACGATATGGTACAGCAAACAGCAAAAGTTTTCGCAGGCTGCGATTTTTAGTAAGATGTAAATGCACCTTAACAATAGGTCCGGGGGAGCGAATTATTAAGTACGATGATAATGAAGGAGCCCAATGGAGTGAAAAAATTGCAAGATTTACGCAATATGCCTCCAGATACTTTGTTCGTTCCTAATACCTTCTTGAAACCAGTTAATTTTTTCCCAGAAAAAAGTAGGTACACACAAACCTGAAGCCCAAATAAACCCGTCGGGGCTGCGGGATGTTGTAAAAGATACCGCGGCCTCGATGTAAAGGCCTAAGAAGGAAGATGGGTGGTTTTTAGTCCGTAGAAGGATGACACTTCCTTTCCCTCTGCCGGGGGTTATTTGAAGATTATCCACCCCCCAAAAAAAATAATAGATAAAGTGATTTTCTTTAATCGATTGACAGCGCTGATTGTAATTATTTTATGATTGACCAGCCTCATCATCCGCCTATTAATGCTCCCTCTGCTGGGACACGGCCTCCTCTCTTTGAGAAGGAATGGGCGATAATCTCGAGCCCCGCGTGGTAGATGTCACAAATCTTCGAAATTTTGGTTTTAGGTTATACAGGTCTCCTCACGATGTTTTCATTCACCGTTTTTAAAGAGCAGTGATGAAATAAATTACACAAAATAATGCGCTTGCCGGGGTTCGAACCCACGACTTACAGTTCGTAAGTCTGCTTTTTTCCAGCCTACTATTACTAAAACGTTGACCTGCCTTGTACAGTCACCAGCACATTAAGCTACCCAACTGTCAAATTTTCCCAATCAACAATTGGATAAGTGATAATGTTTAAAATGTACTAAAGCAACTTGACAGATTGTGGTAACGTGTCTCTGCATTAAAGCACATTTACTTATAGTGAAAATTAAAAGACTTCTTTTGCTAACAGTGGTATTGTGTTGATAATTCGTTTACAAGATGTTTAAAAAAACAAACCATCCGTTGGAAAGTAAAAGCGTACAAGCCGGTCAGTACACTAAAGTAAATACCTTGAAGAAGTTTATTGTAAGTCACAAATAAGCCTCGTAGTTTAATAGGTTCCCGACGAAAGTTTCTGCAAATATTCTTATTTTTTTGCTTCCCCGCCTGACAACGGTGCTCGTAATCTAAGCGATGAACGTTCTCTAGTTATATTTTCTACACTGTTATTTATATTTTCTTAAGCCACTTAATAAAATGTTGTTTATTTATTTTCTTGTGTTTTTAATTTGTTGGGTTGTGCCCTGTTTACTTTAAGAAGAGTAGATTGCTTTAAACCGGTACAGTGATATAAACTTACATTTAGGTTTTCTAAAAGTTACGTTCATGCGTCTTCTGATTTGAAGAGTTGAGTCCTTTTCATGAGTTGACACGAAGATTACAACAAAACATTAAACGAGTCCTTAGCCTTTAATTTTTCTTTAACACATCTACGAATCATCAATAGTTAAAAGACCTCCTATTAACTGGACCGATGACCTGGTGAAGATTGCGGGGATCCGCTGAATGCGAGACGCATGGGACCAGCCATTGCGGTGATATTTAAGGAAGGTCCAGCGGTGGGTGTCTTTTGGCTGAAACAATACTGATGATGACATCAGTCAATCGCAGTCCGCAGCCGAAATTATGTTGCAGTGCCATATCACTCTGTCCTCCGCAGTCCGAGCTACCTTTATAAGGTAAGGTCATTCAGCGGTCTAGTAGGTTCCAGGACTGGTTTGCTTCATTGGAAATCGGTCATATTACTTATTAGCAACGTGCAACATTTTCTTTATTTTTTGTAATCCCTGCTTGTTGTATTTTTTTTTATATCTGTTAAGCGTTGTTTGTCTAATGTTTTTTTTTATCCTGTATGCTCGGTATGTTTCTGCGACAAATAAATAAATTTTCTTTCTTTCTTACTTTCTGTTAGGTTGTGGAGGTTGGATAGGTGGTCGCTCCATGTAAAATACCGGTATTCAGCTGCACCCGGTTATGGTGGAAGCCGACCCCAACATAGTTAGGAAAAGTCTAAGCAGATGATAAGCTACCACTCACTTTCATCATCATCATCAGCCACAAGACGTCCACTGCTGGACAAAGGCCATGGAACGCCATACACTTTCATGTCCTTTCCTAATTTAATAATGGCACAAAATTCAAAGTTTAACGGTAAATTACGCGACAAGCCTATTTGGAATAACCAAGGATTTCAAAACAATGTTAAGAGCGATTCGCCATTTTAAGTAACATTTCTCAGGCGGAATCGCGAGAGCCGATTGTTTAATGTACCGTACAGACTTTAGTCGCTGTCATAATCGGAGCAGTCAGCTGTGCTCTAAATAGATTCACGTTATCGAAGTTTAATGTAGAAACAGTGAAGTTAGAAGATCATGCGGCGCTACCTCGTGGGGAAGGAGATTACTGATAGACTCATTAAAATAGGTAAATATAGTCTTCTTCACCGAATTCCGGTCGTGGCGGTCAATTTCAGCGACGTCTATAATATAGCATGGTCTCGACACGAAAGAGTGTCGAACGTGTGTGCAAACATGGGTGCAATCCGAAGTCCTTCATTCTCAAAAAAAAAATTCTTAGACAGTGAAATAAGGACACAAAGTTTAATAGTACGACTTGAAGAAAATCTCCCACCTGGACACAAATTGCTATGGCTGACCTGGATGTCTTTAAATAGGTAGACTTTGGACACAGGTTGGCCGAAGCAATAAAAACCTGTTCAGGTGGAGATTTATATATGACTTTGGGCACTAGTTATTGACACTGGTCGTGTCCTGCCTCTCCTGTTGTATGCACATCATAGCAGCTGATGGACGTTTCTGAAATTGCCAAATTCATCCCCAATGGCCTTAATTATTGTCATTGACACGCTAAGATAAAGTTAATTGTGACCAGAATGAACTACAATTGCACGTTTGGCCTTAACTCATCTTTTTAAGTAAAAATGCCAATAGATCAACATTTTTAATGGTTTGGGGCCACAGTTTACGAACGAAATCAGAATGATTAACCGAAAATACCAACTTAGAAATATGTGTAAAAAATACACGTCTTTGCCTTACCATGAGACAAAAGTGACTTTGTACAAGGGTCCAATAATTTGGCAACATAATTGGGCAAACCAGTATTGTTACAAGCTATTACATCAAATGTTTGCGAGAAATTGCCCTTCCTCAGATTAGATATGGCTGGGAAAGGCATTGTTATTGTCAATTGCCTTTGATACAATGCCTTGTCTGAGCGTAGTAATCACTTGATGATAGACTAGAACCGTTTGTTAAGAGGCTCAAGGTGCAATTTGATGTGGTATAGTGTGTTTAACTGTCCATGTCCTTTTTGGTAAACAATATCGTTCTACGAGTTTTTTCTTTATCGTTTGCGTTACATAATTGAAGAAACCAACACTTATTCCACTATTATAACACTAGAAGGTCATCTTATTACCACCAGCCTACGACTATCGTACCAACTGCTGGGTAAATACTTCTTCTCATGCAAGGAGCAGGCATGAGCGTAGATAGTTTTTTTTTAAATCTTATAGTCCTTTAACTAATTTTGCCACAGGATATATTTACACACGAGGAAAAAATATGGATTTGATGGAAGTAAAAATGATAATAATTATTATTAATGTCAAGTATCTTAACTTGGCTCGCGAGGTTCTCGACATGTGGGGTGTGGACTCAGCGATCATTGTGCCGATAGTCGTTACAGCCAATGGCTTAATTGCCAAGAGCAACTGAGGAGGCTCTCGTTAGGTAGCGGGATCAAGGGCTTGATACAGAAACACTACTACTCCTGGATACGGCTCGTATTGTTAGGAGGTACCTTTCTCTGGAGCCCTGACCGCCGGTAGCTTGGCCCCTGTTCCCGATACCCGGTGGGCTACATATTTTATATTTTTAAATGTTTTTTTTTATTGTTTTTTGTAAAGAATATTTAAAAATGTAATTAGGTGGTAACAAAATAAATAAAGGGTGTTATTATTTAATATAATCATTTGAATGCCTTTTCCATCAAATAACCACTCGAGGAAGTAATATGAACTGAGAGGATTTTAGTGGTAATTTGAATCATGATTACTCTACAAATTCACACTTGTTACGGTCGCGAATCCTATTCTATTTAAAACTGAACGGAAAATTGCAAGATACGTAAAAAAATACGAATTTCGCGGGCTACCCTAGAGAATTGGCTAAAATGGCGTAAATGCCACTTGCAATTAGCTTCGTGTATACCTAAGCTTGCTTGCTTGTCTTGCTTTTTATAAGACTGTCTGAACTATTCGAATCTACCGTCTTCCAAAGACATCTTGCTCCATACCGCCATCTTTACGAAACCATTCTAATGTCACTAGCACACAAATGTAAGCGAGTCATACTTTCAGAGTAGTTAAAAAACTACGTACCTAGAAGTTCGAGTGCTGTTAGTGGACTTTAAATACCGAAGTAGAACTAATTCTTGGAGTGGTTCAGTAAGAAGCAGTTCTTGTTAGCCGGTAAGTAATATGAAAATTATCCCACGGGAAGATAAAATCGGGATAAAAACTATCCTATGTGTTAATCCAGGTAATAAACTATCTGTGTACTAAATTTTATCTAAATCCGCAGTTTTTGCATGAAGAAGTAACAAACATGCACACTCACACACTCACAAACTTTCGCCTTTATAATATTAGTGGGACGTGATTCTTAGCACTTCCATCTTTTTAAGGGTGATAAATACATGAAATGATTCAGACAGCAGACGAGAGTGTCAGACTCTTATTTATTTAAAACCATCAGTGTTCCTGAATGCCCTTTGCGTTCCTGGACTGCGGTAACTCTTACAAACAAATTCCGCAAACCTTTTTTTTTTTGGCGGGTGGAAAATCATCGAATAACCCCTCCCGCTCTTGGGCAGAGCGAAAGGGAGTGTCTGGCTTCTACTGAGTAAAAACCACCCATGTTCCTTCTTAGCCTTCTATGTCGAGGCCACGATAACTAGTGTACAACCCGCGACCCCGACGGGCGTCGGCCCTTTCGGGCCCCTCCCATGTTGCTGACATCTCTTTGAGGCGCGCGTAGAACACGAACGCGCCGTCGACACGGCCTGTTTTCGTCGTAAGACGGACGGACGGCGAGTTAGCCCATCACTCACCGTCCACAGGCCCGGTGGCCGGAGGTCATCGCGTGACCCCCGACGCCCGGAGCGCCTCCCGCGGCGGCTGGAATTCCGCAACCTGGCAATCGGTTAAGCAAATTTGGACCAACCGTAGGCACGGTTCTGAATATAGACACGACATCTTATACCTGCAAATCAAAGTATCTAAGTTTGTGTCTGAAGCATGTTACGACCACAGTTCGTTAGTAACTCAGTATATACCTGTGTGTCTAATCTCTTAATGAAATGGTGGTTTCCTCTTTTGAGTTAATTTGGTAATAATACTCATATTAAAAGTAAATTTAGTTTTAAGAGCTAAGGCCACGCGCGAGGAAAACATAATTATCTTATCGGTCAAACGGTTCATACGAGTAAAGTATCTGTCATTGTTTATAGCCGGAGCTGTTTTCATAGTTAGTCCGTACTGATTTGGCAACTTCATTACTGATGTAGCTTTTTTTCGCTAACACTTAGCTATAAAATTTGAATTATTGAAATAAAAATCTAAATAAATTAGAATACATTATGATCCGTGTGAACCTTACTTCCTTGGAATTCAAGCAAATACTTTACCTACCCCGATCACTGATCAGTAATGAAATCGGCAACACATGATAAACTAAAACATACCTACTCTCCAAAATCCAAGTGGTTTCGTTTTTGCAAAGAACTGTTTTTATTACACAATAATCACAAAACACATAATCCTCCTTATCGTAAAAATATAAACATCAAAGGCATAAATGATTGCTACGGCGAGACATATACAATTATTATTGTCTACTGTTTGCGTCACGGCCTAGCCTATTCGCAGCGATGTTGGGGTCGGCTTCCAGTTGAACCGGTTGCAGTTCAATACCAGTATTTTACATGGAGCGACTACGAGATTAGTACTGGGTAATATACGACATACCTTGTAAGACTGGTTGTCAGATTTTTGGATCACTTACTATATCTACAGGATGTAAAATAACCCTTCACACATACGTCAACCAAGCATTCTGTACAGCAAACTAAGTACCCCTATACAATTTTTTTTGTTTTGAAACTGTTTTTTTTGGGTTAATTATCACATTTTACGGTAAAACTCAATGTAGCACTCTTATAACATTTTCTCAGTGGATGTTTTGAATAGTGAACGGGTCATAGAGGTAATTTAAGTAAAGTTATAACCTGAAAAACTAGTATACACAAAAACAGCTGTGCAAAATTTGGAACTTTGAACCCCAATATCTCCGTAACTAGGTTCCCAGATATGGTCTAGAACCAAAAAATGATTGCAGTGGTGGGGCGAACAAGTGCCCTTTTTTTTTTTTTTTGTGGGTGTAAAATCATCGAATAACCCCTCCCGCTCTAGGGCAGAGCGAAAGGGAGTGTCAGACTTCTACTGACTAAAAACCACCCATGTTCCTTCTTCGCCCTTTATGTCGAGGCCGCGATAACCAGAGGCGCGAACAAGTGCCCTTCGTTTGCGTTAAGGGTACTTAAAGGTACGTTTAAAATAATATTGGACACGTATTTTTTCTTTTTTCACGTAAGCAAACAATGAAGACGATACAGTACTTTGAAAACTCGTGTGACGTCTTATTCTAAGACATTAGTCTGACATTTTTTAGCGGTTAGTGACGTTACAAATCCCCACTCAAATCTATGACGCGTTTTATCTTCGTAAATTTGTATTGATTTGATAAAATAAAAAATACGTATCCAATATTTTTCGATAATCTAACAGACGGATTAATTAGAATCATATTATTTTAAGTCAATAAACATCCCTATTGTCAGAACTATATACTCGTTATGCTCGTAAAAATAAAGTTCCTTTTATGTTGTATCTGTCACAGGTAATACAACTGCAAAAGGACTGTACCCCAGGTAGTATTTTTTGTGGTTCAGCTTGCTTGAGAATATTGTTGTCACAACGAGTTTTTTTTAAGAATAGTCGACCCTGAACGTATACGTGTGTACATAATACTAGTGATATGAGTGAATCAGTTGGTCGCTGCTACTCGCAGTGATCATACATACAAAATAAACGTTTTTGTTAACGTATTAAATGACGTTTTAAAATATTTTTATCAGTTACAAAGGTCATTCACCAGTGAATTTTGTGCATGACAATATAAAAATTCACAATCCGTATGTGTGATCTGTTATCAGTGAGAGTGCGAAATTTTTGTGATTATTTAACTATCACTTGCAAAGGCCAGCCGCCTGTGTAGCATTATATGCGACAATAATAAAGATATTTGGAATTTTATGTGGTATGTGATAAGGCATAAACAGTGATAATACGTTTGTGATATTTACTGTTTTTTTTACTTTTTAAAAAGTTATTCAACATTCGGTATATCGCTTAATTTAAGGTAAGGACTAACTAATGTCAAGTTTTTCTATTGACAAAGTAAACTAAATAATGCTGCTAGTGTATTATGAGAAGCATAAATAATTAGTTCTGTGTACAACTAGAGATTGAATGTACAACAACAATTTTGAAGAGAGTCAATGGACAACTACATTACTTTCACAAGTTATTACGTCTTGTGACTGTGCTTCGTTTTTCTGACATTAAAAAGTACCTACCTGTAATGGTCTAATAAAAATAATTGCTTTGCGTTTGAATTAGAGATTAGACATTGTTTTGTTTTAAAACATTTTTTTTGAAGTAGCGCTAGCAAACTTTATCTGAACAGGGTCAAACATAATATACAGCTTAAATAATTATTCTAGACAAATCATGGCAACATCAAACCTATTTTCAAGAACTGCTCAAAGATTATTATCATGCAGAAGCATTTCTTTAACGCATACAAACAATAGCAGTCTTTGGACAGCGGACAACATCGTCAAATCACCTCATAAAGATGTGGATATACCGAGAAGAACTGTACCTGAACACATCTGGGAGAATATGGAGCGTTGGGCTGATAAAACTGCCATGGTATGTATTCTTCTGCCTATAGTGTCTTTGAACTACTTATGACTAGAAACAATCATAGTTTTACACCTCCAAATTTCTCAGTACCAGCTAGGGAGTGTAAATTTATGAGACCGGTGGATTGCAATAGAATCGCCCACTTTTACATGGGATTTAAAAGCATAACTGCCCTTCCTTTTTGGCGTGGGGAAAATCGTCAAATAACCCCTCTCGCTCTTGGGCAGAGCAAAAGGGAGTGTCAGACTTCTACTGACTAAAAATCACCCATGTTCCTTCTTAGCCCTGTATGTCGAGACCGCGGTTACTTGTGAACAACCCGCAGCCCCGACGGACCCCTCCCATGTTGCTGACATCTCTTTGAGGCGCGCGTGGAACACGAGCGCGCCGTCGACATAGCCTATCGTCGTCATAAGACGCATGGACGACGAGCTAGCCCATGACTCACCGTCCACAAGCCCGCGTCTACGGTGGCCGGAAGCCATCACGTGGCCACCGACGCCCGGAGCGTCTCCCGCGGCGGCTGGAACGTTTCGTTCTCTCCCTCTCACATTCCCTCTTCTTGCCCTTGTCCCATATTACTAGGGGCAAAAAGTGTTTCCCTCCACGCTCATCTGTCCACCGTCTGGACATCATCATAACCTGTCGTCACCTAAATGATAACTGACCTAAGATGGCAGTACACATAAGCTGGTAGAAAGACTGAAGCAGGCTTTATTAGTGGGACGGTCAAATACATTACCAGTATTTTTGTCTAATTCATTGGTCTGAAATGTAACAGCTACGGTGAAGGTAGGACAGTTAGATGCAGTTCCTCTTGCGTCTGTCAGTCCTGCCTTCAACATCAGGCCTGTTGCAGAATTTGTGCCAAACATAAACGTTCAATATCCTTTCCACATAGCATTAACTTTTGTTTAAACAAAGCCTCACATCAATTTTTAATTTTAGGTGTGTGCATTGACAAACAGGTCGTACACTTATCATCAGTTGTACAAATACTCACGAAATTTCGCCGCAAAACTTCGAACTCAGTTGAAGATCAGGGATGGGGATGTCGTCTGCATTATGATGCCCAACTGCCCTGAGTATGCCTTGGCAGCTTTGGGAGCCCTGGAGGCAGGAGCTGAAGTCACTACTGTCAACCCTATTTACACTCCATGTAAGTAAATCCAGACCGCAGATTTTCCGGATGTTCGTTAAAAAAAATAATCATTCATCATAACCCTGTCTAAGAAGGGCATCACCGCTGCTGGCATTATATCTGCTAGGTTAACATAAGACTAGACGGGACACGTTTCTAAGATGAAGCCAGAAAGATAGGCCAAGATAGACACAGTGGGTACCTGAGGACGGCAGTCCTACCTAAGACAGGCCCTAGAAACGGTGGCGTGACGATCTCGACTCATGCTTATCGGATTGATCAGACAAGGCAAATTACTATATTAATTGCAAAAGTCATTGGGGAGGCCTGTACTAAGTAATGCCCCAGTAGTTGGTCAGAATAGGCTTTCATAAAAAAAAACCGTAACTTATTTGAATCCGAGAACGATAAAAGTATCCAACCAGGATGTTTTTTTTTTCTAGTAACGACTCGGTAAATTACATAATTTTAAATTTATCAGCGTCTACACCATAATATTTATTATCTGTAGTATTTAACAGCTCAATAAAACCTCGTTATCGTGGCTCATACACGTAATGTAATGTAAGAGTACATTATCATTGGAAATTCAAGATATCCTCATCTTTAACGTGTAGGTGCTGTGATAACGTGTGTGTGTGCGTTGCTTTAATGAATTATCTTACGAGCATGATATTGACTTATTTTGCACTAAGACGAGCGTAGCAAGAAAACTCTTAGCCAAATCATTTTTTACGAATGAAACACCCGCTGGTGGCACTCAAAACAACATGTAGCAACGTAACATTTAAAATAAAATAACAAACCAGAAACCGTAACTTCAACTTTTAGTTAATCGTCAATTATATATCTGTGGAGGCTTGTAATTAGCAACGTCATTATATATTTTTGTTTCCTATTTTTATGTTATTAGTCTGTAAGCCTTCTTAAAAGTAATAAAATAAAATAACAACCTCTTATCTAATCTGCCCATAAACTTGATTAAAATCATAATTAGTTTATTTATTTCAGATGAAGTGGAAAGACAAATAAAACAATCAAATCCAAAAATTTTGATTGGTGTAACAGAAACTGTACAAATTCTAAAGGACGCATTATTTCTGGCCAAGAGAAATCTACCTATAATTGCTGTCAATGACGCTGATGGTGATCTCCCACCAAATACTATATCATTCCAAGAATTTGCTTTAGCCGATAATGTTGATCATAGTGTTCTCAAAGAAGTTTCCAGAAGGTCTGAAGATGTAGCCTTTCTGCCGTATTCAAGTGGCACGACTGGTCTTCCGAAAGGTGTGGAGCTGGTTCATAGAAATATTGTTGTCAACTGTCTGCAGCAAGATGTTGATACTGCCCGACATTACGCTGAAACTACAAGTAAGTTCAACAATTAAATATAAAAAATGCAAGAATACAATTAAATTATAGTCATAGCTTAAATTACTAAAGCGTAAGTACTAAAGAGGAAAACGTATTGCAAAGACTACTAAACAGAAGTTGTTTTGAGCTTACTGTGGCAACTGCACAGAATAAATCTCAACTATTCATCTGAGTACTGAAATTGTTGCGTTTATTTATGACATTCATGTTCAATATAACTGGCTCCTTCAATTGATGAAGACGGCAATAGCATTAAGTTCTTCTGATCAAATAAAACATGCGGTCCGTAACTCAGCGGCAGAAAGCTCAATACCACAAAACGCTTGAAAACTGGAGTCGTTTGGGTTAAGTGGAATTGGGTGGGCCATATCTGAAGAATGCATCGGGCCAGACTTGTCGTGCAATATGTGTCAGAAGGAACTGGATATGCCAAGACACAGAACCACTAAAGGTGAAGAATTTTGTGAAAGACCTAGACCTGAGTATAGGTATCTTCTAAAACTGACATTGGGTGAATATAGAAGAATGTCAGAAGACGAAGACAAGGGAGGCCTAAAAACGCAAAGAAAACTATACACAGAGAAGAGTGTAAGGTCAATCTTGATCGAGTAGGAGGCAAAAACTTGTGTTCCACTGCAAAACAAAGGCCTCCCTCTTTCCATTTAACTCTGTCTATGGATATTCCTAAACACATCTTTATTGTTTTTTCTTTGAAATGTAATCAATATAATTTTCATATCAGAAACCAACCAAGATGTAGCTTTGGGTGTGCTACCATTTTACCACATTTACGGACAATCAGTTGTGATGTGGCATAAACTGTCAGTGGGATACAAGGTTGTTACGCTGCCCAAGTTCCAGCCAACCTCGTTTATTGATACATTGAAAAACTACAGGATAAATCTGTTTTGTGCTGCTCCTCCTCTAGGTAAGTGTTACCGTCTAAATCTTGCCTTGACCAGATTTTTGTCATTGAAAATGAGACTGTTGAGTTTGAGTTTCTTGGTTCAATTTTGAAGACAATTATTTCTTAGTAGTATTTCGGGATGCGATTAAACCTAACCAGGCAAGTCCCCGACAAATGAAACTACTTACGGGAAGTAACAGTTGGGTCTTAATTTAGACGGAAGTTATCTACAAATCATGGCATAAAATCTGTCTTATAAAACTTGCATTTAATAAGGCTCTATCCATGATTCATTATAAATTATAGAACAGGTTAGGCTTTCATTATAATTATGTGCTTTAAAGCAGGTATGATCTAACGTTTGTGTAAATACATAAAAAAGTTCCTTCACCTTCATGCCAACCAATTACCAAAATGTTTGCAATATTTTCAGTATTATTCCTCGGTTCGCATCCTGGCATAAAAGAGGAACATCTGGCGTCAATAAAAACTATTACTTCAGGGGCTGCTCCGTTACCAAGAAATGATGTTATGAAAGTACTAGAAAAAGTTAAGGTAATGTAATATTTTTAATAGTGAATTCTTGGGAAACCCGAGACCCTATTACATTGTGAAATCTAATAATGTTTTTATTTTCGTGAAATTTAAACAGCGTGTTATCCTGTGGCTTACCGATATCAGATAGGCAGTCACTTCATGTAAAATACTCGAATGCTGGATTGATAAAGTTGGAAGTCGACCACAAAATAGCAAAGAAAACGCAAGGTAAATCACAATATAATATCTCGATATTACCACCTGGTAATATGTGATTTGCCTTGCGTTTTTTTTTGTTTCACTAAATATAAAGTAAATTGTCTCGTTGGTTTAATCATCAGAAGTCACGGGGTCTCGATATGTGCCCGGTTGATGGCAATAAACTTGCCTCCATTACATGGTACTTAGACATATTTGGATACTCTGTCTAAGGCCTCATTTACGAAGACACGGAGCGTCGCGCGACGCGTTGTGCGGCGCGTTGTGCGCTTTTAATTCAAGCACATGGCGATATAAGAAAACGGTAACGATTACAAACGATGATTTTACGAGAAACGATTTTTCGCCCGTTAGTTTTAAATGCAGCGTTTGTTGCGGTGGACCCGCCAGAAAATGAATAAAATAGCACGTGACTAGCCTTCTGCACGCGCCATGCGATGCTCCGCGTCTCCATAAACGAGCCCTAACCCTTCGGATATTACAGGCGTGATGTCGTGTCGTTTCATTTAAAATTTTGAAATGCTTTGTTTTAAGAGTGTCTCGCTACATTGATTTGGCATTTTTCTAGTAATCATGACTGTAAATTATGACTTTTTCAAAAGTTTCCATGACTGTGAAACCGATAGGGACTTGTCCCAGAAAAAAATCATAATAGCACAGGAATTATTATTTGCTAAAAAAGCGAATGAAATCTTTGACTTTTAAAAACCAACTGAACCGTAAAATAAACAGCTTTGAATACAAAACTTCCATTAATACAAATAGCTAAAGCAAAATCCCTGAAAGAACTGATGAAATCCTAACGGAGCTATTCTTGCGAAGATAAATGAGCAAAACAAAAATAATCCAAACTTGCTTTGCATAATAAAATTTGTCTAAAACTTAGTAACATTAATATCCTTCAAAGTGTTTTTCTAGATTGAGTTTTATTTTCAACTGAATGGCCTATTTATTTTTTATTGTAATTTGAAGACAAGTTATTACGTACTTGTGATGGATATCCATAAGTGGGTAGTCTAGCTAAAGTTATTTTCAGTATTATTTTGGTTTTAAGTAAATGAGTACTTCAACACCCACGCGGTGAATGAAAAGATATACAAGGTCGATCAAATTACGTTGGCAAGGGAAGTCTCGTATTTTCTTTATAGCTGATTACGGGGTCAACGCCTTCTGATAATAATTTACTAGAAATACCATAACATCACTGTTATAATATTACCTATAGAGTTTGGCAGGAGTGTCATTGTATACTTCACAGTATACCCACATTTTGCCAGTTAGGTTTTAAGCACCATGCAATAGAAGGCGAGAATATTGCCATTTATCTTGTCTTCACTCTTGCTCTGTAAATTCTTTCAAATAGGGTATTTCACAAAAAATAATAATTAGTCCGTCTGTTAGATTATCGAAAAATATTAGATACCTACGTATTTTTTGTTTTAGCAAACTAATAAAAATTGTGAAAATAAAACGTAGAAGTAGCCCCGACTTATGTCGTTTGTAAAAAAGTACTAACCTTGTGACGTCACACGACCTGACAAGACTTTTCGAAGCACTGCTGTATCGTCTTCATCTTTTGTTTACGTGAAAACAGAAAAAATACGTGTCCATTATTTTTAGGAAATCTATCTGACGGACAAATTATTTATTTTTTGTGAAATACCCTATTATACAAAAATCTTTAAAATTACAGCACAACCTGGATTTTCTACAAATCTACGGTTTAACAGAAGTGTCGCCACTCGTAACCGCCATGCTACCAGGCTCTACTGACTACTCCAAAGCTGGTTATGCTGTATCCAACACTGAATTGAGAATTATTGACAAAGATTTGAAGCCATTGGGACCTAATGAGGTGAGCATATTTTTCTCGTCGTTATAAACATCACTGACAACCGAAATTGGCATAAGGGCAAGAGAATTGATCGGCGGCGGCGACCTCTCGCGCCCGGCCCTGGTGCAAGTCATGGTCCGAGGCGAGGAGGAATGGGACGCCGTCACCTCCTTCTGCGAAGCAGTGATGCTAGCGAAGGAGGTGGCGGAACGCGAGAAGGAGAGAACCTCTCGTCCCAGCGGGAGGCGCTCCAGGCATCGGGGGCCACGTGATGGCTTCCGGCCACCGTAGAAGCGGTCCTATGGATGGTGAGTGATGGGCTAGCTCGCCATCCATCCGTCTAACGACAAGTACAGGCCGTGTCGACGGCGCGTTCGTGTTCCACGCGCGCCTCAAAGAGATGTCAGCAACATTGGAGGGGCCCGCAATGGCCGACGCCCGTCGGGGCTGCGGGTTGTTCACAAGTTACCGCGGCCTCGACATATAGGGCTAAGAAGGAACATGGGTGGCTTTTAGTCAGTAGAAGTCGGACACTCCTTTTGGCTCTGCCCAAGAGCGGGAGGTATTATTTGATGATTTTCAACCCGCCAAAAAAAAAGGGCAAAACAATTATGATGATGTATTATGTAAATAGTTTATTAAATTACCACTGCCAGATTTTAGTGATTTTTCACCAACTTTTAAAAGGACGAGGTTATTAATTGGCAATGTGTCTTTTTCAGTCTAATTTCAGAAGCCGGTGCCGAAAAAACTAAATCATAGAAAAAAGTAACCGGCTGTAGAAGATCAAGTTATTTTTTACTTGTAAAAACTTTTGTTTGCAAAATGAAACCGAAATAAAAAACTTGAATATGGTATTATTTTTGTAAAAAAAGTTTTTTTATTTTACCATTCCAGGTCCTAAATAAGTCTTCTTAATTTTGTCTATCGATAATCAACTGACTACGACCCTAAATAAATCATTATCCAATTATGAATGAGCAAGAAAATTACCTCAAACTTTTCACTTACAGTTAGGTGAACTATTAATCCGAGGACCTCAAGTGATGAAGGGCTACAGAAATAATCCGGAAGCGACAAAGGCAGCTATTTCTGAAGATGGCTGGTTCAGAACTGGTGATCTTGCCAGCATCGACGAAGATGGAATTGTTACCATATGCGACCGGCTCAAAGAGCTGATTAAGGTATTTACAAAAACGTGGTTGGTATTTTTTTTTTGTTCCTTAGCCAGTCATGTGTCCCACTGCTGGGCAAAAGCCTCTTCTTTCTCCATTCGAACCTCTCTATCTTGTAAAATGTCTGGCTTTGTAAGAAATTGATAGGATAACAAAATTGAAATGAATATTTTCTTAGGACACCAGTGTTATAATTATGTACACAGGCATGGCAGGCAGGCTGTTGTTGACAGGCAGATTGTTAAAATATAAATTCTGTGAAAAAAAATCAATTTATTTGTTAGACATTGTTTATCGTGTCAACCATACGCTTTGAAGCATCTTTTTATTTTAAAAGAAAGTTAATACTGTTTTGGCTGTTAAAATACACTCGAGAGCAATGAATCCGGGTCACTTAAAGAATGTTAAAAATCTCGGAAACTAAAAATGATAGGTTAATGCAATAAATTGTATTTAATAGACAATGTAATACTCCTTAAATGAAAGTAAAAAAAATATGAGTCACCATACATTTTATTAACACAAAATTACATAAAGAAAAAAACTGCTGATCTCTCCTTAAAACAAAAATAGGAAACATGAAATTTTTGAACTTTATTACGATTTTCTTGAATTTTAATACTTCGTATTGCCTCCTCGTGCTTCCATTACTGCGTTTACGCGGTTTGGCATGCTGTACACCAAGTTCCTTATACGATTTTGGGGAATATTCTCCCATTCCTCTGTGAGAGCAATTTTGAGCTCACGAAGCGTGATTGGGGGAGGGTTTCGTTGTTTTACGCATCTGCCTAGCTCGTCCCTAGCATGCTCGATCGGGTTGATATCCTACCTGTATGAGGTCGGGCATTGTCATGCATAAATATAGCATCCTCACCTAAATTGACCATAAATGGACCAACGTGATCATTGAGGATTTCTTCCACATATCTTACGCTAGTTAAAGAGCCGTTTTCTATGATCACCAGCTATGTGCGACTTTCAGAAGAAATTCCGGCCCACACAAGTACAGACCCACCACCGTAGGCTACTTTTTCTTCGATGCATGCTTGCTTGAATCTTTCCCCTGGTCTTCGATACACTCTGTGTCTTCCATCGTGCTTGTAGAGCATAAATTTTGATTCGTCGGAGAACATAACTTTTGACCAATCTTCAATACTCCAATTTACGTGGCTCTGGGCATATCTTAGTCTTGAAATACGATGCCCACGCTCCAGTTTAGGGCCGTTTGCAGGTCTAAGGGGTTTTAAGTTAGATTCAGCAAGCCAACGTCTTACTGTCCATGCACTTGGGTTACTTCCTCCGAGGCGTCGAAACTGATTTGTGAGTTCAGTTCCTGTGAGAAAGCGATTTCGAAGCATGGTGTTCACCAAGTATCGGTCTTCTCGTGCTGTGGTACACCTGGTTCTGCCCGTTCCCGGTCTGCGTAGGTTAGACCCAGTTTCTTCGTAACGTCGGAGAACTCTTTGTACTGTTGACAGCGACACACCGACAGTCCTGGCTGTATCGCGCTGACTCCGGCCGGTTTCCAGCATTGTAAGTATTCTGGTGCATTCTTCAGGCGTAAGCGACATAATTTCAGCTTGAATAATGAATATAGAGCACTATCAACATGGTTTATGTACCCACATAAATGACAGATTACAAACAAAAGCAAAACCAAATGCTGTAATTTCGTAGTTCCATCTTCGAAAGTGGCCCTTTTTCAAATTTGATTTTTTTATGATATAACTTTACAATAACTAAGAAGTTTTAATACCTTCATTTAAGGAGTATTACATTGTCTATTAAATACAATTTATTGCATTAACCTAGCATTTTCAGTTTCCGAGATTTTTAGGATTCTTTAAGTGACCCGGATTCATTGCTCTCGAGTGTATTTCTACCGTAGATTTTATTGTTTTTATTGATCATGATATTTAGTTTTTAAGTTAAAACAGATTTTCGCTACCGTACTTCTTAAGTTTAGTTACTTCGAATTTTGCCTTATTTATACTAATTAAAATATTATTCACTGACTGAAAACAACTAGTTACTCAGCAACTAGAACTTGATATTTTTATGTATTTCCAGGTAAAAGGCTATCAAGTGCCTCCAGCTGAATTAGAAAACGTACTGAAAGAGCATCCTGATATCCTAGACGCAGCTGTCCTCGGTGTACCTGATGCAAAAATGGGAGAAGCTCCCAAAGCGTTCATAGTTTTAAAAGAAGGACGTAATCTAGACGAAAACGGTGTAATGTCCTTTGTAGCCGAAAGAGTTGCAGTGTACAAGAGAGTGAAAGAGGTCGTGTTCCTAGATGCATTACCTAAGAACCCGTCTGGAAAGATATTAAAAAGGGTTTTAAAAGAAAAGTATTGTTAAAAATAGGTTTAAAGAAAACATGTTGATGCACCTTTTTATTCATTAATAGTAAGAAAAAATGCTGAAATATGTTTGCAGTTTTATTGCATCATCTGCGTAACGTGTCGATGGCAATCTAAACTGTGTCCCCAAACTGAGCTTCAAGAAAAGTACTTTCAGTAGCACTGATTTAGAATCCTCGAAAATAGTAACTCTCGACATAACATCCTATTTTGATATTATGGTTACGTTTGACTAAGCTTCCAAGTGGGCACCTGATTGAGTTCATTGCTACTTAGGAATATCTCCAATGCCATTGAAGTTAGATTGAATATACTCTGACACAAAGCTGGAATGTCTTACTTGCCTGCAATTACTCTTACTCATCGATCTGGTATGAAGTAATGCTGCCAATCGATGACTGGGTATGTATGTACGTACTGAAGTGTGGTCTAGGTACGTACTACCTATATTCAATCTTCGCATGCCTATAGACTCCTTTGTGTAAACCTCTGTACGATGACCGCTGGGAGAAATTAACTTTGGTGTAAGAAGATGGACGGCACCACCGATGTTGATAGAGGAACGATTACGACACAACCTAAACTGGTACCGCGAATGCTGGTTCGAGTCATGGAAAGAGCGCGTGCATGAAATTGAGCTTCTATATAGGCGTTTGCCCGGCTGTGGGACAGTTTTCTTAAAAAAAAAACACCTATGCAATTATTATGTATACGAGCAAAACTGTACAATATCAATTGTTTAAATTTTATGCTGACATAGACGCGCAGCGAATGAATAAAATATGCAATTTTACGTTAACGATCAGTAATCGCTTAGCACCGTTGTTGGCTAATATCATAAAAACTCATTCGGCGCGAGTCGATCATTTATCAGTTTTTGGGTGTTTTATCAATACACTTTTTCTATCACTTAAATGTACCTTACTTTTTGGTCCTTCGAGCCGGACAGAAAAGACAATGACAGAAAAACAACTAATAGTTAGCATTTTTGCCTTTCGAACCAAAAAGAAGAGTACGACTACGCTACTTTTTTCCAAAATGAGAATTAAAAACATTTGCCGTACCATACTAGTTTAAAACATTACGTCAATTTGCACGAAAGGGTAAAAATAAACAAACATTTCTGAAACAATGGTGCCGATTGAGAGAAAAACTTTTAACGTCGTAAAATACTGTGCATTCTTTTAACTAAAACCCTTTTTTCCTTTCATTAGCATGAAGGAAAACAGCTCTTTTAGATCCATAGGCCAATTCACGTATATGCTTTTTTTACTAGAAAAATCTTGAGGAAGAAATCGACTTTTGAACCTTTTTAGCGTTGAAATAAAACACAATTATTTTGTTAAACACGATACCAATGTCAATTTCATTCAGAAGCATGCATCCAAAATACAAGTGCTTGCTGTAAATGCGAATCGATTGGAGTGAGACACGGCCATCTATCCATCTAAATGGACAGATGGATAGATACTGACGTGTCACGGTGCCTCGAACATACCGGAGGATGCTTTGAATAATGATTACTGTCTGCAGAGATGTCTAGGTTTTTTTTAGAGTTGTAAATGTAGACCTCTCTGTGAAGTAAGTAGGCATTTTGTATTTCCACAAAGGTACGGTACCTCACTTCAAGCAAATTGACCGAGGGACCCAAAAAAACGTATTTAAATCGAACGTATTTGAAACGTCAAATTTTAAATCAAACTGCGGATAACAATCCTTTTGGTGTATGGTACACTCAGGACTCCTGAGAGCAGTTTGATTAATAAAGAGAATATTTAAAACTCGTTAAAATAAATGGAATGCGAGATTTTTCTACCAAATGAAAGAAAACTAGTAATCACTGAGACATCGGTGAGAACATCATAAAAAACAGGCTAAGTGCAAGTCGGACTTGCACATACATGAAGGGTTCCGTACCATTGTAGTAGATATTGAGAGATTTTTCATGTTATTTTAACACCATAGACTTCTTAAAAAATAGGTTGTAGTTTCGGAGATAAAGGGGGGGAATGGTCGGACAGACGTCGTTTTTTCCTTTTGAAGTACGGAATCGTAAAAAGGTGGAATATAATAACCACCTCCGTGAACAAGTCCTTAAGTCACAAAAATATCACACGACTCCTTTCCCAAAAGTAAATCTTTGCAAAAAAAGTTAAACCCGCGTATTTGTTCTTCTATAGGAGGCTACATGATGTTACTGAAAAATTTACCGGTACCGTAGCACCGTTTACCCGGTTATTATGGACATCAACCACAAAGTATGGGGGGTCACGTACGTTCATAACAACTGAACTTTAGCTACTGGCGCACCACTTTTGAATTTCGAACGAGGACAGCGAACGTGTTTTTTTTTCTATTTGTGTTTGGTTATGATAATTATGCAGTTTTAGATCTGAAATGGAATAGTACATTGTTCACCGAGAGGAGAAAGTGACCGATTACCGTCGAGGGTGTCGTTTGAAGCCCGAGCCGTAGGGGAGGGCTTTAAAACACCCGAGATCGGGAATCGCGCTTTCTCTCGAGTGATACATAGTGCTTTATACTACACCTACGAGGAAAATAAAAAACTAAATCTTTACTAATTGAAATTTATATTGAAATTGTTGCAGTTAGTGAAGCTTAATGTAACACTTTTTCCATTAATGATTATTTGAGATGTTTGCGACAATGTAGGAGGAATAACTGGCTGTGCTGTTGGCACTGCGCTCGTAGAAGGCTGTGGTGCCAAAGGGGCAACTGGCTGCTGAGGAGCATTTGGCATCGCCGCGCTCGTTGATGGTTGAGGAGATGAGTCTTGATGCACATTAATCGATCCCGATATTTGGTTATTTATTCGTGTTTTGTTTCCTACGGAATTCTCTATGTAACCTTCTGCAACAGCGGACGATTTCCAACCACCGTGGCGTTTTATTGTGGTTAAATCAGCACCAGTATCGGCAAGAATAGTCGCTGAAGTTCTGCGAAAGCAGTGGCCAGTGTATTCTAGTGGGTTGAGTAAATTAAGGTAGGAAGCTATTTCTCTTGGCACAGTACTTATTTTGTTTTTCCCAATTACTTGTTTCGTACATTTTTTGTTTTTAAATTGTAGTAAAACCCGATTGGTTTTGGGGTCACTGGGGCGAATTTCGTTATATTTCTTCATTATCTCATAAAATAAGCCTGATATAACAAATGATCGCTGAATTTTGGTTTTTGTGTTAGGAATATTGACAATTATTCCATTTTCGAGGATTTCGATATCGTCTGTTGTCATATCCACAAGTTCTTGCGAACGACAGGCCCCATTTACTCCTAAAATCAAAATAACCTGTAAACAAAAATATCAAACATGAAAACCTATTAGATTTCTACTCATAAATAGGTACGTAATAAATCATAAACCAGTGCATTTTGTTCATAAACTTACCTTCATCAACAAATATTTGTCATCTGGAGCATTCTGCAAAAAGGAATAAACATCCTTTGTAGTAAGCACTTTTGAATTCTTACTACGGAATCCCTCCGACTTTCTTTTCAGAAATGCTGTAAGTTTTTTGTATTCTTGAATATTTATGTCGTTTCTTGTCAATATAGTACTTTTCAACATTGAGTACATAGACCATAACGTACTTGGTTTGTATTTTTGCGCTTTTTCACTGAAATAAGCTAGCAAAACTGTTTCAGAAAAAGATGCCGCATTTTTTTCACTTTTCCATTGCAAAAAATCGTTATAAGTATTATTATATTTTTTAATTGATTTCTGTGGTAAAAGGTTATCAATCAGCATTTTTGCTGTTTCCTTCAACTGCGGCGGAGTTGAAAAATCTTCATCATCACTATCACTACTTATCATTTTGATAGTTTTATTTTACTTTCTACGAAAACTGAATCCTCAAACAACACACAAATTGAAAATGGCGCCAATGGCGTCTGCAATTTTTACATGTTCTTTTTTCAAATTGTTTACGCCGCAGGGTCGCACTGCCAGCCCGACCCCATCCAACACACAGCTAGTGGCCAGTGCCATTTTGCGAACTTGGAGATAAAAACTCACTGTAAATACTTTTTGGCTTTTGATATTTAGGTTACCGGCGCATAGTCTTACCCAAAATTAAAAAAAAAAACCACGTAAGAAATGGATTTTCATACACTTTTCTCTCCCGCTCAGATGCGTTTTCTCCCCGCATATTTGTTCGATATGCAATGACGTACTTTCTACCGTAAATTTGATAAAGTATCAAGGAACTTTCCAAGCAGGTGTAGTATAAAGAGTTTTATGCGTATTAAAAGTATTAATTTTGTTTGATATTGTTGATCGTTTCAACGGTTTAACGTTCGCAAGCAGTATTTTTGTTCGATTCCCATCGTAATAGGTCTCTTGTAATAGATTACAAGAGACTTGCCTTAAAACAAAACATAATTGTCGAAATGTCTACCTAACCCTTCGTTGAAATAATATAATAGGCGTGATATTATGTATGTTAGTTCTATATTATTATTCTAGAATTTATCCAAAGGAAATTAAAACTTCTTCAACATGATAGGTGTTACACCAAGTATATCTTTCACTCGATTCAATATTAGTTCCACATCTCACAAAAAGCATTCTCATTCCTCTTCTTGCCATCATGTTCACAGAAAACGGTCCTAGTAAGTAACTAAGAAAACATTTCAAAACTTTTCATCGAACCCGTGCCTTCAACATTCATCTCTACCACTGTGAAATAAAGACCAGTTTTAAATAGCAAAGGTTTGGCTCGGTTACTTCAGTTTAAACTCATTAAAGCCACTTTTGAATCCCATAACTACAATAGTCTAGGTGCTCTGAGAAACTGAATCTACCATCAGCCGTCAACTGGTGAAAATAAGCACATTACTAAATTGGCTCGACAAAGAGAAAACCATTTAAGTCCTGCTGTTTTCGTTCTGCTATGTAGGGTTCAGCGAGCATTGCACACCGAAGTGATTACAAATATATTGTTCCTAGGTAAAATGTTTTTTGAAAGAAATAATGTCACTGGCACCGTCCAGCAACTCAAGGGAAAGATTATTTAATAAAACTATCGTTAGACTGCCGCCTTGTATAGATCAGAATTTTGGGCTTCAAATGGTCTCGGCCATATTTATTTACCTTTCATGCAATTCCCCAAAAAGCCAAAGCATTTTTAAATGGGATGTGTGGTGTAACGCTAATGCATAAAACAAGAAATGAGTTTATAATATCAACACTAACTGCTGCACTCAGCAAGCTTTAATGATTACTTAGGCCATCACTTAGTAAAGATTTTGACAGTTTTGCCATAGTAAAGTATGTCAAATTTTCACTAAGTGACGGCGTAAGTAATCATTAAATATCTCTGAGCACCGCTGTAAGTGAGCTTGTTAGATTATTTTGTTTTGTGTGTATTTTACTTAAGGGTTGTAGTTGCCTGAAATAAAACGGTTATTAATTAATATTTTAATAGGAAGTTTAGTTTTTATAGTAAGAAGGGTATCGTGGTTTTGACATTCGATGTGGAGGAGATTGTAGAAGAGGAAAATGTTGAGATGGATAAGTGTAGAGGAAGACCAAAAAACGATGGATGGACTGTGTGAAGGTTGATATGGCAAGAAAGGAGGTGCTGCTGAGATTAAAAATTACAGAGAAGTATGACACAAGCTGGATCGACCCAAAATTATTTTAGATAATTATAGGAGACTGGTGATGATGGTGGTGTTGCTAAGCGAAAAGCCATCCAATAAAATGATCACCACGTTATTAATTTTAGGCAGTTTTGACATTTTGATGCCGATTGCTATTGAATCGGAAAAGGGGTTGTTTCAGCCAACCACAACAACATGCAACGTCTCTCTAATTATAATTTTCCCTGACCGATATATCGATTCTGCGGACACTTAAATTCGTTCACTAACCGAAAGTTTTAAGTACAATACCGAAATGTATACATTAATGACAGAATGATGCATTACTCAAAACAGTACGCCAAACTTGGACATAAATTCAGGGCTTGTCAATAAAGTTGGCCCGTAAATAGGACGACGACAAAACCGTATTAGGAGGAGTACAGAATTAGGACAACCGTAACTACAACTTTCTTACTCGAAGGACGATCCTACTTAATAAGAATTGAGGTAGGTAGTAGATTTACCTAGGGTCTAATTAGGGAGTCTGAAATGTAGTGTAGTGACAACAATGACCATGAACTTACCTGGAATAGCTAAGTCGTATGGTTCACAGACCTTAATTTGAGGGTAAGTTAGGATACTAATTATGTTCATACAAGAGAGATGCAGACTAGAGTGTGTCTTGCTTCCTGCCGGAGCTACTGGTTGTTCGAATAAAATACTGCAGCCTCGGACACAAAGGGCTAAGAAGGACAGTCAGTAGAAGTCTGACACTCCTTTCCGTTGGGAAATCGTCAAATGACTCAACCCATTCTGGGCGGAGCGCAAGGGAGTGTTAGACTTCTACTGACTATACACCATCTACGTTCCATTTTAGCCCTTTGTGTCCGCGGTATGTTTTCGAACACCGCGCTGAACGCTGACCCGTCAGAAATCTTAATACTTAATCCGTAACCTTAGGATGGTCAACTCCAAGGCCCATAACCCAAGCCTGCGCCATTCCACCTTATTCCCCCATACTATTACATTACGGTGTAAAAGTACCCAACGAGATCACCCTCCCGGCAGTTCTAGGTTAACCCGTCGCCATTTCTGAAAGTATAATGGGAATCTCGGATTAAACTAAAGTTTTAATTAGTTGCAATAGTGAATTGGAAAAGTCAGGACGTCCGTTTTCGGAAACGTGCGGCCATATTGGAAAGTTAAATAGGCGGTTTGTTAATAGACAATGATTTTTCTTTTTGAAAATTATTTATGGTTATTTTTACCCGACTGCGGCTAAGCCCAGTACAAGGGTTATTATTGTGTGCTTTTTATTTATAGCCCAGTAGATGTTAACATTAAAATCGCAAAGCATGTTTTGCATTTCTGATAATTGTACTATAAAGTATTCAACTTCGAAAAACTTGTGCTTGATATCGATGATACTCGCACCACGCGTAAAACTGCGAAATTTTGGGAGTATTTTCACTTTTTACTCAAAACCTAGGCATTTTTCCAAATAGCATTCAGACTTAGGGCGGCTTGCGCAACATTTGGTCTAAACAGAATTTAGTTAAATGCGTTTATCTTGCTAAATATGTTTAGCCTAAATACAATTAAAAAGGTCTTGCTCACATCCGTTTGGATGGTAATTTAACTAATCGTAGTTAGGGAGTCGGTAAAGCAGTTTCTTGCGTTCCTTTTTACGTATTCGTGCGTTGTACACTTGACTTAGAGCAAAATGGTTGCATTTCTTAGAGAAAAAATTCGTGAAATGGACCGACGAGCTTTCAACTGTCACATCAAGTCAACATAGTACATACTTTAACATACTTTCATGTACACCAATCATGTCACCACAAGTTATTAGCTGACTTCCTGTCGCATAAAATCTCAGCGTACATAAAAGTTGGTTCATAGGAGTGACTGATTTGATCCTGCAAAACAAACAAAAATAGCTAATTAGCTACCTATCTGTTTATTGAATATTCATTAATAATAAGTACATTTCCTTACTTGTTGCTGGTTTTTAAATGTGGGGCTATTTGCTGTAACAAAATTGTAGTGGTTTCTTTCGTTAGACGAAACCTGAAGAATTTGTCGTCCGAATACATTCTAAACAAGTCAGCTCTCTCAAACAATTCCCTCGGTCTGTTGATATATTCTATAATCTCCTCATCGTCGTCAGAATACAATTCCCACAAATCCATCTTACAAACTTCCTACCGAACTCTTTAAAATCTTATAAAAATTATTAGTAAAATTTCTATAACCTCAAAATGATGACGTGCGATTGCTACTAAACGTATTTAGCGACGCTAAATAGCCATCTTTGGGTATTTAACTTTGACAGTTCGTTAAACGTGATTAGTGCCTAAATTTTTGTTGTGCAAGACGCTAATTATAATTAGCAGACTAAATGCGTTTACGTCGCTCTAAAACTGTATCTAACGACGATGCGCAAGCCGCCCTTACTAAATTTGCAAAAGCTTTAGTCCAACCAGCTCTGGCAATCTTTAAGGGACCCTCTATGGTCCTTAAAAGATGGTATACACATATCAAAATATGCAGAACTACATTGTGCTTTGTTACTTTAACCATTTTTACACGACTGCCCCAAAAAAGGAGTGTTATGTTTTTAGCGTCAATGTATACTGGGCTAACTTTAGCTGGTATATTTTTCTTTCGAGTATTGTATCATATCTTAAACTATAATTTTAATTAGACCACGTAGTGATAGCACCTTTTTTTGAGGGTGGTCTGGAATCCACGGTGCTATGAACTTTGCACATTTTGGGGCAATAATGTGGAGCCACAAATGACCAAAATATTTATATCCCTCACGCAACTTGCTAACAATAGGCAGGGCACTTTACAGACACTATAATTCAAGTAGGTTAAGGGGCACATTTGAATTATATGCACGATATTTCTGTTCAAAACAACAACTCACTCTCGATTCATGCGAGGCAACGATATTTGATTGGGATTTAGACCATAAATTCATCATAGTTTTAACAGGATCAAAGTAAGCAACTTTTATTCGAAATTATTCCTCAATAATAACGAAAACCAACTCCTTTCTTTTTACTAACAACATTTCGGCACAACCAGCAAACCTCCAATTTTACATCAGTAAAAACTAAAACCTCGTCTGAAAAACGCCATTCATCCATGGATAGTTTTAACGAGGTTCGAAAAACAATAAAAAATAGGGGCTCAAACTTTTGCACCACAATACAGCCAGTAACAATACAGTTTGGCTCGCGAAAATTCAATAGCCGAGAAACAAATGAGTATATACTTTTTAGATTGATTTATTGTTCGTTTTTTTCCAATAAGGCTACACTTTTTTATGAACAGCTGATCCTCTTTTTTTCCAAGCTGTGAAGTTGGTGTGAATTTAATCAGAAGTAAAATATTGTTCCGTAGCGGTTGGTCTCTTTATAGTATTTTGTATTGTTTCGTTTTTATTTACTGGAGACTGGGTCTGGAGACTGGACTTTTTGGTTGATTGGTTTCATATAGTTTATCTCGTTTTATTTGTTGGGTTTTCTTTTATTTATCAAAATAAGAATAATTCATTGTTCAAGAAATTAAATTCATTGCTTTGATTCCTAAAATTCACACTAGAATTTCCTGTGTCGTGAGTTCCACACTCATTCGTTCTGTTTACATTCTTGTTATAGTTAATTATATTTTTCTAAATCTAATCTATATCTACTGTCTAATTGCAAAGTGGGCTTGCTCTTTACCTCGATCATACCTGATGGAAACCGATAGATGAGGTCTATGATGGAACGAGCGTGCCCAGAAGATGGCTGGTTGGTTAAATTATCCTTTTTCTAACACATGTAACGACAGTGGTAAAAAATAGACAGGAACTGATTAATTATTTTATTCGGGCAGAGTCTCCACTTACAAGTTTCACAATCGAGCGCGACAAGACCTCGAAACTAAGCTTACAGGGCATTATACAATAGACTTATTTCCCCACCGGAGGCAGGTGATTGGCTCGCTAGTGATTGCTAGAGTCGCTTGGCTATGGTTGCCTGTCATAGGCTGGCTAGAGTGGCATGGCTATGGTTTGCTAGAGTGGCATGGCTATGGTTAGCGGTCATTGGCTGGCTAGGGTGGCACGCTGTGAGCAGGCTGTTGTAACACACATCAAACTAATAAAACTTCGCTGCGGACAATTAAGTTGACAAATGACAGTTGTTCTCAATCTGTGTAGCAACTGTCATGATCTACTGTCATTATTGACAACCGATTGACTGTTAACACACGCCAGAAATTTGGAAAAGTTTGACGCAGAAGACGCAAACACCTATCTGAAACGTGACTTAAATATTACCACAAGTCCATTTCAGAATATTTAGGAGGTCTAAATTGGCAATTTAACAGATCATACTAGGAATACTATATATTAATATGAATTGCGTAAAAATTGTTAAAGGGTCAGTTATTATTATGAACGGTCCATTTTACGAATTTAAACGCAATTAATATGTAATGATTTGCTAGTGATCATTTTAAACCAGATAGCCAGCATATCAAACAAACACAACCTGTACATTTTCTGTTATATCTTCTTTATTAGGTTTAGAGTTTATTAAGAAAAATTGACAGTTTCAGTAAGTGCTATGTGCTAGCATCTGTACTTCAGAAAGCCATCAGGAAAAATATAGCATAAACAAACAAAACAAGCTCAATCAAGCTGTATTCCCAATCGTTTATGTAAATGGTATCACCCATTCAGCTATAAGTACCTCCGTTATCGGAGACCAACTGTGGCCAATAAAGTTGGTAAATATGCAATTATTATAACTAGTTAGTGGTGAGATACTGGTAAGGGAAAACGTGTCCAATAGTACCATCGACGATTGTGTTCGTAAATATTTTTTAGTTCCCAAGATAGGCTGGTCGAGTTGCCGTCTGTGGGGTTGTTACTTTGATAGTTTTATGTTCACATTTACAGGAAATTATGACTCAACGGGGAAATCTATAGATAATAATATGCAGGTGATATCATGCTTATAATAATATGAACGTCGCGCCTGTAGTCCCAGAAGAGTTGGACAGAGATGTACTTAATAGTACAGCAACCCCACGCCAGTTATGTTTAAGCCTTATATAATAGGGACTAGCCTATTGGCATCAAGCGTGTACAAATCCAGACCTATGAGCTGATACTGAATTAAAATTTTGATGGAAATCTTAGTGAGATTTTCCAACCCAAGAATCAAATCCCCAAAAACCAATCGACCAACGAGGCAGTCATATGAAATGAGCATAATATCTAGCTTTATAATTATATCTTACCATATTTATATTATCACTTACTTAAATTTTGAAACACGGATCAATAAATCCGTAATTTTTCCACTGATAAATTTCACAACACAAAAATGTTAAATACGTAGGTAGGCGTTGAACGATCAATCAAGCCATCACAAAAGAAAAAGCACTTATCACTTAATGATTTCCCCTGAACACAAAGATAACAATATAGGTACAATGCGCAAATAAAAAAATAATGATGTCGTCATTCAATCGTAAATTAAAAAGCGAACCCCTATTGATGCGTACGTACTTCAAAACAAATCAAGTGTAAAAAGAAATTCCTTGAAGCTTCTCTAACAATGTCGAAAGGGACTTGCTTAAAAAGCTAATTCGATGGAATAGATATATCGAATTTCGCTGAGACCGGTGCATTCGAGTGAGTGACAGTAATTGCTAGGTGCATCCCGACGCCATTACGGTGCTTCGACAGATTTTTAATGGCACGAACACTGGAACAAGATTTACGAGTTATTAACGAAGTCACTTTTTCGTTTATTTTTTTTACTCCTCGATAGTAAAACGTTTATAACGATTTTATCTGCTCGTCTACATTTTCGGTTGCTGTAAAATTTTGTGAGGAGTTTTTTTTTGTTTCATTGCTTTTGAACAAAGGATGGGGTTCTTTGTTCAGAAGTGAGGTGTGACAATCCATGTAAAGACCATCATCATCTTCCTCCCCTGTTCCATGCTATTTGGGTTCGGCGTAACACGTTTTTAACCGACTTCTAAAAAAAGAAGGAGGTTCTTAATTCGGATGTTTATATTTTTTTATGTTTGTTCGGGCATAACTCCGTCGCTTGCCAACCGATTAGAATTTTTTTTTTGTTTGAAAGGGTTTTTGTCCCAAATGGTTCCATATTTTTTTATCGAAATCGGACAAGCAGTTTTTCTTCCATTCTCAACTGTCAATAGCCAGGGATGTTTCCTGACTAAATATTATGATTCTAATTAGTTCGTCTGTTAGATTATTGAAAAAATATTGGATACGTATTTTTTGTTTTATCAAATCAATAAAAAAATACGAAGATAAAACGGGTCAAAGATTTGAGTGGGGGATTGCGACGTCACTCACCGCCAAAAAATGTCATACTAATGTTTTAGGATATGACGTTACACAAGTGTTCAAAGCACTGTATCGTCTTCATTGTTTGTTTACGTGAAAAAAGGAAAAAATAAGTATGTGTCCAATATTTTTTGGAAGACTATCTGACGGACTAATAAGTTTTTTTTGTTGGTATTTTTTTAAGAAATAATGTTAAACAATAAATAATAAGATGTTTGCAAATACACTTTTAATCGGTACCGGCATGCCCCGCCCCCCGTTTTACAGGACTCCAAAGTCGCCGGGACGTTAAAGTGGATAAGTTCAGCCCAAAAAATAACCATGCAAACTTCGCTCAATGATGCAGTAATTATTACTATACTAGCTGTTGCCAGCGGCTTCACCCGCTACAACCCACGGGAATATAAAGTCGGGATAAAAATTTGTTAATCCAGGTTAAAAACTATGTGTGTACCAAATTTCATTCAAATCCGTGCAGTAGTTATTGCGTGAAGAAGTAACAAACATACACTTTATCATCAAGTGCGCAGGTTATACAGCTTGCGGTGCAAGATAAAAGTGGGGCATTTACCTGTTGGGAGACGCCGCAGACAATTGAGGTCCGAACCATCCATGATCCTCACCTGAAGATATTATCTTAGCTCTAGCTGACTTAGGTTATTCATGCGAATATCGACTGTATAATAATATATTATATCCACACGGACACTGAAACGGGTGTAAGTTTACTATAATAACAGTATATTGATCTAGACTCGTGTCCAGTCCGCGCGTTTATTTATTGTTTTTTGCAAGTTGTTAAACTCTTGATCTTCTTTTTTACGTTTCCCAAGATACTTCTGTCGTATCCTATTTGTAAAAGTTTGTACTCGTACTAGCATCAGCCAGTGACATATCTCGATCTACATAACCCCATGCCTGTAATACACATAGGGTTAGGCCGAGGTGTACCTAACAGAACCTACACCCTAAGGAGCATGCCCACGTCGCTATGGACAAATTTACTCAATTCAACATTGTAGTGTCTTCTTGTGTCTTGCCTTGTCATGTTCCAGTCCCAAGTAACGAACGGTGAGTCTGTTACCATCAACCAGGCACAAATTTGGACTCCATGACTGCTACTGAGATTCCTGATGAAAAAACCCAACAACACTTCCTGTTCGAAAGAGATACCACGGCCTCGACACAAAGGGCTAAGAAAGAACATGGGTAGCAGACCAACGAAACAGTCGAACATAGCTCGATCTACTCACAAACGTTTCAATCATTGCAATTAACACCTTATACCGATGACATTAGGGATACATATTTGTGTAAGAAGACGATACCTCTACGTGCCTCCTCAGTTTAATCCCGACATTCTCAATTAAGCATAGTTTAAATCAGTTCAGTACTTCAATATCTGAAGTTCAAGGGTTACCACAGATACTATCAGTATCCCAAATCCTCCATTAGATCTTGTATTAATTTGAAACAATTTCGGAGACGAAACAAATTGACGGCCATTTGTCAGAACTAACCACGATTATTTGGCTGTCACGACGAATAGAAATGAATTATGACTATCGAAATTATGTTATGGTCGATGAAAACTATTTGGAATGGAACATTTGTCATATCAAACGATTATTACATGGGATATTTTTTATTAACGTTTTTTATTCGTTTCTATACGCTTTTGACACTTTTGAGTTTGAATGAACGATGTTCTAGAATTGTAGATGAAATGTTTTCAGCTTTTTCTTATTCCAGATTACGTTTGGATGATTCATCATTTTCTTTTATATTCTGCAATTTTCGACTATGATTAAAAGTATCTTTGCAAAATTTTTAATTAATGTTTTATCACCGTAATTTAAAAAATAATCCTTTACGAACATAAAAAGAAACACAAAAGGTGTGCTCCACTTTTACTCAAGTTCTAGTAGTTTCAGATTAAAGTTTTTGCAACGTTGATTCAAGCCTTCTTTGTAGTCGAGTCTAATAAATAACTCAGTAAAGAAATCTAAGAGTTTAGATGTCAGTTTAAGCTGTGAGTCTTGCAAGAGCTGTAGTGGAGCCACAGTGCAGGGAATGAACCGAAGTAGGTATTAAATGAGAAGAGGTAAACTTGACTTATAAGTCATTTAATTATTTAACTTTGTTACAAACACGCTATGTTAAAGCCGAAGGTGTACAAATATTTAAAGAGGTAATTGACATTCAAATTGATAATAATATAATTATTTAATAAAATTCAAAATAAAAACTATTAAAATGTCAAAAGTAAAAATAAAAGTTAAAATTTCCTGACAAAAGTTTATTTTTTAAACGAACACAAGCGTTTGAAATGTGGAACTATCTGTGGTGTGTACTCAGCGACACACGTTCAAATCATCCATGTAACAGAAGAAAACATCTTGAAAACGTGGAGTCATCACGTTCTAAGAACACGTCACTCATGGTTATTACTGCAAAAAGTACATAAAAATGCAGTGTGACCTTATGCTTTATAAATCACTAATATCGTAGCAAAACTTTCTGAAGCTATGTACATATAGTTTACGATATGAACCCTAGAAGCTATAATATTTAATCCCGGTCTAGGTAACCAGAACCTACAATTTACGTTGACTGTTTAAATAAACCTACTGCCTTCCTCCAGTCCAGTCTCAAAACAAAAGAAGTCACGAGCCAAATCTTTTTGCTCCGGCTGTATCTGTATCAGCTGTTTACGATCTGCAGTAAGGGTGAATGTATAGCTAACAAAACAGAATCGTAGGCAAGTAATAAACATTTTTGGTTAGATTACTGACAAATTGATGGATGGAGAGGGAGAGGAAGACCAAGGAAAAGATGGATGGATTGGAGGAGTAAATGATAGCGTGTCGGTTGACAGAAGATTATGGAAGAAAAAAACGTGTTGCGCTTATCTCATGTTCCTAGCAACATGGAATAAGCCCAGGAAGATGATGTTGAGATCACCGACACATCCGAATCGAGCCATTAGATAATTATAATAAATTCACGATTATAATAGCAACAAAAGTTCAAATCTTCCTTCATAAAATTATCAGTCTCTAAAGAACTGATGATGGCAATATTTTTGTGTCTTTCTTTGGGGGGTCTTTCTTTATTTCTTTTGGGTCTTTTTTTAAGGATAAAAAATCTTCAAATGGCTTCTCCCGCTCTGGGCGGAGCAGAAGGGACTGTCAGACTCTTACCGACTCATCTGTGTTCTTTCTAATGACCTTTGCGTTCCAGGGCCGCGGTAACTCTTTGTGGCAGGCACTGGCCGATTGGCCTTAGTGGGCCTCAGCGTATTGGATTTAGATCTACATGTGTGAGAACAAACAAATGCGAGGAAAGTAATTTTATTAAAAGGCGATATAATTGATTTATGACTTAAATTTTAAAATAATAGGGAATGCAGAATATAAAAGTAATAAATCCAAATCCACATATTTGTATGCAGCGCACGTACAAGAAGTCAGCTAAGGCAAACAGCAAACTTAAGCAATATGGGACAAAAAAAATTTTTCTACTGCACTCGAATAATACAGTCGAGTAGATAATCCAATAGCAACATACTTTTGATGATAATTAATTTTGCTCACATGTGTCTTTACGAGTACATGCGATACTAGTACTAAATATTTTATTTCTTGTGCCACACAAGGTCAATGAGAAATTACTGGAAATGTATAGTTCAATGTAGGTTTTCAGAGTTTTTTGTTATGATGTTTACACTGATTTGATGCTATTCTTTCATATAATGTGTATATATTTTCCTTAAGCAAATGTGTACATTTCACTTTTAGAAGTTTCAATGTAAGCATTTTATTTCCATCATGTTAAACAAGCCTTTTTGTGCTGATTTTTGATACAATGTAAAAGATTGTGAAATAAGTGATAAATAATATGATAATTATGGTATCCGGCTCGATGTACAGTCAAACAAGCTAATAAGTAAGTATACAGCCAGCTTGCATTTACTTTTAAAAATATACAGATACATTTTAAAGACTGATGCCAAACGATACAGTGTTTGACATCAGTCGCTTAATGCGAAACGCTTTATAAAACAAAATTGCAATCAATATTTTCAGTGTAACAGAATTATAAAAAACTCTACCTGAATACTAATTAGCTTGTTCGACTGTAATAGATGGTCATATAGTAACCACTACAGGACACATAGACTACAGGTCCATCGAGCCAGGTGAATATTTTTTTAATTCCAATTACTGTATTTGAAATATCTCTTTAAATTATTTCAAACTTTGAATGTTTGAATAAAATAACGATTCCATAATTATTATTATGTACATTACTTTTCAATTTTTGAATATAACTCGATAGATACTTACATACCTACATACTTCTGACAATGGCTGTCTTTAAGTATGCGAACGACAATAAAGATGATACTAACATTCAAGTGTACCCCAAAACATAAAGTAGTGCTTAATTCCAGTAATTGGTAAACACCTCAGAGCTTAATAAATTCACAAGTGTACCCCAAAAATACACAGCTGAAAGTATAAATGCGCTGAACAAAAGTTCGTAAATCCAATAAATTACCCTTAATTGTGTGCCATTTTATGTGTCTTGTTTTAAGCGGTGTTCAATTCGTTCTGATTTATGGATTCGCATTGTGCGAGTAAGAAACGTGATATTGGTTAATAAATTGTCTTATGAATGAATTGTCTTATGATGTTGTCTTTTGTCTTATGTTTGTTTTATTGAGTCGAACTTGAATAGGTTGAAAAGTCTGTTATAGATATAAATAAACATAGTAAAATACAGAACTAGCTTGAATATTGTTGATTTGTCACACAGTTTGAGAGTTTCGTAACTAGAAAGTAAAAGGCATTCGAATCAATCTTCAGGTTAAGCTGCGCTTTCTTAGGTTAGTCTGTGGATGGGTGACCACCCATTACGTACCGATTTTCTTCCGTGCCTCGGAGGGCACGCTAAACGGTAGTTCTCAGCTGTAATTTGTAAATCTTTTCCAATCGTTAAAGCTAGTTTGTACCAAAAGTCTGACATCCAGTCTTACTAAAGATTAACTGGATTTTGGAAGGTCAGTCACCCCTGTAAAATACTGGTATTCAGTTGTCGGTTAGGACTGGTAGCCAAACCCAACATAGTTGTAATAGGGCTAGACTATGATGACTTCACATACAGCAACCAACCGTGGTCTAGGCTTTTCAGACAAATGGGTGATATTAGAAATTAATTTCGACACTTGAAAGGCATAATTACCATGCGTCATTCTCGGAGCGAGGGAATTTAGACTTTACTCCCAAGCAAAGCGTTAGAAAGTTAAGATGAGAATCCTGAGTGCAGACTATGTAGCTTGGTAATTTTTTGTCTATCAAGTGTCAATATTTAAATAAGAATTAACAAGTAATTTCCGAAAATCCGACAACTCCCTATTTAAACTTGATTAGCATCAAAACTGGTTTGTTTGGGAGATATCGACTTTTCTAGTTTTTTAGGCATTTTTCCCCCTCAATACTCTTTCACCGTTAAATGAAGTCTATTTGACCTTGAAAGAGAACCAAGTAGCCGACCAAACCCGTTTAGCGTTTAATAAAAATATAACGTCATCAATCCTGTAGTTCCAGAAGGGTTAGGCAGTCGTGTCCTCAACAGTGCACCCTGATTTGCCAGTTATCAGGGGGTGAGCTTAATGCCAGCAACCGAGCACAAATTCGAACTCCGTGGCCATTATAATACAGACAAGCCACTTAATAATTCTACTAATATTATAAATGCGAAAGTTTGTGAGAATGTATGGAATTATGGATGTATGTTTGGTACTCTTTCACGCAAAAACTGCTAACGGATGTGGATGAAATTTAGAACACAGATAGTTTATAACCTGGATTAACACTTAAAATTAACTTTTTATCCCGGTAGTATGATATGATCCCGTGGGATAATAATTTAGAGATTCTAGTAAGTGTTATAATAATAAATTGTCAAACACAAGATTAACTACGAGTAGGTATGTCCCTAAAATTCTTGTCTTGAAATTAATTTAGGCGTTGTCGACTATTTAGTTGATTAACGGACAAGGACGAGCGCAGACGATAAACCATTAATCAGCCCCGCCTTTTTATAGATGCCAAGTAAGCATTATCTTTTGTAGTTGCCCTTAACTATATTTAGGTTATGATATTTCGTCAGAAATTATGTCATTCAGCATTAGTTTTGGTTCGAGTTTCCTGTGAAAAGGCGATTCGAGAACTTCATTTCTACGGTAGAAAAAATATATTTACATAAAATAATATGATCTTTTCGTTCATAATTAAAAAAAAATACAAACAGGTTCAAAATTCTCTTTCGTGATAATAAACTATGATTAGTAACATTTAATATAATTATTCAAAAGTTTTTCAGTAGTCTTCAAAACATGACTGTTACAAGTGGTGTACTTAGAGTACACTGACATGTCATCAGTAATGTTCTAAGATCTCTTGATTTTCTGATGTTATAGAAGCCGAGCCTATTATTATCAAACCGGGCACAATTTAAAACTTCGTGGCTCGTTGAGATTCCCATTGGAAAAATCCAAAAATATTACAACTCACAAGGAAATCAACCCTCAGGATCAAATACAGCAGTTGCGTTAGACAGTAAAAACAACGAAGTCGAGGTTACCACCATTCTTTAAACCACTACTTTATGAATACTAACTGACTCTTGAATTTAATAAATATCGAACCTTAGTCAATATATTAGTAGCTGTTGCCAGCGCCTTCGTCCGGTAAAACTCGAAAATTATCCCACGGGAAGATAGAATCGGAATAAAAATCCTATGTGCTGATCCTGGTTATATCTGTCTGTGTACCAAATTTATCCAAATCCGTTCAGTTGTTTTTGAGTGAAAGAGTAACAAACATACACACTCACACACTCACAAACTTTCGCCTTTATTATATTAGTGTGATATACATATATAAATATAATTATACATAAGTGTCATTACCTTAAATAATATATGTCAATCGACAGTCAGTTCTGTGCCCAGAGTTCAGCAATCTATTTCAAGGTATCATTACGATCCGAAACGCTGTGGCAGGTGCATGCATGTATATTTGATGACCAATTTGATAGTGCCGCTCCGAAGGTGGCAAGATTATCACTATTGCTTGACCACTTTACACTGAATTTAGAACTTGTAACTTTTTTTGGAGTGTGGAAATCATCGTATGACTCTTCCCACTCCCGCGAGCAGGGCGGTAGGGAGTGTCAGACTTCTACTGACTAAAAACCCACGTTCCTTCTTAGCCCTTTGTGCCGAGGCCGCGGTATCTCTTACGAACAAACCGTAACCCCGACGGGCATCGGCCCTTGCGGGCCCCTTCCATGTTGCTGACATTTCTTTGAGGCGCGCGTGGAACAAGAACGCGCTATCGGCTCGGTTTTGTCGTCGTCATAAGACGGACAGACGGCGAGCTAGCCTACTACTCACGGTTCACAGGCCCGCGCCTACGGTGGCTGGAAGCAATCGCGTGGCTCCCGACGCCCGGAGAATCGTCGGCGTCCAGCGGCGAGAGGATCTGTCCCTCTCACGTTCCGCCACCTCCTTCGCTAGCATTACTGCTTCGCAGAAGAAGGTGACGGCGTCCCATTCCCTCTCGCACCGGACCATAGCTTGCACCAGGGCCGGACGCGAGAGGTTGCCGCTATGAGAACACGGCTGGGCTCCGCCCAATTGGGGCAGACCTCCATGGCTCCACTGTGTCCTCCGGCCGATCCTCGCAATTGTAGCATCCAGGCGTTTCCTCCCGCCTGATCCGGTGCAGGTACCTCCCGAAATAACCGTGTCCGGTGAGGACCTGCGTCAGACGAAACGTGAGGGTGCTGTGGCGCCTCTCTAGCCAGTCCTCAAAGAGGGGACTTACCGCCACTTTCGTGGCGACCCCTACACGGGGTTGCGACAGTCGCTTTCTCCATGTCGCCATGAGATCGCACCGGAGGTCTGTCCACTGAGCGGCAATTTGCCATGGCAGCGTTAACTACGCTGCCATGGCAAATTACCCCCCGGTGTCACTACACCGGGGGGTAATTTGCCATGGCAGCGTAGTTAACGCATGAATGGTCATGCGTCTGCATGAATGGTGCGTAGAGGCACTCCTCTACGCACCATTCATGCAGACACGCGAGGACTATCGCCTCTAGATCCCATGGCGGCAATTCAGCAAGGAGGTTCGCCGTCTCGCTGGAGTTCGTGCGGTACCCTCGGAAACTTGTGACGTTTGGCAGACGAGAATGGCAGAAGAAAATGTGTTGCGTTGATCCCAAGTAACATGGGTCATGGGCAGCAAGGACCCTAGTTATCAAATGATTATGCATACAGAATAACAGAATGTAGATATTAAGAAACAAGAGAGTTACCGCTTTTAACTTTCCAAATTATACGATGTTACTTTATATTTTTTATCTTATACATTGGGATGATGTTTTGTGAAGCTCGTAACTAAATAATAACAGACGCTCAGGTCAATCTTCTGGGTAAAAACTTCAGGACAAACGCTACTTTACAATGCAAAAAAATGCTTGTAAGGGGTTGAAAAGGACTGCGAGTTGTTCAGAAGTTACCGCGGCCCCGACATATAGGGCTAAAAAGGTACATGGGAGGTTTTTTAGTCAGTAGAAGTCTGACACTCCCTTTCGCTCGGCTCAAGAGCGGGAGGAGTTATTTGATGATTTTCCACCCGCCAAAAAAAAAAATGGTGTCATATTCTGCCGGGGCTGCGGGTTGTTCGAAAGAGATACCGCGGCCCTGGACATAAAGGGCTAGGATGGAACATGGGTGGTTTTTAGGCAGTAGATGTCTGACATACTCTTCTGCTCCGCCGAGAGCGAGAGAAGTTATTATTGATGATTCCCAAATTCCAAAAAAAGGGGTGTGGTCTATGCCAAACATTTTCTCAGGGCTTATTCATTCAAGACTGATCGTATTTACTGGGTAAAATCAGGATCATCTGGGATCAATCATCATCTGGTAATATCATACTATGACAATTATCATATTACCCAGAACTATCTGGGTTGAGGTGGTCAGAAATACAGATTATACGAGTATTAGATATGTGTAGCTTAGTGTGGCGCCGTTTGTACGTAATGATTATAATTATAGTTTGACCCATAATGGGTATAATTACTAAGTGCAAATCTAATTCAGGTGAATTTGGTCGTGTATAATTTAAATTGGGTTTAGTCTAAATACATGACATTTAGGTACCAACTAGTAATGACAATTATGATTAACCACTGATGGCCGCAACTGCGCATTGGCGTTGCAGGTCTATAATGACCTAATACTATTATATGATTATGACTAAGTTGACTGGCCGAGAATGGTATTAAGTCCGTCTTTGTACCACTCTTGTACATGAAGTTGAAATAAATTAATAATTGGTACATCACGTTTATTATCTGATTTCATGAATTTTCATAGGATGGTCATCTGCCTAACTTTTCCCTAATTTATTGGTGCCGCCTTCAAAAGTCTTACCGGGTGCAGGTGAACGTTTACATGGAATGGCTTCCTATCTGACCTCCACAACCTAATTAGTACCTACTAGGCAATATGGCACCCTTTGGTAAGACTGGTTGGTAGATTTCTATGCCACTAAAATAGGTAGATACTGATATTTCGTCAGCTAGGGTCTCCCCAGGCATAATAGTATCACCGCTGATTGCTAGATCAAGTATTATTGAATATATGAATATAAATTGATAAAGACAATGTTAAAATAAAAGTAGAACCTTGAAAATAATAATTTTTAATGAAGTTTTAAATTCATTATGAAGTTTAAAATAAAATTTATTTAATAAATTAGTTGAGGGATCAAAAATTGAAAATAAGTTACCTACTTATCATTTTCAATTATTTTTTTTTAATTTAATTACTTAATTATTATTATTATTTAAGATGATGAAGATATAAGATTAAAAAATAAGTAAATTAATAAAAAAAAGAAATTAATCAATAATTAATTGATTAATTTCTTTTTTTATTAATTTCCTTATTTTTTTAAATATTTTTTTTAAATCTCTTTCGAACAACGCGCAGCCCTGGCAGGCGTCGGCTCCTGCATCTCTTTGAGGCGCACGTGGAAACGTGCCGTCGACACGGCCTGTCGTCGTCGACAAACGGTGAGCCAGCCTATTACTCACCGTCAACCAATTACTTCTACTTTCAAATTATAAGAAAGGATTTTTTTTTGAGGGTGTAAAATCATCAAATAACCCCTTCCGCTCTTGGGGAGAGCGAAAGGGAATGTCAGATTTCTACTGACTGAAACCACCCATGTACCTTCTTAGCCCTATATGTCGAGGCCGCGGTAACTTGTGAACAACCCGCAGCCCTCATAAGAAACATTTTAAGCCCATTTCACTTGCAAACTTTTATACATGTTTTGATTGCTGCATGAATACAATCTGCCCGATAAAATCCTAATTACTGTAACTACCAAATGCTCATAAAATCAAACTAATTTAATTAATTATATCCTCAAATTGGCAGATAAAAAAATATAATACTGTCAACTACAGTAAAACAGACTAATCTAACCTAAATATCATACTACCAATCAAAGAACAAAAACTTAATCAAACAGCGGACAAAAAAATTCACCGAGTCACCGAAATCGTTTGACAATGCGAGGCAAGCCGGCACCCGACTAAAATCAAACCTCAAATCACACACACCCATTGTCCCCACGGTACAGAAGCGGGCACAAGTGAATTGTAAATTGTTCAGTGCACCCAACTGTATTTTCGCTCGCTAGCTCAAATCGCGCCGATTGAATAAGCAACTGATATCGAGAGATTTGGCATAGCTACGGTTCGAGCGCTTAGTGTAATGTCGCGTTTAGAAGTGTTATTTACACTTCTTGTTGGCCTAAAGTGTAGATTACTGTTGGTGTTCTCTGGATAAGGTCCGAATGGTATACCGGTTTTGTTCTTCATTTTCACTTGGGTTTCAGTTGTTGTCGAATTCGTTTTCAGTGCTGTAAAGATTGTTTGGCGCTTTAATGACGATGACATGAGTGTGCTGTTGAATTACGTGAAAATTAAAAATGTATTAAAAAAGTAAACTAGTATCGGATCTGACCACGCACTAGATATAAAAATTACCTATGTGTAGATTGATTAGACACGGGTAGATTACTCATAATATAAATCATATCTACTTATTCGTGTCAATAATAAAATATTAAATAAAAAAAAACAAGTCAAGAAAATTAACAAGTTTAGTAATCCCCCTACGCAAATAGTCACCTACTTTGTTCTTTCTATAATGTTAAACAGCTTATAATATTAATGAGATTATCGATAAAACGTCCATGGCAAAACCTTTATCTATAATTTATTTAACAAATAATTAGAATATTTTTCAGTCATTTGTTTGCAAAACAATTGATAATAAAAGACCCTGTTTATTTCATACCCCCAAATCTTTTGTAAAAGATGTGCCAATAATTTCCTTTAGATGGCAGCCATATTTTATTTTCATAAAACCGCCTGCCTTTATTTTTGAAATTGGAATAGAGCAATTTCGGTACTAATTAGATGCATTCTTTGTTCAGAGAAAAGTCAGGACCAGTCACGGTTTTTGGGATATAAAGGCTGGGTTTCCACTACCCAAAGTCCGAAGAGGCGTGATCAGACCGGCTGGACATTATTGGACCTATTGTCCTGCTTGAAATATCGTCCCTCGCGGTGACAGTGTGTTGGGAAAATTCCTGCTTTGTTAAAGGTGATTGATATCGGGTAATTTTGGAAGTTTGTGAAATATAATTGCGTAATAGAATTTTGGTTTCCATTGTGATTTGGAGTATTAGTGGGAATCATTATATTTTGTGACGTCATTGACATTACCTAGAATAAATAGACCTCTGGTATCTCGAGTTCCAAACGACGAAATCCGAAGACGGAAATTCAAATGGATAAGACACCTATGAAGCCGCAGTGATGACAGGTAGAGTTAGGCTGTCACTGAATGGCGTCAATGAACTGGTTAATGAAATACGCAGAATGAGCGAGATGGACAATAAATATAGATGCCATCGGGGTAATAGGCCTAAGCAGACAAGACTAAATTCAAGCTGTGGATGATGATGATGAAAGACCTCTAGACACTTCCGGAAAAAAGAAAGCAAATTAATCTCTTTAACACAAAGAATAATACTGATTTACAGCTTTGAATCCCTGGTCCAGTTGAAATTCACAGCCAGGTATTTTTAGTACGGTTGGCGTAGGCATTTCTTTTAGTTTGTGCTATGTAATAATTTTCTTTATATGAACTTAATACCTACGTCATCATAATTAGTACTTAAAACTCATTAATGTATTTCACGTCAGAGACTCGCGTACGAAACAAGTTGATCAACAGACTAAGGCATTCATTAGCATTAATCATGTAGCATTGGCTGAAGACCATAGACTAGAGAATTAGCTAGAAGATTCAGGGGATTTTTTAGTTAATTCTCTAGTCTATCCTGCCATACTTCGTCTATCAACAAAAATCTTCAGTGTGAGTTCAATAGTGATAAAAAAGAGCCTAGAGAAAAAAGAATTTGTTTAATATTTGATTTTATAACACCAGCAGTAAACTTCGTAGAAAATTTATCAAAAAGCAACAATATTTAAGAGTCGCTAGCAATACACACTGATCCGGTGGGACCGTCAGACTGCCAAGTCACCTCACCACTAACTTTTTGGATTCATATGGATATTGTAAAATTGCTTTGGTTAACGAAAACATCTTGAGGAAACCAGCATGGCCGACAGATATTAATTCTCAATAGTATGTAAAGCCAAGTCAGAGGACCATGAGTCCCGTCAGGGCTGCGGGTCCCGTCGGGGCTGTGGGTTGTACACTAGTTACCGCGGCCTCGACATATAGGTCTAAGAAGGAACTTGGGTGGTTTTTAGTCAGTAGAAGTATGACACTCCCTTTCGCTCTGTCCAAGAGCGGGAATTTGATGATGTTCCACCCACAAAAAAAAAAGAACACCATGAGTGGCTTAATTTTTTTTACACCAGGTTAGTTACTAACCACTAAAAGAAAAAAGACAGCGCAAAAAGAGAGAAAAAAGAGATTAAAGGAGGCAAATTATAAGCAAAAAGCAGCAGTAACTTACAGTACGGACATTTTAATATTGGAAGATTTACTACAAAACCTTCTCAACTCTATACTTAATTCCGAAAACTAGCCTTTTTCAGTCACTCTACGTTCCCATTCCCCACCCTTACGTAAGCAATTACGCACTTGGGGATCGTTAAAACGAGGGTTGGAATCGAGATAATTAAAGTTCCCTACAGTCGTGGACTACGTTCAGGGGTCAAACATTATGTTTTCAAATCAAATCACTATCTCTACATAATTATTATACTCGTAAAACGAAGTCCAGCGCCGCATCTATCTGTCTGTTCAGGATAAACCCAAAAAACTACTACAATGATTTTCATACTGTTTTTACCAATGTACCTAGAGTAGTTCTCGAGGAAGGTTTTAATATATAATTTGACCGACATTCACGCGGGCGAAGCCGTGGGCATCATCTAGTTTTTCCATATTTGAAGATATACATACATACATAAATTCCCGCTCTTTACCTATTAGGTAGGAAGAACCACAGAACGCCTTCTGCTACAATCCTTACATTCACGCACTAGTAGCAGTGATAGTACTTTTTGCTTAGTACACAACAAAATGTACCCATCAGTAATTAAGCTAGTGACGTAGTAACCTTTGGTTAATAAAAATAGAAGGATTCATTGTTCTTGGTACATTAAGGTTTCTCTTTTGGTTTAGATTAGTAGGTTTTGTTCAGACTGCCATAGTATAATTAGAGAGAGGGAAGACATTCCTAACATTCATTTGTTTACACAGACACGAGCACTAGATATACTTTACTGGGAAATATTCTTGTCTCCGCTGAGATTGGCCATCCAAACTAAAACATGATCAAAATAATGTTTTCCATCCTTCGTCTAAACTATTTCTCTAGTCTTAAAACTTTAATTATGTGAAGGAATAAACATTTCTTGAAAGTCTTCAATAATATTTTCCACGCGATTCATGATTCAGTTGAATGAAAGAAGCAAGTGAGGTAGCGAACATGGCAGCGCCTAAAGTTATATTAGTCAATGTCACGTCGGATTAGCTTCTCTCTGCTAAAGTTTCTGTCAGCTTATGTCGGGTTGTAATTTAGGAGTGAGAGCGGGAAACCTTCCTTAAAAACAATTACCTACCGTAATGTACAGCAAGTTAAAAAAATCGTGATGAAATTTGCAAATACTTAAGCACCCTGCTCCAATTTTAAAAACCATTTCTCAGTATTTGACAATTTGTACGCGTGTACCGAAATTTTTATTTTTGTCATTTGCCCTGTGATTTATTAACGAATTCCTAGAAAAAATCACACGTATTACATTCAAAAGAAGGTTATATTTGTGATTTTATTTTCAGAGAACTCTGTCAATAACGATCACTGAATTACAAAAAAATATCAATAAAAATAAAACGTTTGGCTACGATATCTGCACAAACATGTTAATATTAAATAAAGTTCCCGGAAAAAAATATCATCAATATTTCTTTTCTTTCATAACTTACGACCTACGTTATGCTTAGAAGACACTCTTACGTATCGCTATTTTCACTAACTTCTCAGAATATCTTAGTGAATAAGTAATACATGAATGATAGCATATTATTAGACGCTCACACCTACTACGCCACTCAATATTAATTATTAACTTCCACCAAAACCTTTGTCGTAATTGATGATATCTCGAAGGCCTTTGATAAGGTTCGACATACTGGAGTAATTAGTAAGGCTCTTTATATGTGATGAATGCCCGTCTGTGCAATTGGATATTCAAAGTGCTTACCCTATGGTCATTAGGGATGGTCATAGGGTTCGGTTTATCTAGTTAGACTAAACAAACCAAAACCTTGACAAATTATTGTTGGGTTTTATGGGATACCTCAAGGGTGTGTTCTATGCCTAACATTTTTCTTAAGGCTAATCCTTTTAAAAGTATATTCAACAAGTCTATATGCATATTTTAGTCCGTCCATTCGATAAAACAATAGTGGTTTCACTCACTATATTACTACATTGAGCGTCCCCCAGTGTATATATCCAATGAAAGCCTACTATTTCCTCTTGTGCCGAGTAAAAAAATAGAATAAAATGGGAACTTCGCTTTCAGCCCTAAGCAAATAACGTTTGTCAAAAACTTTTTAAAATGTTTCATCAAATTCGCCGAATGCCACAGTCTATGGAACTTTAATAATGGTTATCGTTCGATAGTTTTAAAATTTTGGTATCCAACTTGTAACGAAACATGATTTTTACAAAGCCTCTATTGTGTGCTATTTCAACTTTTATAGTGTTTGTTATAGTGATATTTAAAACTGAAAGCATCGGACATTTTATCATTTCAAATACACTAATTGCTTTCATTGTTAAAACGAAAGTAACCATGAGTGTGAGTTTCAATAGCCGTACTTTCATTCAATAATCACGATTTTATTGCATTAGCTTACGTCAAAGTTTCAGTTAGTAAATATCTTTTTTTATTCTTTTGAGATACAGTGTTAACAAACTATAAAATATAAATAAGCCAAAACACGACATCCAAAAATAGAACACTTTCTCACTCCACTTCACATTTCCAAAACTAACATTTAGTATCCAATACATCACTTTGCATAAAGCCGTGCCGCCGACTGACAAGTAAATTAAACTGTCGATCATGTTACATAAAACAGGGGCACAACTCTGGTACAGCCCGTTTTAGTTTCTATACATTTTCCTGCCCCGTTTATACATTTTTGCTCCCGAATTCAAAGTTGTAACAACACTTGCTTTTGGATTGAATTGAAAATAAAGGGGCAACAGGAAAGGTGTCTAAAAGTATAAAATCTGTTTTTTACACGGCCTTACTTAAGAAAATATGGTTAGTATAGCAAAGCAAAAAAAGTTACAGTGGTGTACATTTTGGTGCTTTTAGATGTGGACAGAAATGCAGAAATGATATTATGTCAAACAAGATTGCAGCGTTAATTCTCATTTTGGCAATTCGGCTTAAAACTGTTGAACAGTATTCATTAGTAATATTTTTTTTTAACACCGTCATAGTTGCCATCGGGGGAGAATCTGATTAGCTGGCTCAAGACCGTGGGTGGTGATTAGCACAAGATAATTTGCCCGGCAGTAGATGAATAAATTCAGGTTGTGAATGATGATTTTTTGTTCAAAAACCCCGTGTTTTCATTCCTATTAATATTTCTTGTGCAAGAGGTTTATTTCTTTGATGTTTCTATTCAAACAAAAAAAAAACATGCTGAATAAAGAAAAACTTTCTGTATTATTTACCAATCTTTTCAGCAAAATCCGTATACGAAATAAATTAATAAGCAGCTTTGGAAAGTTCCGAGACACTTAAATGCACTTCGTCAAAGAAAATTTTCATTAAATAAGTACCAGTCCTAGAACAAAAAGGAGTGAAGAGTTTTCATTAAAATTGGGATTCTACTGAAAGAAACGGTCCTTCACCAAATCCTCACTTCGTGCATCATTAACTTAAAATACGTCTTAGGCTGGTAATTTTATTTAAAAGTTTAGTTTTAAAATTCATTAAGTTATTAATCAAGTATGAATAGAATATTAAACACACCCATTAATCCTTTGCGTCACCCATACTTACCACAAAAAAAAAATTTTGTTCAATACCAAAAAGTCAATAAAAAAACTCAAGCCTATCCAATGCTCAGAACACATTCAGACCATAAACGTCAACCTATAAAAGGTTTATTACACCGACCCATCGCTTGATCACAGAATCAGTAGCCTAAACGACATCCTTTATAACATTAGCAGTTCCTTTCATTACAAAAGAAAGTTCCAATATGTCCGTATTCTGGATCCCTGATAAAATATACGATCTGTCCTGTTTCCAAGGATTATTATTTCCGAAGATGCCAAGAATAAAAAAGAATGTCAAAAAGGGATTTATTTGAAGCTCTTTTGGTGGCAAATGAGGTGGAATCGACGTCAGCATTATATCGTCTGGATTTAACGAAGGCGTCGAATATAGACGGACGCCTGTCGAAGGGAAATTCTGTGGGGCTAGAACAAACGCTCCTTGTTTTCAAGTCGATGACAAATGTGATATTATTATGTTTATTGATGACGACATCAATAATGGCGTTGGCACGAACAGACGCTTCGCGTAAAAATAACGTATACTAGAAGATTTTATAACCAAAAATACTCGTAGCGCAAGATTTAAATTGCTCTATCTAACTGCCGCACACAGAGATATTTAATGATTACTTAAACCGCCACTTAGTAAAGATTTGACATACTTTTGTATGACAAAACTGTCAAAACCTTTACTAAGTGATGGCCTCATTAAAGCTCTCTGAGTGCGGCAGTAAGACTATACATGTACTTTATTGAATGTTTAAATACAGAAACACAGAAATCATGATCTGCCTAGCCTTTTCCCAACTATGTTGGGGTCAGCTTCCAATCTAATCGAATGCACCTAAATACCAGTTTTTTCATATGGGATTAGTGCGTTACTGACCTCCAAAACCATTAAAAACATTTAAAAAGTGACCAGTGTCGTGCAAAGTGAATGACCTCTATAAACAAAGGACGTGGTCATAAGTCACGTTCAATTCTACGACTTGTAAGATATTGATCAACAATTTGCGAGCCTACAGTAACAGTTTAGTTGGCGTGGAGGCGTATGCATTGGCATCGCCACTAGCTAAGAAGTCGTGAGTTCTAATCCAGCGGGCGGCGATTCTTTTTGTAATTGAAAATCACTTTTGTTTTGAATTAGTAGTGTCAAAGATTCTTTTTGACACTTTTTATAAATTTAAAAAGCTTTTTACAAAAAAGAGAAAGCTTGTAATATGTATAAAACGCCGCCGAAATCTTCTATGGAGATTGCAACTCCATCACGCTCCGAGTCTGATTTACCAAAACTCTGTGTGGAAGAAGGCTCATTGCTGGATATTAGCCCAATAAATATCACCCAGAGAGCAAAGCGTCGCCGGCAAACTAATGATGGTAGCCACTTGGGTAGCTTTGCCGATCAATTCTTGGATCTAAAGAACGAACTTAAATCCGACCTCAAGGAATTAATAAACGATTTAATGCGTTCTCAGAATTCTCGTATGGACAAATTTGAAAAGCATATATTGGAAATGAAATCCCACTGTACAACAATGGAAGAAACAAGCAAGGAAATTGAAAAATCTATGACAGCTATATCATCTGAATTAACTTTTTTGGAACGTAAAATTGCTAACATTGAATTAGACCGTAACAACATGGCGAAGAGGCTAATTTACATTGAAGAAAAACTGGATAATATTGATCGTAGCAGTATTCAAACTTGCATTGAGATACGTAACGTACCCAAGCGTCCGAAAGAAACAAAGAACTCCTTGTTCACTTTGGTTCAACATCTGTCCAAGGCACTGGATACTAACACTCAACTCTCGGACATTCGTGACGTTTCAAGATTGCCTTCCAAAAAGGAAAGCAAAACCTCCAACATCAACATCGAGTTTACAAACACCTTACATAAATGTAATTTTTTATTAGCCGCCAAGCAGTTTAACATCAAAAACTCCAATAATAAAATTAATTCAACCCACTTAGGCATTGAAGGACCTGGTAGCCCTATCTACATTGCTGAACAGCTTACAACTCTATGCAAAAGGCTTTTCTACACAGCTAGAAACTTCGCAAAGCAGAATGGGTATGCCTATTGCTGGACGTCAAATGGACGTGTGATGTTGAAACAAAATGCGGATAGTCAATACATTCTGGTAAAAAATGAACAACAACTGTTGCAAATGTTTCAGTCGAGTAAGGAGCAACAACCACCTCAAATGTCTCAACCTAATGATGCATGACTAATAACAATCCATCTAAAATATTTTAAATTTAACTTATTTTTCTCATTTTATATAATTTTCATAAAATATCATATTGTTAGTTATGCTTGCTTGTATACGTTTTTAATGTTAAATACACACTCACACTATCATATTCAAACATTCATATACATTACCTTCTACACATATGAAACCATATTATTATCACACACAACACGATCAAATTCCATCCAACATATCTCATACGTACTTTCAGACTTGCTTTCCAGGCCTTACATACAAAACTCGGACATTACCTTAATCAACCAATTAACCCTTACTCAAAAACCAATACAATGGTCGATAGCGTTTTAACATTACTGAACAATGTCGATGAAACATCAGTTTCTGAAGTTCATACGTGCACACCAGAACAAGTAAACCAACTTTTGGTCAACTCCAACAACTACATAAAAACTTTTTGTCAAAACATTAGGTCTATTAACTGTAACTTTTTAAGCTTGCAAGCATTTCTAAATCTCCTTTCTTTTGATAGTGAAGTCTTAGCTCTAACAGAATGCTGGTTACCTTGCCTGAGAAATCAGCAAATCCCTGAAATAGACAGTTATACCAGTCATAAAACCACGAAACATATTAACCAGAGTGACGGTGTGGTAGTCTATACAAAATCATTCCTTAATCCCACGGTAGAAGAACCAGACTTTAATAACTCAGCATCTGGGTTAATAATTAAGACTAAATTCGAAACAGCAGTTCTTTGCGTCTACCGCTCACCGTCTACTGATAATATAGACAGCTTTTTGCGTGCGCTAAATGATATACTTCCAACATTACAAGGCTTTAAATCTGTTATTTTCACCGGTGACATTAATATCGACATTGGGTCACCCCTAGATGCTCGCTCCCAAAACTACATAAATTGCCTGGCATTTCATGGTTTTCTTCCTGCTCACAACCTACCGACAAGAGGCAACAACTGCCTTGACCACACTTTTATACGAACAAAGCGTCCTGCAACCACTTTAATCTTTGAATCTACCATAACTGACCACTATTCTACCACCACCTTAGCATGCATCAAAACTAAAAACGCGCGGTACAAAAAATAACTACACTATAACTAAAATAAATTTTGATAGCCTAGATAAATATTACGAGCAGCTAGATTTCAACCCTATTATTCTTACAAAGGACGCAAATGCTGCCACGGATAGCCTGGTTAACCTACTGTCAAAAGCTATAATGGAGAACTCAACCACATCAATACAGTCAGCGAGAAAAAGGGTACTCAAACCTTGGATAACGCCCGGTTTGTTGAGATGTATCCGAAACAGAGATTTACTTCACAGAAAACTTAAGTTATCGCCAGACAACTTAATCCTCCATATGACGTATAAACGATACAGAAACTTCTGTACAAAACTCCTCAAAAAAGTCAAAAGGCAATACGACAGCGAACAACTAAAGAATGCAGGACAAAATACAAAGGCTCTCTGGACTGTTATAAAAAACATAACGTACTCTTCCAAAACAAAAGACACGCCAACTCAACTATTACTTAATTCACATTCCCCAACTGATTCCTGTAATAAAGTCAACAATTTTTTCGTCAGCATCGGCAAAGAGCTCGCTGATAAAATTATCGGCAGTACTGTGCAACCATCTCAAACGACCCTGTCACAGTCTCCTATCAGCATGTCTTCGTTTGTCCTCGAAGAAACTGACGATGCTGAAATTCTGAAAACTATACATTCTCTGAAATCTAGTGCAGCAACTGGCTGGGACGGGATCTCAGCCACCGTTCTGAAAAGGTACTCCGCTACTCTGGCACCTATTGTAAGCCACATTTTTAATATCTCTTTTCAAACCTCTGTTTTCCACTTCGTTTAAAAAGGCACTTATTCACCCCATCTTCAAGGGTGGCAATGGGAACTTAGCCAATAATTATCGACCAATTGCAGTATTAAGTGCTCTGTCCAAAGTAATGGAACGCCTCGTTAATAAAAGGCTGAGAGATTACTTAGAGCACTTTAATCTTATATCACACAGCAGTTTGGGTTTCGCGTAAAGGAGTCCACCTCTGACGCAGTACATGACTTAACGACTTTTATTGTTTCAAACCTTAATAACAATAAAAAGGTACTTACAGTGTTTCTAGACCTCGCAAAAGCGTTTGATACCGTTCCCATTAAAACCCTTTTACAAAAACTAGAAAATATAGGTGTCAGAGGTCCACAACTCCAATTTTTCCATAGTTACCTCACAGATCGAACGCAAGTCGTTAAAATAGGAAACCACGTAAGTGACGAGCTGCCTATTAAATACGGTGTACCACAGGGGAGTATTCTTGGGCCTACATTGTTTCTTGTTTTTATTAATGATCTCTGCAATCTCACCATTCCAAATTCTAAAATTGTCACCTACGCTGATGATACCGCAATAACATTTTTCGCAGACTCCTGGTCCGAACTTCAAGTTCAAGCTCAAACGGGTCTTAACTCCACGCTTGACTGGCTTCTGGCTCACACCCTCACACTCAACACAAGCAAAACCAAATTTATCACATTTTCTATTAGCTCAACATCCCAGCCAAAAAATCACTTATCCCTCACTGCTCCCACATGTCTCACACATATCACACATAATTGTAACTGCAGTCAAATAGAGTCTGTCAACAAAATTAAATACTTGGGTGTCATTTTAGATAACAATCTAAACTTTAAAGCCCACGTGGAAGCACTGACGAGTAAGGTACGAAAATTGATATTTATTTTTAAAACTCTTAGACATGTAGCCAACCAATTTATTATCCGCAATGTTTACTACGCACTTTGTCAGTCAATTTTATCTTACTGCATTTCTTGCTGGGGTGGGGCTTCTAAAACCACGCTACTTCCTTTGGAGATTGCACACAGGGCAATATTAAAGATTGCAACATTTCGACCAATTTTATTTTCCACCTCTCAGTTATATAAAAGTTGCAACGTCCTTAACGTACGACAGTTGTTTATTTATCATGCAATCTTGTTACAACATCGCTCTACTCCCTTTGTTAAACTTAAAAAACGTCGTAAAGACCTAATTTGTTCCCTTCCACAGACCCGCTACTCTTTTACGAAAAAATTTTTCTTCTATCTGGGCCCTTTTTTGTATAACAAAATTAATGCAAACATCTCAATTTATTGTTTATCTGTTCGGGAATGTAAATCAGCAGTCCGCTCCTACCTACTAGATAAAACGTATGAGGAAACCGAATCCTTGTTTACTGCACTATCATAAGTATGTCTCCTCGCAACACATATATTCTGAAAACAGGCACACACACACACACACACACACACACACACACACATCTCAAACACATATAGACACTTTCAAACACACATTTCACACCACATTCACATACCACACCTAAAATTATACCTATACTTTCAAGCATTTTCGTTAATTTTCATCTTTTTTGTTTTTATTTTCTTTTGTTTTGTGTTACTATAATTATCTAAAATATTGAATTGTACAAAAACACTAAGCCACTGATTTTCCACTCTTAGAGGGATAAGGCACTGATTCTCTTTACTACAGGCTATTGTGTAGCCTATCTAAGAGGACAGTACCCCCACCATTTTTGTAGCATACATGTGTTCATTTGTAAAGTGTAACTTTTTATTATTTTTTTTCTTTTTACTGTATTCACTGCAACACCTCTTGTGCAATAAAGTATTTCAATTTCAATTTCAAAAACCCAGTTAGTAGATACTGGTTGACCTGAGAGACCTTTTACCACTGTAAAAGATCTAAAATAGTAGGTAAGTAGTCTAATAGAATTGACTATATAAACGATTACGCCGCATGTTCGTGATAGGCTTCTGATTTGGACGGTGTACAGTATCACAGAGATTTGCAAGATGAAACTATGACCGAGTATATTACTGGCAATTTGTATTCGGTTTTTTATCGCTTTAGGTTCAAGCCTATTTTTGAATTGTTGGCTGAATAAACGATGACACATGGCTATCACTTACAGCTCATCAATATCAATGTGTTTTCTGTACAATTTTTACTCTTTGGTGATTTTAGTAAGCCCACATTATTCGGCACTTAGAGCCAGAAATTTCATTGTTTACATAATACTCGTACTATTCTTTGACAGTTATATGAAATTACTAAACCTCAAAAACTTGCCATATTTGATCAACATTTACGACTGTAGAATATCTGTCGACAAACTACGAGTCTTCGAATTATTTGTTCTAGGACATGCCGCGGTTTCATCTCCATTATGACCATTTTTGAGAATAGTGGTGATGAAATAAATTACACAAAGTAATGCTCCTCCCCGGGTTCGAACCGACGACTTATTGTATGTAAGTCGAGGCCACCACCGCAAAGCCGCCAATGCTTGTATGAGTACTTAAAATCTGTAAAACAATTTACACAAACTGACAAAAAAGCCCTATAACACGGCATTTTTTTTTACAAGTGGATTTTAAAAGTATTCTGTAGCAAGCCGTTTAATTTAAAAGCCTTTCAATAATGGACAACAATTCATTGATTAAAAACTAATAGCGATTGGCAGGACATACGTCGTGGAATTAAAAGGCTATTATTATCAGAATTTGGACGATGACTAAAAAATCATCTTGTATATCTTTGACACAGTCCATTTGTCGTTACTTTGGTTCCTCTATTCTTATCCACATTCGTACTCAAAACTTTCCTCACTCCTCTGCACTACATGTACATATTGCGACAACCGATTCCCACAAAACTTTTTAGTCAACTTCGCCACTTGCAGACTTTCTCCTAAACGTTTAAAAAAAAATTCAAAACTAGAATAATGTTTTAGATCTTCAGGCGTAGTGGTTGCCGGCTACCAAGATGATATTAACTATCTCCATTATTGATATCGGGCCATAAATTAAGAGATTTTTTTAAGTATTCTCTGCCTATAAAAAAAACTTTAAAATACCCGTTTTTAATTTTAGAAAACTTTGTCCCTTACTAGGAATTTCTCCTATGTATTGTGGGTGCGTTTACAACCATTTAAACTCACATACACAAACACCCAAACCCGGAACAACTAACTGTACGTGTACGTGCGGGGATCGATCCTGCTATACGCAGCACAGCAGTCTAATCGCTCAGCCACTGCACCAATCCTGTCGTCAGTCACTTAAAAAGCAGTCTTTAGCAAAGAACTTAGATATAAAGGAAAATGAAAGAACTTCCTTAATTTGTGTGATTCTGCTATGGGTGTTCTTGTTTTCAAGCTCAAGAAAGACGTCGAACTTAAATGGCAATGATGATGATGCATTTCCAAGTCTACAATCGATCATAATTTTGTCTTAACTTACGAAATGCTCTGTGGGTCCGGTAACTGGTGAATGATCCTGGGTTTGATTGACTGGTCCGACAATGTGTTATTGGTCTTTTCCGTCAGGTATTGCCACGGAGTCTCAATCTTACCCGGTTGATGGCTATGGACCCGCCATACATTATACTAGCTGATACCAGCGGCTTCACCCGCTACAACTCGAAAATTATACCACGGGAAGATAAAATGGATATAAAAACTATCTTGTGTTAATCCAGGTTATAAACTATATGTGTCCCAAATTTTATCTAAATCCGTTTAGTAGTTTTTGCGTGAAGGAGTAACAAACATACACACTCACACACTCACAATCTTTCGCCTTTATCATCAAGTGCGCTGGTGTTTGATATAAGTGTGGTGTGATGGAACTTAAAGATATCTAGCGAAATGTGGAGGTACCAATGTGTGCACGTCTGCCTCAACCTAAGCCTTAGGGTCAAACATAATGCCTTAGGATCTAAGGCATGATGTTTTGTTACCAAATGAAGCTATCTATAATTTTTAGGGTTCCATAGCCAAAGGGTTAAACGGGACCCTATTACTAAGACTCTTGTTCATCTATCTGTCTACCTCTCCGTCTGTCACTAGGCTGTATCTGATGAACCGTGTTAGATAGACAGTTGAAAATTTAACAGATCTGTGATGAATATCTCCCTTACATGAAATGTGTTTTTTTTACTCGTTTTTGCTCGATATTGATAACGGCAACAGGTACACGCTTGAAATATTCACAGCATATTTAGTTTTGTTTAAAAAGCATATTTAGTTATATAATCACTTTAAAAATAAATAATTAAATTAAAACAAATATTTAAAAGGCCCCTCTTAACTATTTGTTTTATTTTTATTTTAATCCTATACAACAAACGTGTTTTTTATGCCGTTTTTTTATAGATAATGATACGGAACCCTTCGTGCACGAGTCAAACTCGCACTTGGCCGGTTTTAAACTACTTTCCTTTGTAAAACTTCTCTTGTGAAAACCGCTAATTCTATAGCTCAACAGAGAAATTCATTAAAGCTCCAATGAATTTCTTGAAAACTCACAAGTGCATGAAGTGGTAATTCCATTCTTCTAAGTGTCAAATAATAGGTACCTAATTATTTAGCGGGCGTACTTAAAACTATAAGTTTCCAAGAGAGAATATATATAGGAGCTTGTAACTGAAAGAATATTGGATTTTTAATTGTCCTAAGGGAACTCTGAACTTTGCGGTAGATGTTGCGACATAATAAAGAACCATTTTTATATTTGAGCTTTACCTGATTGCTTCTTCAGTAAACTGTGAAAAAACTGTTTGTTTTTTAAAAAGTAGTGAGATCCATGTAAGTCAGTCAGTCAGTCAATATATTCAGTCCCTACTTAAAAATCTTTTATGTTTCAAATAAATAATTTAACTTGGCCACTGCATCACATTGGCCAATGCGATGGCGATTAGCATAGGTACATAATTAAAAAAAATAAAAAACACGCCTGCCATACCAAAATAAAAAAAACTGAAAACTAATACTTTTATTGCAGTCGGGGGACAATTTGCTGGATCAATTCTTTACAGGTCCCCGACTGCAATAAATAAAATAAGTTTTAGTTTTCAGTTTTTTATTTTCGAATAAATCTACGGGACCTTGTTCAGTCATCACTGAAACTGTTTGCCTTATTTTTATTTTTGTAGTTTAGTTTTTGACATGGCAGGCGTGTTTTTAATTTTTTTTAATTATTTGTACTAATCAATAAAGAATAAAGAAGCTCACAAACATACAAACATACATGAACGCTAAAACATAACACTCTTTTTTGGGGCAGTCGTATAGATTACAATGGCCTGTTTAACATTGGCGAATGCGATGTGATGGCCAATTCAATCTATTTATTTAAAACATTAAAGATTTTTAAGTAGGGACTGACTATATATACTGAATTGGTATTACATGGATCTCAATATCTGAGTTGCGCGACTTCGCTTTTTTTACAAGTTTTGTTTTTAGTGGGATCTCATTTCTTTTTGTAGCGTCTCTCATTCTATCTTTTTCGTTTAATGAATCAACTATACATAGCACTGCCGTGCCCCCAGATCGGGTATATATGAGTAATAAAAACTTCAATTTCATCAAGGTATACGTAAATATTACTTTAAAAATTCCCCCAATTTCTCACCATTTGATCAAACAAATGTAAATCAGTCAGTCGGATTCTCAAAAAATAAATGTCATTATAACTTCGAAAATATAATTGTGGAACACATCTTCCATTCCGGCAATTTCCTCTAAAATTGCATTACATTTTTGAAGGAGCTCTTAGGTTTTTCGCGGTTTTCCCTGCTGTGGCAGCTGCATAGCAATCGCCGCCAAATATTCATTCTGTATCGCATCGTGCTCCCATAAGTAAAGTATGAAGTGAACACAGGTGTTTTGAAAATGGCGCAATTGGAAAAATTTCATAATCTCATTCTGCGGTTATATATTTTTATTTTTCTTTGTGGGGCAACGGCGTGTTGTATCCGGCTTAATATTACCTGAAACTGCTTTGTAAGCTCTGAGATATTCCAATTAGGATTATGCAAATGTGCATGTTTTTTTCATGAAAATATTGTTATACATACAGGGTGTAAATTAACCCTTCACACATACGTTAACCAAGCATTCTGTACATTAAACTAAGTACCTCTACGCAAAAAAATTTGCTGGGAAACGCTTTTTTTGGGGTCGAAAATCTCATTTTACCGTAAAACTCAATGTAGCACTCTTAAAACATTGTGCTAGTGGATGCTTTAAATAGTAAACGGGGCATGGAGGTAATTTAAGTAAAGTTATAACCTGAAAAAATGTGGAATGAAAAATTTGGAACTTTGATCCCCAATATCTCCGAAACTAGGGGGTTCCCAGGTATGGTCTAGAACAAAAAAATATTGCAGTGGTGGGGAGAACAAGTGCCCTTAAGGATACTTATGCACCCTTTATTATGTAGGTATGTACCACCATTTATTTTTCATAAATATTGACTAGCTTATTATTAAATTACATGCTCTCAAAACGATTAACTTCTACTTACTAAAACCACCCATGTTAGCCTTAGCCCTATATGTCAAGGCCGCGGTATCTCTTACAACATCCCGCAGCCCCTACGGGCGTCAGGCCTGAGTCCCTGCAGTGGGAAAATTATAGGCTGATGACGATGTATTTTTTGGAGTGTAATCGACAGTATATTCTGTTGTTATTTCTTGAGGAAACTGGTCTTCCTTCCCAGCGGGCGGAGGAGCTCGTGGCTACATAGAAATAACAACCACTCGGGTTAATCTTGAGGTTAAGCCGTGCTTGTCTAGGTTGGTTCTTGGATGGCTGACCCCGCTACACATCGAGTTTCCGCCATTGGTCCCGTCTGTCATCAGTAACTGTAGATCTTTGATAGTTGTTACAGGTAGTCAGTGAATGAATGTTATGAATGTATGGGTTGACAATGGAATGTTGATAATATGATGCTTTATATAATGTTGATAAGGCAAAGTTGAAAATATATACATAGATATAATTAATTGTTAATTTGAATAATATGTGGGTTAGTAAAGTAGTGTTGATGATTTTTAATACGATTTGTTGCATCCACGTCGAATCAAGTTCATATGTTCTTTGAATCAAATTTATATATTTTTTTTTATTTATGGTAGAATAAAAGGCTTTTAATTTTTATTTTATTCATTTTATTTTATTACAGGTAGTCAGTGACGCGAAATTCTAAAAACAAGTCTTGCCAAAGGATATAGTATTACTCCAGTACTAATGGGATTTTGGAGGACAGATAGGTAGTCGTTCTATGTAAAATACAGGTATTTAGTATTCAGATGATATACAGCTCACACATTTCCACAGAGGTTCTGCGGAAATGTGTGAGCTGTATTATCAATCTTCCTACAGTGTTTCCACCACTAGGACACAGGCCTCTGTGCGCTGCAATGCTGATAATATGAAAGTGGTATCTGTTTGTTCTGGCTAATCTCCGAAACGGCTGAACCAATTTTGACTGTTTCTTCTTCCTTTTTTATTTCATTTTTAAATATTTAAAAAACCTTTTTGTTTCTTTTATTCATGTTTGACTTGTTTGAACGAATGCAACTTACAACTTTCACACAGAACAAACACAAAGGCACATAAAGTCAATTATATTTACAGCTTAATCAATACAAGAACACCACGAACAGATTAAAGCATATATTACAGAGATATCTTCCCAATCGATATCTAATCGAATATTCATCATTTCGCAGCTACATGCCCATAAATTGTTCCTAAAGCAGCTATCTCAATGTATTGCGTCGCGCGATGAATCTCCAATATCTACTATTGTTGTTAACACCATCAAAATCCGGCTTTCACACTAATGTGTTTATTTATAAACGATTTCCTTCCACCCTTCTTTGTAAATATACTGAACTTACTTTTGAGGCGGTATTGCAGCGGTTGAACGGTCTAACGTTCTATTTGGTACGACTCTCACAAATCGGGTGCTGATTTTTTAATAATTACGTAAAGACTACAACTTTGTCAAAATACAGGCTTCAAAGATAAGCTTTTTTCATAATCCTTAGATGAGATATTTCTGAAACATCAGAGGTATCATGTCTTGGCAGTCCGTATCACCACTTGGCTGGCTTGGTTTGGCGGTTACCAAACTAAAATTGCGGTTACTGACCCCAAGAAACCATCAAATATATATTATTTATGCTAGCTTTCTCTGTCTTATCTTCTCCTGGACAAACGTCTCCCTCCAACTTTTTCAAAACCAAGTATACTAACTGCGGTCCATTGTTTGTTGGCAAACAATTTAATGGACCGCAGCATAGCATACATAGCATGCATAGCTTGGACATCTGTATGTTAGTCAAAGATCAAGTCTGTGCAGTATAGATTAAGACGGGGAGAATACACAATCATGTTCATGAGTTTGCGTTGTCCTTTACCACGTTGAAATTTTACAATATCAATCAATAATAAAATGGGTAGGTTTTTTTCTGTTAGAATTTGAAATCGGTAAGTGTGAGCAACCGTTTTAAAACATATCCCGTGTGATTTTCGCCCTATAACCACGCTTTCACACACACAAACAAACGAAACCGTTTTTTAATTTTCTTTTATTCCCTAAACTACGTATTGGGGGTTTATTCTGAAACACTGTAAAGTTTTATCAATTAAAAAAACAGCGTAGGTATATTAATTTTATTAACCTAGTACCGTTATTTAAGTTGAATATTTATGTGTTTTGTGACAACTTCCTATATGACGCGGATGCAAAACTACACTTGGGTACTTGACAACAAAAATCTAATTAGTCAGTCAGATAGATATCCAAAAATATTGGACACATATTTTTTCTTTTTTCAAGTAAACAAAAAATTAAAACGATGCGATGCAGTGCTTTAGTTACCATTACGGACTAAACATATTTTTTCTAGTCAGGAAAGTAGCCATTTGTTGACCAAAACTTACCAAACCAGGCAAATTTTTTGCTATTCTACCAACTAAATAATTTATTGGAAAACAGATTTTTGCTGACAAGACTTAGCGGTGCCGTTCACACGGGTATGACCCCTATGTTTTCACACATTCCGTATAACAGAGAATGGGGGATGTGAGGGGATGATAATGCTATAATGGGAAACGGCTAATGTGGCGTGAGGGTGCATTTTCGCATGCACTTGTATAATATCAATGGATTAGTCATATGTTTATATTTTACGGGTTATTTGTACTTTACTTCAAACACGTCCGGTGATTATTCATGATTTTTTCTTTAATACTCGTAAATAATATTATTCACCCTCGTGGACGTTGAAAAATATCCCAATAAACTTTCATACCCTATTAAGCTCACTTATAGGTTGAATTTACAAAGAAAAAAATACTGAAACCTTCCTCGAGAACCACTTAATCCATTGTTGAAAACAACATGAAAATCGGTGCAGCAGTTTTGATAAAACAAAAAATACGTAGGTATCCAATATTTTTCGATAATCTAACAGACAGACTAAATAAAATCACAATTTTTTAGTCAGTAAACATACCTATTGAGAATGGGCCAATTTTAAACATTTTTACAAGTTCGGCGACCAAAACAGACCTAAACAAAGCAACATAGGACAGCAATATAATTTCGCAAGCTACATTTATCAGAGGAAATTAAAAGAAAACAATTAATAGCCCCGGGTCATTTGTGATCCATCTAAAGGTGCTTTTACCTGAATAAAATATTCATTACCCAATGTTTTTTTAACGTTTAGGTAGGCGTTCTATATAGCTTATAGGGATAGCCCCTAATGTACATAATGCGGCCGCCACACACTCGACGAGTGGCATGGGAAGTAGCGAGGAAAGGAGGCAGAGACATAGTGTGGCCACTTTACTCGTCATGCCGCACGTCATGCTCCTCGTCCTGCCCATCGCTCCCTATGTTGTCGGTTTTTGTTTTTGTAGGAGCGTCGCGATAAATTGCGCGAGTAGAGCAATGTGGACAGAGCGGGCAACATCGCGGCAAATAGCGGCAGCGCGAGGAGCATAGCGATGAGCAGCGCAAGGAGCATAGTGTGTCGGCCGCATAAAACCTTTCGAAACAATGCAATGGATGGTTGGAATAGTCAAAATAAAAAATAAAAACTAGTCAAGTGCAAGTCAGACTTGCACATGAAGGGTTTCGTAGCACGACTTGGTCATGGTTTGCCTGTAATATTTACAGGATTTAATATTTAAGTCGGGGATGCCACCACTGGGCCACCGCTGCTCTCATGACCGATGATTTAAGCAGCAGTAATAAGGTTGAAATTCGTTGTAGACACACGAAACACTGTCGACACACAGCTACTTGTTTAGGTTCTCTGGTTGTAATGACGGTGGCAATTGATGGAAACATAATTTTAAATTAGTGGGACTTTCGGGTTCTCTACTCATCCACTTAGTGGAAAGGATTTTCACAACGCAATACACTTACGGAACCAATTTGTAGAAATCAATGTCCAGACGTTTATGCCGTGTAGTAGATTGTTGGTGATTTTAGAAATCTGGAGGAGGTATATTTTAGGAAGTTTGGAAAGGTAAACTAAGTGGTGTGTGTGTTAAACGGGTAAATCTACCGATTGTTTTTTTAGAGTTCTGTACCTGAAGGATAAAACGGGACCCTGTTTTTAAGACTCCGCTGTCTGTCCGTCGGTTTGTCTGTCACCAGGCTGTATCTCATGAACCGTGATAGTTACACAGCAGTTGAAATAGGGATGTTATCTGACTAAAAAAATATGAATATGTTTACTGGCCACAGTGGTCGCCAAAGTGCTGGACAGTCTGCTTGGTCAGCACCTGGATAAGCACGTCTCGCTAAACGACGCGCAGTTCGGTTTCAGACCCGGGCTTTCCACCGAAAGTGCTATCCTGTGCCTCAAGCAGACTGTACAGTATTACACAAGTAGAAAGACCCCAGTCTATGCATGCTACCTCGATTTATCGAAAGCGTTCGATCTTGTATCGTACGATATTCTATGGGATAAATTAAGGGATGAAACTTGTCTACCAAGGGAAATTGTGCTATTATTTATGCATTGGTATGACAATCAGAAGAATTTTGTAAGATGGGCAGGCTCTCTTTCGGGGGAGTATGGGCTGGAATGCGGGGTGAGGCAAGGGGGGGTTACCTCTCCCACGCTTTTCAGCCTGTATGTCAACCGGCTGATCGATGAGCTCAGCAGCACCGGCATAGGGTGTCATATAGATGGAGTGTGCGTAAATAACATCAGCTACGCAGACGATATGGTGCTGCTGAGTCCGTCGATTGGAGCCTTACGTAAGCTCCTGAAAATTTGTGAGTCCTACGCGGTGGCTCATGGGCTCAAATACAACGCGAAAAAGAGTGTAATAATGATTTTCAGGCCGGACAACAAGCGATACACATTCGTTCCGAATTTCACTCTGAGTGGTACAGCTCTAAATAAAGTCGAGCAATTTAAGTATTTGGGCCACTGGGTCACCGAGGACCTTAAGGACAGTGTGGATATCGAAAGGGAGCGCAGAGCGCTGTCTGTCCGATGCAACATGTTGGCCCGCAGGTTTTCACGGTGCACGGGGACTGTCAAAGTTGCGCTTTTTAAAGCGTACTGTCAGTCCTTTTACACCTGCAGTCTGTGGGTTAACTATACACAGCGGACATACAGCGATCTGCGCGTTCAATACAATAACGCGTTCCGGGTGCTGATGGGGCTGCCGCGCCACTGCAGCGCCTCCGCGATGTTCGCGGCGGCTGACACAGACGGCTTTGCGGCCATCATGCGCAAACGATGCGCATCTATCATGCGCCGCACGCGCGACAGTCCCAACAAAATCCTGTGCGCGTTGGCGGACCGGTGGGACTCTCCGATACTGGCGCGATGGATACGGCTGCATGCAGTCGTTTAGTGATTTGCCGCCATTATCGGGAAGTCCACCCGGACCTGCTACTTTGTTTAAAATTCCATTATTTATTACTAACACTAGTTTGTAAGCTCGCAATTTTACTAACAAATATGGATGTAATTTTAGGATGAATCTGAAATAAATGATTATTATTATTATTATTATTATTAGTCCGTCTGTTAGATTATCGAAAAATATTGGATACGTATTTTTTGTTTTATCAAATCAATGAAAACGATTTGACTTGGGGTTTGTGACGTCATTCACCGGTAAAAAATGTCATACTAATGTCTTAAAATATGACGTCACACGACGTCACACGAGTTTTCAAAGCACTTTATCGTCTTCATTGATTGTTTAAGTGAAAAAACGAAATTAATACACATGTCCAATATGTTTTGGAAATCTATCTGACGGACTAATTAGTTTTTTTTGTTAACTACCCTATTAGCTCTTGCAAGTAGATAGGTAGCGATGGTACAGCCAAACAAGCTACTAAGTATACAGCCAGCTAACTTGCATTTAATTTTACGATTATACAGACACATTTAGAAACTGATGTCAAACGATACAGCGTTTGACATCAGTCGCTTAATGCGAAGCGCTTTATTAAACAAAATTGTAATCAATATTTTCAGTGTACTAGAATTAAGCCGGCTATATATTACATCATCATTATAATATTATTTCATCTTGACCTATATATTACATCCCGCGTTTGAGATGTAATATGTATTTTAGCACAGTGTGAACGGTCATGTTCAAAATGTATGACGAGCGATAAAATATTACATCTCAAGATGTAATATATATCCCATAGTCAAAGCTGGCTTTATAAAGATTTCTGACTGTACAACGACCAGCACTGTGACACTAGTCTTAAATGTTACCTTTAGGCTTTGCACGTGATCAATTTTACTAAAGTTTTATTTTTAGGCATTTCTTATTTATTTATTTAAACTTCATGTACAAGTGTGGTACTAAGACGGACTTTCATTCGGCATTCTCTACCAGTCAACCTTTGGGTCATTTGAGGTTTGTTCATTTCATATATGTATTAATTTAATTTCTGGTTTGTTGTTAATACTTATCAATTTCTTTTAACCTCTGTGAGGCCAATATTTTTCTTTCTTTCTTTCTATCTATTTTGTTCACTTTATAATTCATTTTTATTAAATTGTCTTTAAATCGGGGGCACAGTTTTGCCGCATCCACAGTTTTATTGTTTCATCTACTCCTTTCTTTTACCAATAGTAATGTAACCTGGTGGAGGGGCCCGTTTCTGTAGCATCTGTTCAATTTTCCCGCTTTACTAGATCTTGTTTCGGCTCAGATAGGAAAGTGTTCAGCCTACGGATATTGGTGCTATACTCATTATGATAAAAGGTTCAATATTGAGATACCTTTGCTGTTTATACATTTCTGTTTTTGTGTTTTTGTTTGGTTTGAAGATTTGATTCATTGCTGGAAGTATTTTTTACTGCGTACGTAACGATGTGGATTTATTTATAACATAACATCACATATATAGCCCACTAGGTTTAGGCAGATATGTACCTTATAGCACACTCAAATTTGGTTTACTGTCTTTCGCCTAGGTGATATCACCCAGTTATTATTAGTTGTTTGTTAAAGTAGATTTTTTGCAAATACTACGTGCATTTGTAATATTTGAAATAGGCAAGAACAAGTAGGAGGTAAGAAACAAGGATTGTTAAGTTTCACAAACTATCAAGAGGCCAGAAACATGAGAAGATATTGTATTGTTAATACGGCTCAGTCGCAAAAACAAATTCCTAATCAAATTGATATGCATTTCTAATAACATGCAGTATGCAATGATGATACTACTACTTCACCATTCTGGCCAGGGATCAACCAGGAAGTAGTTTTGTAAGACTTCTAATATCGTACAAAAAAAAAGTATCTTGTTTCTGCTAACAACTTATTGTGCACTTCTTTGGCAATATAGTCTTACGAATCCCAGTCAGACTGTTAAAATAAAAGGACATGAAGAACAACTTTAATTCACACAAAAATACAAAACTTGCAAGCATTGTGACAAAACCGTAAGTACCCCTTCGGGGCTGCGGGTTGTACACTAGTTACCGCGGCCTCGACATATAGGGCTAAGAAGGAACATGGGTGGTTTTGAGTCAGTAGAAGTCAGACACTCCCTTTCGCTCTGCCCAAGAGCGGGAGGGGTAATTTTATGATTTACCACGCCCCAAAAAAAAAAAAAAGTGTGCTCGTACCATAATTATAACCGTAATGTATTATTATGCCCGTCGAGGCTGCGGGATGTTGTAAGAGATACCGCGGCCTTGATATATAGGGCTAAGAAGGAACATGGGTGGTTTTTAGTCAGTAGAAGTCTAATAAATGTCTTTAAACCGAAGTCTGACACTCCCTTTCGCTCTGCCTAAGAGCGGGAGGGGTTATTAATTTGATGATTTTACAACCTCAAAAAAAATGTATACTCGTACCATATAACCGTAATGCATTGTTAAGAACTCGGATTGTCTCAGGAACAGATACAACTGAACTGATAAATCAGTACCCTATTTGCGTAACACACAATGTGAGATACTTTCAGGTAAATTCATAATTCATCATATTGTCGTTTGTTTGAAACATCGATTATTCGAAAACATAAATAACGCAATGAATATTGTTGAATTATTGTCCTGATGAATGACGTAGTGATTGTGAGTGTTACTCAATTACCAGGCAACCTTTCATTGGGTTCTTTCACTTTTTGTGTGTTAATTTTTTGCTTCAATAGTATTTGTACCAGCAGCCATTAGACGATTGACTTTGAAGACTTAAGGGGCAAACACGTTACTCCATCTGCGAAGCAGTGATGCTAGCGAATGAGCTGGCTGAATGTGAGAGGGTGCGAACCTCTTGTCCCAGCCACCACGGAAGACGCCCCGGGCGTCGTGGGCCACGTGATGGCTTCCGGCCACCATAGGCGCGGCCCTGTGGACGGTGAGTTATGGGCTAGCTAGGTCTTATGACGAAGACAGGCCGTATCGACGGCGCGTTCGTGTTCCTCACGCGCCTCGTGAAGATGTCAGCACATGCACGTGGAAGGCGCCCGCGAGGGCCGATGCTCGTCGGGGCTGCGGGGTTTTCTAAAGAGATACCGCGGCCTTGACACATAGGGCTAAGAAGGGACATGGGTGGTTTTTAGTCATAAGAAGTCGGACATTTCTTTCCCCTTTGCCTAGAGCTTCTGGAGTCATTTGATGATTTCCCACACTTCAAAAATAAGATATAACGGGAGTGCAAAGTTTGTATGGAAAATAGTAATTTTTGTAGTTTCAGCCACATGCGCTTCGATTCCGCGTCGACATCCACACGGAATCGAATTGCACAATCGACTAAAAAGGTGAAGGATATAAATGTTGATGGATGGAGAGGGAGAGGAAGGCCAAAGAAAGGATGGTGGGATTGTGTGAGGAACGATATTAAAGAGAAAAGAGTAGATGCCACTGTGACGTCTAACAGGGAAGAATGGAAAAAGAAAACGAGTTGCGCCGACCATAAATAGAATGGGATAAGGACAGGAAGATGATGGTGATGAATCTACATCCACGCGACACGTGACATAATAATTCTGGCTCAAGTTTCCACTGTGATTACACCATGAGGCATACAAATACCATGCTAAAACAAACGAACATTTCAAAGCAACATGGTTGAGAAATCCACAAGAAACAGGTTCAATTTTATTTTATTTACAACAGGACACTGAAAAGACAAAGTTCTATGTTCTTGACTGCAACTAACTTGTAAATACAGAAGTGAATTTTGCGCCATGTTGCAAGAGGGTTGTAATGAAAAAGTTTCTGGCAAAAGTTAGTGACGAAACTTTAAAAGCTGTTAATCTGGACATTCATGTTTGCTTCGGAAACAAATTGGAGTATATAGATACACCATTAATACAGTGTTTTTTACCAAGGTATTGGTAATTAAAACGCAAGAAATATTTTGGAATGTTTTATTGTCGAAATAGCCTAAACTACATGCATACAATTTGACTGTAGGGGGTAGTTGGCGTAGCAACTAGGTAAAATAAATGGACCAATCACGAGTAAGCCAATGCGCGGGTCCCCAGTCGTATGTGTAGCTACTGACGCATGACGTCACGCACTTCGGCGCGGTGGAACAGACTTATACGCGCGTGGCCGGCGCGGACGCCTCAATGTAAGATACGCGCAATTTAGTTCGCAACTAGCTTCATCCCACAATTTCATCCGCTAGGAAAACACAAATTATATAACTTTTCGGAAGTCGGTTAAAAAGGGGTCTATAGCTACACATCTATTAACCCGAATTCGTTCCAAACGAATCCAGGTTCGTATCAAAACGCTCCTACAGGCCAAACTGCATTTTTCAAGTACTACTATCACGACCCCCTTTCAAAATCCCCCTATGAATCAGGGAACATTACAGAACCCCTCAAATCAAACTCTAACAAAGCTCGTACAGTCATGAGAACAAAAATATATTTATTTTTAAAGAAAGGTTATTATTGAGGTTTGATGTCTTCCTTCCCCTGTACAGAAACAGTAGTCAAAGAAGTATCAATAGAATTATTAGTCAAAATCTCCTCAGAAATAGTAGTAGAATTCTCATCAGAAATAGTACTAGAAATATCTTCAGAAACAGTAGTATTTTCCATTGTAGATTGTGTAGAAGTCGAAATAGTCGAGTTCTTATGTTCACAGCCAATGTATATGTTGACGGATACGGGAAGCCCGTAGCTTGATTTGATGCGAACGACTATGAATTTTTTCCTTAGACCACCGCGGACAATGGTTGTAATAGGTCCTTGGCCCATTCCTAGGCGGTCAACCACCCTAAAGTATGTAATCTGTAAAAGAAAAATAGAGAACATCAATCTGCATAATACACATGCCTCTTTCGACCTAAGTATACAGAAGCAAAATAATTCCTATTCTTTTGAAATAGACTTATCTATCCATTATTTTCCTGACTTTTCACCTTGAATAATAAAACTACGTTGGCAAAAAATAAACAGTTCATTATTTATTTACTAGTTGTTGCTAGCGGCTTCGCCCGCTGCAGCTCGATAATTATCCCAAGAGAAGATAAAATCGGGATAAAAGCTGTCCAATGTGGTTATCCAGGTTATAAACTATCGGTGCACCAAAAATCTTATACAAATTAGTTTAGTGGTTTTTGCGTGAAAGAATAACAAACATTCATCCATACAGACATACTTACAAACTTTTGCGTTTATAATATTAGTAGGATTTATTAATAGGCAAACAAACAGCTATTTTAACAGAGCTAGATGATTTTCATTATCTTTCGTTCCAATGTTGCAATGTTGCTGCGCTGCGTGTCGCGGGTTCGATCCCCGCACGGAACAAATATTTGTATGACCTACATAAAGGGTGTAAAAGTACCCTTAACGCAAACGAAGGGCACTTGTTCTCCTCACCACTGCGATCATTTTATTGTTCTAGACCATACTTGGGAACCCCCTAGTTACGGAGATATTGGGTGTCAACGTTCCAAAATTTTCACAGCTGTTTTTGTAAATACTAGTTTTTTAGGTTATAACTTTACTTAAATTACCTCCATGGCCCGTAACTATTCAAAGCATTCACTAGCACAATGTTTTATGATTGCTACATAGAGTTTTACCGTAAATTGTGATTTTTGACCCAAAAAAAAAGTCGTTTCCCAGCAAAAATTTTTGCGTAGGGGTACTTAGTTTGATGTAGAGAATACTTGGTTGACGTTTGCGTGAAGGGTTCATTTACACCCTGTATACTTATAAACTTTCGCGTTTATGATATTAGTAGGATTTATAAATGGAAAATCAGCTATTTTAACAGAGCTAAAACAGATGATTTTCATTGTCTTTTGTTCCAATAAAACAGAGCCTGGAGATCAGTCTTACAGGTCCCGAACCCACTATAGACTCCAGTTCTCACAAAGGTTACAAATTTAATTTGATTTGGTATAATATGAACCATTGTCTGTACCTTTTTGAGAGAAATAAATCATTAATGTTGAATTTTCATTTGACTGTGCCAAACATAACATAACATCATGCCCCAGAAATGTTAGGCAGAGGTTTACCCAACACACAACCCACATTGCGCCAGCTACGATCAAGTCCCATGTAACGCGACTGCCGTGTATACGGTCCTGTGTTTTCAAAAGTGTTATTGGGTTTTTCCATTAGGAATTTCTCAGTCGTAGCCACGGATTCTGGCTTTGAGCCTGGTTAATGATAAAAGGCTCACCCTCCTATTACATTGGCATTTAAAGTGTGCCATCATCATCATTTTAGCCAAACGACGTCCACTGTTGCACATAGGGTGTTGGTGGTGAAGGAGATGAAAGTGTGCTATAGTTAATTATATTTAAGTGACCAGGTATAAGTAAGACTATACTAAATATATAAACTAAACTAACCTAAAAAGTGCCCACAGTCTTTTTAAGGATATTTCCAAACGCCTTGTTGACGCTTCCTCTGACCCAAGGGCTGGCTTTTTCTTTGGCCAGAGGCTAAGTGTTGCCATACAACGCGGCAACGCTGCCAGTCTCTTGGGCACTTTACCTACTGACAGCGTTGAGGAGGAGCTTTTCGATGCCCTTTTATAGTTAGTTTGTTTTTAGGTTAGTTTAGTTTATATATTTAGTATAGTCTTACTTATATCTCAATGTAAAATGATTAATTTTATAGGAAACTAAATAAATTGGCTAGTATTTATAAAGTCTACTAGTGACCAGGTTTCTAAATATTATTTTTATTTTTTCAATCATTGCCCCACACTAGGAATTTTTCCTGTATCGTGGGTGTGTGCACATACATAAATACCCAGACCCGGAACAACTATCTGTAGGTCATACAAATATTTGTTCCGTGCGGGAATCGACCCCTTGATACGCAGCGCAGCAGTCCATTGCTTGAGCCACTGCAACCGTGCCGTCAAACAAAAAAATTATACGACATGATTGCTTGATTACATGAGCACAGCCGCGGATACAGTTAGTTCTAATGTAAAACAAAATCATCATCAATTTAGTGCGCTAGTGAAGTGTTACTAACATACTTTTAAGTTTCTATCAACTAACACACATTGTATTTTATAATATTTATGTTAGTCTGTAAGGTATTTATCTATGGGCCTTAGATGCCTGAAAATAAATGGATTATTATGGATATTAAAACTCACTGGACACTTGAACAGTCTTCCGTAATCTGCAGTCGTACCACCAAAAGGCGCTGCATCCTTATAAACAGTATCCTGAGCAACTAAGACATCATTCGGCCTGAACATACCAACGTAGAAGTCCCTGCATGTTGCGATTTGTATAAAAACCATGAAACTTATTAAAGACCATAATGGCTTCATTGTACCTTTTACATTAGAATTCAAGTGTTGGTGGTTACATATTCAATAAGGACAAACGTGGAAACTAACTATTAAATAATTTAATCACACTATATCACACTAATAATCACACTAATATTATAAAGGCGAAAGTTTGTGAGTGTGTGAGTGTGTATGTTTGTTACTTCTTCACGCCTAAACAGCTAGAGCGATCTTAATACAATTTGGTATGGAGTTAGCTGACACCTTGGATTAACACATAGGATACGTTTTTTATCTCGATTTTATCCTCGCGTGGGATAATTTTCGAGATGTTGCGGGCAAAGCCGCTAGCAACAGCTAGTTATATTATAAAGCCGAAAGTTTGTGAGTGTGTATGTTTGTTACTCTTTCACGCAAAACCTACTGAACGAAAGTGGATTAAATTTGGTACACAGATAGTTTAAAACCTGGATTAACACATAAGATAGTTTTTATCCCGACTTTATCTTCCTGTGGGATAATTTTCGAGTTGTAGCGGGCAAAGACGTTGGCAACAGCTAGTTGTTTCATAAATCGTTGGAACTGAAAATTTTATCGCGATTTTCATGGTTATTAATTAGTTTTTATTACGAGGTAGGTATTAAGTAGGCACTTAGCACCCACTTTAAGTACATATTATGTACTTGAATGTCGAAAATTAAAATACCTACGGGTAAAATATCAACGTTCAAAATACCGAACGACCGTAGAACCGATTTAGTATATAATTGTCGAATGGTTAGACTGATAACCTACGTCCATTATATATGTAAAATCTAATTATCGACAAACATGACATCAAAATCACGGTAATAATATCATACAGTATTTTCCAACTTGATAGAAACAGACGAATCGACGCCTCGATTTTGGGATGCGCTCGAGCTCGAGATGCAGACAGTCGCGACTGTACCACAGTGACGCACGGACGGTGTGTTGTATTTTTTAACAAAATAAATTTAAAAATAATTTTCACTAAATATAAGTCAAGTACATATTTAATATTTATTTATATACTTTTCAACTTACAACTAACATCCTACAGGTCTTTACGTAATTCGTTAGTATGGCAATCAATTAACAAAAAAATACTTATACGTTTCTTACAAAATTAATGTACAACTAAACACAAATTTAAAAAACAAACATAAAATCATGAATATTCTGTATCCTCCAGACTCCAATTTCATTCATTGTCGTTCCATAAATCCAACAAAATTTTATACTCCAATCGTAATTCTTTTTCGTAGATAATCTATAATACTTTTCGAGGGCGACTGATCCCTGCCAAATAGCTCGTAAATCTGTCGGCCAATAAAATTTTTGTTATAGGTACCCCGTTCTGGGTACTTCAGTGCACCTGTCACTGATGTTGCTATCTCGCTTACACCGAAATCGGAAAGTTAAGTTACGTCCACAAGTGTCCACAAGTCTTTATTGACTTATAACTTTCTTGTAAGCTATGAAGTGAATTGTTCACACTTTGTCCCACAGCTGGGCAAAGGCCTCTCCCATGTCTTTCCAACTCTTTTGGTGTTATGTCTTCTCCGGCCAATCAGTCACGCACGAACAAGTTCAAATCAACACGACAGCGTCTTTTGAGCCTGCCTCGGTGACGACTGTCTTCAGGTGTGACCCAGTGTGTGACGATTCTGGCCCATTTGTCCTGACCCATCCTGGAAATGTGACCCACCCAGTAGCATTATAACCTCGTGGAATTATCGCCAACATCAAAAATCTAAATTCCGTAACGTAAATTCAGTGTGAACAGATCCTTACAAGTCAGATTTGTAATTTCAAGTGAAGATCTACTCAGGTTTATTACAGTGGGACTTAGATTCAAAGTTACATTAACCTTTTCGATTCAATTATACGAGTAGCTCAAAATAGACAAAACGGATTTTTTTCAAGATTGATCTGCAGGGCTATTGCGTATCTTTTAAATGTCAGTGGCTATCATATTGTCCATGGACTGACTGTCAAATTGGTTATGGTTTAGTACAAAATGGAACCATTTGACAGTTAATTGATGGACACTATAATTATGTTAGCCACATAGCTAGTAGAATATATTTATAGATTATAGCTACTATTAAGCTAAAACTTTTACTTATGGTCAAAGTATATACCAACACTTTGTAACGTCGCACGTTACCTTTTGCACAAAACAAAACATAAACTAAATTAACAATAAAAACAGCAACATTCCAATGTTTACTTTCATCCACCTGTCAAGGAACCGCAGACGTCAAAATATAATAACCATAGAAAATTACAAGTAGTGCGGTAGCAAATAGTAATTACTAAAAGCACAAGATGCATCAACTATCGGGCGCGCGAGTGAGGATTTATCTATGGGCTCGCGTATGTCCCATCTCTATCCAACGCTGCCAACGCGATCTTTTCGTTTGACATTAGGAATTTTGGTTTTTCCCGAAGCGGTCACACGTCTCACCATATCTAAATTATATGTGATTTCACACGTGTCTTAACTCGCCATTATCCGGGCCTAAAACAATTGCCTACCTAATCAACATAATTCTCCGCCATCGAGCAATTAAATTCGGTGTCTTTGAAACCCCCATACTGGGTAAGTGTTGGATAGCATGATATGTGTATATTTTGTGTTCTTTGTCCTTATAGGTTAACTTGGCATGTATGCTTAATTTTATCTATTTTAGTGTACGCTATTTCATGTATTTCATTTCAATCTAATGCCTTCAGCTCAATGCATTTTGATTTTTTCGTGCTTCACACTCAAAATGTGCTATCATGCCTTATTTTCACTCTTCCCACATGTAAACTCCGTCTGATTGTGACAATCCACCAACACCTTCATTAGTGCATTATTATTGCTGTTCGCTCTGCTTGGCTTGGTGTCGCAATCGGCGGAGTTGGCCTTTGGTCATCTCGTGACACGCTGGACGTCATGTTCCAGGGTCCAAAGTTCCGGCTAGAACACCCTCAAGTTCGCATTAGTTACGCGGCTGGTTCCGTCGTGCGTGCTAAAATCGGGCCGGCATCGGACTTCCCACCTGTTGGCCATACTTGCCACGTGGGCCGAGCCGGGCCGACGTAAAGAAGAGCTGGCCATCACCCCTACGCATCCAGCGTGGCACATCGCTGCGGTCATCGCCACGCCGGCTATCAGGGCAGTACAGCACATCCCACAGGGATGCCTTAGGAGTTTGTGTCCGTAGACCTTCCCACACCCATTTTTTAATTCAATATATTTTATGTAGACTGGTTGCGTGGTCTTATTTATATTAACCTGCGCCACGCACCCCTTTTCCGTCACATTGGCGCCCAAAAACGTGGTTTTACGGTCACATATTCCTTAGGGTAACCTTGTGGGTATTTTTTTTTTTATATATGTTGGTGTCATTGGTGGTTGTATTGTTTTTGTAAAACGTTTTGGTTGACAGCAACTAAGGTGTACGCAGCGGTACCTTATTTATATTGGTAGGAACGGTTTGCTCCGTTGCAATATAATTGTTATTTTAATTGTTATTTTTAGGTAGAACGCATTTATCGTTCTACCATAGTGGTAGGGCCAATAGTAACGGCTCGCCCCGGGGAGGTACCACACTCTTTCCTATTTCTTCCGGTAAGCAGCTCTGCTGTGCGCCGGTTGAAGGGATTGGGTTGCCGGGTTTTCAATTACTGGCTACTTTAGACATAACAACCTTGTCTATTGATGACACAAACAGTGTTGATATCAAATATCGCTTGTATGTGTCAATTTTTTTTTTTCTAATATAACTTAGAATCATTTTTTTTATATTTTAAAATTAAACATTATTCAATTATCAGTAATTACAAAATTATCAATTATAAAAACAAGCATTAGTACTTAATACTAAAAATATTGTCACACAACTTGTACCTACAACTTGTCTTTTGGAATTAATAGCCAAAATATCAATAAATCTTGTACTTGTATACATTTGACCTGGATCACTAATGTTCCATACAGTGAACGTTTTTTATTGTTGACAACTCAAAAGTACAGTACTATTACTTTGATTTACCAGCTGTTTCCAACAAGTGTTGCACCACAATTCCCACCTACTAACTGTCAACCAATCCACTGACCAACCTACCTAATAACTCCCTAACTAACTTACCTACCTACTTATTAATTAATTAATTATCCTACTAACTGTCTACCTGCCTATTAACTTGATACCACTTGCCTTGTTAAATATTGTTGTTTCTGAGTTCAGTCAACAGCAAAAATAAGTCATTGGATGTCAATAGTGACTCATATTTTAATTTTCATAACTATTATTGTCACCATTTTCAGAATTTAATGGCATAAGCGTACACATTAGTTGCACCGTTTTTTTTTAAAAAAAAAAAAAAAAAATATTTAAATTTAGTTTACCAACTTCAAACTTTTTCAAAAAAAAAAAAAAAATTTTTTTTTTTTTTTCCTTTTTTGTAACGTAGCTTCCTTAACTTCACACGGAACGTTTAATTTCAGTTTATTTTGTAACAGTCGGAGTAATTGACGCTCATCATACCTTGCTGATTGCTATCCAACACTTTCCAGTCTTACGGATAACTTAATATTTATACATTTAAACTCAATTTGAAGTAACAACAAATTTTTCTTGTTTAAACTACATTCAATATGGCACATCCGGTAAAATTCATGTCGTTGCAAAAGGCAGAGCTCGAATACGAAGTAGCTATCAGAGGAGAAACACCCGCCACTACTGTTCAGGAATTGCGGAAACAGATTGCAAAATGCGGACCAATGTTTCTTTCTGAGGACATTCTTACGAGTCCATTCGAAGTATCGGTAGATTTAAGTGGAGTTTTAGAGGTATTAACTAAGGCAGCTACTAATTTAGAATCATCAACTACAGATAAACAGTCACTACTGAAAATTCAAAATCTTTTAAATCATGCTTACCACAGAATAAATAGAATAACTTGTGGAAGTGTTAACAAAACGGAGTACGATGAGTGTGTAAACTTATATAAGTCGATGTTGGTGAAATCAAGTGAGCTGCTCGCATCAGCTTCTGACCCCTTATCACCAGTTAGCAATCAACCTCCATCTACACATAACTTGACTTCTCCAATTCACGTGACGGTGTCATGCGATGGTGGTCAACATAAATTTGCAAAATTAAAATTCGAGGGAAATTCTTGCGTACGTTCCTTCTTACAGCGGGTAAATGAACTTTGTCACGCCAAAGGAATACCAACGGATAAAATCCTCACTCACGCGACCGAGATTTTTACTGGCGGCGCGCTCCACTGGTACAGAAGTATTAGAGATTCAGTATCTAGCTGGGATGAACTTGCAAATTTATTAAAACGCGACTTTGATCAGTCAGACTATGATTATAGACTCTTAACTGAAATCAGAGCGCGAACACAAGGGGAGTCAGAAAATATAGTTATTTACTTGTCAATAATGACAGGCTTGTTTTCGAGGTTGACAAAAGCACTATCTGAGGAAGATAAACTAGAACTTCTTCTACATAACATCCGTCCATGCTATGCTAACATCTTATCGTCAGTGGCCGATATAAAATCAATCGAACAGCTAAGGACTCTTTGTCGTAATTACGAAAACATACAATCGCGCCTTGCTCAATTCAGAGAACCACCAAGACCCTCATCAAATACTTTAGCACCCGAGTTTGCTTATTCAGGAATTTCAACGGATAATAAAGGAAACAATAATTATAATAAAAGGTTTAATCAGTTCAATAAACACGATCAAAAGGATATTATTAATAATAAAACAGTTACAAATAACAGTAACGATTCCTCCATATCCCCTAACTATGTTCATGCCATAGATAAAGGTTCACATAAGAAGATTCCTTATTGCCCACGTTGTCGTAGTAACGAGCATGCTTACAGGAATTGTACGGTAAAGACTGACGAGATCTTTTGTTTTGGCTGCGGCCAGAAAGACATAAAACGTCCAGCTTGCAAGAAATGTAGTAAGAACAGTTCAACTAAGAAAAAAAAACTAATCACCGAGAATTGTGTCGTAAACAACTTTGACAGACAAGACTGGGAAAAGTGGTTGCACACAGTTAAATGGTTCCACAAGTCTTACAAAGTTCACACAATTCTCGATAGAAAAGTTAATTTAGATAACAGACCTTACGTATCAGTGCAGATAGAAGGAGTTCCAGCCACTGGACTCTTGGACTCAGGTTCGGCCGTCACAATTTTGGGCAACGGTGCTCATACGGTTTTATTGGACCGGGGTATGTCTCTTGTCACGGACGACTGCATTGCGGTTAGGGCAGCAGGCGGACAAAATTTACAAAGTATCGGTTACATTCATATCCCAGTTCACTTTGAAAATCAATTCCACATTCTCAAAGCTTTTGTAATACCAGATATCAATACAAATCTCATTCTAGGTGTGGATTTCTGGCGAAAATTTGAATTATGTCCCAAGTATGTTGGTAGTGTAATGATTTCAAACAACTCATTGGAAAACTGTACTCTAGAGAGCTGCAATCGCACCACAATTACGGGTTACAATAACTTAGAGGAGTCACAAAAGGATTTGGCTGATAGTGTAATTAAACAGTTTGAAAGCATTTCATCACAGCACAAGGGTCTAGGAGTAACCGATCTAATAACTCATCACATTGATACAGGTGAAAGTCAACCAATTCGTCAGCGTTATTATCGACTATCTCCTGAAAAACAACGCATCCTGGTAGAACAAGTGGACGAGATGCTTTCCCTCGACGTTGTCGAGCCTTGCGAAAGTGCGTGGTCATCTCCAGTTCTCCTTGTCACCAAGAAAAACGGTCAACCTCGATTTTGTTTAGATAGTCGAAAGCTAAATTCAGTCACTAAACGCGATGCTTACAACTTACCCTATATCTCGGAGATACTAGATAACCTCAGAGACGCGCGTTATCTTTCCAGCATAGATCTATCGAAAGCTTTTTGGCAGATACCGATAGCTGAGGAAGATCGCGATAAAACAGCATTTTATGTTCCAGGCAGGGGCACCTTTCGCTTTAAAAGGACTGCTTTTGGTCTTACGAATGCCCCGGCCACTCAACAGCGTCTAGTTGACCTGCTGTTCTCTGAATTTGATCTTAAAGTCTTCGCATATCTAGATGACATTAAATAATTAGTAGCGATTTCAATAGTCACGTGAACTTACTTTTACGGGTACTAGAAAAGCTCAAAAAGGCGAACTTAACCATTAACCTTGAGAAATGTAATTTTTTTAGTTCGCAATTAAAATATTTAGGCTACGTAGTAGATGCTTCAGGTTTGCGGACCGATCCTTCCAAAGTTGATGTTATACTAAAATATCCAGCACCAACCAATAAGAAAGAACTTAAGCGTTTTCTAGGTACGGCGACCTGGTACAGACGTTTCGTTCCCAACTTTAGTACTATAGCTGGTCCCTTAAACAAATTAACATCAACAAAGAAGGGTACCCCGCCATTTAAATGGACCCAAGAGGCCGACGCCGCTTTCCAGAAATTGAAGGAAAGTCTAGTGTCGGCCCCAGTCTTATCATGTCCAGATTACAATAAACCGTTTGAGGTGCATACGGATGCAAGCGATTTTGGCCTCGGCGCAATGCTCACCCAAACAATTGATGGAAAGGAACATCCAATTGCCTACATGAGTAAGTCATTGACCGGGGCTGAGAAAAATTACAGCATTACCGAACGCGAGACGCTGGCCGTCGTAACCGCCCTAGAATATTGGCGTTGTTACATCGAAAATGGTCAACAGTTCACTGTTTATACTGACCACAGCGCGCTCAAGTGGTTTCTCTCTATAAGCAACCCAACGGGTCGGTTAGCTCGTTGGGGAGTTCGTTTATCAGCATTTAATTTTGTTCTTAAACATCGGCGTGGCGTGGATAACGTCATACCAGATGCCTTATCTAGGATCGTCCCTATTAGTGCCATTAGTACTTCCAACTCTTATTTGGACACTAAAGACTCTTGGTACAGGAATATTTACGACGGTTGCCTAATTGATCCTACTAAATTTAAAAACTATATTGTTAAAAATAACGCGTTATATCGACTATCGAAGAATAAATACAATTTAACTTCAGAATTCGCGTGGAAGGAGGTCGTGCCAACCGAATTACGTGAGCAAATCGTTAATGAAAACCATTCAGTGCCTACGGCTGGTCATATGGGCATATTTAAAACATACCGTAGTCTTGCTTTACGCTACTACTGGCCAGGCATGTACCAGTCAGTAGTCAAATTCATAAGTACTTGCGACAAATGTTTAGCCTACAAGTCCCAAAATCACCAGACACTGGGAGAAATGGGACGTCCAAAAGATTGTTCACGACCATTCCAAATGTTATCAATGGATCTCATGGGACCACTTCCAACTTCGCGGAAGCAAAATAGTTACATATTAGTTATTACATGTTGTTTTTCAAAATATTGCTTAATATATCCAATTAAAAGAGCTACCGCTGAGATCATTACCAAAATCTTAGAGGAATCCGTGTTTCTTGTTCACGGCGTACCGCAAGCGATATTGATGGACAACGGTACCCAATTCACAGGGAAGGTCGCAGATGCCTTGTTTAAGAAATATGCGATTCCAAACGTATTTTACACCCCAAAATATACCCCTCAGGTCAATTTGGTGGAACGTTACAATAGAACAATAATAACGTGTATTTCAACTTATGTGGATGATGATCACAGATCCTGGGACTTATATATCCCAAAGGTGCAATTTGCCATGAATAGCTCCGTTAACGAGGCCACTGGATTTACTCCAGCTTTCCTAGTCTTCGGTCGCGAACTTGTAACCTGCGGTACTCATTACACGGACAACGACCTCGGCAACGAAATAGTGTTTTTGCCACGTGATGCATACGCCGAAAACTTAGGTTGCCTTTCTAGCGTTTTCGATACGGTGCAATCCAGACTATGGCAGGCTCATGTTAAGAACACCTCGCACTACAACTTGCGTCGAAAATTTGCCGAGTTTAACGTTGGCGACGTGGTCATGAAACGCGCTTATTTCTTGAGTGACAAGGGGAACAGGTTCTCGAAAAAGTTAGCTCCCAAGTTTATTAAAGCAAAAGTCATAGCCAAGAAATCACCATTGGTCTACGTTCTTCAGGACATGAAAGGCAAAGACTTGGGTTCCTGGCATATTAAGGACTTGAAATTAGTAGGAGTCAATAAATAATCTCAATTTTTTTTTTAACTTAGTTATATTTAAGGCACTGAATAACACAGTGAATAATTTTTTTCGGCCTCCTTATTCAGCCCCGATGGAGAACCACGCTCACTTGATTCTGTCATGTGCCTTACCCGTGGTCTCTCCTCATATTATCGGAACCTCTGGATTGGTTGTTGCCAACTCGGTACGTTTTACTTACCGGGAGTTAATATTTAAGAGCGGTTGCAACTCTTTAAATAAGCCAATGCAGGAGCGGGTAGATACTCCTTAAATAAGCCTAAATCCATTTCAATAGTATAAACCCAGTAGGTTCTTTGCTTCCTTAAAGCCGAATGTACGTCTGTTTTGCGCGAGTAACAAGTCAACTACGGACATGGAACTCTCACATAGCTGCTAGGGCGCGGACTCACCTCTTGTTAAGGTAGTCTGCCAGTATGCAAAGATTACGAATATGAGATATGATGGATGAATGATGAAGAATACAAGGGGTCGTAATTCAGATGGAGGTATAATAGGAGCAAAGGATTTTTACTGAGGTAAAAACCCTCACCAAGCGGCGGGGTACTGTAACGTCGCACGTTACCTTTTGCACAAAACAAAACATAAACTAAATTAACAATAAAAACAGCAACATTCCAATGTTTACTTTCATCCACCTGTCAAGGAACCGCAGACGTCAAAATATAATAACCATAGAAAATTACAAGTAGTGCGGTAGCAAATAGTAATTACTAAAAGCACAAGATGCATCAACTATCGGGCGCGCGAGTGAGGATTTATCTATGGGCTCGCGTATGTCCCATCTCTATCCAACGCTGCCAACGCGATCTTTTCGTTTGACATTAGGAATTTTGGTTTTTCCCGAAGCGGTCACACGTCTCACCATATCTAAATTATATGTGATTTCACACGTGTCTTAACTCGCCATTATCCGGGCCTAAAACAATTGCCTACCTAATCAACATAATTCTCCGCCATCGAGCAATTAAATTCGGTGTCTTTGAAACCCCCATACTGGGTAAGTGTTGGATAGCATGATATGTGTATATTTTGTGTTCTTTGTCCTTATAGGTTAACTTGGCATGTATGCTTAATTTTATCTATTTTAGTGTACGCTATTTCATGTATTTCATTTCAATCTAATGCCTTCAGCTCAATGCATTTTGATTTTTTCGTGCTTCACACTCAAAATGTGCTATCATGCCTTATTTTCACTCTTCCCACATGTAAACTCCGTCTGATTGTGACAATCCACCAACACCTTCATTAGTGCATTATTATTGCTGTTCGCTCTGCTTGGCTTGGTGTCGCAATCGGCGGAGTTGGCCTTTGGTCATCTCGTGACACGCTGGACGTCATGTTCCAGGGTCCAAAGTTCCGGCTAGAACACCCTCAAGTTCGCATTAGTTACGCGGCTGGTTCCGTCGTGCGTGCTAAAATCGGGCCGGCATCGGACTTCCCACCTGTTGGCCATACTTGCCACGTGGGCCGAGCCGGGCCGACGTAAAGAAGAGCTGGCCATCACCCCTACGCATCCAGCGTGGCACATCGCTGCGGTCATCGCCACGCCGGCTATCAGGGCAGTACAGCACATCCCACAGGGATGCCTTAGGAGTTTGTGTCCGTAGACCTTCCCACACCCATTTTTTAATTCAATATATTTTATGTAGACTGGTTGCGTGGTCTTATTTATATTAACCTGCGCCACGCACCCCTTTTCCGTCACAACTTCTAATCCAAATTAGAATACGTTACTTTAAAGCGACGGTGTAACAAAAGATGACGCCTGTCGTTTACGACCGCCATACTAGCTACCCTCATTTGGCTTTTAGTAGATACTTCAACTAAGACATAAGCTGCAGGCTTACCGCTTTTTCAGTCTACATTTCCATGTTTATCCTGAAGACAAGTGGGAGAAAAATATTAACAGTTTTGAAACGTCATATTGTGATGACCTTTATACAAATATCACTACGACTACTTTATTATAAAACAAAGTCCTCCGCCACTTCTGTCTGTCTGTTCGCGATAACCTCAAAAACTACTACACCGATTTTCATACTGTTCTCACAAATGGATAGAGGGGTTCTCGAGAGAGGTTTTAGTAATAATTTATCAAGTTTTTGTCAGCTATACCATATTATAAAATAAAATTTAAGTCTATGTTGTTGGGTTGTTGTAAGAGATACCGCTGCCTCGACATAAAGGGCTAAGAAGGAAAATGGATGGTTTTTAGTCAGTAAAAGTCTGACCAAGAGCGAGAGCCTACCTAGCTACTTGCAAGAAATCAATATTAGACAGTATAATAGAGAATCTCATTAATTTAAATGAACCATACACTTACACGATTTAGTATCGATATCAACAAAACTAATTGTTTTCAAAGTCAGAAATTTTCATAAAGTACGCACTTATCGCAACGTACACTTCCTTGCAAGTTAACTTGATTGGCATAATAATAATAATGTAATAAGTTTATTTCATAATCAACAGGTTTTTACAAATACATTGTAGAGGCCTTCTTTTAAGTATGGAAATACCTGTAACAGAAGACCCCCCTCTTCCATATTTATGTGCATACATTTTATAGAGCCTGTTAATATTATGGAACATAAAGGTAAAAATAAACAACAAAAAATTATAGTTTATGTGGTGTGTGTGTGTGAATGTGGTGTGTGTGTGTATTTTTGTGGTGGGTGTGTATGTATGTGGTGGGAGTGTTTGTGTGCATGTGTGTCATGTGTGTGAGCAAATAGGACTAGTGTGGATGTGAGAAAAGAGAATCCAAAAGCATATCATCAGTGTAAAGAATGTAGTAGACGTACGTTCATAATAATAAATTAAAGCAACGACGGTAAAGCAAGTTCTGGACAGGCTTCATTATATTAAGTATTCGGATGTAGAAGAGCTTCAGTTTGTTCATATGTAAGGGTCTTTAGCCATACTGTTAGGATGTTTTTACAATCGTGATGAGATTTTTGGAAGATTGCAAGTTTTTTGTTTATGGTATTGTAAACAAAAGCAGTTCGGGCAACATATTGTCGTCTTGCGAATGCACTGCGAAACCTAACTCCAGTTATACAATCATGTTTCCTTCTCCTCCCAAGAATACTAGGATCAAATACCGTAGTTTTGCGCGCTCTTAGGGTAGAAGTAAGAATATATAACTTTCTCACAGTTAAGAGGTCAGATAGTGCATAAAGTTCATGTGTAGAAAAACGATACGGCTTAAAATAGATCGTTTTGAGAAGGGCACGCTGCGACCTCTCTATATCTAGGAATTTTGTTTTAGCGGCAATATATAATAATAGTTGTATATCAATATAATTTTTCATTACGAGAAAAAATTCGCAACTAAAGGGAGACCAAAGAAACGATGGATGAACTGTTTAATAGATGATATATAAAATATTATGGCAAGATAGAAGGTGTCTGATAAGATAATGATTATTTGAGAAGTATGAAAGCAGAATGAATTAGGATAAAGGCAAGAGAATAAATAATGTGGTTGATGACAATTACGAATTCCTAGTGTCCAACGTTTTTATTCTAAAAAGTCCTGAAAACAACTAAACAATCTATATAAAAGTTGTTCCCTTTCTTACGGCCCCAACTCTAACCAGATAATCAAAGGTTAGGGCCCGCTTCATAAGAGAGTAATTATTATTTTATTAATTTCTTAAGAAGCCGCCGTCAGTCTCGTGTAACAAGCAAAATGTTCCATAATATGCGTTCAAGTAGTTAATTGCGTAACATCTAGAGCCTCTCCTAAACTTTGTAAAACAAGCATGTTTTTTAATGAAAATCTTCTACGTTATGAGTATTTTGTTACCAACTGTTTTACACGTGTTTTGTCTGCTAGGTGTTGCCCGTGACTCTGTTCGCGAAAAATTTTGATTTATTTATGTGTGATATAAAGTATCCTAGGCTATCCCCGACTATAATCTATATCTGTGCCAAACATCCAGATCCGTTCAGCCGTTCTGCAGGGCTATTGCGTATCTTTTAAATGACAGTGGCTATCATATTGTCAATGGATTAGCTGTCAAATTGGTTATGGTTTAGTACAAAATGGAACCATTTGACAGTAATTGATAGGCACTATAGGTTAGCCACTGTCATTTAAAAGATACGCAATAGCCCTACTGGTATGATTGAGAAATAAACATCCAATCAACCATCCAAACTTATTTTTTCCAAATAACTAAGTGTGCGTTGAAATACATATTTCCCTAAAATTTACCTAAAAATAATTTAATTGATCACCAAAAAAAATATGGTAACTTCAAATAAAATTAACCCACTCTATACCGATGTGCTTAATGAACAACGTTTTAAGTTCCAAAATAACTATACACTCATCAGAATAACTGTACGTGTTGTATTTATATTCTTTTTGCCGACCAAAATAAATAAATGCTCAACAAATCTTGGATGCATGCTTGAGCTCGGGACTTTTTTTTGTAAACCATACAGAAGTAGTAGCTCCGTTGACTGGGCCTCCAGAATTTATGTTACAATAATTTGTTTTTCTCGAGAACGGTACGTCGCCTCAGTAAAACTTACTAAATTAAAAGTCGTATTGGCAACATCTATTTATCGATAATGTAAATATATATACAGTGTGTCCGGACATGGACTAGCGATATTCTAAATACTTAAATATAAGCTATTTTAAAGTACTATTACACTATAGGCTTGGGTCCAATACACTTCCCCGCTATGTGGCAGCCATTTTGTTTTTTTTGTTGAAATATGCTCTATGCGAGTACAAAAAAAATCATATATCTCAAAGTTTTAGTCATACTGAGATAAAAATAGGCTTATTCGGAAGGCAATAATATTGTCTACCGTCTGCATTACAAAGCAATGTGTTCACAATTCCATAACTTTTGAAAAAAAATGTGAAAGTCGAAAAAAAAAACAAAAAATTATGCAATTCAACCAATAATGGTTAATTACTACAAAAACAACCCCGAGAACTTTTTTATTTTTTATACTAGATCGACAGTTTTTGAGCTAAGCTACAATGCAACATAAAATTCACAACTGTATGTTTAATACTTTAAGAGTTATTGTTGTTTGAACATAGCGTATGCGCAAGCACAAAAGGCCTTTGTCGGAACCCTAAACAGGAAATCATTAAAAAAACATAACATTCATATTGAATTTTAATCTTCATTTAATATTGGAAAAAACATTAAATAAAATTCAATATGAATGTTATGTTTTTTTAATGATTTCCTGTTTAGGGTTCCGACAAAGGCCTTTTGTAAACAACAATAACTCTTAAAGTATTAGACATACAGTTGTGAATTTTATGTTGTATTGTAGCTTAGCTCAAAAACTGTCGATCTAGTATAAAAAATAAAAAAGCTCTCGGGGTTGTTTTTGTAGTAATTAACCATTATTGGTTGAATTGCATAATTTTTTGTTTTTTTTTTCGACTTTCACATTTTTTTTCAAAAGTTATGGAATTGTGAACATATTGCTTTGTAGTGCAGACGGTAGACAATATTATTGCCTTTCGAATAAGCCTATTTTTATCTCAGTATGACTAAAACTTTGAGATATATGATTTTTTTTTGTACTCGCATAGAGCATACTTCAACAAAAAAAACAAAATGGCTGCCACATAGCGGGGAAGTATATTGGACCTAAGCCTATAGTGTAATTGTACTTTAAAATAGCTTATATTTAAGTATTTAGAATATCGCTAGTCCATGTCCGGACACACTGTATATTTAGTCTGAAGTTAACTTTAAAGGCGTTTATAAATCTTTATGGCAAATAATAAAAAGAAAACAGGTTCATTTCTAATGGATAAATTCATTCAGAATGGATAAATTCTATTCATTCTGGCAGGCATTTCGAATTTTTTGGTAGTAATAGGCTCTTTCTTGATAGGCGTTAAATACAAGCCATAATAAATTGCCGTCACAAGCCGAACGATCGTGCCTTTCCATCGCTTGTTCCGCACTCTCGCTTGCTCATGCTCAGGGGGAACGTGACACATTTTCATGCAAGCAGTTTTCGTGTTCTTCGATTTATAAGACGTTATAAATCCTTTATGACCTATTCTCAGACCGACCAAATTTACACTAAAAGAATCATAAAAATATGATTATGAGAGTTTTATTTTTTATTTTATTAGTATGAATTGCAATTTTGCATCGGCCAGCTAAAGGTTTTTTTTGCCAGCACGACGATGGTCCCATGAAGAAAGTTATTTAGTTTGATTAGCTACACCAATATTACAAGAATAGAGGTACGTATTATCTAACTTCGTCTAAAGTTTAAAGTTGCGCCGGTCACAGAAAACTAAAAAGTAAATCGACACTATGGAGGAATCCCGTGTGCCTAAAACAGTTATGAATATAAATACTGGGCTAGCTTGCCGTCCGTCCGTCTTATGACGGCGACAGGCTGTGTCGACGGCGCATTCGTGGTCCACACGCGCCTCAAAGAGATGTCAGCAACGTTGTAGGGGCTCGCAAGGTTGTTCGAAAGAGATACCGCGGTCTCGACACAAAAAGGAACATGTGGGGTTTTTAGTCAGTAGACGTCTGACACTACTTACCGCTCTGCCAAGACGGGAAGAGTCATTTGATGATTTCCCACCGTGCAAAAAAAAAGGTAAGGACGATGATAAGTCTAAAACATTTATTCTTTGGATACACTTTTCTGATACATGCTGTATCATCATCATCAGACTACAATGTTCCCACAGCAGGGACTCAGACCTCCTTTCTAGGAGATGGATGAGCTATAATCCACCACGCGGGCCCAGTGCGTATTGACATGACAAGCCAGTTTCCTCACGATGTTTTCCTTCACCGTTTTGAGAGCAGTGGGGATGAAATAATTTATACAAAGTAATTCGCCTGACTGGGTTTGAACCCACGAATCACTGTTCGTAAGTCGGGGCTGCCACCACTGGGCCACCACTGCTCACATGCTGTATAATAGTAATCAATTCTGTTCTAATCCAGAAATATAATATTATTTTGCCAAAAAATTTCATGGTTATTTTTTCAGCCTTTATATATTTTTCCTCAAAAGGAACATTTTGTGCTAATTAGTTTAGCAACTTGGCATCTCAAGCTCACAAATTATGTGCCTTTCTTATGCTGAAGATAATTTTGCCCGTGTTACTATGTCTTAAAATGTTACTGCTTTGCATTCGTAATGAAGTTTTTGTTATTTTTAACATTTTGTAGAGAAGAGATTACGAATCCTTGTATTATTTTGCGAAATTCATTTTTCATCAAATAATTTTTTGACACATTTCTGGCATAATTCTAATTATGCATAAGTAACACTGTGTTAAACTGACGCAGTGGCTGAGCGATTAGACTGCTGCGATGTGTGTGGCTGTCCCGCACGAAACAAATATTTTTATGGCCAACAGATAGATAGATGTTCCGGGTCAGGGTGTTTGTATATGTGAGTTTAAATGTTTGTAAATGCACCCACGATAAAGGAGAAATTCCGAGTGTTGGGCAACATTTTTAAAAAGAATTATAAAAAATAATCAAAGTCATGAATACGAACAGTTTTAAGGCAAAAAATGTCATCACCTAAAACTGTAAGGCACTTTTTGGTTTAGATAATTTATATATTGCCCTATGAAAACAGTCTACATGAGTAGTAGGATGAGATTATTTTGACACAAAAGTACGCTTACTGTAAATATGAAGTTAAGGTTTTTTTTCTAAATAACGTAGATACTCCCTTCTGTCAAAAAATAAATAATACTAAATAATGTAAACGATAATCACTTTTGAGACAAAATCACATAAATTGATAGACAATACTATTTTGTTTGAACAAGTACTTACTTATACATAGTTTCTCAAAAACTACTTACTTACAAAAATTATTGGAGAAAATTGGCATAAAATTTTGCTATCTGATAGGAATCACCGTTCGGTCGTGATTTTGTGACTTTGTGTAGGGTGGAAAATTTCTTTTTTGAGGGCAGAGCGAAAAGGGGTGTCAAACTTCTACTGACTAAAAACCACCCATGTTCCTTCTTAGCCCTTTATGTCGAGGCCGCGGTATCCCTTATAACAACCCGCAGCCCCGACAGGCGTCGGCACTTGCTCACTCTTTGAGGCGCGAGTGGAACACGAACGCGCCGTCGACACGGCCTGTCGTATAATATATATATATATTTAATATATGTCGTCGGCCATAGCTATAGGTGTACGTAGCTATACATATAGATGTAGTTCAACCCACGGTGGATAGATGGCGCTGCTTGTATGATAATGGAATCACTGTCGAGAGTACCGTCTATCTCCTTATATACATATATTGTAGTCTTTGCTGTCGTCCTCATATGACGGGCGGACGGCGAGCTAGCCCATTACTCACCGTCCACAGGCCCGCGTCTACGGTGGCCGGAAGCCGTGTCGTGGCCCCGACGCCCGGAGTGTCTCCCGCGGCGGCTGGGACGAGATGTTCTCTCCCTCTCGAGTCCCACCACCTCCTTTGCTAGCATCACTGCGGCCGGATGCGAGAGGTCACCGCCGCCGATCGCCGCTACGAGCACGGCGGAGCTCGGCACAAGCGGGGCAGACCGCCACGGTGTGCTCCACCATGTCCCCTGGCCGATCGTCACAGTGGTGACATCCGGGCGTTTCCTCGTTCCTTCTAAAGGGAACCCCCCCCTCAGGGGGTCTCAGGGGTTCCTGTCTCTCCCTCCGCCTACTCACTGCCCTCACAGTCACGTCTGATGAGCAGACGCGAACCAGAGTGCAGGAAGTAGGGTTTCTTATTCCGACAAGCATACCGCCCGAGAACCCGCACACTGTTCATGGCTCCGGGCGGTGCGCCCCTCGCGTGTCCCTCTTTGTCTGGTCTCTCAAACTTGGACCTTTCTTTCCTTTCCTTTTTTTGAGTATATCTACCGGCAGAGCTCCAAGGATCATTGAGACACACAAGCCGCACCACGACGGCAACGTGTGGACACTCTGGTGGGAGTGATTTTGTGACTAACCACTCAAATGGACTCGTTACATACTTTGAAAAATCTAAAATGTTTTTTTAATACATAATAATTCCTGTTACTTCTACAGACGCACAACTTCAAATAAAATAAAATGCAAAGAAAATATTCTGCACAAAACAAATAGCCACACCACTTCTAAAACATAGTTAGCCGTAAAGGATTGAAATATTCAACAAAACAGTTAAATAATTCACACGTAATTAAATTTTCTTCAAGTCTCCGCCAGTAAGTCGTTGTTTGTTCTATAAATGACGCGGGGAAGGCGTAATGTGTAGAAACGGCCTGTTTCATTAAGACAATGGGTTTAAATTGCAGCGGTTAGATAGACGGACGGAAAACGTCTGTGGTGCAAGTTACAGGCGACTGGTACGTTTTCTTAAGGTGAGTTTAGATACATTTTAGAGGAGCTCGTTGCTTACACGTTAAGCGACTAACGACTGCTGCGCTACGTATCGCGCGTTCGATCCCCGCACGGAACAAATATTTCTATGGCCTACAGATAGTAGTTTCGGGTCTGATGTGAGTTCAAATGTTTGTGAACGCACCCACGATACAGGAGAAATTCCTAGTGTGGGGCAACGTTATTATACAAAAAAAAAGAAAAAAAGATATATTTTAGAGGGAGCTCGTGGCTGTCGGGGTGCGGGTTGTGTCGGGACTGAGGGTTGTGAACCAGTTACCGCGGCCTGAACATATAGGGCTAAGAAGGAACATGGGTGGTTTTAAGTCAGTATAAGTCTGACACTCCGTTTCTCTCCGGGAGCGGTTAGTTGCTGCTTTTTCACCCAGCAAAAAAAAAGGAGCTCGTGGCTTAATAATACTTGGTTGGTCTGTGGATGAGTGACCAACAATTACATACCAAGTTTTCTTCATGTCTCGGAAAACACGTATAGATGTTGTTCCCGGCTACTACATATAGCTCTTTGGCAGTCATCACATGTATTCAGTGACCTGAAAGTCTGAATACGAGTCTTACCAAGAAAGGTATCGTATTACCCAGTATTAACTGGGTTGTGGACGTCAAACCGGCAGTCGCTCCAAGTTAATTCAATTAAATAGAACAAGAGTCTCGACTAAACCAAACCGTACGTGATGATGACGCTGCACAATTATGATAACATAAAGTGCGTCACATAAATTGTATTTTTTAGCATAAACGCCTGGTTCACTGGTGCCTCGTACGCGACACAGTTCGGACGTGACTCACACCCAGCACGGTCTTGCAATCATGCATGCATAAATCATCTTTACAAGCTGAAGGTTTCCCCACGATGTTAACTTTCACTGTTTTTGAGAGCGTGGTGATGAAATAACTTACACACAGTAATGCTTGCCTTGGTTCGAACCTACGATTTACTGTTCGTAAATCGGGGACGGCACTACTGCTATAATATGAGCACAGATTAATCTAAAAATAATGGATATCATCACAACCATGATCGTGTTAATACCATGATGGTGTTATACCAGCGCTGGCCCTATCAGAATATCAGGGCTGTGACATCTAATTATTAATCAAGTGCACCTTTTTGTCGACGTTTTATAAGTGCCCTTGTAGGGCTATGTGAAGTGAAATTAAAATATTTTGTTTTTTTTTTTTTTGCCTGTGTATAGTCCAATAAATACTTTTTCTATCTTGTTTATAGACAAAGTTCGCTACCGCTCATAAACTGTACCAACACCGTAGACAGACGAGCAAAACAGAGGCATAGTTAATTCCTGGCCAAGGAAATAACGTGCATTAGTCAACTGCAGCCAGGACTAACTGTAATGAACCCCCCTCATATCTGTTCCTTAGTAATTATTTAGATAACATTCGCTCGGCTTCTTCGTATGGTAGCTTAAAACGTGGTTTAAGTGAATTAGTGGCATTTATGTTTTAAAGTTTTAATGAATGTAACGACAATTTTAAGAAGGATTTCTTTTTCATAGGTTTATTGTTCAAAATTGCATTTGTATTTTAGATAATTTTGTAGTTCTTACCCAACTACGGCGAAGCCAAAACGAAGTGTAATGATTTTGGCAGTCTATGTATGTATGCTTATTTGTATGTTCCACCGTAGCGCCTAGACTACTGAACGTATTTTAATAAATGAGGTGTCAATAGATTTGTAAGAATAGCTCGGGTGACATAGGCTATAAAAATTGTAACAATTCTTTTTATTATGTAATTTAAATGTCAAATTCGAAGCTCGAAAAAAAATAAATTGTGATAATCATAACATGTTTGGTATCAAATGAGAGGTCTTGGCGAGCACATTACAAATTTGTATACTATATTATAGTTTTAGTCAACATACACGTTTAGAATGCGGTCAAAAAGTTCTCGCGGTCTAATCTACTATTTACTCGTACTATTTAAATAGCAAACCAAAATTCAGTAGAATTTTATTTCACGAAAGTAAAATACTCGTATTATAACGGATTCATTAAATAACGCTAAAATAAAATTCAAAGTCAAAGTCAAAGTTTTTATTTGTATGTTTTTTGGTTATACATGTGTGGTCTTACAGAAATGATACGTTTCTCAAAAAACAACCCATTAGGGCATATACAATTAAACAGATAAGAAATTTAAAGTCATAAGTCAATGTTTGGTGTACAGCCAATAATTAAAAAAAAATAGATTAGGATTACAATTAATTAAATACACAAAAAAATAAAAACAGATTACAGTTTTGAATTGTTAAGAATAAATACACACATAATTGTCAGTTTAGTTTATTACATTTTGTCAAGAAGGAATTCGTCAATGGTATAGTAGCATTTTTCAATTAAAAAATTATTTAGCTTACGTTTGAATTGTGTCAAATTAAAATCCTTAATGTCATTTGGAATTTTGTTGAATATTTTCGGAGCCATGCAGAGAATGCTTTTGTGCATAAGGGCGACAAAAAAAAAAAAATAAATAAATAAAAATAAAAAAAATAAGTTGTAAAACTAAAACCCGACTACAAACCGCGGTATTATAAGTAGTAAGCAAGAAAATAAGTATTTTCTCATATTCATAAATATTGAATTTGTATATTTATATTTAATTAAAAGTAAAATTATTATAGAGGACCGCCGTAGTCACATGTCACTGATACCTGATGCTCCTTCATGGCGTTTTCATTGATACAGAAGTCAGCTGCTGTTGCCGTTAGCAAGGTGGCATGCGACTACGACTGACCTCTATGATAATTTTATTTATTTATATTTTTTGTTCATCTATGTTCTAAAGCTGTTTAAGTATTTGCGTCTGATCATCATAATATCATGTGGATTCGTTGATGATGATGGAACGTACAACTCCTCAACGGTTAGGTTTCATGGTTGATTTGTATAGGATATGAAAAAGAGAAACCGACTTCAAATACAAAAAAGTTAAAAAAAAAACAAAATAACATAAAATTGAAAAATTCACTACTTCAGAAAAGAATCAGCTTCTGTCGGTGACATTTGTTTGTTTATTTCGTTTTTTTTCTGCCGCCAACTTCAGAAGCTGATTTTATTTTTGCTTTTTTTGTTTTATTTTTTAATCTGCGCAAACCTAATTAACACAAAGTTTTCCAGGCGCTAATATCCCACGGTAAATAGCCTCCTATAAAAACGGTTGGATATGAAACATTCCAGGAGATATTCCCAGCAGCACTACTTACCTAAACCTATTAAAGATTTCTGGCTGTATCAATATTACCAATACCAATATTATCAGTGTACTGACACTATTGTTTGCAATTTTGTTTTTTTTTATAGCGTTTGGCATTAAGCAACTGATCACCAAACTCTGTATCGTTTGGTCAATGTATATTGTACTCGTAATCCTAAAAGTAAATGCAAGTTACCTGGCTGTATACCTAATACCCTGTTCGACCGTACAATCATCAACCCCAGTATTTTACAAGCACAAAAGCCACAACTGGCTTCAACTAGATAATGCCGTTATCTGAATGGGTGGCTTAAATAATCAATAGATGCTTACACAGTCTAGATATTTTCTGAGCTCATGTAAAGCCGTTCGTTCGGATTTAACTTAGTTATCGTTTTAATCTTAGGGTATTTTCGTAGGGCCGCGGGTAGTACACTAGTTATCGCGGCCTCGACATAGAGGGCGAAGAAGGAACATGGGTGGTTTTTAGTCAGTAGAAGTCTGACACTCCCTTTCGCTCTGCCCAAGAGCGGGAGGGGTTATTCGATGATTTTCCACCCGACAAAAACAAGGGTATTTTCGTATCCGAAGTGTGGTTGCTCATTTGGGAGTATATTTTTTGATGATACATAAAAATATTGAGAGATTACGATGGAGAGAAATTGATGATGATGATAAATGGCATCACCACCACATATTATTAAAAAAAGTCCTCCGCCGCAGTCCTCTGTCTGTCTGTTCGCAATAAACTCGAACCAATAGATAGAGTGGTTCTTGAGAAAGGTTTTAGTACGTCATTTGTCAAGTTCCGGTATCTACGCGTGCGAAGCAGTGGGCTTGAGCTAGTATAGAAAAAAGTTTAGTTTACCTCTCAGAATTAAACGCGTATACAATATTTCGAATCCGTGCGTAACCGTTCGTAACCGTTACTAAGGGACGGATCCCCGCTGCAGAAACAAGTCATTTCTGTCATAAAAAAAATAAAAAAAGTAGTTAAAAAACTAAAAAACCCGACTGAAAAAACTGAAAAGAAAAAAAACGAGCATATGAATATTAAATTATGAAATGAAAATAGAATGAAACCCGCCTGATGCCAAGTTTTGTTTAATTTAAAATGTGCTTGATTTTTCTTTTCAGTTTTTTCAGTCGGGTTTTTTAGTTTTTTAACTACTTTTTTTATTATCAACTTTTTAGTTTTATTGTGTTTGTTCTTTCGGTGGTCGCGTAAAATTCTTCGCTGATGATTTAACTTTTGTATTTGTTTATTATATAGGTTTTGTGACTTTAAATTTCTTCTAAACATAAATAAATAAATAATTTAAAACCCTTCATTTTAATACCCCAATCGATGGTAGTAGAAATATTTTTATTTTTTAAATCTACGATATGGCCCCCAAAATCCGAAGAGGACGAATCTAACAACGTATATATTATTCAAATCCCTTCATCCGTTTAGGAGTTATGAGGGAACAAAGAAACGGACATACATACATACACACATACATACACGCCAAACACATAACCCTCCTTTTGGGCTTTGCCGCAGTCGGGTAACAAACACATAGCCCTCCTTTTGGGCTTCGCCGCAGTCGGGTAAAAAGCGAAATTTTAGCTCAGTTAATTGGGCAAACCAACAGGGCTCGTTAAATTAAGGATTGTTGTGCCGTCGGGGCTGAGGGTTGTTCAAAAGGGATACCGCGGCCTCGGCACAAAGGGCTAAGAAGGCACATGGGTGGTTTTTAGTCAGTAGAAGTCTGGCACTTCCTACCGCTCTGCCCAGAGCGGGAGGAGTCATTTGATGATTTCCCATCCACCCCAAAAAAAGGAATAGCTGTGCTATAATTTTTACTAGGATTTTAACCAACTTGCGCAAAAGAATATGTCATAGATACAATTTTACTGTCTATGGCTGAAAATCAATAAGTAACCAAGAGATGAGTGGATTGCTGAGTCCGAGGGCCAGAGTTCAATTTCTGGGTCCGGAAAAGTGCTATTGAGCTTTTCACTCAGAAATTTCTTAGTTGTAACCACTTAGTCTGATATCGTGTCCCGTTGATGGCAATTTATAGCCTCACCCCCCTATTAAATGTAACTTAAACATTAATGTCATAATGTGATTGCACTATAAGGTACACCTCTGCCTTACCCTATGGAGATGACAGGCTTAGTATGATGCTATGTAGTGTTCGTGAAAACAGGCATCAGCGACCGTATTTTATGCAAGCCCTGTCTACTAAAACAATCATAGTCACTGTTGCAGGCAAACACTTTAAACTTAAACAGGCAAACAACGAGCCTTTGATCCGAATAATTTTATTTAGGTATTTTTATTTCCACGTAAACCGGTATTTATTCTAGAAAAATACATTTTGTTCCGTTGCGTAGCGCGCTGCAAAATGTAGAGTAGAGCTTCGCTGTAGGCGATCAAAATATTGAATAGAAAAATATTTTTTAAATCATAGAGAGTGGCTTTTTGGAATGCTTGTTTGATGGTTGATATTTCCACGTAAAACTGTATTTATTCTAGAAAAATACATTTTGCTCACTACATATTATAAATATAGTCGTCTGCCGCGTCTGTCTGTCTGTTGGCGATAAACTGAAAAACTTCTGCACCGATTTTCATGCTGTTTTTACCAATGGATAAAGTGCAGCAGCCCCAACTTACAACTAGTAAGTCGCGGGTTCGAACCCAGGCAGCTGCTTTACTTTGTGTAATTTATTTCATACTGCTCTCGAAAACGGTGAGAGTAAACATCGTGAGGAAACCGACATGTACTAGAACCAAACATTCGAAGACATGTGACATATACCAACACGCACTATGCCCGCGTGGTATCCACCAGCCCATTTCCTCTCATAAAGAGGAGGCCTGTGTCCCAGCCGTGGGAACATCATAGGCTTATGATGATGAGGAATATATGTCTAACCAACCTAACAGACAGATGTGTGCTGGGGAGTTTGTTCCGCCACTTCTTCTTTCCAGCAAAAACACTAGGAAGTGTCGAAGGGGGGGCGTTTTGGGGGACTGTCTCTTGTAAATAAGTAAAGTAAAGTAAATTTTGACGTTCGAAAAGTGCTGATTATCAGCCTAGTTTGAATAAATGAGTTTTGATTTTGATTTTTTGATTTTGATGTGAAATAATATCAGTTTTGCCATGGATCTTAAAAGGGAGGCAATGAACAGTGCTCCTTTCGTGACTGACACAATCCCAACACGTGCTCGATGCGCACCCGCATCCTGAGCAAATCGACACACATGTTGCTACAGCAACTGCAGAGAAAACAAATGCATTAACTGTGACGTCACTTATATCATGTTTAAGTGACAAACACAGGTGCCACATGATGTAATCGCACTTTCGCAGGTTTTGTTTGGTGGGTGGTAAATCATCAAATAACCCCTCCCTCTCTTGGGCAGAGCGAAAGGGTGTCAGACTTTTACTGACTAAAAACCAACCATGTTCCTTCATAGCCCTTTATGTCGCGGCCGCGGTATCTCTTACAACATCCCTCAGCCCCGACGGGCTAGTATAATCGCCTGAGATCACGAATGGGGCATTAAAAATACGTGACAATGTTCTACAAAACCGACTTCAACCTTATCATGATGACGCTTTGCTGTATGTCAGCTCATCCGACGATAGAATAGAAAAGGAGGAATTTGATTAGGTGTGGAAACCTGTAATTGGCCTTCAAATGTTCATTGATTAAGTACAATGTATTTGCTATAAGTTTCCCAAAGAGAATAAAATAAAACACACTCTACAAACTCAAACAAACACAAAAACGACATGCTGGTAAAATTGCGGCGATAATGATTGTGCAGTTAGAATGGAAGACAAGAAAATGTTCAGTATCATAGCATGCTGCGTATGGAACGCCATCAAAAGTCTAGCCTGTTGCTCACGATCATCTCTCTCAATCTCTTTTTACGACTGGAGTAGATAAAAACTTTATATACTGACCTTTCTTTTATGGGCACGTCACGTTGAATATTATGGGCCAAGAGGGCATCAGTTATGAGGGAAATGGATTAGATGGAAGGAAATACCTGCTATGGATTCTGAACTTGTCGATAAATAAGTGAAATAAAATCCTGTTGGTTTTTGTACCTTCCGAATAACATTCAAATCATCATATTTTCGGGAAAAATAAAATCGTTTATGTTTTGTTTAGTTTACTTTATTTCAATTTTGAAAATCGACAGAGTAGATATTTATATCTTCAATAGATAGAGCCACTGTCGCTTTTCGCCGATTTTACATAGAATAGAAATTTATTCTGATCCTACATATTTGTAGCCGAGGCTGACCTAAAAAGAGGGGGCGAGATGATCCGGATTAGCATCATGAAGGCTGATTCGAGGTGACGCAGAAGAAAACCTGGAAGAATATAGGTTATGCCTATGCGCTGCTGTGGGACATAATAGACTACCAGAAAAAAAAATATGTAGGTACCATTCTTTTTTTGGTCCCTTTTTTTCCTATTTCTTAATATTTGTTATGCGTTTTATGTGTACTGTTTTTTTGATGTGTCTTTTTGTGTGCTCATCATGTTTCTGCAACAAATAAATAGTTTTTCATTACTCATACTCTGAAAGTAGGTCACAACATGCCTGCGGAGCGGGTTGAAAGTACTACTTTTCAGCCCTAGGGAGAAAGGCTTTCAACTGACAGCTGTCAAATTATATTCTATTATTATCTATTTTCACATTTTTATTGAACCATGTTCCAACTTCTTATACGGCTACTAAAATTAAAATAACATAAAGTTAACCTAAGAATAAAATTATATTAAGATTTTAATATAGTTTAGTTTTAAAAATTTCTCTTAAATGACATAGATTTCGACAAAATCTTTGCCATTTTTTTAATGATGAACATGAAAAATACTGGCTGTATAGCTGGACGACCAGAGAACAAAAAAAAAACAAAATAAGCGGGAAAGCGACAACATCCGATCAACACAAATTTTTTCTTTAGTTAATAATTTATGTTCTTATTGTCCTCGTATTCGGTAAAATTACTTATTCGGGTAAATTACTTATTTAGTCCCTCGAACTATTAGCGCCCGTGCGCCAAACCCCGTCTCGTGACTAAATAAGTAACTTTCGCCCCTTGGAAAACAATGTACTATTCTTCTTTCTTTCTATTATCGCTCTCACTGCGTCCACACATTTGAAAGTCGAACAAAAAGCGCGAACAAAGTCCTCTCAGTACACTCACGGGTGGCATTTAAACTGGGATGCTTAAACTTTTTCGCGTTCATTAAATCATTGTTATCTTGCATCTCTTTTTTTCTCTCCGCCTCTGGGTGCAATCGTATTCTGAAACTATTTATTCATTTATTTAAATCTTTTTTTTATAAGTCTCGTTTTTTCTGTGGTTGTGCTTGATTTAAATGTCTTATTCTTAAATTTAAGAGTCAGGCAATCTCGATGTAAAAAGTTACAAGAGATACAGTATGATAGGGAAACACGACCTATTCCTTGAAAGCTGTTAAACATATAATAATAACAATACAATAAATAATAATATATTACTCGAGGTCATTAACAACAAATTAGGTTCATTTTAGAAGGGGTCAAAACTGAATGCTTGCGAAACCGGTTCGGTGGTGTTTTGGAAGTTTTCTGTGTTTCGTTACTAAAAACAATGAATTATGAAATAACTGCTGTAATATAAACTTGTAGGTACTTGATACTTTTCTGAAAGAGCATCTTTTTTGTTTTTTGTTTTGGTAGTCGATTCAGCTATGGTGGAATTTAACTGGACTTAATTTACTGTTAATGACCTTTAGACCCATTTCAGGGAATCGGTCTCGACCTGTCACCCTGTATGGGTAGGTACTTACAGTCTAGGTCGTCGACAGTTACACTCTGACCTAGCCTGGCCTAGCACAGTTCGAAACTTCATCAAACTAAGAGACCAGCTTTTACCGGTTTTGTTACCACTGTCCTGCCACTTACTGCATTTGTACATAGAGAGATTAGTACGTAGTGAGTCAGCCATTTAATTTTCTCTGTAGAAATTGTTGTAGGTGTGTTGTATTCTCACACCCTCACTTATATCTGACAATTTGTGTTGGTCCTGATTCCTGCCAGAATATCCAAAAATAATATTAGCTTATCGCTATAGTTTGCTCATTTTGTCGGCACGGTTGGCGCAGTGGCTGAGCGAATGGACTGCTGCGCTGCGTATCGCGGGTTCGATTCCCGCACGGAACAAATATTTGTATGATCTACAGATAGTTGTTTCGGGTCTGGGTATTTGTGTATGTGAGTTTAAATGTTTGTACGCACCCACGATACAGGAGAAAGTCCTAGTGTGGGGCAACGTTTAAAAAAAAAAAAATAGCCTGTATAATACGTTCCTTATAAAGGGTGTCAAAGTACCCTTAACGCAAACGAAGGACACTTGTTCTCCCCACCACTGCGAGATTTTTTTTGTTCTAGACCATACCTGGGAACCCCCTAGTTACGGAGATATTGGGGGTCAAAGTTCCAAATTTTGCACAGCTGTTTTTGTACATACTAGTTTTTCAGGTTATAACTTTACTTAAATTACCTCCATGACCCTTTTGCTACTCAAAGCATCCACTAGCACAATTTTTTAAGAGCCGTTTTACCGTAAAATGTGATTTTTGACCCCAAAAAAAAGTCGTTTACCAGCTAAAATTATTGTGCTTAGTTTTATGTACAGAACGCTTGGTTGACGTATGTGTGAAGGGTTCATTTACACCCTGTATAGTTACTTAATTAATATTCTAGAACTCCTATAGAATACGTTTTGTATGGGCGAAGCACCGTCAGCCTATCTTCTTCTTGCGTGACCGAAGGAAGGAATAAACATTATAAAACTATCATTACATTATTACATACAAACATTCTAAAACACACACAGTTCACTGTGTGTGTTTTAGAATGTTTGTTCATATTATTATCCTATCATGATTCTGCTAAAACGGCCATTTCAGACCACCTCATAGGACAGCAATCCATCTCTGCCACGCTGTCCTTTAAAAATGACACGTTATTGTTAGAGGTGCCTTCAGGCGATACCGATGTCACAGTGACTGGAAATCTTATCTTACAGGAAAGGAGACGTGAATACGTGTATGTCTAAAGGTGAACGCAGACTTGGCTACCCCTCACGCGCCGCAGTCGCCGCATTTGAATTCTTTATAAGAAAACCTATGTAACTTGTCGCCGCAGTCGCTGAGGTACCAGAAACGGTGGATCTCCCCGAGCCGAAGCTGATGACGTCACCAATCCACATCCGCCGCGCGTGTCGTTATTTGCATCTAGTGACCGGCCGAATAGAAGGTGCCTGTGTACATGTACTTGTAAAACCTTTATGTTGTGTTTTTGCGATTTACATAAATACGAGGATGAAAAAAATTCAGTACCATGCGTGCGGTGACGGGGACAACACTGTGTGACTGCGGTGCGGTGCAAGCCATTAACAAAAAGCGATGACTGCGGCGACTGCGGCGCGTGTGGTGCGGCCAAATCTGCGTTCAGCCGTTCACCTTAAATGTCACAGTTTGCGAATAAAGATAATGCTCTAGGGTCCCATGATAGGATCGTTGAAAAAAATTGGGAGGAAGCAATCGGTTTGCGAGTATAAAGGTCATGCCTGGTCAATTCCATTCGAAGTGCTTCTGATGTTTTTAATTATCAAAATCAAAAAAATCAAAATCAAAACATTTTTATTTCACATAGGCCTACATGGGCACTTATAAAACGACGGTAAAAAGGGGCACGGTTCGGTGCATTGGTCGATTCCTAAGGAGAAGAACCGGCAAGAAACTCCAAAGGTTACTCTTTTAATCTTTTAAAATCGTTTGGGTTAATAATAAGGTATAAATAATAATAATATATTTTCTTGTATGAACTTAATCATGTAATAGTAGGTACCTTATTTGCCCTTTTATTTTTTTTTTATGATTTATGTTTCAGAGAGTAAGTTTGAAGTGCCATAAAGTAAGTAAATAAATGTAACCATAAACTACACACATCAAAGGTGTCTAGGGATCAACATATATTTTTGCAATAACTTTTCTCCTGATTGATATTAATTAAAATTTTCTTTAAGGATTCATCAAATAAAGTGTTTTCGTTTGTCACAGTAACGATAAACCAAGTCACCTTTGCATTAATAAAGAAATTTGCCATTTTCCTAATAAAGGGATTTTTGACATTTGAACCACTAACATTAAAGTTCGAAAAAAAGACTGAAATAACAGTTTTCTTTAAAATTTTATTGGGTAACTTAAACAATTAATAATCCGTGTTTCTACCGCGAACACTAACAACACAAGAACATCGGTTTGGCATACTCAAAATGAGTTCATCCAAATCACGCTGTGGAATGGCCGCCCATGTTCGTTGCAACAACAAAAAAAGGTCTTCTTGCGACTGGATACCCTCCATATTCGGCAGAGCTCTTTTCTGTAGCATATCCCATGCATGCTCAATCGGGTTCAAGTCTGGCGACTGAGCAGGCCAGGGCAGGACATTGATGTTAGCTGCGGCGAGAGTCTGTCTTACAACTCTTGCGGTGTGCGGTCGTGCATTATCATGCATTAACTGAAATAAGGGACCGATTTGCACTTGTAGAGGAACGATGACGTCTGATACAATCGTCTCAGCATAAATTTGAGCGTTGAGGTTGCCTCTGATCCAAATCAACTCAGTTCTTCCGCCGATCCAAATACCCGCCCATACCATGATGGTTCCACCACTATAAGGATGGACTTCCTGGCAGGATTTTAATCGCTGTTGGCGTCCAGGGGTTCTCCAGTGTCGTATACGTCTTGTATCCGGTCTCATACCAAAACGAGACTCATCAGAAAAGCACACGAAACGCCATTGTTCTTCTGCCCAATTTCTGTGTTCAAGAGCCCATTGATATCGAATCCTACGATTGTGCATTGCTATAGGTGGTACCCGTAGCGGTCTTCGGGAATGAAGGTTCACTTCATGCAAGCGGTTTCTGACTGTTTGGTCGCTAATTAAGTTCCCTGAAGAGTGATGAAGCCTCACGGCTAACATCATGGCGGTTATTGTTGGAGCTCTTCGAGTTAAGATTTGAATGTATCGGTCTTGTCTCCGTGTGGTGCAGCGATACCGTCCTCCATGGCGCTCAGCCACGGTACCAGTGCTTCGGTAACGTGTCCAAAGTCGACTGATAACACTCTGACTTGTATTCAGAGCTAAAGCCACAGTACGTTGCCGGGAACCAGCTTCTATCATTCCCACGGCTCTGAGCATTTCTTCCCTGCTTAAATGACGTCGCCGCTCCATAATAACGTTGGTTTTAATCAGTAGTAGGGAAACAGTAGCACTAATAATGTCTTCAATGCGTTGTATGTTTTTATAGGGAAAATATTGACAGCTGATTTTCATCTTTTACTCGAATTTGATTCACAGTTCCTGATTCAAATTATGAAATGCACCAAAAAGGATCCATATAAATTTATAAAATCATAAATTTATTACAAAGCCACATCTCAATCTCAAGAAATCCGCATAAAAATGCTTGATCCCTAGACACTTTTGATGTGTGTACATCCACACTAATATTATAAAGAGGAAAGATATTTTGTATTTTTGTGTGTGGGTGAATGTTTGTAATGAATAAACTCAAAAAGTACTGCGCCGATTTCAAAAATTCTGTTACCATTAGAAAGCTACATTCACCCTGAGTAACATGGGCTACTTTTTATCCCTATACTCTCACGGAAACGGGAACTACGTGGATGAAACCGCGTGACGTCTGCTAGTCATACATTAAAAGTAATGAAAATAAGATTCAGTTTGTGATAGGTTCCCAGCCCTACAGTATCAATGCATCCTTAATCATCAGCCTCCCCGATCACTCTCAGCGTAAAATGGTACTCGTACCAATTCTATATATCACGCATTTTTTAGTGCTATAGAATTTTAGGCCAAACTAATTTGTCCAAGGGCAAACTAGGACTCATCACAAAATAACGATCATAGAGCAAACCGTTTAAATGGGTTAATTTAGGTCAAAACTGTGACCAATCCCGCGCAAGCCGAGCGTTTTGCCTGAAGTCGTGTTTGTCCCGCGGCATATTCATCTATAGTTCTACCATCTGAATAAGCCAAACGATATATCAGAGCTGTTCAAGTATCTGGTTAGACACAATTTGAGGACCTAGCCTACTGACACGAAACCAGAAGAAGATCGTCTCTCAAACCTAGAATAGAAAAGAAAATTAAAAAAATGCCAGTGCAAAGATTGGCTGTTAGAGCACGCATTAAAGCGAATGGCATAATTCGGGTAAGGAGAGGCCACTGCGGGCTCTGCAATAATCATAAAATACCGTCTGCTAGTTAGCGGGTTTATTGAACGTTACCGAGAAGAATCCTTTTATTGTTTCCTTTACGGTGTATGGTAACGAGGGACATAATGAGATATTTTTTTTCAGTTGAGACAGTTCACAGTTACCCCCATATTTCATTTTGTATGAATAATTATTAAATGAGGAGTAGGCCTTTGCCCAGAACAACACGGGCTAAATCTACACTAATTTTATAAAGAGGAAAGATTTGTTTGTTTGTTTGTATCGAATAGGCTCCGAAACTATTGGACCGATTTAAAAAATTCTTTCACCGTTGGGAAGCTACACTATCCCCGGGTGACAAAGACTACTTTTTATCCCTGTATTCCTACGGAAACGGGAACTACGCGGGTGAAACCATGTGACGTCCGCTAGTATTATATAAAAAACTAGCTGTACCCATGCGTTGCAATGCCATTTTTCCTACCTACTTCCTGCCTATCTACCTACCTACTACCCTATCTACTACCCTAACTTCTACCCTAACTACTACCCTACCTTCTACCCTACCTTCTACCCTGCCTACCTTACTACTACTAATTAGCCAAATCGGTCAAGCTGTTCTTGAGTTTTAGCGAGACTAACCAACAGCAATTCTTTTTTATATTTATAGATAGTTATTAAATGAGGAGTGAAATTTTGGAATAGGGGGGAAGATCTTCTGAAGTGTTACAGTTACAGGAAAACGGTCTTAATCGACAATCCTACCATACCTTTACAATTACTTTTTTTACATTTTAGGTACTACGAAAACTAGGGGAATGGTTTTTTTGTGATTCCTGGGGGCCAATTCTCGATTTTAGAGATGGTGTCGAACTCGACAAAAATTTCTAATGACGTCATTTTTTCGACAAATTTTAAAAGTTGCTATTCTGGGGATGTCGAATTCGGCATTTGTCGAATGCTAACGTTAGAGTTCATGTCGAGTGCTTCTGAGCAGTAGAGATGTCATGTCGATTGTTGAGATACGTCATTTCTGAGTGAATTCGTTGAGTTTTGGATTGTACACTGTGTTTTCTTTTCTTTCATTTTTAAATAAAATACGGCTTGGCATCTCATACCTACTGGAAATTTGATTTATACTCTTTGATTTGTACCCTTGCCTTGTTTGATTTTTCCCCTCCATGTTAAAATAAAACTTTTAAAATGTAAAACAGCACCCAATAATGATGTGAACACAGTACATGTAAACATAACAAAAGTTTTGAAGGAACCGCAAAAAGGCGCAAATTCTGACACTGACAGACAGTCAACTGTCAATTTGTTTTCTTTATTTCACGAAGAGCATACGAAAATCTTGAAACACACTTAACGTTTCGTTTTATACTTAAATAAGTAGGTTTAGTCAGCGTTTTAAAACAAAATCATTCATTAACTCAAAGCTACCTAAAACAGAACGTGCGATTCTTCATAATGGTAACATTATCTTCACTCGACTCGACATTTTCGTGACATTTATTTCTATTTTGACTGAGAATACGGAATTCTGCTCAATTCGACATTTTTTGGTAGAGATAGAAATATTTTTAATAGACATAGAGATAGACTTACGATCTCGAACTCGAGATAAATGGCGAAAATCGAGAATTGGCCCCCAGATTGTTCACAGTTCTTTCGAGTGTAAGTGATTCTTTAAATGAGAAAGTCGTTTCCCAGCAAAAGTTTTTGCGCAGTGTTACTTAGGTTTATGTACATAATGATTTGTTGACGAGTTTGTGACGGGTCCGTTAACATCTTGTATATCAATTTCTGTTCCCAATCAACATTGGTATCAGATTCTATTTTGAACGATATGAGTCCCACAATAAAATAATGGAAGACACGTGTGATATATGAAAAACCGTTTAACTTTGGAATAGGTATCAATTAATAGCATATATTATGCTTCTGATTTTCAAGATAATAGGGAGTTGATGTCTGTCTTTGGACTACTGTCAGAGCGTTACATGAGCATTTATGGGCCAAATATACTTACTAGGAGCTCCTCGGATGTCCCGTGCGTACAATGCTGTGGCTTTGCAATTGCGTCAAATTTAAGAAGATAACTGTACTACGACCCGAATATTAATAATTCATTAAATGTGTAGATATTTTTTTAGAAACATAAATCGGTAAGTGTGTACCACAATATTAAAATGCATCCCGCCAGATTCTCGCCTTAAAACCGCGCTGCCACAAACACAACCGTTTTAATTCAATATTTTTAAAATTAAACAAACACAAACGTTTTAATTCAATATTTTTTATCCCATGGACCCCGTGGTCTATGGGATAAAAAAATATTGAATTAAAACGTTTGTGTTTGTTTAATTTTTTAAAGTTTTTTAGAATAATCGCTATACCGTTAAAGGGGTTATTCTGAAAAACTTTAAAAAATTTAGCAACTCTACAAACAGTGTACTTATATTAATTACTAGCGGACGTCCCGCGGATTCACCCGCTTAGTTCGCGTTCCCGTGGGAATACAGGGATAAAAAGTAGCCTATGTCACCCGGGGATAGTGTAGCTTCCCAACGGTGAAAGAATTTCAAATCAGTCCAGTAGTTTCGGAGCCTATTCGTTACAAACAAACAAACAAATCTTTCCTCTTTATAATATAAGCGTAGATTGACCTGGTAGACTGGTACCGTAATGTGTATTGATAATATTCATGTACCTATTTAGTGACAAACGCCTGAAATTTGACGCAGATGCGAAACTGCACATTAAATTATAAACAATGCTTTTAGGATTTTGTTGTGTCGACTTTGTTTCTGTAGCGACCTTTTTATTTTGAAATTCAAATGACTCTACCCACTCAGGGCGGAGTGGTAGGTAGTGTCAGGCTTCTACTGACTAATAGCACTCATGCTCTTTCTTAACCCATTGTGTCCGAGGCAGCAGTATCTCTTATCCTCAGAATTTTTTGCCGAAACCCACACAGTTGCTTTTCAAGCCATAATAAGGCAACAACAGTTTCGCTGCTATGCAGAGTGCGCAGTGGTTGCAACTATATCCTAAGCTGTGGCGAAGAGCTGCTGCTATACTTCAAATATCAGGCGTTTTGAGCAGAGGCTAACAAGGGTTTCTAGGCAACACGTTTTCCTGCCTGTTCCTCTATTTGAATTGCTACAATATCAAAATTTGTCAAGTAAATCTCAAAACTTAATTTTTTAATACCCCTATCATCGTAACATCAAACGAGTACTGTAGTGACATCTGCTAAAGCTACTCCGAACCATCTAGTTTACGCATGTGTGATATAGATGGCGCTTTTTCGAACGAACATAGCAATGCAATCAATTATAAATTATTGTAATGATAAATGATTAACTATGGTTCCTAGAAGTAATAATGCAGAATATGGAACATTCAACGAATCTCAATAAAAGATATATACGCTTACCTTTTTACTGTATGTTATATACTAAGAAATCATGTACTTATCTTTAACAACAAATAGTAGAGTAAGTAAATAATTATAAAAAAAAAGAAATTAGTCGATGCAAAACAAAAGCCAATAAAAAATAATCGAGCTTTATCTTTTGGTCGATTATTTTAATGGCCGAGTAAAACTAAGCTTGGTTTTAAAGTTAGGTGTGCATAAACAAATTTGAAGTTTAAAGCCTAAAGTGACGAAAAAGTGTGGCATCCTTCACAAAAAAGGCCTTAAAATAATAATTCTAATAATACAAAATTGTAAACACAGGAAATAAACTTTTAACGAAGGATAATAAAGCTGGAGATAGATCTATCTTCAGCTTTAACGACTAATTTCTTGTTTTTCAAAGCATTCAGTTTCATTTCGGATCCGAAATGAAACTAAATGCTTTTAGTATATACGGTCAAGCAAATAAAAAATATGACAGACCAGTATGTGAAGTACCAGTTATATAAAAGTCGCTGGACCAAAGAAGACGACCCTTATCCACTTGGCCTGACTTAGGAACCAAACTAAGAACGTCATGATCAGCAGTAGACCTAGCAACTGTTAGACCAACAAGAATAACAAATAATTGCGGATCGATCACTTATGGAGAAATGAATGCATTGAATGGGTAATATTAAGTTAATTGTAATACTGATGACGAACTTACTGTAATCTATATTTTTAGTATTGTTCTCAAGTAAGTGACTTATGTCTTTATTGGGAATAAAATTTCTTTAAATCGAATAACATCTGATTCTATCTAATAATAATAATGCTAGCGCCATCTCTGTGTGAGAACAGGCCTCGTCTGTCTTAACTGTAGGACAAGAATAGGGCGATATTATTTATTAAATAAAAAATGCTTACAAGTGACTGTAAATTAAAGGTATAAGTGATAAAAATAATTAATTTAGGTCATGTCAGTAAGAAAATATGGAGAATATCAATAATAAAAATAAGATATATTTAAAGTTGTTTATTTACAACACTGTTTCACTTCAAAACACTAATTTATCGAACGCATTTGCTCATATATTTCTCGAGTGCACATCACTGATCCGGTCCGATGTTTTAGCTCATCTATACCTATAACGTCAGCTTCCAATTCAGCACCACTGGGTAAATTTCGCGCTAACAAGAAATCCGAATCCCTAGCTCTAGCACTTCGTGGACCATTTCTTACGTATGCTAAGGTATAGTTTTCGTTCACAGTTTTGACAACCCCTCGGAAATTGAATTCCTTGCCAGCACAATCGCATGTGACGTTCATTAGTAAAAATAGATCATCCACTTTGTCAACCGCTAATATAGGACCTGATACAGTAGCGGAATCACTTATAAACTTTAACGAGGCCATTCGTTCTAATATTCTTATTTCCACAAGTGTACTATTATGTCCGTCTGAGCAAGTACACTGAATATGCCGTGGGTCTTCAGCAAAGGCACAAAACACACAAATGGGCAACGAAATATTTGGATACACCATAACCGCTGTGTAGTTTCCATAGATGTCGTTAATATTAGCTGCATGATAGACACCGAGGAATAATGACAGGAGTATAACTTTCCACATTTTGAACACTAGGCTGATTATTTTGTTGCAAACGAGCGATGTAAACTCGTGTCAATTGCGCACTGAGAATTATCAGGGTGTGGGGCAGATGTTGTGGTCCTTGACTGTGTGTTGATAAAAATGTACCACGATTGCCAATAAGTGTTACTATAAAGAGGTTGATAACCTTAAGTAAGGAGGCAGGAATATTGTGACAATAAACGGTCAAGACCGGGTTGGGGCTGACACGGTGAAGGATGCTGCAGTCAGAATAAATAATTAAATACATTCCGAAAACAAAACTTACACCGTTATTGAAAATAATTTTCTCTTCTACGTTCCCACTGTAAATGTTGAGTAGAATGGGCCTTGCCCCAGCATTTAATTTCGTTAAGAAGATGGATCTGTTCAAGCAGAATTAATACTTAGTATGGCAACATATTGGCAACTTCTCTCGATTCAGAGTCAGAGAGAACCTACGGAGCTAATTTACCTATCATTGAAATAGTTACGTATAAGTTTCATAACTATTATTAAAATACCTTGAATTCTATGAAATATGAGTCAATAATTTAGAACAGCTAACAAAAACAGACTTAGTTGAAAGTGTTGTGCTAATAACCCATTCCTCAATTTCGATGCCTGTTTGCGGTCACCTAGTGGGGTCATACGAGCAAAATCGTGTTGACAAGAGCGGACTTTAGTATTGATACTTAGATAGTATTATATTAAATTCCTAAAAAATATATAAGAAGGATTAATAAGCACAAGACTGGTGTGTTCAATAGAGTTTATTAGAAGTTTACAATATTTTTTTCAGAAAAAGGATGACACATATCATTAGAAGAGAGATGAATGTAAGTACAAAATAAATGATGATCATCGAAGAGTGAGAGAAACACCAAAGAAAAGATGAAAAATATAAAATGAGTAAATGATAGCGGTCGTCACGGATAATGGAAGACGAAAACATGCAGCGCCGACCCCATGTTACATAGGAGCACTTAACAAAACCAGACAAACACCTAATTCTTCGGACGCAGTTGCTCATATATTTCTTGAGTGCACACCACTGTTCCGCTCCTATCCTTTACTTCATCTATAAGCGCCGTGGCAGCTTTCAATTCAGCAGCATTGGGTAAATTCCGCGCCAGCAAGTAATCTTGCTTACCAGCTGGTCCATTAGTTACGTAGGCTAGGATATAGTTTTCGTTTACAGTTTTGATAACACCTCGAAAATCGAATTCCTTTCCAGCACAATTGCATGTAACGTCCTGGAATAGAACCAGGTCATCTATTTTGTCAACTGCTATTATAGGTCCCGATACTGTAACGGGAGTAGTTATAGACTGCGCCGGTTCCAGGCGTTCCAGTAGTTTAATTTCCACAAGTGTTGTTTTAGTTCCGTCTGAGCAGGTACACTGGACTTCACGTGGATCTTCGGCGAAGGTGTACTTTGCGCAAATGGGTGTTGTTGAGTTCCAATACGCGACAACTGATGTGAAGGTTCCATAGAGGTCGCTTATATTAGCTGGTTGACAGACACTCAGGAATGCTGATAGGAGAATTATTTTCAGCATTTTGAATACTGACTGGATTGACTCGCTGGAGACACGATGTACAATAATGTAGCACTGATATGATTATGTGTGCCTACGTGAGCTAGATTTTATAGCCACTGAGTGATAGTTAACCCTTGACTTTTTAGTTGATAAAAGTCAGATTTATTAACAACGTTAGTATGAAAATGTTTTTTATTTTTTTAGACAGATTACTTGCAATTTATGTCGTAGTACAACCTGAAAAAAACGGTTTTTGGAGTAAATTCTAGAATTTTTGGACACTTTAAGTATACTAACATAGCTTGAAGTACCTACTAACATAATATTGGCATGTGTTTGAATCACATATTTTCACATTTCATTTTAATAATCGCGCAATGATTTTCCTTGAATTGTCAAAGTGCAGCATTGAAATTGCGATTGTCTTACGCAAGTACTTACCCCACGGTAATTACAAACTTCATCCGCGGTTTTTTGCATTGAAATTTTGCCGAAGTTTCAATTTATTATTAACCATTAAATAAGTACAATTCAAGTGTCTGTTTCTAATTTCAAAATAACAGCTTTTTTCTGTAAGCAAGTTTATAATTTCAGCCTGTGTGTCTGTCTTGGTTCAAGTTAAATGAAAACCTATGAAATCTTTAGATAGTATAAAAAAAAAACTAAAATCCGACTACGCAAAAAATCGCAGCCTTAAATTAATTTTAGTAAATAACTTAACAATAAGTAAAATTATAATAGAGGACAGCCAAAGTCGAATTTATCTGTGTTTTTAGGGTTCCGTACCTCAAAAGGAAAAACGGTCCCTTAAGGGATCACTCGTGTGTCTGTCTGTTTGTCCGTCTGTCACAGCCAATTAGCTTCAAATCTAACAGACCGATTGAGATGAAATTTACACATATTATGTATTTCTATGGCCCAAACATGGACGTATAACGTAAATAAAGGTATTTGGAATATGGGGGTCACTTTTGGGGAGCTTAACAGTTTTTTTTTCAAGTTTTAGAAACTGTACCGTGTGATATATCATATGAAAGGGGTCATTGTGAGGATCTCAAATATATATTTTTTTAATAATTTAAAATAAACACTTTTAAGGATATTTAAGAAATTTGACGAAAATAGACCATTGTAGTAGACCATAGACATTTTTACCCGACTGCGGCGAATCCCAAAAGGAGGGTTATTTGTTTGGTGTGTATGTATGTATGTCCAAAATAACTAAAAAGTTGAAAAACTGAAAACCTCGACTGAAAAAACTGAAACAAGCACATTTTAAATTAAACAAAACTTGGAAGCAGGCGCGGTCCATTCTATTTTTTCCATGAAAATAGAATGGACCGCGCCTGCTTCCAAGGTTTGTAACTACTTTTTTTTAGTGTTCATGTAGGTATGTATGTATGTAAGTATCGCCATAACCGATTTTCATATTAATGTACCTACCCACCTACGTGTCAAATATGAAAACCTGCCCGCCAAGCTTCAAGTAAAAATTTTTCCACTTGTCCGTTGAAGTTTCACTTCTACTATGCGTTTTCTTTTTAAATTGATTACGTGATGGTTTTTCCATTAATTTGATTGTAATCTCAACTACATTCACTTTAGGTATAACAAACGTTTTGCGACTCACAAAATAATAGAGGAGACAGTAGAAAATTTTATTGTGATGATTTGCGACGAATATTGTTATTTGTTTATTTAAACTTTATGCACAATAGTGATACTTTATCATTATCATCAGCCTATAATGTTCAATGTGCAGTGACTCACGCCTCCTCTCTAGGACAGGAATAGGCTATAATTCACCGCGCGGGCCCAGTGCGCTTTGGTAGATATCACACGTCTTCGAATTTTGTAGTTGCCACCGTTTTGAAAGCAGTGGTGATGAAATAAATTACACAAACCTGAGTGCGAACCATAGATATAATAAATAAGGTGCGAACCAATGGGCCACTGCTGCTCTCATCTACAAAATAACTGAAAAATACTTCAAATGTATCCGACTATTGCAGAAATGGCCGTGATTGTGCATTGAACTCGTTCATCTAACCTGCTTAAACAAACCCACATCTATGACTTCCGCAATCTAATCCCAATTCACAGAGATCATCGGAGCGCAAAAAAAACTGGATACATGCACTAAATTAATAACGTTCACACACCAATTTTTCGTTTCTGAAATTCCCTGAAATTGAAACCAGAGCTGTGTACGGGAAAATAAAAAAAGCTGTATCAATAGCCGAAACGTTCACCTTTTTGGCCGCAACGTCGCGTTTTGCAGCAGAGGGGGATCGATTCAAAAATAAATTGCGAGTTGTTTGAAATTCGGCTTTCGTCCAACGGAGGCCGTTTTCAATTTGAGCCATATTATTTTTGTGGGTGAGGCTTTTTTTATCGAAGGTGGGAAATCATGAAATAACCCCTCTCGCTCCGGGTAGAGCGAAAGGGTGTGTCCGACTTCTACTGACAAAAATCACCAATGTTCCTTCGTAGCCCTTGTGCCGAGGCCGCGGTATCTCTTTCGAACAACCCGCTGCCCCGACGGGGTGTGAATTGCCCGTAGTACACCCAGGTGGACTAGGCGGGTGGACCATGGGCAATAAACGGTGTGAGGCTTTACTTGAGAAGGTGTGGGTTGAACTCTTCAAAAATAAACAACAAACTTTTCGTGAGATCTGCAATCACTTGAATGTTTATTCTTTTACTGCATAATATAAATATTGTTAGCAATATAAAATAAATGCATACTAAATATTTTGAAAAAGAAAAAAATTAAAAAAAAATCTTTTATAAATAGACTGAATTCATAAACACAAAAAAAGAAAATCAAAAACACAAAGTCAGCAGTATTTTTTCTATGTGTTTGAAGTTAGTTTAATTTTTTGCAAAAATATTTTTGAAATCCATTAATTCCGTTTCCTTTTCTCTCTACAATTATCAGTGTCAATAAAACAGCACATACCGTGGCGATCTGTTTCAGCGCATCATTTAATCTTCCATATACATAAAATGCTTTAAATAGGAGAACCTGCATTAAGAGGACAAAGCCTAGAGCAGTACGGGTTGCCTTAGCCGCAAAAATCTGAAGGCTAACACAATAACCGGCGATACTACCCCAAAACAAGGCACGATGTCAATTCCTTAGTAGAAGTAGTGTCGCGTAGTGAAGGCTTTAAATTACAATAAAGATTGTTGCTCTCAAAACGGTGAAGGAAAACATCGTGAGGAAACCGGCATGGCTTAGAACCAAACATTCGAAGACATGTGACATCTACCAATCCGCACTGGGCCCTCGTGGTAGATCATAGCCCATTCCCTCTCAAAGAGAGAGGAGGCCTGTGTCCCAGCAGTGGGAACATTAATAGGCTGTTGATGATGATGAAAGATTGTTATATTTTTTAAGCAGTGGTGGCCCAATGGTGGCGGCCCCGACTTACGAACAGTGAGTCGTAAGTTCGAACCCCTTCAGGCGCATTACTTTGTGTAATTTATTTCATCACCACTGCTCTCAAAACGGCGAAGGAAAACATCGTGAGGAAACCGGCATGTCTTAGAACCAAAAAAATCGAAGACTTGTGACATCTACCAATACGCACTGGGCCCGCGTGGTAGATTATAGCCCATCCCTCTCCTAGAGAGGAGGCCTGAGTCCCAGCAGTGGGAACATTAATAGGCTGTTGATGATGATGAAAGATTGTTATATTTTTTAAGCAGTGGTGGCCCAGTGGTGGCGGCCCCGACTTACGAACAGTGAGTCGTGAGTTCGAACCCCTTCAGGCGCTTTACTTTGTGTAATTTATTTCATCACCACTGCTCTCAAAACGGTGAAGGAAAACATCGTGAGGAAACCGGCATGTCTTAGAACCAAAAAAATCGAAGACTTGTGACATCTACCAATACGCACTGGGCCCGCGTGGTAGATTATAGCCCATGCCTCTCCTAGAGAGGAGGCCTGAGTCCCAGCAGTGGGAACATTAAAGGCTGATGATGATGAAGATGATGATATTTTATAAGAATTCAAACAATTTAACAAAATAATTTATATCGTAAAAAACAAATAAAAAAATCCGATAGAACCATTTTCGACTTCTACGCAGACGAAGTCGCGGGCTAAAGCAAGTCGATAATATAATTGCAGGGGCAAAGATTAAATGATTACTCAGTGTTGACGCGTAAATGTCCCATTTATTCATAATACTTAGATGGTTTTCACAGATCGTCGACGCGGTCATGCTCTTCCTCTCATTATTTCCGTAACCTTCCTCCTTTTTAGGGTTCCGTACCTCAAAAGGAAAAAACGGAACCCTTATAAGGATCACTCGTGTGTCTGTCTGTCTGTCTGTCCGTCTGTCACAGCCAATTTGCTCCGAATCTAATTGACCGATTAAGTTGGAATTTGGTATACATATGGATTTTTGTGACCCAAACATGTACGGCTAAAGTAAATAAATGAATTTTGAATATGGGGGTCGCTTTTACGGGGCAAATAAGAAAATTAAAAAAAAAGTTTTGCAAACTGTACCATGTGACACATCAAATGAAATGGCTTACTATGAGGGTCTCAAATATATTTTTTTAATAATTTTAAAATAAATAATTTTAAAGTTATTTAAGAAAATAGACGAAAATTGACCGTTCCCCCCCCCCTTATCTCCGAAACAACTGAGCCTAAAATTTTGAAAAAAATACAGAAAATAGTTCTATACCTGTAGATTACAGGAAACCCTATAAGAAGTCCATGGTCTAAAAAGGTAGATATATTATATTCATCGTACGGAACCCTCTTCACGCGAGTTCAACTCGCACTTGACCGGTTTTTATCAGGATCATTTTCATTGAAGCGCGAAAGGAAAAAGAATATTTGGTTTCTCGAATTAAACCAACAATTGCAGTGGCAAAGGTTAAGTGGTCACTCATTGTACATACACGTGTAAACGTTCCACATCCTCGTAACGTTCAGTGTAAAGAGTTACACCGTTGGTAGTAGACAAGTGTTCAAAATGTGGAAAGTAATAACCCTGTCAGCGTTGTTATGTGTTGTTCAAGGAGCAACTCTACACGATATTTACGGAAATTACTCGTTTGTGTTGGTGTATCCAAATGATATTATAAAGGAACCCGGATGCGGAGGCATTAATTTTTCTGAAGACAAACGAAGCATGAATTGTTCCTGTACAGATGAAAGAAACTGTACATTAGTGGTAGTGAGACTTCTAGAACGTGAAGCTCCTCGCCAGCCAAGCTTTGTGACCGTTAAACCAGTAGCACTATCAGTACCTGTTATGGTTGTTGACAAATTAGGTGACCTGCCTCTCGTAAACGTGTCCTGCAAATATTTTGCAAGTGATTTATCAAAGGATAATACAACTACTTACAGTGATCGAAGTGTTATCGAAATTGTGAACAAGAACTATATACTTGGACATGTGAAGACTAACTCAAACGGTACGATAGAATTCTTGATGGCACGGGAATTGCCTAGCACAACACAATTAGAGGAAGACATTACAAATATTGATAAATTGAAAGACAGGGACTGGTCCAGGCTGTGTAACCGAGAAATGTATAATCAACTTCACGGTCCACGATTGACGATAGGTCTCCCCTAAGCTGCATTTGCCGATCCACGGTCTCCACTCCAGGACTCTTTCGAATTGATTTTATTTACTAGGAATGTCATAAAACAACAGTTCTACATGAAAGTGAAGGAAAGTTATAGTAGCATGATGTTATTTAATCCGAGCGCTAGCGAAATCACAAAAACTTGAAGCTAGACCAAATGTAAAACGTCGTGAAGAAAACGGCTGATATGCTTGTATTGGGACTTAAAGTGAATATACCTAAATATTTATTTTTCTTATAAAAACTAAAATATTCCAGTGTTTGAAAAACAAGTTTATCTACACGTGCACATGCTAAAGGTTGTCAGTCATGATCCGCCAATATAAACGCTATCACCATATTTTTACTTTCAAATTCTTCACTAAAGTACTGTAGAACGGCGTTACCTATTATAATTATCTCATTATGTGGAAATTAATAATAATATCTGGTGTATTCATTCTCGTCAAGGCGACAGACATACAAAGTTTCTATGGAGATTGGATACAAGTGGCTGAGTATCCATCCTCTGCATATTACATGGCTGGATGTTTTCGCTATTCAATCCTGAAGTCTCAGGAAGACCTGCCTTATTCGTGTGATGATGGCAGAAATGCTACTTTAGTCCTGGTTAAAAGCTATCCGGTTGCAAGCAAGAATCCACCAGTCTCAAGGGGTAGAAAAATGCGAATTCTGGTCGTCGATTCAACAGCTGAAGCAACACCCGCCTTGAACGTAAACTGCAGTTGTGGCGTCGAAGAATATACTACCCGCGGTGTTGCCAGATTGGTTGATAACAACTACTTTACTTTGAATCTATATCCATTGTCATATGCTGAGCCGTGAGCCGGATAAGAACTATGCGCAACTTTTCGCGAAGACTGTTGAGCCGTTTATGAAATTAGTCAGCGATATAAGAGGTATTGAAGAAGTGAGTGCGAGAAAAGGAGCTTTGGTATGTTCTGCTGAAACTTTTGAACCAATCAAATAGGTAGAGGTATAAGAACAGGAACATTGTGAAAGGTATTTGTTAAAATGGTTGTTCTATGATTTGTTCACTAAAATAATGTGTCTGCTTGCTAGTTTTTTTCAATGACCTTCAACCCATGGTGATTAGAAATCGTTGTGTATTTTGTTCATTTATGTGTGGGAATCGTGGTGCTGTGACGTTTGTTTTGTGTTCACAAACGCGCCTATTAAGAATGACGTATTGGGTTCAATAACAAGGTCGGGCAATACTTTATTCGATTGTTCCTTCAGGAATTGCTCAGACACGGTGTCTGGATATGGGACTTTAACATAACTGCCAAATGGGTGTGTCGTTATAAGTACACTTCTGCCTAACCCTTCAGAGATTACAGGCATGATATTATGACACATTTAACACTAGTAATAGAGTTGTTAACAAAAAAATCTAATTAGTCCGTCATATAGATTACCAACAAAAATTGGACACGTATGTTTTCTTTTTTTACGTAAACAAACAATGAAGACGATACAGTGCTTTGAAAACTCGTGTGACGTCATACTCTAAGAAATTAGTATGACATTTTTTAGCGGTCAGTGACGTCACCAACCCCCACTTAAATCTTTAAGGCGTTTTATCTTCGTCAAATTTTATTGATTTGATATAACAAAAATAGGTACGTATCCAATATTTTTCGATAATATAACAGACGGACTAATTAGAGTCATATTTTTTTAAGTCAGTAAACATTCCTATTCATAAAGTTAGTTAGTTCAAACTTTGTTTTACATAATAATCATTTCATTTAAAATTAGGTACTTGACGTAAATAAACCTCTTAATAAGTAACAGAAATGAAACAAACGTTACTGTTAAATCGATCACATTATTATTATTAATGTAGGTTTACAAAGTAGTTAAATAGAAGCAAGTCACTGAGCCGCAAGTCTTATCGTATTACCAACAGTTTCTGTACATGTCTACGGCATAAACACTGCAAATAGTTCACAATAAGACAACACAGGATAACATCACTGAGGTCCATTATAATTTTCTATCGCACACATAACAGCGCCCTCTCTCTCTTTCAGATCTTCTATCTTTGTCATAACCTCAAACAGCTTCGGTTCCGACACAATTATCTTCGCAAAAAGGTACGCAGCATTCTGGTTTGTATCTGTACTTATAGTTCCTGCAGGCGGTGGGACATAGTGATACATGACGAAGTAATTGTCATCTACCAGCCTTGCCACAGCGTAATCATTTACCTCTTCATTCCCTATTTTGCATCCCGAGTTCAACGTCGGCATCACTTCTGCAGGCGTATCAACTAATATCATCGGCATCAAATACCGTTCAAGCAATTCTCCGGTTTCCGTCGTCATTGTAACTTGCACTGAACTCGCTTTTCTTCCGTCTGCAAACATACATTTTGTACCTACAGGACTTTTGTTGAACGAGAAACGTATGCACACTGCTTTGTTGGTTGTAACTGGGTATAAAGCAACCATGATCCAGTCCCCGTACACATTTTTAATTCCTTTTGCGTCAATGGCGACTAAGAGGACAGATAAAAGTATTATTTTCCACATTTTTGAATATCACCGATGTAAAATAGCACGTACACTGACGCGTGTGTCATGACTGGGTTTAATTTGGGATGTAATAAACTTTGACCTATACTGATAAACATAACATATGATACGCTGCGCTTGCGACTTCGTTCAAGTGGGAGAGGGACAACAACATTTGATCGGGAGAATAATTTAACGTTCATATTTCACTACAGCTAAAGTCAGAGACAACAATGTAAGATTCTTTGCGCCCTCGAATGATGTTCGTAAGCATCAGTTTTTTTTTAAGTGTTTGTAAATTAAAATGGCTGCGATGACTGCCGTCTGTCAAGTGATGAGCTGCATGAGGTCCTGAGTTCAATTCCCAGATTGGGCAAAGTGTTTTTGGGTGCTTCCATAAGGAATTTCTCAGTAGATTCTAATCGATTCAAATCAAATCAAAAATGTTTATTTGCGAGAAAATACATACAAAATACAAGGAAAGATCTTACTCGGTTAATAGACTCTCTCGTATCACAAGAGACTTAAAACTGGCGAAATGAGAGTGTGCATTCAAAAGTACATAAACCCTTTACCCCTTACTTTATCCATCTGAGTAAGCAGAAACCACAGAAAGGCACCTGCTTTGATTCTTAGATTGTCCTTTTGATTCGTCCACATCATTGATACATCTGGTTATACACATACGCTGATGTTGGTGTACTATAATAGTCGTATACGTATCTCTTTTTTTGTGGGTGGGAAATCATCAAATATTCCTTCCCGCTCTTGAGCAGAGCGAAAGGGAGTGTCAGACTTCTACTGACTAAAAACCACCCCTGATCTTTTTTAGCCCTTGTGGCACCGCCTCTTGCGAACAACCCGCAGCCCCGACGGGCACGCCAAACCCTTCGGAAATTAGATATTATGTTATGAATTGTGTTAACTGCACATGATGTGTGGGTCATTGTGTAGGTCCGGGTCAAATTGTATCCCACTAAAAACAAAACTTTAAAAAAAAAAACAAGTCGCTCAACTCAGTTCTTCTACCGTAAAAAGTAGTGAGATCCATGTAATACCAAGTCAGTTAAATTATTCAATCCCTACTTAAAAATCTTCGATTTTTTAAATAAATAGATTGACTTGGCCATCGCATCGCATTCGCCAATGTTAAACAGGCCATTCTAATAGCCAATCGCCATAGCATTGGCCAATGTTTATTAGTCTCATGTAAAAACAATTTAAATCTAAACGAAGAACTAAATTCAATACTCACTAAAACCATCACTTGGATGAACGCACACAACCTGGAAATAAATTATTCTAAAACTAAACTTATTACCTTTCATCCCCATCAAAAAACCCCGATAAATATAGATTTTACTTTTAAAATCTCTAAAATAGAAATTGTTAAAGAATTTCTGATCCCCAAGATACAGACTAACGTCTAGTTTGGGGATCACCGTTCAAATTGGTATGTTATAAGTACTTGGTTATTAATAAATAAATAATAATAATAATTTACGCTACTTGGTATAAATTTGGATACTCATATAAATTGGAAATCCCACATACAAAAACTTAGATCGAAAATTTCAAGATTTTCGTATGCTCTACGTGAAATAAAGAAAACCACCAATTTTCAAACAGCGCTGACCACCTACTATGCATATGCTTACGCATGGGTAAGCTACGGTGTTATCCTTTGGGGAAATAGCACAGATGCACCCTCACTCTTTATCCTTCAAAAAAAATTTGTTAGGATTCTGACAAATATTGATCAAACTGACAGCTGCAAACCTCACTTCCAAAACTATAATATCTTGACTCTCCCCAGTATATACATATTAGAAATCTGCAAATTTGTTCGTAAATATCAAGAGTTTTACACAAAGCGCGAAGATATACAATCACGTTTCACACTCCGACATAAATCAAGATTAAACACTCCTCATTCTCGACTAAAAATACATTCAATAAGCCCCTATGTAATGTCTATAAAATATACAACAAACTACCTGAAATAATAAAAAAAGAAGAAAAATTAAACATATTTATAAGAAAACTAAAACAATTTTTAACAGAAAAATGCTATTATAGTTTAAACGAATATTTAATCGATAAAATATAAATAATTGATAAAAATTTAAATGTATTTATAGAACTCCTATTATCGTATTATTGGATTTATTTTAGATATAGGTTTTTGAACTTTGTAAAGCTTCCTCTCTCCTACTAATTTTTTTGTCTTTTGCTGTGCCAGACAGGGTCCATAATGATCAATTTTTTTAATTTACCACCTAAGTACACATTGTGGAATGCAAATAAAGTTTGAGTATTGAGTATTGAGTATTAATGTGATGCAGTGGCCAAGTCAACTTTATATATCTAAGACGACACGATTGGCCCAGTGGCTCAAGCAATGAACTGCTGCGCTACGTGCCGCGGGTTCGATCCCCACACGGTACAAATATTTGTATGACCTACAGATCGTTGTTCCGGGTCTGGGTATTGTGTATGTGAGCTTAAATGTTTGTGAACACACCCAAGATACAGGAGAAATTCCTAGTGTGGGTCAACGTAAAAAACTAAAGATTTTTAAGTAGGGACTAAATGAAATAACTGACTTGGTATTACATGGATCTTACTACTTTTTAGGGTAGAACACAGAAGCTAGCAACGAAGTTATACGAGGTCGGAAATGGCCTGAACTGGTTCAAGAAAAGGATGGTACGGCCGTGCCGCTTTATTGCTCGACTTGGCGGGGGCACTGCCGTGCCCTCGCCAAGCCCGCCGTGCCCTTGCCTATACGAAGATATTTAAGTAGTAGTGTTTTAGTTTTAAAATGCCTCTGCCTTTGGTGTCAAAAACTATAAATTCAACAAAAAAAAAGTCAGTCAACACCATTTAAACACTTTTATTTTAATAGCCATAATAATATCATTAACAATCTGCTGTTGACGAGAGAAATAATGAGGATGTAGTAATACCCTGAGATAATAGAGATGTGATAGAATTTTAAGTCGCTCAACTCTTGATGTCATTATTGAGTACTCTTGAATCCACCATAATTCTCTGTTACACACATCTGGGCTCCTCTTCTATTCTTCAAATCTTCAATACCCATCATAACAGAGCCTAACTGTGTTGAAGACACGGGGTTCCTACCAAAAAGTACTGCGAAGTTTTGTTCTATCTCACTTCGAGTATAATCCATGGATGCCGGGATGTTTGTGTATGCGATGAAGTAATCTTCATTCACCAGCCTTATAACAGCACCATCACGCACATCCTTCCCATCACACATAAGACTGATGTTCAAAGCCGGCATCACTTCAGCAGGAGTATTCACCATCATCATCGGCACCATTTCCTTGGTCCATTCCATTATTTGTTCATTTTCAGTCGTCGCAGTCATTTGAACTAAGGTTGCGTTTCTGCCGTCAGCATAAGTACATTGCACTTCTTTTGCACTTTTAGCGAAACTGAAGCGTATGCACAAAGGGGTGTATGTAGAAACTTTATAAAAAGCGACCATCAACCAGTCGCCATAGATGTCATGTATGTCTACTGCCTGAGCTAGGACTAAGAGAGTAAATAGACTTGTAAGTTTCCACATCATTGGTTGAATATGGACACAATTGACGATAAAACAGCACTGAAGAATATTTGAAACGTCTGTGTTTATATTCGGATCGCACTCAACAGGTTAAGAAAAAAACACCGTTAACCTCTGCCATGTTACTGATAAATGCACCAAATGACATAATGATAAACACAACAAGATATGCAAAATATATATTACTAACTGATGCCTGCGACTTCGCCCGGGTGGATGCAGGAACTTGACAAATTATAATATATATGCTAAAACCTTCCTCGAGCACCACTCTATCCATTGGAAGAACAGTAGAAAGTCGGTGCAATAGTTTTTGAATTTTTCGCGAACAGACAGACATAAAGACGTGGTGGATTTATGTGTTTTTAAGTGCACAACAGTCTGTTCAGAACAAGTCTGTCAGGAACTTTTGCGTTCTTTTTTTGAATTTATTTATTAATCGTGCAGCTTTCATGTCTGTTGAAACGTTTGAAACGTTTTTATAGCATAATCAGTATATGACACGCTCACGGTTAGGATGCCGCGTCCTCTCTGTGGGAGTTATAGGACGCAATCCACAAGACAGACCAGGCAGAAGTCTTCTATTTCCTCACAATGTTTTTCTTCGTTATTTTGAGAGAGCTATGAAAATTCCACATTACTGGAGTGTTATATTGTCATAATATTAGCAATGTTTGATTCCGTCATACTTGAGGGGGCACTGCAATGACTCAGGCAAGGTGCACAAAATGGCAGAGGTCCACAAGGGCCAAAACCCGCCGGGGCTGCGGGTTTTTCGACAGAGATACCGCTGTTCCATACACAAAGGACTAAGAAGGAACATGGGTGGTTTTTTGTCAGTAGAAGTCTGGCACTTTTTTCCGCTCTGCCAGATGAGAGCGGAACAGACCCTTGTGCAGCGCGGTGTGAGATAGGGCGACGTCATATGTTTGAAAAGGTTCACCGCTGCACTGGGGGATCTCTACAAAGTTTTGGATCGGAGTGAACTTGGCATCCCGTCGGGGCTGCGAATTATACGCAAGAGTTATTGCGGCCTTGGCAAAAGGGCTAAAAAAGAACAGGGGTGGTTTTTAATCAGTAGAAGTCTGACACTCCCTTTCAGTCTGCCCAAGAGCGGGACGGTTATTATTTTGAAGATTTCGATTTCGAGATACTCCATCAGAGAAAAGTTTAAGGAAATTATTGTAATGACTGGTCCTTCGCAATATATTATAAATATCATTTGTATGCTCACAAAAATATAATGCTGTTTAAGCTGTTCACAATATAAATACAAGAAATAAACATACATTTATTGTACCCACAACTAGGCTCAAGAAAATGGGGGTGTACTTCTTCTTATCATGGGGTTTAGGTTTCCGCACTTAGTCTTTTAAGTGGACCATTATGCGTGAGCCATGGTGGCCGATTACTCCATTCAGCCCACCTCACTCCAGAAGCAGATCATACTTCCCGGTCTCCTCAGGGCATCCGCAAGGGATCTTGGTGTTCCAAGAGATAAGACCTCACGAATCTTGGTAACGCCTGTGCACTCAAGGAGCACATGCGCCACCGATTCCTCCACCTTACAGGCATGCTCTGCACAGGGGACTGTCAGTGATACCTAGGGTGTGGAAGTGTTTATTCAGTGAACAGTAGGATGGAGCGAAAAAAATAAATTATGAATGTTGAAGTTCCTGTATTATTAATCAATGACCCATAGTTTAAGAAGAACCTGTGTAAAATTTCAGCAGGTTTTTTGAATATCTTGAGGTGGCGCATTAGGTTTGAAGTTATGGAAAAAAATGCAAATTAGTAGTTTACCTCGACGTTTAAGTATTAAACTTTATTACAGTGAATATTTAGCAAAATTTGAATCTAAAATGTACAAACTGATTAAGAATTATCAGAAATACGTATTTAATAGCCATATGATTTATTTCAGAGTCCCTAATGAGTCTTTAATAATCTTCGTTTTTTCTGAAATATTGATACTTAGTCTTCTAATTTGGTATGTCTTGCCTGGATTTTATTCTGGTACGAATGAACTCATCTGGTGCTTCCAGTCCACAGACAGATAACAAAGCTTCTGTTACAAGTTTGACGCATCATGTAGATCGCTACAACTTTCTGCGTCGCTGTATTTCATTGTCATTGGAGGCTCTGTTCTTTTCTCTGTCACCCAATCAAGCAAATCATAATATTTAGAAGCATCAACTTTTAAGTTCTGGAAGGTGGAACTCACGGATTTTCTTTCCTTTGCACTCTTTTCTGGCCTTCAAACCTCTGCGAAGAGCCAATTGTCTAACATGTGCCGCATCATCTTGTAACATCGCCGACAACATATTTTCCGATTGGGCAAAATAGGCTTTTCGTTGAATAGTTTAGAGTACTTTAGAGAGCTAGGTACGTGTTTCAGTTCATCTCGCAATTGGAGGCACCTTTTGACCATCTTAAATAAATGGATCAGCTCATATTTGTAAGACGATTTAGTTTAAATCTCAAACCAAGTCGGGGCATATACTTTCATAATAAAAGTAGCTAGCTAAGTCATATTTTTCGTGGGTTTAGCTGTTCCTACGTAAATACGCAGAATCCTATTCGCGTAAGTCAACCTAGAATGTGCTAGCTTCCCAGGATCTTCATTTGCTAAACTTGGTGAGACAGTTCCAGTTGAAATTGCAGAACACATTTGGTATAAATATTTTTAGTCAGTGCTCAGCAAATCAGTGTTCATTTCGGGCAATTCCGTGGAGATGGGTTCAAATGCCTCCATTTTGTAATCTAAACACTTCTCGAGCTTTTTCTCTATGCTGCCAGCAAAACTGTTAGGGCATTTTGTCTTGCCGTCAAGATAGGAAAACAAGTGGCGAAGTGAAGTTCTTTACCATGCAACATGCAAACAAACCATTGTAATGGGCAATTCAGGTCATTTTCTAATAAAACAAATATGACATTTCTATTTCCTATGTTTACAGCAGTACCATCGCATCTTATTACCACCAAATACGAACAAAATTCACACTTAGCTAATATTTCACGTATTTATTTGACTGAAGGATCTTTGCCTTAATTCAGCTCAGCCATATAGTTTCTTATCCACAAGTAACATTTAATTACATCACCAATACGTTGGTAACATAATTATTTCCACTAAGATTTACTGAATTCCCAAACAAAGGACACCACAAATATTTCCGTGTTTCAGGCATGTTGGAATACTGAGATCGCTTTTACTTTGGTAATATCTATACATCTTTAAACATATAATAAAATCGTAGGATAGTCAAAACTGTACATTGAATATTTTTTTAAAAGAATTCTTGGGATGTGATCTACAATCGATACCGAACCCAAAAATATAGTTTTTAGAATTTTTGTCTGTTTGTCTGTATGTATGTCCGGGATAAACTCAGAAAGTACTGCATGGATTTATTTCAAATTTGGCACGAATATTACTAAGAAGTCGGGTACAACATAAAGGCTACATATTATCACGCTATCACCTACGGGGAACGAGCCGTGAACCTTTATTTCTTCAACGCATTCTGTAACAACGTGTAATCTAACAACGCATATTTGAATGTTGTTATTATGTTAACTATGCTATAAGCTAGCTTCACACTATTAAAATCACGCAAAATAAGTAACTTAGGCTGAAAAACATAATTAAAATTAAATTAATTGTCAGAGCAATCTATGAGAATCAGATATCAGTCGAATAAAGTCGAATTGCTTGTGTAAGCCCTTTTTGGATAGCTAATTTAAATTTGATCATGTTTGCGAGGTTAATAGTTGTTTTTGCAAGTCATAGATGCAGTTGTGCATTTTCTTCTTAAACATTGTATCGTTAATTCGTTTCAGAGAAGAGCAAGACCATTAAAAAAAATGTGTTTATATAAGTTTGAAGCTGCTACATCTATGTCTTATAAAATTCATCGAGTTTGTCTGTATGTAATAACAAACAGAACTAGCATAGATTTATAACAAAATTTAAGGTGCTGGGGAAGGTTTTTCGAAAATTTTCAAGGACACAGAATTGGGTAGATTTTAAACCGTCCACCCGAATAATGGTGAATGCTATTTTCTGCGATCTTTCACCTTTTTGAGAACATTTTATGGCGTGGAGTTTCCCGAACTTACCGCGCAGACTGCGTATCACGTCACCTTCTCGACGGTGACCAAAACTGGGATGACACCCTCGCGGAGGCGAGCGTCAGTGACAGTCCCAGCCGCATGCATCACCTATTTGCCGTCATCTTGGTGTTTTGCGGAGTCGCGAACCCGGTACCTTTGTGGGAGAAGTGTCGCCATCATCTATCTGAAGATTTTCTACTAGCTTTGAGGCGTGCTACTGGAGACGAAGTCGAAGTAACTGATAAACGCGTGCTGAACACCTGTCTCAGTGCACTTCACGACGTGATCATTTCTATCGGCGGCAATCCACTGGTCGAATATAGGTTACTTAGTTAAATTAAGAAAAACATATTTAATTCATCAAAAAATAAGTTAGTCAACACCATTTAAACACTTTTATTTTTAATAGCCATACTAGATTATTGACAATTTTTATGATAAAATGTTAAATCACTCAACTCCTCATTTTATTTTCAGTGCTTTTGAATTCACCAAAATTGTCTGTTCCACACATCTGGATTCCTCTTCTATTCTTCAAATCTTCAATACCCACCACAACAGTACCTAACTGTGTCGAAGACAAGGGGTTTCTACCATAAAGATTTGCTGAGTTCTGTTCTATCTCAGTACGAGCATATTCCATGGATTGGAGGTTTGTGTATGAGATGAAGTAATTTTCGTTCACCAGCCTTACTACAAAAGAATAACCCACATCCTTCCCATCACACTTAAGGCTCAAGTTCAAAGCAGGCATCACTTCAGCAGGAGTATTCACCATCATCATCGGCGCCCCAATAATGTCCAGTGTTTGTCCTATTTCAGTCGACGTAGTAACTTGAACTAAGGTTGCGTTTCTTCCGTCAGCATAAGTGCATTGCTCTTCTTTTGCACTTTTAGCGAAGTTAAAGCGCATGCACCCAATGGCTTGTGTTGCTGGAACTGGATAAAAGGCGACTATCCACCAGTCGCCATAGATGTCATGTATGTCTCCTGCCTGAGTAAAGACTAAAAGAGTAAATAGACTTATTATTTTCCACATGGTTTGTAGAATATGTACACAAATGACGGTAAAATCAGCACTGAAGAATATTTGGAACGTCTGGGTTTATATTCGAATCCAACTCAACTGGTTGCAAGAACACCGTTAACCTCTGCCATGCTACTGATAAAACATATTATTATCAATAATTTTATATGGTGCATAATGTCTTATTGTGTTTTTAATAGCATAATGGTCTGTTCACAATAAGTGTGTCAGGAACATATATAAGATGATGAGATGCGTTTGAACAGACATTAGCAAAGCATAATATCAAAGAAAGAAAATTGTGTTTATTTGGCTATAAAAACCTAAAAATAAACAAAACAAATTCAAAATGAAACTAACTAATAATGCCAAAAGGGCTTCAGCTCAGCATAATGCCAGATGGCAACACAAAGTGCACCACCTGACGCTGATTTTCAGCTGCTGCCCACGAGTGCCGTACGCTCGAAAATATTAATTTAAAAATTCTAAAATATTTTGCAAAAAAAAAAAAATCTGATTACTAAAATCAAATGTATTATTATAGCTAGCCTGTGTTGTCCCACTGCTGAGCAAAGGCCTCTCTCCATTCCTTCCAACGGTCACGATTCAGTTCAATGTCTCTCCAATTCTCAAGGAAGACATCCAGTTCGTCCCGCCATCTCCTTCGTGGTCTGCCACGACCTCGCGTCACTGTTTCAGGGCACCAATCCTGAGCTTTACGGGCCCACAGCTCGTTCGGCATGCAACAGACATGTCCTGCCCAGTCCTATTTAAGTATGGCAGCCTTTTGAGCCACTTCAACAATTTGCGTTTTGGAGCGCAGTGTAGTGTTTCGAACCCGATCGGTTAATTTTACACCTAAGATACTGCGCTCTAGCGGCGATCGGCGGCGGCGACCTCTCGCGCCCGGCCCTGGTGCAAGCCATGGTCCGGGGCGAGGAGAAATGGGACGCCGTCGCCTCCTTCTGCGAAGCAGTGATGCTAGCGAAGGAGGTGGCGGAACGCGAGAGGGAGAGAACCTCTCGTCCCAGCCGCCGCGGGAGGCGCTCCGGGCGTCGGGGGTCCCGCGATGACCTCCGGCCACCGTAGATGCGGGCCTGTGGACGGTGAGTGATGGGCTAACTCGCCGTCCGTCCGTCTCATGACGAAAACAGGCCGTGTCGACGGCGCGTTCGTGTTCCACGCGCGCCTCAAAGTGATGTCATCAACATGGGAGGGGCCCGAAAGGGCCGACGCCTGTCGGGGCCGCGGGTAGTCCACCGGTTATCGCGGCCTCGACATAGAGGGCGAAGAAGGAACATGGGTGGTTTTTAGTCAGTAGAAGTCTGACACTCCCTTTCGCTCTGCCCAAGAGCGGGAGGGGTTATTCGATGATTTTACACCCACCAAAAAAAAAAAAAAGATACTGCGCTCCATAGCATGTTGGCAAACCTACTTTTGGATATTAGTCAAAGACCAAGTTTGTGCACCGTAGGTCAAGATGGGGAATACACATGTCCATTAGCTTTCGCTTCAGAGACATTGGCAGAGTGCCATAAAATACTCTTTCATGGACCAGTATAACTCTTCCAGGCATTTTCGGTTCGTCTTGCGATTTCCTTATCTTGCCGTGCCTGGAAAGAGATTACTTGGCCCAAGTAGATATATTCTTGGACATATTGTATATTCTCCCCGCCGACGAGAATGCTCCTCTTGGAGCTGTTGGTCATTACTTTGGTCTTTGACATGTTCATCTTCAGTCCAACCTCAAGGCTTGCATCGCTAAGATCTTGTAGCATTTGCTCTAGTTCTGTTGCTGTGGGGGAGAAAAGGACAATGTCATCGGCAAAACGCAGATTATTCAACCTTGTTTTGTCGACGACAATGCCCTTCACTTCCCATTTGACTGCCAACGTCTGAAATACTTCTTCTATATAGAGTTAAAATAAAATTACAAACATTAATAAAATTGTATAACGTCTCTTTGTCTCTATCACTCCCACTATTGTGATGCCGCGTCCTCTCTGTGGGAGTAATAGGCCGCAATCCACACGGCCGACCTAGTGCAGGTTTATAGATGGCCGCCTTCAGAAGTTCAGCCGTAATTCCGTCATCACTCGTGCGTGCCTTGATAAGCTAATATTTTATAAATATTGGGATTTAAGTGATTGCTGACTTGAAACTTGGCTGTTTGTGAGACGTCATTACACAATTTTGTGAAGATGGCGGCGAATACGATTTTAATAGTCAATAACTCAATTCATGATAGGTTACAGATAGGCTGTTTTATTAGTTTTGTCGTGAATGGTTATGTCAGGTCTATTGTAATGAATTGTTTTATCAGTTATTATAGTTCGGTCCCAGTAAATTTTTGTATCGTTATTTTCTAATGTTACTTCCGGTTTATATTTATAATACGGTATCATTTCAGAAACTAGTTTATATTTAAATGATAACTGTTGGTGTATGATGGCAGCGACTTGGTCATGGCGGTGTTTATTATCGGTTTGCGCGAGTGATTTGCATGCTCCTGCTATGTGTTGTATAGTTTCGGAGGCATTGTTGCAATGTCTGCACAAGTCAGTCGGCTGGTTTAGGTCTTTTATGATGGTTTTTCTGTAGTTACGAGTAGCTATTATTTGATCTTGTATGGCCAGCATGAAACCCTCAGTCTCGGGAAACAATTCACCTCGTTTGAGCCATTCGTTCGACTTTATTTTATCGACGTGTGGCTGGCTCAGGCAGGCTCGATGTCTTCCGTGTAGGGCTTTTTCAGACCATGCTGCTATTTTTTGTTGAGTACTTACGATCTGTTCATTTGTTTGTGTGTTTCTGTTTTGTAGGTTTAGTGGTATTAATTTCTGATCTGTCTCCGTTACTTGCTTGTGTAGTAATGAGGTTTCTGATTTGTTATGAAAGTATGCTCTGAGTGAATGTACCTGTCTGTTGTGTAAATTGTGTATGTCTATTAATCCTCTGCCTCCTTCTTGGCGTGGTAGTGTAAGTCGTTGTATGCATGATTTTGGGTGATGTTTTCTATGTTTGGTTAGGAGTGTATGGATAGTGCGCTGTAGTTTTTTAATATCTGTCTTTGACCATCGTATGATTCCGAAAGAGTACGTGAGAATGGGTATTGCAAAGGTGTTTATGGCTTTAATTGTATTTCTTGAATTAAGGTTGCTTTTTAAGATAAGGCTGAGGCGGTGTGAAAATTTTTGAGCAGTTCTTGTTTGGCCACCTTTTGTTGTATTTGCCTGGACTGTTTGAAACCTAGGTATTTGTATGTGCTCTGTTCGTCCATTGGCTCGATCAATTCTCCTGATAGAAGTGTATAGCTATTATTTGGGTTTTCCCTTTAACAATAGACAAAATTTTACACTTATCTACCCCGAATGACATACAAATATCATCAGAAAATTGTTGTGTTGTTGTGTGCTAGCTAGCTAGTTTTATTAATTTTTTATATGTATATGGATTGGAGTTCTACTTCGATCTGTGGAGAATGTTGAGGTGGTAAATATCGAATATGATACACAAAAGTCTTGAGTAGCAAGAACTGGATGTCATGGAAAGCTCAACAGTGGGTTGAGGAAGGTAATATATATACTTTTTTTCCTATTTTATTTATATTTTTTTTCCTATTTATTTATTAGAGAAATGCATCCATAATAACTTTTGATCGCTTTAATCTGTTCTTTCAAAATATCCAAGTTTTATTACTGGCCGCGCAAATTCAAAACGACACCAACTTTACTCAAACCCCTTTGTTTTTATTTTATTTTGATTTTGATACTCGTATTCAAGTACATACATCTGCCTCACCCTTCGGAATTATTAGCGTTAAACCAATGCACCACTTTCGAAATCACGCTATTTACATCGTCAACCTGTTGTCGTTTAAGTTTAAATAAAAGTAAAGTGTCACCCGCAAATAACACGATATCGTGGTTATCCTTTATGAGGAGAAGCAAATCATTAATATAAATAAGAAACAAAAAAGGGCCAAGAATCGAGCCCTGTCTATCATGATCTCTTAATTGTTGATTTTGACAACACCAAACTTGTCAAAATCAACAATTATGAGAACAGTGATAGATCATTCTGACACTATTGAATAGCAGACTCGGGGCCCAGGTAGATAAAGCATGGGTATTGTTTTCGAGTTCGTTATCTATTCGTGGAACTCGATTTTACAAATGTTATTTTTACTTTGTTATTGGGACTTTTGGCCGCGTAGATCGTGCAAATACCTGTATGTGCGCCGTTGAATGAAAATTTGTGTGGTAATCGATTGGCGTGGTATGGACATGTAATGCGAAGGAATGAAGAAAGTCAAGATGGGTATAAAAGTAGAGGAAGACCAAAGAAACGATGGATGGACTGTGTGAAGGATGATATGGCTAGGAAGGAGGTGACTACTGACATGACGAGAAATAGAGAAGTATGGAAGAAAAAGACATGTTGCGCCGACCCCAAATAAATTGGGATAAGGGCAGGAGAATGATGATGTGGCTATGTAACCGGTAACCTTTATCATTTGGGTTACAAAAAACAGTTCACTTGTTTAACCGGTAAATGAAGGATCGATATATTTACGGTATTTAAGGTTCCGAGTCCTGATTCTAACACTCAAAGCTTGATAATTAGTGGATATTAATACAAATTAAAGAAATAATTAAACATGTAGTCTTATGGTTACTTCCTTACGATATCGTTATTTTTCTTTTATCTCGTTTTAGCCTCCTCATGTATAAATTAAAACAAAGCTTATTATTGTATGATAAAACAGTGCTTTCTCAGAATAACTTTATATGCGGGTTCTTGACCCACATCATTGATAAGCGCTTCAATAATTCTACCTACATAGTTATCTGTGACCGTACCGACATTATTGTAAAGGGTGTAAAAGTACCCAGAACGCAAACGAAAGGCACTTGTTCTCCTCTCCACGACTGCGATCATTTTTTTGTGCTAGACCATACCTAGGAACCCCCTAGTTACGGAGATATTGGGGATCAAAGTTTAAAATTTTAAACAACTGTTTTTTTTAATACTATTTTTTCAGGATATAATGCAACTAACTCCATGATGCTTTTAGTATCCAAAGCACCCACTAGTACAATGTTTTAAGAGTGAGTTTAAGTTTAATATGGTTATAACTGTTTTTAGTCCTATAAACAAATTATTCCTGAGGACAATATTCTGGATGGGGACCTAATACGGTTTCTATAATAAACAAACCATTTTGCTCCCGGGTTCACTTATTTGTGAAACATCGTATCTAGATTTGAATCAATGATTAAATGCCATTATTTTCGGCCAACTTAAAAGAACTACTAGTGTTGAGGAGCTTGTAGCTAGCCCACATAGCCTCTCTTCTTTGCTCACGTACCCACTTTTCGTCAGATATGTTGAAGTCTTATGTAACAGGGGACTATCTTATTGCCAAAAGGTTCAGGTAGTGCAGATCAGATCGGGATCAGAAAATGTAGGTAATAAAAACCTAATCGAACTTGCTCAAATTACAAAATTTGGCTGTCATCATCGTGAGCGTGAGATCCTTTTTTTTTGTAGACTCAGGCCTCCTCTCTAAGAGAGGGATGGGCTATAAATCACCATGTGGGCCCAGTGCGTAATTGGTAGATGTCACATGTATGTCTTCGAAGTTTTGCTGATGCGATGTCGATATTTACACGATTTCGAAACACACGAGTTGACTGTCAAAAAATCATCGAGTGGTTCGGAAGATATGAGGGAATTTAAATTATTACAAACAAAGATAGGCCTTTCTTTCCTTGCAATTGGGTTTAAATCGAGCAAATCTACAGTACCTCATCATATTCCTGTCCTTATCTCATTCTATTGTGGGTCACACGTTTTCTTCTTCCATTCTGCCCTGTTAGATGTCACGCACGGTGACATGTACTCCTTTATCTTTTATATCATTCCTCACACAATCCATCCATCTTTTCTTTAGCTTTCCTCCATCCATCAACATGTATATTTATCACTTTTTAGTCACATGCGATTCATCTCAAATCAAATCAACAGTGTGGAGCCCCAACACAGGACATGCCAAAACTTCTCTCTTGCCCGTCATGCCCAACTTATTGCACGTTCAAGGACATATACGAGGCAAACGAAAGAGCTGTGCAGGTTGCTGCGTACTGGTCGGACAAAATCTGAGTTGTCGAATCCAAAGAAGAAGGAGACCAGTACCTACTTTTATCCAATTGTGTCATACATCTACTACTAATAACTTCCGAAAAAACAGTTCCGAAAATAACCATGTCAAGCAAGTGTAATAGTCGTATAAAAAGTTAATTTCCCAATTCATCGTAAACATTAAGTCATTCTTACTCGCAATGACGTCACAACGATGAATCAGAATCGAACAATTTTGCCAAAAGCTAATGATAAAGTATACAGAACTGTATACACACATCTGTTTATTTAATTAGATACGGAAGAGGATTTCCTCTTACTGTGATTGATGGACTATGACGTACCAAGGTTTAACATGTTTATAAGTTTCTGGGAACGTGGTTTAATTGGAAAACTATTCAAGATAGAAGTTACAATGCTCGATGAGTGTCCGATGCCCATTTCCTAGTGTAATATATTTGCACTTGAGGATCCTGTCCTCGGGTGATTCAGTGCTAACGCTGAAGTTGTTACAGAGTTCTGCTGGAAGCTCATTTAACGTAGGATATATTAATTTAAGACAGTCTTTGATTATGAGATAGACATAAAACACTGCTGATACTAATGTTTTAGCGATATTAGTAATTGCGCCATAAAATTTCCCAAAATGTTTACGCCATTATTTGTTCTAATCTAATAAATTAAAGAGTTTAAGTAAATTAGATAATAATATATTATTATCATTATAGATTAACAAATTATTTTCCTCCTAGCCTCGGAAAGCACGTTAAGCTGTCGGTCCCGGCTATCATAAATAGATCTTTGGCAGTCGTTACAGGTAGTCAGTGACCTGAAAGTCTTACAACCAGTCTTACTATGTATTACCTAGTATGAACTGGGTTGTGGAGGTCTGATAGGCAGTCGTAGTGTAAAATACTGATACTCAGTAGCATCCAGTTAGACTGAAAGCTGATCCCATCATGGTTGGGAAAAGGCTAGGCTGATTATGATGCTGTCAGTCAGTTAATCACAAAACTACTTCCTAGGCAAGAGATTATCCATTAAATAGGTTTTTTTTTGGTAATTTTTAATTCGTCGGTACAATAAAAGTTTTTTGTAAAGACCTCGGGAAGTGTTTGTGGGGCCTTGACACCGTGAAGAAGGCTTTCGCGGGTCGAATAATAAAAAACCTACTTGATTTTTATTTGTCTGTCTGACATTTCTTTTTATGTTTTTTCAATATACAACGAACATGGTATAAAATTATAATGGGAGATATTAAGTTCACTTCAGTACACTTGTGTGAGTAACTAAACGAAACCTTGGCAATTATGTGCAGTCAGTAAATCTATACAGTATGTTAGTTTAAATGAGGGACGTGTATACATGATACTAACAAAAATAAGAAAAACAAAAACACTGATATATAACAGAATAAACCATACCTTCTTCTTCTTTATGGGGTTCAGGTTTCCGCACTTAGTCCTTGAAGTGGACCATTGTGCGTGAGGCATGGTGGCCGATTACTCCAACCAGCCCACCTCCCTCCAGAAGCAGATCAGACTTCCCGGTCTCCTCAGGGCATCCGCAAGGGATCTTGGTGTTCCAAGGGTCTCCTCACGAATCTTGGTAACGCCTGTACACTCAAGGAGCACATGTGCCACCGTTTTCTCTGCCTCCATGCATGCTCTGCACAGGGGGCTGTCAGTGATACCTAGGTTGTGGAAGTGTTTATTTAGTGAACGGTGTCCAGTGATGGTCCCCGCCATCAGACGCAAGCTGTCTCTGTCCAGGCGCAGAAGGCGCCTGGTCAGCTTTGTATCCAGGGATGGCATAGCATCCTTGGATTGCCTACGTCCTGGTGTCAAGGCCCACCGTTCCTCCGCTTGTATGCGAGTGTGGTCTTTTAACCAGCTTCTTAGCTGCTTGAAAGGGATGGGCACAATGGGTTCGGGTCCGTACGGTTTTGTGCTGGATCCTCTTCTGGCAAGTTCGTCAGCCGCATCGTTTCCAAGTGATCCACTGTGACCTCTAATTCATTGTAGTGTTACCGTGTTGTGGTTTAGTACCGTGATACGTTCTAGGGCCTTATGGTATTCTAGTATCAGCCTCGACGTGATCTGATTGCTCTTTAGGGATTGAAGGACTGAGGCACTGTCGGAGAGTATTCGAATATTAGTATCCGTAACCTCCCTGGCCTCTATAGCGTGTGCCGCTTGGATAATACCTACACACTCTGCTTGATAAACAGAGTTGAGCGTTCCAAGTGGTTTGGATATCTTAATGTTTAGGTCGTCGGAGAACACCCCGACGTCTGTCCCATCTTCGGTTTTTGATTCATCAGTGTAAATCCTTAGCTCTCTTGTACCTGAGTAGTCACACCACTCCTCTATGAGCTCTATGTTGTAGTGTTTTTGCAGTAGGTCTTCAGGGTTCTGTCGATAGGTGATGCCACCATCGGTTGTTCTTTGATTGCACCTTCTTTGATGCGTGTGTGTTTGATTCTAGAATCATTTCTTAGGGTGCCGGATACTTCAAGTCTGAAGGTCTCTATGGCCGCCTCCTCTCTTACGACGAGGTGTAGGGGAGGTAGGCCCAGCATCACCTGTAAGGCGGCAGTAGGGGAAGTTCTCATGCTGCCGGTGATTGCTACGCAGGCAAATCTTTGTAGTTTCTCGAGGTCCTTTTGGGTTGTACTTACCAAACACTAGTCTATTTATCTATCTACTTAAAATATGTAAAAGGGAACTTAATTATGGGAAAAACTAAACTTGGATTCACTTTTAAGTATATCTCTAATATTAATTTATTTGGGAACAATACAGAGTAATTGACATGTAACTGATAATTCGATCGAACAACGAAAAAGCCATAGCGTAAGAAAAAGTTTAAAAAAACGCATGTGTCTCCGATGAGGTCCGAGCACAGAGATCGTAGGTCACAGGGCACGCGCTGCGCTTGCCGGAATCCTTACTTCCTTACATATGTATATCCACATTATACAGGGTGGTGACGACAATACGACAATAAATGAAACCACTGGCAGTCCTAGTTCGTAGGAACATTTTTAAACTATCAAAATTTTAATAAATTCTAACACCGAAATAAAAAATATGAAAAACACCACTAAAACTAATTAGCATAAAACTGTAAACGAAATACAATACAATTTACAAACAAATATTGCACCAACTAACGTCTGGGAATAAAATGTAACGAACGAATTTGGCAAAGTCAATTAGGTAGGTTGTTGTCGTATCGTTGGCACCAAACTGTATAACATATTAACAAAAAAAAATAAGTCCTAGCTGACTGACTGACTCATCAACGCCTAGCCCTTGTACCTGGAAAGCTCAAATTTAAAACAGAGGTTCCCTTTATATTGTAGGGAGGATTATTCGAAATATATAATAACCCCTAAGAGAGTTAAATAGGGGATGAAAGTTGGTATTGAAAATCGACATTTTAAATATTTCCCACATTGCACGCGGGAAAACCCGCGGGCAAAAGAAGGTACAGTGTATAACTACAGGGCTGTACTCAGCGATATGTATTTATCATGTTCCTTTATGAATCTCATTAGTAATAATGAGCGTTCTCGAGTTAAATGACAAAACAGCTGATGTGTCAATTTTATATTGCTGTGTGACCATAATTTCGTAAAGCGAAGGCTTCTGTTTACCTCAATTTGTGCAGTTTCGATATTTTTCGGTGTATGATCGTTTTTCAATTAAAACTTACCTGTTTTATTACAGAAAACCGGTCTATATTCTTGTTGACAAGCAGTGAAGCTGATTTATACCACAAAATGGTTAGATACCTGCCACTAACCGATCTCTTTAATAACTTATTTTATTTTATTCTAAGAATGTTTTTACTGGAACAATGACGCACATCGTTAGCAAATACGATAAACTCTAATTTTAATCTAAATAATTTAGGTGTATATTTCAACATTGTTATGTACGATTAATATTAATACTACTTATCACCCATCGACAGGACCCTGAAGACCTACTGCTTCCAAAAACACTACAACATAGAGCTCATAGAGGAGTGGTGTGACTACTCAGGTACAAGAGAGCTAAGGATTTACACTGATGGATCAAAAACCGAAGATGGGACAGGCGTCGGGGTGTTCTCCGACGACCTAAACATTAAGATATCTAAACCACTTGGAACGCTCAACTCAGTTTATCAAGCAGAGTGTGTAGGTATTATCCAAGCGGCACACGCTATAGAGGCCAGGGAGGTTACGGATACTAATATTCGAATACTCTCCGACAGTGCCTCAGTCCTTCAATCCCTAAAGAGGAATCAGATCACGTCGAGACTGACACTAGAATGCCACAAGGCCCTAGAACGTATCACGGTACTAAATCACAACACGGTAACACTACAATGGATTAGAGGTTACAGTGGATCACTTGGAAACGATGCGACTGACGAACTTTCCAGAAGAGGATCCAGCACAAAACCGTACGGACCCGAACCCATTGTGCCCATCCCTTTCAAGCAGCTAAGAAGCTGGTTAAAAGACCACACTCGCATACAAGCGGAGGAACGGTGGGCCTTGACACCAGGACGTAGGCAATCCAAGGATGCTATGCCATCCCTGGATACAAAGCTGACCAGGCGCCTTCTGCGCCTGGACAGAGACAGCCTGCGTCTGATGGCGGGGACCATCACTGGACACCGTTCACTAAATAAACACTTCCACAACCTAGGTATCACTGACAGCCCCCTGTGCAGAGCATGCATGGAGGCAGAGAAAACGGTGGCACATGTGCTCCTTGAGTGTACAGGCGTTACCAAGATTCGTGAGGAGACCCTTGGAACACCAAGATCCCTTGCGGATGCCCTGAGGAGACCGGGAAGTCTGATCTGCTTCTGGAGGGAGGTGGGCTGGTTGGAGTAATCGGCCACCATGGCTCACGCACTATAGTCCACTTCAAGGACTAAGTGCGGAAACCTGAACCCCATAAAAAAAAAAGACTACTTATCTAATACGATTTTGTTTGAAGCCAAAAAAGAGACTAATCATAGGCAATAAAAAACCGGCCAGGTGCATGTCGGAACGAGCACAATGTTGGGTTCCGTAGTTGCCCATGAAAATATGTGAACATACTAAACTGATTAACCACCCTGCCTACCTGCGTCCGAACGATGATTTTTACTGTAAAATGACATAAATTTGCAGTTTTGAGACCTGCGCTCCCATACATTCATCATTATCATCATCATCAAAAGCCTATTAATGTTTCTGCTGCTGGGATACAGGCCTCCTGTTTTTTGAGAGGGAATGGACTATAATCTTCCACGCAGGCCCAGTGCGGATTAGTAGATGTCACATGTCTTCGATTTTTTTGTGGTTCTGAGACATACCGGTTTCCTTACGATGTTTTCGATGTTCTCAGCGGTGATGAAATAAATTACACAAAGTAATGTGCCTGCCTGGGTTGGAACAGTAGGTCGTGAACCCACGACCTACTGTTCGTAAGTCGGTGCCGCCACCACTGGCTACCGCTGCTCTTCTCCCATACATTATGTACCTATAGGATTTCATACAAGTACATTTTTTAAGTTGGTCGACTATTACTCGACCAACTTAAAAAATACTAACTACTACTACTAACTTGAAAAGCCTATTTAGATGTGATAGTTTTCCTCATATTTTCTTTATACATATATGACCACCATGATTTTACCACACCACCACCACTTTTTTTACTACCATGATTTTTTTTACACGCCCAAACACAACAACGGTTTAGGTTGCCAGACTTGACTGTAACAAAAATTTGCACTTTAAAGCTTAATATTTCACAAACGAATCCCATAATCGAAAAGGTTTCTGAGCAAACTCGCAATATTTTAAAAGACCTGTCCAACGACATCCCATACAATGGACTTCGCGAGAAAAAGAAAACCATCCCCACTTCAATGTATACTGGAGATACCCTAAAAATAAACAATATTTTAGCACTTAGTTGGCGTAACTCATTTGTATATTCATGCAAAATTACAGCATTCTAGTACTAAGACTCTTTGAGGTATAGTGCGGACGGACGGACAGACAGACAGACGGACATGGCGAAACTATAAGGGTTGCATATTGGCTACGGAACCCTAAAAACACAGAGTCTACTAAAACAACGATGTCCATATATGGCAGCCGGGACCAACAGCATAACGTGCTTTCCGAGGCACGGCCGAAACTCGGTAGGCAATGGGTGGTCACCCATCCACGGACCAACCTCGAACAACACCAACGAACAGTGATCGTGGTTTTAAAATAATTAAATCAGACACATTAAAAATAATAAAACAGTCTACCGGAATTGCCTGATGTTTACGTTAGAGATAAGCAATCTTCTAAACAGTTTATTCTTCGTACTAAACTTCACAAACGAAGTTTAAAGTCACTTGTTGCTGTATGTAAGTGGAATTAGGGAGTTTGTTTGTGAAGCGAATGTTGAAAATGTCTGTTTTAATTAGATTAGCTACGCCTACATACAATGAAAGCAGAGGTGGCCCAGTGGTGGTGATGTCCCCGACTTACGAACAGTGAGTCATGAGTTTTTAACCCAGCCAGGAGCATGACTTTGTGTAACTTATTTCATCAACACTGCTCTCAAACTGGTGTAAGAAAACATTGTGCGGAAACCGTGTCTTAGAACCAAAAAAATCGAAGACGTGTGGCATCTAGCAACCCGCACTAGTGGTGGATTATATAGTCCATTCTTCTCATAGAGAGGAGGTCTGAGTCTCTGTAGTGGGAACATTACAGGCTGATGATGATTTTGATGATGACGACATACAATCTGTGTCCCGTTACCCTTTTGGGGGGGGGGGGGGGAATCATCAAATAACCCCTCCCGCTTTTGGGCAGAGTGAAAGGGAGTGTCAGACTCAAAGCCTCAAAACCACCCATGTTCCTTCTTAGCCCTTTATGTCAAGGCTGCGGGATCTCTTACAACATTCCGCAGCCCCGACGGGCATGCGACGAGCCCTTTCCTTGTTGCTGACATCTCTTTGAAGGGCGCGTGGAGCACGAACGCGCCGTCGACACGGCCTGTCGTCGTCATAAGACGGACGGACGGCGAGCTAGCCCGTCACTTACCGTCCACAGGCCCGCGTCTACGGTGGCCGGAAGCCATCAAATGGCCCTCGACACCCGGAGCGCCTCCCGCGGCGGCTGGGACGAGTGGTTCTCTCCCTCCCGTTACCCTAACGCTGTGTACTAGCGTTGTAGTAACAGACACGACGCCACATCTAACTAAACATTTCCAACGTAACATTATGGGAGCGCTTTGTTTACATTTTCTGAACAATATTAGATCTGCATAAACTGGTTTTGTGTTTTTTGGCACCTGACTGTCAAGAAAAATAGGGTAGTTCCTCCCAGATATCCAAAAAATATTGGACACATATTTTTTCACGTAAAAGAACAAGAGACGATACAGTGCTTTGAAAAGTCTTGTGACGTCATATTTTTAGACATTAGTATTACATTTTTACCTGTCAGTGACGTCACATGCCCCCAATCAATTTGACGAGTTTTTTCTTCGTCAATTTTTATTGATTTGATAAAACAAAAAATACGTATTCAATATATTTCAATTATCTAACAGACGGACTAATTAGAATCATATTTTTTTACACCGGAAACAGCCCTATTGACCAAAAGTTTAACGTGATTTCCGAGGCAGCGAGGAAACGTTAGTACGTCATGAATGGTCACACATTCTCAGACCAACCTAGATGTACACGGCTTAACCTAAAGATCGACCCGCTGTTGTTAGTGATAAAACGAGTCTGCATTTCTTTGACGTACCGAATAAACAAGCAATTCAGACAGTTATCAATCTGGCACCTACTTATTAAAAAAACGAATAATAACAAAGCTATTCAGCTAAAACTAAATCATTGAAACGGACTAACGGAATAACATTCCAAAGGAAAACCCCGGATTCTTAACAAATAACAAACAATGTAACTCATCGAAACGCTTTGCTTTGATAACCTCGATATTGAAATTCTTTTGTATCATTAGATCCGGTCAATTCACGAGCTTAAAAATGATTTTTATTTTTTTTAAAACGTTGCCCCACACTAGCATTTTTTTTGTATCGTGGGTGCGTTCACAAACATTTATCTCACATATACAAATACCTGGGTATTTGTATACCAGAAACAACTATCTGTAGGCCATACAGATATTTGTTCCGGGGATCGAACCCGCGACACGCCGCGTAGCACACCAACCGTGCCGTCGAATTCATAATCACATCAAATGTTGAAACAGAATGTTCAATGAACATCATGTTCATCATCATGTGTGTTGTATGTTGTGAATGTTGAATGTTGTTGTTATTGATGTTGTTGTTGTTTGATGTGTTGTGTTGTTGTTTTGTTGTTGTTGTTGAATGATGCGTGTTTTCGTTATTGTTGTTGTTCAACATTGCTGCCAGCTGGATAAACGCCACTGACATTTCTGCTGAAAGCAAATTCACTTTTATAAGGAAAGTACGTATATAGCCACTATTTAGATCAGACCTAATAGCGCTCAATTACTACAAGTCGAGTCATGGTAATTACCAGTTATGTTTTATTTTGGTATTTGTTACAATATTTATTAGTTTATTTTATTTGTATGTGTGTATTAGTATTAATATAAGTATATATATTTACACTTGGTTCCAAAAATAACGGGTCAGTCACATAGACCCGAATATCTCCCGAACTACGTATGCCATCCTAATGAAACGAAGACTGTTCAATTGAGAATTTAATTATACAGATAAAAAATAAAATAAAACTTAGTTGCACCCACAATATTAATCTCTAAATTAAAAAAAAATTAAAGTAGTCATATTTTTCTTAAAATTACATTTTTTTATGATTGTTTTTTTGCTGTTTTTCATCACTTTCTTCATTTAATATCGTGAACGTCTTCGAACCCACGACCTACTGTTCGTAAGTTGGGGCCGCCACCACTGGGCCACCGCTGCTTCAATGCTTCTAATGTAAAATAAAAAAGGCCAATTCACGCATATCCACGGCTTAATGCATTCTATCTATTCTATTAATACTACTATTTTCATTCCGCTAGTATGAAATTCGTATAGATTTGCATTACGTGTATTCCTCGTTGGTCCAGTTGTCTTAAGTGCGACTGCTGAACATGAGGACCCGGGTCCGATTCCTTGGTCAGGCAAAATACTATCGGGTATTTCTTTCTATCAGAGATTTCTTAGAAGCAGTCCCGTTTTGGGTTTGTGGCCGGTTGGAAGCAAAAGGTTAGCCCCCTCGTGCATGGACCTTAAAATATGGCTGGCGAAATGTGGGTGAACTGTTAGGTACATCACTTTTGCCTAACCTTCGGTACTTACATCATGTTATGTTATGCTAACAGCTGTTATATACTCTGCGTGTATAACAAGCAACGGCTGATCACGTCAAATCTAACAACTAAAAAGTTATTATTACAAAACAGATGGCCCTGCCTGAGTTCGAACTCACCACACGTAAGGCCAACCAAGAACAGGGTGTTATTTATTTTTTTATTATTTACTAAGTCCATAGTCCGTAAATTGTCACTTATAATACCACAAGAGCTTCAAAATTATCGGGTATTTCCCGATAGGTTCGTTGCAAACAAATGAAGGAGTCAAGTTTTTCAGGTTAAAAAATCACGAGCGCGAAGCGCGAGTGATTTTTCCTGAAAAACTTGACGATTTTATTTGTTTGCAGGGAACCTTGAGGGAAATGCCAGATAATTTTGAAGCTCGTGTGGTATTCGGGGGATTATTTTTTCGTCCCAAATGTCGGCCAATAGAATTGCACCATGAGACGAAATGTACAGTTAACAAATAAGAATTTCATAATGAACATTTCCTTTGACTTTTTTATCGATGGTGGACAGAGAACAAACTCCAAATCGACTCATTTTCATGCAAAATCTCCAATTTTCACAATTGAATTCAACCTGTTAGTTTGACGTGTGGTTAATTTGACTGGATCATGTTTTGTTTTTTATATATAGCAACTACCAGAGAAAATTTTCAAAAAATTATCAGTATAATACCATGTAGGTTGTACCACGTGACGTCGAATGGTGCAATTCTATTGGTCGATATTTGGGTCGGAAAAATAATCCATAAAAATTCGAGACTGACTGCTACTTTACAGGATAGAAACGTAAATAACTACAGCAGGGTAAAACATCATTTACTTATATTTTGAAAAACACGATATCGTCGGTCCGACGGTGACACCTTGCGCATATGCCCTAGTCCTTTCAAACCAATAAATGGCTGACTGGCCGATGTAAACAGGCTACGGATTGGACTCTTAGCATATTGTTGGAGAAATTTCATTTGTGAACAGCAATCGGGACAAGATGTTGAGATCCTAATATTCTTGAAGTCACAATCGTTGTCAACGGTCAGCTCAACACCGCATCTGAAAATGCAGAAGTTATTATTGGTTCTACTGGAGCAGTTAACTAAGTAGAAAACCGTTGTTTGAAGTGAGTAAGTTTCTCGTCGGGGCTGTGGGTTGTTTGAAAGAGATACCGCAACCTCGACACAAAGGGCAAAGAAGAAACATGTGAAGTTTTTAGTCAGTAGGGAGTATCAGAATACTCCCTACCACTTTGCTCAGAGCGAGAGGAGTAATTTGATGATTTCCAACCTCTAAAAAAAGGGTAGGAAGTTTAACAAGGTTTTTTTATTATTGTCTTGTATTTTGGCTGTCTCTTGACTTCAATCTTATGCTTAGGACAAAGAAGATGGAATAAGCTAACCTAAAAGAAACCTATAAACTCGCGACTTAAAAAGGTTAAGGTCGTATGAACTTAGGAACACAGGCGCAGGGAAAGAAATTCCACTCCTTCAAACACATCGAAAGCAGTACACCTGGACTTTCGATAGAAGAAGGGAGATGGTAGAATGAGCTTGTGGAGCTCTTGGAAAAACTCACCAAATACTTTACAGCCCGTAAATGACAGACAGACATGCAACTTTGCGGCGATAGGCCAAGCTGTGAAGCCTGACCAGTTTATTGTAACTAATGAGTCTCTTGGCTCTGCGCTCAATAGAGTCAAGTGTGGCTAGTTGGTACTACCGACGTTAAAAATAAAAAATAGGTTACCGTAGATTTTTTTGCTTGCATAAAGGAAGCAACCAACCTGAAACATGCACCTTGTTTCTGATGTTACTTCTGTGGACGGTTGACATAAGGCTTTTAAATCTGAGTACTCACGCTTTATAGGAGATACCGCCTTTTTTTTTTGGCGGGTGGAAAATCATCGAATAACCCCTCCCGCTCTTGGGCAGAGCGAAAGGGAGTGTCAGACTTCTACTGGCTAAACCACCCATGTTCCTTCTTCGCCCTCTATGTCGAGGCCGCGATAACTAGTGTACTGAGTACTCACGCTTTATAGGAGATACCGCCTCGGGCACACTTTATATCGTAACAGTATCCAGGAATCCGAATGGTCTCGTCGTAAGCAATGACTCTGCCGATATTTTTAATGAAACAACCTTGTTTTCTAGCTAAAAATAAGATAAATGATATTATTTTTTGTAGCATTCTTTATTTAATATAATAAAATTAATAAACTACCTATTTCCCAGCATTTAAATTAATTAAAACCGAAACATATCTAACAAGGAACTATACTAAAGCATCTTCTGTTAATTGACAGTAGAACGTGCTTTAACACGTCAAAAATATAACATAATGTTACCTAAGTCTCAGTCTGAGAAGGTATATTAAGTAAAGAATCACATAGAAATATTAATCTTCTATCAAATATCTTCAGGCTTCAAGTACCTTTCTTTGAATTATACAAACCTCGATAGACATTGAAAAAAGGCTAGGCAGTTGATGATGTGGTTTCGATAGAATACAGACCGTAAATTCTAGGTTTCCAACCTGGTGTTCGGCCGTTTATACTCGCATATCTGCCAGAAGCTATACTAGCTAACAAAACAATTGACAGAAGTTTTATAAACATTTTTTTTCTTGATTTTTATATGAAATGATTCTTCTCATAGAAAATTTGCAAGAGAGTGAAGTTCTGTTCAATCAGGTTTGTAAGTGCCTAAACGTAATTCTGATTAAAACTAATTTATTTTTACATTCTAAATCAGTTTTATAAATGGAGAAATTAGTTCATTAGTTTCAGTTCACGGCTCCATTGCAAGATTGATATAACTCTAATTTTCTTTCACACATAGAGCTATAGGAATATCATTCCTCCTGGCTTGAATTCGGTTCTCGCTTTGGTTTCGAAGTCCACTAGAAATCAAAGGACACTGACAAGAAAGACGAAATCAAATAATCATTCATTATCAAATTCGCAAAAGTCATAAATGTCCGAAATCAAATTAGTAGAAATCCGAGTCTAGATTAGTGTCCAGTTTATAACTCAAACTCAAAGCATTTATTTCAATTAAAACTACGAGTGCAATACGTCATCCCGAAAGCCACCACGCCGAGCCACACGCCGCCGAATGTCCGCAACAACGAATACTGAGAGCACGAAAGCACGTAGCGACGCATACCACAACAACGAATGCACGAGTAGCAAGAGTTGCCATGGGATAAATAAAACTAGTGAATTGTGTGAGTAGTTTTTGCCGTACTCAACGGAGCGAACAGAATGAAAAATGCCAATAGGGTAGTTAACAAAAAAATCTAATTAGTCCGTTATATAGATTACCAATAAATATTGGACACGTATTTTTTCTTTTTTCACGTAAACAAACAATGAAGAAGATACAGTGCTTTGAAAACTCGTGTGACGTCGTAAGACATTAGTATGACATTTTTAGCAGTCAGTGACGTCACCAACCCCTATTTAAATCTTTTTTGACGCGTTTTATCTTTGTCAATTATATTGATTTGATAAAACAAAAAATATTCCGTCCAATATTTTTCGTTAATCTAACAGACGGACTAATTAGAATCACATTTTTTTAAGTCAGTAAAAAGCTAAATATTTCATCCAGGAAAGTGTGTAAAGAACTTGTGTTTATTAGGGTATTTCATCAAAAAAATCGAATAAGTCCGTCTGTTAGATTATCGAAAAATATTGAATACGTGTTTTTTGTTTTATCAAAATAATAAAAAAAGGAAAAATACGTGTCGAAAAAAGGAAAATATTCGTTTTAAAAAGTTAAAGTTTTAAATATTCGTTTAAGTTGTGTGGTAATCGATTGGCGTGGTATGGACATGTGATGCGAAGGAATGAAGATAGTGTTGTGAGGAAAATGTTGAGTATGAATGTAGATGGGTTTAAGAGTAGAGGAAGACCAAAGAAACGATGGATGGACTGTGTGAAGGATGATATGGCTAGGAAGGAGGTGACTACTGACATGACGAGAAATAGAGAAGTATGGAAGAAAAAGACATGTTGCGCCGACCCCAAATAAAATGGGATAAGGGCAGGAGAATGAATGATGATGATTCGTTTTAAAAAATCTATCTGACAGACTAATTACATTTTTTAGGTGAAATACAATACCTTAATAAAATGAAATACTTCCATAATTAAAATAGTTCTAATTGATTTTTTCTTTTTTCCAGAACGTTTACGTAAAAGTAGAATCTTCGGTCATAATCCCTATTTCTTTTTCAGTACAGGCTTGTCTTTTCGTTAATCATCTCAGTACATAGTTCACTTACTAGCAAAATAATTTTCTAACACTCAAACCATTCATAATGTCCTTTGGCTCATCCCTAGTAATATAGACTTCCGCTATCATTCTCTTAACTTTTCACTGGCAGCCAATTTCTACAAAAGTGTCTCATTTCATTTTTCACAGTCACCAGTATCAACTTTAGACTAACGCGAAAACAAAAGTTCAACACTGACCGCGTTTTCCACGTTTTTCTGGCAGTTGAGTGCTCCAGGTAATTTCATGATCCATTTGGACTAACAATCAGTATGAAAATCAAAATAATTGAAAGCATGGCTTTATCTACACCGATTTTAATTTCTTTTTAAGGTTATAAATACACATACCTATATATTAATTTGAAGAAACGGCCAAGATCCTATGATCCATAATTAATTAATTAGCTTGTATTAATAATCAAATTCGATATATACGCCACTTTCAACGCGATTATGCGACTATTTCTTCAAAACTAAAGGATAAAAACTATTGACGTATTTACAACGTGTAAAGTGTTTTTCCGGATTATTATGTATTTCGTTATGTTAAATATTTAGTTTCAGTTAGCTCTTATTTTTTTATTGACAGAGAGCACACATTTTCTTTCACGATGAACGTTTTATTTGCTTTTCCATACTTCGCAGTTTACGGTCGATTCAACAGACTGCAAGTTTGAAGTATGATTTACAACAGCCGATGCGGTGTCGCGTAGCGTAACTACAGATGCAAAACGGATTTTAAACGTTTTAAACCGTCTTTTTGGTTTAAAACGACACTCAGCGGTTTAATATGATTGTCTACTTTCTAATAGAATGCAATTTAGGACATTTCAAAGGAATGAATGAATTATCATTTTAGAAGCCGATGGAATTCGGGCGCATGTTGCCGACATCAGCATACAGCAGTCCACTATGGGACATAGGTTTCCTCAATCGAACGCCACTCAATTCGATTCTCAGCAACGTTCATCCAGTTACTATCAGTCACACTGTAAAGATCTTCGCTCCACTAAGCAAGAAGCTGCGGGTTGTTTGAAAGAGATACTGCGGCCCCGGAACACAAAGGGCTAAAAAGGAACAAACAAAACAATCATCATCATCATCATTTCAGTCAAAAGACGTCCACTGCTGAACACAAGCCTCCCCCAGGTGTCGCCACATTGACCGGTCTCGTGCGTCTCGCACCGCAACCTTCACCAGGTCATCGGTCCACTTAATAGGAGGCCTTGCAATGCAACGTCTTCTGGTTCGCGGTCGCCACTCCAGAACTTTTCGGCCCCATCGGCCATCCGTTCTGCGAGCAGTTTGCCCTGCCCATTGCCACTAACAAAATAATAGCAAAACATAATTATTTCCATAGAAGTCTGACACTCTCTTCGCCGCCTAGAGAGGAAGGAGTCATTTGATGATTTCAAAATATCCAAAATAAAAGGGAGTCCCACCTTTAAGCTTGCTGATTCACGATCACCGCTCAAAAACGCGACTACCTACTCCAGCGGTCATCGCTTGTACGCTTGTATGGCTAATATGGCCGGTGCAGAATGCCATGCTTCGGTTATGTCCCCAAAACCTTCACCAGATCATCGGCCCGCGATCATGCTGCGGTAATTATTTACAAATCAAATATGATTAAACTTCTTCAATTTAAATTTTTCATTTTGTTTAACATCATAATTGTGTGTAAAAATGCATATTAGGTATGTAGACAGGTGACATGAGAGAACGGATTAAAATTATTTTGAGCCGAACCCAAGTTTCACAGGACAAAATACGCTTCGCCCCAACGCGTATCGTTTGGTGTAAATCGTACTCAAGTTATCGTAGATCAAATTTTTGTTTCCATATTGGTTTGTAAGTGAGCAACTCTCGTATGTGTTACTCGCGAAGTAATTGAATAAATCTTGATTACTATGTTCACGGTCTGTTGCAGCTGGGAACATTATTTTAAATTATGACATGCCGATTTAAATTAGTACTATTCGACTTTAATTTGTGTTTATTGCCAGCCGTCACGCTGGTTATCTTTGGGGACAAGGCAGAGGTCAACTACAATGGCTTTCATGTACCGACACCGGTTACCATGCCCTCTTGTTCCTAATGAAGTTCATATTACCATAAGTTGACCCATAAACAATGAAATACAAACTCACAATATGACAAAGTGGAATATTATATGGGTTGAAGAACTATCTCGTTAAGTAATAATATTTTGATTTTGATTTTGATTTTATCAAAATAATAAAAAAATACGAAAATAAAACGTGTCAAAGATCATGAGTGTGGGCTGGTGACGTTTCTGGTAAAAAATGTACCAAACTGGGACGTCGCGCGACTTTTCAAAGCACTGTATCGTCTTCATTTATTGTTTACGTGAAAAAATAAAAAATACGTGCCCAATAATCTTTGGAAATCATATACAATACTGTCTCATTTAGCAGCAGTCTCTAAATGTATCTGAATAATCTCAAAAGTAAATGCAAGTTAGCTGGCTGTTTACTTATTAGCTTGTTCGACCGTACCTTCGCTACGCGGCAAATATTTTTTCTTTCTACTGTTTCTTTATTTTATACATTAGATATGTAGACAAATGATCCTGATGTAGACTTAAGTGAATAACCTCAAAAGCGAATCTGCTGTCTATGATTGACGGCACTTTCGTTTATGTTCCTATTTTTTCAAAGTAACTGTAAAATAATATATTCTATCAATTTATATTTCTAATAGCTGTGAGAGTTGCTAAACTGCATTCAGAATTATGTAGCTGCTGTGTGCCAATTCCAAAAAAAAAATAAGTATACAAATAAAAGCTTTTAAAAAGGTGAGTTGCCTATAGCACTAAAAAAGAAACTTATGGACATAATGTGTATTCTTCCCGTCGTGGTCCTTGACAAAGATACAGAAGTTCAAACTCAAGGTTTTCCAACGAGCAATGGAGCGCGGTATACTAGGTGTTAAATTAACGGATCGTGTTCGAAACACAATGCTGCGTTCCAAAACAAAAATTACTGACGTGGGCAAAAGGCTGCTCGACTCAAATAGGACTGGGCAGGACATATCTGCCGCATGCCGGACAAACTGAGGGTCATAATAGCAGGAAACTGGTGCCCTGGTACAGTGAGACAGGGTCGTGGCAGGCCACGAAGGTGATGGCGGGATGAACTAGATCGGTTCCGTCAAAACTGGAAGGAGGACGCGCGGCTTTGCGAGAAGTGGAAAAAGTGGAGGAAGGCCATTGCCCTAGGGCAGGCTAGTATAAACAAAATTATAAGTATTAAAAACCAATAACACTGAACAGAGAAAGAACATTATCTTTCCAGTTTATCTTAGTTGCTTGGGTCATCATCTGCCTAGCCTTTTCCAAACTAGATTGGGGTCAGCTTCCAGTCTCGCCGAATGCAGCACAATAGTTAACACATAATAATAGTTTACATGGAGTAACCCTATCTATATTTTTATTAACATATATTATCCCCCTTCTTTATTATTATAATTATACTAGCGGACGTCGCGCGGTTTTACCCGCGTAGTTCCCGTTCCCGTGGGAATACAGGGATAAAAAGTAGCCTGTCACCAGGGGATAGTGTTGCTTCCCAACGGTGAAAGAATTTCATTTGAAATTCAAATCGGTCCAGTAGTTTCGGAGCCTATTCGTTACAAACAAACAAACAAATCTTTCCTCTTTGTAATATTAGTGTAGGTAAATTAGTATTGGGTTATATATGTTACCCCCTTTTTCCTTTTTTTTTGGGCAGAACGAAAGGGAATGTCAGACTTCTACTGAATAAAAACCATTCATGTTCCTCCTTAGCCCTATATGTCAAGGCCGCGGTATCTCTTACAACATCACCCCTGAAGACTGATTGTCAGACTTTCGGGCTACGACACCTGTAACAGTTGTCAAAAATCTCTAAATGACAGCCGAGACCAAGTGTTTTCCGAGGACGGAGGAATCTCAGTGTCTAATGGGTGGTCACCCAACCACGGACCAACTTGTGCAAACGTGGCTTAAGCTAAAGATCTAGCCGAAATAAAACACGTACAAAATTAAAAAATAATTTCTAATTAAATAAAAATAAATTAAATCAACAATTTGGTGGCAAGATAGCTTCTAGAGTTTGGAAATAAACTCTTTGAAAAGGAACTCTATCTATTCGTCATAAATAAATGACTTTAGACATCGCTGTGTTCAAACCATGGCAATACTGAAACACAATGCATTCACTCTATATTTTTTTCATTTGTCGTTTTTTGTTCTTTTTATGCCGAAAAAATATTTTTCTATTCGGTCCACAACAAACTCTGCGTTATTACATTTAATTTTGTTTTTCATCTTTTGTACTCGATAAATATTATGGCACACTTATATTTTTTTATCCAAACACAACATTCGATCTTTATTTATAAAAAAATACTTTTACAAATATCCAATAATGCCAGGATTTCAACACGATTTTTCACTTAACCTAAACTTAAATCTAACTTAACTAAAACAGTTTATTGTCGATTTCACACTTGATGTCTGGACAGCATTCAGGGTAAGGTTTGCTCACATCCTCTTCTGTAACGTAGCATTGAGGATCATTGGGGTCGACAGAGACGGCGCCACATCTGGAAAAAAAGTTTTTATTAGCAATTTGTTTATATTCTCAATCGACAGTCAATGGTTTCAGAGACACAAGTTTTTTTCCACATACAAAAATTAAGCCGATAACGGAAATTATTGACGATTCAGGCCGGGCAAGATAAAGGTAGCGACACAACTGATGGAACAATACAGGCTGTTACAAAAAAGTCTGATCTGGATTTTATGTGTGTGTTTACAGATCGTTTTCAAATTTTCAAGGCTTATAAAACTAAGTAGTAAACTGATGACTACTTGGGATACTTTTTTTTTTCGCGCTTCTACCGTTACTTGTTAGCCAAAGGTTCGCAGCCTCCCCTTTACGCTTTACCCGGTCTACTTAAATTTTCGGCAAATCTTTTAAGAAGGAAAACAGATTATTCTGGTTTTGTTTCAAGACAAAGAGTCGATAAAAAGCAAACAGGGTGTCTAAAATGGCCGCTTTAGCAGAATCGTAATATGAATAATGTTAAAAATTTAAAATGCTAAAAATGGACTTTAGAGTTATAGACATTAAGTCCATTTTAAGAATTTGAAATTTTGTCGTGATTCATACTAAGTTTCTGCGTGGATTCTGATAAAGCGGCCATTTTAGACCCGCTGTTGTCACTTATCGTAAACGGGGATATCTACTAAACAGTCCAATATGGCGGAGTTCAACTAGAAACTGAGAGTTCTTTTATATTTAATTATCTCAACATTAATGATTTTGTAACAATATAATGTGAACAATGGAGTTTATTGCTCATTCTTCTCTATATACGCTTTGAAAGGGACAACTACAGTACTCGCACAAGTAATTATGGAAAAGTCTCCACCGATCCCGGCAGATTGGACTAGTAACGGATCACGGCGAGTTTATTCCTTGCGACTAGCCTCATTTTCTTTGTTTTTCTGACATTCAAAAGTGCAAAAAAAAACCAAACAAACAAATCAATTTTATTAAATCAATTTTATTAAATTGATTTGTTGTTTGTTTTTTTGCCTATTGGGTAGTTAACCAAAAACATGTAATTAGTCCGAAAAATATTGGACACATATTTTTTCTTTTTTCACGTAAACAAACAATGAAGACGATACAGTACTTTAAAAACTCGTGTGACGTTATTTTCTAAGACATTAGTATGACATTCTTTACCGGTGAGTGACGTCATAACCCCCCACTCAAATCTATGACGCGTTTTATCTTCGTCAATTTTTATTGATATGATGATAAAACAAAAAATACGTACTTATCCAATATTTTTCGATACACTAAAAGACGGACTAATTAGAATCATATTTTTAAAAGTCAGTAAACATCCCTATTGGAATAAATGCTTTCGAGATAAACCAAGTCTAAGTTAAACCCAGGCTTAACCACTTTTGTAATAAGGCCGTTTGAGTTTGTAACATAAGTTTTCAATAAATGTTGGTACTTACGAGGCATAATCAACCAGCCTACTTGAGCAAAATATACTGTAGCAGACTCCCAGGGGAGTGACGGTAGTACCGAAAGGTACCACGTCGTTAACCTCCGCGATGTAACAGCCTTCCTTGTGAGCTGAAATGATAATGAAGGACCATTAGAAAAATAATATTATTTTATAGTTTTTTTGCCATACTTAAATGGGACGCAATGCCGAACGAGCTGTGGGCCCGTAAAGCTCAGGATTGGCGCTATGAAACAGTGACACGGGATCGTGGCAGACCACGAAGTAGATGGTGGGACGAACTGGATGTCTTCCTTGATAATTGGATAGAAGTTGCATGGAATCGTGATCGTTGGAAGGAATGGAGGGGGGCCTTTGCCCTGCAGTGGGACGATATGGGCTAGCTATAATAATAATGGTTTTTAATACGTATTACGTATCATAATATTATGCCTAGCCTTTTCTCAGTCAGAGTCAGCTTCCAGTCAAACCGAATGCAGCTGAATCCTAGTGTTTTACATGGTACGATTGCCTATCTGAACTCCTTAACCCAGTTTGTAGAGGGTAATGTAGGTGCATGTTAAAACTATTAAACATTTATAATTGACAGCTGGGACCATGACAGGTTGGGACCATAACAGGCTGGGACCATGACAGACTGGGACCATAACAGGCTAGGACCATAACAGGTTGGGACCATAACAGGCTGGGACCAACGGCTTGACGTGCTTTCCGAGGCACGGAGGTAGCTCGGTATGTAATGATGTTCACCCATCCTCGGACCAACTCCCGTGCCGATTATCATTTAACCACGACCCCCTCTACCCTAGACTGTGGTCATCATAATACTATGTTTATGAGCCTGATAGTTCTGGTCGAGAGACTATTGAAAAATTTATAATAATAATTTTAAATCAAGATAATATTTTTATTAATTAGGATAATCGATTAAAAGAAAACCCGTATTTTTATTAGGCTAATGTAATTTCACATGCTAACAACATAATTTAAATTCAGATTAATTTTAAATCAAAACAGAAAAATACAACTTGCGTCATCGCTACATTTCTGGTTTTAATTTAGTTCGAAATTAACATGTTATACAAACAATGCTATTTTATGGTTTGATTGGAATAAATAGTTTTTTTTTTCATTACATTTTTATCTTTATTTTTCCATCAGCAACTTCTTATAGTCTGGGTGTGTGCCCAGTTGATACCAAAAGGTTCACCCTCTATTACAAATTCTAAATACACATAGCTTGAGTTAAAAATACTTTAATTTAGATTTAAACTTCAGTAAAAAAATAATAATAAAGAGGACATAGTCCTTCCCCGACCGCTGTGCTTCTCGCAACACTTTCAAATTGAAAGTCGTTACGAATAATCAGAAATCTAAAGGCTGACACACACACACACTCACACAGTTTTTTTTATATTATTATGCATGTAGCCAAGGAGTTGAATTCCCCGACTGCATCAGCGTTTCCAAGTACATTATGACCCCCATATATATTTAAGTTGCGAGTAAATAGGCTTCTCTTGTGTTGGTTCGGTCCATGTTGACCTCATCTCTGTCCTCAGGACGAGATTGAGTTCAAGAGTGGATTCAAAATATTATATATATGTAATTACTAGCGTCGTAGACGTCGTCCTGCCCGGACCGCAGCGCCAACTACCGGGTCCAATTGTAAATCTAAACCATTCTCGAATCCATTCGTTTAGGAGGAGTTCAGTGACAAACACACGAACAGAAGAAATACATAAATAAAGATATATATTATATTTGGGCAAATGCTTAACACAACCAGGATGTAGACACAACCAACTTTTGTCAAAAAACAAAAACAGAATTGAAACTTACCAAGTTCACTAGGTTTCTCGGGAAGTCTGCCAAACCACGTTGCAGCACTAGCTGTTCCGACAACGAAGGCCAACAATAAAATTTTTGACACCATTTTGTCCGTAAAAGTCCAATTTAATGAGATAAAAATGCTAGAAAACAACCGAAGTTTGCAAACTAGCTTAGAAGAAACTCAGAACTGAATAGTTTTATACAAATTTAGACCCCAAAAGGAGGGTTATTATATTGTTTAATTCACGTTTGGTATGACTAGTATCGCACCACTATTTATGTGTGGTTTCAAGCAATCCGAGAAGCCGAATGACCGCTTCAGAGCCGTGATCTTGTTTTTGTTCCAAAACATCTGCTTGCACACTTACGATTTTAGTTACTTTTAAGCGATTATTTAGTTTCATTTTGAGCACCAAGTTACCCATCTATTATATTTTAAATGTACATAATAGGGGATCGGACTGGGTCAAAAAAAATTGATTTTAATTAGTCCGTCAGTTAGATTATCGAAAAATATTGAATACGTGTTTTTTGTTTTATCAAATTAATAAAAATTGACGAAGATAAGACGCAAAATGTACTACCATGTGACCATAGAGTATAGTAATATAGATTGGGAATATAATATAATATATATATAATTGGGAATAATTGCATGTGACGTTTTCGAAGAATTTACGAGTTTTCGAAGCATTGTTTCGTCCTAATTTTTTGTTTATGTGAAAAAAAGAAAAACTACGTGGCCAATATTTGGGTTGGCTTTAGAGACGTGCTGCCCGCGGAGGGAGGAAAAAGTGGTTAAAGCCGGTAGGGAATGGGTCCCCGGTTATTACTAGACCACTCTTCATATCTTCAAGGTAATGCATATTTTTCGAGAAATTAATGAAAACTGTTTCTAACCTCAAATCAGTTTTTTAAGGAAAACGGAACGTTAAAATGGACGATTGACAACCAAATCTGTTCCACGAATTGTCTATGGTGCAAAATTACGTGAAAAATGTGCAAAACGGAACGTAAAAAAAAAAAAATTGTTTGTTAAGTGACACTGTCAATACTGTCATTCGTGTGTTCATTCCGTTTCTCCTCGAGTTGCGTGAATGTGTTCCCTGTTTCGTTGTGTTTTTCTTGTGGCTATATTCGACGACTTTGGCTTTCCCTCTGGACTCGAATTGTTTGCCCTCACGAATAACCTACGCTTTTGTACACCGGACACCGATTTTCTGCCTACTCGACTGACTTTTGCGCGCCTCAAGTGTTTTTTCTTATGTATGCATTTGCTGCTAAATTCAGCTATGATCGTACCATAAAGGAAGACTACACTGAAGGAGAACACTGCCTCTCTACAGCAACCATAAATGATTGGTTTAATTATTGTAGAGAGGCAGTTGTAAAATATATGAAAAATAAACAGGATGTAACCGGGAAGATTGGAGGTCCTGGCAAAATAGTGCAATTAGATGAAAGCAAGTTTGGAAAAAGAAAATATAACAAAGGTCGACGAGTTGAAGGGCATTGGATCCTCGGGATGATCCAGGATGGGAGCGAAGATCTTCGCCTGGAAGTCTGTCCAGACAATGTCCGCTCTGCTGATGTTTTGGTGCCCTTAATCAAGAAGCATGTTGCTGAGGGCACCACCATACATACAGATTTTTGGCGGGCCTATGATTGTCTGGGGGACCACGGGTATATTCACCATAAAGTTAATCACAGCGACCCAGATAACCCTTTTGTGGCTGAGGATGGCACCCATACACAAAGAATTGAGTCACAGTGGCGTGTCATCAAAAGGTTCTTTTATAAAGACAATTATAATAACAGAGAGAATATTAATGATTCACTATATGAATATTTGTGGAGAAGAGATGTAGAAAGAAATAAAAGAGATCCTTTTGAGGAATTAATTAATGTAATAAATTATAATTTTAATAAATGAAAAATTTATCAATGTTTTGTCGTTTTATTTCTTTTAGCCCTATGTGTGTACAATAGGCAATGTTACTAGAAGCTGAGAATGCTACTAGAATAATTTGGATGCAAGAGCGAGCGTAGCGAGCTCGGGACTTGGGGCACCCCGACACGGATAGATTAGGTTAGAAGCCATACCCTTCGTGGTTATTTTTTTTTTTAACCAATCAGAAGTAGGAGCCCCGCGAAGCGGGGCTCCGTCGACCAGCTCTCCCTCAGCTGCGCCACGGTGAGTGGTATAGAATACAAGAGCGAGCGAAGCGAGCTCGGGACTTGGGGCACCCCGACACGGATAAGTTAGGTTAGAAGGGTATGGCGGGGTCAAATGAGCGAGCGAATAGACCCCGCCATACCCTTCGTGGTTATTTTTTTTTAAACCATTCAGAAGTAGGAGCCCCGCGAAGCGGGGCTCCGTCGACCGTCCCACCCTCAACCGCGCCTCGGTGAGTGGTATACCATATATTTTATCCCTACTACGCCTTTTAAGCGACTATTAAGTGTTTTGAGGTTAGGTTACATTAATCGGTTTTTCTCAGGAATGGTGCATTATCTTGTAATGGGAGTGGTACCAGGGGGAAGGGGGGACCCCCCCTCCCCCCCCCCAACCCCCTCCGCGTGCAGCACTTCACTAAATTTTAACCCATAATTATGTATATTCCTGTTTTCTTAACTGTGAAAAATTGGTTTCGTTACAAGCATTTTACATTTGATTAATTTCATCATCTTAGCATGTTGATAACAATTTAAATTGAGTCGGCCCAAAATTTGGCGACGAGTTTGGTACTCCATCAGCTCGTATAATGTGCAAGTAACAAAAACAAAAGTAGTAAAGTAGCAAAAACACTAGGAAGTGTCGAAGGGGGGGGGGGCGTTTTTGGGGGACTGTCGCTTGTAAATAAGTAAAGTAAATTTTGACGTTCGATAAGTGCTGATTATCAGCCTAGTTTAAATAAATGAGTTTTGATTTTGATTTTGATTTTAACACTACAGTCTGGACACGATATCAAGTGCCCCATAGTTTGTTTCATCATGAATTCAGTAGACTATTAGAATAATACTTTCGAAAGAAGAACTAAAATTAAGCGTTTTTAGTCACTTGATCCAAAGCAAAATCTTAAATTATCATTAGCCGACTCTGGTCAAGCATGTTTCGATTTAAAAAAAAAATTATGTTTGTTGATAAATTGAGTTGTGTTATTATGACGGTAAATTGTATAAACCAGACAATTTTCTGGTTTCCTATAGGTATGTAGTAGTAAGTAGGTAGGTTATTGCTGTATACAGATACAGCAATAACATGATTCGATTCGTAAAAAGTTGTTTAACACCCACTTGATATCTATTTACTTCCTATCAATTTACCGAAAACAGTTGTATGCTTTATTAATGAAACATCCAAAAAGACTGACATTTACCTTTCTTTTTTTAAAAAAAAAAACACCTTTACAAAGCCATCGTGAAGCAGCCTAATTTCTTAGTCCGCATTTAAGTGTTAAACAATAAAGAACCACTAGAAATAAACTTGCATTATATTTACACTTCTCATAATATTTGTGTATACACCTCCGATTTAATTTGGAACAGCTATAATGAGATCCGCACCGAATAATATATAGGTAATATAGGTTTTTGAATAAGGTATCTTGCGTACAAATCTCGTTTACTCGCCTCCTTGAAGCACGTATTTCCCTCACACAATTACGCATTTTATAAATGTTGCCGGCTAAAACTCAAGGTATTATTTTGGTTTCTCGCGTCAAACTTTACCAGTATTTAAATGTTTGTAAACGCAACCACGATACAGGAGAAATTCCTAGTGTGGGGCAACGTTTTTTTTAAAAAAGAAATAAGAAAGAAAGACTTCTCATAATTATCTTCAGAGTTCAAAGACATTCAAAAGAACCTGCATACGACAAAAGATATTTATTACGCGACTGTTTACAAAAGTCATTATCAACTCATAACCCGTGGTTTGCTGTCAAGGAAATGAATAGATGTCATATTGTTCTCCTTTATAGAACCGCACTGCGCTCTGGTCACTATCCATTTTGGTTCAGCTTTTTAGTGAAGAAAGTTATGCACCCAATAGTAAAACATGTGGAACTTATGAAGATGTTCACCATTTACTTATAGAGTGTACTAAAAACAAGAAAGAGACAACAGTGTTTGTGTTTAAACGCTGTATTTTGACGTAGTTACGCAAATTTCAACGGAGATAGCAATTTCACTTGCTGATTAATTGTTTTCTTAACGCATATTGTGGGTATGTGTAGTTAAGAATAGGTTAAGTTATGATGACTTGTCTCTAAGGATAAAAGCCTATAATAAAATACAAGATTAAAAAACCTCTTCAGTCGCAAAGTGTGAAGACAGCCTAACGAAGGTCGCCGAGAACCGTCGGAATGCGTACCTGGGATTTTACAAGTGATTCATCATTTTGAATGTAAACAAACTTTTTTATTTCCATAAATGTTCTCATAGATCCGTGAAGTATTTTCGTATTTTTACTAAAAGCAGTAGCTGTCGCCAAATTGGCACTTTTTTTCTTTTTCGTGAAGACGGTGTTAATTTGTTTTTATTGGCCATGTATTACCACATTCTTGCTTCTTAAGTAGAGGTCAATGTAAACTTAAAGTAACTGTGACATAATATTCTGCGAAAGCGTGTAGGTATTCTGCATGAAAGTCGAAAGGTAGATTGGAATTTTGTGGGTAATTCCCATTTCAAAGACAAGTTCTACACAGATTTTCTCCTCTACATTTATTAGGTATGCGTAAGGCCAAAGTATGGATAGCTCGCCGTCCGTCCGTCATATGACGACGACAGGTCGTGTCGACGGCGCGGCGAGTTCGTGTTCCACGCGCTCCTCAAAAGTTGTCAGCAACAGCCCGTCGGGGCTGCGGGATGTTGTAAGAAATACCGCGGCCTCTACATATAGGGCTAAGAAGGAACATGGGTGGTTTTTAGTCAGTAGAGTCTGACACTTCCTTTCGCTATGCCCATGAGTGGGAGGTGTTATTTGATGATTTACCACACAGAAGCACTAACATCAAGAAGAGTGTATAAGAGCAAGCCATGCTTAGGCTCGTATGAAAGTACTGCCACTAGGAACAGGTATCTTCTGGACACGCTCGTTCCATCGTTTTGCATGAAGTGTGATCGAGGTCAAAAGCAATAAAATCTGGTATAATTTTATTGTCTACATGGGCCTATAAGCCTCGTGCAGAACCGATTTAGTTGTCTTACTTATTTTGTGTGGTTTTGTTTTTATGAAATTTTGCTTTATTGTATGCTTGTCTGCTGCTGACAAATTTTTACCTAATAAACCCCCAACAAAAACTAGCTGACCTAGGCGTCAAATCCATGCTCCAGTGGTAAGAGTTGTGAGACAAAATTAAAAACTTTACAAAAGAACCTCTTTCACAACGAAAACGTGAACGTCATGTTTATCCTTAAATCCAATACGTCATCCGTTTTAAAGCCTGAGCAATAAAACTAACGGTCTCGAGCTTCGCAAGGCTGGGGAAATATTAACTACCGAGGATTTACGCAGTATCAGACAAATCTGATCCTTATTATGTAAAAGAAAAGATTCCTAATTTTGATATTCATATCATTGCTTATGCATAACCGGAGTACGTGATCGAATAAGGCTATTATGAGAACGGGGAATGCCTAGTTTTTTACTTTTTACCGACTTCAAAAAAGGAGAAGGTTCTACGTCTTCATGCACGTTTTTACGTAAGTATGAGCAATCATAACTCAGTTGTTTATGAAAAGATTTTAATCATTCTTTTTCATTTACGCAAATATTTTATTGCTACACGTTTTTGAAAATTAAAATTGAAAATACTACTTTTACATAATATGATGTAAATGATGTTATTAAAAAACGGTATTTTCGATTAACAATCTCAATTTTTCGCTACCCTTAATGGTACTACTTGCTCGTGCTAAGGTCTAAGGGCATGTCGATATTTTCCTTTATCGTAAATCAGGATCCCAAACACTAAGGAAAACCAGTTTTTGTCCCAGGTGACACATAGGATAGTTTTTATCCCGATTTTATTTTCCCGTGGGATAATTTTCGAGTTGTAGCGGGTGAAGCCGCTGGCAACAGCTAGTAGACAATAAAAATTAAAACAGGCTTTTAAATTCAAGATATTAAAAAATGTCACCTTGCCATTTGAATTTTTTAATTTTATTTTATTGATATTCTAGTCTTAGCCATGAGAAAATAACTTTTTTAATTGGATTAATATAGCTGTAATATTATACCTTTCAACCTGTATAATTTTTTTCGTAAATCACGGTTAAAACACGCACTACACTCTCAAAATAGAGCGATTTGATTACTTTTTTTCGTACATCGTGTTATTTCTGTGACAGCCGCACTCAGAGAGCTTTAATGATTACTTAGGCCATCACTTAGTAAAGGTTTTGAAAGTTTTGTCGTACAAAAGCATATCAAATTTTTACTAAGTAACGGCTTAAGTAATCATTAAATATATCTGAGTACCGCAGTTAGTTCTTTTAAATAACATTACATTTTCGTGATTTTTTAATGGTAGTCAAATAGCCAATTTATTTTTTTTTGTGGCATTTGACTAGGTCTTTCTTCACGGTGTGGTTAGTGCCTAACATGGTGTCAGAGTTTTATGCCAGTCACCTCGAGGAGTACGTAGTTGCAAACGGTGTAGGTAGCTTGACAGGGAGGAAACTTGGCACAAACACGAACAAAGTCCATAGTACCTTTGTCTCTTCGGGGAAAACCCGAAGATGACCGAATCGCATATTTAATACTTTTTCTAGTTAATCTTTGGGTACCTTAAATTCTTTATACTGCGGAGTTTATTTCTTACTAGTACTTTTCAATCGCCTAAGTCGTCGGGCCATGGATAAATGACCACATTAGAGTACTACTAGGTACTATTACTATATTTAAGGAGAGTCAGAGGTAATCAGGAGTCCAAAATTATACCAACTAGTCTTACCAAGACGTATCGTATCATACTTACTGGGTTGTGGAGGTCAGATAGACAGCTTTTCGATGTAAAATACTGGTGTTCAGTTGAAATATTGCAAATCTGAACATAGTTTGAGAAGAAGACTATACTAAATGATTTCTAAGTAAATCGAGTTGATTACAAATATTATTATATTAATTTACTCGCGTCATATACGATCCGTGAAGATTTTAAATAGGTCACGAACGTAGTACAAACGGGGCAGATAAATCTTATTGCTAAGTGATTGATAAATAATAAAAATAACTAAACTAGGACGTGGGTGGTATGAAGTGTTTAGGCGCGATTGGTCCAATGTTCAAAATAATGTCCAACTCGCGGTTGGTTCAATTTGCGATAGACTGCCATTGCCATTAGTTATGGGTCAAAATAGCTACTACCTGGAGCCCTAACTTAGCCAGAAGTCGTCGCAACAGACCTCGTAGAAGATGGCGTGACGACCTGGACAAGACGAGCGACCAGTGGTCCATATTGGTCTTGGATTGGAGCAATTTGAAGCCATGAGGAGAGGCCTTTTGCCAGAAGTGGGATCATGCACGATCCTTCCGTACCTACTTCTTTTGATTCATCCATTTTCAAACATCTGGTCAAACGCATATTTTTTTTTGCTTTAATCATCTCAAACAAACCATTTCGTCGAAGAACAAAAACAACTTTCTTTACTAAAAGTGTGACTATCTCTTACAACAAGTAACTTTATCTCAACGACATTCAGTAAATACCGAAATATCCCAGAGATATCGAGCTTAATCCGGTTCAAAATGATGTACATGTCATTGATAAAGTAATATTTATACGTAAAATTATAAATCGCATTATGGAAGGCTAAACGGAGGTCAGGAGGGCAACAAGCGATGAAGCAAAGTGTGTTGAACATGGTTTGAAGATCACTGGGGATATACGTTACTTATTTAAAAGGTGATCGAAAGTTTAGTGCATTCCCAGTTCGTACTAAGTGTTATAAGGTTTTTCCATGAGTAACTTTCATTAGAATAGTCAATTGTATCGTGATCATCATCCACAGCTAGACTTTACCCTCTATAAATGGTATTAGGTTAAACGAGGGACATATTGAAGGAGTGTATTCAGTATCCGATTCTCGTCCCAAATATCTAAAAAAACTAAAACCTTAATTTATGACGTAATAATACCTACATATAGTCCGTCAGATAGATTTCCAAAAAATATTGAACACATTTTTTTCTTTTTCCACATAAACAAAAAATGAAGACGATACAGTGCTTCAAAAAGTCGTGTCAAGTCGTGTGACGTCACAAGGATAGTACTTTGTTACCCACGAAGTGATGTCAAAAGCCCCAATACCCCAATTTCATGATCTTTGACACGTCATATTTTCGTATTTTTTTATTCATTTGATAAAACAAAAAACACGTATCCAATATTTTTCGATAATCTAACTGACGCGGACGGACAAATTAGAAACAATTTTTTTTGACTCAGTCCGATCCCCTACTGTGCCATGGTCCTGCACGCTCTCCAGATCTCACTTTATTAGACTTTTCTTTTTTGCCATCGTCCTACGCTAGTTTTGAAATATGAAAGAAAAATTGATTACGCCTAAAAGTCATCGATACGCGCACATTTTCTGTGATAAACGCATGGGTTGCGAAAGTTTTCCGAAGTATTTGGTATGATTTTGTCTGTTTATTTATCAGTGTTTTTTAATTGTTCATATTTTATTGGTATCATTTAAGCATGCCCTATAGCAGGTTTCAATATGTTCCTCGTTCAAACTAATACACTGTATACAGAGGTATAGGCCTCTTTTTCCTTGAGCAAAGCTCCACGCTCTTAAGCCAACCTCATCCACGTCATCATCTCCATCTTGCCTACGCTTCTCTTTCCATTTCTTGGACGCCACTCACTGCCGCACTCAGAGAGCTTTAATGATTACTTAGGCCATCACTTAGTAAAGGTTTTGACAGTTTTGTCATACAAAAGTATGTCAAATCTTTACTAAATGACGGCTTAAGTAATGATTAAATCTCGGAGTACTACAGTCTGTTAGTGACAGCTTTACTTTACCTACCATCACCATGTCCTGCTAGTGCAGTCATTATGGTAGTTCACAAAAAAAATCAAATTAGTCCGTCTATTAGATTTTAGAACAATATTTAATACGTGTTTTTAGTTTTATCAAATTAATAAAAATGTACGAAATTATAACGTGTAATACGAAAAATTATGAGTGGGGGTTTTTGACGTCACTTTGCGGGTAACAAAGTAATAACCTTGTGACATCACACGACTTGACACGACTTTTCGAAACACTGTATCGTCTTCATCTTTTGCTTACATGAAAAAGGAAAAAATACGTGTCCATTATTTTTTGGAAATCTATCTGACGGACTAATTAGATTTTTTTGGTCAAATACCCTATTGTGTAACAGGAGACCCTTAAAAATAACTAATAACACTGTCAGTTCGATCTCATGAGCCCCTGGATGGGCTCAAAATTACTACACCATCAAGGTTTTCACCCAGCAGACATACAAGAATACCCATCATGAACAAGCTAATACGAATTCTTCTAGCAGTTACCTACACGCAGCATTTCCAAAAATAGATTAATTAAATCAGCGTTTTCCCAATTATTATTCAAAAAACATTCGATAGGACATTTTACGATCTCGTTAAACATTTTATTGATAGTATTTTTATTTTCCCAGGCAATAAAGGAGCATCTTCACATTGTGACGACCAAACTATACAGAATACAATTCTATCTGAAAACTTCTACATATTTAAAATTCTTTCCAATAAATCACTGACGAAGTTAAATTGACTGACGATGCTAGTTTTTTTGTTACATCTAAAGATCATATCATAAATAATATTGATGTTTTGAAACACGCTTTTGGCAACTACGATGTCTATTCCGGCTGATTTATTACTTGCTGTCCAGACATTCTTTTGGAACTTGTTTCCATGGGGAACGACCTTGCCGTAAGTTGACACGAACATGCAACTATGTATCCACTTTTTAAATTAATGGAAAGCAATTTATTGGTCTACCTATTAACTCTTTCTAGAATTATTTATTTTTGGCATTTAATTATGTTTAATATTTACTAGCCTACCGTCTCTAGGCTCACAACAGCAGAACTGGCATTAGAACGGGTTTTGTTTTTCTGAAGGCGATATAAAACTTAGCCTCGGAAGTTACACACAAATACTAAATGTGAGATATGATAGAGCAGCGGTAGCCCAGTGGTGGCGGCCCCGACTTACCAACAGTAGGTCGTGGGTTCGAACCAAGGCAGGCACATTACTTTGTGTAATTTATTTCATCACCGTTGCTCTTAGAACGGTGAAGGAAAACATCGTGAGGTAACCGGCATGTCTTAGAACCAACAATTCGAAGACATGTGATAACTATTAATCCGTACTGGGCCCGCGTGGTAGATTATAGCCCATTCCCTATCAAATAGAGGAGGCCTGTGTCGTTATATCGAAACACAAAATACCAATGTTCGAATGCCCAAAAGCGTTTCCGAAAGCGTTTCCGTCGATGTCAGGGTCATCAGGGTGCCCCTGACATCGACGGTTTCTGTCTGGTATTTGGTATTTCAAATGTATCAAACTTTGGTAACATAACTTCGGGATTTTAAACTTTCGACCAAACAACCATTTTCGGGATTTCGTCCATCGGTATTTGAAAATTCCGGATTGTGATTGTACCCCCTAAGTTCTACTTAGTTCCACTTGTACTCTGAAGAACCAAAGCCTAATCTAACGCTGTTGATGTGGCAAATTTCTGATCGAAGCAAGAATCATCTACACGATGAAATAGAAAATACATATAATCAGAAAGACTTACTCATAGCAACGACAAATTTATGCAATTAATTCAGATAATGATAACAAAATAAATAAAAACAATACGAAACTATCAAAATAAAAAAGAACAAAAGCACGATTGGGTAGGTTTTTAAATAAATAAAAAAGGAGGATGGGAAAACACGCCAGTGTTTGATAAATTCCGCACATTCCAACGTAGTAGAATTCCAATAACTTTTTGTTACCATGCTAAACTTTTTTAAATATAGAATTTTTGCAAGCGTCCCATTGTTTGATTTTGTTATTCCGAGTAGACGGTCGTTAGTGTGTCCGATACGTTTTCATACATTTAGACTATGAGGGTGAGGAAAGAGAAAGAATCTATCTTTTCGCAAACATTTCAGAACTATATATCTCTTAAGCAGATGTTTGCGAAATTTTTTAAAATACGAATTACTGATTAATTTCGTTGTGGGATCCAAGACAGTTAAATCGTTTCTCTGGGACGTCGTCGAGCTTCATTGTCTCAGCGCTTTTCTTGTGGTCGCCACTGTTGATTCTGGCTAACACAGTTTTCAGTGAGTTACAGTGGTTTGGGAATAGTGTGGCGGGCTTGTCCTATTAAAAAAAATGCGAATTACTGAAATATACCACCTTTTGTTTGACATGGCAGGCAAAAAAAAAACAAAATGTACAAATAGGTATATAATATGTTTTAATTAAAGGCCCACTTAAATGGCACCTTAGTACTCATGCGTATTATTAATTTCAAAGGTTGTTCGATAGTTGAACAATATTCCGTGCCTCGAAATTTTGAAAAGCACTTTAAACTGCAGATTTTCTTGGCTGTCGTTCTTAGATTCTGGCGTAGATTCTTCACAGTCGTGACGGATCATCAGAATAAGCCGTCTTACCGATTTCTGATTCTGCTCAAGCGACTAAATACAGTCGAGAAAAGACTAGACATAGCCACAGATAGCTCACTAATTATAAAACTAAAATCGGTGTAAGCTTGAGACAGCTAATTAATAAATCTTATCAGCTACTGAAATCATAAAAACTAATGAGTTTTTTTTTCTATTTTAAAATTCAAAACATTGTCGCGACGCCTTGTTTTATTTTATTTGACAATAAATTATTATTTTCTATTTTAAAAATCAAAATGTCTGACATTTATTATTAGGATCACAGCTTAATAATGTAAAGCGCTGTAAATTGGGATCTCCAGCTGTTTTACGAGTTAATAATTGTCAATCAATATGTAAAATTATTATAATTTTAATAATATTCGAATAAAAGACGGTGCGTTACTATACTTTATTATAAGTTCTTAAAAGCTTAAATTTTAGGACGACATTTTTGTATATTATTTTGCTTATTAGGCTACCTAAGACAAGACATAAAATATATGATGCTATTCTGTCCAGGAATCAGCATTAATATTTTTTTTTGTTTATCAAAATCAGCCTAATTGGATATATCTGATCATTGCAACATACTTAATTTAATACAGAAGCACAGAATACATAATAGTACTACGTAACAGAAGTCTGGCAGTAATTTCGAATTCCCTCTTCAAGAATCAAAAGAAAAATAATTTATTTAACTTAATTTGTTTAAAACTCATCATAATCTTTTTCTTGCCCTTATCCCAATTTGTTTGGATTAATTCCTTTTCCTTCATACTTCTCTTTTACTCGTAATTTTAGCAGAGACCTCGTTTCTTGCCACAGGCTGTTTCACAGAGTCCTTCCATTATTTATTTCCACTGCATGATACCCATTACCCACATTCACACATTCTAGTCTATGCCGAGAGCTAAAAAATCAAACCCAACCATGGATTGAACATAGGTAAGCTTGCGTCATACGAACCTGGAAAAGATGTTCACCCCGCGACCACGAGCTATTTAGATACAAGAGTAAGGTAGAGTACTGTTTCCGTCGGGGTTGCGGGTTGTTCACAAGTTACCGCGGCCTCGACATATAGGGCTAAGAAGGAACATGGGTGGTTTTTAGTCAGTAGAAGTCTGATACTCCCTTTCGCTCTACCCAAGAGCGGGAGGGGTTTTTTGATGATTTCCCACCACACAAAAAAATAAATAAATAAGGTTGAGTACTGTTCGTTAGTTTTGTCTGGTCTCATCTTGGTCCTGCAAGGTTCTGCGAGGTGCCTTCTGGCTGGGTCATGGATAAACAGGAAATCAAGAAGTCCAGGTCCTCGGCACCAACAGGCAGGCAGTTACCATCGTTATGCCATTCTCTTAAATCAGCACAGTGATAAAAAATTCACATAGTGAAACTAGCATTTTGAATTTTCTAGGAAAATAGTTTTGCAAATACCTCTGTCTCAAATATCAACAAATATCTAATTAGGTATGTGGTTTTACTCTTATATTAACTCAAGAACTACCTGATTATAATGTTATTCTTGATATGCAGGCCTTAATAAACATTACGCTTGCTTTTTACTGTTCTTGCATTGTAATGTGTAACACTGATTTGTTTGATCCAAGAATTACAAAAAACTAGTTGCGATTCCAAAAACACCTCTTGAGCAGTAATCCCTTTTTTTTAACGCAATAAAGAATTGTTAACCAAATAGGAGGTACTCGTATACACCCGTTTACTGAAGCTAGGCTTTGAAAATTTATTTATATTTTTATCTCTGTTTATTTATTGATCTCATATTTAGCTAGTCTTTCCTCGACAATAAACTATCGAAGGCGCCAATTATTGATGTCTTTATTGATCCATAAAGATAAAATAGAAACAGAATAATAGATCCTATAATAAAATCGATCTTTTATAGCTCTCTATTGCCAAAAATTCCAAATATTTATCACATTACCAGAGATATATGTAAATCTGACTTTGATCACCGTCTGTAGGTATCATACATCAAGTAGAAATTGGGCACCTAAATATTTTATCGATATTAAAGTTAACCCCTAAATCATCGCAGGAGGTGTTACACACCCCAGCGCCTTTTCAAAATTTAGAACTATTTAAATGATTAATCAATATATAAATAAATCGTGCAGTCAACGTGGATTTGCATGTCGTCATTTGTCGTCTTAAAAACTATCATAACATACTAAAATAATATTCCACTCAACTTAAATCTTTATTCATCTCAATTTATCATTTCATATATATTATTCATTTTTTTTTCTTATTTTTTTTTTATTATCTTAATTTTTTTCTTAATCTTTGCTCGATTATCCGAATCCAAGTCGGCCGTAGCAAAGACAATCTCTTCAGATGGGGGTTCATGGACGTCTCAAATCTCAAGTGTGTATGCGGCGTATCACCACAGACAATGGCCTACCTGACGTCTACACACTTGACGATCTTATGACTGCATCAGCGTGCGGACTTCAAATAACAGAATTTTGGGCCAAATTTATTTACTGTTGTTTCTACATCACATGTTTGTCGAAGCCGATTTTCAATTATTGTGATTCTTCTTCTTAACATGTCAATGAATTAATTTGTATAATATGGTGTACTATACCATATTTGTAAAAAAATTAAAACAGCGTCATCTATGCGACAAACGAAGAACCTATATCAACATTTTATTCAGGTGTTGTTACTGCCAAATGAACTCAGTTTTTTTTCTTTCTTTCTTTCAAAATTCTTAAACAGCGATATTAACGTTTTCTGTGACTTAAAACCATTTAATTATACAAAAGAAAACAAGAAATGTCGGGCAAGTAGCCCTCCAGATACTACACCCATTTGGTTGGAGGATCCTACCTTTTCTATGGGGCATGAAGAACTTTGCACCTTGGTCTTCATACCCCTACAAAAACATCGTGATTCTGTATCATGATCGAGGTGTGCCCCTGTGTGACCCGACGTGAATTTTTACATAGCTTTTTAGGTGCGACCAATTACGGGTTAAATAACAAAACAATATCAGTATTGGTTGGCGCCGGTCAAACAACGCGAAGTAAAAGTATTCGAAATAAAAAGAAGAAGTAAACAATTTATTTAATACTAATCGTATGCTAATTGTGTTTTGAGCCGGAATCGCGCTGTTTTGATAACACAAGAAGTACCTACTGAATATATTATTGTAAATAAATTGTCTGTTGTATAATTCCAGACATAATCAGATGCGAAATGGTGGCGCCTGCATATAACTATAATTTCGCGAACTCAAAAATTAACATAAATCTCTTAGATTTATGTTAATTTTTGAGTTCGCGAAATTATAGTTGTTTACTTAAAGTACGTTTTTAAAAATAGATCGATATTTCTTATGTTGCGATTTTTTTAGTGCGAGTGACGAAGCCGTTTCAGTTTTAGTTTCTGCAATACTGAAAAGCAATGGAGAACCTACCTTTACTGCCTAGTGTTTACCCGACTGTGTTGGGGTCGGCTGAATACTATTATCTTTCAAGGAGCGACTGCCTATCTAAACTCCACAGCCCAGTTAGTACTTGGTTACCCCTTGGTAATTGGATTTTTCTTGGATTGGTCTTAAAACTCGGATCACTAACTATGAATCTTTGGTCCACTGGACCCACTCAAAGTGGACACACGCGATCAGTCGAATAAATCACATTATTTTTTTCATAGTTTTATTGTGGGTTCAGTTGCAAGCGGGTCCAGTTGACCAAAGACTCCTAACAGTAACGACGGCGATGTAACCACGTTATTAGTTAGTAATAATTGCATATGAGAGTTTCTGTTGGATGCAAAAATGCATTGAATGTCGAATGAATGCATTGAATGTTGTGAAATGTATTGAAATTTACGAATAAGTTGTACGCAATTACCTCGCAGACTTTTGTAGAAAATGACAAAAACAGGACAGGCAGAATATTATCAGGATTGAGAAATCCCTAATGGAAAAGGTAGTCTGGATTTGTACCCGGTTGATAGTAAAAGTCTCGCAACTGTTACATGGGATTTTATTAAATGGCGAAATTTTGGGAGTACTTATAGAGAACACCTCTGCCTAACTCTACGGGGCTTACAGTTGTTGTGTTGACCATCGTATTTCTAAGGCGGACGTACTTGATACGTGAAGCTCGAATCTTTTGTTGCTATGAGTGACACTCTGGTGGCAAACGAGTTGCTGGCGTTCCTGCAACAAAAGCTGGACGTGATGGACGAGGTGTTTGTCATCCGGATCTGTGTGTCGAATTTCAGCGAGGACGAATTAGCTGCTGCAAAGTTGCTTATGTTTCGGTCACTGAATAAAAGTGACCGGTGTCTCGAAGGCATGGCGGGACAAAGAAGAGCCTAGAGGATTGCGTTTTTTAGAATTGCGCTGCTGAAAGCGACCGACCCTGACGACATGCCGACGTTCGTGGCGAAGGATTTGCATAAATTAAGTAAGTACCTCCTGTCACTTTCGACCACGTCGACGTGACAAGCCTGCTGAAGGACATTGTCTTCCTGAAGGCTAGTTTGGATGATGTTTAGAGAAATCTGGCTACATCCCAGGACACTGTTGCAGACTTGCAATCACAGCTTGTTGAGTTACGCAACTTTGTGGCATTAACTGGGTCACCGGCACGTGTAAGCAACGTAAACACGCGCCGGGGAGCCGGCTGTCTCGATACATCGGCTACGAGTTTCGCGTCAGCAGTTTTGTCGCCGCCGCCGATTACTGAGTCTGCGTTGCGCGTCGCAAGCGCGCTCACATCCCCACTCCTATCTCCATAGCTCCTCCCCGCAATGCCCGACTGACGCGACCACTTGAGCCAGTGGTCATTTCGAGCAATCCTGCTGCTCTGCCGGTGAAGCCTGTGCCATTGAAGGCAACGAACCAAGGCGGATGGACTGATGATGACGGTTTCGTGACGGTACAAAGAAGAAAGCGCCGTCAGCGAAGCTGTAAGAACCGCTGCGGCAAGGCTCCTGAGGAGCCCAACGTAATACTGCGCGCCGCGATGCCGAACACCCTGGTGTACATCTCTCGCCTGCATTATATCACTGAGGTAGAGGACATCGAGGAGTACGTGTGCCAAGAGTTGCTGTATTCGCGCCGTATCATGAATTTCAAAGCGTTTGTAGAGCGGATACCAATGTGCTATCTCCAATTGGTAATGGAATAAAGTTTTTGGCCGCAGGATGTGCTCTTCCGTCGTTTGCGCGGAGAAATTCCACAAGATCGCACTAAGTATCGTGCAAGTTAAGCGAAGTGAAGTGCTAATAACATACTTTTAAATTACATACTAGCACGAATGCATATTAGGTTAAGGTATTCCACGAGAGGGCACGCCACGATAGTGGCGGTAAGTCCCTTCTTTGAGGAGTGGCTAGAGAGGCGCCACGGCGCCCTCACCTTCCGTCTGACGCAGGTCCTCACCGGACACGGTTGTTTCGGGAGGTACCTGCACCGAATCAGGCGGGAGGAAACGCCCGGATGCCACCATTGTGAGGATCGGCCGGAGGACACGGTGGAGCACACAGTGGAGGTGTGCCCCGCTTGGGCGGAGCCCCGCCGTGTTCTCGTAGCGGCGATCGGCGGCGGCGACCTCTCGCGCCCGGCTCTGGTGCAAGCCATGGTCCGGGGCGAGAAGGAATGGGACGCCGTCGCCTCCTGCGAAGCAGTGATGCTAGCGAAGGAGGTGGCGGAACGCGAGAGGGAGAGAACCTCTCGTCCCAGCCGCCGCGGGAGGCGCTCCGGGCGTCGGGGGCCACGTGATGACCTCCAGCCACCGTAGACGCGGGCCTGTGGACGGTGAGTGATGGGCTTACTCGCCGTCTGTCCGTCTTACGACGAAAACAGGCCGTGTCGACGACGCGTTCGTGTTCCACGCGCGCCTCAAAGAGATGTCAGCAACATGGGAGAGGCCCGAAAGGGCCGACGCCCGTCGGGGCCGCGGGTTGTACACTAGTTATCGCGGCCTCGACATAGAGGGCTAAGAAGGAACATGGGTGGTTTTAGTAGGTAGAAGTCTGACACTCCCTTTTGCTCTGCCCAACAGCGGGAGAGGGGTTAATTGATGATTTTCCACCCGCCAAAAAAAAAAGGTTTTCTACGAGTCTTTGTTACCAGAAAATAAATGTATTCTATTCTATTTTATTAATTTAACTATAGGTGATTTTTGATGTCGTTAAAAATGTCGTGTGGTCATAGGATTCACGTGACCGGTCGATTTTTAACCTATATCTCGTGAACGTGACCCAATCGAACAAAATCTCCCAATTCAGTCGCTTTAGATGAAATTGGCTATAAATATGTTGATGATTATTATTGTACCATATCATGAATTTTAATGAACAATACTTTGTTATTTAAGTTCGAATACTAATTATAATTGGTCGCTCTCATAATGTTCTTTTTTTATTTACGCCAAATTTATTCCTTTGAATGTAGTTAACGGAATATTTTGTATGTGTTTCTTTTTCAACTTTTCCAATCGATAACCATAAAATAAAACATTAAAAATACTGTGGACTCGCCAATCTGACGCCTTTTTTGCGACAGTTTGGCGACAGATAGGTCGTTGGTTTGTTTTTCGCATCATTTGGCCTTTTCTAACTACGCTGGGGTTGGCTGCCAGTCTGACCGAATGTAGCTCGACACCAGTATTTTAAAACATGGAGTAACGTGAGTGTGAATAATTCATAGTAGTATTACTGGATTATCAGTTAAGATAAAATCGTCCTCACGATACTAATAGTAGTAGAAATACTAGATTGGGAATCGTGGAAGGCGAACTAGTTCCCATGATCCCCGGTGCAAGTGTGAGAAGGGTTGGTTTTTAATCAGTTAGTTATTTTAGTGAGTCAGATAAACCACACCGCCTGCCCCAGGGCGAAGGAAATCCATGAGGATATTCGTGGCATCTTGGCCCATCCACGGTGTTTTTAAGTGGATGCAAGCCACCACATAGCCAAACCATCTCCCAAGATTGTGCCGTATGCATTGTGTTCTGCATAATAAAAGTAAGTAATACAATACTTCTTGGTAAGACTGGTTGTCAGACTTTCGTCTGTCGGGTTTGGTTAACGAATTTCAAAACATGGAGAGATGCCTAACTGACCTCAACAATATAAGTTTTTAAACTGTCATGTTAAACATGGTAAATATCCCGTTTTCAGTATTAATAGTAGTGACCTCAACAACTCGGTAAATGGGATGGGTCAGCCACGAGATACGGCCACGCATCGTAGTTATTTGTTTGAAGTTTCACATTCGTGGAGAGCCAAATATTGGTGGAGAGCTGGGGTTTACCATTACAAATAAAGTTTTGAAAATCCCCATCGATCCTATGTGTGCTACAAAAGTTATTCGGGGTCAAAGGTAAAACTTTGTGGTTATTTGGATTTTTCTCGAAAACGGTAAATTTGATAAAAAAAAAACCCCAAATTAAAGTTAAAGATCTTAATTTAATACTAACATTAGGCTAAGTTATTTTTTTATTATCACTAACCAAATATGGTTTGAATTCTGAAATAAATTATTTGAATTTTAAAATTCTCTACAAAAATGGACTTTGTGATTTTTTTCCATAAGGGTTACCATTCCTGAGATATCGCGATTCTCAAAGTCACATTGCACATGATTCCACGCCACCTGTGAGTTAGTGTACTCGGCACTGGACTATATTGTGTCTGACGCAGCTGTCGAATTCACTGTCAAGTACTTTCTTTCCTAATCATTATAATCTACTAGCTGACCCACGCAACTTCGTATGCGTCACAATAATATATAACTTACAACCTTCCTCGATAGATCGACTATCCAACATAGTAATATTTTTGAATTAGCTTTCTAATGTTGAAAGAATTTTCCAAGTCGTCTGAGTTAGAGTTAAATCGTAACAAACAAAAAAGCTAATCTTTCCTCTCTATAATATTTGATAGAACCTTAGATTACATTATTACATTGAGAATTACTATAGGTACCTACCTATCTCTTACTGTTAAATATACAATCATCATCATCATCATCAGCCTATATTGTTCCAACTGCAAGGACTCAGGCCTCCTCTCTAGGAGTGGGATGGGCTATAATCCACCACGCGGGCCCAGTGCGGATTGGTAGATGTCACAATCTTCAAACTTTTGGTTCTAAGATATGCCGGTTTCCTTATCCTTCCTCCTTCCTTCACCGTTTTGAGAGCAGTGGTGATGAAATAAATTACACAAAGTAATTCGCCTGCCTGAGTTCAAACCCACGACCAACTGTTCGTAAGTCGGAGCCGCCACCACTGGGCAACTACTGCTCACAAAATAATATACAATAACACCAGGGGCGTGCGCCCTATATAGGCTCTTAGGCTTAGCCTACCTTACCAACTGAGCATTACTTATAACTAATTAACGATGCAATAAAATAACACTATGTACAAATTAATCATAAAAAAGTTCAAACTCCTGTTAAAATACTTATAGCAATTTTTCGCGTCCCACTAAAACTCATTGACAAGGATTACGATTAGTACGAATCTTATAGACAAACACTCGACTTGTCTAAAACCCATTCATAATTGTATGCACACAGCGTCACATCGGTACGTATGGCCGTGTCTATGAACCGCACACATACATAGATTTTCGCAATTTTAACGCAGCAGCTCCTACGACTGTAGCTGAGTGGGCTGTGATTGGCTGCAACAACACAACCAATCTATAACCCGCGAAGTTCAAAATTTGCGTTTTTTTGCAATTTGTAGGCCAGTGCTAGGTTGTATGTTGAATAAAATATGACTACATACGTCTTAAAACCGGGAATCATATTTTAATGAACATACAACCTAGCACTGGCCTGTAAATTGCAAAAACGTAAGGAAATTTTAATTTCGCGCTTCGCGAACTTCGGGCTTCCGTGCATAGAGCGCAGCACCTGTTTAGTTCGATGTTCGCAATGTTGTCAACTTGTCAAAATCAAAATCAAAATCAAAATCAAAACTCATTTATTCAAACTAGGCTGATAATCAGCACTTTTCGAACGTCAAAATTTACTTTACTTTACTTATTTACAAGAGACAGTCCCCCAAAACGCCCCCCCTTCGACACTTCCTAGTGTTTTTGCTGGAAAGAAGAAGTGGCGGAACAAACTCCCCAGCACACATCGTCTGTTAGGTTGGTTAGATTCATTCATTGGATTTCGTATAATCCTGCAAAAAATGTTGACCGCTGTTGTGAACAAACTCGTTAGGAAAATGATGCAATTTTATTTGCTAGTATTTTTCTATCGACAATAATAACCTAGAAATTATTTTTTACGTAAGAGGAAGACATTACTGTTTCATTGTTGTGACAAGCAATATATATATAATGCGATTTTGTTTTGAAACCGAAAACGTACAGTTAACGTTATTAACAGTAGTGTAAATATTAATTTTGTTGTGTATTACTTGTTTATTCACGTAACAAATAACAATGGTATTTACTTGTGAAGTTTGTGCTGATAATGTGTGTTTATTACATGTTAAAGGTAATAAGTGTTCTCAATTATCGGTCAGTGGGTCGTCTTAGGGGCGGATCGTATAATGATAAGATTCAAGTTGTATCTAGACAGGTAGGTAGACATGTACCCGAATTACGAAAATTTATCCAAAATCTTGCAAGTTACGTGTTCTGTAACTATCACCCACTCACTTGGATGAGATATTTGAGGTGGCCGAATCTTTCTTCTGTTTGCATCGTCATTAGAAAATCGTGAGTTAAACCTTGAATAATGTGGTGAGTTTTTGAATAATAATAATAATAATAATATTCCACAACTATCACACAACGCCATCTAGTCCCAAGCTAAGCAGAGCTTGTGTTATGGGTACTAGACAACTGATAAACATACTTATATATTTCTAAATACATACATATTATAGATAAATTACACCCAGATACAGAACAAATGATCGTGCTCATCACACAAACATTTGTCCTGGGTGGGAATCGAACCCACGACCTCCGGCATAGCAGTTAGGGTCACTAACCACTAGACCAACAGGCCAGAATGGTATTTAAAAGTTTTGTTTTTACAGGCTTACTTTTTTTTTGGCTGTCATTTATTCGTAGCCTACCCATCGTGGGGGACCACTGCACGCCACTGAATAACACCTTGTATATATTATGGTGCAATAAATATTTTGAATTTGAATTTCCCGGAGGCCAGAATCTCCACGTACCTACATCGGGACGCGAGGGCGTAATTATTTTGTCGCGCGTACATTTTAACATTGCGATATCTTCTAAGATATTTGTTTAAACCATATAAAGTAAAGGGAACAAATATTCTATATTAAATTTCCTTTCTAACAGACATATTTATTTAGATAAAGATTAATACCATATGGGTTAAATAAGCATCGCAAAAAATAGTTCTATTTAACCTAACATTTCGATAGTAAAAAATGGTTACAGTGAGTTAATCTTAGTAAGTAGAAAGATATAATAATATGCTGTCGCGGACTTATTTGTAGAACTTTTAAAGAGGAACATTTCTTTAATACATTTTATTTACATAACTTAAAACATTTTCGCAGCGCACGCAGCGGAAGCTCTCAATAAGGAATATCGTTTCCCGTTTTTGCAACATTTTTCATTTATGCTCCACTCCTATTGGTCGTAGCGTGATGTTATACAGCCTAAAGCCTTTCTCGATAAATGGACTATATTTTTAATTTCTCGATAAATATACTATATCCAACACAAAAAGATTTTTTCAATTCCAACCAGTAGATCCTGAGATCTTAGCGTTTAAACAAACAAACAAACAAACTCTTCAGCTTTATAATATTAGTATAGATTTTATTACTTTAGGAGTTTTTTGACGCCAATTTTTTAGTTTATTGCTAATGTATCTACACACATCAAAAGTGTCTAGGGATCAAGCATTTTTATGCGGATTTCTTGAGATTGAGATGTGGCTTTGTAATAAATTTATGATTTTATAAATTTATATGGATCCTTTTTGGTGCATTTCATAATTTGAATCAGGAACTGTGAATCAAATTCGAGTAAAAGATGAAAATCAGCTGTCAATATTTTCCCTATAAAAACATACAACGCATTGAAGACATTATTAGTGCTACTGTTTCCCTACTACTGATTAAAACCAACGTTATTATGGAGCGGCGACGTCATTTAAGCAGGGAAGAAATGCTCAGAGCCGTTGGAATGATAGAAGCTGGTTCCCGGCAACGTACTGTGGCTTTAGCTCTGAATACAAGTCAGAGTGTTATCAGTCGACTTTGGACACGTTACCGAAGCACTGGTACCGTGGCTGAGCGCCATGGAGGACGGTATCGCTGCACCACACGGAGACAAGACCGATACATTCAAATCTTAACTCGAAGAGCTCCAACAATAACCGCCATGATGTTAGCCGTGAGGCTTCATCACTCTTCAGGGAACTTAATTAGCGACCAAACAGTCAGAAACCGCTTGCATGAAGTGAACCTTCATTCCCGAAGACCGCTACGGGTACCACCTATAGCAATGCACAATCGTAGGATTCGATATCAATGGGCTCTTGAACACAGAAATTGGGCAGAAGAACAATGGCGTTTCGTGTACTTTTCTGATGAGTCTCGTTTTGGTATGAGACCGGATACAAGACGTATACGACACTGGAGAACCCCTGGACGCCAACAGCGATTAAAATCCTGCCAGGAAGTCCATCCTTATAGTGGTGGAACCATCATGGTATGGGCGGGTATTTGGATCGGCGGAAGAACTGAGTTGATTTGGATCAGAGGCAACCTCAACGCTCAAATTTATGCTGAGACGATTGTATCAGACGTCATCGTTCCTCTACAAGTGCAAATCGGTCCCTTATTTCAGTTAATGCACGACCGCACACCGCAAGAGTTGTAAGACAGACTCTCGCCGCAGCTAACATCAATGTCCTGCCCTGGCCTGCTCAGTCGCCAGACTTGAACCCGATTGAGCATGCATGGGATATGCTACAGAGAAGAGCTCTGCCGAATATGGAGGGTATCCAGTCGCAAGAAGACCTTTTTTTGTTGTTGCAACGAACATGGGCGGCCATTCCACAGCGTGATTTGGATGAACTCATTTTGAGTATGCCAAACCGATGTTCTTGTGTTGTTAGTGTTCGCGGTAGAAACACGGATTATTAATTGTTTAAGTTACCCAATAAAATTTTAAAGAAAACTGTTATTTCAGTCTTTTTTTCGAACTTTAATGTTAGTGGTTCAAATGTCAAAAATCCCTTTATTAGGAAAATGGCAAATTTCTTTATTAATGCAAAGGTGACTTGGTTTATCGTTACTGTGACAAACGAAAACACTTTATTTGATGAATCCTTAAAGAAAATTTTAATTAATATCAATCAGGAGAAAAGTTATTGCAAAAATATATGTTGATCCCTAGACACTTTTGATGTGTGTATCTGCTTAAGGTTATTTTAATTTAGGAATGTATCATCATCAACCTACAGCTGTCCACTACCGAAAATGTGACACCTGAATCGCATGTCACTTAACTCAATTCTCAGCAGCCCTCATCCAGTTGCTACCAGTCACCCTGCAAAGACCGGCTCTTCGCTGAGCCTGAGGGCTTCTCATCTTAAGCTTGTTGATTCGCGGTATTCACTCAAGAACAAGTCTACTTAAACGGGCATCCGTTCTACTGCATAATATGGCTTATTCTGTGAGCTATCTCGACAAATCTGGTTCTCTGTCGGATCACCTTGTTCCGGATGTCAGACAAACTTCAAAAATCCAAACAAACCCCAACCGTATAAAAATATGGTTTTATTTGAATAAAATTAAATCATTATTTTCAGAGGATACTAGATAATAAAATTAATAATACTCAATCCAATCTTCTATTTACTGTACTCCTCTTTCAATGTTTTCCTTAGTATTTTCCCGGACGGATTCTTCGGAATTTCATTCAAAAAGGTAATTTGATTGATCTTCTTGTACGGCGCTACTCTTTTAGTAACAAATTCTATGATTTCTTGATCAGTTGCTTTGACCTCTGGTTGTAAGACTATGAAGCCTCTAGGTCTTTCTCCCGTGGCTGAATCTGGAACCCCAATAACGGCAGCATCCAATACCGCTGGGTGTTCTTTTAATACGTTTTCTAATTCTGCGGGTGGAACTTGATAGCCTTTTACCTGAAACAAATGGAGAACTTTTTTAAGATATAGACTAATTGTCGTTCTATATTTGTAGGTTATTTTGAGGAAATCAGTTTTCATTTTACAGGCGCGATGCACCAAAACCCAAAGTGAAGCTGGATAGTGTAAAAAGATTATATTTTACAAAATGAGTATTAGTGGCATTTGTAAGCATAGAGAGAGAAATAAAGATGCTGCTGTAAAGTCAAATCAATACAGACATAGGTATATTGATGACGATGATACTTTTTCAATTAAAGGCAGACAAATAAACAAGTAGTAGGAAGGTTTTTGGACAAAATAACTGTTTAAATCAGTTCGATTCTATTTGTGGAACATAAAGTAGGATCAAACATTTATTATGGGTTCAGAAATAACGTTAGCCCATTGAATTAATTATCAATCATCGAAAATAACCAAATACTGGTCATAACAGACACCTGGCTAATGGCTTTATTATAATTATTACGATCATAAATATTAAATTATGAATGCTTAACAGGAAATTGATTAAATAATAAGTGATTTTACTAATGCTATTGTACCAAGCGCCTACCAGAAATGTAATAGTTGTGTACGTTTGGAAGTGAGTGAGATATTTATGTCTGGCGCTTGTCCATGTTTTTTGTTTATAATAAAATTATTGTGACCAGCAACTTGAACAGATTCAACACCACAGTTTTGATTTCATAAAACAGCTTTCGCCGACCATATTTTTAAAACGACCATCACAGACACCATTAATTTTATAATTACCAGAGCTAAGTAATTGATTGTTAAACCGTGCATGCAGCAGTAATCTAACAAGCCGTGGATTATTACGGAACATCAAATTTTAGACAATATTTCTCTTGCATACACCAATCTTGTGAGTCTGTTGATTTTACATAATCGATCATAAAAAATCCTAATAAGTACGTAATATCATTTACCTTAATTAGCTCCTTAAGCCGGTCAGATATTGTAATGAGTCCCATTTCATCTACCTTCGCCAGATCCCCAGTTCTCAACCACCCGTCTGTAAACACTTCACTGTTAGCCTGAGGATTCTTCAAGTACCCCTTCATCACGTTTGGACCTTTTACCAGCAGTTCTCCAACCTTAGGAAAAGGAAAAGACGATAGAATAAGTTTTGGCAGAGAGATAGCCAGATCAGAACAATAATTGCATAAAAGGAAGATGACAACGCTGCTACTGATGAAATAAATAGTAAATTATTATCAAGTGCATGCTACAGCTCGTGCTCCATGTGAAGGATGTCACCTGGGCAACGTTACCGCTTCGTATGTTGTTTATCAAGCAAAATTGAGGTATAATAAAATTTTACATTAAACATGTCATCATCTGCGATGCCTAAAGTTTTACAGTTTGCAGCAGTTTCCATAGTAGAACAAATTTCCGTGCGTTCAAGCATTTTGGTCATACCTATTATTGGAATCAAATATAACACAATAATATCCGTGGTGCTAGGCAACTGGGCTTATCCCAGTCGTTTACGTCCCTGTGCGCCTATTGACCTTGTTCTGTTCTGTCTCCTGCTGAAGGAAGGAAGTGGAAATTATGTTTTTTCCTACTTCTCTGATATTCTTTTCTGATTAATTTCGTTGCGGGATACAAGACAGTTAAATCGTTTCCCTGGGACTTCGTCGAGCTTCATTGTCTCGGCGCTTTTCTTGTGGGCACCACTGTTGGTTTTAGCTAACAGGAGTTACAGTGGTTTCGGAATAGTGTGGCGAGCTTGTCCCAAATAAAAAAAACGTTACCATAGTTTAATCACCATGTCACCAAGTTTGTCATCCAATAACATTAAAAAGTCAATAAAACTGAATTCTCACCTCGCCAGGTCCCAAACTCTTCGTGTTTCCATCCACGATTTTCATCTTCATACTTGGCAGCAAATAGCCAACATCCTCGTACGTCTTTTGACCCTTGGGGGTCAAGCTGACGAGAGGGGATGCCTCTGTCAAACCGTATCCTTGGCAGAACTGGATATCACGCTAGAAATTAGAACAGAAAATATATATAAGTGGTTATAAAACGTATACAATGTAGTTGTTTTGCTCGGGTCACGTATTGGCGAGAATAATCTGAAACCAAAATTATCAAAATCCTACAGCAATGTGATCTGTATTTACCTTAAGACTAAGTCTTAAGGCAACCTTAGTTAGGGCTATGGCCCGGGGTGTTAAGTAGGTAGGTACTTATAGCTTCTATTTTCAATATTGAAAAAGGTGCTTTAAAAAATATTTCATTCACTTCGTTAATTCTTGAATCCTAGATTTTGTTGCTTTTAAAACTTTTCTGAACAAGTCATGTAAAAACTTCTTTGAACTACTGGCCTTGGGTCTGACTTACAAAATGTAGACGTATGTCGAACCCAGACAGATGATTTACTTTGTTTTTATTTCATCCGCCATTGCCCTCAAAAAGGAGAATTAAACGTCATCAGGAAATTAAACCCTAAAAAAAGTAATGTTACATCTACGAAAACTGCGTTGGGCATAATGTTTTATAGCCCACTCCTTTTCAAAGAAAGGAGGCCTACGTCTCAGCACTAAGAACTTTCTAGGCTGAATTTGTTTCATAAGTATCTACCTGTGCTTTTTCGAATAGCCTCTTGATATCTGCCGACGGCAATGGTGCAGCCCCACTTATCACGTTTGTGACGTGTTCCAAATGCTTTGCTGTCACTTGAGGATACGATCCCAGGAACATCACTGAAAATAAAAGAAATCAAATGTCGAATCATATTTTTTCATTTAGACAAGAAGAATGAGGGTATGGGGCAGTTTGTACGCAGAAAAAGTTACGATGAACACCTTACAACCACTTCGCCTCGTAAATTACGAATTACAATTTAAATCTTTCTCATGCAGAAGAGATTCCCAGTTAAATAATGTTAGCAGCTGGTTACGTAGAAGACTTAAATGATTGTTGTACAAAGATGCTCAACTGATGATGAAATGTGTAGTTACCCATTGTAATTATTATAAGCCTATTGTGCACGACTACAAGGCAAAGGCCTTCCTTCCTTTTTTTCCATTATTCTCTTTCTTGAGCTTTAACCCAGCCCTTTATGTAGCAATCCAGCTCACCACGATGGGGTCGCCGGGACGTTGATTCCTGTTGTTTCAATACGGAGATATTTTTGCCAAACCCAAAATGTGTGTAACTTCTGCAATTTGTGTTACACATCATCATCGCCATCATTATTTACAAGAAATGTCCCCCAAATGTCATCACACTGATTGGTCTGGTCTGGATTGGCCGTGCGTCTCGGACTTTTTCCTAACATATACAACGTTGCAGGGAAAATACATGATAATTACCCATAGGTGGTGCCAGATACAGCAACTGCAGCCGATGTACCAGTAACGCGTTCAGGAACGTATCAGGTTGGAACTTCGGCAAGGTCACGAGCTTTAAGCCAGAAGACATTTTGTGCAGCATGCAGATACTTAGCCCGTACGAGTGGAACATTGGAAGCACTACCAACACACTGTCTTGATTACTTTCTGAAATTTATGGAATAAATTATATTTTATTGAGCTGACTTAGAATTTTGTTTAAATTCCTGTGGAATGTGTGGATATAGTTTTAGGGCATTTAGCGGGCAGTAAGCTATCCGCGAATTTAGACTTCATCGGAAAACTTGATAACAATTTTATTATTGTCGGGCAGTTAGCAAACCACACACAACACTTGTCTGGTACAGGAACCTCACTTTTCTTAAAGAGTTTGGAGTTTTGAGGAACTTTACACCCTGTTTCTCTTTTTATAGGCAAAATATGTACTTTGTATAATTGTATTTCATCACCACTGCCCTCAAAATGACGTGGAAAAGTCGTGATGGAGCCGACATCTCGTAGACTTAATAATTCGAATACACGCTGCAGGTTTATGCAGTTGTTCTTTTAATTATTATTTGTTCTTTGATATGATTGTAACTGTGCTACGCACGTTTTACCTACCCGTAGTATACTCATACTGTCTATATTCAGTATTCTGCTGTTCGCAATTTGAAATACAATTCATATGCGTCAGTTGCACTCCTTTTGGAAGTCCTGTGGTACCACTAGAATATGGTAAAAACGCTACGTCATCATAATTTCTTCTAACATCATTCAGCACAGTCAAGTCTGCATGGTTATCTTCAACTAATTCTTTGAAAGAGATGGTTCCTTCTGGTAAACTTTGGGTCATGTTTAGTGATATTATTGGAAAGTCTTTCTTTGCTAGTCTCAGTGCTTCCTTTACTGTTGGTACTAGATCTTCATTGGTGATGATCAGTGATGTCTCTGATAAAAGAATTTGTCTTTCTATTTCATCTGAAAATGAAATTAAAAAAAAAAAAAATATTTCTTTTATTACATAAATAGTAGTTTAACTTTGAGGAAGAGGTCAATCGTCGAATCCGACTCGGCTGGGCAGCGTTTGGGAAGCTGAGTAGTATCTTCTCGTCCAACTTACCACAGTGTCTCAAGACGAAAGTCTATGACCAGTGTGTGTTGCCAGTGATTACATACGGGACCGAAACGTGGTCGCTCACAATGTGCCTCATCAGAAAGCTCAAAGTCACCCAAAGGGCAATGGAGAGAGCTATGCTCGGAGTTACTTTGCGTGATAGAATCAAAAATGAGGACATCCGCATGAGAACCAAGGTTACCGACATAGCCCGATGAACTGCCAAACTTAAGCGGCATTGGGCAGGGCACATTGCTCGCAGAACGGATGGCCGATGGGGTCGAAAAGTTCTGGAGTGGCGACCGCGAACTGGAAGACGTTGCGTTAGAAGGCCTTCCACCAGGTGGACCGATGACCTGGTGAAGGTTGCGGGGATCCGCTGGATGCGAGACGCACGGGACCGATCAATGTGGCGACACTTAGGGGAGGCCTATGTCCAGCAGTGGACGTCTTTCGGCTGAAATGATGATGATGATGATGATGATGATGACATAAATAGTAAAATAAATACATTAAAGGAAATCGCTAAAAACTTGATGCAAAAAGCATGTACTTATATTTAAAAAATAATAATTATAAGCTGACAAGCTCTTAATTTGTCGACTTCAAACAAAGAATTTCTTGACTATTACCGACGAAACTGCCTGCCTGCTGGACTTTGGTCACGTTAGCATACCACGTAAAATTATCTACCGACTATCTAGTCGGTAGGTTTTATTGTTATTTTTATGTACTATACATTATCTAGCAACTGTGCCCATTCTATCTCAAAACTTCTGTCTCTAAAAGATTATTACTATCGTCAACATAATCTCTTTGAGACAGAGGTACAGCTTTGTCTACTTGTGACACGTTTGTGCTATTTACATTTCTACTTGCAATTACTTTGTGTAACAGAACCACAACAGGATTAACTTCCCTGGGCACCCCAACTTCCTCACTACTTACTACTACTGCTTCTATCTCTACTTTCCTGTCATTATTGTGTACATCATCATCATCAGCCTATAAATGTTCCCACTGCTGAGACACAGGCCTCCTCTCTTTTTTTTGAGTGGGAATTGGCTATAATCTACCACGCGGGCCCAGTGCGTATTAGTAGATGTCACAAGTCTTCGAATTTTTAGTTCTAGGACATGCCGGTTTCCTCACGATGTTTTCCTTCACCGTTTTTGAGAACAATGGTGATGAAATAAATTACACAAAGTAATGCGCCTGCCTGGGTTCGAACCCACGACCATCTACTGTTATCCACCACTGGGCTACCGCTGCTATCTGCTGCGATTATTGTGTACTTCATTATTCGTTATTGTGTATAATTAACTCACACGCAGTATAAATAGGGTTCATAGTCGTAACCACGCCACCAGCAGCGAGTATACCAAAAGTGATAATGGGATACTCTGGAGCATTCGGCAACAATACGGCAACAGTGTCGCCATCTTTGATTTTGAATTTTCTTCTCAAATTCGCGGCAAAAATTCTTGATTTCTTGTGAACTTGCTCATACGTGTAACTTCTGTTTGAGACTCCACAGACCTAGAAAGTAATTTAATTTAGAAGAAACACAGCATCAGTGGCCCAGTGGTGGCGGTCCGACCCAGGCAGGCGCATGTGGCTGCGGGATGTTGTAAAAGATACCGCGGCCTTGACATAAAGGGCTAAGAAGGAACATGGGTGGTTCTTAGTCAGTAGAAGTATGACACTCCCTCTCTCTCTGCCCAAGAGCGGGAGGGTTTTTTTGATGAATTACCACTCCCCAAATAAAAAAAAAGTAGTTAAGTAACTAAAAAACCCGACTGAAAGACTGAAAAGCAAAAAACAAGCACATTTTAAATTAAACAAAACTTGGAAGCAGGCGGGGTCCATTCTATATTTTTCATTTCATAATTTAATATTCAAATGAACCCCGCCTGCTTCCAAGTTTTGTTTAATTTCTTTCTTCTTTTCAGTCGGGTTTTTTAGCATCTTAAGTACTTTTTTTATTTCTAACTTTTTAGTTCTTTAGTGTTTGTTCTTTCGTTGTCACGTAAAATACTTTGCAGATGATTTAACTTTTGTGTTTGTTTATAGACTTTGTGACTTTGAATTTATTTTAAACATTTAAGTGCCATATATTTTTGTAATCTTCTTTTAAAACCCTTCATTTTGTTACCCTACTCGATGGTAATGGGGAGGAGCTCGTGGCTTAATGAGGAGCTCGTCGCTTAATAAGAACTGCCACTCGGGTCGATCTTTAAATTAAGCTGCGCTTGCCTAGGTCGATCTGTGGATGGGTGACCGCCCATTACATACCGAGTTTCCTCCGTGCCTCGGAAAGCACGTTAAGCTGTTGGTCCCGGGTGCCATATATAGATCTTTGGCAGTCGTTACGGGTAGTCAGTGACCTGAAAGTCTGACATCCAGTCTTACCAAAGGGTATTACCTAGTATTAACTGGGTTGTGGAGGTCAGATAGGCAGTCGCTCCATGTAAAATACTGGTATTCAGCTGCATCCGGTTAGACTGGAAGCCGACCCCAATATAGTTGGGAAAAGGCTAGGCAGATGACTCGATGGTAATGGATTTTTTTTATTTTTTCAAATCCACGATTTGGCCCCCAAAACCAGCAATTATCTTTGTTTTTTTTTAATTTTAATGTAGCCACTGACACTTGCGCCATCAAGACGACTCTAACGACGTATATTTCATTCAAATCCTTTCATCCGTTTAGGAGTTATGAAGGAACAAAGAAACGGACATACATACATACTTGCATACATACATACACGCCAAACACATAACCCTCCTTTTGGGCTTCGCCGCAGTCGGGAAAAAAAGGCAGGCGCATGTCTTTGTGAAATCTATTTCTTCACCGCTGCTCTCAAAACAGTGAAGGAAAACATCGTGAGGAAACCGGCATGTCTTAGAATCAAAAAATCAAAGACATGTGTTACTACAGACTTCCGGTCTTATACCAGTTCGACTTAATTATATTATCAATGATAGTTAATCAACGTCAATTATTTTTATTTGATTTATTAAGTTGTATTTAATTGTAAAGTAATTATTTAGTGATTTTAGTTTGATATTTAGTAATGTTAAATAATAATAATACTTTTACAGTTACGCTGACCTAAATAAATCCGATGTAGTGCAACAATATTATATTTGAACCATCAATCTGACCATCTTCTACACATGTCATGTGACGTCTACCAACCCGCACTGGGCCCGCGTGATGGATTATAGCCCATCCCACCTAGAGAGGAGGCCTGAGTCCCTGCAGTGGGATCATTATAGGCTGATGATGATGACAGTTCCAATATACATGGCATTGCTTTGTATAGATTTTCTGTACAATAGAGATCCTCCAAATATACAGGGTGTAAGAAGTAATAAACGCGTAACCTTTCGTGTGATGTCTCAGAACATGAACCACAAACGTACACCATAAGGAGTCGAGCCCAATGTCAACTTCAACTCGTTTGTGGTGCGAGTACAGAATTGTTATAAAAAAAAACATTTAATTCAGGTTCCCCCATATTAAAATGACAAGTTACGAGACCATACCATTTACATGAAAATTCATTTCACAACCATTTCAAAATAAAAACAAAAGTAAAAAATCATTACCCTTAATTTTGGCTTCGCCGTAGTCGGGTAAAGATAAAAACAATGATAAAAATAATGTCAAAAATCCTGTAATACAGTGTCAAAAAATCAGAAATAAATGTCACTAAAATCAAATCAAATTCAATGTCACATAAAAATAATCGAAAATTACATTGATATCTCTCCATTTGTTTTAAGTGAAAACTTCTTTAGGCGCTTTGAGCACTTTTTTGGTGAGCAAAAATCAGGTAACTCGCGTCATCGTCGCCAACCGCTTTCCATGAGCTATTTATGTATACTGTGTATTTACATAATTATGTGTACTTTTTGAGTGAACAAAAAGCGTGAAACTCTAGTCGTTGTCACCGCACGCTTCCCATGATATTATTGTGTAAAGCTTAAATTGGTCATTTATACTTATTTACAAATCAAAATAATTCAAAAATAAATAATCTAATAACAAAATCTAATAAAAAAAAAATTAATAACTCGACGATACAATTTACAAGTTGTATGTTTTTATGGTTCCGTACCCAAAGGGTTAAAAACGACCCTATTACTAAGGCTTCGCTGTCTGTCTGTCCGTCGGTCTGTCTGTCACCAGGCTGTAGTTCAAGAACCGCGCTAGCTAGACAGTTGTTTTTTTTTACAAATCATGTATTTCTGTTGCTGTTATAACAAGAAATACTAAAAACAAAATAAAATAAATATTTAAGGGGGGCTCCGAACAACAAAATCGATTTTTATAGATAATGGTACGGAACCCTTCGTGCGTTTCAAATTCAAATTCTTATTAACTACTATAGGTACAGTGACTGCCCTTTGACGTTTGCGTATTACATATTCCGATAACTGAAATATATTGACAATGATCCTTGAGAATTAACCTTTGATACCTACTTGACCACTCAAGTCTTGAGTCTTGTCTTGTCTTGGCTGTTATCATCTATTTATATTAGTATCAGCAAGTATCAAAAATTAACAATCGCGTTTGAAGTTGACTGAACTTTGATCCAACCAAAACAAGTTAGGTATTATATGTAATCTGATTTCAACACTACTGCTCTCAAAACGGTAAAGGGAAACATCGTGAGGAAGCCGGCATGACTTAGAACCATAAATTCGAAGATATGTAGCAGACATCTATCAATTTGCACTGATGGGCTTACGTGGTGGATTATAGCCCATCCCTATCCTAGAAAGGAGGCCTGAGGCCCTGCAGTGATGATGAAATTTATTATTGAAGAATATATGGGTAATTTCCAATCTATTTAATATTTACATACGATATCTTACGTTATCTACTTCTTCTGATTTACAAAGACAGCTACTTAACCAAAGAGAATGTTTTTTGAAACAGTGGTAAAGTCTCTAATATTTTTACAACAGCTGCTAAAGTTGTGGTGTGTTGACATGACGCATGATTTTAAATGTCAATAGACCCACTTAGCCTTGACTTTGTGCTATTCTAGCTTATGCTTGCCGCTTGGCCTGACTCGGTGTACGAAATTAAATAATTCCAGAAGAATGTAACAACTTCTGGAATAAAATGTATCGTAAATATCCTGTCCCGCTCTATTATCTACTTATGTTCATTGACCGCCGATAAGCCGTTTAGAAGTAAAGACGTGACAAACAATCATACAGACTCACTTGCTTTATATAATTAGTAAGGTGTTTTCTAGTCCTAGATTTTATTGGATAGAAGGCAGGTACTTACCACAGCAGTTTTGCTAGCCCATGTATCTAAATTCTTGAATATATACTGGTCCACGGTCAACTTAGGTATCTCGATATCTTTGCAAGGCGACGAAACAATTCTCTCACTACTCCATACACTATTTGCTCTTACAAATAAGACCCTTAAACTAGAAGACCTCAGACGAGGCTTCAAACGCGAGATTATTGTAGACATTTTCCTTAATTATAAATTATATTTAATTGTTCTATAAGAAGTGCGTTCGAACGAACCCGACGTCAAGCGTCTTCTACAGCTAACAACTAAATAAAGTGAATTAATTTATTTACATCGTCAATCGAAGGAAAAACAACAGAAGTATTAGTTAGTTTTGTGTGTTAGTTATTAGTCTTTAGTGTTTAGGGCAAAACATAAAAAAAAAACCAGCAAATAATATGCCACCGGTTATGTTGGTGTGGCTCTTGAAAGAGTGCTAGATTTTAAGTATCTAGGACACATAGTTACGGAGGACTTAAAAGATAATGCTGATATCGAAAGGGAACGGAGGGCGTTGGCTGTCCGCAGGTTTGCTCGATGTACACCAGAAGTAAAAACTCTTTATAAGGCATTCTGTCAATCGTAGTACACGTGCACTCGGTGGGTTCAATATACGCAGAGGGCATACAACGCCCTCCGGGTTCAGCATAATAACACTTTCAGGATGTTGTTGGGGCTCCCACGTTACTGTAATGTATCAGGAATGTTTGCAGATGCACGTACTGGTTGCAGTACAATCATACGTAAAAATATTGCTTCCATGATGCGCAGAGTGCGTGGTAGCAGTAATGACATCCTGAAAGTTATTAGTGGAAAACCGTGCTGCAGCATTATGGCGCATTGGGTACGTGTCCATATACCCGGTGCGTCAGGTGGATGCAGCTGATACATTAATTAAGAAATATTTTAAAATCTTTTATTCTATTTGTTACTAACATAGTTTATAAGGAGTGTGTATTACAACATCATATGGATCAAGGTCTGAATTAAAGTAGTTTTGTTTTATTTTATTAGCATAATTATACTAATTAAAAAAAAGTTGACTAATTATTAAGCAACATTTTTTTTGCCCGCTGGTCCTATAGTTTATCATTTGTGACGTAAAGTTATTGCTATTATGTAACCTAACAGGCCGTTTATACCTATAGGCTTTAGTTACGATTAAGTATATTTGCGCAGTTTTTGGATGCTCTTTTATAATTTCTTGTTGATTTAGTTTCTTAAACACACATTTTATATATAATCTAGTTACTCTAACCTCACAGATAAATGTGTTGCATTGCGGGGAAGTTTGTTTTGCTACTTCTTCCCAGATAGGAGGAGATAAAAACATACATACATACATAGACTGCCAAAATCATTACTCTTCCTTTTGTCTACGTCGTAGTCGGGTGAAAATTTGGCTAATTGAGTCGATTACGGTAAGGACTCAATGAAACGTACTCAAACCAATTGTACTAATTGATGTATTTGATGCATGGAAGTACTTTTGTACGGGGATCATGTATTTATTTAAAGTATATATATACAGGGTGTCCCAAAAGTCGACGTCAAGCCGAAGTCGCATGATAGGTAAGGTCATAACAGTTATCAGAAAAATATAAAAAAAATATGTCTTTGGCTGCTAGTACACGCACTACTACCATACCTAGCAGTAAACGCTTATTAAAACCCTGGATTACTCAGGGCATTCTTAGATGTATTCGGAATCGTAACGCGTTACAGAAAAAGTCAACAAAAGATCCTCATAATGAAATTGCCAAAATGACATATATGCGGTATAGAAACTATTGCAATAATCTCATTAAAAAGTTAAAAAGAAAATTTATTAGGGAACAAATTACTAACGCCATCAAAAATAATAAACTTCTTTGGAAAAACATAAAAAATATCACTTATACTAATAAATCACGAACGGGGAACTTAGAATTACTGCAGATTAAATCATCCCCCATAGAATCAGTTAACTTTGTAAACAAGTATTTTGCGAGTAAGTATAGGCAAAGATCTGGCTCAAAACATAGCTTCTAATACTAGCTTATTTAGCAAACTCCAAAATAAAACGCCCTTACACCTAAGCTCAATGGTACTTCTGGACACTGATCAACCTGAAGTTTGTACTACGCTTATGAATCTAAGATCTGACAGTGCGGGGTTGGGACAATATTCCCACGTGCTTCTTGAAATTGGCAAAAAACGAAGTTGTACCAGTTATAACGCACCTAGCCAATCTATGTTTTCAAAAAGGTGCTTTTCCAGACCCTTTAAAGAAATCTATTATTACACCTGTGTTTATGGGTGGTGATAGAGATGATGTTAACAATTATAGACCTATTTCCGTTTTAACTGCAATTTCAAAAATAATAGAAAAATTGATAAACACTCGCCTCTTGCAGTATTTAAATAGATTTAATATTCTGTCACCTTCCCAATTTGGATTTAGGCAAAAAAAGTCAACTGAAGATGCTGTCATAGCACTTAGTTCTCTAGTAACCGACAAAGGAAACAAAAATATGGCAGTCTTTCTGGATCTAAGAAAAGCCTTTGACACCGTCTCTACCCCCATTCTTATACACAAGCTTGAAGCTATTGGAGTTCGTGGAGTACCGCTGGCACTGTTTAAGGATTATCTTTCTGGTAGAACTCAAAAAGTCAAACTCGGACAGATTGTTGGTGAGGACGCGGATGTGTCATACGGTGTGCCACAAGGAAGTGTACTAGGACCTACGCTATTTTTAATTTATATAAATGACCTCTGTAATATGAGGATAAATAATGCTAAGGTATTCTCATACGCCGATGATACAGTTGTCGTCTTCTCAGGGAAAACATGGGATGATATTAAAAATAGTGCAGCAGAAGGGCTAGCTCTTGTTGCAACTTGGCTAAAAAGTAATCTCCTCACCCTGAATACCAGCAAAACGAACTACATTTGTTTTAATATTTATAATCAGGTTCAATCAGACAAGGAATTCGAATTAAAAATCCACACGTGCGACTTTACCACAGTTGGAACTTACTGCAATTGCCCTATAATCCAACAAGTTACTCAAACAAAGTATCTGGGAGTGATTATTGACCAGCGTCTTTCCTGGTAAACTGGAACTAGTCATGAGTAGAGTACGGAAACTTATTTGGATATTCAAAGAGCTTAGATATGTTGTACCAAGTAAAATAAAATTAAATGGAAATAAAAATAATGTTATCCAAAGAAGTTTATTAAATGAAATTTATGTATCTTTAGTCCAGTCTGTTTTAGTATATTGCATAACTGCATGGGGTGGTGCGACGAAATCTAGTTTTTTAGAGTTGGAACGTGCGCAAAGAGCTATACTTAAGATGATGTACTTCAAAAAAAAAATATTTTCCTCTGAAAAGCTTTACAAATTATGTAATCTGCTGTCAGTGAGAAAACTGTACATTTTACTTATCATCCTCAAAACGCACAAAGAGGTAGCATATAATCCTAAAATACTAAAAAAGAGAAAGAAACACTGTATAGTAAACGTTCCCTCAACTAAAACTGAATTTGCCAGTAGACAATATAAAAAACACTCAGCTTACATAAATAACAAAATTAATAAACTCATATAATTTATGATAAAAGAACATATGAATGCAAAAAAATATTAATAACATGGCTACAAAATTTAAGATAAGACGACACAGAGTTACTTTTGCAACGTGTGATTTAATAATAAGTCAATTGCAAAAACGCACACACACATACGCATAAACACACACACACACACACACACACACACTCACACACACACTTACCTGTACCATTTATTGATCGTATTTGTTATATTTTTGGTTTTATTTTTGTTTACTTTCCTCTTTTTGTTATTTGCCTATTTGTATATCTATAATGTAAGGGGAGAGCGGAACCTACAGGCATTTTCTATGCCTAAATGAAGACTCCTCGACATGTAATTTAAGCCAAAATGAAACGTAATAAACTTATTATCATTATTATTATTTTTTTTTAAATTATTGCAAAAAAAAAATCGGTAAAATGTACCACCCTGAAATGGTTTTTACTTTCCTGTTGCTACAAATCTTTACTTTTTACCATTTTTTTTTACTTATTTTATCCTGAATAGTGTTTCTGTAATTTGTAACCTTAAAATCTGAGCTAACTGCTCCAGCTTGAAAGAAGATGTCATGTTTTGCAGAACCACGTTTTGAAAATCAGTTTTTCGCCCTACTTTAACTGACGGTCCTGAAAAAAAAAATACTACGCAAGTCTGGCAAGTATCTTTAAAAGTTAGCGCATTTAATAAGGATTCTAAACTGGTATAACACTTATTACATTATTTCTTAGATCGGGTACAAAAAATATTTTTTCAAGGAAAGTCGGTTTTGAATAATTTCTTTGACTTTACTAAAAGTTATTCTACCGGGTGTGGCGTTTGAACTGTCCGTCTCAATCTAACTGTTTTGAAATTTGAACCACTGAATCGAATGCCGCCAAAATTTCAAATGTTGATCTTTAATTAACTAAATAAATCGACAATAATAAATCGACAATTATTAACTAAATTTATTAGTAATTTTAAAACCACAAAATAAATTTTAGCTTTTCTTATTTGGAATCGGATGTGTTTTTATTTCAATGTTTTTAATCAAATGTTACTGCTGTTAGATAAAAACACACCGATTTATGTTTACAAATCATAATATGATTTAAGATTAACGTTTAGGTAATAAATCGTTTTATGTAACACAAATCATAACTTACAGTTTTTAAACAAGTTTGTTGACCATCTAAAACCTCCTAATTAAAATTACAAAATCAAATGAATTGACAATAATGGTTTGAAAAGCTACTAAGCGATTATAGGATTTTAAAATTGGTTTGATTAACCTGAATTATTTAATTATTAAGTAATTGTAAACTATAACTAATTTGACGCGTCGACATATACATATAACATAAAAAAAAAATCTTTTTTAGACCAGTGACAACTTTAAAACTTCGACCTTTAGGATATTTTCACACCCATTAGGCCTACCTATATAGGTACATACAGGTAGGTACATACCTATATGTACCTACTGGAGTTATGAGTTTGATGTAAATATTGAATTAGATACCTACCTAATTAAACTAAGTTGGCATTGAGACAGCATTACCTACGTAAGCAAATCGTATGATTATTATGTCTTTATTATTCAAAAAATACTATATGTGGCTACCAGATTTATTACACAAAAAAGTTACGTTTTTTGTGCTATTGTTTTCCTTAGAAAAATAGTTCTCAAAATATAAGAGAAGAGTTATTAGGTATTGTTTTGTTAAAATAACTTTTGCTTGTTAAAGAGGTAATCTGCTAGTCTACCTGAAAGGAAACAAACCACAAAACTGTCAAATTTTAAGAATTAAAAATTATACAATATAAATAAACAAACAAAACTTGTACTACTGCCCATAACTTGTTTACTGGCATTATCTATTTTTACAGTGTTTTCCAGTAGGTAACAGAGATAAATAATATGTATGTCTATTCATACAGATATTATTCGGTAGGGGTACGTTACCTAAAAACAAAATAAAACTTAGATATTAGTTTGAAGGCAGAGGGTCCAACATCTTAAATGAAACTACGAAATATAGCGGTACTAAACTTTTACTCCAATAGCACGTTATTTAAAATAAACCACTGTATAATTCAGATATAATTTAAAAACTCTAAGCGCTACAGCATGTGCACTGGGCCAAGCCTGCGACAAGAATGATCCCCTCCATGCCGAGCGCTCGTTTATAAAGACCGGCTCGAGCAGTAGGGAAAGTGGCGCGGCCTTGGTGACGCCTTGCGCTGCGCACCTGGCCCGCTGCACGTGCTGTTTACACGGCGACGCCGTCACGGCCATACTGACGTGCGGACGTCCTCGTGCGCGGAGTCTCATCAAACAGTATCTAAAAGACAGAAACATAATTATGAGTGATGTTCGTTCATCCTGACTACAATCTTGTCCGGTGCATCCCTTCAGATACATCTGGACCGCTCGAGTTTGAGCCTCCAGGACATATACCAACAACCTGGACCGCTCGATATTGAGCCTTCAGGACATGTACTAGCAACCTGGACCGCTCCATATTGAGCCTTCAGGGCATATACCAGCAGCCTGGACCGCTCTATATTAAGCCTTCAGGGCTTATACTAGCAAACTGGTCCAGATTGTCCCTTCAGTTTGCTACTAATTTTGGACCGCTCATTAATGAGCCTTCAAACTTTTGGCCTAGTCATTATTCACATAACGACCCCGCGAAAATTCCTGGAACAGTCATTGCTGACACTTCAGGTCCACTTGTTTCTGCAAATCAATAATTTTAATTTTTTTTTTTTTTATCGTCATATTAATGGTCTCGATAAGCAATGTACGACTGCTTTAGTAATCAAAGTAATTGAATCTGGGCTAGAAAACTCTGTTGATTCAAAAGTGAACCACGATTTCAGACTACCGCTGGTTGCTGTTAAAGAACGGGAGTCGGCAGATATTGTCATCATCATCTGCCCAGCCCCTCCCAACTATTTCGGGGTCGGCCTCCAGTCCATGATGGATCCAGCCGAATATCAGTACTCCCCACGGAGCGACCGCCCATCCGACCCCCACAACCAAGCCAATACTGGGCGATACAATACCCTTTGGCAAGACCGGTTGTCGACACTGACCACCTGTAACTACTGTAACTATTATTTAGCCACGAACTTCTCCACGACAGACACTGTGCTACTGTTAATCGATATAGTATCGCTATTCACAGACACGGTATCACTATTAGCCAAAGTTATATTGCTGTTAGGCATGATGTTGTTCTCGTGGTTACTTTCATGAACAAGGATATCGTTATCCTGTCCGCCGTCACGTCATCATAATTTTTCGCGATATCTACCAGACAATTTTGACCACGAGGCACTTCACGTAAATATTTGTGAGAATATTTGTAGACCCTATGGGTTCCGTTAATATATCTTAACTCGTACCGGTAATTTTCCAATACGGCCCTTTTTTTAAAAGGTCCCTTATATTTCCGTTCCTGCACATGGAACTGTTCCTCAAGTTAGGCAGTTCATCAGTTTAGCAACATACTTTCGAAAATTTATTCCCAATTTTTATAAATCAACGTAACCTTTTTAATCCTCTAACAACTCTAAACGGAAAAATTGTTTAGACTACTGAACAAGAACTGATAAAGAATTTAGTTTTAGTAAGGGTCAAATCATTAACGCTAATGTTACACGAAATCCCATGTTCTAAAATATCACGACTTAGTAGTATTTCCTCACTAAGGCATTCAACCGGTAATACATGACATGTTATTTTAATTAAGCGATTTTGTGTAGTAGTTGGACATTTAATCTGTAATAGGCACGTTACGAACCAGGGTCACCAACATAGCTCTTAGAATATGCAAGTTGAAGTGGCAATGGGCAGGCCACATCGCTCGAAGAACCGACAACTGATGGGGAAGAAAGGTTCTCGAGTCGGACCACGAACCGGAAGACGTATCGTTGGTAGGCCTCTCCCCAGGTGGACCGACGACATCGTTAGAGTCGCGGGCAACCGGTGGATGCAAAAGGCAGGTTGCCGTTCGTTATGGCGTTCTATGGGGGAGGCCTTTGTCCAGCAGGGGACATCTTATGGCTGATTATGAGGCACGTTACTTTGCTCATACCTATATGCTGTTAATGATCACTTGTTCATGTTCATTCACCGTTAACGAGATAACTATTTTTTTTTATTTGAAATGGGCATACTCTTGACCACATTCATGCCCTAAGGGCAGAGATGAGGTCGCCGATGGAACGAGCTAACCTAGAAGAAACCTATTTACTCGTGACCTAAATAGATTGGTGTTATATGAACTCGGGAAAACCGACGCAGGCAGGGAGATTCACTCCTTGGCTGTGCGCATAATAACAGAATTAGCAAAGCGCTTCGTACGAATGTTTAGAACATCGACAAGGTATGGGTGATAACTTGCAGTACGTCTAGTCTCCCGATGGAAGAAGGGAGACGGTGAAATAAGCTTGTGGAGCTTCTGCGCACACTCTCCGAAGCACAGTCTGCATTCCTTCATCGTAACCAGTTACGAAACTACGGTTTCGTAGACGGCCAAAACCGTAGAAAACTGACAGACATGCATTTTTGCGGTGGCAGGCCAGGATACGCAGCTTGGCAACCAGCTTATCGTCACCAATTAACCTTCTGGCTCTGCGCTCTACAGAATCCAGTGTGGCAAGTTGGTATTTGGCTGAGCCATCCCAAAAGTGACAGCAATACTCCATGCCGTAAGGGATTTGAGTTTTATGTAGGTAATATTGAAAACCTGACCTTTTGACTGAATGTAGGCGCCGAAGTTCTTATTCGCGTTTCGTGCCAAGAAGCTCGAGACTGTCAGTAACTTGTACAGATGAACTCCGGAAAGAAGGAGCCAGATTGAATGGACTCCTTTTGGCGGAGAACTGACACTTGTGTTTTGGTGGCGCTGAAATCAATCAGATTCTTGTCACCCTACTTGGAGAAAAGACTTAAACCTGAACTCGTTCGCTCTACCATGGCCTCTCTATGAAAGTACTCCATCCCAGCTTTTGCATCATCATCTTTTTTTGTTTTTGCTTTTTCCCAATCTACACACATCAAAAGTGTCTAGGGATCAACATATATTTTTGCAATAACTTTTCTCCTGATTGATATTAATTAAAATTTTCTTTAAGGATTCATCAAATAAAGTGTTTTCGTTTGTCACAGTAACGATAAACCAAGTCACCTTTGCATTAATAAAGAAATTTGCCATTTTCCTAATAAAGGGATTTTTGACATTTGAACCACTAACATTAAAGTTCGAAAAAAAGACTGAAATAACAGTTTTCTTTAAAATTTTATTGGGTAACTTAAACAATTAATAATCCGTGTTTCTACCGCGAACACTAACAACACAAGAACATCGGTTTGGCATACTCAAAATGAGTTCATCCAAATCACGCTGTGGAATGGCGGCCCATGTTCGTTGCAACAACAAAAAAAGGTCTTCTTGCGACTGGATACCCTCCATATTCGGCAGAGCTCTTCTCTGTAGCATATCCCATGCATGCTCAATCGGGTTCAAGTCTGGCGACTGAGCAGGCCAGGGCAGGACATTGATGTTAGCTGCGGCGAGAGTCTGTCTTACAACTCTTGCGGTGTGCGGTCGTGCATTAACTGAAATAAGGGACCGATTTGCACTTGTAGAGGAACGATGACGTCTGATACAATCGTCTCAGCATAAATTTGAGCGTTGAGGTTGCCTCTGATCCAAATCAACTCAGTTCTTCCGCCGATCCAAATACCCGCCCATACCATGATGGTTCCACCACTATAAGGATGGACTTCCTGGCAGGATTTTAATCGCTGTTGCGTCCAGGGGTTCTCCAGTGTCGTATACGTCTTGTATCCGGTCTCATACCAAAACGAGACTCATCAGAAAAGCACACGAAACGCCATTGTTCTTCTGCCCAATTTCTGTGTTCAAGAGCCCATTGATATCGAATCCTACGATTGTGCATTGCTATAGGTGGTACCCGTAGCGGTCTTCGGGAATGAAGGTTCACTTCATGCAAGCGGTTTCTGACTGTTTGGTCGCTAATTAAGTTCCCTGAAGAGTGATGAAGCCTCACGGCTAACATCATGGCGGTTATTGTTGGAGCTCTTCGAGTTAAGATTTGAATGTATCGGTCTTGTCTCCGTGTGGTGCAGCGATACCGTCCTCCATGGCGCTCAGCCACGGTACCAGTGCTTCGGTAACGTGTCCAAAGTCGACTGATAACACTCTGACTTGTATTCAGAGCTAAAGCCACAGTACGTTGCCGGGAACCAGCTTCTATCATTCCCACGGCTCTGAGCATTTCTTCCCTGCTTAAATGACGTCGCCGCTCCATAATAACGTTGGTTTTAATCAGTAGTAGGGAAACAGTAGCACTAATAATGTCTTCAATGCGTTGTATGTTTTTATAGGGAAAATATTGACAGCTGATTTTCATCTTTTACTCGAATTTGATTCACAGTTCCTGATTCAAATTATGAAATGCACCAAAAAGGATCCATATAAATTTATAAAATCATAAATTTATTACAAAGCCACATCTCAATCTCAAGAAATCCGCATAAAAATGCTTGATCCCTAGACACTTTTGATGTGTGTATATTACTATACTCTATGTTTTGCGCTGGATGTATAACTCACCATGACAGTGCTGTCATCTGCGTGCCTATCAATGCCAGGAACAAGGAGGTCATAAATGTGCAGTAGGAGAAGTGTCGCGTAGAGAACAGACCCCTGAGGAACTGCGGTATCAATAGCAATAAGGTCAGAGGAGCGGCCATCTATGACCACTGGGATCGACAGTTGCTTTGCCTCATAAGGCTGTAGCCTTAAGCCTTAGAACCAAAGTTAAATGTAAAACGAAAATCTGCACCACTTATCTGTAATACTCTACGGGCTGCTCTGGAACACAGGTACACTTGCTTAGTGCTGGTGCTTGGTGTGAAGTCTTCCTTCTTCCAGCGCTTTGGGCAGGAATTGGCTGTGTCCCTGCTCACTGCATACAAAGCACGTAACGGCTGTCTTTGGTATTTCAGTTGTTTTTTTTTGAAGAGGCTTTCTGTTTGTTCCGGCACTCATGGCCACGATGACCCATTATTAATTATTCAATGTGAAGCTTCGCAAAGTACTACACCACACACGGGCTACACCCTCTAATTTATTTTTCACAATTATCGTTTCACTGAGTGTACACCAATTCACAATATCGCATTCCGGTAGATCAGAATCAAAAGCCAGGAGCATAGCTTTGCATTACTATAATTAATGGAAGGTGGATCCGATCCCACTTCTGATGAAGGCAGAGGGTCCAACATCTTAAATGAAACTACGAAATATAGCGGTACTAAACTTTTACTCCAATAGCACGTTATTTAAAATAAACCACTGTATAATTCAGATATAATTTAAAAACTCTAAGCGCTACAGCATGTGCACTGGGCCAAGCCTGCGACAAGAATGATCCCCTCCATGCCGAGCGCTCGTTTATAAAGACCGGCTCGAGCAGTAGGGAAAGTGGCGCGGCCTTGGTGACGCCTTGCGCTGCGCACCTGGCCCGCTGCACGTGCTGTTTACACGGCGACGCCGTCAAGTTTATTATCCAATATTTACTTTAGGCTTGAGATATCTAGAGATTAGTTAGAGAATGATAAGGAAGTACCTACCTATTACTATTGTTTTGATGTATGTATAGAGGTATTTAACATGTATGTTTTTCTTTTTTATACGACTTTGCCCCACACAAGGAATTTCTCCTGTATCGTGGGCGCGTTCACGAACATTTAACCTCACATACACGAATACCCAGACCCGGAACAACTATACAGGGTGTAAATCAACCCTTCTCACATACGTCAACCAAGCATTCTGTACATCAAACTAAGTACCTACCCCTACGCAAAAAATTTTGCTGGGAAACAACTATTTTTTTTGGGGTCAAAAATTTCATTTTACTGTAAAACTCAATGTAGCACTCTTAAACCATTGTGCTAGTGGATGCTATGAATAGTAAAAGGCTCATAGAGGTAATTTAAGTAAAGTTACAATCTAAAATCTAGTATTTACAAAAACTGATGTGCAAAATTTAGAACTTTGACCCCTAATATCTCCGTAACTAGGGGGTTCCCAGGTATGGTCTAGAACAAAAAAATTATCGCAGTGGTGGGGAGAACAAGTGCCTTTCGTTTACGTTAAGGGTACTTTTACACCCATTATGTAGGGTATGCAAATGTGTTTATGTAGGTCATTTGTTCCGTGCGAGGATCAAACCCGCGACACCCAGTGCAGCAGTCCTTTGCTTGAGCCACTGCGCCAACCGTGCCGTCAATTTATTTATGTTCAGTTGGGGAAATTATGTAACTGTTTAATTGACACTTTTCATTAATTTTGCATTGTTGTAACCATTTCGTAAAAGTATCAGATAATGGCAGTTCTGATAACATTATTCAGGCTAATAAGAGTAAACATGCTTAACAAGAAACACTGCCTTAACAAGTATTTTACAGTATTTTTGATAAACGCACAATAGGGAAGTGGCCTGAGTAAAAACAATATGATTCCGTGTAGACCGTCAGTTAGATTAATTATCGAAAAATATTGGATACGTGTTTTTTGCTTTATCAAATGAATAAAAATTGACGAAGTTAAAACGGATCATAAATCATGAGGGGGGCTTTTGACGTCACTACGTGTTAAAAATGTGGTGCGGTGTGACGTCACACGAGTTTATACGTGCAAAAAGAAAAAATGTGTTTCCAATATTTTTTGGAAATCTATCTGACGGACTAAAAAATTGTCAACTACTTTATTACTACCCGTAATGCCAGGCCATCGGAGCCAGTTGAGTTGTATATAGTCACAAGCACAAATATGTAAGGATAATTTGACAACGTTTAGAAGCAATTTTCGCCTTCTTAATTGATTTCATTTTCATCTTACTTATCGAAACTATAATACATATTTTGGAATCCATAGTGTAGTAGTAAGTCACATCTCAAAGTTGTAATAGTACATTATGATATAAGTGCGGTAAGTTGAAAATTACAGCCGAGGCGATATTGCTAGCCCGAGCCGTAGGCGAGGGCTACAAGAAAGCAAAGGCTTTTTTTTTTTTTTTTTGTAATCTTTTATTCAATCAAAGGGGTTTTTATCCACACGGATATGCCAACCCCATCGTACCTTATGGACTAAATATACACATATAAGGGATACTACTATGCATTAGAAAGGTAATCACTGATTCGACATCTTCACTAAGCCACACAACCTCTTTGCAATTGCTGATGTAGGGTTTGCTAAAATGTTTTGTATCAGCCCAACGTCCAGAGTGTTTAATTTCAATTCTCTAATCAGTGATTCCCTTTCATTCTTGCTCCTAACACACTCCATCAGCAAATGTTGCACATCTTCAATTTTGTTGCATATTTCACAATTAGGTGAAGCAGAGGCTGTAATTATCAAAGCGCACGTATGTCATACGACGTTTTATAACACATTTGCGAGGAAATAAATAAAACTCGGACTTTCTTAAACGAATAAATCTTTAATTAAAGCAGCTATCAAGAGCAATTAGTAAAATTGATTATTACTTGTGGAATAATCAATTGGTGGGACAGACGAGTGATCAAATAAGCGATGCGCGCGCGTTCGCGCTTTTTTTTTCAGGCATAGGCACAAAACAGCCAGTATTACTAATAAAGTAAATTAATATTTTTTTTGTTTCTGTTACAGATGTAATTTACTGTCAAAATGAATTAAATAATAGTACATTATGATATAAGTGCGGTAAGTTGAAAATTACAGCCGAGGCGATATTGCTTGCCCGAGCCGTAGGCGAGGGCTAAAAGAAAGCAGAGGCTGTAATTATCAAAGCGCACGTATGTCATACGACGTTTTATAACATATTTGCGAGGAAATAAATAAAACTCGGACTTTCTTAAACGAATAAATATTTAATTAAAGCAGTTATGAAAATTTGAGCAATTAGTAAAATTGATTATTATTTCTTAACAAATAAGCGATGCGATTTTTTTTCAGGCATAGGCACAAAACAGCCAGTATTATTAATAAAAGTAAATTAGTATTTTTGTTTTTGCTACAGATATTAATGGTTGTAATTTATTGTCGAAATTAATAAAATTAAAGAATTAAATGTTTATTTATTATATTTTATCTCCCAAAGTTAATTTTATTCATAAAATGTTGACCACTTTTCTGAAATAAAAACTCTTTGCTAAGATTTAAAAAAGTAGGTACCGTTCGTTTTGACGGAGCATCTTTCTAAACCGTGCGATTTACATTACATTACCGCACAAGTACGTAATGAGATACATTACGATATTGAAATTGGTGAAATAAGAGACCCTTTACGAGCAAATGTGTTATAAAAGAATTAAATGTTTATTTTTTATATTTTATCTCCCAAAGTTAATTTTATTCATAAAATATTGACCACTTTTCTGACATAAAAACTTTTTGATTTGCTTTCTTTGCTTTTTTTTCTTAAGATTTAAAAAAGTACCGTTGGTTTTAGACGGAGCATGATAAACCGTACGTGTTACCTTATTAGAAAGAAACTCGTGCGTTTTACTTTACGATTACGCACAAGTACGTAATGACATACATTACGATATTGAAATTGGTGAAATAAGAGGCCCTTTACGAGCAAATGTGTTATAAATGTTATTTTACTTACTTACTTACTGCACTTTGCCATGTGTTTACTGACTTTGACTGTGTTTCGTGACTGAAAATAGTTGAACAAATGTGATCAAGGCTCACATAATCACATTAAACTTTTTGTATGTCCATTAAGCAAGACAGTGCCCCCCCACCCTTCGCCGCTGTCCAGAGTTTTAGCTGGGAAGAAGTGGAAGAAAGAATTACCTAGGAACTCAGACCAAATAAAAAGTAAAGACGGAACTCTGCGAACAGCAAAGTGAGGCCGGTCAAACTACGCCTCGCATGTGTATGCGAGGCGTAGGCGCACACACGTCTAAGACCAAATAAAAAGTTTAAGACCAAGGCGTAGTTTATGTTGTACACACGTACAGTGCGTGTATTGTGTATGTACACGGCGAGGCGTAGTTTGACCGGCCTCACTTTGCTGTTCGCAGAGTTCCGTCTTTACTTTTTATTTGGTCTGAGCCTAGCAACACATCTGTCTGTGTTACTTCTAACAAAGAAGATACATATGATAATGAAAGAAAAGATATTTTTTGTCAAATAATAATCTTGATTTTTGTGATCTTCTACTTGTGGTTTAACGATAAACATATTACTGTGGAACAGAACATAGCAAGCAAGCTGGAAATAAAACATACATTTTTCTTTTATAAAAATAGTTTAATATTCTTTTACCGATAACAAATTACATACTTACAACATTAGGTAAATTACGGATTTACATTATTCGTCACAAAAAGACGAAATAAAAATTTCTTAAAATAATTACATTTTTGCAATAACTGTTTTGGTCCAATCATCATCAACTCATAACTTACGTAGTACTTACATGTATTAATTATCCAATTGGTACATAGCTAAGAGTTCACTTAGCGTATCATATATATTTTTTAAAGCTTTTTTTAAATCTTTAGTAGAAATGCTTTCTTAAAATGCTACATTTCAGCTTCTTTCATTGTATTTGATTATCATTGATTATATAAATAAGGCCTCCACATTTTTTCCAAGCACTTAAATACTAATCATATTAACGTCAGTACAAACAACTTATACACAATAAAAAAATTCCAATACATTGCACAGTTCACCATTTCCAATTTTCAAGAAAATATTTCCATCATCAAAAAATATTATGTGATTCTCGAACATATTTACTACTTACAATAAACAACTTGACTGAATTATACCCTGCTTTAAGCTCTGACCACACCAAGGCGAATCCCGAGTGGGATGCGGGATGCTTCGTTTGTTTTAATGATTATTTCACGCACAGATATAGATATCCCCAGATAAGGCCAGTGAACCTAACTACTTAACGTGCCAGTACGAGTAACCGACTTTAGTATTTTATACTGTAGTGTAGATTTATCGATGTTGTAAAATGACAGTACTGGCACCGCCGTAAAAGTTGACAGCCTTCTAAACTGAGGATTAGGGAAAACACTTTTTTCCTGTCGTAATTACATCTGTTTCTCATATTTATGGAAGCATTTGGATGCACATAGTAGATTTTGATACAAGTGCGGAAAGTTATTGCATTCGAGGCGGGGTCGAGGAATGCAATACCAAATTCCCACGTGTATCAAACGACGTTTTTCTATACACTTGATTTTGCCAGGTTGAAGAAGAAGCAAAGTTATGAAGCCGATAAACAGCCTCAGAGATGCTTGTGACGTTATAGTCGGCAGTCAAAAAAGGCAGGCTTAGTTTTCATGCGGATCCTGTACTTGTGCTTTCTGGCTATATCTATATCTGTGATGCCAACGGGATTCGCATCAGTTTGGCCAACGCATTATTTTTACTCCTAGCAGTATTGATCCCTCAGAACCCTTCTTAGAATCTTTCCAGCTGGACTCCTAGGAACACTATTAACAAAGGTTATGTCGTCTACATGTTTGTACGCAGCCACTTTCTCATTTACAAACTCGCTGAGTTGTCTTTCAGTACATTTGTGACCATCCTTGATAACTACGAAGGCTCTTGGTGTTTCGCCTTTGGTCTGGTGAGGAATCCCAATGACAGCCGCATCGTTGATTGAAGGATGTTCGCGTAATAGGGATTCTAGTTCCGCTGGAGGGACTTGGAAGCCTTTAACCTGTGGAAAAAGTTATTGAGTATTTCATTTTAGTTTGTTTTTTTTTTTCGTTCAAACAAACTAACTTGTTTCTTATTTATTATCAGGTAAAACTAAAAAGAATAAAAGCCAGCAGTAGGTGTTTAATACGTAACATTATAAACTTTAAAATATTTAACTAATGTGAATATATGGGGCCAATAGGTGGTGATCTCGAATTAAACCTATCAACTGTTCAATAAAAGTGTTGAACTCTTCTACTCTTGAAAGATGCTTGATCTTTAGTATGATGTATTCACGAAAACATGCCAGCCAGAAAATGGACCAGCCCACTCAAATCAGTGTGTTTTTTTTTCAAAATACCATCCCATACAATATCTGCATGGTCTCATGTGACTAAACCAAGATTATTTCTTGACTTCGAAAGAGGTAGGATGTTTTGCCTGTTACTTCTTAAAGCAGTCATCTGACTGCTGATCTGAGTGTTTTTTTAAATTGACGTTTAAAAGTGATATGTTTGTGCATCTATTTAATTTTTCACATAAATATTTACCTTGATAAGTTCCTTAAGCCTATCTGCAATGGTGATGATCCCATCTTCATCACCGATAGCCAAATCTCCAGTTCTGAACCAGCCGTCGGCAGTGAAGGACTCGTTGTTGGCTTGAGGGTTGGCCCTGTAGCCTCGCATCACTTGAGGTCCTCGGATGAGAATTTCACCAGTCTGGAAGATTTTAGACGAATTTTCACAAGAGAGAACTTAGGTACCTACCCTTCATTACTTATATAAGTTGGAACTTCTTTTGGTTTTTACTTGAATTCCGTCATCATCTTATCGGTACCTATTAAGAAAATATATATATTTTTTTTATAACAAATCGAAGCTAAGGGCCCTTCCCGTCGGGGCTGTGGGTTGTTGTAAGAGATACCGCAGCCTCGACATAAAGGACTAAGAAGGAACATGGGTGGTTTTTAGTCAGTAGAAGTCTGACTCTCCCTTTCGCTCTGAATAGTGTGGCGGGACTGTCCCATTTTTTTTGGAGTTATTTGATGATTTCCCACACCCCAAAAAAGGCCCTTAAATTGAAACTTACGGTATTTTAGTATTTTAGGAGAGATTCCTATATTGTACTAATCTCATAATGAACAAATGTCAAAATTGATGACAATACGAGTATCAGATTTTCAATATAAAAACACAAATTGTATGGGTCTGACATGAGGTACCGCAAACCTTATTATACACCGAAAACCTTATTTTATATCGGAATGATTATCTTTTGTCAATTATTTATCTTTAACTTCCTGATTAGGCTGCCAATACATAGCTAGAATATTGATAACGATATTATCGGTACGATGTCTGCATCATAATAGTTTGCATGTTAAAATAAACCTGCCTCTATTGTTTCACATAGGTAGTTGTAACTGTCTAAATGTTTACATTCACATCGATTTACTAGAAGACAGACACAGTAAACATAGCTTAAACTTAAATTGAAATTAATCGTATCAATTTTGTACGTCACATAATAAAATTTCAATTTTGCAATAGGGAAGCGCAATTGATTAGATATTGTACGATCTGAAAAACTTGGTTCTTCAATTTGTGAACTTCTGCAGAAACTAGCATTGAGGTATTTACGAGTAGAAGTAAAACAGAAGAGAAAAAGAAGAGAAGAGAAGAGAAGTTGCTAATTTGTGTGCTGCATGATTTGATGCAAACTGTAAGTGCAGCAAGTACCTATCTGTTTTCACAAATAATGGACAAAAAACGTTTATTTAAATATAGTTTGTTCATTTTCTATTGATGCAAATATTATTATTTTGTTCAAATAAACCAAGTTATATAACAATCCGCGGTCCAACAAACCTCATTAGGTCCCAAGTTCTTTAAATCCTGGTCCACAATCCTAAGTTCTGTATTCGATACTGGCGGGCCTGTTGCTTCGTAACGATTCAATCCTCTGGGACTGAGGGTCACAGTCGGAGAGGTCTCGGTTAGACCGTAGCCTTGTCTGAAGTCGACGTCACGCTGGAAAGGAAAGAAAACTGTGATTACTTCTTCTTCTTTATCTGTTACATCTGGTCTAGACTAGTCATCTCCAGGTAGACAAAGTATTTTGAATCTTATACGCTCAGATACACGGTATAAACCGAAGTCCTCACGAAGCAGGCAACCAAATATTCGGGTACTGAATGAAAGGACCTAATTCATTATCATATTCATTCACAGCCTGAATTCAACCACGGTCCTGTACTAGCCACATCCAGATTTTTCCTACATTGGTCTGCCCATTTCACTTCTTAATTAGTACATCACACTATCACACTATTATTATTAAGGCGAAAGTTTGTGAGTGTGTATGTTTGTTACTTCTTCACGTCTAAACGGCTGGAGCGATTTTAATCAAATTTGGTATGGAGTTAGCTGACACCTTGGATTAACACATAGGGTATTTAGTTTTATCCCGATTTTATCTTCCCGTGGGATAATTTTCAAGTTGTAGCGGGCGAAGGCGCTTGCAAAATATTTATTACTGGCTAATTTGTACATTATTCCGGCTGCAGTTCCTAAACTTGTTCTATGATGATAGTAAAAATGTTTAAACCTTAAATCGCTGCAACAATCTCTCTGCGTCGCTGCCAGCCAGAGGAGCTGCTCCGTTGCATATGGCCTGCACATGCTCAAAGGTTTTCTCAGTAGCTGCTGGATGGGAAGCCATCATCAGAACTGTAATAGATAACACATAAATATTGTTATTAAATATTAAGAGATTCTACTGAATACTTAATAGTACAGGTACTTATTACCTTGGACTTTAACATAAGTGGTAATGTGGGTGTACCATTAGGTAGGTACCTAAATCTTCAGGGACTACATGATTATGTGATTTTATGTATGCGTTTGAAGCTTGGGAGAGCCTGTGTCCAGCAGTGAGCTGCGATAGAACAATTTTTTTTTTTTTTTTTTTAAAACGTTGCCCCACACTAGGAATTTCTCCTGTATCGTGGGTGCGTTCACAAACATTTAATCTCACATACACAAATACCCAGACCCGGAACAACTATCTGTAGGTCATACAAATATTTGTTCCGTGCGGGAATCGAACCCGCGACACGCAGCGCAGCAGTCCATTGCTTGAGCCACTGCGCCAACCGTGCCGTCATACTTGAAGTGAACTTTCCCCAGACAAGCGGAAGTGCAGATTTTATTTCTTGCATTGTTATAATGTGGTTTTGGTCATATCTATTCTAATTTCGGGAATTTGTTTTTTTTTACATTTGACAGTTCATTATAATTATGTTAGAGGGATGTTTACTGACAAAAAAAAGAGATTCTTATTAGTCCGACTGTTAGATTATCGAATATTGGACACGTATTTTTTGTTTTATCAAATCAATGAAAATTGACGAAGATAAAACGCGTCAAAGATTCGAGTGGGGGTTTGTGACGTTTGAGTTTAGCATCACGCTACGACCCGATCAACGAGGAATTTCTAGAAAACGCAAAAAGTCTTTGTCTGGCCTAAGAATCGAAATCAGGACCTCATACTCAACAAAAGCACTAGCGATCGCTAAACCATCGAGGCGGTAATTTTCATTATTAAAATGTAAAAAATATATTACTACTCTCACTTATAAACAGCAAGCCCGGCCAGTGCCAGAACTCGTTTCATAGAACAGTACAAAATAATAGTACAAGTTTTATAGAATCTGGTCACACAAGTCTACGAAGCGACCTTGTGCAAAAGAAATCACGAATTGCTTGTTGTAAACAAACCAAGTATGTATGGAGGACGGAGGTGTGTGTGTACCTTGCTCATGATTGTTAAGTTATTAATAAACTACTCTCACACACCCACAGTTTTTACCTACACAGAAGTATAAAACTTGTGTTCGTAAAGATATTAATAACTACAGCTTTTGCCCGAGGCTTCGCTCGCGTTAAAATGAAAATTTCCCATACGAATTTTCAACCCCTATTTAACTCCCGTAAAATTAAATTTTTGACCCCAAAAAAAAGGCGTTTCCCAGCAAATGTTTGCGTAGGGGTATTAAATTTTATGTACAGAATGCTTGGTTGACGTATGTGTGAAGGGTTAATTTACACCAAAACGCTATCAAACAATAATCTTTTACAATACAATCTTATTATGTTACGTATCTTTATGAAATGTCATATTATCATCATACGTCTGTTTAATACCTTTTACGAGTACTTATCTGTTTTCGGTAACACTGTAGCCTATCATATCACCAATCATACTGAAAGCCTACAGAAGGTGAACTTGATAAGCAGAATTACTAACAGATAATGTTTACTTATACTCGTGGTTTAATAATAACTGCCGCACAGATCGACTTTTAGGTTAAGCCGTTCTTGCCTAGGTTAGTCCGTGGGTGATGACCACCCAGGACAACTCGAGCTTGAACTTTCTCCGTGCTTCGGAAAGTATGTTAGGCCGTTGGTCCCGGCTGCCATATCCCGGTTGCCTGAAAGTCTGACAACCAGTCTTATCAAAAGGTTTCGTGTTACCCACATGTCGTTCTAACTGGCTTATGTAGGTCAGATAAGCAGTTGCTAGATGTATAATACTGGTTTTCAGTTGCATCCAGTTAGCCTGGAAGCAGACGCCAACATAGTTGAGAAAAAGCTAGGCAAATGATGAATACTTACTTATAGGTGGTGCCACAAACAGAACGTTTGTCTTTTGTTTCTCCAAGGTCTGCAGGAAAGTCTCTGACTGAAACTTGGCCAAAGCCACCAGCTTGGCACCGACGGATAGCTTGTGGAACATGAGAACTGTTGCCGCATAGATGTGGAAGAACGGCAACACGCCCATCACCGAGTCCTGGTGCGTGGCTGGAAAGAAACAATTGAAAACTTTGTAATTTTAAAACGTAGAATTATTTTAGTGACCTTATGGCTTACGATGGATGAATTGTGTTTGAGGAATGATAATATTAAAGAATAAACAGTAAATGATACCACGACGGTTGACAGAGGAGAATGCAAGGAAAAAACGTGTTGTTCCGACCCCAAGTAACATGGAACAAGGGTAGAAATAGATACCGCGGCTCTGGACACAAAGGCTAAGAAGAAACATAAGTGGTTGTTAGCCAGTAGAAGTCGTAGTAAGTAAGCGAGAGGAGCCATTTGATGATTTCCCACACTCCCAAAAAAAGGGTATTAAGATGAAGATGATGGCATCGTTTGCTGCTATTGAGATTGAGGTTGTAGTAGAGTCAGATCTTGATACAGTCATTCAAGCAGTTGAACTTGATAATTCATTATAAAGCGATGGTTCTTGGTACATGAGTCTAACTCTAAACTGTCAACTGTTTTAAAATTACAAAACCCACAGGGTCCGACTGTTCAGAGTATTTTTGAGGACATTTCAGCGGGCCTAGTTGACGCTTGCCGAAGACTTGACCCAGGGGTTGGCGTTTATCTTGGCTAAAGGTTAATGTCTCATTTACATTTACGCGCGACGCCCCGCGTCTCCGTTAACGAACCCTAAGTATTGCCATACAATGTTGCTGGTTTACTTATAAATCAAATGAATAACACCAAGACAAGGTTAATATCACCAACTCACCTGTTGTTTCATTGTGCATCGCAATTGCTGGTTCATTGATCTGCTGACAGTTAGCGATAATATTCCTATGGGATAGCTCCACACCTTTCGGTAACCCCGTAGTACCACTGGAGTATGGCAGAAAGCATATATCGTTGGCATTTCTCCTGACTTGTTTCAACACAGATTTATCCGTGTGTATATCTTCGCTGAGTTCATTGAACAAAGCAGTTCCTTCAGGAGCAGGATTGCCATTAGTTTTAATTACGACTATTGGAATGTTAATCTTGGAGATCTTAAATGCTTCTCTTATAGCTGGTACAATATCTGGTAATGTCACTATAATTTTTGCTTCAGACATCTTCAGTTGGCGCTGTATTTCGTCTGGAAGTAAGAGATATATTTGTTTATTTACATTTTATTTGTTTATTTTTTGGAGGTTGTCCATTCAATTATTCAGCCTCAATAACTTTCACTTTCATAAATGAGGAAGTAAGAAAACAATAATTCATTATTATCATCAGCCTGTTGTCGATAACTGTAGTATAGTAGTTTTGCTATTTGACGCTTTTGAGCTTTGCTTTTTCCATCTTTTTTTCTCTCTTGTACCTCTGTAATTGTTGCTGTTTCCAATATTCCTTGTAAAGATAATAATACTACATACAATATCGTCACGCGTGTTGTCATAATTGCGGATTTATGTAAGAGATATAAAATGATCACATAAATTGTATGCATTTTCCTTATCATGTCAATAAAAAGATCGTGGGAAGCGACACTGTTTTGTTTATTTTATATTTAGCGTCGTCTACATACCTATCTCTAGGCACTGGTATTTTCGAAATTATTATCAAACTATAAAAGTATTCTAGGACACAGGCTTCTCCAATCATACGTCATCTTACGGCCGCACTCAGAGAGCTTAAATGATTACTAAAGCAGGCTAAAGGCCTAAGTAATCATTAAAACATTCTGAGTGCGGCAGTGAGACAATACTTTTATTCTGTCAATTTTATTAAAATGTATTCTTACTGCCGCACTCAGAGAGCTTTAATGATTACTTAGGACATCACTTAGTAAAGGTTTTGACATACAAAAGTATGTCAAATCTTTACTAAGTGACGGCTTAAGTAATTATTAAATCTCTCTGAGTACTGCAGTTAGGCATTCAAAAATAAATTTGACATACTCGTATGCTAGTGAAAATCTTACCTATAAGGTGAAATATCAGGCCTTTTGAGAATCGTTTAGGAAAAACGAAACTTATTAAAGCAAATGACATTTATCGAAGCCTCTCTTACGAGCCAATTTGTGAAGACCGTAAGATTACTTAGATCGACGACAAAACACTTACGAGCTGTGTAAATGGGATTGATGCTGGTAATCACTCCTCCAGCCGCCAATATACCCAGACTAACCAAAGGATAGTCGGGTACATTGGGCAGCATCACCGCGACCGTATCGCCATCTTCAATGTTGAACTTTGTCCTGAGGTTGGCAGCAAATCTGTTTGACAGCTTGAATGCCTGCTCGTAGGTATACCCTCTGCCTGTTACGGCACAGACCTGGAATTATAAATAATTCTGGTTATTATAATGTTTTCAAAAACGGTGAAGGCAAACATCGTCTTAGAACCAAAACATCCGAAGACAAATGTGACATCTACCAACCCGAAATGGGCCCGCGTGATGGATTACAGCCCGTCCCTATCTTAGAGAGGAGACCTGAGTCACAGCAGTGGGAACATTATAGGCTGATGATGATGATGATGATTTTAATGTTTATTAGTATTAGTATGAATGTGGATGACAAAACAGTAGGGGGATACCAATTACCAAAGATACGAGGATAGACTGTGTGGATTCGAACTCGAGACCCATGACTTGGTGGTTGGTTGGTTGGTCTGACATTCTCACCACTACACTATCACTGTATAGTAAACCGTTGAATAGTTATTAGTTTCCACTCATTTCATGAACATGCGGGCATTATAACCGAAAAAACCATGTCATCATTATTCAGTAGTCCAACGAATATTAGATAACTACAGTCAGCAGAAGAAGTAGATTTTCACTACTCAAAGTTTCAAAGCTAGTTTTTAAATATATTACTCGTTACTAACAAGTTATTGAAGTGTGAGAACTAGTCTAAAGAATAATCGTCTGAAACATAAATAGTAATAGCTGGAGTCCTGTAGGAACATCAAATAACTAAAATTCCGAAGTGTTGACCTACTTCTGTTGCTGATCGTAGTTCTTTCATAGAAACAACAACAATCACAACTGACGTTTCAAGGGATTACATAAATCGAGTGGAAAAATATCAGTTTTTCTGTCATCCTGATATCACCAATCTGCTATCTCTAACTGACATTTTTTGGTGATTATGATATCAATCCTGCAAGATCATTGTTGTTCGTCAATAAAGGTAACCTACATAATTGGTGGCAGTGTTGTTATGCATCAAAACGTTGTTGACCTCAGTTTGAACAATTAGATATTTTTATTTTTAAATTAATTTGTTCATAAATTTTAGTCTGCCGAATAAAATATAGAAAGCAAAGTAAGACCAAGACCAAGTAAGATACCAAGATAACAAATTAACAACACAAAGTAAATAAGGTATAGGCACTAAATGTAAAAAAACAAACATGTCTAGACGACCACTACAAGTAATTAGGTGCCATTTGTCACTTAGTACAGATTTGACATACTTTTGTATGACAAAACTGTCAAAACCTTTACTAAGTGACGGCCTAAGTAATCATTAAAGCTCTCTGAGTGCGGCAGTAAGTGCTAGGCTGTTGCTAATAGCGCCGTATTTACATAGACACGTGTAGGGTCAAAGATTGACAAACAACAGGTGCCTTATCGAACTTGTAAGAGCCTCAATGCTGTTGATATGCTGGTGATAATCTAGTTCTATATTGGTTGACGTTTGATGGTCAATCTTGCTAATTCTTGTTGACATTAATGACCTCTACCACACCGTCTACCGTCTACCAAAATTAATATTATGATAGCAAATAAGAAAATGCCCTTACTGATCGAAAGTAAAAGTAACGAGTAATTAAGTAATACTAAGGTCTAGCGCTAGGGTAGGATAGTCATTGTTCTAGAAACGTATCTTACTGAAAAACTGTATGATGGATGGAAATGCAGGTGAAGACAAAACGAACGAAGAATAAGTTTTGCGTAAAAAAACGAATTAAATGATACAAGTGGAAGCTCTTATAGGAATGAAACAAAACCACCTGCTAGGACAGTGACAGTGCAGTGACCTCACTCCAAAAGTATGAGAGCAAGTAAATTTAAGATTTAAAGGTCCAATCACAGTTTCAGGCGTGGAATTATAAATTGTGTTTCCGTTGTTGAACAATTTGGTAGATAATGTAAAAAAAAAATACTTACAGAAGCTGTCCTCTCGGGCCATTTATCAAGATTCTGCCAAACATAATCATACAACGTATAATTCGGAATTTCAACATCCTTGTACGGCGACTTGATCACTCTGTCCTCAGTCCATACACTGTGTTTTCTGATCACAACACTTGCATATTTCGAACTTTGTTTCACTGAATTTAAAGTTCTCTTAAACAAATTTTTGGCTACCATTGTCCTGCTCTGCATTGCACTCATCGAAGACTGAAAGTTTAAAATGATATATTAATGTATATAGTAGCTGATATGGGTATATTTTGAATCGCTGATAGCGATTTAGTATCAGTTAAGTGGAGAAGTGAAGGATGATCTTTGTTTAGGTGTAAAGTCTAACGATTGGTTACTAAACTGCTGAATGAATTCAAGAATGATCGTCCAAACAATCCTAAATGATCATCAAATGTACTAAAAGATTTATATAATAAATGTGAATTATGATAAATCACATAAAAAAAATCGCAATATTTGATGGGGCAATGTAGTTGAACTGTTGCCAATTTCTTTACGAATGAGTTGTAAACGAGCACGTGTTAATACAAATTTAACTAGTTTTGACATTAATGGCAATTGGGTGATCACTAACCGACACTGTTCATCTGTTTATCAAATAAAGGTTGAATATGTGACATTACACCCTGTGCTTAAAGTGATAAATAAATTAATAGAGAGATAAAGAAAAGACCATTATGATAATTTAATCAATAATGTTGTTAAATAATTTGATATAATTACGATCAGTAATTATTGTGCCTACGTGGAAGACCACACAAATGTAGACAATACTTGTTTTGTTTGAGACATCAAAAGGAAGTCAGTCATTACAGTATTCGCAAGTCGTGACCAATTGCTAGCAGCTAATTGAGATCTAGATATTGAAGCAGTTTGTTGTTTTTTATGTATTTTTGCATGATACAATAGGGAGTCAGAATGCAATGTATCATAATATGGTATTTTCTGTTGTGGGTTATACTATATGATTTTGGACAATATTTAGTAGACTATTCACATCATGCCCATAGGGTATTTAAACATAGACTTTAACAGCACGCCTGTAATTTCTGAACGGTTTAAAGCAAAGGTGTTCTGCGGGTCTAAAATGGCCGCTTTATCAGAACCGCAGAATTTTAGTATGAATCACGTTAAAATTTCAAATTCTTAAGTGGACTTTATGTCTATAACTACAAACACCATTTTAAGAATTTTAAATTTTTAACATGATTAATATTACGATTCTGCTAAAGCGGCCATTTTAGACACCCTGTATAGTATATCTATGTGCGTATAATATTCCCCACACTCCGCAAGTATTTGTTTCGTCCCATAATGCTCGTCAGATGGCGCCACTAGGTGAACACTTGTCAAATAACTACTCCGTATTCATTATGTGATTAAAAATAAATTTACGTAAAAATTTGCATAATTCTATCATCAACGTGAAGCTACAAAGACAATAAACAAGTGAAAGTGTTATCCAAGACATATGTGCCTTAAATGCGTGAAAAACTCAAAACCAATATCGAAGCAATTACTCAGTAATCTGTCAAAATTTAAAGTGAAACTTCCAACTAACAGTGCTCTAAATACCGACCAAGACATAAACAGTGTACGGACGCAACAAATTACGGCAAGAAAAGTGTGAAACAGTAAAATAACTGTAAAAATACGTTAAGAATTTGTCTGGAATGACCGTCATATGATTTAAAAATCATACCGTCTTTATTATTCAAAACAAAAATTCTCCAGTAACATATGAACGCTAAATTCGCAATTATTATTGTGGTTCATTTGGCGTAACGGCTACCATAGCCGCATCGTTAAAGTGACTCGAGTTCGATCCCAGCATCGTGCATTAGTTTTTGTATTCTTAGAAGATTTTAAAAACTTGTTCCTTCGACATCATGGCAACGGCAAGTAATAAAAACAACTGTGCCGGTTGTACAAGCGTATTAAAAGGGAAAGAATACCTGCAATGTTCAAATTGTAACTCGAGGTACGATCTACTCTGTTCCAATACTACTGCCAAGGGATTTAAAGCAATGAAAGTATCGGACAAAGCGATATGGAAGTGTCAAGTTTGTATAAGTAAGTTACCGAAAACCAACAACACCGATACACCGGTACGTTCATCGCGAACCGATAGCCCCGTGAGTTCGCCTGACGATGATTATAAACAAACCTCAATCACAGAGGCTGACACTAACGTCACTACCCGCAATAAACGCTATCAGAGCTCAATGCAAAGCAGGGCCTCACCTACTATCTCTAATAACACGTCGTTCAGAGAGAAACTTGAAGACTCGACGTTGAGTCCAATAACCGCTAACGACGACACAGTCTTAGAATTAACAAAGAGTTCTTTTAGAGAAATAATCAGACAAGAGATCGCGAACGCACTCAAAGAAGCAGTGGGGGAACAGCTCAAGCAATTCAGCGAGTTGATTTCGGGTTTTCGGACCTCTCTAGACTTCTTCAATGAAAAATATGAAGAACTGAAAGTTACTCTTGAGCACAACTCCTCTAAATTGCAAGTGTTGGAAAGAGAGAATAGTAAGTTGCAATCATCCGTACAAGACCTCAATAAACGTATCAACCTAATGGAACAACACAACAGAGCCACCAACATTGAACTGCAAAACGTACCAGAGAACCGTTCTGAAAACATTGTCACTACTGTATTGCAAATCAGTACCACTACCAAGTGTCAAATTAATGAAGCCGATATTGACTTCTGTACTAGGACTGCTAAAAAAGACACCCAAAATACCCGACCCAGGTCTATCCTCGTAAAGTTCAACACCCCACGAATTCGGGACTCTTTCCTCGCAGCGGTAACCAACTACAACAAAAGCAACTCCAACAACAAACTGAACACAAGCCACCTCGGCATTGCAATGGATAAACCAACCCCAATCTACGTTGTTGAACATCTTTCAGCTGATAATAAAGCCTTGCACGCGGCGGCACGACTTCGAGGCAAGGAGCGTGGTTACAAATACGTGTGGGTGCGTAATGGCAGAATTTTCATGAAGAAGACTGACCAATCTGAACGTATTGTAGTCACTTGTCAGGAGGTCTTAAAGACTGTCAGTTAACTTAACCTATTTGTTGTTATATTTTTTGTATTTTTATTGTACTGTGCAAGATAACGTGTATAATTTGTTCATATTCAATCATGATCTGAAGATATACTACCAAAACGTACGTGGTCTAAGAACTAAAACCGACACTTTTTATCATAACATGTCTCTACAAGACTACGATATTGTTGTGCTTACGGAGACTTGGCTGAACGTTGGCATCTACGACTCAGAACTATTTGACGATAGATATATAGTCTACAGGCGAGATTGCGAGTCCAGTAGATATAGAGCACGTAGATACGGAGGCGGCGTCTTAATAGCTGTAGCTAGGCACTTAAACTCATGCCGTGTGTCACACTTAGAAAGTCAATGTGAGGATTTGTGGATTTCCATTGATACGGTCTGTCCCGGTAATAAGAAAAACACGATCTACGTTTGTGGCGTCTACTTACCTCCCCCAATAACCCGAGAAACCATTCAAACATTCCTAGACTCAGCTCAAAATGCCCTGGACAAAAACGAACGTACTGTTATCATTGGTGACTTTAATCTTAGTACAATAACGTGGAAAACTAACGTGGAAAATCAGGTGAGTCACACTACTCCTTGCCCTACCAATAACAATGATGTTACCAAACACTTCCTCGATTATATTTCTATGAATGACTTAGGTCAGTATAATTACCTAACAAATAACAAATCTAGAACACTGGATCTAGTTCTTTGTAACACTATAGTACATAACCTGACACGTTGCCATACACATCTGACACAAGAAGATCCTTTACATCCGCCGCTCGAGTTCGCTATACCCACGGTCACCAACATCAATTCCCTGCAACCAAAACCGGCCACTAAACCTAATTTCTTTAAAGCAGACTACGACAAAATCCTAACTTCACTTATGTCTATAGACTGGGAAAGTTCAATGGGAGGGTGTGCCTCGGTTGGAGATATGGTCAATATTTTGTATGATGTTTTGCATGACGTTATCAAGCAACACGTACCACTGAAAACGATATCTAGGAAGGAGTACCCGACGTGGTATACGCCGAAGCTTAAGCGACTTTTTAAAGAAAAACACAAATTTCGCGTTAGAGTAAAAAAATACAATGGTCCCCTTGACATTATATCATTCGAAACACTGCGTGCTGATTGTAGTAAGTTGAGAACGATTTGCTACAAAAAATATATCGAGAGACTGGAAATCGCGGTTTTAAAAAACCCTAAAATCTTCTGGTCTTTTATTAAAAATAAAAGGAAATCGAGCAGCAATTACCCCGCAGAAATGTATTACAACGACAAAACTGCATCAACTGGCCACGATATATGCAATTTGTTTGCTGAAAACTTCGCAGGTGTCTATAACACTACGACTTCCTCGCAACCGTCAAATGTTAATGTAAACAACAACTCGCTGACTCTCTGTAAACTAGAACTTAATGCTAACGAAATTTTCCGAACTTTAACATCCTTGGATGAACAAAAGAGTGTAGGAGACGACGGTATTCCTCCCGTGTTTATAAAAAGATGTGCGAAAGCGCTGGCTTTACCTCTTAGCATTATATATAACAAATCTCTGAAAGAAGGTGTTTTTCCTGACCAATGGAAAAAGGCACTGGTCGTACCCATTTTCAAATCAGGACAAAAGAACATGGTGTCAAATTACAGACCTATTTCTATTTTGGTCATCTTCGGCAAAGTCTTTGAGAAGCTCATAACCGAGCGTCTAACATCGCATGTAAAGCACCTTCTCACCAGCGACCAACACGGTTTTATTAAGCACAGATCGACGACCACTAATCTCATGTGCTACGTGTCGGCTCTATCTGAATCCTTAGATAAACGTATTCCTGTTGACACCATTTACACTGACTTCAGTAAGGCATTCGATAAGGTAGATCATTTTCTTCTTTTAGCGTAACTCCAGCACTTGGGTGTAGGAGGATCAATGCTAAAGTGGTTTCAGTCTTACCTCAGTGACCGGTCGTCAAAAGTAGTAATAAATGGCTACCATTCTAAGTCTTTCAAGGCTACATCCGGGGTTCCACAAGGTTCACATTTAGGCCCAATTCTCTTCAACATCTTCATTAACGACATCACGCACTGCTTTAGGCATTCAAAATACTATCTTTTCGCCGACGACATGAAAATAATGAAACCGATGAAAACTGAATCTGACGCTGCGTTATTGCAGGAAGACCTCAATAGACTGACGAACTGGTGCAAAACGAACAAAATGCTTCTTAACGTCTCAAAGTGTTACTACATGCAATTCAGCCGTAACAAAATTGTCAAACCAAACACTTACACGATTGACCAACAAAAACTAAAACAAATTGAAGAAATACGTGACTTAGGAGTCACACTAGATAAACAACTTAAATTTGACAAACATATCCTAAGCACGGTATCAAAGGGGTTTAAAATTCTGGGATTTATTTTACGCAACAGTAAAGAATTTAAAAAGGCGTCTACCAGAATAAAATTATTTAACACACTGGTTCGCCCTATACTTGAATATGGCAGCCCGGTTTGGAATCCTCACTACGACATATACATCAAACACCTGGAAAGTGTCCAAAGGCGCTTTCTGTATCATCTGTGTTACAAAGAACAGTTAGCCAAAAAAGTATCCAGCTACAAAGACAGACTAGTGCACTATAAAATAGTCTCACTTGCTGACAGGCGAAAAACGGCAGACCTGATTCTACTCCACAAAATATTTAATGGAGCCATAGACTGTAGCGAATTACTAGGCAAGCTACATATGAACGCGCCATCTCGCCTGCCGCGGAAAACCAGCTACAATTTGTTTTATGTCTCAGGTTCCAAAACAAATCTAGGACATTTCGCCGCTCTCCCAAGACTCTGTAGGCAGTATAACGAATTGTCAAAGCAATCTGACATGGACATAACCTTCCATATATCAAAATACAAAAAAAAATTGACCACTGCAATAAGTGTAAAATAATAAGTATAATTTTTATGTAAAACAATTTTAATAATTTTAACTTTAATCAATTTTTTATTTAATGTAATTTTACTAATTTTAACTTTATGACAATTTTAATATAATTTTATTTTATTATTGTTATTTTATTTTGACTTTTAATCAATTTTAATTTTAATACTTGTGATTTATTATGTTCAAAAGCTTTATTATTTTGGTTAATGTTTTATTTTTGAAATATTTTAATTTTTAATTTTTCTTTGTGTTATCACCTATTTTTATGTGCATGCTGTGGTCTCCTGTAATTGAAGGAACACACCTAAACGAACGTTTGTATAACTGTGACTTATATTGTATCTGTGTATCTTTTGTTGGAGATCCAAATAAATAAATAAATAAATAATGTAACATATATGCTAGGCTATTCATATTAACCGGGCACAAATCCTACGAACTCCTCCTCCGGAACTGATCCTCTCTCCTCGCTACTACTTTAAAATTCGTAATGAAAAACCCAATAACACTTTGTTCTAACAGGGTAAAAATAACTTGAGAAATATTGGCAAATATTTTTAAATACACATTGAGGTGGGTTTCAAATGTTAATTAAAAATAATGTTAATTTAAATAATGTTAGTAAGATTGTTAATGACATTTTAATGAACTGATATTGTTCTGATAAATATCAAACCAACGATACCAAAGTTAAGATAGCGGTAATGATACAAAACATTACCCTTAATGATGCAGTCAATTTTCAATGTTTTATCTAATGGTTCAAAAACAACGGTTTTTTAGTAATAGAATTGTTATGGCTGAATCAAAAATCATTGCCCAAGTTATAAAATTAAATGTTGTGTGTTGCCCAATATTTTAACACAAATGCAACAAAAAGCACCAAAAAAAGTAACGGAGAAATTGACCAGGTTCTGAATGACATTAATTTATCTATACCGATAACACTGTGGCTTAAGTACAATAAAGATTCCACTCCACAAGTAGTTTACAAACTTGATAGATTTCCAAAAATATTGAAAACATTTTTATTTTTTCAAATAAACTAAAAATTAAGACGATGTAGTCCTTCGAAAACTCGCGAACTATCGAAAACGACACATGTCAGTACATTTTTACCTACAAATGACAAAAAAAACAAAAAAAAAACGTTGTTTAAACAAAAATTTATTTTTTTCGATAATCTAACTGATTACGGCATAATTAGATTCGTATTTTTTTACTTAGCCAATCCCTTGTGTGTGTGTTACTCCACGCACCTAGGGGCATTGCTATTTGATCTTAAAATACTATACAAGACGATTTTGTGTCATTCACAAACACCAATTCTGAAAAAAAAATCGATACGTAATCATATTATTATATAATTTTCTCGAAAGAATAATTATCCGCTCTCCATGAAAAGTTAAAACTTTGTGATGTGATATCTCAATATTTTTGTATCGAATGATAATAAAAGAAAAAACACGTATTTAATTATTTTCGGCAAAGATTAATATATCAGAATTTGGACGGTGACTTACAAATCATCTTGTATTTTATGAGCACGACATTTTATGAATGCATCGTAGGTACTCGTATTGCGTTTCCTGCATACAGTTATTTCAGATATAAAGGGTGTAAAAGTACCCTTAACGCAAACGAAGGGCACTTGTTCTCCCCACCACTGCGATAATTTTTTTTGGTTCTAGACCATACCTGGGAAGAAGAAAAGTTTAAAGTTCCAAACTTTGCACAGCTGTTTTTACCCGACTGCGGCGAAGCCCAAAAGGAGGGTTATTGTAAATACTAGTTTTCCAGGTTATAACTTTACTTAAATTACCTCCATGACCCGTTTACTATTCAAAGCATCCACTAGCATAATGTTTTAAGAGTGCTTCATTGAGTTTAACCGTAAAATGTGATTTTTGACCCAAAAAAACAGTCGTTTCCCACCAAAAATTTTGGCGTAGGGGTACTTAGTTTGATGTACAGAATGCTTGTTTGACGTATGTGTGAAGTGTTAATTTACGCCCTGTAGATACTAATTACGAAAACTCTTTAACACAAACTTATAAAACCTACTCGTCAGAAAGCCGTTATCATTTTCTGGCGTTGTGCATTTTATAAATGGAAAAACCAAGACTTGGCTAACACGGTCAAAATAAAACAGACAAGCTAAAAGATAGTGAAAGATTCTTTAATGCAGTAGATAGGAGTGTCTTCTTGTTACATTTGAAGATTGTATCAAGGTCTTTTTATGATGCTAAATAAGATTACACAAGTGTTTTATAAAACTAATTGTACCAGTATGTTAATGCAGTATTTTATCTACCTTCAATTGTTGCAATTTGCAGCACGTCTGCTTCATAGCTTGGCAAAAACAATAGACCGCTTTAGCTACCTACTTACTGTATATTGATTGTATTGTACCTACTGTCTATATCTGGCTGGTGTCCGCACTCCAATAATCCATGTCCAAAGCCCGCATTCTGCGGATGGTACTGTCAGTATATTGTTAACTTCAGTACGATGGCCGTGACCTTTCTCGGTACACGCAGTTTAAGGAATGTTGCGATCAGAACTTCCGTTCAATATAGTTCTTAAAAAAATATTAATCAAAGGTTGATATGAGACAGAAACAAAACGCCCAATGATGATCGAGTTATTATTACTTGTTATCACTCAATTAGCATGCATAGGAAGTAATTGATGATCGAGCCTTTTCGACTGTGCACCAATAAATTCTTCTTCTACCATAAATAATTCTATTTTACAACTCCATTATCTCCTACTGACTCCTAAATTTTAATAGTCTCTGGCACTCACATAAATCGTTTGCTTTTGTTGGTCTCTTTCAAAATGGACCACCCGTCGTCGTCATCTACTGAATTCTTTTAGATTTTGCTACACTTGAGTCACCTCGCTACGATAATCAGATGAACATGGTGCGTTCATTCTATAAATAAACTGGTGCAGTAGGTACTAGTTTTTTATTACTAAATGTATGACGATATGTTGTATGCGATTGCATTTCAAATTTACGGTAACAAAATAAGTATTAAATCATTACTGCTTTTGTTAAATGTTTTGTCAACGTGATTATCAGGGGCATGAATAGATTTAAATAACAGATATTGGCCGGAGAAAACCGCACGGAGAGAATAATGGAAGACTATGGGGAGTGGTGGAGCAGTGGGACAGTGTAAGATAACAAAAAAAAGGATATTTATTAAAAACCAGGATACGAGTTAGTATTGTGTAGTATTTGCAGTGAGGATAGTTTTAGGTATGACTGGGAGGGTATAAGAGCAGGGAGGAAGAGCAATGAAACGATGGTTGGACTGTGTGAAGGTTGATATGGCAAGAAAGGAATTGCCTGATGAGATGACGAGCAATAGAGTAGTACGAGAGAAGAAGACATGGTGCGCTGACCCCGAATGAATTGAGATAAGGGCAAGGGAGTTTTTGAAGTACTTGACAGTGTACGTTGCAAAATTTATAACAGTTAACGTTAACCTAGATTCAGGAGTTAGCATAGTCCAAAAGAACATTGAATTGAGCAATTATGTTAATATAAAGTCGGCTGTTTTTAAATAAGTACTAAACATTAAATGCAACAAAGAAGTTGTAAGTGTTGTAGAAACAAAGTGAACGGTTTGTCATCATACGGTTACAAATACTTTTTATAATAAAAATAAGTACACGTTCATTCAAACAAAGGAGCTTGTAAAGGAATTTTGTAAAAGATTGTCTCTCTCTATTATATATAATATAATAGTGCATACTTAAGTGCAGTGTAATTCATGAATTAGATCAACAGACTCGCAAAAACTTTACGGCAGAGTCATGCTTGAAGGACTTTGTATTAAAAATAGCGTTAAATATGGATCTTAAATGGAATTAAGTAAGACACCTGGCAAGGCAATGATGGCAGGTGGAATAAAGCGGTGTCAGTGGCGTTCAAGGAATACGAAGATAAATATTTATCGTCAGGCGATATATGGGTAGACGACATCGTTGCCATTTTGAGCGTAGAAATTTGGCACACACAAAGAGATGCACACCCAGCAGTGAGTAAATCCGGGCTGTGAATGACGACGATGAAGGCAGATTTTTTTTAAAGTATGAATTACAACTGTACAAACGAGTCTTAAGAAAAGATGGATTGTGTGAAATATGACTTGGCTTAAGAGAAAGTCAGAAACGTCGTCTAATAGAGACGCCTAAACGACGCCAAGACGTTTGGAAGTGTAAGACGTTTTGGGTTGGTAAGATGAATCAAGATGAGAAAAATAAACTCTGAAAACATAAATGGAAGAAACACGCGTAGTTATTTGATCAGTAATAATGTGGGCTTTAAAAATGAGAAGTCAATTTGTGTGAAAGATATGGCTTTGGAGGAAGTGAATTCAAATCATACATCAACCAATCATAAAGGGAAGAAGGTATGAATGAATAAGACGAAGGTAGAATTGTGCAACACGCGACCCTAAATAAACCTTTTATTCGGGTTCCAACCCGGACGAAAGGTTGACTATGATTACAGTTGGTCCTATGACTACAGACCTCCTATATATGTCCATGCGAACGATTCATTGTAATATAATAAGTATAGCATATCATGACATGAGATGTGATAAAATGACTGCAGTAACGATAATATTTTAAACCTTTGTTATCTTTATCGCAATATATAAAAGTAAAACATCCTGATAATTTTATAAACACTATTACCGTAACATATTTTAGCATGTTCTGAATAAAATCACAATATTTATAATGCCAATCAATTCTTTATTTATTAAATACTTTAAGCACACAAAATGTACATACAAAGACGAACCTAATGCCAATGTCATTTTCTACCAGTCGACGTTTATCTTTTATTGCATCAATGAATTCGATTATTTGTGGTAAGTAGACATAATTCCTTCGATGGTATCATTCATCAACATCATTGGGAGCCTTATTCCACCGACTGCTGAGTAAGAAGTCTATTTAGCCATTGTTCTGACTGTTTCATGGCGCTAAGACAATTTTCCTATAACTAACGACATACTTTAGATAGTATTCCGGTTCTATATTTTCCAAATGAAAGTTATTGTACAACATTGCTCATTCGGAAAGTGCTTGGGAATTTACGAGGTTATTGGGGTCATCCTTAGCTGTCATGTCTTTATTAGATGTCCTCAATGACAATATCTCGAACTACACCTATTTAATTTTGAGACCCCACAAAGTAAGCATGATCCGCATAATCATGAAAATCCGCATAAATTGATCCTATAGCTTTGTCGATCGACAAAGCTATAAGATCAATTTATGCGGATTTTGGTCTCCGTACGAGAAATCTATACAAATTTCGGTACGCAATTACCCCGCGATAGCATATTATAGATCAATTTTAAAATTAGTCCATACATATTTTGTTCAGGCTCGTCGCTCTGTCGTAAAAAATATAACGATGCCCATATGGCGTTCGTGCCACTTTCGCTTCATATTTAGTTTCTAATACTAACAGTGCCTAATAAAAATATCATAATTGATCTAGCTTCTAATCTAGATTTTAGAAAGATCTATCCAATATATTTACAAATAAAATATTATTTAAGTATGGAATTTATTTTATTTTATTTCTTCTTAACATAGTTTCACTGATAGTATTGAACAAAGTCGCTTAGTTCTTTTAACAGGCTCATTGCCACTATAGATGGACGTGACGCGCCAGGCGCGTCATGGGCCTACAGCAAGGGTGACGCACCTAGAGCGTCATTGGCCCCCTGTGATGTTTTATGCGTAATTCACCGTTATCTTGCGTAGATCTACTAAAGTAAAAAATACTGTTTTAAAGTAATTTGACGATGTGACGCGCCAGGTGCGTCATGAGCCTCCCGTGATGTGGCACGTCATAGGCATTGAATCGGACTGCGCGACGGGTTTTAATGCAGTTTTCAGCAATAAATAGAGATATTGAAGAGGAACGAAGAAGGTTTATATGTACTAAGTACATTGCAACCGTGCGAAGGTTTAGATACCTACAATACACTTTGTTTTCGTGGTTCGATACATATTAACTGGCGTCTGGTGAAATGCGGGTACACATCTGCCTTACCCTTCGGAAATTACAAGCCTGATGTTATGTTAGAAGACATAAAAATATGAAATTGCATTTCTAGTGTGTTGTGTAGCTATACAGATAGGTAAGTTATCTTACTTTTCACTACTTTTATAGTTACGAAAGTTTGCGAGGAAGTAAAAAAGAACGGATTTGGATAGAATTTAACACACAGATAATTCATAACCTAGAATAACACATAGAACAGTTTTTATCCAAGAAGTAGGTTTCCGTTGGACAATAACTGCCGAAATTCACGTGGGTGAACCCGGGGCCGTAAGGCAGTTGTATGTGTGTCGTGTCGTTGAACCCTATGTGGCAATGTTTATTGTGTTTCTATTTGCGGGTCACAACACTGGTTATGTAGCAATGTACTATGTATTTGTTTACAAGCTGTTGCCCGCGACCTTCATTCAAATGAAATTATTATTACTTATAAAAAAAGTAATCGGTACTTCATAGTTTTATTAGGATTTTGTTAGCAATTGAGTTTATTTTTATTGCACAGAGCCTTATTCTAAAATAGCCATAGTAATACTTTATAGATATTAGCAATTTTTCAGTAAAAGACCCGTCAAAATTATACTTATTTGTATAGATTGTTACTATTCAACTTTTTAAAATTTTCTTTTTATCAAAAGAGGAAAATTACTCTACTGATAGGAAGTCAAAGTTCAAAACATTGCACTGCGTAAGTGATAACGTCTAGGCTTATCTATTTGCCATTTGCAATGACATTACAACGATAAAATTTAATGTTTTGACTATAAACCATTAGCTAGCTAGAGTTACGTTACTAAGCGACACACAACTTTGCGTAGCGGTCAAAAGTTGAAAACAGAAAACGTCAATTCAAGCGTCAGTTTCAAAGTTTCCACATAATACCCATATCATCTACATAATTATTACTTACATAACGATTACCTACTTCAAAACATGTAATCACTGTTTAAACACTCAAACGCACTCACGAAAGAGAGGTATAAATAAATATTTGATTTCGTTGGACAGAAAAGCCGCGACACCCGTACGCGGCGAACTCGAGTTGTCTACTGATGGTTTGGTTAATTAAAGAGAAGTTTAACTATTATGACGCGTGAGGCTGGTACGTACTTATTAATTAGAGATTTCATTATCGCCGAGTATCATGAAACGTGTTTACATGGTGCATTTATTTACTTGCAAGTGTGGTGAAGTCCTAAAAATAGAACCAGTTGGTATTTCGAGGGTATGTGTGACTGTATTTGAAATTTTGAATAGAGCAAGTTGGTATAGTCACTGAATGTATGAGCGTATTTGTTTGTACCTATAAACTTACAAGTTTTTATATTGCTATGCTCGTTTAACCGTAACAATTTATACAAAGCTGCTGCTTCTTCTGAGCTTAATTAAAAAAAATATTATAAGCCTATGTTGTCCCACTGCGGGGCAAAGGCCTCCCTTTCCTTTTTCCACTTTTCGCGATCCAGTGCGATAGTAGACCAATCCTTTGTGAAAGAGCCTCATCCCGCCATCTTATTTTGGGCCTGCCGCGTTGCCGTTTACTGCCTTTTTGTATCCACTGCGTGGTTATTTTACCCATTGCTCCTCCGAGATGCGGCAGATGTGACCAGCCCAGTTCCATTTTAAACTCGCAGCTGTAAGACCAACATCAACTCGTTTGTTTTTTGTTGCCCAAGGCGACCCAATGACCAAAAAACAGCATCCAGTAAATGCGATTGATAATTTTGAAACACATCAAACATGTATTTTATCTCGGTATCGTATTCTACTTCTGTTAGGTACATCAAAACAAGAACTTGCTTCATAGTGATCTCGATCATGTCATAACAAACTTCACCCACTCATTTCATTATCAGGTTAATTTCCATTAAAATACACTTAATCTCATAACACGGAATAAATCAACAACACAGTTAAATTGTGTCATCTTGTAGGATAACGAATGAAAATTATAACAACAATCTGTAGATTTTCAACTTTATCGTAAAATTATTAGGTTCAAGGTTGATTGGAAAAAAAAACAGTTTTGGGTAGCCTGATGTTGTGGTGTCTGTTCCTACCATGATAGAAGTGGCAATCAGAAAATTGTATTCCCAAACGTATCATGGAAACGGATGGGTGATGGGGCCGGAAACTTCTAGAGTGGCGACCGATGACCTGGTGAAGTTTGAGGGGACCCGCTGGGTGCGAGACGCACAGGACCGGTCAATGTGGTGACACCTGGGGAGTCCTATGTCCAGCAGTAGTGGACGTCTTATGGCTAAAATGATGATAATGATGATCATGCCATCACTGACTTCATGTGTGGACCAACGGCTGGCCCGGTTTACACCAAAGCAGAGACGAGCAGAGCGGAGGGGTGATGTGCCATATTCGACCAATCACAGGAGGGGTAAAAGACCAAGGGATTTAAAATGGCCACTTTAGCAGATCATAATATAAATTGATCTATTTTCCTTAATGGTCACAGACGCAGTTACTATCGTGAAAGATCCATTTTACGTTTTTTAACGCGATTCATATTATGATCTGCTAAAATGGCCATTTTAGAGCCCAGCAGGGCAATTGCGTATCTTTTAAATGTCAGTGGCTATCATATTGTCCATGGATTAACTTTCGAATTGGTTATGGTTAAGTACAAAATGGAACCATTTGACATTTGATGGACACTTTATGATAGCCACTGTCATTTAAAAGATACGCAATAGCCCTGCTGATGTAAATGTTAACTAATCTGATGGGCCCATTTCCGCACGTCTCCCCCCCGCTCCGCTCTCCGCTTTAGTGGAAACCGAGGAACGGAGGAAACTGGATACATATGGAATAGATGATCCGATCCACGGGTCAACCTTAGCCGTCGATACTCTAAGAAGACTACAACTTTCGACAAGATCAAGCTCATCAATGATGATGTTTAGCAGATACGAGATACCAAAGATGCAATAAATGCTTCTCCTGTAAGCATGAACTTATTCAAACTTTTGAGCCCGATATAAAGCTTGTGTAGTGTCTGAAACATTTCAATACTTCTAAAGTTCTAACACAAACTGGTAGTGCTGTATCACACGGTGTCTGTAGTTGGAACACAGTGCACCGGCTCTATGCGCGACGATAGTTTACGCACGTCGACGCGCGTCGTTAGCCGCATACGCATAGTTGTGCGTGAAGCTTGTCATGTAATCACTAATTTGCCACGGAGTAGAGAAAAATGGAACATTCACGTGAATCTATCATCATCATCATCATCAACAGTCTTATAATGTTCCCACTGCTGAGACACAGGTCTCCTCTCTTTTCGAGAGGGAATGGGCTATAATCTACCACGCGGGCCCAGTGCGGATTGGTAGATGTCACATGTCTAATACATGCCGGTTTCCTCACGATGTTTTCTTCACCATTTTGAGAGCAGTGGTGAAGAAATAAATTGCACAAAGTAATGTGCCTGCCTGGGTTCGAACCTGCGACCTACTTTTCGTAGGTCGGGGCCGCCACCACTGGGCCACCGCTGCTCTCGTGAATCTATGTATTATAAAGATAATTGTGAGTTTTCTTTTGCAAAACTAACACGCAATGTAAATGAGCCTGTTCTTGACTCAAACAAGATTGTGTGCTGTTTGTGTATTGCCGATGTCGCCAAAAGAATAAAACAAAACATAAAGTGATATTTATTCACTACACGTACCGCTGCTGAATCAATCAGATTCAGCTCGTTCCTTTCCTTGGCGTCACTGGGGATGGCACTGCCCAGTGACGCCCTAATAAGCTCGTAAGCCGCAGGGGGTGCCCTTAGCGCGCTATCAGTTAATTTACCAGTTTTAAGCCCTGGCTGGAGGTCTTACACTCAAGGCCACCGACAGGATAGTCTGGTAAAGCAGAAGCGAGTCTCATAGGTGGACATGGGAGATACGATTTAAAAAAAAATACAGAATACACTTTTTCGACTGAGCACACTTAACACTTTTTCGGTTCCAACGTAAGCGTTTTGTAGGCGACAGCGCAGGCGCTACGAAGTTACTCTTGACTGATTATTTAGAAAACACGAACACCACTATTATCTAAAACTTCATAACATTATTATATTCCGTGTTGTTTACAATTTTGCTGGGCACATTACCTACGACATTCCATTAGATAATGGAGTTTGTACCGTGATAAAGCGGCGGTGTAGAAAATCATCAATGGTGCACTGGATAAACATGTTAACTTCAATATCAGCTGACACTATCATCCTCAGCCTACTATTAAGATAATTAAGATCACTACTAGAAAACATGTCTTTCCAAAGTGTTGTTTTTTGGTTTTTAGTGATTTATTACTTGGTATGTATGTCGGTAGGTTCAATGGTACCTAATGCGACTTCATCCTCAGACCCCATCTCGTCTTAAAATAATTAAGTCGATTGTTTTTGCGTGTACAAGGTGTGTTTTACCACCATTTAAAAAAAAAAATGTTTTTTTTAACTGTGTACATTAATTAAAAATTTGAATAATCTGAATAACTAATTAATTGTGAGCTACATCAAAAATGTGTGTACCTAATTGTCCCTACTACAAAAAAAAATTATTTGTGTAGCTTGATGTGCTGGCGTCTGTACATTTAATCGCGCACTAGCGACATCTAGTCCACGTTAAGCAAAGCTTAAAATTGAATTTACCACCCAAACTACTAGATGGCGCTACTAACAACGATAATTTTGGTGTTGACAAAATACTGTTATCAAAACTATTGTGTTCATGAACTTTTATCGCACTGACCAACTAAGGCCAATTGAGTTTATCAATGACGCAGGTATGTGGTCAAAGTTCATTGTTATGAAATAAATAGGTAAACAATGTAGGTACCTACATAATTACCCATATCTAAATGCAGTTCTAAATCTCCTTTTCTCAAATCGGATTTATCGTTTAGTGAAGGTCGCGAATCAGTGACTGGTGAGATTACAAGTAATAGAGAAGAAGGTCCCTATAAATGAAGAAGTCATGCTGCGCTGACTACTTAAATAGAGATAAGGGCAGGATAATGTTATTGGTTGCGAATCAGTATTCATAAGCTAGGTTATGTGACGATTGTTCCTGCACTCCAACTAGAACTGACGAGGAGAAACACCGTGTGTTTTTAGTCAGTAGAAGTCTGGCAGACCCTTCTCGTACGACGGTGGATGACATCCATTGGGGTACCTACTTAGTCTTCACACGTAGATAAAAAATGTTTCGACTATCTTCCAAGGTAATGCTTTGTTACTATGTAATATTAAAATGATTTTAGCTACTATCAAATTAGCATATAGATTCCTCAGATTTCATCATAGCTGCACCAACACCTGGTCCTTCGTTTTCCACATCCATGTGCCCAGTCCACTGTGTAACTTTGACTATCATGTGGCTAGGAGAATATCACAACACGCTGGTCAATACACGGTCTTCACTAGTGCCCTAGAGGATTCGTTTGCTCCGGCCTCTATCGGCACCTCAACAGACATAGACGGCCTTGACGGCAGCTTGCTAACCCTTTTTTTGGATGGTGGGAATTCATCAAAAGACTCCTTCAAGCCAAGACTTCTACTGACTAAAATCCACCCATGTTCCTTCTTTACCCCTTGTCTGGGGCCGCGGTATCTCTTTCGAACAAACCGCAGCCGCGGAGCTTGCTAACTCTGACACCTATGCCGGTGGTGTTAACTACATTTCTCTTCCGTAGCTCATATTAAAGGCCAATGGCCATGGCGTAAAGTTAATTTTTCTATGACATGTTTAAAAAGCGTCTTGATAGAACTCAAATAAAATAAAATAAATATAAAAAATTATTTATTTCTTAAAAACTATTATATAAAAACGATTAGCTTAAAAGTACTTTGCACCTACCCATATTATCGATAGATAATAAACTTTCCTTAAACTAAGGCACTTTTCATTAAGATAGATTCTAGATATCTATGAAAACAGTTTTTTTACAAATACGTTTTTGAAATTATAGGTAGTATTAAATTATACTTATTACTTGCACTGAGCGTATTTTGTTAGTAGAAATCAATTTTTAAATAATCAATTAAAATCCAGTTTATGATTAATTAATAATTCTCAAAGTTTAGAAGGTTTTTATTCGAGGTTTGTCTCAACTCTCAAGATGTCATCTTGAGTGCTCATTTAGGTAAATTTCAATTAATTTTATTACAATATTAATCTTTCGAAAAACTTTAATCTGAAGATGAATCTACGAATACATAATAAATATAGACATAATTTTATCTTGTGATGTTTCATCATTAAAATTATATTTAAAAGTATTTACAACGCGAGGTCGTCCATAAATCTTGTATTATTAAGAAAAGACACATCAAGGTGGCCCTTAAAAATATTTCGGCAAAAACATATCATGACGCCAGAATTCAAGTCTACAGGTGTAATAGTGTATCCACAATCCACAAGCTAAAGGTAAGATCAAGAGCAGTTTAAGATCCATGAGCAAATCGTCATGAAACGAGCACACATTCAAGCCTCAGTGTTCTATTTACAATAAAGCACGATATAATTTTGAACGACCTCTTTTAACATAAAATAGCTTTACAAAATTTACTCAACAATATCTTAGCAATATAAACAACGTCCCATTTATTATTCAACCATAAGGCACTTCAGAAATTGCTAACTTTTTTCGCTAATAGGATTTGATCAGAACTTGAGCCTACAGAATTTTCTATGATCCGCTAAGGCACGCTAAAGTGATTTTTTCCTAAGAAGAAATCACGAAAGATTTTGTATGCTTCGAAAGTACCGATCGAAGGAAATACAAGAGGACTTTGTCTTCGGTTTCCCTTAAACATTACTTAAAGCAACTTGGTCTAGAAGTCCCCCAATAAAATCTTTCACCAAAAGCGTACCCAGAGAGCCAAGATGAGTGCCAATGGCTTTCAAAGCGTTTAAACAGGACGTTCTTTATTCAATACATGACATGTCATTCATCGTTATGTTCGACAGAATGTCAGTTTGATTAATCCTTCAGGCCTAATTCTTGAACCCTTACAAAAAGCAGTACCTAGAGTTAGCAAATCAATTCGTCCTATGCATACATCTTCTTCAACTCTTTTCTCAAGATCTTTCCGGACGCTGTCTTAGGAATGTCATCAACAAACATGACTTCTTCTATCTTCTTATACACTGCTACTTTACTCGCGACAAAGTCTTGTAGTTCTTCTTCAGTAATCTTCAAACCATTCTTTCTGATGATGAAGGCTTTGGGAACCTCGCCGAAGAACTCGTGGGGGACTCCGATAACGGCTGCATCGGCGACTGCTGGGTGAGATCGTAGAAGGCTTTCTAGTTCTGCTGGGGCAACTTGCATTCCTTTGACCTGGTAATGGAGAACGGGAGGTTAAATTCTCTTTGGTTAGGTTGGTAATATTTTGAGATTTATAGAAGGCGGTCGGGTAATATATGAAAACTTGTATAGCAATAATTATAGATGCATCCAGTTGACTGCACTGACAAATTATTGTTATCTGTTCTGCAGTGGCAGATACTTCTGCTATCAGTTGCACGGAAGTGGAACTTGAGCTTCGAGGACTGCCATTACTTGTAAGACGTAAAGGCGCTGTTGAAGTATTGCTAGTGTGGTTTACTGTTTAAAAAACAATTTACTGCAAACATATCAATAACAGACCCAACTGAGCGTTAAGAGGCAAATAAAGCTCGCTGAATTCTAAATTTCGGTTTCCGAAAAAAAAACGATTGCAGCATCTTAGCAGCTTCTTAGACCACATGAAAAAATGCTTGAGTTATTTCTTACCTTAATAAGTTCCTTGATTCTATCAGTAATAAATAACCCAACACCAGGTTGGAAGTAGCCCATATCACCGGTCTTGAAGAATCCATCCTTGGTCATAGTTTCTTCGGTCGCTTTTGGATTTTTGTGATATCCTTTCATTACTGTAGGACTCCTGATGTACATTTCTCCGGACTAGAAACAAAATTAAATAGAATATCAGTAATTAGGTGGATAATATTCACCCCATACTAGTTTAAAGTTTGTTAGTTTAAATTTTGAAAAGATTAGATAGATAAACATAAAATATTGACTGCAATGAGCGGTACTTTTAAACTAGTTAAAGATAATATCCATTTAACTAGGTACAACGAAGCATCGTCAACCAAATTTTTTAGCCAGATAGCAGTTCTTGCAAACGAAAACCACAATCATCATCATCATTTTGACGAGAAACTATGTACACTACTAAACAAAAATATTCCCATGTCTTCTTTTCAAAGACTTCCACAAATACCTTTGCTTCTCTTAGTTTAATATCAGTTCCATTGTTATTCAAACTACTCACTTGTCCAATAGGTACAGCTTCTCCAGTGACGGGGTCAGCAAACTTGAGCTGGACACTGGCCATGGGAACTCCACAGGCATTGAAGTTTACGTTCTGTGTGCCTTTGAAGGTGGATGTGCCAAGTGACGTCGTCTCCGTCATACCGAAGCCTTGGTTGAACTCGATGGCATGCTGGAAGGGGAAGATGCAAGAAGATTAGTTCTAGAAGCAAGAACGCAATAAGCAAGAAGAACCGCTTGCTTTGCAAATCACAGAAGCTGATGGAGGCTACAGAGAGTGCAAACTATTTTGGATCAAATCGCTAAGAAGTGCTTTAAATTATAAAAATGAGGTAGTAGAATGCTAACAGGAAGATCCAGGTTGAAATGGCTAAACAATCCTTTTAGCGTGTAAAATAATAAACAATGCTAACACTATGGCCAGGTCCTTACAGTCGCTCTATGTAAAATACTATTTATGTGCAGCTGTTAGTCAGTTAGTTGGACTGAAAAGCGACCCCAACATAAAGTCTAGGCACATGATGATATTGACTCACGTCAGAAAGCAATCTTTGGTTACTTTATAACAATTTTTACAAAATCTCCAATAAAATTCAATGTTTGCAATTGTCGAACTCAGGAAGCACTGACACAGTATTATTATGTCATGGCTTTTAGGACAAGGACGAACATATTGTCCTATCTTATTAACGTAATAGGCACGTCTCCATAGTTAAAGTTGATGGATCTTGATTTAAATAACTAGGACAAGAACATATTTGGTATTGGTAACGTTGTTTTCCTTAACATGCAATTAGGGACAAGTCCAAAGGTTGACAGTTTTGATTTCTAGCCGAACGAACAAAAGTTACGTCACATTTGAACCGTAGGCATTCTTGATGATAGTGATTAGATCGCAAATTATCGAAGTTAAAACTTTTATGACAGGTCTTACCTAATAAATTCCGACTCACTTATCTACGACTACGAGTCATAGGTACAGCAGATAGCGTCTATCCGGACCTAAATCATGTATTTAATGAAAGCATTCATATAAATACTGATTGGGGTATTATAAACAATAAGTGGTTTTATAAAACAAAAGATAAGACCACTTATAAAACAATGCATCAAAACAAGATGACAAAAGTTCAATGGACACATAAGAAAATAATTAATCATTCAATTGACACAATGATGCTCTAGGTTGAAATGGAACTAGGCCGGTCACATCTGCCGCATGTTGGAGGAGCAATGGGCAAGAAAATCAAAAAAGCAAGGAACGAAAACGCCGCAAGCCCAGAAGGAGATTGCAGGATGAGCTGGACTGTTATTCCAAGGATTGACCTACAATCGTACTACATAGAGAAATCTGAAAAGAGGGAAGGGAGGCCTTTGCCCTGAAGCTTATAGTAATAACAATATTACAAAACAAAGACCTCCGCCGCGTCTGTCTGTCTGTCTGTTCGCGGTACACTCAAAAGCTACTGCACTGATTTTCATAAAATTACTTTCAATTAATTATTATGTGCTATTTGTGAACCAAAAGTATTAAGACGAGCGCTAATCCCGCCGACAAACTGCTGCGTAGTTTGATGGGTGCATAAAATGTTAAAAACGTTTGATCCTCAATTAATGTTTTCTTTTATACTGTTTTCACCAATGGATATAGTGGTTTTCGAGGAAGGTTTTAGTATATAATTTATCCCTGTGATACGTTCCCATGGGTTGCGAGAACGGGATTTAAATTTCATGATTACTTTTGGTCGCGATAACCCGACATCCACACAGGAGAAGCCGCGGGCATCAGCTAGTAGTAATACCTAATAATAAATGATGCGCTAACATGAGACGGTTAGCTCTTTTTCCCTGACTGGCGATGCCCAAAAGGAGGGTTATTGTGTCACATTGTCCAATAAATACATGAGGTGTTTTTGTACATTCTCTGTTACAATTCAATTTCTCTCTGTCACATTTAAGGGTAGGTACTATTATTCATTGTCATTCCCTTAACATGTAAATAATATAGGTCGACTGACCGCATTCTAGCGGTCGACATCGACCCGTTTAGATCAAACCGGAGCATACCGGAGCAAGGCAACTGGTAGCTAGTTTACGTCCAGCGATCGAAAAAGGAGATGTCGTCTAAAAAACCCTATCGGGGGCATTCTTGCCGATGATAGCAACATGAGATTAAACGTTCCCGAAATGGTTACTCCACAGGCTGATCCTGTAGCTGATACTGTAGCACCAAGTCTCCTTTTTCTTGTGCCATTCAACTGGACCGTGAGCTTATATCAACAAATCCCACCTTTAGCTGTCAAATTTATCCCAACATCTATAATTCTATAACTAGGTCTTCTTCGATGCCGTAGACCGTTTTAAGATACTTTGTTGTGGCGGATTACAATGTATTCGACATGCGCCAGACGTGTCTGATCCCGTCCCACTTCATCATCATCATTTCAGCCGAAAGATGTCCGCTGCTGGACATAGGCCTCCTCAAGTGTCGCCACATTTACCGGTCCCGTTCGTCTTGCACCTATTGGGTCCCTACAACCCTCACCAGATTATCGGCCTCTCTAGACCCATTTCCACTTAACTTATAAGAGTAACAGAAAGAAATATCTAATAAACTTACTTTACTCTTCTGTAAGATAGCTTCAACGTCTGATGCAGCCAATGGTGCGGCGCCGCAGATTATGTGTCTCACGTGACGGTAGTGAGCTTCATTCACGTCAGGGTGTTTGCCAAGGAGAATCGCTGCAAGGAACAATATGATTTATAAGAACCGAAGCCTCGAGTGCTACTGTGCTGTTTAATATTTAAAAAAAATACACAAGGAACAAGGATAAATATTGATGATCAATCTTTAGGATAGCGAGGAACTAAAAGAGGAAGAACAAAAACGGTAATAAATAAATCTGAACTTCAAGTACATTTTGTTTTGTGTAAAACAAGATTTAAGCAAATTATACACAAAAAAACTGATAACAATGCAAATTATATAGTATTAAAATGTGTGAATTTTCTATTTGCTATTGTGTAGTTTAAGTATACAAAAAACTGTTATGTAGAGTTTATTTAACATAATAATAATATGACAATTTCCAACCAATCAAAAAAAAGGTAATTTAAGGATGATTAGAAGTGAGACAAAGAACTATGATAACTACAGTCGCATTTACTTTTAAGATTATACAGATACATTTAGAGGCACTGATATCAAACGATACGTTTGATATACGCTAAATAAAACAAAATTGCAATAAATATTTTCAGTGTACTTGAATTATAAGGATTTTTGCCTGTTTACTTATTAGTTTATTCGTCTGTACAAGCCACATTCGAAAGCCAGACAACTAATCTTAGGAGGGAATTACGTGTTACCAACTACAACATAAATTATGGGCATTTAGCGGCATCCAGTTAGACTGGAAGTCGACCCAAACAATTGAAAAATCGTTAGGAAGATGATGATTATGAAAGACAATAAAAATAAACTTACCAACGGGAGGTACGATGTAAAGTAAGGTAGTCTTCTGAGTCTTCAAGATGTCCAAATATGTACTGGCAGAAAATTTAGCCATAGTGACCAGTTTGCAGCCTTTAGTGAGATGCCCCATGAGACCGATCACAAGGCCGTATATGTGGAAGAAGGGTAAAAATGCAGGGAGAACGTCTTGGAAATCACCTGGAAATATGAACAAAAAAATCAATGCCGTAGGTAGCTTACGTTGAGAAAGCTAAGGAAGAGACCATCATTAAAGTAATATCAGTATAGCATCAGCATTTACTGCTGGGATACGGCACGTAACCCACGGGTCCAGTGCAGATTGATAATCACGTGATGATGAAGTCTTGACATTTTTGGTTTAGGTATTCATGAATATAATCACTTTTATAATAGACAGACGCTGCAGAAAACAGCAACTTATCTGTAATCATCACATACTAAGTAACCATTGTTTTCAAGAATTTTGCATTCAATGCACTCAAAATAGTTTTTCTCAAACCTTGAAATATTTGTTAGTACTACAAATAAACAAATTCTGAAAAATTTATTTACATAGATAGTCATTTACCTTTTCAAATAAGCAATTATACATATGCAGGGATCATAGATGAATAAGCAACTCCCTAATTATCAGTTGAATCATTATCAGTATGGAAATTAAACTTACCATTTGCAGTAAACGGGAAACAGTTTTCTTTTCGTTGCATAATCTCCATTCCAGCTAGTAGATTGTCAAAAGTAATCTCAACGCCTTTAGGCAGTCCTGTAGTTCCACTTGAAAATGGTATACAAGCCACATCATCTCCTTTCCTAGTTATTTTATCTAATAAGCCAAAATCAGCTTCACCCGATTCTGCTAGTTCTGAATATCTTGATGTATCATTAGGAACTGGATTGCTAGGATTATCAACTAGGATTATTTTGGCTTGTATCTTTGCTGATTTCAGAGCTTTCGAAACGGTTTCGTAGCATTCTGGTAACGTTACGACGACTTTTGGCTCCGTGATGGATGCTTGGTGGGCGAGTTCGACTGTAAAGAAAGATAAATATAAATGAGTACTCATAAGCTAAATAGGTATCATCAAAATTTTATACGGGATTCTTAAATTAGGTGCTATATATTAAAATATACATTTTAATAAAGACTGGTACTAGGTGTACAGTAGTAGCTAAGTAGATTTTTTGCAAGCAATAATATTTGCATAAGAAAACATTGTTTTTTTTTTCCTTGAAATATGAAACTCTCCGTCTACATCAATGTCAAAGCTGTCATTCTTGTTATTATGAGGTGACTTCATATTTTTAATGTTATAATGTTTTGTGTAGTTTCTTTGTTACTAAGAAGTTAGAACCCTATCTTGAGCATTTTGAATGTTGCTTTTAGCTTTTGAGACGACGCAGTAAGGACGTGGGTAGTATTATTACGTTTACTGCAACCAAACCCAATTAAGTACTGCAATTCAATGTCATTCTGACAATAACCTGCACAAGGTAAACAGCTGTAAATATATTATTATTGATAAGTTAAGAAATATCTAAAGTCAACGCGTAATCTTGTCTAAGGAAAGACGTAAACAATTAAAATATCGCAAAGTACAAGTATTTTTTCACTTTCCTGCTAAATCTTGTTCCTCGGAATGAGTCCAGACGTCATCAGCATTTGATGAGCCATAAATATTTTATCTTAATCTAAATTCAAGAAAAAGCCTATCATCATTAGAAAACAAATTATTTAAAGTTTCACTACATGATTTAGATATAACGCTGTTAATAGATACCGTGTAAGATTATAGTGAGGAAAATTATAGCCTACATTAAGGGTTCTTAACTGAGACCAAATAAAAAGTAAAGACGGAACTCTGCGAACAGCAAAGTGAGGCCGGTCATACTACGCTTCGCCGTGTACATACACAATACACGCACACACGTACAACATAAACTACGCCTTGGTCGTAAACTTTTTATTTGGTCTGAGACGTGTGTGCGTGTATGCGAGGCGTAGTTTGACCGGCCTCACTTTGCTGTTCGCAGAGTTCCGTCTTTACTTTTTATTTGGTCTGAGGTTCTTAAATGTTGAAGAAGAAAGTAACCATAAAACTGCATGCATCATATACAAAAACAAATAGCAAATACAATAATGCCTGTTACTAATAATAATTCAATGACTCTTACCTAGAGAAGTTCAAATAATAATTATTAAGTATAAGGACAAGTCTTTGACAAACCATATGATTAAATAAGGAAAACGTCGTGAAGAAAGTTTTAGGTATATGTAAATGGTTCTAAGACTAGGGGAATTCCATAGAAACGACGGACTGTCTGGAAGATGATATGTCTAGAAAGGGAGTGACTTCTAAAATAGCAACTAAAATGAAAGGAAATGACATAATACGCTGTTCTCAAAAGGGTTATGGACAAGAGAATGATCCTACTAATATTATAAATGCGAAAGTTTGAGAGGATGTATGAATGGATGGATGTTTGTTACTCTTTCACGCAAAAACTACTGAACGGATGCGAATTAAATTTAGAACACAGATAGTTTATAACCTGGATTAACACATAGGATAGGACTTCTTATCCCGGTAGTATGATCCCGTGGAACAATTATCGAACTCCACGTGGGCGAAGCCGCTGGCACAAGCTAGTATTAAGTTTTGACTCCTCGAAAAAAAAAAAAACACAAGTACCGTGTTATCAAACCGTTATTTTACAATAGGGTAATGACACGATAAAACTATAAAAAAACTTATCAGTTCCTATTGTAAGACTTGTAAAACTGTTATCAACACCGCTGGTGTCATTCGTCGGCGAATTTATCGTAATGTGCAATAAATGTCTCCGATATTAAAGAATATAATCTATTATCTAATCTACACAACAAGTACCTACAAGGTGCTTATCAGTTGCTCTTTGCTCTCTACTTCGATAAAGAAAAATCTTATGTTTTCTAGAACATCATGATGACATGTCTTAGATCCAGGAAATGTCAAACCATACATAATATAATATTATGATTGTTTAGTGACAGTTCTCGTAGAAGAACGTTGTCCAATGTAGTACGTGTGGTTGACGAACAAAAAAAGTAAGCCATCGACATGAAGAGGAGAAGAAGATTGTAGCTAATAGGATGATGCTTACGAAAGACTACTGAATAAATGTGTCATGATTGTCAGGTTGGGGTTTGACTCTTTCAGAAAGTTAAATAAATTGGTAAATGACTTTCTATACAAAAAGCACGAACGCACCGACCTTCTAGGACTAAACAACAACTAAAACCCATTATTAATTTCACCCCGCCCCCCTGCCTGCTGATTATAGCTATCTGTATATAATATATTTCTATCTATTTCTCTAATGATGAGTTAATGAGTTTGGTCATCATTTCAGATTCATTGTTTATATCATTGCTCATTCTCAGATAGGGTTCAGTCAAAAAATAAGTCAGTAATCAGTCAGTTGAAAATACTATAAACAGCATGTCGAAATTACTATCTGAATTGAGACGTTCAAATAATCGCTTATCAAATTATTTTGCAATGCAAATATTTGACGAGTAGATAAACTAAGCAATGTCAATGACTTATCCCGTTTCCACGTCAAACATTGAAGATTATGTAGGTGCGCAAATACTCAATTATCATGTTTTTGAACTCGTTCCCAGGGATGGGAATTTTTGAAGCATCTTCAATTGACCAACTACGCTGAGAACTCAATTGCTATGTGTGTTTATTAACAGTGGAAAGTATATTTAGAAGGTTGTTTGAGTTGATAAACCAGAAAGAGCATAGGGCCTAAAACACCCCCCTGTGACACGCTCTCCTATTAAACTCTCTTATTGAAATGTGACTCTGTGTCGAATTTGAATAGGGATATGACAAATACTTAGAACATTATCTGAATGATTTGTAGAATTTTACCTGATATCAACATTGTTTATATAACTGTACAGTATTGTTCCAAATGAGTATGAAGATGGTTGCAAAACTATTTGAGTAGAATTTATTCGTACCTATTTAGAGCGGTTTTAGCGCTAGCAACTGATCTAAACGGTGTTCAAATTGTTAGCGGTAAGCAGCCAAAAGGTATGCCATAGCAAGCTATGATACTGTCAGCTCTTGAACGCGTTTTAGAAATTGTGTCGATCACGATCAGTTGTTAGAGTAAAATTTTTAAACAAATTGAGAGAAAAAAGCAATTTCACATTCATTGGTAGGTTAAAACTACTTGGGTAGTTTTTTGTTGTAAAAACATTGTTATCGCGTGGAAATAATGTATGTTTTATGGCTTGTAAATTCAGCAATAAAACTCTTATCAAAATAACAGTTTCCACTTAAACTTCTTGATAAATTAAAAGACTAAACAATTTCCTTGGCTCGTGTTTTAGTATGGGTATTTTATTCTTGTTATTGCTATAAAAGTTTATGTTTAATTTTAGAAAGACTTCATTTGCAATTTCATTAAAATTAAGATTAGAGATTAAAATTAGCGTCTTGGAATAATTTAGCATTGTCATAATAATCACACGATAAAATAACAGCCAATGTATCTCCAAATAATCTTTAATTTATCACTGCGGAATGAAGTTATGTTATTAGTTACCTATTCATATTTTGAGCAATCTTATTTATTTATTTAACTTAACTTTATAACTTTATCAACCCTTGGTTGTAGTGGAATTTAAAATTGTTCGTAAACACGGAATGTAAAAGTTGTCCAATGCCTCGATAGATGGCGTTGGCGTCGAATTAGATCGCGCTATGGTTACGTTACACCGGTTGGGTTGGGTCGGCCGCGAGTCTCTTTTATAGTCAACTTTGCGCAGAGGCAATATCGTAACCAATGAGGTTAATCCGAGGTGCGATTATTGCTAGTTGAAAACTTTACCAATACCCCGCCGTGTGGACGTGAAACACCGTCCGCGTTGGCAATTTTTGAATGGCCGTAATTGGCCTAATAAACCCATTAAACTGTCAGTCAGTGTCAGTAGCTTGACTGACACTTAAAATCTAAGATTTGTAACAACAGTAAATACGGATTAGAAGCTGTGTTTTCAGTTCCGTGGTAATATTGTGATTATTTTGGTATAATGTTAAAATATTTATTCGTTTATCTTGAATATGATTTAATGATTTTGTATAGTATCAATTTAAATCAATACATTTTCAAAATAAAATTTTAGATATTGTTTTGTACGGTGTACCCTATCACAATATTCACAATGCTGTCCTATTCAACCTAAAGGTTGGTTGGTAGAAAATGCCTTGTGGCATTATGACCGACTGTCTCCCATTATTGTTGAGTAGTTGTTGAGGATTTGTAAAGTTTTCAACACACACTATCGGCACAGATTATCGGTCTGCAGACCCCTCCGATTCGATTTTATAAAATTTTATTTTGTTTGAACGTAAATAAATAAATAATAAGTTTAAAATGATTGTGAAAAAAATAATACTACTGCCGCTAAATAATAATACTGTGTTGTTCAACATTGTTGTAAAAAGTCCCCTTAAAAACCAAGAACATACATTAAAGTAAACTCACACTCTTTATAAATAGGGTTGACAGTCGTCAGCACGCATCCCGCTTGCAAACTCCCGAATGCCACGACCGGGAACTCGGGACAATTCGGCAACATGACAGCCACGACATCTCCCGGCTTTAAACCGAACTTCTTTACTAGTGAAGTTGCGAAGACTGATGTGTTCTTCTGCACCTGCGCGTACGTGTAGGTCTTCTTGGTTTCTGCACTTTCCTGTAAAGATGTTCCATATTAAGAGTTAAGACCCATGATTCTTCTTACTTCTTACAGATAGACTTGATTCTTTGGGATTGGAGAGTTGATACGTCATCTCTTCTTCCCAACGAAAACACTAAGAAGTGGTGAATAGTGTTTGGGGGATGGGGTTTTTGCTTTATATAATTTCGAAGTATAAAAAAAAATATTTCGTTCAAACTTGTGGCCCCCACCAGAGAGAAGGTCTGAGCCCAGCAGAAAGGAAATACTGCTGATGCTTATGTTGATGGAAGAGCTCGTGTCTAAATAGTAACAGCTGTTTAAGCCGCACCTGCCAATGCTGGTCTGTGACTGGGTGACTGATATCCATTACATACAGAGTTTCTTAGTAAACACGATAAGCCTTTTGTCTCAGCTGTCCTAAGTAGATTTTTAACAGTCGTTACAAGTTGTGGCCCGATTACTTAGTACGTAAATAATTATTTAAGTATTGGATGTCTGATAGGCAGTCGCTCTATGTAAAATACTAGTATTCAACTGCATCTCGTTAGATACAAGTGGATGCCGACCCCAAATATAGTTGAGAACAAGGCAGATGATGATGATAGAAGCAGGAAGCTCTCAATTTGACAGGACACCTTGCAGCCACATCCTTGCAAAAGATTAAAGTACAGTGACAGATGTGATAAACCAAACACATACGGCGATTATTATCTTAGCTAAAGTATTATCACGCGAAACAAGATAAGAATTGGCATAAGAATTTCTTTTTGAAGCATTCCCGCAAGTTAGTATTACTACACATATTTTGGAAATTGGACATTATGAATGAGAATCATCTGTCGGAGTATTTGTGGAACACGGAATCTCTGGCAATACCATTTATTTTGACAGAAAATTTGCAACAACATTTCACGCATCTAGCAGACAAATATTAAACGTATAAAATAAAGCAATGAATATGAAATTTTCATCAAGAACGCCTGATTGGTAGTGAAAGTGCCCAATTTAGTGCAGATATCATTCCATTTTCAGAAAGGTAAGTAAAAAGTGCAATAATGATGATAGCACCAAAGCCAATAACAAAACTACTGAAATACTATAGGAACAATACGACAGCAAATACGGATCAGTGAAGCATGAAAAAAGTGGTAGCAACAATACGGAATCGTAATCAGTTAAATAACAACAGACAGTTCGAGCGCGGGCGCCGGTGTCGTTAATTGCATCGCACATTGAACTGGCACCCAATAATTATCGTGTTCACGTATACATTCGAGACAAATGTAATTTACTTGAGAGATTCCTTGTACGTACACATCACATCATACAGTTAGTTTACGAATTTTAGTTTTGCATTTCTTGCAGCTGTAGGTACGTGATGCTAGTTTATTGCAAATAGAGTGTCGGGAACACGACGAAGAAGAACTAGATGTTGTCCCGTTGGTTGAGAGGAGGCAAGCACTTCAAACGGCTAAGCGTGAGGTTTTAAGAAGAATTACTCCGTAGTAGCCCGGAACCAAGGTTTACACCCGATTAGTGGCAATAGGCTTGCTCTTTATGGGACTAAACAAAACCGGCATGCGATTAATATTAGATATGCCTCTGCGAAACCAGAGATTATAGGCACCTCACGATAAGTTGTGTTGTGTATATCAAACTCAAAGCATGCGGTGTTCATATATCACAAATAACGCATTATGCAGAAACTATCGCACTATCGACATTTCAATGTCATCTTCCACGTGAAGCCGTGATAGCGTGTTAGTCAGACAGCAATTAATCGTCTAGTCTAGAGTGTGCAACCTAGATAAACAGAGCACTTGATAGCGAACCGTTTCTTAATTAGCTGCACAGTAATTCGGGAAGCGGATGTTTTAGTCTCATAAATAAATCGGTGAGTCAGAATAGTCTAGGCTGCGCGTGAACTGCGTGTAGTGACTTAAACTGAACTGATGTGATTTGTATTATTGATTCCTTTCACATCTGCCGCATCTGTTGAAACTGGGCCTAAGTGGCTTCAGATTTGACGCAGTAGGCCCATGATAAAGAGATGTCGTGACGAACTGGGCTCTTATCAAAGGATTGGACACTAACAGCCAAAGACAGATATAAATGGAAAGAGAGAAGGAAATACAGGATCGAGAGTGAAAAACAAATCCCTTACACAAAGTGTTTCTATCAGACATTTGTCAAACATGCCATATTTGCCATATGGGCCAATCGTCACCGATTCCAGGTTCTTTCTTCGCATATTGTAAATTGTTATACAAATGATCCCTAAGAACTAAACAAAATTAGTACAACTAACCCTGACCTCACAGACCAAAGTCTACGCAAACTCACAATTGAGTATGTCAACATGATCAATCATGAATTCATGACTATTGACTGTTCCAATTTGTATGGCAAAAATGCTCATTTAAATAGTACTTTGTACATACAATCGATCAATGTTACAGTGGATTTGTTTGGGGTCTGGCTTGTTACCAGGTGATATCAGTGCCGGATTCCGTTGGTAGACTAGGTATTGTGAAGCCACTTCTAACAACGTAAGTACAAGGAGGTAAATGCGGATCCTTGAGATTGTATACCGGCCAGTGGCCTGATAGCGATGAGCCTTGTCTTGAGAGGTAGGAGCTACTTGATTTCTAGTTTCAAGGGTCGAACTTGAAGTAGTAAATAGTCTACTTCTGAATAGGTACTTGTGATTCGCATTGTAACATGTAGGATTATTTCGATTATATAGTTTGTAGTTTTAGCTCCAGTTATTGAAGTTAAATTTTATTAATTGCATTGAATTAAGTAGACATTCGAAGGTCTAAATAACAAGTCATTAATAAAGATAGATAAATATACAATATTAAATGATTAGGTAATTTACGAAGATTTCCAATGAATCGAGGATCAACAAGAAATCATTGGTGAGCCATGTCTTGCATGTCTAAGGACCAAAAAATTAGAAGGCAAGCTTCCAAATCTACAAGAGTAATAAAATATCATTCACATTTTGACCTCCTCTGTTCTTTTCTCTTGAGTCTCTTGTACCATCGTTATCCTCCCATGACTATTCTAGGAATGATCTAGGACAGAGGCTTTCTCTCTGTGAGAGAGCCCTCTGTCTCGTTAATGACCCCCTGGTCCTCAACTCTAACTTCCCACTCTACGCCTGCTGGCTATTGCGACCTAGTTACAGTAAAATGGTAGGAAATATAACGGCCTACAGTTTGACATGACTTTTATCACTCTTGACATAGACTTTTATACTTTGACATGTGTAGTTATTTTCTTAATCGAATTTTATTTTGTTGTTAAATGTTAAATCTAATAGTAGTGTGTTACGTGTATGTCCCTTTGATTATTTATTTTGGTTATTAACATTATTTTTAAGTATACTTACTAACAAAATTTTGGATCTTTGTTGTCCGAGTTTTAAATAACTTATAACACCGTTTACCTAAAATTTCGAATTTTCTATTTCAATATCATCATCATCATCAAAACACCCACTGCTGGGTATACCCGTGGCAGAAAAATGGCACGCTGTTTGAGTATGCCAAAAGTTAATACAAACCTCATCTATTGACTAGGAAGGAAACATCAAGTTCAATCTGTTTAACAAGATGTTAATTATCACCAGAAAAACCTTCATTTTATGTACACTTTTGTCGCAAATCTTGTTTGACCTTGGTTCAGTATAAAAGGACATAGACATACTTATTATACTCGTTCTCTAAATATGGGTATTAACCAGTATTTTCAATGATAATAGCGGTTTTGCATTCAACATACAAACAAACATTGTGGCTGGCAAATTACCTACTTTTGGATTTTGTGTTGTATGCAAAACTTGACAGAACTTGGACGCAAATGTGAATCGTTCTAGAATTTCGACGTCTGTCACCCGATCCATTCAGCTATCTTCATCTTGTTTATACGCTACTCTGCTGTCATGTGTCGGGGGCCCCTGAGATACAAATACGTTCTTGCACACCACCACGGCAGGCCTATCTCGTCGTGCCAAAAGAACAAACGAACAGAGATAGCGTATATGCAAGCCTCCAGCTACATGGACGAACAACCATAAAAAGGCAATTATATGTAATTTATTTCATCACCACTACTCTCAAAACGGTGAAGGAAAACATCATGAGGAAACCGGCAAATTTTAGAACCAAAATTTCGAAGATATGTGACATCTACCAATCCACACTGGGCCCGCGTGGTGGGCCCATGCCCCTCCTAGAGAGGAGGCCTGAGTCCCTGCAGTGGGAACATAATAGGCTGATGATGATGAACCCAATTAAGAAGATTTTTCACCTTATTTATATTTGCAAAAACAATAAGATGACTCGTACTTTAACAAAATACCTGATTAACTGATTAAGATAACATAAAGCAGGTATCTACTTAAAATTATAGTATCTACGATTAGAAACAAAGTTTTTCGATGGCGCATTAACACTGATCTTACACCGCTCTTTCTCTTTAAGAGCTGGATATACACCACTGACATTTCACCCTAGACCCCTACCCTCACCCTACCTTGCTATTGGCAACTAGCAGCTGACTTCTGTATCAATGAGAACGCCATGAAGGCATCAGGTATCAGTGGCATGCGACTACTGCTGTCCTCTATAATAATTATCAAATTATCTACTTACTAGACCATTTTTCTTGTTTAATACTTTTAAGACCGCGGTTTTATTAGTCTGCGTTTTTATTCGTAGTTGGGTTTTAGTTTTTCAACTTAGTTTTTTATTTGAATTTTATTTTTGTGTGTTATTCAATAAATACGTAATGATGTTACTTTCATAATGTAATATTCTAGTTAATGTTGGTGCAAAAATGAAAGAAGTGTGCATCGTCTTCGAAAAAAGTTAGTTCAAATCTATTTAAACGACTTGTGCCTATCTATATTTATATTATAAAGAAGTAAAATTCGTATGTTTCATATTCGCCACTTCACCGTCTCAGGGCCAATTGAAAACCAGCGTCGGGCACTAGCTGCTCGGCAGTTAGCTGAACTGATCCTATTTGGCGCAGCCGTGTGATGGACACACTGTTTTTTTTTTCAGTTTAGTTTTTTAGTTTCTTTATAAAAGTGTTATTGTTTGTTGGGTGCACTTGTGGTGTGCTAAATAAATATGTTTTCTTACTTTCTTTCTTTCTGTATGTATTATTATTTCACTAATGGAGAGTAATATTTGAGAGTGTCAATCGCTATATTATCGTTTTTGTGGGCTTATTGTTACCATAAAGATCGAACGAAGCACCTTCTGCTGTGCAAAGTTATAATGATTTCGTTCAGAGTTCTTCATTTCAGCAATTTATGCAATTCCATTTGTATTTTTTTATTTAGCATGTCCGTGTTTTTATGTAAGTATATTATCATCATAATTACGTTACAATGTTGTCATAAGGACTTAGTTCGAGGTCAATAAAAGTACGAATAACAATAATATTCACGGTCATTGCATTAATTTTGGAGTTTGCCGTGAACTTATCAGCCAACGCAAGATTACGTAGATATGTAACCCAAACTAAACGGTCAGAACTGTAAAAGCGAACCGCAATATCGAGCAGGAAAGGCTGATAAAGATATGAAGTATTACCTTATTTAAGCAATATTATCAGCATAAGGGCAATGGCTCGTATTAATTATAACACCAGTCCAATCCTCAGTTCTCTGGACAAAGACCACATTTCACACCAAAGAAAGGTGCAGTTCATCACCTCTCTTGCAATTTAGAAACTTCAAAAGCAGCTAGAAGCATTCCAGGTTTGTCTTTGGAATGTATAGATCGCATACCTCCGGTAAATGATGCCATAGATGATATCCAGTATCGGGGATAGTTGGGCCGTTGGCTAATGTTAAAAGCTCCACACAATGGATGCCTGAAGAGGGACGTTAGCGCTCTTAAGTCGAGCTCAGAAAGAAGTTACTTACAAGGCGATGGTTGCGGATTTTGTTCGAAAGAGCCAAAGCGCAAAGGGTATTAGGAGGAGCATGGATTGTTATTAGGCAGTGAGGGTCTGATGACTTCCCTTTCTTACAAAAAAAAACCTGGGCGCTCACTGCCTAGGCTGATTAGAGCTGGACTAAGAAATGTGTACAGCGCAAGATATATAGGCCAGTGCCCAGCATAGATATTATACGACATTCAAATGACAAAATAACAGTAGATTCAACAAACAATGCAACCCTGTGGTTGTAAACCTACAGATATCCGCTTTGGTCCGAAATATCTAAAATTAACGTTAACCTACGTCATTACGTCATCGACCATGAGACGATAGATGCACTATAATTTGCTGAACTAGATTCAAGAACAATTTTAGGTTTATTGGTCTTATTCGATATACGCCACAACACACTGCACTCCAAAATAAAACTCACTGATGTTGCTTAAAAAGCCGCTAAGCTGAAGTGGGACTGGGCTGGCCATGGCTGCCGTATGCGCGATGAGCTGTGGGCACGTTGTGGAGCCCTGCTGACATAGTCAGAGGGCGACCTGGTATAAGTCCTCTTCGAGGATGGATGTAATGTGCCAATGTGTACAAGTGGGCCAATGTAGTTGGTTCACATTGATCTTTCATAGCTAAGTGTGGTAATTTCTTCAAAATACCATTCGAGACAATAATCTGCTTGGTTCTATGACTTTACCAAGATTAAGACTGAACTTTAAAAAGAGGCTGTGATCTCAAAGTTTGCTCCGGTGCTTCTTCTGAGTATGACTACTAATAGGAAAAAGGAAAAACTGACCCTGTAAAGTGTTTGAAAAACCAATAAATTACAGAATAAATATAATTTTCGTTTTATAACTAGGTCAGTTTTGCTCAAATCATTCTGCGAAGATCATGACCACTGAAGAGAACTCATCATCGTTCATTCAACTCGTTCATTTTCTATGCATGGCTAATTAACACTTGACACAGATTTTCTTTGTCTTATGACCTTCGTCTATGAAGTAACTGAGGTTAAAATTGGGCGTCTATTTGATTCCTAGGCAAAGTTGTAGATCGCTGAGTGTGGAAGCGAGACATTTTGTACAAGAGTTGCTTTTATAGCGCCGATTAGCACTAAAGTTGGATTGTGTAAATTCATCCCCTAATGGAGTTAAATAGGTAGGTGATACATGATAGTGATTAAAGTATGTTTATAGACCGAAGCGCCAGCAGGCAACTAAAAAAAAAAAAAGTGGGCATGAGCATGATTGATTTCGATTTTCGAGTCGGGCAAAGTGGCATTGGGTCTGGATTTGTGCTGTTAATGTCAATAGACTCCCCCCCCCCTACTGCCCCTACTTCATGGGACTGAAACAAAACTGGCAAAATGTGGGTATGCTGTACAGTACTCCTGCATAATCCTTCGGGGATTGCTTCAGGGATTGCGGGGATTGTTATACCTATTATATAAAAGTTTGCATAGGAGTTCGTGACTTCAGCGGGCAGGAAATCCAGGCCGCTTGCTTGGTAAATTTTTCCAAACTTTAGTACCTCTCTCTGCTTTTGCGTTTCTAGTCTAGCTATCTCACAATTTATCCTGAACATCACTAAGAATTACTCATATCTGTTTATGTTAACAAAAATCTCGAGACAGTAATGAAATATTGAGTTAGCGTGTACTGCATTCAGTTCATTGAACTGCTTGTGCTAAATACGCTTTCAATTAGAAGATGTTCAGCGGTAATGAAGACTAAAGTGATTTATGGAAATATAAACGTTAAATGTATTTCAAATGGATGCAAGGTGAAGAGTATCCCCATCGGGGCTACGGGTTGTTCGAAAGAGATACCGCGGCCTCGGCACGAAGGCTAAGAAGGAACATGGGTGGTTTTTAGTCAGTAGAAGTCTGACACTCCCTTTCGCTGTTACCAAGAGCGGGAGGGGTTATTTAATGATTTCCCACCCCCAAAAAAAAAACCCACTTCGTACGCGTGTGTTTAAGATCTATTGATTCGCAAATTTTAACCTTATTGTTACTGATTTACTAAAAGTGATTATAATTATCGCCACATCGACTTGTCCTGTTTCCCACAAGCAGGGGTTTCCCACGGCCTTCCTCACATTATCGATTTACCTCTGACCTAAACATGTTCAGTTCGACGTTCACTATAATGCTAAACTGATTGAAACTATGTATTGATGCTGACCACTTACGACATAATTTGAACTGTATTCGATTCATTGCCGGATTTTTTTGCAAAAGGGTATAATAAAAGTCTGTACTTAAAAGTCAATGGTTAATAAAGTTTGTCGTATACTCGTAACTGGTGCAGTCGTTTACGCTGCCGTTATATTTTAAAGTCTATCGCTGAAAGGTTCATAGTACGAGTACAGAATTTATTTTTAGTTCAGAGTTCTATGATAGCATTGTGTGTAGACTAGCATTCGGTTGTTTACTAGGTGACAGCCATCATGGATACATTGTTTATGCTTTCGTTTACTTTTGTTAGGTAGTCTATAGAGTTTTAGGCCGAAAGTAGATACTCGGTGTGAACAGTGATGCGCTCATCCTCCGCTCTAAATTATTAATAGACTAATAATTTTGTTAGTCGACAAAAAAAAGTCCTTTAGAATTATTTAATAGTATCTATCTACGTAAGCCTAAGTCCTAGTAAAATTTAAATGTGTCGTTAAAAGATACATTAACCTATGACGTGTTTGTTTACTCAAAATATTTAAAAAAATGCGATTAGGCAGGTATACTTAACAATTTTCACGAGTAGTTATAAAAAAACGTGATAAGACCTTAATAAGTGTCATTAATGTTTGATATTCATAATAGCCTACAGATTATTAAATTTTATCCAAATTTCATTCTCATTTTAAGTAATAAACAAAAACTTGCAAAAAATATAAAGTGTAGTTGACAAGAGTCTAATTTTTTAAGGAAAAGAGACGATAAGGGCAGCCGAGTTCAACTCATTTGACCGAAAACGGGATTCAAATGAAATTTAAAACAAAATTAAATAGTTCAAGTAAACAGCAGAGATAAAAAAATACGGAAATCAATGACACGAGTATAGGCGTAGGTATAAAATTATTATTGAAGCGTAAGATAACATATTATTACAAATCGATAATGCAGTGCTAAACACTTTGACACTTTGAAGAGATAGTCATAACAAATCATATCTAAATGTCCAACATGGACCTTGAAAACGACCTAGTAGGTAGGTACCAGAAATTAATTTTAAGTGCTTATTAAGCACAGTTCCGTGTTGGAGAAGGAGGGGATACAAATGAAAGGGATGACGCCAAGTTTTTAAAAATAAACATTGTGTTTGTAACATGTTGGTCCGGTTACAAACACTAACAAAAATAAAACATATTTTCTGGCTTAACAGCAGTATATGAAGTAACCAAGACATTATTTTGGAACCACTCTTCTTAAAAAAGACTGCACTTCGACTTTTTGAGAGGTTCTCACAAGATCTATCAATTTTTTTGTTGAACGGAGTTTGAGGCAGTTCACATTTACAAACAAATAGAAATAATAATTTATTTCAGATAATTACTGTTTTTTAGGGGAATCATCAAATGACTCCTCCCGCTCTAAGACAATGAGTGATGCTGCGGTCACTTTTGCGGCTATCTATGTGGTTTAACTATTGCAGGAAAATGCATGTTTGCAACAGTTGGTTATATAGCATACCTATACCTATTATGACATAAGCTAGTAATTGTACCTATACTTATTTGTTGACGTTTAAAACATCCGTTGAACTCGCAAAGTAGCGAAACGAGGTCAGAAGTTAACCAAAAGGTTAATGTCTAACCTCGCAGAATCGAATCGAATTAAACTCAAAACATGAGAATATTCTACTAGTAATATTCTAAACATTTTTAAGTACGTAGGTTCTCAATAATAGAAAAAAACTTTGCCTGATTTGTATAATTTTTTAAAGAATTATCGAACCATAACACAATGATGTAAATTATAAATAATAAAACAATCATGCGTAACAGCCCAAATACCAAAGCGGAGCAAATTGTTTAACCCAATTGCCAAGTAATTGATGAGTAAGATGTTTTGCTCTTCATCTAAACGTATACTTAGTTAAAATGTGTTTGAACAAGATTTGCTGTGTACATTTTCCGAGTCCAATGTCCAATCCAACATTTTTATGTTACAGAAACAATTTAAATTGTACGGGCTTCTACGGGCTTATCTAGCACATTCTTGTTGATAACAATTCGAATTTCATTTAAAAACTTTATCGACTAAAACTTGGCAGGTAGAGAATTATAAAATAAATCAATTCTTTAAAAAAATAATAAAAGTCAACATTGTTATTAAGGAAACCTGTGAAACATACAATGCCTTTTACAAATATAAAAAGGTAATACAAAATAGGTAGGTACTTACAAGTGCAACGTGATTCTTAAATCCCGCCGAATCAGCCCACAACTTGTCAATAAACCTGGTTTTTGGCACAACAATATCAGGAATGGTTGATTTTATTATAAAATCATCATTTCTGAACACTACACTAGTGGATAATTTCCTTTGCCATTTTAAGTTTTTAATTTCTCGTAAGAGAAGTTTTCGCGCCATATTTTGCATGTTCGCGCGCGAATTTGACGGCGGCGAATGAACGACTGTCGCGATTGATTTGATTGTCACGCGTATAAACGTTCCGATTTACCAAATGTACAATTTATAGGTACTTTGAACTTGATAATTTTGCTAATTTACACAGAATGGAATGTTTGCTTAGTCACACGACATAGAGATTGATGTAACAAATGCGGATAAATTCAACGATTGTTTTTAAAGTTTTTACAGATTTTGTACGTCGTGTAAGTATAATTATGATTTTTAGATACATATTAGTTTTATTATATTAACTGCCGCACTCAGAGAGCTTTAATGACAACTTAGGCCATCACTTAGTAATGGTTTTGACAGTTTTGTCATACAAAAATAGGTATGTCAAACCTCTACTAAGTGACGGCTTATGTACCTAATCATTAAATATCTCTGAGTGCGGCAGTAAGTTACGCTCGTGTGCTCGATAGCAACATTGTTGTAGGTATCGTTACAATAATTGACAAATTTTTAATTAAATAAAACCATAATAATATACTATGAAGTTGGTAGGCCTCGTTGGTAGGTAGGTATAGTTCGCAAGGGACGACCGCTGACTTGCTGAGCATGAGGTGCTGTTGATTTGATTGTGGGTTCAATAGGGGATCGGACAAACAAAAAGACTAATTAGTCCGTCAGATAGATTTCCAATAAATATTGAACACATATTTTTTCTTTTTTCCCATCGATCACTAATAAAAAAGTTTTTTATTAGTGATCGATGTTTTTTCCACATAAACAAAAAAAAATAAGTATAATATACTAAAACCCGACTACGAATAAAATCATAGACTAACAAAACCGCGGTCTTAAAAGTAGAAAACAAGAAATATCGTCTAGGAAGTAAATAGTTTGTATATTTCAATTTAACGTATTCTAAGTTAAATTATTATAGAGGTCAGCCGTAGTCGCATGCCACTGATACCTGATGCTCCTTCATGGCGTTCTCATTGATACAGAAGTCAGCTGCTAGTTGCAATTAGCAAGGTAGCATGCGACTACGATTGACCTCAGGAGGAATCTCATGAGATGACGATAAACAATGAAGTATGGAAAAAAGACATGCTGCGCCGACCACAAATTTTAATGGGCAAGAGAATGAGATTTTTTTTTTTCAAATTTTGCTTCAATGTAGGTACTGGAAATGTGGGGTTATGCCATGTTATTATTTTGTTAAATAAAGTCATTTTATTTTCGAAGTGGATACCTATTGAAAGAAAGAAGTATTAATGACACAAATATTATTAAGGCGAAAGTTTGTGAGTGTGTATGTTTGTTACTTCTTCACCTAAAAACTACAGAACGGATTTCGATAAAATTTGGTACACAGTTTTTATCCTGGATTAACACATAGGATAGTTTTTATCTCGATTTTATCTTCCCGTGGGATAATTTTCAAGTTGTAGCGGGTGAAGCCACTGGCAACAGCTAGTCTACCATATTACCTACATTATAATCTCGGTAGCATTTAAAAAAATACAGATCCAAAAAAGCGTGTGTAGGTAATCGGGTACAACTCAAAGTCTAAAGGCCGTGTTCAGGCTATCAAACTGAGTAAACATTTACTGTGGCCGACATTCAGTCTGACCGTCCTGGATAATTATCTCCAATGGACTTTACACTCCGATATGGCAAAGCCTTCCAAGGAAACGCAATGACAGTCATTATCAATAATTGCTTCATTAAATAAGTTAGTAATGAATATAGTTATGCAATGACTATCCATTCACGTGTGGAATATCACAATTCATTAAAATAATCATTAATTAATTTATTACCTACTCCTTACATCGTTTTGCCTTGCATTTTGGCAACTATGTTATTGTCAACTTCCAGTCAAACCGGATGCAGGTGAATACCAGTATTTTATATGGAGCGACTGCCTATCTGACCTTCACAACTTAGTACTGGGAGTACCTCAAACGATACCCCTTGGTAAGATTGGTGGCGGAAAAATAAGATTACCGCACGCGTGCGAAATAGTTTTGCATGTTGAAACTAATAGGGGATCGGACAAAAAAAAAGTAATATGTCCGTAAAAAAATAGATTTCCAAAAAAATTTGAATACGTATTTTTTTATTTTTTTCACATACTTAAACAAAAAATGAAGACGATACAGTGCTTCAAAGTGTATTGAATTGAACGGTGGATTTATCGCCTGTTACGACTTCTGCTTTTATTCAACTTGATAATCAAGATGGCAATGCGACAAAGGGACCGCGCGTTTCGGAAGTTCAAAAAGGACCGGTCGGATGATAACTGGACCCTCTTCAAATCTGCTCGTAATCGTTGTAATCAGATGATACGTAACGCTAAACGCCGCCACATTCTAGATAATGTCACTTCTTCTTCTCCTGCTGATATCTGGAAATTCCTTGGAACTCTAGGTATCGGCAAATCGCGGCATTCAGACCTTCCTAAGACACTTGGGTTGGACGATCTAAATCGTCATTTCTCCACTGTTCCCACCCTTGATAGTTTAACCAAATGTCAAACCCTTGACTACCTTGATGGTCTGACGCGACCTAATATTGCTCCTTTTGCCTTCACCCCAGTCGACCCGGAAGAGATCAAAAAGATTATCCTATCCATTAAATCCAAAGCTGTTGGTTGCGATAACATCAGTCGACACATGATCGTGACAGTGGTTGATCAGCTCCTTCCTGCGATTTCCCATATTGTTAACTTTTCCCTTTACTCCTGTGTTTTCCCGTCCGTGTGGCGTAAAGCCCATGTTCGACCACTACCTAAAGTTCCAAATCCCACTCTTCTAAGCCACTTTCGTCCAATTTCCATCCTTCCAATTCTATCTAAAGTACTTGAGGCTTGTGTACACAAACAATTCTCCAATTTCATCCACAAAAACTCCCTCATCAGTCCATTTCAATCCGGGTTCAGGCCCGGGCATAGTACAGTTTCGGCTCTCCTTAAAGTGACTGATGATATAAGGCGGGGAATGGAAGACACCAAAGTTACGGTTTTGGTGTTGATCGATTTCTCAAATGCTTTTAATACCGTCAGTCACGATGTCCTGTTATCCATCCTCTCCTATCGCATGGTCTCTCCCGAGGTTCTGGCATGGTTTTCTTCATATCTTCGGGGACGTCAGCAATCAGTTCTTGCTGGTGACTCCAACTCCAGCTGGTGTGATCTGGAAACTGGCGTCCCTCAAGGCGGCATTTTATCTCCACTTTTGTTTTCTATCTTTATAGATCTCATAACTGCCGAGTTTCAGTGTGCGTATCATCTTTACGCTGACGACTTACAACTTTACTGTCGGGCGGGTGTTGACAGCTTATCTGATGCGATTGAGGAGCTGAACCGGGATTTGCGTGCCGTCAAGGGCACGCAAATCCCGGTGCTGCCAAATGTCAGGCCATCATTGTAGGGAGCCCCCATAGCTTGAGGAGGCTGAATGGCTTAACGGTGCCACCGGTTACCTTTGACGGCGCGGTGATCCCGTTTAGCTCTAATGTCAAGGATCTGGGTTTGCATGTTGACACCTGTCTTGACTGGCGTAAACAGGTCGCGATTGTGAGCAAGAAAGTCACCGGAACGTTGCGGTCTCTCTATCGGTTGAAAAATGTACTCCCAGCTCACATCAAGGCAATGCTTGTACAGTCCCTAATCTTCCCCATCATTGACTATGGTGATATGTGCTACTATGACCTGAACGCAGATCTGCTCAATAAACTTGACCGGCTTCTAAATAACTGCATTCGATTCGTCTTCAATCTTCGCAAGTACGATCATGTGTCTGAGCAGCGATCGCTACTAAAGTGGTTACCTATCCGAGAGCGCAGAGCTTTGAGGGCTTTGACAACCCTGTTTTCCCTTCTTCACAAACCCACTTCTCCTTCTTACCTCACTTCCCTTTGTCAATATTTATGCACTGCTCACAGCAAGACTCTTCGCTCCACTAATAATCGACTTCTACGTTGTCCCTCTCATCGCTCTGGTTTTATAAAATCGTCCTTCTTTGTCCAGGCGGTTTTCCTCTGGAATGAACTCCCTCAGGATATCAGGACAGTAAACGGTCAGTTCACGTTCAAAATGAAAGCTCGCGAGCACATTCGCAAGAAGTTGGCAGCTTCGTCTCACAACTAAGTTGTTAAAGCTTTTCATGTGTATCTTTCAAACCTTTATATATTTTATGTATATGTTTATGTATGTATTTATTCTTATGTGTTAGGAATATATATTTTCTAAATTTTGTTTCTGTTTTGCACCTACTGTGTAATGTATCTGCATCACCCTAAGGTAGACTGGTAGAAAATGCCCAAGGCATTAAGTCCGCCTTTGTACGGTTTTATTACTTGTGCATAAAGTTTTAATAAATAAATAATCCTTAAGCCGTTAAACAAGTTATAGAACCTTGTAAATTAAGGTGAAAAGTTAAGGGCAAACTCACAGATGGCGTTAATAAACCTAATTATGGTCTAATTACGAGTCTGCAGCTCCAGTTTGTGTACCTTCACCTATGATCTTAGATGCATTATAGGCTTACTTACTTCCTACTTACATTATTTAATTAATTTACAATTTATGTACCTACACACAGTAGACAACACAGGAAAATAACAAAATATAACATTTGAGTAAGTACAAAGGTAGGTACTGCTTATTTCTTAAGAATTTTCTGCCAGCAGACCTGCAAAAGGATTATTATGGATTATTAAGGGTTATTATATATTAATCCAATTTGATCCAAAGCAGTTCCCACTGGCCTCATTTCTAATTTCAGATTCAAAACTAAATTAAACTTTGCAGGTCAAAAACCCTAAAATTGTGCAGCAGAACAGTAGATTGACTAAAAAATAAACCAGTTAAGATCTATCAATACGATGTAACTATCAGATGAGAATCTGATGCATTTTTACTAAGAACTGGCTGCGTCAACTGCGTGTGCGCGGGAACAGGTTTCGTTTCACTAAAGACTCTCTCAAGGCATAGAAAGTGCCTACAGATAATGTTCTATAGTGTTAATATGAGAGGAAATTTACTTAACAAATATAATGTCGTAAAGGCTACCATGTATCTGCGCAGAAAATAGTGTAGATATTCAATGTTGGTATGGCTTTGGACGAAGCACATACTTGCATAATGATTTTTCCAACAATGTTTTCGTCGGCTTCTAGTTTGAACCGCAATACCTTAGAAACCTTTTCAAACGTAGTCAGACATTCGGACTTAGACTCCGTAACGACCGCGACTATCAAAGATTTACATACTTTCGAGGTACGGAGGTAACGGAGGGGAGACTCTAGGCCAGGGATTGCGAACCAGTGGCACTCGTGCCAATGATGACACGTTGCACAGAGTATTTTATGCACACCTGCAGATTTTTAACCATATTTTCATCTATTAAGAGTACCTAAATTATTTTCAGAGATTGATTACATAAGATTCGATTAGAAACCGTTTAGTAGAGGAGTCCAGTTCAACATGCAATCTATTCAGTCAAAAATATTTAATTTAATTACCTGCCAATAAAGACAAAGCAATATTATTGGACGTCACGTGCAAGGTACCTCAATAATAATAGCTTTAGAAAAAAAACACGTTGATATATAAAGGTTCGCCACCCCTGCTCTAGGCTAAGTATAGTCTATCTCCTAGCAAATTCTGTACTTAATCAATTTTAGAACAACTAACGCTTTGTGTAACCATGCTCAGATTTTGCCGTTACAACCAGTCTGTAGGTAGTGCAACCAGGCTGATAGTTTTCTTACAGAGGACAAAGTCATAATTAATGACGGGTCGGTCCACCTAATGTTTACAATTGTGACTACAGAGCATTAGGTCCTGGATTGAATTCCCAGGGTCTTTTTCATCAAGAAATTCTCAGTAGTTGCCACGGAACCTGGATTTTTGCCCTGTCGATGCCACTAAAGTCGCCCTTATTATATGGGATTTAAATATTACTGACGAAATGTGTGTAAACTATTACGTACACCTCTACCTAACCCGTAATCCTTCAGGGAACACAGGTCCGCTTTTCGCTTCCTACGTTGTATTTCGAACCAACGTAGAAACAGCGCATATATCGATGACACACCCACCAGACTGAATGTGCTAGGCTAGTGGCATTCTAAACAAAACTCAGGTTCAAAATAGTTCGCGAAAGCGCAAAGTTCAATGAACGCCGATATAGAATACGTACAAGGCCGCCGGTTGGTAGTTATAGGTTATTTTAGTGTTGAGGGGAGCAGTGGTGGCCCAGTGGTGGCGGCCCCGACTTACGAACAGTTGGTCGTGGGTTCGAACCCAGACAGGCGCATTAATAGTTAGTGTAATTTATGTCATTACCACTGCTCTCAAAACGGTGACGGAAAAAACCGTGAGGAAACCGGCATATCTTTAAACCAAAAATACGAAGATATTTGTACTGGGCCCGCGTGGTGGATTATAACCAATCACTCTCCTGGAGAGGAGGCCTGAGTCCCTGCAGTGGGGACAATATAGGCTGATGATGATGAGTTGAGGACTCTACATAAGGAGTAATGAGGACTTCGTATCCATCATCTTGCATTAGGCAATGGGAGTTTAAGCTTAAGTAATGGAAGTAGCACCGTCATCAAACTATACGTCATCTTCTAAAACGCCACCTCAAACCATCCATCGAGATGAGTGTCCAGATAATCTCGCCTCCTCTTTCTAGGCCGAACTCAGTGGGGGCTGTCCACCCTCAAGCACACATAGCGTTGACCGTTCATTCCCATTAGTTCGATTCATTAGTTCGATCGTCGAACTAGTGAGAATTTTTTTTCTCATCTGTTCGACCGTCGAACTAGTGAGAACTTTTTTTTTCATTTTTTTTTTTTTCTTTTTTTCTCACCTTTGCCCCGGTCGTTAAGCATACAGCCGATAAGTCTAATCTAATAAAAATTCAATTTGTCCTCGTTAAATGATGTACAGTACATTTCTGCCTATAAATACAGTTAGCTGGGAAGATTACGTCAGCATAAGATGACGTTGACACCAAGGTCGAGTCGAGACCATGACGACCTCCACCATGCTATCGAGCACAGAATACTCATTCATCCAAACGCACACACCCCATGTAAGGACTCAATTGTAATTTTAATTTGCAATTTTAAACAGACTACATAGAGATGCATTTCCACTAGCATTTGTTTATGACAGTTTAGGTTTCTGTAGGTACATACCTAAGTATGGTGTTCGTGTGCCTGTTTTCACTTGCAGTATGGACACGGCCTTCTGTGATTTTTGTTATGTTTATGGTCACTGATACAGATTAAAATAGATCTTACAAGGTTTTATTTTAAATTAAAAACCGGTCATCAACGTCAGAATTGCAAAGTGTAATTGAAGGTTCGTTGCTTGTTGGCCGCGGGTTGTACACTAGTTATCGCGGCCTCGACATAGAGGGCTAAGAAGGAACATGGGTGGTTTTAGTCAGTAGAAGTCTGACACTCCCTTTCGCTCTGCCCAAGAGCGGGAGGGGTTATTTGATGATTTTCCACCCGCCAAAAAAAAAAAAGGTTCGTTGCTTGTTGCTAGAGTTATTTTTACTTGAATAAATAATTAAATTATTATTATTGCTTGAATTAGCATTGGTGGCTTCCAGTCTAACCGTCAGACTTTTGGACCACTACCAGTACTCAACCACTGTCAAGGATGTAGAAATTATAATAGGGACAAACTGTTTAAAGTGCTTTCCGAGGCACGGATAACCCCTGGATGTAACGGTTGTTCAACCATCCACGGACCAACCCACGTAAACAAGCACGGCTTAACCTAAAGATCGCACCGAGCCGCTTTTCTAACCTTTCTTGGCCCTATTACGAAGCATAATTTATTTAAATTTAACTTTTTCAGACAGTTCAAGTACCTATTCAAATGATTGCAAATTGAATGAACTTTGTCCGTTTCATCAACTCAGAATTTTGTTTACACGTCTCAAACGCTAATTTACAACGCAACGTAAATTATAGTAATTTAAATCAATCGCGTAGGTAGGTACATAACGGAGAAAAACAATGGTGATGTGGTGACGTAGCTGTGATGATATGTTTGTAACACGCAAAAGAGCATTTTTTTGTATTTTTTTTAAACTTTGCCCCACACTTCGAATTTCTGTTGTATCGTGGGTGCGTTTACAAACTTTTAAACTCATATACTGTATGCGAGTGTAAAAGTACTCAAGCACCCAGATCCGGAACAACTTTCTGTAGGCCATACAAATATTTGTTCCGTACGGGGATCGAACCCGCGACACGCAGCGCAGCGGTGTAATCGCTTAGCCAACCGTGCCGTCAAACAAACACGACGGCGGCGGCGATCCGTAGGAAATCAAATTCCGAAAAAAAAAAACTGAAGCAGAGATAATAATTCATGATACTAATAAGTGCAGGAAGATGCAAGATGGAAATTTTTAGCCTGCAAATCAATAAAATTACCATAATAAACCATTATAATATTTTATTTTAAAACGATTATTACATAAACAACAATAATATCGTACACATAGGTAGTATAACATCTTTAGATTTAAAAATAATTACGATTCCTTAATGTTTTTAATTTTATAAAAATGCATAAGTAATAATTAAATTTGACATAAATTGATTTTTAATCAAGGCACTATAAAGTTTTTTTTTAAAGAACGTGTTGAATAAAAGTCGGTTCACTAAAACGCATAAGAGATGCCTCAAACTCAAAGATCGGATTGATTTTGTGACTTCTATCCGTTTAGAGCTGTACTAATACAAACAATTTTGGCAACATGCTGCCTCCTCCCCCCCACTTTTTTTGCGGATAGACTGGAAGCTGACCTCAACATGGTTGGGGATGTTGAAACTGCCCCCATCGGTCGGTGAATGGCATATTTTTCTTACGACACATACTGCCGAACTCAGAGATATTTAATGATTACTTAAGCCATCACTTAGTAAAGGTTTGACATATTTTTGTATGACAAAACTGTTATCTTAGCTTTTTATACAAATAACAACTTTCTTATCCTCTACACAATAAGGTGCTTCTAAGCGTATGTACACAAATACACATGTATTTTTATGAATTCTGAAATCGCATTTTATGCTTTTTTCAAATAAGTAGTCTTAGTAAAAAACTAATTTACTATGTTACATTTACATCAAAATTTTAATTTTCTATCCCATTACCGATTAATACCTTATAAAAAATATATATAAATATTACAGATAATATATTTTATGTAGGTAAGTAGATAATAAAATACATTTTTTTTATGTAACAACTACATCACAGATTAGTTGTTTTTTTTTGCATTCTTTTACTTTGTGAAATATGTACGGTCAGTAACAGAAGTAACATTACAGATGATAAGGTATTCGTTAAAATATACATACTTAACATTTCAGATGATTATTCTTTAAAATATCCATACTCTTCAATAACTTGTTAGTATAACAAGTTTTTATTTAAAAAAATAACATTCTCTGAAACTTTAAGTAGTGTTAAGCTGTTGCTGACTGTAATTACTATAAAATATTATAAAATCGTCTATTTATTGAATAAGTATAACTTAATTATCTTAACTGTTACAAGTTGACTTTTATTTTTACAAACTTAACCTTATGTTATAGTTAATGTACTCCCTAGTATATAACACATTTAACTGCCGCACTCAGAGAGCTTTAATGATTACTTAGGCCATCACTTAGTAAACATTTTGACAGTTTTGTCATACAAAAATATGTCAAACCTTTACTAAGTGACGGCTTAAGTTATCATTAAATATCCCCGAGTACGGCAGTAAGAGTATTTTCATTAAAAACTGAAAACGGAACATTTACCATATTTACTGTTTGTTTTGAGTTATCGATATTCGGCGCTGTTGCAGGCACCATGATCACGAATAATTTTCACGCTTGCTTGTAGGAGTTGAAGTCAGAGTACCAGTGACTTTTTAGGATATAAAATGATTTCTTGTAATTTGTATGTATTTCTTCTGAAGTTATTGCGAGTGAGTGTTTATGAGTAGACAAATCAGTCTACCCTCTTTCTTGTTAGTTTTTTTTTTTTGCGTTCTTTCAACATAGTAAATATCCCATTATCAGTGATAATGTTAGTGACCACATCAGTTTAAAATCGTACATAACAATAGTTGCATTGTTTTTCTGAAACGTGGCCATAGTCGGAATTTAAGAAGATATCTTGTAATGTTAATAAAATATCGACAGACAATTTCACAAATGTTCACCGACAGCGCTCTCGTGACTTCATCCAATTACCAAAATAATTATAATTATTATGAACTCTAGATGAGAAATATCAATAAAAACTATTACGAAAACCAAAATCCCAAATGAACTAAGAATAAAATAATGTAAAAAAACTTCAGAAGTTTTGATTTTTATTCTTAATATTATTACATTATGTCACATTAAAAATAGAATGCCATAATTTTATGCTAGCGAAACTGGTGTTGGTTATTATAAATTAACATGTTAAAGCATAATCAGCCCATAATGTTCCCACTGCTGGGTCACAGGCCTCCTCTCTATGAGAAGGAAGAGGGAATGAGGCCCAGTGCGGGTTGGTAACACAAATAAATACTCCATGATTTTTTTAAGGCCCAGTGACCGTAGGCGATATATTTTCTTAAATATCAGTTTAATTCGCACCAGCATCAAAGTACCCGATACTGTCAAATCCTAATCAACCTTGAACCTAATAATTTAGCAATAAAGCTTAACGGCGGTACTCAGAGATATTTAATGATTACTTAAGCCGTCACAAAGTTAAGGTTTGACATATTTTTGTATGACAAAACTGTCAAAACCTTTACTAAGTAATGTCTAAGTAATCATTCAAGCTCTCTAAGTGCAGCAGTAAAACATTTGACAGATCGTAGTAGCTTGATTTGCTGGCGTCTGAAGGTCCCACTGTAGAGCAATGAACGTATCAGTAAAAACACTATAATGTCTTGGCATACATATAAATATAAAATCCCATTAATATAGATGGGCAAATAACTCAGCATTCAGTACGTTTAACCAAATATTTCTAAACAAAAAAATCACTAAATAAAGTGATTTTATTTTTACTCAAAAAAATAAATTGCCGGCACTCTAGAACAAACTCATCCTTTATGGGTAGGCACATAATGCGTTTTTCATATATATTTTTTTCTTATTTTGGTAGTCTGAATGATTTCTTTAATTTGGTCCATAAGTATATTTTAATGGGACCTTAAACACATACACCGACAAAAAATAACCTGTAAATTGTTTTTAACCCGTCAACATGACCTATCTTTTCTAATACATACTGTACCTGTACGTCAACCTACGTCAACTAATATAATACATAGTAATACATACAGTCAGTACATACAAATAAACTCCTAATTATTTACTCAGAATCAAACAGGACTAAAACAAACGACCTCCCAGCTGTGTTAACGTTATGGGACCATATCAATACCATCAGGCAATATGCTAATTATGGCATAATGGTACGTAACTATTGCTCCACGTGGCCAGGAATTTAAAACTGTTTATGTGGGCCGATCCCGGCGGCACTGCAATGCCGGGCCGACCCGCGACGGGAGTGGAGCGAGCCCCGAACATCCCGTCAGCTTACAAAAATCAGATTAATATACTGGTCCCTCAGTGAGGGAACTTTCAGATATTAAGCTGAAAAGAACAGATACTACACTTTGATCTTAGCCAAAAGGCCGAGAAGCGATAACGTATTTACTAGAACCGGGGAGTGTCATTCCGTCGCGGATAATCTTAACACCGCGATTCAGGATTGCGCGTCATACGAACAACGCCATCTATCGAAGTGCCGTAGAACTATAAAGCAATGGCGTTTGGATGGCATAGCGAGATTGTGGTATCAAATTAATTACTGAAAATAGCAGTAATAATTATATTATATTTTACCTTAATAAAAAAAGTAGAATACATAATTTAAGGCTTATAAAATTCAAATGAGTTTTGTACAAAGTCTAAATGCAAAATATCAACAAAATGTACTTGAATCTCCTGATACAGTCACACCGAATTCGAACTTAAAACCAATACTAACAGTATAATTCTTTTAGCTTTTTCCTCAGAATCTTGCCAGCGGCATTCTTAGGGATCTCCCCAACAAACTGGACTGATTTTATCTTTTTAAAGATGGTAACTTTGGTATTGACATGTTCTAATATTTCTTCTTCGTTCACCGTTTGGCCGGGTTGGGGTACTATGAAAGCTTTGGGCACTTCACCTGAGATGGGGTCGGGTATACCAAGGACAGCACAGTCGAGGATTTTTGGATGCGTTCGTAAAACCATTTCTAGTTCCGCTGGAGGCACTTGGAAGCCTTTGACCTGTGAAGGAGGTATCGATAAATTAAAATTAAGGATTAAAATATTCCCGTCGGGGCTGCGGGTTGTTGTAAAAGATACCGCGGCCTCGACATAAAGGGCTAAGAAGGAACGTGGGTGGTTTTTAGTCAGTAGAAGTCTGACACTCCCTTTCGCTCTGCCCAAGAGCGGGAGGGGTTATTTGATGATTACCCACACCCAAAAAAAAAAGGATTAAAATATTGGCCCATAAATGCTTTAACTTGACAAGAACAGTATAACTTAAATTATAAGAAAAAAGTTTTGCATGGTGTGATGGGACCAGCAGGGCTATTGCGTATCTTTTAAATGTCAGTGGCTATCATATTGTCCTTGGATTAACTGTCAAATTGGTTATGGTTTAATACAAAATGGAACCATTTTTGACAGTTAATTGATGGACACTATAGGATAGCCACTGTCATTTAAAAGATACGTAATAGCCCTGCTGGACAGGAAGGTGAACGGTACGGTGCACTCAAGGTTTAAAACTGACTGTGTTCCGAGCTTATTGCCAGTCGTTCTACTCGTGTAGCCTATGGCGGCGTATGGGGGGCGTCCTAATAGGGTAGTTAATTAAAAAAATCTAATTAGTCAGATAGATTTCCAAAAAATATTGGACAAGTATTTTTTCTTTTTTTACGTAAGCAATAGAATAGAATTAGCAATAGAATAGAATATGACGTCACACGAGTTTCAAAGCACTGTATCGTCTTCATTGTTTGTTTACGTAAAAAAAGAAAACATATTGTGTTCAATATTTTTTGGAAATCAATCTGACGGACTAATTAGATATTTTTTGTTAACTCCCCTATTATGTTGAGGTCGGATTCCAGTCTAACAGAATGCAGCTGCAGAATAACAGTATTATACATGGAGCAACTACCTATCTGACCTCCACAACCCAGTTAATACTGGCTAATACTCATTTTGGTAGACTGGTTGTCAGACTTTCTGGTCACTGACTACTTGTAAAGACTGCCAATAATCTCTATGTATTATATAAGGTCCCATTAAAATAGGTGGACAAATTTTAACACAGCGTTCAGTATGCCTAAACAAAGATAATATCTTTGTTTAGGCATACTGAACGCTGTGTTAAAATTTGTTATCTAAACAAAAAAAAAATACTACATAAAGTGATTTTATTTTGACTTCAAATAATAAATTGCCGGCACTTTAGAACAAACTAGTCCTTTATGAGTAGGTACTTAAATGCGTTTTTCTAATTATTTTTTTTACCATTGTCGTTATTTTGGTGGTCTGAATGATTTCTAAAATGTTGTCCACCTATTTTAATGGGACCTTCTTATATATAGGCAGCCGGGACTAATGGCTTCAAATGCTTTCCGAGGCACGGAGGAAACTTGGTATGTAATAGGTGAGCGATTTCCTATCAACTAGACGAGCATCATAAATTAAATTCTATTTACCTTAATAAGTTCCTTAAGCCTATCGGTAACGTATAGGTATTTCTTCTCGTCGTATCGCCCGATGTCGCCGGTCTTGTACCAGCCGTCTTCCGTCAACACCTCTTTGGTAGCTTCCTCGTTTTCAAAGTAGCTTGACATTAAGCTCCGACTACGGTACCAGATCTCACCTTCCTGAAAACATTAGTAAGGGGTTGTAATTAGGATTTCCGTTTGAAAATACCTATTAAACTTTTTTTTCACTTAGGCCTCATTTACGGAGACGCGGGGCGTCGCGACGGGCGACGATTGTATGAGAAGCGATTTTTCGCGCGTTAGTTTAAAATGCAGCGTTCGTTGTGGTGGACCCGCCTCTCAGTAAATGAATAAAAAAGCACGCGACGAGCCGTCTCCGTAAACGAGCCCTTGGAATGTACTGAGTAATTTTATAGAGATAAAAGTCATCTTTATATCTCAGGAAAAATTATAAAAAATCTTTTTTATTTATTTCTCATTTTGTACATAGGCAGTTATGCCCCCTGTCTATATATGCACTATTTAAATTGTTCGTTTCCTTTATTATGGAGAAAAACCGGCAAGAACTTTACGGTTACTCTGTTATCATTATTTAGGAACAATCCTCATCTGAGTTCTATGTTCATCGCACTGGTTCTTGACAACTCACCTCGATACACTCTATTCTCTTGATTGCTCTCATAATTGGACGTCAGTTCCATACGACCGGAGAGAGATCAGACTTAGAACAGTAGCTTTTTTTTGTTGGAGGTGGGAAATCATCAAATAACCCCTCCCCCTCTTGGGTAGAGCGAAAGAGAGTGTCAGACTTCTACTAACTAATAACCACCCATGTTCCTTTTTAACCCTTTATGTCGAGGCCGCGGTATCTCTTACATCCCGCAGCCCCGACGGGTGAGAACAGTAGCTTAAATTGCTTTCTAAAGCACTGCGGTATAACTGAGAAATTGATAGAAATAACACTTTGCCCGTCCCGGGAATCACGACCGGTCAGCGGTTGCGCTTGAGACCATGACAAGCGGGACAGTTATTATTATGAATCTGATGTGTCCCACTGCAGGACAAAGGCCTGTTCCCTATTTCCATTTATTCTTTCTTTCTTAAAAAAAAACTCACTGCCAAGTTCATAGAATGCATACAAATGGTCATGCCACAAAATGTGAAGTTCTCTATTTATAGCTACGTATAGCGATGGCTCGGAGGCGGGATGTGGGCACACAAACGAATTCTTGCTCAAGCCATATGCTGAGTGCTTGGCACTAAAAATGCTAGCTCGTCACACCATCTCCTTCAAGCGTCGTACATCGTCCACTGGGCAGTTCATCAAATTAGTCCGTCTGTTAGATTATAGAAAAATATTGGATACGTATTTTTTGTTTTATCAAATCAATAAAAATTGACGAAGATAAAACTAGTCAAAGATTTGAGTAGGAGGTTGTAACGTCACTCACCGGTAAAGGATGTCACACTAATGTCTTAGAAAATGACGTCACACGAGATTTCAAAGCACTATATCGTCTTCATCTTTTGTTTAAGTGACAAAAGAAAAATAGGTGTCCGATATTTTTTGGAAATCTATCTGACGGACTTATTAGTTTTTTTTTGTGGAACTACCCTATTCTTCGGGCTATGTCGGTAAACTAGATTCTTTTGCCGATGTCTGAGGGGCAGTTGCTAACGTATAATAGGAATACACTTGCCTCTCCCGGTCCTAAAGCTTCTTGCGTGTTCAGATCAGCGATCTTGACTTCGCTGCTGCCTAGAGCGTGTCCCACTGACGCATGGTTGGTGTCAGCGTTATTACCAACTGAAACCGCTCCGTTGGTCTCCGTCAACCCGTAGCCTTGGCGGAATAGGATGTTTTTCTGGAAAAGATGATGTTTTTAACCGACTTCTAAAAAAAGAAGGAGGTTCTCAATTCGGAAGTCTATATATTTTTTTTTGTTTGTTCGGGCACAACTCCGTCGCTTGCTAACCGATTTGTGTTCGATAGGGTATTCTTCCCAAGTGGTCCATTGTCCCCATATGATGATCTGATGATGGGATCCCTAAAAAAATGGAGGGCAACCCTCAAATTTTATAGGCACATATGATGTGTTTTATATATTTTAAGTATTTGCGTCTGATCTGCATAATATCATGTAGATTTGCTGATGAAGATGGAAGGTATGACTCCTCAATGGTTAGGAGTTGAAAGGAATGATAATTGTATTCTTCCAGGGTATTAGGTTATCACTTCATGTTGATGAGCTGATGATGTAGAGTATAGGTAACTCCTTAACGGTTAGGAGTTGGAGTATAATTCCTTAATAACATTTCATAGGGACGCATATATATGTAGTTGTATTCTTTCAGGTTTTAGTAGGTGAGCTGAACTGAATACCTGAACTGAATATGGAAGGTACTACTCCTCAACGGTTAGGAGTTGAAAGCAATAATAAGGGAATCTTGAAGGTTAAGGGTTAGTTTTCTTGGTTGTATGTTAAATGCATAGTGTATAGGATTACAACTAAAAATGGAAATAAAAAAACTTTTTTGCAAAAATAAAACCAGAATTCAAAAAAGAATCAGCTTCTAAAGTCGGTGGCAAAAAAAAACTTTATCAAAAAAACAATGGTCACCGACTTCAGAAGCTGATTTTTTTCTGAAGTTTATTTTTCGCTTTTTGTAATTTTGTTTTTTTGAAGTCGGCTTAAATTTTTTGCAAAAAAGTTTTTTTTTGTTATCAGAAATATTTTATTTATATTATATATTATATTATATTGCAAGAACCTACTACCCGGGCGTTAAAATTCATAATTCAAAACATCAATCTTTGTAAGGAATTTTCCTTGTCTGTCCTTTCATAGAGATTGTGAAACAGTGCTGCTTAGCACCTTAGCATTAAGCATTTTTTTTATGTAATGATACAAAAATTGCCCCCGGGCACAGATCGGACAGATACCCGGGCGTTAATGATAACGCCCGGTTAGTAGGTACTTACAATATGATTACCTACAAATAAAATATTTTTATTAACCAAAAAAAACTTTTTAAATGATTTTTTTCCTAGATAAAATATAGCGATAATAGTTATCAGGTGCGAATTTAGTACCTACTTACGGCGCTATCGAATAAACACACTTAATTCATGGTTATCAGACCTAAGGCGGGTTTTATCATACCTACCCTTGGCCAAAGGTATGTTATTGTGTTATTATCGTTATCAAGAAACTGATAACAGGGCGCAATGCACTGTCAAGGATATACACATAGAAAGTATCATCTTATTGCAAAATGTTTTTTGTAACAAAAACAAAATTTTAACATTGCTAGGTGATGCCCGCGATTTCCTTCGCGTGGAAATTTTGATGTGTCAGTGTGAGAAAAAAAAAAGTCTAAAACACGTCTGGACGTGACAAAGGGCGGGCGTTTTTGGGGACAGCCTTTAGCAACATTTGACAATCAAAAAGTGCATAATTTGAAATAAATTACTTTTGATTTAGTTTTTTTTTTCAAATCCAAATCAACAAAAGGATTTTGGTGTCATCTGTACTTGAAAATACTACATAAAGATAAATGATTAAAGTTTACGATAAATTATTACGTAAGGTAAGATAACAATCAATTACTTACAAGTATTTAGTAATTAATATTTTTGTCAATATCTTTGTACTTACTTACTTGTGATCAAAGTACACAAGTACGCTTTACCATACACATAGAAAGAGGAAAGATTTGTTTCTTTGTTTCTAACGAACAGGCTCCGAAACTACTAGACCGATTTGAAAAATTCTTTCACCGTTGGGAAGCTTCACTATTTCCGGGTGATATAGGATATTTTTTATCACGGGAACGGGAACTACGCGGGTGAAACCGCGCGACGTCCGCTAGTAAATAACATAAAATCACGCCTGTAATCCCCGAACGAATAATAGTACCCACATTTCGCCAGTTATGTTTACGTTCCATGTAATCGGGGACAAGCCTATTGCCATCAACTGGGCACAAATCCAGGTTTCGTGAAAAACCCTATTAAACTTTACCCAACCCGAAAATCGGAGCCAGGAACCCTCATTTTTAGCAGTCGCGCTTGCGATCAATAGGACAACTACTTAGGCAGTTCTTCGCAGATACCTATGTAGGTATATCTTTTTTAGTTACCGGTCCACTGTGTAAAATAGACGTACAAAGGTACTACCGAGTTATTCACTCACTTTCTGCCACTTCTCACCCCTATGTAATTCAATTTAATTTATTTATGCAGTGTCATTCATTATACATTGCGTTCGAATATTATCAGCATGAAACATAGTATTGGATTTACAATAATTAATAAGAATACATGAAATCGAATATAAATTATATGGCCTAACTAATAAGGTTGACATTGACCACCAGTGAACTCCACAGCTAAACATATCCAGAATAACTTGACCTTGCTTTGTATGAGCTTTCCGTACAATAAGAAATTATTTGTCGTATATTACCACCCCTTACCTACGACCCCTCATATCATCAAGTCAGTGCTACATATTATGTCATCCGCCGCGTCTGTCTGTCTCAACAAATTATGCAGCGATAAGGCATACTCGTAGACTGTACAAAGCTACATACGCCAATAAGAAAAAGTAGGTAAACACATAGGTAATATCCTCACTGCAAACTCAATCTCATGTACAGTCGAACAACCTAATTAGTATGCCCTTATATCTTTATAATTCTAGAACACTGAAAATATTGATTTCAATTTTGTTTTATAAAGTGTTTCTTATTAAGAAAATGATGTCAAACGCTGTATCGTTTGACATCAGTCTATAAATGTGTCTGTATAATCTTAAAAGTAAATACAAGTTAGCTGGCTGTATACTTATTAGCTTGTTCGACTGTACCTACACACAAACAACTTCACACTTTGTAGTGAATATTATTATTTATCAATTATGTACACAAATAAACACTGAATGAAAAGTAGGTCGTATTCGCAGATTATTTTGTCGACGGCTAAAATTACTTCAGTTTGTTTGCCGTTTGTATACTTACAATAATAATATTGTTTTTCTACGTCTATACATATAGTCATAAATTAAAGTGATACAAGTCTATAACAAGTTTTTATAAGACCTGTCAAAAACATGTTTATCAAAATATGTATTGAAGTTGTTCCAAACATGTTTTGCAAGCATTTTTGTTCTTCTTTTATTGTTTAATTTTTCTTAATGTTAGCGTGGCGGGAATTGAACTTTGATTTTTTTGAAACTTTTCAGTTTTATCGAAGCACTCAAGTATCTTGTACCTACCTAATGTTCGTGAAAAGCGAAAAATTCGGTCTTGCGAAAGCATACGAACAATTTCGATGCTTTGAGTACCTAGGTATAATGAGAGGGAGTGCTGCTAACATTAGGCATATTTAGATAGGTATGCAACTTCCAAACACTGACAGTTGTATAAAATAGCTATAACACGGTACCTATTACTGCTTTAAAAAAAACATGTTCGTTAATTTTACCTTCGACGATTGAATCTTCGCCATAATAGTCACTAAAAACAGAAAATAAAAATAAACTGGTAGGTATAAAGGGTGTAACAGTACCCTTAACGCAAAAGAAGGATACTTTGTTCTCCCCACCATTGCGATAATTCTTTTGTTCTAGACTATACCTGGGAACCCCCTAGTTACGGAGATATTAGGGGTCAAAGTTCCAAAAATGTCACAGCTTTTTTTGTAAATACTAGTTTTTCAGGTTATAACTTTACTTAAATTAATTCCATGGCCCGTTTATTATTCAAATCATCCACTAGCACAATGTTTAGTCACAATTGTAAGAGTGCTACTTTGAGTTTTACTGTAAAATGTGATTTTTGACCCAAAGAAAAAAGTCGTTTCGCAGCAAAAATTTTTGCGTAAGGGTACTTAATTTGGCCGGGTTGTACACTGGTTATCGCGGCCTCGACATAGAGGGCGAAGAAGGAACATAGGTGGTTTTTAGTCAGTAGAAGTCTGACACTCCCTTTCGCTCTGCCCAAGAGCGGGAGGGGTTATTCGACGATTTCACACCCGCCAAAAAAAAAACAAGGGTACTTAATTTGATGTACATGATCCTTGGTTGACGGCTGTGTGATTGATTTGACAACACGGTTGGCGCAGTGTCGCGGGTTTGATCCCCGCACGGAACCAACATTTTTATGGCCTACAGGTATGTGAGTTTAAATGTTTGTTAACGGACCCACGATACACGAGAAATTCCTAATGTGGGGCAACGTATTTTCTGATTAATAAAAAATAATAAATAAGAAAAGATTTGATATGTTCACCAGAGTATTGCATTGAGATGCAACTGATTATATCTCAATGTAATACTCTGGCAAATATGTGAGTAACTTATTCACAACGGGTCAGTGACTCAGTCCGTCATACATAGCATACATATGAATGTATGTGGGCAGGCTTGTGTGAAAGTGATTTTGAGATCCTCATGTCTGGCAGTCTTCGATTAATGACTACGGAGATGAGAATGTTGACGTGGATGGGTGGAGTGGCAAGAATGGATAAAGTAAGGAATGAGTACCTATATTAGAGGAAGTTTGAAAGTGGCACCTGTAATAGAAAAACTTTAAGGAACTCATCTTTCTTGTTATGTACATGTAATTGAGGAGGGATGAAATGAATGTGACTAAAAAGGACAGGGAGAGGAAGGCAAAAGAAAAGATGGATGGATTGTTGTGAGGAATGATATGAAAGAGAAAGGAGTCAGACAAGTTTACTTCGTTCATTCTTCCTCAGGGTATTTCACCAAAAAAATCTAATTAGTCCGTCTGTTAGATTATCGAAAAATATTGGATAGGTACGTGTTTTTTGTTTTATCAAATTATTAAAAAAATTGATAATACCCCTAATTTTGGTGATACCCTATTTAACGGGTCAGACTAAGGTTGTTCCAACCCCAAGTTGAATAAACAAGTGGAACAAAGGCAGGAAGATGGTGATGACCTTCGTGCATCAAAAGTACTTACATTTTTTGCAAGCACAGCTTGGGCGTCTCCCTCCGAAACGGGCGCAGCACCACTTACTATGCCGTAGACTGACTCCAAGTGCTTTGAAGTCACAGCTGGATGCTTGCCCAGGAATACCACTGTAACGTGTATGTAATAATGTTCGTATGGAACTTTTGTGTACTTAAAAGACTGTTGCAATTGATTTAATAATATAATTCAGCTATTATAATTGCAAGGAATACGGTGTGTACCAGAATAGTGTGCTCATATTTCAGGGTATGAATCAGATCAAAAAATATCTGCATACATTTCTGCCGAGGAGCAGTTCCAGAAGTTGTGTAGTGGACAGCTGGTTTTTAAACGGTTTTATTAAACGGTTTTATTTAGCTCACCCGTTTGTTTTATTTATTATTCTTGGGTCAAATTTAGTAATTCAAATTTCACCCTCTTCCTGTCAACCGATTAATCTGAAATTTTGTATACACTTTGGATTTTGGTGACAATACAATTATGTTTATTCATTATCATTATAAATTCAAGATGGCCGCCGCTACAAAATGGCGGATAATTTATGTTTTATTAATCCCATCAATATGGGTATCAAATGAAAGGGCTCAACAAGCAGAATACAATATACTATAAAAAATTGAAATCCAAGATGGCAGCCGCTACAAAATGGCGGATAACGTAGGTTTTATCAATCCCATCAATATGGGTATCAAATGAAAGGGCTCAACAAGCAGAATACAATATACTATAAAAAATTGAAATACAAGATGGCGGCCGCTACAAAATGGCGGAAATAGAAAATTATATTTTTTTTTTTAACTACGTATAGAGGAGTTGGACTGCAATAAACTAACCGGCAAGAAACCTTGCAATAATGAAGCACTAAATGAATTAAACAGAATGCGAAATAAAAACTAGAAAATAAAAATAGGTAAAAAAACTTTTTAAGTTAAACGGTTTTATGTTAAACATACATTGCAATGTTTAAGATAAATGTACTAAAAACCAAAAAATAATAAAATAGATACAGTCGTGGGAATTATAAACATATGCATAGACTAGACTAAAATAAAACCGTGGGGCACGTCAATTGTCTACAAATTATCGACTTAATGTGCGATAGAAGAATCGTTTAATTCGTCGTTAAAATAGGCAGTTGGCCCGCAGACGGTGAGGAAATTACTTACTTTTTTCTTGCTCATGGAAATTCCAATAGTTATACACTCCATGTAAATAAAAGAGACGTGCCCCACGGTTTTATTTTAGTCTAGTCTATGCATATGTTTATAATTCCCACGACTGTATCTATTTTATTATTTTTTGGTTTTAGTACATTTATCTTAAACATTGCAATGTATGTTTAACATAAAACCGTTTAACTTAAAAAGTTTTTTTTACCTATTTTTTAATATCGCGATTTTGCTCGTGGTCCCGTGATTGAAAACTGTACAGTTTGATGGTCTGTCTGAATCACACCATGAAATATGACCATAGTTTTCTGGTACTCACTGTATAAACCTGTTTTTAAGCTATGAAGGTAAAGCTGTCGCTTCTTAATTTATTTAAACCGTGATTTATCTGATCATCTACCAGGAAGTAGACAGAGATGCTGCATACAATTCTATTTTCACCAGTTTTCAAAAGCCACAAAACTGGGGATACTTCAACAATAAGAAGTAACTTGAAAATATAAATCGATGTTTCATAAAGTCCGTTGAGTTTGAATTTTTCTGAGTCCTACGGTTATCGAAAAATAGCAGTACATAATTATATGTCTTACCCATAGGTGGAACTATGAACAAAACCTCAGCTTTATGTTGAACGAGGGTCTGCAGGAACAGTTCAGGCTTGAAGTACGGCAGTGTGACCAGCTTGACGCCTAGTGATAACTGGTTCAGCATGAGGGAATTGAAACCGAAGATGTGGAAAAACGGCAGAATTGCTGGCAACACTGCCTGATTTGTTGCTAGAAGAAAAAACATCATTTTTATTACAAAAAGGAAGGAAATGAAAGTACGTTTTATGACCATAGTCAATCTAGTCGTTGCAGGGGCTAATACGGTGTCTTAGACTTGACAAAGTACAATTGAGATTTATGCCCGGTTATTTGGCTCCCCCTACACATGGCCAATCGAATCAATTTTGTATCCTTTGTTATAAAGATTAACCTTCAAAATAACCATACAATGCCCTAAGTAAAAAAAAGATTTAATTTTAGGATTTGCATTAAACCCATACACACAACACAACACAGTTTTATGAAGTCAAAAAAACATTGGTAACTTACCCGAAGTTTCCTTTATAGCAATGATCTGAGGATCAGCAATCTGCTGGTTCATTGTGACCACACTTTCATGGGTTAGTACAACACCTTTTGGGAAACCAGTAGTTCCGCTCGAAAACGGTATTATGGCCAGGTCTTTAGGCCCTCTATGTACGGACTTCAAACAACTAGTATCTAGGCTAAAATCTAGAGCAAATTCGGAGTACTTAATTGTTCCTTCTGGTAGATCTTCATTGTCTGTTAAAATTATTGGTATGTCAAACTTTAGGTCTGATAAGGCTTGTTTTACGTTCGCGTATGAAATTTTTGATGTGATCACAGCTTTGCATCTGATCAGTTGCATTTGGCGTTTAAGTTCGTCTAAAAAGAAAAGGAAAATGATGAAAATCTTCAGTAGGTAATTTTAGTTTTTTTTACTGTCAGATAATATTTACATCGGATTTTATTCGGAGGCCCTAATAGCATCCTCGTCGGGCTGAGGGTTGTTCGAAAGAGATACCGCGGCCTCGGCACAAAGGGCTAAGAAGAAACATGGGTGGTTTTAGTCAGTAGAAGTCTGACACTCCCTACCGCTCTGCCCAGAGCGGAAGGAATCGTTTGACGTTTTCCTACCGCCCAAAAAAACCGTGCAATTGGTTGGGCAGTAGAGCTGTGGCATATTTATCTTATGTTAGGGCTCGGCACTCGCCTTGCGTCCGAGATGGGTCGATTATATTCCATCTAGTCAAATTGGATCGGAAGTAGCCAACTTGCCAATATCATTAGACTTTGAACCCATATCATTACGTACAAACCTAACTACGCAAAAAGTAGAACAATGCTCTTATGCTGCAATTGGTGTCGATTCAATTGAGCTTCGATATCTCACGGACTCGTTAGAGAATGGTTTCTTGCTAAGGTTATTTCTAATGTGTAGGTATATTTCTGAGATTAAAATTTGATCTCTATTGTACCTTAAACATAAGTGTCATAAAAGACGACAACTTTAACGATCGTACTTTATACTTCCAACTTTAAGGAACATTACTGTAAACTATGATTATTTTTTTGTCTTGTTAAATGGAGAGCAAGAGTCACCAACATCTTCTATGGGGGGTCGATGGGGGGGGCGGATTGAGTTGCGTAGTTCCGTTGTCATGCCAGAGGCAAGGTTTTTTTGGGACAAACCGAGACAATGAACCTCGACGGAGTCCCAGAGAAACGATTTAACCGTCTTGGATCCCGTAACGAAATTAATCAGAATTTACTGAAATGTCACAATGCCTGTCAACAAAACTTACCTGCCGTATAGACAGGATTCATCATACTAGCAATCAAACCAGCCTGTAGTACGCCCAGAATTGCGACAGGATACTCTGGTAAATTTGGCAGGACTATGGCAACTTTGTCGTCGTTCTGCAACTTGAGTTTTGTCCTCAAAGAGGCGGCGAACGCTACGGACATCTTGTGTGTTTGCGCGTATGTGTATCCACGTCCTGTTACTGCGCATACCTATAAAACAAAAGAGAGATGTATTACTTTGAGGGAATCATCATCGGTAATGGATGTTGGAATGTTCCATGGTACTTATTTTGACTTTTTTTTTTTTGGCGGGTGGAATATCATCTAATAACCCCTCCCGCTCTTGGGCAGAGTGAAAGGGAGTGTCAGACTTCTACTGACTAAAAACCGCCCATGTTCCTTCTTAGCCCTCTATGTCGAGGCCGCGATAACTAGTGTACAACCCGCGGCCCCATGGTATTTTAGCTAAGCCTACATCTGAAGCAGCAAAAAAATAATAATAATGATTATACTTACACTTTCATTAGATAAGAAATTAGATTGGTTTGGGGTATTTTATAAGTTAAATAAGTCTAGGAAGTAAGTAAATATTTGTAAAAGCACGATGGGATTGACATCGTGGCAATTGTGTACAAAAATCCCTTAAGTAAATAAAAAAGATTAAAAAAAAAAACTTGTGTTGTTTATTGAAGCAACAAGTTATAAACGTGTTGCGGAATCTATTAATTACTTTGTAGGTAAATTATGTTTGTTCGTCACTAACTGGCAATCATTAATAATTTAATAACGATCAATTTACTGATAGACAGCGCACAGCCAATACTAATGGATTTCTTATTATTATTAATACCACTGGTTGGGACCTCATGTATATCTCGGAACGTAGATCTACTGTCGTAAAATTTGTTACCATTAGATAGAGAGGTTTGGAAGGAGGAAGTTGAGGCAGTAGTGGTGGGATAACTTGAAAGGCTAAGAAAAAATCCCGATGATGCCCGCGAGCAATTTTCTGTGGCAAATAGCGCAAGGTGGAGAACCAAGATTGGGTAATTGGAAATTCTTGCTCTAATGGGAATAATTAATTACATACAGGGTGTAAATCAACCCTTCACACATACGTCAACCAAGCATTCTGTACACCAAACTAAGTAGGTAATAATAATAATAATAACTACGCAAAAATTTTTGCTGGGAAACTTTTTTTTGTGGGGTCAAAAATTTATTTTTACGGTAAAACTCAATTTAGCACTCTTAAAACATTGTGCTAGTGGATGCTTTGAATAGTAAAAGGGTCATGGAGGTAATTTAAGTAAAGTTAAAACCTGAAAAACCAGTATTTACAAAAACAGCTGTGCAAAATTTGGAACTTTGACCTCTAATATCTCCGTAACTAGGGGGTTCCCAGATATGGTCTAGAACAAAAAAAATATCGCAGTGGTGGGGAGAACAAGTGACCTTCGTTTGCGTTAAGGGTACTTTTACACCCTTTATATGCTGAAGTTTAATTTTGGTAAATAGTTCGTTATTTTTGCCGTTGGGAAATCCCACCAGTCAAACAGCTGTCATGTCTGCAAACTAGTGCAAACACACAGTTTTGATAGCGAGATGGGGTCAGACGTAGTAGTTTGGTTCCCGAAAAACAAAATACTGTAACGACTGTGAGTGGCTCTAGTTTATAGGCCAACCGTTTCATTGAGACGGTGTCTGAGGTAGCAGCGCGGTGCGGGAGGGGGTAATTTCTCGAGGTAAACAATGGATGTTAACTGACTTTAAAAAAATGTGATTCTAATTAGTCCGTCTGTTAGATTATCGAAAATTATTGGATACCTGGGTCTATTTTTTTATCAAATCAATAAAATTTGCCGAACATAAAACGCGTCAGAGATTTGAGTGGAGGCTGGTGACGTCACTGACCGCAAAAAAAATGTCATACTAATATCTTAGAGTATGACGTCACACGAGTTTTCAAAGCATTGTATCGTCTATATTGTTTGTTTACGTGAAAAAAGAAAAAATACGTGTCCAATATTTTTTGGTAATCTACCTATATGACGGACTAATTAGAAACGACCCTATTGGTAAACAATCTCTTACTTATCTGTTTTATCAGAACCGCAAGTATGTGATAATGGAACACAGCGCGCTCGATGATTGGGTTTTTTTCTGTCGTATTTCAGTTAGACTGCCTGGTTGGTCCAGTGGTCGTAAGCGCGACTGCTGAGCATGAGGTTCCGGGTTCGATTCCCGGATCGACAATGTGCTATTGTATTTTTCTATCAGAAGCAGCTGTAGTCTGAATTCGTGCCCAGCTAATGGAAATAGGCTCGCCCTAATGGACATACGTAGGTACAAAACTGGCGAAATGTAGGCGTAGGTACTATTTATACACCTCTGCCTAACCCTGAGAGGATTACAGGCGTGATGTTAGCAAATTATTTTAGTTAGCAAATGTAGGTTGTTTTCGGTAAGTAAGTATGTACTTATCTGATTCTGAATATCAAAGTTATTAGAGTTATGACTTGGCACTACATTAGACAGCTTAGGTTTTATCCGATACCTAGCTGTTTATGTCTTTGATATCCGTAAAGTACCTATAGTACCTACTTATCATAAAACGCGTAGGTGAAGTAATGTATTTCAGGGCAATGAACCGCCGCAATAAGTCACAAGGTGATCTGGCGCCTACAGGGTCTCAGGACAAAGTCGAAATTGCACTCTAGACTGGAGTACATAAGGTTCCTTTATTCAGTTTTCTGCTGCTGTTTATTTTAGGTCATCGCCTATTTTCTTTCTGTATCGGGCTTCGGTTGCAGTCTAACTGGATGCAGCTTAATACTAGAGGGGATTTATATGGAGCAACTTATGTAGGTGGATACTAAGAGTATAATAATGGTCTTTAATAATTGCTGACTATACAGGGTGGAATTTTGTAATGCCACCTGGAGGGAAAGTACTCTTAATACTGCAGATTCTATAGAAAATTTTACTCAAAGGAAACATTCCTTTATTTTTGAATAGAAAGCAAACTGCATTCAAAGATTTTCGAAAATTCTCTTCTCCCACACCCGGGAATCGAACCGGCTAAAATCTGAATAAATTATACCCTGTACTTTTATTGCATCGATCGTTAGGGTCAATTATAAGGATGAAATCTCTCTAACAAACATGATAAATTAAATGAAAGGAAAACCAGGAAATCTTAAATTAATTTAATTATTTACAAAAAATGGTAAACAAACTAATTAGTTGATCTAAATGGGCTCCATTCTCTTGGATACACAAATTTATTCTTTTACGGGAAAAAAGAAAATGTTTGCTTAACTTTTGTCATTTCCGAAATAAAGAGAAATAATAGTTTTTTTTTTTGTTTTTGCTTACGGACGTGGAGGGCCCCCATGGCCAGGGGGCTCGTATAATTGATACGGCAGATACGGCAGTAGCTACGCCCCTGCTGCCTGCCTCAGTAGTGTAATGGTCGCAAGATCGACTACTAGGCGAAGTGCTAGGTCCGATGCCCAAAATAGCCCAGTGTTATTCGGTTTTTCCAACAGGATATCCTCAATAGCAGCCACGGAGTGTGGATTTCGACCAAAAATTGATGACCCATATTACTTGGGACTTAAACATAACCGAGGAAATGTGGGTGTCAGGTAAACCTCTGCTTTAACATTCAGGGGCTACAGGTGTGTTACTATGTTATTTATGTAATCAATAAGTCTCTCACAATGGTAAAGGAAAATGTCATGAGGAAACCGGCTGTCTTAGAACAAAAAATTCGAAGACATGTGACATCTACCACAGGCTCCACGTCGTGGCCCATCCATCTCCTAGAGAGAAGGCCTACAAGTTCTAGCAGTGGGAACATTTTAAGCTAATGATAATGATGTTGGAGAAGTATGCATAAAGATTACTCACTGTTGCGGTTTTGTCAGGCCATCGGTCCAAGTTTTGCCATACAAAGTCATTTGCTGTGTAACTTGAAGGAGGAACCTCTTTAAACACAGATGTCAGAATATTTTTTTCGGAGGCATTTGGACTCGTTTGGCTGACTACTGTAGATAAAAATCTATTTTGTTTGCTTAGAACTTTTAGCACTTTGCTTCGGACGGTACTGGCCATTTTTGGTTTTTATTTTTCTTCTTGAATGGACCTAAAAATAGAAAATATTTGTTTTTGTAAAATTATTTAGTAATAAAATCTAAGAAAACTTGTTTATAAGTTTAAAATATTGATGTTGAATGTTTTGCACAGTAGGTGACAAAACTTTACATAAGCCATTCTATTTTCGGATGATTTTATTTTCCTACTTCTAAATATTGCGGTTGTTTTTCGAAGAACTTGATATTTTCCAGTAAAAAACTTGTTTAGAACTTTGCAAATAAAAAAATTATAATGCTCGTTTATTCAATCATACGTAGGTAACTTAAATTATATTAAATAAAAACCGGTACGTATCGTAAACATTGTGTAAGGAGTACTTAATAAAAAAATATTTACGATTTTTGTCACAACTTTGAACACTAACTTTAGTGGCCGCTGCACTGATAATAACCAATACTAATAGTATTCACATACAACACAACCGTACTTCTATTGTTAGATTTGTATAAGGAACTCAGTCAGTTTACGTATAAATCTTCGTGCCCTTGGACTTTGAAACAACGACAACGAACGACTACTTTGTACGACTAGAGACATAGTTAATACACTATATATATTGAGAACTAGAGATCAACCGGGCTTTCACTTTGTTTTCGTATTAGAATAACCAGACCAAATTGGAAATAGGTAAACATTAAACAGTTGTAGCGCTAGTGTATACATGAAACTTGTAAGTGGGAAAGAGAGCTCGTATTAGTTCGTACTCTTTCCGCTGACCTACTTGAATTTTTAACGGAATGCGATAACAGCTGCTTAACGTTTCATACCACGCATAACTCTAATTAAAGCAAATTAAAATGTTAGAACTTCGTCTCACATTTGAAATGAAGGCTTGAAGTTAAAAGCCTTTAGAGTATTTTTCATTCATATAATTAATCAATTGGGTAATAACGGGCATCCCATACAAGTATCAGATCAGATAAGTACGGAACAGGGGGGCGAGTAGAAACGTGGGTGAGGTTATTATTAGCGAAATTGGACTGGAAACGACTGCGACTTCCGTTCTCGAAACAACAAGCAAAGAAACGACACAATCATGGTCTTCTCTTTCCTCGAACATTGTTGCATCTATGAATCAAAATCAGTCCATTTTAATGACACTTACTACGTTCTGCATGACAGATCGTGCAAAAAGACCTTTTGATTCCTGAAAGTGAAGGGTAAGGCAGAGGTATACTTTAGGTTTCCCAGTTTTGTTTAAGTTTCATGATAGGGGGGCGACCCTTTTGTCGTCAACTGTGCACAAAACCAGTCTCTGTTGCTGTTACTGAGAAATTCTTGATGAAAATACCCTATAACGTGCCCGACTCGGGGGTCCAAACCAGGAGATCATACTCGGTAGTTATGGCTAAGAGAAAAGAAAGGAGATGTAAGGATAAAATAAAAGGTAAATATATTGTAGATTATTTATTTTTAATATCAGAGAATTACAGTGATATAAACTTAATTCAGACCTTACTTTAGACGGCTACACATTATCAGCAGTCACATAATAAAGAACGCCTAAAATTATACAAAATAATAAAATAAACCTACCTAAGAAAAGTACAATACACATATTTAGTCCTTTAAACAGTTCCATAGGTAATTATTTAGTATAGAAAAAACTAAAAATATTTCTTAAAATAATTGAACAGCATCATTCAATTATTATAACAAAATACTTTACATAATTATAACGTGATGATACAAATAATTTTATAGAAATCAAGCAAATAAAAATTTAAAACATTTTCTGGGCATAAAAGTAATAAATGCTATTTAAATCTTATGTTAAGAAAGCTTCATCTTGAACATATTATTCTGGTATCGCGGTTAATACTTTAGCCCCGCTAAGGGTTAGGCTCCACGTACGAAATGGCTTGATGCTTAGACATCATCACTTGTGGACCAGCAGGGCTATTGCGTATCTTTTAAATGTCAGTGGCTATCATATTGTCCATGGATCAACTGTCAAATTGGTTATGGTTTAGTACAAAATTGAACCATTTGACAGTTAATTGATGGACACTATATGATAGCCACTGCCATTTAAAAGATAAAGATGCAATAGCCCTGCAGGTTTAGGGACTGCCCACCCTTAATCGGATTTATCCAGGCTGAAAAAGCTTAATATCCATTTAAGATTTCTGTCAGCAGCGCTCGACACAGGATAGGACTGATGTGTGATGTGTCATTATAGTTTAAGGATAAACAGTCTGCCATTCAGTCGTCAGAATTCTAAAGTTAGCTCTTCATTTGGGTCAAAGATGGCGCTGTAGTACAATTTGTACTATGCCGCTACAATTGCACGGACATAATTTATTTTCTGATCAGATTATGAAGATAAGAATGGCCACTCTCTGACCCATGTACGGTAAGCCGTATGGTACTTCCAACTAAAACCACTGGCACACGACCACTTCTCTGAAAAGTACCACTAGTACGTGCAAACTAACCCTTACACGAACAAAATAAATCATTTAAAAAACAACTGTAAACTATTCTCTAAAGTTAAGGAGCAATCATCTCTTTAACAGTGTAATAAGTTCTCAGGAAACTATGAATAAAAAAGTACTTGAGGCCAAAGAATAGAATTACAGACTACAGATAATACAAATAAATCAGAAGGATAACTTTAGTAAACTGAACACAATTTGTACCAATATTGGACTAGTACTTACACATTTTTTGGCAATAAAAGGATAAATCTACATATAAAACACCTGTTACAGATTCAGTAGAAATTCGACGTTAAATATAAGTACTATTGAATGGAAGTTCGAGCAGTATACTACATTATACAGAGGTTTACATCGCGTAAGAAAACAACGTAGATGCCATCTTAACATAGGGTCGCATACCTATGTCCTGCATAGCTATCACAAACAGTTGAATCGAATAATTATGTCGATGTCTTTGGCATTACAAGAGCGAGCGACATAGACATACGACATATTCGATTCGATTGTTTGTGAATAGCTAACAGGCAAAGTCGCATACATCTGCTATTACCATAACCTTAGTAGGTATTTATACTTCCAATCCTCCGATTCCGAACTTTACAACTAAGAATCTTTTTCCAAATCAAAGTATAATATGTTGTAACTCCTAATCAATAGGGTTCATTATGAAATAGTTCTGAATTGGAGGCTATATTTATTAATCGTCTTTGCCATAAAATATGAAAACAGCGGTTATCGATACACAGAACGGCAATAATTTGGTGAATATAACATGTGGAATTAAAAGTATATAACAACATAGTATTGTGATAATTTAAACCCAACAAGCGTTCTTCAAAAGCTTAGAGGAACTAACAAGTAAAGATGACTAATTACGTAATATAAATTTATTACTGTAGATAGACCATTGCGAAATTAGACATCTGACCTCCTCGGTAAGACTGGTTGTCAGACTGGCCAAGATCTGTTGGTCACCCATCCATATACTAACCTAGGCAAGCACAACTAAACCGATTGATCCCAGCGTCTGTTATAATAATGTCGTCACGAGGTCCTCAATGAAGCTCACCATAGCGTTATCAGCGTAACATGTTCATGAGCATATTTTTGAAGCATATTTTGCATGGAGTAAAGGTCTAACCGAAATGGCATATTATTATCTACAGTAATTTGTATGAAGATGAAAAAAACCATTCGAAACCTACCCAGTCTTCACGTTATAAATACATTCAATACATTTCTAGCCGAATTACTTTACACCCAACTGATTTCAAACTATTGATGTGAATTTTGTTTTGGAACTTCGTTTTCAGGTACAATGTATGGACTGTATAAAAGATGATATGACAAGAAAGGAAGTGTCTGCTGAGATAACGAAGTATGGAAGAAGACAAGCAGAGTGCTGACATCTTTATCAGGTACCTATACTAAATTGCTGAATCCTAGCAGCTTGGACCACGTCTCCCAAAGTGAAGGTGAGAACATGTGCTCCACTGTACCAGGTCGGAACATTCGAATCGACAGCATTTATGAACTACAAAGCAATGACTGTACATTTGAGGCATTGCACATGACTGGCAAAATATCGGTGTATACCTGTGCCTAAACCTTCAGGGATTACGAGCATGATGCTATGTTATGTGTTCAGGTAAATGCCGATTGAACTGCGTTCTACATCTAGTTTCGTTGAATAATGTTCTTGTCGTACTTTCCTCGAACATTTCCTACCAAAAATATTGGATTTTGGCGCCCAACGATGCCGAATAATATAGATCTGCAGGGCTATTGGCATTTAATCCATATACACGCAATAGCCTGGGTTATTGCGTATCTTTTAAATGTCAGTGGCTATCATAATTATTGTCCATGGATTAACAGTCAAATTGGTTATGGTTTAGTACAAAATTAAACCATTTGACAGTTAATTGATGGACACTATATGATGCGACTGTCATTTAAAAGATACGCAATAGCTATAGCTGCTGATCACCCCTGACGCTACGCAAATCCATGCAATCTTTTCATCATCCGTTATCAATGTATCATTGACAGAACTTCAAGAAAAGCATGCTATCTCAAATAACCATCCTTGACCGCCTCAGAGCTCCGATGGAAATAGGCATTTCGCCAACTATGTCACATGTCCATATCCAAACGGGCCAGAATATTTTAGAAATGTTCCGTTCATTGCTCTATTTTAAGTTCGTCACCTTTTTGTTCTGAAAAAATTACTTTCGTATGCATGAAATTCTTTACGAAACGGTGTTATTTGAAAATCTATCGGTGTAGAGTGCCAGTTTTTTCATTGAATACAGTTATTTATTTGCAATTCCAACTAACGGCAGATGAAATTTGACATTTGTAGACATAACCTGGATCTGGATCTTAGTAATGAATAGAATGTTCGTGGGATAATTTATGACCTCCACGCGGGCAAGATCGATATTTACTGCAGCAAATCAGATTATTATCGTATAATGCTATGGTGATGGTGTCGCAAAACGCATTAGTTCAAGCTGTGTCGGAGCTGATTTAATCAGAAGACCTATAAATATGCACTAAGTATAAATCCTCTATTTGTGAAGTCTTCTATGTAATATACTAATCCTTTACATAACATAACATCACGCCTGTGATCTTCAGAAGGGTAAGCTGAAGTGTACCCCACAATATGCCAGTAATATGTAAGCCTATTGGCATCAACATGGCACACATCCAGACTCCATGGCATCTTCTGAGAAATTCCAGAAGGAAAACACAATAACATATTTCCCCACTTTCTATGTAACATATTAATCCATTACACGTTTTAAAGATTTCAATTCCATCAAAAGTCTGAAATCAGTTGACTAAATTCAACATTTTACGTTACGAATATACTAAGTCTACAGGTGATTCGTTTAACATACATTCCAAGATCAGTGTAACTTTTATTATCGAAATAAGTTAAAAAGCCACTTGCACTTGGGTGATAGTTTCTTAACTTTAATGCCTTTATAATAATGTGTGTCTTTAACATAACATGTGAAAAGGCGGGCGTAGTAATAATTACCAAAACTTAATAATTATTATTTTTAGGTTAATTATCCATCTTCGGTTCCATATCCGGCTCCACTGGAAACAGAAAACATGACAGTGATTAGATGACCATACATATTACTAGCCGCGGCTCCGTTCGCAAGGGAAGAAAGAAAGAATATTAAAAAATAAAATTACTAATGAAACAAAAAAGAAAAATAATGTAACCGTGCGGATCTTAGTTTAACAGCTTAACTTATATCAGGGCCTGCAGTCTCTACAAAGATAGCGATCGCTTTACGACAAAATTCGGTCGCAAAGCTATAACGATGCGGATTTAAGGTGGACGTGAGCCGGACGCGACCCGCCGTTATTAGCTACCAACTTAAATCCGCATCGTTATAGCTTTGCGACCGAATTTTGTCGTAAAGCGATCGCTATCTTTGTACAGACTGCAGGCCCAGTTTGGCTTATATCCGCACTTAGCCTCTTGATTGGGCCATTGTCAGTAGTGCGGATATTATACACGATATAAATATAATGTAAAGGTCGTCAGCATCCACGAACCTTGTATCTTATTACTAGTGAAAGAAATTTTGAATTGGATCGTTAGCTTCGGAAACTACCACCTACGAACAAACTTAAAAACAAACACATTTTACCCTCTTTATCAGTTTAGATTTATGTAGGCTGCGCTGGTCTAAACAAACTGGCGATTTTCATGGAAACTCCTAAATTATTTTGTGAGACAAAGCAGATGTCTTTTTTTCTGTCAAAGATGAGAGAAATAAATGATGAATGGCTGGCTGACTAGCGTTCAGATATCATTAATCATCAGCCGTGAATGACATATGCGGCACGCTGTAACACCCAGTAACACTGCCCGACCCGGGAATCGAACTTAGGACCACATGCTGAACAGCAGTTGCGCTTGCGAACACTAGACCAACAAGGCAGTCAAAAGATACGCTTATACAAAAAAAAAATACATACCGTAATTTACTGGAGATTTCCAATATCTTCTTCAAACAATCTCTTCCCGCCTTTCAAGATCTTCTCCTCATCCCGTCCGAACTTCTTCGTGTAATCCTCTAGCCTGCTTAACCACTGGGCCCAATGTTCCCTCAGCTTATCCGGAGAGAGGTGATAGGCGTCAGCCTTGGATCCGTCAGTGTATGCTATGACGAGTAGAGCGTCTCTCACGTTGAAATGCTTGTAGTTTAAATCGTGGCACACTGCGCCGAAGTACGCGGCGAGTTGCACAGGGTTGTCGTATGTGTTCGCTATTGATTTGCGTGGTTTGTCCGATTTCTTCCATTCGATTAAGGTTGGTTTTTCTCTGGAAATTAAAAAGTTTGTGTTATTATGTGATGGTTATTAAAATTCCGATGTGTGTTTTGTGATATCAATTGGTGTGCGTAGCTCTGTGCTATAACAAGATTTCATAATTTTAAAGTACAAACTAATAGTGCTTTTTTTAACCTGTCTGTGTTACTAAATTTAAAAAATGTAAATAAATTATGTCATAGCAAAAACAGTAACGATGACCAGTTATAATTTACAAGTCTATTTAAAAACAAAAGCTTCTACGCAACTACAATTACTTAATATTGTGTAAGAACAAAATCTTTTCCAATTCATCAAAGCATTATTATTTTATTTGTTTTGTCTGTATTCTAGATATTTAAATGTTTAATCATTTCATTTCTTTCATTTTAATTTCTATTAAATTACGAGAGTATGTGTACTGGATCATGTGTACCATATTATACATATATAGCAACAATATATTTTTGTTTAAATCAATAATAATCTAATATTATAAAGGCGAAAGTTCGTGAGTGTGTATGTTTGTTACTTCTTCACGCAAAAACTACTGAACAGATTTAGATAAAATTTGGTACACATATAGTTTATAACCTGGATTAACACATAGGGTAGTTTTTATCCCAATTTTATCTTCCCGTGGGATAATTTTCGAGTTGTAGCGGGTGAAGCCGCTGGCAACAGCTAGTGCCTTGATAAATTGAAATGTAACTCGTTAGTAATACAAAATAAATAAAACTCACTCAGATATTGGATTAGCAATTTCTGAGGATAAAGTTGACAAACATAATGAAACAAGTGAATTGCGTCGTAACTCCACCGAGATGCTTTCTTGAGACGTCACTTTGTCAGAATACTACGCCTCTAATAGTCGGAAACTACGTTTTAATGTGAACGTGTGCATGTTGTGTCTGTTATTGAACTTTTATAACCCTTTGATAAGTTCTGCAGACAAGAAAATAAAATGGCTATACCTTTGCGATGATCGTTGATAAATTTTAATATTTGTTATTTTTTTTTTACATAAGAAATGTATCAAATCTAGTCTTTATATCAGAGACGGGAATGTCTAAACATCTACTACAGGCCCGCGTCATAGATCTCGGTCATAGAGAGGAGGCCTGTGGCTCAGCAGTGGGAACATTAAAGACTGATATTCTGTATGCGATTCCCACGTAGCTCGTGCCAAACACAAAAAAAAAGATATACCTACCATCTTTCAAACAAATAAAGCGAACCAGAAAACAATATATTATGTATACCACAGTCCACTACATGGTCTATTTATTCAAGATCTGTCATCAAACTATTGTTCCATAGGTAATAGAAAATTAAATATCTTTTTATCACCTCTCTGCATTGGTATTCGGAGAGTTTTGGCACGACTTGCTGTATAAGAGATTATATAAAGCAAGATAACCCTGGAGTTTTCCCTTGACATAGCCAATCTGTTATTCCAAATCGTGGATGTCAGTGACTCCTTTATCTGAGGTAGGTATTTCGTAGACGATAATGATAAACTACGATGATAATATAAATGTAAAACGTCATTTCTTTTACCGTTAATCTATTTTAAAGTCGAATAAACACGTCTTGTTTTAGAGCAAATGAAGACAGTTGTGAGTTTGTGAGGAATCTGAATTTTCTGATTTCTTCTTTGCGTGTCGTTGACAACAGAGGCCACCAACAGGCCCAGAATTAAGCTACTAGTTCGGCACTTTCAATTTTTGAGAGCTGATCAATAGAGAACAAAGACACTCAACTTCCGTATTTATAGCCACTTATGTAAGATGTGCGTTCCAATTAAGAAGGTGCAGCTTAGCTAAAATATCAGAATTTTGATCAAAACTACAATCCAAAACTGTCAAGTTTTCCCAATCAACCTAAGCGATATAGTTGAAAATCTACTAAAGAAATCACCCATTTCAAACATATTAAACAGAATTTAAATCGTGTTACTTTTACTCAAGTAATCACTTTGACTTATATTATACGGGTGTATGAGACACGTAAAGGTTTGGCAATAATAAGAATAGGGTAGTTAACAAAAAAAAAAAACTAATTAGTCCATCATATAGATTATCAAAAAATATTGGACACGTATTTTTTCTTTTTTCTCGTTAACAAACAATGAAGACGACACAGTGCTTTGAAAACTCGTGTGACGTCATACTCAAAGACATTAGTATGACATTTTTTAGCGGTCAGTGACGTCACCAACCCCCACTCAAACACGTTTGATCTTCGTCAATTTTTATTGATTTGATAAAATAAAAAATACGTATCCAATATATTTCGATAGGCTAACAGACAGACTAATTAGAAACACATTTGTTTAAGTCATTAAACATTCCTAATACCCCTAACAGAGGATATGCAGGTTCACCAGCTTAATTATTCTATCCCCCTCCCTGTCTCAACGAGGTTGTTTACTCTTATAACCAGTTTCCCTTACCCAGTTAAGTGACGCAGTTTGCCGACCTTGACGGTGGCCTAGCCCGAGGGCTTCTCAAACGAGATTGTATGCTCCGTTAAACAGCCAGTCGCAAACCAACACACCTACACTTCTTTTGCAATATGTCTGGGCACTGAGATAAGTGTATGTAAATGGACTATGGTAGACTGTTGCGCTATTGACTGATCGGTTATGAATAATTTGAATGTTTTGCAGTCGTGCATGGCGAATTAAGAATAAAATTTATTCAGTACTGTCTAGGCTTCGAGGTTTGACCTGCCGTTTTTCGTTTTCTTGGGCACCTAAGGGTCATAGCGTGATGTTAAATAGCCTATAATCTTCCTAAATAATCGGACAAGCAAATGTGAAAAATAGAAACTAACCCCACTGGTACTTTCAGAGATAACAAACGCGTTCAAACAAACGAATTATTCATCGTTAATTATGTAAGCACAGATTACAACTACTATTAAGGCTGCTTTGAGTATGCAGTCCTAAGTTCAATTTCCAGCGGGTCTAAAATGGCCGCTTTAACAGAATCCACGCAGAATCGTAATATGAATCAGGTTAAAATTCTTAAAATGGACTTAACGTCTAGGTATAACTATAAAGACCATTTTAAGAATTTTCAATTTTTCACGTTATTCATATTACGATTCTGCTAAAGCGGCTATTTTAGACCCGCAGATCAGTCAAAGTTTTGACAACTAGATTTTTTGGTACTAGCCTGGAATGCGTTGATGACGTACTATAAAAAAAAATACTGTCTTTCATATAAATTACCGCTTGCAAAACGCAAAGTACCTCTCTAGGCATAAGGGTGAAAATTGGTCGACAGTCAGTGAGTGCGGTAGTACAATGACTTCATCGAATATTTCTTTACAAACCTAAACTAACATACAGTATCGGTAAACGTTCGCCACCTGTAGAATGTAGTATTTTTGTATTTTAGGCAATAATTTTTCTCAATTCTCGCCCAATAAACACGAAGCATAATCATTATAGCATTTAATACCTGTTGGTGGTAATTAGGCACGTCTTTATTGATAACAGTTTTAATGTTTAAAAACAGTCATTTAGCACTTCAGCTACAACAAAAATGGTTCCAAATATCATAATCACGTTTTTTTTGTATTTAGAAAAAGCAGGTATGTATGTTTTGTTTGGAGGTTTGTTTTTTTTTTCATCTCGTAGGCGAGGTTATGATACGGACTTCTGCTTAAATCTTGGCTTTAAGTGTAAGGCTCCCGCCAGAAGCAAAATACTTCAAAGCTAAGCGACAACGCGCTAAGGGCACCCCTAGCGGGGTACGAGCTTCGGCTTAGAGCGTCGTTAGGGAGGGCAGCTAAGGGACAAGCTAGATCTGAGTGAGATCATTATTTATAGGCTGATTTAAAACTACTGGCTCAGCATCGCGGGCAGACTCGAGCAAGAGTAGCCGCCTTTGAAAATTCTTAATGAAAAAATCCAATAACAGTTAGCCTACTCTGGGAATCAAACATAAGACCTCAACGCCTAGCAGAACCGCTTCCCACCATTAGACAAATGAGGCGCAAACAATAACTAAAGGTATAAAGTCAGTTCTCAATACTCACTCATATTCAGCAATTGCATCAAATATCCCCCTGTACTTCAACACAGGGTGTATAACATTCGACTCGATCGCTTTCGGCGCTGATATTCTCTTCAAAACATCCTGTACCGAGACCCATACTCCTTCGACTTCCTTCTCAATGCGAAGCTTCGTCAGTGGTTGAGTGAAGTAGTTCTTTAGCGTGCTGTGGAATTTCGTGCCGACTGCCATTTGAGCTGTGGATAATGGAACAAAATAATGTGTCATGCCAACTATCCAAATAAACCAAATTGTAGCTGTTTGTAGTATCACAATAACATCTTTTTACTGTATGAAAATATGTATTATGCGGCACTTAAAACAAAACACATTTTTGTCTGTTTCTTCCGGTTTGACTCTGAAACGACTGGATCAATTTTGACGGGGCTCTTACTAGCAGATAGCTGATGTTATAAGGTTTTCTAAGCTTTCCTTTTTAATCGGATTTTGCAAGTCTTATTTTTTTGCACAGAACCCTAAGAATTTAAGAGTTGCTAACAACTAAAAATATTACAAACATGAAAAAAAAAAAAACGTTGCCGCACACTAGGAATTTCTCCTGTATCGTAGGTGCGTTCACAAACATTTAAACTCACATACACAGATACGCAGACCCGGAACAACTATATGTAAGTAAGTTATGCAAATATTTGCTCCGTGCGGGTATCGAACCCGCGACACGCAGCGCAGCAGTCCATTGCTTGAGCCACTGCGCCAACCGTGCCGTCAAACTACAACTACTTAGCTGTGACTTGCAATCATCATTAGAATCTAGAGGTTCAGGTTATAGTGGATATTTATGTATAGATAGATGTGTCGCCTTGTGTACTATATCATTTGGTGGAGCGAATTGAAGGTGCGTAACAAAAGTTGCGCGTTTTACGCACTTTCGGCACTACGAATTTTATAAGTAGGCACGACACTGACAGCGGCGCCAATTTGGAGCTCCGTGGTCGTGGCAATTGTTGTTAACCTTGATACCAATTTCATAGATGCAAAGTACGCTATGCTCAAATAGCTTGTCTAATGCTAGTATAATGAAGGAAGTAACTACTGGTCTTAATTTAAGTATATATAATTAGAGTTTTGCTTCATCATAGTATAATTATCAGCCCGGAATCAACCACAACTCGGGTCTAAGTCCGCTATTTTCTACCACACTTCCCGGGTCTGTGCGTCCCTTTACCATCAAGCGTGATAATAAATAAATTGATTGACGTGTTTCATGCAGTAATCGTAATTTGAGGTTTCTAAAAATAACATAAAGAAATCATGTGATAAAACTTTGTGGCGCCAGTGACGGTTGCCAAATAGGTATGCGTACTCCTGAAACTTTGACAGATACTTTTTATATAGCATAACATTGTGTCCTATCTTGGCTGAAAGTTCGTGGCTAAATAATACCAACAGCCCTTTTTTTCGGACGGTGGGAAATCATCCATTGACTCCTCCCGAAATGGGCAGAGCGGTAGGGTAGGGAGTGTCAGACTTCGACTAAAAACCATCCATGTTCCTTCTTAGTCGTTCGTGTCGAGTCCGCGATATATCTTTCGAACAACCCGCAGCCCTAACGGGATACCAGCAGCCCTTTTTTGTTTTTGACGGGTGGTCAATCATCGAATAATCCCTCCCGCTCTTGGGCAGAGCGAAAGGGAGTGTCAGACTTCTACAGACTAAAAACCACCCATGTTCCTTCTTAGCCCTCTATGTCGAGGCCGCGATAACTAGTGTACAACCCGCGGCCCCGAATATACCAGCAGCCCTTAAGACAAGATTGAGGTGAAGAGTAGTACCATTTCAGATTAAAAAAATGTTCTAGGAGCAACTCTTTCCGAGGTTGGCTCGTGAACGGATAGCGAACCATTACATACCGGGATGCGGAAGCACGGAAAGCCTCTTTGGTCTCCGGTGTCATTTCTAGATCATTCTCAGTCGTTTTGGGTACTCAGGGGCCCGAAAGTCTCGACTATGCTATGAGTCCTGCTAAGAGATATCATGATACCCTGCGACCCGTGTATCGGGATTGTGGAGTTCAGATAGCCTGTCAAATACATCCAATTATGGTATTTCGGTTAGACAGGACAATCCTAACATAGTTGGGCAAATACTAGCAAGGAGAAATGGCAGTAATTAAGGGCAGACCAGACCAGAACCCCGCTATTTATATGCTAAGATATTTATAACACAAAAGGGGTAGGGTGCATGTGTGCAGTTATTTCTTGTTGGAATGTGCTTCTATTAATAAATTCACTTTCAAAGACAATGGCCGTTCAATGCCGTCCGTTTTACACTGGGCTTATTTATTTATTTATTTATTTAGGCTTCAAAGATGAACAGTCAATTTTATTAGGCCCACAGAGGCTTGATCATTTCATATCTCCTACCCAAAAAAAAAAAAAATCAATTGCAACCCGTAGTTCCTCAGTTTATCGCGTTCAAACAAACACAAACCCTTCAGCTTTATAATATTAGTACAGATTAATCTAGAATTTATTTTGGTGAGATCAAAATGATCATTTGTTACTAACCATTATGGATCAATAAGTTATCTGAAATAAAGTCTTATTATTATTATTATAATGAGGATCATGCAGATTAGTGGCTGAGACAGCATCTTGAGGAAAAAACCACTTAAATTAGAATGGATTCAATCAATGGGCACATTTAACAGCACTGAAATGTACAGTCTGAGTGGATGTAGCAAAGATTTCATACAACAATAACATTGTTATAATTATGATTTATGTATGTATTCTATATTATTGCATAAACGGTACACCACAGACTACTGCCAGTCTTATTTTATCCCCTCTTAGATACAACCAAAAGTTGACTTAAAAGTTTAGGAAGCATAAAAATAAATAAAAATGATTCACAATGATAATACACTATGCATTTCTTGCATAGCATTTTTAGACTTTTAGACAAGCAAAAATATTCACTAACAATATGACAAGATTTTTGAATATTTCTCAATGATCATGCTGACATTAAGCAAAGCGTTTACCTTCACTCACTTCAACACAAAACTGTTTGTGATTTTCTGGCAAATAGCCTTCAAAAAGGCCAAATGTTATGCAGAGACTGGTAGGTAATTTGAGTGTTATCATTGCATAATGTAATGTAATCAAACTTACTTCAACGGTTTCATGTTCCTAACATAATCCTATATCTCATATCCGCCTCGACTTTTGCCAATTGCATTAAGGTTGGCTTCAGCTAGAACTCTCGTTGGGAAAAAGGCTTGGCAGATGTTGTTAGGGTTTGCTTCCAATCTAAATAGATGTAGTTGAATCTATTATGAGGGATTGCATATCTGATCTAAACAACCCAGTTGCAATAACTGAATAACACTGAATAACTGGTTTGTGAATGGCCCTGAAAGTTTGACACTGACTACTCATAATAACTGCCAAAGATCTACCTCCTACTCATTGCTATAATCCAGAATTTTAGAAACAAGGTTCGGCTTTTGCATTTGCTAAAGATCGCCTAACAAAATAGACAGAGGGACAACACCATGATCTTATAAGGCTTCCTTTTGAGAAATGGAACCCTAAAAATAAAAACTAGAAATTTTTTACATAAAATAATATTACAAACTACAGAAGCCCATAAGGATACCAGACTATCAGTGAGTATTAAACATTTAATTTTAAAAGAAGTAAGAGCTGAGCTGCTATAGAGGCCAGGGAGGTTACGGATACTAATATTCGAATACTCTCCGACAGTGCCTCAGTCCTTCAATCCCTAAAGAGCAATCAGATCAAGTCGAGACTGATACTAGAATGCCACAAGGCCCTAGAACGAATCACGGTACTAAATCACAACACGGTAACACCACAATGGATTAGAGGTCACAGTGGATCACCACAACCTAGGTATCACTGACAGCCCCCTGTGCAGAGAATGCATGGAGGCAGAGGAAACGGTGGCGCATGTGCTCCTTGAGTGTACAGGCATTACCAAGATTCGTGAGGAGACCCTTGGAACACCAAGATCCCTTGCGGATGCCCTGAGGAGACCGGGAAGTCTGATCTGCTTCTGGAGGGAGGTGGGCTGGTTGGAGTAATCGGCCACCATGGCTCACGCACAATGGTCCATTTCAAGGACTAAGTGCGGAAACCTGAACCCCATAAAGAAGAAGTAAGAGCTGAGATGACAAGCGACATATACAAAACGTTTTTACATTTACATACAAAATTTGGTTTGTGCCAAAGGCAACAGTAACTGTATGTTTTATAATTAAAAAAGTGTGTTGTTATTATGAGATATCATTGAACCTGTTTTTTTAATTGTTGCATTGTCTTTTAATGAGAGATTGGGTATCACTTTGATCTTGGATTTTTATACTTTTAAAATAGTCACCAAGAAGGGAGTAATGAAACGCAGCCCCAAATGATTTGGTAGAAGCAGATGAGAATTAGGTCTTCGATATTGAAAACAGATATTAAATGGGGTTAGGCAGGACACCTAGCTGACCAAGTGGCATCCAAGAACTAGCAAGAGAAGTGTTGGTTGCGGCGAGATGGGCAGACAATATTGTTGCCATCACAGGAATATCCTGGATGAGGAGGGCGTAAGTATGTGGAGCTTAGCACAAGCAAAAAGAGGCCTATATCCAGCAGTACCCAGCAGTGGGTGAGCGGATGATGATGAGTATGATTCACCATGATTCAGATACATGTTTATATTTAAATCATTGTTATTTAATTTTGAGAACTGGTCATAAATGATGTTTTATTATCTGAAATGAATTAATTTTTGAGGTATTCTGCTTAGCCATACCTATTTCGACCATATGGTAGGTGGTTAACCTTAATCACTATGGAATATGGTCTGAACTAAAGTTTAATTTATTTATTTGATTTAATTAGCCTAATGTTGTCACTGCTGTGACTCAGTACAAGTTAAACAATAGTTCAATAATAGAGCTCAAGATGGTTACTATACTAGCATTCTGGTAGTTAAGCAATTTATTGTAATGGAAGAAATAATTAATTTCTTTCCTATTAAATTCATGATCATTTTATTTATTTACTGACCAGTGTGGCAGGACTTTGATTCAAGGTAAAACAAAATGATGTAATTTGTAAGCAAATGAGGTCACACATACCTTGATAGAACTTTTGGAACTCTTCCTCCCCCAATTCAGCAATTCTCTCTTGTTTCCACTTCTCCAATGCAGCTTTTGAGTCATCAGTCATAGTTTTGTTCAAGATCAGTGTCACCGAAGGGAATTGCTGCGTGAAGTCATTCTGATGCTGCCTTATTTGAAGGATTTTGTCTTCACTTGCATAACCCGGCTGCGCGGGAGAGCTACGGGCTGCATTACATGATGCAGTGGTAGCTAAACCTCTCACAGTATTATTCAAGACAACACCAACAAAATTCACGCAGTGCCTAGTATTCTGCCACATTTTGTTCTTTAACACATTCACAGCTAGTACAGGGTTATACTTCACATAGCCAGTCAACATCTGACTCTGTCCACAACCATTTCTCTCTGTACTTTCTAAGAATTTCAATTTATTTTCGTTTGTAGGAGCCGCGCCGTTGTTTTGATGTGAAGTTCTATTTTTAGCTGGAACACACAGATAAAAGCGGCGTTATGCGTGCGCGTGTGTATCTCGCGGCGCCAAAACTGAAATGTCATATGATGTGAATTGGCAAGACGTGATACGCGGACGCTATTATGATACGTAGTATATACGCATAAATTGAGATCGAAAGTCAACACGACAGTGTAAACACGGCAATTATTAGCGACACAATAGGATCAGATTCTTCATGACATGAGTGATGCATTCGAGGCTTCCTCTTACTGCCTGCCGTATGTGCATTTAGAAAGTAGGTAGTAAATCCGTTCAGTAGCAAGGTTGCGGAAACCATACAATCAAATCACTCACCCCCACCCGCCTTCAGTGCACGTTTCTTCTGCTTGTTCGTCTCGAGCAAAGGCCCGAACAGTTCCTTATTCTCCTTATTATAAAGTTTGATTTTTTCTACTTGATTCAAGATAGAAGCGGGTCGAACCACTTTATTCCTGATAAATTCTTTACTGGACCTCTCAAATGAGATTCTTTGGCCTATTGTGCAAACAGGTCGAAACATTATGGATTTTAGAAAAGGACCTTTGCTAAAGTATTGCTTGTGTAGTGTAACGGTACCAAGTTATTGTAGTACAGCTGTGCTCTGTGCTGTGCTGTGAGATTTTTGAATTAAAGTAGAAGAACCAAACCAAGCAGTCAAAATCTTTCCGAAAATTATAGAAACATTTTGTCAAATTTTGTGTCATCAAGACTGTCAAAGTGTCAAGCTGACAGCACAAACAATTTGCAACCTTGGTGGCCAATGACAAATCGCTATTTGAAATTAGAATGATGAATGTTGCTATTATACAAAAATTAGTAAATACTTTTTTACTATTATTCTGGAATAAAAGGAATTAAATGTATTTAATAAAAACAATGAATTGTGCAAATAAAATGATCTTTTCATTGAATTTAACCAATAATTTCAATGCTATGATTTCATGAAAGTATTTTAGATAGAAGTTTTGTTCGATGTACTCTTCATAGATGCCGCTGTAAACTTTAACATAAGACTTGGTACTATACCGCTAGATGTCGGTGTAAGCGCTATATTATGCGACAAAAATGAAAACTTATCTTCGTACCAGCATTACCTGAATGGATCTTCCTCCTACATTTGATCGGGTTATACCAAAATATGAATGAAACTGTTAAAACACAGTTAAATGAAAAAGCTAGTTTATAGGTCCAATGTATTGGTGTGGTGTATGCCGTCTGATTTCGGAGGTGTTATAATACTTAATTTGGCGGGAAAATGGATATCGCGGGAATGTTTGTAGCGGCATTTGAAAAACGCCGGCTAGACGCAGCTTGTGTGTCGTCGGCTCTCCTCTCGCAAGATCGAAAGTTGAATTGTTGAACAGGTGGTCTGGACTATTGGGTGCTAGAAAAATAACGCAAGCACCATATTTGTGCCATTCATTTATTTTTAATAATGACAAATACTTCTATTATCTATTTAGTGGATTGATGTGAGAAGTAGAGAAGTGCCAAAGAAGTCCGCAGGATTTTACTTTGATATTGTAAGTATATTTGCCTATTCCTATTTGTTTGATTTTCTTTTCTGTCATGGTTTACAGGAATAATATTACCTTTGAAACGAAAAAAAATTAATTAGTAAAGGGCGTTAATTTTGTTGTTTTTCTAGGACAGGTTACTTAAAAGTTGTGAGAAAAAACTTTCAACCTATTGGATTTTTTTTAAACCATTCCTTTCACAATAAAATGTATTGTGACGTACCTACATAGGTAACCTAAGCCTACCACGACTTGTGGGTCATAGGGACCCATTTTTTTTCGAAAATATTTTGGTTTTGACTATTTATTTTTATATTTGTATCTACTTACTTTCGATAGCTTGAAATATTTACCTACTTTGCCTAAAAAATATCACTTTTAATTCAGTAAGTATAAGTCTGACCTTCCGCTCTGCCCAAGAGCGGGCTTTACAGCTTTCTGAATATTTCACAGACTCTCATTGTGGAAGGCCTTAATTAAACGCAGCTAACTCCGTTTGATTTCTAGGCCTTCTTGAAACTATAGATTTTCTGTTATTCATTTTCTAGATTATGGCAGATTCAATTAATGTAGGTACGTTTATCTCGACGAAATCCCAGAGAAACAATATAACTGCACTGCACTCACACTGCACCATTGTCTGAGCGCTTTTCTGGTGGTCGCCTCTGTTCGTCCTGGTTTTCAGAAGTTGCAGTGGTTTAGCAATAGTGTGGTACCTAGACATGATTTTCCGTACTTATAGCGCTGGGACAATAAGTACTGAATTTAAAAGGCAGCCCAGTAAAGTTATTAATCTCTGCTTTAAATAATTTTTTCCTATTTTAGCCATAACGACTACCTACGCAGATGGTCGTTAATATAATTAGGGGTATGCCTATAAATAATACTTTGATCATGTGAAGTGACTTCTTCAAAAATGTTACAATTTTACAATTTAGTCGTGCTATTTGGTGACTGCGCTTTCAGTACATTTATGGGTGCACAAGTCCTGTTCTCCTAAGTCCGAGTCCTCGCCAAGGAATCTTTCAAAGTCTTATATCATCGGCTACATCAAATAAACGGTATCTACTTATGTAATGGTTTTAAAGCTCTGTATCTAAGTATATAAACACTTTTCTTAATAGTTGGTTACAAAAAATGCGAACAGAAACCTACTATGTAGGTAGTGTTTGAAAACTTCGGCAACGTGCAAGCCTTTGTGTTTGACTTTGGAGTGGCAAGTTCCATTGAATATTAAAGAAAATCTGCTTTGCTAGAACAATAATATTACGTTACTATTGTTTCGTCACTCGCTGGTACGCAGTTTGAAGAATTTTGGAAAGCATTTTGTGTTTTCAGAAGTGGGGTAGGATAGGCTACATAGTTTTGCGGCATATTTCAGTGTCAGAATACTTACGCATTATTTTGGTTGTTACATCCCAGTTAAAGCAAACCGACAAGCGAAACTTTTGTTTGAAACTATCTTCCTGACAAGTTAGTTAACTAAGTAGGTACTTCTAAAAAGTCATAATTGCCTTTATGCCCATTTAATTTTATTTGGGGTCGACGCAGTTCGTCTTGTTCTTCCATATTTAATTATAACTCGTCATCTCGGCAGTCACCTCCTTACTAGCCAAATCATTCGTCACACTGTCCATCCATCGTTTCTTTGGTCTCCCTCTACGCTAATAGCCATCTACATTCATACTCAACATTTTCCTCATTTCTCCGCATCATATGTCACGACAGCCGATTTATAAAATAAGTTGAACAATGATAAAGTTAGAAAGGCGGTGGCTCTTGAGAGCACGAGTACGAAAGAAGCACTAATTAGTATAATTTAAGACATGCTAAGTACGCGATCCCAATAAATTGGGGTAAGGGCAGGAGAATGATGATGTATAAGACGGGGATGATGTTTGCCATCACACCTGGAAATCAATTTATTTTGCACCAGCGCGGCAGCGCACACAAAATTAAGAAAGAAAAAGAATTTATTGGTTTCACACAGAACAAAACAAATTAACAAAAAAATTAAGATTTATTTAATTAAAAGATCCGATGAATTGAGAACCTCCTCCTTTTGGAAGTCGGTTAAAAAGTAAACAAATGAGAAACACTTAAAATTAGGACATTTATATACATTAAATATGAATTAGTCACGTACGAAGCGAAAAGGCCACTATCTCAGCATGGTGCTGTTACATTTATGACAAATGTCACAGCGCTGTATTCTGATAGGGCCTAAAGGTGACGCCACGTTCACGGAAAAAAAAATCACAATAAAATATAATAAAAACAATACGGAAGTCAGTAGTACCTATGTGAAGATAAATCTTTATCTAAAGTACAGGTTTAAATTAGAAAGATTTAAAAAAAATGATCATTTTACTGACAACCATAGATACTTCGCTTTTAATCCTGATTTTGGTATTGCATGACTTGACATAATTATTATGACGACTGGACCTTACTTACCTAATGGTTTTTATAAAGTAGCATTTTTAGTATCATTATTGAAACATGAAAAAAAAATATTTATTTGTCCCAAAAAAGCAGCATTATTGGAGACTTTACTTTCTCGTTTTTTTATTTTTGTATACCTGGTGTGTTAGTTTAGTTTAAGTGGGCTTTTATCCGCACTTAGCCTCTCGATTGGGCCATTCTGCGTGATGTTTAGAGAATACCTACTCCAACCAACATAGGTCGTCCCAGAATTGTAGCAGCCTTCCCAGACTACTGCAGGCTTCCGGGTGAGTTAATGGGGATCGTAGAGTTTCTGCCCGGTAATCTGCCACGCTCGTGCACTCTAGGAGTACGTGCCGTGGCGTTTCTTCCGCCTCCATGCATCCTCTGCACAATGGGCTTTCTTTTACACATATGTTATGTAGATGTTTGATTAAGGAACAGTGACCTGTTAAAATTTCTATGATTTTACGGAGCTTGTCTCTTTTGAGTTTGATGAGATTGTGAGTAAATTTCATTGACGACTCCGGAACTGCATCTTTTGTTTGCATGCATCCTTCACTGTTTCTTCATTTGGTGAGGTGCCATGTTTTTATTTGGGCCTGAGGTATGGGCAGTACTGGTTTCGGTTCAAATACTGTATCACTCGAGCATCTCTTGGCCAGGTCATCTGCTGCGTCGTTACCCAGCGAGTTGCTGTGTCCTTTTATCCATTGCAGGGTTCGTGTTTGCAATCGATTGGAGTGCATTGTGGCATTCGAGATTAGGACAGAGGTAATTGTGTTGTTGCGTTGATGCGCTGTCTGAGATGATCTTTATTTTAACGTCTCTGACGTCTCTGGCTGCAACTGCTTGTGTCGCTCTGGTGATACCGATACATTCGGCTTGGAAGATTGTATTTAATTTATCTAGGGTATTTGATATTGAAATTTTGAGATCATTCGAGAAGACTGCTCCTGTGCCATGTGAGGTCTTGGAGCCGTCCGTATATATCATAACTTCATTGATCTACTGCTTCCGCAGAGTTGGATGTCGTAACTTCTATCGAACACATGGTGGCATAAGGTTTTATCCTTATGCGCCTCAAGGAGTGGTATTTCCTTGAGAATCCCCTGTAAAACTTTTGAGTGTGTTGTTTCTGTATTTACTTTCCATAGTCCCTTTGATCTTGGTCTTAAGGCCGTTGCCTGAGCTTCCTCTTTTATGACCAGATCGAGAGGTATTAAATTTAAAAGAAACTCTAACGCTGCTGATGGATTTGTTCTTATATGCATCCAGTAGCTGGTACACTGGCTAAGCGTTGCAGGCTCTGGAGTTTCGTTTTCACCGTAGTCAGCTGAGTTCTGGGCCACCATACAACTGATCCTTAGGCAATAGGTCTGATAACTGACGTGTATATCCAGAGTGTGATCTTTGGGTTAAGTAAGACCCAATCTCTTACCAACTAGTCTTCTAAACTGATTAAAAGCTATACAAGCCTTCTTTGTTTTAGCCTCTAAGTCACTCGCCCAGTTCAATTTGTTATCAAGAATTATGCCCAGATATTTCACTTGTGTTGATTCTCCCTTGTAGACTCTCCCTGAGTCTGGTGTTGAAAAGCTTTGGTAGTTGTAATTCTGGTAACTTCGTTTTGTTGGTACCTGGTATGTTTACTTACATTGTAATTTTTAATTTATTCAAATCGCTGTAATTGGTCAACGCAAGTAACTTTGTAACTAGATAGTTTTATACATGTGGAAGCTTGTAATTTGAAAATCCCTACTTATGCATGATATTTATAATTGTGAAACAGGCCGTAAGATTACCGAAACAAGTACCTACAATCTAAAATTGCTCCCTTTTGATCTGGATACATGCAAAGCTCGAAAGTTCTGTTCAAAAGCCATTACAAGTAAGTTTGAGAAATTCAAAGGTCCTAAGGGCTTTCTAAAATATTATAACCTACTTACATAAAAGGAGATAGATATAATAAGACACGACAGAACAAATAACGTGGATAGGGACTTAGGAAGGGATCTAGTTATTTACTTAAATTATCAATGTCAATTAGCAGCGTCGATTAATGTCGATCAATTTTACCAAAGTCGATTAGGATTGATAGTTTATTGGTGTGACCGTCGCACTGCCAAGTCATAGGTTTCGTGTTCGAACCCAAGACACGCACCATTGATTTTTCGGATTCATGTGCGTATTGTAATAGGGATGATTCCGGACTAAACATAATATGATTCTGTTTAGTTCGTCAGATAGATTTTCGAAAAAATGTTGGATACCTGTTTTTTGTTTTATCAAATTAATCAAAACTGAATAAGATAAATCGCGTCAAAGATGAGTGGGGGCTTTTGACGGCACTACGAGGGTAAATATGCAGTGCAATGTGACGAGCTATGTAGTATCACACGAGTTTTCGTAGCACTGTATCGTCTTCATTTTTTGTTTATGTGAAAAAATGTGTCCAATTTTTTGGAAATCTATCTGACGGTCTAACTAGATATTTTTTGTCAACGTTTAAGAAAAACTTCGTGTAGAAACGTTTTATTTAGACCTTTTTTTTATTTATGCATGTCAGTTAAAAAAAAATACTAAGCCTGCATCATCAATATTGCAGCAGGTCAGACAGTTAATCTGTTTTAAATCTAGATCGTGAAAGCGCTAGGCTAAAGATGAATAAGTCATAGTTTCAGCTCGAAGCACACCTTTGAGGCCTAACTTTTTACATTCTGGAGCATAGCTTCACAATGTAAAATAGTTAGGTTGCTGGTTTTACATTTCTGAAGTTCCTCCGAGTTCCATTTCTGTTACGTTAACTTAAATAGCTTTGAAATATAATATTATTGTTAAATTAAATGGAAATTGTGTCTGAGTTATTCCATATCTAGTAAGTGCACTTGCACACTTTCCTTGAGAATTCAGCTGCAGGCTACATCATTCCGATAAGTCAACTTTGAGTTGGGAAAATCACAGATAGTCAAATAAATTATCCAGCGGGACTTCGCAGACTTGATGGTTATTTTATGATATGATTTAAGTCAAATAAATTATAGTAAACTAGCTGATGCCCGCCGCTTCACCCACGTGGATGTCGTGTCGGTTATCGCGATCAAAATTAATCTTTTCATCCCCCTTTTCAACCCCTTACAACCCTTTTTCGCAATAAAAAGTCCTATGTCTTTTCTTAGGCTCTAGACTATCTGTGTACCAAATTTCATTTCAATCGGTTCAGTATTTTTAAAAAGAAAGCGCAGCAGACAGATAGACAGACAGACAGAGTTACATTCGCATATATAATATTAATTTATTTTATAATAATAATAATTAGTAAATTAGTAACTATTAGTAATATTAGTATCAGTCAATAGTAAATTAGTAAGGATTACTAAGGACATAAGTTTGTTTTAATAAATTTAACTAACAATGATAAGGAAACACGTCGAAGAAGAGAGTTAATTAGCTTTTTGAAGTTACTACCCTGAATAAATAAAGTTAGTTACAAAGATTAAGTTGATCTCATTATTCTTTTAATTAATACCTAGGTAAAATGAAAAAAAAAATTGGTCCAACGTGAAAAATAGCACGAACATTTTTTACATTGTGGTCTCATTTATATCTGCATTCTACCTGGAGAGCTTGCAAATGAATGGCCAGCATGGAAAAAAGGAATGAAAAAACAGGGTATAATAAATAATTCATTCATTCAACAAGATTTTATGCCTCTAAGTATCCATTTAGGCAGTTTACGAGACACTTGTGTGACGAAAGAGCTTCTTGATTACGTGAAGTAACTACACAGTTCTTTCATTCATTTAACTAATGTATAAAAACGGGTGTCAGGCCAGCGATAAGATGGTGAAAGAAATTAATTAAAAAATGGAACCATTCAGTGCATCGTGGAGCAGAATTTTAATTAAAAAATGTCCGCTACGATGCGAAAGGAGATTTATTTTAGCATTTTTTTTGCGGCCACACTTAATCTAATTTCATGTTGAATTTATTTGTAGTAGTTAGGGTAGAGATTTCATTTCTCTTTTAACAAATGCTTTCAAAAATTTAAAGAAAAATAACGAAAATGGAAATTATCAAGGGATTATTGGTTGACACAAATGACTGACGCAGAGATCCTACTTTTGTCTTTTATAGAAAAAGCGAAACATTATTTCGCTCATAAAATGTAAACACATCGCCGTCATAAGCGTAAAATAGATTTATATCAACGACGTCATTTCTGTCATCTTGTGTTAATATCTCAAATGCCATCACCATCCCCTAATAAAGTTACGAGGGATAAAACCTTTTTCAGATATAAGCTTTCAGCAGATCTAGCTATAGGAACGTTTATCCCTATTACTTGACGGTACATAACGGGTGATAAAAGCGAGCCTCATAAGTCTTGGGCGTAAAACTATCGGTCTAGTAGTTAGTTGAATTGTATAGCAAAGTGTAGGAGTAACTCCAAAGCTATCAAATGCTTTTTACACTAAGCCACAGGACCACGAAAGTCTTAAAAAAAGCGCTGTGTTAGGTATTTTCAACTCTTGATTCAGCGTTGAGAGCGGTTTCCACAATGCTATTCTTTCTTTCTTTCAAGTCAGGAAGTTTTTAAGGGTCAGTTCGGGACAGTCTCAGTTGATGTCTACAAAATCAGTGTCAGTAGCGTGCATAAAGTCCTCAAGTCAAAACTGCACTACTACCCTATGCACATTAACGACAGTCCAGAAAATGGGACCAGTAATGTAAGGCATTTAGATAATGTCGCCCAGAACCATGTGGCGTTCATACATAGTCCCAGCTATTAAACCCCGGAATTTATTGAAAATGAACCAGAAATTATCGCTACGTGAATTCGCATGTTAATGCGGTATCCATGGCATTAGCAAACACGTTCTATATGCAACACTGCATTCCAGAAAATTTCTGTACGCGGAAAATCTGGAGTGTATTCGGATTCCGATTGCAGCAGACAGATTCCTAGCAAAACTGAATAAAACGTTCAGGTTTGGTCGTAATTCTGGACAGGTATATTCGAATGCTTCAAAAAGTTCTGGGACAAAGTTTTTTGAAAATGTTTCTAGTTCAAAATTTCGAATAACGGTGAACGAAAAATTGTTGTAATGACCTAGTAACAGATCGAAGCTCCCGAAAAGAAATCTACTTTATAGGAAATTAAATAATATTCGAAAATAAATTAATTGGGGTAAGTCATTTCGCAAATGATCGAGGGCTCCATTCATATGCTCGTTTCCCTTAATGTATTGGAAGATGGAATAACCAAAATAGGTTTATTACCTACTTTTCAACATCAATGGCCAGTTGTCAGGCAAGGAAGTAATTAGGTTAAGCTCTCACTGTCTTCCTTCATAGCCACTGATAGACAAGTAATTACCCAGAAATAAATGTTCATTTTTATTTGGAACTAAATCTTCCTTTTTATCGGGTAGGTCAAACCCGGAAATGATTCTCAGTTGTTGGTATTTTTTTTTAATTAATTTCTCGGAACCTCTCCGAATCCTCTTAACTTGGATGCCAATATTTTTGTATAAAGAATCCGTAATAATATTATGAATCTGAAATTACTTTCTTCTTTTTAGACCATAACGGTTGTTCCGGATTCGGATAGAATTTTCCACACATATACCATGACCTGAAATAATATAATCATCATCTGCCTAGCATATTCCCAACTATGTTGGGGTTAGCTTTCAGTCTAACCGGATGCAGAATACCAGTATTTTACACGGATCGATTGCTCATCGGGGGGTCTAAAATGGCCACTTTAGCAGATCATATTGTGAATTGCGTTATACAGCGTAAAATAGACCTATCACAATAGTAACTGCGTCTGTGGACATTTAGAAAAATTAACCATCATAGAAAAATAATACGAATTGCGTTAAAATTCGTAAAATGTTCACAGACGCAGTTACTATGTTAAAAGGTTAATTTTATTATTTTTAACGCATTTCATATTATGATCTGCCAAAGTGGCCATTTTATATCCCCTGACTTCCACAACCTAGTTAGTACTGGGTAACCCGATAACCCTAGATAGAATGAAATACATCTCTCTAATTTTCATCACGATAGAACGCTGTGGCGTAACTTCCAACTTCCAAGCCGCCGAAAACTCTCGCAAAAGCTACTAAAAACATTACTTGACCAATCTTCGTTTTTGAAGTTCCACATAAACTTCAGCTTATAGTTTCCTGCGGTCACATCATCTCAATATACATTAGTAAGCATCGCCGCCCGGAGTAGACCGCTACAACAAACTATCCTACAGAGACATCGGCATAATCCCCCCGGTTGATTGGATTGTTGACCGCAGCATAATGTTATTAGTACCAAGGCGGATGCCGTGGCCTATGTTGATATTACCCCGCCAGTCTCTTAGGACCACTAGCAATATTAGGTCGGGCTAATTCCTAACCAAAGGAATACTGGATGCAAAATGTGACCATTACCATCTCAGAATTCTTTAGAACAGATCAAAATTATACTATGTCTGGACTGTGTCGTCTGAGTTTGTTTCTACTGGGTCTAGTTGAATAGGCTCGTTTTAAATGGTGATGATGGCTTAAATTGTTTTTTACAACCAAGTGAAGCAACAGCTAATTTTGAACACAATGCGTATTTAATGTGTGTGTTTAAGTGCGGAAGTAACAAGTGTGGGTAGTCAGTCTGTCCGTAACCTATTCCCGCCTTAACGGTCGAACGGATCTTGATGAAAGAAGAATGGCAGGCCTCTGTGCAATCTGGGTACAGACACCAGTACAACAAGCTAACCGAAACTGTCAAATTTCCTCAATCAATTTTGAACCGAAGACCTCCGCTGTAAAGTTGAGAATCTATTAAAGAAATTCGACAGATGGCCATAGTTTGATGTGCTTATAGCAACTTGGGTAGCATTTGGAACCCTCGTACAGTCGTCCAAATAGTTTAATGAAATAGGTCAAATTCAGAAAGATTTAGATTATAATTTAAATTCCTACCAGGTTTTTGAAACCGTTAATAGGTATGACCTAGAATAAAATAGAATAGATTCAATGCACGCCTAAAGCGCGTATTTTGCGTACGGGTGGGAAACTTATTCGATCCATCCCAGCTCCCCGAGAAAGGCCAGCAACCCTTTGGTGTTACCGGCAATCTCGCGGAGAGTACCTGCGTTACCGAAGTACTTGGTCCTAAGTAGGTATGACCTATTAGGACATAGGATACTTTATACTACGTTTCCGTGGTATAATCCATGGGCGATGTCGCCAACACAACCAAGTACATTCTACAATATAGTGAATGGTGTGCTATCGGGTAAACATGCAGCGGAATCAAAACATAGCTTTTGTTCAAACAAAGAAGGAATTTTCAAACGTTATGCAATCAAGCATACAAAACAAAACAACTTTAGGTTTGTTTTGGGAGCCCGTAGTGTTTTACTACTGGATTGAATACAGGGACGCATAAATCATTTAGCCTTTTCCTAAATAGTTCGCGTCGGCATTCAGATTAACTCTATACAGGTGAGTACCGGTATTTTACCTGGAAGGCATGCCTATCTGACCTTTGCAGCCTAGTCACTAGGTTTAATACGATACTCCTTGGTAAGACTATTTGTCAGACCTTCGGGTTACTAACTATTTGTCGGCTATATCGAAAAGGATGAAAATTGACAGCCGAGACCATCGACGCTGCAACGTGCTTTCCGAGGCACGAAGGGAACTCAGTGTTTTATATTAATGATGTCCACACATCCACGGATCAACCTTGACAAGAACAGCATAACCTTGAAGTTCGTTATTATTTAGTCACGAAACTAAACTGCATTAATAAACAGGTTTAATGCAGGTGATTCAAAGACTTTTGAACGGATATCCTTTGACCTTCGTGCTAACTATCCACCTACTTCATGCTTCTACTACATATTATATTTGAGTAATATTAGGTAGAGACAGCGTAGGTATTATACATTAGAGGAAACTAAATTAAATATTAGCTTTATAAACAGGATAAATTATTAATAAGTAATGATTTTAATGATATAATACAAGTACCTATGTACTCGTATTGTTATGACGATGCGCCGTCACGACTCCTGCGATTAGGTTTAGTTTTTTTTTTTTTAGTCTGCCTTTGCTTATCTTACTTTTGGCCACTATGTCAGCTATTTGGAGATCGGCAATTATCCCACGGGAACGTAGTTCCAGTATTAAGATTATCGTTTCTGCGTACCCAGTTCGTCTTTATGTCAAATTTCATCACGTCATGTCGTTCTTCACTTCATCTCTTAAGACTTGTGAATTTAAAAGGCCGACATATTAAAAAAAAAATGTTAATTGTATTAAAAGAGACAATCATGTTGAGTTTCTGCCCACAGTACGTGATACTAATCAAAAGGCCCTTACTTTTTTAAAAACCTTATTCACAAAGAACAGTCCCAGGATACGCACCACGAAGAGACATTTTATACCTTTGGTAAGCATGGAAACACAATTACTGTCAGGATTATCTGAGTACTATTCGGTCTTGAGAAATATAGAGAGCCGTTTAACTTCTCAAGTTAGATTAGATAGGTCAACGAAATAGTGCGGTGCGGTTCGTGAGGCATGCACGTCAAATAACTCTCGCACATACTTAATACATACTAGAAACAAATATAGACATTATATAGGTATAGTCTGTTATATTAAGATTCTTCTTGAAGCCCATTCCTTCAAGAAGAATCTGAAGATGTAAGTTTTTGACAATTTGGGAACTGAGGACAAAAGGCATGGATTGACAGACGTCTGTGTTCAGAGACCTACTTATTTCGGCTGCTTCCACAAACACCATGTGCTTTATAAAAACTGTCAGAATATTTAGGTGGACACCGCAGAGCCGCCCCGAAAAACATTTTTGTTTCATAATCTTTCAATTTACAGGTCAATTTTAGATTGTACGTTGATTAGAATATAATGATTTAATTTTGTGACCGCAACAAATATGTCTTTAATGAGTTAAAATCAGCAGTACAGTCCTCCAAGTTCATTTAATTCTATTGAATGACTTTTTCATGAAACAGTCACTTAATGGGATCTATTGTTCCATGCGGGTTGGTTGAACTCACTCTTACACACATCAATCATTTAAAACCGTAGGTGTAAGTCCATGTATTTCCTTCAAATCATCAAAGAGCTTTGACAAACAAACGTGGGTCTCTTTCACATAGTGGCTTCTAAAACGCGATTTGCGTCATATTTCCTTCTCGTACAACTTTTCTTTCTTAACGTGTCAAAGAAAAGAACTAGGAAATAAGATTTCAAATGTAACAATGCCTAAAGCAGGGTAATGTAAACATGCCTTTCTATCACACGTAGTAAATTTCTTGGAGTATTTGTTGTTAGTTGAGGTATGTGATAGGGAAAATAATAAGATTCAGAAGGATTGGTCGGTAAGATAGTTGATTTTCAGCTTGGCATTCATTTATTTTGTTTGTTTGTCGTGTCCATAATTTTCTATTCCATACTTGTTCTAGTAAGTCATGAAACTTTGGTCTCTTCCTAAGAGACAAAGACTATATATAGTTACTTGTGCTGAATATTGTCACGTTTGAAGCAGGTAGAGAGTGATACAGAGAGAGTGGGTTAAAACATCGATAGTGTACGGCGTTTTATAATTAACGTGGGTGTATTTCAATCGAGGAACGAGTGCATTATACAAGTCTCGATCATAACATAACAGTCTCGCATAGCCTTTTTTTTTCTCTCATAAAATGGAATACATTCTCAAAACCTCAAACCTCCAACTGAAATCCTGGTTCTTCTGTACCCTTCTATTTGAAGTAATAGTGAATACTTGAACTACTTATGTGTCGAATAGCTCGTATCCCACGCGGCACTCCACCCAGTAGACGGTTCAAGTGCTTCAAGTGTTTGTTCGGGCACCTTGCCTACAATCCATTTAATTTTAATGAACTGTATGTTGTTTGGGGTTATTTTTAGAGTTGTAACAAAGGTGCACTAATGTCCCCAGCTTTCGGCGTGGCACCATTAAATACGGCTCTGAAAAAAAAGATCTGTTGTACAAAAATGATATTGTAAATATACTATCATATTTAATTTTATGGTTTGACCTACTAGGAAAAAAACACTACTACAACTAAATGAATGCCAGAATATTATCCGGTTTAATAATTTCTGAACCTTTGTTCGTTGGTTTTATCCACCATCCATTTAGGTGTATCGTAAATATTGATACCTTAACAAAAACGTACTTGTTACTGAAAACTGGCCTATATAAAGTAAACTATGAACATGTGTTACACAATCGACTGATAAAATAACATCTTAAGCAGGTGGACTGGGAGTTTTCTATGAACTAATAATCCTTTGTTCTGATACATATTAGTAAACTGCACACACATTTCATTCAAGTTTTTCGTTCACTCGTGGAAATATTTTCAGTTCCGTAATAGGAGCCCAAAAATGCAGAATAACCAACGCGGGTAGATCCGCGTAAAAATAAGTGGTGAATTTTTGCTCAAAAGTTTTCCCAACCGCGGCTGTTTGTAAGAGCTAGCGAAATAAAATAAGATGATGTGACCGTTTCCTCTAAACTTTAATTTCCGTTGTGTTTCTTAGCTGCGCCTGCAATGTTTTCCTTTATGGCGTAGGTCTCATTTATTGCGGTAATGAGCGACATTTAAAGCTTTAACTGTTTCATATGAGACAGGAAAATATAATGTTACTTGTTTCAAACGAGCACTCGTTTTATAACGAAGTTATTTAATAAAGCTCTTTCATAACCCTCGTTAATGAAGTTATTTTGTAATATCCATTTTCACATTTTGACAAAGCGGAAAATGTGATGTACCTGCTCATTACAAAGTTTTAACAAACGTTTATTTCATTGAAATCCCAGGACAAAGCTACGGAACTCTTGAAAGTGTGGAGTTACGCTGAACACTGAAACCACGCCACTGCAAAACATTCTACAAAGAAACTACTACAATAGGTTACATACATTTAAATTATTATGTAGTACACGGTTTGCTACACTAGGGATGTTTCCGGGCTACAAAAAAAAAATGTTTAGCCCGCCAGTTACATTCTGGACAAGTATTGAATACGTGTTTTTTGTTTTATCAAATTAATAAAAAATTACGAAGATAAAACGCGTCAAAGAACATGAATGGGGGCTTGTAACGTCACTTTCCAGTAAAAAATGTACCTACTGCAATGTGATATGACACGAGTTTTCGAAGCACTGTACCTATATCGTCTCAAATTTTTTGTTAACATGAAAAATGAAAAATATGTGACCAATTTTTTTTGGAAATCTATCTGACGGACCAATTAGTATTTTTTTGTCTTCTACCCTACTTTATTACCTTAGTTATTCTGTTTAAAATTCCGCTTGTCGAATAGTTCTGGAATATCGAGCGCTCGTAAATTTCCCCCTGGAAAGGAATTCTGCGAACTAGGACTATCTATCTTTTCGATTGTGCTGAGTTTGGGCATAGACGGATGGTAAGCTAAAGACTTTGAATTAATTGCAAGGCCATCAATAGCTAAGTTTAACGGCAATTTGTGGTTGTAATTTATAGTCTATTTGGATATCATCATCATTTCCTTCGTCGTTGGTCTTGTGGCAGCAAGCGCGACTTTCGTGCACGAGGTCCTGGATTGGATTCCCAAGTCAGGTAAAGTTATTGGGTTTTTCAGTAACAGCCACGTAGTCTAGATTTGTGCCCAATAGGGTATTTCACCACAAAATTCTAATTCGTCCGTCTGTTAGATTATTGAAAAATATTGGGTTTTTTGTTTTATCAATATAATAAAAAATTACGAAAATAAAACGTGTCAAAGATCATGCTTTTGACATCACTTTGTGGGTTAAAAAGTACTAACTTTGTGACGTCACACGACATGCCACGACTTTTCGAAGCACTGTACACTCGTCCTCATCTTTTGTGAAAAAAAGAAAAAATACGTGTCTATTTTTTTTGAAAATCTATCTGACGGACTAATTAGATTTTTTTGGTGAAATACCCTATTGATGGCAATAGGCTCGACCCCTATTACATGGACATTAAATATAACTGGCGAAATGTGAGTGTACTAATGGGTACACGTCTGACTAACCCTTCGGGGAATACAACCGTGATGTTTTTTTTTATGAAGAATATCATCATCATCTTAGCCAATAAGCAATCTATTGCTAACGGAGGCCTCTCCCAAATTGGGCATAATAGAGTAGTATAAATCAGATAGTCGTCTCATGAATTCTCATGCAAATACATAAAAGAAGCTGGCAATTGGCAATTCATATTGACAAGAACAATAGGGTCGACGTCTTTAGCTCCTTTTAACTTCAAGCAAGTCATGAAACTATTGAAGAAAACTGCTTTAAGTAGTGCACTTTATCAACTTTTGAATGCCATAAATAATTATTGTTGGGTTCTGAGTTTTGCTTTGGCAGTATTTAATTATGTCAAACTTTTTTCAATGGACGACAAAATATGGTTTTGTTTTTTTAACGGACTTGCAAAAAGGAAGAGGTTCTCTGTTCGTGTGTTTGTATTTTTTTTAATGTATGTCCAAGCATATCCGTCAATAATTGTGGACCGATTTTCAAAATTATTTGTGAATTATAGAGGACAGTCGTAGTCGCATGCCACGCTTCCGCTCTTGAGCAGAGCGAAAGGGAGTGTCAGACTTCAACTGACTAAAAACCACCCATGTTCCTTCTTAGCGATAACTTGTGAACAACTCGCAGCCCCGACGGGATTAGTAATACAAATACAACAGTTCTTTTAACAAAAATTAAAAAGACCATAATTTGCCAAAAACACACTCATCAACTTCGTTATTAAAATGGCCTCTTTGATTTGCCTAGCAGCATTTTCCCTGATATAAATCAAAGTTTATGCTTGAAAGACGAGCTCGCTTCATACAATATATCCCGGCGAGAACAGAGTTATCGACAACCGCTGCAGTTATATACATAATTTAACCTGCAACCACATGTACTGACCTACATGCATCGCCCCAGTTTGTCTTACAAGCCTTCCTTTCGTCAGTATATTTTTACTGAAAGTAAACGCTTTAGTAAGTACAGGAAGTGCTCTCACTGAGCGGCGTTTTAGTGTATTTAAAATGAAAGATTGAACTGAAACATTTTTTTCGCGCTTGCTTGCGTTTCTAAGAAAGCGAGTTGCGTTTAAGATGCTTTTTAGTGCAGTCGTTGGATTATCTCTTTGTTTCGTTGTCCGATTTATTTGAAGGTCTGTGGCAGCTTTGTGAATTAAATCGGTATAAGGTGAAGTTGAAACATATTGTTGCCACTTCTGCTTTCAAAAGCTTTTAAGCTTTGATGTCAGGTAAAACATAAAGTTTATTCAATTATTATTTTATTTCTGTTGTTTTTTTTTTTCAATTATCGTCTTTATTGCTTCGCTTCTTGAAACTTTATGGTCCTTCCATATGCATAGGGAGCAAAGAAAATATTCGTTAGAATTGGAAACTTTTTAGTAAAAGCTTTGTTAATCACCTAAGTTAGACGTAATTCGCCTCTTCGTGTCTAAGCAATCTAACGTGATGTAAGCCACCATTTATCACGCTAATTTGGAGGGAACACACTCTCCATACAAATGTATTGCCCCTTTTTAATGTTCCGTACCTCAAAAAGAAAACCAAGGCCAAGTGCAAGTCGGACTTGCACATGAAGGGTTCCGTACCATTGTAGTAGATATTGAAACATTTTAGGTAAGGAACCCTTCATATGCATGCACTTGGCCTGTTTTTCTTTTTGAGGTACGGAACATTAAAAAGGGGCAATACATTTGTATGGAGAGTCTGTTAAGTACCCTTCATGTGCAAGTCCGACTTGCACTTGGCCAGTTTTTTTCTATCTGTATAATGCCTGTAGAGCAATCATATTTTTTTCATGAAATCAGTCTAATGTAAACACGTCCCTTAATTTTCTTTTTTTTTCAGCAACTAGGTACCTACTAAAAGTAAAGAAAATATAACGTTCCAAAAATGTCAAAAAATGCCTCATTTTTACGACTGTGATTATAGGACTACCATACCGATCCGAAAAGTTTTTTTATCACAAAGGAAATCGATAGAAAATCTATGGTAGGACCTCATAAAATTATTAAATTGGTTCAAGTTTCGAAAAGAAACAATACGAAACTTCTTTGACCTCGTAATTTTTTTGTGATATAATTGATCCCAGCTGCAGCTGCCCCTACTTTGCTGGGACAGACTTGACCTCGCAGGCCTCCCTCTTAACAGGAATGTAATGAAGCTTGACATCGCGTGCTCAAGCGCATCAGGCACAATCTCTTCTTTTGCATGCCGCTGATTGCAACAATTGATTTGCTTGTTCTGATTCTGTTCTACATATAGGGTATGTGTATGCATGTTACTTGTGTAGGATGTATTGCAAGTATTGTGTAAGAGATTTATATCTTCGTCAGAGTCAGATGATGATCTATCCACTTATAATATCAGCCACGCGAGTCCATCTTCAACGTTGTCATTTATAGATGTCAGGTAGTAAGTGGCCTGAAAGTGTTATAACCATTATTACCAATTAATAACTGGATTGTGGAGTTCAGATATGCAGTCTCTCCTGCATCCGGTTAGACTGGAAGCCGACTTCAGCATAGCTTGGATAAAAGGCTAGGCAGATAAAGATGATGGATATCTAAATATCAGAAGAATCAATGACAGCGATGATGTCTTGAGTAGATGTCCTCAAATGCCAAACGCACTGAACTTTAAGGAAGTTTAAGTAATTGGGATGTTAACAAAAAAAATCTGATAAGTCCGTCATATAGATTACCAAAAACCCTCCTTGAATTAAAAATAAAAACCTACTTGAATTATTGATAGATAAATGTTATTACTCCGTAAGAGAATTTCTAGATGACAATACATTGAAGCAAATCCATTGAATTAATAATTTGTTAATTTGACTTAAATATTGTACTAGTTTAATCATAATATATTGAATGACAATTAGATTGGATGTATTGTAATTTAATTTAAATATATATTTACCAAACTTGTGACCTATGATCCAAAATGAATTATTTAAATTTGAAGTCCATTAAATGTTAATCTGACATAAATATTTTACTATTTTGCCAATTTCATCAAAATGTATTGCATGACAGATTTGATGTATTGTAATTTGTATCTTAATTTTATTGTTGTTTGATCTCAATTTTATTTTATTTATTAATTTCTAGTATTGTATTGTTTTTGCCGAACTTGTTACATAAACTTTGTATGCCTCAATGGCGGGACATAGCTGACACATGTATTTAACACAACATCTTATGAACCTATGATCCACAATAATTATTTTCGACGACACGGTTGGCGCAGTGGTTGAGCGATTGACTGCTGCGCAGCATGTCGCGGGTTCGATTCCCGCACGGAACAAATATTTGTGCGACCTACAAGTATTTGTTCCGAGTCTGGGTGTTTTTCTATCTATAATATGTATGTATTTACAAAAAAAAAAAAAAATGTATATAAGTAGTTTATCAGCCATCTCGTTACCATAACACAAGCATTAGGTTGCTTAGCTTGGGACTAGATGGCGTTGTGTGAAATGTCCAAGGATATTTATTTATTTATTTATTATTTGAATTGGAATTTGGAAACAAAAAAAATATTGGCCACGTATTTTTTCTTTTTTCACGTAAACAAACAATAAAGACGATACAGTGCTTTGAAAACCCGTGTGACGTCATATTCTAAGACATTTGTATGACATTTTTCCAAACGTAATGCCAGTGACTCCCCTGGAGGGCTCATTTGCGATATGTATGGCGGGACGGCTCTTGAGCTCTATGATATATGTGGGTTGAATGAGTTAAATAAATAAATAATTTAAAAAGAAAGATGAAAATAATGTCGATATTCTATTCCAAAAAATATAACTTTTTTTTAAAGCCACTGAGCACTTTATGTGCCTACTTATTCTACTTTGTCAATTCCGTTCTCAAAGTGCTAGGCTAATAAGAGTGGGTAATGATTGGAAAAGTGGACTGTGAACTTTTTTAAACATTTACTTCCACTTTTTCGTCCATTGCTTTTGTTAAACACAAAATATAGCGTATATTGAGCTATCGGTATGACCTTTTTTTTTTTTTTTGGCGGGTGGAAAATCATCGAATAACCCCTTCCGCTCTGGGGCAGAGCGAAAGGGAGTGTCAGACTTCTACTGACTAAAAACCACCCATGTTCCTTCTTAGCCCTCTATGTCGAGGCCGCGATAACTAGTGTACAACCCGCGGCCCCGACGGGCGTCGGCCCTTTCGGGCCTCTCCCATGTTGCTGACATCTCTTTGAGGCGCGCGTGGAACACGAACGTGCCGTCGACACAGCCTGTTTCCGTCGTAAGACGGACGGACGGCGAGTTAGCCCATCACTTACCGTCCACAAGCCTGCGTCTACGGTGGCCGGAGGTTATCGCGAGACCCCCGACGCCCGGAGCGCCTCCCGCGGCGGCTGGGAAGAGAGGTTCTCTCCCCCTCGCGTTCCGCCACCTCCTTCGCTAGCATCACTGCTTTGCGGAAGGAGTTGACGGCGTCCCATTCCTCCTCGCCCCGGACCATGGCTTGCACCAGGGCAGGGCGCGAGAGGTCGCCGCCCCCGATCGCCGCTACGAGAACACGGCGGGGCTCCGCCTAACCTCCACTGTGTGCTCCACCGTGTCCTCCGGCCGATCCTCACAATGGTGGCATCCGGGCGTTTCCTCCCGCCTGATTTTGTGCAGGTACCTCCCGAAACAACCGTGTCCGGTGAGGACCTGCGTCAGACGGAAGGTGAGGGCGCCGTGGCGCCTCTCTAGCCACTCCTCAAAGAGGGAGCTATCGGTATGACCTCAGGTATGACCCTTTAAAATCCGTAAGCCAAAATTAAACTAATTTTAATAACGAATTTTGCACAAGGGTGACCACCTATTACATACCAAACTTCCTCAGTGTCTAGCTCGGCTGTCAATGTCAATTGTAGATCTTTGACAGTCGTTAGGTAGTCGGCAAGTCTTTCAATCAGTGAATACCGTATTATACTGTGGTATTACTCAGTACTAACTAGATGGTTTAAAAACAAATATTTTACATGGAGCGACTGCATTTGTATGACCTACCATACAAATGCAGTCGCTCCATGTAAAATATTTGTTTTCAGCTGCATCCGGTTAGACTAAAAGGCAACCCCAACATATTTGAGAAAAGACTAAGCAGCTGATAAACTTAAATAAAAGTCAGCTTTGCATTTACAGAGCTGTGCGTTGATTAATGATGATGATTATAATGGATCATGCCCCATATAAATAAAACTTTAATGTATGACTCACTCATATCTCGGCATGCCGCTCTTTTGTTTGAATAGAGAAAAGAGTAACTCCATGATAACACGACTACGCTTGTAAAGCGATAAGAACTTTTTTACAGTAGCCATAGACAATATCTCTTTTGTATTCAGATAACGGAATCAAATTCTGGCAACTGACAGATAAAATTAATTACTAATTTATTTGTACTTAGAATTTTGTTGACATTGTTCGAGAATAAAAGACGAGCGGTGTATAATAAATAGCTTTAAATTGTGAATAGTGTTGTTTTCGCCTACTGTATTGATTTTATTATCATGCTATGTTCCGAAACTAATATGTTTGAACCTATTCACACAGTTATTTAATGAGAAATTCGAGATTGAACTTTGTCAAGTAAATACATATTATTGCTCGTGACGAAACTACAACACTTCAATAAATACCTAAAGAAAACTGCACTATCGGGGTTCCAAGCAACCAGGAGTTTATATTTAGGCTTTCGGTTAAGTACCGTTACTTAACCGAAAGCCTAAACTCCTGGTCCAGAAGACATACCCCAATTTTTACTAATACTAACGATAGTATTAGTAAAAATCGGGGTACGTATTCTTTATTCTAAGAAGAAGATTAATTATTAAGCTAGTTTTAAATTATGCTATACATACTTAAACATTTACTATCATTCTTATTATAAGCGATACACCATAGATACAATCACGGGTAACGCTAGTCAAGATCACAATGCGTCCATACGATTTAAAGCCAGAGATAAAATATTTTGAACATAATGCAACAAACTTTCATCCAACCCATAAAAATATAACATAAACAAAACCCGTTGAAAGCATCACAATAGCATGCGCCCTATATTATAGACACATAACATAGGTAACGTCTTCTCCCCATACCAAACTATAAACAAAATACACAAAACATAAATAAATACTAACGCAATGGTTAGACAACACGTGAAAACGGTTCAACGGGTTAACTATCAGTTAATAAATATCCGTAACATGCAGTTACCGAGAATCTGTGAGCATAATCTGGTTAAAATTAAACTTTACGCAACGTGGTCTGTTACGCACATAAAGGGAACTTGTGAAGATGTAAACAATGTTACGATTCAAGGGTGTTTAGTTTTGAACAAAGTGAAGAGAGAGAGTATTATGGATAGAATAGAGAGAAGTATACCCCCAAATAAACTGACAGAAGGGCATGAGGCAGCAGTAAAGAATCAGCAATAGAACAAAAAGTAAGTACTACAAGGCCATCTATGACAAAAATTAAAAAATAACATCAACATCCTGAATAGTGCAGTTAAAGTATTCCGTAACTTAGGACAGTATGTTATAAGAACCCGACAATAACTGTCGGGTAGTAGCCCAACAGACAACACCCATCTTAAACATTATAAAGGTTCAATTCCAATCTAGAAAATTAAGTAAATAAATCAAAATAAAATAGCTTCACTTCAGACATATTATTATATAAATCAGTTCATAAGTCGTTACTATATAAATCAGTTCATAAGTTACTAACCTATTGTGCATAATTTCTGATATCTTCCGACAAAACGCGAGTCAATAGTAAGGGCCATAATTTTGAAGCAAGATAAATAATTTGATAAACCAGCTTTATTCTAAATTATATTAAACTGGGCAGTATTCAATTAAAGCAAGAAATTGAATAGGCTCTGACCGTCTGAACCATTAGCAAGCACTTTCCATCTAATTAACACAGCCATCTTCAAATCATTACAGTATTACGAATAATAAACGACTACTTAACGATGCTAACCGAAGCTAATCATTGCTGCCGAGAAAAGTTCCAGACTAAAACAAAAGGGAGTAGGTCAAGCAATAACATGGGTCAACGGTGCTTGGATTGCAAATGGCGAAGTGCCTACAGTTGCTACCGATATCAAGCAGAAATGTTACCTTATAGAGAGCCCCTTACCTGATTCTATCCGAAATATTTGATCTAGTTGTAGGAGGACCTACTAGAGATTCGGGTTTAGCTAATTTCGAACCAAAGGTTTTCAAATCTGAGTAAAGGGACCAAAGGGAATAAAACTTGACATTTTGCTCATTTTATAGGGATATTACTTTGATTTGAGAAAGAATGGGATCACAGTCATAAAACTATGATAGTCATAAAACTATTACGTGACTGTTTTTTTTTCAGCAGTGGTGTTGTTCTAAATTCAGTGTAACTATAACAATTACACATGTTTCATCCCTTTTAGTAGTTGGTCACCTGGAAAAGAATAAAAATAAAATAATCATCATCATTTTAGCCAAAAGACGTCCACGTGTCCACGTTCAAGTGTCGCCATATTGACCGGTCCTGTGCGTCTCGCATCCATTAATAAAATAATATCAGCCTATCTTCTTCTTCTTCTTTATGGGGTTCAGGTTTCCGCACTTAGTCCTTGAAGTGGACCATTGTGCGTGAGCCATGGTGGCCGATTACTCCAACCAGCCCACCTCCCTCCAGAAGCAGATCAGACTTCCCGGTCTCCTCAGGGCATCCGCAAGGGATCTTGGTGTACCAAGGGTCTCCTCACGAATCTTGGTAACGCCTGTACACTCAAGGAGCACATGCGCCACCGTTTCCTCTGCCTCCATGCATGCTCTGCACAGGGGGCTGTCAGTGATACCTAGGTTGTGGAAGTGTTTATTTAGTGAACAGTGTCCAGTGATGGTCCCTGCCACCAGACGCAGGCTGTCTCTGTCCAGGCGCAGAAGGCGCTTGGTCAGCTTTGTATCCAGGGATGGCATAGCATCCTTGGATTGCCTACATCCTGGTGTCAAGGTCCACCGTTCCTCCGCTTGTATGCGAGTGTGGTCTTTTAACCAGCTTCTTAGCTGCTTGAAAGGGATGGGCACAATGGGTTCGGGTCCGTACGGTTTTGTGCTGGATCCTCTTCTGGCAAGTTCGTCAGCCGCATCGTTTCCAAGTGATCCACTGTGACCTCTTATCCATTGTAGTGTTACCGTGTTGTGATTTAGTACCGTGATACGTTCTAGTGCCTTGTGGCATTCTAGTATCAGTCTCGACGTGATCTGATTGCTCTTTAGGGATTGAAGGACTGAGGCACTGTCGGAGAGTATTCGAATATTAGTATCCGTAACCTCCCTGGCCTCTATAGCGTGTGCCGCTTGGATAATACCTACACACTCTGCTTGATAAACTGAGTTGAGCGTTCCAAGTGGTTTGGATATCTTAATGTTTAGGTCGTCGGAGAACACCCCGACGCCTGTCCCATTTTCGGTTTTTGATCCATCAGTGTAAATCCTTAGCTCTCTTGTACCTGAGTAGTCACACCACTCCTCTATGAGCTCTATGTTGTAGTGTTTTTGAAAGCAGTAGGTCTTCAGGGTTCTGTCGATGGGTGATGCCATCAACGGTTGTTCTTTGATTGCACCTTCTTTGATGCGTGTGTGTTTGATTCTAGAATCATTTCTTAGGGTGCCGGATACTTCAAGTCTGAAGGTCGCTATGGCCGCTTCCTCTCTTACGACGAGGTGTAGGGGAGGTAGGCCCAGCATCACCTGTAAGGCGGCAGTGGGGGAAGTTCTCATGCTGCCGGTGATTGCTACGCAGGCAAATCTTTGTAGTTTCTCGAGGTCTTTTTGGGCTGTACTTAGGTTGGTCCTGGGCCACCAAACCAAAGACCCGTATGTAATAATTGGTCGGATAACTGTGGTGTATAGCCAGTAGGTGATTTTGGGACTTATGCCCCAATTTCTCCCGAGGAGTCTGTTGCATTGCCATAGGGCTATACTGGCTTTCGTGATGATGTAATCAGTGTGTTTTGCCCAGTTCAGCTGTTTGTCCAAAAATATACCCAGGTATTTGGTTTCAGTCGATAGGCTTAGGGTAGTCCCAAAGAAGCTTGGCAAATGTAACGTTGCTAGCTTCCTTTTCTTTGTGAAGAGAACGAGTTCCGTTTTGGTAGGGTTCACTGCTAGTTTGTACTCCTTGCACCAGTCTTCTACTATTCTTAGGGCTTGGTGCATAAGGTTGCATAGCGTGTTTTCGTGTGTGCCGTTTATTATTATGGTCAGATCATCAGCATAGCCTACCGTGTAGTAGCCTCTGCTATTGAGGCGTTTGATGAGGCTGTCTACTACGAGGTTCCATAATAGCGGCGAGAGGACACCGCCTTGGGGGCAGCCCTTCGCCACTATTGCTCTGGTGGTGCCGTTTACCGTAACTTGGACGGCTCTCAGTCTGAGCATGTTTGTGATCCATCCTCGCAGGGTCGAGTCCACACCGTGTTTCTCGAGGGCTGCGTTGATGCTGTGGAAGATGGTTTTGTCAAAAGCGCCTTCTATGTCAATGAAGACAGCTAGTGAAGAGCATTTGTGGTCCACTGCACATTCGATCTTGGAGATCACACTATGCAGCGCAGATTCTGTTGATTTGCCTGTCGAATACGCGTGTTGTTGTTTGTGAAGTGGCCGCTCCCGGAGAGGTCCGTCCCGAATGTGTCGATCACAGAGTCTCTCGAGGGTTTTCAGTAGAAAAGATGTTAGGCTTATTGGCCTATACGCCTTGGGTTGTGTGTAGTCTGGTTTGCCTGGTTTGGGGATGAAAATGACTTTCACCTCTCGCCATGCAAGCGGTATATATTTCTGTGCTATACAGGCTTGGTAGATGATGGTCAGCCATGGCGTTAAAACGTCTACTCCCCATTGTAGCAGGGCGGGGAAAATTTTGTCTAAGCCTGCGGATTTATATGGTTTAAAAGTCTTTATTGTCCATTCTATTCTTTCAACAGTTACTATGGTGCGGGCTCTGGCCCAGTCTTGGTCATTTGGTGTGTGCGTTGGTTCACTTGCCCAGGTTCTGTCCTCGGAGAGATTGCAGTCTGGGAAGTGCGTTTCCAAAAGGACTTTACTAGTTTCGTGGTCCGACTTGGTGTATGTGTTGTCTGGGGTTTTCAGCGACCCGAGGGTGCGATCTTGATCGGTAGATAGGATCTTTCTCACACGCGCGGCTTCGCTGTTCGATTCAATTTCTTCACAGAATTTCCGCCAGGCTGCTCTGCTGGCATTCCTGACTTGTTTTTTGAAGGAGTATTGTGTCATCTTGTATGCGTCCCAGTCTTCTGGTAGTCTGGAATTTTTGGCTCTGTTAAATTGTTTTCGCATGGTTTGCCTAAGCTTACTGAGTTCCGCATTCCACCAGGAGTTACCTTTGCTCTTGGTGTTTGGGTCCTTTAGTTTGTAGCAGGCGTGGTAGGCTTCAATTATAGATTCCGAGAGTTTTATTACGGTGTCTTCGAGTTGTTTGGGGTCTATTAGAATTTGGGGCGTTTGGTGCTGTGTTAATAGGGAGGCCAACAGCCGTTTGTAACCGGGTACATTGGTACGGCGTGGGTTGCGTCTAGGTTCGGGTTTTTTTATGTTAGCTATTAGTGAAAAGCGAATCCTTCTATGATCGGAGCAGGAAGGCTCGTTGGATACATGCCAGTCAGAGATAAGTTTCGCCGCACTTTCCGAGGCCAGTGTTAGATCGATGATCGTTTGTCCGCGCGATGTGACCCAAGTGGGTTCTGAGCCACGGTTCGCGATGTTAAGGTTAGTTGAGAACAAATATGTGCATAGTACCTCACCTCTAGTGTTGGCTTTGTTGCAACCCCAAAGCGGGTGATGGGCGTTTGAATCCGTGCAGATGACCAGGCCCAGGTTGGTGTCTTCGCAGTACCTTACCAGGTCGGCCATCCCTTTTGGTGGGCAGTCTTCATCCTCGCCAGGCATGTATACCGAGGCCAGGACGATATCAGGTGCGTCGCCGTCAGTTTTAAGCCTGACGGCTGTTACGTCTCTGCAACATAATTGCGTAAGTGTGGTGGTGGGTACATCTTTGGGTATGAAGGCACAGGTTCGTGGTTTATCTGTGCCTTGTGTGTCGAGGATCAGCTTACCTCCAGAGTTGCCAAGGCCACATATTCTGTTATTGCGGATCCACGGCTCTTGGATGAGTGCTATGGTTCGGGGTTCCATCTCCAGTGTCCTGCGCAGGCAGGCAGTAGCTGCCTGGCTATGCTGGAGGTTGGTCTGGATGATATGTAGGGGACGGGATGGGGGCGGCAGTGGGGTGGAATTAGGGGGAGATTGATCCATCGGACAATACACCCCACTCTTCCAGCCCATGCTGGTCTTCGCTGGGTGCTGATGGCGAGGATGAGAGCAGCTGCTCCGTCCACCTTGATGGTGAGGCTGGCATCCTCACACCGTCAGTGTCAGCCATCGCCGTTCTGGCCATCTCCTCCTCCAGTTGCGCCATCGTCGGGTCGGCTTCAGTCGGGGTCGGTCTCGTCTGTTCAGTCTGTGTGTCGGAGGGAGGGGTGTTGGGGAAGAAACGCACGTATATCGACCCAAGTAGATACGATATCCGTCGCTCCTTCCCCAAGACCTTTACGACCTCGTCCTGTGGGATACCCAGGGTCAGGTATGTCCCATGGTTATCGCCACCGACCGATGTCGCCCTGTACAGGGACCACCTACCGATGTCATACCAGGGGTTCTGGCAGGTCAGAACCGTCTGGAGCAGCGCTATGTCCCCATTGTACCGAGGTACGAAGAGCGCCGCTCTAGTCCGGGTCGGTACGTCGGTCTGTCTCATGACTTTCAGTGTCGCGTCAGTGTCCGTCAGTCTTATTCTGGGTACATTCTGGGTCAGCCAAGTCAGGGCGTTGTCGTCCTCGCACCAAATATGTACCGTGCCATCCGCTACCCTTGGGTAACCGCGGAAGGCCGGGACTTTGGTGGGGTCGGTTCGACACGTCTCCACGATGAGGTTCTCAAGGCTGGTCTTGATGTGCTCACCTTCATCAGTCGTCATGTCTCGGGTTGGAGGCGAGAGGCAGATCGCTACGGCGAGTCGCGCAGGAATATCCTTTGTGGCCCGCGCGTAGGTTCTCTGCTCCCCTTGAGCGGCCTGGGTTCTACTACGCTTGGCGTCCCCCTGGAGCGCACTAGGTGAGGCCGTGTCGTCCGGGCGCTCTCTCTTCGCCGCTCCCTGTCCACTTGGACCGGGTTGCGGTTCTGAGGAGCCTGGCACAGAGCTTTGTGCCAGGGACACCCGGCGTAGGAACCCAGACCGTTTGCCCCGCTTCCTTTTTGTGCGGTGTTGGTCTACGGTCTCGTCGCGGTTCCGGTCGTTTCCTCCGGATGGTCCTGGTGCGGGCAGTGACCTCTCGCGCAGGGTTTCCCCTTCGCGTGCTGTTCCCTGCCCGCACGTTTCCGCGTCCGACTGCTTCTCGCGCTGGGTTTCCCCTTCGCGAGTCTGTAGCCGGTCGCGTACTCCCTTACAACTGACCGTTTGTGATACGCGCTGGCTATTGCCATCGCGGATCTTGCTCAAACGGTTGTTGAGTTCTCTTTCTCTGTTCCGGATCTTTCCGCGCTTCGTTCTGAGCATACGTACTTCGTCCACAGAGATGAAACCAGAACCATCAGATTCTGCTTCCTTTCCCGTCCCGAGAGAGTTCATGTCTCTCAGCCTTACCTCGATCTTCTCGCGCTGGAGTGCCAGCGCGCGGAGTTCGCTGCTAAGACTGGAGATTCGAGCTTTATTGTCGTCGTTGTCAGGGTTATTTGTCACACTGTTCCTAACGATGCACTGTTGCCAGGCACTCGTGGAAGGTGTGACAGTCAGGGAAGTTGGCGCAGGATTTGCAGCCGTCTTAGTGTCAGTAGGCGCAGAAATTGCAGCCGTAGACGTGTCGGAAGGCGCGTGAGCCGCAGCCGATGCTGTTGGCGCCGAAGCAGCCAGCCACGCAGAAGGCGCGGCGCTAGTAGGCAGATTGGTGCCCCCCCCCAGATTACGGTGGAGGCAGACCGACGAGTCGGTGTGGGATTCCCCGGCATTGCCGGGACCCACCTGGGGAATATTATTTTTTCCTTTCTGCGACATATTGGGTTTGTGGGCTTTTTTGGAGTTGAGGTTACCCGTCCTCATGGACCGAAAGGAAAAAGGGGAATAAGGAGGGAGGGACTGGTCGTGGGATCATGGGAGTGGGGTGTGGGGTTACCCTAGGCCTGGTATTTTGACCTTCGGGTAAAATGCTAAAAGGCGCCTGGGGGTTTTTGTTGCGTCTATTTCTTATGGAATTAGACCGAGAACAGGGTGGCAACCACGTGAAGGTGAATCCCCCAGACTTGCCTTGAGGATCTACACGACTGTAGCGCTCCCCCTCAAGACCTCGCCACCCTACCGCCTCTGAGGGAGGCAGTAAGGTAGGCCTGCATCTATACTACCAAGCAAAGCATAAGCAAGGCAAGTCGTTGTGCAACCGCAAAAGCATAAATACAGACCCCCCCCCCATATCAGCCTATTATTGTCCCAGCTTTGATCATTACGCTTCGTCAAGATGGGTTGGCGAATTTAGACATAGAAAAACATCGAAAGACAACCTGGACTTATTCCAGGATTTCTCACGATGCCACCGATGTCAGAACAAAATTATTTTATGAAAATGATGATGCGGAACAAATTTGAATACGCAAGAGAAGCATGATGAGTTGCGCTAAAAAAATATTTTGTATTACGAAGTTAACGAAAAAATCGAAGCAAAAGTAGCTTGGTACATGATGAAAACGATCCAGTTAGGTACTTCATTAATAACAATGTTTTTATCGCAGTAACAAACACTTGATCACAACGCTTTAACACAACTCTGGGGCACGCCGAAATTAATAGCTCCGTCGACGCTTATGGAGTTGAAAGTACAAAATAAACCAAAGAGTTTTTAAAAACGAAACCAAAAAAGTCTACCGTCCAGCTTTACGCTTGGTACAAAGAAGTGCAAAACAGTTAAATGATCCTTGGTTTGCGATTCTAATGTTTAATACATCGAGAGATTGAGTCACTTCAGATTTTAACGTTGGTGAGAAACAACGTGTAAAGAAAATCATCATGTACAGAAACTGCAGTTGTTTGTCCTTCATCAATAAGTTTATTTGAAACTGTTGTCTGTTTATATAATCTTCAATAGTATTCACAAGCATTTCAGAGCAGTTACTTGTAGTCCCAGATAATGTTTGTGTGTTTATGCATGCGCTGACGCCAACTTGTGCGATTGGGCCCTGATTATTTTATCCACATTAAATTCGAATGTGAGTCAATAGTCTTTGTATGTTTTGACTTAACTACCCAAACTAATATTATTATTTATTTATCTATTATTAGTACACTTACATTAGGTACAACAAGCATGCACTTGTATTACAACATGCAAACAATGGAATGGTAGCTATTAGCTAATCGGTGAGTTCGAAATTATCTTCGACAGCTGCATTGAATTTTTTGTAGGTCAAACTGGTGCGACTTCCTGTTCCCATCAATGTTATCTTATTAACAAGACCCCAAAGGCTCGTTCAAACTTATGAACACACTTTTCTTTTACGCCTCCTAATCCTTTGGCCGCAAAATCTCCCAACTTGTACCAATCTAGGAAACTTCTCTTTACGACCTCCATCCCGGTGACCTGTTTTACTAAACACCCATAAAGCCCTGCAGGGTATACTGGCCTGGATTACGTCATTGTCGTTTTACGATTGTTTTGTTTGAATTATAGCGTTCGGCTTTTTTTGGGCACTTTGCGGACATGATGATCATTGAGTGGATTTAGTTCGTTGTCCATCGTAAAATCGACAGTTGCCTCATCAAACTCAGCTCTTGGCTTGACTTAATTGCCGGTTAAGTTTCTATTTTTAAATTGATTATTTTCTCAGTGTTCGGTCTGCTTATAAATAAAAATATGGTCACGAATTTGATGTATGATTTTAGTAATCATATTAAAAGTTTTAAAATAAAAACAGATGCCATGTCCATTTAACATGTGCCAATCGACACGCCCATGTGGATTACTACTTTCTTCATCTTACAAAGTGACCTGCGTAACTACTGTTGAAAATATTCTTATCTGCAATAGGAAGAAATAATTTTTATTCCTAAACAATTCTCGTAGAGCTATCTTAAACGTGTACCATAAACTGTCTATCTCGCCTCGTCGTCTGCACTTCAGTTAGCGTATGCTAAAATTCGAGGACGTAAAAGTGAGAATATTTAGAGGGAATATAAGCTACCTAATTTTGCGAAAGACTTTATGACACACTAAAATTATTTAAGTACTAGCTGTTGCCAGCGGCTTCACCCGCTACAACTCGTAAATTATCCCAAGGGAAGATAAAATCGGGATAAAAACTATCCTATGTGTTAATCCAGGGTATAACCTATCTACATACCAAATTTCAACCAAATCGGTCCAGCCGTTTATGCGTGAAAGAGTAACAAACATCCACACATCCATTCTCACAAACTTTCACATTTATAATATTAGTAGGATAGGATAGTTGAAGCTATCTTTTCTACACGCATACTGAAATTATTTGTTCGGGAAATGGCGCTTCTGTATTTCGTATTGCTTATAAAGGGAATTCTGCCATTCAAATCTGTTGCTTGGCTTCCATATTGTTCGTTCAAGCTTTTGGCTTGACGTGACCCCATTCATTTTGCAAAACCTTTAAACATTGTCGCAGCAAACTTTTCATTAGCATTGTCATCATATTTTGTTTTCAGTGATTCGCAATATGGTGTACCTACTTTGGAAGTTATTTTTTTAACGCATTTCGTCAGATTACGCTGTTGTTTTATGCTGAAGACATAAAAATGTTAAAACCCATTAAATTATAATGAACGATTTTACTACGGAAGGTTCCATATTAAACGATATAATTCTAAAATTATGTAGGTGTTAGAACTGTAAGCCAAACACTCGGCTTTTATATTTCATGGTCTTGTCATCGAATTACTGACAGAGTGACACTTGTGACTTGTTGTGATATGTATTTACGATTGCGCATTAACGTAACAACGTGACTGTAAGTATTTACGGTTGTTTTAAAAATACACTAATAATGCATGAAGTGCCTATCTTCACCTTATCTCATAAAATTGGAAGTACATGCATGAAGATGCGTCATTACTCACATAAGAGCTACATAAGTTTGACCTCTCTTAGTTCCTCCATTAATTCTATGCCCGTATATGATTTTACAATACCAGCTAAGAAAATGTTAGCTTTATACGCATTCATTCTTATACGTACCTACTTATTTAGTCTTTGTTTTTGCCTCTTGCCTCGTCGTCTAGTCAAAAGTTGAACCGTCACAGGCATTATGTCATTTGCGTCACTTACACAGAAAATTTTAGTATATCGACAGTTAAGGCCACTACTCAGCGTGGGAACGAAGGCTGTTAGCAAATAACTCCTAATAAATACCCGCTAAAAGGGTGGGCCTGTTTACATCTGGCTATTATAAGAATAGATTGATTAATGCTCAGGTGGGCCGATGAAAAATGGTTAGCAGATAGAACCGTCTTGTATGGAAATGGTAAAGGCACGTGCGGTATTTGGTAAATTGTGGTATAGCTACAAGGAAAGAAAAATATTGGAGCTTTGAATTTTTGTTTGAAAGATAAAATGCCGATAATGAAACCGAATCGTTTAGGATTCATTATAGACATCTGCAGGCAGATGGTACAATGTCTATTATCTACTTTTACTCAAAAATGCATGTAATGTTGTCATTATTTTGACAAACTTGTTTGAGCAAAGTCGACCTTGCCGGTCTGTTTCAAGGAGCGGCCGGCAAAGTTTTGCTGGCCGCTCTAACAGGCCGGCAATGTTTTGCCGGCCGCTATTTTGACGTTTCAACGTTTTAAAAAATCAATTCAAAAAGATTTTATTTAAAACACAGCTGTTTGTACGTCTAAAGGTAAAAAAAAAAAAGATTTAAATGAAGTAATAAGTGAAGAAATAATCCAGCAGTCAAACACCGCATTAGAATTATCGCAAACTATCAGTAATATCAAACCGGGAAAGTCGGTGTTGAATTTTAGTAACTGTACTTTTCATAATTGTCATTTTAATTAAAAGTCTAGTTAATTAATATATTTTTTATTTAAATTACTTGCTGGTTTTATTTAGATTAGGTACTTGCATTTTTGAGTAAAGCACTATACAAACCTTGGCCCACAATGACTGCTTCGCTGGTCACGCTATGATTGCCTCGAGCTAGCCTAGCTACGCTCTAGGCCTTTCAGCTTGGCCATCATTGCAGCCCTTGCTGTCCTCGCTGTAAAGGCCTCGGCCTACGGTCTCGGCCTTTATCTCAGCTCGTCCATCAAGTGCTGCACGCTGACCGCGCTGTGTCGGCCTGGAGCTGCGCTACGCTGCGCTGTCGGCCATCATCAGCGCGACCAGCAAAGTAGTCATTATAGACCGCGGCAGTAATGTACTATAAAATCTCATAGTAAATTAATTCCTACTGTGCAAATACTACGAGTAAATACCTACTAAAATTATCTTTGTAACAGTAGAGACAAAGATAAAAGGAGGCGGTACTAAAAAAACTGGAATTAATCGCAACAAAACAAAAAGAACTACCATCTCTACAAGATACTATTCTTTCCTCAAACACTTAATACTTACACACAACGAACTACCCACATTAAGTTAAGGACCTCTAGGCTGTATACGCTAGTAAGTACGAGAGTTCCCTCCATACACCTAATTAACGCCCTCATCTTCCTCTGAAGACTATTTACCGCAGACCAGGCCCTACCCAACTGTCCCTTCGTCCACTAAAGTAATTGTACTAACGCGTGTAAGTGACGCGTGACACTATTACTAATGCGCATAGCAATTGTTTATATCAGTTTTATTAACAGTTGAATTAAAGGCTATATCTATTATGATTCACGTAGGCGATTAACAATCTCCTTGAAATATGATCCTTAAGGTCACTGCTAGTAGAGGCTTATAATAATTTGTCAATTCAACAAATAGGACGTTTCCGAACTTGTGTGTCACTGATAACTTGTCATCGAGGTGTCAAGTGACTGTTACAATTTTTCTTACTTCAGGAAAAGTTTGAAGAGCTGCCAATTTCAGCTTTCGTATGTGACATAGACAGGACTGCGAACTGTTACATCGTCCTTTTCTCTGCGAGAAAACTGTCAGTCGACGTTCACAAGCTCAAAAAGTTCGAAAATACAAGGTGCTAACAATTTGCAGTGTTCATCAAACGAGAAATTGTGTCGTAAACGTGAAAGGAAAATGAAGCTTCGAAATTCTTGTTTGACACAACTAATTAGACTTATTACTCTCTGTACAAGAAAACTTGCTTACAAGTTGCTGAAGCTGTGGAAGTATCATCTAGAATACAGAGTAAAACAGTTGTAAAGTAATTTGATACTATACTCCAGAATCTAATTACGACTAATGGACAAAGAGCATTATTTCTTAACGTTCATTGTTATGAGAGTGTAAAAATATTATTATCCAAATATCCTTTGAATTTCCTATTATTGTAGTCTCAAGAAAGATTGAGAAAATAACAGAATATTTGCTCAAGGCTTTATGAAAAAAGAAATATTGTGGAAAGGTGGAGTGCGAAATGAAATCTTCAAAAAGGTTTTGAATCAAGGATCTGTTGTTTGGATAACTCTATTTGCTTATCAGGCTTCATTAATCTAACTGGTGAAGAAAAATATTATTTTGTACCAATTTTACCATAATATCGTACAATATTCAACAGAACCAGGTATTGAAAGCAAGTGTTGCACTATTGCGTTTTTAGCTTAACAGGTTTCGTTTCCAATAGTCTTTCTTAGGGCACTCTCGTCTGATTAGACTGCGTTTGTTAAATTCATTCAGATAAGTACTAGCTTTCTGAACTTTTACGAATAATTGAAGGTTAAAAATTGTGCCACCTGAATCTAAATTGGGATAAAACTATCTAATAAAGTATCCTGTCTTATCCCCAGGTAATTGAAATTCGTTGAACCGCAACTTCGTTCGGATCACTTTTGAATTTATTTTTTTCAATTATGAATAGGTCTTTCTCTTTATTAATGCAAGCAACGATGCCCAAATTAAAAATCAGCCAATTAATTACTCCAGAATTAAAAGTAATCCACAGTACACGTTCAACCTCAATCAAAAGGCTTGACCATGCAAATATATTCTCCCAATTTAATCCTAATGAAAAGCGTACTATGCGTAGTGATATCAATTTGGACAATTAAACAGTCTGTGCGCTGTTTGTTACACCATTTAACGCGATAAATGGGTCGACAGACGAAATCTCTCGGTTCAGAGGGTATCATGACACTTTAGTACACATGGGACTTTGTTACCATGGATGGGAATTAGGTGAGATGAGTTGGGTCAATGAACTGATAGTTTGATCTTTATAAGGGCGCTGTTATCAGAAGATGCTTAATTCGTTTTTAATCTGGCATGGTCACTACAATTGTCATTATCACTGAAAACCGGATATTTACCATGTTTTCTAATGGTTTTGAGTTACCATTCGGCGCTGTTGCGAGATCACGGATACTGAATGTGAGACTTCTAGTACACTTTTCTAGGGAATACTCGCTAAGTTGGGTAGTTTGTGTGAACACCACTACTCGAATATAGATAGAAATTATAAGTAGACAGCTATGTCAAATGTTATCCAGTCTTTTTTTTTGGTTTGTGTAATATCATCAAATAACCCCTCCCGCTCTTTGGCAGAGTAAAAGGGAATGTCAGACTTCTACTGACTAAAAACCACCCATGTTCCTTCTTAGCCCTATATGTCGAGGCCGCGGTAACTTGTGAACAACACGCAGCCCCGACGGACAACGTTATCCAGTCTTAAGTTATCAATCGTCTTTAACAACATCCCTAGGAAGTCACTATCGTGCTTACTGGCGATCAAAAAGTTTTCTGTCTTGTGCCCTGAGACGCTCACTGTCGATCGACCACTTTTTAACCTTAATAAGGTTAAAAAGTGGTCGATCGACAGTGAGCGTGATGAAACCTATAGTTTTCACGAGGCAAAAGATGAAATAAAATTAATAACTAAAAATACAGCAACAAAAAGTACTTCAAAGCTTTCTTACTTACTCGGAATCACTGATTACTCCTACAGAAGATTTTAATTACCATCACAAAGTATGACGTCACGTCGCGTCGTCAGCTATTGAAAAGTCCTTTTATTTCGTTCATTTTGCTGTTTCTCTGCACTTAGCTGACGTAAGAACTCCGCATAAAGTTTGATGGCTACTCATAATAGAGTAGTTCGCTATAAGTTCGCGAGAGTGGCGCCTCCTGGTGGAATGATGGGTTGACCTGCACAGGTGTGGTTTAACTCTTGAGCTCGAAATTTTAATGTATATCTCGGCTGATGAATGTTGGAACTTTTCGCTTTAGCTGTCCTTTATATTTTCTCAGCAGAGGCTTTTTAAGTTATGCACGTTAACTCATATTGGATGTTAGCGGGGGGTCTAAAATGGCATCTTTATAGCAGAATAATAATGAGATCTTAATTTGAGTTTTGTTATCTTGTCAAGAATTTTAATGTGATTCATATTATTATCCTATATTGTTTCAACTGAAAAGGTCATTTCAGAACCCCTGGGCTGTGGAGGTCATTATTTGTAGTGCAATGGTATGTCACTGCAAAAAGTTGATGGATTTAAATAGTTTAACAATTTATTACATATTCTCATCATTATCTGCTTAGCATTTTTCAAACTACATATATTTGGGTCTACATCCAGTCTTACCAGCTGCAGTCAAATACCCGTTTTTACAGGACTGTGGCGACGGATCATTCCCACTAATTCTACTGAACAGTCCTACGGTAGAACTATTGGGAATGATCTGGCCTATCTGACCTCCATAAACCTCTTGTAAGACTAGTTATCAGACTTTCCAGCTTATGACTACTCGTAAAACCAGTCAAAGATGTACAAATATTAAACAAGACAACGTATTAACGTGTTTTACGAAGCTCATATTAAACTAATTACCCACTCTAAATGCTGAATAAAATATCCTAAAGATACAATGACTATGTAATCATAGTTAATTTGTACTAGAACTCTTGGAGCTCGTAGTCTTACAAATCAAACAGCCAACTCAAATATTATGTTACCTAGTTACAATATACGCTATGTTCATTTACTTACTACGTAATGCTTCAACACAAACGTTTGATAAGTAATTTAAATGCTTACATTAAACGCTCACACGAGTCATAGTAAATTAGGAGGCAGAAATTTAATGTTGACTAATGAAGAAACGAGGAAACTGACTCATTTTAGATTGACCAAATATATAAAATATTGCCGATAAACTTTCCTGCAGTTTGGTAGATGTATGATACCCACGCATGTTACTTTTGTTGACATAAATAAAAAAAAAAAAATTTGGCAAAAAAAAACCGATTTCAAAAAAACTAAATTACAAAAAGTGAAAAATAAACTTCAGAAAAAAATCAGCTTCTGAAGTAAAGTTGTAATTTTGAAGTTGGTTTTTTTTTTGCAGAAAAGTTTTTTTAATTTTTTAATTTTTAGTAACCACTTGGGAAGTATACCCTACCGAAAACAAAAATATTTTTTTAAATCGTTTAGCAATCGACGGAGTTATGCCCGAAAAAACATAAAAAAAAATATGTACATCCGAAATGAATTGAGAACCTCCTTCTTTTTTAGAAATCGGTTAAAAACAACAAAATCGGTTCATAGTGTTGTGTAGGGCTGGACAATAATCAACCACGCGAGTTTATTATTTTGGTTGGTGATGAATGAATGAAACATATTATTAAATGTTTGGTTGTAGGACAGGTTCCAAACTGTGATTTGTAGACATGCTGGGCTGTGACACCGTATGAATTTCACTGTGAATGGTAAACAAAAGAAATAAATATTTCAATTTATAAATATATTACGGGTATTGGTTTTAGCGATTTCTTAATAAAAACTGTCTGAGTCGAGCTAGTACTTGACTTGTACTTGAAGGCTTCATACTTGCACTAAGTTGAAGCGGATCTTCTAATCTCTTCGTTCCTCTACTCACAGCCAACAATTTCTATGTTGTTGATACGGCAAATATTTCTTCGTGCGAAGATTAGGCCTAAAGCAACGATGTTATTATTACGAAGAGCGACACTCTTACTCAAACTCTTGAAGATGACACCGAGTGTAGTCTGTGTCTATCTATTTGGTTGTCGCTAGATATAACACGGTTCTGTTGACAGGTTGAGATAACTATCTATTAGTCGCAAGGTTAGTGCTAAAGATAATTTAAGATCTTAATAATACATAAACTTTACGGTTGATTTTATGAAAAAGTACAATCTAATTTGATCACTAACGACAGACTAATGAATTTTGTTAAATCGAAAACAAAAAGAACAACTAAAAAACAAATACACACTCAAGCTGTCGCGAGTATTGACAGCGACCACGGTGAAAACAAATGAATAGAAGTGAGTCACCGAATTGTTTTGCGAAAATACGTGCGTTTTTTACAAAAATATTTGACGAAAGTATGTGATGGACACTAGTCGCGTCGCAAGTCACATCACCTAAGGTCGTAAACGAGACTTTATATTTGACTAGCGGACGTCACGCGGTTTAACCCGCGTAGTTCCCGTTCCTGTGGAAATACAGGGATAAAAAGCCTATGTCACCCTGGGATAGTGTAGCTTCCCAACGGTGAAAGAATTTTTCAAGTCGGTCCAGTAGTTTCGGAGCCTATTCGTTACAAACATACAAACAAATCTTTCCCCTTTTTAATATTAGTGAAGATTTCAGAAATCTTATCGTTATCAAAATTTTTCGTTTACTCCACGGTAAGATTCAGGCACCTTAACGCATTTTCCTGTTCTTGGCTTTTCGCATCTATACTTCCCATCTTCCTTATTGCATCAAACGAGCTGATAATTACCCGTTATGTGTGCGTATCTTTGAGATAAACAGAGCTCTGAACTGTATCGTATTGAAAGACGTGACATTGCAGCGTTCCCCAGGATTATGTCTACGTACCTAATAAGTAGAACAGGAACTTGGCAGCAAAAACTCTCATTAAATAGTTTCTGGTTTCCTCGCACTGTTTTATTTCCTTTTGCATTAACTATCTTTCCTAATTAGTAGCGAGGATTTCGGCTTATGGAAGCGGAAAAGGAGCTTAGTTAAGTCAGTTGTCGAGACTCGAGACAGGCATTTCTGTCTATACAGCGTGTACCAGAATGGTGTGGTCAACTTTCATTTTTTCTATCAAACTGAAACCATCATCCCAAAATACATACATACAATTGGATCGAGTAGGTATTACAGTATTTTTTTACTAAATCTCAACACAATTTCAGACACTATTCCCAAACTACTGCTTCTCTTAAAAGCCAGATTCGGACCTGTTGGTCCGCCTCCCACGAAGACCCTAAAGAGCAACAATTTAACTATCTTGGATCCTGCAACGGAATCTCGTTGCATCTAAAAATAATAGCGGAGGAGTAGGATTTTCACAAATGTGTGGTCGTATTTCATGGTGTGATTCAGACCATTAAACTAAACTATTTTTTCGATAGGAAAATACAGCTGTACCATATACTTAAGTCTAGTAGCTATTGTAGTTAGTCATTTTGAACGGGACAGCTGATTTAAAGACGTACACGCTGTATAGAAGGACTGTAAGAAACACTATTAATAGTAGTGTCTCATAGTGATTAAATCAACACCCCATTAAATTGATCCCCATTGACTCTAAAAACTAGTGTGGAAACAAACCAGTTTGTCTAATAGAGTTTATTGGACTAGATATGTTTTACGTGCAGTCTGTACCCAGCATTACGTGACCGCTCTTCTCACATCATTCGCCCTCTTCTTGTTTATACGAGGGGTCATGTAATGCTGGGTACAGACTGTACTAACTCTGTCGCCTTAGATTTTTGTGGGCGTTCAACTGGAAACTCTATGGTGAAACAAAAGAAGTGCTAGAATGTTGCTGCAGCTTCAAGATATTCGGGCCAAAACAAGAGACACGATCGCTTTCAAAATGTTGTGGTTCCACAACAATGATATTATCAATAGAATTGACATAAGCTCAGAAGCTAAAGGCCCTGTTTCACCATCTACAATGGTAGCAGATGACTTAGATTAGTTTAAACAAATTCTGTTCCGTATTTGAATTTATGAATCAGTCGCAAAATGTCTACAGGTAGTATAATGTCTACTGGTAGTATCTTTCCTATAATGTCGTTTTCGCGGAATGTTTTTTCGCAAAATGTCGCTCTAGGATTTACAAAAAAAAATTAGCCAGGTTTATAAAAAAAGTTGTTATTTTCCGATTTCTAAATGTTAACTATACCCAACAAAGAGATTTAATAGGTGACATCGTGAAATAGGGCCCTAAATCTGTTACAGACTTTTATATCATACCTAATTAACGCAAATATGACGTCACTTAATCTAGGGCTCCCGGACTAGGTACTAAGATACCGGGGATATCATTTGCCGGAACGTTTACCTAATCACTTCTTGCTTCACTTGCACAAAGAGTCGCGTGACCTAAATACATTCACGGACCACACAGAATATTAAGTCATTCCCCATTATTTTATCAGCGTGTCAGCATCTCCTTACACGTTAATGATGATGCCTAACAGGCGTTAATAGCCCTTTACGACACTCTCTAAGGGAGTGGATGTCTCAAAGAGAAAATTCAAAGCCTTGACTAGTAGAGTTAACACGGACGTGTGGAGTGGTAATATTTTGTGAATTCGAACGATTTTAAAATGGATTGAATTACTTCCTCCTCCTTCATTCTTTTGCATTCATTATTGTTACTTTACGTTTAAGATTTGTTATGTTGCGATTATTATATACTGACTGTGGGTACTTGTTACAAACATATTCGTAAACCAAACCCGGTACGGGGTTATTTTTACGAACCAAAAAATCTTTGAATGAACATAACGTTTATGACGGCCGTTCGTGTTCATGCGATTGCCAGCGACCTTGAGCGAGTGGATGGAGCTTGCATCACTCCCCGCGACCGCGAAACGCATCTCCGCAATGCATACTCGTAATTTCGTAAGGTAACTAATCGATTCAAATAGTAAGGACTATCTAGCCCGACTTTTTATCACCATACAAAGTTATGTTCGGGAATAAGAATATGCGATTAAAAAAAAAATCTATTGATTGGACTAAAAAAATAAAACACTATGACCTTAAGTATGCTGCTTGTAGAATTATTTGCCAAAAAACAGAACGATCACATGTATTTCACAGTATGGTTTTTACTCGTTAAAATATTTTTTTTTAGAGGTTTCTCTGCGATTTTTTTCTATCGGGTTAAATTTGTTGTATTATGTTTTCAATACACAATGTCACTAGCGTATATTCTGAATAATATCATATATTTTTCTGATTTTGTTTACTGCAGTGAATTAAATACTTTAACGTATTATTAAACTCGCGTTTAGCTCCTGTTCTCCCCTTAATATTCGTTAGTTCAAAAACGATCCCAACGGAACAAACTGAAAGACTTTTTGGAATCTACAAGTAAAATATCTATGTATTAATCAGCGTCCAACAAACAGATTGTTTTGTGTGTTGTCTAATTTACACAAATCGTTTTAGGGTCAGTTCGGTTACAGCCCTCCTAAGGTTCGGATTCCCGTACTGCGCCCATGGGAGCCATAACGAATCAGCTATATATGTTCCGCCGATCCTAACTTCGCAACCCCTGAGTGTTATTCAGTGCGTCAGTTTAATAACCCTTGTTTGTTTTATGGTTTCTTTAAGATATGGCGGTATGTATCAGCATCACATCTCAGATTATTGAGGGATTTCGCGATACGTTACGGGAAGTTTATCTTTACCGATACAGCGTATGTTAGATATCGATGTACACACATAAAATTATGCCTTTTTCCCATGGACCCTAGGCAGAAACCACAGAACACAACCTGCTACGATCCTTACATACTCATTTTGCCGTCCACATTTATACATCTAGTCATAAACGCATGCTGGTTAAGAGTATTACGCTCCTGGCCTTTCCGAAAACCTCACCAACAAGGCATCGATATACATTTTTTTTTTTTTTTTTTTTTTTTTTTTTTTTTTTTTTTTTTTTGGTGGGTGTAAAATCATCGAATAACCCCTCCCGCTCTTGGGCAGAGCGAAAGGGAGTGTCAGACTTCTACTGACTAAAAACCACCCATGTTCCTTCTTCGCCCTCTATGTCGAGGCCGCGATAACCGTTGGACTACCCGCGGCCCCGACAGGATCGATATACACCTTAGCAAAAACTATAGGGATTGATAAAAATGCTGCATTTTCTGTTCTGCCGGTCAGGCACACTAGCTGCAGATCCATTACTTAAATCGAAGCAAACGACAAATAACAGAGTTGTCCAGATCACGGAAAACTGGTTAGTCAGAACAAAAAGAAGCATGAGATTGATATTTTTTTAAACTAAATCGGACTTAGAGCCAAATCTTTTAAAAGTAATGTTAGTACTATCCCGATAACTCCAGCCAAGAACGTTTATAAGACAAATCCAATAATCTTCAAACAAACCATCGTATCTACGGTAAGTTGAAACTCTATCCATTTAAAAGAAGTACGAGTAGTTCCCGGAACGTAACTGGGTTTCAGATCATTGTCCGACGAAATGACGGGCTATTTATCATCTGATGCAGTTATATGAGTCACTGTATCTTCAAAAATTGTTTGTACAACCTCCATAGAGTTCAACGCTATGAGAAACGTGTGAATTCGTCAGTTTCTGTACAGTCAGCTGCTTGTCTATGTACGGTTATTTTGCCAGTTTTTATATAAATCTTATTCCTACGAGGACAAAGATCTCTATACTGAAAATCAGTGGCAAAGTAACAATAGTAAAACAGTAAAGGAAAGTATTCAAAGTGTTTCCACATTGTACTGACACATTTCCCGAAATGACGTTACGGAAAACTCTTTGTATGAATGACATACGAGTAACATGCGTGTTAACACCTGCTATGCATTACTACTATTTATTACTATTTTCAATATCCTATGAGTCATCAGGCCAAAATTACGTATAATTTTCCGTCATATTTTCTGTAGAAGACAGGGTCTTTGTAGCTCGACTCAAAGCATTTATTTCAACGAGACCATTAGAGGCATTTTGGAAAAAAAAGCGTAGTTACATTCACATTAACAAGGGATAATAATTTGCGAAAGTACTGTAGTTGCTCATTCCAAAGCGTAGATCTCTATGAAAAAGAATGGGCAAGAAACTCCATGGAAACTCTTTGAGTATCACTAAGGGCTTTTCCTGGCGGTTTTCCCAGTTCAAGTCTGTTGTTGACCGTACTTCTGGCGTAGGTGCAAGCTTTTATTATACGTTTGATGAATCACTCGATTTGCCCTAAATTTCTATTTGTTCGCTTCGAATTGTTTTCTGCTAAAAACTAAGAATAAGAGTTGACCCAGTTTATTTATAGTAGAATGAAATCGTAAACGCGTTTAATGAATTTATGGTTGAGGGTTTATGTCAAAATAGTTTTTTTTATTGTTTATGTTTTAAAAGATTGAAGCATGAATTTGTTGGCTGAGTAGTGCGGCACTGAATCTCTTCCCACGGGTATCGTAAAAGGCGAGTTTTTTTGTGTCAGAGGACAAGAAGCTGCCTCTTATGTGCTAATCCGTAATAAATATATAGCAAAACCGTATTTAATACTGTCTTGTTGGCATCGGTGGTTTACTAGACGGCATTTGGTTGATTAGAAAATTAAATCTACATTGTTGTAACAAATTGTCATTACACAAATATCTAGCAGTGCTTTTTTCCTAGCCTGCTCTGTCCCACTGATGAGCGAAGACCTCTTTGCACTCTTAACAATGTTAAATCACGAAAAAAACCAACCGCTTTTTAAGGACGAAATTACATAAGCCATTTCCTAGTACGTCAGCTGCAGACAAAGAGTGAATAATATCAATAGACAACACATTTTAGGAATTCTATCCATTTCATTAATATTTATATTAAGTACGATTCTTTAATAAATGTCAAATCTATACAAATTAATACAATTGTAGCTTATTTTTGTAAAAACAAGAATTAGGGATGTCGTGCGAAAATAATTAAATCCCTTGAAATTGTTAACAAAATCCAATTCAAATAGGGAAATAATATTTTTATAATAATCATTTCACTCGGATGAAGGTCCTTAGGTACAACTCAGTAACTAATAAACGGTTGATGTCACCCAGCAGCTTAAGCAACCAAATATCTAATTCTACTAGATACAATATTATGGTGCAGCGTGCAGCTACGTATATTTCCCCGATAATGTGAACATTTCGGTCAGAGCATCGCATCGCTCGGGGCACGCCGATATCGAGTTACGGGCGAACATGTCGATGTGGGGCAGCTGTACCTGCGATTTATTTTTCACTTTCCATCCCAAATTGATTCGGCGCTATTTCCTTTCCAATGACTTTTGCATTAAACTCTGCACCATCAATCGGATTGGAGGACAGATTGTTTTTGTAAACGATTTTTGCTGGAGTACGGTTGAACTATTCTTGAATATATTATGATGGAGTGTAGTACGTACAGTTGTACGTTGAGTTGTAGTAGGTACAGTCACAGTAAGTAGACAATTTCTGAATATTGGTTTACATGGGGATTCAATATTATGATTTTGTGGGCTTTATGAATGGCCCAGATCTTTGCCTCACCATTTACAAGGCCGCCTTTCATCTTGAATCACATGGCCCCGTCACCTGTGCACTTGATGCCCTTATGATTGACTGAATTTTGGCATATCACATATTATGAACTTTTTACTATATTATGTACTGAAAAAAAAATCTTCCTAACAAATTTGCTTTTTGCGCTACCCACGGATATGAAAACATATAATGAAAATATAAAAAAGAAATCTTATTCTAAAACGGTCTACAAATTCTTGGGACGGATGTGAAAGTTCCGTTTCTCCTTGCCTTTGACCCACTCGACCATTTTCTTTCTGCACTCCATAGAGCGCATTTTCAGGCTTAAATCTCTTGCAAAATATTTTTCTAAGGTTAACGACCCGTGAAAACGGTTTAATGGGTGCACGGCTATTCAGTTATGATGAACGATGCCCTGTAATTTTGTATCGTTAAAAATGCATCAGAAATGCTTTAATACTGAAATTGTGAATATGGTGAGGGATACACTCATTACATAGGTATATAGCCTTACGATCCTACGGTACTTACAAGTTGTTGTGACTATGTAGACGATAAAGATCAGTATAATATATATCTATGTACATGGTCATTGAATAGTCATTAGATAGTGTATCTTGTAATAGACCATTGTAATATTTAACTACATACGTCCGGCGTTAACTAGTCAAATTAAAGCCTTTGCCAAATGACCAATTCTGTTCACGACAGCTTTAAAAGTAACACAAGAAAAGAACATGTAGAAACTTCCATTCTGCCGCTGGCAATTTCCGACAGAGAAACTCCTTTTGCACGATTTCGGGATCGTTCATGACTTCAGGAACCGAATTTACCGACCAATATGTAGTAGAATCGGTAGCAAATTGGTTAGTTTTAGTCTTAATGTATAGTTATATGAAGAATGAAGAGCAAATTTCCGATAGATTCGTCTTGTGACTAATGCTGCAGTTAAACAATAGATGCAGAAACGTTTGGTTGCACATGCCAGGCGATTGATGATGCTGTTCGCGTTGAAATTATGTGTAATTAGATATTGTTGTATAGAATCACATTAAGCATAGATGCCTGATGATCAAGAATAAGTTTAATTGTGACAGATTGATCTATTTTTAACCGAATTCGAAAAAGGAGGAGGTTTTCAAATCGTCTTTATGTTTTTTTTTAACGTTTATTTCCGTCATTAATGAACCGATTTACAAAATATTTTTGTATTCCGAAGAGTATACTTCCGAGATGGTCCCATTGTCACCAAATCAGGGTCTGATGATGACGGCATCCCAGAGAAATCCAATGCAAACCTTAAATTTTATAGGCATGTGTGTTTGGTGGTTTTTCTGAAGCTTTTCAAGTATTCGCATCTAGCAGTCATCACTTCATGTTTATGAGCTGATTGTTGACTGTTGGTTAGGAGTCTGTACATTCTTTCAAGTTATCTAGGTGAGCTGATTATGGAAGGTACTACTCCTCAACAGTTAAAAGTTGAAAGCAATAATAAGGGAATCGTGAAGGTTAAGGGTTAGGTTTCTTGGTTGAATTTTAAATGCATAGTAAATATTTGTATAGGATATTACAACTAAAAATGGCAAAATAAAAAACATTTTTGCAAAAAAAATCGACTTTAAAAATACAAAAATGTGAAAAAAAAACGAAAACAAATAAGTGGAAAATAAACTTCAGAAGAAAAAAATGTTGTGAGGTCCAATACATAAGTCGGACAAGGTATTATTTATTGAGTTTTTACATCAGAAATTTCTCAGTAGCAGTCACGAAGTCTTGCGAAATGTGGGTGTAGTAATGGGTACACTTCAGCCCATCCTTTTTGAGATTACAGGTGTGATGTTAAGTTATTTTTATGTGAAATACTTACCTAATTCCCTCACAATTGCTCAGATGTGAGCTGCAATATTTTCCCGACCATCATTCATGTCGACCTCATTATTTGTAACTTTTTTGTTATTGTAACCCACAGTCCTTCATGCATTAATGTTAATTCAAACCTTGTCCAGTTTATTCCAAAATAAAACATGCTTATTGTAAAACAGACTCTATAAATATTAATAGGATCCATCTGTTTAAAAGTCTTTTATTTCTGTAAAAGTACTCGCACATTACTATTTAAGGAAACTTGTCACTTTAATATATTGTTCCGATGATTCATTGCGTAATACTTAGCCATAAAAGAAAGCTATTGTTTTACAATACTCGTGGAATCTTTTGGCACTCCGTTTGGCAATTACATAATATTAAAATCGGAGGCCATTTTCAGAGGTCCAGTAAAAGTCGTTTCGCTTGATATGTTGATAGAATGAATTTACACTTTCAAAATGGCTGAATACACGTCTAGCTTTTAAAAGCGTTTCGAAAAAACTCGTTTCTTTTTACCTAATGGAATGTTTGAATATCTTTTTTTTGTTTTAGAGCTGGACTTATAAAGTAGCAAGAGAGTAGTAGAACTTTTAATACATATTTAATAGGGTATTTCACCAAAATATTCTAATAAGTCCGTCTGTTAGATTATCGAAAAATATTGAATACGTGTATTTTGTTTTATCAAATTAATAAAGAATTGACGAAAATAATACGTGTCAAAGAGAACACTTCAGTGTAGCTTTAGGTAAGTGGGGGCTTTTGACGTCACTTTATGGGTAAAAAAGTACCAAACTTGTGACGTCACACGACTTGACACAACTTTACGAAGCACTGTATCGTCTTCATCTTTTGTTTACGTGAAAAAGGAAAAAAAAGTCTATTATTTTTTGGAAATCTATCTGACGGACTAATTACATTTTTTTGGTGAAATTCCCTACAAAAACTTTAAAATATTTTGTACTAAAGTGAATTTGACGCTGTCTAGTGACCAAAATAGTCATAATCACCATTCTTTTGTCCTTACCCTAATTTATTTGGGGTTGGATCAGCATGGCTTCTTCTTCCATAGTTCTCCATTACTGGTCATTTCAGCAATCACCTCCTTTCTAGCCGTATCATTCTTCACACATTCCATCCATTGTTTCTTTAATAGTCCTCTACTCTCATAGCTTGGCTAAGCTTCTTTGAATTATTATTTTATTTTTGAACTAGTGACCCGCCCCGGCTTCGTACGGGTGCAAAAAAGATACTAAAACCTTTCTCTTGAATCACTCTATCTATTTAAAAAAACCGCATCAAAATCCTTTGCGTAGTTTAAAAGATTTAAGCATACATAGGGATATAGGGTCAGAGAAAGCGACTTTGTTTTATACCAGGGATGGCGAACCTTTATGGATCAACGTGTCATTTTGTCCAAAGCAATGTTTCTTGAGACCTTGCACGTGCCATTCAATAATATTGCTCAGCCTTTATTGGTAGATAATTAAAGTAAATATTTTCAACTAAACTTTATTTACTACCAAAAAAATTTACCTATATCATAAATTCATAATAAATGTTTCAATTATACGCGTAATTGAAATTAAAATAACATTAGTGTAACTTCTGTTGTTGCTGATAAGAACTTTTTGCATAGTAAGTACAAGGTTGTAAGAGGTAACTTTTAGTAGATGGCATGTTGAACTGGACTCCTCAAACCAAGCGGCTTCTAATCGAATTTTATGTTATTTATCTCTGAAAATTATTACTCTTAGGCATAAATGAAAAATAAAAATTCGGTGGTGTGCCTAAAATATCGTGTCACGTGCCATATTTGGCACGCGTGCCATTGGTTCGCCATCCCTGTTTTATACTATGTAGTGATGGTGGATTTTTACATCACTGTGGACATTTATCGAGCACATCTTGCTACATCGTTCTCACATATTACACCGCCTCAACATGAATGTAACCAAAGTTTTGTAACAATATTATGATTGAAAAGAGTGTCCATGGAGTTTCTTGCCATTCTTCTAATGAGACCAACGCTTTGGAATCGGCAACTACAGTACTCTCACAGTTATTATGCCTTGTGAGTGGGACTGTAGCTGTCTATCCCCCAGTCTTTTCCTACTCTATGTAAATGACCTATGCCAGCAGTCTCTTAGTAATGGTAAAATCTTTAGCTATGCAGATGACACAGTACTAGTATTCCACGGTGAACACTGGGATGAAGCACGGGAAGCTGCTGAGACAGGCTTACGTAATATAATCCACTGGCTGGAAGCTAACTTACTAACCCTTAACATCTCGAAAACCTCATTTTTGCAATTTTCATTTGCCAAAACCAAACCTACAGAAGTAAGGCTCAAAGCACACACCTGTGAGTGTGACGTCGCAAACAGTAGCACTCCATGCCCATGTCTTCCAATCACTAAAAATAAATCAGTGAAGTACCTGGGAGTGATTCTGGACGAGGGACTACGCTGGCGTCCCCACATTGAATATACCTCCTCCCGCGTTAGAAAACTGATATGGGCGTTTAAAAAACTACGGCAAGTGGCCGAGTTTAAGCTTCTCCGGGCGGTCTATCTAGCTCTGGCTCAGTCGATCATAGGTTACTGCATAACTGCTTGGGGAGGTGCTTGTAAAACCTACATGCTACGCCTTGAGAGAGCTCAAAGATCTTTGTTAAAAGTTATGACCTACAAGCCGTACCGGTTCCCTACAAGAACCCTGTATGAATGCTGCCAAGTATTGACAGTGAGACAACTATACCTGCTCAATCTTGTATTGAAACAGCATGAAAAAACACCGGTAAATCTCGCCACCAAATACAAGAGAACCATCGGTAATGCATGTAGCACAGTCAAATGTAAGACCGCATCCGCTCGACGGCAGGGTTTATACTTATCCACTTATCTATACAATAAAATAAATATTATCCTAAACTTCAACCCACTAACAAGAATTAAAACTAAGATTAAATTAAACTCATGGCTTCAAACACTGGATTACCAACAGACGGAAAACCTAATAAAAGGACAATACCACGCGAGATGACAAATAGTTAGATAGGCAAACCAAAGTCTAAGTTGTAACCCAATTTTATCCGCCAACTACGTTCACTCACACAGTCACACCACACACCAAACGCACACACACTCAGTCACACCACACAACAAACACACACACAGTCACACTACACCCCAAAACACACACACACAGTCACACCACACCCCAAAACACACACTCACGCACTCACAGACACAACACACTCACACCTACGCTTAAACACACGCACACACGCCACACAAGAGCACGCATGCTTTATTATTCTCCATATTGGCTACTTTTGTTCTTCCTTTTACATTTTTTTTTTTTTCTTATTAAACTTTTAATGTATAAATAGTGAACATTAGTATCAAAAAAGGGGTGTAGACACTGACTTCTGTAACACAGGTCTCACCTACAGTGGCGTGCAGTGGTCCCCCGCGATGGGTAGGCTACGAACAATTGACAGGAAAAAAAAGCCACATTTACCTATACTTACTTAATATTTAAAAAAAAGTTATACGTACAATTCAAAAGTAGCACACTTAAAACATTGTGCTAGTGGGTGCTTTGAATAGTAAAAGGGGCATGAAGGTAATTTAAGTAAAGTTATAACCTGAAAAACTAGTATTTACAAAAACAGCTGTGCAAAATTTGGAACTTTGACCCCCAATATCTCCTTAACCAGGGGGTTCCCAGGTATGGCCTAGAACAAAAAAATGATCGCAGTGGTGGGGAGAACAAGTGCCCTTCGTTTGCGTTAAGGGTCCTTTTACACCCTCTATGTTTTTCTGATAGGTCATGCTTTTTGGCCGAGGAATGAAAATTATGCAAATTACTGGCAGTATTAAACAAAATGCACGGAAAACAAAATAATTTATTTGTGTGTATGCAGCCACACAGCCAGGTAAATGTTGTATAATTATGAGGATTGAAATGACGAGTAGGTACGCGATGAATTACCATATTTTTGGATTAATTCTCGTAATTCGGGTACACATCTACCTTTAGATACTACTTGAATCTTACGCTACTTGAGAAAACTTATTACCTTTAATATCCAACAAACACACATTATCAGCACAAACTTCACAAGTAAATACCATTGTTATTTGTTAGGTTACACAACAAAAAAAGTTTATACACGACAAAATTTATATTTACACTACTGTTAATGATGTTAACTGTACGTTTTCGGTTTTAAAACAAAATCGCGCTATATGCATATTGCTTGTCACAACAATGAAACAGTAATGGTTTCCTCTTACGTAGAAAATAATTTCTAGGTTATTATTGTCGATAGAAAAATACTAGCAAATAAAATTGCATCATTTTCATATCGAGTTTGTTCACAACAGCGGTCAACATTTTTATCAAATGGTGACAAGTTGACAACATTACGAACATCGAACTAAACAGGTGCTGCGCTCTATGCACGGAAGCCCGCAGTTCGCGACGCGCGAAATTAAAATTTCCATACGTTTTTGCAATTTGCAGGCCAGTGCTAGGTTGTATGTTCATTAAAATATGATTTCCGGTTTTAAGACGTATGTAGTCATATTTTATTCAACATACAACCTAGCACTGGCCTACAAATTGCAAAAAAATGCAAGTTTTGAACTTCGCGGGTTATAGTTTGGTTGTGTTGTTGCAGCCAATGACAGCCCACTCAGCTACAGTCGCAGGAGCTGCTGCGTTAAAATTGCGAAAATCTATGTATGTGTGCGGTTCATAGACACGGCCATACGCACCGATGTGACGCTGTGTGCATACAATTGTGAATGGGTTTTAGACAAGTCGAGTGTTTGTCTATAAGATTCGTACTAATCGTAGTCCTTGTCAATGAGTTTTAGTGGGACGCGAAAAATTGCTATAAGTATTTTAACAGGAGTTTGAACTTTTTTTATGATTAATTTGTACATAGTGTTATTTTATTACATCGTTAATTAGTTATAAAAAATGCTCAGTTGGTAAGGTAGGCTAAGCCTAAGAGCCTATATAGGGCGCACGCCCCTGCTCACCTAGCACAGGAGTCAGGGTTTCAAATCGAAATGTACAACTTTTTTTTCTTGTGTCAATAAAAATATTTTATTATTATTATTTTATTATTATTTATTACTGTAGCTTAGTTTATTAGGTTTAGTATTAAAATTTAGTATTTGTTCGACTATTCAAAAGAGCCTGTTACTGGCCTACACGTTTTTTATTTTTATTTTGATTTAGTCATCTACATTCTTAACATATTCCTTATCCCACCGCATCACATGACCATACCATGATAACCGACTGCCACACAACTTTTCAGTGGCATAAATGAGAAGCACAAAATATAACTTCAAACAAATTGAAGTATAACGCTATGAAATACGTTTTGTCAGTGATAAAAACTCCCAGTAGACCCACAGTATTAGCTACCCACCTACCGAAAGTAATATAGGAACGTATTTCTTTTTTGGCTAGTATATTTTCAGGCTTCATTTTCACAGTACGTTTTCGAGCATGACTGTCCAGCCAGCTATACCCTTCGTCAGCTAAAAGCGACACTCGCGCCAAATTACATCCAGATCGATTTCTTCGCTTTAGTGTGCTTGAAGGGCTTTAACACAAACACTTGTGCTAAATGTTTCTCGAAAATCTTAAGGGAAATCGCAGCGATTACTTGCAGCGATTTCCCGGTTTTGCTGGAAAACTGGATCAAGCTGAAATTTTGTCTAAATATATCTAAGGGAACTAACCTACAGCAGACAACAATCTACTACTATATCGTGCATAATCTATTATTCTAGGTATGTCTTCCAGATATTCGTAAAATATTCTTAGGCTTTTTGTGTTTTTAAAAGGTTCATGATTGATAAGACATTTATTTGTAGAAACGTGAGTACCTATACTTATAATGTAAATAATGTAGGTTGTTCATGCACATAAAACCATCTACTATGTTTTGTATAATGGTAGCTAAAATATCTTTTATTGTTCTTAAAAATCAAAATTAATTCAGTGACAGAAACAGACTCACTTCCACATTGAATTTACCAAAAGCAGATTACCTATAAATACCGCAACGATTAATTCAGGACGTCTAAAGAAAACCGTAATATAATTAAAATTTCTTCCTACGTTCATTTTTTGGCGTTTACTGACGCACCAAATTCAAACGCCGCGATTTTAATTAAAATCATCTGGTGAGATACGGAAATGGGAGACGAAGATTGAATATCGAATTACGGTACAGCTGAGGAGGAACTGTGAGAAAACTAAATGTTGCTAGCTTTATAATCAATGTTACTAAGAAACTATAGGTTTTAAAGTTGATGGTTTGTTTGGCAATCTATTGAGTCATCATCCGAAGCAACCGAAACCGAATCCTAATACCTGTATTTGTACATGGAGCGACTGCCTATCTGACCCCATAACCCAGTTAGGGGGGTAAGGTAAGGGGGGTACCCCTTGCCATGACTGGTTTTCAGACTTTCGGGCTACGACTACGACCATAGATGGATGAAATATTGAATTATGGTACAGTTTAAGAAACAAACTGAAGAAAACAAAATTTTGAATACTTGATTTGTAATCAATATTACTAAGAATCTATGAGCATAAAAAAAAACAAAAAAAGAAAAAAATATATAATATTATAAACTATCTGCCTAGCTTTTTCTCAACTGAAGACGGCTTCTGAATAAAGTTAGTCTTACCGAATGCAGATGTATAACAATTTTACATGAAGCAATGGCCTATCTAACTTTCACAACCCAGTTTCTACTGAAAATTCGGCACCCCGTGGTAAGACTGGATCTCTGACTTTCAAGATCTAGAAATGTCAACCGGGACCAACGTATTAACGTGCTTTCTGAGGCACGGAAGAAACGGGATATGTAATGGGTAGCCACCCATCCAAGGACCAACCTAGACAAGCACGGCGTAACCTAAAGATCGGCAGTTGTTATTAAGCCACGAGCTCCTCTGAGGAGGGAAACAGTAAGAAAACTAAATATTTAAACTTGCTTTGTAATCAATGTTACCTAGAAACTATTAAGTCAATGGTCTGTTTGCAAGTCTATAGAATGTAAGTGCAGATAAATTGTCTGGTTCAATATTGGTTTTGTTGGTGTGACAGTACTTTTTTTCAATAGGTACTAGCTGTTGCCGCGACTTTCGTTCGCGTATTAAAAAAGTAAAATATATTATGTACTTCTCTTTTCGAATTGGATTTTTTAAGATACTAAATTCGAGGGTTTGTTATTTTTTCACGGAAACGTAATTCTACAATAAAAAGCCGTAGTTACGCCTTATAACATCAGCTATTGGTCAGTAAAAGTCGCGTCAAAGTTGGTCTAGCTGTTTCAGAGATAAGGTTTAACAAAAAGACAGACACAAAAATTATATATGCATTTAGTAAAAAGCTGTTTATTGATATTAAAAACAGACAAAATTATCTTTTTATATCTTTTTATTACGTGGATTTTGATTTTTTATAACGATTTCTTATTAACTAAGAATTCAGTATCTGAGGTTTTTCAGTGGCCAAACTGTCAGCGTCTGGTACCGATTATGTTTTTATCCCAGTACGACGAAGTAAGAAGAAATAGTAGGAGTAAATACTAACAAAATGTCTTATAATATACTAATTTTCTCATAAATTCCTAATAAGCTTTTTGTTAACACTGGCAGGTACTCGACTCTATCAGTAGACCCCCTTTGAGGGATAGAACCGTGATGATATACAAGACAAAATAGTCTTAAATTCACTATTACTATGCCGTTGTGAAGAATTTGCCAAGTCAAAATTTCCCCAGTGTACTTTATTCGGCGTTGGCCAACGAATTTTCATCTTAAACTTAAGATATTACCCACCATCTTCTAGGCATGATTACTCAAGTTTACTAAAAGTGGGTAGGTAGTGACGTCAAAAGACTACCCTCCAAAATCCTCCCGAGAGTTATTTTCTTGCTCTCGGCTTCAGAAAATAGATTGTTTCAAGATATATGAGAGGCTAAAGCTATGTTTCTAAATGACGTAAATACGTTATGTGGTTCTATTTCGAACATGTGGTAGTATGGACGTCGTTTTCACAAACAATACTACTAAAAGTTATAATTCTGGAACTACTGAACCTAGTTTCGTGTAGGTACTTGATGGGAGGGACGAAGTCATAATGTACTACGATTTGTAGCTAGTTGCTGAAAATCGTCAATTTTGTAACGTTGTTATTATTATCGCGCCATACGCTTTATATTTTCGTTTATTCTTGTTTATATTCTCAGAAGGGAATGTAGGAATATCCGTGTGTAACTTTATAATTTTTCATAGATCCCCAAGACACGCACTCCTTGTTTTTTTTCGGATTCATGTGCGTCTTCGGTCCCAACCAAACCAGCATGCCTGGGAAATTTTGCTCGACGGCATGGGTGGTATGAAAAAATAGTTTGACTTTTATCAGGCGATGGATTGCCAAAAATATAACTTCTATCTTTTCCTTTCGAGACCCATTTTAAGGCTAAGAAGGAAACCATTGCGAGGATCGGCCGGAGGACACGGTGGAGCACACAGTGGAGGTGTGCCCCGCTTGGGCGGAGCCCCGCCGTGTTCTCGTAGCGGCGATCGGCGGCGGCGACCTCTCGCGCCCGGCCCTGGTGCAAGCCATGGTCCGGGGCGAGGAGGAATGGGACGCCGTCGCCTCCTTCTGCGAAGCAGTGATGCTGGCGAAGGAGGTGGCGGAACGCGAGAGGGAGAGAACCTCTCGTCCCAGCCGCCGCGGGAGGCGCTCCGGGCGTCGGGGGTCCCGCGATGACCTCCGGCCACCGTAGACGCGGGCCTGTGGACGGTGAGTGATGGGCTAACTCGCCGTCCGTCCGTCTCACGACGAAAACAGGCCGTGTCGACGGCGCGTTCGTGTTCCACGCGCGCCTCAAAGAGATGTCAGCAACATGGGAGGGGCCCGAAAGGGCCGACGCCTGTCGGGGCCGCGGGTAGTCCAACGGTTATCGCGGCCTCGACATAGAGGGCGAAGAAGGAACATGGGTGGTTTTTAGTCAGTAGAAGTCTGACACTCCCTTTCGCTCTGCCCAAGAGCGGGAGGGGTTATTCGATGATTTTACACCCACCAAAAAAAAAAAAAAAAAAAAAAAAAAAAAAAAAAAAAAAAAAAAAAAAAAAAAAAAAAAAAAAAAAAAAAGGCTAAGAAGGAACATAGGTGGTTTTTAGTCAGTAGAAGTCTGACACTCCCTTCCGCTCTGCCTAGAGAGGGAGGGTGTTATTTGATGTTTTGCCAACCACCAAAAAAAAAATGCTAGGATCGATCTTTATCTATGTCGCAAAATTTAGTATATAAGACAGAAATGTGTTCAAATCTATGTAAGAGCAAATGTATATCCATTTTGACGTTACAGGATTTTTTTTTAATAGTTACTAAGATCTTTTTTGAATAACTTTCAACCTTTTCACACGTTCACTAAATCATATTTTTCTGTGGCACACTTTCTGATTTACTGACCCCTATTCCTGTTACAATTAGAGTCTGACAACTGGAACATTCCAAATGTGGAACTTATTCAAAATTGAGTTATTTGTTCCATAATTTTCATATTCAATTTCCATGTTTCCATTCGCGACACGTGTCCACACATTTAACTATTTACGTACAAGTGTAAAAGTAGAGACAGTCATTCAGAGAGGACTGAAACTTAATTAAGCAAATATGCGAAACTCGCGAGACAAATTAAGCCGTGTTTTGTTTTGAAATGGAAAAATAAGGTTTAATTAAGGGTTAATATATAAGTATGTTTATCAGTTGTCTAGTACCCATAACACAAGCTCTGCTTAGCTTGGGACTAGATGGCGTTGTGTGATAGTTGTGGAATATTATTATTATTATTATTATTATTAATTACGTTTAGGAGCCCTTGTGTGTAATAAGAGCTAAAAAACTAAAGTTGAAGTTGGTAAAGCCACAATTTTTCAGTACTGAACTCTCCATTGTAATAAAGACAATATGTAAAGTACTCTCGACAGTACTTTAAAGCCTTTATTTCAATAGCTGTGCCAGACAGTTATGGCCCATTAGATCCACTTCTGACGTCCAAAAAAAAACTAGAGAATTAACATTGAATCGTAGTGGTGGTGGAAATGGTACTTATTAATGTTAGACAGAAATCATTCAAATAACGTCAAAAGAATTTAAAAGTTAATGTTCAATACCAAGATTTTTCTACCAAAGATTATTTTCTACCAACACTTTCTGGTGAAAGCGAAGGGGTAGCCCGAGAAATTATTTCTTCTTAAGTTTTTTGCTAATTGTAGGTCAGTTTCATGCTGTATCTTGATTGATATGTGATTCATGGCATGAAATTTTGAAAAACGCGGGCTACTCTGCCACCTTATTTATTTATTTTATTTATTTATTGAGAAAATTAATCATAAGTCTTCTATGCTGTGTAGATAAATCACTTACAGGCATGCACATCATAATACATTCACAATATAAGGTGAGCAATAAATCTACAAAAAATTAATTTGAAAACTAGGCACATAATTAATATTACATTATAAAATCGATTAAAAAAAAAGAAACAAAACCAAGTATAAAATTAAATGAAATTAAAATTGAATTAAGCAGATTATGTCATAACAAAACATTTTTGTATTAACAAAATAAAATTAAAAGTAAAGTAAAACAATAATCGTAATATTATGTCAATCAAATAATAATAAAATAAATCGAGATTCAATTGAAAATAAATTAATCAATTGAAAAGCATTGTTTAAAATAAAATCAGAATAAAATTCAACACAAGTAAAATATCATCATCTTAATATTTTCGGCCCAGTTTGAACTTACTTTTTGTAACTTACATTTCGACCAGACCCATTTCTAAATGTCTGCTAAAGGGAAAACAAATGTGTGGGAAATTACGCTATTTGTCTAACCTACCTAGCTGACACAACACACGGTTAGAATATCAAGGATGTGCTTAGCAATAAATATTGATCATATCCCTTAGTTAATCTCGCGTGACATGTAATAAATCAATAGAAGGTCCAGTTGCCTTCTTGAGGACGACAAATGGTTCCTGATATAGATACCGCTATTTATCTTAGAAGTGATCTTGTAACCTATGGAAAAGATTTTTCTTTTCAGTTAAAATTATTCCAAAATTCTCCCCTTCTCCTATCTCTCTTTTATCCTAATGGTTTAAATAGTAAATACAATTTTGCTATAAACTAAACTGTGTGTGTGAGGAATATGTGACAAATAATATTTAATATATAATTATGTAACCTTTATCCTTATGTTTGGTTAATAACCAAAAAAAAATTTTTTTTTGTTTTTATTTTCGAGAATGATTAATTATAAGAGTAGTTTTTTTTTTAATTATTAGCATTTTGTGTCGCACTACAGGGCAAAGGTCACTCCCATTCCTTTCCAACTCTCCCGTGTTAGGAAGGAAGTTCCTTAGATTACTGAACAAACAATTACGTTACTAGAATCCATGGCTACAGCTATGTCACAAAAAAATTAAAACCGAAAGAAAATAATTTCATCAGGAGGATGAAAACGCTTCTCTCAGCCTATAATATCTACAATCCAAAATTCTGAAAAAAATGTACAACAATCTAGATTGGGGCAGATGTTACGAAAACACGTAATAACCAATTTTGCTTGTAAATTATTGCGTCCGCAATAAAACATTACGAATTGTTATTTTATTCAAGCCCGAGAAAAGTTTATTGAACATTCCAATTTGTTTTAATGCCTCAAATATTTTTTTACATCACCAAACAGACTCGTAACGCCAATCGCTTCGATAAAATGTTCGGAGGTATGTGGGAATATCGATATAAACATTTAATGGGAAGGTACTTACTACTTTGTGTAGAAAAGGCGGCAACAAGATGGCTGCCAAGCTAGTTCACTTTTAGGGTTTCGTTACAGTTGCCATTCGTACGAATTTCTCGAGACGTGTCTGTTTTTTTGGCCTCCTGTCTAGATTTAGTCCATCCTTGGCATTTGTGGCAATAAGCTCGTCCCCCTATTCTGCCAGGGTGTTGGAATTTGTTCGAAAGAGTTACCGCGGCCCTGGAATGCAAAAGGCATAAGAAGGAACACGGATGGGTTTTAGTCCGTAAGAATTTGACCCTATTAGGTACATGAGACTTAAACATAAGTGGTGAAATGTGAGTACATCTCTGCCTAGCCCTCCAGGGATGACAGGCGTGAAATTATGTAAATTGAAGTATAATGCGATCGAGTACGCTTTGTAAGTGATAATAATTCCCAGTAGGCCCACAAAGTAACATAGAAACGTATTTCTTTAGTTCAGTTATGTTCAAGTTATGAACATGTCATGTGGAAGTATAACGTAACAAACGGTACAAATTAGAACAGCTCATAAAACAGCGCAGTATTGTACACATTTAGGCCTGAAAGTCACGCTCATGCTATTACCAACAGAACCCTCACTAGACGAGACCCAGTCGCACTTGACCGCTTTTTATATTTGTTGCCGGTGTCAAGAATCCTTGTAAAATATGTGAGTAAATAGGGACGTCGCCATTTTAGTTTTTTCAAGAACGAAGTCGCAATAACAACGTAACTTTGCGCCAAGATTTGTTCTGCAATATTTTCTTCTTAGCACTATAAGTTTTAATGAAACCTGTTTGTTTGTCTGTTATTTTTTGTTCAGACTAGAAAAAGAATCTGTCTACCCATTCTTCAACAAGTTATCCAATATACCACGGAGTTGTATGAAAATGGGAAAGTTTAAATTAAATTCGTGGACATACCCTCGGGGACAGCAGAAAGGCAGATTATTGTATTGAAGAGCCACCTGCGGGATGGCAATGAAGTTGCCAGTGTTACCATAGTTACAGAGACATGGAAATATCATCTTTATTCAGTCGGAAACGTTGAGAGAAACTTTTTAGCTTGGTGTAGTAAAAGATTTAGGAGTTATTCAATGAGTTTCAGACAAGTAATATGATGACAAAAGGTACTATCTATCTCAAAGTAGATATATAGCAAAAACAAGAAGTTTAATATTCTTGTATTTGGTATATATCTACTTTGAGAGCTTTGAGAGTAAAACAGGAAATTTAAATACTATTTAAATAATGAAGTGGCACTCTGATCGTTAGCATTCAAAGTCCATTTTATAAAAACCTACTTGCCACAATAACGGTATGAAAACCGAATACAAAAAAAAGGGCAAGCCAAGGTCGACGAAAAGGACATTTCATCAAAGTCCTCATAGTTTTTTGGGTCAACTTATTTTACATAATTTACAAAATATGAAAGAGTTTTTTTGGGACTTGTTCAGGTCATAATGGAGGAGTAGCGTCTTTTCAGCAAATTCAGGAGCAAGGAGCAGATTATTTATTCAGATATTCCATTTTTTTTTGACTCGCTGGGGACAAGGACGAACAGAGAGGACTCTTGATTTATTTATATTCATTGCAGAATCAAAAGTACAAAGCTTGTCGACACAGACAGGTTTTTGGGTTATCTTAGAGATTATTTATACGTAGTGCCTTCTAGAATTTATATATTCGACCCTATCATCCGATGTTATTGTTGGTGATAGGAATAAGCCGCATTCATCTTTATAAGGTTGGCTCAACGTAATTTTGGTATGTCATTCTGTAAATTTGTTTAAATGAGATCAACAAACATTATGTACCTAACCCACATACACGCCTGTAGTCAGAGTGTTAGGCAGATGCTTGCTTGCTTGACTTCTGTATTACAAAAGGCATCCCTAACAATTTTATAACAAGTAAAACGAGCACTGAACTATCCTCCGATCATTCTCCGGTAGAAATAGTACTAAAAAGGAAAATCACAGTAGTACCTAAACCCTGCAAGCTACACTCCAATAAAACTAACTGGGAGCTCTTCAGACAGCTATTGACAGACAAATTAGATTTAAAAATTCCTTTGAAGACGGACGACAACATAACAGAAGCGGTGGAACATTTCAATAGCTGCGTTCAACAATCTGCCTGGTCTGCTACCCCAGCTGCCGCAGACTCGTACCATAAACTAGATTACCCAACATCTGTAAGAGAACTATTAGCTGAAAAACGAAAAGCTCGGAAAAAGTGGCAAACGACAGGTTATCCTACTGATAAAAAACATCTAAATTACCTTCAAGCAAAACTGAAAATTCTGCTAAAAGATAATGAAAACCTAGGCATACAAACATCTCTAGAAAACCTGGATGCTACAGCAGAGACAAATTACTCTTTGTGGAAAGTCACTAAAAATCTTAAACGCCCGGCCACTAATCAACCTCCTATCCGTAGAAGTAACTCAGAATGGGCTTCTAGCGATGCGGACAAAGCTGCTACATTTGCTGAACATCTCAAGCAGGTCTTTATACCAAATCCAGATACAGGCTCCTCTAAAACCCGAGAAGTCGCAGAATTATTGGGCCAAACCCACCAACTCGACCCTCCCATTAATAAACTCACTTATAAAGAAGTAAAAACAGCAATTAAGGCTCTAGATCCAAATAAAGCTCCTGGTTACGACCTTATTACAGGAAAAATCCTAAGGGAGCTGCCAAAGGAAGGCATTACATTTCTCACTTTCCTGTATAATGCTATTCTACGAAGAAGTATGGTCCCTCCCCAATGGAAAATCGCCCAAGTTATTATGGTTCCTAAGCCTGGAAAAAATCCGGTTGAGGCGCAATCATACAGACCCATTAGCCTGTTACCGATACCCTCAAAAATCATGGAGATAGTTATTTTACTTCGATTATCCCCGATTATTGCCGTAAACAAATTACTACCTGACCATCAGTTTGGTTTTCGGCGGAAGCATGGTACTGTTGAACAAGTACACAGACTAGTGGAACATATAAACAAAGCTCTCGAATCAAAACAATACAGTGTCGCAGCGTTCCTGGATATATCTCAAGCATTTGACCGAGTGTGGCATGACGGACTTCTTTACAAAATAAAAAAAGACCTACCTATAAATTTCTACAACTTGATAAAGTCATACCTAAGCGACAGACACTTTTTTGTAAAACAAGGAGAAGAGTTAACGCCTTTATATGCTATCAAAGCTGGAGTCCCGCAAGGCAGTGTCATGGGTCCCACGTTGTATCTGCTTTTTACAGCTGATCTCCCTACGACCGATGGAGTAATTACTGGAACATTTGCTGATGATACAGCAATATTATCAATGGACAATTCACCAGACATTGCAGTACAAAAACTTCAAAACAGTCTCGATCAAGTATCCAAATGGCTCAAAGACTGGCGAATCAAAGCCAACGAAACCAAATCTGTCCAGGTTACTTTCACAAACAGGAAAGAGACATGTCCACCCGTCACTCTTAACGGCATACCTCTACCGCAAGAAGATCACGCCAAGTATCTTGGAATATACTTAGATAGACGCCTAACATGGAAGAAGCATATTTTCACAAAGCGATTAGCTATGGGCCAACAGCTTCGCACTATGTACTGGCTGCTAAATAAAAAATCACGACTCTCACTTCAAAACAAACTATTGATTTATAAATGCATAATTAAACCCATTTGGACATATGGCCTACAACTCTGGGGAACAGCAGCAAATTCAAATATTGAAATAATACAGAGATTCCAGTCAAAGATACTAAGAATAATAACAAACGCACCATGGTATGTCTCAAACACTAGACTCCATCACGACCTCTGCGTCAAAAGTGTTATAGAAGAAATCTCACAAAGGACAAAAGCGTACAGGAAGCGAATCAATAATCATCCGAATATTCTGGCTACCAATTTAATGAACACACAAATCGTTGCTCGCAGACTGAAAAGAAAGATTCCTCAAGACCTTCTTTGAGAGGCACAAGAAAAAACGGAGCAGTCGCTGGACGGCTTTCGTGCAAGCCCTTTAATTAAATATCATCGTACACATATTGCTGAATATCTGCAAGATTGATAGATTGCAATAAAGAAAAGAAAAAAAAAAAAAAAAAAAAGAGTGTTAGGCAGATGTGTAAAGAGAAATATTGCCGTGGACCGGACACAAATCCGGACTCCACTTCCCGGCTGCTACTGAAAAAAATCCTGATGGAAAATCCCAATAACACTTTGCCCGCTTTAGGAATCAAACCATTTTATTACCTCTGGTTGGGAAATCATCAAATAATCCCTCCCGCTCCGGGCAGAGCGAAAGGGAGTGTCAGATTACTACAGACTAAAAACCACCCATGTTCCTTCTTAGCCCTTTGTGTCGAGGCCGCGGTAACTCTTTCGAACAACCCGTAGCCCCAACGGGCGTCGGCCCTTGCGGGCCGCTTAATTGTTGCTGACTTCTCTTTGAGGCGTGCGTGGAACACGAACGCGCCGTCGAATCGTCCTGTCGTCGTCATAAGACGGACGGACGGCGAGCTAGCCCATCACTCACCGTCCACAGGCCCGCGTCTACAGTGGCCGGAAGCCGTCACGTGGCCCCCGATACCCGGAGCGCCTCCCGAGGAATCAAACCCTAGACCCACGAGACACTGATCTATCACAATGTAGTAATATTCGGAATAGTTAGTTTATCCGATTGACCATAGGATTCATTATCTGTTATAAAATTATTTGATGTCTTGTTTTATCAATACGTTGAGTTTTAAGGACCTAACTTTGCCTTTCAAAGTTCTACCTTACCTACTTACAACAAAGGGTAATTTGGTTCTTGAAACTAAAAGATGTTTATTAGGTCGTTACAAGTTCTTTTGTTCAAATAGCGCTTGGTAAAAAGTTTGACTAAATTCCTGTAATAAAAGAAGTATTAAAAAGTTGTATTAAAAGATCATCTTTTAATGACAATCAATAAGATTACATTACCTTTAGTAAAAGGATAAGAGCTCATTTTTCATTACACTCAAAATGTACAAGGTAGATGGTATTGATCAATGGTTTCGGTGGTAAACATCAAAAGTGTATCCTTCATGAAGTCATCAACCAAGAATTCTATACTTCAAAATAAAATCTAATAGAACTTTTGACACTGAAAACGGGATTTTATGAAATTTACTGCTTGTTTAGGTATAAGTTGCCGATATTTCGGCGCTGTTGCAAGCACCATGATCACGAATAACTTTAGACCAAACCATGCCAGTCTAAAATCTTAAGTAAATCTTTGCAAAAAGATTGCTGGGTTGTACCTGTTATGTTCCAAAAAAATAAACATGTAGGTATATTTCACCAGCCTACAACCGTAACAAAATATAGGGAAACTTGAAATGGAGTTGTAAGTACACGTACAGCCTGAACACTTGGGACACCAGATTTGAATAAATCTTTTCAAAAAGGGATCTGAAACTTGAACGTGTGGGTTTTTTATTTACACTTTGTAATTGCTCTGTACGTTTTGTTTGGAGATAAATACGACCCTTCACTCTCTGTAGGTGTGGCATACTTTTGATGTTGGTATTTTGTTTAAATGAGTGTGTAATAAAGTTCCACATATGAACCCTTATTAATTAGGGAGTCTCCACGTATTCAAATAAAGGAATAATTTTTATTTGCCATGTGCGTCACTACAAAAAATAAAATAAAATAATTAAATCTAAACAGAAATAATAATTATTATGTGTGACACGGCTGCGTCTAATAGGCCCCGTTCAGCAAACTACCGAGGCTCGTGCCCGACGCTGGATTTCAAGTAAAGTACCTTAAAAAGGGTTAACTGAGTAATAAAAAGTGTATCTGATTTCGGTCAAATGTTCTCAATCGTAAGAGTAATAAGACTTTTTGAAGTGCTGAACCTTTTCTCACAATTATTCTCACCTAATATTATCAATGTGAGTTCATTGATAATAAGTTTTATTGTGCCAATTTTGGGTTCAATTAATTATATTATACATACTTATTGCGAAAAAAATTGCAGCTTCTTAACAATATGAGATGGAAGTACAACAATAAACTAATAGATATAGACATTTGAGGATTGTTAAATTAATGTTGAAGCAATATGAAACAACTAGACGTCGAAAATTTCTTTCGAGAAATCTCTTCTATTGCGGCGGATCCAATGTCCGGTTATCAAGTCTTAGTTGTGGCTTCAATTTGTTCGTTCCTGGAAACTCTGACGAAGGACTGACGCGAAAAGCCTTCGAAAGCTTTACGTTTCTAAATTTGAACGTATTGGGTTATCTGAGGCAATCCTGAGTTCATACCGAAAATTCTTTCACTAGCCGGAAGCTGCGTTATCCGGGAATGTTATAGGCTATAATTAAAGACTCCCGTAAGACAAATTTCGACCAGACGCAAGAAAATCCGCGTGTAAAAGGTATTTTGAAATAAATGATTTGTTGAACATGGACCATTTGTTGAGTCCCAGGATCCTATACGTCTGCACCGCTTAGGAACCATTGGACGGCAATTGGAATAGAGCCAGTTATCGTGTCGCAGATGAAGTAAAACTTCCTGAGGACACCGACATGTCTTATTTAGACCTACATGTGTCATGACCATGAGACATTCACTGGACTCTCGTAGTGGATTACGGTCCACTTCTTCCCACAAAAAGGATACCTACTATCCCGGTAGTGGGAAAGTTATATGCTGATTCTGATATTTGATGTAACTGATGCAAAAAAAACTTATGGTGTTAAATAAGGAGATCAATTTATAAAATTATCTAAAGTCCCCGTTTTTGTGATATCATAAGGATAAGAGACATTGTTACACACTGTAAATATTATGAAACAAGCATAAACTACAAATTCACCCACATAAAAATAGTGCACAATTTATGTGTTTTCGATATCTAAAATTCATACATCAGCAGTAACCGACGTCATATACTGAATTTGATGGATTTCCTATCTGGCTTGTGTGGGGTACATCATTCATCTGTTATTTTATGCTTTCACACTTCGACAGCAAATGCATGGATATTAAGTAGATCGTGAACTATTTTTTTTTTTTGTGAAGCCACGCTTGTTTAGGTTTGTTTCTGAATGGGTGACCACCCATTACATACCGAGTTTCCTCCGTGTCTCGGAAAGCACGTTAGGCTGTTGGTCCCGGTTGCAATATTTCTTTATCTTTGGCAGTCGTTACAGGTAGTCAGTGATCTGAAAGTCTGACAACCAGTCTTACCTAAAGAGTATCGTATTACCCAGTATTACCTGGGTTGTGGAGGTCAGATAGGTAGTTGCTCCATGTAAGAAACTGGTATGCAGCTGCATCTGGTTAGACTGGAAGCTGACCCCAATATGTTGGGAAAGGCTAGGCAGATGATGACATTTGTGTTCTTCGAATTAAGAGAATTGTATGCCTATATTTCACCGGTGGTAACTCAAATTCGGGGCATTCATTTCAATACGGGTTTTTTTTTTTTTAAAAAAAAACGTTGCCTCACACTAGGAATTCTTCCTGTATCGTGGGTGCGTTCACAAACATTTAAACTTACATACTTACACAAATACCCGGAACAACTATCTGTAGGTCACCAAAGAAATTGAATTAATCTGTCAGATAGATTTACGAAAACGAATAGAGACATTTTTTTTCTTTTTTCACTTTAACAAAACATAACGACGATACAGTGCTTCGAAAAGTCGCGTCAAGCCGTGTGACGTCACAAGGTTAGTACTTTTTTACCCACAAAGTGACGTCAAAAGCCTCCACTCATGATCTTTAACACGTTTTATTTTCGTAATTTTTTATTAATTTGATAAAAACAAAAACACGTATCCAATATCTTTCGATAATCTAACATGCGGACTAATAATTAGATTTTTTTTTTGAAATACCCTATTAGATCATTACAGGTTCTTTTGAGTGTCTGAAAAACAAAGAAAGCAAAGCTACAGCCACAATAGCAAGACGTAATAACTTGTAGAAGTACTGTATTTGTTCATTCTAAAACATAGATCTCTATGGAGAAGAATGGGCAAGAAACTCATGGACACTCTTTTAAATTATAATATCGTAACCAAAACAGGTATAGGTACGTATTTAAATAATTAAAAGTAAATAGTGATTTTCCAGGTAAAAAGTAGTATAAAGTAAACCTAAAGTAAATATGCAGATTATAATTCCTGTTAACACAAATGATTAAAATAGTATTTGTTTTACATCCTATCCTGTAGGCCAGTTAGTTTGTTTAAATACTAACCACTACTATCTAAATTTTCCCTCAACACAAAACATTAAATGAGGAAATTAAACAGATTTCGTTTTTTTTAGACCTTGCCCCACACTTTCAGGATATTATTATTATTATTCTTCCTGTATCGTAGATGCGTTCACAAACATTTAAACTCACATACACAAAAATCCAGACCCAGAGCAACTATCTGTAGGCCATACAAATATTTTTTCCATGTGGGGATTGAACCCGCGACACGCAGCGCGTCAACCGCGTCGTCATAGTCATCTTATTTTAGAACCTACTTACTTCATTATCATGAAATTAGAACCGTTTAAAATATGAAAGGAAACATGTCAAACTGAGTAATAAAATTGTGGTAATTGAAATGACACAGTTTATATTTATTTCTATAAATACTTTTAGGTACATACAGTATGTTTCTACATAAATTCATAGTTAAACCAAACCACACACATCGAATGATGTCACTTCACCATTATCATCAACAAATACTAAGAAAATAAATACATGGCATAATAGTTTCTAAAAATGGGAGTATATTGATATTCCGACGGAACTGCGAACAATAAACATGACAGAAATAAGAACATTGTCATGTCTTGTGAGTAGTTATGAGTCATCAAGGACATGGGACACATACTTTTAAAGAATTAAGTCATTTGTGTAGGCAAACCAGTACGAAGTTTTAAAGAGCCGTATTCTAAAAGCTAGGTTTGAAAATTCGCGTGTCAGCTAGTTAAAAAAAATATTTTATTTTTATTATTATTTTTTATTTTGAGTAGATATCGTCGGACTGACAAAGAAGATTAAACTTATTGGTTCAAAAATATTCCCTACATGTCGTACTACCTACGTTGTACTAATAATGTCGCTGCTGCAAAATAGGATGATATCCGTAACCTGACAGGATAACGTCATCTAAAGATGTTTCAGATAAACCTCTGTGGCTATAAAAGGGGATCGGACTGAGTCAATAAAATATGATTCTAGTCCGTCAGTCAGATTATATAAAAATATTGTATAAGTACGTATTTTTTAATTTATATAATATACCTATTTCTATTTTGGTCATCTTCGGCAAAGTCTTTGAGAAGCTCATAACCGAGCGTCTAACATCGCATGTAAAGCACCTTCTCACCAGCGACCAACACGGTTTTATTAAGCACAGATCGACGACCACTAATCTCATGTGCTACGTGTCGGCTCTATCTGAATCCTTAGATAAACGTATTCCTGTTGACACCATTTACACTGACTTCAGTAAGGCATTCGATAAGGTAGATCATTTTCTTCTTTTAGCGAAACTCCAGCACTTGGGTGTAGGAGGATCAATGCTAAAGTGGTTTCAGTCTTACCTCAGTGACCGGTCGTCAAAAGTAGTAATAAATGGCTACCATTCTAAGTCTTTCAAGGCTACATCCGGGGTTCCACAAGGTTCACATTTAGGCCCAATTCTCTTCAACATCTTCATTAACGACATCACGCACTGCTTTAGGCATTCAAAATACTATCTTTTCGCCGACGACATGAAAATAATGAAACCGATGAAAACTGAATCTGACGCTGCGTTATTGCAGGAAGACCTCAATAGACTGACGAACTGGTGCAAAACGAACAAAATGCTTCTTAACGTCTCAAAGTGTTACTACATGCAATTCAGCCGTAACAAAATTGTCAAACCAAACACTTACACGATTGACCAACAAAAACTAAAACAAATTGAAGAAATACGTGACTTAGGAGTCACACTAGATAAACAACTTAAATTTGACAAACATATCCTAAGCACGGTATCAAAGGGGTTTAAAATTCTGGGATTTATTTTACGCAACAGTAAAGAATTTAAAAAGGCGTCTACCAGAATAAAATTATTTAACACACTGGTTCGCCCTATACTTGAATATGGCAGCCCGGTTTGGAATCCTCACTACGACATATACATCAAACACCTGGAAAGTGTCCAAAGGCGCTTTCTGTATCATCTGTGTTACAAAGAACAGTTAGCCAAAAAAGTATCCAGCTACAAAGACAGACTAGTGCACTATAAAATAGTCTCACTTGCTGACAGGCGAAAAACGGCAGACCTGATTCTACTCCACAAAATATTCAATGGAGCCATAGACTGTAGCGAATTACTAGGCAAGCTACATATGAACGCGCCATCTCGCCTGCCGCGGAAAACCAGCTACAATTTGTTTTATGTCTCAGGTTCCAAAACAAATCTAGGACATTTCGCCGCTCTCCCAAGACTCTGTAGGCAGTATAACGAATTGTCAAAGCAATCTGACATGGACATAACCTTCCATATATCAAAATACAAAAAAAAATTGACCACTGCAATAAGTGTAAAATAATAAGTATAATTTTTATGTAAAACAATTTTAATAATTTTAACTTTAATCAATTTTTTATTTAATGTAATTTTACTAATTTTAACTTTATGACAATTTTAATATAATTTTATTTAATTTTATTTTATTATTGTTATTTTATTTTGACTTTTAATCAAAATTAATTTTAATACTTGTGATTTATTATGTTCAAAAGCTTTATTATTTTGGTTAATGTTTTATTTATGAAATATTTTAATTTTTAATTGGACGTAGTTACACGATAAGGATCCAATCCACAAAACTACCAAAATTGAGTTGACTATACCAAAGAGACCGTAAAGGTCGATATTTTCGGTCAGCAAAAAGATCCCAGTGAAATACGAACACATGACATTGTCATAAACACGAGGTACCAGTCCACATGTATGGCGGGCTTTTATTATGAATCTACTGAAAAAATCCAATCCTCATGGATCATTAGTGAGAAACAGTCCACATGTATGGCGGGAGTTTATTATGAATCTACTGAAAAAATCCAATCCTCATGGATCATTAGTGAGAAACAATATTTATTGGTAATAGTATAAAATAAGTAATCTTAAAAGAGATCCAATTCACTTGGATCCTTTCTGATAATTATTGTTACTTCAAAAACCGATACAAAGTAAATCACGTAAACGATCCAAAACACTTGAAGCCTTGCTGTTGAATATTGTTAATTACTTATTAAACAGTATTTAAAACCTAAAAAAGAATCCAAAGCACACGAGTCACTTCTGAAATAGTTATTTGTGTTTTTATTACATTTAATTTAAACAACTGAAGGAATCCAAAGCACCCGAATCATCTAAAACAGAAAAAGATTCACATTTTTTTATATAATTCTTACAATAACTGGCAACATTCATTGTCAGTTTATCAATCGCAGTGAAACGTATTACTAATCAATCAGTCTGTGAGTCGCAAGTGACGGGTTGCGTACGCGACGTGGTTGAGTCTCTTTTAAAAACTGTGAATTGATTAACATTGTGGTAATAAACTGTGCTGAGACATGAGGAGAGCAGACCGAATTTTAAGTAATGCCTTAGGCGGATTAAAACACGACAATAATAAGTCAGGTAAGTTTCAAGGTCATTTTTGTTATTGGCTAAATAACTGCTTATAGTTTGTAAACTACGGAGAATTTTGCTTTTCAGGTGATATGGATGATAATGAGGTACCGCTTGAGGCTACAGCATGCAATTATAAAAAAAAAGAGCATAATTTTTCTGATTGTAAGTATGAGAAAAAAATAAGTACCTACTTACGTGATCTCTTGATTGTGAAAAATTTGGTCGAAATTAGTTTTTTTTTAATAATTATCTGATCTTGAACTGCATGTACTTGCTTATGTGTGACCTGTATAGTATTTAATATAATGTAGGTACGCACTACGCACGACGGCCTATCAAGCTATGCAAAACCAAATTTAGCCGATCTCTCATCGTACGGGAAGCTCATACAAAGCGAAGTCAGGTTATACTAGTTATGTATAGTTTGATGTGCCGCAGTGTGTACTTACCTGCCATGTACCTACGCCTTCCTATACCACCTGTATTCCTGTATCTACTTATCTCATACTTCATACATCTAAGTATTATTTTGTTGTTATCTTCCTGAGGCATAGTAGATACATTTTTAGATAATTTCCATCTCTCCCTCCAAAATGTTCAAAAGACAGAGCTTCTCTTTTCTTTATATAGCTTAGCTATAGCTAGATTTGGGTGATGGGGCTTCTACTAACTTATAATTTTTTCCTTTTCAGCTTATACTATTAATGATCCTGATCTTGACACAATTGCAATACCTAGCATAGAAACTAACGATTTAGAATCGCCAGTGGCACCATTGTTTTCTCCTTTAACACCATATATAAATAAAAAACCAACTTATAATACAACCATTGTCAATAATTTTGAAATGTCGTCGCCATTACGCCCAATGTCTCCTGGTATATTAGAGCTTTTACAAGATTTGAATGGAGAACAAAGCCCATCAGAAGTAAATGTAGTTTACAATTTTCTGGAAAACAACGAAAATAATATAGAAGTAACAGGAACTGATTGTTTACGTAACTTAGGTGACAATGAAGCAATTCGTACTCAAAAAGGTGACTTTAGTAGTGATACAGACTCAGATTTCATACCAAATAGTGATGAAAATACCAGCGATGAAGAAGATTTAGGTACATCTAGACACCTAAGGGTTGTTGCTTTAGTGCATAGTTCAAAGAAACAAATACCTGATAATGAAGTACCACCCACACAGACGAAAATTGACACCAATGTTGGAGCAGTTATATATAACAGTGACATGATAGAATGTGAATCGAATAATGAAACGCGAAATAATGATAATATAGAACATGAAATAGAGAATTTACCTTCAGAAGGTCGACCAAAAAAAGGTAGAAAACGAAAATATCCAAATCACACCATTGCTCAAACTAAACAAAGAAAATATTTAAACTTACCATATCATTCAAAGAAAAAATACATTACATCGAAAAAGTTTAAAGATTATACCTGTAGTTGCCTCAAACAATGTCACCAATTAATTACAAGAGAAAAAAGAGAAGAAGAATTCCAAAAATATATTTCATTGGGATCTTATGAAGCCCAATTATTATATATTTTAAATAATGTAGAAGAAAAACCCAAAACAAGATCATATACTGTCACTAAGGAAAATAAAACAAATAAGAAAAGACCCAGAGAATTCTCAAGAAAATACACTATAAGCGGAATTGAAGTTTGTAGATCCATGTTCTTGAATAATTTTCAAGTAACAACAAAAAAAATTGACGTATGTCTACGAAAAAATCGGAATGGGAACGTAATTAAAGACAGAAGAGGACTTTCACAAGGTGGTTGGAATAAGACGAAGCAAGAAGATATTGACTTCGTCAAGGATATCATAAGCTCTTTACCTAAATATGAATCACACTATCGAAGAGAACAAAGTAATGGTGTTATGTATTTAAAATTAGGAATGACAATACAAAAAATATATGATATTTACTTGGAGAAATTTGGGAACGTATATGGTAGCTCCAAGCATCCATTGTCATTGGCTACGGTAAAACGTATATTTTATAAATATTTCAATTTACACTGCAAGTCACTAAAAAAAGATACTTGCACAAGGTGTGATGCTTTCACTAATAAAATAAAAAATTGTTCGTCAGATGAAGAGAAAGAGAAGTTAAAGCATGAAAAGGAAAGTCACCTGAAAAAAGCAGAAGAATTGAGAAAATGTATGAAAGAAGATTTAGCAAAGGCAAAAACTGACGAAGAATTTGAATGCTTGACATTCGACTTAGAGAAAACACTTCCACTTCCACGAATTCCGACCAGCATTGTTTTCTATAAAAGGCAATTGTGGTTGTATAACTGTGGCATCCACGCCGGCTCTAATGATACTGGGTATTGTTATATATGGCTCGAAGGTGAAGCTGGTCGAGGGGCCCAGGAAGTCGGGTCATGTTTGATCAGTTTTATAAAGAACAAACTTGACTCAAAAGTAAAAAACTTAGTGTTATGGAGTGATTGCTGTGGCGGACAGAACCGCAATATAAAAATAGTAATGATGCTTAAGACAGTGTTAAATTCTCACCATACTCTGAGGTCAATAACTTTCAAATACCTTGAGTCAGGTCATACTTTCCTGCCCAATGATACAGATTTCTCAAAAATTGAGAGCCAATTGAAATTTCATCAACGTATTTACACTGCCGACGAATATATGCAGGTTATTAGGAGTTGCAAAAGAAAGAACCCGCTCGAAGTTAAAAAAATGGTAAAAGAGGACTTCCTGAGCTCACAAAATATTGAAAAAAATATAGTCAACAGAAAAACTTTTACAAACAAGCAGAAAACTAATTGGTTAAAAACAAAAGTAATTTCATTAAAAAAAGAGGAGAAATATATTATTTTCATGAAAAGTGAAATAAATGAAGACAAGTATTGTGAACTTACTATACAAAAAAAAATTAAAGGAAAATCTTGTGATTTTTCTGAAAGGGACTTTACCATTTTGTGGCCTATAGGCAAAAAAATTGCTCAACCTAAACTAGACGATCTGAGGTCAATGTTCCATTTAATTCCAAAAGATTGTTTAGACTTTTACAAGTCTCTACAAGGGGATGAAAATATAGAGGATGACCTCGAAGGATTCAGTGGTCAGCCTGATTTTCATATTGAATATGAAAGTCAGGAAGAATAAGCATATTAGAATAATGATTATGCAATGAATCTATCTTATCTTATCTTATCTCTCTATCTTTTTTTTATATTGATAAGAAAAGATGTGTGCGGTTATATGAATAAAACTTTTTTAGTGAATTATTAGTAGTTTTATTTATTTTTCAAGATTTAGTTAACAGTTCATGACGTGGTTCCTTATTGCGAAACATCATTTTATGCTGGTTTTATTGAGAATACAATTTATCAAAAAGGATCCAAACCCATATTTTCTTGAATAATATTTGAAATATCAAATTAAACTTAGTAAATTTGATTTAAAGTTAAAATATAAATAGTTTTCCTTATAATTTCAATAAAACCAACAAATTTACAGCACTGCATCATAGAAGAATTCCGATGCAAACTTTAAAATTCAATATCTCAAAACTAGCTTAATGTGGATTGGATCCTTATCGTGTAACTACGTCCAATTTTTCTTTGTGTTATCACCTATTTTTATGTGCATGCTGTGGTCTCCTGTAATTGAAGGAACACACCTAAAAGAACCTTTGTATAACTGTGACTTATATTGTATCTGTGTATCTTTTGTTGGAGATCCAAAATAAAAAAAAAAAAATAAAAAATAAAAATAAAAATAAATTTATCAAATTGGTACAAATTTACGGAGATAAAACGTCTCAAAGATCATGAGTGGGGGGTTGTGACGTCATTTATAGGTAAAAAAATGTACTAACATGTTACGTTTTCGAGGAATTCACGAGTTTTTGAAGCACTGCATCGTCTTCTGTTTTTGTATATTATGTGAAAAAAGAAAAAATATGTGTTCAATATTTTTTGGAAATCAAAAACGTAATTTGTTACAAACTAAGGATTACCTCCCAACATGTGGAACATATTATATTTATCACATAATTTGTTTACTGAGAAGTAATACAAAACAAAAACTATGAAATTGACCCAAAATCAAGCTGTATGGTACCGACCGTTTTCTAAGTATCATTACTACAGCAATATTAATTAAAGTTCCTCAGTAGTCCTCAATTTTATCACAAACGTGCTGTGTATTAAATTTTATATGCAGCCATTCGCAGAATACGTCGGCGAACTTCTTAGCGGATGATCTCAACGTTTAATATTTGTAAATATATTCTTAGTAGCGGTTGGCGCGGTCGCTCCGCGGTTTGAATAGCCAGACAGTATGGCACCGATCACCAAAGCTGGGTTATAACTGGATGCATTAACGGTGTTGTACTCAATTGCTCATTCATTTTTATTCAGCTGCGGTGTAAGGCTATAAAACTTTGCATTTGGGTTGTCAGGCTTCGCAATGAATGATGCATGAAGATAATAAATATGTACATGTCATGTATCCTGTAATACAGGCGACAGATTTAAAATGGATTATCATTTATTTATGCTGGCGAATTATAAATGTTTGTTTTTTTATATGTTTTCATTTAGTACTTGTGAGTTGATGACGTGTGTGTGTTTTTTAAATAAGATTTTATAAACCATTTGTGTCTGAATTAAAGTTTTGTATTTTCACAGCTGACCTCATTTTCAAAACAAACATTCAAAAATATATAACACTTCCACCAAGGCCGCTGCAAGTACGATTGTATAAATCTTAATTTTTTATAGCGTTATGACGCTATAAAAAATTAAGATTTATACAATCATAATTACTAGAGCTTTGTGGATTGGGATTTCAAAGACGAATAAACAAACGGGCGCGGACGTAAAGTCGTTCCGTGTGTTTCTGCAGCAGTCTATGAGGCATCAAGCGTTGTTGCCTAGGTTTTGAAACCTACGACGGCTAACAAGAGTCTAAATAAATATTGGCCAAGGTTCCTCTGTGTAGTATTAACGTATTGTTGGTGTCGAGGATATCGGATTTCTCCCACACAATTTAGGTGGTAATGAAAAGCAATTTAATACTATGTAACTTAGATTGCTATTATGTGAGTCGTGATAAACTGACACGGCTCCTACAGATTGTTTCATCTACTATTAGGCAGAGGCTTCGCCCGCTACAAATCGAAAATTATTTCACGGGAAGATAAAATCGCGATAAAAACTATTATATCCAGGTTATAAACTATCTGTTTACCAAATTGTATCCTAATCCGTTCAGTAGTTTTTGCGTGAAAGAGTAACAAACATCCATATTTACAAAGTAATATCAGTAGGATAGTAGAATTACTTCACATCCAGTTTAAATCAAGAAACTTTGTTATTTTTTCCGTATTTGCCATGCGTTGTCAGCTGTATGAATAGATAATAGTACTGTGATATAGACAGTTTGTCAGTCTTATTTACATAACATTGAAACTAGACCAAGTGACGAAGTCCATTTTGGAGGACTATCTTATGTAAATTTTGCCGTTAAATGGTGCTGATTTTCATCTTTATTTGAATAAATAAGTTGTGCGTTTTGCGAGGTCACTATGTCTATAATATTTTGAATTGGTCAAGGCTATACTTAAACTAATTTATAACTGAGGATAAAAGTTGCGGGGGTGTCACGCGAAACCATTGTCTTTCTCACTGTTATGGTGAAGTTTAGTAAGCCATTTATTATCTGATCTCCTTGTGTGGTGACCGATTTATCTTGTTTTAATAGAAATCCATTAATTTCACGAGACATAAATGGCTCACGACCTGTTTTTATACGTCTTTCGCTTTAATGTTTCTCAAGCAGAATTTAGCTGTTTTCAATTTTTTACTTGGAGTGAAAGACGACAAAATAAATCAAAAAGCGAACCGATCCAAACGATGATCGAAAAATAAAATTTAATGAGTAAATTAACGTTAATTCCTATGTATTTTCTCGGTGTCCTGTGATTGTGGAATTGGAAAAAGTGACGATTCATAAAATAACCTCATGCCTGTAATCCCCGAAGGATTAGGCAGAGGTGTACTATTAGTACACCTACATTTTTTCAGTTATGTTTTAAGTCCTATGTATGGGCGAGCCTATTGCAATCAACCGTGCTCAAAGACTTCTTGGCTTCTGAGAGATATTATACTGTAATTATTTGTATGAGACATTAGCGTATCGTGTCCAGTGTTCAACATAGACCAAACCGTGCACAAAGACTTCATGGCTTCTGAGAGATATTATGCTGTAATTATTTGTATGAGACATCAGCGTATCGTGTCCACTGTTAAACATAGACCAACCTCCGACACTCTGCTATTATTTTCAATACACTGATATTTACTTAATAACAACTACTTAATAAAACACATAACGTTATATTACTTATAATACAAAGCTGTATTCGTCTGATTTGTAACAATTACCAATGTACTTATAATTATTCAGTTCTAAATTAATTCTATAATACATTATTCAGTAATTATAGTAGCATATTAATTAAAAACACAATTAAAGCTTTTAAGTGGTTCTTTCATGACTTCAATGCTTTAGAATTAAATGTTACACATAAATATAAATTAATGATTCAATACAAATAGAATACAGAAGTTCCATATACAGATGGTCGTTTGTTATGAACAAATAAAAAAATTAGTTTAAAAACTAAAATCCGACTACAATCCGCGGTCTTTAAAGTAGAAAACAAGAAAATAATTCTTGTCTGGATATTCATAATATATTGAATTTGTATATTTTTATTTAAATATAAGTAAAATTATTATAGAGGACTGCAAATTATCTCAATTTAATTTTTTTTTGAGCTTAGAATTTGACATTTAAATTCCGTCATGAAAATAATTTTTAAAATTTATATATCTTATAGCCTACCTATGTCACCCGGGCTATTCTTACGAATCTATGGACACCTCATTTATTAAAATACGTTCAGTAGTCATGGCGCTACGGTGGAACATACAAACATACATACATAGACTGTCAAAATCTTTACACTTCCTTTTGGCTTCGCCGTAGTCGGGTAATTAGTAGATAAGCGAGTCTATTATACAAAAAACCCACGCTTCCACAATAAAACGTACTATGGCATTTTTAACTCCTTTTAAAATCTTGAGATCTTGGACTAGTTTTACTTCAGGAGTCTATACTTAAGAAGGAGGAGGAGTAGGATATCTGATTCATATAAAACTTGCTTCAGTAAGGACAAGGACATTGAGTCCCAAGCCAAATTCTATAACTGTGGTCCTCGGAGATATTTAATGATTACTTAAGCTGTCACTTAGTAAAGATTTGACATATTTTTGTATGACAAAACTATCAAAACCTTTACTAAGTGATGGCCTAAGTAATCATTAAGGGTCTCTTAAATAAAATATCACCAGCACACAAACTTGATATACCCATAACGTTATTTTTCCTTTCTTTGCGACAGAGACACTCAACATTACATTCCAAAGACACATAGCACATACTCAACAGCCTATGCAATTTGCACCACTGCTTCAAAATCCCCTGTTTTTCCATTTATTTCCTATCGAAATGGCTTTCTGTGCTGATTTTTCTTGTCGCGTTTTTTGACATCAGAAAAAGCTTAGGATACGCGTGGATGAGATTAGCGATGATGCGAAAAGTGGTTTATGCAAAGCTCTCGGCTTATATTTAGAATCTGTAGAACTTGGGTTACGCGTGGATCAAAGTGCTGGATTCATATTTCCTGGTAATTGGTTTGGAGGTCAGATGTCAGTCCGTTCCGAGTAAAATTAGGGAAAGGGTGGCCACTTCTGGGTAGATCAGAATTAGGGCCAAATATAGTAAGAGAAAGTGTCCTTTTCTATTATATTTTGACACGGGTTATGGTAGAGTGCATTAGGTTGGGTAGGTCTGCTGTGATTTGGGTTTGTTTAGATACGTTAATCTTATAAGTGATTTTTCCTAAATTGCAATATCAATAAGAAGAAGGCTGTACTGGAATCAACAATAATTTTATTTGATTTATATTCAAATTTCATGTCCATGCAAATAAATGATCCCAGCAGCATCGGGTTTGACAGCTACTTAACTGGGTCTTCATACTGATTTCTTTGTATGTACGTGTACATTCATATAATAGGTTCTGGTTGGTTTTGTAAGAGTATCGTTCAGGAACTCTACTGGAACGAATTGTATCCTTTCATACTATTCACGTCACGGATCTGCGACATTTTTTTTTCGAATCCAGGACATGATTTGAGCAGTGCAAAGGTACAGATAGGCAGACAGACATAGATTACTTTTGCAGAATAATGCTGGATAGAATCGGGGAGAGTTTTCTGCACATAATGTCACATTGTGCTTGCATTAAAGTTTCGCTTAAAAGTAAAAGTAATAGGTTGTTTGTGAATGAGTGGTTTGACGCTATCCCGTCTGTGAGTCAAATCATTGCATATCGAATTAATTATTTATTGTACTCATAATGGCTACGCCATTTATGTCATTGAGTGACTCAGTCAGATTAAAGCTTAGACATAACGGGAGCATAGGATCATCGCTTAACTTATGGCAAAGAAAAAAATATTTTAATATTTTTTTGGTTTTATTGTATATTTTTGTAGTGACTACTAACTACGTAATTGTAAAGATTTTTTCACAGGAACTAGACTATTTATAATTTTGCAGTCAAGTAAGAATTTTAGAGCTGACGATGAAATTATGAGCAACGATTTTATTTCAACTGTTGCGCGCTGCTACCTTTGGTATAAATTTACAGTCAATAATAATTATTTGCATGGAATTAATGACTCACAAACAAAAGAACACCTTTCGCGCCTAATAAATATCGACGTCTGAAAACATTCAAAATAAAAAAGAGTTAATAAGTTCTCGTCTTTCTTTAGTACCTCCGTTCGCTTTCTTTCAATGTAGATTGACGGATGTCACTTTCTTCGTTTTTCTTTGTTTTAGAACCTCCCAGTTTCCCGACGATGTTTTCCTTTACCGTTCTGAGAGTACTCACAATACCACCAAGTACCTATTCCTAAATACATTGCTCCAAACATTTTAAAGCACCTGTCTGCTCCTACCCTTACAAAGTCGGTTTAACATTAATAGCTGATGCATAACAGATGCATCAACATTTTGGTGCGGAAACCACTTTCTATGCAGCACACGGGTTTCGCCCGCCATCGCCAGCAATCGGGCTAAATAAGCGAACAGCCTTTTGGTATGCTAATATTGTTCCAAAATCTACTGAAGGACAGGAAGGACTTTGTAGATTATGTATTAGTTACCTATTCGCATGTAGATGATGTTTATGGTGCAATTTTGCAAAGCTGCCTCAATCGCGACTGATAAGCTTGAGGTCCAGCGTTTTTTTTTTTTGAGAATTTTGTAAGTTGCAGCCATTTCCCGTCGGGGCCATTGTTCGCAAGAGATACCGCGGCCTCGACATAAAGGGCTGAGAAGGAACATGGGTGGTTTTTAGTCATTAGAAGTCTGACACTCTCTTTCGCTCTGCCCAAGAGCGGGAGGGGTTATTTGAAAATTCCACACACCCCTAAAAAAAAAGGCCACGGACTTTGAATTTGTGCTCGAGTGATACGAGTAGCAATGGGCTTACCCATTTCATGGTAACTTAAGGTAAATGCGGCCAGAGCAGCCCGTGGTATTCGAATTTTTCGAAACCGTCTCAGTTCATATAGGTCTTAAGATGCCTTTTTCATCAAATAGTCACTCAAAAGACTTATATATGAACAGAGACGTTTGTATTGGTGATTACAATAATTTTTACTCAGTAAATAGACATTTATTACTGACGCAAATTCTTTTACTGACGCAAATTCTTTTTTATTTAACATGCGACTTAACACTGACCGGCAAATTACAAAAAAAACGTAAGAAAATTCGAATTTCGAAGGCTACCTTGCCGCACTGGTAAATTAAGGGTGTACAGTCACGAGCAATAATATGTATACATTTGACAAAATTCAAACGCGAATTTCTCGTTAAACAGGGTGTAAATGAACCCTTCACGCAAACGTCAACTAAGCATTCTGTACATCAAACTAAGTACCCATACGCAAAAATTTAAGCTCGGAAACGATTTTTTTGGGGTCAAAAATTTCATTTTACGGTAAAACTCTTAAAACATTGTGCTAGTGGATGCTTTGAGTAGTAAAAGAGTCATGGAAGTTATTTAAATGAAGTTATAACCTGAAAAACTAGTATTTACAAAAACAGCAGTGCAAAATTTGGAACTTTGACCCCCAATATCTCCGTAACTAGAGGGTTCCCAGATATGGTCTAGAACAAAAAAAAATTGCAGTGGTGGGGAGAACAAGTGCCCTTCGTTTACGTTTAGGGTACTTTTACACCCTTGACACAGGATCGTAACTTTGAGATATGACCTACTTTGTGATGATATTGGTTCCAAAATAATAGTTACGGTTTGTAACATGGATATTAAATCTTTATAGTAGGCAAATATTGTTTCTAAACATTACAAAGTGTTTACATATTGGGGCTGCTGACTGTATTATAAGGTACACCTGTTTTTTATCCCGCGCGAGGGAAGCCGCGTGCAGAAGCTTACTACCAAATATGTATTAAGTTACCATGTAGCTCTTATACAAATTAGCCATAGTTCGGTACATACCCATGGGCACATAAAATCGTTTTTTTTTGTATGGAAGAAAAAAGTAATGGTTTCCCGGAACGACTTTTAATAGATTTCAGGGAACTTTATGTATAATAAAACATTATTATAATATAAATGTATGGGCTCGTTAGGTTGTTTGCTAAAATTGGGATTACCTTTATGTCTGTCGTCATGACTACGGTAAGTGGGTTTATCATCCTTTACGAACATATTCTTTAGTCTATGAAATATATAATATATATGTATGTCCCTCTGTTCGTAATTTAGAGCGCATAGATCACGAGAAACATTACTTCTATTTCCGTGATTTAGTTTTTTTTTATTAGAATCCACATATAAGAGAAAATAAATAAGAGGCAGTAGAAATGTGATTAGGCGGGACGAATCGCATGTGACTAAGAGAGATATACTCGTAAATGTTGATGAATGAAGAGGGAGAGGAAGACCAAGGAATCAATGAATGAATTGTAGATATTAAAGACAAACTAATAGATGATAGCGTGACGGTTGACAGAAGAGAAAGGAAGAAACAAAACGTGTAAGGCCGACTCCAAGTAACATGAACATGGAATAAAGGCAGGATTTGATGACGTGACTATTTAGGAAAATTATGTGTCGCTTAAATATTGCCTAGAAAACCCACTAGTGCAATAGGGATGTTTACCGACATTAAAAAAATGAGATTCTAATTAGTCCGTCTGTTGGATTTTCGATTTTCGTTTTATCAAATCAATAAAAATTGACGAGGATAAAACCCGTCAAAGATTTGAGTAGGGGTTGGTGACGTCACTGACCGCTAAAAATGTCATACTAATGTCTTAGGGTATGGGGTCTTCATTGTTTGATTACGTGAAAAAAGAAAAAATACGTGTCCAATATTTTTTGGTAATCTATATGACGGACTAATATTTTTTTTTTGTTACTACCCTATTTAGGCGTCCATCGAGCAGTAAGTAAAAACAGAAATAAACAGAGGCCACAACTAGTTTTGACATAAAATCTATATAAGCACAACAATGAAAATAATATCCGTCTGACCCATCCGCCACTCTCTCAAGGTTTCCCATCATTCAGGCTTAATAACCCTCCTTTTGATATTCTAATATTGTTTCAAAGACCACTCAAGTAGAGGATGGAAAGGATGTCGGATTAGATTACCTTGCGTACTGTAAGAGTACTTTATGAGTATCCTGTTTATAAAAAATCTGTGCCTCTTCGGAAGTACTTAAGCCTTTTATAAAGCTCTTGTAAGTGTATTCTATTTTGCGTACCTTCATGCTATTAAGTAAATTAAATATATTTTCATTTATTATAGTTTGTGTTTTTATAAATTTCAATATACCTATGATGTAACGCTTCGATGATTGCAGACGTGATGTTTTTTGATGTGCTTAATACATAATGAACTGATGTTAAGAAAAAAATACAATTCTGTGAGTCATCATTTGCCTAGCCATTTTCTAAGATGTTGGGGTCGGCTTTCATTCACCGGATGCAGCTGAATATACCTGTATTATAAATAGAGCGACTGCCTAACTGACCTCAACAATAGAGATGTTTACCGTCTCAAAAAAAATATGATTCTAATTAGTCCGTCTGTAAGATTATCTAAAAATATTGGTAACGAATTTTTTGTTTAATCAAATCAATAAAAATTGACGAAGATAAAACACGTCAAAGATTTGAGTGGGGGTTTGTTGACGTCACCCACCGGTAAAAAATGCCATACTTATGTCTTAAAATATGACGTCACACGAATTTTCAAAGCACTGTATCGTCTTCATTGTTTGTTTACGTGTAAAAACCAAAATTATGTGTCCAATATTTTTTGGAAATCTATCTGACGGACTTATTAGATTTTTATTCTTAGAAGCACGGCTAAACCTGAAGTACGACCCGAGTGACTGTTATTGTTTAACGGCGAACTCCTCTCCTCAATAAACTCAATAATAGTAACATTACTCCATTAGAACACTCAATTTTGGCCGATTAGTTTATTTATTAGTTGATTTACCCCAAACTGTGTCTTTATCACCAGACAATAAAATGACAGTGTCTATCCACGGCTTTATCGTTAGATAATTTTTAACGAGCACAAAACTAAACACTATCAAATGAAATAAAAGGGCTTGCAAATAATGATTGTTATGATTTTCTTGCTGTAAAGACAAATTCACTAAAAAATCTTTATCATTTTAACTGGGCCGTACGGTAAACCAGCACTTTCAAAAAATGTAGACCGATTCAGAAAAAGGAGTTGACAAAGTTGTCAATTGCAAACATTCTTTCTGAAAGACTTTGTATTACGTCAAGATTTAACAGGACTTAGTTAAGCGAAAAGGCTCCAATCCACAACATGGCCAAAAAGTACCTACACGTCACTTAGTTCTTTTTTTGGATTGGAAATCATAAAATGACAGGAGCCCACTCTGGGCGGGCCAAAAAAGAATGTCAGACTTGTACCGACTGAAATATATCTCTTTCGAGCAGTCTCGTAGCCTTGGCAGTTGGTTTTGGTCCTAACGTTGATAAAAATTATACCTTTTTGTTATTTGCTCGGCTCTTTTTACTTCTATTTCTCGTTCTGTGCACTTAACAAATTTTTGCCCATGCTGTGGATTGGATCCTTTTCGCTTAACTACGTCAAATACAGGCAACCCTACCAGCGCTGGAATATTAGTGACTATAGGTACTTGAAATTATTCGACCAAATTACAAAAACATTACGCAAAACCCTAAGGTTCTCTTGAACAAATAATATAACTGAGCCGTTACATTTGGTAGTAATATTTAACACACATACCATCTCGTTACACAATCATTTCCGTAAGGTTTGTTTACTCTGGACCTATTTACATATTCGAGGTCAGAAGGGATAAAACAATAAATAATGCTGAAACTGTGAGATATTTTAATCGTGTTATCGACAGTTTTGTACTACTGCGTTAATCTTTTATCCAGAGCGATGATAAAGCAATATAGCCGATTTCGGCCTCAGTGACTGCATTCGATGGCTTTCTAGGGTGAATGTCGAGAGTTTTGGTGTGTTGCTCTTTCATGAGCTCTTAGGTGGCTTTCATACCCTACTTAATCAAGAATAGAATAAGAATATTAAATATTTAGAGTTATTGATGGTTGTGAAAGTCCAAGAAAAACATAGACATATTGTGTATTGCCTTGAAAGCGGGAGAAAATTAAGGGTGGTTTCATATTAGCGTATTTTCATAACATATTTTGTTCCTTTGTTTCTAGAGTGACTCGTACGAGCGTTGGTGCGTTTAAATAAGTTCGTATAGAGGCCGTCTCCACAAGCGAGAAAATCGCGGTTAAGCAATAGTGTATAGAAATAAGTGGATCGAAGATAATATCACCGTGATTCCCTCGCTCGTAGAGGCCGCATAAGCCTGAGTTAGGCTCTAGACAGACGGACCGCAATCCAACTGCAAATTGCAGTTCGGATGCAGTTTGAATGCAGTTAATTTTAAATTAATTAATTAATTTATAATTAAAATAAATTATTATATTATTATTCCCTTTATTTATTTTGTCACAAACTTATTACATTTTTAAATATTCTTCACAAAAAAAAACAATAAAAAAACATTTAAAAATATAAAAAATTGTAGCCCACCGGTATCGGGAACAGGGTCCAAGCTACCGGCGGTCAGGGCTCCAGAGAAAGGAACCTCCTAACAATGCGTGCCGTGTCCAGGAGTACCGCTCTCTGCATCAAGCCCTTGATCCAGCTGCCTAACGAGAGCCTCCTCAGGTGTTGGTCGAGGCTCTTGGCTATTAAGCCATTGGCTGAAACGACTATCGGTACAATGATCGCTGAGTCCACATCCCACATGTCGACAACCTCGCGAGCCAAGTCAAGATACTTGATTTGCTTATCTTTCTCGGCTTTCACGAGGTTCTCGTCATGCGGGACGGTTATGTCAACGATCATTGCGCGCCGCTCTGATCGATCCACCACCACTATATCAGGTTTATTAGCTATAATAGTCCTGTCAGTGATGATGGATTGATCCCAGTACAGTGTGATATGGCCATTTTCGAGAACTGGGTCGGGCACATATCTGTAGTACGGCACTTCTGATTCCACAAGGTTGTACTGCAGAGCAAGTTGCTGATGGATAATCCTGGCTACAAGGTTGTGTCTATGTAAATATTCTCCGTTAGCCAGACGAGAACACCCGGAGATAATGTGACGGATTGATTCACCCGGACGGTGGCATGCCCGACATATGTCAACCGTACCGTCCTTCACAATAAATCTCCGGTAGTTATTGGTCATCATAACTTCGTCCATAATTGCACAGACAAAACCTTCGGTTTCTCCGAAGAGTTCCCCGGAACGTAGCCAGGCCACGGACGCTAGGAAGTCTATATCAGGCCCGTGTAGGGCCCGGAAAAAGCGTCCGTGAAGCTCCTTACTCTGCCATACCTCCATGCGGTCGTTAGTGTCAAGCACTACAGGTTTGCGCCAATTCTCTTTAGCCAAGGAGAGCGCGGTAAGGCCCCTGTCCACTGCTACAACATCTCGATGCATCCCCACGTCGGCTTCTAGGAAATATTCCCTGAGACTGCATATCTCACGATTATGAAGAGTCTTAGCATTTAAAAAGCCTCGACCTCCACACTTCCGTGGGATATACAGTCTCATAACCGAAGAACGTGGGTGATGCATTCGATATGTCGTCAACAATGTACGGACCCGCCTATCCAGGGCATCTAGCTCTGTTTGAGTCCATTTGAGTATACCGAAAGAGTACATCAAAACCGGCATGACCCAACCGTTGAAGGCTCGCACTTTATTTCCGCCTGATAAAAGACTATTAAATACTTTTCTCAGGCGGCCAAAGAAGCGCTCCTTCAACGATTGTTTCATGTCGGCAACGTTGATGCCCAGTGCTTCCGACATACCCAAATACTTATAGGTTTCGGTTGCTGAGAGGGATCTAAGATTTATGGAATCTGTGAGCTGGGTTCCCACAGATTCCACAATCCCCCCTCGCTTTACATGCATGATCGCACATTTGTCCACACCGAATTCCATCCTGATGGCGTTACTGAAAGTTTCAGTGACCTTCAATAGCTCCATCAGTTGCAAATCGTTGGGGGCAAAGAGTTTCAGGTCATCCATGTAAAGGAGGTGAGATATAACCTGACCACCTCTTTTCAACCGATAGCCTAGACCTGAATCCTCCAGCAGCGTGCTAAGAGGATTCAAGGCTAAGCAGAACCAAAGTGGACTCAAACTGTCGCCCTGAAATATACCCCGCTCTATTCTTACCGGCTCACTATTCCTATGGATTTCCCGACATCCTGGATAGCGAAGGACTGTCCTCCATTGCCTCATACACGACATCAGGAAGGTGCGCAGGGTTGTATCAATTTTATACAACTCTAGCACCCTTATGAGCCATGTATGTGGCACCGAGTCATAGGCCTTCTTATAGTCTATCCAACATGTCGACAGATCCTTTCGGAAACGGCGAACCTGTTGACTAATGGCCATATCAATGAGGAGTAACTCCTTAGTACCACGGGACCCGTTCTTACATCCATTTTGAGAAGCAGACATAATAGAATTCTCGTTAATATGTTTATTTATTTTAGCTCTCAAAATGGAGGTAAGAACTTTATAGACCGTTGGAAGACACGTAATCGGTCTATAATTTTTGGGTTCCGCAGTACTACCCGATTTATGGAGCAGGTGAGTTATTCCAGTCGTCAGGAACTCTGGTAGCGACCCTGACTCTAAGGCTAACTGGAATAGGGTTGCCAAGCAAGCATGCGATCTTGTGAACCATTTAATCCAGAAGTTGTGCAGTCCGTCCGGTCCTGGTGATTTCCAATTTGGCAACGGACGAACTGCACAACCTACATCTTGGGGGCTGATCGTTATTGCCCCCATTTCTGTTATTGGATCGCATGCTCGCTCGACGTCCCGAGTCCACTCACCCTCGGTATGACTGACAGGTACCGACCAGATGTTACGCCAAAATGAACACATGGCGTTATCATCCGGTAGGCACGTGTCAGTCACACCTTGGTCCGGTCGCTCCCATGCTCTGTAAACCCACCTTTCATCGCTTTGGAAGGTGCGATTTAGAGTGTACCGTTCCACCCGACGCTTATACCTACGAATACGGTTTGCCCATGCATACACTTTCTGCTTCCAGAAGTCGATGCGCTCTGTGACACGGGACATGTAGTCTTGAGGACTGATATCAGTCCCCGTAAACGCCCGTCTCACAAAGCGCATCACTCGAGGGCGATTGTTGCCCTCCCGGAAGCAGATTAGTTTGCCGATGAACGCCCTGGCCCCAGCAATGCGTCGTTCAATCCTATACTGCCATGCCGGTACGGCTGGTTTCGGTCGTGTAGCTCTGTCATCCGGAAATTTGACATGAGCTACACGACATGCCGTTACAGCCGCGCAATAGAGGATTGAATGAGCATCACTGAGGTTATCGCAGTTATCAAAAAAGCTTGACAACTGCGAATCCAGAACAGCCACCAGCGCCCTATTTCTGTTATGCATGGGCAAACGAGGTAAGCGTGGTCTACGTTCGGGTGTCATGAACTTATATTCTCTGATCGCACCCTCCAAAGTACTCCTCATTTCCTCACTGCACTGGATACTTACGTTAGTAACCATGTCACTACTCACGTCGTTTTCACAAATAAGTGGCGTGGTAGACTGTGATTGTACCACAACCTGTGACGGCGTAGCAATAGCTAGCAACACCAACGTCAACATAGTTGTCATACAATTTCTTCGTCCAATTTTATTTAATTTAAATATATATTCTGTTTTATTTTCAAAGTTTGGGACCAACATTTTCATCATTATTTAAAATATTATCATAATTTCTATCACAATACAATAAAATGAGACAAAATTCAAGGAAATACCATAGAAGAAAAATAAATGACATATGTCAGCCCAAAATTGCCAAAATGAATGTGAAGAAAATTGTTAAAGTATGATCAAGATATTATGTTGACAAGATCTGCAGCTGCAGCAAGACGTGCACGCCCACCATCCCCGGACTCGTCGCTCAGCTCCGCCTCGCCGCCGCCGGAACCCAGCCCCATCGTGAGTGCTGTGACACCGACCGCGGCAGTCGCGTCGAGCTCGAGCGACGAGTATTTCTCGCTGTCCCCGACACCACCACCTGCTCGGCGACGGAGAGGACGCCGGCCGCCGGACGGCTTAGGACCTCGAGGCCCACCGGCTTCTGATAGGGTCCCAGCTCCCGGCGGAAGTGTGCAGCGCATGCGATGGACGCAATCCATCAACGAGAACGTCATGCGCTCATACTATGGGGCTACAGAGGGAGGAAACAACCTGACCGCGTGCCGTGTTCGGATGCTCTCTCTGTTTCAGGTACTTGAGCCGGCTGTCAACGTAGCGGCACAACGACTGTCGGATCAGGTGCGAGTCATCCAGCGTAATCGTATGTTGGATGACACCGTACTTGATCGCTTGCGGACTGAAATGCAGAGTAACCATGTCATTATTATTATTATTATTTATTTTTTTATTTATAATTAAATAAATTTAACGATTGCAGTCGTGTCAACTGCATTCAAACTGCATCCGAACTGCAATTTGCAGTTGGATTGCAGTTGAAATGCGGTCCGTCTGTCTAGAGCCTTAGGATAAACGAATCAGCGTACGCCCCTCACACCACGCAAAAACGCGTGTTCACGCAGTTTCGTAGTTTTTTTTTGCGCGTAATTTGGCGTACGTAAGCGGATACGAGCTTATACGCGCTACAAAATACGCCGCAAATCAATCTGAATCCGCTCAAACACAATTTATTTATTTATTATACGCACACAAACAGCAAAATCACTTACAATTCAAATTCCATAACATTTTTTTTTATATTGCGCTTATGAAGAAGAATCATAGGTAACCGAAACATGGTATTTTTCAGTACGCAGAACGCATTTTTTTAGGCACTATTTAATTCAGTACCTTCAGTTTCATTATCATGGGACATTTTTTTGTATACGTTTTACAGATCCATCAATTTCTTCGCCTTCTGTTGAGACAGTTTCAATTTCTTGTGCTAAGAGAGTCCCAAGATAGATGTTCGTGTAAACATCAATACTGGCTGTAGTGTCCTGGGACAGCTACTTTTATTCGAATTTATTGATGAGGTAACTCGACAATTGTAGGGTAAACAAGTACTTTATACTACAAGTATTTGTATCGAAATTTGCTTATTTTTAGGGTTCCGTACCTGGCCGCGGGTAGTCCAACGGTTATCGCGGCCTCGACATAGAGGGCGAAGAAGGAACATGGGTGGTTTTTAGTCAGTAGAAGTCTGACACTCCCTTTCGCTCTGCGGAAAATAGGGAACCCATAAAGGATCACTCCTGTGTCCGTCTGTCCGTCTACTGTCACAGCTAATTTGCTTCGAATCTAATGGACCGATTAAGTTGAAAATTTATACACATATGTATTTCAATGACTTAAACACGGACGTATAACGTAAATAGATGAATTTTGAATATGGGGGTCACTTTTGGGGAGGGGTCCTGGTATATAAGAAATGACGACCTCCATCGTGACCTAAAAGTGTAACCCGTCACCAAAATAATCCAAAAATTTGCTGAGGCCCATGAACACCGACTCCACCAACATGTGAACATCGAGGCAATTCAGCTGCTAGACCAGACAAATATAGTGCGAAGGCTAAAACCAACAAAACCTTTTGAATTAGTGTATTGTAAATAATGTAGAAATAATAGTGACAATGACACTCATATAACACATGAAAAAAGTGTTTATATTATAATATTAGACTCTAAGAAAGTGGAACGGACTTGTTTATAGTACAATCAGCACTATTCTGTTTTAAAATAATTACCACGTAAAAAGTTAAGTTAGATTAAAATTGCTTATTAGTCTTGTAGGCTAGATTGTAATTAATTATTAAGAACCTGGTTCTTTTTAATAAAGGATAAAAAAAAAAAAAAAAAGTTCTCTTTTTACCCGATTACGGCGAAGCCAAAAGGAAGGGTAATGATTTTTTTATGTATACCTCTTGTAACATACAACACTTTCAGTAATAACTACACAATGTGTTTCAATAGAAACATGAGTACCTATATAACATCTAAACACCAATGCTTATATCAATCGACAGTCACGCATTCATTTATCATAATCGCGGACTCCGCCCCCTAACGTTAGCGCGAGCGGTCATGTTATTGCGTCCTCCGGATATTTTATTCTAAATTAATAGTAAAAAGTACAAATATCATTATAAACGTCATCTAATTCAGTGATCAGCTACAATAGCTACAAAACAGTGCATAAACTATACCAATACTCGAACTATTAGTCGAGTTATTAACAAAAAACCTTTTAAAACTTTCCTAAAACAGTGCGCGTGTGCAAAGTGAGTGACCTTCACAAACAAAGAACTGACTCATTAACGGTCATTCGCACATAAAATTTTTTAAGCTTCTTAGCAAGCATACACCAATTTTGATCACGTACGACAGTGTCCAAGTGGCGCAACGGTGTTGGCTGCTGGTTTGAATACAGTTGAACTGTGAGGGCGCAGGTTCGAATACAGCGACGTGTGAACTTTTTGCTTTTTGTTTTTATTTTCAAATACACTTTTTAAACCGAAGAGTAATTAAACCACAAGTGAATCATCATTTTTTTTTTTTTTTTTTTTTTTTTTCTAAAGTAAATTGTTTTTATAGTAAAAACTGAGATGTATAAAACGCCGCCTAAGTCTACTTCACTCCAAACTACACCTTCTCGCTCCGAGTCTGATGTTCAAAAACTATGTGAAGAAGATGGGCTGTCTTCGAACTTAAGCCCCGAATACATCAGTCAGAGGGGCAATAAGCGCCTTCGGCCGATGAAAGATGGTAGCTATATGGATCGCTTTGAGGACAAATTTCTGGGTCTGAAGAATGACATCAAATCTGATCTCAAGGATTTGATAAATGAATTAATTAGTTCGCAGAATACCCGCTTGGAAAAATTTGAGGAACATATCTTGGAAATTAAATCCCATTACACAATCATTGAGGCTACAAATCAAGAAATCGAAAAATCAATGACAGCCGTATCAGATCAATTACTATCTTTGGAGAGTAAAATTGCAAACTTAGAAATTGAAAGAAGCACTATGGCCTTGAAGCTGATTACATTGGAAGAAAGACTTGACAACATAGATCGTAACTGTATTAAGACCTGTGTCGAGGTTCGTAATGTTCCAAAGAGTCAGAAAGAAACTAAAAGCACTCTCTACACCTTAGTTCAACATCTATCTAAACAGTTGGAAGTCAACGTACAACTCTCAGACATCCGGGACGTTTCAAGACTACCGTCAAAAAAGGAAAGCAAAACATCCAACATCACCATAGAATTTACTAACACACTACATAAAAGTAACTTTCTGCTAGCTGCCAAACAGTTTAATACGAAGCACTCTACGGATAAAATCAATTCTACTCACTTAGGCTTGGGTGGACCTAAGGCACCTATCTATATTGCTGAGCAGCTTACACCGCTTACTAAAAAACTATTCTACGCAGCTAGAAACTTCGCCAAATTGAATGGATATGCGTTTTGTTGGACATCGAATGGGCGAGTCATGTTAAAGAAAGCCGTCGATGGTCAGTACATAATAATAAAAAATGAACAACAACTATTGCAAATGTCACAATCCGTTAATGCATGACTAATTATTTTATTGTTTATGATATTTTTATGTTTTCCATTATTTTTTAAAATTAGTAGTTTTGGTCTGTTTCACTTATTTGTTGAAAATATTAACTCGTGGTGCACACAAAGTACATACCTATACAACGCTCAATTTACACTTCAGCTTTTACACTTCACTACACACTCACATTTTATACATCATGCTTCTTACGTGATATACTTGAATTTGTTTTCCAGTTTGTATAGGCAACAAATTATGACCCTTTACCTTACCTTTAAAAATGCTTGACAATGCAAATGCCCTTATGGACACTGTTGACAGTTTTTCTGTATCTGATTTACATACTTGCACCCCAGAGCAGGCTAACATGTTTATTAAACATCCAAAACATTACCTAAAAATCCTTACACAGAACATTAGATCGATCAATTGTAATTTTCTTAGTCTACAAACTCTATTACAACGCCTCTCAGTGGATTGTGATATTTTGGTCTTGACGGAGTGCTGGCTATTATGTTCGAGTAATCACCACATTCCTGACATTGAAAACTTCAATAAGTACAGCACTGTCAAGAACTTAAACCAAAGTGATGGTGTTGTGGTCTATGTCAGGTCCAACCTTACTGTCACCTGTGAGGAACTTTGCTTGGGTAGTTCTGCCACGGGATTATCAATCAGGATGGGGACTCACTTTGCCATTCTGTGCATTTACCGATCGCCGTCTATAAGCAACATTGATAATTTTCTATCCTCTCTTAATGATATTATTCCCACTTTTTCCAATGTCACTACTATAGCTATAACTGGTGACATTAATATCGATATAAAACCGATGTCACTGGACGCTCGCTCTCATGATTACCTCAACACTCTTGCATTTCACGGATTTCTTCCTACCCATACTCTTCCGACCAGAGGAAACAACTGCCTGGACCATTTATTATTAAAAACCACGAGGCCGTCTGTCTCACTAGTCTTCGATACGACTATCACTGATCATTGTTCTTCCTTGTTGTGCATTTCAGATAAAAAGACACATGGTAATATAGTTAGATCTATCACTAAAATTGACTTTGACGCCATGGATAATACTATGGTGGCATTAGACTTTACACCCATTTACTCTATGTCGGACTGCAATGTTGCTACTGATGCTTTGGTTAGTCTCTTAACTAACGCAATTTCGGAAAACTCTTCTACCAAAAAGATACCATCTAACAAGAAGATCCTCAAACCTTGGATCACTCCAGGTTTGTTGCGGTGTATGAGACACAGAGATTTGCTACACAAAAGACTAAAACAATCGCCAAATAATATTATGCTTGAAATGTCCTATAAACGATACAGAAACTTCTGCAATAAAATATTAAAAAAAGTCAAAAGACAATTTGACACCCAGGAGCTTGATAAAGCTGGAAATAACTCAAAGGTCCTTTGGGAAACTATAAAAAGAATCACAAACACACAAAAACAACAATATGCATCCACACAACTACTCTCACATTCTGACACTCCTTTTCAGTCTTGCAATGATCTTAACAAGTTTTTTGCTGACATGGGTAAAAAGCTTGCTAATAATATTATCAACGATCACTCATCACCGACTTTACCTTGCTCTGATACAAACTCTTCTTCGTCATCATTTGCATTGCTTCACACGGATATTGATGAAGTTAAATCTGAAATTGAGTCGCTAAGATCGTCTGCAGCCACTGGATGGGATGGTATCTCTCCTGTAGTCCTTAAAAGGTACTGTAGTATTCTGGCGCCAGTTTTAAATCACATATTTAACCTTTGTTTTGAGACTGCTATATTTCCGTCATCTTTAAAAATAGCTATTATACACCCTCTCTTTAAGTGTGGCGACGAAAACTCTTTCAATAACTATCGTCCTATAGCGGTACTACCTGCTCTCTCAAAGGTTCTTGAGCGCCTTATCAATAAGCGATTAGTAGATTTTTTCGAAAGGAATAATTTGTTTTCTTCTCAGCAATTTGGTTTCCGGAAAAAAAAGTCAACCTGTGATGCAGTTCACGAACTAACGAACTTCATAGTAGAAAAAATCAACAGTCGCAATAAGGTGCTTACTGTATTTCTCGATCTCGCTAAGGCCTTCGACACCGTTCCAATCCCTACCCTTCTACTTAAACTTGAGAGAGCAGGCGTCAGAGGTCAACAACTTAGACTTTTTAAGAACTATCTGACAAACAGATTGCAAGTGGTGAAAATTGGTGACTACTTTAGTGGCGAGCTCCCGATTTGTTACGGCGTGCCGCAGGGTAGTATACTCGGTCCTACACTGTTTCTCATCTTTTTAAATGACCTTTGCAATCTCAATATCACAAATGCAAAAATTGTGTCTTTTGCTGATGATACAGCTCTTACCTTTTTCGCTAACTCATGGTCAGAACTTCAGACTATTGCACAATATGGTTGTGATTCTGCCTTTAACTGGCTTCGATCCCATGCTCTGACGCTAAACGCATCCAAGTCGAAATTGATGACGTTCTCTATCTCACCGACCACACAACCTGATATTCCAATCACTATAAAGGCTCACTCATGTAACAATGCACTTTTACACTCATGTCAATGTTCATCCATTACCACTGTCGATAGTATTAAGTATCTGGGCATAACGTTGGATCGATACCTGAATTATAAAATCCATATTGAATTGGTAACAGGCAGGGTCAGAAAACTTATATATATTTTTAAAACTCTTCGTCACGTCGCAAAGCAGTCTGTTATTCGCAATGTATATTATGCCTTATGTCAATCAATAATCACTTATTGTATTAGCTGCTGGGGTGGCGCCACAAAAACCGCTCTTAAACCTTTGGAAGTGTCCCACAGGGCTATACTGAAGGTTGCAACGTTTCGACCTATTCTGTTTCCAACCGTAGAACTTTACAAAAATTGTGGGGTCCTCAACGTAAGGCAACATTTCATTCTGCAAACTATTCTTCTCCAACATTTAAAAACCCCTCTTATTAATATTTCCAAGCGACGGAAAGATATGATTTGTACTGTTCCACAAACTCGGTTTAAATACACAAAGAGATTTTTCTATTATCTTGGCCCTTGCTTGTACAATAAAATTAACGCGTCTTTATACATCTATAATTTACCATACAGCAAATGCAAAGTTGCCCTCCGTGAATTCCTCCTGAATATATCCTACGACGAGACTGAGAAGTACTTAGTGACACTTACATGAATGTAACCTGGAGTAGGTTACCACCTTCTCCACCCCTTTTATTCAAACGTACACACACATTCACTAACACACACACACACACTCACATACACAAGCATATACACACTCACTCGACTGGCCACACCAGCACTACTCTTTCTAATTTGTTTTATATAATTTTAGTTTTAAGATTTAGATTTTTGGTTTTGTGTTTTGCTTTATATTATAAGCGCTAAAAGTTTAGTACATGATTATTGTGATACTCAAATATGGAGTCGTAACTGTCTCTTCTAAATACAGATTACTCAGCAATCTAGCTAGGAGAGCAGTGATTCACCCAGCTGCTGTAGTTAAACATGTTTGATTATTATCATAATGTAAATTCCTCATGTACTGCAATTTTTTATTATGAACGTAAATAAATTATTATTATATTATTATTTAAATGCTGATGAATAGGTAGGGTCATGCAAATGAGCCTACAGTACTGACTGTATCTCTTATTGAGGCAATCATCAGCAGGTTATTCAAAGAGCTTGGTATAACATTTTATAACAAACTGCCATCTTCTTTTCTAGACTTGCCATTTAATGCGTTTAAAGCCAAAGTAAAATCTAATCTTTGTTTAAAAGCTTACTATTCCATTAACGACTACTTACTATTTTCACAGCGTTATGTCATACGGTATTCTGCTGTGGGGCAAAGCTGCTGATATTCAAAATATATTTGTTCTGCAGAAGCGAGCGGTTCGTGCAATTTATCAGCTGGGTGCCCGAGTTTCTCTTAGAGATATTTTTAAGGAGATTGGTATCCTCACTGTTGCTTCTCAGTTCATCTTTGCCAACATTTTATATATTAAACAAAATATCCACCTGTACACTAAAAACAGTGATATTCACAACTTTAACACTAGAAATAAGCATAAACTACGCGCTCCTTTTCACCGGCTTCACAAAGTTCATAATTCATTCGTCGGGCTTGGTATAACATTTTATAACAAACTGCCATCTTCTTTTCTAGACTTGCCATTTAATGCGTTTAAAGCCAAAGTAAAATCTAATCTTTGTTTAAAAGCGTACTATTCCATTAACGACTACTTAAATGATAAGAACAGTTGGTCGCTGAGTTGAACACAAGACAATGTTTGTTATTTATTTATGTTCTTTCTCCAAGATTAGTTTACTGATATGTTATGTCTTTTTTTATTATAATTATACTTGCCTTACTATTGTATCGAGTCTGGTTCTTCTAACCAACCTAACAGACAGATCTGTGCTGGGGAGTTTGTTCCGCCACTTCTTCTTTCCAGCAAAAACACTAGGAAGTGTCGAAGGGGGGGCGTTTTGGGGGACTGTCTCTTGTAAATAAGTAAAGTAAAGTAAATTTTGACGTTCGAAAAGTGCTGATTATCAGCCTAGTTTGAATAAATGAGTTTTGATTTTGAGCTTGGAATTACCAAATACGAAACTAATATTGGCCATTCAAACGATTCGCTGCATAATAGGCACCTGGAATAAGATGCAGATTAACGTAACGGTTCAATTTCACTGGCCTGTTGGTCTAGTGGTTAGTGACCCTAACTGCTATGTCGGAGGTCGTGGGTTCGATTCCCACCCAGGACAAATGTTTGTGTGATGAGCACGATCATTTGTTCTGTGCCTGGGTGTAATTTATCTATAATATGTATGTATTTAGAAATTTATAAGTATGTTTATCAGTTGTCTAGTACCCATAACACAAGCTCTGCTTAGCTTGGGACTAGATGGCGTTGTGTGATAGTTGTGGAATATTATATTATTATTATTATATTATTATTATTTAAACTAGATACTCTATTTTACTTCTGTTAACCTCTTCCAAATGGCAACTTGATTTGACCAGACACTACTCTATTGAGTAGTGTGGAATAAGAAGATAAATATGCTGTACCGACCCCAATGATGATGTCACATCTTTAGCACTCAATGTCGAATTCCATCGTATTTCTCAGTACTCGATGAAAGTATTATTTGATGTGAAGAGGCTGACGTGAAATCACCGAAGCCATTTCAAAAATCAACTGTTAAAAAAAATGTTGCCTCTTAGCCTTTTTTTTTTTGGTGGGTGTAAAATCATCGAATAACCCCTCCCGCTGGAGTGTCAGACTTCTACTGACTAAAAACCACCCATGTTCCCAAGGCCGCGATAACCGGTGGACTACCCGCGGCCTTACCTCTTAGCCTAAACCATAACCATGGTCACTAGTAATCTTATGGACATCTTTAATACTGAGCTATGTCAAAATGTATGCAGACTCTAATCCGAACAATTGCCATCGCAAATTGAATCATGTTATCATAATGATGATCCTTGTAACATTTTAAAATATTCATACTCTTTCATGCGTACCTATTCATGCAAAATAGACTCGCTTCACTTTAATTTTGTTTAGATAACCGTACCATTTACTCTACAGAAAACATTCTTACTGCTACAACTTACTCGTAAAAGGGTTGTCAATTTCAAATACTTGTATAGTTTTCACTGATGTGCTTTTACCAGCCAGCATTTTTTTAAAGTGGTTACATACAAGCAGAATTGGCTTTCTTGACATAAATAAAATTGACAGCTACAACGTCAGAGTATTACAACGGTCATTCTTAATTTGAATGCAAAAGTAAACGATGAAGAAACTTGTAAGGAGGTAAACCAAACAATCGTAGGCGCTTCTATGAATCGCATGTGTATAATAATATGCGTGGAAATATTTATGATGACGTCAGCATTAACTGACAGTAATAACTTGTGAGTACAATGAATGATCAAAAGCAATGCTCCTTTTAAGTTACCTATGGTGTCGAAAGCCGGAAGAGCAATAAAATAATACTTTCTTTTATGATACACGGATGATAATAAAACTACATAAAACCTGCTTTGAACGAAAAACAATGAAGAACTAAAGTTGACATGTCAATGTTTTTACGTGTGGCATTATTATGTTACCTAGAAGCTTATAGGTAGCTAATTATGTAGTCACATGTGATGTTTTACATAATACTCGCACATATACTTGCCTAAAAGTGTTATTGGGGTTCTTGATCAGCAATTTCCCAGTAGCACTTATTGGAGGTAATTGTTGAAATATGAAGCGCTTTGGCACTGATTGTTCTTTGGTGGCTACGTCACAAATTTTGCGATCTGGCAAGTTCTTAACAGGCTATAAAAGAAAAGAACGACTTTCACCAACACACACATAAGGATTGACTCAAACACACTTACACCTTTTCGAAAGCTAGCCATTGTCCAATTGCTTGCAGTTTTGGTCATGTCAAATGTTCAACCTACATTGAAAGAGGTAGTGATGTCATTGTGTATTTTTTCATGATTTCGTACGATTTTCCGAAGAAAATAATGAATTTGTAAGCATGGATGGATGGATTTTTGTTACTATTTCACGCAAAAACTACTGAACGGATTTGGATATGGTACACAGATAGATTATTATAACCTTTATTAACACATATGATATTTTTTATACCGATTTTATCTTCCCGTGGGATAATAGTTGTAGCGGACGAATCCGCTGGCAACAGCTAGTTGTAAATATACTGTTAAAACATTTTATTTATTTATTTAGCTCGTCGAGCACAAAGTACAGAATCGTAGGTATTGCCTACCAGTCAACCATTAGATGATGGAGAAACAAACAGACTGATGTAAAACACAAACACACACATTTTCTTAGTAATCCCGTACTATTCTAAGTCTGGGTAACGCTTTCCAACACAATTATTTCTTGTTGCGCTCCAGAAGTTGGATGAAGTAGATTTAGTAATGCAATAATGGCATCGCACCATCTAGTTGGCAAAAAGCAACTTGCAGCTTTACTGAGTACTTGACTCAGTAAAGCTGCGAGTTGCTTTTGAAGCGATAAGTACTTGTATTTCTGCAACGAATTTCAACAGATTTCATAACTTGTATACGTAACTTCTTTTCACTAGCTTCAGCCAGTTCCATAATCACACTAATATCATAAAGGCGAAAGTTTGTGAGTGTGTATGTTTGTTACTTCTTCACGCAAAAACTACTGCACGGATTTGGATGAAATTTGGTACACAGATAGTTTATAACCTGGTTTAACAAGTTTTTATCCCTATTTTATATTCCTGTGGGTTGTAGCGGGCGAAGTGTTGCAACAGCTAGTATTATAATAAATAATGACTTTTTCGTACCACTTGCTCAAAAAAGTGACATTCTATGGCACAAAAAGCGAACATAACAATAGTCATTTTTAATCTGTTAAAAACAGGGAAAGAAAATTGTACTGAATTGTACTGAATTTCATTCATCCTCTAGCGGGAGAATGTGATTTAAATTTGGAATACTTATCGAAATTTATACTGAACTACATCTGTGTTTACACCATTGAGTTTGTATATAAAGCACTAGACATCTTTTTGAAAAAGAAAACTTAATAGGTTAACTAGGTTAACTTTATTAACTTAAATCCCTCGCTTCGCTCGTGATTTAAGTTTATAATACCCTCGCTACGCTCGGGAGTAAACCTCGAGTCCTTCGTTACGCTCGCGATTTAAATCGTCACCCGCGACAGAAGACACTGCTTTATCCCCTTGGTTAATAATCTACTATTTCAGAAACGTTAAAACACGAATTTCTCGTTATACAGGGTGTAAATGAACCCTTCACGCAAACGTCAACCAAGTATTCTATACATCAAATTAAGTACACGTACGCAAAAAATTTTGCTGGGAAACGACTTTTTTTTGGGGTTAATAATCACAATTTACTCTTAAAACATTGTGCTAGTAGATGCTTTGAATAGTAAACGGGTCATGGACGTAATTTAAGTAAATTTATAACCTGAAAAACTAGTATTTACAAAAACAGCTGTGCAAAATTTGGAACTTTGACCCCCAATATCTCCGTAACTAGGGGGTTCCCAGGTATGGTCTAGAACCAAAAAATGATTGCAGTGGTGAGGAAAACAAGTGCTCTTCGTTTGCGTTAAGGGTACTTTTACACCCTTTATAGTCGCTTTTTCTATGTTCTCAGGATAGCTGAAAACTTTTTGGGAAATCATCAAATAACCCCTCCCGCTCTTGGGCAGTGCGAAAGTGAGTGTCAGACTTCTACTGACTAAAAACCACCCATGTCCCTTCTAAGCCCTATTAGTCAAGGCCGCGGTATCTCTTACGAGTACAACATCCCGGAGCCGCCCCCGTTGACCCCCTGAACTATGAACATCTGAACACGCAAGATTATCCCCTTCACCAAGTGATCCTTACAATGTTTCATATTCTCAGTTATTTTTCACTAGCTCCTTCAATTTCCTCTTATTCGTTTCTTTCTACATATATTTTTTCTGAAAAATTCAGCCAGCGTGTCTCCGAGCAACCGAGATACTCGTATTTATCCGAGTGGATACTAGTCTCTTTTCCAGTATATTTAGCCAAATACCCGGAAAGATAAGTAGACTGTGTTTAAACGGAAATAGGAAGTCATACTGATAACTTAATTAGCTGAAGTAGTTCCAATGATTTACCCTTTTTTTTTTTTTTTGGTGGGTGTAAAATCTTCGAATAACCCCTCCCGCTCTTGGGCAGAGCGAAAGGGAGTGTCAGACTTCTACTGACTAAAAACCACCCATGTTCCTTCTTCGCCCTCTATGTCGAGGCCGCGATAACCAGAGGACTACCCGCAGCCCCAACAACATGCAAGCTTACAAGCTTTACCTCCTTTTGATATGTATAAATAAGAGAATCAAAATCTCTGAAAGAATCAACTTAAAAAAAAAAAAAACCGATGTCAATCTTCATCTAAAACCCCAACTCCTACCTCTAATCCCACATAATTGCTGCAACTATAAATACTACTTTACGACGCCATACTATGTATTTCGAACTGTGTACTATTTTGTATCTATGTGAGCGCTTCACTAAACATAGATCAATCAGCTAGAGCAATCACGTACAGGAGGCCTACTATGAACTATTATTGCGATTCAATTGACGACCTAAAATAAACTGCTTTGCTATTTCATACCACGACGTCATTATAGCTATCCAGTTTAGGTTGACGCCAAATCAAGTCGGCAATTGAATCGCAAACTGTTTTTGTTCGTTCATTTTTCGTACCATGAGGTGACATTTCAACCTAAATTGGATAGCTTATCTGTCAAAGTAAGCGATCCAAAAAAAGTTGCTACTTGCTTGGCGTAAAGTGAATCGTTTTGTTAATAACTTTAAAAAAATAGTGAAAATATACGTAATTCAAGGTATTTCAGTTGAATATTTAGTGTTCCATAAGTATCCCTAGCTTGGGATGTTTTATTATAGCCCGTTGCTATGGCTTTATTCTGGTTTAAAAATTCCCAAAGCTGCTCAAGTTGACTGTAAGTCACTCTTCGACGCGATACATCACTGTAAAAAAAAGCACTTAAAATACTTTGGTACATAAGTTAGGTAAGCGTTTGAGATAAAGAAGCTTGTAAGTTTATGAAAATATAAAATTACTACACAAACTCCACAAGAATACTTACGCCATTATTCGTATTACAAATTATTTTACCAAAGTAAAACGTTAAAAACACTTTTAAATACTAATAATAACACCCAATGTTCTTTCAAAAAAGTTCGAGATATTTAAACTTTCAAAACAAATCGCAACAACAACAAACGCCTCCTGTCAAATCAAACCATGAAGGTATAGATACCTTCATGAATCAAACTGAGTGAAGGTGCGTTCTAAACTCGTCTTAATCAATTTATTTTTACGACAACACTAAGCAAACTTTTCATATATATAAATTACTATTATTTAATGAGTACTAAAAAGGGCTTAATGGTATATAATTTAACGCTAAAAAGCGCAATTTCGAAATGTATTTGTTATAATTTTTACACAAAAAAACCGCTAAAATCATATTAACTAGGTTTCGAAACGCAACGCATATGGTTCGAGTAAAAGAGACAGACTTATGCAACGACTGTAAAGCGTCATCTCTTTCTCACACCGCGGACCACAGATAAATTTCGTTCGTTCATTCCTCCATTATGCGATTCAAACGCCAGTTAGATTATGGCACTTCATGGTACGAATCTTAGCGATTCAGTTTAGGTTCCTAAATTGGATTGCATCGGAATTGAATGGCTAACTAAAAGTTGATGGTAGGCCTACAGCTCAGACTAAACTCGCGATGTACGGAGCAAGAATTTCAATATAATGCGACTTTAGCTGTCCTAGTTCAGGTCCTGTAATGAAATTACTGTAACAAATAGATGTATTATACACTGTTTGTTTATCTGCCTTTTTTAAAAAGGGACTATATTGTTTACCTTGTTGCCACATATTTTTTCCCACATTTGTTTTTAGTTTGTAACTAGGAAAGCACGTTAGGACGTTGGGTCCGGCTGTAATTTGTAGTGAATGGCCTGAAAGTCTGACAACCAGTCTTAACAAGCGGTATCGTATAACCCATTCTCACTGGGTTGTGAACGTCACCAGAAATGACTTATGTATTTCGGTACCTAACTCATGCTAGTCCATTGTTGAACTTCCATCAATTTTATCGTCGTTAATGTTACTTGGTCTCTAATATGACATGGAAGTGATGTGGGTGATAATCACATCACACTAATATTATAAAGCCGAAAGTTTGTGAGTGTGTATGTTTGTAACTTCTTCACGCAAAAACTACTTACCGGATTTGGATAAAATTTGGTACACATATAGTTTATAATCTGGATTATCAAATAGCATAGTTTTTATCGCGATTTTATCTTACTGTGGGATAATTTTCGAGTTGTAGCGGGTGAAACCACTGGTAAAAGCTAGTATTATTATAATAAGCCAATAGCTTGACCTTTGTCAAAAAGATACCATACGCACCGTACGACGACGACATCGTGGCTTTAGAGCCATGTCTTTCTTGCCATTTTTTCATTCAATTTATACTAGAGTTTCAGAAAAAATTGACATAAGACACTCATACTTATCTGTTAGAAACCTCATTGTGTAAATAATGTTGGTCGGGTAGAGTACAGTAATTTCACAACACCCATTACAATCACAGGTCATTAGCCGTTTCGAGTTACAATTTCCCGACTCAACACAATGTTAATACGGAACTTCTAATAAGAATACACCAGAGAGACCCAATTACATTAGGAACCTCGAATTGGGGACTGAACCCTAAGGAACGAAACGAGAAAATTGTTCAGATGTCGATTTTATGGAGGAAGTCGTAAGTGCCAAATAAAACGTACTACTATGTTATTTGTAGGCTATTAAGATGGTGACTGCCGATAGTGTTGGCAATATTCCTGTGTGTAGGATGTTTGGAGAAACTAGTTTATGAAACTGAACTGCTTCCATGGTTAGTACAGGAGTATGAGCAGAAGATCTCAAAACGGTGAAGGAAAACACCGTGAGGAAATCGGGAAATGTCTTAGAACCAAAAAAATTGAAGACATGTGACGTCTACCAGATCGCACTGGGCCCGCGTGGTGGATAGCCCATCCCTCTCCTAGAGAGGAGGCCTGAGTCCCTGCAGTGGGAACATTATAGGCTGATGATGATGAGAGGATGAGAAGATTCTTTGAATAAAACAGTTGGGATAAGGGATGGGTGATTTGTTAAACTTACCCAATTAATTTTTTTATAAACTTTTATTTTAAGTTTCAAGTTTTGTATACCAAAAATGGTTTATATGAGGATCTTTACTGTTGTATTATGTAATGCATTATGTACCATCGATTTACCCATATTATGCGAATAAATAATTTGATTTGATTTGATGACGAGTCTAATATACCCATCACCAGCTAGACAATATTATTGTTTTGCTATTAGTTCACAAGCGCCATGCTGAGCTTAAGGTCCTAGGTTCGTTTTCCAGATTGAGCATGTTAAAAGAACTTTTTTAGTAGCTCGATTTCAATATTTGAGCCTGGCGGATGGAATTAAGCTCTCTCGCAATTATATGCGACTTAAACTCATATATTATAGTGAAATCCGGGTAAACAGAAAAAGAACGAATCTAAGTTTCATGAAAAGGTTCCAACATAGAATTCAGTGTTTACGTGACTACCCGAAAATAGTTTTAATTTCGATTTCCACTACTTACTTACTAGTAAGTTCACCTAACGAGTATGTATATATGTACACTAAATAACTGAATTCAAGAGTTTTGCAAGTTACGAAGACAAAGTAATAAAACTTACGAGTTTTACGTTGTGAATTCAAACCAAACAGTTTAGTAATTTGTGTGCTTAATTATTCCAACAGAGGTGTTCGTAAAACTTTGGTCGAAAGATATGTGCCATAGACCAACCTACACTAGGACTTTTTTTTTTATTGTACTTCACTCTTCTGGCGCTCTACCTTCCAGCACCAACAGATCGTCTTGTTGTAATTAAAGGGTGGTCATTCACTATGCATTGATCAATATCGAAATTCTAAAGTCGTGCAAATGGAGCTATCCTAAACTGGCTCAATAAATGTCGAACTGAAGTCTAGAAGTCTTTTTTCTCAATTGAAAAAACAACAACTTAATACTGCCATGATGTTAATAGGTGTAAAATTCTTAAACAGCTGTACTCAAGCATAGTTTATGGCCCACCATCCGAATGATCTCATCCTCGCGACAGATTTAGATATCAGCTGTTGTCTTGATGAATCCATTGACTTTACGGGCCCGACCACAATTGATAAACAAACCGATCGTTTGAAAGTGTCCGTGAGAAAATAGTAGCTGTATGATAAACTGGTTTAAAAATAGAGAGATTTGAGTAAACATTAGATGACTAAGAAAAGCGGAAAATAGTTTATTAATAGGTCATTGTGATTGAATACATATAATTAGATGTAGTAGGTACTCGTATGAAAATATGTTTACTTGTAATTTTAAGCAAACACTTTCAGGACTCCACGTGTCAAGTACCTATCTAATAAGTTCCGTCGGGAAAAATCTATACGGTCTGTCAAAAAATATTACCAGTACTTAGATACTTAGCCCCTTTTATCATGACTTTCTCTATTGTTCCATTCAAAAATTACTTCACAAGAGTTTCATAATCTACAATTTTACATTCTCCGTGTTTTAATACTTAGATATAGGTACACGATTTTGAAATGAGACAAGAAACTTAGAACAGCCGCTAATGTCCTACAATGTCACACTTTGTTAACCCTCTCCCCCCTCCCCGTATGACGTGTGGCGCTATTTATGGATGGCCTCTTACTGCAGCTCATGTCATCTTTCAAATCATTCCAATGAATTATAATTGTAATTCCAGTGTCAAACTAACAATGTTGCATCTGTCATTCAAAACCACACTTGGCCCAGGAAATATGAAAAAAAAACATACATAAACATGCAACGTAAAGTACACCAGCCTGACTCAATGATCGAATGCATCGGAATATGATGTCATGGCGTTCAAATTTAGAAACAGTTCGGATTTGTTCGTGAGCTACTGGCCCATATTGTCACGAACATGACATTATTCCGACACTTTATGACACTACATAACACATGCCGCGAAACGCCCACAGAATAAATATCACTTACTGGCAGATTTCTTTTTCAGAAACAGCCTGTATTATAAGTTTAGGAGGGGTGTGATTTACTTTAAATGTGTGTTGGTTTTTCTATTTCCTTTATACTGTACTGTGAGGGAAATAAAAAACTTTTTAGCACTCTGGAGCATTATTTTATTGGCATGAAGATTCGACAGCATATATAGTCATTTAAGTCGAATATTTTGTTTGGCAAAGGTTTCAGGATTGGCAAATTAGTTACGTTTGCGGATGATGCATTGACGGCCATCGGTAATAATAGTTTTATTATACGAGTAAGTTCCACATCTGCCTAATCTGCCACAATCCAATTAGTACTGGGTATTACGATACCCCTTGGTAACGCTAGTTGTCAGAATTTCGGACCACTGACTACCCGTAGCGCCTGTCAAAGATGTACAAATAATAAAAGGGACGGCAACTTTTTCCAAGATTACCGTGACGGAGGAGGGTGTAAAAGTACCCTTAACGCAAACGAAGGGCATTTGTTTTCCCACCACTGCAATCATTTTTTTGTTCTACACCATACCTTGGAACCCCCTAGTTACGGAGATATTGGGGGTCAAAGTTTCAAATTTTGCACAGCTGTTTTTGTAAATACTGGTTTTCAGGTTATAACTTTACTTAAGTTACCTCCATGACCCTTTTATTATTCAAAGCATACACTAGCACAATGTTTTAAGAGTGCTACTTTGAGTTTTACCGTAAAATGAGATTTTTGACCACAAAAAAAGTCGTTTCCCAGCAAACATTTTTGCGTAGGGGTACTTAGTTTGATGGACAGAATGCTTGGTTCACGTATGTGTGAAAGGATAATTTACACCCTGTATAATGTATCGTCACATTCGTCACTTATCTATAGACCGACAGTGTGTATGTGAAATTTAAATGTTTGTAAACACATCCACGATACAGGAGAAATTCCTAGTGTGGGGGTTCAAAAAAAAGTGTCAAGTGCTAAATACCTATCTCTGCGGCAAATAAACTATGCAACATCTTTTCTATCCTTACAATAGACAAATACGATCCTTGTTAGTTACATTTCTCATTGTCTATTGTTTTATTTGTTTCTGTTCTTATCTTAAAATATACCATTTCCCATAACATTTAGTGATAAGAAGGGAGTTGAATGTTCCTATTGACTATTACGTTATGTACTTTTATTATCTCCATAGGTCAACGGTCACGTAATAAGCTACTATTATGCTGATAAGCTAGTTCTTAAAACGCTTAATAATGCTTTATTGTTTAGTTATCTGAGTCGTTATAGTTCTAATTGTTTTTTTTTTAATTAATTGTTGGATAAATGGTTAGAGGAATTGATTATTAGTAATTTCATCTTACTTGTGTGAAAAAGTAATATAATTTTATGAATAGTACGAAGTATTCTAGTTGGTCCGTTTCTTATTATACTGCACTAGGTACTGGAAAAAATTAAGGGATAAAAAAAATCCAAATTTTTTAGGCAATTCTGAACAGGCCGTAACTTCGAGAGAAATGGTCGTAGGTACAAAAAAGAAAGTCGTACCTCCAAGTGTCTAGTTTTTGGATTAGAACTTAAAATTTTTGTGGTCAACGGTTTTTGAGAAATCTTAGAAAAACCAGCAACAAGAAAAAAAAATGTTTAGTTCTTTTTTGTTGGTCTACGGTCGTGCAAAAATTTTTTTTGCTTAACCACTGTAATGATCGAATACTTTGTTCATTTAGTTTTTTTTTTATTTTTATACGCCTTGATACGGCCACTGCTCGCCGAGAAATCAATCTTCAAATGGAAAAGGATCCCTTTGTCTTTTATATCGATATCACAGCAACCAATGATCGCACAGAAAGTTAAAGTTGGGTTTCAATAACTTGAAAGGATTCCCTTTAACGACTAGCCATTGCTTTTTCGGATTTTTATTAAATCTAATTCCAAAACTAAACACTTGGAGCAACGATTTCCTTTTTTTTTATTTTTGGTACGACCATTCCTCTCGAAGTTACGGCCTATTGAAAATTGTCCAAAACTTTGGGATTTTTTTTATCCCTTAATTTTTTCCAGTAGTGTATTTATGATCTACAAAATGAACTAAAAATATTACTCACTTTTTTCACATGAAACTGACGATGAAAGAAACTACAATTTTTTTTTTCCATTTTCATTAAGTAAAACACGTTGAAAGTTGTTACATACAATCATCACTTAGTTACTTTTTTCGTCGAAAGCCCAAGAGTACAAGAGCTACAACAATTTTGCTAAAAGCTTTAACAACCGTAACCACGTACATATACGAGCCACAAAACTCATCATTTTCACCTCATTACGCGTAACATCGTGCATCCTTATTAAATACTCGTATTCTGTAATGGGGTTAACATGTTGTTACAGTCTAGATGTGGCAAGGTTTTTTTGTTTTTTGAAATAAAAGGACCTACGTTGTTTACACCAGAACTGGTGTAACCCGGTGTAAAAGAATTGGTTTAAAAATGGTGGCATTCTTGTTCGGTTCTTGCTTAAAAACGTTGCCCCACACTAGAAAATTATCCTGTATCGTAGGTGCGTTTACAAACATTTAAACTCACATACACAAATACCCAGAACACCTATCTGTAGGCCATATAAATATTTGTTTGTCGAACCCGCGACACGCAGAGCAGCAGTCCAATCGCTCAGCCACTGCACCAACCGTGCTGTGGTACTAGTATTAGTGTTTGTAGAGAGTCCATTATGCAAGCAGATATTTTGTTCTGTATATACAAATATCTATATCACCGCTACTCAGGCGTGGTGGGCGCTCAACTCCATATAGAGAAGATTTGTGTCCGAGCAGTGTGAGTGCTATAGGCTGCTGACGCTGATAAATGTTTGTAGAAAACTGAAGAGTTCTATCAGTTGGACTGTTTCCCAAAGGTATTGATAAAAATCCTCTTGGGAAAAGTATAAAGTCATCAATATTTCTGATATTGCAGTTATCCATTCAGCATAAGGCCTGGCCTTGACACGTAGAAATCGTCAGTATAGATTCTGGGTTCAAGTGAAGTCGTTGAGCTCTCAGTGCATTACCTGTTATTGCTTATTTAGTCCGGTCGGTTTAGGGGTAAGGTTACATGAATTCCCACCCTGCTGAATTTTGGTAGGATTCTTCAAAACACCATTATAAATGATATGTAAAAAGTCCTCATCTATCCGACACACGGAAAAAAAAATCGAGGTCAAAGGTCACAAAAACGGGTTTTTTGCGATTTTCAGCAAAACCGTAAGTTTTATCATAAAAGTAAAGACAAAATTATAGATCAGATAATAATATATAAAAATGTCTCAACATTTTTATCTCTACGATCCACCGTTTTTGAGAAATAACAATTCGAAGAGTTGAAAGAGTTGTAATCGTCATAATATGTATATGTACACCATGTATATAAATTATACTACGTGCTTAGGTTATTCTTATTGTTATATATCTGTGTCATAGTCATACCTACTAGTACTGACTTTCTTTTGCTTTATGTCAAATCGATAAAGGTATTACTTGTCGTGTTCTTTCTATTCCAAAAACCATTGCATGATTTCCCGTGGGTGTCTTTTATGAGTACTCTTCTTTCAAGTACCAATTCTTCTAAGTTACCTAGGAATAATACAAGTACAAACTTTTTTGGGAGATGAATGGTTATAATTTGAGAGTTAAAATGTTCTCAAGAATGTTTTGTATTCGCCTAGGATTACAAAAAAAAAGTTTCCGCCTCAGAGGTAACCTACTTTTTATACCAAATAGATAGAGAAATCTCCTGGGATATACAGGAAATATTATTTTACTTTGTTCCTCATTTCAGACCTCGAGGGCTCAATAATTTTGCTTAAAGTTGAAATCTGGTACATTTGTGGGTTTTCTGTGGTTGGAAATAAGTTTAACGTTCATAATCCACAAAAATAATTTGGATGCTTTTCTCTCTCTGTAACTCATAACATCACAGCTGTTATTTCTGAAGGGTTAGGCAGAGGTGTCCCTATTAGTATTTCGCATTATGTTAAGTCCCATGTAATAGGGGAAGAACCTATTGCCATCAGAACGAACACAGGTCCATACTGAGTAATTCCTAATGGAATAATCCAATAACATTTTACCCGACACGCAAATCAAGCCTACGACCTCAGGCAGAGCAATCGCGGTGACGACCACTAGACCTCTCTCTATATCTCAACTCCCATTTGTGCGATCGATTTATTTCTAGACTAACGGACGCCACGCGGTTTTACCCGCGTAGTTCCCGATCCCGTGGGAGCCTATGTTACTCAGGGTGAATGTAGCTTTCTTATGGTGAAAGAATTTTGAAAATCGGCGCAGTAGTTTTTGAGTTTATTCATTACAAACATAAACACACACACAGAAAAACAAATCTTTCCTCTTTATAATATTAGTGTAGATATTCATTTTGTACATTGTATGTTTGTATGTTTGTACATCTAGACACACAGTCTCTATTGGTTCGTAAATAGGCGCCAAGTGACCGGTGAATCCTAAAATATTGGAATCGTTTCTGGATATTATAGCAGTCGTTCCATTTAAAATGTAGATTTGTCCGCAGACTGGACATCGATCGTAATATGTCGGAATAGGGTAGTTGGTAAAAAAAAATCTAATTAGTCCGTCAGATAGATTTCTAAAAATATTGGACACATATTTTTTCATTTTGCACGTAAACCAAAAATGAAGACGATACAGTGCTTCGAAAACTCGTGTGACGTCACATCGCACTACATTTTTTACCACGTAGTGACGTCAAAAGCCTCCACTGATGATCTTTGACGCGTTTTATCTTCGTCAATTTTTATTCATTTGATGAAACAAAAAACACGCATTCACTATTTTTCGATACCTAATCTAACTGACAGACTAAACGTAATCATATTATTATTTTTACTTAGGTCAATAGGGATGCCTATTGTAGTGTGCCTAAAACATTGAATATTGATCATGTACCTACCTATGTTGAAGTATGTACCTATGTATGTAAAGCTCGTAGTCACTTAAGAAATTCTTTTCTGTTTCTTTTTTGTGTTTTTAGGATGGAGTAGACGGGGATATGCCACGTTGGTCTAGTGGTGGCAAGTGCGACTGCTCAGCATGAGGTCCTGAGTACGATGCCCGGGTTGCGTAAAGTCTTGTGGCGACAGCGCCATCTATCGCAACAGATCCGAACTAACATTGGCAATTCCTGCATCGCGCTATCAAAGTTATCTGCCACATTAGAGTTTATAGAAAATCCCGGCTTACATATGTCGGACAGTTAGCCCAACAGACACAACACCCCGTCTTTTCTATGTGGGATGAGGAACTTTACACCCTGTTCCTCATACCCCCAAAGTCTATTAGGTTTTTTCCATCAGAACTTTCTCAGTGGCAGCCATATTGTCTGGATCCATGCTCGATTGATGGTGATAGGCTGTATTGTTGGATACACCTCCATTTAACCCATCTGGGATTGTTATCCCCTTAACAAAGGAAAAAATAAAATTGGTAAGACAGTAAAAAGTCAGGATATAGAGCAACTATTACTTAACTTGACCTACTCTGATCTAAAATCAGTTAAATATGTTATGACTTTATGACAGATACGGGCCGTGGCCTGTTAAAAATATACGCAATACTGGACTTGAAATATGTAATCTAGCTTTCAACGCAGTCTCGGTCGAAATGTTTTGTCTTTCAAACACTCTGAGAAGCGATATAAATCATAATACTCCAGGGGTTCTGCACATTGAAAACAGATGTTTTCCGTTATTCCTGCTTTACTGTTCGGTGTTCAAATAATTTTTGGTTAAAGTAATTTGTTTATTTAGATATTTCTTTGAAGTTAACAATTCGGATTATGATTTTGCTAGGGTTTTAAGTAATTTTTAGGATGTTACAATTTATTTTCAAGTTCAGACTCGAAAGTCGAAAGGACTGTACTGCTATCTGATTTAACAGTGCTGCCAATCTATACTTAGACTAATAATAATATCATAAGGAGTTAAAAGTTGTGTGTAGGTGTAATCTCCGATACAACCGATCCGATTTCGAAAATTCTTTTACTTAAGGGAAGCTTCATTATCCCCGAGTGTTATAAAAGCGTTTACGGAACTTCTGAACATAACGCAAGCAAAGCTAGTTACTTTATGTAGATAATCGTGCTAAGGGCCTTGACAAAGTGACTTTACGACGACAGGCAAGTAATTTCAGTATAAGTATTGGATTGACACAAGGTACCGAAAAACTAGTTTCTATTCTGTTCTTCGTCGTGTCAGTGGCTCTCACACTTATTTAATTAAATTAGTTTGAACTGGAACTCAACCTTCATCAATGGTGTTCGTCGTCCGATACCTACAATTAAGTAGTCGACCAGACATACATGAAGGTTCTACACTCGAGAGCCCGGGTCACTTAAAGAATCCTAAAAATCTCGGAAACTAAAAATGCTAGGTTAATGCAATAAATTGTATTTAATAGACAATGTAATACTCCTTAAATGAAGGTATTAAAACTTCTTAGTTATTGTAAAGTTATATCATAAAAAAATCAAATTTGAAAAAGGGCCACTTTCGAAGATGGAACTACGAAATTACAGCATTTGGTTTTGCTTTTGTTTATAATCTGTCATATTCATTATTCAAGCTGAAATTATGTCGCTTACGCCTAAAGAATGCACCAGAATACTTACAATGCTGGAAACCGACCGGAGTCAGCGCGATACAGCCAGGACTGTCGGTGTGTCGCTGTCAACAGTACAAAGAGTTCTCCGACGTTACGAAGAAACTGGTTCTAACCTACGCAGACCAGGAACGGGCAGAACCAGGTGTACCACAGCACGAGAAGACCGATACTTGGTGAACACCATGCTTCGAAATCGCTTTCTCACAGGAACTGAACTCACAAATCAGTTTCGACGCCTCGGAGGAAGTAACCCAAGTGCATGGACAGTAAGACGTCGGCTTGCTGAATCTAACTTAAAACCCCTTAGACCTGCAAACGGCCCTAAACTGGAGCGTGGGCATCGTATTTCAAGACTAAGATATGCCCAGAGCCACGTAAATTGGAGTATTGAAGATTGGTCAAAAGTTATGTTCTCCGACGAATCAAAATTTATGCTCTACAAGCACGATGGAAGACACAGAGTGTATCGAAGACCAGGGGAAAGATTCAAGCAAGCATGCATCGAAGAAAAAGTAGCCTACGGTGGTGGGTCTGTACTTGTGTGGGCCGGAATTTCTTCTGAAAGTCGCACAGAGCTGGTGATCATAGAAAACGGCTCTGTAACTAGCGTAAGATATGTGGAAGAAATCCTCAATGATCACGTTGGTCCATTTATGGTCAATTTAGGTGAGGATGCTATATTTATGCATGACAATGCCCGACCTCATACAGGTAGGATTGTGAATGACTACCTTCAAGAGATGAACATTACTCGTATGGAGTGGCCAGCGCGCAGCCCGGATATCAACCCGATCGAGCATGCTTGGGACGAGCTAGGCAGATGCGTAAAACAACGAAACCCTCCCCCAATCACGCTTCGTGAGCTCAAAATTGCTCTCACAGAGGAATGGGAGAATATTCCCCAAAATCGTATAAGGAACTTGGTGTACAGCATGCCAAACCGCGTAAACGCAGTAATGGAAGCACGAGGAGGCAATACGAAGTATTAAAATTCAAGAAAATCGTAATAAAGTTCAAAAATTTCATGTTTCCTATTTTTGTTTTAAGAAGAGATCAGCAGTTTTTTTCTTTATGTAATTTTGTGTTAATAAAATGTATGGTGACTCATATTTTTTTTACTTTCATTTAAGGAGTATTACATTGTCTATTAAATACAATTTATTGCATTAACCTATCATTTTTAGTTTCCGAGATTTTTCACATTCTTTAAGTGACCCGGATTCATTGCTCTTGAGTGTATTTAGATTCAAGAATACCATTAACTGACCATGTCCTTACCGCAACAGCCCATCTGTCCGTAGACGAGAAGGCAATCCTTGCCGGTGACAGACAAGACGAGGTTGACATTGCTAGCGTCATAAATGCCTCTAATTATAACCCAACTAGTTCTAGACAGGCGGACTAGTCTAAAACAGGATGACGTGTAGGCGGCCAATAGGGCCGTTCGATTTTAATCTATTAATTGATTGAATTTTAATCATTACTACAAGTGACTGTTAGTTTGCTAGACATTAGTATTTTTCCTACTCCTCTGCTATTATTTTCTGATTGATTTCGTTCCAGGATTCAAGACAGTTAATTGCTCATCAGCTTCATCGTCTCGGCGCTTTTTGGTGGCTCCTTGGTTGATTCTGATTTTCAGGAGTTGTAATAGCTTGGAAATGGAGTGGCGGGCGTTTTCTACAAAAACACGTTAGTATATAGACAAAAAGAGAGTAGTTACTTCCTATGATATGTTTTTTAGTTGTTAACATTTTTGAAGTGAAGTGTTTGATTGACACAATCGGCATTTCCGCCATTGCCGTGGTAACTGATTGGATATTGTTACGCGGCATGAGAATTTCTTTTATACGTCGCGGAGATGCAAGAAATGAAGATAAATCATTATTTCTAAGGGGTTCGCTTCATTCGAAGTACAATAATTTTAGCTATTTTAAGTACTAGATAATTATGATTTCTGTGTGTCGTAAGTAACTACTAGCACTAAACCCAAATGAGCAGTGGCTCAATAGTGATTGAGCTGCAATGGCAGAATTCACACGCCACATAATGAATATCAGCATGATTGAAAATGTGTCAAATATGGCTTACATAGCTCATTATAAATTACGAGATCATGTGTTGAAAATTTATAGCAGAATCATATGATACGTGCCAATTATTATGCGTTTCATTTAAACCTTATAGGTTGTTTTATTTTTATTAATACAGCACTATTAATTACCACAACAAGAGCCCCAATCTCATTACTTAAAAGCATTTTCGGCATTTTACGAACGATTGGAACACGTTTAATACCTTTTAATATTTTATGCTACGTTAAAAAGGAAATAAGTTCTGTCGGAGTACTCAATTATGTTCGCTTCATAACTTGATGCCAACACTAACAGCTGAATTGCGTTCATCGATCATTTCAGAGTGGGAATATGAATTCCCGGCAATTTTACGATGTCTATCGGTAGCTGTAAAGAAATCGTTCGCAAGAGGAACGGTTATATAAGAATTGTGCACTAATGGCAAATAGAATTGTAATAATATTGCTGCAGAATTTGCAGAAATTATTTTTATCGACAAACGTGACTGAGGGGAAAATTCTCTGCCGATTTAGAAAAAGTTTAAGTGAAGAAAACTGTCCAAATTGATTGTAAATAAAACATGCATTTCATCGGTACCATTTCCTATACTATATTATTACAGATAAATAATTGGAGTGGTTGATTTAAATATGCTTGTGGCATTTAAAAGAACCCCTTAGAACATTCCGTAGCACTAACCCTTCACGGGGGTAAGAATAAAATTACCCCATTAAAATTGAAAGTGCTTAATCAACAGCATGCATTCACGTCTCGTGCAAAGCTTTATTACCGACTTTCCTGTCTACCCTCTTCAGTCTGTAATGGAAAGCATTTGATAGTTTTCCATGTCGTTCCGTTTTACGATGGCTCTCAAAGAAGTGCATTGGAGTACCTAAGTGATTTCTTTCATATATCATGACTGAAAAACAATTTCTATTTCCATGAATATTTTTATTTTAGAGAGGAATTTCAAAATATATTACTTTACCTTTTATTTGTCTTTTTGTTTCTTTTAAAAATGTGTAAACTATACCTAATTAGCACAGATAATTAAATATATTTATTGTGTAATAAAAATATGTTTATTGTGTTGAAATGGTTGATTGGTCTAGTGGTCTACTAAGCATGATGTCCTGGGTATTATTCCCGGATAGGGCAGTGTCATTAAGTTTTATGTCTATGGTTTTTCCATTATATAGGATTTTTTCAGCAGCAACCACGGAGTCTGAGAGACTGGCTGATGCCAATAGGCGAGCCCCCATCATTAATATAAGACGTGAACACAACTGGCAAAATGTGGGTGTACTATTAAGTACACCTCTGCCTAACCCTACAGAGATTACAGGTGTGATATTACATAAATCTCAGAAAGATTTTCTCCGCCAGATACCTTTTCAAGGATTACAAATGTAATAGCCTACGTGACCCCATTTCACCAAAATTTAATTTATGAGAATTAGGGTTTAGCTCTCACCAAGCTTATTTGCGACCTAAATCATTCGCAAAAGGCTAATGTCGGTGAGTATTCAAGGAAACACCTGATCCTGAACTGAGTTTGAGATTTTGTTTGTACGTAATTTCAACACCCTGTCTGTTTTACGAACAAATCCTGCATTGTGAGGGAAGAATTTAATTTCTACTCTGTACTTTTACGGCGGAAATCTGCCACTCAATCTAAAAGATAATTAATTGTTAAAAACAAAGTGGAAAAATAACCAAGTAAGGTGAATGAGAAAAGGCAGCCAGCGAAATTCAAATTTAGTTAAGTTTTTTTTCAATTTACCGATCAGTATAAGGTTGTATGCTAAACAAAATAGGATTTGCGACTGTAACAAATGTTACTTTATTTTGTAATAATAATTTAAATCAATATTACAACTGTCTCAGTTCATATAAGTCTCTTGAATGTCTTTTTCATCAAATAATCACTCAAGAGACTTATATGAACTGAGACGGTTATATTAGTGATTTTAATCATTATCACATTTGTTACGGTCGCGAATCCTATTTTATTTAACATGCCTACAACCTGATACTGACAGGCAAATTGCTAAAAACGTACGAAAATTCGAATTTCGCGGTTACTACACTCACTCCTAATTAAGAATGTAAATTAACGAGTCGCAAAGTATGGAGAATTCGATTCCGGGACCATGTCAGAGATTTTTCATGTCATAAACAGAGTTTTTGGGATCAAAATAACAAGCACTTTCTTTTTTCGTTACAGTTCACGGCAGAAATCTATACACAAATCACAAGGAATATCCACATATGTAGTTCGTATTTTGTAACGAATTTCCGGGTCACGGAAACGTAGGAATCATAGTCATCCTTTGCGTCCCATTCTTAAAATATCCTATGAAACAAAACGCACTTAGTCATCTTTATATGGGACATTTTTAATCCTGCCTCGGGGTTCCGCTTAATCCCATTTTACTGCCAGAACGCGAATCCCCGACAAAAAAGACATCACTCGTTGTTTTTATAAAACTTTTGTTTAGTTCACGGTTCCACGTTCTTGCTTAAAAGGTTTAAACAAATATCTAACAATGCATATTGAGTTCATTCAATTCATTGTCGTAATGATATTGTCAGTTGACAGTTTATCACCCATAATATTGACATTTATTATAAGTCAATATCTATTGTGGACCACTTGTACCCCTTATTAGAACTATTTTGTGCGTATGTTATTGTGTACACACAATGCGGGGTTAGTTCCGACTGGACTGGTGCGCGATAAACACGTGTTTATTAAATAATCCGAGAACCTGTGATTTTTTTGTTTTTGTCAAATGTAAATTTTGATTAGTATTGGTGGCCTGTACTGTACGTGAAAAGTGTGAAGTAAACAGAAGTTACTTTTGTTCTGTGTTTTAGAGATATCTAAAGGTAATAATGTAGTTAGCGTCGTGGGTGATTTGTTCTTGAGATTTACATCTGCACTAATATTATAAAGAGGAAAGATTTGTATTATTGTGTGTGTGTGTGTGTGTGTGTGTTTTTGTATGTTTGTAATGAATAAACTTAAAAAGTACTGCTGCTATTTAAAAAAAAATTCACCGTTAGGAAGCTATACTATCCCCGGCTAACATAGGCTACTTTTTATTCCTGTATTCCCACGGAAACGGGAACTACGCGGGTGAAACCGCGTGACGTCCGCTAGCATTATAATAATTATGGTATTTTTTATCAAACGTGAGAACAAAAGTACAAATTTTAACTGTATCGTTTGTGTTCGTGGTCCCAATCGCGACTGCTGAGCATGAGGTCCTGTGTTCGATTCCCGGGTGTGATATTTATAATTGCAAATTAATTAATTAAAACAGGAGTTCTCAGTAACAGGCACAAAGTCTAGATTCGTGGCCGGTTGATGGTGATAGGCTCATTCCTTTTTACATAGGACTTAAACATAACTTGCGACTACATTTGGTAATCAATTTATTTTAAAGGGTGTAAAAGTACCCTTAACGCAAACGAAAGGCACTTCTTCTCCCCACCACTGTAATCTTTTTTGTTCTGTATAGTACAGAACAAAAAAAGATTAATATAAGACCTGGGAACCCCCTAGTTACGGAGATATTGGGGGTCAAAGTTCCAAATTTTGCACAGCTGTTTTTGTAAATACTGGTTTTTCAGGTTGTAACTTTACTTAAATTACGTCCATGACCCTTTTTCTATTTAAAGCATCCACTAGCACAATGTTTTAAGAGTGCTACATTGAGTTTTACCGTAAAATAAATTTTTTGACCAAAAAAAAAGTCGTTTCCCAGCAAAAATTTTTGCGTAGGGTAGTTTGATGTACAAAATGCTTGGTTGACGTATGTGTGAAGGTTTGATTTACACCCTGTATTTATGTCCCTATCTGTATTAAACCTAGTACAGGAACAATTAATCTTGTTTAAGTCGCCGTCAGAATTTGATATCTCAGCATACAGAAGTTCAGTACCTACATATGAGTAATGATTTACATATTACGTCTCCTTGTCACTGAACTTGCTTCACCGATGCACTCAAAAGGTCATAGGTCCACATATGACTAGAACTGATATGGCACAGAAGGAGGTGTATATAGAAGTATGGAAGAATAAGACATGTTGCCCCGACCCTAAATGAATAGGAATGTTTACTGACTTAAAAAATATGATTCTAATTAGTCCGTCTGTTAGATTATCGAAAAACATTTATTACGTATTTTTTGTTTTATCAAATTAGAGACCGGGAGCAAACCAGAGCGGGAGGAGTCAATTTGATGATTTCCCACAATCCGGAAAAAAGGACTTTAGAATGTATAAAATACTAGCGACTTTTCACGGGTGCAATTTAAATTGATAAGATTATCTTCCTATTTAATGCTGAAAACTGCTTTAAAACCTCTTGCGTAGTTAAAAAGATGTGAGCGAACAATCAGGGGGACTTTGTTTTATGGTATGTAAAGATAAAAAGAGAAGAATTACAGGGCGTCAAAAATTCGTCCACATTGCTGTCAACAGGAAAAGTGCCCAAAAGGCTGGCAGCATACCCACGTTGGATCGCAATGCTGATTCTTTGTCCAAAGAATCGTCGAACCGCTTGGCAATTTCCTAAAATATTTGTTGAGCACTCGAACCCCAAGGCCCCAGTGTTTCAACCCCAAACGGCTCAACACATAACTGCCAATTAAGTTGTTGTATTTGCCCCGCTTGAGGTTTTCAGCACCTGCAGCAGCCGCCCCAGCACAACTTACCGTGCTAGGAAGATGGGATGGCGCAAGGGTATCGACGCAAGTTGCGTCCCACAGGACCAAAGGCCTACCCAACTTCCATGGCATTATGGTCATACCATCTAGTCTCTTCCCAAAAAGATAAACAAATTTAAAAAAGGGACAACTAAGCTGACAAATTCGCTCTATGTGAACCATAACGAATGCTGATCGAAGAACGATCCTTCACAATGTATTCAAATAGATTCATTATTCAAGCATGCCCGAAAGCAATTCTGATCAATATTGCAAATTGCATGCATCCAATGAAATTCTAATCTTCGGTCGTCTTCATCGTACACTCACAAGCACTAACTATAATGCTGGTATGTAAAATATATAAAACTGGTTTGTAGTGTTTTTTAGTGTTGATAAAACTGGTTGGGTTCTAAAACACTATGTTCCCAACCATTCAATTATAAATGAACTAGCTTTATCATGCACGGGAACTGCCTGTTTTTAAATGTAACTTAATTATGATAATCGGATATAACGTATTGTAACTTCCCATTAGTGCAATAATTTTCGAAGATTACCAGCTACATCTAAACTGAGAAAAAATACCTACCACTCTTTACTGATAACAGTAGGAGAAAATCAGTTTTAAAGTTGAAATTGTTTACATAAGGGTGCAAAAAGTGGCTAGTTAATATAAACTTATTAAAGTATAAAGTTTGGATGTGATTTTATATGCCTTAAACTTATTTTTCTTTTTTTTTTTACTATTATATCGCATAGATCTATCATCTAAGAATGTAAAACAATCAAAACAATTTCAGTAACACGACTTTTGTCTGAACCACTTTTGAGACGGAAAATACCGTCTCGTCCCATAGTGCGTCCGTCCGTCCGTCTTATGACGACGACAGGCTGAATCGACGGCGCGATCGAGTTCCACACGCGCCTCAAAGAGATGTCAGCAACATGGAAGGGGCCGACGCCCGTCGGGGCTACGGGTTGTTGGAAGAGATACCACGGCCCCGACATAGAGGGCTAAGAAGGAACATGGGTGGTTTTTAGTCAGTAGAAGTCTTGCACTCCCTTTCGCTCTGCCCAAGAGCGGGAGGGGTTATTTGATGATTTGCCATCCCCCCCAAAAAAAAAAAGGGTGCAAAATGTTCCCGTCGGGGCTGCGGGTTGTCCCGTCGGGTCTGCGGGTTGTCCTAAAGAGATACCACGGCCTCGACACAAAGGGCTAAGCAGGCACATGGGTGGTTTTTAGTCAGTGAAAGTCTGACACTCCCTACCGCTCTGCCCAGAGCGGGAGGAGTCGTTAGACGATTTCCCAACAATCCCCAAAAAAAAAGAGTGTAAAAAGCTTGACGAACCTGGAGGGCACGTCCTTGTGTTTCTTTTTTGTTCTGGATTACACCTGGGAACCTTCTAGTTAGGTACGGCGTTGTTGAAAGACAAAGTTCCAACGTTTACACTTTAAATGATCCATGACTCCCTCGACCCCTGTACTTCTCAATTTTTTAAGTGTGTTACGTAGGGCTTAAACTCTACGGAGAAGGTGACATTTCCTACACTAAAAATTGTGTCCCAGCAGTATATTTTGATGTGTTACTTTGATGCTCCCATTTTAAGATGCATTCTAAGAAATTCGACACACTATTTTACAATTTTCAGTAAGAGTTTATTTGCAACAGCTTATTATTAATATCTTTGGGTGAAAACGTCTATTGCAATGCTTGCCAAGTTCATGTATGTATTCTACAAGACAATTTATTGATTCAATTTTCTAGTACAGTAAGTTAAGTCATTCATATTTATTAGTAGCATAAAATAGTCATAGCGGTGATAACCATTAGATTGTCAAGTAATCAGTGTCAAATTCGAACCCAAGGCACCTCCGATTGAGGGAGAGAACCTCTCGTCCCAGCCGCCGCGGGAGGCGCTCCGGGCGTCGGGGGTCCCGCGATGACCTCCGGCCACCGTAGACGCGGGCCTGTGGACGGTGAGTGATGGGCTAACTCGCCGTCCGTCTGTCTTACGACGAAAACAGGCCGTGTCGACGGCGTTCCACGCGCCGCAAGGGCCGACGCCCGTCGTGGCTGCGGTATGTTGTAAGAGATACCGCGGCCTTGACATAAAGGGCCAAGAAGGAACATGGCTGGTTTTTAATCAGTAGAAGTCTGACAATACCTTTCGCTCTGCCCAAGAGCGGGAGGGGTTATTTGATGATTTCCCAACCCCCCCCCAAAAAAAGGCAATTTCGAATTCATGTGGTAATTGTAAAATGTAGGAATACAGCTGTTGCCAGAGAGATATTTTTGTGGCATGTTTTTGAAGCTAAGTCTAATAAAATCTTAGACACCAGTTAAGGCACGTACAGGGTTTTAGTATGCATCCACTTAAGTCAAGAATCTTGTTTGTTACTAAACTATTTCATAATGAAAGCTGAACTCTCGATCGAAACTTACCAACAACTCCCTATAGAATCGGACATGAATTAATTACATAAACTTGGTCGCAAGTGTACCTATGCTTATAGTACACTCTAGCACATTCAAGTACACATCATGAATTAATATGTACTCGAATTGGATTGACGTGATTCGATTGTCAGTCAGGCTACACCAAATTGACAAGCAAATCTAATCAAGGCTATAATACACGTTGTTATAGCGGAGATGTATACTTAAACTTGCACGTAGGTAAGTGTACAGTGAAAATGGAGGAACCGTGTAGATGTGTAAAGCTGCTTTTATTATGACATCGTAAGGATACCAACTTGGGTTTTCCAGAACTATTTGAAGTTACGAAGGAAGTTTGCGGAGCAGAATTTAACATTGTCATTTTCGAACGTTGCCTTTGTGATCAAATATGCATTTGAATTGTCAAAATTTTGTGATGAAAAATAGATAAATATGCGGCCTTGTCGTTTGTGAAACGTACAAAACGAAAGATAGGTTCGAAATAGGATATTTTACTTAATAAACAAAACAAATATAAGAACATGCACTACATATGACTTTGAAGAGAAGGCTTTCACTCAGCATGATACTGTGCTATGGGACCACACAGCACCGCGCTGATTTTCAGTGGCGACGTGTGTTACTGTTCTGAAATCAATTTATCTAATAGATCTAGAAGAAGTTGTGAGCCTTGTTTTGCTTACTAAGGTCATTGAAGTGTACGGGTAAGGATATCAGTATCACATCCACGTCACCTGTATACCTATATCTTTAAATACGTTGTACACCAAAGACTTTGCGAGTTTCTCTTTACAACTGCACTACATAGTTTTCTGTTTGTAAATAGCCGTTTTGTTTATCCTCTCCTATTGCCAATATCGGCGTCATTCGTCTATTGTGTCGCCATTGCCTATGACAATTTAGGCAGTGTTGGCATTTCAACGTTGTTAGGTCATCATCATCTGACTAGCCTTTTCTCAACTATGTTGAGGGCGACTGCCAGTCTGACCGGATTCAGTTGGATTTACCATAGAGTGCCTGCATATCTGACCTCCACTACTAGTAATACAATACCACTTGGTAAGACTGATATTCAGAGTTTCGGACCACTGACTACCTAGTACGACTGGCACAGGTCTACGAACGCCAGTCCTAACGACATAATAAGCTTTACGAGGCACGGAGCAAATTCGGTGTGTAGTGAGTGGTCACTCATCCAGACCAGCCAGGTTTATCTGCAAAATTGATCGGAGTGGCTTTTATTAGAGATCCTCCGCGTCTTCTTTAACGTTATTAGGTGCAGAGCTTAAAGAGAGCAAAGTGATCATTTTGTGGAGTGTACTTACAATTAAGTACCTGCAATTTACACTTAAAAGTATTTGAGCGCATTCACAACGAGATCCAAGCTGTGCCATGCAACTCCGACATTTAATTCCTCATTCACGCTTTAATTTGCTGGAAGACCCTTTAATAGCGCCAGTCGACAGAAATCAAACTTATACCCTTTGTCACATCGACAGGCCATGAACATGCCTGTCGCTAAATCTGGCGTAATGGAAACCTTATAATTCTGTCTGCCTCTTCTGTGAATGTAGACTTGAAACTTTTGATATGTCGTAAAAGTCTGTATTTACAGCGAACATTCGACCCGATTTGTTATGCACACATTCATTGCGCAAACATTTGTTATGCAACGAACATTCATTCGCCGAACATGATACAGCCAGGCAAAGATGAAAAATGCACCCACTTCGCTCAATTAAACGAATGGGATTCAAACTAGTGACCTCTCGCTGCTAAAGCGGCTTTTGTTTTATGATGATCTGAATATCTAAATTAGTTGTTTTATTGTTTTACAGATCCTTAACGGGCTGTATCGTAAATTAAACCAATTCAATATTATGTCCCGTTGCCCACGCATATATAGACGGAAATGTTATTGATAGCGGATCTATAAAACGCTGTTTACTTTAATCGATATTTTTGTCATGTCGTTAATCAAATGTTTTGAAATGATGGAGGATGATGAACTGTGATGATTTGCGTTGTTTATAATGCTAGAACAGAATGCATTATTCGAAGTGCGAAAATTATCCCATGGAAATGTACTACTGGGATTAAAAGTATCCTATATCCTAACCCAGATCATAATCTTTCCGTATGCAAAAGATGACGATTGCCTGAGTAGATAAGCGTGAAATAAATAATCAATCTGACTTTCATTGCATAATAATAAACTACTGTTTAAAACGATGAAAGTTAATTTATTAAATTAGTGAGCGATTATGTTATGCATTTTATAGAATCGGTGAAAATAAAAAAAACTGCAAAACTAGAATCCACCACCCCATAAAGTGTCAAGTTTTATACGTTCAAATAGTTTTTTTTAGGTACTGACTTGGTAACACTTCACACATTAACATAATCCAGGTTATTAGGTTCCAGCTTAGGCAATGCATCCTACAGATTAGACTATTCGAGATACGTACTTACTCCCTATAGCTTGAGGTTATCTTCCGTGCATAAACCTCGAGTTTGCAAGGGGGATTTTCACACAAAGAAACCAGTTTCTTGTGTGTAAATCCAAGAGCGGCCGACTCATTTAGAGCAGATTTCTCTCAACAAATACCTGGTTTCTGAGGCTCGATAAGTTCTCAATTCTAAAGGGTAGAATGTTGAAGGGTCATTGGATTGTCTGATCCGGGGATCGACTTTTGAAAAGAGTATGAATACACCTGAATACACTTTAACTTATTTTTTGTAATAAAAAGGACAATGTTTCATTTCAGATTGGCCACATCAGTATTTGCATACATCTCAGAGCCGATTCAATTATATTTGACATTAATTTTTTATGAAAGAGGTCGTATCAATTTCCTTTGTGTTAGAAACTTTTGGTAGTCCTCTAATCACGCCGTAAAAATGAGACATTTTTTGTAATTTTTGGAGGATCATATTTCTTTTTCCTCATTATTTGCTGACAAAAAGGAAATGACAGGCACGTTTCTACGGTAGACCTTGATTTTATAAAAACAAAATGGTTCTAGAGAAAGAGACATTATTCAGGAAGAAAAGAGGAGATTTTAATTTTGTAGCACCACTGTGTATATCTAATGAAACCCTTAAAACCAGCTAGGAGGTACCACATAAATGTATATTGCGAAAAATAGGAGGACTTGTAATTATCAATAGATAGATACGATAAGAGCTTAAAATGTAATTAAACAAGTCGATATATTCACGTCAACCCCTTACTCGTCTTGTCTTGAGTTTATGATCCGATGTGCAGAACGCAGTTCCCTAGTTAACTTTGAAAACACACGTGTAACAAAATTTTGTGCGTGCACTCGCGGTTTTAGTTTATTATTTGGTTTTAAGTTATCATCATCTGAATTACCCATTTCCTAACAAGATTTACGAATAAGTAACAGACAGACAGAGATACTCTTGGGTAAGATCAGAGCTGAGAAGCTTAGAGGGTATCTCTGTCTGTCTCGACGGCTTTACAAAATGTGATCAGTAGGAGAGTTTAAAATTTAAATTTAAACCTACTGGTACACGGGTGTTTCAATTTTATATGTGAACGGTCCCAAAGTCAACAACTATGTAGGAAATAAAGACATTATTTTATGTCCAATTTAGATAAGCAAACTGATACCTTTGAACACCAAACAAGAATAAATGTTACCGATCGAATCTAGCGTGGGTGTCGAATGTCTAGTAACATGCGCAAAGTGACAATAGTTGCCGTTTTGTTATTCGTGGAGATACATGATTTGCACGCGGCTTTTAAGGTAGCTTATACGTATGATTGACCAAATAGTATGGGTGGCCAAATACACTATTTACTGTTTGAGGTGTTGACGCTTTATTATTCCGTTGGTCATGGCCAATCTTTGAAGTCTCATAGACGGAAAAACTGTAACCACCTGTACCTGTACTGTTACTTGTAACCAGTTTCAAGCTCATTATCCAGGGCATAAGGGTGAAAACTGGTCAACAGTCAGTGAACTCGGTAGTAGGCGGCAATCAATGGCTGTTTAGCTTAGAGAGCTTACCACGAGTTGCTGTGACGTGAGTGCTCACGTAAAGAAAACAAATGCCGATCGTGTGGGTCACTTGACCGGAAGTCGTGTCGCATGTTGCATCGCCATACTTGGTAAAGACTTATGCGGGGCGTCTTAATATATTATACCTCTATACCTATTGCAAAACTCACATGGGAAACATCAAAAACGGAAACAAAAAAGCTGAAAAAATAGACGCCATAAAAACGCCGAAAAAAGTCAAACTTTCTTCGCCCGTATGTTTATGCTCCAATTTATTTAACCCTCCGAACGCGCCAGTACCATTTATTATCATAAGTAAGCACACACTGGTCTATTAAATTCTCACCATCAATCAGTGTTCCATTTCACTGCTGTTAACTGTTCTAAGTACAGACGCCTCCAAATCAAGCTACCAATTTTGTACTTTATCGCAAATCATTAGGTTCAAGGTTGCTACTATATATCTACTAGGAATTGTACCAGCAGAATTTCTGTATGAACAACCTTATTTTACTTTTTATTTAAGTCTTGCGTTAATTGATGAAACGGCATGAAGTTATGTTTGCAATTCGTTATAGATGCAGCGGTTTATTGTCAGCAAATACGCTTTGATATTGGTAACTGGTCTAGATTTAGAGGTTTTTTGTAGTTATGCAGGTTTGTGTAAACAGATTTACTTAGGAGTAGATTCGGTTTACTTTTTTTTTTTTCGGAATTATGGTTAAAGCTGTGAGATGGTTGACTTATTCTCTGAACGTCCAACCGGATAGATGCTACAGTAAATCGGTACTCGTGCTTAAGAGTATTTATACATACAATAAGTACTATATTTGCCACCAATAATATAATTTGTAATAAAATCCCCAAACTTATGAACTTAATGGCTAACAAATCTCTTTAGACACAAGTTTTAATATCAGAATGTTTAAACATTTAATTGTCTGCACACGAATGCATTTTCATTCAATTACCTACGACATCCGTTGTAAATATTTCCACTTTAAAAAATGTTACTTATTGATTACCTAAGCCATTTTTTAATTATTTGATACTACTCATTTTTCAGTCATTATGTGCCTAATTGCGATGAAATTAGAACCATTTTATGACCAAGTATGTTGAAAATCTTATTTATCATATTATCTGCCAGAGCTCGGTGTCCGTAGCTGGATCTGAAAAATAAGTTGACTGCTCTATAATAAAAAAGTAGAACTTGCACATGATGGGTTCCGTACTATCTAAGTAGGGAAGCCCCTTTTAATTTGTATTATTTTTTGTTAAAGTGGCAACAGAAAATATCTATAGACACCTCATACGATTAGGTTTGATCAAAAAAGTTTTTTTTTTAGTTTCAGTTCCATGTTCCCCTTTTTTTTTTTTTTTTTGGTGGCTGTAAAATCGTCGAATAACCCCTCCCGCTCTTGGGCAGAGCGAAAGGGAGTGTCAGACTTCTACTGACTAAAAACCACCCATGTTCCTTCTTCGCCCTCTATGTCGAGGCTGCGATAACCATTGGACTACCCGCGGCCCCGACAGGCGTCGGCCCTTTCGGGCCCCTCCCATGTTGCTGACATCTCTTTGAGGCGCGCGTGGAACACGAACGCGCCGTCGACACGGCCTGTTTTCGTCGTAAGACGGACGGACGGCGAGTTAGCCCATCACTCACCGTCCACAGGCCCGCGTCTACGGTGGCCGGAGGTCATCGCGGGACCCCCGACGCCCGGAGCGCCTCCCGCGGCGGCTGGGACGAGAGGTTCTCTCCCTCTCGCGTTCCGCCACCTTCTTCGCCAGCATCACTGCTTCGCAGAAGGAGGCGACGGCGTCCCATTCCTCCTCGCCCCGGACCATGGCTTGCGCCAGGGCCGGGCGCGAGAGGTCGCCGCCGCCGATCGCCGCTACGAGAACACGGCGGGGCTCCGCCCAAGCGGGGCACACCTCCACTGTGTGCTCCACCGTGTCCTCCGGCCGATCCTCACTTCCATGTTCCCCTTAATCTTTTATTATTGATCTAAAATCGTAAAGCGGTTTTATAATACACCAACCTACCAAGTTTCAACTGTGTAGTCTTAATAGTTTCCAAATAAAGTTGCTGTGACATACGGACGGACAGAGAGACAGACAGACATGACGAATCTATAAGGGTTCCGTTTCCGGCTGCGGAACCCTATAAACCTGTTACAAAAGAAACTTTTGGAAACGTACAGCACAGTCATACGAAGGGTATAATGTAGGTAATTACCCTCACGGCAGTTTTAGTCGGCGTTAGTCATGAGCACAGGTGGCATTTACGACCTAATTTTGTGTTAATCTCAAAAATATTATTACCCTAGTTCTGGGGTAACAGATGTCGTCGGATTGTTTCGTTAAATACTTGAGTTTTTAGGGTTTAATTAATGGCATCATGTGTGCGAATGTGTATGGATCAGAATGTTGGGTCACAAAAGGGATAAATGAAAGGCAATTGCATGTGGCTGAGATGAGAATGCTAAGGGGGATGTGTGGTGTTACGCGAATGGATAAAATAAGGAATGAGTACATACGAGGAAGTCTGAAAGTTGCGCCGTTGAATGAAAAGTTGTGTGGTAATCGATTGGCGTGGTATGGACATGTGATGCGAAGGAATAAAGAAAGTGTTGTGAGGAAAATGTTGAGTATGAATGTAGATGAGTATAAGAGTAGAGAAAGACCAAAGAAACGATGGATGGACTGTGTGAAGGATGATATGGCTAGGAAGGAGGTGACTACTGACATGACGAGGAATAGAGAAGTATGGATGAAAAAGACATGTTGCGCCGACCCCAAATAAATTGGGATAAGGGCAGGAGAATGATGAAAGGTTTATTATTATTTTCTTTCTTTCTTCTTAACAAAACTAACATTTTTAACGCAAAAAAATACAAGAAATATTTTGTTTAGAAATTCGGTTTTAAAAGTACCTAAGACTCTAAGACCTTCTGTGAGGAAAAACACCGAAACAAATTCGGAGGTAGCACTTGACATGTTTTTGTCATGTTAAAGACTTGCGAAAAACTTGACATGTGTCATACTTGTATTGATATTATTTCAGGCATAAAATGGACAATATATTGTTTCAGTTTTCTATAAGCATGGTATTCAACTTGTTTTGTCTAGTGTTAGCAGATATCCGAATGTTAACGAGCAATAGAAAATTGTAATCTTATTGGGATCAGTTTCATGCGTCCGCTTTGGATGAAAATATTACCAAAATGTGCTCTTCAAGTCTTTTAAATCTCTTTGGGTATAAGTTAACGATAAAACGAAGATAGGCAACTTGGTTATACATGTTTTTATACATTTATAATATAAATGCGAGGTTGACAACACACTTGAGTTAGGAGACTACAAAAAAGCATACACAACATCAACTAGTGTGGCATTACAGATACAAAATACTTCCACCATTAAATAGACAGGTCTCCATCATGATCCAGGTATGGATACCCATAGTAATAACTCATAGAACCCTACAAGAATACTTATTATTCATAATGAGGTGTTACTAGTCGCACCTGTCACAGAGTTAGGTATTTACGGGTGCATAACATGTGCAAGTAACTGTAGGAAGGCGGCTCCTTTTGTACCGTATTCGCTATTTATTAATAGAAAGTTCTTAGAATTTATATGAATATGAATACCTTCAAAGGTTCAATAAAATGTAAACGTCTGAGCATACTCTAATCCACACTTCTACACTAATAATAATCCACTAATATTATAAAGAGGAAAGATTTGTTTGTTTGTTTGTAACAAGTAGGCTCCGAAACTACTGGACCGATTTGAAAAATTCTTTCACCATTGCGAAGCTACACCATCCCCAAGTGACATAGGCTTTTTATCCCTGTATTCCCACGGGAACGGGAACCACGCGGGCCCAGTGCGGGCTGGCAGAAGTTACATGTTTTCGAATTCTTGGTTCTAAGACATACCGGTTTCCTCTACCGTTTTGAGAGCAGTTGTTGTGAAATAAATTTACACAGGACTGTAATAGGTGTCAGTAGGTTCTGTCTTCTCTGATATGGAGGAAACTGGCAAATATGTATGTAGTATGTGCAAAGTATAAGATGGAGAAATAAATAAATAATATGTTTTTTATATTCCAGTTCTTTTTTTCTTTTCCTAGACAGTTGAATTGCTTCTCGGGGCTTAGACGAATTTAATTGCTTCGGTGCTTTTCTGGTGGCTTTCACTGTTGATTCTGGCTTACAGGAGTTGCTGTGGTTTGGGAATAGTGTGGTGGGCTTGTCCTAGTGAAAAAGTTGTCAGTAGGACCTTGCAAAATGAGACAATGGTCTGGTAGCAAAGAAGAGATATACGAAATATATATATTATGTCAAACACCCTTCTTTCTCCATAAAAAACAAGGATCAGCTTTTCAATTTGTATAAAATAACACATAATATAGACATTTTCCTTGGCTGCCACCTGGTACAAAGTTACGAAGTTAACTAAATCCCATTTGAGAAATGGCCGTCGATCTTTGCCGGAGTGTCGGGGCTTAAGTTAAGCCCACTGCCAATAACGCTTCTTCTAAATCACTTGGATGAATGTTCTACATTTTATCTGCAGCCTCATGCTGTTCCGTAGTTATATTTCTTTTCTGTCTGTGATAATTTGATTATGAAAGAGATTCTTTGGTTCAAAATGAATTAAAAAATAATAAATGAATAGACCAATAATTAATGAATTAAAACAATATTGATTTGTAGAGGTTAAAACAAAACGTTCCTGCAATAAAATTGTTTTGTTCAAGGTCAAGTAGTTGATACATTATAATCTCGCAACAGGGGCCCCTGTTGCGAGATTATACTGTCAACTGGCGTGTTTGTATGTCCAGATGTAAGGACGTGAACGAGGCAAGAGGTGCGGTCCGTTCGTGTTCCACCCGCGCCTCAAAGAGATGTCAGCGGCATTGCAGGGGCCCGCAAGGGCCGACGCGAATAAGATTCCCACCGATAAGACGGGTGGGCCCGTATGCAAAATACGCGCTTTAGGCGTGGAGTTGCGGACACTAACCCGATGCATCTAATCTAATCCAAACAAAGGGCCGCCTGCTGGGGCTGCGGGTTGTTCGAAAGGGCTAAGAAGGAACATGAGTAGTTTTTAGTTAGTAGAAGTCTGACACCCTCTACCGCTCTGCCCAGAACGGGAGGAGTCATTTGATGATTTCCCAACCACCAAAAAAAAAGGATCGAAGCAACTGGTGATCTGTGGTTTCTGCCCCATAGGAAAAAGGTGTGAGTCTAGGTATGTGTATGTTGTTGTGACTTCTCAAAAAGGAAAATGATTAGTGATGTATGTTCAGGGGTTTAACCCGTGTGTAATTTTAGATTTTTTCCTTCAATAACCATATTGATAATAACTCCTAATCACCACTCTTAAGTAATAGATGATCTATAGTCAACCTTATCGTGATAAGAATAAAGATTAATGGAATTTTGACCGAGCTATTTATAAAGATAGTGGTAATACTCAATAGTAACCTTATTGCAACGCTCCTCAAGATCTAAGTGATTTAGATGGTAATGCAAAGTCATTGGTAACTTAGAATAGAATAGAATGTATTGATTGCATTGAATGTAGGTATAGGTACCTACATACGGTGTTACAGTAGTAGTGTTCCTGGTACATTCTACCATTTGGCATGCAAAAATGTATAATTATAAAATTCAAAAGGTCAAAAAAAATTAATTCTAATTAGTTCGTCAGTGTAAGATTATCAAAAAATATTGGATACGTGTTTTTTGTTTTATCAAATTAATAAAAATTGACGGAGTTAAATCGTCTCAAACATCATGAGACGGTTGTGACGTCATTTGTAGGTAAAAAATGTACTGACATGTGACGTTTTCGAGGAGTTCACGAGTTTTTGATGTACTGTATCGTCTTCATTTTTTGTTTATGTGAAAAAAGAAAAATATGTGCTCAATATTTTTTGGAAATCTATCTGACGGACCAATTTGTTTTTTTTTGTCCGATCCCCTATTATAATACTTAATTGTGAAAGGACCTAATAAATTCAATTTGCTTTGTCTGAATTTAAAAGATAATGTATACATTTCCCTATTGATTAAATCCAGAAACATTCAACAATATGACAGCCGTACGACATCATTTTAACATTATCTGCTCCAATAACCTGGCAGCGTAAAGTTAATATTTACAACGAGACCGCCTCGAATCATAAATATTCGAATGATGGGAATCTCATCGGAATTGGTTCATTACTTTTCGAGATTATTGTAGCGAACGAACAAACACAAATACAATAATAATCAGAATATGGTAAACGTAGGGTATTTGAAGTTGAACATAACAACAATGAAGGTTAAAAGTGAGACGATCATAATGATTATATCCTTCACTGTTCTGTTGGCCAGCCTTTTTTTGGGGGGTCGGTAATCAATAAATAACCCCGCCCGCTCTTGGGCAGATTGAAAAGGAGTGTCAGACTTCTACTGACTAAAAGCCACCCATGTTCCTTCTTAGCCCTTTATGTCAAGGAAGCGGTAACTGCTACTACCAAGAGACTGAAACTGTCAATTACTATTATTAGTATGGATGGGTACTATACTCCAATATTCACACCCTTCGTGATTGTTTGCATGTAAAAAATCGGTGTTATTGTCGTACTGAAACTCGCTTAGCTACATTCTTATTTTCCAGAAAGTTTCCCCCATTTTTTATTAAAACTTTGTCTAAGTACATTTTAAAATTAATATACTTACATTACTTAATTGCATTTTTTATATTTCCAGGTGCGGAATATCAAAGAATAAACATGGCGTTCTGGAAAATAATAACATTGGCGTTCGCCACAACAATCTTTGCCGAAGCAAGACTTTATCATCATCAAAAAAGGGATACATTGAAAAACGTATGCGACCCAGTATACAACAATACCAATCCTGTACAGTGTTACTGTGCTCACATACAAACCACGGATAAGGAAAAAACCGCCACTTGCCACCTGGTAAAGAAAGACCTCCACCAAGATGATAAAATTTGGAACAGTTTCGAATTATTGAAAGACATCAACAAACTAACCATCTCGAACACCCAAGGCTTTGCAATTCCATACATCCCCACAAATGCTCTTAAATTCATGGAAAAATTATCGAAAATTGACATCAAATACGGAAATATTGATAAAATCGATGCTTACGCCTTTGCCAATTTGAGCCTTATCGAAGAAATAACGCTAAGCGATAATCAAATCAAAGTACTGGGAAAACATGCTTTCGCCCATCATAGAGACTTATCAATCATCGGCTTAGACTCCAATCAGATAATTGAGATCAACAGAGACGTATTCATTGAGCTGCCATCTTTAGAAAGACTGTTTTTGACAAACAATAAAATAACGACGATTCACGACAAAGCTTTTGTGCATTTGGTAAATTTAAGAGAACTCGAAATGGACAGAAATGGTCTATTTAGTCTGAACAGTGAGACATTCTCTGGACTTCGAAATTTGATCAAACTTGACCTTAGTAGTAACAGCCTTGAAGTTATCGGAGATAATACATTTTCGCCACTAATCAATTTGAAAACCTTGAATTTGGAGGAAAATAAAATTCAAATGCTGGACGAAAAAGCCTTTAACGGATTAGGACAATTGAATGCCTTGAATTTGGCACACAACAAGCTCACGAATATAGAAAATGTAAGAACATTTGAAGGTCTGGAGTCTCTGACCATGTTGAGTTTGAAAAGCAACCAGCTTATTGATTTGAAGCCGCAAGTCATGTCACCAATACTGAAGAATTTCTACGGCAACTCTAGCAGCTTAGATGTAGAAGGTGAGGGATACTAACTTCTTTATTTTAAGTTCGTTTACATAGAACCTGTTAATTTTAAACGTGAAGCAGTGAAGAGATCGACTCAAGGTGGTTTGGAAATATTGATCACCAAACCGTAGGCCATCGGTAAAGATTCTGAAAGTATCCGATCACACATTTCACATTGATAATCATAGTATACTATGGTGACATAATAATTGTAGGGTCCGTGCAAATTGGTATGTATGACAAACAAAAACAAACGTTAAATGCATCGTCATTTAACGTTTGTTTTTGTTTTTTACATAATATAATCTTGCAGCGGTGGCACAGTGGAGGCGTCGTGGGCTCGGACCCAAGCAGGCACATTACTTTGTGTAATTTATTTTATCACCGCTGCTCTCAAAACGGTGAGGAAACCGGCATGCTTTAAAACTAAAAATTCGAAGACATGTGACATTTACCAAACCGCACTGGGCCCGCGTGGTAGATTACAGCCCATTCCCTCTCAAAAGAGAGGAGACCTGTGTCCCAGCAGTGGGGACACTAATAGCTGTTGATGATGATGATGATGATAATCATCTTTCTCTTGTCCTTATCCCAATCAATTTAGGGGTTAATAGGGTAGGGGAACTTTGCCACGTTCACTACATGCCAGCTAACACCCACCATACAAAAAACTATTAATAGAAAAAAATATTCAATTTTGCTTTTCAACTTTCAGATAACAACTTCCCCTGCGACTGCCGCCTGGACTGGTTCATGTCACTGATGAACAAAACTCAAAACAGTTACTTAAAGCGCGCCATAGAAAACTTGAAATGTTTTCCTGAAGTCAAGCTAAGAGAACTGTGGACGAAAACCGATGAGACGGAGAAGAACACGGCTCAAGTATTCGTAGAAGAAGAAGAGTCTCAAGCACAAAATGGCGACTACGAATACTACGATGAAACACAGCTTAATGGAAAACTCTTTTACATTGACATAAGAGATTTGGCAAACTGTACGCAAACATACCTTCGTGCACCAGTCACGGTAAATAATGATAAATCTAAAGCAACTATAGAAGCAACCACCAAAGCAATTACTAGTCCAGTAACTACAACTACATCGAATGCACGCACAACAGAATATGAAATGATGCGGTCAACTCATACAACACCCAAAGTTATGGTAGACAAAACTACGAAAGCCAAAGAAGATAAAACTGAAACGCTAAACAAGATTAATGAAACTAATAATAAAGAATCATTTACAACTGTCCGTCTGGCTACTGTGTCTGCTAAACCGATTCAACATAACTATGATCAAGATATGGCGTCGGATGAAGCTAGACCAGAGAAAGTGAATCAACATTCTCACAGGAGTATCAATGATGAACCGAAAACTACTCCTAACATTAACCACAATAGCGCATCTAGTAATGCCAATAGTGTGGCTTTAGTACCTATGATATTATGCTTTAGACTGTACTTTTATTAAATCACTAATGTTATATTTATTAGATATTTAGCTCATAATGTTACACTCTCTCACAGTCATTAAAATAAATAATTTTAAGTTCAAAATTGGTTTTATTACCTTGTACGAGTACCTATTTTGTTAGGCTAGGGATCTACCAGAACATGTTCATTCTGAATACATTACATATGTTACAGTCAAAACTCTTAATCGGTCAAAACTACTTTAAACTGGTTTCAGTCAAAACCCTTATTAATCAAGGTTATGAAAGGTTAAAAAAAAACCTTACAACCTAATAAGTTTCCTAATAAATGAGAAATAAAACAAAAAACACCTAATCATTTCATAAAATAGTTTCGACTGATTAACAGTTTTGCCTGTGACATATACACAAACAGTCGCTAAGAATAATAAGTAATTATAACTACACATAGCAACATTCAAAAGCGACTTTCTTTTGAAATAACGGTAGCTGATTTGAGATATGACCTATTTTGTATCATTATGGCCACATGCTACCGCTTTCAATAATACATTGTTACCTTAAAACGGGTGAAAGCAACTTATTCAGTCCCGAAAGAGGGTTCCAGGGTTAGTCCCTGGAACCCCGTATATAACTCTTTACCAAAGTAAACACTATACTTTTCATTTCGAATACAAGGAAAGTAAAAATACTGCTCCTTATAACATCGGCTGACGACTTGCTTCAAGCTTGCTTCCAATTACATAGGTAGATGGCTGTGTACTTGCTTACAATTACATCGGTTCATGGCAATAAGCTTGTTCCTAATTAAAATAATTAAAAAAAAAAATAAAGCTGTCAGTTGGAAGCGGTTCTCCCTAGGGTTGAAAAGTATTACTTTCAATCCGCTAATCAGGCAACTTCCGACCTACTTCCCGAGTATGAGTAATGAAAAATACCATGTTCGTCAAAACGAAAAACTTTTATTAATAACATGAAAATCAGTTTTAAAAGTTGAATCGTGTAGGTTACCTATACATATTACTGCTCATGGCTGTACTTACACTATAGGGTAGATAACAAAAGAAACGTAAGTATCCAATATTTTTCGATAATCTAACAGACGGACTAATTAGAATCATATTTTTTTATGTCAGTAAACATCCCTATTATTGTAACTACCATAATGTACCTAGGTACATTCTTAGCAAATAAACAAATATTCTTAATAATATTCCATTCTACCTAATAGTACGTACACCCACATCTCTCTAGCTATGTTTAAGTCCTTGTATTAGAGGGCGAGCCTACATAAATAGGTATAACCAATATCTATCTCGCAGAAGTAGGCAAAAATCAAAATACTAAACCACGTTTTACTAATTATTTACAAAAATAGCTGATTAGTACCTACTCGTCATCGGCAGGCATGAGGGATAGATTGATGACCCCAGAAGAGTCCTATGGTAAAACCTAAAATGAACTTCGTACGGTTGCGGGGATCCGCTGGATGCTGACGCTGGATGGATGACTTTCGGCTAAAATGGTGATGATGATGCTGAACTTCGTACAAAACCACTAATTTCTCAAATGTCAGACTCAAAACGAAATTGAACAATTTTGGAAAACTGCGGTATTCGGTATTACTATAATTCTGTGCTTACCCTAGGGCCGAATACAGCTGACAGAAGTTTTATTTTTACATACCTAGATACAAAATCAAACAAAACAAGAAAATAAAAGTCTATCCCTTTAAATTAAAAGATACAGATTTTTTGAGAATGGTCTTAAATGTAGGCGTGTGCTGCCATCTGTTGTGTTATAATAGTACTACAATACTACAGAAGTCACAGTTACCACTTTTGTTTCGAGTTCTGTTGAAAGATGGCGCTTATCGCAGGTTTACAAACTTTTAAGACAGTACGATGAATTGAATACAGATGGCAAAACCATCTTTTCATGTAAAAATATGGAATTCCTGAGGTCAAATCATAGAAATTTTCTATAGCTTGGAATATTTTAATGTGTTTGTGGCCCAAATACGCAGTTACGATTGATAGTCAGACATCACTGGATTGGCCGCTAGAAGTAGATAATCTAAAGGATGTAAAAGTACCCTTAACGCAAACGAAGGGCTTTTGTTCTCCCTACCATTGCGCTATTTTTTTTGTTCTAGACCATACCTGGGAACCCACCCCCTATTTACGGAGATATTGGGGGTCGAAGTTCCAAATTTTTCACAGCTGTTTTTTCAGGTTATTACTTTACTTAAATTACCTACCTCCATGACCCGTTTACTATTCAAAGCATCCACTAGATGTGTTTTAAGATTGCTAAATTGAGTTTTAACCTAATAAATAAAGTCGTTTCCCAGCAAACATTTTTGCGTGGGGGTACTTAGTTTGATGTACAGAATACTTGGTTGACGTTTGCGTGAAGGGTTCCTTTACAGCCTGTATACTGAGATAAATCATGCTATCGATACTAACTTTATTTATAGTTACGATTTGTTCTTAATATTAGTTTAAGGTTTGTGTGAAAGGGTTACAGACATCCATTCAACCATCCATCATCATTTTTTGGATTTTTAAAAGCTGCAAAATATGCTTGAAACTTCTTAAATGCGTGGAGCTTACATCTCTTAACACTTGAAATAATACAGGGTGTAAATTAACCCTTTACACATACTTGTACGTCAACCAAGCATTCTGTACATCAAACTAAGTAACCCTACGCAATTTTTTTTGAAAAACTCAAAGTAGCACTCTTAAATATTGTGCTAGTGGATGCTTTGAATAGTAAAAGGGAGTATTATGGAGGTACTTTAAGTAAAGTTTTAACCTGAAAAACTGGTATTTACAACAAGTGCCCTACGTTTGCGTTAAGGGTACTTTTACCATCTTTATATCAGTCAAGTAGTCACCTCTGTACCTCTACCTACCATAACATCACGCCTGTAATCCCCGAAGGGTTAGGCAGAGGTCATACCTACAATTCACTAATTATGGTTAAGTTCCATGTAATACCGGGTAAGCCTATTGCCATTAACCGGACACAAATAAAGACTCCATGGCTGTTACTGAGAAATTTCTGATGGAAAACCCCAGTAACTTTTTGCCTGATCCAGAAATCGAACCTAGGTCATCATCAACTCATGATTTACTCTGGACCAATGAGGCATTTAGCTAACTACCATGTTTCATCAAAACAAATAAATAACAGGATATCTGAATACTTCAATAGTCGATAAGTACAGTCGAACAAGCTAATAAGTAGACAGCCAGCTAACTTGTATTTACTTGTAAGATTAGACAGATACATATAAAGACTGACATTAAGCGATACAGCGTTCGGGATCATTCGCTTAATGCAAAACAGTTTATAAAACAAAATTGCAATCTATATCAGTCTTCTTCTTAACTGCCTCCGTGGTCGAGTGATTTAGACACTTTCCTTGTGACCCGGTGGTCGCGGGTTCGATTCCCACGGGAAGCATTTACTGTGTGAAGTTGTTGCCAGTTTGGGTAGGAGATTGCAGGCATCAATCACCTGATTGTCTGAAAAAGATAAATCCGTGCTTCGGAAGGCACGTATAAGCCGATGGTCCCAGCCCCCAAATGGCGGTCGTCAAACCATGTCAGAGGCCGTAGAGACGGTTTGAAAACTCTGACATTAGGGTGTGTGGGGTCGTTAGGCCACATTCCCACACGATAAGAAGAAGAATATTTTCAGTATTCTGGAATTGTAAAGATTTCTGCCTGTATACTTGTAAGTTTGTTCGACTGTATCTATGGATCTATATTTGCTCGACCTACATATTAATAACGTTAGGTACACATAAATTACACTGAGCTGAGTTCAGCAACAAACTGCTGTATGCACAAATACATGAAGTTCTTTGCAGATCGTCTTTCTGGAACCTTTGACATGCAGCGATAAAAAAAGTATTACACATACGGTATGTTGTTTTTGTTTGTTTGTTTTAAAAAAAAAATTACCCCACACTAGGAATTTCTCCTGTATCGTGAATTCGTGGGTTCGTTTACAAACAATTTAAAGTCACATACACAAACACCCAGGCCCGGATCAATTATCTGTAGGCCATACAAATATTTGTTCTGTGCGGGGATCGAACACGCGACACGCAGGGCAGCAGCCAATCGCTCAGCCACTACGCCAACCAAGCCGTCAAATTGCGTAAACTATGTCGTGTTCAATAATTATAATATACAAAGTGTTGTTGGGTCTATCCATCACATTATAACTTCTCAGTGGCAGCAGGGAGTTCGGATCCATACCCGGTTGATGGCATCCCTTATTTACATTGTTAAACTGAAAAAAATGTGGGTATAACTCGTGAGTCACATCTATGCTATAACCTTCAGCGATTGTGTTTTTTAATTTAAATACTTTATTTATATTTTATGTTTCGCGAATGAAGTGGCACCCAAAGGGCAAAAGAGAGATCTATGCTCGGAGTTTCCTTGCGTGAGCGAATCAGAAATGAGTACATCCGCATGAGAACCAAGGTTACCGACATAGCCCGAAGAATTGCCAAACTTAAGTTCGTCCCGCTATCTTCTCCTGGGCCTCCCAACAGCTGTGGCCAGTCCATTTGAGCATAGAAGTCGTGTGACCTAAAAATTTCATGGCCTACTGTTTGTACATGGTCTGACTGTCCGTGGACTCAACAATGGGTAGACCAGGGTCTCAGACCAAGAAAAAAAGGCAGACGGCGCGCCGCGAACACAAACAGTGAAGCCACAAAAACCACGCTACTACAAGTAAACATACACGTTTTTACTGTACTGTATAAAAATATTACGACAATGATGCAAATCTTACATGAGATCAACCTGTATAAAAAAGTGTCTACTTACGCTGTAGGTTAGGTTCTTATCCGACCATAAACAAGAAATGCAACGATTGTATAAATGTTACGTGAGCTTGTCAGGCTCACTTAGTTCAGTGTATCATTGTATACGACGATGAAGTGCATTGTTTTCACGGCAGTTTTGTTAGGTAAGTGGTTTCTTTATTTTGTAAATCTAGCTGATTAAATGAGTCGTTTCTGCGGCGACCGGCCCAGAAAGAGGTTGTGCGTTGACGATTAGTGTTGGCTATTCACGGTGCGGGAAGGCTGTTTACCTGGAAGGGCTCGGGCGAGGTTTTGGTCGACTTTGGGTCAGCACGGTAAATTATATAAAGGGTGTAAAAGTACCCTTAACGCAAACGAAGGGCACTTGTTCTCCCCACCACTGCGATATTTTTTTTTTCTAGACCATACCTGGGAACCTTCTAGTTACGGAGATATTAGGGGTCAAAGATCCAAATTTTGCACAGCTGTTTTTGTAAATATTCGTTTTTCAGGTTAAAACTTTACTTAAATTACCTCCATGACCCTTTTACTATTTAAAGCATCCACTAGCACAATGTTTTAAGAGTGCTACATTGAGTTTTATCGTAAAATTTGATTTTTGACCCAAAAAAAAGGCGTTTCCCAACAAAAATTTTTGCGTAGGTGTACTTAGTTTGATGTACACAATGCTTGTATTTAAGTAGCTCTAAGGAGCCGTCTCCACCCCGTCGGGGCTAGGACGTCAGAGTAGACGTTTGACACTCCCTTTTGCGTTTCCCAAGAGCGGGAGGAGGCGTTATTTGATGATTTCACAACGAACGAAAAAAAAGAAAAAAAGGGGCTGTCGCCACGAGCGAGAGAATCGCAGGTATCCACGTATTTCAAAACACTGTCGCTCGCCCCGATTTCCTCACTCATAATTTGATGGAAAAGTATTAGGTAAGTCTTAGGTATGCTTCATTGAAATGTTGTTTGATAATGTGGTTCAGATTTGTGCCGATTGATAGCAATAGGCTCTAACTTATAGCGGGCCCCGCAAGGGCCCGACGCCCGTCGGTGCTGCGGGATGTTGTAAGAAATACCGCGGCCTTGACATAAAGGGCCAAGAAGGAACATGGGTTGTTTAAAAACCACCCAGCAAAGCAAAGCAGCAGAGCGAAAGGGAGTATCAGACTTCTACTGACTAAAGTCCCTTTCGCTCTGCCCAAGAGCGGGAGGGGTTATTTGATGATTTCCCAACCCCCCAAAATAAAAATCGGTTGACCTGTACAGGCGTCATATTTTGTTATATCAATGCAATTCTTTCTCCACAGGCATATGTCTACCTTCGACATACTCTCGCCATGTACAATTCTACAGAAAAGACTATACATACATCGAGCAGTTCGATGCCTTCTACAAAGTACATTGGGACGTGAGTGGAACAGCTTGGAGTACCGCCTTCTTTACCTGCGATGATGAAGGAGCTACTCTCTTCTATCCAAAAAAAGAGGGAGAATGGACTTTGGTGAAGAACTTGACAGATAAAATGACTGAAGTTCCGAATGTGACAGAAATCTTCGTTGGATTGCACGACGAATTTGATTTGGGCGAGTTTATCACTGTTGATGGTAAGTATTAAAAATTACATACTAATATGAATCATGAAAACCTTTCATGAAAGTTATAAATTACTTCCAAAACGTTAACAGTCCCAGCAAGAGAAGATGTAAGGAAGTCAACGTGGCTTAGATACTACAAGGATTTTACATCATAAAGGAGGATAGTGAATAAGCTTCCACCTAAAATTGAAATGTAGGAAAGATGTGTCCTAATCAGCATTTTATTTCAATCTGTTATTTGTTTTGAGGATTTGTATGCATGGACTGCGCTCCAACGAGGTGCTAAAATTGTCGTAAACAAGCAAAATAGAGCCAACTCTAACGAAAGTCAACATTATCTAGTTCTACGATATTTTAATCGCACAAATCATCAATACAACCAACCTTTTTTTGGTGAATGCTAAAAAACAGGCGACCTTAACTATCGATCAACAGTGCCAATTTGCCATAATACTACATTGAACTGAAAACTTCTATCCGTCTTTTAGGGCATCCAACTCCGTACCCACTGCCTGTTGAGAGCAGCCTGCAGCCACATGACCATAACTGTATTACTATGAACATACCTACTGGACTGTTCAATGTAGACACCTGCAACAGAATACCTGAAACACCGTTACCGTTTGTATGCAAGAAAGTTGATGATGAATCGTGTCCTACTGTTGACCGTGGTAAGTGATGCATTCCTGTATTGTCATCATCATCATTTGAGCCGAAAGACGTCCACTGCTGGACAAAGACCTCCCACAAGTGACGCCACATTGACCGGTCTCATGCGTTTCGCATCCAGCGGATCCCAGCCACCTTCACCAGGTCACCGGTTCTGGGAGGTCTACCTAACAATAAATAAATAATAAATCATTACAGTCATCATTGCTCAAGACTTTACAATTAAAAAAGCCTACGCAAATGAAAATTAATGACCATCGAATTAAATTCCAGGCTACAAATACGTGAAGTCATCAAAAAAATGTTACAAAGTAAACAAAAAGCCACAGAAATGGCAAGAAGCCATGAAGACTTGTTTCATGGAGGGAGGAATACTGGCGGTCGTAGAAAATGATGGACAGGCGCGTGAAATCAGAGATTTGGTAGAACATGGAGAACAATACTTCGTAGGAGTCAGGAGGATGTTTTCTGGTGCTGAGTATTACACAGTAAAAGGTAAGGTTTTATTATTGTATTCATACTTGATATTATAAAACTAGAGCATGTATAAGGTAACTCTGACTGTCTTTGTGTTACCATTTCACGCATTAACGGCTGAGCGGATTTTAATAAAACTCTTGGGATAATCGCCGCAAGGCGAGAAAGTGTAAAATAAACTTGTTTAGAACTAGAACGACAGTTCTTTCGGGAGATTTTTTGCAGTAATGGTGAGAAAAGTTTGAGTTTATTTGTACAGATTATCTAACTATTTTTGTCATTAAATCTTAGTAACTCCTTAGTGTTATCATTTACAATGAAAACGGAATATTTACTAAACAATTTAAGTCGCAGAGTAGTGGTGGCTAAGTGAGAGCAGTGGGAGGCAGGCGCCTTACTTTCTGTAATTTATTGCATCACCACTGCTTTCAAAAAGGTGAAGGAAAACATCGTGAGGAAACCGGCATATCTTAGAACCAAAAAATCGAAGATATGTGACATCATCCAATTCGCAATGGGCCCGCGTGGTGGATTATAGCCCATCCCTCTCCTAGAGAGGAGGCCTGAGTCACTGCAGTGGGAACAATATAGGCTGATGATGATGATGAATTTAAGTCGGGGACTCAAAACAATACACATGGCAATTATTCCGTTTTCAGTGATAATGGTAGTGACCATATCAGTTTAAAAACATGTTCTTCCTTAGTAGCTCATTCTTAATTTCTTCGATACTCGTTATGACCAGCATCGGGGTATCTAGTCACTGTGATGGAAAGAGGCAAATAGGCAGATGATGACGGCACGGTTGGTGCAGTGGCTTAAGTAGTTGACTGTTGCACTACGTGTGGCGGGTTCGATCCCCCCCCGCACGGCACAAATATTTGTATGGCCTACAGATAGTTGTTTCGGATCTGGGTATTTGTGTATGTGAGTGGAAAATGTCGATCTCGATACTGGAGCAATTCCTAGTGTGGGTGCGTTCACAGACATTCACAGGATAAACGTTTTCAAACAAAACTGACCAAAAAAAATTGATGCACATAATTTCTTTTACAGGACAAAAATTCAGTGATGTGTACAGAAACATTTATAACAGCGATAATTCTGACTGTGGGACGGTCTGGAATCGAGACAACACTCTTTACACCGAAACCAAAAACTGCGACAACAAACTACCGTTCATTTGTGAAATGGAAGTTTCCGTATAAACAAAAGAAAATCAATGTGATATTAAACTCAAACAGAAGCACGGTGGCATAGAACCAGTAACGACATTGATAATAAATTAAATCAATTTTTTCATAGTGTTTTGTGTGTTAAACCTAACCATTCCTGTATAATGGGAGAATCCCATAAACTGCTTTTTTTAGGGTTCCGTGCCTCAATAAGAAAAAAAAGGAACCCTTATAGGATCACTCGTGTGTCTATCTGATCGTCTGTCATACCCATTTTGCTCTGAATCCAATGGACCTATTAAGTCGAAATTTGAAACACTAATGTATTTCTATGAACTCGAGGAGGTCGTGGCATTAAGAACTGCTACTCGGGTCGATCTTGAGGTAAAGTTGTGCTTGCCTAAGTCGGTCTGTGGATGGGTGACCGCCCGACATACCGAGTTTCCTCCGTGCCTCGGAAAGCACGTTATTTATATATCTTTGGAAGTCGTTACAGGTAGTCAGTGAAATTCTGACATCCAGTCTTACCAAAGAGTATCGTATTACCTAGTATTAACTGGGTTGTGGAGGTCAGAAAGTTAGTCGCTCCATGTAAGATACTGGTCTTCAGCCGCGTCCGGTTGGACTGGAAGCCGACCCCAACATAGTTGGGAATAGGCTAGGCAGATAATGATGATGTATTTCTATGACCGAAACATGGAGGTATAACGTAAAAAAATGAATTTTGAATATGGGGGTCACTTTTGGGAAACTTAACAGCCTTTTTTTTAAGGTTTGCAAACTGTGTGATATATGAAATGAAAAGGCTTATTGTGAGGATTTTAGGATAAACACAGTTAAAGAAAATTAGAAAATGGATGAAAATAAACCTTTCTAAAAAAATACAAAAATTAGTTCAACACTTATCGATTACAGGAAAACCTATAATGCTAAAATAACATGGAAAATCTCTAAATATGATGCGGGTAAACATGTTTTTCAATTACAATGTTAAGTTTGGTCGATGGTACGGAACCCTTCATGTGCAAGTCCAACTTGCACTTGGCCAGGACTCTAAGTACATTCTGTTTGTAGCATTTGTCGCTTAACGGAGGTCAGTCAGTGCCTGGCGTAAAACATTTTGAGACCCAACATTATTGACGCAGACAAAACGGTCCATATTAATAAAAATAAATTCAATTCACAAAACCACATCAGAATATTTTATCCTGTTGGTCTATTCGAAGAACGTTTGCTTATATTTTTACGATATTCACTCAAATCCCTAATATGATTCGATGGTTTTCAATTTCCCGCCAGTGATGTAGGCTTGCGTGAGACCCACTATAATATAGTATGGCCGTATAATAAATATTGGTACGACCAAAACATACTTTACTTGCCCCGGGGGAAATTGCGATCATCGCAGTGGGTAACCAATTAAGTCTTATATGTATAATGTATCGAGTCTTTTCACACTTGTGTGTAATACGTTATCACTATGCTTGAATTTTGAACTACAGGATGTAAATTAACCCTTCACACATACGTCAACCAAGCATTCTGTACATCAAATTAAGTAACTCTACGCAAAAAATTTTGCTGGGAAACGACTTTTTTTTTGGGGTCAAAAATCACATTTTGCGAAAAACTCGATGTAGCACTATTAAAACATTACTAGTGGATGCTTTGAATAGTAAACGGGTCATGGAGGTAATTTAAGTAAAGTTTTAACCTGAAAAACTAGTATTTACAAAAACAACTGTGCAAAATTTGGAACTTGGATCCCCAATATCTCCGTAACTAAGGGGTTCCCAAACCAAAAAATGATCGCAGTGGTGAGGAGAACAAGTGCCTTTTCGTTTGCGTTAAGGGTACTTTTACACCCTTTATACTGACAGAATTTTAACGGCTCTGGAAATGAAAAGTCTGTACCTTTATAATCTGACATTGTTACCCGTCTGTCACAGAGGTTTTCTCGATATCTATGCTGTTTCTTAATTGTTATTCTGACCTTAGAATACAAAAAAAAAAAATATTATTATACAGGGTGGCCGGAACATTGACGTCCAAAAATAAAATTTCGGTCCCTCGTATCGTGGGGTATTCGAATCACCCCCATGTATGTTCCGCGACTTTTCATAGTTTTCGAGTTATGAATTTTTTTCTGAATGTTTGAAAATTTTGACCTGACCAACCTAAAAAAATTCTAAAAAAAAAAGTAGAGGGTTTTATCGAGTTTCTTTTTTTGCAACTGAATTTTCATAAGTAGTACTTTTATGCATAAAATAATCAGCTTCGTAACTGTGATGAAAGTTATGAAAATGTTGATCTAAAGTGAAAAATTTACGTTCGGTAAATTATGACTTAAATTTTCAACTTCAAATTAAAAATCTAAACAGGTGACTTCATGGTTCTCAAGTAGGCTTCAAGAATGCGCCAGACTCTCAGCTTTCATAATCATTAAAAAACGTAGGACTTAATGGGGCTAACTTTGGCCTTAATCGGCCTTCAAAGACTGCGAGGTGGAAAATTCTTAAAATTAGCTATCTGATTAATAATTTTTTTTTTCCATTTTCTCGCTCCTAAGGTTATTTAAATTTGCTAACCAAAAATGACTGTAGGAAAGCTAAGATTTAAACACGGAGATTTTTTTAAATGTTAGTTTAATGAATTTTGCGCGATCCGTTCTCGTGGACTATGGGTTGTAAACGAGGGTGCAACTCTTTTACCTGCAATAACAATGGACCGAGAGGAAAAGAGACCGAATTATTGCTATCTCTCTCACGCAAGGCGCGCAACAAGCCAACGCGAAACAAGTACCTCAGTCGTACTCACATTGTGTTTACTGCTATACGCGTGTCGCCATTTTGTCTTTACCACACTCGCTTTGCCCACGGACTCCGCTGCCTACTTGTTTGACTACTTTGCTCGTTTATTGGACTGTGTTTTGCATTCTGATTTGGACTTTTTTTACGTGGAAGTGTAAAAAATGAGTTACACGTTAAGTGAATATGCAGAAATGCATTATTTTTATGGAGTTGCACAAGGAAACGGCCATGAAGCAGCGCGACTGTATCGCGAACAACTTCAACGTCGTGGTGGGCCGCAACCTGAGCGATATCCCGACCATCGTGTTTTTATTAACACGCACAACACTTTGATGGCAGGCCGCATTCCTGGTCGACGCGGCAGTCATGAAGGAATCCCTAGAGCTAACCCGGATCGCAGAGAAATGGTGCTGGAAGAAGTTCAGCGAAATCCGTCTACGAGTACGAGAAGTATGGCTCGTGCTCTGAACATCCCAAGGACTTCTATCCAAGACATTCTTCACGATGAAGAATACCACGCGTTCCACATCCGACGAGTCCAAGCTTTACTGCCTACAGATCACTAATTGCGCGTTGATTTTTGCCAAACCATGTTACGAAAAGAGCAAGAGGATCCTGGATTTTTCAATAAAGTTTTATGGTCAGATGAGTCACGATTTGAGCGATCCGGAATATTCAATATTCATAATTACCACACGTGGGCGAATGAAAATCCACTCGAAGTGAGAGCTTCGACATTTCAACATCGCTTCAGCGTTAACTTGTGGTCTGGTATCCTCAATGGCGAACTAATTGGTCCGTTTGAACTGCCGTCCAGACTTGATGGAGAAACATACAAAAACTTTTTGGAAAATGAACTTCCATTGTTGCTGGCAGATGTGAATCTCGAACTCAGACGAACCATGGTGTTGCAAAATGACGGCGCCCCGTGTCACTATGCAACCCAGGTCCGAAATTACTTAGATGAAACATACCCCAACAGATGGATCGGACGCAGCTGACCAATTAGGTGGCCTCCACGCTCACCTGATCTCAACCCCATCGATTTCTTTATTTGGGGCTATTACAAGGAAATAGCATACGCCCGAGACTGTTCAAGTGAACAAGAGCTGAGGCAGTTGATTGCAGAAGCTGAACGTGTTGTGAGAGAGAACAGAGACGCTTTTAGACGATTGCCAGACAATTTCTTACGTAGGTGTAGAATGTGTATTGCTGCTGGTGGTGGCCACTTTGAAAACCTTTTGTAAATGTTAAAAATAAATTAAGTACTTTTTTCACATTATCATCTGTGTTTTATTCAAAACCACTTTTTACGTAAAACTTTTCTTACCCAACTCTGAAACTATTTGTTGGTTAGTTTTCAGTATTCTTATCATTAATTAACCTTAGGAACGAGAAAATAGCCAAAAAAAAATAATTATTCAGATGGGTAATTTTAAGAATTTTTCCACCTCGCTGTCTTTGAAGGCCGATTTTAAACAAAGTAGCCCTATTAAGTACTTCATTTTTTTTATTATTATGAAAGCTGAGAGTCTGGCGCATTCTTGAAGCCTACTTAGGAATTATGAAGTCACCTGTTAAGATTTTTAATTTAAAGTTGAAAATTTGAGTCATAATTTACCGAACGTAAATTTTTCACTTTAGATCAACATTTTCATAACTTTCATCACAGTTACGAAGCTGATTATTTTATGCATAAAAGTACTACTTATGAAAATTCAGTTGCAAAAAAAGAAACTCGATAAAACCCTCTACTTTTTTTTTAGAATTTTTTTAGGTTGGTCAGGTCGAAAATTTTCAAACATTCAGAAAAAAATTCATAACTCGAAAACTATGAAAAGTCGCGGAACATACATGGGGGTGATTCGAATACCCCACGATACGAGGGACCGAAATTTTATTTTTGGACGTCAATGTTCCGGCCACCCTGTATTATAGTCACACGAGTTTCCTTCTTATAGTCTTCTTCATCAGTCGTCTTTTTGTGGTGTTTATGTAACTCTTCTTCGTTCTAATGGTTATTAAATTCGTCATGTCCGTCTGTCTGTCTGTCCGTATATTATGTAAACATAATCGTTTAGTTTTATCTTCTGTTTATGCTCGAATTTTACTGCGCGTTCAGGCCGCTCAACAGCAACAGAGCGGACCTGCTGCGGCTGCTTACCTGTTGTAAGCGTCGGGTAAGATATAAATATAGAGGTAAAAAAAACAGGTACCTATGTCAAGTTGATTAATTGAAATGAAATAAAAATGTACACATATGATAGTCAAATCAAGGGTGTTAATGAAAAAATAAAAGATTAAAAAACACAGACACACTTACTGATTGAAATGCCTTGTTAAAATTTACCTTCAGATATAAATATTGCACAGGCTAAAATTTAATATGTACAGACCATAATGTAGTGGTAGAATGCAAAGGGGCCAACTGGGCTCTTTAAATATACATTCTGGTAAATAAATAAATTTGATTTAATAAGTCTGACCACACACAATAGTCAGTTTTTAGTTCCCCGGTGTTTCTTCTACCTCTTCACGCTCCTCCTTTACTTTAGATGGTAACTTTCATTTCGCAAATGAACGACAGGGCTGTCATATCTTCTACGCTCTCAGTGTAAAGATTATTATCCCGATAAACAACAGTCCCATACTCCTTATATCCCGGCTGCTGATATTGACTTTGGCTATGGTACACATCACTGAATTTTTGACCTGTTGAAACAAATTCGTAATTTACTTATTTCTTTGGATATAACTCACGTAAGATACACAACATAACCCCTGTAATACTCGAAGGGTTTGGCAGAGTTGTATCTAATAGAACACTCAAATTTTGCCAGTTTTCTTTAAGTCTCATGTAAGGGGCGACTCTATAGGGCACGCCACGATAGTGGCGGTAAGTTCCCTATTTGAGGAGTGACTTGAGAGGGGCCACGGCGCCCTCACCTTCCGTATGACGCAGGTCCTCACTGGACACGGTTGTTTCAGGAGGTACCTTCACCGAATCAGGCGGGAGGAAACGCAAGGATGCTACCATTGTAAGGATCGGCCGGAGAACACCGTGGAGATCTGCCCCGCTTTAGTGGAGCCCCGCCGTGTTCTCGTAGTGCCGATCGACGGCGGTGACCTCTTGTGTCCGGCCCTGGTGCAAGCTAGGGTCCGGGGCGAGTCACCTCTTTCTACGAAGCAGTGATGCTAGCGAAGGAGGTGGCGGAACGTGAGAGGGTAAGAGACGTTTCAGGCGTCAGGGGCCACGATGCCTGTCAGACAGGCATCTACGGTAGGTGGCTTTGGCGCGGCCACAGGCGTGTACGGTGAGTAACGGGCAAGCTCGCCGTACATCCGTGTTATGACAACGACAGACAGGATGGTGCGACAGGACGGCGCGTTCGTGTACCACGCACGGCTCAAAGAAATGTCAGAGACATGGAAGGGGGCATGGAAGGGGGTTCCATGTTGGAATGCTGCGAATTGCTCAAATGAGATACCGCGGTCTCGACACAAAAGGCTAAGAAGGAAGATGAGTGGTTTTTAGTCAGTAGAAGTCTGGCACTCCCTTCTGCTCTGCCCAGAGCTGGAGGAGTCATTTGATGATTTCCAACCAAACAATAAATTTTTTGATTTCTAGTAACATAAACTGTAATGGTTTTTTTATCATTGTATATAATTGTCAGCCCGACAATGTGTGTCTATATAATGACTGCATTAAATGCTTTCTCTCTCGATATATCCTATTAAAAGCGAACAAAATTAAATGGCAATATCACTACATATTATATCCAACCCGCACTGGGCCCGCGTGGTGGATTATAGCCCATCACTCTCCGGAGGCTTGAGTCTCTGCAGTGTAGTGGGTACACTATGGGCTGATGATGATTATAAAACAAAGTCCTCCACCGCGTTTTTGTTCCTGATAAACTCAGAAACTGCCGAAACCGCGGAAATAAGCTAGTAGTTACTAAAAGTCAGCGCAAATAGACCGCGTGCTCTAGTAATAGGGTACTTGACTGACTAAAAATACATGATTCTGTTTAGTCCGTCTGTTAGATTATCGAAAAATATTGGATACGTATTTTTTGTTTTATCAAACCAATAAAAATTGACGACAATAAAACGTGTCAAAGATCGTGAGACCCCGCTGATGACGTCACTTTCTGGTAAAAAATGTACCAAACTGTGACGTCGCGCGACTTTTCGAAGCACTGTATCGTCTTCATTTATTGTTTACGTGAAAAAAGAAAAGATACGTGCCCAATATTTTTGGGAAATCTATCTGACGGACTAATTAGATTACGGATTTTATTGTCAATTTTTTTTTCAACCCTATTTGTAAATACTGATATTATATTTGTGAGTTTTCGTTATAAAATACTGTGACAATAAATAATGCACCAGAAAAACAAAATATTGTAACCTTTGACTGTATAAAATTCACCGTATGTGTTGAGCTGTCTAACTCCAACGAAGTACGATGTGCCTAACTTCAACATTGGTCTAATGTCTTCTGCCTGAGCACTGTCTTCTATAACCGCCAGGATCCCTCCTTCCAAGAAGCAAGTCTTCATAGCGTCTTCCCACTCCAGTTGCTTCGCATTCACTTTGTAGCATTTTTTTGACGCTTTTGCATATATGTAACCTGGAATAGAGATGTTTACTGAGGTAAAAAAATATGATTCTAATCAGTCCGACTTTTAGACTATCGAAAAATATTGGATACGTATTTTTTGTTTTATCAAATCAATAAAAATTGACGAAGATACAACGTAACTGTGAGGTTGTGACATCATTCACCAGTAAAGAATGTCGTACTAATGTCTTAGAAAATAACATCACACGAGTTTTCAAAGCACTGTATCGTCTTCGTTTTTTTACTTGTTGTTTGTTTACGTGAAAAAAGAAAAAATACGTATCCAATATTTTTTGAAAATCTATCTGACGGACTAATTCGATTTTTTTGTTAACTACCTTATTATAATGTGTAAGTTTCGTTCGCATAAACGTATTCTACGGGTAACATATTTAAATAAAATAGCAATTATCATTCTCCTGCCCTTATTGCAAACTAGCTGTTGCCAGCGGCTTCACCCGCTGCACCTCGAAAATTATATCACAGGAAGATAAAATCGGGATCAAAAACCTGGTGAAGCATGCGGGGATCCGCTGGATTCGAGACTCACGGGACCGGTCAGTGTGGCGACACCTGGGGTAGGCCTATGTCCAGCAGTGGACGTCTTTTGGCTGAAATGATGATGAGGATGAGTCCATTCATCGTTTTAGGTCTTCCTCTACTCTTATACCTATCTACATTCATACTCAACACTTTCCTTACCACATTTTTTTCATCGCAATATCCATACCATGATAACCGATTACCACAAAAGTTTTCAGTAACCAGCGCCACTTTTTCAGACTTCCTCTTTGGTACTCATTCCTTATTTTATTGATTCGTTTTACATCACACAATGATATGGAAATAGTACTTTTAAAATGTTGTCTAAGTACAAAGGAGGAATTTACCTTGGGAACATAAAGATGCATCTCTTACCGTGATCAATAGTCGGACACGACTCGTCGTCAACTTTCCTGCAGACAAACGGTAACGATGTCTCGGGTGTTCTATAACAACTGCTTGCTTTCAACAATCCAGTACGTATGTTCATAGTCATACAATTTTCGTGCGGTAAGCTACTACTGTCGGAAGGCACAGTACTTGGGTATCCTGAAAATCGGGGGAAATTTCAATGGTTGGAATTTTGTTTATTTATTCATTTCTCCGTCTTACGAAAATTAAATTAAATTAAAAATAAATATTAAAATAAATAAATAATAATAATTTAATTAAAATTAAATTCACCTGAACTAACTGTAAACAAGCTGTAAGGATGTTTCCTGACTAAACAAAATATGATTATGTTTAGTCCGTCAGTTAGATTATCGAAAAATATTATTTTATTGTTTTTGGTTTTATCAAAAACGCGTCACAAATCATGAGTGGGGGCTTTCGACGTCACTACGTGGAACAAAATGCAGTGCGATGTGAAGTCACACGAGTTTTCGAAGCACTGTATCGTTTAAATTTTTTGTTTATGTGAAAAAAGAAAAAAATATGTGTTCAATACTTTTGGAAATCTATCTGACGGGCTAATTTGATTTTTTTTCAACTACCCTCTTATTATAACTGTAAAAAACCTGTTACATTTTGACCCACTTTTTGGTTTCCAATTAAACTAAGCGTGTATGCACACGTCATGTTTGGATGACAATGCATGGTTGGCTAAGTGAAGTTATTCTAAAGAAATCTAATATGGCAGACTCCCAAAGATGATGGGTAGTTATTTTTTATGCATTCTCATAATAATTATAATATAGTTATCAAGTAAAACATGGTTTGCTATTCTACTGAATACCAAAAGTAAAACGATTCTACTTCACTTTAATATTTTTATACAGGTGTATTTGACTGAACCTAAAATTATTCGTCTGCTTATAGACGTCACTCTCTCACTACTCATCTATTTCAGACACTGTGTCAGCTAAACGTGAGGCCTGTAACTCTTCATAATTTGTGGCAGGGTCAGACCTCCATAGGCTGATGGGGTCAAAAGAGTAGTTGACAAAAAAATCTAATTAGTCCGACAGATAAAAAAAATGAAATGTTTTTTTTATTTATTTATTTAAATATATCCAAAAAATATTGGACACATTTTTTTTACGTAAACAATAAATGAAGACGAATGACTTCACATTGCAGTACCTACATTTATACCCCACTCATGATCTTTGACATTTTTTATCTTCGTCACTTTTTAATAATTTGACAAAATAAAAAACACATCCATAAAACATATACGGACTAAACAGATATTTTATTTTTGTTAGGAAACATCCCCTATTCGGTAGACCGTATATCACACTAAGATGACTAGTGCAAGAAATAATTTTAGCAACATTTTGCAGAGGCCTGTGATCCCTGTGTATAAAAAATATGAACTTGTAAAAGTGTCAGATTATGTATAGGTATTTAAACTTACCATCAACAGTCATAATCTCTCCTAATTTAAATTCATCGTGCAATCCGACAAAGATATCTGTCACATTGGGAAGGTTCGTCATTTTATCTGTCAAGTTCTTCACCAATTTCCATTCTTCCTCTACTTTTGGATAGAATAGAATGGCTCCTTCGTCATCGCAAGCAAACAGAGCGGTACTCCAAGCTGACCCACTCACGTCCCGGTGGACTTTGTAAAATGCGTTGAACTGTTCAATATATGTGTAGTCTTTTCTGTAGAACTTTACTTGGTGTGAGTATATTGAAGGCAGGAATATGCCTGTTAAGGTAAAATTACACTGAGTATTAATAAGTTGACGAGTATAGTTAATATGATTATATTTTAAGTTTATATATAATCACGCCTTGTATATAAGGGTGTACCTAATAGGACACCCTAATTAGGGTTAACTAACAATTATTTAACTAACCTTGTTAAATAAAATACTACATAAACTAATTAAGGTTAACTAAACCTTAATTAGTTTATGTAGTATTTTATTTTATAAACTTATTTAGTTAACCCTAAAAATTGTATCTTGGACAAAACTGCACATGTTAGTAAAAAATATCGATTTCCAAACGGCTATAAAAACATAACTAAAGTTCACAAACAAACAATAAAGTTTACAAAATAAAAGGTCCTAACTACGAAAATTTAGTCACAAAAAAATACTTGCCTAATAAAAATACTGCAAAACCAATATCCTTCATCGTTGATGGCACTTTATATTACAACAACTTAATCATCAAACATATTTATATAATCGTTTAATTTTATTTTCCATTTAGGCTCGACTCGTACTGCGCGTTTGAGCCGCTCGATTGGGTAGACCAGCCGCTCCACTGCCACACTTTCTTTTAACCGCAAGGCAAATCAAGCAGCCAGGCTAACGTTACAGCTCGAACAATTGCGATAAAATGTAGGAGTAGCATGCGTTTTTGTTTGTATAACATCCATACTTAAAACGGTTACTCTTCGGCATTTTATGAGTTGACACGACAATAAATTAACCCTCCTTTTGGGCTACGCCGCAGCCGAATAAAACAGATTTCAGCTGTTACAAAGATCCGTTTAGTTGCTGTGTTTAGACCTCACGTAGTACAGGAGATATTGAGAAGTATAAAAAAACAAGTGTGTTAAATTGATTTATTTATTTTGTATATTTCTTTTTATGAACCTATTTTATTTGTTTTCTTATAAGTACTCAATACTCAACATTTTATTGCATTCCATTATGTATAAACGTAGGTGGTAAAATCATAGTTAGATCACAATATGGACCCTGTCGGGCACTGCAAGAACAAGTGAGTCAGGAGAGAGGAAGCATTTGTGGCATTTGTTTGGAGTAGACAGACAGACCTCATCGACTTAAATGCCTTAGTAGGTCTTCCACTTGGCTCTAAGATATAAAATAGTGATTTGGACCAAATATGAATAACGATATTGTCAATATTGCTTCTAAATTACTTTTTTAAAGTGCCTTTTTCTTCTACCCCATTAGTTGTTACTTTTTCTATTTTAACAGCAACCTCCATTTCACAAATGAACGGTAACCTCTCTAAAGCGTCTGCTGTGTCAGTGTAAAGATAGTTATCCTGTTTGCGCACAGTCCCATAGTACTCTTCTCGGCCTGAAGCACCTGGGTTTTGGTACATTTCACTGAACTTTCTGCCTGTAAAAAAAAATTGTTCACCTGTTTAGTATGTTAGTATTTGGTGACTAAAATAACTGAGTCGAAAAGCGTCATGGTTGAAATAGTCTCTTTTTTTGGAGTATCGTATTCATCAATGACTCTTCTCGCTCTGAGCGGAGCGGTAGGGAGTGTAAGGCTTCTACTGACTAAAAACCACCCATGTTCCTTTTAGCCCTTTGTGTGTGTGGTCGCGGTATCTTTTTCAAACAACCCGCAGCCCCGACAGGCTTGACATAGACCTCGCCACCTAGTCAAATCTTGTTTTTTGCATCCAGCGAATTCACATAACCATCTCCAGGTTGGGTCATAATTTTAAGCAATATTTGAATACGCTACTGAGTTGATGTTTTTTCATTGCTCAGAACTTAAGCATTTTGGAATATCGAGAAGACTATTTTGCTACCAATAATATTTATTTTAAGAAAAGACTTTAAAATTAAATTTTATAAAAAAACATTGTTCTGATACCTTTTACTGTGTAATAAATAGACGAAGGATTTTTGGAGATTTTCCTCACTCCAACAAAATATGTTTTTCCTAGTTCTGCCATGTCTAGTACTTCATCTGCCTGTGCTTTGTTTTCTATGACTGCCAGTATTCCACCCTCAATGAAGCATGTCTTCATAGCTTCCTGCCATAGTTTTAGCTTATTATTTACTTTGTAACATTTTCTTGATGCATTCATATATTTGTAACCTGAAATAGTGTTCAAATTAGCGTTACATAGTGGAAGATCAAAGATCGATGAGTGGACTTTCTGTAAGATCTTCCTTATCGTGTGGTAAGTGCTTAATCTGGTGTCATAGTTTTTATGCTGCCTTCTGACTTGATTTTACATGCCGTTGAGATAAATATGTCTCAGCCATGCTGGTAATTAAACGATGTTTTCCTTTGTTCCCAAGTAGCAAGTAATATTAATACGACATATCAGAGGTGCGTGTCTCAGGATTGAACTCAAGATTTATGAATTGGCAGTCCGACGGTCACATCAAAAGACTATCACTGCTAAAAATGATAAGGCTAGAGAAAATAATATGGAAGACGACATACACCACCAACCCCAAAATAAATGAGATTTAAGTAAATTGGGATCCATCGTTTCTTTGGTCTTTCAAAGAAACGATGAATGGACTGTGTTAAGAATTATATGATAAGAAAGGAGGTGTCTTATGAGATGACGAGAAACCGAGTTATTGATGGACTAGGAAGACATGCAGGCAAGAAAATGATGATGGTGATGGGATAAGGGCAAAGAAATGATAAATTAGAAACAGACAAAAACACCACATACCGCGGTCAATAGTCGGACAGGTCTTTTCTTCAACTTTTTTGCAGACAAACGGGAGCGCCGTATCAGGTAATCTGAAGCAATTAACCAGTTTGAACAATCCACTGTCTATGTTCATTGCAATGCAGTTGCGATGCGGATCTAGTCGCAGACTAGTGTCCAATTCCAGAGGAGCGGGCCATGAGCGTCCTGAAAACGGAGATAGTAAAATTTTAACGATGGCAAAGTTTTTATTGTGAAAAGTATTACGAATTACCAGATCATTCTGGTAATTCGTAGTACTGTATTGTTAAGTACGAGCAAAGCTGTGACTGATTGGCAAAGGAAATGTAGGTCCACTGGCGGTGACATAGGCAGACGACATTGTTATCGTCAGCGAAATATTGGTTGAGGTTGGCACAAAAAAAAAGAGGACGTCTTTACCTGGCAGTGGCTTGGATGGCTTTGGATGATGATAATGATTATTGTGAATTCTTACCATCAACGGTTAGAAACTCCTCAAGATTAAATTCGTCACGGATTCCAACAAAGATGTCTGTCACATTTGAAAGATCAGTCACTGGATCTGTCAAGTTCTTCACTATAGTCCATTCTATCTCGGTCTTTGGATAGAACAGAGTAGCTCCTTCCTCAGCACAATCATTAAAAGCGGTATTCCATGATGGAAACTTAGGATCACTATATTCCCAATGGAGTTTGTAAAAGGCATCGAAATGCTCAAAGTATGTATAGTCTGTTCTGAAGAAGGTTCTGTGAGTGGATGTCGGTTGCAGTGATATGCCTGTAAAAATAAAAATAACCATGGACCTAAAGAAACCAGGAATTATAAATTAACCTAAAAGAGATATAGTGTTGTTATTTATTATAATTCGCCAATAATTTATTTACAGACGAAGACAATATTTTACTTACCTAACAAAAATATGGCAAAGATAATGTACTTCATCGTTAAATAAGATGACACACTACTAAAACCTCTTGTACTATCAACAATATTTTAAATGCTTCTCAAATAAAAAAATAGTTTGTTTAGGCTTGATTTGTACTGCGCGGTTAGGTCGCGCAAATGCGTGGAACGGCCGCTTCGTTGAGAAATATGTCGGAAACTATGAGCATACGTCGCAACTCGTAAATGGTTCGAATAGTTTTATACAACCCCATACTAGAGCGTTTTAATCGTTGAACAGCCAAATGCAATTTTAGCCTTATGTCCATAATGATAAAATTAATTACACATATTTATCGCTGGATGTCAAAAGGTCTAAATAATAGAATCTTTTTATTTAGGTAACAATTACGAATGCGTACTGTTAGTGTGTAGCTACATACTTGTTTTACTTATTGACTATCACACAGCAGACATCTTTGTCCTTATGTGTTTCACAATATATGGTCAATGGACAATGTGGGATTGTATAAGGAATGGTCGTTGTACCCTCAGGATGTAGTTCAATGATCTTCTCTGAGTGACCTAAGGCCTGCCGTACACGGACTGCTTCAAGCAGTTGAGACCGACTGCTTGAAGCCGCGACCGCGCGGTGAACTAGAGTCATTCATTCGCTCACGACTGCTCGAACAGATGCGACCGCTTCAAGCCGTCAACTGCATGACGACATTCCATCGTGCCGTTGACCGCTCGAGCCGTCCGTGTACGGCCGCCCTAATAGCTGCTGACAAGAATGATTGAGTCTGAAGGCCCCCGATGCTGCTTAAAAAAGAATAACTCAGTTAAGAGTAAGCTGTTTGTCTCTTACAATTCGATTTATTAGCAATATTTTAATGGTTACCTCATATAATACTATGAAGTTTGACCTGTAACAGATTTTAATGCAGTTTTCACCAATAGGTCAGTTAAATATACGTTGCACTCATGCAAAGCCGGGGCGTGTCGCTAGTTTAAAAAATATTTTTGTTATGAAGCAAACCAGTTCAATCAATTTGACATTGCTCTTGTGATTAAGTGCTGATTAAAATTGTTTAATTAAAACGAAAAAAAAAAATACTGATAAAACATATAATTACGGTCATAACAATTTCATCACCGCTGCTCTCAAATTGATGAAAGAAGACCTTGTGAGGAATTCCGCATGTCTTAGAATACAAAACAAATACCATCTATCCGCTCAGGGCCCACGTGGGAGATTACGAGCCCTTTTGCAGAGAGAGTATATTATTTATATCGTTTTACCTTCTGATAACTGGGGTGTGGAGGTCAGATCGGCAATCGCTCCATGTAAAATACTAATATTCATCCAGTTTGACTGAAAGCCGACCCCAACAGAGTTGGGAAAGGGCTAGGTTAAGTGATGTTTGTTTCGAAGTAGTGGAAACATCGTGCGCTGATTAATCTTAACCATGCCAACAAAATCACATTAAAGATAATTCCATTAAAATATTTCTCATGGCACTTGCATTATGTATCGCAGGAGACCGTAAAAGGCTTTTAAAGTAAGCGGCAATAAATGAAAGTTAATGACGTCATAAAAGCTATTTATTTTCCGGCTTTTTTATTTGAAGAGCAGAATATTCTCATTCTGATATTACATGTACTCAGTGTGGGTTTATTTTGTTTTGATAGTCATAATGACTCGTGAAGGAGTAATCTTCTTTCGAGCCTTTTTTTTTGGTTTGTGGGAAATCTTCTTAAGACTTCTCCCGCTCTGGGCTAAAACAACCCGTGTTCCTTCTTAGCCCTTTGTATTCTGGGGCTATGGTATCTCTTTCGAACAACTCGCAGCCCCTGGAGTCATCGGCCCTTGCATCTCTTTGTGGCGCGCGTGGAACTCGAATACGCCGTCGACACGGCCTGTTGCCATAAGACGGACGGATGGTGAGCTAGCCCATCGCTCACCATCCACAGGCCTGTTCCTACGGTGGCTGGAAACCATCACGTGACCCCCGACGTCCTGAGCGGTTCCCGTGGCGGCTGGGTCGAGAGGTTCTCTCCCGCTCTCGTTCCACCACTTCCGTCGCTAGCAGACTGCTTCGCAGAAGGAGGTGACGGCGTCCAATTTTCTCTCGCTCCAGACCATGGCTATAACCAGGGCCAGACGCGTGAGGTCGCCATCACCAATCGACGCTACGAGGACACGGCGGGACTCTGCCCAAGCGGAACAGACCTCCACGATGTGAATTTCTTGAGTCTATTTTGTGGCCTCGGTAATCGCGGCGTCTGTGGTCTCCGGTGTGTAGTTTTCTGTTTAACAGGCGAGGCCAAGTCTTATTGAGATTCTTCATCAGGAATTTCTCAGTTTGTGCCATTTGTGCTTGATTGACGGCAATGGGCCCGCCTTCTTAAAAATCTAAACATAACTGACGTAATGTGGATGTTCAGATACCTATACCTCTGCCAAATCACCCAGTACATGCCAATTGACAACGTCTGACAAATCTGAAAGATGTGATAGTTTAAGCAAATGGATGCATGAATGAATTTTTTGTCACTCTTTCTTACAAAAACTTCTAAACGGATTTGAATGTAGCAAACGGATCGTTTATAAAATATATATAAGACGGGGATTTTTATACTGGATTCGTATAATTCTGTGGGACAATTATCACATTACACGCAGGCGAAGCCGCGGACTCTAGTTAGTCAGACATATGGACTGGACACTCGATATATTGATCCACATACAACACAAATGTTCTGATTATTCCGGTTATTGCTACTTCTCATTGAAATATTTTCTTTGGTTAAAGATTATATGTATTTTATTTCGCACTTAGGTACCATACTATTCGTCGTGTTTTGTACAGATAACGGCATCTTCTAAAATTTTAGAATGTTGCTTAATTTTAATAGCAAAGAAGGACATCGCAAAGACATTTTCAATATTTTAGAAAAAAAAAACTATTCAAATGTGGCAATAGTTTTATTACAATTTACCGGTCAATATCAGGTTATTGACGGCACGGTTGGCGCAGTTGCTCAAACAATGGACTGCTGCGCTGCGTGTCGCGGGTTCGATTCCCGCACGGAACAAATATTTGTATGACCTATAGATAGTTGTTCCGGGTCTGGGTATTTGTGTAAGTGAAGTTTAAATGTTTGTAAACGCACCCACGATACAGGAGAAATTTCTAGTGTCGGGAAACGTTTTAAAAAAAAACAAACAATTTATTTTTAACAAAATATGATTCACGACTTTAGTAGTTATAATCATCAATACAAACCTCAAGTTCAAATAAAACTCATTAAATTCAATATCACATTCAATGGAATGAAATGAACTAAAAGACATATCTAAGGTAACAACTAACAAATTGACAACAAAACAGTAATAGAAACCAAACATGTACTCGTATCCCAAGTAAGTACAGTCGATAACAACAAAGCTAGGTATATGATTTGCAAGTCGGAACAGTCGGGGTAGCTTTGAATATTTTGCGATTGGCGATTTGACTTTAAAATACGGTGCAACCGCTTATCAAGAGCAGGTCTGTACGTTGTTTACTGAAGTGGTTGCTAACAGCCTATTTGTGTTGGTTGGTCCTGTATACGATATTAAGAATCTTATGAAACTAGAAAAGGAGACCGCGAATCAAAAAGTTTAGGTTAGGTTAATATTTTTATTGAAACGGCGCGGGTTAGGTAATAAGAGTTAGTAGTTTAAATATTCACAACACCACGGGCTGGACGTGTCAATGTTAAGCAACGCTAACTGAGGTCGGTACTTAGATGAGTGGACATTCATAACATACCGGGACTCCTTCGTGTATCGCAATTTAGCTCGTTAATCTGTCTGCCATTTGTAATTCTTTGACAGTCAAATAAGTAGTCCGAAACTTGATGGTCTGACAACCATTCTTGCACTATACCTTCGCGAAAAATTAAGGTTGTTGTATTAGCGTCGTAGCGTGTGCATCGGCGTGTGTCTTGACTTGAGGTGATCGTTGCGGGATGTTGGACTGCGGGATGTTGTAAGAGATACCGCGGCCTTGACATATAGAGCTAAGAAGGAACATGGGTGGTTTTTAGTCAGTAGAAGTCTGACACTCTTTTGCTCTGCCCAAGAGCGGGAGGGGTTTGATGATTTCCCACCCCCCAAACAAAAATAGGTGATCGTTTTAGCTTTACCAAATTCTAACGTTTTCTTTTTTCTTCTTAACACTGTCCATCTATGGAGATTAATATTCATAATTCTTACAAAAAAGTGAAAAAAACCCTTTTTAGGTTTTTTGTCACAAGCGCTACTTTCAACCTTCAACTTCACCACACATTTATTATTTACTTTAGAATTTCGGTACAAAACTCAGAACGTTATATTACCCTTTTAAGCTCCGTTTCGTCCAAATCCTCTGACATTTTTAGCTTTAATCAATAATCCGACTTGTAACTTTGAACTTAAACTTAATGCAATTTGAAACTTTACCAAATTTATATTAATCAAATTCTGAAACCACAGCTTTAATCTTCCAATGTGACTTCTGAGATGATTAGAATAAAGAGACTTTAACCAAAAGGTTATTTTTAGATAATCCGTGTAATAACAATGAGGCTAGATTTACGAAAGGTTAGAGACTTCTTCAACCAAGGCGATAACCTAAACCAAACCCACATGTTTTCAGCAGTTTTTTTTAGTAACGTTGCCCCATATTATGAATTTATCCTGTATCGTAGGTGCGTTTACAAATATTTAAAGTCCCATACACAAACACTAAGACCCGGAACAATTATCTGTAGGCGACCCAAGTAGTTGCTACGTGCGGGGATCAAACTCGCGACACGCAGCGTAGCAGTAGACTCAGGCATTGCACCAACCGTGCGTACGTCTAACTTCCATGTATTATTACCATCAACCGGGTACTAATCAAAACTCTGGGATGTAATTTTAAATTACTAATGAAAGGGAACTTAATTAAGGGAAAAACTAAACTTGGATTCACTTTTAAGTATATCTGTAATATTAATTTACTTGGGAACAATACAGAGTAATTGATAATTCGATCGAACAACGAAAAAGCCATAGAATAAGAAAAAGTTTTAAAAAACGCATGTGTCTCCGATGAGGTCCGAGCACAGAGATCGTAGGTCACAGGGCACGCGCTGCGCTTGCCGGAATCCTTACTATCTTACACTAACTAAAACCCCAATAACACTTTGTCTGACATGGGCATTGATCCTCTAACTTAGTGCTTGGCGACCTCTGAATTCCTTAGGCAGTCCTCCTTAATCTTTTCTGACACGGTAAACCATCAAAGTTTGAATTCTAAAATATAAAGTTAGAATTCGTCAGCATCGGTCCAGTCTTTCTCCATTTATGTTCTGGGTCAGTTTCCAGTCTTATTGGATACAGCAGAATATTAATATTTAAAATAGAGTGAAATCCCCGTGGGACCCTAGAAAAGACTGGTTGTCAGATTCCCGGGTTAACATTAAGTTTGCACAAACTATAGAATCCACGACAATTTTAGCGTCAAATATTCCTCAAACTATACATAACAACAAGACGTTACATAGGATGATTAGCTCCCAAAATTATATAACCCCACTTTCACTAGTACGAACCTTAACCCTGCAGTACCCCGCAGCATTTGCAACGCAAAGTGGCCACCACAGCCAGACGTGTCCCGAATACTTTGCGGATTAAGAATTTGACTTTAAAATTAAGGAGATAAAGCCAGTACGACTTAGCTCCTAAGCTGGCCATTGATTTTCAATAAGCGAAATCCTCTGAATGTTATTTTTGTAAATGGACAAACGGTCTTGTGATTTAAGACGCCGTAGGCGTGTTTTTGTTTTGATGTACGTGTAACATTTAGAGGAAGTTTATGTACAATCCGTAAAGATTGTATAAAAAAAAAATCCGCTCAGAGGCATTATGGAAGCGGAAAACGAAAAATAAAAAGTTTCAACAAAAAAGAATTAAGTACTTAAATAAAATCATCACGCTTACGCTTAACTTAAGGACATAAAATAAGATTTCCTGTCTACAATTACAGGCGTGCTCCACACTGGGTCGCGCCATCGCTTCACAGCAGTCGAGTTAGAGCCAAACACAAGTCTATTTAGTATTCAAATATAATAGGGGATCGGACTTAATCAAAAAAATATGATTTTAATTAGTCCGTCTGTTAGATTTTATCAAAAAATATTAGATACGTGTTTTTTGTTTTACCAAATTAATAAAAATTGACGAAGATAAAACGCGTCAAAGATCACGAGTGGAGGGTTGTGACGTCATTTGTAGGTAAAAAATGTACTAACATGTGACGTTTTCGAGGAGTTCGTGAGTTTTCGAAGCACTGTATTGTCTTCATTTTTTGCTTATGTAAAATAAAACATGTGTTCAGTATTTTTTGGAAATCTATCTGACGGACTAATTAGTTTTGTTTTGTTCGAACCCCTAATAGTACCGACAGTTCTTGTCTAGGACATCGGCGTTTTAAAACCTTCAAGTATTATTTTCGCAGAGGACGTACTCAGGACGTACTTACCTACATTCATTGGTGAAATTCGTTCTAAAAATATAGTGGGTGTAAAAGTACCATTAACGAAGCTGAAAGGCACTTGTTCTCACTGTTATTTCGATCATGTTTTTGTAACTAGACCATAGGAGGTACCTAAAGAGATATATTATAGTAATTTTTTCAACGTTTTTCTAACACGAGTTTTGAATGTTTAATATAATATAACTTTCCCTTAAATATATTATTATATTTTCTTAGAGTGCATTACATTCATACAGTCATATAAAAAATTACGTCTTACGGTAAGACGTAATTTTTCACCCCAAAAATGTTGTTTCTTTGCAATTATTTTGTGCGTAGAGTTACTTATGAATGCATAGTTGACAGTGAAGGGTTCGTTTACTCCCTTTATAGGTATACAAAAATATAGGTATATCAAAACAGCTAACATATAAAACACAGTACGATCCATTACCAATCAATGCCTCAAGAGTGAAAGAACAAAGGTTAGGATCAATTTACCGTAATTGCATCACTTTTCACTGCTCCGCCCATTAACCTAACCTTTTTTAATCCAGTTTTTTCCGCTTCAGACCGGATATTACTGGACGAGTAACGGACCACTTATTCGAATCTATTGAATGAGCCTCTTGGACACTAACTACTACTTTTCGAGTTTCTAACCCGTTTAACGGGTTTTAATAGATTGAGCCAACGATATATGGAGGCAATTTATTTTGCTTCTTTCTTCTGTAGCGGTTGTTAGTGCTTATATAGTGAGTGCTACTCGATTGCTTTTTAACAATTAATTGTATCGTTTGGCTGGTTCGAAGATTTCTGGGTTGTTTTCTACGATGGCAATCTATTAGGGATTTGCGAAAAAACGCGGCGATGAGATCGCTTTATCTATGGTTACTGTCAAAACAAAAAACAGCTGAAACGGTATATTTTGTTAACATTTTTTAGGTGAAATGTCTAGCATTTGATTTTCATGTGTAAATACACATGAAAATCAAATGCTAGACATTTCAGGGTAAAACCGTCATAAAAATACTTATTGTATTAGCCTATTTTGTAACATAAACAAATCATAATCATCTGCCTGGCTTTTTCCCACGTTGGGGTCGGCTTCTATTCTTACTAGAATCAGCTGAATACCAGTTTTTTGCAGGGACCGATTGCCTATCTGACCTCCTTAACCGAGTTGGTACTGGGTAATATGATACTCTTTGTTAAGACTGGCTATCGGATCATAAACAAATCATAACCCTCAAAGTCAGGTAGGTCTCCCAATTCTAATTTCTCAGAATAACGCTATCATTTGGCGCACAAAAAGTCCCGGCTTGTCCCTACAATGTCCCTAGGGCATGTAAAATATAATTTACTTCGGAATTCAGAATTATCCTTAAGATAAGGAACCTACATTTTAAATTCATTGGCTCTTATTTTTATTTGGTGTACTTAAAAGCTTTTTTGTGTCCCAATAGACCTTAAGGGCAAAAAGCTTGGACAAGCAACAATCGTTTTCAAAGCGTTTTGAATTCGGTATGTTATTCTGATCAATTTGAATATTTTTTTTTTTTAATAAAAAATATAAATGAAAGCTTGATGGTTGTCAGAGAAGAATGAAGGGGTAAAACGTGTTGCACTGACTCCAAGTATGTGGAAGAGCAAGAAGATTATGAAGAAAATCTACGACTTAGTTGCATTTTTTGACACCTTTGACATACTTTTTGGCTGGCCCGGATCTTTGACAGTTAGGTACACGTAGTCAGTGGCCTGAAAGCCTGACAACCAGTCTTACCAAGGGGTATTGTATAAAGGGTGTAAACGTAGGGTTTAACGCAAACGAAGGGCATTTATTTTCCCCACCACTGCGATCTTTTTTTTTTGGTGTAGACCATACCTGGGAACCCCCTAGTTACGGAGATTTTGGGGCTCAAAGTACCTAAGTAAGTATTTTGCACATCTGTTTTTGTAAATACACGTTTTTCAGGTTCTAAATGTACTTAAATTACCTCCTTATACCCTAATACTATTATATATGAATATTGCTAGACTTTTGCAATGCAATGGTACAGTACGATCAAATTATCTTGGCAGGTCTGAACATAGGCTCTGCGAACTTTTGCGCATGTATACTCGCGAAGAAAACTGTTATTGCCTGATAAACACATATACGATCAGAAAATACCTAATACAGTGAGAAAATACAAATGAAATAAATATCAAAACACTTTTAGATACCTAGTCTACATTTTTAACTCCATTTTCTTTTTCCCCTTTCATATACTGAGTTAAATCGTAAATATTTTTTCACGCCTTGCTATTTAAAACACTACTATACTTTGGTGGCATATTTGACGAAATAAGTGCCCACTAACTTTTCTAACAAATAATAAAAAATAACAGTAATATTAAAAACAACAAACAAAAACACAACGAAAACTTTTCTAATCGAATGTGCTCAAGACAGAGATAGCAACACAAACACCAAACAAATGCTGTCGTGTGACTGAGATATAATACCTCGTACCGAATATTGCCGAACTTGCACGAAGGTCACGAAGTTAACAAAAAGAGATGTGCATGTGCATGTGCAATGGGTGTCGTTTAATCGATTATTCTTCGAATCGATTGAAATTAAGTAATAAAAAGATGTTTCTATTTAATTTTATATTGAGGTTTTAAATATTCGTAAACATTCGTTATTCAAGAAGTCTGTAATAGATTTCTAAAATATAAGTAAATCATGTCTTTTAACAGAGGAAACATAAAGTTACTATACATTTTTTTTTTAATAAAGACGAAAACTCAATTATTAATGATTAAATTCACTTTATTAGTTAATGTATTCACTTAAATATCCTCTAAACACTAATAATAACGTATTCCAAATAAAATTAATCGATTACGATATTTGATCGTATAGAGGATTGATTGTGTTTATGTAAGGTGCATCTCTAGCCTATACTCCGCCCCCCGAACTTCACCTCATGTCACCATTTGGTTCCTAATAAATGTTACTGCGCAGCGTTCTGCACGAAGTTCGGACCTGCCAAGATAATTTGTTCGAACTGTACTATAACGGGAGGTTCTTTAGAGTACCTTTTACTGATATAAGTAATGCCTTCTAAAGAAACCTTGCGTCATAGTACAGAGGAAACTTGGACCAGATCCTCCTTCTGGCTTCCTAAGTATATACGGACACTCACCCTAATACTATTCAAAGCATCCACTAGCACAATGATTTAAGAGTGCTACATTGAGTTTTACCGTGGGGTCAAAAATGAGACCCAAAAAAAAAAGTCGTTTCCCAGTAAAAAAAATTGCGTAGGGGTACTTAGTTTGATGTATAGAATGCTTGGTTGACGTGTGCGTGAAGGGTTAATTAACAGCCTGTATACCAGTACTCACTGAGTTTTGGAGGTCAGATAGGCTGGCGGTTGGGAAAAAGGATAGACAGATAACTTATCCGGTCTTTAGTCATCTCTAATTATTGTGTCGAAAGCTAGCCAGCTAGCTAGCTGTACATATACACTATGTATAAAGTTTAAACGCGAATTACTCGTGAGTTTACGATTGTAGCTTTGAGATATGACGTACTTTATGATAATATAGGTTTAAAAATATTATTTTCGTTAAGTAACATAAAAATTGCTTCTAAACATTTCTAAGTGTCAACATATTGTTGGTGTTGACTGTACATACCTATAGATTTTTATATTGTATTGTGTTACATTTCATAATGAGATGAAATTACTGGCCCGAAGCCAATTATTTTTCGGCAACGAAGTTAATGAAACGTTTACGTAACAATACCGAGCGTTATCTGAATGAATGCTCCTTTGAGATTAAGCACATTTTTCGCAGAAATTATTAATCTCATAATTAGACATGCTTTGGTAGGTAGGAATAATTTGTCGAGATGTGGACGAATGCTGATTTGTATGCGTAATTTTTCTCCACTAAACTGACTTATCAGATATCAGAGGAATCCTAGTGAGTAAGATGTAATATTTATATAGAAAAAAGGCAGTAGTAAACGTTGGGCAGCAAGCAGTCCACCAAAGACTACCTCTTTCTGCCAACAGGTTCCTTCCTTGTCTATCGCGGTTGAAATAATTCTCAACATCTTCCTCATCTATAATATCTATAAACTCAAGCCCTTTTTGTATGAGGTTATTTAGAAACCACAGGACGCCACCAAAAGGAGTACCTTTTCTTCTCTAATAAATACATTTTCCTTTAAGATAACCTTCTTCATGTCGACTATACAAACTTATGGGGTAGAATGGACAGCGACGCAAAAAGAAAAAATATGTGGAGGGCTCAAAATGATGTACTGAACTCGTGGGAACCGTTACATTTAGCTCACCAAAATCACGAGTGGCAATGACATTATAACTTAAAGCTTATGTAAAACGACAAGCTCTTACTCACTGGATCAGAATCTAAATGAAACGAGGTGTCATCTAAATAAAACAGGAGTGGAAGCATCCAGTCGTGTGTTTTGTTATGTAAGAGTATGAATAAGATCAGCTTTCAAGCAATTAACACATTTAAGATACTGTTACGAGCTGGGTATGGGATAAATAAAAACACCACCAATTAAACACACGAAATAACTTTATTTCGTGTGTTGTGTGTTGTCGCAAAACACTAATACACAATCGCAAATCAGTAATGAACACCTCATCGCACTATACAGGGTGTAAAGTAACCCTTCACACATACGTCAACCAAGCATTCTGTACATCAAACTAAGTACCCATACGCAAAATTTTTTGCTGGGAAACGATTTTTTTTTTGGGGTCAAAAATCACATTTTACGGTAAAACTCAATGTACCACTCTTAAAACATTGTACTAGTGGGTGCTTTGAATAGTAAACGGGTCATGGAGCTAATTTAAATAAAGTTTTAACTTGAAAAATTAGTAAGTATTTACAAAAACAGCTGTGCAAAATTTGGAACTTTGACCCCCAATATCTCCGTAACTAAGGGGTTCCCAGGTATGGTCTAAAACCAAAAAGTGATCGCATTGGTGGGGAGAACAAATGCCTTTCGTTTGCGTTAAGGGTACTTTTACACCCTTTATATCTCTTCGAACCTTTCGTTGTCTCGCTTTAAAAGTAGACTGACTTCCTATTGTTGTCTCGCTAAGTAGACTGATTTGGACAAAATTTGGTACACAGATAGTTAATTACCTCGATTAACACATAGGATAGTTTTAATTCCGATTTTATCTTCCCGTGGGATAATTTTCGAGTTGTAGCGGATGAAGCCGCTGGCAACAGCTAGTATTATATAAATGTCAAAGAAATAACATAATGCGGTGTATACATATACACTGTTCAGGCTTGATGTTATGATATGATGTAGTAAATATCCATCTTCAACATAAGCCTACCTTTGACTTTTGGGTTTATCTTCCAAAAAGTTTGTTTCTTTATTTATATTACTGTGTATATTTTAGTAAAAGTACTGTTTATTTTTTTAGACATTTCTGCAAGCGGACCCGCAAAAGGAGAAATTAAAAAGAAATGTGTGTGCAAGCTTTTCCACATTTCTTTCCAGAAGGTTGTCTCATTAATACTCTAACACCACCTGGCTTCTCAGATCATATCCTATTCCTGTGGGTTCCTCTGCCCTCCGGCATCCCACGTTGTGACAGGTCACGTATACCGAGGGTCCTGAGCCTACGGTATCTGATCAATCCCTTACACTGACTTAAAACTCTTTAGGCGCCTTGGGACAAGATACCGTGTGTGGTTTTTAATGTTTTAGCCGCGTTTTGGTGAGATAATGTTTATTTTGGAATTAACTGTAACGATAACATCTGTAGCGTATTCTGGTTTACAGAATTTACGCGCTGATTGTGAGTTTTTGATCAAAATCTATATAATATTTTCGTTTTGCCCAGTGATTAGTTCTTTTAAGTACTTTTTGAGTCTTCCTAAGAACGTTTTTTGAGTCCACTTAAATATTTTTTTAGAAATCGTTTGGTCGACTCTGGCCAATGTGATGTGCAGAGTAAGTAAATCTAGATAAATCGGATGTAATGGATCTCCTGAAGAAAGTAATCTAAATGAAACTGTTTTCATCAAATTGTCCATTATAGTGGAAATCAGTAACCGTATTTATTGTAAATTCCTGATTTTCTTTAAAATCTTTCTCGACTTATGAAAACCAGAAACTTTTGCCCACGAACTCAGAAGTTTCTCATATAATTTTACCTTCCGTATGATAATACAGTAGTGGCCATATATCACCCGCGGCCCTGTTTAATAATCAGCTGGTATCCGGAACATAAATCATGGGACCGCGTCAATGTAACTAATTAATTCAGGCCACGTAGGACCGCGATATTCCGACACTAGGGCATCTGGTTTACCTATCTTTGAAACTTTTTGATTTTCGTTGGAGTCAATCTGAGTACGCAAAAAAATGTGAGCCAAGTTCTAAATGATTGTTTGAGAATGGAGTTTGAATTGGAGGTAATTCCGTCAGCTCGTTTTAAACCAATCAGAAAGAGTTAATTGGTTGAATTCTATAAATCACTGGTGTAATCGCCAAAAGTATAGAGAGGGGTATATGTATGTGCCTATAGGTACACGCAAGCGGGCAGAGTACATAGCCTCCGGGCAAGCAGGATTCGCTCTAGGCCTCCAATCCTCTTATGGTTAGGTAGCCTCCTAATTCTCATAAAAAACCAAAAACGTGGGAATCAAATCCTATGCTCTGTAATTGCACGAAGCAATCGGCATAAATTTTTCGAACTCGACTGGTATTTGGCTTCAAATATTTGGAGACCAATTATGCGTGTAGAAGTTCAAGGCTAAATAAAAAAAGCTAAAGCTAAAGCTAAATATATATGTTCGTGAGGAAACCAGCAAGTCCTAAAACCAAAAATTCGAAGACAAGTAACATCTACCAACCCGCAATGGGTCCGCGTGATGGATTGTAATCCATTCCCCCTCATAGAGAGGAGACCCCGCAGTAAGCGCATTTTGACTGATTATGTTATTTTCTTATGCTATTTTCATTGCTGCAACGATATTTTTCTTGAATAAAATGTTGTTACTGTTGCTTGCGTCATCCCACAGCTGGGCAAAGGCCTCCCCCCATTACTACCAAGGTTTTCGATCCACGGTTAATGTGGACCTCTGGTCGTTGGTTCTGTCCAGCTAGTCCGGTCATCTTCTACAAGGTCTACCGCGTCGCCGCACCGCCTGGCTGTGTCAGGGCTCCACAGCGTGGTTATTTTGGCCCACAGTTCGTTAGGCATACGGCAGACAAGGCCAGCCCAGTCCAATTTCAGCTTAGCGGCGAAACTAGAAGACATTCGTCTCGGTTATGGCCACGCGCTATAATATCCACATGCAAAATACTATAACACATTTTTAATAAGCAACTTAAGGTGATTTATTTACTCATAAAATACCAGTAGAATTTCTGTAGAATTCAAAAATATTTATATACGTTTTAAAGCACGCAATTCAATATCCGTAAAACTTTTAAGACTGCCACAATAAACCGGTTGGCACTTCATAAAGACCAGCAGTGTCATGCGGCAGAATATTTCATACTGTTAAGGACAAGCGCTCTTCGTCACGTCGTAAAATAGACTTTAGGTTTATTGGGTTTCGGTTCAGATACTTATTTTATTGCACTGTTTGGATTTGATTAGAATTTTCAGTGACCAGAAACATCAATAGCAAAAATTTTTTTGTTCATTATTTGGCTGATAATAAGCAATTGTAAACATCAAAGCTACATCATAATATTAAGCGAGTAGCTTTATATTATATAGCACGGATCATCACTACATAGTATAAAGCAAAGTCGCTTTCTCTGTCCCTATATCGCTATGTATGCTTAAATCTTCTAAACTGCGAAACGGATTTTGATGCGGTTTTTTTTAATAGAAAGAGTGATTCAAGAGGAAGGTTTGAGTTTCTTTTTTGCACCCGTGCGAAGCCGGGGTGGGTCACTAGTTTCACATAACATAATATCACACCTGTAAGCCTGTTTAAGGCACAGGTCTAAGAATGAACATGTTTGGTGTTTAGTCAGTAGAAGTATGATTTGAAAAAGCTAATCCAGCCAGTATTCAAGTTACAAACCACAAAACTAAACAAAGACAAAGTTGCAACCAAATTCGAGAGGCGAGAAATATACCCGGTACGGTTTTCAGAACTTTTGTTTTTGAAACCAACCCCGTTGCTATAGGGACTAATTTTAAATGATTCCACACGAGGACTAAAGGGGGTTTGGGCACAATATCGTAAAATTCAATTCACTAACTTCCACCGCGCTTACCCAAGGGGAATCTACGAAACAAAACATTGGACAGTTAGCACCGAAATAGAAGGTTCAATTGAATAAGTTGTTTTTCGTAATGATTTATTGTATTTGTTTGTTTTGCTGTTTGGATTTACGATGTGGATTTTTGGAGTTTTCTGAAGTACTACCTATAATATGGTAAATACGATACTGTTTATTAAATTGGCTGATTAACTCTTTGGTCTCGTGATCGCAAACGCGACTGCTGAACGTGAGGTCTTGGCGTCAATTTCCGAGTCGGGAAAATTGTTTTTGGGGTTTCCAGCAGAGAAATTTCTCAGTAGCTTCCATGGAGTCTGGAATTGTGCCCATAAAAATGGCAATAGGATGTAACAAGGGTATAATATGGGACTTATACGTTGGTGACGAAATATGTGTGTACAGTCAGCAGCCCCAAAATATATACACTTACCAACGTTTAGAAGGAACTGTTCTGTATTGATTTTATGTTCATGTTACGTAACGAAATTAATATTTTTGAATCTATATAATTATCATAAAGTAAGTCATATTTCAAAGTTGCAATCATTATTTCTTGAGGTATTAGCGTTTGAACTTTGGCAAGTGGATATATATTACTGCTCGTGACTGTACTACTAATATAACACACGCACATTTCGCCACTAGACCTACAAAGTTTTAGGCAGAAGTGTTCCTAAGTATACCTCTGCCTTCCGAGATTATAGGCGTGATGTTATGTTTTTTAATAATTTTTAATAACATAAACATCAACGCAGCACGTTGTGGTTACATTTAGACTAAGCTAGAGACTAAGCCTTATAATCAAATGCATATCCTTTTTTTTTTGGCGGGTGGAAAATCATCAAATAACTCTTGGGCAGAGCGAAAGGGAGTGTCAGACTTCTACTGACTAAAAGCCACCCATGTTCCTTCTTAGCCCTCTATGTCGAGGCCGCGATAACTAGTGTACAACCCGCGGCCCCCTTTCGGGCCCCTCCCATGTTGCTGACATCTCTTTGAGGCGCGCGTGGAACACGAACGCGCCGTCGGTCGCCACGGCCTGTTTTTGTCGTAAGACGGACGGTCGGCGAGTTAGCCCATCACTCACCGTCCACAGGCCCGCGTCTACGGTGGCCGGAGGTCATCACGTGGCCCCCGACGCCCGGAGCGCCTCCCGCGGCGGCTGGGACGAGAGGTTCTCTCCCTCTCGCGTTCCGCCACCTCCTTCGCTAGCATCACTGCTTCGCAGAAGGAGGCGATGGCGTCCCATTCCTTCTCGCCCCGGACCATGGCTTGTACCAGGGCCGGGCGTGAGAGGTCGCCGCATCAAATGCATATCCTTCCATCACTATAATCTGTGTGTTTCAATGAAATAAATAAATAGAGAAAACTATTTGCGAAAGGATATTCTCATTGCAGGTGTGGGCCGTATTTATTATTTACTTTAGTTTTATTTGTTAAATAAAAGACGACTACAGTCTTTACATCTAAAGATGGCGCTGTACGAAATTATACAGCGCAAACTCGAGTATCGTAATAAAAAATAAACTTGTGTACTTGTAGTAAAGTATCAGTTCAGTCTTAATACCTCGAACATTTTATAAGCTTTTAACTTTACCAATAAAATAACTCAGGTGCGTTTATAAAAAATATTCGTCGTAAACTTCGCCTTAACTGGGAACAACGATGCCGGGTAAGGGCGATTCACACATCGCACACGCATTCTTGTTTAAACGTAGAATTTCATAACAAATATTTCACAAGTCAATATTGAATTCTGTGCGGATATGAAATTTAAAAATGTGAAAATGCATAAGCACAGCGATTCTTTTTTTAAATGGGCTTTTTCATCTTTGAGATTTGAGTGCGGTTATTATTGTTTCATCTTTAACTGTCTGTTTTTAATTAAACGTAATTTCGTTTGGTAGCATCACATGTAGATGCTATCGTTAAAGATTTTAAACCAAGCTTAATAAACTTGGCGTTGATTTCATCCAAGGTTTAAAATGAAGTTAAGATAAGAGAGTGATTGTGTCATTGTGTTTTTAAATGTTCTGAGAATGATACTGGTAAGAAACACACAGGTTGCACTGTTTTACATTACAAAAAATATTTTGAAGTTAAAAGTACTAGAGACTTTTGTCTATAAAGAGAAGTCAGCCTCATCATATCTTAACCTATTTTAAACGAAACTAAGCATACAATACAAGTTATGGAATTATATCAGCAAGGAGAATTTCTATCTCCAGTGAAAGTTGCGCTAAAATATGAACATAATTATGGACCGGTATCACATTTATTAAATAATGTAACCAACAATGTTTCTCTTTCCTGCTTGCTCTTATAACAGTCTACTAGTAGATGATGAACTTCTTCGACCGTTCCACATGTTTCACAATTGGAAGACTTTACTTTCATCAAATTATCATCATCATTTCAACCAAAAGACGTTTACTGCTGGACATAGGCCTCCCCTAAGTGTCACTATAGTGACTGGTCCCGTGCGTCTTCAATTTCCGAAACCTTTAGCTGGCCATCGGTGCTTCAAATAATATTTTAACTAGCGGACGTCACGCGGTTTCACCCGTGTAGTTCCCGTTCCCGGAGGAATACAGGAATAAAAAGTAGCCTATGTCACCCGGGGATAGTGTAGCTTCCCAACGGTGAAAGAATTTTTCAAATCGGCCTAGTAGTTAACAAACAAATCTTTCCTCATTATTATATTAGTGTAGATAAAAAATAATTTATTTACCTGCCTGTAAACAAAAAAAAAACTAATAAGTCTACGTTTACAATTTCAGTAGGTACCTATTAATTTATCTTCTGTTCCTTTATCAAAGCGTTCTTATTAATTGTTTTACGTAACAAATAAATAAAATAAATTGCCCTCCTCGGACCGATGTAAGTCGGCTCTTATCCGGAACGCGGGATAATTTGGTTGAAGCCGAAACACGTCAAGTGTGGGCCGATAGTAAAATTTACGGAACCTTTTACTGGTAAAAGAGGTTTTAATATTTTTACACGACTAAGTTATAGGTGTTGAGAAGGTTTTTAGTTTTAACTCGGTAGGTACTGTTTTATTTATTTATAGAATTGATTTCGATGTGAGTTATGGAATTAGAAAATAAATTGGTAGATTTAAGTGGGTTATAAAAATATGCAGTTCTATTTATACTGACATTAAGCGTGTGTCTAAATGTATGCGTAAACTTTTTTAATGCTAAGTTAGGTATGCGTTTGGCTGCGATTCGCCTGATATGCATTGATGACGCGGCCGAAGAAACCGATTCTCGAACTTTGAAGAGATCTTGATTCTAATTATAGGGTAACAGAGAAGCTGGCAGTGAATTCCACATATTGTAGTGTAGTAGTTACTTATCACAAACAAAATTTCAGCAACCATTAGGCGAAGACGCAACTCTTAAAAAGTAAAAAAATCTTTCAATATTTAAACAGCTTCTAAACATAAAGATCGATATTAACAGAATTTCTGGAAAAAAATGTATTTATTTTAAACTAGCGGACGTCACGCGGTTTCATCCGCATAGTTCCCGTTCCCGTGGGAATACAGGGATAAAAAGTAGCATATGTCACCCGGGTATAGTGTAGCTTCCCAACGGTGAAAACATTTTTCAAATCGGTCCAGTAGTTTCGGAGCCTATTTGTTACAAACAAACAAACAAATCTTTCCTCTTTATAATATTAGTGTAGATAAATCAATTACTCGTATTTTACCTTTGACAGCTGCAACAATATAATATTTACATGTAAAAATATTTCAAATTGCTCAGTAGTACCAAAATCATGCCAAAATGCGGTTGTGTACATTTAGTTCATAATTATATTACCTTTGACAGCTGCAACCAAACAACAAACTTATCGTAATGTGATCACTTTCGATCACAGTTATTTTTACAGACCAGTAACTGTTAGCAAGTCTAAAAGGAACTTTAAAGGGTTTAAAAGTGCCCTTAACGCAAACGAAGGGCACTTGTTCTCCCCACCACTGCGATATTTTTTTGGTTCTAGACCATACCTGGGAAACCCCTAGTTACGGAGATATTGGGGGTCAAAGTTCCAAATTTTGCACAGCTGTTTTTGTAAATACTAGTTTTTCAGGTTATAACTTTACTGAAATTACCTCCATGACCCGTTTACTATTCAAAGCATCCACTAGCACAATGTTTTAATAGTGCTACATTGAGTTTTATCGTAAAATGTGATTTTTGACCCCAATAAAAAAAGTCGTTTCCCAGCAAAAATTTTTGCGTGGCGGTACTTAGTTTGATGTACAGAATACTTGGTTGATGTTTGCGTGAATACACCCTGCATAACAATGACAATAAAGACCATTGTGGTTAATGTTAATGCAAATTAGCGGAATAGTGATCGTGAAAGGGCTGTATTTAAAATCAAATGTTCGAATATAGAACCATCGATTGAAAAGAGTTCATCCCAAATCGTCACAGTTCCAATTTTAGTAATGACAGGCGAATCATGCCAAAATTCGGTGCTGTATTCAAAATCAAACATTTGAATATAGAAGCCGTAAAACCATAGATTGGAAAGAGTAAACGCCGACTCGTCACAATTCCAAATCCTGTGTAAAACAAGCTTTATCACTGTCAGTCGATTTTTAAAACTGCCAACATAGCATTCGATCGTAGTTCGAAAAATAAAAATTCAAATCGTAGTAAAATTCTTATTTATGTTCGGCTACAATTCAAATGTTACGACTCTTCTTGAAGTCTGAGTTGCCAGTTCGATTTGCTTCCTGGTATTAAGGAGTTGGTTTATGGCTGTGCCCAAGCGTTCGGCCAATAGCAATGAACCTTTACTGGTTGGTATAAATACCGTATTAGATTTATCTCTTTAGCTTTTAAGACACGATTTTCTTTATTTAACTACATTCTTCTGTTGATCAGTTCTTTTTAGGGATTCGTACCGTGCATGTCCATGTCCGTCTGTCACAAGTCTATATCTTAAAAACCGTATTAGAAAGACACTTGTAATTTTTACACATTGTGACAATGACGTTATATAGACACGTCATGAACTAACATGGCAGCGCTTCAAAACGGAGAAAATATTATATATTTTATGAGGGAAAGAAAATATAATATACAACAGGCATCCCGCTGTACGGTGTCATATTTTCTTTCTATTTGTTTACGCGTAAAAGTAGTTATATAATATTTTCGCCGTTTTGAAGCGCCGCCATGTTAGTTCATGACGTGTCGATATACCTATAATGGGTGAAATGTATGTGTATGCTATTAGGGACAACTCTGCAGGACCTCTTCAGGATTACAGGCGAGATGTGTATGTTTTGTTATTGGGGGACTTCTAAATACAGAGAGCCGTCTGTCGGGTAATAAGATGATGAAGATGTGATAAGAAGCTGTCTGCCTCAGCTTTTTCTTTTTTTTTTGTGGGGTGGGATATCATCAAATAACCCCTCCCGCTCTTGGGTAGAGCGAAAGGGAGTTCTACTGACTAAAAACCACCCATGTTCCTTCTCAGCCCTTTATGTCGAGGCCGCGGTATCTTTTATAACAACCCACAGCCCCGACGAGTGTCTGCCTCGCTTAACGGGAATTTAAACTCATCTTGCAGGTTTTTATAATTCCATTCCTAGCCTGTTCCTGAGTCTAGATATTTGTCTTAGTCCCAGAGGAGTAATTAACTCCGGGTATAGATAACATTACTGCAGGCTAAAGATAGAAACGGGGAAATGCCTCCGTTGTGTTCTGGAATGTTCTGAGCAGTTTTATTGTAGCTGATGTAATTTAGTTTCCCTTGATAGTTCTTGCTTTGTTTATATAAGCTGTTTTTTTGTTTAACTTATAGGTACTTTTATGTTCACAAATACTGCTACAAAAACTTTCCTCAAGTTAGTACAGAATCTCTTATCTCGCGCCACGTGGACCAACCCACAGAACATAAGGTAGAAGTGTTCCTAACAGTACACACAAAAGATATAATTTCCCAGCAATAAGTAGGGTACTTAGTTTGATGTACATGGTTGACCGCCTTTGAAGGGTCCGTAAACACTTTGTATTGATGAAAACTTGCCAAATTTCTGGATTGTTTTTGCAAATTCTAACAAAACCTTTAAAAGGCCATAGTAATACATATTTTAATGACCTGTGACTAGCTTAAAACTTAAAATATGGATCTATTTTCATAGGTGTCATCTACATGTGATTGCGCAGACCGCTGCACTGCGAACACAGTTAAAGCCAAGCCGCGTGTTAAAGTTTTAAATCTCTGATTTGAATGACTGGCATATTCTGGTCAGGTGGTGGCGAAAAATATATATTGTTTGGTCTGCAGCTTTGTTGGCGTGGAATTCTAAAATTATCATAAATATAGGCAAATTTCATATTATCCGTTCAGTTATTTTTGCGTGATAGAATAACAAATATCCGAAATCATAAGTAATAAATTGTTGGTGTAGCATGGACCGTTGGAGTACTGAAACTGCGTCTGTGACCGTTTTAAGAATTTTAACGCAATTAATATTATTTTCCTATTATGATCTATTTTCCTAAATGGTCACAGATGCAGTTAGTACTATGAAAGGTCCATTTTACGGTTTTTAACGCAATTCATATTATGATCTGCTAAAGGGGCCATTTTAAACCCCCTCTCAAAAATTTTGTCACCGCGAGACAAAAGCCTTCTTTGCACAGAGAAAGGATTAGCAATCCAAGATTTCCAGTAAGAAAAAATCGAGGAAGGGCAATTTGATAACATCACTTAAGTTCACATAATAGAACTCCAAACAAATCACATAATCTTCATTTAACCCAAGTGTCATCACCATCGTCTATACTACAGTTTTTTATTGAGAAAGAAATATATATATATATATATATATCGATAAATTGCAATAAACCCAAAGCGACGAAATAACGATAGTCTAGCGTTTACTGGGTATAAAGTTTATGTTGCTTCTTGGGATATTTATGGAGAGGACTATAGAGCATGGAATTGCAGCGTCTAAAAATGTCAGTATCTATGCGTATCAGGAAAGGATATCTGAAGGCGTGGCTCTTACATAATTATTTACTATTTTTATATTTTAACAACAGCTGACCTGTTTTTAAAATATGATAATATCATAATTCCTGTCTGATTCGCCAGAGAAGTCAAAACACTGGGGGAGTGGGGAAGGGATGGTGGAGGTTTTCCCAATAGTGGGACAGAATAGGCTAGCAAAAAAAAACAAAGTATATTAACTACTAACCTTTTTTTTAATTTATTCTAATTTATATAATCGTAAAATTTAATTTGATTATTTTAATTTTAAAATTTAGTCAAGGAATTTCAGTTTAATTTCTATTCATCAACATGCTAAGAACAAAAAGTATGTCTGTAAAACATTCGTAGCTTCCAAAGGGCGTCGGGCACAAAACTTCTATCAAGAAGGTCCTTCAACGCTGTCATTTTCTAGATATAACTTCTGTCGTAGTGTTAGTAACCGGTAACATCCTCGGTTTGTATGAAAAGTATTAACAAAGCCACCTCTAGCATCAGCCGTCGATGCGTCTCCGTGTTCTGTGGACTTGTCTATAAAATTGATAGTAGATATTCGCTATTTCAACAGTAGTGAGTCCAATAGTTTTTGGTGGATGTATTTTTTTTACTGAATTTTGTCTTTATGACTGGGCGAAGGTCGAACGTAAATGATTATTATATGGAGAGAACGATCTGTGAGGGCAGAAACTTGTCACCATTCAATGTTGTATCGCCAGAATCTGCAAGCTTGCTGAACGGCTACATGCGAAGTAGTGTGGTTTTTTGTGAGTACAGAATTTGCATTGTGACGTGGGTTAAGAACTAGAGTAGCGTAAGGGCAAAAATTAAAAAAAAAAATTTTTCACCATTCGCTTTTTTAATCCCCATACTTTTATGAGCAAAAAAGCTCGAGCGATGTAGTATGTAGATTGCTTAGTACAAAATTAGCGTATTGAAAAAATAGTATATTATGCAACTAGTGAATAAAGGACGGATTTAAAGCGAGGGCCGTAGATGAGTCACGAGCAAGTGAAGGATTCTAATGATTGAATCACGAACGCAGCGAGTGATTCAACTGTTAGAATCCTGAACGACGCGAGTTATTCATGGCCCTCGATATAAATTCGTACTTTATTCAGAAGTTGCATACTATACTTTATACCATGACTACGAGAAAAGACATAATTTAAGCGACAATAGAAATTTAATCAAGAAATAAGAATTGTAACATTAATTGAAATGGACATTAAAATTAGAGCAATGACTGAAATTAAGCGTAATTTTCTTATTATTATCATTAGGGTGGTCAACTTGTGAATTATTTTTTAATCTAATGCCAAACTCCTTGTCGCAAATATCGACCAATCAAATCTCGAGAATTTATTTGCACCAAAGAGTTTTGATTTTTGAATCTTAGCGCAAGGAGTTTGTGTAAGCATTGAAAAAGAGACCGGATATATTTTTGTGTTCCAAATTCAAACACCAAAATAGTGAATAAAAACAAAACAGTGAATAAAAGGCCTTTTTATTCACTGTTTTGCGTGAATAAAATAAGCTTTTTAGAGTAGGTATGGTATAAATGATATTTGTTTACTGCCAAAATGAAGCGTTTCTACTTACAATAATCTTGAAATTATTTTGTCAAAAAAGTTATGAGCACAACGATCGAAACGCGATTTACAGAGCCAATAGGACACCGAATGTGCCTTCAATGCAATTGCTCAAATAACGTATCTTGTCATACGTTTTTAACGAAGAAAGTCTTATTACGTAGCTTGCGTTTGTTTCGAGCCAAATAAGCGTAAAGTACCGTTACTGCTTATGGGACCTTGTTTCGTGTGGTTCCGCCATTTTTCTACCTGCCAAAAAAACGTAATAATGTGATATGCTACTATGGCACCAAATAATTAAAGCAATGCAATTAGTTTTTATGTAAATAATAGTGTTAAAGCTATATACATTCTTTTAGCGCGTAATAAATCTCTGTTGGTCTGATTCACTTTTGCGTCTAATACTACTTACGTTAATTTGACACCAAAAAGATGAGGTAGGCCCAGCCCGGTTGCGTATAAAAACACGAGCTTGGTCATAGTCAGATGGAAGTTGACAACATTCACGCTACTAGAACCGGTCAAAAAAGTGTACCAATTTTTGATCCGTCCATTACTACACTATTATTAGAACTACGTCAAGAAGGGAAGAAGGATTTCCTTACAAGGTACAAGAAATGGGACAGGAAGTTTTTTTTTTATTTAAATAAACTGTAATGATTAAAAACTGTAAAACAGATACCGATGAGGAGACTGTGAATTGGTTAAAAATTAAATGGCTTCAATATCGCAAGGAAGACCCAGAACATATATATTTTAAATATGACTTGGATAGCGAAAACTATTATATAATTAAGGTTTTCAGGAGGAGCAAAAGAGCAACCTCGTCGAGAGTAGTTTTGCAAAAAGCTTACAGTAGTCCAATAGCTATATCAGCAAATAAGTACAACGATTTGCAAGAGCTGTGTCGATCTGCGGGTCTAAAATGGCCGCTTTATCAGAATCCACGCAGAATCTTAGAAAATTACAAATTCTTAAAATAGACTGTCTGTATGTCTATAACTATTAAGTCCATTTTAAGAATTTAAATTTTTAATATGATTAATATTACGATTCTGCTAAAGCGGCCATTTTAGACACCCTGTAGTTATTCCTTCAACATATCATGATTTTTACAACCATTTGCCGGTCGACCACGAATAATTATTTTTAACTAGCTGATACCCGCCGTTTCGCCCGCGTAGGTGTCGGTTATCGCGACCAAAAGTAATCTTTTCAGCCCCCCTTTCCAACCCCTTTATGAGAGGGGGGGAATCATCAAATGACTCCTCCCGCTCTGGGGAGAGTGGTGGGAGTCTCAGACTTCTACTCACTAAAAACCACCCATGTTACTTCTTAGCCCTTGTGCCGAGGCCGCGGTATCTCTTTCGAACAACCCGCAGTCCTGACGGGCGTCGGTCCATTGTAGGGGCCTGCAAGCCAATGTTGCTGACATCTCTTTAAGACGCGCGCGGAATTCGATCGCACCGTCGACACGACCTGTCGTCATCATAAGATGGACGGACGGCGATCTAGCCCACCCGTCCACAGGCCCGCGCCTACGATGGCCGGAAGCCATTATGGCCCCCAACGCCCGGAGCGTCTCCCGTGGCGGCTGGGACGAGAGGTTCTCTCCCTCTCGCGTTCCGCCACCTTCTTCGCTAGCATCACTGCTTCGCAGAAGGAGGCGACGACGTCCCATTCCGTCTTGCCCCGACCCATGGCTTGCACCGGGGCCGGACGCGAGAGTTTGCCGCCGCCGATCGCCGCTACGAGAACACGGCGGGGCTCCGCCCAAGCGGGGCAGACCTCCACGGTGTGCTCCACCGTGTCCTCCGGCCGATCCTCGCAATAGTGACATCTGGGCGTTTCCTCCCGCCTGGTTCGGTGCAGGTACCTGCCGAAACAACCGTGTCCGGTGAGGACCTGCGTCAAACGGAAGTTGAGGGAGCCTCTCCAGCCACTCCTCAAAGAGCTCTTCTTTTTAAAACTCTTATAGCCCTTTTTTCGCATTAAAAGTAGCATATGTCCTTTTTCAGGCTCTAGATTATCAGTGTACCAAATTTCATTTAAACCGGGTCAGTAGTTTTTGCGTGAAAGCGCGACAGACAGAAAGACAGAGTTACTTTCGCATTAAATATAATATTATATAAATAAGGAATAAGGATTACATTTTTTAAGTAGCCACGAGGAATTATTAATTTGAGAAGATTTTTGTTATAATATTTTAAACCATTTTAACGGAAGTTGCGTTGCATTCCATACATTATTAAATGTATGTAAGAGCCAAAATGACGTACGTCAACCTTTTTTTGAAAAACAATGTTTATTAAATAAAAAACGTTTTTTGACTGACCAAAAAGTTACACTATTCTGAAGCCGATAAATGAAGCTTTATTATTTGTAAAAATCTGATATCTAACTAATATAGATTTTGCCATAAAAGAGCTATAAGATAACGGTAGGTAAATTTGAATTGTTTTGCGGCTCTCCTGTGAAGTTGTAATTTTGCCCTTACGCTACTCTAGTTCTTAACCCACGGATTTTAGTCGACGTTTGCTGTGGCGATAAATCTACGGGTGATTGAATGGAACGTCAACTTCCAATAGTTTGCTGTTCGCCTTTGCAACTGTATGTGATATGAATGTATGACATGAGTGTCATATATTTTTGTAATCTTCTTTTAAAACCCTTCAATTTAATACCCTACTCGATGGATGCAGTCACCTGCTTAATTGCATGGATACCTTAACGTGTCTTTTCCTGTGAGCGTTTATAGTCGATTACTAGTTTACGTTAGGTGGCGTCATTTCTCACTTCATACGATTTTAGTTCTGAATTGTCCATGCAATTTTGCAGGTGACTGCAAAAACTCATGTACATGGTTTTTTAGGACATGATTATATTAATGGGGCAGAGGCGCAGTGGGTGTCTGAAGACAGGTATCGTCGACAAGCGAAGAAGAAAAAGAAAGCGAATTACGTTTTTTTTAAACTCCCTCATTAGGGGTAGCAAGAAATGAAAGGGATTGTAGAATAATGTACACTTTATTGAAAGGGAATGAGTAATATAAATTAAAATTAAAACGTAAAGCTTGAAAATTGATTTTTTGGTGCGAAAATTAACTAGTCACTTAGCTAACAATGCATTGTCATTCAAACTAAACTTGAATGCAAACAGCTCCATCAGTTGGGGATAACCGTTTTAAAGTTCCGTTGCAAGATTTTACCTAAACAAAAAAACATACAATACAAACATGGCAAATTAAAGGCTGGAATACACATGCTACGCTAGGCTTTTCTTAGTAGCATAAGTAGTACGTGTGAAAAGAGCATGCTTGTAAATAAGCATGCTACCTAATCACAAGCCGATCTATTTTTCGTGCTAGACTGCACGACGCATAAAACCTTTTTTTATATTCTTTGGTTTTTTTTTTATTTTATATGTTTTTTTATAGTGCTGCCACCTTTTGAGGGTTCCGTAGCGGAATGGCAAAAAACGGAACCCTTATAGATTCGTCATGTCTGTATGTCCATATGTCACAGCCACTTTATTCGGAAACCAAGACTACGCAGTTGAAACTTGGAACGTAGATGTATTTCGTAAACCACTTTACAACTTTTATTTAAAAAAAGATTAAGGTGGAACCTCTTAATCTTTTTTGGAACATGGAACAGAAATTCGTCAAATCTTTACGTAAGACCTGTCTTTGAACACCTCATGTCCAAAGACTTTTCTCAAAGTCAATGGTTTGAAAGATTTTAGAACAAAAATAAAAATAATAAAAGATTAAGGGGAACAAGGAAGGGCCGCGGGTAGTCCAACGGTTATCGCGGCCTCGACATAGAGGGCGAAGAAGGAACATGGGTGGTTTTTAGTCAGTAGAAGTCTGACACTCCCTTTCGCTCTGCCCAAGAGCGGGAGGGGTTATTCGATGATTTTACACCCACCAAAATTGAGGTTCCTAAAACAATTTTTTCTCAAAGTCATTCGTTTGAAAGATAGACTCTTCCAAAGTGGTAAAATATGCCCCCCCCCCACTCTAACTTTTAAACTAAGAGAGTGAAAATTCTAAAAAACATATATGCTGTAGAACGCAATTGAAACTTTCAACCAAAATTAGTTTAAACAATATTATAGTAAATAGATTTTGGGATATAGCACTTTTAAAAAACCGCAAATATAACTTTGTTATTCATACAAACACAATGAAAAACGAACAAAATGTGTTCCTGTTGCTGACTTGCACTTGGCCAGTTTTTTTTTGTTTTCTGTCAGTGTATCAAATAAAAACTGTAAAACCACGTCCCCACTTACGTCACCCGAAACGTTCCTGTTAGGCTCGCACTGCCTAAGTGGGGATGCCGCTAAATGTTACTGTTAGACCGCGCGGCTCAGGCCTCGCTTACGTCCATACTCAGGAGGCAGGGCCGCGTGGAAGTTGTGAGGACGATGTCACTCAGACGTGTTAAAAAAAAGTAAGTAAAATTGTAAATTTTGCTTTTAAGGTCTATGCTTTAGAACAAATGTAAACTCTCTGAATTTTAAAGCATGCTAGAAATGAGCATAGTAACAAACAAGCATGCTTTTCTAGTAGCATGTGTATTTCAGGCTTAAATAAAACTTTGTAAAAATCGTAGCATTGCTACGCCGTAGCTACAACTACAAGCGGCTACGAGATCAATTGAATGCACGAAAATATTTGTCACAATTTCTCTCTTAATATAATATCATCCTATTTACTCGTAATTATGTTTAATTAACGCGATTGTTATACCATACTGCTTATTAAACCAATTCCATTTTCAGCAGTCAAAGCTAATCATAATACTAGCTTTGGCCCGCGGCTTCGCCCACATTCGTGTCTGAACAATTGACTGCTGTAGCGTGGGGAAAAGACTTATAGTTGATAGTGATGCCTTGAGGCATTAAGACCGCCTACGTACCACTAATGCTCATGATATTTAAATAAATCTAATGTATGAGACTTACTCGTCGTAAGTATGATTTACTAGGTTCGATGGGTTTCGATATAAAGCCTGTCTGACCGTCAGGGCTATTGCGTATCTTATATCTTATATTATGATAGTGGCTATCATTGGACACTAGTCCATCAATTAACTGTCAAATGGTTCCATTTTGTACTAAACCATAACCAATTTGACAGTTAATCCATGGACAATATGATAGCCACTGACATTTGAAAGATACGCAATAGCCCTGCTGCTGGGGCTGCGGGTTGTTCGAAAGAGATACCGCAGCCTCGGACACAAAGGGCTAAGAAGGAACATGGGTGGTTTTTAGTCAGTAAAAGTCCGAAAACCTCAAAAAAAAAGGCTGTCTGAGACTACATTTTTTTTTGTTCACCCGTCGGGGCTGCGGGTTGTTCACAAGTTACCGCGGCCTCGACATATAGGGCTCAGAAGGAACATGGGTGGTTTTTAGTAAGTAGAAGTCTAGTAAAAAAAAGGGTTACAATTTTGAATTTTATTTTTTCACACATTACTTATCTTATTTCATTGTTAATGAATGAATGACTTTAAATGCTTGTCCATCACACACTGACACCTTTGTTGGTCTCGTGGTTGCAAGTGTAAGTGCTAAGCGTAAGGACGTGGTTTCATTCCCCAGGCCGCGCTAAGTGTTACAGCGTTTTTCAATCGGAAATTTCTCAATAGAAGCCGCGGAATATGGATTTGTGGCAATAAGCGTGTCTGCTATTCATCATCACCATCAGCCTATAATGTTCCCACTGCAGAGACTCAGGCGTCCTCTCTAGGAGAGAGATGGGCCACATCAATCCACCACGCTGGTAAAGTGCGTGTTGATAGATGTCACATGTCTTCGATTTTTTGGGGTCTAAGACATTATGCCGGTTTCCTCACGATGTTTTCCTTCACCGTTTTGAGAGCAGCGGTGATGGAATAAATTATACAAAGTAATGCGCCTGCCTGGATTCGAACCCACGGCCTACTGTTCGTAAGTCGGGGCCGACACCACTGGGCCACCGCTGCTCTATCTCGTCTGCTATTACATGAGCTTAAACACAACTAGAGCTCAAACAAAATGTGGGTTTACTATTTAAATACACTGCTGTCTCACATTTCGGGGCCTGATATAATAATGTACCATTAATGACGAAAAGAAAGAGTAAAATGTATTGAAAATATTAACCTAATATGAAAAAGAAATAAACTTAAAATGTATGTAACAGCTTTTGTAATTAATTGTAATTTAAAATGTATGTAACAGCTTTTGTAATTAATTGTAATTTAAAGAGTTTGTATTACTATTCTTTCAACGCATGAAATAAAAGGCTTTTTAATTTTATTTATTTTTATACCATTAATGACGACATGGTTGGCGCAATCAAAATCAAAATCAAAAGTCATTTATTCAAATTAGGCTGATAATCAGCACTTTTCGAACGTCAAAATTTACTTTACTCTACTTATTTACAAGAGACAGTCCCCCAAAACGCCCACCCTTCGGCACTTCCTAGTGTTTAGCTGGAAAGAAGAAGTGACGGAACAAACTCCCCAGCAACACATTCTGTCTGTTATGTTGGTTAAGAACCAGACTCGATACAATAGAAAGGTGTACGTTCATTTTAGAGTTACTACAGACACAAATCAATAATAAAAAATTATATAATTATAAACAATGTAAAAATAAAAAAGTACATAACATATCAATTAACAAATTTTTGTAATGAAGGTAAGGCACAAATGTTGATATCAGTGCTGTAACTATTCGTACCAAAGGGCAATGGCTGAGCGATTAGACTACTGCACAGCATGTCGCGGGTTCGGTCTCCGCACGGAACAAATATTTGTATGGCCTACAGATTGTTGTTCAGGGTCTGGGTGTCTGTGTATGTGAGTTGAATGTTTGTAAACGCACTCACGACACAGGAGAAATTCTTAGAGCGGGGCAACGTTTAAAAAAAAACATAAAAGAAGCATAAATCTATACATATAAATAAAAATCAATGCCACTTTTCGTTGTAATTTTATAACTCAAGAACGGGCTCACGTATCCAAACCAAATATTTAGGCTTTGTTTGGACTATTTAGTAGATAGTTTATGTGAAGTTTGTACAAAATCGGTAGAGTGGTTCGTCATTTATCACATTTTTTTGTATCAAATAAATTCAATAAAGGGCGGATCATTTTGTTGTCAAATTGAAACTTTTTTTTGACACCTGACAGTATAAACATGTTGTTATGTCATTACGTTTTGTTCAATTGGTTTCGAGAATGGTTTAGATTTTTAGATTTACAATTAGACCTGCAGGTCTAAAATGGCCGCTTTAGCAGAATCGTAATATATCATGTTAAAAATTTAAAATTCTTAAAATGGACTTTATAGTAATAGACATAAAGTCCTTTTTAAGAATTTGAAATTTTTAACGTGATTCATACTAAGATTCTGCATGGATTCTGATAAAGCGACCATTTTAGACCCGCAGGTAGGTGGCGCTGCTGTCCGGGCACTATGACGTCTGCCAGGTCCACTAGTAAAATATATATTATAATAATGTATGACTACTGCCACAATTTTTCTTAACACACAAAATTCTACTCTATATTCACACTGTCGTGTGGCGCACATATAAAACGTAACCTTAGCCCTTTTTCGCGTATATTTTTGTTAAATGATTCACAAATAACAAGGTTTGTGAAGTGCTAAATACCTGTACCCACTCGGCACTTTTTAATTGGAGAGGGTCAAATAATTATTCATGGGCACGCCTGCACCCTGTTGGGCTTGAGAGCTTTCCTAAAGAATATTTTTAAATGTTAAACCTTTTTTTGTGGAACCTTTTTATTTGACCTACCACAGAAGGATCTAGAAATGCATACTGTACGGCCCCGACTTACGAGCAGTGAGTCGTGGGTGTGAACCCCGTCAGCCGCATTACTTTGTGTAATTTATTTCATCACCACGGCTCTCAAAACGGTGGAGGAAAACATCGTGAGGAAACCGGCATGTCTTAGAACCAAAAATTTCGAAGACATGGGACATCTACCAATCGGCACTGGGCCCGCGTGGTAGATTATAGCCCATCCCACTGCAGAGACGCAGGCCTCCTCTCTAGGAGAGCCTAGAGAGGAGGCCTGCTTACCTTCAGTGGAAACATTATAGGCTGATAATTATGATGAAAGTGGCCATTTTAGACCCCCAGGAGGTATTATACTGCGCAATGCTAAGTGGGTTCTGGAGGTCAGATAAGCAGACGCTCCTTGTCAAATATTGGTATTCAGCAGAATCCAGTAAGACTAGAAACCGACCCCACCATAGAAAAGGCATATATTCACGCTTTCTTATGGAGGTAGGTAGAAACTACAGAGACCTGATATGCATGAAATTATATGCAAAACAGTGTTGATAAAATAATTATGCTAATAGACAATGACAACGCAGTAAATAATAATTAATTGTGTGGTGGTTAATATAAACGTTTGTAATGAAAACAAATTTGTTTGTACGAACAAATGTTTGCTACTGATACGCACAAATAAATATTTTGATTTTGTGGTTATTCAATTTAATTGTTACAAACATGTGCTTTTTAAACTTGTGGTCTGATTAATATCGTATTTAAAGCATACAATCGTGAAACCGCTAAAAATCAACATTCATCAATTAACTTGAATCCTGGGTAAACGACAGTCACTCTCTCCATGTCGCCATGAGATCACAGCGGAGGTCTGTCCGCTGCGAAGCAATTAGCCGCTGCAACGGAGTGACCCCCCGGTGAAGCACCTCCAGATCCCATGGCTGCAATCCGGCAAATAGGTTCGCCGCCTCGTTAAGGTAGTGGGCGGTCCGCTTCCTCAAAGAACGCGCCCACACCGGGACCCCGCAAAAGGGCCATGGACCGCACGATCCCCGCATAGAGCCTCCGGCTGGAGGCGTTTACCCCCCCTCAGATTGAGCAAGAGCCACCTGAATGCAGCCCCGGCCCGCTCCAGTCTAGAAGCCAAACGTCGGAATTGCTCCACGAAGTTCCACCGGCTCTCGAGGACGAGTCCTAAGTCTTTTAAACTTCACTCGACGCCGATAGAAACCCCTCCCACTTGGAATTTGGAATCCCGACGGTAGCACATTCCCACGTCCAAAGAAGCACATGGCCTCCGACTTGTGAAGTGCCACCTCGAGACACAGCTGCCGGATCCTCTCAAAGACTATTGCAAGCCCCTCTGTGCCAGCACCAGCGTATCGTCCGCGTAGCAGACTACGCTGACGCCGCTAGGGAGGTCGGCACGCAGCACCCAGTCCTAACCAATGTTCCACAGGGGCGGCCACAGAGCCGATCCCTGTGGAACGTTTGTAATGAAAACAAATTTGTTTGTACGAACAAATGTTTGCTACTGATACGCACAAATAAATATTTTGATTTTGTGGTTATTCAATTTAATTGTTACAAACATGTGCTTTTTAAACTTGTGGTCTGATTATTATCGTATTTAAAGCATACAATCGTGAAACCGCTAAAAATCAACATTCATCAATTAACTTGAATCCTGGGTAAACGACAGTCACTCTCTCCATGTCGCCATGAGATCACAGCGGAGGTCTGTCCGCTGCGAAGCAATTAGCCGCTGCAACGGAGTGACCCCCCGGTGAAGCACCTCCAGATCCCATGGCTGCAATCCGGCAAAGAGGTTCGCCGCCTCGTTAAGGTAGTGGGCGGTCCGCTTCCTCAAAGAACGCGCCCACACCGGGACCCCGCAAAAGGGCCATGGACCGCACGATCCCCGCATAGAGCCTCCGGCTGGAGGCGTTTACCCCCCATCAGATTGAGCAAGAGCCACCTGAAGGCAGCCCCGGCCCGCTCCAGTCTAGAAGCCAAACGTCGGAAATGCTCCACGAAGTTCCACCGGCTCTTGAGGACGAGTCCTAAGTCTTTTAAACTTCACTCGACGCCGATAGAAACCCCTCCCACTTGGAATTTGGAATCCCGACGGTAGCACATTCCCACGTCCAAAGAAGCACATGGCCTCCGACTTGTGAAGTGCCACCTCGAGACACAGCTGCCGGATCCTCTCAAAGACTATTGCAAGCCCCTCTGTGCCAGCACCAGCGTATCGTCCGCGTAGCAGACTACGCTGACGCCGCTAGGGAGGTCGGCACGCAGCACCCAGTCCTAACCAATGTTCCACAGGGGCGGCCACAGAGCCGATCCCTGTGGAACACCGCACGACATATTTGCCGGTTCTATTCTCCGTCTTGACCAGGGTAGATGACAGCTCTGTCTGTCAAATAGTCCCCGACTACACGACGAAGGTAGGCGGTGATACCGGAGTGCCTCCCATGCAGCTCCAGGGTATGGTGTTGAAGGCGTTGGCGAAGTCGAGGGACATTGCCAAGACCTCACCGCCAAGAGGGACCGCAACCCCCGTCGTGAGGGCGCCCCTATCCCATTCTCTTTGGGGTCCGCATAACACGTTATTTTTTCATTCTTCCCTGTATGACGTCACGGTGGCATTTAATTTACTCCTCTCTCATTTCTTACACAATCCATTCATCTTTTCTTTGGCCTTACCTATATAAAAGGCGAAAATATAACAAAAGTGTTTGATAACAGAATGAGAGTGTTTTTTTTATTAGCCCACTAGGCTCACTGCTGACTATTTTTAACAAGTAATGGTTTTTTCAAGCAACGAAAAAATTTCAACGATCCCAACTTTGCATCATCGCGTTATTTTTGTACTATTCATCTTAATGCAAGTCACGGATTCCTACAACAACAAGGAGTTTGTTGATTCAGTAAAAAAGAAAAAGCATACACCGAAAATCTCCACTGCAACAAAAATAACATCAATCTTCAAGAGTAAACAGACAACAAAATTCAAAATAAACTTAATACTTCTCCGTAAAACGTAGTAACATTCTAAAATAAAGCCTAAACTCGGTAGAAGTTCGCAATCCGCGATTCTTCGAAGTGGGGCATCAATTGAGAAGTTTTCCGAATTGTAGCATTAACAAACAGGCAGATAGTACCGGGTGGTATAGTTTTTGGGTGCTTTATCTTTTTGAGAAATTCTTCAGTTATAAGGATAGTGCTAGGTTTTTGCGATAAAAATGATGGATTTTTAAAACGTAACAGCGCTACAGTATTTATTTAATGTACTGATTTCCATGGTTGGTCTAATGGTCGTAATAGCGAAGAGCTTGAATTTCTGGGTTTGGTTTTTAGTCAAGCTAAGCACTATTAGGCTTTATCATCATTTTTTTTTTAATTGAGACATGCCCTCCTCTCTATACACCTCTCTCTATCTCTATGGAGATAAAGGCGTGAGATTACATGTGCATCTTTGTTTCTTTTGAACGTAGATATATTTTTATAATAGTTTGAAAAATATTATTTGGTTAGGTTAGGTTACTAGGTATAATACCCCACAGAAAATCTGCAATTAAAAATGTAGACGGGACGGTGTAGTAATGATTATATTAATTACTAGTAAACAAAAACCTGATTATTTGCAGACCACGAATCTCATTTATCTCATTGCTGGTCTACGAAGTAATTATTTTGGTAATGATCGGTTTACATACAATTTGCGTTATTTGATGCCAACATACTCCGCCGATAGTTGAATTTATTATTTTTAATTTGCAATCTGTGTAATTGTGCAAGTTTTTCATTAATTGAGGTTTTTTGTTGGTTTTGTTTGTTGTGTTAAAAGAATACATTTGAATCGGTTTCTCGTAAGTATAAGTTCGTGTCCTCGCTAGAATGACAGATTACAGTTTGCTACGACAGACTACGGCTTTTATATTTCAAACAAATAAGTGTCATAATTATATTAAACTTAACAGTCGCCTGTTTTTTTAATGATTAAAATATGATACGCGATCATTCACCACCAGACCGATCTCGAGCGATTAATTAAACTCATGAATGCAACTCTTTTGAAATATATTAACCCCATTGAATGAGAAAATACATAAAACGAGGTTTCATGAACTTAAAGGGTTGTGTAGATGACTTCAGTCATTCTAACTCAGTAAATTCACATATCTTACGGTTACACATTATATTTTAATCAACAAAAATACCTGACTTATAAAATATTGTATTTCGCGGGCTACCCTAGCCTAGAGCGCTCTCACCTTAAGGTCTTACTGCCGCACTCAGAGAGCTTTAATGATTACCTAAGCCATCACTTAGTAAAGGTTTTGACAGTTTTGTCACACAAAAATATGTCAAACCTTTACCAAGTGACAGCTTAGGTAATATCTCTGGCAGTTAGTGAAGGTGGCATAGTAGTCACAAACGACCAAAACTTGAACTTTAATTAAAGTTAATTAATTACATTTTTATATTAATCTTTTTTATTTTATTTTATTGTGTTTTGGTGGCTTTTAGCTAACACACAAAAAATAATAGTAGTTTTTTTTTTGTATGATGTGTCCTAATACGGTTGCATCATAAGAAATACAGTCTAGGTTAATACTAAAGCCAATGAGTAATTCTAATTTGACTTAATTTGCTAGGGAGACTACGTCTAAGATTTTGTTTTTTTTTTTAAAACGTTGCCCCACACTAGTAATTTCTCCTGTATCGTAGTGCGTTTACAAACATTTAAACTTCACATACACAAATACCCAGACCCGGAACAACTATCTGTAGGTCATACAAATATTTGTTCCGTGCGGGAATCGAACCCGCGACACGCAGCGCAGCAGTCCATTGCTTGAGCAACTGCGCCAACCGTGCCGTCCAGCATCACCATACCACTATCACTTAACCATTATCACTTTTCTTATTGTCTCTATTAAGGGGAAGACACTTTGTTCTTGTGTTTTTGTTTAAGTGAAAAAAGAAAAAGGACGTGTCCATTATTTTTTGAAAATCTATCTGACAGACTAATTAGATTTTTTTGTTGAAATACCCTATTTATCATATGTTTTGATATTTATTATTTGATCTAAATATAGAAAACCTGATTAAATGTCACTAAAGTTCAATTTACGAACAGCACCCTTAATTCAAAACATTTTGATATACTAAAAATAAATTTGTGGCAGATTACATTCCATTTCAAGACTTCAGTTTCGAACAAAACGTGTGACAAGCCTTTGAAATCTAAACAATGCAAGCAATGGCTCTCGCCGCAGACATTCGGAATAACCTCAATATTTATTAATTAAATCTTTTATTAGGTTTACAATAGTTTCATGAACAATGAACTATTATATTATTTTACCTTTCATTTAATTCGTTTTTGATGAGATTTCTTCGACTGCAAGGATAAAATAAAAATGATAAAATACGAAATAAATAGGATTTAAGTCTTTTTAGGGTTCCGTACCTCAAAAGGAAACAACGGAACCCTTATAGGATCACTCGTGTGTCTGTCTGTCTGTCTGTCCGTCTGTCACAGCCAATTTGCTCCGAATCTAATGGACCGATTAAGTTGGAATTTGGTATACATATGGATTTTTGTGACCCAAACATGTACGGCTAAAGTAAATAAATGAATTTTGAATATGGGGGTCGCTTTTACGGGGCAAATAAGAAAATTAAAAAAAAAGTTTTGCAAACTGTACCATGTGACACATCAAATGAAAGGGCTTACTATGAGGGTCTCAAATATATTTTTAAATAATTTTAAAATAAATAGTTTTAAAGTTATTTAAGAAAATAGACGAAAATTGACCGTTCCCCCCCCCCTTATCTCCGAAACTACTGAGCCTAAAATTTTGAAAAAAATACAGAAAATAGTTCTATACCTGTAGATTACAGAAAAACTTATAAGAAGTCCATGGTCTAAAAAGGTAGATATATTATATTCATCGTACGGAACCCTCTTCACGCGAGTTCAACTCGCACTTGACCGGTTTTTTTTTTTAAATAAAATATGTTTTGTCAATGGACATGCAAAACTAAAATGAAAAATTGATATAGGTAAAACAAAGAGTTTTTTTCTAGCTCTTGAAAAAGAATGGTTGATCTTTAAAACACATTTTCTTCCATTCGTAGACTGACAATGCACAGCAATTTAGTAATTTCATTGACGACAGGAGATATGAAAGAAATTTCATGCCTAGTTATTAACTGACTTCCAAAATGGAGGAGGTTCTCAATTCATCTGTATGTTTTTTTTTTGTATGTTTGTTATCGGATATCTCCGTCATTAACGAACTGATTTCTAAAATTCTTTTTGTTTTCGAAAGAGTATACTCCCGAGGTGGTCCCATTGTCACCAAATCGGGATCTGAAGATTAGAACGGAAATCGAGGGCAACTTTCAAATTTTATAGGCACACGTTTTCAATATATTTTGTAAAGCTGTTCATGTATTAAGAAGGTAGAACTCCCCAACGGTTAGGAGTTGAAACAATTTTTTTTTCAAAATTATAGGTACATACGAGTATTTATGTATTGTATGTATTCTTTCAGGATATTATGCTAACCTGATGATAACGGCATCCCAGATAAATCTAGGGCAACCCGTAAATATCATAGGCACGTATTACTTGTTTCGTGTTTTTTAAACAAATTACTAAATACGTTCTCAAAACCGCTTCAACGCTGATGAGTTTAGTACTCCGAATTAATACAACGACAATGTAATTAATCGGAATAATTCAGACGATATAATAAATAATGATAGCAGGCGATTAGTTAGAATTAGTGCGTCCATAATGTGGCGCTGAAATTACTTTATAACTATTAATTATAATAATATTAATATTTATTGTGCGGTTAAACAACTGATACAACTTCATTGATCAATATCATTGGGATCTTTTTAAAACTCGAGTGAATCAGTTTCTTTTAGGCAAGCAAGCTCCACCTTAGGAAGCATCGCCGCTTCCAATCAGGCAAGTTAAGGCCAAACGTGAGAATATTTAGCTATAACAAGTTATGTCAGCTGACTTCGGACAAATCTCGACGATAGAAGAACGGTCACGCATATACCCATACGCTCGTCTACGCTAGGCTACGTCTTTCGGCGACCACCACGAAGATTGACGGCGCGCGGCGGTACAATATACTCTACCTGTGTGGCGTGTCACGTGCAGGCAACAGTTTGCAACGCGAAAAGAATGGTCTGAAAATCCTGTAAACGGCAAACCGTGAAATGAACTAATCATAAAGTAAAACTTACGTAGGCCCTGAAAATTAAGCGACTTGTAATTTTATTGAGACCCTTTTCTATAAACGACCATAGCACCCAATGCTATGGTCGTTTGATGTGGATTTGTTTCACCTGGTCATCATCCAAATGCAGGCGTCACACACTACTGAGTTACGGCCTCTCCTTGCTTTTACTAAAGTCCTGGTTCTTGTGCCAGACGCTGGCACATGAACGTACACCTTGTCATATCCAGGATATTTCCACATCGACAATGTCATCTGCCCTTTACTTAATACTACATTCAAATAACGAAACTCCTCTTTCTGTCTCACTTCTTACATCACACTAATTACTTGGCACATCTTAATGCGATCTGTATCGTGTTCTACAAGCCCTGTAAAATTACCGAGAAACTTGAGCTACACACAAAGTGTAACAAAGTAAAGTAACACCTGTAATAAGTTGTTCTCATCCTAGCTTTGTATCTTCGTCACAGAGTAGACAGGTACAGAAGGCTGAGTTTGTATTGGAAGTCAAATCCACACCTGATTCTGAATCCAGATCTCCACCACCTTACTGAGATTTCGACATGACCAATTTCGTTTGTTTTATTATACGTTTTTTGTTTTGACCTGCGCTAGACTAAAACATACGTTTTCTATCTTTCTTTATATCTTATAGTTTCAATACATTTTTGAAATCTTTACCAACATCGTTTACTCTGTCAATGTCTTCCGAGCGCTAAAAGATACTCATAATTGGTACCATCTAGTCCAAGCTCTCAGGTAATGTAATTATCTGATGAAGATTCTTTCGCGCGAGTGCCGCAGCTCCGATTGTCGAGTCGCATTGACTTGCTCGAATCAACTTTAATTGTTCGTTTTTAGGGTTCCGTGCCTCAAAAGGAAAAAACGAAGCCCTTATAGGATCACTCGTGTGTCTGTCTGTCTGTCTATCTGTCCGACCACTCCCCCCTCCCTTATCTCCGGAACTACTGAGCCTAAAATTCTGAAAAAAATACAGAAATTAGTTTAACACTTTTAAAATACAGGAAAACCTTTAAGAAGCCTTTTCTAAAGAGCGTAAACTCTTTACACATATTAAAATATCTATGGGTGCGTATTTTTCAGTTTTTTTGTATGGTGTCGATCTTCTGAACTTTATGTTTTGTGACCTAGCTCCGTCCTTTCGTGTCACGGCACTCACTTCAAAACTCCTAAGGATCGCACAAACGCATTAGAGTGACAATGTTGCTGAATTATTAGGGAATTCTTTCAAATTAAGAAGTGTCTCGATTTCAAATAATTCCCTAAAAATTCAAGAACATTGTCACTCTAATGCGTTTGTGCGATCCTTCTATCATTTTTTTATCTAAAAAAGCAACACTTGTGTGTTCGTTGTGACATACTTTACTCTTGATGACTACTGGTATTCATTGATATACTGATGAGACTGGAAGACAATCCGCAGAATAAGTTAGACAGACGCCTGTGAAATATTTTTTTATTAGATGGAAAATTTAAACGTGTAATACTATGTACCTACAGGTACACAGTATAACACGTTTAATTTTTTTGCGGATTTTGTGAGGTTAGTTAAAACTTTTGTAAAAGGTCAGACGTCTTTGTTTCTTAACAAAAAAACTTATAAAAGCTTAATGCTGTCTTTATATTTTTCAAAAAACAGTATTTTATTCCAAATGTCAAAGTGGTTGTACGAGTTTACATAATTAAAATTGTATGTTCATTTAACAAAAACAGTTCCAGTATTACGTAGTCTTTCCCTTAAAGTGGTTGCTCCTGTGTAGTGGTCACCCGTAACCCTCTCCGCCCACAACCCTGCCGGTATCAGATCTTTTTAGCTAAATATAGTTGCTAGGTACTTAACCGTTCACGTTTCGTGACATTTACGCAAATGAACTGTCGTTTTGCATCTTTGAAGTCTTAAAAACACGTTTCTGTGATAAGCTATTGTCCATTGAATTTATTCGGTAACTTTTTCTATGTAGGCGGTAACAGTGGCGGTGTTTTTTTAATGTCGGGTATTTACTTTTGAAGCTTAGAAATTAGTTGCATATTGCACAGTTCTTTTGCATTTTCAGTGCCCATTATAAGAATACCTACTAAATTCATATAAATAACGCGATGTTTACGCCTTATAGCTGGTAACCATTCTTAAACATTAGAAGTCAAAGACTGAGTATTCAACAAATCATACATGGTTTGGTCTTCCGATTTTGTTGACTCGAAGCTTTTCACTACGATGGCACGAGCGACGGCGTGTTAGCCAATATTTTAAGAACCAATTACAACAATTTAACTTTACCAATATCACATTTTTTTTTATTTGATACAAATAAGTTTAAGAAAAAAAAATTCATGTCCAAAAACGGAATCCCAAAAAGTCTTTCAAACATGCAGACCCTACACGGTGCCCTAATCTTTTCTCAGGAGTGTCGAATGGAAACTTTTCGATCGGATTTAACTCCGTTTCTTATCTAATCGCGAAGTTTTGTCAAAATTTCAAGCTGCTCGGAGTAGATCGAGAGTTTAGCGATGCTTGGCCGGTCTACAAGATATTATTCTTTATTATTTTTTAACTTTCATTTGTTTTGTAAAGTTCTTGAAGACTTTATTTAGCGATTATTTGGTTTATTTCCTTGTAGCTACTGCATGATTGAGGTGTTCTTGAAATATCCTTATCCTTACTAATATTATATAAATATCCTTATCCTTACTAATATTTCACTCGACTGTGGACATTCATAAGTACAGTACGCGTCGCTCGAAATAATAGATCGTCAACCTTTTTTAACTTTTACACCAAGTTCAAACTTTGCTAGTTTTGTTTAATTAAAATTTTATTTATCTTGAGTTTCAACAATGAAAACTTGCGCAGCCTGTAACGTGCAGTTCAATGACGGAGTCCAATGTGGGAGCTGCAAAAAACATCTGGATTTTGGATGTGCTAATATTTCTGAAGCCGGATGGAGAAAGCTCGGTGCCAGCAGAATGGCGCAGTGGAAGTGCCCCACCTGTCGAACGTCATCACCAGCTCTGGTTGCTCCAGAACCAGCCTCCCTCGAAACCATATTAAGTGAAATTCGTGACATGAAGCGCCAGTTGCTGAATTTGCCGACCCTGGTTGATGATATTCGAGTAATCAAGGACGAGTTGGCTGAGCTGAAAATTACTTGTGAGGGCACTAGCGGTAGGCTCGATGAATTCGACACTAGAATAGCGGAGGTTGAAGCAAAAGCATCGGAACTTGACAAGCTTCAGGAAACAGTAAGTTGTTTGCAGACTGATTTAGAGAAATCCAGATTCGAACTCGCAAAATATGAACAGCGATCCCGATTAAACAACGTTGAAATCAAAGGAGTTCCCATCAGAAAAGATGAAAATCTGTTTTCGATTATTGAAGCGATTGGCCGGACGGTCAATTACAACTGCCCTAAATCACAGGTGAATTATATCTCAAGGGTGCCTATTTTCAATTCTAACGAAAAACTGATCATTGTGAGTTTTTTGAACCGCTATGTTAAAGAAGATTTTATCGCAGCTGCACGTGCCGTTAAAGACCTATCCACATCCCACATCGGGTTTCAGAGCACAGCTCAGCGTATATATGTCAATGATCACCTGAGCGTTGAGTATAAGAAGCTATTAAGTAAAGTTAAGACCATGGCCAAGGAGAAATATTATGAATTTGTTTGGGTAAAGCATGGGAAAATCCATATATTGAAAAATGCTAATTGTAAAGTAGCTATTATACGTAAAGAATCTGATTTAAACAAGATTGTGTAAAGTGCTTCCTACTTCTACTTAGTAATTTTTCAATCTTAGTCATATTTCATTCTTTTATTACATTTCAATTGTTTATATTTTTCATGATCTTAAGTATCGCATTACTTGCTTACAAAAGGTTTACCACCTCAATCGCACCTATGAGCTCAACACTCGTCTCTTATCGCGCTGTTTACTTCAAAGCCCAAATACATTCCAATATGTTTGACCCGCTCTCGCTTGTACGCACCACGCATTACTGCTTGCTCTTTCGCACCGCTGTTTGCTATTTCCTGTCGTATGACTTTAGTTCACGCGCAAACTTTTTTAAAGCTTACCTTCCTTGCGTATTTATATTTTTATTGTACCTTAATATACATAATAATTCTAAATATTACTGTTTAACGAATGCTGTCATTGTAATACTCGTATATCATACCGATTTATATTCAATGATTGACTATATTTTCAATGGCTAATAACATTAATAACTTAAACATTTATTATCAGAACGTTCGCGGTCTTAGAACTAAGACTCATTCTTTTTATCGTCAAATGTCACTAAATTCCTATGATGTCATAGTACTTACCGAGACTTGGTTATTGGATGGGGTTTTGAATTCTGAGTTCTTTGATGATCGGTACATTGTTTGGCGCCGTGATCGAGACTATGTTTTAACCGGGCAATCGCGGGGTGGGGGGATACTCATTGCTACTCGTAGAGAATTATCTGTTAGTTGCCAACCCAATTTTCACTCTACAGCAGAGGACCTCTGGATATCCATTTACCTAAAAAATCGTATCACGAGGAAAAATATAACTTTGCATATTTGTGATATTTACTTATGCCAACAAAACTTAGGCCGTTCTTTTTCCTCACAACTTTCTAATTTTCTTGCTAAACTAAACCAATCAGTTATTAATAATATTTATACTACACCTGCTTGGAAAGTACCTTGATACTTTATCAAATTTACGGTAGAAAGTACGTCATTGCATATCGAACAAATATGCGGGGAGAAAACGCATCTGAGCGGGAGAGAAAAGTGTATGAAAATCCATTTCTTACGTGGTTTTTTTTTTTAATTTTGGGTAAGACTATGCGCCGGTAACCTAAATATCAAAAGCCAAAAAGTATTTACAGTGAGTTTTTATCTCCAAGTTCGCAAAATGGCACTGGCCACTAGCTGTGTGTTGGATGGGGTCGGGCTGGCAGTGCGACCCTGCGGCGTAAACAATTTGAAAAAAGAACATGTAAAAATTGCAGACGCCATTGGCGCCATTTTCAATTTGTGTGTTGTTTGAGGATTCAGTTTTCGTAGAAAGTAAAATAAAACTATCAAAATGATAAGTAGTGATAGTGATGATGAAGATTTTTCAACAAAACACGAATAAATAACCAAATATCGGGATCGATTAATGTGCATCAAGAGTCATCTCCTCAACCATCAACGAGCGCGGCGATGCCAAATGCTCCTCAGCAGCCAGTTGCCCCTTTGGCACCACAGCCTTCTACGAGCGCAGTGCCAACAGCACAGCCAGTTATTCCTCTTAAATTGTCGCAAACATCTCAAACAATCATTAATGGAAAAAGTGTTACATTAAGCTTCACTAACTGCAACAATTTCAATATAAATTTCAATTAGTAAAGATTTAGTTTTTTATTTTCCTCGTAGGTGTAGTATAAAGCACTATGTATCACTCGAGAGAAAGCGCGATTCCCGATCTCGGGTGTTTTAAAGCCCTCCCCTACGGCTCGGGCTTCAAACGACACCCTCGACGGTAATCGGTCACTTTCTCCTCTCGGTGAACAATGTACTATTCTGATACCTTTCTCGTATTAGGAGACTTTAACATGAGCGGTATTAACTGGGTACCATCTGATAACCTATGGCTTGTTCCATCGAACCCTAACAGTAACGACGAAGTTTTGTTTTGTGATGAATTATGCACTCTCGATCTTGGTCAGTATAACACGGTAACAAATAGATATGGTAGAATCCTAGATTTAGTCCTTTCCAATGAAAAAGTAAGTGTGACCGAATGTTCCAGCCCATTAGTGCCTATTGACGCCTATCACCCAGCTTTATTGGTTAATTTGGACCTATCTGTAACACCTCTGCTTGAATGTGCGCTTCGTACTCAATTCTTGTACGATAAAGGTGACTATGATTCTATCAGCAGAGAAATTCGTACTACTGACTGGGAAACTGAGTTCTCCGCGCGGACAATTGATGATGCAGTCAGCTTCTTTAATCAGTTTATTGGTGATTTACAAATAAAACATATTCCACTTAAACTGTTTCGGAATAAAAAGTATCCAACATGGTATAGTCCATCACTTATTAGAACAATTAAAGAAAAATATAAATACTTAAAAAGATTTAAAACTTATGGCAACTTATCTGACGAATCAACATTCAAGCTTCTTCGTGAAAGGGTGAAAACTATGGAATCCCAATGCTACCGTAACTATTTGGACCTTACAGAAAGTTCAATTAAAAACAACCCTAAATACTTTTGGACTTTTGTAAAAAAACGTCATAACTCTAACGCAGTCCCAAGCACATTGAACTATAACAGCGATACTTTGCGGACGGGGGAATCTATATGTCAGGCTTTTTCGGAATACTTCCATTCTACTTTCCTCAATCCCAGTGTAAGTCATCCAAGCTCTTCTTCTCTTTTTAATGATTCGTCGAGCCTAACATCTGACATCTGCAGTATCACTGTTGAAACTGACGAAATTACTAACTTGCTTCGTAAGTTGGATACATGCAAATCGGCAGGTCCCGATAACATCTCATCCAAACTTCTTGTTCGGTGTGCACCATCGATAGCGCAACCTATTTCAATTTTATTTAGAAAATCTTTGAATACCTGTGTTGTACCACAAATATGGAAATCTGCGTTTATAACGCCTATTCACAAAAAAGGTGTTAAAACAGACATAGAAAATTACAGGCCGATATCTAAATTATGTATCATAGCAAAAGTCTTTGAGAGGATCATTTATAATCAGGTTTATTCGGCTCTGAAAAATTCATTTAGCTCGTTCCAACACGGTTTCCTAAAAGGAAGGTCTACTGCCACGAACCTGATTCTCCTTAACGACTTTATAACCGATGCCATGTGCAACGGTAAGCAGATTGACGTCGTCTATACCGACTATAGCAAGGCCTTTGATCGAATCGATCATAGCATTTTGATAACCAAATTAAATAGCATGGGAATTCGAGGCGATCTACTCAGATGGTTTTCTTCCTACCTTGTCAACAGGTCCCAAGCAGTGGTACTTAATAATTATATATCTAGCTGGGTTCCTGTTCCTAGTGGTGTCCCGCAGGGTTCATTACTCGGTCCTTTGCTTTTCATAATTTACATAAACGACATCGACTCTTGCTTGACTTCTTCTAAACTATTGTGTTTTGCCGATGACATGAAAATTTATACCACAATATCATCCCAGATTGACGTAACGGCACTTCAGAATGACCTACGTCGCCTGGAGGACTATTGTCAAAGAAACAAGCTGGATCTAAATCCAGCTAAATGCTCGGTTATTACTTATTCTCGGAAGCGCTCAATCATTGCTACATCGTATACCTTAGGCGACCAAATTCTACCTAGATCAAATTCTATCCGTGATCTGGGGGTTTATCACGATTCCAAGCTTAGTTTTGAATTACACGTTGATGCAGTAGTCGCCAAGGCATCAAAATCACTGGGTTTCATAATGCGGTTATCCAAGTGCTTCACTCAAGCCAAAACTTTAAAAATACTATACTGTACTTTTGTTAGAAGCCACCTGGAGTATGCGTCTGAGATATGGAACCCATGCTACCACAAATACATTGATCGCATTGAGAGCATCCAAAGAAGGTTCATAAGGTATCTATGTTACCATCAAAAAGTACCGTATCATTCGGAAAACTACCATAACTTATGTAAAAAATATCATATATTACCTTTAGTCAAACGCCGCGAGATTTCTGACTGTGTGTGCTTGTTGAAAATTTTTAATAACACCATAAACTGTAGCGATATTTTATCAAAATTTTATTTCAACGTTCCCGTGAAGTCTAAACGATACAATCCTCCTTTGTGTGCGCCATTTGCTTCAACCAATTATAGGCAAAATTCGTACATTGTGCGTGCAAGCAGAAACTTAAACAAGCTTTGTAAACAGTACGATATAGATCCATTCCAAATTAGTGTGTCGTCAGCCAGGAAGTGCTTAAGTCGAAGCTTTTTCATGTAGTTAATTTGTTATGATGGTTCTTATGCAGTGTGAGCAACATAGTAATTATAGTGTAGTACCTATTAGTAACTTGGTGTGAATGTCCATAGAATTTAATTTTTTTTTTTCTTCTCTGTATTTTATAAGTGGAGACCTGTAATTGGCTTTCAGAATATTGTACTGTTCTTGATCTGTTTGCTTTAGCTGTAAGTCTCCCATGTTATCTAAATAAATAAATAAATAAATAAATAAATTATAAATGCGAAAGTAACTCTGTCTGTTTGTCGCGCTTTCACGCCAAAACTACTAAACAGATTTAAATGAAATTTGTTACACAGATAATCTAAAACCTGAAAAAGGCCATAGGCTACTTTTCTTTGTCTAAGTAGTGTACTGCAAAAATGAATGGACAATTCAGAAATAAAATCGTTTGAAGCGAGAAACGACGCGACCTAACGTAAACGACTTATCGACTATGAACATTCAAAGGAAAATAGACACTAAGAGATCCAACTTATTACTAACGATGTGTGTTCGAAACCGGAGAAAAGTTGACGATGATGAAGTCGATTAAAAATGACATTCGGTCGTCCTTTCCCTAATATCAAAACGCCAAAAAAAAGTGTAATCTCAAGTCGTCCATTGTATGTCGGCAAATAATTTTACAAAAAGACCGTTAAAAAGGTTAGTTCAAAAAGCCTGTCTTAGCTTAGGGTTTAGGTATTCAAGTTTTATGGAGAAACCTTCAGGGCTTTGTACGCTTATGGATGAAAAACTAATCTGCTTTGACTTCAATGAAATCTTATTTAATTTGGAAACTTGTGTAGTAACTTTGCCGTTTTTTGGTAACTTTAATTAGGTTTAGAGGTGATTTTTTTCTTTTTATATACCTACATAGTACTAGTTTAATGTAAAAAAATAGTTGATTTATCACGTCTTATTACCACGTCTGAAGATCATCATCTGTCAAGCTTACCGGACGCATGCGGAATAATACTATACTTCACTGCCTGTCGGAGCTCCACAACCCAGTTATTACTGAGTAACACGATTACCCATGTAGGTTTAGACTTGGTCTTTTCTTTCGTAATGGTTGTCTCATAATTGGTTAACTATAATATGGTTTTTTACTAAAAGTGTATTTTCAAGAGTCTTGGCCTTTTAATTTGTCGAAGAATAAATTATTAATTATTGTCACCTTTTTTCCACAAATCCAGAAGCGACAAAATTTGAAAAAAAAACAGCACAAAAACATCGGATTGTCGGATTATCGCCTGTCACCAAAACCTATAAGGAGATATAGGATGTCCACATTACACATAAAAGTGGGGATGATATTTTTATCTTGCGAAACCCATACTGTGTGGTGTCGTAGGATAGGTCTTTGAAAAAGATAGTGAGTTTGCTCAAACACTTTTTCGATTAAGGGATTCGTTTGTGAAATATTTAGCTATATTTAAAATGCAAATTTTTTGTTAGGCTCAAGTGCGGCTATATAAACAACCTGTTTCATTTAATTTAAATATGAAAACATATCTTAATTCCCTTGTTATTTTTCATTGTAAAGCATTTTGGACAGTAAAGTTTAGTGTACCGAACAGTGCCGGTGTATTATTTCACGTCAGACTGATGGAAATAATACACCGGCACTGTTCGGTACACTAAACTTTACTGTCCAAAATGCTTTACATGATAAGTATATCGTCTTTATCAAAAGTAAAGTTTGTAACAATAATCCATGCGTATGCTACATGGAATTCAAGTAATACTTACCGCAGAAAAATAACGAAAACTGCAATATTAAACTTAGCAAACAAAAAATCACATAAAAAAATAAACATCCTCTATTAACAATAACCCTTTCACCGCTAACCAGGTCACTGGTATAAAAATAAATCTATTAACTCTATAATAAACAAACAAAAAACGCAGCATATTTATATCCCGTGTAACAACAATGTAACAATAGGTAACATTAGCGGTGCTCATGAAAAGACGCCGCGATGTGTAACGCCTGTCGATACACCCTGTATAGGAATATAGTAAAATTTACAACATAAATATTCGTCAATTCACTGACGGCGGCGTCTGCCTTTGTTGAAGGTTTACAGTGGGAACTTTGATTCCGTGCAAGTTATAAGCGACGAGATTTAGCTTGCAATTACGTTCCCGTGTACGGATATTAACAGAAAATAACGTTTTAAATAGTAATAAAAAAGTGTTTTTCTATTGGGACAAGCCTGTCGTGGTATTCCCAAACCACTGTAAGTCCTGAATCAACAGTGGCGACCACCAGAAAACCACTAAGGCAATGAAGCTCGATGAACTCCCAGGGAGACAATTTAACTGTCTAGGTTCCCGCAACAAAAGTAATCAGAAAAGAATAGCGGAGGAGTAGGAAAAAACATAATTTCCACTAAAAAACGTTGCTTGTTATATAAGAATTAATTATACAATAGAAGAAGAGAGAGAAGAGATAGAGAGAGGGATAAGAATTGTATTAATTATACAAAATTCCCAAGCTGAATTTACATCATCGAAACGGCTGATTCCCGCTAATCGCTTCAGTTCATGGCATGCCCCACTCTCTATGCCAAACCTCCTGTCTCCCCCACCCCGCGACATTTCCCCGACAATGCCCTCCCCGCTTGAGGAAATATTTTATCTTTCTTCATAAAGGAAGCCAACAATGGTGGAGTGATGTATTTAGGAAATAAATGTCAAGCCATCACTCAGTGTTCGCTCTAAAGTACATTTCGGACTGTTCTTAACGGCAATACGAAATATTAACATCGCTTTAAATCATAAATAAAGTACTGACTTCTAACCTGAACGTTGTGGGGAACGTTTGTTATTCTGTGCGTTTGTTTTACACTGAAGTTGAATTTTGTCAGAAGGTTTAGACATGCTTTCATCTGATTTATGGAGTTAGTGCGAGTAAATGTTTACTCATATTTTTGAAGGAGCCTTATTGAAAGTTAAAGACTTAGAGGTCTATAGAAATACCTGTTTGTACTCTGAAGCTGGTAATTATCGGTATAATATTACAACGAGCCAAAGGCTCGAAGGTTGGCTGTTATTCAGGTACTAACAATAGTTCTTTCGTTCCAGACCTAAAAAATTAAACTACGAGGTCTATGTGGAGATAGTTTTTTAACAGCCACCTAGCACAACCACATACACACATAGACACAGCACATTTTTATTACTTTGGAGGATGGGAAGGTGGGAAGTCATCAAATGATTCCTCCCGCTCGGGGCGGAGCGGAAGGGAGTGTCAGACTTCTACTGACTAAACACCACCCATGTTCCTTCTACGGGGCCGCGGTATCTCTTTCGGACAACCCACAGCCACGACGGGCGTCGTCCCTTGCGGGCCGCTGCAATGTTACTGATATCTCTTTGAGGCGCACGTGGAAAACAAACACACCGTCGACACGGCCTGCCATCGTCATAGGACGGACGGTGAGCAAGAACTCACCGTCCGCAGGCCCAGACACAACACACTCACTCACCCTTTTTTATGTAATTATTTTTTAAAGTAGTAATCCCGGCGAGATTGCCAAGTAGTTGAATAATTGAATATGCAGGCCAGTAACTGTAATATCAAGGTTTTTTCATTGTCCGCTTTAAAGCTAAAACCACGAACTGAAAATTGGAAGTGTTACACCAAAACTTTGCTCCAAAACGTAAAAACTGCGTCCTATAACAAGCTTACACGTGTTTGTGACGGGTAACTTTACTTTGCAGTTGAGAGTGGAACTCGATAGCGTCGGGCTTTAGATTTTCATTTTCACAAGCCTATTAAGGTGAGATCTGTTTTTCTTTAGACAAACGTATTGTGCCTCTCAAACATGACGGGGATGAAAATGAGCTGATTTGTTCAGCACGATCAATATTACTCAATTCAAGTGCTTTAACAGCAATTATAACAAACGGATCTAGGTAAAGGTACTTCTATTGGTGCCGCGTGCACTTTACATTTTATATCCCTTGCATCTTACTGAAGGAAACGGCAAAAGTAGACCATCAGAAAAAATGCCAAGACAACGAAGCTTGACGAAGTCCCAGAGAAACATTTCAACTGTCTTGGGAATTGGCAACGAAATAAGGGATCGGACTGAGTCAAAAAAAAATGAATCTAATTAGTCCGTCAGTTAGATTATCGAAAAATATTGGATACGTATTTTTTGTTTTATCAAATTAATTAAAATTGACGTACATAAGACGCGTCAAAAATCATGAGTTGTAACGTCATTTGTACGTAAAAAATGCACTAACAAGTGACGTTTTCGAGGAGTTCACGAGTTTTGGAAGCACTATATCGTCGTCATTTGTTGTTTATGTGTAAAAATAAAAAATACGTGTCCAATATTTTTTGGCAATCTATCTGACGGAAAACAGTTTTTTTTGCCCGATCCCTTATTCATTTAGAAAAAAATAGCGGAGGAGTCATCATCATCATAATCCCTTAATATATTCTACCAGGACGTTAATCAATTTCGTTTTGAACGATAGGGAGAAAGGACGATATATACCTTGTAGAAGCATAAGGTATATATCATCGTCCTTGACGCTATTAAACAGTAATTAGTAGCTTTAATCATTATTTTATCGCTTTGCGTGTGCCTAAAGAGACCAGCAGGGCTATTGCGTATCTTTTAAATGACAGTGGCTATCATATTGTCCATGGATTAACTGTCAAATTGGTTATTGTTTAGTACAAAATGGAACCATTTGACAGTTAATGAAAGCACACAGAGCCAAAGTGATAATCAATAAATCTGTCAACAGAGATACGCAATAGCCCTGCAGTTCGAAGCATACAAATAAAGGAACCTTAAATAGCCTTTTCAACCGAATAAAGTAACAAACAAACCCATATAATCATCCAATCCCTGTCTTAGTCATGAATCGCGAAGGCACGAAATATGAAGGGCACGTTATAGCAGACCCAACACTTCCCGTATTCATTCGACCTGGCCGGAAAGGATTACGTATTCGCCTTAACCCTATTGAAATAAATGGATATTTGCGCCGTTCATATGAAACTAACCGGACGGCTTCAGTGGCTACGAGTAAGAAAGGTTACGTACTCTGTACAGTCATGTGCACCAATATACGTGTGGGTAGAAACTTACACTTTCTGAAATTTTAAAATAGATTTTACATAGTCACACATATACATGTGTGATTTTGAAAAATCAGTGTAAAAGGTGTATATACCCTTGAATACACCTTTTTTTGATCTTGGATATTCTTCAAATAACCCCTCCCGCTCTTGGGCAGAGCGAAAGGAAGTGTCGGACTTCTACTGGCTAAAAACCACCCATGTTCCTTTTTAGCTCTTTATGTCGAGGCCGCGGTATCTCTTGCGAACAACCCGCAGCCCCGACGGGGTTCTAACTCTGTCTCGTGTCAAGTAGGACCTATTTCATAATAGTCATCATAATCATTTAGGCCTGGAATCACCCTCTATTAGGTACCGGCCTCCCCTTTTTTCTGACACTTCTTTCTGATCTGTGCGTTCCTCACCCATCCGCTTCCTGCGCTCCGGACAATATCGTCAACCCAACGCGCTCTTGGTCGACCATGGTTTCTTTGGCCCAACCTTGTCCACCATTCGATAACAATCCTACTCCTTCGGCCAACTCCGCGTCTAGACAGATGTCCTGCCGAATAGTATAATTATTATGTTGCATTTGTACCTTTACTGCAGGCGAAAAGCGCCTTTAAAGTGGCTCCCGTCGGGGCTGCGAGTTGTTCGAAAGAGATACCGTGGCATCGACACAAAGGGACATAAGTGGTTTTTATTCAGTAGAAGTCTGATACTCCCTTCCGCTCTGCCCAAAGCTGCAGGAGTCATTTTATGATTAACCAACACCCAAAAAAAAAAGTTACTAAACAAATGAAATTTATTTTGTACGTTAAAAATACAAATATTGAAACAGTTGTTCTTCGATATAAAGTGTGGTACTTGGTACTGTGCTCATGACCGTACTTAGTATGTGCATTTTCGCAGTCGTTTCAATTTTCAAAGGGCTGAATGTTGGACGTGGATTGGGGGCTTAAAATACCTCGTGATGGGGTTTAGCGGTAATTGGGCAGTTGAGAGTGTTTTTTTACAGCCTTATTAAATGTATTGTACTAGATGTGCCAATGGCTTATGGGTTTTAAAAGTACCTTACGTGCTACTTCGGAATATATTTATTTCCGTTAGTCGGTTGTAGTATCTTACAGCCAAATCCTTTTAGCTGATAACTATCTTCAGCCCGTTACTTTACCTGCGTAAAGTTTTTGGTTTAATATTAAAACTCTTGTAGTAGTCAGTACCAGTATGCCTATATATCATGGAAAGTTTTATAATCGAATCGAATCGAAAATATCTTTTAATTTACAATATTGCTTGGTTTGTTTGCAACTCGCCTGCTGTGAAGGAATGATACGGCCTCAGTACAACGACACAGTTTTGTCTAAAGATATGTAATAAATTACTCCTTGCACGTTTGCTGTTCATATTCACTTGCTTTTAGTAATTAATAATGAAACTTACAGTAAAATGTTTTGCTTCGCAGTGAGATATAATAACAGCCTGTAATATGCGATGACTGTCTATACAAGTAGGTTAGCAAAATTAAGACGAAGAAGTAGTACTTCAATTACAAAAGCAGCCTCCACCATTTTGAAGAGCGGCCAAAGCTTTTAAATGTATCGCAAATTCTAAAGCCACAACAATCACCCTTTTGAAGGCGAAACACAAAAGCCAACCGTGGTTCCGTATCTAAATTGGACAATTATAGACCTTTTGTCATTTAATTGTTTATCTGTCCAAAACAAGGCTACGCTTAACTGCAAATTATAAATAACTGGCAGTTTAATGAAGTAAATGAGTTTGGCGGTGTTAAAAAGTATGCTTGGATATGAGTTTTGTTTTTTTTTTATGTGTAAAACTTTTGGTAGGCACATATTGCTAAATTTTGTATTTTGTATGGCCTACAAATAGTTGTTCTGGGTCTCGGTTTGTGTTTGTGAATTTAAATGTTTGTTAACGCACCTACGATACAGGAGAAATTCCAAGTGTGGGGCAAAGTTAAAAAAAAAAAAAATTACAGATTATCGGTACTCTAAAAAGGAAAGTAAAGCTGAGCTACGTTGCTTATAACATCTTTTGACATATAAAATAAAACATGGCACTGGTTATTAGTGTGAGCATTTAGGTTATCCTGTAAAGGGTTATAGTAAGAAATGAGGTGTCTTTCATATCAGTATCACCAAAGTCACTTTAACAACATCAACCTACACACGTTATGAGATAGGCATTGAATATTACAACTACACAAATATTGGTCCGATCCTCAGTCAGTTCAACTCATCCATTTCTGCCAAGGCTCTATGTAAGAATTCAGCTAGCGACAGTGACTTTCATTCCATCATTACTAAATTAAAACATCCACAAGAACATAATCTAAACATCCACAAGACTCTGAAAAATCTTCTTTATTTCGTACATAATGCCAACATCTGTAGCTCCGGGCTACACTTTATGAATAAGACGTTTATGTTAAGTCTTCGTAAATAAACAAAGCTCCCGTATACCGCCTACATTTATAAGCATCTAGGTCAGATTCCCTTAGATCTTTTGGTACTGTTCTGCATGACATACACTGTTAAATATATCGGGGGCAAAGAACCTCATTGGACAAGGATGGTAGCCTTTAAAGGTTGTGCCTAGACCAAAAAGGTCAGGATATTCTAATAGCCTCATGTGAGGAGTTATGTTTGACTTGGTTGGCAGATATTAACATTGTTTCAATGCATCTTGCATGCATATATTTGAATGCATTTTGCTTCATCATCATCACCATTTCAGCCAAAAGACGTCCACTGCTGGACATAGGCCTCCCCTAAGTGTCGCCACATTGACCGGTCCCGTGCGTCTCGCATCCAGCGGATACCCGCAACCTTCACCAGGTCATCGGTCCACCTAGTGGGAGGCCTTCCAACGCAACGCATTTCGCATTTTGCATACGACATTTAAACGCATCTTGCATTCAAATATCTTCATAACAGTGTTGCAAATAAACATGTAAATATAACTGGCACATTATCGTAAAGCGGCTCGGTATCGGCTTTGTGTCAGTTATTTCATCGCCGCTGCTCTCAAAACGGTGAAGGAAAACATCGTGAGGAAACCGGCATGTCTTAGAATCAAAAATTCGAAGACATGTGACATCTACCAACCCGCAATTGGCCCGCGTGGCCTGAGTCCCTGCAGTGGGTACATTATAGGCTGATGATGATGATTATTGTAATGAACTGTGACAGAAATAAGAAGAAATAATGGAATAGATTGGCTTTTAACGATTGACTAGCGAGATTGGAAGAAATAACGTGTTGCGCTGATCTCAAAAAATATAAGAAAAGTACAGGAAGATGATGATTGGCTTTGAAATAGGTCTATCATATTAAAAAAAAAACGAGTCATGCAACCCAGTTCTTTTACTCAATAAGTTCTTTAAGTCAGTTAATTTATTCAGTCCTTATTACGTAATTAGCTAACCTTTTTTTTTGGCGGGTGGTAAATCATTGAATACCTTCTCTTACCTTATCTTCTTCTTCTTGGGCAGACCAAAAGGGAGTGTCAGACTTCTACTGACTAAAAACCACCCATGTTTCTTTGTAGCCCTTTATGTCAAGGACGCGGTATACTGTAATACTTTTTCTTTCTTTCTTTCTTTCGGTATCTCTTACAACAACCCGAAGTCCTGACGGGCTGATTAGCTAACCTAATAACATCTTCTAGTGACCATATCAATATTAAAAAAAAAATGTGTTTTAAATAAATACTTGGTTTATCTCGCATGCCGTCACTTTCTTTTGAAAATTATCGAAGTGAGACGGCATGCGAGATAAACCAAGTCTAAGTTAAACTCAGGTTTAACCACTTTTGTAATAAGGCCGAATGTATCTCACAAGTAACACATAATAAAATTAGATTGTTTACTACAATTGCTCAAAATCCGCTCATGTGATTATCCAATACGGATATTTTGGAACAGTACAATATCCATGACGACTGTCTATGTGTTGCCATGACAACTGGGACGCGTGACTTAACGAGCTCTCTGAGGCGCGGAAGGGTATCGGTGTGTAAACTTCTAGGTCAACCGTTTGCTGGCATTTAAAATTCGAAAGAGCAACTAAAAATAATAATCTGAGCTTTTTCGAGTCAAATTAGACATGGATCGATGGTTTAGAAAATATCAATGACGAGTTTATGGTGTTTCTAAATTTGGATTTTCTATCAGATTTAATTGTACATTTACAATTGAATCTGATAGAAAATCCAAGTTTGTGTAGTATGTGTGCTAGGATATTGTAATGATTTCAACTCAAATTTGGAATTTAGAACTGATCAAAATTTACTTTTGCAGTACTTTAGCTTTGTGATTCAACATTATTCGCGGTCTAATTCGTGGAATCATAAGAAATGCTAATGTACATTTAAACAAGTTCTCAATTCAGACAGAAAATTAGACTAAACTTCAAAACTTAAAGCAGCGTATAGCAACCACGAAGTAAGCGGATGAAGCGGACCGCTTACTTAAAAATACCAAGCAAAATATTGGAACCTTTGGAATTACGGGTGTGAAACTGTGTTCAAAACTTTTATAAAGGAGTAACCAGACCCCTACCAATTGACTTATATCACACTTTAATACATTCAATTATGATACAAAATAACGCTCACACTAAAAGGTATGTTATTGAAACTTTAAAAGTGTCCCAAAGGTCATCTCAGGATTCGGGGACCCGGGGCACACCGAAATAAATACCTGTCGGCTTCAAATGTCGTCGCCTACGGTGACAAGGCGTTCATGCAAATAATCAAATGACCTTTCCACTACGGCTTAAATGAAGTAGATTTTTATATAGGTATTTGACATATTATTATATGTATTGTCGTATTTTATCGTTATTTTTATTGTGTTTTCACCTAATGTTGTTTTCGCTCGCGTAAACGCCATTTTTAAACGCACCCTTAATACAGTAGAAAACCCCACCCTAGGAAGTTCTCTTGTATTATGGGTGCGTTTACAAACATTTAAACTCAAATATACAAACCAAACACCCAGATCCGATTTTGTTGCGGTAAAGGTTGGATTTTTTTTTATTCAAATTTACGAAGAGTGACGATCAACCAAACCTCGGTGTGCCTGGTACCTTGCATTCAATAAACAAATGTGCATCTTTAATAACATGCCTTTTTTCAACCATGTTGGGGTCGGCTTCCAGTCTAACCGAATGCAGCTGAATACCAGATTTTACATGGAGCGACTCCCTATATGACCTCCACAACCCAGTTACTGCTCGGTAATACGATACCCTTTGGTAAGACTGGTTGTCAGACTGTCAGGTCGCCGACTTCCTGTAACGACTGCCAAAGATCTATAATGTCAGCTGGAACCAACTTCTTAACGTGCTTTCCGAGGCATGGAGGGAACTTGATGTATAACGGGTAGTCACCCATCCATAGACCAAACCAGGTAAGATCGATCCGAATGACAAGTATTATTAAGCCACGAGTAATATGCACCTTTGTCTGTCATCTCTTCGTCACCTCTGTCTGAAAGGACAAGAATTCGACACTTTCTAAGACAGATCAGGCGTAGGATCAACTTGGTTTGACTTATCTTAAAATAATCAAGAGGTATCAACTCCGCCATCTTGGAAACTCGGTTCTGAGAATTTGATAATTGTAATGTCAATTTTCTCAATATTTGAAATCGAGAAAACTTATCAAAATAAAAGCTTTAAGCTATTGTCTCTTTTGTAAAACATTTGATAAAAACAAATATGTCTTTGATGAGACTTGTGTAGGAACCGTTAACTTAACCGAACATTACTCACAATGTCACATCTTATTTTTTTTTTCAATTAGATATTTGTAAAGTTCTACGAGTACTAGGTATTTTAATTAAAAATAAGTTTGCATGCTGATGTCGTAAGCGAAATGTGTAAAACCTTTTATTGTTGAGACCATATTGTACCATATTTCATCCAAATAAAGAATCTTGATTGCAATTTCATGTCGTTTCGGGCCCCATATTATTATGAAATATGTAGAATAGAAAGTTGCTTCTTTGTTAGGCTAAAAAAAGGCTAGGAGACAACATATTGGTAAAATCATGACAATACTAACTGCCTATATCTTTCTCACTCTAAAAATGTCTATTATTAGAAAATAATAAATAAATTTCATTTTACCGGAACATTACTTCGTCTGTGTGGGTGAATCGTTTTTTATGGCATTTGTCAGGAGTCTACTAATGGGTCTTTAGTTATTTTTGGGGAGACTTATATTTGAGAACTACCCGTGCAAAGGAAAACATTTAGGCCAAACATTTCTTTTAAGAGATATTATAATAAAAAATGTAAGTAGGTCACCATTTTCCTTGCTTACTGTAGAATTTGACACCGCATAATGCCCACCTCAGACATACCAACACGATCAAAGGTTCGCAAAAAACATCAACATACTTTTCGATGCCACGTTTTTAATCTCTTTCATTACAAATACGAGAAAACTAAGAACATAAATGATTAATTATAGAAAAAAATAGTGTTGAACGATTGAAAATAGTGTCGCTTTCCCGATTATTTTGTTTTTTTTTGTACTCTGGTCGTCCAGCTATACAGCCAGTATTTTTCATGTTCATCATTAAAAAAAATAACAAAGATTTCATTAAGACCTATTCTCATACCTACTGAATATACTCACTACGAAAAATTGGTCAAGCTCTTTCCGAGGAGTATTACTAACACTGTGACACGAAAATTTTATATATAATTATAGGAGACAGATTATAAAAAGTGTAATTACATACAGTATGTAAATAATAAAAAATTACATTACAACAATTACATGCCGTATTCCAATAAAAACAAAGCCAATATGAGGCTTGTTTCTGCCTAACCGGACTATCCTATGGCCTTGAGTGTAAGTCATCCAGCCAAGGGTAGACATCCACGTGCCGACCTATTTATTTTTAATTTTGCTATTGCGACCCTTCCTTGTGATCTTTCCAGTATCATGAATCCGTTTGTAAAGATAAATCTGATAGCCGGACTCGGAAGAACATTTGTGAGCCCATAGAAATGACTATTTTGATATTTTCTGCGTGGTAAAACAAACCGTGGCACAAAAGTGTTGTGTTATCTCAGTCACTGTTATATTAAAACCACCCCGTATATTACAGCCGTGCATACACGTAAACGTGGTCGGTCACAATAAGCTTCATCAGAAAGCTCAATGTCACCCAATGGAGATGGCTATGCTCGGAGTCTCCTTGCGGGATCGCATCAGAAATGAAGACATCCGCAAGAAAACCAAGTTTACCGACATAGCCCGAAGCACATTGCTCGCGGAACGGATGGCCGATGGGGCCGAAAAGTTCTGGAGTGGCGACCGTGAACCGGAAGACGTTGCGTTGGAAGGCCTCCCATTAGGTGGACCGATGACCTGGTGAAGGTTGCAGGGACCCGCTGAATGAGAGACGCATGGGACTTGTCAATATGGCGATACCTAGGGGAGGCCTATCTCCAGCAGTGGACGTCTATTTGCTGAAATGATGATGCTCGCATGCCAGTATTGCATGTGTGTATACATTCAGTAATAAAAACGTTTTTTACACATATGCCTGCTGTCTTCCGCGTCTCAAACAGACAATTCAATTTTATTTATTTGTATCGATTACACGTTCAACACCGAGTTTCAGATAAAATAACAGCCATCATTGACTTAGAATTCAAACAACATGGCTTTAGCGATTGCAAAACCAAAACCCTTTGCTTGTTAAGAAATCCCAAGATCTTTAAAAATAACTTAACTTCTGAACCTCTACACGTAGCCACAAAATACTGAAATAATAAAGTCTTTGCAAGAGGCTTGTGGAAAGTTACATGACAACGTTAAATATGATAATGAGGCAAGCAAGCAACACGAACGCTCAAAGTTCAGCCATAAATGATTAATATTCGTCGAGTTGTTGCATTTGAACTGTAATGCAAAAATTTTGTTGGCAACATTATTGTTTTGGGGATTTCCGTAATTGAAATATGTCGAATTGTGATTCTGTAGCATTCGTTAACATATTGAATGAGTGATTTAAATTATAACGTTTTATTTGTAAAGTAGTTATTATGTTAATACTTATACAACTGTATCCGTTAGTATTTTTTTACTTTTTACTCTGTCATTTTTGTATCAGAAATCGCTTAAAAAAAGACTTCGTCTGAAAAATAGATTAAATAAGGGACTAGCGACAATTTTATTGCCTCTTTAATTTTAGATTAATTTCCATTAACTGGACTCCTCATTTTACTTCGATGAAAAGTCTACATAAAATCCAGTTTGACGCCTCGGTTGGCGCAGTGGCTCAAGCAGTTGACTGCTGCGCTGCGTGTCGCGGGTTCGATCCCCGCACAAAAAACAAATATTTGTATGGCCTACAGAAAGCTGTTTCGGGTCTGGGTATTTGTGTATATGAGTTTCAATGTTTGTGAACGTACCCACGATACAGGAGAAATTCCTAGTGTGGGCCAACGTTTTTGTTTTTTTAAACAAGTTTGATTTATTTCACCGCAAATGAAATCTTCAAAACAGCAAGCTTAAATACTGAAAGTGAAACATGCAATACAGGTTTAATATTAAGAAATAAATAGTGTCACAGGAAACTAGCTCTTGGCAAGAATCCGGCAAAAAAAATTGTCTGCTTGCATTCTAGATATCATCGTTTCCTTCAATATGCCCTAGAGTTTAGTGTTACTGGTCAGTTACATGACAAAATCTATACACCAGCTTCACTTTACCTATTTTGAGAGTTGACTATAAACTAAAATAAACATGACTAAGTACGAACACTATAGAGCAGCATACAAGCTGAAACGTAATGTCTTGCACCCATCTTCACTCTAGCTAATAATTTATGTTGGCAACACCTGGACTTCGTAAAGACGCTTTTAATATTCCATTATTCTCACCTACTTTAGTTTAACCCGTCTTTTTGAATGTGGTAGTGCTTGGTATGATATTTTCTTGAAGTACAATATGCACTTTTAATTATTAGTTAAAGTTATCACATATTATGTACATAATAATGTTCAAAATTAAAAATTATATGAGTTACCCAAAGATGATTTATGGATTTTCAAATACCTTTTAAATGATAGATACCACGGTTAACGCTAAGTACAGTGTTTCAAAAACTCGTGTGAATTCATATTTCAGTACATTTTTTACTGAAAAGTGAGGTCAGAAACCCCCACTCATAGTATTTTACGCGTTTTATTTTTTGTAAATTTTTATTAATGTAAAAAATTAAAAAAAAACGCATCTGATATTTATTTCGAAAATGTAAGTGATGGACTAAAAAATCATGTTTTTTTGGGGTGTGGAAAATCATTAAATACCCTGCTCTCGGTAGAGCGAAAGGGAGTGTCAGACTTATACAGACTAAAATCCACCCATCTTCCTTCTTAGCCCTTTGTGTCGAGGCCGCGGTATCTCTTTCGAACAAACCGCAGCCCCGTCGGATTGCATGTAGCTGCGTTGTAACATGAGTGGATACTAAAATCGGACCTCGCGTTTGGTCTTCAGAGCGCCAGAAAAGAACAAACATAGGTACATCTTTAATAAAAAAGTAACTCCCACTGTTTGAACGCTTAGATCTTATATTAGCAAACGGATTTTAATGAAATTTTCAGCAATTGGGGATCGGACTGGGTCAAAAAAATATGATTTTAATTAGTCCGTCAGTTAAGTTATCGAAAAATATTGGATACGTGTTTTTTGTTTTATAAAATTAATAAAAATTGACGAAGATAAGACGCGTCAAAGATCATGAGTGGGGGGTTGTGACGTCATTTGTTGGTAAAAAATGTACAACCATGTGACGTTTTCGAGGAAAATACACATCATTCAGTTTTCGAAGCATTGTATCGTCTTCATTTTTTGTTTATGTGAAAAAAGAAAAAATATGTGTCCAATATTTTTTGAAAATCTATCTGGCGGACTAATTATTATTTTTTTGTCCGATCCCCTATTGATAGAGTGATTCAAGAGAAAAGTTTATATCTGCATTGCATCCGTGTAAAGCCCGGGTTGCTAATATTATATAGGCTGATAAACACATTACTTTAATCAGTCTGAAAATAAAAAAAATGGGAGTCGGAGTTCAGGGAATTTTCATTGACAGCTCCTTAATTTTGCACCAGTAAGGTTGATTTTCCTTAACTGCTCGCGCGCCTAACGAACACTATCTGCCGCACTCAGAGAGCTTTAATGATTACTTAGGCCATCACTTAGTAATGGTTTTGACAGTTTTGTTATACAAAAATATGTCGAACCTTTACTAAGTGACGGCCTAAGTAATCATTAAAGCTCTCTGAGTGCGGCAGTATGTGTACATAAAACAATGGCTTTTTAATTGTGTCTATAATAAGGCGCTTAAGTAGTTAGAACTAAGTACCAATGTCAAATTGAATTAAGTGTATCTTTATATTTATAGATAAGGTAAGTGCTTTGGGCTAGCAGTTTTAAGCGCTCCTGCCTATCCTCCTGTACATGAGAAACCTGGGTTTTTTATTAAATAAAAATGTTGCCCCTAGGAATTTCTCCTGTATCGTGGGTGCGTTCAAAACATTTAAACTCACATAAACAAATACCCAGACCCGGAACAACTATCTGTAGGTCATACAAATATTTGATCCGGGCGGGAATCGAACCCGCGACACGCAGCGCAGTAGTCCATTGCTTGAGCCACTGCGCCAACCGTACTAGATCTTGTTTTTAGAACAGGAAATAACAATACGTTTATGATATAATTATGTAATATATGGTAGCTACAGATACATCGACCTCTAGGCGCAAAGGACGTATCCACCTAAACACGACTTTTTAGGAAAGTCAAAAAACCAAATCAAATCAAATCAAATCAAATCAAAATCATTTATTTCAAGTTGGCCAGTTACAGGCTCTTTTGAATAGTCGAACAAATACTAAATTTTAATAAGCTAATAAACTAAGCTACAGTCACACTCACAAGGCATAATAACTGTCAGTGTACTGTAGTTGCCGATTCCAAAGCGTTGGTCTCATGAGAAGAATGGCAAGAAACTTCATGGATACTCTTTTAAATCATAATATTGTTACAAAACTTTGGTTACATCATTCATATCGAGATTGGTATATTATCATGTGAGAACGATGTAGCAAGTTGTGCACGATAAGTGTCGACAGTAAAGCCAAAACGACGATTTAAAAATAATATAAAAAAAAGGCAAAACAGTTTCCCAACATGCTATGTCTCTGAGAATTTGGATAAAGGAAGTATTTCTCTTACTTTGAATTATTATATTTGTAGATAAGTTATTTAATAGTATATAATTATATTTTTAAGGAATATTATATAATATTTAGGTATAAGCACAAGAGGAGCTCGTGGCTTAACATGAACTGCCACTCGGGTCGATCTTTAGGTTAAGCTGCGCTTGCCTAGGTCGATCTGTGGATGGGTGACCGCCCATTACATACCGAGTTTCCTCCGTGCCTCGGAAAGCACGTTAAGCTGTTGATCCCGGGTGCCATATATAGATCTTTGGCAGTCGTTACGGGTAGTCAGTGACCTGAAAGTCTGACATCCAGTCTTACCAAAGGGTATCGTATTACCTAGTATTAACTGGGTTGTGGAGGTCAGATAGGCAGTCGCTCCATGTAAAATACTGGTATTCAGCTGCATCCGGTTAGACTGGAAGCCGACCCCAATATAGTTGGGAAAAGGCTAGGCAGATGATGGCAGATGATGATTTAGGTATAAGCACTTGAGTGAGTTACCTGAGATGCAGGTTTATTCCTAGTTCAAGAAGAACACCATGTACTGTATACGTGTAGTTTTTAAGGATTTTTTTTTGTCGGGTGGAAAATCATCAAATAATCTCTCTATCTCTTGGGTAGAGCGAGAGGGAGTGTTAGACTTCTACTGACTAAAAACCACCCATGTTCCTTCTTAGCCCTATATGTCGAGGCCGCGGTAACTTCTGCACAAATCGCAGCCCCGACATTTAAGGCTTTAATGTAAATATTTTGTATTTCGATTATTTCAAAACAATTTCAATAGTAGAATAACATTTAAATTAGAATTCCTTTTTATTTACGACCTAAATTTAAAGAAAATAAATGTTTAGCGATCCAAAAATGATGCCTGCAGGCGAATACAAGAAAAAAAAATACCAATCGAAACAGGACGAAAACCTAACTATGACTGCATTAAAATCTCATTTTGCCCAAAATGGCAGTTACGCTGTTTGAGCCTAAAGGTACATTACAGTACATTGCTACATCTACAGGCATCATTTTCGACGAAATTCCCCCAACACCCACGGAAAATACAAAGTCCTCTTTTCTAAGAGAAGGTCGATTCATTCATTACTCAATACTTATGATTTCAATGAACATTCAAATCAATTTAACTTATCGATGTTTTCAATTGAATTTCGAACGTTAATGTCGCTGTCAAGTTCAATTAGAAGTTCTCGACGTGGAAGACAATGGGCCTAAAAATAAATGTAATTATTTTGTTGATTGGACGACGCTACCTGCTAGAGTTTTAACTAAAAAGGTATGCTCAAGGGATATTTGTGTAATTTAGATTTTTACATAAATATTTATAGATATATAAGAATATTTAATTTTATTTATATTTTGGCAATCTATGCTGAATAGTTCCCATTGGTAGAACACAAGCCGCGGATGGGAAGCCACCACGCAGGTCTATCTGGAACTCATAGAGAAAACGTGGTTATATTATTATTGTCCGTTTGTGCTCTTAAAAACTGCATGCATAATAGAACCTATATTCTTGGATCTGTCCAAGATCCCCTTCTCTGCAATTGTGCTTACGATTAAAGACCAATGAAGAGCCTTATGCAATAAAAGTAGTAAGAACTTTTGACGTTCGAACACGGAGTACAGACGCTCGTTAACAGACAAGCGGTCTGGTAAACATGTGTGAACATAACACATAACATCACGCCTGTAATCCCCAAAGGGTTAGCAGAGGTATACCTAATAGTACGCACACTTTTTGCCGGTTAATTACTATGTAATAGGGGGCTAGCCTATTGCCATCAACCGGGCATCAACACTTTCCCTGACCTTACCACTTGTGCCCATTAGAGCAGCGAGGCTGTCCGGATATTTAACACGCACAAAAATATTAATGTACAGCTGTATTTATAAAGTTTTAATGTAGGTATACCAACCAACCTTTAAATATGGACAACTGGTCAGTAGTCATCAGCTTAATAAGTGACCAGGTATTTACCAACCGTAACGCTTGGCTGGCAATCAGCGAAATATTCGAACCGAAAATGTGATTGCTGTCAACAGTTGCACTTTGAACAGTAATTTCAAAAACGACCCATACAATATCACATCTGTTTTTTTAAAGGGGCTTGCAGAATAGTTTGTATACGCGGAGATAAGTAACACAGAAATTTTCAATACTCTTCCTCGAAAACTTTTAAAAAGCATTGCGACAACACACGTGGGTTTTTTTCATTTATCACTACAAGAGCGGAAAAAATAACAGATTACTAAACTAAACTCTAAACTAAAGTTAGATTAAGTCCAAATCGATTCAATTCCTATGGCCGTTGGTGGTTAATCGCAGCAAAGACGGCCGGTCGGTTTTTACGTATTTTATAAATAAAGAATTTAACATTTATTTGTGTTCTAAAAATATTCGTTTATGTATTTTTTATATTAGGCTGTTTAGTGGCTTCATAACAAAGTCACCTGCGGCTCAGTTGTGAATTTTTCTTTTTGCAAATGTGTAATCCGACTCGGAAATGATAAAAAAGTTTCCCAATTTAATCAAAATGTATAATTCAGTCTCCTTTACTCTCTAGTACTGCAAATGAAAGTAAAATATTGTTCCATTATTATCGTGAATTTGTGACATGTCATTGAAATACTCTACCTTCGCTTTTATTTTAGTAAGTAAACAGCTAACGACTAAAACAAGAGCAACAGCAATCGTCCATTCATTTCCAAAGTAACAAAGTTCTTGAAACACAAATAGACGAAATTCCGTCTAAATTCTTGAATAAAAAGTCTTCCTTAAACACAAAAACACACTTTAAATTTTACTATTTGCATAAATAAAAAGCTTTTCCGTAACAAATTAGGGTTCGCTATAACCGGTGCCTTATTTAAAGTTGTGCCCGCAACTGTCTGTGTATCCACGTTTCGCTTGTCAAGTTGCGGTTTCTATTAAAAAAGCAAAAATTACATTGTTCGCTGCAGGCGTTCACAGGGCTGTCAACCTTACATAGAAGGAAAAGGCTTTCATTTCAAACTTTTGTGGTGGCACCCGCGTCCTTTGTGTTGACGATGCGAAATTTTATACTTCATTCAGAGCGTGCGGTATTTTTATCGTCCGCATATTCTCCTTTTACTGTGTATGAATAACTGCCAACCTTATTTTGGAGTGTGTTAGTGGCTGACAACTTGCTATAGCATATAGACCGCTCAGTAATATTACTGGGAAGCCGAACGATATATTCTGTTTGGACGGTTTTGAAATTTCTTGAGTTGAATCTGGTCACATTTTATGAAGTAGCAGATTTGTCAATTAGTGTGTTCATTTTGTGTAACCCTTAATGAAAACGTCGCATTAATATCTTTTCAACACACTTGCTTATAAAATAGCTCTAACTTCACTGAAATTAGGCACATAATGACACCTGTAATCAAACTGTGATTTTCATTGCTATTATTCACTAGTGAGTTATGGGTTTTTTTTTATTGGTTGAGTTACTGTGGTCTTAAAAAAGTTTCGATACAAAAAAGATCGTGTTCAATGGTCCAAATAAATTAATGTACCTATTGCTTGCTCATTTTATGCAACTTCGTATTTAAATACATAATTTCAACTTGTACGTTTTTAATAAATACTACACTCAAATATAACTTTTGTTTCTAATTTATAAAGTAATAATAAATAAAACTTTGAAGTTGCCATTTTGTACGTGGCTAAAACACCATCCGCGAAAAGCAAAAAAAAAAACAAATTAATAACCTCATTCTTGTAGTTTAGGACCGTTCGCGATTGTTAGATACGCGCGCCTAAGGAAACTAATTATTTTTTCCCGCCATTACGTAAAAATTCTCTCATTTTCAATGTTGAAAATGGTTTTTTAGTATTATTTTCTTCACAAGTGTGTTGAAAAACGTCGTATAATACACGTGTGTATTAATGATTACCGTCCTCGAGTCTCTTAAGACCCTCACCTAACGGCTCAAGTCTTAATGGCGCCTCAGCGGTAATCACCAACAGTACACACTTGTACCATAATGTACTAACATAGTTGGACTCAGAGGCAAGACAGAGGTCAATCAGTGGCAACTCTGGCATCAGATTAGACACTAACCACGTCATGATAAAGAAAAAGATCGGATTTCGAAAACGGTTTTTTATCCGTACTAATAGTCTTCATTACAAAAGCCGAAAGGTTATAAACGCATTTCTTTATACCCGAGTACCAGCGACTTTCCAAGAAAAATCAAACGGTTGTTTCCTTTCCGTATATTTCAGAACAAAAGCTCAAGTAATTAAATGGTTCCAGATGACTTCCAAAACACAACATTCCGGTACCAAAATAAAATGAATTCTCCTTATTAACTTTAATAATGAGAAAACCACTAAGATAATGATGTTTTGGCAATCCGTCCTTCATATTTCGTAAAGGACCTCACTACATTATTGTTTCCTAAGACAAAGGAAATTGCCGACCGCTCCAGCTTTGATCATTGACTAAATAAAACCCTTTGTCGATGTTTCACTAATAAAGTTCACCTAAATATGAATTTGGGAATGAAATATTAATATTAAATATTTTTGGTTTGATGGTTTGGCTGGCTAATTAGCTGATATTTTAGTTTATGCGGTAGTCGGTTATGGAAGCTGAACGTCGAATGTGCAAGCTCGAGTTCTAGCGTAGTTTAAATTTAGTAAATCTGTATCATACGCGTACTTGGACTGGAAGTGGCATTCGCCAAGTTGCTTATTAGCCCTATGCCATTCTACTACTGGATAAAGACCTCTGGCTATGACCTACAAACCTAATCCCGTCTCATTCACCAAGTATTGTGTTATTTTATAAAAACCATATTATTATCTCTTGTTCTTCTTTCACCGAAACTCTCTAAACCAACAACAGTTGATCACACATTGCCGTATATAAATAAATATACTAGCAGTTCTCAGTTTGTCTGCCATTTAATATAATAATAATTATGTTTCAAAGGAGCAAATGCTTCAAAGGAGGTTTCTATTCACGCATTTTTATTTTAACAAATAGAAAAATTATTCACTATTGATTTCAAATAAGAATATTAAAAAATCATAACTGAGGTTGTTAAAATTACTCACCCACTTTTTAATGCCACTTCCAGTCATAATTTATAACCTGTAATATATATTTTAGAGCCCGCAGCATTTTTTAATTGTACCCAATTAACTTTATTTCAACCCTCGGCTGAAGAACCCAATTACAACACTTCGTGAAAAAAAATTAAGACGAAAAATAAAAACAATAAAAGATTTTAAACACGGTACGCCGGGGACCATTTATAAGATCAAAATGTAATGACATCTTTCATCTTAATTATTTTGCCTCTGACCTCTTTTCGAATTGCCAAAGACTTATTGTTTTTTCCTTTTCTTTTCTCACAGAATCTCGACAAGGATTTGACATTATGGAGTATTAGAGCAGCCTGTTGCCACCTGAAATTGCGTTACCTTTTTTACAGTTATTAGGGTTTTTAGAAGGTATTCTGCCTCATGATTATTTTCAATACGGGATTGTGTTCTTTTCTTTTATTAGGAAAATATTATAGCCAAGTTGATGTTATGTAAATACAAAAATACGAACAAGAGTTTCATAACCGTGTGTACGACCTACATGGTTTTCCCCTAAAGGCGTGTGCGAATACCAACGAAAGTTGAGGAAAAAGAAAATTAACTTTTTTAAGGGACGGGAATAGGAATGGAATAAAAGTGGGAAGTAGGTGTATCAACAGTGTTATTTTGTTCGAATTTGAAAGGTTAACTCTGAAATTGAATTACTTATACATCTGGGAAGACAAATATACGTTTTAGTAATAGATTTGTTCGTCCGAATTGTATTTTTGTAAGTGTTATATAAGTTTTACTAGTCTTACTGCCGCTGACGCTTTATGAATACTTAAGCCGTCCCATAGTAAAGATTTTCTATCTGAAATCTTTACTAAGTGACGGCTTTTACGTAATCATTATCTCTGAGTGCGGCAGATTATAGTTTTGCACCGCTATATTGTTATAGCTATTCAATGCCAGTGGCCCGAACAACTGACAGTCAGTCATACCAAGGGGTAATTTGAATGATGTAGTATAAAACGATATTATTACTTGAAATGACAAAATAATACGCATTAACCACTAAAACACAAAACATAACAACACAATCATCTCGCGAGGGGAAACTCGTAATATATTACACACAATGTAACCTATTTAAGTTATATTTAGGTTCAGCCATGAATTGATTATAATAAAACAATAACGGGCGGTCAGTTCGCATTATGTTCTCATTTGGGGGGTAGCCCTGACCACAGTATGAACATAACCAGTAAACCAACTACTCTGAGCTTAATAGTGATGTCGTTGGACTGTTAAATCACAGGCCTCGAGTTCGAACCATAGATCCATGAATATTATTATGCCTTGCTTCGATGAAAGAAACCAGCGTGAAATAAAGGGTGTAAAAGTACCCTTAACGCAAACAAAGGGCACTTGTTCTCCCCACCACTGCGATCATTTTTTTTGTTCTAGACCATACCTAGGAACCCAATAGTTACGGAGATATTGGGGGTCAACGTTCCTAATTTTGCGCAGCTGTTTTTGAAATTACTAGTTTTTCAGGTTATAACTTTACTTAAATTACCTCCATGTCCCCTTTACTATTCAAATCATCCACTAGCACAATGTTTTCAGAGTGCTACATTGAGATTTTTTACCCCAAAAAAAGAGTCGTTTCCCAGCAAAAATTTTTGCATAGGTGTACTTAGTTTGATGTACAGAATGCTTGGTTGACGTTTGCGTGAAGGGTTAATTTACACCGTGTATATCTCAACAGCATGTAAAGTATGAGACACGAAGTGCGCGCAATCGGCGTTTGTGTATGACCAGATGTATGAACGTGGATAAGACGAAAGAAGTACGTGAGGGTCGTAGAAGCTGTCGTTCTATAGTCTCTTTCTTTCCCCATAAGAAAAAAAATGTATGATTGGAAACCAACTCGACTTTTTTTGTGAAATTATTGTGTGAGTTAGTAGGAGTGGTTAACTAACTTGTTTTATATTGCACTACAAACATAAAACGTTACCGCTGTGACAGGTAGTAAAAGAACTTGTTTCCTAAAGTATACTCAGAACATGAGTAAACGCTTTGCATGTATGTCCGTTTGTATTTCCATGAGTTGTTTTTGATAATTTGTTCAAAGTAGAAATACTGCATGTAAATACTACTACGTTGGGGGGTAGCCCTGACCCCAAGTGAGTTATGACATATTATTAAAGCTTAGAAAGAATTGGTAATGCGGATGATTTAAATAAAAGCGTTGGTGGAACGGATAGAAAAAGGTAGCCACGGTTTTTTGATAAAGATTTGGTTATATTTAGGGAAAATGTATTTTATTGCTACGTCGACTTTTTTACGAAAACATTGTAGATATTCAACTCTAGAATTTTTCACTTCGGAAATGACTAGAACATTCGAGATTGCTCCTAGATTGTTTCACTATGAAATTGTAGAGAAGGTTACAGAAAGTTGTGGAACTTTTTCGAGGGATCGGTGGGTTTATAAATAGCCGCCTTGTTTGCGAAAGCATTCATTTCGCCCTTGGCTGGAGGTTTTAAGCTGAAGACATCCACAGAACTTGCCGGATTAAGTAAAAGCCATATGCCACCTTTCGAAAAAAAAACAACGAAGAGAATCGAAGTGAACTACAAGGGCGATATCGAAGTGAATAGTGATCAGTAGTGAATTCGTGATTGAGTTTTTAGTGTTCTGTGTTCAATACGTTTGTTTGTTTTTACGTTTTTTCAATGTGTAATATTTGTACGCTTATCACTATTAAGCAAAAACATGTATGCTCTTGACTTTTTTTGTATTTTTACCATGTTTTTACACAAATAAATATTATTATTAGGTATTATTAATTAAGATATTATGTTTAATCGATGGTGTTTTTTATTTTTTCCGTTTAATATTTTTGATTTAAGATTTATAAGGTCTGATGTGATTGAACATAACGTTCTAACTCGCTTGCACCAAAAAAAATAATGTATTTAGTAGCAAAGGCATTTAATGTATTGTTCCATTTTATTAATCGTTTGAAGTTGAGAGAGTCAGAATGTTATTTAAGCGGGTTGTGGCACATGCGAGCTTAATCATTAATTGTAACAACAGATTTATAAGGAATATGTTAGAAGCAGCAGAGTTATAAAGAATTATAATAATTTCAACTCACCTAATGTGTTGAATTTTGAGTTTTAAATCTCTTTTTTCCTCATAATCTTTTTACAGACAAGTATTTAGAATAAAATATTACGGTACTGGTAATATTACTATATTTGCTCATAAAGACCCAACGGCATAGCCAACACCAATTATGTCTGGCAAAACATCGAAACGTCACAAGCTTTTGCCAACACAGCGGACAAAACACAACGTGAATGCGCCTAAAAACCTCCCAGCCGAGGCACCGGGTTTTTTTGTACCCCAACATAGGGCAGTGGTCAACGGAGCATTGAAACGGTGCCGGGGTAATTGCGACAGTGTCCTTTAGACCCCAGACTGTTCCAATTATCCCCGACACTAACACAGGAACCCTGTGTCTGAAAGTCTAAAGGATTTCATAAAATTGTTTGCTTACGAACATTTTTGGTTCAAAGAATTTTGTGTTTACATATTTTTGGTGACAGCCTCCCGTTTGGGGTGACGGCGTAACAAACAGTTAGGTAGGTTTTATGTCGTAAATTTTGAGAAATTTAAGGGTTGATAGAGGTAGCTAGATTATAACTGAGGAATTTATCCTCAATACTTAAGTGAAGTAAAGGGTTTAGGTGCAAAATGCCTAATTCTCAAAATGGCAACAGAGTCGCAAAAGGACTAGTTCTCAAAATGGCAAAATCTCAAAAAGCCTAATTCTCTAAATGGCCAATTCTCGAAAAGCCTAGTTCTCAGAATGCCCTATTCCCTAAAAGCCTAATTCTCATAATGCCCAATTCTCAAAATGGCTAATTCTCAAAATACCATATTTTCCACAAATGGGAGTATCTTAGAAATTAAAGATTTCTTAACATAAGTCGAATTTTACGTTTAGTCTTCATAATTGTATGCCCACTACTGCATTCTGAACTTTGTACCTTCATCATCATTATGCACTCCGTGTAAAGTGAGAACAAATGTACCAGGGTGTCAGGATTCAGTTAAAGATAAGCTACGGGGTGACAATCCGAAAGAAATGATGAATCGATACCCTAGTACTGACAGTTAGCCGGATTGGGAACAAACTTGCTTCGTACCCTGCGGGTAGTAAAGCGTTTTGGTCCCTGGCTAAGTCGGTTGAATCGAACTTCTGTCGTCCCTCACTTCCTCCACTTCTTAAACCCGACGGGTCACTGGCCCACTCCGCTGAGGAGAAGGCAAATTTATTTGCCACTCTTTTTGCGGAATCTTCGCATCTCGATAGTGGTGACGCAAGCCCCCCGGCCTCTACTGCTGGATGCGAGACGATCATGTCGGACATTCGCATCCATCAGAAGGAAGTCCTTAGGGTGCTGCGTAATCTAGACGTGAACAAAGCTAGTGGCCCCGACGGCATACCAGCAATTGTTCTTAGAACGTGTGCGCCTGAGCTGTCTCCGATCTTGACACGCCTGTTTCGCCTCTCGTTTGAGACTGGTAAAGTGCCGAAAGCTTGGAAGCAGGCTAACGTGCAGCCCGTGCCCAAAAAGGGCAGTCGCGCTGACCCGGCCAACTACAGGCCCATCTCAGTCACGTCCTACCTAGAAGTCAACGACATCCTCAGTGACCGTCAATACGGCTTTCGTAAAAACCGATCAACTGGGGATCTTCTAGCGTATGCCATTCACATCTGGAGTGAGGCCATCGAGAAGCACGGAGAAGCACTTGCCGTTTCTCTTGATTTGTCGAAGGCCTTCGACAGGGTCTGGCACGATAGCCTTATTAAAAAGCTTCCATCTTTCGGTCTACCCCCTGGACTGTGTGATTGGATTGCAGACTTCCTGAAGGATCGGTCCATTCGAGTGGTTATTGATGGCTGCTCGTCTGACCAATTGGCTATTAATGCCGGGGTCCCTCAGGGGTCGGTTCTCTCAGCAACATTATTCTTGCTGCACATTAACGATCTGCTAAAGCCCGGTACCTTTGGGTATGCAGACGACAGCACTGTTGCTGAGAGTTACACATCCAACGCACGGGCTAGTGGGTCTCAGATCCGGTCTCTACGAGAGGCCATGGTTGAGCGGTTGAACTTGTCCTTGGAGGCTGTCTCCGAATGGGGTGATGCCAACTTGGTCAAGTTCAACGCTGCTAAAACCCAGGCGTGTCTCTTTTCCACTAAAAGGAGCCAATTCGAACCGGCTCCATCTTTCCGTGGTGTAACCGTGCCGATAACCGGCCAAATTGAGCTTCTTGGTGTGTCATTCACCTCCACCCTCAATTTTGGTCCATACATCGAGGCCAAGGCTCAACTGGCTGCCAAGAAGCTGGGAATCCTAACAAAGGTGAGACAGTACTTCACACCGGAACAGCTGCTCAACCTATATCAAGCGCAAGTTCGATCGTGTATGGAGTACTGCTCTCATCTCTGGGACGGATCTGCCAAATACCAGCTTGACGCTCTGGAGGCAATCGAGAAACGGGCCAAAAGGCTTATCGGCAACGATGCGCTTGTCAAGTCGAAGCTCCAGAGCCTTGAACATCGCCGACGTGTTGCCAGTCTGTCGGTTTTCTATCGGTTACATTTCGGGGAGTGCGCGATGGAATTGCACAATCTAATTCCTCCAAGCCCGTTCCATCATCGGACTACAAGACGTACGGCGATGCGCCATCGTTTCATGGTGGACATCCCACCCATTCGCACTAAACGTTTTGGGAACACTTTCATTGTGCGTACAGCTAAGGAGTGGAATTCCCTGCCGGAGTCTGTATTTCCTGATAAGTATAACCTATGGGTCTTCAAGTCAAGAGTGAATAGGTTACTTCTAGGTCAGCGTGCTACATCTTCGACCACATCGTCACTTAACATCAGGTGAGATAGTGGTCAAACGCGAGCCTATCTACAATAAAAAATAAAAAAAAAAAAAAAAAACACATTACATTACTCCTGTTAACTTCTGTATTTGGTGCAAATGACAGTCTTTAGTGTACCTAATTGGTCCACGGGGTGTAAGTTATACTAATGCAAACACCATTCTCCCCGATATACGTTACACCGCACCGGAATGATTCTCGTCCAATACCTACTTGATCAATCAGATCAACCACGTTGGGCGTACGAATCCAACGGGGTAGAAACTTTTTCTCTGGCCATCTGTCCCGTTAACAGGACAGCGTCACCGCCGTAGATGAGAGTGAGTCAATATTATTTCCCAAAATAATCGATAATGATAATCGAGAAATGTGTATGTGAAATCGTGTCTTAGTATAAATCATAACGGTCTTCTTCTTCTTATCGTTTGGGTAGTAAGGTCTAACGACCCTACACACCCTAGTGTCAGAGTTTGAAAACCGCCGCAAGGGCCTCTGACGAAGTTTGACGACCGTAGTTTGATAACGGTTAACACCGTTAGCGGTAAAAGCTTACTTACTATCTATAAATGCATAAATCTTACAGTTTTAACTTACTGATTAAAGAAATACATATTCATTATTGAGAAAACTTTAATATCTATGAATACTCCCAATGAAAGAAAATTTGCCGTTTTGAGAATCAGCCATTTTGAGAATCGGGCATTAAGAGAATTAGGCTTTTTTAGAATTGGGCATTCAGAGAACTAGGCTTTTTGAGAATTGGCCATTTAGAGAATAAGGATTTTTGAGAATTTGCCATTTTGAGAACTTGTCCTTTTGCGACTCTGTTGCCATTTTGAGAATTAGGCATTTTGCGCCTAAGCCAAGTGAAGTATTAGTTACATAGTTTTAAATGATTAAAAACATTGTAAGGGAACCAGCATGCTTGACAGACATTTCTCGACGACTTGTAAAGCCGAGAGGCCCATGACATGGGCGCTATAAAAACTCTGACACCACTCTGGTTATAACTAACCATACGATTTAGAAGAGAAGTTTTTTTATATTAACACAAATTATTTGTTTGTGTATGTAATAGCACAAATGTTATTAGTATGTGCATATATATTAATACATACATTTTTTTTTTTTTTTAATAATATTCCACAACTATCACACAACGCCATCTAGTCCCAAGCTAAGCAGAGCTTGTGTTATGGGTACTAGACAACTGATAAACATACTTATATATTTCTAAATACATACATATTATAGATAAATTACACCCAGACACAGAACAAATGATCGTGCTCATCACACAAACATTTGTCCTGGGTGGGAATCGAACCCACGACCTCCGGCATAGCAGTTAGGGTCACTAACCACTAGACCAACAGGCCAGTCAATTTTAAGTATGTATATTTAAACTAACACAAATATTACTAGTCTTAGTTACCTAAAAGTAAATTGATTCTAGATTGTCGTGCCCGTTTTGGTGATTTGAAAATTTAATAAAATTTTTGTGTGAATTTTAGTTATTCTTATGCTAATAATCTTAATGCTTGCCTTTCAAAGAAATTTAAAATAAAAATGTCCTGTTTGACTTTGAGACAAATTGCAAATATTACTGCAGGTCAAAAATATTTGAAAAGTGAAGTAAGCATACAAAGTAGCTAGAGAAAACTAATTAATTTTATTAAAAAATGCAGAAAGAGTGGATTTTAATCAAGTAACTAATTAAAAACTAAGCTTTAAATTAAGTGCTTGCCTTGTTGGTCGTAGTGGTTCATAGACTACTGACTTGCTGAGTACGAGGTTCGATGTCAGGGTAAGTGCTATAGGATTTTTTTCAGTAACAACAACGAAGTTTGGATTTGTGCCTGGTTCATGGAAATAAACTCGCTTTCTATTATATGGCACCTAAATGTAACTGGCTTACTGCCGCACTCAGAGAGCTTTAATGATTACTTAGGCCATCACTTAGTAAAGGTTTTGACAGTTGTCAAACCTTTACTAAGTGACGGCTTAAGTAATCATTAAATATCTCTGAGTACCGCAGTAAGTAGGTCTACTATTAAGTACACTTCTACCTAGTCTTTCGGAGCCCACAGGTATGATGTTATGTTGTGTTCTAAAATTAATTGCAAGATTGCTAACTTGACAAGAGGGCAAAAACACACAATCCCGGTCCCTGGGACACATTGCATTGTAAGTACAAAACGGTTTCACAGACGATAAAGTCTGAAAAGATGTCTAACATTTTGGTTACATAGATGAAAGGATAAGTTTTGAATATTATATATTTTTAAACGTAAGGTAAAAGATTACGGTCACAAAGAGATGAAGACCTCTGTTTGACCGTGGTGGCATTAGCCTTTTGGCTCTTTGGAGAATATCAGCGTTGTTACTTTTGTTCAAGCAGTACAGCACCATGCTGATAGTACGGATCTTTTGACTTCGAACAGAACCAATTTCGTTTGTCCTTTTTTTAGTTTTTTCTTTTTACTTTTTATCAGTTTGTTTATTCATGTTAATTAATCAATTTTATTCTTGTTACATAATATCTTTTGTTATGTACTGAGACAAATGAATACTTTTGCAGGATTGTGCTGAGGGTTAGGTAGCACATCATATTACATACCACACTTTTCTTTCTTTCTTTTTGGATAACATTTGACGGTCAAAAGAAAAGGTTTTCATTAAAAAAAAGCGTCGAATTGAGAACCTCCCCCTCTTTTTTCGTTAGTTTAAAATTACATTTAAAAACTTGTATTTAAAGTAACTAATACTATGCAAATAGTCACTAAGTCAGATAAATGTTTTTAACTTCATTTTCAATAAACGTAATTTCTAGACAGACTAATTGGGTCTTCAATCATCAGAGATAAAGTTATTTTTAAGCTTCTGCATAGAATCAGAGTTAAATAACTTTCTTTTTTTTTTTTTAAATACACATATATCTACGAGACTTACTCGTTTTTTTAAGCATTATAATTTAAACGTCGTGGATTTTGCATTAGCCTACTCGTAATGGCGACACTTAATGCAAACGACCTTGAGCGAGTGGGTGGAGCTTGCGTCACTCTCCGCGACCGCGAAACGCATCCCCACAATGCATGCTGGTAATTTCGTAGGGTAAGTACACGTTTCAAGTAGTAAGGACTGTGCAGCCCGACGTTTTATCAACATACAAAATTATGTTCGGGAATAAGAATAGGCGATTTACGAAAAAAAAACTATTGATTGGACTAAAACAATAAAAGGCTTTTACCTTAGTATGTTGCTTGTAGAATTAGTTGCCAAAAAATCAGAGCGAATATGTATTTAAGTTTGGTTTATATTCGTTAAAAGAAATTTTTAGAGGTTTCTTCGCGATTTTTTTATATCAAATAAAATTAGTTGTATTATGTTTTCAGCACACTATGTTACTAGCATATATCCTGAAGAATGTCATATAGTTTTCTGATTTTGTTTACTGCAGCGAATCATATACTTTAACGCATTATAAAACTCGCGTTTAGCTCCTGTTGTTCCCTTAATAAGTTGTTGTGTGTGATAAGTTGTTGTTGTTGTGTGTGTGTGTTGTTGTTGTTTACCCTAAATAAATAAAAAAGTTTCAAACTTACAGTCTGAAAACGGGATATTTACCGGTTTAACTAATTGCTTTGAGTTCCTGATGTTTCGGTACTATTGCAAGCAATGTGATCACGGATAAACTGATATTATTGCGGGTGGGTGTATTGCAAACATAAAACAAATAGCTACATCTGGTCCTTATCCCAGGTTACTTCAAAACAAACAATACCTAAACATGATAAATACCGTTGTCAGTATTTTATGTGTGTTTCAACATTGGCAGTGCAAGCATTGCCAATTTTTTTCATTGTATTATCTAGCTTTACTTCAATCAGTTCCAGACGGGTCTAACCTGAAACCTTATTACAATAACTAAAGGTCAATCATCCACATACCAACCCTAGCAAGTGCGGGTTAACCTGAAGATTGATCCTAGCGTTTGTTATTATCTTACTATAAGAGCTCCTCAAGATCAATCCAATAACTGATCAAATTAGTTTGATAGACTCTTATACTATACACTAGTTTATATCCACAACTATCACACCAAATTAAATGGTCTTCGAGAATGGTTCTCGAAGACCATATAATTTTGATTGAAGGGTTCCAAAGGATCTCAGTACTATAATGACTCACAGAATAAATGATTGGCTACAACTTTATCGTAATTTCAAAAGCAATCTGTTACCCGAATCGTATATTAGAAGAGAAGGGTAAGATTTGGACAGATCTTCAGCTTCAGCCTTGGGGGAAATCAACTGATGTAAGCTGTAGGCACCGGTTCATTGAGCTCCCGTCTAATCCGATCCATTGTTAGGTTCACGGCGGTGTTTCACGTAATAGCGTAATTTAAGTTGGTATGTACAGACGAGCCTAAAAGTGTTGAAAAGCAAGAAAGACTGCAGTTGTGTTTATGTTGGACAATTAAACATAATTTTCTTTCCTTCGTTCGTTCTATCTTTACGGCAAAACGTACTGCTATGAGAAGAAATTCACCATTCGTTTTAAAGTAGAATTTTGTAATAAGACAAGTAGTACAAATGAAAATAGGGGATCGGGCAAAAAAAAATCTAATTAGTCCGTCAGATAGATTTCTAAAAATAATGAACACGGTTTTTTTTTTCACATAAACAAAAAATGAGGACGATACAGTGCTTCGAAAACTAGTGAACTCCTCGAAAACGTCACATGTCAGCACATTTTTACCTACAAATGACGCCACAACCCCCCTCATGATCTTTGAGGCGTTTTATCTCAGTCAATTTTTATTAATTTGATAAAACACAAAACACGCATCCAATACTTTTCGATAATGTATCTGACGGACAAATTAGAATCATATGTTTTTGACCCAGTCCGATCCCCTATTGTAGGTCTCACTAGTTCTACGATGTACCACCTAAAATCGTAGGAGTAGTAGGACAAAATATTCCTATTAGTTCTACCGTACATGTTCAGAAGAACTGGTGGGAACGAGCCATTCTGCCGGGACTTACTGTTGAAGAATCATGAATGAGTGAAGAGGTTACTCCAGTTTTACTACGACTACGGGTTTTATAGCTTTAGTTACTACTACGAACGCGAGTAAACGACAAGGTTCAAGCCATTACTCAAAATTCAGTAATCAATCCTCTTAAAATTCAAGTAAGTTACCTAAGACTTAAAATGAATTCTTTTAGCATACTAATTGGACTAACCATGCAGAATTTCGGCCAGCGAATTTTTAAGCCTATCCTATTAAAATTTTCTTTTAAACACTACGAGAATTTAGTTAAAAGTTATAGGTACTCGTACTAGCTGCAGATTGGAGAATTTATTAGAAAAAAGTACTTATTTTAAATCGTAATAGTTAAAAGTTTGAGGAGTTCTCAAAGTTTTGAGCATAATCAGTTTAATAAAGTCCTCTATTAAAAAATCGTTTTTACATAAAAACTAAAATTGACCAAGTTAAAGGTTTCTTTTGGAATCACATTAATATTTGCGGTTTTTTAAAAATATCTTAGTGACATAACCATCCCCATAAATAGTACACCCCTTTTTAAAGGATGGGAAATCATCAAATGACTCCTCCCGCTCTGGGCGAAGCGGAAAGTAGTATCAGACTTCTACTGACTAAAAACCACCCATGTTCCTTCTTAGCCCTTTGTGTCCGGGCCGCGGTATCTCTCTCCCAAGAGTGGGAGGGGTAATTTGATGATTTTCCAAACGCCAAAAAAAAAGTAGTCTGCGACATCGAGATTAGTAATTTTAATTTTGGTATTTGATTAGTCAATTGATTAATAACACTTTTCTGCATTTTAAACTTAAAAAAAATAGTTCTACCACGGGACCAACGAAGAATTTAAATTTGAATTGAATTATTATTGAATCAAAATAATGTATAATATAGTGTTCACCTCGCCTGTACGCAACATGAGACTGACTAAAATTATCTAATGTGTAATGACAGTGTCCAATCTGATGAGGGTCGAGTCCGGGGCCAATCTGAAAGGAATTCCAGTTAATATGCCCGTTATTTCGAAACACCGTACCCTTGTACTGAATATACCACCTATTTGGTATGCAAAGACTGTAACTTACTACTCACATTCCATTGCCGTTTTTATGTTACACTTCATACTTGCAATTCATACGTAGCCGTCGATGTCTACTAAACTTATATGTGATAGGTACAGTCATAACGTGAAGTGGTAGTAATAAGCGATTAAATCTACAGCCAGTCTAATGTAATGCTCGCATGAATGGTTACAGCTATTCGCAATATTTGTAATGGAAACTTTGATATAAGTTTGTGTTTCTATTCAATTAAACACATAAAAAATTAAGTTAAAAAAACCCGACTACGAATAAAAACGCAGACTAATAAAACCGCGGTGTCAAAAGTATTAAATGAATTAAACAAGAAAAATCGTCTAGTAAGTAGATTATTTGATAAACTATAGAGGACAGCCGTAGTCGCATCCTTTTGGCTTCGCCGTAGTCGGGTAAAAATAGCTGCTTTTTATTTTACGAAAACATAGACAATCTATTGTTTTTTTGGAATAAACACCTACTGCCCACCATAAAATTAAACAAACTTAATTCGAATAAAATTAATCTGACTACAATAAAACCAAAAGCTTTTTATGATTCAACAATAAAAGGGTTATGATCAAAACCTCACAACACGTCAAACACAGAACGACTCTCATTGCAAAATGCAAAAATGATTCTCTTATTTATTAAAACCAACTCGAATATCGTCAGGTTAATAAGAGACGTTGTTAACTAACAAAGGTGATTTTAAACAAAAGCACGACAGCCTCCACAAAAGGATGTCACAGGCATCCCACTCGATCTACAAAAACCTGTTTAACATACACATTAACCTTTATGACAACATCTTAAAGATCATTTTTCTTCAACCTATCTAGCAAGATTTCGTGGTTACGACCAAAACTTGGAAAAACAATAAAAATCTCCACCGGATCACTTTTTCCTCAAATATCCAATTTATTTATGTGTTTTATGAGTGTCGAAATGTGAATTGAAGAGTCTTGATTTCGATTCCTTGAGGCAACAGAGTAGTTTATTATAATAAAACATGGTGCGAATGTTTCCACGATAACTTTTTATGATGTATATAAAAGTGGAATATCTATAATAGTGAGCTATTTGGTATAAACTACTTCGGTTCCGAATCGGTTATCGTTCGGGTTTGTATCGGTTCGCTTCGACTCGAAACGATTCTGAGAGTACTCCAATTAGGAGCCATTTTGTGGTGGTTGCGTGCTTTTATGTTGTTGCGGTTTTTGCTAGAAGTTTTCTTTATTTTTTTGAAAAATAGTGGATTACCCAATAGGATATTTCACCAAAAAAATCGAATTAGTCCGTCTGTTAGATTATCGAAAAATATTGGAAACGTGTTTTTTGTTTAATGAAATTAATAGAAAATGACGAAAATAAAACGTGTCAAAGATCATGAGTGGGGGCTTTTGACGTCACTTTGTGGGTAAAAAAGTACTAACCTTGTGACGTCACACGATTTGACGCGACTTTTCAAAGCACTGTATCTTCATCTTTTGTTTAAGTGAAAAAAGAAAAAATACGTGTTTTTTGAAAATCTATTTATTTATTTATTGCACAATGTACACATCATAGTTACACGCTAGGCTTAGAACTAGTGAGTACATGACCCTGTTAGGGCGCAGCAAGATAACTTAAAACTAACAATATTGCAGTATAAATATTATACTGCATCTATCTATCTATCTGACGGACTAATTAGATTTTTTTTGTGAAATATCCTATTGTAATTAGTTTCTTTCAGAGTCATCGCACTCCTGCCCTAGTTCCATATTACTTGGGTTTAGTGCAGCATTTTTTTCCACTCTTCTGTCAACTGTCACGTTTTCCTTTACACTTTTTTATTTCTTACTAGCTGTTGCCAGCGGCTTCGCCAGCTTCAACTCGAAAATTGTCCCACGAGAAGATGAAATCGGGATAAAAACTATCCTATGTGTTAATCAAGCTTATAAACTATCTGTGTACCAAGTTTTATCAGAATCCGTTCAGTAGTTTTTGCGTGAAAGAGTAACAAACATACAACCATCCATGCATACATACTTACAAATTTTCGCGTTTTAATATTCCTCACACAATCCATCCATCGTTCGGTTCCTTGGTCCTTCTCTTCTTCTACATACATCAACATATATAGTCATCACTTTTTAAATCACACGCTTTCATTCACAGGTGTGATTATAAATTAGTGATAACTAGCAGCAAAGGACAACTCAGCCCTTCTCTTAGAAATCCATTTGTAAAAGTCAAGGTAAAAATAACATTCAATAAATAAGTAACATTTATGTAACGAACATTTACCCTTATGATTTCTTGTAACTCAAATAATACAAAATTTAGAATACAGTTTTAATTTAAATAATTAAGAAATATTTATTTATTTATTTATTTTATTTATTTATTTATTTATCACAAACACAACTAACATTACAGGAAATCCTAATGCGTTAGTGCGGTCCTTAATTAAAACTATCTTAAATAACACAACACATACAACATTGTTTTTGTGAATTCATTCAGAGAGCAGGAAAATAAATCGATTCTGTCAGCAGTGTCATTCAGTGCGTGCAAGGCGCGCGTCAGTGGCGCTTTGCCGAGCAAGTTGGTTCGTGCGTGAGGCACCGCTAGTAACCGTGGCTTCCGGCGCCGCAATACATAATTGTCAGGCACATTCAGACGTATCTCCTTCAAAACACCGGAATTATATGTTTTACCACGCAACATTTTAAATACATATGTAGTTATCGCTAGGTCCCTCCTTGTCTCGAGTTTGTTGTACCCGACCATACCGATAACGAATAAGGTGGGGTACATCAACGGATAGAAAGGATAGACACCGTAAATAAAAAAATAAATTTCTTGTATAAAAATCTTGTGAATTTGTTTTGTATGCGCTCCAACATGAGACTATATTTAGTCTCATGCGGAGCCCATATGACAGCATTACACTCAAGCTGAGATCTTATAAGCGCATTATACAATGCTTCAACTGCTTTTATATTTGTAAAACCCGAATAGCTTTCATGTTAAATTCATGAAAGCTATTCTAACGGACCTAAAAATACTAATAATAACTTTTGCAAATTCTACTTTTAAATCATTTGTTTTTAGTACTTGTTATTTCTTTATCATTCTATTTTAGTATAAACTATTAAGCGTTTTAAAATAATATCATTACAAATATCATATTTAGTCGTAGGTATACCTGTTATAGGCAGACATACCAACACTTTTTATTTATTCCCTTTAATTACTTAGGATATGCAGTACATACTTAAACGCTCGTGAAGCTCGTGGCTTAATAAGAACTGCCACTCGGGTCGATCTTTAGGTTAAGCTGCGCTTTCCTAGGTTGATCTGTGGATGGGTGACCGCCCATTACATACCGAGTTTCCTCCGTGCCTCGGAAAGCACGTTAAGCTGTTGGTCCCGGGTGCCATATATAGATCTTTGGCAGTCGTTACGGGTAGTCAGTGACCTGAAAGTCTGACATCCAGTCTTACCAAAGGGTATCGTATTACCTAGTATTAACTGGGTTGTGGAGGTCAGATAGGCAGTCGCTCCATGTAAAATACTGGTATTCAGCTGCATCCGGTTAGACTGGAAGCCGACCCCAATATAGTTGAGAAAAGGCTAGGCAGATGATGATGCAGTACATACTTACAGTCGAACCAAATTAATTCAATCAATTCACTCAAGCCTGCTACGAAAGCGCGTAGCAGTGTCCGTAGCACCGTAGCAGTTAGCTACGGCGTAGCACGAAACATTCCAATCTTCTCCCTGCCATTGACATAATTGATGAAAACCAACCATTTATATCCCTTCGACACTTCAGTTATTACGTAATATTACAAACACGATCTATGTGATGTGTGAACGTAGGTGTGTCTGAAAGTTAAACAATGTGACACAGGGGACAAAGCAAGTGGAGTGGTGGGCCCTCCAGTTTCGAGACCGCCCTTTGTTCTATGACCCTGCCGGTGATGTTTCTTTTGTAAGTGGTGTGCGTTACTAGCGGTGAGAGGGTTGAGTGGTGCCTGTATTTATTTCGTAATGTGGGGTATTTATTTTGTAAGGGTATGCGGATGAACTGGGTAGGTAGGGCATAATAATATTCACACACACACATTTACGAGGAGGCTGACATGATTGAGTGGATCAAAGACGGATGTTAACCGAGTACTTCTTACATTACTGTCACTGTTCAGGGTATATGTGACCGTGTTTCATTTATTTGTAACTAGATGTTGCCAGCGGCTTCGCCCGCTATAACTCGAAACTTATCCCATGGGAAGATAAAATCGGGATAAAAACTATCGTATGTGTTAATCCAGGTGTGTACCAAATTTTATCTAAATCCGTTCAGTAGGTTTTGCGTGAAGAAGTAACAAACATACACACTCACACACTCACAAACGTTTGCCTTTATAATATTAATAATGTGATATTGATTTTTTTGGTGGTTTCGTACTGTTAGGGTTGCAAGATTGCAAACTTTCCAAAAAAAAATGCGTTTACGAAACTTAAATGTTTCTTGAATTCTGGACCTTATGTGTTACTGAACTAATACATACGTTTGTTTGAAATTCACTTTTAGTACTTAGCTATTTATGTAATCGACGTTTTCTATTAATATATACACTTATAGAATTTGCTATGTAAAAACTATTTAAATTTTAAGTGTGCTACAATATCGCATTGGGTCTAGCCTGTAAGGATATTTGTATGTTTTGAGTAAATAAATAAATAAATAAATAAATAAATAAAATATATAAGACAAATCGCTACCTTCTATAAATGACACCACCCTCGCCCCCGCCAGACCGGAAGCCGTGTCTCTTTAAAACAACCACACAAGATCGCTTTTGTGTATCGCTGACATGCCCCGCAGACATCGCGCGAATATTCTTTAATTTTATCCTCAATCTCTTACACCTCGTTATTCAATCAAATGGAAACAACCATTGTCTGGCTTAATTAAAACTTTCGTCCATTTTCGAAATAAATATGGAGTTTGGTTTTATCAAATTTGCTTGCAACACACATAATGGGGATGTTTACTGACTTAAAAAATGCGATTCTAATTAGTCCGTCTGTTAGATTGTCGAAAAATAATGATGACGTATTTTTTGTTTTATCAAATCAATAAAAATTGATGAAAATAAAACGCGTCAAAGATTTGTGTGAGGGTAGGTGACGTCACTGACCGCTAAAAAATGACATTTCTTAAACTATGACGTCACACGAGTTTTCAAAGCACTGTACCGTCTTCATTGTTTGGTAATCTATATGACAGACTAATTTTTTTTTTTGTTAACATCCCTATTATTAAATGTGTTACAAATAGCTTTTACTCAACTACCTACTGTTTTATTCATTACCATGTCCATAATTAGCAAACATTAATTAGATCTAAAGTAATAATAATTTAATTTTGAACTAGCTGTTGCCTGGGACTTTTCGTGTGTGGTGGTTATAAAATTATTACTATTTAAATCGAATTTTCTTAACAATACGGATGTTTCCTGACGAAAGAAAGTATGATTCTGTTTAGTATGTCAGCCAGAATATCGAAAAATATGGATACGTGTTTTTTGTTTTATCAAATTAAAAAAAAAACACAAAAATAAAACGTGGCAAGGGTGGGGCTTGTGAAGTCACTTTCTGGTAACAAATGTAGCACGCTGTGACGTCACACTGTTTTCTTTTTGCTTAGGTGACAAAAGAAAAAATATGTGTCCAATATTTTTTAAGAAATCTATCAACCACTTACCTACCCTATTTCATAAAAAGGGTCGTGCAGATTTACAACAAAGTGATTTTTTTAATGGTTTCATTTTGAGGTAGGAAACCTTTTTTTTTTTGGCTGGTGGAAAATCATCGAATAACCCCTCCTGCTCTTGGGCAGAGCGAAAGGGCGTGTCAGACTTCTACTGACTAAAAACCACCCTTGTTCGTTCTTCGCCCTCTATGTCGAGGCCGCGATAACTAGTGTACAACCCGCGGCCCCGACGGGCGTCGGCCCTGTCGGCCCCTCCCATGTTGCTGACATCTCTTTGAGGTGCGCGTGGAACACGAACGCGCCGTCGACACGGCCTGTTTTCGTCGTAAGACGGACGGACGGCGAGTTAGCCCATCACTCACCGTCCACAGGCCCGCGTCTGCGGTGGCCGGAGGTCATCGCGAGACCCCCGACGCCCGGAGCGCCTCCCGCGGCGGCTGGGACGAGAGGTTCTCTCCCTCTCGCGTTCTGTCACCTCCTTCGCTAGCATCACTGCTTCGCAGAAGGAGGCGACGGCGTCCCATTCCTCCTCGCCCCGGACCATGGCTTGCACCAGGGCCGGGCGCGAGAGGTCGCCGCCGCCGATCACCGCTACGAGAACACGGCGGGGCTCCGCCCAAGCGGGACACACCTCCACTGTGTGCTCCACCGTGTCCTCCGGCCGATCCTCACAATGGTGGCATCCGGGCGTTTCCTCCCGCCTGATTCGGAGCAGGTACCTCCCGAAACAACCGTGTCCGGTGAGGACCTGCGTCAGACGGAAGGTGAGGGCGCCGTGGCGCCTCTTTAGCCACTCCTCAAAGAGGGGACCACTATCGTGGCGTGCCCTGCGGTAGGAAACCTTACAACACATCCTGACGTTGATCTAATTTTATCATAACTTAACCTTTTTTTTCTACAGTTTTTATGTGTTCATAATCATCATCATCAGTTTATAATGTCGCCACTGCAGGGCCTCAGGCGTCCTCTCTAGGAGAGGGATGGGCTATAATCCACCACGCGGACCCAGTGCGGGTTAATAGCTGTTATATGTCTTCGATTTTTTTGGTTCTAAAACATACCGGTTTCCTCATGATGTTTTCTTCGACCGTTATGAGAGCAGCGGTGATGAAAAAAATTACACAAAGTAATTCGCCTGTCTGGGATCGTATCCACAACTTACTGTTCGTACGTCGGGCCCGCCACCACTTGGCCACCGCGGCCTTCTGTGTTCATATTAATAAATACATAACAAGTAAGAGATCAGAACGCGTTTATTAGTGATGATAACTTTAATGCAGTAGCAATCTGCTGTCCAAAGTTTACGGGTCCGATATTCAATTAAGACAAATATTTAAATGGCTCAGTAAAGTTTGTTGAACGTCTGGTTTTACATTTCTGCAATTTTGTAATCAGCAAACAGATTTTGCGAAAGTCATGTCAAGTTAGTTTTTTTAAAAGAAGTGAATAACCCTTTTAATTTTCAAATTTTTTAGTGGACGAGCATCGATCCCTGCGCAACCTCTAGACCTTAGCGACTGTTACCACACCGTCCACTAATCTTTGTTTAGGATATTTCTGTCATGGGTATTTTCTCCAAAGAGCCCACAAAACTGAGGGATTCAGGCCTCCCATCGGGACTGAGGGTTGTTCGAAAGAGATACCGCGGTGTCCACACAAGCTAAGAAGGGACATGGGTGGGTTTTAGTCAGTAGAAGGCTGGCACTGTCTTTCACGGCCCAGAGGGGGGAGCGGTTAGTTGATGATCTCCCACTCAAAAAAAAAAAAAAGGATACTGACAGGCCTCCGCTCTTTGATAGATGTCACAAGTCTTCAATATTTTTGTTCTAGGACATGTCGGTTTCCTCGCGATGTTTTTCTTCACAGTTTTTGAGAGCAGTGGTGATGATGTGTTCTGGTCGATGCTAATTTAACTATGGGAATCATTGTCATACCAACTAAGAAGAGGACCAAACGTATTTTGCTGTTTTGGGATTCATTAATCTGTGCCTATAACATAGGCTAAAAATACAGTGGTCGATATGAAAATCATTGGACCTACTACAGGCTCAAGTTGGCGATCCAATTTGGCTAGATAGGGTACGGGCCAATCTCGGATACAATACAAGAGTGGAGCCCCAACACAGGATATGCCACACCGTCAGGACACAATCAAATGCAGATGCAATTAGTTGTACACGACGACTAAGACCTCATTGTGCAACTAATTGCACCCTCCAAGACTTGTATGAGGTAAAAGACAGAGCTGTTGAGGTTGTTACGTACTGGTCGAACAAAATCTGATTTATCGATTTGAAAGAAGAAGAAAAGACGAAGGTTATTAAAAAAATCGATTCCCAAACATAAGGGGGATGTTTTCTGACAAAAAAAATATGATTATAATTAGTCCGTCTGTTAGATTATCGAAAAATATTGGATACGTATTTTTTGTTTTGCCAAATCAGTAAAAATTTACAAAGATAAAACGCGACAAAGATTTGAGTGGGGGTTTGTGACGGCACTCACTCGTTACACTGATGTCTTAGAATATGACGTCACACGAGTTTTCAAAGCACTGTATCGTCTTCATTGTTTGGTTACGTGACAAAATACGTGTCCAATATTTTCTAGAAATCTATCTGACGTACTAATGTTTTTTTTTTTGTTAACTACCTTATTATATTTTTGTATTTTATCATCTATAATTTCTCAGAAGCAGACACGGACTCTGCATTTGTTACCGGTTGAAGCAAAAAGACTCGCCTCTTATAATATGGGACTTCATAAAAGGCGAAGTATGGGTGTACTAATGTACCAACAACTACACCTACCCTTTTTTTGTGGGGGGTGGGAAATCATTTAATAACCCCTCCTCCCGCTCTTGGGCAGAGCGAAAGGGATTATTCCGATCTGTCACTCCGCTTTGTCCCCTTAGGGGGACAGATCGGAAAAAAAGTTTGATCTGTCCCCCTTTTAGCAATGAGGGGACAGTTCGAACTTTGTTCACTCCGTAACGGTTTCATCTGTCCCCCTATCACTTATAGGGGGACAGATGAAACTTTTTAGTCTTGTTTGTCCCCCACAGAATATAAATTAATTCTTAAAAGTAATACCACACTTACTGCAACATTACGTTAAATTAAAGACTAGTGGCAAAAGCAGTGTCGAAGCAGTGCAGAGACGTGCAACATTCAATCATCAACCGGATAGGCGAGAGACAAAAATCCATTGCGATTGCCAAAATAAACTAGCTTGTTTGCGTGTTATATTTTCGAATTAGCACCTCTGTACTGATTAACTAATTGTAAAAGGCAAACCTCTGTGCGACATTTGTATGTAAATGCATTGCGATATACAAACAGACAGATGACTCTACTCTTGTAATTGTGTTAAGGCTACGTACGTTTTGTGCTTTCATTTGTTTTCTGTTGAGTTTAAAAAGGTTGGAAATACGGATTTTGGCAACTCGTTGTGTAGATGGAACACGAGATTAACTTGTGGAGGCAGTGTGGTATTAGTGTTAAGACAAATACCACATATAAAAAACACATATTATTTATGTGTAAGTTTATCAATCCTATACTAAATAATAGACATGTTAAATGTGTGATTGAGCCGGTTACGAGATCACATCTTTTAATAAAAAAAATTTAAATCTTGACCAAAAAACTGTCCATACTCTGCGAATGGACAAATGATAAAAGAAATATAAACATTTAATCATGAATTAAATTATTATTATTATCACTATCACGCAACAATCATTTTGATTTTATCTAGAGCACTAATACCATTAATTATTATTTGTTTGTTTTCTACTAACGAAACATTAAATTAAGAAATCTAAAAAAGAAATATTAAATAACACTTTACACCAAAACAAACCCGCTTTGTTATCGGTGTAAAAGTATAATTATTTATTATTCTACGCTTGACACGAATTTCTTTTTTCGGTTTTTCTTTGACATGTGATTGTTTAATTGCCAAGAAACCACTCATTATAAAGTTATATATAACCAAATGTACATTATATCATTACAGATTGAAAACAAATGTTTACGTATTCGATTATAGGGAATCGGACAAAAAATAACTAATTAGTGAGTCAGATAGATTTCCAAAAAATATTGAACACATGTTTTTTTAATTCACAAACAAAAAACGACGATGATACATCGCTTCGAAAACTCGTGAACTCCTCGAAAACGTCACATATCAGTACATTTTTACCTACAAATGACGTCACAACCCCCACTTATGATCTTTGAGGCGTTGTAACTCCGTCAATTTTTATTAATTTGAAAAAACAAAAACCATGTATCTAATATTTTTCGATAATCTAACTGACGGACTAATTAGAATCATATTTTTTTAACCCAGTCCGATCCCCTGTTAATAAATTAATTAAAAAATTATAATGACGGTGCGGAGGGCGCAGTGACTGAGCGATTGAACTGCTTCTCTGCGCGTCGCGGGTTCGATTCCTGCACGGATCAAATATTTATGTAAACTACTGATAGTTGTTCCGGGTCTGGGTATTTATGTATGTGAGTTACAAAGTTTGTAAACGCACCCACGACACAGGAGAAATTCCTAGTGCTGGGCAAAGTTACTAAAATAAACATCATCATCTGCCTGAATTTTCAGTCAGTCTGGAAGCCAAGCCCAACCTAGTTGAGGTTGGGCTCGGCTTCCAGACTGACTGACAGACTGACTGAAACAAATTTCCGTGCGTTCAAGCATTTTTGTAATACCTATTATTGGAATCAAATATAACAGCTCACAACTTAGGACCCAGTAATATTAATGACAATAACATCCGTGGTGCTAGGCAACTGGGCTTATCCCAGTTGTAGACGTCCCTGTGAACCTATTGGCCTTGTTCTGTTCTGTCTCCTGCTGATATGGGAAGGAAAGTGGAAATAATGTTTTTCCTACTCCTCCGCTATTCTTTTCTGATCAATTTCGTTGCGGGATCCAAGACAGTTAAATCATTTCTCTGGGACTTCGTCGAAAGCTTCATTGTCTCGGCGCTTTTCTTGTTCCACTGTTGATTCGTTTCGGTTTCGGTTTTCGTCGGTTTAGGAATAGCTTGGCGAGGTTGTCCCATTTAAAAAAAATAAGACTGACTGAATACAGTTTAACACCAGTATTGTAGATGGAGCGCCTATCTGACTTTCATAGCCTTATCAGTATTAGGTAATGTGATACTCCTTGATATGACTGGTTGTCAGACTTTCGGACATGGACAAGTAAAATGCTGGTTTTCAGATGCATCCAGTCAGATTCGAAGCCAACCACAACATGGTTGAGGAAAGGCTAGGTAGATGATAAGCTTAAACAGAAAAAAAACTCGAATATCTGTGTTTTATGAAATACGCTGCGGTATACGGCTTATCAGAACGATTTGTTTCAATGACGTCACATTAACATGAAGATAAGGATACGATCATCGAGCTATTCGAAAAGCGTAAACTGTGGCTGCTACTGTGATGTAATAAGATGCTATACATTCAGAAGTTTACTATAAGAAAGGATTTATGTACGACAGTTAGTCTCTGCGTTACCCACAACGTGTTTCGGTTTTAAAATTATGATTGGCTTTTAATTTAAATGTTCATTAGAATGAGTGTTAAAATTATGGTTTGTCCGAATCGCACTTTAGGGGGTTTTTTGATATTTGTTTGAAATTTAAAGACCTTCAGTATTTATGTTGTCGAGATGACGAATTTTTCATATAAATCAAACAAATAAATAAACCATTTGATACGCTTGAAAATCCTTTGAAGTCAGATATTAATGCGAGTTACTCAATTGCTATGTAGGTTTCTTTTAATTTTAGAACCATATTAAAACAAAGTAAGTGTAATATAATATAATTAATACATATCTCCGAGTTCATGAAAGGTTACCCATTATTAATTTGAAATATAGCCACATTTAGAATTGATTTGGTAGTTTGAAGTTTGGACAAGGTTTAAGCATTAGTGGAATCAGGTTCAGTCTTAATTAAGGTTATATTTTTAGAGACAGTCTATGTCCATTTACGATTGAACAGTATCGTAGTTGGAACGGCTGCGGCCGTCTAGGAAACGTGGTTTTGTAACCGGTTTCTGTGAAGGCATTTTTTAAACTACTACGTAACTGATTTTGAAAGAGTAATTATCTGATGTCCCTCAAAGCTGTCTACGAAAGAAGAAAGTGAAAAAAGTAGCTTTTCATTATAGTTACAAAAATCATTAAAATACTACCTGATGAAAATTGGTAAACTATAAAGAGTAACATCTCGTCAGTTTTTAATTAACTAAAAAATATTATAGTTAAAACAGAAAAAATAAATATTGACAACAAAAGGACTAATTGATAAATTATGATTAATAGACAATAAGACCTGGAGGACATTACCCATTACCATTACCCAACCAAAGTTGCTGACAACTACAGCGCAAATGAGTGTTTTATTATTTCTGTACCTATTCGGCAAACAATTTAAGTAAAGGAACAAAGACAAGAACCTGCATATACCTAATCGCTTTTAATTATAATTTATTTTTACTGTTCTTCTAGGCAAAAACATAATTTTAATAATAGCCTTCTTATTTTCATAGCACTAAAAAGAAAAAGCTCGTTGGCACCGAGTGTACTTTTAAACGCAGGTACAGGTCTGAACAAAACACTTCCTCCACTCAACATTTTCTCACATAATTATTTTTACTTCACAGGACTACATTTGCTAAATTAAAATAATCTCACCCTCATATTACGGCATGCTAGCGAATATTTTTTTTTGTAAAGGTATTTTAATTTTTCTGACCATGCTGTGCACCCTTAAAAATTGTCATGGAAGTAAATTGGACGCTAGATGTGGCAGGAGATTTTAGCTGAGTACGGTTTTTATTTATATCATGGGGAACCACAAAGGATCTTAATACAATTTATAATTTACTTTCGATCGGTTATAATGCCCAACGAAATTAACCACAACATTTCAATGGAAATTTATTTACGTACATACATACGATTTCCCAGATATGGGGGTAAGCAGGAACCTTTCTTTCGTCCACGTTTATAAATATAATAGACCAATAGACCACGGACAATGACCCAATCAAGAGGCTAAGTGCGGATAAAAACCCAGTTAATAAACGAAACGCCCACCGAATGCAAGCGTATACTATAAAAAACATCGTTTGCGATTCAATAGACAACTTGTTAAAAATCCCCTAAACATAAAGCGCATAGTAACTATGAACACGCTCAGCTAAGGTTCAACCTAGAAGCTCTAAGATACCTACTTAGCATAGGTGATGGAGTTCGATGTTTGTGTTCTGTAATCTGCTTTTACTTGAGCACGGTAAACATTAACCTCACCTGCGGCATATAAAGGGATCGGGTGCAATGCAGCTTGGATCAACCTCGTCTATTCGTCGAGCAATAAGAAGTGTATTAAAGGTGATAGTTTAGTAAGTGGGCTCTAAATTAAGAAGCTCGAGAGGTACTAGGCCTTTTCAAAGCAAGACCAGCGCCGGTTGCGAGCGCCGTGCCGGTTGCGCGCGCCAGTCACGCGATTCAATGCCCATCACAGACTTTTCTATTAATAAACCTAAAACGATATTAGCAGATTATCAACCAATGTCGATGTTTGAACTAGCTAGCAACTTTAGTTGCACGGTTTACATCCCTATTATTTTGAAAATGAGCTCTGGTAATATGTGTTTACAATATAGATCCTTCTAAGTAAGTATTTTTAAAACTCATTCCCAAGTTTGAATGTATTTTTTTTAAATACTGACACAACATCGATTTTATTCCAAGCCCGCCATGTAAATGTCATGTGTCAAACCGCTTCCAGCGCCCACACGCCGTTGTACAACTAATTCCCTGTGTACAGAGTGTCGGAAATTAAATTAGAATAAACAAAATTAAACAGTTGGCCCCATTCGCTTCGACTTTCAAAATTACCGTATTTAGGGGATTAAATGCCGCCCCCAATGTTAATAATACGGGATTTTAGGCCTAAAAAGTATATTGTTCTTTTCGTAAGCCATGCGTAATTTTACTAATTATTTCATTAGCATAGAATTAATTCTTGGTTTGAGTTCCTCGTATGTTTGAAATTGGCTAAATCTGTTTGTGTGGTTGGCATCTTGTTACTAAATCAGGCTTAATTTTATTTTTGTTCCACATTTTTTTACAAATGTCTGTCCCATTTAAACATAACTGGTGAAATCTGGGTGGACGAATAAATAAAAATCTGCCTAACCCTTCCGGGATTACAGGCGTGATGTTGCTATGTAGGTCCCGGTTTGCTGTCTCTGGTAATCTGCTGACGCCTCCACAGAGGTTATTTATGCTCCATTCTTTTTTCAAAGTATATAAGTAAACAAACGGGGGCAGCAATTACCCATTACGGCCCTCCAAACCCCTAATGAGGCTCCGAAGCATCGTAACCCTTTTTAGATACTTGAAAATTTCCAACTTTAATTAAAAATGCCAATATTATAAGTAAAAACCGCAATATGGGTCCCACAACTTTGTTTGAAACTTATTAAAAGGAACAAAAATATTTAGAGCTAGTACATATCTTTTGTTCTCGTTTGAAGACAATATTTTCTACCTCTCACAATGAGAAATATAAAAGAATATTTCTCCCAATAACACAAACGGCCGCTGACAAAGAAAATCTTTTGACTCAAAATTTACGTCGAATATTGCTAAACAAAGCGAAAAATTATTTTTCCAAATGTCGTAATCTTTGCGTGTGTATTGCTTTAGCTTTATACATTGCTTTGTTTATTCGTGTGTACGAAGTTTCAGTTGTTAGTGACGCGGCAATGTTTAACAAGTGCCGCGGTTTGAACAAGTGAGCTTTGCGCATGTATAGAACATAGTGCAACAGATAATTTTCCCGAGAGCGTCAAATTCAGTGTAGTTTGTGCCGTCGCGGGAGCTACGCGCCTCGGTTCGGCTTCATGTGAAGTTTCCTTCGCCTATCGGTGTTACGAAATTTGAAAATCGAACGCTTTTGTTTAAGAAGTGGCAGTTTTGTTTATGGACAAATGTTTCTGGGTTATTTTTGAGGTGAGTCCATTTTTGTATTTTTTTTTTAATAGAGTTATTGCAATTAGTGCCATTGGTATTATAAAAAAGTTTGAATTAGGATAAGTTTTATTCACAGGGATTTTTCTGTAGCGGTAAAAAAATCAGTTTTAAATTCAATGCTAAAAATACCTGGCCATGTGGAACTGAAACAATTACGTAACATATATTTATTTTTCATTTAAAAGGCTTTAAAATTGGTTTTTGGTTGTTTTTTTTTGTTATTTCTTAGAAAACTCACAAAAATGTCTCATAAAATTAAAAACACATTTCCCATCCGTGACAAATTGAACCTGAAAACCTTAAACACTCGATTCAACTGAAAACGGAACCAGTAATCCGCAGCTTAAGCCCCGGGACACATTAAGAGCCCTAGATTTATTATATAAGTAATTCCACGGGGTCGTTTCAGCCGTCGCTTGATCTTAGCTTAGAGGGGGTAACAGGGGAGCGAAATGCTCTTCGTGTGCTACACACTTATTGTGTAAGATGATATTACAGTCACGCACTATAATGCGCTGCGCATTATTTTGGTTCCTGCTATCAAAAAGCACTTATCTCGTTTTTCCTTGGAGTAATGACTCCAAGGAAAAACGAGATATATTTCCAGTCTTCTTACCTTACCAACGAATGCGTTGGTAAGGTAAGAAGACTGGAAATATGATAAATAGTTTCAACAAGGAGTGTCGTATTATGAAGTTAATGAGCTGTGGGGGACAGATAGGGAGTCGCTCCATGTAATATATATTCAGCTACATCCGCTAAGACTGGCAGCCGACCTCAATATAATAGGGTATTTCACCAAAAAATCTAATGAGTCCGTCTGTTAGATTATCGAAAAATATTGGATACGTGTTTTTTGTTTTATAAAAATTTTAAAAATTGACGAAAATAAAACGTGTCCAATATCATGAGTGGGGGGCTTTTGACGTCACTTTGTGGGTAAAAACGTACTAACCTTGTGACGTCACACGACTTGACGCGACTTTTCGAAGCACTGTATCGTCTTCATCTTTTGTTTATGTGAAAAAAGAAAATCTGCAATGACGGACAAATTAGATTTTTTGGTGAAATACCCTAATATGACTATAATCATGATGTTAGATTGTACCACTATGTTGTCTACGGAAAAGAAAGCCGTAAAACTATACGACTTTATGATCCGTACCATGAAGCAACACTTGATATTTTGATACAGATTTGTTGCTGGTGACGACGAATTTCGGGAGTCTAGCTGTTCTGAATGGGTTATAATGCTGCTAGACAATAGATTGGTGATTTCAAGTAGATTGCAGATTGAAAGGTCTTCCTACTTTTTATATAAATGCATTGAGAGACCTTAGAGGTTTGTATTGATCAATGAAGGGAGATGAACATATAGTGAGCGATTCTTAGAACGTTGAGTCCTAAGAATTGCTCCTCGGATCAGGTGTTCATTAAGTTCATTAGGATTTTTTGAAATCTGTCGGTCTCAATGGTTACTGGTTCTACTTTTGTGATACCTACTTAAAATTTTACAAACAGTGTTTGTGCTTTGTAATCAGCAGGTTTTCGTTTTCAATTTGATTCGTTACGCTCTGCCGTGGAACACAAAGACTTTCATTTGTTTTCCACCAGACAAAACTACTACTTTAACAATTCAGTTTGTTGAAGCTCGTTTGGTAGTAGTTTTTGCCAGTGCTCGAACAAGTTAATAAGTATATAGCCAGCTGACATGCATTTACTTTTAAGATTATTCAGATAAATTTACCATTTTCATCAGTCGCTTAATGCTAAGCGCTTTATGAAACAAAATTGCAATTAATATTTTTAGTGTAATAGAATTATACAGATTTCTGTTTGCTTGAAGCTTGTTCCACCTAGTCGGTTGCTGATTTCACGCTGTCAGCAGCGTGATATATTATAATACCTTTACGTTTTTTAACTCAGTTGGTTGTTTCAAGGTTTGGATGTTTCAGCGTGCGTGACTACCTTTTTTATTTTTTGGCGGGTAGAACATCATCGAATAACCCCTCCCGCTCTGTGAGTGTCAGACTTCTACTGACTAAAAACCACCCATGTTCCTTCTTAGCCTTTTATGTCGAGGCCACTGTATCTCTTGCCCGTGCGTGACTACCTTGCTCATCTATTTAGCTAGGTTTAAGAGTAATCAAAAGCTCATGCTATTATTATGAGGGAAAGACACGGTCGCCAGCGTCCCCTGAGTTTCTGCGAACGTATCTTGAAACTCTATTTTAGACATTGGAGATTGGAGACGAAAACATAAGAATCCTGTATGTTGAGAAAATGAGGGAGCATGTAAAAGCCTGAAAATACCTTGCGTTAATACTCATACATAAACTTAGATGTTTAAACCACAGCCTGAAGTCTGGGAGAAACTTTTGTCTGAATGGCAATGTATGTGGGATTTTTCCATCAAGGGCCGATACCTCCACCAGTTCCTTCCCACCGTTCGTGAGCGGCTGGCCAGGACATGGCTGGAGGTGGATCACTGTGTTGCCCAATTTCTCACAGGTCATGGTAACTTTAAGAGTAAATTATTTTCCTTCAATTTGTTGCCTCGCCTTTCTGTCAGTGTTCTTCATCTGACTGCGAATATGAACAACCTGCTTAAGACATTTTTCGGGAGTGAAGTCTTTGGCAAAACGAACGCCATATTATGTTGGATAGTGTACAGGTTACATCCGGAGTTATTTATTGTACGGATCTTGTAGAAACTAGAATAAATTTCTGTGTCTTCAAGCGTTTATGCCATACCTATTATTAGAATGTTGTAAAACAGCTCACAACTTTGGACCCAATAATATGAACGACAATATTATATGTGGTGCTAAGGAACTGGGCTTATCCCAGTTGTTTACGTCCCTTTGTAACTATTGCCCTTGTTTTATTCTGTCTCCTGCTGATATGGAAGGAAGTGGAAATTATGTTTATCCGACCATTCTGCTATTCTTTACTGATCAATTTCGTTGCGGGATCCAAGACATTTAAATCGTTTCTCTGGGACTTTATCGAGCTTCATTGTCACGGCGCTTTTCTGGTGGTCGCGGCCACTATTACTTCTGTGTAGCGGGATTGTCCCAAAGATAACCTCAATTATTTTCCTATGGGGCGAACTATGTTTTGCTGCAGAGGCTTTTGAAGGAAATTCTTTATTTATTACTTCATAGGACTGAAAAAATCCCCTGCTCAACAACAAAAATAACGCAATGAATTTTGTTGAACCGTTTTTGAGATGTTTTTACACTTACGTTTTTTATAGAGCTCGCCTAATAATAACTGCCACTCTGGTCGACCTTCAGGCTAAGCTACGCTTGCCTCGGTTTGCGAGTTTCCCTCGAAAAGCACGTTAGCTGTTAGTCCCGGCTGCCATATATAGATCTTTGGCAGTCGTTACGTAGTTAGTGATCTGAAATTTTGACAACCAGTCTTACAAAAGGCTATCTAGTATTAACTGGGTTGTAAAGGCCATTTAGGCAGTCGCTCCATGTAAAATATTGTTATTCAGCTGCATCTGGTTAGACTGGAAGGCGATCACAACATAGTTGGGAACATGCTATGCAGATTTTATTTATTTATTTATAACTAGCGGACCTGACAGACGTCGTCCTACCCGGACAGTAGCGGGTACGATCCGCCATTTATTGAATTCATTTGTTACAAAAAATGTGATAAATGAAGAACCGCTCGACCGATTTTGTGCAAACTTCACATACCATCTACTAAATAGTCCAAATAAAGCCTAAATATTTGGTTTGGTTAGGTGAACCCGTTCTTGAGTTATAAAATTACAATGAAAAGTGGCATTTATTTTTATATATACATATATTGATAATTATTATAACGAATAGGCTTGCGTTTGATCTAAACTCACCTGATGTGAAGCAAAGACGCGGTATAAGCACGCCTTGACTAAAACCGATTCACTCGAACTTTGACGATACCTGATTATAATGATCGAGGATACACACCGGTGTAAGCAAACGTAGAGGTTAGCGAAACTATGAATGGCCTCGTTGGTCTAGTAGTTGCAAGCGCGAGTACTGAGCATGAGGTCCTGGGTTCGATTCCTTGTGTCGGGCAAAGTGTTATTGGGTTTTTCATCAGGAATTTCAGTAACAGCCGCGGAGACTAGATTTGTGCCGGGTTGATGGTAATAGGCTCGACCCCTATACATGGGACATACACATAATTGGAGAAATGTGGGTGTACTATTCGGTACACCTCTGCCTAACCCTTTGGGGATTACAGGCGTGATGTTATGTTATGAATGGCAATTTAAGATGTTTCATTAGCTCAGATGAAACTTCGTAACGAAGGAGTGGGCACAGGATGCAGTTTATCAATTTGTTTTAGTTCTATCACCACCTACGTTTGTCTCGTAACATCAAGACGAGGTGACATTCTTATGGATTAGTCATTGGGTTTAAAGTTCAACCAACGCTATTTCTCTTAACGTGGCTTGACTATGTGTAAGCAGCATTGCCGATTTTGAGCGTTTTATGAACCTTATCATCTGCTTAGGTATTTAGCTGAATGGTGGTATTTTACATGGAGCGACTGCTCATCTGACCTCAACGATCCAGTTACTATTGGGTACTATGATACCCTATATGGTTAGGTCGACTTGACTCTGTTTCAACAGCGTAATTAATTATGAGTGTAGGACACTCATAATTAATTACGCTGTTGAAAAACCTTAAAAAAATAATAATAATTTCAGATCAATTTTAGACAGATAGTCTCCTGACATATCCCGTCGGGGCTGTGGGTTGTCCGAAAGAGATACCGCGGTCTCGACACAAAAGGCTAAATAGGAACATGGGTGGTTTTTAGTCAGTAGAAGATTTCCAACAATCCGAAAAAATGAAATTTGGGATGGTTTTACCGATGAATCTGGTGACAACAAAGATTATACTGACATCGCTTCAATTCGGTTATCGATCATTAATAAGATAAAGTAAACTTAGTCATTCAAGTATGTGAAGCACGACATACAATGACTTAACCACATCATTATATAATTTTATGCAATTCTATGGATAAGTTGTACGTCCTTTTTTTTGTTGATAGTGGTGTTTATCAGTGGAAACTTGTAAATGGCCGTAAATACATTTTATATACGAACACTTTTTATTATAATTATTGGCTGTAAGTTTCCGAAGAATTAAATACTCGGTTCAGTTTTTACGAGGTTCGCATTGTACTTAAGAAGTTCCACCAACTAGAGGCCGCAACTGCTTAGATACGTTATTGAAAGCGATATTACGACCCATCGTGAAAAGGAAAGCTCTATCTTCTGTACTTACAGCGTGTATGGAAACTGAATGTACACAAATATTTGAACGACCTACATTCAAAGTAAATCTCGAGTATGGATGCTTGTATGTTAGCATCCGAAACATGAAATAGCTACTAGGGCTCCATTTAATTATGCAAGCAATTATGGTTCATATTTAAACGTTGCTTAGCAGTAGGTTTTGAGTGTAATATTGGCGTACCGGCAATAATTAATAGGAGATTAAACGTTTGATTTGGCCAAGCTCAGAATAATTAAATATTTCTAAATTTGAATGAGTATAAAGTATCTACTAATTAGGAAAAGCCAGGAGATTTGAAATAATGAGGTGCTTATGTTTGCTAACATTGGTTAATAATTTTATACAAGTACATTTTATTTGAATAAAGAGGCCTCCCACTTTATTTACGTCGTTATGTTTTCTAGGAACTGGAGCTTTGGCTGAAATTTAACATAATCCTTTATTTCACAAGTTTTCTGTTTGACTACTTACCACATAAGCCGCAAAGTTCATTAAGATGATTTTTGTTCAAAGGATTCATCCCAGGACTCCATCCCAGCCTGCTCAATAGGGATATTTACTGACTTACAAAAATATGATTCTAATTGGTCCGTCTGTTAGATTATCGAAAAGTATTGGATAGGTTTTTTGTTATATCAAATCAATAAAAATTTACGAAGATAAAACGCGTCAAAGATTCGAGGGCCCCGGGGGTTGTGACGTCACTGACCGCTAAAGAATGTCATACTAATGTCTCATGATCTCTGATGTCACACGAGATTTCAAAGCACTGTATCGTCTTCATTGTTTGTTTACGTGAAAAAAGAAAAAATACGTGTCCAATATTTTTTGGAAATCTATCTGACGGACTAATTAGATTTTTTTTTTGTTAACTACCCTATTCCTATTTGCCAGGTCAAATCGCCGGTATTTTTCAAGGTGGCCGGATCCCTCCCGTAGATTCTTCGCTCCCTTTGCCACGCCGTGACCTCGACCGCTACCGTAATCGAGGGTAGACGGGCTGCCGGATACTAGGGGCTATTTCTGTGTTGCATTTATTTTCATTAAGGGGCTCCACGGAAGATATATAATGGTGCTATTCTCAACGTCCGACACCATGCAGTACACGTTCAGTGATTCTGAGTTCGAGTTTACGGATGAAGTACCGCCCTAATATTTTGTTGTTTGCTGCGTACTTAGTAGAGACCTTTGCTTATTATACATAATTATCTTCTTCCCCATTGTTTTCGCACAAAATCACACTCTTTTTCGTAGTCTGCCTTTTGGAGGAGGAATCATCGAATGACTCTTCCTGCTCTGGGCAGAGCGGTAGGGAGTTTCAGACTTCTACTGACTAAAAACCACCCATGTTCCTTCTTAGCCCTTTGTGTCGAAGTAGCGGTATATTTTTCGAGCAACTCGCAGCCACGAACTGATTATCAGCATCTTAATAATATATATTAATTTCTTCTTCCACATTTCTGTTTTTGCAGAAAATCACACTGTGGTGAAGAGGTTGAGAGCCAAATCCAAAACTTGTTTTAATCTTTCACTTTTCATTAGGTTCTTGACAAATACACAATAGTTTTCAAATTATGTTAATTAAGTACATGTAGAAATAATTATGTTTATTTTAATGATCCCGTTATAACTGTGGACGATGTGGAACGTACAAGCTGAAGATGGCAACTCGTTGGGCGCGAATACGATGCTACGCGTTTAGACGCGCTAGTGACGTGCGTATATCGCATCGACTAAATCTTAGTGTTGGGATTCCAACACACACTTTTTCCCGCAGTCTGCCTGCCAGTAAAACAAAGATTAAATGAAGTCCTTAAATTACTTCACAAGCTTTTTCTCATATCACAGTTACCCAATACACTCTCAATCATACGACGATTAACTCCAAAGGACACCATTTATTCGCGTACTTCATAAAAAGGACCCGAGTGTATCGTATACACCTCGTAGAACCCTCATTTGTTCACTTGACTGAGTTCCAGTGCTATCTTGACCCTAAAATAATGAAGATGGACTAGATCAGGGATGGTAGACATTTGGTTCACAATAGCGTGTAATTTTTATGATATTTTTCGGAGATGTTCTGAGGAAGTAAAAGTAAAATGTACATACAAGAATAACCTTTATTCTTTTCTAATTCAACCTTTCGCCACCCAGGTCTCTTCCAATATAAACTCATTACTGTAACAATAATAAAAGGACATGAAGGATGTGAGCTCTGTAATCATAATGTCAATAGTCATTTCAGCTAATGGCTTAATTGCCGAGGGCTTTGACGAATATCCGAGAAGGCTCTTGTTAACCAGCTGGTTCAAGAGATTGGTTCAAAAACCGGTACTCCTGGACATGACTCATATTACTAAGAGGTTCCTGTCTCTGGAGCTCTCACCGTTGGTAGCTGGGACCCGACACCAGTGGACTACTATTGTTCATATTCTCTCATGCTTTCTTTATAAATTATTTTAGGTTAAAATATTGAAAGTATTATTAATGTGTATAGATATGAATTAAGAATAAAAATCTGATAAACCTCAAGGGAAATAAATTGTGTGAAAGATTTGATTTCCGTGCGTCCGTGCGTTCAAGCATTTTTGTCATACCTATTATTGGAATCAAATATAACAGCTCACAACTTGGGACCCAGTAATATTAATGACAATAATATCCGTGGTGCTAGGCAACTGGGCTTATCCCAGTTGTATACGTCCCTGTGTGCCTATTGGCCTTGTTCAGTTCTGTCTCCTGCTGATATGGAGGGAAGTGAAAATTATGTTTTTCCTACTCCTCCACTATTCTTTTCTGATTAATTTCGTTGCGGGATCCAAGACAGTTAAATCGTTTCTCTGGGACTTCGTCGGGCTTCATTGTCTCAGCGCTTTTCTTGTGGTCGCCACTCTGGCTTACAGGAGTTACAGTGGTTTGGGAATAGTGTAGCGGGCTTGTCCCAATTTTTTTTTTTAATTTTTATAAGATTTGATTTGCTTCAACATTTAATTTCCCTGGTTTTATCATTTCCACCAAGTTTTTTAAAACAAAATTAAGAAAACGGAAAACTTCGACGGGCCACGACGTTATTGGTTTATTTACACGTGCCAAAAGTTCTCGATCCCTGGACAAGAAGGAACAATAAGCCAACGGCTTGACAGAACTCAGGTATCAAAATGGAAGGCCGGACCTCATAACTTTCCTGAATACTGTTGTAAATTCTTAGTGTTATTCAACCGTTAATAAGTTCAAGTGTTCACAAGATAGTTGTTTAGTTTGATTTTAGGTTATTTAATTAATAGGTCATTTAGTATTAATCTTAGCAGATGATTCAACCGACATCTGTTTCTCATCATCATCATCAGCCTATAAATTGTTCGTCGTGACGTTGAGCTTCTTGAGTTATAAGTCGAGCTCCACGATAACTGACAAATGCTTGCACTGACTGGACGGGTCCACTCAAATCTGTGTGGTGCTTTCTTCAAAAGACCATCTCAGACACTAATCTGCATGGTCTTCATGTGTGTATTATACCTTATTGTTAACCCAAATGATTTTAAAAGAGTAACTTTTGGAGTTTCTTGCCGGTTCTTCTCCTTAGGAATCGACCAATGCACCGAACCGTGCCCCTTTTTACCGAGGTTTTATAAGTGCCCATGTAGGCCTATGTGAAATAAAAATAATTTGATTTTGATTTTAAAAATGTTCCCACTGCAGGGACTCAGGCTTCCTCTCTAAGAGAGGGATGGGCTATAATCCACCACGCGGGCCCAGTGCGGGTTGGTATCTGTTAATGTAACGATATAAACTAAGCTTTGACTGAGAATAACTTGAACCAGGGTTTGAAATAATAATTATAAAACAATAAAGTATACCGACGAAGTCCGAGAGAAACGATTAGTAATAGGGTATTTCACCAAAATAATCTAATTAGTCCGTCCGTTACATTATCGAAAAATATTGGATGCGTGTTTTTTATGTTATCAAATTAATAAAAAATGACGAAAATAAAACGTGTCAAAGATCATGAGTGGGAGCTTTTGACGTCACTTTGTGGGTGAAAGAGTACTAGCTTTGTGACGTCGCACGACTTGACGTGACTTTTAAAGCACTGTATCGTCTTCATCTTTTGTTTAAGTGAACAAAAAAAAATACGTGTCCATTATTTTTTGAAAATCTATCTGACGGACTAATTATATTTTTTTGGTTAAATACCCTATTGTAAAAGCGTCTTATTATTCGATAATTATCAAAGAAAATATCCAACTGGGTTCGAATCTTGATAATTTCGAACCCTGCGGCCCTGCTTTGAGCTATGCAGGAATTACTCGACGCCTGTCACGACATTTGGATAATATAATTCAAGAAACTGTGTTAAATAAATTAGTTCAAGATGAGGAACAGAATCGGAAAAGAAACGAAATTGTTTATCTTTAAAAGAAGCTGTGAAATGTTTCGTCTCTCGTTATTTAATATTAGTCCAATTGGCCGTGTCTGTTATCTGTCAGTTCGAAGACAGATTAAAACTCGGAAAATCTTCTACAATTTAAACATTATTAATACATTTATGAGGTAAATAAGGAAGCTTGATTTGTCGATTGAATTTGTTTCGTAAAAAAGTATTTATGTAGTCGCTTTTTAGGTCCGTTAGTACATAGAAGTTCCATTAAATTTTGTTAACAATCCATCAATGGACAACAGCGACCGCTTTTGTGTAAAACCTATTCATAAAATATATTACCTTGTTCATAATGAACGGGATCTAAAATATCAAAGCCAATGTACATAGAGCGACACACCAGCCTAAACAGATCCAGTATAACCTGACTTGGATTTATATGAGCTTCCCGTTTATTGAGAATTTAGTGTTCCTATACTGGTTTTCCAAAGCTTGATTGGTCGTGCCTAGTAAATACCTTTTCATACATTTAAGTACTGAATGTGACCTGGCTTTATTATTTTTATACACATCAAATAATACCAAAGAGACGATTGATAGATGGAATAATAATTAAGTGAAAGATGATCCCGAAGGTAGCCATGCACGCTGCAGTGGGCCTGGCTGGTTATTTTTACCCGTTAGGTATCTACACAGGTAAACTGGACCGTGTATATTGCAAAACTGTGCAAGTGTACATGAAAGCCTAAGTCCGCTCAGGTTTACACGTACAGCAGGGCTATTGCGTATCTTTTAAATGTCAGTGGCTATCGTATTGTGTCCATCAATTAACTGTCAAAATATTAATGGTTCCATTTTGTACTAAATCATAACCAATTTGACAGTTAATCCATGGACAATATACGATAGCCACTGACCTTTAAAAGATACGCAATAGCCCTGCAGATCATCTGTATATTAAAACTTGTCAGAAACATCCTAGCGTGTATGCAGGCGCCTTAATGATACCTGATGATAATCACCTGATGGTTATCTAAATACTATTTCTAATATTTTATTTCTAGGTTGTTCTATCTCACTCCTTAACAAAGGCCTTTTATTGTTAATTTATCTTTTTTTTATTTTGTCCTGTGCAAGTAAAACAAATATAAGTGAGTGTACCTTTTCATTCTTTACGGTACAATAATTGTAAAGTTGGTAATAGAGAACACGCTTCGTTCATCCTCAATGTGCTGGAGTCCAGGCAGGATTAATGATGATGACATTGTATTTTAATAGCTTTTACGAGTGCCAGCAAAATTTGTTGTCATTGTTAAGTTGTTTCTGTTTCCGTTGGCTGTTCTTGTTGTTGACCATGAAAATATCAAGAGGTCACAAAGAAACAAGAGCACATTCATGGTTGCATAGAATAAAATAATAGTGTATTTTATTTGTTTTAATATATAGATATTAAAACAAATAAAATACACTATTATTTAGAAATACAGTGTGTGCCTTCAATACTAGTTTAGAAAGAAAGAAAGAAAGAAAACATATTTATTTGGCACATACCATAAGTACACACAACAAAAAATACAAAAACTAGAAACTAAACAGGGAACAAAAAAAAAAGATATAAAATTGTGTGTCTCACGGGGGCGCCAAATAGGTCCAGTTCAGCAAACTGCCGAGCAGCTAGTGCCCGACGCTGGTGGACGCTGGACGCTGGCGCTTAGCAATAGTGCTAAGCTAGTATTGAAGGCACACACTGTATTTCTGCTATAAATAGCACTTACATACATATATATACTCACGCCCTTTTGACATGAAAGCACGGAACGCCACCTGCTATGATCCAGCACCTAAATTTAAGGTATAACCAATAATCAGGAAATGTCATCATGATCATCTCCAGAGTATTTTCATTAAGGTGGAAGCTCACATCTGGCCCGCGAAATTCTAATTTTCTTACGTTTTTGGCAATTTGCAGGCCAGTGCTTGGTTGTATGTTTATGAAAATTTGATTTGCGACTGTAAGACGTATGAAGTTACCGAATTATAACCATCAAAATTACTAACTACTAAAGAACGACGACTAAATTACTAAAGAATGACTTTTACATGCAAAAATCAATCTTGACATGAAAATGAACTTGGAGGGTTGTATTGATAATTAACATACAACCAAGCACTGGCCTGCAAATTGCCAAAAACGTAAGAAAATTAGAATTTCGCGGGCCAGATGTGAGCTTCCACCTTAAGTATTTTCAGTCTAACTTGATCTACTTGAATGAATACTAGTCTTTTACATACAGCGACTGCTTATTCAAGCAGCGGTGGCCCAGCGGTGGCGGCCCTGACTTATGAACAGTAAGTCGTGGTTTCGAACCCAGGCTGATGCACTACTTTGTGAAATTTATTTCATCTCCGTTGCTCTGAAAACGGTGAAGGAAAACATAGTGAGAAAACACAAATTCGAAAATATGTTGTGACTGGGCACGCGTGGTAGATCCCCATCCGCCCATCCCTCTCCTAAAGAGGAGGCCTGAGTTCCGGCGGTGGGAAAATTATAGGCTGATGATGATGATGACTGCTAATCTAACTTCAACAATCCAGAAGATAACTAGTGAACATTAGCCTCTAAGCAAAACTAACAAAAAAGTACCTAAGAGGCAAACCCGTAACCAAGCTAGTATTGAAAATAAAACATTTAATATTAACGGCTATAATAGGCACGCTTTTTTTTTTTTTTTTTTGGTGGGTGTAAAATCATCGAATAACCCCTCCCGCTCTTGGGCAGAGCGAAAGGGAGTGTCAGACTTCTACTGACTAAAAACCACCCATGTTCCTTCTTCGCCCTCTATGTCGAGGCCGCGATAACCGTTGGACTACCCGCGGCCCCGACAGGCGTCGGCCCTTTCGGGCCCCTCCCATGTTGCTGACATCTCTTTGAGGCGCGCGTGGAACACGAACGCGCCGTCGACACGGCCTGTTTTCGTCGTGAGACGGACGGACGGCGAGTTAGCCCATCACTCACCATCCACAGGCACGCGTCTACGGTGGCCGGAGGTCATCGCGGGACCCCCGACGCCCGAAGCGCCTCCCGCGGCGGCTGGGACGAGAGGTTCTCTCCCTCTCGCGTTCCGCCACCTCCTTCGCCAGCATCACTGCTTCGCAGAAGGAGGCGACGGCGTCCCATTCCTCCTCGCCCCGGACCATGGCTTGCACCAGGGCCGGGCGCGAGAGGTCGCCGCCGCCGATCGCCGCTACGAGAACACGGTGGGGCTCCGCCCAAGCGGGGCACACCTCCACTGTGTGCTCCACCGTGTCCTCCGGCCGATAATAGGCACGCTTCGAATACATTTTGGACTAAATAAATCTGTCAAAATACTTTGTTTATTACACACTGTTCGCATATTGCCTTTCAGAATTTTAATTCAGAAGACATTAGGGTACACAGCCTACAGCCGGAAATTTAATTTCCTTTATGGTGACTAGCATGTAGATACATTTATTTATACATATACAAGGTACTCAACAAATGGAATGCTTTCATCGAATATGTGTATAAATAACGTGGAGTTTGGCTTAAGCAAAGAGTGGCCTGTACCTAGCAGTGCGTAAAGTCCGGCAGAGAGATATAAACCAGTCTTGCTAAAAGGTTCTCAGTAACTGATTTGTGGAGGTAAAATACCGATATTCAGTACATTCAGTGAACCTAAAAGCATATTCCAAGACGGTTGTAACAAGACAGATGATAATCATCATCTCATCGGGTTTCCAGTCTAACCGAATATCAGCAGCTGAATATCAGTATTTTACATGAAACGACTGCTTATCTGACAACCATAACCAAATTAGTACCTGGCGAATATAACCCCTTTTGGGGGGGGGGATCATCAAATAACCCCTCCCGCTCTTGGGCAGAGCAAAAGGGAGTGTCAGACTTCTACTGACTAAAAATCACCCATGTTCCTTCTTAGCCCTATTATATATGTCAAGGCCGCGGTATCTCTTCCAACATCCCGCAGCTGGGAATATACCCCTTGGCAAGACTAGTTGTCAGACTTATGAGCCACTGACTATCTCCATATTACGACTGTCAAAGATGATAGCTGGGACCAAAGAAATATTATATCTATGGCTGGGACCAACAGTTTAAGGTGGGTTAACAAGGCAAATGATGATAAATAATGATAATCTATTTAAATTTTAATTTAGGCGATGGATGGTTTATCGTATCTACGAAAGGATAAACAAACCTGGGGCAACATAAATTTTAGTTGATTAAATTAAAGTATAGTCCACTGCGCTCTTCGAGGTCTACCACACAATAATTTAGTTACGAGTGGTTTGTAGCCAGCAGTGAACAAATAACTAAAACTATTTGATACCAAAAAAAATATATTCGTTTATGCTAGTTTGTAAAATAGTTTCCGAACACCGTTACAATTTTATTTTAAAATGAAAATTTTTGTTTTCGTAAAATTTTGTTTTGCTTTTGTATTTTGTTTATAACGATCATAGTTTACACCAACAAAAATATTATTATGTAGGTACCTATTTCTACGTAGTGAAGTACCGTGTTTTTTTTTATTGATATACTAGCTGATGCCCGCGGCTTTGCCTGCGAGGATGTCGGTCAATTATATACTAAAACCTTTCTAGACAACCACTCTACCCAATGGTGAAAACAGATTGAAAATCGGTGCAGTAGTTTTTGAGTTTATCGCGAACAGATAGACAGACAGACTACAATATGTAGTAATACTCATTGTCATATTTTGAGGAGCATAACAACCGCACGACCCGGTAAACAGTGGATGCATGACCCTCCACTGTATACCGGGTTTTAATCCGTGCCTCGAAAAGAGTTCTGGCTGTCATTTGTAAGTTTTTAGCAGCCGTTTCAATCAGTCAGTGGCTTGATAGTCTGACATTCAATCTTACAAAGGAGCATCGTATTATCTAGTACTGACTGGATTGTGGAGGTCAGTAGGTGTACCTCATGTAAAAAAACTGGTATTCAGCTGCGGTGGAATTCGGTTAGACTTCAGCTTTTTCCTAACTACTCGTAAATTAGGATTCAACATCATCATCTGCCTAGCCTTTTTTTTCCCAACTATATTGGGGTCGGCTTCCAGTCTAACCGGATGCAGCTGAATACCAGTATTTTACATGGAGCGACTGCCTATCTGACCTCCACAACCCACCTAATACTAGGTAATACGATACCCTTTGGTAAGACTGGATGTCAGACTTTCAGGTCACTGACTACCCGTAACGACTGCCAAAGATCTATATATGGCACCCGGGACCAACAGCTTAACGTGCTTTCCGAGGCACGGAGGAAACTCGGTATGTAATGGGCGGTCACCCATCCACAGATCGACCTAGGCAAGCGCAGCTTAACCTAAAGATCGACCAGAGTGGCAGTTCTTGTTAAGCTACGAGCTCCTCGAAATTAGGATTCAACATAATTGGGAAAAAACTAGGCAGGTGAAAATAACACAATATGAATTTACACATAATTAATAATGTACAATAGTAAAATAAAATAATTAACTCGGTGTACCGATGGCCTGGTTAAGCTTGTGGGGATTCGCTGAATGCGAGACGCACAAGACCGGCCAATGTGGCGACACTTTGAGGTGGCCAATGTCCAGCAGTGGACGTCTTTCGGCTGTAATGATGATTATGACAACACCGTTTCACATTAGGTACTCAAATGTAAACAGCATTTATGAAAATACAGGGCCCCGAATTTGTAATTGAAGTTACCACAAAAAATACTTTAATTGCTACTCATTGGCCAGCAAAAATAGGAGATCATTTTATCACTTGTTACACTATTAAACTACTAGTGGTTTGAACATTTAATGCTCATCTCTTTGCCAGTTCAGTTAGAGTCCAACCTATTTTACGAGAAAAACCACAGACGACGAGAATTACAGTGTGACACAGTACACAGTACAGTGTGTTAGTGTACAGTGTATCAATTGGCCAACCGTTTATAGATCAAAGAAAATTTTATTACTTGGTACACTATCAAACTATAATATTACTGGTGGTTTAATAATTAAATACTCACCTCTTTGACTACGTCAGTTCAGTTAAATTCCAACCTATTTTTCCGAGAACCACCTAAGTGGGCACATATAAATAATTCTGAACAATTTGCCTCACAACCGACCCTTAGTCCAAATCATTAACTCTAAAGGGCCTCGAATCTTAAAGAAGCATTCAGAACCACTGATTTGAATATTCGTCTGTTATTCATTAAAGTCTTTGGTTGGACAAGAGTTTTGCAAGTCGCAGCTTCCATTAAGGGCGAGTGAATTTGAAGGCTCCTTATAATTTGTTGATGCCGCAGAAATTGAATAAACATGGTTTTCATAAACAAGTCTTAATGTTACGGAATTCATAAAGCTTCATTATTTAAGTCAATATAAGTATCATAAAGTTAATTTATACTTATTTGTAAGACTGTATTTCAGTACACACTAAACCATTGCAGATTCTTTTAGTATTAAACTGTTTCTTTTTAGAAAAAATAAAAATATTTCTATGTCAGATATCGTTCAAACGAAATTACAAAAAATAAAATAAACAAAAATCTTAAAGCGCAAAACAAATATTTATTAATACAACAAAACGGAACAAAAAAGTTGACTGCTTACTTTTAATTTTACTGATTACGCGAACAGTAGGAAATAGTGCATACAGTTATTGTGTGATGCTGTTATATGCTGCGAGTAGTTCGAAAGAGGTACCGCAGCCCCGGACATTATGGGCTAAGAAGGAACATGGGTGGTTTTTAGTCAGTAGAAGTCTGACACTCCCTTCCGCTTCGCCCAGAGCGGGAGAAGTCATTTGATGATTTCCCACCCTCCAATATAAAATTAATACTGTTATATATTTTTTTTGTGTTGCCCTATACAGTATTAATGCTAGGTTCAGGCTTCCCCCATACATTTCTAATCTTCCTTAATTATGTCGTACCTTTTCCGACTACTCCAATCAGCTAAGAACGAGTCTAATTCGTTGTTTATTTGTTAATTCGGGAAAACAAACAGCGACAGATTACATTAATAAACAAACACAAGTATGTGTTTTCCAAGGAATACGTACGAAAAATACGAACAAGCTTAATTTAAAAAAAAAAAATTAAAGCTGCTTAGCGTGCAATGGAGCGCAGCATTCTAGGCGTCAAACTAACCGACCGTGTATGCAACAAAACACTGCGCTCCATAACACAAATTGCTGACGTTGCTCAAAAAGCCGCTAAGCTTAAGTGGGATTGGACAGGGCACGTCTGCCACATGCCCAATGAGCTGTGGGCCAAAATAGCCACTTTCTCGAGCACAGTCAGAAGACGTCGCGGTAGACCTCGTAGAAGATGGCGAGACAATCTGGACAAGACCATCGATCAGTGGCTTTAGATCGAAATAACTGGAAGTCATGGAGAGAGGCGTTTCCCCTGCAGTGGGATGATACAGGCTAACAGTATCAGTATCAGCTGCTTTGTAGATATCAATTATATTTCTTTTATTTATTTTTTTAACATTTCTCAAAACGTAGAGGAAGAGGAAGACCAAAGAAACGATGGATGGACTGTGTTAAGAATGATTTGGTAAGAAAGGAGGTGTGTCATGAGAAGATGAAAAATAGAGAAGTATCGAAGAAGAACCAACTCAAGAGAATGACGATGATTCTCAAAACGTGTTATTGCGAAGTAAGACTAAATTCTTGAATCATAGAGATACGTTTTCAACAATACAATTCTCAAAACACGCCTTAGGAACTCATGTTATAAACAACAGGATATATTCCTTTGTTCGAGTTGTACATAAACTTTTTGAACTACGACCTCACGAATACATAGCACAGTTCTTAAAGCATAACCCTTACAACTCAGCTGTACGTAAATCTGGAGTATCCTAAGCATAAAATTTGTTGTATCCTTAGTCATTAATCTTCTAGGCAATTGTGTCTAATTCGTGGCGCTTCCTTCTGTAATAAATCAACTAAGTAAGTACGACTGGTGTTGTGGGCACCCTTCGTTTTTGGTTTCGTCATTTCGTTATCACTGGTTTATATTTGGATTTTCGTGTTTATGAATAAAGTGTTTGTGTTCAGTAATGAGTTTGTTTTTAGCCGTGGGTGTTGATGAAAAGTGGCTCATTATTAGGTAAGGATGGGAGACTGGCATTTTCTGGTGACATAATAATTGTTTAATTTAGTTTTGTGTTTAGTGTCAGTTTAAACTTAATTTATACATTTTAAGAGCGTAATAACCACATATTATGTTTCTCACCTCAATCGATTTGTATATTTTGGATAGTGGGTAATCACCAAATGGCTCCTCCCGCTCTGGGTGGAGTGGAAGGGAGTGTCAGACTTCTACTGACTAAAAACATCTCAGTCCTTTGTGTCCGGGGCCGCGGTATCTTTTCGAATAACCCGCAGCCCCGGCTTGATAGCAGGCAGGCCTTGCTCGGTACCTACTTTTTTACTATTTTATTAACGATTAGGCTGAATTGTACGACAATCAGTCAAGCTATACAAAACCAAATAAAACTGAATACCTCGTACAGGAAGCTGATACAAAGCGTGATCAGGTTATACATCATATGTGTGTTAAGATCTACATTTCACCAGCTATTTAACTTCTTTATGAAAATAATTTTAAGAGTAATAGGGGATCGGACTGGGTCAAAGAAATATGATTCTAATTAGTCCGTCAGTTAGATTATCGAAAAATATTTGGATACGTGTTTTTTGTTTTATCAAATTAATAAAAATTGACGAAGATAAGACGTGTCAAAGATCATGAGTGGGGGGTTGTGACGTCATTTGTTGGTGAAAAATGTACTACCATGTGACGTTTTCGAGGAATTCAAGAGTTTTCGAAGCATTGTATCGTCTTCATTTTTTGTTTATGTAAAAAAAAAGAAAAAATACGTGTCCAATATTTTTTGAAAATCTATCTGACGGATTAATTATTATTTTTTGTCCGATCCCCTATTGTCATGACGCGAGCACAACTCAAGTTATTGCAACAAAATTGCAATAATTAATCTCAATTGTTCCAGAAAATCTTTAGATAAATATAACTTGACATCCCTATAGTAGGCTGTCTTATATACAGCAGGGGTCATGATTGATTGGTTGATGAAAATAATGTTGTTTTTCGGATAGCTATCGGTAAAACTTGATAATTGATTGATAGATTGGTACGGTAGGTGTTTGGTGTTTTTCGACCTCGCGGGAGGAGTTTTGGGCACAGCTGCTAGTTTTTTTGTTGAACCGAACCGAGCGAAAACAACACTTGAGGTTTTTTCTGAAGTTGTCTAACATAATACTTAACTGCATATGTTTTTGCACAAACATGTATCTACACTAATATTATAAAGAGGAAAGATTTGTTTGTTTGTACCGAATAGGCTCCGAAACTACTGGAAAATGAAAAATTCTTTCACCGTTCACCAAGAACCAACAACCGATGGGGAAGAAAGGTTCTCGAGTGGCGACCACGAACCAGAAGACGCAGCGTTGGTAGGCCTCCCACCAGGTGCCGACGACATCGTGAGAGTCGCGGGCAATTGGTGGATGCAAACGGCAGGTTGCCGTTCGTTATGGCGTTCTATGGGGGAGGCCTTTGTCCAACAGTGGACGTCTTATGGCTAATGATGATGATGACGCTACCATGCTATTCTTAGTAATGTAAGTAGACGGATCTAGAAAAAAAACACTAATTTTCAATTTCACCCTCAAAAAATAATTTAATCCGGCCATTAATTAATTAAACTTACACACCTGAAAGCTTCGAACACGCGCCAAATAAAATAAACAGGTAATACAAACAGTAATTCTACCGGCCCATTCACGCACTATTACCTCTTTTACAAAAATACCCTTTGGCATATTCGAATTCGGCGAATTATTCGAATTGGACGAATAATTCGAATGAGTTACATCACTATTACGTACACAAATAGTCGCGCGCTCTAGCGGACTACAAAAGGATTTGTCGAAACAATTGTTTAAACTTCGTATTACATTTTAGGCGTAAATATGACGCATCGTGCGTAAGGGGCCTAATCCTTAAATAATAGTGATGTATAGCAGTAAATTAAACGGGCTTTTAGTTACTATTGTAGCTAGTTTTAGGCAGTAATATCTATCACTATCACTGGTATCGTTAGTCGTGGACTGAACTTGAGATGGAGTTCGTATTTTGAATAAAGAATGTCATCATAAACATCTTTAACATTGATCACAGTGACATATGACATATTTAGTATTGATTAATTGTGACGAATTATACAGGGTGTAAATAAACCCTTCACACATCCGTGAACACATCAAACTAAGTAACCCTACGCAAAATTTTTTGGGAAACGACTTTTTTTTTGGGGTCAAAAATCACATTCTACGGTAAAACTCAATGTTGCACTCTTGAAACATTGCGCTAATGGGTGCTTTAAATAGTAAAGGGGCCATGGAAGTAATATAAGTAAAGTTATAACCTAAAAAAATGATATTTACAAAAACAGGTGTGAATAATTTGGAACTTTGACCCCCAATATCTCCGTAATTAGGGGGTTCCCAGGTATGGTCTAGAACAAAAAAATGATCGCAGTGGTGGAGAGAATAAGTGCTCTTCGTTTGCGTTAAGAGTACTTTTACACCCTATATTATTATTGTATCTGTACGCCTCTCTAGGCAAAATATGTTGAAACTCTTTTTTTATGTAATCACTCCTACTGATTGTGAACCTACTCGTTTTTAAACAACTATGGGATTGACGATAATGGCTGGTGTAGAAGGTACTTTTTTCGATGATCCGCCAATTGCGGCATAGAAATTCTAGGATTGATTTGGTAGGCGATGTCTCCCTGTTGTCATGACAACGACCGTCGACTCATGTTGAGTCGGCACTATAAATATGGGTGTTACTGTAATGACTGTATTAATGCAGCTCAAGACGAACTATCACTCTATCAGAATTGCTCCATTCTACGGCTAATGGTAACGCTCAGTGTTCGGATCATTTAACTAAAATATTTTCAAGAAATTTGTGTACGTCGAAAGTGCTTAACTTTGATTATATTATATTCTTTATATTATGCCTGAGAACGTAAATTGTTTTAGAGTCGATTTACTCGTTTTCACAAGATATTAATTGTTAAGGGTGAAATTAATTGGGCTTGAGTACCTACTTCTAAACGCAATAGACTTTAATAAATCATAATAATTTGAAATTCTTTTTTACCATTAAGCAATTGACTTATCAATTAACTTTCGCCTTTATAATATTAGCGTGAAGAGTTTCACGCTAATATTATAAAGTTTGTGAGTGTGTATGTTTGTAACTTCTTCACGCAAAAACGACTGCTCGGATTTGGATAAAATTTGGTACACAGATAGTTTAAAACCTGGATTAACAAATAGGATAGTTTTTATCCCGATTTGATATTCCCGTGGGTTGTAGCGGGTGAAGCGGCTGGCAACAGTTAGTTGTTAATAAGGGAGTATTCCTCGAAGCGCGCTAACTTAAAAAAAAAACATATTTAAGTATTCCTTGAAACGCACTAATTTGGTAAACTAAGAAAAACAAATTAAAAATATTAATGTTTTTATTCTTCGAAATGGAAAAACGAAGACAAGAGCACAAAGTATCCGAAGAAAATGGTATCGATAGCCAACGAACTTTATTTTTCGGTTAATTGACGCCGACTATAATAGGGATGTTGTTTACTGAGTAAAAAAAAAAATATTGAAATTGGTCCGTCTATTAGATTATCGAAAAATATTGGATACGTATTTTTCCTTTTAACAAATCAATAAAAAATGACGAAGATAAAACGCAACAAAGTTTTGAGTGGGGGTTTGTGACGTCACTGACCGGTAAAAAATGCCATACTAATGTCTTAGAATATGACGTCACACGAGTTTTCAAAGCACTGTATCGTCTTCATTGTTTGTATACGTGAAAAAAGAAAAAAAACGTTTCCAATATTTTTTGGAAATCTATCTGACGGAAAAATTAGATTTCTTTCGATCTACTCTATTGTTGAATTATTGAAATTATCAGGAAAGCAATCAGAAATAGTAATTACAAAACTAAATACAAACAATACTTTGATACTCTTTGAAAATGCATCAGTCTGTTTAAATTGTATTCACTTAGTTGATTACTTAGTTAGCATTGACGGGATGTCCGACCCGTGCCGTGGTTGTTTTGATATTTCTTAGTTATTATTTACGAATTACCTCATATTTTGTTTTAAACAATGTGTGAACTTTAGATTAACTCTGTTTATTTGTTACTTACCTACATTAGTGATAGCTTTTAAGTGTTTCAACATCCGGACAAACGTACTGAGGTTTTTGTGATGTTTCTGTTTATTTTTTGTTTTGTTCTTTATTTAACAAGCAATAAAAATAAAAAAATGGAACTTAGTGCTCAAGCAAATTACTACAAAAAATACAGGATTATAAAATTCCAGGTTAGTAAATAATAACCCCTTCCTTTCCCCTTAATAAGTCCTCAGCAACAAATATTTTAGCAAGATTTTACGATTTGATTCAATTTTTTTTGCCATCATAAAATCAATCCAATATCACAAATAAAAGAGCCTCATTTCTGTGTCGCAAAAACTCTGTGTAAATCAATTGGGGGCGTTAGAAAAACAATTGAATCAGCTGACTACTTTCCACATAACTTTATATTGAAAGCTATATTAGCGCAATATTTCCTGCAGATATAGTTACTATTAATCGATATCGTAAGTAACTGCCGTACTCAGAGATAATTAATGATTACTTAGGCCGTCACTTATTAAAGGTTTGATATATTTTTGTAACTATGACAAAACTGTCAAAACCATTACTAAGTGATAGCTTAAGTAATCATTAAAGGTCTTTGAGTGCCGCAGTAAGTGACATATTTAACCATAATCTATACACATTACAAGCTCACATCAAAGTCTAGAAACTCAATTAGTTAGGAAACATACAACATATTTGGTCAGCATATGATGTCTACCACTACTTGTGACTCTTAAATATAATATTTTAGTTATAGTTCACTTATAAGTACTAATTATAACTTTGTATGTGAAGCAACACTACTGTGCCTAAATGTACACCTTTTTTGTGTTATTATTATATCTTTTTTTTTCTTAAATAAATTATTCTTATTATTATTCTTACTCACATACAAATGAAAATACTAAACAATTTAATAAATCAGATTCTAGTATCCAAATATTTGGCGCTGAAATACCTAGCTTTGAGTACCATTGTTTAGTCTGAAATTTAATAAAACACAAGCAAATTAGAACGAAAACAAAAATGTTGCTCATTTTTCTAACCAGCTAAATTTAGTACATTACTGCCGCGGTCTATAATGACTACTTTGCTGGTCGCGCTGATGATGGCCGACAGCGCAGCGTAGCGCAGCTCCAGGCCGACACAGCGCGGTCAGCGTGCAGCACTTGATGGACGAGCTGAGATAAAGGCCGAGACCGTAGGCCGAGGCCTTTACAGCGAGGACAGCAAGGGCTGCAATGATGGCCAAGCTGTAAGGCCTAGAGCGTAGCTAGGCTAGCTCGAGGCAATCATAGCGTGACCAGCGAAGCAGTCATTGTGGGCCAAGGTTTGTATAGTGCTTTACTCAAAAATGCAAGTACCTAATCTAAATAAAACCAGCAAGTAATTTAAATAAAAAATATATTAATTAACTAGACTTTTAATTAAAATGACAATTATGAAAAGTACAGTTACTAAAATTCAACACCGACTTTCCCGGTTTGATATTACTGATAGTTTGCGATAATTCTAATGCGGTGTTTGACTGCTGGATTATTTTTTCATTTATTACTTCATTTAAATCTTTTTTTTTTTACCTTTAGACGTACAAACAGCTGTGTTTTAAATAAAATCTTTTTGGAATTGATTTTTTAAAACGTTGAAACGTCAAAATAGCGGCCGGCAAAACATTGCCGGCCTGTTAGAGCGGCCAGCAAAACTTTGCCGGCCGCTCCTTGAAACAGACCGGCAAGGTCGACTTTGCTCTAACAAGTTTGTCAAAATAATGACAACATTACATGCATTTTTGAGTAAATCTCATTTACAATTCCGTATCCGAAAAAGTAATTTCGAACGAACTCCCATTCTGGGCCACACATCACTGCACACATAGAACAAAATAAATACAGAATATTACAAAAGACAGACAATGAGAACTTTACAAAGGAGAGCGTAAACAGTGTACATGAAAACTTGATCCTGTACTAAGGTGGCATGAAAGCCAGAGGAGTACACAACACATTCATTTTCTATCCTGTCACTTACTAAGCTCGTGACGTCAGCAAGGTAGCTACCGCGACCTAATCTAACCTGACCTCTGGTTGTATAACTAGCAATAAAAAGTAGTAATAGCCCATTGAGGTTACTACAAGGGCCTTTTATTGAAGTTCATAAAGTAATTGTAGTAGCTCAGCAAGTTAGTAAGTAGATTGGATGGTTTTAACTACCTCTTCGAACGTCTGCATACTTAGTGGTGGTGTTTAAAGTTGTGGTTTTAATTTACGAGAAAGGTGGTTGGCTTTGTGTAGACGTAAAATTGACATAGTAATTTTTGTTAAGTCAGAAAAGTGGCCGTGGACTCCAATAAAGTGGAGATGTGCGAAGCGGAGTGCGGAGAGTTGCGGAGATGCGTAAGACCTAGATCCATTGAAACTGTGTGAAAATGCCTAAAGTGGAGACTATTGGAGATGTGCGACGTGGAAAGTAGAAGAAACTGACAAAACGGCAAACAGCTCACAGCACACAACTCATCACATGCCAACCACAGCATACCGCATGCCGCACACCGCATACAGCTCAACATATACCGCTCATGTCTCTTCTCGTCTCTGCTGGTCAGCAGTAAATAATTACAAGACATCTCTCTTTTGTGCTCAACCGGTTTCACTAAAACTAACCAGATGCAAGAACTGTAAATAGCTGAATTCTATTGGAGGTTGTAAAACATATCTCTCAGGACCATTTCATTTTGGCCTCGTACAGGACCAATTTAATGTAGTCTTATTTAGAAGATTTTCCTGATGTTTACTTTTTATTTTTTGTTTTATATTGTTATATTTTTTATTCTCTTTTCCGGCCTTAATGGTATTTACAATGTCTGTGAAAAATAAAATTAAATGACTGTTAATTGTGAGATAAATTTCCCAGTGAAAATTTTGATGTTGAAACGACAATTAGTAAAGGATGTCTTGTAGAAATTGTTATTATTTCCTTTCCTTGATGATGAACTGACAATAATTCTGAAGTATTTTTCACAGAAAAATAAACAAAACGAATTCTGGCATTAGTTGCTCTTTGACCTTTTCAAAGCAGCTTAATAACCTAATGCTCATACTTATAACCACTAACGCGTACACTACACTCAAGAAGCCCCATATCACTCGGTCAGAAAGGCAAGTAAAAGATTAACTAAAAGGATTTATGAGGCAAATGTAAGTGGAAACCCGACAGGACACTCCGGGGACACGTTAACGGTTAATGATGTCCTTCAAAACAATTTAGTGCGTAGTTTCTACTCACGGCTGATGGGAATGAAGAGGTATCGTGTTTTGTTTACCTTGACTTGTACAAATATGTGACAATTTCATTTGGTTAACAATTTTGATAGTTGTGTGTTAAGACAACTTTCGGCCCCTCGGCCCCTAAGAAAAGATTTGTTCATTGGTGCCCACTCGGCCCCTAGGCCCCCAGGAGGCGAGTTTGAATTGTCATACTAAGGACAGGTATCCTCGTTCACTTTCGGCCCCTAGTTCGATAAGTGCCTAAAATTAATATTTTGGTACAGCAGACTTACAGAAAAATTCAAGAACTGATATTAAATCAAATATTTATTTATTTTGGTTAACCAGCAAGAAAGAAAATACATACATTCATGATACGTGTCACAAAATGAAATGACGTACCCAAAAAGTACTAGGTTAGCATAAGTTCAAGGTGATATTTGAATCATAGTTTCTAGCATTAACCTATGCTAGCCTAGTACTTTTTCTCAGTTATATTGACACACAGGACAAATTTTAGTTTAATTTTAGTTTTAGTTTCAGTCAACTCTCTTATTATGAGAAATGAGATGAGAAACAAAGATAGCAAAGTCTCACAAACTACCAGGAGGTCAGAAACATGAAGAAAGGATTGTGTATTGTGACACCACTACTTCACCATTCTTGTCGTGCTGTATATATTGAAATGCTGGTCTGTGTGTAAAATGATTGCATGTAGCACAGATGACAATGTTGAAGTGAATGTAGGGTGTGACTAGAATGGATTGATTACGGCTGTCCTCCATAATAATTATCAAATGATCTTCTTACAAGACGATTTTTCTTGTTTTTTTTTATTAGTCTGCGTTTTTATTCGTAGTCGGCTTTTAGTTTATGAACTTAATTGTTTTTAAGACCGCGGTTTGTAGTCGGGTTTTAGTTTTTAAACTTATATTTTTATTTGAATTTTATTTCAGTGTTATTTCATAAATCCGTTATAATATATTATATAGTCCTCCTTACCGATTTCGGTAACGGCGACCCTTACAAGCTATTTCCTAGCGTGTGCTCTTATATGGCTGGCCAGGCCGAATTTGTTTTTAAATACCCGGTCACATATAAAGCAGTAGAGTTGACCGGCAGAGTTGTAGGTATAGGTGTAGGAGGGTTTAGGTCTCTCCTTACGTATTTGGCGCTTTTGTATCAGAGTTTCGATTCGCTGTTTTTCGAAAGAGTTTGTCTTTTTGAAAATAGTAGAGCGCCAAGACGACCTATGCAGAGCGAGCCTCTCCCAACCAGTCGGATCAATAGCGCAAGCGTTAAGATGCCTCTTGAGCACATCCTTATAGCGGAGATGTTGACCGCCATGCTTTCGTTTGCCCTCAGTCATCTCCGAGTAGAAGACCACTTTGGGCAAACGGTAATGTTTCATGCGGAGGACGTGCCCACACCATCTGAGTTGACGTTGCATCAGTAGAGCTTCTATGCCAAACATATCGGAACGTTGCAGAACCTCAGTATTAGGAACACGGTCCTGCCACTTAATGCCTAGTATGGATCTCAGACACCTTAGGTGAAATGTGTCTAGTTTTCTTATGTCTGGTTTATACAAACACCATGTCTCTGCGCCATACAGAAGGACAGGTATGATTAATGCCTTATAAACACTTATCTTCGTCTCTAGCTTTAGGTCATGTGATCTCCAGACACGGTCATTAAGTCGTCCAAAGTTAGCAGCGGCATTTGCAATACGCGATGGTATTTCCGAAGCCAAGGTGTTATCATGCCTAATGTTACTTCCAAGATATTTAAAATGCGTGACTTCTTCTAGTGGTTTCCATCTAGATTGAGTATGGCATCATCTGCTTGGCAGCCTCGTGGTGGTTGTTTGAGAACTTGCGTCTTGGAAGCACTGATCACTAGGCCGAATCGTTGACAAGATTGGTGTAGTGCGTCAACATAGCTTTGAAGATTCGCCATGCTATTGGACATGAGACACACATCGTCAGCGTAAAGTAAAATAATATAATATATAATATAATATATTACTCTCATGATGAATGAAATGAATGTTGGTTTGCTATTTAAATAGTACGAGTAAGTAGCCGACTAGACCGCGAGAACTTTTTGACCGCATTCTAAACAAGTATGTTGACTAAAACTATAAAACATTATACATATTTGTAATGTGCTCGCCAAGTCCTCTCATTTGATACCAAACATGTTGTGATTATCTCAAGTTAATTTTTTTCGACCTTAGAATTTGACATTTTAATTCCGTCATAAAAAGAATTGTTAAATTTATATAGCCTATGTCACCCGAGCTATTCTTACAAATCTATTGACACCTCATTTATTAAAATATGTTCAGTAGTGTAGGCGCTACGGTGGAACATACAAACATACATACAGAGACTGCCAAAATCATTACCCTTCCTTTTGGCTTCGCCGTAGTCGGGTAAAAAATGGGACAGGAAGATTATGGAACATTCTACGTCAAGTGTTCTTGTAGAGCATAAAATGCAGATAAATAAAAGTGTATTGGGAATCGAAATAGGCGGCGTTCCTTTGTTCATAAATGTTGGACGTCCTGGACAAAACAAACAAAGATAGTGCGTATAAACCATAAATCGACCGAAAGAGATGCAAGCTATCTTTTGATCGGTAATTTTGTTCATGCTTCCTGTTTTGAAGGTTGATGAAACGGTTTTCATAGATTTATCAAGCTTCTGTAAATATTTTCCCGTAAAATATCTAGATCCACAAAACGAAAAATAAAGAGATCATGGGTCATTTATTGAGAATGTTTTTTGTTTTCAACCGATATTTCATGAATCCGTACCCCTACACACCGGGAACGTTTTATACCATACTAGCTGTTGCCAGCGGCTTCACCCGCTACAACTCGAAAATGATCCCACGGGAAGATAAAATCGGGATAAAAAGTAGCCTATATGTTAATCCAGGGTATAACCTATCTACATACCAAATTTTAACCAAATCGGTCCAGCCGTTTATGCGTGAAAGAGTAACAAACATCCACACATCCATTCTCACAAACTTTCAAATTTATAATATTAGTAGGATATAGTAGGATTGTAGTTTACGTTTATAGGCTGTCATGCGAATTTCTATGTCAGTTGTCACGGGTAGACAGCACCCTAAAAGCTTGTTTGATTTCGGTACCTATACCAGTTTGGTATATTAAAGTTGAGGCATGTGGATCGGATTCAGTTTCCATTGGTAGGTTTATACGAGTACGTTGAAGTTAGTTGCATAGTTTTAAATTGAGTAGCCGTATAGTTTTGAATTGAATTTTTTTATAGTATAATGTATATTGGACTCAAATCTGAGTATACAGAGTGGATTATTAATGGGAAACTTAAATTCTAAGAATTGTACAGTCACCTGAAAAATCTAATTAGTCCGTCTGATAGATTATCGAAAAATATTGGATACGTGTTTTTTGTTTTATCAAATTAATAAAAAAATACGAAAAAAGAACGTGTCAAAGATTTTTTGACGTAACTTTGTGGGTAAAAAAGTACTAACCTTGTGATGTCACACGACTTGACGCGACTTTTCGACGTATCGTCTTCATCTTTTGTTTAAGAAAAAATACCTGTCCATTAATTTTTGAAAATCTATCTTACTGACTAATTAGATTTGATCGGTGGTTTTACTCAGAACTAAAATCGTGTGAAACGAGAAATGACGCCACCTAACTTAAACTAGTTATCGACTAAAACGCTCACAGGAAAATACACATTTAAGTACATTCTAAGTTTATCTTAGACGTTACTGAGTGTGGTGATAAAAATAATTTCGGCACTTCTTTTCTATTAGTTGGTATGATTGTTATTCAAATACTTATTCAAACACTAATTTTACAAATTGTTAAAATAAAGTAACTCAGTAAAATTAAATGCTTTTATATTACTCGTATTAAAATATATTTAAACATTCTTGCTTTATCATGTTCAATCAATTTAAATTAATGGAAAATGTTTTACGTTAAGAGGTCAATGTTTAATGAATACTTAGGCCATCACTTAGTACCTAATGGTTTTGACAGTTATGTCATACGAATATAATATATGTCAATCCTTTACTAAGTGACGGCTTAAGTAATCATTAAATATCTCTGAGTACGGCAGTTAGTGATTATAAATCCAAGCGTTATTAAATAAAGTAAAATATCTTCTTCATAAACCAAAACAAAAATTCGTTTAAAACAACACACAATTTCGAGCAAAACATCGACAAATAAACGGCAAACAATACATCAACATCAAAACACAATTAGCGAAGCGCAACTTTGCTAAATTATGGACATTAGCTATCAGAATGCTGAGCAATGCCCGAAAACCGGGCCAAAGGTCCCCACATAATATGCAAAGTAGACCCCACAGTGGACATTAAATATTTACCATATACTGTGAGAGGTCGTCTTAAGAATTTACACATGCTACGCAAGGGGATCTTAAGTTTTTTGCTGAAAACACATGGCTATGTAGTAACTATGTGTTGAAAGATGGCGTTATCTTTATCTTTGGGTTGTAAAAGGGTTGAAGTAGTGGGGAGATAAAGAAGGTTGGGTCGTTTGAGGAGCGCGGATTGGCTGTTGTTTCACTATTAGATTAAAGCTGGATAATTTAATTGCTTTTTATTGCAAAACAAACCGACGGCTCATCTGATGCTAAGTCATTGCCGCGATCTTAAGAAAAACTGGCATTTTTTTGAAGATACTATTTATTCTTCACCCATAATGAATACGGATAAATGTAAGAGATTTATGATGATGATTTAATATTTTAAATGCAAAAGTAAGTGTAGATGTATGGATGATGGATCTTGTTTGTATCCCGCAATAATCGGGGACCGGATTTGGATGAAATTTGGCAGACAGAAGTTTTATAACCTGGATTTAAAATCCTTTAAACTTGGTAGTACGATTTCGTGGTACATGCACGGAGAACCACGCGGGCGAAGCCACGGGTATAAGTTAGTATCTCATATTTCTGTAATTACACCAGCATGTGTACTCTTAAAACTGATGCAGAGCAATGCTGTTTGGTGAAAATAATAGGTATAGTGGAAAACCAAACTATTAAGTATTTTTTAAATATTTTATTGAAAATGTATAATTTCTGTTAAACATTAAAAAACTAATTCCCAACAAATAGTCCTGCTAAATATACTTTTCATTATAGTTTGAATAGAAAACAAGCGATAAAACCACGTATAAATGAATATTTTAATGTATACTGTATTAGTTTGCGATCAAACCATTTGATAACAGATTTTTGTACGCCACCATGGTCGACGAGTAATTTAAATCCAGTTAGTAAGTAGTCGATATATTGAATAATTCAATATCAGCCAGTGGGTAAATTAATTGTAGTGTCTATCAATACACATAGATAGATACATTTAAGAATAAAACACGCAAGCATTTTACTGAAATGTAAGCTCTGAGTAACTACGCACGAAATCCTTTTATAACATCGAACTAAGTAATTGTTTCAGGCCGTAATTTCACCTAAAAGCTACATTCAAAATGTAGGTAACTAACTCGGAATTTGCTTTATCAACAATTCGAAAGGCAAGAATATATACCGCAGATTAGGCAGTTAATTTTAATACCTTCGATTTACCCTCGATGAAAAAATGTACAAAGAAAAATGTAACCGTCATTTTGCCACAGACTGCCAGTTATTAAATTATGGATCGTATTTGAAAATATACCTAATAGAATTTTAATCAATGTTAGTAGAACAGGACAATTTAATATTCAGCAAAATTTATAACCAGGCTGTGACCGCATGTCTTTTAATCTTAAAATAATGTTGTGTTTGTTGGAAAAAAGGTTGCGGGGCCTGTCAAAAGTTTATTATTTATTTATCCATGGCGCATACTTAATTAACCTAAAAACACGGCCCCGGGCCAGCTGTGTGTAAAGTCACGTAGAATATCGTCAACAGCTGTCAAGAATAGAGTTTATTATAAACGGAGTATGGCTAAGGGTCGCCATCCTTTATTTTAATTAAGTTCTCAAGTAATGTAATATAATTAAAGTCGTAAACAAACAAGTATAGTTAACGAACAATATATGAGTAGTTTGGTTATGAATATAGGGAGCCGACATTACCTTGATCCCTTGAGCAGAATTTTCATTTAATTTCGGAAAGCGAGCGTTGCCGGAATCCTGATTTTTCACGTGAAACTTTTTTATTCTTTACATTTCATCAATCTGTCTGCCTAAATAAATGTTTAGGCAGACAGGGCTATATGGTTTGTCAAGCTTTATCGCGAATATAACAAAAAATAATCGTCTTTCTAATGTAGCTTTATTTTTTTCGAAGAGACGGTCGTTTAATGTTTTTGACCTAAAAGTCGCAGAGTACCTAAATATTTCGCACAAAATTAATATTTTACTCATTCTGGTTTGGCCAAACACAAATAAATGAGATTACTTTTTAGTACTGAGACGAAACCAGTGGCTGAGCTGATATAAAGCTTTTTAGTGTTATTTAGTTTAACTTTTATGTCAATAAGTTTTTAATTACACCGAAACTGCGTCGTAAAAACTTTAGGAATCCTATCTATCTATCTAAATAAATACAATACGATAAGTTGGTAAACGTCTCACTAAGTACTGCTAGACTAGGCGAACAAGGTTTTAATTTATAATCAGAAAAATGCCGCAGAAAACGAAAAAGAAATATATAATTCGCGAGATCCATAAGCTGCGTCTACGCTAGGCGAGCCGAGCATGAGCCGAGCACGAGCGGAGCCGTTCTTGGCTTCGTCGTTCGCGTCGTAAGTGTGGATCACTGTCCTTGAACATAGTCAAATCCCTTTGTGTTCGCCAAAAACCGACGGTAGGGATGTTTACTGACTTAAAAAAACGAGATTCTAATTAGTCCGTCTGTTAGATTATCAAAAAATATTGGATACGTATTTTTTGTTTTATCAAATCAATAAAAATTGACGAAGATACAACGCGTCAAAGATTTGAGAGGGGGTAGGTGACGTCACTGACCGCTAAAAATGTCCTACTAATGTCTTAGAGTATGACGTCAAACGAGTTTTCAAAGCACTGTATCATCTTCATTGTTTGCTTACGTGAAAAAAGAAAAATACGTGTCCAATATTTTTCGGTAATTTATGTGTCGGACTAATTAGGTTTTTTTGTTAACATCCCTATTGGCGGAGCACAGCACAGTACGAACGAAATGCTCGTTCGAGGCTTGTAAGTCGGTCCATACTTGACGAATTGTTCGTCTCGTGCTCAGATTGTGCTCGGCTCGTGATGGGCTCGCTTGGCGTAGACGCAGCTTTAGGTTATAAGTCGACCTACATGATCACTGACAAAAATGCTTGCACTGACTGGAAAAGTTCTCTCAAGTCTGCGTGGTTCATTCTACAAAAGATCATGCTAGACACTAATCCAGACTCGAACAATGTCACTTTAAAAGAGACAGTGACCTCTGAGTTTGATTCGGATGTTTCTTCTCAGAGGCATGTACGAAACACCAGTCTCGTCTAATTTTAAAGAATACGTGTATACAATTTACAGAAATAAATGTGATTTATGATTAATGTGTGTCCACGATATCTTTATTGACCCATTTTGATTTAAGGTTGTTTGTACCTAACGAATAAGCTATTATTAATTATAAATCAATGCGAGGGTCGCCAATTAAGATCGAATTGACTAACAAACTAAATTAAATCAATAGACCCACTGAAGTATTAAATTGTGCTAACAACTACTTATCTATTGGTTTATCAAATCAAACACCTGAGCCATAAATCAATCCAATCAATTATTATTAATTGTATTTGTTATAACTTTGCTTGAGGAGGAAAATACTTAGTGAGCACCCAGATATAAGCTGAATTTGCGCATTGCAGCGTTGCCGTATTCTAGTTTTACGCCGTGTACATGACCATAGGCAATACAACTTGCGACTTCTTACGACAAACGTGCGTTACTTCTGTCGGAAGACGCGGTGACTCGTGGATGAAAGCAATTTCTTTGTGTCACTAGTAGCCAAACGGTGCCTTCAACCGCATGAGAAGTGTCAAATTTTCCTCACCGATGCCAACATATCTATGATGCTTCAAGTATTAAAGGTTAGTCGATGGTGCTATACGAACCATGTAGAAACTTGATCTTTACAAGCGGTCAAGCGCTTACACAGTTATAATTGTTCACAATTTAGGACCCATAAATAGTCGAGGGTGCTAGAAAGCTTGATTTCGTCGAGCTTTATTATCTTTTTCTAATGTTTTTTCTACCTTTGCGGCTTTCTGACGGCAACCAACGATGATTCTCGCATTCAAGAGCCACAGTGGCTGGGAACAGTAGGGCGTAAGTGTCGGAAAAAAATTGGGGGCACTTACCATCCCAAATTATTAGGCATTTGCGAAACAATTTTTTTTCTTCCCTAAGACTCTCTTTGACATCGTAGATGTCTAATCAAAAGACAAAATTAGCTAAACTCATCATGATTGCAATGAATGTGCCTTTTATGCTCCAAATGACAATAAGAGAATGCTCCTTTACCTTTAACCAGGTCAATTACACTCGGTATACTATTATTATTTACTTGTATCCCAATATTATATTTATGTAGATATTGATTCAATTATCTGAGCGTGCAGCCCTGTATATGAAGGCTTGTCAATGTCCAATTTTCCTTCGTGTGACACGCGTCTTCCCTTTCACCGATGTTCGTATAAATGTATGTTGTGTGTACATTTGGGTAATAACATACAACGGGTTTGTTTGAGATATTTTCTTGCAAAAAGTATTTTTCTAGAATATTGACCACGTCTCTTGAACAGTCGGGCTTCTTTTTAATTGAATATTTGATATTTTTTCCTGATTTTATCTTTAGGTCAGTAGTCTGAATTAACATTGCAATATTTTCTCGATTTAAAACTGACGGCTAACAGATTTGAAACTTATCTCTTCTAAAATCTAATTTTAAAACGAGAAAAATACGTTCACTATCGTTCTAGAACACAAATCTGAAATTACAAACGGAACAAACAAAGAGTGTTCGGAGTTTAACTGTACAAGTAATTCAAAACTCAAAGTAGGTTTAGGAGGAAAGGTTTTACTGGCCATAAACAAAAGACTGGCCACCGGACAATGTATTCGTTATTTAAAATCCAAATGGCGCCTGTTTATTGGCTGAGTAGTGGCTAGAGTTAATGTTTGTGTTGCAACTTGTGTGGATTTGAAAATATTTTAAAACAACAGAGTAAAATCAATATCGCATGGCTGTACTTGAAATATTTCATCCTTAAAATATGGTTTCCAATCGATTCCAACGTTGCCTTAGGTTTTAAGATTGCGAGTATTTTGGACAGCTTCAAAAAACCCGGATCACACTATCGGAAAAGCAAATCAGAAAAAAAGGGCCTACTCGAAATAATGGAAAAAAAACCTTCTTGATACGCGCGAAAATGCTGCCGATGTTTAGATGGACAAGTTTATTAAAAAAGTAACTTGACATGCCTTGTCTGGCAACATTCTTTTCCAACCTAATATACATCTATTCAGAAAGGATAAATAATAAATAGCACTAGATATGATTGCCAGCCGATCGATCTTACTAAAATCAAAATTCAGGCCACGAGGGGAATTGATTCCCTGCTTCCCTTCTAGATATTTCACGAGCGCTTGGTCAATTTATTAAAATGTATCATTAGCTTTTCTACAATGTTTTACGGACTCTAAAAAGTGCCTTCGAAATCAATAAACATATTTTTATAGTGTTTTTTAGCATTTGCAGACTATTAAATTGCGTGTTTCCTGGGTTGCTGTCTGAGATAGAGAGTATGCAATCATCGTACCAAGCGGGCCCAATGCACGTTGGTGCAAGTCACATAATTTTGTCATAGACATTTTTGGTTTGCTCATTTCTGTTTTGCCACAATGTTTTCTGTTTTCATTCATAAAATAGCAGCAGAAGTAGAACAGCAGACGGCGGTCCAGTAATGGCGACCCCGACTTACGAGCAGTAAGTCATAGTCATATTTTGTTCATCACACTTCTCTTAACATGGTGAAGAAAAACAGCATGACGAAACCGGGACGTATAAGAACCAAAAATTCGAATTTATGTGAACTCGCACTTTGCCCGTGTGGTGAATTATAGCCCATTCCTTTTCATGAAAAGAGGCATGTGTTTCTGGAGTGGGAATAAATATAAATATTATTACACAGTTTACACAGTTTTAATAATCTGTCCTCAGAATCCCTTTTCTAGACACAATACGCTTAATAAAAACAACACCTCCAGACAAAATTCGTACCTTAAAAAATAACTTGCCTCGCAAAAGACCCTTGAAGGCAAAGATTATCTCTCTAAACCTAGTTATCCTTGAGATAAGCTTCAGAAATCCTGTGAGTTGGTAAATAAACAGTGTGATAACTTATATAGGGGATAAGGTGCTAATAATGTTGGCAAGAGGGCTCCCGTGACGTCATCAGCCTTTATCTCCGGGGATAGCTTGGGGGATGGAGGCTACACGTTGCAGAAATGTTGCCTGGGGGATCGAGGGTGGACGGGACCGGGTTGTGAATCGTTTACTTCATAGTTTTAGTAAAATGAACGGACACGGGGAAGCTGTCGTTAATACCAGTCTTGATAGATTTGATTGGAGTCTGTCTTCACATAATTTAGTGACTTATTTTTGTAAGTAGACACAATTACTCAGTTTTATGTTAATTCTGAATTTCAAAGTAAGGTTTATTTTCTTGGGCCGCGGGTTGTACACTAGTTATCGCGGCCTCGACATAGAGGGCTAAGAAGGAACATGGGTGGTTTTTAGTCAGTAGAAGTCTGACACTCCCTTTCGCTCTGCCCAAGAGCGGGACGAATTATTTGATGATTTTTCACCCGCCAAAAAAAAAAGGTTTATTTTCTTGCTAGTTAAGGCATTGAATTTTGATTGCTGTGTGCCGCAGTCCGCAGTAAATAAAAACTGTACTGTAGTACGTTATAAATCTGTGATACGTTCGCCAAACTAGTACTGTTTCTGACTGACTGATAAGTATGATTAGTTACATTGTTGCATATAAAATTCTGCTCAATTCATCAACCTGCAGTTTCATTTCATAAGGCAGGATAATCTCACCCCCGTCCGTCCTATGATGATGACAAGCCGTGTCGATGGCGCGTTCGTGTTCCACGCACTCCTCAAAGAGATGCCAGCAACAATGAAGTGGAGCAAGGGCCGACGCTCGTCGAAGCTGCTGGTTGTTGGATAGAGTCATCCACGTCCTGGACACAAAGGGCTAAGAAGGAACATGGGTGGTTTTTAGTCAGTAGAAGTCTGACACTCTGTGCCGCCCAGAGCTGGAGGAATCATTCCATAATTTCCCACCCTCCAAAAAGGACAATCTCCAAATTTTTAATACCCAATCAAACTTTCACTACCCAAACGTTGATCTGATTGGTCCAACATTTGAGACAATTCTTTCGTCCCCCCACAACTTGCACCACGGTCCGTCATGACTGTTCTCAGTGCGGCTCGTTTATTCATTATTCACTTCGTCGACGTTCCGTTAAACGTGTTACTCGTTTGAGATGCTGCCGTTTGGCTGGAACCACTAAATAAGTTAGTCAGAAGGGTTGATACATATAGTTATGGGTCTATGTAGAATGCAGTCTTCTAAAAATATAGAGTTCTTGTGAACTGCATGGCCAAGTAGGGATTGTCTCCACCAATCCCGGTATCCGATTGTATTAGCCATGGATCCCGGCGAGTTGTTTCCACGGATCCCGGGCTACGTTTGCAGCAAAAAAATAATTATATTTTGTCTGCACTAATCCCGGCATCGGTTTCCACCAAAATTATTGTTAAATTTTGTATCCACGGATCCTAAGATTTGTTATTCGTACTACCAGCTCCATCTTTGCTGCAAAAACAAAAGCTGAACTGCAAGGCCTTTTCTTTTTTTTTCGGGGGGTTATCTTCTAAAGGCGATCTCTTTGAGGCGAAGATCGGGAAGTGTTTGATTTTTACCTCACTAAAACCACCCCAGTGGTCAAAATTCACACTTAAGACGAGGTACCGTTTCCTGTTTTTTTAAATAATTATTATCATCATTATGTTAATAATTGGTCTTATGCTTCCATAATTCTTAATAAATCGTTATTTCATTAATCAATGGTATCCCCCCCGAATTGACCACTTTCTGTACATCTACATGACATAAAATAAACAAAAAAACCTTCTGCATTTACTCTCCATTTACTAAAAGCACGTCCCGTGTCACGGTACCAACTTATTGCATCCTGACGTCAGATGTCATTGAGAAAAATGGCCACAGCTGGCCAAGATATTGCGGAAGTAAGTGACATCAGCTCCTGCATGTAAATGAGTGTAGTTTGTTTAGTGTTCTTTTAACCAACTGCAGAGGAAGAGGTTATCATAATGTCACGTCTGTATTTCCCTGAAGGTTAGGCAAAGCAGTGTTTATAGAGGGTACCATACTTCCATTACACCAGTTATAGATTTGTTTGTAGAAGTAGGTTTGAAAACCATCATATTTATATTTTTTTTGTATTGGGATTATTTTAGGATCGACTGTTAAAAAATTAGCTAATGAGAAAAGTATGCAATTAAATTGCTTACCTATCTTCATAAATAGCAAAATTTCGTACTTCTAGAACTATTATTTCAGTTGTTTTAAGTGTTACGTTTAATTGTCATCTATTGGTATCTACGAAAATTATCTTTGAACGTCCCAAATTCAAAAATATTGACCACCACCGTAACCAACATACCATAAATTCCCATTACCAATCCCCACTCTTTACTGAATCGAGAGCACAGTCTAAATCGGAAATACAGTGTGAATTGAGCCTAATCGGAATAAAATACGTCTCTGCTACGGACGGATTGAAGAGACAGTACATAGACATTGTTATTTATTACAATGCTCAGCTTAACCCACAAGGGAACTGCCCTGAAAACTTCGAAGGAGACGTGAAGTAACCGTGACAATTCGACGGTGATACAGGCTAATAAAATGCGATAGTCTGTCTGTCTGGGTTTTAGTAAGGTTACATTCTCTGAGTGATTGGTTTTACATCAATGTGTCCCTATGGAATAGGGGCCGCAAAATGAAGATGTTTACTGATTAATTAATGTGACCTACTTCACGCATTTAATTGATTGTGTTTGAATATAAAACGTAGGCACCCCTTTGAACACCTACACAACACATAACGATCCAATAAATTTATTAAAAGTATCATTTAACAACCAGAAATAACATCGATTTTGACGTAAAACTTAAGCAGAAAATGAGCGCTTATCATCATCGTCGTAATTCAGCCTTTTTTTTTTTTTGGGGGATGGAAATTCATCAAATAACCCCTCCCGCTCTTGGGCAGAGCGAAAGGGAGAGTCAGACTTCTACAGACTAAAAACTATGTTCCTTCATGTTCCTTCTTAGCCCTTTATGTCGGGGCCGCGGTATCTCTTACAACAACCCGTAGCCCCGACGGGCGTCGGCCCTTGCATGGCCCCTTCCATGTTAGTGACATCTTTTTGAGGCGCGCGTGGAACACGAACGCGCCGTCGACACGGCCTGTCGTCGTCATAAGACGGATGGACGACGAGCTAGCCCATTACACCCCGTCCACAGGCCCGCGCGGAGCGTCTCCTGTGGCGGCTGGGACGAGAGGTTTTCTCCCTCTCACGTTCCACCACCTCCTTCGCTGGCATCATGGAGAGCAGCATCTTCGCTAGCAGAAGGAGGCGATGGCGTCCCATCTTCCTGCCCTTTGCCCATATTAATTGGGGTCGACGAAACCCGTTTTGTTCTTCCATTCTTCCCTGTCAATTGTCACGCTATCATTTACTCCTTTTTCTCCATATTTTATCATAATAAGAAAAACCCTGCTCACATCCAATTTTATTTTCCTTTACAACTTAATTAAAAAGCAAAACAATCCATTACTTCAAAATAGGAAATGATGGATCGTCCTCTTTGAAACTTCAAAGTTCAGATAGTTACCCTCGGAGCCTCGGACCAAGTAATAATAAAATTCAGAGGAAATTTCATTCCAATTTTTGCGCCACATTTCCTACTCCCACAAAATTTAATAACCAATGAGGGCAGAGTTTGGGGATGACGTCACTGCCTCAGAATACATGGTCTTAACTAACAAGGTTTGGTCTGAAAGCAAAGACAAGCGCGGCACGCCGGCACCCCCCAGCGAAGTAACTTATCGATAACTCGCTCTGTGAGCGCGCGTAATATCGATACATTATCGATGAAGCAGGTTCGCGTACTTAGCATTAATTTGTAAATATCGACGACTGTTGAAATTAGTTTCTGTTTCTCAGTTTCAGGTATCGATTTCTGAAATTTTTGGGGTAAATAATTGATTTATACGTAGAATTTTCCTTTTGATAATGTTATAGTTGTGTTTTGAACAATGAATCTTCAAAAGTTTTGAAGGTAACATGATTACGTAACTTCATATTTTAAGTAAAAGCTAGTTACCGTTTCGAATGTCGGGAACGAGAGGACCGCTAGTCGATAGTTACATTATCGATAAACCCAACTCTATACCGCACATCGGAGACAATTTCGAGTAGATTGGCAAATCGGTCACGTTCTCGATATAATAGCTTTTAATGCATGACAAGGAGTAATGACACGTTGAGGCAATCTCTAGTTCGTACAGCATCTTCTATTGATCATTATCCCCTTTACAAGATGGATTTACTCCAGCGAAGTATGCTAATGCTGTGATAAATAATCGCTTGCTTAGAATTGGAAAACGCTTAAAGTACTTTGAGCCTCTAAGACGATTTCGATAAATTGAGTTCGATTAATCGGACGGAAAATCGAATAAACAGACTCGAGTGATAATTATATCGGTTAGAGGATCTGTAATTAATGTTCTGACTTGGTTGACTCGGTTTTACTTACGGATTGGGCTTTATTATTTTTTAATCTTAACTCAAACGCAGAAAGGCTTACAGATTATCCAAGGATTAAATAGCTATTGCTTTAATTCTGACTAAACATTTTATTTATAATGCGAAAAGAAAATCTAAAAACATTTCGTGATTTGTAAAATATCATGCATTTTTCTAACACATTTGCAAGAAAATACCTTATAACAACGATGTTTGTTCAACAAACATGACATAAAGCCTAATACGAATTTATTTTCTGATTTATTCTGTCCCAGTGTATGTCTCGTTGATATTGAATAAGTTGCTTGACATAAATTCTTGTTGAACGTTTCGGCGAAAAAAATATAAATAACAAAAAATGCGATGCGGGGAACCCTGACAAAGTTCCCACAGCACTCACCTATATGAAATATATGAAGAAAGTTTGTGATATCGAGCAAAAATTTATAGCGAGCGCCTTAAAAAAACTCTCAGAAGTGATAAATTGAGAAAATATTGCTTTTCATATACAAATAAGTGAAGGGCGTCCGGATAGGGTTCGTTTAACGATGTCTTGTCTTTATACTGGAAAATCTGTCTAGTGGATTCAATTCCTGGGTCGAGCAAAAGTGTTGTTGGGGTTTCCATAATTTATCAGTAGCAACCATGGAACCTTCTTTTTTTGGTGGTTGGGAAATCATCAAATAACCCTCCCGCTCTTGGGGAAAGCGAAAGGGAGTCTTAGACTTCAACAAACTAAAAACCACCCATGTTCTTTCTTAGCCCCTTATGTCAAGGCCTTCACACCTTGTAGAAACTACAACAAATTCCTGGCGTACAAGCATTTTTGTCATACCTATTATTGGAATCAAATATAACAGCTCACAACTTAGGACCCAGTAATATTAATGACAATAATATCCGTGGTGCTAGGCAACTGGGCTTATCCCGATTGTATACGTCACTGTGTCTATTAACCTTGTTCTGTTCTTTATCCTGTTGATATCAGTGATTTTCCTGTGTGTGTGATATCAGTGTTGTTCCTACTCCTCCGCTATTCTTTTCTGATTAATTTCGTTGCGGGATCCAAGACAGTGAAACCGTTTCTCTGGGACTTCGTCGAGCTTCATTGTCTCGGCGCTTTTCTTGTGGTCGCCACTGATGATTCTGGCTTTCAGGAGTTACAGTGGTTTGGGAACAGTGTTGCGGGCTTGTCCCATAATAGAAAAATATATCGGTTTAGGATAACTGTTTTAAAATTTAATGCCAAGAACTAAAGAGACCTACAATTGTACAAAAACTAGCAAGGTATATAAAAATTTGTAAGAACAGAAAATGCCTTGAATTCGCTAGCGTGACAACTTAAAGGCTTTTGTGCGAGATTGTATGGGTCTGAGAAAACAGCAGGGAGAGGAAAGTGCTCAGGAGGGGACAATACAGGCTAAAAAATAGACACCAGAAAGTGTCACAAGGTCACAAAACATTGCCTTAAGACTCAACAGAATAGTGTAGAAATCATAAATTGCACAATAATTGACAAAAATATTGTAAATATTGTATCCGATACACGTATAGTTTGATAATGTTTAAACATAATTAGTAAACAAGCTATTACGGTGGCACAACTGCTAAAATATACGCTAATTAGGACCAAACCAATACAAGCAATACATTAGGTATTCTAATCGATTCTAACAGCCTCTATTGATAGTGGATATTGTAGGTATAGTACTCAATTAGATAGGGTCTGTAAAAAAGAAAACAAATTAATGCCTGAAATTGCGTTTTGTAATAATTATTTGGAAAGTGTTAAAGGTGGAAAGGCTTTACAGCATACAGTATATTGTTGATATTGTTTGCTGCTGTTGTAATTTTATTTTATAAATAAACTATTATTTCATTTCGTAAATTGAATCCAAAGTTAACTACAAAACGGTTAACGGCGCAAACTCTTTAGGCTCTAAACGCGATAGAGCTTGCGCCGTCGATTTTGTAGTTAACTTTGGATTCAATTTACGAAATGAAATAATAGTTTTTTTTATAAAATAAAATTACGATTCTATTAAAAGATTACTTTAAAAATAATGAGTAATTTTAAAATTTTCTTTAAAGTGATTCTAAGGTATAGAAAAAAAATCCTGTTTGTGTAGACATTTTGTAAAGATGTTTGATGTTTTAACATTTTTTTTCTGCTATATTTTGTATTGAAGTCGAAAATGTGATAAATAGTGCCACTAGTACACCATATGGTGATGCTATTTATATTTTTTTAATGTTCAGAATCACTTGTAGTGTTATGTTCAGCGAAGCCAAACATAACTCGATCGATATTTTTGCGGAAAAGGGCTTTTGAATATGGGTGATTGCCATTGATATAAACATTATTTTGAAAATTCTAGAATGAGTTGTGCCAGAAAATGAACTCGTCTCTTATATTAACCAAAAGAAAACTTCATATTCTTCATAGATTTCCCACACGGGGCGATTAAAATTGTTCAAAATGAGATGATTTCGTACACGGCCCCTTAAGCGGTATGATGATGTATGGTAGTTTTAAGTGTCATATAAGTAGATTTAAAATATATGTGTAATATGGTAAGAAGTTTGATAATAAAAGGGGCAAACATAATGCAGGTATATGGTTCAAAATATTTAGTGAGATTGTTAAAACTTCGTTACGGATATAAATAATTTTATTTATAGTCACACCAGCTGTTATCCGTTATCTTTTGAAATTATTCTAAAAAAAAAACTGTTTTTTTTCAATTGATTGTTGTTAACAATTTCATGGTTTTTTTTTAATTTTTCTTTTGCACTGAATCCTCTTCTTTTTAACAAATAAAAATGAGTAAAAAATCTGGCACTAAAAGTACCGCCTGTAGAAAATTGGTTCAGTATAAGTCAGAATATTGCTTCGGTTTCCAAACCTCGTGGCATTTGGTTCAGAATATTGGACTGCCTGTATGTTCACTGCTCAATCTATGTATATTTGGATCAGTTCACAGTCTAACTTGGCTGCTGAATATTCACAAGCCTACAAACTTGCACTGTCGCGTCGATGCCTAACTGGTTAAGAACCTGCTGCAGAAATACCCACTGTTGAAAATGCTAGAAATAAAATTATACTTAAATAAACTTACTAGTAGAGAAGTCTTTGATCAAATATGCTTCAGGCGCGTCAAAGCGACATATTTTTGGTACCTACTGATTGCATCTAAAGTTCGTCTGAGAGTTTACGTCTACGAAAAAACTTTCTCGCAGACGTACGCTACGCAGTGGTACGATGCGACTAGGGGAACGCCTACGCCATAGCTCCATAGGAAATAACTTTGTAATGTATCTATAAGTTGGTTTTCATAAGATCATAGACACTTTCACACATCCAATTTATGTCATCGTTCTTTAAATCTTTCCTGTTATCTTTACTTAATATAGATAACGAAGACAAAATAAAATTAGGTGTTTTATTTTTGAATGTTAAGGTAAGGCTGACTGCAGTTGGTACCGGGATATTGAAAAAAAAATAGACAATCTTAATAAACATTTATTAAGATTGTCTATTTTTTACACCTATGCATGGTCATCATTGGTACAGTCAAACAAGCTAATAAGTATACAGCCAGCTAACTTGCATTTACTTTCAGGATTATACAGATACATTTAGAGACTGATGCCAAACGTTTCAGCGTTTGTCATCAGTCACTTAGTGCAAAACGCTTTATAAAACAAAATTGCAATCAATATTTTTAGTGTACTAGAATTATAAAAAAACTCTACCTGTATACTTATAAGCTTGTTCGACTGTACACAATCGAACGAGGTAAAAGACTTCCGTACCGGTTCTTGTTTGAACATAAATATGTACGCATTGAATCACCAGTTCATACAAATCTGTGTTCAAATCCAATATATATAAGTATTAAGTTCATAACTGAATTCCATTATATAATAGAATACGTAGCAAAAACAAGTAACTATGACAAATAGAACAAAAACGCGCGCTGTCGCAACATTCTGCAGCTACCCTAATAAACAAAAACAGCTGCCTCATATCAGCGTATGTTCCGTAACATGCATAAGTTCGCTTCGTCGCTTCGCCGGAGCTCGGGGGCTCTGCGGGGCTCGTCGGGGGACTCGTCAGTAAGACTAAGGCACCTGTACCACAGCTAACGAATAGCGTAAGCGAGAAGAATTATCAAACATCTTTGCCCGAACCATCTCTTCAAATCCGGCAACATACGGCCTAGAAAAAAAAATGAAAAACGCAATAAACGAGTTAGAAAGCGATATACTACCAATATGCAGTTCGGATGGTTTCATCTTAATCGTGTGGTGAGTGCCTAGCTTATTTTTGTCAGACGGGAAAATGTCAAATGATTCCTCCCGCTCTAGGCGGAGCGGAAGGGAGAGTCAGACTTCAAATGCCTAAAAACCACCCATGTTCCTTCTTAGCCCTCTGTGTCCGGGGCTACAGTATCTCTTTCGAATATTATAGTGCCGTAGCCCCGACAGGTTAGTGCTTTACCTGGTGTCCGAGTTTTAATTGCCGGTCATGGGTCTCTGACTTGGTTCTTGGATCTTAGGACTTGGTGAGAGGACCTCGAGAGATGTCATCAAAGAAGCACCAATAGGAGCAGTTTACGAAGAAAGTAGAAGAATTCGGAAATCTTCGTATACTACTCGTATTGATGCTTCTTCGATGACATCCTTTGAGGTCCTCTCATTGGCTGTCCGAAGATGAGTTAGTTGCCCCGAAGATCGGAACGCTTACGGTTTGGTGATAGTAAATAAGCACGTCGTCAACATCATATGTTGCCATGATATGCCATTGAGAAATACGAGTATATATGTACAAGGAAAAAGCTTGATAGCTAGTCAGTTTCCTGCCGCGTCGGTGAGACAGTTGCCTAAAGGATTACGCCGCAGAGATGGCCAGCATCGGGCTATTAACTAATAACATTATACGCGGTCACCTCACTGCTTGTCAAGCGTGGCGAATATGGCCATTTTCCCTGTATCGCCGCCATCTTGGATCTCCAGAACGAATACCATAAAGATGTTTTTGGCTATTATTCTCCCAATATCATGTTGGTAATTTTTTTTTTTTTTTAGTGTATTGTCACTTATGGCATACACACATTATGTTATCCAGGTGACCTAAAAATAGACCATCCAAGAAATTTAAAAAAAATGACACATAGGACTAACATGGTCAGATATTTATCACTGAGGATAGATGCATCGAAAAAAACTGGTAGAACTTTGTCTAGCTAGAAACACCATGTTAAATAGTAAAAAAATTGATGGTTTTTATAAACCTGTCTTTTCTCTAGAGTTCCAAAAAAATTTTTTTTGTGAGCTATCCTAACAAATCGTTTAATCATTCATTAAAAAAACCAGTGTTTTTTAACTGACTGGCACTGACTGTAAAACGTTTTCTAAGTATTTTAAGGTAAGTATCTGCTTTATCCCCACAACAGTTTGAACCAGCACTCGTGGTATCAGACTTAATTAATCAAGCAATCTACTCTCTCTTTACAGTACAAATATTTATCCTCATTGATGATTGGAAGGCTAGACAAATATGTGTCTTTGTGATCAAAACATGGTTTCTAGAACGGTCTCCCCGTTCTAGAAACCATGTTTTGATCACAAAGACACATATTTGTCTAGCCTTCCATATCATATTAAATTAATACCTAGTCGAGTTATTAGATAATTAACTTAATTACAAAGGCATCAAGGATGACAGTCGTTTGTGCGGAGCAAGGAGGTCTACCAAAGGTAAATTCAATTACATTATGTAGCCTTTAAAATCCAAATATATTTCCGAACTACGCAAGCATACAAAAAAACCCTTTTCAATCGATTTGTTTTATCCGGGGTTCGCTACATTTAGAATAGAAACTTAGCGATGCGATAATAGCAAAATTCCTCCGTAGCGACATAGGTTGGGATACTATTAATAAGCTTCAGCTGATCAATGGACGAACGAACCTTAAATAAATTAAGGCCATATTGTCTGTTTAAAGGCCATTCATCTCTAATGGGACGTAGTTTGTTCCGTATCATCTATTATTTGGTGTAGTCAGACGACCTGACTTGCTACATCGGTGTAAATTAGGTTAACTAGTCACCTATTTTCGTCTTTTCAGTGATAGGGATACCGTTTAAGAATCAATCGATAAAAACATTGTTATTACATAGTTGCCTTTGTACTAGATCTCACTCAGAATCCAACTTCTGCGTCATATAACGTCAAGACCTATTTTGGCCTTGACACTCCTTATTTATTATTAGCCTATATTGTCCCACTTCAACGTAAAGCTCTTCCCTTCTTCCACATCGCGATCTAGTACGATTGTAGGTCAATAGGCTAGTTAACAAAAAAATCTAATTAGTCCGTCAGATAGATTTAAAAAAAATATTGGACACGTATTTTTTTTTCAAGTAAATAAACAATGAAGACGATACAGTGCTTTGAAAACCCATGTGACGTCATATTCTAGGACATTAGTATGATATTTTTTACCCCCATTCAAACCTTTGACGCGTGTTATCTTCGTCAATTTTTATTGATTTGATAAAACAAAAAATACGTATCCAATATTTTTCGAAAATCTAACAGACGGACTAATTAGAATCACATTGTTATGGTCAGTAAACATCCCTATTCTATGAGGAAGAGTCCAACTCATTCCACCATCTCCTTCTGGACTTGACGCGTTCTCGTTTCCTGTTTTTGGTATCAACTGAGTGGTAATTTTCTGCAGTGGTGCAGTGGTGTTGGCCTCTACTTACGAACAGTTGGTCGACATTACTTTGTGTTATTTATTTCATCACCACTGCTCTCAAAACGGTGAAGGAAAACATCGTGAGGAAACCTTAGAACCAAAAATTCGAAGATATGTACCATCTACCAATCCGCACTAGGCCCGCGTGATGGATTATAGCCCATCCCTCTCCTAGAGAGGAGGCCTGAGTCCCTGCAGTGGGAACAATATAGGCTGATGATGACTTCGGCGACATGTGGCAGATGTGACTAGTCTAGTTCCATTTAAACCTAGCAAGTGGTTTTGAAGTGAAGTTTGATATTTCTAGTGCGGTTTGTAAGTTTGACTAATACAATGTACCAACTACATCGTTTTAAGACTGTGGATTCATGTAGCAGAGCGATGTTGAAGACACTGTGTTCCACATTTGCCTGAAAGATATCATTTAGAATTTCTTCGAGTTTAAGTAAGAACTTTTGTACCGCTCTTAAATTAGCATACGTTGACAGACATCCAGGATACTGTTATGGATAACGAGTAATCTTGCTCTACTTAGCCTGAGAGCTGAAATAACATAGCCTCATGTTATGAATAAGTCTAAATATTATACTCGTGTTTTGCGTGGTAACTGAAGCAAATGTTAGATCCTTTTGGTCCATTCCTCTGAATATCTCGTTCCCACTGTAATCTAGATTGGCTCGAAACCTACATTTTGAACATTAACTTTGACTTTAAAACACTTTTGTTCAAATGGGGTTTTACTTTAGCCTGTAATTTGTAAAATACGAACTCTCGTACGCTTAAATAGAGCTAATACGATACTTGTTTTATATGTAGTATTTTTTGTACTTAATTAGATAATGGGAAATGTGAAATTACTGTAATTCAGGTAGATCAAAACCTCTGTTTGATTTTTATTAACCTTTTTAACCGACCTTAGAAAAGGAGAAGGTTATCAATTCGTCGGCGATGTTTTTTTTTATGTATGTTCCCCGATTACTCGAAGATTGCTGGGCCGAATTCGATTTTTTTTTATTTTGTTTATAAGGGTTTACTTTCCAGGTCCCATGATCACCAAGTCAGGATCTGTGGATGGGATCCCAGAGAAATAGAGATAACTTTTCAAATTTTACACTTGAAATGATTTGAGTAGTTTTTGGAAGAGTACTTTCTCGGAGTGGTCCCACTTCAATTTGGTGAAGATCTGATGAAGAACTTCGGAGACAGGCAACGGAACTCCTCAATAAATGATAGCAAATGGACTGGGATTGCTGAAATCCCATGTCTATCTATTGTTTTCACCAGTTCATAACATAACATCACGCCTGTACGCTGTGAAGGGCATTCATATTTTGTATACGCTGTGAAGGGTATTCATGTTTTGTATACGCTGTGACGGGTATTCATCAAAATCTTTTTAACATAAAATAAAACCGACTTCACCAAAAAATTTAACACAAAAAATTGAAAAGTAAACTTTGAAAGAAAAATTAGTTTTTGAAGTCGGTGGCACTTTTTTGTGTTAAATTTTTGTCTGGATTTATTTTTTGTTAAAAAGTTTTTTTAAAAGTATATCATAGCAAATACTAATTCTCCGGTAGATGCTATTTATTTATTGCCTACTACTAATCAGTGCTTTCCTTACTTTATCGCGTCTACATAAAAAAATACTTCGTTTTTCATTGTCTGGAATGACAGATGGCGGAAAAAGTTATTAACATAGAAAATGATAAATAAATCCAAATACAAAGCGTATTTTTCACTGACCTTTCATTGGTCCCTCAATCAATCAACATTATTTTTCACATTCAATTCCTTTTTCATCATAAACGCGTAGTTGTAGCTGCCAAATACGGCATTTCATCAAAAAAATCTAATTAGTCCGTCTGTTATATTATCGTAAAATATTGGATACGTCATTTTTGTTTTAAAAAATTAATAAAAAAATATAATTAATAAAACGTGTGTAAAGATGAGTCGGGACTTTTAACGTCAATTTGTGGGTAAAAAAATACTAATCTTGTGACGTCACACGACTTGACGCGACTTCTCGAAGCACTGCATCGTCTTCATCTTTTGTCTAAGTGAAAAAGAAAAAATACGTGTCCATTACTTTTTGAAAATCTATCTGACGGACTAATTAGATTTTAGTGGTGAAAACCCCTATTCTATTTATACGAAAACCTCTTTTGAGCGTTTCAAAATCCTTTGTCTACAATTTTCATGTACAAAACATATCACGTAGCTCGCGAAAATAATCCTAATACGACATTTTCCACCTACTTTATGTTAAGGTGCCATATTATTTACGTAAAAGAAGGTAGGTTGATACCCGACGGGTTGCCGCGGTTGCTCAAAGCGACAGGTTGACGGTTGCCACGTTCGGTTACCACTCGGGAGCGATTACGTGTCTCCCTGCGTAACCGTTTACATTTTATAAACGTTTTATTCTTTATCTTTTGGGAATCAGACTTTTGGGCAGTTCAGGTTAATATTAATGATAATTACTTCGCAGGAATTATGCTTAAATGTTACCGTTATTGTCTGGGTAAGGTGCCGTGGTCGAGATGTCGATAGATAGGCACCGAGTTTGTCGTTTATGGAAGCCATTTTTGTGTGGACTCAGATAATAGGGGATCAGACAAAAAAAAACTAATTAGTCAGATAGATTTCCAAAAATTTTGAACACGTATTTTCTTTTTTCACATAAACAAAAAATGAAGACGATACAATGCTTCGAAAATTCGTGAACTCCTCGAAAACGTCATATAACAGTACAATTTTTGCCTACAAATGACGTCACAATATTCAATATTCAATTACTAGTGAACCCATTTAATTACTTTAAATTTCAGCACAGAGCTACCGAACAATAGAAAAATTAAATTAAATGAGTATACGGACGTTCCTATTTCGCACGTACTGTTTCGTACCATGAAATGACGCGTGTATATTGCCTAAATCTAGATTCCGAGGCTGTTATTGAGAAATTTCTCAAGAAAAAAAAAACAAATAGTTAGCTCGGCCCAGTAATCAAACTTATGATCTCATGCCCAGTAGTCGTACTTCTGACTACTTGACCATTAAGCTGTCACATTAGTCGAGTGGTAACCCATAAACTAACCTTCTAATTTAAACCATGCCTATAAATTTCCCTCCGAAACGAGAGATGAAATACAAGCCAAACGAAAATTGCAAAACCCGCAGTGAAAAGATTAGCCCGCACCACTAATAGTGTTAATTAAGCAAGGATTTCATGAATATTATGTTTGCAAAGTCGCGGCCAAACTGTAAGGTGTATGAGTAACATAATACCCACAAACTTAATAAGATTAAAGGGTTTAATCGTGTTTGCTGACACCTATGTTGTTAGATGAAAAAGTTTTGTTGAGATCAAACAACTCGACGATTCTTAAGAGTCCATTTGTCGTAACCTCTCGCCTGTATATTCTGAAAGGGTGAGCTAAAGGATATAGAACTCCCGGACATTATCATTCTCCTGCCCATAACCCAAATTATAATAAAGGGTGTAAAAGTATACCCTTAACGCAAACGAAGGGCACTTGTTCTCCCCACCACTACGACATTTTTTTTTGTTCTAGAACATACCTGGGAACCTCCTAGTTACAGAGATATTGGGGGTCAAAGTTTCAAATTTTTCACAGCTGTTTTTGGAAATAACGAAAATAACAATTTTTTTTAACACACGTTTTTATGCATACACCTATAATCGATTACCACACAACTTTGTAGTTAGTATTACTCCCACACATTTCCATGTAGTTATGGTATCAACCTAAAATCCCACTTCAAGGAAAAACGGAGGTCCAGAGCGATTTTCAGAAAGTCTAGCAATTTAAAAACCCAATTAAACTTTTTTGAGTTCAATATTGAACCAAAGGTCTTTCGGGCGTGGGTCGAGGGTCGAACGAAAGTGGCAATCGTTATAAAACTGTTTCTTGTTTTCGTAGCATCTTTCAACTATTACAATTATGAATGCGAAAGTTTGGATGTTGAATGAATTAATGTTTATGTCTCAATCATGCTAGAGTGGCCGAACGAATATGGATCTTGGTACAGAGGTAGGTTGATCTCTGAAATAGCATATAGGTTATTTTTTTCTCACGTATGCGTATCAAAATGTCCATGCAAACGACGTCGCAGCCAACTATGTAGTATTGACAAAAAAAAATCGCGCTGAAAGAATGTCACCCTGTTTATCTAGATTGGGGTAGAGCAAAATCGAACAAAAAAAAAGGTTTTTAAATTAACCTAATAAGCTGACGACAAAACAAATCCTTGATCACGGGAATATTACCGTTCCTCAAAAAAAAGTAATGTTCATGACACTGAATAATTTTTCCGTTATTATCTTGACAGAAATAACACAATCCTTACCTAGAACACAATAGCGTAGACAACAGGCACCCTATATCTCTCAGAAATTAACATAGAATGAGCAGAACATGTAGCGCAGTTGCTAATTTGCGAACGTGTTGATTAGATACTGTTCTCATTCCGTTCACTCAGCAGTATTACAAGTCTGAACCTACGAGCTGTGGGGAACGAATCAAATTACTAACGAGAAATAAGGCTGGGATCAAATATACAGCACCTATGTTTACAAGACCTCAGTGGTATTTTCTCAGACACATTTATTTAGGTATATAAAAAAAAGAAAGAATAGCATTTATTGGTTTCACACAGGACAGAACAAATTGACAAAAAATTAAAATCTTAAAACATGAGGGAAACACTTAAAATTAGGACATACTTAGTTTAAATTAAAATTAGTCCCGTACGAAGAACAAAAAACCCGTACAAGCTTTGGTATCTGATTACTAATGGCCGCTACACACGTTGCGAATCAAATCGTTACGATTGGACGGTACAGTTCAAACCTTAACGATAAATCTACATGAGTGTGTATGTGAATAACTGTACAGTGTATCCGATTTTAACACTACGAAAACTGTGCAGTTTAAACTGTACCGTCAGATGGTTATGATTTTTCGTAACGTGTGTAGCAGCCATAATCATCATCATCATCAGCCTATAATGTTCCCACTGCAGGGACTCAGGCCTCCTCTCTAGGAGAGGCATGTGCTAAAATCCACCACGCGAGCCCAGTGCGGGTTGGTAGATGTCACGTATTTGTTTTTTTTCGTTTTCTCACGATGTTTTCCTTCACCATTTTGAGAGCAGCGGTGATGAAATAAATTACACAGGTAACCACCGCCCGCCCGCGCAACGCCACCACTGGGCCAGCGCTGCGCTAATCATCATGTTATGTTTACTGTGCTATCGCTAATCCAGCCATAACACAGTAAACATAACATAACGTCACGCCAGTAATACCTAAAGGGTTAGTCTGAGGAGTTCCACCCACATCAGGCCAGTTATATTTAAGTCCCATTTAATAGAGGGCAAGTCTATTTTCATGACTGGTGCAAATTCGGACTCCTTGGTTGCTATTGAGCAATTCTTCTATTCTTTGCCCAATCCGGGAATTCAACACAAGAACTCAGTCGCAGCAGATCTTTAAATACAGTAAATAGTAGGTATCCAATAATGTATTTACTATCATTAAGCCGTCGACATTATATCCTCTGCTGGACAAAAACAATTTAAAGCTGTTGAAGTTTGTGAGGCTTATTGATACACTAGGGCTTTGATAAGTGTGGCCATGAAATAACACTTACCATATAACAACTTCATCACAAACAATTTCAAAGATGCCGTTTTAATACTTTTTAGAAATCCCCTGATGACATGGAATAACTTGCGTCTACATCTTATGACGTCATGCATACATAACTCCGTTCACAAGACACCGCGACTTTTCATTACGAAATTGGAAACTTACATCAGATGTCATCTGACTCAGTCTTGTATTCAGTGTACTCTTAACGTCACGTGACAATCAGTGTTCAATCTTTAGAATCGGAACTCCTAGCCGAAGTTTGCCGTCAAAGCGTATTGGAATGTTTCAGATTTCTCTAGAACTTCACTGAGGTTCTGCAATTGCTTGAAAAGAGGTTTTAATAATGAGTATTCTTTGAACTAGTGGCCACGGATTGCTTGATGAGCTGTCTGGTTTTAGGATTTTGTTTTAGATTCCAATTACAAAAGGGTTCTTTTACATGGAATTTTTGGGCTATTTCGAAAGCGTCTAATCAATCTCACAGATTCAGCCGTCTCACTCACCAGCCTCTCTGGTGACACGCGCGTGTTCCCCACAGGGGATGCCCTCTCGCTTAGTCTACAGGTTTTTTTGGCCCTGATTTAAGGCCTTACAATCAGGGCACCCACTGGATAGTTAAGCAGAAGCCAGCCTCATAGGATCTTGTCGGGGCTGCGGGTTGTTCGAAAGAGATACCGCGGCCTCGGACACAAAGATCTAAGAAGATATACGGGTGGTTTTTAGTCAGCAGAAGTCTGACACTCCCTACCGCTTCACTCAGAGCGGGAGGAGTTAGGAGTTATTTGACGATTTATCACCCTCCAAAAAAGAAGCCTCATAGGTTGACTCGTGAGGCCGTAGCAGCTCAGTCCTCAAATCCCTACGACGCTTTGTGGAATTGCTTACATAAAGAGAGAAACAAGTCCCCTATAACAATATGTTGTTTTCAAAGAAAATCGTTCGTATTTTTTTTTTGTATGATGTGTCCTAATACGGTTGCATCATAAGCAATACAATCTAGCTTCATACTAAAGCTAATGAGTAATTCTAATTTGACTTAATTTGCTAAGGAGACTACGTCTAAAGATGTGTCCATTAACACTTTTCTTATTGTACCTATTAAGGGGAAGACACTTTGTTCTTGTGTTTTTTATGGGTAGCACTCACTTCACTACATTACACTAACACTTTACTAAATTAGCTCGAAAGGTTTTGTCCTTAATATTTTTTTTTTTTTTTTTTTTTTTTTATAATAATATTCCACAACTATCACACAACGCCATCTAGTCCCAAGCTAAGCAGAGCTTGTGTTATGGGTACTAGACAACTGATAAACATACTTATATATTTCTAAATACATACATGTTATAGATAAATTACACCCAGACACAGAACAAATGATCGTGCTCATCACACAAACATTTGTCCTGGGTGGGAATCGAACCCACGACCTCCGGCATAGCGGTATATAATAATGGTAATATCCTTCTCACTATGTCCGTATGTTCGTAAAATGACGGCAACACAACTTGTAGTGGAGGCTCTGTTCATTGTTCAGTAACAGCCATATTATAAAGCACCCAGAATGGGTGAACACACAGAACCATCCGTTCTGCGGTTTGTTAATCCTCACGCGATTTCCAACATCAGATTTGTTGCTTTTCCGCATCACTATTTTACCACAAAAAGCGGTGCCTAACCACAAAAAAAAATGTTTGTAAATCAAAACAACAAAGTTTTTTGCGTGAAATAGTAATGTAAACAGTAGAATATTCAGCCTTTCTACCAACAAATTCACCCAAAACTCATACTATAGTGCTCCATGCTTTTTTGTGTGGGAATAGCCGGAACTAACGTTGCTATCTTGTATTTTCAATTTCCACGTATGTAACCAGATCCGCCTTGTCCAGAACGTGGACAGGTGGCTTTCGGTTGTTTCTGCCTAGCCCAGTAGCTCCATAGCTAAAAGGCGTGATTTTATGTTTGTCTGTAATTTCCACAGGCAGTTTCACAAATATATTATAACATCCTCCTCAAACTGCCTCGTTGGGCGAGTGGTGAGCAAGCGCAATAGTTGTTAAAAAATAATTAATTATTCCGTCAGATTTCCAAAAAATAATGGACACGTATTTTATTATTTTTCGCGGAAACAAACAATGAAGACGATACAGTGCTTTTAAAACTCGTGTGACGTCATATATTCTAAGACATTAGTATGACATTTTTACCGGTGAGTGTCGTCACAAACCCCTACTCAAATCTTTGACGCGTTTTGTCTTCGTCAATTTTTATTGAATTGCTAAAACAAAAACATCCCTAATGATGAGCATGGGGGAAAATAATTTAGAAACTGACCGACAACGACAAAAAGGTATGAAACAAGATTTTTAGGAAACCCAGAATCGCGGAACGAAGGTAGTTCAACAGTTTCGGGTACATCGTTGTCAGAGTCCAAGTTCGACATGGTGGAAGTACGAAATAGTCTCAACACTGATTACAACCGCCTATTTATTTACTTCCGATAACAAATTAACAAAATATTAAACAATCAAGCCGATGGAAATGGATCTAGTACGGAAACGCGGTATTAATCCGCCCTCCGCGATTCGCGGGATTAAGTAGTAGATAGTAGTGCATCATACTGACTCAAAAAAATTCTATGCTACGGTTTTCATCAAATAGGGAACATTTTCTTATACTATACAGTGACTTTGAAGTCAATCTGAATACAGACAAGCAACACAATAAACGTATTTCCTTTAACAACAATCCACACCAAATACCTTCCAGGCTCTTGTAGAAATGTAGATACCATTTTCTTAACCCACATCGACTATAGACTGGTATGCGGACAGCACCAATTTCGTACTACAATTTCGAATACGTCTTGTATAATAAAGGCTGTCAGAGACAAGTTTCTAGTTGAACGAGCTAAAACTGAAAGACGAGAGTTATAAGGGAAATTGGAGCAGGGATAATATCTGTGAATGTAGAAATGTGGTACCTATTGTTTAATACAGTGATATTGAATGGTTGAATAGAGATGTTTACTGACTTTAAAAAAATGTGATTCTAATTAGTCCGTCTGTTAGATTATCGAAAAATATTGGATCCGTATTTTTTGTTTTATCAAATCAATAAGAATTGACCAAGATAAAACGTGTCAAAGATTTGAGTGGGGGTTTGTGTCGTCACGAACTGCTAAAAAATGTCATATTAATGTCTTAGAATATGAAATATGACATTTTTTTTATGGCCAAACTCGCGTGACGTCATTACGTCATTACGTCACGCGAGTTTTCAAAGCACTGTATCGTCTTCATTGTTTTTTTTACATAAAAAAATAAAAAATACGTGTCCAATATTTTTTGGAAATCTATCTGACGGACTAGTTTTTTTTTTATATAATGCGATACACTAGCCGAAAATACATGTTGGAAATTCGGCGGAAATCGCGTCCCGTTTGGCCATAAGCGTTAACATCAGCTCCAGTTTGAGCACGTGTTGATGTTCTAGGTTAAGCCACGCTTGACTAGGTTGGTTATTGGATGGGTGACCAGTACATACCAGAACATACCGAGTTGCTTCATTGCCTTGGAAAGTACGTCAAGCCATTGGTCCCGGCTGTAACTTCTAGATCTTTGACAGACGTTACAGGTATAGTCAGTGGCCCAAAAGTCTGAAACCCAATATTTTCAAGGGATATCGTATCACCCAGTACTTCATATCAGGACTGTGGAGGTTATCTAGGCAGCCGACCTCAAATATGTTGAGAAAGGGCCAGATAGATGATAAAAGATATTGTGTCCGTTGTGTCCGTCATAGCATAGGTTGAAACGTGCCCTATTTTGTTTGCGAAAATATGGAACCTCATTAATTACAAGTGGGTCACTAGAATAAAAATACTCCGAGTCCTACTCTAAAGAACAATTAAAATTAATAAAATCTTTCATCAGCTTTTTGTCTGGAAACTCAGTTAAGCTTGTTTGGTGCCCCAAAAATGTCTCATAACCTTAATCTTTATTCTGGGTGAGATTTTACTGTAGTTTATTTTCTTTGGTTGAACATAGAAAAATAACGATTTGATTATAATGTCTTTAGAATAGATCATACCAGGTCTCACAGCTAGAATTATGCACTCCGTTCACGACCGCTGGTGGCCCGTCGAGGCTGCGGGTTGGTCGAAAAAGATACCAAGGCCTCGACACAAAACACTAAGAAGAAACATGGGTGGTTTTTAGTCAGTAGAAGTCTGACACTCCCTACCGCTCTGCCCAGAGCCATTTGATGATATCGCACCCCCAAAAAAAGAAAATGGTGATGAAAATCTGGGTCTCATAAACCCACCAGGCATGCCGAAGGTTTTTCTGACTATAGTAAAGTCATTTTAAGGTGGAAAACAAAAAATGAATGTAAATTTTATAAAAAAAAAAATATTTTTTACCCGACTGCGGCGAAGCCCAAAAGGAGGGTCATGTGTTTGGCATGTAAGTATGTATGTATGTATGTATGTCCCTTTCTTTGTTCCCTCATAACTCCTAAACGGATGAAGAGATTTGAATGAAATATACGTCGTTAGATTTGTATAGGGTATCAAAATGAAGGGTTTTAAAAGGTGATTACAAAAATATGTGACACCTATATGTTTAAAATAAATACAAAGTCACAAATTCTATAAACAAACACAAAAGTTAAATCATCTGCGAAGTATTTTACGCGACCAACGAAAGAACAAACACCAAAGAACTAAAAATTTAGAAATAAAAAAAGTAGTTAAAAAACCCGACTGAAAAGCAAAAAACAAGCACATTTTAAATTAAACAAAACTTGGAAGCAGGCTTGGGTTCATTTGAATATTAAATTATGAAGTGAAAAAATTAAAATTAATTGTGCTTGTTTTTTGCTTTTCAGTCTTTTCAGTCGGGTTTTTTAGTTTTTTAACCACTTTTTTTATTTTTATTTAACAACTTTGCGCCTACCGTATCTTAAAAATAAATGCTTTGTCTTGTGTAACAAAAAGCCTATCGCACGTGTACCTACCATAAATTCATTAATCACGAGCCCTGTATTATGATACGGGTGCGACATTTATTATGGGTAGCGACAGCTATCGTTTACAATTGCGAGTTTTTGGTACAAGGTCCCATTCGTATGTTTTACCTAGTTGAAACAGTTTCACTATACTGTTACTGTACTACTGTTTCTTCTTTTACGTGAATACGATAACACGTACTGAGCATGGTCAAAGCAATGTTTTCCATTTATTTTCACTGCAGTTGTTTTCAGAGCTTGCGCTGCGTTTGAAGCTGAATCCCGGAGCCAATAAAAAGTATTTTTTGTTTAAGTGTTGTCCCCCTCGGGGTAAAACAAAATTATGAAATCAAAAATTATTTTAAAACTAAAAATAAGACATACTTTAAACTAAATTGGTTTGTACGAGGCCAAAAGGCCCCATCTCAATATGGTACTATAACATTTAATAATAAGGTCACAGCGCTGGCATTCCGTTCGGGCCAATGATACAGAGTGATAGGAATATTCAGATGACGGCGTTGATTGGGTACCTTACGCGCATACAAATACCTCTAGAAATGGGAGTAACCAATTAATTGGGGCACCCGTGCGTTAGAAAACTAAAACACAACTCCTGAGTTTTGATCATCAATATTAGGGGTGAATTTCATGAGTTAATCTGAACGCGATCAGCATTTTTACGAGTAAACCCCTTTAGTGCAATGACGACTCTTAAACGCAGCAATTTCTTAAACGCAGTTTAAATATATTATTTTCAGTGTCATTAGTGTTAACTCAAACTCAAAGCATTTATTTCTATTAGACTATTACAGGCTCTTTTGAATGTCAGAAATACGAAGCTACAGTCACAATCACAAGTTATAATAACTTGTGAAAGCTTTGCCCATTCCCTAGATCTCTCTTATGGCGTTATTCGTCAAAGAACTTGTGGCTAAATAATAGCAGCCACTGCGGTTGTTCTTTAGGTTAAGCCTCACTTGCTTAGGTTGGTCCGTGGCTGGGTGACCAAATATTACATACCGAGCACGTTTAGTCGTTGATTTTTGACAGTTAACATAAAAAAAAAACTAAAAGTCTTACAACTAGTGCCAAAGTAGTAGGTACCTGCTGGGTTGTGGAGGTCAGTTAGGCGGTCGCTCTGTGTTTGAAACTGGAAATCAGATACATCTGGGTAGACTGAAAGCTGACCCCAACATCATCATCATCTGCCTAGCCTTTTCCCAACTATTTTGGGGTCGGCTTCCAGTCTAACCGAATGCAGCTGAATACTAATATTTTAAATGGAGCGACTGCCTATCTGACCTCCACAACCCAGTTAATACTGGGTAATATGACACCCTTTGGTAAGACTGGGTTGTTAAAGCTGACCCCAACACATTTTGGAAAAGACTAGGCAGATGGCAGAAGTAAGATTACGCCAGTATAACCGCTAGTATAACCAGCTGTACAGTTAAATAGGTTGGAGCTTGGTGTTATTATTATCGCAAGGCTAGGTGGGGTGCTTCTGCTAAGTTAGTCACTTTGTGGATTTTAATTTAATCTTTTTGCGACTACGCTCTATCCGGACGAAAGCAGCCTAATTTTATTACTGAAGGAGTTTACTTTGTATAATCTTTAAAGATAGGCTAAAGGATCATGTTCATGGATAAATGGAATCCCGTACCAAACTGCATCAACATCAAACTTTGTTTTTTATTGTCTACATTTATCATTTTAACTCCTACAAAAGTTCTTTTTGTAAACTAAATCCGAGTTTCGAAGTAATTTTATAAATTCCAAAATAACCACAAAACCAGGCAAGCAGATATTGTAGGGAAACCTCTACGATGTTAAGTCAGCCAAACTGTCAAAATCAATTGACAGATCTAACAGAACGACTTATGAACTGACTTAGGACTTATGAACTTGTGTAAACGCCATCCATGTAAAGGGATTAAAACAATATTCATACTTTTATACTTTAAATTAGATTCCCCATTCAAAAATCAAATCCCAGACGCATAATGTCGTAAAAAATTATGAAAATAATTACTATAACATTTTGATCTTGAAACATGAGCATTCTTGGTACAAGTTTTGGTCATTATCTTTAAAAAAATATATAACAATAATAATAGTAATACTTAGCGATCATCTTTCGAGGCTCCTATTGGTCGGGAGGATCAAGGGCCAGATTCAGACGGCAGTATTCGTCGAAACAGCTCGCATTGACCATGCTCGCTCCACCTGTAGCTTAGATCTGCTTTAGACATCGGCGGACCACCGAAACGAGGCGGACAAACGAAAGTCTGACAACCAGTCTTACCAAGGAGTATTTTATTACCCAGTTCACTCCATGTACAATACTGGTATTCAGCTGCATCTGGTAAGGCTGGAAGACACCAACCTAATAGACAAATGTGTAGGTAGATGATGGAGACTTACTGACTTGACTGACAATAAAGAATAAACCAGGGGGATTCCTGACCTACCGATCACGACTTCCAAGTTTCGCTAGTTAGTTAAATGGAACTCTGCTTATAATTTATATCAACCAAACAAACTAATTCCTGTGTCCACCTGTGTCAACTAGCAATTAACAACTGCAGAATTATCACGTATGCAGATGACACGGCGTTGATTGTGCATGCCGAGAACTGGCAACTAGCCTACAACAAAACTGAAAAGGCACTGTCGTCCGTAATAACGTGGTTGAACGACAACCTGTTAACCCTTAACGCACTTAAAACAAAATTTATAACATTTTCTGGTTCCTCTGCGTCTCAACCATCAGATCTCTTAAAAATCATTGCTCACACCTGTCGTCATCCTAGTCCCAATTGTAACTGCTTCCATCTTATACGTACAACCAACATAAGGTATCTGGGAGTGCAAATCGACTCTCATTTTAGCTGGGACAAGCATATAGGAAATATAGTTTCCCGTACAAGAAAACTAATATACGTTTTCAAAAAATTAAGATGTTCTGCTGATCTAGAGACACTAAAGGTTGTGTATTTTTCCTTAGCTCAATCAATATTAATGTACTGTATACCGGCGTGGGGAGGCACGTTTGCTACCAGTATGCTGCGTGTAGAAAAAGCACAGAGGGCGGTCCTAAAAGTTCTCTTAAAGAAGCCTATTAGGTACCCGACCGTAACGTTGTACCAACAATGCTCTGTACTTACAGTAAGACAGCTCTATGTGCTTCAGACCGTCCTGCGTAAGCATGCTACAATCCCCTATAAGCCGAAAAACAAGCGCAGGAAGGATATAGTGTGCAACATTCAGTCGCATAAAACTGCTCTCGCAAGTAGAAATTTTTATATTAATAGTTCCCGTCTCTATAACCGTGTTAACAAAATAAAATATATACATAACCTAACAAAAAATAAGTGCAAACATGAACTAAAAACGCTCTTATTAAATTTGAATTACCGGGAGACTGAAGATCTTCTTAAACCAATACAATAGAATGATTAAAAAATAGACGCACCATACACTTACACTCAATCATACACTCACTCCTACACTCACTCATACACTCACACATACAGAAACACTCACATTGTACTCTCATGCTAATAAGTAGCTTATTCTTAATTTTAATCTTAACTTTAATTTTAGTTTAAAGTATCAATTTGTTTTTATTATTTTCAAAATACTTTGAATGTTTACTATATTAGAAATATTCTTTTCGAGTTCACTTTGTGGCACGTTCGAATCTACATATTGTGTAACTTATTAGGAAGGCACTGGTGTCTGTGATACAATGATCTTCATTAGTACAGGCACCAATGATACTCTATTATCTATAATGTTCATTTTGATTTGAAAAATTGTTTTTGTGAACCTAAAATGTGATTCTTTCTGAAAAATAAATTATTATTATTATTATTATTAATTCAAGCTCATTCATGACCAGCATATTTCCCGAATCGTGTCGAGCGGTCTCATTAGCTACTCAAACTCGAAACTAATACAATTTCTCTGTATCACATACTAAAGTTACAAAATATGAGGAAGTACGCTTTCCGTTTATATTAATTCGTGCAAGTTTCCAACGTTACCTGCTATCGTCAATCAGTTCTTGGTAAAGCACTTCCAGCTGTAAGGCTACTTAGTTCTGGAATGGAACGTCGTCGCCTCCTTCTGCGAAGCAGTGATGCTAGCGAAAGAGGTGGCGGAACGTGAGAGGGAGAGAACCTCACGTCCGTAGACGATGGCCTGTGGACGGTGAGTAATGGGTTAATTCGCCGTCCGTCCGTCTTATGACGGCGACAGGGCGTGCCGACAGCGCGTTCGTGTTACACGCGCGCCTCAAAGAGATGCCTTCTCGCAAGGGCTGTCGCCCGTCGGGGCTGCGGGATGTTGTAAGAAATACCGCGGTCTCAAGGAACATGGGTGGTTTTTAGTCAGTTTAGAAGTCTGACACTCCCTTTCGCTCTGCCCAAGAGCGGTAGGAGTTATTTCATGATTTCCCACCAACCACCACACAAAAAAAAGGCTACTTAGTTCATCTTTTAGTTTAACTGAGTTTTAGAGGTCAGATAGGCAGTCGCCTCAAGTAAAATACTGGTATTCAGCTGCATCCAGTTAGACTGGAAGCTGACCCAACTTGATAACGAAAAAGCTAGGTAGATGATGACCGATCACCACTGTCAAGTTTCGCTAGCTTGTTAAATTTGACCTATTATCAATAACTAGCTGATGCCCGCCGCTTCGGCTGCGTGAATGTCGAGAATATAAAAAAATACGATTTTACATACATACTTTGCATCCCCGTTTTATCCTCTTAGGAGGTGTGTTTTTGAAAATCCTTTCTTAGTGCTCTCCTACGTTATAAAAGGTGTGTAAAATTTCAAGTTTCTAACCCTTGCACTTTAGGCCCTGTGTTGATATGTCAGTCAGTCAGAAAGCTTCTCGTTTTGTAGATATAGATTTGTGCATAACATTGAATGTGAACGTGACTTCGTCCTCAAAATTCATTAATTCTTACAACAAACAAATTCAATATAATAAGCTTGAATTAGTTTGTTGTAAGAACGCTCATGAATGCATGAGCAGCATTATATCCCGAGTCGTATCGACCGTGCTCATTAGCAGCTCAAATTCAAAACTTATTATACAAGTTGTAATAGTCACAGTATAACATACTAATAACGTTGCAAAATCTAAGCAAGTACACTTACCGTTAATATTATTATTATATTCGTGCAAGTTAGCAACATCACCTGCTATCCTCAACTAGTTCTTGGTAAAGCACTTCTAGCGCATATTACCAACTTAGATCCATGTTCTGTAACATTATAGCACTCCACCCGTGACTTCGTTCGCGTGTATTTTAAAAATATAACATAGCCTATGTTACTCGTTAATGATGTAGCTTTCTAATAAATTTTCTTTCGAAATAAATCAGACAAACTTTAAGTTAAAATACAAAAAATACTTTTACAACCGCATAAACAACTTATTACCTATAAAAAAGAAGCAACTGTATAAGATACGTTGACCAAAACCGGTTTTCTAATGAGCGGCTTAATCGCCCAAATAGCAAGCACTCACTTACGGATAGATGTTTACGGGTAGTTGCGTGCAAAATCTATACTTATATTTATTTTTAGTGATTGTTTTTTGTGTGTGTGTTTTTTTAGTGTTGTTAAAGCGAATGTGAGTACCAATACAAACCATCTATGGTTAAATGGTACGAAATTAATATAAAACTGTGTTATATTAATTTACACATACGTGGAAAAAAAAAAAAAATAGTGAAATATTTTTTGAAATTGGCATAGAAGTTTTGGAGTTTAAATAAATCGTAACAAAAAAACAAAAAAAACTAATATTTCTTCTTGATAATATTGGTTTAAAGTGGCTCACAGACTTATCACTAACATTGGTGAATGGCGATGTGTTCTTGTTCGTGTATATACTTGACCATAGACTGGAAATTAAATAAACGAGGATAAGGAGAAAATTTGGCACACAATAATAACAATTTATTTTTCATGTACCTAGAAGGTTTTTATACAGCAGCTTCAGGTTCGATGTGTGCTAAGCCTTTTAACGTTTTTACTTGAAAATACAATATAGTTCGCGGAAAACTAGTTCATGCTCCTTAGTAATTCATACAGTAATGTCAATAAGAGCTTTCGTCGTCGTTCAATATTTTAATTTGATATTTTTTTTATTATCTAATTTCATTTTACGTAAACACAATTTTATTACTTTATGTATTTTTTATAAAATATTTTTCTTTTCGTTACTTTGGAATTTATATTGTTTGTGTTCTAAAATAGTAACACTATAAATAAATAGGTATTTAATTTGTACCGTTATTAATTTTTAGTAGTTGTTTCAGATTTTGATTAAGAACTTATTGTCTAAATTATTTGGTTGATAGTACATTAAATAAGCTGGAAAACAATGAGGATGAGCCTTGTACAATCTACCTAATATTAGGCATGCAAATTTTAAAATGTTAATTAAAACTAATTTAACTAAAAATAACGTACCATAAATTAAACTAAAATTAAATAATGGTATCTAAATTAAACAAACAATTACATCATTTAAATCTAAAATAAACTTTCAAAGAGTGATGAATAGGTGCACGGTAAAACTCAAATAAGTTTATGTTTCCACCAACCTAATGTATGAATGTAAGCGTAAAATTAATTTAATTTATAATTATTTTATATAAATTTAATATAATATAAGATAAGAGTTTAGAAGAAGTGTGTATGGGTCATCCTCATTTTATTTGACCATTACTTGGTTTTCAATAAAGAATTCCCCATTTATCAATTTCAAAGGCGATAAACTTTCTGGAACGCTGGAAGTGAAACACCGTTCAAATAATTTTCCTTAATCCTACTTCAATCTTTTTTCATCCTCACGTTTCTTGGCCTGAAGCCAGGATTCGCTAAAGGATCCGTTCGTGCGATTATTGACAAGCACAGAATCCTTTAATCCAACGTATTATGTTTTACGTTGGCGATTTTACGGTGAGCGACTGGCGATTTAAAAATAGTTTATTGTCTATGTCATTTGCCAAGTTTTTTACATTGACCAGCTGTCTATCTGACCTAAGTTTCTCAGTCATTGGGTATCAGCCACCCTTGGCAAAGCTGGTTGCTTGACTATTGAGTAGCCGAAACGTGTGTCAAAGATCCACCAAGGAAAACCCGGAACAACGGACTGACTAATTTCGTTGCATTGTTTCTCTGGGACTTCGTCGAGTTTCACTGTCTGTCGTAAGGTCACCACTATTGATTCTGGCTTTCAGTAGTTTGGGAATAGTGTGACAGGCTTGTCGCAAAAATAATTGTTTAACTTGCTTTCTTTAACGAGTATAATACTTATGATCTTGTCCTTTAAAAGCTGTAGCTGTCACAGTTTAAAAATATTATATTGCACCGACGTAAAACACGATCAAGGCAATCTCGCCTGACAATTAACAAGTAAAAATAACATATACGTTAACATACGTAACAACGTAATTAACAACATTTACGCCTAAGTCCAAACGTGAACTCCATTTTCGTCAACGGAAATTCCATCTGTAATACTAGGAATTAGTCGCTTTTAAGTATAAACTTCGATGGAGATCTAGTGAGACCTAGATTTTAATATTTAATTAAGGAAAGTATATTTCGATCACATCGAACCGTAAAACTACATCTCCAGTATACTTTCAAAGAGTATATTTGAATGTTTAAAGAGCAAAATAACATAGTTTTATGCATTTCAGGTGATAGAAAACTGCAATATCCATTCGTAAATGTGTTAGTGAGGAGTCAGTTCCGCCAATTTTTCTTAATAATATTTTTACTATGATTTTTTATCTTCGAGTACAGGCACAATCAAGTAGCCAGGATTATTCACCAGCAACTTGCCTTGAAATAAAGACTTGTGGAATCAGAGGTACTGTACTACAAGTATGTGCACGACCCAGTTCTCGAAAAAGACCATTGTAACGTTGTACCGGGATCAGTCTATCATCACTGACAGGACTATTGTTGCAAATAAGCCTGGCATAGTGGTGATAGACCGATCAGCGCGCCGCGTAATGAAAATCGATGTTACCATCCCGCATGACGAGAACCTTGTGAAAACTGAGAAAGAGAAACAAATAAAATACTTGGCACACGAGGTGGTCGACATGTAGAATGTGAACTCGGCTATCATTGTGCCTTATGGCTAAAAGCCTTGACGGTCATTTGTCGAAACATTCGCTTAGTGTTTGGATCAAGGGCCTGATTCAGAAGGCAGTACTCCTCGATACGGCCCGCATTGTGAGGAGGTTCCTGTCTCTGGAGCCCTCTAACCACCGGTAGCTTGGACCCTGCTCCCGATACCGGCGGACCACTATTTTTATACTTTTAAATGTTTTTTTTTATATCTAATTTTAAGAAATAATTAAAAAAATATTTGATGTGTAAGAATAATCAATAAAAGATATAATAAATTTAAAAATAATAATTTATTTCTCATAAACAGATTATAGATTTACAACATTTAACTTAAATAATGGAAAGAAAGAAATTGCATTTATTTGGCTCATGCCACAAGTACTGTTTGTACTTGTGGCATGAGCCAAATAAATGCAATTTCTTTCTTTCCATTATTTAAGTTAAATGTTGATATAAAAAAAAAATATTTTAGAAAAAAACTTAAAACTAAACAAATCGTGCCAATAGTGTTGTAATGACAACAGTGTAATAACAGCAGGTAACACAGAAGTTGTAGTCTACAATAAAGTGGTTAAAGCTTTGGTCTCCTAGCTAGACTAAAAAATAGCATGTGTTAAGGAGAAACAGTTTTATTCCATGGGTACAAATTGGCTAGGTACGTGTTACATTTTACATTCACAGAGTGCTGCATTGAGTTTTATCATAAAATTTGATTTTTGACCCCAAAAAAAAAGTCGTTTCCCAGCAAAAATTTTTGCGGTGTACTACGCAAAAATTTTTGCTGGGAAACGACTACTAATTTCATTTCATAATTTAATATTCAAATGAACCCCGCTTGCTTCCAAGTTTTGTTTAATTTAAAATGTGCTTGTTTCTTGCTTTTCAGTCTTTTCAGTCGGGTTTTTTAGTATTTTAACTACTTTTTTTATTTCTAAATTTTTAGTTCTTTGGTGTTTGTTCTTTCGTTGGTCGCGTAAAATAATTCGCAGATGATTTAACTTTTGTGTTTGTTTATAGAATTTGTGACTTTAAATTTATTTAAAACATATAGGTGTCATGTATTTTTGTAATCTCCTTTTAAAACCCTTCATTTTGATACCATACTCGATGGTAATGGATTTTTTATATATTCTAAACCCACGATTTGGCCCCCAAAACCAGCAATTATGTTTGTTTTTTTTTTAATTTTAATGTAGCCGAATCTAACGACGTATATTTCATTCAAATCCCTTCATCCGTTTATGAGTTATGAGGGAACAAAGAAACGGACATACATACATACATACATACTTACATACATACATACATACACGCCAAACACATAACCCTCCTTTTGGGCTTCGCCGCAGTCGGGTAAAAATGTGCTTGTTTTTTGCTTTTCAGTCTTTTCAGTCGGGTTTTTTAGTTTTTAACTACTTTTTTATTTCTAACTTTTTAGTTCTTTAGTGTTTGTTCTTTCGTTGGTCGCGTAAAATACTTCGCAGATGATTTAACTTTTGTGTTTGTTTATAGAATTTGTGAAAGAAATTGCATTTATTTGGCTCATGCCACAAGTACAAACAATATAAAAAAAAAATATTTTAGAAAAAAACTTAAAACTAAACAAATCGTGCCAATAATGTTGTAATGACAACAGTGTAATAACAGCAGGTAACACAGAAGTTGTAGTCTACAATAAAGTGGTTAAAGCTTTGGTCTCCTAGCTAGACTAAAAAATAGCATGTGTTAAGGAGAAACAGTTTTATTCCATGGGTACAAATTGGCTAGGTACGTGTTACATTTTACATTCACAGAGTGCTGCATTGAGTTTTACCATAAAATTTGATTTTAGACCCCAAAAAAAGAAGTCGTTTCCCAGCAAAAATTTTTGCGGCGCACTACGCAAAAATTTTTGCTGGGAAACGACTTATTTTTTGGGGTCAAAAATCAAATTTTATGGTAAAACTCAATGCAGCACTCTGTGAATGTAAAATGTAAAACATTGTGCTAGTGGATGCTTTGAATAGAAAAAGGGTCATGGAGGTAATTTAAGTAAAATTATAACCTGACAAAACAAGTATTTACAAAAACAGCTGTGCAAAATTTGGAACTTTGACCCCCAATATTTCCTTAACTAGGAGGTTCCCAGGTATGGTCCAGAACAAAAAAATGATTGCAGTGGTGGGGAGAACAAGTGCCCTTCGTTTGCGTTAAGGGTACTTTTACACCCTTTATTTAGGATTTAAAACATACAGGAAGATACTACTGTGTTGGCTATTTAATGGAAGTTGTCACAATAATTTTATATACTTTTTTGCAACACCAATGCGGAATAATAAAATATTACTCTGACTTTTTATATATTACCTGGTTTTTCCTGCTTCGTATGTCTTAGAAGCAGTCTTGAGTACGAATTTCTGCCTAGTTGATGGCAACTCTCGCCCCTTTTATATGAGATTTAAACATACCTATCAAAATGAAAGAACTTTTAGGTACATATAATTCACCCCATCGTAACCATACCGTGATAAGTTGCAATTTTTAGCTTTCAACCACAAGCACGAAAAAGTTTTGTTCAGCTGAGAAAAAAACAAATGAAAATCCAGCAGTTACGTTCCGGTGTCACCACTGAAAGTTATTGGTACCGCAAATTTTCGCGCACTCATAAATTAATTACCAGAAACAAACGCAATACTAATAACATAAATCAGAAGGAAGAAACACGCTAGGACAAAGAAAATGGCGCTTAATATTACTGTCATACCAGTGATAAGGCAATATTAATGTGTATTAAAGAAAATACGTGAACACCGCTCTTGTTCTTACATTACAAATATTCCGTGGGTATATTCTTTTCAGGACAACCGAAATTAAACGTTAGAAATAATCCCGAAGTTATTATTTGACTTGTTTTTAAATTAAACAATGAGTAGGAAAACAATAGTGATACCTAATTGTGAGCACGAGTTTTTGCACGATCTTTTATTTTCGAACACCAAAGCAAAGTCAAAACTATTCGGGTTTGTTCTTCAACAAAATTATAGGGTACAAACGAAATTCACAGAATATGTAAATAAAAATTTAATTCTCAATACAAGACGACCTTACCGACATCATACACAACTTTAGCAATTTCGTTCAAAATTCCATCTAAAATTTCCAAAGCGATACGACATATTTTTGCAGAGTTTGTGCAAAGTTGTGCAAAAATATGTCATCCCATCTCTTGCGATTATCCAACTTTCCTTGTTAGTATTCAGTACGTGTTTCATTCGGAATCAACTTTTAAAGTATTCTTAGCAGGATCTAAAATCCCGGTCTCACAAATCCGATTTTAACGAAACACAAAAATAGTTGATAAAAACTTTCATCCGCGTTAAAAATGCATTTTAAAACCCCGAGAGCACTACTTTTAATCCGCTTGCGAAACTTTAACCAAAAGCAACTTTATAGTTTTAAAATCCTAAAAGCCGAAGGCTGACAAAACTCGGAGAGACATCGAATGCTCTGTATTATATACCATTTTGACTAGCCTCCGCTTTTAATTAGGTTAAAACTGTTAATGGAAGACATTTTTTGCCGTGTCGTGACCTGGCAATGTGTGAAACCGAATATTTTCGGGTTATTTATGAGGCCCATATATTATAGGGTGACCTGGACCTTCGCGGAATGCCTATATTGTTGTATTAAAAAGAATATTCTGCGTTTATCTGCGGCGCGGCGCCTGTACGTGTAATTACACTGTATCGCAATGTATCTTATTTAGGGATCCCGGACGACAGCATTCATATCGACTCGATGTTAATACAAGTCGTGTTTATTGCCGTCGATTTTATTTGTTCGGCACATGTTTTTATTCTGTGCGACGAGCGAACAATGTGTGTTGTCTCGATTTCGATACTCAGTGGGTTTTATTAATAGTATACTTATCTTTTTAAATACCTTCGAAAGAAATGTTTTAGTAGCGTGTTTTATCCGGCGTATAGTTTATTCTCAGCAAACTGGGGTGTCGTTTTCGTTTTACTAGTACTTAAATTAAATTTTTCAAGCTGCAAAGCATAAAAGGCCGGTAAATCTTGCTCGACTTCTATTATAATTTTCGCCCATTTCCTCAAGGCTTTCAAGATTTATGGGAAAAGATTTCTGATAGCATTTTTTCTAACATTTTCTATCAGTATGGAAGTTTCTTCAACTACTATCAAATTAGTTATGGACTATCATTTCTTATCGCAACCTATTAAACTTAAGTAGTTAAGTAAGCTTTTAGAACACTATTATTACCTTCATATTATCCTATCTTTGTAATATATAACAACGAATGGCTCTTCCAATACTGTCTGAATAATTTTCTATGCAAAACTTTTATCGATAACGAAGTGGAAAGTTGTGAATTAGATGATAAACGATTTAGAAATAAAACGTGTTCTTAAAGCCTATTTTCTTTGTTCCAGATATCTGTACAACTAAAATGGAGCAAACCACCAAATACTTGATCATTATCGCATCGCTAATGACGGTCAAGTTCACAGTGACGGGAAGCACGAATGAAGATACGCAACCAAAAATGGAAAGACTTTATTATTCACCGGTTTTTATAAATGTTTGTGATATCGTCGACAGACGGTCTAAAGTGCACTGTTATTGTGACAGTAACAAGCCGAAAATGGCCACCAGAGCCGATTGTTGGGTATTTGGCGGTGGCATCACGGAAGAAGACCTCATCTGGCCCAGTTTTTCATCGCAGTCTGAAATAGAACATCTAATGTTTAATGTTAGATCGGACGACGCACTGACTTTCGTACCAGCAAAAGCTATAGTAAGACTGGATAAACTGAAACATATCTCTATACAATTTGGAACTATTAAAAGGATCCCACCATATGCATTCACAAACTCCTCAACAGTCAGACAAATAGTGCTAAAATCGAATAAGATCAGCACATTAGAGAAGCACTCGTTCTCACAGATGATGATGCTATCAAACTTGAGCTTGGACGAAAATCAAATATCAGAATTAAAGAGAGACGTCTTTTTTGGCTTACCAAACCTTCATGTTTTACATTTATCGAATAACAATCTAAGTTTGATTCACGAGGGTTGTTTTAAACACTTGAATAATTTAATAGAACTCAATTTGGACTTTAATTACATATCAGTAGTGACTAGGGAAATGCTGGAGGGTCTGGAAAATCTTTCTCGATTAAATATGAGAAATAATAAACTGACGATGGTTGGGAATTTGGCTTTTAGTGAGCTGTGGGGTTTGAAGGAGCTGATGTTAGATAACAACGCGATAGAGTACATTTCGGAGAGAGCGTTCGGTGGCCTAACGCAGCTGAGAAAATTGACGTTGTCCGGTAACAAGCTGACAACATTCTACGAAGATATATTGGAGGATATAAGGAGTCTAGTCGTATTAGACCTGAGGTACAATATGTTGGAGGTGATATCGTACGAGACTGTTCGACCAGTGGTGGAGAATGACAAATCTGCTTCAACTGCAGTTTATTTGGAAGGTGAGTTAGAACTTTTGTTATTTATGACCCTAATACCGACTATTAAACTGAATATACGGGCGGTTACGTCACACGACTTTCCATCCGTGAACACCCGGTGCGTATGGGGTTTTGAATATTTTATTCACTGAATACCGTCTAATGCAAAATCCGATTACTTTGGTATCTTTCTCTTTGTTTTTTGTTCAAATCTCCTTTACTTGTGAATAAGAAAATATGTAGAAGTAGGTTTGTGTTTTTTTTTCTATGTAGTCAAATAATATGAAGTACAGTCACGGGAAAAATATGTGTACACTTATTAACATAAAAGCTATCTTCTTGTGAAATAAAGGTTTGTACTTAAAGATATAAGGTTTTTTATAAAACTATGTTTGCTAAAATACTATGTTTATGAAAACGTTAATGAAAACAGTAACAGAAAATCACTTTTAAAAGAAACTGTATGTATATATATACCTTGTGCAGATAATATAACATTTTTATTATCATATTGAGCACACATACACATTGTTAGTAGATATTTAGTATGAAATAAATAATTGATCATTAGTCTAATCGTTGTCCCGTGAATTCAAATGAATCGGATTTTTAACGATAAAATCAGAAACACGAATACAATCATTACCTATCACAGTTGTGACTTTGTGAACATTTCCCAGACTGCTCTCAAACAAATACTTAAAACTAATAATCGAAAGCCTTTTAGCGATTGGCTCAAACCTGTGATGTTAGTGGTTTACCTCCAATTAGTTTGTGTTTCCACGAAATTCTATTAGTAAGGACAAGAAATAACAAAGCCATTTCCACAAAGAAAAGCTTTGGTTTAGAATATATAGTCAACAAGTATTGAGGACTATTCCTATCGTATATTGAAGAATAAATGGTGGCGAAAATGGAGAATCATTGTACCTATAAATTTCACTGTCGCAAAACGGAGCCAAATCAATAGATTTACGAATACTTACTTTGATTTTAGTTGCCTGGGAGATAGTTTTTGTCTTTTTCAAATGTATTTGAATAAGTTAAAACGCCGCCGTGACCTCTTTTCTTTGATTTAAATTAATTGGTTACGTCGTTTTAATTTATCAGAGTTAGGTAGACTCAAGGCTTCTGATTCATTAATTTTTTGAAACCGGTTGTTTGCAAAAGAAAAGTCACTTTTCTGTACGAGTATTCTACAGTATTTTTACTTAAGTGCAAAAATAAGACGTTGAGATATATATTCAGTCATTTACGTGAGTGTTTCTTGCGAAGACTGTAAGAGCTTGCTGTAACATATAAGAAAAAAAAGAATATTGCTAAAGAAAATGATGAAAGAATCTAGACTTCTTAGTGAAGGAAACTTCAGATTAAAATTATCTCATTGTATAGTGCCAATTTTCATTTTGTTTTTGGTCAAAACAATGCGAAATTCTACCCATCTTCCATAAATTATAGACCCAGAAATAAATTACAGCGGAATTGAGAAATCTATTTCTTAGCCGTCCGGTAATGATGACGGACGTAACAATCGAAACCGTTGAAACGATAAAGGCGTCCAGTTCCAAATACCTATAGAGCTATACCTTTGTTCCTTTACCAATATTTTATATCTATTTACTATTGGTACGCGTGCCCGCGGTAACTTATAACTACCAATTCAATTTTGTAAGGGTCGGGCGATCTGCCTGGTCATCGCAAACGTGTGAGCTCTAGAGGCCAAGTCGGCCCCGCAAACGATTTGAATCGATTATTGATTCAATTCTATATTGCTAAATGCGGGATTTTCTCCAAAGGAAATATATATAGAAGGCTCCTTCGGGTGTTGAATGAAATATAAATAACCAAATAAGTAGCGTTAGCAGAAATCGCTACATTTATTTTTGGTGTTTCCTTTCAGACAGCACTTATTGGACCTAAAACTAAATTGTAGTCGTAAGCAAAGAATACAGGTGTTAAAGTCGTACGTGTTTTCGTAAAGTACCTGTAGGCCTCGGCAAATTAAGAGCTCACATTTACACGTAACACGTTTAGACCTTTTTCTAAGTTTCAGAAACAGAAAAAGTTTCCATTCAACGAACTTACATTTCTATAAGTGCTCCTAAAAAAGAGCTGTAGGTCAAAATATTCCACTTGAGCATAATAGAATTGTCCTGAAATAGCATCGCAAAGAGTATCAATAAGGGTAACAACGTGTGCACAGCACTCTAGGCGTCAGTGACGCCAAATATATCGACGGGTGACACTTGCAAACGACACTTATATCTCAATCGCATTTGATACACAATTTCGGCTCCGAAAGATACACAAATCCTTTTATTTCTTGCGTTTCATAGACAAGGCGTACGTAAATCACCTTTCCACCGTTGGCAGGATTGCACCTATATTTCGCCGAGCGACCCGATAAATTTGGCCGCCCCACCATCGGGAAATAGCTTTTTATTCGCAAACCCGTTTGTTTATTACGTGTTTTGTGTGTTGTATCGGATACAGGTCGCTTATTTTATTATTCACGAGTGGGTTTTGTGACTTATTTGTTTATTTTTTATATTACTTTTCTCGTTCCGCTAGCGAGTTTTTATACTCTTCTTACTGTGAATAATAAGTTGCGAATGGTACATTAAAATTTTCGGGACTTACGCCGTCGTAAAGAACGAAAAGTTTCGGTAGATGTTGTCTTTTTTTTGTAATAATACGAGTTTTATTCGATGTGGAAATTCTTAATTTATTTCACTTTTAAGGTTACAATATAACAAAAATATTACGCATTCAGAAATCTTGAAAGTGGTTTTGTTTTACGGCTTATTGTCTTCTAAAAATAAAGGAGGTACATCAGGAGGCCGTTTGTTTAGTTTGGACTACTTACACAAAAAGCTTTTTAGGATATTTTTGTTAATTCAATTAAAATTCTAACGGTTGACCTCTCTGTAAATTAAATTCAATTAACTGCATCAAACAAACTTTTCATTCTAATAACTCACCTTCAAAACAATTTTGCAAATTCACTTCCGAGAGAGCGATCCTCCGTCGAGTTTCATTTTCTCAATTACATTTTGGGAATTAGAGGAACGGAACTTGGGCATTTCTTAACTAACTGTGGAATAGGGGGTAACCCGTTTCCCGGCGCTCGGTTAAGCTGAACGGCTGTCCGCAGGATTATTGTGGAAGAAAACGCTCGAACAATATCGAGAACCGTTTTTCGTTTCAAGTAATCTGGCTTTTTACTCATTTTGTTCCAGGTCATCAATCTAGACTTAGCTTAGTTTCAGTTTGTCAAAGTTTTTGAAGTTTGGGGTTGAAGTAAAGCTAGTTTTGGTTAGAATTAGAATAATGTGCTTTTAAAAGGCTCTCATTTGTGTCGATGCGTCCCGTTGTCCACAACTGGTGTATCCATCATGGTGGACAGATAAAGTAATAAAAATCTTTACCTAAAAGTGCTAGTTACTTGAAATAGTATTTTTAAGTTGAGACACTATCCATTATTGGTGGTCAACGGGAATACTCACGTTGCGTAATTTAAAAAGTGGTGTCGCTGTCCACCACTGGTGGACATCGGGAAGCATCGCATTTGTTGATTTAGTCGGACAAAAAACGTTGTTTTTTTTTGTTTTCGGTCCCAAATCAACCAACAACAACGCTCACTGGCAAAAGATCATTGCTCTGTAGTATTTCGACACACAACTTTATTTCACCCGCGGAAATATACACCAAACCTTCGACATTAACAACTAAACCGTACAAATATCAAACATTTAGTTTAGGTAAACCATTCTACACATAAGCTATAACTAAGCAAACTTCCCTTATGTAATTATTAGCGGATGTAATATTCCGGTATCGTGACGTAGGAGCCGAAAATGGGAGTTGAGAGGCAGAATGGAGGCCGAGAAGCACTCCAGATACTTCTAGGCCCCATTAAGATTCATCTCGGCGTGACGGGAACTATACGGATGGTGATACGAGCACGTCACTTTGATAAACTAATTTCGGCTGATTGTACACGTAGCTTTATGTAATGGGAAGTCTTAGGGCGATAACACATTGTATCGAATGCCAAGAACCTAGTTTGTCTTAAGGAACCCGGAAACATGTTTTGGTGATTTAATGATAATTAATGGTGTTCTATCTCGTAGCTTCTCACTCCATGCTGTGTCTTTTTCAAAACAAAAGTATACTCTGAAAGTCCTCTAATCAGTCACACTTCTAGTACACATAGTGTCATATTATCTGATCAATCTTATACTAGAACTAGTCTGAGTATTTTTTTATTAGCCTGTAGTGTCCTCACCGCTGCCCCGATTCTTTATAAGAGCTCTTTTTCTGTGTCTTATTTCGGTACACGTCCAGCAGGGCTATTGCGTATCTTTTAAATGACAGTGGCTATCATTTAGTGTCCATCAATTAACTGTCAAATGGTTCCATTTTGTACTAAACCATAACCAATTTGACAGTTAATCCATGGACAATATGATAGCCACTGACATTTAAAAGATACGCAATAGCCCTGCTGATCGTCTTACCACCTTTTTCTGTACCCGCCTCGGTGGCATCGTCAGCCTTCCGGCAACCATCGTTTGGCGATTTCTACTCAACGTTCACTATGCCCGTTTCGGAACGCAACGTGATGTTTCGACCCCTGTCTTGTTTTCTGACACTCAAAATGCTACAAAAAGTACTTTAGTTTACGAAAAAACAAGCCATCGTAGAAATGTGCTTTTTCTACGTCATCGTATCGACGATTCCTTAACCGGAAAATGCCAATTTAATTTCTTACCCAGGTTTTCCCCGTTACTATTCCAAGCACCCAAAAACATTTTACCAGCAACATAGTCACCATTATTTCTCTAGTTCGTTCACTTAGTTTACCTATCGACTTCGCGAGCGACTATTTGTCCAGAATATCCCTCTGGCGGGGCGTGCCTTCCCGATCGCCATTTTTCTTCCGCCAGCTATCTGTTCGAGGCAGGGCGCTGCGTCGGCTACTCAGATAAATCCTCAACGGAATGCAAATAAAATAGATCACTGACACAAATAAAATTATTTTTCCTGAATAAAAGGTTTCGAATAATTATTTGGTCTTTTTGTTTGTCGTCGTATCCGTACGAAGGAACGGTGAGTTTTTTGTGAATGCATTGTGTTTCGGGTCCCGGGAAGGTGTTAATTGGAAATTATGGAGCTTGAAGTTACAGGGGACATTATAAATTTGGAAGTTTTTCGTTTTTTGTCCGGATTCGTTTGTTTTCTGTGTGAGTTTCATGTGGCGTTAATCATGCTGTAGCGCGGGTGTAGCGTTAAATAGATTAGCATTTTTCTCTTCAGTTGTAGAAATTTAAATATTATAGTAGGTAGTTAGGTGTAATATATTTATTCACAATTATTGTACAGCCACAGAGTCTGAATGTGTGCCTGGTTGATGGCAATAGGTTCGCTCCATATTACATGGAACTGAAGTATAACTGGTAAAATGTGGGCGTAGTATTAAGGCGACACTAAATGCCAGCGACCTTTAGCGAGTGGAAGGAGCTTGCGTCACTCCCCACGACCGCGAAACGCATCCCCGCAATGCATGCTCGTAATATCGTACGGTAACTATACGTTTCAAATAGCAAGGACTGTCCAGCCTGATTTTTATCACTATACAAAATTATGTTCGGGAATAACAATATGCGATTTACAAAAAAAACTATTGATTGGACTAAAAAAAATAAAACACTATGACCTTAGTAAAACCTTAGTACTCGTATGTTGCTTGTAGAATTAGTTGCCATAAAATCAGAATGATCACATGTATTTTAGTATGGTTTTTATTCGTTAAAAGAAATTTTTAGAGGTATCTTCGCGTTTTTTTATATCGTGTAAAATAAGTTGTTTTATGTTTTCAACCCACTATGTCATTAGCATATATCCTAAAGAATATCATATATTTTTCTGATTTTGTTGCAATAAATCATATCCCACTAAAAACAAAACTTGTAAAAAAAGCCAAGCTACGCAACTCAGTTATTTTATCGTAAAAAGTAGTAAGATCTATGTAATTCCAAGTCAGTTGACATATTCAGTCCCTACTTAAAACCTCCTGTTGTCCCCTTAAGTACACCTCTGCCTAACCCTTGGAGGATTACAGGCGTGATGTTATGTTATTGTACTCATGTTGTGATGATTGTATAAAAACTAATATCACTTATTTTACCGATACCAATATATTTGAACGAATAAAAAATAAAAAGCTGCACTTTTCCAATTAATCAGCGATACGTATAACTGGTAACATTGTAATTTTGTTGGTAAATCTATCCACAACTAAAAAGTATTCAATTTACAACATGTGTGGCATGAAAAACGCTTTGCAAACAGTTTTTTTTTTCGTACCGGCCATGAAATATACCATAGTGATATTGTTTACTTTTTTTCAATATCGTCAGTGGTGATGGTTTTCGATTAGTGTTCGGTTTTTAAAACATCTCGTTACTCAACACTGTTCCTACGAATTGTTGGTTTTGTTAAAACAGAATACCAATATTTTCTATTAATTGTAGAGGATTTTAATTTTTTATGATATTTCTGTTACCGTTCCAGAACAAAAAATTGCTACAATATTACTTTGAGCGTGTGTTATTTTCCTCGATTTATCTACCTAGTAAGTTAACGAGAAATTAGACATACGAGGTGAAATAGGCCCATAATGTTATATGTAAAAGTATCTAATCAGTTACTTTCAGCTAAAACATTCAGAAAATAGGATTCCGAGACTTCTTAGACAAAGTTAGAACACCAATACGCCAATGCGTAGCGATTATGCAATTTAATCAGGTTGCCTAGCAACAGATTGCTAACAATTAAAAAAAAGGTAGCTGTCAAAGAAATGTAGAATTCGAATTTCGAATGAATAGTTGGTGAGTGATAGCTTAGGAAACTGCTAGTATATTATATATGGCGTAACCAAACTATGTAGATTACACTTGACGAATAAAAAATGGGCATACAATACCATAGACATTTTTTCACTCTTGAATGACGAATGAGTAAATGCTTGTGAATCAATGTAAAAAAAAAACAAAATATGAAGGCGTTGTTAGTTCCTAGATCGAGGTACATCTCTAAGACTGAGATTGCAAATAAAAGAGCAAACTTAAGACAAACCTCAAGTTTATGTCAGTTGTGTTAGGGCACGCCACGATAGTGGCGGTAAGTCCCCTCTTTGAGGAGTGGCTAGAGAGGCGCCACGGCGCCCTCACCTTCCGTCTGACGCAGGTCCTCACCGGACACGGTTGTTTCGGGAGGTACCTGCACCGAATCAAGCGGGAGGAAACGCCCAGATGCCACCATTGTGAGGATCGGCCGGAGGACACGGTGGAGCACACAGTGGAGGTGTGCCCCGCTTCCTTGCCGGATTGCCGCCATGGGATCTGGAGGCGATAGTCCTCGCGCGCCTGCATGAATGGCGCGCGGAGGCGCTACACCAGGGGGTCACTCCGTTGCCACGGCAAATTGCTGCGCAGCGGACAGACCTCCGGTGCGATCTCATGGCGACATGGAGTCAGCGACTGTCGGAACCCCGTGCAGGGCACGCCACGATAGTGGCGATAAGTCCCCTCTTTGAGGAGTGGCTAGAGAGACGCCACGGCGCCCTCACCTTCCGTCTGACGCAGGTCCTCACCAGACACGGCTGTTTCGGGAGGTACCTGCACCGAATCAGGCGGGAGGAAACGCCCGGATGCCACCATTGTGAGGATCGGCCGGAGGACACGGTGGAGCACACCGTTGAGGTGTGCCCCGCTTGGGCGGAGCCCCGCCGTGTTCTCGTAGCGGCAATTGGCGGTGGCGACCCCTCGCGCCCGGCCCTGGTACAAGCCATGGTCCGGTGCGAGGAAGAATGGGACGCCGTCGCCTCCTTCTGCGAAGCAGTGATGCTAGCGAAGGAGGCGGCGGAACGCGAGAGAGAGAGAACCTCTCGTCCCAGCCGCCGCGGGAGGCGCTCCGGGCGTCGGGGGCCACGTGATGACTTCCGGCCACCGTAGACGCGGGCCTGTGGACGGTGAGTGATGGGCTAGCTCGCTGTCCGGCCGTCTTATGACGACAACAGGCCGTGTCGACGGCGCGTTCGTGTTCCACGCGCGCCTCAAAGAGATGTCAGCAACATAGGAGGGACTCGAAAGGGCTGACGCCCGTCGGGTCCGCGGGTTGTACACTAGTTATCGCGGCCTCGACATAGAGGGCTAAGAAGGAACATGGTTGGTTTTTAGTCAGTAGAAGTCTGACACTCCCTTTCGCTCTGCTCAAGAGCGGGAGGGGTTACTCGATGATTTTTCACCCGCCAAAAAAAAAAGGTCAATTGTGTTTCTTCACGATGTTTGCCTTCGTCGTTTTGAGAGTAGTGCTGATAAAATAAATTCCACAAAGTAATGCACCTGCCTGGGTTCGAGCCCACGACCAACTGTTCGTAAGTCGGGGCCGCCACCACTGCACTATAATCATATAAATAAGATTAATTTTGGATAAGTGCAATAAGTCTAAGTTCGCTGTATAAATCTGGACCTAAGATATTTCAGTTTTGCCACCGATACAGTACCTCCTAAACAGTTATTTCTATAGACAAATGAGGTCCTATATATCCTCCTATCGCACCCGTAATTTTGCAAGGGTAGGTACGGTATGTGTCCTATCGTGTCTCCGCAGTTTGCTAAATACGGGTTTAAATCCGATTTGGGTAGAGAGCGTACCTAACGCTACTTATTACGTACATAGGTATGGAAACTTACTGCTAGGTGTAACGTATATACAAAATATAAGCTGGCTTGTGTCAGGTTTATGTCACACCTTTTTCTTTGGCAGGCAATTTTTTTTTTGTTATAACCAATTTATATTAACAGTAACACCACACATATTTAAAGTTAAAGGTTGAACATAAAAGTTACACAGACAAAATAATTAGAAATATAAGGCTTGATTCAGAAGGCAGTACTTCTGGACACGGCGCGCATTGTCAGGAGGTTCCTCTCTCAAGAGCCCTGACCACCGGTAGTTCGGACCCTGTTCCCAATGCCGGTGGGCTACTATTTTTTTATATTTATAAATGTTTTTAAATGCCTTTTTGTAATAAATATTTAAAAATGTATTTAATATGTAAGAAAATTAATAAAGAAAATAACAAAACAAGAACAATATTACAATAAAAATTAACATAACATTTTAGTAGAAAAAAAATTAAACCGTATATAAATTTAACAAAAAAAAAAAAAAACAGAATGCCGAGTGCTACCATCTTGAGATACTCGGTTTGTTTCGCCTACGTTCATACAACGCGTAAATGGTTGGTTCACAAATCCGTCAACCAAGCACACTGTACCAGAAAAACGATTTTGTTTGGGTTAAAAAAATATTTTTCACGTTAGTACTCCATGTAAAGCAGTGAACATATTGTGCTGATTGATGGAATGCATTCAATAGTACGGTGGTAGTTTATGTAAAAAATAACATTACTTATAAAATATATTTAATAATAAAAAAAAAAAGTTTAAAAACTAAAATCCGACTACAAACCGCGGTCTTAAAAGTAGAAAACAAGAAAATAATTCTTGTCTGATATTCATACATATATTGAATTTGTATATTTCAATTTAAATATCAGTAAAATTATTATAGAGGACAAATTCAATATATGAATATCAGACAATAATTATTTTCTTGTTTTCTACTTTTAAGACCGCGGTATATAGGTGAGCCCGTTCTTGAGTTATTAAATAACAACGAAAAGTGGCATTGATTTTTATATATATATGTAGATAGAAAAGTAATATGAATACCGGGAAATTAATCAGAAACCAAAATACCTTCATTGTTCAAAGCAACCATGTAATTACGTAACCGCTGCTACAACCAGTTAATTTCAAACATAACCATATAATAATAAGTTTCCATTAAAACAAAACAAACAAACTAAGCCTTATATAAATTTCTGCGAAAATAATCCATTTATTGGTTAAAACAAACAGCGTGAAATTATAACTACATCCAGAGTAAAATATTTGAATTACCTTCCTTGTTTCCACGCCCGAAATTAACAATTACAAAATGGCGGCCACGGGCCAAAAGGTAAATTAAAGAATATAACATAACCATAAGCAATTAACATTAAAATTGTTATTATACCTCAACAAACTGTTTTCATAATCCCTTAAAAATTACTCTCGTAATAATATTCTTTAGAATGAACATGAACAGGCTCATTTAATATTACTATGTTCTGGTCTTATAACCAAGGTATTCTGTTACAAATTGGCTACTACTTGGCTTATAGTATGGTAAATTAATAAAATTTAAGCACTACAAAACTGCGTCGTAAAGGTTTACGTGGCTAAGAGCCGAGTCCTTGAAATTGAGCTGTGTTTTCTCTCTGAGTAAAAGGGGTGGCTCTAAATGGCTAGCACGGTAGCCTTTCATATTATAAGTTAAGTGACGGGCTGGAAAGATACCTACGGACAAAACTATCAAGTATTAGCTATTGCTCAAAAGTTATGACAGCTACTGCCAACATCTTTTAACTCCTCGCGCGCCTTACAAACACCATCTCTACATAAAACAATAGCTTTTTAATTGTGTCTGTATTAAAGCACTCAATCAGTTAATTAGATTTCTGAAACAATCATCATCATTATTTTGCACTCTTTATTTTTTTTTTGCGGTTGGTAAATCATCAAATAACTCTTCCCGATCTTGGGCAGAGCAAAACGGAGTGTCAGACTTCTACTGACTAAAAACCACCCATGTTCTTTCTTAGTCCTGTATATCGAGGCCGCGATATCTTTGTGAACAACCCGCAGCTACGACGGGCGTCGGCCCCTGTGTGAGGCGCCCTTAGAATACGAACGTGCCACCGACACGGCCTGTCGTCGTCATAAGACGGACGAACGGCAAGCTAGCCATCACTCACCGTCCACAGGCCCGCGTCTACGGTGGCCAGAAGCCATTACGTGGCCCTCGACGCCCATGAGAGAGCTTCCCGCGGCGGCTGGGACGAGAGGTTCTCTCCCTCCCACGTTCCGCCACCTTCGCTTGTATCACTGCTTCGCAGAAGGAGGCGACGGCGTCCCATTCCTCTGCGCCCCGGACCATGGCTTGCACCAGGGCCGGACGCAAGAGGTCGCCGCCACCGATCATTATTTTGTCTTAATCCCAATTCATTTGGGGGTTGTCTTGTTCTTCTGAACTTCCCTCTTTGTCGTCATCTGATCAGACACCATTCTTGCCATATTATTATCCTTTACACAAACAGTCACGTTAATATTTTATTATTTTAGCACATAAAATGAATAAATTGGAGCAAGTCTCATGAAACTGGAACAAAAAACAAACAAGAAAACGTAAAATTATTTATTTTTCGTGGAATTATCCACGAAAATTTAATTATTTTCCTTAAACGTTAGACAGGCTACAAGTATTTTTGGCTTAGTAACCAAAAGGTCAAAAAGCGGCGCTAACTAACAATTTCTATTTGTTGTTATAACGATATCCGGGGCAACATTCATAACATCACGCCTGAAATCTCCGAACGGTTAGGCAGAAATTTGCGTAATAGTACACTCACATTTTGACAGTCATGTTTTAGTTTTAAAGTGCCATGTAATAATGGTGAGTGTGTAATAGGGCCATCACAGGGCACGAATTCAGAATCCGCGACTGCTACTTAGAAAATCCTTTTGAAAAACCCAACAACACTGGTGGCCTGGGAATCGACCTCTAGCTTAGCAGTTGCGCTCGCAACGACAAACCATCGAGGCAGCCGAGGCAAATCGATCGAAATTGATATAATATAAAGCAGATTACATAATAATTGCGTAAATAAAGAGATAATCATGAGATAATCATGTTTTCAATAATAATCTTTAGGGATGACTAAAGGGTGCAGGGTGGGTTTAGGGTGCAAAATATAATCATTATAAAGAGTATAAACTGAACAGGGATTGGATTATCTGTTTTCCAAAGACACAACTACATTCACAAACCCATTTCATACAACAACGTAACCACATAATATTTTCCTGCCATCTGTACTGAGCTTTATATACAGTAGGAAAAGCTGTTGCTTTTCAATCATTGTAATTTAAACCTTATGTCGGTAGTGATAAAAGCTACGTGTGTTGTGGTCGTGACTTGCAACGGTCATAGCCTACTGCTTTGCTCTGTCTCGTGAGTTAACTTGATTGTTACAAGCTGTAGCATCGTAATATGTAACAGTGCAACGTGTTATGTTACATGGAGTTTTGTTTTCAATTGAAGTACTGCTTGAAACCGCAATACGTCATTAAGAAAAAAATATGTTGCCTGTTGAGGTTTTTTTGAGAACTGTATTTAATGATGATGGTTGGTTATTGGTTTTAATGATTTATTGCTAAAGAGTTACAATAAAAATAATTTGACAACACGGCAAAACGCATCTAAATTGCTCGAAGATGGTCGTGTGTGTCACTCCCCGCGGAGGTACTGCTTTTTTAATGAAGATGGCAAACGTCACCATTACATTTGGGTAACCTTTTCCAAACTATGTGATCGGCTTCCAATCTAACCAGATGTAGCCGAATCCTAATTAACACTAGCGGACGTCACGCGGTTTCACCGGCGTAATTCCCGTTCCCGTGGGAATACAGGGATAAAAAGTAGCCTATGTCACCCGGGGGTAGTGTAGTTTCCCAACGGTGAAAGATTTTTTTAAATCGGTGTAGTAGTTGCGGAGCCTATTCATTACAAACAAACAAACACACAGTCACAACGGGCAACATTTTTTTCTGCTTGTTGTATTTTTTTATTTCTGCTAAGCGTTGTTTGTGTATCGTTTTTTTTCCTGGATGCTCGGTATGTTTGTGCGACAAATAAATATTTTTTCTTTCTTTCTTTCTTTCAAACAAATCTTTCCTCTTTATAATATTAGTATAGATGAGGCGAATGCCTTTCTGCAATCTGACTGGGAAATACAATACCCCTTAGAAAGATTGATTGACGGACTTTCGGGCTTATGGCCTGTAACGACTGTTAAAAATTTACAAATGACACATGGGGCCAACGGCTTAACGTGCTTCCCAAAATCACGGATGAAGCTCAGTACATCGGATTTATTAGTAACTTGATCCAATCAAGAAGAACCCTCCTTGCTTCTATCCCACAGAAATACATTTCACACCCTGCACACCTAACTCATTCGCCGTGTGTACTTCATCATAACATTTTCCCGACCTATTGCCTCAGTTTTCTTCGTTGAAAGGAACTGGGTCCCGCCATATTCTACGCACGCCGTAGTTACTTCCGTACGCCCTTTGCCCTTACACATAGAAGCTAGATTTATATACGGCCCTGTCACCATACGGTTGAATACTGCACGGATTTAATGGTATGTCTTAAACCACGGGTCGGGTAGCCTTTTGTTGGAAAAGGCGTATTAATTAATAAATTAAAACGATAAGAAAAACCTTATGGGTGATAAATTATTTGATACGGGAATTAAAATCATGTGAGTCATGTAATTGGGATCCTTTTCATTTGCATGAACTCTTAGGGGCTTTTTACCACATAAACATACCGTACTTGAGTAATAAGCTTATTTTGAGTAACATACTTATTACAAGTAAATTGTAGGGTGTGGTATATTTTTTTTAATAAACTTTTCAGATCTCAAAGCGGTATTTATAATGGGTGTAAAAATACCCTTAACGAAGCCAAAAGCCACGGGTTCAGCCTGTCATTGCGATTTTTTTTGTTCGAGACCATTACTTCTCCCATGCTTTACCTTGTTGTATTTACGGAAATATGGGGTTCTAATGTTTCAATTTTCACACTTTATTTTTTATTAATTTACTTAAAATAACTCCATGACCCCCTTACCATTAATGCGTTAGTCCTACGGTAAAACGTGACAATATAACATTTCAGCCATAAAAAAATATATTTTGGTTTAGGGGTACATAATTATGTATTTGATGAATACAGAACGCTTGATTGTCGGCTATGTGAAGGATCCGTATAAAACGGGTCCAAAATTCTATCGTTTTATTTATAAACCTTTAGAATTTCCAGCCTGAAATCTAGGTAACTTAATAATGTATTATGTGTTTATAAGAGCAATTCAGGTTAGATTTTGTAAAACAAAAACTTTATCGTAATTATAATGTAGGGTTTTGATGATTGAAACGTAAACAACAGCGATATGTGTCCTATAACTACGGCCCCATAAACCGACAAACAACGTTCTACTCTCATTAAATTACTATAATTATAGCTAAGGGAAATTTCGACGTCATGCATTAGTACATAATAGGTATAACTAATACCTACTTAACGATTATTATTCCCTGCCTTTCAATACGTTTTTATGTCCATGTTGGGCTTTAATGTACTAAAAACATGCCACACATTACGGCAATCCCTTTTAAGTACACATGCAATTTTCAACCATGTTTACCGATTACTGATATAGATCCTTTTAGAACGACCCCACGACAATCGAATGTATTAAAGAACAAAATGAGCCCTTTATATTCAAATTGACGAAAAATCGTATGAGAAAACAAACCTTTTCGTAAAACAAACACGTTAACAGGCTCTCTGTTTACAGGTAACCCACTCAGCTGTAATTGCCGCCTTTCGTGGATCTACGCGTTACGCAACGAGACGAGAGACAACACTCTGAGGAACGCCCTCGAGAAAGTATCGTGTGTCTCAGACCTAACCCCCGACAGACACTTAAACGACCAAGAAGATAACGAAAACGCCAAAGATAATGCCGTACCCGACGACACTTATGACTATTATGATAAAAACGAGGACTACACTGAAAAGAAATTCACGAAAAAGGCTACCAAACTGACCGATATACCATTAGAAACTCTCCCGTGCCCTAAAGAACTGATGCAGACCGAGGAATACGGACACCCTGTACAAAATGAAATCAGACTTAAAGCTTTCTCGATGGCCGAGAAAATTTCTCCGTGTTTAGTTTTAGTTCTGTTCATGCTGTTGTGTTAATTTTAAGTATGAGACAAAGATATTTGTGATATTAGACGTTAATTAGTGTATTTCTCGTGTACAGATTTATATTTGTTGTTCTGAATGTAGCTGTTGTAGTCGCCATTTTGTATTTTTCCGTGCGGTGGATGTCCCAATTCTTGGCCGAAGTATAAAGCTGTTTAATTAATTGAAATGTTGCGCTGTTTTTGCTTATATTGTGTAAGCAAGTACTTTCGGCCCGTTAACCTTGTTAAAAGGCAATATGTTTTTACAGTCGCCTTTTTTAAAAAGCTTGATCAGATTATAAAAATGGTAATGAAAGAACTTAAGTTATTGTATACTCTTGCATTTTTTTAAAGAAGTTTATGTATCTAAAAACTTTTGGGTATTAATATACCTAACCTAAAATAAAACATAATATCATTGATGAACAAAATTCTGATATGAAGGTATTAGAATTTTGTACATCAATGATATTAAGTTTTGGCCAAAAGTTTTAATAGGTAGACACCTAACTCTACATAACATAACGCAACATACTTTGTACGAAAGGCAGAGGTGTACCTAACGAGTAGGGATAACCACATTTGGCGAGTTATATTTAAGTCCCATGGAAATGGGGGGCGAGCCTTTTGCCTTTACCCCGGCAAAAATCTACACTAGACAAACCCACACTTTTACCCGACACGGGAATCAAACCCCAGATTTAATGCTTAGCAGTCGTGTTTGCGATCAGTAGATCATTAATTCATAGATAAAAGGAATCTTATTATATTATTACAGAGTACTAAAGTCACTTCAATGTTTATAAACAATTTATCGGCCACTAACAAGAACAGCCACCGCACGCCATAACACAAAAAAAATTAAAATGTTCTTTTTATGAAAAGGGTGTCACGTTTCATAGAGTGTACAGGCAAAAAAATCATCTCGTTAAAGGAGCTTCCCTAAGGGATTAACCCGATGTGTGATTCGGGCAACATTCCGAATGCGAGCTTCGTAAGCCTCCGCTTAAAATTATCTAGCTTTCGGGAATTTTAGCAAGGGTTACTCTCGTCTAGGTATATAAATATATATATTTATAGCGAAAACGGGAATTCGCTCGCAGTTTAAGCTGGATTGATGTAAATAGTTAGACTTTTATTGTTGATCGAGTTTAAGGAATGCTGGAATGTTTTAGATAACAAATGCAACAGTGTTTTGCTTTAGACTAACGAACATTTTGGATACTCAAAGGTGTTATCCTCTCTGTTAAATAGTTGAAAACTGTTATTCACTACATATGAATGCACGGATCATATCGTTTATTCCGCTTTTCATTTGTGTGGTCAGTTTTATAAAATTGAAAACATCATTTAGGGGTAAAGTTGGCAATCATTGTTCACGCCTAGGTGAAAAAAATCTATTTCTTCTTATGGCATAAACTGAATCAAATAAAACTGTGCACCCTGACACTTGCGCTAAGTAAGAGTATTTCAGAAGCCAATGACATCTTTTAATAAAGATCCTTAAAATAACTTGCATGAAACAACAAAACTGGGCTTATCAGACTATATTTCTAAATACATACATATTATAGATAAATTACACCCAGACACAGAACAAATGATCGTGCTCATCACACAAACATTTGTCCTGGGTGGGAATCGAACCCACGACCTCCGGCATAGCAGTTAGGGTCACTAACCACTAGACCAACAGGCCAGTCAAACAGAAGTCAAACAACAAACAAACCAAAGTCCATACAGGGTGTCAGTTTTTATGCCAATTTGCTTTGCCTTGGTTTTACATGTCGTCGAGAAACGTCTCTCAGACGTGCTAGTTTCTAAGTCGCCGTCCGTCCGTCTTATGACGACAACAGGCCGTGTCGACGGCGCGTTCGTATTCCATGCGCGCCTCAAAGAGATGTCAGCAACATACTAGGGGCCCGAAAGGGCCGACGCCCGTTAAAGTGAGCAGTGGCCCAGTCGCTGCGGCCCCGACTTACGAACAGTTGGTCGTGGGTTCAAGCCCAGGCAGGCGCATTACTTTGTGTATTTTATTTCATCACTACTGCTCTCAAATCGGTGAAGGAAAACATCTTGAGGAAATTCGAAGATATGTGACATCTACCAATCCGCACTGGCCACTCCTAGAGAGAAGACCTCAGTCCCTGCAGTGGGAACAATATAGGCTGGTGATGATGATGATGATGAGTTAAAGCTATGAGATATATTTTGACGCTGTTGCAAGCGCCATGATCGCAGGATGATTAATTTCGCAACGTAGTGTTTTATTTATTTCCTTTAGTTTGGTTACAAATGGAACAGACAGACAGATCATGTTACACTGGATACTCAAAAAATTACTTCATTTGAATAGGATCTTGTTAGCACACGTTCAATTAGTCAGGCACCCGAAACTGGCTGTTTTACTAGCTCTCGTCGGGTTGAAGTGCTTTCAATGAGCAAAAAGCGGTTAACTATGCACGAGCTGTTTAGTTTATAACCTGCAGATTGGTAATTGACCACAGATCTATTAAGTTTTGAAGGTTAAACATTTTGTGTGGTATTTATGCGAATTAGTCTATAATATTTCTACAGTTGGGACACAGGCTTCATCAAGAGGAAGAGGGTATAAATACAACACTTGGGCCCTGTTCGAGTGGGATGTCTCGTGTCATCATCAACAGCCTATTAATGTTCCCACTGCTGGGACAAGGGGCTTCCTCTCTTTGAGAGGGAGGGCTATTATCTGCCCACTGCGGGTTGGTAGATGTCACATGTCTTCTTTTTTGGTTCTAAGACATTTCCTCACGATGTTTTCCTTCACCGTTTTAAGAGCAGCAGTGATGAAATAAATTACACAAAGTAATGTGCCTGCCTGGGTTTGAACCCACGACCTACTGTTTGTAAGTCGGCGCCGCTACCACTGGGCCACCTCAACCATCGAATTTTCTGTCATCGAATTTTCGTTGTTTATGGTGTAGGTATCAATGTAGAGAACAGTACATTAACATAATATCACGCATCCCGGAGGGTTATGCAGACGAATACTTAATAGTATACCAACATTTTGCAAGTTTTATTTAAGTCCCATGTAATCTTATCGAGCTTATTGCCACTGAGAAATTCGTGATGGAAAGCCCAATAACCATTTGTCCCCAGGAATCTATTCTATTTTTCCTTTTACCTAGGACCTAAGACCTCATTCTCAACTGTCGCGAGAACAACGAGGCAGTAGATTTAGAGAAAATGAATTTGTTGAAATATTCAATACTATTTACATGAACTTTTACGAAAAAGATTTTTAATATTTTGTTTTTTTTTTTTTGATGTGGAAAACAAAAACATACTACCACAACATGTATACGCTTAATAGTCTATTAGTGATGCAAGTAACATTAATAGTGTCACGTTTAATTGCTACGTATCATGAATACGTAATTAATATCGATTCTCTATCAGTTTTGTCATGAAATAATTATTTGTGACGATCCAATTTCTGTCCGGGTCAATGATATTATAATATTATGAAATACAAAATTTATTGGTCTCTAATCTCTGACCTCTTTTGTAATGTCAAGGCAAAAAATAAGGTAGGTCATGTAAATTGTTAATGTTTCTATTGGTAACTATAATTAACAGTTGTGGACAAGATAGCCAAAGATAAACTTAGCCTTGTGCCCTCGCCGCGCGTAGGTCACACGAAAATAACTCACGTAGGGCATACAACATTTAAAATAAAACTAGACAATACTGTAATAAGAAATAATAATAACAATGTCTCTGTCAGTGAAACGTAACTCAGAGCGATTTCAGACGGTGGGTACAGTCAGTGTCCATAATTATGTCAGAATAGGGTAGTTGACAAAAAAAGTCTAATTAGTCCGTTAGATAGATTTTCAAAAAATCTTGGACACATATTTTTTTCTTTTGTCACTTAAACAAAAAGTGAAGACGATACAGTGCTTTAAAAAACTCGTGTGATGTGACATTGCACTGCATTTTTTACCACGTAGTGTCAAAAGCCCCCACTCATGATCTTTGCGTTTTATCTTATTAAATTTTTACTAATTTGATAAAACTAAAAACATGTATCTAATATTTTTCGATAATCTAACTGACGGACTAAACACAATCATATATGTTGTTTAGTCAGAAAACATCCCTATTGCTCGCGGCTCGCGCTTGTACGCCCGTCAACGCTCGTATAAGTTGCGCGTGTGACACAAGACGCGTGACAAAAACACCCCAAATATACGGTAATCTGAAACCCCTCTTATTAGTTCTTTTCCCAGTGAATCTAACTATTTAAATCTTTGTAGAATACTGAGCAAGCAGATAAGAAAGGAAGATTATAATATTATTATGTAAAGAATATTAAGAATTTCCTTCCTTCTCAGTACGTACAAAACAACACAAAATTATAATTAGACGACTCGTAAGCATTTTAGCCTAATTTAAGTTTGATCCCGCGTAACGATACTGCCATCTTTATCAAGATTATGGCCCATTTTATCCTTTAATTATACATGAGACTAACGCTACCGAGCCAGACAAAATGGCCGCGAAATTTTATTAAATATCCTGTAAGTGACGTGAACTGAATTTTTATTGTACCCTTTCATTGCTGAGGTCGCCTCCTGACTACCTACTTTAACTCTTTCGGAAAATGTATTGCGAGTGTGTATTTTTTTGTTTTTATGTGGTACAATTTGGTTTGTTCTTGTCTATACTGCCTGTATTTCTACGTATTTTGTTTTTATAAAACAATTGATGGCCTACACTGTAACAAATTGTGCTGCTACCAGCAAAACGTGTAAGTAAATCGTCAGATGTGCACGATTTTAAGATGACTGAACGACAACAATATTTAATTGACATTGTGAACGCAACAAAGACGTGATTTTTATTGTCATGATAAAGGTAATCTAACGATTTACTTACGCAGTTATAAGTTTCATAATTAACTATTATGTAAAATTTATAGTATAATAATTATGGTTAGTGGATTAGGTACTATCAGACTGGCTGTCATACTAAGTACCCCTAATCAAATTTTTTTGCTGGGAATGCTTTTTTTTTTTTGGTGTCAAAAATCACATTTTACGGTAAAACTCAAAGTACCACTCTTAAAACATCGTGCTAGTGGATGCTTTAAATAATTAATGGGTCATGGAGGTAATTTAAATAACATTATAGCCTGAAAAACTAGAATTTACGAAAACAGCTGTGAAAAATTTGGAACTTCGACCCCCAATATCTCCGTAACCAAGATGTTTCCAGGTTGGTAAATTTTTTTTTAGCATGTATGGATGCTATACTATTGCGGGTTAACGGGAACGCCCTCTGTTAGTTAACATACTGTATTCTTTACCAATGGCCATCACAACATCGTTGTTCCCATAATGTATGCTTTCATACTGATCAATATAATCACAAATGATTACAATTTCTACCACAAGTACACATCAAAATGATTCTTTATCAAAGTTTTACAATCAGCGCACATAGTTAATCCTGTGTATACAATATCAAAATTGTGAGGGAAACCTTTCGAAGCTTGTTACGTATAAAATAAGCTTAACTCATTAAAACCTCTGTTAGCATAAATCACAATATATTGCATTGTTCTTACAAGTTAAACATTTAAATTGGCCTGTATTTGTAAATGTTAACATTAAATGTTTAAGATCAAATTCATAGATTTTCATCGTTGAAATATTATTATATTAAATTTATTGTACAAAATGTATTCCTGTTAAAGATATCGTGTATATTGTAATTATTAGGTTGTGTATAGTCTTCATTTCTGTTGTAATAAATATTTCTACCCGTGCTATGTGAGTTTTATTTAAAAACACATTATCATCTGCCTTACCGAACATAACATAACATGAACCCTGTCATCTCCGAAGGGTTAGCCAGAGTTGCACCCATTATGACATCCACATTTAGCCAGTTATGTTAAAGTCCCATTTAATAGGGTATTATATTATACCTATACCTTCAATCGGGCAGAAACCCGCTCCGTGGCCGCTACTGACAAATTCCTGATGATAAAACTCAATAAAACTTTGCCCGACCCGATAATCAAACCATGAACTTCAAGTACAGCAGTCGCACTTTTGACTTTTGACCAAGGACTTTTGGACCAGGTAATAACCTACCTACCACTATCGAAGTCTTTTAATGACAGCCGGAACTTACGGCTTAAAGTGCTTTCCGACGCACGGAGGAAACTCAGTGTGTAATATCTGTTCACCCATTTACGGACCTACCCTGAAGATCGATCTTCGTGAGTGTTAAAATTAATTGCCCTCCTTTTATAAACACCTCATTTTCGAGAAAAGCTAATTTTGCAGTAAAAGCAAGAATATAAAGAAAAAAAGGAAAAATGAGGTTGGCTATGACGGCGACAAGGCCCCGGGTGAGTGAGCGTAACAACGTCTTGGGTAAAATAAATAAAAATAGTTTTACAATTTCCTATGTGTGGTAGCGTATTTTTAGATGTTGGTGCCGACGTATACACTATGCGTTTTGAAAGTAAATAAAACAAAGAAGATACCACAAGTCACCGCAGCGTACCTTTTGGACGCGGTCAGTTAGCGTTGAAAATGCCGAAAGTTACAATTTGTTAAATTCCGGAAAAAAAATCTAGAATTAATTTGTTCGTATTTTTTTCAACGTAAATTTCGAAATATTCAAGAACATTGGCTAGTTTCAATTTCATGTATGTTCTTGGATCTTTCGAAAGTTACATTGAAAATTACGAAAAAATACGAAAGAAACGGAAATCGTTTGATTGGCCTGTTGGTCTAGTGGTTATTGACCCTAACTGTTATGCCGGAGGTCGTGGGTTCGATTCCCACCCAGGACAAATGTTTGTGTGATGAGCACGATCGTTTGTTCTGTGTCTGGGTGTAATTTATCTATAATTTGTATGTATTTAGAAATATATAAGTATGTTTAACAGTTGTCTAGTACCCATAACACAAGCTCTGCTTAGCTTGGGACTAGATGGCGTTGTGTGATAGTTGTGGAATATTATTATTTATTTATTATTATTTATTTATTATTATATGAAAAATAAATTAAATTTAAACTGGCGAATGTTCTTGAATCTTGCGAAAGTTACATAGAAAAATACACCAGCATTGGAAAGAAACGGCAACCTTTCCAGCTTTTTTCAACGCTACGGCCAGTCCACTGCTGAGCATAGGCTTTTTCATCTAGCTGGGACTGTTTTTTTTTTTTTGGGACTAGCCCGCCACACTATTCCCAAACCACTGTAACTCCTGTAAGCCAGAATCAACAGTGGCGACCACAAGAAAAGCGCCGAGACAATGAAGCACGACGAAGTCCCAGAGAAACGATTTAACTGTCTTGGATCCCGCAACGAAATTAATCAGAAAAGAATAGCGGAGGAGTAGGAAAAACATATTACATACAAAAATATATATCTAGCTGGGACTGCCGTCTTCAGAGATCGTCGCCACAACCTGAGGGCGACCCACCTTATGCTTTCCGATTCTAGAACTCACCTGCCCCAACGGTCATCAGTTGTACGGCAAATACGTCTGGCCCATTGGAACACTTCGTTTTAGGATAGGATACAGTAAGACTATGTGTCCAAAAAGAGATACACAAAGTAGCAGCAGCCTTAGGGAGAGATGTTGTAGTCACGTCAATAATCTGTAATCAAACTTGCGCGTTGCATTAATAAGTAGGTACTTATCGTATGTATGTAGTCCCGGAACTTGTTCTAAGTTTGAGGATGCAGTAGTGTAAACGTGCAAGTTTACATACACATACATATTATATCTTGTGAGTATCGTGTTCGCAAACGCGACTGCTAAGCGTGGAGATTCCCGAGTCGGGAAAAGTGATATTGGTTTTTTAGTAGCCGCCTGTGGTTCACAAGATGGTTGTGCCGCTGTGCCTCGAAAATCACATTATGTCGTGTGTGAACGCACCAACGAAACAGGAGAAATTCCTAGTGTGGGTAAAGTTTAAAAAAAAACACGAAACACGTAGGTAATAAGTACATATGAAGTTTGAGAATTGCCCTCAATTTTTCTGGGATGCCATTATCAGATCCTGATTCCCTTATATGGACCCTTGAGATACGAGTATCTCCTTTCCAACGAAAAAGGAACTTTCTATAACGGTTCAGGCGTGTTTGAGTAATCGGTGAATTTACATAAAAAAGATTCAGACGAATTGAGAACCTCCTTTTTTTAAAGTCGGTTAATGAGATCTACTTTCTATCATCAGGTCAACCTAATAGCCTGAAAGAATACAACTTTCGGTCCGTAAGTACGTTTAGTTTTGAATGAATTTTCTATCAACTCCTTACCGTTGAGGAGTTGTACCTTTCATAATCAGTGCAGTCACATGAGATTATGATCATCAGACGCAGCTTCAGAAAATATATGAAAAATGTAATGTATGCATTTAAAATTTCAGGGTTATCCTCAATTTCTCTGTGATCCCATCATTAGATCCTGATTTGGTAACTATGGGACCACCTCGGGAGTATACCCTATTAACACAAAAATAATTTTGAAAATCGGTTCACATTTGACGGAGATATGCGCATGCGTGTGTAAAAAATACATACACACGAATAGAGTCTGTCCTCCTTTTCGGAAGTCAGTTAAAAATTAAACCCATAAAGGATCACTCTCTTGTCTGTCTGCCCGAGTACCACCACCTATTTTCTCAGGAACGGGTAGACTTAGCAAGTTGAAATTTATACCATGTACAGAGATCAATAAATAGTCTCAAGTGCCTGGGTCAACACGATAAAAACATATTATGGGCAAATTTAGATTTTCACAAAAACTTGTAAATACCCACATTTGCCTTAATTTTCTACGTTCTATATTTTTCGGATATTTTTTAATATAACATTATGCCTATGATCTACGAATGGTTACCGCAGAATCACACTCGTTCATGGTAAGGACCATGAATGAGAGGAATGATCAATTGCAATTTTTCGGAACATGCTCCGCCCAGAAATTTCTGTCCCGGTCAATATGAGTGTAAATCAATATAAATATTAGCAATATGAATAAGATCAGGACGTTTAAAATGGCCACTTTAGCTGATCTTAATAGGATAATAATATGAATCACGTGTGTGTGTATGTTTGTTACTTTTTCACGTCTAAACGGCTGGAGCGATTTCAATAAAATTTTGTATGGAGTTAGCTGACAACCTGGATTAACACATTTTTATCCCGATTTTATCTTCCCGTGGGATAATTTTCGTGTTGTAGCGGGTGAAGCCGCTGGCAACAGCTAGTTGCGTTATAAAAGAAAAATTACTATAATTAAAAAAAAAAAAAATTAAATTACTATTCGAAAAATGGTCACAGACGCAATTACTATTATGAACGGTCCTTTTTACGAATTTTAATGTAATTTATATTAAGATCTTAATGTAGGTAATCTGCTAATGTGGCCATTTTAGACCCCCAGAAAACATAAACTATCAAATGAACCTGTACATGGCACTACTATCATGATTTATTGACCAAAAATAACAAGAAACAATCAAAACAAAATCGCGTGACATTTGATAACAGAACTAATTGAATCAACTTTCACAAAGTAAGGGCTTAAAATAATAAAGTTGACATTTTGAAGTGTTTTCAATGTCGTTAACACAATAAAAAACATTCAAACGTCTAGACGCTTAGAGGGGTGAATTTAAATCCCTTCTAAAATATCTAAAAAACAGTTGTGGTGAACTAATATTGAAAGCTCATTTCATTTAGTAAGAAGGGGTTTGAACACAAAACTAAAAAAATACAATAGCGTCGATTTCTTAGACTATACTTTCATTTTAGGGTACCGTACTCAAAGGCAAAAAGAACACATTTTCCCAACTATGTTGGGATCCGCTTGTAGTCTAAGGGCTCGTTTACGAAGACGCGGGGCGTCGCGCGGAGTGTGCAGAAGGCTACTCGCGTGCTATTTCATTCGTTTACTGAGAGGCGGGTCCACCGCAATAAACGCTGCATTTAAAACAAACGGGCGAAAAATTGCTTCTCGTAAAAACGTTACCGTTTTCATACATCTCCATGTGCTTGAATTAAAAACGCACAATGCGCCGCGCGATGTCTCCGTAAATGAGGTCTAACAGAATGCAGATGAAAAGAGTGCTTAATTCATACTTTCTCTTGCATGTCTGCTGTTTATTGTGCTACCTTTATAATGTCAGTGAAAACTTTTAATTGGCCTTCTTCCACTAACTGTCGACTATCTGTACCGTAGGTGTAAGTTAAAAAAAACTAATATAACTCTTGGTTAAACTAGTCAGACTTTCGAGCCACTGACTACCTGTCAAATCAAATCAAATAATCTTAATCAAAACTCATTTATTCAAACTAGGCTGATAATCAGCACTTTTCGAACGTCAATATTTACTTTACTTATTTAAGAAAGAGAGAAAGAAAGAAAAAGTATTTATTGGTTTCACACAGGACAGAACAAATTGACAAAAAATTAAAAGCTTAAAACACTTATAATTAGGACATACTTAGTACGACGTATTTACAAGAGACAGTCCCCCAAAAAGGCCCCCCTTTGACACTTCCTAGTGTTTTTGCATTTACAGACCAACCCAAGTATGCGAAGCTGCTAACGGGACTTCTACAACAGTATTACTAAGGCTTTGCTATCATCCGCCCGTTCATCCGTCTGTCTGCCGCAGGGCTTTGAACCATAAAAAGTGAACATTTTTCTCAGAATGTGTATTCAACTATCCCGATTTAAAATGTCATGGTGCTTGCAACAGTACCGAAGTATGGGGAACAGAAAATAAATAGTAAGCATGGATAGTATTTCTTTTTTTTTAATTTGAAATCACAAAAAAAGATACAAAAAAGTTAAAATAAAGTGTACCTATACAAGAAACGTTTTTTTTTCGGCGTTTCTAAATGGAACCCTTCCTGTGCAAGTTCAACTCGCACCTGGCCGGTTTTACAGTACCAATACTTAAAAAGTCAGAAAGTACTATTATTTATTCTTTGCCTGAAGCTTATATAAAGAAACTCAGACTTGTTATCAAAACGAGCGGTCGACTGAAGATTAAACTCATACTACCCGAACAAAAAACATTTCAAGCTTCATTTAATGAGTTCAGTCCAAAAACACATTGGGATTTGAATTGAAGTCGAAAATTCGAGAGGTTTTTTCGAGAGAAGCCATTTATTCTAATTAGGAATGAAAGTCGTAGATGTCAAGCGACCAAGTGTTCCTAGAAATTTTGAGACCATTCAAATGGAAAATGAGATAATCATTTCATAATTACTGTGAGTAGTTTATTCGGTACTGCTTTTGAAGTGAAAAGCCAACATGAGACATGGTCACCGTTAATTAACTTCCTTGACTAATGGTCTGCGTAATAATATTTACATTACAGTAATAATTCCAGTTATGAATAGGAAGATCCTCTCCTTGCATGACACTGCTCTTTACTGAGATTCGTGATTCCCCTGACGCGGTGTGACGTTCGTCTTTTGTGTCTGTTCTACCGTATTTGCTTGTCCATTATCCGTCGATCTTTCAGTCTTGTTTTTTTATTTTTTTTTTATTTTTACTTCTTTGACCTCGATCACACCTGATGGAAAGTGATGAATTCATGGATGAGGTCTATAATGGTATGAGTGTGCCCAGAAGATATTCATTCACACGTGCTTCGAAGGCAGACAGACAGGTTAAATGTGGGAGAGAACACATTTGTTCCGGTAGACAGTCCCACAGTTGGGCTGTACTGATCATGTTCATTATTATCAGTAGCAGGAGCACAACTCGTCGGCATATAAAGTTTGCCATGGACCTTATCAGTTATCAAGACTTCAGGACTTAAACATAGATCTGTGTGCCCATAACTCAGATGCGTCATCATTTTTATGTACCTGATTCATAAACCGGTTTTAGAAGGGACATGTAGCACGAAATTGTCAACTTAATAAAGTGACCTGTTTTTCAGACATTCTATCGAAACACAATTATATTTTAACTAGTAGATCCTGAGATCTTAGCGTTCAAACAAACAAACTCTTCAGCTTTATAATATTAGTATAGATTATATTCAATTTCCTCCTAGTTATCAGCAGATGGCACAGCCACGAGGCTCAATGATGCAAAACTAAGAGATACCGCCTTTTCTTTAATATTTCTTCCACAAATGTATCTATTAGGTAAAGTTTCTGGTATAAATGGAATTCTTGAGTCACCTTCTAAGTAAGGCGCGCTACAGACATTCACATTCAGATCGGTGAATCGTCACCGCGGGGCCGACGGCATGCTCGAATATTTGTTCGGTAAAAATCACTCGGCTCAGATCAATTAGACATTACCTGAACATGATTTAACAAGGATGATGAATAGAGATTTCCGGCCAGTGCGAGCCTAATTTATAACCAGCCTATAATCTTCCCATTGCTGAGACACAGGCCTTTCGTCTGTCAAAGTACGATCCGTCTCATAGAGAATAATCTACCACACGCCCACTGCGAGTTGGTATTTGGCATACTCATGTTAGGACATACCGGTTTCTTCGCAATGTTTTCATTCACTGTTTTAAGAGCAGTAGTGTTATATAAATAACACAAAATGATGCGCCTACCTGAATTCGAAACCACGGAATACCAACAGTAAATCGGGGCCGTTACTACTAGCCACCCTTGCTCTAAGCATGAGTCGGATGAAAATTAAAAATGTGCAGCCACTGTCTCAGGTCAGCTACAGATATTTGCCGAACCGAATGCCGGCCGACCCGAACAAATGTGTCGCATCCCTAAATATTAGTGGTTGGTCTTTGCTTTTGAATTCAATATGTTTTCACCAGTCGCTATCTAGTCGGGAAATGGAAAACAATCGTTTATTTATAGAATCAGTTTACTAACTTTGAGTGGCAACATCAGTTGGCGATTGAAAGATTGAACATGGAGTAGGTATACTTCATATTGAAAATAGATAGGTACACCAAAATAGTATTTTAGAATAAAGTTTTTTATAATTTAATATAAAGATATTACTTGTAATGCCTTATTTATCTCAAGACAGTCCATGATGCTAATTAGAAAAAAAACATCACTAGTGAAGCTGGAACACTCCCAAAAATTATATTTTTATCCCCTTTTCAACCCCTTACTACCATTTTTTCGTATTTAAAATTAGCCTTTGTCCTTTCTCAAGCTTTAGACTATCTGTGTATTTCTTTTAAATCGATTTAGTAGTTTTAAGATTAAGTAGACAGAGTTACTTTCGCATTTATAATATTAGTAAGGATGTTAAGGTTGGTTTTGGTAAGAAAACTAAATCAGCAATTACAATTAAACCATTTTTGCAGCACTTCCTTATTGTTTACTTCATTTCCTTATTAGATAACTCAGGAGCATTCACTACAAATACTTCAGCTCACATTCCAGTCAGCTAGGCATTATTGTAATCAAGTCAGGCATTTGTTTTCAATTAAAACTTGTAGCTCATTCCTCTTCCAATAGACTGGGAATCAGGCTGCTGCCGTTATCATTGTGAACTGGCGGCAAAATAACTTCGGCAGTCTCGAGCTGCGTTCACATTGGTCGAGTATTTTTATTTAGTACTTCGAAACAGAGCATGACCTCTGAGTTTGTTTCGGCATCTAAGCTCAGGGATCAGACGGAAAAGAAATGATGAGTTATGTGTAAAAGTGACTTTAAACTTTTTAAAATTTACTTGCCAAAAGAAATATAATTCCGAGTGAGGTCGGGTACTCATGACATTGTTAGCCGGATGTAAGCTGGTTGAGCGAACTTAATGTGCTTATTGCAACCGTTAATTTACTGAGGCAGACTGCTTATAGGGAGTTAAAACTGCTATCATTTTGCATGTAGAAAGTTCGTACGCTTAATTTATTAGAACTGAACATAATATTTTTTACTTAAAAATATCATTTTCATTTATTTAGTGAAGGAGCTTCCCATTTTTCAAATATTTAAAACTAGTTTCAAGTCCAACAGCAACCTACTTTTATTCTTTTAATAAAAAAATGACCTCCGTAAAACTAGATTTAACAAGTAAAGCAACCAAAATCGACTGGTTCCAGTACTGGTTCTTTTACTCGGCCAACGTAAACGCGGCTTGACGCGACTTTGTCCCACAGACTATCTCGAGTGAGAAGATAAAAAATTATTAGCTTTGAAACTCTGAAACAAAGTCGTAAAGTTTGAAGAAAGTTGGCAAAAATTTCGTCGTTCCATCTTAACCTTGGTCTCTTTATCCTGACTGAGATGATGGATTCCGCTGATTTATTGAACAGATGTATTATCTTACCGGGGGAAGAGAAATTCTTGTCAGCTGGCTGCTATCTTAAGTAAGTAAACTTTCAAGAAAAATATTATAAGCTAGCATTTCAGCAAGAATATATTTAGTACGAATACTTTTATTGTCTTTTTGTATAATAATTAACTGATATTTCGAGGTTACTCAGCCTTATAACATGAATGTGTTTGTACAAATCATCCACATTCACCGGTTTACGCCATAGCGCTGGCACGACGATGACACCGTGAATCAGAAAAAGGTTTTGGCAAACTGTAGGCACTATATTGGCAACGACATGTCGAAGAAGAAGTAAAACTATGTCCCAGTGATTAAATTAATGCCTCCCAGATACAAAAAAATGAAAACTGCACACTAACAGAAATCCTACAAATAAATATTATAAACGCGAAAGTTTGTGAGTATGTTTGTTACCCTTTCACGCAAAAACTACTGTACGGATTTGGATAAAATTTGATACACAGATGGATAATAACCTGGATTAACACATAGGGCAGTTTAAATAATTATGTCCTCTATCCATACATATCACTAGCATCGTGGGCTACGATTTCGAAAAAAAAAAAACAAAGTGGCGGTGGGTCGATATGACAGCATCCATACAAAAAAGTTCAAACCCCTTTACTCAACACACTTAGTTACAAGGAAAGCACTAGGCACCTAAAGTAAAGTATACTTCTTTGAAAGCAGCGTCATTCCACTTCAAGATAACTATCTCTTAGGTCACTTTTAACTCAAAGCCTCGACCTGCTACTGAATAGAGATAAGTTTATGCCCTTTGTTGACCAGCAAATAGTTTCCAGACTGTACTAAGGTATTTAATATCAACGATCAAGTTTAAATGGGTCACTAGTTCAATATAAATAGAAGTTTAACTCTGAATCAAGAGGCCTGGATAGGTGACAAATAGCATCGCTTAAATAGTTGCAAGTTCTATGGTATTATTCATATAGATAGTCTAGTCTGCAACCAGTCTTACCAAAGGGTATCGTATGCTGTAATACTGGGTAGTATAATGGCACGGCTTTGCGGCACGGTTGGCGCAGTGGCTAAGCGATTAGACTGCTGCGCTGCGTGTCACGGGTTCGATCCCCGCACGGAACAAATATTTGTAAGGCCTACAGGTAGTTTTTCCGGGTCCGGGAGTTTGTGTATGTGAGTTGAGTGTGTTTGTAAATGCACCCACGATACAGGAGAAATTTCTAGTGTGGGGCAACGTTTAAAAAAACCGGTCAAGTGCGAGTTGAACTCGCGTGAAGAGGGTTCCGTACGATGAATATAATATATCTACCTTTTTAGACCATGGACTTCTTATAGGTTTTCCTGTTATTTACAGGTATAGAACTATTTTCTGTATTTTTTTCAAAATTTTAGGCTCAGTAGTTTCGGAGATAAGGGGGGGGGGACGGTCAATTTTCGTCTATTTTCTTAAATAACTTTAAAACTATTTATTTTAAAATTATTAAAAAAATATATTTGAGACCCTCATAGTAAGCCCTTTCATTTGATGTGTCACATGGTACAGTTTGCAAAACTTTTTTTTTAATTTACTTATTTGCCCCGTAAAAGCGACCCCCATATTCAAAATTCATTTATAACATGGCCATTTATTAATTTAGCCGTACATGTTTGGGTCACAAAAATCCATATGTATACCAAATTACAACTTAATCGGTCCATTAGATTCGGAGCAAATTGGCTGTGACAGACGGACAGACAGACACACGAGTGATCCTATAAGGGTTCCGTTTTTTCCTTTTGAGGTACGGAACCCCAAAAACTGGCTTGGAGGTCAGATAGGCAGTCGCTCCATGTAAAAAACTGGTACTCAGCTTTATCCGGGTAGACTGGAAGCCGATCCCAACATAGTCGGGAAAAGGCAGATGATGATGATAGTAGTCAAATAAGCCAAAATTAGGCAAGAATCTCAGAATGCGAGATACCCAGCTACAAACTCGTATAAATTTGTATTTTGACATCCTAAAAGATGTGACAAAACCCCACTCAATGGTAGGGTGTAAGCGTCTGATAAAAATCTAAAGACAAAGGTCACAAAAATAGGAATGTTTACTGACTTAAATAAATATTCTAATTAGTCCGTCTTTTAGATTATCGAAAAATATTGGATACGTATATTTGTTTTATCAAATCAATAAAAATTGTAAATAAAAATAAAAACGCGTCAAAGATTTGAGTGGGGGTTGTGACGTTACTCACCGGTAAAGAATGTCATACTAATGTCGTAGAAAATGTCTTCATTGTTTGTTTACGTGAAAAAAGAAAAAATACGTGTCAAATGTTTTTTTGGAAATCTATCTGACGGACCAATTATTTTTTTTTGTTAACGAACGATTCGAGGTCAAACTACCTATTTGACTGTAGTATATTATGTCAGGAATTAAGCAGATGGAGTAAATGAGGACTCGTTGTCTATTTAAAAACAAAAATAATTTTATTCATCAAAACATACACATGCAAATTAAGCATGCCACTTGGATTAATATGAGAGCCACGGAGTCTGGATTTGTGCCCGGTTGATGGTAATAGGCTGGCCCCTTATTAAATGGGACTTAAACATAACTGGCGAAATTGGGGTGTACTGTAATATTAGGTACACGTCTGCCTACGCCTTCGGGTATAACAAGCGTGATGTTATGTTAATATAATGATGAATATTGTACAGCAGTGCTTAAACTTGTAAACACTGCTTCATCTTTCGTCTGAAATAATGGTGATGATCACTAGATTACCATCACCATTATTTCAATTACATTGTTTTCAAATCCAGCGCTGGATACTAATACAGCGCTGGGTACTCATACAGCGCTGGATTTGAATAGAGAAATTGATCGCTGGCCAGGTATCATTTCAGTATTCTTAGAATTGTAGTCTTTTGGGGGGGGGGGGGGGGGAATCATCAAATAATCCCTCCCGCTCTTGGGCAGAGCGAAAGAAGTGTCAGACTTCTACTGACTAAAAACCGCCCATGTTCCTTCTTAATAAATAATGATAGACGTAACATAGTACCTATCCAAACATCAGTGTGACCTGTGTCGGCTTTTGAATAGAACAACATTGATTGGATACAGAGCCACAACAAACATTCCGTTTCCCCGAAATTGATTATTGAATGTTTTAAAACATTCAATAATCAATTTTCAAAAAAAAAAAAACTAAAATTTTTTTTTTTTAGTATTTAGTATTTTTTTATTTATTTATTTTAGTTATTTCATTTGAGAAAACAAACAGTAGTATATTAAGTATACACAAACTTAAAACTTCTTAAAATTAAAATTAACAAATATACTACCCCCACTATGTTATATTATAAAAAACAAACTGTTAACAAACGTAAAATGTAGCAGGGCTACTTCAAAGAAAAATAAAGATAAACAATGTTTTATAAAAAATGAGACACGAGGTGGGCAAGCTCTTTCAAAGAGTAATTGCAAACCGCCTCGCCGAGCACCTTGAGGGAATGGGTCCGGATCTTGCGGAACACCAGTTTGGTTTCCGCCAGAGGCGCTCGACGGTAAACGCCTTCATGCGCCCCAAAAGGTGATGGCCGTAAGGCTAATCCGTGGGTACCGCACGATCTCCCGCCAGGCGGCTAACCTCCTTGCCGGATTGCCACCATGGGGTCTGGAGGCGATAGTCCTCGCGCCCCTGTATAAATGGCGCGCGGAGGCGCAGCACCGGTAGTGCGATCACATGGCAACATGGAGACAGCGACTGTCGCAACGCCGTGCAGGGCACGCCACGGTAGTGGCGGTAAGACCCCTCTATGAGGAGTGGCTAGAGAGGCGCCACGGCGCCCTCACCTTCCGTCTCACCGGACACGGTTGTTTTGGGAGGTACCTGCTCCGAATCAGGTGGGAGGAAACATTGTGAGGATCGGCCGAAGGGCACGGTGGAGCACACGGTGGAGGTGTGCCCCGCTTGGGCGGAGCCCCGCCGTGTCCTCGTAGCGGCGATCGGCGGCGGCGACCTCTCGCGCCCGGTCCTAGTGCAAGCCATGGTCCGGGGCGAGGAGGAATGGGACGCCGTCGCCTCCTTCTGCGAAGCAGTGATGCTAGCGAAAGAGGTGGTGGATCGCGAGAGGGAGAGAACCTCTCGTCCCAGCCGCCGCGGGAGGCGCTCCGGGCGTCGGGGGCCACGTGATGGCTTCCGGCCATCGTAGACGCGGGCCTGTGGACGGAGAGTGATGGGCTAGCTCGCCGTCCGTCCATCTAACGACAACGACAGGCCGTGTCGACGGCGCGTTCGTTTTCCACGCGCGCCTCAAAGAGATGTCAGCAACATGGGAGGGACCCGCGAGGGCCGACGCCCGTCGGGGCTTCGGGTTGTACACAAGTTGTGTTACCGCGGCCTCGACACATAGGAAGGAACATGGGTGGTTTTTAGTCTGTAGAAGTCTGACACTCCCTTTCGCTCTGCCCAAGAGCGGGAGGGGTTATTTGATGGTTTTCTACCCACCAAAAAAAAAAAGGCAATCAAACTTGTTACGACATATACTAAATAATGTCATTGTATATAATAATAATGTCAAGGAGGACGCGCCTTGACTGTAAAGTAAGCATATCGTAATTTTTAAGCAGCGATATGATTGGTGTTTTCTGCCGAAAACATCTAAATTGCATAGTACGAAGGTACTTACGTTGGGCTAATTCAATAATTTCGATATATTTCACTGCCACTTAAGTTTGGCAATTCTTCGGGCTATGTCGGTAACCTTGGTTCTATATTCGGATTTCCTCATTTCTGATTCGATCACGTAAGGAAACTCCGAGCATAGCTCTCTCCATTGCCCTTTGGGTGACTTTGACGTTTGTCCCAGGTAGACATAATCGTCTACAACTTCGAGTGTAGAGTGTCCGATCTTGATAGGAGTGGGTGTTACATGGGCATTCAACATGACCTTGGTTTTGACCATGTTCATTTTAAGACCCACTCTTTCGGAAGCTCTACTGAGGTCATCGAGCATTGTACTGAGGTCCTCCATGGTCTCAGCCATGACCACTACCTATATCGTCGGCAAACCGAAGGTGAGTGATGTACTCGCCATTGATGTTGATGCCTAGTTCTCTCCAGTCCAGAACCTTGAAAACATCCTCCAGTACAGTGGTGAACAGTTTCGGAGATATGACGTCCCCCTGTCTCACACCTCACTGCAGAAGGTTAGGTTCTGAAATCTGATCCTGGAGTCGGACTGACATGGTAGCGTTTTTGTACAAACACTTCAACACCTCGATGTACCGGTAGTCGATTTGGCACCTTTGGAGAGATTGTAGTACAGCCCAGGTCTCGATCGAATCGAAGGCTTTCTCGTAGTCCACAAACGCTAAACAGAAAGGCAGATTATACTCTTCGGTCTTCTGTATAACCTGCCGCAGCGTGTGTATGTGGTCTACGGTACTAAAGCCTTTTCGGAATCCGGCTTGTTCGGGAGGTTGAAAGTCGTCAAACCTGCGCGCGAGACGATTCGTAATGACTCTTGAAAACAACTTGTAGACATGGCTCAGAAGTGAGATGGGCCTATAATTCTTCAGCCGGGCATTGTCGCCCTTCTTGAAGAAGAGTACCACCACACCTCTGCACCATGCCTGCGGCGTTTTTCCCTCGAGTATGAGGGAACCAAACAACTTCTGAAGGGCCTTAAGGACCGGTTTGCCTTCAGGAGTTCGGCCGTAATTCCGTCATCGCCCGGTGCCTTGTTGTTTTTCAGCTGTTTCAGAGCCATCCTAATCTCGTACAGGCTGACATCCGGGATGTCTTCGGTATAGTGTCGGGTCAGTCTAGCTCTTGGGTCTTTAGCTAGATCTTCAACGGGTTTGCTGGTTGTTGGTACAGCTGCCCATAGTAACTCTCGATCTCAGAAGCTCCGGTTTGGTGGATACGATCCTGCCGTCGTCGGTCTTCAGTTTCGTGAGCTGGCTTTGCCCAATAGTCAGATCTCTTGCAAATACCTTGGAGCCTTTATTCCGCTCTATTGCGTCTTTAATACACTCGGTATTAAAGCGGCGAAGGTCGCTCTTCAAGGATTTAGAGATCCGCCTATTGTGCTGCCGGTATTCACACGCCTCGTCTGAAGACTGCAGGATCATTTCACGCCGCTCCTTCATGAGACTTAGGGTTTGATCAGAGAGCTTCTTGTTTTTACTCACACGACGTGTCTTGAGGAACATAGACCCAGTCATATGAACAGTTTTCACGAACCCATCGTTGTATTCATCCACTGAGCTTCCTAGGCACTCGAAACGGTTCTGGAGTTCAAGCTGAAAGCTCTCAGGGTTTTGGATCTGGATCTGTGCCGGACGGAGCGTAGACTTCATCAGTCGAGACCTTTTAAGCTTAATATTGATGTTCAATGTGCCTCTTACCATGCGGTGATCGTTTACGGTTTTTACAGAGTTGATCACAGAGACATCATTGAACATTTGCTTCCTGGTTGACATGATGAAGTCAATCTCATTTTTAGTCGCACCATCGGGGCTCTGCCAGGTCCACTTCCTGTGCTCGCGTTTTTTGAAGAAGGAGTTCATCATATAGAGGCCCTCCTTCGCCATAAAACTAGCCAGTTGGTGACCCCAGCGATTCCGATGTCCAAACCCAAATTGCCCCACTAGCAGCTCATCCTCGTCTTGTTTGCCCAGTTTCGCGTTGAAGTCCCCCATGACAACGGTGAATTGTGTTTTGAGATATCCTCATACATGGTCTCCACTTCATCGTCGGAGTGTGTCGAGGTCGGGGCGTAGACCTGTATGACCTTCAGCGAATATCTTGAGGATATTCTGAGTATAAGGTACGCCACCCTAGTGGACACACTCTCGATTTTCACAACGTTGTTCACAAGGGACTTGTGGACGATAAACCCAACACCACCCTGGGACTGCCGGTCACCCTCACGGAAATAGAGCAAGTTGCCGGATTTCAGGATAATCGTGTCCTCTCCCTCTCTTCGGACTTCAGATAATCCTATAATACTCCATCGCAACCTGCTTAATTCCTCTTCGAGCTCCGTTATCTTCTCGTCAGTCCGGAGTGTGCGCGTGTTGTAAGTTGCCAGGTCAAGTCGTCGGTTTCGGTAGCCGGATCTCTTCCGGAGATTCTTAGCACCTCTTGCCACGCCCTTACCTCGACCGCTACCGTAGTCGAGGGTAGACGGGCTGCCGGGTATTAGGGGGTTCGCATAGTAAGGATTCCAAAAGAAGGTGGATGGTCGATGAAAATCTCTAGATGTTCTCATTACAAAGCCATACATCTGATTTGCCTTATTAACAATGCTTTCTACATGTATATCAAGATGAAGTTTCAAATCTAGCTGCACACCAAGATCACGAAGATTGCTAACTTTGTTAATTACATTATTAGCTAGTCGATAATTGAAATGTATGATATTTTTCTTTTTAGTGAACGTTATACTGTGGCACTTAAGCAAGCTAAGGTACAATTTATTATAAGAGCAATAGTCTGAGAAACGATCAAGATCGCGTTGAAATTTTATACAGTCTTGTTCATTTTAAATTTGTTTCAAAATTTTTAAATTGACAGCGTATAAGAGAAATTTTGAATTTTTTTTTTTATGAACAGTATAAATAACAAAGGTCCTAAAATTGAGCCTTGAGGGACTCCTGATATAACTTGGATACAGCTAGACTCGAAACCATCGATCACCACTTTTTGAGTTCTATTGGTTACATAGGAGATAAACCAGCGCAAGAGATCCCCTCTGATGCCATTGTACGCGATTTTTTTAAGCAGCAATCTATGACCCACTTTATTAAATGCCTTTTGGAAATCAGTGTACACCGCGTCTGTTTGTTGTCTGTTATCAATACCCTCAAAAAGCTGCGATGTAAATATTAAGAGGTATTCATAAATTACAGAACAGTTTTTGGATACATTTTAGTGTCATACTATTTTTCACAGTAGATAGGTTCAAAGCTGTTGTTAAGCTTCATTTGCAAAATATATAATAAAATGTCTCTGAGAAATCAGCTAAAGAAAGTATAAAGTAAAATTGTAATTTATATAGCTAAGTTATTAAATAGTTATTTGTTTAAGGAATATTAGATAATATTTAGGTATAAGCACTCGAGTGTGTTACCTGAGACACAGGTTTATTCCTAGTTCAGATAAAACCCTATATACTGTATAACTATAGATTTTAAGGCCATGATGTTAATATTTTGTATTTCAATTATTCTAATATACAATTTCAATTTCAATATCATTCTCCATACATCGTTTTCTTAGTCTCCCTCCCCTTCTCCTTCAATCAGCATCAGTTGAGTGAGTAAGAGTATTAAAAGAATCATACGCATCTTAAAATTTTATGAGCATAACATAAACTCCTATTTTAATACACCTTTTAAAAACTTTAAATGACAGGCATAAAAGTAAAATAAAAGCAAGTTTTAGAACTTAAACTTATCTTGCTGCACCACACATTAATGGACGAAATGAGTTCTCTGATGGCCTCGTTAACTGTTCTTTAACATCTCAGCAATAACTTTTGCCATTTTAGAGACGTTTTGGTGCACTAAAACGGTTGAAGATAGTGCTTTATATCGATGATTTGTTCCTATTTACTACCTTCCTTTACCTACCTTTAGTTAATTTTTGCCAAGTTCACATTTCTATATTTTAGCTATCGGAAACATCTAGCTAAGATCAAAGACCAATGTGGACCACTTGTCGCTAGTTTTGTCCAGATTGCCCGCCATGTTCTACGAGGACTGACGCGACGCCTTATTGCTGTGTCAGGGCTCCAGAAAGTGGCTATTTTGGCCCACAGGTTATTGGGCATGCGGTGGACGTGGACAATCCAGTTCAACTTCAGTTAAAAATCGCAATCTTAAGGGCATATTTACCACTCCCCAACCTAATATCATAAAGAAATAATTAAGTAACTTCAACCACAAAAAACATTATTTACACGTAATACCACATTTTTCATATCACAATCATAAAAGTAACAAAAAGTGAACACAAACACAAATGATAACCGCACGTTTCCGCCGTAAAAGGAATATTTAACTTCCAAAAATATACCTGAGGGCTATACACACGTACTATGGTACCTACCTTCCGCATTTTATTCACAACATGTCATAATGACAATTTCAATTTTCCGGAAAACACAGTTGTTTTTACATTTCCAAAATATACAGTCCCCATTTGATAGTTTCACAGAATATTACAAAGAGGAAACACGAAATAAATAAGCTTTCAAAGGAATGAAAGGCCCATACATCTCGTAGTGCCGACACGGAAATATTAAAAAATATCTTTTGAATCGAACGCTATTTGCAGGTGTAAGGAAATTGGACCGCGGGATAACGTAATGGCTGTATTTCCTCGACCTTTCATTTATTTCAGTTGAAAAACCCGCCGCAGCTGGAGCATATTTGGCTCGGCGAAATTATCTGTAAGGATTCCAACTAAAGCCACATGGCAATAATCCGAACGAGATCCTGATTAGAAATCCGCCTAGGCAGGGACGACCCTTATTTGAATTGTCATTCGTACCTACAAATTCTTATCTGATCATACTTGATATAATTCGGATGGGTTTATTCATTTTCAATTCAATGAAAACGTCAGCCTATATTGTGATTGCGAAATTCCGTTTTTCATGTAGCTCGACATTTCTAAAGGAGATGTTTATAAAGGGCCATTCCGAATTGATAATTTACTTCACTGTATCAAATCAGCAATTTTGTAAAAGCACCGAAAGTGCTGCAGAAAATTTCCCAAGTGGAATTCTTGCCAGTTTAGCTTATTTGAGTTCCGCAATGTACGGTATGGCAAATATTTAAGTTGGTAAAGGTCTCTGAAGGCGGCATATCGCATGCACAAAATTTTCTATATTCTAGTTTCACAAAGTGTTACATAAAGATATTTAAGCTGTAGCTGGCAGTCTAATAAACAAAGTTAGATTAGAGCTGTTACTAATGTTCGATAAAAAAGTCGAGATCGGCGAGGTATCCAAATTGCCGAATATGCTGCCAAGCTGGAACGGTTCCAAAATCAAGCTTGAACTTCAGCATTAATCTGACACTGTAAATTGGAGGGATTATAGTTTAATACAAAATTATATGGGTACACAGGTGCTTTACATAATGAGTACATAGTGAGCAGAAGTGGTTATTATAAAATATAATGCGAGGTATTGGAGCGGAATGAGAATTACAAAGTTTGTAGTAATACGCGAGCAGAAAGTTATATGAGGATACAAAGGTCTTATCAAATATTGCTAATTGCTTTCGAGATTAACTTGGGATAGTCAATGAAAGGGTTTCCTCAAATATAACTACTAATCATGAACCTAGTCCGGTGAGCTTTGATTTGATCGATTACGGATATTTCTATTGTTGTTTGGTTACGTTGTAGTAACACAATAGCCAGCAATGTGTGTACGATGAGCACACTATTTCTATGGATATCCAGATGTAATTTGATTAGGTTTTTATGTTAAGACGACGGGTATACTGGATTATTTTCATGTATTAATTATGTGAAGTGTTTGAGCTATTATAAATAGTTTGTGAGCACAGTTAAATGGGTGATTGTTACTCTTCCACGAAAAACTGACTAAAGAATTGACACAGTGATAGTTTATAAGCTGAATTAATTCAGAAACTTTTATCTCGGTAAATGATATGGCGAAGTTGATGTCGCGGGCAAAAGCTAGTAATATAATATTTTTCTTCACAGTAAACAGTGACTTATTAATAGCAATTATTTCAAATGACTTGTAAGCTTTTAATCCCCATCTTGATACCCAATCAAGAACCTTTTAAAGAGGTCCTGTAATATCGTCGTGTGGCACTGACCCCAAAAAACAACATTCAGACACAAGCGTTTATGTCCCTGTTATTCGTCCTACATTGTTCAAATCTTTTAGACACATAAACGGATAAAGCCGCCATCATTTCCTCTATTTCTACGTACTTTCAGTCGCACGTAATGTCATTTGCCGATGTTCCTGTCAGCCTTGGGAAGGGTTAGGGAAAGTAACAATTGAATCATGTTACAAAAGACATAACTTGAATGAGTTTTCATTGGTTATGCAAATGAAAATATTTTATACAATTTTAGATTGAGTTTTCACTTTTTCAATACTTTCTAAGTTTATATTGGATATCACAGACTTTGGAGAAGGAAAACATCCTTAGGAAACTAGGACTGTTATAATTAAAATATAATTTTAAAATCGCCATTTCATCTTGAACAAGCGTGGTAATCAAAATCAATCAATCTTCTCTATTCAAGGAGAGGCTGGTATTCATCATCATCATCAGCCTATAATGTTCCCACTGCAGGGACTCAGGCCTCCTCTTGAGGAGAGGGATGGGCTATAAACCACCACGCGGGCCCAGTATGGCTTGGTAGATTTCTGGTTCTAAGACATGCCAGTTTCCTCACGACGTTTTCTTTCACTGCGTTGAGAGCAGAGGTGATGAAATCAATTACAAATAGTAATGCGCCTGCTTAGGTTCGAACCCACGACTTACTGTTCGTAGGTCGGGGCCGCCACCACTCTGGGCCACCGCTGGCTCTTGACTGGTATTATTATCATTCTTTTAGAGTAGAGTGAGTTTGATTTCTAGGTATGGCAGTCTTCATGGAGAACGTGGTGTTGCTGACCGTTATAAGTGATGGGGTTCATGAGGGTATTTCACCATCCCCGTCGGGGCCGCGGGTTGTACACTAGTTATCGCGGCCTCGACATATAGGGCTAAGAAGGAACATGGGTGGTTTTTAGTCAGTAGAAGTCTGACACTCTCTTTCGCTCTGCCCAAGGGCGGGAGGGGTAATTTGATGAGTTTCCACCCATCAAAAAAAAAAGGGTATTTCACCAAAAAAATATAATTAGTCCGTCAGATAGATTTTCAAAAACTAATGCCACTATGTAACTACACTTAAACAAAAGATGAAGACGATACAGTGCTTCGAAAAGTCGCGTCAAGTCGTGTGACGTCATAAGATTAGTACTTTTTTACCCACAAAGTGACGTCAAAAGCCACTCATGATCTTTGACACGTTTTATTTTCGTATATTTTTATTAATTTGATAAAACAAAAAAACACGTGTCCAATATTTTTCGATAATAATAATCTAACAGACGGACTAATTCGATTTTTTTGGTGAAAAAAATTTAAGCCGCCCATGTGCCTTCTGAACTGATTTGGGATTATATACATCGAGAACTATCTTTCAGGTGAGCCGGTGATGTTTTTTTTCACCGAAGCAAGTGATAATTATACATTGCACTTATTTTATTATTATTATTTTATTATAGCTAGCCTATGTTGTCCCACTGCTGAGCAAAGGCCTCCCTTCATTATTTCCAACGGTCACAATTCAGGGCAACGTCTCTCCAATTCTTAAGGAAGACACCCAGTTCGTCCCGCCATCTCCTTTGTGGTCTGCCACGACCTCGCGTCACTGTTTCAGGGCGCCAATCCTAAGCTTTACGGGCCCACAGCTCGTTCGGCATGCGACATAATGTCCTGTCCAGTCCCATTTAAGTATGGCCTTTTGAGCCACGTCAACAATTTGCGTTTTGAAGCGCAGTGTAGTGTTTCGAACCCGATCGGTTAATTTTACACCTAAGATACTGCGCTCCATGGCATGTTGAATTAGAACTTAGCAAATCTGATTTTTCTAATTCAAGTTCCTCAAACCAAAACCCAAGTCCCTCAGGACTTGGGTTTCGAACTCAAAACCATATATCTTGGCAGTCTGACGCCGACGGTCATACGATCACACCATCACTAGAATAAAAGAGTATTTAACAAAATACTTAACTCGATAAAGACTCAAACCACAGGAGAAACCCGTCTGGCTTCAGTCCCTAGTGATTACAAATATAATTTCCGTTGACAAATCGATACCTTTGAGACCAAAGGTCGTATCGGACAGGTAGCGTTATTGCCCCTTACGTCCTTCGAGCCCCTAAACGGATGACCTATAGATATTTGTTCCGAATCTGGGTGTTTACATGCCTACGTAAATATTGAACGTAGGCAGCCACGACATGAACAAATAAGGCCGGAAAACGGACGGGTAAAAGATATCTTTAGGTTCATCTTTTATAAAAAAATATGAAGCGTTTATTACGATAACAATCAAAAGAAACAAGTGCTATCAAAAACTGTAACAAAGTTAGTATCTCGTATTCATAAAAAACACTTTTCAGCTGACTCGTCTCAGTGAACCATTATCTTGACTTCCCTCAATTTTCCGGGGCTCAATTTATCTTTTAACCACTCAAATCCAACTGGCATTGAGCCAGAGTTCAGGCAGATTTGAGCGATAACGCTGGCAAGATTCTGCATTTACATAAAAAAAGCTGTTAATGCAGTACTTACTGCTGCATTTCGTAGTTGAGATGTTGTTCCTGATATTTTACAAATAGTTTCTACTAAAAGTATTATAGATATACAAGGCCGACACGGTTGGCGCAGTGGCTTAGGCAATGGACTGCAGCGCTGCGTGTCGCGGGTTCGGTCCCCGCATGGAACAAATATTTGTATGACCTACAGATAGTTGTTCCGGGTCTGGGTATTTGTGTATGTGAGTTTAAATGTTTGTGAACGCACCTACGATACAGGAGAAATTCCTAGTGTGGGGCAACGTTTTAAAAAATAAAAAGATCGGGGCTGAGGGTTGTTCGAAGAAGACGCAGCGGCCCCGGACGCAAAGGGCTAAGAAGGAACATGGGTAGTTTTTAGTCAGTAGTAGTCTGACACTCCCTTCCAGTCCGCCCAGAGCGGGAGGAGTCATTTGATACCAAAAAGAAGGTATCATGCATACTCATGCATGATACCTTCTTTACACTACTCAGTGTAATTGGCCATCTTAGCGGAACCCATTAAATAGATCGAAAGAAAAAATATGGGTGGATCGTGTGAAAAATTATATATAAAACCGGCCTAGTGCGAATCGGACTCGCGCACGAAGGGTGCCGTATCATTATCTACAGAAATCGCGTTAGTTGTTTGAGCTCTTTGTTGTTATAGCGACAACAGAAATGTGAAATTTTCAACTGTCTAGCTACCACGGTTCTTGAGATACCGTCTGGTGACAAACAGACGAATGGATGGACAGACAGCGAAGCATTAGTAGGGTCTTAGTAATAGAGTTTAGAATCGTTTAATAAAAAAACTATTTTGGTAGCTGTAGTTAGCAAAATCAAGCGAGCGGATAAGGACAGGAGGACGGTGTGTTGAATGGATGAGAGAGCTTAAAGAAGCGGCATTATCGCTTTCATATGGTTATTTCAAGCGCGAATTTCTACAACGATTTTTCTCCGAATTGACAAAAGCTTGTCAGTACTACCATTTTTTGAAGGGTGGGAATGACTCCTCCCGCGGTAGGGAGTTTTGGACTTCTACTGACTAAAAACCACCCATGTTCATTCTTAGCCCTTTATACCGAGGCCGCGGTACCTCTTTTGAACTACCCACAGCCTTGTCTGTACTGCCTTAAGTCAATTCAAATAAAATCACATTATATATCAATTCATTGATCTGTTTATGCTCAATTTGAGACTACCTAGCTAGTTTATCATCAACCAGAAGGGTTCTAAGCAATATTACTTAGGATAAGTTTCATAGAAATATAATAATTATTCTGAATACCGTACTTCGTAGTAGCAAACTTTCGGAGTAACGTACATCGGAGTAACGAACATTCTGAATACCGTACTTCGGTGTTTCAAACTTCGGAGTAACGTAATACAGTCATAATTTAGTCCTTGAATAGGTCTCTTAATAGACTTGTTTTCTAGTGAAAGCTAAAGAACAGACAACAAGGTAAGATAAATAATAAACAATTCTTGACATAAAGGAGTTCTTACTAGAATTAATATCTCTTACACTCGATCTTTCATTCGGTAAAAGATAAATATACTCAAAGAGACTTCACTATTTCCCTTGTCTTTTTACCCACTATCTTAATTAAAGTAAAAGATAAAGAGATATGACTGCGTACTTTATTTATTTACGTATTTGCTTCGACTATGAACAGGACTGCCTCCTTGGTTGCAAGCTCGAGTGAGCATAAGGCTCTAGGTTCCGATTGCCGGGTCAGACAAAGTGTTTAAAGGTTTTCAAACAGAGATTCCTCAGTAGCAGCCACAGTCTGTATGTGTGCCCAATTGATGGCAATAGACAACATCGTGAGGAAACCGGCATAGCTTAGAACCAAACATTCGAAGACATGTGACATCTACCAATCCGCTCTGGGCCCGCGTGGTAGATTATAGCTCATTCCCTCTTAAAGAGAGAGGAGGCATATGGAACATTAATAGGCTGTTGATGATGATGATGATGATGGCAATAGGCTGCCCCCTATAACGTGAGACGTAAACATAACTGGTGGAATACGAGTATCTCTGCCATCGCTTCGGGGATTACAGGCGTGATATTTTATTTGTTTGAATACGATAATACATTTACATCGTGATATAAATAACCCTCTTTACAAGAGGGTTTGAATAGGCCTCGCAGAGTTTTTATATGTGGATAAAGAGCAATAATCGATCGGTAAACATGGATGTCATATGATATCGGATCAGTTGAAAACCAGCGTCGGGCACTTTTGCTGAATCGGGACTTTTTGGCGCGGCCGTGAAGCACACAGTAGCACGATTTGTTTAGTTTTAAAAGCTGGATATACGCCACTGACATTTTAGCCTCCGCAACTCATTTATTGGGCGCCAGAGGGGTAGTAGCTACGCGATTGGCGAACAGCGATTTCGTAAAAACGATCCATATAAAGAATTAAGAAAGTTATAGGCAAAAATAAGCCAAAGGTCCCCTCGGCATAACTTTACATAATATATTGATTGCAATAAAAAAATGCTATGATTGATAGTTTAAGAGAAAAATTGCAGTTAGTTACAAAAACTGAGGTTACATTGCATATTTATTTATGATCTTTAATTTTTTTTTTTTTTTTTTTGATGTGAAGAGGACATGCTCTAGATTGTGTAGATTGATATATATTTATTTGAAAAAAAATCCGGAGATGGTTGCGAAAAAAAAGTTCTAACATATCCTAAAAAGGCCAATTCACGTATATCCACGCCTTAAGTTCTGTTTTCTTTACAATATTTTTTGTTTTACATTGTGTGTACTTGTGGCATATGCAAATAAATATATTTTCTTTCTTTTTAAATCGGATCTTCCCTAAACGAGTACAAAAAGAAAGTTTCTATGGTTGTATGACTATCAACTACAAACGCATGAGTTCAATTTACTGATGGTAGACTAGGAGAGCCTAGATATTGCCTATAGGCATTCAAAATAAATGTTCGTGACCACACTCATAAGAATTTGGCAGCTTCGTCTCAAAATTAAGTAGTTATAGTTTTCTTTGTGTATCTTTCAAAACTTATTTTATGTATGTACTCCTTAACTAAGCAAACAGGCACTCGTTCGTCCCGCCATGCGTCATTGCCATCTACACCATACCTGAAAACCTTATTTACAGACCTGTATGTGTCTATCCGCTGCGTATGTGAGTGCATGATGTCCGTGGGCACCGTGTCGAGGAAGTTGCGGTCGTGGGACACTTATTCTTAGGTTTTAGGTTTATTAATAGTGTTACGTCGGTCATCTAGAATCTTCTAGAAGGTAATTCTAGAAGGTACCAATTCCATTCTGTAGGCACAACTACCGCGCCCGCGCGCCGCCCGTCTTCGCGGTAGTTGCATTTTAAATTCGACCGTATACCTACGGCGTAAAGTAACTTCTTTGTTGGTTAATTTATCTTTTATTTTATTTTTTGTTTAATGTTTTTTTCTGGATGCTTTATGGAATAGTAGCGAATTTTCTCGAATATCTTATGTTTGTTAGTGGTATAGAAGGACCGAGAGAGGACGCAGCGAGTCAGTCTACTTTGAAGCGAAACAACGGAAGGTCCGAAGAGATATCTAGTGCGATAAAGTGTTCAGTAGTGATTTGCGATTGTTTATAAGTGTTTTGCGAGTAATAAAGTTATTTCGTGTGTTCAATTGGTAGTGTTTTTATTTATCCCATACCCAGCTCGTTACAATAGTTTCTTTTCGGTTTTGCACTTACTGTGTATTTGTCTCTGCATCACTCTGAAGTAGAAGGTAGAAAATGCCCAAGGCATTAAGACCGCTTTTGTTGGGTTTTACTACTAGTCATAAAGTTTGAATAAATAAATTATAGATATTGCCAACTGAGTTAAACCTTAGACAATGGAAGTCCAATGCTCAATTCAACTGCTACTTATCAGGAATCATACAGGAATAGTTGTTTTTTCCACGGAATGTTAATGCTATTAAATGTTGTGTTAATAAAGGCTATATCACTGAACAGCTACATATCAATATATATGAAGCTGTTCCGTCACTAAAACAAGGGTTTAAAACCGTTTTGGTATTAAAAATAAAACACATTTTAAAAACACACCAACTGTTACACACTTCTCCTGTTTGTAGAAAAAACGGGAGGTTGACAGACGTAAAATACATGATTTTTTTAATGAAGGACCTCTTTTTGACGCCAGTAGGCGCTCACCAATTTCTCATTCAAAGTCCTCTCCTTTATCCCTCCTACTTGACATACTGACAACGTTCCAACAACGACCAATCTTTTAAATTACTGTCCTGTTCACCACAAGTCATTCTTCAGGGTCAGGGAAATGGTATTTAAAAAAAGGCTTTTAACATAATTTTCTGAGGCGCATTCCAAAGAGGTACAAGTTAATTTATTTACTCCATGAAATTGAATTTGGTTGCTAAATAAACAGCTTGTTGGCGTGGTATTTTTCGTAGCTTCATGCTTTAAACAAACTTGTTATTAATACAAACTATTTACATCTCTAATCGTGTTTTCTGAGCATATTATATTCAATGATCTCAAGATGGAATATCAAATGATACTTATTCATGATGTTTCAACCTTTTAATTGTTGCTTGGAAAGATAAATTATTTGTAACTAGGACTTTTCAAGTCGACCAATATAGGCACTTTTGAACAACAAAGAAGAAGCCTGCTTTATCCCAGTAATGGGCGAAGGCCTCCATCCACTTTATTAAAAAGTAACTTAACATCACAATCAAAATTTATCAAGAACTTTAACAAGTGGTCCTTGATAACTTGAGACTCAACGTCTTTGAAAATAAGAACCACATTTACTGCTGTTACCATCATTACAATAATATTCTTTCGGAAAACCCACCATCTTTTTTTCCTGATTTAATTTGGGGAAATATGAAAAATGTTATTTCAATTTTAAATAAGCAGTAGGAAACTGAATGAAAATTGGGTGGACTTGGGACCCGCAACGAATTTAATGAGAAATAATATTATGAAAGTATTTTTTTAATATTTCTTTTTGTAACTGAGCGTAAAGATGTACTTTTTGTTTGTTTATTTTACTTCCGCAGTAATCTGAAGAAACTGCTACGACAATGCTATGTCGGCCTATGTGAAATAAAATATTTTGATTTTGCTCATCATAATCTGCTCCGCCTTTTCCTAGCCATGTTGGGATCGGATTCCAGTCTAACTGAATAAAATATTTAATAATTAAGTAGATTGCAATACCATACCATAATAACACCACCACCCGCCATATATTATAATTATATTCTAAGGTGTAACATAATAGGGCACGCCACGATAGTGGCGGTAAGTCCCCTTTTTGAGGAGTGGCTTGAGAGGCGCCACGGCCCCCTTACCTTCCGTCTGACGCAGGTCCTCACTGGACACGGTTGTTTCGGGAGGTACCACCATTGTGAGGATCGGCCGGGGCCCACGTGATGGCTTCCAGCCACCGTAGACGCGGGCCTGTGGACGGTGAGTGATGGGCTAGCTCGCCAGCTCGCCGTCCGTCCGTCTTACGACGACAACAGGCCGTGTCGACGGCGCGTTCGTGTTCCACGCGCGACTCAAAGAGATGTCAGCAAAATTGGAAGGGCCGACGCCCGTCGGGGCTGCGGGTTGTTCACAAGTTACCGCGGCCTCGACATATAGGGCTAAGAAGGACGATGGGTGGTTTTTAGTCAGTAGAAGTCTGACACTCCCTTTCGCTCTGCCCAAGAGCGTGAGGGGTTATTTTATGATTTTCCAACCTCCAAAAAAAAAAGGTGTAACATAATTAACGCAGGAACAGCCAACCATGAAACTGGGCAACTTTTTTTCTACGAGTTCTTGAAATTCGAAACTGACGAGATATGAATTTCCATATCTCGTCAGTTTCGAATTTCAAGAACATTTAATTAAACAAAAGGTTATGTCTAGAGCAAGTAGGTAGTCACTATCTCTACATAAAGGGTGTAAACGTACCCTTAACGCAAACGAAAGGCACTTGTTCTCCCCACCACTGCGATCATTTTTTGGTTCTAGACATACCTGGGAACCCCCTAGTTACGGAGATATTGGGGGTCAAAGTCCCAAAACATGCACAGCTGTTTTTGTAAATACTAGTTGTTCAGGTTATAACTTTACTTAAATTACCTCCATGACCCTTTTACTATTTAAAGCATCCACTAGCATAATGTTTTAAGAGTGCTACATTGAGTTTGAAATGTGATTTCGGACCCCAAAAAAAAATCGTTCCTAGCAAAAATTTTTGCGTAGGGGTACTTAGTTTGATGTGCAGAATGCTTGGTTGACGTATGTGTCATCATCATTCTCCTGCCCTTATCCCAATTTATTTGGGGTCGGCGCAACATGTCTTTTTCTCCATACTTCTCTATTTCTCGTCATGTCAGTAGTCACCTCCTTCCTAGCCATATCATCCTTCACACAGTCCATCCATCGTTTCTTTGGTCTTCCTCTACTCTTATACCCATGTACATTCATACTCAACATTTTCCTCACAAAACTATCAACATTCCTTCGCATCACATGTCCATACCACGCCAATCGATTACCACACAACTTTTCATTCAACGGCGCCACTTTCAGTCTTCCTCTTATGTACTCATTCCTTATTTTATCCATTCGCGTCACACCACACATTCCCCTTAGCATTCTCATCTCAGCCACATGCAATTGCCTTTCATTTATCCCTTTTGTGGCCCAACATTCTGATCCATACACGACAGCAGGTCTTACCATGGTTTTATAAATCTTCCCCTTGAGTTTAAGGGGAATGCGGGAGTCGCATATTGTTCCCGTGACCTGCCGCCATTTCATCCATCCAGTGCTAATTCTAAGCTTAACACTACGATCTATTTCGCCATCGCTTTGCACGAGACGTTGACGTATGTGTGAAGGGTTAATTTACACTTTGTATACAAAGTCCTCCGCCACGTCTATCTGTCTGTCTTTTCACCAATAGATGGTTTGCCAAAGAAGGTTATATAATTCGTCAATTTCTGACATTCACGCGGGCAAAGCCGCGGGTATGAGCTAGTTAATAATAAACATAAAAACCTACATTATTCAACTTTCTGTACAGACATTTTGCGACAGCAGTAAGAAATTACCAAGAAAAGTGTTTTATTTTCACGTTGCACAAAAGACAACCTGTTACATCCAGCTGCATTGCTCTTAGCCACTGTAATTACTTTCAGTTCCTATTGCTTTCAGTTATGGACAATATTTCTTACCATTTTTATTATTTAACACTTTTGTGGTGGAATGGTTTATGGGACTGGTTATTAGGAGTCGCGAAAGCTATGTTGGGAATTCCGCGTAAATGACTATGAGTATTGTCACGTCGGTCATCTCGAATCTTCGGGAAACGTCGCTAATAACTGAGAAGTACGCGTGAATTCTAGTAGTTACCTATTTCCATTCTGTAGGTAGTTAGTGCGCGCCCGGCGTCGGCGGTACTTACCATTTTAATTTCGACCGTATGCCTACGGCGTAAAGTAACTTCTTCTTTGTTGGTTAATTTATCTTTAAGTAGATTTTTTTGTTAATGTTTTTGTGGATGCTTTATGGAATAATAGAGATTTTTCTCGAATATCTTTTGTGTGTTTGGGGTATAAAAGGACCGAGAGTGGACCAAGCGAGGCAGTCTACTTTTAAAGCGAGACAACGCAAGGTTCTAAGAGAAATCAGTGCGACAAATTGTACTGTAGTGTTTTGCGATTGTGTATTAGTGTTTTGTGCAGCTCGTAACAGTATTTAAGTCTGTACTGCAGGCTGCAATAAAGTCAGACTTTGCAAGGAGTATCATATTATCTAGATACTGGGTTATGGAAGTCCGATAGACAAAAGTTTCTTTATAATAAAATAGTGGTTTTCAGCTACATTCGGTTAGAATAGAAGTCGATATTTCCAGTTAGCTATCATTTAAGCAAGCAAGCAATGGACTGCTGCGTGGCGTGTCGCGGGTTCGATTCCCTCACGGAACAAATATTTGTATGTCCTACAGATAGTTGTTCTGGGTCTGGGTATTTGTGTATGTGAGTTTAAATGTTTGTGAAGCACCAACGGTACAGGAGAAATTCCTAGAGTGCGGCAACGTTTTAAAAGAAAAATACTGATAAATCTTTGAGAAAAGAGTCCAGTTCGTCACGCTATCTCCTGCGCCTCCCACTTTGTCGTTTGTTTTGAAAAAATCATTTATTACTTTTGAAATATAAGTGTACTATTGTATACACCTCTACCTTACACTTCAACAAAAATATAGGAAGAATACCTGAACTTAATGCTCTCAACGACATTACCTACACAGTAAAAAGCTAGACAAAGGCCTTATAACGGCCCAATAACAGTTACAGACATGAGATACTGTACCTATAATTAGGTTTATTTCATCTTGAAAGTACAAGAACAAAACATAACGTAGGTAATAGAGACATGAAAATGAGGTTTCATTAGTGAAAGGTCAAGGAAGGCTGTTGCCAAGAATAATTATTTAGGACTGGCTGTGCCCGCGATGCCAACTAAGTTTCATTTTTCGAAGACATCTACCCATTTTGGTTTTTATTCCAAGTCCATTTATACAGTATGTTAGTCTAAGCGATGGACATATTAAAACGCGCAATAGGGTACGTGATACTAATAAAAATATGAACAAAAAAAACACTGGTAAAATTAGCAGACAGAACCATACCAAACATTTCGGAAAAGTCTCGCCACCCTTGGGTTTATCACAGAAAATGTGCGCGGATCAATGACTTTTAGGTATAATCCATTTTGCCTTCATATTTTAAAACTGGCGTAGGACAATGACGAAACAGAAACGTCTAATAAAGTGAGATCTAGAGAGCGTGCGGGGGCCATAGGATAATTAAAATTAAGGTTATAGTTTTTTTGCATATTTGGGACAAGAATCGAATACTGAATACCCTCCCTTCAATATGTCTCTCGTTTAACCTTACAATTAACTGAATCCATACCAGAAAAATGAATGCTGTGCAAAAAAAACCAAAACATGTCCTACAAAAAAAAAAACAAAAAAAGTACACAAAACGAGATGACCTTTTTTATCGAATTCACACCAAAAATGTTGTTCGTTAATCAGAAAACTGCGAATTGCTTATCAAAAATACCAACTTGCGCTCAAAAAAAAAATCTAATAAAAATCGTTCATTATATGTTAGGTTTTTTTTTTGCCTAATGGACTCACATTTCCGCAGACATGTTGTGAGTCCATAATTTTTTTTTTTTTTGGTTTAGGTTATGTTAGGTTAGGTTGTTAACAGTTTAGTGAAACAGCTTTGCAAATACCTTAAATAGTAGGACTAAATTTGATTTATTTTGTGTGCATAATTTGTGGGCAAGTCAGTATTTTTGGTTTAACTTTGTAATATTTTGTTCGAATAAAAGGAATATTCAGATATCGATTTAAATACATACGCCTTTAATTGAAGATGAAGCCAGATACATTGAAGAACCGACAAGGTTTAATATTTAAAAAATAAAGCACAAAATATGGCCCTTAATCATCATCTGCCCAACACTTTTGAGATTGACTTCCAGTCCAATCGGAAGCAGCTGAATGTCAGCATTTTATATAGAGCTACTGCCTATCTGACCTACACAACCATGTAAGTTTTGGGTTAAACGAAGAAAATGTGTTAGTTTATAAAAAAAACAATTTTATGATTTTATGTAGGTAACACTGTTAGAAATGCTGAAAATTACTATTACGTAAACAGCTCTGCTACTAAGAAAAATGAACAAAAAACTTTTACTGAGAATTCTTAGCATTTTATTCCAAAGGACTTACTTATTATTCACTCCATTGTTTTACCTGCTCCAGTCCGCTTTGCTTAATCAATAAATTAGTCGAGGAACTACTTATTTCTTCGACTGCATTTAGCTAAGTCGTACCGACAGAAAGTGCTATAAGTGAACTCTTTTGCTTGCAGAAAATGTGTTTTTAGATTTATTATAAAAGTCATTCCAAAAATAGCTTAGTAAGTCACAAAAGACATAATTATTCATACAAAGTCTTTCAACATGATTTGCTCATGCTTTCTATCTATTTAATTTATACGACAGTTGTTATCGCTTATCAAAAGTCACTTTGTCAAGGCATATATTTATGAACAGTTTAATAGATAAATGAGGTACGGTTATAAGAAAAACGCTTCTTGTTTTAAAAAAGAAATACCATTTTGTGCACAACTATTAACCGCCAATCTGTGAAATTCAGTATCGGTCAAACGTTATTCTATCAAGTATAGAAAATGAAAAAAGTTAGGGTTAACTGCATTAGTAATTAATGATTTTATTGTAAAATTGAAATATCATAAATTGGAAACACATTGTAATAACGAACAGGTATATTGATACATGCAATTGGCAATTAAATACATACGACACAATCAAATAATATGTATTGTCCAGTATCGGCCATGTTTCCGGGATAACAGCTGCCAAACTCCCGCGCAAAATGTAAAAACAAAATACAAAGCAATTGATAAATCATCAATGTAGGTTTGTGTTTTTGTTGAAACCGATGAAAGTGTTAACATAAACATACTTAGTGCCACCACTAACATACACTAACCTTAAATCAAAAGGGATTTTCTCGTGGAGCAATTGAACAAGTAAAGACCTATCTCAAGTTAAAAAAACCTTTTTACCAAATTTCAAACCGACTTCAACAAAAAATAAAACACAAAAACGTGAAAAATAAACTATCGAAGAAAAACAGTTTGTGAAGTCGGTGACTTTTTAACCGACTTCAAAAAGGAGGAGAATTTAATCAATTTAATAAAAATAGACTCAGAAAATATATAGTATTGACTAAGTAACAAGAACCATGAGCACTATAATAGCTACCAAGAGATACGAAGGCGGCACATTTTCTACAAAAAGTCCAACGAAGAATTATTCGATATATTATATAAGCTTATGTTAAACCCACCTTTGAAGCTCATTTATAGAACTTTACTTCTTTCTTATTCACATAAATGGTATAAAGCGGCCCCTCGAGACAAAAGTAGGAAAAACAAATGCAAAAACACATGTTACGGGGAAAAGCCTATATTTTTCGATCGGATAAGCCGTGTCTACGTTTCTTAGCCCTCTAAAACACGTTGTTTTTGGCTGGTTATAGAGCTGCGTGCACATGACGACCAATGATAGTATACGAACCAGTTTAAACACTTTCTGTACGAGAAATTAATACAAAGCGAGGCCTTGTTTTTACTGGAAGTGTATATATACTATACAGTGTGGTTATGTGTACTGTGTGTGTGTATGTCCAGTATGTGTAGCTCGTAGTGTCGCACTGTATTGGGCCCAAATCGTATAAGATGGAAGTAGAAGCGACATGAACAGAATTATGACTTTAGATGCTGGTTTTACTGTTCATGTATTCAAAGCCTTACAATAACTATTTGCGAGCAAGCAATACATTTAGACAACTTACGTTAGTACGTTAACGTAGATGACTCCATTTACTTTCATGTGATCCTAGTACTCGTGAAACTCAAGATGACTATTACTCGTAATGTTATAGATCAGTAACGTTATATTTCGTAACTTCAAATAACAACAAACCTCGCTGGTTGTTCTTAAAGGGATTGGCTGAGTTTTATTAATACATAGTCAATCTACACCATCATGCCTAGCATTTCCTTAACTATGTTCGGGTGAGCTTCGACTGGACCCGCGTGATGGATTATGGCACACACTCTCTCATAAAAAGAGTCCTGCGTCTCACACATCTGATTATCTTACTTTTCTGCTATAGGATATAATAATTTTTCATTTACAAATATATTTATTTACCAATTAAAAACAAAATGCACTGACCCTCAGCTACATGACCACACAAAAATAATTAAACACTTTATAAGTTTAACAATTCGCCTTTCAATTCTTATAAAATATAGTCAAGAAAATTATCTCATCCATTAGGGTGCGTCCAGTTTATAACATGGTAGGTTAGTACCATGACAATACATCATCAGCCTGCTTTTTGACTGCACGGTTGGCGCAGTGGCTCAAACAGTTGCCTGCTGCGCTACGTGTCGCGGGTTTTACCCCGCACGGAACAAATATTTGTATGGCCTACAGATGGTTGTTTCGGGTCCGGGTATTTGTGTATGTGAGTTTAGAATTCTGTGAACGTACCCGTTGAAAAGAGTGTCCATGGAGTTTCTTGCCCTTTCTTCTCCATAGATATCTACGCTAGGGAATGGGCAACTAAAGTACTTTCACAAGTTATTACGCCTTTTTTTTTTTTTTTTTAGTTTTGTTTTATGAATATTGTTCTTCTGACATTCAATAATTTAAATAAATGCTTTGAGTTTGAGTTTGACCCACGAAACAGGAGAAATTACTAGAGTGGGTCGTTCGTTATCAAAAATCGATACCCCTTGTTATGACTGGTTCTCATACTTTAGATTCGGGCTGAATCGATCGGCCTATTAACATTTAGCCACGTGATCCTCTACACCACCTAAATAACAAATCAAGAGCATTACTGTCTTGTTTCTAAATATAAATGAGTTTCTTCATCTAAGCCGATTAACGAAAGACGTAGAAGACTTGAATGTTCTTAATTAGAATAGGAATTTAAGCTGAAAATAACATGACTTTTCCATTTGGAGGTAATTTGTTTTATTTTTATCTTACTGCATACTAATTCTGAACTTACTAATTCTGACTCGATAACAAATTACTGCTGTTGTAATAAACATTTATTAGATATTGATTAGCTTTTCCCGCGGCTTCTTCCGCGTGGAATTTAGTCTAAAGCTTTCCTCGATAAATGGACTATCTAACACAAAAATATTTTATCAATTCCAACCAGTATTTCCTGAGATTAGCGCGTTCAACCGCGTTGAAGTATAAAAGTAAAGATTGTGTTTATGAAAACTGACTGATGGACTGCCTTATTGGTACAAGCGACTGCTGCACATGAGTACTTCGGTTCGGTTCGATTCCCACGTCGGATAAAGTATCACTAAATCAAAATCAAAATATTTTTATTTCACATAGGCCTACATGGGCACTTATAAAACGTCGTTAAAAAGGGGCACGTTTCGGAATTGGTCGATTCCTAAGGAAAAAAACCGGCAAAGAACTCCAAAGGTTACTTACTCTTTTAATCTTTTAAAATCGTTTGGGTTAACAATAAGGTATAATACACACATGAAGACCATGCAGATTAATGTCTGAATGGTCTTTTGAAGAAAGCACCACACAGATTTGAGTGGACCCGTCCAGTCAGTGCAAGCGTTTGTCAGTTATCGTGGAGCTCGACTTATAACTCAAGGAGCTCAACGTCACTAGGTTTCTCCATCAGAATTTTTTCAGTAGTAGTCACGGAGCCTAGGTCCGGTGCCCGGTTGATGGCAATAGGCACGCTCTTTATTACATGGCACTTAACTGGCGAAACGTGGGTGTGCGATTAGAAACACCACAGCCTAGCCTTTCGTGAATTACAGGCGTGATTTTATGTTGTACCCATGTCTTGTCTATGAAAAAAAAAAACAACGGGTTGCACTCCGCGAGTGCCACAAGTGAAAACTTGAACATGAACGTTGTGCATTTTAAAATATTTTGGAATGGTTAGGGTATTTTTTGCACGAATAGGGTAGTTAACTAAAAATATCTAATTAGTACGTCAGATAGATTTCCAAAAAATATTGGACATGTATTTATTCTTTTTTCATGTAAGCATACAATGAAGACGATACAGTGCTTTGTAAACTCGTGTGACGTCATATTCTAAGACATTAGTATGACATTTTTTAGCGTTTAGTGACATCGCAAACCCCCACTCAAATCTTTGACGCGTTTAATGTTCGTCAATTTTGATTGATTTGATAAAACAAAAAATACGTATCCAATATTTTTCGAAAATAACTGACGGACTAATTAGAATTATATTTTATTAAGTCCGTAAACATCCCTATTGCTTTATATAAAAGTACAATATTCATTTATTACAAAAAAAAAAGTAAAAGTACAATATTTATTACGCTATCTAACGATCAGGTCACATATATACAGGGTGTCCAAGAACCTGGCGTCCAACTGGATTCCCACGATGCCCCAAGTTCTAACAGTACTCAGAAAAATATTTTAAAAAATCCACCCCATGTACTTACAGAATTATACTGATTTCAAAAAAAAAGGGGAAATGAGCACCCTGTGACATACTTTTGAATGCTGTGACTGCTAATGCTGATAATTTCGATATTTCTTGGAGGTTTTGTAATCTAGGGTATTGCTGTGTCTAAATAGAATGTAAAAATAATGTACTTATTGTACCATTTTAAAATAAAATATTATTTTAACTAAAGGTGATATGGAAAACTATTGAATTTCGCAACTTTGACCGACTGTAGTGTAAAAAAAATGTACCAAAATAGTATGGCAAGTGACGTCAAATTTTGACGCGTTTATTCCTCTTTTTAAAAAGGTATAATACTTACACATTAATTTGAAAAAAAAAAATTTTGATAATATTTTTACTCAACAACCCAATTTTTACGATGTCTTACAGAATTCTTAGAAAGAAAAATTTACGACGAATTGAATCTAACCTCTAAAGAATTACTATTGTATGCTCATAAAAATAACAACAGGCCTCTCAAAAAACAGGTTAGACCGTAAGGGACGGTATGTGCATGCATCTCACCATAGTGATTCGTTATTACAACAGGAGGGAGCAAGACAGAAACTATCTTTGCGATTTGCTGGTTCTTCTTTATGGTACCCCATTATTCAGGTAAGAGTGAGGGAGAAAAAGGTTAGAGGTGCGAGTGAGATAGATAGTGACGCTATCTGGGATCGTGCTATTTAGGATAACAGTACGGTCAGTACGCGTCACTGCCTCCTGCCGTTACTACGCACCTCTCTCTTATTGTTACCATTGATCACGTACTACGATTTAAAGCTTTGTTTATTGGACTCGATTACTCTTTGTGCTCTGGACTTTGAAACGAACTCTTTACGACGACCTTTGCCTGTGTTTGGACAGTTTGTGTTTTGTGTGTGCTACCATGGCGACCTACACTCCGCAAGAATACGCAAATATGCACTACATTTATGGAGAATGTAGAGGTAATGGACGAGCTGCAGCGAGACTTTACAGAGAAAGGTATCCGAGGGCTACGCGATATCCCGACCATCGAGTTTTCATTAATGTGCACAGATCACTATGTGACGGGCGGTTCCCCAATCAAGTAGCTGGTGAAGGACGACCCGTAAATGACTTCATACGCGATGAAGTTTTAGAGGCGGTGTCGGCAAATCCAAGCATCTCTGTGCGAGGAATAGAAGCTGATACGGGGATACCGAAGAGCACAGCACACAGTATTCTCCAAAAAGAAGAATATCATCCGTACCACGTACAGCGAGTGCAAAGTCTTTTACCTCGAGACTATCCGAGCCGAGTCGCGTTTTGTGAAACAATCCTGCAAAAACATCGAGAAGACGAAAACTTTATCGACAAAATTTTGTGGTCAGATGAATCAACATTTAAGAAGGATGGCTACATGAACCTACACAACTTGCACGAGTGGCATGTGGAAAATCCGCACTTGATGCGAGAAGATAGATCCCAGTACCGGTTCAAAGTGAACATGTGGACCGGTATTCTCTGTGGGAATATTATTGGTCCATTTGAGATGCCCGAGAATTTGACTGGCGAATCATATTTAAATTTTCTTCAAAATGATTTGCCAAACTTACTAGAAGAGACCCCACCAGATATGTGGTTCCAACACGACGGCTGTCCAGCACATTTTCGCGTATCCGTTAGAGAGTTTTTGGACGAGCAATACCCGAACAGGTGGATTGGGCGATCAGGAACAATCCCGTGGCCAGCCCGCTCACCTGACTTAAATCCGCTGGATTTTTTTTTCTGGGGAACTATGAAGGAGCTCGTTTATGCGAAGCCCATTAATGACATCGCTGACCTTCGTGAGAAGATAACACAAGCAGTGCAGGTGATACGTCAAAAAAGTTACTCGCGAAACATAAAGCGGTCCTTTTTAAGGAGAGTGAGAGCTTGTATTGCCGCGGGTGGTCAACATTTTGAACATTTATTGTAATAAAATATCTTTAAACTAACATTCTTTGCTTTTATTCTACTGGGAACCCATCTACCTGTGTGTATTTCCTTCTTGCTCACTCTTGGAACCGAAGTAAATAATAGTAGTAACATAACAGTTTCTAAGATAAGAAAGGGTCCGACAGTTACCGTTAGTAGGTAGGCACTTCGTAAAAATTGGGTTGTTGAGTAAAAATATTATCAAAATTTTTTTTTTTCAAATTAATGTGTAAGTATTATACCTTTTTAAAAAGAGGAATAAACGCGTCAAAATTTGACGTCACTTGCCATACTATTTTGGTACATTTTTTTTACACTACAGTCGGTCAAAGTTGCGAAATTCAATAGTTTTCCATATCACCTTTAGTTAAAATAATATTTTATTTTAAAATGGTACAATAAGTACATTATTTTTACATTCTATTTAGACACAGCAATACCCTAGATTACAAAACCTCCAAGAAATATCGAAATTATCAGCATTAGCAGTCACAGCATTCAAAAGTATGTCACAGGGTGCTCATTTCCCCTTTTTTTTTGAAATCAGTATAATTCTGTAAGTACATGGGGTGGATTTTTTAAAATATTTTTCTGAGTACTGTTAGAACTTGGGGCATCGTGGGAATCCAGTTGGACGCCAGGTTCTTGGACACCCTGTATATGACGGGAGTTTAAAAGTTTTAGGCCACCTCAAAAAAGTGCACAACGCCGTTAGAGAAGTTCACTTCAAAAATATTTGCTGTTATTTTTAAATCAATATTTTATTTATTTATCCTATTAATCTTATTGTTTACTAAACGATTTAAAACTTTTAGGATACAGAGACTATCACAGCACCCAATACACTTAAATATACTTAAACAATCTCATATAACATTAGTAAGCCCATATATTGATACTTTAAGTGTGAGTAAAGCCAGCAAAACAAAATAAAAGCCGCTAAAGTAACTTCGGAACAAATCAGGTAAAGCTCCTGACATTGAACTTTCAACAATACACGCCATACTTTTGTACACCCACCACCTTTGTAGGACCTTGGCTATGGGAAGATAGACTTTATGGCTACGTCATTTTAAAGTTGAAAATAGCTTGAAGGGTCTTTAAGTTTTCTGACAGATTATTGGAAGGACTTAATTTAGCTGACAGTATGGTCCAGTATTGTTTGCTTAGTTTTGACATTGTTGTTGAAAATCCTTTCCTATAACAGATTTGTCATCTGACTTATCTGTGAAACTATACCTTGACGTTGGTTTAAACTAGGGTTTAGTAAGTATTTGGTATTATTTTGTTGAAAATAATCTGTTAAGGTAACCTAGTTTATTTATAATATGCTCTATTTAAATGTGTTAAGCCCGATGTAATGAACATCATGCTGTCGACAAACTTGTGACAGAAATGGGACGATATTTCTTAATTATGTTTTATTCGTCGTGTAAACTGGCCTCATGAATACGACTATTAAACAAACACTGTTGGAATAAGACTTTCCGTTATTGTACCTTAGCTTAAGGTAGACATTTTTTGTATAATTAGGTAAATATTAGAACCCAAATAAAAATATCAAAAAAGTAGGTAAACTACAGCAAACTTCACTTCCCTTCGCGGCTTGACAGCGAGCGTTGATCCGGTTTTCGCTGCTGCTTTTTAATTACGATTGTTGTGTTTTGCGTTCAATTTGCGGCTCGTGATTTGTTTCCGGTTGTGTGATTTTGTGTTGGGTGTTTGTGTAGTAAGTTTTTCTGGCATTTTAACGTCGGTTTTATTGGTAATTACTTAATTTTCGTTGGCACTCGGTGAGTACATTTATTTTTTTGGGTGTGTGGGTACCTCGTTATAAACTTGTCGCCTGTTTTTTAGTCTTTGTTTTTTTTTTCTCTTAAACTGTTGACGATCTAATTACGTTTTAGGTTCAATTTAATAATTTATAATATGTCGACTACAAACGACGAACCTCCGGATCGCGGGAGAGAAATAATGCGCCGGAATGATAAAACACCCACCTCCGGTAATTCTAAGCGTTTGTTTAGCGAAATGTCTCCTACGTACATTTCGCCCGACGATAGATCAAAACGGCTTCAAACATCCAATTCACTTGAAAAGTCTTCGCCGTTATTAAGTGCCAGTCCAAGTGCGAGCCATGACGATTATTACGATTTAGTTTCTCAGGCGTCTGCATATTTGTCTAAAATTAATGAACTTGTTAATGACCAAGGTTCCCGCATTAATGTTGCGAATAAATCTGCCATCATGGACATGACTCAGCGCATAACGTCCATTGTTTCTTTGCTAGCCATAAAGTCATCCTCTAATGAAACGAAATTGGCCAATACGGAACGCGAATTGGATAAAATCAAATCAAATACCAATGTCAATACAAGTAACTGTAACAAACTTTCGTATGCGGATTCCCTAAAACTTCGACTACCTAAAACCAAACTTGCACCGGTTGTCGACTCGCGCGCACCCAAACCTTGTGTCGTGGCTTACCCCACCGCTGAGCGATTAGCTGATTACACATCCTCCTCTGCTACTAAACAAGCACTCATGAAGGCGATCAAGCCCAGTGATGACGGGTTTCAAATTGTAGGCGTTCGAAAAACCGCAAAATCTGGCGTCGTTTTACGTGTCGCTAATGATAGCCAAATTAAAAAATTGCAATCGGTCGACGCTATTAGGTCCGCCGGCCTGCGACTTGAAAAACCAAAAGGCCGAAAGCCTCGTATATTAGTTAGGGACGTGCCATCCGCAATGGAAGACAATGCTTTTTTGCACGCGTTGTACTGTCAAAATATTCAAGATGAACTGCCAATACGAGAGGATGATTTTATTAAATCAACTAAAATCTACCGTCGGCGTTCCTTAGATAACGGTCGCATGTGGATAGGCATTGAAATCGAGTCCAACGTGCGTAAACATTTAGTGTCCACTAAGGAAAAAATATTTATTGACTGGGCGACTTGCCGGTTCAATGACGACGTTGATATAGTCCGTTGTCTACATTGTCAACAGTTCGGTCACGTTAAGAAATAGTGCGTTAACAAGTCACCTACCTGTGCAAATTGCTCCGAAGCACATGAAACCAACGACTGCCCGCATAAGGACAATTTAAATTTTATACCAACTTGCGTGGCGTGTAAACGTTTTAAAAAACCGTTTGACCATCGTTGCGGGTCATCAGAGTGTACAACCTACAAACTTAAGCTCGAACAGTTAATCCTCAACACAAACTACTAAAATAATGGATAGTTTAAATATAGGACAATTAAATCTCCACAACGACAGGGTAGCGACTTCTGAACTAGACAAATTAATTATCGATTACAGCTTGGACATAGTGCTTGTTCAAGAGCAATATCAAAACTCACACTTACGACATAGAGTAGTTCAGCTGGATTCAAAGTCACGAGCCGGAATTTACGTAGCGCGTTCTTCTAACTTTACAGTAACGTCTTTGCGTAACCTCATGACGCCGCACTGTGCCGTTGCGGAAGTCTCTTCGGCTTCCTATAAAGTTTACGTTGTGAGCTGTTACTTTCAATATTCAGACCCTGTTGGTCCTCACATACATAACCTCCGTCATGTCTTGCGGTCACTCGCTGGCTGTAAAGTTATCGTTGGCGCGGATGTTAACGCGTCCTCGTCTCTGTGGTATGGCAAGGTTCGGTGTACGGATTCCGACCGACGTTCCGCTGTTGAAGATTTCATTGCTGAAATGAACCTATCGATTCATAATACCCCAGATGCACCACCTACTTTTTGCAGCCAAATGGGCGAATCTTGTATTGACGTCACACTTTCTAGTGCAGACGTTCGTTTGGATAGGTGGCGTGTTCTTCCGGATGCGTCATGTAGCGATCATCGGCTTATCGTGTACGAATTTGTTCCGATGTTTACTCAAGGTCCGTCACATATCATTGGTAACTTTAGGTATAAAAGTAAAGGCGCGAATTGGGAATTCTTTAGCTTGCTTTTTGCGTCTCACACCAAAGACTTCACTCGAGACGGGCTGTCAGCTAAAGAAAGTGCTGAAATTATGTCAGACACCTTCACTTACTGTGCTGACAAAAATACAATAAAGTCCGTACCGATTACAAGACAAGAACAGGGCAGTAATTTGCGCGCTTTTTTTTTTTTAGTTACCGCGCCACCTCTCACCGTACACCCAACACTTACAGCCAGAAATCTAAACAATTTGCGTTCGATGTCAATGAACGATTCATGTTCCAAATTTAAATCTCATTACTGCCCGATAAAAAGTCTACCGTAGTAGTCTACTAGAAATATGTCTTTACATATTTCTCCCGGGATTTCGTAGGTATTAAGTTTTGTATGACTTTGTTGGCTTCTATTTTTATTGTTTCAGGCGTTAACCAATGACAATGACAATTTTATACTATGGAAAAATAGATAAGGAGCGAAGACATTTTCGGAAAGTATATTTTTGGCCTATTTTCAAGAATTATCCAAAACAAAACAGCCTTCTACTCTTTGGAGTGTATACTCCATGCTTAAATCTACAGTAAATATCAATAAAGATATTAAAATTGACAGCTACTCAAAATAAGTAGCTTATCTGAAGAGACTGTCTGAAGGACACATACCAAAGAAATCGAAAGTACCTATTTTCCGGACAAAATGTTGAAACTTTCTTGAATGATTAATTGACCATTTACATTCATGTATTTTTTTTAATTAAACGTATTCATTATTTACTTAAAAGTGTCTCTTATTTATTTTCTCATAGAAGGGGATGAAAAGTAGAGTATATGACTCGAGAGCAAAAATATTTTTCCCTCGGGCGATGTACTTTGAATCCCTCGCTACGTTCAGGATTCTATTTTAGAATCCCTCGCTATGCTCAGGATTCTATTCTAGAATCCTTCGCTTCGCTCTGGATTCAAAATAGCGCCCTCGCCGTAAAAATATTATTTTGCTCCCTTGTCATACAATCTACTATTTCAACACACTATGTCACTAGCGTATATCCTGAAGAATATCATATACTTTTCTGATTTTGTTTACTGCAGTGAATCATATACTTATCATTATACTTTAACGCATTATAAAACTCGCGTTTAGCTCCTGTTGTCCCCTTAAGGCGCCTAACACAAGAAAACCAAAAGTTATCAATGAGGCTCGGAAGGCAAGTTCCGTACTTACTTGTGAACGACTGAACACGCACTTAAGTAAGCATAATTGTTTGAAAACCGACGAGTCGTGCAACTGACGTCCAAGATTGATAGAACCTCTGTCTAGATATAAAGTTACTGAATGTGACACGGTCAGAGAAGGTTCTGAACTTGGAGCTGATTTGTTAACCTCTTAATGCATTCTAATTTACTTAACTAGTGTTTTTAATTTGGCTTTTGGTTTCTACGCCTGTGAAAACGAGCTTTGCTTTTAGATCTGTGCTCTTTAATCCTTCTTACTTTCTGTGTAACTTGCTTGCTTGTTTTTCCTTTTACAGCTGAGTACTCTTATGTAGGTATTAAATTCTTGGGGACATTACCAGTGATAGCATGAAGGAGGAGCTTTATTGTGGATTTCTTTTCGTTTATTGTTAAGTTTGTTAACTTAGGTTATTATTATTCATAACTAAATTATTAACAAAACTCGTGTTATTGTATGTAGTTATTGATGGAACAGTAGACCACAATATATGTATGATAATGCGTCAAGCTAGCTAATAGTAAGCCGGTTTTAGCGTAAATTAGCAAATTATAAGTATAGTAAATTTTGAATTTAACTATAAAATGCTGAAAAAACTTCACAAGGGACGCTAATGTATTAACTTTTATATTTGAATATAAATACTGAAAAAATAAAAGTCGAACTTACCCACTTGTAATTCTTGAATTACTTTCCGCGAATATAATAGAAAGGTCCCAAAGTTCCCGAACATTATTCACGAAAAACATTATTTTTACAAGAGTCTTAGACGTTATTGAAGAAAAGTTTTTGTGTTTAGCTTTCAAGCCCAGCACTACAAACAAAGATATAAAGCGTGTTATCCAGCTCTCTTCGTGCGCACTCCATCAAACTTGGCTCTTCCATTTTACCCAAATTCTTTTATGACCGAATTTACCGAGCCTAGTAAATTAATCTTCGTACAGATTGGGACAATGGGGGACTTAGCAACATAATACAGAATTCCCGTTCGCAAAATTTTGCGCCTACAAAAGATTTGTTCTAAATAAATGGAGCTTTCGGTTTAGGGATTTCTTTATAGCTTCTACGAGTTAAATTTGATTTTTGGAAACAATGATAGCGGAGCACCGTTTCACCTGCATTGTACCTTTTGTTAGATGTCGACATTGCCGACCCCCTCGGCTGGTACCTTAATTATGTCCGTATAAATCGACAGAGCCGAAAACAGTCGTAAAATTCGTTCACAAAGGGAAATGAGTAAAATTGTACGGACGAAAATATCCGTTAGCCTTTCATTTGAAGTAACTTATTCACTTGTTGTAATTTTATGGAAGAAACGGAGCTATTCTCGGAAGTTTTATGCTTTCATTTCTCAGTCAATCATCTCGGTCTATTGTAGTTCAAGGACCGCCATGTTTTACAGGCGAGTTTTTTTTCTGTTCTTTTTTTAAAACAATGTCACGCCAACACGGTCGAGTGACTTGCGAATTAACATAGGTCCTTCATGCATGCAAATAAGTATTATTTTAGATTGATTTTATTAAGTATCACACTGAAATTTTCGACGTTGTGGCATTGAACTTATTTTTTTGTAAAGCCTTCTCCATCTAGGTAGGTATATGTGTCTGCATAATACTGGACGAGAGAGGGGGAGGTAAACACGAGTAGGGTTTTGCTTAAAAAATATATTCATGTTACCATCCGGTACTTGGTAACTCAGTTTATTACCAATGTAATCAATTAATACCTAAATTAAATAAAGATTCCCACTGAACTGTTAAGCCTACAATTCCAAGAGGTACTCACTCGTGTCGAAGTAAAGTAATTGGACCAATCATAAATCAAGTGCCTCCTATCCTCGAATTAATTTAGATCAAGACCTGAGGTTAGGTATTGTTTTCAATATTACATATTGTTACTACCTATTGTAGATCGTAAAACAATATCTTGGCCTATAACTGGGCCTAAAGATAGGTCTTAATATCAAGTAGGTATCTTCACAATCTTGCTTGAATATTATTAATTGGAATTGTTTTTGCCCTGTCTCAGTACAGTATAAACGGACAACAAAACAGTTTGGTACATACAAACGGCCAAACAATCATTTATATACCTATATATACTTCGATAAGTGATATGACTACTTTGTACTTGGTATAAGTTGGTCATCAACCATTTAAAATTACTGCTAATTTTGCAACCTCCCTAACGCACATGGATCATACCAAAGACAATTGTTTTAAATAAACCCAGATTTATTACTATGTACATAAATATACAGAACATCAATCCCGTAATCCTTGAAGAGTTCATCTCACTCGACACGTCAATGCATGACATAAGCTTTCGAAAAGTTTTAGTTCAATCCGAACGTTGTTGTAGAAATACTTAATTTATGACACAACAAGATCCCGTCGAAGCTGCGGGTTGTTCAAAAGAGATACCGCAGCCTCGACCCAAGGGCTAAGAAGGAACATGGGTTGTTTTAGTCAGTAGAAGTCCGACACTCCCTTTCGCTCTGCCCAGAGCGGGAGGGTTTATTTGATGATTTCTCACCCGCCAACAAAAAAAAAAAAAGACACATAAAGATCGAAACAAATACATAACGTTTTCTATGTTTGAAATACTCGCTCGAAGCTTTGAACGAAAATGGACACTTGCCCTTAAAAGCAAAACTAATGGGCCAGTTATTAAGTCAGCTCACTAAATAGCACTTTCGTGTCGATGACCAGAACTAGAGTAACGACTAAATGTAGACTGGACGAGGTCAAGTTAGTAAAGAACTTCGAATTGTTTAAGCAACACAACCGATGACACGAAATAAGTTTATTTTATTGAGTAATAAAGAAAAGCTTATACTCTTCTTTATTTGTGTTTTTTTTAGTCTTCAAAGAACATTCGGGATTATTTTTTACCCGACTGCGGCGAAGCCCAAAAGGAGGGTTATGTGTTTGACGTGTATGTATGTATGTATGTATGTCCGTATTTTTGTTCCCTCATAACTCCTAAACGGATGAAGAGATTTCAATAAAATATACGTCGTTAGATTTGTCATGATTGCGCGAGTGTCACTGGTTACATTAAAAAATAATGCGGATTTTGGGGGCCTAATCACGGAGTTCAAACATTTTTTTTTCTCTTACCATTTAGTAGGGTATCAAAATTAAGGGTTTCGTAGCAAGATAACAAAAATATAAAACACTGATATGTTTAAAAGAAATTCAAAGTGACAAAATCCAATAAACAAACACAAAAGTTAAATCATCTGCGAAGAATTTTACGTGACCAACGAAAGAACCAACACAAGGAGCTAAAAAGTTGAAAATAAAAAAGGTAGTTAAAAGTCTAAAAAAACCCGACTGAAAAAACTTAAAAGCAAAAAACAAGCACATTTTAAATTAGCCAAAACTTCGAAGCAGGTGGGGTTCATTTGAATATTAAATTATGAAATGAAAATAGAATGGACCCCGTCTGCTTCCAAGTTTTGTTTAATTTAAAATGTGCTTGTGTTTTGCTTTTCAGTTTTTATTTACTTACTAGTTTAATAATCTGCTTCGGTCGCAACCACGGATTTTTTGCGTGAGGTCTTTCGAACGACTACCGTGTCGGGAAGTATTATTGGGTTTTTCATAAGAATTTCTGAGCAACCTCGGAGTCTAGATTTGTGCCCGGATGATGGCTTTAGGGTTCCCATCTATTACATGGGACTTACACATGACTAGCACAATAGTGCATGTACTATTAGGTACACTACTACCTTATCCTTTGGATATTTGTTTGGTTGAAATTGAAAAATTCTTTGTATTGAATATTCCATTTTGGAGGAAAACTATAATATAAAATATATCATCACCATCAGCCTATAATGTTCCAATTGCTGGGGCTCAGGCCTCCTCTCTATGAGAGCGGGCCCAGTGCGGGTTGATAGTTTTCACATGTCTACGAATGTTTTGTTTCTAAGACATGCTCACAATGTTTTCCTTCATCGTTTTGAGAGTAGTGGAGATGAAAGTTGTATTATATTAATTTGCAAAAATTAATTAGCAAAAACGACATCACAATCTAATGTGCAGTTTTGGAAACGCAGTCACAAATACAAATGGTCAGAAATGAAAATAAATTTTAAATGATCAATATGAAATGTATGATTTATTTTTTATTTTTGTTGTTGTAAAATGTACAACAACAAAAATAAAACTGTAAAAGATAAATACAATATTCTTCTTGAAACGGGAGAACCTGCACCATCAGCTCATTAGGTAAATCTAATAAATTAATGATAAGATTTAAAAGTAATCTAAAATGATTGTGTACTTAATTATAACAATTTTTTTGATTTTGGTGTTAAACCAATGACTTGTATTTGTGTGGTAGAAACTGCTTTTTGTTTTATTTTAAACACACTAGGAATTTCTCCTGTATCGTGGGTGCGTTCACAAACATTTAATCTCGCATACACAAATACCCAGACCCGGAACAACTATCTGTAGGCCATACAAATATTTGTTCCGTGCGGGGATCGAACCCACGACACGCAGCGCAGCAGTCCAACCGTGTTGTCAAACACAATTTGTTTATAAAACCTAAATATAATACTATTTTCAGAATGCTCTCAGAGATAATTAGGGTAAATCATAAAAAAAAATACCTTTAAAATATTAAGATAAAATGATACTTGCTTCTTGCTGAGTTAAAATAATTTCAAAATGACGAACTTTGAAAAGGTTTTTCTCTGAAAATCCAATAAACAAACACAAAAGTTAAATCATCTGCGAAGAATTTTACGTGACCAACGAAAGAACCAACACAAGGAGCTAAAAAGTTGAAAATAAAAAAGGTAGTTAAAAGTCTAAAAAAACCCGACTGAAAAAACATAAAAGCAAAAAACAAGCACATTTTAAATTAGCCAAAACTTCGAAGCAGGTGGGGTTCATTTGAATATTAAATTATGAAATGAAAATAGAATGGACCCCGTCTGCTTCCAAGTTTTGTTTAATTTAAAATGTGCTTGTGTTTTGCTTTTCAGTTTTTATTTACTTACTAGTTTAATAATCTGCTTCGGTCGCAACCACGGATTTTTTGCGTGAGGTCTTTCGAACGACTACCGTGTCGGGAAGTATTATTGGGTTTTTCATAAGAATTTCTGAGCAACCTCGGAGTCTAGATTTGTGCCCGGATGATGGCTTTAGGGTTCCCATCTATTACATGGGACTTACACATGACTAGCACAATAGTGCATGTACTATTAGGTACACTACTACCTTATCCTTTGGATATTTGTTTGGTTGAAATTGAAAAATTCTTTGTATTGAATATTCCATTTTGGAGGAAAACTATAATATAAAATATATCATCACCATCAGCCTATAATGTTCCAATTGCTGGGGCTCAGGCCTCCTCTCTATGAGAGCGGGCCCAGTGCGGGTTGATAGTTTTCACATGTCTACGAATGTTTTGTTTCTAAGACATGCTCACAATGTTTTCCTTCATCGTTTTGAGAGTAGTGGAGATGATGATGATGATGAGATAAACAGAACTGGAATGATCTGTTGCTACCAGAAAAAGATATAAATGAAAACTACAAAATATTCAACGATACAATAATAACAATACTAAATCAATCTATTCCTTTGCGTAAAATTAAACTTAAAACTAAATTTAAAAAATACTGGCTGACAACAGGTATTAAAATCTCCAGCAATAACAAAAGATTGTTAAAAATACTAACACTAAAATCGGAAAATCCAGTAATTAAACAATATTATAAAAAATATGAAAAAATATTAAAAAAATTGGTTACAGCAGCAAAAAAGACTGAATACATAAATAAAATAAAAAAATCTACTAATAAAGTCAAAACAATGTGGAGCATCATAAATGAAAGAGCGAATAAGAAATCAAAAAACGAAAAAAGTAACATACAATTGCAAACAAACGACAAAAAAACATCTGAACCTAAACAAGTAGCCGAGATTTTTAATGACTTCTTTGCATCAATAGGTGAGAGCGGCGTTAGACCACCTGGCTGCCAGAAGTCTGACGGCGCGTCCGTGCTGGACCCCGCGGAAAATAGCATGTTTCTTAGCCCTGTAGACCCCTGGGAAGTAAACCGTTTAATAAAACAGTTAAAGAACAAAAGCAGCCATGGGATAGATGAAATCCCACCAATCTTATTAAGGCAATGCGCAGACGAACTGACCCTACCGTTCCACATCCTTCTAAACCAATCTTTTGAACAGGGTGCTTTCCCCGATCTATTAAAAAAGTCACTAATCAAACCGATCCACAAAAAAAATTCAAAATCAGATCCAAACAATTACCGGCCAATAGCTCTTTTACCCGCAGCCTCAAAGATCTTTGAAAAAGCCATGTGTGACCGAATATACAAATATTGCGAGAAATATAAAATATTTGACGAATGCCAAAATGGTTTTCGCAAAAACCGCTCAACAACTTTGGCAGTATACAAATTTGTTCAAGAAGCTCTTAATATAATTAATAAAAATAAATATGCCGTAGGTTTGTTACTAGACATGACCAAAGCCTACGATAAGGTCCAATTTAATATATTGCTTAATAAACTGTATGGAATAGGCATTCGTGGAAAAGCTCACGATTGGCTTGTATCTTACTTAAAGCACAGAGAGCAAACAGTAGAAATTGAATATTTTAATCACACGTCAAAAGAAATAGAAAAAGTTCGATCTAACAGCAAATCAATTAGTGCTTCAATACCCCAAGGAAGCGTAATAGGATGTCTCTTGTTTCTAATTTATATTAACGACTTACCCAAAATCATAGAAGGACCATGTGTATTATTCGCGGATGACATATCTCTATTAGTCTCATGTAAAAACAATTTAAATCTAAACGAAGAACTAAATTCAATACTCACTAAAACCATCACTTGGATGAATGCACACAACCTCGAAATAAATTATTCCAAAACTAAACTTATTACCTTTCATCCCCACCAAAAAACCCCATTAAATATAGATTTTACTTTTAATAACTCAAAAATAGAAATTGTCAAAGAGTTTACGCTACTTGGTATCAATTTGGATACTCATATAAATTGGAAATCCCACATTCAAAAACTTAGATCAAAACTTTCAAGATTTTCATATGCTTTACGTGAAATAAAGAAAACAACCAATCTTCAAACAGCGCTCACCACCTACTATGCATATGCTTATGCATGGCTAAGCTACGGCGTTATCCTTTGGGGAAATAGTACGGATGCGCCCTCACTCTTTGTCCTTCAGAAAAAGTTAGTTAGAATCCTGGCAAATATAGATAATATAGATCAGACTGACAGCTGCAAACCTCACTTCCAAAAATATAACATCTTTACTCTCCCCAGTATTTACATATTAGAAACTTGCATATTTGTTCGTAAATATCAAGAGTTTTACACAAAGCGCGAAGACATACAATCACGTTACACACTCCGACACAAATCAAGATTAAACATTCCACAATCTCGACTAAAAATACATTCAACAAGCCCCTATGTAATGACTATAAAAATATATAACAGACTACCTGACATAATAAAAAAAGAAGAAAAATTTAACATATTTATAAAAAAACTAAAACAATTTTTAACAGAAAAATGCTATTACAGTATAAATGAATATTTAAATGATAAAATATAAATAATGTATAAAAATTCTATATTTGTAAAGAATTCCTATTATGGTATTATTGGATTTATTTAGATATAGTTTTTTGTGTTTTTAAAGCTTCCTCTCTCCTACTACCTATATCTTTTCCTTTTGCTGTGCCCGACAGGGTCCATAATGATCTAATTTTTTTAATTTACCACCTAAGTACACATTGTGGAATGCAAATAAAGTTTGAGTATTGAGTATTGAGTATTGAGTATTGAAAGTTGTATTATATTAATTTGCAAAAATTAATTAGCAAAAACGACATCACAATCTAATGTGCAGTTTTGGAAACGCAGTCACACATACAAATGGTCAGAAATGAAAATAAATTTTAAATGATCAATATGAAATGTATGATTTATTTTTTATTTTTGTTGTTGTAAAATGTACAACAACAAAAATAAAACTGTAAAAGATAAATACAATATTCTTCTTGAAACGGGAGAACCTGCACCATCAGCTCATTAGGTAAATCTAATAAATTAATGATAAGATTTAAAAGTAATCTAAAATGATTGTGTACTTAATTATAACAATTTTTTTGATTTTGGTGTTAAACCAATGACTTGTATTTGTGTGGTAGAAACTGTTTTTTGTTTTATTTTAAACACACTAGGAATTTCTCCTGTATCGTGGGTGCGTTCACAAACATTTAATCTCGCATACACAAATACCCAGACCCGGAACAACTATCTGTAGGCCATACAAATATTTGTTCCGTGCGGGGATCGAACCCACGACACGCAGCGCAGCAGTCCAACCGTGTTGTCAAACACAATTTGTTTATAAAACCTAAATATAATACTATTTTCAGAATGCTCTCAGAGATAATTAGGGTAAATAATAAAAAAAAATACCTTTAAAATATTAAGATAAAATGATACTTGCTTCTTGCTGAGTTAAAATAATTTCAAAATGACGAACTTTGAAAAGGTTTTTCTCTGAATGGCACTAAAAACTTAACCACTTCAATTCCCGTCTAAAGCAATGTGACCGCTACTGTTAACTTTGTTTTTACTTTTCACACTTATATTGTAAGAGTCGTTAAAATTGTTCGGGAATAAATTAATTAAACTGCATAATTCTAAATGAAATAATAATTGCAATTTACTAATTTGAACTTATTGTAATTATGTTTAATAGTTTCGTGATACTTGCATGTTGATGATGTATGTATGTATGTATATAGGGTTAGTTAACGAGGTTATAAGAAATTTTAATATAACTGTGTTACTCATTGTTTAGCTGTAAGTTGATAATTGTATATGTTTTAGGGGTGACATTATCACTGAGTGATAGAACTCCAAAAAAAAAATAAAGATTAAAAAACATAAAAAAATGATGCATGTACCTACCTACGTTTAAAAAAACGTAAATCTTGTCATTATACAATTATAATCATATATAATTAGACGCAGATCCTCGTTAAATTGCAAGTAACTATTTAGTAAAATTCACTTAATACTTAGAACAATACGTTCACTATTCATCAGGTTCATCGAGTAAATAAATCAGTCAGACGGTCCCGGCTTCTAGACTAACAGTCAATTAAGTAATTACTTCATGGAAATCAAACCAATTGCAAGCAAGTTACGGTCTACACAGAAACATTTCCACTCCCTTGGGTCACATATAAAGTGACAAACAACGACCCGAACATACAATACAAGTAAACCACAGGTAAACGATCGTACAAACCTCCCCTCAAAAGTCACGAAAAAAAATCCTGAAAACGCAAATTCCGAGCCGTTTGATCGCAATCATTACGAGTGACGTATCAAACAGAAAGATCGACGACATAAGCTTCCAACAAAAAAAATGAAACTTGCAAGCAGGACATAAAAATCGTCAATTTTACGGATTTCCGAATTTCGATGTGCGATTCACCGTGAACAGTGAATGCTTGGGCGAGCGAAAACTTACAACAATAGACAGTTTTCTAGCGCGTAAATCTACCTTTTAGTTGGCAACCCTATTTTGGTGACGACGTTTGTCGTGATTTTCTATTTCGTGGTTTGTTGCTAACCCTAATTTTACGTGGCCTTTTAGAGCCTTTGTGATGTTTCGAAAAGCAGATATTTATGGCACGTATGATATTCACCCTCGTTCGGCCGGTAGTATAGCCGAAATTGCTATCGTTTGTGATAATACTCGTAATTTAAAACGACAACAACCCTTAGGGTTGGATGCTGATCGAAGGGTCGTGGGCTCAAATGGGAACATATTACGTCATTACCCACAGACAACTTATCGGACCATGTCTTTCTGATGACTCGTGAAAATTACAAGATGGCGTATCGGCTGTAAACGACGGCTACCGAACATTATAACTACAATGTGTTGTGGTTGAGGAACAGAGCCTTAATCACCACTTTAGTTCACGGACTGGTGATTGCAGTACATTTACATATTAATTAATGTCATTACTACATGGGATGAAGGAAAGCACCGTGAGATGTAGGGGGTAAATAACAGCATAAATGAAACTTATCATTTATCAATCTTGAAGATAATGAGGTAGAAAGTCAGTCTTTTTTTTGGGCTATGGAAAATCATCAAATAACCCCTCCCGCTCTTGGGCAGAGTGGACGGGAGTGTCAGACTTCTACTGACTAAAAACTACCCATGTTCTTTCTTAGCCCTTGTGCAGAGGCCGCGGTATCCAGTCCTTCCGTTCTCTACAACTTCGTTTGAATGTCCGTTTCGGTTCTTTTATTTATCTTGTCTCTTATTTTTAAAAATGTTTAATGTTTTAAAAACAAAAGCATACAAACTACTTCAATCACAAAAAAAAAAACAATTGTCTCATTGGTATCAGGAACAAAGTTCAACCTCGTCACTATGCGTGCTGTGTTCGGGAGTACTGCTATAAATATTTATTTGTAATACTTATTTTAATTTATTAGTATTTTCTACCAAATCGTATCACAATAAGTTCAGTGTTTAGTTGTTAAAGGAAAATTAACAGACATTTTTACTTACTACTACGCACTAAAATATGAGTATGAATAATTATGTAAATGTATCGTAATTAAACCAAACGAGCTAAGTACGTACCTGACGATAAAAATCCAACAAAGAATACGGTTGGTCGCGTAACGAACGCAGAATGTTTGCCTAAATAATTAGGGCTGGTACAATCTCGATCAGAATCTGACGTAAAAATACTAGGTCGTATTGACCTAGTTTTAGTTTCTTTTAGTTTTTGATAAATGTTCTCTTATTACTTGGTATAACCGCTTGGTATGCCTATCCTGCCTACCTATTTATGAAGCCAAGTATATATACAGACATAATTTCATCATTATCGTCTGCCTTACTTTCGCCCAACTATGTCGGGGTCGGCTTCAAGTTTAACCGGATGCAGTAACTGCCTATCTGACCTCTACAACACAGTTAGTATAAAAGAATACCCCTTGGTAAGACAGGTTGTCAGACTTTGGAACCACTGACTTTCAAAGATCTTTAAATGATACCGGGACCAACGGCTTAACGAGTTTTCCAAGTCCCGCAGAAAACTCGATACTCGATCCACAGACCAAACTACGCAAATGATTCTTAGCCTAAAGATCAATCCGAGAGGCTGTCATTATTTAGCCACGAGTTCGACGAGAAGACAATTTACAAGTAAGTAAGAATGGGGTGCTTATACACACTCTATATTATTATGTTCTATATTATCTAAATGATATAACAGTCTTTCAATCTTTATGAAATATGTGTGTATCTTAAGTTCTGAAAAGTTAGAACGACAGACAAACCCGAGTTATATTACTAAAGTAGAATGAAAATAAAATAAAGTATATTTGCAGATAATTCCAAGATCTTCAACTCCATTTGTGACCCGATACCTTTTTATCTTTCTAATGACATGTTTCTTTGTCCGCAGTGTCCAATTATCTTTTACGAAAGATCCAGAGGATCTTGAGTCTTCGGAATCGGAATCAACATTAAAGGTTCCTTTGTGGGGCGGAAATAATTGTTAATTAAATGTAAGCAATTTAATTTGAAAAATCGATGATGGTTTAATTGAAATTGAAAGATTTTACTTGTAAAGTGGTTCGATTTTTAATCTTGAAGCCGTTTTATTAAATACGCTTAGAAAAAAAAGGGAAGTTGATTTAATCAACAGGATTGTAAGGATTCGGATTGGTAATTATGAACTGGGTATTAATCACGTGTGATAGGCAGTCGCTTCACGTAAAATACTGGTATTCTTCGGGGCGATGTTAGCTGGAAGCATCATTGGCAAAACAAGAGACAGATGTCCATGATGTTATGGAGTTTTTATTTTATTTAGTTGGTAGTTATACAGAAACAGTTATTGATGTCATGTGGCCTGTCCACCTCTACTTAAGTTTCTTGACACAGTATGTCTGTGTCAAGAATAAAAATTTAATTGAAAGGTTTAATTGAAATTGAAAGATTTTACTTGTAAAGTGGTTCGATTTTTAATCTTGAAGCCGTTTTATTAAATACGCTTAGAAAAAAAAGGGAAGTTGATTTAATCAACAGGATTGTAAGGATTCGGATTGGTAATTATGAACTGGGTATTGATCACGTGTGATAGGCAGTCGCTTCACGTAAAATACTGGTATTCTTCGGGGCGATGTTAGCTGGAAGCATCATTGGCAAAACAAGAGACAGATGTCCATGATGTTATGGAGTTTTTATTTTATTTAGTTGGTAGTTATACAGAAACAGCTATTGATGTCATGTGGCCTGTCCACATGGTGTGTGGACAGGCCACATGATGAGGAACAAAAAATACAAGACAAGTGGGCTAAAGATGTGACCGAATGGTGTCCATGATAGCACAATCGAAAGAGAGGGAGACAGCGTCGGAGATGGGCAGACGACATAAAAAGAATAGCAGGCACCACATGGAGAAAAAAGACTCAAGACCGCACTTTATGGCAGGCTTTAGGGGAGGCCTATGCTGAGTAGCAAGACAATCTTCGTCTGTATTCAATATTTTATCTTAGTATAAAAGAATGTATTTTATAATTATTAATATGTCATCAAAACAGAAACGTAAATATTTTTTTTTACTTAAAATAATAAATTGCCGGCACTGTAAAACTAACTCATCCTTTATGAGAAGGTACTTCAATGCGTTTTCCTTTTTTTTACCATCGTCCTTCTTTTGGTGGTCTGAATGATTTCTAAAATTTTGTCTATCTATTTTAATGGAGGTATATAAATTCATTCTTATAAAACATATTATTTATTGCTTTAGACTGCATATTTGACAATTCAAAATAATATCAACTGTTGTGGGTTATACGTACTTGACACACATCTTTAGTATGTTCATCGTAGAGAGATTTTTGGCACATGCCACAGGTGACCTTATTCGTTTTTCGGTCTCTACTCAGTGGTCACGTGGCACATCTTTTTTTAGCAGTGGGAGCAGGACTTTGTCCTAGCAATGGCCACTTCTTTAGCAAGATTTGAAGATTCATGGGCAAAGAGGGCCATGTAAATTGTTCTTCCATATTTTAAGCAATGATCTGATTTAATGCAAGTTTTTTTCCAAGAAAAGACGTCTTTTTGTGGCAATTTGTAGAAGGACATATGAATTAATTTCCCTTGGCCACCTTCGTGATCTCCAGACATAAAACAAAACATTGAATCAACTTACTGATAAAACACAACAACAAAATTGCTTGATTTATCCATTTAAATCATATCTTTAAAGAAAGAAACACCACTTCTATTATAATAACTACATCTATATTTTTTTTTTGAAGTATATTATGGTATTCACCAATATAATTATCGAAAAAAAAATATTGACAAAATACTACGTTATTACTACTCTGGGGTCTAACAGACCGATAAATAGCTCCAAATACTGTATAGACGTTGAAGCAAGTCGGGTGAAAACATGGCCCACGGGGTAATAAGGGATTAGCTTGCTTGCTGGACCCCCGGGTAGGGTTTAAGGGTTAAGAACTCCAATGTGTGTACTGTGAAATGTAGTTAAGCTTTATAGTAATAAATAATTATATTAATATTTTTTAAACCGAAAGTAAACCTCATTAATTCACTAATTAGGTACATAATTCACGTATCACTCTTAAGATTAGGCTTGTGGTCTACGTTTGCTGCATAATTAATTTTCTTGTTACCTACCCTGTTTAATGTTAACAAGTAGGAAGGTACTTAGTTACCTATGTGTTAACTACCAAGGTCAGCGACAAGGGTCTAAGGTTCCACGAGTAAGCAAAACCTTGAATCATATAATATCTTTCTAAGTATTTATTTAATACTGGGGACTACTTGCGTGGCGGCGATGAAGTGAAAAAGGTGAAAATAGAATAGTTGGCACGTGATCATTCCTTTTATATATTATGTAGACGAGCTTAATAAATGATTGATATATTTGACATACCTAACAATCAGATTGAATGCGATATAATTTCGAAATTACATAGGTAAGTATTTAAAAGGGTCATGGAGGTAATTTAAGTAAAGTTACAACCTGAAAAACTAGTATTTACAAAAACAACCGTGCAAAATTTGGAACTTTGACCTTCGATATCTCCGTAACTAGAGGGTTCCCACGTATGGTCTAGAACAAAAATGGTCACAGTGGTGGGGAGAACAAGTGCCTTTCGTTTGCGTTAAGGGTACTTTTACACCCTTTATACTTTTTTTACACATTTCCTCTAATAACACATCACACTAATATTATAAAGGCGAAAGTTTGTGAGAGTGTGAGTGTGTACGTTTGTTATTTCTTCAAGTAAAAACTACTGAACGGATTTGAATAAAATTTGGTACACAGATAGTTTATAACTTGGATTAACACATAGGATAGATTTTTATCCCGATTTTATCTTCCCGTGGGATAATTTTCGAGTTGTAGCGGGTGAAGCCGCTGGCAAAAGCTAGTATACAACAAAAATTCCCTCTTTCCGACCTTTTCACCGTCGAATTTCCGCGTAGTAAGTTTCCAGAATCAATTTTGTATTTTATTTCTCTCTAGTGGGGGATGTGATCAATACACATTATGCTCTAAACGGGTTCCGCAGTTAAGTTTCCCCTGGATACAGGTAAACACGTCTTATTTATAATAGAGGCGTGATAAGTGGCGGTTCGATTCTATTCTTCAAGCAATTTATTGGAATGTAGACCTTATTGTACTTTTAGTTGGTGGATTTTCGAAATTATACGTTGGAGAAAAGTTCAAGTATTATTTTGATGGTTTAAGGAGCTCATGTCTGAATAATAACAGTCTAATCGATCGATATTAAAATATAAGCAGTGCTTGTTAAACAAGCACTGCTTATATTTTAATATCGATCGATTCGGTCAATCCGTGGATGGGTGACCATTCATTACATACCGATTTTCTTCCTAGCCTCGGAAAGTTCAAAAATTCTTTAGAGAAATGATAACCAACTGCAAGCCGGGATGGCTTGCAGTTGGTTATCATTTGTAGTAAATCTTTGACAGACATTACAGGAAATCGTCCCCAGGTTTGCCATCCCGGGATGGTGAACGTTTTTGCCATTTTTTCTAAAACAATGTTTATTGAGTTCTTGCACGTGCCGTTCAATAATATGGCTTGGCAGATAATTAAACTAAAAACTTATTTTCTACCAATTAGAAAATACTTGATCGTAAAAAATGTCTAAATTCTACGTGGAATTCAATTCTGCTAATTAGATCATAATAAATACCTAACTTATATGTATAGGATAAGGTTTGTAAGTGGTTACTTCTAGTAGACTGCATGTTGAACTGGACTTCTCTACCAAACGGTTTCTAATAGAATCTATGTTATTCATCTTTAAAAATAATTACTCGAAGGCATAGATGAAAATATGGTTAAAAATTCAGTGGTGTGCCTGAAATATTGTGCAACGTGCCATTGGTTCATCCCTGGCTGGCTAGTACTAACTAGTGCAAATGCCCACTTCACAATTAATCAAAGTGGACATACTAAATACTACTAACTTCACTACAGTTTAAACACACAAGACACTCACTACACTTCCATAATATTTCGTTTAGCAATTCAATCAATAAGAATCAAAGTTCATCATCATCACTCCTCTGCCTTTATGTCAATTTGAGGTCCACGGAGCAATTCTTCTTCTTCCATAATAAGGGATTGGACTGAGTCAAAAAAATATGATTCTAATATAGTCCGTCAGTTAGATTATCGAAAAATATTGGATACGTGTTTTTTGTTTCATCAAATTAATAAAAAATGTCGAAGATAAGACGCGTCAAAGATCATGATTGGAGGGTTGTGACGTCATTTGAAGGTAAAAAATGTACTAACATGTGACGTTTTCGAGGAGTTCACGAGTTTTTGAAGCACTGTATCGTCTTCATTTCTTGTTTATGTGAAAAAAAAATACGTGTCTAATATTTTTTACCCGACTGCGGCGAAGCTCAAAAGGAGGGTTATGTGTTTGGCGTGTATGTATGTCCTTTTCCTTGTTCCCTCATAACTCCTAAGCGGATGAAGGGATTTGAATAAAATATATGTCGTTAGATTTGTCTTGATGGCGCGAGTGTCACAGGCAACATTAAAATTAAAAAAACAAAGAAAAATTCGGATTTTGGGGGCCATATCGCGGATTTCAAAAAAACCATTGCCATCGAGTAAGGTATCCAAATGAAGGATTTTAAAAGGAGATTACAACAATATTTAAAAGAAATTCAAAGTCACAGAACCTATAGATAAACACAAAAGTTAAACATCTGCGAAGAATTTTGCGCGACCAACGAAAGAACAAACACAAAATAACTAAAAAGTTGGAAATAAAAAAGTAGTTAAAATACTAAAAAATCCGACTGAAAAAACAGAAAAGAAAAAAACAAGCACATTTTAAATTAAACAAAACTTGGAAGCAGGCGGGGTTCATATGAATATTAAATTACGAAATGAAAATAGAATGGACCCCGCCTGCTTCCAAGTTTTGTTTTTTAGTCGGGTTTTTTAGTTTTTTATTTTTAAATCTATCTGACAGACTAATTAGTTGTTTTTTGTCCAATCCCCTATTGTCTATTACTCAAGTCACAGCAGTCACCTCCTTTCAGCCAAATCATCCATGACACAGTCCATTCATCGTTTCTTTGGTCAATCTCTACTCATACATACAAACATTTATACTCAACATTTTCCTCACAAGTAGAAGTCAAAGTATAAGATTTTAAACAGACATGGTCACTAACACTATTATTTATACTGAAAACGGGATATTTACCACGTTAACTTATTGTTTAGAGTTCACGATATTTCGGCGTTGTTACAAGGACCATGATCACAAATAAACTGAAGACTGTCTGACTGACTTTAAAGTAAATATGGTAAATAGTTACAAACAGTTACAGTAAACAGTATAGAAGCCAGAAGAGCAGCGCTGGCCAAGTGGCTTACGAACAGTAAGTCGTGGGTTCGAATCCAGGCAGGCGCATTACTTTGTGTAATTTATTTCATCACCACTACTCTCAAAACGGTGAAGGAAAACATCGTGAGGAAACCGATCTTAGAACTAAACAAATTCGAAGACATGTGACATCTACAAACCCGCACTGGGCCCGCGTGGTGGATAATAGCCCATCCCTCTCATAGAGAGGAGGCCTGAGTCCCTGCAGGGGGAACATTTTAGGCTGATGATGATGATGAATAGGAGCCAAAGTTGTTGTTTGTAATATCTTAAATCGGCACTACCAGAAATAAGATAAGTTACTAGATATTTCGACTTCCCCCATATGCACTCTGAATAGCTGCATAATGTGTGTTCACCGCTGCAATTCTGGGTAGAAACTAGTTTTATTTACCTTGCCAGCTTGCGACCAAGAAGAAACTAAGTAGGACACAAACTTTATTTTGTTGCAGGTATTTACATGAGAATAAGAACAAGTACACAGGCAAGGAGAAAATAAAGTAGGTATACTGCAACCTTTTCATTCCTAATTAAACAATTTATTTCTTTACCGTGTGGTTAACTTAGTGTCCCGTCGGGGCTGCGGGTTGTTTGCACGAGATACCGCGGCCTCGACATAAAGGGCTAAGAAGGAACATGGGTGGGTCTGACACTCCCTTTCGCTCTGCCCAAGAGCGGGAGGGGTTATTTGATGATTTTCCGCCCGCCAAAAAATAAACTGGTGTCAGAGTTTTTATGCCACCGTGGGCCTTGCGGTACAATGTGCACATGAATTGGATTGGATTGGACGGCACGGTTGGCGCAGTGGCTCTAGCAATGGACTGCTGCGCTGCGTGTTCGATCCCCGCACGGAATAAATATTTGTATGACCAACAGATAGTTGTTGCGAGTCTGGGTATTTGTGTATGTGAGTTTAAATGTTTGTGAACGCACCCACGATACAGGAGAAATTCCTAGTGTGGAGCAACGTTTTAAAAAAAAAAAAAAAAATCAGAGGTGCATGTCTTGGATCCGATCCAAATTTATGACTTGGAAGTCCGATGGCCACTCTACTATTCTATCACTGCATACAATTAAAAAGTAAAAAATAAGTAAGTAATAAAATATGTAATTTATATATATCCAAAGAAAAAAAATCAATTACAAAACCAAATCCTTTAAAACATAATTGTGCTTTTTAAAAGTTTTATAAATAAGCAAACTTGCTTCACAAGAAATAACAATACAAACTCTCCAGCATCATTATCTCTCATATCTCCAGCATTATTATCAAAATTTGAAATAGACGTTTCAAAATTATAAATTCAAATTCAAATAATTTATTGTGGATCATAGGTTCATAAGATGTTGTGTTAAATACAGGTGTCAGCTATGTCCCGCCATTGAGGCATACAAAGTTTATGTAACAAGTTCGGCAAAAACAATACAATACTAGAAATTAAATAAAATAAATTTGAGATCAAACAACAATAAAATTAAGATACAAATTACAATACATCAAATCTGTCATGCAATACCTACATTTTGATTAAATTGGTAAAATAGTAAAATATTTATGTCAGATTAACACATCATTTAATGGACTTCAATTTAAATAATTCATTTTGGATCATAGGTCACAAGTTTGGTAAATATATATTTAAATTAAATTACAATACATCCAATCTAATTGTCATTCAATACATTATGATTAAACTAGTACAATATTTAAGTCAAATTAACAAATTATTCATTCAATGGATTTGCTTCAATGTATTGTCATCTAGAAATTCTCTTACGGAGTAATAACATTTGTCTATCAATAATTCAAGTAGTTTTTTTTTAAGGTATATATATCGCTCATAGTTCTGAGAAAAGGTGGCAGATTATTAAAGATACGTGGACCCATACAAAAGATGCTTTGGTGTAAAAGCTTTGTTTTACTGGCTACGATGCGCAGCTTGTCTTTGTGTCTGGCCCTAGTGCAAAACTCAAACAAGTTTGGGTTTGATTTTATAAACATTATAGCTTCAAATATATATACACAAGGGAGAGTTAATATTTTTAAATTTATGAAGTGTGGTCTGCATGAATCTACTTGGTGTATATTGCACATCGATCTGATACATCGTTTTTGAGCTCTAAAAGCATGCTCTTTCTCTACAGAGTTGCCCCAGAATATGATGCCGTAACGTATAATTGAAGCAACATACCCATGGTAGGCAGTTAGTAGTGCAGACTGACTGACAGTGTTCCTTAGTCTGTAAAGAGCATAGGAGCTCTGACTAAGCCTTTTGCAGACTTGCTCAATATGTGACTTCCAATTTACTTTGCTGTCAATATAGAGACCCAGAAATTTGGTTACATCTATTTCTTCTATGCTGGTTTCAGAGCAAGATATATTTAGGTTGGCATCCGGTTGTACTCGCTGTTTAAAATTCATGATTTTTGATTTTTCTAGGTTTATTTTTAAGTCATTTTTATCAAGCCATTTTATAATTGTTGTTAGGGTGTTATTTATGTCAAGTTTTAGATCATTTATGTCAGTACCGGTAAACAATATAGTACTATCATCAGCAAATAAGGTCATATGGTGCATTGTAAGAACATTACATAACGAACGAACATTATAGAACGTTACATTACTTATATTACTACTTACATAATCCGAGTGTAGTTAATATCAACTAATGAACAAACACTAGGTCACTGACAAGTAGAAAATATACTTTTGATATTATTTTTAAAAGAGGTTCTTTTATTGAGATATAAGTAAGACTATACTAAATATATAAACTAAACTAACCTAAAAACAAACTAACTATAAAAGGGCATCGAAAAACTCCTCAACGCTGTCAGCAGGTAAAGTGCCCAAGAGACTGGCAGCGTTGCCGCGTTGTATGGCAACACTTAGCCTCTGGCCAAAGAAAAAGCCAGCCCTTGGGTCAGAGGAAGCGTCAACAAGGCGTTTGGAAATATCCTTAAAAATACTGTGGGCACTAGGACCCCACGGCCATAGAGTTTCAACCCCAAACGGCTCGAAAATATAGTTTCCACAGATTGATATAACAAAATAATATTCGAACGTCCAAACAAACTTTGATATAAACAAAGACATTATTGATACTTCAGACTCATCAAATATTCAACGGCTTACTGTCCTAGGTATCTGTACACTTTTACTTTAATAATAAGTTTAATAATAATTAGTATTATAATTTACTTAAAGTGCCCACTTACTTACTTCTTGGTTATCAACCCTTTCGGTAGACAGTACATTTACCTACGAATATAAGTGTGGTAAAACTCGTGTACATAAACTAAATAAACTTACGCCTTTTTCACATAGAGAGGTAGACAGAGACTCGAGAAGGCAACAATGTTTAAATCCTCCTTTATACGTCATCGAAGTCACGAAGAAGTAATACAATATTAACCACAATGATGACTTTAAAAAGCGACAGTGATATCTAAGTTTGTGTTTCGGCTGTTTCTTCTTAAAACAGTCATTTACGAAAGCTTGGCCCATTGCGTAGAAAGTGTTTGGTAAAACCAGGTTTCAGAAATATGATTCATAATGATATTATTTAAAGAGCTACTGGTTGCTTTAACTAAAACATGAAAGACTTCTTGCCACATTCGAATACTTTTCTTTTAACGCCGATCGGAGCAAAAAAGATTAGTACCACGGCTGCTTATCGTGCTTTTAGTCGTAAAGTCGAAGAAAAGGGTTGTTTTACTATGAGATACCCAACGAAGTGATAAGAATGTTCTTGTAAGAAAGTTTATCAATTTTTGCAGAACGGTCCTTTCTGGCGTATCTTTTGGGAGTTTTATGAATGTCAAAGGCATTTAAAAAAAGGTGTAAAAACGCGCTTAACGAAGTTGAGGGTCACTAAACTTGTTCTTCCCATCATTGCGATATTTTTTTTTGTTCTTGACGATTTCTGCGTACCTTCTAGTAACACAGATATTAAAGATTTAATGCTCTTATGTTTTTATTAATGTTCTCTTAGTACCTATGTCTGTTTTCTAATATACTTAACTGCGGTACTCAGAGATATTTAATGATTACTTAAGTCGTCACTTAGTAAAGATTTGACATACTTTTGTATGACAAAACTGTCAAAACCTTTACTAAGTGATGGCCTAAGTAACCATTAAAGCTCTCTGAGTGCGGCAGTAAGTGTTAAATGTGGTCTACTTTAAATACTTCCATGAGCCCTGATTTATTTAATGCAACCATCAGCACTGTTTTGAGTGTGGTACATAAAGCGCTACCGTAAATCGTGATTTTTTCACCTACACTAATATTATAAAAAGGAAAGATTTGTATTTTTGTGTTTTTGTGTATGTTTGTAATGAATAAACTCAAAAACTGCTGCGCCAATTTCAAAAATTCTTTCACTATTAGAAAGCTACATTCACCTTGAGTAACATAGGCTACTTTTTATTCCTCTATTCCCACGGGAACGAGAACTACGTAGGTGAAACCACGTGACGTCCGCTAGTACCATATAAAGTGGTTTTCCAGCATTATCTTTTGAGCTGAGTTGTATTGTATGATGTACAGAATGCCGAACGTAAAATTGACGGCTTCGTGAAGCATCCGTTTTCACCTTGTATTTACAACAACAGGAAAACGCGAACAAAATCGTAATCTGCTTGCAATTGTCACCTGAAGCGCTTGTCCAGTTCTATTGTAATGTGACAGAATGGCAATTGACGTCACGGTTGGCGCAGTATCGCAGTTTCGCCTACAGGTAGTTTTTCCGGGCCTGGCTGATCGTGTTCGTGAGTTTAAATGTTGCAAAACGCACCCACATTACAGGAGAAAGTTGTAAAGAGGAGCTCTTGGCTAAATAATAGCTGCCACTCGGGTTGATCTTTAGGTTAAGCCGCGCTTGCTTAGGTTGGTCTGTGGATGGGTGACCGCCCATTGCATACGCAAATCACGTTAAGCTGCTCGTCCGGGCTGCCATATATTATATAGATCTTTGGCAGTCGTTACAGATAGTCAGTGACCTGAAAGTCTGACAACCAGTCTTACTGTTGCGAATGGTTGCATAGTTAATAATCTGTGGTTCAATGTCATATGTTTATGGTTAAAACATCAGTTTATGTTATCTGTGGCAATTTGTATCTATGGTTAGATCCAATTAAACCTGTATGGACGAAGACGTATTTTTATTACTCATTACCTGCAAGAGTCTATTTAATCCAAGAAAGACTACACACATTACATAACAACTGGCGACCGTGATACCGTGTTTTCAATAGAGTCGGTAATAAAATACAGTCAGATGGATCTCAAGAAGCTGTCGCGAGAGCGCGAACAGTTACGACGTGTTTTCACCCGGCACGAAATGGCGGCTAACACCATCACTGACTTCGAGTTTCTTCAAGAAAAAATGAAGAAAATGGTGATTCTCGACGAAGCGATTAAGGAGAACATACTTAGCGCAGAAGATTTCGACCAAACATTGTACGAAAAAGAGTGCGACACTTGCGACTCTTACTCAAGAAAATGGCTTGAGTTAAAATCAAGATGGCCGAAAACCGAACGAGTTGTTGAAAATAAACAATATGAGACAAAACCGCATTTAAAATTGCCGAAGCTTGAAATTAGGAAGTTTGATGATAACCCCAAAAATTGGTTGGCATTTTGGAGCCAATTCGAAAAGATACACAAGGATGGGAATTTACAAGCTCAAGACAAGCTGCAATACTTATTACAAGGGATGGCAGAAGGTTCACAGGCGCAAGCTTTCGTCTCAAGTTACCCAGCTTCAGAAGAAAATTATGCTAGCGTAATCAAGACTCTACAGAGGCGATATGGAAGAGAAGAGATACTTATAGAGATTTACGTTAGAGAATTGTTAAACTTAGTATTAAAGAAGGACAGTGTTAGAGTTCAAGTTTTATATGATAAAGTAAGTGTAAACTTACAAATACTTGAGTCATTAGGCATAACAAAAGGTAAATATGAATGTATGCTAGTACCGTTAATTGAGTCAGCACTTCCTGATAAATTATTAATTGAATGGGCTAAACTACCCCTTAACAAGGAGCCAAAACTCAACCAGCTATTAGAATTTATTCGTAAAGAGGTAGAAGCAGAAGAAAGATGCAACTTAGCACGTGTTGTAAACAACATGGACACAGTACCAACTGCTTCATGTTTAGTGTCAAAAGAGGTAAGCACTGAAAAATTCAACGACCAAAAAGATGGTAAGGAGCTTTGTTATTTTTGTGATAAATCTCATAACTCGTTAGAATGTGGTAAAATTAGTGCTATTAGTCTAGAAGCGAGAAAGGAGGCTGTCAAAAAGAAGGGTGGGTGCTATATTTGTCTTAAAAGAGGGCACATGGCAAAAAAGTGTAAAGCTTATGTAAAATGTTTGTCTTGTAGCAAACGGCATCATGTTATTCTTTGTCCTAACATGAAGTCTCAGGAGCCAACCTGTGAACAGAAAAAGAAAACAAATACTGTTAATACTCTAGAAGACAAACCAGATAAACCTGAAAAAATTGAAGTAATTAGTAATTACACAAGTAATAATAGAACAACTTTATTACAGACCTTGGTTGTGAAAGTTTCCTGTAACAACCAAGAGAAGAAGGTGAGGGCGCTTCTAGACTCAGGTTCACAGAGAACATATGTAAAGGCTGAGCTGACAAAAGAACTAGGATTAAAGGTAACTGGCAGTGAAAGTCTTGGACATTCACTGTTCGGAGGTGTAAAGAAGACAGCACAACCACACCGACTCATTGAACTCCAAGTAAGTAACCTAGAAAATACATACCAGACCACAATGACAGCGTTGGAACAAGATGTACTTTGTGGTACATTACCGAAGGTACAAGACCCCAACCTAGCAAAAATTTTACAGAAAATGAAAATTAGTTTGACTGATCCTAAGGAGCAGCTATCAGAAATAAGTTTATTAATTGGTTCTGATTATTTAGGGTCAATTTTGAAATCAAATTTTGTCCATGTAACAGACAGTCTTGTGGCTATTCCTACAAAGCTTGGCTGGACATTACAAGGTCCCATTCAAGGTGTTTATAACACAACAGTCAGTTCTAATTTTGTATCAAACATTCCAGAAGATAGTTTAGAATTTATGTGGAATATAGAAACATTAGGTATAAAAGATCCATATAAAAAGGAAGAACTATCTCAGACCGAAATATTAAAAGATTTCAATGATAAAATTTCAGTAAACAAGGAAGGACGTTATGAAGTAGGATTGCTGTGGAAGGAAGGACCAGAGCTAGAGTCTAACTATGATCAAGCATACAGAAGACTAGTGTCTACAACTAAGAAGTTAGAAAATACAGGAAAACTAGAAGAATACAGTGAAGTTTTGGAACAATGGAAAAAAGAAAGTATTATCGAAGTGGTACAAGAAAATAACAATAATAAAGGCCACTACTTACCTCACCATGCAGTGATCAAACTGGAGAGTACCACAACAAAGATCAGACCAGTATTTGACGCTTCCTGTAAGGACAAGAATAAAAATTCCTTAAATGCTTGTATAGAGAAAGGAACAAACCTTATAGAACTTATACCGAAGTTACTGACCATGTTTAGAACAGGTACTTTTGGAATTATATCTGACATAAAAAAGGCATTCTTGCAAATAGCTGTTACAGAACCAGATCGAGAATATTTAAAATTACTATGGTGGAAGGATCCAAAGACCAGAGAGGAAATAGTTACTTACCAACATGCAAGGGTCCCTTTCGGCGTCGCGTGCAGTCCCTTCATACTGGCGGCTACAATAAACTACCACCTCGATAAAAATATGGATACTTACCCGGAAACAGCAACACGATTGAAAGAATCCTTCTATGTAGACAACTGTGTGACAAGTTTTGATTCTGAAAAAGAAGTTAATAGATTCAGAAGAGAAGCCATAGAGCTAATGGAAAAAGGAAAGTTTGAACTAAGAGGCTGGATGACAAACATACAAGACCAGACAGAAAGCCTGAAAGATGGAGAATCAGTTTCAGTATTGGGAGTACAGTGGAACAGACAGAAAGATGATCTATATTGTACTGTAAATATAAAAACTGTACCTAAAGATATCACTAAGAGAGACTTACTCTCTATTACACAGCAAATATTTGATCCAGTGGGATTCTTGTCACCAACCACATTAGTTCCAAAATTGATAATTCAAAAGGCGTGGATGTTGAATACTGGATGGGATGAGAAGATACCTGTAGAGCTGGAGAAAGAATACAAAGAATGGATAAAAACCATTGACTGTATCAATAGATGCAGAGTACCTAGACACCTCGCAGAAGCTTCACTACAAGACTGCAAGGTACAAGTTCATGTGTTTTGTGATGCGAGTAAGGACGCATATGCTAGCTGTATTTTCCTTCGCACTGAATGGAGAGGAAAAGTAACAGTAAGACTTGTTATAGCCAAAAGTAGAGTGGCACCTATCAAGAGACAAATGACGCTGCCAAGGCTAGAATTGATGGGTGCACTAATAGCCTCTAGGCAATATCAAGAAGTCATAAAAACAGGCCTACTCCAACACTGTAAAGATTACGAAATATTCTGCTGGACAGACTCTGCTGTAGTACTGGCATGGCTGAAAAGACAAGAAACATGGAAAGCTTTCGTCACAAACAGAGTAAAAGAAATATGTACGAACACAAGTAAAGAGTATTGGAATCACATACCTGGTATTTCCAACCCTGCAGACTTACCGTCCCGTGGCTGCAACACGAAGAAGCTGCTAGAAACCCAATGGTGGTTGGGTCCACAATGGTTATACCTGAAAGAAAAAGAATGGCCAAAGAGTTTTAGTACATTAACAAAAAGTGAAAAAGACGTTGTAGAGAGTGAACAAAGCAAAAGCACATCAGTACACATAGAGATAAATACAGAAGATTTCAGCAATAGATTATTGTATTTCAACAAATATACTAAGATAGTAAGATTAGTGGCAAGACTATTAAGAATGAGCCTTAGAATCAGAAAGGAATACAACATTTCTTCTACTCATATAGGATATGAAGAGTACAAGAATGCTGAAGAAACACTAATAAAGTTAATACAAAAAGAGTCATACATTAAGGAGATCATGAATAAAAAGCTGAAAACTACAGAAGAAGAAGGTATTCTAAAAATAAGGACAAGGTTAGAATACAGTAATGAAAACAGAGACTTCATATATCCAATATTATTACCAGGAAAAAATGAAATTGTGAAACGGATGGTTCAACAAAAACATGAACAGATGAATCATGCTGGATCTTCAACCTTGATGACTAGTTTAAGAAATAATTATTGGATAACAGGAATTAGAAGATTGTCAAACAAAGTAGTATCGCAATGCATAATCTGCAAGAGGTTTAAAGCAAAGCATTATGAAGTTCCAGAACCACCTCTTCCAAAGGATCGGATTTGCAATACTGCAGCATTTGAAGTAACAGGAATAGATTTAGCAGGACCACTCTTTCTGAAAAATAATAACAAGTGTTGGATTGTTCTGTTTACATGTGCAGTCTACAGGGCAATACATCTAGAACTCACCGACTCCGTGTCAACTGCTAGCTTCATAATGGCATTACGAAGATTTATAAGCAGGAGAGGGAGGCCGAGAATTGTCTACACAGACAACGGGACAAATTTTGTAGGCACTGCCAACCTGCTGTGTGATGTGGATTGGAAGGAAGTAGAGAATTGCTTCGACATTCAGTGGAAATTCTCCGTGCCAGCAGCTCCGTGGTGGGGAGGTTGGTGGGAAAGGCTTGTGAGAGTGGTGAAGGATATGCTACGCAGGATATTGGGGAAAGCTTCAGTCGACTGGGTAGAGCTTTCAACTATATTATGTGACTGTGAAGCAACAATCAACAACAGACCTTTAACTTATGTGGAAATGGGAGACATGAGACCTTTGACACCCATGTTGTTCCTTCAAGGTTTACCTACTAATGAGACACCAGACTTAGATCAGATTGATCACAAGAATCTAAATATTCGATTCAGATACCTACAACAGTTACGAGAAGATTTCAGGAAAAGATTTAGAAGTGAATATTTAGGATTATTAATAAGTAAAGGAAAGGAAACCAGAAGGGAACCCAGAGTCGGAGAAGTAGTTTTGGTAGAGACAGATTCCAAAAGATTGCATTGGCCTATTGGCATAATAAAAGAGGTTTTTGCAGGCAAAGACGGTTGCACGAGGTCAGCTAGAGTGCAGACAGCTTCAGGTGAAAAGGTAAGACCTTATCAAAAGTTATATCCTCTAGAAGTCTCAGTAGCATCTCAAGAATGGATGAACAACCTCCCTGAGAGCATTGGTGCCAAGCTCGGCCCAGAGCTACAGCATATGGAGTCATCAGATGCTGATGATGGTAATCAGTGTCCTACATCTGCCCCCCCTTTATCGACTAGGTCGGGTCGTACAATAAAACTACCTTTCAGATTCTTAGACTGTTTATTTCATAGTATTCATGGTTGAGTTTCGGTTCCTTTTTTTTTTTGTTTGTATAAAGTTTTGATCTCCATCTGAGATTACTTACAGTGTATTATACTTGATTGTTTAGTACTTACACTCATTAAAGAATACTCATTGTTTCTAAGTGCTGTTAATGAGTCTGTGCATTAAGTATTAATTTTAGAATAGCTAGATACAATGTTTGTGATTGTATAACGTTTATACCTAGGTACACTTATTCCATTGTGCCCTGGGAGTGATGTTGCGAATGGTTGCATAGTTAATAATCTGTGGTTCAATGTCATATGTTTATGGTTAAAACATCAGTTTATGTTATCTGTGGCAATTTGTATCTATGGTTAGATCCAATTAAACCTGTATGGACGAAGACGTATTTTTATTACTCATTACCTGCAAGAGTCTATTTAATCCAAGAAAGACTACACACAATACATAACACTTACCAAAGGGTTTCGTATTACCTAGGAGGTTAGATAGGCAGTCGCTCCATATAAAATACTGGTATTCAGCTGCATCCGGTTAGATTGGAAGCCAACCCAAATATAGTTGGGAAAAGGCTAGGCAGATGACACAGAAGAAAGTCCTGGTGGGGAAAAAAATCTTGTATTTGAGATATGAAAGAAAAAAAAAATTATACATCCAAAATGTTGTCCCCGCATTTAATTTTTTTTTTAATATTACTCTCTTTGGTAAATCTTAAAAATGTTTACCTCTCTCTACTGCGATTGTCCAGTTCAATTTCCCAGGTACCGCCCACAAAATAATTTCGCCTTATTCCGATTGACATGAACAATCCGGCTTTTCCAACATAAAATATGGTTTTCCCTCCCCTTAATGACTATTCGACCTCCTCTGCCTCAAAAATACGTTAAGTCCGTCCCAGCTAAGTGATGTTGGTCGTTAAGGCATAGCCAGATAACTGGAGAAAATAAAGTGGAGTATTAAGGGGAAGACCTCTGCTGGGTGCCAATTATCATAACATGATATTGCTGCTTTTTACCCGACTATTTGGGACTAACCTTGGCTTTAAATCTCAGAGAAGATAAGTAAGTTATGTAGGTATGTTTTTTCTTTGAAATGTGAAAAAGATTTTGTCTTTAAGCTCACCAAGTTTTCTTTTACTTTTTATTTAAGAATTTTAGCGATGCTTTTGGCTTATACTTATCAGATTGAATTATGAGTATAAATTCAGGAAAATCAAAACAGATTTGCTTCGTGAAATAACGATATTTTTACTATGTGTCGTCATATTTTCTATTAGTATCAATGTTGTTTATTTAAGCTTGTCTAATTACTCGTAATTCTCATAACTACGAGTATCTATAATTCTACCTAGTTCTATTTAGCATACAAATAGGGATGTTTACTGACTTAAAAAAATGTGATTCTAATTAGTCTTTGTTAGATTATCGAAAAATATTGGATGCATATTTTTTGTTTGACCAAATCAATAAAAGTTGACGAAGTTGGTGACGTCACTGACCGCTAAAAAATCATACTAATGTCTTAGAGTATGACGTCACACGAGTTTTCAAAGCTCTGTATCGTCTTCATTGTTTGTTTACGTGAAAAAAGAAAAAATACGTGTTCAATAGTTTTTGGTAATCTATGTGATGGGCTTATTTTTCCCTTGGTAAGACTGGTTGTCAGATTTAGGGGCCACTGACTACCTGTAACGACTTTCAAAGATCTATAAATGTCAGCCAACAGCTTAACGCGCTTCCCGAGGCACGGACCACGTTTCACGGACCAGCCTAGGCAAGCACATCTTTACCTGAATATCAACCCTGGTATTATTAAGCCAAGAGTTTCTCGGAAAGATAGTTAATATCTTCCAAATAATGCAATCTATGCTTTGCCCAGACGTAGCGATCACTCCTAATAAACGGTTACCATAAAGTTACGGTCAGCAACAGAAATAGCTCAGCATTTCAAAATTTTATTTAATTGATGTGAATTTTTTCCCGTTAATAAAAAGTTATTGAATAGTATTTCTTAGTATTCGATAACTTTTTCGTAACGTTAATATCTAACAAGTATTTATTAAAAACACCTACTTTGAAACTTGGAGTAGTGTTCATCTATTTCTGATGCTGACTGTTCTCTAGAAAACTGTCAGGAACACGACGCGTTTAGCAATCCAGTCGCATACAGTTTTGTTCCCTAAACGCAAAGAGCATAGGAATAAGTGTATAATTAACCGGTAACCCGGAATCCGGTTAACCGGTTGTATTTTTTTAACCGGTTGTTTTATACGACGTCGTCGTGAAAGATGAACACTTCAACGTGGTTGGAGTGTAAAATAAAGTAAGAATTATGGTTGCCGCCAGTTAAGATGTCAAAAGTGGTCATTGCTATTCCCCTATTATGTTTTGTTTTTTATTTTTATTTTTATACCTCTCTGCTGAATAGGCACAATTATTACATACACACACAAATTGAAACCTTTTTGATTAAAAAACTACTAGACTTGAACTTTTTTTTAAAGTATTACAGTCACTACATATCATAAAATAAAGTCCATCGCCACTGTTCTTCTATCTGTTCGCGATAAACTCAAAAACTACTGCTGTTTTCACCAATGAATAGGAAAGTGGATCTTGAGAAAAGTTTTAGTATATAATTTGAACATGCGGACGAAGCCGCGAGCATCAGCTTGTTATATATGTATGGGTTATGTCGTCAACATTAAAGTCCATTCACTGATAGCATCTTCAGTGCTTGTAATCAAGGCAACAGATCGATTGATACAGCTTTAATTCGTGGCAAGTAAAATAAGTTGTGCTAAAGATGCTATCAATGATTGGACTTTAACTTTGGTAACTCATATTTAGTAAAGGTAAGACTATAGAAAATTATGTCTCATGTTAAACTTGTTTGTATTCACATCAGCTATCAGATCACATAGCAATATAGCATGGCAGCAACTTTGAAAAATAATTACAGTAATTATGAAAGTTGGGCAGGCATTTCAAACCCCTTTACTACCAAATTGATTTTCTCGCATATTGTAATGACAAGCATTTTCGATAGTTGTCTAAAAGAGCTGTACCAAAATAAATATTATCGACGTCGTGAGTTACTTGATTAACAATAATATACCTTAGGACAAAACATTACTAAAACAGCAAACAGAAACCGAACCAGAATCACACATTTCATAAAGGATTTTCTACAAGAGACTTTAAATCTTTCCAAAACGAAACTAAACAAAGCGTCTAATAAATTCTACCTTTAGCATTTATAAATATTTCCACATATCTTTGGAAACCTGCGCTCCGTCTCAAAGAAACCGTTTCGCTTCCACGCTTACAACTCATGTAAATATAACCGTCAGAGGATTTACATACGAACGTGTATTCTAGGAAAATCTTAAAAACTTTTGACTAAACATGACAACACACCATCTCGTCTTGTAACTCCTTAAGGATTAGGCAGAGGAGTAGCTAATAAAACAGCCTCACGAGATATGTTTAAGGCTGAACGCTCAGACTTTTTGTAGTCCGATTCAAATTGTTCGTAAAAAATCGGTGATCGATTTTTTTTGGTCAGATATTAAGGAACAAATTTTAATCGGCCCGACAAAAAGTCTCATGAGATGACGAGAAACAGAGAAGCATCGCAGAAGAAGATATTGGTAGATGAATGATGATGTAAAAGGGGGCTAAGGGGGTGGTAGTTAACAAAAACAATCTAATAAGCAAAAAATATAGCACACATATTTTTTCTTTTTTCGCGTAAACAAACAATGGAGACGATACAGTGCTTTGAAAACTCGTGTGACGTCATATTATAAGACATATTAGTAATAATAATAATAATAATAATATTCCACAACTATCACACAACGCCATCTAGTCCCAAGCTAAGCAGAGCTTGTGTTATGGGTACTAGACAACTGATAAACATACATATATATTTCTAAATACATACATATTATAGATAAATTACACCCAGACACAGAACAAATGATCGATATTAGTATGCATTTCTTGCCGGTGAGTGACGTCACAACTCAAATCTTTGACGCGTTTTATCTTAATATTTTTTATTGATTTGATATACTTAACAAAAAATACGTATCCAATATTTATCGATAATCTAACAGACGGACTAATTAGATTCATATTTTTTAAGTCAGTAAACATTCCTATTCACATTCCGTGGCTGCTGCTAAGAAATCCCTAATGGAAAAATCCAATAACACTTTGCCCAACCCGAGAATCAAATCCAGGACCTCATGCTCAGCAGTTGCAATTGAGTAGCGACCACTAGATCAACGAGCCTGTTTTTAGGGTTTCGTAGTCAATATGGAATATATATATTTAAGCCATGTCCGTCTGTCCGTCTGTCCACGCTATATCTCAAAGATAAGTACTAGAAAGCTGTTATATGGCATGGACTTACAAATGAGTTACGCCGAGATAGTGCTATAGTAAATTATTCTTTTTTTTTTTAGGGTATCTCCAGTACACATTAAAGTGGGGATGATTTTTTTAGGGTATCTCCAGTACACATTAAAGTGGGGATGATTTTTTAAGGGTATCTCCAGTACACATTAAAGTGGGGATGATTTTTTTTCTCGCGAAGTCCATTGTGTGGGATGTCGTCGGATAGGTCTTTAAAAACGATTCGTTTGTGAAATATTAAGTTATAAAGTGCAATTTTTTGCTAGACTCAAGTTTCCCAACCTAAACCACCTATACGGGTTGTGTTTGAGCGTGTGAAAAAATTCATGGTAGTCGAATATAATTATAACGAAAATAAAAGGAAAACTATCACAGCTAAGTAGGCTAGTACAAGTTTACGAGTAATAGTCGACCAACTTATAAAATGGACTTGTATGAAATATTTTCCTATACATAATGTATGGGGTCTCAAAACTGTAAGTTTGTTTTATTTTTACAATAAAAATCATCGTTCGGAGGCAGGTAAGCAAGGGTGGTTAATCAGTTTAGTAGGTTCACATATTTTGATGGGCAACTACGGAACCCCTATATTGTGCGTGGTACGACATGCACTTGGCCAGTTATTATATAATTTACCCATTATCGAATTAAACAACTTTACTAAATGCCACCGAAACCGCTGACACGACGGTCATATTTATATGTCTACAAACGTAAAAATTCATATTCCTAACTTACTATTACACTCAAAAAGACACATATTAGCTATTCCAGACTCTATCCCGTTAAAATAAAGCCTAAAAAGCTAGTTAATTAGCTTCGCTACCCGCATTAGCAAACTTTGCCGCGAATTATGTTAAATAGGTTAGCCAGAAAATGTATGTCAAAGAGATTTTCTGTCGTATGTCGTCTTTTCTGACAGAACTTTCAACGGCAAATAAATGTGAGAGAATTATTTATAATGTTTTTGTTGTTTCAATACATATTTGTTCGGGTACAGGTTTGTGTTGTAGCCTTTGTATTACCTGAAAGAAATGTTTCACTTAAAGGTCAAGAAGTGAATCGGCCTTTGATGTTTATTCCGTACATTGAGCAGATTCTTAGTAAAATCTTTGTAAGAAATTGTTAAAGGAAATGAAGTACTCTAATTCAATGAAAAAGCAAAAGTCTTTCCGTTGGCAATTTGCTTGTATAGTTACCAGAATCAAATTTTTCAGTCTAGACGAACTTCCTTTAGGGACTTATGGTCGGGTCAAATTAGACCAAAAAATAGGGGTGAATTTACATTGATTCCCAATTTTCAGCTGGGTGGAATTAATGTTACCTCAGATGTCTAAATTGATCGGAGTATTAGGGAAGTGATGCTTTTACAACTTATAGAAATATGGTACACAGTAAAATATGAACTTACCAACGTTTACCTGCGGTTACATCCTCGTTAAAGTCTGTATAATGGGTGTAAAACTACTCTTAAAGACGCTGAAAGGCGCTTGTTTTTCTCTTCATAGCGAAATTTTTTTTGTTTTTGACCATACCTTTGGAACCTTCTAGTTACCGAGGTATCTGGGGTCAAAATTCCAACTTTAAAAACGTTTTTAATGTAATAACTTTACTTTAAATACTTCCACGACCCTTTTACAATTTACAGTCACAATGTTTTGATTGTCTAACACACGCAATGGAGTCCTTCGCAATGGAATACATCGTGGTTATTCACCCCAAAAAAAGTAATTTCCCAGCAATTATTATGTTTATTTAATTTTTTGCGGAGTTTTGCTTAGTTTGATGTACAGAATGCTTGGTTCACGGCTTCAAAAAGAGTTCGTTTATACTGGGTGTAATCGACACCGACGCGAAAACGGTTACCACGTGTCAGTCATTTTGAGCTTCGTATGTATTTTGGGATACAAAGTATCCAGTGCTCTTTGTAAGCCTGGTCATTTACCTCTCTGCTTTTCATCGTAATCTGTTCAGCTGTAAAAACGTGAAAGGTAACAAATAGACTGACTGACGGAAATACTCTCCCATTTGTAATACAAGTATGGATGGGATAGAGGGTAAAATATGGACTTATTTCTGGTCGAAAGGTCCCCTTTCATTTGCAATACATCTCAAAGCTATAAATAGATATGAACCTTCGAGTTATGTACTCGTAGTATATTAAAATTTATCTTAATATCACATTGTTGGTAATTCAAGGAACTTTGCTTCCATTTTCGACCGCGGTTCAAATGTTAGGAACATAACTAAGTCTTGACATTTCAACTAATATGAGAGAATTAATTATTATAATTCCAAGATGTGCGGTTTATGTACCAGACATACTTATGTATGTAGTTTGGTCTAGGAATGAGAAAGCTCAGGTACTCTCATCACAAACACATAAAAAAGCATTAACTTAAAAAAAGTAGTTAAAAAACTAAAAAAAACCCGAATGAAAAAACTGAAAAGCAAAAAACAAGCACCTTTTAAATTAAACAAAACTTGGAAGCAGGCGGGGTCTATTCTATTTTCATTTCTTTCATAATTTAATATTCAAATGAACCCCGCCTGCTTCCAAGTTTTATTTAATTTAAAAGGTGCTTGTTTTTTGCGTTTCAGTTTTTTCAGTCGGGTTTTTTAGTTTTAACTACTTTTTTTATTTCCAACTTTTTAGTTCTTTTGTGTTTGTTCTTTCGTTGGTCGCGTAAAATTCTTCGCAGATGATTTAACTTTTGTGCTTGTTTATAGGATTTGTGACTTTGAATTTCTTTTAAACATTTAAGTGTCATATATTTTTGTAATCTTCTTTTAAAACCCTTTATTTTTATACCCTATTCGATGGTCATAGAATTTTGTTTTTTTTTTAAATCCGCGTTATGGCCCCCAAAATCAGCACCATTCTTACATTTTTTTATTTTAATGTACCCAATGACACTCGCACCATCAAGACGAATCTAACGTCGTATATTTTATTCAAATCCCTTCATCCTTTTAGGAGTTATGAGGGAACAGAGAAAAGGACATACATACATACATACTTGCCCAAACAGGAGGGTTATGTACCCTCCTTTTGGGCTTCGCCGCAGTCAGGTGAAAAATGAAGTAAGTCTAATTGAAGGCGCTAACAGCACCGAAACTAGCACCACCCACATCTTATTTCTTTTAGTTTAAAATCACATCAAATTTGAAAAATCTAAAACACTATAATGCTAGTAAATAACCAGTTAAGAGAATAAATTACTTTTTACCGCAAAAAGTGGCCACTTTTATCTTTTATCATGAAAAGTGATTTTAAAAATACTACAGGATATTTATTAGCATGATAGTGTTTTGGATTTTTCAAATGATGATTTGTGATTTTCGAGTAAAAGAAATACGATGTGGGTGGCGCTTCTTTACTGTTAGCGCCTTAAATGTGGTACCTATTACAAAAAAAATTTAAAAGAAGTCGCCTATCTTGATCTCAGGAGAAAGTTGTCTTGCATGATATGAACATGTAATAAAAGGGTTTTTTTTTATTTAGCCCGTATTGTCACACTCCTGAGCAAAGGCATCCCCCCATTCCTCCCACTTCTTACGATGGTGTGCTTCATCTTGCCAGTTGGTGAGAAAGCCATCCAAGGCGTCCCGCCATCTTCTCCTCGGTCTACCGCGACCCCGTCTAGCTGTGTTAGGGCTCCATTCTTGCGATATTCGGGCCCACAGCTGCGGCGGCATCCGGCAGACATGGCAAGCCCTGTCCCATTTCAGTCTTGCAGCTTTATAAGCTACGTCTGCAATTTGCGTTCTGGAGCGCAGTGTGGTGTTTTTTATGCGGTCAGTTAATTTTACATTCAGAATGCTGCGCTCCATCGCTCGTTGGCAAACCTTGAATTTGGACTTCTGGATGTTAGTCAAAGACCAAGTCTGCACCATATGTCAGAATGGGGAGAATACACATGTCCATTAGCTTGTGTTTTAAGGGGATGGGTAAATCGCCCTTGAATAGCTCTTTCATGGACCAGTAGCTCTTCCAGGCGTTTTCAGTGCGTCTTGCCACTTCATTATCTTGTCTCGCCTGGAAGGAGACTACTTGGCCCAGGTAGATGTATTCTTGGACATAGTGTATTTTCTCCCCATTTAAGTGCACGTTGATAGGTGAGCTGTTGGTCATGAGCTTGGTCTTTGACATGTTCATGTTCATAATAAAAAGGGATAAAACGCAAAAGGTGACGGTTTATGAAAGGAAAGGTAGAGAAAGCCAAAGATAAGATAACAATAATAACCCTCCTTTTGGGCTTCGCCGCAGTCGGGTAATAAAAGGCAATGAGGTCACAGAGTAAACACGTGCATTTGGTTTGACTAAAAGCCGATTACATTCGTTAAAAGTATTCGTTGTTGAACAAACCTAAACAGATGATGTTGCTAAATAAAAATACCGTTATTATTATATTATCTGTCTAAAACATCTAACATGTGTATTTAAATATAGGTAGGTACGGGAAATTTAACTTAATAGCCAAATCGCCAAACAATACAGTTTCCCTAATTTTACGATCTATTTCAAGACACTAAACTGTTTACAGAACAAAGAGATAGTTTCTCATAACTGGCATAATCGCCTTACAGACCATACTATGATATTGCAGTATTTAATCCTCCGCAATATACAAAGCCTCAAACGGCAGAGAGTCACCCTCCACCAGCTTACTGCATCGCTACAAAAATAAAACGCAGTTTGTGCGATATCACGATATTCGCTGGAATATTTGTAGGAATATCGGGATATTGGTCGTTTGACAAGAGTTTCGTGAACCTGCGTTTTTTGGACGATGCTGGGTTTTTTACCCAACTACGGGGAAGTCAAAAGGAAGGGTAATGATTTTCGAAGTCTATGTATGTATGTATGTTTGTATGTTCCACCATAGCGCCTAAACTACTGAACAAATTTTAATAAATGAGATGTCAATAGATTTGTAAGAATAGCCCGTGTAATATAGATTATCTAAATTTTATAAAAATAAATTAAGATTTAAACGTCAGATTCTAACATCGAAAATAAAATTGAAATAAACCATAACACATTTGGTTTTGAATTAAAGGTCTCGCACATTGGGCTGCGGGATGTTGTAAGAGATACCGCGGCCTTGACATATAGGGCTAAGAAGGAACATGGGTAGTTTTTAGTCAGTAGAAGTCTGACACTCCCTTTTGCTCTGCCCAAGAGCGGGAGGGGTTATTTGATGATTTCCCAACCCTAAAAAACAAAAAAAAAACATATACGTTTAGAATACAGTCAAACAGTTCTTGCGTTCTAGTCTATGTGTTATTTACTCGCATTATGTAAATAACAAACCACATTAAGTGGAATATATAACATTATGAAAGTAATATACTATTACGTATTTATTAATAACACACAAAAATAAAATTCAAATAAAAAAAGTTCAAAAAACTAAAACCCGCCTACGAACAAAATCGCAGACTAATAAAATCGCGGTCTTAAAAGTAGGAAACTAGACAATCATTCATAAATCAATTTCCCGGTCTTGAGCAGAGCGAAAAGGAGTGTCAGACTTCTACTGAATAAAAACCACCCATGTTCCTTCTTAGCTCTTTAAGTCAAGGCTGCGGGATCTCTTACAACATTCCGCAGCCCCGACAGGCGTCTGCCCTTGCGGGCCCCATCCTTGTTGCTGACATCTCTTTGAGGCGCGCGTGGAACACGAACGCGCCGTCGACACGGCCTGTCGTCGTCATAAGACGGACGGACTGCGAGCTAGCCCATCACTCACCGTCCACAGGCCCGCGTCTACGGTGGCCCGAAGCCATCACGTGGCCCCCGACGCCCGGAGCGTCTCCCGCGGGGGTAGAGGACACTTAGACGAACAAAAAATGTCACAAAACATGGTACCTCAAAGTGTCACGTTATCGAGATATTTGAAAGTAAAGATACAATTACCACTAACAAATTTGACCTTTGACGTGTTTATAGGCGTTGATTATTATTACTACTGTTTATTGAAAGAGAATATGTACAGTAAGGCAAGACAAGTGCATGGGCACGCTAAGGATTGTATTTCTGTGAGCGCACGGGCGAGCGTTCATGCGTTTGTATGTGTAAGTGGTCTTGCTCTATACAGTAAGCACACCACAGCCACAGAGATCGCTATCGTATCATGTCGTCGGCGTAGTCGCGTCGGGCGTCGCACTCCACGAAATAGCACAACAAAATATATTTCCGTCTCTTTCGTTATAATCGCAGCAAACGCATTATTTAATGAATTGCTAAAATTCGCGTATAACTAACAAGTGTCGATAGCTGTTTGGGCTAAGCAGTGGATCTACGATCAATGAGGTCCGAGTTCAAATCTCACACACCACAAGATTGTGCTTTTTGTTTTTGTAATATTTTTTTTCTTTTTGTCATTGTAAACCCATTAAAATACTTATTTTATATAAGAAGTTAAATATATAGGATATAAACCCAACGTATTATTATTTACTATTTATGTGGTTGTGATTATGTTATCACTTCGGTTGTTTGTTGGGTGGTAAGGTAGAAAAAAAGTCGTGTTTAATGACAAGGCATTGTTTTATTCGTCATAATTATTTATAAAATTAACTAATTAACAATCATGAGAATTGTGACGTCAAATCCTACCTAAATAAAAACAGTTCTCTTGTAATCGTTCATAAATCATAACATTTTGATTGTATACCCACTAAGTCAATTCTTAACGAGGAAAAGATCATTTTATCACAGAAATATAATTGAATATACCCACTTATTATAGATAGAGTTTTTTGACAAAACTTTTTTTGTAACGTCACAATGAATGTCGTATTGAGGTTTTAGCTTAATTGATCATTTTCTTGAAGAAAAGAAGATTGAAACTAAACCTTAAACTTGGTAAACTTAAGATTGGTAAATAATTACGGATAAGTTATTATCATCAAATATGTTATTACACGTTTAATTATTAAAAACAAAACATTTCTGAATTTTTATATTTTGTAGAACCCCCATTATTTTCAATGCAGTAATGAAAACGTTTGCGCATAGACCTCATAATATTATAATATTATTTGACTTGATTTAAAGGTCTTGTCATCTGAAAATATGGTAGTATTCCAGTAAAAATCTAAATAATCCCGTGCGAAACGTAATCATTCTTGATTATATCTATTTGTCAGGAAGGGTTTTTTAGCTGGTCTTCTATGATGCAAGCCTTTAGCTTGGAGGGCACGGAGAACAGTTTGAGATGAGGTGTCGAATAATTCCGCGAAGCGTCCCGTAGGTGTGAAACCATATTTTATTGACCATAATTATATTATTATGTCGTCCCCGCCGTCGCTGCGTTTCACTAATAAGCGACGGCCTTCCACTTCGCTGTCGAATAGCAAGGCGACCCTCTTCCTCGTATCTTTGATTCAGAGACTAACAGTATTCTTCTAAAACAAAACAAAGGTGATATGAGGCGGTTATAATAAAATACTAAAGACTTCATTCGCTCTGCATTTATGAATCCAATAATAAACACTAATTATTTATCTTTTAAACCTCATGATGAATTTAAAAAACAATTAATGAATTCATTATGTCACCAAACGATATTATCTTTATTTCTACTAACAGTTTAAGTTACAATTCTTAAATATAATACTCACATTTATTCCGGTTTTTCCTGATAATTGTAATCTATTAACATCACTTTTAAGCGGAGCAATAATAGTCGCCCTCGCCTCAATATTAATATGTGCCTGCATTTTGAGAAATATCAACAACAATACTGCTATCTAATAAACCACACGTCACTAATCAACAACTATAACCCAATCGACAACGTTCATCCAGTAACATATTCATAAAACTCATGTCTACCTCACAGAAATTATAATTCTTGACTTATTTTTCTATGATCTACCTTTCAAACTTTACGAAATGGGTGAACAAAGCGAACAAGTAAGAAGTTCGTAAAGAAATATTATTATAAATAGAAATAAAAGAAATATTATGTTCTTTATCTTGATAAAGAGTATAATATTTCTGTTTCATTACCTCCAATCAAGTAAATACTTACAAAAAGTGTAAAACTTTCTGCGTGAGATTAGAACGCACTACTTACTGATTAACTATAGATCTATCCGAACGCGCTAAACCGCTAGGCCATCGTGACTTTTATTAAAATGTTGAAATTATGAACCACAATCAGTTGGTGACGACAATATCTGTCGTGAAAGTAAAAGGTCGTAAGTCCAAACTAAACGTCAAGCTATTGCTTTGTGCGGTCGCTTATCCACTTTAGTAACCGACCGTACATTACATACTACTAGGAGCACAAAAAAACAATTATTTGACATAATATAGCGTTTCATTGCGATGCAAGCTTTTTACTAAATGTTAATAAAAAGTACCAACGATGCCTCTAACATATAATTTTTTTAATTGTAAGTAGGTATTGATGTTTGTTTTGGCTAATGTCCGAAACGGCTTGGCATATTTTAACCGGACTTTTACTGACAAAGGGACAACTTTTATTTTGGAAAAACAGTGAGGAAATTAAAAAAATAAATTTAATTAAATTTAAATTAAATTTCGTAATAAAATTGAAACTTCGATTCAAATAGGGAAGTTTTGGATAAAATATTTGAAATTAGTTTAGCAACGTAATAGTTTTACTGGCTGGTTTGAAATATTACTCGTCTTTTTTAACCTAGATAGTGTCGGTGTTTTGTACCCTGTACCTGACCATTTTGAGAAGAAACAGCCGAAATCAACTCAGAGGTCAACTATCCAGATAAGTGTCTGAGATGGTCTTTTGAAGGAACAACCACACAGATTTAAGTAAACCTGTTCTTTCAGTACAAGCATTTGTCAGTTATCGTGTGGCTCGACTTAAATTAATGATTATCCATGTTTTGCCTTAAATTTTAATTATAATGTGTGTATGTTCCAATTTTGCATGCTTGTTCGAGTAAGATATGGTGTAAAGCGCGCAGGTCGGCGTAAAGGACGCAGGTCCTTACCGGACACGGCTGTTTCGGGAGGTACCTGCGACGAATCAGGCGGGAGAATACGCCCGGGTGTCACCACTGTGAGGATCGGCCGGAGGACACGGTGGAGCACACCATGGTAGGGCGAGGAGGAATGGGACGCCGTCGCCTGCTTCTGCGAAGTATTGATGCTAGCGAAGGAGGTGGCGGAACGTGAGAGGGAGAGAACCTCACGTCTCAGCCGCTGGGTGAGACGCTCCGGGCGTCGGGGGTCACGTGACGGCTTCCGGCCGCCGTAGACGCAAGCCTGTGGACGGTGAGTGATGGGCTAGCTCGCCGTCCGTCCGTCTTATGACGACGACCGGCCGTGTCAACGGCGCGTTCGTGTTCCACGCGCGCCTCAAAGGGATGTCAGCAACATGGAAGGGGGGCCAAGGGCCGACGCCCGTCGGGGCTGCGGGATGTTGTAAGAGATACCGCGGCCTTGACATATAGGGCTAAGAAGGAATATGGGTGGTTTTTAGTCAGTAGAAGTCTGACACTCCTTTTCGCTCTGCCCAAGAGCGGGAGGGGTTATTTGATGATTTCCCACCCACCAAAAAAAAAAGGGGGCTCGACATCAACGAACAATAAACAATAACGTGGATAGTTAGGGCAGGTTGCTTATAGTATTTAAACAGCCAGACAATAGTTAAAAACATGATAATAATTGTGATGTTCAATTATATTTATAGTTAACAGTAAATTAAAACCTCATAACAAATAGCAAAAGATTTAAATATTTTTTGTATGATTATAGGTAATAGAATATAGTTTGGGCGGTAAAAATAATAAACTTTCTTAACAACTTATCCATAGAATAAGTAATAATCCCTTATTTTATAAGAAGATGAAAAATATTTCACGTTTATAATTATTATGTTGGATTCAAACAAGAACTTTTAAGTAATTAATTTATAAGTAACGATAGGAAGAGGCACGCCGATTTAGTAAATTAAAAAGAAAAAAACGTTTCTACGGAGATCAAGTTTAAAAGTAGTTTGGAAACCCGCAAGAAACTTGACAGTTTCAGTCTTGAATAAAGCCCCACGAAAATATCTCAAAACCAAAAATTAAATCACAAACATGATTGAAACAGAACCAACACGTCCGACATGATTGATGGTCCCCCTACAAGGGTATGATATTATGTTAACTTTGAGGAATTTATGTGACAACCGTAGTAACGGGTGGTGTTACGAATTAATTACCACGTTCAAGGGCTGCGGTTAATTAAACAGGTAACGGAACCCATGACGTTGGTTTACCACCAAATTATACGTGTGTTAATTACATATTAGGGTGCGCGGTAAAAACGTTTTGAGGAAATTTTTCTTGTGGAAAAATATTTAGTTTGTATTTGGTTTTGCTGTTACTAATTATAAATGGTACACGTCTCGTATAGTCTAGTGGTTGGAAACACAACTGCTAAGCTTTGGATCTTAGGTACGTTTCCCAGTTATGGTGAAATGTTATTGAGTATTTCCATCACGAATTTCTAGTTTGGAACCACCAGAATGTGTGCCTGTTTGATAGTAATAAGCTCACTCCCTATTAAATGAGAGTTAAACATAGCTGACGTTATGTGGGATTCCTATAAGATTAGTCACGGGAAATTAAATTTATACATTTAGCAAAATTCTGAATCGATGTAAGTATTGTTTCCAAAATCTAAAAACGTAAAACGTTAATGGATAGAGTACGAGCAGCGTACATATTTCATTGTTCGTGACTTTTTTTAATGAGACAAGCCCGCCAAAGTACTGTAACTCCCAAACTACTGTAACTCCTGTTAGCCAGAATCAACAGTGGCGCCCACAAGAAAAGCGCCGAGACAATGCAGCTCAACGAAGTCCCAGAGAAACGATTTAACTGTATTGGATCCCGCAACGAAATTAATCAGAAAAGATTAGCGCAAGAGTAGGAAAAACATAAATTGTTCGTGACTGTAAGTATATCTGCTCCGAGATTACACCTGTGACGTGATGGAACAATAGTTAGGACTGCAGGTTGTTCGAAAGAGGTACGGCGACCTCGGACACAAAGGGCCAAGAAGGAACATGGGTGGTTTTTAGTCTGTAGAAATCTGAGGCCGCAATTTCAGTGCAGCGGGGTGTTTAATGGAACTGTCCTTGTAACGCCCCACTGCACGCTGCAAGAAACGCTTCATTGAATTTGCGGCCTGACACTCAATTCTGCTTCGCCTAGAGCCGGAGAAGTCATTTGATGATTTACCACATACCAAAAAAAATGGTACAATAGGTACCGAATGGATTTAATGTTTTTCATAAAATATATGCAATGATATTAAAACTATAGATACGTTGTCCGCCCTCAAAAATAACAACATGAAATGAAGCCAATTGGTCACATCACGCTTAGTTACGCACCTACCTCTCGCGCGATGCTACGTTTGTTCTTAATTTAAATCGTGTGTGTAAACCTGAGCAAAACATAAAGAAAACAGGCATCAACAGGCATCCCGCTGTACGGTGTCATATTTTTTTTTCCCTTTCTTTACGCGTAAAAGTAGTTATATAATATTTTCGCCGTTTTGAAGCGCCGCCATGTTAGTTCATGACGTGTGTATATGTATATAATACGTCATTGATCATATTATGTGCTAAATATGAACTAAGCAGGGTGTATTGAAAAATTGTTTCCATGAAACTAAGCGCCTCACAAAAGGTATTTACAAGGCATATGTGATTAGCAACGCCGGGTGAGGACGACCTAGAAAGAAATACACTGACCTTAACGGTAAGGTTCTTCAGAACATACAGGTACGTAGTACTCGCAACCGGAGTCACTGGAGTGGATGAACGTGGACGAGCCCAAAGGAGTATTTAAGGCCCTTAACATCTCCCGTCGGGGCTAAGGGCCACGTCGGGGTTGCGGGTTGTTCGAAAGAGATACCGCGGCCTCGACACAAAGGGCTAAGAAGGAACATAGGTGGTTTGTAGTCAGTAGAAGTCTGACACGCCCTACCGTTCTGCCCAGAGCGGGAGGAGACATTTGATGATTTCCCAACCCCCCAAAAACAAAGGACCGTAACATGTGGCGTTCTGTCGTTTCTGTCTACCCCTATGAGAAAGACGTGAACTTATGTATGTATGTTCTAACAACATTTTCTGGAAAAGAAAATCCTCGAAATTCTTGTTCGTGATTTGCTTTTCTACTGCTAAGTTAATATCACATTGTTTAAGGTACAATAGATTATGTTAAAGTTCAAGTGTTTCTCTGAAATGATGAAAAGTATGAAAGCTAAGTATTTCATAATGAACACTAATTCCTTACGCGAAAGTAGCTGATAGAAATTTCTTGGTAATGATGGTTATTTTGTTTTAATTTAAGTTGCATTGTTTTAATATTAACAAAACACTTTATTAAGACAGCTTATCAGTCTTGTTTGTTCAACTTAATTCAGTGTTATTTTATCCCAGTCGATGTTATATTTTCTAATAATTAATTTTTTATACAATTATATTTTATTGTTAACTAGCTGACCCATGCAACTTTGTCTGCGTCACAATAAAATATAGCTTACAACCTTCCTCGATAGATCGACTATCCAACATAGTAATATTTTTTCAATTAGTTTTCTAATGTGGAAAGAATTTTCAAAGTCGTCAGAGTAATTTTTGAGTTGAATCGTAACAAACATAAAATCTAATCTTTCCTCTCTATAATATTAGATTAGATTACCTTAGAATATATTATTAAAGTGAGAGTTACTATAGGTACATATCATCAATTTTATACTTAGTTTTGTTTCTTTTTTTTAATCGATTTTATAATGTAGATTTATTGCTTACCTTATATTGTGAATGTTGTGCATGCCTGTAAGTGATATATTTACACAGCACAGAAGACTTACGATTAATTGTGACAATCTTTGTAAATATTTCGTTGCCTTGCCTCAATAAATAAATAAATCATCAGCCACTGTAGGGACTCAGGCCTCCTCTCTAGGAGAGGGATGGGCTATAATCCACCACGCGGGCCCAGTGCGGATTGGTAGATGTCACATATCTTCGAATTTTTGGTTCTAAGATATGCCGGTTTCCTCACGATGTTTTCCTTCACCGTGATGTTTTGCATGTTTTCCATCGCATAGCATTCGCCAATGTTAGACAGGCCAATGTAACAGCTAATCGCCATGTATGGGAAGCAGCACATTATTTTCTAACCTTTGAAAAACTAAACATTTTGCTGCAAGCAAGTCACATAGTCAAGTTGTAACCTATACAGGTAACTTCACGTGTGACGTCACTCGAGTGTGACCAAACTGTCATAGCTTGTTGCGAGCTCGAACGTGCCGGCTAACTTAACTTAGACTTTAACTTAGCTCTACTTGTTTTTAATAAATAAAACATTGGGAGATGTAATGATATTGTAGGTGCTAAGGTTAAAAAAATTATTTTCTCAAAAATAAATTACGGTGCTTTGTTTTGTGTTTTTGTAAAGTACAAGTTGTCCAGAGAAGCTCGTGGCTTAATAATAATATCCGCTTGGATCATTTTTCAGGTTAAGCCGCGGTTGTCAAGGTTCGCCTATGGATGGGTGACCACCTATTACAGACCGAGTCTTCTCCGTACCTCAGAAAGCAATTTAAACCATATCCCGGTGGTTATACATCTTTGACAGTCGTGCGGCCACTGTTGTTTTTGTGAGGGATGTCAGATGTTTGGTATTAGTGTGGAGGGCTGGTCACATTACGAACGACTTTTTCGCAGCAAGGCACGCTCGTAATTTCGTAGGGTAACTATACGATTCAAATAGTATGGACTGTCCAGCCCGACTTTTCATCACCATACAAAATTATGTTCGGGAATGTGCGAATTACAACAAAAAAAATTGATTGGACTAAAAAAATAAAACACTTTGACCTTAGTTTTGTTACTCGTCAGTTACTTGTACGTCTTGTAGAATTATTTGCCAAAAAATTAGAACGATCACATGTATTTTAATATGGTTTAACTCGTTAAAAGAATTTTTTAGAAGTGTGTTTTTTCTATCGAGTACAAACTATGTCACTAGAGTGTATCCTGAAGAATATAATTTATTTTTATTTTGTTTACTACAGTGTGTCCATATATTTTAACGCATTATAAAACTCGCGTTAAGCTCCTGTTGTCCCCTTTGAAATCCAAAAATAAGCCTTTTCATGGTCATCTATCATGATCTTTAACATTATTAAAAAAGATACATAGTTCGTTTGTTTTGGTTCGCACGAAGATATATTAGGGAATGGACAATGGCCTCTATTGAAATCTTAGCTGGCAGCAAGTGTAGTTTTAACTTAATTATGTAAACCGAGGTGTGTAGTAGTTATGACTTGCCTTATATGGAGGGAAGTGGAAATAATGCTAATCTTTCGTCGAGCTCCATTTGATTATCTCGGCGCTTTTCTTGTGGTATGTATCTCGCCACTGTTGATTCTGGCTTACAGGACTTACAGTGGTTTGGGAATAGTGTGGCGGGCTTGTCCCAAATAAAAAAGAGAAAAATAATCCGTGCCTTGTAAAGTTCTGACGATAATTGGCTGGTGTTGTTAATGATGGTGGTGATGTTTTTAATCAAAACATAATACCACGTCCCCCCAAAGAGTCAGGTGAGCCTATTTCCATTAACCGGGCACAAATTCAGACATTTTTTTTAAAGGTTGCCCCACACTAGGCATTTCTGCTGTATCGTGGGTGTGTTTACAAACTTTTAAACTCCCTTTCAGACCCGGAACAATTCTCTGTAGGCCAGACAAATATTTGTTCCGTGCGGGGATCGAATCCGCGACACGCAGCGCAGCAGTCCAATCGCTTAGTCACTGCGCCGATAGCCAATTACACATTGCCCGACTCGGGAATTAAATCCAGGACCTTATGCTCATCCGTCACGCTTGCGACTACTACACCAACAGGGCACTGTTTTTAATCACTATCTTTCTATTGAATTTTAAACCGTATATCTACAATATACGGTTCAGTTTGATTGTTAGAGCAAAACTATATGGAAACTACTTAAATTATATAGCCTTCGTAGTTCCCAGAATATTACTCTATCAACAAAATTACCAATCCATGTGTGGAGATCATTGACCCCATTTACTGTTTTCACTTAGCAATCACTTATTATGTCAGCAATATAATAATCGATACCGATATTCCAATTTGTTCTATCACAGACGATTTTGGACCTTAACTGCATGTCATAGAATCTATATTAATGTGGGTATAGAAATATGTAATCAGAGTTCGAAAGTCTATTTCATTATATGAGAAGTAACTAGATTTCGTTTCAATAGTTATCCATATAATTATATAGTGCTAAAAGGTATTTGGAAAAGACCTCCATTACTGAATTTGTTTAGAAGTTAAATTAATCTGCACTTACTCATCACATCCACCATCAGTATGTTGGGATCGGCTGAATATCTGTATTTTACATGGAACGACTGCCTATTTGACCTCCACAATCCTGTTAGTACTTGTACCTTTTGGTTTGACTGGTTGTCTGACTTTCGGGCTTCGGTGTGTCGACTCAGTCGAAAGTCGAAGCCAACGGCTTAACGTGATTTCCAAGGCAAAGAACTCGTTAAGTGAAGCACGGTCACCCGTCCACAGACTGACCTTGGCAATAACGACTTGACGTTGTAGATCGACCGCTGTAGCTCTCATTATTTGGCCACGAACTGCTCGCCTAAGCCTGATCTGCCTAATACGGCCGTAACTATCGAAGGAAAAAACCCGATTAAGTAGAAATAACAAGACCCAAATTGCGGTTTCGTTTTTGAAAAACAATATGCAACAGGATTTTTGGAGGACTGCTATTTCTGTTTTGAGTTACTTTGCTTATAAGGATTGTTCTCCAAGTCTAAAATATTTAGATATACTATACTATATTATATGTCTAGTTTATAATTTCAAAACGGCCTGGTTTTTTCACATTTTATTTATATCATTAGAATCGCAAGAAGAAGAATGCGAATGAAGAAAAATGCGCCTTATTTTCAAATCTCAAACAGGAAAAATTCCAACTATGAAAATTGAAATTCCTGGCTTGCCGGAAAGTCACCTACCTAGAAACCTACCTCTTAATAACAATAAGTCTTCATACAAAAAGCCGGCACGCCCCCCTCTTTATACAGGGGTAGATTAATATTGGATTTAATGAAAACCTTTAGAGTAACATAAATCACGAGGCCATTGATGGCCGGGCTTATTAGTCGGGACAAAGACTGTCACGATTTAGAGGTTTTCAACATAAATATACCAGTAATAGTAAGATTTATTGAATGTTTCGGCCTATGGACTTAGTTGTAGTTGAATAGAAATTTAATGTAGCTAATGGTTATTTTACTAAATTGAAATTACTTTGGAAATTAGCTTAAAATATTCAACTAAATCATCATAGTGATATCGTGGAAAGTTTCGGAAGGGAAACGCTACTTAGTTAGACTGTACACGAGGCAGGAAGATAACTTACATAAGAGAAACACTTGGCAAAATCAAATCAAATTCTTTAAACTCCTTTAAAGAATTTGATTTGATTTTGCCAAGTGTTGCCTTTGCCTGAAAAACACAAATATAATCATAATTATAATAATATTATTTGCCGACGCCACTAAAACATAAACACAAAATCATGAAAAACACGATGAATTATGTAATCCCTTTCCTGTCCTGTCCTTGGGAAGCCACTTCCGTCTCATAAATCGTTAAGTTTTTAATCTTCTGCCAGTAACAACCTCAAGGTGTTCTGTCTGCTATACCTTTGCCACGTGTGGGAGTTCCGTCATACTTGACCTCAACCTACAATGCCAAATGTATCGCGCAATATTGTATGTAACGATTTTTAATATACAGAGTTGATATGAGAAAGGGACATTAAATTACACTACGTATACTATACGTGTTTAGTATAATTCGATACGGTACAAAAATAAAAAACACCAAAAAAGAGGATTTTTTTTTCAAATAAACTCAATAACTTACAAATCAGAGTAAAACACAAACATACTTTATAAATAAATTTAACTGACCTTAGATACCTAGGTAACAAATTGGCAACGTCGCACGCGCGCGTCGCGTCAATGTGGCCGGGCGGCGCAACACAGTGACCTATTTATATTTCTTTTACGCGCAGGATGTTTTGCTATGATTGTCACTGTCGTAGTGAAAGTGCACGTGTGTGTATTATATTTTGTTTCCTTGTTTGCGTTGCCGTCTTTTAGTGAAAAGATACATCGTGTTCAAACGGGGCAAAAACTTAAAAAATCATTTGCGACTAAGCTACTGCTCCTATTAATTGATTTTTGTTACAGAGCTTGAAAATGGTACCTAGTTTATGCTGTTTAAAGGAAAGCCTCTCTGTCGTATCAACTTTGTATATGTCGGAAGGTCAGAATAGACTACATAGCCTTCGAACCCCATTTTATGCCGCATTTACAAGTAATGCAAACAAATGCACTGTTTTTATTAAACTAAAAAATTAAAATAACTTTAATTTACAACTTAACACAATGACACGGGGTACAGAAAGAGGAGCTCAACTCCACTGCGATCAGACACTGAATGTCGCCCTCGCCGCAAACTCAAAACATCACGACTCGGTAGAAGCGCGTTACAAATGTGGGTAGACTTGTAAGCAGGTCGCGTGATGTCACTACCGGCGCACTTGCCATACATTCCATGTCCGTGCCATGACCGGATCAGATATCTTCATAAATTAACCTTTCAACAATAACAATTTTAAAAGGCAAAGAATACAACCAGTCTTAGAAAGTTCCACACACGTCTTAGACGCCACTCAGCTGATTGCGCAAGTTAAATCGAATATCTTGACTCCGTGAGAAACACTAGGGAATATACAAAAATATCTTCTTAACCCTTTTCTGGGGAAGCTCTAAATTGTGTTTTATAACAGTGATTAATTTTGAAAGTGAAACGGGATTACCATATTTCATTTAAACATTTTCATTGAATGTTGTTTATTTTAGTGACATAATAATTGGGTTTTCTGCTATCAGTGTAAATTATTTGTAAATCGAAATCAAAAGGGTGTATCTGCATCACGACTAAATGATAAACTCAAACTCAAACTCAAACTCAAAGCATTTATTTCAATTAAACCTTTATAGGCACTTTTGAATGTCAGAAGAACAATTCATAAAAACAAATCTACGAGTGCAATACGTCATTCCGAAAGCCACCACGCCGAATCACACGCCGCCGAATGCCAGCAACAACGAGCACCGCGAGCACGAAAGCACGCAACGACGCACACCGCTACAACGAATGCACGAGACCCCGAATCACGGAACAACGAATGCAATGCGCAACCGTCGCCCCGCAACCCGGAGCCCCGCGCACCCGCCGCCACGGCACACGCCGCCGCACGCCCCCGCACCCGCAGCACTCGCCGCCGCAAACATCCGGCGCCGCGCAACTCGACGCAGTAACCCCCGGAACGACGCATTGCACTCTAAAGCTACAGTCACAGACACAAGGCATAATAACTTGTGAAAGTACTGTAGTTGCCCATTCCCTAACGTAGATCTCTATGGAGAAGAAAGGGCAAGAAACTCCATGGACACTCTTTTCAATCAGAATATTATTACAAAATCTTGGTACATTACATCATTCATGTTGAGATGGTATATTATGTGAGAACTATGTAGCAAGACGTGCAAGTTAAGAGCGTCCAGAGTAAAAACATATAATAAATAAATTAACCATGGCAACTAAGAGATGACCAGTCTCCACTGACAGCGCCCGTTCACGAACATGACGCCTGGATCAGCACCATTCAACTCAACCATTTTGAAGGGAATTTAATGATCCGACACATGCGCCATCATCAGCGAGACATTTAAGTGAGCATGACATACTCTCAGACACCAGGGCAACGTCACTAAAAAATAACTAAATGTAAAAAGTGGCTTTATAGTACATAGTACTCACACATGTGCCATGCAATTATATAATATTATTATTGAATCTATACAATGCAAAGATATTCTTACAATCTTCTACAGCCTCTACAATAACTTCTCATGATAGGTAATCAATGGTTGTGGAGCAGGCCCAGCATTAAGCCAAGCATTTTTATCATCAATTTAATCCCCTTACTTATAAAATGCTTGCCTACACAATGTGTGGTTTATACAAGATTTTAATTGCGTCTCATTCAGTTGAACAATGTGGGGGAGTCTACTTTAGCTAGCCTAAATGCTGCAATCTTACACACATGTGAGAACAAAGTACAAAAAAATAAAAATACGTGCAAGTTAAGAGCGTCCAGTAACCGATACAATAAACAAATTAAAAATATATATATATATCCATGGCAACTAAGAGATGACCAGTCTCTACTGACAGCGCCCGTTCACGAACATGACGCATGGATCAGCACCATTCAGCTCAACCATTTTGAAGGGAGCTAAATGATCCGACACACGCGCCACTATCAGCGAGACATTTGAGTGAGCATGACATTCTCTCAGCAACTAGGACAAAGTCACAAAAAAAAAAAAAAATAATAATAACTAAATGTAAAAAGTGGCTTTATAGTAGTACATAGTACCTACTCACACATGTGCTATGCAATTATATAATATTAAGATATTTTAACAATCTTCTGCAGCTTCCACAATAACTTCACATGATAATCGATTTATTTGCCCCTATGGTTGTGGAGCAGGACCAGCATTGAGCCAAGCATTTTTATCATCAATGTAATCCCCTAACTTATAGTATGCTTGCCTACATAGTGTGCGTTTTATACAAGATTTAAATTTGGCCTCCTTCAGTTGAAGAATGTGAGGGGGTATTTTATTGTAACATTTTAAACAGTAACCCCTGAAAGATGAGTCTACTTTAGCTAGCCTGAAACCTGGCTGAACTAATTCGTCCCTATTTCTCGTATTATAGTGGTGTCTATCACCTCTTTTGCTAAATAAATGCAGATTTTTTCTAACGTACATGATGTTTTCATAGATGTATTGACAAGGTACTGTCATGATGTTAATTTCCTTAAACAGCTCTCTCAGAGAATCGCGTCTTCGTAGACCATATATGGCTCTAATGGCTCTTTTCTGCAGAATAAATATAGATTCGATGTCTGCAGCCCGTCCCCATAGTAAAATACCGTATGACATAACACTATGAAAATAGCTAAAATAGACTAGTCGCGCGGTATCTATGTCAGTAAATTGACGGATTTTCCTAACAGCATATGCTGCTGAACTCAGCCGGCCTGCAAGAGATGTTAAATGCGGACCCCACTGTAGTCTTGAGTCAATAAATATAATTTGATATAATTTGTCAAATTGGTAAATACCTGATTTATCTGACTGTACATTAGGTACACACCACATTTTCAGGGTACATACATTCTATCGCGGCTGCGGATTGTTTGAAACAGATACCGTGGCCTCAGACACAAAAGGTTAAGAAGGGACATAGGTGTTTTTTAGTCAGTAAAAGTGTGACACTCTCTACCGTTCAGCCCCGAGCAGGAGGAGTCATATGATGATTTCCTACCGTCCAAAAAAAAAAGTTTCATACATTTGGCACGATGCAGTTTCTATTTGCGTAAATACAACGCACTGCGGCAGTAAAAGGCAAAATAAAACACTACATTTTTTTGCTTTGTAGGTACGTCAATTCCATGAAAATTTGAAACTCCGAAAAAATCTACATCTCCAATTCTTACGTTTACACAAACTCAAAACAGCTATTGTATAGCACGCAACTTTACTCATAAACATTACATCCGCCCTATGTGTACGGAAAACAAGTAAAGAAAAATATTACATTTTCTGGCGCGCCTTATTGATCACGTTATATGAGACGGTTATTGAAAATGCCGCGCAAATATGTACGTATATATTTATGACAAGTTATCGCGCCTTGGGTGATATGTCGGCTTGAATTTATTTTTTAACATCTAAATAACAACTGAGTGAATGGATTTGTTGTTGTTGTTTGTTTTTTTGGGGGATGGGAAATCATCAAATGACTCCTCCCGCTCTTGCGGTAGGGAATGTCAGACTTCTACTGACTAAAACCCTTGTGCCGAGGCCGCGGTATCTCTTTCGGACAACCCACATCCCCGACGGGATGCCCCCTATTTTATGGGACTTCAACATTAGTGACTTACTAAGTGACGCAATGTGAGTGTTGGCACACCTCTGCCTAATCTTTCTGGAATTAAAGTCGTGCAGTTATGTTATGTAAATAAAACAACCTTTTCCGTGGAGTGGGACTGAGCAGGCTAGCAAAAAAGTAGGCCAAGTGCAAGTCGGCCTAACGCATGTAAGGTTCCATACCATCGTAGTAGCCTCCTTGAATTTGGTTCTAATTTATTTTTTGCTATTGTTACAGTGGTACAAATCCAGACTCCGTGGCTGCTTTTGAGAAATTCCTGATGGGAAAACATAATGATACTTTGCCCGACCCAGGGCGTGATGCTCAGGCGTCATACTTGTGTCCACTAGACCAGCGAAGCAGTAAACTTCACCCGTTTGACGTTTACTCAAAGATCTTACAAACTAACAATATTTGTTTTATTAATTCAGGTCTACCAACAATTGCTCACACTTGATACATCAAATTATTAATTATTAAAATTTTATATTTATTACATTTCTCTTTGTTTCTTTTTAGTGTGTGCTGCCAGTGATGAGTTATGGCACAGAGACATGGTCCTTAACTGCTGGCCTCTTAGAGAAGCTTAGAATCACGCAACGAGCCATGGAGAGAGCTATGCTCAGAGTTTCTATGTGCGACAAAATCAGTAATGAGAAAATTCGCCAAAGAACCAGGGTCACCGACATACAAGTTGAAAGGCACACCACATCGGCATTTAGCAGGCCACATCGCTCGAAGGACCGACAACCGATGGGGAAGAAAGTTTCTCCAGTGGCGACCACGAACCGAAAGACGCAGCGTTGGTAGGCCTCCTACCAGGTCGACCGACGACTTCGTGAGAGTCGAGGGCAACCGATTGATGCAAACGGCAGGTTGCCGATCATTATGGCGTTCTATGGGGGAGGACTTTGTCCACCAGTTAACGTCTTAAGTATGGCTGATGATGATGATGATGATTATATTTCTCCAACCTACCTTTCCCTATATTAAATGCAACTGAATACGAAATCACAACTATGCCCGTAGTTCTGACTTAACGGGTTAAAGTATGCGGGGTTCACTTCAGAATTCCTCTGCATATCATCGGGTTGAACGTCAGAAGTTGGGTAGTTTTTACGTGATTCGACTGGCGATGGTCGCGAGCTATCGAAATGTAGCTCTTTTATATGTCGTTAGCTTATAATGTGGTGGAGTCCGAGTTTTTGAAAGATCAGGATATTCGGGTAAAAAATATGGATGTACGGAAATTACAACGTTTGCTAAGGTTAAATATTTATATTTTATTTCGTTGGTGGTTTTTTCCAGTTTTTTCTATTAATTTTGTATGAATTCGAATTATTCTCTATTTCCGCTGTTGAGATTTTTAATAGAACCCGTGTATACTGTTTCGTTGGTCTAGAGGTGGCAGTCTTGGGTTCTTTCCCGCGGGTCAAAAAAGATGTAGTTGGGGCTTCCGTGATCCGATGACGAAACTGGCGAGCTGTAGGTAAACAATAGAGTATCCAACATCCATCCACATCATCTACAGCCTATGAATGTTCCCACTGCTGGGACACAGGCCTCCTCTCTTTGAGAGGGGATGGGCTATAATCTACGGGCCCAGTGCGGATTGGTAGATGTCACATGTCTTCAAAGTTTTTGGTCCTAAGACATGTTTCCTCACGATGTTTTCCTTCACCGTTTTGTGAGCAGCGGTGATGAAATAAATTACACAAAGTAATGTGTCTGCCTGGGTTCGCACCCACAACCTACTGTTTGTAAGTCGGGGCCGCCACCACTGGGCCACCGCTGCTCAACAATAGAGTATTCCTCTGCCTAATTCTTCAATAATTACAAGTATGATGTCGTGATGTGTTTTATTTAATTCTCACTTTATATGCAAAATACTTTATAAATTTTCACTTTTTTCAAATTATTTTCTCACTTTACTTTCTTTTTTATGCTACATATTTAATAAAGGGAAAAAGAGTTAATAGTTCAAAACACTATTCAACTATCCCTACAATATAAATTATGCAATATTACTTTTATGTTACAACCAAAACTTTTTAACTAAAACTCTAAATAGTTATGCAAACAGAAGCGATATTACTACTCATAGCTCAGAGCAATACAAACTAATATTCAAATTGCTTCTGAATAACCTTTTCGAAATAGGTTCTCTTATACAAACTTTATTAATGTTAGTTTAAATAATGATTGCCATTAACTTACCTTATTACAGAATCTAAATATAGTTTTTCTTGGTAATTGAACACAAGTTAAATCCCGAGCTCGAAGAAGAATCATAGATCCTATTTAAGACAAATAGGTTGTTTGAATATCTGATGTCGTTACAAATATCGGTTATCTTAAGGTGAGTTCATTTTTAAACAAGTGAATTCTAATTTTATACCCTCTATATCAAAGGAACGGGGGTTACAAGCGTGATGTTCTGTAAAAAAAACCTCTGCAATCTACCCAGCCTTTTACGAACTAATTTAAATCACATCACATCATCAGCCTATGATATTTTGTTTCCACTATATTATTGTTATTTCTACTGCAGTCTGCATTCTAATTTTTTAAATCAGTCTAGTAGTTTTGGAGCCTATTCGTTACAAACAAACAAACAAATCTTTCCTCTTTATAATATTAGTGTAGATATCAACAAACATCATCTTCTGCCTAGCCTTTCCCAACTATATTGGGGTCGGCTTCCAGTCTAACCGGATGCAGCTGTATACCAGTATTATACATGGAGCGACTGCCTTCTGACCTTCACAACCCAGTTAATACTAGGTAATACGATATCCTTTCGTAAGACTGGTTGTCAAATTTCAGGTCACCGACTACCTGTAACGACTGCCATAGATCTCTATAGGGTGTCAAAGTACCCTTAATGAATCCGAAAGGCACTTTCTCCTGCGATATTTTTTTTCTTGTAGACCATACCTGGGAACCCTTCGGTTACTTACGGAGATATTGAGGGTCAAAGTTGCAAATTCACAGCTGTTTTTTTTTTAAATCTGGTTTTTCAAGAAATAGCTTTACTTTTTAAATTACCTCCATGACACGTTTACTATTCAAAGTATTTATTAATACAACGTTTTAAGAGTGCTACATTGAGTTTTATCGCAAAATGTGATTTTGGCCTCCAAAGAAAATTGTAAACCCAGCAATAATTTTTAACAAACAAGAATCATATACGGGAAGGGACGACGCTAAAACGGTTACCACGTATTCAGTACATCATTCTGAGCCCTACCTAAATTGGTGTACATAATACTTGGTTGACGGCTTCGTGGACTAAAAGCTTTACGTGTTTTCTGAGGCACGGATGAAACTCAGTATGTAATGGACGGTCACCCATCCACAGACAGACCTAGGCAAGCGCGGCTTAACCTAAACACCGACCCGAGTGGCAGTTATTATTGAGCCATGAGCTATATCAACAAATACATACATAACAACAAACATACAAATACGTACTTAAGAGAAAGACTGAAAGTGGCGCCGTTGAATGAAAGTTGTGTGGTAATCGATTGGCGTGGTATGGACATGTGATGCGAAGGAATGAAGAAAGTGTTGTAAGGAAAATGTTGAGTATGAATTTAAATGGGTATAAGAGTAGAAGATGATCAAAGAAACGATGGATGGACTGTGTGAAGGATGATATGGCTAGGAAGGAGGTGACTACTGACATGACGAGAAATAGAGACGTATGCAAGATAAAGACATGTTGTGCCGACCCCAAATAAATTGGGATAAGGGCAGATGATGATGATGATGAGCTATATCAACAAACGTATTATAGTAATAGATCGTCAAACATACATAAAAACCCACACATACCTAATTTCAATTTAATTGAACACAGTTTCCTAATCGAACTCTGAACGGTTACAATACTCGTTACCCATATAAGTTTGTCTTAACTTATTTGTTTAACCCACATATGAGAAGTTACGCCTGATCTCGTATTAAATTGATCCAGAACTTATAGCTTTGGAGACTATACATAAAACATTATAATATGTAGCGAAATCTGCTTCAAACTTAGTTTATTCATTGAGAATAGTAGAACTAAATTGTAGTGAACGAGTTATCGGACATTACATATTTTATTTCATCCGCTGTGAGAAATTTTCTTTGATATAATTAGTTTAAAAGTTGAGAGAAATTCGACCACAACTCTTCCATGTTTTGTATACTAAAGTAACATTACGCATGTAATCCCTGAAGAGTAAGGCAGAGGTGTATATATACTTATATAGTAGTTCAGACTGCACACCATTTAATTTTGTTATAAATATTACAGTATAAGTTTTATTGTTTTGTTTTTGCATAGCTACATAAAAATGTATTGTTGTTTTTGTGGCGTCACTTTGGGCCCTATCAGAATACCAGCGCTGTGACATTGATTTTTGTCATAAATGTTCTCCATGCTGAGATAGTGGCCTTTTGGCCTCGTACAGGACTAAGTTTGGTTTAACTTATTATGTTTGAATGTTTACTTTTAACTATATTTTCTGGGTTATTGTTTTTTTTATCAAATTGTGTTGTCCTTTGTGAGACCAATATTTTTTTTTATCTTATTTCTAGCCCGCTACAGTATTCCCAAACCACTGTCACTCCTGTAAGCCAAAATCAACAGTGGCGACCGCAAGAAAAGCGCCGAGACAATGAAGCTCGACGAAGTCCCAGAGAAACAATTTAACTGTCTTGGACTAGTTCTCTCTTTCTAGTTTATCACGTTTTTCGAGTTGGGCTTTTAAGACTCATGCTATAGGGGACAAGGTTATTGCTTGATTCACACTGATACTGGGAAAATCCTGATCCGAAAAATTCGATAGTGTTTTGCTTTGACCAAGGAATCGACTTAATAATCAGCAGTTGTACGAGTACCTGTCCAATGAGGCTGTTTCTCCAGATAAATGTTTTCTCTGATTTTAAGCAAAAAAATCCAGGTCTAAGGACCATTTTTTCTTTTTTGGGGGCTGGGAAATCATCAAATAACCCTTTCCGCTCTTGGGCAGAGCGAAAGGGAGTATCAGACTTCTACTGACTAAAAACCACCCATGTTCCTACTTAGCCCTTTATGTCAAGGCCGCGGTATCTCTTACAACATCCCGCAGCCCTAATGAAGACCACTGATGTTAGGTTTCGTCCAGCTGTTCCCACCATCTTCTACTAGAGTACGAGATCTACCATAATTTAGGCACACAACTCATTGCGCATGCATCTCACTCAAAGCTAGTTCAAAAAATAAAATCCAGATAAAATACTATTTGTTGAAATCTTATTTCTCATGAACTAAGGAAAAGCATACTTTATCACTAATTTTCAAAGAATCCAAGCTCCGAAGATAAATGAGTGCGGCGTAACTACGTGGCCTGGATGTAATGACGTCACTGCTACGCCGTAGCGGTTTGCTACGAGAGCGTAGCTTACGTAGCAAAACCGCACCGAATGGTTACGAATCAATTGAATGCACCGTTCATTGGGTGCTGTGCTTGTGAAAATTGTTTTCCAATAATTATGTCTTCTTTGAAAGCATAATAAACTTATAATTATGTCATATAACTACAGGAACTATTGTTTCAGCCATTGTATCAAGATATATTAGGTCTTCTGCATTTTTGCTTACTATCCCTCGGTACGCAAAAAAGAAGCATGATTTATGTAACGTAGAATAGATAAATAATCTTTTTACTTACCTTCATACATAAACTCACGCTTTGTTCCTATATGGGTAGGCAGAAACCACAGAAAACGTGCTACGATCTAAACGTACTCCTTTTGATTCGTCCGGACGCGGGGCGTCGCGCTGTGCGTGCAGAAGGCTAGTCGCGTCCTATTTTACTCATTTACTGAGAAGCAGGTCCACCGCAACAAACGCTGCATTTTAAACTAACGAGTGAAAAATCGCTTCTCGTAAAATTGTCGTTTGAAATCGTTACCGTTTTCATAGATCGCCAAGTGCTTGAATTAAAAACGCACAACGCGCAGCGCGACGTTCTGCGTCTCCGTAAAGGAGGCTTAAGTCTTATGAATCAAAATAAAAACACATAACCCTCCTCTTGAGCTTCACCGCAGTTAGGTTAAATAAGTGAGCGCGCTCTGTGCTTGCGCTGGCTTAAATACATCGCCCTCTCCGCTCGCTTCGTCACCACGAACATGCGATATTTCTGCCCGTTCGGCTGAGAAATTCTCTAATAATAGTATAACCATATGTTTTTACTTTAATATTACGATACAAACTCAAAAAGTGATGAATATAAATGTGGACGGATGGAGATGGAGAGGAATATCAAAGAAAAGATGGATGGAGTGTGTGAGGAGTGATACGAAAACTGACAGGGCAGAATGGAAGGTGGACGGTGAGTGACGGGCTAGCTCGCCGTCCGTCCGTCTTTTGACGACGACAGGCCGTGTCGACGGCGCGTTCGTGTTCCACCCGCAAGGGCCGCTGACCGTCGGGGCTGCGGAATGTTGTAAGAGATCCCGCAGGCTTGACATATAGGGCTAAGAAGGAACATGGGTGGTTTTTAGTCAGTAGAAGTCTGACACTTGTAACGAATCTACCGATCCCTAATAAAAATAAAAGAGTTAGTTAAGGTAGATTGTACAATTAATATTAATTTATAAGATAAAAAATACAAAAGAATATATAAAACACCTTCCTACCTATCACACACTCAGGCGGCGGAGGTTTTTGACAATTTAGTTAGTGATCCACTTTTAATTGAGAGAAGAGAGATCCGCTTCTTAGATGGTGATCCACTTTTGGTAATGATGGTGATCCACTTTGAGTTGGTCTGGACAGTAGAACTTTGTAGATTTACATGATGTATGCAGAATCCATACGTAGAAACAGGACAACCTCGACGTAGATTCCCGTGTAGAATTGACTGAATCTCGACAGAAACGAGTAGCGTTGATTCTCAGCGTAGAGTCGATCGTAAAATCAAACGTAAAATCAACCGGACATAATCTCGGTTTGGAATCCAGTGTAAAAGTTTTTGGGTCAGCATCAGCTGCAAAAATCAGACATTTTCTTCTCTTCTAAAATTCTTTGACAATTTCGAATTGTAATATGACATGTCACCTGCCAGTCATATAACCAGCCAGGAGTATTCCACCAAGACGTAATAGAACCTCCGAGTGTGCTTTTAGAATTTTAAAATTATAATTTAAAATAAAGTTATTTTTTATTAATTAAAAAATACAATTATTCAGCTTAACAATGATAAAAAATAATTAAGTTATATAAACCAAAAAGTGACCTTCTTAGACTAAACTAGAAAGAAACTCTAGGACAAAAAGAAAAGTACCTACTGACAGTTTGGCACATTTGACATACATGTCACAACAATGAAAATTATGAAAACTAATATTTAATTTCAGCAAATTATATGGAAACGAATCGTTTAGAACGTTTCGCCGAGTATAAATAAAGATAAACTATAAAAAGGATGATAAATGGTATGTGATATATATAATGTTAAGTGGGAACTTTCGCTCTGCCCTAGAGCGGGAGGGGTAATTTGATGATTTCCCACCCCCCAACATGTGATAACGGCAGGAAGATGAAAATGAATACGGTACAGACTCAATGACCCTGCAAATATTGATTTTTAATTAAGTTTATCCTGTTACTTTTATTGCGCTTAAAAGTAAATTAAATAAACTTTGAAAAGACCCCGCGGTTTCCTCTGACTGTTAATTGAACGCAAAAAATTCAATAATACTGATTCCACTTCGTGAATAAACAAATTACTGGTTGATTCGATTATTTATTCCTTGTAAGCATTCTTAATTAATTACACAAAGTGGCAAAGGAAAAGGTTATTGGGGTTCTGAACCTTATTTCTTGGTATTTTCAGTGTTTGAACGTTTGATAAAGATTCCATGAATTTATTCTATGGTAAAAACTGAAATTTGTATAAGAGTGAACTTCGTGGTTGCTACGGTTCCTGTTGCTGATGATGACAGCATAATACGGCACTACTGAATACAATCAGTTGTATTTATAATTGACATTTGCGGTTGTCTTGGGACCTTTAGTTTTTGAACATGGTGTTATATTCGGAACTTGTGCGGCTAATATATTTATTACATAATAACGCATGACGGAGAGCAGCGGTGGCCCAGTGGTGGCGGCCTCGACTTACGAACAGTAGGTCGTGGTTTGACCCAAGGCAGGCACATTAATTCGTGTAATTTTTTTCATCACCGCTGCTCTCAAAACGGTGAACGAAAACATTGTGATTAAACCGGCCTGTATTAGAACCAAAAATTCCTGGGCCCGCGTTGTAGATTATAGCCTATTCCCTCTCAGAAAGAGAGGAGGCTTGTGTCCCAGCAGTGGGAACATTAATGGGCTGTAGTTGATGATGATGATGAACGCACGACGACCAACATCCAAAACTAGTTCATGCAGAACTCTCATTAAATGGGAAATCAATACAAAGCGAGGTTATGTTATACTACAAATCTTGTGTACTTCCCAGTCCACCGACGGTCCACCTATTTTCACCTTTTGTGTATAGGCACGAAAAGTAGCTGTACAATTACCTGCAAAATTGCATGGATACTTTAACGTGTATTTTCCTGTGAGCGTTTATAGTCGACAACTAGTTTACGTTAGGTGGCGTCATTTTTGTTTTTTTTTTTTTTTTTTAATAATTAGTCCGTCAGATAGGTTTCCAAAAAATATTGGACACGTATTTTTCTTTTTTCACGTAAGCAAACAATGAATACGATACTACGATACAGTGCATTGAAAACTCATGTGACGTCATATTCTAAGACATATGTCATTTTTTTGCGGTTAGTGACGTCACAAACCCCCACTCAAATCTTTGACGCGTTTTATCTTCGTAAATTTTTATTGATTTGATAAAACAAAAAATACGTATCCAATATTTTTCGATAATCTAACTAATAATAATCAAATTTTTTTAAGTATAATTTTCGATAATCTAACAGACGGACTAATAATAATCATATTTTTTTAAGTCAGTAAACATTTCTTTTGAAGAATATCAAACAACAAAATAAGACTAATGACGTCATAGTACATTAAGCCAAGTTGTATGGAAGTCTGTACGTCATAGTGAAATGACGACACTTTAATGTGCTGGGAAGTAATTATAGCTCTCATATGCGAGAGTTGGAGCAATATCAAATTGCCTTGTTGTCTAGTTCTAAATTACGTTCTTCATTGATGGTAATTAGAAGTGTCAAAGTTATAATTCTTGAAAAAAACTGTAACTATCATCATCATAATCATCGACCCAACTATGCTAGGGTCGTCTTCAGATTTAAACACTTGCAGCTGAATATCTCTATTTTACATAGAGTGACTGCCTATCTGATCTCCACAACCCAGCACAGCAGCACAGTACTAGGTAATATGATATCTCTTGGCAAGACAAGAAAACAAACCTGTAATTAACCATGATCGTGAAAAAACTGAGAACCACAGGGATCAGTGACTTTGAAACCTAGATTAAAGGCCATAAGTCCATTTTGCACTTTTTAAACCTGACATTTGTAAACTTCAATTTGATTAAATGTAAAGGAGTGCCGTCTGTTGGTTATAATGGAACCAAAATCATTTCATTGATTTTATAATAGTTAGTTTGTGTTAATGAGGTCCAATAGGTAAATACGACTGAATTACGAGGTTTTGAAGGTAGAGAATCCAAGAAAACTAGTTCAAATTCAAATTATTCAAATTATTTATTATTAGCCAAGTACTTATAACATACCAATTTGAACGGTGATCCCCAAACTAGACGGTAGTCTGTATCTTGGGGATCAGAGTTGTACATATTCGTTTTGTCATTCAAATGGGTCGTACACGGTGATTACTAACAAAATGAAACCAAAAGTAATGACTAACAAAAAAAAAAAAAAAAAACATTAATTAGGAACAAAAATTAGTGCAAAAATAAAACAAAAATTTAAAATTATACTGAAAAAGAAAACAAAAACTCAGTCACAGTTCTCGTAAAACAAGAATGAGCTTAATTTTGTGTGTGCGTGCATGATTGTGTGTGTTTGTATGTGTATATGTGTGTGTTTGTGTGTGTATATCTGAGTGAGATTAGGAGTGATGTCGATTTGAATAGTCTTACTACTTATATTTATTTGTAAATAATATTTTCTGTTTCGTCGTAGGAGAGAGTGAGGAGCCATTTTATTATTGCCTTTTTACACATAGATAATGTAAGGTCTATTATATTGCAGTTCTTTTGGACTTTGTTATATATGCGTGGATGTAAATAGTTTGAAGAACGTCTGGCCATAAGAGAGTTTGCTTGGGGTATGGGTATCCTAAATGTACGTTTCGATGCTATCGCTGTGTAGTCTGGTCTAGATTTTAATTTCCTGTGTGTAAGAAGTACTGCATTTAAGATAAAAAGCTGACGGACACGGAGGACCGGAAAATCCTTATAAAGATGGTCAGTTGAATAAAGTAAAGGTTTCTTTAGCATTACTTTGATTACGGCTCTTTGTGCTCTTTCGGTTTCGATAAATACAGCCTTACCTGCTCCACCCCTAGACAGAGATACCATATTGGAGGACGGACTGGCAGAGACCAAAGTAAACAGTACGCAGAATGGGAATGGGTGTGCAGTCACGAAGTTTTTTCATGACGTATATGAGTTTCCTGACCCTACCGGATATAGTTATTTTCAACTTTCATTAATTCTTTTTTTAAGCTTTTGCATAGCTTCTATCGCGGGCCTTGAGCGTGGAGACCGAATCCAGAAATTCCGTAACGAAAATAACCTAACACCCCCCACTCCGACCGGCACAGCGGTAATACTTTTTGGTTTTTAGTTTTGCCATCTATCGATGAATAGCAGAACTTTTAATGACTTTTTGTTATTAAAGGAAATAATAATAATTAAAATAATAATAATATAATAATCATTAAAATAATAATATAAATAATTATAATTACTTATGTTGATAAAAAATGCTATGCAATAGCTTTTTTTTGCTTTGAGAAACCAATATTTGTCATCTCTGAAGTTTCGCTAGTTAATTAAGGCGCTTTATTTGATTGAAATTTGAGGTTTACGGCTCTGAGGCCTTAGCATGAGCGCGCGGTGTAAACGGTCCGTAAATATGTCTCTGAAATCTAGAATCTTATAGATAAAGTAATGAAGTATCGGTCATTGTCTGGTGTCCACAGACAGTCTGCAATCTGCTCATAGTGGTTTGCTGAACCTTTATTGAAGTAACCTTAATATGTACGTACGTAGACTGATCATTTACAGGGAAATCTAAGTTATTAAGAAACCGAAAAGTTGTTGTTCTCCCCGTCTCTGCAATCATTTTGTGACCTTCCCAACCTTCTTACGGAGATATTAGATTTAAAGTTCCAAATTCAAAAAAAAAAAACAAATTAAAAAAAAATCCGCTTAAAAACAATTTGATACCTCCATAACCCTCGTACTGTGCAATGTATAAATCAGAAAAGTGTTCTGAGTAGGTACGTTGGGTTTTTACCCCAAAAACAAAATCATTTCCCAGCTACAATTTTTGAGTAGAGTTGCCGGTAACCAAGTATTCTATTATGTTTGGTTCCTGGTTTTGTAAAGAGTCCATCTACACGTTGTATACTAAGGTGTTATCTACCTACCTGCCTCTATCCAACCGCAACAAATCACCCTTCACGTAAAGAGTAGGTGTCGTAAGATTGGCAAGCATTGAGTCAGCTGTGAGCAAGTGAATCAATCAAGCCGTGTCAATCGACGTCACCGCAACGAAAGTACTCAATCGATTGCTTACATGAAATGTTTTTGGTTATGGAGGAATTACATGGTTCACTGTTGCTTTGGTAAGCTACGAGTATATTAGAGATAGTTTTTGTGACTTTTTAGAAAATCTTATAATTTCATGACCGTTTTAAATTGTTTTCTTCCACTGGTTATTATGTACTATGAAGGGGAGAATGTAATGGGCCGCGGGTAGTCCACCGGTTATCGCGGCCTCGACATAGAGGGCGAAGAAGGAACATGGGTGGTTTTTAGGCAGTAGAAGTCTGACACTCCCTTTCGCTCTGCCCAAGAGCGGGAGGGTTATTCGATGATTTTACACCCACCAAAAAAAAAAAAAAAAAGTGGAGTATGTAATGGCCGCGGGTTGTACACTAGTTATCGCGGCCTCGACATAGAGGACTAAGAAGGAACATGGGTGGTTTTTAGTCAGTAGAAGTCTGACACTCCCTTTCACTCAGCCCAAGAGCGGAAGGGGTTATTCAATGATTTTCCACCCGCCAAAAAAAAATAAAAAGGGTAGAATGTAATTATGCAATTAAAGAGAAAATCCTTTATGTTCGATAAGCCCTTATGCGTAGGATACAACGAAATAGTGTATTTTGCTTGCTAACCACCTACGTTGTACGAACGAACTATAAATTTTGAAAGAACTTACGAGTTCTATCTGTCAAATAAAAATACTGCACGAAACACTTATTTATTCATGTTCAGTTCAGCAATCAGATTCCGATCAAAATACGTTGTATATCACACAGACGAACAATTGAACATCGAGACAACGCATATGCAATGCATTAATCATAGATCCGACGAGTGTTGTAACAACAGATTCGAAAGTGTTAAACAGACATAGTGTTTCTGTTTGACACGTGGATAATTAATGAAATTAGCTATCTAATCAACTTGCACTTTGACTCACTATACAGTTTAAAAGCGAAGACTTTGAAAAACCTAGATAAGGATTAATGTAATTTATTTTAACATTTCTATTTTTCTTTTCTGTGCTGCCTGTTTCAGAATATAGAATCTTTAGATATAAAATGAATTGCTGTACGTTAGTCTCGCTAAAACTCGAGAACGGCTGGACCGATTTGGCTAATTTTGGTTTTGAATTATTTGTGGTAGTCCAGGGAAAGTTTGAACGGTGAGAAAGTAGTAGGAAGGTAGGCAGGGTAGTAGGTAGGGTAATAGGTAGGGTAGTAGGTAGGGTAGTAGGTAGGGTAGTAGGTAGGGTAGTAGGTAGGGTAGTAGGTAGGGTAGTAGGTAGGGTAGTAGGTAGGGTAGTAGGTAGGGTAGTAGGTAGGGTAGTAGGTAGGGTAGTAGGTAGGGTAGTAGGTAGGGTAGTAGGTAGGGTAGTAGGTAGGGTAGTAGGTAGGGTAGTAGGTAGGGTAGTAGGTAGGGTAGTAGGTAGGGTAGTAGGTAGGGTAGTAGGTAGGGTAGTAGGTAGGGTAGTAGGTAGGGTAGTAGGTAGGGTAGTAGGTAGGGTAGTAGGTAGGGTAGTAGGTAGGGTAGTAGGTAGGGTAGTAGGTAGGGTAGTAGGTAGGGTAGTAGGTAGGGTAGTAGGTAGGGTAGTAGGTAGGGTAGTAGGTAGGGTAGTAGGTTAGGTAGGGTAGTAGGTAGGGTAGTAGGTAGGGTAGTAGGTAGGGTAGTAGGTAGGGTAGTAGGTAGGGTAGTAGGTAGGGTAGTAGGTAGGGTAGTAGGTAGGGTAGTAGGTAGGGTAGTAGGTAGGGTAGTAGGTAGGGTAGTAGGTAGGGTAGTAGGTAGGGTAGTAGGTAGGGTAGTAGGTAGGGTAGTAGGTAGGGTAGTAGGTAGGGTAGTAGGTAGGGTAGTAGGTAGGGTAGTAGGTAGGGTAGTAGGTAGGGTAGTAGGTAGGGTAGTAGGTAGGGTAGTAGGTAGGGTAGTAGGTAGGGTAGTAGGTAGGGTAGTAGGTAGGGTAGTAGGTAGGGTAGTAGGTAGGGTAGTAGGTAGGGTAGTAGGTAGGGTAGTAGGTAGGGTAGTAGGTAGGGTAGTAGGTAGGGTAGTAGGTAGGGTAGTAGGTAGGGTAGTAGGTAGGGTAGTAGGTAGGGTAGTAGGTAGGGTAGTAGGTAGGGTAGTAGGTAGGGTAGTAGGTAGGGTAGTAGGTAGGGTAGTAGGTAGGGTAGTAGGTAGGGTAGTAGGTAGGGTAGTAGGTAGGGTAGTAGGTAGGGTAGTAGGTAGGGTAGTAGGTAGGGTAGTAGGTAGGGTAGTAGGTAGGGTAGTAGGTAGGGTAGTAGGTAGGGTAGTAGGTAGGGTAGTAGGTAGGGTAGTAGGTAGGGTAGTAGGTAGGGTAGTAGGTAGGGTAGTAGGTAGGGTAGTAGGTAGGGTAGTAGGTAGGGTAGTAGGTAGGGTAGTAGGTAGGGTAGTAGGTAGGGTAGTAGGTAGGGTAGTAGGTAGGGTAGTAGGTAGGGTAGTAGGTAGGGTAGTAGGTAGGGTAGTAGGTAGGGTAGTAGGTAGGGTAGTAGGTAGGGTAGTAGGTAGGGTAGTAGGTAGGGTAGTAGGTAGGGTAGTAGGTAGGGTAGTAGGTAGGGTAGTAGGTAGGGTAGTAGGTAGGGTAGTAGGTAGGGTAGTAGGTAGGGTAGTAGGTAGGGTAGTAGGTAGGGTAGTAGGTAGGGTAGTAGGTAGGGTAGTAGGTAGGGTAGTAGGTAGGGTAGTAGGTAGGGTAGTAGGTAGGGTAGTAGGTAGGGTAGTAGGTAGGGTAGTAGGTAGGGTAGTAGGTAGGGTAGTAGGTAGGGTAGTAGGTAGGGTAGTAGGTAGGGTAGTAGGTAGGGTAGTAGGTAGGGTAGTAGGTAGGGTAGTAGGTAGGGTAGTAGGTAGGGTAGTAGGTAGGGTAGTAGGTAGGGTAGTAGGTAGGGTAGTAGGTAGGGTAGTAGGTAGGGTAGTAGGTAGGGTAGTAGGTAGGGTAGTAGGTAGGGTAGTAGGTAGGGTAGTAGGTAGGGTAGTAGGTAGGGTAGTAGGTAGGGTAGTAGGTAGGGTAGTAGGTAGGGTAGTAGGTAGGGTAGTAGGTAGGGTAGTAGGTAGGGTAGTAGGTAGGGTAGTAGGTAGGGTAGTAGGTAGGGTAGTAGGTAGGGTAGTAGGTAGGGTAGTAGGTAGGGTAGTAGGTAGGGTAGTAGGTAGGGTAGTAGGTAGGGTAGTAGGTAGGGTAGTAGGTAGGGTAGTAGGTAGGGTAGTAGGTAGGGTAGTAGGTAGGGTAGTAGGTAGGGTAGTAGGTAGGGTAGTAGGTAGGGTAGTAGGTAGGGTAGTAGGTAGGGTAGTAGGTAGGGTAGTAGGTAGGGTAGTAGGTAGGGTAGTAGGTAGGGTAGTAGGTAGGGTAGTAGGTAGGGTAGTAGGTAGGGTAGTAGGTAGGGTAGTAGGTAGGGTAGTAGGTAGGGTAGTAGGTAGGGTAGTAGGTAGGGTAGTAGGTAGGGTAGTAGGTAGGGTAGTAGGTAGGGTAGTAGGTAGGGTAGTAGGTAGGGTAGTAGGTAGGGTAGTAGGTAGGGTAGTAGGTAGGGTAGTAGGTAGGGTAGTAGGTAGGGTAGTAGGTAGGGTAGTAGGTAGGGTAGTAGGTAGGGTAGTAGGTAGGGTAGTAGGTAGGGTAGTAGGTAGGGTAGTAGGTAGGGTAGTAGGTAGGGTAGTAGGTAGGGTAGTAGGTAGGGTAGTAGGTAGGGTAGTAGGTAGGGTAGTAGGTAGGGTAGTAGGTAGGGTAGTAGGTAGGGTAGTAGGTAGGGTAGTAGGTAGGGTAGTAGGTAGGGTAGTAGGTAGGGTAGTAGGTAGGGTAGTAGGTAGGGTAGTAGGTAGGGTAGTAGGTAGGGTAGTAGGTAGGGTAGTAGGTAGGGTAGTAGGTAGGGTAGTAGGTAGGGTAGTAGGTAGGGTAGTAGGTAGGGTAGTAGGTAGGGTAGTAGGTAGGGTAGTAGGTAGGGTAGTAGGTAGGGTAGTAGGTAGGGTAGTAGGTAGGGTAGTAGGTAGGGTAGTAGGTAGGGTAGTAGGTAGGGTAGTAGGTAGGGTAGTAGGTAGGGTAGTAGGTAGGGTAGTAGGTAGGGTAGTAGGTAGGGTAGTAGGTAGGGTAGTAGGTAGGGTAGTAGGTAGGGTAGTAGGTAGGGTAGTAGGTAGGGTAGTAGGTAGGGTAGTAGGTAGGGTAGTAGGTAGGGTAGTAGGTAGGGTAGTAGGTAGGGTAGTAGGTAGGGTAGTAGGTAGGGTAGTAGGTAGGGTAGTAGGTAGGGTAGTAGGTAGGGTAGTAGGTAGGGTAGTAGGTAGGGTAGTAGGTAGGGTAGTAGGTAGGGTAGTAGGTAGGGTAGTAGGTAGGGTAGTAGGTAGGGTAGTAGGTAGGGTAGTAGGTAGGGTAGTAGGTAGGGTAGTAGGTAGGGTAGTAGGTAGGGTAGTAGGTAGGGTAGTAGGTAGGGTAGTAGGTAGGGTAGTAGGTGGGGGTAGGGTAGTAGGTAGGGTAGTAGGTAGGGTAGTAGGTAGGGTAGTAGGTAGGGTAGTAGGTAGGGTAGTAGGTAGGGTAGTAGGTAGGGTAGTAGGTAGGGTAGTAGGTAGGGTAGTAGGTAGGGTAGTAGGTAGGGTAGTAGGTAGGGTAGTAGGTAGGGTAGTAGGTAGGGTAGTAGGTAGGGTAGTAGGTAGGGTAGTAGGTAGGGTAGTAGGTAGGGTAGTAGGTAGGGTAGTAGGTAGGGTAGTAGGGTAGGGTAGTAGGTAGGGTAGTAGGTAGGGTAGTAGGTAGGGTAGTAGGTAGGGTAGTAGGTAGGGTAGTAGGTAGGGTAGTAGGTAGGGTAGTAGGTAGGGTAGTAGGTAGGGTAGTAGGTAGGGTAGTAGGTAGGGTAGTAGGTAGGGTAGTAGGTAGGGTAGTAGGTAGGGTAGTAGGTAGGGTAGTAGGTAGGGTAGTAGGTAGGGTAGTAGGTAGGGTAGTAGGTAGGGTAGTAGGTAGGGTAGTAGGTAGGGTAGTAGGTAGGGTAGTAGGTAGGGTAGTAGGTAGGGTAGTAGGTAGGGTAGTAGGTAGGGTAGTAGGTAGGGTAGTAGGTAGGGTAGTTGGTAGGGTAGTAGGTAGGGTAGTAGGTAGGGTAGTAGGTAGGGTAGTAGGTAGGGTAGTAGGTAGGGTAGTAGGTAGGGTAGTAGGTAGGGTAGTAGGTAGGGGTAGTAGGTAGGGTAGTAGGTAGGGTAGTAGGTAGGGTAGTAGGTAGGGTAGTAGGTAGGGTAGTAGGTAGGGTAGTAGGTAGGGTAGTAGGTAGGGTAGTAGGTAGGGTAGTAGGTAGGGTAGTAGGTAGGATAGTAGGTAAGGTAGTAGGTAGGGTAGTAGGTAGGGTAGTAGGTAGGGTAGTAGGTAGGGTAGTAGGTAGGGTAGTAGGCAGGTAGGAAAAAGGGCATTGCAACGCAGGTACAGCTAGTTTGTTATAATTTTAGATACTAGTAGCTGATATAAATTAAGGTAGTTCTCTTTTTTTTTTCCTATTGTACGTACAAATTTCGTTTTGCATGCTGAGTTTGCCTATAAGTGATTGTGCACTATTGTTTACATTTTTACTTGTTTTTTTAAGCTTATAACCAGTGTAACAATTGTTGGTAAACCAAATAAATAAATAAATAATAATACATAGATCATCATGCCTAGAATCCCCGAAGGGTTTGGCAGAGTTTTAGGTTACAGTCACCTATATTTTGCTAGTACTGTTTAACCCTTCGTGTGAACGTAAATCCACGCGAGACAGAATGGCTTTTTAATAAGGTAGTTGACAAAAAAATCTAATTAGTCCGTCAGATAGATTTCCAAAAAATATTGGACACTTGTTATTTCTTTTTGCACGTTAACCAAAACTACAAACGAGACAGTGCTTCGAAAAATTGTGTGACGTCACATCGCACTACATTTTTTACCACGTACTGACGTTAAAAGATAAAACGCGTCAAAGATCATGAGTGGGGACTCATGATCTTTGACGCGTTTTATCTTCGTCATTTTTTATTCATTCGGTAAAACAAAAAACACGTATCCAATATTTTTCGGTAATCTAACTGACGGACTAAACGGATTCATATTTTTTTACTCAGGACACATTCCTATTGTGTCTTTATACTCGTCATACGATAAGTTAAGTCCATATACAAATTGTACATAAATAACAGAACGCCTGTATATTCTCCGCTGGGGTAGATAGACAAAAATAACACATTTTTTCCAACATCAGTTCAATTTTTGCCAACCAATCCTATGTACAGAAATGAATGTCTTTAGTCTGATATGATGAGGATATAAAAACAAGAGCCTCTAGCACTTGTAAGAGTAAGTTTTACTACATGTTAGTGTAATAAAAAAAAAGATAATTTACTGACTCATGATAGAAGATCTTATTTTTTCTTAATTCCACTTTATACCCCAGCTGCATTACTATTCAAAGCATTCACTAGCACAATCTTCTAATAGAAAAAAAAGGTCGTTTCACAGCATTTTTTTTGCGTAGGGATACTTAGTTTAATGTATATAATGCTTGGTGGACGGCTATGTGAAGGGTTCGTTTACAGCCTGTATTCAAATGTTTCATTTCATAATCATATTTGACAAATAATTACGTGGTTACCAACATTACCATAACGCATAACCATAACACGATCACACAGTGCCACAGTCAAACACCCTGACATGCATATGATTCCAGCACATCTCACAACGGTCTCGATTCCCGATAACAACATTGAAATCTCGGAGGAGCTCTGTGGATGACAGCACACAGCATCAATAGCAATCGGAAGGTTAACCGCAGTCGAGCTCGCCACAGTCCATGGGACGTGTATTAGATGGGCCCGTTGTTGTGAAAGTTATTAATTTCTTCTTTAAGAGGTTGCAAGAGAAAGTCGTTATCCTTATAACTAATGTGTTTTATCAAAAAGGTAAATGTATCGTTCAGCTATCAACTTAAAAAAAATGTTTTATTTTTTATTGAAGTCGGTTTTACTTTTTAGTGGTTCACATGTGCTTATCCCTTCACAGCGTATCAGCGAACTGGTGTTAACAATAGACAGACATGAGATTTTAGCAATCCCAGTTCATTTACTATCATTTATTGAGAAGTTCCGTTGGCTATCTCCGAAGTTCTTCATCAGATCTTCACGAAATTGAAATGGGTTCACTCCGAGAAAGCACGCTTCTAAAACTTGAAGAGTTCTCAAATCAGAACAAATTGAAATATCTTCCTGATATTCCTGATAAACGTCATCATAACAATACATAATTATTTCAATCCTGTTATGAACACAAGCAATTACGCGGCTGACAGCACATGACTGCACAATCACAAGACGCCAATACCAGTGCAAGGTTGACCACAGCTCGCTCGCCCCGCCTTGCGCCGGCCGCCGGATGAAAGGTCCGGATGCCGTCCGATCGCCCGGATGCCGGACGTCGAGCTCATTTTAAAATGAAATGAAAATGAATAAATATATTGAAAGAATTATTATTGGTGACTGCAAAGTTGTGTGATAATAGGTTGTTATGATGGTATGTGTTTGAGCAAAGACATAATATTAGTGTTAATTTGTGCCAATAGATGGCGTTGTTCAAGTACGACACGATTTTAAATCGCGATGTTATGATTCTCCGGCCTTTTAACAAGGTCACTCATATTTTGTTACGCCATACACCACCTAATCTATCTTAATACACCAGTGGAAATATCTAATTGTTTCACTGTGATGATGTTTTTTTTGATGCAGAGGAATGTCCTGAGGCAAGTTTTAAGTTCTAATATGGATGGCTGTTATGGGTAGACGAAGGTCTAATTATTGATGTATGAACTGTGTGAAGATTGATATGGTTAGAAACAAGGTGACATTTTAGTTGAGTAATTGAGAATAATGGTAGAAGAAGATGATGATATTTATATTTACATAAAGATCAATGCTACTTTTCCTTGTATTTTTATTTTTTTAACTCGAGAACGGGCTCACCTATCCAAACCAAATGTTTGGGCTTTGTTTGGACTATTTAGTAGATTGTTTATGAGATGTTTGCACAAAATCGGTCGAGCGGTTCTTCATTTATCACATTTTTTGTAACAAATGAATTCAATAAGTGGTGGATCATTTGTTAATGGGGATTTTGCTGTCTTGGACACTGTAAAGTCAAAATCAAAATCAAAATCGAAATATTTTTATTTCACATCGGCCTACATGGGCACTTATAAAACGTCGGTAAAAAGGGACACGGGTCGGTGCATTGGTCGATTCCTAAGGAGAAGAACCGGCAAGAAACTCCAAAGGTTACTCTTTTAATCTTTTAAATTGTTTGGGTTAACAATAAGGTATAATACACACACGAAGAACATGCAGATCAATGTCTGAGATGGTCTTTTGAAGAAAGCACCACACAGATTTGAGTGGACCCGTCCAGTCAGTGGAAGCATTTGTCAGTTATCGTGGAGCTCGACTTATAACTCAAGGAGCTAAACGTCAGGACGAACAATACCAAAGAAAGGACATTTGGGTGGGTCACTTAAAGTACTCAAACTGCCAGACAATCGTTAAAATTTAAGAAAGACCCCACATTCACAATATCAATTTTTTAAATATTTATCATATTAAATAATCATTTTACATTATTAAATGTCAAAAAAAAGACACACACACAAAAAAAATATATGTATAAAATAAAATATTTAATAAGGAAATATTGGTCAAAAAAAAAATATCATACTTGAAAAAGTAAACAATGTCAGTGTATAAAAAAAATCATAAAATTTCAAATTGTAAAAAAAATAAAATGAATATGTATAAAGTCAATTCAAATTGGAGCAGTTCAATTCCAAGCTTTTTTGTCCTCTATATAATCTTTAACAGCATAAAAAGCTTTGTGGCAAAGTTTACGTTATAATAAAAGATTAAAATTTATTAAGGCTTAAATTTTGAATGTGGCTAGGTAGTTTATTATAAAAGCGAATACATTGGCATCTAAATGATCCACCTATTTTCTTGAGCCTTGTTGTGGGTGCAATATATTTATGTCTATTTCTTGTATTTATATTGTGAATATCACTATATTTCTTAAACATCGTACGCTAGTATTCTTATGTATTACAGTGCTCATCATTGACACTAGGCTACGAACCCAATCGTTACATTGGCACTTTCGCGATGGTAACAATCAAAACACGCTCGCTCTCGTCTGAGGTCCTGAACAGGGAGTTACAGTGAATTCATTTAGATGGTCTTTTATTTTTTAATTCATGTGTGAATGTATGTGAGGAAGTAAATCAATTGAGTTACACATTATTGCGATAAGATGAATTGGAATAATTTATTAGCATTCGGTTCGTTTGAGCCAGTGAGCCCATTTTTTGTTTTGCTTAGTTTAAGAAAGACTACTGAAATTAATGGAATGTGTAAATAATGATATGAATAGTTCCGGGGTGTTGTCACCCTGTAACTATGGAAGAACATGACAGACTGCCGCGACCACTAAAATAATTGAGGTAAGGACAGGGAAGTGATGATGATATTCAGGTCTTCAGAGTACTTATAACTAAATCGTGGGCAAAATACTGTAATATTTCATCGTATTTTTAAACGTTTCATTTAACCGAATACTCAAAATTAATTTTAATCGCTGTCTAGTCTAGTGTTTAACCTTGGAATATCCGTTTCGAGGTTACTCATAAAAGGGTATTTCACCAAAAAAAATCTAAATAGTCCGTCAGATAGATTTTCAATAAATAAATGGACACGTATTTTTCTTTTTTCACTTAAACAAAAGATGACGACGATACTAAACAGTGCTTCGAAAAGTCGCGTCAAGTCGTTTGACGTCACAAGTTTAGTCCTTTTTTACCCACAAAGTGACGTCAAAAGCCCCACTCATGATCTTTGACACGTTTTATTTTCATATTTTTTTATTAATTTGATGAAACAAAAACACGTATCCAATATTTTTCGATAATCTAACAGACCGACTAATTTGATTTGTTTGGTGAAATATACCCTACTATTTTTTATTTTTTAAAAAAAAAGGCCGCGGTATCTATTACAACATCCCGCAGCCTCGACGGACCCAGACCCAAACAAATATTTGTTCCGTGCGGGGATCAAACCCGGGACACGCAGCGCAGCAGTCCAATCGCTCAGCCACTGCGCCAACCGTGTCATCGTACTGTACTCAAGTCACAGTAACTGTTTCCTTAAATTCAGAAACGGTTAAAAAAATAATGCTATTTGAGACTAAAACTAAAACTAAAACCTACGGTCCAAATGTATGAAATAGCTGTGTTTCACGCCGCGTATCCTAAAATCATGTAATGAATTATCCTAAAATCCTGTTTAAAATTTACCACTATATGACTACACTAGCGGACGTCACGCGGTTTCACCCGCGTAGTTACCGTTCTTGTGGGAATGCAGGGATAAAAAGTAGCCTATGTCACCCGGGGATAGTGTAGCTTTCCAACGGTGAAAGAATTTTTCAAATCGGTCCAGTGGTTTCGGAGCCTATTCGTTACAAACAAACAAACAAATCTTTCCTCTTTATAATATGTATTAATGTAGATGAGACTATACTCTTGCCTCTGCAAGTACCTAGGCCAGTGTTTAGAAAATTACGTCCATTACCCGCGTCGTATGCAAGAGCTCTGTTAAAGTAGTTAGTAACGGAGCAATGGACGTAACTTGGGGTCAGACTGGGGTAGTACGAGCATTGTTAATTGCACTGCGGGACAAGTTCATGAGGTCAGCATTGAGCTCGAAACTTATCTCTTGTGTACTCGAATGCCAGTCAAGAAGTGTTGGAAAAGGAGGTCATTAAATTGACACGCAGTGGAATTTGGGTCAATGCACTGAAGTGGAACCTTTTGAAACGACAAGTGTTCTTAATTTTGTAAGTCTCAAAGTGCGATCGACTATGGAATAAAACGTTCATCATCATCAGCCTATAATGTTCCCACTGCAGGGACTTAGGCCTCCTCTCAGGAGAGGGATGGGCTATAATCTACCACGCGGGCCCAGTGCGGGTTGGTAGATGTCACATGTCTTCGAATTTTTTGATTTTAAGACATGCCGGTTTCCTCACGATGTTTTCCTTCACCGTTTTGAGAGCAGCGGTGATGAAATAAATTACACAAAGTAATGCGCCTGTCCGGATTCGAACCCACGACCTACTTACTGTTCGTAAATCGGGGCCGATACCACTGGGCCACCGCTGCTCTAATAAAACGTTAGTATTATTAAATTGCCTATAAATTGCAATTTGCCTATTAATAAAGGGTATAAAAGTACCACCACTGCGATATTTTTTTGTTCTAGACCATACCTGGGAACCCCCTAGTTACGGAGATATTGGGGGTCAAATTACCCAATTTTGCACAGCTGTTTTTGTAAATACTAGTTTTTTAGGTTATAACTCGTAAATCATCTCTACAACCCATTAACACAGTTAATTAGTGCCTAAAATGACCGCCAAACCTTCTAAAACACAAGCCGTTTCCCACCATTAATCAAAATAAAACCAGAGCACGTAGTAAATCAACATAAACATCAGCGTGATATACTGACTCACAATAGCAGGGCGTACGTAACACCTGTTCCATCAAAGCTCCATTTGTAACAAACGCCACTGACACCCGCGTCGTGCTCATAAAATGTTTTAATGCGTAAATATTCTTCTTGTTGTATAGTCACAAAGGAAGCAGTTTTTTTGTGTTATTAACTAGGTTATTTATACTGAAAGTTATACTAATAATAATATAAAGAGGTATATGTTTTTAAGTTTATATGTAGGAGGTAATCTCCGGAACGAATGGTAATATTTTGGAAAAGAAACACTCATAGAAATATGCAATATATCTTTTGTGCTTTAAGCAATAAATTATATTTATATCATGCATGTTAACCAATTTTTCCAAAATTTTACACAGAAGTAGTGTAAAAAGTAGATAAAATGTACCTACATCGTCTACAGTTGTACTCAAACTAATCAATTAGAAAGTGCAAACAATGAGCAGCTAGAATATTAATGCCGTACACGACTCACAGTAACAGAAAACCTTCCATTCTGTTCTTTATCTAAGTTCCCAAACGTATAAAATAAAGTCTTGTCCTAAATACGGATATACCATAGCCAGTCATATAAAGTATTCAGTCACTACAGCACATTAATTACTGAAAAAAAAAATAAGTCTTGCAGTAGCTGCAGTAAATATCAAAAGACAAATATACAGTCAACTACAGCTGTCTCAAACTAATAACAGAATATTTTACGTTACATAATTCACTTTTCGTTGAACCCAAATTGGGTTAATCAATTACTTACTAAGTTCTTGTAAACAATATTAATTAATCTGCACTTTAATCCCATTGAGTAAATACTCAAGTGTGAGGTCTCCAACTGAATCAACATGCCCTATATTGTTATCGGATTACCTACTCATAATCCATGAACCATTTGAGGAGCTCGTGGCTTTATTATACCAACCACTCGATACAATCTTTTAAGCGCGTTAGGCTGCGGGATGTTGTAAGGCTGCGGGATGTTGTAAGGCTGCGGGATGTTGTAAGGCTGCGGGATGTTGTAAGGCTGCGGGATGTTATAAGGCTGCGGGATGTTGTAAGGCTGCGGGATGTTGGATGGCTGCGGGATGTTGTAAGGCTGCGGGATGTTGTAAGAGATACCGCGGCCTCGACATAAAGGGCTAAGAAGGAAAATGGGTGGTTTTTAGTTAGTAGAAGTCTGACACTCCCTTTCGCTCTGCCCAAGAGCGGGAGGGGTTATTTGATGATTACCCAACCCCAAAAAAAAACAAGATTAAGCCGCGTTTGCCTAGGTTGGTCTATGGATTGGTGACCACACATTACATACCGAGTTTCCTCTATACCTCGAAAAGCAAGATAAGCCGTTGGTTCGGGCTGTATTTTCTAGAACTTTGACAGTTGTTACAGGCAGTTACTGGCACTCGAAAGTCTGACAACCAGTCTTACCAAGGGGCATTTATTTATTACCCAGTAGGTACAGTTCTAATTGGATTGTGGAGGTCAGTTATGCAGTCGCTCCATATAAAATATATGTATTCAGCTCCATCCTAGACAACCCCAACATAGTTAGAGAAAGGCTAGGTATATGATGAAGGCATGATTCATTTACTTACATAGTCTATTCTAAGAACGAAGTGAAACTAAGTACATAATACCGCGGAAAGCTAACTATTACTAAGGAGTTCGAAGACCTACTTTAAAAAGCTTCTTTGAAACTTGCTCAGTAAAGGGAAAAAAGTATTTATCTATGGAACTTTTCGGTATAAGTCTATACTGCATAATCAGCCTATAATTTTCCCACTGCTGGGACTACAGGCCTCCTTTCTATGAGAAGGAATGGCTTAAAACACCACGCGAGCCGAATTCGGATTGGTAGTTGTCACATTTCTTCGATGATTTGGCTCTAGAATCCTCACGACGGTTTCGTGAACGGTTCACCGTTTTGAGAACAGTGGTGATAGATAAATTATTTATTTATTTATTATTTATTTATTTATTTATTTATTTATTTATTTATTTATTTATTTATTTATTTATTTATTTATTTATTTATTTATTTATTTATTTATTTATTTATTTATTTATTTATTTTTTTATTTATTTATTTATTGCACAATGTACACATCATAGTTACACGCTAGGCTTAGAACTAGTGAGTACATGACCCTGTTAGGGCGCAGCAAGATATCTTAAAACTAACAATATTGCCAAGTACCCCAAGTAATGCGCCTGCCCGGGTTAGAATCCACGCCTTTCTGCTCATAAGTCGTGGCCGCCACCAGAGGGCCACCGCTGCTCCTAAGTCTATATTGTCAGTCATTAAAAGTCGTAAAATATTCCAAGACTCCAAACAAAGCGACTGTTACATAACACACGCTAAAACGACACTAATAGTGTACCATTTTTCCAATTTCGGTATGAAACACTAAAAATATTGTCAGAATATTCGCAATAAGGAGGCAATACACGCATTGCCGCGCGCGCCGAGCATGCCAACCAGGCGAAAGTGATAAATAACATATCGGTACCTAATAACCACAGACAAAAATAAACAATATATTATCGTCACCGCAGGACGAGACTCGTTTGTTACCCACCTATTACGTAACTTTACGAGCTATAAACCGGACAAATGAAATAGTTTGTCGTGCGAACGCAATAGTAGCGAGTCGGCCCGTCAATTTGTCAAGTCGTATGTTTCACTGGCTCCCTCAAAATTGCTTTTGTATGCTACATGTTTAGAGTTGCGCGTAAAGATAAGCGAATGTGAATTATACTGCCTAGATCGTAAAGCCGTCTACATGAAAGAGATAAAATGATATTATTTCTAAAAGTTTGTATGCGTTTCGCGTTCCTGGTTTATGGGAATGAGAGTTGTATGTTAAGTTAACACTTCCATACAAGGGTTTTCACACTAGTGACACTAAGCTCGGTCATGCTCTGTACTATAAATTAAATATAGAATGGTTTTTCTCGTTCTCTCAATGCTAGTTTTACAGTCGCACGTAAACTGCTCTCTATTTAGGTTTATGGTAACTTTACTGCTTCGTTGGTCTAGTGGCCAAGCGCGACTGCTGAGCTTTACTTAGGTCATCAGTTCGATTTTCGGATCGGGTAAAATGTTATTGGGGTTTTCCATCAGAATTTGTCAGTAGCAGCCACAGATTTGTGCCTGGTTGATAACATTAGGGTCGCCCCTTATTACAGGGGACTTAACCATAAAAAGCTGGATGTGGGTGTTCTCAAACTTCATATCTTTCAATGTTTGCTAACATTAGCATCGCAATGATCCTTACTAATAATATTATAAATTCGAAAGGAACTCTGTCTGTCTGTCGCGCTTTTACGCTAAAACAAATGAACCGATTTAAATGAAATTTGGTAAATGGATAGTCTAGTGTTTGAAAAAGGACGTAAATTACGGAGGTACGGTTGGCGCAGTGGCTGAGCGATTGGACTGTTGCGCTGAGTGTCGCGGGTTCGATTCCCGCACGAAACAAACGTTTGTATGGCCTACAGATATTTGTTTCGGGTCTGGGTGTATTTGTGTATGTGAAATTTAAATGTTTGTAAACGCACTCACGATACAGGAGAAATTCCTAGTTCCAACGTTTTTTTTTAAATAAATCAATGCGAAAAAGGGTTGAAAAACGATGATACGTAGGTTACCGTCGGGGTTGCAAAAAATACAACAAGCACAGTCAAATGTGCTTCCTCATTTAAACAGCTGCATTTTATTCATGACATGTTTTTTTTTTTTCCAAGAAAGGCATTCTTCTTTATACCGTCGCGCGTCGGGGTCGTGGGTTATTCGAAAGAGATACCGCGGCCTCGGCACAAGGGCGAAGAAGGAACATGGGTGGTTTTTAGTCAGAAGAATTCTGAAACTCCCTACCGCTCTACCCAGAGCGGGAGCAGTCATTTGATGATTTAACAACGCAAAAAAAAATGGGCTTGAATTGGAGGTGATGAAAAAATTACTTTTGATCATGAAAACCGATATCCACGCGGACGAAGCCGCGGGCATCAGCTAGTTGTTGATACATTGTCAAAATGAAAGCATTGTCATTGAACGTGTTGCTCAATTACCCCCAGTAGTGAAACACAAAATGACAAATTATGCAACACAATGCCTTCTGAACCATTACATAAAGCAGGAATCTACAAACACAGTTTACGAGTAACGCTCTGTACTTGCATATTCGCTTGTTCGCGGTTGAATACAGAATCGGGTCATAACTCTTAAAGTTTAGGATCATGATATGCTATGACAAATTGTACTGTCGTTCTATAACAAATACGTTTTGAATTTTAGATTTTGCAATATTTATGGTTTTCCGTTTTTGAAAGGAAATGGTATCCTGCTCACACAAAACTGAACAATACATGGATATACACCATGCACGTTTGTGTTCACAATAAATGCACACGCATAATCTTTAAACAGGATAAACAATTTTGATAACTTCCAGTTGCAGATCTAATGACCCTAAGCCACATGACACAAAGCTCGTTTTATTTCATAACCCTAGAATATCAAAGATATGTGCAACCTACCAACCCAAACTAGGTGGGCGTGGTACATTACACCACACTCATTAAAAGATACAATTTTAGTAAAACATTTTCACGACATAATGTGTAACAAATATGTCGGAACCATTTTCTTTTATGTTATCCTACATTTTTTTATTTAAATAATGTATGACTGTGTAAACATGTTTGCAATAATAATATCTTATCTTTTCTCCTCGTCATAGAACATCATAGAGAGGAGGCCTATTTCCCAGTATCGCGAATATTTTAGCCTCAGTATACTTTAGTTTCTTAACTTAACTAATTGGAATAGGCAACTACAGTACAATGACAGTTATTATGCATTGTGAGTGGGACTGTAGCTTAGTTTATTAGCTTATTAAAATTTAGTATTTGTTCTACTATTCAAAAGAGCCTGTAACTGGCCAACTTGAAATAAATGATTTTGGTTTTTTTTTGTTTTTTTTGAATTATATAAAGTAGTATGATCTACTTTCATGAAACCTGCCTACACGCTAAAGATTCACCTGATTTTCTTTTCTCATTTCCTTAATCAAGATAAAGACGATTCACAGAGTACCTAAACAAAAGCAAGGACTACGTGAAAATAATTATAATTATTTAGTTTTCGTCGCAACAAGGTACAATGTCTCGTTCCTCGCGTCTTGTAATATCATCTTGGAGTTTTTGCTAGGGTCTTTTTTCGTTTGCTAGTTGTTCAGCTTCGCGTTTGTAGAGATACTAATTAATTTGTGGTAGGTTTAATAGGGATTTTTACTGACTTAAAAAAATGTGATTCTAATTAGGCTCGGGTCGATCTTCAGGTTAAGTCGCGCTTGCCTAGGTCGCTCTGTAGATGCGTGACCAATAGTGGGTTTCCTCTGTGCCTCGGAAAGCACGTTAAGCTGTTGGTCTCGGCTCTCATTTAGGGGTATCGTTTTACACAAAAGGGTATCGTTCTACCCAAAAGGGTATCGTTTTACCAAAAAAGGTATCGTTTTACCCAAAAGAGTATCGTATTACCGAGTAATAACTGGTTTTTGGTGGTTAGATAGGCATGCACGCCGCGGTTGCGAGTACTACGCACCAGTGACGAGGCCTGCCTATTAGCCAATTCCCACCGGCTTCTCTTTTAAAAATTAAACAAAAAAAATACAACAAATTGATGAGCTGATGTTGGAAGGTATAATTCTTAAGTAAATTATTTTGGGGACGTATATATAGTTGTATTCTTTCAGGTTATCTAGGTGAGCTGATTATTGAAGGTAGGTATGAAAGGTGCACCTCCTCAACGGTTAAGAGTTGAAAGCAATATAAAACTGAAATAAGTAGAAAAAAAAACATTATTTTTTGTTTCATCGGCTTCCCGTTTCTTATACTTCACGCCTCGCCACTGCTACGCACCAGTATTTTCTGAAGATCCTTACTAATACCTAAAGTCAGTTTATGTCTTTCTAGGGTAGGTATGAACCACCCGGCGGCGTTGCCACTCATATCTGCCTTGTGAAATACCTTTCATTAGTCGAATTTCACTCATCCTCACCACATGACCAAACCATCTAAGCATATATTATACTCTTTTAGTTTTGTCATATTTAAAACACGTTTCTGAAAAAAAATGTCTTTATCTGCAGCCTCCTCGGTTCCAAAGGACGTTTGAAACTGCAATATTCACAACACATTACTCGAAATGTCAATTTACGCTTTTCCACTCAAATCGTTTCATCGAATGAACAAATCACAAATTAATTGTAAACGCGTCATTTACACACGGGAACGATTCGATACATCGTCCACTACCGCAACGAAGTCGAGAGTAGATACCAAATGTTACTTATTAAAGTTCGTGCAAGTGCAATGAGAATACTAAATAGTGTCTCTGGGCCTTTCTGACATATTTTCTTGCTCTTTGGCGGAATTCCAGAGGATGACACCCTGTGTGTTGTCCACTGTTAACTTTTTTAATTTAAGTTTAATTGTCATTCAATGGCTACTTTTGTTAACTTTGGTCTTGCCTGTTCAAACAATAAGGATGTTTACTGACTTCAAAAAATGTGATTCTAATTAGTCCGTCTGTTGGATTATCGAAAAGTATTGGATAAGTAATTTTTGTTTTATCAAATCAATAAAAAATAAGAAGACAAAAAGCGTCAAAGACCGGGTTGTGACGTCACTGACCGCTAAAGAATGTCATACTAATGTCTCAGAAAATGTCGTCACACGAGTTTTCAAAGCACTGTATCGTCTTCATTGTTTGTTTACGTGAAAAAAGAAAAAATACGTGTCCAATATTTTTTGGAAATCTATATCTGACGGACTAATTCGATTTTTTTGTAAACTACCCTATTTTTTTTTTAATATGGGACAAGCCCGCCACACTATTCCCAAGGCACTGTAACTTTTGAAAGCCAGAATCAACAGTGGCGACCACAAGAAAATCGCCGAGACAATGAAGCTCGACGAAGTCCCAGAGAAACGATTTAACTGTCTTGGATCCCGCAACGAAATTAATCAAAACAGAATAGCAGAGGTGTAGGAAAAACATTATTTCCACTTCCCTCCATATCAGCAGGAGACAGAACAGAACAAGGCCAATAGGCACACAGGGACGTATACAACTGGGATAAGCCCAGTTGCCTAGCACCACGGATGTTATTGTCATTAATATTACTGGGTCTTAAGTTATTTGATTCCAATAATAGGTATGACAAAAATGCTTGAACGCACGGAAATTTGTTTTAGTTTCTACAAGGTCCTTATAGTAAATAACTCCGGATGTGACCTGTAGACTATTTAACATAATATTACGTTCATTCTGCCAAAGACCATTCATTCTTCCATAAAATGTGATGTGCAGATTGTTCAAATTCGCAGTCAGAACATTGACAAAAAGGCGCGGCAACAAGCTTGAAGGAAAATAATTTACTCTAAAAGTTATCATAACCTGTGCGAAATTGGGCAACCCAGTGATCCACCTCCAGCTATGTCCTGGCCAGCCGCTCACGAACGGATGGGAAGAACTGGTGGAGGTGTCGGCCTTTGATGGAATTATCCTACCTACACAAACAAAAACTCCTCCCAGACTACCCTATTGTATGTGTTTATGGATAAATAGATTAACATAAAAAAACGCCACGCCTCTAATTCTCAAAGGGTTAGGTAGAAGCGTACGTAATACTATAGTATACCCACATTTTGCCTGTTATGTTAAGAACCCATTTAACAGTGAGCTAGCATATTACCATCAACCGGCCACAAATCCAGACTCTACAGCTGCCACTGAGATTCTTGATAACAAAACCCAATAAGAATTTGCCCTACCCCGGAATTAAACCTAGGACCGCATGCTCAATAGTCGCATTTGCGATCACTAGACCAACGAAACAAAAAAAATGACCAACTGATTAATTCTTGAGTATAAGACTCAGATTTGACTTCAACTTTCTATGCAACATTGTAAGATTCAAACCTTAGACATATAATATCTAAGGTTAATGGGGATATCAACCTTATAAAGGGTGTAAAAGTACTCTTAACGCAAACGAAAGGCACTTGTTCTCCCCACCACTGCGATCATTTTTTGGTTCTAGACCATACCTGGGAACCCCCTAGTTACGGAGATATTGGGGGTCAAAGTTCCAAATTTTGCACAGCTGTTTTTAACCGACTGCGGCGAATCCCAAAAGGAGGGTTATGTGTTTGGCGTGTATGTATGTATGTATGTCCGTTTCTTTGTTCCCTCATAACTCCTAAACGGATGAAGAGATTTGAATAAAATATACGTAGTTAGATTCGTCTTGATGGCGCGAGTGTCACTGGCATATAGCGTATTTCCAAAAGTAAAAAAGATCCATTTTCATCGAGTAGGGTATCAAAATGAAGGGTTTTAAAAGGAGATTACAAAAATATGTGACACTTATATGTTTAAATTAAATTCTAAGTCACAAATCATATAAACAAACAAAAAAGTTAAATCATCTACGAAGATTTTTACGCGACCAACGAAAGAACAAACACAAAAGAACTAAAAAGTTGGAAATAAAAAAGTACTTAGTTAAAAAACTAAAAAACCCGACTGAAAAAACTATAAAGCAACAAAACAAGCACATTTTAAATTAAACAAAACTTGGAAGCAGGCGGGGTTTTTTAATTTTTTAATATTATTTTTATTATTTAATATTCAAATGAACCCCTCATTTGAATATTAAATAATGTAATGAAAATAGCATGGAACCTGCCTGCCTCCAAGTTTTGTTTAATTTAAAATGTGCTTGTTTTGTTGCTTTATAGTTTTTTCAGTCGGGTTTTTTTAGTTTTTAACTACTTTTTTTCAGGTTATAACTTTACTTAAATTACCTCTATGACCCGTTTACTATTCAAAACATCCATTAGCACAATGTTTTAAGAGTGCTACATTGAGTTTTACCGTAAAATGTGATTCTCGATCCAAAAAAAAAAGTCGTTTCTAACAAAATTTGCGTAGGGGTATTTAGTTTGATGTACAGAATACTTAGTTGACGTTTGTGTGAAGGATTAATTTACACTCTGTATAAGCTTTATGCTTTATTTTGATTATTGATTGTACGTCTGAACTTATACCTATGAAAAGGTTTTTGCTTGGTGTCTGAAACCTCGCAAGTTTTATAACCAGTCCTGCTAACGGGTATCGAGTTACCTAATCACTGGGTTGTAGACTTGCGAAAGCCAATCACTCAGTACTTTTAAACCCATTTTTAGAATCCCGTGAAATTATTCCGCAAGCAAAACCGCGGGCATAAGTATTATTAACTCAGTACATCAGTGTCTCCATTATATTAGCTTCTTAAAGCCACTGTCCAACTGGGCATGCTTTGCCTTTTATGACTTGGAAATATCTAAATAGTTCGAATTCTATTCAAAGCTTCCCTAGTCAGCCGAAGCAAAGACAATCTCTTCAGATGGCGGTTCATGAACGGCTCAGATGTCAAGTGTAAGCGAGTGCAATGTCTTCACAGACAATAGCTTACCTTCCATCTTGCGTCGCATGTCCTGACACCTGCGCATTTGACGTTCTTAAGACTGCAACAGCGCGCTGAGTTCGCATAGCTAAATTTTGGGCCAATTATATTTAATGAGCAGTGGTGGCCCAGTGGTTGCGGTCCCGACTTACGAACAGTTGGTCATGGGTTCGAACAGAGGCAGGCGCATTGTGTAATTTATTTCATCACCACTGCTCTAAAAACGGTAAAGGAAGACATCGTGAAGAAACCCAAAATTAGAAGATATGTGACATCTACCAATCTGCACTGGGCCTGCGTGGTGGATTATAGCCCATCCCTCTTCTAGAGAGGAGACCTGAGTCCCTGCAGTGGGAACAATATAGGCTGATGATGATATTTAATGAAAATTAGACATCGACACGCTAAGAAATAGAAGCGTCTCGTTTTCACTTTAAATGCCAGTTTTTTTATTTAAACACAAAATTGCTTAATTATTAGAACGTAATGAATGGAAGTGTGAACGTTAATGTTTTCCAACAGCTCACCAACAAAGCATTATCACTGCTCTCGGCATTTTAATCATCTAAATTCAGGCATTGTTCTGAAAAAAAGTTGCCCCGACAGTTCATTTCACGTTCCGCCAAAATATACAATGGAACAATGATTTTGTACACAAATGTTACTTATCAGAGCTTTTTATTGAGCGAGGAATTGAAGTATTCTGTCACTGTAGGTAGAAGACGTTTTTTTTTCCTGAGGACTTCTTTGAATTCATTACTTAGGAATACAAACATAATTACAGCCTTGAACGCTAAATTAATGCCAGGATTTCTTCAGTTTAACGGCACGGTTGGCGCAGTGGCTGAGAGATTGGACTGCTGCACTGCGTGTTGCGGGTTTAATCCCAGCACGGAACAAATATTTGTATGGCCTACACATAGTTGTTTCGGGCCTGAGTGTGTTTGTGTATATGAGTATGTAAACGCACCCACGATACATTAGAAATTCCTAGTGTGGAGCAAATTTAAAAAAAAAATGTTGCTAACACATAAAAAAAACAATTAAAGAAAAAGTTTATATTAAGTACTCTTGTTTTGTTTATGCTGAACTTTTCTAATGTAATGTAGTGTGTGTTTATCGCATGTGTATATGTATGCGTGTGTGTGTGTGTGTGTGTATTAAATTAGTGAAGAGTACTTTTTTTTTAAGCATTTGGCATTCCAAGCATGAAACACAGCCAGCGTTGAAGTGGTTAAACACACACAATTAACTAAGCGATTGCGTTTTCCCCCCATTCAATGGTAGTATCAGGTACATCCATAAATATTGATCAACCTTTTTTTATTACCCTTAAGAAAATATTCTTAACTTCTATTATACTGTTAGCACTGGATAGTCCGTGAGACAGTGTCTTAAATATATCATCATCTTTAAGAAGTCTAGGAAAAGTAGCGTAAAACCGTTTGTGTATTATTATTATAACCGTTAAGATCTTCGAGCTTTGGACTAAAACTCTCACACAAATACAGGTATCGGATCATCATCAGTAATCTTAACAACTATCAGAAAAGCCTAACAATTTCTTAACTGGACATGCCATATTTACGGCCGAAAACTGTGTAGTCGAACATGCTATAAAGCACTACTAAAAGTTCAGTGTTGCTATAGAACATTTATTTTTTACTACCCATAAAGAAACAACCGGTTTGTTTATGTGAATTTCAGCAAGAAATAATTCTCCCCTAAACTCACGAGTGTCGCAAAAAGCAATTATGCTATAACGTCAAAAGGATTAGTCACAACTTCCTCTTGCTAATAACAATAAGCATGGTTATTATAGCAATTTTCCTTTTAGCCAAATGAGGCCACCAAAAGACGTTCATTTTGCTAATAATTATGATGATCAAAAACTTGCTTTATGGATTCCTACCAAGAAAAGAGAAATGGGTAGTAATTAAGGAATCAGATCATGAGGAAAACTGATCTGAAACCTTTTTTTTGGGATAAAGTGGGTTCTACGTTCCTATACATCTAATTAAGTGTTGCTCTTCACACACACAAACCTTCAGGCTCTGTGAAACGATGATCTTCGAAGGGTGGCTAGTAGTAACTGGATAAGAGTTGCCAAAGCATAGAGTTAAGTGGCGTATTATTGAACAGGTAAATATTCTGCAGTAGACTGCTGTTAGCTGATGATATTATGAGAAAAAAGAGATCAGTACGTAATAATAATAATAATAAATTGTTTATTTCTCACCACAATATACAGTATTCAGAACGACAGTGACGTGATTATAGACTTCCAGTGTTTTGACTGATTAGACGTTGAATTTTCGTAAATCTAGTTTTATAAATCTAGATCACATTACGGTCATCACACTTTTGTATAGAACAATTTTATTACTTTTTGGTACCTGGCAGAGTGTACGTCGATATCCCATACCCCATACCCTATATATGTATATTTAATGCGAATTGCATTTTTAATTAATATCTAACTAAAATGGCTAGTGATGGGCAACAGACCGACCAAGTGCTTAGTAAATAACTTGAAACTTTAGCTGCCATACGTTTATGAAACATATCTAATTCATTAAAGTTTTTGTGTTTATTTACAGACTGCGATGTTGGTCTAGTGGTCACGAAGGCGACGGCTGTGCATGTGGTCATATGTTCAATTCACATATATAAGTATTTACTGACTTAAAAAAAATGTGATTCTAATTAATCCGTCTGTTAGATTATCGAAAAATATTGGATACGTATTTTTTGTCTTTTCAAATCAATAAAAATTGACGAAGATAAAACGCGTCAAAGATTTGAGTAGGGGTTGGTGACGTAACTGATCGCTAAAAATGTCATACTAAAGTCTTAGAGTATGACGTCACATGAGTTTTCAAAGTATTGTATCGTCTTCATTGTTTTTTGCAAAAAGAAAAATACGTGTCCTTTATTTTTTGGTAATCTATATGACGGACTATTAGTTTTTTTTGTTACCTACCCTATTGTTATGGGTTTTACCATCAGGAATTTCTCAGTTTTTCTCTTTCTTTTTTGGTGTATGTGTGTGATTTGTGCCCAGTTTGATTGAAGTAGGCTCTCACATAACTGGCTATTACATAATAGGGTAGTTGACAAAAAAAACTAAATAGGCCATTTTTTTTTTTTTTGGTGGGTGTAAAATCATCGAATAACCCCTCCTGCTCTTGGGCAGAGCGAAAGGGAGTGTCAGACTTCTACTGACTAAAACCACCCATGTTCCTTCTTCGCCCCCTATGTCGAGGCCGCGATAACCGTTGGACTACCCGCGGCCCCGACAGGCGTCGGCCCTTTCGGGCCCCTCCCATGTTGCTGACATCTCTTTGAGGCGCGCGTGGAACACGAACGCGCCGTCGACACGGCCTGTTTTCGTCGTAAGACGGACGGACGGCGAGTTAGCCCATCACTCACCGTCCACAGGCCCGCGTCTACGGTGGCCGGAGGTCATCGCGGGACCCCCGACGCCCGGAGCGCCTCCCGCGGCGGCTGGGACGAGAGGTTCTCTCCCTCTCGCGTTCCGCCACCACCTTCGCCAGCATCACTGCTTCGCAGAAGGAGGCGACGGCGTCCCATTCCTCCTCGCCCCGGACCATGGCTTGCACCAGGGCCGGGCGCGAGAGGTCGCCGCCGCCGATCGCCTCTACGAGAACACGGCGGGGCTCCGCCCAAGCGGGGCACACCTCCACTGTGTGCTCCACCGTGTCCTCCGGCCGATCCTCACAATGGTGGCATCCGGGCGTTTCCTCCCGCCTGATTCGGTGCAGGTACCTCCCAAAACAACCGCGTCCGGTGAGGACCTGCGTCAGACGGAAGGTGAGGGCGCCGTGGCGCCTCTCAAGCCACTCCTCAAAGAGGGGACTTACCGCCACTATCGTGGCGTGCCATGCACGGGGTTGCGACAGTCGCTGTCTCCATGTCGCCATGAGATCGCACCCGAGGTCTGTCCGCCGCGCAGCAATTTGCCGCGGCAGCGGAGTGACCCCCCGGCGCAGCGCCTCCGCGCGTCATTGATGCAGGCGCGCGAGGACTATCGCCTCCAGATCCCACGGCGGCAATCCGGCAAGGAGGTTCGCCGCTTCGCGGGAGATCGTGCGGTGCCCCCGTACCATCCTTACAACTAAATAGGCCATCAGATAGATTTCAAAAAAATATTGCACACGCATTTTTTCTTTTTTCACGTAGAGCTCAGTATAGACAAAAGTACGAGTATGTACCTTTAAGTGATATTTTTTTTATTTTCATCATTTTTTTTTTTTTTCTTCATATATGTCGGATCCACCGGTATTACTCCGTTAAATTCAGGCATCATGTGGGCAGTGTTTGGGTCTCGTGCAATGAAAATACACTGGGTGCGTTTCACTGGTTTATTTTAAATCACAAATTAGTTTAAACACAATTTAGTCCAATCACTCACAAAACTTATACTGGGCACAACGAATCGAGTACAGTTCCGGGATGTCTTCACACTGCGGCGATCAGACACTGACTGAATGTCCTCCTCGCTGCACTTTTGAAACATCACGACTCTGTAGAAGCGCGCGCAGATGGCGTGATGTTAAAATGGCGCGCTTGCGATTCGTTTCTTGTCCGTACTATTGACCGGATCCGACACGGCCATCCTGCGATTCACACGTCCTCGTGTGATGTTAATCTGGAAAACACAAACATTCCGCACAGTTTTTGTTCGTCCATCCCTGACTCGTGAAATAATAAAAGGACTCTATCTTTATAATTTGATTTATTTCACTCAGAACTAATCTAATTTTAATCAATGATTAGGAAGTATTAATCAAAAGTCATTCTAGATTACCGAGACCAAGCACAAAAATTCCACATTAAATTGATCAAATACAACAAAACCTCAGGTGTCTCGTTCATGGTCAACAACAATCACACACTATTCCCCACGGGAATAACGAGTCAACCCTCGACTCCATTGTCTTTGCTCCTAGGCAAAACCCGACTATACCACCCAGAGCTACCGCCTACCGCGTACCCACGGACTACTTATCAAGCAGACACCGATTTCCAACGGGCTACGGCTACGATACTCTGGTATAGTCTCCGACCCACTGAACCGAGAACCTGTTGCCACAAATTAAAGTGGTGCCAACTCCTCATCTATTTCTTCTACAATTTCAATTGGTACTTGGCCCTCGGGCATCTTACGGACACGATCATGAGCGTATTTGTAAGTACGCTTATTAATTAACGATTTTAAAACATAGCGGTCACCATCTAACAATTCAATAATTTGAAATGGCCCTCTATACTTCACATCAAGTTTTGTTTGATTACGTTCTTCATTTTCAATAAGCACGAATTCACCGACAGAGAACCTAGTCACGCTTGCCTTTGTACTATCAAAACGACTCTTATCATAACGTGCAGACTTTTCAATACCTTCAGACGCTAATCTCCTAATGTCATCAAGCTCTATAGTCTCGTCATTTTCGTCAGCCATTAAATGAAGTGGACGCGCTACTTTACCTATCAAAAGTTCCAACGGACTAGCTTTTGTGACGCGGTTCTGCAGACGCAGAAATCACGAAACTCTTTACTAGAAAAGCACCGTCCCTGATCAGCGATTATTCGTGCAGGAGCGCCAAAGAGTGCAGCGCTATCTGACACAGCCTTGATACTGCTTTTAGAGTCAATGTTTTTTAGTATGAAACAGCAATACGTACTTGGTAAATGCGTCGATCATCACGAACACATACTCCTTGTTGTCACTCTTGCCACTCAGCTTTCCCGTAGCGTCTATGTGTACGGTATGCCATGGAATCGCTGTCTTGGGTATAGAGTGAAGTTCTGCTTGTACTTTACCCTAATGGGACTTGGCTATCTTGCATGTGACACAGTTGTCTACAAACCGCTTCACATAGCGACTCATACCCTCGAACCAATATTGGTTGTACAGTTTTTCCAGAGTCTTCTCCCATCCTAGATGAATAATCGACTCGTGGATATTATTAATGACAGACCAACGCATAGCACGAGGAACCATGGGTAAACATTTCGTTCGACCGTTACGTTGGACTTTACGGTAAAGTATTGCTTTTCTTACCTCATACGTCTTAGCCACGTCTTTATTGAGTTGCCCTTGCTCTAAATCAGAAATTATTTTCTTGATCTCTTCATCTCGCTGCTGCTCTGCCAAAAGCCAGTTGTCAGACAATTCGGTAAGGTTTACCTGCTTCTGTTCAACTCTGTCTGCTAGAGCTGCTGGTAGAGGCAGTAAGTTACGAGATAAGAAATCGGCATGTGCCATTTGCTTACCTACTCTGTATTTTACGTCGAAATCGAACGACTGTAAAAATGCCCACCACCTATGCACCCTCGGTGTCAGATCGATTTTAGTTCGTGACGATTTCAAGGAATTACAGTCGGTCACTACTATAAACTTTCGTCCATGAAGGTACTGTCGAAAATGTTTCACTGCGTTGACGACAGCCAGCGTCTCTAGCTCGTACGAGTGGTATCGGGACTCTGCTGGTGTCGTGCGCTTGCTGAAATAAGCAATAGGATGTTGCTTACCTTCTACGACTTGAAACAGAATCGCTCCATAGCCCTCTGAACTGGCATCGGTATGAAGCTCTACCGGATGCTGCGGGTCGAAGATCATGAGGACTGGATCACTGGTAAGTATTTCGATTACCTTCTGTCGAACTCCTTCACGGTTGTGTGTCCACTCGAACGGAGACTTTCCAGATGTCAGCTGATAAATTGGACCCATGAGGCGGGAAAAATTGGGAACAAACTTACGAAAGTAAGATGCCAAACCTATAAATTGTCTTACCTGGGTAAGAGTCTGTGGTGAAGGTAAACATGACAAAGCTTCTATCTTCCGCTTGTTTGGTTTGATTTTACCTGCCTCAACCTCATAACCCAGAAACTCTATACGGGTTTTAAGAAAAGAGCTTTTCTTAAGGTTAAGCGAGAACCCTGCCTTCGTTAACACCTCTAACACTATGTAGTCTCTCCAGGCCCTGCTCTATGGAGTGGGATATGACAGAAATGTCATCAACGTAAAGGACTACGTATTGGTGTGCAAGATCACCAAGAGCATTGACAATTGTTCGTTGGAAAATGGATATTATGGCGTTACGTAACCCAAACGGCATGGTTATGGTCCGTAAATAACTATCTGGCAAAACGTGGAATAAGATCTCCGTCGCGAAACCGTTAATTAGTTGACACAGAAATTGTAGAGTACTATTAACATTTCTATTACCTATGCCAATTAAAGAAACAACATTGTTGAATCTTCTACCTCTAAAATTACAAACAATACACTCTTTTATTAAAGAAAATTCAGCTCCAAAATCAAAATCAAATTTAAAACACTCACCAAAATGTTTTAATACTCCTGATGGGGGCTCGACTATACAGAGGTCGACTCGTTTCTCCACTGGGGAAGCAGCGCTGGACGCGCCCGCTGCGCAGCGGCTGGCGATGTGGCCCGGCGTGCCACACTTAAAGCACACTAGTGTACTGCTGCCGGCTTGTTGTCGCTGGCCGACACTCGTAGCAGTAGGCGCAGGCGACGGCTTCTTGACCTCGTTTTTCTTTGAGCGGCAATCCGCTTGTTTGTGTCCCGGTTTGCCACATGCATGACACTTGATTGGTGCTAGTGAAGAAAACTTCGAACGTTTCTCGTTTCCGGCTTCAGTGTGCATGTCTGTAGGGGCTCTCCTCTTCAGGTAAGAGAATGCTTGAAGCTCTTGTTGCAACTTATGACGCGTTGTGATCTCAGTCGTAAATGCGAGGCGTTGTAAGCGGGTATCAATTTGTGCCAAATGAGCGATAACAGTTGACGCCGCAATCTGTTCAACGCTGAGATCCTTCCATCAATTCAATAAAAACGTCATAAGACGACTAGCATAAGCAGCATAGGTCTCATTCTCCTTTGGCTTGTCATTGTTTAGGTTAATGAGGGCAGCCGCAGAAGTTTCGACACACACAAATCTGGCCTTGAATAATTCTTGGAATTGGTCCCACGTCATACCTGGATAAGTTATCTGCGACAGCCATGTAGATGCGGAGCCTTTCAGCGCCTTGCTTAGCGTCAAAATTAGTTGGCATCCCTCCACTGCACTCCCGTTAAAACACAAGTCAGCGGTGGCGCACCACGAGCGCGCATCGGAATCTGGTTTGTCGGGGTCGAATTCCGGCAACACAAACTTGTTATTCACTGGCTGAGTTTTCAAAGTTTGTATCAGCGCGTGCATTTGCTGGTTTTGCATTTCAAAAAGTAACCGCCACTGATTGTTATTGTCACTGTTCCCGCGTGTAATTTCATTAGCACGATCTGATCCCACTTCTGATGTCGGATCCACCGGTATTACTCCGTTAAATTCAGGCATCATGTGGGCAGTGTTTGGGTCTCGTGCAATGAAAATACACTGGGTGCGTTTCACTGGTTTATTTTAAATCACAAATTAGTTTAAACACAATTTAGTCCAATCACTCACAAAACTTATACTGGGCACAACGAATCGAGTACAGTTCCGGGATGTCTTCACACTGCGGCGATCAGACACTGAATGTCCTCCTCGCTGCACTTTTGAAACATCACGACTCTGTAGAAGCGCGCGCAGATGGCGTGATGTTAAAATGGCGCGCTTGCGATTCGTTTCTTGTCCGTACTATTGACCGGATCCGACATATACATATTACATTATGGTGGAAACTTCCACCATAATGTAATTTATTGTTTGAAATGAGTTTAATTTCAATTTAATATATTTTTTTATGACTATTTTAAAATAAATCTTTTTTTAAGTTATTTTGTTTCGTAATTTTATTTTGTTTGTCGATGTATTATTTTGTTATGAAATAAATGGCTATGACTAAGTTATATTTGAGATATACGTCAAGAAGAGTTCAACTTAATACAGACAAGAAAAATTATAATTCCATTGAAAGTTTATTTAAAAATAAAATAGAGAAATAAATGATACCTCGTACAGCTCCGCGCCTAACATTTTATAAACGACCACCCCTCGCTTTGTACACAAAACGCATTCGCCATCATAATAAATTACACGATAACAAAGAATACGTCGCCGATACACTACATTTACCAATACGTTTACTTTCAAAGCAAATCAAAGATCCCATTAATTATGAGCCCGCAAAGAAATATGGCGGCCAAAAGAATATTACAACCTATCCGACCGATGATGTCTCAGAATAAACGTGGCCGACGTTGATAAATTAAGAGTCACTTGCAACTGTTCCCGTTATTTTTCATTCACTTTTTAGTTATTATTAATATTGTCACTATAAGCCAACAAGCGGTAAGTCAACAAATCTAGGTTTCAAGAAATCGCCCCAAATGTGTGAGTATTGTTCATTCTTTTCAGTACAGACAGAAATAGGTATTAACACTTTTTTCTTGTATAAAGCGTATAGGACGGTTAGTACTAAAGCCTTCCCGGTACTGGCAGGGGTACTTCCAGTCGATCATGAAGTGCAGCACCGTGCTCCAATGTACTACTGCGCACGAGAGACCGCGGACGCAGACTTTTTAATGCAACGTGACCATGCTAAAATAGCTAGATTACTTACTCAGACTGACGTCTGGGAGGAATTTTTTTCTGAATGGCAATGTAGGTGGGATAATTCCATCAAAGGCCGACACCTCCACCAGTTCTTTCCATCCGTTCGTGAGCGGCTAGCCAGGACATGGCTGGAAGTGGATCACTGTGTTGCCCAATTTCTCACAGGTCATGGTAACTTTAAGAGTAAATTATTTTCCTTCAAGCTTGTTGCCTCGCCTTTTTGTCAATGTTCTACATCTGACTGCGAATTTGAACAATCAGCAGATTGTTCGAAAGGGATACCGCGACTCTGGACACAAAGGGCTTAGAAGGAAAATGGGTGGCTTTTAGTCAGTAAAAGACTAGCAATCTCTTCCGCTCCGCCTAGAGCGGGGATTCCCCACCCTCAAAAAAAATAAGGCCAATGTTGTCTGACAGTCTTAAGCAAGGTGTTCCGCGATGTGAGACGTATGAAAGCAATCAAATAAAAAAACAGCATTTTTAATTTTTTGACATACAACATTTTTGCATTTGAGTGCAAAATATGTTTGTTATAGTTCAGAGATCGGCTGTTCAATAGTAATGATTGCTCGACGCATACATATGTGTCCCAATAAATACGTGTTTCGCGTTTGTCCTTTGTGGAGTGAAATACATTAATCAGGTGGGTTGGAATCAGGTCAACGAGCGGTTACGTTTGTATCTAAAGTCTGCAATAACTAATGTGGAATTTATGGTAGGCATAATTAATCAAAATTGTATCGAAAATGGAATGATCGCATTTGCTCTTAGTCAGACGCTTAAAATCTGAGAACTAGTCTTACCAAAAGGGTATCGTAATACATAATAATCGATATATTACAATACCCTTTGAAAAGACTGGATCTCTATCTGTAATTCTGTACCCAGCAGGTGTCATAAGGCACGTCAGAGGTCAGATGGGCAGTCGCTCCGTGTTAAATAATGGTATTCCGCTGCATTAGGTAGGAATAGAGCCAACAAATAGTTGGTGAAGGGCCTCCACATCTTGATCGTTTTAGCCTCAAGACGTTTATGCTGGACATAGGCCTCCTCATAGATACACGTTGGTGACAATATTTTCAATAACTTCAGTTTTCAGCATTTAAAACCAAAAAGCGGTCTTCAAATTCAGATTCTTTGAAGTAAGACTGCCGCTTACAGACGTAAATCTTAGCACATAAAGACAGTCGATCAGCCACTGCGCCAATCTCATTAAAACCTACTCTAGATTTTATGATTCTCGTCAAATCTTGTCGGAATTGTTTTACGCCTAAATTTATATTCCTCTCTAAAAATAAAAAATCTTTTTATATTGTTACATAAGATTCAAACATGTGATACTCTCTTCAACATCACATAAGACAGAACAGACAAGAGCAATAATTCTCCACACCCTCCCGGAGCGGAAACAACCTCCTACTCAAACCCAGTGATAAACTATCGAAGGACATAAACTTCGTATAAACTGAGTGACCAATTAAAAACTTCGTATTTTTGTTCACAACAGGATGTCATTCCAACTGTACCTATTTGCCGCATCAGCGAATACACGATTCACTGTCTTGAAATTAAACTACGCCCGGGAATGTTCGTTTTAAACGGATCTCCCCGAATTCGCGCTCAGGGGATAATAGTACTTATTTATTTTCGGGCTTGTACAGCTTTACGTTGGAACTCTGAGCGTGAATGCGGTTTCGGGATGGATGTTGTCAGAATGCATGTTCAGGGATTGAAAGCTAAGCTAGTGAATAAAGCAATGATCACTACATTAATTTAGCATTCCAACACCTTCTTCTATACTCGTTTTGATAATTCGCATAAAATTTCATGTAAATAAAACCATATAAGTAAATATAAAATGTTTGGGCAGTATTTCTGTTGAAACTTGTCTGCGAAATTTTAATCAAAGGACCTAGAAAAGTGACAATCACGTTAAATAATTTCGTATTCTACCATGACTTGACAAAATTATTTGATTGATGAGTCGATAGAATGTCTAAATACAATCATACCAATAAAATTTTGCTTGTCAATTTTTAACCCAAATGCTAGACAGTGATGTTCAACTAACGTATTCAAAAATCGTTCGGATATTTCCGTTTGCTCCGTGCCTTGGTTTTCGTTATTGACGGCAAAGGTCAAGGTCAGTCAAGGCAATGAAATGGACAACAATTTAGTATAATTACTAAACATTTACGTAAAAAAAAGTAACACAAGTTACAAAATCATTCAATGCTCGCTAGTCCAACAAAATTATTCTCTCTCTAAATAAATAATACTAATACTAACATTCGTATATTACTAAATCCGAATAAATAGCCAACGTAAATTGTATCGGAGCAGTTTTTGTACACACCTCGGAAATTCTTCGGAACAATTTATAAGTTCCGAAAAACTCGCGTACAAGTTTAATACGACGGGAATTCTTAACGCAACAGTTCCACTGGGTCCATTTAAGTGTTGCTTTTGTTGTAAGTTTTGATTAAAAATATTGTTAAGTAAATGTGGTAGGTAGAGCTTAAGCGGTTTTACTTACAACTATAGAGTCACTAATGTGTTAACCCAGAAAATAATAGAAAGTTTACAAAATTTCCAAAGTAAAATTGCTGGGGATTTTACACTGACATTTTACAAATGATAGGTTCTTTAGACGCAGTGGCGACGGCACGGTTGGCGCAGTGGCTCAAGCAGCTGACTGCTGCGTTACGTGTCGTGGGTTCGATCCCCGCACGGAACAAATATTTGTATGGCCTACAGATAGTTGTTTCGGGTCTGGGTATTTGTGTACGTGACTTCAAATGTTTGTGAACGCACCCACGATACAGGAAAAATTCCTAGTGTGGGGCAACGTTTTAAAATATATAGTCCAGTTCTGTTCAGTTACCAAGTTAGTTGAGTTTGGCCCAGTCTTACTTACTTGGTTGTGGAGATCAGATAGGCAGATCGACCCATGTAAAATACTGGTATTCCGCTGTATTCGGGCGGTTAGACTGAGATCCGATCCCAACATAGTTGGGCAAATGTTTGCCAAATGATGATGAGTATCTTTAAAATAAATGCAAATAGTACCTAACGATCTATTTCTACTCGGTTTTCTATACAATTATCCTATTTATGGTTTTCATTAGAATTATTTCGTACTGTTAGTGCCATCTTGAAGAAGACTCTTCAACAAGTTCTTTAATTAAAGAGTTTTAAATTTTTACACGTCCTCAAAATAAAATTCTTAACACAGAAATAAAAGTTTTGAAATTTATATAAATATTTAAAAATGCTTACTTAAACCTAACCGATTCGTAAAAAAACTTTCACCTGTGCCATTCGATCACAGTTGAATTTCAGTTTAGTATTATCTAATGTCTTGCTCAGAGGCGTACCAGCGACAAAAGTAGAAGAAATGGCCAAAAATCCTTTGCCCTGGAGTGGAAACGATCAGGGTAACAAAAAAAATATTCAAGTATGACAGGTTTTTCAGGACACTATCAAGAAGCGATCAATCTTCAGCATAACATAGGTATAACACAGTTGACAAATATATTATTACACATAATATTACATAACAATCTCTAATTCTGTGTTGAACACAAAGCAGGTGCTTGTTACGGTGTCTGCCGGCACAAAACAGAAAGGACACAGAAGTATAAGTCGTATCAGAAAGCTATCTGTAAAACACTTACGAGTAGCACTCTCAACTTATTCTAGTCGAATGTTGAGATGGATGTGCACAGTCACATGTATGCACTTAGCAATGATAAAATGCGAATTTCTCTTGAAATAACGATTACAACTATGAGATATGACCTACTTTATGGTAAAATTGGTTACAAAATATTACCATAAAGTAGGTGACATAAAAATTAAATCTATCAGTAACTGCTTCTAAACGTTGCCAAATGTATACATATTGGTGCTGCATATGGTAGGATATGAGTCGATTTATAAGAGGAATAAAGAGAGAATAAGAATTGCTGAGTATGTCCACCTACTAATAAGTAGACATATTTATCTGGGGATAGATGAAACTTATGCGACTCAAAGAGTTGATGGGTGTAGAGATACAGTAAAATCAAAGAGAAGATTGTGTGAGAACGAATGAAATGAAAGAAAACGGTGGGAATGATAGTGTGACAGTTGAGAAGAGAGAATGAAAGAAGACCACCTCTAAGGCCTTCAGTACTATCGAGTTTACATTTCAACTGTCTGCACTAATAAATAAGATTGAAAACATTGTCATTAAACTTGGTAGTACAATAGGGTCTCGGAATAGGGTATTTCACCAAAAAAAAATCTTATTAGTCCGTCAGATAGATTTTCAAAAAATAATGGACACGTATTTTTTCTTTTTTCACTTAAACAAAAGACGCACACGATACAGTGCTTCGAAAAGTCGCGTCAAGTCATGTGAGGTCGCGAATACAATAGGGGATCGAACAAAAAAAAACTAATTAGTCCGTCAGATAGATTTTCAAAAAATACTCGACACGTATTTTTTCTTTTTTCACATAAACAAAAAAAGAAGACGATACAGTGCTTCGAAAACTTGTGAACTCCTCGAAAATGTCACATGTTAGTATTTTTTTACCTACAAATGACGTCTCAACCCCCCACTCAAGATCTTTGACGCGTCTTATCTTCGTCAATTTTTATTGATTTGATAAAACAAAAAACACGTACCTATCCAATATTTCTCCATAATCTAACTGACGGACTAATTAGAATCATATTTTTTTGACTCAGTCCGATCCCCTATTTCGTACTTACTTAACGTGAACCGTGTCTATATGTGCGTGCGCTTATTCCTTAATGAACCTATCTTCTGTATTTATCTACTCCGCGGTACCAGTTACATATAATTGCACAATTACACGCAGTGCGAGCAGTCGCCTTGATTGCTCGTATTAATAACGCATCGAATATTATCTGGTGTTACGGTGGGAATCCTGGGTACTGGGTGTAGTCGATCACGAACATAATGGGCCATGATGAACGTTTAAACGCAGATTAATTGAGTATATTTACCTACTAGCTGACCCACGCAACTTCGTCTGCGTCACAATAGTATAAAGGGTGTAAAAGTATCCTTAAGCAAACGAAGGGCACTTATTTTCCCCACCACTGCGATATTTTTTTTGTTCTACCTTGGACCCCCTAGTTACGAAGATATTGGTGGTCAAAGTTCCAAAGTAAGTAAATACTAGCTTTTCAGGTTATAACTTTACTTAAATTACCTCCATGACCCTTTTACTATTCAAAGCATCCACTAGCACAATGTTTTAAGAGTGCTACATTAAGTTTTACCGTAAAATGAGATTTTTGACCCCAAAAAAAAGTCGTTTCCCAGCAAAAAATGTTGCGTAAAAGTACCCTTACGCAAAATTTTTAGCTAGTATGATGTACAGAATGCTTGGTTGCCGTATGTGCGAAGGGTTAATTTACACCATGTATAGCTTAAAGCGTTCCTCAATAGATTGACTATCCAACATAGTAATTTTTTTTTTAATTAGCTTTCTAATGTTGAAAGAATTTTCAAAGTCGTCTGAGTAATTTTTGAATTAAACGTAACAAACCAAAAATCTAATCTTTCCTCTCTATAATATTAGTTTAGATTACCTTAGATTATATTATTTATGTGAGACATACTATAGGTACATAACCATCTCTTACTGTTATATATACAATTATCATCATCATCATCAGCCTATATTGTTCCCACTGTAGGGACTCAGGCCTACTCTCCAGGAGTTGGATGGGCTATAATCCACCACGCAGGCCCAGTGCAGATTGGTAGATGTCACATGTCTTCTAATTTTGGTTCTAATTTTGGGTTTCTTCACGATGTCTTCCTTTACCGTTTTTAGAGCAGTGGTGATGAAATAAATTACACAATGCGCCTGCCTCGGTTCGAACCCATGACCAACTGTTCGTAAGTCTGGGCCACCACTGCTCATTAAATATAATTGGCCCAAAATTTAGCTATGCGAACTCCGCTCGCTGTTGCAGTCTTAAGATCGTCAAATGCGCAGGTGTCAGGACATGCGACGCAAGATGGAAGGTAAGTTATTGTCTGTGAAGACATTGCACTCGCTTACACTTGACATCTCATTTGTTCATCACTGAACCGATCTGAAGAGATTGTCTTTGCTTCGGCTGATAATTTTTTGGTTCTAAGATATGCCGATTTCCTCACGTTGTTTTCCTTCACCGTTTTGAGAGTGATGAAATAAATTACACAAAGTAATGCGCATGCCTGGGTTCGAACCCACGACCAACTGTTCTTAAGTCGGGCCTTTTTTTTTGGCGGGTGGAAAATCATCAAATTTGAATAACCCCTCCCGCTCTTGGGCAGAGCGAAAGGGACAGACAGGGTCAGACTTCTACTGACTAAAAACCACCCATGTTCCTTCTTAGCCCTATATGTCGAGGCCGCGGTAACTATTGTACAACCCGCAGCACCAACGGGGATACGATAACACCTTGTAAATATTATAGTGCAATAAATATTTTGAATTTAAATTTCCCGGAGTCCAGAATCTCCACGTATCAACTTTGGCACGCGAGGGCCGGCCGACAGCGTAATTATTATGTCGCGCGGACATTTTTACATTGCGATATCTTCTAAGATATTTGTTAAACTATATAGAGTATAGGGCACAAATATTGTATATTAAATTTCCGTTCCAACAAACACATTTATTTAGATATAAGTAGATTATACCATATGGGTAAAATAAGCTTCGCAAAAAAATATTCTATTTAACCTAACATTTTAATAGTAAAAAATGGTTACAGTGAGTCAATCTTAATAGATAGATATATGCTGTCGCGCACTTATTTGTAGAAATTTTAAAGAGGAACATTTCCTTTGTACATGATATTTGCATAACTCAAATCGCTTTCGCAGCGCAAGCAACGGAAGCTGTCAAGAAGGAATATCGTTTCCTTTTTTTGCAACATTTTTCATTTATGCTCCACTCCTATTAGTTGTAGCGTGATGTTATGTAGCCTAAAGCCATCCTCGATAAATAGACTATCCAACACAAAAATAATGTTTCGATTCCAATCAGTAGATCCTGAGTTTATAGCGTTCAAACAAACAAACAAACTCTTCAGCTTTATAATATTAGTAAAGATTAGAATTGGGTTTTGGTTGTCACGTGACAAACAAAAATTGTAGCCGTATTTGGGTCGTGTTTCAGTCTTTAAATAATTTATTTAATTTTTTTGCAAGGTTTTATATATTTTTTTCCTTTTCGGAACGGACGTCACGCGGTTTCACCTGCGTAGTTCCCGTTCCTTTGGAAAAACAGGGATAAAAAGTAACCTATGTCACTCGGGGATAGTTTAGCTTCCCAATGGTGAAAGAATTTTTCAAATCGGTCCAGCGCGGTCCACCTGCTTCCAAGTTATATCTAATTTAAAATGTGCTTGTTTTTTGCTTTTCAGTTTTCTCATTAGGGTTTTTAGTATTTTCCCACTACATTTTACTCATTCATGTGAAAACTGTCTTTGCTTTTAAATTTTTGATGTAATATCTAGAGAACACGTTTGTAGGCGTTATTAGAGTATCCTATCAGTGTAGACGATCAAAACTTTATTATTACATAGTCTAGCGTAGACTACACTTCAACCACCTTATCCGTACAGGCGGGAATACTCAGAACTTGCACTAACTTAGCTGAGCTAGCATGCAAGAATTCAGGTGTTATCAATCGGAATGGGGTATTTCACCAAAAAATCTAATTAGTCCGTCTGTTAAATTATCGAAATATATTGGATACGTGTTTTTTGTTTTATCAAATTAATAAAAAAGTACGAAAATAAAACGTGTCAAAGATCACTACGTCTAAAGCCGCCACCCAACGTGTTACGTGGGTAAAAAAGTATTAACCTTGTGTCGTCACACGACTTTTCGAAGCACTGTATCGTCTTCATCTTTTGTTTACGTGAAAAAAAAAAAAATACGTGTCCATTAGTTTTTGGAAATCTATCGGACGGACTAATTAGATTTTTTTGGTGATATACCCTATTGTCCTGCGTCCTCCGCAGGCATCTACTAGTGGAAATTACGCTATTCCTACTCCTCCGCTATTCTTTTCTGATTATCTTCGTTACGGTATCCAAGACAGTTAAATCGTTTTTTTAGGACTTCGTCGAGCTTTGTTTTTCGGGGCTTTTCTGGTGGTCGCCACTGTTGATTCTGGCTTACAGGAGTTACAGTGGTTTGGGGATTGTGTGGGCAGACTTGTCAAAAATAAACTTATCTGTCTGGTTTTAGTTAAAATATTTGTGTAAACTAATGTTAAAAAGATATAGGAAAATACTTTAAACGCATTTAAAAATACCTCATTAATATCATATTTCATATTGAGAATAATATTATTAAGAATATAACGTTTTAAAGTCAAGCTCTTAGTAAGTCACACAAGTATAAAATAATGTGCCATAAAACGAACACTAGCTCAATTTTCTCAAACATTATGCACCACAAGATGACTTGGTATCTTTATTCGCATGAAAAGTTAACTACCCAGTTTTACGATTCTACTGGAGTTTTGAAAAATTTCTGTATCTCGTTGCTACGTCATAAAATAACATTCATATTATTATAATGCAAAATATCTCACCACTGTGCACTGCAGCTGCTTCAACTTATTTTTAGCACATAATAGAAGAATATAAGTCTGTGAATGTGTGATAAGGACTATGATGTTTATGCAAATATTATGCTATTTGCAATAGTCACTGTCGCTATTTTTTTTTTGTTTTTTTTTTAACAATAGTTGGTACTTTTTTTTTGTGACAAGCCCACCACTCTATTCCCAAACCACTGTAACTCCTGAAAGCCTGAATCGTCAGTGGCGACCACAAGAAAAGCGCCGAGACAATGAAGCTCGACGAAGTCCCAAAAAAACGATTTAACTGTCTTGGATCCCGCAACAAAATTAATCAGAAAAGAATAGCAGAGGAGTAGGAAAAGTTGTAAGTTGGTAGTATTTTCACAATTAGCAGAAAAATACCACGTTCATTTCTTAGCTACAGCCCCAATTTAATTTTGTGATCGTAATAGGCTCACCCACTTTTATATGAAAAAAAAAAATCCAGAGTAATGAGTGTGTTTTAAAAGTACCTACATATCTGCCTTACCGTGTAATGTGTGTAAAATTTTAAAGTAGCGACATAAGTATATTAGGTTGGTAATCCCGAAAAACATTTGAAACTTTATATGCGGGTCGAGAACGCTTCCGTTGTCGCAGCTGTTTGTGGTTAAAACTACGAGTACATAAAGAAAGAAGACTGTTTCATTAAAACAACACATACATTTTCTCATTATCATCATATTATCAGCCCGGAATCACCATGCTGCCTCTCTTTTTTCTGTCACACCGCTCGGTTCTGTGCGTCCCTTATCTAAGTGTTTCCCGCGATTATGACGATAATATCGTCAACCCAACTAACTTTAGGATGGATATGGTTGCTTTGGCTTAACCTTGGCCACCACTCGGTCAAAGCCTCACGTCATTTTCTCATACTTCATTAAAAAACAGCTAACAATATAATGAAGACTTACTGCCGCACTCAGAGAGTTTTAATGTTTACTTAGGCCGTCACTTAGTTAACGTTTTGACAGTTTTGTGTTACAAAAGTATGTCAAACCTTTACTAAGTAATCATTAAATATTTCTGAGTACCGCAGTAAATAAATAATACGGAGCAGTGGTGGCCCAGTGGTGGCGGCCTCGGTGGGTTCGAATCCAGTCAGGCGCATTATTTTGTGTAATTTATTTCAACACCACTGCTCTCAAAACGGTGAAGGAAAACTTCGTGAGGAAACCGGCATGTCTTAAAACCAATAAATTCGAAGACATGTGACATCTACCAATCCGCACTGGGCACGCGTGGTGGATTATAGCCCATCCCTCTCCTAGAGAGGAGGCCTGAGTCCCTGCAGTGGGAACATTATAGGCTGATGATGATAAGTAACTAGGTCTAAATACGTCCTACGTTCAATTTTTGTGAAATTATAAACAGAATGCAAAAGCACATAAATTATCTTGAAAGGCATATAATTATTATCCTTATTTCAATGTTTCTTGTACACAACAATAAAACATATTTATGTAAGGTCTGAAACCAGGCCGTTAAGTCAACTGTTACAACAGCCTGCTCACAGCGTACCACCCTAGCCAGCCAATGACAGCTAACCATAACCATGCCACTCTAGCAAACCATAGCCATGCCACTCTAGCATACCATAGCCGTGCCACTCTAGAATACCATAGCCATGCCACTCTAGCCAGCCAATGACGGGCAACGACTCGCGAGCCAATCACAGTCAAGCGAAGACACCGCCATAACTACCGGATGCCTCCGGTGGGGATATCGGTCTATATAATGCCCTGTAAGCTCAGTTTCGAGGTCTTGTCGCGCTCGATTGTGAAGCCTGTAAGTCGAGACTCTGTCCGAATAAAATAATGAATCAGTTCCTGTCTATTTTTTTACCACTGTCGTTACAGTCAGAAGTGGTATCGAATAAAAAAAAAACCTACGATAAAACGACGCTCTGCTACTTAAAAGTCAACGGTCACCTACTGTGGAGGACGAGGTCTGAAAATTCAAACGAAGAACGTTGATGCACACCGCCTGCAAGGAAAATATTGTCTCCCATCCCAGTATCACAGGGCACAAATTGAAAAAGCAGGCCACAATCTGGATGGAACACGAAGCGCCTACCCTCAGTATCGCATTGGTCATTCCATAATTTGACCTTGAAAACGAAGACTGCGGCCAGTAACCACCTGTGAGACACTTTGAGTTACAAGAAGTAACCATCTCTCTGCCAGCAACGGTTCTACGGTAAATTAAGACTACATAAAGGTTGTCAACAGCAACCAAGGACATGGAAGGAAGGAACGCTGAGAGCTGCCAGGAACCATGCATAAATAACAAGGTCAGTAAACATGCCAATATTTGCCAAATTAGCCAAATGCCATTAGCCAAATATATAAGCCAAATGTGTTTTACCATGGAGTGCCCCATGAGTTGATAATTATGCGAATCGTAGACAAAATAATTTGGTAAGCCCGTTAAGTAAATATAATCATAGTCACTTAATCAGTATATTATCTCGGTACAAAAAATGTTTTACGAGTAGGTACTAGTTGTGTACTAAGGAGTTGAGAACTTTAGATGTACATATTTAGTTCAAGTGCGCATTAGATTATCCAACAATAACAATTCCAAAGTAAATCATGTAGATCAGATACTTATAAATAGCTACAATAATTTTATTAAACTATTATCAGAGATATAGATAGCATTCCTTGGCGATCTCTTGCTACCGCCAGCCGATATTCAAACAGTTTTAGACTTATTGGATATAGTTCTTGACAAATTGAAAACGAGGAACTTAAAATTAAATATGAGGAACTGTTAATTTTTAGATATATTTCTTAATTACGGTATAAAACATCATCTGATGGCATTCAACCAGGTTAAATTAAGTTGATCGTCTTAATTTCTCATCCCGAGTAATGTAAACGAAGTGCGTCAGTTTATTCTATCTAGTTCTATCTAGTTAATAAAGAAAGTCCATTCATAATTTAGCAATAATAGCTCGCCCGTATAACAAACTAACAAAAAAGAATACGATGTGGGTATGAGGCAAGTCACATAATCATGTTATGTAAATAAAATAAAAAATGTTATAGGTATTAGTGATTATTTAGGTACGATCCTAGTTTTCCAACAGAAATTCATACGTATTGCAGGTATTGCAGGTATCTTTTATAAAGTAGATTGACGGTAGTTTGCGCCCTGTCTTTTAGCTTAGTCGCGGTACAAGTCAGATAGAGTGTTTATCATGATTTTGGGCTTGAATCCCTTGCGGTGATAAAATTGTTGCTAAGATTTCATATTATGACGTGTTATGTAAAAATGTCCATGTAATTCGGACTGTACTGCAGTACGCGATACAATGACTAATCATGATCTTATGCCATGTATTGCCCGATATTACTTTTCACTATGGTGACCGATGAGCCAAAGCCCAAGCAAGCTAAAACGAAAAGCCAAAGTCAAAGTCTATGCCTATCTTAGGTAAGTAGATCGTTCGATAGATGCCGTTTATTGTGTACCATTTAGACGTGAACGATTTGTTCAGTACTGTGCAATGACAAGATGAAAAGCCGAAAAGTAGTATTGTTTTACTGCGAAGTGGATGTACAGATACCTATAGTGAGTAATTGTGTAATCGTTGATGGTAGGCTATAACGTAAACAAACCTTTACGGTACCAGATTAGTTGAGTGAGTTGTGTCAAACTTCGCGCGATGGAAAATATTACAAAATGCATCATGACAATAACAAGGAGTAAAACGAAGTTCTGAATTTTATAAATATCAACAAAATTTCTGATTTCCAAAAATAACCCGATTTATAAGTAAATATTATTATGTGACGTCATGTTTACATTGTGCGTACTGTAAAGGGGATAATGTAGGAAAGAGGGTTAACGACAATAATTCTAAATCTAACTTAGCTCTGATAATACATGACAGTAGCAAGCTAAATTTTAATTTTAAAATGGTGATAAAACTGATGTCCTGAAACGAGGCTGCGCTTGTGGGTATCTTGGGGGCCAGAGTTGCATTAACTTAACATTAGTACTTAATAGCTTTAAACACATAAAATTATATTGGAAAAATAGAAAAACGTATTCGTGTGTAGTGTGTTAGTGTGTATAAGTAATGAAGTTTTGCCATCGACACGCTAAGAATTATATATGTGTGAGTGCATGTGTGTGTGCGTGCGTTTAATGGTATGATGTAATTAACTTAAATTGGTTCTTCCGTTTCTTCATCCGATAGTTTGGCAAAACAGTTTATTTATCTTTTCTTACATGAAAAGTGTTTCATGTTTTTAATATCGCAGATAGTAAAGAGTTCTTATAATACTGTTAATATTACAACCGGGTACCTATCTTTATGTCTTACGATTTATCCCAGATCGGGTTTCTAAACCAGTGCAATCTAGGCGCGGTAGGGTTATCTCAGATTAGAATAGCTGGAAAGAAATGGGACGTAACTTAGATACAAGGTGAAAAATGATAATTCAAATTCAAACTCTTTAATTCAGACAAGTTTCCATAGTGTTAGTAACAACAAAATAACTTAACGACTAGGGTTAGTAAACTTAGTAACAAGGCAAAAAAAAAAAAAGGAAAGGAAATATTTTATGTTAATAGTGTGATTTACAAAAAAAAACTATGATTATGTACTTTGGCGCCAGGCGATGACTACTGGCGGCTTAAATGCTTAAATGCTTTTAACATCACGCATGTAATACCCAATGGGTTAGGCAGAGGTATACTCATGAGTACACGCACATTTCGCTAGTAAATTGAAATGAATTAAAAAGTGCTTATTCATGGTTACATCCGTGTTACAAGGTATATTACTTCTGCCATACTGTAAAACAGTTATATTTAATTTAAATGTAACAACTTGTTAGTACGTTTCCATCAATAACAACGACACTTTTACCTACAACTAAACACATTTATTGAACACAAAAGTTGACTATAACGTAATGCTATAACATTTAAGTTGCGTTAAAACACTTCAATTAATAGCGGTGAAGCCGCAAACATAAGGTAGTATGGCATAAATATATACTTATACAACAATAAATAATCATAAATGGAATATACACATCTCTTGTAATGAGGTTTTTACATAGGTGTTAAAAACAAACTTCCCTAATTTATTTTTAAAAGACATTTTCGTGGTACAGCTATTTTCTAAATCGTAAGGTATGTCGTTAAAAATTGTTGGTACTAAGCATTTCCTACATCTTTGTCCATAATAATTAGTACAAGTGGGTACCTATTACAAATTTTCTTATGCATTTATTCCTTTTCCTTCAGCTTAAAGTTCTATGCTATAGGGAGGTAGCCAGGTTAACTCTTGTTTATTAGAAGATTGGTTTTCTGGCCCATATTAAATGATATTGAGGAGTTAGGTAATGATTGACATAAACTAAGAAGTGTGAAAGGTCATATTATATGATACAACGGGCTTATAGGTTTAGTATCCGCTGTAACATATCGTAGCAGTGCTTTTGTCTGATAGCACCAGTAGTGTGAACGAACAATTGAAAACCGAAGATTTCATAAATCTCCTGAGAGGTCTATTGCCCCATTTTAACTTGGTTTTTCTGAGCTGACTTGTAATCACTGTTTTCTTGTTTCCATTGCGGGAGCAATTGTTCCAGGACGGCCGAATGTTACAACAGCCTGCTCACAGCGTACCACCCTAGCCAGCCAATGACAGCTAACCATAACCATGCCACTCTAGCAAACCATAGCCATGCCACTCTAGCATACCATAGCCGTGCCACTCTAGCATACCATAGCCATGCCACTCTAGCCAGCCAATGACGGGCAACGACTCGCGAGCCAATCACAGTCAAGCGAAGACACCGCCATAACTACCGGATGCCTCCGGTGGGGATATCGGTCTATATAATGCCCTGTAAGCTCAGTTTCGAGGTCTTGTCGCGCTCGATTGTGAAACCTGTAAGTCGAGACTCTGTCCGAATAAAATAATGAATCAGTTCCTGTCTATTTTTGTACCACTGTCGTTACACAACATATTTCATCAAATACGTCGGTTTCACAATGTTTTCCTCTACTATAACATGTTCGGTTTATGTTTAATTAACACAGTGAATATTCCAAATATTTTTAATAACAACATGACTTCATATATTGAAATCCTCACCTTACATTACGGTATTTACTTACGGTACTATGTAAACATTTGGGGTGCCTTGTATTTACATATGATTTGGGCCAAAACTCAACGCTCATCGATTACAAAGAAATTGGAAGCGAGTCGCCCTTTTTCTTTGAGCAAACAGTCAACTGTTTTGTATGATTTTCGGAGCAATTCGAACGTTCGTTTCCGCGAGAATGTCAATGGAGTTGCTATTTGAATGCGTGACCTTTTTTTATTTGCCTGTTCTTTTCGCTGTGGACTCTCGACGGGTTTTCATGACAACGGGAAACCGAGATTGTGAAGATTTTATTCAGTAATTTGTATGTGGTGTATTGATTGCATTGAGGTTTTCTCTTTGACGAATATTATATTCCTACGTAAGAATGGGGTTTCTTTGACTCATTAGAGTATGTAAACGTTAATTACGTTGACTTTATTTTGTCAGATAATGAGGTATTTGTGATATATTGTAGTGCTTCAAAATAGGGTTAGTTATAGCAGAAAACTAGGCCTAACGAATCGTTCAAATAATGTATAACTTAAAAATGAGATATGTCCGTTTCTCAGCAAATGTTTTAATAATTTTGGTATCAAAACGTAGTTTCAAGTTATTTTTCCACGTCGTTCCCTCGTGGGTGATAAAAATATTCATTTAATGCCTTTTATATATTTTTCCGTGTGCTTACTTATTATAACTCGCGCTTTGTTCCAGCGATGGTCTCATAAAAAACATTATGAGGAGACATGAAACGTAAACCTCTACGTTATTATACGACTTATATTATTTAAGAGGAAGTATACGAAACAATTTAGGTCGTATTTCGTAGTATTTTTATTGCTGCAGACAGGATATTTTTTGGCAAAATACGAACAACATCTTAATTTTTAAACAGGAGGCCTTTGCCCAGCTAACTCGCCGTCCGTCCGTCTCACGACGAAAACAGGCCGTGTCGACGGCGCGTTCGTGTTCCACGTGCGCCTCAAAGAGATGTCAGCAACATGGGAGGGGCCCGAAAGGGCCGACGCCTGTCGGGGCCGCGGGTAGTCCACCGGTTATCGCGGCATCGACATAGAGGGCGAAGAAGGAACATGGGTGGTTTTTAGTCAGTAGAAGTCTGACACTCCCTTTCGCTCTGCCCAAGAACGGGAGGGGTTATTCGATGATTTTACACCCACCAAAAAAAAAAATGCCTTTGCCCAGGAGTTGGACAATACTGGCTAACTATAAAAAAACAATGGCCTTTTTTTACGTTCACTAATTCTTATTAACCAGTATTGTCTGAAAAAGTGTGCTGTGAAAAACTTTGTGCAGGTTTAACACCGAAAAATATTATTTAAAAGGCATCAAAGCACTACTTTTTTTCGACACGATAATAAATCTGTATGGATTCATGTTCCATTTTAGGGATTTGGTTCCCATACCAAGTCTTTAAAGTCTAAAAGTCAATGTACGTCAGCCATGGCGGCCGTTGCTCCAAGCAGCCCACCTTCCTCCAAAAACAGACCAATCTTTACAGGACATCTGCAAAGAATTGGTGTTCCAAGAGTATCCTCACGGATCTGAATGATGCCGTTGCACACTAGGAGTACATGCGCTACCGTTTCCTCTGCCTCCATGCAAGTTCTGCATAGAGGACTATCAGTAATACCTAGGATGTGAAAGTATTAGCAGTGGGAGTGCTCGAAAGAAATACCGCAGAATACAAAGGGCCAAGAAGGATGTGTATTAGTCAGTACAAATCTTACACTCTTCTGCTGACAAAAAATGGATGTGAAAGTATTTATGAATACAAGACAAATACAACCACCAAAATAAAAAATCAAACGACCAATATACAGTTGGCTTCAATGATGTAGAATCCAGAATAATCTAATTTTACCAAAAATTAGAACAAAATTTGGCAAAAAACAATTGACGTTTGAAGGGGCACAGTTATACAACAAACTACCAGCTTGTATAAAGGGTGTGCACTCATTCAATGCATTCAAGACTCAACTATCTGAATACCTTACCGCAAATTCTCAAAAACTGAATGCACTGAATGGGTGCAACTACTGAACTACTGAATAATGTATAATAACTACTGAATAATGTGTAACGCAGTGACGAACTTTTTTACTACTAATATTAGCTTAAGGACACCTGTTCTCATGTAAGTGACTTTGTGTCTTTTTTGAGAATAAATATCTTTAAACCTAATAACGTTTTGCCAATAACCGCATAACCAGCCGCTCTATAAAAGTCCACCTAATGTTTGGCAAAACTCCAAAAATGTTCAAATATTTTAAGCCAATGTGAATGAGGCCTCCCTCATGAACTTTATTCAAATCTATGACGTAACATGTTTTTTATAATAAAATAAATTAAATTAAGTTCATTTATTTCAGGTTCCCCCATATTAAAATGACAAGTTACGAGACCATACCATTTACATAAAAATTAATTTCACAACCATTTCAAAATAAAAACAAAAGTAAAAAATAATTTAATGATAAAAACAATGTCAAAAAATCAGTAATATAGTGTCTAAAAATCAGAAATAAATTTCACTAAAATCAAATCAAAGTCACATAATATAGGTGTATGGAATTACTATATTGGAATGAAGAGTCGATTCGGATATTTTCACATTCTGGTTTCACATGTATTATTTTCATAATTTTTAGGCTGTATTCAAATGTATGTTACTGATTGTGCTTAATGCAAACAATTTATCTAAAATGCAAAAGTTACACTGGAAGCCGACCCCAATAAAGTTGGGGTAAGACTAGGCAGTTGATGATGCTCTAGGATAATTGGATTTTCAAATCAACAATCGAAGTATTTACGTTATTATTAACGTTTCGTTCCGTTTACACTTTGCGCTCGAACTAGGGCCTCATACGACACTAGTTACGTTTCAGTATAGCTTAAAACTTACGTTAACGCCATCGAATAGTTATAAAACTTGTCTAAGTTTTATAACTGGTTTTTACTGACTTTTATAACTGATGGCGTTAACGTAAATTTTAACTATATGAAAACTCTCGGTTCGAGTCGTTGACATGTTCGGCACATGAATAAATCTACACTTACTCGTATAATCTACATCTACACTAATATTATAAAGAGGAAAGATTTGTATTTAGATTTGTATTTTTGTTTGTAATGAATAAACTCAAAAACTACTGCGCCGATTTCTAAAATTCTCACATCATTGGAAAGCTACATTCATCCTGAGTAACATAGACTTTTTATCCCTGTATTCCCACGGGAACGGGAACTACGCGGGTGAAACCGCGTGACGTCCGCTAGTACTAGATAAACATCATTACGCTTGTAATCCTCCAGAGAGGAGAAGAAGATGAAAAGAAGTAGACGAACAAAGAAGAAGTTTTGTTTAAGGCCCATATTCTAGGAGGCGAGCCTATTGCCGTCAACCGGGCCCAAACCCAAAGCCCGTCGCTGTTACTGAGTAATTTCTGATGGAGAAACCTAATAACACTTGACAATCGAACCCACGAGCTGCCTCACAGCATTAGCGCTTTCAAGTTTTACTATCTTACCAGCAGGGTTATTGGGTGTCTTTTAAATGTCAGTAGCTATCATTTTGTCCATGGATTAACTGTCAAATTGCTTGTGGTCTAATACAAAATGGAACCATTTGACAGTTAATTGATGGACACAATATGATAGCCACTGGCATCTAAAAGATACGCAATAGCCCTGCAGATCTTACAAAGAGGCCAATTCCCAATTCTTCGAACAGCCAATCTTTTCGATGCCATAATGACTGGCAGATAACAGATAAGAGCCGTAACTGCAATACGTTCAGAAACAACGGATCCAAACTCGATAGATTGGAGATTACTAACTGTCAAAGTACTCGAAAACTCCTTATCGGGATACCTATCACTTTTATTGAGTTTCATTTCATTTGTATGGGAGGCTATTAGGGAGGCTGTCCTTGAAAAGTAAGTCCTGACCGCGTCTAAGAGTACGTGTATTTTATTTGGTCTACACAGCATGTTACGGTTTAAAATATTTATTTCTTAAAAAAGAATACATTCACTTAATATGAGAAATACAAGTTAAACTTAAAACTAAATATAAGAATTACATGAAGGTAGGTACGAGTAAATAAATAAGTTAACTAGTAGACACAATTTTTACAATGTTGCGGGTAAAAGGAAAAAGTTAGTGTACTATAACATATTGAGTCTTGATTCTTGAAAGTAAGTCAATAGCAACTACAAAAATACAGCAAAATACAAAGTGGTTATTTCTGTTATTTTTATATTGATTAAAGTAGATAATAATTAATGTACATGTGAATTAATTGGTGTAGTGGGTTACATTTAAAATCTAGAGAAATCTATCAAGATGTGGTGCTCTATGGTTTTTTTGTATAAAGTAAAGAGTTATAAAATAATATCTTGGAGGATGTAATTATGTGTCTCAGAAGTGTCACTCGTATTTCGGCAGTTACGCTGAAGTTCAAGTACAAACTTAACTCTAACTACAAACAATATAATAACTCGTGAAAGTAAGTACCGTAGTTGCCATTCCAAAGCATAGATCTCTATGGACAAGAACGGGCTGAATGAACCGATTACCATCATTTAGTCACTGCGAAATTCTTTAGGCGAAAACTTAACATATATGACAGCTTCGCCATACCACTTTACCCACAAGGCAGCCATTTCAGCGAATATTGACAAGTTATCGCATTTTTAATATAAAAGTTTTAAATTAGTGCCTGTTTAAATAATAAAAAGGATCGTTTATGTCTAAAGACAAAGGATGATCCCTTTTATAAATTTTAATCAGGCGCAAGTAAACAAAATTGTCATACATTCTACCTTTGTTAACCCATGGGAAGAAAATATTTCAACTTGTTTATCACTTATATTTATTTTTTCGGTTTTCCATCTCTGGACACAAATGTAGTTTTAAAACTTCACATTGTTATCTTGCCTTTTCAATAATATTCCAGAAGGTTGGTGTTTTTATTATTTCCGAGAGTTTTTGTGGAAATTGTATTGAAAAACAAAATTACAAAGTTAATCACCAAGAGGCCAAGACGCAAATAAATGGTACAAAATTGTCCATTACGTAAAATATTTTCCTCTCAAGATCAGTAACAAAATCTACATCCTTCACGACCTCTTCTACACTTACACCCGCAAGTATCAATGTTCTTAGGGCGTAAGCAGAGATGCTCAATCGAGCGTCCCTTGAGAGCACGGAGTTGCATGCTCTTGTCTCTATTGGCCAAACGGCTGCGAAATCGAATGAGTTTAAAGGAGTGGTATTTATCCGTTTGGATTAGGGTTGTAGCTGAAATTTGTCTCTGCCTCCAATGCGGAAAAAAATTATACCTGGATTCTAGAACTTGACTGTTTCCTCTATGCTTTCCTTTACAGTTTTGAGACGATGGTGATCAAACAACACTCGTGGGCAGAGCGAAAGGAAGTGTCAGACTTTTACTGACTGAAAACCACCCACGTTCCTTCTTAGCCCTATATGTGAAGGCCGTGTTATCTTTACAACATCCCGTAGCCCCGACGGGCATCGGCCCTTGCCTCGCCTCAAAAAGATATCATCTTTGAGGCGCGCGTGGAACACGAAAGTGCCGTCGACATGGCCTGTCGTCGTCATAAGACGGACGGATGGTGAGCTAACCCATCACACAAAGTCCACAGGCCCGCGTCTACGGTGGCCGGTAGCCGTCACGTGGCCCCCGATGCCCGGAGCGTCTCCCGCGGTGGCTGGGATGTTAGTAGCACTTCACTTGCATTAAGCACGATGTTTTGTGCGCTTGTGAAATTTGTCCATGAACGTGTCCGTCGGTGAAGTGGGTAGATATAGTTGCCATCGGGTGCCAACATTCTCCAGGACTGTGGAGAATTTTATAACAAAAGAGAGATACCCACTAGAACACCTTTCTGTATTCGAACTGAAACTCGTATGTCAAAGCTGCTACCAATGCTTTCAACAAAAATGCTGTCTGATTATTATATTTTATTGTATTTTTAGTCTCCACCTCCGTACACATCCCTAGCCCGTACGAGGCTTTGGGAGCACACTTGGATGTATGAGGCTGTTTCAGTAAGCTGTAACAGTCACTATGGCAGTATTTCGTTAAGTAAAACTTACAGCTGTTTTAACCCGAATTTGGCTGGATTTATTGACTGTTTATTCGTACCCGAATTTGAACAGCGGTTAATGTTGATTGTGGGGAAAATACATGATGTTTAAACCTGAAATAAATTCTACTAAAACATAAATGCAATATGATTCTTATTAAAGCCAATATCCGTCTTGTCCTTTGCCAACCATGTTTGAATCGCCTTACAGTCGAACCAGATTCACTAAATTGCTCTATTTTACATGGAGCAACTGTCTATCTGACCTGCACAACCCAATTAGTACTGGGTAATACGATTGCCCTTGGTTGTCAAACTTTCGGGTCACTCACTAACTGGTAAGACTGTAAAAGATCTACAAATGACAGCTGTAATCAGTGCGAGTGCTTTAACATGCTTTCCGAGGCACGGAGGATAGTCGGTGTATTTTGAGTGGTCACCCATCCACTGACCACCCTAGGCAAGTGCAGCTTAACCTGAAAATTTTTCCGCGCTACTCCGATGTTTTATAGTAAAATGGTCTAACAAAAAAGTGTTAACAAAAAAAAGATCATAATTTCCAAAAACATTCATGTAATATTACACATATATCATATTACAGAAATATTTTTAGTTTTGAACACAAGACAAGTCTTGTGTTCAACACTAAAACTAAAATATTTCTTTACTAACAAGCAAACTTTACCGTTTCGACGAAGTGTAACCGGAATAAAGGCTTTTAAACCACAATAGTACGCAAATAATTAAAGTGATGACTTGTGTTTTGTGTGAAACATATTTATGTATTGTTTCCGTAGCATTTCGTTCGCTGAAATACGTGATTCGACCTTTGTATTTATTCAAAGTTATTGCTAACATAAGAGTTGTTTGTCATCAGTATTTAAGGTATAATTGAACCCTCGGAAAACTTTTTAAGAGGTCATTGTTAAACAACGCAAAATAATAATAATAATAATTTAAATGCTTGAACGTAATGTAAGAATTTGCAGATTTTTCACCTTACTTATTAGTATCCGATGATGACAATGAACAACTTTTAATATGGCACTAACCCCAGAAGGGTAAAAAATCTGCAAATTTCTACATTACGTCGAACAATACGAACATAAATGTAAGCATGAAGCATTTGTGTTTCTTTTGCAGGTAACGCTTACATGCGCCGCGGCAAGAAAGAGCGCATTGACTTTTTCGAAAAAAAAATGCTTATGAAAGCAAGGCTGTGTTTCGGTTAGCATTTTTCGTCATCTCATCATACATATTCACTCCAATTTGCACATAATGAGCCTCGGTTTCGTCTCTTTAACTGGCTCTTAAATTAAACATAATTTACGAACCATTACTCAGAATTACACTCGGTTTTAGGGATGCCCGAATGTAAAGTGTCGATATTATAATGTAGTATCGATATCAAAGAATATTGTATTACTCGTCTCAGTGCTAACTAGGTTGTGGAGGTCAGATATGCAGTCGCTCCAAGATAAATACTGTTATCCGGTTAGACTGCAAGCCGACCCCAACAGTTTGGAAAAGGCTAGACTAGGATTTTGATGATGAGTCAGATACAAAATAACAGTAAAAGGCCCGCACAGAATCAACTCTAAAGCTAAGCTATTTGAGCTAGAGCGATGTTGCGTATTCAATACTTAATATCGATAAATCGATAGATTTCTGCCAAGCCTACACCGATTTATTTATAATTTGCAAAGATACTTTATTGGGATAAAACCGGACCGGCCGTTTTATCGGCCGCCGTTCAACCTTGATGCTTTGTGAATACATTTTACACTTATTAATAATTTAACGTGAGTTTGTATTAATTAGAACAATTTTGTTAATTCTTTGCTTAATTATCGACCAACTGATACTTTTGTCTGGAAACGAGATCCATAAAAAACATGTTTTTCGTTAGTTACAAAACTGAAGGGTGACCCCATCAGTTTTGTACTTCAGTGTACAACAGCATTTAAAATAAAGAAAAAAAAATTCGAGATATTTGAACGCTGTGAGAATGCAGGATCTTGATAGAGATTGATCTTGATAAGTCTTGAATTTGAACAGAACTTTGTTTCTAAGATTTTCTTCTTCTTGCTAATTTTGAATTTTTGGGAAATTCTAAAAAAAAATATGAAACATCTATTTAAGTTCTTTGAACTTGATGAAGAAATAATTTCAGCGTTTAGAAAGCCATACGTATAATAATACAGTTGATAAACCTTCCAACTTACGATCAAAAACTTTCAAACATGATAACAAAAAGAAATCCCCTGACTAATTAGCTAAGACTTTATTCCCACAAAAAGCTAATTTATTAAACCTGAACACATAAATTAGCATCGTAGTACTAAAATAAGTAATAAATCCTAATTAGGCACACAGAGGCGTCACTTGAAGTATATTTAGTTAAATAAGCATTAATATTACAGAGTGGGCGCTTTGGTTTATTCTCATTTGACATTCCTTTCTGCCCCGGGTATTTCATTACACATTCCCGGGTTAGTCCCGTCCTCCGCTATTGAGGGGATGTAGTGCTCACTGGAAAAGATTTAGAAAATAGATTATTTTGGAAAATGTTAAATATTCTGTCGAGTAAAGAGACTCGCTAGATGACAATTGGGTAGTTAACAAAAAAAAACAAATTAGTCCATCATATAGATTACCAAAAAAATATTGGTCACTTTTTTTTCTTTTTAAACTTAAACAAACAATGAAGACGATACAGTGCTTTGAAAACTCGTGTGACGTCATAATTAGTATGACGTTTCTTAGCGGTCAGTGACGTCACCAACCCCCATTCAAACAATTGACGCGTTTCATCTTCGTCAATTTTTATTGCTTTGATAAAACAAAAAACACGTATCCAATATTTTTCGATAATCTTAACAGAGGGACTAATTAGAATCATATTTTTGAAGAGATTTAGAAAAAAGATTATTTTGGAAAATGTTAAATATTCTGTCGAGTAAAGAGACTCGTTTTTTACCCGACTGCGGCGAAGCCCAAAAGGAGGGAAATTTTTTTCATTTCAAAATTTTAATATTAAATTATGAAATGAAAAAAGAATGGACCCCGCCTGCTTCCAAGTTTTGTTTAATTTAAAATGTGCTTGTTTTTTGCGTTTCAGTCTTTTCAGTCGGATTTTAATTCGTTTTTTAACTACTTTTTTTAACATAAACAAAGAATGAAGACGATACAGTGCTTTGAAAACTCGTGTGACGTCATAATTAGTATGACGTTTCTTAGCGGTCAGTGACGTCACCAACCTCCATTCAAACAATTGACGCGTTTCATCTTCGTCAATTTTTATTGCTTTGATAAAACAAAAAACACGTATCCAATATTTTTCGATAATCTTAACAGAGGGACTAATTAGAATCATATTTTTTTTAGTAAGTAAACATCCATATTGTTATCACTCGCATTTTCATACAATGCGAGCAAATTAAACAGCTGCCTACAAACATGCCAAATAATACCGTCCTATTCCCTCAGTCAAAATAGACAAACTTGTGTCTATTGGAACTGACTTATAACAATAACTAGTTTTATTTTCGGCAACAAATAACAGCAGTTTCAGTTGTATAGGGGTGAATTTCAACAAATGCCATTTTTCTTATCATATCGGTGAACTTTTTCATTTATATATATTTTTTATTTTTTTCATGTTTAATGTAATATTTAGGATACTAAATACTCCCTTATTGGTAACCATCAACGTATCTTTTAAGACTATGGAGAAAATTCAGTTTGAATTCTGGTTTCCACCGATGTGACAATCCGGCACCGATTATCTTTTCTGTACACCGATATGATAAATTTATTCACCGATGTGATATACATATACAGCGATATGATAATCTATCCACCTTTGAACATCAAAAAAGAAATAGTAGGCTTATACATTTTTGAAGGAGTGACTAAGAACTGAATATCTGAACTAAGGGTATTATTTTCTTAGAATAAAAAATAATGTTTTTTTTTATTATCATTGTGTTTATTTAAAAGAAGTATAAAAAACAAAAATTTCTTGTACGTTATTGTACAATACACATTTATTAATGTGGCGATCAAGCTAATTGTTTTGCCATGTGTACACTTAAAACATTGTGGCGTTCTAGGTTCAACAATACTAAGAATAGAAACTTTATATAAGAAAACTTTATATACCTAATTAATCAGCCTTTTAAGTTTAACCTTAATCATAACAACACTACAATAATCACAGCTTTAATTATCACTTAATTTAATATTTTTAAAATCTTTGTTCTCAGTGCGTAAGTATCATAGATTACATAGAGATCGCTTATATCTTACATCTAGCAAATAATCTTTACCCTTAAAAAAAAAACTTAAATTAAATCTGTCAGTATAATTTGGTTATTATGTTAATCAGCCTTTAAGTTCAACATAAATCACTACAGAACTTGAACCGTCTTCGTACTCCACTTTTATTAAATTGCACCATAATTAGACTTTTAAGTCATAGAAGACTATGTAGTATACCTATAGTTAATCACAGCACTTAATTACGTACTTTTATAATTATTATCTGTTACAACAATTAAACCTTTTTTTTTCAATTAAAACTAAAAACAATAAAAATAAAAATTTTAAAAACAAATCAGCCCAGATCAAAATAAGTCATCATCAGTGTCACTGCAACCAAAATAATTAAATCTCTGTTTGATGTCAGGAGTTGGTTTACGTGGCTCATTTTTTTCTTTTTTAAAGTTAATTTTAGATTTTACTCTAAATATTTCCTCATCGGTGTCACTGTCTTCCACGGTAGGACTTGAAAATCTATTAGATGCTTTTACCGTATCCTCTTTATTTACGAATTGAGTTGATTCCTCTAAACCAACTAAAATGTTCGTGTCAATTTTCTCTAAAAATGAACAGGCAGGAGTACTTTGATCAAGATCTACATAGTTCAATAGCAAATTTTCAGACATTTTTGTCGAAGAGGATGATCTGGGTGCCGCATTTTCCGAGATTTTTAATGTATTTGATGGTGTAAAATACTTTGAATGTGATGGCTGTGGGAACAAAATTAATTTGTCAGTTAACTTTACTGGTCGCATTTTAGTGATATCTATTTTGGATTTAGTTCTGGATTTTTTATTACTCGAAGTAGAAAGTTGAGGTTTAGACTTAATTTCGTGTTCGGTTGACAAATTGTGGAAGTCTAGATGTTTGCCATGTGGACATTTAACAACATATTTCATACATTCATCTTCTATACAAGAAAGTCGACGTAAAACTATACGATTTTTAGCTTCTTTAGTCCAAATGACTTGTTTGACTTGCAATGTTCCACGAAATGTGTTCAAATTTGTAGGGAGAAGCCAGTCCTTTTCTTCAACTTCATATTCTTCTACAGTACTAATTTTCACGCCTTGGACAGCAGATTTTAAATAGTTTACAAAAGAGTCTATATTATTCATATCACCATCGTGTGCAACAAATCGATCCGCCGTTCGCTTCAGTAGCCCACCTACTCCATCTGGCGCACCTTTTCCATGACCACATTCACTATAGTTCCATATTATGTTAGTCAGAGAAGAGCAGTAAATACTGAGTTGGGACATAATATAAAAAATTTTCTTATTCCGATACTGGCCTGATGGAGAATCAGAAATAATAATAAGATTCTGAACAATTGGAGCTTCCTGTTTAATTTCTTCTAATATTGGAACAAGGTGAGCCCAAACGGCGGCAGCATCATGGCGCAGTGAAGAACTAATAGTGCAGAAACATTGAGTTGTTATATTCTCTTCCTTATTTTTATAGTAAATTACAGCAGTGTGTAATGTGAATTGTTGACGACTGCCACCAAAGTGCATAGATTGTATTTCGGACCCGTACTTGGAGCTATAGTTCTCACTAAAGTCAATGTGAACGACACAATCCTTTTCAGTCATGTTTTGTTTGTAGTGCTTAAAAGCTTGACTTTGATTTCGTATATTACTACAATGTGTTAAGAACGGTTTCAGATTGTTTTCAAATATTTTGATTAGTTGTAATGGTTTAACGGTTATTTTTACTTTTTCTACATTAACGGCTATTTTATCGACTCCATTTTTTTTGTAATTCTTTTTTATCTTCTTCCAATTCCAATAAATAACATCTTTGGAGTTATCAAATTCTTGATAATTTAAATGACGATTCTTACAGACAGGACATGTTCTTTGCAGGCATTCTACCTTAAAAATATCACAGCAAATACTACTTAGAATTTCAGTCGTGGTGTTTTCTTTTATGATACGATTTCTTTTTAAAGATGATATAACAAGATCCATGTTCTCATGTTTCTCACATAGGCATGTATTTCTCAAGTTTAATTTTGGCTGCGTGACCCAAAACGGCCTCATTCTTGTAAAAGTGACGTAACTGATTGGAGGGTAGCCCGAAGTCAAATACTTTTTGTGTAAATTTTTAATTGTGTCTTTCATCAGCCTTTTCTGTTTTTTTACTCCATTTTGTGTGACAGTATCCTTTTTACCTGGGCAAAGATTTGAATTTTCATCATCCTCAAAAAACTGAACAACAATCTTACGGATACGTTTTTGCAGGTCTATATTTTTTGGCTTCGTTGGGATTCGTCTCACTTCTAAATTACTCTGTTTTAATTTCTTAAATTCTTGATGTAGTCTCATGTATCTCTTTTTGTACATTAGTTTCTCTTTATTAGCCTTTGCCAATTGTTTTCTTAAATCGTGTATTTGCTGAGTTTTAACGTTTTGATATTTACGAAATTTCATTTTAATGTCTTGTTTGAATTTAACAGTATTAAAGGATGTGTCTAAGTTAGGACTATTTGGGCGTAATGTTGATTCTTCTGAATTTATAGAACTAATACTTGGCGTTCGTAAAGGAGATGCTATTGATAAATCTAGGGGACTGCTTGTACGTAAATAGTGGGAACTACTCGCTACTATGGCATCAATACGCAAATTAGGACTATTACATCGAACATTCTGTCGCAATAGCCGTGGGCTATGAGGTCCTATTAGTTCTTGAGAAATACCGGGCTCATTATCTTGATTTTTCGGTAGCGATTCTGCGTCATTGGTCTCTGAAACACTTGTTGGGTTGTTGCGGGCACCATTTGCCTTATTTTTTTTCCGCTGATAATATGCACGGGCACTGATTCGGTTTTTCTTTTGTGCATTGCGACGTGCATGTGCAGTCATTTGGCTTCGGGTTAGGATAAGTCCAGCTGCCTTTCTTTTAGCTAAGCGTTCTCTGTCTTTTCTTAAATGCTGCTCTCTTAACACAGGATCACTTTTGATTTTAGCTTTTCTTATTCTTTCCATCAACCTCTTTCTCTCTTTTTTCTCCTCCTCGTTTAGTTTTGATTTCAGCATTCTTAAACAAAATTAATCTTAAACAAAATTACTCGAACGAATTGTGTGCGGCACGAGCTGCACACAAGTTAATATTTATGAAAGTTAAAAAATATAATATGTGTATATGTATGTATATAATGTATGGTTGTAGGTATGCTCCATTGTTTTTTTGTTTACTTTAATGAAATGACACTATGTCTACCAATATGATAAAATTACACCGAGGTGATAATATGATCTACCGATGTGATAAAACAATCCACCGATGTGACAAAACTATGCGTCGATCATGAATCAAAACACCGATATGATATTTAAGACACCGATTGATTTTTCTTATCACATCGGTGTAAATTATCACATCGGTGGTAAAAAAGACCACCGATTACAGCGATATGAGAACAGCGACGTGAGAAATTATCGACTTTTTTGAAAATTATGAAAAATGTATAATATTTAGGCTAAATTCAAGTACCTATAATGATGCTAATTTACTTACTATGTCTGTTAGAACCAAACAATCGTAATAAAACTTCACATTACACTAGAAAAATGCAACCACCGATAATATAAAATAATTGCTTGGAAGTAACTGAAATGTCGTACTTACGTAATTGGCGGGAATATGCAGCGATTTGACACACGTCCGTCCTGACTGCGCACTAGCACACACTAACGAGGGAAATAAAATTGGGGTGGGGACACTGTCGGACTCATCGATGCAAAGTTAGGTTTAAATTACTTTTGTGCAGCGATATGACAAAATTTTGCGAGACAAGTACATTTATGCCTCTCAGTAATAAATATTATGAATTACGTAATAAAATATGCTACATATTAATAATAAAACTAATATTCTATGAAATAGAATAAGTTATATTCTTAAGTTACTTATTTTTATAACGATATAAGCGTTTTTGCTTGTAAAAAAAGTAGAGGGACAGCACCGATGTGACAAAAATAGAGGTTTATGTATTTATTTCTACCTTTGTAAATAGACTTAGACAAATAATATTTTATGCCACAACCCAATAAATACCTAATGAATACAAAAAAAAATAGTACAGAACAATATTCCTTTTTTCAAATACTAATTTCAATGAAGACAAAAAAAAAAGTCGTTTGGGAAATTCACCCATAGTAAAACGACAGGGTTCCATAAAAACTCTAGCAACAGTATGTAGTGTAGTGCACATCTATAAAATTACCAAGAAGTCTTTTATTCTGTAAACTGTAAACAACAATGTTTCATTCGACAGACGATGTATAAGTAAGTAAGCATTTTTAGGAGCTGAACCTTTTTTTGGGGAATTTAAATGTGACAAAATCAAAATAATGCCCTATTATGTCAAGGCTGCGGTATCTTTTCAACATCCCGCAGCCCCGACGTGCGTCGGCCCTTGCGGGTCCCTATAGATCGAATATATGGCTGTTACTAAGAATTTGAAAAACTCAATAACACTTTATCCGATCCGAGAATCATACCCACCTTATTCGCGATTGCGAATACTAGACCAATGAATCTTGCTTCGACTTTGACTTTATACTATAATTTCGAGGAACACTAAACATACAGAACCGTGACTCGGCGGATCTTTTTGACGAATCTGTCTTTCTTTAAAGAAACAAATTGAAATGAAATGAAAGGATAGGATTACTGATTCATCTCCTATTTACGAGCAGCATCACCTAAATCTAAACCAATATCCTGAACTTCATATGATAGTTGTTAAAGCACTTTACTGGAACCATTCTTCAAACTCCCACCTTTCAATTTTACGTGCATACTTAAAACTTTTTCCTAGTACCGTCACTGAAACTAGTTTGAAACTGTCGAACTAAACTGAAGTGTTGGAGCTTCAATAAATTCTGTATCCGCGGCGGATCTCTACAAAATAAACAGGACAGGTTTATGAAGAGTTTTGGATACAGCATCGTAAGGGTTGTGGCTCCTGACTGAGTATAGGATAACCCATGAGCAGGGTAGGGTACAGGGCTTTCGATAGAGGTTTCTAAACTGCGCTACTGTTAGAGTTTGTCATTATTAGCTTTCCTACTCCTCCGCTATTCTTTTCTGATTAATTTCGTTGCGGGATCCAAGACAGTTAAATCGTTTCCCTGGGACTTCGTCGGGCTTCATTGTCTCGGCGCTTTTCTTGTGTTCGCTACTGTTGATTCTGGCTTACAGGAGTTACAGTGGTTTGGGAATAGTGTGGCGGGCTTGTCCCAAAAGAAAAAAAAAAAAGGGTTTTGTATTTGCTGCTTAAGCGAAGATTCAGTTGGTTTCTTCTTCTTTCATCATAATATTTATGACGAAGTCCATTTATATATCAACTCAATGTAGTTAAAAACATTTAGTTCAGACAAAAAAGTCCTTAGGCACGCACGGGAAAGTTGTTAGTAACAATTGTATTTCTTATTTTTTTATTTGGGCAGGGAAAGAACTATTTTGAAAACCTAAAAGAGATTATTTTAATGTGTTTTCCATGACAAATTGTAATTTATATAACAATAGAGTAGTTAACAAAAATAAATCTAATTAGTCCGTTAGACAGATATGTCCGGTATAGATGGGTATAAGAGTAGAGGAAGACCAAAGAAACGATGGATGGACTGTGTGAAGGATGATATGGCTAGGAAGGAGGTGACTACTGACATGACGAGAAATAGAGAGGTATGGAAGAAAAAGACACGTTGCGCCGACCCCAAATAAATTGGGATAAGGGCAGGAGAATGATGATGAGTCCGTCAGGCAGATTTCCAAAAAATATTAGACACGTATTTTTTCGCTTTTCACGTAAACAAACAATGAAGACGATACAGTGCTTTGAAAACTCGTGTGACGTCATTTTCTGAGACATTAGTATGACATTCTTTAGCGGTCAGTGACGTCACAACCCCCAACTCAAATCTTTGACGCGTTTTATCTTAGTAAATTTTTATTGATTTGATAAAACAAAAAATATGTATCCTATATTTTTCGATAATCTAATAGACGGACCAATTAGAATCATATTTTTTTGACTCAGTCCGTTCCCTATTTCGTAGAAGTCGTCTATGTTAGCGCATCAGCAAAGAAATGAACTGCAATATTGAGGGAGCCGAAACATCTAGATCATTCCGTGTTAAAATTATAAACCAGTTTACAATGCGGACCCTAAACTTAGGGCCTTCTGCATCGGAGCTAGATTTGAGTACCGCCATTAACAACGCTCTATTAATGTACTTCCTTGATCATTACATTTGCCAAACGTGGTGAAATTATTCACTTCATCAAGATTATTTTTTAGTCACCGTCCAAATTCTGATATATTAATCTTTGACGAAAATCATTGAATACGTGGTTTTTCTTTTAGTATCACTCAATACAAAACTATTGAGATATCACATCACAAAATTTTAACATTTTATGGAGAACGGATAATTCGTTCGAGAATTTTTTTTTTTTTCAGGAATGGTGTTAGTGAAAGATACCTAATAAATGAATGATGCCTTGAAAAAATTTAGACCGTGACTAAAAATTCATGTTGTATTAACTTCATCGTCTTACCAAAGAGTATCGTATCATCCAGTAATAACAGGGTTATTGAGGTAAGATAAGCAGTCGCTTTATGTAAAATCCTTGTATTCATCTGCATCCAGTTAGACTGGAACGGCTTCCAGTCACGACGATGATTTCTCGTGCATATCACTACTAGTATAAAACAAAGTCGCTTTCTGTTCCTATATATATTCCTATGTTTGCTTAAATATTTAAAACTTCGCAACGGATATTGATGCGGTTATTTTTAATAGATAGAGTGATTCAAGAGGAAGGTTTTAGTACCTTTTTTGCACCCGTGCGAAGCCGGGCGGGTTACTAGCATCTCAATAATTTCAAAAATCTCAGCGTCTTTGATAAATGTCGACAAAATAAATAGGACAGATTTATGAAGAGTTCAGGACTTACAACACAAGGACCGGTACACACTACACGTACTCCCAAAATATGCAAACAGACGCATCTTTCCAACCGTAAAACTTAGTTGTTGTTCTTGTTGCTTCCCACCGGTTTGGGGTTGGCTGGACACTGACACAGGTATTCCTAGACCCGTCTTAAGTCAGTAGCTTAGTTCAGTTATGACAACGGTTTCAAAACGCCCACCTAATCGCACCTTTTTGTTTTCGTAGTTGGGAAATCATCAAATAACCCCTCCCGCTCTGGGCAGAGCGGAAGGGAGTGTCAGACTTCTACTGACTAAAAACCACCCATGCTCCTTCTTCTTTCCGAGGTAGCGGTATCCCTTTCGAACATCCCGCAGCCCCGACGGGAGCCTAATCGCACCCTTAGCCTTGATTGGGGAAAGCTCTTTGTCAGATGATTCCTTAAAAACTCTACAATAGTGGGCGTTTATGTCAATTTATAAACAAAATGTGCTGTCAGCTGGACTAGAGTAGCCCAAGACAGAGGGGAATGGCATACCATGGAGATCAGATGCAAGAGGCCTTCGCCCTTCAATTGGCACCAAACTATAGTAATTTAACAAATTATTAGTAATTAGTAATTTATCAAACTATAGTAATTTAAATAATTATTAACTTTATTTTACAATCTATGAAATCAATTAATTTATTTAAAAATATATTTTTAGTTTATTTAATTAAGAGCTTATGTTACGAATTTCAAATATAGTTTTTGGGTAAATAAACATTAATTAAAAACTATTAAACAAACTAACAAAAAACTATAAAAAGACATAAAAAAAAACTGCTAGTATTGTGCCTAAAAGACTGACGGCATTATCACGTTGCATAGCAACACTTTGCTTCAGGGGAAGATAAAAGCCAGCCCTTGGGTCACGAGAAGCGTCAACTAAGCGTTTTGAAATTTCCTTATATAATACAAGCTTAAATTTAATCAAATAAAATAGTTGTGAATATGTCTAGTGTAGCAGATTTGTGACGTGTGGAGCTGAACTTGAGTTGAGTCAGCGACTAAGAATATCAGTGTTAGTCCTTCCACTGTACCATCGCCGTGAAAATCGCAATCATCTTTACGGTTTCAACAATAAGGTTCTTATTAGATTGCTATCACTAACAAGTCTGTCAAAATTATACTGATCTTTATATAGCAGTCGATAAGGTTGCTGTTACACTGCAACTTGTTACAGTAAAATAACTGTGAGGACTGTATCTTTTGATGCGACCTCTGAGGCTAACGGGGTGAGACGTATTATGAAGTTTGTCAATGTCATGTGTTAAGTTTGGGGAACAATGTTTATACACTCTACCTGTGGTGTTAATATTCCAAGGTTAACCATGTTAGAACTTAGATGTGTCAACTTTAACTTGAATAAGGCATTTATGTGTATGAAACTTAACTGTCCTTCGCGTGGTAGGTTCATGTTTTTTGTACTTAAATACAATAATTCAGGGTTCACGAATTGAAATGCATTAACTCATCATCATCACCATCATCATTTCAGCTAAAAGACGTCTACTGCTGGACATAGGCGTCCCCTAAGCGTCCACATTGGCCAGTCCGGTGCGTCTCGCATCCAGCTGATCCCCACAACCTTCACCAGGTCATCGGTCCACCTTGTAGGAGACCTTCCAACGTAACGTCTGCCGGTTCGCGGTAGTCACTCCAGAACTTTTCGGCCCCATTGGCCATCCGTTCTGCGAGCAATGTGCCCTGCCCATTGCCACTTTAGTTAATGTTACTTAATTGAAATTAATTTGAATACTGTAATATGTATGCAAAATATAGTAAGGTTCAAGGAGTTAGGAGCGTTGGCTAAATAATAACAGCCATTTTCGTCAATCTTCAGGATAAGCCGCGCTTCCATAGGTTGGTCTTTGGATGAGGACCCATTACATATCAAGTTTCCCTCGTTCCTCGCAGCAACTATTCAGACTGGAAGCCTAGCCTACTATTGTCGGGAAAAGGCAAGACAACATTAATTTTTCAAAATTATCAGGTATAAGAGGATAAGTAAGTATAACATCAAGTATACATATAGGCACAAACAAGGAACCATCTTCTTCTCACCCGACTTCGGCGAAGCCAAAAGGAAGGGTAATGATTTTGGCAGCCTATGTATTTTTTAGTCGGCAACATACATTATTACAGTGCCCTTAATATTGAGGCAGCTATAGAGAAAAGTTCACGTATATTTAATAAAATTATAGTTTGGTATGTCTGTGGGAAACTTTTGGACCTAAGTTATTATTAACCTAGTTTTATTAGTTTTCTTTTTCTTACAAATCTTTGATAGACAGACTTTCCCCTAACTACACAAAAACATTATATTAACGCAGGTTTTTATTTCAGTAGCAATAACATTTTTATTATTAACATTTTAGTAATAATAATTAAAATTATTTATTAGCAAATGAATGTGTTTGTGTAGATAACTCATAAATTATAATAACATCTTAATACAAAGACAGATATTTCAAAGACTTTCCCAAAAAAAATAATTTTGTGTACAGCAACAACCGTTTTTAATCGAAATGATTGTCACAGTCAATTTCTGTGATTTCTTCGTTAAAAGCGGATTGCAAAATAATAATTTGAGGATGTCACAGATTACAATATTCTTGTTAAAATGGTTTAATTTAATAACCGGTCAACATTCGTATATACTCAAAAATTACATAAATAAAGAATAAACAACCATAATTATATTGTCAGTGGGCCTAGCATGAACGCGCAACATACGAGTAATTGAATGTAGTGTCTCGGCGAGAGTGTACAGCCACCTCACTATATATAGCTAACAGCTGACTTGGTACATATTCATGGATTATAATAATTGTGATAAAAAATACCATAAAAAAGTATGTTGTAAAAAAAAAACAACAAAAAACATATTCCAAAAAAAACACAGTACCTATGTGAAAAAAAACGGTAATTCCGGAGAATGGTGACTTTTCTGTTTTGTTTCTAAAAAGTTTTTAATTCAATAAGAGTATCTTTAGTTGTGGTATGATGGTATCTCACACAAATTCTTGTCTTCGTATAGACATTAAACGGAGGACACGGAGTAATGATGCAACAAACATGAAAAAAAAAAGCTGAATTTCTAGAAACGAGACAAAAAAGTGTATTTTCGATGTTCCACAGTTCAATGTAATCCGCTATCAAATCTGATGTCAACGTAAATGATTGGATTTTTATTATTTAGGTCAACCAAACAAACTACCTAACCTCACTGCTTTCAAAAACCGGGTCACAAAATAAAAGCCCAAACATGTTTAAAATGTCGCGAAAAAATAAATGTAAATTCGATACGAACATCAGTGTTCATATTTGAAACATTAATTGACCCGGCCCGGGTTTAAAAGGAAATGTCCCGTAAACAAGGTAGATAAGTATTGTTATTTTTTATTTACATGGCCGACCTTCGTGGAAATATAATCCCCTAAACCATTCCGCTTTCCGGGATCTGGGTGGACAGTACACGGTACACGGTGTTTTAGGACGAAAGACCGCGCAGTTGGGAAACAATTTCGGAATTGTATTGTGAAATTTCCGATTGAAAAATCGTGATTCACCTCTTTTGCAAGAGACTGTTTTCTATTTATTTATTTTCTAAATTTATATAGGACATTATCATCATCTGCATAGCTATTTCTCCGCTATGTTGGGGTCGGCCTCATGTCTCATGTCATGTGTGTGTGTATGTGTGGATTCAGCTTAATACAAGTGTTTTGTATGGAACGACTGCCTATCTGACTTCCAAAATCCAGTTGGTACTGGGCAAACTCTTGGTAAGACTGAATGTCAGACTTTCGGGCCTCCGACTACCTGTAATGACTGTCAACCTCAGAATGTGACGGATGGTCAACCTAGGCAAGCGTGGCTTAACCTGAAAAGCGAAGTTATTACTAAGCTACGCGCTCCTCGGAAAAGGATCATGAGATCAAGACGTCAAAATATTATTTTTAAAATTACAAATCCACATAGAGCAAGAATATACTTTTACCCTGCACTCCTGCAAAAGAATAATAACATACTTGTATTATTGTACAAGTTTTTGATAAAAGTTGGTATTAGTATAGTTCCGATTTAGGCCACGCGCCAAGAGATCTATGTACAACCATAAAGGTCAGGCCGACCGGGGATCGTAAAGGGCAAGTATTCACAACTTCAGCAAATACTTGGCATTTTACAGTAGGGCTTCCAAAATTCAGCAGTTTTAAAACAATTCTGCTTAGTGGGAACATAATTATCCCGCTGAACTATTGTGAGAGAGTCGTCAATTTCATATTTGTAGAGGAACTGCTTCGAGCTATTTGTTTTCATTGCCAGCCAAAGCTGACCTTTTACACTATTGAAATTACGTACTAAGTTAGCTCAAGATTTTATCACCAACTTACGGTCAACTATACAGGGTGTAAGGAACAGCCCTTACTCATGAGATAAAATTCAGTATTTCATACTAAGATGACCGGTACAAAAAAATGTATTTTAGGAACGTTACGGAAATAAAAAAGTAAAAGATTTCTATTATGTCCTTATACGCAATGTATAGGTACCGTGGCAAAACACACGTAGCAAAAGGCAAGCGCGACGTCAATTTCGATGTACTCTGTGGCTAGGCAGAAAAGCGGCTTTTTAGAAGCAGTGAACAGCTGCTTTCACAATTTCGTTCGTTAGGGTATTTCAACATCCATTGATGGTTCTTTGATTTTAACATTGCAACATTTTATATATATTTTTCTAATTTATCGAAGTGGATACGAATACCGACCTCGTCTTCTTATTCCCGTACCTTAACCAAAACGACGAGTGTATTCTAGAAGAATCATCAGTTTATAGATACAAAATACAAGAAGAGCAATAAAAAAGTATTCAATTATCCTCAAAAACCTGAAAAGACATTAAAATTATCCTATAAAACCTTCCCTAATACAAATGGATTCCGATACGGCACACAAATCGCTCGTCTGATTGACATAAAACATTAATTATCGTAACATTCTCTTCGCAGTCTATAAATAGAAAACAAATTAAAATGCCCTGACGATAATCGCAGGAACAAATGGACGCAATACAACAAAATGTTGTTTGGAAACGGAAATTAAACCTTGCCTAGTGAGTGAGAATCAAATGTAAATGAATGAAAGGATATTTAGGAATTCAAGGTCATATATTATGTGACATTTATGTCATGAGTGCTATGACTGATAATAGGCATACCAGATATAGTCCATTGACAATAAAACTATTAACCGAATTCTAAAAAAATAAGTTTAAAAAACTTAAACCCGACTACGAATAAAATCGCAGACTTGTTATACGAGTATAATAACATAGCTAGGAACTTCGTCAAAAAGTTCTAGCATCTTTTTGACCGCATTCTAAACGTATTGTCGACGAAAACTAAAAATACAATAATTAAACATATTTGTAATGTGCTTGCTAATACCTTACTTTTTTTTTTTAATTTGATACCAAACATGTTATGATTATCTCAATTTAATTTTTATCTGACAATTAAATTATGTCATAATGTATTTTAAAAAATCTATATAGCCAATGTTACCCGGGTTATTTTTACAAATCTATTGACACCTCATTTATTAAAATCCGTTCAGTAGTTTAGACGCTATGGTGGAACATACATACATACATAGACTACCAAAATCCCCTTCCTTTTGGCTTCGCCGTAGCTGGGTAAAAAGTTATCATTGAAAACCTTTGTCACAAGAGATCAAATACAGCCAACGACAAAATGTATTTTGTCCTTGTATCCTATCGCAAATGAGAATCATGTGGTTATATTTTAAAACAACAGCAGTATATTGATATCGTATTGTTTAAGTGAGGTGTTTCGTGTGTGCGGGTAACAATAAATTAAAGCAATTTAAACTCCATTAGCCCGATTGATAAACACTTGATTTATTCACAACACGAATAAAAGGGAAAAACATTAATATTTAATTGGTTGGAAAAGTCAATTTATCGGTTTTAGGTGCAGTTCATACAGTAACCTGAAAATAATAATTGATAGTCTCACGTACAGGTATGCAGCATTAATTCTAGTTCCTAGTCAACATCTGCCTAGCTTTTTCCCGCTGGAATCGGCTCCCGGATCCAGCTGAATTCCAAATTATGACGAATATTAAATCATGGAGCATCTGCCTATCTGACTTTCACAACCTACGACAACCCTTGTTAAGACTGGTTGTCAGACTTTCAGAGCACTGTACAAATGTAACGACTGTCATAGATCTACTTATGACAGCTAGTAAACTTAGTGTGCTTTTCGAGACATGGAGGAAACTCGGTATGTAATAGATGGTCACCCCATCCACAGATCTACCTAGACAAGCGCGGTGTAATCTGAATGTTAGTCCGAGGGGCTGTCCACGAGTTCCTCCCTTCATATCCTGGTTCCTAATCAAGATTCTTTCAAATACAATAGGGAATCAGACAAAAAAAAACTCATTTGTCCGTCAGATAGATTTCTAAAAAATATTGGATACGTATTTTTTCTTTTTTCACATAAACAAAAAATGAAGACGAAGAAGAAGATACAGACCAGGAGAAAAGGAGGAGGTAGACCGGTAGAAAATGCCCAAGGCATTAGGTCCGCCTTTGTACAGTTTTTTGCTTGTGCATAAAGTTTAATAAATAAATAAATAAGATACAGTGCTTCGAAAACTCGTGAACTCTTCGAAAACGTCACATGTTAGTACATTTTTACCTACAAATGTCTCATAATCTTTGACGCGACTTATCTTCGTCAATTTTTATTAATTTGATAAAACAAAAAACATGTATCCAATATTTTTCGATAATCTAACTGACGAACTAATTAAAATCATACTTTTTGACTCAGTCCTCATTTAAAAGTGATTTACATCATCCATCAAGATTACGACAGAAAGAACCAATTCACGCTATTGTTCAATACCCCACAAATCATATGGATAGTTTCTTGGTACAATTTTGAATTGATGTCCAATGGACCGTCGATTAATAATGCAGCCAGCCACAGAATCCAAGCGCGTCTCAATCTGGGTTATGTTAACCACAGTAACATCATTACATCACTACTGAAATGATCTCCAGAGCGTGAACGATTTAAGGCCTCCAACCCATCAGGACGCAAGTACAAGATTTTCATTAATTATTTTGCATGAGCCTAATTATCCGCGTCTTGTGCTCTGCGCATAATACAACCGTTCTTTGTGTGCCCTCAGAGAAACCACCGCTTTAATATAAGTCCCCTTTCAAATTAATTCACATCTTCATAATCAACGACCCACGAAACATCTCCCCATTTTGAACAGCGTGCATCCACAATGATGATGGAATTTTTAAGCCAAACTCTTCACTCTTACCTACATTCCTGTTTCGTGACTTAAACTGAAATGTAAAAAGTAATCAACATAAAATAAACTGTCTCTAGAAAAACGTGGCAACATTATATATTTGAGAACGGCAGATCGATTTTCTTTATTCAAAAGCCGACTCAAGAGTCAACAGAAGACCTTTTATCGTAATTCTTTGCTCGTGAACTTTAGTGATTGTACATTTTTCCGTGTCAGGATAAAATTTAAACATCGGGCGAATAACGGCCGAATTTGCTTATGTCACGACGGAAAAGCGTCAGACGGGAAAAGATATTACTTCAAAGAGACCACAACAGTTTTACGACGTCACAAGGGAGGAGAGCGCGGAATGCTATACAATTTGTTTTTTCTTGTGGCGTCCGCATTCGCAATAGTGTGTTCATAGCTCGAGTGAACGCATTAAGAGAATGGCACCATTTGTGGGGAATTTCATTAGTCATTCCCTGCGGTGGGGGTATTCCATCATAGATTCCTTTCGCGTCTCACGTACCGCGGATACTTCGCTGACAAATATGTCGGGAATAGGGTGAATTTTCAATTGGATCTTCATTAATTATTTACCGAGCGAGTTCTCAAGATTGTTCGGTAAATAACGAACATTGGACGCGTAAATATATTGTTGCGTAGGCTTGTTTGTTCACACTAAAATGCTATTAACGAAGTCGGGGTAAAGTTTGCCCCGGTTGGGTGTCATAGCGCGGTGTCTCAACTTTACTTGTTAATAACAACGCGCGTCAATCTAGGGCACAGTGATCGAAGCACCTTGTACTCGTACTACTCGATTTAATAACCAGTTTACTCGGGCGCTGCCAGCCTGACTAGTTACTGTAGACACGTTCGGAAAATTCTCTCTTGTGGCGATTCAATCAATGGCAGCTTTAAGGCTATATCAATATTTGAACTAAAAAAAAGTACATTTTGATATAAGTAGGGTAAGATTGTTATTTCATTTGAGGCGGAATTCACAGACGAGTCGCAGGCGAGGTTGTTATGGAGCCGACGGCTGCATTAACGAATGGCATCGCGTAACAGCCGACTTTTTTCAATGTACTTTCAAAGAAATAAAATAATAAAACGAAAAGTACTTTTTTCATTAAAAAAATTAATATAGAAAAATATCATTTTAGTTGCTTTTTCCGCACTTTGCTCCTTACAGCCTCTTTACAGCCTTATATGAAAAATAATTTTACTAACTGAGCTAATGTTTGCGAGAATTAAATAAAAAATGGATGCGTCTTCGTTTTTTTTTCCATTAAGCTCACTGAGGTAGATTGGCTCAAGTCTGATATGGGTTCAACGGCGACTCGATATTGGAATTCGAACCTACGGTTTCAGTATCGTAATCTTTATCCTCACATCCAGCCTTTAGGATATTGAAACAATTCTAAACCTCGAATAGGAAAGTGTTGCATGTGTTTTTGTTGGTTTTATTTTTTGTTGGGGTAACTGTAAAAGTGGGAGAAGCTTGAAATAAATTGGCTGAGTTAAGGTTTTTTTCTTATACCTTGGGACACAAGGAAGGAGACTATTTTGTGATGCTTGCTGACCTAGTTCGGCTAGTTTTCTTATAAACCCAGCACGTCAGCTATGATATGGTAATATAAACTTGCGCTGTATAGGACCGTATAGCTGAATCCGGCGAAGTTTCATCGGGACGACAACTTAAGGCATTTGGATGTGCGGAATGCTGGCTGTTCCGGAATCCGTGGCGATAAAAAATTTTTTTTTTAAGCGACCGACCTATTTAACAATTGACTTGAATTCACGAATAGTTTTTCGTTTGAAAGAAGTTTATAGAAGAAATGGATTACGAAGCGCTTCTGTCGTTAGCTTAAACCTTCTGTTTATTAAATGTTGGGTGTCGTGAGGAAGGTTTTGAGTATGAATGTGGATGAGTGTAAGACCAAAGAAATGTAAACGGACTGTGTAAAAAATTATATTCTAAGAAAGGAGATCTCTCATGATATGACGAGAAACAGACAAGTATGCAAGAAGACATGCTACACTGACAGGCAGACAGACAGACATGTCAGTCTATCTGTCTGCCTGTCAGTCTGTCTGTCAGTCTGTCTGTCAGTCTGTCTGTCAGTCTGTCTGTCAGTCTGTCTGTCAGTCTGTCAGTCTGTCAGTCTGTCAGTCTGTCAGTCTGTCAGTCTGTCAGTCTGTCAGTCTGTCAGTCTGTCAGTCTGTCAGTCTGTCAGTCTGTCAGTCTGTCAGTCTGTCTGTCAGTCTGTCTGTCAGTCTGTCTGTCAGTCTGTCTGTCAGTCTGTCTGTCAGTCTGTCTGTCAGTCTGTCTGTCAGTCTGTCTGTCAGTCTGTCTGACAGTCTGTCTGTCAGTCTGTCTGTCAGTCTGTCTGTCAGTCTGTCTGTCAGTCTGTCTGTCAGTCTGTCAGTCTGTCAGTCTGTCAGTCTGTCAGTCTGTCAGTCTGTCAGTCTGTCAGTCTGTCAGTCTGTCAGTCTGTCAGTCTGTCAGTCTGTCAGTCTGTCAGTCTGTCTGTCAGTCTGTCTGTCAGTCTGTCTGTCAGTCTGTCTGTCAGTCTGTCTGTCAGTCTGTCTGTCAGTCTGTCTGTCAGTCTGTCTGTCAGTCTGTCTGTCAGTCTGACTGTCAGTCTGTCTGTCAGTCTGTCTGTCAGTCTGTCTGTCAGTCTGTCTGTCAGTCTGTCTGTCAGTCTGTCTGTCAGTCTGTCTGTCAGTCTGTCTGTCAGTCTGTCTGTCAGTCTGTCTGTCAGTCTGTCTGTCAGTCTGTCTGTCAGTCTGTCTGTCAGTCTGTCTGTCAGTCTGTCAGTCTGTCTGTCAGTCTGTCTGTCAGTCTGTCTGTCATTCTGACTGTCAGTCTGTCAGTCTGTCTGTCTGTCTGTCAGCCTGTCAATCTGTCTGCCAGTCTGTCTGTCAGTCTGTCTGTCATTCTGACTGTCAGTCTGTCAGTCTGCCTGTCAGTCTGTCTGTCCATCCGTCTGTCAGACTGCCTGTCCATCCGTCTGTCAGACTGCCTGTCAGTCCCATTAGTCAGCCAATTGTTTTTGACAAAAAAAAAATTAAATGTTCAATTTTTTTTAAAAATTCATTACATTTTACTTCTGCCAAACTACAGCCAGCAGCAGCTTTGGCCAGAGGCAGCGCAAGGAAATATCTAAACGCCTTGTTGACGCTTCCTCTAAACCAAGCGCTGAAAGCATAAGTTCTCGATTCTGATTCGAATTTGCAGTTGAGGTTTTTCTTTTTAAATATCACTTTACTACTATACTTTTACTTACTTATTACACGGCGTCCACGTCCACGCCTTAATAAGGAAGTAAGTAAAAAGTAAATTAATATTTTTAAACGTAAAAAAAAACATGATCTACCCTGGCACTACAATATTAAATAATGCTAAAATAGATACTGTTACCGATATTGATAAGGTAATCGACGTAGTCCGAGAAATTGACCAATTTTGGGCACATTGCTCGCGTAACGATTAATGGGGTTGAGAAGTTCTAGAGTGGCAACCGCGAAGGCGGCGTTAGGTGGACCGATGACTTGGTGAAGGTTACAGGGACCCGCTCATTGGGAGACGTATGGAACCGCTCAATGTGGCGACACTTGGGGGAGGCCTATATCCAGTGTAACGTCGCACGTTACATTTTGCACAAAACAAAACATATAAACTAAATTAACAATAAAAACACAGCAACATTCCAATGTTTACTTTCATCCAACTGTCAAGGAACCGCAGACGTCAAAATATAATAACCATAGAAAATTACAAGTAGTGCGGTAGCAAATAGTAATTACTAAAAGCACAAGATGCATCAACTATCGGGCGCGCGAGTGAGGATTTATCTATGGGCTCGCGTATGTCCCATCTCTATCCAACGCTGCCAACGCGATCTTTTCGTTTGACATTAGGAATTTTGGTTTTTCCCGAAGCGGTCACACGTCTCACCATATCTAAATTATATGTGATTTCACACGTGTCTTAACTCGCCATTATCCGGGCCTAAAACAATTACCTAATCAACATAATTCTCCGCCATCGAGCAATTAAATTCGGTGTCTTTGAAACCCCCATACTGGGGTATGGGGTACTCCAAGGTTCCGGTTAGAACACCTTCAGCTTACGGCAGCACTTTCGCTACACTACGCGGCTGGTTCCGTCGTACGTGCGAATAACGGGCCGGCATCGGACTTCACACCTGTTGGCCATACTTGCCACGTGGGCCGAGCCGGGCCGACGTAAAGAAGAGCTGGCCATCACCCCTACGCATCCAGCGTGGCACCTCGCTGCGGTTATTGCCACGCCGGCCATCAGGGCAGTACAGCACATCCCACAGGGGGGCCTTAGGAGTTTGTGTCCGTAGACCTTCCCACACCCATTTTTTAATTTTAAATATATTAAATGTAGACTGGTTGCGTGGTCTTATTTATAATAACCTGCGCCACGCACCCCTTTTCCGTCACACCAGCTGTGGACGTCTTTCGGTTGAAATAAGGATAATGATGATGATGAGATATTGTCAATTTCTTAATTCAGAAACTAGGTATATGTCATGTCAAACAAGAACAAATGAAGCGGGAACTCATGTAATGTTAAACATATTTCAAACTAGCAAATTTTACATTTATAATGTAAAAAAATATTCATAAAAGTAACTATTTTTTTAAAAGCAAACATTTCAGAGTCTCCGATTTCATGTAATATTTTATTTAAAACTCGTTATACGGGGATCACAACAAAATTTCGTTCGGTCGCGTTTCTACGAGCATCCAATTAAACCAACGTAACTCTAAACTAACTAGCGATGCAGTACCCAGGGCTGAACTGTCATAAACACCGGAGTCCCTGCGATGTGATTGGTGAACACCCAGTTTATACAGGCTGTCGTTTTTCATCCTCGTCAAACTCAAGGAGGTAACTATGACTAATGATTTTAATCAGAAATAATAGTAAAATGAGTATGTTTCATTTCTTAAAACGGTTATTAGTATGTCTGAACCACCCATGATAAAAACGCAGCCCGTGCTATCCTTTTCTCGAACCAGTTCAGGCCATTTTCGACCTCGACCTTCGAACTTCGTTGTGGATAAAACTAGAAGCCTGAAGTATATGTATATCGCCTATCAATGCAATATTATGATATTATGGAACTGATCTGATGATGGAGCTGGAAGTTGACCATAGGAACTCCATTTTAGAATATCGTAACCCCAACGAGTTTGGACTCGTTTGATTCGTCTTGACGAGTACTTTGTCTTTGGATGGTCTCCAATATCTGTTGATGGAACTTGAAGGTGGACATAGGAATTCCGTTATAAAACGACTTGACCTTGTCGAGTTTTTACTCGTTTGATTCAGCTTGTCGAGTAGATAATAATAATAATAATAATAATAATAATATTAATTATAACAGCTGGCAACACCAAAGTCAACAGTTGTCATACAATTTCTTCCTCCGATTTTATTTAATTTATATAAAAAATCCATTTTATTTTAAACGTTTGGCACCAACCTCTTCATCTTTATTTTCAAATATTACGAGAATTTCAATAAAAATTCAATAAAATGAGACTAACACGAAAACATCATAGAAGAAAAATTGATGACATATGTCATTCCAAAATAAATTATGTGAAGAATATTGTTGAAGAATGACGAAAAAATGTTGACAAGATCAGCGACAAGACGCGCACGCCTTCCACCTCCGGACTTGTCGCTCAGCTCCGCCTCGCCGCCGCCGGAACCCAGCCCAATCGTGAGTGCTGTGACACTGGCCGCGGCAGTCGCGTCGAGCTCGAGCGACGAGTATTTCTCTCTGTCCCCGACGCCACTACCTGCTCGTCGACGGAGAGGACGCCGGCCGCCGGACTGCTTAGGACCTAGGGGCCAACTGGCCCCAAGCCGGGTCCCCGCTACCGGTGGTTGTGTGCAGCGCATGAAATGGACTCGACCTATAAACGAGAACGTCATGCGCGCATACTACGGGTCTACAGAGGGGGGAACTAACCTCACTGCGTACCGTGTTAGGATGCTGTCTCTGTGCCAGGAGCTTGAACCAACCATCAACGTTTCAAGTCAACGACTGTCGGATCAGGTGCGTGTCATCCAGCGCAATCACATGTTGGACGACGCAGCACTTGATAGGCTGCGCTCAGAGGTACTAAGCAACCGTATCATCTTTACTCCGTCTCAAACAGCAACGCAAACATCAGTTTTTAATACGATACCACAGCGTCCTAATCCTGCTGTTGACGAGGAAGATGATAGGGTTGCCACGGTAAGTAGCCAGTGCAACGACCGATTGAGGAGCGCAATGGAGGATGCGCTTCGCGAGTATCGGTCTGCCCCTACCGAACTTAGGCCCCGATTGCCACGGTTACCCATGCATAAGCGAAATAGGGCGTTGGTGTGTGCCCTGGACTCGCAACTTAAGAATATATTCGAGAGTAGCGAGGACCTCGTTGATACACACTCGATCTTGTACTGTGGGGCTGTTGCGGCATGTCGACTAGCTAATGTTAAATTCCCAGATTGTGACGTAGCTAGTCGACCAAAACCAGTCCTACCAGCCTGGCAGCGTAGGATCGAGCGTCGTATCGACGAGGCCAGGGTACTCATTGGCAAACTATACTGCTTCAGGGAGGGTAATACACGACCACGTGTGATGCGTTTTGTGAGGCGGGCATTCTCGGGGAGTGAAATCAATCCTCAAGTATACATGTCCCGCGTCACAGAGCGCATCGACTTCCTGAAGCAGAAGGTTTATGCATGGGCCAGCCGTATTCGGCGGTATAGGCGGCGGGTTGATCGGTACTCGCAGAATCGCATGTTCCGGAGCGATGAGAGGTGGGTATACCGAGCTTGGGAGCGACCTGAGCAAAGTGTGACGGACGTGTGTCGCCCGGATGATGCTGCCACGAGTTCATTCTGGCGCAGCATCTGGTCGGTACCCGTCTGTCATACTGAGGCTGACTGGTTGCGTGATGTCGAGCGAGTGTGTGAACCAATTCCAGAAATGGAAGCTATCTTGATAACACCACTAGATATAGCCAGTGCAGTTCGTCCGTTACCGAACTGGAAATCACCTGGTCCGGACGGACTGCACAATTTCTGGCTCAAATGGCTCAGTAGTTCACACACTTGCCTGGCATCCCAATTCCAGTCATCCTTAGAATCTGCGTCGCTACCGCAGTTCTTAACCACAGGCGTTACTCACCTGCTCCATAAGTCAGGTAGTCCCGCGGAACCCAAAAATTATAGACCGATCACATGTTTGTCAACGGTCTATAAACTTCTTACATCCATTTTGAGAGCTAAAATTAATAAACATATTGAGAAAAATTGTATTATGTCTGCCTCTCAGAATGGATGTAGGAACGGGTCCCGCGGTACTAAGGAGCTACTCCTCATCGACATGGCGATTAGCCAACAGGTTCGTCGGGCCCGCAAGGATCTGTCGACATGCTGGATAGACTATAAGAAGGCTTACGACTCGGTGCCACATACATGGCTCAGGAGGGTGCTAGAGTTGTACAAGATAGATACAACTATACGCGCCTTCCTTGAGTCGTGTATGGGGTAATGGAAGACTGTCCTTCGATATCCAGGGTGTCGACAAATTCAGGGGAACGATGAACCTGTTTGGATTAAGCGGGGAATATTCCAGGGCGACAGTCTGAGCCCGCTTTGGTTCTGCCTGGCCCTGAATCCTCTTAGTACATTGCTGGAGGATTCAGGTCTAGGCTACCGGTTGAGGAGAGATGGTCAGGTCATATCTCACCTTCTTTACATGGATGATCTGAAACTCTTTGCCCCCAACAAATTGCGACTGATGGAGCTACTAAAACGAACTGATTCTTTTAGTAGCGCCATCAGGATGGAATTTGGTGTGGACAAATGTGCAGTCATGCATGTAAAGAGAGGGGAGATTATGGAATCCGAGGGAATTCAACTTTCGGATTCCATACACCTCAGATCCCTTTCCTCAACCGAAAGCTATAAATATTTGGGTATGTCGGAAGCTTTAGGCATTAACGTAGCTGACATGAAGCAATCGCTGAAGGAGCGCTTCTTCGGACGCCTGAAAAAGGTTTTACGTAGCCTTCTTTCAGGTGGGAACAAGGTGCGCGCCTTCAACGGTTGGGTCATGCCGGTTTTAATGTACTCTTTCGGCATACTCAAATGGACTCAGACCGAACTTGACGCCTTGGATAGGAGAGTTCGTTCGTTGCTGACCGCAAATAGGATGCATCACCCACGATCATCGGTGATGAGACTGTACATCCCGCGGAAGTGCGGGGGTCGAGGCTTTTTAAACGCGAAGACCTTCCACAACCGCGAGGTGTGCAGTCTCAGAGAATATTTTTTGAAAACTGATGTGGGTATGCACCGAGATGTAGTCGCAGTGGACAAGGGACTCACCCCGCTATCCATGGCTAACGAGAACTGGCGCAAACCTGTGGTGCTTACTGCTGATGACCGCAAGGAAGTATGGCAAAGCAAGGAGCTTCACGGGCGCTTCTACCGGGCTCTTCATGGGCCCGATGTAGATTTTCTAGCGTCCGTGTCCTGGCTACGTTTCGGCAACCTCTTTGGGGAAACTGAAGGTTTTGTCTGTGCGATTATGGACGAAGTTATGTTGACGAACAACTACCGGAAATATATTATGAAGGATGGGACGGTTGACGTGTGTCGGGCATGCCATCGTCCGGGTGAGTCCATCAGACATATTATCTCTGGTTGTTCTCGTCTAGCTAACGGCGAGTACTTGCACAGGCACAATCAAGTAGCCAGGATTATTCACCAGCAACTTGCCTTGAAATATAAACTTGTGGAATCGGAAGTACCGTACTACAAGTATGTGCCCGACCCAGTTCTCGAAAAAGACCATGTAACGTTGTACTGGGATCAGTCTATCATCACTGACAGGACTATTATTGCCAATAAGCCTGATATAGTGGTGATAGACCGATCAGCGCGCCGCGCAATGATAATCGATGTTACCATTCCGCATGACGAGAACCTCGTGAAAGCTGAAAAAGATAAACAAATAAAATATCTGGATTTAGCACACGAGGTTGTCGATATGTGGCATGTGAACTCGGCTATCATTGTGCCGATAGTCGTAACTGCCAATGGCCTTATAGCCAAGAGTCTGGACGACCACCTGTCCAAACTCTCGCTTGGCGGTTGGATCAAGAACCTGATTCAGAAGGCAGTACTACTCGATACGGCTCGCATTGTGAGGAGGTTCCTGTCTCTGGGGCCCTAACCACCAGTAGCTTGGACCCTGCTCCCGTCACCGGTGGACGACTATTTTTTATATTTTTAAATGTTTTTTTATAAGTTTTGTATGAAATATTTAAAAATGTAAATTATATGGATGAAAGTGAATAAAGGAGATAAAAATAATAATATTCCACAACTGAAAAGAAATGAGATCCCACCATAAACAAAACTTGTAAAAAAAGCCAAGCCGAGCAACTCACTTTTACCGTAAAAAGTAGTGGCTATCATATTGCCCAAGGATTATCAGTCAAATTGGTTATGGTTTAGAACGAAATGGAACCATTTGACAATTAATTGATGGACACTTTATAATAGCCACTGTCATTTAAAAGATACGCAATAGCCCTGCTGGAACTTTAACATAACTGCTAATACGTGGGTGTACTGTCAGGTACACCTTTACCTAACCTTTCGGAGATTAAAAGACTTTATCTAGTTGTACTATTTATAATACAAATGAAATGATTGACTGACTGGCAACACGATAAGTTGATTCTTATTTTAGCCGCATCGGGCCGCAGCGCATCGCAATGCAGTACAAAACATTGCAATGAGATCTGTCTGTAATAAGTATTGTTGAATATTATATTGCTATTATTATGTTAGTAGTACACCATAAACTACCGTTTTTTTGTAGGCTTGAAAATCATTAAATGACTCCTCCCAGCAATTAAAACGTGAAGTACGTTTTTTCTTGAATATAAACAGTTAGACAATAAAGCAAACTTTTCTCTTTTCTGTTACAAGTTTTATCGACGTTTTTTTTTTATTTTAACTAAAAATTGTGGAATAAAACTTATCTTTTAATAAAATATATTAAAAAAAAACGAATGTTTTTGTTAAATATTTTTGGCTCAATACTTTGTTTATGAAACGAAAAGTGTTGGCCTTTACGGGACACTCGGTAGATGTGAAACATCTTTGTTAATATTAGAATTCGTAGTAAATTATAAACTATAACGATACAATCATGTTGATGATGAAAAAAAAATGACTTTCGATTTACTTTTCTTAACTTATGTCTCTTCAAGCAAACATTATTTTAATGTGAACAGGTTAATTTTATAAGGAAGTCTAGAGGAGTGGACGTAAACGGTCACGCCATGATCGCGTCATGCCATTTTCCGTCACGACATAGGAATTGTTTTCACTGCCAACTAAACCAATCAACCAACCTATAGATGTTACACATTAAAAAAACAACATTGAACCTGTTTATCGCCAAGTCAAAGAATGTTCTTATAAGGCTTGTATAGACGGCGCGTTCGTGTTCCACGCTCAAAGAGATGTTAGCAACATAGAAGAGGCCCGCTAGGGCCGACGCCCGTCGGGGTTGCGGGTTGTTTGCAAAAGATACCGCGGCCTCGACATAAAAGGTTAGGAGGAACATGGGTAGGTTTTAGCCAGTAGAAGTTTGACACTCCCTTTCGCTCTGCCCAAGAGTAAGGCGTGTATAGACCCCGTCGGGGCTGTGGGTTATACACTAGTTACCACGGCCTCGACATATAGGGCTAAGCAGGAAAGTGGATGGTTTTTGGTCAGTAGAAGTCTGACACTCCCTTTCGCTCTGCCCAAGAGCGGGAGGGGTTATTTGATGATTTTCCACACGCCAAAAAATATGGTATCTTTGTCTATATATTCTAAACGTGAATGTATTACTAGACAAGATCTCAAGTATTACATAAGAAGTGAGAGATCAGACAGTTTATATAACACTAGCTGTTGCCCGCGACTTCCTTCGCGAGGAAATTGTGAAATGTACGTGCACGTCGCACTACATCCTTCCACAGGATGTGATCTATCTCCTTGCCAATATTCATTACCTTTCGATCAGCCGTTTAGTTTTGAAGAGGTTTTACTTGCCGTATTAACTTCGAAACTAAATATTGCAATGAAGGTATGTCTGATTGAATATGACATTTGTATGAGTACTATTCTCCAGTAAACTATAACATAACATTTAATCATGTTCAGATAACTTTGGCCCATAGATAAATAAATTACAAACAAATATACATATGATTTAATACAGCTTGCCTACTATAGTATGGTATAATCAGTCTTTATTTTTTTGAAGAGTGGGACATCATCAAAAGATTTTCTCCTGCTCTGGATGAGCGATATGGAGCGTCATCCTTCTACTGACTAAAAACCAATTGTTTCTTCTTAGCCCATGGTGACGGGGCCCGCAGTATCTCTTTCGAACAACCCCTGGACATAACCAGCCTATGCTTTTGTCAGAGTTCAAACTCGAGACTTGCTTTTATGACCAAATAAAAAATACGGCACTCAGGTGTCTAGCGCGAAGGCGTGTAGGTTACATAACACCATGCCTGAAAACCCCCAAAACTTTAGTTAGAGTTGCACATAGTATACTTTATTGTACACTCTCATTTTGCTAGTTATATTTAAGTTTAAAAGAGTATCCATGAAGTTTCTTGCCATTCTTCTCATGAGACCAACGCTTTGGAATCGGCAACTACAGTACACTGACAGTTATTATGCCTTTTGAGTGGGACTGTAGCTTAGTTTATTAGCTTATTAAAATTTAGTATTTGTTCGACTATTCAAAAGAGCCTGTAACTGGCCAACTTGAAATAAATGATTTTGATTTGATTTGATTTGATTTGTCCTATGTCACAGCGGGCAAGTCTAATGCCACCAACCGGGCACAAATCCAGACTCCATAGCAGCTACCCAGAAGTTCCTGATGAAAAACAAATAATAGGGTAGTTAAAAAAAAAATCTAATTAGTTCGTCAGATAGATTTCCAAAAAATATTGGCGCCGTATTTTTTTTTTTTTTACGTAAACAAACTATGAACACGATACAGTGCTTTGAAAACTCGTGTGACGTAATTTTCTGAGACATTAGTATGACATTCTTTATCGGTCAGTGACGAGACAGCCCCCCACTCAAATCTTTGACGCGTTTTATCTTCGTCAAGTTTTATTGATTTGATAAAACAAAAAATACGTATCCAATATTTTTCGATAATCTAACAGACGGATTTATTAGAATCGCATTTTTTTAAGTCAGTAAACATTCTTATTGAACCTGGGACAGGAGCACGAGGCTCAGCGATTGCGCTTTCAAATCTTGCAAAGTTTTTACTACCAGTTTGAAAGCGTGACTTAAATTTACACACACATTCACTCACACACACACTCACATACACAAGCATATACTCATTTTTTTAAATTTGTTTTATATGATTTTAGTTTTATGATTTCGATTCTTGGTTTTGTGTTTTGCTTTATATTATAAGCGCTAAACATGATTACTGTGATACTCAAATAGGGAGTCGTAACTGTCTCTTCTAAATACAGATTACTCAGCAGCTAGGAGAGCAGTGATTCACCCAGCTGTTGGTTGTACCTAAACATACACACACATTTAAATTATAAAAAAAATCAAAAAGTACAAGTAAACTCACATTTTCTAAGAACCATATTAGGTGGTCTTTGTGTTATTTGTCTTCTCATTTCGTACATAGTAACGGTCATTTGAAAACTTATTAGGTTGCTGGTTTTTTTTTTGTGACCCTTTAGATATTCTTGTGCAATAGAGAAAAAAATATATTAATAGAGAAAAAATTAGAAAAAGTGATTAACAGTTTTGACTGTAACTTATCTTTGATATCCGGTACCTACGTCAATAAATCCATGTAGGATATCGTAATATATGACGGGGCAAAAGCGGCAATTAGTTACATTCTGGTTTACCAGGATTGAAGCCTATTTTTTTTGGCGGGTGTAAAATCATCAAATAACCCCTCCCGCACTTGGGCAGAGCGAGTGTCAGACTGTCAGACTTCTACTGACAAAAAATCACCCATGTTCCTTCTTAGCCCTATATGTCGAGGCCGCGGTAACTTCTGAACAACCCGCATCCCCAACGGGAGTATTGAAGCCTCGGGTTTCCTTTGCACAGACATAATATTTACTCGTGTATAAAGTTTTACGACAAGAATAAAAAATTATAATAAAATATTACAGAAAAGAGGTTGGTCACTTGTTAAATTATTTTGGCTTCTCTACCTTTTCGTTTATTTTGTTTGGGTATATTTTTCAACTCTCTCAGGTTATGTTATATTTTTAGTGTATCTAGTACATTGCGAGTAAAGGATTTAATACTAAGCGCGTTAGATTTGCTCTCAAGAATAAAAGAAGTGACATGTCAAAATAAACCTTATTACAATGACACAAAACTCAGTTTAATAAAGAATCTGCTATCCTCTCCGAGTGTGTGAAGGGGCCCAAACGGTGCGAAACACTGCCTTAAACTCAAGCATTTATTGACCACCTTTGTACAATAGACCAACGACCACATCAATTTTCGAAATAGCAAAATCGTACCGAAATTCACCAAACCACCATTACCAGCGGAACAGACCATTTCCGAAAATACAGGCAGCCTGGAAACTGGTATCATCAAGGAAATCCCCGCCAGCCGCAGGAAAAGCAATAAAAAATCCTATAATCCATACAAAGCTTTATAGCTGTGCGTTGCTGCAATTTTTTCGTCCGCCAAAACTTTTTGTCTTGTAAAACACATGATATTTATGTTGATAGAACGAGTTGTGCCAACTGTACCCAACTTGCCTTACCCCGTCTGTTTTCGGATATATTGTTTTATTTGATGCGAATCTCGAGTATTCGGGTTGTGTTGTCATTCGTCTTTGTTCGGATTGAAACTTTCCCCGATATGTTTATAAAGTAGGTACAATGTTAGTGGTGTTTATAGAATAAATAGTTGGAAATTGGGGTAACTTTTATATTTTTGGTAAAAAGATATTTATCGAGCTTTGGTTGCTTAGTAAATGTTGTACGTAGATCATAGGAATCATTTACCCATGAGACACTAGCCCACCACTAGAAACCACACTGTACTGGCCATGCAAACCGTGATAGATGATACATATTGCTACGCAGCGCCTACGCCGTAGCAATTTATGTCGTAGCCGCCTACAGCGTAGCAAAAGTACGATTCGTTATTCGGAGAATTTGTTGAAAAACATTGTTATCATTTAATGTCAATTCATTTACATCTGCGTGGGCAGGTGGAAACATAAGGTTTATTTCTCAATAAAAAAATACAAATAAAAATCTGAATACGATACCTGTCTTAACGTTCTTTGGGAACAATTTATAAGAAATATTGTGGTTCGGAAAGAAAAATTGTGTGAAGAAAAGTCTAAAAGTGAAGGCGATTAATAAATTGTCCATAACTCAAGCTTCCAAAAATTAGAATACATTGTACGTTGACTTATATCAACATTCTGAAAATTATGTTAATGAGTGACTTATATATAGACTTTCATTTATTTATCAAATATCTATCCATGATCGATGGGCACTATTAATTGTTAATAAAATTAACCATCAACCTTAATTGGCCGTACTATAAAACCATCAAAGATGACAATGATTTTTGGATTAAGTACTGATATTAATAATTTTCCTAAACACTAATTTCCAACTGTACCAATTCAGGTAATAAATACGTACGTATTCAAATACAATGACTGCGTAAAATTGCCTATTTGGTGGATTTTGTGAATTTCTGTATGTCGATTGTGCAAATCCCACCAAATTGTAATCCCGATACTGCACTGTGATAAATATTGAGCAACGGACAAACACATCAATATGGAAATAACAAACAATCTGCACATACACACACACATACCCACACACGGCCAAACAAACATAAGTCAACTTACTACCGCCACATCACACAGACTTCCTAACAATTATATGACAGAGTAGAAAATACAGAAGGCGTATTACTAGGATTACCTATATTTTGTAGATTGTTGCGAGCAATAGAGGATTAATTAGAAATTCTGGAAATCTCAACACTAAAAAAAATCACATAATGTGAAAATTTCAACTGTTTACATATTACGGATCATGAGATTCAGCCCGCTGACAGACAGACAGACGGACGAACGGACAGAGAAGAGCTTTGTAATAGGGTTCCGTTGGTACGGAACCCTAAAAATTGCTAACTTCTCGCCTTAGTTAATACTATTTGGCTATGGCTACAAGTAACATAACAATTAATTATTTTAACCAAGAACATAGATGTTGCTATTTGCAATTTGTGTGCATGCCTTTTATTTTGTGCAATAAGCAATAAAAATAACGAAGGCTGGAAAAAACGAATGAGGTATCATGTAAAACCCACCTTCGGTATTAACCCCAGTTGCCTCACATCACTCCGCAGCCCCGGCCACTATTCAATGACCCACAGATCCAAGATATATTCCCTCACAGATAATACCCCATTGTTGGTACATACAATGCGTACATCACTCCTATCAAAATGTGCAATGGTTTCCCGACTGGCCATCGATATTCAATATATGGCAGCATCATCTGATGTTGACCGCACGTACCAAATTGTTGGTAGAGAAATTTTGGCATTTGGCATGCATGAATGCTGCAGCCAGATTGGTTAGGTGAATACTTGTAAATGGAAAAATGTGACGATAATATAGGAATGTATTTGGTTTATGTGTGCAATTCAGTCATTAATTTAATCTTGGGTTTATTTCAAACGAAGGTCTTGTAAAATCCGAAAGAGTTTTGTAAATTATGATGTTTTTTTTCTGAATTCTATCACTGCCGAATAGTTAAATCGCCTTTTTAGGTTAAATGAAACTGGTAACGGAATTTTTTTACCTACCTATGAAACAATTTTTCTTATCTTTTTGGGCGCAGCCGTGAGGAAGCACGATTTGTTTAGTTTTATGTTCTTTTTCTTAATATTTTTTGTTTTGTTTTACATTGTGTGTACTTGTGGCATGTGCCAAATAAATGCATTTTCTTTCTTTCTTTATCACTGAACAGCCGAAATGCTAATAAAAATGTGTGCGTGTATTTTTCAGTACTCGTTTGAAAACAACGGCACTGATATTTACTAATGTATGTTTAAAACAATGTACAACAGTCGTATGCTAACTGTAACATAAAATTCAAGAATGAACCTAACTAACAGTACATTTACACCACAGCAAAAACTACCCACAAAAGCAAGAAAAAATTCTATCTGCATTACCATCAAAAGAATCGAGACCACTACAATAAAGTGCATGCGATATAAACACTCATGTTTTTCAGCACTGTATTAGGGAACCCTCCATTACGTGTGTTCGCGAGCCAGACGGGGCCGCGCGTTTTTTGCTCGCGCCTGCCTATCTCTATAAATCTTTGTAAGTGCCTCGTTAGTTGCTCTGGTCAATTCACGTCCAGTTTCTACGTTCAGATTTTTTATTCATCCAATTTGGGTGTGTTAGTGTTTGTGAGAAATTGAGTTCGTAAGGAGGATCATTCTTCAGGTACATTGAATTTCTTAAAGCGTTCATACGTGATTTTTTACGGGTACTTATTCATTTGCGTAATTTGTTTCTTCTCTCGTTTTGCTCTAACGGTGAAAGAAAACATTGTGAGGTAACTGAAATGTCTGTAGAGTCAAAAATTGGACGAGTTGCGTCATCTACCGAGACTCAATGGACCCGCGCATTTATATCACTTTTTACTTCTTTTATAGAGTTAATAAGTGTTACTAAATGAGTATCACCTTTAACCAACAACTGAGTGGTAGAAGTCAAATAGGAAGCCCCGATTTCGAGTATGCGCGATTTGGCACATTGATGTTAGTTTTTAGGGTTCCATAGTCAATATAGAACCCCAAAAGTTTCGCCATGTCCGTCTGACTGTCTGTTCGTCCATCCGCACTATATAGCCGCACTATATTGCTTTAAAGTGCAAATTTTTGTTATACGAAACCATACGGGTTATGTTTGGGCGTGAGCAAAAATTCACTGTAGTAGCATATAATATAATATATAACGATTATAAAAGGGAACCTATCACAGCTATAAATAGGCTTTACAAGTTTACGAGTAATAGTCAACCAACTTATAAAATGTACTTGTATGAAATATTTTCCTATACATAATGTACGGGAGAGCAGGTCTCAAAACTGCAAATGTAAGTTTGTTTTATTTTTACAGAAAAAATCATCGTTCGGAGGCAAGTAGGCAGGGTGGTTAATCAGTTTAGTGAGCTCACATTATTTTGATGGGCATTTACGAAGCCCTACATTATGCGTGGTCTAATATGCACTTGTTCATTCGTGTCATAAGATGCGCTGTAGTACTTTTAAACCTAGATTGATATAGTACTCTTTGCAGTGCCGCTTCACCTCACACTAGTATTCATCTGCTTCAGGTTGACTGAAACCCGACCCTAACATAGCAGGGCAAAGACAAGGCAGGTGTGACCAGTTAATTTCAGTTTCAAAGTGCTGAAACGGTATCAATACCGTTTAATATTTGAATAGCTTGTTCGATGAGCCGGCTTTGTCCATTGATTGTTAGAGTACTGGCTCTCGAAGCATTCAGAAGTATGTTTTGCATAAGCCCTTAGCTTACCATTTATGGCTTAACATTTTAAATGAGTTTTCATCAATGTTTTCTTTATTTTTCCTAACAATATTAGTTTCTCGGTTTGCACCTAAATAGGTAAATGATTTTGTGTACTTAATTATATCACCAATGCTTAAAACGGTAAGGCATCGCAAAGAAGTTTCGTTGCGTTTTAAGCTGTGGTATGGTTCGTTTTGAGCAATTCGTAGCTAGCATTTCTTGGAACAAAAAAATTAGTTCAATACTGTAAGGAGAAGTAGCCCATGCATACGTTACATGCATACGCATGTAACTTTCCCATAGATAGGCGTGAAAACGTTATATGATATGTACTTATAGAAGGATTACATACCGAGTTTTCACGGGGCCGGATCCACAAGTGACATTGTAGTTTTTTGACCGTCCTATCAGGTAGTCAGTGGCCGAAAGTCTGGCAACCAATCTTACCAAGGCATCATATACCCATCACTAACTGGGTTGTGGAGGTCAGGTAGGCAGTCGCTCCATGTAAAAATACTGGTATTAAGCTGCAAACACTCGAAGCCGACCCCAATATAGTTGGGAAAAGTTAAGGCAGATGATGATGACATACGCTAGGATTACAACGATGTTTATTACGGTTATTTAAATGAGTCTTAATTAACAGAAACCACATCCTAGTAACATTAGTATTAGTAACTAAAGTCGCGTCACATTTGTATGTTGGTAATCAGAGTTGTAATTTGTCACCATCAATCATTTAAGACGACTTAATTACAAATACCAGTTGAGTAGGCGCCTCTGAACTGGGATTGAGAATTATGTATTAACTACATAGATTTGAGTTTATCTTCTTATTGACATTCTAGAACCCTAACACTAGTCATTAAGTTATTTTGTTGTTGGACACTTGTCTGCAATAAAGAGTTTGAATATGAATTTGAACATGAATATATACGGTACTAGCGGACCTGGCAGACGTCGTACTACCCGGACAGCAGCGCCACCTACCGGGTCCAAGACAGCAAAATCCCCATTAACAAAATGATTCGCCATTTATTGAATTCATTTGTTACAAAAAATGTGATAAATGAAGAACCGCTCGGCCGATTTTGTGCAAACTTCACATAAACCATCTACTAAATAGTACAAACAAAGCCTAAACATTTGGTTTGGATAGGTGAGCCCGTTCTTGAGCTATAAAATTACAACCAAAAGTGGCATTGATTTTTATATACATATTGATTAATAGCAAGGCAATCTTATTTCGTACCACTATTCCACATTCGGTGAACATGAATAGATATTAATTTTGACTCTTTCATGTAAAAAATCAGCAGCCCACTATCCCAATCCATTGATTGGGATACGGGCTGTATTTGGATATTTCGAATACGATATTATTCGCTAAGAACGACGACTTTATCACTATTGTTCTCAAAATGGTGAAAAAAACGTCATGCTGAAACCTATTTAGCAAATAGGCTGTCAACTTAAATCATCTTTTTAGACAAAACTCAAAGGTTTAGTGTCTAAAGTAGTGTCCTCAATTCACCTGCGAGATATTAGTTTCACCCAGGTTTGTTACGAGCTGGGTATGGGATAAATAAAAGCACTACCATTTGATCACACGAAATAGCTTTATTACTCGCAAAACACTAATAAAGAATCGCAAAACACTATTGAACACTTTGTCGCACTTGAAATCTCTTCGAACCTTTCGTTGTCTCGCTTAAAAGTAGACTGTCCCGCTTCGTCCTCTCCCGGTCCTTTTATACCCCAAATACACAAAAGATATTCGAGAAAATTCGCTACTATTCCAAAAAAAAGCATCCAGAAAAAACATTAACAAAAAAATAAACTTAAAGATAAATTAACCAACAAAGAAGAAGTTACTTTACGCCGTAGGCATACGGTCGAAATTAAAATGCAAGTACCGCGACGACGGGCGGCGGACTAACTACCTACATAATGGAATTAGGTACCTACTAGAATTCACGCGTACTTCTCAGTTATTAGCGAGGTTTCTCGATGATTCTAGATGACCGGCGTAACACTGCCCCCTCCTTAGACATGCTCGTCCCGAGCATCATTAGTCCCGTGATATCGCGCCAATCGGTCTACATGAACAATCTTAGGCGCACCTCGCGGACCCTTCTGTATTCGGTAGGTGACATCGTTGATCCTGGTCACAACTCGGTATGGTCCATCCCATTTTGCTTGCAATTTCGGGGACTTTCCCTTGCTCCGCACTGGGTTATGCAACCACACCAGAGAACTTTCATCAAAACCCATACTGTTTGCCTTCCGATCATAACGGGTCTTCATCTTCTCAGACATCTGTTGTGCGGATTGTCTGATATGCTCATACACATCATTTAACTTGTTACGCAGGTCATTCGCGTAATCCGTTACACTGCGTGGGACATCAGGGGGAGTTCCAGTGATTAAATCTGCAGGCAACCGTAGTTCCCTTCCAAAGTTCGCGAAGGCTGGAGTTACAGTCGTACTTTCGTGAACTGCACTCCGATAGGACAGAAGAAACGGCTGTATGTGCTTGTCCCAATCCTTTTGCCTGCTTTCCACAACTTTTGCCAGATATCTCTCCAGCGTCTGGTTGAATCGTTCCACCATTCCATCAGATTGTGGGTGGTAAGAGGTGGTTCTAGTTTTGTGTGTACCCATCAATCGACAAGTCTCCTGAAAAACTTGCGATTCAAAATTCCTCCCTTGATCGCTGTGAATTTCTAAGGGTACTCCAAAACGAAGACAGAAGACTTCCTGAACCAATTTATCTGCGACTGTTGTGGCTTCTTGGTTAGGAATGGCGAAGACTTCTGGCCACTTGGTGAAGTAGTCCATGACAACCATGAAGTACTTGTTTCCGCTATCACTTTCTGGAAATGGTCCTGCTACGTCCAGTGCTACCCGCTCCCAGGGGGCTCCAACGTTGTACACTTTTAATGCACCTCTGCTTCGTGTGTGGGGTCCCTTCACAGCCGCACAGCTGGTACATTTGCGACACCAGTCCTCCACATCATCTCGACAGTGGATCCAGTAAAAGCGCTCTCTGATCTTCAGGAGAGTTCTTTTTACCCCCATATGGCCTCCTGAGCATCCATCATGGTACACTAAACCATTGTTAAAACATTTAGTGTCCTGGGTTAAATGACCCAGTATTTTTTTTGTTGAATCGACCTCCTGCCTACTTGATTCTCCTGGTAGTTTGTGGGACTTTACTATCTTTTTTCTCAACACCTACTTGTCCTAGCCTATTTAAAATATACAAATGCACGTAGCAGTTGCTTATATAAACAGTAAAGAAATACAGGTGAACACAGGACACTAAACCAACTCAAATATCATGCATCAGTCGTCTGACATACGACGCAGTATACATGGAAAATTATCGATACACTAACTGACGTGAACACTCTAGCTTGTTAAAAGTAGGTTAGATTAGTCGCGACCGCAACTGCCATCGTACCAACCACCGCGAACGCGATTAAACGTGAACAAGACTGAAAGCTTATCAGAATAATATCACTCTTGTATTTCTACGAAGGGTTAAGTAGTAATATATCGCTTAGTACACCTGCATTTCCTCGGTTATCTAAACCGCATGTAATAAGGAACCAGGCTATTGCCATCGACCGGAAACACCACCTAAGACAACACCACTCAACACCACCAAGGGTTGGGCAAAGATGTACCGAAAACACACACCTTTCGCTGGTTATGTTTCATCATCATCATCATCATTAGCCTATAATGTTCCCACTGCAGGGACTCAGGTCTGGCCAGGGTTGGGCTATAATCCACCCAGTGCGGGTTGGTAGATGTCACATATTTTCAAGTTTTTTTCATTTTAAGACATTCCGGTTTCCTCACAATGTTTTCCTTCACCATTTTGAGAGCAGTGGTGATGAAATAAATTGCACAAAGTGCAATGGGTTCGAACCCACGACTAACTGTTCGTAAGTCGGGGCCGCAACCACTGGGCAACCACTGCTCTTTTATGTTTAAGTACCATGATATAAGGGGTGAGTCTATTACCGTCAACTCTGCAGAAATCCAGACTCCGTGGGTACTACTGAAAAAATCGTAAATAAAAACCCTAATAACATTTTGCTCGACTTGAAATCGAACTTAGGACCTCATGATAAATAGTAGCGTCTGTGACCTCTAGACCAAGGGGTCAGTAAGCCCGTCGGGTATGCGGGTGGTTTGCAAGAGATACCGCGGCCTCGACATAAAGGGGTAAAAGGAACATGGGTGGTTTTTAGTAAGTAGAAGTCTTTTTTTGGCGGGTGGAAAATTATCAAATAACCCCTCCCGCTCTTGGGCAGTGCGAAAGGGAGTGTCAGACTTCTACTGACTAAAAACCACTCATGTTCCTTCTTAGCCCTATATGTCGAGGCCGCGGTAACTAGTGTACAACCCACAGCCCCGACGGGGTAAGTAGAAGTCTGACACTCCCTTTAACTCTACCCAAGAGTGGGAGTTGTTATTTGATGCTTTCCAAGCCACCCAAAAAAAATGGCATTCAGCCAATCACATTATTCATTGAAAAACACTAAAATAATTGAAATCGTTTTCTTAAAACATTCATTAGTCTTTCTTTTAAATCAGCTTTAGGTTAGCAATCTTTTATTCTATTTCGTAGTAAGTTCAAAACTTAAGATAATGAAAGTACCTAATCAATCTAATTCACTTAGATCTCAAAACTTATGTTTCGACGTGAAAATACTTTTTTTTCTGTTCGCTGTTATTCGTTTCTTAATAAAAACGCAATTCTCTAGGTAATCAAAACAATCAAACTCAATCAGTTAAATTGAAGTACATTTTCACAATTGAACGTTTGTAAAATTCTATAATAATATTATACAAGTTTTAAAAGCGTATTCTGGTTTTTAGGTCGTTAAAAACAGTTCAAGCACTTGAACTAGAATTATTTATCATCTAGAATTAAACCTTTATAAGTTCATGACGGTCAGGCCTTTACAAACGACAGCTGTTCGTTTGTCAGTGTTGCCATTTACGCTCTTGGCATAGACAAACATTCAAGTTAGTTGGATGTGGAAATATTTTTGTCGTAATTAATATACATTGTTAATATTTATCTTCGCACACTGCTTAATATTGCCTACTTTACTATAATGTTTATTATATTTTATTTTTAAGTTTTGTTTTGCCGTGACGTCACCGTGGGCCCTATCAGAATACCAGCGCTGTGACATTTGTCAATGTTACAGCACCATGCTAAGATAGTGGCCTTTTGGCTTCATGCGGGACTAATTTTAAGTTAAACTAAGTATGTCCTAATTTTAAGTGTTTTAAGCTTTATTTTTTGTCAATTTGTTCTGTCCTGTGTGAAACCAATAATAGTACATTACTGCCGCGGTCTATAATGACTACTTTGCTGGTCGCGCTGATGATGGCCGACAGCGCAGCGTAGCGCAGCTCCAGGCCGACACAGCGCGGTCAGCGTGCAGCACTTGATGGACGAGCTGAGATAAAGGCCGAGACCGTAGGCCGAGGCCTTTACAGCGAGGACAGCAAGGGCTGCAATGATGGCCAAGCTGAAAGGCCTAGAGCGTAGCTAGGCTAGCTCGAGGCAATCATAGCGTGACCAGCGAAGCAGTCATTGTGGGCCAAGGTTTGTATAGTGCTTTACTCAAAAATGCAAGTACCTAATCTAAATAAAACCAGCAAGTAATTTAAATAAAAAATATATTAATTAACTAGACTTTTAATTAAAATGACAATTATGAAAAGTACAGTTACTAAAATTCAACACCGACTTTCCCGGTTTGATATTACTGATAGTTTGCGATAATTCTAATGCGGTGTTTGACTGCTGGATTATTTCTTCATTTATTACTTTATTTAAATCTTTTTTTTTTTTTACCTTTAGACGTACAAACAGCTGTGTTTTAAATAAAATCTTTTTGGAATTGATTTTTTAAAACGTTGAAACGTCAAAATAGCGGCCGGCAAAACATTGCCGGCCTGTTAGAGCGGCCAGCAAAACTTTGCCGGCCGCTCCTTGAAACAGACCGGCAAGGTCGACTTTGCTCAAACAAGTTTGTCAAAATAATGACAACATTACATGCATTTTTGAGTAAATACTTTTTCTTTCTTTCTGGACTAAGCAACAGTGCTTTAACGAAGGTTTTCATAACTTTGGTTTTGGGTCTACACAAACTTTATTTTTAAACCGACTTACGTACAAAATCACCTCCGAAAGTTGTAGCATAAATTAGTCGATTCACTAAAAACCGACTAATTCTAAAAAGTTGTCACCTCACTAAATTATAGGTACAACCCTAAATGTTCTGTAATGTCACAATGGAGGGAGAACGTCGCTCAGGACCTCCTTTAAAAACGGCTGCACGCATAGGTTCTGCCCTTTTTTACATCAAGCGACCAGCCTACTAGATAAGTCCCCAGTTATTGGGTAAGTGAACTCCGCCATTGTGTTCTTTTGCTGCTAAATTTATGTCCCGGCAAGCCATATCTATTTGTAATCTTTGTGTCTATTTAACATGGCTGCCGGCAATGTATTCTGTATTTAATATTAATTAGCACCTAGCTATTCACTATGCACATGTGCTCTAATAGGTTATATGGTTCTCCGCATGGCATGCATCCTATTCTACTCTGTATAAACTAAATCATGCTCAACCATGCTGTATCATAAACCGGCGACGCGAGTCAACGGTCAATGAGAACCACGTGGCGATGTGACGCCACGCCTTGCCTTTAGTCTATCAACTATTCACCTATCAACTAATCACTGTAAACCACTGCGATGTGTGAGTACCCATCTTCCACCTTCTTCACTGCCTTGAGCTTGCCGCATCTAACGCATGGCTGGGACACGCACATCGTAGGGGGCTTACAGGAACCATCTTGGAGCTCAAGCGCCCCCTTGGTGCTGTTTCAGGGTTCCTAGCGCTGGCTAACCAACTATGGCTGCTTCGCTCACGCTGCACTGTTCTGCTGCTCTGCTGTGCTCTCGCGCATCTACCAACGCGGTGAGAAGCGCGCATCTGCACGGCCGCCCTACCGCGAGCCGCCTTTAAACTGCGACGCCAGACGCGTCCGGCACCAGACGACGGCGTGGCCGCATAGACAGTGGCCTGCCGCCGCTACCTACTGGCCGTCTGCGCTGCCGCTACCTGCCTACCACCAACGCTGCCTAGGGCTAGTTGCCCTGAGCCCGCTGCCCACCTGGTCGACCGCCCTGCCGCGCGTCCCTACCGACGCGTGAGGCCGCCTGACCCGGCCTACCTACCGTGCGTGGCGATCGACGTCTTCTGGAGGCTCAGGGCAGAACCGTATTCCTACCTTCAGTGACAGTGCGTGACCTTAGACCCTAGAACCTACTTTGTATGTGTAGTGCTAAGTAAATGTATAACTAAGTCTTCCTTATCTCATTTCCCTACCTCGAAAAGCACTACGCTACAAAGTAATATTATTTTAGACTTTTTAGTGTTTTTTGGAAGTCAGATTTACGGTTCAGTCAATAAGGACAGAAAGCCAGACGGACGGACATGACAAAACACACAATCACAACAACAACACAACTCTAACTGCCGCACTCAGATAGCTTTAATGATTACTAACTTAGGCCATCACTTAGTCAAGGTTATGACAGTTTTGTCATACAAAAGTATGTAAAACCTTTACTTAGTGACGGCTTAAGTAATCATTAAATATCTCTGAGCACCGCAGTAAGACTCATACTTAGTACTAGAAAACTGTAATTAAGCATGAATATACATATTAGATAAGTTACGTCGACAAAGTGATTAAATTATTTTTTTCTCACTTAAGTTAAAACTACCTTAACCTTCAGATTGACCAAATATTTTTCGAGGTTTTGTGTTGACTTAGCTTTACGAGGATAGAGCAAAGTTTATGTTACCGCGATTGTAATTTGAGTGAGAATAAATTATTCGTTTTAGTGAATTTATATAAATTTTATATTAATTTCCCTGGCGAGATTCTTGTATAAACTTATTCATGACTCAAAGAAGCCACGGGCAATCGAGTTCCGGTTGTTAGTTATTCAAGAAACAAAACTAACCCACAAAAAGATATGGTGCTCATAAATGATGCTGTGCTCTGAAAATACAGAAAATACACAAAAACACACACAAAAAAAAAAACAGACAAAAAACAAAAAATACACACAAAAAAGAAAACACAAAACAACAGAAAAACAACAAAAAAAAACAGAACAACACAAAACAACACAACAGAAAACAACACAACAACAGAAAACACAACAGAAAATTTTGTTCGATTCCCAAGCCGGGTGAAGTGTTGTTGGGTTTTTATATCAGTAGTAGCCAACTACACATAGGCTTGCCTCCTGTAAGAAGGAAATATTAGAACTTAACTTTCATAACTTGGTAAAAAGTAAATCTAATCGGTATCTCTGCCTAACCCTTCGTGGGTTACCGGTGTGATGTTATGTTAAAATATTTAAGCAGCTATTTCTGATTTCAATATTCAAATAATTCAAATAGTCATTGATATCCCTGAACATGCTGCGGGTTGTACACTAGTTACCGCGGCCACGACATACAGCGCTAAGAAGAGCGGGAGGGGTTATTTGATGATTTTCCACGCGCCAAAAAAAAAAAAGACCCCTGAACATTTTAATTAATTAGAAACGATTCCAAATTTAAATTCAGTCCTTTATGTCAAAAGCTAGACCACAAAGGCTCGGTTCAAAAAGAGAAAAAATGAGGCCTTCATGGTAAACAGTTTAACCACAGAGGTCTGAATTCATTCTGAATTATAAACGGTTTTTCTGTTAATCCGTTGTGAAGAGGAATATGCAAAGGTTTTGTCTCAGGGGCGGTAACTCCGAGTCTTAATAGATTAGCGGGCGTGGCTGCTTGTACTTAAGTAAGATACATGAATGATATGGGAGATTTACTAGTATATTACTCGGTAGTTAGTATATTGGTATGTACTATGTTTGGTTGTGTACACGTATTATTGTAAACTATGGCTGCTAAATTGGTTCGGCTACACCGTATAAAGGGTTTAAAAGTACCCTTAACGCAAACGAAAGGCACTTGTTCTCCCCACCACTGCGATCATTTTTTTGTTCTAGACCTTACCTGGGAACCCCCTAGTTACGGAGATATTGGGGGTCAAAGTTCCAAATTTTGCAAAGCTGTTTTATTTTATTTTTATTTTATTTTATTCTCTTTGGGAAACTTAGAGCTAATACAGACAATGTACTTAATTAATAAACATTTGAAGGCCAATTACAGGTTTCCACAGATAAAACACGAAAACAAAGAAAAAACAACAAAAAAAAGGTAACAATAAACAAACAAAGTAACACGATCGATGAATATAAAACAGTTATTCAACATGCCTTTCCGGCATAAAATTTTTTCACTAACACGTTCTTAAGCCGAGACACACTGGTGTTGAATATGTCCAACTCATGATCACTAATCAGTTTGTTAAAACTTCTGCTAGCACGGATCAGAAATGAATTCTTCCCGTACGTGGACTTGAGTGAGGGACATGCAACAAACTAGGTTTGCGAAACATTTTTTGTAAATACTAGTTTTTCAGGTTATAACTTGTCGTACTTAAATTACCTCCATGGCCCTTTAGTATTCAAAGCATCTACTAGCACAATATTTTAAGAGTGCTACATTGAGTCATTGAGCCGTAAAATGAGATTTTTGACCCAAAATGAAAAGTCGTTTCCCAGCAAAAATTTTTGCGTAGGGGTACTTAGTTTGATGTACAGAATGCTTGGTTGACGTATGTGTGAAAGTTTAATTTACACCCTGTATAACTGTGCACTTGTGCAGTGTATTTTTTACCAAAAAATAAAACCGAGTCGGTGGCAAAAAAATCAACCAAACAAACAAAAGTCACCGACTTCAGAAACTGATTTTTCTTCTAAAGTTGAATTTTTACTTTTTTGTGTTTTATTTTTTGTTGAAGTCGGTTTTATTTTTTTGTTAATATTTTTATTTTTCACTTTTGAGCGCAACCTTACCCCTTCACAGCGTACCGGCGTGATTTATGTTATGAACTGGTGTAAACAATAGACAGATATGATATTTCAGCAATCATAGTCCATTTTCTATTATTTATTGAGGAGTTCCGTCGCCTATCTCCGAAGTTTTTCATCAGATCTTCACCAAATTGAAATAGAACCACTCCGAAAAAGTACTTTCATCGTCAGGTCCTGACCTGACGATGAAAGTACTCACCCATCCCATGGGACCACCTGGGGAAGTGTACCCTTTAAAAAAAAACAAAAATATCTAAATCGGTCCAGCCATCTTTGAGTAATCTCTTTTTATGTATGTTCCCCACTCACATAAAAAGAGATCGCCGACGATTTGAGAACCTCCGCCTTTTTGAAGTCGGTTAAAACATTCATTATAGCAAGGTGGATCTTTTGAAGGTCAAAACAACTTGAATTAACACTAGAAATGGTCATTGAACTAAAGCCTAAAGTTCAGTTTTAATTAAAAGCGACTGGGCGGGCATTCCTAAATGACCGCGAACTTGAGTTGCACAAAAGAGTAATCAAATACAATGATGTTCAGTATGTGTTCAAATTGAGGTAATCCATGTCTGAACGACCAAAGTTAGTCGCAGAGACAGAAGAACTTTAATAAATCCCAAGCCGTTGATTACATTTTAATGTAAAGTCGTAGAATAAAAATTATTGTGCCCGGTTGATGCTAATAGGCCCGCCTCCTATTAAATGGAACTTAATAATAACTGGCGAAATGTTACTGTAGGTAGCCTTCTACCTAATCTTTCGGGGATATATAATTGTCGCTAAGCAGCTTGTAAACAAATCGATTGAGGAGGAAGAAGTTACTTTACGCCCTCGGAAGCTGACCTTGGCAATACAATTGACAAAATAAATAAAGAAATTTTCGTATTTGACAAATCTTATCATATATGTAAAGAAATGTTGATTGAATAGATAAAACCATTGACATATAATTATTATATGTCAATGGTTTTATCTATTCAATCAACATTTCTTTACATATATGATAATATTTGTCAAATACGAAAATTTCTTTATTTATTTTATATATGTGTGCGTGTATTAGGTTACGTTTTGTAGGATAGCTTCAGTATTAACTGAAGCTATCCTACAAAACGTAACCTAATACACGCACACGACCCACTCATGCGCACACAGACTCTCCCGCTATCTACACACATACACATACAACCACGTATCCATAACACTCACGTACACTCAACAACACACCCACACTCATGCACACGCACACACACGTACACGTAATTATTTTTTGTTTACTTCACCCATGTACTGTTTTTATTGTGTTTTAAGTAAGTACCTACTGTTGTGAAGGAGCGGAGTCTTTAAACACAGGCATTATTTGCTTAAATAAAGACTCCAAACCTAAAATTGTTTGTGTATAACTTTTGGACACAATAAACGTTATTATTAAACGTTATTATTATTATTACAATGGAACGTCTTAACAATATCAACAAGTCTGTAATCTCTGAAGGGTTAGACAGAGCTGTACCTAATAGTTCATGTTTTTTTTAAGCCATAAAAAAGAGGGTGAGCCTATTGCCATGAATCAGACACAAACCCACAATCCATGGCTGTTACTGAACAATAACTAATAAAATATCTTTGTGAGACCCGGGAATCGAACCCAGCCCCCGCGTTTGCGGCCGCTAGACCAACGAGGCATGCAGTCACAAACAGCTTAAAATATAAACTTTTAAGACTTGTTTTTTAGTAACATGTTACGCAAATGTTATGATATAAAAGAGCGCCGGCTTAGAATAAAAGGAGACGCCACCTGTTATTACGAAATAAACATTTTTGATTTTTGATTGAGCTTATTTGTTATGAACCGACCTTTAACTGACTTATAAACTCATTGAACTCTGTTGTTGCAAACCAACAGTGGGTGTCTATTACCACTGACTGAGCCATCCACCTACTCGACATTTAAATATTGCCTACTCAGGGCCGTCACATAATCAATCCTTTGTCATAGGACTTAGAATATAAGCTGGAACCTTTGCAACTGCCTACGTTTGTTTAACAATATATACATATTTACACGTGACAAAGAGTGGGATGCATGCCGAAGCGTATGGAAATATGCTTCCGCGTGTCCTCGAGGTAGTTATTCAAAAATTCCAATTCATTTATAATTAGCTTACACAATCGAATATTGACAGTTAGTATCAACATCGCTTCAAAGTGGATACGTCAGAAGAAATCCTACTTCCTACTAATAATTATAAACGTGAAAGTTTGTAAGTATGGATGTTTGTTACTCTTTCACGCAAAAACTACTGAACGGATTTGGATAAAATTTGGTACACAGATAGTTTATATCCTGGATTAACACATAGAATTATTTTTGTCCCGTTTTTATGATCCCGTGGGATCATTTTCAGCTGGTAACAGCTAGTAGAAGCATATTCCTGTGCAATCGTGTCCGTACTTATGTCACACATAACATCACGCCTTTAATCTCCGGAGAGTGAGGAGTGGTTCGTAGTACACCCACATTTTACGTGTTATTATGAAGTCTCGTGTAATATGGATAAGCATGTTGCCCTCATCGGGGCCACCCAATAACACTTTTCCTTGTAGGGTCAGGAAAAGTGTTATTGGGTGGCCCCGTTGATCGAACTCGAGATGGAAGTGGATAGCATGAGGCTCAGCAATTTCGCTTGCCAAAACCTATAAGCAAAATATAACACAAAAGCTAAGCAAATTATATACTAAAACAATTCTCAAGAACCACTCTATCCATGGGCGAAAACAGCATGAAAATCGATGCAATCGTTTTTGAGTTTATCGCGAACAAACAGACAGACAAACGTGGCAGAGGACTTACTATATCCAAATGTAACTTCGTAGGTACTGGTTTGTGTAACGTGAAAAATAGATTAATAGAGTAAGCCCTGGCACCCGTAACACAAGTTTAACCTTAGCTTGGGTGTCAGTGCTACAATTGGAGACTTATGCAAATTAAATAACCTTACTGTCATAATCTGATTTGTAATAACCAAAAATATTCACTTATAATACCACACGAGCTTCAAAATTATCGGGTATTTCCCGATAGGTTCGTTGCAAACAAATGAAGGAGTCAAGTTTTTCAGGTTAAAAAATCACGAGCGCGAAGCGCGAGTGATTTTTCCTGAAAAACTTGACGATTTTATTTGTTTGCAGGGAACCTTGAGGGAAATTCGGGTATTCGGGGGATTATTTTTCCGTCCCAAATGTCGGCCAATAGAATTGCACCATGAGACGAAATGTACAGTTAACAAATAAGAATTTCATAATGAACATTTCCTTTGACTTTTTTATCGATGGTGGACAGAGAACAAACTCCAAATCGACTCATTTTCATGCAAAATCTCCAATTTTCACAATTGAATTCAACCTGTCAGTTTGACGTGTGGTTAATTTGACTGGATCATGTTTTGTTTTTTATATATAGCAACTACCAGAGAAAATTTTCAAAAAATTATCAGTATAATACCATGTAGGTTGTACCACGTGACGTCGAATGGTGCAATTCTATTGGTCGATATTTGGGTCGGAAAAATAATCTATGTAATTTGCAATTTTTTGGAAACAATGTTATTATTATGATATACCTATTATTATTTATACTACTTTTTTCTCACATCGTCTTATTTCTGTTACTTATTTGAAATAACATAACATTTTCGTACATTTTTAACAGTAGTCAAGTAGCGAATTGAGTATTGGTCTAAGTAAATATTTATTCCTTTATTTAATTACAGTGCTATTCGCAAACAATGTTATTTCCGACTCACTTTGAGAAAATATGAAAAAATAACGATACTTAACTCAGCAAAGACATTTCTGGAATAAATTGTTAAATAATCATGAGCATTTCTTAAGCTATTCACGTTTTAATTATGTCTAAGTACATAACATAACATCATCTTTAATCCGCGAAGGGTTTCGCAGATCTTACAAGAGTTAACCAAAGGTGTGATACTAGTCCCGTCGGGGCTGCGGGTCCCGTTGGGGCAGCGGGTCCCGTCGGGGCAGCGAGTCCCGTCGGGACTACGGGTCCCGTTGGGGCTGCAGGTCCCGTCGGGGCTGCGAGTTGTTCACAAAGATACCGCGGCCTCGACATACAGGACAGACAGACTCGACATACAGATTTATAAAAAACGAGCCTATTGCCATCAACCGGGCACAAATTCAGACTCCGTGATTGCTACTGAGAAATTTCTGATGAAAAAACCCAATAACACTTTGCCCGACCTTGGATTCAAAACCAGGACCATATGCTCAGCAGTCGCGATTGTGACCACTGGACCAACGAGGCAGTGACTCATCATCATCACCAGCCTATTAATGTACCCACTGCTGGGACACAGGCCTCCTCTCTTTTTGAGAGGGAATGGGCTATAATCTACCACACAGGCCCAGTGCGGATTGCTAGATGACACAAATCTTCGAATTTTTTGGTTCTAAGACATGCCAGTTTCCTCACTATGTTTTCCTTCACCGTTTTTTGAGAGCAGTGGTTATGAAATAAATAACACAAAGTAATGTGCCTGCCGGTGTTCGAACCCACGACTTACTCTTTGTAAGTCGGAGCCGCCACCACTGGGCCACCGTTGCTCTTAGGCAGTAACTAGTTACACTTCGTAATATATAATTTTGAACCTTATTGATAAGGTTGATAAGTCTTAAGATATAAAATAGTTAGAGAACTTCGTTATTTTGTAGCTTTGTAAACTCCAAATAACAATTCTGGTGATTTTCAAATAAATAATTATTCGCAGATTCAAACCAATGATCATTCCATCTCACCTTGAGTAAATGAAAAGAAATAACAAATCATAATCCAGTAAAGACATTTCTGGAATAAAAATTATCTAATTAACATTTCTGAAGCATAACACATATTAACTACGCCTATTATAAGTTTAATCATGTTTACAAGTAACACACAAATTGAATTCAAATCCAGAAACCAAGATATATTTTCTTGCGACATTTTCGGGCGGTGTGGGCAATCCCTAACCAAAATATTTACTTCAGCTACAAACACTCATGGATTTTGCTAGAAATATATCGTTTTAATATCTTACGTACACTTCAGATAAGCCAGTCACCGATTATACTTATAAGCTTTATATCCATCTATCTATATATAAAAGGCAAAGCTGACTGACTGAGGATCAACGCATAGGCCAAACCTTTTTTTTTTTTTGGTGGGGTGGGTATACATCAAATAACCCCTCCCGCTCTTGGGCAGAGCGAAAGGGAGTGTCAGACTTCTACTGACTAAAAACCACCCATGTTCCTTCTTAGCCCTATATATCGAGGCCGCGGTGACTAGGGTACAACCCGCAGCCCCGACGGGCGTCGGTCCTTTCGGGCCCCTCCCATGTTGCTGACATCTCTTTGAGGCGCGCGTGGAACACGAACGCGCCGTCGACACGGCCTGTCGTCGTCGTCAGACGGACGGACGGCAAGCTAGCCCATAACTCACTGTCCACAGGCCCGCGTCTACGGTGGCCGGAAGCCATCACGTGGCCCCCGACGCCCGGAGCGCCTCCCGCGGCGGGTGGGACGAGAGGTTCTCTCCCTCTCGCGTTCCGCCACCTCTTTCCAAAGCCAAACCCTTAGGCCTTATTTTCGGAGACGCGTGGGCAAAATTTGTATAGAAAATCGACATTCTCACGCGGGCGAAGCCGCGGGCAAAAGCTAGTTCACCATAAACGAGACCCCAGTGTAGCTAAAACACTTTTCGAAAAATAAACGTAACTTTATTTTTCGTTTTCAGAAACACCTAAGTACATCTTTCCATTTACAATATAATCTAGTAAATTGTTTTTAATCCACAAGAGTATATATTAATGAGCAGCTTTCAGATGACCCTAGAGAGTAATAAAACGGTGTTAGTTCGAAAAAATCAGAGTGCAGTTTTTAACTTATACATCGTGTAAGTCTAAAAATCTGACATCTAGTCTCACCAAGGGGTATCGTATTACCCAGTAGTAACTGGTGGTGGTTAGCAGTTGTTCCAGTCACGGGAGACGCTCCGGGTTTCGGGGGCTACGTGATGGCTTCCGTCCACCGTAGGCGCGGGCCTGTGGACGATAAGTAATGGACTAGCTCATCGTCCGAAAAATGGTTTATCTCGAATTCTGGCAAAACTACAAGTCCTATGGAAAAAAGTTGAACGGTAAAGTTGTAGGTAATAAAAAGATCTACAACTTTTCATTTACACTTTTTTCATATAACCTCAAAATGTATGTGAAAAAATTGAAATCACCAAGTTTAATTTATATCTTTTACAAAAAACATTTTTACTTTTCACGAAAGTGAGTGAAAACTTTCCTTTTTATGTCTCAAATTAACTATAATTAAAAATATTTATTTATCACCTAATTATTGACTTAATATCGTAAAATCAACCATATTTTCAATCGGAAATTCACCTGTTAAAATTTCTGCTGATTTTGAAAAGTCGGTGGGCATTTTGTTTCTTAAAATCTCCACTTTCTGATGATGTAAAAAAAATATCAAAAAATGCAAAATCAACTGCTACGAAATAACAGGTAGTAAGGGCCAGACATGGGCCAGACCCTTCTAGCCCCTTCCCCACTTCTCTGTGAAATACCGTTTGATGGGCTAAAATTTTCCGTAGGTAAATTATCTAAAAATAGCAATAAATAGGCTTAAATAGCAGTAAATACGATTATAATTACTTGTCTAGCTTGTCTTGTGTTGGCCTTTTTGACTTAGGATTACATGGATCTCACTACTTTTTACGGTAAAAGAACTGAGTTGCGCGACTTGGCTTTTTTTACAAGTTTTGTTTTTAGTGAGATCAAAGTTGACCGTGTAAAACCAGTAAGGTCTGGGACGTCTTCCTTGAATAAGGGCACTGAATAAAAGATAACAATCATTTTAAAATTTACAAAAATTCGACGAACCTGATCTTTGCATAAGTTAGGGTAATTATCATCGATTTAATCCTTTTAAAGTCTGGTTTGACAGGCGGTTTATAAAATATCTCAAAAACGAAATGAAATGAGTGAATGCCTGCTTACAATAAAACCAATATAATATACGTATTCAACTCATGATGCGAATAAAGCGCATACATTTATGAAATTAAATTACAATCCAATGACAAAGAACAAAGGTATTTAACCTAAAAGAGCATTAAAAATTTGAGCCAATTAAACTACGTAATACAAGTAGCAATGCATGGACATTAACTGTTTATTGACAGGCATAAATTTGATGTCAATGCGTCATACGACAGCTCAAATATGTACGAAATTCGATATACTCGAAGCAGGCTTTATTGAATTTAAATTTTAACGCTATTTCAAAACTATTACGCGGTTTGCCACTAACATTTCGTAAAAGCGGAAAAACGAAACAGTACTAAAATATTATTTAACTGCGTGAGAATTTAATCCTGCTATACAAAAATAAAGCCGTCTGTCACGCTGTGTCAATAAAACGCAATAATATGTCAACAGTAGCTTATGTTCCGCGACTTTACTCGAAGGAAATGGGGGATTGAATGTGGGAATCATTTCAGTGGTGGATTAATTACCATTCTGTAATTGTATTTAAATAAAACTTCATGTTTTTTTTTATCTAAGTTGAATGTAGGCAGAATGCAAATAAATACTTACATTACAGATGTTGTTAGTATTTACTTGCATTCTCGCTGCATTCAACTAATACTATGTCACCATATAGTTATGAACACAATTAGTTCAGAATAATCTATGTTACTAGCGGACCTGGCAGACGTTGTCCTGCCTGGACAGCAGCGCCACCTACCGGGTAAAATTGTAAATCTTAACCATTTTTCAATTCACTTAAGAACACATCCAAAAATTTTCATCAAATTCGATCCAGCCGTTTACTGATATACAAACGAACTGAAGAATCACTATTACTACATAGTATAGTAATAATACAAAGTCGCTGTCGCTGTCTGTCCGTCCCTAAACCTACGCAATGGATTTTAAAGCGGCTTTTTTAATTGATAGAGTTATTCATGAGAAAGGTTTGTATAATACATGCATAATATTGTAAAGAAACACTGACTTTAGAGGTTTCTAATGTGATGTCGTAAATCAAAATAATGTACTACAGTGTTGTACACCGTTTACAAAGGGCAACAAAAAAGTCCCCGATAATAATAATATTATAATAATAAAGATTTATTTTCTCCCACAAAATACATCTACAATAAAGAGGTGTTACAAATATTGGAGGTACAAAGGTTTGTGGGAGTCAGGACTCCAAAGTAGGATACCCTGTGCTATGAACTCCTGGCCCCCCTCACCGAGATTAGAATTGTCACAATATAATTGTAGAACGTAGGAAAAGAATAACAAAAATTGTACTAATTAAACAAAATCAAAAAAAACCTGTGCGTGAAGTATGATGTGTGAGATATTGTGTTTGTGTGGTGTGGTGTTGTACGAGTGTGTGTGTGAGGGAGAATATGATGTTATTTGTGCGTAAGTACGTTTAAAGGAGAATACTATAAAAGTGTGTGCGTAATAGATATCGCTTAAGGATAACTCACAATAGCCATTTTTTATACTTAACATTTTGAAAAAAGTGGCATATTTACGAAGTTATTATGAGCAATACAGCATTAATCCTTATACAATTAAGTACCTTAAATGCATTGTCCATTTAATATAGATTAACATGCCCTTAAACAGCATGTGATTTGATTGAATATTTCCGAAGATATTACAGATTTAGTCAAAAACTCTGATCAAACGTTTTGTAACTTAATTTAACACAATATCTTGTCATTTTGACGCACGGACATATTCGATATTTTTATTATAATGCATAGATTTTCATTTTGTTTGGTAAACATAAAAGTTAAAGGAGCGCCCGTGTGACAAGGGTAAAAGTCCAAATGTTGACACCGCGCCGTTATGACAGTTACTTTTGACAGGTGATATTTCGCACCAATGTGAAGGGCGTCATCATTATACTGAAGCTATAGATTTAACTTATCTGACTCTATCTCTATCTCTTACTGATAAAAGCTTATTTCTGAATGACATATTATTAATACAACATCTACTTATATCTAAAACAAAAAGCCGAACCGATGAACGGTCATAGGACAAAATAAAAATCTTTTCTAATCTTTTATTTCGTGCAAATAAAATTATATAACCGATAAAGTTTCGTAATGAGAGTGAATTTAATACATTTTTTATTTAATCTACAAGAACCCCTTCGCAGGTGAACAAAGAAGTCCATTGCTCTCAAACTTGGGCTACTTGTTTCAAAAATATCTAGCCTTTTCTTGGAGTTATTTCAGTTATTGAGTGTCAGACTTTTACTGATTCAAAACCACCATGTTCCTTCTTAGTTCTTTGTGTCCGATGCCGCGGTATGTCTTCCGAACAACGCGCAGCCGGACAGGCAAATTTCCTAGCTCAAGACTGTTTCTTCCGCCTTTTCACATAAAGTTGCTTTAACAACACCTTTTCAACCCTGTTATAACAGTATTCTTGTACATGTTAATCTTACAAAATTCTAAATAGGCAATATTATTAAAGACGTACAATATCGTTAGGTTAAAACAAGCAAGTATATACAACGCCATTTCAGTGTAGCGGGGCCTCATTTAGGTGCAAGTTCGCTCAAATATGGGCAAACTTCGCGAAACTCCGACACTACAGTACACTACGAAAATATGGACTAAACGTTGTACATTACCGAAGTAATTACTAACATCACTGTAATATGTAGAACTTGTTACTAAGAAACTGCCGACAGCTTTTTTTTCTTCATTATTGCAGACTGGGATATAATAAGACTATTTTATTGTATGCTGAAGTTGGCTAACTGATCGATGGTCCTGGATAATGAACCTGATGAACCTGGAAATTTACTCAAAAATTACTCAACAGAAGGACCAAATGACTGATTTATGTTACTATCTGAAATTGCACCGTTAAAAAAAGAGAAAAGCAAAAAACAGGCATATTTTAAATGAAACAGAACTTGGAAGCAACGCAATAATTTAAATTAAACAAAACTTGGAAGGAACGCTTCCAAGTTTTGTTTAATTTAAAAGGTGCTTGTTTTTGATTTTCAGTTCTTTTAGTTTTTTAATCATAAAGTTCGGTACGGCCCCCTTGAGGGGTTCAAAACAAAAACCTACTCAAGCTCAGTTTTGACCCCTCAAGGGGTTAGCAATCAAGTCATACGACATTCTCATTATTTATGTAAATATTTTTTATTTTGTTTGTCAAATACTATGTGTATGAGTTAATTAAGAGAGTTAAATAAAAAGCTCATATGTGAACGCTATTAAATATTCTATATTTATTGCGCAAGTTTCTTAATTTACCCTTAGAAAATAAAAGTACATAATTATACGGTCATCGCCATTTTGACGGCAGTACTGGCCAAAGCTAAGAAGCATTAAAAAAATGGTTTTCGGATATTTAAGCACCACTATATTGAGATAGAATAACTCGTCATTTAATTTTGTGACGAATTTATCCATAAATCATTTTAAATAAGCAGTGGTAGTGTTGAATTTTATCATCTTGAATATAAGTTTTGCGCCAATCGCGTTTGTTTACATTTTTATTTTTCAAATTATATCACATAGACGCGTATAGATTCAATAAAACCTTATGTAAGTATTTATTTATAATGTACCTAATTGTTGTTCATATTTCTGTTTTTCTAAACGGAGTTTTTTCAAGTGTATCTGGACTGCGACTGAAAAAATCCCAATGCGAAATCCTAATGACACTTTGCCCGATTCGAGAATCGAACTCATGACCTCATACTCAGCAATCGTGCTTGCGACCACTAAACCAACGAGACTGTTATTACATGTTATACTAACTAATTAAGATAGGCGTTGTGGTATACTCCTAGACAGAGGCCTCAGGGTTATAAAATAATTATGATACCTACGTCTCATTTATTAATATAAGTTACTCTAACACAGCCTTTGATCATAAAGGCAACACATTATTATTTCTAAGTATATCAATCTTTAACATAATTATAATATTCTCAGCGTAAAGTCTGAATGTATGCAAATAGGTTTTTATATTTTATAACAAAAAACCTTCTAGCCTTTGTGTTCTTAGCAAAGGATTTAGTGAAAGATTTGACGGTCCTTTGAACCGTTTTTGGGTCATTTGGTAACTTGTTTATTATGAGATATTCATGTTATTCTTTATTCACTTTTTATCGGTTATTATACCTAATATTTAAACTCTGAAAACAATATTAGACCAAAAAAATTTTTTTTTTTAAATATTTATGTAAAATAAAAATAAAATCCTTCGTAAGTCGATGCCTTCGTCATAAGAGGAATACGTGTGCCAAATATTAAAGGGTTTGGCCTGTGTGTTGATCCTCAGTCAGGCAGCTATGCCTTTTATATTTACAGAAGATTACTTTTTAATTAATCATTGGTAGTTTACATCCCCACGAAGCAGGTAGGTAACGCAAAACAAAAATTAAATTCGTTAGAGATATAGAAAAAAATTCACCCACTCCTAGCTCTGCTATTTTTATTTCATAAATGAAAATCCTTAGGTCTTTTGCTTGATATTTTGACTAATATCCAGTAATTGGTTGTTTTCTATTGTAATGTTCAAATCAATATTTGTAAAAGTGTGATAAAACGTTTGTGATTTCACCTTGATTTCAATAGAGTCTGGGGTTCGTAATATCGTGGATAAAAAGCGACAAGACTATAGCTGTACCTTTGAAAAAAATTATAACGCAAGATACCTTTTTATTGTATAGTTAGAGATCAATTGTCACACTGCTTGGTTAAGGCCTCCCTTCATTTCTTTCAACAATCACGATTCTATGCAACTTCTTTCCGATACTCATGGAAGACATCCAGTTCGTCCTGCCATGTCCTTCGTGGTCTGTTTTACGGGTTCTTAAAAATACCTTTAAAAATCTATTTATTCCGTTTGTCCACATTTCTGACACGACCCTGATAAGCGTATGATAAACATTACCCTATTAAAGTTATCAATGGAGACAGCACTAGATGCGCAGTCTAGGATTCCGACAATGCTGTTCATGGTCTTATAATTTTCATTAAAACAGGCTTTGCAACAAAACCGAGCCACAAAACAATTTCAAAATTCGGCAGCAACTCAAGTTACTACCTCGACTAAAACGACAGCTGATTCCGTAAGTACATTTAAAAGTTAAACAGTTTACGATTACAATCTCTTCCAAAAACAAGGAAGTTCCCCAACCTCCCTTCGTAAGAATGTTTAAAGTATGCTGCATTAAGTCAAAAGTACAATAAAGTAAGCCTTAGCCCGTGCCGTGCCAGATCGTCGCGTGTCTCAGTCACGGACGGACCCGTCTTTCGATATGACAGCAGATTGCGTCCGACTATTCCCGAGCGCACAAATTGGGAACGGTTCTGAGTACAAGAGCAGTAGAGTTTTAGTGGTTTTGGTATGGCTTTATAGAATTAGATTTGATTTACTGGTTCATTTTTACACATGACCATGATTTCTGAGAGTTATGCTGAGGTACTCTGAGGGATCGCATCGGGAACGAGATGATCCGACAGAGAACCAGAGTTTTCGACATAGCTCTCGGAATAGGTAATCTGAAGTAACAATGGGCCGGCAATATTAGCCGTAGAACTGATGACCGTGATCTTGAATGGAGACCGCGAACCGGCAAGCGTAAGGCGGGACGCTCTCAGGATCGGTGGAGTGACGACTTTCGCAGGGTGGCTGGTGGATGAGAGTTGCTGAGAATCGATTTGACTGGTGTACGATTGAGGAGGCCCCACAGTGGACTGCTGTAGGCTGATGATGATATTGATGTAAAACCGACCTAATTACAAAAGAAATAACTATGTTTTACCTACAAGGAAAGCGGGAAAACAAACTGGGAAAAGGGTGCGATGATAATGCATCGCTCGTTCCTATCATTGTGATCGATCCTGTAACCAAATGGCCCGTGAGACTTACTCAGTAACTAGAACTACCTCGTTGTCGTCGACTACCTCTACTGAATCCTTAGGGGATCACAAGTGTGATGTTGGCATTTTGACTAGTAACGAAGAGACTAGAAATGTAAAGCTGCTACTAGCACATTAAGCTACCATATGTCAAATTTCTTGAATATGTTTTCAACTTTATCACTAGAACATAAAGTCGAGGCTGATTGGAAAAAATTAGGAGCTAGCTTGATGTACAGACTGGCGTGCAAACGCCGTATTCCTGTGCAAGCAACCTTATTTTTCCTCTAATACAGCAACTCAAGCTATTATAAACCTATAATGAAAATTGAAGTCAGAATTAAAAAAAAATTAGCAAAACCTCCTTCTATCTGCCGTCATTGCAACACCAAAGAGTTCCGATTCCTCTTAATCCTGCCACATTAACAGCTTGCTTCGCCACCCGAGATTAGCTGGAAGCGTAATTAAAAAAACCTCATTTAAAAACTTAGCACAACGTTTCAGCAAATAGATTTAACGGAGCTGCGGTTAACTAATCTTTATATACCTAACCTAAAAAAAGGCTGCTGTTGGTTTGCTGTCAGTGGTCCTCAGGAACGTTTGTAGTATGTAACTTTTGGTACAGTTTATATTTGTATAAAGATATTTTTCTATATTATACAAATAACAGTGTTTCATGTTAAGAAATATTCTAGAATATGCACACACTATAGTCTACATTTCTTTTTTCATTTCTCCTTTTGCAGGTCTGCTGTCAGAAATTTCTTGAGAAATAAGTAGTATCTTTGCACGCTAATGTTATATTTTGTTATTTTCCTGTGTTGTCTACTGTGTGTACAAAAATATTAAAATAAAATAAATACTTTTTTTTTATTTCTTTTTTTTATTTTAAATATTGTGGCCAAGGTTGGGTATGAGAAACCAGGGTCGCCCTAAAGCGCGTTGTGTAGATGATATCGTCAGGAGCTCGGGAATGAATGAGAGACACACAGAACAGAGAAGGGTGGCAAAATAAAGAGGAGGCCAACAGTGGACCTCTCGCGCCCGGCCCTGGTGCAAGCCATGGTCCGGGGCGAGGAGGAATGGGACGCCGTCGCCTCCTTCTGCGAAGCAGTGATGCTAGCGAAGGAGGTGGCGGAACGCGAGAGGGAGAGAACCTCTCGTCCCAGACACCGCGGGAGGCGCTCCCGACAAAGACATAATAGGGATGTTTACTGATAATGTCTTTCCTACTTCTATTAAAAAAAATATGATTCTAATTAGTCCGTCTGTTAGATTATCGAAAAATATTGGATACGTATTTTTTGTTTTATCAAATCAATAAAAATTGACGAAGATAAAACGCGTCAAAGTTTTGAGTGGGGGGTTGTGACGTCACTGACCGCTAAAAAGACATTAGTATGACATTACTAATGTCTCAGAAAATGACGTCACACGAGTTTTCATAGCACTGTATTGTCTTCATTGTTTGCATACGTGTAAAAAGAAAAATGCGTGTCCAATATTTTTAGAAAATCTATCGGACGGACTAATTAATTTTTTTTTAGTTAACATCCCTAATATCCACAACCCTTTCGATTTTGAAAGACCATTCCTCTTCTGAATTAAAATCCTTTAATACTAGGCCCTAACTTTGTTATATAATGAGAGATTGCTACTGCGAACAAAAAGGTATGTCCCTCGTGTTTCAAACTTCCTTCCCCGATAAAATACTTATTATGCACAGCTATTAAAACTTTGTATTCGATGACACTTAGTGACACGTTCATAGTTAAGATTGTTATCTCGATACCCTCTAGTCATCACTTTCCTAAAAAAAAGAGAAGGTAATGTGTTATATATTTTTCGCGTATGTACACGCCTTGTGTGTGATTACTGGCCATTTTTTCACGATTATGTTTTGATTTGGTACACGAAGCTCGCGTTGTGGTTAATTGAATGTGTAATGTGACTAGTTTATGTATGAGTTATCTGATCCCACACGTAAAAAAATTCCATATACTAATCAATACACAAGTAAATGAAAAATTACTAAAGTTTCTGAAGTCTGAGTCTTTGGTTGTTTCATTGGGTAAAAAAAACTATTTTATCAAATTATTTTTGGCACAACTTCCGAAAGTAATTTGATAAAATAGTTTTTTTACTCGACTACGGCAAATCCAAAAGGAATGGTAATCATTTTTTCAGTCTATTTATGTATGTATGTATATTCCACCATAGCGCCTAAACTACTGAACGGATTTTAATAAATGATTTTTATCAATAGATTTGTAAGAATAGCCTGGGTAACATAGGCTGAAAAAAATTGAGATAATTATATCATGTTTGGTATCAAATGAAATGTCTTGTTGAGCACATAACAAAAATGTAAATTATGTTATAGTTTTTAGTTTTAGTCCACATATACGTTAAGAATGCGGTCGAACAGCTCTCGCGGTCCAGTCGGTGTTATTTAACTCGTATTATGTAAATAACAAACTAACATTAAGTAGAATATTACATTATGAAAGTAAGTCGTAATAAGTATTTCGTATTTATTAAAAACACACAAAATCACGTCTGTCCTCTATAATAATTATACTTATCATTAAGTTATTTACTTAAATTAATTTAAAAAAAATATTTTCTTGTTTATACTACTTTTAAGACTGCGGTTTTATTAATCTGCGATTTTATTCGTAAACGGGTTTTAGTTTTGAAACTTAGTTTTCAAAATTAAGTTTATCGTGACCTAGAAGAGATCATCGAGATTTACGAGTTATGAACAGTATATTTGAACCCTTTTTTTTTTTCGGCGGGTGGAAAGTCATCAAATAAGGGTCTCCCGCTCTTGGGCAGAGCGAAAGGGAGTGTCAGACTTCTACTGACTAAAACCACACATGTTCCTTGTTAGCCCTCCATGTCGAGGCCGCGATAACTAGTGTACAACCCGTGGCCCCGACGCATACATATATTTGAACCCTGACAATCACTTTAATTCCAGTATATTAAGCAGTAACATAAGCCACTACTTACCACCTCGTTGACGACGTAAAAAATTCCAGGTTCCACAATTTTAGTGGATATTACTGACGTCAGAAACCTTTGCAATGTATCATCATTCAAAATTACAGCCTGGAATAAATCTCTATTGAACCTATATTGTTCCTCCAGTGGCTTTCCCGCCGTATCATATGTAAATTAATTCCTTAAATAATAATATTGAAATGCACACTTCTTAGGACGTCGGCCAGTTTCGGCCTTGATTTTTTGTATTCCCATCCCGTCCGGTATTCGGATCGGAGAAATCAAATGGCGGGTCATTTGGGGGAATTGGTCCGATAAATGACTTTCCTGGAAGGGTTATGTGTGGTCTATACATATTATGTATAACTACACATTTTTTTTGGTTACTAAATAAACTCACCTATTTTTTCTATTCTTGTTGATGTATGTTAACAGGGGTTCATGTTATTATAATTATAGAACTGTCATTACTTACTGTAGTACATTTTTATTGGCCTTATTAAAAAATATTTATATTTGAGGATAATGGAGGGATGAGCAAGGCTTTTTTTCAAGGGCCTACAATCGTACTAGATCGTGAAAATTGAACGGTCCCTCCTTCCACTGGGACTTGGGAGGTTTTTGCCCTGCAGTGGGAGGGACAACATAGATTTATAATAATAAAACACAGTAATCTTTCGTAGGTTTTCAAATTGAAATGTCATCATCTGCCTAGTATTTTCCCAACTACGACGGGGTCGTCTATTATGTTTTCTTTGTTTTGCTTTTCTCTCTGTTTATGTTAAAATTGTCTTTGTATGTTTATTTTCTATTGTTAAACATTTGTTTTGTGCCGAGTTAAACTTAGAAATGCACTTAGTTACTCGTATTTCTAATTTAATGGCTTTTTCACAGTTACTGTGTTTTGAACTAAGCATCTTATCTTTAATGTTTGCATGCCAACTTAATGGCGAAATGTGTCATTGCACTACATAATTATTATTTTACCGTCTTTTGTACCACATTTGTTGCAAATAAATAATTTTGACTTTGACTTTGACTTTATTCTAAGTCTACCTGTTACGGCTGTCGAGGAACTACAAATGATAGCCTGGAGCAGCGGCTTTACGTGCTCTCCGAAGCACGACGGAAACTCGGTATACATATAATGAATGGTCATCCATCCTCGAACCGACCATGGCAAGTGCAATTTAACCTTTTAGATCGACCCGAGACGATTACCAGCTCCACGGGTATAAAAGCCGAATCTTATTTGTAAAACAACGAAAATGAAAAGATAAATGTGCCCAAAAGACAATTTAAATGCAAAAATCTAAGAATGGATAAGAAAACTTTAAGTGATGAAACAAATTGATAAATTAAGAAACATGAATAAAAAGTAAAAATGACAGAATGTATAAAATTTAATAGCGCATAAAATTGAAAAGTGTAAAAGATTGTAACGATGTTACGCAGTTTGTGATCTCTTAAAACTGTCAGTTACGAAAACAATGTCTCGTGCACTGTAACCACATTCTTTAGATTTACTCGAGGCTAAATGCCTCGAGTAAATCTTAGCAACCCAGTTAACCAGACATGCCATCACGTAAGGTCTGCTGGTCCAGACGTGTTAACAGCAAACTAAATAACTCACGACAAAAGCAAAATCTTGACCTAAAATGTTCACAAACAGTATTATAAGAACGTACGAAGGTAATGGTCTGAACGACGTTGATATAAACACAAGGGAATATTAGCATGAAAATACATCGTACGCTCTTTGTTTCAAAGGTTTCAGTAGATTTACTGGTGAAATTACTATTTTGTTGGCTTAATTTGGCCGTTGTTATAAGTATTCGTAGACGTCACATTAAGGCAGGCCATTAAACATCTTTTATTCGGTTTGTCGTCAAGTCTATTTTCTTGGGTACGTTTGTTACACGCCATTTGCTGTTTGTCGTGACTGTGAGTGGCCGTTCAGAAAAAAAAAACATTGTCAATTTAAATAACTCCTAGTCAACATCCTAAACATGACTGGGTTAGTATAGAGGCCAGAACATCCAACTACAAATTACAATCCGTCAAATTTCTTTGTTAAAATTTCAACTCTTTCACAAAAGGTTAGAAGTTGATAAGGAAAACTTTTTAGTATAGCTTGATATGCTGGCGTCTGTACATACATAGGGACCATTGATGATCTGTACCTGAGTGAAGTATTCGTATTTGCAAGGCAAATTATACAGTGGCTGAGTGCAGGATGATTGCGTCTCGACCGTGGCCATACTTGTAAATCGTACTTGAATCTCAAGATTTAACCTAGCTATAAGCTATGTTAAATCTTGAGATTCAATTCATTCATCCACACCCGTGTCTAAATTCAAGTAGGTAATCTTATTTATGTGCCTAACTATAGTAACCCTCCTACGATTCAAAGACGAAACAATAAAACAAAACAATATTCAAACAAAAAAAAAACAAACCAAATATTAAAAAAAAACAATATCAAATCAAATATTCATTTAATTTTTGTTTTTTTTCAAACAATATTTGTTTGGATTTTAGAACTGCTCTTCAAATGCCAAATATAGTAATAACCTCCTCCATAATCAAATAACGAACAACTCGTATAACTGCATGCAATGCAAGCAGGACCAATTCCCTCTAAATCAGCGTCGCTTTAAATTCCGCTTATCCTAGTTCCGGAAAAACTCATTATACATCCGGAACTCAGTCCAGCAAAACCAATTATTTCTACATCATGTGCGTGCCTGCACTGTTCTCTAAATTCCAGAACATTTCACTAGAAATAAACGAGGGGCTGTTAACAATATTGAAATGCTTAAATTCGAGTCATTAGAGCTATAAGCATGGCCGTAAAGCGAGTTTTCTACGTCTACCCACACATGGAACGGCGCCAAAATGAAACGGTGGTGCGCCGTCATTACCGACCGAACCACTTTAAACATCCAACTAACAGGCTTTATGAGACACTTTGCTTGGAGTTTACATACTTGTTGAAGACATGATGTGTCCGACTGTTCGTACAATTTTATTATTGTGGCTAAAAGGCCCATAAAGCTACTGTCCAGAGCTGTACTGTTGGTCAACGCGAGTTGTACTGACCAACAATGGGTTTGTTGCATTCAAAATTTCAAACTAATAGTATGAATACGAAAGTTAGCCGGTAACATGGGGAAGGACAGTACTTTCTCGAGATATAATTTCTAGAACTAGTGACAAATATGAGCAGGAGCACAGAGCATATTGCTCTACGTTACCCTAGAACAGTGTAGTCTCAGCACATTGCCTGAAAATTCACCGTCTTGTCCACATAAAATACGAGTTCCGCTTGCTCTAACGCTCTCTTGTTCATTACATACAAGACTTTTAACGTATTATAGTATGATATTATGTGGGTAGCTACTTATTCATCATAAACAATAAGTAGGGTAGAAAAAGGGACTTTTTTAAGTTAATGGCTGCTGCGACAGTCCAATATATGAGCTTGTACGTATCGGTTTGTCTTATTGAAATCCTCACCAACCTTCGTTCATCTACACTAATATTATAAAGAGGAAAGATTTGTTTGTTCGTTTGTAACGAATAGGCTCCGAAACTACTGGACCGATTTTAAAAATTCTTTCACCGTTGGGAAGCTACACTATCCCCGGGTAACATAGGCTACTTTTATCCCTGTATTCCCACGGGAACGGGAACTACGCGGGTGATACCACATGACGTCCGCTAGTAACAGATATAATACAGACAGTCTCGTTTCTCTAGTAGAAACAAGTGTTCCTGCACAGCATGAGATCGAGGTTTTCCAACAATAATTTCTAGTGGCTATTATAAAACTAGACACAGGACTTAACATAACTGCCTCAGTGTGGGTGTACTTATATAAAAGGTGCACATCTGCTCGATTACAGGCCTGATTATATGAACTGTTATAACACAATAAATGATGTTTATTTTAGAAATAGATTTTTACAGACACTTTAACAAGTCATTTATAAATAAACCAGATGGGGCCGCTGTTTCGTACCTTACAAACCTTACCTTAGAAACAGCTGAAAAAACTCAAACGCTTTTTTAAGGACCTGTAACGACAGTGGTAAAAAATAGACAGGAACTGATTCATTATTTTATTTGGACAGAGTCTCGACTTACAGGTTTCACAATCGAGCGCGACAAGACCTCGAAACTGAGCTTACAGGGCATTATATAGACTGATATCCCCACCGGAGGCATCCGGTGGTTATGGCGGTGTCTTCGCTTGACTGTGATTGGCTCGCGAGTCGTTGCCCGTCATTGGCTGGCTAGAGTGGCATGGCTATGGTATGCTAGAGTGGCATGGCTTTGGTTTGCTAGAGTGGCATGGTTATGGTTAGCTGTCATTGGCTGGCTAGGGTGGCACGCTGTGAGCAGGCTGTTGTAACATTCGGCCGTCCTGGAACAATTGCTCCCGCAATGGAAACAAGAAAACAGTGATTACAAGTCAGCTCAGAAAAACCAAGTTAAAATGGGGCAATAGACCTCTCAGGAGATTTATGAAATCTTCGGTTTTCAATTATTCGTTCACACTACTGGTGCTATCAGACAAAAGCACTGCTACGATATGTGACAGCGGATACTAAACCTGTAAACCCGTTGTATCATATAATATGACCTTTCATACTTCTTAGTTTACGTCAATCATTACCTAACTCCTCAATATCACATAATATGGCCAGAAAACAAATCCTCTAACAAACAAGAGTTAACCTGGCTCGCCGTCATGATGTTTTATACCCTAATTATGAAATATGTAAAAATTAGCAGTTCCTCATATTTAATTTTAAGTTCCTCGTTTTCAATTTGTCAAGAACTTTATCCAATAAGTCTAAAACTGTTTGAATATCGGCTGGCGGTAGCAAGAGATCGCCAAGGAATGCTATCTATATCTCTGATAATAGTTTAAATAAATTATTGTAGCTATTTATAAGTATCTGATCTACTTACATGATTTACTTTGGAATTTTTATTGTTGGATAATCAAATGCGCACTTGAACTAAATATGTACATTTTAAGTTCTCAACTCTTTAGTACACAACTAGTACCTACTCGTAAAACATTTTTTTGTACCGGGATAATATTATACAGATTATCTGACTATGATTAGATTTACATATCGGGCTTACCAAATTATTTTGTCTACGATTCGCATAATTATCAACTCATGGGGCACTCCATGGTAAAACACATTTGGCTTATATATTTGGCTAATGGCATTTGGCTAATTTGGCAAATATTGGCATGTTTACTGACCTTGTTATTTATGCATGGTTCCTGGCAGCTCTCAGCGTGAAGTAGGTCGGTTCCTTCCTTCCATGTCCTTGGTTGCTGTTGACAATCTTTAGGTAGTCTTAATTTACCGTAGAACCGTTGCTGGCAGAGAGATGGATACTTCTTGTAACTCAAAGTGTCTCACAGGTGGTTACTGGCCGCAGTCTTCGTTTTCAAGGTCAAATTATGGAATGACCAACGCGATACTGAGGGTAGGCGCTTCGTGTTCCATCCAGATTGTGGCCTGCTTTTTCAATTTGTGCCCTGTGATACTGGGATGGGAGACAATATTTTCCTTTGCAGGCGGTGTGCATCAACGTTCTTCGTTTGAATTTTCAGACCTCGTCCTCCACAGTAGGTGACCGTTGACTTTTAAGTAGCAGAGCGTCGTTTTATCGTAGGCTTTTTTTTTTTTATTCGATACCACTTCTGACTGTAACGACAGTGGTAAAAAATAGACAGGAACTGATTCATTATTTTATTTGGACAGAGTCTCGACTTACAGGTTTCACAATCGAGCGCGACAAGACCTCGAAACTGAGCTTACAGGGCATTATATAGACTGATATCCCCACCGGAGGCATCCGGTGGTTATGGCGGTGTCTTCGCTTGACTGTGATTGGCTCGCGAGTCGTTGCCCGTCATTGGCTGGCTAGAGTGGCATGGCTATGGTATGCTAGAGTGGCATGGCTTTGGTTTGCTAGAGTGGCATGGTTATGGTTAGCTGTCATTGGCTGGCTAGGGTGGCACGCTGTGAGCAGGCTGTTGTAACAGACCACACATAATCTTGGTTTGCTCACATATGGACCATGCAAATCCTGTCGGGGTTGCGGCTTGTTCAATAGAGATGCCGCGGCCTCAAAGGGTTAAGAAGGAACATGGGTGGTAATTAGTCAGTAGAAATCTGACACTCCCTTTCGCGAGGAGCGGGAGGAGTCATTTGATGCCACTCTCCAAAAAAAAAAGGATAACCAGACAGATATTAGTGGACTCGTCAAGTCAATGCGTTTGTCAGTAATCGTGTGACTATACGTCGAGCTACACGATTACTCAATGAAACTCAGTATTAGAGAAAAGTACCTCCCTGATGGACGGAGGTCAGAATCGAACAAATGACTGCTGCATTATGTAACAGAACTAATGCTCGATGTTTAAAGAATAGTCGGTTTACTCATGTCGTGAACACATTATATGAAAGTTTAATAGACTGTAAATAATGTATCTGTTGTTAGATTATTTATAGTTTTCTTATGTTATAGTTTATTAAAGACATAACATAACATCACCCCTGTAATCCCCGAAGGAGTATTCAGAGGTGCAGGTAATACTACACGTACCTATTACCTACACCTCTGAATAACCAGTTATGTTTAAGTACCATGATAAAGGGAGTGAGCCTATTTCCATCAACTAGAGGGAGAGAATCCTGACATGAAATCCCAATAACACTTTGGCTGACCTAGTAATCGAATCCAGGACCCTATACACAACAGTGCAACGCTTGCGACCACTAAACCAACGAGGCATTAGGCAATCAGTTTATTAAAGACGTTTTTGGAAAAAAAATAAAGGATAGACGCAAAACATATTTAATTCTGTTAACATTAGTTTACATTAATGTTTTGCCCCAACCGCGACACTAGTAACATCAGACAAGATTCACCACCTTGCCTAAATACCTTAACACCAAATAACAAGTATCTACTTTTCCGTTCTAAAATCTAAAACAAAAATACTATATAACTTTAGATAGAGAACATTTACCCATTTTCACGTAATTTACGTAGACGTACAACAGTAAAGTAGATAACTTGTTATCGTATCTTGTCTCAAACAAACTCACTTACAACAAATACATACCCAACATAGTGCTCGAAGACTACAAGAAAAAGCATTGGATAGTAATCTAAAACCTATTCAAATCTTTGTTTCCAATTACAAAACAAATGACGGCACGGTTGGCGCAGTGGCTCAAGCAATGGAATGCTGTGCTGCGTGTCGCGGGTTCGATCCCCGCACGGAACAAATATTTGTATGACCTACAGATAGTTGTTCCGGGTCTGGGTATTTGGGTATTTGTGTATGTAACAGAACTAATGCTCGATGTTTAAAGAATAGTCGGTTTACTCATGTCGTGAACACAATATTATATGAAAGTTTAATAGACTGTAAATAATGTATCTGTTGTTAGATTATTTATGTATTTGGTATGGTATTTGTGTATGTGAGTTCAAATGTTTGTGAACGCACCCACGATACAGGAGAAATTCTTAGTGTGGGGCAACGTTATTAAAAAAATAATAATAATAATTTTAAAAAAATTGACGTTAAGTCCGCTTACAGGAATTTCTACCCTATAAAGGGTGTAAAAGTACCCTTAACGTAAACGAAGGTAACTTGTTCATTTTTTGTTCTAGACCATACCCCTAGTTACGGAGATATTGGGGGTCAAAGTTCCAAATTTTGCACAGCTGTTTTTGTAAATACTAGTTTTTCAGGTTATAACTTTACTTAAATTGCCTCAAAGCAAAGCAAAAAAGCATCCACTAACACAATGTTTTAAGAGTACCACATTGAGTTTTACCGAAAAATGTGACTTTTAACCCCAAAAAAAAAAGTCGTTTCTAAATTTTTGCGTAGTTGACGTTTGTGTGAAGGGTTAATATACACCCTGTATAAGTGTTGAATTCAACGATTCGATTTCATAATGTCAATAAAGTAATAAAAAAGTGTTGAAAGTTGCAACGTAAACTAAACTTAATGTGTATGCTTCCAGTTGTTTCCATAAACACATTGTTTACATGTTCAGAAACTAAGTCCTGATCGCAGTATAGACACACATCGGATTGTTTTAGTTTCAGTTCCAGTCCTTTTTACACGATTATGTTCAAACAAGCGCACACAACAAACTCTCTCCGACGCGGCGCTCGCAAAATATCACGAAACGAGATCTTATAGCGAAACAACAAAGGCATAACTCACATACAACAGCTTTGCATAACAACGAAAGTCTTTCTACCTAGTTTTTTTTTTTCAGTTTTCTGTACGTTGAGTTTGGATATTAAAGCCTGAGCTCCGACGTTGGGAAATCCAAAAAAAAAACTTGTAATTTCCTGCAAGAGCTTGGCTAATGGCAGTCATTGCCCAACTGCACAGCGTTATGAACTTCTGACTATGGTATTTTACTCAGAACTACAATACAGCAAGGGGGTGCATGGATGCTCCTGCGAGAATATTGCTATAACCAGAGCAACTTAACAAATGACAATCACCTCGTTTCGTCTCGTCTCTTCGACAAGCGCTTCGTTTGTTTGTAGCCTTTCAACAGGATTTTTACAAGCTTTTTGATACTGTAGGACCTTTCATTTCGCTACGGGTTAATAATAATAACCGTACAAGACGATATTAAAGCTTAAGCCGCGCCTGCCTAGTTCGGTTTTCGGATAGGTAACATACCAAGTTTCCACCGTGCCTCTGAAAGCACGTTAAGCCATTGATCCCAGCGTAATTTATAGATCTTTGACATTCATTGACGTAGCCCGAAATTTTGACATTCCTTCCAAGGGGTACCGTGTTTCTCGGTTTTAACTGGGTAAAGGAGGTCAGATAAACAGTTCATCATCATCGTTATCATTCCAGCCAAAAGACGTCCACTGCTGGACATAGGCCTCCCCCAGGTGTCGCCACATTGACTGGTTCCGTGCGTCTCGCATCCAGCGGGTCCCCGCAACCTTCACCAGGTCATCGGTCCACCTAGTGGGAGGCCTTCCAACGCAACGTCTTCCAGTTTGCGGTCGCCACTCTAGAACTTTTCAGCCCCATCGGCCATTCGTTCTGCGAGCAATGTACCCTGCCCATTGCCACTTATGTCTGGCGATTCTTTGGGCTACGTCGAAAACCTTGGTTCTCATTCGGATGTCCTCATTTCTGATTCGATCACGCAAGTAAACTCCGAACATAGTCCTCTCTATTGCCCTTTGGGTGACTTTGAGCCTTCTGATGAGGCCCATTGTGAGCGACCACGTTTCGGTCCCGTATGTAATCACTGGCAACACACACTGGTCATAGATTTTCGTCTTGAGACACTGTGGTAAGTTGGACAAGAAGATACCGCGCAACTTCCCGAAAGCTGCCCGACCGAGTCGGATTCGACGATTGACCTTGATAAGCAGTTACTCCTTGAAAAATACTGTTATTCAGCTGCATACGGTACGGTACTGGAATTCGACCCCAACATAGTTTTCTAAAGGATTGCAGATGATGACGTCATTTCAATACATTTGTGACTTATCTGTCTTAATTATTTCAGTTACTAACTGCGGTACTTAGAGATATTTAATGATTACTTAAGCCGTCACTTAGAAAAGATTTGACATACTTTTATATGACAAAACTGTCAAAACCTATGCTAAGTGAAGGCCTATGTAATCATTAAAGCTCTCCGAGTGTGGCAGTTAAAGTCACTTCACTGACGCCTTCTGAATCATGGATGAAAGGAAACACCACATGGTTTTGACGGACAATGCTTTCATCTAACTAGTCTGCTTTGTGTCGCTCCACACTGCGCTATGCTCTCTGTGACGTAGACAAAAGGGGCATAGACAAAGCAAAACTCTATCATCGAGAACAGTAATGGAAAATTTTAGATTTACATGAACTTCCGTTAACCTTACGCCAATCTTGTTGAAAATCATTAAAATGATATAAGATCATGCCTGTATGTCCTGCCGGCCGCGGTATCTCTAACATCCCGCAGCCCGACGGGATAACACTTTGCCTGACTTGGGATTCGAACTCTGAACCTCATGAACACCATTCGACCAGCAAGGCAGTTCAATCAGTAATATCTATGATAAACCTAGAAAGTACAGTCGAATACAAACGAGCATCAACCAAATAACTTATAACACGGGACATTATTTTCCTAAGTCGCACCGAACCATCAATTGAACCTCGATTTCTCAACACACACTCGAGCGACGCCATTTTTCTCAACTAATGTCACTTGCTGCATTCCTAGTAGAAATGTTTTATTCAAAGTTCACAACCATGTTTTAATCGGAAAACGAATTGGGAAGTAATCCATCGGCAGGAAAATAAAACAGCTGAGAAAAGTTTGGATCAATGTAGGTAGTATTTTTTTAAACATTGTACAGACTCCAGCAAATAACGCTACTCGAAACTGCTCTAATCAACCTTGAACCTAATGTATAGCGATATAGTTGTGTACGCTGAGTAAGAGAATAGGTGTGGCATATCCTGTGTTGGGGCTCCACACTTGCATTCTATTCGAGATGGGCTTCAAAGAAGTATACGAATGAGCAGCTGTCCAGGTTGCAACGTACTGGTCGGACAACATTTGAGTTAACGATTCTAAAAAAAGAATAAGTGATAAAATTTTACGGTTTTAAGTAGCTTGATGTTCTGGCGTCTATAACAAGACCGCCTGGTTTATAGGTTAGTTCTCGGGGGTGTTAAACAGACAAGGATAGCGCCAAAAAATACTTCTTAATTTGTTAAACAAAAAATTAACTTTTTAACTAATCATGTTTTGTGATTAGAAAGAAATCTATCATTCTTACTAACAAACTAATCTCTTTTTCGAAACTTTTGCCAATTTCAATATTGGGTTCTGACATGTTAACACGGGAAAATACCCCTCCCTTCTCCCTGCCTTTCTACCGCGATAAAAAATACAATTATTTATATCTATCACAATCACAACTATCATTACAGGTATTACACCTTAATCCTAATTTAATAGCGTGGTTATCGACTTTTATTCCTAACGTTGTTTTTTTTTGTCTATCCCTATGCCATTTTATCCAAATCCTCTCAACCATTAGGTATCAGGCAGACAAACCAACCGACAGAACAATCTTCGTATCAAAAATATCAGCATTAATCGCATAATCTCGTCGCTAAGGTCCACAATCGCGTCGCGTTCGTAGTAAACCAATAAAAAGAGCAATTATAAATGCACACACGTAGCTAGTTAAAACATCGCGACAGTACAAACATAAAGAGACGAGTCATTGAAAGCAGTCTGCGTCGAGTTCCCACGATTTGCTTATGTAGATAAATAGACGAAACTAGCCGTATTTTCTTTAGTTTTATGTAGTTTGTGACATCAAGAGTGAGGTAGTTTACACGAATATAGAGTTAATGTATTGATTTATGAACTACAAAGAAAAGGGGTAGTTGAATAATCCAAGGTAGGTACACCTCTGCCTAACTCTTCCAGTGGGGATAACAAGCGTGAAGTTCTATTATGTTATGTAATAAAATGCCAGGCTTCCACTTCACTAAAAAAACACTGTATTTCAGCTCTAAATACTGGACTTTATCAGCCAATTTTCAAATAACTCACCGAATAAAATCAAGTACAGGACAGGCACTTATTCGTAGCTTGTTAAAAACAACCTTTTAATCACAATGCAATTTAGACAATCTACGAGTAACTACATTTACTATGATATGATACATTTACACCCAGACGAATATTTGAATCTTACTAATATTATAAACGCAAAAGTTTGTAAGTATGTATGTATGGATGGATGGGAGGATGTTTGTTACTCTTTCACGCGAACCAAATTTTATCAAAATCCGTTCAGTAGTGAACGGATTTTGATAAAATTTGGTACACAGATAGTTTATAGCCTGGATTAACACATAGTTTTTATCCCGATTTTCTCTTCCCGTGGGATAATTTTCTAGTTGTAGCGGGCGAAACCGCTGGCAACAGCTAGTCTTTTATGAAGCAATGGATTACGAATTTTCTTTAAAACTTTCGGATTGAGATTGAAAGTCTGTTACAAAAGCGTACGTTTTATTTTTCAAATTTTTAATTGCCTGTAATTTTTTTAAACAATTAACCATAAAGACTCTTAACACATTAAAGCTACAAAGCTAACAGGAGGTAATTTTAAGACTCCAAATTTTCCAATACACTGCTAGAAAGTAAATTCCTTAAAAATTCGCCAAATGTAAAGTAGAAAATACATTTGGTTTGAAGCTCATAAATATTGCTAATGGTTTAACAGTACCGAATAGAATTTCGGGAAATAAATCCAATTTAGCAGTGAAGTAAATCTAAGGAAATACGCCAAATACTGACTAATGAATTCTATCGCATAGAACAGTGTTTCTCAAAGCGGATGATAACGCCCACTTGTGGGTCCTGGAGCTAAGCTGGGCTTTCCGGAGGGCCAGAAAAAATTGGATGTGTTGAAGTAGTTTAAGGGGACAATGGCTGATTTATAATTTCATCTACTAAATGTTTAAAAATTCACAGAAATTAAAACCCACCTACTACACAACATCGATTTTATTTATGGTAATTGATTTTATAATTTATGATTTTTATCCTAAACCTGATTGATATCAACAAACTTGTTAAATATCGTCAGATTTAATCGAAAATTAAAATTAATTATGTTTGTTTTAATTTGAATAAAAGATATATTATTATAAAGTTGCGTTTTAAGTGCTCTCTCTGGAAAAAAAGTCTTGTTTAGAATACAAGTTTAAACTTCAATCACACACCGCTTAATCATATCCTTAATTAAGGTAAGGTTATTGTGGTTTTTAAGATGTGGTAAAGAAAAAAAATGGGTGGCGCTAAAAAATAATTGGTTATAAAGTAGGTGGTAGACAAAATAAGCTTGAGAAACTCTGGCATAGACTTTGGTTTTATATAAACTGGAAATTCTGATTTCAAAAGTGATTTTCGTGACAAGGAAAAAGACAAGATTTCCAAACGCTTTGGTGTCGAAGCCTCATTATTATTTCAGCATGTTGTTCTGACTTTCTCGTATCAATTTTCCTTACCTTTGGTCTGGTTTATAAGGGTGAATTTCGCACAAATCAACCCACTGTGCAGTGAGCCAAAACATTCCTTCCATATGCACGAGTTTCGCTAACGTAACTGCGCACGATTCCAGAAACCCTTAGAGTACCTTGTCTGATTCCAATACACGTGTATTCGCTTAGGTAAATATTTGTGGAAGTTTACCTGTACTTGACATTGGACCCATTACGTATCTCGTACAGATTGAAATTAATCAAAATCTTTGGCAATATTCATAGAAGGTCGGTTTCCTTGGATAAAAGGATAAACCGTGGGGTTTATCCTTCCACCCCAGGTTCTGCAAGTCTAGGTGAAGTGTCCGTTAGTGAAATAATTATGTTGGAAAGTCAGAAATGACCATAATCATCTGCCTTTGTCTTTGCCCGTCTAATCGAATACAGCTGTATACCCGTATTTAAAGTAGAGGGACTGCCTATCTTTCTTTTACAATCCTATTTCTAGGTAATCCCAAACCCATTAGTTAGGTTATACCTACTTAGATAAACAAAAAATTAAATCTTTCTTTGTCGTGTGGTTAGTGCCTTACCTGGTGCAAGAGTTTTATGTCGCTCAAGGGCGGCTTGGCTTAACATACCGTCGAGAAATATTTCTCAGGCATGCTGGTTTTCTCATGGCTTTCGCAACCCTGTGCAGGGCACGCCACTATAGTGGCAGTAAGTCCCGTCTTTGAGGAGTGGCTGGAAAGGCGCACGGCGCCCTCACCTTCCGTCTGATGCAGGTCCTCACCGGACACGATTGTTTCGGGAGGTACCTGCACCGAATCAGGTGGGAGGAAACGCCCGGATGCCACCATTGTGAGGATCGGCTGGAGGACAGGGTAGAGCACACCGTGGAGGTCTGCCCTACTTGGGCGCCACGCCGTGTTCTCGTAACGGCGATCGACGGCGGCGACCTCTCGCGTCAAATCCTGGTGCAAGCCATGATCCGGGGCGAGAGGGAATGGGACGCCGTCGCCTCCTACTGCGAAGCAGTGATGCTAGCGAAGGCGGTGGCGGAACGTGGGAGGGAGAGAGCCTCTCGTCCCAGTCGCCGCGGAAGACGCTCCGGGCGTCAGGGGCCACGTGATGACTTCCGGCCACCGTAGACCGCGGGCATGTGGACGGTGAGCAACGGGCTAGCTCACCGTCCGTCCGTCTTATGACGATGACAGGCCGTGTCGACCGACAGCGCTTTCGTTTTCCACACGCGCCGCAAAGAGATGTCAGCAACATGGAGGGGGCCCCAAGGGCCGACGCCCGTCGGGGCTGCGTGTGGTTCGCAAGAGATACCGCGGCCTTGACATAAAGGGCTAAGAAGGAACATGGGTGGTTTTTAGTCAGTAGAAGTCAGACACTTCCTTTCGCTCTGCCCAAAAAAAATAAAAATAAGGCATGCTGATTTCTCACGATGTTTTTTTTCATCGAAGAAAGTGGTACTTATACAATACATACCTGAACTAAAAAATACATTTATTTATTTATTTATTTAGGGATAAAAAACAGCAGTACAAAACATGTTATAAACTAAATATAAACTTAAACTAATGGCACTTATTGCACTACCAACACTATTATCCACTGATCACTAACTTATGATTAATTATGCTACGCGAGTTAGATACATTAATTAACTATAAAAATTATAACAGTTAATTTTTTATTTATTAGAATAAAATTATGATGCCAGTATAGACTCGACTACAAGTATCCTAAATTTGTTAGCGGATAGGTTAAAAATATCTATGCTCTCAAATCTGTCGTTGTAAGAATCCACAAGTTGACGCAGAGGAGCTCGAGACCCAGCATTAGAGTGACATATTTGGCTGGTATTAGTTGCTAGTAAACGGTATGGGCGCGCTCGTCTACGCACTACTGTTCTCGGAACAAGGTAACACAGTTTATTGGATATATCAGAAGAATCATATTTGTTATGGATAATACCGTGAACAAACATTGCTCCAAGAAGCAGCCTTCTGGATTCTAAAGAAAGCAGGTTGTAATTCTTTAACAATGTATCATACGAGGCTTGGCTGTGACTACATCTCCAATGCATGGCTCGCAGAAACTTTCGTTGTACTGTTTCGATTGATTCAATATACTTTCTATAGTAAGGGTTCCATATCATAGTAGCAAACTCCAGACATGGCCTAACTAAAGATATAAACAAGTATCTATAAGTTGATGGTCGTTTAAAATCTCTACTGTTACGCATAACAAAACCGTACATTCTAAGCGCGTTGTTGATAATAGTATCTATGTGCGTGTTGAAATGAAGTTTTGAGTCCAATGTCACCCCGAGGTCCCGCAGTGAATACACTCTATTTAGTTTTGCATTAGATAAATAATAGTTACATAGATGTTGTTTTTTATTTTTTGTAAAAGTTATAGCGTTACATTTGGGTAAACTCAGTAATAGTTTATTTGTGGTACAATATGTAGAAAGTCGATCTAAGTCACTTTGAAGTAATAAACAATCTTCAAAACTATTGATAGTTTTGTAAATTTTTAAATCATCTGCGTATAGTAGAAAGTTAGAGTGTTTAAAGCAACAAATAATGTCGTTTATGAATAAAGTGAATAATAAAGGACCTAAAATTGATCCCTGCGGGACTCCGGAGGTAATTGAAATTAGCTCGGATTGATAACCATTGATAACAACTTTTTGAGTACGGTTCGTTATGTAAGATGTGAACCAACGCAGCAAATTTCCGCGAATACCATTAAAAGCTATTTTTTGTAATAGCAATTCGTGATCCACCTTGTCAAAAGCCTTCTGAAAGTCCGTATACACAGCGTCCGTTTGTAAACGATTATCCATGTTTTCGAAAAGATTCCCAACAAAAATGAGTAAATTTGTATAGGTGGATCGTTGTCGGACAAAACCGTGCTGTTGCTTAATTATGGACTTGTGTAAAGTGGGATATATTTCATTGTAAACTAATTTCTCAAAAAGCTTTGACAAGGTAGACAGAATGGAGATCGGGCGGTAATTTTCCACGTCATGCTTGGATCCCTTTTTGAAGACTGGAGTCAAATGTGCTAGTTTCCATACATCCGGAAAAACGCCGTGTTCAATACATTTATTAAATAGCAAATGCAGAGGATCACACAGTTGATCAGCAACACGTTTGAAAAACGAGGGTGGGATACCGTCAGGTCCAGGACCTTTTGTGGCGTCTAGCGATATGAGCTCTTTGTGAATTTTTGAATGATTTATATAAATTTTACTAATAAGGTCACTATCGCTATGGAAGGTAGAAGGAGGTACCCAATTATGAATATCGAGTGTAGATGGTTCATACACGGATTTAAAGTACGTTGCAAACAGTTCACAGATATCGCGCGGCTCACAGCAGGAAGTGTTTCCCAATTTGACATTAGATGGAATCCCTGAATTAGCACGTTTACTAGATACATAACTCCAGAAAAGTTTAAGATTTTTGTGAACATTATCTTCGACAGATTTTATGTAGTTGGAGTAGCATTGGTAGCATTCGCTATTGAATCTACGTCGGTAAAGAGAAAATTGCTCGAAGTCGGATATGTTATTGTAAACTTTCCATTTGATCCAAGCCTTGTTTTTGTTTCGAAATAGCTTTATAAGGGGTCGAGTAAACCAAATGGGAAAGTTAGAACATCGCTTGCATTTTAGGGGAACATGCTTACGAATAACTTCAAATAAATAATCATAAAATGTGTTCACAGACTCTTGTGCTGAAAGGTGATCGAGCAAGCTATTCCAATCTGTTTCAGACAAATCAACTTTAATTTGATCGTAATCACACTTATTATAATTGAATTTCACAACTGGGCACTGGTTCATGCGCGAATAATTCATGTGAGGGGAGGTCACGGCGCAGTAAGGGGGGTGATGAGAGTCCATGGGTACTAACTGATCACTTGGCTGATAAACCTGGCAGTGTTCATTGGATATTAATAAGTCTAGCGTACGATTGTTCGCGTTAGGAAAGTTATGATACTGCGTGGCGTTCAATTCAGAAAGAAAATTTTCCAGATTCCTACCAATAAATGAATGGATCTCACTGACCTGGTTACATGCACCAACTCCGGAAGACCAATCCAGTTTAGGTAAATTAAAGTCACCTATTATGTAAAAACAATCTATCACGGGATCACTTAAAATGTTCGAAAGCATACTCAAGTAAGTATTATAGACGTCATCGGGTGTTTTTGGTGGTATGTAAACCGCACTGATAAAGTGCCGTTTCGAATGGTCACGGCTGGGTAGTTGAATAAGTAGAAATTCTAAGTAGGTGTGTAAAGAATTGCCGCATACGTTGGCCATATACAAAGGTTGAAGTGTTTTTAAAATGGCAACAAGAACTCCTCCACCTTCGCGTTTACCAGTAGCCGCGCGATCCCGGTCACAACGAAAAACGGTGTAGCGCTGATCTACAACCTCACAGTCTGCTATATCTGGTACTAACCAAGTCTCCGTTAATACGATTATATCATACGTGCCAGCCAAAACATTCATAAAAATCGTCTGAAGTTTGCCACGAATGCCCCTGCAGTTCTGATAATAAATACATAGTGAATCAGCCATTAGGAAGGAGATATGTTATAATATAATGTATGTTGAAAGCACTGATGATTAGAGATGCAGCCAGTAAGCCTGGAACCACAGATAACAGAGAATGTAGAAAAATATGACAAAAACTTATTACTGATTCGCTTAAGCAAAGAACGTATGTGTAATTAATAGAGCATATGTAGTCGATAGCATCAAAATAAAAATGAAAAAGGGTATTTATACAATTAGAAAAAATACGGAAAATTAAAGAATTACATATTATCTTTAGCGGTAATATCGTCGGAAATATTAAATTTGTGGAAATCCTTACTATTACGGATTGAAAATATTTTTGAAATATCAGTTCGGCGTACCAGAATTGTTGAATGTTTGACCCAGCAGTGTTTAAATTTGTGCTTATTGGCCTCAAGGCGACATTCACGAAAGAACAACTTTTTCTTTAGAGTTAAGTGCTCATTTAAGTATATTGTATGCGAGGTTCCAGCTATGCCGACCTGATCCGACTTTAAACCCTTTGCCAAGCGATAGGCGCTCACTACGTTGTCACGAAACGGCACCGAGGAGAACCTCACCACAATAGTTTTGGGTCTGGAATTATTTAAAATTTTCTGTGGAACGCGATGTATGGAAATAATGTCGTTTTGTGTAATCGGAAATTTTATTTTGTCCCCTATAGATTTAATAATGGTGATCAAGTTCTCCCCACGCCTCTCCGGAACATTCGATATTTCTATATTACAGGCTCTGGCCTGTTGCTCCAATACGTCGATTTTGGCCTCAAGTTCGCCAACTAGATCGTCAGTACGCACCGCTGAGATGACACGACTTTCAAGGGCTGAGATTCTCTTTACGACATCTTCACATTGATTCGACGTAAACTGAAGCAAATCATCCATGGAGTCGATACGCGGAGTAATGTCCTCGTTCCTAGATTCTATAGCAACTAACCGCTGCTTAAATGATTCCTGCTCAGCTCGCAAAAGATTGATGTCGTTGCGAATCTCAGTAGTGTTCGCGGTGAGGAGTTCCAAGTCAGTTTTCATACCAGAGATGTTTGAGTTGATAGTGGTCAGGCTGGCGTCAACGTCACCGCGAAATGACTTTAGGGTCGATCTAAGCTCAGAAGCGAGTGAGTTTAACGCTTCAGTAAACCCACATTCAGGTTGTTTACGTTTCCTTCCCGCAATTCCGGATTCAGTCTCCGACGTTGTTCTTAAATCAGGGCTGGATCCCGTTTTAGATGAGTGAAACATCGTTGAGTGAATAGTTAATTTGATTTTTTTTTAATCCTTATCGCACAAACTAGATAACGGCGAATAATTAAATTCAACTCCAAAGTATCGCTTTACTATCGCCAAGTATCTTGGTATGGGGCGACCGAAGTGTCGTTTTACCTCCGCTAAGTATCTTGGTGCGAGGCGACCGATGTCACGTGACAAGCTTCAAGCTACCGATGACGAATTTCGAGGCGGCGCACGCGTGTCGCGGTGGCTCGGAGGTTGGAGCTACGGTCACGCAGAAGCGCTTGCGACGAATGTCGCGGGTTCGAATCCCGCCAAATGATTTTCTATTTGTGTATTACTCACAAGTTTTTCGAGTATTTCGGAGAACCGCTGACAGCTCCACTAAGTCCCTCCAGGGCAGAACGAGCGAGACACAGCACCAAAATCAAATATGGCCGCCGGGTTATATGGACAATCCCACAAGATGAAACGAGAGGGGCCGATAAAATTATGGAACTAGTTAACTTGATTGTCGGAAATTTAAAACAGTGTAAATAAACAATATTCCAATAAGGCAAATACACGTCCTCACGTAGCAAGGTATGAACGATGAATGAATAGCCCTTAGGTTCGAACTCGAGACCTATGCATGACTTTGCGGTCCGACGGTTATACCATACCACAAGACTATCACTGCTTGACACTAAAAACTAAAACAAATAACTAAATAACTTTATTTGTCAAATTCAAAACCTCCACAAAAACAAGGCCACTATTCATTAACCCGAAAAAACTGCATAGACAATTTGAATTCAATATTGCTGAATTCATTTTAGCTTTTCGTTGTTCGCTGACGGTTGAAATTAGTTTAACACTATCACTGTCACGGATGCTGAAACCAATATCTGATAACTGAAAGACTTTTCTTTATGATTAGATTAGTGAAAAATTCAAGTTTTGTATTGTTTATCAGATATTATATGTGATTTAATACAAAGACATGATATTTTTTTCTGATCACCGCATCCCACCAAAGAAGGTATACCACTTTCGAAATTCAAGATAAATACGAAACTAATTACAGTTAAAGTTATTTACCTATTCGCTCATAAAACGAAACTTCAGCCCTACAAATATAATAATAATAATTTCTTTATTTCGCAGAAAAGTGAACAATAACACTAGTAACTATAATAACGCTAAGAGCTGTGTTACCAGTAAATTTTAAACTAGCGTATTTTGAACTCTGTAACTCAAAGTAAGATCTAACTTGCAAGGACATACACTTACTTTATTAGTGAGGTTCTTCAAAGGACGCATTTGGCGTAGTACTCGCGGCGGGCGGGAGTCCTATGACCAGATGTATGAACGCGGCAAAAGGTGCGTGTAAGAATCGTAGGAGGTGGCCTTATGTGGTTTCTGCCTAACCCCATCGGAAAAAGCGTGACTTTATGTTCGTAAAACGAAACTTAAATCGCAGTTTAATGTTGCCAAATAAACGAAGCAAATTAATTCAAACCACATATCGTCTACATTATATTAAAACATACTCTAACGTCGAAAATCCCTCGACATTCGACGTCACGAGAAAATTCCCCGAAATATTATGGGGCACACGCGACAAAATTGTCAACGCGCAAACTTCTTATTTAGTTATACGCAAATTCCCAAACTACTGGGATTTGCAAGAAAATAGGGGTGTACGACAAAGCTTTTTCTCGGACCAAGTTATTAAATCCGACGGAAATGAGTTGCGAAACAGAAAAAAATTGGGGTCATAGATCCAATTTGCCGGTAGTTAGGGGTGACACGAACTTTTAGTTGGGGTCATCTGATAGCTGATGTTAGTTTTTAGGTTGCCACAATTAATATGTTGAGTGTATGTAAATATGACGTAGTGTTATTAGTAAAGTGTTTTATTTTGAGTATAATATTTAAGTTGAGTTTATTTTTATTTACATTATGGACCTCTCTGCGCGGTTCAACTACTGAAATATATTGAACCAAATTATAGCCTATCTGTAAAACACCTTTTAGTTAACAAAAGGCGTTATTATGAGTAGTGGTCACTGTTCTATAACGCGTATCGATATTTACTGTTAGCTTGTGTCATCACTCTATAGGGCGAAGGCCCTTTGACTTATGACTCTGAATCAAAAGATTTAGAAGTCGTGAATTTTGTCCAGTTCGTATAGTTATTAAAACATGATGAAAAAATTCACTTACACATAATATACTTTTTAGAGTCATTGACCGCAGGTAATACGACGTATAGTATGATTTAAATTAAGAAGTATCGTTAACTACTTTAATTGAACCCAGTAGAACACGGGGTTCAATTAAAGCGACACTACATAAATAGTCATTATACAAGAGATATTTACATATTTTATATTTTGGCAATAGGTTCACCCCCTATTACATGGGATGCTAGCATATTTGGTACCATCAACCCCTTTTTACATTAATTTATTATGAAGGAGTTACAAAAAAAAGAGGAAATGCGGCCGGAGAAACTTTTGAAAATTAGGTGTTTGAAGAAACTATTGCTGTCGCTCCGCGAGAGCTAGGCGCCCGGGCGGTAGATAAGGACAACTGCAGATCCGACTCAATAGCTTAAGTAAAAAGTCATATTTCTAGGTTTGGCTCTCGCCTATTTCCTCCTACAATATTGTACCAATTTATAAGATAATTTAAAAACTAAATAAGAAGGATGTATTCTGTACCCCTATGTTTTTCTTTTTTCGTTTATAGTTGTCAAATTTTTACACTAGGCCTCTGTTGACACTAAATACGCAATTTTGAGCATTTTTGAGGGTTCTAGTGCTTAGAAAAATAATGTATCATCAAAAAGAAAAACATAGAGGCATACAAGTAGTTAATATATATGATTCTGTAAAAAAAAACATAGCTTTATAGTTTTTAACAAGAAAGAAAACATGCAAGAGCGTTTCTATGGAGAAAAGACCTCCCGCATTTCCTCGTAATGAGCTTAAACTAAGAAGTACAAATCAATAAAAAAAATATGATAATGGTTATACAAAATGAAGCCATTTATGCCATCGTATACGGTCGTATTGTATCGTTCATGCTTATGTGGCTTCGCATGCGTTTAGCAATTATTGTGTTTCGAGTTCTTGAAACAGTTTTGGTTATCATTATAGCACAAATAGACTTCACATTATTCATACTTGGTGTAGAACGGAACTTTGAGCAGTTTTGGCATAACTGGCGATTTTTCATCCACGTGGGGAAAAGGCAGATGTTATCAATTCGTACAGAATTCGACGGCACGGCTTTATGTCTATCGGCGAAACGGACAAGCTGGATGAAATGCCGACTTGGCTTGTCAAAGTTCCGACTTTGCTTGTTGAAGTACCAAGTCTGGTTGTCGGAATTCTAACTCGGCTTGTTGGACAACTAACTCGGCTTAATGTCAGGATTCCAAAAATGTTAGCTGAACGCCCATGGGTTCGTATTTAGGGTCGGAGTTCGTTTCAAAGTCACCACCACTCAAGTACCCATCACCGAGGATAGAGTTGACATGCTTGGAGGCACCACAGAACCGTAAAACGTCCATTCCTGAAAAGAAATGAAAGAGTTAGCAGAAAGCCAGCAATGCATAGGAACCAAATATGAAAAACAGTATGTAGGACAAAATGTATACGAATCCATATTTGGATTTTGATAGAAACGGTTCAAAACTCTATCAAAATAAAAAAAATTGCCAACGCAAAGCCCTTTGATGCAATTTGAGCAATTGATTTTATTTGAAGTTATTACTCACCGTTTTTTATATTTTTTTCCACTTCAAAAGTGGCATAAAATTATTTTCGCTTTAAACCTAACCTAACCTAACCTAACCCTTCGGGGACTACGTTATACTATACAAAGATTTTGGTTTAGAACACACAGTTTAACGTATATTAGCCGCAACGAGATTAGAACCTAATAGTAAAGTTAATACGAGTTTAACTTCAGTTAGTTTCAAAACAACTCTAAAGGCTAAAGAAATGCAAGAGAACTTGCTCCCTCATACTTATCTTTTCATTGAATTAGATAAGTTTGAGTCTGACCACCGTCTGCGTCTGGCTGAATACAGTCACGACCACAAATACACATGCACTTTGTAAACTTTAAAAGCTTTTAAATAGTCTAGTTTTACTAGGAGCTCCTTAACTATTCGTTAATATTTTGTGGGCAAGTACCTATCTTGAAAGAAAAAGCTTCTGAATCTTCCTCTTTAAATGATTACATAAGATAACATCACGCCTGTAATCCTCGAAGGGTTGGGTCGAGGTGTAACTATAAGTACACCCATATTTCGCCCAGTTAAGTTTAAGTCTCATTTAGTAGCGGGCAATCCTATTGCCATCGACCGGGCACAATTAAAAAGTCCTTGACTGTTTCTGAGAAATTTCTTAAACCCAATAATAATTGGCCGACCCGGGAATCGAACCCAGGACCTTATGCTCAGCAGTCTCGCTTGCGATCACTAGACCAACGGACAGTCAAAGAGAAGACAGGTTTAATGATTGTGGTTCAGTATATCAATAGGGATGTTTCCTGACATAAAAAAATGTGATTCTAATTAGTCCGTCTGTTAGATTATCGAAAAATATTGGATACATATTTTTTGTTTTATCAAATCAATAAAAATTGACGAAGATAAAACGCGTCAAAGATTTGAGTGGGGGTTAGTGACGTCACGGACCGCTAAAATGACTAATGTCTTAGAGTATGACGTCACACGAGTTTTCAAAGCACTGTATAGTCTTCATTGTTTGCTTACGTGAAAAAAGAAAAAATACATATTATTATCCAATATTTTTTGGTAATCTATATGACGGACTAATTCGATTTTTTTTGATAGCTTCCCTATTGTTGATTTAAGGTTTTACGATGATAGTTTTATCAAATAGGTCCTAATCTCAAAGATTCATCGTTATTACAAGAAAAAACAACTTTTTTGTTTTCTTATTGAAAACATATTATATTTATGCCCGTGACTGTACCTACCTACGCTGATGTGGTTTATTCAGATTATGATACGTTTGCTCACAAGTTTGTGGTTCAAGTTTATTTCGAAGCTTCTACGATATTACCGTAGTAGTTGAGCGATTGCTTCGTTGAAAACAAATATTTATTTTTTCTAGTAAAATATTGAAGTTTACCTTTAACATTTTACTTAATAAAACACTCTCTCACTACCGTACTCAGAGATATTTAATGATTAGGTACTTAAACCGTAACTTAATAAAGGTGTGACATACACAACCTTCACTAAACTGTCGAAATCTTTACTAAGTGATGGCTTAAGTAATCATTAAACGTCTCTGAGTGCGGCAGTTTTTTTTTTGTTGGGTCATGAATTGTTTAGCAGAGTGAATACCAACTTAAATTATTCATAAATACAAATCATGACTGGGATTCTTTACAATTCCATGCAATGTCTGTAAGATCACAATTTTACAAACACAAAAAAAGATTTTCCTGAACGACAATCAACGTATAAAAGCACGTTAAGCCTTTGGCTTTGATACTCGTTAAAGGTACACCTACAGTGGCCCGATAGTCTGACAACCAGTCTTAGAAGTCAGTTCTTGGAAGCAGGCGGGGTCCATTTTCATTTCATTTCATAATTTAATATTCAAATGAACCCCGACTGCTTCCAAGTTTTGTTTAATTTAAAATGTGGTTGTTTTTTTGCTTTTCAGTTTTTTCAAAACTGTCTTTGCTGTTTTTGTTTTTTTTCGGGTTTTTTAGTTTTTCATCTACTTTTTTTATTTCCAATTTTTTTGGTCTTTTGTGTTTGTTCTTTCATTGGTCGCGTAAAATTCTTCGCAGATGATTTAACTTTTGTGTTTGTTTATAGGATTTGTAACTTTGAATTTCTTTTAAACACAATATATAAGTTTCATAATTTATTTTTGTAATCTCCTTTTAAAACCCTTCATTTATTTTAATGTAGCCAGTGACGCTTGCGCCATCAAGACCAATCTAACGACGTACATTTTGTTCAAATCCCTTTATCCGTTTAGGAGTTATGAGGGAACAAAGAAACGGACATACATACATACATACGAGTACACGCGAAACACATAACCCTTCTTTTGGGCTTCGCCGTAGTCGGGTAACAAACACATAACCCTCCTTTTGGGCTTCGCCGCAATCGGGTAATAAACCCATAACCCTCCTTTTGGGATTCGCCGCAGTCGAGTAAGAAGGTTACACAGTACTAACTGGGTTTTCGCGGTCAGAAGGCAGTCGTTCCATGTAAAATACTGGTAGTCAGCTGCACCCGGTTTGACTGGAGGAATACTCCGACATAGTTGGGAAAAGGCTAGACAGATGATGATGATGAATAGCCGATAATTATAATATGCAAGAAAATTACCCATTTCCTAAAAAAAACACAAAATGGGCCACGATCGGGTGAGAAAATTAACAGGTTTCAATTGATACATATTTAAAGCTTCCGCTCGCTAGCACCCCATCGCAACCTTCAACAAATCTCGACACAAATCAAGGTCTCAATGTTCCGGAAAAACTCCAACCCAAGGCGGAGATAGGACAGCGCATTTTTTATGCACGCTCGAATTTCAGGCCAGCGACCCGAAAATTCGAAAGGACTCGTCAAAATGAAAAGTTGTCACAACTTTTGGAAATTTACATGTTTTCCGTTCTCGAATGGATTTCCGAAACCCGAGCTCGTCTTAAGTGCAGCTCCCTTTCGGGTCGAGTGCCACTTTCAGGCGTCATTTTTACCTTGATATCACGGTCTCTTTGCTTACTAAACTGTCAAAAGATCTATGACAATAAACCTTTAGTGTATGAGGAAGGAAATACATAATACCTACTTCTGTCATCCAATTATTTTAAATCGCCAAAAAATGAGGAGATGGTTTTCGGCGAGTTGCTTTTCTTCATTTAAGTATAGTCCACCGTTTTATTTTTGATGATACACTGAATAATCAAGTTGGCTAAATCTTCGAGATTCGTCTGCTACTCATAGCCAATTTATAACTCAGAAATTGGTACACATAAGTCATCACTATGTTAAAGTCGCGATAATTCGATGTGAAAATCATTCAATTATTTATTTTATTTATTTATTTATTCATTAACACATACATTTGTTTTATCAGGTAAGACCCAAGCTAACAAAAGTAGTCATTATAGCCTCAAACATCGACTTCACTAAACGAACACATTGTAATCCATTAATACATCCCCAACTTACAATAGGTAGCGCTGAAGTTTTCAAACAAAGCCTTTACCATTTCGAAGTAAAACGACCAATCTGTTTTAGGATAATTCTCACTAAGCTAAGCTGTCGAAAACTACCTCTAGATACTTACCTACTAACAAATGTCTCACACCCTCTACTCCAAGTTCACACCGCTCACCTACTTTAATTAATGTAAGTGAACCAGTAACCGTACCTAGTTACTAACTGAAAACCTGTGTCATTTAGGACACGAAGATTATCTACGTTTATATAACTACCTTATATAGAAGTACATAAGACATCATTCCCCTCAAATAAGTCGTGAAAGCCACGATCCTAATCCGTTCCCTCTTTTATATAAGACGTTTAATTAATTATGAAGTTTTTGCTCCACTAACTAAGATTAAGTGGAATGAGAAGGTTCTAATGCCGCGTCAAATTAGCATTTAAACTATGCTTAGTTGGGAGTTTTAGACTTTTCATTGTGGACTTGAACTTGATTTGAAATTCTATTCTTTTTTATTTGTCTTGATGAACGTACTTTTCTGTTCGTGCAATTCTGAATTAAATGTAAAACGGCCTTTGGGAATGACAAAGGATTACGTCGACCTCTTCACTCCAAACCTGCTGCCAAGAGTGATGTTATGGATATAACATTTACTAGTTTATGCTCGCAGTTTCACCCGCGTGGAATAATTCTCCCGCTGGATCGTATTACCGGGGATTAAAAGTATAATATCGATACTTGAAAGGCAAAAATTTCCAAATTCTTCACGATGTCGCTTGGAAACTTCCACATTTCATTTATAATTATGATAATGGCTGAAACCCATGACTTCTTCACGAAATTTTATACTTAAACCTTCCTCGAGAACCACTCTATCCATTGGTGAAAACAACATGAAAATCGGTGCAGCAGTTTTTGAGTTTATCGCGAATAGACAGACAGACAAGAGTTCTTCTTTTCTGATAATTCAGAATCAGCTCTTAAAAGTCCCACTGCTGGGACACACGCTTCCACTCGGTATGAGTAAGTGGACCAAGATTGGATCAACGTGCGCTCAGTGCGGCTTGGTAGATGTCAAATGCCTTAGATTATTTTTGATTCAAAAACTACACGTTTTCCTCCCGATGTTTTTCAGGGGCAGCGTTCAAATTATGTGTTGTTATCTATCTATAAATTTCTTTGTTTCCACGTTTAAAGTATTAGCGAAATAATCGCCTTTTGTCCCTACTTATTTCATTTCTTTTTTTTTCGACTTTTTCTGTCTTTATTTTTCCTGTTCCTCCTACAAAAACAAAAACCGACAACGTAGGGATCGATGGGCAGGACCGTTTAGTCCACTTTAGGCCCCTCGGCCCCTAAAAAAGATTTTTTCATTGAGGTCCACTCGGCCCCTAAACATAGTCCACTTGCGGCCCCCAGGGGGCGAGTTGGAATTTTCATACAAAGGACAGGCGCATATCTCGTCCACTTTCAGCTAGCCTAGTACTTTTGCTAGGTTATATTGACACACAGGACATATTCAGTTTCAGGCAATTCTCTTATGAGAAATGAGATGAGAACCAAAGATAGCAATTAAGTCTCACGAACTACCAGGAGGTTAGAAACACGATGAAAATATTGTGTATTGTGACACTACTTCACCATTCTGGCCTCCTGGTAGTTTATTAGACTTTACTATCCTTGTTTCGCATCTCCAACAAAAATAAACTGCATGGTGTTAAAAACGCATATCTGAGTTTGATTATGAGATTCTTATTTACAATAAACAATACCTCTTTCATCTTTTTGGCCTCCTGGTAGTTAATTTACTAACGTTGAACCTTTGTAGTGCATAAAAATAATAAAAAATAAATTCGACGCGTCGACTTCGTCTATAAATAATTCCTAGTCATCACCACCGGCTAACGTCACCACTGGCGACGAACGGGAAAAAGAGTCCTGATTGTAGCCACTGGCGACGCGATATCCCGAACGTGAAAAAGAGTCCTGATTGTAGCCACTGGCGACGCGACGGAGATATCGGAGACCATTCATAAAAAAATTACACACAATAAGAGAACTTCCTCCTTTTTGAAAGTCGGTAAACAATTTCGTAAGTACCACCTTGAACCGGTTTAGTGTCCTCAATTCACCTGAGTTATATTAGTTTCACCCAGGTAAATTGAGGACACTAATTTAGTGTCCTGTGTTCACCTGAGTATGACCCAGTAGTTTTTTTCAGTTAATTGTATTATTGGAAATTATACTCAAATCTATGTGCCTTTCTATTACCATGCATATTTTTGTTGGAGATGAGAAACCAGGATAGTAAAGTGTTACGGACTACGAGGCCAGAATGGTGATGTAGTGGTGTCACTATTGCATACTACATGTTCATAAAAATGTGTACAGATTGTATTCAAAAATTCAATCTTCAATATCTCTTTCCTATTTCTGTTCTGCTGGTAGTTTTTGGGACTTTAACATTCATTTTTAACAATCACCTAAAAAACTGATTGATATCACCCAGGTGATCATAAGACACTAAAGCCTTTTTTTTTTTTAAACAAAAAAAAAAAGTTTTAGTCAATCCTATTATTGTACGTAAGCCCTCAGTACCCGTGCTTCAGCCAGGTGGTGAACCTACATAGTTGAAGCACGGGTCCGAGAGAACAGTTTATATTTTTAAATATATGGTCTATAATCGTAACTGTACCTTGGGGGCCGAGTGGAAACTTAAAAATAATAAACTTTATAAAATCCACTCTCGGCCCACAAGGCCCGAGTGTGGACTATAGTTAGGGTCCGAGTGGACACCTTAATTTTAGGGGCCCGAGGGGCCCAGAGTGGACTTAACGGGCAGGACGAGGAAGGAGCATGACGTGCGGCATAACGAGTAAAGTGGCCACACTATGTCTCTGCCTCCTTTCCTTGCTACTTCCCATGCCACTAAACGAGTGTGTGGCGGCCGCATTATGTTCATCATTCCGTCTTGATACTTTTGAATCGAACCTCATAACACCATCTTTCTCTTGCTCTTATCTCAATTATTTTGGGGTCGGTGCCGCGTGTCTTTTTCTTCCATACTTCTTTGTTCGCGTCATCTTAAGACTTCAAATCTCATATATATAACATATATAACATAATCTATTCAAATATCTACACAGGGTGTTAGGTTAAACGAGGGACGTATTGAAGGCAGATTTCAGTATTCAATTCTCGTTCCAAATATGTAAAAAAAACTATAATCTTAATTTGTAACGTAACGCATTCATACTGTATAAAATCTCTCAATGAATTAAATAAAAGTAGTTACTTAATCAAATCGAGAGTACTCCCAATAAACGAACAAAGTTTCAAATAACAGCAGCACAATAGCCCTAGAAACAAAACTGATAATAAAACAGTCTGTTAATAGGTACTCTTTGTTTGCTGCATCAATAGTCGGTAATTAAAATATTATCACGAACTTATTAAAATGTGATTGGAATTGATGTTTAATATTAATCTTTGAAATTGATTTTCATTTTTGTTGTTTTTATAATGTTTCTGATGCTTTCATAGGTTTTGTATCAGGTTTACCTGACAAAATAGTATAGTATAACGGGCTGTTAGGTTTACATAGTGAGCAACTTGTCTTTTTCTCGAAGCGATATGTAACACGACGACAACAAGGCACTTTTTTTTTTGTGGTTGGGAAATCATCAAATAACCCCTCCCGCTCTTGGGCAGAGCGAAAGGGAGTATCAGACTTCTACTGACTAAAAACCACCCATGTTCCTTCTTACCCTTGTGCCGAGGCGGCGGTATCTCTTGCAAGAACCCGCAGCCCCGACGAGCACAACAAGACACTTGGCGTCAATGTTCTCCTGTGCATCCAGCGCATCGCTTTCATACGGAAATGTGGCAAGAAAACTGATAGCTTTGACACTTTGAATAGCAATGCTAATTCTTTGGCCAAATAAAAAGCCAGGCGCCTGGTCATGCGAAGCGTCTACCAGTCGGCGAAAGATTAGAAAACGCACACTTGAATCCCCGATGACCCGACCATTTCGAAATCAAAACGCTCCGAACAAAAGTGTACCAACAAGGTCATCAACATTTTAGTAGCCGAAAATCATTTATATTTTTAGAACCCCTCTTTTGTATTGCGTATAGAGTTACTACAAAGACGAATATCTTTACACTGTCGAAAGAAAAACAAACCACATACCAACCTAGCTCCTTAAACTAATCCTCTTACGTCCTTTAGTTTTTGTGTAACGGTACTACTTATTGAGATTATCAGGAAAACATTTCACGAAAGTCTTCAAGATAAGTTTAGGTGAAGTGATAAGGGATAAGCTGTATTATCTTTAGTTTGTTTATTTCAGGACTATTATAATAACACTTATATATCTTGAGTTGATCGCGATATGACACGTAAATTTTTGAAAAAGCTATATTTTACTGAAATTGTTAAACTTTCAATAATTAGGCATGTATTTTTTTCTCTGTCTCACTGCTTGGCAATGTCCTCCCCAATTCCTTCTCTGGCCTATCAGTGAGGAACGAGTCCAAATCGTCACACCAGCGCTTCTTAGGCCTTCCTCGGTGACGACGACCGTCTTCAGTTGCCCAATATGTGATGATACTGGCCCATCTGTCCTGACCTATCCTGGAAATGTTACCCGCCCAGTCCCATTTCAAACTCACAGACTCATCGCTAACATCGGAGATACCTGTTTTGGTGCGTATTGTGATGTTGCGCATTCGCTCAGTGACTTGGACGTTCAAACGGCTCCGGTCCGTCACTCTTTGGAAAACCTTGAGTAACTTCGGTATTCTTTTCTGTTTAATTTCATTGCAGGATCCAAGTCATTTTGATTTGATTGATTTGATTTGATTTGATTTGTAAATTCTCTGGGACTTCGCTGAGCTCTATTGCCTCGGCGCTTTTCTGGTGATCACCATGGTTGATTCTGGCTTTCAGGAGTTACAGTGGTTTGGAAATAATGTGGCGAGCTTCTGAGCCAAAAATGGCTATACATCATCTAGGCATTTAAACCTGCGTATATTATGCTCAACCCTAAATTAGCTTAAATGAACCGTCTAAAACCCTTCCATTCCTATCTTCCACACCATATAAAAGCACAAACCTTTCTTCGAACGCCAAACACACTATTTTCGTTCCCGTAATGCCCATAAAGTTGATAAATCCATATTGACATAGCCATTTATTCGACGACGTCTGATTAAAGCTATCAATAAGCCGGTTGCGAGTCAAAGACCTTCTCCAATCCTTCCATATTTCACGGATGTTAGGTGCACTTTACGTATTTGTTTTTGGTGTAAGGTTTGTGTAGGTATGTTCCTACCTACAGTCAATAAATCTACAAAAGGTTAATTAAAAAAGAGAGAAAATTACAAACATTACTTTTAATAAATGAAAAATATATCAAAAAGATCAGAGAAAATCTTCTGAAAAAAATCTACCACTGATTGACGTTTTCTTTTTTTTTTAAGTAAATATTGTTACTTTAAAAAAAATTGTCCGCAACGCAATTCGCCACACCACATACTGAAATGGGCATTATTATAAAAGTGGTTAAACCTGGGTTTAACTTAGACTTGGTTTATCTCGCATCGGTCTCACTTCGATAATATTCAAAAGAAAGTGACGGCACTTTTGTAATAAGGTCGAAAATGTTTTTCGAAATCGAAACAAACATAAGCCATTTCCGTATTAATTGGTGTAAATACAATTGAAAAAAAAAAACATACGAGAAAATATTCCGATTAATCAGCGAATAACGAAATTCATAAAAGTGTAAATAACAAACCGCGTAACTGTTATTCCAGCGTTACATTTTTTATTTTTAAATCTATTCACATGCGTGCCGAACTGTTTTTCAAGCATATAAATCGAGACCATTTCGATTTGAATAAAATATACGACGACCAACCCTATTTTTTGATAAAATACACACTTTTTAAAAGTACACAAATGTCTTACAAAATAGAAAAGTGCTAACAAAAAAGCTACGTGTGTTATTTACAGAATCGTTCGGCATTATTTTTCGTTAAGAGAACAAAATTTTCTATCTATAGGCACATAAAAATTTCAGTAGGTATATAAGTTTTTTTTTAAGTAAAATGTAATACTTTTTTGAATGTGACGAATTTATTTTAAAGAAAGAAGAAGTGTTTATTTTTCCTCGCACAAGACTTAAAATAGGGACAAAAATTGGTTTTTATAACAATAAACAAAAGTTTGGTAAAAACTAACCTTAAGATAATAATAATAATAATAATAATAATGACCCTGCTCCCGTCACCGGTGGACGACTATTTTTTATATTTTTAAATGTTTTTTTATGAGTTTTATATGAAATATTTAAAAATGTAAATTTTATGTGAATAAATAAATAAAGGAAATAATAATAATATTCCACAACTATCACACAACGCCATCTAGTCCCAAGCTAAGCAGAGCTTGTGTTATGGGTACTAGACAACTGATAAACATACTTATATATTTCTAAATACATACATATTATAGATAAATTACACCCAGACACAGAACAAATGATCGTGCTCATCACACAAACATTTAAGACAAGACAAACGATATTGGTACTGTACGAGGCTAAAAGGTTTTTTAATGAAAGGTTATTTTAATGTTACAGCACCAATTTTAGATAGGGGGATAAACAAATATAATGATATGTATATTTTGTGTGTATTGATGACAGATATATGAAATAGGTACTTATAAAACTACTACCTTCGCCGTACCGTAAGTATAAAAATTGCTTCTTTTAGCATTGAAAGCAGGAAAAGACGCAAGCAAAAACTAGCGTGAAAATAAATCTAACCCTATGGCACGAGCAATAAGCGACTTAGTCATGTTTTAATAGAAACGGGCATTTACTAAGAAATACTGAAAAAATATATGAAAAAAAAAATCGTTTAGAAACACATTATTAAAAAGTGTTTTTATTCCTACAAATGGACATCTTCTGAATAAGAAGCAATGACAAACAACATCTCGATCAGCCTAAGAGAAAAGCATTTATTTGAATTTCATGAATACCTTAAAAATCCTCTTTCAGTTTAATTATTCCGCTTTTGACCACCAATCTACACAAAATATTCTTTCCATACAATACCAACTTAATATCAAACGCTTACTCCTTCCACTCTCTCTTAACTCACACCACAGTGAAAAGGACCATACTAGAGGCGTCAAAGAAAAATCGTAACAATTTATTCGGCGGGGTCGCTTCTGAATAGAGAGAATTTCGCCGGCCCAGCATTACGAGGCTTTTCACTCACAACGCTGTATTATGTAATCTTCATCATTAATTTGTTTCATTTTAAATTCGAGCCTCAACTTCTGACAACTTTTAAACTTTGTGGTCAGTAATAAAAGTTGAATAGTCTTTTTGTTGAGTGGCTCGTTTATTTTAAGGGATGCTTCATGAAATCGCTTTGTGAGGACATTTGCGGGAAAATAATTTACGCGCATGGACTTTTTCGCGAAGGGGCACTTGCACGAATAGACATTTGTGCGAACAATATTTGCGCGACACACACTTGCGCTAGAGACACTTGCAAGATTAATACAGCATGTCTTAATTAATAAATTGCTTAGTTACTCTATTGGTTACAAACATCCCGAGTTCAATTCGGGAATGTGTTAAAAGGGCTTTCCAGTGTGAATTTTTCATTAACAGCCCAAAGATGATAATAAACTGGCCACCTATTACTTGACAAACTGCCGTACTCACAGATATTTAATTATTACTTAAGCCGTCAGTTAGTAAAGGTTTGACATATTTTTGTATGACAAAACTGTCAAAACCATTACTAAGTGATGACCTTAGTAATCATAAAAGCTCTCTGAGTGCGGCAGTAAGAGTTAAAGAATAAGGTCTACTTTGTAGAGCATCGTCTCTCTCACTCACAGCTCAGTTCTGAGCGCTAAGGAGAAGATAACTTTGTGACCTCTTAAAACTCAATCTACCTATTTACAACGCCTGGGCCTACTTAGTTTCTGAATTGTCGGTTTTCACGGTGTCCTAGATAGGTTGTAGCTTTAATGAGTTTATATTATAAGGTCCACTAAGACGCTTCAAATATGTTCCGTGACTTACCTACACCACAGATTACCTACACTCCGTTCATGACCTTAAACGACATCATACGTCTTTGTAAGAGTCATGCTTGTGCGTCTTTTTTAATCGGCTTCCAAAAAGGAGGTGGTTCTCAATTCGATTGGTATTTTTTTTGTCTTTTGTCACGTTGCCGTTCACGTTTAGGTAACTAAACAATTACGTTCTTAAATTTACAAAATAGTATTTGTCGCAACATGTGTAGCTCGTGGCTCCGCTGTCAGAGGGATAGACGTGTAGAATTATTATGTTAATTTTAAATAAACAGCGACAGCACAGTGATAACCGTATAAAATAAAGACTGAAAGCCCGTAAGGGGCTCAGATCTTTAGCCTCTTTACTTTGCTGGTTGCGAGAAAATTCCCGGTAGCAATATTTTTCTCAGAGCAACTTATCTCGACGGACCAATAAAGCGAAATGAATGGGTGAAACACTCCAGAACCATCTTTTTACGCCAAGAATTATTTTTTTAATGCTATAAGAATCTTATGGCATTTGTATGAAATTGACAGCCAGGGGTTTTTGGGAAACATTTGTGGAAGTATTCATGATAGTATTGAAAACAAGATACTTTTTTGGGGTGTGGGAAATCATCAAATAACCCCTCCCGCTGTTGGGCAGAGCAAAAGGGAGTATCAGACTTCTACTGACTAAAAACCACCCACGTTCCTTCTTAGCCCTATATGTCGAGGCCGCGGTGACTAGTGTACAACCCGCAGCCCCGACGGGCGTCGGCCATTGCGGGCCCATCCCATGTTGCTGACATCTCTTTGAGGCGCGCGCGCGCGTAAAACAAGATCCTAATATCAAACTACCCGAAACATTAATTTTCCCAATCAACCAACAAATTTGCACCTAATGTTTTAGCGATAAAGTAGAAAATATAAGAAAATGTAGTAACTGATGTCTGTACAATGTAAAAATATAGAATTCCTTTTGTAAACATGGTAAGATCATTTAGAAAAAATCCTTTGACATGTCGCCCCTAAACAAATATCTGAGTCAGCCAACATTAAGAATGTAACGCACCATTTGACATTCCCGTAGACAATATTTTCAAGTTGTCGCGTCAGCCATTTTGTACTTACCGTAACGTTTGATCAAACATAATGTTACTCTTGCTTTTGTTCAGATATTTTCTTAGATATGTGTAAATAAATAGTTCAAGACGACGATATAAATAGAGAAGTCGTTTTTAGTTATAGTAAACGAAATATTTCACATATTTCGTTGTGTTTTGTTCAATTGATACGTTTTTTCTATTGTTTTTTCTTGTATCATGCCTTGGAGATTGTAAAGGAGGCCTCAAGTAAGCAGACAGTATACATAGGTTTAAAAAAAATATCATTACATTATCAGGCTTTAACTTTTCCAAGTGAGGAGTTTTCCTTATCCACCACTCTACCCTACTTACAATAACACCCTTTTTAGGCAAACGTCAAAATATTTATAATATACCTACAAAAATAAAATTATTTAAATCACAAACAAAGGAAATAAACAAATGGAATAAAAAAAATCTTACCTCACATACAATATAGACCTGAAAATACAATTAGTTACGACGACCTTACCCGCCCACTGGGTGAGTCAAAAGATATCTATTTTTAGCAAGACAAAGTTATGGAGAATCTTCTTACGCCAACACCAATACCAATTACATTGGATTCTCATGAATTTGATATTTCAGTACACAAACTAAATACTAATCTAGATAGACAATATAGTCGACGACTAATCTAAATGTAATAGTACAATGTTATCCAAGGGGTGAAAATACTTATTTAGCCACGAGACGTGGTTTGGCGCCCAGTGAGGGCAATAATAGTTCGAGGGACTATTAAGTAATTTACCCGAGGTAAACACGCTTGCTTTTCATTACGGATACGAGGACAGTAAAAATAAGAACATATTTAAATTACTAGCTATAGAAAAAAATTGTGTTGATCGGATTGTCGCTTTCCCGCTTATTTTGCTTTTTTTGTCATTTGGCCGTCCAGCTATACAGCCAGTATTTTTCATGTTCATCATTAAAAAAAATAGCACGATTTTGCCGAAATCTATGTTATTTTAGAGAAATATATAATATAATTATTATAAAGTCATAATATAATTATAAAGTTAACTTTATGATATTTTAATTTAAATCGCACTGTAATTTAGTGGCTGCATAAAATGTTGGAACATGGTTCAGTAAAAATGTGAAAATAGACCTAGTTTTTTTAATAATTTGACAACTGTCAGTTGAAAGCGATTACTTACTTTCAGAGTATGAGTATTTAATGAAAAATGACTTTTTTTAATTATTAATTTGGATTCAATAAATAAAACTTGCAGCCTCGTTGATTTGGAAAGCGTTAATGTGGAAAAGCATATTATGCATGTTTGCATGTTGTTAACAAAATTCCAAAGCAAATTAAACAGTTAAATTTAAATGGGTTTAAAAAGGAGCTTAAAGAATGGGGATTGTCTGAAATTCTTAACTATTAGATTTTATTTTATTTTTTGAAAATTTAGACCATTTTGAGAAACTAATTTGAATATTTTGATGATTGGCTCAATAGTTATTTAAAAAAAATATATACAAATATTTTAAATTTTTAAGGTAGGTGACGTCATCAGTGACTTCAAAAGATTGTGCCGTTGCCTCATTAATACATAATTAAAAATTTATATCTGTCAACACGACGTCATCCATCTCACATCTGTCAATCAAAGTGTCAATAGCATATATTTGACACTTGACAGATGGTAGACAATACTTGCCTCTTACTTTTTATTTTCCGAGGCAATGATACAAAACTGTACTGCCAAAGCTGACGTAATTTGAAGGGCAAACAAGGTCAATCGTATTTTATTAAAAATATCAGTAAGATGTGAATATTTTTCATGATTAATTAGTCCGTAATGATCAGTAACGCTATTCCTCGAAATGGATTTTCAATTACAACATTTAAAAAAGTATGGACAATGCCCATTGCTATGTCAAAAGTGTTATTATTATTAAAATGACTTTTTGAATGATACTTTGACATCCTAATTTAATTGTATTCTCTTATTAATATCTTATAGCTTGACATTAATCTTGACACTTTTTTTTATTTAATTTTTTTTTTGACATATCTTACTGACACTGATTTGCGTCATAATGTAACATTAATTATTTATTAATTCAATTGTATTAATCATAACCCAATTTTTCCATAACATAAATATGCACCCGCCCCAATTCTCCATGATGGTAATATAACGTTTTATAGAGATTAACCTATCGTCACTGACAGGTCTATGTTACCAATAAGACTGACATTCGCGCAAAAAATATGAATAAACGGAATAAAGCCAACGAACCGAGACCTAAAATGTGGGCCCACGCCTTGTCCTGTTTTAGAGTTGCTACCTAAAAAACTTCCAGAGGTTGGACTAATAAGTCTCGTAACAAGAACTAAGTAGACAAAAGTAAACACATTGGAACTTCAAACAGCAAAACCAATAAATAAGGCTGAGTTAAGCCGGGTTTTCACTTAATAGAGGCTCGCTTGCCACGCTTTTGTGGACCGATTCTATTATTAAAGTTGTTCATTAGTATCTTAGAGAATTGCCACCTTAACATGGCCAATTAGTAATAAATCAAAATTGAAAGCCGAAGCCTCAATTATCCTGAGTCCTATTAGATAGTTACTGTTTAATTAATTCCTCTGATGGGCTGACTGTATAACGTGCTCGTATATTACATGTATTATCTTGCTAGATAAGGACAAAGGCTCTAGGACGAGTGTGCGATGTAAACGTTACGTAATTCCGATCGATTTTAAAATAAAAAATGAACACGGGTAATAACACAACGTTGAAAAAAGCTGCAAGGTTCGGCTTAATCGTTTCCTATGGAGAAGAACCGGCAAGCCACTCCATGGTAACTCTTTTAAAATGATTTGGTGGTTACAATATTTTTATGTTACCTACTACTTAGGTATGCGCAGAAAACATAGACCTTGCAAGAATTTATTGTTGTTGTTATTGATGAAATTGATCAATCCAAATATTTTTAATTAAAAAATGATGTAGGTATTAACGTAACGTTTACACCGCGAACTCGTGCTAGGGCCTCCATTTCGTATCTTGCGTTAGATCTCTCTGTGAGGGCTGTGTGGGCGCTAATGCGATGAAGCAGTGATTGTGTTGCTCTGAGATGATTTAATTAGATGTGTTATAATAATAGTCCAAGATAATAAGATAAAGCTTGCTGTTGTTTCTGGTATTAAGACGCTTCGTCCTAGATTAAACATGGTTTTCCTAGAATTGGAATACTCTATTTACGTAACACCCCCAAACTATGCAAGTGAAGGTCTTTAAGAACTAGCAAGGCGTCACTTCTACGGGCCTGTGGACGGCGGCTAGCTCACCGTCCGTCCGCTTAATGACAACCGGCCGTGTCGACGGCGCGTACTTGTTCCGTTCGCGCCTCAACGAGATGTCAGCAATAATGAAAGGGCCGTGGCCTGCCGGGGCTGCGAGTTGTTCGCAAGAGATACCGAGGCCCCGGAATACAAAGAGGTAAGAAGGAACATACGTGGTTTTTAGTCAGTAGAAGTATAAAACTCCCTTCAACTTTGACACGATGACGATGTAAATAGAGCGATTTCGAAAGTGGTGCATTTCTTTAACGCTAATAATTTGCTTCTTAATGAAAAAAAAATCCAAATGCATTAAGTTTACACTACCTCACGTTAGGCAGGTGAAAACTTGTGTGTTGGTAAAGGGCGAAGAGTTGAATCCTGAAGATCACCTAACTTTGTACGCAGACGATACATGCCTCTTCTATTTCGATAAATCTATCCATACTATTGTAATAAATGCTCAAAACGATCTTGGTATACTCAGTGAGTGGCTTAAATACAATCTACTTACAATAAATACGTCCAAAACAACATACATGATTTTCACCGCAAAAAACAAACCATTACCAGACTTTCCGCCTCTTACTATTAACAACGACATAATAAAAAGATCGAGCCACGAAAAATATCTCGGTCTGAGGGTAGACGACAAACTCACATGGAAACTGCACATCGAACATATAAAATCAAAATTACCGTCATTACTAGCATCATTACGCAAAATCTCAAATTGTATTCCAAAGAAAATACGTACTATTATTTACAACTCATTAGTAAAATCACATCTCGAGCACCTTATTGAAATATGGGGATCCGCCGCAAAAACTATTCTAATGCCTTTACAACGAACCCAGAATAAAATTATAAAAACATTATACAATTATCACTACCTCACTCCAACTAAAACACTATTTGAAAAAACCAAATTATTTAATCTCAAACAACTATACACTTTCGGCACCTGTATTCTAATAAAAAAAATCACCACAAACAGCGTACAATCAAAGCTAAAATTACATAAAAAAACAATATCACACAACTTAAGAAATAAAAATAAATTACAACGAAGACAAGCTCGGACAAACTACGGAAAAAAAACGATATTGTTCGAAGGAGCACAGCTGTTTAACGACCTACCAAATGACGTAAAAGATTGTGATAATATAAACAGATTTAAACAAAAACTGAGAAATTACGTGCATGAAATGTAGTCATACCGCATATTAAATGTTAGCAATTAAGTACATACTTTCTATATATTCGTTTTGTATAACTTCACCAACACGCATCGGAGGCAATATGTATTATTTAGATATAAAAAACACTTTGTATCTCATTATAAGTGAACCTATTGTTCTTATGAGAATAAATTCTTTAAACCGAAGATACTTGTAGCACGGTGTTCTTGGGCTTAAGTTTAGACGCTAAGCTTCAGTGGGGGCCTCATATAGATAAATTGTCGAAAAAGCTGAGCTCTGCAGCTTACGCAGTTAGAAAAATTGTAATTTAAACGATGTAGAGACAGTCCGATTAGTGTAGGTACTTCAGTTATTTTCATAGCGTAAAGTCGTACGGCATTCTATGTGGGAGAATGCCACTGTTATTCAGACCACCTTTGTTTTGCAAAAACGGGCGGTTAGATCAATTTATAAATTGAGTCCGAGACACTCCCTCAGAAAAGTAATGACTGTTCCTTCTCAGTGTATTTATGAAAACCTTTTGTATGCTCACAAAACTATAAAGCTGTTTAAAAAATATAGTCATATTCACAACATAAATACAAGAAAAATAGACATAAATATACTGTACCCACAACAAGGCTCAGGAAAATAGGTGGATCATTTCGATGCCAATGTATTTGCTTTTATAATTAACTACCAAGCCACATTCAAAATTTAAACCTTAATACATTTAAATCTACACTAATATTATAAAGAGGAAAGATTTGCATTTTTGGTTATTTTTTTGTGTCTGTTTGTACGGGAATTACGCGGGTAAAACCGCGTGACATCCACTAGTCTCTTATAAAACGAAAACTTTGCCAGAAAGGATTTTATACTGTTAAAGATTATATAGAGGACAAAAAAGCTTGGGATTGAGCTGCTCCAATTTGAATTGAAATTGAATTTATATCTATTTTATTTTTCCAATTCTGAAGTTTCATTACACAATGTCATTATTTACTTTTTCAAGTGTGATATTATTACTTTTATGATGAATATTACCTTGTTCAATATTTTATTTATTTAAGTTAATCGTTTGACATGAATATTTAATTTAATTTTTTTTTTTTCTAAATCTATTATTGTGAATGTGAGGACCATGTGGGTCCCGTCGGGGCTGCGGGTTGATTGCAAGAGATACCGCGGCCTCTGCATAAGGGCTAAGAAGCAACATGGGTGGTTTTTAGTCAGTAGAAGTCTGATACTCCCTTTTGCTCTGCCCAAGAGCGGGAAGGGTTATTTGATGATTTGACACTCCAAAAAAAAGGACCATGTTGGTCTTTCTTTAGTTTTTACGATTTTCTGGCAGTTTGAGTACTATACGCAACCCACCCAAATGTCCTTTCTTTGATATTGTTCGTCGTGACGTTGAGCTCCTTGAGTTATAAGTCAAGCTCCAAGATAACTGACAAATGCTTGCACTGACTGGACGGGTCCACTCAAATCTGTGTGGTGCTTTCTTCAAAATACCATCTCGGACACTAAATCTGCATAGTCTTCATGTGTGTATTATACCAAGATTATGTCTGGACCTTAAAAGAGACTATGACCTCTGAGTTTGTTTTGGATGTTTCTTCTCAAGAGTAGTCAGTTACAAAACACAGGCCTCATTAGTTAAAAAAAAATGATAAAAGTGTTTGTAAAACCCATTTGCAAAATAAACATTATTTAACATTTATCACTCCGCCCAGAGCGGGAGTTATTTGAAGAATAACTAACGACCAAAATAAAAATGCTCTTACTTCTAAGGTAACATAGATAACAGAAGACGGCACGGTTGGCGCAGTGGCTCAAGCAAAGGACTGCTGCGCTGCGTGCCGCGGGTTCGATCCCCGCACGGAACAAATATTTGTATGACCTTCATAAATCATCTTCCGCCTTCGAAATAGTTCCCCAATAACCTCCAAACCACCATTGAACACTTTAATCCCACAAACCCATTGAACCATACATTCCCTCCCAAATATTAAATCTCAATAATTTCGTTTCGCTGATCAATAGATAATTAATTTTGGCGCAAACAACCCCGGCTTATGACGTCACACCCATGTCATGTGTGAACTCGATGTGTTTGGACGTTCATCGCATCTCTGATATGGTTGCCAATAACAGCCTCAGAACTTCCTTGAAGTACTTTCAAGTTAGACGGGCCGTGAGAGTTTGGGTAATAGTGCTTTGACAAGCCTGTTAGTCTGAGAGTGAGGTGTCTGAGCTATTTTTGGAAAATTGTTACCAAACCAATAATAATTAGATGATGTGGTCCTGTCATAGATACACGTGCGGTACTAGAAGTACCCGACCTGACATATGGCGGTCATAGTTTAAAAATAGTGTCTCTGATACAGAGTTAAACATCACAATCAAAATATTTTATTAACACTTAAGTATATAGAGCAGCTGTGGCCCAGTGGTGGCGGCCCCGACTAACGAATAGTAGGTTGTGGGTTCGAACCCAAGCACATTACTTTGTGTAATTTATTTCATCACCGCTGCTCTCAAAACGGTGAAGGAGAACATCGTGAGGAAACCGGCATATCTTAGAACCGAAAAATTCGAAGACATGTGACATCTACCAATCCGCACTGAGCCCGCGTGGAAGATTTTAGCCCTTTCCCTCTCAAAGAGAGGAGGCCTGTGTCCCAGCAGTGGGAACATTAATAGGCTGTTGATGACTTAATATAAAACGTCAAGAAAAGGTGCACGGACTGCACGGTGCGGGTTGATCGTTCCTTATGAAGAAAAACCAACCAGAAACTCCGTGGTTACTCTTTTGCAATGATTTGGCTATACAATATTATCATTTTGCATTGGTACATAGATATGGCGGGACAACGTAGGCCCGACAATGAATCTTAGGGTACTACACAAAAAATGTAAAACAAAATAAAAAAGGTTAACAAACATTTAGGAATCTACAAGGCCTACAACGTTCACAATTGGGAAAAATAATCTATACAAATAAAAGGTAAGAAAATAAAGACCTTCCTTAAATCAAGAGTTTCAAGCTGCCATAATAATTACATATTTAGAATTGGTTTTAAACCCATCAAAAAGTGAACGCTATCTCTGAATTTTTCAACATGGGAAATATCGGTCACGTAATTAAACACTTTCATTGAATACCTTCAATCCGGACAATATTAAAGCCATGTGATTTACGAGAATTAAATATTGTATTATGCCATAAAATATTTTTGAGTGTGTGTTTTAAGGGACTTTTTCAACAACAGCGACGACTTTTTTTTTCTTAAAATTTGAAGGTAGGCAGGGGTGAATCAAGTCTTGTATCAAACTTGTTTGAAATAACATTGGCTCCGAAATCGGCTGGCCGTTGAAGGCTTTTTCCAAAGTACAAAGGTGGACGCTCTAAGTCTTATATAGGATGCCGATTAATATTTATATAGCGAATCGAAATTTGTATTGCCTTTATAAAGAATATTCGATCAATATGGTTCAGTTTGTTAAACTGGCTAATCCCACAAACGTGTGACCTAGCTCCACTTCAGATAAAAGTAGATCATACGATCGTCGAAGACACGATCAAGGGATTATTATTAAAAGGGTATGCTAATCTTCCAGGTCAAACTAATATTAAGGTCCTGGGTACGATTCCCGCATCGTGCGAAATGTTATTGGGTTTTCCATCAGGAATTTATGCCTGGTTGATGGCAATAGGCTTACCCCCTTTGAAATGGCACTTAAACATAACTGGGGTAACGTGGGTGTTCTATTAGATACACCCCTGATTAACCCTTAGGGGATAACAGTAGGGTTCTTATGTTTATGTTATGGCATATTAATACTATACCCCTATCACCAATCCTCCAGAAAAACTTGGTATCTGTAAAAACACAGAACGCAAAACCTAATCGTAGCTTTGATAATACCATGCCTAATCTGATATGAAATCGAATTCAATTTCAAATCATGTCATTGAAATAGAAACAAAGAATGTTAAGACAATCATAAAAAAATTGGCTAGTCATTCCAAGATACGAATGTCATTAATCTTTACATCGATATATATATAATAAATAAATCTACTGCCATTCAAATTGACTTAGACAAAGCTGCCAGCAAAGCATATTATTCACAATATTGAAACTAGAATATGCAACTTAAGAAGAAAATCACGAATTTCAATTTCGCTTGCAGCGAGTAGACAAAAAAAATACCGTCTTCGTTTTTATAACTAAATTAAAACAAAGATCTTTGCGTTTATATCAATCCGTTGAGGAGTGGAAGAAAATAAGACAAATTGAATGCTGTCTTTGTTAGAGCACAAAGGCCATATTAATATCACTTTAGCGTGTGTAATGTGACGTCACATATTGAGATGCTTTCAGAGCATTTCACGTGGCAGTGACCGAATATTGTGAGGTCAAATATCGTTCTGTCAGTTGCCATTTGATCGGGCACGAGGAAAATGCTGACACGAAATACGTAAGATTTTCTAATAGCAAAATCTGTTGCCAAATATATCAGAAAACGTTTGAAAAGGAAATATAAAATTACACGAAACATTATTTCCATGAATTCTGCTAAACCAAAGAGCAGAAAGTAAGGTAATGGCCCTGACACCACCCCGTATGCAGTTGAGCATCAAAACAAAGCTTAGTCAGAGCGTCAAAGCTCAGATTAAATAGATTAGATCAGCTAATTGAGAACGCGCTGAGTGGAACAACGCGAGCACTTTGTTTCATTCGATACACAACAAATCGCTCGCTCGACGATATTGGAGATCAACTATGTATTTGCTGCTACATTTGTTATTGCTACACCGATTAACTGTGAACGCTTCCAATGAAATAGTACGCGTCACTAACAGCCAACCGCTAACTACGCGCCGCATGTAGGCCTAATAACAATTGCAGCTGCGTTCCAAATAATGACGCGTCTATAACATATTAGGGATCGAACTCGTTTCCCTCAATCGTCGCATAACCCCAAACATACAATCTTCTCTTTTATTACTTCCCAGGTGTTTACTATTTGATTTTATTACGCATCCTGTCCAATACATTAAAGTTTCAACGTTTGCGGACAACTCCATTGAATGTTAATGCGGTTGCGGCGCAACAATATTGTTTTATGGGACAACCAACCGAGTGTTTTCCACAACGCCATGTTTTGATTGCTCTGTAAATCACACACACGAACCTATTGTGGCCGACAAATGCAGATGAACATTTTTGACTAACGATGCAAAATGTCATAACGTAGTAAAGAGCCTGTTAACATGCGGACTGCAAAAAGGTTTGTGTATAGCGTTGTCAATTTAATTTTATGTTTGATATAATTTTTACAATATGTAAATAAAACAATAGTCTTGGCTTGTGTGTAATAAAACGTATTGGCGTTCTATTATTGTCTGAGTTAACTGACATCTCGAGGTTAATCAAATCGTCCTTTTTCACGGACCGTTCTCATGTGAAAAGCCGAATGCAAGACTGCCTTTGCCACTCACCCGGAACGCATCTTGACATTCATTTAATTTCGTTTTTCCCGCGCAATTCCGAGCCCTTTCTCGCCGGACAGCTAATTTGTACGGCGACCGTTTTGAAATTGGAACTCGAATTTCCTTTTTTTGCTCATTGCACGAATTGAAGTTTGAAAATGTCAAACAAAAGTTAGTTTTATTCAATTTAATCAATGACGTAATATTATATTAACAGAAACCAAATTAAAACACGGAATGATCAATTTAATTTATAAAGCAATAATTTAAAGGTTTTCTTTTCCCTGCATTTTGAAGCGAGCTGGTTAAGGCAATTTGCTATACAGTTTAGCAAACTTCCCACGTCTTAGTTGCTCTCGAACTACTTAAGCTAAGAACGTTCGGCTAAATGCTATAGACTTAAATTAGTACGAGTATTATCAAAATCTAAATCTAAATCTAAAATATTTATTTCAAGTAGGCCATTTACAGGCTCTTTTGAATAGTCGAACAAATACTAAATTTTAATCATTACTATTAACTTGATTAGCATATTATATTCACCCATGTTTAACTTTAATAATTAACTTTTTCTAGTTTGCCTGCCATTTCTGGTTCCTCTGTGCCTCGGTGGCCATTGCACGTGGGTGCCGCCTTGCCTGTCATTTGTACACCTTTGGACAGTCGTTACAGGCATTCAGTGGCCTAAAAGTCACTCCATGTAAAATACTTGTATTCAGCTGCATCTAGTAAGCCGACCCCAACACAGTTGGAAAAAGGTATGCAGATGAATAAATTTATGAAACAGCTGCACATCAAACAAAATAATAAAATTATAAGAATAGACATCAATAGTTATTTTATTTTAAAAGTGGATAAGTAATTAGTTTTACATAGCTCAATACTGACTGTAACATTTCAACTTTATCGGCCATTTTAAATAAAGCCTGAACCATTTGAACTATAAAATAGTTCCAACTAATATCCATATAATTGTTATCGGCCGAAACGTGAGTGTAACATAATGCGATAGGTACATTATCTAATGATTCATGGAATCATGGCCATAGATAAAATTAGATTTATTCCATTTATTTACTATGACTTATATTTTATATGTTCTAAAATATTCCTATTTAAAATAATATAAACAAACAACAGCAAATATATAAGTAAATGCTAACCCACCACACTAGCATCGGAAACAGTGTCCGAGTTACCGGTGGTCAGGACTCTTGAGAGATGGACCTTATTACAAAACACGCCGTAGCCGAAAGTAAGCTGTCAGACATGGCCTGTCCAAGTGCCCAGTCCCATTTTAGCTTGGCAGCTTCATGAGCTTCGTCAGCAATCTGAGTTCAAAAAAAATATTATCAAGCAAAATACTAAAATAATATTCAACGAACAAACACAATTCTCAATTCCACTGTATTAAAATAAATGTATTCCATATTAAACTCGTATATCGTTCGCTACCATACAGAACTTGTTAGCGAGTATAAGAATATGTACCAGGCAGTTATAAATTGTAAGGTTTAACGGAAAAACTTTGTTATCGTCCTCGGTCGCCTACCCACCGCCCGCCGATTTACCTCCTCGAGATAACGAGCTCGTACTACCCTAGTACCGGGGATATTTTTTAATTTTCTAATCAATATGCGGGGAAAAAAAGCTTAATTCTCGTCGGAGACAACACCTTTTGTGGTGAACTTTTCCTATAGGCTGAGAGGAACTTGAAACTTGGTACGAAAACAATGGAAGAGATTCGCAGATAAGCCGATGGAGGGATATTAAGTAACCTTGTGAAAGTTATAATTTTTGGATCTCACCCGTTTTAAAGATGGGGAAAAGAGCCGTTGAATTTTACTTTTTTGGGAGTAACTTTGATAGCGTTATTAGAGATCAATGACGAGTTCATCTTGAATGCAGAATATGTACATAGTTTTTAGAGTTTCGTAGTCAATATAGAACCCTAGCGGCCTTATTACAAAAGTGGGTAAACCTGGGTTTAACTTAGACTTGGTTTATCTCGCATGCCGACCCTTTTTTTTTAATATTATCGAAGTGAGACGGCATGCGAGATAAACCAAGACTAAGTTAAACCCAGGTTTAACCATTTTTGTAATAAGGTGGTTCTAGTTTGGTCATGTCCGTCTGTCTCTCTGTCTGCCCGTCCGAACGCACTATATCTCAAAGACCCTTAGCACTAGGAAGCTGTAATTTAGCACGAATATACAAATGAGTTACGTCAACAAACTGCAAAAAAAGTAAAATATTAAAAACATTTTTTTTCTAGGTTATCTCCACGGAAAAATAAAAATCATCTCCACTTTAATGTGTATTATATTATTAAAGTGAAGATGATTTTTATTTTCCCGCGAAGTCCATTGTGTGGAATGTCGTTGTATAGGTCTTTAAACATATTGTGAGTTTGCTCAAAAAGTTTTTAGATCAAGGGATTCGTTTGTGAAATATTAAGCTTTAAAGTGCAAATTTTTGTTAGACTCAAGTGTGCCAACCTAATCTATACGGGTTGGGCGTGTGGAAAAAATCATGTTATTAGCATATATATATAAACAAAATAAAAGGAAAACTATCACAGCTAAGTAGGCTTTAGCAAGTTTACGAGTTATAGTCGACCGACTTATAAAATGTAGGTACTTGTTTGGAAAAATATTTTCCTATTAGTAATGTCTCAAAACAGCAAACTTTAGAATAAAAATTAGTTTCTGAAGTCGGTGGCAAAAAAATTAAATCAAGCACACAAACGTCACCGACTTCAGAAACTAATTTTTCTTCCAAAGTTTATTTTTCACTTTTTTGTGTATTATGTTTTGTTAAAGTTGGTTATTTATTATAAAGAAATAAAAGTTATATTTGAGTGTAAGTTTTATTTATTAAAAACGTACAAGTTAAAATTATCTATTTAAATACGAAGTTGCATAAAATGAGCTAGCAATAGGTACATTAATTTATTTGGACTGAACACGATCTTTTTTGCATCGAAACTTTTTTTAAAAACAAAGCAACTAAACCAACAAAAAAAACCTATAACTCACTTGTGAATAATAGCAATGAAAAAGTCACAGTTTGAAAACAAAAGAACAAAAGCGCCTAGGTAGAATAAATTCCTCTATTATTTTAAAACGATACCCGTGACAACCGCGCGTCCTATATATTATAAGCATATGCACATATGTATAAGGTACATGAATAACTAAAGCTATACTCATAAAGTGCAATTTCCTCTTACATAAACAATAACACTCTGTAGCAATCACATGTTTATCTAAGTATACATATGACGTCACGAATGGGAACAGGGTGTAGCTAAAAGTTTCACACAACATGATTTTTCCTCTAGAGACCGTCAGTCAGCAGAAATCAACTTATGTAAGCCGAGTACGGAAACATTTTATCTGTTTTTTTTTGTGTGTGGCTTACCACCCTTCCGTCCGCTACAATCCATGGCGCTTGAATTATTAAACAATAACTGCCATGTTTTTAAATATTTTGTATCATTTCCAGAAGAGCTTTACCGACGAAGAGCTCCGACTTTCGATATCTCGGTTCACTCGTGCAAAGCGATGGCGAAATAGATCGTAGTGTTAAGCTTAGAATTAGCACTGGATGGATGAAATGGCGGCAGGTCACGGGAACAATATGCGACTCCCGCATTCCCCTTAAACTCAAGGGGAAGATTTATAAAACCATGGTTAGACCTGCTGTCGTGTATGGATCAGAATGTTGGGCCACAAAAGGGATAAATGAAAGGCAATTGCATGTGGTTGAGATGGGAATGCTAAGGGGAATGTGTGGTGTGACGCGAATGGATAAAATAAGGAATGAGTACATAAGAGGAAGTCTGAAAGTGACGCCGTTGAATGAAAAGTTGTGTGGTAATCGATTGGCGTGGTATGAACATGTGATGCGAAGGAATGAAGATAGTTTTGTGAGGAAAATGTTGAGTATGAATGTAGATGGGTATAAGAGTAGAGGAAGACCAAAGAAACGATGGATGGACTGTGTGAAGGATGATATGGCTAGGAAGGAGGTGACTACTGACATGACGAGAAATAGAGAAGTATGGAAGAAAAAGACATGTTGCGCCGACCCCAAATAAATTGGGTTAGGGCAGGAGAATGATGATTTCCAGAAGAGCTTTAATTATCAAAAACCGGCTAAATGCATGTCGGACCACGCACTTAATTAATGTTATGTTTTATTTTTTACTCCAGGAGGAATTCCTAGTATTTTTGGGGCCAACGTTTTTTTAAAAACAAACAAACAAATCAATAACAATTTGCCCGACCTGGGAATTAAACTTAGGACCTCGAGCAGTCGCGATTGCAACCACTCGACCAGCGAGACAGTCAAACTTATGATATACCGTCTTTTATTTTAAAAATAAGCTAATGGTGGTGAATTTACTCCTCGGATAGATTCTAACGCGCTTTGGGTTAAAGACTAGTATTAGTATAAGAAACATTATCCGCTATGATTCAAAGCTGGACAGTACTTGATCCATCGTCCATACAAAATTGGTCAATCTCCTTTGCACTTTAAAGCTTAATATTTCACAAACGAATTCTTTAATCAAAAAACATCTTAAGACCTATCCAACGATATTCGACACAATAGACTTTGCGAGGAAAATAAAATCATCCCCACTTTAATGTGTACAGGAGATACCTACCCTAAAAAAATCAATATTTTACTTTAGCACTTTGTCGGCGTAACTCATTTGTATATTCATGTCAAATAACAGGTTTCTTGTACTTAGAATTTTTACGAGATAGTGCGGACGGACGGACATAGCGAAACTATAAGGGCTCGTTTACGGAGACGCGGGGCGTCGCGCGGCGCGTGCAGCAGGCTAGTCGCGTGCTATTTTATTCATTTACTGAGAGGCGGGTCCACCGCAACAAACGCTGCATTCGAAAAATCGCTTCTCGTTAAATCGTCGTTTGAAATCGTTACCGTTTTCATACATCGCCACGTGCTTGAATTAAAGACGCACAACGCGCCGCGCGACGCCCCGCGTCTCCTTAAATGAGGCCTAAGAGTTTCATATGGACTACGGTACAAAAATTTAACTGATACTATGTGGAACTATAGGTTGTATTTAATATTAATTTCGTTGTTTCGAATTATGTCACAATATCAGACCAGGGGGGCTAAAATGGCCACTTTAGCAGATCTTATAAAATACGAATTGCGTTAAAAAGCGTAAAATTATAGGAACTGCGTTTGTGACCATTTTACAAATGTTTACGCAATTATATAATTATTATTTGCAGTTACCATTATGAAAGGTCCATTTTACGCTTTTAATGCAATTCATATTATGATCTGCTAAAGTGGCCATTTTAGACCCTCTGTATTCTAAGCGTTAGGTGAAAATGTATACATGTATGTATATTGCACCGGTAATATTGATTTTGTACGTAATGGGAAGCGAGTTTATTGCAACTGGCCACAAATCCGGACTCTTAGCTTCTACTAATCGAAAACCGAATAACACTGCGCGACTTGGGAACCGAACCTAAGACTTTATGCACAGCATTAGACAAACGAAACAGTTGGATAATTAGGTGTGGATATTTATGCACAGCATTAGACAAACGAAACAGTTGGATAATTAGGTGGGGATATTAATGCACAGCATTAGATAAACGAAACAGTTGGATAATTAGGTGTGGATATTTATGCACAGCATTAGACAAACGAAACAGTTGGATAATTAGGTGGGGATATTAATGCACAGCATTAGATAAACGAAACAGTTGGATAATTAGGTGTGGATATTTTTCGGGTAATCTTTTTTTCGCATGCATATTTCATGGGACTTGAAACTAATTTGCATAATGTGAGTATACTTGTCAGTTCTGCCTGTCTAAACCTACGGGGGAAAAAAAGTTATGTTAGATATTTTTTGACGCCTGACAGCATTTCAAAGAAAACCTTTGCAATATGTATACTGTTTGACAACGTGACAGTTATTTGTCGGGCCATATCAGTTCTATTTTCAACTTTTCGTCTTTGTAGTCAAGGTTGAAAAGGTGACTTTAGAGTCGTCCCTTGAGCAAAGCCGGTGTCAACTTAAGTATTACATGTCAGGCTGATACCATTGTATTATCTAATAAAAACATTAAGGTAAATTATAAGTTTTCGGAACAAAAACTTTACAATCCAACTATACAACTGAAAGTACAATTTAACTTGCAGAATAATTAAAACTAAATAAACTCTTTTGCAAAAAAAACATGCACTTTAGATTTTTTTCTCTACTTCAATGAAGAAGAACCAGAAATAGGTTTTATTAATTTGAAGATGTATTGGCATGTTATTTGAAGCATTCTGGCATGATTCTTTACGTTCCAAATTTAAAATTTGAAATAAATATAAGAAAAATAATGATTATTGTGGATTATTCTAAAATTGCTTTACTAATGGCGCAAATTGCTGAATTTTTTTACTGATTAAGTACGATATTTTAAAACTTTTTGGATATTTTCTGCAAATTAAACAATTTAATCTTTCTTTTTACATTAAATACCACTTTTTGATATGAGTCCAGAGGACTTGGCAACGGTATCAAGAAACCGGTTCAGTCAAAAGAAGACCCGGTTCGGAAAGAAAACGATGCACATAACCAAGAGATGACTGCTTTTTGGTGAGTCAGGCGTTGTGGAATCGTAAGGCGTCAAGTGTGGACCTGAAGAAGAGCCTTGAAGAAGTAAGAGGAGTAGAAGTTAGCTTAAGGACGGTCAGGAGGAGGCTTTTGGCTGCCAATATCAGGAGTTACCGCCCAGCTCGGGGCCGTAAATTACTCCGTGAGCAACGTGTTGCTCGATTTCAATTGGCTCGGAACTGTGCTTCATGGACTCTGGAGGACTGGAATAAAGTATTGTTTTCTGATGAAGCTAGAATCTCTTTGTGTGGAGAGGACCGACGCCGGCGAGTGCTGCGAAGACCACGGGAACGCTATGCGGAAGTGTGTTTCAAAGAAATCACTCCTGATGGCGGAGGCTCCGTAGACGGAGCTTACGGACGGAGGACGAAGTTAGTTTTCATAGAAAATGGAACATTAAATGCACACCGGTACATAATGGAAGTCCTAATTCATATGCACAACCCACATTGACTGCACTTGTGGAAGATTTCATTTTTATGGACGACAATGCTCGCCCGCACCGTTCTGGCGACGTGGAAGCATACATGCAAGAACTTGGGATCCGTCGTTTAGATTGGCCAGCTCGAAGTCCTGACCTCAATCCAATTGAGCATGTCTGGGATGTTCTAAAGAGACGGGTAAGATCAGTGCAACCTGCTCCACAAAACATAAGGGAGCTAAAAAGAGTCAGTGCAGAAGAGTGGGAACGTTACGTCCTCAAAACGTTATTAAAAACATCGTGGAAAGCATGCCCAGGAGGATTCAAGCTGTGATTTTGGCAAGAGAGAGATTTTGGTTTTTTTTTTTTTCCGTTATTAGGTTTTTACATTTTTAACTTTATTTAATTAAAAAAAAGTAAAAAAAAATCTTGTCTTTATTGCCGACCACTTCTTATTGTTTGGGCATGTGTACATCGGTTTTAAAGAATCCATCGTGTTTTTTCTTTTAATTGCCCGAATTCACTTCACGCGCATTAATTTACACGATTATAAGTATACAGACTACGTCAAAGAAATAAATTTCATATAATTAACTCAAAACGACCTTAGAATCTAAATTTCCTTAGGTGCCCGTTTTTTTTTGCAAAAGAGTGTATTTACAAAAAAAAGGGACTATTTTCAGCAACTAAAAAAACAATAGGGTGCTTAGGCGTCTCAGCACTCCTCCACATCGCTGTTAATTGGTTTTAACAAACACTTTTATACTTCAACAATTTTATATTAAAACTAGATGAGATCGGTGTACCTATAGCACCGGAACGAAACCCAGGTACTATAATACAAAAAGCATGTTGGGCAACTGGTTTTTCCAACACAAATGCTAAGTATTCACCACAGAGCAAAATTCTACAACTTAAAACTTGTTGATTCCATAAACTCCGAAGATCTTCAAAAAAACTTCTCTTCCAATTTATAACAAGCCGTCAGGCCAGTCGACTAGTTGCCAACTTTACACCGAACACAATTTGTCTAACCGTGTAACCCGCTTCCAGTTTACCTTCATTTGGACTGTTTTTGTACTTAACTGACTTTTAATTAACTAAACGGTAAGTGGCTTCCAACTTCGCACTTGTCAGAAGCAGAAAGTTTTAAACGTCTAACATAAATAATAGCGTTAAATATGTCGGATATCCAAGAATGCAATAAGTATTTTATTTAATGTTCAAGTTACCAACTAAATTAAATTTTCTCAAGTCTGTTCTTCTTATCAAACAGCTGAATACACAGTTAACGAATTGATTAAAGTTGTGCGTGTTTAATCTCGGTTTGTGTTAGCGTCGATTAAGTTTTATGTTTTGAGAAAAGTGCGGCTAACAACCTTATCTTGGCTTCGAAAGACTTGAGTTTGTTATAGTTCTTGTAGAACTTTTGATCTTAGATTTAAAATTGAGAGGCAACGTTATTTGTTACGATTTCATACTTTTTATCTTTTATCGAAAAATCTGTTTTTATGCGGCAGTTTTGGGAATATGAAAATGTTTATTAAAGCCTTGTCAAAATGTAATATTTATTCATCTGATAACAGTGATCCAGCAGGTTAGCACCAACATGCTGTTTTATTGTATATGCTGCACACATTTTTCTATCGCGTTAACACAATACACAGAAGCGCCAGTTATGATAGCGGTCACTATAAAAAAGAGAACTAAAAAAGCTGCATAAAGATTAACGCACGAAGCTTTGCCTCACGAGATATCATCAAATTAAATTTCATACTGCAATGCATCACTTATAAAGCTCGTATCAGTATCGATATGTATCAGCTTGTAAAAACCGACCACGCACAAAGTAGGGTTCCGTAGTTGTCCATCAAAATATATGAACTACCCTGCCTACCTGCCTCCGAACGATGATGTAAATTGTGACACAGTACTAGTATTCCACGGTGAACACTGGGATGAAGCACAGGAAGCTGCTGAGACAGGCTTACGTAATATAATTCACTGGCTGGAAGCTAACTTACTAACCCTTAACATCTCGAAAACCTCATTTTTGCAATTTTCATTTGCCAAAACCAAACCTACAGAAGTAAGGCTCAAAGCACACACCTGTGAGTATGACGTCGCAAACAGTAGCACTCCATGCCCATTTCTTCAAATCCCTAAAAATAAATCAGTGAAGTACATGGGAGTGATTCTGGACGAGGGACTAAGCTGGCGTCCCCCCACATTGAATATACCTCCTCCCGAGTTAGAAAACTGATATGGGCGTTTAAAAAACTACGGCAAGTGGCCGAGTGTAAGCTTCTCCGGGCGGTCTATCTAGCTCTGGCACAGTCGATCATAGGTTACTGCATAACTGCTTGGGGAGGTGCTTGTAAAACTTACATGCTGCGCCTTGAGAGAGCTCAAAGATCTTTGTTAAAAGTTATGATCTACAAGCCGTACCGGTTCCCTACAAGAACCCTGTATGAATGTTGCCAAGTATTGACAGTGAGACAACTATACCTGCTCAGTCTTGTATTGAAGCAGCATGAAAAAACACCGGTAAATCTCTCCACCAAATACAAGAGAACCATCGGTAATGCATGTAGCACAGTCAAATGTAAGACCGCATCCGCTCGACGGCAAGGTTTATACTTATCCACTTATCTATACAATAAAATATATATTATCCTAAACTTCAACCCACTAACAAGAATTAAAACAAAGATTAAATTAAACTCATGGCTTCAAACACTAGATTACCAACAGACGGAAAACCTAATAAAAGGACAATACCACTCGAGATGACAAATAGTTAGATAGGCAAACCAAAGTCTAAGTTGTAACCCAATTTTATCCGCCAACTACGTTCACTCACGCAGTCACACCACACACCAAACGCACACACACTCAGTCACACCACACACCAAACACACACACACAGTCACACCACACCCCAAAACACACACTCACGCACACATAGACACAACACACTCACACCTACGCTTAAACACACGCACACACACCACACAAGAGCACGCATGCTTTATTATTCTCCATATTGGTTACTTTTGTTTTTCCTTTTACATTTTTTTTTTATGTATAAATAGTGAACATTAGTATCAAAAAAGGGGTGTAGACACTGACTTCTGTAAAACAGGTCTCACCTAGCACAGGAGTCAGGGTTTCAAATCGAAATGTACAACTTTTTTTCTTGTGTCAATAAAAATATTTATTATTATTATTAATTGTAAAAATAAAACAAACTTACTTTTGCAGTTTTGAGACCTACGCTCCCGTACATTACGTATAGGAAAATATTTCATACAAGTACTTTTTATAAATTGGTCGACCATTACACGTAAACTTGTAAAGCCTACTTAGCTGCGATAGTTTTCCTACACAACCCGTATAGGTGGTTTAGGTTGGCACACTTGAGTCTAACAAAAATATTGCAATTTAAATGTTAATATTTCACAAACGCATCCCTTCATCGATAAACTGTTTGAGCAAACTCGCAATATTTTTTAAAGACCTATCCAACGACATCCTACACAATGGACTTTGCGAAAAAAAAAAAACATCCTCAATTTAATGTGTACTGGAGATACCAAAAATTTGAATTTTTTTTTCAGTATTTTACTTTAGCACTTCGTCGACGTAGCTTATTTATATATTCATGCCAAATTACAGCTTTCTAGTACTAAGAGTATTTGAGATATAGTTCGGACGGACGGACAGACAGACAGACAGACGGACATAGCGAAACTATAAGGGTTCCATATTGACTACGGGACCCTAAAAATCTGGAGAAATGTGCGTGTACTTAGTGGGTAACCTTTAGGGAATGACAGGCACGATGCTATGTTATTAGCTTAAAACTATTCCTCGCATCGAAAAATGAAACACAACTGTACCAGCCCCGAATCCTGTGAAATAACAGGTGCTCGTAAGTATTAGCAAAACGGCGATAATTATAAAAGGAGTACAGCACGTAAACACATCAGTGGTATGGTGCCAAGAATCTCAAGCGTATACTTAGCGCGAGCCGGCCGCCACCCGCCACACGATACACGAGGCTGGGGGCAGGGGACAGGCATACCAGAAGTATTAATCTAAGGGTAATATTACGGGCTGCGGTTTGTTCGAAAAAGATACCGCGGCCTCGACACAAAGCGCTAAGAAGGAACATGGGTGGTTTTAGTCAGTAGAAGTCTGAACCTCCCTTCCGAAGTCCGCTCTTCACAAAGCGGGAGGGGTTATTTGATGATATCCCACACGCCAAATAAAAAAAAGGTGATATTGCAGCCGTTTGGCCTTTCTTTTTTTTTTAGTTGATGGTCCTGTTCAGCAGGGCTATTGCGTATCTTTTTAAATGTCAGTGGCTATCATAGTGTCCATCAATTACTGTCAAAAGATTCCATTTTGTACTAAACCGTAACCAATTTGTCAGTAAATCGATGGACATTATGATAGCCACTGACATTTAAAAGATACGCAATGATATGGCAAGAAAGGAGGTGAGTGGGGGGGTGGGGGGGGGGTGTCTGATGAGATGACGAGTTATAGAAAGTATGGAAGCAGAAGACTTCAAATGAATTGGGATCAAGGCAAGATAATGAATATGATGGTCCTCTTCAGATCAGTTGGTCCAGTGGATGACTACCGCAATATTTTATGGACATATTGTAACTTTTTGGGCAACCTAGTTTAAATTCAAGAGAAAAAACATCCAAACTAAAGTTCTTCTGAACCTTGATATTTACCAAATTATTTAAAATAGTAACCTTAATTAATGGAAAACCTATTTGACTAATGCTTGTAGGACCGAACGATATGAAATTCCAATTTCCATCCATCTCTCACTCATATTAAGTATAAAACAAAAAGCAATAGCGTACGCGGCCATGATAAGTTTGCTATTCATAGACCAATGTTATCAGTAAAATCCTTAAACCACTATCTAGGAGAAGTTAGGAAAACAACTTAATCATAAGTCCCTTCTATATTCAACTATTTGGTTTTTGTGTACAAATAAACGTTTTTATTTATTATTATTATTTATTAACTTTGGATGAAGTCTTCTACTCGGTAAATAAACATAAAGAGAGCGATTGCAAACTATAGTATTAATTTGTTCGAGTTTATTTTCCCATTTCAGATTAGCGTATTTTCGTTGCCTATGACCTCGTATAAGCGCAAGCCGCAAGAGATACCTGCCTCCCCGCAGCCTTCACTCGTGAGTAAGAGCAAACACGCCATAACAGGCGCGTGAAAGCGCGTTCGGTGTTTTGAAGCGCGAAATGTGGCGCGCGTGTAAGCACGTAAACCGATACTAGCTTACGCACTGAATAATACCCTCATCTGAATGTGTCACTACCCTTAGTGACATTTTGTCTCAACCTTACAAAATAACCCTACAGATTATGTAAACTATATACGATTTCTTTTTCGACGTGATAACGTCTTATAAATCGATGAACGAAAAAGCATGACTCATTGTCACGTTCCGCCTGAGCTGAGCATGCAAGCGAGAGCACTGAACAAGCGATAGAGAGGCACGGTCGGCCTATGCGCTCGGCTTGCGACGCATCATCAATGTTTTCTTATGACATTTTCACGTACAATTATTATCGTACGTAACCCGACTTTACTGACAACAATTTTTTGCGTTTTTTCGCTGAGTGGTAACGAATTCTACCATACCCGTTATAATTTATCTTTCACCATAAACATTATATTATATTATAGTGCTTATTTACCAAGTCTCACCGTCTGTCATATGGACATGAGTTACAAGATGCATCACAAAGCAACCGGAAACCTCCGACTGTCGAGCATTCAACACGATGATTGACACACACTGTTGTTGTAACCTAAGCTGAGAGGAAATTACTACTTGATGAGGACATGGCGTACACAATGTTAATAGTTTAATACTACCTATAATATGTCCATATAAATGTACGAGTGTACACATCTTAACAGCTAAACAAATTTTGACTATAGGGATGTTTACTGACTTCAAAAATGTGATTCTAATTAGTCCGTCAGTTAGATTATCGAAAAATATTGGATACGTATTTTTTGTTTTATCAAATCAATAAAAATTGACGAAGATAAAACGCGTCAAAGATTTGAGTGGGGGTTGGTGACTTCACTGTCCGATATAAAGTTTCATACTAATGTCTTACAGTATGACGTCACACGAGTTTTCAAAGCACTGTACCGTCTTCATTGTTTGTTTACGTGAAAAAAGAAATAATACATATCCAATATTTTTTGGTAATCTATAAGACGGACTAATTATTTTTTTTTGTTAACTACCCTTTAGGTAGACCAAGCTTAATTAGCCACAATGAAATTAGTCGAATTTTAAAAAATAAAAATCACAAGATAAACGTATACGACGTCGTATTATATAAATCACAAGATGCAATTGTTTTATTTAATTTCTTTCCCATGCCTCTTGGAACTCAAATTCCATAAAAATCCGACCTCTGTATATTATTAGGCAAGCAAAAGGTCACGTTACTAACGATGTCTGAAATTATTAAATAAAAAAATAAATAATCAAAAAGTAATTCCACGCTGCAACAATTATCCGATAAAAGGTTTTTTAAAGTAGCAAACAGCCCCTAAACCAACACGCTCTCTATAGAATTACAAAATCTGTTGTAGACAAAACAAACCGATTTAGATACTTAATCCTATCTAACTTTTAGGAGAATATCTGACTGGTCAAAATCAAAATCAAAATCAAAACTCATTTATTCAAACTAGGCTGATAATCAGCACTTTTCGAACGTCAAAATGGTGTATCTATTTCAATAAAGAGAAAACACTGAATTTCTTAGAAGCAGACAGATTTACGGTTTGTGGTACAAATCCTGACTCTGTTGATGCCAATAAACTCATCCCCTTTAACATGGAACTTACATTAATAAAAACTGTTTTTATCAACAAAATTTGGTTGCATTGCAAGCTGCTGTGCAAGGTGCAAACGGAGCCTTTACTAAACCATCAACAAAACTATTCATGTTGCTATACATCAAACTAAATAACTCTAGAAAAATTATTGCAGGGAAATGAATGTGAAAAACATCTTATTATAATAAGGATAAGCTGTTTCCGAAGCTGGCCCACGGCTGCAAAGTTGCATGTCTGTCGGTCTTCTACAAACTGTACTTCGGAGAGTGTGCGCGAAGCTCCACGAGCTGATTCCACCATCTCCCTTCTTCCATCGGGAGACCAGACGTACTGCAGGTTGCCACCCATACCTAGTCGATGTTCCGCACATTCGAACGAAGCGCTTTGCTAAATCATTTATTATGCGCACAGCCAATGAGTGGAACTCCCTGCCTGCGTGGGTTTTCCCGAGGTCATATAGGCCCAATCTATTATTATATATTAAGTCGCGAGTAAATAGGCTTCTTCTGTGTAAGTTACATCGCCGACCTTATCTCTGCCCTTAGGGCAAGATTGATTTCAAGAGTAAACACATTTCATATAAAAAAAAACCTTTCGTGAAAAGATTCATTCAAAATTTACTCAAAACTTTCTTTTACGCATTGCATAGCACAGGGGTCGTGGAGGTATTTTAACTATTAAAAACTTGTATTTTAAATAATACAAACACAACACAACAGAGTGGTTAATAACATCAGTGCCACACAACATTTGGGCAGCTACCCAAACGCAAACTTGATAATAAATATTGGATTCAGTTTTATCGTTTGGCATATTAACAAACGTTTCTGATAATTTTATACTTAATTTTAACTATCTAGGTCATAGACCTCATTTTATAAACTCGTGCAGATATCTATATATATATCTATATCTATATCGATATCGCTGAACACAGAATCACGTCATCAAACCAATTACTTTGAATGACAAATTGGTATTTAGAAGTAACTCAGTCATTGCGGTAAGCCGAAATATGCGCCTACGCCGTAGCACCACGCTGTAACACCCGGCGACGAATATTCGTAGTTTCGTAGGCGACGTTTATTTCACTCAACTTTCATTACCGTGGCATCAACGACACAAGTTCTTAGCCTGTTATTTTCCGCGGCTTTCGGTTATCGTCGATCCATCGATTTTGTACTATTTTTATCTCACTTTGGTCTAAATTTACTGAAATATAGGCAGATATTTAAACAATTAATGTTTTAACGAACTAGTTCTCTGAAACGAAAAGTTTTCTCTAATTATGAACGTATAGTTACTTCATACTCTACGTGCCGCAGGGAAGTCTTATCATATTGTTGTTAAGTGTACCTCAGTACTAGGAATACAGAGAAACCAAGTGCGTTACACTATGTTACACGTTAATATAAACTTTTCATCGTTACTGACGTGTTAAGCTACACTTCTGTTCTCGGATGCACATGTGCTGCGAACCTTCGGTATGTTTACACCGCACACACACAACCAACGGATGAATTTCGAGCTCCAACACAGCAACACAGGTTTACATTGTACAATGAAGATTTATTTGTATTACTGTGTTCAAGTATAACTTTGAGAATGAATCGGGAATTTGAATATATGTCTAAGAATAAGTAATGAGGCCCTTTGTATTGGAGTTTGGAGTTAAACAACTTTGGAGCTTAATAAATTCGATGTTTTAACTCCTTTGTTTGATACACACACATGTATGAAACAGTGTACTGTTTCTGTTTGTTTACGTATTTATATTTTAATCCGAACGATTGAGACAGGGAAAATGTAAGTCAAAACCTACTCAGTGCATGAAATACTACCAATCACACTAATATTATAAAGGCGAAAGTTTGTGAGTGTGTATGTTTGTTACTTCTTCACGCAAAAACTACTGAACAGATATTAATTGATATTTGGTACACAGATAGTTTATAACCTGCATTAAAACATAGGATAGTTTTTATCCCGATTTTATCTTCCCATGGGATAATTTTCGAATTGTAGCGGGTGAAGTCGCTGGCAACAATTAGTAAAATATAATAACCAAAGAGTTCAGCAGAGGTATACCTAATAGTAGGCCCACATTTTGCGTCACCAGTTATGTGTAAGTCTCGGTGACTGGGTCGACGGTCAGCGGGTGAGCCTATTTCCATAAATCTATACTCCTAGGCTACTAAAACGAACAGTTTTCCCGACCGGTTAATCAAAACCCAGAGCCTCAAGCATAGCAATCGTACTTGCTACCACTAGACCAACGAGATAACAGAAATACTGCCAATTTGCATCACAAAACATTAATTCGAAAACGTATCTTACAATACAACAGATGAAAATGCATGGACAAAAAACTGTAATGTCCCAATATCGTGGCAATGCGGCTCGGAAACAAAATAATATTTTCACATGCCAGATTAAAAACATGCATTTTTAACGAACCTTTTTCGTCGCCCGAATATTATTTTAATCGAAAACAGAACTTTTAATTAACGTGGACACACTTTGTATAACATAATCTGCAAAAATAACCGATTAAAATTCTGAAAAAGACACGTGATTAAAATGGCCGGTTACAAAGAAATGTGAGCGGCCTTTTAGTATGGTTTTTAGTATAAAGTTTTTAAGCACAACGCTCTTATTTCGAAATTAGTTAAACAGTTCATATTTAAGATTTAAAAGTGAGGTATGTTAAAGTTCAAAGTCCATTGGAGCAAAAGACTATAGAGCAATTCCTTGAACACACAGTTTTGTCGGATAAACATAAATCAAATGTACGATCAAGCAAGTGGGAGTCAATAGGGATGTTTACGACTTAAAAAAATATGATCCTAATTAGTCCGTCTGTTAGATTATCGAAAAATTGTTGGATTTTATTATTATTATTGGATACGTATTTTTGGTTTAATCAAATCAATAAAAAAATACGAAGATATAACGCGTCAAAGATTTGAGTGGGGGGGGTTTGTGACGTCACTAACCGCAAAAAAATGTCATACTAATGTCTTAGAATATGACGTCACACGAGTTTTAGCACTGTCTTCATTGTTTGCTTACGTGAAAAAAGAATATATACGTGTTCAATATTTTTTGGAAATCTTCCTGACAGACCAATTAGATTTTTTTAGTTAACTACCCTATTCTATAAATAACTCTAAAAGATACTTTGTTTTTTTTAATATTGTGTTTCTAACATGGTATCAGATTTTATGCCAGTCATGGTTCTCCGACTAGGCTTTCCATGCCTTCGAGAAATATGTCTCAAGCATGATGTTCTGGTTTCCTCCTGATGTTTCCCTTCACCGAATCAAGTTATAATATCTAAATGAAATAACCGGCCAAGTGCGAGTCGGAATCGCGCACCAAGGGGTTCCGTTCAATCCCCGTGCAGGGCACGCCACGATAGCGACGGTAAGTACCCTCTTTGAGGAGTGGCTGGAGGGGCGCCACGGCGCCCTCACCTTCCGTCTGACGCAGGTCCTCAAAGGACACGGTTGGTTGGTTGGTACCTGCACCGAATCAGGCGGGAGGAAACGCCCGGATGTCACTATTCTGACAATCGGCTGGAGGACACGGTGGAGGTCTGCCCCACTTGGGCGGTGCCTCGCCATGTCCTCGTAACGGCGATCGGCGGCGGCGACCTCGCGTCCGGCCCTGCTGCAAGCCATGGTTGTTTGATTGGCCTGTTGGTCTAGTGGTTAGTGACCCTAACTGCTATGCCGGAGGTCGTGGGTTCGATTCCCACCCAGGACAAATGTTTGTGTGATGAGCACGATCATTTGTTCTGTGTCTGGGTGTAATTTATCTATAATATGTATGTATTTAGAAATATATAAGTATGTTTATCAGTTGTCTAGTACCCATAACACAAGCTCTGCTTAGCTTGGGACTAGATGGCGTTGTGTGATAGTTGTGGAATATTATTATTATTTTTGTTTCGACATTTTTGTTCCTCCGGTTAGCCGGGAATTTCTGATGGCACGGGCCTAAGCCAAGTGTTCATCAGTTGGGTTAAGTGTGGGTGTGGACAGATTAGATTCCACGTGATTGTGCACAGACTGACTGATAGTGTCTGAATCACACTGCATAAACTTTCTTACAAGCCTGCACGTGTTCAGAATCACTGCTTTCTGCAATAGGTGATAGGTGCTAGCTGGTAAGTTTAGGGAAGTAAGGGACTGATGAAGCTGTATGGGGATTACTCCTGTTGAAGAAATAACTATGGGGACAATTATTACTTTTTGTAGACGCCAAAGTCGAGTTATTTCGTTTTTCAACTCGGTGTATTTGGATAGTTTTTCGGCTATTGTAGTCTGTAAATTGTGAGTGTTTGGCACGGCTATATCTATAAGGACTCCAGTGTTGTTTATTTTGTTTATCAATGTGATATCTGGTCTATTGCAGTGAATTGTACGATCGGTGAAGAGACCTCGGTCAAAGTACAACTTTGTTGTGGTGTTCTCTAGTGTTAATTCTGGGTTGTATTTATAATATGGTACTACCGTGTCTATAAGTTTGTACTGATGAGCTAGTTTATTATTATTATGGTCCGGGGCGAGGAATCGCCTCCTTCTGCGAAGCAGTGATGCTAGCGAAGGAGGTGGCGGAACATGAGAGGGAGAGAACCTCACGTCCCAGGCGCCGCGGGCGTCGGGTGCCACGTGTTGGCTTCCGGCCACTGTAGACGCGGGCTTGTAGACGGTGAGTAATGGGCTAGCTTGCCGTCCGTCCGTCTTATGACGACGACAGGCCGTGTCGACGGCGCGTTCGTGTTCCAGGCGCACCTCAAAAAGATGTCACCAACATGGAAGGGGCCTGCAAGGGGGGACGCCCGTCGGGGCTGCGGGATGTTGTAAGAGATACCGCGGCCTCGACATAAAGGGCTAAGAAGAAACACGGACGGTTTTTTGTCAGTAGAAGTCTGACGCTCTCTTTCGCTCTGCCCAAGAGCGGGAGGCGTTATTTGATGATTTCCCACCCCCCAAAAAAAAGGGTTCCGTTCAATACTGTGAGTATATAAGTTGTAACGTCGCACGTTACCTTTTGCACAAAACAAAACATAAACTAAATTAACAATAAAAACAGCAACATTCCAATGTTTACTTTCATCCACCTGTCAAGGAACCGCAGACGTCAAAATATAATAACCATAGAAAATTACAAGTAGTGCGGTAGCAAATAGTAATTACTAAAAGCACAAGATGCATCAACTATCGGGCGCGCGAGTGAGGATTTATCTATGGGCTCGCGTATGTCCCATCTCTATCCAACGCTGCCAACGCGATCTTTTCGTTTGACATTAGGAATTTTGGTTTTTCCCGAAGCGGTCACACGTCTCACCATATCTAAATTATATGTGATTTCACACGTGTCTTAACTCGCCATTATCCGGGCCTAAAACAATTGCCTACCTAATCAACATAATTCTCCGCCATCGAGCAATTAAATTCGGTGTCTTTGAAACCCCCATACTGGGTAAGTGTTGGATAGCATGATATGTGTATATTTTGTGTTCTTTGTCCTTATAGGTTAACTTGGCATGTATGCTTAATTTTATCTATTTTAGTGTACGCTATTTCATGTATTTCATTTCAATCTAATGCCTTCAGCTCAATGCATTTTGATTTTTTCGTGCTTCACACTCAAAATGTGCTATCATGCCGTATTTTCACTCTTCCCACATGTAAACTCCGTCTGATTGTGACAATCCACCAACACCTTCATTAGTGCATTATTATTGCTGTTCGCTCTGCTTGGCTTGGTGTCGCAATCAGCGGAGTTGGCCTTTGGTCATCTCGTGACACGCTGGACGTCATGTTCCAGGGTCCAAAGTTCCGGCTAGAGCTCCCTCAAGTTCGCGGTAGTTACGCGGCTGGTTCCGTCGTGCGTGCTTAAATCGGGCCGGCATCGGACTTCCCACCTGTTGGCCATACTTGCCACGTGGGCCGAGCCGGGCCGACGTAAAGAAGAGCTGGCCATCACCCCTACGCATCCAGCGTGGCACCTCGCTGCGGTCATCGCCACGCCGGCTATCAGGGCAGTACAGCACATCCCACAGGGATGCCTTAGGAGTTTGTGTCCGTAGACCTTCCCACACCCATTTTTTTATAATAATATATTTCATGTAGACTGGTTGCGTGGTCTTATTTATAATAACCTGCGCCACGCACCCCTTTTCCGTCACATTGGCGCCCAAAAACGTGGTTTTACGGTCACATATTCCTTAGGGTAACCTTGTGGGTATTTTTTTTTATATATGTTGGTGTCATTGGTGGTTGTATTGTTTTTGTAAAACGTTTTGGTTGACAGCAACTAAGGTGTACGCAGCGGTACCTTATTTATATTGGTAGGAACGGTTTGCTCCGTTGCAATATAATTGTTATTTTAATTGTTATTTTTAGGTAGAACGCATTTATCGTTCTACTATAGTGGTAGGGCCAATAGTAACGGCTCGCCCCGGGGAGGTACCACATTCTTTCCTATTTCTTCCGGTAAGCAGCTCTGCTGTGCGCCGGTTGAAGGGATTGGGTTGCCGGGTTTTCAATTACTGGCTACTTTAGACATAACAACCTTGTCTACTGATGACACAAACAGCGTTGATATCAAATATCGCTTGTATGTGTCAATTTTTCTTATATAACTTAGAATCATTTTTTTTATATTTTAAATTAAACATTATTCAATTAACAGTAATTACATAATTATCAATTATAAAAACAAGCATTAGTACTTAATACTAAAAATATTGTCACACAACTTGTACCTACAACTTGTCTTTTGGAATTTATAGCCTAAATATCAATAAATCTTGTACTTGTATACATTTGACCTGGATCACTAATGTTCCATACAGTGAACGTTTTTTATTGTTGACAACTCAAAAGTACAGTACTATTACATTGATTTACCAGCTGTTTCCAACAAGTGTTGCAACCACAATTCCCACCTACTAACTGTCAACCAATCCACTAACCAACCAACCTATTAACTCCCTAACTTACCTACCTACTTATTATATAATTAATTATCCTACTAACTGTCTACCTGCCTATTAACTTGATACCACTTGCCTTGTTAAATATTGTTGTTTCTGAGTTCAGTCAACAGCAAAAATTTGTCATTGGATGTCAATAGTGACTTATATTTTAATTTTCATAACTATTATTGTCACCATTTTCAGAATTTAATGGCATAAGCGTACACATTAGTTGCACCGATTTTAAAAAAAAAAAAAAAATATTTAAATTTAGTTTACTAACTTCAAACATTTTCAAAAAAAAAAAAAAAAAAAAAATTTTTTTTTTTTTTTCCTTTTCTTTTGTAACGTAGCTTCCTTCACTTCACACGGACAACAACCAAGACGTTTAATTTCAGTTTATTTTGTAACAGTCGGAGTAATTGACGCTCATCATACCTTGCTGATTGCTATCCAACACTTTCCAGTCTTACGGATAACTTAATATTTATACATTTAAACTCAATTTGAAGTAACAACAAATTTTTCTTGTTTAAACTACATTCAATATGGCACATCCGGTAAAATTCATGTCGTTGCAAAAGGCAGAGCTCGAATACGAAGTAGCTATCAGAGGAGAAACACCCGCCACTACTGTTCAGGAATTGCGGAAACAGATTGCAAAATGCGGACCAATGTTTCCTTCTGAGGACATTCTTACGAGTCCATTCGAAGTATCGGTAGATTTAAGTGGAGTTTTAGAGGTTTTAACTAAGGCAGCTGCTAATTTAGAATCATCAACTACAGATAAACAGTCACTACTGAAAATTCAAAATCTTTTAAATCATGCTTACCACAGAATAAATAGAATAACTTGTGGAAGTGTTAACAAAACGGAGTACGATGAGTGTGTAAACTTATATAAGTCGATGTTGGTGAAATCAAGTGAGCTGCTCGCATCAGCTTCTGACCCCATTAACACCAGTTAGCAATCAACCTCCATCTACACATAACTTGACTTCTCCAATTCACGTGACGGTGTCATGCGATGGTGGGCAACATAAATTTGCAAAATTAAAATTCGAGGGAAATTCTTGCGTACGTTCCTTCTTACAGCGGGTAAATGAACTTTGTCACGCCAAAGGAATACCAACGGATAAAATCCTCACTCACGCGACCGAGATTTTTACTGGCGGCGCGCTCCACTGGTACAGAAGCATTAGAGATTCAGTATCTAGCTGGGATGAACTTGCAAATTTATTAAAACGCGACTTTGATCAGTCAGACTATGATTATAGACTCTTAACTGAAATCAGAGCGCGAACACAAGGGGAGTCAGAAAATATAGTTATTTACTTGTCAATAATGACAGGCTTGTTTTCGAGGTTGACAAAAGCACTATCTGAGGAAGATAAACTAGAACTTCTTCTACATAACATCCGTCCATGCTATGCTAACATCTTATCGTCAGTGGCCGAAATAAAATCAATCGAACAGCTAAGGACTCTTTGTCGTAATTACGAAAACATACAATCGCGCCTTGCTCAATTCAGAGAACCACCAAGACCCTCATCAAATACTTTAGCACCCGAGTTTGCTTATTCAGGAATTTCAACGGATAATAAAGGAAACAATAATTATAATAAAAGGTTTAATCAGTTCAATAAACACGATCAAAAGGATATTATTAATAATAAAACAGTTACAAATAACAGTAACGATTCCTCCATATCCCCTAACTATGTTCATGCCATAGATAAAGGTTCACATAAGAAGATTCCTTATTGCCCACGTTGTCGTAGTAACGAGCATGCTTACAGGAATTGTACGGTAAAGACCGACGAGATCTTTTGTTTTGGCTGCGGCCAGAAAGACATAAAACGTCCAGCTTGCAAGAAATGTAGTAAGAACAGTTCAACTAAGAAAAAAAACTAATCACCGAGAATTGTGTCGTAAACAACTTTGACAGACAAGACTGGGAAAAGTGGTTGCACACAGTTAAATGGTTCCACAAGTCTTACAAAGTTCACACAATTCTCGATAGAAAAGTTAATTTAGATAACAGACCTTACGTATCAGTGCAGATAGAAGGAGTTCCAGCCACTGGACTGTTGGACTCAGGTTCGGCCGTCACAATTTTGGGCAACGGTGCTCATACGGTTTTATTGGACCGGGGTATGTCTCTTGTCACGGACGACTGCATTGCGGTTAGGGCAGCAGGCGGACAAAATTTACAAAGTATCGGTTACATTCATATCCCAGTTCACTTTGAAAATCAATTCCACATTCTCAAAGCTTTTGTAATACCAGATATCAATACAAATCTCATTCTAGGTGTGGATTTCTGGCGAAAATTTGAATTATGTCCCAAGTATGTTGGTAGTGTAATGATTTCAAACAACTCATTGGAAAACTGTACTCTAGAGAGCTGCAATCGCACCACAATTACGGGTTACAATAACTTAGAGGAGTCACAAAAGCATTTGGCTGATAGTGTAATTAAACAGTTTGAAAGCATTTCATCACAGCACAAGGGTCTAGGAGTAACCGATCTAATAACTCATCACATTGATACAGGTGAAAGTCAACCAATTCGTCAGCGTTATTATCGACTATCTCCTGAAAAACAACGCATCCTGGTAGAACAAGTGGACGAGATGCTTTCCCTCGACGTTGTCGAGCCTTGCGAAAGTGCGTGGTCATCTCCAGTTCTCCTTGTCACCAAGAAAAACGGTCAACCTCGATTTTGTTTAGATAGTCGAAAGCTAAATTCAGTCACTAAACGCGATGCTTACAACTTACCCTATATCTCGGAGATACTAGATAACCTCAGAGACGCGCGTTATCTTTCCAGCATAGATCTATCGAAAGCTTTTTGGCAGATACCGATAGCTGAGGAAGATCGCGATAAAACAGCATTTTATGTTCCAGGCAGGGGCACCTTTCGCTTTAAAAGGACTGCTTTTGGTCTTACGAATGCCCCGGCCACTCAACAGCGTCTAGTTGACCTGCTGTTCTCTGAATTTGATCTTAAAGTCTTCGCATATCTAGATGACATTATAATAATTAGTAGCGATTTCAATAGTCACGTGAACTTACTTTTACGGGTACTAGAAAAGCTCAAAAAAGCGAACTTAACCATTAACCTTGAGAAATGTAATTTTTTTAGTTCGCAATTAAAATATTTAGGCTACGTAGTAGATGCTTCAGGTTTGCGGACCGATCCTTCCAAAGTTGATGTTATACTAAAATATCCAGCACCAAGCAATAAGAAAGAACTTAAGCGTTTTCTAGGTACGGCGACCTGGTACAGACGTTTCGTTCCCAACTTTAGTACTATAGCTGGTCCCTTAAACAAATTAACATCAACAAAGAAGGGTACCCCGCCATTTAAATGGACCCAAGAGGCCGACGCCGCTTTCCAGAAATTGAAGGAAAGTCTAGTGTCAGCCCCAGTCTTATCATGTCCAGATTACAATAAACCGTTTGAGGTGCATACGGATGCAAGCGATTTTGGCCTCGGCGCAATGCTCACCCAAACAATTGATGGAAAGGAACATCCAATTGCCTACATGAGTAAGTCATTGACCGGGGCTGAGAAAAATTACAGCATTACCGAACGCGAGACGCTGGCCGTCGTAACCGCCCTAGAATATTGGCGTTGTTACATCGAAAATGGTCAACAGTTCACTGTTTATACTGACCACAGCGCGCTCAAGTGGTTTCTCTCTATAAGCAACCCAACGGGTCGGTTAGCTCGTTGGGGAGTTCGTTTATCAGCATTTAATTTTGTTCTTAAACATCGGCGTGGCGTGGATAACGTCATACCAGATGCCTTATCTAGGATCGTCCCTATTAGTGCCATTAGTACTTCCAACTCTTATTTGGACACTAAAGACTCTTGGTACAGGAATATTTATGACGGTTGCCTAATTGATCCTACTAAATTTAAAAACTATATTGTTAAAAATAACGCGTTATATCGACTATCGAAGAATAAATACAATTTAACTTCAGAATTCGCGTGGAAGGAGGTCGTGCCAACCGAATTACGTGAGCAAATCGTTAATGAAAACCATTCAGTGCCTACGGCTGGTCATATGGGCATATTTAAAACATACCGTAGTCTTGCTTTACGCTACTACTGGCCAGGCATGTACCAGTCAGTAGTCAAATTCATAAGTACTTGCGACAAATGTTTAGCCTACAAGTCCCAAAATCACCAGACACTGGGAGAAATGGGACGTCCAAAAGATTGTTCACGACCATTCCAAATGTTATCAATGGATCTCATGGGACCACTTCCAACTTCGCGGAAGCAAAATAGTTACATATTAGTTATTACATGTTGTTTTTCAAAATATTGCTTAATATATCCAATTAAAAGAGCTACCGCTGAGATCATTACCAAAATCTTAGAGGAATCCGTGTTTCTTGTTCACGGCGTACCGCAAGCGATATTGATGGACAACGGTACCCAATTCACAGGGAAGGTCGCAGATGCCTTGTTTAAGAAATATGCGATTCCAAACGTATTTTACACCCCAAAATATACCCCTCAGGTCAATTTGGTGGAACGTTACAATAGAACAATAATAACGTGTATTTCAACTTATGTGGATGATGATCACAGATCCTGGGACTTATATATCCCAAAGGTGCAATTTGCCATGAATAGCTCCGTTAACGAGGCCACTGGATTTACTCCAGCTTTCCTAGTCTTCGGTCGCGAACTTGTAACCTGCGGTACTCATTACACGGACAACGACCTCGGCAACGAAATAGTGTTTTTGCCACGTGATGCATACGCCGAAAACTTAGGTTGCCTTTCTAGCGTTTTCGATACGTTGCAATCCAGACTATGGCAGGCTCATGTTAAGAACACCTCGCACTACAACTTGCGTCGAAAATTTGCCGAGTTTAACGTTGGCGACGTGGTCATGAAACGCGCTTATTTCTTGAGTGACAAGGGGAACAGGTTCTCGAAAAAGTTAGCTCCCAAGTTTATTAAAGCAAAAGTCATAGCCAAGAAATCACCATTGGTCTACGTTCTTCAGGACATGAAAGGCAAAGACTTGGGTTCCTGGCATATTAAGGACTTGAAATTAGTAGGAGTCAATAAATAATCTCAATTTTTTTTTTAATTTAGTTATATTTAAGGCACTGAATAACACAGTGAATAAATTTTTTCGGCCTCCTTATTCAGCCCCGATGGAGAACCACGCTCACTTGATTCTGTCATGTGCCTTACCCGTGGTCTCTCCTCATATTATCGGAACCTCTGGATTGGTTGTTGCCAACTCGGTACGTTTTACTTACCGGGAGTTAATATTTAAGAGCGGTTGCAACTCTTTAAATAAGCCAATGCAGGAGCGGGTAGATACTCCTTAAATAAGCCTAAATCCATTTCAATAGTATAAACCCAGTAGGTTCTTTGCTTCCTTAAAGCCGAATGTACGTCTGTTTTGCGCGAGTAACAAGTCAACTACGGACATGGAACTCTCACATAGCTGCTAGGGCGCGGACTCACCTCTTTTTAAGGTAGTCTGCCAGTATGCAAAGATTACGAATATGAGATATGATGGATGAATGATGAAGAATACAAGGGGTCGTAATTCAGATGGAGGTATAATAGGAGCAAAGGATTTTTACTGAGGTAAAAACCCTCACCAAGCGGCGGGGTACTGTAACGTCGCACGTTACCTTTTGCACAAAACAAAACATAAACTAAATTAACAATAAAAACAGCAACATTCCAATGTTTACTTTCATCCACCTGTCAAGGAACCGCAGACGTCAAAATATAATAACCATAGAAAATTACAAGTAGTGCGGTAGCAAATAGTAATTACTAAAAGCACAAGATGCATCAACTATCGGGCGCGCGAGTGAGGATTTATCTATGGGCTCGCGTATGTCCCATCTCTATCCAACGCTGCCAACGCGATCTTTTCGTTTGACATTAGGAATTTTGGTTTTTCCCGAAGCGGTCACACGTCTCACCATATCTAAATTATATGTGATTTCACACGTGTCTTAACTCGCCATTATCCGGGCCTAAAACAATTGCCTACCTAATCAACATAATTCTCCGCCATCGAGCAATTAAATTCGGTGTCTTTGAAACCCCCATACTGGGTAAGTGTTGGATAGCATGATATGTGTATATTTTGTGTTCTTTGTCCTTATAGGTTAACTTGGCATGTATGCTTAATTTTATCTATTTTAGTGTACGCTATTTCATGTATTTCATTTCAATCTAATGCCTTCAGCTCAATGCATTTTGATTTTTTCGTGCTTCACACTCAAAATGTGCTATCATGCCGTATTTTCACTCTTCCCACATGTAAACTCCGTCTGATTGTGACAATCCACCAACACCTTCATTAGTGCATTATTATTGCTGTTCGCTCTGCTTGGCTTGGTGTCGCAATCAGCGGAGTTGGCCTTTGGTCATCTCGTGACACGCTGGACGTCATGTTCCAGGGTCCAAAGTTCCGGCTAGAGCGCCCTCAAGTTCGCGGTAGTTACGCGGCTGGTTCCGTCGTGCGTGCTTAAATCGGGCCGGCATCGGACTTCCCACCTGTTGGCCATACTTGCCACGTGGGCCGAGCCGGGCCGACGTAAAGAAGAGCTGGCCATCACCCCTACGCATCCAGCGTGGCACCTCGCTGCGGTCATCGCCACGCCGGCTATCAGGGCAGTACAGCACATCCCACAGGGATGCCTTAGGAGTTTGTGTCCGTAGACCTTCCCACACCCATTTTTTTATAATAATATATTTCATGTAGACTGGTTGCGTGGTCTTATTTATAATAACCTGCGCCACGCACCCCTTTTCCGTCACAAAGTAAAAATGCTTTTCGTAATATTTCATTTATATCAAGATTCTATGTTCAAGGGACGTACCCTGTAGGTTTTGAAGTCGAAAATATGCAGCATAAACGGCTGTATCTTTTGATTACATTGGCTTGGAAGTTTGATTTTTCTACAACTCCAAGGGACAGTTACTACTACTACTACTCGTTCTTGAGAAAAAGGGTCTTAATAGACAACAAGGTGATCCAATAAGAGTCCCGTTTTTCTTTTTGAGGTACGGATCCCTAAAAATGGAAAGTTGATAAACATTATCATTATGTCAGACGATATTATCGATATCGAATATTCAGAATATCCCATCGAGTTCTGATTCCAATTTTCCCGACTATACGTATTAAACAATGTCGTACGATTACTGGCGACACGAGAATGGCTACCACTGCGTTCGGCCTGTGCACAAACAATTTGTAAACCAATTTTCTACAGTCCGGATTATATCGAGCAATGCCTGTATAATCCGGCGTCTCCTTTCCCTTGAATATTCAAATGACTCGTGTTATTAAACAACAGATCGCCTTTTAATAAGCAGAGTAGTCATTTCTGTTATTCCTAAGAAAGTGAAATAAACAATTTTATACAGGAGCGAATGAGAAATCACCCACTTAGCTTTTTCTCATAAAGGGTGTAAAATAAATGTGCTTTTTGTGTAATTCGGGGAATGTCGGCTTTGTTTCAATTAAGAGGAAACAGGAAACGCAAACAAAATGCACTTGTTCTCCCCACCACTGCGATCATTTTTTTGTTCTAGGCTATACCTGGAAACCCCTTAGTTACGAAGATATTTGGGGTCAAAACTCCAAATTTTACACAGCTGTTTTATAATACTAGTTTTTCAGGTTATAACTTTACTTAAATTTCCTCCATAACCCGTTTACTATTCAAAGCACCCACCAGCACAATGTTTTAAGAGTGCTACATTGAGTTTGACCGTAAAATGTGATTTTTGACCACAAAAAAAAGTCGTTACCCAGCAAAAAAATTTGCGTAGGGCTACTTAGTTTGATGTATAGAATGCTTGGTTAACGGCAGTGTGAAGGGTTTATTTACACCCTGCATATGTTGGGGTCGGCTTCATGTCTAACCAGATGCAGCTGAGTGCCTATCTGACTTCTGATCTCCACAACCCAGTTAGTATCAAATAATACGATACCCTTTGGTAAGATTGGTTATCAGACTATCAGGCAACTCACTACCTGTAACGACTGCTAAAGATCTAAAAAGGCAGCCGGGACCAACGGCTTAACGAGCTTTCCAAGGCACAGAGAATACTCGGCAGTTTTTCTTTTTCTTGCCCCACACTAGGAATTTCTCCTGTATCGTGGGTGCGTTCACAAACATTTAAACTCACATACACAAATACCCAGACCCGGAACAACTATCTGTAGGTCATACAAATATTTGTTCCGTGCGGGAATCGAACCCGCGACACGCAGCGCAGCAGTCCATTGCTTGAGCCACTGCGCCAACCGTGCCGTCATTCACGGCCCAATCTAAGCAAGCACGGCTTAACCTAAAGATCTACCCGACCGGCAGTTACTACGAGTATTAAGCCACGAGCTCCTAAAGCGATTGAGAAAATGGAATCACAAATCAATTTATTGTTTTTGTTTTTATGTGGTATAAGTGGTAACTTTTTATTTCGCCTATTTGTTATTTCATTTCGGCAAATAACAAAATCAAATTCAAAAATTGGTTTCAGTAATATTTTTTTTACTCAAATTGGTGTTATATTTTTGAGCGATACTTAATGAAAATACGCCATACTCAATACCATTTGCAATTCTTACCATTCAATGTATTCGTTAGAACAACTATAACGGTGAATAAAATAAGTTAATGTTATTCATAACCATATAAATTAGGGCAATTGCAGTAATTATTACTAATAGTTCCTCTCTACTGCTACTGTTTTACACTAAGCTTTACAGCACATACTTTTATTTCAACAACTATTTTGAATACATCGTTTATTTAGTGGTCGCAAGCTGTGGAGCGTGAGGTCCGATTCTCAGATTTTCCCATCATGAAAATCTTTAATAGCAGTCACGGGTTCTGAATTTGTACCCGGTTGATAGCAATAGGCTCACCCCCTATTACTTAGGACTTTAACATAATTTGCAAAATGAGGTGCATTATTAGGTAAAGCTCTGCCTGTCCTTTCAGGGAACACAGGTGTGATGTTATGATACTATTTTGAAACTTCTTAAATACTTTATTTCACTACACCCACAGTTGAGAAAATACCTACTTAATCTTCTATTTTAACCCATTCGATGCGTCTTATTAAGCCACACGTACAAATTACTTAAAATAAAAACTTAAAGAGATTGCGGCGAACGTTTACGAACGCACTTAAGCAACCCATTTCAGTCAATTAAGTTTAAGTTGCTCAAAGTATTAACTTGTTTAGACGACACACAGTAAATACTGCTCACGTTTCTATTCGCTCTCAAATCACCGCTGCTTTCAACGTACTGTGTTGCTGTCTATGAATTGAATTAATTTGTTTTTTGAATTGAGTCTACGGGATCTGTTTTAAGAGTTATTTTATTGTGAAATGTATTTACTATTAGTGTACCTATTTTTAAATAAATAAAGAGTTGACAGATTTATGTAAAGTGATTAAATTTATTACCAATAGAGAAATAAAGTACAAAGGGTTTTTTTTAATAAACATACAACACAACATCGTCCATCTGCTCTGCTGATGCTCTCAAAACGGTGAAGGAAAACATCGTGAGGAAACCAGCATGTCTTAGAACCAAAAATTCGAAGACATGTGACATCTACCAATCCGCACTGGGCCTGCGTGGTAGTTTATACCCATTCTCTCTCAAAGAGAGGAGATCGATTTCCCAGCAGTGGGAACATTAATAGGCTGTTGATGATGATGATACCATAACATAACGCCCGTAATCCTCACATGTTATGTTTAGTAATATGGGTGAGTCCTGAGATATTCCTGATAAAACATCCAATAATAAGCAATTTTTGTAAGGTGTTGTAATTGCACTGCAATTACAACACCTTACAAAAGTGACGAAGTTCATACTTGAAGTAAAACACAGTCTTGTTTAATTGTGAAATTCTAATCAAGGCACAGAGATATTCGTCGTGTGGTCGGGGACTATTTGACAGACAGGGCTGTCATCTACCCTGGTCAGGACGGACAGTGGAACCGGCGAGAGATGTCGTGCGGTGTTCCACAGGGATCGGTTCTAGGGCCGCCCTTGTGGAACATCGGTTACGACTGGGTGCTGCGCGCCGACCTCCCTAGCGGCGTCAGCGTAGTCTGCTATGCGGACGACACGCTGGTGCTAGCTCAGGGTGGGTCGTACGAGGCGGCGGCCGACAATTTGACACGCGGGGTTGCGATAGTCGTAGAGAGGATCCGGCAGCTGGGTCTCGAGGTGGCGCTTCACAAGTCGGAGGCCATGGGCTTCCATGGACGTGGGAATGCGCTGCCGTCGGGATCCCAGTTAATGGTGAGAGGGGTTCCCATCGGCGTCGAGTGTACTTTGAAGTACCTAGGACTCGTCCTCGACAGCCGGTGGAACTTCGTGGAGCATTTCCGACGTTTGGCTCTCAGACTGGAGCGGGCCGGGGCTGCCTTTAGGTGGCTCTTGCCCAATCTGGGGGGGCCAAACGCCTCCTGCCGGAGGCTCTACGCGGGGATCGTGCGGTCCATGGCCCTTTACGGGGCACCGGTGTGGGCGCCTGCTTTGAGGAAGCGGGCTGCCCACTACCTGAACGTGCCCCAAAAGGTCATGGCCGTAAGGATGGTACGGGGGTACCGCACGATCTCCCGCGAAGCGGCGAACCTCCTTGCCGGATTGCCGCCGTGGGATCTGGAGGCGATAGTCCTCGCGCGCCTGCATCAATGGCGCGCGGAGGCGCTGCGCCGGGGGGTCACTCCGCTGCCGCGGCAAATTGCTGCGCGGCGGACAGACCTCCGGTGCGATCTCATGGCGACATGGAGACAGCGACTGTCGCAACCCCGTGCAGGGCACGCCACGATAGTGGCGGTAAGTCCCCTCTTTGAGGAGTGACCTCTCGCGCCCGGCCCTGGTGCAAGCCATGGTCCGCCGCATGGGACGCCGTCGCCTCCTTCTGCGAAGCAGTGATGCTGGCGAAGGAGGTGGCGGAACGCGAGAGGGAGAGAACCTCTCGTCCCAGCTGCCGCGGGAGGCGCTCCGGGCGTCGGGGGTCCCGCGATGACCTCCGGCCACCGTAGACGCGGGCCTGTGGAAGGCGAGTGATGGGCTAACTCGCCGTCCGTCCGTCTCACGACGAAAACAGGCCGTGTCGACGGCGCGTTCGTGTTCCACGCGCGCCTCAAAGAGATGTCAGCAACACGGGAGGGGCCCGAAAGGGCCGACGCCTGTCGGGGCCGCGGGTAGTCCAACGGTTATCGCGGCCTCGACATAGAGGGCGAAGAAGGAACATGGGTAGTTTTTAGTCAGTAGAAGTCTGACGCTCTCTTTTGCTCTGCCCAAGAGCGGGAGGCGTTATTTGATGATTTCCCACCCCCAAAAAAAAAGGTTCCGTTCAATACCGTGAGTATATAAGTAAAAATGCTTTTCGTAATATTTCATTTATATCAAGATTCTATGTTCAAGGGAAGTACCCTGTACTCCTGTACTCCCTTTCGCTCTGCCCAAGAGCGGGAGGGGTTATTCGATGATTTTACACCCACCAAAAAAAAGGCACAGAGATATAGCTACTCTTTACAACAATACTGTCCTCACATGAAGGTGATACATATTGTTGTTTGAAACGTCCACTGAGCACTGCAAAGCCTCTGACTAACACGTAGGCCGATTAGGGAGTACAATAGGCCAAGTCGCATTTGGAAATAGCTTCAATAGTTTGATCTTATTGATAAATGGTGTGAACGACTTCTTTACAATATCGCAGCCACAATTAAGACAACTTATATAGGCAAAAACACTCGGTTTGTCTTATATCTTTTCACCTCGTAAACGCACACGGGCATACCATAACCAATGTTAGTTCAAAGTAAGAAAAAGCTTTTACGTTCTTCGCTCTAAGCTCCGAGCTCCACAAAACTTGCTAGTTCACGTTTTGTAGTTTATTTAATTACTCTTGTACTCGTCCTCATCGTTGATTATTTCCAATATAATTTATTATTTAAAAGCATTAAATTGATAATCACTAGTTAGCTACGTTACATTCCCAGTTTCCCGCGCATATGCAAGTACTTTAAACCGCAAACCCACTCAATAGTTTATTCAACCAACCTTTATTAATTCATCTAACAGTGTAACAATATAAGTAGACCTGAACCCTAACCACTTATTACATTCCACAAGCATTCTGTTTTACATAACTAGTGAGGCACCTCAAACCCGACCGCACTTTCAATCTATTAAGTTTGCTTTCCTAAAATTACCTAAACTAACCTTTCGCCGCCATTTTGTAAACGCAAGTCATCTCCACCACGTGTATAGAGGGGCGAAATATTAATAAAATTCAAAATGGACATATAAACGGGAACTATGGCGGAATGGGGTTTGTTCATGCGAGGCATACATGTTTTGTACCGTTGCTGCATATTTATGTCTTAATCAAGGCTGGCAGCTGTTGCCTCTATGGCACATTACTGTTCTATGTTTACATGTCTTGAACGTATGTCTTGGAACAAAGCCTAGAGCTTAATATTTTGGCAGCTGAGTTATACAGTGTTTGCATTCCCGCTGTTAAGCCGGGTCGAGGATTGTTTCATTTTGATGTTTAATATCTAAGGTATTTGACGGAAAATAATTGGTGTTATTTGTCAAAGTTGCTTTGTGATACAGGTAGTAATTTGGCCCAAATTATTGTTTTATCTATAGTCGGATCTCTTGTCAATTGTTACCTATCGTTAGTTGCTGCCATTAGGGTCTATCAATCATAAAATTTATGATAAATATAAAATCCGAAATGAATATGCGTATAAGAATGTATTGTATGCTATTGTTACTGTTAACCTGCATCGCTTGCCAACAGGTGGACAAAAGTCTCGTGAATTCCAGCTCTTTAGATTCAGGGCTCATCTGGACCATTCTTCGTTTAGTTTGTCAACTCATCCTGCCATTTTCCACAAAGTCTGCCGCGATACCGTTTGGCCGTGTCAGAACTCCACATAAACGCTATTTTACCTCGAAGCTGATTTAGCATACAACAGACGAGGTCATCTTAGGGACACTTCAGCTCGGCGACTTTTTAAACAACAGCAATAAAATATGTGATTTGGGGCGTAGCGTGGTGTTTCATGTATGTAGAGGTGAATTAGGAAACACCAATCTTCGTGTGTAGGAATAGGAAGTGCCAACATAATAGTAGTACATATCTTGACTGTAAGATATACAGTTAGTGATGCCAGTTTACACAAGCCCGATCTTGTTTACACAAGCGTAAGTATGAATAATCATGACGTTATTATATAACGTGGTTTGCCGGTATTGATCTATTAAGCTTCGTAAGTTCGTGTGTATTGCTTGTTGTGTAAAGGTTAGTCAAATTATATCGGGGTTTATTTTGTGGTTGCAAATTGGTTCAGAGTTCAATGATGAGTTGATATCGAAAACGTACGTCATGAAAAAACTGTACCACTACGCAATACTCCTGTTTGGTGCTAATTTGTTGAAGTAGTTTCAGGCGTATAGTGACTACCGAAATAAACGTATCCCGTGTCCTAATAATACATGGTTTAAACCGTTTGTCTGCCTGCCCTTTTTTGCCCCCCCCCCCCCCCCCAACCCTCCAAAAAAGGTGGAAATCATCAAATAACCCCTCCCGCTCTTGGGCAGAGAAAAAAGGAGGGTCAGACCTCTACCGACTAAAAACCACCCATGTTCCTTCTTAGCCCTATATAGGCCTGCCTTGAAATACGTTCAACCGGCCAGGCGTGAAAGTAACAGATAGACAAACTGTAGTTACGCTCATAGTATTTGTATAAAATGTTATGTTCTCGTTAAATGAAGACGAAGAACTGATACGTTTTTATATTTACAGAATTTCAACTTTTCATATAAGAGCAGCTTCACATTCACCAGCATCTGCCTTGCCTTTTCCCAACTATGTTGGGGTCAGCTTCCATGTTACTGGATGCAGCTGAATAGCAATATTGTACATGAACCACCTTTCTGACCTCCACACTCCAGTTAGTACTGAATCATACGACACCCCTCGGTAAGACTGGTTGCCAGATTTACGGGTCACTGACTGACCAGCAAAGACTGTCAAAGATCTACAGATTACAGCCGAGACCAACGGCTTAACGTCCTTTCCGAGCTTCACAATCAACATTCCCTTAAAACCTGTCGCAATAAAAAAGTTACCACCTCTCAAGAATAATGTTCAACCATTAAACATCCGGAAGCATTAAAACTTATGAAACGTTAAAACCTGTTGTTGAAAAGAAATTAAAAACGAACACCTTAATTTTCATCTTAATCGCTCGATAAGTGGCTGTAAATTTTCTTAATTTCCGCTCTTTTGAGGCCCTTTTTGACTGATTGCGATGCTTCCCGCACATGTTGACTTTATGAGTCACCCGGGGCACAAAATAGGTAAGTACAGAAGGCAAATTATTTTTGCGCATAATATTGTTTTTCTCACTCAGATTAAGGCTGCTTTCACATTAGGACGCGGACGTTAGCAGCTCAACAATCACGCGGCAGAAGCACATTCCTTCACATTTTACAAGAACAGCCAAAACCGCCTTTACTTTACTTTACAATTTTTTTTTAGTCGCGCGCCTATCGCTCTGTCCTAAAGCGAAAGTGGTCTCAAGCCCTTATGTTTATCTATGGCTGATACATAAAATGGTTATTATAAACACAAAATGCTATCAAATAACTGTGTGTTCAATTAAAACTTGGAAGCAGGCAGGTTCCATTTAAAACGAGCTTGTTTTTGTGCTTTTCATGGTTTTCAGTCGGGTTTTTAAGTTTTTTATTTCCAACTTTTTAGTTCTTTTGTGTTTGTTGTTTCGTTGGTCAGGTAAAATTCTTCGCAGATGATTAAGTTTTTGTGTATATAAGTGTTATATATTTTTGTTATGGCCTTATAAAGCCCTTCATTTTGATACCCTACTCGATGGTAATGAAAAAAAATTGTTTTGTTCTCCACGATATTGGCCCCAAAATCCTTAATTTTTCTTTGTTTGTTAATTTTTATGTAGCCAGTAAAAACGAAACTAACAGCATATAAATATTCAAATGCCTTTATTCGTTTAGGAGTTATGAGGGAACAAAGATACATACATACACGTCAATTACACATCACCCTCCTTTTGGGCTTCGCCGCAGTCGGGTAAAAGTGTGTTTTACGTTACGTTCTCATCAAACGTTCTTGCTAACGTTTCAGGATTCTGAATAGAGCGTCCAGAAATAGGAGAAATATGTGAAACCGGAGCTAGAAGGAATGCACTTAATTAAGGCAATTTAGGGGAAGCCGGGACGTTTTAGACAATGTCGAAATTGTTAAGGGAGAACTGTGAGAAGTGTTGTTGGTATGTATTCTTGCTATTGTTCAAAGGGAATGTTAACAGTGTAAGTCATTTGTGTAATACTACGGTATAAGCAATAGCAATAGTATAGGGCAGGGGTTAGGTATCAAGTGGCGGTCCGGATATTTTTAGCGGACCTTGTAACAGTAACTTGTATTACTGAGTACGTAAGTAAATAAAATCTATGCCGCGTTTTGTCGTCAATTCAACAACAGACAAATACTTCAAGGTCAAATATGTCATTTTACACATTGATATGTATAAAAAAAAACCCTGTTACTTCTGTAAATTACACTTGTTCATTTAATAAATTTAGAAGAATCGGATCACTATGTAATGGTAATTTATTTTTAAAACCGGACCCCTGGAAAACCTAATTGGTGATCCCTGGTCTAGGGTCTAATCATCCCGCTTTTAATCACCAGTCCACATTTTTATACTTATGTAGCGAAGCTAACGTAACTTTTAGAAAAAGTAAAAACCATGAGGATAATGATAATCTTCCCACAAAGCAGAAAAGAGGGTGACATATTGTTAGCGGAGAACCTCGCATGCTCTTAATTCACGTCAAGGCTTACGAAGTACACAATATTAGGTATTCTGTGCCGACGACGGCGGGGTGGTTAATTAAAAGAACATGGAACTGTGCTCTATTTCTACTGATATCTACTGATTATTTCAGGACTTGTTTTCTACATGAAATGTAGGTACAAGACACTAGATTATTACTTACTTGGGAACAAGAAACGTTTTCGAATATTTCATTTAAAAAACATGTAAGATTTCAGCAGGGTAGATTCTTTTTCTTATCGTGTGGGCACTAAGCTAGACGGCACGGTTGGCGCAGTGGCTCAAGCAATGATGACCTACAGATAGTGGTTCCGGGTCTAGGTATTTGTGTATGTGAGTTTAAATGTTTGTGAACGCACCCACGATACAGGAGAAATTCGTAGTGTGGGGCAATGTTTTTTTTACACACACCCTAGTATCCGAGTTTTTAAACCACCTCAGGAACCTTTGACATGGTTTGACGACTGCTATTTTGGCGGAAAGGACCACCGGCTAATGGTCCCACATCGTCAACAGATGCATTAGCAGCTGTATGGCCACAAGTCGACCACACGTCTGTAGCTCAATCAGTCTGTGTTGTTACTCATCAGACTCAACTTGTATGCACGCAACATTAAAAAAATGGATGTTGCTGCCGCAGCTTTTTATTTATTTACTATTACTTGTCTGTGCATTGTAGTAGAGTTATTAAAAAAACTGATTAACCACCCTGTATACCTGCCTCCGAACGATGATATTTAATTTTATTGTAATAATAAAACAAACTTTCATTTGCAGTTTTAAGACCTGTGCTCCTATACATTATGATTAAGAATAGTACATACATATATATAGTAGTGTTCATGGTGTCGAAAAATGCAATAACAAATTCCCACGTGTATCAAACGACGTTTTTTAATAATTAAAATTAGTTAATAACGATACGGTAGCCTGCGAAACTCGAATTTCCTTACGAGTTTTGCAATTTCCCGGTCAGTGTCAAGTCGTATGTTAAATAAAATAGGATCAGGAATCTCAAAAACACGTGGCCCGAATAATTGAACCAACCGGAAAAAAGTTAACGTAGTCCGATCAGACTATGCGGTCGGACCACGTGTCCATAACCGTTAAGGTGGCCACACTTGAGTCTAACAAAATGGTGCATTTTAAAACTAATTATTTTACAAATGAACCTCTTAATCGAAAAATTTATTCAGCAAACTCGCAATATTTCTTAAAGACCTATCCAACGACATCCCACACTATGGACTTTGCGAGAAAAAAATATTATCCCCACTTTAATGAGTGCTAGAGATTAAGTACACAAAAAATAGTATATTATGCAACTAGTGAATAAAGGACGGATTTAAAGCGAGGGCCGTAGATGAGTCACGAGAAAGTGAAGGATTCTAATGATTGAATCCTGAACGACGCGAGTGATTCATGGCCCTCGATATAAATTCGTACTTTATTCAGGAGTTGCATACTATACTTTATACCATGACTACGAGAAAAGACATAATTTAAGCGAAAATAGAAATTTAATCAAGAAATAAGAATTGTTACATTAATTGAAATGGACATTAAAATTAGAGCAATGACTGAAATTAAGCGTAATTTTCTTATTAATCTAATGCCAAACTCCTTGTCGCAAATATCGACCAATCAAATCTCGAGAATTTATTTGCACCAAATAGAGACCGGATATATTTTTGTGTTCCAAATTCAAATACCAAAATAGTGAATAAAAACAAAACAGTGAATAAAAGGCCTTTTTATTCACTGTTTTGCGTGAATAAAACAAGCTTTTTAGAGTAGGTATGGTATAAAAAGTATTTTTCATCCCCCCATCTCGGAAAGAGTATTTTTGCTCTTCGATATCTGAGTGCAAAAGCTGTTTTTATCCGCTAGAGGATAAAGTAAATTGAATTTAGAACATCGTGTGCACTAAGTTTGTGAATTCAAAACATCATTAAACCTATTTACTTTTACCTCCATGGTGCCGAAATTATCATACAACTTTTTTTTTAATTTGTTAGAAACTCAGGCTTGGAACCTTCTTAGTGTACTTTTTTTTTAATTTGCTTTGCGCGCGTAATTTTCTTTTCACGACATATTGTTAAAACCTTAGGTTAAAAATAAAAACAAGAAACTTGTAAACAAGTGAAAAACCTAAAATGAGTGAATCGGGCGACGAGGAAGTTTATTTGACGCCAACAGAATTGACTGAAACTGTTAAAAATGCACAAATGAGCTTTCTCCCTCAACAAACACGCCAGAAGTATTTGAAACAGTACGATATGTTTAACACGTGGCGACTAGATAAAGGAGCCAAAACTTTATCAGAAACCGTTTTGCTGGCATATTTTATTGAATTATCCGAGACGAAGAAATCAAGCACTCTATGGAGTACATATTATTATTCAATGCGAAAAGCAACAATAAAGATGAAAAAAGACAAACATATCGACACCTATCCTCAATTAGTGGCAGTTTTAAAAAGAGTGTCATTTGCTCATCAACCAAAAAAGTCTAAGGTTTTCACAGCATCTATCATAAACGGTAGATAATACCTAAACTGAAATAAAAGTATCTTGTGATTGTAAATGTTTTTTTTTGCATTTAGTCATTTCCTCGCTGAGGTGGGATGAAAAGTTACGTGTTGCACTCGAGTGCAAAGATTTTTCACCTCGTGCTCTTTTGATTCCCTCTCATCACTCGCTACGCTCATGATTCAATTTTAGAATCCTTCGCTTGCTCGGTCATCAAAAATGAGCACGCGGTTAAAAAGCAACTTTGCACTCTTGTATAACAAATAACTATTACCACTATGTCGGTGTATTATTTGTATATTCATCTCTGAGCTATAGTGCGGACAGACAGACAGACATGACGAAACTAAGGGTTCACTACGGAACCCTAAAAGTGGAGAAGAAGAAGGTGGTAGTGGATGATGGATACACAGAAATAGCACAAAGTTATTAGAATAGAGACTAAAGAAAATTTAGATTTTGTTTCGTCAGAGCTCATAAGCCATTTCAATATTTTCATGCAAAGGAGGTTAATAAACAAGCAAAAGTAAAAAAATCTGCAACTGACTACCATTTTTAACTACACTTAGGCAGACGCAACCGCAGTTGACATCTGCAGATGCATCTGTCGATGCGTAGATGGGCCTTTATACGTACCTTTGAAGCACGGTATCATCTTTTTGCCAGACAATCAGGGGGTTAAAGCCTGAAATGTCATAGCCAAACTGGAAACAACTTTACAAAGTATGTTTCATGTGGGAATCAAACCCACTGCCACCGGCCACAAGGGAAACGCCTAAACCAGTCGACCACGGAGGCACTTACAGAACAGGGTAGATGATTTTATACAAGTACCTATAGGAATTATATTTTTTTTGAACCTCTATGTATTAGGAGTAATCATAGATAGGAGATTCGGACTCTTCTGCAAATCTCACAATCGAAATAAAGTTTTTTTATAAGAAAACCCAATTATAGGTTGAGGTATATTATTGCATTTTTTTGTTTTTTATTTCTGTCGAATAAACAATAAGATAATAGGGGATCGGACTGAGTAAAAAAACAGGATTCTAATTATTCTGTCAGTTAGATTATCGAAAAATATTGGATACGTGTTTTTTGTTTTATGAAATAAATAAAAATTTACGGAGATAAAACGCCTCAAATATCATGAGTGGGGGGTTGTGACGTCATTTGTAGGTAAAAAAAATATAAACATGTGACGTTTTCGAGGAGTTCACTAGTTTTCGAAGTACTGTATCGTCTTAATTTTTTGTATAAATGAAAAAAAAATGTGTTCAATATTTTTTGGAAATCTATCTGACGGACTAATTAGTTTTTTTTGTTCGATCCCCTATTATGTTTCCAAAAAAAATCATAGAACATTATAGTTTCCGTAATGACAGTGAGGTATTTTTGTCGGGGCTGCATGTAGTTCGAAAGAGATACCGCAACCTCGACACGAAGGGCTAAGAAGGAACATGGGTGGTTTTTAGTCAGTAAAAGTCTGACACTCCCTACTGTTCTGACAAGAGCGGGATGAGTCATTTGATGATTTCCCGCCCACAAAAAAAGGTAAGGTAAAAAAAATAAAATGGACATATCTATTGGACCAGACAACCACACGTATACACATAAAATCTTTAATGTTTTTGAATAAATTTGAAACACCGGTAATCTTCACAAACGGTATTTATCGAGGTAAAATACGCGAGTAAAGTAAATGACCGTAGAAAACCGAGCTGAGAATATTCTTTCCGACTCTTATTGAAGGCAACTCTTAAAATCTAAAGAGCTTTACTAACCTATCTGCAGGTTTTACTTCAAAATACCTTCCCTGTTTCCACTTGATATTCCTAATATTATTATCAAACTAGCTGTTGCCAGCGGCTTCACCCGCTGCAACTCGAAAATTATCCCACGGGATGATAAAATCGGAATAAAAACCCATAATATATAAAATAATATCCTATGTGTTAATCCAGGTTATAAACTATCTGTGTACCAAATTTTATCCAAATCCGTTAAGTAATTTTGACGTGAAGAAGTAACAAACATACACACTCACACACAGACTTTCTTGCCTATATTAGTGTGAGAGTGTGATATCATTATGGATATTTTAGAAATGGATCGTATCTAATGGTTAGGTGACAGCCTCGTTGGTCTAGTGGTTGCAAGAGAGACTGCTGCGCATGAGGTACTGGGTTCGAAACACAGATCGTGCAAAGTGTTTTTCAGCAGCCACGCGCAGTCTGTATGTATGTCGGGTTGACAGAAATAGACTCGCTACCTATTTGTGTTTTGCTCCCATTTTTGGGTGGAGGGAAATGAAAATGTTTTTCCTACTCCTCCGCTATTCTTTTCTGTTAATAATTTCGTTGCGGGATCCAGACAGTTAAATCGTTTCTCTGGGCCTTCGTCGGGCTTCATTGTCTCGGCGATTTTTTTGTGGTCGCCACTGTTGATTCTGATTTACAGGAGCTACAGTGGTTTGGAAATAGTGTGGCGGGATTGTCCAAAAAAAGCATTCTGTACATCAAACTAAGTACCCCTAAGCAAAATGTTTTGCTGGGAAACGACTTTTTTTTGGGGTCAAAGATTACATTTTACGGTAAAACTCAATGTAACACATTTAAAACATTGTGCTAGTGGATGCTTTGAATAGTAAACGGGTCATGGAGGTAATTACACGACTGCCCCAAAAAAGAGTGTTATGTTTTTTTTTAAGTAAAGTTATAACCAGAAAAACTAGTGTTTACAGAAACAGCTGTGAAAAATTTTGAGCTTTGACCCCCAATATCTCCGTAACTAGGAGGTATGGTCTAGAACAAAAAAATGATCTCAGTGGTGAGGAAAACAAGTGCCTCTCGTTTGCGTTAAGGGTACTTTTACACCCTTTATACTAATCGATACACCTGTTCCCAAATCCCAACCACTCGGGGATCACAGGCGTGATGTTATGTTAAATCATGTCTTATGGTTAGCTTTTTCAGCCTGTAATGCACGTGCCTATTATTAGCCCAAAATAATGCATCCGTCAGCGGTAACAATGTATTGTCATCAGTCTATTGAAACACTGCAATACGCCTGAAAAGCTCAAGGCTAAAGGGCAACCACTGACGTGCAGTCAGCTGATAATATAACCAGGAGTACATGTCTACCTATTGTCTTCGATAACACTACAGTTCGCTGGCAGTTTCTGCTTCAACGACTTGTGTGATAACGCGTAAACTAATCAGTAAACCGAACGCAATTACTGGCAGGACAATTAGCTGGTTCTAAACCACTAACCACAGGAACTTTTCACAATATCGCAGCAACCTTTAAACCACTTTACCTCTGGGGAAATATACTCGCATATGACACTACTGTGTGTTTATAGTAAGCCAAATGTTTAAAAAAAGTCTTAGGTAAATAGAGCAAGAACATATACTCGTAGATTAAAACTTTCAATTAAAATATTGGCTTACGGTGCCTGCAAAGAAATTTCTAAACGGTAACTACAAAGAAAAATTTAAAGTGAAAATACATTTTTAATCCAAGTCCTTTGTGATAACCTAAGCTTTATTCTAAGTAAACTTTGTTTGATGTGCAGTTTACACGCAACGTTGACAAACTGGAACGTTGTTGAAACTGGTCATTATTTAATTTAGCAAATACCTAGTGAAAAGCCAAGCTTTGGACACACACGGCTAGAATCAACAGTCCTGTGTGTGGAAATGGTAGGAATGCATTACCTTATCATTTTCTGGTTCTGTGAAGGGCATTAGCAAAGGACGGGTCTCCCCTGAGATACTCGTTTATAAGTTAGTAACGACCCGCCACCGCTTCGCACGGATTTCGTTTTCTTTATATGATATTTAATTTGCGCTTCCTCTTCTTATTTATTTGAATGTGTATACAAAGTAATCTAACCAAAGATCTAAGAGATCACACTGTTATCCTTTCTGGGAAAGTAGGCAGCTGTGTCATCCTATCTACTTTTTTTTTGGGGTGAGAACTCACCAAATAACCCCGCTCTGGGCAGAGCGAAAGGGAGTGTCCTTCTAACTGAATAAAAACCACCCATTATCCTTCTTGGCCCTTTGTGTCGAGGCCACGGTATCTCTTTCGAACAACCCGCAACCCCGACGGGCGTCGTCGGCGCTTGCTGGCCCCGTCCATGTTGCTGACATCTCTTTGAGGCGCGCGTGGAACACGAACGCGCCGTCGACAGTCTGGGTTAATATCAGTCTGGGTTTATCTAACAATGATCATGGGCGCCGTGATTTGTCAAACATACCTATTAATAATGTTCAAAATAAGTGACTATTACCCCGTGGTCCCCGAGGTACTAACATTTTAATGAAAAAATGAAAATGAAAAAGTGTTTATTTGGAACTTAAGTCAAATTCATTACAATTTACTTCTGCCAAACTACAGAGCAGTTTGTTGGCAGACGTAGCTCCCACGATACTCTCAATATTAACGTGTGTACCTACGTTCACTTTTCCATTTACATAATAAAATAAATAACTAAAATAATCTGACCACAACCAAAATTACTGCAAAAATACTCTTACAAAACAAACATGTTAAACTGCTAGTTTTAAATTTTAAATAACAGACAAATTGCTGAGGTTTTCACTAAAGTTGGACAAGAGATAAGATTCAACTTTGTTTTCATGTGGCTATGGGAGTTTAGGTTCATAGAAGAGCTTTAGATGCCTCCGTAAATACTGAACGTAACCCTTACAAATCCTTTTTGTCCAGTACCCTTCGGTCTCCCTTGCTGCTAAAAGCTGAAAAAAAAAACAATTTATTTTATTTCGAACACAAAAATATCCACAGAGATTCTTACTTTTAAATTTGATTAGATTTTGATTTCCATCTTCAATCCTGCCCTGCCACACGTCTTCTCAACATCAAGAATTATAAACCATTCTCCAGTGAAACATGTCACAAGCATTCATCTGGAATTTGCTTTGCTAAAGGATCTTTCCATGACAGTGAACTCCAACAGCTGCATTTTCCCGCGTCGCAGACATACCATAGATTATTGACGTCACAGCAACGCTTTTCGAGTATTGGCGGATTATTTCTGCAGACATGATGGCTCCGTAATTGGCGCGAATATGACAGCGCGTTCCCGCCATTCAGGCTTCGAACGTCAGGATAAGCATACTTGCGGAAATTTTAAAATGGCGGAATTTAAGCTAATTGTAGGGGACGCGACCTAAATAAATACTTAAACAACTTAAAAACCATAACGTTACCTCCGGTAACGTTATGGTTAAGTTTTCGCTAAAATGATGGTAATGAAAGCACCTGGTTGCTGTCCGTTATGCACTAAGCTTGCGGCCTACTTAGTACGACCGCATCGTATCGCTAGCTAGTCATCTAGCTTTGCTTTGCTTTGCTTATGAAAAACGTGGTCGATTGGAGTTATTGAATCAAACATAATATAAGATTGTGTATAAAAATACGATACTGTTTTAAAACATGACACGTTTTAAACCTGCCACAATTTAAGGTAATCTGTATCCGAATCTTATTTCGTTTAAAATTCAGTTTTATATTTACAGTTAGACGTGACAACAAAGCTTTAAATTAAATTTAAAACCATTCCAATTACGTTCATTGTAAAGCCAGGCCACACAAAAAATAGTGATGTCCCATCTAGATACACAAAAGCCTAACCACATTTTTATTTAAATTAAAAATATAATAAATTAGCCCCTGAATAGGGGAGTTTCAAAAAGCTATCAAGGGAACAGTCTTTAGTTAGACAGGATCCTACACTTTTAGGGGTGCCTGTTTAATTTTCCTCTCAGAACTTTTGCCGTATATCTCGGAAAGTATTTTCCGAAATTTAAGTTTTATTGAAAGAATTATAGAGCTCAACTTTAACATCGTCATTATTGTATGAATTATGGATATTGCAGATTGGCTCAGACGAAAATTTCATGTCATTTATTTAAGCAGGTAAGCACGTTTGGATACGTTGATGTGTTGCTGCTCGTAAGTTAGGCACATGTGTAAGCATGAATTTCTTGCCGGTTCTTCTGCTTCTCCATTAAAAACGACCAACCGTGCACCTTTAAATGTTTCCATGGAGGCAGGCATATGTAATAAAATATTTTGATTTTTAATAAAATATGAAATATATTGGGTTTACTGTCTACCTAGTTTAGTACCTATCTTTTCTTTTTTTTAATATTAGTGCCACTTTTCAACACCTTTCATACCTCCTTACTAATTCTATTCTCCTGGTAGTTTGTGGGACTTGACTATCCTTTTTTTCATCTCCTACTTGTCATTGTCTATTTAAAGCACGTAGCAGTTGCTTATATCGACAGACTATAACAACCAACTAAAAAAAATACTGGGCCATGTAACCCAGGTGAACACAGGACACTTACATTGGTTTAGTATCCTCAATTCACCTGGGAGATATTAGTTATTTCTTTTTGATAACTTTTTTTGACAGACACAGAATAAGTAGAAAATCGTCAATTTACATACAAAATGTTACACCTATTAAAACATTTATATCAAATAAACAACGATAACAGTTTAAAGTGTGTATTTAATTACGTCCTTCTAGCATGTACATAGGTAGGTATGATTAAGAAACTTATTGGAACCTCATAAAATAATAGAATCTAACCAGTTAATCACAATATACTATTGAAATACAACTCCAGTTAGAAGATACAAGTTATTAGAGCCTAATAAAACAATATGATTTAGCTAGCCAGCTTTAATCCCATACTATACAATTTAAATAAAACTCCAAGCTACACCAAAGCTATTCCCAAGAAACAAAATACAAATTGCCCATAATAGCGAATATTACATTTAAATGAGTACAGCGAGAACATAAAGATCAAATAAGGGAAATACTTATCTTCTGGTTAAACTAACAGTAGCTTACACCCTGCTTGTGCGAGATTACAAAATTAACTGACTACCCAATCTCCCGGCAAAACTCGATACCTCGTTATTCTTTCTTCAGAATCAATTCTCCATCCTGATTGGTTCGCGGTGGTGGCGTGATGATATCGTCTCCTGATTGGTCGACGCCCGACGTTAGTACCCCAAACCTCCACCGATGGCAGCGCCTTTTGCCTTGATGACAACAGCTCATCGTGTTTCTACGCGTACGGTTGCGACATCTAGCGCTTAATATGTTGAATTATGATACTCGTCCATCCTGACGCCTTTGCGACTCTGCAAAGGAAGAAACAAAAGACTATGTAAACAGAAGAAAAAAAAAAATTCTCAATTCTATGAACTGTAAAATAATATTTGGCCCATAAATAATACAAAATAATATAAGTACACGTATTTCCTATAAGTATGTAAATTATTATCAATCATCAAGTAAATTCATTCCAAAAGAATACATGTTCACAAAACTAAATACTTGTATACCAAAACAAGTGTCAAAAATAAATACTCGTTTCCAAAACAAGTTTCCAAAAATAAATACTCGTTTCCAAAACAAGTTTCCAAAAATAAATACTTGTTACCAAAACAAGTTTCCAAAGATAATAACTTGTTACCAAAACAAGTTTCCAAAAATAATAACTTGTTACCAAACAAGTTTCCAAAAATAAATACTTGTTACCAAAACAAGTTTCCAAAAATAAATACTTGTTACCAAAACAAGTTTCCAAAAATTATACTAATAAATGCTTGTTAACAAAACAAGTTTCCAAAATAATAACTTGTTTTCCTAAAACAAGTTTCCAAAAATGAATGCATAGTAGTTCCAATCACAGTCCAAATTATTTGTATATAAAATTATGAAATCCCAAACACAAACAAAATCAAACAAACAAACATTATTTCAATCATCAAATAAAAAGTTCAGCCTTCAAGCAAGTCTATCAATTCCTCCGTGCTGTCCACTTCTGTATCATTTGAGCTAGCGTCTGAGTCCTCCTCTCCCTGAAAAGATTTTAACGAGTCCGACGACACAAGAGCTCTAAATCGCTTATACCCTTTCACACCTTTTAGCGAAGAAATCATGTACCTATCATTTCCTACTACCTTCGTTACCTTATAAGGTCCACTGTACTTTTCCTTTAGTTTTCGTCGAACGTTCACATTTCGGTCAGCAGCTCCTTTCCATAGTACTAAATCGTTTACCTTGTATTTTGTTGGAGGTTTACGCTTTGCATTAAAATATTTGCGCATTTTCTCCGCCGTCCGGTTAAGATTCGCTGTAGCTGCGGAACTAGTTCGTGCAGCTGTCTCCTCATTATCCACGATGTTATCTCCCATACCTTGATACCTGCTTCGAGTCGCGGAAAACATGAGCCTATATGGTGTAAATCCAGTCGAACCGTTTTGTAAATTATTCATTCCCCAGGTGATATTCGCGATCCGAGTATCCCAATCCTTTTCATCTTCCACGCTTGTGTTGAGTGAATCTAGTAATGTACGGTTATACCTCTCCACTTGTCCATTTGCGCGTGGACATGCTACAGAATTGATTATGTGTTTTATTTGATTATCCAAACAAAACTGTTTGAAATTTTTACTTTTGAAACTCGTACCGCTGTCAGATATCATTCTTTTTGGATAACCAAATAAACAAAAAATATCATTTAAGGATTTTATTACCTCTCGAGTCTTTGTAGTTTTAACTGGTACCGCCCATGTGAACTTCGTGAAAGAATCGACCACCATCAGCACAAAACTGTTACACGCTCGACTTTTGCAAAAAGGACCGAGATGGTCAATGTGCAGAGTATGCATTGGCTCCGGAACCTTTTCAATGGGATGTAACTCACCTTCAGGTCTTCCGTACTGTCCCTTCTTGTAAAGACAGTCTAAACATGAGTTGACATATTTTCGTATGAAACGTGTCATTCCTGGAAACCAGAAGTTACCTTTGATTACTTCCTCACAACGCTTCAGGCCTGGATGTCCGATGCAATCGTGATACTTCCTCATGACGTTCCACCTTCCATATTTAGGGACTACTAACCTCTGTTCTCCATCCTTAACTATCTTGTATACTCGACCATCTTTCAGCTTGTAATTTCTCCTTATGCCTGGATCGTTATCCCCAGATTCTAATTTTGTACGAATGATGCGGATCTTCTCATCTTGATCTTGAAGACATACCAACCAATCAAATACGTCAATCACGTTGACGTCTACTACTATGGGAGGGTCTACCGGAAATCGGCTCAGCGCATCAACGTGCCCATGAGACTTACCCGATCTATGAATGACTTCCATGTCGTACTCCTGGATCGATAACCACCATCTTGCTATTCGAGGTAGTAGATCCTTTTTTAAGAAAGTGTCTCGAACGGCTGCACAGTCTGTCACCACCTTAAAATGATTACCTGCTAAATAAATTCTAAATCTCCTCAACGATTCCACTACAGCCAATGTTTCCAACTCGTAGGAATGATACATAGCTTCTTCTTTGCTTGTTTTTCGACTGAAATATGCAATAGGTTTCATACCACCATCCTGATCCTGAAAGAGGATTCCAGCTACACCTTTACTGCTTGCGTCAGTGTGAACTTCTATGTCACCTTTCCTACAAAATAATGAGAGAATTGGTCGAGTCGTCAAAATCTTCTTCAGCTCATCAAAAGCCCTTTGCTGTGCTGGACCCCAAATCCACGCTGCATTCTTTTTTAGCAACCCGTACAGATCATACGTGACAGACGCATAGTCTTTAACAAATTTCCTGAAATAACTAGTCAAACCTAGAAACATCCTAAGCTCGTGTACATTCTTAGGTTCTATATAGTTGGCTACAGCATCAATTTTCTTACTACCAGGCCTAATACCTTTTTCGCTGATCTCGTAACCAAGGTAATCTATTTGGTCCTGCAAGAAAAAACACTTATCAAGATTTAACGTCAATTTAGCGTCCCTTATTATTTCCAAAACTATCCGAAGTAGATCGAGGCCCTTCTGTTCTGTTTTCGTGGGTAGCAATAGATCATCTATAAAAGGAAGCACCTTATCATGACGTAACGAAGAAAATATCTTGTCCATAAGTCGCTGGAAAATTGCTGGGGAATTGGCCAAACCGAACGGCATACGCAAAAATTCATAATGGCCCTCAGGCGTAACAAAACCAGTTCGGTGGATTGATGTCTCCGCTACAGGAATCTGAAAAAAACTTTGCGACAAATCAAGACTCGTAAAAAGTTTCTTCCCACCTAGTTTCTCGATCTGTTCTTCTATGATGGGCAAAGGATATTTATCTTTGACTGTGATACTATTTAATTTTCTAAAATCCACACAAAACCGATAATCTCCGTTCTTTTTCCTAACCAATACTATTGGACTGGCATAATTAGACGACGATTCCCTAATAATACCGTTGGATATCATATCTTCAATTTTTTCTCGTACTATTGTCTTTTCTGAAAAAGAAAGCCTGTAAGGACGATAACAAACCGGCTTATCCGAGTTAAGTTCAATATTCAATTCTATTTTGTCAGTCCTGCCTAATTCTCCTGTATCTACCGAAAAACAATCCGAATATTCCTTTAAAATCTCTATCAACTCTTTCACCACCTGTGGATCTCCGGATCCACATTTGATTTTTGTTTTATCAATGCTCATGATCGAAACAAGATTATCTGTACATTTACCAGGGGAACAATCCATTTCCCGAGTAACCAATCCACGGGCTATAACCTGGTCTTTCTGGAAACAAATCGGCTTTTTACCTGTATTAACTATGTAAATGGCCTGTACCGGAAAACAATGCATAGAAGCAGGAATGCTATAGTTGTAACCATTATAAACAATTGTACGAGTATCTACAAACACTAGAGTTGACTTGTCCATTTCAACATTATTGTGGGTGTCAACAAACAAGGATGAATAAGCTGGAACGACAGTTTCTGCAGAGCACAAAATGTTAACCTTATCTGCACATGTACCTACTTGCAAAGAATTTATTTCAAACGATTCAATTTCCTTTTCATCTCTATATGCATATCCTAACAAGACGGTAGTACCACTAATTGTAAGCTTGAATTTTTCATTGTTCAAAATAGGCTGTCCAATAAAAACGTCAGCGCGGTTCACGGCAGCGTCGACGACAACTGCGTCAGAACAAACCCTAATTTCATCTATAACGAACTCTAATGATACCTGTCCGTGAGCTTTAATTGGTGGTCCCCCAAACCCGTTGACAAAAACGACACAAGGTTGCATAGCAACACCAAGTTTTAGAACACAATCATGAGTGATAAGGTTGACTTGAGCCCCCGTGTCTAAATAAGCGGTACACTTCAAACCATTAATCAAGACATGTTTAAAATAACATTCATTTACCTGTATTTGTACAATGCTGACTGCCTTTTTATAACACTGCTCCTTTTTGTGGTTAGTTTTCCCGCAGATTTCGCATTTTATAGCGTTAGGATTGTTAGGGCATGATCGGACAACATGCCCCGTCTTGCGTGACTTGCGTTCTTTTGGATCTCTGATTGTTTCTTTTGAAGACCCTGATGCGGAATCTCGACCTCGAGGAACGTTTTTCTGACTTTGATTTATTTTCTTGTCGTCGTTCATGCACAGAAAGTGAGAATAAAGCTCGCCTGGGGTTTTATAGTTACCAGCTCTTGCAGAAGTCTTCATGTGGAACGGCAGTCCCTCTATAATACACGACACCGCTTTCTCTCCAATGATGTCACATTTATTTAGCATGGTACATTTCGAATAAAAATAATGAGTCATTGTTTCATTAAACAACTTTTTCCTATTCAACATTTCCCTCAATGCGTCTGCGTAATCTATGCTTTGAGGGAACGCTTCCAGAATTTTTTGTTTCCATTCCGGCCACGTAAATTCATAGCTTCGTAGTGCACCATGCCACAACTTCGCTAACCCAACAAGACGTGCCTGCATGTAATAACTTTTAACGTTGTCGTTCCACCCATGTATGGCACCTAGTTGCTCTACTTTGTTAAGCCACTGAGATGCAGGTAGCTCCGGTTTTTCAGGATCAAATTCCGGTATTATATCTGGCTTAACCATCACACCCGAATAATATGGAAATGACCTACCGGGTTCATTTGAAAAGCCATGTGGAGAACGGCCTCGACGGTCCCGGACTGGTGGTGAACGCCCCGGTCGCCAGGTGTCGCGGGAGCAGCTGCGTCGCTCCTGCTGCGGTCGTTCCCCCCGCCAGCGACTCCGTCTGACAGGGCTGCGGGACCGGCTGCGAGACCGGCTGCGACCCTCGGAACTCATGCCTTGCCTGAGAACTGCTCCAGATCACGATCCCACTTCTGAAAAATGTTACACCTATTAAAACATTTATATCAAATAAACAACGATAACAGTTTAAAGTGTGTATTTAATTACGTCCTTCTAGCATGTACATAGGTAGGTATGATTAAGAAACTTATTGGAACCTCATAAAATAATAGAATCTAACCAGTTAATCACAATATACTATTGAAATACAACTCCAGTTAGAAGATACAAGTTATTAGAGCCTAATTAAACAATATGATTTAGCTAGCCAGCTTTAATCCCATACTATACAATTTAAATAAAACTCCAAGCTACACCAAAGCTATTCCCAAGAAACAAAATACAAATTGCCCATAATAGCGAATATTACATTTAAATGAGTACAGCGAGAACATAAAGATCAAATAAGGGAAATACTTATCTTCTGGTTAAACTAACAGTAGCTTACACCCTGCTTGTGCGAGATTACAAAATTAACTGACTACCCAATCTCCCGGCAAAACTCGATACCTCGTTATTCTTTCTTCAGAATCAATTCTCCATCCTGATTGGTTCGCGGTGGTGGCGTGATGATATCGTCTCCTGATTGGTCGACGCCCGACGTTAGTACCCCAAACCTCCACCGATGGCAGCGCCTTTTGCCTTGATGACAACAGCTCATCGTGTTTCTACGCGTACGGTTGCGACATCTAGCGCTTAATATGTTGAATTATGATAATATACATATGCCCAAAGATCAATTTAAGTAAGTACCTGTTACAAAATCAATAATTTACTTACTAGTATCAAAACAGTGAAACCCTTTACGTTTTTCCGTTTTCTTAGCTCAGATTAACACAAAATAATGTCATTCAGGAAAATTCTCTTTGAGAAGTTTCCATCGGATAACAGTTGCGAAGGGGTGGTTTACATTTACATAACATTTAATATTCGTTTCCTTTGTAAATTAAATAAATTGAGACAATACCTAAATCGAATAAAATTCTGTGGATTGATTGAAAGATTCTTTATTTTTATCTCAACTGCTAAAGATTCTTTGTTTTTTGAGTCTTGAGTATCTTTTATTCTTAACCGACTTCAGGAGGAGGTTATCAATTCGTCGAGTTTTTTTATGGTAGTAAACGGACCTCCTCAATAAATGAGAGTTTATAACATAACATCACGCCGGTACGCTGTAAACGGGCAAGCACATATGAACCACAAAAAAGTGAGAAAAAAAACTTTTTAACAAATAATAACACCGCCTTCAACAAAAAATAAAACACGAAAAAAGTGAAATAAAACAACAAAAGTCACCGACTTCAGAAGCATTTTTTTCTAGAGTTTAATTTTTACTAAGTCGGTTTTATGTTTTGGTAAAAAGTTTTTTAAATAAATATGCTTGGAAAGGAAATTGGCGATATGTGGGTATTCTCTATACAAAACTTTCGGCTAATACAATTTACAGACGTGATGTTACAACCTGTGCACCTTTCGGGTATAACACAGACGAGATGTTATATTAGGTTCGGACAGGATTATTATGTGGGTGTGGTTATATTACTATATATTATAGTAAGATTGTATTTAATAGGGTAGGTATAAGGTATACCGTTACACCTCAGCCTTACCCTTCGAGGAGTACCTACAGGCGAACGAGATGTAATAATTTTGATTTTAGATTTTTAGGGTTCTGTACCCAAAGGGTAAAACGGGACTCTATTACTATGACTTCGCTATCCGTCCGTCTGTCTGTCACCAGGCTGCATCACAAGAACCGCGATAGCTAGACAGTTGAATGGATCATGTTCATGGATATATGGAATCCCGTACCAAACTGCATCAACATCAATCTGTGTTTTTTATTGTCTACATTTATCATATTATTATTAAGTCCTACAAAAGTTCTTTTTGTAAACTAAGTCAGAGTTTCGGAGTAATTTTATAAAATACAAAATAACCACAAAACCAGGCAAGCAGATATTGTAGGTATATGTGAAGTCAGCCGAACTGTCAAAATCAACTGACAGATCTAACAGAACGATTTTTGAACTGGATGTGAACGCCTTTTAAAGAGAGTAAAACAATAGGTATTCATACTTTTATACTTTAAATTAAATTCCCGATTCAAAAATCAAACCCCAGCCGCATAATGTCGTTAAAAATTATTAAAATAATTACTATAACATTTTGATCTTGAAATTTGAAAATTCGTGGTACGAGTTTTGGTCATTGTCTTTTCACGAATAAGGTATTTTATTAAAAAAAACTATTAAGTCCGTCAGATAGATTTTCAAAAAATAATGGACACTTATTTTTTTTATTTTTACACTTAAAATAAGATAAAGTCGATACAGTGCTTCGAAAAGTCGTGTCAAGTCGTGTGACGTCACAGGGTTAGTACCTTTTTACCCACAAAGTGTCTAAAACCCCCACTCATGATCTTTGACACGTTTTATTAATTTAATAAAACAAAAAACACGTATCCAATATTATTCGATAATCTAACAGACAAACTTATTAGACTTTTTTGGTGTAATACCCTATTATGTATTTCTTTTGCCGCTTTAACAACAAATACTAAATATAAAATTAAAAAAATATATAAGGGCCGTTTGCCGTTTTGGTACAGAACCCTTCATGGGCGAGTCCGACTCGCACTTGGCCAGTTTTTTTTAATAATAATTCAACATCTAAAGATCGCATTATTGAAATCACGCAATTATTAATCAGGGCGCCAATCAATTCACCTGTCCACAACAATTACCACGGCTTAATTAATTTATCAATTGTCAATATGCAATCGAATTCTCCAATTACTTCACACTCAAATCAGTTTGTCAGTTTCCCGATGCAATTTCCAACGAAATATAAGAGTAACAGATGGTTTTAACAGACCATTACTTTTTATAACACCTCGCTTTTTTATAGCCGCGATATGTAGATATAAGGGTGACATTGATAGCTCTTAAATTCACGAAAAAAACTGAACTGAATGATGAGAAATGCATAGGTGATAACACCAGGGTGGTTCTATTTTGGCGCAAAACTATCTAGTACCTATAAGTTTTTAAAGTGACATTGTCGCTTATACATATTGTGTTATTATTACGGGATATTTATGTTGTTTACACGAAACAAATAGTATATAATTATAATAATATTCCACAACTATCACACAACGCCATCTAGTCCCAAGCTAAGCAGAGCTTGTGTTATGGGTGCTAGACAACTGATAAACATACTTATATATTTCTAAATACATACATATTATAGATAAATTACACCCAGACACAGAACAAATGATCGTGCTCATCACACAAACATTTGTCCTGGGTGGGAATCGAACCCACGACCTCCGGCATAGCAGTTAGGGTCACTAACCACTAGACCAACAGGCCAGTCAAACATCTCGTCTTTACACCTGAAAGGTTAGACAGTTTCGTCAATTATATTGAAGTCGGTAATAGGGAGCGATTTTATTGCCATCAACGGAGCAATTCCAGACTATCCGAAGTAACTGCTACTGAGAAATTCTAATAATAGTCACACTTATTTAACTGATCCTTAGAAACAAGTCGGTATTTATTTGTTGACTAGTTGAAGAGTTGTTTGGTGTGTTAAGAAAATTCTAGAACATAATTTTCAGAGCTTAATGGTTGAACTCCGAACAAGTCTCTGAGGTCAAGGGACACTTAACGGTGTCTCAGATTCCTTTTAACCATTTTGTGTTACTTTGTAAAACGATTTTAAATTTGTATTCGTAAGTTTCTAAATATACCTACCAAAATACACAGTAATACCTGCCTATTACTGACCCATTGCAAGGCAAATGCTTCTTCTCATTCACAGAAGGCATGACCTTTAGTCACCACCATGATCTGACTTGTACCACAGAATACATAATAGTACTACGTACTTATACATTAAAATAGGGAACTATATTTTCTATCACCAAAATTTATATTTGTCATCAAGTTGTATCACCTAATAAATAGATATATCGCCACGAAATATTTTCGTTCTCAGATAAACAAAAATTGTTCCCAGGTATGAATTATCAAATTAATGTTAATATATGTGTAAAATAAGAGATCGATAACCAATAAAATTATATTGCATTACATGAATATAAACTTCGTTCTTATAATAATAGTTTTATTACATAAACAATAGTTTTGTGCCCAGAATGGTAGATCTGTCACCAAATAATGCTGACAGAAACCCTAACCCTAGAGGGTCGACGTCAAGGTCACCCCGAGGTTCGGTTAGTTAGGTTCCTTTAATCCCTGCAGACAGAAATAGGAGCCCCGTGCAGCGGGGCTCCTTCGACCTGCTGACGGAAAGTTAAGTTTTTTTGAAATTTAATGAAAATTTCTGGTGACATAATATATTATTATGATATATTAGTGATACCTTTAAATTAGTTTGCTTATATACTTATTAGGACAAAACTATTATAATACATACAAAAACATTTATTTGCTACTAGAGCCTATATCTCCATGATTTTAGGTGATTTATTGTGGAATTGATTTAATACTGTTTGGAGACTACGTTTTGATGACAAACCTACTATTTTGGGGACAAACCCTATTACTTAAGAAACACAATACTTATTAAATTGGCGATAGCTTAAATGATACCCATTAAAATAATATAAACTGTTGTTCCAAGGTTTCATAAATTTTGCCCTTGACTTTACACTACAGGCACCCGGCAGGATAGTCCGGGAGAAGGCAATAGACAGCTAGGTTACCCAATGACCACACGATAGAGGAATATATTTGAATCTGAATTTTGAATTTTAAAGAAGCAGAAGTAAATCCTACCTGTTGACCTGCGAGATGCCACCCACCAAAACAAAACATACATTATCTTCACAATTTTCTAATGAAGTTCCTCTGCAAACGAAAACTCATAGAAAACATTACTACGGATACGGAACGTTACACTTATGAACGAGAACGCTTGTACAAATGTACAGTCGTCCTATAAATAACTGAATAGTTGCGTAAGCATAAGAAACGGAATTCACTGAGTTCTTGACTTTATAAACAGGACTGTTTTGTTTTGTTCGCCACGGTTAGGGTAGCTGCCTCGGGCGAGTATGTCTTCTGATGTTCGAGGATACAACAGAAACCTTATTTTTTACTTTACCTGGAATTTTAAGGGTATTATTCGATTGCTTAGAAGATAACATTGACAATATGATATAGAGGAAATCTTGTAAATGAGTGGAGGATATTGCCTCAGGGTCTAGATGGCGAAGATGTTTGAAAACAATGTGGGTTACGAGTACATTGTTTTCAAACATCTTTGTGTTGGGATCAGCCTATTAAATAAATCTCTTGTGTTCTTTTTAGATTCGACTTCGAGGAAGTGATACTTTGTTGTTGTAATGAAGGATCATGTTTGTTTGTCATTGCTATATCTGCTAAGTCTCACAGGCCCCACTGTTACAGAGGACATTGAAAATATTCTCCAAGACTGTTGTTCTCATCCAACAATTTTCACGTAGAGTTACTTATTTTATGTACAGAATACTTGATTGACTGGCGGCTTCGTGAAGAATCCAACCAGAAGACACGAATTATATAATTTCATCGATTGCTCGTTCACCTAAACATGAGCCAACTCGTACTCAACCATTACCATTTACTATTACTTTTACCAGTTACCATTGTCTTATATCTAAGTGTTTAAGTGATTAAATATAGGTACAGTTATTTCACATACAATACGAGACTTTAACTTCTACCATATTTATCCTGGCAATACGGAAAAGGAGTTTTAGGTCACCATATCGCCTGCACTACTTTTTACATGTAAGGTCATATTTATAAGGGCGAATCCGTTGGTAAAAAGCGCCAGATCTCCCTGTGGTCATGTCGGATCGCAGTCCTACTACGAAATTGAGGAATATAAGAGTGCACACATTTCAGCCGAAGCAGACTCACTGCTGCACATTGGCCTCTCCAAAGTGTCGCCACACTGACCGGTCCCGTGCGTCTCCAGGTATTCGGTTTACCTAGTGGGAGGCCCTCCACCGCAAAGTCTTTTGGTTCGCGTTCGCCGAAACTGAGCGTAGCCCTCTCCATTGCTTGCCGCCTAGGGAGCTTGTCTGCCTAGACTGGGGTTACCAACTCCCATAAGATTGGCCCTCGTCATGATCCTTAAGACACCCTAGAGACTCTAATTAAAAGATAATATCCTAAATGCTAATCCATAGTCACCGTAGTCATCGAAAACTGGCGGGTGCGGGTTTGTCACAAGAGACAAGCGCGCCGGGGGGCGGAGCACTTAGATTTACGACCAACAACTTGGTCCGCACTTAATTTATGACAAGAAACTTTCCTAGCGCGTAAATAATAGTGTTCAGACGAATTAGCAAATTGCTTGACGACTTGCTAGCCATATTTTGACGGTGCGGCCTGTTCAATGTTACCCTATAATCTTGCTGAAAGTAATTAATTTAGGCACGCCTCAGAAAATTTGAATTGAGTTAGGTTTTCTAGAATTTAGAAGGTAAAGTCGTATATCCTATACCTATGTACCTACTTGTGGGTTTTGTTAGGGTCGACGTCTTCTTTTCGAATTGATGACTCAGATTTTGTCCAACCAATACGTAACTACCTGGACAGCTCTGTTGTTTGATTAATTGAAGTCCTGGAGCGCGCAGTTAGTTGTATGTTGGCAAAAGAGGGTGTAGACATTGTATCCGAGTTGGGTCGATTAAACCCCATCTAGCCACTTGAATCGTCCATGAATTAGTGAGTAACCTTGAAATTTATAGCAAAACATGATTATCTTTAATCATGAAAACCCTATAAAGTCAACTTAACCCTTAAACGACTCATTGGGGACACCCACATAACACCTATTAGATAATCTCTGGTAATACGAAATCGCTGTTCGCGAACAAGATAATATTAGGCTCGATATGATCTAACAATACCTTAGTTCTACCCATTATGCTCAAACTTTATCAATTAAATCGAAACTAATGTCTACTTACGTTGATTTACATTTCCCGCAAGCATTGTTAAAATTTCGAAAGCTTTCATAATAGCAGCTTTAACAATACAGATATAAGAATTATATTTCAATGAATATTAACCGTTATTGTAATTTAATCTTTATAATATTACAAAACCCGTGTTTTTCTTAAAAACACTTGTTTTGTAATATTGTTAACCATCACGCTACACTTGAGTGAAGGGCCGTCAAGAATCCTTCTTACGCCCCATCTCGTTAACAAACAAGATCTATTTCATTTGAAACAAAAGCTTATTAATAGCAGAGGAAAAAATACGGAAATTATTCAACCTTCAAAGCATTTAACGCTTAATTTCTGAAAGATAAATAAGCCTAAGGAAGTACCGTCACAAGTAATTAAATGTGTACAATAAGGAAAATTCTAAAACGATTTTCTCCTGAAATTTTTTTTTTTATAATGTGACAAGATAACTATTTCATAATAGTACGGTTGGGTACCAAAATACTACCTACTCGTATGTTCGTGAAAACATAAGACGCTAATTAACAAATTAGCAGGAAATCATTTTGGAATGTTTTTGTGTGTCGTGACTGTACTGACGGAAAATTTATCATTATCGAATACCATCCCTTACTCGTTGTACTTGAAACGATTTATGAATGGAAAATACAGCTTTGAAAAAACAAGATTCTATTAATATTCTTGGGATATTTATTATTTATAAAAGTCCAAAGCCCACGCACTACCTACCTTGATTCATTCAATTTTATTTATAAAGTGAATTATAATAAAGGTATCTGTTTTCTTTATGTTTCGTAGGTGTATTAGTAGTTAATTTGGGACTCGATCGTGACATAATATCAATCAATCGAAGTATAAGCACATCAGCACATTAGAAGATAAATTAAATATACACATAGATTCCCACGTGGGCTAAGCAGGGGTAACTCAAATACATTTAAATGTCTCCCATTAATTTTGTTTTATGTATGTATTTTGCGTTCAAAACGCGACACTTCGAAGCAATTCATTTCAGTTAAACCCCTATATTCACATAATGATGGCAATTTTCGAACAGCAATAAATTTTGCTTTCCTAGGTATATTAATATAAAATTCAGAGAGAAGTTGGCGTACTGAGGAGTACTCTCGCGTGTGTTAATTAACTCTGCATTCAGGCTTTCGTTTCTTTTTTTTAAATAAGAAACAGAAGCAGGCCGCTAACAAAGCAATTATTTTCTTTGCAAAATTAATTATTTCTCTTGTATTGGTGTTCTGTTCTCTCGCTTTAATTACCGAAGTGGGTGCTACGTGTTGCGACTTGCGACTAATTGACCGGAACGCGCACTAAAGTATACCGCCGCGACACAGGAGGAAAAGTCGCAGTAGCCCAATCAGAACTAATCAGGCTATTGGGAAAAATAATTACTCTTATAACGTATATACGACCATTGAACCGGGAAATTGAAGGGATTTAGTATTTGTGTATGTCGCTAATGTTAATGGCATTTCATTGATCATAGAAATATACATGACCAACCAAATACACACTTGAAAGGAAAACGGTACTGTTTTCTTTTGTTCTCGGCTTTTCATTAGGAAAGGTAACCAGATTAATATTACGTTTGCGTATTACGAATGTATTTGCTTAGTAAACAGAATTTAAATTAGTGTATGTGTTGTGAAATGAACATTTAGAGTAGGCACTCCTGAAAAAATCTTATTTGCATACCTTAAATAAAAACACATAAACATTTTTTTTGTTTGTTCCGACTTATCTCCGACGCGGCTGAAACGATTTATTTTGACGGCACTTTTACTGGCAGATAGTTGATGTTATAAATAAAGGGTAACTTAAATTAGGCAGAATTAGGTACCATGCAAAAAATAATACTCTTGAAATTGTTAACAAAATTCGATTCAAATAGAGAAGTCATATTTATTATGTCTATAATAAAATATACTTATGCGAAACAGCCTAGGTACTCGGTCTACTGTTTATTTCAGTCTGTGGCGAGGAACAATTTTACCGAACAACAAGAGTCTGGCTAATGGAAATTAGCTTCCAGGGCTAATTGCCATGAATACGTTTAACATAAATCAACGGTGTTTTAAAAAACATGACGTGGGAGAAGGCACAATTTTTCGGGGAATAATACCTTTTTAATGGAAAATCTTTATCGCATGTTCAGTATTTGAATATGTAAATGTATATTTTTTACTTACTTTTCACGCATTTTTTTTCTGTAATAAATTATTTTGGTAATTAAAAGTTGCGACTAACTATTGTTGTTGGTGAGAAAGTTAGATATTTTGATGAATTTTCATATTTTATTCAAATCAAATTATTAAAATAATAATTCAGCTTCAGACTTTCTAAACAAATTGTGTTTTGTAAAATGATTTTTATCATTAACCTAGATGAGTGTCAGGATGAACAAAAGAAACAAAATAATATAATTTAAATTATTTTAATGGATTGCATTGTTAATATTTTTTTTACAAATAAATCGTAGTAAAATGTACAATAATAAATCAATTAGTCGTAAGCGTTACACTTAAGTCGACGCCGAATCCCAGAAAACTCCTCCCAAATTAATGTTGATAAATTGTATTTTTTATTAAGCCACAAGATTTATGAACTTCTGCGCCTTATTTAAGCTTTTTAATTTAAATATTATACTTTCTACGCGGCTTTACGAGTGGGTTGAGAGGTATCAGCGTTTCTTAAGACCACTTCAAGATTTTAAAGTTAAATTTTAAAAATGTTGCAGTAAATAGGCGGTACCTAACTCTCCTTTATACCAGTACATAATAACGTTTATTGGAGGTCGAAAAAACTCATTAATTATCGAGTTTTGAACTTCCGCGGAATTTTTTGACACTTTGAGAGTTTAACTTTCCTAATGGAAGCGATGGGCAAATAAGTTAGGGAACAAATTGATTACATTTACAATATGGACTTAAAATTGACAACATTTCTTAATTATATTCTTTCCCACTCGATAAGATACCGTTTCCGAACAGTGGGTTCCTGAGAAAAAAAGATCAAACATTAAAACAAAAGTTTCATTACAAACTGGACCTTACAAACAGCTGACGCTCTTCCACTAGTTCAAAACAAACGTAAAAAGTACAGACGCGTCCACAATTCACATCTACTCAACATGGCTCAGTAAACACAGCTCTTAACAGAAATAAAAATTAGCCGCCCATTTAAACTCAAATTACCAAAACTTAATTTACCTTTTTTTGTTTTTATACAACAGCGGTGACTGTACTCATTAATTTTTATTTCTGCTAAGCCTTGAGTCCATTCGAAACAATTTTGCTTTTCAATTTGTGTCTTAATTTTACGTATTTTTATTTTATTTTTAACTTTACATTCTACGATAATAATATCGCGGTTCACCCAAAAAGTTGAGTAAACTCTAGAAAACATTTTCAGTCTTATTTGCGAGCAATAATGAGCGAATGCATTGTTATTCGTTTTAATGTGAAACTAAAAAAATCTTAGCGTTTGAAAACGTAAGTACAATTTGTATTTCTCTGTATTCGGTTACCTCAAAAGGCAGACAAAAGGCCTTTAAAAAAACAGTTACATTATTACGTTAATTGGTTTTGATAATATATAAGTTTCGTTTTTATTTTGTTTCACATCAAAAGGATAACTTCGTTGTATTATTTCGAAGGGCAGTACACGATCTTAAAGTATATTTTATATCGTTATAATACTAGGGTCTTTATCATAATATAAGTAGTGCGTAGTTATAACTGCAGGTGCTGGTGTCTCGTTTGAACGCTTTTGAAGAAAGTTATAGAAATCTTGCTTGTATTCCTAGTTTAATGAGAAACTATGTAAGTGGATAAAAAGTATAGTTTTTCAAAAACGTTTAAATTCTTTATCTCTATTCAAAAACTTTCATTTTCCATTAGTGTGATGTTATGTTTAAATGATATAAAACAAATATAGTTACATAGTGTGTATAAATGCGTGTCCGTCCGTCACAACCTTACAAACAAAAATATAGGAAAAATAAACCTTATAATTTACAAGAATTAAAATATAATGAAACAGAAAATTACTGAAAGTAGTCAATATACAATTTTGTTTCTAACAAAATTCATAACAAATCTTAAGTACATTGCCTTTTCTACCATTTTTTTGTTTTTGCGTTTTCTGGCAACACTGGAGTGATTCTTAACTAAGCAACAGGCTAAAGCGTATCACGCTAAGCGTTGCCAACTAGAATAATACTTGCTTCAGATCTAGTTGTTCTCAACACGTTAATAAATAAAGTAATCATAAACTTGTCTTATAAATAAATCAAACCGTAGCAATTTCAGCTATTCGAACAAAATACTTCAATCCACAGTCGTAGCAAACATGCTTAAAATCAAAACATCGGAATCTTCAGTATCAGTGCCCTAACATTTGATACTAAATAATCACAAATACCTACTCTAAGTAAATGTTATAAATATATAATTTTGTACTGTAATAAGTCCGTACACTTCGATATGGCGATAAATGATATCACATTCCTCCCTCAAAAATTTTGTTTCTACCAAAATGGTAGCAATTATTATACCGGGTCAGCACTCGTTTTGATTGTTATCTATATGAGATAAGTTATTGAGTCTATTTTCACACGTACTGTCGCGGCGCTGGGCCATTCTTCCTTGAATGGGGTAGTGTATCCTCATTGTTCCCGGTGTTGTTATTGTGTAAAAATGACATTTCTACCCCTGCGTCGCCTCCCTAAAGAAAGAAAACATTTTGAAAATATGATCTACGTTAAAATCTTATAATATGTACTTATCAATCAAAATTCCTCTGACTCCGACTACTTTCATTAGACGGAGGATTTAGCATAATTTTAATATACGGAAAATCACTAAGACAATTATTGTACTTATGACAACAAAAAATCAATGTCAAGGTAAGATAGTGTTCTCGAAGATTGGCAACTTATAAGAGATATTATTCGTTTCAAGTACTCGTAATTTCCTCTCAATTGGCTGTCTTACCTCAGAATGCATAGGGTTGGCCGTAATAGTGATTGGCACTTTAGCGTTGGCAGGGATGTAGCCGTTGGCCCCACCGCTCTCTGGCACGGAGCCTTTCTCTTCTGTAATAAATCATTCAATGTGTTTTGACAGGCCAGCTTTGAAGTCGGTATTATGACATCAATGTTGGTATTATGTGATTCTATTGTTAAGGTAAGCGATCTTGACATTTCACGGTCGGACGATCTTTAGATGTTTTGACGTTTAATTAAATTTTGATGCATTTACAATTATTCTAGCTAGATGGGTTTACATAGACTGAGATGCCTCGGGGCGAATTTACCGCGTAGATCTTGGTTAGCGATACGTAAGTCAGACGCGCGGTCGGTTTATTTTGTATTTCAGGATTAAGGTTACCATAAACGATAGGTTATGCCTGTGCATTCAAACAGTACAGGCATGCATATCGTGTGTCAGAGAAAACTGTGCAGTTACCTTGGCTTGTACATGCAACTTAGATAATGTCAAAATAAACTCAATGGAACTCGGTTTGGCTTGCTTATTTAAAACTGCCATGCATAACCTATCGTCTATAGCGTACCTAACGAGCAGGCCCAAAATATATGTATGCGGTTTTTATATTTTCGTTCAGCCAGTTCTAACCCGTCAGAACGGTTAGAAACCTTCGATCAGTGTAGACACTCCAAGCGCGATACGTGTTGTGTTTCCATACACTTTCGAGTGTTTGGGAACTGATCGAGCGGAGTAGCATTCAGTAGCAAAGTAGATCGCTGTGTCTGGATCTTACAAATTGATAAAAAAACACGGTACTTAAGTTCTGGACCTGCTAAAACTAACTTTCACCCAAAAAAAAATATAGTAGCAAAGCAATAGTCACTATCAGTAGTAGGTCTCCTAGCCCGGCGACACAGCAGCAGCGCGATGGCCAGCAGCACGAGCAGCGCCGCAGCGCCCAGCGCGCCGCCGGCCGTGACCAGCGCGCGACTGGCGCCCGCGCCGCGGCTGCTGGGCGCGCCCGGGCCCGGCGCCGCGCGAGCGCTGCCCCCGCCGCCCGCTGGACGGACTGTCTTCGCTGTCTAAGGAGTACGGACAAAATAGGTACAGTACGATCAAATTATCTTGGCAGGTCTGAACATAGGCTCTGCGAACTTTTGCGCATGTATACTCGCGAAGAAAACTGTTATTGCCTGATAAACACATATACGATCAGAAAATACCTAATACAGTGAGAAAATACAAATGAAATAAATATCAAAACACTTTTAGATACCTAGTCTACATTTTTAACTCCATTTTCTTTTTCCCCTTTCATATACTGAGTTAAATCGTAAATATTTTTTCACGCCTTGCTATTTAAAACACTACTATACTTTGGTGGCATATTTGACGAAATAAGTGCCCACTAACTTTTCTAACAAATAATAAAAAATAACAGTAATATTAAAAACAACAAACAAAAACACAACGAAAACTTTTCTAATCGAATGTGCTCAAGACAGAGATAGCAACACAAACACCAAACAAATGCTGTCGTGTGACTGAGATATAATACCTCGTACCGAATATTGCCGAACTTGCACGAAGGTCACGAAGTTAACAAAAAGAGATGTGCATGTGCATGTGCAATGGGTGTCGTTTAATCGATTATTATTCGAATCGATTGAAATTAAGTAATAAAAAGATGTTTCTATTTAATTTTATATTGAGGTTTTAAATATTCGTAAACATTCGTTATTCAAGAAGTCTGTAATAGATTTCTAAAATATAAGTAAATCATGTCTTTTAACAGAGGAAACATAAAGTTACTATACATTTTTTTTTTAATAAAGACGAAAACTCAATTATTAATGATTAAATTCACTTTATTAGTTAATGTATTCACTTAAATATCTTCTAAACACTAATAATAACGTATTCCAAATAAAATTAATCGATTACGATATTTGATCGTATAGAGGATTGATTGTGTTTATGTAAGGTGCATCTCTAGCCTATACTCCGCCCCCCGAACTTCACCTCATGTCACCATTTGGTTCCTAATAAATGTTACTGCGCAGCGTTCTGCACGAAGTTCGGACCTGCCAAGATAATTTGTTCGAACTGTAATAACAACACATAACAAAACATCACGCCTGTAATCCCCGAAGACACAGGCACAGGTGTATCCATATTAGTACACCCACACTTCGCCAGTTATGTTAAGTCTCATGTAATAGTGGTAATAGAAAAGTGTGGTATTTGTGAAAAGTCTGCTAGGTCTTGCGCGTGAGTCAAACATGAACTACGTTTGAGTGCAACCAAATAAAGGATGTAAAAGTACCTTTAACGTAAACGAAAGGCCCTAATTCTCCCCACCACTGCGTTCATTTTTTTGTTCTAGACCATACCTGGAAACTCCCTAGTTATGGAGATATTGGGGGGTCAAAGTCCCAAATTTTGCACAGCTGTTTTTGTAAATACAGCTATATTTTCAGGTTATAACTCATTCCCAGCAAAAATTTTTGCATAGGGACTCTTAGTTTGATGTACATAATGCTTGGTTGACGTATGTGTGAAGGGTTCATTTACACCCTGTATTATGTCAGTTAATTATGAATAATTCGTTGTTCCTCTTTCAAAGGGAAAATATACTGGTTTGATTGTACCATTTCTGACAAACAGTGACCCCACATTTTTTTTTCACATCCAATATGACAAGCTGCGATTTTTTTGTCCACAAGTTTTTGCTGGGAAACATCTTTTTTTTGTTGATTTTTACAGAGTCTAACATTCCTGTATCCCAAAAACTTACATGATTTTATCACTTACTTTGATAGCACTGAACTCCGAAGCAGCTTGTGCCGTATACGCCTGCAGTTTAATATCATAGCTGGTGTCGGGCGAGAGGTGTGTCAGCAGGAGCGCGCGCGGTTCTCCCGACGTTGTCACCTTCTCATAGGCACCGGCTGATGATACCGCGCGGTAGTACACGTAGAAACCTTCCGCTTCTACTTCTCCGCCGCTTGTCCACTGGGAAAATAGGTATGATTGAAGACTTATGCCGAAAAAATGCATACGAGTAAGTAGGTAGTCAAGTTTTTACAAACAAACAAAAACCAATTTATCTCTGGTCTGTTCTGTCTGCTGAAATGGAAGAAAGGGGAAATTATGTTTTTCCTACTCTTCCGCGATTCTTTTATGATTAATTTCGTTGCGGCACTCAAATCAGTTAAATCGTTTCCCCGGGACTTCGTCGAGCTTAATTGTCTCGGCGCTCTTGTGGTCCACTATTGATTCTGGTTTTCAGAAGTTAGGGAAATGATTATTAGGGAATAGCGTGGCAGGCTTGTCCCTAATGTAACCAATACATCAGTCATATAGCTTGCTCAGACAATTGCTAAATTTAAGTGGCAATACACCCGTGTATTGCCACTTAAATTTAGGAGGAATGCTGAAAGTATAAACCGTAAAGTTCAGGAGTGGGGATCGCATACAGGGGCGTCAATTGTTGGAAACCCTTCTCGCTTCTGCACACCTCTGACAAAATTTTCGGAGAATACATACATCCTCAATCCAATCCACTTCACACCCCTCGTGTGATTAGTCGAACCTTCCACATCCTCGCCACTATCGTCTTCGTTTTGCTAGTTGGACACCAGATCCGTGAAGCAAATGAAAGCGCTGAGCTTGTAATCCAGGTTCGATTAAACTGCTGCCATGCAAACCTGCGTTGTATAGTTTAGGTATTTAGGTATATACTCACAGTCCACTCCAGCTGTATAGTGGTAGGAGACATGGGTACTGCACGAGATAGCACAGGCACTCGTGGTGCCTTGAACCCGCCGCGCTGAAGGTGGAAGCGCGCGCTACTCTTACCGAGCTTGTTGTCCTGGTTGGAGTATACGGCTGCTATGCGGAACCTGGGTACGACAATAATTTACACCTTAGCTATAGTGTAATTAAAATAAACGGACATCTAAAAAGAAGTAATTCTTTATAGGGATCTTCGATTAAGGTAAAAGCTCCCACAACGGACAAGTCTGGAGGAATCTTTACGAAAACGAGTACGAAACGTAAAAAGTTCCCTATTTTTTGTGTGCGGTGACAACTCAACTGAACTCAAAGCATTTATTTCAATTTAACCTTTATAGGCACTTTTGAATGTCAGAAGAACAATTCATAAAAACAAAACTACGAGTGCAATACGTCATTCCGAAATCCACCAAGCCGAATCACACGCCGCCGAATGCCAGCAACAACGAGCACCCCGAGCACGAAAGCACGCAGCGATGCACACCGCAACAACGAATGCACGAGACCCCGAATCACGGAACAACGAATGCACGCCGCAACGCGCAACCGCCGCCCCGCTACAGTCACAGACACAAGGCACAATAACTTGTGAAAGTAATGTAGTGCCCATTCCCTAGCGTAGATCTATGGAGAAGAAAGGGCAAAAAACTCCATGGACACTCTTTTTAATCAGAATATTGTTACAAAATCTTGGTAAATTACATCATTCATGTTGAGATGGTATATTATGTGAGAACTATGTAGCAAGACGTGCAAGTTAAGAGCGTCCGGAGTAAAAAGATATAATAAATAAATAAAATAAATAAATAAATCATGGCAACTACGAGATGACCAGTCTCCACTGACAGCGCCCGTTCACGACATTTAGTGGAACATGTGCGTACTGTACCTGTTTCGTCATGTGTGAGCCCATCATCTATTATTTGACTATCCCGTAAGTTCCCATTACCACAAGACCAACAAAAGTATGAAAATATCTGCTGTTCTTGAACATGTTTGCACTTAAATTGACAAATAACGTGTTCTCACAATCGGAGTATTTTAGACCGATGATGCCAAACATAAATATAGTAACAGAACCAGAGTAACAGTTTCGAGACGCAACCTCTGATATACCTACCTCGTAAACTACACTTTCTGAATCCTACGTGCAACAGTAGTTTAGTATGCAAAGGTGCACGCTTGAAGATGGCAGGTACTTACTTGTAATATTTCCCTGGAGTCAGTCCGTCGATCTGGTAGGAATGTATGTAAGCTGGTATGTCCTGGTTTGCGGTGTTCCATTGGGCATTGCTTGAGTTGCTCACCTCCCTATATTGTACCTTTGAAGAATGATTTAATTATCAATTAAGTTCTTATAATAAATCATAATGTTATATATATTTTAAAAAAAATAAACATACAAATTAAAAACACGACCAAAGTATTCCGCTTGGACTGCGGGTAGTCCTCTGGTTATCGCGGCCTCGACATAGAGGGCGAAGAAGGAACATGGGTGGTTTTTAGTCAGTAGAAGTCTGACACTCCCTTTCGCTCTGCCCAAGAGCGGGAGGGGTTATTCGATGATTTTACACCCACCAAAAAAAAAAAAAAAAGTATTCCGCTTCCACCCTCTACAGTCCACACCGTATCATACCATGGCCATGATATGAACGTATGAACCAAAATAAAATTGTTTGTATTGGAAAGTATGAGACTACGCCCAACAGCCGAATAGACCGTCCCATCATCGACCGAAGCAGTAGCGTGCGCAAAGCACGTAGCATATCATCATCATCATCAGCCAATAACGTTGCCACTGCAGAATATGGATAGGCAAAACAGTCTTGCCGACAATATTGTGGACGCTCTGTGCATGGCGATGGCACGCGACTGTGATGGAACGGTCTAGTAATCAAAAAAAAAAAAACATCGTTAAAACCCATGGTTATAAATAAAATCAAACTTAAAGTAATAGGTATAAGTGAACAAAATTAATAATTACACCTAATTCGATATACTTCGCATCTGTTGGACTCACTACGAGCGCCAAGTAGGTTCCTATAGCTCCACTTAAGTACAGACGTAGGCACTTCTGCTCTGCAAGCAAGTTGGTAATGTAATTAACCACAAGAAGCACTAAGATCTATCCCTTCCAAGAACTACTTGTATAAATAATAAAACAGATTGAAACGAAGAAGAAGGCTATCTTCACAAAGTGCTTTTATTAAATCCTTAGTTTCACGAATAATAGAATTAAAACGAATGCCAATTTGCCATCGTTAATTCCAATGAGTACTCTCGCTAGATGGCCCGTAGCCATCTCTCTCATCCACGGCTAGACCACAAAAACTTGCAGCTCGTAGAAAATGCTAACTTTTGTTCGCATTTCTGTCTATAAGGCACGGGCGACGGACCAAAAGCAACGACTTAAACCATTACTTCAGTCCCCTTTTGAGCATTTTATACAAGAAAATACGAGTTTTCAAGAAAATAATTATGAATCGGGTTGTGTATCTTGTTTGTGTTGAACTATCTTGGTTGAAAGGCTAGGTTTTTGCTCGTGGGTGACATAAAATGAGTCTGAAACTAGTTATTACATGAAATGGTTACACGTTAAAGCATGCAATGCAAGTCTCGTTAGAAAGCAGCGGATAAGAACACTAAACAGTCAGTTCACATTCAAAATGAAAGCTCGCGAGCAAGAAGTTGGCAGCTTCGTCTCACAACTAAGTTGTTAGTTTTTCGTGTGTATCTTTCAAAACTTTATATATTGGATGTATACATGTGTATATATATTTATTATTATATGTTAGGTATATATATTTTCTAATTTTTAATTATGTTTTACTCCTACCTTGTAATGTCTCTGCATAACTCTAAGGTAGACTGGTAGAAAATGCCCAAGGCTTTAACTCCGCCTTTGTACCGTTTTATTACGGATGGGCCTGTTGGTCTAGTGGTTAGTTACCCTAACTGCTATGCCGGAGGTCGTGGGTTCGATTCCCACCCAGGACAAATGTTTGTGTGATGAGCACGGTCATTTGTTCTGTGTCTGGGTGTAATTTATCTATAATATGTATGTATTTAGAAATATATAAGTATGTTTATCAGTTGTCTAGTACCCATAACACAAGCTCTGCTTAGCTTGGGACTAGATGGTGTTGTGTGATAGTTGGTGAATATTATATTATTATTACTTGTGCATAAAGTTTTAATAAATTATTGAATGCTAATTATAAGGCACCAGGATTGGTTTGAGGTGGCTCAGGAAAAGAGCACTTGGAAGGATTTGGGGGAGGCCTTTGCCCAGCAGTGGGACAGTAAAGGCTATTAAAAAAAAAAAAGGATAATTTTTGTTTAAAATTTTACTTTATTTATTTTTTATTTACACTCGAGAGCAATGAATCCGGGTCACTTAAAGAATCCTAAAAATCTCGGAAACTAAAAATGCTAGGTTAATGCAATAAATTGTATTTAATAGACAATGTAATACTCCTTAAATGAAGGTATTAAAACTTCTTAGTTATTGTAAAGTTATATCATAAAAAAAAACAAATTTGAAAAAGGGCCACTTTCGAAGATGGAACTACGAAATTACAGCATTTGGTTTTGCTTTTGTTTGTAATCTGTCATTTATGTGGGTACATAAACCATGTTGATAGTGCTCTATATTCATTATTCAAGCTGAAATTATGTCGCTTACGCCTGAAGAATGCACCAGAATACTTACAATGCTGGAAACCGGCCGGAGTCAGCGCGATACAGCCAGGACTGTCGGTGTGTCGCTGTCAACAGTACAAAGAGTTCTCCGACGTTACGAAGAAACTGGTTCTAACCTACGCAGACCAGGAACGGACAGAACCAGGTGTACCACAGCACGAGAAGACCGATACTTGGTGAACACCATGCTTCGAAATCGCTTTCTCACAGGAACTGAACTCACAAATCAGTTTCGACGCCTCGGAGGAAGTAACCCAAGTGCATGGACAGTAAGACGACGGCTTGCTGAATCTAACTTAAAACCCCTTAGACCTGCAAACGGCCCTAAACTGGAGCGTGGGCATCATATTTCAAGACTAAGATATGCCCAGAGCCACGTAAATTGGAGTATTGAAGATTGGTCAAAAGTTATGTTCTCCGACGAATCAAAATTTATGCTCTACAAGCACGATGGAAGACACAGAGTGTATCGAAGACCAGGGGAAAGATTCAAGCAAGCATGAAAGAAAAAGTAGCCTACGGTGGTGGGTCTGTACTTGTGTGGGCCGGAATTTCTTCTGAAAGTCGCACAGAGCTGGTGATCATAGAAAACGGCTCTTTAACTAGCGTAAGATATGTGGAAGAAATCCTCAATGATCACGTTGGTCCATTTATGGTCAATTTAGGTGAGGATGCTATATTTATGCATGACAATGCCCGACCTCATACAGGTAGGATTGTGAATGACTACCTTTAAGAGATGAACATTACTCGTATGGAGTGGCCAGCGCGCAGCCCGGATATCAACCCGATCGAGCATGCTTGGGACGAGCTAGGCAGATGCGTAAAACAACGAAACCCTCCCCCAATCACGCTTCGTGAGCTCAAAATTGCTCTCACAGAGGAATGGGAGAATATTCCCCAAAATCGTATAAGGAACTTGGTGTACAGCATGCCAAACCGCGTAAACGCAGTAATGGAAGCACGAGGAGGCAATACGAAGTATTAAAATTCAAGAAAATCGTAATAAAGTTCAAAAATTTCATGTTTCCTATTTTTGTTTTAAGGAGAGATCAGCAGTTTTTTTCTTTATGTAATTTTGTGTTAATAAAATGTACAAGGTGACTCATATTTTTTTTACTTTCATTTAAGGAATATTACATTGTCTATTAAATACAATTTATTGCATTAACCTATCATTTTTAGTTTCCGAGATTTTTAACATTCTTTAAGTGACCCGGATTCATTGCTCTAGAGTGTATTTACTGGTCAGGGTAATATAAAGACCGTGGACATAATATGTCATAAGGATTTTTCAAAAAACAATGGAAAATTACATTATTGATTGCTTCATTGGTCTAGTGGACGCAATCACAACCGCTGAGTATAAGATCCTGGGTTCGATTCTCAGGTCGGGCAAAAAGTCATTGGGGTTTTCCATCAGTAATTACCAAAACAAGCACCAGTAGATGGCAATAGTTTCGCCCCCTATTACATGGAACTTAAAAATAACTGGTGAAATGAGGGCGAACTATTAGGGCTGCGGGATGTTGTAAGAGATACCGCGGCCTCGACATAAAGGGCTAAGAAGGAACATGGGTAGTTTTTAGTCAGTAGAAGTCTTCTTTTTTTTTTGGCGTGTGGAAATTCATCAAATAACCCCTCCCGCTCCTGGGCAGAGCGAATGGGAGTGTCAGACTTCTACTGACTAAAAACCACCGATGTTCCTTCTTAGCCCTATATGTCGAGGCCGCGGTAACTTGTGAACAACCCGCAGCCCCGTCAGTAGAAGTCTGACACTACCTTTCGCTCTGCCCAAGAGCCGGAGGGGTTTTTTGATGATGTTCCACACGCCAAAAAAAAAGGGTGAACTATTAGGTACTCCTCTGCCAAACCCTTGGGGGATAACAGGAGATAATTTTTATTGTTTGTACAGTTTGTGGCATGTGCTAAATAAATATGGTTTCTTTCTATGTTATGGAAAATCACAATATCATTTAGATACCAAGTTTCATTCGTGCTGAAATGCTTATTAAAAGATAGGCTTACCTTGAAGAACCGTATAGTTAATCCTTGGTTGTCGTGTGACCATGACACCATGACGCTTTCATCATTCAGTCTGGTGACGTTCGGTCTCGATGGCGGAATCATTACAGCTGAAACAAAAACTTGTGTCACTACAACTGAATTCATTTAGACTGCTTTTAAACATCATCATCATTATTTAGCCGAAAGATGTCCACCGCTGGACGTAGGCCTTCCCTAAATGTCGCCACATTGACCGATCCCGTGCGTCTCACATCCAGCGGGTCTCCGTAACCTTCACCAGGTCATCGGTCCACCTAGTGGGAGGCCTTCTAACGCAACATGAGCATGTCAAGATTGATTTCTGATCATACCTTTATGTTTTCTAGGGTTCTTCCTGCTGTGCCTTTTAGGAGGTTGTAAGGAGTACCTCGTCTTTGGAACTTCAGCTGGATAGTCCTGTGCAAATAAAGAGTATTTGATTAAAATGCATAGATTACATCCCCACTTACGACAATCTCGATAAAAGTTTTTAGCTAAATCTTTAAAGCACGCAGAAACCATAAATTGTTGTTTGTTTATCCGCTGATAGTTAGCTTAAGCTTCGCTTACTTAGATTGGTCTTTGGGTGAATGACCAACCATAACATTTCAAATTTCTTCCATATCTCAGAAACACGTTAAGCAGTTCAGATAGCAGTCGTTACTGTAGCCACATAAATAACGCGATGATAATAATAATCAGTGTTTACCATGATATCATCATCATCATCAACAGCCCATTAATGTTCCCACTGCTGGGACACAGGCCGCCTCTCTTTGAGAGGGAAAGGGCTATAATCTACCACGCGGATCCAGTGCGGATTGGTATAAGTCACATGTCTTCGAATTTTTGGTTCTAAGTCATTCCGGTTTCCCCACGATGTTTTCCTTGACCATGATATTAAAGCAGTATTGTTTTATTCTTATTGCAGCATGTGAAAACCACAAAGCTATACAGGGTATCAAGCGCCATCTCTTTTCTAAACTGTAATGAGAATAATACAATACTGCTGTAAGACGTCGTGGTAGGAGCTGGCCTATTACTTATTCATAAACGAAAGAAAATCTCGCTCACTTTCGTAACGTCAATAACCCTCCATTTAGGTTTTGCCGCAGTCGGGTAAAAAAGATAGGATGAATGATTTGTCAAATCGAAGTGTTTGTGAATAAGGTGCCTTTCATCTTAGATGAGGACTTACCTGGTCGGATATCTGCAGTGGGACGACAGTGAGCATTCCAGCGCCGTACGCACAGCCGAGCGCGTTGCACGCGAAGCACTGCACGATGCCTGCGTGACGCTTCTCCACGTGCTCGATGAACAGGTCCGTGTCTAAGGATTTGATGAATACAGGTCATGTTAACGATCACAAAACCTGAAGAAGCCTGAGAATCTAGACAAATGGATAATATATAAGTAAGGGAAAGGAATTTCTACGCAGTGACATATTTAATAAGAGGTTGGAAAATAAATCATCATTTACCCTCTAATATTTTGGAAATGTATCTAACGACATTGCTACTCAATTAAAATTTTAATTTATGATGACTTTAATAACAATTATTAACCCAAATGTATGCATGTCACATTATTATGACTAAAAATTATGGATCTAAATTATTTATGTTAAGACCGAAATTGTACCAATACTTTTAGCAAATTAATTGATTTGATTTTATGAAAAATATGAAATGTGGGGATTTTGTAAAATAACACATTGCCCCACACTAAGAGTATCGACTGATGGTGGGTGGCAAGCAACCAGACCCAGAACCTCACCAGACCAGACCAAGACCAAGACCTTTAAGCCATACAAATATTTGTTCCGTTCGGGAATTGAATCCGTGACAAGTAGCGCAGCAGTCATTCGCTCAGCCACTGTGCGATCTCTTAACAATAACTGTCTTAGGCTGCAGTGAGGCTTATGTCAACCCTGTCGAAAATCTTTGTACCTTATAAGTACGTGCGTATTAGCTTTTCGTAATTACTAAACTGTTCGAAAACGGTAACCAAAAACCAACCAAAAAAATCTAATTAGTCTGTCAGATAGATTTCCAAAAAATTATGGACACGTATTTTTCTTTTTTCGCGTAAACAGAAGATGAAGACGATACAGTGCTTCGAAAAGTCGTGTTAAGTCGTGTGACGTCACAAGGTTAGTACTTTTTTACCCACCAAAGCGACGTCAAAAGCCTCCACTAATTTGATAAAATACGTACCCAATATTTCAATATAATCTAACAGACGGACTAATTAGATTTTTTGGTGAAATATCCTATTAGGCCTTCTTAAGCCCAGAGAAGAGAAGTTGCATAACGTTGAAAACACTACACTAAATGGATTTATAACGAAAATCAAAACTAGATATTCATTAACATTCGTTATCATTTACAGACTCAAAATATTTTGTATCTCTTGGTAATACGGATGAAATTGAAAAATAAAACACCAGACAGAAACACAGAGAGATTAATCTTGCAAAGACACATGAATGGGTCGCATTTGAATTTCATTTATAACAAAAATGCAACAGGTCTCAGTATTTATGTCTGTCACGGCCGGATAAACTACCGAACAGACAGAGGTAACAAAAAATAATTGATTCATGAGGTTTCATGCAATGGGTTAACAGAAATATTTACTACATTCAATTTATATGTATTTTATAAACACTGAAAATTTTTATCACTATTTCAGACATGAGGTAAATATTACCTAAACATGTGGTTATTTCATTCAAAGTATCTACAGTATTACACATGAGCTTTTTGGTAGCTTAAGTGTGTAAAAACGACGATACGGTTGACGCAGTGGCTGAGCGATTGGCCGCGATGTTGCGTATCGCAGGTTCGATCCCCGCACGGAACAAATGTTTGTGTGACCTGCAGGTTGTTTTTGTGTCTGGCTTTTTGTGTATGTGAGTTATAGGAAAACGTTTAGAATAAAGTTTTACCAACATCATCGTCAACACTGTCACTTTCTTGTCAATCCTTCGGATTCTACACTATTAAGTAAGTACACTTTTACAATCGACAAAATTATTAAAAAGATGAACTCTAATAACGAAACTACTCATCCGGATAGGTGAGCTTCATAAATGCAATCGAACCTAGGGCTATGCTTAGTAGTCGCGCGACCACTCAACCAAGGAGGTATCTAGACTCACACATACACATTACCACATGAACGAAGTCACGGGCAACAGTTAGTATTAAATAAACGTCGTGTAAAAATCATTCAATACTCACTGTTAGCCCTAATCCCCTTCTCACTCTTCAGCACCTCAGCATTAAGCACCCAATAGACCCTGGGAGCTGGTTGTCCGTAGCTAGTCCCACAGGTGGCATGCGCTGTACCACCTTCGTTGGGCGTGGACACGGAGACGTTGCCGTCCCAGTGTGGCGGCTGCAGGGCAATCACCTTCCAGGAGCGACGGACGCCGTTGGCCTTGCAAGAGTATACGCCCTAGAAAAGGAAAACATAATCAGTAGCCATCATCATTTCTTCTTTTTTTCCCGTTTCACCCTTTAGGTACCCAAAGGGTAAAACGGGACCTTCTTAGTAAGACTCCGCTGACCGCCCGTCTGTCATCAGGCTGTATCTCATGAAGCGTGATAGCAAGACAGTCGAAATTTTAAGATATTATGGTCATTTACATAATTGAACCTTCATAGAAGAAAAATAAGCAGTACACTGTTACTTTCAATTATCAAGTACTTTTCTACGTTACTCGTAATATATCAAAGTAAGTATTATCAACATCGTACATAAACGAAAATCTGAAATCTATCAATCCTATTCAACAAAAAAGATAAAGCCATCCCAAAAACCTTAAAGAAAAAGCTGCCTTTTACACATAAACAACTTTTATTTATATTACAAGAAGATGGCACTACTGAAAATCACTTCAAAGCTCTTTTCTACTCTCTCAAAGACTCGAAACACAATGCGAGGCAAACACAAAAATAAATTAAACACAATATTATAAATAAAACGCTTTCACATTTTATAATCTTTGAGATGGGAAATCTTTTTCAGAAAACATTAAAAAAGCAGTCTCTTGAGGCTCTGTTTGTATAATGTGTTAAGGCTGCCTTACGTGCCGAGGTTCAGTTCATAAAATATAATGAGAGAAGGTTTGTGCGGAGTAAGCAATTAGTAACTTGTTTAACTCTAGTTTACTGAAACTCAGACCTTGTATTTTATTTCCGAACCAACAAGATTGTGTAATTAACCCTAGTTAATCATTTTATGTCATCTAGACTGCATTTGCGTCTACTGCACCAGATGAAGCTCAGAATTGTACTGGATCTAGATCACCTCTCAGTGCGTGAACTACCCAACCAAACTAATCTACCGATTCTCATCATCACCATCATCGTTTCAGCCGAAAGACGTCCACTGCTGGACATAGGCATCCCCTAAGTGTCGCCACATTGACCGGTCCCGTGCGTCTCGCATCCAGCGGATCCCCGCAACGTTCTCCAGGTCATCGGTCCACCTAGTGGGAGTCCTTCCAACGCAACGTCTTCCGGTTCGCGGTCGCCACTCCAGAACTTTTCGGCCCCATCGGCCATCCATTCTGCGAGCAATGTGCCCTGCCCACTGCCACTTAAGTTTGGCAATTCTTCGGGCTATGTCGGTAACCTTAGTTCTCATGCGGATGTTCTCATTTCTGATTCGATCCCGCAAACTCCGAGCATAGCTCTCTCCATTGCCCTTTGGGTGACTTTGAGCTTGAATATCGATTCTTTTCATAATACTGCTACAGTCTGCATAACTATCTAGAATTCACATCAAGTAATAACTAACCTCTTTAGCTGCAGTAAAAGGCGACACCATCAGCATATGCTCGTTAGCATCCGACTTCAACTCTCCCTGTCCCACTAAACTCCAAGATATCTTCGGAGAAGGAGTGCTGACGGCTCCACACCATAGACGGAGCACCCCGTTGGGTTTCACTGGCATGGTCAGCACTTCTTCTTTGTCTACTACTCCTACGTAGTCCTCTGATTCGAGGAATCTGGAAATTGGTATTGAATTAGTATATTGGTTGAGGTAGGTACAAAATTGGTGAATTAAGGCTGTCACCGAACCCGTCGGGGCTGCGGGTCTCGTTGGGGCTGCGGGTTGTTGGAAAGAGATACGCAGCCTCGACACAAAGGGCTATGAAGGAACATGGGTTGTTTTTAGTCAGTAGAAGTCTGACACTCCCTTTCGCTCTACCCAGAGCGGGAGGGGTTATTCGATGGATTCCCACCCCCCAAAAATATGCTGTCACCGAATAGCGTCCAAGAACTAGAAAAATTAGTGTGGGTCGTCAAGCGGCGAGATGGACTGACCACAAAGCTAACCATCGTGTGTATCGCGGGAAAAACAAGGATGAGGCTGGCACAGGACCGTGGAGACTGGCACAAGAAAAGGGAGGCCTATACCAAACAGTGGGTGAATTCATGCTGTAGATGATGATGATGAGATACAAAATTCAAAGAATAATTTCATTTACAGACACTTATAAATCGTCGTCGATTAGCAGAATGCAATCCAAAAAATATCTTTGACTGTCCCGCACCACTTTCATTTCAATCAATGCCACTAAAGATCACTTAGATTAATTCCACCTATCTCCATTCTTCTAGCTACAGGCAAACCTGAAACATATTTATGTAATACTAGTGACCCGCCCCGGCTTCGCACGGGTGCAAAAAAGATACTAAAACCTTCCTCTTGAATCACTCTATCTATTTAAAAAAACCGCATCAAAATCCGTTGCGCAGTTTTAAAGATTTAAGCATACATAGGGATATAGGGACAGATAAAGCGACTTTGTTTTATACTATGTAGTGATAGTGATTATTATAGAGTTCTCATTTGACACATTTTACAACCAAAATATATTTTATTCTTAAAGAACGATGCAGTCCCTGCTTCCTCCTAACAAAGTTACCGTACTTTATTTATAATCCCAATATTTCTCGAACATCCAAAGTAAAATTCACGCGATACGGAAGACAAAGTTTCCGATCCCGAACTATCTGTACATATGCGATCGGACACGTCTCAAAATTTTGCGGTTTCTTGGTTTGCAGTATCAATTGAAACCTATTAAAAGACTTGCGGTCTCAGCCATTTGAAACTCAGAATGACGGACAACCAATCAAACTAAGCACGACAAAATTAAGATGATCTTTCATTATAAGGGAAGCTCATACAAAGCGAGGCCAGCTTGTACAGAGAACAAGTCATCATTATTAAATTGACTGGATGTATACGGTTTGAAAGATTTGAGAGTGATTTTCTCGCGGAAGAACTATTGCAACTTTGTGGAAAGATCTATTTCATTACTTTGTGGCCCCCAAAATAATATGTACAATCAAGAGCTTAGGAGAAAGTCACTTTTACAAGTCGCTTCCTGTATACATGTTAATCAAATAAAACATGGTCGCGACTTTAGAATTAAATGGCGATTGGCACAAAATTAAGGTGTGATAGGTGAACCCTTTTTTTTGGCGGGTGGAAAATCGTCAAATAACTTCTTCCGCCCAAGAGGGGCAGAGCGAAAGGGAGTGTCAGACTTCTAATGACTAAAAACCACCCATGTTCCTTCTGAGCCCTATATGTCGAGGCCGCGGTAACTTGTGAACAACCCGCAGCCCCGACGACGGGCCGATAGAAGAACAGGTGTATATATTTTAATAGATTGCTAATAATAGTAGATTACACATAAGCAAGCGTGCACCACCGTCGACCAGTTTTTAACTTTCGACCTGAGGAAAATAATATGAATTGCGTTAAAATTCGTAAAATAGTCACAGACGCAGTTACTATTATGAATAGTCCATTATTATGATCTGCTAAAGTGCCCATTTTAGACCCCAGGTAAAGCAGCAGTCAATTTATAAACCTACCAAAAGGAATTAAACATTCGATATTGGCACATTTTTTATTGGGTACATTGTGTCCCACTGCTCATCAAAGGTCTCCCCTTTCTCCTCCCTAATCGCTCTATACTCTGCGATTACCATGTTAGCCCCGCAAACATGATCAGATAGACACACCACCTATACCTCATTGGCAAATAATCAGCATAAACTAGATCTCTTTACATTACTAACCTGACTTCCCTACTTGCTTCTCGCTGGACCGTCAAGTGCGTCTTCTGTGCTATCTCCAGGGCTTCTCCGCTGAGCTCATTGGTAGCTCTGCAACTGTATGTCCCACTATCTTCAGCCGTCGCGTTATGTATCACTAGTACGCCGTGTGGAGTTTCTAGCTGCTTCCTCTTGCCCTGGAAGTAAATATCTAGTTACTAACGTCAAGAAGAGAGATTATGGTGGTCAAAGGTCTGGCTACGAAATCATAGGATTTGTGATCTACATCCATGTGTATCATTTTGCCAAAACAAGTGAAAGCGTGATCATAGAATCTCGTGAACCAATTTTTATTTTATTGGGACAAACCCGCCACACTATTCCCAAACCAATGCAAATCCCGAAAGCCAGGATCACCAGAAGCAACTAAGCTCCAAGACAATGGAGCTCGCCGAAGTCCCAGAGAAACTTTAACTGATTTGGACTCCGTTACGAAATTAATCAGAAAAGAATAGCGGAGTAGTAGGAAAAACATAAACATTTCCACGACCCACTGGCGGCCGATGGGATTCTATATTGATAACATTACGTGATGTTGACGGAGAAGACGCAGATAAGGTACTGCGTACGTCAAAGTCGAGCTACAATGGCTAGTGGACAGCCAGTTTTCATTCACAGGGAGCAAGCTTGAGTCCCACCAGTACGAACAATAAAAGCTGATAATTTTATGACGGCTTATTGTATTTAAACATAAAGAAACACACACCTAAGTAGATAGAAGCTTATAAAACTCCCTTAACCGGAAAACAACAAAGTTCCTATAAAGTAATCTAAAGATAATATTTGACGCGTTCTGTGTGTATATGTTAGCTGAAGAGTTTCAGAAGTGTAATCCAACAATGCATACATGTGATGTGTTTATCAAATCTTTTAACTTCCTACAATCAACCCTGCTAACTGCCTTACTTAGAGAAATTTAATGATTACTTAAGCCTTCACTTAGTAAAGGTTTGACATATTTTTGCATGACAAAGCTGACAAATCATTACTAAGTGATGGCCTAAGTAATCATTAAAGTTCTCTGAGTGCGGCAGTTAGTCGATCAATTCTAATAATTCGATAAATTACTATCAAGGATGTAGCTGGTGAAGGTTGCGGGGTTCCGATGTTAGCTTCCCTCTTTATAGGTGGTACAAAACGAACTTCGTTAAAAATATTCGCATATCGGTTCGCCGTTCAAAGCGACCACAAGTACACTGAAACATGCTTTGATTCTGTGAGATACGGGCTTAACTTAAAACTTTGTTTACTAACTATTTACAAACCAGCGCCTTCTTTGTGTCGAATTTCTTTTGAAATAGAAGCTTTTGTTCTGTAATATGTCAGTTGTTTTTGTCCGTAACGAAATGGGCTTACAGTGTTTTAGTTATACCTAGAACTGTCCCGTTCTTGGTTGTGGTCGCAAGCTCGACTGCTGAACTGCTGACCATGAGGTCCTAAGGTTGATTCCCAGTTCATGCAAAATGTTATAGGATGATTAATCAAGAATTTCTCAGTAGAAGCCACGGAGCCTGAATTTGTGCCCGATTTATGTCAATAGGCCTGCGTCCTATTACATGGGACTAAAACATAACTGGCGAAATGGGTGTGCTATTAGGTACACCTCTGCCTAACATACGCGGATTATAGGCGTGATGTTATGTTTTGTTTATGTCTAGAACAGAAGAGGCTATCCAGATTTTTAGTCACGTAGATTTAAATAGGTATAGGTTGATGACATCACGCTGCCAAATTATGGATGCAGTTACCGACTGTGTTAATCACACGATACATCTTAAAAATCCTATTTATGAATATGATTGGCTATGCTTTACAATGCAATTCTATAGATTATTTGATTACATGTTCAGCTATTGCAATAATCACGTATTCTTTGGTAGTGTTACATTTTCTTAGGATGACAATAAACGCTTCTCAGCCCGTGCTTTGCCGTAACAAATCCCTGTCTCTATCTCACATTTTTTGTTTCACAGCTGGAGCCACGAACCAATCATGGCAACCGCGACGTCACGGCTTTGTAGACGGGCCCGTGTAGCTATTATTAATTACCCACGAGCTGTTCATAAAACCGCAGGCTCGGAACAAAAAGGGCTAAGAAGGAATATAGGTGGTTTTTAGTCAGTAGAAGTCTTAAATTCCCTTCTGCTCCGTCCATCGCTTTGCTCCAAGCGGGAAGAGTCATTTGATAATTTCCCACCTACAAAAAAATCCTAACGAAACCTCACCTTAGAACCTTCCTTCCACCACGTGAGCACAGCTGGTGGTTCTGAAGTCGGCTCCTTACAATGCAGTATCACAGTGTTATGCAGTGGAGCTGTGATGACTCGCTCCTGTGATGTGATCGTACTGGGCGAGTTGATCAGCCTCGCCACCGTCAGACGGGCAGGCACTGACGTCAGACTGATAGCGCCGTACCATACCACGCACTGGAACAAGTAAACAATAACATTATTATCAATATTTAAAAATTGATTAAATATCACACTAATCACACTAATATTATAAAGGCGAAAGTTTGTGAGAGTGTGAGTGTGTATGTTTGTTACTTTTTCACGTAAAACTACTGAACGGATTTGGATACAGATAGTTTATAACCTGAATTAACACATAGGATAGTTTTTATCCCGATTTTATCTTCCCGTGGGATAATTTTCGGGTTGTAGCGGGTGAAGCCGCTGGCAACAGCTAGTTGATAATCATTATATCCCTAGGTCATCCTTGACCCCCGTACTATTCAATGCACCCACGATGAATGAGTTACATTGAGTCCTACGGTAAAACATGATTTTTAACCCTAAAAAAATAATATAATAGCAATAATTTTCAGGTATTCCGGGCTGCTTCTAAAATAATTCTTTAGGTTAAGCCCAAAAACAAGCCTCAACAGGAAATCTATTCAATAACTGCGAAATGTTTGAACTAAAATGTTAGTCTGTCGATGTAGTTCGATTCGTAGCTTTAATCAAAAAGTGTTGGCTCACTCTCGACTTACTTTTTTAGTTCGGCGATAGAGTGAGTAATTGCCAAGTAGAACATAGTAAATGGAGCACACTACTGTTTGTTAATTGATAGTACTTTTTCTAACAACATTTCCACTCCCTTATTTACTGTAACCCCATTAATTCGATTTTAAACAATTTGAGGTGTAAATTGTTTAAAATCGAATTGACGAGGTTTACATATCTGCCTAGCTCTTCGGGAGTTCCAAGGTGACGGTTCTGTTATACGTTTATTTTCCAGGGATAAAACAGGGCGTCGCGGAATTTGTTCTAAAAAGTCACCGCGGCCTTGGGACGCAAAGGGTATAAGAATGAATACGGATGGCTTTTCGTCATTAAGAGTCTGATACTCCCTTCTGCCCAGGAGACATTTGATGATAATGAAAACTAAAACAAACAAAATCAAAATCGGTTCATGCGTTCGGAACCTACGATGCCACCAGACACACACACACACACACACAGACACGTCAAACTTATAATACCCCTACGTTTTTTCGTCAGGGGTTAAAAACAGGAGGATACGATCATACTATGTATGGGCTAAAACGCACCTAACCTTTCCTCTTTAGACTCGGCATCCAATACACTAATGAGTCGTAAATTGCCATAATCATGGGACCAATCGCTATAGTATAATCCAGCACAGGTGTACCAACGACCACTACTCACTATTCCCCGTGGTTTATCCTTAGTCACCTCTTACGACACCCATGGGGGTTCGGCGTAGTCATCCGAACAACCACCACATGGGGACGATTGGAAATCTTGTTTGATATATTGTCTTTTAATGTGAACAGGTTTTGGCGAGGTTTAGAGTTCCGGGTTGGGGAGGGAACTTAATTATTTGGATCTGTTTACGTTTTGTGATAGCATGGCTGACATGAGATTGCTAAGAACGACCAAATTTTTTTTTTGAAACGTTGCCGCACACTAGGAATTTCTCCTGTATCGTGGATGCGTTCACACACATTTAAAGTCACATACACAAATACCCAGACCCAGAACAACTATCTGTAGGGCATGCAAATATTTGTTCTGTGCGGGGATCGAACCCGCGACACGCAGCGCAGCAGTCCTTTGCCTGAGCCACTGCGCCAACCGTGTCGTCATTTTTACCCGACAGCAAGGAAAGGGTTATCTTTTTTTAAAGAAATGCTTTGAATTTGGGTTTGATTGTGTTCAGTAAAGGAAAAGTTTGTGACTATCCTGATTAAGTCGTGTAGACAAACGCATTGCTTAGAATGCCATTAATTTTAGACTAAAAAGTCTCATCGCTTGTCTAAGTAGTTCATCGTTCACAAATTGAGCATGGTGACGGTCTTAAATCCTTTGTTTTGCAGTGGACATTCATGTTGTTATTATTTGCAGGTGACAACACTTGAGGGTGGACAGTCCCGACGACGACCGAAGATGAGAACTTTACGATACGAATCATAGAGCGATCGGTTCTTGTCTTTGGAAGCACTTTGAATATTGTATGTTTTCAAGTTCATAAGTAATCAAATAAGTGAGTTAGTTTATTTTATACTAACTAATACTCAGGTTTGTTTTAAATGCAGCCTATTACACTCGATGATAAAACCGGTTAGTTAAAGAATATTCAGCAGTTCCGGAGATTACACACTACATACAAACTTTTACAAAAAAGCCTCTTTACAATATCAGTACCTATAGGTAAAAATACTCCTTGTTATTTTAAATATTTAGTTTTAATTAATGTCTAAGTACCTTTAATTAATTACAAAATTTGAAATAAGTTATAATATTGAAATAAACATACCTGATACCAAGTAGTTTCCATATCCGTCATAACTTCAATCTCCATCTTAGTACTTCTCCCCGGCAGTCCAGGTATGATTTTCTTGCCGTCTCCCTCTTCCACTTCCGTCCAAATATCGCCGTCCCTGTCTGGTTTCCACCTCCATACGAACCGCTCTCCTGGCACATTGACTTCACACTCGAATGTCACTCTGTCTCCGAGAGGGGCTATCACCGACTCAGGGTATTTTGTGAATCTCATCTCCAGTTCTGGAAAATAAAGTAAATGGTACAATTAAGGAAAAGAATTGTTTTCTTTTTAAGGAAGGTTTAAAAAAATGTGACAATCATTATAAGGTTGTGGAGGTCAGATAAGCAGTCGCTGCATATAAAATACTAGATTAGTCAGCTGTATCCGGTTAGACTGACAGCCGACTCTAGCATAGTTGGGTAAATTCAGATGGCTAAGTAGACAAAGAGAAGAGAGCAGTTGTGGCCCAGTGGTTGCGGCCCCGACTTACAAACACTTTGTCGTGGGTTCGAATAAAGGCAAACGCATTACTTTGAGTAATTTATTTCATCACCACTGCTCTCAAAACGGTGAAGGAAAACATCGTGAGGAAACCGGCATATCTTAGAACCACAGAACAGATAAAAGAGGACCTCTTTTATTTGTTCTGTGCTTAGAACCAAAAAATCGAAGATATGTGACATCTACCAATCCGCACTAAAATTATGATGTTTAAAAATGTATATTAATCCCAGATGGATTTAAACTCTAACTCGAACTCAAAGCATTTATTTATTTCAATTAAACCATTACTGGCACTTTTGAATGTCATAAGAACAATTCATAAAACAAAACTACGAGTGCAATACGTCATTCCGAAAGCCACAACGCCGAACCACACGCCGCCGAATGCCCGCAACGACGAACACTGCGTGCACGAAAGCACGCAGCGACGCACACCGCAACAACGAATGATTAGGTAGAGGAGAACTTTATAGTACAGACTAGTTGTGTTAAGGTGAAGGCAACGAGGTAGCCTGCGAAATTCGAATTTCCGATTTTTTTCCAAATTCCCGGTCAGTTTCAAGTCGTATGTTAAATAAAATGGGATTCGCGGCAGTAACAATTGTCTATTTACTGAGTAATAATGATTATAACCACCAAAGCAACCGTCTCAGTTCATACAAGTGTCAAGAGTGATTATTTGATGAAAAGGCATTCTTCAAATTCGGATTTCGCGGGCTACCTCGTCGCTTTCACCTTAAGGTGTAATAGAGGGCTTATCTATTACCATCAATCAGGCACATATCCAACCCCGTGGCTGCTACAAAAAAAAAACCTTATGTAAAAACCCAATAATGCTCTAGCGGGGAATCGAAATTAGGGCTTTATGCTCCGCAGTCGTGCTTGCGAGGAAGTCAAACAAAATACATTTATTGAAATATCCAATATGCCAGTCATTTCAACAGCGTTCTAGTCATACCCCAATACACGGCAATTCAGAACGCAAGCAAAAATATGAGTACAAGTATCCGTTTCACAAGGTGTTTTGAGTTTCAAGCAGTTTTTAAAAATATTATACTTTGCTCACAATATTTTAGAATAAAGCAGTAAGCTAGTTCACTTTATTAAATAATAATTTCGCTGGCGAAGCTGCATCAACGTCGTGAATGAGCAACATGAAGCAAGAGGAATTTCTGGAGAGGATATCGAAAACTGGACAAAGCGAACACTGACACAGAAAATGGAGCGAGACTAAAGCACGCACGTATCTACAATATAGGTACATAATTATAATACAATGATTCTTCATCCATAATCTATACAAATAACTAAAATTTAAGTTTTGCATATGAGGCAGCTGAAGATAAGTGCGGTACTTAGATCCACATGTTTTTTAAACGTTTTGTCTTTATTCCAACACAGGCTACTTTTATTTTAGAAAAATAAGTATGGTGCCGAGCAAAAAAAAAGATATAACCCTTGAAATAGTTAAAAAAAAATCGATTTAAATAGGGAAGTACATACATAGTATATAATATTTTTCATAATAATCTCACGTGAACGAAGGTCTCGGGGTACAGCTACTTTTAAGAAAAGGCAATGTTTGAATTTAGATAAATAATTTAATAAGTAAATAAATAAATGAAGAGAACAGAAGTCATGCATTGCGATGCGATATCACACTAATATTTTAAAGGCGAAAGTTTGTGAGTGTGTATGTTTGTTACTTCTTCACGCAAAAACTACTGAATGGATTTTGATAAAATTTGGTACACAGCTAGTTTATAAACTGGATTAACACATAGAATAGTTTTTATCCCGATTTTGTCTTCCCGTTGGATAATTTTCGAGTTGTAGCGGGCAAAGCCGCTGGCAACAGCTGGTAAGAAATAACGTCTGAAAGCAGCTTCGACATCTTCAAAGGTAAGTATGCATGCATTTCCGTCATAATAATAATAATAATATTCCACAACTATCACACAACGCCATCTAGTCCCAAGCTAAGCAGAGCTTGTGTTATGGGTACTAGACAACTGATAAACATACTTATATATGTATTTCTAAATACATACATATTATAGATAAATTACACCCAGACATAGAACAAATGATCGTGCTCATCACACAAACATTTGTCCTGAGTGGGAATCGAACCCACGACATCCGGCATAGCAGTTAGGGTCACTAACCACTAGACCAACAGGCCAGTCAAACCATCAAATTAGCTTATTGCGTTTCGAACAAGTTTAGAAGAAGTTTTAAGTAACAAGTTCGGAATTAAACTGCAGTAAGAACCACAGATATGCGTCTACTGAACGTTAATACAAAACGGGTAGGAAGAGCTACTATAGAAGTTTGTAAACTCATTTTAATCTTCCTACCCTTTTTTTTTGGGGGGTTGGGAAATCATCAAAAACCCCCTCCCACTTTTGAGCAAAGCGAAAGGGTGTGTCAGACTTCTACTGACTAAAAATCACCCATGTTCCTTCTTAACCCTTTATGTCGAGGCCACGGTATCTCTTACAACCTCCCGCAGCCCCGACGGGCATCGAACCTTGCGGGCCCCTTCCATGTTGCTAACATCTCTTTGAGGCGCGCGTGGAACACGAACGCGCCGTCGACACGGCCTGTCGTCGTCATAACGCGGACGGACGGCAAGCTAGCCCATTACTCACCGCCCACAGTATCGCGTCTACGTTGGCCGGAAGCCGTCATGGGCTCCCGACACCCGGAGCGTCTCCCGCGGTGGCTGGGACGAGAGGTTCTCTCCCTCTCACGTTCCGCCACATCCTTCGCTAGCATCACTGCTTCGCAGAAGGAGGCGACGGCGTCCCATTCCTCCTCGCCCAGGGCCGCACGCGAGAGCTCGCCGCTACGAGAACACGGCGGTGCTCCACCCAAGCGGGGCAGACCTCCACGGTGTGCTTCACTGTGCCCTCCGGCCGATCCTCACAATGGTGACATCCGGACGTTTCCTCCTGCCTGATTCGGTGCAGGTACCTCCCGAAACAACCGTGTCCGGTGAGGACCTGTCTTGTGTTAGGTACTTGGGGTAGGCACAAAACGTTTTTTTCTTCCATTCTCCTCTGTCAACCGTCACGCTATTATTTAATCCTTTTTCTTTCAAATCATTACTATTCATTACTCGCAGTCTCGCACAACCCATCCATCATCCATCCATCAACAAGAAGTTTGTAAACTAAAGTTTCAAAAATCGAACAAACATTCTCACATCATTAATCAGAACTCGATATTATAATCGATTCACAAATATAAAATGTAATCAGTAATTCTCAAGATCAAAAGGAACACAATTAGAATCTTTTTTTTTTATTTGCATACCAAAAGACTGGCCATAACAATAAAAAAAGAAATCTTGCCGTCCTTGATACCTTGTTACCCACACATTTCGATCTCGGATGACGCATCCAACTCCAGCGGAATAAGCTCATAATAATAAACCCTACGTACCAATTACGACCTTATGTTATGCACCAATAAATTCATATTGGAATGCATTCAGTAATTGAGATGTTACGTTTTATTTTTCTTTGTTGTCGGGCACCAATTTATGTGATTTCAGTCCCGTCAGTCATTGACCGTAACTTTATGGAGAATTTTTAAAATTTCATCTCGTTGTTGAGTGAATAAAAATACTGTATGGACGATTTGTAAAGGTGATTTTGTGTTGAAATGCTCGTGGTTATAGTTATTTCATGGTTATTTCACCGTTTAGGGTATAAACATGTGGTTGTGTAATTTATTTTTAAAAGAACTAGGTATCCTAGATACGTTTGTTTTGTAAGACCTTTTAAACGGGTTTGGTATAGATTTGGGTCAAACCTTTAAACTTTTAGACAGACTCAAGAAAGGTTTTCACGAGCACTTAGAACTTTTTTAAAGCTCGGCGAAGGCTTTCGTGTTTTACACCTGTAAATCTAAGTACTGGTTATTTGATTGTTTTGGTATTTTTTTGGTGTAAAATACGATAATGAACGCTGTAAAGATGATTACTTCCTGCCTCAAGGTTTTTTTTTGTATTTTTAATTGATTATAATCTTTCATAATTAATTAAAGCATCGTTAGCAAAAAACAGACTTATAGCTCAAGAATTCAAATGAATAAAATTAAAACACAATGAAGATGATGTAAATAGGAGTTCGACGCTTAATAATAACTGCCACTCGGGTCGATATTTAGGTTAAGCTGCGCTTGCCTAGGTTGGTCTGTGGATGGGTGACCACCCATTACATACCGAGTTTCCTCTAAGCCTCGCAAAGTATGTTTTTTAAGCCGTTGGTCCCAGCTGTCATACATAATAGATCTTTAGCCAGTGACCTGAAAGTCTAAAAACCAGTCTTACCAAAGGGTATCGTATTACCCAATATAACCTGGGGTGTAAGGGCTGCGGGATGTTGTCCCGTCGGGGCTGCGGGATGTTGTAACAGATACCGCGGCCTTGACATATAGGGCTTAGAAGGAACATGGGTGGTTTTTAATCAGTAGAAGTCTGACACTTCCTTTTGCTCTGCCCAAAAGTGGGGGGGGTTAATTGATGATTTTCCATAGGCCAAAAAAAAAATAGGTCACTTGCATAGACAGTCACTCCAAGTAAAAATACAGGTATTCAGCTGCATCCGGTAAGACTGCAAGCCGACCCCAAAATAGTTGGAAAAAGGCTAGGCAGATGATGACATTTTTATATAACAAGCCTTAAACATGCATTATACTGTGTTTCTCGTCTTGGATATAGTGTACTACCATCCTAGATCCTATTTATGTTAATTTATACAATACATAAACTTGCACTTACTGCGAGGTACTTTTAGGTCATAACCCGCCGCTCGGTATTTTCATAGCTATTTTCATACGTCCTACATAAAAGCAAATTCCGTTTAAACGCATTTCTAAACTCGACAAGTCTACATCATTGACAAATAGTAGCTATGCATCAAACGCCATAGGGAAACGTAACTAGTGATGTTCACATGCATTCCGATTTCAAACCGGTTCGTAGAACCATCACTACGAAATATTATGGTCCTCCGGAATAGCCAATCACTTGTTAGTATGGCAACCGCGAAGATCTTTTCAGGAACGAACAAAATCTCATTTGTAAGGACCTATTTACATCCGTCAATAAGAGACTGCCGTTTCTGTGAATAAATCTGCATTTTGTGAAAATGTCAATGTTACTGTACAAAGACAGCATACGTTCATTCAATGTTGCTAAAAATATCTGAACTTTGAAACTAACACATAACATAACATCACGCTTGTTATCCCCGAAGGGAGAGGCAGAGGTGTACCCGTAAGTACACCCACATTTCGCCCTTTATGTTAAGTCCCCTGAAATACGGCACGGTTGGCGCAATGGCTCAAGCAAAGGACTGCTGCGCTGCGTGTCGCTGGTTCGATCACCGCACGGAACAAATATTTGTATAGCCTACAGATAGTTGTTTCGGGTCTGGGTATTTGTGTCTGTGAGTTTAAATGATTGTGAACGCACCAACAATACAGGAGAAATTCCTCGTGTGGGGCGACGTTTTATATAAAAAAATAGGGGATGACTCTATTGCCAACAACTGAGCACAAATCCAGACTCCATGGCTGCTACTGAGGAATTGCTGACGGAAATTCCAAAAACACTTTACCCGTCCTGGGAATCGATAGCACTAGACCTCAAACTGAGAAATCCAAACAATGTATTAATGTCGCAGGATAATTGGAAAAACCCGTTTCGTTGAAAAACATGACGCGTTTTTTCACGACACATACATATTATTATTTTACAATCAAGCTTGTCAGCTGAAGAAAGCAATACAACGAAATGAAAGCATCGGAGATCGCGTTCGAATCATGTCCGTGAATTTATTAATGCATATTCCATTTCATATCGTGTGGTCGTTCAATTGACTGGAATGTTTAATGATATTGCATTTTTAATAATTACCATGCAAGCGGAATGCACTCAAGCTTTCGTTTTAAACATCATCAATAAAGATAAGTGACAAGTACAACATTTTGAATCGGCAGGCATTTAAATTATCTTCAGTATGTTTGGGTTTTCCAAGACTATTGTTATTAAGGTTCATTTTATTTCGAATAAAATGGCCATAGCTATAGTTTTGAGACCTGAAGAATACTGGTGATTGTAGTCGTGCTATAGTTCCCTTGCAAGAAGAAAACAATCTTACATTCTATAACGCCTTAGTAGTTTGTCAAGTATCGATAGCTGTCTCCTAACCATCCATCTAGATCTAAAGCTAAAAACACTAATTCTGTAATTTTGATTTGGCTTTTAAAGAATCTAATTACATGCCATCTGTTCCTAGGTATTATCGATCATTATTATTAAATACCTTGCCAAAACAATTTAAACGGGCATTCCATGTAAACATGAGCAGGGGAACAACAATGTAATCTCGGAAACAAACGTCAACAATTTCTGAACTTGACGCAAAACGTCAAACACTCCAGTGTTGGACGTTGGACTAATCAACTGCTAGTGACCAAATCCAATTTCTGAACGAGCCATTTCAAATCAAAACTAGTTCTGGCCGCGTTCTCGGGAATGAACGGAAATAGGAGAAAAAATATAACAAATCCTAAACGAGTAGGTGGTACTAATGACTTCACACAAATACTTGGACAATATAATGACTAGTAAGCGTAAAATTTGTTCGGCACACACCCACACAACATTCTCCAAACTTTTTTGGGTTCCCTTCGATGTGGGATGGACTTAAGTGATCTTTTTGGAAAATATAAGCACTATGGACTGAACATGAAAAGTTTTGTGTTTTGCGTAAACAAAAATAAAGTATGTTGGCTATTCAACCGTACTATTATTTTGTTTACATATGAACGAAATTCAATACGCGCAAATAACAACCCTAGTTTTATACATATTTTCATTTAAATTTATTTTGAATGAACAAAAAATAACATTTGCATTATTTGCCTCCTCTTCTATTTACTAATAATAGACCAATTTATTATTCTGACAATTCAAAACTGCGTGTATTTATATTAATAGAATAAATGTAAAAATAAATTATTGTCAGCGAGACTATTGTTTTTTTTATCAATATATTTTTATTAAATGTCATGGCCCCTTTGACATCTACTTGGAACTGAGATACAGTAAAAAATTGTGAATGTTATGGACAGAACCCGTAATCTCTGAGCATTTTTTTGTCATTTTGCCTCCATAAGCCGGTGTCGATGTGTGCGTAGCTACCTGCGGTATCCGGGAGCTTGTCCTGCCTGTTACAATTCCAAAATAGAAAAAAATAAATCTTATCGTTTTACACCTCGTACATCACCATTCATCTTCCTTTTCACGCCATACTGGCTCTTTCTAAGCACACTGAAAAAATGGAATTGTTAAATTTACGAAAGAAGAGTAGTTTGAGGCTTCAACTAGTAAAATCAACCTAATTCCTCGTTGATTTCACAAATACTCGTTGTTCATTTCACTAAACTATCAAAGGTTAACATTAACCTATCTATTGTTTAGTAAAAATAAGAGATTTATGTGTTAAATACACAAAATTATGTTTTGTAAAATGGTTGCCAGGAGCATTGTCAAGAAAAGTATGCTTCGCTACTATAGTTCCATGTAAAATTAATGATCTTGGATGTTTATTTTACTATACGCAATTCAACACCCACGATTTAGTATATTCAACTATAATTTGATGTTGAATTGTTAAACAATTTGACATTTTACTTTCGTTAAAAACACATTCTCGTTTTATAAGAAGCTTCCTAAAAGTAACATTAGATGGCGCATGCTTCGCTACTAAAGTTCTATGTAAAATTAACGATCTTGGATGTTGTTTTTGCTAAATGCAATTTAACGTCCACGATTTAGTATATTCAACTATAACTTGATGTTCAATTATTAAACAATTTGACATTTTACTTTCGTAAAAAACACTTTCTAGTCTTGTAAGAAGGTTCCTGAAAGTAACATTAGATGCCTCATGCTTCGCTAATAAAGTTCTATGTACAATTAACGATCTTGGGTGTTGATTTTGCTATACGCAATTCAACATCCACGATTTAGTATAATGAACTATAACTTGATGTCGAATTAATAAACAAATTGACATTATACTTCCGTAAAAAACACTTTCTAGTTTTGTAAGACGGTTCCTAAAAGTAACATTAGATGGCACATGCTTCGCTATTAAAGTGCTATGTACAATTAACGATCTTTTAAGTTGATTTTGCCAAAGGCAATTTAATATACCTACATGATTTGGATGTTAATCTATGTATAACTATTGCAGAACTAGCGGCTTCCCGCGGCTGCGCATACGTGTTAGTTTTGTCTGCTAACATCAGCATTTTAGGCGTTTTAACGTTTTGGGCTCGTTCTTCGGGATAAAAAGTAGCCATCCTAATCCAAACAGGTCTCTTAGTACCAAGGCCAAGTACCAACTCAAGATTATTTGAGGCTGTAGTGGTTGTCAGAAGTACGTCCAACTACATACATTTTGCAGTAGTTGGTATTCCATACGTCACAGGTTGCGGGCACATCGTCGCAGTTAGAATAGGTAGGTAGGTAACATTTCCTCGTGATGTTTTCGTTCACTGGTTGAGAGCTCTGAACATCTGAACATTGACGATGTTTCTAAATCAACTAACTCCTAAATCACGCAATGGATTTTGATGCGGTTTGTACCATTAACTAATTAATTTTTCACGAATGTTTAGTAAAATAGAACCTAATTAAGTTTTCATGTACCTACATAACTGAAAAAAATTTCGTTGCGTTGGAAGGCCTCCCACTAGATGGACCGATGACCTGGTGAAGATTGCGGGGATCCGCTGGATGCGAGACGCACGGGACCGGTCAATGTGGCGACACTTAGGGGAGGCCTATGTCCAGCAGTGGACGTCTTTCGGCTAAAATGATGATGATGAAGTGAAAAAATACACTACCTATTAAGCAGCCAAGTCAAATAAAAAAGACAAATTTACATGGCTTACGGGGCCTAAACCATAATTGTGAGTAGGTAGGTACCTACTTTTAAAAATGATCTAAGAATTGTAGCTCTTCTGATTTTTGAGAAGTCAGCAAAGGTATTTTGTCTCTCTCTAACGGTTCGGGTTGAGTTGACCCACTTCATAATTTTTTTTGCGATAAGTTTTTGCGATTGCGACGCTATTTAACTATTTAAGTGGCTCTGTGAGCTGTAGACCTCGTGAGCAAGGGTAGTAGTAGTCTTACCAGTAGGGTATGGATAGGCATCAAAACAAAAAAAAATCTAACAACCTACTGTACCTACCTTTTAGGGCAAGGTTCCCCAACGACAAAAAAACTATTAAGTCAATTATCCTGGGCCTCGAGTCTGCTATTCAATAGTGTCAGAATGGTCTATCATTGATCTCTCCTACGTTGCTGTGCCCATACAGGGTCCGCCCTCTAACCATATGGAACGCAAAATAAATAAATGAAATACATAATACGTACAAAGTACTTTTACAAAACTTATTTCGTAAAATCAAACCGTACTATTGTCAGTTTTACCAACGCTTGTTTTGTCGGACGCGGGGTGTAAGGGGAAGGGACGGAACGCGATGCGTGTAGGCAGTAAACTCTCTCCCGGGGTGACCAGATTCAAATCCTATTTTACGTATAATTTAATACTTTTTCGATATTTTGTATCGCTTTTTCGAACATCAATATGTTTTTAGTTATATTCCCGCATTCTCCAGTCAGCCCGCGATCATGGCGTTAGCAACAACGTCGAAATATCTAGAGCTCAAAACAAATAATGATCACGGAAGATATCCCGTAAGTGTAATATAACGTTTACTTCAGAATGATGTACTGAATACATGGTAACCGTTTTTGTTTTCGCGTCAGTGAACCTTCCACCCAGTATGTATAAATTTAATATGCCTGATGATAATGAATAATTTAAATAAATTGTATAGCAAAACATTCGTTTTATACACTTTCACATTCACATCTTCATGTCTTAAAAAAACGTACGTAGAACTACGAAGTATTTCACAAACTTATTACAGAGTTAAAATATTTAGAAGAAAGTGCTATTGAAATAGAAACACCAGAAGGAACATTCAGAATATATTTATACTTGCAATGGTCATTGGTGACAATTTGGGACTTAATAACACTGTTCTAGGTTTTGCCAAATCATATTCTAGCAGTTTTTATCGTACCTTTACATATCGTAAAGGTAATAAAATATTACTGAGAAAACAATGCAAACAAGATCAAGCAAATCAAGCTGAGAAATCAAGAAAATTATGCCCGTGATTCGTGACTTAATAATGTAACAATGACAGGATTAAAAGAGCATGTGTATTTAATAACATCGGTTTTACTACGTACTGGATAACTTATGTGTCGATATTATGCATTACATTTTCAAAGGTGTTTTTCACTATGACCTTGCTCATATTATTTTGCATTACACTGAAACTATAAAATTGTTTAATTTAAATACACTTCATGACCGAATACAATTATTTGACTATAGGGGTAACGATTTAAATGACAGATGTAGAAAAACTAAAAAGGAACATTTTATTAAAAGTTGTAGCAACCCAAAGCCCAACGACGCAACCAATTAGAGCGTCCCGCAGTCGCGTGCCCGAGCGATACACCGGATAACTTGTATGATTGTATCGCTCTATCTCTTTCCCACGTGGCCGTTGCGAGCGGTGCGCGGCGCTCGCCAGTCCGCTGCTGCCTATGCGCAAAGCACTTGTATTGTACCGCGTGCGCATAATCTCTAGTTTCCCGCGCAAGTGTATTCGCGACGCCACGCATCTAGACCTGTCGTTCACAAATAACATTCCGAACTCTTGTAAATAATAATTGTGATCGTGTCAATACGTGAATAAATTTTACTTCCAATGTAAGACCTTCCTTCCAAGGCATAAAATACTCCGTGTCTTCATGGCGAGAAGCCGAGGATAACTTGATAAGTGATTATAGCCGACCGCCTCATAGGATATATTTGCCACGCTGCAGGACATTGAAAACACCGACTTATTCGCGTTCGCGCCCTTTTCACACGTTTGCCTAAGGGTGACATAACAGAGTCAGTTCAAGTAGACCTACGGTCTCCTACATAGTACAATTAGGAAAAGTTTACGACGAGAAGAGTGCAATAACTTCTATGGTTTACTCCGCCTGGCACGAATGGTAGAAGATTCTTCGGCGAGAAAACTGTCATGAAGCACACGGCGAGTGAGCGACGAACACAACCGCCGCCAACATCAACGCCGGCTACACAAACCGCCTCGAGTGATAACGGTCGTGACAACAGCCGGGCACGCGCGCACGTTAGCGGCCTTGCACGTACGCATATCTACGGTGCGCCAGCTGCCCGCGCCGCGGTGCAGGTCCCGCCCGCTTCGCTCGCGCTTGTTCCAGCGGCGTCCCCCGCGCCTTTTCCACCCAAGTAGGACTCCACAAGGAGGCTACGGCCTACCTGCGCTTACTGCAGGAAGTTCGGCCACTCCATGGAGCATTGCCGTAAGTTAGGTACAGGCGTTGCAGAGTCCTGGTCCAGGTGAGAATAATAAACATTCTAGTGGTCAAAGTTTTTGTTTCAATCTCGCGAGTCTGACTCTATTTACTCTATTCAAAACAATAACAATAATAGTGCGTGTTAAAGTGATAACCGTGTTTCGTGTCCCATACGAAGGGCTAATAATAATATTACTCCACAATCTTTATTTCCTAATTCTAGTATTATGTGTCTTCCAAAACTAAATGTGTTAAAATAAAGGGTAATGCCTATTTTGATAATTTAAAAGAGAATGCTCAAAAATGTTCTTGGAATTTCTTTTGTCATAGTGTAAAGGGTAATGGGCAAATATTATGTTCTCGCAATATTTTGTGTAATAATTAATGCTCATTAATGCTCATAATGCTCATTCATATACCAATGTATGTTTGTGTAATGATCGTTTGGGACCCTCTATTGGTCGGGATTTAAGACCAATTTTCAATATTTCTTGACTTGGGAAGAATGCATCCTATGTCCTAATAATAGTCGAGTGCAATTAGACATAAAGATGGAGCGAAGTTGATAATGGTCAAACTTTCATGGGACTTTTTTTATTGAGTTCTAGGAGTGGAGAAGAAAGTTAAAAAAAAATTCCCGCCCGCGACTTTTTTTTTATTTTCTTTAGATTTTTTTTTGTTTTCGTTTACGAATAACGAATACATATTGTTGCGTAATATTGTGACCTGCGTGCATCCATTAAACGCTGATTTGGTCCGTTTCTTTGTATATTGTTGTTGACGTAATGCATATTTCAAGTAATTTTTTTTTTGAAAATTTCCTTTTTTCTGCAATTATTTCTAAAAATGTAGAATTTTAAGATTCCTTTTGGTAAAAAGAATTGGTAACTGATGCTTTTTCACAGATAACTGGACAAGAAAATATTAACGAAGACCACTTTCATAACTGTAGTAACTTAAAATTTAATAAGAAATGTCAAAAAAATTCTGTTCTTGCTTTCTGTTTATCTTTAAATTTATTGTGCTATCTACGTGTTATTTCCCTGCCGTCGAAAAGGAAATTATAGAATTAAAAAAAGTCACGAGCGGCGAAATTTTTTTTTAAACTTTCTTCTCCACTCTAGGAACTCACTAAAAAAAGTCCCATGAAAATCAAATTTTGTTCTACGTTTTGAGTATTTTTTCTCTAATTGCACTAGACTATAGACAGCGTTTTCGAATTAAGAAATTTATTGTTTTGTAATTTATTTATTATACTTAATGTGAACTGTAGAACTAAGTTGGTAGGTAGCTACTTACATTATATAACTTAGATAAGTATCAATAATTGTTCCTGTTGTTTGTTTAAATAAACTGTTTTTGTATTGTTTACATTTATAAATATATCATAGTTTAAGATTAACTTAGGAATAATGCATCCGCTAACTTAATAAACAGTGGTTTCGAATTTTAAGAAATTTATATTTTTTTATTAAAATGTGAATTGTAAAATTAAGTTGGTACTTACATAACATAACTTAGATAAGTAACTATGTCGATTGTTCCTGTTTTTTAAATAAAATGTTCTTATTTTTTTTACATTCTGTTGTTATTTTAGTCCCCTTTCTGACCAAATCTTGGAATTGTAATATTTAATCATTCATTCTTTTGTATAATTATGATAATTTCACCAAATTTTATTATTTTTTGTGTACTTTGGGGTCCTGTGTTATATATTTGCTATATTTATTTTGACCTAGCATCTACTTTCGTTTACGACTTTACTTTGGAACGTTCTACTCGGTATTTTGTTTTTGTGTTTACCCAGTAATATTGCACTTATCTGGATTTCTTTGATATTGTATTTTACATAATATTTTACTATTTCTATAAAAGCTTCATGTATTTGTTTTCATGATTGATGATTGATTTACTTACAGGTTTAAGTTGTCTCTAAATCTTTTAGAGTAACCTTCCTACGAAACGATTTTGTTTCACATGACGTTATTCTAAGAAATTTAAAAACAACTAAAACATCAAAGTAAGTATCATGACAATTTTGTGTGTAGGAAAATATTGCGAAAGCAATATTGTTAAAATTTGTTTGTAGATTCAACCGAAGTAAAGTTGCACAATATACGAAAGTAAATGAGTAAACCTAGCAAAGCCAGTTTCGTAGAACGTACTATACAATAATGATAATATAAACGATACTTATTTAGTAAAAATACATAACATGACCAGTAAAGTATACAAAACAGGTTTATTCAAAAATACTAAAAAAAACCTTAAATTATACGAAACGGAATGAGTGAATATTACATGACTAGTATCGCATAGTCTACAAAAGCTGAAGGGTAAAATATACCAAGCCGATTTAGCAAAAAAACACTAAAGTTAACTCGTTAAGTTTACGAAACAGAATGAGTAAATATTGCAAGACTAGTGTCGTACATTTTAGGTAAATAATGTTGTAAAATATACTAAACAACTTTACTGAATAATACTAAATATGACACGTAAATTATACGAAAGAGAATTTTTGAATATTACAAGACTAGTATCTTAAAGTCTACAAAAGCTGAAGGGTAAAATATACGAAGCCGATTTAGCAATAAAATACTAAGTTATCTCGTTAAGTCTACGATAAGAATGAGTAAATTTTGCAAGACTAGTATCGTATGTTTAATTAATTAGAGGGTAAAATATACGAGACAGGTTTGATAAAAAATACAAAAATATCCTTAAATTATATTAAATAATGACGGTGAATATTACATGACTCGTTTCGTATAATCGATCGATTTTACGAAACTTGTTTGTAAGTCTAACCGATTCGGATACGTAGAAAAAATAACGTTATTACAATTCTAATGAGTTATTAATACCATACTAGTTTTGTAAATGTTTAACTATTTGGGTTTAGTAAAATCAACAAAAATGTGTGTAGGACCTATATTAACACTTGGCTTTTGCAAAAAATACTGAGAATTTAGTATTTTCAACAAAAGTATTTTTTCAGTGCACGCAATGATAATAAAAAGGAATTAACTTTAAGATTTCCTGTGACAAAGCTGAAATAGGTGACTCGGAGCGGGGACTGACGCGGTCCAATATATTGTTTAGGCGATATTTCTCTAAGTTATTAATGTAAATCTGCTTTTAACGTGATTATTAAAATCTATTTTGTAAAATTTTGATGAAGTTAAACTTTCTAACATATTAACGCTCAAACTATTTCAGGCCTAACTTCTCTCACATGTAGGAATACTGCAAACTAGTTACCTCCTCGTGATTATTATATTTTTCCTAGGATACGCGTTAAATTAATTAAATAAAACCCCTGTATGTATGTAAAATATACTCACGTGCTATCGCTGGCACGAACATTGCCAGCAGCAGCTGTAGATGCAACTGCGCCGCCATATTGGCAACCTGAAAAAAAGGGTACAGATTAAAAAAATACTCAACATTGGTTTGTGTTTTTTTGACTGTGGATATTGTCAAACACAGTAAGTACGGTAGTTATTCCTGAACTTTTAAAACTTTTAGCAATGCTTATGTATGACCATGACTATCCATAAAGTTCGTACCACGTTAAGGAGGGGTGGGGGGTCGACGAAGTTTGACATTATGTGACAAGAGTTGAGAGGACTTCTAACTTTTGTGACGTCACATTTCAAAATCTAATACATCAAAGTGTTAAAATGTCGTACATTTAACGAAACACTTAAAAAATATTTCCAACTCTATCGGTATCAATTACTTTGAAAACACAGTTTTTTTTAATAACTAGACTGACACCGACCGACTCCACCGTGTCTATTCGATACGTTCCCAAAAAAAAAACTTTAAATATTGTGTGGTTCATTAATTACTTCTTAAAAACGTAACCGCGGTATCCAAGATCTCAATCGTTCAGATTAGTCACACACATGTTATTAGGTCATAGACAACGAATTGGGCCAACTTCGTAATTATAATTGTACACTGCGAGTTCCATGTTCGACTTTATTGTCGGTATAATTAAAGAGTAGTCATGGTATCTCTCCCTCTCACATTCAGGTAAACCCGCGCTATCCTAGGTTGGTCTGTGGATAGGCGACCACCCATTACACCTAGAGTTTCGTCCGTGCATGCCTATAAGGGCACGTTAGACCGTTGGTACCTGCTGTCATTTGTAGATATTTGACAGTCGTAAGAGATAGTCAATGGCCGATAGTCCGATTATACCCAGAACTAACTGAGTTGTGGAGGTCAGATAAGCAGTCGTTCCATGTTTGCATCAGGTAAGACTGGACGACCCCAACATACTCAACATACTTCTTGATAAAAGGCTAAAAAGATGATGATGGTGTCTCTCCCTCTCAAAGAGAGGAAGCCTGCGTCCCAATCCCAACCTTGGGAACGTGTTAGACTAATGAGGATATATATACATGGAGATACATGGAGTTTCCTGCTAGTGGAGCTCTGAAGACGTTAAGGTTTGGAATCTACTTATACAGGTGTTGGAATCCCCAATAATTTGTTTTTCAATTTTTCTTAGTGGAAATGATACAGCATTTAACATTAAACCAAGAAACCTAAACCGTAACCCTCAAGATTCCCTTATTATTTATTGCTTTTAAATCCTAACCGTTGAGGAGTACTTACTACCTTCAATAATCAGCTCACCTAGATAACCTGAAAAAATACAACCATATATGCATACGTCCCCATCATATTTTATTAAAGAACTAGCGGGCCTCACGCGGTTTCACCCGCGAAGTTCCCGTTCCCGTGGGAATATAGAGATAAAAAGTAGCCTATCTCACCCGGGGATAGTGTAGCTTCCCAACGGTGAAAGAATTTTTCAAATCGGTCCAGTAGTTCGGAGCCTATTCGTTACAAACAAACAAACTAATCATTCCTCTTTATAATATTATATTATAGTGTAGATTATCCTCCAACTCCTACCCGTTGAGGAGTTATACCTTCCATCATCAGCTCATAAACATGAAGTGACGACTGCTAGATAAGAATACTTGAAAAGCTTTAGAAAAAGCACGAAACGCGTAATAAGTGCCTAAAAAGTTTGAGGGATGCCCTAGATTTCTCTTGGATGTCTTATCATGGTACCACCCTTGGGATATCTCCTTTCCAACAAACTAAAAAAATTCTATTTAGATTTAGGCGTCTTCGAGCAATCGGTGAATATACATAAAAAAGATTCCGACGAATTGAGAACTTTCTTTTTTTTTAAATTGTATAATGAGATACCTAATAACCTGAAAGAATACAACTATCGGTCCATAAATACCTATAATTTTAAAGGAATTTTCTTTCAACTCCTAACCGTTGCGAAGTTGTACCTTCCATCATCAGCGCATCCACATGATGTTATAATTATTATTATCAGACGCAAACACTTGAACAGCTTCAGAAAATATAATTATGGAAATCCTAATATGTGCCTATAAAATTTGAGGGTTGCCGATTGGTTGTTGTCGATTTATCAGGGTTCCCATCATAAGATCCTGTCTAGGTTACAATGGGACCACTTCGGGAGTATACCCTTTCCAACACAAAAATTATTTTGAAAATCGGTTCACAATTGACGGAGCTATGCGCGGACATACAATAGACCTCCAAATCAACCTCCTCCTTTTTGGAAGTCGGTTAAAAATATGCATCATTTTAATGTAGGTGTGCTCATTTTTGGATGCAAATCTCACATGACACTCTTTTTAATGTCGTATGCATAAAATGCAAAGATATTCGACATCAAAGCCAACGTGATAATAAATTAAATCTCAGATAAAACTTTAATGTTCTATAAATTAAAAAGGGCGTGAAAACAACTCGAAATGACTTTTTATTATTTCTGTTTCACGGATATACTTAGAGATCGTAACTACTAACCTAAATACGACATTTAAGTACCGTCTTACTGCTCAATATAAAAGTAAAGCTCTATTTTTGTTATTAGAAGCGTTATTCTCTTCAGGAGATATAAAGCTCTGTGTAGAATTCCTGCTTTTATCTTTCTGAACTAAATGGAACATTATCTATATTAAAGTAGGACAGTCAAGTTAAATTGTTATCGAACGTTCCTAACATAAAGACTCCTTTCAATTTGTAATTAATATGAAAACGTTCAAGTGAATGAAGAATAACATTTGAATTGCAAAGTTCTAAACGCATTACTAAAGCAAAAGCACTTCTCCACTCAGCCTCTGTATTTCTGTCATCATAACCCACGTGAAAAAGCAAAACACAATTTTAAAATTAGAACGTTGTTGAAATCGGAAACCGACGCGTGCCAATAAACCAAAATAATACGTTATTAACGCGCTAACCGTTACAGACCGTTATTTATAAACAAAAAACAACCAACAAAGTATCTTTTATTGCATAACTCCAATACATTCTTGATTGATCGTTCGATAACAAGAATGTGTTGTCAATTCATCTCAACATCACGAGATCAAACGTCAATATCTTAGAATATTTGCATGAAACATCCACATCAACTCACGAACTCCATCATAAAGTAGCCGTTATCACATTTATGAATAAGACACTGGGGGCACTAATCTATGGTAATTATTAATTTATTGACTGCCCGCCACGATGTTTTGTAGACTTATTTATCACAAATTTGACATTAAGTCGCTGGTAATGGCGGTAGTATATCGTAATCATCTAGTAATAGCCAGTGAAGAAATCGCCGATCGATAACCACTTGATATTGCTGGCTAATGGCCAGCTAATAACGTTAATAGATGTTAACTCTAACGTTATAGCTCGGGTTATCGAGCCGCGAACATTATTTTACTCAAAAATGCATGTAATGTTGTCATTATTTTGACAAACTTGTTTGAGCAAAGTCGACCTTGCCGGTCTGTTTCAAGGAGCGGCCGGCAAAGTTTTGCTGGCCGCTCTAACAGGCCGGCAATGTTTTGCCGGCCGCTATTTTGACGTTTCAACGTTTTAAAAAATCAATTCCAAAAAGATTTTATTTAAAACACAGCTGTTTGTACGTCTAAAGGTAAAAAAAAAAAGATTTAAATGAAGTAATAAATGAAGAAATAATCCAGCAGTCAAACACCGCATTAGAATTATCGCAAACTATCAGTAATATCAAACCGGGAAAGTCGGTGTTGAATTTTAGTAACTGTACTTTTCATAATTGTCATTTTAATTAAAAGTCTAGTTAATTAATATATTTTTTATTTAAATTACTTGCTGGTTTTATTTAGATTAGGTACTTGCATTTTTGAGTAAAGCACTATACAAACCTTGGCCCACAATGACTGCTTCGCTGGTCACGCTATGATTGCCTCGAGCTAGCCTAGCTACGCTCTAGGCCTTACAGCTTGGCCATCATTGCAGCCCTTGCTGTCCTCGCTGTAAAGGCCTCGGCCTACGGTCTCGGCCTTTATCTCAGCTCGTCCATCAAGTGCTGCACGCTGACCGCGCTGTGTCGGCCTGGAGCTGCGCTACGCTGCGCTGTCGGCCATCATCAGCGCGACCAGCAAAGTAGTCATTATAGACCGCGGCAGTAATGTACTATTATAAAAGTAATCACAGTTTCGCCGCACACTAACACGATTCTGTCTAGTCTCGACTTTCTTTTTCGTGGCGTTACCCCAAGCTTGTTAGTGGTAAACGAACTTTTTTTTTCTAAACTTAATTTGTAGGCAACTAAAAAAAAAAGAAACTATCAAATGTTTTTCCTTGCGCCTATTGGAGTAACATCTCTCTATGGCACTCACAGGTATTACCTTTGCCAAATGCTTTTATGTAAAGTAGCCTGAATGGGGCAGTAGCGTAGTGCTTGGCTAAATTTTCTCATTCTGGAAAGTTCTGCGTATGTTATAGCAGTGAGTTTGAAACTATCGAATAAATATACTGGGTTTATTTTAATGGAAACTTCGAACACCTAGTTTGATTATACACTGAATATTCAAGTTCTATATTGGTAGAACTTGAATATTAGAATAGACATCAGATGGACGAACTTGGATCCCATTTCAATATGTTTATAAATAAGGGTGTGTCCAACCTTGTGCATGCCTAGTGAACAATGGAGTATTCAAGAAAATGAAATCATGTCGCTGTTAAAGCCATCATAATTAAAGAAAGGAATATTCGGATGTGTATTTATACCATTTTTAGGGTTTCGTAGTCAATATAGAACCCTTACAGTTTTGCCATGTCCGTCTGTCTGTCTGTCTGTCCGTCCGCAGTATATCTCAAAAACTCTTAGTACTCCTAGGAAGCTGTAATTTGGCATGAATATACAAATAAGTTACGCCGACAAAGTGCTAAAGTAAAATATTACAAAACACTTTTTTAGGGTATCTCCAGTACACATTAAAGTGGGAATGATTTTTCAATACTATTCTAACAAAAAAAATAGCAATAAATACTAAATTTTATACACTCTATATTTTTATGAAATTCTCGCGAAATCTGGTGAAAAATAGATCCCTTATCATAATAATGCATGATGACTATAATCTGAAAGATCATCCATAAGACGAATAAAAATCAAGTAACGTGCAGTAGCCATAACAGATTATCGGACCAGTCCAAGCCCAAGGCATCGGCTCATTGATTACAGATTCAGGGCACGCTAGAGGTGCTACCACTTGTATCGGATACTAAATAACAAGAATTGGCACATACATGTGTGAGTGTGACTAACGATTCCTAGAAAAGGGATCACTCGTACAATGTGGGTGAACAAGGTGGACATTATTATTGTTTTTGTACAAACAAAAAAAGCTTCCTCGTTTTGTTTTTAGGTGGAAGTTTAATTTTGGAGTTCTTAATTCCTGAAATTGCTTTCCATGAAATAAGGTTCATGGAAAGCAATGTCAGGAATGCCTTATTATTAATTATTCTGTACATTAATTAAAAACTATTAATTAAACTAACAAGAAACTATAAAAAAGGCATCAAAATACTGCTCCTCAACGCCCAAAAGACTGGCAGCATTGCTATATTGCATTATTCTAGTTTAACAATGTTTTTACCGGTGTTGTGCAGGTGAGTCAGTCTTATATTCTTAAATGTAAATACGCGAATACTAGTATTAATAATAATAATAAATAAGGGATACTAATCGAGAATTTTTATGTAAAGGTTTCGTATAACAAGAAGACGAACACTTCCCTTGACATAATAACGTCACCATCGCCTACTATACAGCAGATCTCTTAAACTCCACAAGAACATGAGGATCTCAATTATTTCACATAGGCCAACATGGGCACTTATAAAACGTCGAGAAACCTCAACGTTTTATAAGTGCCCATGTTGGCCGGGTCGCGCAGAGTTTGAGTTGACCGATTCCTGTGGAGAAGAAGCGGTAAAAACTGCATGGTTGCTCTTCTAAAACAATTCTGGTTTTACGATATTTTCATATAGAGCATTAGTTTAGTACATAGGTATGAGAGGACAACGTAGGCCCGACTATAAGACATAGGGCATAAAGACAAACAACACACAACAACAAACAACAAATAACGGAACCAGTAACTGACCAGAAAAAGACTACAAAAAAAATACTAGAAATTGAGCAATACAATAATTAATGAAAACATCAACAAAAATGTGAAGTGAACATTTCGGTTGCCAAATAGCCTACACTCGTCATGTTACAGTAACCTGCTTTTCAGAGATTCATTAATTCCTGTGTGTAATTGGGTCGAATGCATCCTGGTGCGAATGAATGAAGCGAGTTGAAAGCAGGTTATTAAAATATTATTTAATCAGAGCCACTTTAGCCAACCTTAAATATGGACACAATAACAATAAATCGAACACATCATCACCAGTGATGCAATTCACGTGATCACATAGTAATCCGCACAACTACCCAAATTGAAAAACAAAATGGTAAATTATTTAAATCGAACGCCACATTTTAAGCTCATCGCAAATTCAAAACATATATTTTTAGCAGAATAAATGGGGTACCGCAGATTCTAGTTAATTACAAATACGGGTAAGTACCGTATTCATAATTGCTGCATCCGTTTTCAATATAGATACATAACTAGTTCCTATACTACCCATTTCACGATAGTTTACGCTACTACGCTTCCTAGGTATTTACTAAATAGTTTATTGTAATCATAGTACGATGGTATATAGGAATTCTGCAACACGATTCTGTGTTATCATTATATACTAAATAAATGGAACAAACAAAACATTCAGGAAGAAATCGTATTCCAGTTTGATGGTCTCTTTTTTCTTCATAGAGAATTTCCCTTCCACTACTGGAAAAGTCTCAGCTGTGTAAACTGTTTGAAAAACTACGAGAAAACATAGTGAACGGGTTATTTTAATGTAATGTAATTTCTATTAGTGTAGATAACTGAATTTAAATATTTTTTGTTTTAAATTCTAAGAGATTGTTTTACTAGCTCTTTAGAAAAACAAATCATTCAATTTATATTTTTCAAAGCACTTCTAAAGATGTTATTGTTGCATCTTCATTTCTTTGAAAGCGAAAGGAAAATTCTATGGAAAATATAGGCACTTTAATGGCCCAAAATAATGCCTTTTTTATAATTAGTTCCTGACGGAACAGGCTAAGGTATGAGACTATGCTGCCTAGACATCAGTTCCAAAAATAATGCCTTAAGTCACACATTTTTTTTAATATTCTCGTAAAAACAAACATACAAACACCCAACCTCTTTACTCTCCTAAAGAAGGTTTCACCCTCATTATTCATCCTGCAAAAGCAGAATAAAACCTCTTTGGTAGTCACGGTCAATGTATGACTGTATTTCCGGCGAGGCGCCTCGCTATGCCGTCAAGCAGCATTACTCCACTGGACAGTTTTTATGTGCTTACCATCATTCAAGATTCCAGTACTAATGTCACTGGCAACCAAACAGGTGTGAGCAATTTTATCGATGTTGACTGTTGAGTTTTTATTTGTTTTTTTAGTAGCCGTGTGAGCAGATCAGCAGGGCTATTGCGTATCTTTTAAATGACAGTGGCTAACCTATAGTGCCTATCAATTACTGTCAAATGAACTCAAATGGTTCCATTTTGTACTAAACCATAACCAATTTGACAGTTAATCCATAGACAATATGATAGCCACTGTCATTTAAAAGATACGCAATAGCCCTGCTGAAAGGATAACGATGGTCAATGTTTGAGCGATTTGAGTTGCTAACTGATTTAAAAAAAGAACACGACACGTATTGCGGTGGTCCTGTTTTTATTGGTTTGTATTTGGTACTGAGCTTTGGTGCTGATCCTACGCGCGCACACAGTTGTCTAGCCAGACACATATGAGCGTGTAATTATGTGTTCATTCATAGATGTTTATGAAAGGATCGTCATCATTTTCATAATATATTGTGAAAGGTGAGTACTTACTGATTGATTTGTGGCCACGCCTTTTAATTTTTGAAAAGTGCTGCCACTGCAAATCGTTTTAATAAACACAAAAGCCAAATAACAACATTTTACGTTTAATTTTCTTGTTAAAATGGAATGTAAACATTTAATTAGACGCTATGCTAAAGTAATGCTAAAGTAGCTATTCCAGATGCAATTTAATTTACGTATAAAATGCTGTTTAGCTCCCAGCAATTATAGCTCAGATTTTCTAACGATGTAAATACAGATTTACGTAGTGAAAATCTAGTTTCAAGTATTTTATCGAAGACCTAATCTTGTTTGAGGATTGCTTTTCTGAATTTTTGCTATTAATCTAGAGATCATTTGATTTAGGAGCCTTTGCTGTAGGGTGGTTTCAAACGTAATGGGAGATATATTTCTCTCGGCTTCTTGCATGAAAAAGATAAAGTATGAACGTGTACGCAGCAAGGGAGTATATCTATGTAAAGATCGAAGCAGGTAGCGTTTAGTAGTTTCGATCTACCCCCCATGGGGAAAGGTATGTGTTTCTCCTCCTATCATACATGGTGTGTGTGTATGTACTTTCCTTCGTACATGACGAAACATAAGTATAACTATTGCTTAAGTATTATTTGGGAACCGTTGCAGCTGCAAAGCTACAAGTTCACTGCAAGGTTCGATAATGATTTATGTGTCTTTCAACTTATACCTGACTAAGAATAGGCTATGTAAGCTTATGGGCCTACCACACGCTCAAGCTTCACCACAGCTTTGCCTGCGCGATTACACGGTGCACACAGAACATCGCGCGTGTAGTTGGTAACGGTAATGACTGTGTGTGTTTCTGAAGCCTGTGCGTAGTACGGATTAGGCCCGCGTGGGGTCTTTATTAAAGTCTCCGCGTAAGTTCTCTCAAATTAGCGTTTGCAGTGCAGCAACTGACATTACGTGTAGTCGAGTTAAAAGTAACATTACACCTGTAATTACCAAAGGATTAGGTATTGGTGATCGCACTCATTACGCTAGTTATGTGTTAGTCCCAAATAAAAGGCGGTGACCGTATTGCGGATTGCCATTAAACGGCACAATACCAGACTCAGAGGTGGCTACTAAGATATTCAATTACACTTTCCCCGCCCTGGGAGTCGAACCCAGGCCCTCATGCAACATCAGCTCTTGCGAGCAACGCAGCACCACCCATCACCGCCAAACATTTCTCAGAAAGATAGATTTCAAATATACCCAAAAGCGAGTACATTGGCGTCTACATACATAGAGTGCTTATATACTCGTAACTTAACCAGTAAAGTGAAATGAAAAGTGTAAACATAGTGTCACAGTGTGTCTAAGTCACGGCCAGCTTAGTTGCCTTGACACTTCACGCGGTATTGTGGAGACACGCTAATACACATACCGTAGGTATGTCTGGGTCAATATTTACTACCAAATGTTCTAAAATTAAAAAAAACTGCAAGAAGAACATCTAGTTGGGAACAGGAGCTAAGTTGTCTCAACTGCCCGCCTGATAATAGGTAAATAAATAAAATAGTGAACATTCAGTCTAGAAATAGAATATTGGGTAAACAACGTAGTTTTTTAGTAAAAATCTAGAATATTATATACCTACATATAGTGCATTACATTCGACTATGCAACTCCTGTATCCGTGTTGCGGAACACGTTTTCAATTACAATTTTAAAGGCTAGGAAAAAATCCTGAACCAGGGAAGAATAAAATAAAAAACTGAATCCATGTTGATGACTTGAAAAAACACAAACTGCTTTTCTACCAAGAAGCTAGTCTTTTTACTGAAAAGCAGATAAAAAGAGAGCATGATATCTATACAAATGATAGGTACGTCGAAATTGGACCTAACGTCGCCGTCGTATTGGACCTCAAGCACATGCGCAATCAAACCAATAAACCAAACTAACACAAGTATTTCAAAATACTCAATGATGTAACTCTCCAATCAAACCGACAGTTAACGTCCAACATTCATTGTTTATTAAATCAACAATTAGAAATGCTAAATACGATCCTAAACAAGACATCGAAGTAAATGACAGGGGCTCTAAATCAAAACAAACGAGGCACTTCGATAGTGACACATTAATCGTTGAGTTAACATATCATTACAGTTATGAGTGTTTGCATTACTATGCCAGGCATGTCCTGCCGAGGACATCGTCTACGCAACGTCGGTGTTGTCAACAATGTGATTAAATTAAACTACATTTTTTAATTCTGGCGAAGTCTCACCAAGCAGTATCGTCTTATCGAGTAACTGGGTTGTGGAGGTCAGATAGACAGTCGCTCCATGTAAAATACGGGTATTTATTTAGACATCTACATCTAGTTAGACTGGAAACCGATTACAACATACTAAGGGAAAAAGTAGGAGTAATGATGGCGATTATTTTAATCTCACATTTGTTAAAGCTACAGCCGTATCGAAACGAAATATTACTTTCGTATCGTATGCCCAAAGCAAAATGCCCTTTTTTTTTTTTTTTTTTTTTTTTTTTTTTTTGGTGGGTGTAAAATCATCGAATAACCCCTCCCGCTCTTGGGCAGAGCGAAAGGGAGTGTCAGACTTCTACTGACTAAAAACCACCCATGTTCCTTCTTCGCCCTCTATGTCGAGGCCGCGATAACCGTTGGACTACCCGCGGCCCCGACAGGCGTCGGCCCTTTCGGGCCCCTCCCATGTTGCTGACATCTCTTTGAGGCGCGCGTGGAACACGAACGCGCCGTCGACACGGCCTGTTTTCGTCGTGAGACGGACGGACGGCGAGTTAGCCCATCACTCACCGTCCACAGGCCCGCGTCTACGGTGGCCGGAGGTCATCGCGGGACCCCCGACGCCCGGAGCGCCTCCCGCGGCGGCTGGGACGAGAGGTTCTCTCCCTCTCGCGTTCCGCCACCTCCTTCGCCAGCATCACTGCTTCGCAGAAGGAGGCGACGGCGTCCCATTCCTCCTCGCCCCGGACCATGGCTTGCACCAGGGCCGGGCGCGAGAGGTCGCCGCCGCCGATCGCCGCCACGAGAACACGGCGGGGCTCCGCCCAAGCGGGGCACACCTCCACTGTGTGCTCCACCGTGTCCTCCGGCCGATCCTCGCAATGGTGGCATCCGGGCGTTTCCTCCCGCCTGATTCGGTGCAGGTACCTCCCGAAACAACCGTGTCCGGTGAGGACCTGCGTCAGACGGAAGGTGAGGGCGCCGTGGCGCCTCTCAAGCCACTCCTCAAAGAGGGGACTTACCGCCACTATCGTGGCGTGCCCTAAGCAAAATGCCCTGTACATTACTTTTTTAAGCTACGTTGATTTCAATGCGAATGGACTCAATATTCCAGAAGCTGAATCATTCGTTAGCACTAAGCAATATTTTTTAAACGCACCAAATAGTAAACACACTAAAGCATTCACCAGTCCATTCGCGCTGCATGTCATTACAGATTCATAAATGCAGATACTAACCCATTAAGGAAAGCTTGCATGTTTAACATCATTCGTAATTGATTGTCCAACAATTTAGGACTGGCCAATTCTCTTGTCAGTTCGAATGTTTGAATATAGAAACTATAAACTGTCACGTAATATGGCAACACCGACGCGTACACCGCTGACGTTTCCTTGCTAAATTCAAATCATTTTGGACATGGTTTAGTGCTTCCTCGACAGGCGTGCGCGTCGTATTAGGATTATTGAAATGCGGATTTATGGCCATCTAATTGACGGCTGCCGGTGCTCCGTCACTTTGTCACTACATACCTTTATCTGACGTCATTGTAAGCCATAGATTAAGGATGTAACGTTTTTCTATTCGCGGTGTGTACGAAAACAGGAAAGAGGCCCGTTGTGTTTTAAATGAAGCAATTAAACGTTACAATGTTGTAGTAAGGAAAAGTAGATTGGCGAGAATGTCGTCCATAAGCGAACAACACGATTTTCATCATTTCTTTCAAAGCGAACCATGGATGATAAACTAGATAGGCTGGTACGGACGTAGCAAATTAAACTTAGATTTAAGAAAGCTTTTATCTTACGTACTAAATCAGATAACAAATAAAGACGTTTGAAATATAAATTGTTAGAGAAAGTAAAATGAACGAATGGCCGAAGGAAACTAAGTCTAACCTATCACGATCAAACACACTGGTTTCTCTCAGAAATTGGAAGGTTTTAAAAGATATTGCTTCAATTATAATCTTGCAACGCGTTTCAAGATTGCCTTTTTAAACGGACGTTATGTGATGAGCAACTCATCATTTCAGCCCGGAATCACCCACTGCTGGCCTCCACTTTTTTCCGCTAATTTTCATAGTCCTGTGCGGCACTTATCAAAGTATTTCCTTGAGCCACTATAAACCGCAATCAATGCATACTTTCTACTGTAGAAAGGATTTCGTGCCAGTCCATCTTCAACCTATTATTAGGCCTAGATATACAGGATGGAAGGAACACTGATGCGAAAACGGTAACGTATTCAGGTACATCATTAAGAGTCTCCCACATAGAAAATTTTCATCGGTAATTAAAAAAACCAACAATTCCATATATTTTGACCGTAAAGGTATTGTACTTTTTGAGGAAACAACTGTTAATTGCAGAATGAAAACTGAAAACGTGATTACGTGGTAACCGTTTTCGCGTCGGAGTCCCTTCAATGCTGTTTCAACGACCTATGAACCCGGCCACAAGTAACTCATGATAAGCTCGTACATTGTGAACTTTGAAACCGATCAACATAAACCTCTCCCTTATTATATGATTATAATCATCTGTCGAAGTAAATCTCCCTCCTCTTGATCGAACAATAACTTCCTTTTATCGCAACCAGCCAACTTTTAAGTGATGGATAAACTTTGTAATATAATCTCTGTTTTATTCACACAGCGTGAATTTGGGAATCACGCCAGCTGTCTTTAGTCGTGGCGTGCCCTATGGCTTCTTTACCCTCCAAAATTGTCACAAACTTTCATTTTCCTTGTAAACAAATTACCTTATTTTAATTCTATCTACCTTCAAAGTACTTGAAGGCAGCTGCATGTATAATTGAGGAAAAGGGACGCAGACCATAAAACGTTCACAATAAACTAAAAGAAAAGGTTTAATCTTTAATTGTGTGCATTTAAGCGTTTACTTTAGTATTTTTTAATCGGAGCCCCATTTATTGCAGCTATCAAACTTACTGCTTGCATACTTTTAAAGGCAGGGTAAGTAAATGAAACTGAAGGGACCTTTAAAATCGTTATAAAACTTGAACCTTTTATTCCCGTCACACATCACGGGAATGTTAAAGGGATAGTAGAAAGACATCATTGTTTTCAATAAATGCCTCGTAAAGTATTGTATGGACTCGCATACCACACAGTACGTGCGACCATAAAATGATTGCTTTTATTTCTTTGGGATCATGAGCTTTTCGTCACGTTTTAGGGCAATTGTTAAGTTAACACACGTTACAGTTAAAAGGTGTTAGGGGAATATGATGGTAAAAGTTCTCAAATGAGTATCAAAATGACCCGATTCCGTTAAATCGGTAAGAACAAAATGTGGACGCAGCTCTGAAAACTGGACTATCATAGATAATGTGGGTGCTGTGTTGTAACTTGTCCTCACCGGTTTGACTAAACCTTAACTCCGATAAACCCAGATTTATTTGAATATCGAATGTGAGAAAAAGCTAAAGACAAAACAATTGAGCATTCTAATGGCATCTTCTCGTGTAAGCGTCATCAAATTACAATGTTCTCAGAAAGCTATGTCTACGTGTAGTAATTTATGTAAGTATTCCCAAATCGTTACGATAGATTCGAACGTTTATCGCTTTAACGGCAACTCGGTAAACTGGTGCGTATCAGCCTTTAGGGCGCATTTACTCTTAGGGTCAGCGCGCACTTGAAACTTAAACGAGTACATGGTGTAAACTTCGTGATGTAAACTTTAACCAACGATGTTAATGATAACATGCTTTGTACATGAAACCTTCTCTGGCAGTTTAAAAGTAACTTTAAGTAAGTCTAGGTTGATTTGAATTAAGTGCTCTGAGTTCCTTTTCACTTTGTAAGTTTGCATATGATTCTAGACTAATCTAGACCCAATGATGACAATTTTCGTAGGTTATAAAAAAGGTTACAGACATGGTTGAAGTCTATGGAACTGGTGATTTTTGCCTAATTTAGCCAATAATTAGATCTCTTTTGATTAAAAATGAGTAAATTCACTCAGTTCAATGTTATTAGACTTGAAATTAACCAATAGCCTGACCTGAATCTATAGGCCGACCTAAACATCGACTTAGAACATCGCACTATGCAGGTAGTAGGTAGCATTAGGCGGCAAAGCTCTATCTATTACTAGCCTATTTTTAAAATTCTAATTCAGTCACATAAGCAGTGAAAGTAGCCAATCTGACATTCAAAGTAAGAGTAGAGTTTAACAGAGACATTACGATGCAAGTGTGGAAAGTTCATCATTGCACTCCAGGCGGGATTGCAGCTCAAGCCGAAATGTTATTTTCTAACTCGACCACTTTCTGGCAAGCAATGTAAACGCTCTACTAATACGAATTAAACTCGCGATATGAACCTCTCATAATGTTTGCGGTGTATGTTTATTACGTGTAGTTTCTGACACCGACAGTAGTAACTACGGCGTATATTCTACTATATTACGTTAACGAGACACTTTGTTATATCGCTGGCTTTTCTCTTTTATTATCGCAAGTTTTAAGCCGAATTAATGGGTTGGTGATGTTATCATTTTGTGATATTGCCTCTGTTAGAGTACGACTTTATTTTGTAATTTTTCAAAGTGAACCTTAGAATATTCAAGAAAGTAATATGGCTCGCAGTAGGATGGAAAAACACTGGGTAAATTCCCAAGAAATTAAAAGATATTGCGTGATTTTCGCGACTTGAACACACTATTTGACAAAATTTCCAGGTACAACTTTTGCAGTCATTGTAAGTCGGCTCAACCCTTTACCTAAGCAGACAAAATTCATGTTAAGTGTTCGTGAATGTTGCGTGAAAACTACTAACAAATATAATGTGGCAATTCAGGAGCGGTATCAGCGAACGACGTACAAAATTGCCCTGAAAGCACTAGAGTAGAAAATTAAGCTTTATCGCCAACACTCTGAAAATTAACACTTGCTGAGTGAAACGGAAAACTCTGAATCACTCTCATAAAGGCAATATGCCTAAAACGATGCTCAGCAGAAAAGTAGCTTCGTTTAGAGGACGAAGGTACTTGTCTGAGCAACGTTAGGAGTAGGCGTTATTGGAGTACTTGAATTATACTAGATTTTTTTTGAGTTGGACATCCTCAAATGACACCTCTACACTGGGCGGAACGGAAGGGAATGTCAGACTACTACTGACTAAAAAGCACCCATGTTCCTTCTTAGCCCTTTGTGTCCGGGGCCGCGGTATCTCTTTCGAATAACCCGCAGTCGGATTATACTAGCTTGGATTGGTGTCACCATCTTCTTTTTAATCGGTAATTAAGCCCAGCATTGGCTTCTGCTGGACTATGCATCGCCGCAACGGTGTTACATCAGATTGCATAGATCCCATTTTTAAGCAAAATATGGCCCGTCGACTTACGACATTCGAACACCTACCCGATAAAATATGCAACAATACAAGGTCATTTTAAAGATAATTTATTAAGCCTTATCACGAACAGCTGTAAAATAATAATCACCAATTTTGGTAAAAAGCCGATGAACTCAAAAACACGTTACTGCCGTCTGTCAACCCATCTCCTGCCATAAATTCTGCAGCAAGAGCAGCCTTTTCTCAACATTAAACAAAGAGTTTAAACTCGACTTTATTCTACATTGTTATCTTTGTATCGTTTTTCCGTGAATTCCTAAATATCCGATTGTTTAAATGAACTGGCAATGGGCTCCTTGCTAATGAGAAATTGAGAACACGAAGAACGTTTTCTTCTTATTAAAATAAGTTTCTTGTTTTACAAGGTTTTACATGTAGTGGGTATCGTTTGAACTCGGTAACCCCAGAAACTAGATGTTTGCAGGTCTGTACTATGTTGGTAATGTCAAGGGTGTTTGAGTCAACGAGGGAGAGCTTTCTTTGCTAACTTGGTGACAACATGCAGACTTACACCCGTATCTAAACACAAGTCAAAGTGATTATTTGAGTAAAAATCAATAAATTGTCTTTACAATTTGAGATGCGATTTTTAGGGTTCCGTAGTCAATAGGGAACCCATATAGTTTCGCCATGACCTTCTGTCTGCCTGTGACGTTTAGTACTAGAAAGCTGTAATTTGGAATGAATATACAAATTAGTTACGCCGACAAAGTGCTAAAGTAAAATATTAAATTTTTATTTTTTTAGGGTATCTCCAGTACACATAAAAGTGGGGATGATTTTTTTTTTCTCCCAAAGTCCTTTGTGTTAGTGTCGTTGGATAGGTCTTTAAAAAACATTGCATGTCTGCTCAAACAGTATTTTTTACTATTACAGCTAAGTAGGCTTTTTACGGGTTATAGTCGACCAACTTATAAAATGTACTTGTATGAAATATTTTTCTGTAAATATGTAATGTATGGGAGCGCAAGATCTCAAAACTGCAAATCTAAGTTTGTTTTAGTTTTACAATTAAAATCATCGTTCGGAGGCAGGTAAGCAGGGTGGTTAATCAGTTTAGTAAGTTCACATAATATTTTAATGGGCAACTACGGAACCCTACATTGTGCGTGGTACGACATGCACTTAGCCGGTTTTTGTTATTAGTTTAGTACTAATGGCGTGTAGTTAGACCTGTCAAAAGTTAGAATTTTTAGCTTAGACCATATGCTTGTTTATTGTATAAAAATGATGGCGTAAGTAATTGGTAAAGCTCAAGTTATTACTTTGATATGACTACAGAAACCAGGTTTGGAGAAGGAAAAAATATACAAATTATATTATGTTCAACCAGATACAGAGAACGGCTTCTCTGGGATCTACTTGAGCGGATGTCTAAACAATAAATACAAACAAACCAATTCCGAAGCTCGAGTCGATGCCGATCTCAATAATCGCCCTAATGAGCGGATAAAGGAACTACAAGCAACACAGGAGACTACACAGATCTAAAATGGCCACTTCAGCAGATCATAATATGAATTGCGTTAAAAAGCGTAAATGGAATTATCGTAAATAGTCTCGACTAATAAGAAAGTTCCATTTTACGCTTTCAAACGCAATTCATAATAGGATCTGCTAAAGTGGCCATTTCAGATACTCTGTTGTAATAAAAAGAACTACAAATAATAATGGATTGCAGAAGGGAGTCGTGCAGTTCGATACCAATCTCTACTTAATACATCCACCTGTCGGCGCCGCACTCACTAGGGACGCAATTTCCGGTACTTATTGTTAAGCGGGGCTACAGTAGCTGAACACATTGACAATTCAGACAAGATGGATAGTTCGGATAAATAGAAAATACTGGGAGCTGTAATTGAATGGAAAGCACCTGCCTGTTTCTTTCATTACTCAGAGTTACTATCTCAAATCTTCGCTGCTTTATGAATGGTCTGCATGTCAGTAGCTTTTGATGTCATGTAAAGGTAATCAATGGATTCACAAATCATTTCCATCAATTGCCGCTATCTTAAAAAAAGGCCAAAACCGTTAAAAGGCCATATTGAGTACATTCTGTCTGGTACAAATTTAATTATAAAAGGTGACCCGTGCGGTGAAGTGCTATTAGTACACCATCTGTTGTGAGAAACTCGTGACATTCCGTGGACCAACATGCAACCGTAACGACTATTCTTTGGACAAGTCTCTGATAGAGATCCAGTAATGTCTGACCGGTGACCCAGTCACGACTGCATACCATAGAAATGATACAAACGATAAAACAGCAGCAGTTAATGAACCGGGTCAGCACTCATTATCGAAGAACAAACCCGAGCAACTCAACAAACATACGTCACTACAACAAGCACATTGTCAGCTTATCAAATGTTCATTAAATTGTTTATACTACATTCAAGACTCATTATTATCTTTCCACAAGATTTAATAATACAACAAGAACTCCTTTTATTTGTACTTTCTATTACGTGCGACGGGAGGTAGCTACACCGACTGCAACAATAGGGGAATTTTCCAAGAATTTGCTGCAGGTTTTACACCTCTGCTCTGGTATGTCATGTATAATACCTACTTCTATTTATCTTAGCTCTTTTCTCCGAGACTAAGCCACGTTTCTGCACCTTTGTATGGATAATTTAAGCTGTTTGAATTATTGAAACCACATGCGGCAGGGTGCTCTTGAAGCTAATGTGGATTCGCGTATTCGAGAGCTTTGGACCTGAAGCTGCAAAATGCACAATAATTTAAACATCAGTGTTTATTGCACCGACGTTATTATCTCAAACATATGTTCAGAGAAGGCCCGTATACTGAAGTCTTTAGTGTAGCCACTCACCCAAATCGAAAATGTTTCATCTAAAACAGAAACTCATACTAGAGAAACTTTACTGATAGTGTACACAGTTCGACTAATATCCTGGAGGGCATTTCAAACACCGGATCGGTTAAAACGGAACACTTCCTCATTTTGTCACTTGCCCATTTCTAAACTCGTTGCTCTCTAAGTGCATCGATCACCATGTGTACAATTCGTTGTAGGGTTGTCACTTTAAGACATATTTAAAGAGTTTTGCGAGGAATTTGCCACTGCTAAGTAATTCTAAAGTTCACTAAATTCATTCGATTCAAGCTTAACAAACACAACACCATGTAAGCTTATTTGTAAGCTTATTAAGAAATGGGTCATATTATTTAAAATTTTCCGGAACCTAAAAAATACTTTCTACTGAAATCACAACAAAAAGTGGCAAAGCTTGCCTGTCCACTCAAAAAACTTCAAAATCACTATACCAGCCCTAAATGCGCTTTGGGTAATACGAACTGGGCAAGTACCCGGAACTATACGGTGTGTGGTCCCGGGAGGGGGGCGCGGAAATCGATGACATGCGATCCAATTTCAAAACAAACGCTTTTGGACACTGACTGTATTGATTTGTAAACCATAGACAATAAATAATTTTGGAAGATGTGTAAATATTTGAGGGAATTGCGTTTATTGAAGAGGGCTTCTTTAGAGGTCATGGTTGACATACTTTTGGACATGCAGGATGCTTGAACATGAACTTAAATAAAGTAAGGAGCTACTTTGTAAACACTTTGTACGATGCTTTTTGAATCTTCAAGTATTTAATTGGTTTTTTTTTAAGACATTAAGGTTTTTATACATGCTAGTTTAAAAACGATGAATAAAATTATAGCTGACCTTCATAATCACCTCATATACGTGGGTCTGCAAGTCTTCAAAATTATTAATTCAATAATATTTTACTAAACTACGAAGCGATATTAATATCTTCTCCATGCACGTGATCAAATTTTGAAACACCGCGCGATTCACGAATTAGTGGAGTTAAAACAAGATTGTCTAACTAACTAACAAGACTAATAAAAGCATTTCTAACAAATAATTGGTAGATGCTTATGAAACAATAATAGTTCTGAGTACACTAGCTGGTTTTGGAAATAATAGGATACGTGAGCTTTGAGTTTATTTTTGGTTTCTAACTCGTTTTGTTGGTCCTTGAGGTCACAAGCGTATATAGCTTCTGAGCGTCGGGTTTTTTAGGAGTAGCAAAATGCGTGTTTCTTTCTATTAGAAATCTTTTGATAGCAGTTTGGTGTCTGCGTTCTTACCTGATTAATGGCAATATCGTTCTTTAGAACATTGGACTAATATATCATACCTTCGTCTGCTCCTTTGGGAAATAAAGACGCAATGTTAGGTGTTTAAAAATTATAGTTTTAGACTTAGCGATGAAACTATCGTCGACTGGCATATAAAGTACTTCTAGCTATCTAGAAGTACTTAAAACTTAGATTTTTTGTTAATTCTTGACAATCTAATGCGTATTTATTCACTAAAATGTTACTGAGACTACAAAACGTATGTAAATAAAGTAGTTTATGTAGATGTTTGTGAGGACCAAACTAGTTATTTTCCCAAATTACTAGAGCAACATGGACTAATTAATGTTGTAAACAAATCCTTACTCAGCATCATCTAGGCGTTCCTAACATATATTTGGAATGACAGGAATACATGAATTATGTTTTTCGGCAACGCCACTATTCGAAATTTCTGAATGTGACGATCTTAGAACAGAAAGTTAAATGTTCCTAGTGTTAAGTCATCGAAACTTAACACATAGAACATTTAACTTTGAAAAATGTATTAATGCTAGGAAGTCTTTAAACAGAGTCTGGACCCAAAGGAAACAACACCTTGCCCAGACCTCCATCTGTAGAGGGCTTCACCTTAGAGCGTAAATGTTATGCTGTTGTACAGACGATGGGGCACCCCATTTCATGCCTAGCGTGTCCTATTGTATTCTCGCTTCAGAAACAGAAACAGTTGGACACAAGATCCAACTTATGAACCGAATTAAGTAAGATTGCCATCGATACGCAAATACTCGCTTCCTGTTTTCCATTTTTCACTTACATCATCAAAGAAATATAACCTTTACAAACTAGGTTATCCAGTTCCTTTCCACGTAGTCAGGTATAATACGGCAACCTTTGCTTCAGGTTACAGCTTCCTACTCTTAGCTCAGATTATATCACTTTTCACAGCCCATTGTTTATCTTGTCGTCTTGTGAAGGGCGTAGATGTCAGGCTATGATAAAAATAACCTTCATAATAGGAGGAAAGCTGGCTGTGTTGTAGGCAAGGTACCTTTCACTGGCACAATTGTTTTAACAACGGGCTTACGGCAAGCTTTGGCCTCCACTTTGATTTACACAAAGCAACTGTGAGAAATTATTGTGTTCTAGAATGCGAGAACGAGGTGATCTTTTTCTTGGCTTTGTTTTCTGTTTATTCAGTTCCATGTTCCATGTCACACCCATTTATCAATTTCTGCTGCAACACTAAGGAATGTTGTAGATTTTTCGTTTCTCACTTCTATTTTTAAGAAAGTGTTATTTTCATGAAAACAGGTTTCTCTCCATTAAAGAAAAGAATTCGCTAAGCTTACACAGGCAAAAATCTATTTCCCACCTGAAGCCCAAAGTACAAGGTCGTGACGTAACAAAAAAGCCCTCCTTATTATTATGAACACAGATATCCTCATTCACAGATACTTCGCGCTGTATTTTTACGTCCATTTCTTTTATGTATCCGTCCTGTAATTTTATGTATACAGAGCCTATTTTGAATAATAAGTCTATACAGTTTGCGTAATCGTCACTTGGATGTAAAATTATCAAGCGAATGTTTTCGGAATAGGCGCGCAGTCGTTTAGCAGGCAACAATGTAATGATAATGATCTTAAAAGAAGATAAACGTTGAAGGAACGTTGAGAGAAGAATTACAAAGATTTACATAGTCTTTTATGACAGGTGTTTATATTTTTCTTCGTATTTTATTTTCCTGTTCGCGACTGAAGTGGTTTTTAGTCGAGGCTTTAAGGGTCTTTTCAAGACATACTTCGCGTGGCCCGAGAAAGCCTATAATTTTGGACAAACGGGGGTTTTAGGTACCTACCAGATTAGATATAGATTGTCGCCCAGTAGTTGCGAGCTATATGAAGAAAGACTATTTTTGGAAACAATACAAGTAAACGTCGGAAGGTCAAAAGCATCTATAATTGAACGGGTAATAACATGATAACGTTAATAACAAACTAGTACTTAATTAACATTGTAATTGAACACTTGCTTTAGATAAAGATCGAAATGAGTTTCAGAATTAATATGAATGCTTTTATGCATTTAGTCCATTACGCTCGTAAGTGTATTGTTAAAAAAGAGTAAAATAGTATTTATTTATTTATTTATTATTTTTATTTAACTATTTATGTACACACAGTAGACAACACAGGAAAATTATAAAATATAACATTAGAGTACAAAGTGACTCTGCATTATCTGCACATCTTAACGATTTAATTTTCCAAATCAACTTTGATACTAACGCTTTAAAGATAAAGTAGAAAATCTATTAAAGAAATTTGTCAGATTGTAGAAGGTTGATGTACTGGATTCTTTACATTACACAAGTTACCTAAAGACTAGATTCGTCCTTGCTAAGATTTAATCCTGTAGAAATGGAAAAGTGAGATAGCTGAGCCTATAACATTTCTTCAGGAGACCTATGTCTTGCTCGAGACTGGTTTAATCCCAAATGATTGATTGGTATAAACTGTGAGGCACCGAGCTAACGAAGAAACGAAATAGAATTGATGAATCTCTCTATCTCTACCGAAAATTAATTTTGCAATCTACTTTCACAAGATTAACTTGCTCAGTCTATTCTGGAAGGAGTTAGCAAATGTGTGATCACTACCTACCTATTAGGTAGTCACAATTAGATACATTTTTTATATCTTCAATTGTCATGAGTTGACTGTGATATAAGCCAGTTAACCGTCACCTCAATAATCAGACACAAATCCAGACTCAAAACTGCAACATCATCTGCCTAGCCTGTTGGGTTTGGCTTCCAGTCTAACCGGTAACAGCTGAACAGGTCCCAGTATTTTACATGGAGCGACTGCCTATCTGACCTCCACAGCCCAATTAGTTTTGGGTAATATAATATGATACCCCTTGGTAAGACTGGTTTTTAGACTTTCGGGCCACTGACTACCTGGTGAAACTCGATATACGGGTGGTCACACATCCACGGACCAACCTAGGGAAGCGAAGCTTAACCTGTAGATTGATCCGAGCGGCTGTTATTATTAAGCCACAAGCTCCTAAAATGAAAAAATATAAGTAAACCTATATTTTTTACTTTATTTCAATTCAAACTCCAACAAAAAAAAACTCCTTTATAAATAGTGATTAAAGCGTGCGTGAGGTCAAGCACCTACTTTATACATGTTTGTAAGACCACCATGAAATAGGAAATAAGTAAATGTCGATAGATAACTTTGATACAGGCCGTTTTTGCACTAACCATTGTTTTAAGTGCGGCACGTGCTTAAGAGACTGCACGTGGTTCATTAACGAGATTGAGGTAATTTGTAGGGGAATGAGGGTTGTAGGATGTGGCTCCGGAATTTGGTGCAAACGTTCTTGTTCCGGGATGAAAGGGCCAATTTCTACAAAGTGATTGGGAACTGCTGGATAGTTTTCTTTTAGTAAGCGGTTATGGCGATGATTGATTCTATTTAGTAGATCAGATACGTAGTGTAGAAGTGTACCTGGATCAGGACTAGCACTCAGTTAATTTCACCACAATCTTGAATTAATTTTAAAGTATTCATCAGTAGCTCATTTTAAAGGTGTGTTTTAGAGACTGCACGTGAATTCATTAACGAGATTGGGGTAATTTGTAGGGGAATGAGAGTTGTAGGATTTAGAAGTAGAACTAGATTCTGAAAAGCGATTGGGAACGGTTGGACATTTTTTTTCTAGTAAGCCTTTATGAAAGAAAAGAATGAAAACATATTTATCGTTTTAGCTATGACGATGATTAATGATGATTTTTAGTAGATAACTGTCTAAGTTAGGACTAGATCTTTTTTTGGGGGGGGGGGAGGAATCATCAAATAACCCCTCCCGCTCTTGGGCAGAGCGAAAGGGAGTGACAGACTTCTACTGACTAAAAAAAAGTAGTTAAAAAACTAAAAAACACGACTGAAAAAACGGAAAATCAAAAAACAAGCACATTTTAAATTAAACTAGGAAGCAGGCGGGGTCCATTCTTTTTTCATTTCATAATTTAATATTCAAATTTTCAGTCGGGTTTATTGGTTTTTTAACTACTTACTTTTTTTTATTTCCAAGTTTTTAGTTGTTTTGTGTTTGTTCTTTCGTTGGTCGCGTAAAATTCTTCGCAGATGATTTAACTTCTGTGTTTGTTTATAGGATTTGTGACTTTGAATTTCTTTTTAACATAAAATATATTTGTCATATATTTTTGTCATGTCGTTTTAAAACCCTTCATTTTGATACCCTACGGTTTTTTTCCACGATATGGCTAGTGATATTCGCGCCATAAAAACAAATCTAACGACGTATATTTTATTCAAATCCCTTTCTCCGTTTAGGAGTTATAAGGTAACAAAAAGACAGACATACATACATACACACAAAACACATAACCCTCCTTTTGGGCTTCACCGCAGTCGGGTAAAAACCACCCATGTTCCTTTTTAGCCCTTTATGTCGAGGCCGCGGTATCTCGTACAACAACCCGCAGCCAATTCATTTACATCTCACTTAAATACCTCTAACTTATCAAAGTATCATCATCAATGACATTTTAGCTAGTCAACTGTGCCTCTGAAGCCCAAGTCGTAAGCTGTACCTGGCTGTAGCTGGCAGAGCGAAAGGGAGTGTCAGACTTCTACTGACTAAAAACCACCCATGTTCCTTCTTCGCCCTCTACGTCGAGGCCGCGATAACTTGTGTACAACCCGCGGCCCCGACGGGGTTGTTATAGCTGCAAGATATAAATTTACAGTCATGACGTGTCTAAATATGTCCTGTCCATGTTCGAATAAATTAGATCACTCATCATAAAAACTAGGACTTGCATCCTTCAACTTGAACATTAAGGCCTGAGCCACGAATGACCAATTTTTGTACGCTTTGATTTGAGTCGGCCAACCAATGTTTATAAAAGTAATTTTAAATACCTACGGGTATAGTTTTTTGTTACAAAGGTATTTTGAGCACATAAAATGTTTTTAATTGTTTCTAATAACAGAGAGGAGGTTGGGCAAACATGACAGTCAACAAAAAAAACTTTTTTTTACGATTTAAACGAAGCGAACTTATTTTTAAGATTAGAACCAAAGCAAGGAATTGAAAAGTATATTTTTGTAACAAACTAAAATGCTTTAGTTAAAATGCGCTACTTTAAAAAAAAATAAACGTCCAGTTTTTGGCCACATCCATCGTCAACTTCTTTGAAACCAAATGTCAAACGCATGCCCATTTTCCAATAAAAATAAGTAGAAAGCATCCTCGCAAAAGATTAAAGGCAGCAGACATTTTATTTTCTATTACAAAAGTGGGTCGAACCTTGGTAAGTGGTCAAAGGTTTCCTCGATGCTAAATAGGTAGACAGATAGGTACTCATATCGATTTTCTTATATGGAAACTTGATTTCCAGTGTTCTCACAGTAACCAAATTACTTAGGTTCGTTGCCAATATACTGAAGTTAAAAAAGATTTCATGCAACAATTTTCTCATTGAAAAGCCCACGTTACATTACTATTTATGAATTCAGTTATGGAACTAATCTGAGCCGTAAAACATAATATTTTATTGATATAAAAATGCAGCGGATGTTGGTCTGGCAACACAAGACGAATGTTCTTGTACGGAGGCAGTTGGATCACATTAATAAAATGTGAAATCCCTTCACTCTATGGCGTCTCTGTGGTGTACACTGGTTTCAAATAACCCGTTTATCTCGCGGCTAATGTTTGTGGAGTATAACAGAGAAATGGAGCATCAAGGCACACAGGCCGTCAGTTAGTACATTCTTATTAACCTTTTAACTACACTATTATATTGAAATCGTGCCTCTGGCGTCGTAAGTAGGCGTTCTAAACGTTGATTTACGCCTTAATGATAACAGTGAAGGGAAACGCTCGTGGGATTATTATAACTAGTAATGTATTCCTAAAATACCGGCTGTGACATAGCCAAATGCTAGACACCAATTAAAATTTTGAACATGGAATTTGACGTGTTGTGGAGATCATCCGAGCGGAGGAATGCGGGACTACCAGTGCGGCGTGCCGGTTACAATGACGCAGAAAATGATGTATGGATGGTTAGATATAGGTACACATGTATAAGCCTTCATTAAGACCAGTTAAGTAGGTAGAAGCCCTAACCAGGATTATAAGTTATTTTTGACAAACGCTCAGTCACTGTTTTCATGACATTGCCGGTAGATTTTTGAATGACACCTGGCCGTATACATATTTACTTTCTATTATCTTGCTATAACAATTTATCAAGATAAAACATACCGTATGTTTAATCAATACATACTTTCAGAATCTATTCAAAACGTATGTTTTAAAAGTCAGTCAAAGATCTATTTCTGAAAGACACTATGTCTCAGAAATCACGTACGCATATTCTTATCATGTGTGTTCGTAATAATTTATCAACGTACCTACCTACTTTATTACTGGTTACGGCTCCACAATATTGGGATCAAGCGACCAATCAAAATGATAAAAATAACCCTTACATCACTGATCATTTAGTTTTTTTTTTTAATATATTTTTATGTGGACGTTTCTAGTGAATGTTTCTAGTGAAAAATTCTTTTTCTTAGTCCATGTCTACTCCAAAAACCATGGTCAACGTTTCAACTAACTTTTTTAGGCATCCAAGGAACAGGTTTATTATTAGTCTTCTTGTTATGGTCAAGCGATAGAAACTGTTAAATTTGAAGATAGATGATTACCATCGAACAATGTGAAAATATCTCAATTATTTGGAAGAATAGTTTTTAAGCCACACTACTGATTTCCAAAGTCGTATAAGGCGCATTGGATCAAAATTGCAATTGATGAAAATACTCTACAGTAAGGGTTTCGTTTTTTGTCAATCTGCTACGGCACTCTAAAAATGATCATAATGTTGATTACAGGCATAATATTTCCGACGAATACAGATGTGTATCCTTTCGCTATGTTCGTTATGAAAGTTTTAATAAAAAGCTTTTCTGAAGTTTCAAGGAGATATCATATCCCATCACGTAAACTTCAGAACAATATTCTGGCGAAAACACAGAAGTATAAGTGGGCGTACGAAACGTTGCAATTATATTCCATTGTACTCGAAATTACTACAAATAAAGCAAAGAATGCACTCTCTGAACATCTAGGTTATCAAAATAAGTTGGCAAGCAGCCAGATGATATTTTTGTTTAACATTGAGGATCCAAAAATGTATGCCCGTAATATTTTGCATTTTGAGAACTACAGATATATCAGGCCAATTAGGTCGTATGTCCTTGTTCAAAGAGATGACTATGCAGAATGTGATACTACGGAGACTAAATACTCGACCAATTACAGGCAGTAGGTATCACAGTAGCAGCCCTTTCAAGGCATTGACCTAGACACCAATCTAGACGAGAGCAACGACATACAGATTAATACAAGAGTTACTTTCAATAAGAAGCGGTCCAGGAATGCAATCGACCATCAGAAGCAACCAACGATTTATAACGCAAACTACTGCATTATTAATCATACCAACCGCCGAGACAACCATCCATCAAAAGAGGTGCTTATACGAGAAAATTTTAATGACACGACTCAAGATGGCTCGATAATGTACATCAAAACTATCCGTCTACCGTCGAGTTTAACACTGATTTCGTAACGGAAGATCTTCGGCTTAAAATACCTGTTCTTAACCGTCAAAAATCAAAGGGCCTGAAACTTGGACACGTTAATAATGACGCGGTACGTGATATCCGAAAATTAGAGCCGTATACTCATCTCGAACAAGACGTGGTCGCTTGGGACTATTAAATAGATAGTATCTAATAGAAGGGATGACGGGAAGCGGGAATACATACAACGCAATAAAATTAATCACATGATTAGGATATCGAAATGGTCAGAGACCGGAAATCAAATAAAATACAAGAACATTACATGGATTACTTTACACAGGTTCAGTAGACAAAAGAAAAAGCGATCATGGCAACGCATTCACACCCAAAAGCTTTTCTGTTCTAAGTAAAGTTTCGAGGGTGGAACAAGTTTCTGGAATACTTTTGGACCAAGTATATATTTTTATTTTCCACATTCAAGTGAGACAGTTGAATTGTTTACAGATGAATCAATACGATATTTGCTTACAGGATCGGATTGATATTCGCTAACAGGATCGAATTAGTATCCGTAATTGATTCCTTGGGGCATCTGGATCTGACATAGTAATCTAGCATCAGCCGTACATTAATTTGGACATAGGTATCTATTACTGTTACAGCTTAATAACTAGCCCCATATGACGAAACTATTCAGACTAGATACCTATGTTACCGGTCAGGCCCAAAGCCATGTCCTGTGTAAATTGAACAAAGTTCTATAAATTAAAACGTAGGTATGCCACAGTCGGTTACACATCTATAACCAAAACCAACGTAAAAAGTGAATAAAATTAATATGTAAATTATACGGTAACGGAAAAGATCTCGGGAATTTACAGAACTGTAGATTCTTACTCAAAAACCAGCGAATTACTAGTTCAATTAAAATAAAGTGTATAGCTACCCATACGTAACTACAAACTTCTATATCTTAACCCTACAGCGTTCACGTTTGTTTTGAACGTGAATCGGACACGCGTTTGTACTTAGTTTTAACCCGGGACATCGTAGGTATCTCGTGGGTATGGTTTACATTGTTTACAAGAATTAATGAAAGACACAAACAATTAAACAAATGATAACAGAGTACTTCTAATTCCAGGAAGGAATACACGATAAGCGTGCACTATTTTGGCCTCCAACCTTTTTGCATAATTTATTTAGATTAATCGAGCCAGATATTTCATTTACATAGCAACGAATAACACTTTAAAATATTCACGAATCCTTAATATTCTAGAATGTAAATCAACATTAACGTCTTGTGGTTGAAAACACCCCAACCTACCCTTCACGATTTACTTTAACTTGTAATTTCAAATGTGTTCGCTCGCTGCGTCTAATTATTTTTTTCTGGGTTGTTAATTACGGAAACTGGTGCACATGTCTCGGTATTCATGAATTTAATGTTTGTTTGAAAACAATACGAAGACATCTGTGCACTCTTTCGAATATAACATAATATCTCGAAATATGTTCAGGTAATAACCAGACAAATATTGTGTTTCGAGTTATTTTATGTATCGATCGGACAGAAAATTCGATGGACTCGCAAGGTGCGCCGGAGCACAGTGAGGTGCATTGCATTCCTCCAAGAGGGACGCGAGAGGGAATCGGCTGCATTCTTAGTTATTCTTACCTTTACAAACAAAAATCCCACCAAAATCCACTCGTGCTTGTGCAAAACTAACTTCAACACATGTTCTTAACGACACTCGTGTTATGAGAGTGAGTTGATTCACATAAAAATTCAAGTTTAATTGTTTACATCACTGTCAAAAAAAAACACTACGCCAACACACACCCGAACGACCGGCGTATAACAAGCAAACTGGATTCATTTGGCTTGTCTGTCTATGACGCGGAATGCTATTGCTTTGTCTCTCTTCAACGTCTTATAAAATTATATATAGCCGTCTCGCTCACTCGAAGAAAGGCGCCAGTGCACGGCGCGGGCGCCGACTTCTTCCTTCGGGACTTAAAAAAATCAAAAGCGCTTTTGAAACAAGTTACTGGTAATGGGGCTTTAGGTGCCTGTCAAGATATTGTATGATTTAAAATTTGTTTGAGATGCCAACAATTGTACGGGTCGTGATGGCCCCACGAGAGATTTGTGGCTCGAAGTCTTGATAAATAGTAGCGATCTTCCAGATTAAGGTACAAAAAGCATTTTTTTGAGACAACTGGAGAGGGTTTTTTTGGGTTGTCAAAATCAATAATCAAAATATTTTACTCTCTAATAAATGGTGCACTGGTGGCAAAAGATCTTCACAAGAAATAAAGGCAAGCTAAAAAAATATCAAAAATATTCGATACCTACCGTATGCCTTAAATATATTATAATAAGACTGTATCTAATCATGAAACAAAGAAAAATAAGAATATTATTAAAAAAAACATGTTGGACTCACCGGAGTGTTTTCTCTCTCGTTATATTTCAGAATATTCAACAACGTAAAACCTCATAACAAAACAAAAATTCGTCTGGCGTAGAACTCTGAAAAATAAAACAGTAACATTATGCAACAACGGTAGTTATTAAGCTAGACGAAAGAAATATTTAAATAAAACTAGGTAAGAGGGCACAAAAATAGCTTTGAAAAAAAGTTTTTTTAACACACTGCCTTTATTGCCACATTCAAAAGTTTGCGTCCGTACCTACTTAGTTAATTTTGCTAGGTCATTTCGCTTTACCTGCCGCGCTTTAGGACCATTTTTTTGCAAACCGTACCTCAATTTATTTAAAATCTGTATAGTTAAGAAAAGTATAGTTATCTACTTACCCAGGTTATAAAAGAATGACCACTCTTACTGCCGTACTCAGAGATATTTAATGATTACTTAAGCCGTCACTGAGTAAAGGTTTGACATATTTTTGTATGACAAAACTGTTAAAACCATTGCTAAGTGATGGCCTAAGTAATCACTAAAGGTCTCTGAGTGCGGCAGTTAGACACGTAATAGCATTCCCGAAATTTTGTAATACCTACCTACATACATAAATAATATCACGCTTGTAATCTCCGAAAGGTTAGACAAAGGTGTACCGATCTCATAGTAGATACACCCACATTTCGAAAGTTATATCTCTAAGCCTCATGTAAACACACAAATTCGGAATCCGTGGCTTCCACTGAGAAATTTCTGGTGGAAAAACCCAATAACACTTTACCTGACCCGGGAATCGAACTCAGGACCTCATGCTCAGCGGACGCGCTTGCGACCACTTGTGGCTTTATCCGTATGTATGTACCAAACACACTATTGACACATTTTACTTATAATAAAAGTAATAAATAATCTGTGGTAATAGCTTGTTTTCACCCGACTACGGCGAAGTGATGATTTTTTCCCGAAAGGTAATGCTACCTCCAGCCAAGCACATTAATGGGTACACACACATTTCGTCAGTTATGTAATAGTGGGCGCGTCTATTGCAAAGAAAAAACATAAGTACAAAAAATAATCTATCGGCAAGTATGACCTGTGAGAACACTCAAGTTTTCTCAAGTGTATTTTGCGTCCAATATTTACTTTAAACAGAGGTGTAATGAAAGCCTTCTGTGGAAGCGCAAACCGTGAAATTGTCTTGCTACTAGTTTCCCCACAGTAAATACTTGGTTTACGGGTGTGATTCTTAGACGAAAGGAATCATGGACAAACGCTAGAGATCTTGGTAACTTTTTATAGGTTTACAAACCGATAAACTAAAGCTGCCTCGTTGTCTGATCAATTCCCGGGTCGGGTAACGTGTTATAGCCATCAGTAATTTCTCACAAGCAGCCACTGAGTCTGGATTTGAGCCCGGTTGAGGGCATAGGCTCGCCCCCTATAAAGGATGTAAAAGTACTCTTAACGTAAACGAAGGGCACTTGTTCTCCCCACCACTGCTATTTTTTTTTGTTCTAGGCCATACCTGGGAATCCCCTAGTTACGGAGATATTGGGGGTCAAAGTTCCAAATGTGGCACAGCTGTTTTTGTAAACACTAGTTTTTCAACTTTACTTAAATTACCTCCATGACCGTTTACAATTGAAAGCCTCTACTAGCACAATGTTTTAAAAGTGCTACATTGAGTTTTATCGTAAAATGAGATTTTTGACCTCAAAATTTTTTGCGTAGGGGTACCTATACTTAGTTTGATGTACAGAATGTTTGGTTGACGTATGTGTAAGGGGTTAATTTACACCCTGTATACTACATGGTTAATTGGCCTTTAACATAACTGACGAATACGGGTGTACTCTTAGGTACGCCACCATGTCAGTCCTACTTCAGGATCAGACCTCGAAACCAATCCTTCTACAGCGCGGTTTGAGACAGGGAAACATATCTCCTGGTTCTGAATTGGAGAGGACTTGGCATCGGCGTCAATGACGAGTACATCACTCACCTTTGGTTTGCCGACGATATAGTGGTCATGGCTAAGACTATGGACGACGTCAGTACAATACTCGATGACCTCAGTGGAGCTTCCGAAAGTGTGGGTCTTAAAATGAACATGGACAAAACAAAGGTTATGTTGAATGTCCCATGTAACACCCACTCCTCCATCAAGATCGGAAAATTACACTCGAAGTTGTGGACGATTTTGTCTACCTGGGACAAACGGTCCAGTTTACCTCTTTCTCGAAGCTAAACCGGGTAGGTTTAGCGAAAGAGGTAAATCCTCGAATCCGACTCGGCTGGGCGGAAGTTGCGCAGTATCTTCTCGTTCAACTTACCACAGTTTGAGACACTGTGACTTAAGTCTATGACCAGTGTGTGTTGCCAGTGATCACATACGGGGCCGAAACGTGGTCGCTCACAATGGGGCTCATCAGAAAGCTCAAAGTCACCCAAAGGGCAATGGAGAGAGCTATGCTCGGAGTTTGCGGGATCGAATCAGAAATGAGAACATCCGCAAGAGAACCAGGTTACCGACATAGCCTGAAAAATTGTCAAACTTAAGTGGCAGTGGGCAGGGCACATTGTTCGCAGAACGGATGGTCAATGGGGCAAAAAATTCTGGAGTGGCGACCACGAACCGGAAGACGTTGCGTTGGAAGGCCTCCCACTAGGTGGACTGATGACCTGGTGAAGGTTGCGGGGACCCGCAGAATGCGAGACGCACGGGACCGGTCAATGTGGCGACACCTGGGGGAGAGGCTTATGTCCAGCTATGGATGTCTTTTGGCTGAAATGATGATGATGATGATTACGTATCTCTCTCTGCCTTAACCTTCAGGGATTACCAGCTTTATTTGTATGTTATGTTGCACCGCCACGTCAATGGAAGAAAAAAACGTGTTTCACCGAACCCAAGTAACAACGGGCAAGGGCAGAAAGATTATGTTATGTTGCACTGAAATATGACGAAAATGATCAAATTGATATGCTAGTTAATACGTGTACGACACTCCTGTCCTCCACCTAAATCAGCGCAGTTTTTTTTCTATTTTCAACCGACTTCCAAAAAGGAGGAGGTTCTCAATTCGTCTGTTTTTTTTGTATTTTTGTTTCCGCGTATCTCCGTCATGAAAAGTGAAAACTATAAGACAAATCACTTTATAAAGTCGGTGGCAAAAATAACGAAATCAAACAAATAAATGTCGCCTACTTCAGAAGATGATTTGTCTTTTTATGTGTATTGTGGAGAGATGGCTTACAAGCCTATAAACTAGGTTTGAAGGTGTGAACCCGCTTGTCGTTGTGTTAAAAAGAATAAGATCCCAGAACTTACCTACATTCCACTACCAATAAACGCCTATTTAGGTATTCTACTTTTTGCTTTGGTGCGCCCACAGCACATCTATTCGTTTAAGTTGCTGTTTTAATTTCGGCAATATCACGACAGACCTCGTAGATGACGGGACGACTTCATCAAAAGCAACGTTTTATCAGTAATAAAACGCGACAAAAAAAAATACGTCGGTAGATTATAGTTTTTTTGCTCTAGGAACTGAAGGAACCCGGTTGTTATTGTGAATTAATTCTTACTGTGCAATATCGAAAAGATCACGGCAAAACTAGGCCATAGGTACTATTTCCAAACAAAAATTAGAACGTATGTAGATACAAGAAACTCAATAGAAACGGCAGATGTGTGTATTCAGTTCAAATGAAACGACAATAAATGTTCATTCATGTATAATTTATTTCCATTTGCGACTGGGTATTGAACGAATCTCACTTAAAATGTTACAATTGTATGATCTAAGTCCGCTCACTGTTTCACTAATACGGACACACCACCGGCTTCGGAACACGGAATACTGAAGACATGGAATGCTAACATGAACGCTCACGAGGCAATACGTGAACGATCATACACTAGCCCGACACAAGTTGATTCCATCAATTTACCTAATCGAACGACCGTAACTAGTAAAAGTAACCGCTAGCTCCACTAATAAGTTATTAAACATTCTTGACCCTGTCAACCTAACACGAGTTAATTTTAACTCAATTCGCACCAGTTCGCTGTTCCGATGGAATCATTACGCTGCGTCTTACCATAACATTCGTAACTTGCGTGGTATTTCAGCCGACGATGAAAGCATTTTTTCGTCGTATAGCACAGTCCTCGATTTGTTCAGTACTCCGTTTTCCGCAGCCACAAGCGACGATGCGGACCCATCGTATGCTACATGAATGCGCTTACAGATTTAAAAACGAGTAATTACAAGCCTCTTGTGTTTACGTATAACTACTTAGGTCCCTTTCTTTGACACATTGGTTTCAGAAAATAAAGGCACACTCAAAGTGGTTCTTATTTCGGTAGCTGTGGTATAACTCATAAGTTTAACAGCATTAAGCTCACTGGATTAGTCCGCACCTCCGCACATTTATACTACTCAGTAAATATTGTAATAAAGGCATAGATGCCTGGAAGTTCTAAGGGAAGAGAGTACATGCATAGTCTATCGCACACAATCCTGTAGAATGATTAAATAGTTACATCGAGTTACACACAAATCGCTTAGATTATAACTAATTTCATTGACGGAGCTAATAGAACAACGTGTTCATTACAATTTGTGCTTACACTGTGTCTGTAATAGAAATACAGTATAATACTCACACAAACTTATAGCCTTTAATATATCACATAAAGTTTAGGTACACATCTCATATTACACTCTCGTTTCCGCTACCTGGGGCCACTGCTAGAGAGAAGCCGCACTTTTAAAAAGAAATTCAATTTAAAAAACGAAGATAGCTTAATATATATATTTTGTTTAAATTCTTTCTTGTTGAAGGCGGCCACCGTTTGATTTGAGATTTAATTGTTAGTTTCATTGAGTGGCTTGTTCGTTTTCGGCTACGAAGAGTAATAATAACAATAAATTCAATAAAATATCATAATAATATAGAAAATAAATAATTTTGGATAGAAGAGGATTTCATTCTATAACATTGGTAAAAACAATTTGGAAATTAAGTAAAATGGAAGAAACATTAGAATAGATGTGCGTGAGATCGTTCGATCGGTGTGGTCTTCTGTTAAAGAAGAATTAGCTAATTATACAACCAATAATTATCAGGAAAAGCTGAGCCTGACCAAAAAGGGGTTTCCATAATCATAAAACCTAAAATGACTGGTGAATGACTTTGTGATATGATGTAAGTATACTCAACCCCACTAAAACTAGTATAAAAAAAATGCAAGAAATGGATGGATTGATAACTATAACCTAAATGCAAAGATATTCAAATGAATGAACAGAATCAACATTCCGCAGTTCCACATACAAAAAACAAACAAGCCACGCAGTCATTTAAATAAAAAATAAATTAAACTAATACATTAAGTTACTCCACGCGGTGATTATAACTCGGAATGTTCATCTTCGCCATCTGAGATCTGCAGCGGCGGTTCTGTAGTCTCAGATTCTTGCACTGTCTCTGCTTCTGGGGTCTCTCCTTGTGTCTCTTCTATTTTCTCTGCCTGATCCCCAGCCTCGGGCTCAATAATTGTCTCTTCAGTTTTATTTTCTGCCTCCTTCTTAACCGGTTTCTTAGGCCGCCATATCTTCATCTTATTCAACAGATATTTCATCTCTCTGTCCAAGTTCGCCATCTTCTCTCGAATGCTGTCCACTGTCAGTTTGATATCCTCATTCTTTTTGAGAGCCTTCTGCTCCTTGATAGAGGTGCTCAGCCAAGCAGTTGTCTCTTCAATCTTCTTCTCTAATAAGTTAATTTCTACGTCTGTGAACACGTCTTTCTCAGGGTTAGCATCTTTGGTGAAGTTCTTAGCCATTTTGAGGAATTCCCGAGAACTGTTCAACATACTGCGGAGAGCGGCGATCGCGTCGGGTCTCTCTCGGTGTTCCCAGTGTTTGTAGAAGATCGGGCTCGTCAAGTCCTTAAGAGCAGCTAATTTAGCCTCGAACAATTCCGTGGCCGCTTCATAGCCGTCTTCGTACAACCATTCGGAAGTTTCACTGCACAGTTTCTTAATTTCTTCGATTTGTTCCTTAGTTCCGCATTTAGAGTATTCATCCATGTCTACTTTCATTTGTGCATCTACTACAAATGCTTCCAAGTTGTTGAGGGCAGTTTCTCTTTCGATGCGTTTCTTGTCGATCAAGTTCAACTCGGCAATTAAAGCCTTGGAGGTCTTGTATTGTTCGGGTGAAAGTGGCTGCAGGTTTAGAAGTGTTTCTTCTGTTTTAATTGGTTCCTTCAGTATAATGATTTTAGGTTTGGGCTTAGTCTCTGTCTCAGTAGCATTCTGTTTCTCGCTCTCTGTTTGGTTTGCTTTCTTGGTGTCATTCTTGGCGTCTTCTTCCTGGGGTTTCTCCTCAGGTTGCTCTTCAGCCTTTTCAGGAGTTTCAGATTCTGATCCGAAAAGTTTGCTGATAGTGCTTCCTATTTTGGATAATGTGCTGTCTTGGTCTTCATCCTCGTCGACTGTTTTTTCAGCGACAAATTCAACGTTGACCAGGTTGAGCAGGCCAGAGTCGTCCATATTGAAATGTGCTTTGATTCCCTTGTGTTCGACGTTTTCACCGGTGTGTTTGGCTAGGGCAGCGCCGACACCGTTGAGCACAACTTGGCTCAGGTTCAAGGTACCAACGTAAAGGAGCTCGTTTGAGGGAATGTGGTCTAACTCTGCATAGTTAACGTGGAAATCGAAGTCATCGGTGTGTTTGTTGAAAGTGATTACCTTCTTTTGCGGGTAAGGGTTCATGGGGCCGAACAATGTCCTCTTGATCTGTAACAATAAAGAGTATTATGAGTCCAGTGCTCAATTAAATGGACTAACAATGAGTTTTATTAAATTCTGAATCTAAAATAATAAAAAAGGTACTCCTGAAAGTGACAAAAAGCCTACATTAATCATTAATTCATTGGCCTGTTGCTCTAGTGGTTAGTGACCCTAACTGCTATGCCGGAGGTCGTGGGTTTGATTCCCACCCAGGACAAATGTTTGTGTGATGAGCACGATCATTTGTTCTGTGTCTGGGTGTAATTTATCTATAATATGTATGTATTTAGAAATATATAAGTATGTTTATCAGTTGTCTAGTACCCATAACACAAGCTCTGCTTAGCTTGGGACTAGATGGCGTTGTGTGATAGTTGTGGAATATTATTATTATTATTATTATTCAACTTTCAATTGAAACATCAGTTATTAAGATAGGTATATTAAGCTTGAATACCTTACATCCTTTGGATAGACATCAATACAATAAATCAAATTGTGGCACCATTCGTTGTATCGTAAGGTAATCGATTAGCTGCTGACTATTTTATTTTCTCAAAAATGATTACTGAAACCGGACCTACAATTTTTTGTACATAGTAGTTCCGTTTCAGTAGAAGTAGTATACAGTTAACCTTTTGAACGCCACGGTCATATATAGCCGACAAATGAAAGCGTGCCCAACACGCCACCGACGTCTATAGCTGACAAAAAACCGTAATTTTTTAAAACTTTGTAACTGCTGTTTTTACAAAATAGTGTCAAATAATAGGGGGGCGCAATGCGTTTACGCTATGCCGTTAAAAAAGGTTAATATCGGTGACTCTACTCGCTTTTTCCTTATACAGGTACCAGAGAACGATGACAAGTAGTATTATCAAGTAACTCACCAGTTTATCGTTGCCGTCAACGTTTCTGCTGAATGTGACTTGAACGGGGAACAGTACGGCGTCACGTACGTTCAGCGGAGCCACCTTATAGCCGGTTGCGAGGGATGCCGCCCTGAGAAAAAAGTAACATTATTTTGTTTACATTACCATGTTTTAAGTTACTCATCAATCAAGATCGTGGTTTCTGCCTACCCCCATGAGAAAAGGGCGTTAGTTTATGTATAAGTAAGTTACTCATAAAAGACTTCTAAGATAGTCTCGATTGTAAAGTTAAAGGCCACTTCTATGCAAGATTTGCAACACAATATTATTATTCACAATTCGCCTTTCAGAGTTAACTAACTGATATTATTGCTATTTTCGCATCGTCAGAGCAAAATACTTATGGTGGGCCAAACGGTTGGTTCCATGTCTTACTTCAAGCGTAAGATGGAAACAGTAGTGGATTCTGATGAAGTAGCTACGTATCAAACAGGTTATATTACCTGTAAACAGCACCCATGGTAGCAGCCTCATCAGCGTTAATAGACCTGGCTGGGTCGTGTCCCACAGCGTCCTTCAGCGCCTGCATAGCGGCCGGTACCCGCGATCCTCCTCCAGCCAGCACCAGCCTGGCGCCGGTACCCGCACCTCCCGCTGAGGCGATGGCACGTTGGACCACGCCGGATACTCTGGGCCATAAGTCTGCACATAGCTCCTCTAACTCAACACGGGTGACCTGAAAACGAAAATGATTTTTAAGAAACTGTAGAGTCGTTGAACTATGATTAGGAAACATAACTGGCGCAATGTACAGTTCGAACAAATTATCTTGGCAGGTCCGAACTTCGTGCAGAACGCTGCGCAGTAACATTTATTAGGAACCAAATGGTGAATGAGGTGAAGTTCGGGGGGCGGTAGTCTAGGCTAGAGATGCACCTTACATAAACACAATCAATCCTATATACGATCAAATATCGTAATCGATTATTTTTATTTGGAATACGTTATTATTAATGTTTAGAAGATATTTAAGTGAATACATTAACTAATAAAGTGAATTTAATCATTAATAATTGAGTTTTCGTCTTTATTACATAAAAAATGTATAGTAACATTATGTTTTCTCTGTTAAAAGACATGATTTACTTATATTTTAGAAATCTATTACAGACTTCTTGAATAACGAATGTTTACGAATATTTAAAACCTCAATATAAAATTGAATAGAAACATCTTTTTATTACTTAATTTCAATCGATTCTGAGAATAATCGATTAAACGACACCCATTGCACATGCACATGCACATCTCTTTTTGTTAACTTCGTGACCTTCGTGCAAGTTCGGCAATATTCGGTACGAGGTATTATATCTCAGTCACACCACAGCATTTGTTTAGTGTTTGTGTTGCTATCTCTGTCTTGAGCACATTCGATTAGAAAAGTTTTCGTTGTGTTTTTGTTTGTTGTTTTTAATATTACTGTTATTTTTTATTATTTGTTAGAAAAGTTAGTGGGCACTTATTTCGTCAAATATGCCACCAAAGTATAGTAGTGTTTTAAATCGCCAGGCGAGAAAAAATATTTACGATTTAACTCAATATATGAAAGGGGAAAAAGAAAATGGAGTTAAAAATGTAGACTAGGTATCTAAAAGTGTTTTGATATTTATTTCATTTGTATTTTCTCACTGTATTAGGTATTTTCTGATCGTATATGTGTTTATCTGGCAATAACAGTTTTCTTCGCGAGTATACATGCGCAAAAGTTCGCAGAGCCTATGTTCAGACCTGCCAAGATAATTTGATCGTACTGTATGTGTATTATAAGGTACAGTTCTGCCTATCCCTTCGGAGATTACAGGCGTGATGTTTTTTATGGGTCGAGTGGCTATCAGAAGGAATGTCATGGAAAAACTGTTGCTTTGAAGTTTTTTCCGTCTCTTCTTCCCAGACAATATGCTATAAACTTTATAGCGTTCTTTAACTCGTCGTTGTTTTGGGAGGATGCCTCTCATGTGATTTTGACCTTCACATAGTGCTGATCTTCAACTTAATTTGAGTAACTGCGGTACTCAGAGACATTTAATGATTACTTAAGCTTTCTCTTAGTAAAGATTTGACATATTTTTGTATGACAAAACTGTCAAAATCTTTACTTAGTGATGGCCTAAGTAATCATTAAAGCTCTCTGAGTGCGGCAGTGAGACTTTTTATTTCGTGTTCTCAACTAAGTGAGACTTAATAACATCATACTGCTTGAGTATGATGATAAGTATAGAAGAATAAGACATGCTGTGCAGACCTCGAATAAATTGAGATAAGGGCAGGAGACCATAATTAACATTATTAGAGCCAAGTTACACTTGTATCAACAGCAACCAGCTGGTTATTGCAAGTAATTACCTATATATTACGATATTATACGCTTTTCCAAGCCTAACGTAACGTATGTATAATTAAATGTGTTTTCCTGAAAGTGATGTTGATTGTAGAGGTGACAATTGTGACCAACAATTGAATGTTTGTTTATTTGTTATGCTACCCATTGTTTTGAACGACAACGTGGTGGTTGATTGGATAATTATGTTTGCTGATGCATTTGAGTGAGGATTATTCAGTCAGTTTGAGAACAACTCCAAGGATAGTTCACACCAAATGTATAACCCAGCCGCCCATTGCAAAGAGGTTCTGAAAGTAGACTAACTACTATTGTGACTTAGGTGTGAAGAAAAGTGGAAATGTAGGAAAAATCAGAACACTGCATAGTGTTTGGTGACTGACTGAAGTGAGCGTTACGTTTGGTTTGAACCATCGCCAAGCAATTGAAAAGCGACTGATACAGTCACGTAAGGAAAAGGGAATTTATTTGCCTATTCTTACCAGCTTAAATATTTAGAAGTCGTAAAGAATAGGTGTTTTGGTGATTATCGCCCCAGGCTATACTACAGTACTTTGGTTCATTGAATTTATCTTGAATGCAGAAAACAAAACACCATGTTCCCAATGATAAGTATGTGTGCCACAGACATTTTTTTTAATTTAAATTCATTGAACATAAAGACATTCCCAGATTACATTACTTTATATTCACTATTGTAAGTTAATAAGCTTTTTGGGAAAAACCGTAATCAGTATGCAAGTTAAGTTTGATCTAAAAACATGCACCTGCATGGTTGAATGAGAATATTTAAATAAGGCGTTTTTTGTTTGGCCACTTAACATTTATGCATATTTGGTAATACGGTACGTGGGATGCATGTGTTTGCGAATAATGCTTATGTCTGAATCACTGGCAACTCAAGCATTGTATCGTCTTCATTTTTTTGTTTATGTGAAAAAAGAAAAAATATGTGTATGTTTATGTGAAAAAAGATTTTTTTTTTAAAATATACCTGACAGACTAATTACATTTTTTTTGTCGACGAAACTTATTGTGTTATGTATTACTTATTAACTTATGCGTGGAGAGAAGAGGGAATATTTTTTATCGTGCGGTTAATACATAACCTGGTGTCAGTTTTTATGCTGCCAATAGACCTTTGATTTGTCTTTATATGCTGTCAACATTTATCTCTAAAGCATTCTGGTTATCTCACGATGTTTTACTTCGCCGGAACAAGTGATAATAATGCAATCCGCGCATGAATTTGAAAAATCAGAGGTGACGGACGCGTCATGGGTTGAAACTTGAGTTATCACCCTGCTGATTTAATTAGCGTTCGTTACGATGGCATGACCTATCATGATTTTGGAATAAGTACTCCATACCCAAAGACACTAAGTTAACACAACTACCATTCAGTAAACAAGTAAAACAAATAGATATTATCAGTATCACACAACTTCTATTTGAAAACAGGTGATCAAATATTTAGCTTGCATAAATAATTATTAATTTATTAAAGTATTCCTATCTTGTTTAAACGCAATGTGGGACAGGATTTGACCACATTCTACGGCTGACACATGACATGTATAGTAAGTAACGGTTTTGGTACTATGTATTTGAATTATTCATTTCTTAATCAACACTCAAATATTTAAATCATTACAATTTGATTCTGCTGTCATTTGTAGATATTTGACAGTTCATCAGTGACAGACCAGAGTTGTTCCGTGTAAAATACTGGTATTCAGCTGCCTGAGGTCAGACTGAAAGCCGACCCCAACATGGTTAGGAAAAGGCTAGGCAGATGATTTTGACTCGAATATACAAAGCTAAAACTATAAAGACCAAGATTCTCAATCCTCCACAAAGAGACTGGATTAACAAGGACATTATCGCTGAAATCAACCAGAGGAACATACTATCGGCAGAACATAAAACTAACCTTAGTAACGACACACTAAAAACCGAATTCACGAAGAAAAGAGATTATGTAGCTAAATTAATATCAAAAACAAAAAAATCGTACTATTATAATGAATTTAACAAATGTATTAGTAAACCTAAGAAAATGTGGGGCCTAATCAATACCTTAACAAGTAATAAAATAAAACAGAGCTGTGTTCCTCCAAAATTAGTAGTAAACAACGATAACATTACCGAGCCAAATCATATTTGCCAAATATTTAACGAATACTTTGCTACAATTGGACCACTCCTAGCGAACGAAATACCTAGTTCATTTCATCACGATCATGACTGCGCTTTACCAAATTCTATAACCCAAAACGTTGAAAATCTCTCCAGTTTCAGCCCGTGTTCTGCTAATGAAATAGCAACCCTTATAGCTAAACTCGATCCAAATTGCAGCACTGGCCTAGACGGAATAAATACCAAAGTAATTAAAACCGTTAAAAGTTTAATCGCAAACGATCTGAGCAAGTGTTTGAATAAATTACTGGATGACGGGAACTTCTCTGATACACTAAAAATAGCAAAAGTAACACCAATCTATAAATCAGGCCCTACCACAGATGCAGGAAATTATCGACCTATCTCAGTGTTGCCTGTAATGTCAAAAATATTAGAAAAAATTATTCACAAGCGATTAGAAAAGTATCTTAATTCTATTAACTTCATCACCGATCGACAATATGGATTTAGACCCAGAAGTAATACTACTACAGCCACTATTGATCTCATCACTAAAATTAAACAAAACATAGACAGAAAAAACATAGCCCTGGGTATTTTTATTGATTTAAAAAAGGCCTTTGATACAGTTAGCCACAAACTACTCCTAAAAAAACTGGAATCAATAAAAATCACGGGAAAAACTCTAAAAATGCTCGAGTCTTACTTAAAAAATCGTTCGCAAGTGGTCAAACTTGGTAATCACCAAAGTGATGCACTACCTATTACATGTGGCGTCCCACAGGGATCTATCTTGGGACCCTTACTTTTTTTAATATATATAAATAATATAAGCGAAATTAAACTACATGGTCACCTTACCTTATACGCCGACGACACTTGTTTATTTTACTTCGGATCTTCCATCCATCACATTATCTCACAAGCACAAGAAGATTTAAATACCCTATTCGCATGGTTTCAGTTCAATCTCCTAACAATAAATATCTCTAAAACAAGTTTTATAATATTTAAGGCTAAAAATAAATCGATTCCACCCTATGACCCTCTAACAATTAATGATATCCCGCTACAGCAAAAACCATGTGAAAAATACCTCGGTCTAAGAATGGACAGCTCACTAACGTGGAATGCTCACATAGATCACATAAAGAGTAAACTTTCGGCACTCTCCGGGTCATTGCGTAGCATTGTTCGTTGTATTCCACCAAAACTGCGGTATACTATTTACAACTCCCTAGTAAAGCCACATCTACTTAACTTAATCGAAATTTGGGGCAGTGCTGCTAAAACAAAATTATCTGAACTTCAAATTACTCAAAATAAAATCATAAAAATACTATTTAACTACCCATATCTAACATCTACCAGCAAAATTTATCAAGACACAAAAATAATGAACATAAAACAACTTTACATTTACAACACATGCATTTTCATCAGAAATATTCTTAACAAAAGCGTTCACTCAAACATAACACTCACTCAATATAAACAAGTTAGTCAACGCAGTACACGGCGAGCAAGCTTGCTAGTTTTACCGAAAACAAGAACTAACTATGGCAAAAAAAATGCTAACTTTTGAAGGAGCACAGCTTTATAACAAATTACCGTCCTGTATAAGAAATGTACACTCTTTCAATGCATTCAAAACTCAACTTAGCCAGCACATAATTGCGGATCGATCACTTCTGGAGAAATGAATGCATTGGAAGGGTAACTATTAAGTTGTAATACTGATGACGAACTTATTGTAATCTATATTTTTAGTATTGTTCTCAAGTAAGTGACTAATGTTTTTATTGAGAATAAAGTTTCTTTAAACCGAATATTGTAATCAATAGCGTAGATCGACGTTTTAGATAACTTGGAACTTGGAACAGTGGAAGTCCGATGTTCTAATCGTACATCGAACTTCCACTGTGGTGATTGCGTAACGGACAATGGCAATGCCTTTGATTTATTGATTTACACAGTTTAAAAAAAATGACTATTGCATTGTTGAATTTCGTTTCAACTTTTTTAGATAGTAATTGTGAAATTTTACGCAATTCGGGTGCAGCTGGTACAGATTTTCAAGAATTGACAATTGCTATTATGCTGGACCTTTTTTTTTTTTTTTTTTGGTGGGTGTAAAAATCATCGAATAACCCCTCCCGCTCTTGGGCAGAGCGAAAGGGAGTGTCAGACTTCTACTGACTAAAAACCACCCATGTTCCTTCTTCGCCCTCTATGTCGAGGCCGCGATAACCGTTGGACTACCCGCGGCCCCGACAGGCGTCGGCCCTTTCGGGCCCCTCCCATGTTGCTGACATCTCTTTGAGGCGCGCGTGGAACACGAACGCGCCGTCGACACGGCCTGTTTTCGTCGTGAGGCGGACGGACGGCGAGTTAGCCCATCACTCACCGTCCACAGGCCCGCGTCTACGGTGGCCGGAGGTCATCGCGGGACCCCCGACGCCCGGAGCGCCTCCCGCGGCGGCTGGGACGAGAGGTTCTCTCCCTCTCGCGTTCCGCCACCTCCTTCGCCAGCATCACTGCTTCGCAGAAGGAGGCGACGGCGTCCCATTCCTCCTCGCCCCGGACCATGGCTTGCACCAGGGCCGGGCGCGAGAGGTCGCCGCCGCCGATCGCCGCTACGAGAACACGGCGGGGCTCCGCCCAAGCGGGGCACACCTCCACTGTGATTATGCTGGACCTTAAATACCTTCCATAATTAGCGATTTCACTTGCTGCCGACTCAAACAATCGAATATTTAAATCTAAGAAACTTTTTGTCATAGGATTTATATGATAAAATGAATAGTCGTCACCACCCGAAAATAGCCAATTCGCCGTGCCTATGTATTGCACTTTTAACAAGTGTGACGCACAACTTACACACGTAGAAGGGCGGCGTTTGTAAGAATTAATTCATAATATGTGAAGTCCATATTAAAAGTCTTCAAGCCCACAAATTGTGTTTTACTTGTTCCTATAGCGTTTCTGTTGCTAAGAGGAAAAAGATACGCAACAAAGTCCTAGAAGAAGGTCTCCATTTATTTAGCGTAAATAGCTCACCAGCTGTTTGAAGTCCTTGTCATCAAGCAAGCTCTCGATCTGAGCATAGAACTCGGTGTTAGCGGACAGAATGATCTTCAACCTCTCAGCTTCGAGCAGCAGTTTCTCCATTGCACGAGGGGAGGCTCTGACGTCACCGCCGCCTTGTTCTTCCCACGCTTTGATCAGGTGCTCGCGGAGACGGAGGGTCATTTCATGACCGCCAAGGGTTCTGAGAAAACATGCGGTATATTATTGAATGGCTAGAAGAAGAGTTTGCCAATAACTATGCATAGATACTTTTTAAAACTAATAGGGATGTTTAGTGACTCTAAAAAATGTGATTCTAATTAGTCCGTCTGTTAGATCATCGAAAAATATTGGATACATACTTTTTGTTTTATCAAATCAATAAAAATTGACGAAGATAAAACGCGTCAAAGATTTGAGTGGGAATTTGTGACGACACTGACCGGTAAAAGATGCCATGCTAATGTCTTAGAAAATGACGTTGCACGAGAGTCTTCATTGTTTGTTTAGGTGAAAAAAGAAAAATTACGTGTCCAATATTTTTTAGGAAATCTATCTGACAGACTAATTAGTTTTTTTTTTTTGTTAACTACCCTATTATGAATAGCTGGAGGACACCTATTAGTCAGTACAGTCCAGCAGCCTAGTCAAAACATAACATCACTTCTGTAATCCCCAAAACGTTAGGCAGAGGTATACTTTATAGTACACCCATATTTCGCCAATTATGTTTAATGTTTAAGTCCCCTGTAATAGGGGGCGAGTCTATTGGCATCAATTGGGCAGAAATCCTGTCTTCGTGGCTGCAACTGAGGAATTCTAGACGGAAAAACTCAACAACATTTGCTAGCATTCGCACTAAATCTATATAATTAATATGTCTGTAGAGAACCAGGAGTGTGCCTCAAAAGTGGGAATTTAACTGATTATTTTAAGATCATGACAAGAAAGTGCGAGGTGTCTTAGATTCCATTGATCAACAATTGCACTAGAGTCCTGCAGTACAAAACATTAAAAAAAAATCAGATAATAAACAGATAGGTAGTTTACCTATCAAATCCAACTCCCAACACTTGCAACTGAGGCACAGTCTCGACGTAGCCCTTCTCCTTTATCTTGACCGTCTTGTACTCGACGAGCGCAGCCTTAGTGGATGCAGCACCCATGTCGAAGAACAGAGCATGCCAGGCTGTGTCGTTGATTTCCTATGAAAGAAAACTTTGTTAAAACTGAGAATATAAAAAAGTCAATGTGATCGAACAACAGGTTGTTAACTGCTAGGTATAATGGTCGCAAATATTAAGCCTGAGGACCTGGCTTTAATTCCCAGGTTGGGTAGTGGAGTCAAACATAACTAGTGAATTGTGTGTCAACTATTAGGTACACCTTTGCCTAACACTTTGCGAATAGGGATGTTTACTGATTAAAAAAAAAAAATTCTAATTAGTCCGTCTGTTAAATTATCGAAAAATATTGGATACGTATTTTTTGTCTTATCAAATCAATAAAAAATGACGGAGATAAAACGCGTCAAAGATTTGAGTGAGGGGTTGTGACGTCAGTCACCGGTAAAGAATGCCATGCCAAGACATTAGTCTTAAAAAATGATGTCACACGAGTTTTCAAAGAACTGTATCATCTTCATTGCTTGTTTACGTGAAAAAAGGAAAAATACGTGTCCAATATTTTTTGGAAATCTATCTGACGGCCTAATTAGTTTTTTTTTGTTCTGTAAGAATTCCAATTTCCTTTTTGTTTCTGCTTACATTATGTGACTAATGTCGAAAGTCAACTGTCTAACTGAAGAGTGTAATTTAGAGGCCTTTCACTTTCCTAGATCTATTGGTTTCAATATTGTACATCCTTTAAACATTGTATTTTATTGTATTTCGGAGATGTATCCACTTTTCACTTGCACTTCACTTCTGACAATTAACAGGAAAGAAAGAAGATGAGAATATTTTTTAGTTAAAGCAAAAGTTATATTTATAGTTGTGATGAACAAGTGTAAAACATGATATCTGGCTGTATTGAATAACTAGTGTCTGATTGTCTTGTTTCTGTAGTGAGATTTCTCAACCACCAAAAAGAAACGAAGAAAAACATTATTTGTTGGTCCTGGAGCGTCCAGTGCATGACTGGTGGACTACTTGTGGAATGATATTGTTTTGTTATGTTAAAATACTAAGTTTCAAGTAGTATTTAATTTTAATTTAAATATTACGTTTTTACCATTCTACTAATAGGCTTAATAGTAATTATTTATTCCAAAACTGTCGCTGTTTATGTTCTGATCATAGACTTATCATCAGATCATTATTTAAAAAATTGAAAATCTTAGTGCGCAGCTGCTGTTAAATGATAAATTAATTGTAAAGCTTTCAAAAAACTTCAAAACAATTACTCTTCCTCTCAGTTGATAAATGTTTAGTTATTGCCTACAATCACGAAGTCATTTTAAATTCAGCTAGACAGGCTGTTTTGAGTAGAGATTTTAACTTCATTTTACTTAAACATTTAAAGAATAAAGCTCCACTGAATATTTTAAAGGCAGGTAGGTGTATTACCCTTTGAAATTTCGGAAGGAAATAGTGAAGAATGAAAATGAAGTCTTTATTTGTAAATATAAGATAAACAGGGGTGTTACAATGGTTGAATGGTGTATGGCCAGATTTGTATACATGTGGACAAGGCAAAAGATATGTAATGATCGTAGCAAGTAGCGTTCCGAGGTTTCTGCCTACCCTCATGGGAAAAGGGCGCGAGTTTATATATTTATTTAAACTATACGAGATATCATTTTGTAATCATTCTTAACTCAGGGATTTCCAAGTTGTGTGTTCAAATTAGATAACAGTTCAAAATTAAACATGGACTTATGATACACAATGATACTGGAATAGCATTTAAACCCACCTTCCTCCTAAAGATACCATAGTTGATGGCAATAGCAGTGTAGTCATTGATGAGTTGCAGCACATTCAAGCCTGCGAGAGCAGCAGCATCCTTCAGCGCACGACGTTCAGCCTGGTTGAAGTAACCAGGGACTGTGATCACACATTCTGTGATTGATTGACCTAAGGGAAGAGAAATTATTATATGATTTGACGTTTCTGGGGTCTAGTTACCTTTTTATTATCAACTATATTTTACTGACTGCCTTGTTGGGGTCCAGTAGTTGCAAGAGTGACTACTGGACATGAGGTTCTGGGATCAATTCCCAGATAGGGCATAGTGTTTTTCCATCAGGACTTTCTCAGTACTAGCCACGGGATTCTGAATTTGTGCCCAGTTGATGCTAATAGGCTCAATGTTAATGGCAAAATGTGGGTGTGCTATTACGTACACCTCTGTCTAACTTTACGGAGATTACAAGCGTGATGTTATGCTGCATTTATTTTAAGAAATCCAAACAAATTTTTATTTTACTAGATACATTAGGTGTGTAATAAAAAGGCTATGATTACATTAAATAAATGTCAACAAGAAGAACACACAAGTAGGAACTGTAAATAACTTGAAGGACATTATATTGATTTCATCATATTACTATGAGTTCATTGAACTCGTAAAGCAACCACAAAATTAATCATTCTGATTTTTTTTTAATACTTATATTGGATGGAGAAGTAAAATTATAACCATAGCTCCCTTATCAGTTTTTATAAAATCAATCTTACCATGACTAATTTCAGCAAAGTCTTTAGCCTTGGCTAGAAGTTGAGCAACGAGCTCCTCCGGAGTGAACTTAGTCTTGTCATCATGTATGAACAGTGGTGTTCCTCTGTCTGTTGCCTCAATCTCGTAGTATGGGTAGCGAGCTCTGAATATGTAATTGATTTTGTTAGTACTTAAATATTGTATCTTGTATTAAGGTCAGAATATTGTATTATGATTATGGGTACTCATATTTATCCTTGTTACAAAACACTATCTCAATACTCACTCATATTTACAAAAATAATAACACAGTATTATCTAAGACTGTTGTCGAATACTATCAGAAAGAAAAATGATATAGACTTCTAAATTTCTCTTTGTATCATAGCATTTGCTGGCAACAGCTAGTAATGCCAGCGGCTTTACCTGCTACAACACAAAAATTATCCCACAGGAAGATGAAATCGAGATAAAGGCTATCCTATGTGTTAATCCAGATTGTCAGCTTAACTCCATACCAAAATTTATTGAAATCGCTCCAGCCGTTTAGACGTGAAGAAGTAACAAACATACACACTCACAAACTTTCGCCTTTATAATATTAGTGTGATTTTTCACTACAACCACAAGGCTGAAAATGAATAAGTGGTTTTCACTAGTTTTAAAAGATAATCACTTGATAAAAAAAATATATTGAGTCCATTGTAATATGCATGTAAGTGTAGAAATCATTTAAAAATCTCTTATTTAATGGTGCAATGTGCATCTGGCATCAGTAGTTATTGTACTTTATGAACTTCCATGAGTTTAAACCTAATTATAAAATGACCTAAAACAAATGTACAATCAAAGTGTAAGTAGTAACTACTTAACAGTGTAATGAAATTGAGACTTGAAACAGAAAAAAAATAAATGAAAAGTAGATTGTTACTTTCTCTGCCAGGCTGTATGTAAGACATGTCACTGACCTGTAAGCTTGCACCATTGGGTGATCATAAGGCTTTCCAAGCAGATCTAGCAGAAATTTGTAAGAATTCTTCGGGAATCTAACGCCAACAGTAACTGCGTCTTCCCCGAAGGTCCTCACATCGTCTCTGAACGCCACGACAGCTGGGGTCTTCCTCTTCGACTCCTTATTTAAAACTATCTCCATCGGAACTCCGGGAGATACGATACCGACCTTCATCCATTCTGACCCTAAATCAATTGATATTACCGCTGCGGCCTCCGTTTGTTGACTTAAAAGTAGTGGTAACAGTAACACACTCAACACCCCAAACATTTTCTGTAAAGTAAAAATGAAACAATATGATAAATCTCAAAACTACGAAAAACACATCAGCGATTGCGGAAAATAGGTTGACGCAGCAAATGAGCGTTTTAAGAGAAAGTATGCACTTACCATGTTTAAAACCATTTTCTTTTATAAAGCTAACATCTAGAACAATTATATTATAGTATCACTACGCTTAAAACAGTGTGGAATAATTAAAATCTTCTAAATTATATTTCACTTCAGTGAGCCAGCTACTTTAGTCCACGTCAAGTTTAACGTGTTTTCTTCTTTTTGGTTAATGGTATTGTTGCCATATTTTTCAGCCATGAGCCACGTTCCAGAAATATATTTTTGTATAAATATATATTCGTCGGTATTCTCAACTAACTATTAAAATTATAGGTTTATCATTAACATCCCTAAATGAACATAGTATAATTTTTGTGTTCCTTCTCGCAAAAGGTTGAGAAAGAATATAATAATCGCCTAAAACGGATTTAATTTTCACGAAAGCACCTCTCTAGCGTTTTCGGAAACGGAAAATCTATCATAGACATTTACAAATCATATGTTTATTTATGTAGGTTGCTCTATAGTTTATGGTTTGATTGGGTGTTGAGGAAGGTGTTTGTTGAGTGTTGATCACAAGTACGGAGGTCGCGGAATGCTGTTTATTTATTGTTATTAATTTATAATTAGTGCGTCTATCAAACAATACAACCTCAAGGTAAGTGTACTGCATTGAAATCGATGAACGTTTACAATTTTCACCTTAAAACAAAGCTATCATAAGGTTTACTATCATGAATACATCTGTTTTTGAGCTCAATTTATTACGCATTTTGGATATTGCACCCTGAATAACGCAAAATTCAGGTACAGCTATGCGCACGTGAGGTGTACAGCGTGGAGGGATAAAAGTATCGTTTACATGCGGTTCTAAAAATGTGACTAGACGCATGAATAACGTCGAGACGCATTGGTGGCGCTCCTTCTAAATATGGAACGGGTGTTAGTCAACGTTTGTGTTGTCCTCGGCGTCGTATCTGCGGCGGTCCCTGCGATTATGTAAGAGCCCTTGGAGGTGCGAGTCGGCACGTGCATACTGTGCTGCACGCGGCGCCTCCACGTCGGAAGCACGACGTAGGACGCTCGGGCACGACGCAATCGCGCACGCGGTCGCCGCGCTGGCCGGACACCAGTTTCCTAGCAACACGTTGTTGATGCCACTGCTGACCCAATGAATACAATAACACATGGTAACTAGCTGTTACATCACACCTCAATTGCATAGCGTCCGTAATTTCGCTGCTTACGTTGCTAGGGTGTCTTTTAACCATAACATAAATGCTGAGGCAAATTGTAGGGGTGCTAGTTTGACTGCTGTAATTTTCTGAGTAAGTATCTCATTAGATTTATTCCTCTACTATATAATTGAATTGAGTGACGACCTTGGTTTTCAACCCATTATTGTTTTCAATCAAGTAGAGCTTACTACAAACCCATAATGTGCATGATATCTTAGAGCCTGCTACTCTAAGCTATTAATAGAGTCTAGACCTTTGTGTGACCTAAATTTCAGTTCACACTTCCTGTAGGATTTCTAATTTTAAGTGTCACCCAGAGACAGTGCTCTAGTTTTAAATGTGTAGCTACATATTTAGCTTCCTCAATTTATTTACCTTTAAATAGTATCTTAACAAAATTGGAGATAGAATTACGAGCACCACCATTCATAAGTTTAATATTTATTTAAATTCACACACTAACACAAAACCGTCATCTTTTATGATGTTATTGGCCGTTCACTTGTTCTAGTTCAGATAGACCAAAGGCAAGACCAGGTAGGCAAAGACCTTAAAATTATTATTTGAAACATGATGAACTGTTCATAAATCTCTTCTATGCCTAGACTGTTGGCGATTTTTTAATATTGTATACAATTTACATATTGTAAGCTGTTTCAAGGCCTTGTAATCTTTACCCAAATGATAAGTATTATATACGGCAAGTTAAGATAGCATTCCTTGCAGACATAGCTGTTATCTTAAGTTTTGTCCAATCACTATAGCATCAAAAATGTACATCACTGAGGTAGATTTGACACTGAACATTTGATTATAAAAGGTATAATGAAATATTATGTAGAGACTTATCTTAATAGGAGAACTTTTAGAACAAGAATCATATTTGGGTCAAAGCGTCATCTTTTCAGACATATAATTAGTTAGTCTGTTGTTTGTTGGCCCCAGGCACGCCACTGCAGACTGTTGTTTAAGAAGATACATCATAGGAGGAAATAAATATTTTATTCAATAAAATTATTTTTAATGTTAATTTATTAAATCCTCAATTTTTTTTTTCTTATATTTCAGTAGGTAAATCAATTCACTAACCATTTTCAACCCAACATCAATATTATAACAACAGTACCAATGCTAAAAAAATTTTTACTGCCCATAAAAAAAACAACATTACAAACAAATATGAGTGTTGCACTCTATTTTTCTATATCCCTTTACATAGGTGGGTTTCTGATATCAATATCAAAACAAATAAATAACAACATGAGTAGTGATGTCACTATTTCCTGATTGGATGGACTGTGAAGTGGCACATGATACTCAATGTTTGTTTACAACTCCTTTACATCAAGTTAATGAACTGATGGATTGATTATTTTATTTGTGAAAAATATTTTTAATCTTGATAAATAAGAATGTGTTGTAGAAAAAAATCGAAAACCTTCCATAATTTGTGTTTCTTATCCAATAATGAACCAACTATGAAATGTATACTAGCCACTAAAATGTTGATACTTGAAAAAAACAGCCATTTACCCATTTTCTATTTTTAAATCTCTGCTTATTGTAACTTTGCAACTTGATTTTTTCCCGTTAACTGTTGTCCAGCCGTGTAATACCTAATTACGAAATTGGTTTTTCTGGATTACAATATACGACCGCCTTTTCTGTGTTATACACGAAGACTTTCCTGTTTAATGTTACAAACTGTGCTGACTAGTAGCTTGGTCCACGTGCCGGATCCATTCTCATCAACAAGACTGTTGACATCCTTGTCATACATAGAGATAACGTTTCTATTATAAGCTCCGTTATACTAGAATGCGATCATAGCTCCTAATTTAGTGATAATCAACGTCATGGGCAGGTTGGTTTTCCGTGATAATCGACTAAGCTAATGTTGCACCTTGTGCAGGTCCGTAATAGGGCATTGTAAATAAATCTCTCGTTAGATAATCAGTCTTGTGTGTCAGTCCGCGTCTCGGTGCGAGTTCAATTCGCTGATGACACGGGGACGCCACGACACGACGCGACGCAACCACGCCATTACATTTAGCTGTTTGTTACTATGCCAAGGTCACGCGATATTATGTGATTGTGTAGCTACTTGACGCGATAAATTAAAGATAAAAATACTTATATTTTCTTTTTCGCGTTCCTACTCTACATTTTTATTACGTAAATTCGATAATTTTACACAATAACGTTTTAAATCTCACTATAATACCTACTATCTATCTATAGATCAACGCAGGTCGCGATAGTGATTTGTTGATGCTAATTCCGCAGTTGTTTGAAACCATTTTTCTCTTTTTTTGGGTGTGGATAATCATCCAATAACCCCTCCTGCTCTTGAGCAGAGCGAAAGTGAGTGTCAGACTTCTACTGACTGAAAACCACCCATGTTCCTTCTTAGCCCTTGTGCCGAGGCCGCGGTATCTCTTTCGAACAACCCGCAGCCCCGACGGGCGTCGTAAGAACGCCGCGTCGACACGGCCTGTCGTCGTCATAAGACGGACGGACGGTAAGCTAGCCTTTTAGGTACTCACCGTCCACAGGCCCGCGTCTACGGTGGCCGGGAGACGGCACGTGGACCCCGACACCCGTAGCGTAACGTGTCCCGCTGTTGCTGGGGCGACAGGTTCTCTCCCTCTCACGTTTCGCCACCTCTTTCGCTAGCATCACTGCTTTGCAGAAGGAGGCTTTATAGAGTTTCTAGGTAGTGACCTAGAAACTTCCTTGAAAGTAGGTTGTTGCAAGGGTGTTGTATTTGCTTCCCGATTAGCATTCTCTCCCTGAGCCTTGTAGATCGCGCTTAGTAAACTGCAAACTGTTACTAGCTAAGCAAATGAATCCCTCACAACAACCAAAATATGAATACGAAGGATTAGAAGAGCCAGTACAGAGCATTGTAAATCACTTTGTTTAGATAGGTACTGAATTATTTTCGAGCCTCATGAATGACTACCTAATAGACGAGACATACATAATTCGGATGGTTGCAACATCGCTTCGGAAGATTCAGACCCTTTCGATTACTTTACGTCTTAGAGTCCAATTAACAATGCATGGCATAACGACAGCGCTGACTAGACCCATTACTATGCAATGTAAATATCCCTTTATATTGTCATGAGATAAAACTTGTATTCAAAAACGTCACTTTTACGTCATCTTGGAATCTTGTTGTCCGTTCAATTTTGTGTCAACGTGGAAGCCCTTTACGCAACACCAGCTTGATACTTGCGCACGTCACATAATAACCTTTGAATTTTAAAGCCTCATTACGGAGTTGGTTGGAAGATACCGATTATGAAGTCGAGTCTAGATTAGCATTCACGTTAGTAATTAAATTTTAGCATGCATTGTGGGTTTACAAGGACCAACAGGATTGTAAAATATTACGTTTCAAAAATTCAGGGGTATAATTTCTTCTTTCAGGTCAAAACCACAAGGCAAATACCAATCTATTTACTATATTTGTATGCACTCACACATTATTATCCACTACCAGATGGCGCCAATGCGCGGCGAACGGGGCGGGTCCCCAGCACGAGGCGCACGCGCATCTCTACCGCTTCCGCGCCGATTGATCCGGCAGATCGCGAGGCATGTCGCTTCCAGCGGACGTTCATTACGCCGCCTCGAAGTGTCGGGCAGGGTCATTGACAACTTTGACGACATTGAGGATGCCTCGGATGAGTCCGATATGGAACAGCCACAACCTGCGTAAGTTTTACAAATTGTACTCCTGTATCGTCTTTTGGACATTCTTTCCGCAGAAATACTGACAGTTGTTAGTGAAGATTTTCTCTGAGTAGGTATGCTAGTTAGAGAAACTTTTTCCTTGGTTTTTGAAAGATCTTATATATTTTTTTTTATTGCTGATAGGCTCGCGTTTGACCACTATCTCACCTGATGTTAAGTGACGATGTGGTCGAAGATGTAGCACGCTGACTTAGAAGTAACCTATTCACTCTTGACTTGAAGACCCCTAGGTTATACTTATCAGGAATATGAAAAGGAGAACTTAGATTGGTATATTAGCTTCGTCCGTATGTCCATTTAAATAGAAAATACAGAAAAACAGTAAACAGACCGGTAAAACACTTCTTAAGGTGGAAGCTCACATCTGGCCCGCGAAATTCTAATTTTCTTACGTTTTTGGCAATTTGCAGGCCAGTGCTTGGTTGTATGTTTATGAAAATTTGATTTGCGACTGTAAGACGTATGAAGTTACCGAATTATAACCATCAAAATTATCAATACAACCCTCCAATATGAATAATAATAATAATTCATTTTCATGTCAAGATTGATTTTTGCATGTAAAAGTCATTCTTTAGTAATTTAGTCGTCGTTCTTTAGTAGTTAGTAATTTTGATGGTTCGGTAACTTCATACGTCTTACAGTCGCAAATCAAATTTTCATAAACATACAACCAAGCACTGGCCTGCAAATTGCCAAAAACGTAAGAAAATTAGAATTTCGCGGGCCAGATGTGAGCTTCCACCTTAAGCAATGTACGAAGACTACGCTCATTTCCTGAATAGCGGCGAGATCCGAACTTATTTCTGAATGAACTTTCGAAAGTGTGACGGCTACAACATTTTACTACTTTTCTCTTATAGTTTCCAACATTCACTCCTCTTTTATTGAGAACTCGTTTCATTTATCAATAGTTCAAATTCAGCTTTTGAAGGCGCTCTGCCTAAATCAAACACTGCTATTGACCTCATATAAAGTAGACAAGGAAATAGTGACGGTGCCTGTCCCACTGTTGATAAAGCCAAGTAATCAATAAATACTCAGATGTGACAGATCTATGTTCACGTTTATAGTTAAAAGGGCCTTCAGATTGCCTCTTATCTTAGAAAAGGTGACTTAGCAACGGGATTGTGAAGGAGAATCTACAAAGTGACTGCTACTACCTAATGACCTCCTGAGTCTTTTGACAATATGATCTACGGAGGATATCCGATGGATTAATTTCCAGTTGTAGAAACCGTTATGATAAGAAAATATTTCCGCTTTCCGAAGTTAGTGTGATTATGATAATAAATCATTCTGTATACGGAATACATTTAAATCAGTAACACCTTACCGTCTTGAACGGATGACGAAGTATTTGCATAAAGGAAACTTGCGACACGCAAGGGATAGGGCCATCTGCCAACCAAATTGGTAGTAGGTACCTCTGCACCGTATTATGAATATTTTATTGTTGGTAAACAATCTAATATTAGTCATTTCAGAGAAATTTATCGGTTTTCTTTGTTATCTAGCTACTTTGTTTGAGTGGAAATGAATTTTCCCTGTTTATAAATGAAGTACCTACTTTGATCTGAGAGTGCAAACACCTTTTGTGAAAAATGACGCACTATTTAGCCGTCTCGGAGGTTGAACGACACTTGTATGAATATCAAGTGTAGAGAATATCAGTAAAAAAAACGCGATAGGCAAGAATAATAAACATAAGTTCTATGAGCATTTGAATAATTTATTAAAAACAAAAAGTAAATGTTTGGTGACACGTGTCTCGACCATTACGCGCGAAGCAGCACGTGTCCTATAATGTTATAATAATAACACCAACAAGTTTTAATAACAGTCCATTTAAATCAACATTGTCTTATTCAGTATTCTGATTGTGAATTTGTGACCTACTTTACGAGTTTAGAGTCTAAAAATAATTTGTTTGAAATCGCATAGAGTATTGTCTAGGTTGGTCTAGGTTTATTCGCATACTGTATCCGTCAATATGTTTTGTGCAATAGGGTATTTCACAAAAAAAAAACTAGTCCGTCTGTTAGATTATTAAAAAATATTGGATACGTGTTTTTTGTTATATCAAATTAAAGAAAATAAAATGTGTCAAAGATCATGAGCCCCGTTTTTGACATCACTTTGTGGGTAAAAACGTACTAACCTTGTGACGTCACACGACTTGACACAATTTTTCGAAGCACTGTATAGGTAATTATTGTCTTAATTTTTTGTTTACGCGAAAAAAGAAAAAATATGTGTCCATTATTTTATTGAAATCTATCTGACGGACTGTATAGTTTTTTTTGGTGAAATACCCTATTTAAATATTAAAAAAACTGTTGATGATAATGCAATATCTTATCATCATTTTACACCAGGAAACATTGTTAACCACCACAAGGCCTTCAAATCAGGCCAGAAAATCAAAATAGATTGTTACCATCTAAAGTATCAAAACGTTTCGAATCATCAATCAAGCGTAAGTAAGTGTAAAAAAAACCTGATAAAATGTTGACAGCATATTGTTATCATTTCGCTAGGTTAGTGGGTAAGACAAACGACAAGATAAAAAGGGAATTGTCGCACAGATTGATAGTTACTGATTATGACATCGTGTGCTTTTGTACTTACGCGTCATACAAGTAGGGTTATTGCAAAACTTTGTCAGCGCGACAGAGAATTATGTGGGAGATAATGTCATTAAAATATTTTGTTTAATTTAAGTAATTAAATTCGTAATGAGGTAAATTAGTATTGTTGCTGCATACTGCGAGCAATTTACTATTAGACGTCCCTTCGCGTAGTAAAATACAACCGTCATATCCTTAACCACGGTCATAGGAATTGATTAAATGAAAAATATGATAAAATGGACCTCATGTAGCCGTGAATGATAGATGATAGAGATACAGTAGAAAGGTACGCAGCCATCCATAATGGGCCTACCACACGCCTAGCTTCACTCACCACACTTTTGCCTGCGCGATTACATGGTGCACACGGGTACATCACGCGTGTGGTTGGTAGAACTGTATTACCATTACCAACTGCCCATTAGGCTATAAACATTTCTATACAGTATTGTTACACGTGCTAACATTGCACGTATTGCAAGCAGATTGCATATAATTATTAACATCACATTTTCTATACTAACATAGAAATAACTTACACGTTACAGATATTATAGGAACAATTTATTCTAAATGGAATTTGACATGCATTATTAATTTGAAATGCTCAATTCATATTGATCAGGTCCGGTATGGCAATAATTCTTTAGTTTGTTTATTTTTGTTTAGTTACTTTACCGGCAACTTCGTCCGCGTTTTGTGAGGTGTCAATATTGCAAAAACAAAGAGTGGGTTTTTCTTCGAGGGCCCATTTGGACTACTTAATTTGGAAGCATTACCTCTGATACAAGACTATTTAATAGCTGCTCTAATCATAACTTCTATGTCTTGAATCTTACATGCAATCCGAATTTTAATAAAACCCTTTTTTTTGCATTTAAACCCTAACTCCCGTAAGTATACCTAAGTAAGTAATCAATTTCATGTTCTCACTTAGTATAAGAATGTGATGTTCTCATCAGGGTGGCTTGCGGAGGCAACGCCGGCAACCTACCGCCCGCTGACCACGACGATGACCTCACCAGTTTGAGCTGGCTGCAAGACAGGAATTTACTTAGAGGTAGATTAGATACTCTTAGGAACTGTGTGTAGACGATTTTGTTAGATCACTGTTGCTTGATGTTTCGACTGTGTTGTGTCGATAGGAAAATGTGAATGTCACTGTAATATCGCGGACAACAGTGGGTTCCACTTGCGAAGCACATTTGAGGGCGTACCCCCCCCGTCGGAGCTGCGGGTTGTTCTTCACAAGAGATACCGCGGCCTCGACATAAAGGGCTAAGAAGGAACACGGGTGGTTTTTAGTCCGTAGAAGTCTGACACTCCCTTTCGCTCTGCCCAAGAGCGGGAGGAGGTTATTTGATGATGTTCCACCCGCCAAAAAAAAAAAAGGGCGTACCCTAACCGGTAGCATTCGCATGTAATGTAACAAACAATCCAAGTTTCAATTTTGTTAAGAAACAAGTGAATCTGAACTGCTACATTACAGGCAAATGGTTCCCGATTAAGAGCGCTAAATTTGTGACATCGTTTGAAGAGACAAGTGATATTTTAAATACGCTAAATGTGATGCAATGCCGTGGTAATATGTTTTGCTTATGGCGCCTTCACATTGGCATTAATTGACGACGCGGTATCGCATCCCGGTTTGATAAACACTATAATATACGCTGGGTGCAAAAGGTGCCTTAATCCCCACAATCCATCGTCACGACACAGTGGAAACACTCGCCTATACTACGGCTTCATTTGTCTGAAGATCGCATATTATTAGAAATTAGTTTAGTGATTAAGCTTATGACGTAACGGCTCTTGTTGGGCGGCGGCATCGGCAGCGTGACGATTGCGTCACATGACGCTTTGCATCCAAGCAATGGTATTACTTACTATTCATACTTGACGCCTACTTGAGATAGGTACTTATGAGTTTTCCTAGTAGCTGTATTTGTACTGAGAATACTTACGGCGGATTGCACAAAAACGGATGATTTTTATTTGCGATCAAGAAGGGTTTTGATGTAGAACGTCCAAATCAAACATTCTGCAAATCAGACGTTTTCTTTTTCCACGTGCTGTTTTTCTGACGTTCGGTGCCTGGTGTGACCGAGAGGAACGCCATCTCCAGTCATAATTTAACCAATACAACATTGGACTTGATAATTGTTCCACTTCAGTTGCAGTCACATTACCATGGCCAGACTTCAGTATCAAATAAATGCAGTTACTGATATAAATAATGGCCTCCATGGAATGCAGCCATTAAATCGAAAAAATAATAAAGTAACATACCATAGCTTTAGTAACAATAATAAGTGCCGTTTCGGATTGCAAATGAACCGCTGAAAAACATGAAGTTTGTTATCACTGTTATAAGAAATAACATAGCAGGTTCAGTCGTTTTTGCATTAAAATCTTGATTAATTTAAAATATGTGTTGTTGTGTTTGGAGTTGTAATAAAAGTGAACAAAAACTTGTTCTGTTCCAGGTATAAATCTTACAAAAAGTGGTGTGGATATGGAGGACACGAAAATGATCGATAATCAAATTATTCTGAAGGTGAGTTCATTATCATAAGTCCATGTATACCTAGGATTGTTGCCACCACAAATCACTTTATTTATTTACCGGTAAGCGTATTTAAAACATTTAATCCGTCGTCTTCAAACCATTGACATAAATTGAACGATGTTTGGAATTCGTTTACCACTAATTGCGGTTTAGTAATTTGTGGTGCAAGTTAGCCATCTTGATCAGAATTTCAAATTTTATCTTTAAATAGGTACATTACTCGTTATAAAGGTAAAAGGATAACAGTAGAAACTACAAGCACGAGGAGCTCGTGGTTGGTCCATGGATGGGTTGTGACCACCCATTAAATACCTACTGATTTTCCTCCGTGCCTGTTCCTTTGCGCCGTTGTTATTGATGCCAATAAGACTGACTAAAAAAATGATTCTGTTTAGTTCGTCTGTTAGATTATCGAAAAATATGGGATACGTGTTTTTTGTTTTATCAAATTAAAAAAAAATACCAAACTATGACGTCTCGCGACTTTTCGAAGCACTGTATCGTCTTCATATATTGTTTACGTGAAAAATGAAAAAGTACGTTTCTAATATTTTTGGCGTTTTATCTGACGTAAGTACTAATTAGATTTTTTTTGTCAACTACCCTATTGTAGATCTTTGACAGTCGTTATGTAGTTAATGACCCGAAAGTCTGACAACCAGTCTTACCAAAGGGTATATCAAACTGAGTTGTGGAGTTCAGAGTTGCTCCATATAAAATGGAAACAACAAGCATTTCTCATGGCATACCTAATTAGCTTTTTACAGCTTTTATAAAGTAAATATCTATTCAAAATTGCATCAGCTTGTGCTTCTATCTCTGAATCTTACTGCCGTACTCAGAGATATTTAATGATTACTTAAGCCGTCACTTGTAAAGTTTGGCCTTTTTTTATGACAAAACTGTCAAAATCATTACTAAGTGATGGCCTAAGTAATCATTAAAGCTCTCTGAGTGCGGCAGTTAGTGATATAAATCGGTAAATATTTCACTACTAGGTGTTGCCAGCTACTTCGCCCGCTACAACTCGCAAATTATCCCACGGGAACATAAAATTGGGATAAAATCTATCCCATGTGTTAATCCAGGTGATACATCAACGGGACACAGTTGATTTATCACCTCCACTTCATATCCAAATCCGTTCAGTAGTTGTCGTGAAAGAGTAACAAACATCCATCCATACCATAGTGTATTAAGCCACTAGAGAGCGTGTAGACCGATTTCTTCTAAGTACACAACTCACTACCGCGTGTCGGGGGATGAGGAAGAATACGCGGCTGCAATTGGTCAGTTCAAGGACAAGTTGCGTAGGTACGCCTAGGTAGGGATTGCCCTATTTGATTAAGGTAAAATAGTCGATATCGATGAAATGGATTTTAATATAAAAAAGACTCAAAAATCACAAAATAATATTTAATCAAAATCAGTCAATTACAAAAAGAAAAACAAGTAACCTGTTTTTTTTTTTGAACAAGCTCGCCACACTATTCCTAAACCACTGTTACTCTTGAAAGCCAGATTCAAAAGTGGCGACCACAAGAAAAGCGCCGAGACAATGAAGCTCGACGAAGTCCCAGAGAAACGATTTAACTGTCTTGGATCCCGCAACATAATTAATCAGAAAAGAATAGCGGAGGAGTAGGAAAAACATAATTTCCACTTCCCTCCTTATCAGCAGGAGACAGAACACAATAAGGTCAATAGGCACACAGGGACGTACTCATCCCAGTTGTATCGCACCACGCTAAGTTGTGAGCTGTTATATTTGATTCCAATAATAGGTATGACAAAAATGCTCGAACGCACGGAAGCTTGTTCTAGTTTCTCAACAACAATTTCTTGATTTTGTACACCTATGCGACTTAAAATGTCTTCATTTTCTTGGGTAATATAAGATTTTTAGTAAAATTATTCAAAATTTATTTCAGGCTCGCATTTTTTTTAACCAATAATCTATTTTTATCTTGAAGCCTTTTAACGTCTTTATTTTTTTTACTGAAAGATTATATAAGATGGTAGGTATATGTGTCGTTTCATTTTGCTTTTACGTGGAGTTAGGTCTAAAATTTCCGGGTCTAATACTTCTGTCTTCCTTCTTGTTAAACTCTGAAAAATAAGTATTTTAAGTATTATATAAAAGAAAATAAATATGATAGAGGTTATAAGAAACATTAACATTTAATTTAACAGAAATGTTTAGTTGAGAAGAATGTAAAAAATAAGCTCACGGGAATTTCATAATCTTGAGAATTTTTACATATGCTTCTATCATTCACACAAGAAAGTATTGAGAACTACCGCCTTTTTTCAAAACGAAGATAATGACAGTATTTTAATTAAATAAATTAGGTTTAATTTTATTTTTATCGATATAGACTTCTGCCATAAAATGTAACAGCACTGATTTTTACGATAAAAATACAAAGGGAAAGAAAGAGACAATCATATTAGAATTGCCTAATAAAAGAAAAGGACTTTTCCAAAAGACATCAACGCGAGATTCATTCGTGTGCTCGTTCATCCAACCACCATTTTAAATAGACCCCTGCGGTCGCTCATAATTTGATTAAAATAAAAATAATTTTCGTAATATTTATTTACCGATGAAAAGTTATGCCATCCTTTTTGTAACTCGATGTCTTGGAATGATTTCCACACCACTTCACCGCGCATGAAGGCATTTTTACACGTTAAAAATTGCATTAAAAATAAAACAATTGGTAATTAATTTGCGTGCACACAGGTCTGACATTTGGTCATAACTAAAATGGTTACTCATACCGTAGCCTATGTATAGGCGACAAAATACTAATAGTTTTCGAGCATCGGGGCACTGTATGCGCAGTCAACATACATACTTACAAACTTTCGCGTTATTAGTAGGATAGGAAGATAGGAAAAGATTCGGTGGCTAAATGTGTTTTTCTACGCTCTGGGTTACTTTTGAGCGTTTTGCTTTTTATCGTAGAAATGTGTGACAACCACAGAATATTATCACCTGAAATACGTTGTACCTGGTACAAATGCAAGCACATCAATCTACCTAAAAATTACAAATTTTCCCCAATCAACGTTGAACTTAAGACTTTTGTTATAAAGTTGAAAATATAATAATTTTAACAGTGTAGTAGTTTCATATGTCAGTAAATTGCACACATTTACAGTTTTGGATTGCGCAGGATATTGATGATAACATGGCATACACGATCTTACCTACCTACTTTCTGAGGCCGGGTTTTTTTTTTACGTAATAAATTCTGCAACTAGAGTGGAGGCCTGAGTTCCTTCAGTGTGTATATTATAGGCTGATGATGATAATAGAATTATCACACAATCAAATTAATTTTATCAGACTCACAGTCACACATGTATTATGTACTCGGGAGTTACTATTATCGAACTCAGAACCCCTTGCCTTCCCGTGATTCCCTAGTAACTATTAAAAGTATTGCGGGAAGCATTATAATTTCATTGAAATTTTACAAAGTTGCATGATTATGTATGTTTTTTATTAGGGGCGGAAGGGCGGTACTTCTAAACCTGCATCTTGTTTTTGTAGATTTAAAACTAAAATTTTTTTTTGCATTTAACATTTTACCGTCGAAGACATGTGACCCAAACTGGGCTCACGTGGTGGATTATAGCCCATTATCTCTCATAGAGAGGCCTGTGTCCCAGCAGTAGCATTCTGAACATTATAGGCTAATAATTATGTTTATTATGCTATTTTACCGTCATGGATAACCGCAAAATGATAATTCCATAACTTGAAGGTTCGTCAACAATGTCATGCAACTGCGCATTTTTCCCGCTCATGTTTTGAGTGACGAAATGACTGCCACGGGAAAGTATACAGCACCTTAATACCATATAATCATGATTGTGACCTAAGTGTAACCTATACTTACTGGCTGCCTTGTCATACGTGACCTCAGCTTAGGGTTGCCATAAATCAACTTATAAAAGTAGTTTTGATTTTAAGCGAACGTATATTCGTTTGAATAGTGTATTTTCCGTACTTTATTACTCTTGTATTATAAACACGAAATTTTAAAATTATCTTTAAATAATTGAGTAAGGAATTACGGATGGTAACTCTTTATTTTTTGTTAAGATTTGGAAAATCCTCATGGTTATCCCCCACCCTGTGATGAGTAGAGGGGTCTGTCAGACTGTTACTGACTAAAACCCACCCCGGTGTTCCCTTCCTAAACTTGCACGTGGAATTGGATCATGGGAACTAGTGCGTCTTCCACGATCCCCGGCTAGCGACGGATGGCAACCCTACCTCAGCCGCAAGTATATACGTTTTGAGATTAAATATGAACTTTATGTTCAGGTTTATTCATTATTCATTACTCACTAATAATATAATTAACGCCTCCAATGTATGACATAAACAGATGATTGAACGTAGATACGTAGTCTTTTGTGTCATTCAATGTGATATCATGACTATTTACGACACAATATACTATAATACCTTGAAATGTCTTGAGAGCATCTCGTGAGTCGTTACAAAGGTCCAATAGAGTCAAATAGTTAGATGACGAAGGCGAATATCAATAATAATTCAAAAGTAATGAATTTCTGTAAGTCTTTTTATATACTCTTTATTTTGGAATAAAGTACCTATTTAAAAATAGTTTACTTAAGTATATTTTAATCATCATCACCATCATCAACAGCCTATTAATGTTCCCTCTGTTGGGACAAACGCATCCTCTCTCTTTGAGAGGGAATGGGCTATAATCTACCACGCGGTCCCAGTGCGGATTGGTAGATGTCACATGTCTTCGAATGTTTGGTTCTAAGCCATGCCGGTTTCCTCACGATGTTTTCCTTTGCCGTTTTGAGAGCAGCGGTGATGAAATAAATTACACAAAGTAATGTGCCTGCCTGGGTTCGAACCACGACCTACAGTTGTTAGTAAGTCGGGGCCGCCACCACAGGGCCACCGATGCTCATATATATTTTATTCGAATTTCAATAAGTAAGAAACGTAAAATCTTTAAATCTTATAACCGATGTTACCAGCTCAAACACCCATTGCGTTTGTAAACACCACTTCTGCTGAATGAAGTAATATCAGTGGCTAAAACAGGCTACTGTCTACACGATGTGGAGACGTCAGGGTATGTAGTGGTTTCAACGTACGCGTCACGTGTAACTACATAATGCGCAAAGATTGCGATACTACGTAACTTTTGATAAGCTACTATCGCCTGCCAATGACATATTAATAAGCCTCCTTAACAAAAGAGGAAAATTGATCCTAAACTTTTTGAACCATAACATACGAGTAGGTTCAAAATATACCATATTGAGCTATTTCTGTAAATTCGAATCATTTCTCCGCAAAAGCGGTCTTTAAGACCTCTCATACAGTTTGTAAATTAACCCTTCACACATACGTCAACCAAGCATTCTGTACATCAAACTAAGTACCCTACGCAATTTTTTTTTTCAAAAAATGATCGTAGTGGTGGGGAGAACAAAGGCCCTTCGTTTGCGTTAAGGGTACTTTTACACCCTACCTATAAAGAAGTACAAATTAAAATAAAATGAAAAAAAAATTGAATGTAATAAAATGATATTCCTTATATTTATTTCTACCACAATGCTGTCCTATTGGACGAAAGGTTGAATGGTAGAGCATACCTTGTGGATTCTGGCATTAAGGAGAGGGATTACATGGAGTTTAAATATTTGGGGGAAACCAGCAGAGGAACTGCATGAAATCTGCCACCAATGTTTTCCATTTATGAATCTCAATCTCCTCTCTATGAGATGGAGTAGGCTGTAATACCCAAGTGATGCAATGCAATGTGCACACTTGCACAAGCAATAATCTAAGTTATAAGATTAATATTGTAGGTACCTACAGAAATGCTTCTTCAGCAAGTACACAGATGTAGGATGATATAGGGTCTACAGTTATGCGCAAAACGTGCTAGTAATACAGATTCACTCCAGCCGTTCCTTGCGGTGACGCTCTAAGCAAAGTTTCGTGGAATTTCTATGCATATTCTATTTTGCTAGGAAATCCAGTCTAATAATTTTCCGTTACTGAAAATTCCCCTTTTCCCAGATATTTTAAATGGAATTTAATATACTTTAAGCGAAGTAGAGCTTAGTGGGCCGCGGGTAGTCCAACGGTTATCGCGGCCTCGACATAGAGGGCGAAGAAGTAACATGGGTGGTTTTTAGTCAGTAGAAGTCTGACACTCCCTTTCGCTCTGCCCAAGAGCGGGAGGGGTTATTCGATGATTTTACACCCACCAAAAAAAAAAAAAGTAGAGCTTAGTAGATATTACTTCGTTTTGCTATCTGTATAAGTAACTAAAGGAAAGCCAAAGATAATAGGAATGGATTGTGTGAGGAATGATATTATGAAGGAAAATCTGTAAGTCGAACTCGCACATGAAGGGTTCCGTACTATTGTAGTAGAAATTGAGAGATTTTCCATGTTATTTTAGCAACATATACTTCTTGTTGTAGGTTTTCCTGTAATCTATTAGTGTCGAACTAATTTCCATAAACTTTTAAAAATTTTAGGCTGATTAGTTTCAGAGATAAGGGGGGGGGTGATGTTCGGAAAAACAGACAGACCCACTAGTGATCCTATAGGGGTTCCGTTTTTCCTTTAATTCATTAATTTTAATTCATCATTTGCTCTTTGTAAATGATAGCGTGACCATTCACAGGGGAGAATGGAAAAAAAAACGTGTTTTGTTGACCCCAAATAACATGAGACAAAGACAGGAAGACGATGATGACAAATAAATAAGTTGTAATGTGTCTTTGTTAATTCAAAATAACAGCATTTTAGTAAGTGCTTATTATCATGACAATGTGTCAATGGCAACTAAAGCCAGACTGATGAAAATTAAAAATCCTCCTGTGATTAAAAAATACCTCTTTTTGGAATAATAAGTACCATTCAGTTTTCAATAGGGGATCGGACTGTGTCAAAAAAGATGATTCTAATTAGTCCGTCAGTTAGATTATCGAAAAATTGGATACGTGTTTTTTTTTTATCAAATTAATAAAAAATTACGGACATACGCCTGATAGATCATAAGTGGGGGGGGGGGGGGTTGTGACGTCATTTTTAGATGAAAAATGTACTGACATGTGAGTTTACGAAGCACTGTATCGTCTTATTTTTTGTTTACGTGAAAAAATAAAAAATTGTGTTCAATATTTTTTGGAAATCTATCTAAAGGACTAATTAGTTTTTATTCTCCGATCCCCTATTGTGTGTAGTTCTCACTCATTAACTACCTACAGCGTGCAGGAAATAAAATTTATTTCATTCGTCAATTCTTCATTCATTGATACAAAACAACGCGAACGCTGAGTCACACTTACAACAGTTTTATAGTAGGAGTGCATAATGAATGACTTCGCTAATTGCCTCCTGCCCTTCTAAGAGCCAGATATAATGAGATGTGTATGAAATAGGAAGACTTCGAGAACAAACGAATGACCTATTAATGTTTTTATTTTGTTCAGCCAGTTTGACTTTGTTTCTCTATGTGGGTTTGGATTCACGACTTTTTACCAGGGGGTTGGATAGAAACTAAAGAACACGACCCGCTACGATTTTTTACCCGACTGCAGCAAAGCCCAAACGACCCTCCGTTTGGGCTTTGCTGCTGGTTTTTTCAGGTAGTGGTTATTATGTGTTTTCTCCAGTACCTTTCTGTTAGAAGAGATATCAGATATCTTTAATTTAAGGAAAATGTATGAAGTGTGGAAGAGGACATGCTTCGCGGACCCCAAATGAATTGACTTGGCTACTTGACTTCTGTTAAAAAGTCACGAAAATGTTATGTTATTTCAAAGAACTAATCTAATAGACTGACTAATGTGTTATACATTAGTCCGTCTATTAGATTATCGAAAAATATTGGATACTTACGTATTTTTTGTTTTATCAAATCAATAAAAATTTACGAAGATGAAACGCGTCAAAGAATTAAGTGGGGGTTTGTGACGTCACTAACCGCTAAAAATTGTCATACTAATGTCTTAGAATATGTTGTCACACGAGTTTTCAAAGCACTGTATCGTCTTCATTGTTTGCTCACGGGAAAAAAGGAAAAATACGTGTCCAATATTTTTTGGAAATCTATCTGACGGACTAATTAGATTTTTTTAGTTAACTACCCTATTCTCACACATCGTTTTATTTCTGCTAGTTCTTTAAAATACCAATGCCAATTGGGATAAGTAAGGGCAAGTAATGGTGATGTACAAAACAATACATGCAGCTTAGTATTTAGAGAATTAATTCGGATATGACGTGACCACATCAGTTGGTGCAAACCATAAGCGGGTTTTTTGCTTGACTTCGTTACTCAATCGCTATGCTATATTTTAATTTACAACCATGACTTTCAGATTCATGATGCCATATAAATTATAAAACTGATCATATTCTAACAAAAAAAAACCTGTACCCACAAAAGAACTGAGATCAATAGTATTTTCTTTTGTTACCAGCGCTGTTTACAAACGCATTGTTTTATTTACGCAACTGCACGTAGAAGCGATCGTGCGGAGGAAGAGCTCATTCGTTGCCGACCCACATTTTTTCCTATCTGGCCATTATGAACATAATTTGACGTTTGTCCTTCCAAATTCTGAATGGGAAGTGTTTAGTTCTGGTTACTTAGTGAATGTTTTTGTTAATGACTATGCATTTTACCGTTTGCATAAATGCACGTCAGAGCGCTTTGGGTTTTTATGTCTATTTTTAGTTATTGCATACTGTAATTCCAAATTTGTTTTGGGTAGATTTTGTTTTGAAGTTCTAGGGATTTAAATAGAGTGGATCCATACATACATAAACACACGCCCTTTTTCGCATTGGGGTAGGCAGAAACCACAGAAAGCCACCTGCTACGATCCTTATGTATGCCTCGTCCACATTCATACATCTGGTTATACACGCACGCCGGTTGCGAGTACTACGCCATCATCATCATTTCAGCCAAAAGACGTCCACTGCTGGACATAGGCCTCCCCCAGGTGTGACCACATTGACCGATCCCGTGCGTCTCGCATCCAGCGGTACTACGCCATAGGTCATTGTAAATTGATTTTTAGCTCAGCTGTGGAGTTACAGCTTTATCTTCTGAATGCCAAATAGGCAGTAAGTAGTAAATAAAAGAGATTAGTCTCTAAAATGAATGATATTTATCACGTACCGCTGATATAGTTTTGTATCTCCTGATAACAGTATGGGTGTACAGGCGACAACATTATTATTTCACTTTTAAAATAAGCCTTAAAAATAAAACTTAAACGAGGTCATCTGCCTAGTCTTTTCCCAACTATGTTGGTGTTGGCTTCGAGTCTAACGGACTGCCTATCTGACCTCCACAACCGAGAACTAGGTAATATGATACCCCTTGGTAAGACTGGTTGTAAGACTCAGGCCACTGACTTCCTATAACAATGACTGAGGAATCTTTAAATTACAGCCGCTGATAACTTTCCCAAGGCACGGAGGAAACTAGGTGTGTAATAGGTGGTCACCCATCCACAGACCACCCTAGGCAAGCGCGGCTTAACCTGAAGATCGATTCGAGTGGCTTTTGTTATCTAGTCACAAGCTCACAATAACTTAAAAGACATGGTTAAATGAATGTAGGACAACGTAAAAATCTTTGTCGCAAGTGCCGATTTCATTTTCACTTTTCTTTGGAAGGTTGCCAAAGTACTTCTGCATCGCTCCCTTAGAGCGAACTCTTTATGTGCATCTATGCAACTACCGAATACTCAAGTGTAATGGAATTGTGCTGAAAGATCCTTTCAGCTGATAGATATTCAGTTCTGGTACTAATGTTGTGTTTGAGTGTAACGAACAATCGTTAACACTACTAATAACGTGACGCCATAACAAACGAAAGGCAAACTTTTTTTTTTTAAGTATTTGCCCGTTTGTTCCTGCTTATCTCTAAAACGGCTGGACCGATTTAGACGGAACTCTTTAGTGGCAGATAGATTCTTCTATTTCAGAAGGATTAGCTACCTACTGTACAAAAAATTAAGACTTGAAATTGGAAACATAATCCGATTAAAAAAGAGTCATATCTTTACCCGACTGCGGCAAAGCCCAAAAGGAGGGTTATCTGTGTTTTTTTAGTAATTTTACGCGAATGAAAGTCGCGCCTTATAATATACTAGCTGTATTAAACACGTTTCTTTTTTTTTGTCCACAGAGAGAATCAAAAACACCACCACCAGTGGCCCGAGTCCCGTCCCCCCCGCGCACACCGTGCAAGGCCCCTCCCTCCCCTCCAGCAAACACGCATACAAAACCTCCTTACTCCTTCTCTTGTCTCATCTTCATGGCCATAGAGGCGGCACCCGCAAGAGCGCTGCCTGTCAAAGAGATCTACGCGTGGATCGTACGTCACTTCCCTTACTTCCGGCATGCACCGCAGGGCTGGAAGAATAGTGTACGGCATAATTTGTCGTTGAATAAGTGCTTCCATAAGGTATGTGGTGGTTAAATCTCTAATGTTATAAAGAGGTAAAATTTGTTTCTTTTGTAAGATTATTTGTAGGAGGTAATCTCCGGAACTTATAATAATATGTTCAAATTCTGAAAATTCTTTCACCGAAGGAAAGCTATATTGTTCGTGAGTGATATAGGCTATAAGTCGCGAACAAATGCTAGTAAATAAAATATGTTGTAAAATTATGTTCAAAAACTAGATTTGGTCCATGTTTCCCATCTGACTGCTCTAAAGAAATACCGAATCAATCGCATGTTTAAATGGACATTATTTCATTGCTGTTTTTTTTTATAACGCTCCGCACTAGTAATTTCTTCTGTATCGTGGGTGCGTTCACATACATTTAAACTCACATACACAAATAATTAGACCCGGAACAACTATCTGTAGGTCATACAAATATATGTTCCTTGCGCGGATCGAACCCGCGCCACCCAGCGCAGCAGTCCATTGCTTGAGCCACTGCGCCTACCGCGCCGTCAAATTGTTTTAAATTAATTGTATGTTTCGTTTTAGTATTATTTCTTTGGTATTTGTCGTTGTGACGAGCTCATTGAGTTATTAGTGAAGCTCCACGATAACTGCAACAAATGCTTGCACTGACTGGACAGGCCACTCAAATCTGTGTGGTTTCTTCACAAGACTATCTTAGAAGTGGTAGATTAGTGAATCTGCATAGTTCTCATGTGAGTTGACCAAGATTATGTCTGAACCCTAAAAGAGACTATGACCTCTAAGTCTGTTTCTTCTTAGAGTAGTCAGGTACGAAACACCGACCACATTGCATTGACCGCATTTGGCATCATTTTATCAGTAGGTACAATTGTCTTTTGCTAACAATTTACAACTCATTTTGGTGCACTTGTTTCAAACGTATCTTGTGATTATAATTTTATCTTTGCTATGAATTTAAAAAATTAGAACAAATCCTAGTCGAATATGTAGACGCCTACATCACTATCAAATGTTCTGATTGGGAACATTTGACACTTGACAGTGATGTGGGCGTCTTTTGAACCTAATAATTTTGCGATAAAGTTGAAAATCCATTAAAGACATGTGACAGCTCAACTGAATGTAACATAAAATATTTGTGTTCCAGGTGGCAGCTGCCCCAGGTCTAGGTAAAGGTTCACTTTGGACGGTAGACCCGCAGCATCGCGCCTCCTTACTGCAGGTTGGTTGGCACTACAAATATTTACATGCACATTTTACCTCATTACTTTGGGCTAAACTTATACTTAGTAGTGTTTTAGTACTTTATTTACCTAGGATATGTGCACTACTGTAAAATTAACCAATGAACCTAAAAGATCAGTACATCTAAACCACAATCGAAGGATTTATTTCAAGTAGGCCAGTTACAGGCACGTTTAAACTTTCAAAACAGGCAAAATTAAATGTAGCTACAGTCCTAGTTGCAAGGCATAAAAACTGTGAAAGTACTGTAGTTGCCCATCCCAAAGTATAGATCTCTATAGAGAAGAACGGGCTGGTAATTCCGTGGACATAAAATACCAGTTAACAGACAATATTCTACTACAAGTTCTCACAGATAGCTTTTATATGCCATTGATAAAGTTCGCCCATATTCAATAATGTTCCCACTGCTGGGACTCGGGCCTCCTCTCTATTAATTACTAATAATTTCTTCACAAACAACCTGGTAAGTATCCACATCCAATAACGTGACAAGCGGACAACACTAAGAAGTGCTAATTAGAAAACGTCTCCTCAGGCTTTCGGTCGGCAGCCCATACCCTCGCCAGATTCGGTGGAAACTCCTGAACCTGCACCGGAGAATGGCGCGAGGGTGTCGCTACTGGCGCGCCGGCTTGCAGACCCGGAGCCCGGCGCTGACGAGTACCTAGCGGCAGCTACCGTGCTGGCCATGAAGTATGGGCCTGCGGTGTTAGATCAGGTAAATAGAAAGAACACTTACTTATTTGGCACATGCCACAAGTGCTCACAACAACAAAAAATAAACAGAAACCTTAAATCTAATCGAAATAAAATAATGGTTTGGTTGCAATTTTTTTGCGCTAAGCCTTCACACCGTTAGTTCCAACTACGGCCAGAAGACAAAATGGTATCACGCCGCCATATTGAATTTCAGAACAATTTAAAGGCCTAATTTCAGAAATATTGACCAACAGCACTTCTTGACAACGTCATTCAATCGCCAAAAGAATCAAACTGCACTTAAGCTGTCTGAAAAAACCATCTGGTTTGTAGCCGTAGACATAAGTAAAAGTTCCATGTTTCCCCGGCAGTTGCCGCCAGCAGCGCACCTGGTGATCTCCCGCTGCGCGCGCGACGAGCACTCGTACAGCGGCGGCGAGGAGCGGCGCACGGCCGAGGCGCTGCTCAACCTGGCCGGCGTGCGCTCCGAGCCCGCGCCCAGCTAGTGACGCGGGCCTCCATGCCACCCGGCTAGCGACCTCTTTTAACCCTTCCAGGTACTACATACTTCAGCTTGTTCTCTTCGTGTCAGTACGAAACAGTGCTGATCTTCATTGTATTCAGGTAGTCAGTGACTGTACTGTACCGACACCTGTCTAACGCCCACTTTCGGTACTACATATTTCAGCATAAACTCTTCCAGTACTTCTTCATTGTATTCACGAATGCGCTCTGTCATAATAAACTCTGCGTTCGATTGTACTCTCCGTGTCGCCGGTACAGTGCGCGAAACACCGCTTTCCTCGATTGTACGCTCGTTTTAAAATCGGATATCTATTTCGTCTGATTGTAACAAAATGTAATGTACTCTTAGTTTCAATATTGGGTACATAAAATATTCATTTTTGAGACCGACCTTGATGTGATTAGATCAAAAGTAAATAATTAAATATTGGTATCTACTTGCGCTACACCTGAAGTACCCACTGCCTGCATGTTAAACGTTCGATAGCCACGTTACCGATTGTGAAATCCCCTCAATTCAGGCGAGATGACAAACACTGTGACATGTTATACTATATCTGAAATGGTAAAATTATTTTGCGACGAAGAGCTGCGTATTTTTTTGATATTTTTTTCAAGAGTATAGGATACTTTTCGTTTGCAGTTATAAAAAACACTGATTTCGCGAGGGCACTATTGAAATTTGTTCAATAATATTTCTAAAATTATGACTAAGTTATTGAATCAATAAAGTACCTATAATTAAAGTAAAATTTAATATCTCGGGGCAAAGCCCCCAAAAAGTTCAGTGATTCTATATTGACATATGAATTCGTAGAACGAAAAATTTGTTGAATGATATGTATGACAATTTCTGATTCTGTTGTCGCAATTTCTGAAATAGACAAAAAAGATTACCATTCTCTAGTCCAATAAAGACAATCCATATAAGCAAACACAGATGTCTTTACTATTTATAAATTATATTCAATATGAAATAGTTATCGTGCTTAGGTAATGGCTCACTTGCTGTCTAGTTATGATCTATTTTCTCATTCAATATATTTTCCAAGTGTAAAACATCACATTTATCATGGAGACAGGCGTTACGCTAACCATGTTCTAGAATAATTACACTTTACATAATAGTAGATACTTATAGTGATAGATGTGATACTACTGATACTGTTTAGTATGAAATATTTTATTTAAAACAATGGAAAATAGTTTAATAGTTACTCCCTATATGCATTTAGGTTTTTTTCCCCCATTTACTAATAGTCAATCAATCGTAATATATTGTAAGCATTAATAATTGTATACATAATTTAAAGTAATGTAATGTTCCCGTATTTCCGTCGATCAATTTGATTTATGCCGAATGTTGCCAGAGTAATGTACGAGTGTACATTTAAAGAGTTGCTATTGTGCATAATTAAGACGGAAGTGTGGCACATGATAAGTTTTAAGTTATAATTACTCTTATGTCATATTGTTTTGCCTGCATCTTCAATATGTCAGGATATATTTTCACCCGTAAGTATAAAGATAAAATTACTGATTCTAAACTGAGCAATATTAAATGTATAAATCTATTTAATATACCTTGTGATCTGAACATACAAAATATATTGTATACAGGGCGATCAAAATGTATTTTTATCTATGCAAATTGTGTTACTTCCAAAAGTGATAGTACATGTATATATTTACATTATAGCAAATACTTGCGTTAGCCATAAGCAAGCCGTATTTTGTGTTCATAAACTAAGGGAACTACTTCATACAATCGCCTACAGTGTTAATAAAAAATCTTATTTATCATATTGATAAGGACTTATAACGGCGTATCTGTGCGTGATTAGAAGAAAAATTTACTCAAATAATTTTACCAGTATATTTACTAGCCAGTAGACAGTTCCCATTGTGTCTCGCAATTAAGACTTAGCATGTAATGGCAATCGCCTCGGATATAGAGAAATTTTATTCGTCATTATAAGATAGAATTATTAATTTTCGATATATTGTGTAGCTGCTTCCTCTCTAGAGACTAATATTACCGTAAATCAATCTCTAATAAGTACACAAAACATTCGATTTCCTCAACCAGATCCCAAATTCAATTAAAATACTTTTAATTATTGTTTAACATCACAGATAAAAATGATGTTACCCATCCAGTAACCTGATATAATCGTGTTCGCCATTTTAGAACTCTATTTTCAATATAATAAAAAAACAAAATGTCATAAAAAGTTATGGATGGCGGATGAGTGTTGTTGCTATTTTACATTGGCAAAATTATATCAATGCCTCTTATATTGGTGTGGCTAAGATGCTATTGTATAAACTATTGGTTAAGTAATATATACGTGGACAAGGCCGTTTTCTCTCAAGTGCCTACTAAAATGCTTCTATTCTATTGTTAGAGAAATATACCTGGAGTAAGGAGTGTAGTTACGAGAGGACGAGTGCCGGAGTAAATGTCATTGAAATACCTTCATACACATAATATTTAAACCTAATTCATGTGAGCAGGGACGTATTCAGGGATGTTTACACACTACTTTCCATAACACCAAAATAACTAGTGATAAGTAGGCTGTGACAGACTTAGAATAAAAATACAATTCTTTGTTAATAAGTCCTGTAACTAAATATAATTTTCATACTACACAATTACAAAAAAAAATATCCGGCGCTCACGGCAAAGCCTTGAAAGAATACACCAAATAGAGTTAATTGTGATAAAACTTCAGTTTAGTTTAACATTTGTTTACATGTCTCGTAATATTAGTTGGGTTTTTGGTATAATCATACTGTCTAATGATCTCCACACCACAGTTTACATATTATGTCTCTTCACTTAATTGTTCTAAGAAAATATATTAAATTAGCGGACATCACGCGGTTTCACCCGCGTAGTTCCCGTTCCCGTGGGAATATAGGGATAAAAACCTATATTACTCAGGGTGAATGTAGCTTTCTAATAGTGAAAGAATTTTTGAAATCGGCGCAATAATTTTTGAGTTTATTCATTACAAACATACATACACATAAAAATACAAATCTTTCCTCTTTATTAGTGTAGATGTAAGAGAATGTATAAGACAGAGAGACAGAAGTAAACTGTAGTGTCGGAATGTCTTAATCGTTATCGTAAGCAACTGTAATTTTATTTGAATGGCTTGATTAGTACAATTTCATTGGTGTTTCGTCGTGTTTACGCGTAGGAAGTACTAGACTGATGCAATGACTGATTTGTGATGAAGCAATATTATTTATTAGTGAAATTGATATATATATTTTCGTTTCCCCGGCTTGTTTCACCGTAGCCGTGGCTGTACGTGGTGTAACCTTGCAAAGTTTTTAATGAATATGCCAAATAGATATTTTAACTACCCAAGACAATTTTCGAATCCACTAATACATCTTGGTATCCGTATTAGTAATAATATAAATAAATTGCACGTTATGTGATGAAATATATGAGCATTGTCTTCTTCACCTTTATGAAAAAAGTGTCCGCATACATGCATCTTAATTAAAATGAAATATAACATGACTTTTAAAGTGCTTCTAAAACAATGGCGAAATGCTTAGAGATATTTTCTCCAATCCTTATGATTAGTTGACTTCCTCGTATGTTCTGTAGGCAAATGAATGGTCTATGTGTGCCAAATGTTTATGAAAATGATAAAACATTATTACCATATTATATCAAGCAAATTCAATACCAGTAATATAAATGTATTTATATTAATAAAAAATACTATGTAACGCATAGATAGATTAGGTCGTAAGTGATATTATAGTAATATAATTTATTTGCTAAATAATTAAAATATATACATTTTTGCTGTATTTAGGAGCGTCTTCCATCTTACTCGTATTGTTTTCTCTTAGATAACTACAGTTAAAGAAAAAAGTTTGCGTGATTATCATTTTACCGACCTCTGAAGAGTAGTCAGTACGTGATATTTACACTTGCCTTTGAGGTGAAAAGAAAGTAAACAACCAAAGACTGTGTTAGACACGTCTTAATAATACGATCATTGCATTGAAATGTAATGTTTATTTGGGAACGTATTTCCTTAACGTGAACTTTTTTCTGTAACCGTATACACTAGCCTTTCTTTCGGTGGTATGTAGAAGAAAATTTACAGCAATAATTAGTACCTAATTGTAGTACTTTGCTGGTAGATGCTACGTATATAATTATGTGTGATAAAACGCGATTTATTTATTAAGTGCTGTGTTTAAACTAAATTTTATGATCTTAAGCAACTTTCAAGCAATATTACTCACCTGTTATGGTCTCAGACCAACAAGCTTTTATGAAAATATCGAAAATTAAAAAAAACCAATTGAATGTTATTTAAAAAAATGATTTCAGTTGTTAATGATCATAAAATTCCTTTTAAAAGGGTATATCAATATGATATTAAAATTGTTACGGCTCATGTATGGTCAAAAAGAAGTTTTTTTTATCGATTAATTTATTCTTAGGTTAATTAATGATGCTGTTATTATTTGTTTGTAAAACGGAATTTTTAAACAAAATGTATGTCTTTATTTGAATTAAGTAATATTTGTTTGGAATTATCGTTTTACGGACTACGTTATGACGTCATCTTTGTAAATGTTCGCTTGTGAATGCGGAAAGTGGTTTTGAGCAACATCTAGTTGATGGTGCAAAGGTGTGTGTAATTACAGCGGTGACGTCATAATGCGCTAAAACCCAGCCCTACGCTGGTATGTCCGAACTATTTTTTAAGTATAAAAATTAAATTATTGTTGTTGTTGATATTTTGCCGGCTTTTGAACGACACCACTCTTTATTAATATTATTGCTATTGTTGAGAATTATTGCCAAATTTTTATTTGTCCTAAAATCTTTTGTCTTTGTACATATCCATTAAATAAATTATGTACCGAGAATGTATTGTTCCGTTTTATTTGATAGGATGACCCTTCCCAAAACCATTTTATGGAATGCAATTGTTGTTTGCTGGCATGTTTTTGAGTAGTTCTAAAGTATTTGATGAAATACTCTTGGAGAAATGAACTGAATTACAAAAACATTTGAAAAGTACAGAAAAAATTCAAGTGCCAAGGTACATAACCGACTGCAGAGATTTCAATTTTATATTTATATCTCATTACCCCTTTTTTTTTGGCGGGTGGAAAATCATCGAATAACCCCTTCCGCTCTTGGGCAGAGCGAAAGGGAGTGTCAGACTTCTACTGACTAAAAACTACCCATGTTCCTTCTTCGCCCTCTATGTCGAGGCCGCGATAACTAGTGTACAACCCGCGGCCCCGACGGGATCTCATTACCCCTTACTGTAGCCAAGACACCTTATCGTGTAGAACCAAAGTTAAAAGTTGAATAGTGTGTGCTCGCGAACAGTATCAACATCGTGTTCAAGATAATATGCTGGAAGACCCAAAGTCGTTCTGGAATTATGCTAAATCTAGAAAAGGTAGTAGAAGCCAGCGCAAGATTTTAAAGAACGGCGAGGCGTTATCTGATGAACAGTGCGCTCGGGAGTTTGCGGAGTACTTTTATTCGGTATATAGTACGGAGCAAGCCGAGTTAGATGTGAGTGCAGCGATGACGGAAGCGGGCGGGGAGAATGGAGCGGCGTGGGTACATGTTGATCGTTTGCAACTGTCGGACGTATATTGCGCGCTTCAACAACTTAAACCGAAAAGGTCTTCGGGACCGGATGGCATTCCGCCTTACATCTTTAGGGATTGTCGAATGGTGCTAGCCAAGCCGTTGAAAGACATTTATAATAAATGCCTGAATGAAGCTGTGTTTCCCAAGAGGTGGAAGATTACCCGCGTTGTTCCAGTTCAAAAGGGAGGCAAAGGGATGACGGTGGATGGTTACAGACCGGTAGCAGTGCTGTCGACCCCGGCTAAAGTTTTTGAAGCTGCTATTCATAAGATAATATTTCAACAGGTCCGCGGTCAGTTGTCAGACGCTCAGCATGGATTCCGACCGGCAAAAAGTACTACTAGCAATCTCTTGAGCCATATGTCTAGTCTTGTACCATCGGTAGACAGTGGGGGGCAGACTGATGCTGCTTATATACTTCGATTTTAAGAAAGCATTCGATCTAGTCAATAATAAAGTATTGCTAAAAAAGTTAGCAGCATTTGGTTTTACTCCGCATCTGCTGAAGTTTTTTGCCAGTTACTTAAGTGGTAGGCAACAATACGTGGAATATGCGGGGCACAGATCAGAGCCATATTTTACAAGGTCTGGGGTGAGTCAGGGCAGTAACCTTGGGCCTTTGCAGTTCATTCTGGTCATTAATGACCTGCCAGAAGTTGTTAAAGATGCCAAGTGTTTGCTGTTCGCTGATGACCTCAAGCTATCTCTAGAGATAAGTGGAGTGGATGACTGCGAGAGGCTTCAGAAAGACATAGACAGGGTGGTGACCTGGAGCAAGGACAACCTCTTGCAGTTCAACACCTCAAAGTGCGTAACCATCACTTTCACTCGCGCGCGTGCTCCTATCCTATATAATTACATTCTGGACGGGTCGGATATGGCTAGGGCAACAGAAGTAAGGGATTTAGGGGTTAAATTCAACACTGGGCTGACGTTTCGTAGTCACATCATAAGCTGCTGCAAAAAAGCTTACCGCAACTTGGGTTTTATGCTCCGTATGGTACGTGAGTTTACCAACATAAAAGCGGTTATAGCTTTATATAATGCTTTGGTTAGAAGTCAATTAGAGTGTAACGCAATTATCTGGGCTCCACATGAATCTAAATATAGGATCATGCTGGAAAAAGTACAGAACAAGTTTGTTAGGTATTTATATTTAAAATTATATGGTGTATACCCATTTTATCCGCTCATGTACCCGACTTTATTTATTTTGGGTATGGTTGGGTATAACGAGCTGAGCGTCAGGAGGCATCTCACACTCATCTCGTACATATTCAAGGTACTTAGAGGCAGGGTACATCATTCGGATATTTTAGGGCAGATAGGTTTGTGTGTTCCGGACAGGTACGTGGGGCGACGTCGACAGCCACGCTTGCTGGCGGTGCCTCGCGCACGGACCAATCTATTGGGCGAGGCGCCAATGACGCGGGCACTCCGCACTCTTAACCTTGTAGCTGGTGATGTGGATTTATTTCATTGTTCTCTGAGTGAGTTCACAAAAAATGCAATGTTTGTGATTAGTTACAAAATTTAATTTTAAATTATTATTGTGTACACTATCGCATTAGGGTACCTATACCCTGTAAAGATAGTCGTAATATGGAGAATAAATAAATAAAAATAAAAAATAAATATCTCTCTCGGACATTTCGAAGGACTTACGACCGATAAAACTAAAACTTTATTAAACATCTTAAAAAATATATTTTTCCTTGGGCATTTTTCAACAACTCTTTGATCTAGCTCTTGGACTATACCTTACTAAATGAACGCATTATATCGCCTAAACCAAGGTCCGATTAAATCTGTGACTTGGTGACAAATTGCAACTCATTGACGACACAAAATATATGGGAGAAAACACATCTTCGCTAGATTCCCTACTAGTTATTAGGGTTGCGTAGTCAATATGAAACCCTTAAAGTTTCGCCATGTCCGTCTGTCTGTCCGTCCGCACTATATCTCAAAGACTCTTTAGTACTAGAAAGCTGTAATTTGGCATGAATATACAAATGAGTTACGCCGACAAAGTGCTAAAGTAAAATATTGTTTTTTTTTTTTTAGGGTATCTCCTGTACACATTAAAGTGGGGATGATATTATTTTTCTTGCAAAACCCAGTGTGGGGTGTTAGATAGGTCTTTGAAAAATATTGTGACTGCTCAAACAATTTTCGATTAAGGGATTTGTTTGTGAAATATTAAGCTTTAAATTGTAAATTTTTGTTAGATTCTAGTGTGCCAACCCAAACCATACGGGTTGTGTTTGGGCGTGTAAAAAATTCATGGTAATCGTAGTAGCATATACAGGGTGTAAATTAACCCGTCACACATACGTCAACCAAGCATTCTGGACATCAAACTAACTACCCCTACGCAATTTTTTTTTGCTGGAAAAGACTTTTTTTCGGGTCAAAAATCTCATTTTATACGGTAAAACTCAATGTACTTAGCACTCTTAAAACATTATGCTAGTGGATGCTTTGAATAGTAAAAGGGTCATGGAGGTAATTTAAATAAAGTCATAACCTAAAAACTAGTATTTACGGAAACAGCTATGCAAAATTTGGAACTTTGACCCCCAATATCTCAATAACTAGGGGGTTCCCAGGTATGGTCTAGAACAAAAAAAATATCGCAGTGGTGGGGAGAACAAGTGCTCTTCGTTTGCGTTAAGGGTACTTTTACACCCTTTATAACGAAAATAAAAGTCTACTAACTTATAAAAATATGTTCTTGTATTGAAATATTTTCCTATACATAATGTATGTAAGCGCGGGTCTCAAAACTGCAAAGGTAAGTTTGTTTTACTTTTACTGTTACGACGGTCATCTAGAATCTTCGAGAAACCTCGCTTATAACTGTGATGCACCTAAGTACGCGTAAACTCTAGTAGGTACTTACTTACATTCTGTAGGTAGTTAGTCCGCGCGCGGCGTCAACGGCAAATTGTGTCATTGTAATTTCGACCGTATGCCTAGGGCGTAAAGTAACTTCTTCTTTGTTGGTTCTTTTATCTTTAAGTTAATTTTTTTGTTAATGTTTTTGTGAATGCTTTATGGAATAATAGGGAATTTTCTCGAACTTCTTTAATATTATTTCTCTTTTGTATGCCCGAAATTGCCGCATCTATAGCTACGTATAGCGACGACTCAGGAGGCGGATTGTTGACACAAACGAATTATTGTTCGACCAATGTGCTGGGAAAATTAGGAAGTATACACGACTTTTTTTTTAAGGGTGTGGTAACTCATCGAATGACTCCACCCACTGGGCGGAGCGTAGTGTCAGACTTCTACTGACTAAAATCACCCATGTTCCTTCTTGTAGCCGCGGTATCTTTTTCCAACATACCGCAGCATTGGTCGACTTTCGAGAGAGCAAAATCAGTCTAACAGTATTAAAGTTTTCTGTTGGCTTCTAAATAAAACAAGAATTGAATACTGAATTCATTTTATTACAAAAAAGAACAAAAGCATGGCTCTACAACCAGTCAGTACGTAAACATACAATAATAATATTTGTCTTAAAATTACAATATTATGTTGTCTACCATTTAACATCTATCATAGAATAGTAATCCAACATTCGACATATTAGACTCAAAACCATAATACAGGAAGTCCCTCTTTTTGTCTATAACATTTCAGGTTTTGACTTTTAAATAACAAATATGAGAAAATCAGATGCACTGAATAACGGCTATAAAATTGTGTTATATCTATTTTCTTTTCATGCACAACATGCTCTAGCATGTTTAACAAAATACTAACTGAGTGCTAAGGGAGAGTCTTTTATCTCCATTTTTGTCGTCAACGCTAATTCGGATATTGTATTCCACAGTGGTGGCGGCCACGACTTACTAACAGTAAGTGGTGGGTTTAAACCCAGGCAGGCGAATTACTTTGTAATTTATTAAACTTTTTATAAAACTTTACTTAGCGACGGCTTAAGGAATCATTAAATCTCTCTGAGTACCGCAGTTGGAGAGGAGGCCTAAGTCCCTGCAGTGAGAAAATTAAAGGCTGGTGATAATTGCACATAAATCCAATAAAATGAATTCATCATCTAAAAATATTTGTATTTAAGACAGATTATGTATGTATTTTTTATGCTGCCATGTTTTTTTTGTGCATGTTGCACATTTCCTAATTTTTTATCTGTGGTCAAATGTAAAAAAAAAATTAAAGCCTAAAACAATCCGTCATTTTTATAAAACTTAAAAGAAGAGAGTTATCTTCAAATGTTATTTGTGTTGCATTCAGTCCTTTGAAGCATTTGACTATTTTTTTGTGTATGTCTAGACACCGCTTCGGTGATGTCTTTGAGTCATGTTTCGACGCAATCTCACATTCTATGCAATCTAGACACATGTAACACTAAAGCTACGTTGACACAATACGAGTGAATTTTATGCGAGTGGCCTATTGTATGTTAATTTCCAGCAGCAAAATCTTCTAAGTCGTTTTTCGTTTTCGGGGTTGGGAAATCATCAAATAACCTCTTCCGCTCTTGGGTAGAGCGAAAGGGAGTGTCAGACTTCTACTGACTAAAAACCACCAATGTTAGTTCTTAGCCCTATATGTCGAGGCCGCGGTATCTATTACAACATCTCGCCTCTAATGCCGCGATCTAAGCCTTGAATCGGACTTCAATGGTGTTTTCAGTGACTTTTTTCTGGAAAATTTAAGTTAAATTACAATTGTATTAAAACATCTCGATTTTTAGCCAGTTTGTAATATCTGTGCGAAATAAGGGCGGTTCAATATATATAGTCTGTTCTTTTTTTTCTTATATATACAATGTCGCCCATGCGCATGTGACCGCCCGTAATATTCTGAATATTCATGAAAAAATATCGAAAATAAACTTCAAAAGGGGGGGTCTATCTGTAACATTTATCATGTTATTCAATTTTGAATTTTTTAAGTAGAGTTTGTAGACTTGCTTTCTATTTTTTGACACATCTCCGAAGTTTATGGGTCGATTTGTATTTTGTTTATTATTTCCAAAAGCTTATGAGTTATTTTAACAGGTTAATTAACATTTTACTAAAAATTATCGACTACGAAAAAAAAAAACGGAATCGAAGTAATTTTTTCGGTAAAAATTTGTGTATTTATTTTAAAAAAACTAGTGTAAGTCCATAAATTATCCCCATAGGACCACTTTTTTAATCATTATTTGTAATCTACTACATAACAGCTAAAAATTCACAGAACATTTCTAATACCTATCTCTAAAAAAAAACCAGCAAACAACTTGTTGAACATTTGCAACTATTCAAATAAAAAGGGTCGCTCAGGTAGAAACAGGTTCCTAGAAACAGCTTTTTAACAATTGCGTCCCTACCACGTGCACACCCTTGTCGGCTAGCGTTACTTCATTCAGTCGCTTGATTACTGACCCCGTGACGCTACGTGTTTTGTGATTTGTGCACTACTTAATCTTGTGAGGAAAGTTTGTTAACTACTCGTATCATTGCAATGGTACGATTGCGTGATCTACCGCCGTCTCATGTGGCTGACATGCATTTCATTTACGGTGTTTGTAATGGAAATGCACGCGCTGCTGTCGAAGAGTACAGACGTCGATATCCAAGTAGACCAGTACTTGGGTACCGATCCTTCATTGCCGTACATCGTCTTTTTTGCGAAAGAGGATTATTTCCGCAACAAAATGAGCCCGGCGTGATTGTTGATGTAGACGTGGAAGAGGATGTGTTACGATTAGTGCGCGCTAACCCTATGCTAAGCATTCGTCTCCTATCGATAAGAGTAGGTATACCAAGAATAAGAGTTTGGAGAATTCTCAAAAAAGAAGGCCTGCATCCTTATCATTTCCGACGTGCACAACATTTGGAAAATGTCGATTACGGTGCGAGATCTGTTTTTTGTAATTGGATAATTGCACAGCAAAGAGCTAATCTCAATTTTATGAGGAAGATTTTGTGGACAGATGAAGCCACGTTTACAAGGGCGGGTATAACAAATCATCGCAATCTTCATGTGTGGGCCACTGAAAATCCACACGTCATTAGAGAAACAACTTTCCAGACTCAATTTTCCATAAATGTATTGGCTGGAATGATTGACGGTGAACTTATTGGCCCTTTCGTGTTACCAAACAGACTAGATCAACACGCATTTTTAGATTTTATAGTCAATACGTTGCCGTTGCTTTTGGAGGAAGTACCGCTGGAAACAAGAAGGCGGATGTATCTGCAATTAGATGGAGCTCCAGCACACTTCGCACGACTAGTTCGTGATTATTTAAATCAAAATTATCCGCGATGGATTGGCAGAGGAGGTCCCATTGCTTGGCCGCCGCGATCTCCCGACCTTACACCCTTAGATTTTTATCTTTGGGGCAACATGAAACAAAAAGTGTATGCCGTGCCCATTGAAAGCCGCGAGCAATTAACGGCTAGGATTTTTGCTGCTGCTGCGGAAATTAAAGAAAACCGTGAAGAATTACGTCGTACAATAAAAAGTGTTGCCATGAGAGCTTTAGTTTGTTTACAGGAGGGTGGGGACCATTTCGAAAATCTAATTAATTAAAATTCTTGTATTTTTTATTTTTTAAGTAAAAATCTGGCTATTGCTTGTTTGTTTTTATTTCCATTATCATCCTCCTTATTAGTTTAACCTTTTAGTACTCACTGCTAAAAGCGGGGACATTTAATTGACTTTCACATTTTCTTTTCCTAAATTTGACTCTTAGAGTTTTAGAGTTTTACTTTGGATTTAGTTACAGTTTGGTTTAATAATGTTCTGTAAATTTTTAGCTGTTATGTAGTAGATTACAAATAATGATTAAAAAAGTGGTCCTATGGGGATAATTTATGGACTTACACTAGTTTTTTTAAAATAAATACACAATTTTTTACCGAAAAAATTACTTCGATTCCGTTTTTTTTTTTCGTAGTCGATAATTTTTAGTAAAATGTTAATTAACCTGTTAAAATAACTCATAAGCTTTTGGAAATAATAAACAAAATACAAATCGACCCATAAACTTCGGAGATGTGTCAAAAAATAGAAAGCAAGTCTACAAACTCTACTTAAAAAATTCAAAATTGAATAACATGATAAATGTTACAGATAGACCCCCCCTTTTGAAGTTTATTTTCGATATTTTTTCATGAATATTCAGAATATTACGGGCGGTCACATGCGCATGGGCGACATTGTATACAGAGTGTAAATCAACCCTTCACACATACGTCAACCAAGCATTCTGAACATCAAACTAAGTAGCCTTACGCAAAAATGTTTGCTGGGAAACGACTTTTTTTTGGGGTCAAAAATCTAATTTTACGATAAAACTCAATGTAGCACTCTTAAAACATTGTGCTAGTGGATGCTTTGAATAGTAAAAGGGTCATGGAGGTAATTTAAGTAATGTTACAACCTGAAAAACTAGTGCATTTACAAAACCAGCTGTGCAAAATTTGGAACTTTGACCCCCAATATCTCCAAAACTAGAGGGTTCCCAGGTAGGGTCTAGAACAAAAAAATTATCGCATAGAACGAGTGCCTTTCGTTTGCGTTAAGGGTACTTTTACACCCTTTATATATATATTGGAATCTCATACAGCGTCAACACAGCTTAACCGTGGCAAGTTTGTTCCCTTTGGCTACCTGTGGAAATAGTTTCAAGTAAATAACAACGGTCTCTAGTGTCTTGTAGTCTACAATCTACATAACTGTTCACGAGAAGTAAATCTGTCGAGCTTCCGCTGGTGACTGTTCCATCGGGCAGTAGGGACATTTTAATCTGAAAAGACAAAGAAAAACAAGATTTTAGTAAGAATAATTAATGATCTACAAATCGTCCGCATGTCATCAAATTCTGTCAAACTTTTATTGACCTTTTAAGTGTCTATAGGTGTTGATTATTACCATTGCTGTTTATTGAAAGAGAGTAGGTACATTACATACTACTATGAGCACGAGAAAACTGTTTTTCATAGCGATTCATTGCGATACGAAGAGATTTTCTCGTGCGTATAATAATAATCAACCTGGGAATTATTATTTGGACACAATTTAACGCCTATACACGTAATAAGACTATTTTTTTAAATACGGTATTTAATGATCTTCGTTGTATTCAATTGTCGATCTTTACCTTCAAATATCTCGATAACGTGACACTTTGGGGTACCGTGTTACTGGACATTTTTTGTTCGTCTATATTTCCTCTATCCATACATACCACTTTAATTGTGGGCCGTGATTACGAAAAATAGTCAAAATGGCGGGCAGGTTTGATATGACACATCGGTTCTATCCTCTTTAGAGACTGATGTCAAACGATACGTTTGTGATCAGTCGCTTAATGCCAAACGCTTTATAAAACAAAATTGCAATAGGATTGTCAGTGTACTAGAATTACTAGAATTGATGTTTGTGAACAGGAGAAATACCTAGTGTGGGGCAAAGTTTAAGAAAAAAATACAAATATTTTGCTTGTATACCAAATAGCTTGTTTGACTGTACGTTCCCGTGGGATAAACCCATCCATCACGCAGGCAAAGCCGCGTGCAAGCCGTGAGCAAAAGCTAATGGTTAGCAATGCGACGAGAATGCTAGGCCTACTCATTTCTTACTAAATAATACAATAAGTAATACGATACCGTTTACCGATAAAGAGGTCAGATAGGCAGTCGCTCTATGTAAAATACTGGTATTCAGATGCATTGGGTTAGACTGGAAGCAGACCAAGGCTAGTCAGATGATGAGGTAGGTACTTACTTGGCACCCATAGCGAGTTTGTTAAGCGCGTCTCTAGAGATGACGTGTCCACACAGGAGCCGCATGGGCGGGTTCTGTTCCGACGCCTGTTGGCGCAGGATGGGGCACGCGAACACGGAGTGGTATCCGCCGCCATCCTCGCCGAGGTCCACCTGGGTCATAACATCATTCATTAGAACTTTATTATAAAAGAACACTTATATACCTAGTACCCATGTTTGCAAACACTTTTTTTTTTCACACTAGGAATTTCTCCTGAATCGTGGATGCGTTTACAAAAATTCTAACTCACACAAACAGACCCGAAACAATTATCTGTAGGCCATACAAGTATTTTTTCCGTGCGGGGATCGAACACGCAGCGCGCGTGGTCTAAACGCTCAGCAACTGCGCCAACCGCGTCGTCAAAGTAATCAATGATTTGATTTAATTGGAAGGTTTTGAAAATACAATAAAAAAGTAGTTAAAAAACTAAAAACCCCGACTGAAAAAAACTGAAAAGCACAAAACAAGCACATTTTGAAATTTAAAACTATAAAATTTGAAAACTTGGAAGCGCGAATTCCATTCTATTTCCATTTAATAATTAAATATTCAAATGAGGAGTTCATTTGAATATTAAATTATTAAATGAAAATCCTGCTTCCAAATTTTCTTTAATTTAAAATGTGCTTGATTTTTGCTTTTCAGCTTTTTTCAGTCGGGTTTTTTAGTTTTTTAAACAACTTTTTTTTATTTCTACTTTTTAGTTATTTTTTGTGTTAGTTCTTTCTTTGGTCGCGTAAAATTCTAAGCAGATGATTTAACTTTTGTGTTTGTTTATAGGATTTGTGACTTTGAATTTCTTTTAAACATAAAAGTGTGATATATTTTTGTAATCTCCTTTTAAAACCCTTCATTTTGATACCCTACTCGATAGTAACGAAAATGATTTCTTTTTTCAAATCCGCGATATGGCCCTCAAAATCCACAATTTTTCGTTGTTTTTTTAATTTTAATGTAGCCAGTGACACTTGAGCCATCAAGACGAAAAGAAACATATATACACGTCAAACACATAACCCTCCTTTTGGGCTTCGCCGCAGTTAGGTAAAAAAGGTGATAAATATCTTTTGGAAGTCCCTAAAACCCATTTTTTTTTTTAATAGAAATCCTTCGTTTTATAGAGTGTTAGTGTGTGTAGATGTTTTTTTTCTGTCAGTATTTTCCCACTGCAAGGCAGATACCTCGATTTCTCCTTTCCAGTTCGAGCTCAAGATGAAAAATCATTAGCTCGGATGAATTATATTGTTGGGTTATCATTCAAAGTACTTCCATATACATACAGGTACATATTGAACATGGCAACTAGAGAGCCCTAAAGAGTAAATAATATCTTACTTCGAAAGGCAGCTCATCATCAGACCAGGCAGCGATGACATGCGGATGTGTCATCTTGGCCCTGATGTCATGCAGTGCAGGTAACACTCGGGCCCCGGCCAACACTCCGCCCGCGAGAGGAGAGAGCGGGGCCAAGCGGAGCAGTGCGCAAGCTTCCTTTATAAATAGCTCGGCTGCTTCAGCACCTAAAATGAGAATGGCATTTTCTTAAAGTTGCTCGACTATGTAACATAATATTGTAACAACATCTATAGAATTGAAGTGTACTTTAATAATATTGAATTAATATGAGGAACGGCTGCGAAATGAGGTTGGAATGTATTTCGGAAACGAGCCTTCTCATAGACATAGACTATACGAAGAAGACAAGAAAAGACTTTAGCAGAGCTTTTTGCCCCGAAAATGTGTGAGACCTGCAGCGCTATGTATGTAAGTAGTTATGTGTGACAACTGACCCAGCGCCTTCGGGTCCAGCAGGTGCTGGTAGATGTGCGGCGCGGGCCCGGCGCCCGGCGTGCACCACGCCAGCGCGCACACGGCCGCCTGCAGCGCTATGTATGTAAGTAGTTATGTGTGACAACTGACCCAGCGCCTTCGGGTCCAGCAGGTGCTGGTAGATGTGCGGCGCGGGCCCGGCGCCCGGCGTGCACCACGCCAGCGCGCACACGGCCGCCTGCAGCGCTATGTATGTAAGTAGTTATGTGTGACAACTGACCCAGCGCCTTCGGGTCCAGCAGGTGCTGGTAGATGTGCGGCGCGGGCCCGGCGCCCGGCGTGCACCACGCCAGCGCGCACACGGCCGCCTGCAGTGCGCGCTCGTGCCGGGACGCGTGCTGCGGGAACTGGCGGCGCGCGTACTCGATGGCTGCGCCAACGCCCTTCTCGCGTGCTAGCTGTTGGGAAACAACACGTGTTGAAGGGAAATCCTCTGAAAATCGTGCATCTAATGGGCTTAAAAGTTTCCATTAGTTCAATAAAATACCATAGGTGTGTGAAATTTCGCAAAACAATGCCCCATTACAGTATTTTCGAGCCTTGGGCGACGGTTAATAAACCCGACTCAGCCGGCCTTACTAGCGTGGCTTAAGTGAAGGTAGGAAATGACCTTCACAACCCGTAACTTCGCTCTTGCACACCCTGCGAAACCGGTGGCCTTGGCTTAATCGCCTGGGCCAAGAGGTAGAAAACCTCCATAAAAAATTACCCCAACTCTACGGTGCGATACGTGACTAAGGATGCGTGACTGATGGGGAGATCAGTCGTAAGCGATCAACCTCGGTGGACCTGGTAAACACCGTTGTAGTTTCCTTCTTGGGGGAATGGGCGTCACCCTCCTAGCGACCTAATAATTCGACCCTACTCGTGGGAACAACATGAATTATAATGTACTTAAAAACAATTCAAATAATCAAACCGAACAGCAAAATAAAACCTTAACACAGCAAATTTTCCATAAGGGCCACTTCGTGAACAGGCCTCGGGCCCAATCTCTAAGTGAAGACCGCGTGGCACATAAAACAACAGGACGGAATGAACCTACCAAAACACTATCTGAAAACATCATATCCGGCGAACCAAGATCCCCATCCCAATGGATAGAAGTGAATGAAAGAAAGCGTCCAAGACAGAGTCCCGACCACGCAAACGACCATGCTCAAAAGCAGACCAAACTTAGTAGCTACTGGCTCAGCCAACCAGTACCGACATCAAACAGGTTTGAGGAACTAGAGGTTTATCCAAATCTAGAGAATATTACACAAAAAGAAGCTAAAGGGAAAATCCCTAAACCGCCTCCTATATATGTAGATAAGGTCGAAAACATACGGCCGCTGCAACAACTCCTTGAACAACATGCTACGGGCGACTACGAAATCAAAATACTAAATAGTAATAGGGTCAAAATCCAAACTATGACACATACTGCTTACAAAGAAATTGTAAAACAGCTAAAAGAAACTGAATTCTACACTTACAAGCCTAAAGAGGAGCGCAACTTCAAAGTAGTCTTAAAAAACATTCATCCGTCCATTGACACTCAAGAAATCCAGCAAGCCTTAAAGGAAATAGGTCATGACTCAACTAATATTTGGAATATCAAGCAGAGAACAACACAAAAGCCTCTGGATATGTTTATTGTTGAACTTCTACCGAAAAGTAATAACAAACAAATATACGAGCTTAAAAGCCTCTTACACCTACGTATAAAAGTTGAACCACCAAGACCAGTGCGCAACATACCTCAATGTGCCAAGTGCCAGCAATATGGGCACACAAAAGCATACTGTCATCGTACACCCAAGTGCATAAAATGTGCTGCTAACCACTTATCGGCAAACTGTACCCGAAAAGAACGATCTGATACAGTAAAATGCGCACTTTGTGATGGAAACCATCCAGCAAACTACAAAGGTTGTAGCATATACAAGGACTTACAAAAACAAAAAATTCCACCGATAAGAAGCAAAAAAATAGAACGGCCGGGCAACCCTGAAAATGTTGAAGTGCCTTTGACACAAGACAATACAAAAAACCCACAACATAGAAGAGCCTATAGCAGTGTACTTTTGAACAAAGAAAATGAAACACCTCAATCACACATAATTCATTCATCCGACCAATCAAACGACATGCAACAGTTAATGGAAATGTTCAAACAAATTATGAATCAAATGGGTACGATAACAAATCTGCTTACAAGTCTAATGTCAATAATGTCCAAAAATTCAATCAACTCAAATTAGTACTATGGAATGCCAATGGGCTGTCACAACACTTCTATGAAGTTAAACTTTTTCTCGAAGCAATTGATGTAGATGTTTTGCTAGTAACAGAAACACATTTTACAAATAAATCACATCTAAATATACCAAAATACAAATTATATCACACTCAACACCCAGATGGAACAGCTCACGGTGGCTCCGCTATAATAATCAAAGAAAAAATAAGGCATTATGTTGCGTCTCCTTACTGCACAGAGGAAATACAATCTACTAATATAGTGATCGAAGACCCCAAAGGGGAGATAGCACTGTCTGCAATATATATTCCTCCAAAACACAACATGAAATCCGATAAATACTGTGCTTTTTTCAAAACCCTGGGACATCGGTTTATAGCTGGCGGCGATTACAACGCGAAGCACACTGAATGGGGGTCACGTCTAACCACACCTAAAGGACGCCAACTTATGGAAGCTATCAGGACTCTACAACTGACTGTCACCTCAACGGGGGAACCGACATACTGGCCCGCTGATGTATATAAGAAACCTGACCTCATAGACTTTTTTATTTGCAAAGGACTACCTCAGTCATCAATAAAGTGTAGCTCTTGTTATGAAATGTCGTCAGATCACTCACCAGTAATTGCACTAGTGGACTGCAACGCCACAAATGTCATCAAAACATGTAAGCTACATACCAAAAAGACAAATTGGCCATTATTCCGCGACCTTGTCGAGCAATCCCTTGACTGTCGGATACCTCTTAAAACAGATGAGGATATAATTCAAGCAGTCGAGTACTTCAACAAGAATATACATGAAGCCGCGTGGGCCGCAACTCCGCCTCAAATTGAAAACGACAAACCCAGCAGTTCGTGTTCTAAATATATCTTGGAACTGGTAAATTCAAAGCGCAAAGCCAGAAAACTATGGCATGAAACAAAATACCCGGGGCATAAAACCACATTTAATAGCATCACAAGCAAGTTGAAAAAAGCCCTAAAAACAAACACAAATAAAGAAATAGAGAACTACCTCAAAAGCCTTGATGCAACCCAAGCCACCGATCACTCTCTCTGGAAAGCTACGGCAAAACTTAAGAGACCAATAATACATCGAACTCCTGTTATGAAGCCAGATGGTACATGGGCGAAAAGTGATAAAGATAAGGCGAATGTATTTGCCCAACACCTTGCTGAAGTTTTTACACCAAACACCGACCATGGATCTAGCAAAACCGGTCTAATCAAAACTGAACTTGATCAACCACATCAACTGGATAAACCAATTAAAAAATTCACTAAGCAGGAAGTACTTACAGCGATCAAAAAAATCAACATCCATAAGGCACCGGGGTATGATCTTATTACGGCCAAGACCTTGCGAGAACTACCTGACGTCGGCATCACATTCCTTACCTACCTTTATAACGCATGTCTCTGGAGAAACTTCGTTCCACCACAGTGGAAGGTTGCAGAAATCATTATCATTCCTAAACCTGGCAAAGACCCTACTGATGTAAAATCTTACCGTCCGATCAGTCTTCTTCCAGTTCCATCTAAAGTCATGGAAATACTTATACTCAAACGTCTAGCACCGGAAATTACAGCCAACAAGCTTATTCCCGACCATCAGTTTGGCTTCAGACAATCGCATGGTACAATAGAGCAAGTACATAGGCTAGTGGAACAGATAAATTACACATTTGAAAGTAAACAACTCTGCTCTGCGGCCTTCCTGGACATTTCGCAAGCGTTCGACCGTGTTTGGCATGATGGGCTTTTGTACAAAATCCGTAAAGGCTTACCCATAAATTTCTACCTTCTCATCAAGCCATATCTTAGCGACAGACATTTTTATGTTAAATATGGAGACGCTACTACACAGTTACACGAAATAAGAGCAGGAGTTCCGCAGGGCAGTGTAATGGGTCCAATGCTTTATCTAATATATACTTCAGACTTACCGAATAGACAAGACACAATGACAGGAACATTTGCTGATGATACAGCGGTCCTTGCCGTTGATCATACTGCAGCTGGAGCATCAGCGAAATTACAACGGAACCTAAATGATATCTCGAACTGGCTGAAAGACTGGCGTATAAAGGCAAATGAAGCTAAATCAGTCCAAATCACCTTCTCCTTAAGAAGAGAAACATGTCCAGAAGTCGAACTTAATAAGATAAAGATACCCCAGGTAGATGAGGTTCGTTACTTAGGAGTCTACTTAGACAGACGACGACTTACCTGGAAAAAACATATAACAACTAAAAGAAAGGCACTTGACTTACAACTTAGAAAGCTACATTGGCTCATGAGACGAAAATCCCAAGTTACACTGGAAAACAAACTCCTTCTATACAAGTGTATACTTAAACCAATCTGGACTTATGCTTTGCAGCTATGGGGCACTGCATCCAAGTCCAATGTGGAGATCTTACAGCGCTTCCAGTCAAAAACCATACGGATGATAACTGGCGCACCATGGTATATTACAAATAATCAACTACACCGTGATCTAAAAATCAAGACTGTCAAAGATAAAATTAAGGACTCCTTACTAACCTACTGCAAAATAATTGTAAAACATCCAAACCAATTGGCAAGAAGTTTAATGGAGGAACAACCAAACCAAACATTTAAAAGGCTTAAAAGGCGTGCTCCTCAAGATCTTGTCTGACAAAAATCTAAAGTCATACTAAATGGACATATCATTGGATACTGCACCATGCACGCTACATACACATACATAAAATCCAGCTTAATGTCGGCAAGACAGATTGCAGGAAATAAAGGAGATTAAAAAAAAAAAAATTACAGTATACATAGTTGTATTATTAAACATACCTTCAGCGCCTGCAATCTGTGCAAGGTGAAAGGAAGAGGTGAGTTGTGCAGCTCATGCGCCCGCCGCTCGGCCCAGTGCAGGGCAGCACTGGGCTCGCCTTCCGCCAAAGCCGCCGCGCAACGTTGCAGTAACGCGAACGTACACGTACGCTCTACGCCTGTGATTTTCGCTTCTGATACGAATGCGTCTCCTACGTCTTCTAGGCCCTGTGGAATACAAGTCGTTTATAATGACAGTCGTTGGAGGCGCCTGCCTCTAGTAACCTGAAAGTCTGACAATCAGTCGCACCAAGGAGTAAGGACTATCGTATTATGGGCATTTATGATGGGAAATATGAGACGTTCAAATAGGCAGTCGCTCCCGGCTCCATGTAAAAATTGGTGTTCATTTGCAACCAGTTAGTCGATCCTTACAAGTTACAGTCAGTATAAGGTTAGACACGTGATGACCGATGAATTGATAATGGATGGGTTTAAATATTTTATATTTTTGTCTCTGCTTATGTCTACATAAATCTGCCATATTATAATACTGAGGATTCAGCAGTGACACATAATCATATAATTACAAACAACAGTCATTGAGGAAAACCAGTCGAGCCTGTTGGCAAACATTAAGGAATTAATTGTCTCAATCACAACAGGATAATATTGCATTTATTTCTAAAATAGCAAAAGCTATTTAAGAGGCTGACAGCTGCTATTGATTTCCGATGTTTCGATATTTTTAGCCACGCCCACAAGGTATCCGATATCCTAGCGTCATTCGTCATTCATAAAGGGCGATGTTACAGCGAACTACCAAGTTAGGAACATAGTCCAGGATCCACGGCCCATTTTTGCACTTGATTACTATCAAGCTAATTTTCCGTAAGCAGCTTTATTTTGATGATCCTGGACTAACATTGTGACGCGGTCAAAAATAATTAATAATCAACCAATGGATGAACGGATAGCAGTTTGCAAGTGTCATACGTCCGTCTAGCAGCGCGCCTAAGCGATCACTGTCGGTTTGCATGCGTAGGAAAGAGAAGCGCGATGACGATGACGTGACGCTGGTAACTTCATACAAACCATAAGATCCATCAAAAAAAATTAACAGGGTTCTCAGAAATATGTTCAAGATTAACATATATTTTTTCGCCGTGTCAAACTGTATATATAGATATGGCTAAAAAATTTGATGCAAGATTTATTCAAGAATAAATAAATAATCTTAAAGTATGTTTGATTTAGGGCACGCCACGATAGTGGCGGTAAGTCCCCTCTTTGAGGAGTGGCTTGAGAGGCGCCACGGCGCCCTCACCTTCCGTCTGACGCAGGTCCTCACCGGACACGGTTGTTTCGGGAGGTACCTGCACCGAATCAGGCGGGAGGAAACGCCCGGATGCCACCATTGCGAGGATCGGCCGGAGGACACGGTGGAGCACACAGTGGAGGTGTGCCCCGCTTGGGCGGAGCCCCGCCGTGTTCTCGTAGCGGCGATCGGCGGCGGCGACCTCTCGCGCCCGGCCCTGGTGCAAGCCATGGTCCGGGGCGAGGAGGAATGGGACGCCGTCGCCTCCTTCTGCGAAGCAGTGATGCTGGCGAAGGAGGTGGCGGAACGCGAGAGGGAGAGAACCTCTCGTCCCAGCCGCCGCGGGAGGCGCTCCGGGTGTCGGGGGTCCCGCGATGACCTCCGGCCACCGTAGACGCGGGCCTGTGGACGGTGAGTGATGGGCTAACTCGCCGTCCGTCCGTCTCACGACGAAAACAGGCCGTGTCGACGGCGCGTTCGTGTTCCACGCGCGCCTCAAAGAGATGTCAGCAACATGGGAGGGGCCCGAAAAGGCCGACGCCTGTCGGGGCCGCGGGTAGTCCAACGGTTATCGCGGCCTCGACATAGAGGGCGAAGAAGGAACATGGGTGGTTTTTAGTCAGTAGAAGTCTGACACTCCCTTTCGCTCTGCCCAAGAGCGGGAGGGGTTATTCGATGATTTTACACCCACCAAAAAAAAAAAAAAAAAGTATGTTTGATTTAAGACGCTTCAAAAAATAAGCTATACCTACTTTCCCGGCAATGTGTGGCTGACGGAATGACACTCGTCGTAGCGGCTTATATTCGTTTCAACAATATAAATAAATAAAAAATAAAAACTGGTCAGGCAATATTTCAATATTTTCGAATGTCAAGCGATCTACACGTGAAAATGCTTCGCCATGTATATGTGGTTATATGGCTATGTCATTACTGCAATATTGGATAGTATGGCTGATATTGTTGGCAATGCACCTGGCCATTGTATTGCAGCCACATATTTTGTATTGCAGTAAAATATTGCCCGTTTAGGAAGGACTTAGAGGTTATTTTAACTTTTATAGTGTTAAATTCAGGGACCAGTATACTATATGTGGTCAGAAGGTAAGATAATTGGTAAGACTTATAAGCCATGTGTTTGATCAACCATCATACAGGTTAACCTTTATAATTGTTAAATAAATGGGTTGATCAGCATTCGGCAACATTTAAATACATTTAAATATTGCTAATTAACCAGAATGCATATTTTTCATCATCCTCCTGTCCTTGTTCCATTCTATTTGGGGCTGGCACAAAATATGTTTTCTCTTTCCATTCTTCCCTATCACCAGATGTCCATCCATATTTTTAAATGTACAAGAAATGAATTCTGTGTGTGTATAAAACTTCTCTAAAGGTAACATTTTGGTCTCAGACTCAAATTACTTAAATACTATAGTTGAAGAAGATTTTCTGGTTTAGTGAGGATTTGTATATTTTATCATTTAAATTGAGTGGTTTCTAACCTGTCTATACAAATGTTGAGCTATGGCCTGCTCCATGATAGGTCTGTTGACATCATTGCAAAAGGTTTCAGCTTTAGGCGCTACAGATGCATAGTCAGCTATGAAGTGCCTGTCAATGGACTTGCCCACTCTCGACACTGTTGCATGAAGTTCTCTATGTTCTGTGGAATTAGAAAAGAATTTAGTTTTAATGATTAGTAGGTAGGATGTGCTGTATCATCATCTGCCTAGCCTTTTCCCAACTATATTGGGGTCGGCTTCTAGTCTAACTGGATGCAGCTGAATACCAGTATTTTACATGGAGCGACTGCCTATCTGACCTCTACAACCCTTTGGTAAGACTGGATGTCAGACTTTCAGGTCACTGACTATTTAATTTTTTTTTTTACTTTTTTATTTAAATTTTTCCTATGACTGCTTATGCTTGCTTATTTAAATGAATTCCAAAATTTCTTAATTTCTAATTACTGTTTATTAAATTTTAACTAATGTACCTTAAATGCTACGATCACTATTGTAAAAAAATTGTTGTGCCTGACAGGGTCCATGTGAACTATTTTATTATTATTAAGATCTTGTAAAACACATGTTATATACAATTAATGATTGAATTGAATTGAATTGACTACCTGTAACGACTGCCAAAGATCTATATATGGCACCCGGGACCAACAGCTTAACGTGCTTTCCGAGGCACAAAGGAAACTCAGTATGTAATGGGCGGTCACCCGTCCGATCATCAGATCGACCTAGGCAAGCGCAGCTTAACCTAAAGATCGACCTGAGTGGCAGTTCCTATTAAGCCATGAGCTCCTCTTGGTAGGATGTGCTGTATGGAAATGAATTAAGAAAATGTTGTCTTTTTTTAAGCAGTGTCTTTGGCAATCTATGTTCTTCATTTAGCTAGGTATGCTGGATTCCTCACAATTTTTTCCTTCACTGAAGCTAGTGACACTTATACAATACAAACATGAATCAGAAGACAATTAAGTCCTACCAAGACACACAGTCTTGGTAGGACTTAATTGTCTGATGGTTACACCAGTGTGCTATATAGTGTTGATATGAGAGAGGGGCAATAAATTACACTATGTATACTATACGTGTTTAGTATTAATTCGATACGGTACATAAATAAAAACCACCAAAAATGAGGATTTTTTTTTCAAATAAACTAAATAGCTTACAAATCAGAGTAAAGCGCAAAGACCCTTTATAAATAAATTTAACTGACCTTAGATACCTAGGTAACAAATTGGCAACGTCGCACACGCGCGTCGCGTCAAAGTGATCGGGCGGCGCAACACAGTGACCTATTTTATTTCTTTTACGCGCGGGATGTTTTGCTATGATTGTCACTGTCGTAGTGAAAGTGCACGTGTGTGTATTTTTTTTTCCTTGTTTGCATTGACATCTTTTAGCAAAAATATTTGGATGTACTTGTGAGTGGCAACAACGCATCTCAGATTTATCGTTTTAAGGTGCATGACCTATGCGTATAGACATAATCAGTTGTTAGGAAAGATACATCGTGTTCTAACGGTGCAAAAACTTAAAAAATCATTTGCGACTTAACTACTGCTCCTATTTAATTGATTTTGGTACAGAGCTTGAAAATGATACTTAGTTTATGCTGTATAAAGGAAAGCCTCTCTGTCGTGTCAACTTTGTATATAGTTTGATGGTAATCTCAGAAAATAATCTTTCTTTATTTTCAAATAACTTTGATTATCTCATGAAGATTTGACATAACCAATCTAAATGGTATGATTGATTATAATTGGCATCTAATCAATCATACAATAATTTTATGTTACTTTACTGTCAGCTGTGAAGCTACCTTTCATAAAATAAATAAATGATAATCAGAATAAACCAAAATGTTTTTTTAATCTGCCACAAGGTTGTTCTATTTAACCAAAGGAAGACAATGCCTTATGACATTAATTCCACCTATGTGAATACAGCTGAATAATTAAGTTCATAAAACAAAATGTTTGTTTATCTTTTAAATTACACTGAAGTTTTCCATTGTATCATTTATTTGTTCATGAAATAAATAAATAATTACCTGTAGACATTTGAAATGCAGTCTGTTTGACTGATGATGCTAGGTCACTCACCACCATAGCCTGGGTTGGTGATAATGCAGTGTTATCAGGTTCTGGAAAACAAAAGAATAGTATCAGAGAATGAATTGGTTTACCACAAGGAAGAAGTCTTCTACTCTATGAATAAAAGGAGAAAATTGTAGCCATTCACAAGTAATTCTTTAATAGCAAGTGTGGCTGGTGTGGCAATTATATCACAAATACAAGTTACTCACATACATCTTTTTATAAACATGAATGGATTGTTTACTGTTAGGCTTAGATAAGAAGTGGCTTTATTGCCTTTTTAATAACTTTCATTGGCTCTTGTAGAAAGGTGAAAGGTAAACTCTGGAAAATGTTCTAAGGAGCAAGACCTGACCCATTACAATAAATACTACGTTTATTTTCAATACAGTTCTTTATGGTTTAAGAGGGAAAGGTTAAGAACTAGGCATTAGTAAGTAAATGAAATTTGTCTTGTCATGGTCATATAATATACGTAAACAGGACACAGTGAACAAAGAGGGCACGTAGGATTGGGAATGACAAACAACTTACGTTTTGCGATTTCTTTTCTCAGTTCCTCAACTTGGTCTATTATGTCCTGTAGAACTCTATTTGTGTGATCATTTAGTGAGTTAAATTTTGTTAGAGCTTTGTCCAAATCCTGTTCTACTCCAATACACGAATCCATAGTTAGGCGATCACAATATTCTATTTTTATAACGTTTTTACTTTTGTCAATGGTACTAGACTACAAAAGAACAAATACGCTTTAGGTTAGAGATAAATAATTAAATATGGTAAATATTTTTAGATGAAATTTATGAAAACAGACATTTTACTTTCAGCTGAATTTCCAAATTACAGATACAAAATATAAATGTCATCATGTCAAAAACAGAATTTTTTAAGGTACCGACAATAGGGATGCTAATTAATAATCGACTAAAGCATCGTTATGTTTACCGGGAATAGCCGGTTTATGCAAAATCAAAAATTCTTTTTAGTTTGTGGCTGTGTTGTTCTTTTTGTCTTTGGCCATTGCACAATAAAACTTCGATTTCGGCCTGCTGTTTTAGGTTAGAATTTTTTGTCGGAAAAGTATTGAAATTTAATAATATTATACTTGTTGGAACGTTAAAAACATGGCTCAAAGTAAGCTTAACGATATGGCGGGCAAATTCGCCAAGGGAGGACCCCCTGGTTTCAACATCGGTTTAAAAGTGGTGGCCGCTTTAGGTGCGGCTGCTTATGGCGTCTCGCAATCCTTATTTACCGTCGAGGGTGGCCACCGTGCCATCATGTTCAACAGAATAGGAGGTATACAGCAACACGTCATGAGTGAAGGTTTGCATTTCCGTATACCATGGTTCCAGTACCCCATCATTTACGACATCAGGTCCAGACCTCGGAAGATTTCTTCACCCACCGGATCTAAGGATTTACAAATGGTTAACATTTCTTTGAGAGTTCTCTCCCGTCCCGATGCGATGTCACTCCCTACAATGTACAGACAGCTTGGTACTGATTATGATGAAAAAGTATTGCCATCAATTTGTAATGAAGTACTGAAATCTGTTGTTGCCAAATTCAATGCATCTCAATTGATTACTCAGCGTCAGCAGGTTTCACTATTGATCAGAAGGGAGTTGGTGGAGCGTGCAGCTGATTTCAATATTATTTTGGATGATGTCTCCCTGACTGAATTGAGTTTTGGTAAGGAATACACTGCTGCTGTGGAGGCTAAGCAGGTGGCCCAACAGGAAGCTCAGCGTGCTGCTTTTGTAGTAGAAAGAGCCAAGCAGGAGCGCCAGCAGAAAATTGTACAGGCAGAGGGTGAAGCAGAAGCTGCTGAAATGTTGGGAAAGGCAATGGGAATGAACCCTGGATACCTGAAGTTGCGTAAGATTCGTGCTGCTCAGAGCATCTCTAGAATGCTCGCTCAATCTCAAAACCGAGTATTCCTTCCTGGCAACAGCTTGATGATCAACCTTCAAGATCCCACCTTTGACGACTTGTCTGAGAAGCTTACAAAGAAGAAGTAACATGAGGCTGAGAGTGTGTACGCTGAAAGCCTGGAGCCTGCGACCACTCTTACAGATGTTGATGCCGCTGTACTTATAGGTGGTGTTGTTTCAGGGCTTGTTTAGTGCATTTGTCTATGTAGGTACCACAAGCATTACAAATAATATTATGTATAAAGTCAGCCAGTTTGAAATGTTAAATTGCATTTTACGTTATTTAGTTGTAGGTTCGTAGCATGTATGGGAATCTAATGATTGAAAATAAAACATACAAAATTAAAATGTTTTTGTAATTTTATCACACCTGCTTTCTTGGTGATTGTAAAATCACCTTTCTTATTTACTGCTATTTTAATGTTGCAATGCATTATGTTTATTATTATTATTACAAGTTTATTTTTTAGATTCTTGTGTTGTAATTTTTGTTGAAACAATAGACAGACATGACATTTCGGCAATCCCAGTCATTCATTAAGGAGTTTTGTTGCCTTTCTCCGAAGTTCTTCATCAGATCTTAACCAAATTAAAATGTGACCACTGTGAGAGAGGATTGTTTCAAAAACTACCAAAATTGCTTCCAGAGTACCTATAAAATTTGAAGAGTTCTCTCTATTCGTCCAGGATCCCATCAACAGATCCTTTTGATGATCATGGGACCACCTGGGAAGTATACCCAACAAACAAAAAAAAATACAAATTGTTCCATCCATGTTCCTCGATTACTCGAAGATGAATGGACATCCATCGAGTAATCTGGGAACATACCAAAAAAATTTTAATCCTATGATGTACCTATCTAATATTTTTATCCACAGATCTGATAATCTATTATTAGGCACTACGTAGAGTGTAATTTTATACAAGTGGGAATGGGCTAATAGGGACGCTTCGTCACTGCTACTTGAACTACGAGTATGACTGAACTATCAGTCTTATGAATTTACTTCGGAGATTTTTTATATGGAAATTATAGTAAAAAAAAAAAAACCACTGTTTAATAATAATAAGCACTATTCGTACAAAGGCTTTCATCGAAAAACAGTAACATTTAACTTTCCTGAGTATGTATTCTAGGTGGCTCTGCTAGAGAGTATGCTCCCAAGCAGAGCCACAATCAATATCTATTTTATCATTACCTGATTGATACACTTACAGTAATAAAAATTTACGTACATTATGTACTTTGACGTACATCATTTTAAGACATAATTGATCAGTTTTTAAAATGGTGGCTCAGAGCAGGACACAGTACCTAATCTCGTTATCCTGATTATTTTGTGAATATTTTTACCAAGTGAAATACAGTAACAGCATCATCACTTTTATTTATATCAAATTAAATTTGTTAAACAGGTACTTATTGTAAAACTAACCATAGGTGCCCAAGAGTAGTGTATGATCGTAACAATAACTACTATGTAATGTCCTCTTTATAAGCAACATCACACCAATTCCGAAGGAATGAAGAACCTCTGCCTATCAGGATAGTGATGTTGGTGTCACACAACATGCCACGTCATTTAAACAATTATTTACTTATTTGCAGTACTATAACAATCATGATAAACCTCATGTTATTATACTCTTTTTATCAAAGAGTATATTAACATGAGGTTTTGCCTGGCCTATTTGGTTCAGCTGAACCTACAGGGAGAACTAGGTCAATTGCTATTCCAGTGTTCTTGTGCACATAATTATGAACACCTAGGCTGGCCAAGAATTGTGGGGATTGGCAAAAGTAAACAACATTATAAGCCAAGCTATGAAGCCCTCCGTGCAGGTGATGGCTATATAAACAACGCTAAAACATATCAGAAAAATAAAACAATAGTTAAAACTTCACTAATAATTTATTAAGTGCACTATAACAACAGACAGGAAGAACGTTACTTTTTGAGAGCGGATGGGGCAGGGCATCTAAAGCTCTGCATTTCTACTTCAGCTTCGAAGAAACTCATATTATCGTATTGGAAGTATTCAGGGACTTTGTAGGTTCCGGTCTTTTTAGGGTCAACACCTGGACCCACGGGTTGAGCTGACGGTTGGATTATTTTGCTGCTCAGTCCAGGAACGTTGGGGACTGTCTGACTGGCCTGTGCAGGTGGTGGGGGCGTACTCTGAGAACCGCCAGCTCCTTCGCTGTAAAATCTAGTAAACGCTCTCAGCGTATTCCTCCTTACAGCATTCATTATTAATTTCTATTACACAACCTGACAGTAACAAAAATCCCAATATTGACTCAGTGAGTGACAGTGACTGACAAGTACTGACAACTGAGTTCAACTGACAATTGATTGACATTGACTTTACTGACTGTCCAGGGCAAAGACATAGTCTTTCTACCTCACTCAATTGTCCAGGGTCCAATTCCTTTATACTTACTAGAAGCATGCACAGCACAGAGTACGGTACCTATTCTTTTGCAATGACATGACGTAACTAGAGATGTGCAACACTTTTTTTTTTCCATGGCATTTAGCAGGTCAACTTAGAGTTTATGAGGCTGGCTGGCTTTTGTTTAACGACCATCGTGTGGGCGCTGTGTAAGTCGTCCACGCAAGGCGTAAAAACGTATAGTCTAAGTGAAAACGCACTTATCCCCTAGTGGGGTAGCAAGGGACCAGCTGGATATGGCTGAATCCTTATTTATAGGCTGGTTTAAAACTACTGGCACAGCAGTATCTCGGGTGAGCCATGGATGGGTTGGGTATGAACAGCGGCATACCGTCGACTTCGATTTATGTTTCTTTAACGTGCTGGCTAGTTTCCCTACTAAGATCTGCCGTGGTTGGGGAATTTGACTGATGCGCGATGGTTCATCACTTCATCTTTCTTGGCTGATGCGGACTGAGGGTTTACTTGCTGCTTTACTTCTGCTTACGCGCTATCTGTACACCTTAATTTGCCACGTGGAGCTTTCGTTATTTTTTTTCTAATGGAATGATTTTTTACAATTGTAAAAGTTAATATACTCGTAACTCATTTATTTAATTCCTATTGGACTGCCCGATGATAAGAAAGCATTTTTTTTTTAACAAAAAGTTAATAACATTGTCTCACTCGAGTCGATTCTTTTAGTGACTATCGTGAAAACATAATTATCATCACCACTTCATATGATTTTGTGTCATTTCAATTATTATTGTTTATTTTTATGTATAACAGAGCAATATAAGTAAGATTAATTATGATGACGATTTATTTTAGTTTTCTAACATAAGCAGTATTATTTATTCATCAACTGGAGAATTTCATGATGGATGGATCGTTACACAGGCATTCTTTACTTCCGTGGTACATTGCGTCTACTCTAGTGTCTATGGTTCTTTTTCACGACTGTTTTGGATAGTTTACCTACCTTGCTTAAATTGCCGATTTTTCGGTCTGGAAGCGGAATATGTGTATAATTTTACTGTGTAATCTATAATACAACATGTTATAATGTTTTTCAATCATAATTAAGTCTATTTGCTTTCTGTGGTGTCCGTAAAGCACAAGTTCAGCCATTTACATGAAAGGTGAGTACAAAAAATTGGTACCTCTATTTTTTTTTTGTAAAGCTTAGGTTTCACCTTAGTGACACTAGGAAAATAGGGATTTTAATAGTGCCATTCTGTTCTGTAGTAGATAAATAAATGTAACCGGACTGCGAATGATTATTCATACAGCGCTGGTTAAGTTATAGTTCATATACATACCTATTTGCCGCTATTTTGTATGTTATATTTATGTATATCAACTATTATCCGACCGAGTTGAATAGGTCATGAGGAAGCACTACGTTCCATTTCAAGTAAGAGTAGTTTTCAATCGATAGAATATCTCCCCTAACCAAGACGCGCGTGGCGTAAGTTTAGTGACCTCAAGATGAAAGTCTAATAAAATATTTTGCATGTTCAAAATTTCGGTCTAACATGATAAAATATATGCAATTAGAGGTGGACTGAGTGTTTACGCTAATCAAAGAAAAAAAGTACGGAAAAGGAACGTTTTTTAGTCTATGGTTTTTTAATTTGGTTTTTCGAAAAACGCGATTTGTGTTCTAAAAAATCTCATTAATGTACATCGAACTGTATTATTGGTGGTGAAAAGTGTGAGATTATTGTTAAAATAATCTAGGCATAGCATTTGTGTTACGACTATAGACCAAGATAAGTGTATATAACTGAGGCGAATACGTGAAATGGCTGCCGAGGTGCCCGTTAGTGATATATTATGTGAGGCAATGGAATATTTGACTAAGCTCGGAACAAATTTGCGATATCGATCAGAGAACTTAAAAGAGAAGAGAATTAGTAAGAATAAGCTAAGAAATGCGCACGCTGTTCACAAAGCCGCGAAAAAGGTGCTTCTCATTTGTGAATTGTCAAAAAAGTCACTTGAGAATGTCGAAACCAGTGTTCAGAAAGTACTGTCTCGTGTTGATGCGGCTCAAACACAAACACACGTTGGCGGGAAAAGAATCGAATATCAAAATCAAGACTGCAATAAAAAGTTTTTTTATTTCAATTACGATACGTTTAATTTACGAATATCGAAGAAGATTTCAATCAAACATTTTACGAGTGTCAAAGTCTCTGCCAAAGGCATGCCTCAATCAATGCAAGAAAAATATCCTGTATTTTACGATTGTAAACTTAAGCGGCTTAGGAGGAAACATTCAGCAAAACAGACTGAAGAGGAGTTAGAAAGAAGTTCAAAAAGAAAAGGCTCTTCATGTAGCTCTGAAACAAATCAGAACTATGAAAACTCAACAAGAAACCTAAATAAACGCACAAAGCTTGTTGAATCTGATGCAAGTGAATCAGGAAAAATTACTGATTTTGTTAAAACTAAAACTGTCCAGGGGAAGTCATCAGATTCAGACCAAGCTGAAGCACAGAATGATGAAACTAATGAACCTATACCTTCTGATTCTGTGAAAAGAGGTGATAATAATTCTGAACGAGGTGCCATTGAACGAATAAATGCAAATGTTAAAAGCAAAAGTAGTGATGGAACTATTGATTTGAAGGAAGATTTAGCAGTATCTGAACTTATTGAATGCTTTGCAAATGAAGCAAAAGTAGTTGAAGATAGAAAACAAACAAAGAAAGCAACCTGTATAAGAAAGAAGTTTAGTAAAATTAGGATTGCAGATGACAGCTCAGACAGTGATGAAACCTTAAAAAATAACAAAAATGAATCTTCTACTGATAAAGAAAATGAAGTTAACAAAAAGAATACTGACATTGAACCCAAGTTGAATAAAAATAAATTAGGTGACTCTGATGATAATTCAAAACCAGATGATTCCAATCATAATGCAACAGAAGCAAATAATAGTGAAAATGATTCCAAGCCCTTAATTAGATGTGTCAATATTACTAAATTACTCAAACCTGAAATAATAACCAAAGGTAACCAAATGACTCAGAGAAATCATATAATGACTAAAGGAAGAGTTAGGAAAAATAGCACAAATTGTTTTAATGCAGAAAAGGAAGAGAGCACAGTTAAAAAAAGGAATCGTCTTAAGGACAACAAAGATGATGATGAATTTTGGGAACTTAAAAGAAATGAGGTTAAGCAATTTAAACCTAAACCATTAACTGTACATATGAACAGGTTACCAAAATTAAATTCAAAGTTCTTGCGTTTGCATGATCTCCAAAAAATAACAAATGGATCCAACACGATTTGTGAAATTATAAAGGGTAAAGATAAAGAAACTGACCAGTTAGTAAAAAATATTGGTAAAGTTAAAAATGATTTGCTACATGAGTCTGAGCCTGAGGATATTGACAAAGCCATATCAGCTGAAGCAAAAAAATTAAAAAATACACTTCTTAATGATTCAGATTCTGATGCTCTAGTATCAACTTCAAATAATAGTAACCAAACAAACCAGGAGACATTAACAGATACAGCTGCAATAAAAGATGCTCTCCTCAATGAATCTGACTCTGAAAATAATGAACATAAAAATATAGTAAAAAACAAAACCATAGACAAGGCTGCCAATGAAAATGAAAAAGAACTAGAAAAAAAAGTTGCTGAAAAAATTAAAAGTGCATTGCTCAATGATTCAGATTCCGATAAGAATCAAAATGATAATACTGTTGTTATGCCTAATAACAATGTTGAAGAAAAAATCGTTTCACAAACTCAGTCTGACAAAACAGAGCAATGTGTATCAACTCAAGATCCTGAACAAATTAAATCATCCCTATTAAATGATTCATCAGAAAGTGAGGCAGAATCAGCAGTAATCAAAAAGAAAATGAGCAAGGATAAAAGAAAGCATGTTATCAAAAGTATGGAAGCTAAGAAAAGTCTTCTACATTATTCATCTAGTTCTGAAAATGAAGAAAAGAATCAACAAGAACCAGACAAGGATTTTCACAAGCTCACACATAAACATACTAGACGAAAATCACGTATTTCAAGCTCTTTGTCGAATGAGGAAATTGGAAAGAAGCTTAGTTCTCAGGAATCTGATTCTCAAGACAAAAGCAGCAAGACACATTCAGATGTTGATGATAAAGATACCAGATCAATTGACCAGATTGATGGAACAGTTGATGAGCACTCTAATTCCAGTGTTAGCAAGGTTAGGAAATAAGTCATAAGTACATTAAAGATATAGTTTTTATATGAACACACACATATAAAGTCATAACAGTATGTACACTTGTGATTGCTTTATCTTTAATATTATAAGTGTGTAACACTGTGTGTGTGTTAAAACTATGTAAGAAAAGGTTGCATTTCTAGTTTTAAGAGTTTAAAAACTACCTGTGTGATAACTTGATAAGTTGAGACCTGAGGTTGATGTCATAGTAAAATACTATTCAATATCATCAAAAAACTCAAAAGCTGGACTAAAAAATATTCTTATGCCATTAGTTCAATACTTTTAACCCTCAATTTATCGCACAAGGTAGTAATATTCATGTTTACTTGTTTACCTACTATCTGTTTTAGGATAATTCTTATTTTTTGTGTATTGTGCATTGGTAGTCAATAATTAAATGCCAATAAACATATGGAGTTTTAATTTTAGAAGAAAAATCTGACACCAGGTAGTTTTGCGCTTTATTTTACACCTAAATGCAAAGTTTAGGTATAAACAAAATCCAACACATAATCCTTCTTTTGGACTTCACCCCAGTTGGGTAAGAATGGATAATGCAAAATAATTTTTGAAGGTGTTATTTAGGCCTTTATTATTTTTAGCCTATATTATCCCACTGCAGGGCAAACGCCTCCCTTCCCTCCTTAATTTTTTTTCTTTCTTTTCTTTGATCTAGTGTGATTGTATTTATGCCTTTACTTTGTATTTAAACTGAATTTTAGTATTCGGTACTTGAACAATACATATGATGAAAATAATTACAGATGGTACGCTCTAAAGCAAAACCCAGTGGGAGCAGCGGCCAGAATTCTGACAATCAAGATGCAAGTGACAAAGAAATTGATGGGTAAATATTGTCTTGGGGTGAAAGAACTTACATTTTGTATTAACTGATAATGAAATTAATAATTTACAAAAAACAAAAGTTACAACCTTTTTTAGGCTTATTAGGCCTTTTTCTTTGCTAATAATCTCATAAATTATGATAGCAATACAAGGTATATTGAATTAAATAATAAAGTTGAATTTAAAAAGGTATTCTCCATCTGCCATAATCACAAATATAGGAGAAATAAACTTGGTGTGGGGATCCCACCGCTGAATACTTGACCAGTGTGAGTGGGGACGAAGACACAGCTAATATTAATATTACAAAAAGGTGTTTTTAGTCTTGCACCCTTCACATGTCTCACATGTGATAAAATGAAAAACATACAATTGGTGAACTCATTTTAGATTATAACTCGCAGAATGATCCCATTCGGCAAGTGATTATTTGATGCCAATGTGGTACATCACAACCTTTCAATCAGCACAATTTTTTTTAATTACTATATTATTATGAAATCAATTAAATAGAGTTAATAGCTATCGCAAATATTGAAGGTAATGATACTCAGATGGCTATCGAAATATATAACACTAATGTTTAGGGCTTAGAGGAAGTCTACCCTACTACAAATATCTAACAAGGCACGATGTTTGTAGGCTAACTAACTTGAACAGTTTAAACAAACCACATCGACGGCGTGACACTCCTACGAATAACACCGGCAGTCGAAGCTCTGTCAGGAAGAGTAGTAGATCAAAGCCCACTCCGAACATAGGTGAAGACTTGCTGCGTGCTGTGAGCAGCTCTGACGTATCCGAAGATGACAATAGAGAAGATGAAGGTATATTTTATCGTTTTGGTAATTGGTGTGGTCAAATGCACGATATAAGTTACACTACAGCAGTCTACAAGTCCATATCTCGATCCTTACTCAAATCAGCTACAGCCACTACTACGTTATCCTGTGAAAATGGTCGCTTACCTAGCAAAGCGCGTTATAACAAAAGCCACACAGTAACAACATTACCTACCATATGGTATTTAGTCTGTCTATGTACAACTATGGTACATGAACTTTAAATAAATAAATAACACTGCCTGTAATCTCCGCCTGAGGTGTACCCTTGGGATCGCGGGTACATAAATAGACCGCTAGTTGTGTATAAAATATAGTATGGGGCAGGCCTGGGGGAGTCCTACTTTTTTGTTCAAAAGCATTGTACCTCAACGGCAGTGGCGTACTTAAAGAACAACAATACGGCAAGTAAACTATTCGAAACCTCTAAAATCATTAATAATAGTAAGTTATGAGGGCAAACTAAGCTTTTAAGTCTGGAAGTACCGCCAGTACTCAACGATCAGGGGTTCAACGGTTAATATGACCGATTTTCCGGGCCGGCACGTAGCCATTTCAGCTTGCTTATTCTTCCATTTATGCCGAAAATTTTGCTTCTCTGCGGGATTACCACGTTTCGGATCCAACCCTTCGAGAGACTCCAAACGCTAAGCGCCTTCCATAGCTCACTGAGCGACCTTGAACTTATGGTCCAGCCATACCGTGAATGTCTGTCTCTGCCCTGTCATAATAACAGGTAGGACGCACTGATTAAAGACTTTTTTTTAGGGTTGGGAAATCATCAAATAACCCCTGCCGCTCTTAAGGGAGTGTCAGACATCTACTGACTAAAAACCACCCATGTTCCTCTTAGTCCTTTGTGTCGAGGTCGCGGTATCTCTTTCGAACAACCCGCAGCCCCAACGGGACTGATTGAATATCTTCGTTACTGGTTTTGCCTGTCTGGAATATGTATCATGCCGAGTCCCAAGCAAGGTTTTTAATATTAAACACTGCGCTGCACCACCAAGGCAGTGCAGTGCAGTTAAGGCGCCACCATACTGAAAATGATACTATAGACGCGTGGCTGTAATAAGTACTGATATTACTTAGCAACCACGGAGTCTGGATTTGTGTGTCCGGTTGATAGCAATAGGTTCGACCCCTATTAAATGGCACTTAAACATAACTGGCGAAATATGGGTGTAAAAATAGGTATACCTCTGCATAGCGGTTTTGGCGATTACAGGCCTGGTTTTATGTGATGTTGACTGAATGGCTATCTTTCTGGATAAAATCACTACTAAGCTTATAAGTCAAGGCCACGAATAGGAAACCCTAAATATTTTTACGACGTTTATTTAAGTAGGTATGTATTTTGTTTTTTAGATTTGCCTCCAGTAACACTGTCAGGACTCAACGGAGACAGCATTACTCATTTGGCTAAAGATGACTTACTAGGAGAAAGTGACTCTTCAGTATCGCATAAAGATGAACAGAGTGAGCCTGAGGTATGATTCATGTGGAATTATTTATTTATTCATACTTAGTTGATTCCCACAAACGACACGGAAGTGACAAACTTCGAGGAAGTAGAGTGCGCATTCAACGGAGACACCATGACTTGTCTGCGTGGAATAACGCTAGCTCTGTGCCAGTAGCAAATCTTCGTAAATTTTCTTTATTTAACAAAGTTACTTCATAGCGATAATAAATTTTCAAACCTAAACTAGCGGCTTACCTATTAAAAATTGCTGTCCCATAGATGTATTGCTTTGTTAATACACATTTTAAAACAGAATTTAGCGTAGGGGCAAGCAACATTGAATAAGATGCAGATTGCACATACCTATATTTCATTTTTTAATTATTTTTACAGGAAACTCATGCCGTGGAAGATTCAGAAGAAGAAAAGTAAGCTTAGATTCCTTAAATATTATAAAATATTGACACTATTTTATCTTTTCGTTTAATAAGTAGGTATAGGACTTACTAAAAATATGAATTGCTTTAGACTTCCAGCATAACCGGATGCAACCAGATGCCAGATAGGATCCATACAAATTCATTTACATTGCTCATTAAAATATTAATCCAAGCCTTTTCACAGCGTAAAACTAAAACGGCAACGCAAGTTAAACGCGATATCATCAGACTCTGAAAGTGGCACAACGCGTCGTAAACAACGCGACCAAAATGTTCGACTAAGTGACTTTGAGGACTCGGACGACGAAAGTGGTGGGTCGAACCTCAAACGCGCCAAGCGGAAGAATAAGGGCTCTGAGAGTGACGGTTCAGCCGGATCAAGTAATGAAGGAGGGTATGTTGTAGTATCTAAATGTATGTAAACTTGTACCAAACCATCTACCCTCACTAGGCACTCGTGGATATGGCATGTATACTACGAAATAAGTGTCGAAATGTACACCACATAAAAAATTGGTGCACTTTCTGGTGCCTTTTGGTGTCTTTGTGAAAAAAAAAACGATTCATTTGCTTAGTATGATCAGAGAGAGAAATATTGTACATGGGCAGAGATGATAGAAAAATGTGCACTGAAAAATATAATTTCTGAGTCTTCAGGGTTTCATCAGATCAATCCAAAAACAGTATTTGGCTCATACTGGTCCTTAGAGTATAACTGCTGTTTTTCCTTATAGCTCAAAGAAACGTCGACGTATAAAATCAGTGCGGGAAAGTGATGGCTCTGGGTCTGACACTGAAAATGAGGGCAGAAATAAACATGGAAGAAAGAATATTCGTAAGGTAAACATTCAACATAATATTTTTAATAAATATTTATCCTTTGAAATGCTTGTGAAATGATATGGGATACTAATGATGTGTTTGATTGCAGGTCATGGGTAAGAACCAGTTGGAGGAGGCCACTAAAAAGGCGGCCCGTGAAGAAAAAGAGAGGGTCGCTCGTATCTTAGAGAGACAGAAATTGGTTGGTATTTTTCCGTATTAGCTATCAATTAGCCTTCCACTCTTCCCTTAGCGCGGTTTTTGTCACAAACGCTTTTAAGTCGTCGCATCAGCGTTTTCGAAATTTTTCATTTATTTTATCACTAAGCACTGGAGAAACAATAATCTCCCACCTTCACACTTCATCGCATCAGTGAAACCTCTGACAATACGAATGTGGAGCCCCACCACAGGATATGCCTCACCTTCGCTTCTACCTGTCGTGCACAACAGGGGATAGGACAAAAAAAAAACTAATTAGTCCTTCAGATAGATTTCCAAAATATATTGAACACCTATTTTTTCTTTTTTCACATAAACAAAAAATGAAGACGATACAGTGCTTCGAACTCTTCGAAAACGTCACATGTCAGTACATTATTACCTACAAATGACGTCACAACTCACGATCTTTGACGCAATTTATCTTCGTCAACTTTATTAATTTGATAAGTAAAACAAAAACATGTATCCAATATTTTTCGATAATCTAACTGACGGACTAATTAGAATCATGTTTTTGTGACTGAGTTTAATCCCCTATTAATCTCACCCTCCAGTACTTTAAAGTCACACACAGCACAAAGTGGACACCTGGACAGTTCCGTAACTGTCCAGGTTGCTACATACTGGTTGGTCAAAATCAGAGTCATCGATTCGAGAAGTAGAACATAAATCATTTACTCTCCCTTCTCTTCATATCTCTCCTCAGACAATCTAATATTTTCTTTACTCCCCCTCTCCTTCTTTATCCATCCACATTTGTTTTGATCAACTCGTATATTTGCATAAAACTAGATAATAATATAAGTGTTTTCAATTGCAGTACAATAACTTGGAATTTGACGAGTCTGGCAAACCAGACGAGGTTGTTTTGGAGAAGGTGGTTCTTGACTTCGATCCTGAAACTAAAGAGCCTCTGATCGAGGTCGACCGGGGACTGGTAAAGAAGCTGAAACCCCATCAGGTAAGTTTTATCTTGTTGGTTCGTAAGGACCCTTTTTGCAACAGTCAATGTTCCTAAAAAACTTTAGGATACAATATGAATAACCTTTAATCAGTCGATATAATGTTTATTTTACTTGCGGTTCAAAGCCCTGCAATCATGAACTAAACAATAAAAGTATAGTAACTGTCTTTCTATATCTTATTTTTTATATCTTTGGCAACATGGTTCCAAACAAGTTTGTTTGCAAAATCAAAACCATGATAGTCGTATGTGTGAGTTGGGATTGTCCGACTTTCTCCATAAGTAATAAATACTACATTCCGATCATTCCCACTGGGAATTACTTTTCCCACTAGTCCTATAAGAACAAAAACCCCTTTGTTTTAAAGTAGAATTGACTATTAGAACCGATAGAACTAGTGGGGGGGGGGGCGGTTTTGTTCCCACTAGGTCTACCATAGGTACAGTAGAACTAGTGGGAATAATCCCTCCGTTTGAGTCAGAATGAGATATAATATTCCTGTAAATTCATTAAATACTGTTTGTTCCAGGCAAACGGCATAAAGTTCATGTGGGATGCTTGCTTTGAGAGTGTGAAGCGTATCAAGAAAGACAGGGGATCTGGGTGCATCCTCGCTCACTGTATGGGTCTGGGGAAAACTTTACAAGTAAGTTACCTCAAAATTCATCTGTTACTAGCCAAACCTTTAAAGCTACACTGAACAAGCAGGTCTTGTATATGCTCATCCCATCGTATTTCCCTCCATACGTGATAAGAGTTCCTTTCCATTCATTGACAAAAAGAATCTTTAGTTAAGCTAATGAGGGACAAATTAACCTATAACATATAAGGAAATTAACCTATAATGCCAACATAATTATTGAGGCTGGCGATTTATTCAACATGCCAATATTTTCGACTAAAATAAATGCTTTTCTTTATTTCGCAGGTAATATCTCTAACACACACGCTGCTGATCCATGGCACCCTAACAGGCGTGAACCGTGTGTTGGTCGTGTGTCCGCTGTCCACAGTACTCAACTGGGTCAACGAGTTCAAGATGTGGCTGAAGCATGCTCACTCCGAGTTCGAAGTTGATGTGTACGAGCTGTCGAGGTAAGAAAGGATAAAAAACACCGAAGCGGACCGATGACTTGGTCAAAGTTCCGTGGATGCGAGACCCACGTGACCGGTCAATGTGGACATCTTTCGGCTGAAATGATGATGATGATTTAATCATCCATTAAAAACGTCACGTAGTTGATTATAGGCCGCTCCCGAATACATCGAAAGGAGAATAAAATAAGTTTTGTCCTAAACAGGACACGAAACGACAAAAGGTTTTTATCCTGTAATAATAGAACATGTAAACTTCAAATCGTATTTTGTCTTGTGCTTCTCCCTCCTTCTCACGTAGTTGCTTTTCAATGCTGAGGGTCGTGACCTCTTTGAATAACTTTCTCGGATTGTCATGCGCCAGCAAATTTTGTTTTCGGCAGCGTGTATGGCATCGCAGGTGCTTAGGGCAGAGCTGAACGGGTCTGACCAGAGGCAGTAGTCCAATGCGCTGATCAGATTTTTAATATGTCACACCTTGCCCGTTAAAAATCGCTTAGAACAAAAATCATGAAAAATCGCCTCTGGATGATTAAAAACTCTTCTGTAAACAAGCCTATATTGCTAAAGCTACGTCGTACACAAATTGTTTTCAGAAATTGTTACTTGCTAAAGAAGGCGCTAAGGGCGCAGTGCGGCCGGATGCGAAAATTCTTGAAAGTTCATTTCACTTAGCTACTAGCAACTCGCCAGGCTCTAGGCACTAAGCAAGCCATGCCATTATACATGTTCAGAATGTCCCAAGTGCTTTCATTGCGTGCGTTAATTTCCTGCGGGCATCGTAATACTTAACTTTATTATATTTAGTACTATTCTGGGGCGTAAATGCTGAAGAGGACGGATCGTATGATTCTATGTTGATGAGTCAAAACGTACTGATAAAAACTTGTGTGTTGACCTTGTGTTGCCATATGATATCCTGTATATTAATAACTGGCTGTTGCCTGCGGCTTCATCCGCTACAACCCACGGGAAGATAAAATTGGGATAAAGACTATCCTATTTGTTTATTCAGGTTATATACTATCTACGTACCAAATCCATGCAGTAGTTTTTGGCTGAAGAAGTAACAAACATACACACTCACAAACTTTCACCTTTATAATATTAGTGAGATGTAATGATGAAACTATGGCAAAACAAACAGGGTCGAGTCGCGAAAAAGCTACATAACATAACTTCACGCCTGTAATCCCCGATGGGTTAGGCAGAGATGTACCTAATAATACGTTATGTTTTTTTGAGTCCCATGTCTGTGAGGTGAGCCTAATACCATCAACGCACAAATCCAGACTTAGTGGTACTGAGATATTTCTGGTGGCAAAACCCAATTACACTTTGCCCAAGCTGAGAGTTGAACCCAGGAGGCAACTAGACCGCGGGCCTGTGGACGGTGAGTGATGGGCTAACTCGCCGTCCGTCCGTCTCACGACGAATACAGGCCGTGTCGACGGCGCGTTCGTGTTCCACGCGCGCCTCAAAGAGATGTCAGCAACATGGGAGGGGCCCGAAAGGGCCGACGCCTGTCGGGGCTGCGGGTAGTCCACCGGTTATCGCGGCCTCGACATAGAAGGCGAAGAAGGAACATGGGTGGTTTTTAGTCAGTAGAAGTCTGACACTCCCTTTCGCTCTGCCCAAGAGCGGGAGGGGTTATTCGATGATTTTACACCCACCAAAAAAAAAAAAAAAAGGAGGCAACTAGACCAACGCGGCAACTAGACCAACGTGGCAGTAGGCCAAAAAACTGACCAGCATATAATGTACAACATTCAATAGGGGTTTCTACAACTTGAATTCACAAGCAGTGTCTTAAAAACAAACTTAACAATGGTTCCAAAGAACTTCTCTTCAACGAACCTTTTTCGAACAACCCGCAGCCTCGGAAAGAGCACTAGATAAAGCTTTGTATATGAAAAAACACTACTGTGCCAAAATGTAAACCTTTTGTATAAGTTTTTCTTAAATACACAATTGTTATCTCAACGCAGGTACAAGCAGAACTCGGAGCGCGCGTTCCAGCTGCAGCAGTGGTTCGAGGGTGGCGGTGTGTGCGTGCTCGGCTACGAGATGTTCCGCAACCTCTCTGCTGACAACAACAAAAAGTTTAAGAAGAAGATGTTGCGCAGCTTCCAGGAGAGTCTAGTGGATCCGGGTCAGTGTGATTTGGTTACTTGGTGCTGTAAAGGGGCATACCTAATTATAATCGAACTATCTTCAGGGGTCTGAAGCTAGTTCTTCAAATCTCTCATTCGATACTCATTGCTATCTTGCAAAGATTGGGGCTATATATTAAACTAGCGGTCGTCACGTAGTTCCCGTTCCCGTGGGACTACAAGGGTAAAAAGTAGCCTATAGTAGTCACCCGGGGATAGTGTAGCTTCCCAACGGTGAAAGTACATATTTTTCAAATCGGTCCAGTAGTTTCGGAGCCTATTCGTTACAAACAAACAAACAAATCTTTCCTCTTTATAATATTAGTATAGATTGGTTTTTGTCAAGAATTTCGGTTTTGGGAAGGTGCTAAATCTTTAAAATTTCTACCTCGTTTTTGGAAAGTTTTTGGTTTTTACTACAGTCAATACTTGTAATTGACTAGTACCATACTAATTTACCTAATTTTACGGTACTAGTAACATAATAAGGTTTCCGTTTTTTGGCATTCGACTACTGAACCCTAAAAACGATTTGTCCGCCATAAGAGAACCATACACAATTTAGATAAAAGTCATATCAATTTATTGTTAAACACAGGACCAGACTTGGTGGTGTGTGACGAGGGACATCTGCTTAAGAACGAGAAGACCAGTCTGTCGCAGTCTATGAACAGAGTGAAGACCCGACGTCGCATCGTACTCACCGGCACACCGCTTCAGAACAACTTGAAAGAATGTAAGGCATATTTAGTGTAGTTGGTCTTTGAAATATGACCTTAAATCTAAGAACGTATCATCGGCGTCTTTACAAAACGGAGGGAATACAAACTGCACGCCACTTTTGATGTTTCTTAGATCAAAAGCTTTTAATGATATAGAATTAATTCATTTCTTAAGTGCCCTTTACTGCCGTACTCAGAGATATTTAATGATGACTTAAGCCGTCGCTTAGTAAAAGTTTGACATATCTTTGTATGAGAAAACTGTCAAAACCATTACTAAGTGATGGCCTTAGTAATCATTAAAGCTCTCTGAGTGCGGCAGTTAGTGGTTTAATTAAAATAAAAACAGATAAAAAAGAAGAGATGTGATAATTATAATAATAAATGTAGTACCAGCTTAATATTGGCGTCACTTCTTATATATCCCAGGCTGTATCAGCAATAACCTCCCAATATCTTTTTCTCACACTTCTATTTAGCTGTAATTTCGGACCAATCCTTACTTCGAAGCTCATCATCGCCCTAGTCCGTCCAGCTAACAAATAATAACGCCATTTGCTCATATAATTCCATGCCAAATCTAATATCTTGTCACCAGACTACTGCATGGTACAATTCGTGAAGCCGAACCTGCTCGGGAAGTACAACGAGTACTTGAATCGTTTCGTGAACCCCATCACTAACGGACAGTACACTGACTCTACGGAAGGTGACATCAAGGTCATGAAGAGACGCTCTCACGTGCTGCATAAGATGTTGGATGGAGCTGTTCAGGTATGAAGAGAATAGTATTTTAGTAAAAGGTTTTAGAAACATTAAGTGGAACAAACTAATCGCAAAGACGGCGTGAAAAAGTGACACAAATATAGAGGGTCACAATTTCATTAAAACTTTTTACAGCGGTGCATGAAGACATCATAAATTCATAATATGCTTAAATTGGGTTAGTTGCGGTGTTAACATAAATCAATTTTGCGTGCGGGTGGGAATATCACTCGATCCACCCCAGCTCCCCGAGCTCTCGCGGAGAGTACTTGGGTCACCGAAGTATTTGGCCCTAAATAAATGGTGCTTATCTTGCGCTGAAAACTTCGAAGATTATCAGAATATGCTTGAAGAAGACCTATACGTGCATTGTTTTATTAATATGACTTAGGATGATAATGACACAGAAAAGAAAGGCGTTTAAATCTAAAACAGCGTTTAAAACTGTGAAACTAATATTTGTACACCAGGTAATATGGTAGAATGTAAGAAATATTTTAAACAAACCTAACACCATACAATGTACAACTGCATTCTTACAAATAAATAAATTCTAATTCTTTATCCATCAGTTGTGGGTAAAACCTCACCTACTGCTGAAGGGTGCTTGTACGAGCCAATAATGCTCACACAGCCAAAGTACGTAATGCGCACGTAATGAATAACGTTAAACGTACTTTATTAATTATACTCTAATATAGAGCAGGGGGGGCATTACTTTGTGTAATTTATTTCATCACCACTGCTCTCAAAACGTTGAAGGAAAACCTCGTTGAGGAGGATGTGACATCTACCAACCCGCACTGGGCCCGCGTGGTGGATTATAGCCCATCCCTCTTTTAGAGAGGAGGCCTGAGCCCCTGCAGTGGGAACAATATAGGCTGCTGATGACGAGAGAGTCAGTCGTCACTAAAACTCAGCCACAGGCGGGTCAATCAATAAAAACATTGCATCAAGTACGGCTCAGATAACCAAACAAACATAACTTATAATACGTAATTAGACTATTGAACATAACAGTGGTCTTTCAACAACTACCGGGGTATCCAGTCAACGAGATAACCCCAACAGTACTTTTACACACATCACTTTATTGTTTCCAGAGGAGGGACTATGGGGTGCTGGCGCCTTTCCTGCCTCCGAAGCACGAATACGTGTTGTTTATTACACTGTCTGATGTACAAGTCAAACTGTACCAGCACTATTTGGATAACTATTCGAGAAGGTATGTCTTTTGAACAGAATGTATCGCATCTTAGATTATTATGGGCTTACCTCAAAAATCTAAGAAATTGAGTTACGGCCATAGAGGTTCACTGGTCGCAAGGTATAATAAAGCCAAAAGAACCACAAAAACGTCGCTTCTTTAATATTCACCTAAAAGCGTACCTTTTAGTGACCCTCTATGACCGTAACTCAATTTGTTAAAATAAAAAATTGTTCAAATGGACTTATGAATTCTGATAATTATACCGACGATACGGAACTTGTACACTTCAGTTTACCCTAAATATTTCTGTTATGAATGTGCACAGGCCACTACCCGGCAAGTCTTCAGGATTCCTGTTCCCCGACTTCCAATCGCTGCAGAGGATATGGACGCACCCGCTTGTGCTCAAGTATAACTCGGAAAGATACGAAATTATGCAACAGAAAAAGGTACACAAAACGCTACCTAGTTTTTATATGAGTATTCTGTATTTAAACTGTTGAGCAAAGGTTTATTTGGAATTGTTTGTTTCAGAGGGAGAGAGAGGAAGAGGACTCGGAGGGTTCGCTAGTAGATTTTATAGATGATGATTCTACTCCAGATGTAAGTAGTATAATTCTCCTCTATAGTTGCTGCCAGCTAAGATGTCAATAGCGGTCATTGCTCTTTGCCTAATATCGTAGGAACCAAAACAAATGAACCAAGTAATCAATTTTCATTAGCAAAAGTGTTGAAGATCACGATAGATGACGCTTTAAGACATGAAGAAGCATATTTTTGGATTTCAAAGGTAAAAACTTTAATACATGTAGGTGGGACAATAACCGCTATTGATAATATCTTAACTGGCAGCAACTACTTAGTCAGGGCAGTTATCTAGGGTCGTCATTAGTCTACAGCAATCCACTGCTGGACATAGGCCTCTTCAATCGCACGCCACTGAACACGATTCTCGGCAATGCCTTGGTAACCAGGCTCATATTACAGCCATGATCTTTCTATGAGTGTCGAATTACTGTCTCATTAGACTTAATATTCCAGTGAAGAAATAGACATACTTGTGTGTTGGGTTTTTCCATCGAGATTTTTTTCAGTTGCAGCTACTGAGTCTAGACTGGTGACCGGTTGATGGCAATGGGGTCGACCGTTTCATTCAACATGTATAAATGACTCCCTAAGTAGCTAAACAGACGACACGCGCAGTTATTATCAAGCCAAGCGCTTATTTTTTTTTTTTGGTGGGTGTAAAATCATCGAATAACCCCTCCCGCTCTTGGGCAGGGCTCTTGTCAGACTTCTACTGACTAAAAACCACCCATGTTCTTTCTTCGCCCTCGAGTCGAGGCCGCGATAACCGGTGGACTACCCGCAGCCCCGACAGGCGTCGGCCCTTTCGGGCCCCTCCCATGTTGCTGACATCTCTTTGAGGCGCGCGTGGAACACGAACGCGCCGTTGACACGGCCTGTTTTCGTTGTGAGACGGACGGACGGCGAGTTAGCCCATCACTCACCGTCCACAGGCCCGCGTCTACGGTGGCCGGAGGTCATCGCGGGACCCCCGACGCCCGGAGCGCCTCCCGCGGCGGCTGGGACGAGAGGTTCTCTCCCTCTCGCGTTCCGCCACCTCCTTCGCCAGCATCACTGCTTCGCAGAAGGAGGCGACGGCGTCCCATTCCTCCTCGCCCCGGACCATGGCTTGCACCAGGGCCGGGCGCGAGAGGGTGGTTGCGGCCCTGACTTACGAACAGTAAGTCGTGGGTTCGAACCCAGCTAGGCGCATTACTTTGTGTAATTTATTTCATCACTACTGCTCTCGAAATGGTGAAGGAAAACATCGTGAGGAAACATGGCATGGCATGGCATGTCTTAGAACCAATAAATTCGAAATCATGTGACATCTACCAACACGCAATGGGCCCGCGTGGTGAAAGCCCATCCCTCTCCTAGAGAGGAGGCCTGAGTCCCTGTAGTGGGTTTGGCTCATCATCAGCCTATGCTGATGATAAACCAAATCAACTCCCTGATGTTTTCGATAACGCAATTCAGGAACATAATTTCCATCTTCACTTTTCAACAGGAAACTTCAACAGAAGAGTCATCTGACGACCTCTCAGACGTGAGCGATGACAGCCGAAAGAAGAATAAGAAGAAGAATAAGGCAAAGAAGAAGGAAAAGGCTAAGGACAAGTCCAAGGACGAGTCCAAGATTGGGACCCGCAGGGGGACCCGGGCCAACCCAAGTAACGGTAATGTCTAACAACTTTTAGTATGCTTCTTTTTATTTGTTATTATTACTTGATTATTCAAATAAATTATTTAAAAAAATATATATAGAAAGGTGTAAACTATGTGTTCTCCAAAAAGCATAGTCTTTCTTATAACATTTATTAAAAAAAAAAAAAAAAAACATTTAATTCAAGTATCACTGAGACACCGTCCACCGTCCGTCCACCGTCCGTCCACTGTCTGACTTGTTTCAAGTGTCTCTCTGTGTCTTCATTTATGTAAATGTAAATCACGTTTATAATTACAATGTGTGGTGGTTTCTTCTGGTTCACAAGGGGTAAGGATTGAGGGTGGGATTGACATTAAGAACATAATGTTTTTGCCAAAAATTTAGAGTTGATAAATATAAAGTGTGAGGACTGTCAATATTTTTAATCATTTTAAATGTTTCTTGCTTGATTCTGATGTTCGTCTTACACAAAACTTCTGTAGCTGCGTTGTAATTATGTTTACAATGTAAATAAATTACTTTATTCAACGCCCAAAGAATACCCTATTTGATGCTGACTTTGTATAAAAATGGTTGACAGATAAATGATCACAGTGTTATTATAAAAAAAAGAGGATGTTTTTGCTAAAATGGTTATCGTATGCACCCACAAACTATTGTCAAAGTCAAAGCATTTATTTCATTTAAACCATTACAGGCACATTTGTGTCAGAAAAACTACATAAAGCAAAGCACACAGTCATAAGGCAAAAGAAAGTACTATTGAAACATACGTATCATATCTACTTGCGGAAAGTGCATGAAAATCAAGAGCTGAAATGATATTTTATCTCTCGAAATGAAGTATCTCTCCCTATATTGCTATAGCAGTTTTTTTGGTGTGTAGGAAATCATCAAATGAGCCCTCCTGCTCCGTCCAGAGCGAGTCTCAGACATTACTGACTAAAACCCAGCCATGTCGCTTCTTAACCCTTTGTGTCCGGGGCCGCGGTATCTCTTTCGAACAGTCCCGCAGCCTTACCTGCCCGGCGAGCACGGCCTACAGTGACTGGCATGAGTCACACATTTTATCACAGTTTGGGCGATAAAACCGTTTTGTCTTAAATGCTAGCACGGCGGCGTAAGATAATTTCTTGATATGTAATATAACTTCTTGACGTTTAGTTGGGACTCCTATGTCTTATTTGCTAATATGGGCGCACCCATTTTGTAACAAATGTCACATTTTGACAGATGAATATGCTCGTTTATATCACGTTCGTTCGGAGGTGGTGATAAAAGTAAATTAAAAATATAAGTATATTTTTCTGCTTACTACTGCATCAAATGGCAGTAAATTATTATAATTATGTTCTTGCCCGAAGGCAAGAGGTCCAAAGTAGGAAAATATTCCGAAGAAACATTCGGGACTCCTCTAATCCGTTCGAGTTGCCAACGGATTTTCCGCCTGACAAATATATTTCAAAACAAATCACATCAAACTTTTAAAAGAAAAACAGAACTTTTAGTTAGTAGCAAGTTATCAAATAATAAATAAAAAAAGAAAATGAAAGACGTGCCGCGTACGTGTTATGTCAAAAATGAATTAGTACCCAAGAAAATTAAAAAGTTGTTTAACTGTATGAACTGTGCTCTTTTATACGTATTATTTTATTTGGTCGCCTATTCAGATGGTCATAGACATTTTTATTTTTTTAATATACTAGGTCACACTATGAAGTCAGCAACAAGAAAGACAAGTCGCGTCTTAAATTATATCACATGTGGTACCCGTGCTAGCATTTAAGACAAATTCTAAGACATGACATAATTTATAACGTCTTGTCACCAACGTCTTGGGTACGCCCGTGCTCGCCCCGCAGGCGTCGGCCCTTGTGGACCATGCGCTTTTTGCTGACATATCATTGAGGCCCGCGTGGAACACGAACGCGCTGTCGACATGACCTGTCGTCATAAGACGTATGGACGGCGTGTTAGCCCATTACTCTCCGTCCACAGGCCCAAAAGTAAAGCAGGCCTGGAAGGTTCTCCTAAAATCATCATCATCATCACTTCAGCCGAAAGACGTCCACTGCTGGACATAGGCCTCTCCTAAGAGTCGCCACACAGACCGGTACCATGACTCTCGCATCCAGCGGATCCCCGCAACCTTCACCAGGTGCACGCTCCATCAGAATCAGATTCTGATTCTGATTCTGCACGCTCCATCGAGTGAGAGACCTGCTAACGCAACGTCTTCCGGTTCGCGGTCGCCACTCCGGAACTTTTCTTCTCATAAAATGGCTAAATAATATTACTAGAGAAATATTTAGTACTTTTTGATAGGGCTGAAGTCTACTGCTCGTTATTTAAAGACGTGAATCTTACACTTGCAAAAAATATGTTTGCAAGTTCTGTCCACATTCTTTTTATACGTTTAGCTTAGCTTTTATATCTTTTGCATCATGCACCAGTGGACGGTGATGATGACGAGGCCGACGTCGCTGAAGTGGTGGAAGTCCGTAACGAGAACCCGACGGAGTGGTGGATCAAGTTGGTGGAGGAAGAGGAACTCGATGACATGCGCAACTCGCACAAACTGGTGTTGCTGTTCGATATACTGCGACAGTGCGAGGCTATAGGGGATAAACTGTGAGTTATTTGTTGTGTTGGATAAACATCGAAACATGAAAAATTATGTCTCGAAACTTGTGATATTTATTTTCTTTTATATAATAATATATACATAAAATCGAATGAAATAAAATAAAAAATCGAGTCTTTGCTCATAAACGGGAGCATACATCGAAAGTTTCAAGAACATTATATTACTTTCATTCTTGTTTGTATGTATTGATCTCCACTTATTCAGCCGGCATTCCCACAGCTGGGATACAGCCTTTCTCTCAGTTCCCCCTCCGTTGATCTTTTTAACACCGGCAGAGTAAAGAGCTACTGGGATGCAATAACTAGTTGCATATTTCCGGACATCGAGCATAGCTCAACAAGGCTTTTCACCCACAGCTAAGTTTCCTAAGTGACTGAATAACATAACAAAACTATTAATCATAGTTTTTCTTGTACATTATAATTTGTTTCGTTGTCATCAGGTTGGTATTCTCACAGTCGCTGTACTCACTAGATCTGATCGAACATTTCCTGGGTAAAGTGGACGAGGCTACGCAGGAGGCACGCATCGACGATAAACTGGGCAGACATGTTGGTAAGTACATTATTACTTACTAGCTTATCCCCTATTTAAATCCATTAGAGTTTGAATTTGGAAAAATCTTTTGTTGGTGGGGAGAACAAGTGCCCTTCGTTTGCGTTAAGGGTACTTTTACACCCTTTATAAGATCGGATGGACCCGTGTACGTCCTTAAACTGCGACCAGACATCGACGGCACAGGCAGCAGCGTCCTTTAAACGTCCGGTGACCTCACTGCGATCCCCAAGTCGCCTGCCAAGTGTGGGGATTGTGGCAACCCCTCCTTTAGGGGAAGCAGTGGACGTGTTCCGGCTGATGATGATGATATAAGATCGAAAGATTGATTTATTTGGCACTAGGCTCGCCCTCTTATGTTACATGGGACGCTAATAAAACTGTCAAAATTTGGATGTACTGTCAGGCACGCCTCTGCATAACCGTTTTGGGATTACAGGCGTGATGTTATTTGTATTGGGTTGTTTCTGGTACTCTTACATCTTAGACCTGCATCATAGCAGCAGTTTGTCCTTCGACCCTCGCTTGAGCCAGCCCTCGTGGCTGAACCTGTTTTTAAACCAGCCTCTAAATAATGATAGCACTCAGCTCCAGTCTGCCCCCTTGCTATCCTTCCTCAGCGACGCGCTCAGCCGAGGTGAGTACTCCACAGGAGGTACCTGCAACCGTTTAGTCGCACTCTTTGTAACTGTTGTTTGCCCTGAATAGAGACTTTTTAATAAATGCACCCCCCACATGAAAATCTGTTTAGACCGCTTTCAAACTAAGAAGACTTTAGCAACGCGACAGTCGCGCGACTATAAACAAGAGTAACGGGTTTTTACGGCTGCTCTTATATTGTGAAGAAATGTGCTTCTGCCGCTCTGATAACGTCAAAAGCAGACGACAACCTCCTAGATTGTAATGCTTTTCACAAAAAAACACAGCAGTTTGTATAGAATGTAGAAATCTAGCGGCTACCCCATTCTACCAGCAGTCAGCCCTAGGAAACCGAGGGCTATTCTTTAACAAGATAACAATGATCTGTTGATCAGGTTCGTGGTCACCGGGCGTTGACTATTTCCGACTGGACGGCTCCACTTCATGTGAGAACAGATCCATCTGGTGCAAGAACTTCAACAGAGAAGACAACCCGAGAGCGAGGTCAGTACAGTTACAATATAAAACAGTTTAACATCTAATTTTTGTGAAATCGAATGCGACAATTTTTTTTCTATGTCGCACTACTCACAAAATGTAACATGTTTAAAATACAGCAATTTATAAACGTATTTTTTAATAATATCGGCAGGTTATTCCTAATATCAACACGCGCTGGTGGTCTGGGTATCAACCTGGTTGCTGCCAACCGCGTGGTAATCTTCGATGTCTCCTGGAACCCGTCCCACGACGTGCAGAGCATATTCAGAGTCTACCGCTTCGGCCAGAAGAAACCTTGCTATGTCTACCGGTTTTTGGCTATGGTGAGTCTGGATTTATTACTCTTAGCCCCCTCACCCAAGGTGACTTTTTGTCCCGTCGGAGCTGCGGGTCCCATCGGGGCTGCGGGTTGTTCCCGTTCGGGCTGCAGGAGGCACATGCCATGGGTGGTTTTTAGTCAGTAGAACACTCCCTTTCGCTCTGCCATACAGCGGTTATTTGATGATTTCCCATCCCCCAAAAAGAAGGCGACTTTTTGTAGTGATGCAGTTGCGATGCTTCCGCGCGTTCGCATCACGACAGTCGCGATGCAGTCGCTAGCCGTTTGTCCCCCCCTACAAAACTAACGCGACTTAAACGCGCGACAGCATCGCCACAAAAAGTCGTTGTGGGCGAGGGCACTTACACACCATAATACCCTATTATAGTTTGTTACCTTTCGTTGTTGTAAATCAGCATTTCTAATTCTTCCTTCATAGCACTAAATTAGAAATAAACTTGTTTAACTGTATATTTATTTTTCCACGAACAGGGTACAATGGAAGAAAAGATCTATGAGCGTCAAGTAACAAAGCAAGCGATCTCTAAACGCGTGATCGACGAGCAGCAGATAGACCGGCATTACGCAGAGAACGACTTGGCCGAGCTGTACACGTTCGAGGCGCGACCCGAGGAGCCGCGACCTCTGCCCACGTTGCCCAAGGACAGACTGTTCGCCGAGATGCTGCGGGAACATGAGGCGCAGGTACTGTCCATATTTATTTATTTATTTATTTATTTTTAGGAAAGCTTACAGTCTAATAACTATAATTATAACAACAATATAATTCTAAATTGCTAATAACAAGCTTCCACAGATAACTACAAAAATATATACTTCCAAAATTACAATATATAAAACAATATAAAAACTACCAACTTTTAACACAACAAGATTTATGTGTTAGTAGGTGCCTCCTGTTCAAAAAATGGCTTTGCTAATAGTTTCCTGACTGTGCTTGCTTTGGTGCAGAAAAGATCAATGTCAGGTTCGCAAGAAATTTCGTTAAAGTTGCGACTGGCCCTCGAAAAGTATGCATTACGCCTATAATTTGTGATTGCATAAGGAATATGTAGAAGTGGTCGCTGACGCAATCCCATCTGGTTAGTACGTAACGTTAATTTCGAGACGAGTTCAGGACAGTCGATAGTATTATTAGCGACATTAACCAAGTAGCATACGTCATTAATATGGCGCCTACGGTCAAGTGGTAGAAAATGATACCTTCGGCATCGGTGAGTATAATTGACTGATACCTGCTTTGCCCTATAATATGTGACTAGCTAGCGTAGTTCCCGTTCCCGTGGGAATACAGGAATAAAAAAAAAAAGGCCCTTGTCACCCGGAGATAGTGTAGCTTCCCAACGGTGAAAGAATTTTTCAAATCAGTCCAGTAGGTTTTTAGTATAATTTGTTACATACAAAAATATAAAAATACAAATCTTTTCTCTTTATAATATTAGTATAGACTACAGACAGACGGATCTTACGCAGAGAACTTGACTAACAGAACTCCAAACGGTCTGTAGGTAGACGTCTTGGGTATAGGTGGAAATAAAGAACGCCGCAAGCGTATGTTGCCTTTGGGGCTGCGGGTTGTTCGTTGTCGGCAGCACACAAAAGGCTAAGGAACATATGGGTGGTTTTTAGTCATTAGAAGTTGAACACTCCCTTCGCTCTGCCCAGAGTGTGAGTAGTCATTTGATCCCACCATCCATAAAAAAGAAAACCAGCTGTGTTTCCTTTCGCAATTCTATACACTTTCGTTTCTGGTTTCTGACATTTCCTGAAATCTCACTGTGATTACCTTTCATTTACTCACTCAAAACCACAATGCCGGAGGGATATTTTTTCGACGTCATGCTGGTTTGTGAAGCCTAGTCAGAGGACCATTTGCGGCATAAACACTTTGACACTAGTTTATGCACCACCCCACTATAAAGAAAGATGAATTCCCGCAAACGACACCAAAGTTTTCCATAGCATATTCTGCTCATGTACCCAAAGGCCTTCTCTCTGAGAGAGGAAACTTTGAAAACCCTCCCACACTCACTAAATCTATCTATCTGTATATATAAAAGGCAAAGGTGACTGTCTGAGGATCAACGCACAGGCCAGACCCTCCAAACTTAAAATTCGCACACGTATTCCTCTTATGCCGTAGGCATCCACTAAGGAAGGATTCTTCAAAATTCAACCCCCAAGAGTGTGGAAAAAAGGGGAAAACGAAATTTTCCAAACAAAATTTGGCAAAAGCTAGTCTGTTAAGACAAACTAAACTAATACTACAGTATTTCCGACAGATCTACAAGTACCATGAGCATGACTCTCTACTGGAGAACAAAGAAGAGGAGACACTGAGCGAGGAAGAACGCAAGGCAGCGTGGGAAGACTTCGAGAATGAGAAGAACAAGCCACCGCCCGCGCCTTTCCCGTCTCCGTGGCCCATGCATAACGGAATGGGTGAGATTTTACGTCTATCGCCTACAATATCAACCAGCCCCAGTGGGACAGTAACAGTTCTAACGGGGGGTCAAAGGTCTCTTTTTGTACTGGCAAGGAAATCACGTTTACTCAAGGCCAATCGGTAATTTCAGCCCAGGTTTCGTCACAAGGTTTTCCCTTATCAATGTCGGTAAGGACAAAGATATATAACTATTAACATATAAATAAATATTAATATAACTGTGTGTGATAAATATTAACTGTCTGGGTATTTATATTGCTATGAACAAACATTTAGAGCTTTTTTCCGACCTATCAACAACGAACACTTGCGCATGTACCAATAGTTTTTATAAATTAAAACGTAAAGTATTCATAATGTTTGTGTTTCTGGGCTGTAGATGGAGCTTTGATTTTTATATATATATTTTTTTTATGGGAAACGAAATTCTGTCATATTATTCGGATCTGTCATGCATTATATACTCACTTATGTAATGAACTACTTATTTATAGGTATAACGTTCTATAGTGTATGAATTAAAAATCTATCATCAGAATGTTCGGGGACTGCGGACGAAGTCGATAAACTTTTACAGGAATTTAGCAAAATGTAACTATGATGTAATCACTCTAACTGAGACCTGGCTCGTTGATGGGATATTAGATAGTGAACTCTTTGACGATAAGTACCTAGTGTGGCGGCGTGACCGTGACTACGCGGCCACAGCTCAGACGCGTGGTGGCGGCGTGCTGGTGGCGGTTCGTCGTGAACTTGCTGTAGTTGAGAATGTTGACTGGCAATCTAGTGTGGAAGACATTTGGATTTCTATTCAATTAAGAACCTGTGATAAACGTACCTACCGACTTAACATATGTACTCTCTATCTGTGTGAACAGAATTTAGGCAATAGTTTCGCTAGTCAGTTAAATGCTTATTTAGAAAATCTTTCGGACGTAGTGAATAACCACCCTGAAGATAAATTTATTATTCTTGGAGACTTTAATATGAGCTCCATTACTTGGACGACCTCCAATGATGGAATTAGACCTATCGTGCCCCAATTTAGCTTGTTTACTCATTTTGTTGATACCATTGATTTTTGTAACCTAAAGCAATTTAATCTTATTAATAACAAGCACGGTAAAATTCTAGATCTAGTCCTCGCAAATACTCCCGTCAAAGTCTCGGCATGTTTAGAACCCCTAACTATCGAGGATTCATATCACCCTGCGTTGTTGATTCAGTTTGCTACTGTGCAACCTCGGTCACTCAACGTCAGTGCGCGCTTGGTGCATCAATATAACAAAGGCAACTACGAACTTATTAGATCTGACCTACGAGGCACTAACTGGGATGACATAATATTGAATGGTACTGTTGATGAGGCTGTCAGGAATTTTTATTCAACGTTATTCGAAATCAGAGACAAACACGTCCCTCAGCGTCTGTGCAAATTCTTTAAATATCCACCTTGGTATAACTCGGCGCTCATTAAGATACTTAAAGAAAAGTTTAAATACTATACCAAATTTAAAGTCTATGGCAACATTTCTGATCGCTTATCATATCAATTGCTTCGTGATAGAGCCAACGATATAGAACAGCTTTGTTATAAGGCCTACATGTCTAAAATCGAGTCCTCAATAGGTACTAGCCCAAAACTATTCTGGTCATATGTCAAAAGCAAACGCATGAACAGCAATTTTCCGTCGAGTATGTCATATAGTAATAGGAGAAGTGACTCGGGAGAAGAAATTTGTGAACTTTTTTCTAATTACTTCCAAACAACCTTCTTAGACGCATCTTCTGCAAGTCCCAACTGTGGTTCGACGGGCTGTCCTTCCAACTGTGATTTGAGTACGATTGAAATTGATATAGTGGCTGTTCTTAAATATTTAAAATCTCTGGACTTAACCAAATCTGCCGGCCCAGATGCCTTGCCTGCTGTGTTCATAGTTAAGTGCGCTGAGGAATTAGCTTTACCTGTATCACTTTTATTTAAAAGGTCAATATCTGAAGGCATTGTGCCTTCTGTTTGGAAATCAGCTTTTATATCACCTATCCATAAAAAGGGTGCTAAAGATAAAATTGAAAATTATAGGCCAATCTCAAAACTTTGTCTACTAGCTAAAGTATTGGAGCGCATAGTCTATAATCAGTTGTACAGCAGTGTAGTTTCTAGCTTGAGTCCTCAACAACACGGGTTTCTGAAAGGAAGGTCTACAGTATCCAACCTGGTCCTTTTCACGGATTTTATTACTGAGCATATGGATAATGGATCCCAGGTCGATGCAATCTACACCGACTACAGCAAGGCGTTCGACAGAATCGACCACGACATTCTGCTGAGAAAGCTTTTCGACTTGGGCATTAGAGGCGACCTATATAGATGGTTCTCGTCTTATGTACAAAATAGAACACAAGCAGTGGTCCTCAGTGGCTTTATATCCTCCTGGTCAACCATTCCCTCTGGTGTGCCTCAGGGTTCCCTGTTGGGGCCACTATTATTCGTTCTTTTTATAATCGACATCAGCGGGTGTTTCAAACATTCTAAACACTTAATGTTTGCAGATGACATGAAAATCTTTATATCAGTTAAGAGTCAAAATGACGCTATACTTTTGCAGGAAGACTTAACTAGATTAGATAACTATTGTAAAATAAATAAATTAGATCTTAATATATCTAAATGCTTAGTTATTACCTTTGCCCGGAAAAACCTATCAATAATATTTAATTACTCAATCGCAAATCAGCCTTTATCTCGAACTCATGTCACCAGAGATCTAGGTATTTTTCTGGACAGTAAGCTTACCTTTGAGTATCATGTCGACCATATCGCCAAAAAGGCGTCCAAAGCCCTGGGATTCATTATCCGTAATGCCAGTTCGTTTAAGAGAATGAAAACCCTGAAAATCCTGTATTGTGCTTACGTCCGCAGTCACCTTGAATATGGCAGTCAAATTTGGAATCCGAATTATGCAGTGCATTCAGACAGATTGGAACGAATACAAAGGAAATTCACGAGATACTTAGGTTATAAATTTAAAATCCCTTACCTGAGTTACAAGGAACGATGCGTTCGATTCCACTTACTTCCACTTGTAACTCGGAGAAATATATCTGACATACGGTTCCTAGTGAAAATAGCACAATCAAGGATCGAATGTCCTGAACTTCTTTCTAAGCTATCCCTGAATGTTCCACCTCGGCATTCGCGCTTGAGAAATCTACTTCGTGCTCCTTACGCCCGCACAGTTTACCGTAGCAATTCATTTTTGCTTCGCTCAACTAAAGCCTTTAACCAACTTGTAATGAACGAACACCCCTCAATTGATTTGTTTGCAAGCAGCTTAGTGACAATTACTACTGCCCTGGCTAAAAGCTCTGTTGTTTGTAATGAATTTCAATAGTATACGTTAAATTTATATTGTTTGTCTACTTATGTTCTTGTTATATTAATTTTATTTCTTGATATTATGCTTAGATATTAGTTTGTGCAACAATAGTTTATTGCTAACTGTGGAGGCTTGTAAATGGCTTGTCGTTGATTACCTCACTATAAATGTTTGTATTGTTAGCTGTAAGCCACCCAAACACAATAAAATAAAAATAAATAAAATATACTTAGTTAACAACAAAAACAGCAACAACATCATTTTATTTATATGCTACTATGTACATGGCCCATAGTATATGTTAGTTTATACCTTATAAACTAACATATATATATATATATATTAGTAACATATACTAGTTAAGCCAATGCGTTCGATTTTCTGCTAATATCTGCCATGTGACGGTTGCCGACCCAATAGCCTGACGGCTTACCTTGTCGGTGTTTTGGTGTTGATTACTTCAATTTCGGTTGGTCCAACAAATTGCGACCTTGGCAGTTTTGTTCATTCGCCTCGATCAAATTCTAGAATGTGTAGGAACTTGTCCTAAGGCGTAACATACGTGTCGGGGCTGCGTGTTGTTCGAAAAAGATACCGCGGCCCCAGGCACAAAGGTCTAAGAAGGAATAGGGGTGGATTTTAGTCAGTAGGAGTCTAACACTCCCTGCCAACCCAGAGTGGGAATTGGCTGTTTGGCTACTGTTAAAAATTCCAGAAAATATTATGTTATTTCAAAGAACTAACAGAAATAACATGATGTGTGAAAAATGTAATAAACACGATAAAAAATGGAGTAACTTTAAAATTGGAGATTTAAAAGTTTTTGGTGGAGGCACTTTCTATCCTTGTCGCGCGAAACGGCCATTTGTACTACGTAACTATGGCGGTATGAAATATGACGTCACGAATTTGTCTAACACGTCATTTAAAATCAGTTAAAAGTAAGCCATTTTTTGATCGATTTTATTACTTCTTTCACACATCGAGTTAGTTCGTTGAAATAACATAACAAAAAATACGTTTTTGCTAAATTTCGTCCCCGTTTTTCAGTGCCAGGACTGCTGGCGCAACAACAACAACAGCTTGCCTACGCAGCCCTAGCGGCCATGCTGCGCAAAGACATGCCCAACATCAATGACAACCAGATCCGGGACATGTTGCCGCTCATCTACAACTCTAACCCAGGGGTGAGCTCACTACATATACAATACACGGAAAACCTTCCGCTAAATCAATAGTACATTGTAATACAAGGGCCTAAAATGACCCATTATATACGAGGTAGTTTTACTACCGAGCTTTAGCGAGGTAGTAAATAGGAACCGAGTTGTAATGGGATTTTAGCGCCGTGTGTTACACCGTACTTTTCACTACGATTGCGAGAAAATAAAATAACCATGTTCAATATGAAAGTTTATTTTTTATTAAAAATTAAATGTACAATTTGTACAGTTGTTCAAAAATGATATGTTTTTTCCCGGCAACTTAATTTCAGTCCTCTGTGAAGACGAACATTGTGTAATCTGTGGGGTAAACGTAGGAGATACAAAACGTTGTTCAAGGTTTGAGGGTCCCTCGTTCGAATTTTCTGAATACACAATCAGCTGGGTTGACTCATCCTTTGATGTCGATGGTTGTGGCCTAGTTGGGAGAACATTGATGCGTTCTGTGATACGCTGGGTGATATCCAATTAGTTTTATACTTGAAGCTAAATGCATCACGCACTGCGCAGGTCGCGGCAGACGGGGGAGAGCACGTCGAGATTTAGTTTTTCCCCTAGGGCAATAAATGCAATTTTACGCCCGCTCTGGTACGCTATTATGACGGTCTTTTTGAGCAAGAGGAGTGAAAAAGTTATTTATTCACATTGTTTTGACATTCAAACATGAATGACTCTCAGCTTAGGACTCCTCGCCACGAGCGAGAGAATTGCGGCGATATTATCGTCGTACCACGTGTTTCTATACATTCTCGCTCGCCGCGATTCTATCGCTCGTGGAGACGGCCCCTAAAAGAGTGCATAGAAATACGTGACACGATGATAATATCGCCGTGATGCTATCGCTCGTGGAGAAGGCCCCTTAGTGTTCCACCACTCTAGTATTATAGTCGGGGAGAAGGAGTTGAAGTTTTTTTTTTTTTAAAACGTTGCCCCACACTAGGAATGTCTCCTGTATCGTGGGTGCGTTCACAAACATTTAAACTCACATACACAAATACCCAGACCCGAAACAACTATCTGTAGGCCAGACAAATATTTGTTCCGTGCGGGGATCGAACCCGCGGCACGCAGCGCAGCAGTCCAATCGCTCAGCCACTGCGCCAACCGTGCCGTCGATTTAGTTAAGTAAAAGAAACTTCCCAGCAACCAGCTTTCTGACATAAACAAAACAGTACATCAATGTCTTATGAATTTTACTCTTCTATTTACAACCAATGATTAATAAAAGGATGAAAGATACAATATATATTCTAACTTGAAGCAACATCCATTCCCTGACGTAAAAAGAGAATAATTATCACGAATTTTATAAATACCAATGACCACATTCATCACACATATCATTTTATTCTCATATCAGTTCTAAATTTTTGTTTTGCGTCTTTATTTTCAAAAACACACTCGTCTATATTTGTAAGTACGATTGTATGAATAAGTAACACAAGCAACATTAGCAACTTATTCACGTTATAACATTTATCTGTTTAGATGTTCGGTGGATATGACTTTGGCGTAAGTTTTATGTGATTATTTTATATCCCTTGTTTACTAGTTGTACGCCTAGTCTACGCCGTAAGCCTATTATTTTATGTTGAAAGCATGTCATTTTCATTATTTTGTAGTGACGCATTATTTGAATGTCATAGTTGAATATTTGATGACTTTGAATTGTTTTTATGTTATAGTTGATGCAGAAAATGAGTGAAATATACAAGTACAATCAACCGGGAATGATGAACCACGCTATGATGAACCCTGCTATGAATCAAGGTAAGTTGTTTTGTAAATTGCCTTATTTTCATCTCTAAAACCTGTACCCATTATTTGTTTAAGTTTTCACGATAAAATAAACAAGAATACAAATTCAGGAATAAGTTACAACATAAAAGTTGAATTTATACTTATTCAAACATGTATCTGGTGGCAAATTAAATTGTAATGGTGTTAATTGCCGAGAATAGATTGAATATACCGTAGGAATGCTTACAAAAACTATGAGTGCATCGTTATCCATTCGTGGAAAATGTTGACAAGTCGTGTAGCCATTGCCAGTAGTAAGCAAGGTGATATTCCAGCGGGCGCGGCAGGCGGCAACATGGGCGGCTCGTCGGGGCTGCAGTACGAGCCTCCGTGGCAGCGCCAGCAGCAGCAACAGAACCAGATGCGCCTGCAGCAGCTCATGCAGCAGAATGTGAGTGTGCCTGACCAGCAGCACCCGGCCTTGCGTCAAGCCAAACAGATTTCCGGCTATTGCTTCCTTGTAGCGTGAATTTAGATTATCATATTCAGTTGACGCAGAACTTGATTATAAGTTTCTGTAATGAGCAAACAAAAGGACATGATATTAAATGCCCCTTTGTTACCACATTTACAATGTAAGTTCGACTTCCTTGCTGTAAACGTGAGCGCTTAGGTATATAGTTTGAAAAGTTCGTACATGCTATGTCGAAAGTGTCGCTTCACCTTTTACAAAATGATACAGTTTCGCAATACATTTCAGTTTGCTTCGCGTTTTGTTGTATAATCCATGTTAACAATCCTGACAAGCGCTTGACGCGCGCTTTGCTAATGCGTGTTTACAATAACATGGCGTACAACGGCGCACGGTAACCGCACATTAGCAGAGAGCGCGTCAAGCGCTTGTCATCTGAACTGTACGTAACTGACAGCAGCAAATGGGCGCGAAGTTCTACGCGGGCGGACTGGGCAGCCGCGACCCCGTGGCCATGGCGCTGCAGCAACAGCGCGCCAGGGAGATCATGCTGGGCGGCGGCGCAGGCAGGCCGCGCGGCCGCCCGCCGCTCGCGCCGCGCCACCCGCCCGCGCCTGCGCAGGACGTCGTCAACCTCGACTCCGACTAAACCTGTACGTATCCACATCAACGAACACCTGCCCTGCCATACCACGTGCAGTCTGTTTCTTAAAACTTCATTGATTATGAGACGGACATTATTGTATCAGTTTCTTGTTCTTTGTAATGAATATACCTTTTATGTCGACAGGTAGTGAGAGAGGTGCAAAGTGGACTGAAGTGTACAGTGAACGATAATAGGTGCTACACTGCTATATGGAGTGGGGAGTAGACGCCTCGGACCGGGCGCTAGTCGGAACAGTAGTAGTACTCGAGTACAGGGATTCCGAACTCCGACCTAGCCCGCAGCGCTACATATTCGAGGTGACCATCTGGCCAAAATACAGTGAAATTTTGAAGTGTTAGCTCCATATATGTAGCTTTTCGCCTTGAGGCTTGCGCTCTTAATGCTACATATCAAGAATCTCAGTATTTTATTTGTAGTTCTGATCCTAGTAGACCTTAGCCGTGTACTCCATATGATTTCCTATTGAGAACCAGTGGCGTCCACATATCAAAGAAACTCCACTTTGTTTCGTTAAACTCAACAGCGGGAGCCTAAGGCGTAGTTTAGTAAAATGATAAGGCGCACAAGTTTGGTCATATTTTAAGCTTCGTATAGATAGTTGTGCTCAGACTTGAAATGTGACACTTGTGCTTGCGGGGAGTTAACATTCTACTTTCTGACACCATGTGTGAGGACGACTAGGAACTATCGAACAAACAAAGCATCCTAAGAAAGCTTCAGTAAATGCATTCTTGATACTTGCTCATTGATCATCCATTAATCTATTCATTCCAAATATAAAAACATGACAACTTCATTTCATAAAACAGCTCTCAGAAGTGTGTACTGAAATAAACAGAATGTGATTGTATGTATGCTATCATAGGATGCTTCAGGTGTCAGCTGGATAAATTTTAACTATATCTCTCAGTACAGGAAATTAGTTATAAGGTATATGTTGGTAGTTAGAAAACTTGTGTGTGTCTAACATAGTAGTGACCGCGCCATTGAGCACGGGACTGTATGACCACATCTACTAGGTGTAGCGACCAAATGGAGTGCTAGGACACATTCCTATCTGGTAGGAAATATATCACAGCACTATGCCAAAATCGTTATGCAATGCACTCCATTTGTTGGCTAATCTGTGACAAGCACCCACTATGTAACAATTTAGTGATATGTATATTATTCTACATACTTACTGCAACACCAATTTAAACAAAAATTAATGTTATTCATTGGTTTGTGTATAATCAATATTTTGGATTTGTTAGTGACTGAACATACTTATGAACTCTGCACATAAACCTATAGTAACATTGATGTTCAATTTTAAGATTAGAGAGATGTTATTTTCGTGAAGTTATCACATATTTTGCTATGATGGCAATTGCAATTTTTAAACTTGATCTGTTTAAAATGTATTTTATTCCCTTAATGTTATTAAGTGTAATTTAAGTTGAAACAAAGTACTAGAATGAAGACAGGAAAGAAAGCAGGTTTCTTCATAGTTTGTATTAGACCCATATTCGGCTTCAAATAAACGTATTTCGAATATTTGGATGCATATTTACCTAAACAACGTTTTTTTTCCGGCATGGGGGTCAGTACACAACAGTATGAAAGCGGCATATTGAATACACATACTCATATTGAATATTTAAACCCTGGTAAGAAAATTAAGGAAAAAGACAAAAATACTATTATTTTATAATAATACATATTATTCTGAACGAGGACCGGTATACCTATTCAACGTATTATGGTCGTGATTAAAAATGAACCTATTTTTAGTCAGTAATTTGCTGCTGTATAAGCAAAAATAAATATACGCTCCATAGTCAACACTCATAGGTAGACATGCATCCAAATATCCGATCCCTAATCGTGATTGTATGAAAATATTCCATTTTTCAAGTTTGTTAGTAAGACCTTTGTTAAAAAATGTTTAAATAACTTATAGGCAAAGGTTCCTTCACAAAAACAAATATTATTTAATATGAATGAATATGTAGCTAGTTCAGAAATCTTATGAGAATCAAATTTCAGCAAAAAAAAGTTCTTAGCAATTATTTAATCCAAAACTGTGTACTCACATTGAAATCATAGTGCAGTAAAACTGTATTTTTATTTGCAATTATTTTTCTTGCTGATCCTTGTGCATCACTGTGGGATTATTTAAGTGATGTTTATGTGACTGTATTTATTTGCCTGCTATCGAACAGGCGGTTTAGTTGTGATATTGCCTAATATTAAATTTTTGTATACGTTTATTTTAAACAAGTCACTTTGGTGACTTTAATATTAGATGCAACAATCTATAGCGGTATATTTTAGAATACATTAGTGTAACAAAGAAATTGTAGTGCATTTTGAATTTGTGAGCTTGACATTTTGTTTATGAGAAATTCTCATTGTTTTATTATAATTTTGGATTATTTTACAGATTTTTCTATGCTTAAAATGTTATTTATAATTAATAAACAGTTACGTTAATAAATGAGCAGTATTTCAGTTAGTTATAAGGTCATGTTATATCCATTATCACCGCACAGCCCTATAGTTTATTTTTGTTTTTTATACAACTACCTAGCAATAGTGTTGCTACATGAATATTGTGAGGTTGCTACACAAATGAGGACTGCTGTAATTGTTTTATTATTTATGTAATATATAATATAATTGTAACTGTAGAGAACTTCCTATTATTTTGTAGTACAATCAAAGTATAATAAATGATTCAAATGTGTAAAACATGTTTTATTTAAGTACTTGATATCTGTCAACACTTAAGTAACTTTTTCTGAAATATGTACAGTCTAAGCTAAGTTTTTTTACCATAATGCAATCAAACAGTATCTATCTACCCAAAATTAAAATTAAATATATATAAAAAATGGGACTAATTACATGAGTTCCTTTTTTGGTGTAGTTAAATAAAAACGAAACTAAACAAACTTACTGATTTTATAACAAAAAAGACTAATGGCAAATTCTGGTATAAAATGTATCAAAATCAAAATCAAAAGTCATTTATTCAAATTAGGCTGATAATCAGCACTTTTCGAACGTCAAAATTTACTTTACTCTACTTATTTACAAGAGACAGTCCCCCAAAACGCCCACCCTTCGGCACTTCCTAGTGTTTAGCTGGAAAGAAGAAGTGACGGAACAAACTCCCCAGCAACACATTCTGTCTGTTATGTTGGTTAGAAGAACCAGACTCGATACAATAGTAAGGTGTAAGTTCATTTTAGAGTTACTACAGACACAAATCAATAATAAAATTTTATATAATTTTATACAATGTAAAAATAAAAAAGTACATAACATATCAATTAACAAATTTTTGTAATGTAGGTAAGGCACAAATGTTGATATCAGTGCTGTAACTATTCGTACCAAAGGGCGTCTGGATGATTAAAAACCACTGTAAAAGAGAGTAATTCTTTCTTTCTTTTCTTTTTTTTAAAAAACGTCCCCACACTAGGAATTTCTCCTGTATCGTAGGGGCGTTCACAAACATACAATAAATGGAAGAGAAAAAATAAATAATAAAATTGAGAATAGTTAGAGACATCCACAACTTTGTACCGGCTAAGAGTTACCAGGGAAGCCACATGCGCAGAAGCTAAAGCCAAACTTTTTTATCTTCGACGTGGTCCTTGATTTTATAATATGCTTTTTGAATAAGGGCACGTTTAATGTAGTTTTTAAACTTTCCATCGGTCAGTTCTCTAACTGACTTAGGCAACTTGTTATAAAAGCGTATACTGTTTATAAGAAAAGACTTGCTAGTTTTCGTTAATCTGAATTTGGGTATTACTATTTCGTGTTTACTGCGAGTATTTAAATTATGAAAATCGCTTCTAGTTTTAAAAAGCCCTCGGTTTTTGCGGACATACAAAATACACTCTAAGATATAAAGTGAAGGCAGAGTCAGGATATCAATCTCTTTAAATTTTTCTCTGAGACTCGCGAGGGCCCATCTTATAGATCGCGCGGACTGCCCTCTTCTGTAAAATGAAAATTGAATCAACGTCCGCTGCCGATCCCCACAGCAGAATGCCGTAGGACATAATAATGTGGAAATAAGCATAGTATACTAACCTAGCTGTGGCTACATCAGTTAACTGCCTTATTTTCCTTACTGCATATGCAGCTGAGCTTAACCTACCCGAAAGAGTTCTTATGTGTGCGCCCCACTGCAATTTTGAATCGATAGTAATCCCTAAGAATACCGTTTCCGCTATAACTTCAAGTTTTTTGCCGTCAAGAGTCAAATTTAGGTCACGTTGTGGTACATTTGGTAAAGTGAACTTTAGACATTTTGTTTTGTTCGCATTCAGTAAAAGATTGTTAGCTGCAAACCATTTCGAGAGAACAGTTAGACTTTCGTTGACCAGTAAGACATCCGTATCTTTCCTATCTATTTCAAAAATTAGTGAAGTATCATCAGCAAATAGAATTATATCCGAGAATTTGGCCATTAAATATGGGAGATCATTAATATAAACAAGAAAGAGGAAGGGGCCGAGAATCGAACCTTGAGGCACGCCCATCTTGACTAGTGACCCGGAGGACGTCGCCCCATTAACATTTACTTTTTGCTGCCTGTTCGATAAATAGGACAGCACAAGATCAGCAGCCTGACCACGAATTCCGTAGTGGTGTAATTTACGGATCAATGTGTTGTGGTCGACGCAGTCGAACGCTTTTGAGAGATCACAGAAAATGCCAATGGCATCCTTGGACTTCTCCCAAGATTCTAAAATGTGACTGATAAGTTTTACTCCCGCGTCCGTTGTCGACCTACCCTTCGTGAAACCGAACTGCTGACTATGCAGAATCCCATTTGAATTGAAGTGAGACAACATCTGGTCCAACATTATTTTTTCATAGATTTTACTCATTGCTGGAAGCACGGATATAGGTCTATAATTAGAGGGGTCACTCTTACAGCCTGATTTGAAAATTGGTACTACTTTACTATGTTTCATTAAGTCGGGAAACTTGCCACTGTCCAAACATTGATTGAATATGCCTGTTAAGATAGGAGCAATTAGTATACCATGTTTGTGCCATTACCCCAGTTGGTCCACCATATACTACAGATCCAGAAACTAGTCTAATTTACTAGATAATAGAGTTACACATACACAAACCAACTTTTCTACATATAAAACCTAGTATTCCTTGAAATAGCAATTTAACCTTTTTCCCTACAATAAATATTTCATATCATATTGATAACCAGTTAGGCATTCAATCATCATTGCTTTTCATACCATATTTTTTAAATAAAATTTCACATGTGACATCATTGGATTTCTTTATTAGAATCTATTTTAATCAAACAGCAGTTACAAAGTTTAAGAAAATTACATAATAATATTCTTGTTGTCTGTAGCCAACAGAGGGTGTGTTGGGCATATTATTATTTCTTGGCTATACCCAACCATGGTACTCAAAAGGTTAAGTTCTTGGAATCACCAATAATGTGTAGTTCAAGATACCAATTTATGAGTTAGTTATGCCCAAAACGAGACAAATTACAAAAACACATCAAGTTCCAAATTGTTAGAAACAATCACCAATCTAATAATACATTTTTGTTTCTTCAAATAATTAGAAAAACAAAATTAATACCTTTAATTATTTAGAACACTAATTAAATGATTATATTTTATAGTAGTTGGGTGCCTTTCATATTCAGGGTCAATCATCGGTGTGACTTAGCTTATTTTGATATTTAACTATACAATGCTTATAAATATTTAAAATCTATTGAAATACAAAGATATTTACAATATGGCCTTAAACTCTTTATGCTGCTATTACTACACTTTGCTTTTTTTAAAGATGGGATCTGTTCAAGAATCTACATTATCATTCTCCTGCCCTTATCTCAATTTATTTGGGGGTTGACGCAGCATGTCTTCTTCTATATTTCTCTGATCTGATGTGTCTAATTCTGATTGGATGTGTGCAAGAGTATTACTCTTTAATGCAGGCTTCGAATTTTGATGCTTGGTGTTAGCCGATTTCGATCACAGCGACTGCATTCGCTGGTTTGGATTGTCAAGAACCTTGTTGTGCTGCTCTTTTGTGAACTCTTAGGTGGCTAGCATTTCCGACTTTGGCCAAAGCAAACATGTCAGAACACACACATTTAAATAAAATAGAATAGAATCAAATGTTAAGATTAGGGATTCCAGTTTTAACACCAACAGACACTTCTATATACTTGAGTAACCTGCGAGCCAAAGCCGAAGCATTGTCTGCATCAAACACATTTGCAGTTATCATGTCTAGCTTCGTTTCATTTTGGAAGTTTATCAGATCACTTGCACTGATCGCCATATCGTTCGCAGGAAGTCCACCAGCATTCAGAAGAACCACACGTCTTTGTTTTAAATCCGTATGCAGTTGCACTAAAGTTTTCTTCGCCCACTCCAAACAAAATGTTCTGCTTGTGTCGATAGCTAAAATAACAAAGTCAATACCGATCTTTCCGGCCGGTTCAGACCGCTGTATGATGGCTTCCAGATGAAAAGTTCGTAATACAAGTAGTTTCCAACGAAAATTTCCCATGCTGTGTACTTCTGTGAGAGTTTCTGATATTTTTTCGACGATTTCATCGGTGGATGAGAGAACTATCACTGTTAACGTATTTTTGCAACTTGTAGGACCAACCCACGGTGCAACTGCAAAGTCTTCATCGATCAAGGACATTGTCAATGTACGTATTTATATCAATATTAACTAAACATTCATAAACAATACCTTTTTTTGTCTCTAAACAAAAGTAAACAAAACTGAGGTCAATCAAACAAGAAAGTACGTTGTTTTGAAATTGACAAAAGTGAAGCCAGGGTTGCCATAATACCATGATTATGACTTTCATGTGCTTTCATGTTCATGAAATTGATTTAGAGATGCAATACGGATGTCATTTTGGTTTAATTAAAACGATTTAAACCACACTGCCGACTGCGGCTTAATAATATATAGTTTGAAATGTTTTATTTACTAGAATGTACTACACGTTTTAATATACCTGCCCCAACTCTTCATAGACTTGGCAAATTCGAATATCATGATTGTTTTGTCGTTTAGATTGATTCAGTAGTCATTACAAAAATATAAAACATACCCGTATTTAAAGGATATTTATAATTTTTAAATAGTTATAAAAGAGTTGTATTTATAATAATATAATTATTAAGATCTTGTTCTTGACTTCATAAGGAAAACTAAACTATTTACCGTTTGAGTTATGAGTTAATAATAACTCGAGCAAAATAGTACATTGTTATCAAAGTTGTGAAAGTTAGTTATTTAGTCCCGAGATGGGGTTTGGCGCCCGTAACGTACCTAGTGAGGGCGCTAATAGGTCGAGGGACTTAGTAAATAATTTACCTGAGATAAATACTGTGCTTTTCATTACGAATATTTACGAGAAAAATAAAAATAAGACCATAAATAATATTAAAACCTTAAAAATTAAAATATAGTTGATTGGATTGTCGCTTTACCGCTTATTTTGTTTTTTTTGTCGTCTGGTCGGTCAGTATTTTTCATGTTCATCATAAAAAAATGGCAAAGATTTTGCCGAAATCTATGTTATTTTAGAGAAATAGTTAAAACTAAATTATATTTAAGTCATAATTTAATTATCTTCATGTTAACTTGATGTTATTTTAATTATATATCGCGTTGCAATTTAATGGCTGTATTAAAAGTTAGAACATGGTTCAATAAAAATGTGAAAACGGACCAAGTATTTTTATCGGGTGTACAGCAGGGCTCCTCCCTCTCTAACATCATGTTCAGTCTACTGCTCAATGACCTACCTGATGCTAAGTGAGGCTAACGTATTTATGTATTATGCAGACGATGTGGCTGCGGTGGCGTGCGCGCCGTCGATGGAAAGATTGCAAAAAAGGCTCAACTTGGTAGTGGGTAAAATCAACAACTGGTTTCAAATAAATGGCTTATTACTCAACACGACCAAAACCCATTACATGCACGTTAACCTTTCCGGTCGAATGTGTACACCATTGTCACTTCGGGTAGGAGACAGTCAGGTCGAACAAGTTCTCGGTTTCGAATTCGACAGTTCTCTCACGTGGGGGCCGCATATTGATAAGATGTGCGGTAAACTCGGACGAGCATGCTTCGCGCTGGAACGACTAGCGCAAACGCTCCCACGTAAAATGTTGAGAGGGTGTTATTTTGCGTTGGTACACTCGGTTCTTCAGTATGGTGTTGAGTTCTGGGGCCGAGCTGCCGATTGGGAGCGAGCATTTAGGATGCAGAAGCGTGCTGTGAGGGAAATTACGCGTTCACAATATACCGCCAGACAATGACGTATTATATAATTATAGACACGTCATGAACTAACATGGCGGCGCTTCAAAACGGCGAAAATATTATATAACTACTTTTACGCGTAAAGAAAGGGAAAGAAAATATGACACCGTACAGCGGGATGCCTGTTGATGCCTGTTGTCTTTATGTTTCGCGCAGGTTTACACACACGTTTTAAATTAAGAACAAACGTAGCATCGCGCGAGAGGTTGGTGCGTAACTAAGCGCGATGTGGCCAATTGGCTTCATTTCATGTTGTCATTTTTGAGGGCGGACCACGTATCTATAGTTTTAATATATCACTGCCGCCAGACCACTTTTCAAAACTTTGAAAATATTGACTGTTCCCGCCATGGTGATATTGCAGGCGGCAGTATATACATATAAGACAACATTTGAGTGACTACAGTTAACGTGGAGATAGGCATAACTACTTTTTTTTTTTTTGGTGGGTGTAAAATCATCGAATAATCCCTCCCGCTCTTGGGCAGAGCGAAAGGGAGTGTCAGACTTCTACTGACTAAAAACCACCCATGTTCCTTCTTCGCCCTCTATGTCGAGGCCGCGATAACCGTTGGACTACCCGCGGCCCCGACAGATAGGCATAACTACTGTACTCGTGGTCGAGACAAATTAGCTGGATGCCCACACTCCCTAACTAAGTCTGGAAAGCTAATTCATGTTATGGGTCCAGCTGTATATAACCGACTACCAAATAAAATTTTAAGTGCGACATCTGAAAATGCTTTCAAAACTAAACTGAAAGGCTGGCTAACCGACCAGGCATTATATGACCTAAAGGAATGGTTTTAGATACTTACTTCATGATGTTAATTATTACTGACTTGGTTCTTTTATCATAATTATTTATTTTTGTATTCCGAATTATTATTAAGACCTGGGTAATTTTATTGTTATTATTTTTCTTTAATGTATGATTATTCAAAACTAAACCATAATAATTTGACAGCTGACAGTTGAAAGCGATTTTCCCTAAGGCTGAAAAGTAGTTGGTACTTTCAACCTACTTTCAGAGTATGAGTATTGAAAAGCATTTTTCATGACTAATACTCGGAAAGGAGCTAGGTCTGAAGTTGCCTGAGGAACGGGGTTGAAAGTAATACTTTTCAGCCCTAGGGAGAATCGCTTTCAACTGACAGCTGTCAATTTATTAATAAAAATAGTGTAAATGGGAGCAAACCTATTGCTATGAATTGGTTTAACTGGGAGCAACCCTATTGATATCAACCGATATAATTAGGAGAAAGCCTATTGTCATACAGCGATGAAATTGGGGACAAGCCTATTGCCATCAACCGATGTTATTGGGAGCAAGCCCTGTGTAATTTATTTCATCACCGCTGCTCTCAAAACGATGAAGGAAAACATCGTAAGGAAACCGGCATGTCTTAGAACAAAAAAAAAATCGAAGACATGTGTCATCTACCAATCTGCTCTGAGTCCGCGTGGTAGATTATAGCCCATTCCCTCTCAAAAGGAGAAGAGGCCTGTGTCCCAGTAGTGGGAACATTAATAGGCCAATTGGCATACACTGATGGAATTGGGGGCAAGCCTATTGCAATTAACAAAAAAATAAGTCCGTAGTCTACTCTTACACATACTTCATGTTCTTAGGCCTGTGTCCCAGTAGTGGGAACATTAATAGGCCAATTGGCATACACTGATGGAATTGGGGGCAAGCCTATTGCAATTAACCAAAAAATAAGTCCGTAGTCTACTCTTACACATACTTCATTTTCTTATTTTTACTTTCTTTGTATTCGTAATAAAAAACCCCGTATTTACCACGGGTTAAGACGTATTTAGTCCCCCTCGAACTTTTAACGCGCTTGCTACGATTTAAGGACGCAATCTCATGAATATTTTCAATTTTGCTGACGTACTATTTGCTTCAGTCTATGGCCGTAGGTACCTAATATAATGAAAAGTACTCATTTAAAATTTAAAAATTACAGTATAGTCCGGTCTGTCAAACAGACCGCACGGGTTAGGTTTTTTTTTGTTAGCTGCGAAAATGTTATGGCTTTTTGTTTTGTCGCACGCACTTTGCGTATTTTTTTTATTTTTTATTGTGACCAGTACCATCATGTTCTGGCCCTCGTCCCATTCTTATGTGGCCAGTATGAAAGTTGTTAATCCTGGTCCACCATGTCCACTGACGAAAGGGGAAGTGTGGCCAAAACTTCAACAGGAAACAAAAAAACAGACTTATTTTAAACTAGCTCTGTTTTTAAGTTTACGGTAAGTGAAAAACCTTAAAATACGAGTACATGCATATAAAATATTTTATAGTTCGGCTAGCCAATTAAAAACTGTACTACCATGGCTGTCCTTTGTACATAGTGTTACGCCGGTCATCTAGAATCTTCGAGAAACCTCGCTTAATAACAGAGAAGTACGCGTGAATTCTAGTAGGTACCTAATTCCATTCTGTAGGTAACTACTGCGCCCGGCGTCAGCGGCGGTACTTGCATTGTAATTTCGACCGTATGCCTACGGCGCCGGCGTAAAGTAACTTCTTCTTTGTTGGTTATTTTATCTTTAAGTTTATTTTGTTTTTCTGGATGCTTTATGGAATAATAGAGAACTTTCTTGAATATCTATTGTGTGTTTGGGGTATAAAAGGAACGAGAGAAGACGCAGCGAGACAGTCTACTTTGAAGCGAGACAACGGAAGGTTCGAAGAGATATCTAGTGCGATAAAGTGTTCAGTAGTGATTTGCGATTGTTTATAAGTGTTTTTCGAGTAATAAAGTTATTTCGTGTGTTCAATTGGTAGTGCTTTTATTTATCCCATACCCAGCTCGTAACAATTTGGTGTCAGAAGTGAGGGATAAATAATGCCGATTCTACCCAAGGACGACACGGATAGTATCCGTACTAGGATTCAGCGACAACATGGTATGGACCAAAGGCGATTTGGAGACTCCCCGACACAGACACCGGGCGGTGTCCAGGCTACGTCAGAGCCAGTCGCTGGCCCAACCGGAGCTACCCCTGCATTAGCGGCGCCTGACTTGTCTGCCTTAATGACGCTGCTGCAAGACCAGGCACGTCGTCAGGAGGAGCAGGCTCGTCGTCAAGAGGAGCAGGCTCGTCAGTTGCAGCAACAGATGCAACGGGACAAGGAGGAACAGGCTCGCCGTCAGGAGGAACAGGTCCGGCGCCAAGAGGAACAGATGCTCCTGATCAAGGATCTTCACGCATCAGTTGGCAAAGAGCTGAGCGTGATGAAGGAGCAGGTACAGCAGCACGACAACCGTATCGCAAAGGCCGAAATTCAGATCGCCAATGTGAAGAAGGCCTTGAGTGAAATTAAGGTTGGAGACGGGATTGTGACTTCAGTGATTGCTGCACCTTCGGTACGCGGGTTTAAAGTGCCGCCTTTCGACGGAACATCTTCGTCGGCCTATAAAATCCAATTTGAGGCCATTATGAAGCCAAATGGGTGGACGCAAGCCGTGACAGCGCTCACCTTGGGTCTCCGAGACCAGGCCCTTACCATTCTTGAGGCACTCGGCAAGGATGTGACCTATGAACAGCTGCTGGAGGCGTTAGAGTCTAGATACGGCGACGCGCACTTGGAGCACGTTTTTCGTGCTAAACTTAAAGATCGCGTTCAACGTAGTGCCGAGAACTTACAACAGTGGGCCCTGGAAGTTGAAAAGCTGGTTCGGAAAGCATACCAGTCCGCTCCTGAACTTATTGATGGAAATCTGGTACAGGCGTTCATAGACGGAATACGCGATTTAGAAGTTAGAGCCGCTGTGAGACTTGGGCACCACGAGACGCTGAAAGACGCCTTGGCCCATGCTTTAGAAGTGGAGGTAGTGAGGCAGGACCACCGTGCGCACCGCGTCAGGGAGGTTGTCGCGTCAACTGTACGCGACCGCCCGCAAGGCTACAGCCCTAGGTGCTTCACTTGTGGAGAAAAGGGTCATCTTCGGTCAAGCTGCCCTAAGCGCAGCTCACAAAGGGAAGATCAGCCCCAACAGGGAAGGGTGGCTGAAGTGACAGCAGAGCCACAGCAGGGAAACGAGTAAATGCCAGGACTGGGGGGCGGGTGCTGGCTGGTTTTGAAAGGGCCCCGAGAATCTCGATCTCACAAGCACATGACGGGAACAGCTTGACCATCAACGGCGAAGTCAACGGAACTCCATGCAAACTGACGTTGGATACTGGAGCTTCTCACACGGTCGTCAATTCTCACCTGGCGAATCGGTTTCTTGTCGAGAAGACCTTGTCCTGAAGACTGCAAGCACTGTGCCAGGCAAGAGACTAAGGAAGTAGTACCCGTGAGGATGCTTAGAACGGATCTCAGCGATGAATGGAAGGAGACCCTACAACAGGCACAACAAAATGACTCTGACATCAAACCGATCTTCGAGTGGATCAAAGCTGGTGCTCCGAAGCCCAAGTGGAGTGATGTGGCTGCGATGAGTTCCATCACAAAGAGTTATTGGGCACAATGGAACAGTTTGGAGATCCAGGATGGAGTCTTGTGCCGTAAATGGGAAAACGCTTGAGGATACAGCTGTCATCTGCAAATGGTTGTGCCTAAAGCTAAGGTACCGGATGTTTTACGGTTGTACCATGATGGATGCTCAGGAGGACATATGGGGGTAAAAAGGACTCTACTGAAGATCGGAGAGCGCTTTTACTAGATCCACTGTCGAGATGATGTCGAAGACTGGTGTCGCAAATGTACCAGCTGTGCGGCTGTGAAGGGACCCCATACACGAAGCAGAGGTGCATTAAAAGTGTACAACGTTGAAGCCCCCTGGGAGCGGATAGCACTGGACGTTGCCGGACCATTTCCAGAAAGTGACAGCGGAAACAAGTACTTCATGGTTGTCATGGACTACTTCACAAAGTGGCCAGAAGTCTTCGCCATTCCCAACCAAGAAGCTACAACAGTCGCAGACAAATTAGTTCAGGAAGTCTTCTGTCGTTTTGGAGTACCCTTAGAAATTCACAGCGATCAAGGGAGAAACTTTGAATCGCAAGTTTTTCAGGAGACTTGTCGATTAATGGGTACACACAAAACCAGAACCACTTCTTACCACCCACAATCTGATGGAATGGTGGAACGATTTAACCAGAACCAGACGCTGGAGAGATATCTGGCGAAAGTAGTGGAAAGCAGGCAAAAGGATTGGGACAAGCACATACAGCCGTTTCTTCTGTCCTATCGGAGTGCAGTTCACGAAAGTACGACTGTAACTCCAGCCTTCGCGAACTTTGGAAGGGAACTACGGTTGCCTGCAGATTTAATCACTGGAACTCCACCCGATGTCCCACGCAGTATAACGGATTACGCGAATGACCTGCGTAACAAGTTAAATGATGTGTATGAGCATATCAGACAATCCGGACAACAGATGTCTGAGAAGATGAAGACCCGTTATGATCGGAAGGCAAACAGTAGGGGTTTCGATGAAAGTTCTCTGGTGTGGTTGCATAACCCAGTGCGGAGCAAGGGAAAGTCCCCGAAATTACAAGCAAAATGGGATGGACCATACCGAGTTGTGACCAGGATCAACGATGTCACCTACCGAATACAGAAAGTCACGTTCTCACTGCGGTCTCTCTATAGATTCAAGCATTTTCTCCCATCCAGCACGAAACTCACTTTGGTTCAGTCCCTTGTGCTCCCCATTATTGACTATGCTGATGTTTGTTTTTCTGATATTTCCCAAGAACTTCTAAATAAATTGGATCGACTTCTCAATAATTGTATTCGTTTTGTTTTTGGCCTTCGTAAATACGATCATATTTCTTCCTTCCGTTCTCAGCTTAAATGGCTGCCTATCCGACTCAGGAGGTCCCTCAGATCTCTCTGCATGCTCTTCTCGATTATGAACGATCCACGAGCTCCCGATTATTTAAAAAGTTATTTCAAAGTGTTGGGCAGTTGTCATAGTCGTAATCTTCGAGCTTCCAAAAATCTTATTCTCCAAATTCCTTCACACCGCACCTGTTTTTTGTCAAATTCTTACACTATCTCATCTATTAAACTCTGGAACGCGCTACCCCTGGGAATTAAAAAAGCTGAAAGCAAATTCACTTTTAAAAGGAAAGTACGTTCCCACTATTTAAATCAGACCAAATAGGTATTTTACAAGTTAGTCATGGTAATTACCAGATATGTTTTATTTTGGTATTTCTTGCAATATTTATTAGTTTATGTTATTTTTATATGTGTATTAGTATTAATATAAGTATATATATATTTTAATTGATACTGTATTTTTTTTTTTTTTCTAGTTAGTTTGTAGCCTACCACAATGTTGTCTTGTTTGACCCTAAGGTTGACTGGTAGAGAATGCCTTGTGGCATTAAGTCCGCCTATGTATCACTATTGTGCATAAAGTTTAAATAAATAAATAAATAAATACAGAAGGGTCCGCGACCGGGAGGTGCGCCTAAGGTTGTGCATGTAGACCGATTGGCGCGATATCACGGGACTAATGATGCTCGGGACGAGCATGACTAAGGAGGGGGCAGTGTTACGCCGGTCATCTAGAATCTTCGAGAAACCTCGCTTAATAACAGAGAAGTACGCGTGAATTCTAGTAGGTACCTAATTCCATTCTGTAGGTAACTACTGCGCCCGGCGTCAGCGGCAGTACTTGCATTGTAATTTCGACCGTATGCCTACGGCGTAAAGTAACTTCTTCTTTGTTGGTTATTTTATCTTTAAGTTTATTTTTTTGTTAATGTTTTTCTTGATGCTTTATGGAATAATAGAGAACTTTCTTGAATATCTATTGTGTGTTTGGGGTATAAAAGGAACGAGAGAAGACGCAGCGAGACAGTCTACTTTGAAGCGAGACAACGGAAGGTTCGAAGAGATATCTAGTGCGATAAAGTGTTCAGTAGTGATTTGCGATTGTTTATAAGTGTTTTTCGAGTAATAAAGTTATTTCGTGTGTTCAATTGGTAGTGCTTTTATTTATCCCATACCCAGCTCGTAACAATAGTATCATATTCTTAGCATCCTGGTGGTAGTTCATTTGACTTCTCGTACCTGAACAAATGATTTAAACTTAAATAATCAGTTAAGACTGGACTGGAGAGGACTAGGTATTGACGTCAATGGCGAGTACATTACTCACCTGCGGTTTGCCGACGATATAGTGGTCATGGCTGAGACCATGGAGGACCACAGTACAATGCTCAATGACCACAGTAGAGCTTCCGAAATAGTGGGTCTTAAAATGAACATGGACGAAACCAAAGTCTATGGTCGTATCCGACTTGGCTGAGCAGCGAGCAGCGTTTATCTTTAACTTACTTAACGTGATCGCTCACAATGGGCTTCATCAGAAAGCTTAAAGTCACCTAAAGCCCCAAAGGGCAATGGAGATCGAGGGCTACGCTTGGAGTTTCCTTGCGTGACCGAATCAGAAATGAAGACGTTTGCATGAAAACCAAGGTTAACGACGTAGCCCGAAGAATTGCCAGACTATAGTGGCAATGGGCAGGGCCACATTGCTCGCAGAAGTCGCAGAACGAATGGCCGATGGGCAGAAAAGTTCAGGAGTGGAGGCTTCCCACTAGGTGGACCGATGACCTGGTATAGCTTACGGGGAGCCGTTGGATGCTAGACGTACGGGACCGGTCAATGTGGCGACACTTTTGGGGAAGGCCTATGTCCAGCAATAGACGCCTTTCGGCTGAAATGATGAGGATGAATCAGTTAGAACTTTTAACCAGCAATATAGCGGTCGAACTGAAGTTTTTAGGAAAGATTTATTAATAATAAATGTAAGTACGTTTAAACGTATACAAATGTATCAAAATCATACCTCTTTACACCTGGCTGCGAAGAGCTGCGGGCAAGTGCGCAATGGCAGCCATGATTTTTCAGGGTCTTTATTGCCGTGACGTGGACGATATATTATTTAAAAACAATTGAATGAATTTTTTTCAGAAACATCAAATAAAAATACTTAAATACTTCGGTTCTGGTGAAACTACATTGATTGACAAGATTGTTTTTTGAATCATGATTTTATTTATATTTGTATTAACGGTAAAAAGAAAATCTATCATCTCATATCTGGAATGCTTAATATTCTAGTTAGCTTCGCTCGCTCTTTTTATGATTGTCCAATTTATTCTTTAATGCGTTAGCATAGCAGTAACAGTAAGTTAAATATAATTTTATTTAATGGTAAAAAGGGTCTTTCCGAGGCGGGGGCTGCAATTTTCGAGCTCGCTACGCTCGCTCTTGCTTTTTTCGTGGACTTTGAAAAATAAACCCTAAGTGATACATATAATTTTTTTTTTTGTCTTTTTGCTACTTTTCTTGGCTAATGATGATAATAGAGCGGCCAATTAATTAGGGTGGTTCTGCCTCACTGGCTTGAGGTTTTGCCGCCAGTACTTGACGAAATTTATTTTTGGTAACTTGATGTGCTGACTGCTGTTACTTGTACTTTGTACCCATCCCATTTTGACCGCGTTCTTACTAGGTGGCGGTAGGGTAATGTTTACACACGGGCGCTACATGGGCTAGAGACGCCTCTGTTGACAAACTCTGTAGTGAATTTGGAAATTATTAGTATCATCAGTAGGTACCCACTATTCCAATGAGAAAATAAACCTGATAACTCGTTACACTAAAGTATTTAGAAGATAACCTTCAGTCTAGAAAAAACAACCACTTATTTGTTTCCATTGTAAACAGGTGCGCTTTATTATCTACTTATCAACTCGTAATGAAATGATGCGTTAAGGGTTGTATACACAGTTGTATGTTTATTACTACCCGACTGCGGCGAAGCCCAAAAGAAGGGTTATTTTATTATTTTGTATGCAAGTTACCGCTAGACACACACACACACATCTTTAGCCACTCAGCAAAAATTAGGAGAGTTTGGCTGGGAGGTGTTAATGCATCCGCCGTATAGTCCTGACCTACTATACAACTATATTAAAAAATTAATGTTTTGCATTTTCTTAAAAAATGCGAAGAAACTTTTTCCCCAACCTATTAAATTTCACCGAGACAGGTACCTCCACGCATTCCTGAGAAAAAGGGTCTTGACAGACGGACAGACGGACGGACTGACGCGGACGGACGGACAACAAAGCGATCCTATAAGGGTTCCCTTTTTTCCTTTCGAGGTACGGAACCCTAAAATATAAACACACGAATAGAGAACCTCCCCCTTCTTGAAAGTTGGTTGAAAAAGCGGCAAAGTGTGAGTTGAACTCGCGCACCGAGGGTTCTTAAAACTGTTTGACACTATACGAGTACTTGATTTTCTTAGAATCTAATTTCGAGTAACACCACACATCCCCCTAAGTATTCTCATCTTAGAAACATGTAATGATCCTTTTGTGGTTTAACCTTCTGATCCATACATGACAGCATGTCTAAACATTGTTGAATTTTTCCCATTTTGTTTATGGGGAATGCGGGAGTCGTAGATTGTTCTCATCTATCCCGTGTTAATTCGAGTGTTCGACTAAACGCCGACAGACTGAACACCGACAAGACGACGACGGGACTTTCCGCCGACAAGACAGTTCGCCGACAGGACTCTTCGCCGACAGGGCTCATCAGAGACGCACGTTATCTGCGATGATCAGATCAGGTACACTCAGTGGAATAAGGCCACTTTGATGATGATTTGATGATTTCCCACCCAACAAAAAAAAAAAACTGGCCAAGTGCAAGTCGAACAATAGGGGATCGGACAAAAAAATTATAATTAGTCCGTCAGATAGATTTTCAAAAAATATTGGACACGTATTTTTTCTTTTTTCACATAAACAAAAAATGAAGACGATACAATGCTTCGAGAACTCGTGAATGCCTCGAAAACGTCACATGATGGTAGTACATTTTTCACCAACAAATGACGTCACAACCCCCACTCATGATCTTTGACGCGTCTTATCTTCGTCAGTTTTTATTAATTTGATAAAACAAAAAACGCGTATCCAATATTTTTCGATAATCTAACTGACGGACTAATTAGAATCATATTTTTTTGACCCAGTCCAATCCCCTATTGCACATGAAGGGTTCGATCCGTACCATCGTAGTAGGGAAGGCAGCAACAGAAAAACATATTTTGTAATAAGTTCGATTTTCATAGTGTTTGCATGAATACAAAGTTATACATATTTGAGGTTTTTTAAATGTACTATATCTCCAAACCCATCGTTTAAACAACAATTTTGATTGAAAGTTTACGTTGCGATCTACAGCACATTTTTTTTTTAATTTTTCGCTCTTGTTGTTTAAAAGTGAGAGGGTGGGACACACATTTTACCACTTTGTAAGTCTCTATCTACCAAACGATTGCCTTAAAAAAATGGTTTTAGGAACCTCAATGTCATTTTTAAAGACCTGTCTATAGACACCCCACACGTTTGATGGAAAAAGTATTTTTTAGTTTCAGTTCTTTCACCCCCCTTAATCTTTTAATTTTTGTACGGTTCACAGAATAAATCTACGTACCAAGTGTCAACTGTGTAGTTTCCGAATAAAGTGGCTGTGACATACGGACGGACGGACTGCTGTGACATGGCGAATCTATAAGGGTTCCGTTTTTTGCCATTCGGCTACGGAACGCAGGGGTCCGTAGCCGAAAACATAACTGGCGAAATGTGAGTTTACTATTCGGTACGAATAGTAAACTCACATTTCGCCAGTTATGTTTAGGCCCATCCCATGTAATAGGTTTTGAGCCTTTTGTCGGGCACAAATCCAAACTCCGTGGCTATTGGGTTGGTATTGGGGTTTTCCATCAGGAATTTGTGGAAGTCCCGTCGAAGTAGTGGCTTGCTTGAAGGGGTGGGAGTGTCAGACTTATACTAACTAAAAACCCCTCATGTTCATTTTTAGCCCTTTGTGCCGAGGCCGCGGTTTCTCTTTCAAACAACCTGCAGCTCCAACGGGGCCTCTGCCAACTCTTCGGGGATGAGCGTGATTTGACGTTATGTTGTCATTGCTGGCCTTATTCCACTGAGTGTATCTGATCTGATCATCGGAGATAATTTGCTGTCGGCGAAGAGTCCCATCGAAGTAAAGTCTTGTCGGCGTAGTATTTGTCGGCATTTAGTCGTACACTCGTTAATTCTGTGCATAAAACTACGGTCTATTTTGCCATGCATCGCTTTGGCATAAGTGAACCCAGATTCCGGAAGTCAGAGCAAGCAGGAAGAAACGCGCCATCAGCGCTATGACCGCGCAAAATTGCAGAACATGTATAGTATTCGGTTTTAAGTTCTGCTGATTTTCAAGCCAACATTCTCCAGCTTCTGTTGCCATTCCTCCAATTTACTCTGGATCTCAGGTCCATCTTCTATGGGATTCGAGTAAACATGGCGTCGTTTTGAAGTTGCGCGGCCAGTAATGAAACTTGGATATTTTGAAAGAACAGAATTTATGCGATCAAAAGTTATTTTGGATGCATTTCTCTAAATCTAATCGGAACGGGGATAATTATTTGGTTTTGTATTGATTATATATTCATAAAATCGAAGTAGTTATTATACTCTAACTCTATCGCACTGTTTTAAGATTCCTACCGGGTTTCTTTTGAAAATTTAGACGGCACGGTTGACGCAGTGGCTCAAACAGTATACCGCTAAGTTACGTGTCGCGGGTTCGATCCCCGCACGGAACAAATATTTGTATGACCTACAGATAGTGGATTTGGATCTGGGTATTTGTGTATGTAAGTTTAAATATTTGTGCACCTACGACACAGGATAAATAAAAAAAAACTTAATAAAATATGTACCTAGATCGCATGGCTCGATGTCTGTTATCTGGGCCGATGCACGATTTGGCATTTTCTTGGATATTGTGATCGTTTTTGTATGCAAATTGTTTGTGTCAGCCTATCTGACCTCCACGACCCAGTTAATACTGGGTAATACGATACACTTTGGTGAGACTGGTTGTCAGACTTTCAGGTCACTGACTACCTGTAACGACTGCCAAAGATCTATATATGACTGCCGAGACCGACAGCCAAGGCACGGAGAAAACTCTCGGTAGGGTCGTCACCCATCCACAGACCAACCTAGGCAAGCGTGGCTTAATCTAAAGAACGACCCGAGTGACAGTTATTATTAAGCCAGCTATAATATCAACCTTCTAATAACACAACTAAGATTTTATTACGCAGGACAGTAATAGAAGTATTTATACCTAGCGGACGTCACAGGCTTTTATCCGCGTAGTTCCCATTCCCGTGCGAATACAGGGATAAAAAGAAGCTTATGTCACCCGGGGACAGTGTAGCTTCCCAACGGTGAAAGAATTTTTCAAAACGGTCCAGTTGTTTCGGAGCCTATTCGTTAAAAACAAACAAACAAACAAATCTTTCCTCTTTATAATATTAGTGTAGATGAATTAATGACGACATTTTATAATCTTCAAACGCAAATATCTCAAATCTCTCACGAAATCACTTAGGACAAAAATAATTGAACATGTCAAAGTATTAAACACAGCACAACAAAATAACATGAAAATTAAAAGTGGCCGCAGAAAAATAAAATGACGGCACTAGTCCCTATAAAGTTACTCAATGCTCTTTCCTAATGGCCATTTTAACGTGTTCTGTGTTTTTTTTATGATTTTACTGTGCCTGTTCTGTCCGATGAAATTTCTAGTTCTTCTTTTCATTGCGTCTATACGTAATGTAGGTATTTGCAAGGTTCAGACAGTATTGATTTCCAAACTTCTTCCACGCTCTTTTTACTGGGTATTTTTGTATGATTACTACTAGATGGATGGTTACATTGGCGTCCGTCACCACCGAGTAAAATAAAACACCGATGAAATTAATAGTACATTACTGCCGCGGTCTATAATGACTACTTTGCTGGTCGCGCTGATGATGGCCGACAGCGCAGCGTAGCGCAGCTCCAGGCCGACACAGCGCGGTCAGCGTGCAGCACTTGATGGACGACCTGAGATAAAGGCCGAGACCGTAGGCCGAGGCCTTTACAGCGAGGACAGCAAGGGCTGCAATGATGGCCAAGCTGAAAGGCCTAGAGCGTAGCTAGGCTAGCTCGAGGCAATCATAGCGTGACCAGCGAAGCAGTCATTGTGGGCCAAGGTTTGTATAGTGCTTTACTCAAAAATGCAAGTACCTAATCTAAATAAAACCAGCAAGTAATTTAAATAAAAATTATATTAATTAACTAGACTTTTAATTAAAATGACAATTATGAAAAGTACAGTTACTAAAATTCAACACCGACTTTCCCGGTTTGATATTACTGATAGTTTGCGATAATTCTAATGCGGTGTTTGACTGCTGGATTATTTCTTCATTTATTACTTCATTTAAATCTTTTTTTTTTTTACCTTTAGACGTACAAACAGCTGTGTTTTAAATAAAATCTTTTTGGAATTGATTTTTTAAAACGTTGAAACGTCAAAATAGCGGCCGGCAAAACATTGCCGGCCTGTTAGAGCGGCCAGCAAAACTTTGCCGGCCGCTCCTTGAAACAGACCGGCAAGGTCGACTTTGCTCAAACAAGTTTGTCAAAATAATGACAACATTACATGCATTTTTGAGTAAAATTACATTTTAAAACTCAAAATCTTATGAAAGTAACAAATATAATAATATTTAGATTCCTCCGACACAAAAGCCGGGTCCATTAGGTGGCTGTGCATGGACCCCGCGGCGGTTCATACGACACGCGTGCTCTTCCAGACGACAGTTCACCTTCTGTGCTATATGCTTGTAGGAGTTCAAACGAGGTCCTTCGGCACTCCAGAGTTTTTCAGCCACTGCACTAGTTCGAGGCCATACCCTGTTAAAACCAATTTATATGGATTACATCAAGAGTCAGCAACCATGCAAGTTTCACCAGCATTTTTTTATTTTTTCGTTTAAATGAATGATGTTATTATAACTTCCAGTTACAATGCAAAATAAAATAGACAGGATTTGTGTGAGATACAACTAGAAAGAGTACCTACAATATATTATTGCAAAAAAAAATCGACTTCCAAAACAAACGCTAAAAAGTGGTAATTAAGTAATTTGGTATATTTTTATTGTCATAAAAATATACCAAATTGAGTATACGTACCTGCTTATAAAATTCCTATCATCGACTGACTCTCCCCACATACAAGCCTCGCCTCCCAGAATGTCATTCAGGTCCAAATCCTTGTAATGTCTCGGGATCATCTGACGAGGGTCCACTGTGTAGAACTTGTTCCAGTCACCACCAGTAGCCAGATAGTCTAAATACCACGATGCAGAGTATATAACTTTGTGTTTGCCCTCCAAAACCTGTGAACATAGTCATTACTTATTTGTAGTAATTAAATGATTTTTGTACACTGTGAATACTAAAAAACACAAAACCACGTGAAGAATATTTTTTTTTAATTTTAACGAGCCTTCAAAAGTTCAAACTACCATCATGCCTGTGAGATATTTCTCGACGGTAGGTAAAGCCAAGTCCCATGGCCGGGATAAAAACTATGACACTATGTTTTAACCACGCGAGAAGAAGAAGAACCATCCTTCAAATTAACATGGGCATAATCCATGTCAATTTGAAGTGTGTGGAGTCATGGAAACCAACAGCAAGAAGAAAAACAGAAACACACGAAACTTTTCAAAAATAATATTACCAAACTTAATGACAGGCAAGTTGGATGATACAACCTTGACACCAGTGCTTTTTGACAGTATGGTTCCTAGCGCAGTGAAGCATCTTGGCTTTCATATTGATAGCACTATGAAAAAGCATACTCAAGTCGCTCGTGTCAGCCAGAAGGCTACTGGTGCGTTGAAAGGCCCTACACCGTTTTGGTAAATATTTTGTCCAGTTCTTAATTTTACCAATCACAGGTCAAAAATCAGGATGGCATCCAATCGATATCTTTTGAAAATTTAAATTCGCGAGTAGGTACATTCGGCAAGAGCTGGCAGTTTCGTCACAACGTTATCGTTTTCCTTATTGTTTGTCTTTTTATTTTAGTAGATCCGTGTAAATGTATTTACGTAAATGCATATATTTTTTTTTAAACATGTAAATAGAGCTGATTGTCTTAGTATCACACAAATGTTAATTGGTAGAAAATGCTTATGGCATTCAGTCCGCCTGTGTTGATTGTGCTTGAAGTGTTAAATAAATAAATGTCTACGTCAAATGAGAACGTTTTCAGCGAAGTGCAGAATGCTTGCAAATTCCTGTGGAAATAATTATGTTGATAGCCAGACACAAGTGATTACCAGATTCAAGAACCCAAAGACTAGCAAGAAAGACAGGTATCAACAACAATAAAGAGGAGACCCAGTAGCCAGAAGGGAAGAAACATTTAACAAAAATAAAAAGCCAGATTCAAGCGAAAGAGTTCATAGAAACACAGCTGTACCTACTACGATTTTCATATTTATAATAATCTCATGAAAGTAAATAAGTAGTTAAACACGCAACACGTTAGACTCCTCCGATACAAAATCCTGCTCCAACAGATGTATCAGCATGTATGCTCTTCAAGACGAGCGGCAATTTTGTTGCCGTTATGAATACACTATCCAAAGGGCTCCATAGTACTTCGGCTAAAGCACTAGTACGAGGTCATACCCTAAAATCATGAAAACGTTTCAACAATGGACTGAGGAAAGTGAAGCCGGAAGGCCCTGACAGGTCCTGGAAGGTGCTCATTTAATGAATGTTTATAGCTAAATAAGACAAGTCAACTGAAATGCATAATAGGGACCGCTCAGAAGGAAACAAAGGACGTAAGGTAACGTTAAAACCACTTGTTGGTCATGGACATCGTCGAAACGACACGTAGAGGATACTAAAAATCCAACATAGAACAAATTAATGAGGAGCACTTACCAAGACTGAAAGTTTGTGTCATCGACAAATTCACCCAATATGCTAGCTTCACCGCCTAAAACATTGTCTAGGTTAAAATACACGATCCTAACAAAATCCGGGGATCATGCCTGTAGAAATAAGTCCAGTCTCGGTCGTTGTGCAGTTCGTCTAAGTACCAGGGTGAGGAGTAAATAACTTTGTACCCAGCAGCCAGTACCTGGACAATCAATATAACTTAGTGAACTATTTTGTAATCCTATTCCTGATTCTTTTCAGCCAGAAAACTCTCCACTGAAGGCCTACTTTCGCACTAACAACAAGAAATAATAACGACGGGGGTTGCTTTTGTTAGATTTTAGTGTGACGATGTTCATTTGCGTACCTACATGGAATGTGAGAAAGCCAAGCAGCTGTTGTTCTCAAGATTTCCCAAGATTTTATTTTGCACATGTTACCTCCTACTTTGGGAAACGTCATTTCTTGATGGGGGAATCATCATTATAATCTTAGTATGAACACTTACGCGAATCATATCCTGAGCTCCGATCTTTTTCCACACTTGTACGATTGCATCGCTGGGCAGTTTTACTCCTTCATCGAAAACTTCCTGAAACGTTTCAAATTAAAATTATTGTCTCTACGACAGCAGAAAACTCGAACTATTAAATAAAGAAACCAAATAAAAGAGATGAATTGACTGTGTAATCTTGTTGTGGCAAACTACAAAAAGTTCTACTGCGGAACACACCAAATTCTATAAAAGATCTCCGCTCTCGCGGAGAAGAATACTAAACAACTGTCGAGCAGACGCCCACCAGACACAACACCCGTCTGGTTGGAGGATCATCCCTTTTATGTGGTGTATGAAGAACTTAACACCCTGTTCTGCAGATTGTTCTTCTAAGATGGTTTGAAACTGAACTAAAGAGGTGACAGTTAATATAATATTATGCCTCTTTATGGAACAAGACGCGGTGGCAACCACAAAACCGTTTTTTAATTTGAGCAAAAAGATTTAAGGCCAAAATTTGGAATTTGGATTGAGAGAGGCTTTTTTTGCTCCTTCACATAATACATACCTGCCAAACAATGGGCTTGGATTTCTGTCCCAGCAGCGGCAGTACATTTGTCATGAAGTACGCGTGTAGTTCGCTGGTCCGACTCATATTGTGCTTATTCATGAATTTTAGAAGCTCAGGGTTTGATGCCCTGAAAACAGTGGTATAGGTATAGTATTGATATCTATTTCAGGTTTGTTAGCACGAGGAAATTTTTTGTTTTGCTATAGACTGCCCAGTCCCATTTTAACTTGGCAGATTTCACGTTTCTAGGATAAAGCCGGCCGGACAGAGGGGCGAAGATAGTCACACTGGGTGAAGACGGCCGTCGTAAACGAGCCAGGCCCAAGAAACGCTGTCGTCACGATCTGGATTAATTCCAGATTGGACTGAGAAGGCAATTACCAAACGAACTTGGAAAACCACGGGGGAGGGTTTTGCCCAGCAGTAGGACAGCGTGGGCTGATTAAAAGAAAATAGTATTAGTCGTTTTTGGGGAGCGATTCGCAACATTCGGGAAAACCAACTAATGCCTATACCTAAAACAGTAGGAACAGGTATTGCAAAAGGTAGTCGAAACTACTTATAACACTTGCATGGGGTTCCGACTTCCGATGCTGCAATATCTTGCTCTTTAATGGTTTAGGAATAACATAGTTAACAACATTTAGCACTTGTTGAGAAGTACATCCTAGTGTGCTTGGCTATAGTCAGTCACCCTGCCTTTTCCAGTTAAGTACAAAGAACATTTAAGACTTCAAACCTAAAAAAAAGAACACAATTTAATGGGTAATACAATGTAGACATGTATGTACCTAATCTACAGAAACTCACCAGCAGTCCATTTGAACTTCATCGCCTCCCAGGTGGAAATATTTATCTGGGAACCGCTCCTGAACTTCACGGAACAGATCAGCGATCAGTTTGTACGTAATGTTCTTTGTCGGGTCCATTGGTCCCAAACCAACCACCTTACCGTGCTGATAGCATTTTGTTAGGATCCCTGGATATGCGACGCCCCAAGATCTTGTGTGTCCTGTCAAAAATAAATAAAAAAGCTTTTATTTTCTGATAGCATAGTAAAGGCAGGAAAATGGTCATGGGTCTTATAATGTTACTAGGTATAAAGAATTGCTAGTAGACACGATTAATATTAAACAATATTATCCGATAAAGAATCTGCTAAATTCTATAGACAACCATAAGTGAAAAACGTAGCAAGAGGGACCGGGACGTTCAATGTATTGCACATGTAAGTGAAGTGCTACTAACGTTAACATAGTTTTAGTTTTCATTATGACATGTTATCTATGGGTCTTTGTTACCTGAAAATGAATGGATTTTGTTATTCCTATTATTAAATAATTATACCAAACAAATATTACTAAAAAATAACTACTAGGTATGTAGGTAGGAACCTAATAGGACCCTTTTTTGTGAAGGTGGGAAATCATTAAATAACCCCTCCCGCTCTTGGGCAGAGCGAAAGGGAGTGTCCGACTTCTACTGACTAAAAACCACCCATGTTCCTTTGTAGCCCTTTATGTCTAGGCCGCGGTATCTCTTACAACAACCAGCAGTACCGACGGGACCTAATAGGACCCTTAGGCGTTAAAGGACACCATCGCATCACAGTATAAAATATGGTTCGTCCTCGTATCGCAGTCATCCGGAAACGTGCCCAGATGGCTGGTAACCTTGCCTGCCAAAAAACGCCGGGACATTGGCCAATCGTGGCAGGAAGCACGGAGCTTCAGCGAATATGATACAATATATATTTTTTATGATAATAGGGTAATTAAAAATAAACTAGCTAGTTAAATAATTTTACTAGTAATAATTTTTTTATCGTAATTACTATGATTCAGGCGTAACAATTTCCTGTGGAGTGCGATAATGTTAGTTTAATAATTTTATCTGATTACTTTGTAAGTATGTGCAATTGTGCAGCTGCGACATCGTTTATACATTAAAAACACTATTATACGTAAGTAGGTAGGTACTTACATTTACAAACAAATAAAAAACATCGTATTAACAGCCCTCATAGTACTATTCTAGTTATTCCATATTTAACTATTATCGAATGAATATGAATGTGGATGGGTAGGTATGCTTTTATGAGTAGAAGAAGACCAGAGAAACGATGGATGAACTGTGTTAAGAATGATATGGCAAAAGAGGTGTCTCATGAGGTGACGAGAAATAGAGAAGTATGGAAGAAGAAGACACTGCGCGAACTGCAAATGAATTGGGATTAGGGCAAGACAATGGTGATGATGAAGAAATTCTACTCTAAAATTATACGTGGCAAATATGCAGTTGTGAAAGTACTTAGATATCAAAGGATTTTATAGCGCAAATTCCTAATATAGGGAATCGGACAAACAAAACTAATTAGCCCGTCAGATAGTCTATTTCCAAAACATATTGAAAACATTTTATTTTTCACACACTTAAACAAAAAATTAAGACGATACAGTGCTTCGAAAACTAGTGAACTCCTCGAAAACGTCATATGTCAGAAAAAAAGTAACCTACAAATGACGTCACAATACCCTCATGATCTTTAAGGCGTTTTGTCTCCGTCAATTTTTATTAATTAAAAACAAAATAAAAACGTATCTAATATTTTTCGATAATCTAACTGACTAATTAGAATCAATTTTTTTGACCCAGTCCGATCTCCTAATAGGTATATTATGAAACAAAGTCTTCCACCGCGTCTGTCTTCACGATAAACTCAAAAACTTCTGCATCGATTGGAATGCTGTTTTCACCAATGCAGTATTTGCATTGCCAGCGGGCGATACATCGAGAAGTCTATCGCCGTCGCATCGCACGGCCCTCATGAGTGGCAGGTGAGACCGGACATCGCCAAATGAGCTTGGAGCCCGGGGGCGGGCTGCGCTGGATGGGTTGCGAACACAGAACAAATAAAAGAGGTTCTTTTATCTGTTCTGTGGTCGCGAACGTCAAGCGTAGCAGTTCTGGTGGCCCTTCCGATGTCCCAGGCGACAGTAGGTTCACGGCGGTGTTTTTAGTGGGTGCCAACCCTACGGCTTTGTTGGGGCATTGGTAATTATTGCCAACTAGGCTTAGTTTTGGTAGATAAGGACCCCCTTATCCACAGTATAAATATCTAGACAGACCTACCCAGGTCTGTCTAGATTTATACTGTGGGTTGTGCGTTAGGCATTTTTCAACGCTTTACAAAAAAAAATAGGGTTAGAACACATAGAACAGTGACCTGATGGTCACTGGTTAGGATAAGTTAGAACAGTGACCATTAACAACCAAACCCCCTCTATTGTTGGAAATGATCTATTGATCCTCTATTGATGAATGATGATATCTGGAAATAATTTACTTTTATAGGATAAAAAGATAATTTTACTTAAATACCATTTTCGGTACAATCATAATTTGGAGTTAGTTGCTTTAAGTAGGATTACTTTTTGTTTTTTTTTTGGTTCTGGGTGATTTAACTTTTGTGTTTGTATAAAGGATTCATATATTTTTGTAATCTCCTTTTAAAACCCTTTATTTTGATACCCGATGGAAATGGAAATAGTTTTTTTTCAAATCCGCGATATGGCCCCCAAAATCCACAATTTTTCTTTGTTTTTTAATTATAATGTAGCCAGTGACACTCGCGCCATCAAGACGAATCTAACGACGTATATTTTATTCAAATCCCTTACGGGCTACATACATTCACGCCAAACACAAAACCCTCCTTTTGGGCTTCGCCGCAGTCGGGTAAAAAGGGTATAGTTGTGTTACTTTATCTGTAACTCTTTACTTTTAAATGATGGGTGAACAAGTGTCCTATAACGAAGCTCTGAAAGGCACTCGTTCTCTCTGTCATTGCTATTTTTTGTTGTCGTAGATCAAATTAGAAACCTTCTAGTTACGGAGATATTTGGGGTCCAAATTCCAACTTTTTCCAAGTCGTAACTTCACTTTGAATACAACCAACGTATGTACAATGTTTTGGGTGCGAGCGTTAAACGTGACTTTTCACTCCAAAAAGAGAAGCAGTATTTTTTGGGTAGAGTTACTTAGTTTGATGTACAGAATGCTGTGTTGGCGGTTTCATGAATGTTCCGTTTACACTTTGTAGTACAGACGTCAGCACATCCTGCAGATCAAGCTACTCCAACCACTGAAAATTATTTTATACATTTTACGACACAACGTTATCGCGACAGCATGAGCTTCAAGGTTAATTGGACAAAAAATACATTTTATATTAGCGTGATGTGCTGGCGTCTGTACATGTTACTAACTACGTTTATCTTATTTAGGATCTGCTTACCAGGAACGTCGAATTCTGGAAGGACTCTTATTCCCCTGTCTCTTGCATAAGTAACAATCTGGTTTATGTTCGTCTTTGTGTAGATCATTGAAGGGTCGTAAGCACCTTGCTCGCTGTAAACAGTTTTATTTTAATAAATATCCATTAATATCCAAAGTAAACATGCCTACAATTAAATGCGTTTTGTTGCATTAGCATAGGAATATTGAGTAAAATTAGAAGCTTCAACGATTGGAGATCAAACAAACACAACGAAGAACCCCTGTATCGCACTTTTGAAGTTAATTTGTTACTGCTTCATGTCAATGTAAAGAATAATTGTATATGAGAAATAAGTTAGAAAATCGTCCTTTGTAGAATATCAAGGATTCTGGCGTGTTTACGCAGTTCTTTGGTTACCTTAGCTGCGGGAATTTCTCGCTCTGATACGGGAAGCTCTGGTCATCCACAATGTGCCAGTGCAGAACGTTCATCTTGTTCATTTCCATCGCATCTAATGCTTTGAGAATGTTCGGTACTGTGAGATAATGTCTCGATGTGTCGATCAGGAGTCCACGATACGTGTATCTCGGGAAGTCGACGATTTGCGTCGTGTTGATGAGTACGTTCTGCAACCAGCAAATGCAGTTATAACTTCCATTCGTCATAGAATTTGTTCTAAATCCCGTAGTTACACAAAATATCTTACTTTATAATCATTAGAAAAATATAACAATTGCGCGAAAGTCTCCATACCCCTCAGAATGCCCCATATTGAATCACTTTTAAGGGTCGAAACTGCAGAAACGTTTAGGCTGTCTGAAAAATGATATTGTCAAAATTAGATAAATCAATAGTAATAATTGATTATCAATAATAATAATAATAATTGTTTTAAATAATTTTTAAATGTTTTTTTTGTGAGTTGTATAGGAAATATTTAAAAATGTAAATTTTATGTGAGTAAATAAATAAAGGACATAATAATTGTTAAATCAATCTATATAATATATGTATATAAAAATTAATTGCTGTTCGTTAGTCTCGCTAAAACTCGAGAACGGCTGGACCGATTTGGCTAATTTTGGTTTTGAATTATTTGTGGTAGTCCAGGGAAGGTTTAAACGGTGAGAAAGTAGTAGGAAGGCAGGCATGGTAGTAGTTAGGGTAGTAGGTAGGGTAGTAGGTAGGGTAGTAGGTAGGGTAGTAGGTAGGGTAGTAGGTAGGGTAGTAGGTAGGGTAGTAGGTAGGGTAGTAGGTAGGGTAGTAGGTAGGGTAGTAGGTAGGGTAGTAGGTAGGGTAGTAGGTAGGGTAGTAGGTAGGGTAGTAGGTAGGGTAGTAGGTAGGGTAGTAGGTAGGGTAGTAGGTAGGGTAGTAGGTAGGGTAGTAGGTAGGGTAGTAGCTAGGGTAGTAGCTAGGGTAGTAGGTAGGGTAGTAGGTAGGGTAGTAGGTAGGGTAGTAGGTAGGGTAGTAGGTAGGGTAGTAGGTAGGGTAGTAGGTAGGGTAGTAGGTAGGGTAGTAGGTAGGGTAGTAGGTAGGGTAGTAGCTAGGGTAGTAGCTAGGGTAGTAGGTAGGGTAGTAGGTAGGGTAGTAGGTAGGGTAGTAGGTAGGGTAGTAGGTAGGGTAGTAGGTAGGGTAGTAGGTAGGGTAGTAGGTAGGGTAGTAGGTAGGGTAGTAGGTAGGGTAGTAGGTAGGGTAGTAGGTAGGGTAGTAGGTAGGGTAGTAGGTAGGGTAGTAGGTAGGGTAGTAGGTAGGGTAGTAGGTAGGGTAGTAGGTAGGGTAGTAGGTAGGGTAGTAGGTAGGGTAGTAGGTAGGGTAGTAGATAGGGTAGTAGGTAGAGTAGTAGGTACGGTAGTAGGCAGGTACTTAAAAGGGCATTGCAACGCATGCCGGGTACAGCTAGTAATTTAATAGATTTGTGGAATAAAGAACGGCAATCTGGCCGTATTACTTACTTATAATGGATTGACGGCACGGTTGGCGCAGTGGCTGAGCGATTGTGTATTTGAGTTTAAAATTTTAACTGTTTGTTTAACGCACCCACGGTACAGGAGAAATTCGTTGTGTGGAGAAAAGTTAAAAAAAAAAACTTTTTCATGTGTCGATCATTTGGTATTAATTTCTATAATTATATTCTTGTATTTCATAGCAATATTTATTTTTGACTGGGTTTTACCCGCGTAGTGGTCGGAAAGCACACATGCGAACAGAAAGGCAGGAGGTACTTGTACCTACACCTAATTTCAACGAAATCGTTCAGCCACACACATTGTTGTCACCGTTATAACACTTATAATTATAACATAAATATATATGTATGGATATGAATTTCGTGAACGAAAGTAAAAGTGTCAAGTGTACTATCCTATCAATAGTTATCAATGTTGCAACCAGGCAGAAAACTATTTATGTGTAACGAACCATTACAATATGTGCGCACACGCCGCGCTTGAGAGCGAATCTAACAAACGACGAGCCGCGCGCGGCGAAAATGTTGCATTCTGTTTCTACAGATCTACTTGCCCATTTTCAAAACTGCAGAAACCACTACTCACCGATTTTTAAAGGTTATGTGTTTGTTGGTTGGAAAGTGATAGGAACTATATTACGAACTGTAGAATTTGAAAATCTATGAACCAACGCTGCGGCCTTCAGTTAGTCGTTGCCAATCTCATCCTGTCAAATAGTGTATCATCGCCCATATCAAACTCAGTGTTAATGTGAAGCCCCGGCTCAAGATCTACCGCAGCTTCTGTCCCAAATTAAAAACGAAAAGACGCACAATTATAGGTACTTACATTTCTCATCCATATCCAAGTGTGGGTTGGCCTCGCATGGTCTATCGAGGTCTATTTGCAGTACCTCCAGCGTCCCCTTGAAGTCAGGACTCGTGTCCACAGAGTGAGACTCCACATGTTTCGATACTTTCTTGGAATGTTTCCATGCTATGTGGTGGGTGTTCCTTAACACGACAGTGTACCGCTCTATGGCATGTTTTAATATGTCGCAAGTCTTTCCTTGTTCCTGATGAAATATTTGAATTTAGTGATTAATTTACTTTGGTTATTGTGGTTCGTTAAATGTTTTCCTTAATAACAGGACAACACAACAATTAATGTTAACCTAATCTAAATATAGTTTCTTATACCTACCCATATGTTATTGGTAGTGTTTCTTATTAAATACATTAATATAATAGGTTCATTATTTTACAAAAGTAGGTACCTACTTCATTTTCATTTTAGTAATAAACGGCTCTTGTTGTAATATTGGCGTAAGCTTTATCCCGCCCGCGCCCGGGTGGGAATATCGAATATTGCCTGTGTTGCATACACCGGCCCGGGTATGAAGTTGACATGAGTTGCATACTTACTCGTCGATCCCGTGTTGAGTAAGTACATCTTTATCCTCAGTTCGCGGGAAAAACTTGAGACACACAACACGAGATAGAATCCGATCAAAAGCAAGGATTTTGTAGGGTATTGTGCACTATGTCCGCCGCACTCGAGTGAAGATGTTGGACAGGTGCTGAGTTGGCGAAAGAGCAGAAGTTCACAGTTCTACTGGATAAAGGAACCGTATAGGCACAATCTCGTGAATAAAGTTTTAAGTTATGGCGTGGAATGATGGCGATATTTGAAACTATCTGTGCTATTCATATATAGTGTATTATCTATGGTGCTATTGTCATGTTGGCAGATGCAGTCTGCTATTGATTTAATAGCAATGCGATGCGATCTTTTTGATGAAAGCATTTTTAATAATGTAAGTATTCAATTTCGAATGACATTTAGGGTAAGTTGGGGAACTTGGGGACAATTACTATGACTATTGAGCTATTTGTTAGTACATCTGTGGGTGCTACTAACGTTCAAATAAACCGTACCTTGGTACAGTCACGAGCACTAATATGTATACACAAAGCAACTTTTAGAGTAATTTGAGTAAGTAATTTTCTGTTATTGGGTTAATTAATGCTTTAATTTTTCACGAACATAGCATTTTGTAAGTCATAATTTTACGAAATAACGTAACGTAAACCGTTATTTCACAAGAAAAATTTTTTTGCAAAAAAAGGAACCGACTTCCAAAAACACACAATAAAATATCTAAAATTACTTTACTTTCGGAAGTCGGTGACTTTGTTTGTTTCATTGACATGTTTGCCTTATTTTATCGTTTTAGAATACACAAACTCTTGTCATTATCATGAATCAATAATTTTAAATTGTAACTAGAAGTTACTGAGGACATCATGTCAACAAAGGACAGGAGGAAAAAAAACCTAAACTGGGTCTTTTAATTCGGATTTTAATTTTAATTTCAATTTTAATAGTGTTTTTAATTTGACTTATGATTCCGATTTTAATTTTGTTTAATTTACATTTTAATTCTGATTTCAATTTTGTTAGTACTGTTTCGGTGTGTTTTTGTTTGTTTTTCCGTAAATGATGGTTTTGTATATAGATAGCTAACATATCTAACTAAATTTAATTTTAGTTATGTAGGTACCTATTTAAATATTAATATTTAATTATAGTTCAGTGCTTGTGGCACATTTAATTTGTTTATGGGGCATGCGGAGCAGGCAAATCTGTAGATAATTAATTGCTACACTAACCTTAGATATTATATACTTACTACTAACTTTAAATGTTATCAGTGTAAACAATTGTTGGTTGGCCAATAAAGAAAAATGAAAAATAAAATTTGTAGTAACAACAAAAAACTTAAGAAATAACTCAATATGCTATCAAATTTCTAACCTATTATTTAAAAACCAACTTCAAAAACACAAAAAGTGAAAAAAAAACAAAATCACAAAAAAGGGAAAAAAACTTCAGAAAAAAAAACAGTTTCCGAAGTCGGTGACATCGTTTTTTTTTGTCACCGACTTCAGAAGCTGTTTTTTTAAACTTTGTGGAGTAGTTCCTTCCATAAGCAGCTCACCTAGATAACCTGAATGAATATAACCATTTAAGTATACTTCCTAATAATATTTTATTAAGAAATTATCCTACAACTCCTAACCGTTAAGGAGTTGTACCTTCCATCATCAGCTCATCAACATAAGGTGACTGCTAGATGCGAATACTTGAAAATCTTTAGAAAAAGCAGGAAACACGTAATACGTCCCTATAAAATTTGAGGGTGGCCCTAGCTAGATTTCTGTGGGATGCCATTAATATCATCAGGTTAACATAATAACCTGAAAGAATACAACTAGCGTCCTTAAGTTCGTATAATATTGAAAGATTTTTTTTCAACTCCTAACCGTTGAGGGGTTGTACCTTCCATCATCAGCGCAGCCACAAGAGCGCAAATACATGAACAGTTTTAGAAAATATATGGAAAACGTAAGAAGTGCCTATAAAATTTGAGAGTGCCGTCGATTTCCCTGAAATCCTGTCATCAGATCCTGACTTGGTGACAATAGAACCATCTCTGGAATACCTGTACTCTTTCGAATTAAAAAATAATTTTGAAAACGGTTCATTACTGACGGAGATATACGATAAGTCGATATATACAAAAAAAACATACAGACTAATTGAAAACTTCCTCCTTTTTGGAAGTCGGTTAAAACATTTTTGTTTAGGTACCTACGAAAAGTCAAACGAACTAGGTAGGTATGTATCCCCGGGGTGCGAAAAAAAATCGATATTATCTACAAAGGACAACCATGTTAGTACCTACATCCCAAGTTATTTAATGGGTACAAAAGTAAACATATTTTTTATTATTGGGCTGGCCTCTGGCATGCATTTTAATTTAAGGTATAATATGCTCATTTTTTCACTTACCGTAAACTTAAAAACAGAGGGAGATAGTTTAAAAAAAGTCTGTTCTTTTGTTTCCTGTTGAGGTTTTGGCCACACTTCCCCTTTCGTCGGTGGAAATGATGGGCCAGGATTAACGACAAGCCTACTGGCCACAAAAAATACGCAAAGTGCGTTAAAAAAAAGAAGAAGCCGTAACATTTTCGCGGTAAATTAAGTGTAACCCGTTCTGTGCCCGTACGATCTGCTTGACAGACCGGACTATACTGTTATTATTTTTAATGAGTTGTTTGTTGTCATTATTATGTAGGTACAGCCACAGACTGAGCAAATAGTATGTCAGCAAATTATTATTAAGAGATTACGTCCTCTAATCGTCCGTAACTATACAATAATTCAATAACCCTAGAGTTTTATAAATCAACGATCGACACTGAAACGTTAACCCTCAGACCAATAAGGTTAACCTTAAAAAATGTTCATGTAATTCATTGTATCCTGCGATTTCATTATTTTAAGATACTCTTAGAAAAAATAAGTTATTTGGTGCAAAAATCAAGTACTTAATAACTATTAAATTTGTTATTGCTAGCTAGTGGCTGGGTACCTACAATGCGAATTCAAATAATTTGTGATAGTAAAAAAAAAGAATTGTATTAAGAAAACAATTTAATTTTGCCCACAACCAAGAATTGGGTATTCAAATCATATTATTTTAGTCCGGTTTTATAATTAAAAATAAATGTAGAAAATCTATTAGAAAAACTAACAACGAACTTTAATCACTAGTACTAAAATTACATTACTATCATAGCGTCGGTGTTGCTATGATAATAATGTACTTGTCAGTTGTCACTGTCATCAGATTGTCATTCATATTTTCCTTTTTCAAGTCCACTTTCACTTACAGATTGTTTGGAGGGAAAAAGTGTTAAATATACGTACCTATTGTTTATTTGTGTAACATTTACGTATATTGTCTCATGCCGCGCGTATAATAATTTTAAAATGAGGCGTCGGGACGAAAAGTTTCCTGACAATGGCTTTGAAGCCTGGGGTGGATATATGCAAGCTAAAATTGCAAAATTAGAAGAGCAATTTTGTGCTAAAGCTGGAAAAGAAGAAACACTGTCCGATATTTTCAAAGGAGTGAGTATTTTTGTCAATGGATTTACGATACCTTCTGCAGATGAATTAAAAATTATTTTGGCAAAGCATGGAGGAATCTATCACACTTATCAAAAAAGTAACGATTTTATAATAGCCTCCAATTTGCCTGATACAAAAGTAAAAAATATGTCTCTAGTAAAAGTTGTAAAACCTGAATGGATAACTGATAGCATAGAATCTAATTGCTTGCTAGACTATAGAGACTACTTGCTGTTTAAAAACTCAAGAACTCAAAAACAGCTTAACTTTAAGAAAGTTATTAAAAATAATGATCCTTTTGAGGCTGAAAACAAGTTCTCTAAAAATGAGAATAATAAAATATGTTCAGCCAAGAACTATGAAGAGCAACCAATTATTACAGAAACAGAGTTTCCAAACAGAACGGAACATAGCTCATTCTTAACACATGCAGGAGCATCTTCTTCTAGCATTAATGCATCGGACATAACAAATGTGAATAATTTAATAAAGATGGATTCCAAACAATCAAAACAAAACTTGGGTATTGTAACAAAAACTGCTGCAGATCCAAACTTCATAGCAGAGTTTTACAATAATTCTAGGCTTCATCATATTTCACAATTAGGGGCATGTTTTAAGCAGCATGTGAATGATTTAAGAGAAAATAGTAACTTGTTATTTCCCGCTCGAACAGAATTAAAAAAAAATTCTTTAACAAGAAATGATTTCTCTAATTTATCCCAGTTAAAATTTGAGAAAAATAAAGTAATCATGCACATTGACATGGATTGTTTTTTTGTATCAGTTGGTTTACGCAATAGACCTGATCTCCGAGGTAAACCTGTAGCTGTTACTCACTCTAAAGGAGGACAGGGTAGGCCTCAAAGACCTGGTGTTGATAGAAATATAGAATTTGGCCTGTACAAACAGAAGCAAGCCAAGAAACTAAGAAAGGCAACTGGAAAGCCAGAAGATGAAATTGTATTTGAAAGCAGAGTAGACAACATTGCTGATGAGGATGATAAATTTGGTTCCATGAGTGAAATAGCTTCATGTTCATATGAAGCCCGAGCTAAAGGTGTAGGAAACGGTATGTTCATGGGTGCAGCTTTGAGATTATGTCCCGATTTGCAAACAATACCCTATGACTTTGAGGGCTACAAAGAAGTTGCTTACACTTTATACAACACTATAGCCCAATATACTTTAGATATTGAGGCTGTATCATGTGATGAAATGTATGTAGATTGTACTGATCTGTTGACAGATATGAACATTAATGTTCAAAGTTTTGCAACTATGCTTAGAGAGGAGATTAAAAGTAAAACTGGCTGTCCATGCTCTACAGGATTTGGTGGCAACCGCTTACAAGCTAGATTAGCCACAAAGCGGGCCAAACCTGATGGGCAGTTCTTCCTCACTGAAGATCTAATTGAAGATTTTATTTATGAAATAAAACTAAGAGATTTGCCTGGTGTAGGTAGACAGACTGCCCAAAAATTGGAATCATTAGGCCATGTCACCTGTGGATCACTACAAAGCTTAACATTAGCTACCTTAAAAAGTCAGTTAGGAAATAAGAGTGGGGCTCAACTATTTGATCAATGTCGTGGCCGTGACCCAAACCCTCTTACTTTTCACACTGTAAGGAAATCAGTTTCAGCTGAAGTGAACTATGGAATTAGATTTGAAAACAACAATCAATGTTTTGAGTTTTTGAAACAATTATCAGCTGAGGTTCACTCAAGAATGCAGCAATTTAAAGTTTTAGGGAAATGCATAACTTTGAAACTGATGGTTAGAGATGAAGAGGCTCCTGTAGAAACAGCAAAATTTATGGGCCATGGTTTCTGCAATGTTATCAATAAATCAACTTCATTGAATAATGCCACAAATGATATTGAAGTTATAACTAAGGAAGTCATTTCAATATGCAAAAAGCAAAATATAGATCCTACAGAAATGAGAGGCATTGGCATTCAGATAACAAAATTGGAACCAATAAATAGCAAACCTGCAAAAGGAGCAATAAATAAGTTTTTATCCAGCATCAAAACTGTTACAAAGGAATCCAGACCTGGTACTGATATGTCTCACATAAAAACAGAACAAGCTTCTGCTAGTGGTGATTCCAGAGTTATACATGAGAAAAAACCCAGTACTTCTAGAAAATCCAAAGTTACTATACAAAGAAAAAAATCTCCCGTTATTGCATTGAAATCCCCACCAGGAAAAAAAAGGGGAAGACCTCCAAAGAAAAATCTACAACCCTATACAAAAATGGTAATAAATACATTTCTTCATGGGGATAATGTAACAAAAGACTTGCCATATCAGGACCCAATGATAAAAGAAGAAGTTCATAGAGAAGCACCACCAAGACTGGAAAAGCCTAAAGGGCTGTTGGGTCTTCCATGGGACAAAGTCAGGAAGTTATTAAGGGCATGGCTAGAAAGTGGCCAGACTCCACTGCAGTGTGATATTGATATGATTGTAGCATACTTACAAGAAATGGTAGTCAATAAGAATACAGAGAAGCTGTTTGTTTTAATGAATTTTATAAGAAGGATGACCAAAGAAATCGGAAGTAGTGACTGGTTGCAAGTGTATGATCATATATCTGAACAAGTACAAAATGCTATGATTGCTGTATATGGTAAAAGGTTGTTTATCTCAGATTAAGATAAAATTGTAAGAATGTAATAAAGGGTGTAAAAGTACCCTTAACGCAAACGAAGGGCATTTGTTCTCCCCACTACTGCGATAATTTTTTTGTTCTAGACCATACCTGGGAGGGAACCCCCTAGTTCCAAAGTATTCACAGCTGTTTTTGTAAATACTAGTTTTCCAGGTTTAAATACCTCATAAAGTGGTAGATCTTATTTTATAAATACATGTTTAGGTTAGACACCAGTAAAAACTTTACTTAAATTACCTTCATGACCAGTTTACTATTCAAAGCATCCATTAGCACAATGTTTTAAGAGTGCTACATTGAGTTTTACCGTAAAATGTGATTTTCCACCCCAAAAAAAGTCTTAGTTTGATGTACAGAATGCTTGGTTGACGGCTGTGTGAAGGGTTCTTATTCTTATCTTTATGGGGTTCAGGTTTCCGCACTTAGTCCTTGAAGTGGACCATTGTGCGTGAGCCATGGTGGCCGATTACTTACTCCGACCAGCCCACCTCCCTCCAGAAGCAGCTCAGACTTCCCGGTCTCCTCAGGACATCCGCAAGGGATCTCGGTGTTCCATATTCGTGAGGAGACCTCCTCACGAATCTTGGTAACGCCTGTGCACTCAAGGAGCACATGCGCTACCGTTTCCTCCGCCTTTATGCATGCTCTGCACAGGCGACTGTCAGTGATACCTAGGTTGTGGAAGTTATTATTTAGTGAACAGTGTCCAGTGATGGTCCCCGCCACCAGACGCAGGCTGTCTCTGTCCAGGCGCTGAAGGCGCCTGGTCAGCTTTATATCCAGCGATGGCATAGCTTCCTTGGATTGCCTACATCCTGGTGTCGAGGCCCACCATTTCTCCGTTTGTATTCGAGTGTGATCTTTTAATTAGCTTCTTAGCTGCATGAAAGGGATGGGCACAATGGGTTCGGGTCCGTAGGGTTTTGTGCTGGATCGTCTTCTGGCAAGTTCGTCAGCCGCATCGTTTCTAAGTCCGCTGTGACCTCTAATCCATTGTAGCGTTACCGTGTTGTGATTTAGTACCGTGATTCTTTCTAGGGCCTTGTGGCATTCTAGTATCAGTCTCGACGTGATCTGATTGCTCTTTAGGGATTGATAAGATTGTGTGAAGGGTTAATTTTTTTACATCCTGTATAATACTGTGATATTTATGAATAAAACTAAATTTTCATACAATAAATCCATTTATTTATCATTTTGATACTATTTCCTAGGTCTATTAAGATGAAAAAGAAAAACATATCGCTACATTATAATTTTGCGTCAGACGAAATTATTATGATTTTGTAAACTGAGGGCCTGTGCTAAAAATTGCTCATGCAAATGTAAAACAAAGTTTCAGGTAACTATTAAAAATTTGGCAGCTGCAGAATCAAAAACATTTCTAAATTGAATTAACTTTGGCACTACAAGTACCAAAAGACTAAATATCTACCAGAAATAATCGATGTTTACGTATTCACATGGTTCCTATTAATTTTAGGATTATACCTAAAAGACACTTTAGGTATACTTCTTATTTCGAAATGGCAGTTAGTATCACTATAATCACTTTGACAACACCTTTTATAGTTGAAAGAAAGATGCTGAGTAAGAACGATTATGGTAGGATGCAAAGATAATGTCACATATATGTTTGATTAATCTCAGATTCTGAAATCCAAAATTTACTATCACAGTTACGTATTGCAAATTAAAAAAAAAGAAGATATCATATCTTGTCATGTAAAAATATAATTTATTATAATTTACTTGATAATTTAGTAAGTATTAAAATATGATTCAAAGTTCTCAGAAAGGCAGTTGGTAATCGTGCTATTTAATATGTAAGTCAGTAAATAAAAATAGTTTCAAGCTCAAAGCTTGCAATAATTCTTAATTCTTAAAACTAAATGCTTTGTGACAACGGTTGACATTCCCTATTATTATATTATTTTGCGATATTAGGTAGGTATTTCTAAAATAAACCACATGGAAAAAACAGAAATAATTTCTTACAAAACATAAAACTCATGGTAGGTAGTCATGGTACCATGTAAGTACCTACAGTATAGTACATAAATGTTAGTTAGACGAACAGTATCACGAAAATACATATGAAATGGCATTTTTAGGCAAAACGTTCACTATTACCTATTGCATGTCAGTTGCACCTCTGTGATATTGACCTGGCATATTTTCTAATGTTGGAAAAAGTATTGCAAGTATTGTTGTATCAAGTAAGACTGGCCTATCCTCAGTCTTGGTTCCTCGAGGTAGGAATACGTGTTATATAAGTAGTAGGTATGTATTTGAAATGCAGCCGACATGAAATTGTTGGTCGTCTCACGCGGTCGAGTTGGCTGAGATCGAGTGCTTCAGCTTCGAGTCTATGATGATCTCGTCGCCTGATCTGATGTTGTACGAGTACAGCTGCTTAGTAGGGTATTTCATCTCCTCCGGACCCTGAAAAGGCTAAGGAATAATGTAAACTGTTAATCGCAAGAAAAAAAGCGTTTTACAATGTTAGTGTAGCGGTAAAATACAAAAAGTGGGGTGAAAAAAACTCAACATGCTTATTCGGTGGTAGAGTTAAATCAAAAAACTGAAATATATTTTCCGTAGGGTTGTATGGATAGTTAGTTGGTTCCTACTTAAGTGATTTCTTAAAAACTTAGGTGCATCGTAGTGCACCTATTCCCTTTTCCATGCAAGTTGAAATACGGTATTATTTACCTGTGAATCCCGAAGCTCTTGATCAACATAAAAGAGTCTCATTTTAGATGCAGGGAAGCCAGCCATCCTCTCTAGTCTCGCCTTCAGGTCAGAAACAGTTCTAGAAATGAAATAAACACCTATTTAAAACAAAATTATCAACAAGATTAATTATATCTAAGGTTAGGTACACTTCACAGTACCTGCTAGGGCTTGATTGTTAGAAAGAGTGAGAAAGGGATTCATATTTCTTTTGCAAAAAAGCGATGGTTTTAATCGTTCTGTGTACTTAATTAAGTAGAATATTAATTTAATACTAGCCTGTAAACGTCGACGGTGCGCACTTCGCTGTTGTCTCCACAGGTGAAGGTGATCTGCACACGCTTTTCGGGCCTCAAATCGATCGACACTAGAGGGTCCAGCTTGCCATGGACGCCCACCAACTCCCAGTATCTGGAAAATCAGGTACCAAACGGAGCCATTAACTTTGGCCAGTAATTTGCGGTTAACTGACATGAAGCAATGCACCTATTAACTCCCCCAGGTGCAATTGCTGTAAAAACTGAAGGTACTTCACAGGAATTCAGAGAATTAAAAAACAGAGGTGAACCAATTTTGGTTTATTGTAATGACATTGAAAAAAAAAGCAAGGACAGTAAGGTAGACGCCTGATAAAATTCTTATAGCTAAATCTTCTTGACTATGAATTGCGATGAATTAACTGAAACCAACTGCTGTTTTAACGAATACAATGGAAATGATTAATTGTCCTGCCAAAGAAGATACTACTAACACTCGAAGATAAGAGATGGTCCGGGGCGAGAGAGAATGGGACGCCGTCGCCTCTTTCTGCGAAGCAGTGATGCTAGCGAACAGGGTGGCGGAATGTGAAAGGGAGAGAACCTCTCGTCCCAGCCACCGCGGGAGACGCTCCGGGCGTCAGAGGCCACGTGATGGCTTCCGGACACCCTAGGTGCGGGCCTGTGGACGGTAAGTAATGGTCTTGCTCGCTGTCCGTCCGTCTTATGACGACGACAGACCGTGTCGGCTGCGCGTTCGTGTTCCACGCGCGCCTCAAGGGCCGACACCTGTCGGGGCTGCGGGTTTTTCGAAAGAGATACCGTGGTCTCGGCACAAGGGCTAAGAAGGCACATGGGTGGTTTTTAGTCAGTAGAAGTTTGAGACTCCCTACAGCTCTGCCCAGAGCGGGAGGAGTCATTTTATGATTTTCCACCCATCAAAAAAAGGTGGTCAACTTCGCACATAGTAAGAGTGTGAAAACAAACCGGGTTTAAGCTCAAACCTGCCTGGAAGGAGTAGGTAAGCAAAAGATTGGTTGATAAAACATAAAAGCCATGATTTTTCATGGGCAACACTTATGTAGGAATATACCTAGTTAAAAAAAAAATTGCAAATATGATATTCAGTTTTCAAAGTTGCCACAATGCAAACCTTGCGCGTCGTAATAGTGAAACAAAGTACAAATTGAGTGAGATTTTATGATTATGTAGATACACCTACACGCGTCTTATTAGCATGCGAATTTAGTCATTTAGGTCGGCATGTTGGCACAGAGACCTCACCTACATAAGTCCTTATTGATTGGACCTTCGGAGCGAACGTTGCAATTTAGAAGGACATTGCTGTGCTGCATTATATGATTAACTAGTGCGCGGTGCGTCAGAAATCGGGATTTCCAGAACGCGTCATGTGAGGGTCGTACTTACTTTTATTTTTAGTAGCGTGAGTGAGGCTGTGAGGTCCCAGATGGAACTAACAGAAAGTGGCCTTTACTACAGGCAGAAAACACATACCTACATAGATAGTATCCATAATTAATAGTCTGTCTCTTCTAGCCACCAATATTCACTCCATTTCAGATATCTAATACCATCGACATCATTTTAAGTCCTTTTCACATCTTTCTAAAAGAAAACATCTGTCTAGACTTTTCCCTTTACTGAAGTCAGCTTCCAATTTTACGGATGCAGACAAGACAACACCATGCCTCTTAGAAAGTTGGTAGGTACAGACCAGGCCAGGACATCAAGCTAACCAAAACTGTAAAATTTTCCTAATCAACCTTGAACTCTGTTGTTTTAACAATAAAATTGAGCATAATATATTTAAAAAAATGTGCTGGCGTGTGTACGCAGTTATAAAATAAGTAGCATATCACACCAACAACAACAACATAACATTAACAACCAACCAACCAACATCCAACCACACCAACCAACGACAACAACCAACAACGACAACGACCCAACCCCACCCACCCACCCAACACCCAACGTAACACAACAAACAACAACAACACATAATACCAACATAACAACAACACAACACAACAACATAACACAACAACACAACACAACGTAACATTTCTCACCTATCAGGTCGGTCAGACTCAGGTTTCTCCATGTAGTATCGTATGAAGGCTCTCTCAGCCGCATCTCTTTCCTCAATAGGCACAGCTCCACCACCGTTTAGGGTCCTCACGTGAGGCAGCCGAGCGACCAGCAACAGCCGCCGCTCGTGCTCTGTTGACTCGTTTCGCTCCCATAGCGGCCAGCCCTGGAAAATGCGGTGGAAAAAATCAGTATATTGACCAAATTAAATGTATTCACTACGACATCGCGACACAACGTAGTCAAAAAACATAGGCACAATGCTGGCCTATATTAACCTTAAGATGTTTCACATGTTTTTTATAATAATTAGGTACCTACCTATGTCAAGATGGGCATTGGAAGGTTTTTTTTTTTTAAATGCGGGGATTAAGTTTGGTAGTTGCATTTATTTTAATCGATGGGAAGTTCCATTGGGTACGTACTGAATAGAAAGAAAAAAGTAAGAAAACATATTTGTTTGGCACATGCCACAAGTGCACAAGACAAATAAAAAAAAAACAATTATATAAAAAATTTTATTACAAATTAAAAATATAAAATTATAAAATTAAACCCTTCATTTTGATACCCTACTCGATGCTAAAGGATTTTTTTATGTTTTGAAATACGCTATTGGCCCCCAAAATCCGTTTTTTTTTTTAATTTTAATGTAGCCAGTGACACTCGCGCCATCAAGACGAATCTAACGACGTATATTTTATTCAAATCCCTTCATCCGTTTAGGAGTTATGAGGGAACGAAGAAACGGACATACATACATACATACATACATGCATACATACACGCCAAACACATAACCCTCCTTTTGGGCTTCGCCGCAGTCGGGTAAAAATAAAACAGCCATCAGTGAGTTAGCCCAAAATGACCTTGTCTGGGACCTCCAGACTCCAGACGGGTCGGTTGTTGGATTTTGTTTCTTCGAAATAAAAACGAGACTTTTCTCATTACTATTAAATAATAAATGACCATAAATCATGCCTGTATCACTGGATAGGAGGTGAAGAAGCTAAGGAGGTTTGTTTTAAATATAAAAACTACCTCGTGAAAAAGTCATTGGAGCAATTTGTCGGGTCGTATTGATCTGGAAATCTAATTCAAAACCCTATTTCTCAATAGCTTTTGCGCTCTAACGTTCATTAGACTAAGAAAAGTTAAAAAAAAATGACGTGTTTTATAATCTTTAACAACATCCTCCTATAATCTAAAAACTATTTAGATATAAATAAACCCACGGGCCACGTCGTATTTGATAAAAAAATATTGGTAAGAACAATGATACCTACTAAATGTACAATTTCCAAACGCAGGCATTAAAACAACACGCCGATTGAATAATAAACAACAAAAAAAATATAATTGAAAAATAACGCAAAAAGATATGCCCCGGGTGAGGATCGAACTCACGACCTTAAGATTATGAGACTTACGCGCTGCCTACTGCGCCACCGAGGCCGTTGATATTAGCATCAAATTAGATGTTCAGTACATTAAGTATAGGTTTTTTTTAATCATTTCTTATCATTAATTGGTAGGTCCTTTTCACATAATCGTGTTTTGGTTGCGTCATCGTTATAAATAACGCAACAACGGAACTATTCAAATCGTCGATAAATAAATGATGTACGGTAAGTAAAATACTGTTTTATTATGTAAATATTTACCGGTATGATAACGGTATACAAAATCTGTAGTTCGTTAGAGTACACTAACTTTGTGTTTTTTTTAAGTTATTAAACTTAAAAAGTTAAAAATAAACAAAAAAGTGAAAAATAAGATTCAGAAGAAAAATCAGCTTCTGAAGTCGGTGACATATTTTGTTTGTTTGATTTCGTTTTTTTTTTGCCACCGACTTTAGAAGCTGATTTTTTACTTTTTTTGTTTTTTTTTTCGTTTTTGAAGTCGTTTTTTTTTTCGCAAAAAACTTTTATTTTTCGATTTTTAGTTGTGATATCCTATAGTTCATATACAAATATTTACAATGCATTTAACATTCAAACAAGAAACCTTCAAGATTCCCTTATTTATTGCTTTTAACTTCTAACCATTGTAACTTACGGCGTTGTGAAGGGTCCGTTTAAAATACAACCTGTAGAAACAACCATCATAATTAATTCGGAGATAATAATTATCATCATTTTGGTAGGTAGGTACAACCATACCTAGGTACTTACGTAAGTACTACAAAAATAATCCCGAAGTCACGATCTTGTAGCCACTAAAGGAGCATCGAATGAAACAAAAAGTAGTAGATTTTAATTAAATCGCATTTTGTTCCTCTCAAAGTCTCAAGGTTCCGCGAGGATCAGGTTTCCTTGTAGGGCGCACGAATCAATGCGAAGACGTTAGTTCCTAGTTCGAATGTCCTCCAGACTATTTATGATCGATTTATGTTCACGATTATGTTTTGCTAGGATTGTTAATGGGTGAAGATTCTCTCAAATTATATTGCTTCGATTTCCCATTTATAAAATGTTTAATAAGTAAACAAATGTTTTCTACTGATCGTAATTTTACAGAACTTTGAAAAGTATTAGTACCTAGTAGTAATACTACAAAATGGAGGTTGCATAGGAAAGTGGTGCTTTAACAAACAAACCTATATCTAACATACAAAATCTACTCGTATAACCCCAGCGTCCTCGAAATTAGTCATTATTCTGCTAATCATAAAGGCGACAATGACCAACAGCTCAAAAGCACTGTTCATATTCACATTGCAATCAAAATTAGATCTAACATGTAAGGACTTTGGGTTTAGTTTCTAGTATTTTAGCAGTTCTTTGTTCTCCCCTTTATGAAAGATCTTTGAGCGACCGTTCAACCTCGTCGGCCTGTTTTACCTAAAAACGGAAGGCGGAATCACCTTTGCATGTCACGGTCCCTACGGAATTTACTATTGCCGCATGTTTATGTCCTTTTTAGCGTGGAGTTACTTATTTTTGATAAGAAAAATCTTCTTAGGTCGTACATTGAGCGAGTACCTACATAATGTTTTAATGGTTTATTTATAAGAATGAAATAAGGCTTTGTTTTGTACGTATAAAGTCTATATCAGCTATACAATAATTATGCTCTTTAAAGTTCAAACATTTCTGAAACATGGAATAAATATTAATTTGAAATAAATTATCACCACCATGAGTGTTTCAATAGAAGATAGCAGTTCGGAGTCTGGATTTCTGCCTAGATGATGTCATATCATGGAGGCACTTCAGATACATACTTAATATCTTCATTTGAGTAGGTATAGACAAAGTACTCGGAATGATTTTGAGGTGATGCTTTTTTGATGATGGCCGTTATTATGAGATTACGTAATTATCATAATTTCCAGGTTTTTGTAGAATGAGTACCTACCTAATAATGAATTTATCTTTGGGTTGGAACCAGGGTGGCTTGTTTTATTTGACCCTTGCAGAATTGTCCGCTCCCCTAAAATTGTCTGACTAACATCTGACTACCCACCCACGCGGGAGCGTTCACATACGACCGTTTTAAAATTAAATAAACGGTCATAATTTTAAGTTCCGTTCCGATCGGTAACCGCTCCGTTCTGAATCATTAAATTTACGGTATCGATTTCATTGTTAGTGTCAACAGATGCATCAATATGCACACGGATACGTAGCTAATGTTGTGATATCAAACTTAATGTAATCAAGTGAAGTAGGTATTTTTTATGTGGTAATGTTTTAAGAACGCGGTAATAATGTTTCATTCTTTTTAATTAAGCAAACACTGTTGCATTCCATGAATTCGAAAAAAAAAAACAGCAGTTATCATTAGGCTAGCGCGTGATTATTACCCAAACGATTTCAAAGACCCATTAAGAATAAGCACAACGCGATAAAACCTGCTCTTACATAACAAACGACGCATAAATATATGAATATTTCCGTACGTCTACTCATTTCGATACATAAAAAAACAATACGCAATAGAGGAATAGGTATTAGTATTAACATGTTTAATTCCCATAATAAATTAAAGACAATGCTAACGACGAAGGGTCACGATGGAGTCGATGTAAACAGTACCTAGCAGTGGCTTAGTCATGGTATAATAAATAATAACTAGCCTTACTGTGAGATATCTAAGATCTAGCGTGTATAGTACCGTACCAACAAAGTACATGCTGAACGTTACAGAACAAAGAAGTAGGAAATATTTCGTACTGACTTACTTGTAATCGTAATAGTTAGAACATAATTCGAGTGTGACGTTGGAAAAACGTATTTAATGTGTCATGATTTCATGTGTGTAATTTGTAGTAATAAAGAGAAGAAGCTTCATATTACAGGTTATCTACACATCGTACACATGGCCTCGCTTTTAGTAGACTTTCCGTACAATAAAAGATCCGCAAAAACTGGTTTTGAATAGTTTTATTGGTCGTTGTGTGTAATGACCTCTTTCTAGAAGTTGTGACCTGCATAACCTGCATTATTTCTTTGTATATTCTAAGGTGAGATTGGTAAAAATTTCGAAACTGCAAAATATTTTGTCCGATCAGATGGAAGCTGCCCCCGTATCCCAAATAAAAACTTGCTAGGATTGAAATAAAAGACCCTGTCGCTTCACAACAATGGCTGAATATTTTAAAAATAGAACAAAAAGATGTAGGAACCAGAAATTGTAGTATGAAGGCAGCACTATAAAAGGGAAAGGTATTTTGGAAAGTCTCGACTGGTCTCTCCATAACTGTCGGTCTCACCCTTCCTATTTCACAACGACATTTACCGACTGATGATGTGCTATTTACTTATTAAACCAATATTTTATTCAGCTCAAGGATAAAAGGCTCCTCATGTCTTTATGACGTCACGCGTCGCACGTTTATTACGAAATGTTGACTATCCCGTCTGGGAAAGCATTACCCTATATTTCAGAAGGTCAGATAGGTAAACTAACTTCCATACCAAAATATACTTTAGAACTTGTAATTCATTCTAGTTTTCAACATGTTAGCTAGTATTAATATTCTGACGCGGAGCAAAGCATTAAAACGATAATCTGATGTTGCCATCACGGACTGCATTATTAAAACGAAACTGTTTGTGTTTTATGTAATTTACTAACATTCAGAGCTGGATTGGAAACGTGTTGAAGGAAAATGGCGACAGGATGACGCTTTTCTAAATTAAGCCGATCCCAATGTCCCCTATTTGCTGCAGGTCTTCTTTGGGAACACCAGACATGATAGAATTTCGATCAATCATAGTTGCGTACCTACCTATGTACCTCAAATGTCGCACCAATCTTTTGGCAAGTCTGTCTAGAGATTAGATCGTATTACCTTAAAAAATAGGTTAGTAGATCACTACTTCGTAATTATAAGATAGGTAGTTATACTAATTATGATTGCGGCACTATAATCAAATAGGTATCTAAGTTACTGCGGCAAAAAAATCGAATTAGCTGTTACTAAAGGGAAACTACTGCATTGCGTGCGAGGAAACTGCTTAAGTGCCCTTTACAATGTTAATATAAACACTTGAGTAATTGTCTGTAGATAGTCTTGTTTTTATCGATAACAAGCAATTTATGTGAACTGGTTTACTAGTTGCAGAAAATGTTTGTGTTTTTCAGTTTCTTTCTACTGCTTGTTGTCGTTAATATCCAATTACTTTTGAAAATACTGTTATTGGTACAAGAAGTTACGTTATCTTCCTAATAGGGCCTGCTGTCTACTACAAAATCTTAGCCTTTTACGAAACCTCGACCCCAAAAACTCGGAACTTTTCTTTTCCCTCGAAGTAGGTAACCCTTAGTCCCTAGTGAACAATAATATCCACATATAGGTACACACCTCGAACGTAATACACAAAGGAGTTAATATTAATGTTAAGTACGGATCGAGGGGACAGTTGACCTGAAACATTCTAGTAGATACCGTGGATTAATGAATTCATAGGTCACGACTCTATGGCGACGGACGTCTTGCACCAAGATATTATATTAATAACGGCCATAAAAGTAATAGCATGATTAATTTGAGAGTGATAAACGAAGACTTAATTTGGCTGTGATGTGACGGATAGCTTGAGAAAGCTTTAAGAGACATGATAAGTAGGTAGGTACTTTTACACAAGAAATATGTACCCAGTAAGTACGTTAGGAACTTCAAGCATTATTGACACGGAACTTGACGAAGCGCGATACTTGAACCGACCAACTGCTGAATGAATGTTTCTACCTAGCATTCAAATGCAAGCCATCTTTTGTGTAGGAGGATTCCAAGTCTCCAACAAAAGCCAGAATTAATCATGGCAGCCAGACAGACGATAAAAGTACCTCTACGTAAGTACAAATGCAACGTCAGTAGGTAGTAAGAATAGGTAAGTATATCTAAGTCTCAACCCACGCATTGAAATGAAACGAAATTTTACAGAAAATATACTCACAGAATTTTCTTTATCAGGCAATCCCAGTAAAAGCTTAAAATACATCAGCATAGTGCAGAAAAATAATATGAGTAAGTTATAAAACTATACTGGTATTGGTATTGCAGTATGGAACAAACTTCACTGAACATGGTGTAGTATAGAGCATTGCACGTGTTTCTAGGTCACCCCGTGTCGACCCGGCCGCCACTCCACGACCAAATCTATAAATTTTGTATTCCACCGGCGCCTACTACAGTTAGCTAAGATTATCGAAATGTTACATCTGCATATTAAAGATAACGGAAGGGATTGGTCCACTGTCTCATAGTTTTAACAGAAACCAATATTTTAAGTAAAAATGTTTTAATACCTTTTCATCTACTTACAACATTGAAGAGATTAATTATGCCAATGATAACAACTCTATTGAATTAAAAAGAAGAACTTTATGACGTGGAAAGGAAACATTTAAGTACTAAATTAAATAGATCAAACACCAACACTGCTATTCGCTTTGATGCCAATAACAGGTATTAACACTAATGAAGGAAAATAAATAAACAAAAGTGTTTTAAAAGAGCCGGGTGACGCGCAGAAGGCGTGGGTAAAAAATGAAAGAGTGATTCGACCGTTTAGCGCCCCAATATGAATCACTGACTACAGCTTATTGTACCCACACGTGGCAAGTAATTTTCCAATTTGTCCAAACCCATATTTCAATAAAAGGAACATCAAATATATCAGGAAAATAAGAATATAAGTTTAAAAACTAAAACCCGACTAAAACAAAAAAAACTTGAGAGGTGTCAAGGGACACCCGGATGGAACGAAGTTAAAGTCTATCGCAAACAGCACAAGAATGACCAAAAGAATTAATAATAAAAAAAAAAAGTATACAATATATATTTATATATGTATATTAATTATATTATTTTAATTATTATTTTTTATATAAATTTAAAATATCTGGCTTGCTTTCTATAAGAGAGAGAGAGACAGACAGAGAAACATGCGACGCCGCACAGCTTACTATAGCAAAAAGTGTCGTGACAACTTTTCGTGAGAATTTTTCCCGTTTAGCCCCCTTTCACAACGCGCGATAAGGAACTTCGTTCCAAAAAAAATCGTCTAGTAAGTAGATAATTTGATAAATTATAGAGGACAGTCGTAGTCGCATGCTCGCATGCCACCTTGCTAATGGCAACAAAATCATTACCCTTCCTTTTGGCTTCGCCGTAGTCGGGTAACAAATTAGAAACGAACGAATAAGACTACCATTTTGCAAAAATAGAGCTAATCTGCTTCTACTATCAACGAAATTGGCTGTGCTGATCCTGATAAAATTTTATGTGCAGCAATAAAAATGGTTTGTTAAATTTAATAAAGACTTTTGTTAAATGTTTTCAAAACAGTCTACAGAAGTAGCAAAACGCAGTTGTTAATTTTTTTCAAAACAGTCTACAAAAGTAGCAAAATGCAAACAAGGCCACTCACTTCAGTTTAAATTGAACAGACCTCTTCGTATGACATTGACAGGTAGACATTTGCATAATTTCAAATTGCATCGCTTTCAGTTCACATAATACAAGCTGTACCTACATGTATTATAATATTACATTATTGAGCTGGAATATTTAAGAGGATCTGCAGCCGAAGTTGCTATGCCAAACTTGAGGCGTATTTCCAAATGTTGCAAAATTATAAAATATAATGGAGGTTGCAAAGTATTTGGATCGCTGCTTTCCTAATCTAGATAATCTTTTAAAGTAATTACTGTCGGTACTTTGCTGGTTTCCTGAAGACTATATTTTTAACGAATGATGTCATCTTTTGAAGGTTTTGAATTTATGAGCTCAAGTTTTGTATCAGCCCGTGATAACCTGAATTTTTATCGGATATGAAACGAGATTATTTTTCTGAAACGCGATTTCTATAAAGAACAGCTATTACGAAATAAAATGGATTTAATAAAGCACGATAGCGCGATATTTTTGGCAGCAGGTAGGTTGCAAGCTGTTAAAGATTGCACTTTGTTTACTGGTATCAGGATTGAATGTGCATGACTTGAGCTTATCGCAGCTGAATATACTGAAAATGTGGGGCGCAAACACGAACGTAAACAGTAATGCAGTCAGAAAACCAGTAGGTAGATTCTGCTTTTATACCTGGCTGTAATTTCAAAAGGATAAACTCTAACAATGGGATGAAATGCTTTAGATGACTTTCAGGGCTCGCAGATCTGAAACTATATTTGAGAACAAACACAAACTATGTCAACTGTATTAGATTTCCATTAGAACAGCAACTTTATGAACCGGCACACTGTGGCATGATATTGAAATACTTATTTGAAAACACTATTGTTCATTCTGCGAACTTGCAAAGCGAAGGTCAACTAAAAGACCAGACGCAATTCCCCAATAGTCTAATGGCGCGATACAATGTGAAATATAATGATAATGAAAGTTATAGACCCAAAATGCTAGATTTATTTGATAAAGTAATTAAATTGAACATTTCAAATAATAACGGACAAGCAGACGCAAGTATAAGTATAAATACCAAGTGCCACAAGGACGACAGCTCAGCTGGTAATGTGAACGACCCGACTGCGACCGTTGAGTTCGATTAATTTTTCGAATGAATCATCGCGATTCGCGAACCTTTAAACCTTTACCTTTGCAGTTTTTTGTTTTTATTGCGATACGTATGATCCTTTTTTGGCTCCAGTTTATTATTATTGTCTTTGGGTTTTTCACTTATAATTTATGTTTTATTTTTTTTGTCCAACTGTTTGTTTTATCTCCTTCAGTGTGAAAGTAGATATTCTTTCTAATTTTATATTCGTATATTAGTAGACAAGGGTTTCTGATTTCTTTGGTCCCACTTGAGCCCACGCAGTCATATTTTATGTTAAATATTGTAGCAATAGAAATGTTTTGTTTGTGTGTTGGTTCACCGCCTACGAAATTCTTAATGTAGCACGTTATCCTAAAGAGATGAACTCTGAATTCACTAGCTAGTACCAAGTTTGGAGGTACATTTTATTTTACTCTCAAGTTCGGGCTAAGTCTCCAAATTAACTGTATTTTTGGGGAAATAAATGTTGGAAAATTCTCAAATTTGCCTATTTTCCACAATAAATATTAATCATCCCAAAAATGCACATTAAAACTAACAATGATCGGTGACTGTTCAAGTTACGTGTGGAGGCAAGCTTTGTAGCTATTGTTGCTATTGAATAAGTAAGACCTTACGCAGGATGGTCCATATTTCATGCATGAAATAAGTCAAGGCAGCCATATTTCTAAACCAAGAACTCATTTAGTTACATATCAAAATACTTTGACCATCATGATGACATCACAATCGCTCATAAACACATAGAGCGCGCATTAAAACAAACAGACACACTTTCACATTCTTTGTAGCGTGACGGTCACAAAACATGGGTCCTCTAGCTACTATGTAGTTCCATGGTAAAAATTACCTTATTACAGCAACCATACGATTCATAATTGACAACACTGTAATTTCAACTATGATACACGATTTGCGTAACAAAGGACATGGGATGTATAAGTGTAGGTACACAAAGAGATAATCATCATCAGCCTATAAAGTTCCCACTGCAGGGACTCAGGCCTCCTCTCTAGGAGAGGGATGGGCTATTATCCACCACGCGGGCCCAGTGCGGATTGGTAGATGTCACATGTCCTCGAATTTTTGGTTCTAAGACATGCCGGTTTCCTCACGATGTTTTCCTTCACCGTTTTGAGAGCAGCGACGATGAAAATAAATTACACAAAGTAATGCGCCTGCTGGGTTCGAACGCACGACCTATTGTTCGTAAGTCGGGGCCGACACCACTGGGCCACCGCTGCTCCACGGGCCACTGCTGCTCCACAAGAGATAATCATATTTGAATTATTCGTTTTCGTTGATCTACTTGCACAACCTTGAACTTGGCAAAATATATTCTCAAGTCCTCATGACACATTTTATATGATTACGACTGCCGTAAAATGGAAATCAAAAGTAGATTGACATTATGTCGCCTTGGCTTTTGTCAAATGAGGCTGATGTAAACGCGGAAATTTTCCACAACCAAGCATTTTTCTATAGGTAAAGCAAATAAGCAATCCGTTATTGGAACCCGAGTCGACGCCAATCCTCGTACCGATCAGTTTTATGATACAAAATCTGTTTGAATAGAACATAAAACTTCTCAAGCATCAGACAAATGCAAGGCTAACGCTCCTATAAAATCTTCGAGCTCCCGTACATACCCGCGAGCGGGGACGTGTCGAAATTATGCGTGCCTGGTAGTGATCGGTGATATTAGCTAACGTTGCACAACCGGGCGTCAAGTAGGCCGCCACTATATCTGGAAGACCTTCACCCGCATTACGGCTGCCCCCGTGTTCCCGAGGGACGTTACACGGATAATTTAAAACTACAACACTCCTGAACACTTCATTCGTTACAGAACAACGTCAAATTTAGATCGCTTATCGCGGAGACGTTCGGATTACAAGTTGGCGGCGCTAAACGTGTTGGCGTTCTGACAGAATATGCACTGCCAAGTGCAGTTGCAGCTTAGGGTTTTCAATTAAATCTGAAGCGGTTTCTTTACTAATCTGCAGCTGCGTCAACATTCAAATATACCCAATAAATTAGCCATCAATAGGTACATATTGTATGGCTACACAAAGTCACGTCTATTTACAAATTCTAGCTTCAAAGTGTGCTTGGAGTACCGTCTAGTTACAATACAGTTCCGGCCAAGTGCATAATCCTGCAAACGCGAGGTCAGTATTTGCAAACATTACTGCCTATGTGCCGTGAATACACAATAGATTTAACAGGTGTTGTGTTGAACTCACCTGTACTCGCAAACTCCTGAGAGCAGGAAACTGTGCCAGGCGATCCACCTCGTCCCACGTCGCTAAGCCCGTATTGTTCAGGTTTAGGAAGCGGAGGTGTCTGGAATATTAATGACATCGCTCATGTGACGCACAAAACAAACAATATTCAAATTCTGAAGATCAATAGGTCAATGGCAATACACATTGACCTAATTGTGTCATAATGATAACAAATGAATGTATTCACTTACGGGAAGGCATCGTGGCTTTTTTTATTTCCATTATCATCTATACATTTTTCACACGGGTCCGGTTCTAGAGTGGTTATGGGACAGTCATTAACCAGCATAGTTTCCAAATTGGGGAAGGCGTAGCCTAGCTTGGAGATCTCTTTCCAACTGCTGACGTGATTCCCAGAGAAATGGAGCTTCTTTAGCTGGTCGTGCACGGGTTCAGTGACATCAACGTTGAGTCGTGAACACGATTCACACTGAGCTTTCTCATCAACCTCTTTCCCTGTTAAGTCCACATACGAGTACTCGTTGAGGCTCAAATGCAACTCCTCCAGAGCTGGTAGAGCTTTGAGTAAAGCGTGGACGCTTGGCCAACGGACGTAAGTCGAGTTCAGAATGAGGTGGCTCAGATTGTCCCACCGTGGCTGAAGAGATAGTGCTGCCTGGATTTGGGCCGAGAGACGGTTGAAGCTCAAATTTAGAAACCTTACTCGCGGCGTCTCTTTCAGTACTGCAAAAACCTAGAAGCAAAGCTCTATGTCAGACGTACATTATTAAGGAGTGAACGTAACACCGCGGAAACAACTGCCTTCTGTAACCAATAATTGGTAGACTTTGTCGTAACTGTGGGAATGGTGTGCTTATTGCACAGGCTTGTTTGCTGTTATACTTCACAAGGAGGTTATTACCCATAATCTATGACGAAGTTAGTAGTAACTTACTTCTTCCCACTCGGTGAGTTTGTTATTGGCTATATCGAGTTCAACCACATCGGCGCACTTATCGGCGAGGGCACAGGCGTCTCCTGCGCAGTCGATGTCGCAGTCGTTGAGCACCAGTAGCGTGGGCACGCTGAGTCGAGGGGAGCGCTTCGGCACAAATATAGCTACTGGCATGTCATCTATCGGAGGGTTCACTTCGCCCTTCGCGCCATATTTCCGCTCTAGAGCTTCTAGGAGCGACGGCATGTTGGTGGACACCTATGATTCTTGATTGTTTATACCTGTAATGAAATAAAAATAACATGGATAATTAAACTTTTGTTTGTTTACTTCTGAATATACTACTGCTACTAAAATTTGTATTTTGATTAAATTGAACCTCGACCGTAATTGCCCGTTCAATACCAGTGGGTCATCCAATAAGTAATGTGATATCGGAGAGGCTGCCCGTGCAATGGCAATTATCGTCTAATGTTACGATATTGTGTCGTTGATTGACAACAAATGAAGACCACGATGAATATTAAAAAATGTCGCTATCACTTACACAATCAAAGACGCCGAAGGCTCAATTTGAAATAAATTAATTAGCCAATATTAATGAGCGGCGTTTCCTTCTCGCTTGAACTCGTGCGCAACCGGCTAAATAAACACATAGTACGTAAAGCAATAAACCAACGGACCGGAATATTTGCTCAAGGATTTGCTTGAGTTGCTCAGAACCTAAATATTATTATGAGGAATTAGACTGATGGGTGTATCTCAGTAGAAATAGCATTCCAACACGTGTTTTTAGTAGTAACCCAGATTTTCCATGGTCACAGAAATGAGACGTGTCGAGAACCATTATCTACGTAATGGATATTTTAATAACGGTACCTAAACAATGATTGATTTTTAAGCAATTTGAGTAATGCGCAAACTAAAATTCGTTAAAAATGCTTCGAAAGTTAAGAATTGTAGAGAAGTTTCTTTACACAGTGTCATCGATCGGTTTAGATTCGTGATATCGGACCGTAAAAAGTGTGTTTGGCCTGATTCGTGATGTGTGTTTTCTAAGTCGATTCAATAGTTACACTTTACGACTCGATTTGATACTTCTTACCCATTCATGCGTTTAATCGAAGGTTTACTGAGGGCGATACTGATAGCTATTGCGTCTTAGTAATTTTCTGGCAAAACTACGAAAATAATACAAAATTATAGTGAGGAAATCTAACAATTATTGCGTTGTGGTTTCGCTACCTTATCGGTACTTATCTTTTGCAAAACTGTCTACTTAAGCGTGCTTAAAAATTCAGCGACTCTTCTAGAGGATTTGTAGATCATGAAACTGTATACATTTACAATTGCATGTCATGTCTATCACAATCATTCCCTCGTTAAAAATATTCTGGAAGACTCGTCTGTTCAGTCTTCTCTCCTCCCTCTGCTAATAAATAACAGACTACATTTCTCTATCCAATATATACAAAGTTAGAACATGTTTTAAGTTCCATCGATCCCAAACTTTATCCGGCTTTGTTTTACTCTGAGTTGAAATTGATTAAAATTCTTCACACCGCTCCACTATTGCTTGGAACTAAAACGTTAGGAACAATATTAGAAGGGATGTTGCTCAATACTAAGAAGCAAGACTGAGCTGTTCCGAGACTTCGTGACTCGTGACTGCAGCCAAGGTCGAGTTCAAATGTGCATTTAAACTTAATTAGTGTCTTGTCTCACTATCACAATAGGACGGAGTTGAAAGGACTTTTTTTTCAGATGTGCGGGGATTTGATGTGGCAAATAATAATTTTGGAAGCGCTATAGTTAATAGTTTTGTTAAGAGCGACACTATCATCATCATCATCATCATTTCAGCCAAAAGACATCCACTGCTGGACATAGGCCTCCCCCAGGTGTCGCTACATTGACCGGTCCCGTGCGTCTCGCATCCAGCGGGTCCCCGCAACCCTCACCAGGCATTATGACCAAATATTATTGTGGGTTTTCGCATTGGTGTTACTAATACTCTGCAGTATTTCAGTACCTACACAGGCAAAGCGTCCACGTCTCTAGAGCTCGCACGCAAGTCAACAAAAAATGACCTTACTAAACCAAAGGGATGCACGATTGGACATTGTGTGGTAATGATTAACTTTACATTTAAGTAGAACTCGATTATAATATTCTATAGATGCTTGTCGGCTATGAAACTGTTGGCGCGATTTAATATCAACGATAAAGTCAAGGCTAATAGAATTCAGCTGGTTTACCAGACAATAGAGCGCGAAATATTTGTAACACGTCCCAAAAATATTTTTCACAAGGGAATTCTAACATGGCTCGCAATTTTAGTATAGAAGACAAGAGATGTTTGTCTTCTATCCTTCGTAATAATGTATTTAAGCTGACAATGGAACACTCGTACATATAAGAATATTTTTAATCATGCTTTATTTATTGTCGTGTTTCTCTAGATTTTCTTACAAACCATGACATATCAAATAGCGCCGTGGAATATCAATAAAACATGACATCAGACAGTCGTAAATTGCTTTAACCACACATTACGTATGACATAAATCCCGTTCTACATTTCCAATGCGCGTATAATGCTGTTGCGAGCGACTATGTTGGCTAACTGGCGTCCATTGATTGTGCAAAGCATCATGAACATCGCGGATATGTAATGCGATAGTAAATTAAACGTATATTACGTTCAGCCTAACCTTTTTCATTCACTATATTAAAAAGAAACGGCGTACCACGACGGAAGCCTTGACTCACGGAAAATTTATAACGTGAAACTGTACTTATAAATAACTCCAAGCAAACTGAATATATCAGTTTTGGTTTTTAGTTCCTGCATCCGATGTACTTTCTGCTTGTATCAATCTACCTCGTGTGTCTAGTGCTATAAGTATAAGCTCGTTAATAATATTGACTACAAGCGACGAAACCTCGTGAGTAGAAATTCCGAAGACAGCAATTAAAATGTTTTCAACCTCGTTAGCTACCTTAACTTGTTTCAAATTCAACACCCCTTTCAAATCCGGAACTGGATCGTGTCGTGGCATACATTATAGACGCGTTTCATGTCGTGTTCATAGACACATTTTCCCTTTGTGAATTAGTGTAACTTCTAGTTCAAACGTAGTTTTGGGCAACTTGCACCAGTGCACTGGCCATCTTAATTGGATTAGCCAATTACGTTCTAGTTATTGTTTACATAATGTGAAATAACAATTAATTGAATAGATATTTGACATTCGGCTTTGTTTGTTACATGTACCTAGATATTTTTTTAAATTGCAGGATCTGTTATTATTTTGTCGGCTACCTGCAGTATTCGTGCTACAGCATCACGATCCATGGATATTTAGGCTCAGACTCAAATGTCTACTGGTAGCAAAATTTATCTTTGGCAAAATGTCGCTCTAGGACTTAGTTGTTATTTTACGATTTCTTATTAAATGTTAAAAAAAAACCTTCGGATGAGGCCCATTATGAGCATTCACGTTTCGGTCTCCTATGTAATCATTGGCAACACAAACTGGTCATACACATTCGCCTCGAGACACTGACACACAATAAGAAATCGGAAAAACAACCTTTTTTATAAGCCTGGTTAGATTTTATTCGAAGTCCTAGAGCGGCATTTTGCGAAAGAGACATTCTGCGAAAACGACAATATGGGAAAGATACATTTTGCTACCAGTAGACATTTTGCGAAAGAGACATTTTGCAACTGAGCCGATATTTACGACCCCAATTGACGAAAATGAATTCAAATCCTTCCTTAAACAGCAATCTATACTTTACTCTTTATTTTTAGTTCATTATGCTGTTACAGTAAGGTTGTTCCGAAAGCGAGAGTCTACCAAGGCCGGAACACTCGTAATTTTGCACAACCTTATTCAATGCTTTTATTTGTTTTATTACATCTACTAATGGATAAAGTTCTGATTGTCTACTATACAATTATTAAAACAGTAACTTAATCTAAGTTACTATCTTACGACAGGTTTGATGTCTATTGAGACAGTGCAAAGACAAAGCGCTACACATATCCTGCTTGAAACAATGAGGGTAATAAAATTAATAGTGCATGTTGCTTAACATTTGATGGCTACATAATTATATATTCTAGTACTAGAACAAGTTATACGTTTATGTCTTACGGTACTAGTCTTCAAGTGGCATTTCGTGCCTTTTACATTCAGAACGAATCAATGTTCGATATTTTAACTCGTGATAGACATTGCGTGTCAGTCTACTCGAGTTCATTCTACAGCAGCTAAGGGCAAGTCAATTTCGATCGAAATATAATTCTATCTAGATAGAATTTTGTACATTTCGCAGTATCGTTTTAAATAAAAGAGTTGTTTGTTCATAACACGGTATAGCTGCAGTAAATCGAATGTTATTAGACTCTACCACTTGCACGAGTCTACTACTAAAAACTTAATCGAAAAACATCGGCACAAAATAGTTCTTAAAAGTTTTCTTTTCGTTAGTTGCAAAACACTCTGCTTTGACATGAGACATTGTTAGCTCAAGATACTATTATTTTAAGTACTTCCAGTGAAAAATATTATCCATTTTTCCATCTTTGCTCAAGGTAAACCACATCACATCTCATGTGCATTTGTTTGCGCACAGGATTGCTCAGAAGCAAACAAAAGAACGTAGACGCTGTGGTTTCCTTTGTGGCATAAATGAGAATTCATCTTCAGGGTGGCCACCCCTTCGGGCCAGGCGTCGCGACGGTAAGGGCGGCGAACCTAACGTCTCGACTATCCACACTTTGGCTATAGCACTTAGTTTAATGTCCAACTGTTGCTTAAACTGTCTGTGTGGAATATTGGCTTAAAAAGCCTGACCAAATTAGTAAGGCAGTATAAAGGTTCGCCTTGGCAGAACTTTATTCTAAGGGACAGACTGGATGCAAAAGCTGGACAACCGTGTTCTGTAGCGTAACATGCAAGAGGTATATGTCCTGTCTATAAGTCTAGCTAGTAGACTAATGCTCTGTCGATAAGCGAATTGAATATAAACAGCTCAAATTAAGAAACACGAAAAAATGCGACTCACAATTTGTGAACAAGTGCGAAATACAATAGATAATCGCTTTGCAAAAAATTCAAAGCACTGGCCGGAACGTGCATATATGTAGTTGATGACAAAATGAGATCGGTCACGTGTCCTTTGCTAACATTGACAAAGGTTCACAAAAAATAATTGGGAATCCTATAACAGCACGAGATTTACTGCGCAGTTCTTTTTGCGCAGTGTGTGTATGTTCAAATCATAGAATAATTTGTAAATAAAGGTGACTGGAAATAATCACGTTTTTTCCTTTACCACACTGTTGGCTTTCGTCATAGTTAATGTTTTGTTTTTACAATTCAATTGCGCTTAATTTTTGCGGTCATTTCAATTTATTACATAAAATAATCATTCTCATCGTAATAACGTACATAATTTAGATAATTTAATACAAAGTCTCAATGTCAAATAATGAAGGATTTCAATAAAAATAATTGATCATTAAAATATTACGCCTCATACAACTGACGATAATTTGTAAAATTCTCTTAACTTTAATATAAATACGAGTATTTTATGGCCTGCTCGCGTTGTCCCTCAGGGGTCTCTCCTAGGTTCTTTTCTTTTTCTTCCTAAAATGAACTTTATCAAGACATGTATGAAATCAAGTCAGTTTCTCACTGCTATTGGTTGGAACATGAATTGTGATGTTAATGTTGTTACTTGGATCTTCAAGGTCGTCCGGAGATAAACATTGACATACGTGGGACGCTTAACACGTGCGACAGTCATTACTGATTAGAACCAGCACTCGTTTGCATTGCCTTGTTTACAAATACATACCTTCAAAGTTTACTCATCATTACTGATAATGAACGCTTCATTTTGGTATGGCAAGTGCAATTCCTTGTTTGGTTGGGTGGTTCATTAACTTGTGTACTGTTTGTTGACTGTGTCATGTTTTACTAATTATCGCTGGGAAAACCGAACGGTACAAGTCCATCAATATAGTAAGGCTAATCTTTTGTCGGTTTAGACAGATAGAATAGCAGGATTCAGACTAATCCTCAACTCGAAGACAAAGTTTTGCAAGTAGCTGACTGCCGAAAAACGATGCAGGTGCAGAAACTAATTTTATTGCGGATAGGAGGACAGGACCACAAGGACTTCATATTTTTATTGGTAAAACATTTTTTTAAATATAATGCTTCAATAAAATTCAGTATAAAATAACTGTTCTAACATCAAACATCTGTAGAATAACTGTTCACACGACGATCACAAGGACGGCTCACTATTTCTGAACGCGATGTTGCAATGCGCGGGAATTTAACGCTTTTGTCGTAAGATTGGTAGAGCTAAGACAAAGTATTATGGTTATTATAATACCTATCCATATTTATACTGTGGCTAAGATTAAACAATCAGTAGGCATTGTCTCAGTCATCCTTGTAACTAATCTTGAAGAAATTAATCATATAGTCCTATCGAGATCGACTCGATATCTAGAAAGGGAGTCTGAAACTTTAAGGACTTCTTAAAAAACATGTATTTAGAATACCTTCATGTCGCTGCTAAGAAAGAATAGCTCTTCCATCTATTGTAGGTTAGCCTTCAACGTAGGTACAGTTTTAGTTTTTATTAACTCACAATATGGTAACACGTTTTCCCTTAGAGGTACCTATGCAGCAACAAAGAAATGCCTTAGCAATAGTAATGAAGACACTCGTTACGGAATCGCTTCTATTATCTTAATGTGTATTGCTCAATAACGGAATCTAGAACTACATCAATGATTGGTAAAACTATTTTGGACACGTTTTTGTAATGAGGAAGTAGGCAGGAGATACGAGCGCGAATGTAATTTAATATGGGTCACGGTCAAAATCGATAACAAAACTAAGTCCTTCGAAGCATAGAAAAAAAGATTACATCACGCTAATTGCGAACATGTTAGTTAGACAATCATGTATTTATTCTAGACAGAAACGATGTTGTAATTTTATAGATCTCGCGATAAAAAGCAGGACATTGCATTTTTATAAGGGGTGACAAATTTTTGGTAGGTACCTAACGCTTTTTTTTGTGTTTTTCGAAGTTGTTCTTGAAGAACAACCCTAAAGATTAACAGCCTATTCAGGCGATAAATTCAATTGCGTATTTTATCACCTTCTATACAATTACCTAGAACAAGGAAGTTGTTTGTACACAGCGTCATCGGCTAGTAGAGTCCGGTTTTATTAGTTGCTCTAATACCTAGGTGCTTACACAAATAATAACTAGGATCCTTCATTAGTGATTTAATAAAAGTTGCGTGTTGGAAAATAAAAATCAGTCTCAGTGATACTTACCTAATTTTGAAGTAGGTACAAAACTTAATCTTGATATCGAAACTCGATTTTTGTTTTCACATAAAAACCACACAAATCTTACGACCGTTTCATACTAATCAAAGACCTACAATAGGTATAAATAAAAATATTGAAAAACTGACCTTTTTTGCACTTTTACAAACAAAGACTTTTAACGCACTTTTCTTGACGCTTAATTTTCAAAATAAATCCGTAACAAAATTACACACATCGGGGTTCACTATAATTTTTAAACGAACGATATCAGCTGTTCACATGTTTTTCAGATGCGCAAAGAGATTTCCATACGGTCCTCCAAAACGCACTGAAATAAAATGACAAGAGAATGTTTACATCAATACATTGCACAGACGCAATGCCTGCTGCAACGCACACTAGTATCGGTTTGTGCACATACAAGAGCGAAATATTGACTGACAAGAGAGGGGATGAAAGAGGTCAATGACGTTTACATTTGCGGCACCAAGTGACAAGGATAGCGCTATTCAATTCAAGGAGAAAACCGAGATGGAAATACAACAAATCAGCCACCTGAGACTCAACACAAGTACAAGTTTGTGCATGTGTGTTTCTAAAGGTGACTACAGACTAAAAGCACATCATTACGGAAAAATAACTATAGGTTATATTTTAACTAGATGGTGGAAGCTCACATCTGGCCCGCGAAATTCTAATTTTCTTACGTTTTTGGCAATTTGCAGGCCAGTGCTTGGTTGTATGTTTATGAAAATTTGATTTGCGACTGTAAGACGTATGAAGTTACCGAATTATAACCATCAAAATTATCAATACAACCCTCCAAGTTCATTTTTATGTCAAGATTGATTTTTGCATGTAAAAGTCATTCTTTAGTAATTTAGTCGTCGTTCTTTAGTAGTTAGTAATTTTGATGGTTATAATTCGGTAACTTCATACGTCTTACAGTCGCAAATCAAATTTTCATAAACATACAACCAAGCACTGGCCTGCAAATTGCCAAAAACGTAAGAAAATTAGAATTTCGCGGGCCAGATGTGAGCTTCCACCTATACAAACATATTGAAATTGTAAAGTTAGCAAATGAGTAAAATAAAAAACAAACATGCTGGCTGGTAATAATAAATATCAAATAAGGGTGAAGAGATCCCGTCGAGGCTACAGGTTGTTCCCGTCGGGGCTGCGGGTTGTTCGACCCGTCGGGGCTGCGGGTTGTTAGACCCGTCGGGGCTGCGGGTTGTTCCAAAGAGGTTGCGCGGCCTCGGCACAAGGGCTAAGAAGGAACCTGGGTAGTCAGTAGAAGTCTGACACTCCCTTCCTTCCACCCCAAAAAGGAGATAAGAGATTCATTCATAATTTATATTTATGAAAAGGCTTTTCATATTATATTTTGCGAACACCTAGAAAGTTTAGATAAACATTGAGACCTTACCTTTAAATTTGTATAAATCTGATGGTCATTGGAAATATAAATTCTAAATAGATGGGTAAACAATGTTTATTTTTACATTTTACTGTGTATTTTCTTTAAACAGCCATGGATAAATGTGTTGACAAACAAAAACATTAAATACTGTCAAAACTAAGCTACAATTTACTAGTGGCCAGTATATAAACCATAATTTATACTTAATTATTAAGTTAGTTTGAATTTAAATTAATATCATTTCATTAAAATCAATCAGTATTACGTAATGTTATCCGTTTGTTTCATTAACACACAGAATTTAATTAGCTGTAAGTAAAAAAGTAATTTGAAATTTTAGTAACTTTACCTCTATTTTCCAATATGGCAATTAGTCTCATGACGGATGACGTTCCAGATAAGTGAAATCAAGTTCCGTAGCACTTTTAGCACAATTTGTGTACACAACACCAGCAGCTTCATGCAAGATAAGATTATGTCTATGGTTTTATCCTACATCGCACTACATCGTCAATTCCTGTCAATGTCAATGACAAGTTGCCTATGCCTAGACTCAAACTGTCAAATTGTCAAAGTCCTAATCAAAATATTATTGTTCGTCACACCCTCAAATCGTTTTATCAATTTTATTTTAAGTTTCTGATAATGATTATTCTACATTTTGTTATGATAAGTTCTTACCAAGGATAAGACGTTTTTATATTTATATTGAATAGGCCTTTAGAAAGTGTGTGTGTGAAAGTCGCTGTAGGCTTTCAAGTAAGTAAAGTTTTGAATACACATTTTTTCAATTTTATTTATTTATTTATTTTATTTAACTATTTATGTACACACAGTAGACAACACAGGAAAATTATAAAATATAACATTAAAGTACAAAGCTACTGCTTATTTCTCAAGAAATTTCTGCCAGCAGACCTGCAAAAGGAGAAATGAAAAAAGAAATGTAGACTCTAATGTGTGAGAAGCGGAAAAGAATTCAGTGGTTATGTGTCGTACGTAACTAACTTAACCTATATAACAATATATACACATATAAGAAAATAATTCTTTTTATTTTCTTTTTTAAGTTAGTATAAAAACATTGAAACTGTTTAAAATCTTCAATCATTTGTGGGGATAAAATGACAAAGACGACGCTACCATGATTGTTGTTCAAATTGACATAGATGATATCTATTACAAAAGGAAAATTGTTCATTCCAGAGCGATTTGATCAGACTGCAACCAATTTATTTGTTTGTGGCAATATCTTTAGTACTAAACGATCGTCAAGTCTAGATAACAGAGTAATTAAGTTAAAAATTGATACTTATAAAATAAACATTTTTTTACAATGTTTGTTTTATTTATCACTCTGAAGAAACTATGGGAATAAACCTGTAAGTATCTGTGATGTCATGTATTGGAAATCAAATAAACTGCTCAAATATTATAGAGTTTAGTCATAAATTGTGTTTATTTTACTACTCACAACTGTAAGGTGAGTATGACTATTTGTGTTATTTGTTTAACATGTTTTCCTTCTTGGCACATTTGTTTTAAAAGTTTATGAGGGCTTTAAGGCATTTCTTGTTTCTTCACTTGTTTTGCTTTCTATGTTTCAATGGCAATCTAAAGTTCTATGTCAGGCATTATATCTCTGCACTTGGTCCGTAAAGTTAACCATTGTATGTGTGCAATCTTGGCTATCTAAAGTAATATTCTGCAAAATTCAGCCATGATTTTGGTAGTCCATATATTTCTGCTGTAAAGGCAACCCAATGTATATTAAGATAACCATTTTGCTGTCACTTATGGATCAATCAGATGTTATCCCCAATATTATGTGGGCATTGTTTCAATGCAACATTTTTTGCTTGCTCCCTTTGAACAATGACAATACATCTAACTGTTGTCTTATCTTCTTGCATGAGGTAGTTTTGTGTAGTACTCATATGAGTGCTGCGTGGTGTTTAGAATCTCTTGTCTTTTGACACCCATAATGCTACATTCCATTGCCCTTTGGCATACTCCAAGGCAGAACTTCTGAGTCTCAGTGAGAAACCATGTCTGAGCACCATAGGTTAGGACATTTGGGGGAGGCCTTTGCCCAGCAATGGGATAGTACAGGCGATTAAAAAAAATAAACATTGGAAGACCATGATCTGGATTGTCGTAAGATAAAGGGTACTTATGTTTATCTTGAGATTAATAGCATACATTATTAATCAAAAATCAAAATCAAAATATTTTTATTTCACATAGGCCTACATGGGCACTTATAAAACGTTGGTAAAAAGGGGCACGGTTCGGTGCATTGGTTGATTCCTAAGGAGAAGAACTGGCAAGAAACTCCAAAGGTTACTCTTTTAATCTTTTATAATCGTTTGGGTCAACAATAAGGTATAATACACACATGAAGACCATGCAGATTAATGTCTGAGATGGTCTTTTGAAGAAAGCACCACACAGATTTGAGTGGACCCGTCCAGTCAGTGCAAGCATTTGTCAGTTGTCGTGGAGCTCGACTTATAACTCAAGGAGCTCAACGTCACGACGAACAATACCGAAGAAAGGACATTTGGGTGGGTCACTTAAAGTACTCAAACTGCCAGACAATCACAACAATTAAAATTTAAGAAAGACCCACATGGTCCTCACATTCACAATATCAATTTTTTAAATATAAATCATATTGAATAATCATTTTACATTATTAAATATCAAAAAAAAAACACAATCAAAATATAAAATAAAATATTTAACAAGTAAATATTGGTCAAAAAAAATATATCATATTTAAAGTAAACAATGTCAGTGTATAAAAATAATCATAAAATGTCAAATTGTAAAAAAAAAAAAAAAAAATATGTTTAAGTCAATTCAAATTGGAGCAGTTCAATCCCAAGCTTTTTTGTCCTCTATATAATCTTTAACAGTATAAAATCCTTTCTGGCAAAGTTTACGTTTTATAAAGGATTTGAATTTATTAAGGCTTAAATTTTGAATGTGGCTTGGTAGTTATTATAAAAGCGAATACATTGGCATCTAAATGATCCACCTATTTTCTTGAGCCTTGTTGTGGGTACAATATATTTATGTCTATTTCTTGTATTTATATTGTGAATATCACTATATTTCTTAAACAGCTTTATATTTTTGTGAGCATACAAAAGATTTTCATAAATATACTGAGAGGGAACAGTCATTACATTAATTTCCTTAAATTTTTCTCTCAGAGAGTGTCTCGGACTCAATTTATAAATAGATCTAAATAATTATTAATTAATTAAAACTTAGATATAAGACCTAAGTTTTAATTATTAATTAAAACTTAGGTCTTATATTTATAATACACTTGATAAATTGACTGTACAACATAGGGAGTTGATTTTATTAATTAAAGTTTCAAGATAATTAATAAAATTAAGTAATTCATGAATTCAGTTTTACACAGGATTTTTCATAATTTAATGCAGAGGTAAACTTACTACACAACATACCTCCTGTAGTTGTAAAAAAATGTGCATAGCAACATCAAGGACACAGTAAACAGTTGATAATGAGATAATTCTGATAAATATTTGTTTGATAAGATTAAGATATTATATTGTATCACTTGCTACTTGCTACTATGGCACTGTGGTTTTACTAACTAAAGTACCAAAAAAAATGTACCAAATAAAGTTTGTTTAAGGATGCATCACTCAACAAATAAGCAACACACATTTTAAGTATTTAATTAAGAGCCAAAATGACTCAACTTATAATGGAGATGCAAGGATTTTTTATTTGTCTTTAATTTAATTTTAAATCATCGTCTGCCTATCCTTTTTGGGCCTAGGGGTTGGCTCCTAGTCTTACTGCGAGTGAGTGACTGCCTATATGACCTCCAAAACTTAGTAGTAACTGACTACTGGGTACTACAATACCCCTTGGTAAGACTGGTTGTGAGACTTTCAGGCCACTAACTGTAACAACTGTTGGGACCAACAGATTATCAGTCCCCCAAAACGCACCCTTCGACACTTCCTAGTGTTTTAGCTGGCCCCCGAGTCTGCTATTCAATAGTGTCAGAATGATCTATCACTGATCTCATAATTGTTGATTTTGACAACATGCTTTGCGAGGCATGGGGGAAACTTGGTATGTAGTGAGGGTCACCCTTCCTATTTGAAGATAAACCTGTGCGGTGGTTATTACCCTCCAGGTAGCTAGCAAGTAGTGCATTGATCTAGCCAGACCAAATAAGTACCACAATATAAAATTAATTTAATAACCCTTCTTTTAAGCCTCCACCGCAGTCGGATCAAAATAATATTAGAGGTATAATTTACACGACTGTCGCAACCCCGTGCAGGGCACGCCACGATAGTGGCGGTAAGTCCCCTCTTTGAGGAGTGGCTTGAGAGGCGCCACGGCACCCTCACCTTCCGTCTGACGCAGGTCCTCACCGGACACGGTTGTTTCGGGAGGTACCTGCACCGAATCAGGCGGGAGGAAACGCCCGGATGCCACCATTGCGAGGATCGGCCGGAGGACACGGTGGAGCACACAGTGGAGGTGTGCCCCGCTTGGGCGGAGCCCCGCCGTGTTCTCGTAGCGGCGATCGGCGGCGGCGACCTCTCGCGCCCGGCCCTGGTGCAAGCCATGGTCCGGGGCGAGGAGGAATGGGACGCCGTCGCCTCCTTCTGCGAAGCAGTGATGCTGGCGAAGGAGGTGGCGGAACGCGAGAGGGAGAGAACCTCTCGTCCCAGCCGCCGCGGGAGGCGCTCCGGGCGTCGGGGGTCCCGCGATGACCTCCGGCCACCGTAGACGCGGGCCTGTGGACGGTGAGTGATGGGCTAACTCGCCGTCCGTCCGTCTCACGACGAAAACAGGCCGTGTCGACGGCGCGTTCGTGTTCCACGCGCGCCTCAAAGAGATGTCAGCAACATGGGAGGGGCCCGAAAGGGCCGACGCCTGTCGGGGCTGCGGGTAGTAGAGGGCGAAGAAGGAACATGGGTGGTTTTTAGTCAGTAGAAGTCTGACACTCCCTTTCGCTCTGCCCAAGAGCGGGAGGGGTTATTCGATGATTTTACACCCACCAAAAAAAAAAAAAAGGTATAATTTACACACTAATGAATAGTGTTTAAATTAATAAAGGTATCACTGTTTGATTCACATTCAATTGTTAATCTAGTACAATAGTGCAGTTTACAAATTGGTGTGTGCTTATAGATTAAGTCAGTCTTCCACTGTTTTTTAGGATGTGTTGGTTCTAGTACTATTTGTTCTGTTCCCCGGTCCCCCAGACCAACATTGAAAACGATTTTGTTGGGCATAGTTCTAAGTAAAGATTTTGTAAATTATGTTTAGATAAAAAAAAAAAAACTGGCCAAGAGCAAGTCGGACTTGCAAGTGTTCCGTACCATCATAGTAGGGAAGCCCCCTTGTCACCTACGCACATCTGTGGATACCGCGACTGTGGATCCTAATGGTCGAACCCGTTTAAAACTTCTTACAAAGGGATGCTAAGCGAGCGTAGCTTAGTGATAGGCTCCTATGTAGAGGTGCCTTTATTTTTTCTATTACCATGTTGATAAATATTACATCGGTTTGCCTACAAGAAAAACTATAATTATCACTAATCATGACACATTCCTGCAGTGTCATAAGTACTGATGTGTAAGGTTAGTGTTAGTTTTACTTGTGTCCCGTGGCTAAATCTGTAATAAAATTTTGATACAGGTACCTACTAATATTCGTCTTTTAATTATACATAGGATAAGTATTTTTTGGCATTTTTGTTAGACCTAGAATAGATTTTTGCAAAATAGATACATGATTTATTTTTCATTTAAATATACAAACTAATGTTATTCCATCCTGAGGTTAGGGCAGATTTTCGGAAAGGTTTAAGGTTTATACATAAATATACATAAACTCACGCCCTTGGCGTGGCTACCATCGTCTGCCATCATTTTATAGGGTGTAAAAGACCTTTAACGCAAACGAAGTATACCTGGGAACCCCTAGTTACGGAGATATTGGGGGTCGAACCTATTTTTTCGCAAAGTAATGCACCTGCCTGGGTTCGAACCCACAACTTACTATTCTGATTAAGTCGGAGCTGCCACCACTGGGCCACCGCGCAATGTGTTACCCTAAAACGAGAGCAGTGGTGGCCCAGTGGTTGCGGTCCATCCCAGCCATCGTTCCACTAGAGACGAGGCCTGAGTCCCTGCAGTCGGAACTTGATAGGCTGAAAATATTTTATAGGATGATTATTAATAGGATGAAATCGGGATGTAAAAGTTGGATAGGCAGTGGCTCAATGTAAAAATACTGGAAACACAACATTGGTGGGAAATTACTAGGCAGATGAGGATGGAAGTAACTTAATAATTTATTTTATTCCTTGCCTGTTTTATGCCTGGTCACCAAAATTTCATTAACCTGATGACTAGCTGTTGATACTCATACATAGTATTACATAATCAGTTTTCCTTGAATAGTTTATAAATTGCTGAGAATTATACATGGGCACTCATTGTATCTTTTACCTTCTCTGAATAGTGGTTCGTAAGTGTGGAATAATTATTGCGTAATAGTGAAAAACATTTGAATTATTATTACCTCAGGTAAATTATTATTAAATTTTTGTATTGGTCTAAATTATTAGTTTTTTTTATTAGCCTGTACTGTCCCACTGTTGGGCAGTGCGTTCGTACAATTCCTTCCAAGAGCTTTTTTCCTGTGCATTGTCGAACCGGTCCTCATTAAAAAGATAATTATCAGTTACATTTTTTTTTGCTATTCAGGACTTCTCCTTCAGTTCCTGACATTCCAGTGTCATTTTGTATTTGTATTTAGCTGAAACTGTCTCACTGAAGAAGTGCAGCGTTTGATAAAAAAAAAAGAACTATAATAAATAGTTATTACTTGGCTTATCTAACTTAAATAAAATGATAGTAGAGACACTATTTACATCACACAAATATTGTGTTATCGCCTTTAAAACATTAATTAATTGTCATCTGCAAATAAATGTGATTAGTCTATGGACAGTCTGTTCATTTTCTATCAATAAGAGTTAAAGAGTAACAGCCCTGTTTCAAATAGACATACCAACATAAGGCATTGGCTTAGTAAATTGTTCCGTATACTATACATCCTTTAAATATGAAATCCTAAAAAGATGCGCATGTCAGTAGCTGTACAAGAAGATGGTCATTCATCGAATGCCTTACATGCCAGTAGAAAATTTACCCGATTTTAAGTACAAATTAAGTCGAATTTAACACCTGTTTCCGGCATCCGACCGTTGGCCCTGACTTATGTGTTAAAAAACCATAGAAACAACAAATAAGTCCGATGGTTGTGCCTTACTTACTAAATTGCCTTATATTACCTCATTATTGAGTCATCTTGAATGAACAGCAGGAATTATAATATTATTTACCAACATTTTTATTTAATACTTATCTGATAGCAAAAATGAACTATCATCTATGTCTACGAACATAGAGTAAATACATAAAGTAAAAAATATAAAAAAAAAAACAAGGAACAAGTTTTCAAAACTCGAGGTTAGCCAACCAAGTTATAGAAGATGGCGGGACACTTTTCTCGTTAATTGGCAAGAAGAGGCGCAACTCCAATAGAAACGTGGAAGGAATTTTAATGGGGGGCGGGGGGGGGGGGGGAGGTTGCCAGGTTTAGGAAAGTGTAGGCTAAAAAAAACAAATAGTTTATTCCATTCCTAAAAAGTGATTGGGAATGTGGTGCTATCCACTTATGCGACCTGTATCCATCTCTTCCTATTACAGGAACAGTCGTAGCAGCATCTGTACGACGCAAGAAGTAATTTATTCGGACCCTCACTTGAGCCAATCCGCGTGGCTGAGCCTGTAGTACAAAATCAGCTCCTAAATAATGATAGCATTGAGATCCAGTCTGTCTTCTTGCTGTCCTCCCCCAGCGATGCTCTAAGCCGAGGCTTATACCCTATTCCCTTAGCATGTAGCCGCTTAGTTTATAAGTTTGTTTGCCCTGGGGTGAGGCCTTACACTCAAGGCAGTCAAGCAGAAGTCAGCCTCAGATCTGGTTTCCACCAAAGCGGAGAGGAACGGACACGAGAGATGTGCGGAAATCGGCCAATTACATTAGTTAAAATTTACATATTATGGTCTTTCGCCCTTCCTACGATTGGACGAATTTGGCACATCTCCACTCTGCTCTGCTGGTCTCCGCTTTGGTGGATACAGGGCCAAATAGGTTGATCTGCGAGATGGCGAGTTACCATGAATACAAACAAAAAGCGGCAACGCAAGAACAAATGATGATTGTGTAATAATTGCTTGTGGTCGCAGGATGCTACAACAGTTGTCATTCGGCGGTTGGCGCGTGACTGGCGCGTTGTGTACGTTGTCTAAGAGTTGTGTTCGTGTTCGAATGATGTCTACAGCCATGGATAAGGGAACGGATTTCTTTTTTAGACAGGTGTGTATGGTTTCCTTTTTTTATTATTTAGATTTTTTATATCGGTGTGTGTTTTAGATATTGTTTGGTTTTAATATCTAAATGAATAACAAAATAGTACGTTAATTTTAGAGACTTTAAGTTTAACATAAACATAAAGGGTTGCTTATTTCTTCGAAGATTCTATGTTTTAGTCAGTAAGAGTCTGACACTCCTTTCTGTTCCGCCCAGAGCGCTTTGATGATTTCCCATCCTTAAAAAAATATATGTTTTATAGAAAAGTAAGTTTTATTACTTTTCCTACATCGATCAGTCAACAAAATAAACAAGCCTTGCATACATCCCTATCTAACCACTATCCGGACAGCAGGGATGATAATGTAACATGTTAAAAAGAAAATTAAGTTTACTTTTCTTACATCGATAACTCTACAGTTCACTAAAAACATTGGTTTCAGTTTTCTGGTTTAAAAAAACAAGCTACCTCCAACTGGTAACCATGGTTTTATAGGTGTAAACATTTTGTGTGACCGAAATAAATCTTTTTTTAGAGCGTGTAGAGGTCATTTTACTTTGTAATTATCTAATCGATATGGTAACATTTGTACAACGGGAATTGTATGATTTTCACCGGCTGTTACTAATATTATAGTTGGCGCCACATAAAATGAACGATAAGGGGAAAGCGGGGGGGTGTGTTCGCGCATGAGTATACTCGCGCACAAAACTACTAGGCCTTTTGTTTTATTTACGAATATATTGCTATTAGGCTATTGCTTATTAGGCTTAGTAGGTTGACATCGGAAAATATATTAAATAAAATATCATTGAATGGAATTAAAACATACGTCGTTCTCATAATACTATCGCGCACATAAGTTTTACGAAATGGTTTTACATAACAACTGAGAAAAATTATTTATGACGTACCTAAATGGTTTTTTTGAAGACAGGCTGATAATAATATTGATAATTTAAAACAATGTATGAAACGGACTGCAGAGACAGCCAAATATTGCGAGTCTACAGTGAGAAAAATTGCGTTTTTAATTGAGCACATTTACAACACACACACAAAACGTGTTTTAATTATATTTTATTTAATATATTTTTCGATGTCAACCTACTAAAGTACTAAAAAGCAATATACGAAGCCGCAAACGAAAAGCTAGTTCGAAAATAAAACAATAGACCTAGTAGTTTCGTGCGCGAGTGTACTCATGCGCACACCCCCTCTTTCCCCTTATCATTCATTTATGTGGCGCGAACTATAACTTCTTTAATTTGGCCTTATCCCCCCTCTTTATTTTAGATCTTCTAAGATTTAAAGTTTTATTTTCTGGGCAGCCCAATAACTTTCTTACTACAGACATCCATGTACGACGGGGTTTTCCGCGCTGGTAGGTTGGTACAGTCTCGAGCAATAATATGTTTTCAGCTGGCAAAGTTGAAACGCGAATTTCTTGTGAAATAACGGTTTCAACTTTGAGATATGGCCTATTTTATGATAATGAAACATGCACAATATTTCAATGCAGTAGGGGAAAACTGCTTCTAAACGTCGTGTCGCTAAGTGTATACTTAATGGTGCTGCGGACTGTACTACTTAATCAGCTATTCATGATAAATTATGACGAAATAGTTACTGCCTCGTTGGACTAGTGGTCGCAAGTGCGGCTGCTGTGCATGAGGTCTTGGATTTGATTTCCAGGTCGGGCAGTGTCAGGGTTTTTCCATTTGGATTTTTTCAGTAGTAGCCTCGGGGATGATGGCAATTAGGATCGGCCCCAATTACATGAGACTTTACATAACTGGCGAAATGCGGGTATACTAATGGGTACACCTCTGCCTAACCCTTCAAGGACTATAGGCATTATGTTGAATACTTACCACAAAGAATTTAAAATAAATAAATAGGTTAATCAAAAACTCATTCACTGGGACTAATCGAGACGAGGTAGGCAGAGCTGTGATAGAACTTTGAAGTTTACGAAGTATCATAGAGGAATACATAACATGCATGCTATTATCTTACGTTAACAGAAAAAAAACTATTATGTCGTTAAATCACTTCACATTAGCACAGAGCATAATCATTACCTATGTCATTCTTATCAAGTCATCAACATCATCCAGTAATTACTGATTGCTTGGAAAAGTGAAAATAAAATCCTACACAAATAAAAAGATTCACTTCACTATAGAATGACACCATTCTATAGTGACGTGAATCTTTTTTTTTTTGGAGGTGGGAATTCATCAAATAACCCCGTCCCGCTCTTGGGCAGAGCGAAAGGGAGTCTCAGACTTCTACTGACTAAAAACCACTCATGTTCCTTCTAAGCCCTATATGTCAAGGCCGCGGTATCTCATACAACATTCCGCAGCCCCGACGGGCGTCGGCCCTTGCAGGCCCCTTCCATGTTGCTGACATCTCTTTGAGGCGCGCGTAGAACACGAAGACGCCTTCGACACGACCTGTCGTCGTCATAAGACGGACGGACGGCGAGCTAGCCCATCACTCACCGTCCACAGGCCCGCGTCTACTGTGGCCGGAAGCCGTCACGTGGCCCCCGACGCCCGGAACGTCTCCCGCGGCGGCTGAGACGTGAGGTTCTCTCCCTCTCACGTTCTGCCACCTCCTTCGCTAGCATCACTGCTTCGCAAACATAACCTGGTAAACTGGGGTATTTATTAGTTCCCCCCACACAGAGTACGAGTGCGTCGCTCCGGATCAAACAATGCCCCACCTGCTGGAGTGTCCCAGATGTCCGTATACATACACCCTTGACAACAACAGGGCCTCTGCCGATGCAAAAACCGTTTAATATGGAAGTGGAATCGGCACGAAAAGACGACGAATACCGATATTAGACAGAGAGGCCCTTAAGGCATTTGTGAGGGATTAACCGGAGCAAACCGTACGGTGAGAACAGTGGATGCCTATATGGTGTTTGCCCAGCAGTGGGACAAAATAGACTAAGGAAAAAACAACTAGATTACTAGACAGTCGTTATGTTGTAGATATTGTTTTTGTAATATATAATAAATAATATATTTCTTATCATATTATTAAATAAAAACAGTTATGTGAGAAAAGTTTAAACACAATCGTTAATACTAGGAATCCGTTCATTGATGATTCTAGGTATATTCCATGTATTATACTAACACTAGCGGACGTCACGCGGTTTCACCCGCGGAGTTCCCGTTCCTGTTCACTGAGATAAAAAGTAGCCTATGTTACTCAGGGTGAATGTAGCTTTCCAATGTTAAGAGAATTTTAGAAATCGGCGCAACAGTTTTTGAGTTTATTAATAACAAACATTCATACACACACACAAAAATACAAATCTTTCCTCATAATATTAGTGTAGACTGTAGATAATGTCCATTAATGAATAACTTGTGTTTGTGACAGTAATGGTAGATAAAGCGGCGGTATCATATCAAAGGGAGTTGCCGCTGTGCAAATGCATTATAAAAATTATGTTAGTAATCGGCATTCCCCCACTTTCCAAGGTTTTTTATAACTTCCAATCCTAATAACATTAATGTGATTAGATTCGCGATTTTAAAAAGGTAAAGGAAGTCATAGTGGGAGAGCCGGTATGCACTATGCTGATTATCGTATGAGATGTTCTTTTGAAGAAAGAACCACACAGATTGGCGTGGACCTGTCCAGACAGTACAAGCAGTCAGTCAGTGTGTAATTCGACTTAAAGCTACGCTACGCTAGATCTTTTTTTCTGTTCTGAACCGTTTATGTCCTTCTATTCCAGTTATTCGACACAGTGAGCAGTACATACACGTATCTGCTGGGCGACAATCGTACGCGTGAAGCCGTGCTCATAGACCCGGTGCTTGAGCATGCGGAGAGAGATGCTGCTCTCATCAAGGAGTTGGGCTTCAAGCTCATTTATGCCAGTGAGTATGCTTACTTTGCCTAAGGATATAGACTCGCCGTGTCGGCATAGGCGGTAGTCAGGCAATCAAGTAACGGTACTTGATTGCCTGACTCATAACATGATTCGCGAAAATTATGTGCATTGTCATACTACCTACCTCTTACACTGGCCTACTAAGGAGTAATTAATTAAACCTCTATGGACATATTGCCGACACGGCTCCGCCGTTACGGACACGGACTTATAAATAGTTACATAAAAATTTGACAGTGACCATAACCTTGTCCTACCGATTTTATCGATCCCTTAATAGAAGAACACATATTTTGTAGTATATACTGGTGACAAAAATGAAGCTTATACGTTTTCCATTGATGTAAACATTTTAGAAAAAGGAAACTAACTTAATTATGCGATACTAAGCCTATTTTCCTGATGCCTAGTATTTCCTTGCTATACAACAAATACAAATACAAAATGCTTTATTCGGAAAAAAATTGTTACAACAATGGGTGGTTGTGATAGGGGACTCCTTTTAAGCAATTTTTGCCTGTGTTAGGAGACCCCGCTCTTCCATAGCAAAATAATTACAAATAGTAACAAATGTGGTAAACTTAAACTATAATTGAAAACTTATTTCTAACATTATTCTACATTTTTAATTTAAGAAAAACTAAAAATAAAAGAAAATCAATATCAAAAACAAGAAAAATATTGTAAAAGTGTATGTGTGATGAGTGTGCATGGGCGTGTGGGTGTGCATGAGTGTGAGTGTGTGCATGAGTGTGAGTGTGTGTGTGTGTTTATGTTTTTTTTTTTTTTGTGCCAGTTTTTGTGAGATTGCATGTATGTGTGCGACCATTGAGTAACATGTTGTTATTATGTATCTTGCTATTTAACATACTGTAGAAGTGCCTCAGTCTCTTCATACGTGAGTTTTTTGATCCAGTTTGTTACGGTTTTCTTACAATCTGTGCTTTTGGTGTATATATATGCAAATTTTTTTGTTTATCTTATTGTATAGCTCAGCAGAGCGTTTATTGAATTGTCTGCATGCAAAAACGGTTTTAGTCTGGGAAACTGGTGCTACTAAGTCTTTCCTTCTTTTGGTTAATTTTTCTGGGTCAAATGGTAGGGTTTTATGTTTTTTCAAGACGGTTTGTATAATATACAACTTTCTTATCGAGATTATGTTGCTGATAGTATAAAGGCTACTTGTAGGGTATAATATGTTTTTGAAGTACATAATTATATATATTTACGAGAACGCTATATTTGCGAGAATTTGTTTACTCACATGTTAATTTAATATGGCTTTTCCTTAATTAATTGTTTGCGGAATATCCACGACTTTCTAAAGAACCTTTCTGGGAAGTCAGAACTTATTTTCAAATGACAGCCAGAACCTAACGTGTTTCCCGATTCTCGGAGGAAACTCAGTGAGTGATGGATGTTCATCCATTTACGGACCAACCTAGGCAAATGCGGCTTATGCCACTTTTTAACGTTTGATAACATGTGGTTTACAGATTTTTATTTGGAGTATGCAAATAGGTACTCCAAATAAGAATCTGTAAACCACATCTTCCACGTTAAAAAGTGGCGGCCGCCTTAAGGCGTTGGTTCTGGCTGTCATTTGAACATCTTTCACAGTCGTTGCCAGTCGTTGCAGGTTATTATGGACATTGGTGAAACTTCAGTTGGTTGAGTTAAAGGTCAGGGATTGGCTGGACTCACTGAGTCTAGCCAATCCCTGACGTTTGACTGACAATGCCAATGTCGATCTATTGGAATTATATTCGAGAGTAAGCACCCTGTTTGACCTCCACAACCATTATAGTGTTGCCAAAATGATACCCCTAAGACTGATTGTGAGAAAATTAACTACAGTATATTTTTGGAGCAGTCTTCGTAACTATATTACAAATGTGATTGTAATCTGCCTTACTCTGCCTTGTTACCTTTCACGTCTACCAGCTGCATGGACTTTGATAAAATTTAGTTTCATCATAATCTGTCTAGCCCAAATATGTTGGCTTCCATCTTCCCAGATGCAGCTGGATACCAATAATTTACATGGAGCGACTGCCTGTCTGACGTCCACAACCCAGATTGTATTTGTTTTTTTTTTGTTTTTCTTTATTAATAAAGATTATTTAATCTGTTCCAGTGAACACACACATGCATGCAGACCACATTACAGGCACAGGCAAGCTGAAGGCTATACTGCCTGACACCAAGAGTGTGATTGGCAAGGATTCCGGCGCTGATGCAGACATACATCTGGTTGACGGCGATGTGGTGTCGTTCGGTGGACAGAAACTGCTGGCCACGGCTACTCCGGGACATACCAACGGATGCTTTACTTACATCTTACATGAACAGGTCAGTTTTTTAAAGTTTGTTCTATGGAAGGTAAGACTTGACGGCACGGTTGGCGCAGTGGCTAAAGCAATGGACTGCTGCGCTGCGTGCCGCGGGTTCCATCCCCGCACGGAACAAATATTTGTATAACCTACAGATAGATGTTCCAGGTCTGGGTATTTGTGTATGTGAGTTTAAATGTTTGTGAACGCACCCACGAAACATTAGAAACTTCTAGTACGAGGAAACGTTTTTAAAAAAAATGAAAAGAATAAAAGAATTAGTGCTATCTTCATATCGTGTGGACAGTAAGGTCAAACGACCCCACACATCCTAGTGCCAGAGTTCCTAAACCGCCTCAAGGTCTAACGACCCCACACATCCTAGTGCCAGAGTTTCTAAATTGCCTCAAGGTCTGACGACCCACACACCCTAGTGCCAGAGTTTCTAAACTGCCTCAAGGTCTAACGACCCGACACACCCTAGTGCCAGAGTTCCTAAACCGCCTCAAGATCTAACGACCCCACACACCCTAGTGCCAGAGTTCCTAAACCGCCTCAAGGTCTAACGACCCAGGGCACGCCACGATAGTGGCGGTAAGTCCCCTCTTTGAGGAGTGGCTTGAGAGGCGCCACGGCGCCCTCACCTTCCGTCTGACGCAGGTCCTCACCGGACACGGTTGTTTCGGGAGGTACCTGCACCGAATCAGGCGGGAGGAAACGCCCGGATGCCACCATTGCGAGGATCGGCCGGAGGACACGGTGGAGCACACAGTGGAGGTGTGCCCCGCTTGGGCGGAGCCCCGCCGTGTTCTCGTAGCGGCGATCGGCGGCGGCGACCTCTCGCGCCCGGCCCTGGTGCAAGCCATGGTCCGGGGCGAGGAGGAATGGGACGCCGTCGCCTCCTTCTGCGAAGCAGTGATGCTGGCGAAGGAGGTGGCGGAACGCGAGAGGGAGAGAACCTCTCGTCCCAGCCGCCGCGGGAGGCGCTCCGGGCGTCGGGGGTCCCGCGATGACCTCCGGCCACCGTAGACGCGGGCCTGTGGACGGTGAGTGATGGGCTAACTCGCCGTCCGTCCGTCTCACGACGAAAACAGGCCGTGTCGACGGCGCGTTCGTGTTCCACGCGCGCCTCAAAGAGATGTCAGCAACATGGGAGGGGCCCGAAAGGGCCGACGCCTGTCGGGGCCGCGGGTAGTCCAACGGTTATCGCGGCCTCGACATAGAGGGCGAAGAAGGAACATGGGTGGTTTTTAGTCAGTAGAAGTCTGACACTCCCTTTCGCTCTGCCCAAGAGCGGGAGGGGTTATTCGATGATTTTACACCCACCAAAAAAAAAAAAAAAAAAAAAAAGGTCTAACGACCCCACACACCCTAGTGCCAGAGTTCCTAAACCGCCTCAAGGTCTAACGACCCACACACCCTAGTGCCAGAGTTCCTAAACCGCCTCAACGTCTCATGACCCCACAAACCCTAGTGCCAGAGTTCCTAAACCGCCTCAAGGTCTAACGACCCCACACACCCTAGTGCCAGAGTTTCTAAACCGCCTCAAGGTCTAACGACCCCACACACCCTAGTGCCAGAGTTTCTAAACCGCCTCAAGGTCTAACGACCCCACACACCCTAGTGTCAGAGTTTCTAAACCGCCTCAAGGTCCAACGGCTTATACGTGCCTTTCGAAGCAAAGAATCTTTTTATCAGACAATCAGGTGATTCAAGCCTGCAATGTCCTAGCCAAACTGGAAATAACTTCACAAAGTATGCTTTCCGTGGGAATCGAACCTACCACCACCGTGTCGCAAGGCAGACGCCTAAACCACTGGACCAGTTGTGAATTAGTGCTATTATAAGTGCAGTTGTGGTATTCTGGTGAACAGAAACTATTGCTGACAACCTCGATGCGACTCCAATGGGTGCCGTTTTCTTTTCAAAAGCTAGTAAAAATGTAAAGCTGTGAATAGAAATTTTTTGTGTCGGCATCCACCAAACGCATAGTTTCGCCCCAATCCCGGTAATAGTAGTCCCGGAGCTGCAGGTTGTTCGAAGGAGATACCGCGGCCCAGGACACAAAGGACTAAGAAGGAACATGGGTCGTTTTTAGTCAGTCGAAGTCTGACAATCCCTTCTGCTTCCCCCGAGTGGGAGGAGTTGTTTGATGATTTCCCACCCTTCAAAAAAAAGGGTAATAGTAGAAGTCTCTCCCATCTTCTTAGGGCTCATTTACGGAGACGCGGCGCGTCGCGCGGCGCGTGCAGAAGGCTGGTCGCGTGCTTTTTTATTCATTTACTGAGAGGCGGATCCACCGAAACGAACGCTGCATTTTAAACTAACGATCGAAAAATCGCTTCTCGTAAAATTGTCGTTTGAAATCGTTAACGTTTTGATACATCGCCATGTGCTTGAATTAAATACGCACAACGCGCCACGCTACGCCCCGCGTCGTGTGATTTAGTTGCTCCATTTGCTTGTTTGCAAGCGGAGCATTTGACCTCTCCAGCACCACTTCAGATAGTCATGCGAGAAAGTATGTCCATGACTTTGGTTTTCTTCCTTCCTTGGATATTTGTTACTTTGTCGCTTAGTTTTATACCCATTCTGAGATTATTATGTTTTACACTTCCGCATCTGGACAAAGGTTGACGACTCACGATGAATCGACAAAAACGAGTTATGGAACAAAACATGATTTCGAGACGATCTTGTGCTTCATTCAACATTAGTGATGTAGCGGTCATCGCTACACCGGCATTTAGATAATAACTAGTATTAATAACTTAAATCGAAATTGTAAACACTCCACAAAACACTTTATTTTCCCGTTACACAGAGCTGTCAAATATGAATGAACAAGCGACAAATCATAGACATCAAAAACGATCATTGTCTTTGGATGAAAACCAACATTTATTAACAAGAGTTTATTTATCTACACATTTAATTAATTGCTATATTTATATCACACATAATATCTATTCACAAAATTAGCAATAATAATAAATATTTACACTGAACAAAATAAAAAGCATTCATTGTAATGTACCGATCATTATCGCTTTCCGAACGCAACTTCGGGCGTGTTCGGAAAGCGGTAAAGTCAGCAGTTGCTTTTACCCGACTGCGGCGAAGCCCAAAAGGAGGGTTATGTGTTGAGCGTGTATGTATGTATGTATATATGTATGTATGTAACTCCTAAACGGATGAAGGGATTTGAATAAAATATACGTCGTTAGATTTGTCTTGATGGCGCGAGCTACATTAAAAATAAAAAAACAAAAGAAGATTGCGGTTTTTGGGGACCATATTACGGATGTGAAAAAAAAATATTTTCCGTTACCATCGAGTAGGGTATCAAAATGAAGGGCTTTAAAAGAAAATTACAAAAACATATGACAATTAAATGTTTAAAAGAAATTTAAAGTCACAAATCCTATAAACAAACACAAAAGTTAAATCATCTGCGAAGAATTTATCGCGACCAACGAAAGAACCAACACAAAAGAACTGTTGCTGAAAAGTTAGAAATAAAAAATAGTAGTTAAAAAACTAAAAAACCCGACTGAAAAACTGAAAAGCAAAAAACAAGCTTCAAGTTCATTTAAATATAAAATTATGAAATGAAAATAGAATGGACCCCGCCTGCTCTCAAGTTTTGTTTAATTTAAAATGTGCTTGTTTTTTGCTTTTCAGTTTTTTCAGTCGGGCTTTTAGTTTTTTTTTCTTATAGTACATTACTGCCGCGGTCTATAATGACTACTTTGCTGGTCGCGCTGATGATGGCCGACAGCGCAGCGTAGCGCAGCTCCAGGCCGACACAGCGCGGTCAGCGGACAGCAAGGGTTGCAATGATGGCCAAGCTGAAAGGCCTAGAGCGTAGCTAGGCTAGCTCGAGGCAATCATAGCGTGACCAGCGAAGCAGTCATTGTGGGCCAAGGTTTGTATAGTGCTTTACTCAAAAATGCAAGTACCTAATCTAAATAAAACCAGCAAGTAATTTAAATAAAAAATATATTAATTAACTAGAATTTTAATTAAAATGACAATTATGAAAAGTACAGTTACTAAAATTCAACACCGACTTTCCCAGTTTGATATTACTGATAGTTTGCGATAATTCTAATGCGGTGTTTGACTGCTGGATTATTTCTTCATTTATTACTTCATTTAAATCTTTTTTTTTTTTACCTTTAGACGTACAAACAGCTGTGTTTTAAATAAAATCTTTTTGGAATTGTTTTTTTTTTATTTATTTATTCAAATCTCCCTTACAACTATCATTACAGGAATGTTCCTAATGCGATAGCTCGGTCTCAAAATTAAATTTACTATTTACAATATAAAAACTATGGTAAAAACTAAAAAGAAAAAGAAAAAGAATTAGCACTAGTTACAAATCTTAACATCTAAGTAATAATATACAGGGTGATTGGAAGATGGGTGCAAAGCTTTAAGGTGAAGATAGTATAGACAATTTAGGACCATTTAAGCCATGGTTGTCTTAGACGAAGTCTTACCAAATTTTTTTAAACAAATTTTTAAGTTTTTTTTAGGAAATTCTCAAAATTTAATGTAAACTGCATAATTATGGCCAAATTGAATGATAAATGAATTCATTTTTTATTTATTTAATTAAAGTAATGTGTAAGCAACCAAGCAAAACATGTTTTAGGCTTCTGTGTCATTAGACATTTTTTTTACAGATATTTAAAGCTCAGAAAAAATAAAAAATTTGTACAATACGTCTTTTAAACCTTATTTTAAAAAAAAACGGAGGGTGCTTTTTTTGTTCAAACCTTTTTGAAGACATGCTTGATAATCGCTCTTTCTTTTGAGGTATCATTTATGCGGATATCTTACAAATTATTGAAATTAGGACCTATAAACCAAATCGAGGGAGAAATTTTAAATTTTAGGCAGTCTAACAAAACACAAAATTTTTGCTTAAAAGAATACTTTATGTGCTCGAAATGATAACATTGTTCAATTCTAAGAATTTTTGGCACATGCAGGAACCAATTGAGGGGAACCCATTGAGGGGATTCTCTAAACAATGGCCACCGAGCGCGGTGCGACGGCATTTCCAGGTAGAACGCCCAATGAATAGCAAAAAGCGATAAAGAGTTGGTTTTTACAGCAAAATGGTCTTAGTTACTGAGGCAACAAAGTCGTTTTTCTTTAGTCAGGGTCAGTCGGTCTGTGATGAAGCCGTTACATCTTTTACTTATTAGTCAAACTACTGCCCTTGTGAGTGGACGTTGTCGTGTTGATTCACAATTTACCGTGTTCAGTTGTAGCCCTTTGCGTTCCTGCATGTGTTGTTTGCGTTAGTTTTGAACTTTTTTGTTTCACCGTGTCCAGTCGTAGCCTCGCGCTCCTGCACGTGTTGATTTTTGACTTAATTGTGTTGAGTTGACGTTTAGTGCGCTCCTACGCCGTTTTTCTTAATTGTTAAGTGACTATGGCTACTTTTTCCAATCAAGAATATGCGGATATCGTATTTATGTACGGTAGAGCAGACGGCAATGGATCTTTGGCGCGACGGATGTATCAAGAGCGCTATCCGAATCGCAGGATACCGAATGTCCGAGTGTTTTACAACACGTTTCGTCGTCTTGCCCAAGATGGGTTTCACCGCGTGGAACCTGGAGTCAACCCGGGCAGACACGAAACTGCCGTCGACGAAGACATTTTAGCAGCATTTCAAGCGGAACCTACTACCAGTACTAGAGCAGTAGCTCGAAATTTAAACATTTCTCAATGGAAGGTGTGGCATACAATGCACCAAAATGATAAGTATCCGTTCCATGGCAGGAGTGTGCAAGGTCTAGTAGAGCAAGATCCTCAAAGAAGAATTCAGTTCCGCCGTTTCCTCCTCAACAGAGACATCGAAGATGCGTGGTTTCTGAAATCAATCTTGTGGACGGATGAAAGTAAATTTTCAAGGGAAGGTATTACAAACTTTCACAACATCCATGAATGGGCCGACGTAGACAACAATCCACATTTTAAGAAGCAGGTGTCATTTCAGATGAAATTCTCTGTGAATGTATGGGCTGGAATAATTGGCAGAACATTGATTGGGCCCCACTTTTTGCCTGATCCATTGAATGGCGAAAATTATTTGCAATTTCTGCAAATTGATTTACCACTGCTGGTAGAGGAATCAGGTGTCCCGATCTTCGAAAGAGACCGAACAGTCATCTTTCAGCAAGACGGCTGTCCAGCGCATTGGACTTTAAATGTAAGGGAACACCTCAACAATTGCTTTCCTGATAGCTGGATCGGCAGGGATGGACCCATCCCTTGGCCCGCTCGCTCCCCAGATCTGACCCCGTTGGACTTTTTCGTGTGGGGCCGGGCCAAGGAACTGGTGTATAACAACAAAGAAATTAACACTAGAGAAGAATTGATACAAAGAATAAATTCAGCGTTTGAGACAATGAAGCAGGAGATGATGTTGAAAATAACGACTACAGAAGTTAGAAGACGGGGCCGTGCTTGTATTAGGAATCACGGCCGTCATTTTGAACATGAAAAATAAATAATTTTAATTCAAATGTTGTTTTAATTAGTCTGCCTAAAATAAAAAAAAATCTCCCTCAAATTGGTTTGTAGGCCCTAATTTCAATAATTTGTAAGATATCCGCATAAATGATACCTCAAAAGAAAGAGCGATTATCAAGCATGTCTTCAAAAAGGTTTGAACAAAAAAAGCACCCTCCGTTTTTTTTTTGAATAAGGTTTAAAAGACGTATTGTACAATTTTTTTATTTTTTCTGATCTTTAAATGTCTGTAAAAAAAATGTCTAATGACACAGAAGCCTAAAACATGTTTTGCTTGATTGCTTACACATTACTTTAATTTAATAAATAAAAAATGATTTCATTTATCATTCAATTTGGCCATAATTATGCAGTTTACATTAAATTTTGAGAATTTCCGAAAAAAAACTTAAAAATTTGGTTAAAAATATTTGGTAAGACTTCGTCTAAGACAACCATGGCTTAAATGGTTCTAAATTGTCTGTACTATCTTCGCCTTAAAGCTTTGCACCCATCTTCCAATCACCCTGTATAATCATAGCTTCTGTACATCGCAACCTAACTAAAAAAAAAACACTATATTTAAACAATTGCGCGGGTCAACGGTGTTTTAGCGAGGAGGTTGGTCCTGGCAACCGGCACGGCCAGCAGCGGCGGGCGACGCCGCCTCCACACATAGCGGTCCGGTACACATAAACTCAGGCGCTGCAGCACTCCTGGGTTATGCTCAATGCCACGAAGTAACCTAACTAAATACGAAACAAGCGTGAATTCCCGTCGCACCCTCAGTTGGTTGTACCCGACCATACCTAGCACAAACAGAGTGGGGTACATCAACGGGTAAAACGGATATACCCCATATAGCTTCCTGTATAAGTGGCGTGTGAACTTGTTCTGTACGCGTTCCAGCATTACCACGTACTTGGCCTCATGAGGAGCCCATATGACAGCACTATGTTCCAAATGACTCCTTACTAGTGCGTCATATAGGACTCTTACTGAAGCGATGTTAGTAAAGTGTCGTGTCTGCCTCAGAACAAATCCCCGGGTTTCTAAACGCTCTTTTACATATCCTCGTAATATGGTCGCGAAATGAGAGTTCAGGAGTGACAGTGACCCCCAAATCCCGCACCTCGGAGACACGTTGCATAAGCGCGGCACCCACTACGTACTCGTGTACCAGAGGAACACGCGCGCGCGTAAAACTCATCACCGAGCACTTTAGCACGTTGAAGAAAAGCTTGTTGTGCTGACTCCATTCGACTATCCTATCTATATCATCCTGCAATCGTTCGCAGTCGGATTTATTATTAACCTCGAGCAGCAACTTAAGGTCATCCGCAAATAATAAACAAGAGCCATGCTTGACAACTTTCGGCAAATCGTTTATCATTATGATGAATCCGAGAGGCCCTAAATTGCTGCCTTGGCTCACACCGGACCAGGTGTAATACGGATCGGATACACACCCATTATAATCAACGTACTGCTGTCTATCCTGCATATAACTGGCGAAGAAGCACAATAGATGTGGTGTACAGCCGATTTCTGCGAGCTTCGTTAGTAGGATGTCATTGTCGACGGTGTCGAAAGCTTTTTAAAATCAAAATAAGCAGCATCGACCTGCCCACCAGCATCTACCGCCGGCACCACCTGCGCCATAAAATCCAGTAGATTAGTTGCTGTGCTGCGCGCCGGCCGGAACCCATGCTGTGCGTCAGCCAGTTGTCCGCGCACCTGCTCTTGCATGCATCGCTGTATAGCTGACTCGAATACCTTGGCCGGCGTTGATAGTACTGCCACTGGCCGATATCCAGTTATATCCGATCCCGCCTTACCTTTGGGTACAGGAATGACCCGCGTGATCTTCCATTGGGCGGGGAACGTCATTGACTGAAGACACATATTAAAAATAAAAAGTAGTGGTTCTGCGAGCACCCTACCACAATCTCTAAAAAGAAATGCCGGTATACCGTCCGGGCCCGCCGAATGCTTCGGTTTCAGGCGCTCGAGTGCACATCTGACGTCCTTCAGACTAAGTGCGTCAAGTTGCACCCGCGCACTGCTCGCCGCTCCCGCCACCGCTGCCGCTTGAGCGTCTAACCGCGGCGGCTGATCGCTGTAAACCGATTCGAAAAAATTCGCGAACTGCTTAGCACACTCGTCATCCGATAAATGCTCACCCTCTTTTATAATAGTCTTTTTGGTTACCGCACTTTTCTTTGATCGGATGTATTGCCAGAACGACTTAGGATCTTTAGCAAACTGACACTGGATTTTATGTTGAAACGTCAAAATAGCGGTCGGCAAAACATTGCCGGCCTGTTAGAGCGGCCAGCAAAACTTTGCCGGCCGCTCTTTGAAACAGAACGGCTAGGGCGACTTTGCTCAAACAAGGTTGTCAAAATAATGACAACATTACATGCATTTTTGAGTAAAATAAATAATTTGATAATAAAAACATATTTCGGTGTATAATCATCACAATCAAATCATTTATTCCAAATCAAATAATACACTCTTTATTAACATGGTGACACAGTTAATATTAGAATAAATAATTTTCAAACATCAAATTCTCTATTCCAGGGACTAGCGTTCACCGGGGACACTCTCCTAATCCGAGGCTGTGGTCGCACCGACTTCCAAGAAGGTTCCCCCACGAATTTGTACAACTCGGTCCACCAGCGCATCTTCAGTCTGCCCGACCACTACACGCTGTACCCAGCACACGACTACCGCGGTCAGACTGCCACCACGGTTGGGGAGGAGAAGAAATACAACCCCAGGCTGACGAAGCCTTTGAAGGAGTTCATCAGTATTATGGATAACCTCAACTTGCCTTATCCGAAAATGATTGGTGAGTTTTTTTTTTATGAAAAGTTGTCAGTTATGTCCTATGTAATAGGTGAGCCTATTGCAATTAACCGCGCAAGAATCTAAAATCTAGGGTTGCTATAGAGATGTTTACTGACTTAAAAATATATGATTCTCATAAGTCCGTCTGTTAGATTATCGAAAAATATTGGATACGTATTTTTTGTTTTATCAAATCAATAAAAATTGACGAAGATAAGACGTGTCAAAGATCATGAGTGGGGGCTTTTGACGTCAGTTTGTGAGTAAAAAGTACTAACCTTGTGACGTCACACGACTTGACACAACTTTTCGAAGCATTGTATCGTTTTCATCTTTTGTTTACGTGAAAAAGGAAAAAATACGTGTCCATTATTTTTTGGAAATCTATCTGACGAACTAATTAGATTTTTTGGTGAAATACCCTACTCAATGAAGTTGGAAGGGAATCTTGGGCCTTGGTATGAACATGTGATGAGGTGGAATGCATCGCATGTGGCTAGAGTAATAAATACAAAAGTTTAGAATGGAGAGGGAGAGGAACAAAAAGGGGATCAAAGAGAAGATAAATGGATTGTGTGAGGAACGATATTGTTACGAGCTAGGTATGGGATAAATAAAAGCACTACCAATTGAACACACGAAATAACTTTATTACTCGCAAAACACTTATAGACAATCGCAAAACACTAGTGAACACTTTAGCGCACTTGATATCTCTTCGAACATTCCGTTGTCTCGCTTAAAAGTAGACTGACTCGCTCGCACTCTCGGTCCTTTTATACCCCAAACACACAATAGATATTCGAGAAAGTTCGCTATTATTCCATAAAGCATCCAGAAAAAAACATTAACAAAAAAATAAACTTAAAGATAAAATAACCAACAAAGAAGAAGTTACTTTACGCCGTAGGTATACGGTCGACATTACAATGCAAGTACCGCTGACGCCGGGCGCAGTAGTTACCTACAGAATGGAATTAGGTACCTACTAGAATTCACGCGTCCTTCTCAGTTATTAAGCGAGGTTTCTCGAAGATTCTAGATGACCGGCGTAACAATATAAAAGAAAAACGATATAGTAATTATTTACCATCATGATCAGCCAAAAGATAAAAAAACAGTGTTGGCGCTGTAGGAGCACTGGTGGCGGCCCTGACTAACGAACAGTGAGTCGTGGGTTTGAACCCAGTCAGGTGCATTACTTCGTGTAATTTATTTCATCACCACTACTCTCGAACCGTTGAAGGAAAACAAAGTGAGGAAACCGACATGTCTTAGAACCAAAAAATTCGAAGACATGTGACATCTACCAACCCGCACTGGGCACGCGTGGTGAATTATAGCCCATCCCTTTTCTAGATAGAAGGCCTAAGTCCCTGAAGTGGGAACATTATAGGCTGATGATGAATACTGAGGCTCAGTGCCAGCTTTTATGTGAAACTTAACTAGTACCGTTTGGATTAAAAAGTTAAGTTTAACGTGATAAAGTACGTTTTGTGGGTGATAAGCACTAGGGGTCGCAATACCGGTCCCTTTCTCCGAAACCGGTATTTTCGATATTTTCGGCATTTAGAGAAATTATATTTGTTTCATTCGCTTTTCGTTCCGTTAAAGTCCTATAGTACATATACTGATACTCTTATTAAAAAAATATTATAAGTTTAAGTTTAGGTAGTCAAACAATAAAATACCGACTTCAATAACACAAAAAAGTACGCTGCTAAAAGTGTGCTTCTGGATGCGATGTCTTTTGTCTGTTTAATTTAGTTTTTTGGCTCCAACTTCTAAAGCAAAAGTATTTTTTTATTATTGTCCGGTGAGAACCTGCGTCAGACGGAAGGTGAGGGCGCCGTGGCGCCTCTCAAGACACTCCTCAAAGAGGTGACTTACCGCCACTTTGGCGTGCCCTGCACGAGGTGGCGAGAGTCACTCTCCCCATTTCGCCATGAGGTCGCACCGGAGGTCTGTCTGCTGAGCGGCAATTTGCCGCAGCAACGGAGTGACCCTCCAGTGTAAGAGGTTCCGGCCTCGCAGATCGTGCGGTACCCACGAACTATCGTTACGGCTATCACCTTTTGGTGCGCGTTCAGGTAGTGGGCGGCTCGCTTTCTCACAGAACGCGCCCACACCGCGACCCCGTAAAAGGCAGGAGGCGTTTGGCCCCCCAGTTTGGGCAAAAGCCACCTGAAGGCAGGCCTGCTCCAGTCTTGAAGCCAAACGTCGGAAATGCTCCACGAAATTCCACCGGCTGTCGAGGACGAGTCCTAGGTACTTCAAAGTCGACACGACGCCGATTGGAAGCCCTCCGCTAACGGTGCGGGGATCCCGATGGTAGCAGATTCTCTCGTTCAAGGAAGCACATACCTTCCGGCTTGTGAAGTGCTACCTCGAGACCCAGCTGCCGGATCCTCTCAACGACTATCACAACCCCGTGTGTCATGTTCTCGACCGCCGCCTAGTGCGACCTCCCCTGTGCCAGCACCAACGTATCGTCCGCGTAGCAGACCACGTTGACGCCGCTAGGGAGGTCGGCGTGCAGCACCCAGTCGTAACCGATAGGCCCCCACAGGGGCGGCCCTAGAGCTGATCCCTGTGGAACACCACACGACATAAGGAACCTAACACTTAACTTTCAATCAAGATTACCTTATTATTGCTTTCAACTCCTAACTTACTACTCCTCAGCGCGCTAAGCCTACCTTCCATAATCAGTAAGAACACAACCATATATACGTCCCCTTAATATTTTATTAAAGAATTATCCTACCACTCGTAACTGTTAAAGAGTTACCTATACCTTCCATCATCAGCTCATCAACATGAGGTGATGACTGTTAGATTCAAATACTTAGATAGATTAGAAAAAGCACGAATCACGTAATACGTGCCTATAGAAATTGAGGGTTGCTCTCGATTTCTCTGGGATGCCATCATCAGATCCTGGTTTCTTGGTTTACATGCGTTATCATGGTACCACTCTTAGGATAATTATCTCCTTTCCAACAAAAAAAACGACGGAGCTTTACGCGAACACACAAAAAAGTAATCGTTTGAATTTAGAAACCTCCTTTTCGGAAGTCAGCATTTAAGAGAAAATAAACTTTTAATCAAAGAATACGAACATCTCCCTTGTATCGGAATCGCAACATCGCAACGACTAGTCACAAACACAACTTACCTATATAAAAATATCAAACAAAGCCATATTAAAGAAATAATGAATTAAGTAATCAATATTCTTCTTGCAGCAACGCGTTAAAGCTGTACAGGAAAAGCCTCGGCGAAATACCGAAATTATCGTAAATCCCGGTATTCAAAAATTCTGTAGCGGTATTGTGAAGGCTCCTTTTCGGTCCGGTATCCCGGTATTTTCGGTATCCGGGATCCCGGTTTACGACCCCTAATAAGCACTAGGCCAAAGCATAGAGATTGTATAATTACCAGCTATCGCTAGAATTTACTCGCCAAAAATGAATATGGGGTGAAGTGATACACTAGCAGTATCATATTCCTGTTTTTGGATATTTTTGGATATTTTAGGCCTCGTCATCAGCCCAGGCTTGGCAAAGGCCTTTCCCCAAGACTTCCAGTTGTTTCGATCGAGGGCTATGTGGGCCACTGAACGTTGGTTTTGTCCAACTCCTCCTGCCATCTTCCACGAGATCTTCCGCGATGCCTTCTAGCTTTGTCAGGGTTCCAGAAAGTGGTTATTTTGGCTCACAGATTATTACGCATGCGGCAGACGTGGCCAGTCCAGTCCCACTTCAGCTTACCTTTTGCTTATTATGGGGATAACATCTCCGTTGAAAATACCGGAATCATTTTTAAATGAAGAAATAAAGCACGTCAAGAGTGGTATAGGATCAAATGCAGCTCGTTGCATAGAAAAACTATATGCAACTAACTGCATTTTTCCTTTACCCTTTTTTTTTTTTTTTGGTGGGTGGAAAATCATCGAATAACCCCTTCCGCTCTTGGGCAGAGCGAAAGGGAGTGTCAGACTTCTACTGACTAAAAACCACCCATGTTCCTTCTTCGCCCTCTATGTCGAGGTCGCGATAACTAGTGTACAACCCGCGGCCCGTTGCTTACTTCCTTCACCATACCTATTCCGATCTCTGATGATTACTTGTACATTTTCTAACTTTTAATTTAATCTTTCTTGTTTCAGACAAAGCTGTGCCCGCCAACCGAGTCTGCGGAATACATTACTAAAGAGATTAACCATACCGTATTACCCGGCTACGAAGAAATTATATAATGTTTTAGAAAATGAAAATCTAAATCCTCATCCAAGTGAATAAAACGTTTTACGCTTTGTTAGTCATATAGGTGTCTGTGATAACAATATTTCACAAAAAATCACAAGAAATCATTAAAAATATTTTTGTGAAAACAAAAACGAGATTTGAGAAACTTGTCCTAATATATATAATATATGTATATATATTATTTTTTTATTAAAGTTGTAAGACATTTTTGCAAATGCTTCGAACATAAAACTACTTTATAATCAAATCAGTGTAGTATTTTTTTATTTCAAATAATATATTGTATTTTTGTTAACATTTTTCAAATGACTTATAGTCAAATTATGTAAAAAGTTGTTATTTATAGTATATTTTTTATTGTTTTAGGCATAAATGTTACTAAGCGAATTATTTTTCCTTGTTATTATGTGAATAAACAATGTTTTATAACTGGGTAACTTTCTGGTTTCATTAATCTTTTGTAAATTATATCGGCTCGACTGTTAAGCATCGCTCCAATTAACTTATACCTCATGCCTTCGTGTATCACACTTCTTGACCGAGGACTCTCGAAAATTTCGCACTTTCCCGCGCAATGCTTAATCAGAGACGGCAGAATGTATCATGGATACCATAGAGTAAAATCTAGACGACTATATCGATACTCTACAACATGGTATGTAAGCTTAGATGATGTTACGCATAATTAGTCTTTCTAACAAATCCCAAATTGTGAGTCTGTTTATTGTTTATTGAAATAATTGAAATACAAAGTATTTACATTAAGGCCATAAAATCTTTAGGTATACAGTTTTAGGTATACAGGTTCTACCTGAACTAGGAATAAACCTGTATCTCAGGTAACTCACTCGAGTGCTCATACCAAAATATTATCTAATATTCCATTTATTTTGTGTCATTGTCATTTATCTTTTTTTTTTTAAGTTCGCTATTATGTAGTTCTAGATAAGTCTATTGAGTGAATCACACTTATGACTTTTTTAATGTTATTTTAAACAATGCATTATATATACTTGACCACTAAAAATATTCTTCCTGCAAGAAAGGTGTTTGAAAAGTGTCTTGTGTACGATATGCTGCTAGTAAGCAAATTGTTAACAACTTAATCCTTGGCACCTATTAAATGGGACCTATCTGGCGATGTGGGTAGACCACCTACACCTCTGTCCATGAACACTTACCCTTTGTAGCAAAACAGGCAAAATTTACGTTAGCCCTGGACGACACAGAAAAATACTGTCGTTTTTTTAATTAACGTTGTTTTACTTCACCGGAGCAAGTGATAATTATACAATACGCAAAGTAATTCGAAAAATCAGAGGTCAGTGTCTTTGGTTCTCGGACTCGAGACCTTTGACTTGGCAGTCCAGCAGTCACACCACTAGGCTAAGACTGCTTTAAAACTTTTTCTTTCTTTTTATACTATCAGTTATGTGATTATCCTATAATCTGAGCTCCCGACATTTCGACGCTGTTGCAAGCGTCACGACCACGATGACACCTCATTCATGGTAATAGCAAAATATTCCGTATGCGACATAAGTTTAATTATAAACCGACAGTGTTTGACAACGAGAAATATTTGAGCCTAGAGATAAAATCACATCTCATATTCCTTATAGTCCGGGTTCCACCGTCTATTTTTGCACTTGATTACTATCAAGTTAGTTTTCCGTGAGTAGCTTCATTTTGATGAAGAGCCCAACAATTTCCTGAACGAATACTCTCGATTGTGGTAGGTAATAGGGGAAGCAGGGATAAACTATGTTGATTTGATGATCCTTAAAAATGTCTAGAATCATCAAATCGACATATTCTGTCCTTGCTACCTCTGTTACCTACCACAATAGAAAATTTTCGCACAGAAAATTGTTGGGCGTCTCATCAAAACGAAGCTGTTCACAAAGATTCAGCTTGATAGTAATTATTTTTACATCAAGTATCTGTACCACTACTTTTGAGCGTAGGACTGAGAAAACGTTCCACGCAATTTGTAGGACAATATAACTGTTAAATTATATAAATATTAACAAACATAAAAATAAAAAAAAAACAGCTGGGGAGTAATAATTTTTGATGACCACGTTATCGATACATGTTGGAAGTGGAGGACTCTTTGATCAAACCGTACATTCTGTAGGACATTTTTTTTTCGAATAATTTTGCTGATTATCATCAGCTATAACAAAGAAAAACCCTGTTAGTAATACATTTCTAAGAATCACCAAATCATGATTTGATAATTCTTCGACATAAGTCTAAAACACATAACTTAGTGTTACAGCTAATTCACCTCAAAAATGTTTGCCATTTTATTAGCTTTGTGTCTCCGGTAGCTGACAGTGTTTACCTACGGGGAACCGCATAGCTACCCCATGCAGGGGTGACCGACCCTGACATTAGCCAAATGTCGCGGAAACAGGGGGACGCAATTAATGGCTCTTTTGATATATCGGAAGTGCCCTTGTGCCTTGGCTTTAACGCTCGCTGCGTAAAATAATGCGGTTACTGGTTACCATGTTTTTGATTTGGAGTTTATTGATATGATTATTGTTGTTTTTGAGGTAAGTAGGTAGCTATGGAAACTCGACAAATTAATGATAGATTAAAATCGTTATTGAGAAACTGAGTTCGCAACTCTACCACCACTGATTACTATCAAATTGCTCCAAGTTCTCCCTAGCTTTGTAGCATGATTGCTATTTATTAATTACATGATTACCTATACCACCTTATTAATACGTTTATTGCGTCGCGTGAAGCGGCCTATCATGCTATGTCCGTTTACGCGACGTCGTGTGAAGGTGCCTTATTTATACACGAGCCATAAAATAATTGCGGCAGCAGCGTATTGGGTTCTGGGTTTTTATTTTGGTCATCTAATTATGTAAAATGTAAGACAATGGAATGGACTTAATAGAGAATTGTTTTTTTTTAATGATGGGAAATCATCAAATGACCCCCCTCCTACTAGCGGAGCCCAAGGGAGTGTCTCTTACTGACGAAAAACCAACCGTTTAAAATTTTTTTTTTTGATGGTTGGGAAATCTTCAAATAACCCCCCCTCCCGCTCTTGGGCAGAGCGAAAGGGAGTGTCAGACTTCTACTGACTAAAAACCACCCATCTTCCTTCTTAGCCCGATATGTCAAGGCCGCGGTATCTCTTGCAACATCCCGCAGCCCAGACGGGCGTCGGCCCTTGCGGGCCCCTTCCATGTTGCTGACACCTCTTTGAGGCGCGCGTGGAACACGAACGCGCCGTTGACACGGCCTGTTGTCGTCGTAAGACGGACGGACGGCGAGCTAGCTCATCACTCACCGTCCACAGGCCCGCGTCTACGGTGGCCGGAAGCCGTCACGTGGCCCCCGACGCCCGGAGCGTCTCCCGCGGCGGCTGGGACGTGACGTTTTCTCCCTCTCACGTTCCGCCACCTCCTTCGCTAGCATCACTGCTTCGACGAAGAAGAGAAGGAGGCGACTGCGTCCCATTCCTCCTCGCCCCGGACCATGACTCGCACCAGGGCCGGAATCCGTTTAACGACATAAGATATTATTTATAAGAAGAGATCACATGTTTTATCAAATTATAGCATTAAAAAAATTAAAATGATCTCCCATCCAATAACTTAACAGATTCTCATAAACCTATCGTGTTCCTCAAAATCCCCTTTATTTTCTAATTCGACCGAACCCATGGGGATAGGAAGTGATGATATATGTTTATATTTAAACACTATGGGGATCTGAGGGTAATATGATGTATGGTGTTGTATCGTGATTGTGATAGCGCGGCTGGCCACGATTAGTCACGGAAGGGGAAGTTTGTAGACCACACTATGAATCAGTTCGAAATCTTATTTAATTTAAGTGGTTTAGGGCGAATATTGCATAAAGTTAAAGTATACCTACTATGTAGTGGCCGCAGTTTGATAGTGTAACTTTAGACGACAAACCGTAATTTCCATATTCATACGACGACTGTACTATAATCTTGATAATAGCATTGTAAAAAGAAGTCATGAATTAAATGGTGACAGGTGACTGATGGTGCATCAACTGCTTCACTCTTAGTATCATCAAGACATCTCTACGCTCCAATGCCATTGTACAATGGCCCATAATATATAATTTGCACCAATCTCCTGCAATATAATATTGAACACGCTGTCGCCGTTAACAAATCCCATTCAACTTTATGGTCTAGGTACAAAGGCCAATTAATTTAGTCTAAGTACGTTATTTGTATGTTGTGTGAATCAGAGCTTATCCATTAAAATTTAGGCAAAGCAAAGGCAAACCAAATTTAAACAATCATTATTATTATATTCCTACCGATAACATTAATAAAGTACGTTTTGCTAGATAGTTAAATAAATTAGTATCTACTAAGAAATTGCTGTGTAGTTTCCCTAATTAAGACTTATGGTTACGGCACGGCATATCTACAGCTATGAGTTCTAGATAGAGCCTTCGATGGTTTCAATCTTTTCACTAGATGGCGTTAGCTTTCCTCAGACCTATGATGCAGAAAAACTATGACGTCAACAGCCAACTTACAAGAATGACGTAAGATGGCAGGAAGACTGTAATTCACCCAATTCTGTCGCGTCCCATTACTACAGCCAAATTTGGCGTCACTTCAAGAATATAAGGAAGAAGGCATAGAGATTTGGAGTACCTACCACGTTCCAATTTATTACATAAAATGGCGCAAATTCTAGAAAAGTTACTCTGACTCATTGGCACGACGACGTGTGAATATTTAAATCTTTCAGGCATGCGAATTGACGTCAGTAATATTGATTAGGTACCACGAAGTTTCTAAGCAGACCTAAGTAAACGTCTTATAAGCTTAGCGGCTGATAATGTAAGCTTCGGATGCCATTATTAATCACTGGACCGTCTTGGATGGAGACTGGTAAAATAACGCAACAGCTTGCGTCGTTAGACAGGGCCTTAAGCCGCGGACTCACTAACTGAGCTCATTATTGTGTAGGATAGCCGTACTTGGACGCTGGGTTAGAGATAGCCCGTTATAGGATAAAGAATGGCTATGGGGATCATTGAGGGCATCTGGCATTGAGAATGACTTTTATTTCATTGATATCTTGTACTAAAATTGGTTTTGCGAAGTTTCGGCAGCGTTGATTTAGAATAATGTGGACTATTCATCTAAAAAAATTGATTAATGTTACATGTAAAATGATTTGGCGATGTATTTCTACCTTGAGTAACTGGAACTGGCCCAATATACATACTAAAATTATATGTAGGTAGATACTTAGATATTTACTGGCCTAGAACGTTGGTAACGTTATTTAAAGGGGATCGATTCTCAAGAAAATGATTTGTTTCCTGAAGAAAATCTGTTTGTAAATTAGACCTTTCAGAAACAATCAATGGTAATGACCGTTACAGTTATTCTTCTTTAACCAAAGTCCATCTGATATTTCCTCTAAAACAACAAACAATTCCTTTTAAACACACCATTACTTATCGAAGTCGAACCGGCCGGGTCAGGACAAATCCGAGCACATTTATCTCCCTTTGCGTCCGCAGCTTTATTCTAAGGCTCGCATGAATACCGGGCGTCTGGCTGTACGCGACATGCCGTGACGTCACCGGCCGCCATATGCAAATGTCTAGAATATTCCGACGAACGAAGCACCCCGCATTTCTATGTGCAGATGCTTTAATGGCCCGCCGTGGTTCGCTTCAAAATTCAATTTGGTTTCTACTATCTTCCTTTTGAGATGCCCTGATGTGTGCCTGCTCACTTTTGGATAGGGGATGCCTCGTTTCATGTTAGTTTATGGCCAAAGGATTATGGTTCAACGTATCTGAATGTTTTAAAAGCTAGACTCGGATTTGTCTGGTAAATAAATTTGTGTTAGTGCTGTTAGGCTTTATTTCAGACTTTAAAGCGGGATGTTGTAGAAAGAGAGATGTCTAAATATACTTATGTTTCTAGACCGATTTTCATGCAGTTATGCTTATCTGGAAGCGCTATAAAATCTAAGGCTATGGCTAAAATCTAAGTGTGCACGTAGGTAGGTACAAATTACAACAACGAAGCAGTTTTACTTATATTAGGCAATCTTGTGAAATTTGTAATCTAGACTTAACCATTTCAGGGAAATGGCCCTCACTTGTCAGACCATGATAAAAATCAACTGAAACCTTTTCCACAATCAATAGACTACAATGATTTACGATACTAAAACACGAGACTAGAAAAAATCAGACTAAACTAATTTATTAAGTACAATAACGCTCTTTACTCGGTAGTCAAGGGTAACAATGTTTTTATAACCCTAAAAATGGCTTCCATTCATACAATGGTAACTCTATTTCGGATCCGTGAACAATAGTGCCTACTTACATTGATTTATTGAGAGTAGAACCACTGAATGATTCAAATGCTGTAAAAAGGAAACAGATGACGGTCTACTGTTAGTTTTCTCGCTTTAGTAAGGGTATTGATAGCTATTGGCATTGTAAATGGCAGTAATAATCATTGATACTACTGTATTCAACTTATCGTTGTGTATGTTTCTTTATATGCATGTAATGTAGTTATGTGGTACCTACGTACCCTTGGAATTGAATTGTATTGCTGAAATACGTGATAGGTATTGCTAGAGATTTGTCATGCAGTCAATACATTTTGAAAGTATGCACCATTTTATGTTGCATTTGTGAATGCTGAATCATATCGCTACTAAAGACAGTTTCAAAGGTTTGATGGTAGTGCTCGAAAGTTTATCTATTTTTTTTTTGGTACAGTATGAAACACAGAATTAACCAAACTTCAGCGTGAACAAAGGTTATTTAATATTCAGAATTGAGAGCAAGCGTTCTATTAGAATAATTCTAAACATTAAACAGTAATAGAAAAGTCAAACCACTTGACTTTGGATCTGCCAAGTCTCTAGTTGTCACCCAAGACACGCAATACTAATTTTTCGGATTCATGTGCATATATTGCATAATTATCACTTGCGTCGGTAAAGGAAATCATCGTGAGAAAATCAACGTAAGATCGAAAGAGCAACATGGAACAGAGTTAGTTGAAGCCACTACTTACAAGCTTGGATAACCCTAGTTTACACAAGTATATTTTAATTATAACTTCGTAAGCTTCTCAATTAAGTGTAAGTAAGACTTTCCCGTCAAACAACATGGCCAGCAGTTTTCATAGTTCTGTTAACTCTCTATTAAATGCTTATGCTTCAAGGATTTATTAAGAGGCACGTTAAAAAGTTCCAGAATAGTAGAAATCCATTCGTTATCTGCACCGTAGTAAAATCTTAACGGTCTGTACAAAAAAGGGATAAAAAAGTTGGAATCAGTTCAATCCAATAGTTCTATAAAGGGGCTTGCTCTCTTTAGTGCAGCTATTTCCATTCCATTCTGCTTGATACGTCACGATTTCATGTCTATGTCTATAAAAATGCTTTTGTTTTAGATTAGTGTTTTTTCGGCACGTATAAGCTCGTTTTTGGAAGCATGTGTGTACCTACATTTAAGCGCGATTTGGCGTAGCGCAACAGTGAGTGTTAACGCGCTTATAGGCTTTTATAGAGGTATCTTCGAGCCGAGATATACGTCTGCCTACGCGTGCGCTCACCCTGCGACCACGACACCCGGTACAAGTGCGTGGAAGAGTGTTCGGTTTTGTAGCACAAAATGTGGCATGGAATAAGCGCGTAGGTAAGCCTATAACAGCTAATAGGTACGCGAAACCTATTACTCTGGTCTAAAAGCACAGGACAAAATCAGAATAATGTGTATCTATAAACTAAAATTCTATTTAGACTATAAAGTAGCGCATACGTAAATGTATCCAACCCCTCGTTTCTCGTACACACGGTCACTCTTTTTATTTCAACTACGCCATCGCCAGTTCAAAGCCAGCTTAATAAAGTTGAAGAGAGTGAGCAAAAAACGTGTCCAGGCGGTTTAGACCGATTAGAAGCAGTAACATTGCGTTATATAAAGGGTCAAAAAGACCGATGAAAAATTACGTAAGAACATTTTGTCGGTAAAACCGGGTCTCGTGTGATCAATATTGGACCAATCATACCCCGGACGTCGGTCGCGGTGCCAAAACACCGACGTCACAGCCTTATTGCTGGCGGCGAATTAATAAAAATGTGTGTTCGTGCTATGTAAGCGCTAGTTTGGATACATTTTGGTTATTTTGTTTGATAATCTAGAAGTGACGTGACGTCATATTTCGAAAAAAAAAGGTTATCAATGTGTGAACGGACTTCAACGGACCCTTCACGAAACCGACCATTAAGAAGTCTGCACATCAAACTAAGACTATCTTGAAAAACTAATGTTTTTTGGTCTAAAAAAATATGTTTTGCGGTGCCACTTAACGGAACACACTCAAAAACATTGTGCTGATGTATGCATTGAATAATACAGGGGTCATGGAGGTGTTTAAGGTAAAGTTATAGCACGTGTGATGAAGTTGGACCTTTAATATCTCCGTAACTACATAGTACGTATTTTTTAAACTTTTGATCAGAGTGAGACAGGGAGAACAAGTAACACTAGGCTTCGTAGGGTATTTTTTACACCCTTTAGAATAGGCAAGAGATTTGAAAATTGTACATGTTTTGGAATAGATTTCCTCCAGTGTGTTATGTTTTTTTTTAAACGTGGGCAACCCACACTAGAAATTTCTCCTGTATCGTGGGTGCGTTCACAGACATTTAAACTGACATATACAAATACCCAGACCGGTAACAACTATCTGTAGGCCGTACAAATATTTGTTCCGTGAGGGTATCGACCAGAAAAGTCAACTACACAATAAATAGGTGGACTATCTCTTGAAAAATTAAGTTGATGTACTTTGTAGCATCGTTTCCTTTTTTAAGGATAACTCGATTTCTTTTGTTGATCAAAAACTCACGTGTTACGTGGTATAATATTATAGTCACAAAGACAGAAACTACAGAATTATCGATCCAGAAAGTCAAAATAAGTTGTAATAAATGGGTCGGAAACCAGAATATGAGCCATCCAAGGGGTCAACTAAAACTGGTCGATCGGGAGCGGTTTTCGACAATACCGCAGAGAATTCTTTGGAAGCATGGTGGAAACTACCAAGCTCCTGAAATTTGATGTCATTATTATTGAAAGTAAAGCAACTTCAGTTATGTACACTGATATTTTTAATTTACAGACTAGAGTTAACGGATCTATAAATTTTAATTAAATATGTACAAGTATCAGAAGGGGAAAATAATAATAAGCGTAAAAAAATTTTTACACATAGATACGAAAAGTGCCAAGAAGACTGGCAACATTGTCATGTTGGATAGCAATGCTGATTCTTTGGCTAAAAATTGTAGAGCCGACCAACCGCTTGGTGATTCACCGATCTACTACGTGGGCATTCGGACCCTCTCAATCTTAAACGGTTCAAACACGTAAACAATCTATTCAATACTAAATTTTAAGAAAATCATCCCTTCCATTTGGCTTCGCCGTAGTCGGACAAAAAGCTAGATGATAATTTAAGCAACCCTACTTATCCCTTCTTTCGTAGATGATCTATGAGGCGGAATAAAAGGCGGAAGATTTCACGATCATTCATTCTATATAGAAACACCTTACCTGTGCCCGTGTTAATTAATTCCATGGATCGAAGTTCACGATCTAGGAATTACGTGGGATAAAAAACTCAATAGGACAAAGCATGTTAATAAATAACGCGTTAAAGGAGCAAGCATTTGTGTCAGTCCTATCATCATCATCATTTCAGCCAAAAGACGTCCACTACTGGGCATAGGCCTCCCCCAAGTGTCGCCACATTGAGTGATCCCTTGCGTCTCGCATCCAGCGGATCCCCGCAACCTACATCAGCAGGACTATTGCGTATCTTTTAAATGACAGTGGCTATCATATTGTCCATGGATTAACTGTCAAATCGGTTATGGTTTAGTACAAAATGGAACCATTTGACATTATTTGATGTACACTATATGATAGCCACTGTCATTTGTAAGATATGCAATAGCCCTGCAGGTCATCGGTCCACCTAATGGGAGGCCTTCCAACGCAACTCTTGCAATCCTATATTTAACCGAAAAAGAAAAATCGGCACAAACACCAAACATAACTTTTACACCACTCTAATTAGACCTTGAATAACCTAATCATGTCCGGTATGGAGTAGCACCGGTTAATCGAATCCTGCCTATTACAAATAATTTGTACAAACAAATAACCTGTTGCAAATATTTCAAAATATCGCAGTTAAATAAAATTGCTTATAAAACTTAAAACGAACTTTAAAGCACTACATACAATACGCGTCACACGATTAAGAAAGAAAGAACTTCCATGTATAAATTTCACAGCAAACCTGAATTAAAATTAACACGGGATGCAGGTTGAATGCAATATCAGCTCAATAAGCCTTACCAGCTACTCAATCATGCGGGAACGGTTTTGCCACTGAAGTGGATAAACGAGCCCCGCACCTGATAGCCTATTTATCAATACATGCACCAGAATTTACCGGCACATTTTTACCAACCAAGCAACTTTGGTATTTAAAGCGAAAATAATAACGCCCTTTGTGGCATAACTGGAACTACGAAAAAAGACTTGCAGTTTTCATCTGAATTTTTCTTTGAAGCTGAGCTTTTTGCTATCAGTTTTCAACTAGTGATTTAATTTTAGAGTATAAATACGATGTTAACAGCAAAACTTTCAGCTTTAATAGTGATTAATGCAATACTAATGAGCCCAATTCGACGTTTGATTCGGAGAAATATCGAATCGAATCGGTTCGTAGCTGGATTTACGTAAAAACTGTTAATCATTTATTTCTGACAAATAAGCATTTGAGATTTGAATGTTTTATTAGAATCACGTACCCTACTTCACAGTTAATGGCAAAATAAAAAAAAAACCCTCAGGAATTGAATACTCAAATACTATTATTACCTTACTTTTCTATAACGTCCTTGTTTACTTGATCGGTAGTCATTTCCTAAGCAAATTGGAACAGAATAGTTTTGACACATGGGGCATAGACAAGCTTAGAAGATACGTAGTGAAATTGATACGAGTGCCGCTGACAAGGGTGAGAGGTGAAATACAGGGGTGTCGGACTTACGAGCTGGGCACTAGGGGCACCGAGGAAAGAGGAGCTTTTGTGACCCCTGTTACGTATGTTTGTACGTCATTTATTTTTTATGTGGCAACAGGGATAAACATAGACAAAAGTATTTTATTTTAACTTCCAAGGGCAGCAAAGAGGACATTAGTATTTATTTCCTTTTTAGAATACTTGCTCGAAAACTGTCTCTGATTAACTACTACCTATTAGGCGCAATATATGTGATACTCGTGGTATTTGCATTAATTTGTACGAGTTCTTGACCACAGTAAACTATAATCTCAAGGGCTGGGTATTTAAATTGTGTTAGTAAATAAAATATCATCAACAAACATTATAAATGTTGTTGTGTTATTTAGTTGCGTATCACCAGAATACGTTTCAACTAAAATCCCTCATAAAAAGACATCTTCTCAAAAACGTGACCCATGTTAGTGAGCCCTGCAAGTGGGTATGACGGACATACCTATGGGTAAATGTTTAATGCATGTCTTCAAAAGATTTCGTCACCATTGAACGGATCAAGAAAATTTTCAAGGACCTTTCATCAATGAGTTGCAATAGATCAAAAGATTGAAGAGTTGCAAAAATTAATTCACGGTATTAAGGCGGATTTTTTAAATTTTTCTCCGCTGTATTGTGTGAGATTCCATAGCATTCTAGAAAATGCCATTTTTGTTTGTTCATTCCGTTGAGTATCAATGTAACTAAAATATTTTTTGAGATTTTTTCAATTCCTGAATAATGTCTAAGCAGTATAAAATATCAATTCAGTATTCAATGGTCTTTGTTTTCAAATATGTACTAACAAACAGCTGAATCATACATTAAATCGATTTTCAACACCTAATTCTAAAGGCTATAGAACACCGGGGTGAAAGCTCTGTCACCCCAGGGTAGGGTTCCCAACTATACTGTTAAAAACAGTATTAGGTATACTGTTTTTCACTACATTATACTTTTTACTGTCGGACAAAAAAAACAGTATAAAAATACTGTTTTTCACTACATTATACTTTTTACTGTCGGACAAAAAAAACAGTATAAAAATACTGTTTTTAACATCACTGACAGGCAGTTCAGCAGAAATAGATCTTTCATAAATGTAATAAAAAATGAGCTCCTCATTTACTTTAATTTTGATTTCACTTGTAGTGAAGCCTTCAATAATGACACTCTGTGACTTGTGCGAGAAGAACATGAAATATGTTTATACAACATTTAAAGAATAAAGTACTGTTCATATTATTGAAATACTGTTGATTTTCTTTCTTCAACCTGAATATACACTGTTTTCTTTCGAAAAAAGTTGGCAACCCTACCCCAGGGTGGTATGTGATGACTCAGCGCAGGAATTAAAAGGGTACATTTTATTACCGTACTTTGAACTTACGCATATCATTATCGAGTGTAACTTACATGACCTATGTCTAACTATAACCCCTGAGTTGAAACATATTTGTAATTGATTTGAGTCTGAATCTTATACTCATTATTATCAAGCGATTTTAAACTGCATTAAAACAGTAATAAGTACCTAATCGGAATCGTAGAAAAAACTGACGCATCATCATTGGGAAATCCAGACAAAGCCAGACGAAGACGGCATTCGCGATTCCCTTCGATAGAGTCCTCATTGTACGCAGCGTTTACAGCATTGCGCGTGCGTTATCCTCCCTCTCGCATCTCTTTCGCACCCGCGACATCGCATCACCCGTCCTTGTCCCTCTCGGGAGGGTCGATCTATACGACGCTAGGTACGGCTACAGTGCCGTAGCGAGACTAGTACGCAGGTTTCTGGCGTCTGACACAAACGTCAGTTCTCGCCCGTCCGGTATTAGAACGCATCGCGGCCGCAAAAATGACGCGCGCCGTGCTTTTTATAAGTGTATTTACCATATTTTTGGACGTGCTGCATGCTGGACAGGTAAGATACTGTATTGAATGGAAGGGTTGTATGAATGTATTGAATGTGTAGCGGCGGCATCGTGCCGGGGACACTAAGTCGAAAATCGATTGAATGTGTTCGGTAATGTTTTCAAGGCGGGTGTAAAATAGTGGCTGACTGAAAGGAGCCGTTCATACACTTGCAGATGCCGTAAAAGTTGTTTTCGTTGGCGTTTTTTAATCGTTTACCGTTTGGTTTATTACTTAAATAGGTTGCGTAACGTTATTGGGGTATAGATGAGTATAGAAAACTTTGTATTTGCGTTTTCTACGGTTGATAAGTTTGAGCGTAAATAAAAAAACGTGAACCGAAGCTATGGGAATGCCAAAACGCGTGTAATTGTTTATACGAATGATCTTTTTATAATCGACCGACATTTGCAGATTTGCGGTACTGAAAAATGGATTAGGGATCGATAAATAAATACCACTATGCAATATTGTGTAGATATTGATTGAATTGCACAAGAAAAGAAAGAAAATGTATTTAAGTAGGTGCAGAGGAGCTTAATTTATGTTTTAGTTAAAATTGTATAATAGTATAACTCAACAATAAAATTTCCTTTGACGTGGACAATATAGGTACAAGGCTTACGGATGCCATAAAAATACATTTATGACTTTCTACAGTCGTTAGGATCGAAATAGATTCAAATGTGAATCACCTTTTCAGCTGTAGAATGGCAAAGCATTATTAGATACTATAAAACGTTAAAACACATAAACTAGATAATCAAATCTTAGTATTGGCTACTTAGGTTATAGGCTACAACACGTGTTTATCAGTAAAAAGAAAAGAAATAAAGAACATATTTAAAAAAAGTATCGTGGATATTTGCAAAGTAATCGGGCCACTCAAGTTGTCCGGCGTCAATTGCTTATGAATTGACACTTAAATATGAATAATTCTGTCGTTTCCGAAGCTGCTGATTAAATTAACCTGGCTTTTGTCCGATAAAAGGATATTTAAGAACCATTTTCATAAAGAAATAACATTTTATTTGATTTTTGGATCAATTAGGTTGCATTGCTTGCAAAAATGTGTTAAAATGCAATGGCCGTAGAAGAATAAGCTAAGTACCAAACATTCGAAAAAAAAAAATCGGTCACCGATCTCATTTTTCTTTTTACCTAAGAATGGATTTCCTAGCTTTACTGAACTGAAAAGATGGTACCATTTTTCAGCAAGCTTTATTGGAAGCAAAATCTAAGAGCGCAAGTTATTTAATTATCTTAAATGCATTACGCTGTAATGTACAGCATTTAATATAGCTCCATTAGTTATTCAGCATCTGAATAATTGCTTGGAAGCTACACGATCGATGAAACAAAAAAGACTCGGGGGAAATAAAGGACTATCAACTCGATTGATCTACAGACTTTTACGACCGACAAGGCCCGTCGGCTTTTCTTTACCGGGTTTTTATTTTAAATGTGAAGCTGTTCGGCTGCATTATATTAAAAGTTCTTATTGTACTTTAAATCCCGGTTTGCTAAAACATGCTGTCTTTGCCGTGATTGGCTGTTAGACATTATAACAGCCAATCAAATGACTTAATAGGTGGAAAATCTTCAAACGGCGAAAGATGGTATATATGATGGTATATAGCGAATGATGGCAGACCACGAAAGATGGTTTATACTGAAGGAGGCTTATTATATAAGGGATCAAAGGTGCCAAAGAATTAATTATTTTTAAAATTAGAATAAGATTTGTCAATTGATCGAAATTGACAGGGGTTGATCAATACTCTTACTTTCATAGTAATAAACGATTTTGAACCAAACAACTAACCAAGACTTTGAAATGAAGTCCCCAAACATTTTACCGACCTGAACACTACGTTACAAGTGTTCGAAACAAAAGGAGTTGGTACGGCTTCTTATTTAGTTTCTAAGTAGACTTATAAAATCAATTAAAGTCCGAGGGGCATTCAACTTTAGTAGCTACCACTTCAAGAACGAACTGTCTGGAATGTTCGACACAAGTGCGCTACAAGTGGGGTTTTAGAAAGAATTGTAGCCAGTTGCTGGCAGATATTTATGAGAATCTTGACTGAGGTAGCGATTCCAGCAAGTATCCATTTAAGTAGCACTACTAGTAGTTTACTTGCACTAAAACTAGTCGAGCTTGTAGCGTTTTCTTTTTAACTTTTAGTCCATTTCACATCTAAATTGAAGACTTCAGAAGCCGTTGTAAGTCTATGGTTGACTCTATATAAAAGCACACAATATGTATTGGTTAAAATATATTTTCAAAACGTAATCTAACAAACAGTACAGGTTCTGCGGATTAATAATAAGTATATACTAGCAATATTGAACGCGGTTTATTGAATTTAGAATTTCAGGCCCCGTTTAACGAAAAACAATGAAAAAAAATCTACTCGATGGTATTGCGTCATCGCTGAAATAAAGGGCGTTCGGCGTATACATACAGGCAGCTGCAAAACCGACGGGGCATAAGTAATGCGCAATACTTATACGTCTTGTTGGCCATACACCCTCATTTCCATACATTTCTATGTTATTTGCTGCGTCCCTGCACTTATTCAGGCCGCACAGCCTGGAGAAAATAGCCGTAAATTACATACGATTCTGATGTGAGGAAATTCGCTATTTTACTTTGCGGTATACAATTGTTTCTTTTCTTTAAGTGTGCGTTGTTACACGGGTATGTTGTAACTGATTGGTGATAAGGATTTTACTTTAAAGGGTTTTTACTGATACTTAAGTTTTACTTCAATAGCTACCGACAGTGTCCCAAAGAAGTTCGAATCGAAGCCAATGACGTATTATGTATAGACACGTCATGAACTAACATGGCGGCGCTTCAAAACGGCGAAAATATTAGGGAAAGAAAATATGACACCGTATAGCGGGATGCCTGTTGATGCCTGTTGTCTTTATGTTTCGCGCAGGTTTACACACACGATTTAAATTAAGAACAAACGTAGCATCGCGCGAGAGGTTGGTGCGTAACTAAGCACGATGTGGCCAATTGGCTTCATTTCATGTTGTCATTTTTGAGGGCGGACAACGTATCTATAGTTTTAATATATCATTGATCGAAGCCGAATAAACATTACTTTGCATGATGAGATCGTTTTTCGTAAATATATGTACCTACAGGACCCAACGTTCAAACAGGTAATCAGTTTTTATTTTTAATAATTATAAACATGCCATAATTTAGAAAGAAAGGTAGGCAGTTACTTATTGGAATTGTAAACATGTTTTCTGCATAATGATAGTAAAACGCCATACTTAGCGAGCTTCAGGAATTCATATAAAGGCTTCGATCGGCAGTGTTCTTGTATGAATGAATTTTATATAAAAGTACTTTGAACTTTATACATTTACCTTTACTAGTTAGAGTTAAAATGCAACAAAATTATCATTAGCACATAACCTCCTGGTTTTGTAATGTTACAAAGTAGTTTCTCCATGAATATCGATAAAGAGCTAGTGTCTATGGATCTATGCTGCCCGTCGGGCGCGGCGTAGCAACAAAGTGAGCCAGTTAATGTACGCACTAAAAAAACTTAAATATGGGTGTAATAAAACAGCTAGAGGCAGGAACGACGTTTACGGGGGGTCAAACCGATGATGACTCGAAACCGATGCTGAGCATGTTCCTTTCAACGAGGGACCTCCCTTAACCGACAAACGTGAACGAATTTTAAATGAACTTTTCTGTTAACTCGCCTTAAGTAGTTTAGGATAGGACTAAAAACTAGTCAGCAACTTACGGCTTTCTGTTATTGAGCGTGCGAAATCAAATGGCCTTTTGATTTTTCACGCGTGGTCTGATCTCTCTTTATATCGAATGGTTAATGGAACCTCCTGCGTTACTCTAGGCTCCTGGTAGCTATGTACTAAGATTCTAGTAAGTATTATTGTGCGGTTATTTTTCCGAAAATGGTTTACAAACAGTCGTCAATCGTTTAGTTACGGATAATGAGTAAGTTTATGTTGTTTTATTGTGCAAGTTATTTCTGGGTTCGTTAAAGTCGAAGTATGAGCTTCATAGCACTGTTTCATGCAAGTATTTGTCTTAAATTGGGCATTCTCCTTAGCTATAATCACAAATTATGTTAAGATAGGCCCTAATATACTTATTAAGTGCAAGTAATGCAAATTGGAAAGGACCAAAGTTATTTTCATTGGGAAACAGTTTTAGTTTAGTTCTTTTATTTGGAGGCCGATGGCAGTGCCCCTATCTTTTTCATGCATACTGTGATACATTTTTCAATTTCGACGAACTGTCGATGTCGAAAATTCGATCATATCCCACTCCAAACGGCCTCAGCCAGTAATAAACTTTGTCGTAAAAGCGTTCACACTCCAGCTTCTTGTTTAAAGGAGATTCGGTTCAACCTGATGGAATATGAGTGATTGACATGCGAAACACAAGGGGAGAGTCAGGTTTATCGGATCACAGGAATATTGGCTGTCAAGCTGAATGGCTTTGCGTTCTGTCGATTTCATTCGCTTTGTTACTAGGTACGTTGTCAGTCGTCAGTTTTGTAGAGGAGGTTTTTGAAATGGAGATTTCATTATAAAATAACATCACGCCTGTAATCCCCGAAGGGTTAGGCAGAGGGGTACACCTCTGCCTAACCATTAGTGTGTATGTCACAGTCAAAACTGTTAATCAGTCAAAACTCCTTTTGGCCGGTCAAAACTATTGTAAGTAATTATTAGGTGGTTTTTGTTTTATTTCGCTACTGATTTATAATAACCTAAAGGTCATTAAGAAACTTATTAGGTTGTAAGGTTCATTTTTTTACCCTTTCATAACCTTGTGCGATAGTTAACATTTATTTTAATAGACTAAACGCGCTTTAACGTACTATGGGGATTTTGACTGAAACCAGTCAAAAGTAGTTTTGACCGATTAAGAGTTTAGACTGTAACATATAGACACTTCACCAGTTATGTCTAAGTTCCTTATTATGTTATAACAATTAAGGAACTGCCATCAACCGAGCATAAATCCAGATTACTGAGTAATTAGATTAAATACGTCATAAATTGTGAACATAAGTCTAAAATTATTTATTTAGTGTAATATCGATTCGAAACAAAACTGTATTATTGGTTTGTATGTTTTATTATGCGTCATCGTCACAAAATGTCACTGTAACTGTCTAAATGTAATAAGCAATTTTCGAAATGGTTTCACATAATTCAAATAGAATACATAATAGGAGAATCTCTGAAACAAACAAACCAATAAAACCCTGTTAACGCCTAAACAAAGAATTATTTAAGTCGTTACGTCATTCTGCTTTTGTCACCCAAAAAAAACCTTTTTTTTATGATACATATTATTTACATCAGCGTAGCATCAGTCAAATCGAACCTGATCGATCTTAATCAGCACAGTCTTTGGTTAGCTGTTCATCAGTTTTGGAAAAGATGATGGCCATTGTTTATTCCATTAAAAATAAAAAAATGTGGTCAAAACATTTACTAAAAAAAAAAATATTCACTACATCACTACTGACTACATATACTCGTATTACAAAACAAAGTCTTCCGCCGCGTCAAATCGTTAAAAATACATTGACGAAAAAATTGTTAAAATGTTAAATGATGTTTATTTTGCAGATAGGGTTCTACAAACACTTTTACACTGTTATTGAAATATAGACTACTAGCTGTTGCCCGCGACGTCGCTCACGTGGAATTTTTTTAACCTCTTTTTTCATAAAAAGTATCCTATGTACAAAAATATGGGTACAAAGTTTCATGATGATCGGTTAAGTAGTTTTCGCGTGAAAGAGTAACAAACAAACTTACATTCACATTAAAATATTAGAAGTAGGGATCGTCTAATCTGACGTCTCTTGCAGTTCTGATGTATTCTAGATTTGCAACTCTTTTGATATCATCTTTCCAGCGTCTCATTTGTGAAACTTTTATTATATTTTTTTTTGTATTTACCTGTCACCGTCAATAGGGGGGTACCACTAGTCTAGTCCATTTCTCAATAATCTCTCTCTCAGCATACGAGTATGTCCTGCTGCTCATTGCATTTAGGAATTTTCCAGACTTTATTCTCATTTCTAATTTTAGATAAGTACAATTTTAATTTTGTTTAATTTTTTTTTGTGTAATTGGAAAGGAAAGTGAAATTAAGGTGCCTTTTTACTATTTAATGTCTAAAAATAATTCATCCACCAGTCATGAAAGTGCTTAGTAAGCACAGTGCAGTTTTGTCAACCGTCACAACCCATAATAATTTCACAACCACAGCTAGTTTCAAAAGCTGTCGGAGTTATTATAACTACCGTCTATAATTCCCTTTCTTTAAGTAATGCAGTAGCTACAACGTTTTTGCTTAGAAACGGGTTAAGGTCGAAGATTGCGGGATTAGCTTGATTTACGATGATGATAGGTTTGTTAGTGGACGGTACATAGGCTCAAAGGCAAAGTAATTCATGATTTCCTTTGCCAGGTTTTTCTATAGCTGCGGTTTATTAGCGGGAATATATAATTAACATATATAAATTTTGCTTTCCTGTGAGAAAATAAAACTAAAGCAGCGTTAGGTTATGTCAAAAAGTATATATAATGGAAGATAAATCCATATTCCTGCCAATATAGTAAGTTTATTCCCATTCCACACACTCCGGCCCTCCTAGAGACAGAGCGACAAGAAAAGTCCATTACTCTCACAGAAAACCTATAAAGTAAAACTCCTCCCTAAACTTTTATTCCCAGTATCACACTCACTAAGACCCGCCATATTGTTCTGTTTTCAAAACCTTTTAAAATACGAGCTTCAAATTCCATTTCCAAATCTCTTTTTCACATAATGTCTTTTTAAATATATTATCTGGTAACCCAGTCGATGTTGCGAAGGTTTTATTCCAATTTTCCTTTCTAGCTGGATTTGGGGTGGCTTTGTAGAGTGACCATTGTTTAAGCGGCTCGAGTGCCCTTTTGTTGTGTATGTGTGTCGTTGATAAGGTTTGTCCCGTCCTCTCGGTTAATTGTGGAGTGATTAAAACCTATAACGCCAGGCGTTAGCGTTTTGTTTAATTGGGATACGACAGATGCGTGCTAGTTTAGGTTTTACTTGTGCTGGTGCTTTATTTTCAAACAAGAAAAGCAGAGATTAATTTAAAAAAAAACTAATCAATATTACATACACCTGAAATAAAGAACCTTTTTTAGGTAATAAATCGCAACAGTACAACCGCAGACACAAGCATTTACAACCACCCAAAACCAGTTGCACATTTACGAACAACTATCCAACACTAATCGCATAAAACCAACATAAAACCCACTATCCCACCCGACGACAGCACACACAATGGACAAAGGTACACAAGCTGTACCAGATATATATGAACTGTACCAAAGTTTACCAGATATATGTATAAAGTGTACCAGGTTATTAATTTGTGTTATCTGTGTGTTCTGCTCTGTCGCAATGTACACTTCATTGAGTCTATTGAAAACTTGCGAACGGCCACGTCGGCCATTGTACTAAATGCAGCCAGTTGTGCTTAGATGATCAATATTTTGAATAGAGAATAGTGGTAGAATGTTGTTGTTTGGTTATTCAAAAGCTGGAACAATAGCGACTAGTTTGTGGCGGAGTTTCAAGTTTTTGAAAATGGAATGGAACTGGGAATTATTTTTGTGTCTGGGCACAGGAATGTTTCTCAATCTATATGAAGAAAAGATTTAGCTATAAAAATGTTAATGAAAAAGTGAAGAGGTTTCCAAAACTCAACTTCTTCTCTCCAGCAAAAACACTACGAAGTGTCGAAGGGGAGGCGTTTTGGAGGACTGTCTCTTGTAAATAAGTAAAGTAAAGTAAATTTTGACGTTCGAAAAGTGCTGATTATCAGCCTAGTTTGAATAAATAAGTAATGATTTTATTTTGAACTTATAATTATACGACGTATTTATAACTTGGCAGTTAATAGAAGTTTCTTGAATTAATATTTTTCTGGTATACTAAGTAATCGAGTTTTTAACGAATAATAAAACTTTATCAATAATATGTTCTTGAAATCCAAAGGAAACCGTACCGACGCCGCATAAAAAACTTGGTCCTTTATAAAGAGGTTTGCAATATTTTATAGAAATGAAAAACTCATTCATATTTCCCGAGACTTTTCAGAAAGCTTAGAACTTGGAAAAATTAAAACTTGATTATAAAATGTTGGAACGACGTGAAAAGTTCTGGAAAGCCGAAGTGAATAAAATTAAATAAATATTAGAAATTCCGAAAAGTTCTTTGTGATTATGTTTGGATCTCTTGCTGTGACATGAGCGTTCTATCTTATTCCACTCAACGTGTGCTCCACCAATCAATCTGGGTTCAAAGAAAAATTAATGACTCTTCTGACCACGGTTTTCTAGACTATTCCATTTAGACTACCTACAGGTCTATTTTTAGCAAACGTCTTTCAACTTGAACATAGGTAGCTAAGGTTCCTCAAATGCGAAAACAGGGAAAAACATTTTTATTAATTATCAAAGAAAGTACCAGTAGGTACGCAAGAGCGTTCCAAGATTATAGAAACCAGATAGTAAAAATACATCCATACATAATAGATTTAGAGGAAATATAACAGTACCACACACACCTACCCTCAATTCAAAGAGCTTCTTTGAAATTTAATCCCCGGTACCAAGATGGCGGCCGGTACTCCGTGCTAAGCCTTCAGTTCGCGAGATTAGGGCCACGGAGCAAGCGACAACGACTAAATACCGAATCACATTTTTCTGCTGACGAGCTGCTTATAAAGATGTAGGTGTATAGAGGTATTTGGTGACTGAGTGGTAAGCAGGATTTAGTTGCAATTTTTGATTTTGAATAGAATTATGAAAAACTAGCTTTTGCCCGAGGCTTCGCCCGCGTAGATGTCGGAAACAAAAATGTTGATTTTCTATACAAACTCTTATCCTATTTAACTTCCTTAGGGGTTGAATTTCGAAAAAATCCTTACTTATTCCTTGTTTACATTATAAAGGGAACCTCTGTGCAAAATTTCAGCTTTCTAGGTCCAAGGGTTTGGGCGGCGTTGATGATTCAGTCAGTCAGTCAGCACTTTCCTTTTTATTTGTATAGATGGAAGATTTGGATCAGTATTATGACCGAAATATAAGTAACGTGTTTATTAATAGATCCTCCAGTTAGTTCATCAGCTTATTCAGAAAAATATCGAGCTTTCAATGAACTTTCTTCTTTTCATAGGTTTAGTGGCCAAATGCAAGCCGTCTTAGAACTTTCTGCTACGTAGTTTGTGCGCTACAGTCTTTTGTTTTACAAGAATGCAACCTCGTGGAGTGTTGTGGGCAGAGAGGGTGCGAAGGGAAATTTATCTATTTTTAGTTAAGTTTCCACTTTTAACTGTGGAAGGACACATAGGGGTCAGTTTCAAGGTTTGGTGTAAACTTAGGTTTCAGTTGAAAAGTTATCGTGTACATCTTGCTACATCGTTCTCACATAATATACCAACTAAACATGAAAGATGTAACCAAAGATTTGTAACAATATTCTGATTTAAAAGAGTGTCCATGGAGTTTCTTAACATTCTTCCCCAAAGAGATCTACGCTAGGGAATGGGCAACTACAGTACAGTCACAGTTATTATGCCGTGTGACTGGGACTGTAGCTTCTTAGCCATTTGCATTTATTTCGACTGTTCAAAAGTGCCTGTAACTGACCTACTTGAAAAAAATGATTTGATTTTGAAAGTTCTGTTGGTTTTTCTAGAGTAATTAGTTACCTGCAATCAAAATAAGCAGCTAGAAGTTGACGCTGTAGAAGACAATGTGGTACCCACGCGAAGCATGTTTATGAAAATTGCATCTAGTAATCGTAATCAGTATTTCATATACGTTCCCGAACTAAGATTTGATGTTGTCTTGTTTGACCCTAAGGTTGACTGGTAGAGAATGCCTTGTGGCATTAAGTCCGCCTATGTATCAATATTGTGCATAAAGTTTAAATAAATAAATAAATAAGATTTAATTCAGGCGATATCAGCAAACATAGCCAGAATCGTGATGAATATCCATGATGGTTCCTTTACGCTCGAGCTGAAATAGGACATACATCAACGTCAAGAAAGGGACTATTAAATAATTCAACAGATCTGTATTGAAACAGCGACAAACGATTCAACTAAATCAGACATCCGAGACCCTTGAGCACTGGCGTACAAATAAACAACACCTCCATATCCTCATGTTCTAATCCTTTTGAAATTCGAACCCCTTTTGACTGTGACGTCAGTACAGAGCATAGAGAAAGAAGACTATAAAGGCGCAGCTACACGTTTCCAGCGTTGTGTTTCTAAAGGAACAACTTTGTAAAACTCGTTTTCTGTTTGGTAACAAGAAAACAGTTGTGCTGTTTTGCAGCAGTTTTTATTGGCCTGTCTTTGTTTACCGGCTAGTTGAGTGCTTGGTTTTGGGGTTCCCTTGGTGTTGCCAACTTGGCAACTAAGTCTTGGTCCGATATTATCTACAGTTCGGCGGAGTGCCTGGGACACTGGCATATATTGTTGGACTCTCTTTAATAGCTTAACTTACATATTAGTACTGTGTTTCAGTGGAAGATAAGTCTACTAAATCGAAGTTTTTATCCTTTTGTTTATTTATCTACAGCGTGGTGGTCTAGTACACCGGTAATGTTTTACTGTGAGTTATTTTTCGCATAAAAAAAGGTTTCAAGCGACATAGTTCGGTTTAAGTATTTCTTAGCAGGAATGTTTAAACCGAACTATGCCTCTTCTAATCTAATCTTATTTATCTACAATTATCACAAAATAAAATATAATATAATATAATTAAATAATTATAAGTAATGCAATCAATATCTTTAATTTAAATAGAACACCGCAGAACCACATGACTGTATAACATGTTACCAACAATGTCCAGCAATCCAAATCGATAGCATGCCGATTATAACTGTAAACGATTATATCTTTAAACCAGTTCGTCCTTGCTAGGACACCACTATTTATATATATATATAGGACTATATATATATAGGACAAATAAAAATGTCTAGACCGCATTCCAGTACCTACGCCAGTAACTCAGGCGAGTACGGTGATCATCATTTATTCATATCCAGTTGTAGCAACGCTGTAATTTTTTTTTGAGATGGCAATCGATTGCAATAATTGGATTAGAAACGAGTCGAGTATAGTCGGATTTGAATATTCTCTTTTTGGAAAATCAATATAATGCGACCGTGTATGGATATTTAAATCCAGTACGGTACTTAAAACAAGGCGTGGTGGACGATAAACGAAGAATAAATGCAAAGGAGATAGAGAATTTTACCAAGTAGGGTATCAAATACGAAGTGACCTCCCCAACTGGCCATAAGATCCGGATCGCCTCATAACATCAATACTATCCCGAACAAGGTCTTAAACCTTTGATATTGCTGCCGAAGCATCTCCTACGATCCATTACTGTCTTCAAACTTCATTATAACGACATTGTAACACACATGTTGGATCCTAACTACGTCAGTGCCACTCAAAATGCCCAATGGAGCGGCAAATAGGCCCTTCTGCTCCAGTTGCCATGGCGACGGGCCTAAACACTGATATCCCGGCCCGCCTAGCGAATAAACTAATCTTGTACATTTTATTCTAAGGCAGGCTGCGTGAAAAATGAATTTTGAGGTAACCTCTTGAAGGAGAGTAAATTGGGACGGAATTATTCAGACCCACTCGTTCGCCGAGTGTGGTGGCTTATGAAAAGTAAATAAACCCTGTTTATGTTTATGGTTTCGTTACAAAATTTTGATTAGATATAAAATGAATTTTACTACAACGACTAGAACATAATAACCCAAAGAGTCCTCTCGATTTTCATTTCGGCCGAAGCAAATAATATAAATCGTGAAAAAAGGTTTTTAATCTTGCCAATGTCAATTTGTTCGCAACTCTCTGGGGTAACAAATGTAGTGATATTTTATTAAAAGCTTCCAATCCATTAGCAAATAAATCAACTATTTATAACATGTTACACATTTATGTTACGTAAGAAGCTAAAAAGATGACTGTGGAAAATTCGGGTTCTCAGAACATAGTTCAATATATTGGCTTATTTATTCCTTGAACGCCCATTTCTGATTGTACACGAGCCAACAGAAAGTTTTTATTAGTTGTTGGAATAAGACTGTTACCTATTTTAAAACCTTCCTATTTTCACGATAAAGTCATCATCATCAGCCTTTATCCATGATATATGTATATATATTTTTTGGGGGTGGGAAATCATCAAATAACCCCTCCCGCTCTTGGACAGAGCGAAAGGGAGTGGCAGACTTCTACTGACTAAAAACCACCCATGTTCTTCTTAGCCGCGGTATCTCTTACAACATCCCGCGGTCCATCCATGATACTTGGGGTCGGCTAACACGTTTTTTTTCTTCCATTATCATCTGTCTACCGTCATGCTATCATTTACTCCTTCTTTCATGTCATTCCTCACACAATCCATTCATCGTTTCTTTGGTCTTCCTTTCCGTCTCAATCCATAAAATCACGACAAACTGTGTGCTGTTAAATATTGACTATGGGACATAAAATGTGTTACATTCAAAATATCTTTTTACTCTGACGCTAATACTACTGCTTTCAAATTATGCGGTCTAATATCCATCAGCATTTTGCTAATCTCGCAATCTAGTACCACTGAAACGTAATGACCAATGACTTTGACTGTCCGGATGCGTTAGCTAATATTCGCCGAACCGTATCAGCAAAATCCACATAACATAGGTCAGTCAGTACGTCTAAACAAGTACTCGACGTATAGAGAGGCGCTGGAGCGCGGATCTCGACCACAATGCATCGTTTCCTGTCCTCTATTCGCCAGTGCCATATGCCAGTAATCCGATTTCCTATTTAAAGGCCCCGTCATCGGTTCGCCAATGTTCTTTATATCGATACTATTGATTTGCAGAACGGCTGCCCTTTGTTGTATGTTAGCGTTATTAGGTTAAATAGACTTGGCAAGAGTTGAATGGGATTCAAAGTCGTTTTAAATCCTCTTACTGAGATCAAAGGTACAAAGATCTAGTCTAAGTTGTTTTTTTGAGAATTGAACATCAATCTTTTCCTGTTTATTTCCTGGTCCCTTCTTTCTCCCTCTTCGACAGGACTCTTAATTTTTCTGCGCCCATCTGTTTAGCATTGTCGGTTCTGCCAATTGAACTAGCCCGAGAACTCTTTCCATATCTTCTCCTTCAAGTTAAAGGGAGGTCGCATATAGCAGTATATCGTAGCCACAATTTGCAACAAACACAACGATTAAACTTAATCCATATGTAACTAAATCAACTTCATCAACACAAGGCATTAAAGTAATACTCCGAGCCGTCGCATACAAAGAAGGGTATTACGAGTCGGAAACATACTCCAGCGTTTGTCTTACTAAGAAATATTATTGTCTAACCACATCGCATTAGCCATCTAAGCCTATTGTGGCTGTGCCATTATTACCCAGCACTTCCACACATGAACCTACGTACATTTAGTTGATTGTTTTAGTGATTATACGGCTAAATCAAATTGCAATCAGCGTTGTTATCCGATTGGGTGCCCGCATCTCTCCTTAATTCGTACGTCTATCCGCTGTGCTTAGTTCCAGAGTTGTAGTTGTGAATTTCTTTTGTTTATTTGTAGTGGGATTTCAGTTAGAACTTTTGTCTAGTTACTGGTGTAGGGATTTAATTTTAATATAACATTTAGTAACTGTTGGGGGTTTATACCCAGAATTATTTAAATAAAAGGCTTCCGACGATTTAAGAACTGTATTCCTTGCAAAACCAAATTGAAGAAGACAAAAAAATCAAAAAAGTAACTTAATAGTAGGTACACAAAAATTACTAATTAATATCTAAACGTTCTTGCAATGAGACGAAATTAACGTAGGCGCTTAACAAAATCCTATTATTCTAAACAGTAACTGTACATTAAAGTTTCATTTAAATAGTAAAGAAGATAATGCAAATGGACCGTATACTGAAAGTTTGTTCGTATGCGGAATGCGGACCGCACTCGGGTTGTTGATATTAAAGAGAAATTACTAAGCGAAAATAGCTGATTAATCATTCTATAATCTACATTGCATGAAGCAGCAAAAGTTAAGACATTCCTGACATTCCCCATGATTTCAATTCCTTGTCATAATTTATGCATGGCATTATAAAATCCGAGGCAAATTGTGTAGGAGGATTAAACCCATTCGAACAGACAAACACGTAGGTATAGATCGTATAGATACACGAGTGAATATGAATGCTGGACGATAAAGCTCCACATGTACGTGTTCGCATGTCATTTCTCGCTCTACTGCCACCATTCGCAGCTGCTGCTGAGCTTGAAGCTTTTCAATTTATTTATATCCCCATACAGTTCGTAGTACCCACGCATGCGTATAGATTCCCCTCAACGATATTATTCAGCAAAAATCCTTGACAAATGACCTTCAGTCTATGACGTCAGAGGCCTTCAACGATCAGCAGGCTTGATTGAATGAGACAATTTTCAACGGCCAGCACCGAACAGTAAACCAACTACGTGAGCCGCTTCTCGTTCAAGTCATAAATAAATTCTATTCCAATTCCATGCGACAATTGAACGACGCAGCAATTACTAACATAAATCGTGACCCCGTATCTATTTACATACATTATCCTTGTATTTTGGGACTTCATTAAATATGTCCAAGGAACTCACGGGCACGACGCCTGTTCACTTTATTGTAAACGGTTTCTGTAACGTCGCCTTCATCTTCTGCGACGTTTTGGAAATAGGAGAGAATTCGGGTCGCAATTGTGCAATTAAATTACGTATTATAGAGTACAATAAAGGCTGGTTTAGAATGTATTGTTCAGTGTGCGCGCCATTTCACTTGATGTGTGCTTTCAATCCGGCCCTGCTAATGACGTCAGCGATATGAACTGCTGTAGACATTATTTCGTGTTATGATTCATTAAGTTCAGTCGGTTCTCTCTCATAGTGCATTTGATAATTACTCCTGTAGTTAATCTCAATGATAAGTAGGTATTTACGTTTTTTTTTTGTTTTTGTCTTCTTGTTAGTAAAATCAAAATCATCATCAGAACACACGTCTTTCTAAAATAATCATAATCATAAGTCTTTATTTGCAAAAACAATAACAACCTTACAAATAAAATAATAATATTGAGAACTAGTACTTATTTACTATGAAGCTAAAAAGATTTCATACTCAATTAGTTACTCAGTACACGATTAATACATTCTGGTTGTTACGAACCCGATTCACGCTGACCCCCGTACTAGTTATAAACTGTATTACGGTGGGACAGGTTTCCTCGTTCTCAGTTACCAAAATGTATAAATTTTTCAAGGCTCCACCATATTGCCTATTGTGGCCATTAGACCATCATTACATATGGCAGACTTCACTAGCCTTATTTTTGGTGGATGCGACATCATCAAATGACTCCTCCCGCTCTGGGCAGAGCGGGAGGGAGTGTCAGACATCTATTGACTAAAAACCACTCATGTTTGTAGCCCTTGTGCCAAGGCCGCTGGATCTCTTTCGTCTTTAGAACAACCCGCAGCCCCAACGGGACCACCCGCAGCCCCGACAGGACTAGCCTAGATTCACTTCAAATCAAGTGGCTGTTTGAACAACGTCTGTAATACGTTTTGTACTTATCTTTTTCCTTTTTGGTCTACCTAGACACATAATGGAAACTCCTTTTTCTATGACCAGTACTTCAAGATCTTCATCGTACTTCACAGCAGAATCATTGTCTACATGTTCATTAAAACTCTTGTGTTTAAAGTAACGATAAAAAGATTTACTGACTTGCGGTCTCCCATCAGTATTTCTATTATATTCGCATTATATGACGCTACGTTTTGTCGTCCACTAAAATCTTTATTGTGAACCGAAATTATAGCAATTTTATGTCGGAGCGAAAAAGTCGAACCATTAGTGGGGAATTTTATGAAGGGCATTTTTTCGCCCTTATGTCTGCATTTATTGTTAATGTTACATAACATTACCAATAAATGTGGTGTTAGCGGTGAAAGGAAAAACCTCTTTAGGAGTTTTCAATACACGAGCAAAAGCAAAAATCAAGTGAGGGTTGTAAATACTATTTGTGGTAGAACAGCAGGGCTATTGCGTATCTTTTAAATGACAGTGGCTATCATATTGTCTATGGATTAACTGTCAAATTGGTTATAGTTTAGTACAAAATGGAACCATTTGACAGACATTGATAGGCACTATAGGTTAGCCACTGTCATTTAAAAGATACGCAATAGCCCTGCAGATGCTCTGGGGTAAATACTGCAACATTATGCAACAGACAGCAGTGACTATAAATTTCTAAGTGTTGACTTTGACGTTGACTTTCGTTTGAGATTAAATAAGATAACCTTTTATTTTATGTTGTTTCATATTTCTTTACCTTTCCTCAAAAGTAGCTTAAGGGTTTTAAAAGGTAAATAAGAAAAGGAAAAAATATGAACCCACCCCCGCTATTTACGGCTTTTCTTTTTGACAAAGCTTTGTACATTAAACATTACTTCCCCGAATAAGACTGAACCATTTCCTCAATTTGTCTGATTCCCCGTCTAACTGAACTCGTACAATAAAGTGAAACAATAGCTCTTCAAAATATTGGCTTCAGCTTAACGCAGTTGATGGACTAAAATGGTACGGAAAGCAATCAGGAGTCCGTTCACCGTCTCGTCTTCTAATGGCATTGTAAAAGTTTAATGCGAGCTGGTCCACTCAGCACTCGCCACGGGATGCACTGACCGCTCCGACGCCATTTAGGCTTTATATCGAGCCACTTGGACAATATTGTGGTTTTACTGTTATGACTGACGGTGGCACCCTAAACAACTTCTACATTACATTAAACATAAAACTGAAGAGTGGTTTTCTAGAAAATGGAACTCGCGCAAATTTTTTGTAGACTAGGGATTTATTCTGACTTTGTCTTATTTGCTATTGATTTGATTTATTTAAAAGTTTGCCTATATTCTTGAAATGATTTGACTCTTGAACTTTATAGCTGACAATACAGCTTTGTCGAAGAACAGTTTTCAGCTATTAAAATTGAATACCGGGTCCTGTAATATGACTATCAAATGAGACACTTGTAGTATAATATCGGTTTGGTTTGGAGAGCGATACACTTGAGATAGACGATGTCGTTAAGGGGACGACGTCGATTCATTTGTCGTCTATAAGCTCGAAACAGGTAACGTTTAATGAATTTATCTTGTCAGGGGGAACATTAACCAAGTTTAGGAACAAATTACGAGCGTAAAGTTGTCTCCCACCTTCGAAGTTCGCTCGTAATTACCGTGCCGTTCGTTGAAATTCGGCTTCTGCACGTCTCCAGCTTTTTATTGCCGAGTATGGGGCATATCAATGTTCCGTTTTGGCGCAAACGAGCGAAGATAACGGCTTTATTACTTGACGAGGTGCCAGCTTCTGTATAAATTCACAAGAATCAATGCGACGACGACGATGTTCAACGCTCTGCTAGAAATAAGCTTTGGAAATCAATATCTGCGAAGTGTCCACGTGTTTCATGTTCCCGCCCGTAGTGTTGGCGGTGCCTGTCTCGCGGAGCTCCGTTTTATATAACGCCGTTTTATTGCCGCTCCTGATGTCATAAAAGCCTCCACAAGTACTTCTAGTTTTGTAAAATAAAACTGAAAATTTCAGGGTGCCGTTTTCTCGGTTTTATCTAGGAAATCTACGCCGCTTTGTTATATTGTCTGTTGTTTTATGTATTGCTTGCTTTAAGGTTTTATGACGTGTCGTTTATATTATGCTCCACACCTGTATTTTATTGTTCCGGTTACACTGTTGAATTTTTGATAAGGTTTTAGTGATATCATTTAGAACTGCATGAATCTTATAAATTTTGATTTTTTAGGATTTAGATATTGTTTAGGTTCACACTGTTGCTCAAATAAAAGAAAAGAATAAAATAATAGTAAAGTGAGATTAGCCGTCAGCGAGTGGGTGTGCTACCAGGCTTGCAGCGGTCCCTAGGAGTGTCACCGGGTGATGCTGTGAAACGGAGCATGTAGGTTAAGAGCCCTCCGCGCTTTGTTAGCGCGCTCTAATCACTGGCGGTCCTCGACCGCACGCGAGTCAAGGGCTCGTAGCGCACTAGCGTTTTGTGCTTCTCCTCTGCGGCGCATCTCTACGGTGTTATGTGTGCCTGGTACGTGTCTATTTGATTACGGTTCACGCAAGCCAGCGTACTAGCTGGAGTTGGACTAACTTAATTTCTAGTTTCTAGACCTTTTTTTGTTTTTTCGACAGACAAGCATTGTCTCTTAATTGACTACTACGAGTATTACTCCGTAAGAAAGGTCTAGTTTACCTACATAATATACCATTCCAATTCATGGTGTGCTTACTTCTATTTTGGAAACATGAATAGAAGATAAGTAGCTGTGAGTAGTAGGATACCTTTTCCAATAATCAAACCACGGTGCCAACGACATTATGTTTCGCAATAAATCACAAAAAGCAATTCCATCTCGATTTGGCCGAAAATCGGTAGCAACTGGCCGCAATCCAAGGTACGCTTTTAAGTTTAGCAAATCCAGCCTGTCCTATATTTTTGGGGTTGCCGGGACGTCATCGATGCTAAGTTAAAGTTGGTTAACTTGTATCATGAATTTGTGATACCAAATACTCATGCAATTATCTGTAAGGTCGAAATTCGTCAACATTATGGTTTTGTGATCAGCAAGAACATGTTGGCTAAGGCCACGACTCGCGCATCCATGATTGTTTTGGCGAAATTTATAGCTCCGTCGATGACCGTGCCTTGAATTTGTAATTTGATTTCATGAGAGATCTCGTTTGTGACTTTCCTAATCTTTTTATATTTACTGAAAAAGTTATGATTAACGATTGTTTTTCCAGTTTTTTAAGTGGCGTTTGATTCCATTATGTTATATGAGCAGGTTTCGGGTAGCCTGTTTGCTTTAATTCGGTGAACCTCGTTAGGGATTCTGTTTATTTTCGTACAAACATTATTTTTGGCTTCGTTTTTGTGGATTGCAAAAGCAAACACGAGTATACCATTTACAAATGAGAGCTGAGGCGAATAAATGAAATTGAAATAAACGTGTTTGTAGATTTAAAAATATTCGGTTTTTCCCGCTATTTTCGTTAGCTTCAGCATTCTCCTCTTAAAAAAAAAATAGGTACAGGACCGCATTAAAAAAGAAACATAAGTAACTTTATAAGGGAGTTGAATTGTTTATTCTTCAAGTCGGCCGGGGTCAAATGGATTTTCCGACGTCCTAATAATGAGGTGGCTTGCCTGTCCCTGCCAGGGGACGAAGTGGGTGCTAGAAGAGCAGGGGACGGGGAATAAGACGGCAAAACTCATTTCCGGACTGTTGACGGAAGCCAGGCCAGCCAATAAGTAAGAGAAAATTGTATTCAGAAGTGAACTCTTTCGATTTTTTATAAAATTGTTATGTCTCGGCCATTTGGTTTTTTTTTCTATTTTTATCGGTTACTGAAGTAATTTATAGTGCTGGTTTGTTTATGTTCGTGAAAATACAGATATGGTTCAAGTATCCAATTATCCTCTTCGTCGTGTCGATGATTCCATTTTTAGGGTTCCGAAACTAAAAGAAAAACACGGAACCCTTATAGGATCACTCGAGTGTCTGTCTGTCTGTCACAGCCATTTTGCTCCGAATCGAAAGGACTGATGAAGTTGAAATGAACCAGCGCTGTGCTGTGGGTGACCATAGCACAGCACCATGCTGAGTGGCAACCTACTTGTCGCAGTTACGACGTGCATTATATATATTTTTCTTTTTTAATTTCCCTGCTTGTTGTATTTTACTTTATTTTTTTAAAATATCTGTTAAGCGTTGTTTGTGTATTGTTTTATTTCCTGTATGCATGTATGTTTCTGTGACAAATAAACATTTTTTCTTTCTTTCTTTTAAATGTATTTTGAATATAAGAACATATTCAAAAAAATCACTTTTGGAGAACTTGTCAGTTTTTTATAATCTAATTGAAATAATACAACAACGTAATGGTAATTTCTATACGGAATCATGTTTAAAATCTTTAACTAAAATTATTACTCTCTTACTTTCTTACCTGGTTATCTTTGTCACTAAAATAATTTCTCACTTACTTTTTATCATTTATCTTGTACAAAGACTCCGTACAAGATTTAGATTAGTTCGTAATTACCTTTACTTCTTGATGGGTGTACAAAAAAGTCATCTCAGGGCTCTGGGGGTATTCAAACTGTAGATAAACACTCAGTGAAGTGCCAGTGGGCGGGAGTGCACAGGGCTGCTACGTATCAGTTTTATAGCGAGATAAGCTAAAAAGAAAACCGAAGAAAATAATCGATATTCTATTTAATTTTTATTCTATTATTATTTAAAAAAAATGCAATTTTTACACTCTTATATTAAACACTCTTAAAATGATAAGTTAATTATTATATTTAATTCCTTATCATTAATTTCTGTACTTACCAGAGTAAATTCCATATTATTGTTGCTTGATCATTCATCTTAAAATTAATACATGGTAACAGTTTTGTATGAATCTGTCCACAGCTCTTAATATCCTAATTTAGATACATTCTACTACATCCTACAGTTAAACAAAATGTTTCTCTAATTTAAAAATTGTGAAGTTTCGCATTCTTATAATAATAGACTCAACATCAAAGGTTAACCAAATAAAGAAACCTAGACCCAACAAAAAACCAAGTGTTACCATTACACTACATTTAAGACAATCACTCTAAACGTGCAGAAATACGGTCTTTTAGACATAAAGTACCGGATTTAGGCTGTGCCAGCCCTACGATAAAGACCTCCATTTTCCTCTTGTAAATATTTGATGATATAACTGCTGGGATTTCGTAAATAAAATACTGCGTACTAAGCTGAAATTACTACAGAAAAATGTCGTTGTTACCTTCGAACTTTACCTTTGTTTAACTTTAGGTTGCAAAAGTTCTCTGTGGTTGACGAAACGTTCTTTTATTTCTAAATCAAACAAAAATTACCCAATATTTCTTGGAATATTATAGTCGAACTTAGGAGAAATAAAGTATGTAGGTCTTCGTTATTAGAAATCGCGTTATGCATCTCAAATGGAGCTGGAGAGAACACCTAGAAAGGAGTGATGATGGTGGGTGGAGTATAGTCACGATCAATAATATGTAAACACTTGGTAAAGTTCAAACACGAATTTCTCGTATAAATAATGATTGCAACTGTGAGGTATGACCTGGGTATCTAAAATGCCCGCTTTAACAGAATCGTAATACGAATTATATTAAAAATTTAAAATTCTTAAAATGGACTTTATAGTTTTAGACATTAAGTCCATTTTAGGAATTTAGAATTTTAATTTGATTCATACTAAGATTCTGCGTGGATTTTGATAAAGCGGCCATTTTAGACCCGCTCGTTTGTGATAATATGGGTTCCAGAATATTAGTTTCGCTACGTTCCATGAAAATGAAACGAATACAGTAGCTGAAAATTGCTTCTAAGCGTTGTTAACTGTATACATAATTGTGCTGCTGACTGTACAGCTATGATCGAGTTGCTTTCAAAGAATGGAAAGAGAAGTGTTTTGACAGACGACATTGTTAGCACTGCGGGAATATCCTGAATAGGGTATTTAACAAAAAAAAAACTTTCAGGTCCGTCATTTAGATTACCAAAAATATTGTACACGTATTTTTTCTTTTTTCACGTAAACTAACAATGAAGACAATACAGTGCTTTGAAAACTCGTGTGACGTCATACTCTAAGACATTAGAATGACATTTTTTAGCGGTCAGTGACGTCACCAACCCCCACTCAAATCTTTGACGCGCTTTGTCTTCGTACATATTTATTGATTTGATAAAACAAAAAATACCTATCCAATATTTTTCGATTATCTAACAGACGGACTAATTAGAATCACATTGTTTAAAGTCAGTAAACATCCATATTAAGATGGCACAAGCGCGTGGATCAAGCAGAGAGAGGGTATCGGCCTCTCTCTGCTTGATCCACGCTCCAGCAGCGGGTGAAGTCGGGCTGTGAATGATTATAAGAAGTTAATAATATTGAACGCAGCAGTAATAAAAAGTCTTCTTTTCTGTTGATACGAATTGAAAGTTGATTTCAAACTTTTTTTTCGGTATGTTGAAATTATTAATTCAAGTAAGGTTGATTTTTCTGTTTCCGATTGATTGATGGCACGTCTCTATTATCACAGTTGCCTCTAGAGACCAGGAAAACTCCAGGTGTTCTCTGACCCCCCCAGTCTGAGAACACCTGCACTAAACTGTTTTCCAAGTAAATTTGTCTTTACTTAGAGATAGAATCTTGGTCTCTAATGACAACACTTCAATTTCTAGAGGACCACTAACTACTTTTATTGACCCTTTCTGCGAACTACGAAACTTGAATCTCTACTAACTTTGGCCAGTGGGCCATTAGATTCAATTTCTGTGCAAGTCATTAGAATTTTATTTTAGGCAATAATATAGTCCAGGAAACCTGATGTAGGTATGACTACCATACATTTGGTCGCGAAGCTGTTTGCCGTTTTTTTGTAGAACCAAGAGTTACAGTTCGAACAAATTATCTTGGCAGCTCCGAACTTCGTGCAGAACGCTGCGCAGTAACATTTATTAGGAACCAAATGGTGACATGAGGTGAAGTTCGGGGGGCGGTAGTCTAGGCTAGAGATGCACTTTACATAAACACAATCAATCCTATAAACGATCAAATATTGTAATCGATTAGTTTTATTTGGAATACGTTATTATTAGTGTTTAGAAGATATGTAAGTGAATACATTAACTAATAAAGTGAATTTAATCATTAATAATTGAGTTTTCGTCTTTATTAGAAAAAAAATGTATGGTAACTTTATGTTTCCTCTGTTAAAAGACATGATTTACTTATATTTTAGAAATCTATTACAGACTTCTTGAATAACGAACGTTTACGAATATTTAAAACCTCAATATAAAATTGAATAGAAACATCTTTTTATTACTTAATTTCTATCGATTCGAAGAATAATCGATTAAACGACACCCATTGCACATGCACATGCACATCTCTTTTTGTTAACTTCGTGACCTTCGTGCAAGTTCGGCAATATTCGGTACGAGGTATTATATCTCAGTCACACGACAGCATTTGTTTGGTGTTTGTGTTGCTATCTCTGTCTTGAGCACATTCGATTAGAAAAGTTTTCGTTGTGTTTTTGTTTGTTGTTTTTAATATTACGGTTATTTTTTATTAATTGTTAGATAAGTTAGTGGGCACTTATTTCGTCAAATATGCCACCAAAGTATAGTAGTGTTTTAAATCGCCAGGCGAGAAAAAATATTTACGATTTAACTCAGTATATGAAAGGGGAAAAAGAAAATGGAGTTAAAAATGTAGACTAGGTATCTAAAAGTGTTTGGATATTTATTTCATTTGTATTTTCTCACTGTATTAGGTATTTTCTGATCGTATATTTGTTTATCTGGCAATAACAGTTTTCTTCGCGAGTATACATGCGCAAAAGTTCGCAGAGCCTATGTTCAGACCTGTCAAGATAATTTGATCGTACTGTAAATAATTTAAACTTTATTTTCATTTTCCTAAGCTCGACAACGCATGAGTGTGTTGTAATCGTTTGCACATAGAAATCGCTTACAAAGCATTTTGTATTTCTACAACAACGTTCAATAGGATTTACATTAGTATTTCAGTTGGTTAGGGGGCGTCTGTTTATTACATCAGTTGAGTTTTCGAGTCTTGGTGAAATGTCTTGAGATTTGACTTGACTCCCTCACCCCCACTACACTCCGAAATCTCACATGAGATTGTTCAAAATGCGTATTTTGAACAAATTAATACGTTGGATTAATTTGAATACGATAATTTGCTTAATTGTTTTCATTGAATATTTATTACTGTGCAGAATTTAACGATATTTTAGTGGAGAAATATGTTTACTTTAATAAATCCAATTTTTCATTAAACGCTAATTATTCTTGCGTGAAACAATATTCGTCTCAGGTGACAGAAGACCAGCCATTATTTATGTCAAAAGTCTATTTAAAAAAGGAGATGTTTCAAAATATATGGAGCCCCGGCCAGGTCTTGGTACAACATACAAAAAAATGGGGAAATTCAATTTTCCAATTACTTTCAATTGGCTTTGTTTTGTAGTAAAGCACAAGAACGTACACTCGAAATTGCAACACACAACAAAAACCTGTCATGGCGGTAAGCTGTCATTTTGATGAATATTGACGTTTGACAAGTTTATTTCTGTCATATTCAAGAAACATAAATAGTAACTGCTGCAATTTATCTGTATTCTTCCCGAACTCCACGTTTTTTCTCGATTTTTCGAGATACTGTAAGTGTACATATACCTGGCCCGTTTTGAAACATCTCCTTTAAAATCAAAAGCCACTTTCGAAAAAAGAATTTCCCGCTCATATGAAACGTTTTCCTCGCCAAAACACGTTTCTAATATCCTTGAAAGAATTGCTTGTAACTTGTAATAACTAAACTAAAATTGTAGTACACTTGTATATTGTGTTAGATACAGCTGGTGTAAAGTTTCTTTTGCACGATATAATAATGTGCTATTTCAAGGATATGGTCACGTAAAATGTTTATATGTGCTTCTAAGATTGTGTGGATGAAACTGTTTTGCTGGTTTTCTTTTATGTGAGTGAAGTTACAAGCACTTGAGACATTATAACTTGGTTAAAGCATGTGGAAAGGACTTGTTATTTCAAGGGTAAAGTTATGAGGAGCAGTACAGTTCTTCACCCTATATAGACAAAGGTGGATCCTCCGACGAGTGCTGGCTGTTCTGATGGGTTACTGCCTGATAGTCGTCGGATTTTTCTTAAAATAAAATGTTATTAGTTCTTCATTTGTGTCATAGATGGCGATGCAGTACTATTTCGTTACATTTTAGTTTGCAGTTTTTATCTTTAGGGCCGTCAAAGTCAAACAACAGTCAGCCAGTCTTATATATAGCTTGATCAATACACAGCGGTAATCTTCAGTATTGCAGTAGATGATTTTTTCTTTAAACCACTTTGCGATCTTGGTTTTTCGATGATCTTTTGCAATGATTCTGCCTGAGTTTACTGAAAATTCTGAAATAAAGACAAAATTCAAAGTCATTAATGGTTCTACAAAAACAAACCAAGGTCTTCATTGTTGCTGCGGGTTGTACACTAGTTACCGCGGCCTCGACGTATAGGGCTAAGAAGGAACATGGGTGGTTTTTAGTCAGTAGAAGTCTGACACTCCCTTTCGCTCTGCTCAAGAGCGGGAGGGGTTATTTGATGATTTTCCACCCGCCAAAAAAAAAAAAAGGTCTTCATCGTTTTCATTGTGTTTGAGCCAAACGACGTTCTTTTGTATTTTCGTGCGGGTATCCTTTATCACTATCCTTCACTTCACAAAAATGGAGTTTGGACGTGAGATTGCGGACACCAGCTCGTTATATAGGTACTACAATGTCTTCGTAATATTAAAATGTTTTAGAATTAGTAGTATCAATAGAAAATTAAACACTTTTCGTTATTTTTTTTGAATTAATCTTCTGTTCGGACAGAAAAGACGTCCGATGTCGGGGAATGTAATATGTTCGAATATTGCTTAGCCATTACGTTTCACGAGTACACAACAAGACAGGAATACATTTTCATACACATAATCTAATACAAACGTGACGAAAAAACTCTTGGCTTATCGTATTTAGATGAGACGAAAAGTCGCAATTTCCTTCGTGTATTTTACTTTGCACTGCAGTACGACTTCCAACGACTTCCAAGGTTTTGGCAAAAGTGTGGCGCATTTAAATTGGCAAGGTTATAAAGTGGCCATGGATCCTGGCATCCCTCCAGTGCTGTTGCCAACATATGTAGGACACAAGTTTTGACATAGCGCGTTGACCTACTTTGGTTTTTCTGGTTTTCTAACCGGTTCAGGGTTGTTAAGTTACTGCAGCATTATACGTCAGGTTTATTATAATTTACAGGCTAAGTTTTCAGTTACAATTTTTAGCGTACGTTAATTGAAGCTATTTTGTGGTCCTGGTCAAATATTGTCAAATATTGTCTTATATAAACTATATTTTAGCAAATGTCTCAACAGTCTACCTAAGGGCAGGACTGTAAACAGTTTCTACCAAAATAGTTTTAATCCATATTTATACATATATTATATTCGAGGATATAATATAACATCATGCCTGTAATTTCCGATGGGTTCGGCAGAACTGTACCTAATGAGCAGTGATCAGAAAGTCTTCACTTTCTTTCTCTGTATTCCGAAGTTTAGGCAAATATAGTCAGCCTATTCCGATCACTGCCAATAAGACACCCAAATTTCGCCAGTTATATTTGAGTCCTATGTAATTATAGGGGGCGAGCCTATTGCCATCAATTGGGCACAAATCCAGATTCTGGCTGCTACTGAGAAATAACTGATGGTAAAACCCAATATCGGGAATCGAACCCAGGACAACAAGCTCAACTGTCGCGCTTCCGGTCGCTAGACCAACCAAGCAGAAACCCGAGAAATCTCGAGTTTTACAATGGAACCGAAACCAGGTCCCGCATCTATTTATGGCCACGACTACCTTTTTTTTTGGCGGGTGGAAAATCATCAAATAACCCCTCCCGCTCTTGGGCAGAGCGAGAGGGAGTGTCAGACTTCTACTGACTAAAAACCACCCATGTTCCTTCTTCGCCCTCTATGTCGAGGCCGCGGTAACTCTGAACAACCCGCAGCCCATACCCCGACTACCTCAAGAGGTGGTAGTAAAGACGACTTACGAATAGAAATAACTGTTCCCGAGATTACATCGCAATTAGCCTTTATTTATCTACAGAACCAAAATCCATTTACATTCTTATCTTTCACAGTATATTGCTGTGACTTCACTAACGCCCGTTTTTACTAACACAAGGCGATAACTAAGTAAATGCCTAAGTTAAATAGTGGTGTTGGATTTAAAACTCATGGCTGTGAACCGAGAGTTGAGTTTTGATTTAGTCTGTGCACTGTAGTGACTGATCTTTTAGTCGTCGGTAAACGGGGATAAGTAACAGTTTATTATCATCATCTACCTAACCTTTCCCAAAAATGTTGCGATTCAAGTCTTGCTGGATTCAATTGAATACTAGTATTTCACATGGAGCGACTGCCTATCTGACCTCCACAAATCAGTTTGTACTGGGTTTTAAATATGGGACAAGTCCGCCTCACGTTTCCAAAACCACTGTTACTCCTGTAAGCCAGAATCAACAGTGGCAACCACAAGAAAAGCGCCGAGACAATGAAGCTCGACGAAGTCCCAGAGAAATGATTTAACTGTCTTGGATCCCGCAACGAAATTAATCAGAAAAGAATAGCGGAGGAGTTGGAAAAACAACAAATTCCACTTCCCTCCATATCAGCAGGAGAAAGAACAGAACAAGACCAATGCACACAGGGACGTATACAACTAGGATAAGCCCAGTTGCCTAGCACCACGGATATTGTTGTCATTATTATTACTGGGTCCTAAGTTGTTTGTACTGGGTTATGCGAAACCCCATGGTAAGACTGGTTGTCAGACTTTCAGGTCACTGACTAGCTGTCACAACTGCCAAAGATCTATAAGTGACTGCCGGGACCAAAGGCTTAAGGGGACAACAGGAGCTAAACGCAAGTTTTATAATGCGTTCAAGTATATGATTCACTGCAGTAATGTAAATCAGAAAAATATATGATATTCTTCAGGATATACGCTAGTGACATAGTGTGTTGAAAACATAATAAAACTAATTTTACTCTATATAAAAAATCATAATAGCAAAGATACTTCTAAAATTTTTGTTTTAACGATTTCAAACCATACTAAAATACATGTGATCATTCTGTTTTTTTGGCAAATAATTCTACAAACAACATACTAAGCTCATAGTGTTTTATTTTTTTAGTCCAATCACTAGTTCTTTTCGTAAAATATTCTTATTCGCATATTCTTATTCCCGAACACAATTTTGTATGGTGATAAAAAATCGCGCTGGACAGTCATTACTATTTGAAACGTTTAGTTACCCTACGAAATTACACGCATACATTGCGGGGATGCGTTTCGCGGCCACGGGGAGTGACGCAAGCTCCATCCACTCGCTCAAGGTCGCTGGCATTTATTGTCGCCTTTTTTTTTTTGGCGGCTGGAAAATCGTTCTTGGGCAGAGCGAAAGGGAGTGTCTGACTTCTACTGACTAAAAATCACCCATGTTCTTTCTTAGCCCTGTATTTTAAGGCCGCGGTATCTACGACTGGCCTGTTGGTCTAGTGGTTAGTGACCCTAACTGCTATGCCGGAGGTCGTGGGTTCGATTCCCACCCAGGACAAATGTTTGTGTGATGAGCACGATCATTTGTTCTGTGTCTGGGTGTAATTTATCTATAATATGTATGTATTTAGAAATATATAAGTATGTTTATCAGTTGTCTAGTACCCATAACACAAGCTCTGCTTAGCTTGGGACTAGATGGCGTTGTGTGATAGTTGTGGAATATTATTATTATTATTATTATTATCTCTTACAACATCCCGCATCCCATTTATTGTCACCTTAACGTGCTTTCGGAGGCACGGAGGAAACTCGGTAAGTATTTAATTGGCTGTCACTTATCCACCGAACAACCCCCAACCCCTAGGTAAGTGGGTGCTGTAACTAAGCCACGAGCATCTCAAATAAGACATGTGTAACGTTTTATGAGGGATTTAAATTATACAAGCTGGTCTCACTAGTACAGTATTAGTTTAATCTCTCGAATTTAGTATCCCGAAGACTATCATTACAGTTAATGGGATAGGCAGTTGGCGAGTCATAAAATTGCTGAGGCAAAGTTGAATTATTTAATGGTTGAGAAAACCTTGTGGCAACATTCTTGGGAGAAAACGAAAACTATCTGGACTACATAAAGAAAGTGCAAATAAATTTAAACATGGTTACCTCTCAAAAAAATAAAAAAACGATGTTTATGAAAGACAATAAAGCCACTTCATATTCACCTGAAACTAAAACAACTAAGGTACGGTTTATTCATGCACCAAAAAATCGAACTATACGAGGTGTAACAAAGTTATTCATTCGTTGTTTTTTCTAAAATGAAACACGTCGGTATCCAATAGGTATTGCCTCTATAAAAACACAGATTTATTCAATGCAATGAATAAAAAACGTAAAATAGATTGTGCTGAAAATCGTCCGCCGCTGGAATCCTCTTTGAACCGGCTCGTTTTTTTTCACCATCGCAATCGAAGGAACCACTCTTTCTGCCTTTGAACAGTCTATCAAAAAAAGAAAAATAAGTGATACGTACCCCGCAGCGTTTACCGTGGTTCGGGGCTATATACGTTGTAGTGCAGATAGGACGTTCCTACAAAGTCACATCGCTCCATTTATTTGTGTTAGCTTTCGTATGTAGGTACTGTTAGCGACGCTCGTACAAAGTTATCTGTAACACTTCGCGTTCGAAACGTTTCGCCTTTGCATAGCACACAGACTGAATAAGGAATAAGAAATGGTTATTTGGGAGGGAAATGTTGGTGTTTCTGCTATTTCCTTATCGAAATGCCGAATGTTGTGTAGTAAATAAAGTGCTCATGTGTTGGGAAGTATGTGTTTCAGTACAATATGTGTTGTTAGATGAATTGGAATGGGAATCGCAAATATGACGATATTGTTTTGAAAGAATGGATCCTGCATACATGTTTGTAAAGTAGGAAGGTATGTGTAAAGTGATATAATGGTTTTAGTGCTAACTGACTCGACTGTTAACTATTAATGAAGACATCTTTAACGTAAAATCTAACTACAACTAAACAAATTAGGTTGCTCTACATGTACATTGTATATCGCAAAAAAGTAAACGCATACAGCCCTGTGAATCTTATTTCGAAGATAAACATAACAAAGGGAATCCAGGAGTGTATAGTAAATGCAAACATTCTCCGTACCATTACGAATAGCAACTACTTCTAGGATTTCAATCGACGCGCGGCGACAGGAGATCCGGATCCCAAGAGAATTACCTCCGACATTCCTTTGATAATGTCTGAATCCTAGACTAAGGTCTAAGTATCCATTTAAATTCACTGAACAACTTATCTTTCCCTAGTATTAATGAATAATCTTCTTTGTTTCAGGTAAGCTGGATTTTCTAATTAAGAACTTCGATGAAGTCGGTAAGATTTAAAATGGCTGACGTTCCGCGTTGCCACTCTCACGTGCCATTTAAATAGGTGAATAATCTTATTGGTATTCCTTTGAAAATTCATCTCGGAATCAGCATGTTCCTGAATTATTAATTCAATATACAGGGACGCGAGTGCGGGTCGGGTTTAATAATTATTTTTAATTATCCCCGTGACGAAGCGTGGCGCGAGAACCGTCATGACCACTACGACGCCATCTTGTGAATATTCATCGAGTGAAGAGACCCGCCATTATTTTTCTAGAGACTCTAACCTAATTTTCTGTAATGAGCCTTGTGGGACGCCTGTAACAATGCGGCGTTCGCACAAATAAAATATCTTGTCCTTTGTCTTTTTCTCTTGTATTACTCGATTATAGCGGTTATGTGATGGAATGTATTTTTTATGAGGATGTTTTCATCCAAATGATGACAGTCTTTAGGGAAAAATAAGACGCCCAAAATATGCCTTTAAACCAAAACAAAAAAGGATAAATATAAATTTCGTGTAAATATTGCAAATGAACTGGTTCATAACTTCAGATCTTATAAACCTAGGAAATCCGCCACTAAACTCCACGTTAAAATTAACTACTCTAACAGAAACTACGAAAAGGTAACCCGAAGAACTTTTTAGTTATACATAAACTCATTACAACTTCCACCATTTTACCTTTATAATGCATGAGATGCCAAAGTAAAATATTCCGTGCCCTTACATTTTCTTGTCGCGGCAGATCCTCATTTCAAATCTCATTCGTCAAATGGACGTGTTGTTTTACTTTTTATTATCCCTATAAACTGGAAGCGTGACCTTGTTTTATAAACTTGCCAGGCTCAGCGTCCCAGCACAGCATTGCTTGAATACCAAGTCAAAAAATAAAATGGAACCTAAGTTAGGCAACATTTTTTCAAACATTTTCCAGTTTATTGCTCGATTTTTATGATGTTTTTGCAGCCTGGAATTCAAGTGTTCTGAAAGTATTTCGAGTTGGAGAAATACTGTGGAATATCAGTAATAATTAATAGCAAAAGCACTAATTAATTCATCTCTCGTTTAAATTAGTATTCTGACTAGACTGTGACTACGTTAAATGGGTTTGGAATTGAGCACGTGCTGAACGAAGTCCTCACTAATTAATTTGGTACTAATTGTATTTTTAGTGTCGATAACAATCTAAACTTCATTGTCACTATCATGGCCCTAAAGAATCATAAGGAAGCCCACATAAAAGGCATATTCTCCTCCATAAAATGATAAGAGAAGGTGAATGAGAATTAATCAGGTGGGAAAAAGAAAAATTATTTCATTTCCTCACCTCACGCAGGCGGGTTGTCTCTCATCCCGGATATGACTTGACTGATGTTACCCGGATATAAATCAGACCGGTCCCGGGAATATTATGGCAACACTATTTTTTTTATTTTTTATCGGCAATCCGCTCACAATACATTTTTGTGGGATGGAGTTTCCTATTTTCGTTGGGTTGAATATTGGTTTTTTACTTGAATTTAAAACGTGTGTGGCTGAAATTGTTCTTCGTACTTTTAGAAGTATGTAAATTTTGATGAGATGTTGTGTAGTTAACGTGTTTTATGATGCTGTATAGTTAATATTTTTTTGTTTTCTGATGATTTGATACACTCGTGGTCTGTAAAGTGTTACTAGTTTAAATAATTTGACCGAGTTTAATATAAAAATGATACATATTAAAACTGGAAACCACTTTACAAAGTATGATTCCCATGGAAATCGAACCCACGACCTCCTCGTCACTAGGCAAACACCTAAACCACTCGACCACAGAGTCAAGAAAACTAAAAAAATACGTACTCTTCTTCTTTAGTATGAAAAAATACTAGTCTACCATATTTGGGAGTCCGCTATATTGGATTTAGAACGACATTACTCTTATCATGTATTGCCATTTAAACTAAACATGTACTTATTCAACATTAATTCAGCTCAATAAGATGAAAGTGGTGTGAACTTCTAAAGATGTTTTTAGTTAGTTACAGGTGAAGCTAATAAAAACTTGGTAAAAACCGTAGGATAAAAACTTAATTACGTAAAAAAAAACAACCTGTCCCACGGGAAACATAAACAATACAAAAGCAGCGTTTCCGATCAAGATCTTAAACTTACTAAAGCCATGCATCATTTAGATGACATCTAAAGATATTAAAAAAAACTCTTTGCCCGCTTGTACTATTGAGTAAAACCTAGCGTGTTCATTGGTCATTAGGCTAACTTCATCTACCTAATGATCGTTAAGTGGAAGCTTACAATGGGCACAAGTTTTTATTCTGGTCGATTGTACTTGGAAACTTGTAGTTAATATTAGAAAGTAATGGTTGTGATTGTACCGCTAGAGAAATGGTATAGCTAGTGCTACCGGTTTTTGCAATTAAGACCTTGATGACAACGCGATAAAGCTGTTTAAGCGGTTTCTATTCATTTACTGGCAGTGAGCAGATCTTATTCAGTTTTTAAGGAATAAAGTATAGGTATGGTTACTAAAGGTTGGAATTTTCTACATTGATAGGTTCGTTTCACTCCGAGATGGCATTGATAAAACTTAACCGATTCAATAAAACAAAAATGTTATTTCAAAAAGTTAAAAGTCTTCAAGGGTTTTTCTTCTTTTCAAGCCAAGGATCGCCCGTATGTAGCTTGTCTGACCGTAGCAATACACAAAATGTGAATAGAAGCATCTTTTTCTATAGGTAAGGTGTTTTGGGACTTCTATCGGTACAGTAAAAGTATTCATCCTGTCTACATCCAATAACATTTTGTCACAGCCACAATTAAAAAAAAAGTCTTCCCATTTCGTCCAACAAAATTCCGCTGAAGTCTAAGCACAGAGATCTTACATAATGCAACAGGCGGTCGCATTACTACAGTGATTAATATTCGGCCGGGTCAACGTGCTTCATCAGTATTCACCCGGCCGGTCTCATCACACCACCGTTATGTTGCGAGCAGCCGGGTAGAATCCCGGCGATACCGGACGGATAAATTGCAAAGTCAGGTGATTGTATTAAACCCAGTCGTGTTAGTTTTGGGACTTATAAAATAATACATTTAGGTTTTGCAAAAGGAATTTGTTTGAATTTGGGCACGTGTATTTAATTCTGATTTGTGCGTGCTCTCTTTTAGTATCATCTCGTTTGTATATACAGATGTATGTACCCAATCAAATTATCTTTTACGAACATAACAAAAATCTTGCCTGCGTCGCCCGTATCTAACGTAATAAAAATCGGAGAAGTGTCTTCAATCTTAACAAACAGAGTAAAAATATACACATATTTTATATTTTCTTTGATGTAGTTGTAAATGAAGGGCAAAAGGCAAAGAGGTTATGTCATGTAAGGTTTGATCTTTGTATTTATCTGAAGCGCGGAAAAGAAATCCCGTAACCTATTTTCACGTAATTTTACATTTTGGCACGTAAATAATTTGGCATCGAGTGAGTTGCATAAATCCATAATTCTGTTGAGAACGAAGTAACACGAGTGCCTTTGGAATATTGATTCGGAGAGCGATGAGGTTATTGTAGCAAGGAAGATGTATTGGAGATTCGTTCAGATATACTCCTTAGATATTTATGTAGATTTCATACACAATAGTTTCAGCAATGTTCTTATATTCAACCGAAAGCACAATAGCAAAGAGGAGGTTAAAGCTCAGGCAAAAAGCAATTTCCGAGATTTTTATCTTTCAGGCAAACATTTTGTTGTTGCCAAATATGCTAAGCCCAGGACATAAGTAAGGCTGTATAGCCCTCATTATTCCGTTTTAATTCCACAATAAAATGTCAGTGGAAACGTATTAAAGTAAAAAATAGACCAAAACAAGTCGTAAAGAGCCGAATTTGTGTTCTAAAAACGTCTGAACCCGTTGGCCGCCATTAGCAATAGCCGCATATTTGCTCGCCGTTACCAGAGGAGCACAAATGTCCAGGACACTGTCCTGTATCCCAATTATTCGCCTAAACTAGCCTCGAGAGCTTCTCAAAAAGAATAGCACGAGCAGAGCCTCCACTTCTGTGCCGTGATATATTTCCGAACGAATGGAGTCGCTTTGTATACTCCAATGTGAAATGGGACTTTGTACCGTGTGCTCTACAAAGATATCCAGCAAATGGTATTTGTTATGTCGCTGCAGATACACACGACTGTTGCCCACTCGCGTTCAAACGATTTTGATTGCTCCCATTCAGCATTTTGAGACTTAGCAAATGAAGTCTCAGTAAAAACGCTCTGTAAAATTGTCCTCCGATAAAAAATATCCAATTTTATGCTGATTCCGCACGAAACATATAATTGGGTCTAAGTACTGCGAAACCATCTAATAACCTTCAATCTTCTAAATTAGATAGATCAGCTGACGGAATAATCCTTCGTATTTCGTTCCAAGATTGGTATTGGAGTTAAGCTGGTATTTTATTACACCTAGAGAATTTTCCAAGACAAGATAATGCCTTTTGTCTTTTTGATTGTACATTCCGTTATGTCGATTCCGAGGCAATGTAACTCGTATCCTTTTGTTAAAGCGGGACTTTTAAGTTTGCTATTCCCCGAGATATTTCCGACTTCAGTACACTTCTTTGCAATACGACATGCTCGAGTTTATTCCGGTCGAATAGCCGCGTTAGTCGGTTGGAAGTGTAGTGGATTCCTGTCCGTACCATTCCCTACAGAGTGGAGTGTCCGTGGAGCTTATGCTCTTTGTAATTGATGGTCTACCGGCGACACTGACACTTTTATAGCTGGCTTTTGGACAATTTTCTTTTCAAGGCACAGCGCTACAGAGAGTGGATGTAGGTGTTAAGGGAATATTGTCTTTCTAGTGCTCCTAAGTCTTGTTTACTGCTAAGTGGTGGTCGAGTGGACATAACTCTCCACTCCGCTATGTTCGTGTCGAGTGTGAATGTCTAGAAAATTTTACTCGATTTCCGACGTAATACAAGTTAATTAAAAGAAGCATGCAAATAACACATTAAGCAGTTAATGCGATTTGCGTTTGTAAATTACGTGCGTGCCGTAAGGACGCTCTGTTATATTGTCATCGAGGAATAAATTATGAATTCCCGGTTCGCTTTCTCCGAAATATGGATGAAATATATTTTGGAGAGCAATAAATTATCGTTTTCCTATCGGCTAATTTGTCATAATCGGTATTAATGCTTTGGCATTATAATATTTATGTCATTTTACGAGTAGGCACGGGTTGGATTTCTAATGCCGGAATAATTATTATGTTGCGTGGTAGTTTTATAAATTCTGATAAGAAAAACGAACATAAGGACTTGGTAGAAGGATAGTCTAGAAACTACTTAACTTTTACTTATTTAAATGGATGGCCACACAACGGCAAAGAGGCTGATTAAAGTGATAGAAAACTCTTTACTTAAAAGAGTTATGTTACTTGTAAACTGCAAAACTGTATATAGAGATAAATGCATCTCGTTGCAAGTTTGTACCGCGGTCATTTTTAACGTTTACCTTTGGTGCAACATCAAAGGCAGTGCGGCCGCGGTTTTCAGTAGCAAAGCGAACTTTGAAAATGCCGCTACTCGGTGCTTGTTTAATTCTCTTTAGCGCTCGCTTACTGCAAAGATATAAAAAGGGATATTAAGTAACTACTACGATATAAAAAGAAAAATTGAGTAACATAGGTAAAGCAATTATACATATTTTATCGTAGTATTGTATCAATTTCCTATTAATTGTGTTAGATCATTTTCTTTCTTATTCAATTGGTAACAGTTGATTAAGTTTATTGTAGACTCAGATATATCATCATCATCATCATCATTTCAGCCAAAAGAAGTCCACTGCTGGACATAGGCCTCCTCCAGGTGTCGCCACATTGACCGATCCCGTGCGTCTCGCATGCAGCGAGTCCCCGCAACCAGGGTGTTTACTCTGGAATATAATTCCGATAGGTCGACATCGGTCAAACGTCACTTGGATGAGGTAAACGTCAGGGATTGGATAAACTCAGTGAGTCCAGCCAATCCCTGACGTTTGACTGACAATTCCAATGTCGATATATCGGAATTATATTCGAGAGTAAGCACCCAGGTCAGGACTCAGATATAAAGCAATACATAATTAATTAACGTGACTTAAAAGACCCTTTTCCTCTTGAAACGTTACTATTTACGAGGATTAAAACTTGTTTATTTTATTGAAATAATCCTAAAATCTGTGAAGGACCGCATAATGAGATACGTGACATCAAGTTATTTAATGAACGATCTTCAAGGGACCATGGAGTGCTTGGCAGAGTTCTGTATAATTACTTCAAAAACCATTGAAAGTTCCGTTCAAGGAAAGTTGTGAGCGTTCGTTTTTGAAGAATCAAAAGGAGTGAAGCGTCGGCAAAAATGTTTGAAAGCGTCAACGACGGATGAAGGGTTACTTACTTACTTACTTACTTGGAGCAAACAGTTTGGCAGAAAGTTGTGTGATCGTTTATTATGGATATTTTTCTCTCGAGAAGTTTCCACGGAATAATTGTAAGTCTTTTATCTTAAACTTGATTTTTTCGATGAAACTTGTACGCACGGATGGTTCGTTGAATGTTCGATCACTTTATTTTGTATGGGAGTTCCTTTGTTAGATTTTTGGAAATATTACGACCAATTCTTAAATACTAAGCATGGCTTTTGCATAAATTAATATTTTGCTTATACATTAGAAAAATAACTGTTCGCGGAAAGTTATTGACGATATCCTCATTTTCATAAAATTGAACCTTACCTGATCGTTATCATATGGTAGGTCTCTAATATTGGTTACCAGGTTATTACTCCTCAGCTAATAACCAAGTCCGTTCCCCAGTGTCGATGCTGACGATAACGGTATCCAAATCGATATGGACTGCCAACAATGGCGACCGACTCTACAGGGGCAACTAGGGGCCTCCAAGGGCACGAGACGACGCTCCACGAATCAATTAGACAAGGATTACACGAGCGTCTCTTATCTGGCCGCGATGATAGCGACTCTTCTTCTCATTAAAACTTTGCACACCGCCCTTTATAATGACCTACGTAATGGACGGCCGACGTAACTTTTAAGGGAGGTTAGTGGACTAATTCAAATTCAGTGTTACTCGGAGATTACGTTAGCTTAACGTGTATTATCTCGACGCTTTCATGGGACTGTTGTTTTGAAAAATGTTTTAATGGTTTTTAATTTTCCATTGTCACGTCGAGCTCGCTTTGCTAGGATTAAGAGGGTTTATTGGGTCCAATTTTCTGCGTTTACCAATTTTGTGTTGCCGTGGACGGTTTACGTTTGATTTTATTTTATACTAAAAAGAATTTCAGCGAATTGCTGAAAATAGCTTGAATCTTGAGTTTTAAGAGTTCATTAATTAAATGTTGTATGATCTAGTACGTACGTGATCGCATCAAAGGTACACACAGGTATTTTGGTTATTTTTCGAGCGGTAAAGAGTCCAAATTGTCGCTTAGCTTGCTCTGAAACTTAGTTCTACTTTGTGCGCTGTGATGGCTAAGAGTTGGTGCTTTAAGCTCTGTTTATTCGCGGTCCATGACTAAACTTTTGAAGTAAATTGTGTGTCTCTCGGCTCCTCTGTTTAAGTATTTATTTGGTTCTTTATTTCGAGCGAGGAAGAAGACAGGATGAGCTTTACATTTAGGGAAATGGTATTTACAGTTTCTGAGGAAAGGAAAGTATAAAATATATTTTAACAACTTGCGCTCTGCAACATTTAAAATATTTAAGCGAAGTTTTCGTATCAAATGAAAGCAGAAGGTTTGTAGTTTACCCGAGAGATGATAAAACAATAATAAATACATTAAACAAAGAAGAATTAGCTTTGCAGGAACAAAAATACATAATCCAATTCATCTACAAAATAAATCGGTTCAATAAAATTTTTGTGACAAAGTACAAGACATTTAAATACGTAATCATATAAATTCCCTCGTCTCTGGTTTAGGAAAGTCGAGGATATTATACGAAGGTAAAGACGTAATTGAAAACAATAAACCTTACCCAGGCCAGAATGTATCCCCACTCTGAGATTTTATTATTGTCGTTTAACATTTTTATTCCGATTTATTTAGTGGAATTTCAATCTTATTTTGACAAGGCTAAGAGATTATTTCAGTGGTGAAAATTTTATGTTATTGCTGAGTTGCAGAAACGTTGCATAATTTTATTGCTGGTGGAGGGGTTCGTAATTTCAGAATTATGATAAATAGAAGATTCATTCTACACTGCTCAGATAATGTCTACTTATAAAACAAAATAAAAAATGATTTCATTTTTTGTCTTTAAAGCAGGAATTAAACTTCAATAATGAGTTTTAGACCCCAGATCAAACTAAACCAAAATAGACCCGTTCATTAAACTTTTATTAAATCGACAGATTTGACAGACCCTCATTAAAAAACTTTATCTGTCCATACCGACCAGATTAAGAACTTTTTTTTTTTTGGCGTGTGTAATATCATAAAATAACCCCTCCCGCTCTTTGGCAGAGTGAAAGTGAGTGTCCGACTTGTACTGACTAAAAACTACACAATCATGTTCCTTCTAAGCCCTTTATGCCGAGGCCGCGGTATCTCTTAGGACAACCCGCAGCCCCGACGGATGTGGGCCCCTTACATGTTGCTGACATCTCTTAGACGCGCGTGGAACACAAACGCGCCGTCGACACGGCCCGTCGTCGTCAAAAGACGGAAGGACGGCGAGCTAGCCCATTACTCACCGTCCACAGGCCCGCGTTTACGTTGGCCGGAAGCCGTCTCGTGGCGACGGACCGGACCACAACCGGAGCATCTCCCGCGGCGGCTGGGACGAGAGGTTATCTCCCTCTCACGTTCCGCCACCTCCTTGAACCCCGGACCATGGCTTGCACCAGGGTTGTTGTCGCCGCCGCCGATCACCGCTACGAGAACACGCGAAGCCCGGCCCAAGCGGGGCAGACTGCCACGGTGAACCAGAGAGCAGCAAGTAGGGTTACTTCCTCCGACAAGCACACCGCCTGAGAACCCGAACACTGTTTACGTCTTCGGGCGGTGTGCCCCTCGCGTGTCCCTCTTTGTCTGGTCTCTCACACTTGGACCTATTCGGCATGAGTTAATCTACCGGCAAAGCTTCAAGGATCATTGAGACGCACAAGCCCCACCACGACGGCAACGTGGGGGCCAGATTTAGACCTCTCAATCAAATTTTACGACCGACCCCAGAACTTCCAGTAAACTTCCAGTCCCTAGGTTACCTTTACGAAGTCTAGCAAAGTTTTTATTATTTCAAGAATGCTTTAAACACTCTTACACCCGTTTGAACAAACATACCAATTTCTGATTTGATTATAGATATTTAATCTGTAATTAAGATTGTTCCTTAAACGAAATGTAGAAATACAAAATCAGTATAAAATTCAATTCAGAAACTGGCAATATGTCTCGTTTTTATAATATTTAAATGGAAAACAACCTCATTAAAACATTATTCTTAAAACCTGCTTCTGGTTTATTTTTCAGAGCACTCAGTAAATTTCTATTTGCTTTTTTTTAAATCATATGTAGGTACCTTAATGAACTAGGGAACGCCTTATCTCAAGTGAAACCTCCCCGAAACACTGTTTCTTAAAGCATTTATCGACAAACAGTGTCAATGTCTCGTTCCAATTATTTTTTGACATGATAGAACCTCATTAAAACACTGTCTACAAAAATCTGCGTCTAATCCAATTTGTACGACTCACCTCAGAACTTCCAGTCCTCAGGTTACCTTTACGAAGTCTGGCGGAATCTAGCGAAGTCCTCATTAAGTCGCGAACGCCTTATATCAAGTGTACTGCAACGGCCCTGACACACTGACTCGCTTCTTTACTCTTTTCAAAAGAAATACTACTAGTATTTCTTTTACGAAGGTTCGGTGTAAAAGGTTTTCGTTTGAGTAATTTTATAAATACGGGATGGACAGATGATTTAGATGGTGTTATGGAATACTTCGTTTGTGGAAATTACCGCTGCTCTCAAAAAGGCGAAATAAAATGTAGAAGGAAAACCAGCATGTCGTACAATCGAAAATATAAAGACATAATATGACATCAAAACCAGCGTATGGTGGAAACAGTCCACCCCATTTTGCATCGAGGAGGCTTGTGACCTAACAATAGCAGAGTTTGCTTATTATGCTATGCTAGTCGACAACAAATATATACTGCTGATCGATGCAACCTTGAAAGACAACACGGATATCTTTGGCAACTTTTCAACTAAAAGACGTCGATAGTGAAGGGTACTTAATACCATCAGCTTTTGTAACAGCAAAGTGGAGAGCACGGAAATTTAAAAATCCCTATTAAAAAAAAAAACAATTAAGGTACAGGCGTGAACATTTATAAAAAAATAGGAGGTTCTATGTTCCACTGTATATTTTTTTTGATGTCGGTTAAAAAGAACGAAGAAGACGATTACAATGCAGAGAATGCTCTTAATACAAATACCAGCTACCTAACAGTAAGCTTCAAGACATATATTCAGCTAAAGTATTCGACTAACGTAGTCGGAATGTAAATTGCGTCTCGGTTCTATCTCCGAAGCTATGCGTTGTCGCAAAACACTCCTAGTATGGCCTACTTGACTAACAAAAAGTACTTCATATACAACCCTAATCTGAGTAAAAAGATTTCCTTTCATACTTTATTACGTGCGCCACAGTTTTTGCCAAAAAATATGAAGCTAGACACTTTTTTAGACATTTCTGACATTATGAAACTAAGGACTGACATCTGATCCACGCAACTTCGTCTGCGTCACAATAATATATAACTTACAACCTTCCTCGATAGATTGACTATCCAACATAGTAATATTTTTTTCAAAATTAGAATAGAAATTTGTTTTCTATGTGTGAGTGAACATTGAATGGACAAAAACGAAGCTAACAAATGGAGAGTCGCTCAGTCTCCTTTTTAATGAAAAAAATGTTAGTTTTTAATGGAAAAATCTCAATAGCGACAGTGATTACGTAATGTGTTTAACTTTGAATGAAATGGTGATTAAACTAGTTGACTTGGTTGGTATAAATTACTTTGACCTTATTTCTCTTTGTGACATTGTTTCTTCTGTTCAAGCCTACTTTGACGGGGTTTATGACATGAGAAATTTCTCTGGGTTAAAACCGATACGACTTTCTTTTTTTCTTTATTGTGTACCTAACTTGATTTCAAAGTTTTTGTGCCGCCAATTGTTCTCTCCAAGAGATGACCAAGTAGCACACAAGTCTGGATTCATGTCTGGTTGATGTCAATAACCTCACACCCTGAAGCATGGAACTTAAATATTAATGGCGAAGTGTGTGTTAGGCCCCTAGCACATGGCGTATTTTCTACGGTGCCGACCGACGACGTGCAGTATACCTGTTTCAAACGAGACTTGAACGCGACCTTGTAACCCAAGCAAACAGAGCAATCGTGAAACGCGCGTCTACGTCCAACTACTTGCAACCTTTTGTACGCGCTTCACACTCGCGTTTGTATCTTTAAAACGCAAAAATCGGCATCTACTGCGCCTTAGCCATAATTCTGGGATTACAGCACGTTAAATACATATTATGCTCGGAGTTTCCTTGCTGATCGAATCAGAAATGAGGACATCCGCACGAGAACCAAAGTTACCGACGTAGTCCTAAGAATCGCCAGACTTAAGAGGCAATGGGCAGGGCACATTGCTCACAGAACGGATGGCCGATAGGGCCGAAAAGTTCTGGAGTGGCGACCGCGAACCGGAAGACGTTGCGTTGGAAGACCTCCCACTAGGTGGACCGATGACCTGGTGAAGGTTGCGGGGACCCGCTGGATGCGAGACACAGACACACCTGGTGGAAGCCTATGTCCAGCAGAGGACGTCTTTTGGCTGAAATGATGATGATGAAATACATATTATGTTATGTTCTATAAAATCTGAAAGAGCACATTATTTAATTCAAAACTATGTATTCGCTACGTTATACTCATACCATACATTATGGGATACATAATTATCGTTTGTACAAGGCAATTTATTTCGGCCTTCAGATTATACAGAACCGATCGAGTTGTCCTTCACTATGAGTAATTTAGTTAGTATTGATCGAGAACTTGCAAAATAACGTAATAGCCATATTAATAAGTGTTGTTATGGTAGTTACTTCAGTTTTATTTCTTGAAGGAAAATAAGATGAGCTATTGGTTTTCTGATTTTTTTAAGGTAGATTAAATTCAAAAAGACGTTGTTGCAATATAACTAGGAGAGCTGATGTACGGAGGCGAGGTTATTTCAGATCAGTTCGTCTTGATTTCTTCCGTAGACATGCAGTTACGGTAATCTACTACGTATAGGTACATGGTTAAAAAAAGCACGTGAACTTGTACCACAAACTTGACTATAGTCATAAACGTGACTGTTGACGTGACTTGTTGGTCTTGGGTTTTTAAGATAGATCCCATAGTGTTTCCCAATAAAAAGGTACCTAGTATTAGTCAGGATATGTAGCAAAAAGCTGTTACAACTTATTTGTAGAAGTCTGACACTCCCTTTCGCTCTGCTCAAGAGCGGAAGGGGTTATTCGATGATTTTACACAAGCCAAAAAAAAAGGGTGTAAACTCCATCGGGAAACACATGCACCACAATGTTATATAATCCCCTGAACACTATACCTTTATAAACGCCATCACCACTCTTGACATCCACACAAGCGTCAAACCCCACGCAAAACGTAAAATGATACGCGCCGTAGAACCACATTTAGCGCGAAATTACAATATTCTCCTTGCAACAAACGTCTGTGTAATACCATATTTTCAGCAATTAAGCCGTTAAAGGAGCACCTTGCGACCTACTTAAATATTTACGGGAGAAAAGGGCAGCGCTATTAAGATTGTATTCATTAAGAGGAAGAAGGTACGGGGAACCTGTACTGTTAGCGGCACAAATATCTTTACACATAGCAACGTTTAAAAACAATTTTTGTCTACTGTATTAATTTAATTTTTATATGACGTAGCGAAACTACTATTTTGAAACCTATGTTAACATAAAGTAGGTCATATCTCAAAGTTGCAATCGCTATTTTACGAGAAATGGTGTAGTTGACTGACCAAAAAAAAAATGATTCTGTTTAGACTGTTTGTTAGATTATTGGAAAAGTGTTTTTTGTTTTATCAAATGTAAATAAAAAAAAACGAAAATAAAACGTGCCAAGATCGTGAGTAGTGGCTTGTGACGTCACTGTTCTGGTAAAAAATGTACCAATCTGTGACGTCGTGCAACTTATCGAAGCATTGCATCGTCTTCATTTATTGTTTTTGTGAAAAAAGAATAAATACATGTCCAATAATTTTTAGAAATCTATCTGACGGACTATTCGCGTTTCAACTTTCCAAGAGGGTATATATTTTTGCTCATGACTGTACCTACCCGGTTTTCTTCCTTAAAAACCCTTCTGATAGAAATCTGTTTCGACATTGTTACTTTTAATCGGTTCGGACGTTAAAAAACTTCGGAGCTGGTAGTTCGTAATTAAAACTTTTTGAACTGTTGTTTTTCTTTCGTTTTGTAAGGAGCTGGAAAGTTTTTTGGTGTATCGAATTTTTAGGGTATCTTGATCGTTTTTTTAGTTATGTAAGTATTCGCTTGACTCGGGGTTTATTGCTCAATTTCACTGAGCCCGCTACTGGTGTGACCGTCGGACTGACAAGGCGAAGTGGTCTCAAGTTCGAACCCATGACACGCACCTCTGATTTACCGGATTCATCTGCATATAGTTGAAATATCACTTGCCTCGGTGTAGGAAAACATTGTGAGGAAACCAGTGACTTTTTTTTTTTTTTTTGGGGTAAGAAATCATCAAATAATGGGTCCCACTCTTGGGCAGAGTTCCTTCTTAGCCCTATATGTCAAGGCAGCGGTATCATAATGACTCTTAGACCAGATTAGCAACTAGCGTTAACCACACGTTAAAAAAGAAGGAAAGAACTGAACCAGGGATTTTAAAATTACATAAGTTAGTTACATCCTACCTTTTGCGTGTAGAGCTGTAGTTGACTAAATTCATACTTTTAAATGTTTCTCCTCTAAATAACGATTTTTAAATTGTTATCTTTCGGTCGATCAATCACGTCAAATGCACAAAATAATCCACAACCGTCACTATTAAAAACAATGATCAGCGCAGTCTACAATCTGTACCGTCAAATCAAGCGGCTTATTTATACTCTGTAGGGCTCTCGTCAGCACAGCCCTATCTCCACCTCAGCCCTATCTCGACCGCCGGCCACTTTTTAATTCAACCCCTAGAGTGCTCCTCTTATTTACATATCCGAGACTCCTCACCTCTAGGGGGGTTGAAAAAATGGCCGCCTTTAAAAAAAAGGCGGAATTTAAATTTGTTTTTTTATTTTGCTGAAAAATGCAAATGTTTTGTTTTTTGGCTTTGTTGTGTTTTAATTATGACATTATTGTTTGATGTCGTTTTTGGGTAAGTTGCTGTGATTGCTTGGAAAAATAATGATTTATTAAAAACACACTTTTTTCTTTCAACCTCGAAATTGCGTAGGATGGTCCCAGTACCTACTGATGAAAAAAGAATAAGTGATGAACGAAGTTACCTTTGCTTTCTTTTTAGTCTTACCGTTTCAGCTTAAAGCCACAGATCGCCTTACAGAAATGAATAAATTTAAAATCCCTGCTTGACTAGCAGAATTTTCTTTTCGCAAAAAGAAAATATACCTATTTTACTGGAGATGTGGGTGTAATATGAGGTACACGTCTGCGTAACCCTTTGGGGATTACAGGCGTAATGTTATGTTATGTAAAATATATCTGCTAGAATCCTCAAACAACTTAAATACATCAGACGCTATGCAGAGACGTCAAAACACTCAAAAACTTTGACAATACAATTCGCTACTTCAACCTAATTTTACTTCCTAACTGGGGCGGTAACGTACCTCAGGGTAATAAGTAATAACACTAGAATTTCCTTCTCAATTTTGTATGAGAGCTTCTGTCGGCAAATAGTGAAGCTTCATGAGAGGGCATTACATCCTTTTAGTGGCTCGTTTATTATCCCTGACTTTCTTATTATGTAAAGACTACGATAACACTGATAATGCTTCTCATGTGTTCATGAGCGCAGAGATTGAAAATTTAGATGAACTTACACTGTAGATAAGGTAGGTAAGCTGCTTGTGTGTGGATTTACTTACAGTATTGCTCAGGGTAGTTGGGTTGGAAAGCGGTGTGGATACTGAACTAGAAACAAAAGCTTTAGTAGAATTTTCGTTTTTCGGCATTCAGATTCAAACCCAGTTTTAAGATAATCTATTTGCGCAAAACATGCCTTACTGTTATAACACCTATGTATACCATGTCTTCGGGTTTTATCTGAATGCCGACAAACAAAATCTCGAAAGTCATAATACTTATTTTCAATATAATGGATGGTAAAATACAAATCGGTAATGGCTGTAGTTTAGATTAAGGCAATTTTACGGCGCCGAATGGTCTCATGTCAATAATTAAAAACAAAAAGGCAGATACAATAACCGCGGCCTTGAAATATAGGGCTAAGAAGGAACATGGTTGGTTTTTGGTTAGTAGAAGTCTGACACTCCTTTTCGCTCTGCCCAAGAGTGGGAGGGGTTATCTGATGATTCCCCCCCCCCCCCAAAAAGATACAATAACAGATAAAATGTGAAGAATCTAAATCAAAACGTAAATCAAAATAGAAATGGTTAAAATCAAAATAAGTTCGGTACTAAGAACTTTTTTTCGCTTATTTTATCTATGTATAGTATACTCCTAGCTTCTTCCACTTAATAAAAATTCGCTTCCTCAGGCAAATCGAGGGCGGGGCATACTTCGTTTTTTGTGGGTCGACTTCCGCTCCAGATTTTTGGCGAAACAAAATCCTGGCGTGTTTCAAACACGTCCGCTTCAAAGAAAATAGAAAGATACGAAAATTATGCGTAGCGTACTAACTCTAACATAGCCTTATTGTGAACCGACTGAGAAGGCTTTTGACTGCCAACTTTGATATGGTATTTCTTATTTTACCTTCAGTGTAGTCAAAGAGTTTATCATTATTGCTGTTTTATGTAAATTAAACTGACTCAAACAGGGAAAACTCTGCCTTTTATCATTATTTACTTATTTCATAGTTTATAATCAATTCATTATTATTATCTGGATTTCTTAAAGCTTCTAGTGATATCTCATCACATTGATCTATTAGACTGTATAGGGCAATTCGAACAAGGCTTTATTGGGTTTTACTTTAAGGAACTTCTTAGAAGCTGTCTATTACCTACGAGTACTCGTACATAGTTCACTTATACAATATACACACTTTGCGAACTGAGTGAGGACTAAGCTACTCTAAACTAACGTGATATACACGCGAGATGTTCTACAGTAATTTTTATCTTGCTGCCTATCGCGCTTGCCTACTTCCTTCCACTCACTGCAAAAAAAACACACATGTAAAACAATTTATTGTCTATCAACATTAAAGCCGACTCACTCAATGGTTCGCAAAGGCTGATAGGCTCGACGCGAACGAAACTGCGCGAGTTGAGCGAGTTGAGCACCAGAGCGGAGGCTCGACTTAATTCAATTGAGCACGAGTTTATCATGTTCGGTTGGCGCCCAAATGGATTTCATGAGAGCATTTAAAAGCATCACGGTGATAATTTAGTTGTAACGCTACTTAAATGTTGTTGGAACAAGCTGTTTCGTGTAAATCATGATCGGACATTGTTGCCTGTGGGCTCGTTCAGATATACACTACAAACATGGTAAGGTTCGTTTCGAGAAATAAATACGAAGATTACCTTCATGGGGCTTGGCAGAGGAGTGTTTATTGTGCACTTCGCCAGTTACCTTTTAAGTTCCGCCCTTAATTGTTTCTCAGGTCTTTCGCTTCTAACTTTTAAGTTAAATTGTGAGTTAGTCTATGTTATGCATGGTAATGAGTTAGCCATTTAACAGGACCCAGTCACAAAATTGTTCCATCTGTTTGATGAACTGAGAGTGACCAAAAAGTTTTATCATTTTGACATTATTTCTGTGTTTTATTTCCGTCGTAAACAAATAATTATTACTCAACATAGTCAAGCCTTTTACGACCCCGTAATAAGCCTACATTTATTAGGGGAGCAATATTTATGTATTTGGTGAATACTCCTCATTACTGAAACTAAGAACATAAATCACACGGCTCTCTCGATAAAGTGAAGCTCGGTGTAAGTCACAAACTAACAGCGGGAGTGATTTAGAGACTAAAACATTTTGTATGGCTGGTCTGGTTATTCAGAGTATTTTTTATTTCTAACTAAACGCATTTGAGGAAAAAAAAACTAAAAGATTTTGGAAAGAGATACTGCGGCCTCGGACACAAATGTCTAAGAAGGAAAATGGGTGGGTTTTAGTCAGTAGAAGTGAGTGTAAGAACACTCGCTTCCGCTCGGCCCTGACCATATTATGTCATTATGACCAGTTTGTAGTCATTTGATGATTGCCTACAGTACAAAAAAAAAAGAAAAACCACCCCAATATGTCTGTTAATATAATTTTTCGGAATTAAGTTCACCCCACGTTACATTGGTATTATATGGTATTAAAGATAACTGGTAAATAGTGGGTATACTTTTGAGTCCACCTCAGCCTTCACCTTCGGGGATCACAGGCGTGACGTTATGTATTTTAGGAAAAGGAGTAAGTGCTTTATTACTCCTTTGGATATCCTTACAGCAGGAAGGGGTTTTGGTCGCGTTCAGAAAGTTAAAAAAATATAAGTTAAAAACTAAAACCCGACTACAAACCGCGGTCTTTTTTTTTTTTTATTTAGTCCGTATTGTCCCACTCCTGAGCAAAGGCCTCCCCCCATTCCTTCCACTTCTTACGATGGTGTGCTTCATCTTGCCAGTTGGTGAGAAAGCCGCGGTCTTACAAGTAGTAAATAATTCTTGCCTGATATTCTTATTGAATTTATATATTTCTATTTAAATACATATAAGTAAAATTATTATAGAGGACCGCCGTAGTCGCATGCCACTGATACCAGACTGATGCTCCTTCATTACGTTTTCATTAATACATAAGTCAGCTGCTGTTGCCGTTAGCAAGGTGGCATGCGACTAAGACTGACCTCTATAATAATTTTACTTATATTTAAATCATTTATTATTATATTTTATTTTCACAAATTCTTAGTTAGACCACTTTTTCATAGTATGATAAAACGCCTTTTGTAAATAATTCTTGTAAAACGCGTCATCACCTCACTTGCGCCACAAAACACGAAGCACAATAAAATAGGCGGGGCGTCGTTAGCACAGATACTTATCTCCGTGTAAACGCACCGCACGAGTGTGAGCCTGCATAATATCCTGCATGAGTACCAGTTTATGGGCTACATCGATGCGTGTTGAGACGCTATAAATATATGATTAACATACTACACCGTCGGAAATAAAGATTAGTGATTAAAAGGCGATTCAGTTGGAGGTTGAGTAACTTTTCAATGAGCTAGTGTTGAAATTTTGAATGAGAAGAGATATGATTTTGTTTGTTATTCTGGGATTAACCAGAAATCCAATAGGCCAATAGGCTCACCCCTATTACACGCGACTAAAATATAACTCGACGAAATATGAGTTTTCTATTAGATACACTCTGCGTAACCTTTCAAGTATTACAGTCGGGATGTTATGTGTTATGTTATTGGAATGTGGGAAATCATCAAATGACTCCGTCGGCTCTGGGCGAAGTGGAAGGAAGTCCAACTTCTACTGACTAAAAACCACTATGTTCCTTCTCAGCCCTTTGTGTCCGGGGCCTCGGCATATCTTTCAAACAACCTAATAATTGTAATTCTTATATATTTAGTTTTAAGTTTATCCTTGTATTTCTCATATTAAGTGAATGTAATCTTTTTGAGAAATAAATATCTTAAACCATAACCTGCAGCTCCTACAGGGATCAACCACTGCGGGGCATGGTTTTATTTTATACAATTCTCCAGGGTCCTACGTAACGTTCAATTAGGTTGCACCCATGTTGCTTACGGCTGACTGGAATGCTGAAAGATTGTTGGCTTTCCTCTCATTTAATCAAGCTGTAACACTTCTAAAAAGGTCAATAGATAGATAGTCAACGCTGGGTAGAAATTTACTGATTAGAAGTATTGTTTCTGTCTCATTAAATAGCTCCTATATAATTTGCATGTAGTCGTATTCTAATGCGTTCCTCATGTGTATTTCTAAGCGATTTTCCTATACAGTGTGTGTAAAATTTTACGATATAGGACCAATAAGAGATGCGACGGTTTCGATTGCAGCTGTGTTCCAATATCATGTTGATTTGAAGACATGCATGTATTAAGTTTGTAGTTATTTCTTCTAAATACTCAAGCTCCTTGTTTACTTTCATGGGTGTATAAATTGAGATTAATCTTTCAAGCAAACATATCACAACATAGACGCGAATTACGGTAGCAAAATGGTCGGAAAACATTGGAAAGAAGATTAAGCGCCCAAATTCTACTTTTGATTACCAACCAATATGGTTACTAATCAAAATAAACGACAAATTGAGTGGATAATTTCAGTAACAAAACGTATGAAAATTATGAGAAATTTATAACGTTTCCTTCTAAATAATTAATTATAAGCTTAAAATGAACTATGTGACATTAAAGGACACAATATTACACCTATGGGATGTATCAACATGACACCACAGAACTGCCACCCACCATGTAAATTAGATCCCTCTCAGATCTAGCCAGCCCCTTTGCTGCCCTCCCTAGTGACACCCTTTGCCGAGGTCCGTACTATTAATTTATTAGGTGTGGGGATAATCAAACTTCACTCTTTAGGTTAACTTTCAATATGAACTTTTAATTTAACCTTTATATTGTATTGAGAAGTAATGTGACTAGTTCCTAGCACACGAACGGGACGAATGAATTACTGAACGGAGGCCAGGCGCGTACGCATGAATAGGTTCTTTGTCTCAGAAATATAAACAGATTAATATTTGCTGCTAAGTAATTTCTTAGAAACTCAACACGCCCCCTCAAAAATTAATCGGTAGTTATACAAACAAAAATCGATATAAATCGACTACCTAACTAAATCACATTAACTTCCAAATACTTGCTGGGGAATTACAATTTGGTCCAACATTCGTTCGAGGGTTGAGGAAAACCCAGTAAAACCTTCAACCAGACCAATTCAAATCAAAATCAATACTTAAGTTAAATATAACTGACTTAAGTTCTAAAGTCAACAAAAATATGTACTTCAGTTGTACTCATTAAGTTATGTACACACTATATCATATTATATAATTATAATGTATGTACACTATACACTTATTTACACTATCGCTGTACTCCCATTTGAGATCTTAGCTTTTGGAAAGTGATTGCAGGTAGAGCTTTTGTCAATGCATCGGCCAACTGTTCACCTGTGGGAATATAATTTAATGTTATTACATTTTTCTCAACTTGTTCCCGAGAAAAGTGATATTTTATGTCAATATGTTTTGACCGTTTATGACATGTTGGGTTATTGGCTATACTTATACAGCCATTATTGTCTTCATAAATGACAATTGGTACAGTGATTAGTATATTTATACTGGCCGCTAGAGACTTAAGCCACAATGCTTCTCTAACTGCCTCAAACAATGCCATATACTCGGCTTCAGTTGAAGAAGCCGCGACTGACGATTGTTTTCGTGTATTCCAGGAAATTGTGCACTGATTAAAAAGTTTAAACAAGTACCCAGTTGTACTCTTTCTATCATGTGTATCATTGCCACCCCAATCTGAGTCTACGTACCCACACAAAATATCATTGTATTTACACCTCTTGTAAACCAATTTTAGATTAGTTGTGCCTTTTAAGTACCTTAGTACCCGTTTAAGACATTGCCATAACTCTTTATTATTTTTGTGTGTGTACCTACTCAGGATGTTTACACTGACGCTTAAATCGGGCCTAGTACAAAGCATAATATACATAAGGCATCCTATGACGTTTCGACAGGGTGCGTCATATTTCTCCTCAGAGTTCAATGCGTCATAATTTAACTTATTTTCTAAGGGGGTCGACACAGGTTTACACTCGTGCATATTAAACTTAGTTAAGACTGTTTTGATGTATGCATTTTGATCCAACAGCATTTGATCACTTTCTCTAGTGATTTTTATGTCTAGAAACAGTTTTATTTCATTTAAATCGGTCATTTCGAATTTGCTCATTAAATATGTTTTGAAATTAGTCATCGTATTAAAGTCATTACATACTACTACTAAATCATCAACGTAAAGCACTACGTATATATTTTTACATATATTCCCTCTATCTAGTATGTATATACATCTGTTAACTGATGAATTCTGAAATTCTTTTTCTTTTAAAGCGTGTTCGAATACTTCGAACCAACATCTAGCCGCTTGTTTAAGCCCATATAACGCCTTTTTTAATTTACAAACATAACCTTCTTTACATGATATACCTTCAGGAACCCTTAAATAGATTTCCTCTTTTAATTTACCATTAAGGAAGGCAGTTTTAACGTCCAAATGATGAATTAATAAATTAAACTGATTTGCAAAGCTAATAATGAATCTAAAACTGGCTATTCTCGCAACAGGTGCAAATGTTTCGTTGTAGTCTGTCAGATACTCTTGACTAAAACCTCGCGCAACTAAACGGGCCTTATATCGTTGAGGATATCCAAATTCATCATTTTTGACAGTAAAAATCCATTTACAATCTACGATGTTTTTGTTTGGCGGTCGTGGTACTAAAGTCCACGTTTCGTTTTTATGTAATGAATTAATTTCCTCCCTAATTGCGCTTTCCCATTTATATCTATCATTTCTATATTTAATTTCTGCAAATGATTTTGGTAAACTGTATAAAACAGACTCAGCGCACATCAAATAGTCTTTGTGATCAATTTCATTATAAGACACAGGGGTTTTGTCTTTAATCCTGTCACTCCTCCTTAATCCAGTATTTTTGTTTGTACTTTCAATAGAACTACTCATTGAATTATCAAAACGTACCTTGCTTAGCGTATCATGGTTCGATTTGCGAATTTTAGCAGGATTTTCATCTTGCCCACTAGATTTTAAACTATCTAGTTTCTTTTCAACATGGTCTGACCCACTAGATTTTAAACTATCTAGTTTCATTTCAACATGGTCTAACCCACTAGATTTTAAACTATCTAGTTTCTTTTCAACATGGTCTGACCCACTAGATTTTAAACTATCTAGTTTCATTTCAACATGGTCTGACCTACTAGATTTTGAACTATCTAGTTTTATTCCATGGTCACGAGACTTTTTTGTTGACACTGATTTAGAAGACACAATGTCCTTATCAGTTTTGTCATGAGAACTTCCAATATTCTCTTCAGGCTTCCAAGAAGGCCTGGACCTCAAAAAGGCAGTTTCGTCCACGATAACATCTCTGACCACTACAAACTTTTCGCAATCTGGCTTCCAAACTTTATAACCATTTGGTACATAGCCCACCAGAATACCTTTCCATGATTTATCATCAAATTTAGCTTTGGTCGTTTTGTTATGCACATAAACAGTTGATCCAAAAATCTTTAAAAATTTTACTTCAGGTTTCTTATCGTGCCACATCTCATATGGTGTTTTTAAAAGTTTGAGAGCTTTAGTCGGTGTTAAATTTATTAAGTAAACAGCAGTCAAAACTGCTTGACCCCAAAAAACTTTATCTAATCGTGCACCACTTAAGATTGAACGAGCTTTCTCAGTAATGGTTCTCACCATCCTTTCAGAGACACCATTTTGCTGTGGAGTTCTAGGAACTGTTAAATGGTATGAAATACCCTTTTCAGCACAGTAGTTCTTCATTTCGGCGGATAAATACTCACCACCGTTATCGCAAAACAAGTTAGCTACCTTTAAATTAAATTTAGCTTCACTTTTTGCAACAAAGTCTTTAAACGCTGCAAATACGTCTGATTTGTATGTTATCAGATACGTAACGCAATAATGAGTATACTGGTCAACAAACATTACGAAATAGTTTTTATTTTCAACGGTCGTTGGAGTGATAGGACCACAGACATCAGAACTGACAGCAAATAGAGGTCGATTTATGTGACTTTTGTCCTTGGTGTGATTAAACGGAAGTCGGCTTTGCTTTCCATAAATGCAAGCTTCACACAATTCGTCATCCGGTACTACAGTGCTTAATTTACTTACGTCTTTAAACAACTCGTGCCGTTTTATTTCTATAAATTTGTTTTTACTCAAGTGACCGAGGCGCTGATGCCATAATTTATAATTATTTTTGTCACTAATGTATGCTTGGGAAACAAGACGACACACGTTTACAGACACTACAAAATCTACAGCAATTAGATTATTAAAAGACATACCTTTCATTACTGTTTTACCATTTTTGCATATCCTTGCACCGTCAGTACTGAATATGACAGTGTAGCCAGCTCGCTGCATTTTAGATACCGACAGCAAATTGTACGGTACCTCAGGGCAGTACAGAACACCATCCAAACATCCCTGGACACCCATGTTGCTAGTAACCTGCAGGGTACCTCTTTTTGTAGCTGAAATAAATTCGCCATTTTTAGCAACTGACATTTTAAGTGGTGTATCTAAAACAACAAAGTTAGTAAACAAGTCTTCTCTATTGATGATGTGATTCGAGGCGCCGGAATCCAGAATAAAAGTAACTTTGTTATCATCGTCTTGCGTTTCATGTTCGCCGGTCATGAAAGCAAATCCTGAGAACTCATTCGATGCTGACTGTTTATTTTGGCTTATCTTGACTGACTGTAGTGTTCTTAGTCGGTCATTGTTATTATTGCCCTTTTGCTGATTCCTTTGTTTTAAATGGTAACAATCATTCCGTTTATGTCCTTTACGCCCACAGTGATGACATTTTACGAACTTAGCGTTCTCTTTCCTGCGTTTTATATATTTATTTGACTGTTTGTTATCAAATTTTCTTTTCTTCGACTTGTCATTGTTTTGCATTTCTATTTGCAACACTTTTTCGCTCATTTCGCCTGACTCATTTTTCAACTTCACTTCATGGTCCAATAGCCGTGTTTTAACGAAAGCTAACGTTATATTATCTTCCGATAACGTCTCGATCGCTGTAATGACTCCGTCATAAGATGAGGGTCAACTTAGTAGTAAATGAGCCACTTTATCGGTTTCTTCTAACTTCGCACCAGCAGCAAGTAGTTCAGTGATGAGATCATTGAACGTTGTAAAATGTTGTATGAGCGACACTTCACTTTTTAATTTCAACGACAACAACTTTTTTCTTAGTGCCAACTGCGTCGCGATACTCTTACGTTCGTACAACGTATCTAAATTTTTCAAAATATATTTTGCCGAAACATCTTCTTTAGCGAAACCAAGATAAGAATCGGAAAGATATTCTATGATCACACTTTTGGCAATTTTATTGTTTTTCTCCCAATTTTCGTTGCCAGGTACTGGGTCTTCGTCGATAATGTTTATCACATTTATTTCACTTAGCAACGCACGAATACGAAACTTCCATACACTGTACTTCTCACCGTCGAATGGCTTGATATTTCTTTTAACCTTGGAATAGTCCATTTTTATTTTTTTATTTATTGTTCAACGGCAGATTTTCAAAACTATTGTTCAACACAGTGAATATTTCACTCGCGCACACCTGGGCCCATAACCTATTAATTTATTAGGTGTGGGGATAATCAAACTTCACTCTTTAGGTTAACTTTCAATATGAACTTTTAATTTAACCTTTATATTGTATTGAGAAGTAATGTGACTAGTTCCTAGCACACGAACGGGACGAATGAATTACTGAACGGAGGCCAGGCGCGTACGCATGAATAGGTTCTTTGTCTCAGAAATATAAACAGATTAATATTTGCTGCTAAGTAATTTCTTAGAAACTCAACACGTACCCCACAAGGGGGTGCCCTTAGTGCGTTGTCATTTAGTAGTTTTTACGACCTTTTTTGTCGTGTGTAAAATCATCAAATAATCCCTCCCATTCTGTCAGACTTCTACTGACTAAAATCCACCCATGTTCCTTCTCAGCTCTTTGTGTCGAGGCCACGGTATTAACGTCAGCCCTTGCGGGCCCATTCCATGTTGCTGACATCTCTTTGAGGCGCGCGTGGAACACGAACGCGGCGTCGACACGGCCTGTCGTCGTCGACAGCGGACGGCGAGCTATATAGCTACCCACCGTCCACAGGCCTGCGTCTACGGTGGCTGGAAGACATCACGTGGCTTTTACGCCCTGGCTTTAGGCCTTTCACACAAGGGGATGCGTTGACAGGATTGTCCGGTTAAGCAGAAGCCACATAAGTTGAACCGTCAAAAAACTGAATAAGATCCTCTAATTAAAATGACGTTTCTCCAGACCTGTTTCTTACTTGGAAGAATTTTCAGCAGTTACGTTTTCACAGTTTCAGTCATAAAAAAGCTGTGTTTTTCCTACAATATGTCCCTGCCCCAAATAGTTGGCATACAACATTCCCGGTGTCGGAACCGGCCCGGTTTTTCCACCTTTTTACACGGTTTTTTATCATTTTCAACGGTCCTTGTTTCCAACGGATTTCCTCTGTTGTTTGTTTCAGTTAGTGCCAACATTGGGGTAGTAGATGAACTTTTTTATTTTTTATAACGTAAATTCATTCGGTTTTGCGGTCTCTTAGAGCGTGCGATTGAAAGCGTATGGGGTTTTGTTTGAGGCATGGATTTTTTGAGCTTGGATATTGCCGTCGATAAACGTAGGTGGATTATCTACCAGCCTATACCGTAGTTATGTGTTTGATGTACTTTTTATTTGATTCTTGTTTATCTTCCCGTTTAGTAGGTAAACTTTTAATGTCTCCTAAGGAAAGTAGTTTATCATAAAAGTATAAGAGGCTGTATATTAGTTAAAATTACGCACGTACTAAAAAGACAGGATAGGATGATCTACTGAATGAACAAAAGGATATTGAAAGGGACCGTAATTTTCCTTATGTACAGAATACCTAAATAAATAACAGTTCTTTTTCTGCTACAAGACTATTAAATCCCATTTTTTTATATTGCTGAATAGCGTAGATAGTGTGACGTCATGTTATGTTCAGCAGGGCTATTGCGTATCTCTGTTGACAGATTTATTGATTATCACTTTGGCTCTGTGTGCTTTGATTAACTGTCAAATGGTTCCATTTTGTACTAAACCATAACCAATTTGACAGTTAATGCATAGACAATATGATAGCCACTGTCGTTTAAAAGATACGCAATAGCCCTGCTGATCGGATTTAGGTTCATTACCTTTCAATTGGTTTACAGTACATGATAAAATCTACTAAATATCACGACTCAGTTTTGTGAACAGTACCTAAGATAAGACCAATCGTTCATGGTCCTTAAAAGGCAGTAGGTAGAGAGAAATATAATAATATTGCGTTGCGTGTCACGGATCAATAAACAAAGATTGTTTTTTTTTATTTCTTTTTCTATATCTATACCTAATAAACATTGGTATCGTCTGAACTTAATAGTTTTAAACATTTATTTAATAATTATAAATAATTTATTAGATTTTTTCCCCCTCTTGTCTATGTTTAGACTTTCAGTTAGTTAACATACACAATAGACTGTCCAGGTATTGTCTGTCTGCTTTATACCTTGAGGTAAGTTGGTAAGTTGATTGTAGGGTCCATATTATTAAAGGTCTGTTGCTTCTAATAACTGTGGTTGATATTTTCTTTAGAAGGACTTTCACAAAAATATATAACACTTATATGTTTAAAGGAAAATTCAAAGTGATAAATCCTATAAACAAACACAAAAGTTGAATCATTTTTACCATGTTCCGCTTTCGACGAAAGAATCCTTCTTTTGTTCATTAAAAAATTTTCCGAAATGTCGACTTGGCGAAGATAAAATCTGGCAACGTTGCACGCTGGACTGTGTATTTAAGTACAAATAGAACTTGGTGAACGCGTCCTTTTTGAAATTTCTTAAAAAAAAAAAAAAAAAAAATTCCCTACCTTTGTATCCTACACTAAAATAAATAACTTGACATTGGCATTGGTAACTTGACATTAAATAAAAAAACACAAATAATAGGTTTAGATCTTTAGAACTACAGCAGATAGGGAATGAAAAACATTCGTCGATCCCAAAAATGGTGGTTATTGTGCATTATTTAATGTACAACACATAAAGAATATTTTTATCTTATCTTATGCAGTACACTGGAAACAATAAATATTCAAAATCACAGGATAAACTCAAAATATACAGTTTAACAAATAGGTATAAATAAATTCCCTACAGACCCGTAGGCACAGAATACGTCATAGTACTACGTCCGTAGGTACAGATGGCTAAAAGTGAAGGTATACTATAGGATATACTAGAAACTTATAGCTGTACTGTAATTTATGACTTATGCTGTCTAGACTTGGACATAAAATATGAAAAGGTTATCGTCGAGCCATGGGGGCTTAGGGATTCCTAAGAGATTGTTTTTTAAACAAATGCCCCTAGTTACAAGTCGTTAGGTAAGTTTTTCTAGTATTCATATTTTTTAATGTAAAGGGTACTTGGAACGTCGTTATGCTTAGTTATTAATTAAATTGTGATTCGAGTTTTTATCGTTATTTAGGTTTTTTGTGACTAGTCTACATTGTGGCCCACTGCTGAGCAAAGTACTCCCCTCTCCTTCCATATCTCTCTATTGTGTGCGATCTTTGGTTATGTTAGCCCCGCAAACATGATCAGATCGTCTCGCCACCTTCGCCGCGGTCGACCTCGACGGCACCGTCCTTCCTCAGGCGTCCAGTGAGTGACGATCTTTGCCCATCTCTCCGAGGGCATCTATGCTACGTGGAGTTTAGGTTATGTAGGAATAAATCATACAAGCGCGTAACTATGTATTTTATTTCAATATACTTGTTCAGTACGCAAATGTAATACAAATGTTTACCTCTAATGTGAATTTCCTTGTAATCCATCAACCGGTTATTAAAACAAGCCAAATGCAATCACCTGTCATCATCAGCATCCCACAAATGGCTGTACTTTATGGTCACCCTGACGCCGACGGGTATTCCACGTCGCAATGTTGCTGTCACCATAAATCTATTACAAACTGCGGACAGACCAACTGACGCGGCCATGTTTAATTTGTGGTTTTATTGTGCGTTTGTTTACTCATTACTCTGGTACCTACTGTTATTCCCAGTGGAAGTAAAAGATCTATGGATGCGGAATAATTTATTAAATAACCAGTCGGCTGATTGACATACAACATTGAATAAAAACCACTGAAGATAAATTCGTGTGGGATATGAGTTTTTACTTAATGTGTGTGTTTCACATTGTGTGTTTTTGAAAATATTTCTGTTAAGCACCTCCTGAGGATGCTAAGGGTGCACAATGTGAGGATGCAATAGACTCCTTTTAAATTATTCAAATTGAAAATTATAGTAGTCACTGGTTATTTTAGTATGGAACAGTCCAGCAGCAAAGTATTACAGACTTCCGACGCTTCCTACCCAAGGTTAACGTGGAAAAAAAACCACACTACATTCAAGAACTAACACGCTGCTTGTTACGAAATAATCTCATAGTCTAGCAATAAGGCTGTCTTATCAAAGTCCATTTCAATCATGCTCTTGGTCCCCAGTGCAATCCAAACCGAAGTTACGGCTTAACTTTAACGAGCTCAAGTTAATCCAACTTATCGAATTCAATGTCAACACTTCGAATCTATTTCCGTATATTACTCGAATACCTTCATAGTTAAAAGTATTCGTACATTGCTAGAACTCCTGTAAAACTATTGGCTGAGTTATAAATCCGCGTCTTCCATATTGTTTTACTTTGCACCCTCTAGTTCAAAGATTCCGGACCCGACATTCCGAATTCTGATGTCGAACTTTGCACGATTGAAGTCGGGTGCGAATTGTTGGGAAGTCCTGTGAAATGTGAAACGCATGGAGTTTCTAGTGCTGAGTGATGTGATGGGAATTATCCCTATAAGGGTTGAGGGTAGTCGCAATAATGGGTGACAGGTTGATGTGTTAAATTAATAGTTTATGTTGTGTTTGAATTAATATTAATGACTTGATTTGCCTGTTACGATGTTTGTGCAAACAGGTAATCCAATTAACTCAATAGGGCAGATTTGAAGGCTTAGTAAGTAAAGAAGCAAACAACAACAGGTTTTTTTTTGCTTTTACCCAATTTATTACAGGTTACGTTATACATGACGTGTGTTTACAAGAAAGGTATCATGACATATATTTTTACTACAGTCATCTGACGCCGCACGTTTTGTGCCATAATAAAATTCTCTCATGTTCCCTGTTTCCTCTTAACTTGGCTACTGGCGTCAAAAGGTGCATAGGGTAGCGCGCTCTAAATGAGAAATTCCTGGAGTACGTGCACCGTACGGATAGCGACCATAGAGTTGTCCACCTCTTATCTACACAACATCGATATTCGATATTTACTCATATTGTTTTATCGATACTCCAGCATCAAATATAAGAGCACTTGAATCTGTTCAGTAAACTTTATAATGTTTGCTAAACATGATTCCTCGCTTCAGCATATTTAAATATGCTGAAGCGAAGAATCATGTTTATCCCCTTTTATTTTTTGTTTGCATCGTATCGTAAACAATACCCTATCGAAAATAACTCGTGCTTAAACATCGATATCGATGATTTAATATCTGTGGACATCTCTACCGAGTTCCAAAGGAGCTGAAAGAGGCTATTTGGTGTGCGTATTAATTCGAGTTTCATAATACGGAGTTTATTAAAGAGACTCGAATTTTTCGCGTACCTTTCACCCTATACTGGGTCGGAAGTTAATTTGTTCCAACGCCAACGTTCCAAGATGGCAGCCGCGAAATGTAATAAGTAGCCTTTTTATGAGTGCCTCTTGAAAGTGTCTCCAGGAATTTTTGAGATATTGGAATTTATATTGGCTTTATGTTGTGATGTACTTGGAAGTTCTAATTAATTAAATTACGATGTTCTATGGTTTTGACAAGGGATGGAATTGCCGTCAAGTATTTATGATTTGAAGAGCCTTATTAGCTTGTTAAGCCATTTTGTTTCTTAAGAATCTCCTCTTGAACCAGTTTTTCAGTGAAGCTTGCGTTAAGCCGTTGGTCCTGGCTATCTTTTGGTAGATCTTTGACAATTGTTACAGGTCAGTCAGTGGCCTGAAAGTCTGACAACCAGTCTTAATAAGAAAAATCGTATTACCCAGTATCAACTGGGTTGCGGAGGTTGGATAGGCATTCGCTCCTTTTAAAATACTAGTATTGAGCTGCATCAAGTAAGAGAAAAAGAAGGCCAGGCATATGATGTTCTTAAACCAGTCTTCAAATTATTATAATTTGTTCATGTCTAGTACATTACATAGCAGATAGGACGGTGATCCCAAAACTAGGCATTTATCTGTATTTAATATAGATAGTACGTAATTTCAACATTTGCTAAATAAGTCGTTCATTTACGACACGCTCGATTCATAGTTACAAACAACAGTTGTGTCTACCCATAACTCTTAACCCAATATCACAGATACTACACAATACTTCCCAAGAATACAGGGTGTATCTCCTCCTCTTTAGAATAGCCCGCGGTATTAGAACTATCTAGCTATCCTCTCATTCCTATTGTACTGCACAAGGCAAGTCGGCATATAAATTACCCGTTATAGGTCCCTATCTGCTGTCCGCATCACGTTTGTGTATAACATGGCCGATAAAATGTAATTTTAGTAAACAGATGGCTCTAACGTTATGGTCTACGGGTTATAGCTTGAGGCTGGGATTGAACCTGGACTTTAGGTGTTGTTATCTAGATAGATATCGATTGGTTTTACTGGTTTACACTGTACAAAAGGGTTTTATGTTTGTTTTTATAGGTGTTTTAATTCTAATCGTATAACCATAAGAGGGTTTTACTTAAGAGATCGTAAGAATTTTCTTACAGTAGTATAGAATACTTGATTGTAATAAAACTTTTAGTATTAACGTTATGTTGGCTGAATGCTGTAAGGGTTTAATGTTGGTTACTTTTACCATTATTTATATAAAATTGAGTTGGAGCAGGATATATTTTTGACCAATAGGGGACCTAATAGCATTGTTATATTGCAAGTCAAAGAATTCTTAATCTCTAGGGAAGAATCTATTTCTAACCTGTCTAAGTTCAACTAAGCAAGTCATCTTCTCCAAGTCTAAACCGAGACACTAACCAAACCATGCACAAACTAATTTAAGCTAAACTAAATCTAGTTTAACAACATATTTGCAGCCGATCCTCCATCAATATCCGTTAAATCACGTTTGGTTTGGGCCAATATCTCAATACATTGAATGTTGGGCTAATATCTCAAATGCTGGGCCAACGTTGGCAGCCGTCGAAGCGGGTAAAGTAATGGATATCGTCACGCCAATGGCTCGTCCGTCTTTCGGACGATAACGACACGACATGTCGTGAGTGTGATGTCGTGACGGACGGCAGTGGACATTGTACTCGTATTTGAATATGGAATATCTAAATTGGATTTAAATTGGTATAATAGTTGATGGTAGGAGTAACTGATTTAGTTGGTTATCTTAATTGTGACTTTGTAGCTTTGATAATTGTGTTTTTTTCGATTATTGAGATTTCTTTGTAACCATGTGTTTTAGGACTGATGTGTGCGTGGACGTGGAGGAACATGGGGTTGAAATTAATTCTAGGATTTATCAAAAGTTGCCATTACGTCTTGATTTACCCTTTTAACAGCTGAATTAGTTTTCTAGAAATGTAATATCGAAAACCAATTTATATTGTTTAAATTTTTCTCTCAAAATCAAGCATTTTCAAGTGATAAATGACTGAATTTTTAATACGATGTCAGAAGGTCTTCGTGAACTTCGCCAAAGTAATTAATTACTTAAGAAAATTTGACAGTCCAAAATGAACTTTGTTAATTAGAATATTTTTCGCAAGAACAATGGTTTATTGACAAAGGTACTGCGCAAACTAGAGTCGGTTACACATTTTGCTGAGTTCACCAAACTTTTGGACCTCTATAAATTCACGATGTTCGAATATGAGGCCCAAAAGCGTAAAAGTTACGTTATCTATAACTACGGAACCAATTGCTTGTTTAAAACTTTGTCTATTAATTTCCAGTTTCAAGTTTGCTTACTATACTTAGTCGGTTTAAATGAGTGGTTCCTTCGGATCTCGGAACTGAGTGTGGGAATCTCTCGATCTAGATTTTCACTTAGTACGTGTCTGGACCGGTCTTAGACGCCTTATATTGCATTGTGGAGCGTTTGGAACGAGACCAGCTACTTGCGCGAGTTGTTGACTAACTTCGGATTAAGATTGAAATAGTTTTTGTTGAATTTCGACGTGAGGAGATTAGTTTATTGGATTTTCGATAGCGTTCTTTTATTATATACACAGATTAAATTTATCAGTTAAGTGAATCTGTTTGTCGCGATCAATTTGGCCCTCTATAACATCGTTACATCTAAAGCTACGGTTTAATCCTCGGTATTAATATCTAAGTTTGCGGTTGAGCGGTCACGTCATACTCTACTATTATATAGACACTGTAACAACCATTTCAGAGAATCGGTTAGATGCTTAATTTTGATTATATCTCAAGTACTTTATAACTGCATGTTTTGCATATAAAAGTCTGCAAGGTTTTGAATATATTTTTTGGATACATGCTGCCTTCAAAGCAGCACGTTGCAAAAAATGATGTATTAAAGTTTTGGAGCGAATCCCATTAAAACTGAACCGTCTTTTTAGTGTTGTTTAACGCTGTACCTCGGTTGCAGACTCATCTCACTTTTCCCTATTACGGTTCGCTATTTTAATTGCTTCTGCAGTTGGAAATTCGTTAGCTCTCATGGTAGTTAAAATTTAATATTTCATATCTCTCGGTTTCGAGTTTTTTCGTTGTTCTGTCGAGCCGTCGTTTTGCATTGAAATGTATCTCTTTTTTTACTAGTCCACTAGCATGAATTGGGTCGTATTTTCCGATGAAACAATATGATTAATCCACGATGTGGAATGCATGCTGCAGGGATGAAGCCAATATAAAGACTAGTTAGAAAATTAACGCAGGCTGTACTTTCACGTAATATCGCCACTAAATTATTTTATATATTTATTTCTGTTGAGTTTTCCAGTGTTAAAAGAGAATGTAGTGTTTTGTAAGTAGAAACTTTTGGTTTAGGTTTCGTTTCTGCTTACTAAAAACTACATTCTCATAGCTGGTGTGTTCTTTTACTTTCTACTATAATTGTAAAAGCAATAAACAACACAATATCAGCATACAATAAATAAACCGTTAACGTTCAGTAAATGCAGCACATATTAATCCTAAGTCGAAGGAATTGTATTATGCGAACGTTAATTCAGCCGACGTTAGCTACATAGTTTCCCTTGCCTACAGTGACATTATTAAGCTGAACTATGCTTAATTCGTGGTTCTGATTCGAGACATTTGCTATATTTAATCACTACTGCCCCTAAAACTGTAAAGGCAACCGGGGTGTAATAGAACCTTAAATTCGAAGACATGTGACATCTATCAACGCGCATCTATCAACCCCATTCCTTCTTATATAAAAGTGGCCTGTGTCCCAACAGTGGAAGTGTTGTAGGTTCACAATATATATACTGGTGTTTGAAAGGGAAATGCCTTTCGATTTTATCCAACGGAGCTCTTATTAATATGTCATTGTCTTCGTTACAGTGGCTTCACAATGTGAGTTAATTAAAAGGCGAACCATAATTCATGTTACTGACATACAGGCTGGATGCATTTTTTTAATATTAACAAATAATTGAAAGGATTCCTTTTATTAACAAATAATTGTACGGATTCTTTTAATATTAACAAAGATTTTTTCTGACATAAATATTTAATGAAATTTCATCGATAGGATTTTTTTGATGTGAATATTTTCTGGCTTTCTTTTTATCGGGTATGATAACAGTAGGTATTACTCAATCACATCATGTAGGTACCCAGATATGATAAACGAAGCTTTTGGCGAACCTGCCAAAAATCTTGAAATTCTGATTCCCTAAGTACCTTTGGAAGTCAGATAGAAATGTTAATGTAACCGAGTAAAACCTTTCTCTCCTGGTGTCATGTTTTAAACATAATGCACACGAAATGCAAGAGTTAATTAGAATTTCGTTTCTGCAAAGGTTTTAGTGGCAGAAAGATGTGTGTTGACAGCATGATTTAAAATTATGATATAAAATATTTTGAGCTGTTTGGGGTCGGCCACTCTGGTCATATCAACACTTTGCATGACAGAGCTCTTTCGTAGGCCAAAGAGAATTTTTTGACCTCATGGTTTTTTCGACGTGGCAATGCTGTTCATCTGACCCTTGACCTCGGAGTTTGTTTCGGATGTTTCTTCTAAATAGTCAGAAACACCGGCCCCATCTAGTTTTAAGAAAGTGACTTGTAAAACTGTTTGTGGAAAACCTATTTGGAAAATAAACATCATTAATTTGCCTTCTGGGGAAATTCGGGATGATAGTGACGTTGAGAAGTACTTGGAGTCTTTGACGTCTTTTTTTTTTGGCGGGTAAAAAATAACCCCCCTCCCGCTCTTGGACGCCTGAAGGTCTTTTTGCAGTATCTTACGCTTGCATAATGAGTCAGTTTTTTTTATAATAGGAATGTTTACTGACTTTAAGAAATGTGATTCTAATTAGACCGCTGTTAGATTATCGAAAAATATTGGATACGTATTTTTTGTATTATCAAAACAATAAAAATTTACGAAGGTTGGTGACGTCACTGACAGCTAAAAATGTCATACTAATGTCTTAGAATATGACGTCACACTAGTTTTCTAAGCACTGTATCGTCTTCATTGTTTGCTTACGTGAAAAAATAAAAAATACGTGTCCAATATTTTTTGGTAATCTTTATGACGAACTAATTAGTTTTTTTTTGTTAACTACCCTATTGCAAAAAAAACAGTAATTTTACATGATAGTAAATTTCTAAAGCAGCATATACTCGCCTACGTTCTAAACGAGGCACAGGACTTATAAGTCGCGTGGGAGCTGCGTGGGTAAGCAGAACGATTAAATTAGCATGAGCCGACAACTGGGCACGCTACCCTGTTTGTGTCGAGATATCGACCTTGTCAACCAACGTATTCTGTTTTAAGTAGTTGCGACATTCCTGATTAATAGTGAACTAAGTTGCTGCTTCGTGTTCTGATGTTAGAATGGGTTTTTATTTAACAGCTCAAAGAGTTGTTGTTGATATGTAAATAACAGCTGCTCGACAATACTTTTTTTTTGTTTGTTTAGTGATTTCCGAGAAAAATGGAAGTTGTACAACAAAAATGAGACCTGATCATCATCATCATCAATAGCCTATTAATGTTCCCACTGCAGGGACACAGGCCTCCTCTCTTTGAGAGGGAATGGGCTATAATCTACCACGCGGGCCCAGTGCGGATTGGTAGATGTCACATGTCTTTGAATTTTTTGGTTCTAAGACATGCCGGTTTCTTCACGATGTTTTCCTTCACCGTTTTGAGAGCAGTGGTGATGAAATAAATTACACAAAGTAATGTGCCTGCCTGGGTTCCAACCCACGACCTACTCTTCGTAAGTCGCCACCACTGGGCCACCGCTGCTCCAAATACCTGAGACCTGATCAAATCAAGATAAATATAACGTAGCAATGAGGATAAATAGGTAATTCAATATTAGTAAGCGCCTTTCTTGTTACAAAATTTTGTTGACCAGTGGTACCTACCTACCACCATTTTGTTGGATAAATGGATTTGATGATGATGGAAAACACCCTAGTCAGTATTATTCAAGTGCCAAGCGCCTAGTGAAGTTATATAATAGTATATTATGGTACAAGTGTGTAATGTTGGTGATTACCGCTGAGGCGCCTTTGAGACCCGAAGACGGTAACTATCAATAAACACGTGTATCATGCGACGTTTTTCAACACACTTGTGTAGAAAATAGTACTAAAAAAAATTTCAACAGTGAAAGCGAGTTGGGATTTTTTTTTCGCAATAGCGGGAAAAATTAATCAGTTTTCCTAAGCGCGCGCATCTAACAATGGCGATCGGCCATAGACTAATAGAATAAAGTTTCTTTGTTTTTGGCTTTTCGCTGATAGCATTTTAGCCACGTACAAACTGGGGAATTCAAAGTTATCTACATATATTACTGAGAAAACAAAAGTTATATTTCAGTGTAAAGTTTTATTTATTAAAAACGTACAAGTTGAAATTATTTATTTAAATATGAAGATGCATGAAACGAGAAACCAATAGGTACATAAATTTATTTGTATAATTTAACACGATCTTTTTTGTATCGAAACGTTTTTTAAGAACAAAGCAACTCAACCAGTAAAATATAACTCTATAACTCACTTGTGAATAATAGCAATGAAATAGTCACAGTTTGATTACATGTTTCATTATGTGTCTAATTGCGGTGAAATTACAGCCATTTTATGAGCAAGTGTGTTGAAAATAAGCTTTCTCAAAGTCAATAAACATAATCCGCCCCTAACATTTCATTCCAATACCCAAAATTAATTTACAAAACAATCATGTAACAAACATAACCCCATATTAACTCGCAAACCATACCAAATCGAACAGTTACAAACTCGTTATGGAGTTCCATTTTTACCGAACAAAACCCTAAAGGGTCTCGGGAGCCGGGAATGCCGGGACGCAAATTACCGAGAACCGATATCCGTCATAGAAAACGGTCGAAAAGTTTGACTTAGGCCCAATTTCGGTCAGCGGATAGCCAGAAATAAATCATATGGGATAGGTATTGTACCCGGAAAGGTTAGAATGGGTATAAACCCGCGTTTGCCTTCTACCAATTTATTTAAGCCATCCCGTGAAAGGATTGTTCGGGAATCGGTCTCGTTATCTTGTTATATGCAATGTGTGAGGCTGCGTTTTGTGTATTTTTCCCGATATATTCATGCTTGTTTTTTTAGAAGAGAAAGATGTATGCAAATACGGTTTCTCACTTTGGAGATAGAGGGACGCTTTTGCTGGTTGCTTCGTTCGACACTAGGGGTTAGTTCGTTTTATTTGACTATTAGACACGGTAGGAGTTTCTCAGTAGCAGTCAGGGCTGTTGGAAATGGGCTCGCCGCCTATAACAACGGACTTAAAAGCTGGATATACGCCACTGACAGTTCACCCTCCCGCAACCGATTTATTGGGCGCCAGAGGGATAGTAGCTACACGATTTGCGAGTAGCGATTACGTAAAAAATAACCATATAAAGAACTAAGAAAGTTATTGGCAAAAATAAGCAGAAGGTCCCCTCGACATGACTTTATAACATAATATTTTGATGGCAATCAAAAAGATCCTATAATTAAGGCGAAAAATGGTAGTTAGTTACAAAAACAGAGGCTACTTTGCATATGTATTTATAATGTTTAAATTATTTTTTTGAAGAGAAGAGAACATGCTCTAGATTGTGTAGATTAATATATATATATATTTTAAATCCGTTGATGGTTGCAGAAAAAAAAGGTTCTAATGTATCCTAAAAAGGCCAATTCACGTATATCCACGCATTAAACTTAACTGGCAAAATGTGGGTGTTCTTTGAGGTACCTGCCTAATCCTTTGAGGATTACAGGCGTGATATTGTTAAAACGGCAATCATTGCCTTATGCATTAGGTTTAATTCCATAATGAGTAATGTGGGATATTACGTACTACGTTTTTGAAAGTGTGACTGGTCCACTGAGTCTGTTTCATAAATGGTTAATTATGAGTATCGAGTGCCGTTCCTCTCGATTAATTAGGCGATTCGACTGAGAGCACGTTCTTTCATTTCTTTTCTTTATTTAAAAAAAATAAAACGTTCCCACTACTAAACAAATTTCTCCTGTATCGTGGGTCCGTTCACAAACATTTAAACTCACATACACAAATACTCAGACCCGAAACAACTATCTGTAGGACATACAAATATTTGTTCCGTGCGGAGATCGAACCCGCGACACGCAGCGCAGCAGTCCATTGCGCCAACCGTGTTGGTTTTCTTTACTCTTAGCTAAACACGATATGTTATTTGTCTCAATATTAGATGAGGAAAAAAATGCTTTTTTGTTGTATTGGATGTTTGAAACATGTTGTCTGTCTGTCTGTGTCCTATTCATTTTAATTTGCATTAGGTAGTAATAGAACTAAAAAAAAGTAAATAACAACTTATAAATTTGTAAATAATAGATAACCTAAGTAAGTCTAACAGTTAAATAAATAAGCCAACATCTAACTACCTACACACCCTCCTATGTACATAACTTACCCACATAAAGTAAACACATACTATATGTTATGTATCTACTGACCCTGTTCAGTTCAATGGTTTGTTGATATAAATTAAATTAAAAAGAAGCTTTCAATCACATCAAAAGACTCAATCAGCGGGAGGCCACCGCAATCGAGCAATATATACAGTATATATGTATAATATAATATTTAATGTATGTACATATTATAGTAAAAGAGATGTTTCAGTTTCGATGTTTATTTTGTAGTATATGACCACCTATTAATATCTGTTGAGTTTGTTAAATACAGCCATAGATAACACTCACATGTTCAATTCAAATTGGATTAGTAATTCATAATCTGCCTAGTCATTTCCAACTTTGTTGGGGTCGGCTTCCAGTCTAACCGGATGCAGGTGAATATCGGTATTTTACATCGAGCGACTGCCTATGTGACCTCCACAACTCAGTTAGTTCTGGGTAATATGATACCCATTTGTAAGACTGGTTGTCAGACTTTCGTGTCACTGACTAAGTACCTGTTACGACTGTCAAAAATCTACAAATGACAGCCGGAAGAAACGATTCATCATCATCTATCTAGCCTTTTCCCAACTATGTTGGGGTTGGCTTCCAGTCTAACCGGATGCAGCTGAATACCAGTATTTTACATGGAGCGACTGCCTATCTGACCTCCACAAACCAGTTAATACTAGGTAATACGATACACTTTGGTAAGACTGAATGTCAGACTTTCAGGTCACTGACTACCTGTAACGACTGCCAAAGATACCTAACAACCAACTACACATGAATGCAATAAAGAGTTTGAGTTTGAGTTTGATCTATATATGGCACCCGGGACCAACAGCTTAACGTGCTTTCCGAGGCACGGAGGAAACTCGGTATGTGATGGGCGGTCACCCATCCACCGATCTACCTAAGCAAGCGCAGTTTAGCCTAAAGATCGACCCGAGTGGCAGTTCTTATTAAGCCACGAGCTCCTCGATTGACTTTGAGAAAAAATTAAAAAAAAATTAAAAACCAGTTTAAAGACACCCAACACGTATAAGTTTGATGAAAAAAGGTTTTTTAGTTTCAGTTCAATGTATGGGGAGACACCTCTTAATCTTTCTATGTTTGCATCAAATCGTAAAGCGGTTTACAGAATACATCTACCTACCAAGTTTCAACTGTATAGTCTTAATAGTTTCCGAATAAAGTGGCTGTGACATACGGACGAACAGACAGACATGACATATCTATGAAGATTCCGTTTTCTGCCATTTGGCAACGGACTACATTACGGCTAAAAATAGGTTGTTCACGTATAGAATAAATTAATATTTCGATTCAATTGCTTATTGAACACACACTAACAATAATTAATTGCATTTTATTTACCCTGATCTATGGACAATCACCTTGTCCGAACAATCCTATATGAAAAATTCGAAGAGTTTTGTAACACTTCGAATTTATTGAATCTTTAAAAGCCAACTGGTTAACAGCGCAAACTTTATCGGTTCCAACTTTGTCGAGCGTCTAGAGAACACCTCTAATATTTTCCAATAGCTTCTCTTCAACAAGATCATACTTTGTGGTCCACGGCTTTTATGCCAACTTATCGAACCGTAAGCACAATACCGAACCTATCTATACGTGTCCCGCTCATTACGACAAGATTTCTATACGAACGAAAGAGATAGATTTCGTATTGAAGAGCCCAGAAAAGTGCCAGTGTAGGTATGATGGGTAATATCATTTTCGTATTTTGTACCTTTTTCATGATAAAATATTTGCTTCGGTAAGGTCTATTTTGCGTAAAGCAGATAAAAGTATGATACCTTTTTACCGAATTGGCTAGTGATATATCCGAAGACCTAATTAGCAATTGTGTGGAATGCCCAATATCTTAGTTGACTTTAGTCTATTTAATGTCTCGAATGTGGGTACTTGGTAAAGGGCGTGGTGGTATTTAGACGCTTACGGCCGACTAAGCACTCACTCAGGCGTTTGGTCTCGCAGCGGACGGACGTCGAGATCGATAGCACGCTTGCATTAAATTCTATACGATCAAAGGCGATTGTAATTATAGATATCGCTTCGGATCAGATGGAATTGCCAGCACAGCAGGTTCCTGTTGGCTTGTATGCACAATAATATTATTCAACGACCTCAAGTTATTTGAGTAAGAAGGAAGACATAAATTGTAAATAAAATGTAAGATGGGAAGTACAAAGATATAGGTCATGTCAATTATTTTATAAGGGCATTTTCAAAGTCCCCGATACTTTATTGTCATGATGTCGTAAAAATCTGAACATCAATAATTTATAACAAAAAATCAATTCTCTGTAATACATCTTCACTTTTCCTCTGCAGCCTCCGACAACATTAAAAAGCCGTATTTTTTCTATCAAAGGAGGCCATTTCCTTCGTTTTCCCGATGAATTGACATCCATCGATGTCAGAGCGAACAAAGAAAAATCACAGTACATTTGCCCGAGACGAGAAACCAAGTCATTTTAAAGCTTAGGACTTCGCAATAGGATCTGACGTGGAGTTACCCGCCGTAGATAAATTAGAAGGGATTGAGATTTATATCAACTCGTTTAACTATGGTAATTTGTTGAATATAATCTTGAAACGGTACTCGATAGATTAAGTGAGGTTAGTTTATGTATCGGATTCAATGATGCTATCGGTGAAGGTAGAATTGGCATGAAATACGTAACTGTTGGGGAAATAACTTCGTAGATTGTGGCTAGACCGCTAGACCCTTCGTATTTTCCACAAAACGATTAACATTTACTAACCTATTTCAAGTAGCTAGACGTTCACAAGATTAGTATTTTTAAACTTTATGGTTATTGATTTTGCCACAAAATTACCAAAGTATATTAATTAGTATATTAATTATTTGTATAAGTACAAGTATTTCAAAGGTGAAAATCGTTTCATAATTTTTTTCAGTGAAAGCCAATTTTTCGGAACGTTCGTGATACTGATTACATAACATAAACATGTTTAAAAAATAATCTCAAAAGCTCTTCATTTGTGCACACAATTACCAAGAACAGCTCTTATCTTGAGCCAATAAAATGTCGCAATAGTTGTTTCCCTTCAAGGGTAGAGGCATAGAGTTTGCATTTGACCTTACAGGGGCCGCCGCAGGGCGCTCGGGGCACACTCCTCGTGCTAGTCAAGCCTACATCGACAATACACACTATTCACTACTTTAACGACAAAGCAATGAAAGTCAATTTACATTAACACCCTCCCCTTACAGACTCGCAAAGTAAAAGCTACCTTCAGCTACTGTAATTAGGTACATAATGGAGCAATTTGTAATCGATCATGTTCGATACTGTTGTGGAGCTAATAAAAACTGAACTTCAGCAACACGTCGTTAGGATTGTGTTTTGGTTAACACGTAAAAACAGAAGGTTACTCAGCTACTTGTTCAGGCGTAGCTGTTTAGAACATAAAGTTGATATTTGTTCGACCGATGTTTTGTTACAAGGTTGTATGTTAAAGTTTGGTCGCGACGCGTGCTTTTTGTTATTTGCACATAAAATATGGCTGAAGCCAGTGTCGCAAGTACCTATGCTAATGTTTTTTTATGTCATGTGCCTGGAAAAGGCGGGTCTGATCGAATTTATATGACAGTGTGACGTTTTTCAGAGGACAAACGATGCTGGTACCCTGGTTGTTGTAGAGTATAAAGTCCGGGCAGCAATTTATCCATGAGCTGAATGGCTTTAGTTCGTTGACTGAACTTTAGAGTGGATTGCCTAACTCTGAGCTAGACTAAAGTACATTGTGCTAACTTAGTTGAAAAGGTCAGCTTGTTATGTTAATTTGTAGGTTCTAAGGTTTTACTTAAGAGCTAGGCTTCACAATAAATACGAACTGACGAACGTTGGTTTTGACATTAGAAAAAGGTTTATTGTAGCACTATTTATTTAGTGTTCGTGATAAAGAAGTAGGTAGGTCTTAATTACAAAGGGATATCGTATAACCCAGTACTATGGGTTGGATAAGCAGGTGCTCCATGTAAAATTCTGGTATTCATCTGCATACAGTAAGACTGGATGCCGCCTCCAACGAGAAAAGAGCAGATAGGTAAACAATTAATGTTCAATCTTTGTCATTCAGAAAATTGAAGTCTCTTCTTTGAAAAGTCTTAGTAATATCATTCCCCTGAACATAAAACACGCTATGCACAATACACAACACTGTCAACATTAGTGCACAATTAATGTACACAATACACACAGTTCACAAACGTATAGTCACACAAAGTGTGCACGTCACCGCAGCGGTGGTGCGGTCGAGCGCCGTATTAATATGATATTGCACAATATTGGTAGGCAATACTGCACACAGACGGATACTCACGGATACTGGATATTGCATACTAGGATATTGAGCAGACATACTACATTATGTATTACGCTGGAATGCTTTGTGTCAGAGTATATTAGAGCTTCTGGGAAAGAGGTATTGTTTAATGGAGAGAAGTACTATTAAGAAATACCACAATAAAGTTTTGAAATAGTACATTATGCTTTATTGAAAAATAACAGTATTATATTCTGGGGTATTGTACTGTTTACCAAAAAAGGTTTTTTAGAAATCGTTAATACAATAATTAATTAAAATTCATAGTAGTCCAAAGTCGATCTCATTGTCATTCGGAATGTTCGTTATTCTTCTACTGTAAAAAAAAAGATAAAGATTAAAACCAAAACAAACGAAGAGAAAAGATTAAGTATTAACTATTACGAAGATACTCAATACTCAATTCTTTATTGCATTCCACAATGTAGGCTTAGGTGGTAAACATTTTTTTAAAGTAACAATCATAGACCCTGTCGGTCACAGCAAAAGAAATATAAATGTGAAGATTAGTACTTACATTTACGTATCTTATAATCAAATTTTTTACACAAAAATAAATAAATAAGCTAACAGCGCTACTAGTTAAATTATGTAATATTTGAAGAATAATATCTAAGTTTAAAAACAAAAACAAGGAATTAAAACACATTTGGATAATTATAATTATTGCAGAGACTGTAGAACAAATTAAATAAGAGACTTTATAATGCATTTTCCAATGAATACTTCAGAAAAGAGATTAAAAAGTAATCATTAAATTTTATAAAGGAAGATTAAAATGGAAATCGGGTGGCTTTGCTTACCGTCTCTAATGGAATACATAAGCAAAATAATGTGTTGTTTTGCGACGTTACCTGTTTGTTTTAAAATTGATAAAATAATTAATAAATTTGTAATAAAAATGCAAAATGAACGTAAGTTTTAAAATATTTCTATCCAAAAATATATGTTTGTCCACATTTATGGAACTCCAATTGCAAACACAGTTTTTCTAAATACCCTACCTTCAGGTGGGTTTTTTAGGGTAAAAAGTATTTTACGACCTATTTTTATACCTACTGAATATACACACACAATTTCATAAAAATCGGTCAAGACGTTTCTGAGGAGTATGGCAACTAACACTGCGACAGGAGAATCTTACTAATAATAAACGCGAAAGTTTGTAAGTATAGATGGATGTTTGTTACTCTTTCACGCAAAAACGACTAAACGGATTTGAATTAAATTTGGTACACAGATAGTTTATAACCTGGATATTAATCTGGATGTGTTAACATAGGATAGTTTTTATCCCGATTTTATCTTCCCGTGGGATATTTCCGAGTTGTAGTGGACGAAGCCGCTGGCAACAGCTACTACTACTAAATAAATAGTAGAGATGAAACGGATATCCGGTAACTATCCGGTATCAGGCCTATCCGGCCGCCATAATACTATCCGGCCGAATACCAGATAGTTACTAGTTAAAACTTAGAAATCTGATTTTCAAAGCCTATTTAGTAAATAGGCTTTGAAAATCAGATTTCTTAAAATGACCTCTCTTTGATGTGACAGATTTAGAACAAAGTGCAAAGAAACAAATAGATAAAATAAAGGAGAATACCCAAAAAGCGACGATCTTTTTACCATGGCTTACTAAAAACCCCCGCCTCCTCCTTACGGCTTAGCCTGTCAAAGCTTATTTCACGCTTATTCTTTACGGTGTGTAAGCAGTTTGTGATTGTGTATGCAAGTTGTTTTAAAAGATTTCAGTTTAGTTTCTGTTTGTGAAATAAATTCAGTGGCTTTCTACTGTATTTGTCTTTTAAGCGGTATCCTTTAAAGAAGTGAGATCCTTATAATATTATTTGGAAAATTGTTCATTTTATAAATCGGTAATAATATTTTATTAATGATTCACGGTGTTCCCGATGATACAGTGCATTCCAATTTTCTACTTGAAATAAGGGCTTTATCTTTTTAACCTTCACATAGCATCGAACAATGTCTCGCTCCCTCTATTTGTACGCTTAGATCTTTTAAATTAGATTTAGATTAAATAGACGACACCGTTGGCGCAGTGGCTAAGCGACTGGACTGCTGCACTGCGAGTATTTGATCCCCGCACGGAACAAATATTTGTATGGCCTACAAATAGTTGTTTCATGTCTGGGTGTTTGGTTTGTGTATGTGAATTTAAATGCACCCACGATACAGGAGAAATTCCTTGGTGGGGCAATATTTTTTTAAGAAAGAAAGAATTACTCAACGGATTTTAATACAGTTTTCAGCAATAGATAGAGTGATTCAAGAGGAAGTAGTAGTATATGTAGGTATTATGAATCTACATTGCACCCGTGTGAAGCACGGGCTACTTAGACCACGCAATGAATATACTCAGAAATTTTACTCGTATTTAGAAACACGCTTGAATTCTCAACGAAACCTCGCAACATACTTTCAGGACCACTAAAATACTTACCTCAAACCGTAACCCGGTCCAACTAAAAAGTCAAATTCCAACGTTTCCGTTTCAAATTCCATTACACGCAATAAACACGATAAATAGCCGATTTAAATTAACAAAGAATAATGCTTTCAGTACACTGCGAATGAAATCCGGGCTTATTAATGGCCCGTATAAAATGTAACTTCGTTTTCAAGAAAAAGTTATAATCTTAAGGCAGCCGAGCGGTTCCCTGGCGTTCTGTCATAACAAAGGGGGAGGGGGAGGGGTAAAGGAGGGGACTAGGTATCAACTTCACAGGGAAAAATGAATAAAAACACCTACGTAACACGACCGAGTCAAATATCCTGTGCAAACCCGCCCCCGGACGGGGCTGGAAATGATTTGCTAACTTGTAAGGTAAAAGTTTTCAGTTTCAAAGGTTTCTGTTTGAGACCACTTTTTGTGGTGATTAAGGTGGTATGATGCTTTTAGAAAATCGGTATAAGATTTTCTTTAACGGGTTACTGAAAAAACGATTCCTCGTGCAACTATTTCAATAAGCTTAAAACTGGGAAAGGAATTAAAGATTTATTCATTGTTTATTTGATCGAACAAAGAACATTGCACAATAATACAATTTTAATTAACAAAAAGAAGCAAGACAACGAAGGCTTGCTACGAATGCTATGCTACGAGTGCTACGGCGTAGCGCTACTTAAATCTTACCTTCAAAAAAGGTAAATGCAAAATTCGCTCTAAAATTTAGTGCAAAACGAAATCCTCGCTACATACATTCATTCCGCTGGAAATTCGAAAGAGATTACGTAATCGCATGGTTTTCGGCTCCTAACGGCCAATTTAAAAAGCACCGGGAAATGTTTACCTTCTCCACATGTTAAGGTATCATAAGATGTCTTTGCAATTTGGTCGTATTATAAAGTCATTTGCGGGTCTTGAGTTCCACAAAGTAAAATGCTCTGTAACCGGATTCTTTGAATAGGAATAAGGTTTATATTAGCATTACAGTTGAGTGAAGATTGCTTATGTTGGTGACATATGAATATTTTTACATAAATTCAACAAGTTGGGTATCGCTTGTTTAGCGGTTTCTTGTGCTTTTGTTGGAGTCCACTTAGCTCAATATTGATGAATAGGTAAGAACTATATCAGCTAGCGAGATCTTCGTTTCAATGGCTGAATTTCTAGGAGACAGTGATGTTGGAACTCTCAAGTCTCTTTATGTAAAACTGGGTGGGTTAACACGATCTCTCTACTTCAGTGTGGGAAAGAGATGAGGTTATGCAGGACTTTTAGCTCCATCTCTTTCTCACACTGAAGTCACATAAATGAAATATGTGGCGGTGGTATGGGCCAAGGTTCAAACTTAGGTACAAATTTTCTCTCTGCTCATTTTTTTAGCCTGTTATGTGTTTCACTGCTGGGCAAACCCCCTTCCTCCTTCGAAACCTCTCTTTCTTGTGTGATATTTTGACCGTGTTCGTCCGGAAAACAAGATCAGATCGGTACGCCACCTTCACCACTGTCTATTTCGACGGCGATTTCCTCCGTCAGGCGTCCATGGAGTGACTATCTTTGCCCACATACCGTATACACATAGAAGTCTTTAGTCAACTGGACCTGTTAGCTACTGGACCGGTGGTTCGTCGACCAAGGTGATATGTGATTTTTTTTTAGTTGTTTGATCTCGCGGGTCCAGTTGAAAATGTGATTTTGTTGAAAGATCTCGCGGGTCCAGTTCGACTGGGTCCGGTTGACAAAAGGCTGGGGACTGTCTAAATTCTTTGTCCACTGACTATCTCATTATAAGAAGAAGTAGAAACATCTCACGTTACGAACCTCGCTAGTATATTAGAAATATCCTTTCGCAGGTAAAGCATAATGCTTTCCCCTCCATAAGTCTTTACTCCCGTCGCCTTAGGAAAGGCACTTAGCTCTCGAACACACGACTAAACTTTGAACCTCGTTTATCACACCGTAATTTATCAAGCTTGAGGTACCTACTGCTCTCAAAATGTGAATTTTAGTGAAAAATGGGTTACCGTACTGTGAGCTTTTGGTGTTGACAGGGAAGCGATGGTGGTATACATTTGTCAAGTCGATTTGTGAACATCTCGTCTGTAATCGCCTTGGTAAGGCAGAGGTTGTTATCTTCAAGTTTCATGCCACAGTAGGCAAGGCTATGGCCTCAACCGGACATAAATGCAAAATCCGTGGCTGCCACTGAAAAATCCTGATGGAAAAACAAAAAACACTTTGTTTGACCCGGGACTTCATGCTCACCTGTATCAATACCACTAGACAAGTGAGAACGAGTAAAATACACGTAAAAAAGAACAAGAACAAGAGGATGTTAGTTCCGATTTTGGACACACAAATAGATTCCTGTACTACTACTAATATACGGCTGCTTTCAGAATTCTGACAAATAGAGTCGACTAGGATGTGACGTCACGCGATATCCGGTCACGTTGGCATGTACACGAGTAAAATTATCGATGGTTGTTCGTTGTAGGCAATTATGTAATTTGGAAAGTCCATGTATTATGTATGTTTCACAAGTTATGGTAGAAGGAAATAGTGTTTAGGTTATGGTTGAGTAATGGGCTGTTACGGTATATTTTTAAATTTGTTATGGGTCAATTAGTTTTAGTGTGACTCATACTGATTATCCAACTTTTTTAATATAATCAGCCTATAATGTACCCACTGCGGGACGCAGGCCTCCTCACTGTGAGAGGGATTGGGTTGTAATTCACCACGCGGGCCCAGAGCGGGTTGTTCCATATCATATTTCTCCAAGTAGGGTTAAGATAGATATCCAAAAAATATTGGTCACATATTTTTCACGTAAACAAGAAATGAAGCCGATACAGTGCTTCGAAAACTCGTGTGACGTCACAATGCAGCTCATTTTATACCATGTAGTGACGTCACAAGCCCCCACTCATGATCTTTGACGTGTTATATCTTCGTATGTATTTTTTAATTTGATAAAACAAAAAAACACTTATCCAACATTTTTCAATAATCTAAATGACGGACTAAACAGAATTACATCTTGTTTAATCAGAAAATATCTCCATTGTTGATTCTAGAACATGACGGTTTGCTCACCTTGTTTTCAACAATACATTCATTAAGTCTGTAATAATGTTATGTTATGTGTGTGAATGAAAAGTAGCAAAAGTAATAATGATATTAATTTCCATTGTTCCAGGTAAGCAGTTGCCGAACACAGAAGTTTCCAGAGTATTCCTTTCTGTTTTAATTAAAAGAACGAGAAGTTGAAACAATCCGCTGACTGATCCAGGAATTCTTTTACGTCCACTTTACAAAGAAACACTTTTCTAGATTTGTTAAAAGTTCATCCTTTCGACTGTTATTTATAGAATTGTTATGTTGACTTGATTCTACAATTGTTTTTGGAACAAACAAAGACGTACGCTGTTTAAAGATGGGATTCTTAGGGGGTCTATAATAATAACGATTTATTTCTCGCCACTATAGATACATTGGAGAGATAACCATACAATGTTTAGTAAATGTTTTTATCTTAGTAGACTACAACTTTTTGACGAAATTTGTATTCATTTCAGCATGCTCAAGCCGATCCACAAACCCCAATCGACATACACCACGGTAGTTATATGGCAACCTCTAACAAAGAAATAACAGCTTTAGTCACAAATAACGAATTGTTTTTGTAGACCCATAAAATAACCTTATTTTTGTAATACTACGAGTACCAACAAATATTCCCGAAATGACCATTACAGGTACAGCCCATACATTATAATTGATGACGTACAGGGTTTCATAACAGTTTGTACATACATTTTTGCGTAAATTCCAGGGCAGGATTATAAATCTAAAGAAAGATTTAAGGCCTTAAATTACGGAAACTAGGGTTGTCCCGAGATTGGTAAATGTTTTTGGTACAATTTTTTATTGTGACCATATTTTTTTAGTATGTTGTTGGTAGTCTGCGTGCGTAGAGTAACAATGCTTTATAAATTTTCTATCGCCACTACGCTATTGCGTCGTGTCGTATCTAGGGTTACCATCAATCCGTATTTATTAGGGTTGGTGCTTATTGAAATTCTTTTAGCAAAACTCTTTTGGAAAACGTGAAGTATTTCTTTGAATATCGTAGTTTGAACATTTAAAAAAAAAATGAAAAGAACTCCGATGGCTTTATACATTAAATACCTAGTACTAAAACAGTATTTAAATTGTACTTAAGTCTATTGAGTACTAGATCATATCATCATATTTAAGCTCACATACGTGCGTTTATGAGCAAATAATCTAACAAAAGCAGACAAGAGACAAGACGGACACTTAAAGCTCAGTCTTATTTTTAAGCAAACATTCCAAGACCACAAAAGCAAAGGTACAAATATCCAAAGTGAGAAAGTCATAAATGTGGAAACATATTCCGGGTTTTACGAGATATTATGGGGCTAGTGTAGGGACTGGTTCATACGGGGATTACGGGTTCATATCATAGTTACTATGTTCTAGGGAAAATTGTCTGTGAAATGGAAAATGTGGGTAAGATGAGTGGTAAAGGAGATTTGCTGTGGTTGGTCCTTTTCGTTTTACGGTAATCAGTGATTTTCTGAAAACGGTAAGCAGAAACCGTTGTCTTGCTATAGTTTCGTTCTCATTACTCAAATCACAACAATTTTCTCGTAAACCGGCACCCCCTCGCATCCCGCTATCTCCCTTTCCCGTTTAATTGCTTCAAAGCCCCGAGAATCAAGCAACAAATGCAATTCGACTGCCATTATCCACACTCGGCGCAGTTTGGTGCGATTTCAAAGACTTTATTACAGAGCGTTGTGCATCCAAACTCCCTAATCTCCCCTAGCGACGCCCTGGGACGTCATCATACTATTACAATGAAATAGGAGCGCGTCTTATCACCCCGCTACACTCTACAGGGATGGAATAAGCAAAACAAATAACCCTGTATAACGAGGTTTGAGCTAACAGGTTCATTTAAATCTGTGGAGTCGGTCTCTGGTTTTCGTGTGCCAGGTAAATTGTCGTGTTCTGGTTTCTTGGTTTAATTTCCGTGTTCTGTTGTTATGTAAATATGATTTTTATTACTTCTTTGTGTATTTAATTGGACTAACAGTTGGTGTTGTCGTGTCGTTGTTATTTGTCAAAACCTTGTAAATAATGATGTCGTTTGTGGAGTATAGTGTTACATTCAGCGACAAATTTTACGATATGAAATACTTTATAGGCGACAGATTTATTTGCCTTGTCGTCTAGTTTAATTTGAACATAAATCTAACTGATAAAAACTTAATCTCGCCCATCAGAAATAGCGATGTGCAACTATTTCCCGATTCGAAGATGGAATAGTAAAATTTTTATGTCCGTCTATAAAGTTGTCGTACGCCTGGCTTGAGATTGAGACCGGATTTGACTGCGTCAGCGTCTCACGTCATGTCTGTAGAAGTTGAAGTATAGAACACTGAGCTTACCGATTGACTTACATAGTAAAACATATCAATACGACTAGGCCCAGATATGGATAGCGTCTGCTTTTGTAAAACTTCACTCTGTATTTTCGGTAAAATCGCTAATGGCGTTATAAAAGCAATTGTTTTTATTATGAACATTAAATTGCATAATTCAGTCCCCTAAAACGCCCTTCACAACTTCACAGTGGTTTTTTAACTGGGAAGGGGACGTGCTGCAATGTATGAGCTGTAATGTTAGTCAATGCTGCTTGCTTGCTACTGAACTTAGTTCACTATAATATATCATGATAAAAGTTTCTACAAATTATTCTACTAGAACTTGACAGGCAGAAAATTGTACTTAAACCTCTGAATCGTAAATGTTATTTCATACGAAAATTACTGTAGGTTTGGTTAGTTCGAAACAAAAGTTAGATAATAAGGAAACATTAAATGAATAAAAGTGGAAACGCGAAATAGTCCGTAATAACATGCAACTATCATGTTCATTGGCATTTAAACAGAGCTTTTGTTACAAAATACTGCTGAATATGTTGTTACTAATTAAAACTTGTATTCGAAGTCGTACAAGAGTGTTTTGTATTGTTAATTTGTGACCTACTGATATTATTTTACGTACATACAGTTTTCTTGTATCCACGTTTTGGTATGACGTATGCCTGCTGATTTATATTTTTCAATACAGAACCGTGTCAAGTATAGATTTACGCAAATATAATAATTATTAATTTTCAATTTACATTTATCAATGACAAAATAATTTCAGTGTTAAAATATTAATTATGAAATTATTGATACTGTCTTCAGTTAAGATGCATTTAAAATACATTACCTATAATTTAATTTAATCAATAATTTTACGTGATACTCGATACGGCTGTATTGATAAATAGGAATCAGCAGGCATTTGTTATTTCAAAACAAAGCGACGAGAAAACTAATTTTCCATTGAATTTCCGTTTCCAAAAACGTTTGGCGAGTGCAAAAAAGGGCCACTCAGGTTGAAGCGACAGGTTCTCTCAAGGGACCGATTACTACCCCCGGTATCCAAGTACCCATGGTAGTTCACCGGTAATATATAACGATCGTCCTCCAGATAAACACCCATACCTAATCTATTTTGTTGGGGGACATGACTTTTCATACGATGACGTTTCCCCCATAGGGCTGCTGATCCCCATAGCCTGAGTTATGGATGACTGTTATTGATAGGTAATATTTTACGTATAGGCGTAATGTAGCGGAATAAATTCTTATCTTCACAGTTTGTTTATTTGTTGATGTGCGTGTAACCCTTTGATGAGGCGTGTGGGGCCTTTTTGTAAAGAAAAATGACATCGTTAGTGTTATAACATATTTTATACAAATTACAACTATAACATGTATCGGAAAAAATGGAGGGTACCTTTTTTACGTGGTCTAGAACGGAGAATTGGATCATACAAATATAACCCGAAACTAAATAGCTAGAATACGAAATAGGAAAAATATATTCAAAAGGTACTAGGTACCATTCTATTTCCACAACAAAGCTAATGTATCTAAAGGAAACGTAAATAAGCTTCATTTTGCTTTTCACCTGTGCCGTAAAATATCTTACATTACTGCAAATTGGGTACATTCGACCGCACTCGCAGCGTTTTGGGGGTTACGTAACCTAATAAAATCGGAAAAAAACCTTATACTAACGGATAATGCGGAAAAATGTTGCAAACGTCGTAAAGGAGTTTCCATTAGTTGGTAATGTAACTCATTAGAGTATTTGCTGTGGTGGTTTCGTATGGGGTATAAAAGACCCCATGAAATGTAGAAGATAATGAGCATTGTACGGCCCGGACATCGCTGTAGAGGGGCTTACGAAAAGGTCGGGTTAATGGGTAAAAGGTTATGTGGTAGTAGGAATATCTGGTCAGTACTTACGGGGATCATTATTAGAAAATTGGGACAGGAAAATGGTAGCAGGAAATTGTTTTCGGTTCCACAAAGAGCTACGGCCTCCACTTGTTAAGTTACGTTTTTCGGAAACCGAAATTGCCAACCCTTTTTTGCTCTGATTTGATTGGTACATGAGTTTTTCTAAATCTAAAAGAAATACGCCCAAGGCTTGTTCTTTTTCCTGCAAAAATCGAAAATATTATAAAAATATGGAACATGACCAATGAGATAAGTGATGAGCTAGATAATAGATTGTGGTTTATTCAAATGGACTCCGAATTTATATATCATCATCACACCGTTTTGATAGTCCATTTTGAGTATCCACTTTTAAAATGCAGTCCTTTTATATCGCCCGGTCGTTCCGCGTGGAATAAAATGACTCTCAGACCTTTATCCATGTAGAAATTGTGCATTTAGGCAGAAAGTGAACGAGGCACCGTGTCCAACATATATTGGCGTAGCGTAGGCACGTCGGATTGGCTTACGCAAATGTACTGCTGCTGTCGGATTGGCTAACTCGTCTGGCTTCCCAGGCTAAATAGTGCTTTAACTACTTCAGTTCAAACAGCTTAATATTGTGTACTAATGTGACTTGAATAGTCGATGCATATATTTGGTCTTTTAGGTTAAATGAGGAATCGTCTGGCTAAGAAGTGATGATCAAAGTATGTACAATTATAATTTCATCAGCCTATTATTGTGCCACTTCAGGGCAATGGCCTCTTCTGATACATTGATTACCATGCGCGGGCCTTATGTGGTTGAGATATTTATTCGGGCGGTTTCAGACATTTTTGTTACAAAACCAAAAAGCCGTATCAAGTGAATTATATAACCGTACGCAGTCACAAAAATATATTTCACAGTTCGTTTTATCGTCTGTTGATGCTGATTTCTTATTCTCTTTAAACGAGGTCTTCAAACTCCTAAGAGAGTCTTTAAGATATATATCTAAAAGTTTCAAGTTTTATGAATAAAGTTTTCAAGATTAGATGTTGGTTTTAGATAAACTTTTTCAGAGTGTCGGATTTTGTTTAAAGTCAAAGCGGAGTTTTGATAAAATTCTTGGAATAATCAAGTAATTCTTTTGATTAAATGGCTGAGCTAAAGTTAGCTTGGTTTATTAGTGTAGTGTATTTATGCAGAACATGCTAATGACTTTCTATACACTCTCTAACGTGGTTGACCCTCAAAGGTTTCTAGGTCACCGAATAATAGCGTGGGCTAATTGCTTGACTATTTGGAGCTGACCTATTAATATCGCTATCGACGAAGAAAGGTAGGAAAACGAACCTGTTCAGATTCATTGTGCGAAGTATTGTTCGCGCGATTCTTTTGTCTGCCTACCATGCCTCGTAGTGGTCGTGAGGGCTGTACAAAGCGGGCCAGAATGCCTCCATTGATGTTAATGACACTATCTTTGTCGAACTTTGCCACGTTTTTGCGGCGTGTGTCGGAAGTCTCAGTAATGGAGCTGTTTTTTTCGTACATTTAGTATGTTTACGCTTCCAGAGATAGATGTCTCGTTTCTACAAAGTTGTACGTAAACGACACAGGATATTACTCGTGTGCTTGTAGAATAGTTTGCTTTGAAAAATCTTACCAAAGTAATTTGAAATGTTTCGTGTCTGTAAGATATTAGAGTAAAGAGCAATTTCCGAATAATTCAGCTTTCTTATTATGAATATTAATTCACATTATTTTTTATATAAGATTTGATGTAATCAAATACCGAGGTCATATAAGCAATATTCGTATAAGATAATTTTATCGAAACACAAATGTTTTTTCTATCAGTATAAAAACAAAACAAACCGAAATAAAATTCGTCTTCTCATATACATATAAGTGCGTGCATAATATCAACCAGGCTACTTCGAGGGGGTAAATAGTCATACATAGTCAATGTGCCGTCCGCTGCCCCTTTTAGCTGATGAAAGAGAAAAGATTTCCTAAGGTAAAATGTGTAAATTTTATTGTAATCATGTGTTTATTCATAGCTCTAGGCACACAGAAAAAATGTTTGATATAAAAATCGAAATTAATTTGAATTTTATACATATTAGAGGGTGTGGGCGGCTGAAACGGATAATAGGTATATTTTTAGAATCTTGGGCCCTTTTTGATATTTTATCTTGGTAAATATTAATGTTTATAATTAATTTCTCAGTTACGTTACGTACAATTTTGAAAGCATTTTAATTAAGTCAATAATTTGCTTGTATATTTTTCGGGTTCTGTAGATACAAATAGCAACATTTCACTGATTATTTTCACGAGCTCAAAACCTTGTTCCTTTCAAAAAAACGCTACGTTTCCTAAAATCTAGGAACGTACGATTTTTAAGGAAAATAACAGAACATGTAAGAGACAATCTCAACCCGCAGTTGCATGTCTCTTCATTGTGTCTCAACCCTTTCCCCGCCATTCCGCAAAGAAGAAAGGAAAGTGGAACGCGTATTTTCGTCGTATATCTTTCTTTTTTTCCAACAAAGAAACGTGCAGCATTGGCTTTTCTGCTAATGAAACTCTTTTTCGTTGCATTCGACGAAGGCAATCCGATAATGAATGGCGAAAACTATTCGCTTCATCAGAAAATGTAGCCTTCCATTGTTCATTCCGATTGAATTAACTTTTGTTCAGTAAATATGAAATTTTTGTATTTGATGAGCTCTGCAGTGGTTGCATTGTCATTGTTTGCTCTGATTTTGTATTTTGTAGGACTTTGATTTTGAATTAATGAGACCCGATGAGGCTCGATTTTGTAAATGTATAGGACACAATGCTGTTGTGGATTTAATTAAGCCGTTGAGTACGGTTTTAATCAGATTGGCATATACTTGTTCATCTATATCCCTGTTACGTAAGACCACCTAAATACCCCTTTCACAGTAATTCCCTAGTAACACATATGTACATGAGCTTAATGTCAGCAATTAGTCGCGTCGCTTTAAAAGCATATTACTTGCTACACACCGCGAATAATGTACCTATTAGCTAGATAAATGGTGACGTCAGCAAACGTCTACGATTAAACGCCTACGCTTTCTCGTAGACCCGCGTAGGCGACAAGTCTCGTAGCAACAAGTCTGCTACGAGAGCAAGATCTATTTAAATTATGACAGACAAGCCGACGCGACGCTCTGGCTTAGTCTGAATAAAAATAGTCTGAAAAGTCCTGAAATGTGGAGTGCACATTCTTTTTATGTCGTCAAAATCATATTTTTTTGCAGAGAAAATCTGAAAACGACATAAAATTAAAAAATCGCATAACTTTTCGTTGGAGAAGACTCCAAATCGCAGTTGTTAATTAGTTTTACATTATTTAAGTGTTCGTAGTGGCATCACCAGCAGACTTCCGTTCCGCAAAGGCTAGTATGTAAATTGCGATCAAAATGAGCTTTTGAGTGTGTTGAGAGCATATTCAAGGATGTAAACTGACATATAAACGGCACCGCAAAGTTATTAAGCCGACTATATGCCTCGTTTAATAAAGCATTCTTGTGTACATTCAGTTAATTTGAGTTGGGCAATTGCACCCGATGTGTGTTTGAACGCTCGGAGCCATTGTGTGAGTGTTACATACTAGGGTTGGTATGTGGACTAGTAATACGAATTATGCGAGTAAGGAATTAGTTTTTATGCGACCTGTATTTAGTTTTACTGTCGTGTGGTTGGGCTGTGGTAGTAGGCTAGTATTGCCACTATACTTGTATTATAAAAGCTTTAGAAACAGAAGGTATTTCTTTAGGTTTTGCTAATAGTATTATGCGTTAGTAGAAAGATAAGATGTGATTTTGTGTTTAGTTCTGTTAGCTGACATGACACCGACGGGCCCAAAAGGACGGCCTATTTATTTCCTGACTACTATCAGGGAATAAAATAGGCCTTCCTTTCAGACTATTAATATAAAATGGAACTCAAGTATTTTTTTTAAAGTTACTACCTACTTTATCGGATACCAAACCGGCTTATCAGTTTTTAACGAGTGAAAATTTAATTATAATTTTATAAAGTTTTCACAACATATTTATCACTAATAATTACTTTTCCGTAGTCGGTGAACTGAAAAATTCATGTCAGTGCAGCTATTTAATTCAGCAAACATATTCATGATCCGACCAATATATTTGCTATATAATTGAACTGTTGGCAAACTAGGGCACGTCCAAAATGAAGCTGTTTTCACGCATCATATAACTTGAATATCACACTCGTAAATCCAAACAAAGCCGAGTATTGCTATGAAAATTAGTCGATTAACGATAGCGGTTATCGATTCGGGTACGTCTCTATTATTTATTCGATTTAAGCGGGAGTGACGTAGCGGTTATGCGAACTAAGTGATTACACTGCATTATGCGCCATGGTTGTTGGATGACGTGTTCCATTATGATGATGACATGTTATATTTGCTGTTGAGTAGGTGTATGAAGTTGGTATTGTTTGTGTTGATGATTAAATACGAGCTAATGAGTTGGCAAAACGTTCATAAGAATAAGAGTTACTAACAGGCTTGATCAATGTTAAGTGCTGATTTAAACTATTATGTAGAATTGAAAAGTTGCTTACAATTGTGTATTTTTATTCGACTGTGCTGTCCAACTGCTGCCCAACTGCTCCAAAGCCTCCCCCAATTCCATTTATGGACTTTTTCCATAAATGTTTTGCCACCTATTTTATGTACATCAATAAATTAAAATAAATGAATACTCCTTCATCAATTTTACATAATTAATTACCAAGAATGAATATTAAATAATTGACTGGTTTAGTGGTTGAGAAATTTGACTGATCGTTAGACTACCTACCAAATCCATTATGGATTTAGTAGGTAGTTTAACGATCAGTCAAACCGATACAGGCATCTTAGGACACTAGACATAATATGTGTATAGCCTACAAGGGCCGACGCCCGTCGGGGCTGCGGGTTGCTAAAAAGAGATTCCGCCACCTCGGCACAAGGGCTGAAAAGGAACATGGGTGGTATTTAGTCAGTAGAATTCTGACACCCTGCCATATACAGATCTTTGGCAGTCGTTACAGGTAGTCAGTGATCTGAAAGTCTGACAACCCGTCTTACCAAAGGGTATCGTATTACCCAGTATTAACTGGGTTGTAAGGTTGGGAGGTCAGATAGGCAGTCGCTCTATGTAAAATACTGGTATTCTGCTGCATCCTATTAGGCTGGAAGTCGACCCCAATATAGTTGAGTAAAGGCTAGGTAGAGAAGAGGATGCATTCATTAGCTATCAGACTCCCGTGCCCGAAAACAAACTTGCAAATAGTTCGTATAGGCTTGACCTTTATTGTAGGTTTGTGTTTTGCTTACAAGGTGGTTTCTGTGTATTTTTTGGGTTTGGCAACTACCAAATAGTTTACTTTGGTTTTTAGTTTGGTTTTAACACATTACTTGTATATTAAATCACATTATTTTTAACTAACTTTCATTACAGTGTAACTAAATTGACATACACAGTCGCTTATCGAATAACAAATTTCTCACGTTTATGTATAATCTGAAAATGAATGATGTCACCAAGATTTTGATGTAAAAGAGTTCATTCTTCTTCATCGAAATCTACACTTTGGAATAGGCAACTACAGTACTTTGACAAGTTATTATCCATGAATCAACTGGCCATTTTTTATTTTAAAAAGAACTGTTTATTAACAGACTGAACGTTGCATGTCTTTTTTATAGATACTGTACCTACCCATAATAAAATGGCACAAGAAGAATGATGTCGTTAAGGTTGATGCGACAAGGTAGCCAGCGTAAATGGAATTCTCTATAGTTTTTTTTTGCAATTTGAGTGGCTATTTGATAAAAATGGCATTCTTGAGACTAATATGAACTGAGACGGTTATATTGGTGTTTTTAATCATTATTACTCAGTAAATAGATATTTTTCACTGCCGCGAATTCTACTTTATTTAACATACGACTGAACACTGACCGGCAAATTGCAAAAAATAACGTAAGAAAATTCGAATTTCACGGGCAACATTGTCGCATTCACCCTAAGGTTTATTTCTTATCATCGGGATTAGAGTACCAAAAATAAATTGTCAATAGAAATATTATGATATCATTTCTTCTGACAATCTATTATGTGACACTTCAAAGCAAAAAGGCATAATTGCCACGTTCAACACAGTACACGTGTGTCGACCACACCGAGTTCTTCCAAAAGATCACGATTTTGTTCGCATTTTTCCATCTATACCAAGAATATTCAAATGTCTTTTGGTACCTCAAAGGGGTGAGGGTCAGGTCTCTACGGAGGCCCTGTAGCGGTCCACAAGGGGCGTGGTCTGTGTACGTCATTGTTATATAGCGTCTAATTCGGACCTTGTTGCGGTCTTTCAGTGCTCCAACTTCGCTTGTTTGCTTTGTGAAGGTTCTGTATATATAAGGGTGTTGTTTGTTACCGTGCTAATGGGAAAATTAATGTAGGTATGGTTGGCTTGTAACAATTTTGGTGGAAAGAGATTATTCTACGGCCTCGTTGATTTAGTGCAATCGCGCAATTGTGCTGAGCTTCAGTTCCTGTTCTATTGGATTTTTCCATCTGGATATTCTTAGTAGCTGTCACAGAATCTAAACGATTTGACTTCCGTTGTTGTCGATAGGCACGCCCCGTATTAAATGGGACTCTAAACATAACGGCCCAAATATGGGTGTACTATTTGGTACACCTCTGGTTAACCTTTCGGGGATTACAAGCGTGATGTTATGATTTTGCTGCCTGTACATATCTGAAGTTATATGTATACTCGTATATTCTTTATCTGAGATTTAGGTACTTATTTCGAAGGTAAGGGCAATTAAGGTAACAAGTCTGGTTGTCTCGAGTATCTTAATTGTTAAGAAAAGTCTACAAAAGGTAATCTTCTTTTCGTTGTATCGTCTGTTGTAAAACTACACATGGAGACTTATTCGAAGAAGTTTATTATTTTGTTCAAAAAGTATCTTTCTGTAACGTTGTTTGTAAAATGAGAGTAAAGTAACAATACCTGGGCCATCAATTACACTCTGTTCTCTTTTCATACAATTTTGTTGTTTTAATTCGTTCAAGTTTTAGAAGCTTCAGTCTCTTGGGAATAATCGGTCGCTCTGTATATTCGTGTATTTCACACAAAATATACAGCCTGTATTTTTCAACGTTTATTTTATTCTAAACTAGAATTTGCCTTAGGCTCTGTGTAGACTAACATTTAGTAGTTAGTGGTTAGAAGAATTATGTAAATTGGATTAGAATTAGACAGAGGCAACAGAAAACTAAAAGTACGTATAATCATCATCTGCTAAGATCTCCACAATCCAGTTGGTACTGCGTTGTAATAATAATGATACCTTTTGGTTAAGACTGAATATCAGATCAGAAAGAAACTCGGTGTGTAATGTGTGGTCACCCATTCATAGACCAACCTAGGTAAGCGCTGCTTAACCTGCCACACGAGCCACGAGCTCGTCCAAAATGACACGTATATGCACATTTTCTTTTCTTTTTACCTCTTCATTTCCATATAGCCTTGCATCATAGAAAATTTGATTGCGAAATTCGTCGAAGCAAAAAGAGAGGTTGCTATAGCAACGCATCTGTCGTTCCTTGTTTGTTTTAATTGGTTTTGCTAATTGGCGCCGGTAGCCAAGACACGGAATAACGATGCTTTGTTTTATTTCCATCCCTCGGCTGCCATGATTGTATAGACGGTCAGAATAGTTCTAAACTTGGCTCAATAAAATGTTGCTTTTGTGCCAGTGTTGTTTTTAACCAGGGGGCCGGACTGAGTCAAAAAAATATGATTCTAAATAGTCCGTCAGTTAGATTATCGAAAAATATTGTATACGTGTTTTTTGTTTTATTAATTTAATAAAAAATTGACTACGATAAGACGCGTCAAAGATCTTGAGTGGGGGGTTGTGACTTCATTTGTAGGTAAAAAAATGTACTGACATAATGTGACGTTTTCGAGGAGTTCACGAGTTTTCGAAGCACTGTATCGTCTTAATTTTTTGTTTATGTGAAAAAAGAAAAAATGAGTGTTTAATATTTTTCAGAAATCTATCTGACGGACTAATTAGTTTTATTTTGTCCGATCCCCTATTGATAGATAAATCTAAGTTTCTGTGCTGTAAGTGTTCAACGTGTGAAAAATTTTTCTTCCCAATATTTTTCAATTCATCTCCATCTGCATAGCCTTTCCTCAACTTTCTTGTGATCATCTTCCAGTCTAACCGAATACAGCTGAATACCAGTATTTTACATGGAGCGACTACCTATCTGACCTCCGCCACCCCGTTAATACTGATAAATACGATGAAGACTGGGTACTGATAAAGACTGGGTAAGACTGGTTGTCAAACTTTCAGGCCACTGACTATAACGACTGTCAAAGATAGTAAACAAATGATAGCCGGGACGAACGGCTTGAAATGCTAACAGAGTCACGAAAGAAACTCGGTATATAATGGGTCACACGGATCAACTTAGCAAGCGTGGCTTTATCCGAAGATCAACCCGAGTGGCTAATATTATTTAGCTACGAGCTTCTCAAGATATATTTATTCAGTGCCCCCGCCAAGTCGAGCAATAAAGCAACATGGCCGTACCATCCTTTTCTCGAACCAGTTCAGGCCATTTTCGACCTCCTATAACTTTGTTGTGGATAAAGCTAGATTGATAAAAATATATTGACTTGGGCACTGCATCACATTGGCCAATGCGATGGAATTAGCTTTTACAATGGCCTGTTTAACATTGGCGAATGAGATGCGATGGCTAAATCAATCTATTTATTTAAAACATCAAAGATTTTTAAGGGACTGAATATATTAACTGACTTAGTATTACATGGATCTCACTACTTCTTATACGGTAAAAGAACTGAGTTGCGCGACTTGGCTTTTTTACAAGTTTTGTTTTTGTTGGGATTTAATTTTGACGATGAAATTAAAAAAAAAGAGACTAAAGTTACCCTCACCAAAAAATCATAACGTGTCCTAGCTATTTACGAAACTTAATTCTAGTTCTTGTCCTGAACAAAAAATAGAAAAATAGTCGAAGTTTCAAAAGTGTATCTCAGTAAAGGATCCTATCTTAATTAACGATGTCCCGATAAAAAGAAGAAAAGGGGATATTTTATAGAAAGGCAGCCATTGTTCGTGGCCACCTATTGTTTTGCAATGACAGAGTATTTTCTAGTCTGCCGACGATCGAGTTCGGATTGTTTGGAAGAATTACAGCCGTTTTCTGATGAACAACGTTTTGAAGAAAAGGGCAAGGGTTTTTAATCGGGGTTTTAGTCTGGGAGAATGAAACAGCTTTATTTAGTTATTCGGAGATTTTTTTCATGAAATAATATTGATGTTAATTAGGGAGTTTATTAGCAGCGGTGGCCCAGTGGTGGCAGCCCTGACTTACGAACAGTAGGTCGTGGGTTCGAACCCAGAGAGGCACATTACTTTGTGTAATTTATTTCATCACCGCTGCTCTCAAAACGGTGAAGGAAAAAGCATGTCTTAGAACCAAAAAAATCGCAGACATGTGACATCTACCAATCCGCACTGCGCCCGCCACCTTGATAATGGCAACTAGCAGCTGACTTTTGTATCAATGAGAACGCCATTAAGGAGCATCAGGTATCAGTGGCATGCGACTACGACTGTCCTCTATACTTAATAATTATTGCTTACTAGACGATTTTTCTTGTTTTCTACTTTTAAGACCGCGGTTTTATTAGTCTGCGTTTTTATTCGTGGTCGGGTTTTAGTTTTTAAACTTAGATTTTTCAGGGTTCGATCCCCGCACGGAACAAACATTTGTATGGCCTACAGATATTTGTTTCGGGTCTGGGTATTTGTGTACGTGAGTTTAAATGTTTGTGAACGCACCTACGATACAGGAGAAATTCCTAGTGTGGGGTAACGTTTTTTTAAAGCAAAAAGAAAAAAAAAATAGTACCGTATTGGTTTTTTCCCTATTGTGAACCGTCCTATAATAGACAATGATGTTGTGATAAAACATATTCTGCCTGCATATTATTCAAAGATTGATTTCTCACTGTCAATAATTGTTGCCTTCATAAGACCTCGCTTGTAAACCACGGAGGGTTAGGCAGAGGTGTATCTAATAGTACACCCACATTTCGCCAGTTATGTTCAAGCCCCAAATAATACGGGAGGAGCTTAATGCCATCAACTGAGCCCAAGTTCCAACTTAAAGCCAAATTCCTAATGGAAAAATCGAATAACACTTTTCCCAACCCGGGAATCAACCATACTAGATCAACGAAACAGTAATATTAATACTGTATTATTGCTTGCTTCTATTTACAAATTATTCAAAGAAACTTTCCTTAGGTTTTCCTAAGGAGATCCGAGAAACTTTTTGTCGACCATAAAACCTTCATGCTTCCCTAGACACTCAAAACGTCTTTAGTACCTTTTTGCTTATGTTTTGCGCACTATTAACAAGGTAGATACTTACGTGTGACCCAAAGACTTCATAATACTTCTTTTTACGTGTTTCAAATGGTAACCAAGTTTTATCGGTAAACTGAAACCTGAAATATTGCAAGTTTCAGGTCTCTGGATTTCCAAGTTTATGAGTTAGTGGAAGTTATAAGGTTCTTAGGAAATGGGAGTGTAATAATAAAGTTAGGCCACTTATATTGAGGGTTCGGTTAACCTGCTGGAATTAAAAGCTTAAGTTATGTCATTTTAAAATTAGATTAGAGATATGATATTTTAGTGGTGTATCGTATTAGCAACTACTCCTGAGACACATGCACATACACCTAGTTTAGGAGTCAGAGAATTAAAATTATTGTGACCTAGTTTTAAGCCTTATTTTGCTCTTTTTTTGTTATTGTACTTATGATGACTTTTGGTGAAAATAAAGAATTTATTATTTATTATTATTTAACTGCACTGTGGAAGTCAGACAGACGCTCCAATTAAAACCCTGTTACTCAGCTGCAATCGATTAGACTAGAAGCTGTCCTCGTTGCGCAGTTGGGAAAAAAGCTAGACAGATGATGATAAGATATTTCAATGTTCATCACTAAACGTTTGACCTTGATTTCTCGTTGTGGGTAGTCAGGGAGCCGAAATCCTGAGAACCAGACATACAAAGAGGCATTGTGTCACTAAGAAACTAGGTTGTGGTCACATACGATAGGCAGTTGTTCCATGTAAAATACTGGTCCATTGCATGGTTAGACTGGAATCCGATCCTATCATTGTTGGAGAAAGGTAAGACAAATGTTTTACTGCCGTACTTAAAGATATTTAATGATAACTTAACCCGTCACTTAGTAAAGGTTGGACATATTTTTGTATGAGAAAACTGTCTAAACCATTTTCAAGTGATGGCCTTAGTAATCATTAAAGCTCTCTGAGTGCGGCAGTTAATGTAGTAAGTTAAGGTCACTCCAAGGTTTTTATCTAAGTATAAGTACATAATGTTGCTATCTTGTGAAATTCAAATAAATAATGCTCGAAAAAACTTGCTACAAGAAAATTTCCAATAACTTTGAAAATTGCTTTTCTATCACCAAAAATTTCACCGAGCTGAATAAAAAAGTAACTTTGGTCCCACCCTCCAGCCACACATATATATTAAAGCAAGTGCGGGTAAGAACAACAAAACAAAAACAGTTTGGTTGGAAGACAAACAGTTGGCAACAATGTGTGGCTCAACAAATTCACTAGAAGTTCGAGGAGGTTGGAGTTCGTACCGACCTCCTCGGAGAATACGCTTGTGATAAAACTTTGCACGGTCTGGATTCACATCCAGCTTGTTATGTAGGACGGTTCTTTTAAGTTTTCTTTAAGTGACGGGATTGTACACTTTGTATGTAATGGTGTTGTGCTTATTTTTCCTTGTCAGTCAGCATATTTAAAAAAAAAAAAAAAAAACTTTTTTATTTTAAACTACAACTTCAACTTCACTTTCAACTTTTTTCTTTTTTATTTTTTTATTTCGAAATAAGTTCTAAATGCGACATGTCGTTAATGTTTATTTTTGTTTTGCGATAACACACAGGATTTCACAATGATATATATAACCTCTTCACTCTTTTTTGCAGCATATAAAGATCCTGTATTAAATCATATTTCATTTAACGTAGTATTTTGAATTTCCATTTTACAAAAATGCTCTTATCATAAAATGCGAGAGATTTTCGCTTAAACTTTTTTACTTAAAATAAAAGCGCAGGTACATTATCATACACCATTTGGCCCATTTTCAGAGCCCAACAGATATTCCAGAATGCGTTTTCCTGCAGAACAAAATACGCATTTACAAAAATGGCGGTTCGTGTACAATGCAAAACTCCGTTTTGGCATATTGTAGTCTAAAATACCTGAAACAAAGGAAGTTTTGAAGATAGATTTTTGCACGGTGCAATGGCGCTTATTTTTATTCAAAAATATCCGGAATTTTTCTTTCAAAAACTATTCAGAGTAGGTACATGAAAATATGGAGTTTGCTAGTGCGGAATTATAAAGGATATCGTTAATAGCAGACAATGAAAACAATGCGCAATAGAATTTTGAAGAATTTTAAGTTAAGAATTTATTTCTATTCCTTGCACTTATTGTGTTTTTCTTGAAGTATTTATAAACTTGTGCAAGTCCATAATACCAGACAAAGAAGTAATATAAGAAATTCGGACGGTAATGTGCAAGACTGTCACCAGAATTAATTTATTAAGAATCTAATTAGTCCATATTTTAATCATAACCTGCTTCTATTTTCCCTAGAAACCTAGAAGGAGGATGGGAAATCATCAAATGACTTCTCCCGCTCTGGGCGGAGCGGTAGGCAGTGTCAGACTTCTACTGACTAAAAACCACCCATGTTCCGTTTAAGCGTTTTATGTCTGAGGCCGAGGTATCACTTTCAAACAACCCGGATAAGGATATTTAACGGCATTTTCCCCTTTTACGCAATGAAGGCCAAACGATCGTAGGACACGTGTTTCAATTTTTAAAGAACAATATTCTTATTCTTTTGCTTATAACTTATGATCTTGGAAGAACACTTGCTTGTTAGGTTTAATATTCCTTTACCCCGTCAGTTTTGAGTCCACAGGGAGTTTTGTGTCACTGTCTGATTGGCACCATTTGAACTTGAAGTCGATACTTGCCATGGGAGGGGCCCGTCGGGGCTGCGGGTTGTTCACAAGTTATCGCGGCCTTGACATATAGGACTAAGAAGGAACTTTGGTGGTTTTTCGTCAGTAGAAGTCTGACGCTCCCTTTTGCTCTGCCCAAGAGCGGGAGGGGGTTATTTGATGATGTTCCACCCGCCAAAAAAAAAATTGAAACTTGTTTATTTTAATTTTGACTGGCCTGTTGGTCTAGTGGTTAGTGACCCTAACTGCTATGCCGGAGGTCGTAGGTTCGATTCCCACCCAGGACAAATGTTTGTGTGATGAGCACGATCATTTGTTCTGTGTCTGGGTGTAATTTATCTATAAAATGTATGTTTTTACAAATATATAAGTATGTTTATCAGTTGTCTAGTACCCATAACACAAGCTCTGCTTAGCTTGGGACTAGATGGCGTTGTGTGATAGTTGTGGAATATTATTATTATTATTATTCTTAGTATTTGCCAGTAAGTTGTTGTCGCAAATCACTATTTTAATGAATACAACTGATTTTCGACCAAAATTACTGAACAAATTAATTAACAGTAGATTCTTTAAGAGCGTAGAGAAGTTTTATGAGTCGAAATTTCTGGGTGGATTCGAAACCAAAATTGTGTAAAAAAACATAAAATCATTTAAGGGTAATCTGAAGAATCGACGTCATAGTTAAGTAAACCTTTTTCATCGATATTCTTTAGGTACACACAATGTAACTTGGTTATCTATTAGCAGCCTACTCTACTCAAACTAAGGTCAGCACTTATACCTACTTACCTTATACTTGAATAGGTCAGTTCCATATAAACAGTTCTAATTCTAATAAATATCTCCTATTGTTTTCGTAACCCATTTCGCTGGAAAGCTATCCAGATTACAGTATCGTAAATAGAGATTATCTTGCCGAAGGTTCGATCGGATCATTTGTTTCCTTTATTTACGAATCACTTTGTAGTTTCAGGTATACTTTCTACGTTTCTTTTTTGGTAATGCTGTACTTTTTTGGCAAGGCTGTAGGTACTTTTTCGGCAATGCTGTACTTTTTTGTAATCTGGCGAAATATTCATAAAAGTGTTTATTCGTCCGTACCTTTGTTTAAGTAGCAAGTAAGTATAATATTCACACAGTTACCTTAATATTAAAAATATTTGGAAACTTAAATATGAAATGACAGTCTCGTTGTTCTGGTGGCCACAAGCGACTGCTGACCATGAGTTTGATTCCCGGGTTGGAAAAAGTGTTAATAGGTTTCTTCTTCAGGATTTTTTCAGTAGCGGAAGCTGGATTTGTGCCTTGTTGATCGCAACAAGCTCACCCCGTAAAACTAGTGAAATGATAGTGTAATACTAAGCACACCTCTGCTTGACTCATCTGAGACTTCAGGCGTGATGTTAGGTTAGGTTAGGCACAAAACTACTTCAATAGACTTCTTTCTTTAGACTTAAAATTAAACTCCCTCAAAGAATAAACGCGACATATGATCGCCCAGCAAATTGTCAAACAAATATTCAACGGTCCTTTATTGAGACTTACGAGGCAAGGGCTCAAAGCGTTGTCCTCGTAAATAATGTACTCCGAAGGATCGCCAGTTTACATAATGGCTTTGGAAGTGGCCTTATTTATCAGATAGGGCAATTTAGGCAAGTAATATAGTCGTAGTTTGACCTGTGACGTCAGATGTATTGGCTTGTAACTAGCCTGTTTTGGTAAGATTAGTTAGGTTCGATATTTCGTGATCAGATTAGGGTTGTACGTGATTTGGTTGAAATGTCTCGGTTATCGAATTTGTTGGAGGTTTGTATTATGAACTGGTTGTGCTGCTGGGGTTTTCTTTAAAATATATGTCCCGTTTACAGTGTGTTTGGATAACGGTTACATCGGTCGGTATATAATATGATTTAAATCTATCCAGATTAAAGGTATATTATATTCTCATTTCTACCGACAAAAACACACTGCATCAAAATCAAAATCAAAACTCATTTATTCAAACTAGGCTGATAATCAGCACTTTTCTAACGTCAAAATTTACTTTACTTTACTTATTTACAAGAGACAGTCCCCCAAAACGCCCCCCCTTCGACACTTCCTAGTGTTTTTGCTGGAAAGAAGAAGTGGCATGTATTCAGTACCCATAAATGTATTTTGGTACAGTTACGTTTTTATAATGATAAATATATCAAATGTATCTGATACTCAGTTTGATTATTTAATGTCACAGCCGTGTTGTCGTGTCAAACGACGTCGAATGTTAGCAATTTAGTTAAATACACATCAAGTTACTACAATCGATTGAATCAATGTCAATTCTTTAATAGATTTTCAACTTTATCGGCAAAGCATTAGGTTTATTGGAAATTGGACAATTTCAGGTAGGTCGATTTTGTTTGTATAAAACTTACTTGCGTGATCAAATCTTAACAAAACTAAATGACTTGTAAAATCGAGATATGCAAAAATTTTACTGAAACCTAAAAACTTTGATAACACCTCAAAACACTTTTTACACCGTTCTAGTTAACTCAAGAATAATATTTTACGAACTATAAAATAGAATCGTTTCTCCAAAGAGGGTAACATTTCCCAGTTAAAATTCCTCTCAAAGCTGCGTTTCCTACGATTTATGATTACTCGTAAAACGGTTTCTGGTTGAATTAGTTGAAAAGTTGTGAGGAACGAGTAAACTTGGTAGAACTTCACTCAAACATTACTCTTTAAACTATGAAATTTTTGATGAAAGTTTGCGATAAGTTACTCTAATTTTAGCTTTGCAGGTAAAATTATATATTTTACCTGCAAAGCTAAAATTAGAGTAGGATTAGTTTAGTTAGTGTGGGATTATAATAGCGTATAATGTTAAAGTATGAAGGCAGCTTACAATTGCAACGGGAGGCATTGGATGAAACACGGTGGAGCACACAGTGGAGGTGTGCCCCGCTTGGGCGGAGCCCCGCCGTGTTCTCGTAGCGGCGATCGGCGGCGGCGACCTCTCGCGCCCGGCCCTGGTGCAAGCCATGGTCCGGGGCGAGAAGGAATGGGACGCCGTCGCCTCCTTCTGCGAAGCAGTGATGCTAGCGAAGGAGGTGGCGGAACGCGAGAGGGAGAGAACCTCTCGTCCCAGCCGCCGCGGGAGGCGCTCCGGGCGTCGGAGGTCCCGCGATGACCTCCGGCCACCGTAGACGCGGGCCTGTGGACGGTGAGTGATGGGCTAACTCGCCGTCCGTCCGTCTCACGACGAAAACAGGCCGTGTCGACGGCGCGTTCGTGTTCCACGCGCGCCTCAAAGAGATGTCAGCAACATGGGAGGGGCCCGAAAGGGCCGACGCCTGTCGAGGCCGCGGGTAGTCCAACGGTTATCGCGGCCTCGACATAGAGGGCGAAGAAGGAACATGGGTGGTTTTTAGTCAGTAGAAGTCTGACACTCCTTTTCGCTCTGCCCAAGAGCGGGAGGGGTTATTCGATGATTTTACACCCACCAAAAAAAAAAAAAAAAAAGGCATTGGATGAAATAAAGAAAAGTATGTTTGCGAGTAAGAAGAAATAGAAATGGGCATATTGAGATTCACACCCGCCGTACCTATGTAAAGATGATTTTTTTGTGTGCAAGAAATAAATAGTTCTATAAGTATTTTAATCGTTTACTTTTCCACACAATGCCACATATTATTTGTATTCATGATCACCAAACTACTTAATAATACTAAAGCATTGATATAACAACAGCTTAATAGCTCAATTAGATAAATTGAGGTCGTGGTTTAATCAGCAGTCAAATTGGCTTACTTCTGGCTCGTAGCCTTAGTATTTGAGGATATATATATCTGCCTATCCTTTTCCCAACTATATTGGGGTCGGCTTCCAGTCTAACCGGATGCAGCTGAATACCAGTATTTTACATGGAGCGACTGCCTATCTGACCTCCACAACCCTGTTAATACTAGGTAATACGATACCCTTTGATAACACTGGATGTCAGACTTTCAGGTCACTGACTACCTGTAACGACTGCCACAGATCTATATATGGCACCCGGGACCAACAGCTTAACGTGCTTTCCGAGGCACGGAGGAAACTCGGTATGTAATGGGCGGTCACCCATCCACAGATCGACCTAGGCAAGCGCAGCTTAACCTAAAGATCGACCCGAGTGGCAGTTCTTATTAAGCCACGAGCTCCTCTCCGAAAAAATATTCGGTTACTGTTTTTAGAAACTGTTAATGTTTTCAGTTATCATTTATAAATGTATTTATTGTAAATTGTCATGGATCATTAAATTACCCCGATCCAATGTATATCAGCCACTTGTATGTGATATGATAATAGATTAAATACTTATTTGCTTTTATATAAATATTAATTACTAAACGCCTGTCTAATCTAACAAAACCTTACATAAATTCCAAGTTAAATAATTACTCAAATACCAACTGAGATCAGCGATCACAAGTAACGTAATTAAGTTGAAACCTTCGTTACGGCGGGTGTTTTCTGCGGCGGGCATTTTGTCCGAAATAGTGTTATTACGATATAATCCGGACACGTAACGGACAGGCACGGGTAAGCTCGCATGATGCCGACACTATTTATGCCATTTTGCTGGCAGGAGCCGAAATTAAGTCTTTGAACGTGTCAACTTTCGATATGAGCAGTAATTAAGGCTTTATTTTTGGTGTATCACGGTGGTTTTTAAATACAAAATAATTCTCAGGGAATTTAACACATTATACATTTGCATCATTCTGAAAAAATAACAAACTGAATTAAATTTCAGAAGTTACAGTGGTTTGGAAATAGTGTAACAGGCTTGTCCAAAAGGGCTTAATGGTATTTTAAAGAGAAAGTAAATCTAAATTATTAATTAAATATCTGACCAAAATTAAATCCCATATTTTACTCTAAATCAAAGCAATAATTAGGATAATAGTGCAGCATAGAAAATTACTGTTCATGCGGTCGGTAATAACCTACACGTCATGCAACTGAACACACTTTTTTTTTATATTAATAGGTTTACAAGCACGAACAACCCTTATTCAACATGTTTATAGAATTATATGTGGTGTTCTTTTTTTTCTTTCATTTCTTAGAAAAAAACATTATGAAAATAAAAGCATGCTTTGTTGAAAATAAAGGGAATTTTTTTAACTGGAACAACAACCAATTACATTATAAAGCATAAATACAAAAGTTAAAATTAACAATTATGTAATCCCAATCAACATCTTGATTCACAGCATACAAGCAAAATATTAATACCACGCTTCAAAGAAAAATTAAAGTAACAAAAATATGAATGCAAAAATGCAGTGATTTTAAACTTTCGACGCCGCGCTCCTGATCCGAAGGCTCGCTCACTTGCCGGCGCGCGCCATCAGCGAACAGTCGACGATCAACCGAACACGATTGTAATGGGTCCAGCGACTTCAGAGAATCTTGTACGTCATTTATTGTAAAGTACAGGCTAGAATGGGCTATAATGTACCACGCGGGTCCAGTGTGGATTGGTAGATGTCACATGTCTAGAAATTATTTGGTTCTAAGATATGGCGGTTTGCTCACGATGTTTTCCTTCACCGTTTTGAGAGAAGCGGTGATGCATAAAGTAATGTGCCTGCCTGGGCTCGAACCCATGACCTAATGTTCGTAAGTCGAGGCTGCCACCACTGGACCACCGCTGCCCTACACCTAACCCCTTGGTTACAACTAACTAATGCTAATAATAACTCCACTCAGTAAATACTACTGTTACAACAATGTTTCACAAACTAAGTATTTACTTAGTTAATTAATTATGACTGTGAGATACGCAGCATTTTGGAGTTATAATTAAAACATTGTGGTATGACTGCTGTAGCTAAAGTTAGATTCCGTTGTGTATAACTTAGTTCTTTATATTTAAATTACGTGGCACTAAGCTACTGTAAATAGGTCGCAACCATATTTTAACACTATACGAGTATGGTCATGATCAAAGGATAAACAAACATTTCAAGTAGATTGTAAAACCACCGAAAGATGATCTTTCTATCTTTCTTACAGCCCAGGCTTCTGGAACTACTTCTTTTTAACCGACTTCCAAAAAGGATGAGGTACTCAATTCGTCTGTATGTTTTTTTTTTCTTATGAAACAATCCAGGTGATACCACCAAAAAGTACACTAAAAATACCGGTATTGGTCAAGTCATTCCCGGGGAAAAGAATTACGGATAACACACATTGTAATCTTACGAGTATATCAGAACATATAATAATTAAATATTTGTACGACCTACAAGTATTTGTTCCATGTCTGGGTGTTTTTCTATCTATAATATGTATGTATTTACAAAAAAAAAATGTATATAAGTAGTTTTACTCAAAAATGCATGTAATGTTGTCATTATTTTGACAAACTTGTTTGAGCAAAGTCGACCTTGCCGGTCTGTTTCAAGGAGCGGCCGGCAAAGTTTTGCTGGCCGCTCTAACAGGCCGGCAATGTTTTGCCGGCCGCTATTTTGACGTTTCAACGTTTTAAAAAATCAATTCCAAAAAGATTTAGTACATTACTGCCGCGGTCTATAATGACTACTTTGCTGGTCGCGCTGATGATGGCCTCGAGCTAGCCTAGCTACGCTCTAGGCCTTTCAGCTTGGCCATCATTGCAGCCCTTGCTGTCCGCGCTGTAAAGGCCTCGACCTACGGTCTCGGCCTTTATGTCAGCTCGTCCATCAAGTGCTGCACGCTGACCGCGCTGTGTCGGCCTGGAGCTGCGCTACGCTGCGCTGTCGGCCATCATCAGCGCGACCAGCAAAGTAGTCATTATAGACCGCGGCAGTAATGTACTAAATCAGCCATCTCGTTACCATAACACAAGCATTAGGTTGCTTAGCTTGGGACTAGATGGCGTTGTGTGAAATGTCCAAGGATATTTATTTATTTTATTTTATTTATTTAATTATAATGTTTTAAGACAAAAGTGTCTATAAATACCATTGCTCACATTATAATATGTAGACCCAAAAAGCCAATAGAACGGGGTGAATCCTCCATTTGTCGGCCAGTGGTCGAAATCATAGTTATAAATAGCCGTCAGCGCGCACTTTTTTCACGGCAGCCTCTCGAAAACCTCACGCGCTGCATATATTCGGCGCTAACGTGAAAACGGACATAATAAATAGTGTTCTATCGACTCCAGTTCTAAATTCACAGGATTTTCAGCTATTGCACTTCCTATTTGACTTTTAACAAATCATTGCCATCAATCGCTTTGTTTTTGGAACAGAAGTTTTAATAGTCTGTGGAATAGTTGAGTGGTGAATAAGTATCTGGGAATTTACTAACATGGAAATTGCGTGACCAGTGAAGGGTTAGGGTGCGTTTCATGGCCAAAGCGCGTGTATCGTCAAGCCACACCCGTGCCGTGAGTTAGTTAAAGCGGGCATCAGGTTTATTTTTATTGCTCAGCTAAAGAACGGGTGTCTTTTCTCTCGTGTTTTTATGGACACTCGTTTTGTTTTATGTTTGCTGTCAGTTATAAAGTTAATTAAGTGAGAGTTTGTTAAAGCTTTTAAAGTCACTTTGATGAAAATAATTTCGCAGTCTGCAAAACCTAGTATTAAGTTTCTCCAACCAGTAGGTATATATACTCGTATATTTCACGTACGTCACATTTACATAGAAATAGAAGAAACGAAGCGATCGTACAAAAAATACCAAATCACTATACGCTACGTGACACGACGTCTTAAATCATGTAAATCAATGGGTGCCTTGAGAGACATGTTGTATATTTTGTTGAGCACATCAACATAAAAATGTAAACTCGATAAATTGCTCAGACATACGACGCATGCCCCTTGTTCCAGGTGAGCGAGTCAATCGGGCTGGCACGCAACTGGGGCGCCCACCCTATTGAGCGCTTGTGTAGTAACAAACAACCACGAACGGTAGTGCAGTTGACAATGAAAATCAATATGTTGCAGGGCTTTGTCACGTATATTGTGCTAGATTGAGTTTCCCTTGTAGTTTTTGGAACTATAGAAAAAGAAAAGAAAGGCTTACATAATGCTTCATACATGGTATTGATTAGATTTAAGTAGTTAATTATATTTTTGAGCCGTTTGGGGTTGTAACTCGAGGGACGTGGGGTCCGAGTGCTCACATCGTTTTTAAGGAAATTTTTAAACGCTTAGTTGACGCTTCTCATGACCCAAGGGCTGGATTTTAACTTGGCCAGAGGCTAAGCGTTGCCATACAACGTGGCAATGCCGCCAGTCTTTTGGGCTCATTACCGGCTGACAGCGTTGAGGAGCAGTATTTCGATGCCCTTTTATAGTTTTTTGTTAGTTTATATTATAGTTTTTAATTAATGTACATAATATAGTTTATTTAAAAAAAAAGTAGTTAATAAAATGAGATAGAAAAGTTTCTATAATATTTTGGTAAGACAGATAAGATTAGATTGAAGAAGTTTACTCTTGTATTTTATTTCTAGAGCCACTCTTTTAATGTTCAGCATTCAGAAAAAAGTGTGTTAACATAAGTGTTAACACACTTTTTTGTGAATGTTGGTTAACTAACAGTAATTGGTGACTATGTAAGTCCAAGACTATAAAATTTACATATTGATATGCTGAATGAACTATATGAATGAATAAATAAATATAACAATACCTGAACACAATTGTCCCACTGCTGGGCAAACGCCGCTTCTCAATCTCAAATGTTCTAATTACTGAAATTATTCACAAAAGAAAACTTTTCGTTCACATAATTGATTAGGACAACACAACATTTTATTACTACTGTTAATTGCTTCCAAAGTTCGAGCAACGTAGTCCCTCCATCCAGCTTCCCTGCCTACCTCCATACAAACAAGTAAGTACATCGGAAAAGAGTACAACTCGTCGGAAAACCAATTAAACTTGATGTTGACAGGAAATACGCGACGTCGCCGACATAGGTCACTTCCGGCGGGGAAAATTACATCCCTCATAGTTTCCAGGCCGCTCCGGGCAATGGCTACCGGAAAAATATAATCGTTAATTTTATATTTTCGGTATGTTCTATTTGTGTGAGATGAATTTGTAAAGCTTCGTACGTATGAATGTTAATTGCCAGAGCAGTGAATCTCATGAGTTAATCCAATATCCACCTAGATGGTTATCAGTTGTAGCTCACTCAGGGGGTCTAAAAAGTAAAATGGTCTCTGACTCAGTGACTACTATGAGTGGTTCATTTTATGAATTTTAACGCAATTTGATCCAATTCATTATGATAAGCTAAAGTGGCCATTTTAGACCCCCCGATGTACCGCATACGAAAAGTAAATTCGTAACCTAAAGAATGTACTGACATACATAGTAGTCATCATCTGCCTGGCTCAGTCTTACCGAATACAGGCTGAACACCAGTACATAACATTGAGTAACTGCCTAGGAAACTCTGTAGGTAATGGGACCCATCCACAGACCAACCTAGGCATGTACGGCTTAACCTGAAGCTTGAACCGAGCGGCTTATAATTGAACTAGCCACAAACTCCTAATGCTCAAAGCGGTAGTATATTAGAACCCTATATTCCAGCCATTCATGTGAAATGATTCGCAATATAACTACGTTACTTTAGGTACTATTCATACCACCAGGGTTGGCGAACCTTTATGGATCAACGTGCCATTTTTTCTAAAGCAATGTTTATGGAGACCTTGCACGTCGGACCTTTAATATTGCTTAGTCTTTATTGGCAGATTAATGAAACCAAATATTTTCACCAAAAAACTCTTTATCACCAAAAAGAAAAAACTTGACCTACGTCGTATTATGTGTCAATTCTACGTGTTAATATATAGTTAAAAATTCGTTGGTGTGCCTAAAATATTGTGTAACGTGCCATCAATAGCACGCGTGCCATCCCTTATATAGACAATACAGTTTACATGAACTTGAATACCTATGTTGTAAATTCCTCCCAGCGGGGATAGATCCTATGATTTTCCGTGCCAGTGAATTTCTACCTGTGTACTGTAATATTCTGTAGCGATCCGCGGTCAAGCAGAAGACATGCCTATTCCAGAACACTGACTTGTGGACTATTAAAAGCAGCGGTAATAATAGATATAGGAATAGCATGTAGGTATATTAACATAGCTTTGATAATCTAGTGATGGTTTATCCACGACTGATAGAGGAATTTGCATGTAGGTATATTAATATATGTCTGAGAATCAAGTAAGGGCTCGTTTACAGAGACGCCAGGCGTCGCGCAGCGCGAGCAGAAGGCTAGTCGCGTGCAATTTTATTCATTTACTGAAAGGCGGGTCCAACGCAACAAACGCTGCATTTTAAACTAACGGGCGAAAAATCGCTTCTCGAAAAATAGTCATTTGAAATCGTTACCGTTTTCATACATCGCCATGTGCTTGAATTAAAAACGAACAACGCGCCGTGCGTCGCTTCGCATCTCCGTTATTGAGGCCTAAGAATACTTACATTTCACTCATTTTAAGAGTGTCTATAGAGTTTCTTGCCTATTATTCTCAATAGAGATCAGAACAGTTATTTTGGCCTAGTAGCTATACAGTAGATTCTTCTACTTGTCTTCTTGCCCATTCAAAATGTCTGTTACTGGATTATTTTTAATACGATTAGCAGACCTAAACGACGTTCAATAAATTGCTGTCAGTGGCGATATTCAATAGCAGTTCTCAACACTGACGGCTCTTGAACGCAGTTTATACCTAATCGCGTTTCATTTATGAAAATCGCCTTCAGCACCTATTTCACATTATTGTGAAAACATTCTTTTGCTGAACTGAAAATTCTCTCGATACGCGAATGCCTTGTGGCATTAAGTCCGCCAATGTACAACGTTTGTGCATAAAGTTTACATAAATAAATAATAATAAATACGCGTAATAAGTGGGCGTAAACTCTGTTTTTACTACACTACCTTTAAAAGATCCCTTAGATCCCAAGATCTTGTCATAGCTCTTCAAAGAACAGACGTGCCAATGCATTTTCTCACCTGAAGGTAATTTTAAATCATTCTTTTTCATGAAAAACTTCAGCTCGTGACAGGAAGAAAGCTTTCCAATAAAATATATTTAACCCCGCCTCCGTCCGCTCTGGGCCGCCTACTCCATGACGTCACTTCCGTTCTACCTACCTAGCGGATGTACATGTAAATTCAGCAAGGTTAATTCTTAAATTCGTAAAATCATTACTGCACACAATAACGTCACATAATATGTATATGTTATGTTCCTCATAAATTGATAATAATTGAAAAACCCAATAACACTTTGCCCGAATGGAACCCAAGATCTCATGCTCAGCGGTCACGCTTGCAAACACCCGACCAACGAGGCAGTGACTGTACCTACATAAAATACTGAACCCATCGATTCTCGTCCAGCAATCGCTACAATCAAAAATTTAAGTGTAAAATACCAGTCTAAACTCAATTCGTTGCTGTCAGTGCCACCTAATACAAATTTAGAAGCCTATGTCAGCTATAGTAAACGCAAGCCTTGACGATAATGTTGTTGAAGATGAAAGGATAATGGAATGAGTCACGGAGGCTTTCCAGTAAACGCAAAGCGCTCTAAACGTAAAGGGGTTTATGCCTTTTAAACTTTTCATGGAAACGGTGAAGTTGAAAGAAAAATAAACGCCAACGCGAAGTTCTAAGACAGGAAGCGGAGTTGGTGTTTTTCTAATAATTTTGAATTTATAAAGTTAACAACAAAAAAAACTTTTCTTAGAAAAGCAGTAGGTTTTCCTTGAAAAGTATTTTAACCAGCCACACCTTAAATATTTTCTTGAGAGATATTGCTCGACGGTCAAGTAAAGTAAAGCCAAGTTAGAGATCCATAGGTGGCCATAACATTCTGACTCCAGGTAAGGCAATAACCACACGTTAAAGAAAGAATACCGACTCGCAGAGGAGCTAGTTAAACAGAGATATAACTAAATAATACGGTACCTACTTAACAAAAAAATCGAATTAATCCGTCAGATAGACTTAAAAAAATATTATACACGTATTTTTTTTTCACGTTAACAAACAATTAAGAATCGTCGTAATTGTTTGTTTGTAGCACTGTATCGACAGTGCTTTAAAAACTCGTGTGACGTCATATTCTAAGACATTAGTATGACATTTTTTACCGGTGAGTGACGTCACAAACCCCCACTTAAATCTTTGACGCGTATTAAATTCGTATTTTTTTATTGATTTGATAAAACAAAAAATACGTTGCTAATATTTTTCGATAATCTAACAGACTGACTACTTAGAATCACATTTTTATTAGTCAGTTCTTATTATTTGAAACATTGGTAGGTATCTAGATTTCTCAGTATTTGAATTTCTCAGTAACTATCCGGAGATTTAATTTGATCTCGGTTCATTGTATCGCCTCTTTGGGACTTACCTATCGAAATGTGGGTTGTACGTACACTTCCCACTTCGAGGAAATGAAGGCCTGAATCTATACTGCACAGACCTAGATAAAATATATCTTATTCATCATTCGCCTGCCTATAAACATATTTCTTTGTGGTTGGCCGAGCATGCTCTCCTTCTTCCATATTTGTCCATTAATCGTCACATCTTGAGTCACCTCTTTGCTGGCCATTCTTTTACAAACTCATGTATTGTTTTTTGGCCTTCCCTTGCTGTTATACCTATAGCCATCCTCATTCATACTCAATACTCGACAGTTTAAATTATGTGATATTTTATTAATTTTATAATGATTGTATTTTTTCTCCTTCACCTGGCATTATCCCAATTTTTTGGAGTCGGCGCAGTTTGTCTTGTTCATCCATACTTCTTTATAACTGCGGGTCTAAAATGGCCGCTTTATTAGAATCCACGCAGAATTATAGTATGAATCACGTTAAAAATTTCAATTTCTAAAATGGACTTTATGTCTATAATTGTAAAGTCTATTTTAAGAATTTTGAACATGATTAATATTACGATTCTGCTAAAGCGGCCATTTTAGACACCCTGGTCATTTCAGCAGTCACCTCCTTTCTAGCTGAAGGATGATATCGTCCTTCACACAGTCCATCCATCGTTTCTTTGGTCTTTCGAAACAAAAAAAAAACTGGCTAAGTGCACAGCAGACTTGCACATAAAGGGTACCATGACTTCTTCGTCGAAAAATTAGAGGTGGTGTGACACTTGCCTTTAGGAGGGTGTCAGCAGATAGGTAGATAGGGGTTCGAAATAAGAAGCGAGGTATGTTTCACTTGTCATTTACTCTCCTAAACTTCCGTGGCCGCCTCACGTCTTAATTGCAGAGGTTAAAGGTGGTAGGGTACACTGGCCTGAACCGACTCCTAAGAAGATGGTCTTCCGGCCTCTGTCAGCTGACCGCAACCAACGGTCCAGTTCCAGGATTCTGCAATGACTCCGTCGTCAAGCTCAGCGTAGGATAGGGAGGCGTCACCCTGCAGCAGGAGATCTTCCTCTAAGCGTCCTTGGGACCACAACGTGGCGAAGGGTTGATGGGTAGACCAAAAAAAATCCCTAGAGGGATTTCGCGAAGTATAAAATAGAAATTATTTAGATAATTTCGGAGCGAAGGACACAGCCGTCACCCGTGGTGCTCTCAAAACGACTCGTCATCATCCGTACCGAACTCACCCGAATCGCGAGTCCTCGGCAATGCTCGGTAAATGATCGTTTTGGAGATGCGCGGGCACATAGATGCGAGGACCTTTACAGATTAATAGTCTCGTAGGTTCCGTACTATATTAATTTAATTTTAAAGGTTTATTTAAATGTAGGTTGATTTTACAGTATTATAATAGATTAGTTTTAAAGTTTTGTGTAAATATAGTATAGTTGATTGTACATAGATTTCTTAACATTAAGCATTTTAACCTAAACTAAACTTTTAATTCGTTACTTCAAGGTGCAACGTTACAGTACCCCGCCAAAAAGCGTAGGATTTTGCGTACTAGATGCAAAATCCGACTAGCACTACTAAACTAAACCAAACTGACTAATACATACGGAATAATCTTTCATACCTCACGCAAATAGTCATCTTTCATAAAATCATCGAGTCTATTAATAATGACTTGAGACCATAACAACAGAGTAATAATTAATTATCAATAATTATACTCAATTAGTTAGTTTAAATGTATTAAAATAGCATTAATTATTTAACACATTTGAGTTTAAGTAGTAGGTTTTTGTATAAATTAAGGCTAGGATACGATAAGTTAAGTATAGAATTTAGGCTTTATAGTTGATAAATTTGATGTCTTTGATATGCCAAGAACCTAGTGGTTTACCAGACATGTCAGTAAGTTCATAAACAAGTGGAGATTTTTTACCAATAACTTTACATTTTATGAATTTCGCAGCTAATTTTTTATTAAAATATTTGTCCTTATCACTCTGATAGAAAGTTCTTTTCCAAACCACATCACCGACACTAAACTCTGCAGGTTTTCTGCGTAAATTATAATGTTGACAATTCCTACTATGAGCCTGCAGTAATAGTGCTTGAACCTTATTAAATATATTAGATAACACACCTAAGTTCTCAGCGTAGGAATCGCGTGGTTGAAAGACAAGATCTTCATCGTTTTCCGTATCAACATAGTGCGACCCACAAGTAATTAGTTCACGCCCGAATACTAGAAACGAAGGAGTAAAACCGGTTACCTCGTTAACAGAACTATTCACGGCGAATTGTATTTTAGGTATCAGCTGATCCCAAACTCGTTGGTCGGTAGTGATAAACGTTGAAATGGCGATCATTATAGTTTTGTTGTATCGCTCGACTGTGTTTACATGTGGTGAGTATTTAGGAGTAAAATGTAATTTAGGTACCTTATATTTGTCAAACATCTGTCTTAGCGTAGCACTTACGAATTGTTTACCATTATCAAGTATCACTGTAGAAGGTATGCCATGTATTAGAAATACATGTTCCTCTAGGATCTTGGTAACAATTTCAGCTGTCGCGCGCTTTATTGGAAATAATAAGCAGTACTTACTAAAGCAACAAGTCACGACTAGGATGTAGGAGTTTTGTTTTCTAGTGGTCGGTAGTGGACCTACTAGATCTACGCTAATCATTTGAAAAGGTCTAGAACATTGTTTAGGCCTACCCATTTCACCTAGGGGGGAATGAGTTTGGTGTTTATGTGCAATACAGATGTCACATGACGTGACCGCTTTTACGACATCAGCATGCATTCCAGGCCAGTAGTATCGAAGACTTAGCCGCTTGTAGGTTTTAAATATCCCAAAATGACCTGCAGTTGGTTCTGAATGGTTTTGTAAAATGATTTCTGTTCTAGAATCAGTAGGAATCACCTCCTTCCACTCAAACTCCTTATTAAGGGGATGTTTAGTTTGCATGTATCGGAATAAGCGATTGTTTTTTACTAAGTAATTAGGGAAAGACGTAGGAGAATTTTGGCAACCGTTATATATATTTAAATACCATTGATCACAAGCAGCTACCGTGTTAGGATTAGTGTCTATAGCTGCAACTTGGCATGCACGAGACAGTGCATCAGGGATGACATTATCCACACCACGGCGGTGTTTAATTTCGAAATTGAACGCTGAGAGACGAACACCCCAACGAGCTAGACGTCCAGTAGGGTTATTTAGGTTAAGGAACCACTTGAGAGCTGAATGATCTGTATATACGATAAACTTTTTGCCATTATCAAGGTAGCATCTCCAGTGTTCTAAGGCTACTAGTACAGCGAGAGCTTCTCTCTCAGTGATGCTGTAATTCCTCTCCGACCCAGTCAAGGTTCTACTTGTATAGGCTATAGGGTGTTCTACTTCATCTATAGTCTGAGTTAATAGACCTCCAACACCATAGTCACTAGCGTCGGTATGGACTTCAAACGGTAGGTCAAAGTTAGGACATGAAAGAATCGGAGCAGAGACAAGAAGTTCTTTAAGTTTTGTAAAAGATTCCTCAGCTTCGGTAGACCAAAGAAAGGGATTAGATTTTTTACTAGTGGAAGTAAGTTTGTTTAGAGGGCCAGCAATAGAACTAAATTTTGGAACAAACTTACGATACCATGACGCGATTCCAAGAAATCTCTTTACGTCTTTTTTATTTGTAGGTGTGGGGTAATTTAAGATAGTGTCAATCTTATCTGAATCGACATGTAGACCTTTTGAATCAATGACGTAACCTAGATATTTAAGTTGATTACGGAAGAAAACTGATTTTTCATAGTTTATGGTTAGATTTGCCATACTTAATTTTTTGTGAACTTTTAGAAGAAGTGATATATGATTTTCGAAATTAGAGCTTATTATGACAATGTCATCGATGTAGACGAAGACAGAGTTTTCAAACTCAGGCCCATAGAATAATGTATCGACGAGCCTCTGTTGAGTAGCAGGGGAATTTGTCAACCCGAAGGGCATAGTAACAAATCTGAAAGTACCGCGATGAGGAATATAGAAAGCAGTCTTGTTTCTATCGTCTTCTGAAATAGGAATTTGCCAGAAGGCTTTGGATAAATCGATGCTACTTAGGTATTTTGCATTATTTAAATTATCCAAAATTTCAGAAATATAAGGCAACTTGTAGGCGTCCTTTTTAGTAACCGAATTCAATTTACGACTATCTAGACAGAATCTAAGTTTACCGTCCTTCTTAGGAGTCAATAGTACAGGTGAAGACCATGGACTCTCACACTCTTCAACAACACCCAGTGATATCATTTCATCCAATTGTTCCGATAAAATACGTTGTTTCTCAGGAGAAACCCTGTAATATCTTTGCCTAATAGGTAAGGAATCACCAGTATCAATATGGTGTTTTACAAGAGTAGTTCTACCCAATCCACGTTTCTCAGTTGAAATATTTTTAAATTGTTCAATGATGTTATCAGCTGTTACACGCTGGGCTTCAGTCAATTCATTGTAGGAATGCACTACACTAGTAGATTCTGACATTGTAGTGACGTCACTATTATTGGTTGCGGCATTAAGGATAGAAATTGAATTATGAAACTTAGGAAACAAATTAAATTTAGTCCAAAAGTCAATGCCTAGTATTAAGGTTGACTTTACAGAAGGTATGACGTAAGCTTTCAATATGTGGAATTGATTTTCAAAAGTTACGGGTAGATTAATAAATCCTATAGATGTTAAATTCTGTCCACCCGCGGCTGTAAAAGTTTTGGCAGTGCCCCTATGGAGTTCAAGGCCCAATGAAACAAAATGTAAATGAGAGTTATTACCTAAAATAGTTACTGTAGAACCGGAATCAAGTAAACCGCAGAGATTTGTGTTACGTACTTGGATAGTCGCGTACGGTCGTAGATCATCCTTTGGTTTTTTATCGAAGATTGTTGTAATGAAATAGCTAGAAAAGAAGGTTTTGATTGTCAAAAGCCAGTCCTTCCAATCATTTTCATCAAAGTTTTTATTTCTATTTGAATCAATAAAATTAATATTAGGTTTCAGAGCCTTTTCACTACAGCAATCTTCACTAGCTAGTTTTTTCCTTGTGACTTCGAATGACACTTAGCACAATTAGGGTATTTAACGTCCTTTGTACCACACTTAAAGCAAATTAAAAACCTATCCGCTTTACATTGGTTCAAGGAATGTTCGGAATTACGACAGCGAGGACAATATACCGGTTTAGCCTTAGAATCGGAAGTAGTAATTGCAGCAACATCCGGCTTATCTTTAGGCTTATAAGAAGAATTATAATTATGTTTTGAGTTATTATTGTACCTATGTTGATTATAATAGCTAGATTTACCAGTACTTTGTTCGGTAGCTTTAGAAAATGCTAGGTCAGGAGCCAAAGTATCAGACGACACTTTTGGTGGTTCTCTAAATTGTGAAGTCAGAGACTGTATTTTCTCAAAATTCTTACATAAGTTTCTTAAATTTAACATAGTATTAATTGAATTTGTATTTGAAGCCAATACACTAGAATAACATGGTCTTATGTTATGCATTAAGATATCTAGTTTCTCTTGTTCAGATATATTTTTAGTTAGTCTCGAAAACAATTCAGATATTTTAGCAAAATAAATAGTTATGTTCTCCGTATCACCCTGTGTTCTGTTACGTATCTCAGACAATAAGCGGTAGTCGTAATCAAACTGACTGAAATCCTCTATTAACAAAACTATCAACTCATCCCAAGTAGTAACTGTATCTCTAATACTACGGTACCAATGCAACGCATCGCCTGTGAATATTTCCGTAGCATACATTAACAACTTAATAGAGGGTATATTGCGCGCAGTACTATACTCGTTTACCCTCTGCACGAAAGCGTGTACACAAGATTTACCGTTATATCTTAGTTTTTGTAGTTCACCAATGTGCGAGCGGTCGCAATACGTCGATACGTTAGGTATGGTATCCACAGCTGTTTGAACACTCGCAACAGGCTCATAGCTAGGGTTAGCAGATGTATTAATTGAATTTATTTTATTAATTAGGGACGTTAAATTTTTTGACAGAGACTTTACTTTATCAGAGTGTTTAGAATCCGAGCAATCAATTCTTTTTATGCGGTGGTACACATGATTACATAACGCTTTAGTACGTTCGAAAAGATTGGAATCAAACTTATCCTCTAAAGATTTTACACGAGTCGTAAGTTCGTTCATAGAAACACCAACGCCAGAAATATCGACATCCGGTTCGATTCCTGATTCGCAAATATCAGAGGTAGGTATAATAGGTGTTAATTTATTTATTTGTTTACGCAGTTCGAGTACGGTTGATGCAGGTTCTTCGCCCCTAATGAGCACTTCATACGTTAGTTCGTTTTTGTTGAGAACAAAAAATTTTATAGGGTACGTTTCCATGTTTACCAGAGGTTTGAAAAAAAATGAACACAATGTAAGAATAGACTATGAAATGATTTAATTTGATGTTCTTTACAAATGAAAGTGTACTAACTACCTTTTACGATTGGTGACAAGATGAAATGAAAGAAATAGAAGAATGAATTTGAAAGAAATGGAAAACTAAGAAGATTGTAGCTGTGCGAACTGTTACGTATAACAAGATTGCTATTCAACGTAAGAAAGGTTTTCAATCTCCTTTTTTTTTTTTTTTTTTTTTTTTTTTTTACTAGTGTAGGTACTGGGTGAAACACAATTAAACAGTTATAACTTTGTCACAATTTAGTGTAAGAATTAATATGACCAATACGTAACAGTTAACAATTACCTGACACTAATAGGCATGGAAATGGAAATGAATGAGAAAGATAACAGTTAATGTATAAGAAAGTACGTACCAGTTCGCTTTGCGTAGAATGTCACCTTCACGTTCACAGCAACAATGTAGGTAGGTAGATTGAAGCAACAGCTGTATTTCAGGGGAAAAAAAAATCAAGACGTGATTAGGCCACTGGAAACACACGTTGAAGGCGCCACTGTGACACTTGCCTTTAGGAGGGTGTCAGCAGATAGGTAGATAGGGGTTCGAAATAAGAAGCGAGGTATGTTTCACTTGTCATTTACTCTCCTAAACTTCCGTGGCCGCCTCACGTCTTAATTGCAGAGGTTAAAGGTGGTAGGGTACACTGGCCTGAACCGACTCCTAAGAAGATGGTCTTCCGGCCTCTGTCAGCTGACCGCAACCAACGGTCCAGTTCCAGGATTCTGCAATGACTCCGTCGTCAAGCTCAGCGTAGGATAGGGAGGCGTCACCCTGCAGCAGGAGATCTTCCTCTAAGCGTCCTTGGGACCACAACGTGGCGAAGGGTTGATGGGTAGACCAAAAAAAATCCCTAGAGGGATTTCGCGAAGTATAAAATAGAAATTATTTAGATAATTTCGGAGCGAAGGACACAGCCGTCACCCGTGGTGCTCTCAAAACGACTCGTCATCATCCGTACCGAACTCACCCGAATCGCGAGTCCTCGGCAATGCTCGGTAAATGATCGTTTTGGAGATGCGCGGGCACATAGATGCGAGGACCTTTACAGATTAATAGTCTCGTAGGTTCCGTACTATATTAATTTAATTTTAAAGGTTTATTTAAATGTAGGTTGATTTTACAGTATTATAATAGATTAGTTTTAAAGTTTTGTGTAAATATAGTATAGTTGATTGTACATAGATTTCTTAACATTAAGCATTTTAACCTAAACTAAACTTTTAATTCGTTACTTCAAGGTGCAACGTTACAGTGGGACATTAATTTTACCACTTTCGAAGTGTCTATCTATCAAACTATTGAACTGATAGACTTCTTTTAGGTTTTCCTGGAATCTATAAGTGTTGAACTAATTTCTGTATTATTTTCAGAATTTTAGGCGGATTTTTGGAGATAAGGGGGATGATCACACAGACAGACAGACAGACTCATGAGTGAAGGGTTCCGTTTTTTCCTATATCCGGAACCGTATCAAATCAGATATAACTAGAAAATCCTTCCACTTGACTTCATCCACTATTAAAAAATCCTAAACCCATCTGCGCTCGACAGTTACACGGCTTTTTTCGATAACCCTGCAATTTCGGGGAGCATGCAATCAATACGACAGCCGTTCGGAGGTGATTGCTGTTTTCAATCAGCCGGGTTATATGTATGGCTGCAGGAATACCTACGACATTTTTCTGCGGTCGTATGAAATTGCATGCGGTTGGAGGAACGAGTATATTTGAGCAGAGTGAAATGAAATTCAGCGTTTAAGGAAAGTAGTTTTGTGTGGGTATGTGTATGTAAAATTGTTGTTGAAATGTTCTTGGGAAATTCTACGATAAATTTCTTAAGTGCATGCTGAATTTAGTCGATTGAAGTGATTTGAATATCAGGGTTTATAAATTCCTGTAGAGTGCTACAAAGATCTTAAGACGCTCGTTATACGTTAAAACATTTTGAATTTTGGCGGCGTTTGTTCCAGTTTCAAAACATACTTGTACTGCTTGAAGTACCTAGATGTTGCATCGGTAAAATTTTACGTAAAATCCAATATGTAGTCTTTATAAAACAGTAATCCTACTTTATTATTAGCCTCCCATCTCTAGAGACTTTGTTAGTAAGCATCTCTATAAAACGATACTGCTAGCTTTAATATTGAACTATTATTGAATAAGATAGAAGAAGCGAAAGCTTCCACTTTACGACAGCATGAAGTATACAATTTCATAAAACTACCCACATCTTCATAAAATAATACCCGTAGTGCTTTTCATTTAGTTTGTCGACGAGGAATCGGCTTGGCCCGCTCAAAAAAAAACTTTATGTCCATGCAATAAAAGCGGAAAGAATATTATTCGTTTTTTTGGTTCGGCTTACAAGACATAAGACTAACTGTCTGGGTTCATTGTGGTGTCAACACCACAATGAACGTCGTCTTATGTCCTTTTGTGCCTATTGGCCTTGTTCTGTTCGGTCTCGTGCTGATATGGAGGGAATTATGGAAATAATGATTTTCCTACTCCTCTGCTATTCTTTTCTGATTAATTTCGTTGCGGGATCCAAGACAGTTAAATAGTTTATCTAGGACTCAATAAAAAAAAAATCACTTCGAACTAAAAGCGATGATACTTGAACGGTTAATGCCGATTCCTCGACGATATTGCGGTCTCTTGGACCGAGGTGTCCTGTACAAAGCAGACGCATTCTCGTAATGCCGAGTAAGTGAACAATGCACCTATTGAATTAAAACTATTTGCTGCCATTGTGAACGTTAAATAACGCGGGATATTAAATTTTATCACGCAATGGAATGGTGGAGGATTTATTTCAATCATATTGTTAACGTGTCTAGGACTCTAGGTACTAGAATATGAAGCGACGTTTCATGAAATTTTATATGTTTTAACTATCACGCCTGTACGCTTCAAGGGATGTACTTAATAGTACATCTATTCAGTTATTTTTAAGTCCCATGTAATAGGGGTCAACCGTTTGCCATCAACCAGTTCCAATAGGGTATTTCACCAAAAAATCTAATTAGTCAGTTAGATTTTCAAAAAAAAAGGGACACGTATTTTCTTTTTTCGTTTAAACAAAAGATGAAGACGATACAGTGCTCTGAAAAGTCTGTCAAGTCGCATGACGTCACAAGGTTAGTACTTTTTTACCCACAAAGTGACGTCAAAAGCCCGGGGTCATGATCTTTGACACGTTATAGTACATCCGTCAATTTTTATTAATTTCATAAAACAAAAATGACATGTCCATTATTTTTTGAAAATCTAACAGAAGGGCTAGTTAGATTTTTTTAGTGAAATACCCTATTGCAGACTCCGTGACAGCTACTAAGAAATTCCTGATTGAAAAACCCAATAACACTTTGCCCGACCCGGGAATTAATCCTAGGACCTCATGTTTAGCAGTCGCGCTTGCCACTACTAGACCTACGATGCAGTACCTTAACTTCTATAAATCCTAAAGTGTCAGTAGGTAAAGTCACGAGCAATAGTATGGAAACATTTGGCAAAGTACAAACGCGAATATCTCGTAAAATATAGATTGCAACTTTGAGATATGTCCTGGTTTTTGATAAAATGGGTTCCAGAATATTACAGTTTCGCTATGTAACATGAAAATTAAACCAATACAGTAGCTGAAAATTGCTTGTAAACGTTGTTAAGTGTATACATATCGATACTGCTGACTGTACCTATGATTATATTCTTGCGTTTTTATTTGCCGCTGCCTGTTCGCAGCCTAGAAGTTTAACCTGGAGTTATCGATTCCTTAAACAAGCATTCTAAAAATAACGCTAAATCCCGGATTAAACTCTTAAAACTTCACATGTTCCCAACAGAATCTTCAAAGTTTAAAACTGGAATCTCGTAAACTTTGCAAGTCTTCTTATTTGTAATTCCGTCCGAAAAATTTCCGTTGGTTTTCCGCGCATCGTCAATAACACTAGTGCGGCGCCGACATCATATTGCGATGCACGAGCCAAGCGAGCGGAGCGTTCGTTCGGAAATTGCATCGTGATGTTTTGCTCGTTTTTCCCCTCACTCGATGGCACCGAAACGCGCTAATTGCTCGCAATCTATTGCTTTTTAATGTGTTTGCAGCAATCGGGAGCTTTATTTTCGATTATTTTTTGTACGCCGAGTAAACGGTGACAATAATTTGAATTGCAAAGGATTTTTTGTTCGAACAATTCGCGTTGGGATTTTGTAATTGATGTGCTGTTTTCACCGTTTTATTACGGTGTTTTCGGAATGTGTCAATGTTGCTTCATTGTTTAAGGTCGTCATCATTCTCTTGCCCATATCCCGAAAGGGTATTTCACAAAAAATCTAATTAGACCGCCAGACAGATTTCCAAAAAAGAATGGCCATTATTTTTCCTTTTTCACATAAACAAAAGATGAAGACGATACAGTGCTTCGAAAAGTTGTGTCAAGTCGTGTGACGTCACAAGGTTAGTACTTTTTTACCCACAAAGTGACGGCAAAAGCGTTTTATTTTCGTCAATTTCTCTTCAAACACGTATCTAATATTTTTGGATAATCTAACAGACGGACTTATTAGATTTTTTTGGTGAAATACCCTATTTATTTGAGGTCGGCCCAGTATGTCTCCTTTTTCCATACTTCCATGTTTGAGAAGGGTGTGGCTGTTGAAAATCTCCTTGGTATTTTATAGTTGTCTATTTTTGATGTTATTTTGTTTAAAAAGGTTTTTTTTTTTTTTTTTTTTTTATTCTTTTATTCAATAAAAGGGGTTTTTATCCACACGGATATGCCAACCCCATCGTACCTTATGGACTAAATATACACATTTAAGGGATACTACTATGCATTAGAAAGGTAATCACTGATTCGACATCTTCACTAAGCCACACAACCTCTTTGCAATTGCTGATGTAGGGTTTGCTAAAATGTTTTGTATCAGCCCAACGTCCAGAGTGTTTAATTTCAATTCTCTAATCAGTGATTCCCTTTCATTCTTGCTCCTAACACACTCCATCAGCAAATGTTGCACATCTTCAATTTTGTTGCATATTTCACAGTTAGGTGATGCGACCTTTTTCATTAGGAAAGCAAACTTTGCCGACGGATAGTGTCCAGAACGTAACCTTAGTGCTAACTTAATATAGCTTCTACCCAAACTTGTATCCTCGAACCAAGGCACGCGAGGAAGCTCGTTTTGAATGACTTTGTACCAAATGCCTTTCTCTTTAGATACTTCGTCAAAGTTGTTCCTCCATCTGTCAAAACAAGTCTGTTTAAATTTGGAGCAATATTCCCAATAATCTGGTATGTATCTATTTTCGCTACCCATGTCTACTGCAAGCTTTGACAGACGGTCAGCCTCCTCGTTGCCTCGTAAACCTATATGTGCTGGAACCCATTGCAACATTACTCTACACTCGTCCTTGTTAATATTATTAATTAACTTGAGGATATCGTAGGCTATCGATGCACCTCTGGCACCAGAGACGCATCGAGCCACATGCTGTATGGCACTTCTGCTATCAGTAAAAATAACTACATTGTTAAGCTTTTCACTAACTGCATAAGCCACTGCTTGATATATTGCAATGAGCTCCAGAGACATAATACAGACAGTTGCATCAATTTTATAACTAGCCTTATAACCTGTATTTTGGCAGAAGAAAGCGGCTCCACATCCATTTACACTTTTAGAGCCATCTGTGAAAATTTTACACCAATCACTGTATTTGTCACCTAATTCTGATATCACTTCATGAACCAATACATTGGGATTATAATAGTTTTTTGATTGCTTGATGCATTTCAAATCCGTTCTAATGGCCTCTCTAATTTGTATAGCAGAAACCCAAGTATCTAGGGAAAACATTTTAGGGATGTCCGCAGAAGTAATTTGTAGTTGCCCCACTTCAATAAAAGTGGTAGCTAGTAATGGTTTCTTTTTATTTGACCAGTAACTATAATGACTAAGAGAACTTAATTCTGAAATTGTGCTTAAACATATACTATTAGACCATGAACGTAATTTTAATAAATACTTAAATGCAAGATATTGACGTCTCACAAACAGTGGTGGTATGTGAAGTTCACTTTCCATCACATGGATTGGGGTACTCCTTATGAAACCTCCTACTACCCTAAGAGCTTGATTTTGCAGCTTATCTAATTTTGAAACATGGGTCTTTGCACTGGAATCATACAAGTAGCATGCATAATCAATACGACTTCTTACTAACGCTATATATAATCTGCGTATGTGTTTTGTATGGACACCCCATGAAGACCCTGCAAGTACTTTTAATAAATTTAAGAATTTAGTACATTTATTTGTTATCTCATTGACATGTTTACGCCAGTGTAAACTTCTGTCTAACCATATACCTAAATACTTGACACAATCTAATAGTAATAACGGTTGGTCATTCACTTTTAAGGAAGGCAATATTTTTCTTCGACCCCTACTAAAGACACAAAAATTGGATTTTGTTGGTGATAACGTCAGTCCAATCTCACCCATTAACGTTACTAAAACGTTTAACGCATCTTGAATATTACGTTCAGAGGTTTGAATGTGTTTGTCACTTGTATAGATTACAAAATCGTCCGCATATTGCGATATCATCACATTTTGTATCTTACGACAGATTTGATACGTAACTAAATTAAATAATAATGGGGAGAGAGGGTCCCCTTGAGCCAATCCTCTATTAGTCCATCTAACGCCAAGACCTTCACTGTTAAATGACTTAATTCGTAAGTGCCTTTCATTCATAAAAGACCAAAGGTAAATACAAATTCTAGACCCGGCCTGAACCTCATCCAACACCTTAGTAACCGACTCGATTGAAACGTTGTTATACGCGTTTTCGATATCCACAAAACATGCCAATGTAGAAACATTTTTAGTGAAGCCAATTTGGATGTGAGAAACTAGTCGGGATAGTGAATCTGAACAGGACTGTAATTTTCTAAATCCTACTGTATTTGGGGACAGAAGTTTGTGTTTTTCAACGTACCATTCTAACCGTTTGCAGATCATTAAATGGAATGTTTTACATGCACATGAAAGAAGCGAAATAGGCCTTAATTTAGTGTCGCTGTTCTGTGAGTTTGCACCTTTGGGTATAGGGATAATTTGTATGTCTCGCCATTGGTGGGGTACGGTACCAGATTTAAAAATGTCATTGTATATTTTGAGTAACAACAGCTTTCCACATTCCGGTAAGTTGTGTAACATTGAGTAGGATATGCCATCTTGCCCCGGGGCCGAATCCTTTTTTTTAATACAACTATCTAGTTCCTGACTAGTAAATTCAGCTTCTAAGCAATCATTTTTTGACTTAAAGTTTGGGACCAGATTAGAAGCATACTCCGGTGAAAGTGAGCGTAACAACGTAGTTTGGTTTTCAATGGGGAAACATGGTCCTTGCTGTTTAAAACCTTTCATCCATCTCATACGACGCCACATCTCTGGTACCGTAGTCACTTCATCAATAGAATCACAAAATTTTTGAAAACTGCCGTACCTCGCCTTCTTAATTAAAGATTGCGACTCTAAGGTTTTGGATTCCAATTTGTTTAAATTTTCAGGTGTGGGATTTTTACGGAAATTTGACAATGCTAACCGGCGTTGTGCGACTATTTCTGATAATTTTGAATTCCAATAATTTTTTGTCTATTTTTGATGTTATTTTGTTTAAAAAGGTGATTTGTCAGTTGTCTTTGATTCACCACGTTGTTGAGAATACTTCTACTTGCATATTAGATTTTTATTGCCATTCTTTAGTTTTATTCCACCTCACCTCATAGAATCCCATACAGTCCATTCCTTTCGTCAACAGTGGCCATATTAAAGAGTACAGTTATTTTTATTTTTCGGATCAATTTGCGTATCGATTATTGCACCAGCAAGCCTGAGACATATTTCTCAACGGCTTGTATAGATAAGTCAGAGGTCCATAGGCGGCCAAAAAACTCTGATACCAGGTTATGCACAGCCACACGATGAAGAAGAGGAAGACCAAGTTGGTCCAATGGTCCATTTTCTATCAGTTTGATGATTAAGGATCGTCAAACTGAAACACTGCTCACATTCTTTAAGACCACGGATTCCTGCTTCACGTTGTTGTATTCATATAATTTATATGTGCGATTCTCCTTATAGCCGGAACTTCAATAAATCGTGCAGTATTTCGTGCATCGTCTCAAGAGGCTGCCTGTCTCAGCCAAGTATGTCTGTATGTCTGTAATCTATGGCCGATGCAATCTGCTGTAAGTGGTATGCACGGCATGTGTTCAGCATTGATTGGTGCTATACAGAGATTTTACTCTCTCTGTATGGAAAGCAAGACATCTGTATGAGTTTAAATAAAGCTTAAAGGATGTAACACATTCCACTTTCCTGTCTAAAGAACAAATGCTTATTAAATACTTGAGAGTTAATTACCACAACCATTAGTTTTAACTGGATAAATGAACGTAGTTTATGAATACGTATTGTATAACAAAGATAGCTTAGTGGTAAGTACGACTGTCAGACTGACATGTCATAGGTCTCCAGTTCGAACCCAAGACACGCACCTCTAATTAATTAATATTAATTAATCTTGTATGTCTTTATAGGTCCTCAATTAATTGTATAAGAATTAATGTGTAATGTAATGTAAATTTTAACTTAACCAATAATATTGGCATACTGTATAATAATATAAATATTGTACACCCCATGGCATGTTACAGTGATACAAACAAAACTATTTGTAAGATCTTAGGTTTACCTGTAACAAACAATAAATAAATGAATTATGTTTTTTGGATTTATGTGCGTATTGTATAATAGGGATGTTACTGACTTAAAAAATATGATTCTAATTATTCCGTCTGTTAGATTATCGAAAAATATTGGATACGTATTTTTTGTTTACGACGAAGATAGAACGCGTCTTTCTTAATTTCTTTCAGAAAATGACGACACACTAGTTTTAAAATCACTGTATCGTCTTCATTGTTTGTTTAGGTGAAAAAAGAAAAAATTACGTGTCCAATATTTTTTGGAAATCTATCTGACGGACTAATTAGATTTTTTTGTTAACTACCCTATTGTTACTAGAACTCTGACACCAGGGTAGGCATTATCCACACGGAAAAGATTTAGAAAAGATTACGTATCGTGTAATCCACTGAGGTGCTTGACTTGGTCAGATAGGCAGTCGTTCCATGTAAAATACTGGTATTTGTCTGCATCCGGATAGACTGGAAGCCGACTTCAAGTTCCTTAGTTGGGAAAATGTCTATAGGCAGCTAATGATGATGACATAGTTGTGTGTTTAAGCTTCACATGGTTTCTTAAATAAAGATAACTTTAGCAAAGCAGCAAGTTTAATGTACATTACATAATATTAAGCTATTAACTACATACAGTGTTCAAATACGAGTCGCTTGGAAGAAGCGATGTTCGTCGGTAACGAGCCAACGTTGCCGAGAATGGAGCGATTACGCGTAGAGTAAACGTCGCCTTTATAAGTGTATTCGGTTTTGTTGTGTGCTTTAAAATGATACGAATATTACGTATCATATGGTAGTTGCGAGTATGTGTACTTGGGTAAATGAAGCAAGAAGAAAGGCTCAAACATTAGGTAATTGGTTTTTATTGCGAAATGTAGTCTAGTTCAATTATTTACAAAATAATAAGGATTTAACCGTAATAATATAATTCAGCGTTCGCTAAATTTGAGCAATCACTGTACCTATAATTTCATTTCATTTTTCATTGTTTTTTCTTTTTGAATCAATTGTCTAATTAATAAAAACTAAATTAAAATTAATTTACTAATTAACTTAACCTAGTGTTAGTAAATTACAAAATTGCAATACGTTTATTTGACGACATGGACGTCTGCGTACAAATGTCTATCCGCCCAGCGTCTGATAAATGGTTCAGTTATGTCAGTTTTGTCTGCCCGTGTAGCTTGAATTATATAAAATACGTTAACATAATCAATAATTAAAGCAAGTAAACACATTTAATTTTTTGTCTAAAAATATTGAAATCTCTGCACAACGTAAATTACTTATTGATTTTCTTGAACTTACCACCCCTTTAAGACTAAAGTCACGATACTTATCCGCTACAGTACCAGCTGGTTCTAATTACCCCTTCATGACACCATTACACAACCCCGTACCTACTCGTTGCATTACTTATAACTTCACCCCCCAAGTACTTGGCACAATGAATCATACCCCTAGTCTAGACAACTGGTAGTCTGGTATTGATCACTACCCCCTCTGCCGGTGACACTACAGCAATGAATCACCGATAAACAGATTATGGGTAAATACCCCGTCGTTTAATTGCACCCGCAGTTGTAAATTTAATTTTAATGGGCTTTTGAGTCGAAGTTCTTGTTGGGGTCGATAAAGTTTTGTACTTTTTAGCGTATGACTCAGAATATTTCTGTTTTAAATACCTTTGGGGGAAGGTATTTTAAATTAGAAGTAGTTTTTTTTAGGTACTCTCGGTAATCTCAGAGGTGTTAAGCAGAGGTGTACCTAGTAGTAGACCTACATTTCGCTAGCTATGTTTAAGTCCTATGTACGATTTCAAGTAAGTCAATGTAAGTAATAGAGGGCGAGCTTAATTCCATCCACAGGGCACAAATCCAGAGTTACTATCGTACTCGAGAGATATTTAATGACTACTTAAGACGTCACTTAGTAAATGTTTGACATATCTTTGTACGAAAAATCTCTCGAAACTATTACTAAGTGATGGCCTAACTAATCATTAAAGCTCTCTGACTGCGGCAGTTAGTGGGTGTCTACTGAAAATTCTACATGAAAAACTCGATAATACTTTCCACGACCCGGCAATCGAAACCAGGTCCCCCTTCTCAGCAGTCGCACCATTGGATCAACGAGGAATTAACAATAGAACATCATAGACAAACTCACAAAAGTGTCTTTTGTAGAACGCTACATCCTTTGTGTTTGTGTTAACACTCGTGGTCTCTGCATCCTACAAATATAAACATCAAATAGCAACTCAGCGGCTTGTAAACCTACTGGAACTCGCATTTATGCTGTTGCCATCCATCTTCCCGACATACTCCCTTCCTCACATGACTTCATCCACAAAACGTCACGCTATGACAAATATCGTCTAGACGGGTGAATGGTCTATTTGTTGAGGGGAGTTATACCTAGATCTAGGTACACTCAGTCATGATTACGGTTATTAGCCCTGGCAAATATGAGTGGAGCTATTAGGTAGCTATATGAACAAAGCTCGCAAATATGTATAGCGTAGTGTGTTGCTGGGGAGTGTTCGTGAAGTGTGAGGAGAATCGTTGATTTACATTGGGTCTTGAATGTTTAGGGAGGTCTTTCCTACCGCTGAGCAAAGGCTTCACTCATGTATTTTTAAGTCTCGAGCAATTTTTTTCTTTTTAATCCCACCTTTTAACACCAATGCTTTTATAATGCTGTTAGTTGTTCTGCCGCTTTACATTTACCGACACTAATATGTATACACCTAAACACGCAGCAAATTCTAAAAGTGTTTTTCTGCTACTCCATCGATTGTCATCTTATATCGTCACGGACATAGCATTCCCTCTCTCAGAAAGGAGGCCTGTATCGCAGCAATGGGAACATTTACTTATAGGATTGATGATGATATTGCGAAGTAAAGTAGAAATGGTTGTGTCACGAGAAAATTGAGTGTTGAATTTTGCTACGTGTATAAAAATTGGTGCTCGTGATTCTACATCGGTATCATACGCTTCCATGCCCAGACATCTGGCAAAAAAGGTTCCTACCCCCTCGAATTCTGTTCAATTAACCTTTTAATCATGGCACTTTTCACTTATGGCCACTATAAAGGAGCCCCTAGTCTCCTCACCAAGATACTTAAGTGCAATGAACCCCGACAATAATGTACAACACCTCTCTGAGTATTACACACGCCCATCCGCTCGGCTATAATGTAATCTGACTGCAGAGATAATAAGATGAAAGCACTCATCACTCGCTTGCCTCATTTACTTGTGCTCAAGGTAACATCCCTTTCTTGAGAGATTCTGAGGGATTTGGTATGGCTGTTCTGTGTGTTTAGTGGGTAATAGCTGTACTTAAATGGGGTATACAGCTGGTTGGATTGAGAAAGACAGTGTAGTGTTGTCGTGTTGTTTATTGTATTGTCCAATTTCTTGTTTTGGTGGTTATGCTTGTTTCTACTAATTTTCATATTAAAGTACTTGATTTGGTTCTCCATTGCTGCAAGACATATAGTTACATTATCTATTCAAATCATTTAGCAAATGAAAGTCGCAATTACAATGGTTGTCACTCCATATAAACGTCTACAGGTAATCAGCCTGTTCCGGTTTCAGCTTCATCTAGATGGAAGCCAAACCCAACATAGTTGGGAAAAATCTAGGCCGATGATGGTTTAAAAAATTAAATCCCAAATGTGTGTCTACTTCTCAACAAATTCAATTAAAGCTGAGAACTAACCACTTACATTTAAAATTAGGTAACCCGCAAACAACTCCATAAAAAATCTCTAGGAATATAATAATAATAATATATAATAAACTGCCAAACTGTCGTATTACTTATCCCTAACAAGTAAAAGAGGATAAGTAAATTAACAACTGAATTTAATAAAGAGAAGGGGTAGAAAATACAGTGATAAATAATATATAATAATAAATCTCTATAATACAAGTATCGACATCTACATTACCTACATATGATATGATCAACAGCGGTACGCTCGATGGCGTATCCAAACGCGGCGTATTGTTAGATACGCCGATACGTTTCATACGTGTGGCGATGACACTTTGACAAGCACCTGACGCCGGTCGAATATTTATTTTGCGAATATAACGCCTGTTAAAATCCTCGGCTCCGAGAGTGTTTGCTCCAAAAATAAGCCATGTGAAAACGTGAATATTTAAATAGCATGGAACTCTCCTATTTGTTGTTTGGATGAATCACGTAATTGTTTTCGCAAATTAACTGAATTAATTTGATGGATTGTGTTGATGAAGATGGCAGTTTTCGACCTGTCATTTATGGTGTTTATATTTTTATAAATACACAAACCGCAGTTTTTGAGTACACATTGAATTAAATTTGAGCCTTAATTGTTTGTTGCTCAAGATACGCGTAATTTTAATTTGTACCTAACTGTAGTTTTGCCGTGGAAAAGTTAATTGATATCCTGATTCGAAACAAAATAATCACGTTGCTTTTCGGCCTATACTATAACATTGCTTCAACGGTATCTAACCTATCACACAAAATCCCTGCAAGAGATTACGCGATGCCCAATTAACCTAACAGAATAGAAACAGAAGCAGTCCCAAAACATTATTTAAACAAAAGCCACCCTTTGTTGAAACGCACGTATAGGTAAGTACTCGAAATTTCGGCACAATTTGTTCTCGAAAACTCGGCAAATCCGGGTTTAGTTACTAATTTCGTTACAGTGAATGTAATCGATCCGGTATTCCACGTATCTTCAGTTTATATGCGAAATCCAGCTACCGTTGCCTTGTTAAATTCCTATTCTGCACTGAATGTAACATTAGTTTGGTAGTGTTGCCAGTTCACGCCGGGCCGAATGTGCCAGTATTATCGGCGTTTAGTTTTCTCATCACGTACTGCGTTAGTGCAGCACTAGTTTGAAAGCTACTTCTGTGACCTCATACAGTGTACATCATACAGTGTGTACGTATTATTCAGTGCTAATACCGAAATAATCGTTGCGTTCTATGGGCCATACATATTTCATACGGTAATATAGTGGGTGTCCGCATTGATGGTACATGTACATGTGAAAGTTTGTGAGAATGGATGTGTGGATGTTTGTTACTCTTTCACGCATAAACGGCTGGACCGATTTGGTTGAAATTTGGTATGTAGATAGGGTATACCCTGGATTAACATATAGGATAGATTTTTATCCCAATTTTATGATCCGTGGGATAATTTTCGAGTTGTAGCGGGTGAAGCCGCTGGCAACAGCTAGTACCTATCTTATGAAAATGTCAACGCCGGAACATTACGGAATATCATCAAGCTCAGTCAAGTCTTTTAGCAAGTACCTAGATATCAGTTCAGTCTAACACTTTCCACTACACACAATCACAACTACAACATACTCTCATTTGTCTTTAGCGTACCTGCAATAAAAGCAAAAGATATTGCGGCCCCGCGTCCCCTTCCATCTTTAATCTTATAAGTACAACAAGACGGAGCTATTACCTAGATGAGTTTCACATTCGCTAAACAGTAGTTCTGTACCAGACTGGCTCCACCGCAATGCAGCCAAAAACGGTCGCGACCTAGATACTCGGATATTCGGATACGCGGATATAATAGACGATGATCCGAATTGTGAATGCGTCCCACGCTCCACTTGATAGTGTTTCATAGAGTGCGTGGGATACGTTTTTTTTTCGTTAGAGGATATTTTTCGGTGGAAATGTGAAATAAAACTTTTTGTCGTTCCGCATAAATGTCAAAGCGAATTCACTGGAATCGGAAAGGTCATTCATTAAGTACATGTCGATTGTGGCCATGTTTTCAATAAAATAAACTATTATAAATTCTAAAAGCTGATATGAGTTTAGCGTTTAGAATTTATAATAGTTTATTTTAATAAAACTACACTACAATAATGTATTTGACACAACCTATGCGCCATTCCAGTCTTATCCGAGAGGTCAAAGAAATAAAACGTACCCCTACACAATAAAATAAATAAAGAATCAAGATAATAAAAACAAATAACAATAACACTAAAACATTTACGTCACTAACGGCGTCCACACGACTGACCCACATAAAGGGATTATGATTTGGACATATAACGTTGATGATCCGCATTGTGCATGAGTGTCACGTCCAACCTGCGGATACCGCGGATACTGCGGCTCATAGTCACTGCACTATGCAAGAGGTTCTGCGCAAAAAGTTTTATGATATTCTCATAATAGAATATTCTACGGTATGACACAAAAAAAATCTGTTAAAAAAATCTGTTCTCGTTCTTGTCTTGCGGTAAATCTCAGCTGAATAAAGCTGTATAATGCAGTGGTTTTTTTAGCAATATCTTACTTACATTACTAGATATTTCTTCTTTAAGGTGGAAGCTCACATCTGGCCCGCGAAATTCTAATTTTCTTACGTTTTTGGCAATTTGCAGGCCAGTGCTTGGTTGTATGTTTATGAAAATTTGATTTGCGACTGTAAGACGTATGAAGTTACCGAATTATAACCATCAAAATTATCAATACAACCCTCCAAGTTCATTTTCATGTCAAGATTGATTTTTGCATGTAAAAGTCATTCTTTAGTAATTTAGTCGTCGTTCTTTAGTAGTTAGTAATTTTGATGGTTATAATTCGGTAACTTCATACGTCTTACAGTCGCAAATCAAATTTTCATAAACATACAACCAAGCACTGGCCTGCAAATTGCCAAAAACGTAAGAAAATTAGAATTTCGCGGGCCAGATGTGAGCTTCCACCTTAATGTCGTTGGCTATGCATAGTTGATTAGTCATATTTCTTCTGTCTGTTCATATTATCATAAGATAGTTATTACAATGGACATTTTCTTAATTTTGTTGCCAATAATTTTTAAACACAACGAAAACGCTCATAAAGTCGAGTTCATGAACCCGATATAAGCACAAAATATGTACCTACATTTATCATGTACACAAACGTGACGTAATGTAAATAATAAACCGCTAATGATCCTCTCGTATTGCGAGTCTGATCACGTGCCAATTATGTGGCACTCGCGGCTCTAACTTCATATAGAAACGATATGTGAGGACTACTGAATTTTACTGAATAATATGTTCAGGAAATTCAGCAATACAAGCAGAGGTGTTGAAATTTTCTCTTGGCTCTTTTCTTTATAAATCTTCATGCTCTCCTGAATTGCTGTCATTTTTAGGGCCAAATTTTTATTCTTACCGAACTCTTGCTTGAGTCATGAAGGTATCTATAGTAGGAAGGTAGCAAAAATTATGTTTAAATACATAATTTTGTACAACAATTTTAAGATATTTAAGTATATCAAACGATATTAGTATCGTTTCATATTGTAAAGCTTCTATATATACGGTTCTCTATCTATAAGATCAATACGGCCACTCCGTCCATATTGACTTAGGTTGTATTGGCACATCACAAAGCTTCCTTCTCCCGAACAAAAAAGTGATACATATTTTCCGTTTCGATACCTATATAATAAAGAGTCTCTAGAGCATTCTCCGATGAAAGGTGAAAGTAAAGAGGGATGTGTACTTATTTTTAGATCGAGTGACGTCATTAATGTAGGTACCTATATTTATAAGGTTGGTACTTCTGATACTGACGCAATCGGCTTCCATGCTTTCAGAGAAGTATTAAATCTAATAGTAGATCTCGATTTTCTTTTTTTTTTGTTAGCAATAATCAAGACAAAAATAACAGATGTTGATGTTTGGATAGAGATTTACCAAGATCATTATCATCTGCCTAGCCTTTTACCAACCATATTGGGGTTGGCTTCCAGTCTTACCGGATCGAACTTAATATCAGTATTTTACATAGAATGACTGCCTAGCTACCTGCTTTATTCTGGGTAATATTATACAATATCTCTTTGGTAAGGCAGATTATCGTTCTGATTTTCGGGTCACTGGCTAGCTGTAACGATTGCAGCACCCTCACTAATACGTCATAGATTACCTCTTTGTGAGAAGTGAATAATAAATACACCACGCTGGTCCAGTGCGACAATCTTCTAAAACAGCCTCTATATTCCTTTACACTATCAAAACTCATCAAACGACAGAAATGTCACTAAACAACAAAAAAAAAACACTAAACGGGCCTCCGTTTTCAACCTCCCGCTCCACTTCCACAGCGAATTAATTTAAAGCACCTTCCTAACAATTTTGTAACAGCAATTAACCGTTATACTTTGAACTATAAATATTCACAATATCCCGTCCAGCCTCATCGCTGGCACTTCGTAGAGAAATTGCCAATTTCCTGGCACTACGGCGGTACCAGTCCATATAACTGTGTATACATAAATAATTTGTTTTCATACCAATTTGCACGTAGTTTTGGTTGATTTATAAGCTTTTACAGTTTTTAGTTTATGATTGGTAGTTCGGTTTCACTTTATTGAGTTGTAAATATGAGCTTTCTGTGCTGTCAGTTATTGCTGTATTTATTGTTACTGAATATTTTGTAGGGCAGTGTTTTTGATATTTTGTCTGTGTGTGTAATTTAGCTTTGTCGTTTAGTGTTTTGTTGATTGTGTGTTATTCATATTTATTTCTGAAAATGCGTTTTATAAAACACTTTTAAACGTCACACCATCGTATGTATTGTTGATTTCTAGCAGTAATCTTTCATCATTTACTCCATGTATTAATATAATAATTCTTTTTTATTTCAATAAGGCGCATACCGCAAGACTTTCCGATTAAAAGTTCTATTACGAAATTATTTAATAACGAAACTCAGTGTGAATTTAATTTAACCCTGCAGTGAAGCTAATTGTATTAAATGAATAAAGTAAAGACATCATAATGAAGAAAATAACTAAGGTGTCTAGGTAATTTGTAAAAAGTATAATAAAGTTACAAATAAGTTCTTTACTTGACTGCCAGACATTTTACGATATTACATAAGGCATCAAACATTATCTTATAATTATATCTTTCGTAAGACCTTTCAAGAACAAACTTAGCTATAAAAATATAAAAGCAAGTTTGGAAAAGATTATTTTTGGCAGAAGTCTGTGCCAACACAGCGATTTAATAAGTTCTCTAAGTTCCTAATATTATGATAGTTTACATTTAAAGGAAAACCTTGTTATTTTGTTGGCACATGACCGATCTTCTTATGAAAAATAATTTGCATTCAAGGTACCTAATATCCAGCTAATTGGTAATACGTTTAAATTTTTAGTTATCAAATAAGGATTTTTCCGTTGCATGCGGAACATAAAATATTAAATAAAATAGAAAAGGAAAATGATTTTGTCCAAACAAATATTTCTTAAAGGTTTGAAATGAAACATGCTTTTCAGAAAAGCGCATATTTATTTAGGCATCAATTTCACATTACGCAGACAATTAGTTTTAGCGAAATTGATCACACGTTGGCTATATGCACATCACTAAAACAAACAAAATCAACAGCACTAGTAAACAAAAACATTAATAATAACACATTACAAGTTTTGCTGACAATACAATATTATAATGCAAGCTAATATTGACACTCGATCGGAACGCAATTTCCCGCGACCATATTGAATTACACGTACACACGCGGCCGGTGTAATTACATCTAAATTGGATTGTGTTTTCGGATAAATATTTTGCGAGGTTAAATTTTTTGGTCTGTACTGTATAAAAAAATCTCTTGGCTAAATATTAAAAGTAGCTCGGGTCAATACTTGCCTTGGTAGGTCCTCATTACATACGAAGTTTCCTACATGCCTCGGAGAGCACGTTAAGCCAGTTATCAGCCGTATACTGGATTGTGGACGTCATATAGGCAGTCACTCCATGTAAAGTATTCAGATACATCCGTTTAGACTGGAAGCCGACACCAACGAAGTTAGGAAGACGCTAGGCAGATGATGACTGTAAAACACTGAAGAAAGTAATTGATAAAAATCCTTTAATAGATAATGGTGTTTGTTGAAACAATAGTTGAACTATATACTAGGTAAATTAGGTCTCTATTCTATCCCAAAAACTCTGTTTTTCACGAACCCCAGGAGGCACAGGGTGACAATAAAAGTTAGGCGTATGTTTGTGAACAGTACGACCCAATTTTAGAAAACTAGGTTCGCTATCCAATCTGTGCCCGACTCCGAGCGTTCATACAATCTGTTGTATGATTTGTATGTCTGGCTTTTCCAGCTATTAGGCTTCAAATTAGACTTTCGGTTGATCGTATACCCTAGAATTTTACTAGATTAAAATAGGCTGGTTAGTGTACATAACACCACGCCTGTAATTCCCGAAGAGTTAGGCAGAGAAGTACCTGGCGAACCAGTATCTGGCGAAATGTAGATGTACTATTGTACATCTACATTTCGCCAGTTATGTTTCATCATCATCATCGTCATCAGCCTATTACAATCCACTACTAGATATAGGCCTCTTTAATCTTGCGCCACTCAACTCGACTTTCGGCAACTCTCATCCAGTTGTTAGCCACTCTGCGAAGATCATTGCTCCACCGAGCCTGAGGGCGTCCCACCTTACGCTTGCCGATCCGTGGCCTCCACTCAAGAACACGTCTACTCCAACGGTCATCGGTTCTGCGGCTAATATGGCCGGCCCACTGCCACTTCAGCTTGCTTATTCTGTGAGCTATGTCGACAACTCTGGTCCTCTGTCGGATCACCTCATTTCGGACGCGATCCCCTTTTTTTTTTGGCGGGTGGAAAATCATCGAATAACCCCTCCCGCTCTTGGGCAGAGCGAAAGGGAGTGTCAGACTTCTACTTACTAAAAACCACCCATGTTCCTTCTTCGCCCTCTATGTCGAGACCCGCGGCCGATCCCTGAGAGAGACTCCTAGCATAGCTCTCTCCATAGCTCGCTGAGCGACCTTAAATTTATGGACCAACTGTACCGTGAGTGTCCACGTTTCAGCCCCGTGTGTCATAACAGGCAGGACGCACTGGTTGAAGACCTTAGTCTTTAGACTCTGCGAAATGAGTGGTGAGAAGACCTGACGAAGCTTCCCAAAAGCTGCCCAGCCCAGCTGGATTCTTTAATTAGATTCTCTCTCAAAGTTGTTTTTACCAAACTGCAAAGTTAGTTATGTTTAAGTCCCATGTAATGAGGAACGAGCCTATTGCCGTCAACTGGGCACAAATCTATGGCTTTCACCAAGAAATTCCTGATGTATTTGAAAACCCAATATATGTAAACCCAATCGAGCTCTGCACCGACGAAGAAGTCTGTCTGGTTTTTAAATCGCTATAAAATTTGAAGAACAATGTAACTAATAAAGGCAGATCTAATTTCACAGAGTGCGGGTATCCGCTAGGGGAGCACAAAGTGACGTCCTAGCCAATGTCTAGACTTTAATGAAGATAGGGTGGTCTTATACTTGGCTCTTAGATACTAAAAAAAACTGGTACATGAAGGGTTCCGTACCAAAACGGTTAAAAAATCACGGTTTTTGTAAGGGAGCCCCACATAAATATTTATTATGTTCTGCTTTTAGTATTTGTTGTTATAACTTGGTATTTATATTTAGATGCCTGTTTAAATACATTATTATTAGTTATAAGGGCAGAAGAATGATGATATAGCGGCAGAAGAATAACAACATCTGTGATAATTTCTACTGTCTATAGCTTTCATGGTTCATGAGATACAGCCTGGTGACAGACAGACGGGCGAATAAAGTGAAGTCTTAGTAATAAGGTGTCCGTTTTTGCCCTTTGGGTATGTAACCCTAAATAGCAGCGTATGTACACGACGTAAAGCGATTGTGCAACGTAAATTATATTAAAGCTTCTTTTTCACGTGGTTGTGGCCCTCGCTGGATGGGTTGTGCGATAAAAACTGTAATCTTGTTAATTATTTTTTCATGATTTAATGGACTCTGCGTCTAGGTCGTTTCCTGAGGGATATGAAAATATCACGGCTAAAGCTTCTTAAAGAAAATATGAATATAGATGACGACACGGTTGGCGCAGTGGCTGAGCGATTGGACTGCTGCGTTGCGTGTCGAACAAATATTTGTATGGCCTACAGATTGTTGTTTCGGGTCTGCGTGTCTGTGTATGTGAGTTTAAATGTTTGTAAATGACCCACAATACAGGAGAAATTCCTAGTGTGGGGCAACATTAAAAAAAAGATATAATAATAATAATAATATATATGTGATTTTAAAGACTCAAGTTTCAAATATCTGAGCATGATAAGTCCGTATTGTCCATTATTTAATGATGAGAAATCTAATCAAAGCTTCCAAGCCTTTTTTACAACTCCAGCCACCGAGACAAGAGAACCGCTGTAACCCCATCACAACAAAAAGGGAGAAAAACTAAAAAACAACGAAAGAAAATCAATTTAAATCCCAGCGGGTAGCTATTCAATTACTGGAGCCACCGATATATCGCTCAGGCAGCCAATCACTCGGACTTTACTCGATAAATTTAGGTTTTACACGTAAAGCCTAGGCTCTGATTGGCCAACAGTGGCTATTGCCAGCGATATTAACTGATACTACTGTGTTATATTGCTGCAAGTCTAAATGGACTGTTTTTAGGGATTTTGTTAAGCGTGTTTATAATAAAATGAGTAAATCTAATTACCAATATTTAAATTATGTTACTAGTTGTAAAGTTGACTTAAAAACACACTATATTTTGACCCCAAAAAAATCTTTATCTAAAGTTTGGTTTAGGATTGATAATAGAGCTCTTGTCTCTTTCTCTTTTCTTTCAAATATTTTCATGTTTTGCGGTTTTATGTCTCGGCTATCACCTGATATCTGAAACTCTCCCAGCCCCTTTAATGAGATCGTTTGTATATTCAATTAGGTGTATTCCCACATTACTGCAGCTCGTCCGTGGTCTCATATCCAGCACTATCTTTCCCCGTATTTAATTGAGTCTGCAGCAATAATAGAAGAGCTAACATCAATTATGGTATCAAAATCAGATTCACCGACTAGGATTCTTTTCGTCTAATATTTCAGCAACCCTATCCGGAACTGTGGACCCAAGATATGGAACATTAAATTATATAAAACCCTTTTTTACAAATTTTCTCCATAACGATTTTCCAAATTGAACTTACTAAACCAAATACCTGTAGATATCAGAGACTCAATGAATAATGTGAACATGAAGCGTAAGCTGAAATAATATTACATTAACTCAATTATGACCTAAATGTCTCGCTTTGTTTAAATATAAGAAATTTGTAATTTTTAAATAAATAATAAGATTAACTACTTGTTACTCACGTTACGTAGTACTCGCAACCGGCGTGCGTGTATGACAAGTATGACATGTATGAAAGTGGATGAGGCAAAGTAGTAGGTATGTAAGAGTCGTAGCAGATGGCATTCTGTGGAAAAATATGTGTTTACGAGTAGTTTGTCATCGCGTCAGTTAGATTTTCAAAAAATATTGGATGGGTAAGTGTTTTTTGTTTTACTATATTAATAAAAAATTATAGATGAAACGCGTCAAAGATCATGAGTGGGGCGCTAGTAACATCACGTCACGTCACACGAGTTTTCGTAGCACTGTATCTGTCTGACGGACTAATTCGATTTTATTGTCAACTTCCCTATTAATTCTTGTTTTCAGTGGCGTCATAAAAACTACAACTTAGTTTTCCTGAAAATCTTAGTTCATATTAAATATTCCCTGAAGGAAGCTCCTTCTTCCCGTATGAAGTCGTTGAAGTTTTTAAACCGTAGCGCAAACTTGAGCAGCTCCTCTATTCATGAAAGTGATCTTACCGTTATTGACGTGAAAGATATTGCTGTTCAAAATTAATATGCAGTATCATAACACTTGTTTTCCCTCATGGTTTGAGCAAAACGTCCTATTTTATTAGGTTTAAGAGTACAGCCTTTTTTGACGTTTCGCGTTACGTATTTGGGGCTCAAACATTATAGGTCCTCGTAAAATATGAGTGTAGGTACTGTTAGCCTTACCCTCACTCCTCACGGATCAAAGGCTTGATTATTTTGCTATGTATATAAACTTTTTATTCTATAAAGCTTTAGTATAGTTTTTTTTTTGTTTGAATGTGGCCCAAACGCTACATAAACGACGTTTAAAAACGATAAAAGCCAAAACAAAAGACTGAAAGCAATTTATACTCTGCACACGACAGAATGACAAATAACAAATTGTTGTAACTTGTTCGAAAGTCAAGAACAAAGAACTCTTGATTAAATCATAACTTGAACACTTTTCACCCCAACCGAGGTCACCTTTAATTGGACCAGAATATAAAGGGCATTTTCATTAAATTTTAAATCTCTCACAGGTAAAATTATGGAATTGATAATCCAGGGTCGGTCGTATTTAAATTATTTAGGTATGAAGGTTCCTTTGATCATGTCGTGAGTCGTGTCGACAGCCCTACAGATGGTATGAAGATTAAATTAATATCTGATAGTTATTTTAGGAATTCTGAAGGCTTTTGACGCGTCGCGTCGTCGTGATCAAAGCCTTGGCGCTAATGAGGGAGCTACGATTTTGTGTAATAATAAACAGCGATGTTTACGGTGGTTCACCTTGAAGGTCAAGGGAGACTTTTTTCACAGAGTCAGAGTAGGTCTAATACTAAAATGAGGTGGAAATGCGAGGTGTGCAAATATATTAGAAACATTATGATATTTAATTAGTCATATTCAGTAGTTATTCAATGACGACGTAATTCAGAATATAGTAAGTTAGTGAATGACTCAGCAGGTCATTTCGTAGTAGGGAGCAACCTAAGGTGCGCCAAATCTACGTTTACGTAAGTATCGCCATGAAGGGTTTTATGGCTACAGCAGGTGAAAAAAGGTTATGTGTATACACTTAACTCTACTTTCATTAGAAAACTCCAAAGTCTAAATTAGCATCTAAAGATTTTATAGCTCTTTTGAGTCCCGTACTTCGGAACCTTACAGACCTGTGGACACGCCAGTTCTTTATTTGAACAGGCAAGGGTTAGGTATTCTTTGGCATATCACACAACGCTTCTCAAATGGTGATGGTGATTTGATCGATCTGTTTGGTGATATGCGTTTGTAACACGTTACCTTTTAACCAACTTCCTAAAAAGGAGGAGGTACTCAATCCGACTTGTATATTTTTAGTAACATCATGGACAAGGGACTTATATGATAAGTTAGTTCGCACACGCTATTCCTTAACCACTGCCACTCCTGAAAGTCAGAATCAACAGTGGCGACAACCAAAAAAGAGCCGAGACAATGAAGATTGATGATATTCCAATAATGAACAAAATAGCGGAGGAGTAGTAATAACGTAATTTTCTACAAGTGATGGGTTAGTGACCTCACTGACTACCAATGTCATCTACAAAATAGTTATACACGACCTAACTTTCAGAACCAACCAACCAATTTAAAAGTTAACCCCTCTAAAAGCTAAAAAAAAAACTAACTTATAAGTTTAGTGTTATTCACGTCGCGTACTTTCCCTTCTTTATTTCTTATGAATATGTATCCAAGACTTTCGGAGTATAAGAAACAATCGTTTACTAGTTCTACGAAGTTTAAGACGGGAATATTATGGAGAATAAACGCGAGGTACAGACGCGATAAAACAAAAGAGAACGGAGAACCTCTGATAACGAAATGAAGGTTTGAGTGAAAAAGTTGTTTTAATAAGTGAGATGCTTGTTTTGAGTAAAATAATGGATACTTTGGGAATGCAGATGAGTTTTGGTACCTTGGTAAATAATTTCTAAGCTGTTAGATACACTTTCGTTGAAATAAGACTTACTACAGTCATCCTTTGTCAAAAATTCTTTGGTTGAAATATTTATCAAAAATAATAAATTTAATAAAAAAATATTTTAGTAGCAATAAACCTTCTTGAAAATAACTAGATTGGCCGTTTGCTATGTAGTAAAAATCTGCATCTGTCTTTTTTAGACAACGGTTTTAAAAATGACTTTGGAACTTATTCATATTTTTCAATGCTGTCTTATTACAGTGATTACTTTTACTGGGTATAGAGGACAGGGGCCAGACAAATTGAATTTATCTATAAAACATTGTTTTTTTTTTGTTTTTTATTGGTTTTGGACACTTACGGGATGATGACATTCTATCACGATTAAAAAGTCAGTCCAAAAGTCATTAAACCCAGTCAAAAACACAAATATTTAAAAAATATCACGAAGTAATAAAAAAACATACCTAAACAAACCTTAAAATTATTTATTAGGGGAGTTTCAACAAAAAAGTAACCAAATTTGCCCTATGTTTGCAATGTTTAATATTCTAATAGCGTTTCCTCTAATATTTCACATCGCCTGCTAAAACATGTTCCATTTCACGTCATAAAAATACATTTTATTTCATGAATAGAGTTTAGTACGTTTTCTACTTCAATTATACGATCTTAACTCTTAATCTTACAGTGTCTTGAAGCAGCGTTTTTAAGGAAATTTTGTGTTCATTTAAAGATTATTAAGTTGCACAGAAACGCAAGCTAATGGATAAAAGCTTAAACCCAAATACATCAGTCAGTCAGTCAGTTGTCAGACTTTCAAGACGCTGACTTCTTGTAACGACTGCCAAATATCCATATATGGCCGCCATTCAAAAGTATTAGAATAACTTTCCTGATATTAATTTTATTGTTCTAATCCAATTTAAGCTCACGTAGCAATAAAACTTTTCAATATCAAAAACTACAAACCAAGTAACAAAAGGTTCCCTCGGGAAACCCAATAGCTCCAACAATGCTCATAAATATTGGTTTACACTTTAATTTAGATTGCATTACCCGTTGGCGCAATGCAACATTGGAAAATATCTTCTCCTATTGCTTCAGAAACGTCTGTATTGTTAACTACTATCGGATATAATTATGAAATTGGCGTTAGTAATTTCATAATTATTGCACTTTTCTACAGCCGTAGCCGTATAGTACGATATTTTTTAACATACTTGCTTATAAAATGGCTCTAATTTCACTGCAATTAGGCACATACTGACACCTGTAATCAAACTGTGACTTTTTCAATTTATTATTCACAAGTGAGTTATAGGTTTTTTTTTATTGGATGAGTTGCTTTGTTCTTAAAAAAGTTTCGAAACCTCATTAAAATTTCATGCAACTTCGAATTTAACTAGATGATTTTAACTTGTAGGTACGTTTTTAATTAATAAAAATTACACTTAAATATAACTTTTATTTCTTTGTAATAACAAATAAAACTTTGAAGTCGCCATTTTGTATGTGGCTAAAACGCTATCCGCAAAAAGCCAAAAAAAAGAAACCTCATTCTTGTAGTTTATGACCGTTCGCGATTGTTAGATGTGCATAGGAAAACTGATTATTTTTTCCCGCCATTACATAAAAATTTTCACAACATGTTTTCACTGTTGAAAATAGTTTTTTTGTATTATTTTCTTCACAAGTGTGTTGAAAAACGTAGCATGATACACGTGTGTATATTGATGATTACCGTCCTCGGCTCTCTCAAGACCTCAATGGCGCCTTAGCGGTAATCACCAACACTACACACTTGTACCATAATGTACTATTAATTGCTAGGGTGCCTCAGTGGTTTAGTGGTCGAAAAAGCGACTGCTGAACATGAGTTCGATTCTCAGGTCGGTCAAAGTGTAATTGGGTTTTTCCTTCAAGAATTTCTTAGTAGCAGCCTCAGAGTCTGGATTTGTGTCCGGTTGGTGGCAATAGGGTGGGTCGCCACCTATTAAATAGGACTTAAACATAACTGGCGAAATGTGGGTGTACTATTAGGTGTAGCTGATAGGTGGTAGTGAAAATTAAGAAAACAGAAACTTAGCAAAATTAGACCATTAGGAACGGAATGCGCGGGAGTGTTCGCGCTGTTTTTTATACACTGACTCCTACGAAATTGCAATGGCGGCCGCAGCGGTAGGCGGGTTGAGGGGTTCGCGCATCAACCAATGAGAGCGCCCGTGAGCAGTCCGTTCTTGTTGGCCTAATGGTTTATTTTAAAAGTAAAAATAATTTCGTAACAAAAAACGTACTTAAAAATAAAAGGAACTAGTAAGTAACATATTTTGAGAAGATACATTAATATAATTTAAAAATATGGGCGGACCGCATCTTCGTCGGCAACAATTAGGTACACCTCTGCCTAACTCTTCGGAGATTACAGGCATGATGTTATGTTATGTAACGATATAGTCAGATATTTTAATTGCTAAAAGCAAAAAAAAACAAAGTGGGTAAAAGCCGACGCGAACCGTGCATAACTCGTACTATTTGCGCCTTTTTAAGTACCTCAATTTCGTTGCCATTACCACGGTACGGTATCAACCGAGGCAGGGTATAAAGGCACCATATTTTTATAGGATTACGAAAACTCTGGCACGTGTTATATATTTTTTGTCGTAAATTAAAAAGTTTGCTCAAACATCCTCGGTGGCTGACACATCGGTGTGTTAACCTTAGGGATTGTAGCGCCCTCATAAAAATGTTCGATTCAAATCGTGGCGTCTCCCTTGTTCCCTTTCACCCCATCCCCTCAGGGTAGGAGCGGTGCGCGCGCACACAAAATCAATACGGTCCGTGTTACGCACAAAATATACGGTGGCAACGAATAGAGATGTCACGGTCAGCTTATCGATATTAATTACTTTCGACACTTTTACAGTGGCCGTTAAAATAGCCGAGGGTGTACTTGGATTGTTGGCTTCATATTTATTTGTACAGCCATTTTCAGTTCAGTGGCCCGCAATAACAGCTTAATAGATGTTTGTTCTGACATTCGAATTACATTTCTCACGAAATTAGTATTCTTTGCCTGTTCTCTGTTAATTGAATTAGCTTCGCTTATAACAGCGATTGCTAGTAATTTTTCACGCAATTTACGACGTACCCAAAGAAAATGTTGTTGATTTATTTTCTTATTAATTGTACGGAGATTTGGGAATTGTCTAGTTGTTAATTAGATAAGAGGCATTCGTTTTTCTTAGTCCATTTCCAAAATACAAACTAGAGATACAAAATATGCAAATAGTATTGAGCGAACCCTATCACTTACAAACTAACCACCAACACGGGTCTATGTGTTCATTAGGAGTTAATGAAAACAGGCCTCCTATCAATAACGCCTGTCGCCCGAACACTTAGCGCCGAACAAACCGCAGTATAAACTAATAGACTTGTAATAGGCACGTGGCCGATTGAATTATCGATGTCACAGTGACCCCATCCCTATTGACATTTCTCTTTTCTACACACCATGATTAATTACTTCAAAATTCGCACGTTTTACTACGACAATTCCTATTTTGAATTTGTAATTCAATAATTTAAATGGTGTTTGCAAATTAAAACGTTTTTGTTTTATTCAATTAATAGAGGGGGAGACTTAAATGTGATCGGATCGCCATCTATTGGGCGTTTTGAAAAGTTTTGAACAAAGCGTTTATATTGGGAAGCCTGTTTGTGACGTGACCTCTTCGGTGTTATGAGCCTGTCGGGGCTTTTATCATATTTAGTGCTCGCCTGCCCGGGTCCTTCGGATTATAAATTGACAATTAAAAGTACTCTGTATTTGAACTGATACCAGCCGTAACATGGAATCGTTCGGCAATACCATTATAGGCTGATAATTGCAGGACAACACAAAAAGGTTTCAATTACAACCTAAATTGCCTATTATGTATTTTAATAGCTACGGTCATGATTGTCACTGAAGCTTGCTTTTCAGAGCAAATTGAGAGTTCCAAATAAACTTTTAAGCGTACCTTTCCCAATGTTATTAAAATGTCTAATTATAAATATTTCTCTGTTAATTCAGTCGGGTGACTTTTGAAAACAAATGATAACCGGAATGGCGAGAGATCCCATAAAATCCAATTAATTTAACGGGAGTGTCGCCTTCCCCGAGACGTGATTAAAATAACAAAAAAGATCCATTACCCGCTATCTTCGAGTGGAGTCGACTGTTGGCTTGGAGAGCGAATATTGGACTGAATTATACGTAGCTACGTATATTGTGTAGTGTAGATATTGCTTCCGTGCCTCGAGCACATTAAGCTGTCGGTCCTTGTCAGGCGAATTCGTAGGAACGTCGGGTAGGAAGCCTGAAAGTTAGACTACCGATATTGCAATATCGGTATCAAATTTATTTTAACCAGAGACGTTTAAATATATTTACGGAAGGAATGGAATGCTAGTGTAATGTGCGAAATTCGGAAATTAATTTAGATATTTTTCATTTAGTAATCTGTAATGTAAATTCACAGCTGCATCGGTTAGACTGGAAGCTGACCCCTAAAAAGTTGGAAAAAGGCAAGGCGGATGATGATATTCCACTATGTCGTTACTAAGTTACGCTACAAGAGTTTTTTTTTTTCACTTTTGTATGATAGCCTTTCTGCAGTTTTGTTAATTTATTTTTTTCTATCAATAATTGCAGAAATAGGTAATGAGAGCCGTATCTCCCCAAGAAAATACGGATATTAACCTATGTAGACAAGCTAAAATTCAACTCCAGTTTATAAAAAGTTAGACTGATAATAAAACATAATAGTCCGACATTTCATTACAAGCAAGGAATTGCCTTCATAATTCCTTTTGACAAAATGTAATATCATTCCATAAAAGCTGTAGGTAATAGTGTACGGAGGGAAGGAAGGACATTGCAATAACGTCTTGAAATTAAAGTTGGAGATTTTAAAAACAGTCGTTTTCTGAGATTCAAGTACTCCAAGAAAACGTGGTATATTTTCCAAGTACATTCACGAACAATAATATGTATAATAACTTGGCAAAGTTCCTATTCGAATTTCTCGTGAAATAAAGAGTGCAACTTTGAGATTTCGACCTACTTAAGGACAATATGAGTTCCAAAATATTAGTTTCGTAACGTAACATAAAAATGAAATCAATGCAGTATGCGAAAATAGTAGGTATACTTACTGGTGTTCATGACTGTACAACGAGTACCTACAGTGAGAACCCTTAGTACATTTTCAATTGTGACTTCTATACAAATACGTTTTTACTCTATTTTATCTGCAACCGTTTTGATATGCATTGTATGATGTAGGGTAAAAGTGTACGTTCGTTTTATGAGGAAAAAGATGTGACATTTTTGTAATGGAACTATCAGTAGATATCTTTTATATGACAGAAGGAAAGTTTTTACGATATTGTTTACGACTAACAAATCTTATATTACGTATGTTTTATGAGTAAGTGAACAAGTAACCTTTGGATTTGATTTGAATTTTAACAAATGTCATCGCTGATTAAAGTAATGTACATAATTATCTCATTTTCGGTACATTGTTGTATGTGGACTATTAACATAATTTAATTCTGACCTGCTTTATACTTTTACAGTCATTCTAAATTCTGTTAGGCCAATTTGCGATACTTCTACATTTACAATTATAACGCAGGTAAATATTTAATTAAATTAATATATAATAAAATTTAATATTGATCCAATCGGGGCTGCAGGTCCCGTCGGGGCTGTAAGAGATACCGCAGCCTCGACATAAAGGACTAAGAAGGAACATGGATGGTTTTAGTCAGTAGAAGTCTGACACTCCATTTCGGTCTGCCCAAGAGCGGGAGGGGTTATTTGATGATTTCCCACCCCGCAAAAAAAAGGTAAATATTTAAGGTAAATAGCAATACCCGCAGTAACTATACAATACATACAATAGCTTTATTCCCTATCCTTTTAAAATTACCAGCGCCATATTATCAGCTTATCTACCTTTCTTTGAAGCCTATCTAAAAATAAACGACCTCGCTTTCGCCACAAAAAGGTAAAATAATCCTCCGCCAGTCCCCAATGGCGGCACTTAGTTTAAAATAAGTAAAAGTTGAGTTATTTCGTGAGTACAATCTAGAGTGTTAATCTGGTTGACAATTGGATTTCCTCCGCTCGGCACGACCGGTAGGCTGGTGTTGTATAACAGGGGAATCAGAAGGCTCTTCTACTGATATACTACTCACATAAAGAGGAAAACTCTAGCTAAGTCAAATCTTGACCTTCAATTGATCCTAAGATATAGGCTTTCTATAAATAATTCGACTGTTTTAAATCAAAAACAAAATTCTGTAAATGGGTGCCAAGTTCTGTAAATAATCCTGAAAATTTAAAAAGAAAACTGACCAAGTTAAATCTTGGGCTTAATTTATAACAATTTTAATCAAGGCAGCAGAAAGCTGTGAATTAGTTGAAAATTAATTTTAGTAACTATAAGTGAATCAGTTTTTAGTAGGTCTCGATATTCGTTACGACTCAAAATAAAATTGTACTTAATACTTTAATTAGGTACTACAATCACACTAGGTCGAGAAAAGTTAAAGGAGGGAAGGATGGCCGCTCCCGTCGGGGCTGCGGGTTGTACACTAGTTACCGCGGCCTCGACATATAGGGCTAAGAAGGAACATAGGTGGTTTTTAGTCAGTAGAAGTCTGTCCCTTTCGTTCTGCCCAAGAGCGGGAGATGATGATTTCCCCCCCCCCGCCCCCCCAAAAAGGGAAGGATGGCCTTTAGATAATGTAAGCTTAGCTTAATAACTTATATTTTAAGTTAAGTTTTTCAGTTACTCGTGGTGACTGACAACGATAAACACTGTAAGAGGAAGAACAGCTCACGTCATTCAGCTGCAATTTAGTTTAATTTCCCATTAACTCAGTAGCTGTTCTGCATTTACCTGTTCGTTGAACCTCCCGCATAGGTACTCGAGGGGCGCGTGTTAAACCTACCACCTTCTGCCTCGGGTGATATGGTTACGTTAAACACTTTTCAAGGGATGTTATTCAATCAGTGATTGCAATATTGTTGAGGACTGTTACATGCGGTTTGTTTTGTTTGGATTTTGGAGGAGGGTCGACGGCGATGAGAGCTTTTGTTTAAATTAATTACAGTTTTTGGATACTGTGTTTGTTTCGATGACAATACTCGTTTGGTTTTATTGAGAGCAAACATTTTTTTTAATACTTCGCAGTTTTTATGACTTGGAAAAAAAAACACAATAACTAAGACACAATAGACACAATTAGAAAGCCATTGTTTCATGTACATATGCTGTACTTTTGTCACGCGAGAGGTTAAGTAAACCTTTTATAATAAATTCTCTAAATAATCTTTCACTATTAACGATCACATAAATACATTAGGACATTTTTATAATACTTATTCAGTTCTTACTTAGACAAAAAAAGCGACCATGTTTAATACTATGAATTGGGCCGCGGGTTGTACACTAGTTATCGCGGCCTCGACATAGAGGGCGAAGAAGGAACATGGGTGGTTTTTAGTCAGTAGACGTCTGACACTCCCTTTTTCTCTGCCCAAGAGCGGGAGGGGTTATTCGATGATTTTCCACCCGCCAAAAAAAAAAATGGGTATTCATAACCGTATTGCGTACGCAAAATACGCGCTTTTGAAGTGCAGTTTCCGACACCAGCCTTTATACAATATTTTGTCTTCTACTGTCTTCTCAGCTAATGATTTCCTATTAGTTTTCGTAGTCACGCGTTTTTGCAAACAACATTATTATAATAATAACTATGTTGTTAATAATTGTCGGCACGGTTCGTGTCGCGGGTTCGACCCCCGCAAGGAACAAATATTTGTATGGCCTACAGATAATTGTTTCGGGTCTGGGGGTGTTTATGTATGTGCGTTTAAATGTTTGTAAACGCACCCACGATACATAAATTCCTAGTGTGGGGCAACGTTTTAAAAAAAAATCCGATGCTAATAACTCAGGGTCAAAAATTCTCCCACAAAACATTACATAACGCCAGTATCATACACCCCTTCGACCACTTTCATCAATCTATCATACACGTCGGACCGCACTGTAACGTAACTCTGATGAGCTGGATGATGTATCACCATTAATTACTGGAGAACTGTCTCAGTTCTATGATATAACGTAGCTATGTATGGTCTGATAGACAACTAGCTAAGTATAGTCTATTAATTTGTATTGACTGTTGAAGTACTTATTGTTATTTGTTAGTTTAGTAACTTTAGTCATGTCTAGTCAATAAGTAAGTAAGTCATAAGGTCAATTCCTAAGTAGAACAAAATGTTATTGGTTTTTTCCATCAGGAATTTCGCAGTGGTGACGATGGAGTCTGGAATGGTGCTCGGTCGATGGCAATAGGCACACCCGCTATTACATGGGGGAAGTGTGGGTGTACTCATGTGACTTCTCCTCTGCTTAACCCTTTAGGGATTACAAGCGTGATGTAACGTCATGTTACTTTTGAAAAAGCTGTTAACATTTTTCGACATAATGAATACACAAGATTCACGTTCTAACAAATACGATAAAACGATTTCATATAATCTAACGTAACCAAGCCATTTATAGGATTAGTTACAACGTAGGAAAGTTATCTAATATAGGTACAGCTGAAACAACTATAATATCTGAACTTTACTCTAACAATCTGCCAACTAAACCACTTATACAATATTAATTGCTTACTTCATCATGCTGCAGTTTTAGATGGAAAATGTTCGTTCGTTGCTTGCGAGATAAAAGAAAATTTAAAAAATATGAGCAGAAAATAAAACTTATTCCTTTTTCTCTGAAGGGTTACACAGATGCAGCTGCGGGTTGTTCAAAAGATATCTCTTTTTCGGTATCCCACGGCCTCGGCACAAGGGCTAGAAATCAGAAATCAGAAATCAGAAATATTTATTTGTGAGAATGTAGTTTTACATGGTATGGTGTTAATCTTTCGTTAGGTCCTAAACATTCTACCACAACTTATGGTGTACAAATATTCAAATGTCACAACAACAATACAATTACTCTTACAATAAAATTATTTATACAATTAAATTAAATATGTCCAATACTTCATAACCAATGTCAAAATTGAGCAAGTAAGTTAGGTAATTCTTGGATTTTCACAATATTCCATGTATTCACGAACGTCATAAAAACAATTATCCAATAGCCACCTTGTCAGCTTAGAGCTTAGCTAAGAAGGTACTTATGTGGTTTTTTGTCAGTAGAAGTCTGTCACTCCCTTCCGCTCTGCCTAAGAGCGGGAGGGGTCATTTGATGACTTCCCAACCCACAAACAAAAAGTTTTAGACAGATGTGTAGGTACCTAAGAGGTGTTATTTTCGTACTCCCAACTTCCCCATTTTGTTTTGAAATTCGTGATTAAAAACCTTAATTTAACCCACCCTAAGAATGTAGCGAACGTTTTAGCTGTAGCGAAAAACCTTCGGTTCGAAAAGTCAATTATTCACAAATGCAAAGATGTTACTTCATTATCTATTCTGTTTACGACAAAATCTTTGTTGTCTTACAGTCTCCAAAGTTCTTAAGACTAGTACTTGTTCCCGACTCCGACACATGTAAGACAAAAGACCAAGTTTTAAAACCTGTTCAACCTAGTCAGCGACTCGAGATACTTCCAAAAAGTTTTAATGGCGTCTGGAAAATCGACGATGGAAATTATACGATAATGAGGATGGTAACTCTGAAAGTAATGGAGCTAGTATCGTCAAAATCTGTCAATGTGATAATTATTCGAAATAGCTTGACCTCATTGGTCTGATTAGGACTTAGATATATGGTCACGCCATCTACAATGAGGCATGTCAGGCCTTTCCTATGCCTTCATTGGATATGAATTCTAAGTGCTGAGAGGTTCTGCCCCCCCCTATAATTCACCCATACACTTGAAACTTCATCATAGTCGTGACCAAAACTAACGCCAGAGCTCGCCAAGTTTCTGTAAATCAATTGGGACAAACTGTTTCACAGTCGAGCACCTATATATCTACATATATACAAGTAAGACAGATAGGTACATAATACCGAAGTTTCAACAACTTCGTCGGCGCCCGGGGAAAGTGGTGAAAGGCGGTATCTACACTACTTGTCACTGCAATATAGATAGTCACAGAAGGTCTACTTCGAAAGCGATACAGCGGCCTCGGTACAAAGGACTAAGAAGAAACATGGGTCGTTTCTAGTCGGTAAAAGGTCGGTAGACACTCCCTACCGCTCTGCCCAGAGCGGGAGTCATTTAATGATTTCCCACCCTCGCGAAAATCCTACTAATATTATAAACGCGAAAGTTTGTGAGTATGTATGTATGAATGAATGGATGGACGTTTGTTACTCTTTCACGCAAAAACTTCTGCACGGATTTGAATAAAATTTGGTACTCAGATAGTTTATAACCTGGATTAACACATAGGATAGTTTTTATACCGATTTTATCATCTAATGGGATGATTTTCCAGTTGTAGCGGGCGAAGCCGCTGGCAACACCTGGTAAAAAAATAAAGGCTTCGATCCTTCGTACAAAAAATGGTTGAAAGGTGGACGTCTACACATAGACGCATACGTATCGCGATCTTAGACTATGAAAGAAAGTCTCTTTCACAACACACTGTGAGTGTGATAGTATGCTATTAGCATAGCCATAGGGTACTGACATTGCGTCTGCATTAGCCTGAGTCGTAGATTAGTAGCATTCGTCGCTACGAATCAAACAAGATGGATACCATAGATTCTGCAAATGTCCCCAAAATAGTCTCAGATCTTAGGGCCACTCGCAAAACACGCGTGTCCATTATTCGTATTGTCATGGAATAGAAAATTAGTACTCAGTACTTCGAAGACGGTATTAAACGCTGCTAATCGCACGTGGCTCGTGATGACCAATGCGAGTGTGAACATGCAGGTGCCCGTACGTCAATGTGAGTGGTGTCTCTTCGTTCGTAATATGAACCTGACTTTCTGCACCAATCTACCTTCTGCTACAAATTGTCCTTGCGAAATACCGAGAGAGTAAAGCCTCCATACTTGCGCCTATATGAAGCGTGGTAAATACGCAAATATACGTAACGAAGTGGAAGTTTAGTTCATAAGTTTTATGGCTGTAAGCTACCGTTAAGGGGAATTTGGGATGCTTCAAATGAGTCTTTTAGGCGTTAATGAAGATATATTTGGGTAATGTCAAGGTATTTACCGTTGTATGAATTTAAAATCAGAAGGCTTAGAAATATTTAATGATTACTTAAGCCAACACTTAGTAAAGGTTTGACATATTTTTGTATGACAAAACTGTCATAACCATTACTAAGTGATGGCCTAAGAAATCATTAAAGCTCTCTGAGTGTGGCAGTCAGATGTCAGATAAGCTGTAAACGTTTAGTATTCTTAAAAAAGATTTTCGATAGCATTGACTAAAGCTTTTCTTGAGATTCTGTGAATGAGATACATTCTTGACTTATTAAGATTTATATCATTATTGAATTTTTCCATAAATAATTTCTCGATAGCAACCCTAATTTCTGCCTGGCTGATCTAAATAGGCTAGCTCTTCATTACTTGAAATTTAAACAAGAGGAAATTAAAAAAAAAAAAAAAAAACAAGCAATTCACTTCTTCCTCTTTCATTCATTTTTTTTTTCAATCAATCATTAAATCTCTGTCTAACCCTTAGGCTAATATAGATTTGAAATAATGTAAGGATTACCATAAGCAACGCTTACTGCTGCAAGAAAAAAATATCCAAGACAATAAAGCCTTGCAACTACTTGCAAGTCTTTGGAAAATAACTCAGCTGTCATGAAACCCGCACGGAAATTAATCGAAATATACGAGTAGGAAAGAAAATCAGCCATCACTCCCCTTTGTATCGAGAATTGATGTATTTCTGAATATTCTGATTGCCCTCTTGAACGCAAATGGAATAATGGCCGTTGAAGCCACACGAGTGTAGGTACTTAAAGGAAATTCGGGTCGATGAAGCATCAAGTACCTATTTGTTTGTGTGTAGACTTGATTGAACACTGTCTTCAGCCAGACCACAATAAATACAAGAATAAAATAATTAAAAATAGCCTTTGTTTACACAACCAAGTAGGTAGTAATATTAACTTAAAACTAATAACATTATCTAATGAATAATAAATAATAATATATAATGACTGTGAACACTTTTTTTAACCACCCATGTTCCTTCTTAGCTCTTAATGTCGAGGCCGCGTATCTCTTACAACACCCGCAGTCCCGACGGGCGTCGGCCCTTGCGGGCCCCTCCCATATTGCTGACATCTCTTTGAGGCGTGCGTGGAACACGAAAGCGCCGTCGACACGGCCTGTCATTATCGTAAGACGGACGGATGGCGAGCTAGCCCATTACTCACCGTATCCCCCGCCGTATCCAGCCCTTTTTTTTTTTTTTTTTGGCGGGTGTAAAATCATCGAATAACCCCTTCCGCTCTTGGGCAGAGCGAAAGGGATTGTCAGACTTCTACTGACTAAAAACCACCCATGTTCCTTCTTCGCCCTCTATGTCGAGGCCGCGATAACTAGTGTACAACCCGCGGCCCTGACGGGACCGTATCCAACCATTCAATGCCATTAATCAGCTACTAGATCAGGTTGACTCTATTTTCCGCCAATTAGTCTTGTCCAGAGCAGTTCTTGGCTAACTTGGTAACATTCTGTTACGTTTTTGATCCATTTTACCCTTGTGGCTCTAATCAAATACAGAATTCAAAGCATTGTCAAAAATAAGCTAGTGACTTTGGATTGAAAGCCTCCAGAAAAACCTACGTCATGAAACTACTTAAGCTGATATGTTGTTACAACTGTCTTCGCAATGTATACATTCAATCTCTTTAGTATTATATAGTCGCATAGACATATTGTGTGAGTACTGTGTACTAGAAAGCTATCATTACCTGGAAACTGGTCTCGCTGATGGTGGCGGGTGTGTCGGATCATTTCGTTCCCTTCAAAATGGTTGAGTGGAATGGTGCTGATCCATGCGTCATGCTCGTGAACGGGTGCTGTCAGTTACGGCTGGTCACCTCTTAGCTGCCACGGCTTGTTTGAATTATTATTTTATTTTTGAATCGTCGTTTTTGATTTTACTGTGGGCACTTATCGTGTACATCGTTCTCACATAATATTCCAGTTCAACATGAAAGATGTAACCAATGTTTGTAACAATATTCGGATTCAAAAGAGTGTCCAGCTGTCCATGTAGTTTATTGCCCTTTTTCTCCAAAGAGATCTACGCTAGGGAATGTGCAACTACAGTACAGTCACAGTTATTATGCCTTGTGTCTGGGACTGTAGCTTCTTAGTCATTTGTATTTGTTTCGACTATTCAAAAGTGCCTGTCACTGGCTTACTTGACATACATTTTTTGATTTTGAATTTGACAAATTAAATTCTTAGATATCACAACTTTGGCATTATTACAGCTTGAAAACGTGCGGCGTCGTAGCTATAATCACACAGAAAGTCATCAAGTCGCTGGTAACTTAAATCCCGAAGAAAACCTCAAGTTAAGCCGGAATATATGTCTACATACATACTATATGAAAATCCTATATATATTCTTCCTTTAGTTCGAGGGAACTTAGTGTGAGCACATATTGGCACAAACTTGTCAACTTTGTTCGACGCTTAGAAGGCTTGAAACTTTTCCGTGACAAATACACCATACTCCGTACTGATGGGAAATCAATAGCTTTAACGGTTTAACGTGTTCTTTTTTGTTTTCCATTGGCACGTCACGTATAAGAGTGTCACGAAGATTTTTTGAACAGTTTTGTTTCTTTTTTTCTTTTAATACAATATCAAAAAGCACCGGCGTGTATTGGCAGATATGATAATACTTAGGTTAACATAACAAAACTTCACGCCTGTAATCTCAGAGACGTTAGGTAGAGGTGTACCTAATTGTACACCCACATTCCACTAGCTACACCACTAGTTCCACCTAATCAAACTGCCTGATCAGGGAATCAAACCTAGGACCTAATGCTCAGCAGTCGCCTTTGCGGCCACTAGACTATCGTAGTCTAATTAAGAACCAATAATTAAGAAAAATAGTTTGTTGGAGGAGCTCGTGGCTTAATAAGAACTGCCACTCGGGTCGATCTTTAGGTTAAGCTGCGCTTGCCTAGGTCGATCTGTGGATGGGTGACCGCCCATTATATAACGGGTTTCCTCCGTGCCTCGGAAAGCACGTTAAGCTGTTGGTCCCGGGTGCCATATATAGATCTTTGGCAGTCGTTACGGGTAGTCAGTGACCTGAAAGTCTGACATCCAGTCTTACCAAAGGGTATCGTATTACCTAGTATTAACTGGGTTGTGGAGGTCAGATAGGCAGTCGCTCCATGTAAAATACTGGTATTCAGCTGCATCCGGTTAGACTGGAAGCCGACCCCAATATAGTTGGGAAAAGGCTAGGCAGATGATGAATTAAGAAAAATAGTTTTCAATACTTACTACATTTATCTTACGTGTTTGCAACCAGTTATGTTACAGAGTTATCAAAAACATATTTCTGTTATTGACGTTGTTTTAGTAGAGGAGACGGTGAAGATCTACCTTCACAGCTGGGTAAAAGTGGTCATAGCTATTTTTTGATAGTCAATTTATCATATTTGTTTATATGTATTTGATAGGAAATACGTCTCATCTGATTATCAGAGCTGTGAAGGTCGATCTTCACCGACTCTTAGACCATTTTAGGTATATTATTTTGTGAAACACATGAATGCAATGTATCTTCTAACACAAACTGTTTATAAGCAAACCTTTTTCTTGTAAAGCATTTTGCTTACACCTATCAATTTCCCTAGCTCAATTTCCGTACGCATTTAGTATCGATTTTTTCAATGCCCTCGTAAAATAATAATGAAGTTGGTTTGCCCCATAAAATTTATGTGGCGATCAAATTAATTTATAGTTTGGTACGACCGGAGTGATGTACCGGTACTCATCATGAGTTATATCGATGTTTACAAAACAAATTGTACCGGTAAACTGTTACTTTTATACCTGGATATCAGTTACTTTATACTTGGATGTTTTCCTTCCTAATTGAAAGTGTTTGAGAATGTTTTATGGGTTGTTAGGAAGTTTGTATCAGTTTGTAAGTAATCAGCATGCTTGCGTTACATGTTGACTTGTTTACCAGAAAAAACAACGGGAAGAGATACAGGGAGAAATGTCAGAAATTATTCTATAAAGAAAGTGGTGTAAATTTATGATGAACCTTTCGTTTCACATAATATAACATCACACTTCTAATCCCCGAAGGGTTATGCAGAGGTGTAGGTTAGGGGGTGAGCCGGAGGACAAAACCGAACTCCCTAGTTAATACAGAGAAATTTCTGATGGAAAACTCAATAACACTTTGCCCCATAACCTCATACAATCCACAAACAAAACACAAATCCTCATACAAAACCAACGACGAGGCTATCCTCTTACGTAAAACTTTAATAATTTACGTAAAACGTGTATAAGTAGACATTATTTTAATGTAACATTAAATTATAGTAATCAAACCTGCCTCGTAAAATTAATTAAACTTATAAAATATTTTGTAAACTCTATACCACATTTTTGAAGTTTTAGTACCTACCTAACAAACGAGTGTTTGATAACTACCTAAGTATAACTAGAGCAAATAAAACTAAGAGGATATTTAAGCGCGCTTATTCAGAAAATTTATAGCTAATAATGCGAACTATAAATTATACAGCGCTTGCACAAAGCAGTTTAAATACTCGGAATGTTCGTACGATTCTAATTATTTCTGAAAACAAATTAAGCTGGAAGAATTCCTGGAATAACCACACACCAAAGAAAAGCAATTTAAGATGAAATGACTACCAAATTACCTAGAAACTACACCACAATGATATTTAATATACTCATCACCTACCTGCCAATTTTTTTCAAATGACTCCTCCCGCTCTGTGCAGAGCGGTAGGAAGTGTCAGACTTCTACTGACTAAAAACCACCCACGTTCCTTCTTAGCCCTTTATTTAGGCCGCGGTATTCGGTTATATCTTCCTGCACTAGCACTTCTCCCAGGTTACTGCGGGTTGCCGCAACCCGTTTTTTTTCCTTCTTCAATGTCAATCGTCACGCTGTCATTTACTCCTTTTTCTCGCATATAATTTCTCTTTCAATCCATACATCGTATCCTTGATTATCCTTTTGGGGGGGGGGGGATCATCAAATAACCCCTCCCTCTCTTGGGCAGAGCGAAAGGGAGTGTCAGACTTCTATTTACTAAAAACACAATGTTCCTTCTTAGCCCTTTACGTCGAGGCCGCGGTATTCCTTGGTTTTTCTCAATGATATTTTATCTATTCTGGCGTACTACGCATAAATTATGATGTGTCATAATTTATGCGTAGTACGCCTCTACAGCGTTAGTTCCACGTGTACTCAAGAATAAAACGTAGGTTCTCCAGAGAGAAATTCTACCGTACAAGCTTCCTTTATATCCTAGGGAAATTTAAAAGTTATTTTAGCTCTTAGAATAACCGCAGGCCAGGCGATTGGCTGGTATTACATACCTATAGAAAATTTAAAAATTAAAACCTCTTTACAAAGGGTTCCTTAGTTCAGCAGGAGAAACTTCGCAAAGCTATGTGGTGGGTGAATATTTAACTTTAGTCTGGATAGGTAGTGAGGAACTTTAGGAATAGAAAAACATAGCGTTGAAAATTATTAATGTTCTAAGTATTCAATTCAAGTCAATTTAAAGCTTCATTTCTTTGTAGGTTGCATTGTAACTCTGTCTTAACATATAAATTGTCTCTTTCCGAAAAAATTGTAAGCGTAAACTTCAACATTTTCGCGGAATTGAAGCCAACCTATTTAGAACTTTGTGTTCGTCGCTATCCTATTAAGTTCAATGGTGCGTGCTGAAAAAAAAATGAAATATCTCTCCCGAGAAACGAGACATTAGAGCTTTCACAGCGCCTGAACGCTTTATATATAAAATTTCTAAAATCCTATCTATGAGAATTTCTGAAGGCAAATATCGAATATCGCCTAAAGTCCTGGTTTGTCTGGCAACATTAGGGTGGGATATGTAAATATGGAAGTTTTTCGTCGCCCTCAGTATTCGGGCTGTTAGACAAATGGTTCTCGCGTCGAGACACTCAGAGGGTACCATTTATCATGGCTGTACGGAATCTATAGGTGAGAAGAGTCAGGCGCGAAGGCCACACGTACCAAATAGATATTTTTAGGGAGATTTATGTACGGAATGATGGGAATTTACCTTTTGGGCTTATAACAATTGAGATATTATGGCAGTTACAAGTGAGGAGGTCAGAGGCACGAGCGCGCGGTGTAAACAAAGCGTAACGTTGTTATATACATTCACATACAAAAACAGCCACACCTTTAGTTTTATCCTCAAAATCGACATAATTATTTCGATTGTTTTGTCGTTTGCGTAAGTGCGCTGCATAGAAGATCTAATCACCAAACATAATAATTATTTCATTTAATTAATAATTAAATGAAATAATTATTAATTAATAAAATGTATTATTTTTATTTTATTTTTAATTATTATTATTATTATTTTTTATTAATGATTATGATTATGATTATTTTGTGTATGTGAAGTTTAAATGTTTGTGAACGCACCCACGATACAGGAGAAATTCCTAGTGTGGGGCAACGTTTTTTTAAAAAAATAATAAATAAATAAATAAATAATATTCTCGTACAGAATCCTTAACAATGCCGTGTAACCACGCAAAAACCTCTCATATATTCTTTTCATATCCAATATAATAAACCGGAATCGCACGTTAAACAAGAACGTGACTTGTCGTCGATTTAAACCAAATTAAAAAGACATTCCCTCAGTCTGTGCATGAGTTTCTTTTTTAATTTCCCCGTCGAGTTGTGCTGTAGGAGCGTGTAAGTAAAAAACGCGGGACTTCGGAAGCGAGTGCTAAGGACATTTAAGTACGGGACTTGCCAAGCCCGGGACGTGTCAGGGCTGTCGACTTGACAGCTCAAATTGTGATATATTATGCTTGAGCATCAACAAGGGTCAAGTGTATTTTTGTGAAGGATATTTGTGTAATGTTTATTTGTGTAAACTGGGTGTGACCTTCGTTTTGAAATGTAATTTGGACGTGGGTTGAATTTATATTAGTATCAAAACAAATATTAATATGTTATTTCATATTTTATGTGGATCTACATCGATAAATGATATTTATTTTGCAAATAGGTTTTTAGAAACACTTGTTCGTATTTTTTTCAAAACTAGGTAAGGCTGGTGTTTTGTACCTGTTTAAAGAGAAGAAACAACCGAAACAAACTCAGAAATCTTTTCTAAGGTCCGCAATCCTGGTCTTGGCAATGCAGATTAGTGTTTTAGATGGCCGTTTGAAGACAGAACCACATAGATTTAAACCTGTCCAGCAATTGCAAATGTAATTTTATTTTTAAATCAATAAACGCACATAACAGTTGATAGAGACAAATACATTTTCTAAGACTTTTAAATAAATAGTTAAAAACTCTACATTCATTGTAAAAACTCGCCACAAAGAACCCAAAGTAACGAACAAGATCTACACTTCTTCTTCATCTCATTAATCTACTTAACTAACTAGCACCGAGCACGGACCCACCGAGGCAACTAATTAGTAGTGACAGCCCTATTTTTCCCGATCCTTTACTGGCGTACTAACAAGTGTCCGCGGGATCTGCATGCATTTGCATAAAGTGCCAAGTTTCCGGGACTTATAGAGGAGCGCGGAGCCCGTCACTAGTGGTTCGTTTTATTTGTCTAGCAATTGCGTTTTCCGTGGCGGCGCGCAGCGGTCTACCTGAATTTCATTTTCTTTTAACTTTCAAAGTTCTTGGAGAATCTCTTGGGGCCAGTTTTTGGTTGAAATATAGCAGTTGAGTTCTGGTGAAGTATATAGTATTGTAATGACATTATTGTAGTGAAAGTTATTGTTTTGGATGCAATTTTATGCATACAGTTTCCAATATTTTGATGCTTTGTTACTAAAAGTAATATATTAATGAAAACATTAAGTTAACTACATTTATTTTTAAATGAGTAATTTAACTACATACTATTTTAATCTGTTATACCTAAATACAATTTACATCTTGAAAATCTTTATTAGATAAGATCTAAAACATAATATTGTGTTTCAGTACCTATTTAAGTATAACCACATTCATGTATTTGAGATGTTGGTATTACTAAGAATAATAAGATATTTATTGGGAAATACGTATAACTTATTAGCTAATGTTCTTAAAATACCAGCTTACTAGAATTTCTTCTCATCAATTTATAGTATAAGCATGAGCAAAAGTTTATAAATACAAAAGTAATTTAATTTATTCGTATGACTTGCGTATTAAGTGAAGGATGTCTGGGACGACTGTCTCATTTGGCACTTGTGAATTGATATGCAAAAGAGGACTCCAAAAGGGTATCTAGTATATTTTTAAATAATATATAATATTGAGTTACATAAGTAATATTCATACCACAAAATTAAAGTTTAACATTTTTTGAAACATTGACACTTAAAGTACCAAAAAATTGACTACTTGTTTTAAGTTGCGACAAGTATCGACAAAGCTAAGTCGCTAGTAATAACTGCGGAAAAAACTAATTAATTCGAATTATTTGGGAAGTTCATCAAAAAAATACCAACAAAAGGAAAAATATCGTTAAACGCACATTGCACAACTGCAGAAACCATTCACTTCAGTCTAATGACCTTTTCTTCTGCCAAGTCCCCACTCAGACCACATTGACCCCATCCATCCAGAATTAAACGCTACCTGACCAGATAAGAGGCTCATAACCCGACTCCACGCTCGGTTGTTCCATAAAAATAAATACTTGTGTTGGCGACTATTCGCCAGTGCTTAGGGCAAGGCGGCACTTTTGGTGCCAACTGGCATGAGTTCAGTATTGCCGTGCCTACCCAACAATGCACGATTGTGTTAACAGCATTTGTTTCTTTTATTTTCTTTATGTAATACTCGAGAGAGGATTTGGTGGTATCATGTTTATTTTGTGCGGTTGGATACAGTGAAAATCAAATGATAATGATGTTTTGAATACGAAACTTAATAGATAAGTCTTCTTTTCTCCTACTGTGTGCCGAATAGTACAGGGGGCGGAGAAAGGAGCTATAATATTATAGTTAACAAGTCAAGTCAAGTGATGATCTAAGACTGATGATAAAGACTGATGAACTTACATCAGTGTTCATTGAAACTCTTTGAAAATCATAATTGCAAATGGCCCTCCCTGGTTTTGAAAATACATTCCAATTTGATGTGATCTTAACACCAGGGTGTCTAAAATGACCGCTTTAGCAGAATCGTAATATGAATCACGTTAAAAATTTCAAATTCCTTAAATGGACTTTATGTCTATAACTATAAAGTCCATTTTAAGAATTTGAATTATTTTTTTACGGGGATTCTGATAGCGGCCATTTTAGCCCCTCAGATCTAATAAACAAAATATGAAAATCGGGTGACGAGGGTTGTTGTTATCCATATAAGTAAACAGAATAGGTACTTTAATTTTCTGAGCTTGTTTGCTAATATCCCACTCCAAATATTTACTGCTCACGTAGGGATGGTTGCCACATGTTACAAAATTAAGATGTTGTATGTCCAAAGTTTGTTTCGGCTAATAAATGTTGCGTCGTAAACCATGAGCCATGGGGGCTATAAGATAGGGCTTGTTACTAGTGGATTACGACCTCTCTTATCATTTGATTAACTAGAAACTTAATGGATGAAACATAGTTAGTACCGAACCTTCCCTACACACTAGACCCATATACACACACAAATACACTAGATACACACACACAGACAGACTGAGACTCTTCACAGTAAGTTACATAGAATCCTCAATCATGAAGAAATAAAGTAGTTATTTTACACAGGGTCTCACAATGCTTCAGTCTTATCGCTCGATCATTTGGTGCCAGAAGCGCCTTAATAAAACAGACAAAACTATCAAATACAGAAATCGGTCACCCTATTTTTACAACCCTACCTTTAACCCAAAACAGCTTGAAAAGCTCTCAAAGCACAAAAAACAACCGGTACACGCCTTCTGATAGGAAATTCAATCAAAGCAACAAAGGGAACGCTCTCAAATCGAAATAGTTTTCTAAATAAGCCGTAACAATTTTGTAAAGGCACAACTTTAGCAATATCGGACAGTGTCGACACTCAGACACTCGTGACACTCCCCGACACCACTGACACCGGTCTCCGGTGTACGTTCGATACGATATTAAATATAGTTGAGGGCGACGTAACTTCTAACTTATATCTCGCTCAGTTTGTAAGTCGACGACTTATAAATCGGTTCGCAAGATATTTTGAAACTGAATCTTATAAGTTTGTGTCTGGCTTGTTACTTTGAAGTGGTGAGTTTAAATTAAGATGGTGGTTAACTGCTTATTTTTTTAAATTAATGTATTATCATCATATCTGCCTACCCTATTTCTAACTATGTTGGGGTCGGCCTCGTGGAGCGACTGCCTATTGGACCTCCACAACCCATTTAGGACTGGGTAATACGATACCCTTTGGTAAGAATGGTTGGTGGTGTATCGACTGCCATATATTATGTATGCAAGGTGTAAATTAATCTTTCACACAGCCGTTAACCAAGCATTCTGTACATCAACATAAGTACGCAAAAATTTTTGCTGGGAGATTTTTTTTTCTGGTGTCAAAAATCCCATTTTACGGTGAAACTCAATGTAGCACTTTTAAAACATTGTGCTATTGGGTGCTTTGAATAGTAAACGGGTCGTAGAGGTAATTTAAGTAAAGTTAAAACCTGAAAACCTAGTTTTTACAAAAACAGCTGTGAAAAATTTGGAACTTTGACCCCCAATATCTCCGTAACTAGGGGGTTCCCAGGTATGGCCTAGAACAAACAAATGATCGCAGTGGTGGGAAGTACAAGTGCCCTTACTTCGCGTTTAGGGTACTTTTACACCCTAATAGGTATGGCCGTATTAGCCGGGACGTTGGTCCCGGCTAATAAATCCCGGCTGCAAAAATAAAATATAATATGTATTTTTTTGGTTGGTACTTTCAATTCTCGTTAAATTGCTGTATTTCGACCTACTACTTGGCAAAGATATTGTCAGTTACGGTCAAACGGGCAGTCAGTCCATGTAAAATTATATTCAGGTGCAGATGTCAGATTAAACTGGAAATCTACCTCGACAGAAACCAAAGATATCGGGAAAGATATACAGCAAATAATCTTTTGGCGACATCTGTTTACCACCAATACCTACTTTCTCAATTAAAAAATGTCTCTAAATATGTAGGTAATCATTTTGCAATGGGGAAAAGGGTAACTTAAATTAATTTTACGCTCGCAAAAGCAACAGGGGGGCCTCAAGTGAAGTAATTAGGTGGATAAATGTAATTTTCACGCCTGTATACCCCTGGAGTGATGTCCCTAATAGGTGGGCGAGACAAGTGACAATAGGAACACAGAAAATTAAGAAAGTAGTTCACGTGTTATAGTTATTAACAGTAAATCTATATATAAAAAAATCAATGCCACTTTTCGTTGTAATTTTATAACTCAAGAAAAAGAAGAAGGGCTTATCTATCCAAACCAAATGCTTAGGCTTTGTTTGGTTATTTAGTAGATGGTTTATGTGAAGTTAGCACAAAATCGGTCGAGCGGTTCTTCATTTATCACATTTTTTTGTAAAATGATCCGCCATTTATTGAATTCATTTCAATAAATGGCGGGATTTTGCTATCAAATTGAAACTTTTTTCAGTGTTGACAGTACAAGCATGTTTTTATGTCATTCATTTCTGTCATTTCATTTTGTTCAAGTGGTTTCGAGAATGGTTTAGGTTTACAATTATACCCGGTAGGTGGCGCTGCTGTCCGGACAGGACACCGATACAAAAACGGAATAAAATATGTTATTATGGAAGATGAATATTAGTAGGAATAATCCTGCTAATAATATAAACGCGAAAGTTTGTAAGTATGATGTTTGTAACTCTTTCACGCAAAAACTACTGAACGTATTTGGATAAAATTTGGTAAACAGAACCTGGATTAACACATAAGATAGTTTTTATCCCGATTGTATCTTCCCGTGGGATAATTTTCAAGTTGTAGCGGGCGTTGCCGCTGGCAACACCTAACCACGGTATTGTTGGTAGGAATAGGAATAGGCGGACAATTTAACCTAAGATTATTTCCCTCCTAAAAAACTTACCTATAACGTCATAAAAACAGTACTTAATAACAAAAGGAGCTGTTAAAAGCTAACGCCATATAAATATTACCTTTACCCATAAAACCCTCTTCAAAACGTAGGTGATGAAGTGTACCCCAACATTAGCGATCGTTAATTACGAAATGATTTAATTTAATACGTCACGACACGGTCTTAATTAAGATTTTAACATAATGGCCGATTTGTAAGGGCAGCTTGTTTCTAATAACTATGTTCGGGACTCTTTGTGTTAGTGTGTGTGTGTACTTGTTCTACTAAAAGATTACCTATATTAATTGATTAGATTGTTTGGAGTCAGTAGCCGCTCTGGTCGATCTTTAGGTCAAGCTGTCCTCGATGGGAAGACATCAAATGACTCTCCTCTGGGTGGAGCAGAAGGGAGTGTCAGACACTTACTGTCTAAACCCACACTTACAAAATATCATAAACCGTATTGAAGGCATGCATAATATCATAAGTCACTTGTAGTGTAGTACGGGTGGGTAAAAGTTTACTTATCCGTACCTATACTACAAAGTGACTGAAATGACTCATGATATTTCAGGGTTCCCCTTAATATTTAACTCATAAAAATAAGTACTAACGTCATAAATCAGGCGCGCACTTAATTCTGAACATAATCTCGTATAGTATGACGGGTAAAGTATCCCAGTATATTTTACTAGCTTATATTACATACAGGGTGCTGTGGATAGCGTAAGTCTTGAACCTGGTACACGCAGTTGTTTATCACTTTGCTGTGTTAGCATGTATGACATAACAACATAACATCACGCGTATAATCCAATAGGATAGGCTGAGTGTACCTAATAATAAAACCTCATTTCGCCTGTTATGTTTTAGTCTCAGACTCCCCGACTGCTACTGACTGAGATATTCCATAAGTAGAAACCCAATAACACCCGGGATTCGAAAACAGCACCTCATTCTCAGAAGTCGCGCTTGCAACTACTATACAAACAAGGCAGTCATTTATGAATCCCTGAATTTTAAAGTTTATATTACAAAGTATTTAAAAGCTCAGTCGCAAAATGTCTCTTTCGCAAAATGTCTACTGGTAGCAAAACGTATCTTTCTCATAATGTCGTTTTCGCAGTCTCTTTTTCGCAAAATGTCGCTCTAGGCCTTAGATTTTTTTTAACAAGTTTATACAAAAGGTTGTTTTATTCTGATTTCTTATTGTGCGTCACAGTGTCTCGAACTCTCGAGGCGAATGTGTATGACCAGTTTGTGTTGCCAATGATTATATAGAAGGCCGACGTGGATGCTCATAATGGGCCTCTCTAATATCTTTGTTGGGTATAGTTAACATTTAAGAAGAAATCGGAAAGTAACAACTTTCTTTATAAATCTGACAATAAAAAATCTAAGTCCTAGAGCGACATTTTTTATAGTTAGGAAAACGAATTATTCGAAGTCTAGCTTTGCCTACAATAATATCTAAATTCAACATGACAATAACTATAAGTCTGTAAATTGTTTTGAACAACGATTTCGTAAATCTATTTACCAGTAAACATTTCAAACCAATATAATAGTTACTTTACAGAAGGACATTAATTAATTGACCCAAAAACCGAGCTAGAAATTAAGTCGACCGAACCAGACTCAATTTGTTAAAATGATTCCTAAATCCCAAGATGTTTTTGCAAAATATCGGGAATTAAGTAGGCTACTACCAGCCCTGTTCCGTACGGACGTAATTCTTTAGAACTTTCCGTTTTACAATACTAGAGTTTGCACTTAGCGTTCGCCGTTCCCCCCTCCACATTTCCCGTTCGGCTTTTCTCCTGTCGACTCGAGCTATCGTGTACTGACTTGTAGTCGACAAGTCCGGCTTAAATGGAGCAGCCTGTATTTTATTCAATGTTTATTGTTCTATTTTCAAACGGCAGCTTTATTCTTAAGAAAACGGGAACGTCAAGTTGTTCAAGAGTTTTACTCATGGTTCAGAAAATGGAGTTATCGCTTTTTGTTTTTTTTTTGTGTTGGCGTTGAGGTAAAATGGTGAGCAATTAGCATTATTACACAAAATGATCAGTTTTAATTGCGGCACTGGCTTAAGACACCAGACAATGATAAGTATTGTACTGAAGTATTAGAGTCCAGTGCCCACAGTAGGTTCACAATAGAAATGTTTACTGACTTGGACTTGGAGAAATGTGTTTCTAATTAGTCTGTCTGTTAAATTATTGAAAAAATCAGATAGGTACGTATTTTTTTTGTTTTATCAAATCAATAAAAATTGTCGCTCTTCCCTTTCGCTCTGCCCAAGAGCGGGAGAGGTTATTTGACAATCATCCACCCACCAAAAAAAAGAAGACCTATGACTTGACCGTCTGACGGTCACAACACTAAGCTGTCAGTTGTCACTGCTTTACAGTATCGAATGACGGCAAATATAAAAACTCATCGAATTTCAACGTACATTTTTAGTAAATTGACAGGTATCAATTATTCAATTAAGATCAGAATTAAAACTTGTATCATCAAAACTTAACAACGAATACAAAAAACCGACTCAAGTACTAGTACTCGTATGACAGATTTGCAGTCCCTACCTACAGTCCAAACTTTACATTGGATGGCTCTTGTCACTCAGAGTACTAACGAGCTAAGTTCTAGGTTCCAGACGTGCCTAAACTAATGCCTAAGAACTATTCAAGAAACTAGGTATCATTTGTGCTAGGAACTGGCTATCAAGTTTGTACAATTGAAACTAAAATGCTGAAAGTTTTGCTGTTATTTACTAGGCTGCGTTGTGGCTGGTTTTGATGTGTGGGCCTGGGTAGAAATAGAAATTAGTTTGAGACGAAGCTTAGTTTAATTGTAGACTGAGGTTGTATGTAGTGAGGGACAGAACCCCTCGTCCCAGCCGCCGCTGGAGACGCTCCGGGCGTCGTGGGCCACGTGACGGACACCGGCCACCCTAGACGCGGGTCTGTGGACGGTGAGTAATGGGCTAGCTCGCCGTCCGTCCGTCTAATGACGGCGACAGGCCGTGTCGACGGCGCGTTCGTGTTTCACGCACGCCTCAAAAAGAATGTCAGCAACATGGAAGTGGCCCCGCAAGGGCCGACGCCCGTCGGGGCTGCGAGTTGTTGTAAGAGATACCGCGGCCTCGACATCAAGGGCTAAGAAGGAACATGGGTGGTTTTTGGTCAGTAGAAGTCAAACACTCCCTTTTGCTCTGCCCAAAGGAGGGAGGGGTTATTTGATGGTTCCCCCCCCCCCCAAATGGTTGTATGTAGTTATAACATAACATTACGCCTATAATCCCCGAAGGGGTAGACCGAGGTGTACCTAATCATACATCGACATTTCCCCAGTAATATATAAGTCCCATTTAATAGAAGGCGCGCCAACACCTGGGCACAAATCCAGACCGCTACTAAGAAATTTCTGATGGAAAAACCCAATATTACTTTTGCTGGAGCTGGGAACCGAACCCAGGATCTCATCCTCAGCAGTCGCGACTTGCACAATAGAAAAACGAGGCAGTTGCGACTAGTTATATCATCGTCAATACTAGTCATACTACTGCTTCTTGCTCTTCATCTTCTCAGTCGATTCACTCTTGCGGTCGTGGCTATCATGTTCCAGAAGGTTGGGCAGCAGACAGCACCCGCCGTACAGCCGGCTTTTCACTATGGGTCGCGGATGGGTATGGGATGTAATATATAGCTCAAAATGGAATATATATAACGATATATATTCCATCTTGAGCTATATATTACATCAAGCGTTTGAGATGTATTATGTATTATAGGTCAGTGTGAACGGCCTACAAAATGTATGACGAGCGATGATATATATCTCAAGATACTCGTATAATATACTAGCTGACGTCACGCAGTTTCACCCGCGTAGTTCCCGTTCCCGTGGGAATACAGGTATAAAAGTAGCCTATGTTACTCAGAGTGAATGTGGCTTTCCAATGGTGAGAGAATTTTAGAAATCGGCGAAGTAGTTTTTGAGTTTATTCATTTCAAATCTTTCCTCTTTATAATATTAGTGCATGTAGATATAGATATCGCATGGTCAAAAGCCGGCTTACGACGTCCCGCCACCTCTGCCTGCTGGCCGTCAATCGGGCACATTCGTGCATGGGAGCGCCCATCGCAGCCTTTACCTGGTCCGTCCAGCGCATAATTGCTAAACAATACCTACTTGGAAACTAAATTGGTATTGGATAACACCAAATTGATATTAGGTCGGGACTGTATACTTATATTTTTGTTCTATACGTCTTAAGCAGCCTACATCTCTCTGCCCTCGTCCTAGGCCAAGTCGACCGTAAATTTAAATAAAATACATTTTATCCAATTAAAGCTACAAAATAAATTTAGATGGAACCCTAAATGTTTTATTCTTATTGTTAGACAAGTACCTAAAACAAAACCAACAGTTTTCTCCGAGTTCATACAAAATAGTAATTTTAACTAAAACGTTGGACAACTTTAATTAACTAACCGAGAGATGGCGAAGTGAAAAGTCTGTAATTAACTGAAACAAGTCAAGTGGAATTCTGGCAACGTCTTGGAAACTGCTAAATAGGCTTTGGTGGAAAATGGCGACGATGCAAAGGATGGGTTTAATTTGTGTTGTTCTTGTGCTGTATCTCATAACACCATGTCTGATATCCCCGCATGGTTAGACAGAGGTGTACCCATAGAAATGGTGTGTGGGGTTTAAATAAAAATGGTAACTGCTTCGTCGGTCTTGTTGTTGCAAGCGCGACTGTTGACAATGAAGTCTTCGGTTATCTTCCCGGGTCGGGCAAAGTGTTATTGGGTTTTTCTTCCAGGAATTCCTTAGTAGCAGCTACGGAGTCTGGATTTTGACAGGTTGATGGCAACAGGCTCTCCCCCTATTAAGTACATGGGCCGGAAAAAATACATTTTATAAGATTTTGAAAAACGATTTTGAAAAACAATAATAGCATAATTCAAAGGCTAAGTAGACGTTTTACGAAGAAAGTGTAGATCTTGAAAAAGTGGATATTTCTATTCATGAAATAAATTTACCTTTTTGGGTAAAAAACCACCGTATCTTTGCGGAATTGAATTCCGGAATAAGAAATTGCTACCGTAAAATGTACAAAGTTTTTCAAGAAAGCAATATTTCTTCATCGATAAAAATCAAACAAGTCTTTTCGGAATAATATTTCACTGTTTCAGGATCTGATAAAGACAAATCTTACTTCTTTTTATGAAAAATCGATTCCAGTTTTGCATAAAAACTGTAAAAACCTGAATATTTCGTCTTTACGACGAGATTTAACGATATCTTTCTCGTTAAAGCAGACAGAGAATATATTTTTATTATTACGGCTTTCATGAAAAGCAGAAGCTATATTAAGTAAAGCGAAAATTAATCCTTTAATAATATTGTTTTTGTAAATTGACTTGGCCGAATAAAATGGTAACCGTACCGTTTAGCTAAATTAAGAACTTTTGACTTATTTTTGGATTTATAGAAACATATTTTAAAAACACACATTGTTACTGATATCTGAATGTGAAATATTTTCTTTAACTTTAGTTTACTTTGACTCGCTATTACTTTCATTGTTTAGATTTCAAGAATAGCTTGGCTTTAAATATCCTTTTTTTATATCGACGCTTGGTCTGGTAACGAGGTACATTTCCCTCTTTGTTTACGAAGGATCGATTAACAATAGGTTTCAAAGTGCAATGTATAGCAAAGTTAATGGGAAACCGCTGCTAGAGCTGACGTGTATTAGGTTACGGGTTTGTTGCCCTTTGCTTGTTCTGTTTCGTGCAGACGATGTTGTTTTATTTCTAAAGCATTTGAATTTTAAATGTTATCCTTTGTATTGTACTTCATGTTGGTTATATGGTGGTTGTTATCTTTTGGAATATCAAAAACTCATTTTGCCTAAAAAACTTCTAGACACTGCGAACAATTTTTCTAAAATTTCTAAAAAAGTTTGCTCACTTTTCATAGAGCTCTAAATACCTAAGTAATTATACAAAAAAGGTTTTATATAAAAGCCTTAAACCTAATTACTTGGCGTTATCTTTTTTATGCGGCTGATATCTTAATGTACCAGAGATAATAATAATAATCACTTGGGCGAACAACGACCCGGTCTGTTTTCTTTAATAACCAGTCTAGGGGGGTAAGGGGTCTAGGCCATTCCACCCCTTCACCCCTACGGTATGTCTAGACTAATCTGACAGGTAGACATCTGAATGCGTCTGAGTGTTAGGACAACTTAGAGAATTGATTGCTGGCATTAATATTTGACGCTTTTCTTGTTTTAGTTTCGTGTTTATGACAGAACTAATTACATTTGTAATATTAGCTGCTAGTTTGTTGAACTGGATTTGCGTATTTTAGATCTAATTATTACGTTGTGTTATTGACGTATTGATAACGCACTGTTAACACCGATTTCATAGGATTTCTAATGTATCCAGAAAGGTATACCTTCTTCTTGCCAAAAAATGTAAATAATGTCCCATTTGTGACATTTTATTCTTGCTAATGGTAACAGCAGGTAATTATTTAGCTCAATGCTTAATTGTGATATTAACAAGAGTCTTCGTAAACGGTATTGATATTTAAAACAACATGGGTGTTTGATAGAACGATTTCAGTATCATGTGATGTGACTTAGATGTCTTTTATTTTATTTTAAATAGATAAATATAGGAACATCGACCACATACTTTATACTTATTTGCTTTCTGTTCTTATTGCATCAACCACTACGACACAGGTGTAGATACTTAACTACTTTAACCAACTTTCAATAAACTCTTTGGTCACCTATGTGCTTAAGTCTTTTGGGGATAAAACACTAGCTAAGGCCATAAGGTCCGAGTACCCCATCTTGTCTTTCGGAGTATTGGCATCGTCAAGCGCTTAGTTTACTATTCCCGTGACCAGAGAGAGGGCTGGAGTGTTTTTTGGTTAAAGAATCAGCATTGCGACTAACGCCTTCTGGGCACTATTCCTTTTCACAGCAATGTGGATGATTTTTTTACGACTTAGTACTTTCTAGTTTTCTACTCGTACATGTACATATTTTTATTTTGGTTGTAGATAACTTAGTAACGTCGATGCTTAATATTTTTTTCTCTTGTTCCAGGCTAGCAGCGGGGCTGAGCCCCAGGTAGCAGTTCTCTGCGAGGCAGGCGGCACCTACCACCCCCAGTACATGTCAGCCGCCGGCCGATGGACCCCCGACCTCACCACCAAACCTCACAACTGCCTCAAGGACAAGATGGAAATTCTCGATTACTGCAAGAAGGTAACTGATACCTACACTGTAAGCCTGCTTCATCCCACTTCTGGGGCCTCTCCCCAGGACTTCCAGTTGTTTCGATCTAAGACCAATATGGATCACTGGTTGCTAGTCTTGTCCAGATCGTCCCGCCGTCATCTACGAGGTCTGTATGAAGTAGCTGATGTTAATTATAATTATCACAGTATGACCTCATTAAGGTATGGCTCGTGGTTAAATAACACGGATCAATATTAAAGGTAAAGCAATGAATGCCGAGGTCATTTCGCAGATGATTAGCTGTCAAGTACGTACGCTCCGTGGCTTGAAAAACACGTTAAGCCGGATATCCCATCCGACATTCATAGGTCTTTAGCAGTACGGGTAGATGGAGAACTAGAGTCTTACCAACAGTTACTTTATACTCAATGACTGACCTGTGCAGGATAGATGTACTTCCCGTGTAAATTACTGGAATTTAGATAAATCCGGTTAGACTGTTCTTTATTTTTAATTTAGTCACGACCTTTTAGCTCTACCAAAATTGCCTATGGTGAGGCTAAGACTGACTACTGACTGACTATTTTTATAATTTTGCTGTGCCCGACAGGGTCCATAATTGTTTCGTCTAATGTATTTTAACACCTGTATATGTACATTATGGATTGCAATAAAGAATTTGAATTGAATTGAATTGAATTGAATTGAATTTAGCCATTAGTCTCTCTAAATTAGGTCTAATATCAATCAACCGACTAACGGTTTGAATAAATCCTGAGTAGATGATACGATACACGAGTAGCCAGTGGCAACCTCGTGTTGGCCCCCGTGACCACGACTTAGCGACTATACCGTCTAATCCCATTACCCTGCCGCTTAACAAACAGTACCTACTTACTAACAACTAATTCGCTAAAACTAATTGCTAACTTAACTATTTTAACACCCACGGTTATTTACCATGAGTCACGTGAACGGTATCTTATGTAATTGATCCCTTAAATGTACCTATTGGGTTTCCTAAACGTCGATAGTTTGATTTGTTACGCTTTGGTTCACAAAATATACTTACCTACACAGCCGATCTGACAGAGTAAAAATTTTGTTTGTTTTATCCCACTATGGGGGTTCATTAAAACGCTCAGACCAAATAATATTTTGTGCGTGTGTTGTGTTTGTCCAAAGATATTTTTTCCAAATCTCCACTCATCTTAAAAAGTGCTCCTTTTGCGAAGTGCACCAATTGAGAAGCGCACCAGTTGCGAAGTGTGCCATATGAGAAGTGCACCAGTTGCTAAGTTCACCATTTGAGCATGGTGTACAAGTTGAGATGTGCACCAAATGCGTCAAACCCACATAAACTGCGCCTTGGTCTTTAACTTTTTATTTGGTCTGAGACGTGTGTGCGTGTATGCGAGGCCTAGTTTGACCGGCCTTACTTTGCTGTTCGCAGAGTTCCGTCTTTACTTTTTATTTGGTCTGAGTAAAAACGATTAAAAGATTGCACAGTTTGTCTTGCCTTCGACTGCGAAACGATACAATTATTGGAAAGGCCTACACTATCGCAGAATTAATTATATTCTAGAACTCAGCCACCAAAAATTCAATCTCATAAATGTAAATCTATGTAGGACACCAACAAATCAAACAATTACAGAGTTACAGGATTAAAACCTACGCACAAAGGTATGCCTGCAGGCCCCTTTTAAATTGCCAAATTCCTTTATTTAATGGTATGCCTGATTTGGGATGGAATGTGTCTAGGCAAAGGTTATAAAGGGACTATGTTACTGCTCCCAGCTGCCATCAGACCATTTCAATTTTACCCTAATTAAATTGAGTAATGTCTGTAAAATTGGCCAGCCCTGCGTTGTTAGTCAGCCTTGTTAAATATTAACGTTGGGTGGGTATCGCTGATTTTGATTTTACCAAACTCGCAACTCAGACGTTCTAGTCCATTTTCAGTTGGTTTTAGTTTCTAGATGCTCCTCATCTCAAGCCTTATTGTTCCTCATTATATTGACATATTAAGTACTCAAACTCTTTCGACACCTAACTTGTTTTATTGTCATCCGCTGTGTGTGTGTGCATTGCAATGATTTCGTCACTTTACTGCCCCTAACATTTTTTGTTTGAAAAAAAGAACAATAGGCCAGGAGCGGTGTGGTGGTTAAAATCGCAGGATCTACCGATAGGATAATAGCCTGTTATGGCTGACTTATCATTACTTATTTTTTTAACAGACTACCAAGAGTCCACTGTTTTAGAATCAATATAACTTAGCCTATGTTAGTACCTAACAACTAGGACAAATCGTGTGCGTTTAGTTAGCGCCCACACTAGCGGGCTGTCTATTTAAGTGGCATTAAAATGAAGGATAGCGTGAGAATGGAAAAGATGAGAATTTTCTTCTAAATTCTTTGTATCCTTCCAGGTCTACCCGAGCCACGACATCACCAACATCGTGGAAGCCTCCCACTACGTGAAGGTCAGCAACTGGTGCAAGCTGGGAACTGGCAACGCGGCCAAGTGCAAGGTCACTCGATGGGTGAAGCCTTTCCGTTGTCTTGGTACGTATATATTACTGATATATGATTACTTTGTCATTTGATAGGGTTTTCGACTTATAAGGTTGCTTGTTCGAAAGGAAGAAAGATATTAAAAATGCTGTAGGTGACTAAGGTTGGGATATGAAAATGAACTGCGAGGTTGGTTTAGATTTGGACTATTATAATGTGTAAATAGTTTATCATCTTGTTCACTTACTAAATGAGGATGTAGACTTACACAGGTTTGGGCGGGCACGCCCAAATCTTGGCATTACAAAAATTTTTTCTATCAAATTTTCGGACATTTGACATAAACCTCCAGGCACACTACACTTTTTATACTGAAAACACCACACGTTGCGCCTTAGCATCATTCACACTCTTTCCCACTCTTTGTCATTTAATAAATGAGTAACCGCACTAAAATCCAACCATTCTTGCACACTTATGGCTTGAGCCGCTCTTCCTTCCAATTCTCATCCCCCAAAACCATTTACGCCCACTTACAATGCATAACTACAAAGAGTGTTTGGCGGCAGAAGGTCCATTCCAATCGGACGCGCTCCTGGTGCCGGAAAGCTGTCTCTTCGACCACATCCACAACCAATCCCGGTGCTGGCAGTTCGCGAGGTGGAACGCCACAGCTGGACGGGCTTGCATCCAGCGGGGTTTGAAGCTCAGGACCTTTGCGATGTTGCTGCCTTGTGGAATCAGCCTGTTCTCCGGTGTTGAATTTGTCTGCTGCCCAAAGCATTTTAAGGGTAAGTTAGCATGAAATAAGTAACCTTTTTACCAGCAAAATTGGTTCCATTAGCCTTAGGCCTCAGTTGTGACCCAATTACATTTGCTTGTTCACCCAATATCGGAAACACCCAAATTCGGAATTGGCCGCCTTTGAATAAATTAATTTGAATAAAAGCTAGCAACCAAATGTAATTGCACAATACAAGTTTTTTTCATCTAAAATGATCATTATTTTTGCTAACTTTTAGAAAACGTAAAGATGCACAAGCCCATGGATGTTGGTGTGCCTGTTAGCCCCGGTGGTGAAGAGATGCTTGCAGCTTCAGCGGCCATGGATGAGCGTGATGATGATCTCCTCGACGATGATGATGCTTTGGATGACGATGATGATGACGACACCCTGAACCTCAGCGATGACGACGACGACGATGATGCAGATGACGGTAAGATATCTGATATTTTTGTTCAGTATCGGCTTTTTTTTGTTGGTACACTAGGTACGTTGGTTTGGGTTTGATCTGAACGATTTAATGAGAATTGATAAATCACCATAACTTTACGTGACTGACAGATTTCAATGACTAAATGAGTTGCTAGTTGGTGCGGGTACCACTAGTAGAGCGACAATCCTCGACAGCAGTGTGAACAATAATGTATACGAGTATCTAATACTGACACGGAACCTACATCTATTGAATGATTCTTGAGCGAGTGAACGGGTAGTTGATAGCTAGTCGCTTCCTCGCTGGCGATGGGACAGGTGCTTTCAACAACACTGTAGGTATAAATTCGGAACACAAATATAAAACTTCTCAATTTCCAGACATGGATGAAGACGAAGACGCCGACTTGTCTCGTGACGACGACGCCGAGGATGACGATTATACGGATGGTGATGACAACTCTTGGCCTCGTCCTGAGACCTCATCCCAACCATCAACCACTACTACCACTACCACTACCACGACGACCACTACGGTAAGTTGTATTATACCAATAATAATAATAAGTGAAATAGATCTAAAGCTTGTAGAAAACGTAGTGCGTTCTGCACTTTGGTTTTTCAAAAGGATCTAATTATGAAGGATCTTTGCATAAAACTAACTTGTTCTACTTATAACTTGAGCAAATAGAAATAGACTCAAGACCTTGCCAGCGCTTCCTACCTACTACAACTCTTTCTTACTTTTGGTATTTTTAAGTATTTACGCCCTGCCTGGAGGCCTTACAATCAAAGTATCCACAGAATAGTCTTATACATAGATTGACCTGTGTGATGCCATGCAAAACTTTGCAACAACCACCACGAAGCACATCTCTGTCTTACAACTTGGGGGCCGTTAGCGTGGTAACGTTAATGTTAAGACTGATTGTTATATTGTTTGCAGGCTTCTTCCGCTACCTCTGACCCTTACTTCTCGCACTTCGACCCTCGCACTGAACATCAGAGCTACAAGGATGCGCAGCAGAGGCTGGAGGAGACTCACCGCGAGAAGGTGAGAACTGCTCCAGAAGCTAACATTTAGACGCTGTTTATAAGTGTGAGACCAGCTGTTTCTGATAAAAATGGAACTTTCGTGGTCATAAGTTATTTCGAAAAATATGTGCAAATGGAATGGAATGACGAAGTGTTGGAATGCTGTGAAGTCGGCAGGACACAATTTCAACGAGTTACTCCAAATTAAAGTTAATGTACTACTTCAGTCAGTGATAAGTTAATCTACTGTGGGTTGTTTGAAAGAACAACAAATTTTCAACAAACAAGAGTTTGACGGAAGGAAATGATATAAAGGGTGTCAAAGTACCCTTAACGCAAACGAAGGGCACTCGTTTTCCCCACCACTGCAATATTTTTTTTGTTCTAGACCATACCTGGGAACCCCCAGTTACGGAGATATAAGGGGTCAAAGTTCCGAATTTTGTACAGCTGTTTTTGTAAATACTAGTTTTCAGGTTATAACTTTACTTAAATTACCTCCTTGATCCTTTACTATTCAAAGCATCCACTAGCACAATGTTTTAAGAGTGCTATATTGAGTTTTACCGTAAAATGTGATTTTTGACCCCAAAAAAAAGGTCGTTTCCCAGCAATTTTTTTTGCGTATGGGTACTTAGTTTGATGTACAGAGTGCTTGGTTGACATATGTTTGAAGGGTTAATTTACACCCTGTAATAGCCTTCTAGTGACCAAAAATTGGTTAATGATTATGAAAATACAAAAAAATATTTATTATGGTGTATTTTTTGTTTTGCAGATTACCAAGGTGATGAAGGAATGGTCGGAGCTCGAGGACCGGTACCAGCAGATGATGAGCAATGACCCCGCTGCAGCGCAAACCTTCCGTCAACGCATGACCGCCAAATTCCAGTCTAACATTCAGGTAATTAAATATTTAGGTGTTCAGATGTCCATCTACTGAATTAGGTATAGTAACTAGTCAAATATTCAAAAAATTGAAGTCTTTTTCCATAAGCAGACCTATCATAACACATGCTCTGATTTCAAACAAAGTAAAAGAAAGGAAGTTCTCCGACTTTACTTTTACAGATTTAACACGTTATTATATACAATAACACTGACCTTTTACCATCTATATCGTCACTAAACTAAACAATATGTTCTTCAGACTTTGGAAGAAGAAGGTGTGGCTGAACGTCGCCGCCTAGCCGCCCTGCATCAGCAACGTGTCCTGGCTCACCTCGCCCAACGTCGCCGCACCGCCCTCGCTTGCTACACTCGCTCTCTCCGGGATACCCCACCCAATGTAAGTAGCATTTCTTTTAACTCAGTTTTTAAAGGTCTAGCGTAAAGCTACCCTAGGCAGGTGCTTTTAGTTCTCTGTCCTTTTTTGTTGCAACCTTGTCTTGTATGACCATCGGATTTTATTTGGACAGCTATCATTTCTTTGTGGTTCGCTTCAGTTGAAAAACATAGAAATTATCATCAAAGTAGGTGGAATACTGTAAAGGAAATGTTTAAGTCAACAAGCTATTGCCCACTCGTCTAGTTCTAGTGTTACGTGTCGAGCCCAGCGATTATGTCGATTTGCTTCAAAGAGTTACTGAGATGTTGAATCACATTTTTTTCCAGTACATTTCTGCTGATAGACTGTCTACCTCTAGTATCTTCAATTCATCGTTTCTAAACTAGACTCCTTTAACACGCCACTTCGGTCATCCGCACTTCTCGTGTGCATCTTTTACTAAGTCTTCTAACGTCGGTGTATGTCCGCAGGCCCGCCGCGTGCAGAAGTGCCTGCAGCGCCTGGTGCGCGCTCTGGCCGCCGAGCGCAGCGGCGCGCTGGCCGCGTGGCGCCGCGCCGCCGCCAGTGGGCGCGAGGCGGCTGCAGCCGAGCGCTCCAGTGCTGCCGACCGACTGCAGGTAAACCAAATCAAACAGTTTATTCCAAACATGTTATACCGAGGTTGTTATAATGTTACAAACATGCACCCTGTAAGGATACTGCAAGACCAATAAATAACATTACATTTTATTTTCTAATGATATGAGACTAGTGAGATCATGAAGATGCCATTTTACCGTTTAACTTGAGTTTCGAGCATAGGCTGCATTGTCCTTTTGACTTGGATTTCGAATACAGGTATATTGTCCTTTTAGCTTGGATTTCCAGTCCTTTTAGATTGGGTTTGTAAAGTCAACAGTTACTCCCACATATCCAAAGATAACAGTGGCCATCATGAAAGTGATGGTACTAGAGGCGTCACAAAACATATTTATTTGAAGAGTTGTAATCGTAGCTGACTGTTACGGCACCACTTCTCGATCTCGATAAAAATCTCAAAGAATACTTACACTTCCTTCTATCAGTTGAAACGTTGAGGTTAATTCATTACTTTCTTCCCACACAGGATGCCGACCGTGCTCTCCAGCGCGCCCTCTCCTCCCTCCGTCGCCGCCCTCATCTGTATGCCAACATTGGAACTGCTATTGAAGACTACGTTCAGGTAAGAAATGTAGGTTGAGTTTGTGCTAAAATACACGGTATAATTGACGCGTTAACCATTCCAATACCACATTCACCTAAACACCTGCTAGTACAATTTGAATTTCTTTGATCTGATTAAATGGTAACAATTTTGATGATGTTAACCAGTGAATGAGACATTTTTTGGGGTGGTACATTATCAAATAAACCCGTCCGTCTTGGGCAGGGCGAAAGGCAGACTCCAGACAGACTCGGTCGGTTAGACTTCTACTGACTAAAAACCACCCATGTTCCTTCTTAGCCCTTTATGTCGAGGCCGCGGTATCTCTTACAACACCCCGCAGCCGGTGAATGAGACCTTACGTCAAGATAGGATACTGAAACTTCACTGGGCTAGAGTCTCACTTAGATTTCTTTAGCCAACATGATATTAATGACTTTGTGGTAATTCTTACCAACAGAATCAATATTTCCACTTTCCCATCCTCATACGGGTAGCTAAAAATAAATGATGTAAAAATCTAGTAAACACTGAAACTCTTGGTGACACAAGATAAATTCTAACATTCTAGTCGATGCAATCCAAGGACGATATGGCGGTGTCCCTGATGTCGATGACTCCTGAAGCTGAGGAGCTGTTACTGGATCGCATTGAGGCTGAAGTTCAGCGTGAACAGGCTGCCCGTGAACAGCTCAACGCTAAGCGAGACCAGCGCACCCGGCAGCGACAGGATATCCAGAATGAACGGGCTAAGGTAAGCAGTATATTTTTAATGAAAAGCATACCTACCTAAAAAATAGGGCAACAAAAATAGTTAAAATAAAAAATCTACTTAAAGATTCAGTCCAGCTTAGTAGCTTCGGGCACAGGACTCCAAGGACCAGATTATTAATTGATGAATTTGCTGATCCGTTATCAGCAGCGGTTCGAATAAACCTAAAGGAATTTTATGACTTTTGTATCAGAAAATCTTATTTAACTATAGAATTTCCAAAGAATCGCAAAACAATCTCTCGACTACCGCCTTCCAGACCTCCAACGGCGTGAAGGAAAGCCTGGAAGCCGATGATGAAGCCAGCGAAGCCTCTGAGATCGAGGAGCCGTCATCCAGCAGCACCCGTGGCCCCGTCCCGTCTGCATCAGCGCCCCCCTCCCTGCCCCCCTCCGCGGCCCCCAGCGCCTCCCCCGCGGCTCCGCCCGTGTCCCTCACGCCACATGACGTCACCACCCATGCTGCTTTCTCACAGGAGACTACTACTACCGTAAGTGGAAATAATACTGACTTTTGCTGAGCCCACGTAGTAGAGTTTTGCCAGTCCCGTGAAGAAAAAAGGAGGCCCGTCTCCTAAATGTAGTAACATTGAATACTGTTACACCAAATTATTTCGAACGATTCAAGTTCACTAATTTAATTTGTATCATGATCTTCTGTTTCTGCATCGTTTGATTATTCAACATGATATATAATCAGACGCCTACCTTTGTCTTGAGTCATCCCAATTTTTGTATAATTGACATGATTTGTTTTCCTACACGTTTCTCTATCAGCTCATCCTTGATTTAATCCCAGATTTTATGATATTGTTGAATCAAACAATTTTGCCTATGCCTATGTCCAGCAGTGGACGTCTTTTAGCTGAAATGGTGATGTTGGTGAAAAAAATTTGCACCCATGTTTAAATGGCTTTTCGGACAAATCTAACAGTTGTCGTTTGTTGTAGGAACTTATCACCAGCACTGTGACCGATGTACCAGAGAGTGAGACCGCTGAGACCGGCGAGGTCAGCGAGACTTCCAGCCGACGATCCACTAGCGAGGTGGGCTTCGTTTTTCTTTAACTTCAAATGCGAAACAATTACACAAGATCACATAAATTACTCAGCAAAATATGGTTATCGATGTCAAAACCAGAAAATTAAATAAAAATAATGGTTTTCTAGGTCAATGATTAAATCTATGATGTCATAAAGCAGTCTTGTTTTATTCTTATTACAGTGTGGAAAAGAGATGGCGCTAGACATCCGTCTTGCCCACACTGGATTAAAATTAAAACAATCTTGCTTTAAGACATCATGGTAAGCACATCAACCTGCCCGATATTATGTTTTTTTTTTTCAAAATCGCGGCCCACGATGATAGCGGTATACCTATATGGATAAAGGATTTATAGACAAACAAAAAAAAGTCGATCTTTACCTTCAAATACCTCGATAAGGTGACACTTTGGGGTACCATATTGCATGACATTTTTTGTTCGCATTGTCCTCTATCCATACATACCACTTTCATCGTGGGCCGCGATTTCGAAAACAAAACAAAATGGCGGAGGGTCGATATACCAGGCTCCCATACAAAAAAATTCAAACCCCTTTGACCTAATATAGCATACTTCATCTATATCTACTGGACTCTTTGATAGAACTAACACTTGTGTCTGTCTTCCCTAACAGACGGAGGGCGAAGGCCTACGCGCAGCCCTGGAGCACGCCGAGGAGCGCGCGCCGCCGCCACCCGCGCACGCGCTCAAACATGAGTTGCAGCACTCGCAGCCTGTGAGTATTTCATATTGGTTTTCGTAAATCATGTAGAGTTATGGAACTTGCATAATTATTTTTAGACCGATTTGTAACCTTTCTTCCTGAATTTTATTAACTTACTTTAAACTCTTTTTGTCAATAGTGAATAAAGGACGGATTTAAAGCGAGGGCCGTAGATGAGTCACGAGCAAGTGAAGGATTCTAATGATTGAATCACGAGCGCAGGGAGTGATTCAACTGTTAGAATCCTGAACGACGCGAGTGATTCATGGCCCTCGATAAAAATTCGTACTTTATTCAGGAGTTGCATACTATACTTTATACCATGACTACGAGAAAAGACATAATTTAAGCGAAAATAGAAATTTAATCAAGAAATAAGAATTGTTACATTAATTGAAATGGACATTAAAATTAGAGCAATGACTGAAATTAAGCGTAATTTTCTTATTATTATCATTAGGGTGGTCAACTTGTAAAACAATATTTATTTATTATAAAGTAACACTAAACTTTGTGTCCGTACAATTCACAGTAAGTATTTGAAATGGCGCCAATTCACTATTTTTTTTTTTTCTATAAAGGCAGGAAAGAACACAAAACAGTTTTTAATCTAATGCTAAACTCCTTGTCGCAAATATCGACCAATCAAATCTCGAGAATTTATTTGCACCAAAGAGTTTTGAATTTCGAATCTTAGCGCAAGGAGTTTGTGTAAGCATTAAAATAAAGATTCCAAATTCAAACACCAAAATAGTGAATAAAAACAAAACAGTGAATAAAAGGCCTTTTTATTCACTGTTTTGTGTGAATAAAATAAGATTTTTAGAGTAGTAATGGTATAAATCAAATTATGAAGCTCAAAGTCACCATGCATATTGTTATCAGGGCTACACCGTACGCGGCGCAGGGCTGGCCAACGGGCCCGGCTCGGCCAGCGCCCTGTACCCCGCGCTGTGTGTGGGTGGCGCCGCGCTGGCGGCCGCCGCCTGCGTGGCGCTCGCCGTGGCGCGCCGCCGGGACCGCGCGCCGCCGGCTCAGGGCTTCGTGCAGGTCAGTATGACAGTATAAGGTCTTTTGGGAACAGCTTGGTTCTGTTTGTTGCATATTATGAACTGACGCTGCCATCTTATAATTTGTTTAAATAAAATTTCTAGAGTTCTAGAATTTTTTTATCTGCTTTGCCCTCCTGACGATTTCGATCAAGCAACAAGAGAACTGCTTATTCAACTTTTTTGCAGCCTAGCAGTAGCGTCGTCAGTTATTTAAGGTTAATTTGACTTTTCAACTTTAAGTGTAAGATGAAAAGGAACACCTTGCCCTCAAGAACAGTTAGCCTAAGTTAACACTTCGCATGGCAGCCCTAAAAATAAAAGCAAAGCCATGCCCAAACTTGGCAGTAACAGTCACGAATGATAATACAGTGAAAAACTAACTATGAAAAGACTGATGACAGTCTACCCGATATGCAGTATTTGAAATGCATCCATTTCAGCTTTCTACTATTAATTATACGTTCCTTCAGTAGAGCCCCATCTGCTCAAAAATAGTGGTATACAAAACTCAGCAAGAATTATTATTAACGAAATATTATCTTACTTTCCGCAGGTGGAACAGACCGGCGCTGTCGCCCCCACTCCTGAAGAGAGACACGTAGCCAACATGCAGATCAACGGCTACGAGAACCCAACCTACAAGTACTTCGAGGTCAAAGAGTAGATTCCCACCTCTTACCGTTCCCCTCTCCTTTCCCTCCTCCTACACCCCCGCTAGGAGTGCGAGGCTCGTCAAGTCCACCCAGGTGACCTGACTTGTATGTATCGTCATGTCTACAGGGACGGGAGTGTTATAGGTTGTTGTGGTTTCCTTTCGGCCAATTCTCCAGTCTATTTCCTTTGGCGTTCATCTGCAAAATCCAAGACTTTGAATCTCAGGAAAAGAATCTCCGAGCAATATCTATACAATACTCACAGATGCCGTTGATGAAACCTCAAAGGAAATAGACAGAGTTCCAAATTCTTGTGATGTGTGCTAGATGCCCCTTAGAGACAGGGTGTTTTTCTACCCTACACCTTTATCTATTGTCCTCAGCGTAATTCTTTATGGAATGAATGTGTGTGTTACTTATATATTGTTCGGCGAGGCCGCACTCCCGGAGGGGGCACCCTTTGTTATAAACATTCTTTTAATAAAGCTTGTGTGATTAGTGGGAATATTCGTTTGCCGTAACGCGGTCAGTCATACTGTTAAGGTTAGAAGTGATAACGGTTTATTTTTTGTTATTTATGTTGCACCAAAATATTTAATATTATTTTAAGGACTTAGATCTAAGTTTTTTTGTCTAGTGTCCTAGAATTCATAAGTGTCACTGTAGTCGAGTTTTTTAAATTAAGTTTTTGATGCCGCTCCCGCAGTGGTGACGTCTGACGGACTCCTCAGTCCTTTGGTGCGTTTTGTTAGTCGTTACTCGAATGATCTCAGTTTTAGTCTGTCTATCGTTTAGCTATAGTTTCCTTGTATGGTTCGTTGAATGTTACCACTGGGGCGAGTGGAACAAACGTCCATGGTACGCTGTGTAAATAGGCTCCGCGTACAAATTTGAACCTAAATTACTTACACTTAATGCCCGCTTTCATTTACTTTTCTAACGTAGGTAGAACATAACGTGAATTTTATGTAATAAATGCGAAAATATATTTTAATAATTAATGTGTACTTAGCGATGGGACGGGCGGCATAGCCGGCGCGGGTGAACGATCTTCTTCAGTCTTTGATTACTCTGAAACATTCCTTCATAATAATTTAGTAACGATAAGTTGTCGATGAATCTATCTCTTTCTCTCTCATGGTCGCTATGTATCCTTTCCGTTCGCCCGCGGGACAATACTCAAGTTCCCGACGTGAAAGTTCGCCGTGTACTCAACGTGCGTTTTGTATTAATTAGAGTACTCGACCACGCGGGACTACTGCGCCAGTACTTCAGCACAGTTGTGTCATGACTCATGCAGGAGCCGTCAGTCTGTTTATCTAGTCAAGGCAACAGGGCATCTACTTTCGGCAGTTTTTCGGCAAACGGTTGTGTACGCACCTTGGGTACGCGGTCGCGAGGCAAATAAGCTTAGTGGGTGTATGAACGGTTAATATATAAGTAGATGTACAAAAAGTAATACATTATATAGATGTTTTAGCGTCAGATACATAGATATAAAGCAAAATATTATTATATATCGCATTCGTCCGTATAAAGTAAGGGCTTGCGCTCGTGTCTAATCCCACGTACCACACTTAATGTTACGTCGTAGTTAAGATGTAATTCTGCCTCAGTATTATATACATTTAAGCTTATTTGTTACATAAGCTAATTTATATACACTATTTCTATTTGTTTACGGGTGTTGTGGCGTTACTACAAATGAAGTCATATCAGATGCGCCACGGCGCTCTGTTGCGCCTATTTCGCTGCGCACAGCAGTTTGCATGAGATGAGGGTAGATGGCGTTGTCACCAACGTAGTTCGGGGTCTGAATAACAGATGGCACTGGATGGCACTGTTGGACATTCGTCCCGTAGCGAAAGAGGTGCGAGTAGGCGCCCGCCCGTGCTTATCGTACGGCATTTACGTAAGTTACTCACTGTGTATAACGTAAGTTTAATCCCGCATCAAGTAACCGCAATGTATTTTTAATAATGATGGTAACGAGCCAACCACTTATTTTTTTAACAAAACTTTTTGCTCAAGATCAGCTGTTTCTCGTCGGAATAGGATGTCTACTTTCAATCGATCTAAATTTATTGTCGTTCGTCAACAATATTCGATGTTAGTAGTACCTAAAACCTGGTTTCTGTACCTTTTCCAATCACTGTTTCACGTATTTTAATAAGTATTCTACATAATAATAAATGGTTTGATGATTTTTGTGTTTACTGTGCTGCATTTTATTGTGAGTTCGAAGTTCAAATTGAATCAATAAATAGAAATTTAAATATTGGTGTTGTTATTGGTGTGCTGCACTATCATTCCCTCTCCCTGCAAATATATGTAGTTCTAGAATCCAGAATAAAATCATGGGTACAAAAATACGCTGCAAAAAATATAGGGACCTACATGTGTTACTCAACCTAACACAACGCTTGTAATATCCGAAGTACTATTACACCAGTAGAATATTTCGCCACTACGTTTAAGAGGCGATCCAATTGCCATCAAGTATTAACCAACACAAATCAGACTCTATGACTGCTACAAGATGTTTACATGAATGTGAACTACATGGTATCTAAAGGTCCAAACAAAGGATCCAAATGATGACTGCATGATATAAACGCATATTTTATGCGTTTATCTGCTTAAATAAACCAAATTGAGTTACACACTCCTTGTCAATTTAGGTAGGATATAACTTAAATTTAACCGAAAACTTTCCCCTCCCAACCCATTTGTACGAGTGGTCAAAAATATTATACGACACGAGTTGTCATGGCTAACCTGGAAGTTTTTAAATCGACTCCAGACACAAGTCAGCCGAAGCAAGGTAAAACTACTCAGGTGGTGATAATAGATGGAGAGTTAATGTGGTGTTGATCTACAAGCAATGGGACAACGGAAACGAAAACGTGAAAACGCGTGAAACGCGTGTGTGGGGGAAAACGTGTCTTGCCGGTTAGGCTATTTGCACATTACAGAAGCAGATTAATGATCCGGGGTTGCGGGTCTCTTGAAATAGATATCGCGGCCCCGGACACAAAGGGTTAAGAAGTTGGGTGGTTTTTAGTCAGTAGAAATCTGGCACTGCCTTCCACTCCACCTTCCAAAATAAAAAAATCTATATATAATAATGTTAGTGCCAAACTAGTCCCTAAATCGTAGGCTACGTCAATTTAGATTGCCATCAACAATAAGATGACTACATAATGTATACTCGTAGGTATACACTACGAGTATATGTTGCGTTGTGAGTATAATAATATATGAGTCTGAAAACTTTAGTACCTATAAATATTTCTCAAAGCTTAATAATGGAGCGAACAATTGAGATGATGGAATTTTATCGGCTTTTAGAAACATGAGATGAAATGCTTATAACAAATAATGAGTATGTTTTATGTGAGATAGGTACCAATAATGCGACATAGTTGGCATCGAGAGAAAAATCTGGATGAGATAGGAACAGGGCCGTGGAGCTTGGCACAAGAAAAGAGGGGCCAGCAGTCCCAGTAAAGGGTGAATTCAGAATTTTATATGATGATGATGTTTTATGTGGACTTATAACGTCATAAACACCTCTTCGTCTCGTCTTGATATATTTTTAAATAAAACTAAGAACCGCATGAGCATTGTAGGCCTGGCGAATAAAAATTGTTGGGTTGATACCTACTATGATTGCGGTAACGATAGCATCTTGAAGTTAGCAAAGTTGTACCGGTAGAGTGTTTTATTGGGGTTCTGTAGCCAAATGGCAAAAAACGCAACCCTTATAGATTCGTCATGTCTGTCCGTCTGTCTGTCCGTATGTCACAGCCACTTTATTTGGAAACTATTAAGACTACACGGTTGAAACTTGGTAGATTTATTCTGTGAGCCACTTTACGATTTTTATACAAAAATTCATTTAAAAAACCGCAAAAATAACTTTATCATTAATAATAATAATAATCCTGACGACTATTTTTTTTTTTAATTTTTTTTTTATAAGTTTTATATGAAATATCTAAAAATGTAAATTTTGTGTAAGAAAATAAATAAAGGACATAATCCTTCCAAGCCGGTTTCGGCTACGGCGCCCGTTTCATCATCAACTTACTGACGTCGGTCATGGGCTCGCATGTGCCTAGAAAAACCACCTTTGTTTACAAATATTCTCACACAGAGTGGACACGTGAGAGCACCATAAACATAGTTGTAATTGATTGCCGCTGATGGTCGGGCTTTTAGTTCGTCACGCTTTGAATCCAGTTTTGAAAGCTGACGAGTCTCAAAGTCAAAAACATTCTGTTGTACCAGTGACCTCCACTCCCCGCGGTTAGACGCAAGCTCTTCCTACCGAGATGGATCTACGTCACAACCCATCATGTATCGCAGCACATCCTAAAATCTTAGGAGCTGTCCGCCATGTCCGCTTCCCCTCCCGAAGTTCTGAATATAGGATGCGCTTCGCCACTTTCTGCTCCGACATGCGTGCCACATGGCCGCACCACCGCAATTGCCTCCTCATGAGGTATCCCTCAATACCTCCCACATTGGCTCGTCTCAATACAGTTGAAAAATCAATTTTTGAAAATTGTATCCATACAAACACGATGAAAAACAAACTTATCCAAATGTGTTTTTTTTTCAGTGGCCGCTTTAACAAGAAATAATACAATTAAAGAGGTTTTGCCTACTACGATGGTACGGAATCCTTCATGAGCAAGTCCGACTTGCACTTGGCCAGTTTTTTATTATTATGGAGAGCAGTCAAAAGAACCAAAATATCAACCACCGATTTAAACTCAAAAATATTTAATTCAAAATAGTAAAGATACATAGAACAATGCAGACACAGTTCTATAATGATTATCTAAGGTCGCCCAGTAGTGACATCTTGCCTAGAGAAGTCCGTAAATATTATCAGTACGTATACCTATCAACATTATACGGCCTGTCCTATAAACAGATTTCTCCTGCAAGATGAAAAGGAACCGCATAGAAACTTTTTGGAGCCACAGGAGCCCCCTAGTGGAAAACGCACCAACTTCGTAGGTAGCTAGCTATGAGATTACTACGAAGTTCATGCTATATGTAAAATTGTAAACTCACAGGACAGGGGGCGTTACAAGTAATAGGTTGCGTTGTGAGTGTAACATGTGTCTGAAAACCTCAGTAAAATACTTAAATCGTAATCAATCAAGTTAGATCATCTCGAATGTTTATACTTCAGCTACGATTACGATTACATTTATGACGTCTTATCTTTTCCGTCTTATCTTTCTACCTACTTCAGACTCATTTCCCTGAATCCCTTGAATAAACATAGTTTATTAAACTTGAACTCAAAATCAAACTCAAACGTACTTAAGATACTAGCTATACTATCATACCTAATACCCACAGGCTACAGGCAGTTTACATTTGAGAGCTTAAAAGAGGCAGAGTTTCGCTAAATGTGACTCTGTAAATAAAGTAACAGCACATACTCAACGATTATTTCTCAACACCACACGTCTGCTAAAAAAGAAAAAGCAAAAACAAAATAGCAAGAAGTTGAAGAAACGCCATCTATTCATCATACCCTAAACTAACGTCAATGTCCTTCGTACATGGTCTTGTAATAATTCAAACCAAGTTCCATCGACGCTCTACCATAAAACATTGTCACCACTGTTCCATAGATGGTGCAACCAGTCCTATGTAAACATTGACTGAGTAATTAACTTATTATTGCCCACGCTAGCTTTTACGATCGTTTCATATTCATGCGTCTACTATGATAGGATCTTTTTACAAACAGTGTGTTTGAATTCTCAAACTGTTGATATTGTAACATGCACTCAGCGGCTGCTTACTTTGTAATATAATATTAAATAACGATTCTTATCGGTATAAAACCTTTGTGTGTTTTGTTGTTGCACTTTCGCTTCTTGGTGTTAGTTCGAATGTTGCCATAAATTCAGGCTATCATTACATTTTGAGCGTGTTTCTGTGCGGCATGCATATGCGTAGTTTTATGTAATAAGTATATTATTACTACTACTACGATTGTCTTTATAGATTAGATTCTTAGATGTCAAAAGATTTTAGTTTCTATTTAGGGCATTGATATAAATGAACTAACTAAATAAATAATAGGGCGCTTCGGCAAAACGTGCCTAGACTGGCAGCATTGCCACGTTGTATTGCAATTATTTGGCTAAAGAAAGAGCCAGTCGAGAAGAAATTATCCCTTTTTACCCGACTGCGGCGAAGTCCAAAAGGAGGGTTATGTGTTTTTACCCGACTGCGGCGAAGCCCAAAAGGAGGGTTATGTGTTTTTACCCGACTGCGGCGAAGCCCAAAAGGAGGGTTATGTGTTTGGCGTGTATGTATGTATGTATGTAAGTATGTATGTATGCATGTCCGTTTCTTTGTTCCCTCATAACTCCTAAACGGATGAAGGGATTTGAGTGCAATTTACGTCGTTAGATTTGTCTTGATGGCGTGAGTGTCACTGGTTACATTAAAATTAAAAAAAAAACAAAGATAATTGCTGGTTTTGGAGGCCAAAAAATCAAAATCAAATGAAATAAATTCAAAAAAATTCTATAAACAAACACAAATCATCTGCGAAGTATTTTACGCGACCAACGAAAAAACAAACACTAAAGAACTAAAAAGTGAGAAATAAAAAAAGTAGATAAAAAACTAAAAAACCCGACTGAAAAGACTGAAAAGCAAAAAACAGTAAACAAAACTTGGAAGCAGGCGGGGTTCATTTAAATATTAAATTATGAAATGAAAATAGAATGGACCCCGCCTGCTTCCAAGTTTTGTTTACTTTAAAATGTGCTTGTTTTTTGCTTTTCAGTCTTTTCTGTCGGGTTTTTTAGTTTTTTAACTACTTTTTTTTTATAAAGATTAAATTGTAAACATTACAAAGGTAAAATTGTTTTAAAGTTATAGCTTTTCTTTCAAATAGAACAGTACAATAGACTAGCTAGAACCACATAAAACTTAAGATATTACATTTCAGAACTGCACAAGAGCCTGCAACTCTCCTCAAATAAATGTAGGTACGAGTACGTACAGAACCTACCTATACCTACATAAAACCAACTCAACGTACCTACATAATGTGATGGCGATGTTCAAGTAAATTAGTGCAGTTACTGGCGATTAAGCGAATAAACTTAATCACTGCCGAACTGCTCGATATTCGATACGTATTAATATCGAATTTATAATATTTTCAGAATAACTAAATAGGTACCTATTACACCTCGTACCTCGTTGTTATTATTGACACCTCGTTCGTCCGCTGACCATAAGGCCCTTTTTTTTTTTTTTTGGGTGTAAAATCATCGAATAACCCCTTCCGCTCCTGGGCAGAGCGAAAGGGAGTGTCAGACTTCTACTGACTAAAAACCACCCATGTTCCTTCTTCGCCCTCTATGTTGAGGCCGCGATAACCTGTGGACAACCCGCGGCCCAAGGCCGACCATAAGGCCCTGGGTTCTATTTCCGGGTCGTGCAAAGTGTTATTGGGTATGTTCGATCAGGAATATCCCAGTAGCAGCCACGGAGTCTAAATGTGTGCCCTGTTGATTACAATAAGCTCTCACCCTGTTACATGGGACTTAAATATGACTGCCAAAATGCGGGTATCTGTTTGGGGGTCGTTCGTGGGGCTTTCGGAACCGGGACCGTGGTCCCGAAAGCCACCTGTAATATTTAAATTAATTTGGAGTAGTACATCGGGACCACAAGAAAACGAAGTTAAAGTACAGTTAACAAAAAGTGTTATAATATTATGATAACAGTTACATGAATTTTTTAAGTTGTACTTATGTATACTGTTGATTATACTATTATAAGATTTTGTTAATGTTAAGTGAATTAATCATGTTGATGGTACAAAGTTCAAAGAACAACTTTTATTAAACAACAAATTTTATTTATAAGTTACTACATTTTCAACTTTGTGCCAGGTTGTCATGATTCAGGTGACGATTAGCTACGGGGTGACCGCCCGAAAGAAATGATTAATCTCTTATTAACTAATGATACTCTAGTACTTCATAACACATTACATTAACTCCTGCAAATCAATTAAACTTTTGTATGCAAATGTTATAATATTTTTTTTTTTTTCATTCTAAGTCAGGCTACTATTTTTGAAGTAAAATAATTATTTTATCATTTAATAAAATTAGTTCTATTTGTATAACTTTATTTTTTTTGGTTGACTGTATTTTTTAAAGGGATAAGTTTGTTTATTTTTTATGGTCCCGAAATACCACTAAAACATAATTATTATTATTTAGGGGAATCCTGGACCGCGGCCCCGGTCCCGAAAGCCCCACGAGCCCTGTTTGGTACACCTCCGCCTAACTCTTTGGGGATTACTAGGTTTTAAGTACATATTTGTTTATTTGATATCAATGACCTAGGTATAATATACAAACAGTGCCAGCTGTTGATCACGACCGACATTAGTTTAAGCTAACATGATAGCGTAAGAGGCGGGTTTCTTTGGGGATGAACGTTATACAGGGTAATAAAACTAGGATAGGTAGAAATAATAAGTATAAAGTGATAATATTATTAAGTGATATTAATAAAATAATACAACTTAAGTTAGTTCACTTATATAAACATATTACTATGGTGTAGGAACAGAGACGTCTACTTGTACTTACAACAAAATACGGATTGAAGACGGGCCGCGGGTAGTCCAACGGTTATCGCGGCCTCGACATAGAGGGCGAAGAAGGAACATGGGTGGTTATTAGTCAGTAGAAGTCTGACACTCCCTTTCGCTCTGCCCAAGAGCGGGAGGGGTTATTCGATGATTTTACACCCACCAAAAAAAAAAAAAAAAGACGTAGTTTCTTACCTTTTAAAATTCTTATATTAGGTACTTATTTATCAATTGACGAATACTTTTGTTTTAATACAACGTTAATAGGGATGTTTACTGACTTTAAAAAATGTGATTCTAATTAGTCCGTCTGTTAGATTATCGAAAAATATTGATTACGTATTTTTTGTTTTATCAAATCTATAGAAATTGACGAAGATAAAACGCGTCAAAGATTAGAGGGTGGGTTGGTGACGTCACTGACCGCTAAAAAATGTCATACTAATATCTTAGAGTATGACGTCACACGAGTTTTCAAAGCACTGTATCGTCTTCATTGTTTGTTTACGTGAAAAAAGAAAAAATACATGTCCAATATCTTTTGGTAATCTATATGACGGGATTATTAGATTTTTTTTGTTAACAACCCTATTCGAGATATTTCCCTTTTATTTGTGTACACACACGTAGACTTTACTGTAGTGAAAGGTCCATTTTACGCTTTTTAACGCAATTCATATATATATCTGCTAAAGTGGCCATTTTAGACCACCTCATCAACCATTCATTTACTTTGCGAACGTAGCAAGCAACCTACTTGAATTTCATGCGTCACAAATATTAATCCATTTAAATAAAAAATAATGCCACTTTTCGTTGTAATTTTATAACTCAAGAACGGGCTCACCAAATGTTTAGGCTCTGTTCGGACTATTTAGTAGATGGTTTATGTGAAGTTTGCACAAAATTTTTCAATAAATGGCGGATCATTTTGTGTGTGTTCAAGTGGATTCGAGAATGGTTTAGATTCACAATTGGACCCGGTAGGTAGCACTACTGTCCGGGCAGGATGTCTGCCAGGTCCGCTAGTATGGTATAATTATAACGTTTTAAGCTATACATCGAACCAGACAATAATAATAACTGTAAAACTAACCACTTTTCAAGAGAAAGAACGGCTACCATTTATAAATAGCTTCTTTTAGCTTTTAATAAAACTTTACACTCATTTTGTTGTTATTTCTGTGTACAGTCACGAGCTAGCAGAACTCTGAGTCTATTTTCTTAGGAAATAACGGTTTCTAATTTGATTTTTTGCTGGGAAACAACTTTTTTTTTGGGGTCAAAAATTTCATTTTACGGTAAAACTCAATGTAGCACTCTTAAAACATTGTGCTAGTGGATGCTTTGAATAGTAATATAGTATAGTATAAGGGTTATGGAGTAATTTAAGTAAAGTTATAACCTGAAAAACTAGTATTTACAAAATTATGCCAATAAAGAATTATTATTATACTTACATTATTATTCCATTTATTTATTTGTAAACAAGCGGGTCCAAGCTACCGGATCAGGGCTCCAGAGAAAGGAAGCTCCTAACAATACGAGCCGTGTCCAGGAGTACCGCTTTCGGCATCAAGCACTTAAAAAAAACGTTGCCCCACACTAGGAATTTCTCCTGTATCGTGAGTGCGTTCACAAACATTTAAACTCACATACACAAATACCCAGACCCGGAACAACTATCTGTAGGTCATACAAATATTTGTTCCGTGCGGGGATCGAACCCGCGACCATTGCTTGAGCCACTGCGCCAACCGTGCCGGTTGAGGCTCTTGGCAATTAAGCCATTGGCGGCAACGACTATCAGCACAATGATCGCTGAGTCCAAACCCCATATGTCGACAACCTTACGAGCCAAGTCAAGATATTTGATTTGCTTATCTTTATAAATTGCTAGCTGTTGCCAGCGGCTTCACCCGCTACAACTCGAAAAATATCCCACGGGAAGATAAAATCAGGATAAAAACTGTCCTAGGTGTTAATCCAGGTTGTAAAATATCTGTGTACCAAATTTTATTTAAATCCGTTCAGTAGTTTTTGCGTGAAGAAGTAACAAACATACACACTCACACACTCACAAACTTTCGCCTTTACAATATTAATGTGATATGATTATTATTTTCATTACTCACACACTCCATCCATCTTTTCTTTGGTCTTCCTCTTCCTCGCCATCCATCTACATTTATATTCATCACTCCTATCATAATATGTATATGAATATCACTTTAAAATGGTTCCACGTGTTAAAAATAAATAGAGCCATTCTCATAAATAATCTAAAAGGAAAACCTGTTGTAAAAACAAAACTACATTTGAAAAATAATTTCAGCGAATTCTAACAAAGCGCATGACTCATAAATCAATTCAATTTGACAAAATGTTTGATCTGTTTAAACACGTAAGTATTGTGTAGTTTTAAAATAATAAACAACTTAATATTACTTATTTAATAAAAAAAGCTACAACTACTTTGTTTTATTAATTTAAATAATCTGTTTTCACTGAAAATACATAATTATGTATCGCTGTATAAACCCTAAAGTCTATCCCAAATAAGTATTAATTAAAATTCTCTTTTTAAGTAGCTGAAAAGATTTGTATTTGTGCATTTAGATAGTTATAGACAAAAATAAAATTATCATATCACCAAAAACGGGATATATACTATGTTTATTATTTGTTTTGTGGTTTTATTTGGGTTTATCTGTGATCATGGTACTACATACCATACTTCATACCAGACTCAAAACGAACAGTAAACATGATACTTTGGCAAATGTCCCGCTTTCAGTGTTAATGATAAAGTTACAGACCAAGTCAGTTTAAAAACAAAATTGGGAATATGCACACAGTTTTGTAGTAAAACATAATATTTTCTACTCTCGCATTTATTTTTAGTCTGAAAAAATCTGCAGCTTTAATATTTATACTCTTTTAACAGTTTTGTGAAAAAGAAAATATATGTTTGAAAAAATATGAATACTTATATCTGAAAAAGAGAACAAAAAAAAAGACACTTTTGTATCATAACTTCTTTCAATGAGCCAAGTGCGATTTTTATCATTGCACTGAAATAGGTATCCGAGTCGATAGCATTTGGATCAAAACTCAATTTGATTGAAATCATTTATGATTTCCGTATTTGCCACTAGACAGCGCGCGGTGCTAGTTCATTTCCAGTACAAATTAAAGTGATTGAATAACACCTGATTTTTTAATATTGTTACATTAAAAATGTTTTTTATAAGCACTTACAATTGACTAAATACAAATACTTAGCAATATAGGTAGTCGATATTTTAGTTAAATAAAAATATTTTTTATCTATGTAACACTATAATTTTTCATTATAAACTATAATTTTAACTATAAGTTTTCGCGAGAAAGCAATTTTATATCGAGCTCTAACAAACCGTGCTTTCCAAATAAATCTCAAGATAATTATTCAATTTGCATTTCATTTAACGCTCGTACTCGAGCGATCGCTATCTATTCCCAACCTCACTTTATGGTTAAGTGTACCACAGGCACTATCAACAGCATCAACCTACCTGCGGCCTCAGGTGCGTGGGTTTGGGCCCGACTGTTCGACTCCGAACTTGTTTGGACCTAACTTCAACTAACAGTATCGGAGCAGAGTTTGATTATTTATTCCCGATTATCTTATCAAAAATTAGAGGAATATTGAGGCAGAAAATGCAAATTAAATTCTCATTTCATCAGATCTCATACAGTTCTGATGAAATGAGAATTTAATTGGCATAGCTAGGTACCTAGTTGGTTATGACAGTATAACGACGACCATGACGACAATAATTCAAAATTGAAACTAAATATCTCAATAAAATACTGAATTTAATGAGTTGGTGTCAAATTAAAACATTAAATTAACACTCGCGCCACAAAAACAAATCTTATGCACCCGCCACACTATGCTCCTCGCGCTGCTCATCGCTATGCTCCTCGCGCTGCTCATCGCTATGCTCCTCACGCTGCCGCTATTTGCCGCGATGTTGCCCGCTCTGCCCACACTGCTCTACTCGCGCAATTAATCGCGACGCTCCTACAAAAATAAAAACCGACAAAATATGGAGCGATGGGCAGGACGAGGAGCATGACGTGCGGCATGACGAGTAAAGTGGCCACACTATGTCTCTGCCTCCTTTCCTCGCTACTTTCCATGCCACTCATCGAGTGTGTGGCGGCCGCATAACGACGTCTAATTTAACCAAATCCGTTCATCTGTTTAGGAGTTACGAGGGACCAAAAAACAGAGATAGGTACCTACGTAGGTATATATATACACAATAACACATGCATACATACAAGTTCAACACATAAAACTTTTTTTTAACCGCTTTTGTTTAACCGCTCTTGGGCAGAGCGAAAGGGGTTGTCAGACTTCTACTGACTAAAAACCACCCATGTTCCTTCTTAGCCCTTTATATCGAGGCAACGGTATCTCTTACAACATCCCACAGCCCCGACGGGTATGATGATGACTACCTTAGGAATTAAATGGAAAACATGAATTGGAGTAAAAAAACCAGTCTTTTATGAAAACAAAATACAAAACACTATAATAATTTCAGCGCGGTCTAGTAAAGGCCGATCGCACTGAATTACTTATTCATAAACCTACGGTGCACACATCCAATTATTTATTGAAGTTCGCTATGAAAATAAAAATGGCGTATTGCAACCATATTACATTATCACAAATGAAAACCCGATATCTCTTTACCTCTCGTTGTAAAAGAGAACATTAATTGTTGAAAATGAAGCACTTGTATCATATTAGGGGTCCGTATCCAAAGGATGAGTGGTGTAGACTAGAGTGGTGTAGATATGACTGGCCTGTTGGTCTAGTGGTTAGTGACCCTAACTGCTATGCCGGAGGTCGTGGGTTCGATTCCCACCCAGGACAAATGTTTGTGTGATGAGCACGATCATTTGTTCTGTGTCTGGGTGTAATTTATCTATAATATGTATGTATTTAGAAATATATAAGTATTTTTATCAGTTGTCTAGTACCCATAACACAAGCTCTGCTTAGCTTGGGACTAGATGGCGTTGTGTGATAGTTGTGGAATATTATATAAAAAAAAAGACTCAGTGGTGACGGTTCCGACCGACTTACGGATCGTGAATTCGTTTCCATGCATAAACGTTGTGTGATTTATTTAAACATTGCTTCCAAAACGGCTAAGAAACTGTCCAAGCCTAGAACCAAAAATATCTTAAATTGTAAATTACATTTCACAAAGAGGAGGCATGGGTCCCAGCAATGGGGTCATTAAGTTTATGAACGTCGGTCTATTTCCTTGTCCATCTGTTCATAGTGTTTATACACTCATGTGTCAAAGGACTGAACAGGGTGCTAGGGACTACGAGAACTGAGAGGGGTACATTCAGCTCCATAATTTGAATCATATTCTTCCGGATTATTTCTACGAAGAGCTTTCGTTTGTATGTTCTTTTTATAATTGTTATTTTAATGTAGACTACTGTTCACTTCCATTTTGATTTATTTTACACCCATAACGTTCATAAAATATTTTTTAGCACCGGTCACCTTAGTATACAAACAATACAAATACAATAAATTTATTTCCTTTACAAGTAGTCCATTACTTGTAAGTTGTTGTTGAAGTCAACTTTTAGACAAAAAAATGCCTGTCGTAGGTCACTTCGCTCGTCCGAAGCTTATAGTTCTGTGGTGTACCAACAATTTTGAATCTTAAAATATATAGAACATATTTCAAGTTATTTTACAATAAGAAAAAGGTAGGTACGCCAAAATTTGAAATGACTTATTCAAAATAAAATTTATAAAAGCATTTTTTTTATGTAGATAAGTACAATTTACTAAATTCTCTCCATCAGTCTACGGGCTATCCCTTATACCATGTTGTTTATACAGGTTTCAATTATTAAGTTGAAACATTAATTGTCCCGTAAAATAAACATTAATAAGGGTTCGGAACCTTTGATACGCGAATGATTCTCAGATTAAAAAAAAGCAATACCTAATTAAGTGTAAGTTAGTAAGTACAGTAAGCCGTACGCCTGTGGTGACGATACTTGTTTATCCCAAGATGTTTTCCTGAGTAAAAAAAAATATGATTCTGTTTAGTCCGTCAGGCAGATTATCGAAAAATATTGGATACGTGTGTTTTGTTTTATCAAATTAATAAAAATTAACGGACATGAAACGTGTCAAAGCGCGCGAGTCACTTTGCGGTAAAAAATGTACTGCAATGTGACGTCACACGAGTTTTCGAAGCAATCATCATCATCAACAGTCTATTAATGTTCCCACTGCTGGGACACAGGCCTCCTCTCTTTTTGAGAGGGAATGGGCTATAATCTACTACGCGGGCCCAGTGCGGATTGGTAGATGTCACATGTCTTCGGATTTTTTGGTTCTAAGACATGCCGGTTTCCTCACGATGTTTTTCTTCACCGTTTTGAGAGCACCGGTGACGAAATAAATGACACAAAGTAATGTGCCTGCCTGGGTTCGAACCCACGACCTGCTGTTCGCAAGTCGGGGCCACCACCATTGGGCCACCACCGCTGCTCTCGAAGCACTATATCGTCTTAATTCTTAGGTTATGTGAAAAATAAAAATATGTATCTAATATTTTTTGGAAATCTATCTGACGGACTTATTTTTTTTTGTCAAGTACCCAATTGATCTATAAACAGTCTTATGCTATTGAAACGCTATACTAGTCTTGGCGAATTCAAGCTGGTTGACTCTCCATGCGCTTAAATAGTTATTTCATTTTGATATTAATATTTTTTAATTCTACAGAATTTGTAATCCTGAATTCCTCATATAGGGAATGCAAAATTCCGTAACAATTTTCGAGACTTTATTTACATTTTGCTACGATCTTTTAAAGGTGAATACTTTTATTAAGTGCAGTACATGCGTTTAATAAAACTTATAGGTACTTTCTTGTAAGAAATACTATTGACTGATTGTCTACTATTGACTGATTGTCTACTATTGACTGATTGTTTACTATTGACTGATTGTTTACTATTGACTGATTGTTTACTATTGACTGATTGTTTACTATTGACTGATTGTTTACTATTGACTGATTGTTTACTATTGACTGATTGTCTACTATTGACTGATTGTTTACTATTGACTGATTGTTTACTATTGACTGATTGTTTACTATTGACTGATTGTTTACTATTGACTGATTGTTTACTATTGACTGATTGTTTACTATTGACTGATTGTCTACTATTGACTGATTGTTTACTATTGACTGATTGTTTACTATTGACTGATTGTTTACTATTGACTGATTGTCTACTATTGACTGATTGTTTACTATTGACTGATTGTCTACTATTGACTGATTGTTTACTATTGACTGATTGTTTACTATTGACTGATTGTCTACTATTGACTGATTGTCTACTATTGACTGATTGTTTACTATTGACTGATTGTTTACTATTGACTGATTGTCTACTATTGACTGATTGTCTACTATTGACTGATTGCTTACTATTGACTGATTGAGATAAAAACACGATTGCTATAGTTATCAAAGTGTGGAGTTCAGCATAACGAAAGAGTGGCGTATAACCAGCAGTGGGAGAATTCACGCTATGGATGATCCCGTTGGGGCTACGGGTTGATCTACCGCGGCCTCGACACAAAGGGCTAAGAAGAAACACGGGTGATTTTTAGTCAGTAGAAGTCTAACACTCCCTTCCGCTTCCGCCCAGAACGGGAGGAGTCATTTGATGATGTCCTCCTTAAAAAAAGACTATGTATGATCATCACTAATATTTTTCTCAAATTATCTGATTTTATCTGAGGTCGGCTCAGTACCTATGACTTCTTAAATACGTCTCCCTGTTAGTCATTAACTCATTAGTTACCCCAACGCGAATAATTAACAGATAAATACAGAATGATTATGGTCTATGGACCTCATCATCTGACTAGTTTATTCCCAACTATGTCGAGGTAAGGTCGTGGAGCCGAACAGCGGAGGAGCTCGTGGCTATGCAATAAAAGCCGCCCGGGTCAATCTTCGCTTGCAATGGTTGGTCTGTGGCCAACCAGTATATACCGAATTCCCTCCGTACCTCCAAAGTCACGTTAATCCTTTGGGCCCTTTTTTTTGGAATGTAAGAAATCATCAAAGTACTCCTCTCGCTCTGGGCGGAGTCTTGGGGTGTGTCGGACTTCTACTGACTAAAGACCGCTATGATCCTTCTTACCCCTTTGTGTCCCAGAAGAAACATGGAAGCCTTTCTGTTCTGTTTCCTGGTGATATGGAGGGAAGTGGAAATTATGTTTTTCCTACTCCTCCGCTATTCTTTTCTGATTACTTTAGATCCAAGACAGTTATACCGTTTCTCTGGGACTTCGTTGAGCTTCATTGTCTTGGCGCTTTTCTTGTGGTCGCCGCTGTTGATTCTGGCTTACAGGAGTTACAGAGGGTTGGGAATAGTGCGGCGGGCAAAAAACAAAGCATGGAAGCTGTTGGTCGCCGTCATTTGAAGACCTTTGGTAATCGTTACATGTAGCTACTGGGTCGAAAGTCTCACAACCAGTCTTACCAATTGGTATCATATCACCCAATACTAATTGGTCTGTGGAGGTATGATAGCAGATAGTCCTGTCAGACCTCATAAGAGTGGTTGGCATACTTTTGATATATATTTACAATGCTAGCTAATGCCCGCGGTTTTTTCTGCGTCAAATTATATACTAAAACCTTTCTCGATAACCACTCTATTCATTGGTGAAAACAGCATAAAAACGGTGCCGTAGTTTTTGAGCTTGTCGCGAACAGAGACACAGACTGACGCAGCGGAGGTCTTTGTTTTATAATATGGTGATTTCAAATTTAAGGACATCATCTAGATCTCATAAAATGTTCGTGTAGGTACGAAGATTTTATGAGATCAACTCAATCGTAAAGTTTAAAATATAATGTAGTGAAGTGTCTAAAGCCCAGTCGTAAATTTAATAATTTCAAGCTCTTTATCTTTTTTTTTTGGGCTTTTGACGTCACTTTGTGGGTAAAAAAGTACTAACCTTGTGACGTCACACGTCTTGACGCTACTTTTCGAAGCACTGTATCGTCTTCATCTTTTGTTTAAGTGAAAAAAAAAAATACGGGTCTATTAATTTGAAATTTTTTTTTAGGTAAAATACCCTATTTAAGTACCATGTAATAGGGAGCGATCGTATTGCCATGAACAGGGCACAAGCTCAAACGTCGAGGCTACTACGGCGACATTCCCGATGGAGACACCCAATGCCACTTTGCCCTATAATCCCAAGACCTCATACTCCAGTCACGTTTGATGGCAACAGGCTGGTGTTCTAACTAAACTTAACATAACATAGTAACACCAGTACCTACTTACATACCTTTGCTTAACCCTTCGGAGGCTAAATTTACGTGCGTGATATTATTTTTGAGTGGCAGTTCACTAGTTCCATTCTGACTTTCGATTACAAATCCAACCAGCGTTCCTCATTGAACCAGCATGAAATGACAAGCCTTTAATGCACTGTTCTTGAATTACCACAGCGCATGGAAACGTCCTACTTTAATTTGTAACACACCACATCGCATGGTTCACTGGTTGTCATCTACGGTATTCTGTAGTTTTACTGAGTTAGTAAGAATTCCGTGCATTTGGCTAACAAGCTTGTGTAGTTATTTCATGGAATTCATTCTCGTTAGACTCGAGGGGGTAGGGGATCGTTGATCGCTTTCGAGAAAAGCATGATAGGTAAAGGGCATTTGGGCGTTTAATTTTGAAAAAGGATTAAACATATTTTGGTAATATTTTGAGCTCCTTGATTTTTAAGTCGAGCTCCACGATAACTGACTAATCCTTGCACTGACTGGACGGGTCCACTCAAATCTGTGTGGCGCTTTCTTCAAAGGTCATCTCAGACATTAATCTGCATAGTCTTCATGTGTGATAATAAGATTATATCTGGACCTTAAACATATTGATTAATAACCCAAACGATTTTAAAAGATTGAAAGAGTAACTTTTGGAGTTTCTTGCCGGTTCTTCTCCTTAGGAATCGACCAATGCAACGAACCGTGCACCTTTTTGTCGACGTTTTATAAGTGCCCGTGTATTTCACATAGGCATGTGAAATAAAAATATTTCGATTTTGATTCTGGTAGTTAGAAGGAATTTTGTATTTTCCACCTATCCATTATACCTATGTGCCATCTGCTTAGACTTTTCCCAATAATTTTGAGGCGAGCTGCCAGTCTAACCAGATTCAGGTTTCCACCAGTATTTTACATGGATCGGCTACCTATGTGACCTCCACAACCCAGTTAGTACAGGGTTCCCTGTGGTAAGACTGATTGACGGTTGTCAAATTCATACTCTTGGATTTTTTACAAATAACAGACTGGATAACAGTGATAGCCCAGCGGTGTAACCGTCGGATTGCCAAGTCATCGGCGTTGAATTCATGTCCGTACTGTATGAAAACCATATAAAAACCATGGCTGAGAGATATTTCTCGAGGGCATGTAAAGTTAAGGTCCCACATATTATGATCATATTTGTAACACTAGTTTGTACAATAGTAAGCGTTCAAGTGGTTTTTTTAAACAATTAAATCTAAAAAATATTTAATTTGTTGTTTGTTTTTATATTTAACTAGTACCTAATTCTCTTAATTTATCAAGTCTAGAATCATGAAAAGTTATTTTAATAATACTACAGGTTATTAACTAGCATGATAGTGTTTTCGGTGCTGTTAGCGCCTTAAGGTAGAGCTCCATAGGCAGCATCAAAAACTCTGACACCAGATTAGGTCCTTATGACATATAGAAAAAGAAGAAGACGGGACAAAGACCTTGCCTGTACCAACCAAGTTTCGCCCCATTCTTAACCTCTGTTAGGTCGTCGTCCTATCTAACTAGGGGCTTCCCACGCAACGTTTACCGATTCGCGGTCTCCACTAAAGGGCGAACGATATCGGTATATTATACTCGTAGCTCTAACAGTCTTCTTACAGAAATGATTAGGAAATATTACCGTGGAAAATAAAAAGAAATACTTTAGTAAGATCACAGTCTTTGCAACAAAACATCTGTTTTACTACGCGTCTGTTTCACGAAAGGTTAGGTTACCTATCTAAAAGTTAACCCATATATTTTGTAATGGGGACTGACCTTATATGGTCCACCAGGAACATAGCCTTTTACTTTTTTTGGAGGGTATGAAATCATTATTTTTTTCTTTTTTTTTCTTTATTTTTTTTAAAAACGTTGCCTCATACTAGAAATTTCTCCTGTATCGTGGGTGCGTTCACAAACATTTAAACTCACAGACACAAACACCTAGACCCGTAATAACTATCTATTGGTCATACAATAAATATTTGTTCCGTGCGGGGATCGAACCCGCGACACGCAGCGCAGCAGTCCATTGCTTGAGCGACTGCGCCAAAATTAATGAAATCTCCCGCTCTAGGCGGAGCGGAGTGGAGTATCAGACTTCGACTGACTAATACCACCTATGTTCCTTCTTAGCCCTTTGTATCCGGTAGCGGTATCTCTTTCAAACAACCCGCAGCCTAGGAACATAGTCTTCACTCCGGCCTGCTACTTTTTCTTCTTATCGAGTCGATGACTAAACTCGGCCTGCTAATAAACTGCTGAGGAATTCCTTATCTCTACTCTAATAACACTTCACGATCGAACTTAGGAATATAGAATAGTAATAGCGCTCGCCACTACTAGCCCAGTGAGACAACGAATTAGAAAATGGACAATGAGAAGAAATATCTTAGAAAGATTCCTAAAAATTTTGACCCTAGAATTTTCATCATAATCAACAAAAAAAATCAAAATCATTTATTTCAAGTAGGCCAGTTACAGGCTCTTTTAAATAGTCGAACAAATACAAAATTTTAATAAGCTAATAAACTAAGCTACAGTCCCACTCACAAGGCATAATAACTGTCAGTGTACTGTAGTTGCCGATTTCAAAGCGTTGGTCTCATGAGAAGAATGGCAAGAAACTTCATGGACACTCTTTTAAATCATAATATTGTTACAAAACTATGGCTACATCATTCATATTGAGATTGGTATATTATTATGTGAGAACGATGTAGCAAGATGTGCACGATAAGTGTCGACAGTAAAGCCAAAACGACGATTTAAAAATAATATAATAATTCAAACAAGCCGTGGCAGCTAAGAGGTGACCAGTCACAACTGACAGCACCCGTTCACGAGCATGACGCATGGATCAGCACCATTCCACTCAACCATTTTAAAGGGAACGAAATGACCCGACACACCCGCCACCATCAGCGAGACATTTAAGTGAGCATGACACACTCTCAATCGCCAGGGCATATCCAAGTCAACATGGGAGGGGCCCGAAAGGGCCGACGCCTGTCGGGGCCGCGGGTAGTCCAACGGTTATCGCGGCCTCGACATAGAGGGCGAAGAAGGAACATGGGTGGTTTTTAGTCAGTAGAAGTCTGACACTCCCTTTCGCTCTGCCCAAGAGCGGGAGGGGTTATTCGATGATTTTACACCCACCAAAAAAAAAAAAAAAAAAAAAAGGGCATATCCAAGTCAAATAAAAGATAGAAAAAAATAAAAGTAGGTTTCCAGAGAATGACAGCTTTCTAGTACATAGTACTCACACAATATGTGCTATGCGACTATATAATACTAAAGAGATTGAATTCATACATTGCAAAGATAGTTGTACAATCTTCTTCTTCTTCTTTCTTCTTCCTATTAAATGCTATTCATTTAAGCGTCCTGTCCTTGTGGAGCAGGACCGGCATTGAGCCAAGCATTTTTATCAGCGATATAATCGTCTAACTTGTAATAAACTTGCTTGCATAGTGTGCGTTTGATACCTGTTTTAAATTTCTTCTCATTCAGTTCAAGAATGATTTGTGGAATTTTGTTATAGCATCTCAAACAGTACCCCATGAAAGATGAGTCTACCTTAGCGAGTCTGAAGCCTGGCTGAACTAACTGGTCCCTATTCCTAGTAATATAATTGTGTCTGTCACCTCTTTTACTAAAAAGATGCAGATTTTTTCTCACAACATCATATCAATCAACAGCCTATTAATATTCCCACTGTTGGGACACAGGCCTCCTCTCTTTGAGAGTGAATGGGCCACCACGCGGACCCAATGCGTATTGGTAGATGTCACATGTTTTAAAATGTTCTGGTTCTAAGACATGCTGGTTTTCTCACGATGTTTTCCTTCACCGTTTTGAGAGCAGTGGTGATGAAATAAATTACACAAATAAATGTGCTTGCCTGGGTTCGAACCCACGACCTACTGTTCGTAAGTCGGGGCCACCACCTCTGGGCCACCGCTGCTTTAGAATTTTATTGTGACCTAATTATATTATTATATAATAATTCCTCACAAATCTCTGTTTATCGAAAAAGTGACGATAACTAAAGAAACCTGAGAATTGTGGAGTGAGTTTTTGTACCACTTTAGCAGACCATAATAAGAAAAGTTCGTAAAATGGTGACAGACACAGTTACTATTATGAATTGTCCATATTACGAATTTTAACGCAATTCATATCTACCTTTTTTTTTTTTAAGATCTAATAGGGTATTTTACCAAAAAATCTAATTAGTCCGTCAGATAGACTTTAAAAAAATAATGGACACGTATTTTTTCTTTCTTCGCTTAAACAAAAGATGAAGACGACACAGTGCTTCGAAAAGTCGCGTCAAGTTGTGTGACGTCACAAGGTTAGTACATTTTTACCCACAGAGTGACGTCAAAAGCCCTCTCATGATCTTTAACACGTTTTATTTTCGTTATTTTTTATTAATTTTATAAAACAAAAAACACGTACCTATCCAATATTTTTCGAATCTAACAGACGTATGAATGATTTTTTTTTGGTAAATACTATTATGATCTGTTAAAGTGGCCGTTTTAGAACCCCTGGTGTCCAGGCCCAAAGCGGGTATTTTTAGCCCATCAAAATCATCAAAATCTACATTTTGAATGACTACTCATACTTTGTGAACTTTTGGAACCCGAAAAGAGATACTTGACAAACGTTGGCTAGTTCAATAGATATTAATTATATTCGTCATCCAAGTCTTTTCCTAATTAAGCCAGGCAGTAATGTAGTTACATTATTCTGACTACACGACTTGTCTACCAATTTTGTCCACCAATATTGGTTATGTTGGTAACAAGTTTGTAACATGACCAATGTTCGTGTAAAAAATGTTCGGCCAACCATTGGGGTAAAAAATGTTTGGGGAAGCGAATATGGAAGCTACAACGGTTGATATGAAAATGTTTTAGTGCTTCCTTGTTTGTTTCCATCAACACTTTATGGGATGCAGTTAATTAGTTTGAAACGTTTAGTGTTATTTACAAAACTCGATAGAGTTCGTGCTTGGTTTTTGTGCAAAACCACTTTTTGTATAGTTCTAAATACCTATGATATTTAATTCGTCATCTTTCTGCCCTAACCCCATTCAACTAGGGGTGGGTGCAACACGTTTTCTTCTTCAATTTCTCACCTGTCATCTGACAGAAGAAGATGGAGATTTCCTCCTTCCTCTTTTACAGCATTCCTCACACAATCCATCCATCTTTTTACCTTTTATCAATCCGTCCACTATTAGTCCATCTAAAATATAATCCATCAGTAACATATATCCAGTAGTAACATACGTTTTGTCCCTCATTAAAATTATTTGTTTATTTCTTTTTTGTTTATTATTGTTTGGTAGGAAACAAGTTACCTGCCTGTTTATTTAGGAAGCCACTAAGTGAGGCCTGGTTACCTGTAATACAGGTTTTTATGAAACCCACTTCAGGCACCAGCTCTCACAATGTGAATTATTATTGAATTATATTGTTCAAAATTGTTTAATGCTCAAAACCATTGTAAGAGAAATAAATAAACTTATTATTAAACTTATTACTAAATGTCCATACCAAGAAGACGACATTCTTTTTTCTGTAGTTACCATGCACAACTGTCAAATTTCTTTTGAGTACTTGTCTTGGTCCATTTTTGCCATCCATCTCTACGTCCTCATCTCCGCTACATGAAATCGTTTTTCACAGCCAAGCCATTCAGTACGACATAAGCACTTACTATGCACAGTATTTTTATAATGCAATTAATTTCCATTAAAGCTCCTTATTGCTATTCTATACCATAACAACAGTAAGTAAACTGATTCAGTTTAACTGCATAAATAACCTGTACACATCTATTATTCCAAGTCTCGTCATTCACACCTGATAAGAGAACACATTTCTAAATACTATAAACCCATATACCAGCTCACTTAAAACCTATTTCCCCGCTGTTCACAAGTGTACTTCCACTGACTGATAATACCATTCCTATCGCCTGTACCTACAGTAGCTGTACGAAATCTAGGTCATCCTTGAAACCAGAATGAGCGCCCAGAAATGGAGAAAATACATATTACTCATATCAAACCTATTTCGCGTACAATAAAAAGATTGTTTTCGCTTTAATCAACGCGGCTACGAGTGGTCCGCACTTCGCACTACGTTATATTTATGTTGGTAGGTACAGTCGACTGATGAGAAGCATACCTATGTTATGCATGCTGATGATTAAGCACAATGTTGCATATACACATATGTTGTAACTTTACTTTAAAACTTTTTTACCTCTATAGTTCTATACTATTCAATGCATCCATCAGTGTCTTAAGTGCGTTACTTTAAGGTGAAAGCGTCAGGATAGCCGCGAAATTCAAATTTTCTTACGTTTTTTGCAATTTGCAGGCCAGTGCTAGGTTGTATGTTGATTGAAATGTTGGACGCGAGTGTAAGACGTATGTAGTTAGAGGAACGACTTTTTCTCGTTCCTCGAATTATATGAACTTGGAGGGTTGTATTGATGATTTTGATGATTATAATTCTGTAACTACATACGTCTTACACTCGCGTCCAACATTTCAATCAACATACAACCTAGCACTGGCCTGCAAATTGCAAAAAACGTAAGAAAATTTGAATTTCGCGGCTATCCTGACGCTTTCACCTTAAGGGCTTAAAGTAAAAGTACCGTAAATCTTGATGTTACGAAAAAAAGTCGTTTCTAAGCAATATGTTTGTGTAAAGTCACTTAGTTTCATGCATTCTTAGGCTTTGCGAAAGGACTGTTTACATCCTGAATAAACCTTAACCTGTGTTACGTTACGCCAGTTTGATTCCAAGCGTGATTAAATAAGTGTCCAGTATTAAATCATGAAAATCACATACAACTTTGGTTCACTACTTACACAGCAGAAGCAATAAATACTCCACGTGTAGTGCGTATATTATGTATATTTTCAGCGTTGAGCCTGCATACCAATCGCCTTTGCCAACTATACCACGGTAGTTCTACTAGTACATTACTGCCGCGGTCTATAATGACTACTTTGCTGGTCGCGCTGATGATGGCCGACAGCGCAGCGTAGCGCAGCTCCAGGCCGACACAGCGCGGTCAGCGTGCAGCACTTGATGGACGAGCTGAGATAAAGGCCGAGACCGTAGGCCGAGGCCTTTACAGCGAGGACAGCAAGGGCTGCAATGATGGCCAAGCTGAAAGGCCTAGAGCGTAGCTAGGCTAGCTCGAGGCAATCATAGCGTGACCAGCGAAGCAGTCATTGTGGGCCAAGGTTTGTATAGTGCTTTACTCAAAAATGCAAGTACCTAATCTAAATAAAACCAGCAAGTAATTTAAATAAAAAATATATTAATTAACTAGACTTTTAATTAAAATGACAATTATGAAAAGTACAGTTACTAAAATTCAACACCGACTTTCCCGGTTTGATATTACTGATAGTTTGCGATAATTCTAATGCGGTGTTTGACTGCTGGATTATTTCTTCATTTATTACTTCATTTAAATCTTTTTTTTTTTTACCTTTAGACGTACAAACAGCTGTGTTTTAAATAAAATCTTTTTGGAATTGATTTTTTAAAACGTATAAACGTCAAAATAGCGGCCGGCAAAACATTGCCGGCCTGTTAGAGCGGCCAGCAAAACTTTGCCGGCCGCTCCTTGAAACAGACCGGCAAGGTCGACTTTGCTCAAACAAGTTTGTCAAAATAATGACAACATTACATGCATTTTTGAGTAAAAAATATTGTGCTCTACTGTAATAGGACTGCAGTTATCCCTAGTAAGCCGTAGGAAACTAGTTCTGTAATCAAAATATTTCTTCCTTAAGTCTACACAGCGTTAAAAACTTTCACGTGGATTTGCATTTTATATTATTTTAGATTTAGAGAAAAATCATCTTTTCTTTCAGTACCTACAACTTAAACGGCCTTATTACAAAAGTGGTTAAACCTGGGATTAACTTAGACTTGGTTTATCTCGCATGCCGTTTCACTTCAATAATATTCAAAAGAAAGTGACGGCATGCGCGATAAACCAAGTCTAAGTTAAACACAGGTATAACCACTTAGGGCACGCCACGATAGTGGCGGTAAGTCCCCTCTTTGAGGAGTGGCTTGAGAGGCGCCACGGCGCCCTCACCTTCCGTCTGACGCAGGTCCTCACCGGACACGATTGTTTCGGGAGGTATACCTGCACCGAATCAGGCGGGAGGAAACGCCCGGATGCCACCATTGTGAGGATCGGCCGGAGGACACGGTGGAGCACACAGTGGAGGTGTGCCCCGCTTGGGCGGAGCCCCGCCGTGTTCTCGTAGCGGCGATCGGCGGCGGCGACCTCTCGCGCCCGGCCCTGGTGCAAGCCATGGTCCGGGGCGAGGAGGAATGGGACGCCGTCGCCTCCTTCTGCGAAGCAGTGATGCTGGCGAAGGAGGTGGCGGAACGCGAGAGGGAGAGAACCTCTCGTCCCAGCCGCCGCGGGAGGCGCTCCGGGCGTCGGGGGTCCCGCGATGACCTCCGGCCACCGTAGACGCGGGCCTGTGGACGGTGAGTGATGGGCTAACTCGCCGTCCGTCCATTATTCGATGATTTTACACCCACCAAAAAAAAAAAAAAAGGTATAACCACTTTGGTAATAAGGCCGAAAGTGTTTTTTTTTCTGTCTGTTAATCAATCACGCCAGAGCGGCTGAACGGATTTGTATGATTTTTATAGATAGATTGTAGTCTGGAATAGAACAAAGGCTTTTAGTCCCGGTAGTGTAGTCCTGTGGGACAAATCCTAACTACACTACCACTAAGTTGAAGCTGATATATACCGTCGTGCTGACATTATTTATATGCTTTGATTGCTGAATTATAATTTAGAGAAGTTCAAAATCTATATGCGTGTTAAATAAAACTGGCTTTACAGCAGCAGACTTTTACATCATATTGATTGACTTTAATGTGCTAATGTCATCTCTTCAAATATTACAATGTGAACCTAGCTAACTATGTCATTAGTAGATACTTCGATAGACATTAAGAAATAAAATAATACATAACCCAACATCAACAATTCAGTATCTATATGGGCGATTATATTACAATACTTACCTACAAGTAACAATATCCTAATGACTTTACGATTATCTTCATACAATGTTAGTCAGAGGTCAGGGTATGTTGCATTCCGATAATCTCTATGATCACAGTTTTTTTTTGTCCGAAGGGATAGGCAGTGTATATCCACATATTGCCCTGTAGAAAAATAGCAGCTGGTCGGATAATTACCAATGAAATAATAGTTTCCTCTGTGCCTCGAAATGCTCGTTTAGTTGTTGGTATGGCTGTCATCTTTGACAGTTGTTGCAGTCAGTGGCTCGGTAGTTAGACACCCGACTTCTTACCAAAGGATATCGAATTACCCAGTACTAACTTGGTTGTGAAGGTCAAAGTCGCACCTTGTAAAATACTGGTTTTCCCGAAATTCCAGATAGACTAGAAGAAATGCCCAAATTAGTTGAGAAAAGGCAAGCAGATTATGATCCTTAAGTTACAAACCTTCGGGTTCCTAATGTATTATTAAACCAATAACACTTTGAGCCTAGGAATCGCATCCAGGTCCTTCTGTGGACGGTGAGTGATGGGCTAGCTCGCCGTCCGTCCGTCTTATGACGACGACAGGTCGTGTCGACGGCGCGTTCGTGTTTCACGCGCGCCTCAAAGAGATGTCAGCAACATGGAAGGGGCTCGCAAGGGCTGACCCCCGTTGGGGCTGCGGGATGTTGTAAGAGATACCGTGGTCTCGACATAAAGGGCTAAAAGGTAACATGGGTGGTTTTTAGTCAGTAGAAGTCTGACACGCCCTTTCGCTCTGCCCAAATGCGGGAGGGGTTATTTGATGATTTTCTACCAGCCAAAAAAAAACGTCCTCATGCTCACCAGAAGTGCTAGGCCTTGTTACCACTATCGACGTGGCAGTTACTCGAGAAAAAGCTTTTATTTATCCAAGAGATCTTGCCCCTTTTATCCAGAGCAAAATAAACATCTAACCGGCGGCTTTCCGTGTTATAATAAATTGGCACTTGATTAAACTCGTTTATAAGTTTCAAGGGATTGCAGATTTCACTGAATAGCTGAAACTATTCAGTGAAATCATGGGGTACTTTAAAATGTATGGGATTACAGTTTTTTTAGGTTTTCAGTCAACCCACACTGGGCACGCGTTGTGGATTATAGCCCATCCCTCTCCTAGACAGTAGGCCTGAGTCCCTGCAGTGGGAACTTTAAAGGCTGATGATGGTGATGATTTTTATAAATACTTCACTGGACGATACATTAAAATAAATTTAAGAGCACAAAGGTAATACTGATTTCGTAAGAAGTAACAGTAAAAAACATTACCCTTTCAGTCGGGTAAAAAGTTTGAAAGTTGGTGGGTTCTTTTTTTTTAATTACCGATGTATTCTATTCTATTTTTAACGAATGGCAATTGAAGCCGATGTCGACTATTCTGCCAAATTACCGATGTAAAATTTCGATGGAGTTTTGCAATAATGCAAAACGTCAATGCCAATGTCAATGCTTACTGTACACATGGCTATCGTTTCTCGAAGATGTCTCTTTCAACCGTGTCTAATAATAATAGTCGTTAGTTTTCAAAGTATATCTATATAAGTAAAAAGACAAGTCCTGACTGACTGACTCGTCAACGCCCATTGCCCAGCTCAAACTCTTGAACCTAGAAAGCTGAAATTTTGCACAATGTTTTTTCGAAATTCAACCGCGAAGGGTGTTAAATAGGGGATGAACCGACATCCACGAAGGCAAAACCACGAGCAAAAGCTAGTAATAGGATAATCGTTACGTTTACACGGTGCGCTCATAATAGGTTCTCAGTAGGTATATACGGCAGTCAGCAATTATATGAATCGGACATAAGGTAAAAGTTTAAGGTTACTATATAACGTGATGCTCATGAGTCAGAGGGGCATGACCGATCACCTAGCAACCATATGGCACAATGCACGTTTGGCATAAATTATTACATGGTAGATATGATTATTTAATGGGTACGTGTAGTGTAGTGTAGCGTAGTACGTGTGTACATAAATCGAACCAAATTCTTATTATCGAAGATTTTTCAAACGTATTTAATACACACATCAAAAGTGTCTAGGGATCAACATATATTTTTGCAATAACTTTTCTCCTGATTGATATTAATTAAAATTTTCTTTAAGGATTCATCAAATAAAGTGTTTTCGTTTGTCACAGTAACGATAAACCAAGTCACCTTTGCATTAATAAAGAAATTTGCCATTTTCCTAATAAAGGGATTTTTGACATTTGAACCACTAACATTAAAGTTCGAAAAAAAGACTGAAATAACAGTTTTCTTTAAAATTTTATTGGGTAACTTAAACAATTAATAATCCGTGTTTCTACCGCGAACACTAACAACACAAGAACATCGGTTTGGCATACTCAAAATGAGTTCATCCAAATCACGCTGTGGAATAGCCGCCCATGTTCGTTGCAACAACAAAAAAAGGTCTTCTTGCGACTGGATACCCTCCATATTCGGCAGAGCTCTTCTCTGTAGCATATCCCATGCATGCTCAATCGGGTTCAAGTCTGGCGACTGAGCAGGCCAGGGCAGGACATTGATGTTAGCTGCGGCGAGAGTCTGTCTTACAACTCTTGCGGTGTGCGGTCGTGCATTATCATGCATTAACTGAAATAAGGGACCGACTTGCACTTGTAGAGGAACGATGACGTCTGATACAATCGTCTCAGCATAAATTTGAGCGTTGAGGTTGCCTCTGATCCAAATCAACTCAGTTCTTCCGCCGATCCAAATACCCGCCCATACCATGATGGTTCCACCACTATAAGGATGGAATTCCTGGCAGGATTTTAATCGCTGTTGGCGTCCAGGGGTTCTCCAGTGTCGTATACGTCTTGTATCCGGTCTCATACCAAAACGAGACTCATCAGAAAAGCACACGAAACGCCATTGTTCTTCTGCCCAATTTCTGTGTTCAAGAGCCCATTGATATCGAATCCTACGATTGTGCATTGCTATAGGTGGTACCCGTAGCGGTCTTCGGGAATGAAGGTTCACTTCATGCAAGCGGTTTCTGACTGTTTGGTCGCTAATTAAGTTCCCTGAAGAGTGATGAAGCCTCACGGCTAACATCATGGCGGTTATTGTTGGAGCTCTTCGAGTTAAGATTTGAATTTATCGGTCTTGTCTCCGTGTGGTGCAGCGATACCGTCCTCCATGGCGCTCAGCCACGGTACCAGTGCTTCGGTAACGTGTCCAAAGTCGACTGATAACACTCTGACTTGTATTCAGAGCTAAAGCCACAGTACGTTGCCGGGAACCAGCTTCTATCATTCCCACGGCTCTGAGCATTTCTTCCCTGCTTAAATGACGTCGCCGCTCCATAATAACGTTGGTTTTAATCAGTAGTAGGGAAACAGTAGCACTAATAATGTCTTCAATGCGTTGTATGTTTTTATAGGGAAAATATTGACAGCTGATTTTCATCTTTTACTCGAATTTGATTCACAGTTCCTGATTCAAATTATGAAATGCACCAAACAGGATCCATATAAATTTATAAAATCATAAATTTATTACAAAGCCACATCTCAATCTCAAGAAATCCGCATAAAAATGCTTGATCCCTAGACACTTTTGATGTGTGTAGTAAGGTTTTTGGTTCAGAATCAAAAAATTCGAATACATGTGACATCTACCAATCCGCACTGGACCAGCGTGGTGCATTATAGCCCATCTCTCTCCTAGAGAGGAGACTTAAGTCCCTGCAGCGGGTACATTATAGGCTGATGATGATAATGATGATGATTTAATAGTAACATATCATCATCTCTTCTGTCCATTTCCCTACTTGGGGTCGGTCGCTATTTCGTTAATCTAAGAGATCAAGCGTTGCATTGCGTTTTGGCAATGGGCTGGCGATACCTATTAGTCATATAGAATCGACGACCGTTGGGATAGACATGTTCTTGGGACGCGCTCGGACTTGGTGGAGCGACAATTTGCAACGGGAGAGTTACCAAGAATTGAGTTGTGTAGCGTGCGATTGAAGAGGTCCATGTCTAGCAGAGGATTGTTGTAGACTGATGATGAGGATGCTTTAGGGTCTGCGATCGATTGTCAGATCAGGCAATGTGTTATTGGGCCAGTTTTTCTTCAAAATTATACAGTAGCGCCTTGAGACCATATTTGTGGAGCACAACTGATGGCATTTGTTGTACTATAAGAATATCTCTGCCTAGTCCCTCTAGAAAAAGTAGGCGTGACGTCAAATTATTATATAACATGAAAAAACGCCAGCGAGCTAACTAACACAGAAATTATATCATTTCGAATCGCGTTAGCAACAAGAAATATTCCCCGTTTCAGGCAGCCACTGAATAATTCAGGCCCTTTGCAGCTAGCCGTACCTACAGCTCATAAATACTCTACGTTAATTAGTCACATCTATCTAAACCACTACATTCCACACATTTGCGAAATCAATTTATTACTCGATCCATTAAATCTCGTATCGCTTCAATACTTATCCTTGGCTAGTTTGAAAAGAGCTCAACCTTCCCCCGCGTCGTCATTGTTTGAGGTAGTGCGAAGGGTATTTGAATGGGGTTGCGCATGTCTAGGTAGATTGGGCGACAATAAAAGTTACCCCATGATAAGTACAATGCATGGTGCAGGGGCTTCTACCCTTGCTGGAGATTACGGGGGTCTGTCATACGAGGAAATAGTGTTTGGAATCACTTGTGCGATGTATTTGTTGATGCCACGTGATGAGATCAAAGTAATGGAACGTGGATAAAGGTGGCTGCATGTGTGAGTAGGTACCTAAGCGTCATTTGGTGCAGGCATGATTTAGCAGTCGATCCTAAGTAAATTAAGATCGGATTGGTATAAACTAAAACGTTTAAGTATTCTACCGAATATACAATAGACGGCACAAGGTGACCCAAACCGTTTTCAAATTGCAATCAAATGCTTAAAAGTGTAACGCGTCAAACTAGACAATTAAAAAATATCATTTGCCTTTAAAGCCTCACTAAGACTTAATTGGTATCACATTATCCGTGATCATGGTGCTTGTAATAGTGCCGACACATCGGGCACCCAAAACAAAAGGTCAACGTGGGAAATATCCCGATTTCAGTGTTAATTATAAATAATTGGTATCAAACTTTTCCATGACCTACATTTCAGCTGATAGGCTCCTGTATTTATTATTTTAAAACTTTTTGTTACTAAGCAAGATAATTATGAATGGTGTGTCTTGAAGTTTTAATCTAATCTTTGTCTCTCCCAAAGCGATGGGCCCTGTAGTTTTTTTTAGTAAAAATAATATTAGTATATAGGGTGTAAATTAACCCTTCACACATATACGTCAACCAAGCATTCTGTACATGAAACTAAGTACCGCTAAACAAAAGTTTTTGCTGGGAAACGACTTTTATTTGGGAATGAAAAATCTCATTTTACGGTAAAACTCAATGTAGCATTCTTAAAACATTGTGCTAGTGGATGCTTTGAATAGTAAAAGGGTCATGGAGGTATTTTAACTAAAGTTATAACCTGAAAAACTAGTATTTACAAAAACAGCTGTGCAAAATTTGGAACTTTGACCCCCAATATCTCCGTAACTAGGGGGTTCCCAGGTATAGTCTAGAACAAAAAAAAAATACGCAGTGGTGGGGAGAACAAGTACCCTTCGTTTGCGTTAAGGGTACTTTTACACCCTTTATATTAGGAATACTTAGCAGGACTTTTTAAAGTACGGTCGCGCGTCCCTTAGACAAATCAATAAACACCGTATTTGTCAAACAGCTTTTGCGTACCTAGCTTTACATTCGTAAATATATATAGTAGTTGTGCGTACCTATGTAGGTAGGTATAGAAACATGACAAGTTGGAAGGAACGCCAGAAAGAGGAGGTGACTATTTAAGTATTTATTTAAACTTCATACATGTACAATAGTGGTAGGCACATAGGTGGACTTAATGCCAATAGACATTCCCTGCCAGTGATTCTTTGGGATAAATAGAACAACATTATGGTAGGGTGCAAAATTATAACCAATAATTAACTTCCCCATATTGAAAAAGTACATACCTAGAAAAATTAAATAAACTAATAAATACATTACTATTTTGTTATTGTCTTGCGTTCCTCAATAAGGTAGTTAAAATCTAATACGTCCGTCAGGTAGATTTCCAAAAAATATTAGACACATACTTTTTCTTATTTCACATTAACAAAAAATTAAGACGATACAGTGCTTCGAAAACTCGTGTGACGTCACATCGCACTGCATTTTTACCACGTAGTTACGCCAAAAGCCCCCACCCATGATCTTTGACGCGTTTAATCTTATTCAATTTTGATTAAGTAATTTGATAAACAAAAAACTCGTATCCAATACTTTTCGATAATCTAACTGACGGACTAAACATAATCATATTTTGTTTAGTCAGGACACATCCCTAGGAGATTTAAACATAATAGAAATTGGTTTTTTATTAAATTAGTTTCACTAAGACTGTCACTTTTGAGTGATTCGTTGGTCCAGTGTTCGCAATCGAGTCTGCAGGTCCAGGTCGGCCAAAGTGTTATTGAGTTTTCGCATGAGGATTTTTTCTGTAGCAGTCACAGAGTCTGAAATTTTGTGGCAGTTAAGTTTTATGAACGCCAATAATAAAAAAATAACACATTTTACGTATTTTTGGAACGAAGTTCCTTATCGCGCGTTGTGGGCTAGACGGAAAAAATTCTTACGAAAAGTTGTCACGACACTTTTTGCTATAGTAAGCTATTGTAAGCTGTGCGGCGTCGCATGTTTCTCTGTCTGTCTCTCTCTCTCTTTTATAGAAAGCAAGCCAGATATTTTATATTTTAAATTTATATAAAATAAAAAAAATAAAAAATTAATTTAATTCAGGCAAAAACCCATAATTGTTACATAATAAAATAAAATTTCACAATACTGCCCCATAATACATCGGAAAAATGAATGGACGAATACAAATTGAAAAGGGTCATAGAATAAAATAAAATAAAATGTCAATGAAATTCAAATAAACAAAGATGTCAACAAAACAATAATAATAATACATATAAAAAATAAAAATTAAAATAATATAATTAATATAGACATATATATATAAAATAAAATAAAATATTAATATAAGTATATATATATATTTTTTTATTATTATTAATTCTTTTGGTCATTCTTGTGCTGTTTGCGATAGACTTTAACTTCGTTCCATCCGGGTGTCCCTTGACACCTCTCAAGTTTTTTTTTTCTTAATTTGATGTACAAAGACCAATAAAGTTGATTAGTTTCTCTATAACAAACCCTTAATTAAGTTACAGTGTTAATTCAAACTGTCTATCCAAATTATATGAAGCGTCATGTCATGAACCACCAATGTAATGTCGCTAAAGCAAATAATCAAATGCAAATATGCAGTGTGAACCGTGTTTGTTTATATATCACCATTTAGTGATTAGTGTAGGTTTGTTGCAGTATTGGCGTACTTTCATTCAAAATCAAAATATATTATCAAAAGTTGCACGATGTTCCTATAGAAAGGAACCGGTAAGAAACTCTATGGTTACTCTTAATTTTTTTTAATCATTACAATCTTAATTCCCTTGTGTTTGATAGCTTTACCCGGGTACGGTTACGGCTGCTGAGCTGACCATGAGGTCCTTAGTTCGATTCGTAGGTAGGGCAAAGTGTTATTGAGTTTTTCCATCAGGATTTTTTTAACTCTGTTTCAAGCTTTTTTCACTTCTTAAGGAAATTTAAACGTTGACACAAACAAATAGTTACAGAAACTAACTCAAGGCCGTCTTTTCTAATAAATATGTAAGTTCTAACTACGAATAGTCTTGGTGACTCCCTAGATTAAATAAAACCATTTTAATTCAAGTATTATACTATACTAAACACATTTTTAAATCCCTAAATGTCCTCTGGTAATAATTTTAGGGAGATATCAGTCGTTATCGCCACCCTTATTGCGAGGGTTAGCGAGTGACTCCGCCACTTTCTTAGTTTCACCGAGGTACTTTCCAGTTTTCACTTGTGCTCGATAGATGGCGTTAGGAGCGCAGTGTACGAACTCAAGTTAGACAAGATGTTGTACTACTCTTAATACATTTTGGTTGTAGGTTTGTAGCTCGTATTTATTACTATGTATTAGAGCTCAATGTGTAAGCTTGCGTCTTTCTATAATATACTTTAAAGAGTTAGAGGTTAGGTATTAACTTAAGTATAGGAAAAATATCACTGGTAAGGTTTACTTTCTAAGGGATTATTATTTCACGTTTTCTGAATAGCCACTACTTACTGAATAAATTTAAAAATTGAACAGAACTAGTATGAAATTATCTGTTAAGTAAGTTTAAAGAGAACTTTATCGTAGGTGGTGGAACAGGCCCTTTTTTGGTGGGTTGGTGGCAATCTTCAAATGAGCTCCACTCTGGGCAGAAGGGAGTGTCAGACTTTTACTGACTAAAAACCACTCATGTTCCTTTGTGTTCTAGGGCCGCGGTATCTCTATAGATCAGTCCGCAGGCAGCAGGGTGGAATACTTAGGCCTTAAGACTCAAAAAAAAATCGTTTCGGAAAATGGAATTTGGTAGGTCATCGTCACATTTGGTTGGTTACCTCGTTTCCTATACTTATCTGCCGTACTCAGAGATATTTAATGATTACTTAAGCCATCACCTAGTAAAGGTTTGACATATTTTTCTATGTCAAAACTGTCAAAACCATTACCCCATATTACACCATAAGTGATGGCCTAAGTAAACATTAAAGCTCTCTGAGTGCGGCAGCTATTAGTAGCTACTACTTAGTTCATGGACGGTAAAGCTCCTTTCAACCTTATAACTGAGAGCATAAGGGTGAAAAATGTAGACCATGAGTGAACAGTAGTAATTGCACACATATTTCAGTGTTGCATGGAACTCTTGGTAGTTCAAAGACGTTGACAAGGGGCGCTATTGGTAATCATTTAATTTAGTGAAATGTAAGGATTATACAACAAGAAGAGCCGTTGGGTGCTGTTGGTTCGCATTTTGGCCATGATCCAAAGAATACAGCTATAGTAAAGGTTTTAGTAACGCTTCATCATCATCATCAGCCTATAATGATCCCACGGCAGGGACTCAGTCCTCCTCTCTAGGAGAGATGAGCTATAATACACCACGCGGGCCCAGAGCGGGTTGGTAGATGTCTTTGTTTTTTTTGGTTCTGATACATGTCGGTTTTCTCACGACGGTGTGTCGGTTTCTTTAACGTTTTGAGAGCAGCGGTGATGAAATAAATTACACTTAGTAATACACCTGCCTTGGTTCGAAACCACGACTTACTGTTCTTAAGTCGGGGCTGCCACCACTGGGCCACCGCTGCTTGCCACCAATGTTCAAACAACGTTTACGTTAATTATAACGTTTTTAAACTGTTCCGGTCAATGATTAAGTTCCCGCTATTAATATAGAGATAATTTATACGATTCTATGACATTTATCAATGAAAGATGACAGAGTAATATTTCAAAGCAGACAGAAAAATATTATTAACTTAATTATTGGTGCAATTAGGTGCAATAATAATGTTATCAACCTTTAGGTCCCATTAATCATTTTCGAGCATTTGTATTTACACCTTTAAATTAAACTGAGCATCATAAAGGTCAAGTAAAATGTCCATAGAGTTTCCTAACAAACACGTGTTCGATCTCTTTGTTAATAATTGCCCGCTTTGACATTTTATTTGAAAAAAGGAACTGCGAATGTATAAAATCTGCATTCCATTGTTCCTTAATTAGATTTAGTTTAGCTAATCGTTCTTTAATGTTTGTTAGCTACAATTTATCTTAAATACTAACTGCATCACTCAAAGAGCTTTAATGATTCCTTAGGCCACCACTTAGTAATGGTTTTGACAGTTTTCTCATGAAAAATATGTCAAACACTTACTAAGTGACGGATTAAGTAATCATTAAATATGTCTGAGTACGGTATTAAGAGTACGCATTAAAAATATTTTCAGTCAGGAACACAGTACAGCAGTTACTAACTAATGAAATTCAGGGAAAAACTGTTTTATTTTTAACTTTTTACGGTTCCGTACCGTAAAAAGTTAAAAATAAAACAAAAGGTAAGAAAGGACGCCTTATAAGATTACTCTCTTGTCCGTCTGTCCGCGTGTCACCACGGATTTTCTCAGAAACGGGTGGCCCTATCAAGATGAAATATATACCAGATACTAAGGTCTATAGTCCCTATTAGGTGTATAAAAATCAGGGTCCTGAGTCAACACGTTAAAAATTATGGGCATAGCAAGGCGTTGGACAAATAAAGCAAAACATCCATAAAATTAAAAAAAAAAGTTGTAAATTAAAGGAAGTCCGCTGTATACTTAACGGGTAGGTACGGAACCCTCGGCGCATGAGTTCGACTCGCACTTGAGCGGTTTTTGTCCTAATATTTGTACATAATTCAATTATATTGGCCGATTGGCTAACATCTTCGTGAAGGGTCCGTATTCACTTTGTATATTAGTGCTCGTGAATTAATCCACTAACAAGTCGACCAGATAAATGTAAATTACCGATTCTATTCTATCCAGTTCCTTTATACATCTTTCGGCCTTCGGTTTTCCGCAGCACCTTCTACATATAGCAATATAACCTCCCCAACCCTTAGAAATACCATATTTCGCGCGATCTCATTCACCATATAAATCCAGGTAACCCCAAGTCGTCCCAAACGACTCCATTGGGACAGGGATATTTGTACCGTTGGACCATAGAGGTCTCATACCAAAACTACGTGAACTTGTAGTAGGGAATAATGTTTCAATAAACGTAAAGCTATGGAAAAATAGCCTTGACCTCATTGGTTAACCTCGATGTGTATTAAGTTAATCGAATTTGTAGTGAACCTGGTGCGTAGTTTTTGATAAAGGGGTCTGCTTCGATTCTGCTTGAATTGAATAAAAAAAAACTTTTGTACTGATGCTGCTGCTGCTACTACAATCTGTCATTTTGTAGTTCAATAGATTTTCAACTTTATTGTTGAACTATTAGGTTTAAGGTTGATTGTAAAATTTGATAGTTTCGGGTAGCTTAATGTGTGGTCGTCTGTCTGTACTTTGGGTTTTTATGTGGATTATCTACCTTGGGTTTTTATGTGGATTATGTAAAATCATCAAATGACTCCTCCCGGAGCGGAAGGGAGTGTCAGAATTCTACTGACTAAAACCACCCATATATTCTTGTACCTTGGGCAGGGAGACGATTTGTTGGTCATGTTTTTGCAGTAATTCTGGATGAATATTTCAGTACTGAAACGTTTCTTTGTCTTTCACTTGTATCTTCCGCCACGCGCCGCCGCCGTTCATTTACGTTTCATTTTAAAAAGTACCTTTTCCTCCATCTACGTTCATACGTCTATAGTTGTTGCCAATTAAGATTGCAATAGCGGTCATTGCCCTTTCCCTAATATCTCTTCGTACGAACCAAAACCAACTAACTATGTATCGTTTTTATTCGGAAAGCGATACACTTGGTCACTATTGCACCTACCGCCACGCAACCGAATATTTTTTTTTTTTTTATCTTTTCTCTATCCACGTTCTGACGCCTAGTCACACACGCACGCCGGTTGTGAGTTCCACGCATCTAACCTTTTTTCTGTAGAACATTGCACATAAGGTCACTATACATCTTCTCCCGGCGTTACCTCATTTCTGTCCAAATCTGTCTTGTATAAGTATAATTGAGGAAATGAGGTGCGTATCGTATTTCCCATAAAACAATTACGTGTTGCTCTGATGACTTTTTATCCTATCAAGGGTCAAGCTGCTATGTCGATCTGATCGTTCCCCGCCCTATCGCGTATAGGGTTTCCGACAAAGGGGATGGTCATGCGCTAATTAGTGAACGACTGTTGGTTTCACGCAGCGCGGCCCGTTTAAACCCTTAGGAAAAATAGGGGTGTACGGCGTGGGATAATTTTGGGGTTTATTGACGCAATTTAAATTCAGATTGGAGGTAACCATTAAATATTATACAGTGTATACCTGACCTCTCGATATATAGTTGGGTAGATACTTCAGGTTTGTACTGCCATACGAGGTTTGAATGATTCTCCTCCAGACTATAGTCAGGTTAGCGAACTAAGTTTAATTGGACTGGCCTGGCCATGTCAGCCGTATGCTGTAGACCAAAAAAACTGCGTGGTAGAGTCCTGACATAGCCAGAATGCGACGCGACAGATCTCGTAGGAGATGGCGGGACGAGCTGGACAGAACCAACGATCAGTGGTTCACATTAGACCTTTTTTATTTTTTGGGGTGGGAAATCATCACATAACCCCTCCCGCTCTTGGGCAGAGCGAAAGGGAGTGTCAGACTTCTACTGACTAAAAACCACCCATGTTCCTTCTTAGCCCTATATGTCAAGGCCGCGGTATCTCTTACAACATCCCGCAGCACCGACGGGCGTTGGCTATTGCCGCAACAGCAACATGGAAGGGGCCACCCTTCCGTGTTTCTGACATCTCTTTGAAGCTCGCGTGGTACGCGAACGCGCCGTCCCAGTCATCGTCGTAAGACGGAGGGACGGCGAGCTAGCTCATCACTCATCGTCCTGCACAGGCCCGCGTCTACGGTGGCCGGAAGCCATCACGTGCCCCCGACGCCCGGAGCGTCCCCCGCGGTTCACATTAGCCCTGGATTGAAAGAGAGGTCTTTGCCCCGCAATGGGATGACACAGGATAACAGTAACAGAAGCAGCAATTTAATTGCTAACGATACTTATAAAGTTTTAATACCGTTAGCAATTAAGTTCGTGAACGGGCTGTAGTCAAACGGCATATTCGTGGACTAAAAAAAAAATACCAAAAAACGGTAACATTCAGCCTGTTGTCGAATGTTGGTGACAGGATATTCCAATCTGAATTTTTTTTTGGAATCGATGGCAGAAATATTGGTATCACCGGCCAACTATAGTTCACTGAAAAAAAATAATCCTACAGTATTTAATATTTGCCATCCCTGGATTACAGTTCAACAAGTTTACCTGTATGTTTTTTTACTCTTAAACGCTAGCAAAGCTTGGAATCGCTGTCCAATTATTCCTATCGAAAAAGTACAGTCGCCAAAAACATCAGATCAAAACATGAGCCGTAACATAGTTGTTATTAGGTTGTAACTTGATAGTTTATTGTGTGTCGGATGTTTTGACCAGACGATATTTTTCTTGAGTGAACCTTTATGACCTCGTTGCCTAGATTCTCGCTTTGCTTAGTTCTTTTTTTGTCAATAAAGGAGTTGTGAAGATAAAGCTACCGTCGGTCGCAGTGTTCAACGTGTTGGCTATATATGCGACATAATTACGTTTATCTTTTTTTAGGAAGATGCATACAAATTGCAATTTTAAAAGACAAATAATTTTTAGGATTTCCGTTTATAAAAAAAAAATACTTACCTATTTTAATATTGATTCGCATCGAGGCCTCCTTGAATTTGAAGAAGATGCAAAATGTCAGCATGCAAGAAGTGTATCCAGCAGTAGCTGACCGTATTGTACGTATACTTCCTATGGAATTCCCAAATGAATGAAGACGGTTCACTAATTTAAATAGATCCAGTGAAACTCAGTAGACGTGGTATTTATGTCTAATGACGAATAAATGAGTACCTATCTAATGATAACTGGCCCTAAATTCAATCACATTACCCAAACTAAACTAACAATAAATTATAAAAATGGTATCGAAAACTCCTCTGCAGCACCGGGGGCAATCTGTCTTGGGTAGGTAGGTATATTATCAGTTGGCAGCAAATTAAGTCGGTCCAAAATGGCACGAGTTTGGTACTTTCAGTAGCCTCCATCAGCTCCCGTGATGTGCAAGTAACAGGGCAGGCACAACACAATATCAATTGTCCCATTATATAGGGTGTAAAAGTACCCTTAACCCAAACAAAAGGCACTTGTTCTCCCCACCACTGCGATCATTTTTTGGTTCTAGACCATACCTAGGAACCCCCTAGTTACGGAGATATTGGGGGTCAAAGTTCCAAATTTTGCAAAGCTGTTTTTATAAATACTAGTTTTTCAAGTTGTAACTTTACTTAAATTGCCTCCATGACCCTTTTACTATTCAAAGCATCCACTAGCACAATGTTTTAATAGTGCTAAGTTGAGTTTTACCGTAAAATGAGATTATTGACCCCAAAAAAAAAAGTTGTATCCCAGAAAAAAAATTTGCGTATTTGCAATTTGCAAAATGCTTGGTTGACATATGTGTGAAGGGTTAATTTACAACCTGTATGTAGTTTGTGGGGCAACACCATATATTCATAGATGACTTTGTCCTGGAGGGTAAATACCCTCCAGGACAAAGTCATCTATGAATCTCCACCAGAACAATCTTTGCTTCGGTCAACCTGTTAGGTATTTATAGACTTCCAGGTCAGCCACAGCAACTCGTTTCCAGGTGAGAGATTTTGGCCAAGGCAAGGCTCAAATGAGTTGGGTAGGGAAACATTTTCTCGCCACAGCTTAAGATTTCCTTAGAGCGTTGAGTGAGGGCACACACTTTAAAAAGCTGTTACGGCTTTTCAGCCTTTGCGGCACAAAGATGATTGGTCCTTTAAATGACACACATCATCATCATCATCATCAACAGCCTATTAATGTGCTGGGACACAGGCCTCCACTCATTGAGAGGGAATGGGCTGTATTCTACCACGCAGGCCCAGTGCGGAATGGTAGATGTCACAAGTCTTCGAATTTTTGGTTCTAGGACATGCCGGTTTCCTCCCGATGTTTTCCTTCACCGTTTTTGAGAGCAGAGGTGATGAAATAAATTACACAAAGTAAAGTGGGTTCGAACCCACGACCTACTGTTCGTAAGTCGGGGCCGCCACCACTGGGCCACCACTGCTCTCTAACACACACACATACGCATAATGACACACATACGCGTATCCCATTTAAACCTACATATAACATACCGTCGCCGCATCCAGTTTAAAAAGTCCTCCAGTCCTCGATCACCCAATTATCTTTCGAGTTGATTAATCTCGGAAACCACTTAACAATTTTAAATACTGTTTTCACCGATGTAACACGTGATGCAGAATGATTGGATAATTTGGACATTATCTAAATGATTACCTACTTCAAGTATGTCGATTACTATTATAAATTTTTATTGTGTAAATTGTTGGAGTGATACTTATTATGTAGATGCTAGCATATCAAACTACTACCTACTCGTACAATCTGTCAAATTAAAATAATGGATTTCAAACTTTATTGCTAAAACATTAGGTTCAATTTGATTGGGGAAGCTTGATGTTTTGTGACTGAACAGTACTGGAGCGTCTGTACATTGTACAAGCTGTGTGCGCCAGATTGGATTTACCTTCTGTAGAAATGAGACACTTCCATACAAACTTATATCTTGTATTAAAACTCATAAACACATAAGAACCTACGATGCTTTTAATAAAGGTAACCGACGTAGCCCGAAGAATTGCCAGACTTACATTGCTCGCAGAACGGATAGTCGATGGGGCCGAAAAGTTCTGGAGTGGCGACCGCGAACCGGAAGACGTTGCGTTGGAAGGCCTCCCACTAGGTGGACCGATGACTTGGTGAAGGTTGCGGGGATCCGTTGAATGCGAGACGCACGGAACCTGTCAATGTGGCGACACTTGGGCCTATGTCCAGCAGTGGACGCCTTTCGGCTAAAATGATGATGATGCTTTTAATATGTCTCAAGGGTGATGGCTCCCTATGAAAAATAAATAACCCGATGTCCCGTGGTAAGACTGGTTCTCAGTCTTTCGGGTCACTGACGACATTTATGTGTATAATATACTTAGTACGATTTTTAAAAACTTTTATTTTTTTTAATCTAGGACACATACCTATGTATCTACACTATGTTGTATTGTATCCTTTGACCAACTTTCATTTCCCATCTTGTAATTCACAAAACAGATCTTATTTCAACTATTTATTTTGATTTATGGCGTTTGACACAACGGTCGATAGCTTGGATAATATATGCATATGGACTTTACGTAATGTTTGTCTGCGTCGTCGCCAAATTATTTCCACCAAGTTACATAATATTTTGCTTTACACGTTGGTGTTGGTAACCCCATACATACTATTTACCTGGGTACCTATTTTTTAAAGAAACTAAACTCAATCAGCACATTGTTAGTTTAATAAAAACAGTGTATCGCACCAGCTAGTGTGTTTTAAGCCGATCTTCTGGCCACATGATGTACTAGCCTAACTGAATCAACAGAAGCTAAACGCGAGTTTTATAATGCGTTATAAATATATGATTCACTGCAGTAAATAAAATCAGAAAATATATGATATTCTTCAGGATATACCCTAGTGACATAGTGTGTTGAAAAAAAAACGAAAAAAAATGTCTTTTAACGAATGAATACCATACTAAAATACATGTGATCATATGCAACATACTAAGGTCATGGTATTTTATTCATTTAGTCCAATCAATAGTTTTTTTGTAAATCGCATATTCTTATTCCCGAACATCATTTTGTGTGGTGATTTAAAATCGAGCTGGACAGTCCTTACTATTTGAAACGTATAGTTACCCAACGAAATTATGAGGGTGCATTGCGGGGATTCGTTTCGCGGTCGCGGGGAGTACTCGCTCAAGGTCGCTGGCATTTATTGTCGCCTTAAATTCAATACACCACAAGCCATTAACACTAAATTAAGTAAATCATTTCTATTCAGGTTGCTTTCAGGTTTTGAGAGACGTGAAGAGAGCACTCTCTCTTCTCTCAGAACCACAAATATTCTAAAATAATCGTCTTCCATTCATCAGTAAACAAGGCCAATCCAGGATAGGTCTTCGCGAGTGCGTTGAGCATCGATATTAACAGCCTTTGAACTTCTTAAAACAAGTTACAGTTGAGTCTTATTAATCCGGCACTATTAAAAACGGGGTGCCGGATTATTAAAAATGTTCGGATAACTGGATGATGAATAAAATAAACTCATTTACATCTTCTTTCTTTCTGTAAGGTATGTTTTTGAACGAGAATGTGAATGTGTGTACAGTGGCAAGTTAGTAGCTCGTAGTTTACATCAACGCCGGCGGAGGGCGCCGGGTTAGGTACTAGACGCACCGAACTTATCAAGTACCAGATTATTGTGAGACTACTATACTTATAATGTCAGACGGTTACTGTCCTATTTGCCAGAGGCCTCTTCATACAGAATACGAACAGGCATTGATTCCACGCTTGCTCTCTGTTAGGGAATTCCTATTGTTAATCCTGGGTATTTCAGACTATTAAGTTCAGGTTTTTATTATAGCACTATTTGTATGTCCTTAATTGCAGCTTGGTAGTGTCTGAAATTAACTGAGAACCACTTCCACTAATAGGTATCTATAGACCATATTAGTGGAAGTGGTTACATATCAAAATCAAATTAATTTAAGAATTATTTTCTACTTTTAAGACCGCGGTTTTATTAGTCTCCGATTTTATTCGTAGTCGGTTTTTAAACTATTTTTTTTTTGTTTCGTTTAGATACACATCACGACTGTGTTTTTCTAGCTAATTTAATTTGATCTTCTATAATTTTGAACAGCAAAAGCATACCAGAAAAAAAAACATTTAACATCAAAACCTCGACATACAAAAAGTTTAATATCGCCGACTAGTTCCGCCACTATAACCGATTATATGTAGAAGTAGACAGTATAAAAGTATTATAAATAATGTGTAGTCATATATTTGATTGTGCCACTTTGTTACGGAACTCCACTTTCACGCACGAGCCGCCACTGCACGGAGCAGGTCAACTTAGACCATCTGTCACTTATGTTTTTGCTAAAAACAAAATGGCGGATTTTTGCTAATGTACCAGTGCCACAAAGATGTTTTGGTGGTAGAACGACGTTCCCAGAGGGGCGATGTTAATGAACATTGTGCAATATGTTTTTTTCAAAAACAAAATTGATTTACTTTTCATTTTGGCCACGCGCCGACTTTGTACATGATAGTGTATAGTGTGGTAATATGGGTGATATATTTGTGTATGGGTAGTTTACGTGCTGTAAACGCACGCACCCACGATTCAGGAGAAAATCCCCGTATTGGGGAACCTTAAAAAAAAAAGAATGTGTATAAGTAGGTACTGTATTGTGTGTAAGTAGTGTGTGTGTGTATGTAGTGAGTATGGGTGTGTGTTTGTGTGTTTATGCAGTAAGTTTAGGTGTGTGTGTGATTCTAATTACTAACACAATCACAAAATCATATATTTAATTAGGTTAGTCCGTAAGGTATATATCCAATCGCCAAAGTTGTCTGAAAATAAATAAATGTTATGTCATGTTATAACAAAGTGACGATTGGTAATTTGCAATTGATATTATCTATATTTGGATTTAATGGTAATTTCTATCGAATTTATATTAAGCGCTGTTAATTGTTATTCTTGCAACCTAATTACAGTTACCTAATGCTACTTCCGTTATCGATGTCTTTCTTTAATTTAAAATTTAAATTATTGAAGCAAATTGTATTTCTCCGATAATTTTGATGATCAGATCCATATGAAATATCTATTAAAGCCATAACTAAAATGACAGGAATAGTTGCCTTGCCAAGTTTATGATAAAACATTTAGCATAAAATGCCCATCAAATAACCCCTCCCGCTCTTGGGCAGAGCTAAAGGGAGTGTCAGACTTCTACTGACTAAAAACCACCCATGTTCCTTTTTAGCCCTAAATATCGAGGCCGCGGTAACTTGTGAACAACCCGCAGCCCACTAAATTCATACTTAGGTAGAAAGAAAAGAAAGTTCTTTCCAAAGTTCAAATATCCTAAATACCAAGTTACATCTCAAAACAACAACATAATTAAAACATCTGATCTTGAAATTAGTTTGCAACGGGATTAAAAATTACCTTTCGTCCTTAACAAAGATCACCCAAGCGAAATCATGGGCACCTAGTGACGTACAATCTCTTAAATAGACTATTTCTGGAAAATCTTGGTGGAAAATAATGAAACACGTGTAGAATGTAATAAAATAATGTTTGTAACGCCGTCTCGGCTGTAAATAGGGGCGCTCGAGGTCTTAGTTACATTTCTTATCGATAGCCAGAGTACAGAGGGGGAGGGCTACGTGATACTAATTGGCTGGTTATGCAGATATTTTAATGTGAGAATTAGGTTTCTTATTAATATTAGTTACCTAAGTAAATAAAGTTGTATTCGATAGGTTGGTTTGGTTTTTGCATATTTTTGAGAACGGATGACAAAAAATTTACAACGGCAGCGGGTTGTGGGTCTAACTGTGTCGCAAACTATGTTCAAAACGTGCAGTCAAAATGCAATGCTGCGCAAGCGAATTTTTGGACCTTCAAAAGGCTTTTTTAAGTCGAATAGCAGTGTGGTGACCCAGTTGTCGACTTCTGACAAATCTAACCTTAACGCTGTTACTTTTAAATTACTAACAAAATATTTCGCAGACGTATTGGAGATTGCAGTGTTTTGGTTCCTCTCCACGAGTTTCACAAAAAACAGGTTACATCTTAAGGAGATTAGTTTCGAATTAACGAATCGCCGGAATACGTAAAAGGCACTAAGTTTCGTGCACTTCAAATCTCCGCTTTTGTAAGGTATTCAGCACACACACCTAAAATGTGGAACGTCCAAAAGCTCAATTAAAACAGTACAGAGGAGGAGGGAAGCGAAAATTTTGATAAAATCCAGAGAATTTTAGAGCACAAAACGTAAAACAAGGAAACGGATCCAGGAATTCCACTCACTCGAAAGAATATACTTGCTTTTATATTCAACTTGGTTTTTGGAATGTATGCAAGGCTCTGAGTTTATACTAATACCAATTTGAAATGAAAAAGTAACTCGCTCTGCCGCATTCAGAGAGCTTTAATGATTACTTAGGCCATCACTAAGTAAAGGTTTTGACAGTTTTGTCATACAAAAGTATGTTAAATCTTTACTATGTGACGGCATAAGTAATCATTAAATATCTGAGTACCGCAGTTAGTCTTTTATATGCATCACGTGTGAACAGATTTCGATGATGTTTGGCACACAGGTAGACCAGGTATGACCTACAGGGCTATTGCGTATCTTTTAAATGACAGTGGCTATCTTAGAGTGTCCATCAAATAACTGTCAAGTGATTCCATTTTTTACTAAACCATATAACCTATTTGACAGTTAATCCATGGACAATATGATAGCCACCGACATTTAAAAGATACGCAATAGCCCTGCTGGACTAGGACATAAGATTTTATCCCGATATTAGTTATTGTGGCTGCCTCAGTGGTCTAGTGATCACAAGCGCGTCTGCTGTTCATGCCGTCCTGCGTTTTGATTCCTAGGCCGGCCTAAGTACTATTGGGTGGTTCTATCTGGAATTTCTCGGTCACAACATAGTTGGTACAATGTTGGTACATTGTGGATCTCCTGTGGTACACACTCTGCCTAATCTTCCGGGTATTACAGGCGTGATGTTTTGTTATGTGTTATTGTGGGGAATAGGGGATCGGACTGGGGCAAAAAAATATGATTCTAATTAGTCCATTAGTTAGATTATCGAAAAATATTGGATAAGTGTTTTTTGTTTTATCAAATTAATAAAAAAATACGGAGATAAAACGCCTCAAAGAGCATGAGTCGGGTTGTGACGTCATTTGTACGTAAAAAATGACATGTGTTGTTTTTGAGAAGTTCACAAGTTTTCGAAACACTAACTGTATCGTCTTAATTTTTTGTTTACGTGAAAAAAGAAAAAATATGTGTTCAATATTTTTTTTAGAAATCTATCTGACGGACTTATTAGTTTTTTTTTGTCCTATTCCCTATTCCTGAAGTCGCTACAAAACAATGATTCGCTTTTACATTGGATAACTTTCGTACAACCAATTTAAAATTACAAAAGTTTGTATTGGATCTGTAGTTTTCCTCGTTATATCGTGTGCCACTATTACCATAACTGTCATATGCACGTCATCGGATTAATGATAACGTTTTAATAATGTTTTAATACATGTATTAACGTAATATGTATGTGGTTTTTGGTTCCCAGTAAAGAACTTCCTTCCTTGTCACTGGCCATCGTTAATTACTTACGTCAATGCTTGTTCTTTTGGGTTTAGTAGATAATATTTATTCTCACCAATTTTAGCTCTATCTATGATTTTCATGGTGCTTGAAAAGGGGATCGGACTAACTAAAACAAATATGATTCTGTTTAAACCTTCAGTTAGATTATCTAAAACTATTGAATAGGTACGTGTTTTAACAAATTAATAACAGGTTGACGAAGATAAAATGCGTCGTGACATCACTTGTAGGTAAAAGTTGTACTGACATGTATCGTTTTCGAGGAGTTCACGAGTTTTCTAAGCACTGTATCGTCTTCATTTTTTGTTTACTTCAAAAAAGAAAAAATATAATTTGTTCAATATTTTTTGGAAATCTATCTAACGGACTGATTCGTTTTTTTTTTCCGATCCCCTACTGGAATGTCGTTTACCTTGTTCGGAAGTCACGTAACACAGAAATCACTAGGTCTCTGGGATGTCAAACCTTTGAATCCGGCTGTCATTTTTAAGTTATGTCTTTGGCAGTCGTTATGAGTAGACAGGAGTCTAAAAGTCTGACAAAAAATCATCGTCGGGTATCGTATTAACACGTAACAGGGTCGCGGAAGTCAGACTCCATTTAGTAAAAAAATATTCAGCTGCATTCGGTATCCGGTCAGATTTGTTCCCAACATAGGATAAGGCAAGGCACATGATGACGTTCCAGCTCCTATTATTAACTTCGCAATATGACAACCGATCGTAAAATGTCCACTTTTCGAAATGTCAACTTGGATGGTCGTGGTCTCAGGGATTCAGTTTCTTCAGTCTTAATAGGTACTTCAGTAGTCGACGTTTACGGGTATTTTCTGTGAAGTGTGATGATGATGATGATGATTTTATAACTATCAAACATTCCAACGGGGTACCTAAGCACAGTTGTAATAATGGCTCGTACTTTGGCACAGGCTAAGAAACCCGTTACAAGTGTGAAGTCTGTTGAAATCCTTGTTTCCAACTGATATCATTTTTACTTATAGGAATATAAACTGTATGCGGTTTGAAGTAAGTTCATTTCAGAATTGCTACTAAAAGTATCACAAGGTGCGTTTTTCCAAAAAACGTACGGGTTTACATGTTTAGAAACTAAATCTTAAACGCAGTATAGAAGCCACGTATAAAAGCTCTTCCTTATTTTATTTTACACTTGCAAAAGATAAGCAATCAATATCTTACGATTTACTTTATTTTTTATTTCTCCCCTAGATTGAACAAGAAATTAAATTAAACAAACTTAATTATACTTACAGTTCCGATGTTGTTCTGTTTATTTTTTGAGCCGTTTTAATCAATATTCTTAAATAAGCGGCATTCATTGGTTCAATATAAAGGTGCGTTTACACTAAACCAAATAGAACAGAAAATATCTATAGTTCTGGAAAGTTCCAAACGTTACTAATAAACTAATGCTTGACGAAGTGAATATGAGCACTTATCTTATATTTACTTATTACCCATCTATTTCGGGTCAAACCTATTGTCGTCAACCGGGCAAATATCCAGAGAACGGGATCATCATCATCACCATTTCAGCCGAAAGACGTCCACTGCTGGACATAGGACTCCCCCAAGTGTCGCCACATTGACCGGTCCCGTGCGTCTCGCATCTAGCGGATCCCGGGAATTTTTATACTGAAATGCTTAAGATTTTTAAATTCGATTTGACACCTCTAACATTTTACTAAGAATCAGAACGATGACCGAACTACGAACAAATTATTCCAAGTTTTACACGAAGGTGTTATCTACGTTCTTTCATTCATTATCATCATTTCAGCCGAAAGTCGTTCACTAAGTGTCGCCACATTGACTGATCCCGTGCATCTCGAACCTAGTGGATCCCCGTGACCTTCACCAGGTCATCTGTCCGCCTAGTGGGAGGCCTTCCAATGTAAGATCTTGTTCGCGATCGCCATTCCGAAACTTTTCAGCCTCATCGGCCATCCTTTAGGCGAGCAATGAGCTATTTAAGTTGGACAATTATTCGCGCTACCTTGGTATCCTTGATTTACTAGCGGATGTCTTCATTTCTGATTCGATCAAGCAGGAAAACTCCGAGCGATAATTTCAATAAGTTTAGGTAAATAAATTCTTTCTATTTCGATCTCTGTAGGGTTACCATAATGTTTTAAGCAGGATTATTATAATCCTGTTCTGTAGCTTATACATGGTGTCTAGCGCCATCTCTTTTCCACACTGGAATAAATGCTCCCCCATACTGATCTTAATAAATTTGAAGAAACAACGAAAAGTAAAAAAAAAATCTATGCTCCTTACCAGTGTTCTGTCTAGTCTAGGCACAACCTTAGGCGAAAGAAATAAGAAATAAAAACGCAGGTCATTAGAATTTTAATAAAGTAGCGATCTCGATTCAAGTCTAGAAACGACCGTAACAGTTTTGTGGTGCCAAAAAACTAACAAAAGAATGGACAGTGTCTTGCCTAAAACTTGCTACATTGGAGGGTATATTATGTGTGCGCCTTTTTTGAAACGGCAGTGTACCTACCGCGTTCTAATTTTCAGTTAACGGATACCTATCAGACCCAGAACTTTGTATCAATCATCAACAGCCTATTAATGTTCCCACTGCTGGGACACAGGCCTCCTCTCTCTTTGAGAGGGTATGGGCTAATCTACCACGCGGGCCCAGTGCGGATTGGTAGATGTCACATGTCTTCGAATGTTTGGTTCTAAGCCATGCCGGTTTCCTCACGATGTTTTCCTTCCCCGTTTTGAGAGCAGCGGTGATAAAATAAATTACACAAATTAATGCGCCTGCCCTGATTCGAACCCACGACCTACTGTTCGTAAGTCGGGGCTTACACCACTGGGCCACCACTGCTCTACCTTTGAACGTTGTATACTTAACTTAATTTTAAAACTCTCCACAGTATTTGTGTTGTATGTTTTCGAATGGGGACTAAGCTTTAACTTTTTGGCTTACTGATTGAGTCCTTGGATATTCAAAACTGCCGTAAATGGTTAAGTTTAAATAATTTAATTGAGTTTGAGATGTATAGGCAGTCTTTATGGAGTTATGTCCTGATTATCAGTAAACGGATATCTAGCCCAGGACTTTGTAATACTTTGTTTTAAAAGGTTGTCCAAGCTTTACGCCATCTCCCGAATAGAAATTGATTTACTGACCGCCTCCTTGAATCCTTATTCCTTACAGCTGCATGATGTAGGTAGTACGGTGGCAGTGTCTTTTTAGACCGTATTATTATCATTTAGTCTTTTTATATCTTTTTCGCGGATTTACATTGAACCTCATAGCTTATAATAACTGCCACTTGGATCAATCTACAGGTAAAGCGGCGCTTGCCTAGGATGGTTTTTAGATGACTGGCCACCCATTTTACACGTTTCCCCAGTTTCCCCCGTACCTTAAAAATAACGTTAAGCCGTTAGTGCCGGCTGTCATTTGTAAGTCATTACAGGTAGTCAGTGACCTGAAACGACAGCCAGTCTTACCAAGGGGTATCCTTATAGGGGATCGGACAAAAAAAACTAATTAGTCCGTCAGATAAATTAAAAAAAAATAATGAACACGTATTTTTTCTTTTTTTCACATAAACAAAAAATGACGACGATACAATGCTTCGAGAACTCATGAACTCCTCGAAAACGTCACATGTCAGTACAATTTTTGCCTACAAATGACGTCACAACCCATGAATGCTAACTAATACCAACTCATAATATTTGACGCGTTTTATCTTCGTCAATTTTTATAAATTTGATAAAAGAAAAAACACATGTCCAATATTTTTCGATAATCTGACTGACGGACTAATTAGAACCATATTTTTTGACTCAGTCCGATCCCCTATTACCCAGTATTAACTGAGTTATGGAGGTCAGATAGGCAGTTGCTTCATGTAAAATTCTGGTCTGCATCCGGTAAGACTGGAAGCTGACCCCATCATAGTTTGCAATAAGAAAAATAAATAAAAATCAAGAACACTTCGTACCTACTTAACTAAGTACTTAAGTGTAATCACTACCATTTCTATCGTGAAATGATGAGCAACTTAGTCTTTACAGTTACTTACACAACTAAGTACTAGTACAAGATTAATTCTTTCTAGAGAGTTCTGAACTCTACTTATCAAACTGTTGTTGTAAGTATGAGATGGCTATAATATTGCGTTCATTTTCTTCTTAAAAACTGTCCCATAGTACAATCAAAAGTTTAAACAACAAAGCTACATTAATTCATTTATTTTTAGGAAACTTTGGCCAAAAGACATATACTTTACAGACTAACGTAATTATTATATATTTATATATTTTAAATACCCTTTAAACCATGTTAGTATCACCTGTGGTATTACTTTACTTGTGTACACTACGTCACTGTGCGTCAATCATTGACCTTCTTAATTATTGTGGAGGTTTTCTCAGAGTAGTTGGATAATTAAAATAAGAATAAGCAACAAGCTTACAAGCTTTTATTTAAACTTGCAATGTTTGTATGTTTATTTGTTTAGGTCAAAACTTTGAAAACGGCCACCCTCCTCCAACCGATTTTGCATACACGTTTAATTTCGATGACTATGCATGGTTAGCTAAGTGACAGACTAGTTTTGAATGTACCCTCATGATATGAGTATCAATAAGAAGGGTTTGCAGAAAATACGGAAAGAAATGACGTCACGGAATATGTAAAAAAACTGCTTTAAAAAATGTTATTTGTTTTCTCTAATCTTATTAAATTCAAGAATGAGTTCCCTTAGTACAAAAAAAGGTTAAAGCCTCTAAGAAGTACCTAAGTAACAGACTTAAAGTAGATTAGCCTCTCATAACTGTAAAACGATACTCCAACAATTTGCAGCATGGCAACACACACTAAGCATAAAAATATATTCCTCACCGACGCATTATTCAGTAACATGAAACTGCAACCTCATTTAAGATATGAATTTAATAACATGCCTTAGACAAATTATTGCCACATGTCTATTATAAAACCTAACAGCGAAGTAAGCTGTAATACTCGCTTCGGTATTTATTAGTAGGTTGAATTTAGAATGTACTATTAAAAAGCAAGCTGATTGTTTCTATGTCCAAAATTATATGTAACATCGAGCCATGTGATCCTCGAAATGTTTGGGTAAAGGTACAGTCGAACAAGCTTAAAAGTATACAGGCAGAAATCTTTACAATTCTAGTACACTGAAAATATTAATTGCAATAGGGTGATTAACAAAAAAATGTAATTAGTCCGCCAGATAAATTTCCAAAAAATATTGGACACGTTTTTTTTCTTTTTTCACGAAAACAAACAATGAAGTAGATAAAGTGCTTTGAAAACTCGTGTGACGTAATTTTCTAAGACATTAGTATGACATTATTTACCGGTGAGTGACGTCACAACCCCCCGCTAAAATCTTTGACGCGTTGTATCTTCGTCAATTTTTATTGATTTGATATAAAAAAAAATACGTATCCAATATTTTTCGATAATCTAAAAGTCGGACTAATTAGAATTTTATTTTTTAAGTCAGTAAACATCCCTATTTTGTTTTCCTACTACTACAGCATGATACAGGATTATCCTAGTACATGCATCTAACATTATTATAGGTACCTATATTTTTAGTTTTAAGAATCATATTGTATTTTGACTTTTTGGGATTCTGAATAAAGATTTATTATTATTTATTATTTTATAAAGAGTTTCGCATGTAGTGACTGATGTTAAACGCCTGTATCGTTTGACATCCGTCTCTAAATGTATCTATCTGTATAATATTAAAAGAAAATGCAAGTTAGCTGGCTGTATACTATAAGCTTGTTCGACTTTACCTACATCGGCACGGTTTAAAAGAGATACCGCGGCCCCGGGACACAAAGGGCTAAGAACGAACATGGGTGGTTCTTAAGTCTGTAGAAGTCTGAAAGATATACATCGAGTAAACAGTCAGTTTCCCCCGCCCAGGTTTCCCTGGGGCGGAGGTCATATATTGAGTATTGTCCTCCGCTTCGTGGGTAAAACGGAGGGGTCCGTCAGACTTTTACTGACTAAAAACACACCGGTGTTCCCTCGCAACCTAATGCGACTTCTACTGCCCCTACCTACCCCAACATTTCGCGAGTTATATATAGGTGCCAAACTTATAGGAGACAAGCTTTTTGACTCTGAATTGCTATTGACAAATTTCAGATATAAGCTGAGATGAATAACCCAATAACATTTTGCTCGACCTAGTGGTCAAACTGGAGACCTTAGATAAAGACCAATGAGGCAGCTGAATTTCAAATGTACCTATCTTAAAACCAACTCAATGGTTTCGAGGTTCAAAATTCTAATTGATGGATAAATTAAGTGGCAAAGATTAAAAAGGAAGACTGAGCTTTAAAAATCCGGGATTAATTACACTTTGGAAAGGAAGGAAATTAATAAAGGAAAAAACAACGACTAATTTGAATTTTGTAAACAATCTTCGGATAATACGTATTTGGAATAAAGAAAGATTGATAAAAGATCGTCATCATCATTTTCCTACCTTAATTTTAATGTATTTTGGACCGAAGTAGCGTGTCGTTTTCTTCCATATTTCACTTTTCACCCCGATTCTGGTCTTTCTAAAAGGTCCTATGATATAAAAAAATAAAGGTGCCAAAACCAAGACATATTGGCCAAAAAATCACATTGCAAATGAGGCTCAATTTACATTGCCGTAGAATGGAATGAAAGCGAATTTTTGTAACAAAATCTTGACAACCATAATAAACCTTATGTTAATTACATAAAGTCTATACGTAGTAGATTAGATACGTGCCAAAAAATAAATAGCGTGTCTTCCGGAAAAAACTCGCATATTCTCAGGAATTCCCGGTGTTATCAGGTCTTATCTAGATTGTACATTATACAAATTGATTTAATACAGGGTGTAAATTAACCCTTCACCCTTCACACATACGTCAACCAAACGCGTTTATTCAGAAAATTCATAGCTAATATTGCGAACTATAAATTATACAGCGCTTGCACAAAGCAGTTTAAATACTCGGAATGTTCGTACGATTCAAATTATTTCTGATAACAAATTAAGCTGGAAGAATATTCCTAGAATAACCACACACCAAAGAAAAGCAATTTAAGATGAAATGACTACCAAATTACCTAGAAACTACACCACAATGATATTTAATATACTCATCATCTACCTGCCAATTTTTTTCAAATGACTCCTCTCGCTCTGTGCAGAGCCGTAGATAGTGTCAGACTTCCACTGACTAAAAACCCACGTTCCTTCTTAGCCCTGCAGGGTGTAAATTAACCCTTCACACTTACGTCAACCAAGCATTCTGTACATCAAACTAAGTACCCCTACGCAAAAATTTTTGCTGGGATACGACTTTTTTTGGGTCAAAAATCACATTTTACGTTAAAACTCCATGTAGCACTATTAAAACGTTGTGCTAGTGGGTGATTTGAATAGTAAACGGATCATGGAGGTAATTTAAGTAAAGTTTTAACTACTGAAAAACTAGTATTTACAACAACAGTTGTGCAAAATTTGGAACTTTGACCCCCAATATCTCCATAACCAGGTATGGTCTAGAACCAAAAAAAATATCGCAGTGATGGGGAGAACAAGTGCCTTTCGTTTGCGTTAAGGAAAGATTGATAAAAGATCGTCAGCATCATTTTCCTGCCCTTATTTCAATGAATTTGGAACTGGAGCAGCATGTCGTCTTCAATAGTTCACTTGTCACCCTAATTCTGGTCTTAAACATAATGAGATTGAAAAATAAACGTGCCAAAACCAAGATACATTGGCCAAAAAATCACATTACAAATAAGGCTCAATTTACATTGCCGAGGAACGGAAAGAAAGTGATTTTTTGTAACAAAATCTTGACAACCATAATGAACCTTATGTTCATTACATGACGTCTGTACGTACTCGATACGTGCCATACAAATCGGGTTCTTCCGGAAAAATCTAGCGTATTCTCGGAAATTCCCGGTGTTAACAGGTCATATCTAGTTTGTACATTATGCAAATTGATTGATTAATGCTTTGTATGATTTCGTTGTTGAGCAGAGGTGGCCCAGTGTTGGTGGCCCCGACTTACGAGCTGTAAGTCGTGGGTTCAAACCCAGGCAGGCGCATAACTTTATTTAATTTATTTCATCACAAACAGCTCTCAATACGGCGAAGAAAAACATCGCGAGGAAACCGGTATATCATAGAACAAATAAATCGACCATCTATTAACCCGCACTGGGCCCGCGTGGTGGATTTCAGCATTTTATAGCGCATTCCTCCTTGAATAGAGACAAGATATGTGTCCCAGCAGTGGGAACATTCTAGGCTTATTATGATGACTTCGTTACAATAAATCGATTCTGTAGCGATGCAAATTGAGCCTTATAATTCACACATTCCATTATTGAGAGTAGTGATGATGTTCATTTACATTTGTTATTAGACCACAAAATAAAGCTATTACGTTGACCCAAACTGTAAGAAGAGCGAGATTATCTCCAACGAAGTGAAGCCAAGTTACGAATCGAGGCGATCTTACGCAACACACTGTGAAATCCACTGAGAAAGTTGGTCGTAGATAAAAATTACGGAAAATATAAGATTATTTTCGCCGTCTTTTATACGTTGGGGAAGATTTTTTGAGCACAGAAGACGAGATTTGTTAATCGTTTTTTGGTTTTTGCATTTCCACGTCTTTGCTATAATTATTAGTGAGTTTTGGTTTTATTAGGAAAGTAAGCAACATCTCAGTATTGTACAAGTGTTCCGTCTCGTTTTCAACGTGAGGGTTGTGAAAATAACAATAATACCACACAAAATATGAAGATATATTTTAATGTCAGTTTGGATACCGTGCTCCGCCATATTCTGTGACTCTGCAAATTAAAAAAAAAAAAATATTACTAAAGTAAATTCAACTCATCATTCATTTTATAATAAAACCTGCGGAAATCCTCATTCTTAACTCCGATTCTAGAAATTTCTAGATCAAAACAATATGAAAACGTCACGCTCCGAATTCTAGCGCACTATTGTTACTAACCTATCGCCGCCGAGTTCTATTAAATAACCCGTTACTCCATTGACGTTTAACTTACAAAGATAGCTGCATATTTTCTATAATGTAAGCGCGTAGGTAGCAACAAGCACCGAGATCCTTATTTCTGTAATAACTGGAGGTTTTACTGCGCTACCAAGAACTTTGTACTTTCTACGTATAACTAAATATAATCAAGAGACTGGGCTCATTACAGATTGGATATAATCTCTGCTTGAGCAACTGGCCGGTCCAGATAGCAGTTTCACTGGCGACCTTTGCATATATTTAAATCAGTCCTCTACATGAAAGCACTTAAAATAAGTCACTGTAATGTCAGTGTGTAGGATTACTCCATACATCACAGTTTTGTTACCTTCTAGCTTCTCTCGTTTTGAAATCAATTATATATGAGTCCTAGGAACCTGTTTTGATTTAAGATTAGAATGCGTTATATGGCTGAGTTATGATTGCGATTCGTTTTATCGTATTCGATCCAGTCATATTTCAGAGATTGAGTAACTAATATATATGGTGCCTTACTGCCTATTAGAAGCTAAGATATTCAGCTTGGAGTACGATCAACAAAGATTAGGGAACTAATAACGGAACGTCGCTCGTAAGTACTACCGCTCGCCGATGCCAAACCTGGTGACTGAAGATTACGCCAACGTATGCCCCGAGCGTTGGTTATGGCACTGTATGAGCAGAACCACTCGTATATCCAACAGTAAATGTTATGTTTTGTTTCACCATTTCTACTGGCTTCGTGTAAGCTTAAGAGGCAGACTTTGATCTTTTGAAGGTCCGATATTGGCTGGCAACTGTGAGACTGTGACCTAATTTTTGTAGAACACCGACGGATTCTACTTTCAAAATGTTGCAGTCTTTTGACACTCAGCTGACATTTGGCTTGAGGGATTAAAGATGCCCTTGGCTACCGTATAGATAGGTAGTACGGACAGATTGCGGATTGACTGCGGACAACGGACACTGACAGAATTTGTCCGTACCTGTATAACCGAACATTTTAAGTATTTAGTTAAATATAGACCGTATTCTATTTTCGGGTATCATTTGCACCGTGACAACCGTTACAACCGTTTACGACCAAGTTTCAATAAGTTTTATTATAACATTTTCCTCAAATAAGGTCAAACAAAACTTAATATTTACATTCGTACCTGTGGGTTTAAATGTGTTCTAACAGTGTAAATCAATTACTTGATTTCTTGTTCAGTTTAAGTCAAACATGTTTTTTTTTTTCTATTTTATTTCTATAACTTTACCATAATATAGCTTTAATGTACTTAAAAAATGTTGTGTACACCTGTAATTGGTACCTACTTAAGAACCCTAACTGGTATATTTTTTTATTGACTGTTAAATAAATGCACTGTTGAATATTAAAAAAAAATTGGTTTGAGACCTGTTACAACTTAGTAACACCGAATTACATACGAACTCCGACGTCAAAAACACAATCCTCTTTCACAGATATCACATTCAAAGTAAATGATTTCTAGAGCCCTAAAAAGGACGCGTACAGCCGTATCCCAATAATTTTCCTCGATTCCCTTTGACCTACCTGTACGAGATGTTTCAAAAACGGTTAACGTACGAAATAACTTTGTCCCTTCAAAATTACTCAACCGATCCGACTGGAATTCACTCCGCATTTGTGTTTTAGTTTCGGATTCGGAAAATGTTGGTAATAGACGAAGTCGGCTAAGGAACTCGTGGCTTAATAACAACTGGCACTCGGGGCGGCCTATCAGATAAGTCGCGCTTGCCAAGGTTCGTCTGTGGATGGGTGACCGCCAATTACATACCGAGTTCTTCCGTGCCTTGGTCCCGGCTGCCATATATTATAATTATAGATCTTTGGCATAACAGGTAGTCAGTGACCTGTAAGTCTGACAACCAGTCTTACCAAAGCATATAATCGTATTACTTAATAGTATTATCTAAGGTCAGATAGGTAGTAGCTCCATGTCAAATACTGGTATTTAGCTGCTTACGGTTAGACTGGAAGCCGACGCCAACATAAAGGGTGTAAAAGTACCTACCCTTAACGGAAACAAAGGGCACTTGTTCTCCCTACCACTGCGATCATGTTTTGGTTCTAGACCATAACTGGGATCCCCCTAGTTACGGAGATATTGGGGGTCAAAGTTCCACCTTTGCACAGCTGTTTTTATAAATACTAGTTTTTCAGGTTATAACTTTACTTAAATTACCTCTATGACCCGTTTACTATTCAAAGCATCCACTAGCACAATGTTTTAATAGTGCTACATAGAGTCTTATCGTAAAATGTGATTTTTGACCCCAAAAAGAAAAAGTCGTTTCTGTGTAGGTACTTAGTTTGATGTACAGAATGCTTGGTTGACGTATGTGTGAAGGGTTAATTTACACCCTGTATGTAGTTGGGAAACCTAGGCAGATCATTTATTTTAGTTCGCGGATTCGATAGACGAAGTTGGTTAAGTAAGAGGTTGCGTTTCTTGAGGTCAACTGTTTAATGGTCGGTTTTGAGTGCGTAAGTGCGATGCGAGTGAGATTTTTCGTAATTATGTATTGTTGTACAAGATTTGTGTTTTTGGAAGTAGAGCATTCTGTATTCTCAAGCCATTTGATTGGTTTAAACTAGGCTTTAGTAATGCTCGAGTTATGAGTGAGTTTTAGGAATTGGGACCGCAGTGGGTCGATCATCATCTGCCTGGCCTTTCCCCAATTATGTTGGTATCGGTTTACAGTTTGGGAGCGACTGCCTATCTGACCTCCACAACCCAGTTAGTACTGGGTAATATGATACCCCTTGGTAAGGCTGGGCCACTGACTACCTGTAAAGACTGTGACAGTCGGAACCAACGGCTTAACGTGCTTTACGAGACACGGAAAAAACTCAATTTGTAAAGGGTGGTCATTCATCTACAAACCAACCAAGTCAAGCGCGGTTTTCGCTGTAGATTTTTATATTTATTTAAGAATCTAAATAAAATAATAAACACAAAGCACTTTTAGATAATATAAAACACAAAGTATTAGGAAGGTGTACTCCTTCACTTAGGTATAGGAGACCACAGCATCCGTAATAATGTTAACAAATTGAGCGACGAATTATTAAAAAAATAAAAATAATAAAACATAATTATACAATAATTTTGGTAGAATATAGAAACACCGAAAAATAATTAAAATGATCAATATTGACCTAGATTCTTATGAAAAAAAGAAGTTTAAATAAAACAATCCTATTTATAACACAGATATAAATTAGAAAATACACGATTTAGTTCCTAACATTTAAATATATTTTAAGGCATTATACAACTCTAGATTGATCCTTGTGACTGTTTTTTTTTGTTTTCATCCTTGAGCTACGTAGTGTGTCGAAGGCAAAATGAATGGCAGTTGGTTCAAATTCAGATCGTGCATCGGTTCCTGTAACGTGCCAACAACAGGACATAAAGCACTAATTTTTATTGATTTGTTTTGTCCTGTGTGAGACCAGTAAATACTTTTTTTTATTTCTTTCACTCAATAATTTTGACAAACATGCAGTGAAACTCAAAATTCAAGAGGTATTAAATACAGGCAACATTTTCAGTGATTGCAATTGCAGCCATAAACCTTTGCAGTCAAGGATAAAAGTTAGGTACATAAACAAATTGGCATGCCACCCTTAAGAGCTTACACGAGAAAACTAGAAAGCGTCCAAGAGCGGTTGTTTTCTGAAAGCATTACAATACTGTATAGGTAGCACTAAATTGCTTATTTAATTGAATATTTATGTGAGTTTTGGTGCTAGGCAAACATTCCCTTTTTTCACGGTTTTCGGCTTTAGGTACCTATACAAACCTATCAGGCTTGCGGATTTTGTTCGGATCAGTAACCGCCGCTCTGGAACGCGAAAGAGCATAAGAAGGAACACAAGTGGGCTTTAGTCAGTAAGAGTCTGACACTCCGTTCTACTCCGCCCAGAGCACGAGGAGTTATTTGATGATTTTCTATCGTTAAAAAAAAGGAATACAAACCTAACTAGTTATCATATTACATTTTAAGCGTAATGCGCCCCCGGCCTCGCCTCGCCCGTCTGTACCTCCGTCCCTCCGTCATTTTCACCTAAATCGACGGTGTTGCTGGTCATCTTTCGGGCGGGACGCGCTCCAAAGTAGATTGAAATACTCGTTGTGCTGGACACTGTGTCAAAAACTTTGTATTGGTTATTTTAGCCAAACAGGTGATTTTATACCTTCTAAATTATTGGTACACTATTACATACTAAATCTGTGTGGTTCTTTCTAGAGAAGCCTATCTTAGACACTGATTATTTTCATAGTAGTCAGGTGAAAAAGACCAGACCTTTACACGTTCTACACTTGTTTTAAATCTAGATGATTTAAAACAAGTGTAAAACGTGTAAAAGTGTTGTATAAAACCAATTTACATTAATAAATATGACTTACTTATACTTTGACTGTATTGAATCGATTACCTCCTCTCCGTTTGCGTACAAAACACACCCGTCAATCCGGCTCGAAGGACCATCAATGTTAGTCATAGCACTGAATGACTTGAATGCTCGGCATCCGACGCATCCCGGTTACGACTGCGGTTCACGTCCATTTTATTACTAAGTACGGCCCGTGGGTTTGTTCACCAGTTCGATGTGTTGCTCTGTAGTTAAATTGAATGAGAATGTTGCTAAAGTGTTTATGTTTTGAGATTCTTGTCTGCCTCAGTCACGCGTCTCGTAGACGCAAGCGTGACTGTTGTGCATGAGGTCCTGGTATCGAGTATCAGGTCGGGCGGGTCATGATTTGCGTCCGATTGATGGCAATAGGGTCGCCTCCTGTGACGTGGGACTTAAAAATAACTGGCGAAATGTGAGGTACACCCATAATAGGTACACCTCAGTCTAACCCATAGAGTAAAGTAATATATTGGTCTAACCCTTCGGAGATTACAGGCGTTATGTGATGCATATTTCGTTATTGAATCCTCGCGGCGATCCCCTCAAGTTCCTTTCTAAATCTAGTTTTTGAGTCATGGATACACGAATAAAGAGAAATTCTATAAAATAGGGATGTGTCCTGACAAAAAAAAATATGATCCTGTTTAGTCCGTGTTTTTTGTTTTAATTAATAAAAATTGATGAAAATAAAACGTGTCAAAGATCATGAGTGGGGGTTTGTGACGTCTATTTCTGGTAAAAAATGTACCACACTGTGACGTCACACGAGTTTTCGAAGCACTGTATCGACTTCATTTTTGGTTTATGTGAAAAAAGAAAAAATATGTGTTCAATATTTTTTTGGAAATCTATCTGACGGACTAATTAGATGTTTTGTCAACTACCCGATTCTATTCTAAACAGCTTTATATAATAATGTCTGTAGATGGGTGACCGCTCATAAGTACTGAGTTTCCTTACAAGTAGTCTGTGACCTGAAAGTCTGGCAACCAGTCTTACCAAAGGTTATCGTATTACCTAGTATTACCTGGGTGGAGGTCAGAAGTGCAGTCCCTACATGCAAAATACTGGTATTCAGCTGCATCCGGTTAGAAGATGAGTGCTAAAGAAAGCGCCGAAAACAAAAAAAAAAACATATTTCTTTATTTCGACATCCACTGGGAAGTCGAAATAAAGAAAATAATAGCATCTAATACCGATTGGAGGCTATTTTTCGTAGATGCATCTCGAACAACAAGCTTGTAGACACATAGTTTATAAGTTTTCTTTTTTATCCGTGTTGGTTGTCCGAAACATTTTTTTTATTTAGGCATTAAATTAGGTGTCTTTTAATATTAGTGACAACTGATATTGAGTTAGTTCATAAAACGATTGGTGAGTCTATAAAAAGAAGGTGTAAAATAATAAACGCAAGACCCCTCATGTGGTGTCTCGGATCATGAAACTGAAAAAAAATGGTTTAAGAGTTCTAGAATTTATATAGGAATAGAGATGTTTCCTGACTAAATAAAATATGATCCTCTTTAGCCCGTTAGTAAGATTGTCGAAAATTTTTAGACAAAAAAAAAAAGTCCTCTACTACCCTATTGACCAACTGATCAGGTGATCAGTAGGGCTATTGCGTATCTTTTAAATCACAGTGGCTATTATATTGTCTATGGATTAACTGTCAAATTGGTTATGGTTTAGTACAAAATAGAACCATTTGACAGTAATTGAAAGGCACTATAGGTTAGCCACTGTCATTTAAAAGATACGCAATAGCCCTGCTGATCTGACTGAAGTTAACAACATATATGATAAAACTAAAAAAGAAGTTATGATTTTTCAAAAGTCATAGAACAAAGTTTTACTATCATGATCTGAGTCACCACGCGACAGGTCTTGCGTTCATTATGTCAAACCTTGTAAAGACACGAGCCTATACTGATATGAGTCTAAACGTATAGACAGAAATTTTATCACACCTTGTCACGTGCCAACTAAGTACGTTACGGACGAAAATATCTACAGTCTACACCTGATTCCGCGAAATTAAAGTTTTCCTATAAGTTATGTGACGTCAGACAAACGTTATATGACGTCATACCTTGTAAATACTGGTTAGAGATATTACAATGATCAAGCGAATATCAAACATCATAAACCTTCACGCTAGTGATGCATAATGAAATAGCCAGAAATGTATACGTACCAATAGATATCTTCTACTAAGAGTTGCATTACCAAGTAACCTGATTGTTAAGGTTCAAACACAGTACACTGCGTCAGGTAGACAAAAAGTCAACCACAACATAATTGGGAATATGTTAGAATATGAAGTTTGGTGTAATTACTAGAGGTAAATGATCAACTTATATTTATAGACCCCTTTTTGATTTATTTTTGGCGGGTGGAAAATCACCAAATCATCAATCATCCCCTCCCGCTCTTGGACAGAGCGAAAGGGAGTGTCAGATTTCTACTGACTAAAAACCACCCATGTTCCTTTTTAGCCCTATATGTCGAGGTCGCGGTAATTTGTGAACAAATTTATAGACCCCTTCTTAATTATTACTGAGTTAAAGTTGAAAATACATCTTGTTGTTTTTAGAAAAAACATCTATTCCGAAACTGCACTGCGATAATCTAAATTAGCCTCAAGAACCGAAGTCTGTTAAACAAATCCAAACGATTGGTTGTACCTAATTTGTTTCTCAAGTTCACAAGAACACTGAACTCTTGTAACCTCACAAGAATACATTGCAGCGCTTTTATTTCTTTTAAAAGTATTTTACAAGAGTTTTTTGTACTGCGGATTAGGACTTCTGTATACCTTCAAGATTTATATTATAAAGTTATATGTTTGACCTAGATCACGTAGAAATATAAAATACGTACGATCAACTACGTACGTATACCAACTCTTTCATACACCCTGTTAAACTAAGCAAGCTTTAATTGGCCGAAGGTGCAGAATTTGCGAGCCTAACTGCTTACGCACGGTCCGGGGTTTGTTCTTTAGATACGGTAAGGTGGACTGCAACAACATGGAATCTATATTTGTAACAATAAATGTCAATTTACCTACTTCTACGACATAGAACTGTTATATCGACTTAAAACAAGAAGGAGCTAAAATGTATTCGGCTATAGAGTAAGATAGCCTTCTACATCTCTACTTTATCATTTTAGCCTGAATTACCCACGGTTTTCATATTTTTCTCAGAAAACTCTTTCATTTGACACTAATTTCTTGAAAAATAACTAGTCCGCAAACTAAGGTCACTTACTTAACCATGCATTGACATTCAAACTGAACATGTATACAAAGCCCAGTTCAATCGGAAAGTGGGAAGTGGGTCAAAAACTTCTATGATTTTTTACACAGGTATAGCTAATTAAAGCGTCTTTAAATAATTAAACAGGCATCTTCTGGGCTTGCTCGTTCCATCATAGACCTCATCGATGAATGTGGTCTTAGATATTTATGGCCTACTTTCTATGATCAAGGTCAAGAGCAAACCCATTTTGCAATCAAATATACAACGACATCCACCAACCCACACAATGGGCTCGCGTTGTTTATGCCCCACTCATTCTCACAGAGCAGAGGCCTGTGTCCCAGCAGTGGGAACGTTAAAGGCTTATGTAATCTATTGAAGGCGAGCTGTGTCTATACGCTAGGCTCTCGGTACGATTACACAACCGTATCCAAGCGACCGCTAGCATCTAGTTTCTCTGCTATCGTTTTGAATATCTCATGTGTATGGAGTATGGGCCTGTGCAGACGAAGGACTTTTGACCATGGAAGACAAAATCTCCGAAGCATAGCTGGAGAAATATGGGTGTGCTAAGGTCTATGACCCTTTTCAATTTGTATTCGTCCATTCATTTTTCCGATGTATTATGGGGCAGTATTGGGTGAATCTTGAGAGGCTCAATTTATGATGTCCGGAGGTATAAAGTACCCGCAACATTGAAATAAAGACCCAAAGTATTTTTTTTACGTCTTATCACTATAGTATCTAATTGATGCACAATAGTTACGTTTTTTAATTTGGGTGTAATTATCGAAAAAAAAAACGAAATGTCACAAAAATTGATAACCCTGGCGCGTCCTTTACACATTTTATAATGAAAACAACCCGAAGTCGCCAATTTATAATTGTAAAATGATCAATTTCTGTAGTTTTTCAATAACTAGATTAATATGTGTTGAAAATAAAAATATACAGTTTTTAGTTTATCCCATAGTTTTACATAGAAATAGATTTAAAGTTTTGTCCAGAGCTAAACAGTGATTCCTGTGGCGCGCTACATAACTAGACATAGATCGCTAGTGGAGCGATCGCGAAGCGCAGTTATTCGTTCTCGTGCTAGCTCTAGTCGCGCTTCAAACGCCGTGGTGGAAGGTCGCGTCTCACTTTGCCTGTGGACGAAATTACGAAGGAAAATATTTGATTCCCCTGGTTTTGTTTCACTAGGTCATTGATTACCCTGACGTCCTAAAAAAATGTATAAGTTTTTTCTCGGATATATCTTTACTAATCTTATTTATTATTATTACTAATCTTGTTATTGTTGATTTACTAATCTTATTATTATTGCTTAGAACTTTAAACTTTTTACGTAATCGATAAAAAACAAACTTTTATTGATTACCTTGGTGTTGATTCCCTTGGCGTTTTTGCCAGGGTAATCAATATTTTCTAGTTCGTCTAGTACATTAATTTGTTGATTCAAAATTGCACGATCTGCTCAGACAGTATTGAGTGTTTTGTTTTGCCGGGTTATCTAAGTATTTATTCAAATAAGTTATAATCCGTTTGTTTCGCATCTATAAGCGATTTATACCTATTGCATGCAGAGATTACCAAAAAAGACATACGTGTGCCGTGCTCCCAGATTTCCTGTTAATAAGAACATTTGACGACCTCACTCTGTGGTCTAGTGGTTCGAGTACCGGACTGCTGATCTGTGACTGCTGCGTATATATTTTTTAAATTGTGTCAACCAAAGAAAGGTTCCTAATTTTTGTTAAATTTTTTATTATGTTTAAAAAGAAAAGTTTTGTTTTAAATTTTTATTATTTAGTACTTATGTAATTTTTATTTTATCATTATTACATACTTGTGAATAAAGTGATTGATAATTAGGTGACAAAGTGCCAATAACTGAGAACAAGAGACTGATTATTAAATAAATAGTATGTTTTATTACTTACCTTTGATTTAATTTTGATTCCCTTGTCATCGTATTTTGATTCCCCTGGCCCAAAAAATATGTTTTTAAATATCTTTGTTATGCGTCGTTCAAAACTGACCCCTATTTGATAAATGTATTTATAATTCGGCTAAAAATCATACCAAACTATAAATTGTAAAAAATAATAATAATAAAAATGCGCCACGGGAATCAACTGAATATTCTCAATCTCAAGATTTACCCTATTGTGAAATTTTATTTTATTATGTAACAATTATGGGTTTTTGCCTGAATTAAATTTATTTTATTTTATTTTTTTATTTTTTTTATTTTTAAGGTACACCTAACCCTTTGGGGAATAGGAGTTAGTGATGCAACCAATATTCGCGTTTGCACTCGCATTCGCGGATATTCGCATAATTTTGCATATTCGCATTTTGTGAATGCGAATGTCGCATTCGTATGCTTTGAAGGTGTAAGCACATGTGAACCACTACAAAGTGAAAAATAAATAACCCTCCTTTTGGGCTTTGCCGCAGTCGGGTAAAAATATAAACATTTTCATGAACAAAACTAAAAATAATATCAAACAAACACAATTAGGCATCCTCGAAAGCGAAGTGAGAGAGAAGCTCGTCTGATGATCTTCCAGGAATGTTTCAGTACCTTACAATTGATGGTATTAGGCTCAACCCCTTTTTTTTATTGGGTGGGAAGTCATCAAATAACCCCTCCCGCTCTTGGGCAGAGCGAAAGTCAGACTTCTACTGCCTAAAATCTACCCATATTCCTTCTTAGCCCTTTATGTCGAGGCCGCGGTATCTCTTCCAACATCCCGCAGTCCCGAAGGACGTCGGCCCTTGGCCCCCCTTCCAACCCCCTAATTATTACCTACATCATAATCATTCTCGGGTCGGCGCTACATGTCGTCTTCCACACTTCTCTATTAATCGTCATCTCGTGAGACATCTAATTTCTTGCCATATCACACTTTACACAGTTCATCCATCGTGTCTTTGGTCTTCCTCAACTTTCATACCCATCCACATCCATACTTAAAACTTTCCTCACGTCATTTTCCTCGTTCCTCCACATCACATGCAGCCTATGTCAAGACAACGGATTACCCCACCACTTTTCAGTCACCGGTGCCACTTTCAGACGCCCCTTTTAATGTCGTCGTATTTTAACCTTAACACGTAAAATGTGTGAACTATTAGAAAACAGCTGGTAACTTAATTCATAACTCAACAATTAATAAATCACAAGTTGAACAAAAAGTCGCTCGTCTGCGTTCATTACACGTGTTAGACGAATTTATTGAGTTCTACAGTTAGCTAATAGGTACTTTGTAGTGCTGTGTGCATACAAGCTCGTAATAACATAGGAAACCGTGTGCTTGTGAACTTTGAGTGCCATTTACGCAAAATACTTAATTTAACTGAAAAATATCCATAAAGTACTTACTGCGATTTGTGTAATCAAATATCGAAGAAAAATATGCTAGCTGAACTCCACGTAAGTACTTATTGGATCGCTAGCTAACACAATCTAACCTTATATAATACAAACCTTCCATATGGGGTCCTTAAATTAAAAGTTTTGCAAAAATGTTTCATATCTCTATACCTATCAAACAGTCATCGTCGCCTCAAAACTGAAATAAAACACTACTCCAATAATTTAATAACAAGTTAAACATAATACCATGAATGAAATCATAAAGTAAAATAGTAATACTAATAAATTCTTTTAAACACTTGACATTTAACCGCAAGTTAAACCCAAGGATCGTTGTAGGAAACTTGCACATATAGTTAGGAATTTAGGACCTATTTAACGAAAAGCTATTTTTTTAAAATTAATCTGTTAGGTCCCACTGCTGGGCAAACGCCTCCCTCATTCGTTTCCAACTCTTCCGGTGTTTAATATTATTTTTTTTAAGTTTTTTTACGATGCTCCACACTAGGAATTTCTCCTGTATCGTGGGTGCGTTCACAAACATTTAAACTCACATACACAAATACCCAGACCCGAAACAACTATCTGTAGGCCATTATGTTTCTTTCATAGCCACTACTTACCTAAGAAAATAAAAAATGGAACAGGATTTGTATAAAGTTATATGCTAAGTAAGTTATCGGGAACGCCATAAGTCAGTAAATCAACCTGTCGGGGCTGCGGGTTGTTCGAAAGACTGCGGCCTCGGACGCAAAGGGCTGGAAGGAACATGGGTAATTTTTAGTCAGTAGAAGTCTGACGTTCCCTACCGCTCTGGCCAGACTGAGCGGGAGGATTCATTTGATGATTTTCCACCCCCATAAAGGGTAATTAACGACCATAAACGTAACAAGCATCTATTTCTACAGTATGTTAGTTTAAACGAGGGACATATTGAAACCTGCAATAGGACGTGATTATATACTTATAAAATATTTACAAAAAAAAACACTGATAAATAATAGACAGAACTATACAAATATTTCGGAAAAATCTCGCCACCCTTGCGTTTATCACAGTAAATGAGCGCGGATTAATGACTTTTAGGTATAATCCAATTTCCCTTCATATTTGAAAACTGCCGTAGGATAATTACGGAAAAGAAACGTCTTTAATAAAGTGAGATCTGGAGAGCGTGCCCGGCCATGTCACAAATTAAGGTTGTAGTTTTTTTTTACCTATTTGGGACGAGAGTCGAATACTGAATAGTTCCTTCCAAATGTCTCTCGTTTAACCTACAGGTACGGTGCGGGAACTTCTAGCATAATTTCTCTATCATTATTAATTTACATTCTTTTAGTTGTATATACTGGTATATTTCAAGTATTTTCTATGGTCTTGAAAGTTGCCTCTGTTCTGGTCAACACATCGGGAAAGTCAAAAGTCGTTTTAGCGTCGACTTTGGCCATACGTCATCCAGCGTTTCATGACTGGATGGTCGACTAGAGTTCAAGTAACCCCATAAAAATAATCACAGGGTGCTAAATCTGGCTCACACGGCATTTCCCCGAACGGCTTATGTCTTTGAGGGGTGATTTTGAGTGGCCACGCTCGGTTGATTGAGCATCCAGTGATTATGTTTATGGGGATATCTTGTTTAATTTATTTTTTAAAAAGAAGTTCCCGCGTCTGATCTTGTATATATCAATACATCTTGGTCTATGAAGTCAAGCACACACACTCTACCACACATGGTTCCACAGTAGACATTATCAGTGTTAAGATACAGTATTTCAACTAGGAACAAATGGTCAAGCATAATCAATAACCAGCCTGTAATATACTGGGTTAATCTCGTTGACTATAATCCATCACGCGGGCCTAGTATAAGTTGGTGCCAAAACATGGTCATGACATGCTAGTAACAGGTTATTGTTCTGTTCATACTTTAAGACAGCTTGAAGGTTAGTTGCAAATGACGGTCTGCGTATATTATACAGTCAAGACGGTGCGTCCTGTGCGCCCGATGCTGCCTAAAATGCTGTTGAATTCTGTTGTTATGTCTGTGAACCGCATTAAGGTGAAGGCGACGATGTAGCCCGCGAAATTCGAATTTCCTTAGGTTTTTTGCAATTTCCCGGTCAGTGTCAAGTCATATGTTAAATAAAATGGGATTCGCGGCAGTAACAATTGTCTATTTACTGAGTAATAATGATTAAAACCACCAAAACAACCGTCTCTGTGATTATTTGATGAAAAAGGTCTTCTTGACACTTGTACTTTGAACTTGTACTTTTTGATACCCTTTCCTTTCATTCGAATTGTTAACACGTTTTTGTTTTTTACAGAAATTTAATTTTCGACTATATACGAGTGTGACGGCTGTTTTGGTGATTTTAATTATTATTACTCAGTAAATAGACAATTGTTACTGCCGCGAATCCCATTTTATTTAACATATTACTTGACACTAACCCGGAAATTGAAAAAAACTTAAGGAAATTCGAATTTCGCGGGCTGCCTCGTCGCTTTCACCCTAAGGCGCTAACTTGTATAGTAAGGGCTAGCGCATAGCGATACAAGTGGTAACGTTTTATGTATGCATAACAAATAGTTTTACTTTCGAATATTTCACTCTCTTTTTTCTACTACTTATCATATAGGGTCTCATATAGGGTCAAAAGCACAATGATTTTATCTTAATTACAATTATGATTATTGCCAGCTTACTGTCACAAAAAAGTCTGTTAAATTATTGCTATCATTATTTTTATTTGTTTAAGCTTGCTTTTGGACTGCAGTTGTCAGAGATAAATTACCTGTGAAAGGACGGTAGTTGGTTTACTGGTTACCTTTATACAGTGGCTTTTGCTAAGGGATGTCTCGCCCGTACCGCATCGCGATATAGGTGGTGTAAATCACAGAGAATTTTATGACATTGGTACAAGGTTTAAATTCAATGCGCTTGTGAATTGCATTGACTATCTCCCTGATGCTATGTTGTTTTAGTTGCTTCTTAGCGTGTCGATTACTATTTGAATTCAGTAGTTAGGCCCCAAAATATGGCGACGAGTTTGGCACTATCAGTAGTGTCCATCTTGTACAAGCAACAGCGCAGGTGGGATACAATATCAGTGTCCCATCGTTTGTGGGGCAACACCACACTCACACTGCAAGGCACTAGTTTTAGTTTAATGGTTATATTTGTCGTATAGTTGCGTCCTTACTGTTAATTCATAGCCCATCCGAATTGAAAATATGAAAAAAATAAGTTTTATTCATTCAGAAAATATCCCTGGGCGTGGGGAATCAATTCTTTTCATTTCAATTATTTTGTCACTATTTGGATCACCGAGTATATCCATGTAATATATATGTTGCAAATTATATACTACCTCAATTTCTAACTTGCATCGGTCAGATTCAAAACCCGGATATCCTATATCCCTCGTTCACTGGTCTAATATGCCTGTCTCATGCCTACATGAGACAGGCATACTAAAGTATGCCGGATTTTGGGAGCCATATCGCGGATTTAAAAAATAAAATACATACACGCCAAACACATAGCCCTCCTTTTGGGCTTCGCCGCAGTCGAGTAAAAAACAGATGTCTGCTACTGAGAAATGCTTGATATAAAAACGCAATAAAACTTTGACCGCCCTAAGAATTGAACCTTAGACCAACGAGAGAGACACATGAATAATTTTCATTAAACCCGAAAAATATTTTTTTTTGTAACTAGTCCGACACAACTGAGTTTAATAAACAATGAGCCAGATTACTGCGTCATTAAAAAGTTACACTTACTTACAACATCTATCGTAATGGCGTACTTGTAGATACAAACATGGGTGTTAGTCATTTCATTTATTTTCTCCACAATAAGTGTATGTTCGGGGATTTACTGTTGTCATACAAAATAGATGTGTCGGGAATTCCTGCATCAGTAGCTGATAACGTTAGAGTAATGCCTCTGTAACTTGTAATAATTTCCCTATTAATCATGGATTATGTCTTGCTATTAAATTTTTTAGACCTACAATACAATACAATATCACTGTTCGTCATTTAGATGTAGTGTAAAACAATGTTAGCGTTTTTGTTCATGCCCAATGATTATGGGTATCGTATTAAATAGTATTTTACTGGATTGTGGAGGTCAGATAGGCAGTCGCTCCATGTAAAATACTGGTATTCAGCTGCATCTGGTTAGACTTGGAGCCGCCCTCAACATTGTTGGAAAAAGGCTATGCAGATGATGATAAATCATAACAGATCATCTCTGGAGAATGAGGGAGAGGGGACATTCTTACGGCCACATGTTGTTGCCGTACTGTGCGTACTACTTATACCTAAAACTATAACTGCCGCACTCAGAGAGCTTCAATGATTATTTGGCCATCACTTAGTAAAGGTTTTGACATTATTTGTATGACAAAACTGTCAAAACCTTTACTAAGTAATAGCCTAGCCTAAGTAATCATTAAAGCTCTCTGAGTGCGGCAGTAAAACTGATTATTTCAGTAACACATATTAACACTGAATAACACATGTAAACAACGACGCAACGAGCCATGGAGAGAGCTGTGGTCGGAGTTTCTTTGTGCGACAAAATCCGAAATGAGGAAATTCGCCAAAGAACCAGGGTCACCGACATAGCTCTCAGAATATGCAAGTTGAAGTGGCAATGGGCAGGCCACATCGCTCGAAGAACCGAAAAGCGATGGGGAAGAAAGGTTCTCGAGTGGCGACCACGAACCGGAAGACGCAGCGTTGGTAGGCCTCCCACCAGGTGGACCGACGACATCGTGAGAGTCGCGGGCAACCGGTGGATGCAAACGGCAGCTGGTTGCCGTTCGTTATGGCGTTCTATGGGGAAGGCCTTTGTCCAACAGTGGACGTCTTATGGCTGATAATGATGATGATGAACACATGTAAAAGGTTACAGTTTGATTGAATAACATTATTGTATATGTTACATTTAAAAGTGTTTTTCTGTTAAAACTGTTTTCAAACAGTGTTATAAACAGTTTGAGTCCCTGTACCTAACAGTACACCTACATTTCGTCAGTTGTGTTTATGTCCCATAAAAGAGAGTGAGCCTATTTCCATCAACGGGGCAAGAATCTGTGGCTGGTACTGGGAAATTTCTGACGGAAAAAACCAGTAAAACTTTGTTTGACTTAAGAATCGAAAACAAGATGTCATTGCTCAGTAGTCGCGCTTCTCCAGTCCATTCCTTATCAATCATACCTATTTCATATAAGTAATGTGTATTGTAAGTTTTTGTTATAACTTTAATGACTTTTAATTCCATTAGTGTGTCTATCATTTGAAGGAACAACGACTCCTAATACATAGGCTTCTGCCCTAGTTTAGAAGGAAAAGCTTCGCACTTATCTCTTTTCACAATCTTTTTTTTTTTCTTGTGGACAAATAAATTAAATTACTAGCTACGTAATTTATAAACATACATTAAAGTAAGACTAAACTAACCAAAAAACAAACTATCTATACACCGTGAAATCTAAATCGTTGTTTTAGCCGTGAAAACGAAATGGCTTTGTCTTGGTAATGCAATCGATTTATCACATTCTAAGTTTGTGAGTGTGTATGTTTGTTACTTCTTAACGCAAAAAACTACTGAACGGATTTAGATAAAATTTGGTACACAGATAGTTTATAACCTGGATTAACACATATGATAGTTTTTATCCCGATTTTATCTTTCTGTGGGACAATTTTCGAGTTGTAGCGGGTGAAGCCGCTGGCAACAGCTAGTATACAAATAAAAAACTCGAAAGCTACCACGAACTAATAGTAGCTAGTGCCGCGCGGCCGATAATCCGCGAGCTTAATCAGCTGATAACTTATTTTTGATAATAATAAGCTTTAACCCTACAAGTTATTCAAATTTTCTCTTCATAATTTTACTTGCGATTCAAGTACTACAAGTTACGTTAAGTGTTACTATTGATTCTCACATTTTCGTGTTCATGAATATTTTTAAAAACATTCTTATTTTTTTACTTTTACTCCTGCTTCGAAAGTACTCCTTATAGCAAGTTGTTCAGCCGCGGGAAAACAACAATTTAGATTTCACGGTGTTTAAAAGGACAACAGGTAAAGTGCCCAAGAGACTGGCAGCGTTGCCGCGTTGTATGGCAACACTTAGCCTCTGGCCAAAGAAAAAGCCAGACCTTGGGTCAGAGGAAGCGTCAACAAGTCGTTTAGAAATTTCCTTTCATCCCCAAACTTACTTACTTACTATATTTACGCTACTTGAGGTTCTCCGCAGCCGCAGCGGCAGCGCCAGCACAACACGAAGAGCTTGGAAGATGCGATGGCGCAAGAGTAACGACGCAAAAAACTTACTAGATATTAAAAACACTTCACAGTATAAAATTCTCCTAAAAACTGAAGAAGGGCAACAAAAACTGACCGGTGAAAGTAAATAGTTTTCCCAGTAACATGGAAAAGCAATTTCATAATAATATATTTACTTACCAACTTTTAAAACAGTCCAAAATGGCTTCTGCATGTCGGAGTCATTTCCCTGTGGACAGTCTTTAGAACATTCGTGCTAAAAAAACTTGTAGTATTAACAGTTTTCTATTTGACAGTTAGGCAGTATGAATACTGCTCTACTTCTTTATAATTACTAAGGCACAATTATGATATAGTAGTTTTGTTCGGTAGTTGGGTTTTAAGAACAATGGAAAATTCTACTATACGACTATTTAATAAAGAAGTCATTGATAAGCTTAAACGAACTCAAAGGGTCGTATTGATCCCGTCGGGGCTGCGGGTTGTTCCCGTTGGGGCTGCGGGTTGTTTCCGTCGGGGCTGCGGGTTGTTCGAAAGAGATACTGCGGCCTTGACACAAAGGGCTAAGAAGGAACATGGGTGGTGTTTAGTCAGTAGAAGTCTGACACTCCCATTCGCTCTGCCCAGGGCGGGAGAGCTTTCTCACCCAGAAAAAAGGGATGTATTGATGATTTTAATAATTATAATTCTGTAAATATATACGTGTTACGGTCGCGAATCATATTTTGTTCAACATACAGCCTGACAAATTGCAAAAAAAATCTAAGCACATTTCGTGGTCAAATTGCTACCACAGACGTATATTCGACAGGCTGCGGAACTGTTCGAAAGAGATACCCACGGCCCTGGAACAGAAGAAGGAACATGGGTGGGTTTTAGTCAGTACAAGTCAGACACTACTTCCGCTCCGCCCAGAGCGGGACCTTCGTTTGATTATTTCCGACAAAAAGCCGTATGTTCAACTGTACCTAGATAGATGTGAATTTCTTGCCCACTTGCATGCGTGCCGCATAAGTGTGACAACGGTGCCTTTATAACGCCCACATGCAACCCAGTAACTAGAACGGTCTCAACCAAAAATGTACAAGACTCGATGTATGTATTTTCAGAATATTATTAATTCTACTTTTCCTTGACGTACTACGTGATTCTAGGATAGTTATTCTATTAGTCATTCCATTCATAATGTTTTTAATACCTACGTATTATGTATTCTTGCATTCATTTAAGAATATGTTGACTAAGCCATAATTTCCATTATACAATAAAAACATAAATAAAAAACAGGTACCGGGTATCTTCGGATCTAATGATCCAATTCTAAAAAATGTTTCACTGATATAAAACTACATTATTCATGGGTGTAATACGCTAAATACTATATTTATACCATTAATACATAATAAACTATATGGATTCGGAACCCTTTACAGAATTTGCAGTCTTTAGTCGGTTGAAATTTGTCATCAGGCGAACTACTTTACTGAAAATATCAAGACAAAAGTGCATTATCCCACTGCTGAACAACGGCATATAACATTATCTATTTATTTCATAACTTAAAGGTATGTATATGATACAAAGATCCATTATGGTTTTACACAGGTTTATAACTTACGTAAGTTAGTGGGCACAAAAATCACAAAATACATATTAATACTACTTTAAAATTAAAGTAGGAATTTGAAAATCAAATTGATTTTACTTTAAAATTAAGTAACTGTATAGGATACCGTTCACAGTTATTTTACGCTGATCCTCAGTGATCAGTATAATAGCTTTATAGCTATAATAAAATGTATATTGTATATTATTATATATTTACTAGCGGACCTGGCAGACGTACTGCCCGGACAGCAGCGCCACCTACCCCGTCCAAGACAGCAAAATCACCATTAACAAAATGATCCGCCATTTATTGAATTCATTTGTTACAAAAAAAGTGATAAATGAAGAACCGCTCGACCGATTTTGTGCAAACTTCACATAAACCGTCTACTAAATAGTCCGAACAAAGCCTAAACATTTGGTTTGGATAGGTGAGCCCGTTCTTGAGTTATAAAATTACAGCGAAAAGTGGCATGGATTTTTATATATTGATATTTTAAGCTTTTACCTTTCCAATTATCTCTGTATGTGCTTTTAGTATTATTGTAGCTTAATCTCCAAGCCATATCATCATCAGCATCATCTTCCTGCCGTGGTCTCATTCTTCTTGGGGGTCAGCGCAACATCTTTCAATCTCCTCCAGTCAGACATCACGGCATTTACTCCGTTCTCTTTCATGTCTTCCTCATCAATTATCTTGTTTCATTAAAAAAATAACCGGTAAATTGGTCGCGTGACCGGATATAAGATGTTATCTACGACATATGCAATCCCATAAATCAGTCATTGAACACGGTACCCCATCCAAAACTGACCTACAGCGCTTTTCCTTCACCTTGTACCATAGACATCAATTTAACCTTGTTGAAGCATGTCAGGGCTGAACCATATACCCTTCAGTCTACGGTAATAAAGCTCCCTTTCATTTATCTTTCCAGGAATCTAAGACCTCCGTTTAAACGACTTTTGATTTATTGGCACTGTTTATTTTTTTAAGTTACTAATTCTAACTAGGTTGATGTTTAGTCGCAATTCTCCTGATGTGAAGTTATAACGTTGCCTTGAGTGGAGCATAATATCATTGTCAGTGATATGTATCACTATCACTACATAGTATAAAACAAAATCGCTTTCTCTGTCCCTATATCCCTATGTATGCTTAAATCTTTAAAACTACGCAACGGATTTTGATGCGGTTTTTTTAATACATAGAGTGATTCAAGAGGAAGGTTTTAGTATATTTTTTGCCCCCGTACAAAGCTGGGACGGGTCACTAGTGTAATTATCATAAAACAAAGTCCTCTGCGCGTCTGTCTGATTGTCTGTTCGCGATAAACTCAAAAACTACTGCACTGATTTTCATGCTGTTATATTAATGGATAGAGTGGTTTTAGAGGAAGATTTAAATAAATAATTTGACCGACAGCCACGCGGGCATCAGCTAGTTTTCAAACCGCGATGCAAAAACGATGGGGTGTTATAAATTTGACGTGTCTGTCTGTGTGTGTGTGTGTGTCGGTCTGCGGCATGTAGGTCCCGAACGCATGAATCGATTTTGATTAATATTTTTTAAAGTTATGTTTGAAGAAAATTGAAGTAAGTAGCCTGTTTAGGTAATAGTTTTGGAGGGTGGAAGAGGGGATAAACAATAACTTGTAGTTGTGTCTGGCTGATAATGAACAGCATCAATCTTTGCATGCCAAAATGGTAGAATGAACAAAGATTCTTAAAATAATTGTAACCATCTTATTGTAATATGTACATTGTGAGCAAAAAACGAATATTCTATTCTATTTCGTTTAGTTAAAAGTTACATAAACACTTTCATCCCCTGTTATGGCAATTTACAAATATCATCTCTTTAATTTTTTTTAGTTCCTCACTTCTTTGTCATGTACCTCTGTGCAAAATGCCTTGCGTGCCTTGCTGAAGACCTACCGGTGCCTATTGCCTATAGGTTATAATCATGTGTGTTTTGTACATGAGAGTGAAATTAAGATGTTTCCTAGAAAGATTAATGTAATCGTCAAGTCTCATAGTTATATGGGTTTTCAGCGTATTCTATTCTAAAAATAAATCATGAATCTCCTATAACTCAATGAAATTTTAACCGTTCCAAGCTATTAGTAATGACCTCCTTACAGGTTTGTGCTTATTCGAACTCCAACTAGATGGCGCTAGTGGACCCAAACATTAAACTAGTGCACTGATAAATACAGTTTCTATTTCAACTATTTTTTTCCACGTGTTATTTTAAAACGTAAACAAGACGGAGACTACTCACTTATTTTGTATTTTTTTAATAAGTAGCATGGGGAAACTTCTGATGCCTAATGTCCTAAATCATGCATGTGTGAAGCCATTATATTCTAATGTGTTGGTAAATAGACTTCTTTACTTTATATTTATGTATTACGTCATATGCCTAGTCTGTGTTAATCTAGAAATGAAAGAAATATGGTTTCTATACATTATTAATTTGAACTTTGAAATAAATATACCTAGATCTACATCATTATTTTTTTATTTATGTAATAAATCGATTAGGGTGACCTTAGTGCACATTAACAATTTTATAATTTCAGTTGGTTGTAGACTGCAAAATAATCAGTAGGTACACATCCTAATTGACTAGAATGTATATTTCGTGCCTACGAAAAATAAACAGTTAAGGTAACATTATTTTTATTTCTCCCTACTTCCACTAGGTACCGAATTTTTCTAGCCTTATGATTTTCGAGGTCGGCGCGAACATTTTCTCTTTTAGTCTTCTCTGTCAGACGTCACAAGTTCATTTACTCCTTTCTCATTCATATTATAATATTCCATATAGGTACATTTTTTCCAATGTCCTCTCAAATATTGAGGTTGTAAGACAAAATGCCACTGATTATTATGCATCATTAATTATTTTGTTTTCCGTTAGCACATGGATCGTAGATAGCATTTTGTTCTGCAAACAGTTTACTTATCATTATATTCTACGTTATTTCGTTCTATAAGGATAATTATGAACCTTGATTTGGTAGGTAAATTTGTAATTTACTTGTGAATATGAATGCGTACCTATACGTACTTAAATTTTGTTTGTTTGCGGTTTGTCTTTGGTAATGACGTCATGTCATTTGTTTAAATCAACTATTTAGGACTTATTTCTCAGTTATCGTCCTTTTAACATAACATGACATCACACCTGTAAGCCCAAAAGGGTAAGGCAGAGGTGTACTCATTAGTACTTCCATCGCCATTTCTTCATTCGCCATTTTATCGTCATAATAATATGAGGTTTCACTATTAGAGGTACACAATGAAAGTGACAAATTACAGTTTATATTTAATATTTATTTATTTATTGACCATATCTTAGCTTAAGACAGGAAACATTTATAAAATAGCAGCTAGTCACAATAATATAATTATGATAACATTTACAAAACGTTCTCTTAAATTTAATATTTCACAAACAAAGTAGGTACCTCGCCCCGCATCAAACACATTTACAACTTTCATAATATAAGTTACTCCTTGTAGATGCCTTGATACAACACATTCAATATTTAAATTCATCTATGAATTAATATTTACCTCAGAAATAATGGAAATAAAATAATTTCTAAGTACTGCTCCACAGAGCCCATTCATAAATCAATTCTTACTAAGTACATTCACGGGAAACTTTGTACGGGAAAATCTTTTCAGCAAATCGGACCGCAGAAATTATTCTATTTGCATTGAGATTCTGTACTATATTGTTTGTATATTTAGCTAAATACGGCTTTGTGCAAGCTTGATTACTAAATATGTATAACGGATCAACAATATTATATAAACATTTGTATTTATATATTGCACTATATTAGCACGTCAGAATTGTTTAAATAATTCTGCACGTAATTTGTTAGTCAGTTCTATTCTTGAAGTATGATCAAGTGTTACATCAACCCTTTCTCATACGTCATATTCATCTATTACATCTTGCACGGTATCACCCACTCAAAACTCCATTTCATTCCTATTTATAAATTGATTTCAACCCAAATTAATATATCCGTACAAAATGTACTGTTGTGTGTAAAGTTTGGTTTGGACGACGATGACTCAAACATTTCAACTGATCCACTGACTCACCAATGATTTGATATTGAATGAAAAACAACTCGGGGAATCTATTATTATAATAAGCAGGAGGCCAAGAAGTAAATAAAATGCCAAATAAGCTGAACTATTAAGTTTATTTAGATCTCAAGCTCACACGGAACCAATAAAATTATTCAATTGCTTTGGAGTATTATCGATACAATATTACAATTTCTTTCAACACATTGCCTCGTTTTGTCTCGCTCGCTCACGCAACGCGCGAGTGAGATGTACACGAGTTTGATTTAATAATCTGATAGTCTTCAACATCCTTTTCCTTTTTTTACATTTTCCAATCAACACGATTGAATGACTAAAGCTAGAGGCTCGGTATTAAATTATTTACTTTCTAAAAATCTCACATCGTTGAAGGAGCAGCCACGTTTGAAACAAGTGACGCGATGCAATCACTCTCCTTACGTGTGCAATGACTTGTTGGCGGTAATGACAAAGAGATAGGAATGTTAGAAAGCACATCAAACAATTCTTGGTCGATTGGTATATTAGAAAATAAAAACCCGTTATAGGACAATAGAGTTCATTGATACAAAACTTCATTTACATTTATGAACTTTTCGACATGACTAACTCTCTGTCTGGTTTCAGAATTCCGTGCGCTTTCAAACGTGGCCGTGTTACAGTACATTGAAAAATCTACTTATTTGTTAATATGTGCGTTTTATGTTCAATTTATAAAGTTTTGCTTGCAAATTTAAAAACAACTAGTGACCAAAATGTATTAGAACACTAATCATTTGTTTGAATTTCATTTTGTAGATTTATATCTGCTCATGATTATCCCCTAATAAGGGCAACAGCTAAGTGTACAAGCGCCTAACTTTATAAATTTTTATAATATAATAATGATTATTCAACATTACATACATACAACATACCAAATGAAATTGAAAAAACAAAAAAGACATCTACTCGTCACATCGAATGGTGATCGAAACTCTAAATGCGATTCTACCGTCGGGTAAACGACATTTAAAATTCGGTTAATCCGTATAAAATGGCCGATATAGAAAATGAATTAAATTTTTTTCAAGCTTTTTACAAGCACAATATCCAAACAAGTCGGTTGGGGAAACTAGCACAAATACGACACACAGGCTAGGCTAATATCACAGGAGTGCTGGGAACGGTGCAGAGACCCACCCCACAGCCGCGGCGGGCGCCCCCCCAACCCCGCCCCGCGCCACCCGACCCGCTCGCCCCGCGCCTCCCCTACCTATTTACTATTCAGAGGGGGCGAAACGGGCTACTACCGATATATTTTGCGACAATTAAGATTTCAAAAGAAAAAGACTTCGCTTGTTCCGCGGATCAATTGCACAATCAACGATTGATTGCTTTCAAACTTATTGCACAACCGTCTAATAAGTAACGCTTTTTATTACACACAATCCCCCAACTTATAAACGTTGATTAAATTAAGCAACAGTTGTTGCAAGTCTGATATTTAAAAATATTTTTTAAATGATATCAACAACGCTTATAAGAGGAAACTGTGGACTCTACCTTTGAATAAACAATAAATTAACAATGTCACGATAGTTCTCTAAAACCCAGATTCAACCCAATTAAATATCATATAATGGTAACAAAGCTTAAAATGGTGATAAGCAATAGGGTAACATTAAAATGAACAAAACAAAAAACGTTTAAATAAAACCTAAAGCGATAAAGTACAACAAAACTCGTTCAAAGTAACTCTCGGACTTGTTAGCAAATGTGAGGCACGAGCCAACGTTGGACGTTGGTGGCCAATGTTGGCCGAACGTTTCTTCAACCCGACGCGCGCCAGATTTGATAAGGAAACTAAAATGCCGTCAAGAATTACCGATGACACACACATACGTCACAAATTTTCCTTTTTCACCTTACAGACTATTAGTTAAGTTAGCAATTAGATTCGAATTGAAAAAGACTACTTACTTTATAACTTGATTTAACTTGCTAACAGCATAATCCTTACTATTCCAATCACAGACGCGTGTGTGTGCATCGAAAACAACAGTTTCACTCTATTCAGTAACGTCCAACCGATCTCACAAGGCAGCACAAAATAATACTATTCAAATAAAACTAAATAAGCGTGGAAGTTTTGTTACCGCTCGCGCTCGTCTACGCAACCGTTCCCAGTCGTTTTGCACTATCTCTTAATCACTATTTACTTTACAGTACAATAATATAACATAATAATTATCGCTTAAAACTATGCCTCCATTGTGAACCGTTAAACTTGCAGTACGAGTGAGCTCGTCACCGGAGCTGTACTAGGTGCTGCAGTGTAGCGACAACGTACACTCAGAGTCCTCTGTTCGATAAAAATTAATCGTTGAACACTAATTGGACCGCGCCCGTCGGCAGCGCCTGAGCAACTTTCACTAAATAATAAAAAAACACGCTAACAAAGTAAGTACTCTTCTTAACAACAAAGAATTGGCTAAACGTCGACAGTCCGTTCCGGGTAACGTAACTTAAACACGAATCAATAGTCCAGTGATTCTCGAGCCACCGTGGTGCAACGCCGGCGGCTCGGTCCGGCCCGGAGCCGGGACTCCCGCGGCCGGCACGCGGCCGGGACTCGCTCAGGAGCACGAACACGCCCGTGTTCGCTTACAGTGAGTTGTCGAGATGCGCAGGGCGGCGCGGTCATGAGTCAAGCACGGTCAGGAGCCCAGGGGGCAGAAGGGGCACGTCCGCGCGGGGCATCTGCTGCCGCGCTAGCTGCGCGCAGCCCAGGTTAGCGTCCCCCAGCTCAGGGATAGCGTCTAGTAGCGCTAAGCACTCATCCTCAACAGCTCGCCGCGCCTTCTTCCCGACCCACGAGTCATCGCACTCCTCTCTCGCCCGGCGTCTCCTGGCCTCCTTCTCCCGACGCGCCTCCTCGCTCAGTCTGCAATATGTGTTGTTGATGCACACTGAGCGCCTCAGGTCTCGCGCAGGGTCCTCGATGTTCTCTAATTTCTGCGAGCAGATCTCAATGACCCGCTTTCGTTCCTCATTAGCGCGGAGGCGCGCCGAGATCATGGAGAGCTTGGGTCTAGCGGCGGGCTCGGTGCGTGGCGGCCCGAACATGTCGTCCTCGAAGGCGTCGGCGATCTCCGCGCCGCGTGAGCTCTCGCGCTCCTCTTGCGGCGTCATTCTGTAACAAAAAACGCAGACACATTAGCACATATTAGCGATACGTAAATTTTAGTAATGGGAACGAAATTAGGACGACCGGAAAGTAACGGGTAATTGTATAGAAAATTATAAATTGGATAATCGAATTCCTAATCAAACTTTAGAAGGCTACGCAGTCTACGCACTAAGTCATTAATTACAAAGACATTATTAATAATAAAACTGTGACGGAATGTGAACGAGTCAAGGAGAAGCCCTAATTATTTCATAATAACAAGTACTAGGTCAATCCGAGAACAATGCATCGAAGTCCGAACGGGCCAATCAGGTTCAAAACTCGTTATAATCAGCTCTCCATTCGCAATCACATCAAAACTACAACAGATATTAGCGAACAGGTTTTGAAGATAAAAAAACACCTTGAAATGCATTTCGTCAACACCTACCTAAATAAATCAGGGGAAATGATGAGGAACCCTGACATAAACATGATCGGCAATCCACTGGAACTTAATCACAGTAAAAATGGTAACTCCAATGTCACAAAGTTCAAAACACAGGCACAATACAGGCGCGCAATTCGTCACTTTGTCCTCGACGACTATAAAAAAGCAAAAAGACACAAGTGAAACAAAAATAAATCGCGAGGTGAGCGGCGTGCGCGCAGCTCCACGAACACTCGTCGAATGACAACATAACTCGCTGTAGATAAGACATTGAAAAAGCCAATTGCGTCATGTACTGCTACGTACGTATGGAGAGGAAACGGATGACGTAGACCATAGCCGTCATTTTAGACGCTATTGCTTGACTAGTCATGACTCGCCGTATTCATTTGTGCTCGAGACAAAAGATACGAGTAATGTCTAATGCCCAATTTGTGAAAAATATGTCACTGAAACTGTAATAGATTCAGTTACACAAGGAAAATACTTTTTCCTGTTCGATAAAACAGTTGTATCTTGACAAAATTAATAGGCTTCGAATGCTAATGTAATTGAAATAACCCACATATATTGCAATGATGGAATAACCAGGATGGTGGAGTATGCAACACAGAGACTGATGTAGATGTTTATGTACCCTGAGCTGTAAATTTGAAATGTTTGACTGTGGAAGTCTGAAATGAGGTGAACACCTGAAACCATCCTCCAGAATAACAAGAATGTTTAGAGGACACTTGAAGTAACAACGTTACGCTTCGACCTTTGCTATCCTTAACGTTACAAGCTACTAATGTAAGAAAAAGTAAGCCGAGAGACTTGATACACAAACAACGCTTTAAGAATCTGAAACTTTGTAGTAATATAACAAAAGAAGATACCGAACACATATATACTAACGAAACAGAGTGTTTGTGGAGAACCCTAATATATCTAGGCCAACTCATGGCAACTCTAAAGGAAAATTAACTCTTCCCTTTGCATTACGAAATGTTAACAGTTGTAGACGACAGAAATTCAAAAGCTTACTAAAGGAATACATATATAAAAACAAAATCACTAAATGAAAACATATAAAACACAAAACAAGAAAAGTGTAAACCAGCCAAGGGTTTATAAAACCTGGACTAGTTCTAGTAAGAAACACGTTCGTTCACAATCGTATTATCGAAAAGGCGTTACAAGGTACGTGTTTTTGCACCAAATTGTCCTTTACACAGAATCCTTTGAACCCAAAGCTTTTGTTTTAAAACCTGATTCATAATAATGTGTCTCTCATTGCATTCTGAATATTACAGCCGTCTGTCTGTGTTATCTCAGTGTTGGTTGCGTTCAGTTGTTTATTCAAGGTAATTGGCGAACAGAAAGATTTGCAACGACTGTATTAATGCGACTATTTTCTTTTGTTCTGTGTTACCTTTTATACCTCAAGGCAATCGCTTCGAGATGTTGATTTGGCAACCATCGAAAAGTGGCTATCAATCCCATTCAAAATTCAAATTATTGACACAAAAAGCTATAAACGATAAACGAAATGTCGCACTGGGACACAAAGCTATTCGGAAATATGGGTACCTGATAAAATGTAAAGTTCCATATTACTCAGTGTTACTCCAGTTCAGTACTGCGTAATGAGCGAAATATTAATTTCAGCATTAAATGTGACGTAATATAAAGTTGAAACAGTTACTATCGATGTTGCTTACTGTTATTGCAGATATCGCCTACACAATTAATTTGATATGATGTAATAAAACTGCAGGAAACACGTTGGAAGCACCGCCACTTTTGACATTAAAAAAATAGTCCGTTTTACTTTTTCTTCCATAGACTACTTCAGATTATTTTTTCTATATTTTGAATAAATAAGGTCAAATCGAGATTCCAATGATTTCTGGGTTTTGTTTCGCGTCTGTGTTTTTCCATTCTTCATTAGCGATGACTGGACCTAATCCAAATTTCATCACTGTCCACATAGGTAGGTTAGCGTGCTCCATGTAATAATAAACTAAACTTTTTCCTGGATTTAATACAAATCAAGGTATTTTCCTTATCATATGGTGTGATTTATTGTAAAGAAGTGTTTTCTCTTTCCAGTCTTTATATATCGAAAATCAAATTAAAATGACAAATACTAATAAAATGTGCCCAACACGCTTGGATCATGTTTTTTTTTTTCGTGTGGCGAATGCGCGGCGACAGAGCACGCCGGGTGTTGCCGACCCCACCAGTTACGATCTAATAAATCTCACTGGAGTCGACCGACGCTACTGCCTACCTGCACTTTCTTTTCTCTGTCCCACACAAGCCGGGGGCAAGAATCCACTGATATGTGAATGCCACCATGATATAGGGGACTTTTTTCTAACATCGTATATGATGCGTCTGACGCTAGTTCACCTTTTAATGTAAATCTAAACAATGTTCTTGAAATTTATGTAGGACAGTTTAAAGAAAACAATGAAGCATTTGTAAATTTGAATAAGGTTATTCGTTATCAATTCTCGTCGCTTTCGTCGAATAAGTCATGTCTTGCTTGACACACGTAACGTGATCGTATGGTTAACTTTTTAATGTGAAAACTTTTTCCTTCACAAAATTTTACGATGATTTATTTGCTTGAGTTTATGTATTGCTTCAAACTGATAACAATATATTGTTCTCTTTCTCATTTTCCTGAGTGTGTACATAATAATGTGAAAATCAGTCAGCTATGTTAGTTTCTTGAAATCAAAACGATTTTTCAAGAAGCTCGTAATTGGTCGACTCACTAAGTTAAAGTTAGAAGCTCTGCTAAGGCCACTATCGCCTTAAGTTAGCCATTCACTTGTACTTAATAGACTTCAGGCCACAGCAGAAAATACGAGCTGGATTGCATTAGAAATCATTGCAGACGTATCGAATTGCAATCCACTTTGGATAGAAATCCTTGAAGTCAAGAAATATTTCTTCAAAGTTTTTTTTGCTAAATCACTATGACCGCGTAGGCGTTTTGATAGAGCACCTTTTATGGAGAACGTATGATACGACGAATTATCGAATGTAGGTGGAAACATATTACCGATACGATATAATAGTTTAACGATCTCCGGCATTTTTCTCTAATTTCCCGCATCGCACACTTTCACGTCAATCTCTACTATGCCCTTAATTGCATCAGCTCTTTTGGCTTTATAGCCGCATCTAGTGATCAAAATAAGCCGTTTTGTGTAGAAAATATTGTTTATGTGACATATTTGTACTTATTTTTATCTACTCTGTCAGTTTATCTATCATTCTGCTTTATCTTTGTATTACTGTGCCGTCTAAATACACACGACTAGTATTTTTGTTTTTTTTTTGTTGTCTACTATTAATCGTACCTATCTCTAGTTTTGCTTTGTAATGACAATTAAAAAGTTGTAAAAATTCACGTAAACGCGTAAATGTGTGGTAATTGGCGCCTATGGCCGAAATTGTGCGTCCCTCTGTGTTGCATCATCAATTACTGTGCCGTGGGTGTTACATAAATTGCTTTTGTTCATTAATACCACAATAACTTCACTGTATTAGAAATTATTAAGAACAGAATAGGTACAGTTTATCTATGAAACTAATTTAAACTGGTATTTGGTGAAAGCTTGGTTCTAAGTACAGTATATTATTTTAATAAAAATGTTTAATTTTGGTATTTGCCTCATCTTCATTTATTAATTCCCCGTTTTTGTGTTTAGGTAGCTCACTACCACTTTCTTTATTACTATCCCTTTATTTTATTTCTTAACCTTCCTGTCATGTTACCTTTTACATTCATCAATGATCCATTAAACAATGTTTCTATAGAAGTGGGTGAATCATTTTTTTAAAACAATTACTCGCACAAAGCCGACAGTGCTTATGTAATGACCTCACAATGGGCAGTACCTTTCTAGGTCGCAAGTAACGAATAATTAATTCAGTTTCTACTGTAAGTACTCCTAGCATAACTTTAACTTCCTCTGTGACAGATTTTTTCTTTGTATCATCTGTACTTTTGCGTTGTTACAAGATCGTTTCGGTGTTATCCTTGGCTTCCTGGAAAATTACTCAGCGGGTTTCAATTAGCTTAAAAGTGCTGTTTATTTCAAGAAGTTTCATTCTTTCATGCTTCTTCAAAACTGTGGTTGATTCACTCCTGCTGCGCAAATTTTGTATATGGTTTTGTATAATATGTTGCATAGAGTTTGTAAGTCCTTCCTATGCTCTAAGGAGTCTAAGGTGATAGAAATAAAGTTCAAATGCCATCTATAACAATTTGTCCTTGTACGGCATCTAATACAAGGATTGCTTGAACTTGTTACTTGTATGTGTCATCATCATAAGGTAGTGTGAAGTCATACTAAGCGGAATTTTAGTTAAAATTTCCCCATACGAATATGCATCATGTCATAAACTACCAATATAAATGAAGAGAACCAAACATACGCCTTTATGATTACTTTTGAATTATTTAAGACGTTTCACGGAAGCCGTAAAAGCCTAATACCAAGTAACCCAGCACGTGAGGTAATCAAAACCAGTATATAATATAGTCTGCGTGTTTAAATCGAGAGCCATATACCATTGATAGGCCACAACAGACAATGGATGTTGCTCACAGCGTATAAATCACGGTAATGGCTACGTAGTTGACGCGCTTTTTAAACTTATTGACTCTGTAATAGTACTATGTACAGGGTGGAAGGGACACTGACGCTAAAACGGTAACCACGTTTTCAGTACATCATACTGGCTGAAGCCCTCCACATAGAAATTTTTTATTGATATTTGTAAAAAAAAACATCTGTCCCATATATTTTAAACGTTGCAGTTTTGTAGGAAATAACAGTTTTTTTTTAAATAACCTACAAAACAAAAAAATACTTTGAAGCAAGGTTTAAAATTTTTTCCGATCAAGTCGAGTACAGTCCCAAAAAATCTTATGACGCGGACGCCATATTTCATAATCATTCTGATCTGAACAATATTTCATCAAAAAGTATTGCAGTCAACAAACAATCACAGACAAAACACAAAATACCTAATTCACTTACTTATTTAAGCTCAATTTTTCCACTTTACTAACAAAAGCAGCAGCTCTTGGCACGTTTCCCACGTTAGTCTAGTTTATAATATTTAGTGAAAGAGACACCCTACTGTGCTAGTGATATCTCTTTCTAGCGCAACACCTACAAATGACGGTGATCGTCGTGTAATATAGATATTGTAGAAAAACTAATTTCTAATTATTATAGTATGAACATCATTCTAAAATTAGTCTGTGAATGATATGCTAAATCTTTAATCTAGTGACTTGTAAAATGTTTAATGCTGATACAGCAACTTTTCTTTCAGATCATTGCTATTTAGACTAACAAATTGCTTACTAATAACAACAAATATTTTATTAACAATCATGGAAATCAATAAAAATCACGATAAAATTATCGCATGACGTCGTAATAGGAACCTAGGTGGATACATCTGAATCAAAAATAGTATCGCGAAACTTACACAGTACCTATTATTTGAAAGTTTCTTTCGGGCTCTTTGTTGCCAAAACTTGGGTGGGGTCAAGTAATCATTAGATTAGACGCCTTATTTGTAACGGTCCAGTAATTAACGAGTTGATAAGCTTTCCGTACTAAAATTGTATTACATCGAAAGTCCTCTTCATATTTTTATATGCATTTTTGTCGAGTGTTATTTGCGCGCGACTGTACCAGTAGTGATGCACTATGCTACGTAATATATTTTATATTACGAACTAATTTGGTGTTAAGAATAAAGATACAAAAAGCTTTGAATTTCCAGGGCACTTTTATGTATGTAATAAAGGTACCTATGTTTATTGTCCGTAAATGATGTCTTTCTTCCCTAAAATAAAGAAGCCACGTCCACAATAAAAATTAGATAGCTCCACGAAAAAGACAGCGATTAACAAACGATAAGTACTTATATGGAACATCAATTTACATTTCACAAATAATATCAAGTCACGAAACCCTATTCTGAAAATCTCGGTAGTCGAATTCGAATAGGTACCGTTTGTCACGCTCTTACCGAGCGACAGAGATGGCTATATCCGATCCGTGAACAAAAGGACCCTTAGAAAATAAATTAAACCAGAATAATCCATTAACATACTAGTAACAGCTTATCAAAAAAATTTGTTGTTTATCCTTAATTAGTGAAATGAAACCGAAGCGCGTTAAATATTAACTCGATAACACTTATTGAATAGATAAGTGTTATTATTTTATTTACCGACTACACCGTCCGCGTCCGGCACGCATACATAATGTAGCGCATCGGTACATCAACTTACTGTTTTAACTTATAAATTTATAATACAAACATCAGATACTTTTCGTAAAAACGCTATCCTTTGTTTAGTCTTCTCTTTACTTCCAGAACTTTTAAATTCGACAAAATATCGCACCTTCATCACCACATTTACAACTTTTGATTTCCTATTTTCTTTGTAACTATAAATTTAATTTCGCCTCGCAACTTTTTAAATATTCATAAATATACCGAATTAAGTATCAAAACACTTTCAAGAGTTCTCTAGATACCATATATTATTAAAGAAAGTCACTGTGTTACGACAGGTAGATTTAAGCGAGCAATTAAATTATTACGTGCTCACAAAAATATTTGTACACACAAACATAACATTACGTAAGAAATACCCAATCAAACTATCGACTCCTTTGTTTCAAACAGAGAAAGTTTAGCAAGCCCAAAAAAATAAATAAAAGATGAAAAAAATGTCTTAAAACTAATTCATATCAACTAAAAATAAATTACCTGAAGAATCCAAGCAACAAACAGTCCAAAAAGTATGCAACACTTCAAATGATTAAAAATCAAAAAATTAAAAACAATGATACGACACCAAACAATTTAAAAATCGAACGGATAAATTAAACATAATGCCAACGAGGTGTATCACATAAAACGATCAACTTAGCACTTGTCCAAACAGGCGAGCGGCGAGCGCTACTACATAACTAAGTAGAAGGCGAGTCGCGAACGTGTGCGAGTGACGGCTCCGCGCGCCGAACTGCGTCTGTTCTCCCGTACATAAGTTGTGGTGATTTACAGAGGGCGCGCAGGCGGGCGAGCGAGCGCGGCCCATGATGCTCCCCTAGCGAAGGATACCTCATTATCCTCACTGTAATCCGTGTGCCTTTTTGATAATTTTTATTTATAGGGTGTCACTGGTGGTGACCCCTTTTTTAATATCTCGTTGCGATTGTAGGCTTATCACGTAAACGCCACTTGTTCTTCAATTCTATTGAGATAAAGAATGTTAAATAAAAAAATCATAAAATCTGAGTTTTTCAAGTTAAATACCGTCGAGATAATTGCATACTTCCAGCTGCAAAGGTCATATCTGAATTTATTGAAGTTAAAACAAAAATCCAATCCATTTGTATAACGCACGATCACAAAAAAATATTGTTCAATTGATATTCAAGGCTACAAACAGCTACGATTGTACATTTGTTGTACTGTATCTCGCTAATGTGGTGTAGACAATTAAGTTTGAAACCATTCGAAACGCTGCAGTGAAATATTTTGATAATGCATTAGTAGGTAATTAGCGGTTAAGTATTTGGGTCTAGGTGATCTCATTGTAGATAACGCAGGTAAATCCCAAGAGGAACACAAAGAATGCAATCGTTTGGACGTCAAAATATAATAACAATAAACAAAATACTACAACATAAAATACCAGCTTAGAATAGTATAATTAGGGTTTCGAAGTAAATTTTAACTTTTATGCGCATTTCTCTCTAAGTAGTAGACAAAAGCAAAATAAAGCTATTAAAACGTGCTCCTCTTATTGTTATTACTAGTGTTTTCCGGGCAAACACAGGAAATTTCTTTTTCCCGACTCGTTATGTCTTGTTCAATTCTACAGGGGAAATAGAAATCAAAATTTCATGTCATTAGTTCGATGCCGTGTTTAGTTCTAAGTTGAAAGATGTCTTTTTTACTTTTTGGATCAGATTGTTCGTCACCGTGAGTAATGATTTGAGCAGTCACACAAGTAACTGCATAAAAAGATTGAACCGTACCGACCTTCATCGATGTGTAAGCACGCACAATATTATAAACATTGGCAGCGGCTCTCGTCAGATTTGCATTATTCGCATTTCATTTAAACCGATTCTTACTACAATCTCTATTTAAAACTGCTGAATTTGAATTCTCAGTATGTTCATTAATTCCGACTGCCTCGTTGGTCGTGGACTGCGGTTTGATTCCTGGGTTGAGCTGTGTTATTGGATTTCTTCCATTAGAAACTCAGTAGAAGTCACGAAGTCTGGATTAGTACTCGGTTAATGGCAATAGGCTCGCCCACAAATGGGACTTAAAACTTAACTAGTGAAATGTGGGTATACTATTAGGACTACCTCTAATTTACCTCTAATTTCGATAAGAGTGTCTAGTCTAGCGTTAACATTAATCTCACGTTCAAAAATACTACTTTTCTGGCTAAGATATTCAAATACAATGCAAACGCATTGATCACTACCATTCAAAGCAAAAACGCGAAGCATGTTATCAACATCAGTCGTTAAAAAGTTACTACCTGAGTCTGGGTCGCCCTTGGCCTCAGACGGCAACACAAGCTATATCTGTCATAGTTTACTAATAAACTTCCCGACCATTTGTCTAACATTTTTAAACAAACTTTCTCGACTTTTTAACTATAAAAGTTACAAAGAATTCAGTTGTGAGTTTTTTGAATTTATATCGTAATCTACGTGGAGTATTTGCATTTATGAGTGATAGTTAATACAGAAACCAGTCTAAGCAGGCCTGTGCTGCACTTGTATGGTATCTTTGAAAATAAATCTCTCATCAAGCTTACTATTCCTAGCGAGTTTACACGGATTATAATTGGAGTCAAAGCACTACTTAAAGCGTTTGGCACAGATATGTGGGGATATGTTGCCAGCCCATCGAACATTACCTCAGTGAATTTACATTTGGGTGGTAGGTACTACGAGTGAATTTTTAGAGTGAAGATCTTGAAACTTACGTTACGTATACTTAACCTCCAGTTGGTGATGTTCATCCGCTCTATAACAACATTGACAAGATTCGTATGAATATCAATTCCACTCGCAGATTCTTGCAGTAATGATAATGTTAGAGTAGTTTCATCTCGATAATACGTTTCTGTTGAATAACTGAATAAATTTAAATTTGAATGAGAGCCAAGCAGTGACACAAGCAGATGTCAGATCGACCCTCAAACTGCCATATTCAATCAACCGCGAAGGTGCAGCCCAACGCTTCTAGCTGTATAAAAATAATTGTCCTAACACTGATTTACGGCTATCATCCGATGTTTTATCTATTTGCGAACTTGGTCCGAATCCGAATGTTATTTATTCTTCGGAGAGTATCTATAGCCGACTAATAAAATTAGGGTCGGAAATGTTTGGTCGGTTTTGAGAATGCGGAAGTCGGGAGTGAGCCGAAACGCATCGGTAGCGTTGGTAACCGGCGGGTTGGTGTAACCCGAATATCGGAGGACGGCAGGTCGAGGTTCAATAATTGCGGACCGTCAAGACTTTCACCTTCGGCGCGCGGCGGCCGCACTCCAAGGCCACCGAGGCACCGTTCACCGTAACTTCCGCCCGCAGCCGTGGCACGGGCGCGAGCTGCGAGCCGCGACACCAGCCGCCGCGATCGCGACGTCTCGCGCTTTTGCAATCACAATTTCGGAAAGCGGTACCAGTGCAACGGCCCCAACTCGCCGACACAGCCAGAATAACGGTTGGACGAAGTCACTCGCAATTACGTAACACTCTCAAGGAAATGACAATCGGTGTTTTTTTGCAAAGTGGAACGATTGATAGTGTCGAAAACTCGACAGATAACAAACGATATTTGGGGCATGCGGCGGCTTCTGAGCGGTATAATGCTCGCTAATAGCAGTAACAATAAGTGCAATGCAGACGATGGTAGGCGATTGCAACAGAGAGATACTCTGAGAGCAGCAAGTTTTATTAAGGCGTTTTATTAAGGCGTTTTATAATAACACGAAAACAGTTTATCGAAGCGTGGCGTTACACCTTTTGTTATTTCATTAGTGGGTGTGAGCGTGTGCTACTCGGAGCGGGTTTACATACGAGCGGTCCGCGCGGCCCGACCGCCCGAGCGACCGACGCACCCGACCCATATTTACAGTGTAGGTACGCTGAGTGTACCATCTCATTCCGCTCGTTAAATCGATGCTTTTAATAGAGATGATGGCTCAAGACTCCATTATATTTAAATAAACGGGAACGCAGGGCACGTGCGAAATGTTAACCTGACATTTTGTAATTCGCATTCAAACAATATTGACGCCGTTTAGATTAAACCCTGAAAACTGGGTATTTTTATCAATGCGAGGGGGAAACAGAATGTCATAGGTCGTGATAATTCCAGAAAATTCAATCATGGTGGGCTCTACGTATATTGCGTAGTACGCTAGAATGTTTCAGGGACAACAGTTTGTATCACACAATTTCGATAAAGTATGATTTATATTATGTATGACATCAACGAAGGGTAAACTTGAACACCTCATACAATAGCATCGCCTAAAACCTCCGTAAATACAAAGACAACGACCGATAAATTCTCGAGGTCACGGAGCGGCGGTGGACACGATACCCTTAAATTTTCGTTATCACCAATCTATTGTGTGACGTCAGAGATAACGCTATGTGCGAATAACGCTATTACATATTAATATTGATAAAAACAACGCTCACCGCGGCGTTGTACAATTAGATAGAACGTTTTGATAACTTCTTATATAGGCCAAAAGTTGTGTTCGTAAGAACACATGTAAGTATTGATAAATAAATAATTATTAAAAGTTACGATTATGATTTTATATTCTCCTTGCCAGTAGAGATTGAAAGTGTTTGAAAACGAACGCCTGTAGAGATTATGCAAATAAATGTAAGACCAATCGAACTTCCTTTGCTAATAACACGAGCTGGCAACAAAACAAAACGACAGGAAATGAACAGAATTACCTTTGTAGTCAGAAACTTGAAGATTGAAGCACTTTACATTAACGTGAAGATATTTATTAGAGATGATATCACGGTAGTTGTGTACATATATTTCTGAGTAATAGTACACCGTACGATATCGTGGAAAAGTAGTAACATCACATCTACCGAACGGTTAGGAAGCGTTGTACCGACAAGGTGTAAATTAACCCTTCACACATGCGTCGACCAAGCATTCTGTACATCAAACTAAGTACCTCTATGCAAAAATGTGTGCTGAAAAACGACTTATTTTTGGGGTTAAAAATCACATTTTACGGTAAAACTCAATGTAGCACTCCTCAAACATTGTGCTAGTGGATGCTTTGAATAGTAAACGGGTCATGGAGGTAATTTAAGTAAAGTTATAACCTGAAAAACTAGTTTTTTACAAAAACAGCTGTGCAAAATTTGGAAGTTTGACCCCCAATAAGTATCTCCGTAACTAGGGGGTTCCCAGGTATGGTCTAGAACCAAAAAAATATCGCAGTGGTCCCTACCACTGCGATATTTTTATTTTTTAGAACAAGTGCTCTTTATTTGCGTTAAAGGTACTTTTACACCCTTTATAACCTAATAGTAGACCCACATTTTATCAGTTATGTTAAATCCCATGTAATATATGGGGCAAGCCTATTGCCATCATTCTAGACTTCATGGCTGGTACTGAGAAATTTCTGATGGCAAAACCAAATATGACGTGGAAATCGGATCCAGGATCCCACGTTCAACAGTCGCGCTTATAACCACTAGACCAATAAAAAACAATAACTAGTTTTATGTACATATTGTGTTAATACTTCTAAAAATTAGCACAATGTATGTTATGCTGGAAAAGTATTAACATTATAATAATCGTCAAACTTAGTTGTATACGGCCGGTGTGTGTTGTTTGGAAATTTCCACAAGACAAACAATACGAATGATCTCGATGTTTTTCAACAACTCGCCGTAACGTGCGAGATGTGAGTGACGTGAAGAAAGTAATCGGGTCATAAAATAATGAGTGAATAACATGGACAGACGGGAAATTAAATATAGTATCATCATCATCATCATCAACCTATATTGTTCCCTCAGCAGGGACCCAGGCCTCCTCTCTAGGAAGGGATGGACTATACCTAAAAATTCACCACGCGGGCCCAGAGTGGGTTGGTAGATGTCACATGTCTTTTTTGGTTCTAAAACATGGCGTATCCTCACGATGTTTTCCTTCACCGTTTTGAGAGCAGTGGTGATGAAATTAATTACACAAAGTAATGCGCCTGCTTGGGACCGAACCCACGACTTACTGTTCGTAAGTCGGGGCTGCCACCACTGGGCCACCACTAATCAAATAAATGGTTTAAGTGATAAGGAAAGGTGACAGGACGGTGCGCCTTAAGTGGACCTGCATAGCTATTCACAAACAATCGAATCGAAACCGAATTGAATATGACGTATGTCTATCTCGCTCGCTCTCGTCATGCCAAAAAACATACAGACAAATTGAGAACCTCCTCCTTTTTGGAAGTCGGTTAAAAAAAGATAGACATACTACATATTCGATTCGGTTTCTGCTGCTGGGCAGAACATCTGGACCAACGCGATCTGGAGAAACAGCCGAAGGAGCAAGGCTGAGTGATGGCTAAGGTTAGGCCAAGAAAACCAGGGCCGTCCTAAAGCTCGTTGACGATATCATCAAAGTCGCGGGAAACACCTGGATAAGGGACGCACAGGACCAGGAAATGAGGCGGAAAAAAGAGGCCTATACCTGACCTGTAGCAGCGCGGGATTCCAGGCTGACAATATTATTATAATGAAGGAATGGTTCGACAATGGTTGGTGCTATTAAAAAAATATATCTAGATAGATAACTGAAAACATGGAAGTGAGGAATTTAATTTTTCAAGAGGGTAGTTAACTAAAAAATTCTAATTAGTCTGTCAGATAGATTTTCGAAAAATATTGGACACGTTTTTTTTTCTTTTTTCACGTAAGCAAACAATAAAGACGATACAGTGCTTTAAAAATCGTGTGACGTCATATTCTAACACATTAGTATGACATTTTTTAGCGGTTAGTGACGTTAAAAACCCCCACTCAAATCTTTGACGCGTTTTATCTTTATCAATTTTAATAGCTAGTTAGTACAAAATCCCAAGGAACAAAATACACACATCAAAAGTGTCTAGGGATCAACATATATTTTTGCAATAACTTTTCTCCTGATTGATATTAATTAAAATTTTCTCGGATTCATCAAATAAAGTGTTTTCGTTTGTCACAGTAACGATAAACCAAGTCACCTTTGCATTAATAAAGAAATTTGCCATTTTCCTAATAAAGGGATTTTTGACATTTGAACCACTAACATTAAAGTTCGAAAAAAAGACTGAAATAACAGTTTTCTTTAAAATTTTATTGGGTAACTTAAACAATTAATAATCCGTGTTTCTACCGCGAACACTAACAACACAAGAACATCGGTTTGGCATACTCAAAATGAGTTCATCCAAATCACGCTGTGGAATGGCCGCCCATGTTCGTTGCAACAACAAAAAAAGGTCTTCTTGCGACTGGATACCCTCCATATTCGGCAGAGCTCTTCTCTGTAGCATATCCCATGCATGCTCAATCGGGTTCAAGTCTGGCGACTGAGCAGGCCAGGGCAGCACATTGATGTTAGCTGCGGCGAGAGTCTGTCTTACAACTCTTGCGGTGTGCGGTCGTGCATTATCATGCATTAACTGAAATAAGGGACCGATTTGCACTTGTAGAGGAACGATGACGTCTGATACAATCGTCTCAGCATAAATTTGAGCGTTGAGGTTGCCTCTGATCCAAATCAACTTAGTTCTTCCGCCGATCCAAATACCCGCCCATACCATGATGGTTCCACCACTATAAGGATGGACTTCCTGGCAGGATTTTAATCGCTGTTGGCGTCCAGGGGTTCTCCAGTGTCGTATACGTCTTGTATCCGGTCTCATACCAAAACGAGACTCATCAGAAAAGCACACGAAACGCCATTGTTCTTCTGCCCAATTTCTGTGTTCAAGAGCCCATTGATATCGAATCCTACGATTGTGCATTGCTATAGGTGGTACCCGTAGCGGTCTTCGGGAATGAAGGTTCACTTCATGCAAGCGGTTTCTGACTGTTTGGTCGCTAATTAAGTTCCCTGAAGAGTGATGAAGCCTCACGGCTAACATCATGGCGGTTATTGTTGGAGCTCTTCGAGTTAAGATTTGAATGTATCGGTCTTGTCTCCGTGTGGTGCAGCGATACCGTCTTCCATGGCGCTCAGCCACGGTACCAGTGCTTCGGTAACGTGTCCAAAGTCGACTGATAACACTCTGACTTGTATTCAGAGCTAAAGCCACAGTACGTTGCCGGGAACCAGCTTCTATCATTCCCACGGCTCTGAGCATTTCTTCCCTGCTTAAATGACGTCGCCGCTCCATAATAACGTTGGTTTTAATCAGTAGTAGGGAAACAGTAGCACTAATAATGTCTTCAATGCGTTGTATGTTTTTATAGGGAAAATATTGACAGCTGATTTTCATCTTTTACTCGAATTTGATTCACAGTTCCTGATTCAAATTATGAAATGCACCAAAAAGGATCCATATAAATTTATAAAATCATAAATTTATTACAAAGCCACATCTCAATCTCAAGAAATCCGCATAAAAATGCTTGATCCCTAGACACTTTTGATGTGTGTATTTAACTTTTCAATTAACAGGAAACAAAGCTATTTTACCGTTTAACATGAAATTCCTGTTGCCAGTATTGATTTTTGCACAAGGTACTATAAATTGCATTTTTGTTTGTGTTTAAGGGTTTGGCATAAAAAGGAAAGTAACTATATACATTAACAGTGAATTATTATGTCGGCACGTGTTTGTTGTAATTCCAGAAAAATAATCAGTTTTACTCAATCGAGCTTTCAGGCATGGCATCATAATGATTTCATCTGAATATTTTATTATAAAATATATTATATTGTTATCTTTATTTGAATTTAAGTGTCCATCTTAATTATTCAATTGGTTTTTTAAATGCGGAAATAAATATCTACTTCTACCGTTTTACTGTAGAAGCTTCGACTAATAATAACAATAAAAAATACTTCATCACAACAAGCTATATTATAGTTTATACTTACCTAGTTAGAACTTACGTAAGTTAAACGTTATATCTAATCGTTCGTTATCATAAACTGTGAAGAAAAATCAACAACATTGTAAGTACACTGTTTGAATAACTCTTCATTGGGAACAATCTGAAAACCCTATGTGAAATACTACCGTAATCTAGGTCATAATTGGAACGTTTTTTAAGAAGATCCTAAGCCACATTCGGAATTCGGATACACCGAAGGATTATCGGATCGATAAAAGTATTTGCGGCTTTTTCCGATACTTTATTAATTGTTGAAACTTAGGGAATTACACGGCATTTCATATTTTGAGTTGAACATAAAACAGTAAAAATGCGTGAACTTCCTGTTCTTGCAAATTATCTTTAAGGAAAAAAATGGGATTTTTAAATCGTCGCATTCCAAAGAGGTATGTTCATAGTTCTATGATTGTAGTTATGGCAACATTACTTTTCATAGAGGGCGCTGTGTCTCGAGGTAGTTAATTAACGACACTAACACGAACGGACGCAAATCACTATGATCGCTATCGTTCGACTTTCTGTTTCACTAGAAAAATTGCACCTAACTAAATAATGAACACGGGCCCAATTAATGCAGCAGAAGCTGTATTTCAGACACGAAGTATCTCAGAGATATCAAGTAACGTTCTTTGTAAATTTTGTTAGAAAGTTCACATTTCTTGTATTAAAGTTACACTTTCACTCTTTTTATTGCTCGTCTAATGCCCACCATTGAATGGAAACCTGATGTTTTAACGCGCAAAATACTGATGTCAGTCAATCAACCTCCTGACCTAGTAATTTTAATAATTGATAAATTATTTTGATTTTGACTGTGTGAGTAGATAGTCTTCTTTAATTTAACCTTGTAGCTACTAAGTTAGTCGCGTGTATTTTGATTTAGATTAATATTTGACATCTTTCTAAGCAACAAAATATTTTTTTTTAATTTTTAAAAATAGGAAATAGATTAAAAATAGGTAAGCAACGGGTATTACTAACAAAAATATTGTAATTTTTAATGTTTACGTAACTTCCAAATACCAGAAGACACTTGTACAACATTATTAATGAATCCTCGTGAGTAAACGCTATATCTTGGCTGTTTAGAAGTAATAACGGCATTCTTTTATGTATTTATAATTATTTATCACATAACGTAACTAATAATTAAGACAGCACCTAGCGTGCTGTAGTATACATACCTACATTATGTATAAATGAACCTACATATACATTTTGTTGTACACTATACCTAATTAAATGGTTGCGAGAATGCATTGTTTTGGTTAACGTTCTCACTAATAGTGCGGTGATTACGCTCGATTCTCGATGTTGAACAAAAAGACTTGCTACGTGGTAACGCGGCCGATAAAACCCGAAGTGTACACGAAAATAGTCGAGTCGGTCGTTCGTGGCACCGATACGCGGCGAGGCTGACTGACGTCGACGCTCGAGTCCTTGATTATTAAAAAAGCAAGTGACAGTTGTGTTCTGTGGTTGATGTGATTAGTTTTATTCGGGTCATTAACTCCTTTTGTTTATGGCTTTGGTTATTTTTTATTTAAAAGCCACAAACTGTTTAGCATAAACTTCTGTAGACTCACCTGTAGGCTCTAAGTAGGCAATGTAACTATCCAAAACAAAAACATCATCTAACCTTACGTTGACGTAGGAATTTGCGTTAAAATATTGAACAGAAGTTAATAAACCAAATTCTTATTCGTGGATAGGAAATATTACTGATCAAGTGGGTAGGTACTGTAGGTAGGTACATTATTAATGTATTTACCACGGGAAAGTCATCAATAATTGGCCCATTCTAGTTACGTAGGTCTATTATAGGTAGTTGTCACCAAATAAACCAATAAATTGCAATGCTTGTTCTAAAGTAACTGAAAATGGAGTTTCTCTATTCTTACGTGTTAGATATTTGAAGTCTAAAAGCTACTTTTGAACCTAACTTTTATTAAGTAGTCTTATTATTTTTAGTGTTAAAATACTCACCCTTAGCGAAGTCGCACAAAAAGTAAGGTAGCTTTTTAAACAAAAAAGATCTAAGTACTGAAAAGTTACTGAAACATAACAAACACATCACACCTGTGATTCCCAAACTTTAGGCAAAGGTGTATCTATACACACAAAGGTGTATGTATACACCCACATTTTCGAAGTTAAGTTAAGTTTAAGTCTCATAGGGGTGAGCCTATGGCAATTAACCGAGAACAGATCTAGACCCCGTAGCTGTTACTGAGAAATGTTTGATGGAAAAAATGATTAATATAAATTAAAAAAAAAAACTACACCACATAAATTATAGTTACATAAAAGTTACAGTATTTTATTTAAAAAAAAACTTGATAGCCATTCATGTAATCCTAACGTCAATACCTAGTTACCGGAATTCGTTTCATCGGATCGCTACCTCAACTGTCCAATAAAACAGTTTTGTATTACAAACCGATCGAATTACACGACTCAACAGCAGTAACAACATGTCGATCAGATAATGTACATGATTTATATTGTAATAAATTGACACCAGTCCGTAGAATGAATTATATAGATATTTATTTATACTACTTACCTACATCTGTAGTAAATTCTGGACCACAATCAAAAGTCAAGTAGGTACCTAATCAAAATCAACATACCTAGGCTTAATAATAATCAGTACCTACTGATTGAACGTCATAATAAATTATGACAGTTCCCCAAATTGCCCCCGTTTTACGCTAAACTTTAGTAAACTTTTCTGTTTAAGCGGAAAACCAGAAAACTACAACAAAAGTACCAAGATTCAGATGCTTTTTTCTTGACACGCAGAGGCCGTAGTTCAGCGTAAAGGATTCAATCCACACCGTGGTCAAAATCGACTTCAGTGTTTAAAAGTAATGCTAAATATCGACACTATTAGGTCACATCATCACGATGTAGTAATATGGGTTGGTTCTAAACTTTTAACGTTGATAAAATGTATAACCTTTTGTTCTTAGCTTTGATCGTTTTTACTGGCCAATTGTATCGATATTTAGCATCGGTTTATGGTGTCGATTGGATCGCTTAATATTGTCAAGAGCCTGTGAAACACCTAAAAGCTAGGTTATGCATAGTAGAATGTAATAACTAGATCAAAAAGATAAAACAGTAATCTCCGTTCCCTATGGTTTCTGTACAGTAGGTATTGCATTTCTTTCTGCAGTTAGTGGTAGGCTCAGACCAAATAAAAAGTAAAGACGGAACTCTGCGAACAGCAAAGTGAGGCCGGTCTAACTACGCTTCGCCGTGTACATACACAATACACGCACACACTTACTACATAAACTACGCCTTGGTCTTAAACTTTTAATTTGGTCTGTGACGTGTGTGCGTGTATGCGAGGCGTAGTTTGACCGGCCTCACTTTGCTGTTCGCAGAGTTCCGTCTTTACTTTTTATTTGGTCTTAGGTGGTAGGTACCTACTTAATGTGTCTTTAAAATTAATTGGCAAAATATCACAAAGACAAAATCATATGACTAGAAGCGCGAGTCGACACGGGGGCGTTGACCCAGTGATCAGCTGTTTTGCACAAACCACAAACTCATTATTCTCAAAAACTTATTTTGGTTATAGTTAAAGTTAGTCCAATAATCTTTTTCAATACACTTCCTCTTGCTCAGTGCTCTTATTGCACTATGATTAGGTTCGACATACAACGTACCTATATCGCAAGCGTGCACTTTTTTATTTTTCCGCAACCAAGGGCTGGAATGAAAATGACCACAGATAATATAGGTAGGTACCGTAAGTCCAAATCGATTAAAATAGGAAATTAAATAAAAATAGCACCGACTAGACCGAGAGTGCTTTTTGTTTAATTTCGTGATTTTGGTTTGCGTCTTTACAACATAAATAACTTTTTACGATCTACAAAAAAAACTACCTGCTGTCAAACACTACTTTGTTACTAATCATTTTTAAGTAGGTACCATTTAATTTACTTATGTACCTACTTATTTTATTCATATCAACTTCTTTTTTACACTAACCTCGCCTGCTTAGAAAAATGACAGAATAATTTCTAAAACTTAGTGTTAATTTAATCTTTGTTGTGGAGACTGTTATTCTTAAAGTCTTTCTTTTTTATACAAGTACCTACAGATAAACATCTTATTCAAGAAAGACAAGGTTCTCATTAGCCATTACCTACATCCGTAGTAATAAACAAAAAATGTAGTTAAGTTTCAATGGAACCATTAATATAAACATTTATACCGCAGGTACCTGGTCTATGTTTGTTAAATTAAATGGTAATTTTGTACTTAAGTATACATAAGTAGAATAAGTATTTTATTTAAATTGTAGATTTAGTTTAACGTTTTTTTTTAAAACCGTTATTCTACCGAAGATAGTCTATTTGAGTTTTATGAGTACCAGGTAACACGTAACTTTTCACGCTGGCTAGGCATCAAACTAAAGCTGGCAGTTGGAAATCGATAACAGCCTTAATGAGACGTAAATAAAGTTTACTATAATTTTGGCAAACTTTGACATTGATAATAATCGATCAAAAACCTAGAGATCACAATGATGCAAACTAAGAGGAAAAAAAACAACGTACGCACGACTACATATCGAACTACAACAACCAGCATAAGCGGATCTCTATTGTACGGGAAATCTACACACGGCGAGGTCATGTTATACTGGATTTGTACAGCTTCATATCTCGCCGTGTGTACGACGCAAAATGTTTGTAAAGATGTAGTTTATTTACACCATAGACAACAAATGAAGTAATCATGCAGGTAATGTTAACGTAGACAACTAAACTGAATAAAAGGCTAATCTGTGCCAAAAGGTAAATGTTGAAATAATTTGTAACGAAATAAGTAGGTACGTAGTAAAGTAAGTAAGTAGGTATTTTCTAGGCCCATTAACGGATTTTATCATTCGCTACTAAAGTTGGCAAAAACCAACATTTTACCCACATTTGACTGTATGACGTCTAGAAACTTATGAATTTGGAGTTTCCGCACTAGGTACTTAAATATTTGAGACTCTACCCATCTAACGTCAATAATAATTTAGGCATGGTTTTATGTAAGTATGACATGTAAATTAAGTAGGCGCTCAAACGAAAATAAATTAGTCAGTAGTCTGCATTAAATCTTAGCCTTCACATAAACTTTAAACAATATCAAGTATTCGACAAGTACAATAAACTCTCCGCCTCTATAGCAATAAGTATTCAAGACATGTCTTAAATAACAATGCATCATTTTTTATAGTCCACTAATAAATTAACACTAAAAAGGTAATCTGTAAATTATCGATTTTACATAAAGTGTCGGGTCGTTAACTCTTTGACAAGAGTATCAATTAGCCATAGACTCATAGTAATGAGGTGATGACGTAAAAAATGTATTTTCGCGGCATGTTACCTACTTAATTCTCTATAATTAGGATGAGAGGGCTTGAATGTGCACTGAAATAAAACCATGCAGCCTTTTGCAGTAGAACTTAGACTAATTAATTAAAACTAGTGAAGCAACGTAGCTACAAATTTCACGTTTGTATAAATTTAGTAGTAGCTAGCCCGAACCCCGTTAGAACTCGTAAATCGTATAATGGCAGACTTTGGAACCACAAAGAGTTCTGAGATTCCTTTAACGTGTGACATTTAGCCTAGTACTAGAATAACTAGAACCATCCATGTGAAATACTGACACGTAATCTAAAGGCCAATAATCTGTAACTAATTGATGAGAGGACACAACTCGCCATAGACTATAGACTAATGGGCAATGGAGTATGACAGTAGGTGCCGCATTATCGCGAACGGGGTCATTCAACCCAAACATAAGAAAATTACAGATTTGTTCATAGATAAAAATAATTGTTTGTGACGTAAAAACCTTACTACTGGTACTGACTGATATACACTCAGACACAGCCTTGAAAACGTTATTATTAGTGATATTTTTAGATATCAATGTCACTTTGAGCACACTTGAGTGATATTTGCCAAGTGTCAGTGACTCGGTTGCGTATTATTCATCCTAATATTAACGTAAATAAACATTCCTTTAGTACCCTATTCCCTGACATCTTTCAAAATAAAGCTAATAAGTTTTTTTGCTCCGGAATGGTAATTTTTGAATTTGAATCTGTCTAGATCTCGTTAGCGCGTCTACATTCCGAAGCTAGATCAATCTAATTCGTAAATGTTCAATAAATGTTTTAGATACAGTAGCCGTGTCATTGAAAATTCTAGTTTTTACGTTATCTACAAACCACATTAATATTCCTGCGGTTTATTCAATAGCTTAGCATAGACAAATAATAATGACCTATTAAAAAATCAGCGCGCATATTTATTTTTTATGTTTGAAAACAGAACGGCGACTTCTGTTGACAGTTCTCCACGTCACCCAAATGAACCTCTCTTCATGACTTGATAACCAATCTATCGTTTATTTATACTCCTTTAAGGTGGAAGCTCACATCTGGCCCGCGAAATTCTAATTTTCTTACGTTTTTGGCAATTTGCAGGCCAGTGCAAATGAACTTGGAGGGTTGTATTGATAATTTTGATGGTTATAATTCGGTAACTTCATACGTCTTACAGTCGCAAATCAAATTTTCATAAACATACAACCAAGCACTGGCCTGCAAATTGCCAAAAACGTAAGAAAATTAGAATTTCGCGGGCCAGATGTGAGCTTCCACCTTAATAAGCGAAACGTTACGTGTAATGAATTTAATGCTCCATCGTATCTATTTGCTTACGAAACCGTAGTATAAAATTGTGCTTTCCCAAAGGTAATTTCTTGTTTTCGGATAATACACGGGCGTATATAAGTCAATTATACATTCAATATTAGTGCTAAGTATGCCCCGTGTATTCCCGCGTGGTCTCTGCGACATCGACACGGTCACATCCATTTGTCAAGTTTTAACGATTGCCGTGGTGCAGTTTCTTACTCTTAATTTTTTTTTAATCTAACAGGTAACTATAATTCACGGTCAATATTTTGCAATTATTTCTAAATAGAGTAGGTATAAATTTAATTATTCTAATGCGTTTTGTTCCGATTTCCAATGCGACAAGAGGGTGCCCAAAAAATAAAAAAAACAACTAGTAGGCTAAAAGTACCTAAGTCAGATTTATCAATAATTCATAAAATTAGAATTTCAAATCGACAAAAAAGTAGATATTGATTAAGAAAAAAATGCAATTAAAGATTAAAGAAAATTGATTTCCAAATTAAGACAAAAAAATTAAAAGTATGGATTGCCAATGTTTGTTAACATTAGAAATTTAAATAAAAATAAATTAAATGAAAAGGCAAAGAGTTGGACTAAACTTTTTTAGATGCGTTCCTTTACGCGAAAAATGTAGGTAGGTACTTTGTAACCTATTTGCGTAAAATGTCTGGAGTCTGGATGGGAGTGATCTAGACCCAGACAGTTGGCGCACACCGTGTTGGGTTCACTGCACTGCTCGATGGACTGCGTCAGTCTGGACTCGAGAAACTTTCAACTTCCAATGTTTTTATACCCGCCGTTAATTAGATGCCGTTTAACTCTCAAACTTGTCAACTTAACGGACCAATTTGAATTTCGAATGACGACTAGTAGACCGCAAATTTTATTCAATTGAATTCCATGTGTAGGATTTTGGCTTTGATCACGTCGATTTATTTGTTTTGGAAACTACGCCGTAAAATTGTTTCCTCCAAATAACTGATATTTTAATGCTAGGTACCTACTAAGAAAGAATGTGTTACACTCAAAAGCCATGGCTAACAATCATTAAAATTTAACTCCTTCACTAATCATGCTCACAGGGAAATATTGTCAAAAAGGCGGAATTTTAACAGCTCCTATTATCTTCTCTTCAACACCGTAAATTAAACTGGTCGGTAGGTACGAAGATCGGATCAGTCCGTGGACTGGTGGCGCAACGTTTTTGATTCCAAATTAGTCGCGTGAGCGGTCGGCCGACCAGTTGCTCGATTACAATCTGTTTTCTTTGTCCGTAACGCAACACTCGGAGCGATCCACGGACGAGTCGCGCCTCCGCTAGTGACATCTGTGAATCGGTTCAAGCGACAATCTTTATGAAAACTGCTATGTGTGTCTCCAAAGATGCTTTGCCACTGGCTACCCCACGGTTTACGGGATCCGAATAGGGAGCCAGGTGCGTTTTTATTTTTATTCCAGAATAGGGACACTGAATATCCGACTCGGAAATTAATTTGCATCGCAATGTCGGAAAGTTGAGTCGTTTAGTTATGATCTCGATTAGAATAAATCGGACGGAAACAACATGTTTTTGTTTGTCGACAATAAACAAAGTAAATGCGCAACATGTTGTCCTATTTGTTTGAGATAGACGTACCTACCTACGCTTTTTAAAATGATAATGTGTACATTGGAACGTAATTTACTGCGGTACTCAGAGACATTTAATGATTACTTAAGCCGTCACTTAGTAAAGGTTTGACATGCTTTTTTATGACAAAACTGTCAAAACCGTTACTTAGTGATGGCCTAAGTAATCACTAAAGCTCTCTGAGTGCGGCAGTTAATGTACCTAAGTAATTAGCGGGTAGGTAATGAATAATATCGGATTAAGTTCATCATCAATTCATTATTAAGATCATCTATGAATGATTTTATTATTAGTTAAATCAAAGCCAAACATGAAGCTGAAAATAGGTTTAAGTACTATGGTGGACATAAGTAGTTTTGAATGTGTTATTGATTCCGTCCTTTGATAACTTCCATGATAATTTGTAAAATATCATTCGAGATTAGTGTGAGTGAAGATAATCTTAAGATTATAAAAATAATAATAATATTGAAAAATAAACGTTTAAAAGGTTTCTGTTTTATTCACATTACTTATTCTGATTTTTATTTTGTTTTAAATCGTTATTAAGATTTTCCTTGGTATTGCATTACTTACATACAATACGGTCAAGTATTTTTGTATAGAGTGAAGTTTAAGAAAAGCTTAAAGTTGTGTCTTGAATATTCGATTACCCAATGGACTTACTTTATTATTTCATTCAATTTCACCGAAAAACCGATGCTCACTAACTAGGGCGCCATATTCTATTCAGACAGATTACGCGAAAGTAGTTCGAATTCCGAACGCTCGGTGGTGTCGTAAGTTTACGCGACCACGCCAACTAGAGCTCCGGCAAATTAGTCGACGTCCTCCGCTCGGCAAGTTTCCCTCAGCGTGGAGAGGGACGTCGCGGGTCCACGCCAACCGGTGATCGACTAAGTACCTTTCACGATCTTGAGGCGCGTCACTTTCCCCGCTCTAGTGAGTTTTTTCGAACGTAACAACATCACGATTACATCAATATCGCATGCGGATCGTTCCGCGTGTAAACTGCACCTGTGAATCGGAACGTACCGGCCGCTGCAGGCTGGCTGTATACCGTGCTGCCTCTGCTTATTGTTTACTTGTTGACATTGACAGCTGAGATTAATAGCGGCCATCTTTGAACTAATGGCGCGCTCATTATTACGTGACGAGTGAATAAAAAATGTAACGAATGTTATTTTCTATTTGCACTGCTATTAATTAGGTAAGGTAACATGGTCGACATTACGAGCCCCCGGGGCGACGGCGACGCAGCGATTAATAAAGTTTTCGTCGTTTTTATTTTATTTTATAGTGTCATTTTTGTAATGGTAGTTAAATCTAGTACGCATGTTTAAAAAAATATATACGGTACTCTGTATAAAGAATTGAACATATAACTAATCTATTTGAGCTCTTCAAAATCTTCGGTTTATTCTCATGAATCATTTTAATCACACAGTAGAGAAGAAAAGGAAACACAGTATGAGTATAGTAAGTAGGTAAATCAACCTTATTATAATATTTATTAAATCATTTTAGTTTCTTTTTAAATTACCATTTTTACAGACAAGCCCTTGAATCACTTTTTAGAGACTCCATTATCTCTGCCTTGGCAGTAGGTAACCTGACAAATCTTAAAATATATGAAAAATTCACGGTTCGTAGGAATAATCGTTTTAAAATCTTTACAGCAATTAAGTAAAATTATATTACATAAATCAACAGTTTATGTACAATTAACAGTTTAATCAGTAGGTATAACCGGGACGTAGGCAAAAGGGCGGCCTCTACACTTTTTTTTTGTATTACACAAAAAATAACCATAAAGATCAGTCGTTATGTTTACTTTGGTTTGACTGTCTTAACCGAAGCGAAAGAGATAGCCAGAAAATGTGATAGTAACTTGCATAGCTACTTATTAATTGCGTATTTTTTTACTTTGTCCACTAAACACTAAATTTTTTAAAATTAAACTTATTTTATTAGTATTTTTTTTTGTTTACATTTTTTAGTTTATAGTCAATTGGATTTACTCACTAACGGCCGAATACTGCAACGCTACTCAATTTTAAGTTGCCCCTAAATCTCGTTCTGTCTCTTTTACTTTAGTACAGAGCGACCGAGACAGCACTAGATTGGAGGGTTACTTATATTTGAGTGGCGTTTCAGTATTCGGCCGTTAGCATACTGATACAGTGTATCCATTTTTTGATAACTACGTACCTACTTAGCAACGACTAATGACGGAGTGCCGAGGTGGGAATTTTTCGTAGACATGATAAATCAATTCATGGGTGCCGAGATGGGACTAAACCAAATCTTCAATACGTTCCATTTTTGATAATATACCAGGTGTTCAAGAATAACAGGATGTTTAATACTTTTTCTTCGCGAATCTAAGTAACAATAGGTTGGATAAAAGTACGCCATGTAAGTAAAGAAAGCATAGTGACAGAGTTACGTGGTGGGTCGCCGTTAGCGTCAGCAATGATGGATGACGCATGGCACGCCTGCGGTACAACCGTACAACGAAACGTAGACCTACACTTGATAGCCGCTTTCGAAACTATATTATCATGAGGCCGTATGGATACCGTCTACTAGCACCATTATGGGATTTTTTCATTTTATATCTAAATAAGTATCTAATAGATAAGTACAGGAATCCGATTTCCATTCAGATTTTGACTAATAAAATCTGGCAAGATTCAACATTTTAAATCAATAAAAACTAAATAAAATATTTGGAAAAGGATTCATTACGTTAAAAAGAATACTTAAATGGTTTCTGTACTTCGATCTTAATCGTTAATAATCGACTTGACTACGTACCTCTAAATACCTTTACATAAGTAAGTAGACAAACAGTAAGTACAGTAGGGTAGCAGCAACGGACCTACTAACAAGTTTCCTTATACGTTTTATTGTCTTGATAATTTTCGAGAAAGATTGTTCGCGCCAAACAAATTTGGTCTATTTGGCCTACATTTACCGCAATCTGTACCAATGTAGGTACGTTCACACAGCAGATTTGTGTTCAACTGTTTACAATAAGTATACATACATATCGCCTCGACGCAATACCTGAAACTATCCGGCTTTCAGGGATTTAATCCTTAGAGCATAAAACGAGGTACAATATTATACGTCATCTGTGGTCGGACTATCGACTGTCGGAACCAATAATCGAACCGTCAAAAAGCGCCATAACAATTCTCCCGGTTTATAAAATACTATTAAACTAAATACCTCTTAGACTATTTACGAACATGATTTTGCAACGTACAAGCTTCGAGATTTTGTGAATTAATTATTTAATGAGAACTGAGGCTTCATTATCAACAGCCTATTAATGTTCCCACTGCTGGGACACAGGCCTCCTCTCTTTTTTTTGAGTGGGAATGGGATATAATCTACCATGCGGGCCCAGTGCGGATTGGTAGATGTCAACTGAGGCTTAATTTCATTCACCTAGGTTTTTAAATTTTTCGGAGAATTTACGTTATATAAATTATCGACTTAGATTATGATAAGATGGGACTCTGTATCCTAATTAGGTATATCTATCCTTAGTTGTTTTTCCCTCGTTTGATTCTAAAAGATCGTATTTTCAAAAAACGATCGAACGATCGTATTTTTAAAATAAGATCTTTTATTGAAGAACAAGACATATTTTTGTGTTCTCCATAAAAGCATATCATTGGATATTACGAAGTCTGATTAAAAGGTGTTGTAAATTCTTTGTGAATATTCAAGTAGGTTGATAAATAGGTGAAAGCTCGATGTAAAAAGTGGTGGTAATCAATAAATGTGCCGGATAGTTATTAGGTACGGCTGGCAAGTTGGCTTATTATTTTTTTAAGTCAACCTTGCGATACGCCACGCTATCAAGCGTCCAAGCCAACTAAACAAGTTTATTACCAATTTATAAACTTATCTTGCTAAATATAAACTCTATTTTACAGTAGCATTTTGAGAAATTAAGACACATTAAACAATGCCATTATTTACATTATTCATAAATTGTTTTAAGGATAAAAAATTTGAAGGCTAATTAATTAGGATACAATGTACAACGAGACGCCGAAATCGATTCAAAGATGTTGGATCCGATTCACAATATTCATCGCGTAAATCGAGCATTCTATTTGTTTGAACTCGAGTTTCAACGTAGGAGAGCATATCGTACGAATTCCATTCAGCCGAGCCGCGCTGACGAAATAATGTAATAACATATGAATTCAAACACGCACGATAATGTACTCTATTCCTCTGTGATAAAGATGTATTGTAAGTATTTGTATAGTTTATCGCAGCACGGGCGTATATCGAAAACGCACCAAGCTTCTATTTTTAAAATCGATGCGGTGACCGAAGTGGGACATTTGTATAGCTTTTTCAATTAGGGAACAGTTAGAGACGCTGCGGTTACAAAACGTCATAAGTTTCGCTCTTATTCTTATTTTGAACGCTTTATTTCTGTCGGTAAAATTTAATTGCATTATAAACAAGATTGTGCTCTATAAATATAACTTCTGGTCGAATTACACCGAAATTAATTGAACATTATGGAAAATAAATCTGTGAAAAACACTTTAACACATCTTCACTTACAAAAGTCGAAATAAACAATGCTGAATAAAATATAGGTTGATTTTAAATTAGTATAAACGAAGTGGTTTTTATCCACATGAGAGTTTCACGATCGCACTTTTAAAACACCAATGATGATGTTAATTTAAACGATATTGCCGCGTTATGTGAAAAGATGGCGGATTGCCAAAGGGATTTACCATGAACCGCGCTTTGTTGTGAGATTTGTGTAAGCTTTGGTAACAAAATGTTAGTATATGGTAAATTAGCTCTCTCTTTGTTACATATTTCATTTGTAAAAGAATATCCAAACGTAGATGAACTTTAATAAGTTAATTTACGTTTGGATATTTTTTTACAATTTTAAATTACTTACTTATCAAAACATTGTCATTTAGCATGAGGTTCTTGGTTCATACACTACCGTACTCTACGGGATTTACAGGTGTGGTGTTTTGTTACTTTACGGTGTATAAAAACCCTATTGCAGGTTATTATAAAGGTTAGCCCTTCTCGCATAATGTTAGAATACGTACCTGTTACTGTAGGCACAAGTAGTATCTAACCAAACGCTTTCTCCGTCGCTCGCGGTGCGTTCAAGCGTGGGTAATATCATCGCTGCCTACACTGTACCTCCATTGTTTTCTTACTTCATCGTCTTTTTATATGAATTACAAATTGCCAGTGTGCTATTGAATGTATTACATTTCGATTTAAGTATGGCTGGGAAAGGCACGAATCTTCGATAAAACATATACTACCTACTTTTTGTTTCGTGTTTCTTATTGAATCATCCTTGATTAATTGCTGTGTCGACAAACTCCAGATTGTTTCATTAAAATTTAGACTTCACAGTCGCATTTTCAATTGAAAGATGGACTCAATAAAACCACGAAGTACTTACTTAAGTAAGTTGGATATTTCAAGAGCTGAAGTTAGTTCAGACGGTAAAAAACTTGATAGTTCAAAGAAACTCGGTTTGTGTCGGTTTTCCTCATATCAAAAAGGTCGAAGCGATCAATCGGATCAACGAAACACTTGTGAATCGTAATTTGTGAAATATAAAGAAAACGGGGTGTCTAAAATGGCCACTTCAGCAGATCATAATATGAATTGCATTAAAAAGCGTAAAATGGATCTTTCATATTAGTAACTGTGTTTGTGACCATTTAGGTCAACAGATCATAGGGGATCGAACTGAGTCAAAAAACAATGATTCTAATTAGTCCGTCAGTTAGATTATCATAAAATATTGGATACGTGTTTTTTGTTTTATCAAATTAATCAAAATTGACGAAGATAGGATGTGGTTGTAACGTCATTTGTAGGTAAAAAATGTACTATCATAATTATGACGTTTTCGAAGAGTTCACGAGATTTCGAAGCACTGTATTGACTTCATTTTTTGTTTATGTGAAAAAAGAAAAAATACGTCTCCAATATTTTTTGGAAATCTATCTGACGGACTAATTAGTTTTTTTTGTCCGATCCCCTATTACTTATAGGAAAATAATATGAATTGCGTTAAAACTCCTCAAATGGTCACAGACATATTATGATCTGCTGAAGTGGTCATTTTAGACCCCCGGGCTGTTTTAGTTTCGAACGAAATAACAATTTCAAGCGTGTAACTGTTTTGTTGACACCTCAAAAAATAATAGAAAGAAATGACCTACGTCATTAAAGTCTAAAAAAACGGAATGAATAAAATCATTTCTGTCACAATTACCTACTTACCTACATTAAATATGCCTGTTACGTTCCGGTAGACTAAGAAAACGAAAAAATAATGTATACTGTCAGACTGAAACACAACAAAATATCGAACTATAATACAAATCAATTTAGCTTAGCACCAACATTATCATGATTAGATAAACAATGAACGATAAGTTAAAATCCACGGCAAAGTGACTAGGACAGTGATACAGTTATAAGTATATGAATGTCACCGTAAAATAGGGGATCGGACAAAAAAAAACTAATTAGTCCGTCAGATAGATTTCCAAAAAATATTGGACACGTATTTTTTCTTTTTTTTACATAAACAATAAATGAAGTCGATACAGTGCTTCAAAAACTCGTGAACTCTTCGAAAACGTCACATGATAGTACATTTTTTACCTACAAATGACGTCACAACCCCCCCACTCATGATTTTTGACGCGTCTTATCTTCGTCAATTTTTATTAATTTGATAAAGCAAATTGTAAACTGTCGAAAGATTGTGAACCGTAACACACTGCTTACAATTTAACGCATTATTTTTCAATTTATAATCTATCGGAGAAGTAACAGTTAATGTAAGTAAGTAGGTACACGAATACTCTATAATTTTTTCTAGTAGGTACCTGTAATTATTAGTTTACAAGTACTCTTTAACAAGTACTAAATACAATCAGTGACAATCGGTTCCGATTACAGGAACACTAAGCGAAACGGTGAGAGCCCTAAGCAGGTAATGCCATTCACAGCGTGGTCAATCAACTTGATACTGCATAACGTATGTCGACTGACTCATTATCAGTACCTACTGTCATTGTTTAGATATACATTGTATTCATAACTCTTGAGTAGGTACGGTCCTTTCACAGTGATTTTACCTCTAGCAATTTATTATTCAGTTGGTAAACCTGACGTTTAAATTATTCACCTGTATGTACTGTCTTCTGTCTGACCTTTCGTTGGCCAACTAAAATTTAGAGGTTTTCCCATCTGAGCACCAATCAATATATATTTTGACGTGGTGCTCTAATGGGAACAATAAAAACATATTTAATTTTATTCCCATCTGAGCACCTAATAGTTGTTAGTGATGGGGTGTATAATAAAAGTAATCGATAATAATTTTACTAAAGTTCCACTAACTACCAGGAGAACAGAAACATTAGGAGGTATTGGAAATTGAAATCTTAAAATCAAATATGCCTTTAAAAAAAAAAATTGTTAAATTAGGTTTTCTAATGGTACCTCCAATATATTTCTGGGCTCCAGATACTTTGTGAGACTTTACTGTCCTTGTTTCCCATGTCCAACAAAAAAAAAACTGCATGGTATTAGAAAGGCACATACATTTGATTCTAAGATTCCAATTTCTATTACCTCCTAATGTTTCTGTTCTCCTGGTAGTTTGTGGAACTTTACTAAAATTATAATATTATCGATTACTTTTAGCATACATCAATTAATCACTAGCAGCTACCAAATCGTAGGTGCTCAGATGGGAATAAAATTAAATATTTTTATTGTTCCCATTAGAGCACCACGTCAAAATATTGATTGGTGCTCGGATGGGAATACTTAGCTTTGGTGCTCTAAAAATCGGTGCTCAGAAAATTTATACATTTTAAAATGGAAGGAATCATTTTTACCACGCTATTTAGCCAACATGTTAGCTAACTTTTCATTAACTATGTAAAGAAAACAAGGAAATAATTCTTGTTTGATATTCATGTATTCAATTTGTATATTTCTATTTAAATATAAGTAAAACTATTATAGAGGACCGCCGTAGTCGCATGCCACTGATACCTGATGCTCCTTCATGGCGTTTTCATTGATACAGAAGTCAAGGTGGCATGCGACTGACCTCTATAATAATTTTACTTATATGTATTTAAATAGAAATATAAAAATTCAATATATGAATATCAGACAAGAATAATTTTCTTGTTTGCTACTTTTAAGACCGCGGTTTGTAGTCGGGTTTTAGTTTTTAAAATATTTTTTTTATTTGAATTTTATTTTAGTGTTATTTAATAAATCTGTTATAATTATATTACTTTCATGATGTAAAAATCTACCAAATGTTGGTTTGCTATTTAAATAGTACGAGTAAATAGCAGACTAGACCGCGAGAACTTTTTGACCGCATTCTAAACGTGTATGTTGACTAAAACTATAATATAACATACATATTTGTAATGTGCTCGCCAAGACCTCTCATTTGATACCAAACATGTTATGATTATCTCAATATAATTTTTTTGAGCTTAGAATTTGACATTTAAATTCCGTCATAAAAATAATTGTTAAAATTTATATAGCCTATGTCACCCGGGCTATTCTTACGAATCTATTGACACTTCATTTATTAAAATACCTTCAGTAGTCTAGGCGCTACGGTGGAACATACAAACATACATACATACATAGACTGCCAAAATCATTACCCTTCCTTTTAGCTTCGCCGTAGTCAGGTAAAAAGGACTATAGAACATGCTTCAGATTTTTTTTTCACTTGTTGATAAGTTTGCCAACTTGTGATTTATATTTAAAAATGTAAATACAGGGGAATTATTTAAGCCACAGGCTAGCCAACCTAATAGCCAAAGGCAAATTAAATCCGAAAGGGTATTACAAGGTACCTGCTACTAGGGGTGACCCGATTCGTTCTTTGTCTATGATTGATCATTGCGTGATCAGTTGCAATCGTCTAACAGATTGCTGTAATTCGAAACAGGTCGAATGGTATTCTGTGGTAAGGGTATCGGGTTTTATGAAAAATTGTTTTCCAATATTCTTTATTTGAATTTGTTTCAATGTAAATAACCTATTTTCGACAAACAAAATGGTAAAGGTTTTATTCCAGTGCAAATATGAAGTAAAAAATATGAAAAAAAGCTAAGTTCCTCTAAGTTCTCATAAGCAGTCGCGTGCAAGAGAAATAAGGGCCGTATCACGTCCCCGACTCCCACATTGAAGCCATTTAATTTAAGACCAAAATGTTTTCACGCATCAACCCAGAGTCCCTGACAGATGTGTAACGTGGAGTGACATGTGAATGTAAGCGAAGTCAGCGCTTTTTTCATTCATATTTTAAACTAGACTGTATTCATGTATTGTTGATCGAAAACTTGGTAGTGTTTTGTGAAGCGCTGTGCGCTGCGGTGCAAGGGACCGCGGGCCGCATGCCCGGACCGTTATGCGAACATATCTACTGAGTACCGACTGTGAACGAAGTTTAATGACTGAATGCGCAACGCGAGCGTGAATTTTGCTCCACGGAATTTCACTGCTATTCTTGCGAAGTTTTTTAAACGAAAACTTTTTCAGAGGAATCTTTGAAAGGCCGTTTATTGGCAATCAGCGAATTAGTGAAACATCAAATCGTCAATGTTTATAACAATAGCGAAGGTAAACCGATTTACACTTTTTATTGAATCAAGTTAGCCACGACTCCTTTGACACAGTTAAGTATTTTTAATAGAAATTAGTAATGGTCACTTATCAACTTGTTAGTTTCATTATTGTACTGAATATTTCTCACTCTAATCCGTTTTTTCCTATTATTTTTAATAAATGTTTTATTGTAAAGCCTACTCTTGTATTGCAACATAAGGTTGTATAAATAACTGTATTACCGTTAGCTTCACTAGAACAGTTGAACACACGCCGTTCAACTGTTCACTGATAAAGTTACCTTCTGTCTCCTTTTGCTTCATTGTTACTTGAGATATTCAATTAAAACAGCAATCGATCATTTTTCCCTTATTGATTAAAAAAAGCCGAACACTGCCGGCACCGCTGCACAGAGTTTTACAAAAAAGTATACTTTTATTCTTATTGTAACATTTCTGTAAACAAACATTATACAACCTTGAAACGATCAACAACAATACTGATAAATTCTTTCTCTATTTATGTTACCTTCAGTTAAGCTACCACGTAAAGAATATAATTATAATATGACACAATTAATCGACTTAAGACAGACAATCGGATCGTTATCTATAGTATGGCTTGTTGAAACTGCATGGAGAGCGTTGTCCGACCCTTATCTTATCGTTCACTAGATAACGTGCCACAAAAACTTGTGTATATGAGCGTCCAATCGTTTTTTCCATCTCAACAGAAACCAGTGATATTTCTGTCGATAATTTCATGATATTAATCCGCAAAAATGTCGAACATATCGGTGACATTTAACTCGGTTATCAAGCAAGGACGCAGAATTATTCTGCAAAATATAAATACAGCATCAATATAAACTAGCTAATTAGTAATTACACGGTTATAAAATCATTTTCTGTTCCTGCTAGCGACAAGTGAGATCCATTTGCGGTTTTCAAGCGTCCACTCCGCTAAATTAGTAGATGAAAAAAATCCTTTCATGAAAAGCGAGATGAAAACACAAACCTACATAAATGTTAGTTTCTTGTTGCTCTAATGCAAAGTGTATATATTTGTCACTTTTCTTGAGATTGCGGTGTTGATTAGATTTTTAAATGCTTTCGCTTGATGGAATGATTTTTGTTAGACATTTACTAAGCGGAAATGGGATATTTTTTTGTCTGATACAGAAATAGGACAGGTGGAGTGTTTAATATTATACTGCACATCGTATTTTGCACGGAGAAATTAATATTCTTCTGCTATTATATACTTATTCATATAAAAGGGGTAACTTTCTTTCAAAGTCTAGTTCTATTTATAGAAATACTTATGGTTCTACTTAAACACCGTTCAATCTTCGATTTAATCAGAATCCAGCTCCAGAAATCAAATAATTATAAATAATGATTATGTTGTGTCAACAGGACACTACAGTATCTTTTTTATCCAAACACGACGTTTTCGCGAGCAAAGCCGGTTCCTGGGCTAGTATTAATACTTAGGAGGGACAAAGACAGACGAAGTAATTAATCAAAACGACAAGTATTTTCGTCTCGAAACGTTTATATCACAGCTCTCCCATAGACTATTTAATTTAGAAGGTTTGAATCGTATTACATATGGTTCAAGTAGACAGATTAGATGTATTCTCAAGGTCTGGATAGGCCCAGACGGCCTTGGAATCTGTGCGTGGGACGAAGTTAATACTTTTCTATCAAACGTTGTAGAAACAAAGTTACATAATTTATTTATTATTTTAAACATCTGGGGTACATACCTGATTGAAAAAAAGATCCAAAAATCTTTTTTTCAACAAATATATTCAGGGAATTTAGGTAAAACTTATTTTGCTTTATATTTCTGGCAATGCCTCCATGATGTGAAAATGATGAGGACGTAAATACAGCTATCCTTTCTTATCTTTGTATAAGTTTCTAAACTTATCCGTGTTGTAAGAGCCCTATCCGTTTAATATTCATGCAACACGCGCCGTAGTAATTATTAAGTAAGTCGATAAACTTACGCGTTTATACTGAATATATCTTCATAATTAACTTAAAATGTAATTAGGGCAGGCGTAAATGTAAGCATTGTTCTTTTGCACTATGAAAATGGAGAGAGTACTTCAACTTCTAAAAAAGGTATTAATACATAAATATATTAAAATACAACTCATTTAATTTTATAATGACGCTTTTGCCTCATATAAAGCGTAACTAATAAATAACTTGCCTTATTCACACGTGTATGTTTACGTGCCTAATTTGGGTTCTACATATTTCTAACCTCGAGAGAGTCAGAATTCAGTGCCGCATAAAATCAATACACATACAATACACCATAATTCGATTGTAGATGGTTAACAACCACAATCCCTTACAATTATTTATTTGAAAAAATTTACCCTTCGCATTATTCGTATCCCGCAAGCGGTGCACGGCAATATGGAACATAATAAGCTATATATAAAGAGTTTTATTGCGGGACGAGGAAGTAATTTCGCGCCAAAATTAGGGGCACATTTTACTGGCCCCTGCGTAACTTGGAAGTTTGCCTTCGAGGGGATACGGCGCCATCTAGTGACAGAAGTTGCTCGATTAATTACATCTTTCACCCCTTACCGAAATCGAATGCGTTGAAATTACAGAATAGGGTCGTTTAACAGCATCATTCTGTTTATGGATTGAGATTGATAATGGACGCTGATTTTTTTAATTATTTCTTATAACTTTTACAAAAAAAAAACACAAGATAACAAAATCATGTGACATTAAAATGAGCACATAATATTACGCAGAGCAAATTTATTTACTTCGGCCTGGATTTATATCCTTCGCTACATAAATATAGCTAAAAGTACTGACTGCACAATGAATATTGTAACTGTAGCGATTTTTAGCCCTGAAAGAGCTTAAAATATTCAGCGCAAAGCGGTATCTAGGCACTCGCGAGACCGAATCAACTTTTTTTACAATATGTTGCTAGTTTGGTAGAACTTAGAACCAACTCATACGTTCTGTAGAACGCGTGTTTCTGTGTTGTACACTTGTCTCGTTACATTTTTTGAACAATAAAACATAAATAATGTCAGTAACATGGAGCGCATAAGAGAAACTCCGGCTGGCTCATTAAAATGTAAATTGAAGCTGTATTTGCTGGTAATATGTAATCTAACTTTATTTACTAAAGTACGAAACCTCGGGAGAATCGAATGTATTGAGTAATTCTGGATTAGCACTTGTTTTATAATTTGAGAAGTTCATGGACTTTTAATCGAATCAAAATAAGAAATGAAATACATCCCTTTACAATAATTATATTCTTTTAAATTAATTTTGATAGTAGTGTAAACAAATTGACGTTTTACTAAAACAACGAAATACAGCAAGGAAACCACCTAAGATAAGTTCGAAAGGAACACCTATTTGCTTTTGATTTTGTTATTCATTTGGTAGGCCGAGGTCGCAGGGTGTGGATCCACCCCACCCTGTAGGTTTACCAAAAATTTTCGTGTGAAATTTTACCCCCGCGATGTTTTACCCCCACTCACTGCTGTTAGGATTATGCCGCTGTCTCGAAACATTATGGCACTTGCGTTCTTTTATATTATTGTGCATTATTTTACGTATTGTTATGAAATGATATTTGACGTAAATGCACTCAGGTGGAATACGTCACACGTTATGTTTTACATTCATACTGTATTGATTGGCTTGTTCGAAATTTTACTCGCGTCAGTCACATTTTTCTTTGTTTGTATCCTATCAACAACTTTAAGTACGGTGTTAAAGTAAAAGTGTTTAATTACGGATTATCACGACCGTGATTATTAAACGACCGAAATCCGGACCTGTCCGAGCGCGTCCGGTTCTTTGGTTACTGCACTAGTACCCCTCCCCCGCACCGAAGAGCGCGGCATGATCGCCGTCCGACTGCCCTGCCCGTAGCTTTGCCCGCCGTGCATTACCCGTTGCCCATCAAAATACCGCAACATTCTCGCAGCCCGCTTAATTCCGCGTAAAATCAGCACAATCCTCGCCTACTTTACGTCTTTTGCGCCGGTTCCAAATGTCAACAAGATAATGACCGCCAATAACGAAAGAAAGTGAATGAGCGTTCGTTTATTTTTCACGAAACTAAAACGATTTGCGACGTTGAAACGGTTTGAACAACGTGGGAGGTGGCAGAGCAAATCATTCACATAATGGGGAGCTAATTGAACCGCTCTAAGCTTCCAAAGAACTGAAAGCCGCAACTGAAAGCAAGTTAGATAAACTACAAGGTCGCTAACAGCTTGTTACGGCACTATGTGACGTCATCATTACGCGTTTGACATTTCACATTTTCGTCAGAACTTTAGTGGAGTATACAACATTGCGCTTTACTACATGGTAATACGAATTTACTTCTGTCTCTCTCATTAAAGGCGGCAGGCGGTTCTATACCGATCTCACAATAAACCTCTCGAACATTGTAGATTACTTATTGCACGAGTAAAAAATTCAGTTAACGATGAATGCCGACGCCGATTGTCGCTAGAGGTCGACCCACTTTTAAGTAAGCATTTTGTAGGTCGTTTATCGTGGTCATTTCCCCGGCGCGGCGGCGTGACACAGTCATGTAAACAAAAGGCAGTAGTTCAGGATCACGCACCGTAGCTACGCATTATTTTAAATAATAAAGAATAGTTTAGTTGCTTCGCCCTGTATTGGTAAACTAAAGTATATTGTTCTATCCTGTCTTCTTTTCTTCTTCGTCTCGAATCGATGACACAGATTTTGTCCGACCAGTTCATAGCAACCTGGACCACTCTCATCTGTTTCATTTATGTTCTAGAGGGTGCAGAACTCTACCGGACGAGCAAAAATGGAGTTGTGGCATACACTTTATTTTCTTGTTGCATAAGGATTACTTATTATGGTATATGGTAATTGGTACGTCGAAAAAAAAATCTCATATAAATTCGTTGGCCTAATAATCTTATTGCTGAGCACTAACAACTACTACCTCGAAACCTAGAAAATACAGTTACGTCTAGATTAACTAACACTATTGGTATTACATAGGAAGTCGGGGACGGTAGTAGTGGAATCAGTAATAGTGTTACGAATGACATTCACACCCACGCTTCTCTATTTTGACGATTCTATTTTTAACTATCCTACCGGCAACTATACAATTTGAACTTTATCACCGTGTATCTCTAAGTATATTAGACATAATTGTTGCGTATAAAAACTTCAGGACTACTAAATAGCTATAGGAAAACAATGTTTTAATCCTTTTTCCTGTGATCTGCCTAGCAATTCATTTTGTTGAAGAGTTTTATGTATTATTGTCACCGTCTTTTTTACGATATTGCTTAATCATTAAGCTTAAAAAAACCCTTGGGGTTCTTAATAGATATAATTACCCCCGATTTAGTGTCATTGTGTTTTTCCCAGAATCTATACCATGTTTTTTCCATTGTAAACGACAGGGCATATGTCAAGGCTGCACGAACTTTAAATACTGTAAAAGAAAACGTGTTGTGACAAAACGTAACGTACCGTACCTACTTACGCACTACGCACCCAGCCTTCGGAACACGACACTTTAACTAAAGCGATATTCAATACTCGTTTGCCGTTTCCTCCTTCATATTGCTGAGTAATTGGACCAGCAACGAATATGCTACATGTACAAGTTGTTGCTCGTTTTGGTAATTGCTTTTCGTAAGTACTGTTGCATTCAAGGTTAGAACTTTTTGAAATGTGTCATTAACCATTTTAATTGTTGATATTGAGACATAAAATATGTTCTAAATTGCGGTGTGTTAAATAATTCGGATATAAATAAGGTGGGGATATAACACAGTGGAAGTATAATGCCGAAACAGTTCTACACTGATCATAATGCATGTTGTTTAACTTCAAGAGCTGCCGGACAGAAATCTAATCTTTATGGAATAATGTCATCATTCAAATTCCATTCGCTATAAAGATTTTTATTGTCAAAATAAACAAAACTAATTGCCAAATGATTGTTTTGAGCTTTCTATTTCCCAAAGTCAAAAGGACAGCTTTAGTTAAAGTTTCTTTGTACAATGAAGAGACCGATGCGAAGATGATATCATCGAATGAATTATAGCTTACGGTACCATACCTCACACACATCGATGTTGAGCTATTAGAGTATTATGCTTGATTTAGTTCGTTCACAATATAACTGGATATGTACTTATTCAACTAAATTGACGATTTAGATACAGATGAAGTTAAATGAGGTCATTTGAAGATAGGATCTAGAACATTTGATTCCAAAATAGAAGGTACTGAACAACTAGTAATGTAATAAAATTAATAATCCAAAGAAGATCCAATATCCCGAACGGTCAAAAAAGCTACTAAGCTCAAAGCATACTCAAGCACAATAATCACAATGGTACTAAAACCATTTTTATACTAAAGTATGCGCAATTCTGTCCAAATAAGGGCAAAAAGCGTAACATCAACATTGCTAGAAGGGTACGTAACCGATACTCGGACTGTGGGTACTCGAGTACTCGCGTGTTATTACGATATTTATGCGCCGAGCACCGCCGAGGACTGCCGAGTTGCGATCACGTGCATACGTGATACACATCATGAACAGACTTTATATATAGATGTGCATGTGTCTCCATTAACCTCTTTACAGCTACTTTTGAACAAAGAATTTTGTTTTGGTAATAGAATTTTACTTTCATAAGCCTTACGGCTAGTATCACTAGTACACATTTTTTTCAACGTTACAATTTTGTTACAATAAGTGTTACAATTTTCTTTAATGTGTGATTTATGTTCACTATTTCTGTAAACTTTTGTGACATTTTTGTAAACTTTCATCAAAAGTGTATTCTTTTAAATAAAATTGCTTTGTGCATGTAATTAAGTAATTGTTGCACTGTAATTTAATTTTAAGAGTGTTTTATGTTACTATATTCAGTTTAAACAATTGTTCTTATTTCATAAAAATAAATAATGCAGTGTCATTCTTGTAAACTAATTAAGTATCATTTGTAGAAATATTTCCTAATCGGCTTCAAATAGCAAAAGGGGCGGAATTGTTTGTTTGTACACGTGGTAGGGGTGCACACAAAAACGGCTTATCAGATTTATGTGAAACCCATAGTATGGCGATAAGCTATCGTTTCACAGGACCGTATCATAACAATAAAAACATGGAAGAAGTCGTTAAAACTCGGTTCGTGATTTATATGTAATTGTTTATTTATGAAACTTTGGAACAGAAATATAACTACAATTTTTTTTAAGGGCTGGTTAATCAGTCATCATCGTTACATAAATACATAACATTTGTCGAAACAATAAATATATATTTATATTACGGTAGCCATCATTTTACAACATTTGAACGCTTTCTCCTTGTAATTATAATTTAATTTAAATTAGATTTTGGATTGATTTCGTTTTGATTTTGGAATTGATTTTGATTGTTTTATTGTTAAATGTCTCAATTACGTATTTTCAATTTAAGCCCGGAGGCCGGAAGTACCTAATATAAGATTTTTTTCAGCCTAAATGGTACTTCCTAGCATATAGGTATTGTTATTGACATAAGTATTAGTGTAACTATGTTCGTATTTTTTCATCAGAAAAAAAACTGACAATTGATGAATTTGAGGGTTTTAAAATAAATTGTATTTAACTTAAAGGTATGTAAATTAATAAAGTCAAAAGCTATTAAGCTGGTTATTAATAATTCGATATATTATTAAGCTTTCCTATTCATATTTTCAATGGAAATATTCAGAACGCTGTAATTTCGATTGGTATTCGTAAACCCTATTCAAGTTGGCCAAATATTCAGTTTCCGGGAAAATGCGTTTAATGCAGTATTTAATTAAACACAGCATTTATCTATCTGGTTATCACATTAACTGTTGCTTTAAATAAATTAAGGCTCGTTCTGTAAGTATTATGTGGATACAGATTTTATCTAAAAAACTGGCCAAGTGCAAGTCGGACCTGCACATGAAGGATTACGAACTATCGTAGAAGGGAAACCCCCTAATTTGTATTATTTCTTGTGAAATCAGCAACAGAAAAACATATTTTACTATATATCGTTGAAATCAATTTTGGCTGTAAATTTTTATTGCGATCTACAGCATATTTTGTTTAATGAGTTTTCACTCTCTTAGTGTAAAAGTTAGAAGGGGAGCACATTTTACCACTTTGGAAGTGTCTATCTTTGAAACGATTGACTTTGAGAAAAAATGGTTTTAGGAACTTCAATGTAATTTTAGACCTAACTATAGAATATACTTACACCCCACACGATAAGGTTGATGAATTTTTTTTTTTAGTTTCTGTTCTATGAATGGGGAGACCCCCCTTAATCATTTTTTTTTTTTTTCGTAAAACGGTTCACATAATACATCAGTTGAAACTTGGTGGGTACCAAGTTTCAACTGCTTTGTATTAATAGTTTCCGAATAAAGTGGCTGTGACATACGGACGGATAGACAGACGGACAGACAGAAATGACGAATCTATAAGGGTTCCGTTTTAAGCTATTCGGCTACGGAACCCAAAAAACTGTTTTGGTGATTTACTGATTTATCACACTAATATTATAAAGGCGAAAGTTTGTGAGTGTGTATGTTTGTTACTTCTTCACGCCTAAACGGCTCGAGCGATTTCAATAAAATTTGGTATGGAGTTAGCTGACAACCTGGATTAACACAGGATAGTTTTTATCTCGTTTTTAACTTCTTTTGGGATAATTTTCGTGTTGTAGCGGGTGAAGCCGCTGGCAAACTATAAATACTGTGTACCGTGGCGGCTACTATGAATTTTCTGATTAAAAACCCAATAACACTTTGTCCACCCTGAGGATCGAAACCAGGACCTCAAAACAGTCGTGCTTGTGGCCACTAGACAAACGAGGCAAAGGACCTTTTAATAATAAACTTACTACCGCACTTAGAGAGCTTTAATGATTACTTAGGCTATCACTTAGTAATGGTTTTGACAGTTTTGGCATACAAAAATGTCCGTCCTTTACTAAGTGACGGCTTAAGTAATCATTAAATATCTCTAAGTACGGCAGTTAGTAAATACATAAAAATGAAAATAAACTTGCTCAAACATTTCGAACGCAATCAAATTCATAATTCGAACGAAGTTGGAGCGATGTGTTCCATTTGTATAGAACAGTTGCATTCTGTAATTGACTTTACTGATAAACGCAGGCAAGGCCGCCCTGTATTGTGGGCGATAACACACTACCAAGTACCATATGACACAGTAGACATATTAGTATTAACGTACAGTGTTTCAACTAAGAACAGTGATCCGATCTAGCCTATCCGAGGTTTTGCAACACACAGAAAAAAAAAACACGGCGGTAAACGGTTGTCACCAATCCACGGGCCAACCTAAGCACGCATGGCTTAACCTAAAGATCGAACCGACCGGCAGTTATTATTAAGCCAAGCTACTCACGCATTTGATTTTACAAAAAAAAAGGCTTCGTTAGTTCACTGGTTATATTTATACTGTGCATGACTGCAGTTAATGGAAATTTAGTTTTTTTTTACGCTTAGGTATGGGGTTTTACAGGACAACATTTTTTTTTTCTCTTACATTGGTTGTTTGTTTTCTTTTACATTGGTTCTTAATTCAAGTTCAGTACGGTTTGGCACTTGCGTCATGTTTCACTTCTTACCTTCTTTCTTTTCATTGTATTCTTATTGTTTTAACAGAAAAGGTTTTATTTGAGTTGTAATCGTTCTATAGAAAACGACTATAAACGACTATTTTGCGTATTTGGGAATTATTTCGCCAACGCTTTCAGTACCTACAACTCAAATTTGAAAATATGTTTTTGTATGTACATTTATTTCGTCACGAATGGATTTAATAATTGACCACTTAGGTATATGACAAACCATGAAAAATGTCATTGACTCACCGAATATGCACATTTTTGGTTTGGCAGCACGTTTTTGGACGCTTTGAGAACAGGAACTGAAAAATGCGCGAGCGGCATTCGTGATTGCAGTGAATGTTTAAACATTTCAGTTATTTTAGCGTCAGACCGAATAGTTACCTTAATTTACTTGAGAAATTCGTTTTCAATGTTTCAATACTATGTATATTTTTTGTTGAATTTACTCACACTAGGATAAAAGTATCTTCTCTCATTCTTCTAAATTCATCCATTGATTCATAATTTTTGATAGCTAGACCTTAAATGGCTAACCACGACAACACTTAAGTACCGTTATACCACAAAATAAAGAATTTCAAATAAGTTAGTTTTCGGTGTCATGTATTTGAATCAAAAATACAAGTTGGCATCATCTGAACTTCGCGCAAACATGAGTATTGAGTTCTTATCGTGAATAAATAATGTTATTCGAGACGTACGTTTACGAACACGACTGTGCTGACATGCTCGACACTAAGCGCATAGATTACCGCAATGAAGTGATTAATAACAAATAAACACAGTATCATAACATAACATTGTGCTACTGACTTTTCATGAAATAATTCGATCCGTCAGCCCGCACCTGTGATATTGTGTGACCTAGATCTTTGCACATGCTCAGCGACAAATAAGGTTTTTTAATATTCAAGGACATTGTAAAGGTCGCCGGCAACCTTCGAAAAAATTAAAGCGTGTATGAAATTCTTAATTACGTGTATGTAACTCTGGTTAGTAGCTGTTAAATCAATGGTTAATATTGTATGCTTTACCAACAGTTTTAATTACGAAGTAGAAGTTTATGTAAGAGGTGTTTCTCTATCTTTACAATTTGCTCGTTCTATTGACTCTAAAAGATTCTGCTTAAGGTGGAAGCTCACATCTGGCCCGCGAAATTCTAATTTTCTTACGTTTTTGGCAATTTGCAGGCCAGTGCTTGGTTGTATGTTTATGAAAATTTGATTTGCGACTGTAAGACGTATGAAGTTACCGAATTATAACCATCAAAATTATCAATACAACCCTCCAAGTTCATTTTCATGTCAAGATTGATTTTTGCATGTAAAAGTCATTCTTGTCACACGTCTTACAGTCGCAAATCAAATTTTCATAAACATACAACCAAGCACTGGCCTGCAAATTGCCAAAAACGTAAGAAAATTAGAATTTCGCGGGCCAGATGTGAGCTTCCACCTTAACATAAGATCAGACAGATACAATTTCTAAATAGTTCTTCCAATTTCAACCCAAGATAAAAATTAATAGAGCCAAGTAAATTAAAAAGGCGTGACAAATTATTCCCCTTGCACCACTTTATCATCATTTAAAGCTACGTTAACCAAAAAGTAGAAAGACGGCAAAGCAAATTCAATAAATAAATAATGAGCAATATAGTTCGGTCGGCAACACGCGGTAGGGCCGCTCGCCGTGACTGACGGATGACGCGCGCGGAGAGAGCGGCGCGGCCTCCGCCAAGTGACGTCACTAAGGTCGCCGCGCGCTTCCTACATGTCAAAATCGCTCGCTTCAACACGACTGATTCCAAAAATGTACGACTTAAAATGAAAACTCGTGAATTTTGGATTGAATATAAAAAAATAGAAAAACGAAAAGTAAAATGTCGTTGGATTTCTTCTAGATTGAAAATATTGTCATGGCGGATGGCTTATCAATCCTGTAGATTTATCGGAACACCTGGTGATATAAATCTTGGTAGGTATACGTATAAACTGGACCACTACTTCAGTATTGTTTGTGGATTTTACTTATTTTATAGTAGGAACCAATTTTAATTACAACATTATACACAACATAATATATATACATATTCTTTGTACTTACTGAGCCATACATATCACTAAATATGCACGATAGAAAATTCTCTTCTTGTGAAATAATAGGCATTTATTATGATATGAAACAATAGCAACGCCACAGAACACTGAAGGCGATCCTCGTCGTAAAATCATAATAATACACTAGTTCTACATCGCCAATATGGTGCCTACCTTGTACAAAGAGGAATCGAAGCACATTCCTCGAAACATTAATTGATACAGCACATATGAATATTGATGAGATTTCGGTTCGTTTAGCGGAGACGATTCGTTTTCTGCTCGCTTCCAGAATTTTTAATGACAATAACGAAATTACAGTATGACGATCCAATAATACGGCTCTTTACAAAACAAAATGCCCGCAATCAAGCAATAACAATGGTTTAACGTGCCCCGCTTGTTAAACAACGCAAAATGTTCTTTAATAACTACAAGAACTGACCATCTTTATAAAAAAATGTATCGAACTACTTCAGTAACAGTCAAACAATTCACAAAGCAAAACAAAGTTTTTGTTATTACCCGCGGCCTGAACAAGGTCGCCACGCGACCGAAAAAACTTGATCCGCGTTCATTGAAAGCTGACACCCTGATGCCACAATGTCAAGTGGTTGGACCAGCAATGTAACTTGTTTGCGCGAAGAATACGATCGAACCGTACAAAACGCGATTTAATTATGTAGCCTGGCTTAGTATGGAGCTCGTTTTAGCGGAAAGTTAAGTAGAGACTCAAGTCGGCTTTGTCCCTCAAATAATAGCAATTTCTCTGTTTGAGGTCCGTGTAGAAATTGTACTTACCGCTTCCATATTGGCACTTGATATAATTCTTCCTTTGTCAGTTGACATACTGTCTGGTTTAGTGTGGTTGTGCGCAAAGTCGTCACCACCGCGGCGATTGTCAACAAACGCAACGCTGCTACTCAATGAAACGTGATTCGTCTACTTATTAGGCAATTATAAATCTTTATTTTGAATACAATGTCTGTTTGTGGACGTGGGACGGAAAATTACTTTTAAGGAAAATTGCAGCGGTGAAGGTTTCTTTCTCATTTTGGCAGAAATTCGTCATCAACAGTCAACATTTGCGCAGATAACACTAGCATCTTTGAATGAAGCAGTGATGCAAGAATAATAGTCAGCAGCGAAATCTCTAAATTTCTTATACAAGACAATGAAAATGATAAACATAACAAACGTCATAGCTGTATCAATCAATGTTGAATAATTAACAAACGTAGGTATACTCGAACTATCTCGAGTTTACACACATTGTTTGAGCTGTGTCAACTACTTAAAATTTCAAGTTGGTGAGCGGCGTTAAATGTGGAACGAATGCCACTAATACGCTATGCAGAACTGCAGCATGGCGTATAATAAAGATACGTATAAGTTACATACACGCCTACCTAATCTCGTTTGTGGCTGATTGGTCCAACTCGCTCGGAAATCACTAAAATAATACGTCGCGCGGCGTACGCTACTAACGGGCAGGCGCGGGAAACGACGAGAGCTTGCGGGCTGCGATATTGCGAGATCGAGAACTCGGGAAGTCGAGAAACGGGCAACACAACGCCATCGCTTGCCCGCGCTTTGTTGATCAGTTTTTACGTACAGTTTCATGTCGATGAGTTATAGTTATAATTGACGTGGTTTTATGAGTACACACGGCACAGCCATAAACTTTGCGGTGAATTTACTTCGATCCGAATGACTGGACCCTAAAATCAGACCATAATTGAATATAAGACAATGCATTTTAATATAATCTTTTATAACTTTTTTCTGACGGTACGGTACCAGATACTTAAGTTACTTGAGTATTTAAACTTTCTATATAGATTTACCTCAGTAATATGTTTTTATTTTATTTCGTGAATAATAAGACTAAAAACACTGTAAATCAATTTAATCAGCCTTTGGTTTTTCTTTCTTGTCCTATTTTGTCTCAAAATTCTGGAAACCGTATTGATTTTCACTCTGTATATTTTAAATATGTATCATATCTTTTACAAGGTTTTTCTCAATAATTTAAGTTTTAATTTCCTCTTACACATTGAGGATATTTTGTTCTTCACGGTGACATTGATAATAAAGATAAGTAAATGATCTTCCTGCTAAAAGAGACCGGTTTATCACGCGTATAATATTCTAAGGTCTTACTTCACACGGTAAGTAAGTAGGTACCTACACTGATTAATGTATGATTATCATGAACACAAATACAGAAAAATTAAAAATAATTGTATACCTACCTGGAATAATTTTAGCTTGGACATAAATGGATACTGTTATTTTATAAAAAGATAAAGTTATCACTAAATTAACTAACTTGTTACGATTATTCGAAGGCACAGACGTGCAGCTAATTCAACGGTTTACCTAATTTGTTATTATTAAGTAATACTTAAGAAAAAGATCATTAGACAAACTAGCACTTAAATACTACCAAGAAATACGAACCTAATAATTAGTAGGTACAAAACAAAAGAGATTACTGCACTCTTAGAATAGAACTTGATAACAGTTAAGTGTTCACCTTGACTGCCGCTAGATGGCGATGTCTGACCCCGAAACATTAAGATACAATCATGAAACACTTATTTTGTAATGTTCTCGCCACGGATTGGTGACGTTACAACTTGTGTAGGAACTGCAACTAGGGTAACCATCCGTTCGGAATTGTCCGGACATTTTCGGCTTTTTGGTCCTCTTTCCCGACTATGTAATTTGTCTGCATCTCTCAAGGTATGGGGATTTTTAAAGATAATTATATAAAAACTTAAATGATCATCGAGGAAAAAAAGATTGAAAAGTAAAATGCAGGTTTTTCCGCAAACATCCGGTTTTTTGTCAGGACTTTTAAAATTTTGAAATGGTAACCCTAACCGTAACGTATTTTGTGTACTGTAGGTAGATAGATGTGTTGTGAACTTGTGAATGATATCCCAGATGATGCCAGCCAACACAAGGTCCTTTGGCAACGCTTATAAACACGTGCATGACGTTGTATTTAATGCCGTATGTTTATGGGACAAATCAGTGTAATACCTATACAGGAAATGCAAAAGTGACGGAATATGGACAGGAAATATCGATCAAACGTCCTTTAATATGCTTATCTGGTTTTTCTGATCCAAAGTGAATATTATGAATTTTGCCTTTAAAACCGTTTTACGAATTGTAACGTAACTCATAACTATTTTCTTATGGTTATTCTATTAAAGAAGCCATTTTAGGACTCCGGGTCTCTCAAATCACCACCACCAACAAGGGCTAGAAACAATAGACTATCATTATATCTATATAATTTGACATACACTTGGTGCTACTTATTTCATTATAGTGAAATAGATGTCGCAGCAATGCATGTTATATAACTTTTAGTTAGTGTATTACAATACTAAGCTCTACTGTAGAACCACAGATAGGTAAAATTGTAAAGAAACTAAAACCGAGTGCTGGCTGTCTCCGGTCAATAAAGCTCTAATACATGTAATTAGGCTTGTAATGAGCGATCTTATTACTTGATCCATAAATCTTGTCAGTAAAGAGGTAGGTTGTTTATCTACCCATTAGCTACTAACTGGGTTGTGGCTGTCAGATAGGCAGTATACGTAGCTCCGTGTAAAATACTGGTATTCAGCGACATTCGGTTAAACTGCACGCCGACACCAACTTAGTTGGGAAAAGGCTAGGCAGATGATGATATCAATTAAACACACCTTTGGCTGATATCACTGCGTTATTGCTGATAAAAAATCACTTTGTGTAGGCCCTAGAACCTCAGTTGGTAGTCTACAAACGCCACGGACTACTTACTGCCGTACTCAGAGATATTTAATGATTACTTAAATCGTCACTTAGTAAAGGTTTGACATATTATTTTTGTATGACAAAACTGTCAAAACCATTACTAATGTGATGGCCTAAGTAATCATTAAAGCTCTCTGAGTGCGGCAGTTAGTGTATTTTATCTTCAGTCTCATGTTTATTTACCATACTATTGCGCAATCAAATAGTACCTCAGGCCTCCATGAGCGACAAGAGCTACTTATAAAATGATTTATAGCCCCAGTCATCAGCCCATGAGGGTTCTCTTACAAATTGTTTAAAGAATCACATTTATGACTTTAAAAATTAACTGTTCCGAGGCAAAAATATACTTGGAAGTAAATTTACAAAACCTACGTCTGATTCCAAGGTGTGAAACATGAGCTTGGATTTCGTTTCTTCATGTATTGCGTCTTTTCTAAGGCAAAGGAAAGTTCGATGAAGTTCTTTGTTTATTTCGTTAATAAAGAGGAATGGATTGTTAAATGGAAGCCTTTTTATTGTTCCTCTTTTTTACAGAACTCGAATATACGCTAATTGGATGATATTGGTTTCTAGGAATGTTGGGTGTGGAATAGCTATGTTAGAATTTCCTGGTTTTTTAATCGCACATCTAAAAGAAATATGTAATTATTTTTTGATGTCTGAAAGATCTTCACGCTAGAGTGCTGCGGGTGCGGGGGCGTGCGGCGGCGTGTGCCGTGGCGGCGGGTGCGCGGGGCTCCGGGTTGCGGGGCGACGGTTGCGCATTGCATTCGTTGTTCCGTGATTCGGGGTCTCGTGCATTCGTTGTAGCGGTGTGCGTCGTTGCGTGCTTTCGTGCTCGCGGTGCTCGTTGTTGCTGGCATTCGGCGGCGTGTGATTCGGCGTGGTGGCTTTCGGAATGACGTATTGCACTCGTAGATTTGTTTTTATGAATTGTTCTTCTGACATTCAAAAGTGCCTATAAAGGTTTAATTGAAATAAATGCTTTGAGTTTGAGTTTGAGTTTGAGACAGACCGTCATTGAGAAGTTTCTCAATCATATCATTCCACTATGACCAGAACCTATGTGGGTTCTTAGTCATGCTTGAGTGTCCCAAGTGGACATGACAGACCATGGTCACATAAGTCCAACTAATTCTAAAGTAACATTAACGCGGAAGAAAGAACAACATTCCACTAAATACCAGTCTGGCTCATCCAGAAATCAGTTGGGAAACCATAGCCTCACATCAAGGCAAACCTAGTGCCCAGACTTAAAGATAAACAGGAACCCTTCGAACAGAAGGGAATGTGGATTTTTTTACTTGAACTACCACTTTTATTAAGTTCTTTCTGAGCTCCAGAGCTTAACTTTCCAGTTTCCACGGAATATTCCGGAACGTTATTGTTTAGCATCCTTTCATTGTCGGCGTCGACTTGAAGCGACGCAAATGAGTTTATGGCGAGAATTTTGAGCAATTTAATTAACATATTTCATAGTGGGTTATTAGTAAAATTAATATACACTACATAGTTTATGAACTTGATCTGTTTTGATCCGATTTCGGTGAATTTTGTTCTAGTTCATCGTCATCTTTTATTTTAGCTTCACCAGTAGAATTAAAAATCTTTCTCTTTTAGGTGCTCCGTTTTGATGACCTGGTGAAGGTTTCGGGGATCTGCTGACGACGACACTGGGCGTGGGTCTGTGACAACACTTAGGCCATGCCTATGTATGTCCAACAGTGGACGTCTTTCGGCTGAATTGATGATGATAAACATTCGTTCAGTTTTTTTCCGGACATTAGAGATTTTTAAAGATAAATGAGAGCAGGAGAAAATTTCTTTCACTGACCGTTCAGGGATACTTGTTACAGTACCCGGCGATAAATATTGCACATCGACCTTTGGAAAGGTAGTACCTTTGTACAGATAAAGGGCAATTATACTATATAGTTAATATAATATTATTGTTAATATATGACACGTCAGTCATTTTATATTTTATATATATATAATATTAACAATTATATTATAACTAATTATACATAAGATCCAAAGGTCGATGTGCATTATTTATTGCCGGGTTCTGGAAATAGTTTCACTCCGGATTGTTACAGTGATTTTTACAAAAATATGTTTTCAATTACAGATTTGCCTGAGGCTTACCGGTTAGCACATTATTCGCTCCTACTAAGAGGAGTGGAGCTAACGACTTGGCGATTATTAATTAACTAGCGGACCAGGCAGACGTCGTCCTGCCTGGACAGCAGCGCCACCTGCCGGGTCTAATTGTAAATCTAAAAATCTAAACCATTCTCGAAACACAAAAAAGGTTTCAATTTGACATCAAAATCCAGATTAACAAAATGATCCACCATTTATTGAATTCATGTGTTACAAAAAATGTGATAAATGAAGAACAGTTCGACCGAAAAATAGTCCGAACAAAGCCAACGAAAGAAGAAATTACAACGAAAAGTGGCATTGATTTTTATATACAACATGTAACTTAATTAACGCACATCCTGAAAATTGTTTGTTCAGAATCGTTTACTGAATCGATTTACAGTATTTTTAATATAGGTAAGTTTTTTCCCAAAAATAATTAAAACTACGGAAATTATTGTCATATTAACCCTGTACAGTCAAAACAAATTGAAATGGACCGTAAGTCAAAGTAATAAGACTTTTAAAATCGCAGTTTTACTTGTGTTCATACAAAATCCATCATTCAATACAAAATAAAGAAAAATAAACCTTATGACCAAAAAGTTCTCCATGAATTGGTAAAAAAAAAATAGTAAATAACAATGCATGCATATACATGTTAAATTAAAAATTCAGTGTATTTATTATGATTATAACTTATATTATTATATTCTGATTGGGGTGTTTGAGGGTGTGCGTTAATTACGTTACATGTTATAAATAGATAGATATAGAAGAAGAAGGTATGTCTTAGTGAGAATTGAAACAAATTGAACTCTATTATTAGGGGTACTTAGCTGATAGTTGACAATAGGGGATCGGACTGAGTACAAAAAAATATGATTATAATTAGTCCGTCTGTTAGATCACCGAAACATATTGGATACGTGTTTTTTTTTTGTTTTACCAAATTAATCAAAATTGACGAAGATAAAACACGTCAATGATCACGAGTAGGGGATTGTGACGTCATTTGTAGGTAAAAAATGTACAGACATGTGACGTTTTCGAGGAGTTCACGAGTTTTCGAAGCACTGTTCGTCTTCATTTTTTGTTTATGTGAAAAAAGAAAAAATATGTAATATGTTTTAATGTGTTAAGATCAGAATTTAGAAAAGGAGTTTCAGGAGATTTCGATGGAAGTTTTACCAATAGGTACTGTTGGTTCTTATTGAAGACTCGTCAACTTTTAATTTTTTTGTGTTCTTGTACTTAGCCTTTATTTTAGCCTTGACTGACTTGAAGACATGGAAAAATAAATAGCGAATACTAAGTGACCTTCCGTTTATTGAATAAATATGCAAAATCCACCGAACCGTAGTGACAACTAAAGTAAATACTAGCTAGAATTAGAATTTTATCAAACGTCTGTCGTTTTTTGAATATATCCCATAAACACGTTCTAAATATCAGTACCACCAATAGGATTATAACTTATTAGGTAGTTGACAAACTCCCACATGGAGATATAAAAGTATATTGAAGCTATTCATCATATTATATAACAGAACACAGACGACGGCATTCGATCAATGACATTGTATACAAACTAATGGGATCGAGTTCAGGGATTACAGTTGTCCAATTGAATGGTTGACGGAAGTAGCCGTCGATGCAGCTAAACGCAGTATTTTTCAAATATGTTTATAACATGGAGTGAATATTTACAGAGATACTAATGGTCTCATTTTTCGCCAGCCTTATCGCAATTAATTTGGGGTCGGTGCAGCAAGTCTTTTTCTTTCTTCCCTCTCAAAAAGAGTGGAGGCCTGTGCCCCAGCAGTGGGAACATTAATAGGCTGTTGATGAAACGATTATTATTATTATTTCATATAGACGCCGTCTCATCACAAACCTCCTTTCTCGCCATCTCATCCGTTACAAAATCGATTCGTAGTGACAGTGATACTGATGATATCAACAATTGTTTAACGTCAATCCATACTTATAATGTAAAAGTGAATGTATGTCTTCCCATTGCTCTTGCAGCTGAACGGAAGAAACATAGATAGACTACTAACCGTGTAAGGATAATATAAGATCCTCTTTATTCCAGTCGGTCGTTCCGAAGAATTTCCGACTTCCACGAGGGCGAAGTTACGTTAGCGTCAAGATGAAGGGACCAAGACTCCAATGTCTGTCATACGTATATGAAAAAATAATACCATTAATCTACTATTTCCTACCTTTACTAACAGGAGCAACATAATAAGTCTTTTGCGGTCCATATCAAGACAAAAACAACGTAATACAACGTACACGGCTCGTGCCGTCTCCCGGTGGCAGCTAACCATTTAGCCCATAATTCTACAATGGTTGGGCAAACCTTCATACAAATATGCCCATTCTCCTTTGTACGTGGTACCTACAATATTCTTTAATTATTTATGGCTCGTTTAAATGAACTTTAACCCAAGAAATATTGCGTGATTTGAAGGTATTAAATAGGTATAAAATATTTATCCTTCGAAGATATAAATTAAACCACCCGTTTACCTGTTGCACTAAATAATTGAATCGTCAAGATGGAGGGACCAACTTATACAGGGTGTTTGGAAGGGAGCTGTACATACGCCTAGGGTAGAAACTAGGGATAGTCTGCTACCTACCCCCGCCCATTATATTGACCTTGGCCTCAAGGTTTTTTTTTAATTTAAAATTATTTATTTACCTTACTACGGTACTTCAGGCCCCATAACTTTTCTTCTCCACAATTTTCTGGTGTAAAATAATTTTTTGCAGGACATTAGCCGACCGGTCCCATGGATAGATTTTGAGCTACAGGTAGTTTTAGTCAAAAAATCATAAAAAAGTCAAATAAAAAATAATAATAAATTAAAAAAAAACCTTGAGGCCAAGGTCAATATAATGGGCGGGGGTAGGTAGCAGACTATCCCTAGTTTCTACCCTAGGCGTATGTACAGCTCCCTTCCAAACACCCTGTATAATCGATATTTTTAAAACGAAATATGTTTCGGGCAGCCAAAATCAATAATATTGAGGTAGATTAAAGGTATTATGATACTAAGTAGGTGGAACATTCCAGGGTCCATCAGTTTGGTCCCTCCATTTGCATTAAGCATTAAGCATTTTGTTAAAATATTATTTATTTGATGAGGTAGTTAAAATTATAGTAAAGGTAGGAAATAGTAGATTAATGGTATTATTTTTTCATATACGTATGACAGACATTGGAGTCTTGGTCCCTTCATCTTGACGCTAACGAAGTTACGGGCATTAGCTAGCATTACTGTTAACACATGTGTTAATTTTTACAATGAGAAAATTTGCATATTTTAATTTCAAAAATAGTAATGTCACAAATTAGTTTCCATAAAACAAATTATCACACACAAATCCCAATTTGAATCGCTAAAATTAAATGTTATTAAGGGCGAAACAGACGAAATTTGCTACTGCTTATCTATATTTCGCTTTGTTAAGGAAAATAAACGTTGCGTTTTTGCTTATTTAACTAATATTGGAACTGAATACAGAAACAGGCAAGCTCTAAAAGGTAGTATAGGACAGTAATGTAAAAAAGTGCCTATAGGGCTTCATACACACTTTACCTTATTGATAAAGAAGAAAAAAAGCGAGTTTCTCTGTCTCCGCAGTATTTGTCCAGAGGTCGGAGGTTCAATGCCTACCCGCTACTTTTTTAATAAAAAGCTTGGTGCTATTGTGACGATTAACACGTCTTGTCGCAACCGTCGGAATACAGATAGCGCCGTCGGTTCTGTCTAGACTGGGGAATATGGATTCATCCTGCGTTGCTACATATCCGTCGGTTTCAATTTAAGCAAGGTTTTCTTTTTTTAGTTCCTTTTTCATAAGTTTTACTTTGTCTATTTAGTCAATGGATTTTTTTGGAATTTTGCCTATGCTGATTTTTGTCGTTTATGTGTCCTTCTTTTTAGTTCTAGACATAGGAAAACAAGAGTTTCTTGTGAAGCAAAAACATTACATGTGATTTTGCCGATTTTACTTCACCTTGGCTAAGATTTGAGATATTTATATAAAATATTACATTGAATTTTTAACCTTTAATCGGCTTCGCGACCTTCATTCATATAATTTTAAAACGAAACTGCCAAAAATCAACTTTCCTTATAAAGTGCGAATATAACAAACTTGACACAAATATGCTTTGATATACTAGAAACATTGGTTTAGCTACTGATAACAGTTTCTACTAAGCATTAGCTACAATTTACGTTTATTACTAATACGCTGTCTTAGTTGGTAATTTTATGTGAGTCAGGGTCACCCTTAGATGAGTAGTTGCTTGTTAACCTTGGTGAACTCTTTTCACGTTACTTGTATACAACCTCTTTTAAAACCAAAGTCACAACAAACATTAATCAACCTTCTTGATCATAGAGCTCTACGAACTTTTTTTTAATGGATGTCATTGACGATTTTTAAAACCATTGCAAGATGCGTCCTATTTTCGAAGTCGATTTAGATGACTTACTTTTCCATAATGTGGGAACACAGGTTTCTCATTTATTGCATACATACGGTTAATTAATGAAGCTGTTATAATTTAGGAAGTTACAGGGTCCCCTATGTTGTTTCGAACGCCGCTGTTGCGACACACGCTGTTGCGAATTTTTTTTCCAATGCCTCACAGGTTCGAAAGCTCATTGACTCGAATGAAGTAGTCGCGAAAGACGCTGTTTCGAAAAACATTTTCACTGCCTCATAAGCTCGAATGATTTCGATTTATTTAGTCATAAAGTGTACAGAAAAGTATTTAAGCAGATAATAAATAAAATCGACAAATTCGGTGTCAACATCAACATTTAATAATTATTAATAATGTACTGTTTTACGTTTGTTGTTTACATGGTATGAGGCAGTGAAAATGTTTTTCGAAATAGCGTCTATCGCGACTACTTCTTTCGAGTCCATGAGCTTTCGAACCTGTGAGGCATTGGAAAAAAAACAACAGCGGCGTTCGAAACAACATAGCCCCACCCAGAATTACAATGAATAAAAAAAAAAACTATCTCATTCTTTAACCCATAGTACATAATCCGAATATATATTGATACAAGTAGTTCTCACATAAATGAAGCAAAGGCAGCATTAACTAAGCACAACACTTCTTTTATAGTTGCACTATCGCATAAAAAGTCGACACGTGTCTTAATGTACTTACACTAAGGTTGTGCAACGAACGAATAATATTTCTTTCGCAGAAGAAATATAAGCTAGATAAGGTATAATTACTTCTAGTGTTGGCTTTATATTTGTAACCAATTGATGTTCATTAGCAGACGTGTACTTGGTTGTTGTAATGGCTTTTTCTTTGCAGTCGTCAATGTTATAGCTGTCAATATTTTGACGTTTGACGACCATCTTTCTTCTTGTGTGCATGAAGTTCAATAAACTTGTTAATATGTAATGAAAATTGTATTTTTGAACCAAGATAGAGTGATTGCTTGAGAGCTTCAACTCAGAACTCACTTAACAAGATGGTGGGTTATAAATATTATTTATAATACATTGAAGTGTGTTAAAAAAAGGTTTAATATTGCCAACCGAAGGTACAACCCAAGCTTAATAATTCTTCATAAAAAAAATATTGAACACTGTCATAAAGGACTCCGGTTTTTGACTCCTAAAGTCAAGTTTCATAAACGTGGAACGTAAAGGTAGCAATAACACACTTTGTACTGGCTTAACACTAGCTCGTAATCATAATAACCTACCATTCCTTTGACTTTTACCACTTGCAGAAATACTGGTAAGAGGGTAATAAATTCTTTCTCTGTCTGTCACTGGCCAGTACGGTATGGCTCTTTGGCTGACTTCACGGTATTCTTTGTTCGAACTTGAGTTCGACGGATACGAATACATATTATTTTAAGTTTCTTGGAAAGGCTAAAATTTTGTGCTGTGTGCATTAACTGTCAACAAGTTAACTAGCCTATTCATTGATACTTTCATACATGACTTACTGCCGTACTCAGAGATATTTAATAATTACTTAAGCAGACACTTAGTAAAGGTTTGACATATTTTTGTATGACAAAACTGTCAAAACCATTACTAAGTGATGGCCTAAGTAATCATTAAAGCTCTCTGAGTGCCGCAGTTAGTGCATTTAAGTATTGGTAGGTACATATTCTATGGTCAACTCTTATTAGATAATTATATGTTTAAACTTCTCAGTATAGTTATTTCTTCTGGTTATAAATTATATTTTACGTGTCTAAAGCAATTAATGTTACTTGTTACATTAACTCTTATCTTAATACTAAAATCCAAAGTTATTATGTAGTTCATGTCTTTGTTTGTTCTCATACAAGGTCTTGAAGTTATTTTTCCCTTTTTATCAAAAGCCTTCACTGCAATCGCGTAGGTGGCACTGAGTAGGTAAGACGACCAATCTAGTTCTAAAAAACCAGTTTATGCGGATCTCTCATTGTACGGAAAATCAATTAAAAGTGAGGCCACTTTATACTGGAAATATAGCATGATGTGTCGCCGCGTGTACTAAGTACAATCAAATGTTTATTTAAGTTGAAAGGCCTCCAAAATGATATATGAATACAAATAAAGTTGTATTGCAGTCTCGTACAATGATAATCAAGTTTTAATTATAATGCCGACATCATAATTATAAATTAATATAGGTACGTTGAGAGGCGACGCAAAAATATGCTGTGAATTTTATTACGTACAAAACAAACAAGAAAAACAATAAATAAGCAATTATCTTAATTGTTAAATAATAGTAATAATCGGTAGTGAACCATACGAGTAACCACCATCATTACCGATGTCCGTTCATTACCAGTAATTTAAATAGGTAAGTACCTACCTATGTATTGTAGCTGGCCACACTAAAGAACGGTTTGCTAAGAAACAAAACTTTTTTGTTGTTGGAACCATTTACGACGTCAACGCAGTTAGAAAAGAGTTTTTATGTGTGTGATAAGTTGTGTAGAATTAGGTCGAAAGTTAAACTATTCTAAAAAGTTTTGAAATTTGTTCTAAAAAAAACAAGTGCAATGTCTTTGCAGCCAATATTCATTCGGCTACGACAACAATAAGGCAATACCTATTGTATGTAGTATCCTATCGCGTGCAGGTAATACCTACGTACTTATTACTCGTATTATGTTGGTATCAATAATATTTTGGTACTTTTTGTGTATGACTTTACGGCCCCTTGTTTAGAAAACGTATATAGATAATGTAGTTAATGTTAATTTCTTGTCAACACGATCGCATACCGATTCGTTACGTCATGGGCGTCACTAGCCCCTCCCCCCTCTACAACGCAATATTCCCCACCCCCTCCCACTGGTAAGGACTTTATCAATCACTTGCGAGATTACGAAAAAGTATTTCGGTACCTATACAATTTGAATGTTGTAGTGACTTTTTAGTTTTTGAAGGCAGCTGTGTGTGTCATCCTCAAATAAGGTCAAATAGGTTTGAATCGCAACGACCTTGCTAGTACATAGTCATAGCTATGTACTCGTCTATGTTCTGAAACCAAGGTCAGAAGAAAGATATCTACTTACTGAAGTGAGTAGGTACCTACCTAGAAATGTGTAAAAGTACTACAAGTCTTTTATTGTATCGTTCTTTAATGAAGCTCATCAATTAAACCAGTATGCATTAATGAGGACTTTCTTCTTCTTAAAACGCATTAGGTAACTAATTTGTAGTCTGTACGCTGCTCCACTTCGACACTCATAATTACAAACGTCAGTTGATGCTATATCAATTAGTCCGTGCCAGATGCCTTTCCACGGAAAACCAGTTTCGGCCCTTTTTATCGGCGCGTTGAGTGTAACCTTTGTTTCTAAATAGCTGCTCCCTTTACGCTTTAATAATTGTGTTTACTTACTTGTAAATAATTAAACCTAACCAACTCTGATAATAGGATGAAGAACGCATTTCATCAACATTAAAAAGTGAGAACAATGTGAGTTACATAAAATTCAATTACGACAGAAAAATAAACCGACATAAATGTAAGTCGATTGTGTCCGGCCGACGCGCTGTAAAAAAAGTTTAGTGAAGCATTGCCTACCTGCTAATTAGACAAAGAGCTCGCGATCGCCGCGTCAGTGACAACACGTTACACAAACATGCACACACTGACACATCCGAGATACGATGCGGGAAGCGAGCGAGCGTCGAGCGAGAATCGGCGGGCAAACGGGCGGGTACGCGCGTCTGTCCGCGGGCGGCTATCGACTAACACTGGGTTGCGTTCAGTGGCTGCCCGCAATGCACGCGGCATTCATCGGAACAACGGCAGAACGGGCACGAGCGAGCGCGTCGAACAGCTGATGGGCCGGCTGCCTCGGCGCACACCTGTGTGCCGCACTCTCTCTTTCCCGCACGCCAGTCGCGGGCGCAGCGTCTTGCGCTGATACCGGCGTGACGCTACCGCCTGTCGGCGTACCGCATGAACCCCGTGTGAACGACACTCATGTGCCACATTATCTCGACCAAATGTCGCTACTGCATCAGCCGCCACCGCCTGCGCCGCTACACTGCCACCACGCGCTGTTGCTAGGTCAATGAGATCGCGTCCGCTGACAACATCACGACCAACATCCACGATGCTAATGCTAATTGTAATCTAAGCACACGCTTATAAGTACAAATCCAACGGCGAGTCAATTGACGATCGTGTACGATCAACGATTTGCATTGTAAAAGTCTTGGAAATATCCAAATGTACAACTATAACATACAAGATGAATTAGCAGAATAAGAGTAGCCTTGCAACAGTGAACAAATTCCTTACATGCCGACGTGCAATAGTACGGAGAACTGAGGCAACTGAGGCCAACCGGTAAGAGTAATTTTGGCAGATAACAATTAGCTTTACTACAGCTAGCAGCTGTGAAGAACGAATTCATACATAAATACAGTCTGTTTAGTGTTTACAATGGTAATGTATTCAAATTATTTGAAGAGTTTTCTGGTTTTAAAAATCATAATAGCGTTATTGTAGTGTTTACTCTTCATATAGAGGCGGAGTATTTTAAATTATTCATTTACATTGTTCCTGGGGTATGCCGCCTACATTGCCCACTAGGTTTCATTAGTTGGTTTCCGATTTTCTTGCAGATGGTAGTACTCGAAACCTAGATTTCTTTATATGGACAATGGGGTATTATGAAATATTTGAGTGGCTCAGCGACTGGCTTGATATCAGCATCTTCCGTGACAGCTGCCACGACGCTCTTCGGGACTTTCACAACTTTGTTTCTAATGTCCAATGATCTGTAACCGTACGCACGATAGTTTTTAGTTTGAATGTAATTAACAGCCGCTACGTCTTCTTATAAATCGAAATGTACAACTATTTATAAAAATAACTATTTACTTATTTTCAGGTAACAAAAGATCCATAGACAAGTACTTTAACCTAAATACACGATACACGTAAAGGCGTATCATAAACGTGGACCGTTTATGATGCACGTAATTGAATGCTATGTCCTGCTTCCCTTCGAGCTTACTTATAGTTTTGCTCGACGGTTGATGTTAGTCGTTCAGTTATTCTACTTCATAACCAGCAATTAGGTCTAGAACTGTAGATACTGATACTCGTGTTCTCCAACATCGTTTAATGGCGAAGTTAAAATTCAATTAGATAATAAACCGTAACTCAGGAATTTGTTGCACCTTTATAAACCCCCATACAAATGCAAATTAACCCTAAAAGCAATAAACATTAAAGAAATAAACAACTGCTCATATGCAACACTCAAACCATAAACACGTAAATTAGTGATGTGCACTTGACCGGACTTACTTTCCGGGATCACTTGACTGAACGTGCCGAGTGTCGTGTCGTTCGAAATTTAAAATTTCGACCGCGACCGCCCGCGTTCCCGCCATGGCGACGGCCGAGCAAGGTTGGCGCGAACACGCCGACCGTCGAGGTCATTGTACACAGATTTTGATGTCCCAAATACCTAATACAGATAGCTAGGACATCAAACTCCGTAGTACTGTGGAAACGCTTATTGTAGTCCGCAACTTATTGGATATTTCCCATGGTGATGTCATTGTTGTGAATTTGTGATTCATTTATTGTTAGTAATGCTCCACTTGCTAAACCTTAGAATTTTGTTGCATCACTTCTAATAACTAAAATAATCGTTACGCAATATTTTATCCTTGTAATGTTGCACGTATGCATCTTTTTGGAATATGCAGGGGGTTTCTACTGGGAGATCACCTAGAAGAAGTTTAAATAAATAAATAATAAATAAAATATTTGTGAATTTGATTCAGGTTAATTAATAGGCATATTTTTCTACAACCTAGCTATTATAGGACAAAACATTCAGTACCCATTTCTTTAATAAAATCATGAACTGTGAAAACTTGATCACCACTTCACTGGCTGGTAAGTAGTGGTAAGCTAACTTACTTAAGTAGCCAGAATAGCGGAAAATTCCAAGTAAAAAAAAGATTCACCGTTACAAATTGTGTTTAAAAGTCAATGTCAACAGTTTCATAACTTTTTTACAGGGAAAAAGAACAAATTGTAGGTACCTACACGTTGAACTCACTCAGTAATTAGGATAACAATTTATCCTCGTAAACGTCATGACGGATTTTCTAACTTTCTCCAACGGTGACCATGAATCAATATGCCAAGCCAAGCTGATCTTTCTCCAGAATTTCCAAATAATCATCTCCCTAACAAAACTCAGTTGAAACTATGTTTAAATGAATAACAAAATAACTACGAGTAAGTAGATCGTAAAGAAAATACAAACTTTAGAACAACAATGCTTTTGCTTTAAGAAATAGGAGGCAATAATTTGGCCAAAACCGTTGTTTACATTACAGAAGAGTTTAAAGAGAGAAAAATAACAGAAAGTACAAAATAAACTTTATTTCATTAATTCATGAATTCATGACAGACAGTGAAATGAATCTTCATAATGTTATTATTATGTTTGGTACAGCCGTTTTCGATGCTGAAAGCTCCTTCTACGCCTCTCTCTCTTCCAAACCCCTCAAATCAGCAATAATGTTTGTGCAATTTAAAGACAATGAAATCAATCAGGTGTACAGTTCCCTTTATGTTTTCAAAAGAGGAAATAATTCAAGTCTAATATAAAACCAAATGAAGTCTTAACAACTTAACATGTGGCTGTTTCTGAAGCGATTTAGATCGACGAAATTTCCTCCTTCGCTGGGGTGAATCAGAAACATTCATAATTTAAATCATTCAATTTCATTCAATAAAAAAACCTGCACCCTGCGCAAGACACTTTTTATCACGATCCGTAGGATTTCGACAGTTTCTAAGCTAATCTAAGCCTTAGCCAGTTTAATACAACATTTGAACATGTCATGTCAACGCAAGCAAGCAATAAATGTGGTTGGATTTGTCAACATTTTTGGCATTAGGATTGCACGCGATTCTTCGCCTGTTAATATGATTGATTCTTATCTAACTCTTTGTTCAATAACCAACCAAATATTGCACTTACATGATATGGAATGCATTTAACCCGAAAAGTTTAATGTAATTGATACGATTACCAATACATTATTTTTGGTCAATCGTTTACATCGTACAACCCAAAGCATTCGTTGGATAAACTAATTTGTATCAAAAACATCTGCATCTGCTGAAAGCATTAATAATTCAATTAAATTCTATTTCGAAATTCATAACACGTTATTTGTAATTCTACATTTCTAGTAAAATTACTAAAATTAATTTTCAATTAATTAATGTAACAAGTAACAAAGACACTTCATTTTCAGATGCAGTCGTCTGGGTTTATTGTGATTTAAGTATTTTTGATAGCAGTTTGGTTGAGGTGAAATAGAAGTTCTTATTTAAATTCGCTAATAGACACAAACGATTAAATGTTTCTCTAAAATACTTACCGATTGTTAATAAATGAAGTTCAATAGGCTATTGAACTGGCTAGCAATGTTATTGACATCGGCCTAGTCTGAAATACGCTCAATGCAAAAAAATCGTTTAAATGTCGGTGCGGTGAACACATCGGGGCTCCCATATCCACAATATGTTAAAAAAGCACCGACAAATAAAAGGCAAACGAAAAATTCGAGACAAACGACGAGTTTTTTGGGGTTTTTGATAGTGGATTTTTCGAACTAGTGCCCGAATTGTTAACCAATACACCAAACATTTTTGTTTCCATACCTCACTGTGTAAACGATGCTGGTTGATAGAAAGCCTGACCTCGCCTATCTTAATACCAACTTTGGAAGAGAATATAATACTTACTGCAAACAATTCTTTATGAAAACCAAGAATGAGCAGTTTAAATTAACAGCAGTCTACCTATTAAAGAGATTCCTCTCAGGATTACGTAACTTACCCACGGAACACAGATCTCAATATCACAATCTTGGTATTATTTTTCTCGGCATTTATTACAAAAGAATGTAACTGAAAGCGTTTTCCGTTTAACCTGTCAGTTTCATTCGGTCTATTATCTGAGTATTATCATCTTTATTTCGTAACGAGTCTATAATAAATCGTGTTTGCTGACTATCTATCAAAATATATCTAGTGTCTACCCTTCTCAACGGGTACATAGTTTACTGTTTGTATTTCGTGATTAATATTTGCTACATTTAGTTAATCTTGGCTTTCAAGTTCATCCATTTTATCCCTTCACACGTAGTTACTTTTGCTCATATTCTGATAGATCTACGAGTATTTTCAATTTAAATTGTTCACTACGTTACTCTTCCGACTGACTAAACTTTCCACTACGATGAAGACTTGTTTTTCTTGCTATAGATCAACTTCATAAAACAAAGTTCTTACAAATTATGATTTACATAAAATGTAGTACTTATCATTATTGTTTGAATTTGTTCAAAGTTACCGTTATCTGTTGCCGTCATTATTTATTAGTTATTGGCGGGCCTGAAACTATGAGATTTGTTTAAAATTGCCACAACACTATCTGGGACGTATGCCTCTGAGGGGCAATTAATTATTCTACCTGCCTCTCGGCGAGGCAGCCATTGTGCCTCGACTCGAACCCTTCCCCTCACTGTCTATTGTCTTTTTCTATAAAAGTATATTCACGCCTCTTACGAATCAACCGGCACGGATTTTTGGTCAAATTTTGAAAAGTCGGCTCTTAGTTCTTTGATATACATTTCGTATTGCGAACGATTTTGCCCTTTATTTTAAAGCTGGTAAGGATTGTTTTGTAGTGATTCAATTCCATCTGTGTGGTCTCAATGAGTATCAAATATTGAATTATGTTCAACCATAAAATCCGATATTTTAGGCAATGTCGTAATAGGCTGATGATGAAATTAACCACTTTGAAATGATTAAACACAAAATTTAAATGTATTTGAATTTAGTAACACATAAGTATTGACCAGCGAGTTTAATTAATATTGTAACATCATTACAATAAACTTACTAACAAAAAAGCCGAATAGTTGATTTTGCCAGTAACTTTCTATTAATTATCGGATTGACGGATTGCGACAACAAGCAATTTAGGCGTAATCTAAGCTACATCACTACGGCAACAATTCCGGGAAAACTAAAATCTTCCCGCAATTTACTAATACAAAGAAAACGATAAGTATATCGTAGTGATGTACTTACACCGCAATCCTCGGTTCGTCGGCGGCGCCCGGCCCCGTTTGCTCGTCCGTCGCTCGGCGCGCGTGGCGGGGTGTGGCGGGGTGCGCGGGACGTAGCAGCCCCGCTAAACGGGATGCGCGCCTCCAATTTACATTTATGAAGTCCCGTAACAGATTCCGGGATGTTTACTTTCGATAATTAAAAACGTCTCAGGTGTTGTGTGAGACGCATAATAGAGTAGCGATCTGGAGGATATATTGGTAATTGTGGTGCACCTGTTAGCTGACTCATTGCTTTACTGTTTCTGATATACAACGGAATTCTTAGGCGAAGTAAATTCGTTTCCCAACCATAACACAGTAACAGACGAAAGTTCATTAAAACAAATCATTGAAAAAGAAAATATAAAGAAAAAATAAAAACGTATTTTTTTCTTTAGCCACTGGATACTTACAATTATTTACGTAGTCCTTCCAAGAATTTACACTATATATCATACCGTTTGAAAAAACCTGAATTATTTACGCAAACTGCCTACGCACTACGCACCTCTGACATATTAGACAGATAACATTTAGTCTAAGAAGATGTCCTACTTTAGAATACTCGAGGGATAAACGATTTCTTACAGACTAAAATACGATTAAACAAAACTTTATAGATAAGAATCTACAAGTGAGCTGTGGAATAGAAATTTAGACATTTTAATTTTTCTACTGCATCGTTGGTCTAGTGGTTAAAGCTTGACTGCTGTGTTTGAGGTCCTGAGTTCAATTCTCAGGATCGGCAAAGTGTCAGTTAGTGGGTTTTTTCATCGGGAATTTCTCAGTACGGAGAAATTATAAATTTGGCCCGGTTGGTGGCAATGGGTTCGCCCTGCCCTTTATCACATGGGACTTATACATAACCAGCGAAATGCTTTTGGTTGTTTGGGTAGCTTTTTACAGCTAAAAAGGTAGTGTAATTGTAAAGTAAAATAGAACAAACCTCCACAGTCAGCCAAAGACATTTATAAAGCTTTAATGTTTTATTTAAAACAAACTTAGTTAAGTTATCTAAGGTCTGCAATAAGTTTCTATCAAATAAAATAATCGTAACTAAAAAAAAACGAAGTAGACCTGGAGACAGCGGGATAAACTGAGGAAGGAGACTTTACCAAAAAAGGAACGAAATCCTCGTTCCTTTCTTGGCGAACTCTCTTCATGAGGTTGTAAAAGACAGAATGTATTTAGAAAACCCCAGAAGCCATGAGAGCACTGGCCGAAAAATAAGAGAACTATCTGGCAAAAAAAGATCTGACTTAGGGTCTGAAGCTTTTTGTTATTCTTCAATGTCATCATTACTTTTAATAGCCCTCTAACCATCATTAATCAAGTGAAGTACTCCAACAATATAACACCACAATCAGTCCACCATCTGGCACGGTTTTACAACGTTACTTTTTTAGTTGGTTGCGTGTTCCAAGACAGTTTACCAATGTCCTGGAGTGGACACGATGGAAGTCAACGCTCCGTGTTTTACTGATGACCACGCTAGATTGTGGAGTGTGGAAGCCTATGTAGATCCTACTGCTATGACTTGGGAAAACAGGTTTAAATAATAAGGTAATGATGGAATACAGTCAGTCAAAGGGGTTACCATATACTAAAAGCAGGTAATGTTCATGAAAGGAATAACCTCAAACGAACCTACACCTGTATTGAAATAAACAACAATAATAGAATAAAGTACCTTGTTTATTATTGGCAACTTAAGAAAAAGCTAAAATAAGCAAAACAAATAAAGATGCCAAAGGGAAAAAGAAGACTCAAACTTATGTTACTGAAATTGTCAAAAAAGGAATGAGAGCAAGTTATGTTTCTCACTTATTTATTAATCGGTTTACTTATTTATTAAACTTATTTATAAATCAAAACGAATATAGTTAAAGGAACTAAGAAATGGTAGTTTTGGAGAAGTAATTAATTATTTGATCTTAACGCGTTACTGTTAGTCTCTGACTTTGTTGATATTCGATAAAATTGATTCGAGTAGGTACTACCCACAGTAATTTGAAACAAATACCTCATGCTCGATTCGCAGTATTTTTTCTTTATCTCCAACTGTCCTTCTGCAACGCAAATGCCATCCCCATTCCTATCCAACAATATAAAATCGAGAAAAAAATTAACAGACTTGGAAAGTCGTAAGTCACCAATTCAAAATTTAATCATTTTGTTTAATCGTGGAACCTCATGCTGACTAACATTTTGAAGACCTCTTCTAAATTTCAAGATCAGATTTAGCCAGATCTAATTCTATAAATTCTGGATAGCTTTGAAAGTGCGGAGGCGAGAATCGATCATGCCTTGCAATTTAAAATTTATTAGATTCTGCCAAAACCAAACATAAATGTTTGTAGTTTAGTCTAAGCAATCAACTAAATTGTTCTAGGTGAAGGTTAACAATAGGAATAGCCTTCAATCGCATTCAATTCATTTTAACAAAACGTATACCCTATAATTCCCGAAGGTTTGCTGGTCCACTGCGTAATGTGACTCTATTATAGGTAGATACCTATCGACACTAATATTATAATAATAATAATTCTTCACCTGCATTCTATACAAATAAAGAATTATTATTATTATTATTATTATTAAGCGGAAAGATTTGTGTTTTTGGGTGTATGTTTGTAATGAATAAACTCAAAACTACTGCGCCAATTTAAAAAAATCTTTCACCATTAGAAACCTACATTCACCCTGGGTAACATAAGCTTTTTATCCCTGTATTATCACGGGATCGGGAACTACGCGGGTGAAACCGCGTGACGTCCGCTAGTATATATGTATAGCATACTTCCATTAGCCAGCCTCCATGTAGTAGGAGGCGATCTTATTGGCATCAATAGGGTTCGAATTCATGCTCCCAGGCTGCTCTATAGAAACTCCTAATTGAAACACCAAATAACTCTTCACTTCACCTGACTACATCCTTTGACCTTAAATTAGAACAACAGAGTTGCTGCTAAATTGTTATCAGCCAAAAACCGAAAAATTTTAGCCTGTCAACAAATGCTTTCGTCGAATTATTATAGGGGTGGTTAATGGTCCAGGAAAAATAGTACCCCAAGGTGAGGGATGTAAGGGGTAGCACAAAAGATGCCGAAGGGACGATCCTACGAACAACATAAGGAATGAAAGACAAAGAAAACAGTATTAAATAGTTTTACTGTTTGTGGGAAAAATGTTGATGCATCAGTAATTGTTTATGGTACAGAGTGGATTGTGGAATTGTTTACATTATAACAATACAATGCTCCGTGGCCATGCATTGGATGTAAGTCTGCATCGAGCGTACTTGTGATGATCGTTTTAATATTATCTTCAGCGACAATCCGATCAATACTCATTTTTTCTTTAGCTAATCATTTATGTTCTTATTTTTACTTTCCTCGTATTCGTAATGAAAAGCACAGTGTTTACCTCGGGTAAATTACTTATTTGGTCCCTCGAACTATTAGCGCCCTCACTACGTTACGGGCGCCAATCCCATCTCGGGACTAAATAAGTAACTTTCGCCCCTCGGATAACAATGTACTATATCAATACACTTCCTCGAAAACAGGCTCTTACTGCACTACGATTAAGTTCGATGCAACGTATTGCGCACGCGTGCGTTTTTCCTATTTTTCCGCAACCAAGGGTGGGAAAAAAAATACCAGAGATAACTATACCTTAAAGTAAGTCCAAATCGACTAAAACATTTAAAAAATTAACAAAACAGTTTTTTATTTATTAATTTCGTCATTCGTTTCATTTGTCTTATAGAATACTAAAAATAAACATGATTACGATTATTTTAAACAATTATTTACTTTTATGAACAAGTAAGCATTTATTTGTGTTATTAATTAAAAAATAATTGAATTTTTATATTTTCCTGTGAGGCTGTTTAGCGGTTTCATATCTACCGTATTTTTTTTGGTTGGTAATCATCAAGTTCCTTCTTAACCCTTGTGCCGAGGCCGAACAACCCGCAGCCCCAGCGGCTTCATACATTTGCTTCTTGTTCAACCTTGCGAAATCAAACCGCGGAAAAAAGCAATTTAAATGTAAGTCTCCTAAAAATTTATGACAAAAATACTTTCCGCACTTGTATCAAAATGTAGGTACTACCATATTCTGTTACATTTTAGTCAAATTGTTTGCAACAAACAGATTCACACGCAGTGAATATTATTAATTGGTTCGTTGTTCTTAATAATTATTATCCTATTATGATTTTGCTAAACAGCCGTTTTAGCCCCCCTATACTGTCAGAGATTGTATGTAACATACAAACAATTTCTCCTCTTCAATGTTGTTTGAAAATTGTTGACCGAGATATAAATTAAGTTTAAAACGTAATGTCTACTATCTCCACTTCTCTTAACAAATTGATACGATAATTACAAACTTAAAAGTCTCAAATCCTTTAATTAAAAGGAGTCTAATTAGCCTACTTTACTATCCTGAATTTTCGAATTTGACGATTTTCGTCAAAATTTGCCTTGATCTAGTTTTTTAACTAAGTCTGAGTCTACTCGTTAAGTTAGTTTAACGAGGTCGTTAGTTTATTCTTCTATTTACTAGTTTTGGCTCTTAAATAAAATTACTGTATACTGTTAAATCAATTTTCTATCATTATATTCAGTGGTAGTGGTGGATGGTTTTGTTCGTAGTTATTTTTGGCTAACGGCTTGATAATGACCTTATCAAGCCGTTAGTCTAACCAAATGAATAAAATTAAAGGTTATCACTTCAAAATAACATTATTTTGCTTAGGTTTTATCTCCAAAGCACCTGGACCAGTAGAAACATATTTAACAAAAAAAATACTAGATAAATAATGTCACGAAGGTCGCAGGGCACCGCTATTAAGCCATATTATAACAATCATCTGTTTTCATGCTTGTATCAAATTAAAACAGAGTGAACTCAAAATCAGTGCCACATATCACATTCCGATACAGCCGGTGTCCTTACGAACGCGCCATGTCCGATTTCAAGTGCGATTATAGAATGTATGCAGTATGACGTCACGCTTTCACTTGGCAAGTGTCTGCCTTAAACGATTCAATATATTCAATCACGGCATTTGGTAGGCAAGGCGATCGGTGGTAGCCTGGTTTGACCAAGACTGTTTTGTGGGTTTAGACATTATTTAAAGTAATATTTAAGAAAATAAGGAAAATAATAGTATGGTTAAAAATCTATACGGATTTAAAAATAAATACTTATTGACCAATGGTAATAATTATTATAAGGAACACACACACACACACAGGGTGGAAGGGACACTGATCCATATACAGTACATCAATCTAAACTACATCATTCTCAACCTCACACATGGATTTTTTTGCTTTAACTGCCCGGTTGATGGCAATAGGTCCGCCAGATATTACATGGGACTTAAAGATAACGGCGAAAAGTGATTTAGTTAAACTTCTGCCTAACCCATGGGGGATTACAAAAGTAGATTCATAAATTAAAGACTGTGAATTTATACTGCAAGCTGCTAATCTGCTAAAGTAAAAGGAACCCAACGATATACACGCCATACAAATAAAAATTCCTAACATAAAAGCCAGAGACGCGCACAATAAAATGTTTTGTTGTAACGGAAGACCCTTTGCTCCTGATTCCTGTGCCTTTGATTGATAGAAAGCCACGCCTGAGTTACCTATTCAAAGGGATAGTTACCGAACCCAGTTTAGGGCAATTATAAATTTTGCCAGAAAAAGGCTTTATGCAATATTTAATCATTTCTGATATCGGCTTTCATTTTGCTGTCTCTAAACTCTATTGATTGATCATTTGTCATTACTATTACATCATTCATTTTCATCATTTATTCCATCAAAAATTGAATGAATATTTTGTGCATTAACATTCAATTCAAAACTCCAGCTCCCTAAAAACTGGTACCAGTAATAAAACAAGTTTAAAATAAAACAAAACACATTCGAGCTGTCGGTATTCGCCTTAATTTTTCTTATTGTTATTTGATACTTACTTTTGGGGCCGCTTCACAAGAACGTGACAATGGGCCCGATTATAATGACCGTCTGAAGGCCCGATGAATTCCATTTCAACCGGCAAGACACCCCAACGACTAGCGACATCTAGGTGGCGACTGAGTAACAATGTACTTCGCTCCCACGATCCGAGACAGACCGTGTTTGGTTCCGTTAAATTTGCTGTAAATTCCAGGACAATTCTACGTTTTCGGGGTTTACGGTCTGCTGTTTCCATTTAAAGGACTTGAATAGTAGAACTGGAGTTGTGAGACTGTAATTGTTTGAAGACTTTCATGATGCATAGACATGGAATGATTCTAGAACAGAGGCAAAGAAAACAAAACATATACGAGTAGCAGCTGTTAAACTTCGTAATAATTCTGATCGACTGCTAAGCGATCTTTACCTAGCAACAGAAAGATTTGATCTTGATGAATGTTAAAATGTCAAATTCCTTCGGCACTGATCCGGATACTTAGCATGACTTTGTGATTTCGCAGACATCCAAAAAACTAGTATGAAATAGGCTATTAATACTAGGTAGCTATAGAAAAGAACTTGTTTCATAATTAGATTCGTTGAGTTCCGAACTAATAACGGTAACATTATTAATCACTTTCGATTCATTTCGCTGCTACTGACAAGAGCAGGTAGAGTGTTACCAGTCGACTATAAATTGAACATTAAGTTGCAAAATTGTAAGTCGCTTGTACTTGTTAAAAACTGACAAGATATCCTGCTAAGGTTTCATGCAAAAATCGATCACAATTTATTATACTTCGCAAGAGCTCAAAAAGTTACTAGCTCTTTAATATTCTTCAACAATTATGAAATTATTTGAGTCCGTTAAACAAAAAAAATAAAAGTACCGACGAGAAAAAGTTCTATTTAACATGTTTTTTAACGGATGCAAACATACATAAACACATAATGCCGCTACTACTGCCTGCTACGATCCTTAAATATTTACTAACAATGCTAGAATTTTTCCAAAGTGGAAAATTGCAATCAAGTCTACCCAGAAGCGGCAGCCGGCATGAATCGATATCGTAAACGGGACGATTACTACTGCTATTAAATAAGACACGAAAACTGTTGAGAGAGAAATAATAAATGTTACAAATAAGATTTTCGACAGTCAACCAAAAGTATCGAATCGAACAGACTCACCGACTTCAGAAGTGTTCAAATAAAGATATACTGAACAATTTGGCCAAAGTCGCACGTAGAATGTGTTTTATTGGCGGCAAATGGCTCAACTTATTATAATCAGCCGCGTAATGGCGTGTCTCTGGTCGAACAAGTCTAGATAAGTCTATGGTCTGGCGTATGTCCAATGTGAAGCACCGGGCACCGGCCTCTTTGAAACAACGTGTTAACTTTTTTTTGTAAGTTCGTTTGCACTTTTTCTTTTCATTTTCTTATAAGCTCGTTATGAGATATTATCGTTTTCTTTGTAATGTTTTCTATAACAGAAGCTGCTATTAATACTGCAGCTGTTGTAACTGAAATAAAAAAAAACTTCGAGTTCCAATAAATAGGAGAGTAATTACTTATAATGGCTATTGATAGGCGGGTACTTAGTCTGAACGGCCCAAATCGAATGGCACGTGGGTCATTCGAACGTAAACAAAAATCGTCTACGTACAAATGGCCCGTTGGTGACACAATCTATCTTAATTCAATGGATAAACTACATTATGTACATTCGGGTGCAAAAGTAAAAAGTTTAAATAAAAGATGATTTTTTCTTAGATTTGTATTATCTTCATTAAAACAATCAACAAAATATACAATAAGATAAAATAAAACAACAAGCCAATCAACAAAATGTAAAAAAATACAATTAAAAAGTTAGTCAAAAGCAGCCTAATTTTAAAGAATAAAAATCCTCAATTCGTGGGAATTTACTATTACACAATAAGATTTAGTGAAAATCAGTCTTATTTTAGAGAAACAAATGAACAAACATAAAAATATTATTATACAACAATGTTTAGTCAAAACCAACCAGCAATTGTAAGGAAACAGATCAACAAAATATGAGAATTTACTATAAGATTTACCTAAAATAAGTCTTATTCTAGAAAAACAAATCAACAAAATATAAAAATACAATATTAATCAATAAGATTTAGTAACAATCGGGCTTATTTTAAAATAAAAAACCAACAAAATAAAAAGAAAATACGACTGAACAATGTAATTGATTAAAACTTTAATTTTTCTAAGCAATGCCCCACGCTTATCTGTCCAGTCAATAATTCTTCTACAATACATTGAATTTTCCAGTTTCTTGATAAAGTTTCAGGTTTCCTTTTTGAAATTTTGATGCCATCAGGTTTCCTTATCTGATTTGAATAATATTTGAAGTCGTTATGCAACCCTTGCAGAAGTTGACCAATATTTGGTTTGACTTTTATGAATTTTCTAATTCTATTGTTCCATGACTCTACAATGTTATTTGTTTTATGATATTTATTATATGTACACCAGATACTTGAATTCACCTTATCGTCTAGCCATGTGCTAACAAAATAATCGTTGAATTTTGTAAAATTATCACTGCACGGACTTTCTGCCATAATATAAAGCCAACCATCGTCAACGAATTGTGGAGGAATGTGTGATAATGCTGTACATAATTTTATATGTGCCTTGCCTGAATGGGTCTTGTGTAGATTTAATTTATTTGCTTTACGCCACAAGCATTGACTAAAATGAAAATTGCACCCTGTTATTTTAACATTTGGAAAAATATTTTGTAATGCAACTATGGTAGCTGCTTCAAAATCCATAGTGGCATAAGTTGGTTTCCATTCTGGTTCTTGACTTTTTATTAATTGGAATAGTAACTGATATGTGTCAAGCTTCTTATCAGGTAGTAAAGCATACAAAATAGGAATCACGTTAACAAATTCTTGAGTGCTTCCTATATCTGCATGAACTGTAAAAACTTGATAAAATCCATTCGGGCAGATCTTAAATGTCCCATCAAAGAAAAAACTTCTTGACTGCCGCAAATAAACAGTGAAATCCTTATGTCCAAATATCAATATTCTTTTTTGTCTGTATTGATAATCCGCAAATAACATAAATAAATATTTTTGAGGGATAATAACGTCAGCTCCTTTTCTAAAGCAAAGTCTCTTGGCTCCAATTGAGCTATTTCGTTTTTGGTATAGATGTTTGCTTATATTTTCAAACTTAGGTAAAATTTGTACTCCTTTTTGTGTAAGTATTTGCATGTGCACATTAAATATTTGAGGAATCGGAATAGATACGTCGTGTTGAACAGCGTTTATACATTTTTCCATTTGCTCTTTAATTTCCCTCGTTTCTAAGTCTTTAGGTCCATGATTATGTGATGTTTCACGTACAACTGTTAAAGGGTTACTTTTGGTTTTAATAGAAGCACTGCACGTACTTTTTTTTGCACAACGCCAAAGTTCTGTTCCGTCTTTGTTCAGCCTTTTCCAATTATATTCATAACCACCTTTACGTAGAAGGCGAGCACCTTTTCTTGATATACCCTCACTTGCAGATTGTGATGTAGAGGGATGTGCGTCATCCATTTCTATGATTATTTAAACCTAGAAAATACAATATGGGCCTTAGAAGTGTGAAAGTATATAATACAGATTTGTATGTGTATGGTCTAAAATCTAGTCCCTGTCATATATTATTTATGTTCTAAATAAAATATGGTAGCTTAGTCTTTAGCCCGAATATTGATGTTGTTTACATACGAGTTGAAAGAGATGTAAGTACTTATATTAAATTCGATCATATTATGTTCTTGGACCCAAAAAGATAGAATACATATGAAACGCCTTTAACTGAAGAAACATTTTGAGAAAAATATTGCAGTATATGCAATTGGCTTTATAATATATAAAAAAAAACTTACCAGGATCCAACAGTAAACAAAACACAAAACTCTCGAAAGTAAAAGTTCAATGCACAACATTAATGGACAATTGCAAAATTAACAGTGGTGTTACTAAGTTGCATACTATTAAACATATTTCTCCATAGTCCTCTGACGTCACAGATAAGCATCCTGCTTGTGATTGGATGACAAGAAGGGTCATTGTTTATCTAGCTACCTGAAATCGTGCCGACCGGTTATGAAGATGTATTCCGTTTATTTAGACGATTTCAAATAATTAAATATTTATTTAGTTAAAATTCATAAACTACGTGATTAATAGAATGTTTGCGACTGTACTTTTGAATTATTTTTAAATTCATTTGACCACCGGGCCATTCGAACGTAGACAATTTTTGTTTACGGTCGAATGGCCCGCGTGCCATTCGATTTGGGCCGTTCAGACTAAGTACCCGATAGGCCAGGTTTTATTTGGAGAAATTGTTTTTGATTAAGCCTCATTCAATTAATTCAAAACTTTCACCATTAGCTTAGTATCCAGATTATCATAGGGCATACAAAATCCACACGTAACGATGACGGCAGTCTATCTTACATAACTAGTAAAAGTTGAATAGAAACAGATTTAGTCGTTCCGAAGTTACGAACTAACAAAGAGGCTGGATTATTTTTCTTTTTTGAGTAAATTATGCAAAGGTTAAGACAAAAATGTATTTATTACATCGAGCGATGGTATAATGTGTGCAGACGGAGGCTTTCAAAACTGAATTTTCGTGTCATAAGAGTTAAAATGTTGGGAGTTCAAAGACCCTTTTGTGAACTTTATAATAATTTTTATCAATATTTCTGTGGAAACGTCTCATGTAGCTTTAAGTGTTCTTAATTATGACGTCAAAGACTATTTTGAGGTTTAATATTAATGTCTGTATCATATTTTTTGTTGCGTAATTTCATAACCTCTAAGCCACCTTATGAATTTCTTGGTAGACAGCCATTAGTTATGTAGTCTGTTAGCTTCACAAAGAGAAGCAAAAGTTTACGTTTGAAATTGATGGCATTCTTTTAATCCGGACCGCTTCGCGTGTGCAAACTATTTTACTGTAATTTCTACTAAATCAGTGAGCCAGAAAACTGCCACAACAAAGTAACCTATGACTGTGTTCTTTAATCTCGACGTACGAGTATTACCCCTGCCTCTGGGATTCGAGTAAACGAATTTTTACACATCCCTACACTTTAAAGTACGTCGCTTATCTAAAAGAAATATGAATGCAATAAACGTTTACCAAAGAACAAAAGGATAAGGATACAAATATGTAAAAATTCTCAGCGGACCGAGTACGGAAGGCCTTGGAGAAAAATGAGAAAACTTACCCACAACAGAAACGTAGTAGGCGGAGCTTATGCTTCCATGAACACAGATTACGCACCACACAAATACCTTACTACATTCATGGTTTATCTACGCACACAGTAGCGTTACACGTCATTTGCGCGGAATTTTAGTTGAAACTCGCGAATGATTCCCCTCTACACCCCGCTAAGTTTCATATTAGCCAGCTTTATGTTTATGTGTGTGAGGGCGGCGGTGTTTGTTCGAAGTGTCATCTGCCATAGTATCGCTGTGAGTTGTGACTCGAATGCGGATACCATCGCGACAATTACCTACGATACCGCTCTGCGATCTACTGTTGTCAGTGTTTCGCTTTTGTTTACTGTTATTTGTGGGCCCAATCGATTAAGTATTCACATTGGATTATGATTCTTGTTGTTTTCCGTTTCCACTGCGGATACTATTAATAGATTCTGTGCTGTAAGATTGGTTAATTTTGGAAGTATATTTGCGTAACGTGGACGCCCCAGTTATTTAGACCAACGACCTGATAAAGCACACGGCACGGTTGGCGCAGTGGCTCAAGCAATGGACTGCTGCGCTGCGTGTCGCGGGTTCGATTCCCGCACGGAACAAATATTTGTAAGACTTACAGATAGTTGTTCCGGGTCTGGGTATTTGTGTATGTGAGTTTAAATGTTTGTGAACGCACCCACGATACAGGAGAAATTCCTAGTGTGGGGGGCAACGTTTTTAAAAAAAAAAATTAAAAAAAAGGTGACTAGGGTAGACTAGATACAGGACAGGGCGTTGTGGTACAGCTTGGGAGTGGGCTATCTCCAGCAGAGGATTGTGATTGACTGAATTGATTGACGGTTTTGTAAAAGATAAATAAACTCTCGAAACAGGTCGTATCATAAGAACAGCTGGGTCTATTGAGAGACTGAGAACATTTTTCTAATTCATGATAATAACAACCCTCAACTGAAATATTGGTGTAGAAAAGATAGATATTCCAATTCCTGCTACAATAAAGTTTTCACTGATAAGTGATTAACATATCCATCCTTGGAAGTTGTTTTTCAAAAAAAGTAATTATTATATATATAATAGTTAGGTTATTCAGTTCATACTCCCAAAGGCAGAACCACTTTATTATGGTATCTATGATTAAATAATTATCTTTGCGAGGCAACATAAATTTCACAATTAATATGATTGAAGTATCAAAACGAATATCATTGGGAATGTGAGTATGTTACACAATAACACCCGCAGTTCGTTTTGGCAGAGACAGGGAGAGTTTCCAAGCGATGCGGGTGTGTGAGCGGCAATGGCAAGGTTGCGTGCTCCCTTCCTATGATCCTGTTTAACTGCTGTGACCCATAACACTGGCATGTAAACAGTTGGCTCGCATGCATATGTTAAAACCACTGCATTATATTACGAACTATGTTTTTCATGCGGGTTTAGACCACCCTGTTTTTTCGTTAGGCAAAAACGTCCATGGCAGTTTCAATGGCTTCTGTATAAGATGAAAGAAAGAAAGAAAACATATTTATTTGGCACATGCCACAAGTGCACACAACAAACAATAAAAAATATAAAATAAACAGAAAGAAAAAGACTGTGTGCATGTCACGCTGCAGCAAGCTACATCTTTACACCTTTACCCTCCTACTAATAAATGCAGAGTAAAGTCACAACAAGTAAAAGCTTATTTTGCCATACATTTTCCAAGGAAAGAAAGAAAGAAAGAAAAGAAAATTTATTTATTTGTCGCAGAAACATACCGAGCATACACAAGGCGTAAGTTTATTTTTCTGAATCTGTAATTACTACACTACTAGGTTCGTTGGTGAAATTAGTTCATTATAAGATACATTCAAGTTATTTTAAACTTAAAAAAACAGTGTGAAGTACTGAATCAAATAAAAGGGTGGTGGATATTTTATTCTGTATCTGCAATTCGTGCTACTATAACATTAATTATTTGTTAATTCATGCATATTACTTATTAATTAATATTAAAAAGCAAAAGAGTTTGTTTGTTTGGTTGAACGCACTAATCGTAGAAACTACTGGTTCGAATTGAAAAAATATTTTAGTGTTTGATACCCCATTTACCGGGGAAGGCTATAAGCCAATAAGAGCGAAGCATCAATGAAATATTGTGCGAAATCGGGGAAATTCAGTTCCTATTGAATTGTATAGGTGCCTCTACGACCACCTATCTCTAACAGTTCTTTCTTTATGTGACGCAGACTAAATTGTGCGGGTCAGCTAGTCTAACAATATTACTATATTAAGCTAACACATTCAGAACAACTCAATATAAAGTAAGTTAATAAAATAAATGACTTGCATCACAATAGAACAGTCTAGTACTTCATCGCCATAACCGTTGAGTGAAGAAAGCTTATATTTATATTAAAGTAGAAGATAGCTATATAAGTCGTAAGCCAATAATATTGTAACAAGGCTTCGAAGATTTAAGCTTATTGTTAGCGCAGTGCAGCGAGCGAAGTATTCCAACCACCAGCCACAGTGTAAAGATGACCAGTAAATCAAGTAAGCCCTTTTGTGAAAGAATACAATTATTCAGTCTCTGTCTGTATTTTACATCCAAGTCTAAAAGTTTAAAAAAATTGGTAAATGTTACCCATTTTTTTTTTATTCAATGGACTTTCGGAAGCCCTAACTACATTCCTTTTTCTAACCTACTCTGTCCCACTCCAGGGCAAAGACCCTCCAGTTTTTCCATATCTCGCGAACCCGCGCTCCATTACATACCTTTTCTAAAATTGAACCTAACCCATTAACCTAACGCAGTGTTCTGGTTGAAGCTTATTGAACGCTAAAATAATTACGGACACGACGAAGAAGAAGACCAACCCGTTAATTTACGCTTCATTTTGATAAGTCGTATGGTCTATCTTTTTTGGCATTACGAAAGTGAGCTAGTCAGACATATTATGACTTTCAAATTCAAATTCAAATATTTATTGCTCAACACAGTACATTTCCGAATCGAAACGAATCAAAGTGTTTGTGAATATAAGCCCTGAAGTAGGTATAAGTACTTCAAATTCATTTGTTATACGATTTGCAGTGTGTGATGTGAACCGGTCTCGGCCATTTGTTCGTAGTTGAAATACTGTATGTTAGTCTAACATACCCGAGCCATCCAGCTTCGGAGAAAACTTACATTCATAAACATTTTATAGGACACCGCGTGATTGGTGACGTTTTATCAGAAAGTTTGAAACGCGTTTCTTCAGCGTTGTGTTATTAGATTCCCGAAGGGTTAGGCAAAGGTACCTAATAGTACACCCACTCGCTGGTTATGTTTATGTTTATAATATAAACATAACTAGCGATGTGTGGATGTACTAATATGACATGGAACATAGGTACATGTTCCATGTAAAAGGGGGCGAATAATTGCCATCAACCGGGCATTGGATTGGATTTTGTGAACAAAAATTAAAATAAAACAAATTAATCAAACCAAAGAGCGATGGAGCGTAGCATTTTAAATATCAAAATCACCGATCGAATTCGTAACACCATAATACGCTCCAAGACAGGCATTGCCGATGTTGGCGATAAGTCTGCGAGGTTAAAGTGGGACTGGGCGGGTCACATTTCCAGGAGAGGTCAGGACAGATGGGCCAAATTCGTCACACACTGGGTGCCTGAAGACGGTCGTCGTCACCGAGGCAGACCCAAGAAACGTAGGCATGACGATTTGGACTCGTTCGTGACTGATTGGCCAGAAAAGGCACAACACCGGGAGAGCTGGAAAGAAATGGGGGAGACCTTTGCCCAGCTGTGGGACACAATAGGCTAACAAAAAAAAATCTAGACTCCGTCTATTGCTGATTACGTGGCTACTACTGACAAATTCCTAATGGAAAAACTCAATAACACTTTGCCCGACTCGGGAACAGAACCCAGGGATCATGCTTGCGACCATTAGATCTACGAGGCATTCGTGTAATTGAGCTCATTAAGTCCTGATGTTGTTGTTAAGTATTGAATTAATAAACGTCCATATAGTTTTGTTGTGCCCAATATTCTATTCATCAACACTCAACTAACATTACGAGTGCTATACCAGCCAGATTTTCTACAAAAAAAAAAATCTACGTCATGATTGAGTGTAAACTACTTGAGAAGTAAGTTTGCTTCGCATACGACTTGAACTCCACGCTAACCACTTCAGATAGACTCTCGTTTATTTAACCGAGTTAATATTCTAAGACCTAATAAACAGTTAAGACAGTTTCTTGGTCGTGTTATGTTATAAGTATAATTTTCATCAGTTTTCATGATAAAGAAAAATATCTCTGAAGTTTCACTTATGAATGTTTTTAGGGAGTTCTCATTTACCCGACCGTCTAAATCTCCCTGAAGAGTCTGAGTCTAGACTTGCTCATTTTCACTAACAAGAGATGATAACATAACATCTTGCCTGTTATACCTGAAGCGTTAGACAGAGGTGTATCCATTAGTACAACCACTTGTCTCATGAAATAGAAGGCGAGCCTATTCCTGGGCACAAGTCCAGACTCTGTGGAAGCTATTTACTGAGATATTCCTGATTGAAATACCCAATACCCCGTCCCGTCGTAAACATCGAACTCATTACCTCATTCTCAGCATAATACATAATTTCACTAGTAGCTCTGTTAGTTTTTTTTTTGTGTAATAATTTACATTATAAGATACGTAAATGTAAGTACTAATCTTCACATTTATATTTCTTTTGCTGTGCCCGACAGGGTCCATGATTGTTACTTTCAAAAAAATGTTTACCACCTAAGCAATAATGAATTGAGTATTGGGTATTGAGTATTAAAATACAGATAACCAGTGGACGAATAAGAGCTCATTGTTGAGCCTTGAATGCTAGCTTAACGTCATGAGCTGTAAATCGAAGAGCTATTATTAAGACTTTCATTGAGATGTCGCTTCTGTGAAACTAGGAATCACTCTCTCTGATGAATCTTTAGACAGTTAGTTAGCTGCTTAACATTTTTACCTGGTCACAGAAGACATAATAACCTGGTTTAAAAGGAGGGTAGTTTATCAGCCTATGTATGAATGTTAATTACGTTATGGCATTTTTATTGGGTTCTGTAGCCAGCAAAAAACGGAACCCTTATAGATTCGTCATGTCTGTCTGTCCGTCTGTATGTCACGGCTACTTTATTCGGAAACTATTAAAACTACACAGTTGAAACTTGGTACTAAGATGTATTCTGTTAACCGCTTTACAATTTTCACACAAAAATAAAAAGTTAAGGGGCGCAAAGCGCATAATTATTTTGCGTACGTTATTAAGCAGTTATTTGCAAACTGATCTATTCAAATTATCTGTGGGAAATATCCAACATTGTAATATGTAATCAACTAAATCCGGTTGCAATGCCAAATTAATCGAGTAATTATCTCCATATATGCTTCATCTGTGAACATTACCAATTTCTACTTTAATTTCTCTAACATCGGAAACATCAAAACGTTAGATTTATTTTTCCTACAAAAAACGTGAAAGTCAAAATTTCGGCTGTGATTTCGATTTTTGCAGTAAAGTCCATAATATAGCATCAGCTTTATCTTAAATGTTGATTAAAACCTTCTACATACATACAGAAAAACACAAGAAGGGGTTGGCAAGTCTTGAATTTACACACATACATAAATTCAAGCCATTCTCTCAAGGGGATAGACAGAAATTACAGAACGCCACGTGCTACGACCCCGACACACCCCTCCTCAACCCCTTTATTTTTTACTGGAACATTGAAGGAGTAAAACTTAGTTATCGCAATAATAATGTAAGCAATTTTTATTTTAAACCTGAACATCATCAATGTTACATAAATTATGTAATAAAGGGTGCAGCTGGCATTTTACAAAAAAATAAACACACATTCACATGCTAAAACAGAAAAAATCTTCGGTAGAAAAATCACTAATACTACGTCATAAATAACAATTTTAGCTAGGACATACGTAACTAAATAAAATAGACCGTCATCATTTCATGAAATAAAAGGTTCTAACAAAAACAGCTTTATGTACCTCATGCTTAAAATCAAAATCGACTAAAACCGCCTCAATCGATGTTCTTGAAAGTATCTTGTCAAGATCATGACCTCGCAGGCTTTATTATGAAACAATATTGTATTCCCCTTTAATCATTTTCTTACCATTACTGTTATTTTTGTCTACATCCCACGCCAAACCCCATTGACTTCCATTTCATTCCATTCAGAGATTTTTCTTACCAAATATTTAAACAAAGCATTCTAAAAGTGTTGATTGGTTATTTCAGAGCGTGCCTTAAATCGCAACTTACACCGGCATTTTGTTTTTTTTTATATATAAACAGTTTCCCCAATTTCTATAGACAATTTAACAAGGAATTACCTCCCCTCCTGACAGTTTAATTCAAATCCCGAAAGACCTACGTACGTATGAGTCTATATGGACTAATTTCGTCAAGTGTCAACGGTTCGTGGGACACCTAAGGGATCATACTCTAGCTACGTAACTTAGCTACATATTAAGCTTTTATATAACGATGTCATCTCTGGTTTAAAGAGATACATAACTGACTGTCAACTACCTATACGCGTCTACCAACAGCTACGCGCCCTTCGTCTCAAAACTTGACACCCATAAATCCTTGATAAGTCTTACCTGTCACTGTCGTTTTCTTTTCAATAAAGCGAGACGGCAACAGATTTACAGAGCGCTCCAATTACAGAGTTCTTACAGAGCATTTATGAAGAGTTCCAGTTTTTATTGCGCAAAACTCAAAACGCCTAAAAAAGTTAATAATCGTTTCGTCCAGAACGGATGCCAGCTTTAATATTAGTACTGAAGCGCTAAGTGGGTCCATCAACGTCATATTTACGAGTATTACAATTTTCATCGCCGCTGAACGTAGTTTAGTGTTTGTCTATAGTTTTATGTATAAAAGAGTAGGGATTGATATTAAGTTAATTACCTGCCGGCCCGAAACGTCCTTTGTCGGTCGGCTCGAACGGAGTTCATTGATTCCGTTTCTGCGCCCCCTTTGCTCCTATAACGCAAACCAGCTTAAAAAACCTCCAGCCCACCCCAACGCAACCTCCTTTTGTGAACATTTTTGTACGGTTGAAGGAGGCAGGGCAGCTCAGCTTACTTGGACGTGCAACGCCAACATGTGTTTGTGGCATTGGCCTCTACGGTTCGATACTGGAATTTGGGCTTTAATTGTAGGTTGTAGAGCATGTTTTAGTTCGTATTGCGAATGAAGATTTTTAGAAAATACTTTTTTTGCGTAAACTTGACAAGAAACGTATAAGATATTAATGTAACATAATGTTGATGAACTTGTCGTTTGATATTTAAAAGCGATAGGTTTGTGTGGTACTTGAGGGCGCTTCGTGGGCGGTCTGTGTTGGCTGTTCTCCTTAGCACCCCAAAACAAGATGAACTCTGTTCAATGCGTCTACATTAAGCGCTCTCTATTGACTCGCTCGTAAATCTAGACCCATAAAGCTTGTTTCACACGCCACGGGTTTCACTCGTGTTTATCATGAAATACCATAGCAATGAAGATAGCTGTAAAATAATGAAACCTCCTTCTCTACTAAGTTAGCAACGATAAAAGCGACAAATCGGTGAGTTACAAAATCGTTAATGGTCAGAAGTACGCGTAAAATAATAAAAATATATATTTGGGGAAAGAAAATTACGTTACCTAAGATTTACTTAAGTTGTTCCGAGTTAGGTTTTCGGAGTTATGATGAAGTTTCCGCAATTAATTTAATAATGACCTCAATATAGGTACCTTATTTTTTATTCAAGGGCCCCCCGGTGTACCGTTGCTCGTTGCTTTGCAAGTTCAACTTTCGGCCGAGGAATGAAACCTTACACTGCCACTGTCGCAAAATATTCATTCTGATACAAAAACTCTCGCCTTGTTCCCATGGGGGTAAGCAGAAACTACAGAACACCACCTGCTACGATCCTTACATACGCACACCGTTTGCATGAGAAAAAAACTTTTTTTCAAAGCAGTCTATAGATTCAGATTTTCCCGATAGAAACCATAATAATTACGCCTGTGTACATATTATAACTAGCTTCTGCCTTATGGAATATAATTATAACATGACATAATATCACGCCTAAATTCCCCGCCGGGTAAGGCAGAGGTGTACCCATTACTACACACAAATTGCGCCAGTTATGTTTAAGTCCTATGTAATTGTTGTTAAATATTAGATAAGTACCATTTTTTTTGTTGGTGGGTGGGATATCATCAAATAACCCCTCCCGCTCTTGGGCAGCGCGAAAGGGAGTGTCAGACTTCTACTGACTTTAAACCACCCATGTTCCTTCTTAGCTCTTTATGTCGAGGCCGCGGTACCTCTTACAACATCCCGGATACTTTAATTTATTATTTTTAACTGTAATGAACTAATTTATATACTACTTAAATAATTCAAGCACAATGCGAATTGTTTTATGAATATACAAGTAAATAATAGGGGTCGGAGCCTATTAAACCAAAAAAAAAGAAAATACGTTGAAAAATAAACAAACCTAGTCCCATTAATTTACTAAACTATCATCGAATCTACATGTTTGTCGCTAAACATCAAGCCATCGATACTCGAGGGGCCGGAAGCCTACCTGAGTTAAACAAAGGTGAACACAGGCTTGCGCCTAACTGTTTTATAAATACCCTATTCTTATGCGCTGACCTTGCGATGCCAATGTAATGGTTCTGGCATCCTACCTGCCTTCCAAATGGACGAGGTTTTGTAGAAATAGGAGCGTTTTTGATTATGTACAATATGATTAGAAAGAAATTGCATAGAATCGTGAATGTCGGATGGAAGGAATGGAGGGAGGCCTTTACGCAGCAATGGAAAAATAATATAGTCTAACTAGAATAATAATAGATTGGGAAATATTAGCGTTTGGTGTGAAAAAAATGAGCGTAGAAGCTAGGCCTTATAGAGAAGTCAGTGAATGGGACTTTAAAGCTTGAGAGAATGTTAATACTGAAGCTGAAAGCTATAGTTAATTAACTTGTGAATAAAACTTATAACAGGCCTAGAAGTATGAAATAATTGGAGCAGTACTAAAGTGTATCATACATTTCTGTATAAGACTTTGTTATTCAAGACCTACTTGTGACAGTACAAAAAAATTCTTTAACATTTTTTTAAAAATGGAAAGTTTCGAAGTTTTGGTAGTAAAGCAAAATTTTGTATATAAAATGGAAGTGAAAACATCAAAACGATAGATTAAAACGAAAGCAATTTTCATAGAAACAACTATAATGCAAAAGCTTCAAACAACAGATAGACATAAAATAATGCAAACTAAGGGCTGAGCAGAGTTGCAATTAGTCGCAAAGCATTACTCAGATCTACGTTTAAACGTAAATGTAGTGAGTGAAAAAGTTGATAAAATTGCACTTTGTTGCGACAGCCCGCCATTGTAGCTATCCTTCCCTCACTTTGCCTAACATTCTCAATTTAATTATAGGATTAAAGTTTAATTCGAAATGGTTCGATAGAAATATTATGTTTCGACTTTCACAAAAAGAACAGTCTCAAAGTGAATATGAAAACCATAAAAGTTTCATTCAAAAGTGGAACAGTTCTTCTACTCTAATATTTTATAGACGAAAGATTTGTATGTTTGTAACAAATGAACTCAGATAATACTGGTCTGATTTCGAAAATTCTTTCACCATTAAAACTAATGGTGAAAGAATTTTAACTAAGTATACTAGACCAGACAGACTGCTAATATCTATTCTTCTTCATCATTTCGAGCCGATGACTAAACTCTGTCGAACCAGTATGAAATCTCAAAAATCGTAACTACCTATAGGTCTTTATTAATTGAAAATAAATTAATTCTCTTCTATTTATAACAGTTGAACATAATTAACTGCTTGAAGACACAAAAGAATAAACCAATTAATTCAACATCATCCCGCAAAAAAAAACCAAAAGGACCTATCCCAATTCTGACAGATTGCGTTGACTCTTTAAGCAAATATGTAGTAACATTCGAATAGAGAAAACACAAACACTATGTCTTTCACAAGGAGTATAGCCCAATAAACTGTCTGTGTTCACATTTGCGTTGTGTAAACGCAATGCATTGCTCTTGTATGCCTGTTAGCTGTTCCATGCACCTTGTGTTAATGTGTCGCCTGCAGTACTGGTCAGCTGTCTCCTACGTCTGGATATATTGATGGGATGAATAGACTGGCGTAAGGAGATGCTTTCTGAATTAAGGTAAAGGAGGAATTTGTTTTGATATTCGTCTTATTTATTTAAATATATACTAATATTATGAAGAGGTAAATTTTGTTGGAAGGGAAAACGCGTAAAATGAACCTTTTTTTAATAGTAACTGAGTCTGTTTTCATTTTACGAATTTTATCGCAATCCATATTATTTTCCTATTATGATATATTTTCCTTAATGGTCACAGACGCAGTTATTTTAAAAGGTCCATTTTATGCTATAACGCAATAGGGTATTCCACCAAAAAAAACTAATTAGACCGCAAGATAGATTAAAAAAAAATAATGGACACGTATTTTTAATTTTTTCACTTATACAAAAGATGAAGACGAGACACTGCTTCGAAATGTCGCGTAAGGTTGTGTGACGAGGGGCTGCGGGTTGTTCACAAGTTACCGCGGCCTCGACATGTATGTATAAGGCTCAGAAGAAACATTGGTGGTTTTTAGTCTGACACTCTCTTTGCTCTGCCCAAGAGCGGGAGGGGTACCCTATTTGATGACTTTCCACCTGACAAAAAAAAACGTCCTGTGACGTCATAAGGTTAGTACTTTTTTACCTACAAAGTGACGTCAAAAGCCCAACTAATGATCTTTGACACGTTTTATTTTCGTCATTTTTTTATTAATTTGATAAAACAAAAAAAAAACGTATAAAAATATTTTTCGATAATCTAACAGACGGACAAATTAGATTTTTTGGTGAATTACCCTATTCATATTATGATCTGCTAAAGTGACCATTTTAGACGTCCTAAATGATTCAACGGATATAAAAAACAAGCAGGCGTTTACCGTTTACTAGAAAACTGCAATACCTACACTACAACAGCTGTTTTTTTTAAGTTACCGATGAAAAATTTAACCGTCTGAATCATGTACTTTTAATACGTGGTAACCGTTTCAGCATCGGTGTCCTTTCTACTCTGTTTAGTATCTAAATAGGGTCAACGCCTTCTTCATATTTTCATGACGTCCTAAAGACTGTTTGTTAATTTCACGTAGTCTCAAAATAATGCTCCGTTTAATTGATCTTGCTTATTTACCTCTTATACTCGAAATAAAATAATAATTAATTCAGCGTAGTATCAGTTTGCCTTGACTGCTAATCTCAATTATTCTCAATGACATAGTTTTAACTTAATAGATAGGTACCACTACAGTACGTTAAATAATAATTAAAATACTATTACGATCACTCGAATGTTATTTTTAAATATTTGGAATCTCACGTGAGGTTTGTCTAATAAGTAATTAGTAGAAGTCAAACCGTGATTTTCTTTGGTTTTTTGTTCTCTTTATATCATTATCATGGAATCAGTTGTCTCTGTCTTTCTCGTTTATTTAGGTATCTTCTTTTTCTTTTCACCGTGTCCATTCGCACTACATCTATCCTTAGTTTAGGTCTCTGGTATTCCTTCCGGATGTTTTATCTCCGTAACCTAGAAACTATTATCTTTTGGCAGACAATGTGAAAGTTTATTCACTGCAGGTGTGTTGATTAAATTATTATCCTGATTTGTTTTAGTATTCATACTTTTTTCGTGTCTTCGTCACAATGCGACAGACAATGAATGGCCGTCATCGATAAGTAAAACGATCCTTGTCGAAATAACTTCTTTCTGTGTGGAAAGCATTTGTTTGTGTGCGTCATTTTATTACGGAATGTGTGCGTTTGACGACTTGTATTAGCGTTCTTTTGTCGTTACGTATGCACATCTCTGAGTGGTGTACATTGCTGGTTTGTCACTGGTAGCTTTGTTTAGTCCTGTGTTGCATGCGTCAATGGGTGAGTAACAATTTGGATCAATAGTATTGTTTTCGTGGTCCCGTCGACCAGCTGTAGGATCGCGTTGGTAATCATATTCTGTTTCGTTTTCCTGCCGTGAGCTTGTAGCTCTTAGTTCGTTTTTATACGTCACCGCCAACATTGGAGCAAACATTTGTCAATTTGCTCCAATTCGCCTTACATTTGTGTTTTATAGTAGCATTAGAATTACAATTTTATTGTAATCGTGACTATTATGTAATTGTTCACTTAATCTGAGTGCAACTGTAGTACCATGTATTTGTATTATCTTATCTGACAAGGACTTTTAATGGCGTCGCTAGACATTTGGACGATGCAGCCTGTCGAAGAGTTTATTGAACTTTTAGCACAGATTTTTCAAGCGACAGATACTATCAATATTATCATCTAATACTGTAAAAGTATGAGTAAGGATTCGGTGCTCTGCGGGTCGTTGGGCTGCGGGTTGTTGTAACAGATACCGCGACCTCGACAGAAAGGGCTAAGAAGGAACATGGGTGGTTTTTAGTCAGTAGAAGTCTGACACTCCCTTTCGCTCTGCCCAAGGGCGGGAGGAGGGGTTATTTGATGATTTTCTAACCGCCAAAAAAAAAAAAAGGATTCGGTGCTCACATATACATAACCTACATTTACTTTTAGTGAAACATGTACCAGTAGGTATAATCGAAGTCATGACTTCCGAAGGTCATCACAACCTATGGGGTTACCGTGACGTTTTAAAGCATGTTTGTTTTTTTTTCAATCTTATTCCAGCGTGGGAAAGTGACGCAGCTATACAGGATGTCTAACGCTATCTCTTTTCCACCCCGGAATAACATTAAAACTATCTATGGCCTCCTTAGCAGATCATAATATGAATTGCCTTAAAGTTCGTGAAATGGACCACTCATAACAGTAATTGCGTCAGTGACCATTTTACGAATTTAAGCATTTTAACGTAATTCATATTATTTTCATAAAATGATCTGCTCAGGTTAAGGTGTAAGGTAAGGGGATTTTAAACCCCCAGGTACTACGCCTACCATGACATTTTAAAGAAGTATTGTTTTAATCTTATTCCCCCTGACTGATTCATAGACCCCTGGTTTTTGTTCTAGGGATAAATTGTTCCTATAAATATGGCAGTCCAAACCCAGTGGGTGTAATTTGTAAGGGTGTGACCACACGGTGATAACTGTCGACGGAACCCCTCGCAGGTACGAGTGCGCGACATCGACATGATAAGATTACTTATGTCCAGTTTTTTGGGGATAAAAACTATTATTGTTGTATTGTCACGCTGTTCTTTGGTGTGTCTTAAAGAGCTTCTTCGCGATCTTAAGGAGCCTATTGAATTTTGAGAGAGTAAATGTTCCTTGATTCCGGTACAGTCATGAAAGTTAATGATAACTTCATTTCTTTTGTTTAAAGTTTTGTTGATGAAATCGCGGCAAGTACACGAATAAGGTTACTTCTTGCTTACAGAGTTCTTAGTTTAAATTAACAGAAATGATCAAACTTGGTGCAAATATACCCCAAAAAAGTTTCAATTATTAGTATAGTCATCATCTGCCTAGCCTTTTCCCAACTATATTGGGGTCGGCTTCCAGTCTAACCGGATGCAGCTGAATACCAGTATTTTACATGGAGCGACTGCCTATCTGACCTCCACAACCCAGTTAATACTAGGTAATACGATACCCTTTGGTAAGACTGGATGTCAGACTTTTAGGTCACTGACTACCCATAACAACTGCCAAAGATCTATATATGGCACCCGGGACCAACAGCTTAACGTGCTTTCCGAGGCTCGGAGGAAACTCGGTATGTAATGGGCGGTCACCCATCCACAGATCGACCTAGGCAAGCGCAGCTTAACCTAAAGATCGACCCGAGTGGCAGTTCTTATTAAGCCACGAGCTACCAAAATTATTAGTATAGTTCACTTGCTAACCAAAATAACTAAATAAATCTAAAACACGAGAACGGAACATAAAACGTTATCACAGCGAAAATCTTAACTTCATTATACGGGCCCATTCATTATTTGTTTCCACCAAAAAGCGTATAAAATTGTTTACACTTCATTCAATATCGGTCTACCGTAATGTTGAGGACCTCTGGTGTATGACAGAGGTGCACAGCCCGGGGGAAAAAGACAGAATAAAAATATTTTGTCGAACGTCTAAGTCGTAAAACTAAAAGTGGGCACTGCATATGCCAATAAAGTTGATATTTAAGACTTTTGCAGCTGGCTTGATGAAACTTATGTATTAGTCAAGTAAAATAATAATGAACTGAAAAATAAATCTAATGTACCAGATACTAGGCAAATTAATTTAATGGATTTTCAACTTTATCGCTAAATTATTAGGCTCAAGGTTGATTGGGAAAATTTGACAGTTTCGGGTAGCTTGATGTGCTAACTGGTGGGTACATCTTATTGGGTATCAAAGATCATCGCTGTCAACAGGAAAAGTTGAAGTTGGTGACTTCATCGTTTTAAATATGGAGCAATGAAGTAATATTATAACATGGTTGGTATATAACACCACGCTACAACCAATAAGAGCGGAATATCAATGACAAATGTTGTAAAAACGTGGAAAAAATAATTTCTTTTGAAGGCTCCCGTTGCATGCGCTGCGTAAACGATTAAACTTACGCAACAATCATGTATGACAGACTTGTTCCCCACAAACGAGATCCGCAATAGCATAATGTCTATCTTTTATGGTTGACTCACTTTTTGAATGGTTATTTGCTCTATAATAATATTATTCACCACAAGTATTTAATTTTAAACAAAATTGCTGTTACATCATTTGATTTCAAAGGAGATATCACAGTTTTTAATAACTCCGCAGCTAAATAATGTAACCCTCACCAGTACTATTATGTATTCTGTGCCCTTTTTTTTTGGTGGGTGTAAAATCATCGAATAACCCCTCCCGCTCTTGGGCAGCGCGAAAGGGAGTGTCAGACTTCTACTGACTAAAAACCACCCATGTTCCTTCTTCGCCCTCTATGTCGAGGCCGCGATAACCGGTGGGCTACCCGCGGCCCCGACAGGCGTCGGCCCTTTCGGGCCCCTCCCATGTTGCTGACATCTCTTTGAGGCGCGCGTGGAACACGAACGCGCCGTCGACACGGCCTGTTTTCGTCGTGAGACGGACGGACGGCGAGTTAGCCCATCACTCACCGTCCACAGGCCCGCATCTACGGTGGCCGGAGGTCATCGCGGGACCCCCGACGCCCGGAGCGCCTCCCGCGGCGGCTGGGACGAGAGGTTCTCTCCCTCTCGCGTTCCGCCACCTCCTTCGCTAGTATCACTGCTTCGCAGAAGGAGGCGACGGCGTCCCATTCCTCCTCGCCCCGGACCATGGCTTGCACCAGGGATGTATTCTGTGCCCTCACTCTTTTTTGTGACGCAGAGGAAGTTACACGGGTCAGCTAGTTATAAATCCCCATATTTACAAATCTAGACACCATGCTAGCACGGTAATATTGGTCTCCATTTCACCTGATCCCTACAAAGAACTCGAATTTTCCGTTTCCAACCCGACGTAATATAACTGCAGTACAATATTGACTAGTAAGGAAAATAAATCAATAAGTTGTACCTACTCAATACCACGCTAATCTTATGAAACCTTGAAAAAAGGGTTTTAATAATGAATGGTGCTTGGCATTGGCAATGAAACTCTGTATAAGGCTGCAGTTTGTAACAAAATACTTAAAGTTTTTTTTGCTAAACTGGCTTTTTTATTCTTTTGAATCTATACTAATATTATTGATATTTATGTTTATTAAGTAGAGTTTAATAGAGCAGAGTAGAACCAATAACCAGTCTTACCAAGGGGGTATTGCATTACAAAGTACAAACTTGGTTGTGGAGGACAGCCTATCTTAATACTGGTAGAAAATGCCCAAGGCATTAAGTCCGCCTTTGTACGATTTTTGTGCATAAAGTTTAATAAATCAATATATTTTTTTTTTTTCGTGCTTTTGCCCAGCGGTCATCGTGTATGCGGCTGACGTGACCCGCCCAATCAAATTTTAGCCTAGCAGCCTTCTTGCCAACGTCCACTATGCCCGTTTTGGAGCGCAGCGTGGTGTTTGGAATTCTATCTTGTCTTTTGACACCCAAAATGCTACGCTCCATTGCCCTTTGGCATACTCCAAGGCGCAACTTCTGAGTCTCGGTGAGAGACCATGGACGGGCAGAATGCACATGTCGATGAGTTTGCGCTTCAGGGAGACCGGAAGATCGTCCTTCATTAGCGTCTTCATGGACCAGTAGCTTTTCCAGGCGTTTTCGACTCTGCGATCGATTTCTCTTTCTTGCCTGTTTTCGAAAGATACTAACTGGCCTAAGTAGATATACTCATCGACATAATGTATTTCCTGCCCATCTACCTCAACCCTACGCTTAGTGCTGTTGGTCATAATCTTGGTTTTTTTAAATATATAAACATTATTAATAAAAAAATACTAAAAAGATAAACACTACCTACAAACTATAAAAGGCATCAAAAATCTTCTCGTCAACGCTGTCAGCTGGTTATGTGCGCAAAAGATTGGGGGCGTTGCCAAGTTGTATGGCAACGCTAAACGGCTGGTCAACATAAGAGCCAGCTTTAGTTATAATAATATTATTAATTCACAAGTAAATACTGGACAGATTAGGATGATAATTGGTACCGGGTAGGTCTACACGGTTCGGATATAGGACACTTTATGCCGGAAGTGAGTTTCCGTGGGGACTTAACTAGTGTGCGTGGGCGAAGCCACATGGTTACATTTAAAAATTAAGTGAAAATGCTTTTCTTTATTGCTTTTTTTTCTTTTTATTATCTATAGAATATTTAGCCCAAAAACATAATCTTTCTTGAAATTTGTTTTCAATTTCAGTAATTGAGCAATTGTTTCCATACCACTGATCTGCTTAGCTTTTCCCCAATAATGTCGGGGTCAGCTTCCAGTCTTGAACGAGCTGAATTTTACATGAAGTGACTGCTTATTTGCCAACGACCCACTCACGATACACTTTGGTAAGACTGGTTGTCAATGACTGGTTGACTTTCAGGCCACGGACCACCTATAAGGTTTAAGCAACGAGCTCCTCACGAGCTTTTATTATCTGTAGTAAATTAGATCAAAAACTTTATCTTTCTTGGAATCAGTTTCCAATTTCAGTAATTGGGTGAATGTTTCAAAAACACATTTAGTAATAACTAATCTAGAGTCCTTCTAGCCTCCACAACATCAGATAGAATCCACTGCAGTATTATGACATCACTTAATTTAAGCGTAACCTTTTTTTTCTTCTTTGGCGGGTGAAAAATCTCTTGGGCAGAGCGAAAGGGAGAATTTAAGCGTAACCTAGGATACTTATCTTTAGTAGATTTTAATTTGATATGACATCTCGCCGGTAACCTCGAAGGGTTTGCCTGAGGTGTACGTAAAAGAACACTTACATTTGGCTACTTATGTTAAACCCCATGTAAACGGGAGGGGGTGAGCCTTGCTATTAACACAGTGGACCTCTTTGTAGTCCTAGTTATTAAGTACTAACATAGGCTAAGTTATATTGTTACTAACACAGTGGACCTATTTGTAGTCTGAAAAATAAATGATTAATATTATTATTATTAACCGAAATCCAGACTTCGTGGCTGCTACTAAGAATTAAAGCGTAAGTTCCTTTTTCCTAACAAACCAAGTACCTACAGTTATAGATCAATATTAAAGAGGAACCTTTCAGAGGTCTGCCCCGCGTGGGCGGAGTCTCGCTGTGCTCGTAGCGGCGATCGGCGGCGGAGACCTCCCGCGTCGGGCCCTGGTGCAAGCCATGGTCCGGGGAGAACAAGAATGGGACGCCGTCGCCTCCTTCTAAGAAACAGTGATGCAAGCGAAGGAGGTGGCGGAACGTGAGAGGGAGAGAACCTCTCTTCCCAGCCGCCGCGGGAGACGCTACGGGCGTCGCGGGCCACGTGACGGCTTCCGGCCACCGCGACGACCGTAGACGAGGGCCTGTCGATGGTGAGACGACGACAGGCCGTGTCGCCGGTGCGTTCGTGTTCCACGCGCGCCCAAAGATATGTCAGCAACATAGAAGTGGCCCGCAGGGCCGACGCCCGTCGGGGCTGCGGGATGTTGTAAGAAATACCGTGGCCTCAACATATAGGGCTAAAAAGGTACATGGGTGGTTTTTAGTCAGTAGAAGTCTGACACTCCCTTTCGCTCTGCCCAAGAGCGGGAGGATTTATTCGATGATTTACCACGCCCCAAAAAATAAAAACTTGTAACCCTTCAAAGAGATACCATTATGAGACTGATAAAGGTTACATAAATCAAACGATGATTAATAGTGCAAGCTTTCGATCACGTAGTCAACTTATAAAGCCAACCTGGTTTTCAGTATAAATAATAATGAAAACACATTATAAAACGAAGTCCTCCGTCGCGTCTGTCGGTCTGTCTGTACGCGATAAATTTTAAAAAATCTGCATCGATTTTCACACTGTTTTCACCAAGGAATATACTGATTCTCGAGGCAGTTTTAAGTATTTAAAAGAAATCGTAATTCAACCCCTAATATAGTTAAATAGGGGATGAAAGTTTTTTGGGATATTATTCGACGTCCATGCGGGCGTAGCCGCTGGCAAAAGCTAGTAACTTATAAAGATTAATACACCGTTTACAACTGTATGTTGCTCAATATAATTATGTGGTATCTTTTAACTATTCTAAGTTATTTTCTAGAATAGAATAGAATAGAAATTTTATTTGCTTAAACATGTGTTTACATACAGAATTAAAATAATACATGCATGCAAGATAATACATAGTAGTGGTTCACGACATGTCTGCCATTTCTCATGGCGTGCAAATCTCTTGGGTACATATTACAATTATTATTATTAAATTAACGATTTTCAAATTTTACGCTTACTGCATTAAATATGTCAGTCAATCCGAGTCATGTGTCAAAAAAAAAAAAAAAAAAACGTCCATATTTACAGATTACAAATGAAGATTTACACTTTAATTAAAATAATATTTCTAATAATATGCAATAAATCTTTCATAATTACTACAATTAATTAATTAAATTATGTTCATTTGTGTAGGTACCTATAATAATCAAAATGTATCATTTAAAAAATCGTTAACACCATAATAAGCTTTTTCGGCCAAAAACAATTTCACTGTTTGTTTGAATTTAGGTATAGTTTGCTCTTTCCAACTTTTGGGCAATTTGTTGTAGATAATTGGTGCCATGCAAAAAACACTCTTGCGCATAAGTGCAGTTTTTGATGCATATACACATAGTATGCTATCATCACGTCTATTTCTTGGAAACTTGTCTGCCATCCGAGGAAACAAATGTGGATTGGTTTTTACAAACATTGCTATTTCCAAAATATAAAGCGAAGGTAAAGTTAAAATGTGATATTTAGTGAAATAATTTTTACAGCTATCAGTAGTTTTAAGATTAAACATAGATCTCAAGCAATATTTCTGTCTCTTAAAGATGATCTCCCTATCAGTTGAGTTTCCCCAGAAGATAACACCATATCTAATGACTGACTCAATTAAACCATAGTAGGCCGTTAAACGTGCTTCTATATTTAGAGTACGTGATAGTTTATATAACGCGTATGCACCACTGCTTATTCTTTTGGCTAGAATTTCAATATGCGCTTTCCAATTTAAGTTTCTGTCGATTGTTAGGCCTAAAAATTTTGTAGTATTAGCTGTCTGTATTTTATTATTATTATATTCAATGTCAATATTAGGAAATTGTGATAATCGTTGGCTAAAATGCATAATCAAAGTTTTATTAATATTAATTTTTAAATTATTATTATTTAGCCACGTTACCGCTTCAGTCAATGTATTTCTTATGTCCGTTTCATATGTCTTCTTATTATGGCATGGTATGCTTATCGTACTGTCGTCCGCAAACAGTGTCATGGGATGTTTAATGGATTTAGGGAAGTCATTAATATAGAGTGTGAATAGGGGTGGTCTTCTGGTTCTAGCGTCTGTACCAGTTTCTCAAATACCTTGAAAGAACTGCTTAGAGGATTTAATTAAAATTAGCTTCAGGGCTTCCAAAAACTCACATAAATCCATACCTAAAACTTTCCCAAACATTGATGATTAATTCCCAAAGAATGTGTCGTCAATATCGCATTTATACATGTAGTCCAACACAATACTTCAAACTTGTCCTTTATTTTTAACAATAAATAGATTACTATATAGAACGGGCAGAACGTCTCAAAGGGAACGTGGAGTGGGGTCTCGGCTAATATAAATATTCAGTGGAGGTTAACGGCGGTCGGTCGAGGTGAGCCTCCCCTTGATAAAAAGTTAAAATAGGCTTCACACTGACGCACTCCAAACTGCTGCTAACGTATTATAATATAAGCCACGTTTTTGATGTGGGTACAATATGATATTGGTTTTATACAATTAGGAGTTAAAAGTATTACCTGAAAGTCTGACAACCAGTCTTACCAAGTCACATCCTATTACCTAGTATTTACTGGGTTGTGGAGAAAAGATAGGCAGTAACTACATGTAAAATACCGGTATTTAGCTAAATCCGGTTAGACTGGAAGCCGACCTCAATATAGTTGAGAAAACTTTTTAACAAAAAATAAAAGCGACTTCAACAAAAAATAAAGCACAAAAATCAGTTTCTGAAGACAAAAAACCGGTGGCAAAAAAATTAAAACAAAAGTCACCGACTTCAGAAGCTGATTTTTGTTCTAAAGTTGAAGTCGGTTTTATTTTTTGTTAAAAAGTTTTTATTTTTCACTTTTTACTGGTTCACATGTGCTCAAAGCTTCAAAGCGTACCGGCGTGATGTCATGTTATGAACTGGTGTAAACAATAGACAGACATGAGATTTCAGCAATCCCGGTCTATTTGCTATTATTTAATGAGGAGTTCCGTTGCCTATCTCGGAAGTTCTTCATCAGATCTTCAGCAAAGTGAAATAGGATCACTCCGAAAAGGTACTCTTAAGAAATACTCAAATCACTTCAAGTGTGCTTATAAAATTTGAAGAGTTCTCTCTATTTCTCCAGGATCCCATCATCAGATCATGACTAGATGATCATTGGACCAACTGGGAAGTATAACCTTTTAAACAAAAGAAAATCCAAATCGGTTCAGCCATTTCCAAGTAATCGGTGAACATACATAAACCAAAATCAGACGAATTGAGAACCTCCTCCTTTTGGAAGTCGGTTAAAAAGGCTAGGCAGATGGTGATGATGAATATTATTATCACTGCGGGTTTCTAACTCAGAACAAACTGGATTGTGGAGATCAAATAGGCGGTAGCTCTACGAGTATGTTAAAAGTTGTTATTCAACTGCATCCGATAAAACTGAAGCAAAAAAAAAAAAAAAGTTGGGAGAAGGCCAGGCAGATGATGACCGGGCAAGTTCATCATCATCATCATCAGCGTATGATGCTCCCACTGCAGGGCTGCACTGCACTCTCATATCTTTAATTTTTTTGGTTCCTCACGATGTTTTCCTTCACCGTTTTGGGAACAGTATTGATGACATAAATTACACAAAGTAATGCGCCTGCCTGGGTTCGAACCCACAATTTACTGTTCGTAAGTCGAGGCCGCTACTACTGGGCCACCGCTGCTTACAATAAGAACTATTGGTCGTGTGCATTCTTGTGCATGGGCAAGCACTACTGAGCATAAGGTCTTGGTGTCGATTCCCAGTTTGGATTCAAAGTGTCACTAACTTTTTCCGTTGCTAATATAATGTGTAATGTAACCCTTATATCCAATGTTATAGGGTCGAAATGTGGTCGAACGTCAGTGAACTCGGTAGTACCTTAATACACCTTAATACACCTCTGCCTAACCTTTCATAGAAAAAGGCATGATGTCATACTTGGTTATATTATAGGATATTCAAAATTTTTGAGTGTAATTATGTTTTAAATACAATTGTGCAAATACTTATGAACAGTTGAACAGATGTTGCAAAACTGAAAAATAAAACAAATGTAGTGATAGCTTCATTATGTTTTCCTTTTTATTAAGCACCTGAATCAATAATACAGAAACCCGAATAAAAATACATTTAAAAATAGATTATCTTTTAATAATTATGATCTTTTTTTTGTAATGGCATCTTGCATGTCAAGTAATAAAGTATGTGTTTTAGTAAGCCATTATGACAGACAAACCTACTATACAGCGTCGAATACGGCTAACGGTTGTCCACTTTTCGGAACAAATATCTTATCTGCGCTTATACAGGGTACTAGGCGGTTCCCAGGTATGGTCTAGAACCAAAAAATGATCGCAGTGGTGGGGAGAACAAGTGCCTTTCGTTTGCGTAAAGGGTACTTTTATACCCTTTATACTGTTTGACTAGTTATAAAAACAGTTATAACCGATAAAAAAAATATGTCGGCGGCAGAGGGTTCAGAATGATGCACTGAACATTTGGAAACGTGTTCGCGTCAGTGTCCCTTCTACCCCGTAGATTAGTTGAACTTTGAACTATATTAAGTATACGAATGAGTAATTTTCTGTCTTGTTGATGCCAACTGTACCGAGCGAAAGGTTAGCTACGGGGTGATATTTTCGCGTGGGCTGTATAGCCCGCTCTCGTTTACCTAGAGTCATAAATAATACTAAAAACACTTTATTGGTAACTTTTTTGTTGGTAAAAAGAACAAGGTGTTCGTGGAAACGGATCTGAAAGAGAAAACTGTTTAGTTAGGGGAGTAATTGCAATAAATAAAATACTAAAATCAAAATCATAAGTCATTCAAACTAGGCTGATAATCAGCACTTTTCGAACGTCAACATTTACTTTACTCATTTACAAGAGACAGTCCCCCAAAACGCCCACGCTTCGACACTTCCTAGTGGTTTAGTTGGAAAGAAGAAGTGGCGGAACAAACTCTTCAGCAATAGGTTAAGTTAGAAGAACCAGACTCGATACAATAGTAAGGTGCGAAGGTGGCGTGACGATCTGATCAAGTTTGCGGGGCTAACTTGGCCATAGATCACACAGGATAGAAAGGTATGTAAGGAGAAAAGGCCTTAGTTTTCTCCTTCTAGCTCAGCTCAGCTCAGCTATGTTGGTGACTGGTAAAATGATGTTAGTTTATTCTATTCGTCTTTTTCATCGCAACTCGTTTCTTAGAAAAATCTAAACGTTCATTTCTTGAACATTTTTGGATCAAACGAAAAAAAAATTAATTATCCTGTGATTTGATCGCTGAAAATATTGTAGGGCATACATTCTCTTGTATATTTATAACTTAGTGAAAGATTGTGACGCGAAGGGATGGTAGCAGCCTTAAAAGGCTGGTCTTTGTTGGCAGGACCAAGTCAGCAAGCACAGGTGGTGATGGCAACTTTGGACCGGAGTCGTTGAAGCCAGATTGTACAGTTAAAGGGGCCAGTGACTACGATCCTCAGTTATCATTGAGGGACCGATTGAAGAAGAAGATAAGATTGTATTGTGTAACAGTATATATTGCCGAATAAATAAATGAAATATTTTTTTATTCCTTCATAAATTAGTTAGGAAACGCTTAAAATCGCCAAATTGTTAACTCCACGCTGATACTCGTTCACTGACGCGAATTTGCCAATCATGTTTTAAATGAAGTTAATGTACAATGCTGATATCGCTCGTTATGTGGACATTGCGTAAACACCAGCCAATAACTGTGATGTAAGCTAATAAAATCAATTCGGTGGCAAACGAAATATTAAATGTTTTTAGTGTTTTCTGAATATTGACTTAACTAAATAAATTATCACTTACTTAACTTGAATTAACGCTTACTACATATAAGTATTCTTTCCAATTTATCTGGTCATCATCATTAAAAAACCACACACGCTCAAGCCGTAGTAAACTAACCCAATATCCCAAATCATTTCAAAACCCAACATCCAGAAACCAATATCACTCAAAAAAGTAACTGAAACGTTCTCACAAACGTTCACAATACTCCCCTAGTTCGTAAAAAACGATTTGAAGTGTGACAAAGCATTTGTCGGCGAGTGTACCGCTCGCTCCACAGGGTAAGTTTTGTCAAACATATCGAATAAGTAAACACTCTAAACGTATTGTGTTTAAAAGTTACTTACTCGGTGAGTTTAAGTTGATTAAAAAGATTAAATACACGAGGAATTTGATTGTTTGTTTAGTATTGAAATGTAGGGCATTATTGTATATCAAAAACACACTCGCGGAAACGAACCGTGGATTGGACTAAATAAAACTCAAACTCAAAGCATTTATTTCAATTAAACCTTTATAGGCACTTTTGAATGTCAGAAGAACAATTCATAAAAACCAAACTACGAGTGCAATACGTCATTCCGAAAGCCACCACTATATTATCTTTATTCTCTGTAAACTAAAAACATTTGTTTGCTGATGCATGGAAAGCGATAATCATAGAACATTCTACACTTCTATGAGAAGACTGCAAACTGCATAACTTAATTTATTATTGATTACTAGTTTGCAATAATTAATAAATAATCAAATGATTTGGAGTAACCCAGTATGGGTACGGTATGGGGGGGGGGTACCTACCTCGTAGACACTTCAACTTTAATTATCATTTGATGATGGATAAAAGTAGTCTATTACCCCATCTTCTCTACTTCATACACGGTACTTTCATAGAAGTCTAAAAGCGTGGTTTGCCCTTTCTACTACCCTTCATGATATTAGGATATCTGCGAGCAGTCTACTTGCTTTGGGCTTGCCGTATTGTTGGCCCCAAGGCACGCCACAGACCCCGTCGGGGCTGCGGGTTGTTCACAAGTTACCGCGGCCTCGACATATAGGCCTAAGAAGGAACATGGGTGGTTTTGTTGTCCTGCAGGCTTAGCACGAGAACCGTAGAGAAGGGTTTTGTCGACGAAAGAAAAGACAAAAATGACGTTTAAGTGTAGACAGTAGAAAGATTTCAACAGTCTGTAGCATGGCGATTATAAAATCAAATGTGAAGAGAAGTGTCTTCACTACCCTCGACAACTGTCTATAAAGTCAAGCATGACGTACCATTTTTCTCCGATTTTGACAAATTGGATTAGAGAACTTTCTTCCGAAATAGTCTACATTAAAAAGGACCTAGACAGAGTTTCTTTAGTAATTTTTTCGTTAAATCTAATAATTTTAGGCGGTGCTTTCATAGATAATTCACTATATAAAGTAATAGGTGCTTTGTTGCTTTCCTTAGTAGTAGTATAAGTACTTCTATTTTTGAATTTGAATAAATTCGTTTATTTCTAGACTGTTTACTAACATGTTGGGTTCAAATCGACGATATTATTTAAGTTTTTATATGGGTAAACTTGAGCGTAGATTGGAAAGAGATGCTGTTAGAGAGCTCGTGGGAGCCTTCGATCTCCCAGAAAGTGAGTTCCTGCAGAATTATAAAGTAAGCAAGGAGATGGTGCAATATTTATGCGAGGAACTCCGCCAAGATCTACGCCCAAAACTTCACAGGGTCTACCAGTGATTGTAAAAGTAAGTTCTATTTTGTATTGTGGTTACGTATTTTTAGGTAGCAACAGACCTTCACAAGTCTAAACAGCTTGTAAAATGTTATGTACCTAGGTACTTTAAAAAAAAACATAAAAACTTAACTTAAAACTTACAAATCCGTTTTAATATTTAATTTAACAAGCATTAGGAGCACCAGCCCATGTTTATGACAAAAAAACAAATCACAGATAATTCTAAATATGTCAAACATTCAAAATTTGCGTTATGTTATTGAAGAAAGGTCCGCTCAAAACAATGCTTCTTTGAGAACGTAACGCAGAAATATGATAAAATTGGCTAGTAATACACGTCACTAGCGACTACCCCGTTGCTATGGAAAAGTCACTGTCTATGAAGAAACCTAAGTCTAGGTGTGACCTCGTGCTCGGGAAGGAGAGATTTTGAGAAGGGTAGACAAGCGATTTCTATTCTATAGTAGAGTAGAAATAGAAAGCGTCGTGCTAAGCCTGCTGTTTTGTTTTTCACTCTGCCCAAGAGCGGGAAAAAATTTAAAAAAAAGTCTCGCCACAGATTAACATTATGTCTGTGTTCAAGAATTTTCAAGTGTCTAGGCCTAAGCAGACTTGTGTAGTACTCCCACATTCTACCTACCTGTGACAAGTTGGCCTTTAAACCGAACACAAAAAGAACACGACGATTTTACGAAATAATTAATGAACAATTCATAGGCACATAAGTGGTAGAAATATATATATAAATAAGCCTATAATTTGTAAATGATCATCTAATACCCAGAAATAGTGCTCGATGAGTGGTGAATTCTACATCCCCTATTTGTAAGGGGAGCAACAACGTGGGCGCTAGCTGTGGGCGTACGATTGTACACCTCAGCATAACCTTTCAGGGGTCACCAACGTGTGTTAAGGTAGGTGCGTTATTTATAAAAACATTTTAATTTTGTATGCGTAAAGTAACAAGGTGATTGATGTGTTTGAGAGGTTCGATACCAGCTTTCAAGAAAGTAATAATTTTCAGGTGGTAAATCTCTGAACAATTTAGTTGAAGGTTTCGGTGGGTAGTGTCGGTGTTACATTATCTATGGTCATTCAAGGAGATATAATCCACCACGGGTACATTAATGAAGCCTTGCTTGCGTCTTCGATTTTTTAGGCCAGTTTCGTCGAAATGGTTTTGATGGTGACGATAATAGATGAGGGCCCAATAGGGAATCGCCCTTTAGTCACGTGAAGTACGAAGAGGGGGGAGGCGTCAGAAAACGATGGAGGGGAGATAGACAATCACGTGTATTTGCCAAACTCTAACTATCTCATCTTTTCAATTATAAAAAATGCACGTGGTGCTGTGAAGTAGGGGGAGAATGTAGCCTCAAACCATATGACGTGTCACCAAGCGGGGGGGGAAGGGGGGCTATAAAAGTAGCCTGAATAATCTCACTCGATCAAAAAGGAGGACCCCTAATCAAAATAAAGGTACATTCAGCACAGAATCAGTATTAAAAATTAACTAAAATATTCCATTCAATGTATAAAAAATAATAATAAAATTGAAGTGTTTGTTTCTAAAATAATAGTTTTTACTAAATAAATATTGTAATAATCGTTTATTATTATTAAAAGAAAGGGCACATTTGTAGCAGAATAATAACAGTTACAATAGTTGCTTTTTTACCTGAACTAGGTTGAACCTGTGTTTCAGGCTACAAGGTGCGTAAATATCTACTTGAAACAAGTAAATTAACATTTAGTGTATAGTAAAATACTAAAATTAAAACTTATATATTTATAAAGATAGAAAAACAGCGTAAAAGCAGTTGCAGGACAACAAGTAGATCCTCTGTCTGTGTTTATAATGTTGTAAAAAGATTTTTGTAAAGTAATTTCACGCGGACGACCGCGGGGCTCAGTTAGTATTCAATAAATATTCAATTGATGCATAAAGACCTGCGAATAAAAGATAAACAGTCAGAAGTAAGTTCAAAAAGTAAGTGAAGCTGGCTGCTTGCAACCGGAAACTCATCAGAGATTCTTCGTCGCATCTCCGGAAGTACAATGGTATGACTGATTGATTTGAGCTAACCGCAGGCAGCCGGGATGTCATTCATGAGTCGGCGTGTTCCTATGTGTCTTGTCTTCTGCATATGATTTTTCTTGGAAGGCCTCCCACTAGGTGAACTGATGACTTGGTGAAGGTTGAGAGGATGGATGAGAGAGAAATGGGCAGTCAATGTGGCAACATTTGGGTGAGGGCTATGTCCAGCAGTGGACGTCGTTCGTCTGCAATGATGATGTTGATCCCTGTTTGGCCTATAAAAATGCACGGTTTTTATTGATGGCTTATTTGAATATTTAAGAAGAGAGGTTTTTACACAGTAGGGGTATTGCGAAGTTAGTTACAGTAATCTGTAACTAACTTCGAAATCGCTCGCTTCCTAATCGTTGATCCTAACGGTCGACCTTGATCATCTTAATTTTAGGCAAACACGGTGACCTATCTAAACATCTTAAAACTATATTGTTTTAAACTTATACTAGGGGGGAGCTCCGTCTCTTTCTCACACTGGAGTGACATTAATACAATACTACTTTAAGACGTCATGGTTACCCCTCTGAACGAAGTTGACGCTACCATTTTCAAGTATTCTAATGCTTTGTATAACAAAAATACCCAATAACTATTATTATTGCTACTAGCTATTATTATTGCTAATTACTATTACTATTGCTAATTACTATTATTATTGGTAATAACAATTATTATTGCTGCTAGCTATTATTAGCGTTTCTGTTATATGTAAATCAACAATTTGACTAAAAACCTACCTCCAAACTTAAGTTATATCCATACTTTAAAAACACGGACTTATAAAGACAATAATCCGCTACCTCCATTTTTTACGTCCCTCAACATTGCAGTTTACGTAAGTACCTAATATTTGAAAGCCAATAGCCAGAATCTTATTCATTTTTAAAGCCTACCATCAACAGTATCATAATAACCGTATGAAATCGCCTTACACGCATATAATCATATAACTACACAAGCAACACGAGTCAAATGAACCACTATAAGCTGACCTGTGAATCCTTTCATACTCCTTTGTACACAAGGCCTGTAAAACAGATGCAGACACTGGTAGACTGGTGAGATTATGCCGACATAGAAAATTAAAAAATCTGCAGAATTCCTTGACTGGTACTGTTCATTATTTCAAGTTATTTTTGTTAGTAGCGTGGACAATTAAAAATGTGGGAGGGCGGTGGAAAAAAACCAGGTTTGTACCTGTTTTCACCAACGATAGCAGATACCTAAATATATGTTTATTTTCATAAATTGTACATAAAAACACTTATTTTAACACTATAGAGCTGTACAACTAGGAAAAGAGTGTTTTCGATGAACTCTGGCACCCAATGTAAGATTTAACTTGTGTTTAGGGTGCCAGCGTCCTCGCCTATGAATTGAACTTGCGACAGTAGTTGTAAGATAAGCACAGTAAATAATCATTCAATCACAATTCATTTTTTATGTACCTATGTATGTGTGTGTGTGTATGTGTGTGTGTGTATGTGTGTGTGTGAGAGAGAGAGAGAGGGTGAGATAAATATGGTGAAAACTTGTGTTTATGAAAGTTTGCATAAATATATTATGAACATACTAGTTTACTGATATCTGTAGTAACTCTTCAGTCTTATTATAGGTCAATGTCATGAGCCACTTTGTGACCCTGGTTTTGCATTCGTTTAGACACTTGGGAGCAATGGAACAGAGTTTATTTATTTTATTATATAAATGGTTCGACAGTACACCAAAATGACGGTGAGCAAGGGCCGTTCTACAGCCGTAAGTTGTACATACCTCGAAGTGTCTACGTTTCTTGGCAGCACTCGGATCGTAGACCACAGAGCGATGTTTGCGGAGAATAGTACGAAGCACAAAGAGCTGTCTCACAGTTAAGACCTGACATTCGTTGTAGAGAGCCGTGGTGGGATACCTGAAAGGTTTCGAGGTCATAACCTTGAGAACCGCTCTCTGTGCTCGTTCCAAAGGCAAGAAGATTGTCCTTGGAGTCCCACCCCACACCGTAATGCAGTAGCCTATTATGCTTTGACACAGGGCATGATAGACAGTTTTAATAGTACGGCAATCCGCAGAGTGCCTCAGTTTTTTAAAAATAAATATACACTTTCGGACTCGCGAAATGAGACTACCAAGGTGAGGTTTCCAGCTCAGAGAACTATCCACATAGACTCCGAGATACTTGACAGACTTACAGCTCTTGAGTTGAGGACAGCCACATTGTGAAGTAGAAGGATCAAGTGGGCAAGTATGAGCCTTTAGCACCATTGAATCCGGCGAAGGGAGGTAGGTGGATACTAAAGAGAAAGGTAAGTATACCGTTTTGTTTAAATTTAAGGTTAAGATATTGTTTGACAGCCATTTCATCACTGAGTTTAGTGCAAGTTCCGCGTATTTTACTGTTTCAGGCCAGTCACTTCCATGTATTAATAGAGCCGTGTCATCTGCGTAAGTGAAAATTGAACAATTCGTTAGGGTCATTTTGCATAAGTTATTAATATAGATAAGAAACAGGGTAGGACCCAAGATTGAGCCCTGAGGGACGCCAAAACACAATGCAATGGTGTCACTAATAACATCATTAATTTTAACGCATTGTGTCCTATCACACAGGTAATCCTGGAAAACTTTTAAAGCATGTCCGCGTATGCCCGTAGCTTCCATCTTAGATAAGAGGTGGGGAACAGACACAGTGTCGAATGCCTTAGAAAGATCCAAGAAGACAGCCAAACATTTCATTTTACTGTCTAATTTAGATACTACATGGTCTACCAAGGCAGCAACCGCATTTTCTGTTGACTTGCCACGTCTAAAACCATACTGGTTATCACTTAGTAAATTGTATGACTCAAGATAGTCTACCAGACGATTATTAAGGATCTTTTCTAATATCTTAGAGATGGCAGGCAAGACTGAGATCGGTCTATAATTATCCACACTATGTCTGTCCCCATTCTTGAAGATTGGGTGAACAACAGCTCTTTTGAAAACCCTGGGAAAACAGCCTGTGGAAATAGAGCGATTGCAGATATGAGTAACGACTGGGACAATCACGGGCAGACAGGATTTTAACATTTTCGATGAAATGCCATCCCAGCCAACCGCAGCATCAGTTCGTAACCCAATAATGAGATTTGAGACCTCCACTTCATCTGTAGGAAGAAGTACTAGTGAGTTAGAGGGCAGCGCATCGAGACAATAATCCGTGGGCCACGAGGTGGGCAAAAATTTGTCAGCCAAGTTTTTGCCAACATTGGCAAAAAATTCGTTGACTGTATTGACCGAGGATTTTACATCTGAGGATATTCTGAGTAGCTCGTTTGGCGATTTAGCATTAAAACTAGTTCCGGTAACATTTTTGATGACCTTCCAAGTAGCTTTAGGGTTGTTCTTCGCCGCCTCAAACTCGTTCCTTTCATAAGAGTGTTTTAATTTTTTAAGGAGCTTGTTACAGAAGTTGCGGTATCGCTTATATGTAATCATGAGAATAAGGTTTTCAGGATCTGCCTTTAGCTTTTGAGCCATGCTATCTCTATTTCGGATACAACGGAGCAATCCACTTGTAATCCAGGGTTTCAAGAGTCGCCGTTTCGAAATCACGTGCACTGATTTGGAGTGATTGGCGATGACAGAGCTAAAAATGGAAACCAGGGACTCGGCGGCATTGTTTGGATCTTGAATGGACATTATTTCACTAAAGTCCGTTGATACGATGTCATTGATAACAGCTGTATAATCAACAACTATGCGACTAAGTTTAGGGGCAGGTAGTGATGTTACACGTTGGATGCTAAGTATCGTGGGCCTATGGTCAGTAATATAAGTTTCGAGTACCAGAGTCGTATTTTTATAGTCGGATCTTAACATTACGTGATCAATGCAGGAGTTAACACGGGTTGGAAATAGATGTGTAGGGACGAAGCCATGTGAAGCAATAAGGTTAAGGTACTGATTCACTTGTTGTGAGGTAACATCCGGAGTGATGTCAATATTGATGTCACCCATAATCACAAAATTTTTTTGGACTGACATCTGAGTAAGGATAGTATCTAATCCATCGATAAAGTTGTCAAGGTTTCGTGTGGAGGGAGAGCGATATAACGCTAAGAGTGAGATATTGTGGGATTTTATATTGCAGATCAGACAACTAGCACCAGATATGGAAGGTTCGGTGACGATATGAGGTAATTCTGATTTTACATATATTATAACACCATCATTCTGATTAGCAAGATTGCTCGTGTGATGAGAAACATAACCCTCCAGAGGTGGGACTGTTGCCGCCTGCAGCCAGCATTCCGATAAAATTAAAATATCACATGAAATTTTTATTCTAGCCAGGAGCACAAGGAAGCCATCAAAATTACAATTTACACTACGTATATTAAGGTGAATTATATTAAGAGACTTGTTAGTGTCATCAATGAATCGACTGCACGACTCAGGTACACAAATATGTGAATCACTCATACCAAAGGAGTCAAAATCATTTAAAGTGTCAGAATCGAACATTGATGTTTGATGTTAAGTGCAAAACAATTTCAACCATAAATATGTGTCTTTTAGTTTTGTGGATATTTATTAATTCTGGTTTTGACGTTGCAGTTAGTTTAAGTAGAAATAATATAGTCAGTAGGATGTACATAAAAGTAGGTGTGTAATGAGTTGTGTATGTGTAATAACAAGTTTTCAAGTGAATATGATTTTTGAGTAGTCTAAAAAGGTACAATGTATAATACAGAAGCTGATTCATACAAAATGCATTATATAAAATCAAAAATCTTAATGATTCAATTACAAGGTAAAACAATAAAGATAAAACGATAAAATAGCAAAAAACTGATTTGTAAGAAGGTAGTACGTAATTTTTAAGTAAACGAAAATTGAATGTTCGAGTATATTCTGAAAGCATGCAATACGAATAAACATAACATGCCTTGCGTTTATTTTGTAGGGGTAAGCAGTTTCGCAAGACAAGAAGTTGAGTTGATAACAACGGAGTCCATTCCTTCACGTTTACGAAGAAAAATTTTTCCATTCTGAGACCAACAAAATGTATAATTGTTCGTTTTAGCAAACGAACGAGCCTCAAAGAATAGTTGCCGCTGGGTGCGAGGCAGGTGGTCGGCCATATAGACTGGTTTTACTTCACCGGGAACACCAATGTGTCCCGTGTTTAGTTTTTCAGTTGATGGCAAACCCTTATTGAACGTACGGCAGGCATCCAGTACTTCATTCTTAGAGGAGACTGTCAAAAACTCTGCAATTATCGGTCTATTTGTGCCTTTTTTGCCCGGCAGACGATATACATCACGTAGTTGAGGTGGATTATCGGACGGTTTGATGGTCTCGCAGGATTTTAAAACAATCGAAGTTAAGTCTCTAGCTGTTTCTTTCTCAATTGCAGGGACATTTCTTATCTCAATACAAGATGATCGCGAGCGCAACTGAAGATCTTCTACCTTCTTTTCCAAGTCCAGAATATAGTTGCGCTGTTCACCGTTTTCTTTTTCCAATTTCTGCAGTGATTTTTTAATACAATCGTAGTCTTGACTCAGAAATTCTATAGTTTTTAAAGTGTCAGTATTGGTTTTTTGAATCTCCACATTTTGTAGTTTAATTGCCGTCAGCTCTGCTGTTAATTTCCCAAGCAGGGCCTCTTGGTCAGTTTTCCAGGAAGTAAATAACTTCATTATTTTTTCCTCAAAACTCTTCCATTCGCACTCCGGAGAGAAGTTTGGTCGAAGTCGTTTGGACCGCGAGGTAATGTTTGAGGTTTCGGGCTCATTAGGGTTGTTAAAAATTTCTGGAGTTGAGAAAATAGGAGGATTATCCGTGTCTCGGGCAGGAGTGGCAGGGGGCGAGCGCGCAGTCCTCGGCATGGTATCTTGTCGCCTTCACCTTACGAACGAAAGACGAAAGGAGGATAGTTTTTTTTTTTTTTTTTTTTTTCAATCGTCCTCTCAGAGGCAATGTAATGAAGGCACAAAACGTTGCGCGATCAGTGTCGTTTAGTCTTTGGTGCCGGCCGTCGCTTGCGTCACCGCGCGTCTGCGCAAGCGGTAATGTGATTTCTGCGCGCTACCGAGCTGTGAGATTTCTGTGCACTGCGCGTAAAGTGTCTTGTCACTTACCCACCAGCTGATGAATTGTCAATTAAAACTTTTTACTGTTTACACTTTTTAAGTTCAGTTTAGGCACTTTATTATGTCTATTTCGTTAAGAAAATCACTTCACTGATGTTCTACTATCACTAAGATGTAGTTTATTTTAGAATTGTATTCGAATTAAGTATATTTATATTAATTATAGATATTTGAACTTAGAACCTATGTTGACCGTATGAGTGCCGGGGCAAAGATATGCTTGAACAAAAGCAGTTTGTTGAAAATGCAACGCTCGGCTTTGGGCCAAGAGTTCAAAAACGAACATAGGTAGTAATAATACAGAATGTAACGTAGCCTATGTCTTCATACATCTACTAGGCTAACTATCTATTGATATAAGTAACTATATTTTTATTGATTTATACGTAAAATGTTAAAGACAGACAGAGGTACTTTCGCAATTTCGCATTTATAACATTGTTACGACGAGGGACGAGCGACGTTTGATTCACGAGAACATTCAAGATTACGTTCGACTCTACAATTATCCGCTGTGGAACAATCTAGAAGATACGAGAGTAATCCTTTTTTTGTGAAAAATTCCTAGAAGGATACCTTCTGCCTCGGGCAAGCGAAGGGAGTCGGAGTCTACTGACTAAAATCCCACTGTTTCTACTCCTACCAAACCACTCCTACCCAACAAATTTTGTTGGGAGCCCGGGAGATACGGTCAGCAACAGAAATAGCTTAACGTTTCGGAATTTTATTATTTATTGTACAACACTCCAGCTACTATTTTTAATATTTCAGAAGATTCGATTATTCACTAAAATATTCCTTATCTATCAATAACTTGTCAGTAACGAGTTATATCTAACAAGCATTTAACAGACAACCGGCTTTGTAACTTTGAGTAGTGTAAATCTGCTTCCGATGCAGACCGTGCAAGTACATTATCTGTTACGGTGAAGAAGGTTCCAGAAAGTTGAGGAACTTTCTCGAAGGATCTGTCGACATACAAATAGCAGTAATTGTGTTTGGGAAAGCAGTTAGATTGATTTTGGCTAAACAACGAAGCAAATCGAAGAAAACTACGCACTCCATCATCACCATTATTCTGCCCGTATCTCAATTCCCTCTCTCTCCTTCCCGTGTCTTCTTCTTCCAAACTTCTCTACTAGGTGCTGCCAGCGGATTCGCCCTCTACAACTCGAAAGAAGAAAAAAGAAAAGAAGAAGATAAAATCGGGATTAAAAACTATATGTGTACCAAATTTTATCCAAATCCGTTCAGTAGTTTTAGCGTGAAGGAGTAACAAACATCCTCACAAATTTTCGCATTTATAATATTAGTAGGATAAGATAATAGGATTACTCGTCATCTTATCACACTTCCTATTTTGCCATATCATCCTTAACACAGGCCCTCCGTCGTTTGTTTGGACAACCTCTACTCTACTGCACTATACAGACCACACTGATGCAAATATGCTTTGTGAACTTTTCGATCGGTAGCTAAGCTAGAAGTGTACATAATACTGTGAGTAATTACAATTGTTTCTATTTTTATTTCATCACATTTAGAACGCATGAATGGATCTAACTTACCAAGGCTAAGCTCTAGGCCGTTTACAGTAAAACAAATCGGCTTTAAACACTCATTATTTTATTTTATTTCGTTATAACAAGGCATAACATCACGCCTGTTATCCTCGCAGGGTTAGGCAGAAGTGTACTCTATAGTACACCCACATTTCACAAGTTATAATTAAGTCTCATGTTTTAGGGGCCTTATGCCATCAACAAGGCCCAAATTTAGACTCCATTACAAAAATCCCGATAGAAATCCTGATAAAAACCTCTTACTGTTAAATATACAATCATCATCATCATCATTAGCCTATATTGTTCCCACTGCAGGGACTCAGGCCTCCTCTCTAGGAGTGGGATGGGCTATAATCCACCACGCGGGCCCAGTGCGGATTGGTAGATGTCACATATCTCCGAATTTTTCTAAGATATGCCGCTCACGACTTTCCTCCCGATGTTTTCCATCACTGTTTTGAGAGCTGTGGTGATGAAATAAATTACACAAAGTAATGCGCCGCCTGGGTTCGAACCCACGACCAACTGTTCGTAAGTCGGGGCCGCCACCACTGGGCCACCACTGCTTACAAAACAATATACAATAACACCTTGTAAATATTATGGTGCAATAAATATTTTGAATTTCAATTTCCCGGAGGCCAGAATCTCCACATATCTACATTGGGACGCGGGGACCCGGACCGCGTAATTATTTTGTCGTGCGGATATTTTTACATTGCGATATCTTCTAAGATATTTGTTTAAACTATATAGAGTAAAGGGCACAAATATTCTATATTAAATTTCCGTTCTAACAAACACATTTATTTAGATTAATACCATATGGGTTAAATAAGCTTCGCAAAAAATAATTCTATTTAACCAAACATTTTAATAGTAAAAAACGGTTACAGTGAGTCAATCTTAAAAGATAGACATATGCTGTCACGAACTTTTTTGTAGAAATTTTAAAGAGAAACAATACCTACATACATGATATTTGCATAACTTAAAACATTTTCGCAGTTCACGCAACAGAAGCTCTCAATAAGGAATATCGTTTCCCGATTTCGCAACATTTTCCATTTATGCTCATGCCTTCCTCGATAAATGGACTATCCAACACAAAAAGAATTTTTCAACTCCGACCAGTAGATCCTGAGTTTATAGCGTTCAAACAAACAAACAATCTCTTCAGCTTTTTAATATATTTTATTATTTATTAATATATGCAATAAAAACATATCATAAATATACTTAAGCACTCGACTTTCTAAAAGTGTTACAGTTTTTTTTCAAATCGAATGAGTATTTACTTTGTTACCCCCAACCTTACCTCCCAAATCAAAAATAACAAACCTTTTTGTAAACATCAGATAATATTTTCTCCAAAAAACAAATAACTCAGTAATCATTCGTTATTTACCAATCGATATTAAATTAAAATTCTCTAAAGGGACTGCCGATGCCGGTCGGACCCATATCCCTCTCGTAAGCTTTTCAAAAGACCCGATTCCGCTTGAAATTTGAGGAATTTAACAACCCATGAATAGAAGACGAATTCATTGAAAATTTTATTTTTTAATGTTTGTTTTCTAATACTTACACTATAATGTAAGTATTTGGAGACAGATTAGGAGGAGCTCGTAACAAAATAATAACAAACGCTCGTGTCGATTTTAGATGAAGTCGCGCTTGCCTAGGTTAGGTTACACTAGGTCCGTGAATCCCGGGACCAAAGATACAAAGTTTTCTCCGTGCCATAGAAAAGCAGTCGTTACAGGTAGTCTGTGGCCCGAAACTCTAGCAACCATCGTTCCTATTATCCAGTATCTTGTAGAGATGACCTTTTGGGTATTAAATACGCCTCGTGGTCCATCCTTGTTCATCAACATGTGAAGAGATAAATGGATATGTTATGAATACAAACTTTTTTTGCAAAAAATACCGACTTCAAAAACACAAAAAAGAAACTGGGTTGTGGATTTTAGGAAGACAGTCGCTTCATGTAAATTACTGGTATTCAGCTAACTTGCCTAGCTTAACCAGATCATGATTTGATGATAAGTTCCACCTACGTAAGACCGGAATAACTCAATAGTCTCATTAACTTTGATCTTTTATTTTTTTTTGTGTAAATACCTATCTTCCTAAATCAGTTTTGTCATCGTCATCGTTTAGACCAAAAAGTTTCTAATGGGTCTATTACCTGCACTAATTACGATTGCATTTTAAAAAACATTCTTAAACAATTTAAACTTAACAATCCTTTTCAGAAACAACCGGAATTCGCGATCATCGCCGCTGGCTGGTGTTTAGTATATAAAATGGTCAGACCTCTTACTGAGGGAACCTTGAGGGGATTGATTCACCTCGTACTGGACGCGGAGGTCACTGCGCACACGCCGGGCCGATCAATTGTTACTGCGCATGTCTTATGTTGTTATTGATCATCGGTTATGAAATTGTATGGATTTACTTACATATAAAGGGTGTAAAAGCGGACTGCGGATGATGGTATTATATTAAAATTACTGATGGACTAGTTAGCCGCAATATTACCCCTACATAAGCGATATTCTGGTAGCTACCTCAACCCGTCACCAGAAGTGAAAAGGGAGAAGGCTTTATGGTGAAAGAATGGAATATAGAACCTCCTTGTCATATATGGGATCCTAGTACTCTTACTCTGGATAGTAAACCAGTTAACTTCCATCGTAAAGTGAAAACTATTACTATCAATGGCTCCTCATCATTGATATTTAAGCCTTAATGAAGTTAAATTATTAGTAGTTTTATGCATTTAGAAGTATTATTATTAATAATTACTTCTAAACACATAAAACTATACTTCCTCTTGAAACAAGCTCGTTAGCCAGGAAATATTTACCCTTAACGCAAACGAAGGGCACTTGTTCTCCCCACCACTGCGATATTTTTTTGGTTCTAGATCATACCTGGGAACCCCTTAGTTACGGAGATATTGGGGGTCAAAGTTACAAATTTTGCACAGCTGTTTTTGTAAAACTGTTGTTGTTATAACTTTACTGAAATTACCTCCATGACCCTTTTACTATTCAAAGCATCCACTAGCACAATGTTTTAAGAGTGCTACATTGAGTTTTACCGTAAAATGAGATTTTTGACCCCAAAAAAAAGTCATTTCCCAGCAAAACTTTTTGCGTAGGGGTACTTAGTTTGTTGTACAGAATGCATGGTTGACGTATGTGTGAAGGGTTAATTTACACCCTGTACCTTGCTGCATCCGAATAGACAGCAACAAACCTCAAGATAGTTAGGAAAACGTTTGGGAGACGATGATAAATACATAAAGTCACGCATTGTCTCTATCGGGGTTGGCAGAAATGACAGAACGCCACCTGCTGCGATCCTTAGATACTCCTTTTGTGCCATACACGGCATATTTACCCAACTGCCAAGGAAGGGTTATACATGTATCTTATGTATGAGTATATTTGTTTGTAAGGTTCTTTATTACCTCGTATCTTCCAAATGGCTGAATGGATTTCGACAGGGTTCTTATATGTGCTTGAACTTAGTAGGTTTTTATAAAGATTTGCTTTCTAAAAATATGGTACTGAGTTGTCGGGACTACGAATGTAATTGTTAGTACTGAGTAACTAGTTACTTTTATAGTTATTTCATGTTCTGTTATAAAATTACTATTAGTTATAAAGTTTATAGGTACGTTTAAGTGCTTTTTAATGTTACTGGATTACTTTGTTGCCAAATGTAGTAATAGGCGATGACGTAATCTTTTATATTGTGTTTCTATACCAAAATAATATTAAAATAGAGGTATAGTTAGTAAGTTTGGATGCCAAGGGATATCTTCGAAACCACTGTTCTAATTCCAAATTATTTCTCTAATGGCAAGCTACATTACCACCGGTGCATTTAAAAGAACTCTGTGCGATAATTTTCGACCATAATGCGAGCAGAGGCCCGGGACAAGCATGCAGGTAAATAAAAACGCTCTCGCGAACGGCCAGAATTCCTACAAAGTAATCTTAAAGGCATGCATTTATTGTTAAATATTACTAAAACACGCAATAAGTATTCCAAATCTTCACAAATCTAATTTAAACGTTTTCTCTTCTAACTGCACCTCAATTTAAATGGAATCAGCGAGCGTTAAAAGCGGGATTTTGACGTTTCCTAATGACGAGTTTTACTCAAGCAATTCAAAAACTTAGCACCAAATATTCAGCGATTTAACACTACTATGCTCCTGAAATTCAGCGGAGTTTCGTTATCTTGCTCTTTTCAGTAAATAACTAGAATAAAAAGGCGTTTTAAAGGAGAAAGGTAAATGCGGGAAATATTAGGATGATCAAGAAAAGGATTTTACCACAAAAGTGGTACCACGACAAAAAATTATGACTAACTTAAAATGAACCAACTAATTGGAGACGCTTTTTGTTTAATTATATTATCTATATTATTTTAAACTAAAGATTAATAGTAGATAATCAACCAAGGAGATAAAGCAGTGTCTTCTGCCGCGGGGGACGATTTAAATCGCGAGCGTTGAAGGACGCGAAGTTTACTCCCAAGCGTAGCGAGGGTGTATTTAAGACGAGTCCTGAGTGTAGCGAGGGATTTAAGTTCACCCACGACTAAGACATACGTCGTTCGTCGTAGTTCAGTATACACTTTGGTAAGTATTCCAAATTTAAATCACATTGTCCCCCTAGAGGATGAATGAAATTCAGTACAATTTTCTTTCCGTTTTTAACAGATTAAAAATGACTATTGTTATGTACGCTTCTTATGGAATGTCACTTTTTTGAGCAAGTGGTACGAAAAATTCGATCACTGCCTCCATACAAATATCTACGTTACTGGATTTTCAATACCTATTGATGGGTTCACTTAGTTACTACTTTGATTAACTAAACTTGATAGCTCTTTGTTTGTATACGAGTATACAATTTATACCTATTTAGCATTCAATATTTAATCCCTAAACTGAAATTTAGTTGACATCAAGATCAGTAATCTAGCTGTCAAGTGAGATTGATCGTAAATTGGACTTTGCAATCAAATTGAGTCGAAATTTCTCATTACAGAGTAAAACTGGTACATTTTACTGGTACTGGTACATTCATCATTACATCAACAATTACCATGGTCCACATTAAAAGCGATTTATGCTTGCCTTTCCACTGTACGATTGTTGAGCGTAGCTTGTACGTAGCAAAACCGCTGCGTAGCGCGTACCCGTAGCAAATTGCTGCTACACGTGGCGTAGCGGTAGCTGATGCGGTGTAGCAGCGGCTTTACATGGCGTAGCGGTAGCTGATGCGGTGTAGCAGCGGCTACACGTGGCGTAGCGGTAGCTGATGCGGTGTAGCAGCGGCTACACGTAGCGGAGCGGTAGCTGATGCGGTGTAGCAGCGGCTACTTGTGGCGTAGCGGTAGCTGATATGGTGTAGCAGCGGCTACACGTGGCGTAGCCATAACCGAGGCGGTGTAGCAGCGTCTACACGTCGCGTAGCCTATGCGGTGTAGCAGCGTCTTCACGTGGCGTAGCCGTAGCTAGCAATGTAGCAGCCGCTAGACGTCGCGAGAAGTCGCGAGTAGCAGAACCTTGGAAGAGTTGCAGGCGATCACAATAATTTACAATGCCTAGCATAATAATGAAATCCCAACTATTACATAAGACAAACTTTGATTTCCAAAGGTGATCATAATAAACTACTAAAATCACATAGGAAACCGCCAATTGATCGTTTTAAAACGGCAATATTCAGATGGCTTCTAAATCCATAATTTAATTCTTAGAATGAGTATCTTAAACCTACAGATTCACGTTGACATGTTTCTAGTATTTATTATTAATTGACAAATCATTATCATTCCTATTAATAAAACATACCAAATTAAAATAACTGGAGAATCCCAGTTATTTTTCATTTTTGCTATTATTTTGTACACTAGTTTTAGCTAATTGTTTTAGCAATGGTAAAAAAAAACTAGACCATCTACAATGTACTACACCTACAGCAAAATAAAGTTGCATTTAATTTTAATACTTTCCGACGCTCCAATAAAGTACCCTGTAGAATTGAATAGTAGTCAAACGCATGCCTTTTAAAATACTCCAGCTATCGTATCAAAACAATCAATACAAAAAACAGTAACATTTTAATATATTTATTCCATTATTGACAAACAGTGTAAAATATAATAAATATCGGATCAGTACGGAAATTACGTTCACTTATCGGCAGCGTATCGTTACCGCATGTGTGTGCTTACGGCTCGCCGTCAACGCGGCGTCATCTCGCAAGTCGTGATAAGGGGGAAGCAGAAGTACAAGTGTTTAAGATGAGAGATACAAGCTTGATGGAGAAGTTTTAAGAACTGTAATTGTTTAGGTAGAAACTTAGGTTTCTTAAGTTAGCTATAGTTGCTGCAATTTAAGATGTCAATAGCGGTCATTGACCCACCTACAGACCCACAGAGTGGACTGTCACATCCAAAGGCACTGGGAAAAATTAGGTAGGATTATATTAAATAGAATCAAGTACTAACAACACTAACATAGGATGTAAGCACAGTTTGTTACTAATCACTAACTACGTATGGACTGCTTAGGTCCGAAATAAAGATATTTTTTTATTTATTAAAGTTTTAGCTTAGAATTCCAAAAATATTGTCATGACAATTGTCTTTTAACCTTTTTTCTAATGAAAACGGATACATGGTTGATTTGTTTTGCTTCCTACGAAGAGATATTAGGGAAAGGGCAATGACCGCTATTGACATCTTAACTGGCAGCAACTATAGTTGACTTTCTTTACTCTAACGTTAGAAGTCGTATTCGTTGCCCTTAAAGTTCTAATATCTTGGAAGGTCACTGCAGTCATTTGAAAGAAAAGAATTATCTTATGTTTGTACGGAGTCTGGATTTATACCCAGTTGAATAGAACAATAAGCTTGTTCCCCCTATTACATGAGACTTGAGCATAACTGATGAAATGTGGGGGTACTTTAATAAGTTACAACTCTGCTTAACCCTTCGGAGATTACAAGGCGTGATGTTATATTATTTGATTGTGTTTGTCACAAAAATAGTATCTCTTCATTCATCTATTCATAGTACAATTAAATAAGTAATTTATAGTACTTACGCCTTGGGGCCGACTTTATTTAAATTGACTTCGACTATCTAAGAATAGTACAGTGTACTGTATTTATAGAATTTGACTATAAGATTGTTTATCGTTTATATCACAAGGCACGAATTATTTCTGAAAAACAAATCTTTATTTATACGACGTAGACGAAAGCATGCGACGTAGTTTAGTTGTCGTGACGTAGTTCAAGGGTGGATCTTCTGTACCTTCCTACATCGTGCCCCCCCCTGGCTCCCTCCTCTCCGCTGTACGAAGCCCCGCTCACCTAAATATTGTTTTCGTAGAAGGGCCGACGAGAACGCTTTGACGGCACCCGGCCAAATTGACGGCCGCTCCGATGACGCTGATACAATGCACGGATTCAGTGTCAATAGTGTTCACACAACAGATTTACTATTTTCTACTAGAGATTTTGAAGGCATATTTGTTTTTGTTGAGATAAGGAGTATGTACGCTTTTGTGGTATTTTTTAGTAATTTATTAGGCAAAAAATCTGCTGGTCTATATTACACTTTTGTATGACACAGCTGTTTGTTTTCTTTTTTTAACTTTTGTAGATAGATACTGTCAAGTAATGCAGTTTCGGCTGCCACTTATAGCGAAACTTTCGTTTGTGGATGAAAGTATGTTTAGTAATTCACCTTTAAAGTCTCCACGTTAGAAGAAAAAATCAACACTTTTTCATTCCCGAAAGCACTGGCCGACCTACATAGGTACATTAGTGCAAGAGAAAAAGGAGAGGTAGCCTATTGCCCTGCAGTCTTATAGTAGGTACAGTACAAGCTAGATAATTAATCAGAAAGACATTTGAACTTGGAACACCAAATTGCACGTCGTTGAACTAAACGATCTAACCAAATACCAAAGACCGTTGACTTAAACATTGAAAATGTCATTAGACTAATCACCTTTTCAATATTTGAGTTCGTAATTGAGCCTGTACCTGTGTTACAAGCTAACAATAATACCCTAGTTCGCCTTTCCCAGTCCGTTGGCCGACATAGGGTACTGTCAGACAGGTAAGCAATAGTGAAGCTGCTATGCATACAAACTCGTTGGTTGATAGAATAATATAGTGAGACTAACGCCATCTATGTGCGGTGAGACGAACTAAAATTATTCATGTAGCTACAACACAAAATGTTTGATTTAATTTATTTTAAGGATTTTATGTGGTTTTAAATGTTAATAATGATTGATTAACGTCATTTTCTTATTAGGGTTGGCAGAAAGAGAGACTTCAGAAGGCCAAGCACATCGATTACACATTTAATTTTCTTACAACGAAAACTTTTATTTTTGCTAACACTACATGTATCGCTATGTCGATAATGTTCAGGTAACATTTATCAGGTAAATTTTACATACATTTGTATTTATTTGTACTCGCTCCTTTTTCCCATAGAGCGCCATGCCACAAACTACGATCTTAACTATGTAAAGAATATGATGATCCTTTTGTTTCATTCATAGTTTATTTAATCCTTAAATAATGTACAGTAAAATAAACTCATTATAAGATGCATAACACACGGGAACGTTAAATGTTTAAGCGTCCTCTCCCGGCGCGAACGAAGTCAATCCGTAAAGTCGGCCGCGCCGCCGCCGCGCCGCGCTGCCTAAATAAATAATATCCGAACTGAACAAATGTATCTTTTGCGCTGAATATAAATTTAAATAGACCGAGTTACCAAATAGTATGATATGATTAAGTTTGGAAGGTTCGGATTTTTTACAGGTTTAAAATTAATGTTTTTGGGGAAAACATTAATTATTTTAATTTTGACATTGTATTTTCTACTACTGCAATAGGCTCCTGTCCCATTACATGAGACTTAAATATAAGTTGCGAAATATGAGTGTACTATATTAAGTATTCCCCCCCTCGCCCCTAAGCTAGACCCATCAGAGATTACAGATGAGGTTATATGTATTTTCTACTAACTTTCTTTCACATGGAGAGGCTTTAGCCGTGCCGTGGGAAATAAAAGATACTCAAAAAAATTAAAGTATGTCTTTAGAGGAGTTAACAAAATAGTAAAAGGTTTTAATAACACTTTAATCATTATACGTGTTATTATAACAGGTAAATAATACGATTTTGATCACTTAAATTATTCATTACAGGGCATTAACCTCCTGCTACGGCGCTTCAGATCCTTCAGAACTTCCCGCCATAATAAATAACTCGAGTGAGAACGCGGAAACTTACTTACTAATTTTTTACTAGAATGAGATGGTACCTAAGATTTTTAGGTTCCTTAAACAAAATTCAGAATAAAGGAACTTTGTAGTACTTATACCGTATACAACATAGTTCCTTTATTCAGAATTTTGTTACCGTATAATACAAAGTTTCTTTATTCAAGACTTTACTAAAAATAATTAGATAGATTTTTAACAAAGTCTGTAAGGTAAAGTGGACTGTAAGGTACTGTTACTGGTGTTGTTGTTTGTTTTGTTCTAGAAATCATCACATTCGAAAAGGATTATTGATAGAGAATGTATGTCATACATTTTGGCAGTGTGGTACTATCTGCTTAAATGAAGTTCTCGTCTCTTATTTATTTTTTTTCGGAGGGAAATCATCAAATGACTCCGTCTGGTCTGGGTGGAGCGGTAGGGAGTGTCAGACTTCTACTGACTAAAAACCACACATGTTCCTTCTTAGCCCTTTGTGCCGAAGCCGCGGTATCTCTTTCGAACAACCCGTAGCCCCGACGGGAAGTCCTCCTCCTTGGGGTAAAATTTTTCATGTCATAAAAAAAAGAATCGATGTTTTATACAAAAGTCCTATACGGTCACTAATAATACGGAACATCCGATTTTTTTAGGATCTCGATCTGAAATCCATGGTTACGATAAGATTCCATTACACGGTGTATAATACCGCATTACGTTATTCATGTCCAATTTAAGCAATTCAAAGGAAACCACAGACTACCAAACAGTGGAAATATTTTCGTGAGTTGGTTTTTACGTGTACCAACAATGAGACTTATCTGTTTAGTGCGAAATGATTATAATATTATCATCGTCGCCATTAGTCATACCGTCTCGTCTGGCAAGACAAAGAACTTGAATTATGTTACAACTTTGATAAGGATTATTATATTTTTTAAATTATAATTGTTATGTGCAAAGTTTAACTGCTTTATTTTTGTGATTAAAACTACTTCGTTCTATTTTCATATATATTTTTTTAAATGCCTCGTGTCGCGGAAAGTTCGTTGCGACGCAAATGTCAGTGGCCCGACTTGAATTAGACTCGATAGTCTAATTAATCTTTAAAAGGGGTATCGTATTACCCAAAACTCACTGGGTTGTGGAGGTCAGATAACCAGTCGATCCACGTAAAAATACTGGTATTCAGCTGCATCCGGTTTGACTGGAAGGCGACTCGAACTTAGTTGGGAAAAGCCTGGGCAGATGATGACGTACATACATATTCTTAAAACTCTCACAAACTTTCATAGTTTGCGCATTTAATCCAGCGGTTGTATAGGCTGGCATTGAAATCTAGGATACGAGTACCATATGCCTACAAATGTTTTAATCTCCTAGCTAGTTTATCTAAATTGAACATAATTAAAGTCTTTTGTCTATGCTGCTGTAATTGTTTGTTTAATTATTCTACGGTTTCAGTCATCATCATAAAGCCGGAGACAGTTGTAAATTCTGCTTGTCTATGCTCACTTGTGTAATCTTTTGATCAATAATCTCTCCGGTAGCGAAGGGATGGCGGATTATATCTTCGTTAATTTTATTAGCTCTCAAACAATCTATCGCTTCGTTATTAACTTGATTATTGGCAATATCGTGTTCATTACGATCTGGTACTGTTTTAAACTAGGAAGTTCAATAGTTTTGTTCTTGTTCTTTGCAATATTTAAGTACAACGATAGAAAACAGCTCTGTAAACGACCTTCTCCCTTCTGTATAGCAGCCTTGACCCAGAAGTCGATTTAACCTTATTCATAAAGCCACGACAAAATTACCCTCAATTATAATAGCAGATCTTATTCTTAGCAACTAGAGCAAGACAACATTTCCGTATCCCAGCAGAAACGTAGCGAGGGCATCGTAACACAAAATATACTTACTCGTAAAACTAGAAACAAAAGAAAACAAACTTCCACAAAATAGTTTGTTTATCTATTTAAAAGAAAGATTCTCGATGACGTCTTGAATGAAGTGGCTACCCACAAACAACCAAGGTCTTACGAATATAATAACGCACAGAACGCCTTTCACAAAATAACAAATGAAATCATCACCAAACCACAACTGTTGGCCTAAATGTACTAAATCTCCTTGTGTTCATCCGATAATGTTGGAACAAAGGTTGGGCAAACATTGTCTTAGAGCAATCAGACAATAATATGTAAATGTAAACGCGGATTGGCCGGAAAATTGAGTGTATTTAAATTATATTGGCCGACATTGGATACTGAACGATAATGAACTTTTAAACTTGGTCGAGTAAACTCCGCGGCACCGACTCACCGAACATATGGATGGATTCAGTCGATTTAGTCGGTTACAAAAACTCTGGCAGAGGCGTTTATGGTTGTGCCACACATTTCTTTGGCATTATTTACTAGGGCTATACGGTCAGCATAATAATAGCATTGATAACTCGTAAGCAATGCTTATTAAGGTTTAACATAAATCAACATTTACGAAATTAATTTAGGAAATTTCAGCTAAGTTTAAAAAACATTTAAGAAAACATTGTTGTTTCTGAGAATTTGTGTTCTCTTTATAAAAAACATCCTAAAAATCAATGAACTACCCGAACAAGTACGTCAGACTCATTTTCAATTACATCCATGTCTTAATAGTAGCTGGAAAGTCGTAAATCTTATACTTTATGAGAGTGTCGACAAGTAAAAACATTGCTGCGATATCGGAGATAGAGGGACAGCCCTACATTAATGGTGTCCCATTGCCTTCGTGTGCACGTGCGCGCCGACGGCACCCGAATGCGACCGATCGGCGGCGAACGTGCTTGCTTCTATTTCTGAAAAGGACTTACATCACAAAGCAATTCAAAATATTTTAGGACTTGGGTTTGGAATAGTAAAGTCTATATTTGAATATAAAGGTTTCAGAACATAAGCCGTTTTATTTGACTGGCACCGTATGCCCTCGAGACGACCGTAGCGCATGCGAAATCAGAATGTCACCTCCCATCTGCTTTAGGTACATTGCGGTTTCAATACTAAACCTCAATTTTAGTTTGCTTAATGAGTCAGCAATGGTTGTTAAAAGGAAAGATACCAACGGATTGCCTTAAATGGACTTACGGTATTTGTATATAGGTCGTTACTACTCGCTTTGCTTTGTGTATCGTGTTAATTTTCAAACCACTTTTGTTCGCGATATGCTTTTTGTATGAAAGATAGTAGGATAACGCGTTGTTAGAAATATTTTTATTGTTGTGTATTTAGTGACATCTGTGAGAGGTAATGGGGGAAGCTCATTTACTCTCTTGTTTATTTTTCTCTATGGTTTTCAACTCGAGTATTTTAACTTACAATGAAGTTAAATACCTATATGGTTTACTGCTTCCAGTATTAACTCTTTAATGCTGTTTCTCAGAGTTTCAAGCATTTTATTGGGCTATAGGATACTCAATAACTGGGCTCAGGTCAGATAGGTAGGCAGTTGCTTTATGTAAAATACTGGTATTCAGCAGCATCCGGTTAGATTAGAAGCCGACCCCAACGTAGTTTGTTATACGCCAGGGATACCATGATATTGGACGCACGAAACATTTAAATTGGGATACGTGGGATATAAGTACCTATCTAAATAATCTAATAGCAATAGTGGAAATGACCAGGAGGTCTAAAATACCCACTCTATTAGAGTCATAGTAGTATAAAAAACGTCAAACTGACATTTTAGGCCCAAAGATGTATATAATTTCTGTCTTCCATAGGAAAAATGGCGACTTTATGTATAACTAGTACCTACTTTCGACAATTTATCTGAAGTTGTAGGTACAGGAAATACCGAATACTTAGTGATGAATTTACCGGCTTATCGCTTAGCGCGGGGTTTTTGACGATAACTGACGCTTATTAGCTATCGATTGGGATTTGCTAACGATAATAGGTAAATGTATGTTTTGAAGTAAAACTTGTGCCTATTAGAACTATGTATTGGTTGATAAGGTCGTTGTGTAGATTAAGAATATATGTATATGTTAATACCGCTAGGTTTATCAACTTGTACTACAAATAAATAAAATTGAAGTGTACAGACACTAAGTACCTACTTATCTAGTTTGCACATTTTAAATTCAATGTAAATTTTAATTTTGTTATTAACATATATTTCCGCTTCAGTCTTTATCATTGATTATACAAGTGCTGTGCACACCTATAAGTGACGAATTCACAGCACAACTGTTAAGTTATATTAATGTAACGATTTAGTGAATAATATATCGTTGGTGTGTCAATAAATAAATAATAAAACAAAGTCCACCGTCGGGTCTGTCTGTTCGCGATTAGGTAACTCAAAAACTACTCACTGATTTTCATGCTGTTTTCACCAATGGATAGAATCGTTATTGAGGAAAGTTTTAGTATATAATTTGACCGGCATCCACGCGGGTGAAGCCGCGGGTATCAGCTAATTTGTTCATAAGAAAACATATTCAGGTACCCATTGTTTTCTACTTAATGTTGGTATCTAGCCAAAGTAATGTGTGATATTTACATAGAAATACTATATGAGAATTAAATATGAGTATTTGACGTAATTAGACACTCACTTATATTCAAGGACGAAGTATATAATATGCGATCTATGTTATGTAATGTTAGCCAATGCTTTTAACTCAGAATACGGTTTCGACATTAAATATTAGACATTTTCTTATTTATCTTGTCTAGCTAGTCTAGTGTTTGAAGGTAGATCTTTTACAAAGTTTACACCAGTAGATAAATTTAGTTTACAATAACATCAAAATCAAGTCATTTATTTATTTAGGCTGATAATCAACACTTTTTGAACATCTAAGTTTACAAGAAAGTCTCCCAAAACCACCTTTCGAAATTCTCTTGTGTTTTAGCTGGGAAGAACAAGTGGTAGAACCAACTCCCTAGCAACAGATCTGTCTGTTAAATTAGAACAACCAGATTCTATAACAGTGAGTAAAATATTATTATTAACTAACTGTCTAAACTTACGGGTCGCTAACGGGCAATGGAGCGCAACTTACTAAACAATAAACTTACCGATCGAATAAGGAACACAACACTGACTTCAGACCTGAAATTGCTGACGTTACTTATAAAGCAACAAAACTTAAATGGGACTGGAAGGGCCATGTCTGCCAGATTTAGTCAAAGGTGTGGGCTGCATATTGCAAACAGGAGCCCTGAGACAGCCAGACGGAGTCGCGGAGGAGCGAGGAGAAGATGGAGGGGCGCCTTGGATGCTTTCCTCGTTAATCGAGAAAAGTAGAAGGCATAGTTGATGAGTTTAGCAAAAAAAACCGACCAAGTGAATGTTGGACCAGGCAAAATTAAGGGTTCCGTAGTTACCCATTAAAATATGTGAACTTACTAAACGTAACCACTCTGCCTACCTGCCTCCAAACGATGAATTTCATTGTAAAAATAAAACAAACTTACATTTGCAGTTTTGAGACCTGCGCTCGAATACATTTTGTGTAGAAAAATATTTCATACAAGTACATTTTATAAGTTTGTCGACTATTACTCGTAAACTTGTAAAGCCTACTTATAGCTGTGATAGTTTTCCTTTTATTTTCGTTATGTATGCTACAACCATGATTTTTATCACACGCCTAAACACAACCCGTATATGTAGTTTAGGGTGACACACTTTAGTCTATCAAAAATTTGCACTTTAATGCTTAATATTTCACAAACAAATACTTTAATCGAAAACTGCTTGAGCAAACTCGCAATATTCTGACTTCGCGAGAAAAAAAATCATCCCCACTTTAATGTGTACTGGAGATACCATAAAAAAATTTTTTTTCAATATTTTACTTTAGCACTTTGTCGTCGTAACTCATTTGTATATTCATGCCAAATTACAGCTTTCTAGTACTAAGAGTATTTGAGATATAGTGCGGACGGACGGACAGACTGATCGCAGGTTCAGGGACCGCAAACTAACTTTACATTTTGCCGACATGAAATAAGTGAATTGATTTTTAGTTACTTTAAAATAATGTATAAATGAAAGAGCGATGTCAAAGTGTAGTCGACAAAATAACAATTTAAAAAAGGCCAAGGAAAGAAAAAGCCCTATTCAAAACCGGGCATCTCCCCGGCCTTTCGTTCAAGGTGTTCTATAAACGGGAAGCAAAGCTGTTTGTAACTGGCTGTGGCTAAGCTTTACACATTTTTTACTGAGCTACAGGTACCAGAAGGTAAGTCAGTACAGGTGCGTACGAAAAATGTCTTTTTGCTTAAAAGATATTCTCTCAGGCCATCTGATAGTTGGACGTTTTGCTTTATTGACATTTTGCTAAGTAGGTAGATATTTTGCGCTGTTGGACATTTAGCTTCTTCCTTCTGATCAGGATGCAAACGTCACATAAATATGTCGACTTTTTTAATCGAAAAAACAATAGGGAAAATCTATCTGTCGGACTAATTAGATTTTTTTGGTGTATTACCCTATTCATCCACCCTATTCAGCCTAGCCATTTCCCAACTATATTGGGGTCGGCTTCCAGTCTACCCGGATGCAGCTGAATTCTAGTATTTTATCTGACCTTCACAAGTCCACAACCCATTTTGCACTGAGTAATACGTTACTCATTGGTAAGACTTGTTGTCAGATTTTCGGGCCACTGGAACAAGCTGTAAGGACTGTCAAAGATCTACTAATGACAGCACCCACGGCGAATATTTTTAAATTGTAGATCGGGTTATTTACGTGACGTTTACACCGCGCGCTCGTACCTACTAGGACCTCAGGTCAATGTTACACGTTGATGTAACCGGTAGGTTGGGCATAAAACTATTATTCTATAACACAAAGTGGTACTTAAATTGCTCCTTAAATATGATCGCATTGAATTCCAACTGTCAATGATGATATAGTCGTTTTTAGTTAGACAGCCATTTAATCGACCTAGGGTGACCGTAGGTCCGTTTGTAAAAAATCTAACATTCGATTTTTTAATCTTCCGTTCCAATGATAGTTAAAATATGCGTTCGTAAACTCACGCTTTTTTTCACATGGGTCTGTTCAGAAACCACAGATTACCACCTGCTACAATCCTTACATATTCCTTTTGTCTCGTACACGTTCATACAGCTGATCATACACGCATGCCGCCGCCGCCGGTTACGAGTACTGCGCACCTGACTCCTCTGAAGAACCTCTAATAAGGTCAATGTATGTCCTTCTAGAGCGTTCCCTCCCGGCCTTGCCAGGCACATCTGCCTAAAACATCGTTAAAATACACATTAACTTATTGGATAGGTGATTGATTTCATAAAAAAAAAATACATACTTGACAAACCTGTATCAATTTTAATGGATCTAGCTCACATAGCTAAACGAATAGAGAATTCTCCTCCAGATACCGCCAAAACTAAAAATTACTTTTCGGTTACCGCCTATTACAAAGTTATTTTTGTACATAAAAACAGGTCAGTGCTCTTTTATTCAAGTCCTTGCAAGAATTTTGATACCGCGGTCATTGTTACCTATATCTTCTCTCTCTTTCTCGTAAACCGGAAGTGAACTCGCATTGGGGAATGGTTGCGTCATTTTAACTATGTAATTGACCATTGATATGTTTCGGTGAGACTTATGTTTTTTATGCTTTTAGTAGTAGCTTAGCTTTTGAAAGTTTTTCGTTTTGTAGGATTACATTATTACTATGTCACCTAAGGACCATCCTTTAATCACGTGAAGTTATTATAAGCCATATTTATGATCGCTCACCCACTTGGTGATAGGTACGTCGCGCGTCGTGAGGTTTTAGGCTACTCCTTTTTCCCCCCTTTCATGGTTTAAGAAACCGCTTTAGAAAATATTTTTTTTTATAAATTCTTAATTGGTAAGAAAAAATACACGTCACACATCAAATTCATGCCTATCGTGATCAAAGCACGACCTCGTAGGGTACTGAGAGTTTTTACCTATCAATACTTCCAGAATGGTGAATGTAAGCATCATGAAGAAACATGCATGTTCTAGAACCTGCAATTAATTTATTATTCGCAGATGTCGTGGCGCGAGCCCACCGCATGTTGGGACACTGGGCACTCACTTTTTTAGAGAGGGACCTTTTTTTCCCAGCATTGGGAAAATGATAGACAGTCAGTAGTATCAACTTTTAGAAACAAGTTTCGCCTACTTTATTGATTTCATTTTCATGTTACCTACTTAACGAAACTAATATTTTGGACCCATATTATCATAAATTAGGTCACGCAATCGTTATTTTACGAGAAATTTGCGAAGTGTTAACATTAGCATTACCTACTTCTGACTTAAGGTACTCTTGTAGTTTAGTTAAATCAATAAGGTTCTACTGTAAAGAGACGAAAGGAAGCAGGACATCGTAGTTATTCATGCTTGACTTGAAAGAGGGCTCACCACAAAACAGTTCCACTTGAGAAACTCGAACGCATGACCCCGTGTTGATAAGTCAACACCTTAGCCGAGCTTCTATTTAATTAACAACCTTACAACAAGCGATATACATCATAAACTGAACCAAATTAAACGTCAATTAAAATAAATAACTAATTTGACAACCTCATTGGCCGCAAACACTGTTGCTGAGCATTGAGTTTCGCCAACAGCAACGAAGCTAGCGCCACCCAAGTCTTATTTCTTTTACTTCAAAACCACATCAAATTTGAAAAATCCAAAACATTATCATGCTAGTAAATAACCTGTAGTATTATTAAAATCACTTTTCATGATTCTAGACTTGATAAATTAAGAGAATTACTGATTAAAGATAAAAGTGGCCACCTTTGGCTGTTATAAGTAATTCTCTTAATTGCTGTTAGTGCCTTAATCTGGGTGCACTAATAGGTACATCTCTGACTAACCCTTTTAAGGATTACAAGCGTGAGGTTATGTTATGTGATGAGTTACTTAGTACCTCAGTTGTCAGCCAGTAAGTGCGATTCCCAAGACGGACAATATTCTCATGGTGTGTGCAAAAGTACGAATTAGGGCCCTGTTTATAGCAATAGGGTATTTTACCATAAAAGTCTAATAAGTCCGTCAGTTAGATTATAGAAAAATATCGGATAGGTACGTGTTTTTGTTTTATCAAATTAATAGAAATTGACGAAAATAAAACGTGACAAAGATCATGAGTGACTTTTGACGTCACTTTGTGGGTATTAAAGTACTAACCTTGTGACGCGAGTTTTCGAAGCACTGTATCGTCTTCATTTTTGGTTTACGTGAAAAATGAAAAAATACGTGTCCATTAGTTTTTGAAAATCTGTCTAACGGACTAATTAGACTTTTTAGGTGTGAAATATCCTATTGGCTTGCTCCCGATACAAATGGGACTTAATATCTGTTCAAGGATTACAGGCGTGATGTAAGTCGAAAGTATGTAAAATAATTACAATACCAAGATGGCGTCATAGAAGAACTGTCATTATTGTCAAAGGTAACACGTGGTTATATCAGATCGTTAAGGGTGGGCACACACACTGCGGAATTGGGCGGAAATCGGTCGCGCTCGGGGTCGCCGGCGCATCCGATGGCGGTCACTCACCCCGCCCCGCGATCCGGAGAAAAAACGTGAGGCAATCAATTACAGAAGGACCAGCGTCCAGCTGTTACATTACAATGCACAGTTTAGCTATGCGAGAAAAAAATAAAGTCCGGGATTTTTTCAATTGGCACCCGATGTTTTGCAAAATATTGGATTACTTTAAACATCACTATAACGTCACTATAACTCATCGTCATCACGCACACATCACGACTTTTAAGTTTTACAGATGAGTAAGCAATCCAAACTTATTGGTTTTACAGGAAACATAATTTATGAATCTGGATCAAACTGTAAGTTACAGTAAGGCGTTACGTCACTGTAATCCTTGACATTAAATTGATTGCAACATATGTATATAGGTATATGGGTATTAGTGTATGTGAGTTTAAATGTTTGTGAACGCACCCACGATACAGAAGAAATTCCTAGTGTGGGGCAACGTTTTATAAAAAAAAAAAAATTGTGTTGATGTCGCGAAAAAATCCCGCCAGCAAACCTACCCTACCGTATTAAACAAAACTACTTCTCACTAATTTATTTATTAAATAGACTTTCTGAAAGAAACGACAAAAATGTCTTGACATAATCTCTAGGACCTAGACAACATAATTATTTTGAGTGAAGTTGACAGGTAAAGATGAAGAAGACAAAATGAACTAATATAACGACAGCTGCACCAGAATTGAGACAATACTTTACCTTCTGTACCTGTCTCCATTGTGAAAGCATGCGCGCGCGCCGACAAGCCAGCTGCGGCCGGCACTTTATACTGGGAACTTTTTAAGGCTTTTTGTTTTTTCCATAGTTTTGATATATTTATGTTAACTTAAGCGCACCTTTGGAATACTGTCGCTTTGAGCAGAGATCTCATTGGTCAAGGTTAAAGTATGGTTTGGTTTGAAAACTTTGGATTTAACTAAGAAAATATAATATATTGTTTCAGTCTTACTATATAACTAATATTGCATAATCCGGTTATTTTCATTTTGCTGCCATTTTGTTGTATATTATTTTGTTTGACGATTATCCAGCTAATAATATAGGTAGCATAATATACTTAGGTAGCGCGTGTAGCTCCTCTTTAAGTGATGGGGCACTTAGTCAAAAGAAATGTTTTTCTAATCATAGCGTACCTACTCATCGTTAATATGTGTTGAAATTGGCTTTTGTTTGCTTAGAATACAAAACATTGCACATTTGGACGACTTCCAACAGTGAACAGTCAGTGACCGAATAGGAAGACATATCTTAATCAACAAACAGGTACTTGAAAAGTAGGTAAACCGTTAAATAGGTAGTCAGCTGACCTATTAGTTTCTTGAAAACCTAGTAACCGCTTTGGAGTTTCAAATAACCTTATTCCCTGTATCAAGTAAATTAAAATTAGATCAACAATTTAGTCGAATTAAATTGGGGACTTTATTTAATAATCAATATTACTTACCCACTGAGACATTTCAATCCGTAAATAGCTAGTCGAATGCCTTGAATATCGGAGACACGTGTCTCTCAAATAAACTCGCAAAAATTGAAGTAAACAGAACTGTTTCTAGTTGAATTATACAGGTACTGAATTTATAAAGAATTCTTGTGTTATTCCACAGGTTTAATGAATGGTCTATCTATTAATCGTAAAGATGTTAATAAAGAAAGAAAGAAAAAAATATTTACTTCGATTTTGTTTTTTTTTTAATAAGATAATTATGTAGTTACTTCTTTGAGTAAACCAATACCAACCATAATCGTATAAATTCTTTGAATTCAACTATTCAACTTCCAAGCAATGATATGGCTCAGCTAAATAAGCTTTGGTATCATAGAGATGAGTATAAACTTTTGATTATTTGTCATAGGGATAGCCAGAAGAAAAAAAACCCCTTCCTTACAATGACATACTCTCTTTGCTCTTCGTCCAAGTTCATACATCTGCTCAAACAGGGGCAGAATATGAATTGCGTTAAAATTCGAAAAATGATCACAGGCGCAGTTATGATGAATGGTCCACTTTACCATTTTTAGCGCAATTCAAGTTGCAATTTTAGACCCCCGGTCCATCTGACCTGAACAACACCAATAAGTAATGTCAATGTCCGATTGTCGGCATCATATTAAGATAATTCATACCTAACGAAGTTGTATGCTAGCTTAAGCTAACTTTCACAGGTTTTAGGTTTGTACTAACATATATTTTTTTTAAAACTTATACATACTTCATTTACTCAAAAAAACTTAGTAATATTGTACAGGAAATAGTTTGATATTATATGACTTATATATACTTATGTGTCGATCGCATTCAGAAGAATCTGCCCTTTCCATTTCATCAATTGCTATTTTAATGTCCACGTGTAACAAAAGCTTAGCACTGAAATAGGGTTGCCAACAGTTTTCAGAATCAATTAATTATTATCTTCATGTAGTGATAATGGTACAAAAGCGTACTTAAAACTTTAAAGCCTTCACTGTTTTAGTTTTAAGGTTTAATGGAACAATTTCCTGATGAGATACTCACGTAGACCTATTAAGTTGGACAAAACCAAATTAAGCTGATCTCTAACCGACGCCGGGAAGCTCAAGCAAGCAAGCCAAGCTTTTGGTGATATGTACCTATGGTTTGCTAATTTGCATTATATCGATATAATGATATTTTTGCGAGAAACGTGTCATCTTCTCTACCTACAAGAATTTATACTTTTTCTAAAATAAAATGTTGGATAAGGCTGACCTTATTATATTATACAGTAGGGTAAGGCAACCCTACCCTGAACTCACAAGATATTTCTTGGAACGGAATGTACATGACTTTTGGGGGTACATAAATAAGTAAATACTAAGGTTTCCGTTGAACGATGAGGATACAGTAAATGAAAAACTTTGTATGGAACAAAAGAAGAGATCAGAAGTCAATCAACTTGAATGATTATTTAAGTAGGGAAAGAAGTAATTAAATAAGTCCTGTCGAATTTTATAATTAAGTAGGTACTTTTTTTAATACAACCTTGTTTATGTAGCACTGTACTAGAAAGTAATGTCCGATTAATGTACTCATGTAAACACTAATAAATAAAATCGCAAATTATGACCTGATCTAAGCTACTTTATTTTGTTATAAAGACCCAACCAAATCTTTGCAACGAAACCATACAGCGTTGTAGTTTCCACCAACCAACGCCATCTATCGGGCTTAAGCGTAAACTTTGTTCCAATTTTTTTTAATGGGCCATGTGCCCGTAGATTAAAATACACAAAATAATCTTAAACAACAAACGAATGCATATTAAAATTCTTATTAAACTATGACTATAATATAACGTGGTCGGCGCGTTGTGTTTCGCTGCGTATACCTACAGGGCGGAAAGGACACTGACGCGCCGACGGAAAACGGGTACCACGTAGGTACGTACTCCTACTCAGTATATAATTCTAAACCTCCATACCTACATCGAAAAATGTCGAATTGGTAGTTTCGATTTGGTTCGCTGTTATTTATGTCTTTTGTCACGTTTTTACATGAGAAATGTTGAGGCATTTAGTTTAACGGAACTAAACTCAAGTTTGAAACAGTATAGGTAGGTACTTATATTTTATTTTGTTTTCTTCACTGATTTTCGTTAATCCTAACGTAGCTGACCTTTTTTTTGTTATTTTCAGATCAGTCGCCAAACACTATAAAAGCTGTAAAGCTTACAAAAGCCTGTTCTAACTTCCAAAGCGATGCACAAGTTTGAATGATTCCTAGAACTGAACTGGGAACGCAAAATTACATTCGGTGTTCCACAGGGAAGTGTTGTGGGCCCGTTTGGATTTATATTATATGTTAATGATATGCCCACGTCCATTGAACATCCCTTAACTATGTTTGCTGATGATAGTACCATTACTATCCCTTGTAAAAACGTAAATACGTATGAAACGGACATAAATAATTCTCTTGACAATTTGATTAAATGGCTAGATAAAAATAATTTGAATATAAATTTAAGTAAGACTAAGATAAATAATGCACTTTAGACAACGTATGCCTCGTGTACCGAACCTTCACATATTACTACAAAAATGACGACATTGATAAAGTAACTGATACCAAATTTTTTTGATTAAAAATAGACTGCAGTTTAAACTGGAAAGCACATATCGACATGTTGTGTAAGAAATTGAGTTCGTCTGCATTTGCTTTACATAGATTATCCTCCATAGTAGATACAAAAACACTTCTTGCGGCTTACTACGGTATAGCTGATTCTTACTTACGCTACGGTGTCATATTTTGGGCGAACTCCACTGACAAAGAGACAGCATTTAAGGCTCAAAAAAGATGTCTCCGGTCAATGTTTAAGCTAAAAACCACCGACAGTTGCAAGCCTTATTTTAAGCAGTACAACATATTGACACTTCCTTGTATCTATATTCTTGAAGTAGCTATGTTTGTGAAGAACAATCCAAAACGTTTTGAACGATTGGCCGATGTATACCCAAGAAACGGACGTGACAATTCAAAACTAAATAATGTACCGTGTCAAACCACTATGATCCGCAAAAGTATTTATTGCATGGCCCCAGTTGTGTATAATAAATTGCCAAGTGCTTGGAAAGACTTGACAACGGTGCAATTCAAAAGTACACTTCGCAAATTATTAATAGATAAAACATAATTATTACAGTGTAACTGAGTTTTTAACGGACAATTTTTATAAAACTACCTCGAATTTTTAATTAATTGATTATTGTTTTGCTCACGTAATAATTATGGTGTATTGTTTATGACCTGGAATTTTAATGTTTGTTTTGTTTATTTATCTTTGGACCACGATTTTTTATCGCTTCTAAATACTGTTACCTACTGACAATTTTAGTTTTCAACATTTTTTTTTATGTGTAACGTAATAATTAAGTTGACGTTTTTAATGAATATTTGAATTTTAATAATTTTATTTAATGAGAAATGACATAGGTAACTGATTTAATGTTCCAATAATAATTTAAGTTTTATCAATTTTATATAATGAAAATGTTTGCATGCCGAATGGTGAAATATGGCAGAACCCTGATGGAAACCTACTACTACCTAATTATGTATAACCCATTTTTGGAAATAAATGCTATTCTAATCTATTCTATTCTATTCTATAACTGTCCTAAATACTTCAATTAAGTCACGTGATATTGCGTAGTGTGTACGTATATTCAGGCACATTCCTGTTATAAGTGTTATAACCAACTAGCACTTCGTCCACTACTTTGTCCGCAAAAGTTTTGGTAGTTCGGCTATTAAGCGTGATATATTTTTTTTTAGAAAAAATGTATTTTTTTAAAAACAAATAGAATTTGATTATTGGTTCCGGAGATTACCTACACATAATATAAACTTACAGTCATACGACTTTATAAAATAATTAGGTAGGTACAGATGGAGAGTAAACCTTCAAAAGCGAACATAATTAATAACGTATTTACCTTTGGAGTTTTTCCGCAGGCACTAGAATTAATGAAAACATAAACCTTACTTCAAAACTTTCAATTTTGTTGCTGACCCATGGTAACAGAAAACTATGATTATGAAACATGTTTTCCTTTAAAAAGGCAACAATTATTTGAATTGTCACAGAAGAATCTACAAAGAACAGCATAGATCACTAACTACGTCGATAGCTCGATAGGTAATGTCATACAACTTCTTCTTCTTTGTCGTCTGATTTAGCCTAACCTGGTATCAGACTTTTTAAGCAGCCGATTATAATATGGGCGTCTGACTTAACTTTACACGCAAGTAGAAATATCTCTCGGGCATCCTGGCTCATACTTCAACTGATAAGAGAATAACCGTTACTGTTAAATCTTTACGCCTTGTACATCCATGCAGTAGACAATCCCGAGCCACTAGGCCGCTATTGTTGCTGCCAATTAAGATCGCAATAGCGGTCATTGCCCTTTCCCTAATATCTCTTCGTACGAACCAAAACAAATTAATCAAGTATCGTTTTTCAATATAAAAATGGTGAAGATCAAGATAGAAGACGATTTAAGCCACGAGCAGGTTTATTTTTCGGTTTTAATGTTAAGAACTTTAAAAAATGTAGGTGGGTCATTGACCGCTATTGCGAACTTAATTTTTTTTATTTATTTATTAGGTTAACCAACAATAATGTTTACACAATACATTTTTCACAAAACATTGGATATAGGTACATTTATAAGCGCAACAATTAATTATAGGCTAACACCACATGCACTATTTGTGGTTATAATATAATAATCAGACAATAACGGATTGATAAAAAAATACTTAAACAAAACAATAAAAAATAAACTCATCAATAAATAAGAACATTATTTAAATTTAAAGCAGAGCAATGAATTAAAATTAAAAGCACAGATTGATGGACTAAATTATTAATTAATTACTACAATTATTACATTTCGACACAACAAATAATCAAATCAAATAAAATAGGTAAATAATGCTTAACTGCCAACAACTATAGACGCTACGACTCCACTGACTAGCTCAAACTTTTGCAACGCAAGATGAGCTAACAAAGTCCATGTTTCAACAGGAAGATATAACATCCACAATTTCCGGTGAATCCAAAAACAAATAGTTCATGGTCCACAAAAATACATAATATCAATGGGTACCTCCGGTGTGGCATGGCGGATGGCGGAACACTCCATAGTGTTTGTTATTCCCCGGCACCCTCGAGCCAGATGGGACAATAACTCGCCCCACCACCCCAGATATGCGGACAGGTGCACATACCCCATAACATTGCGTACTTTATTATTACCGAATATCCTGCCTAATGACCTTAATGGTAGATTGCAGTCCTACTGTTGAAAAGTATTTGTTTCAGACAAACCTGGAAAAGAAAGAAAATTGTTTTTATGGCATTTAAAACAAAAATCCTTAAAAAATATACAAAATAAACAAAGCCTCAGCACAATGCTAGGTTTTTTTTAAAATATTACACTTAGTGTCAAAGATGAATTAGAAAGAAAATACATAGACGAAAATTTTTTTTTTGGGTGTGGGAAATCATCAAATATGGGTCTCGCTCTTGGGCAGAGCGAAAGGGAGTGTCTGACTTCTACCGACTAAAAACCACCCATGATCATTCTTAGCCCTTTATGTCGACGGTATCTCTTACAACATCCCGCAGCCCAAAAAAATGCAACCTACAAATGCTTTTCAGAACAAATCGAACAATATCTTAGAGAAATGAGTTTCTGTTGCGTCCAGAAATCACTTCACGTCCAATTGAAAGAAAATCAATACCCTTCCAAGCAATCCTAGCCAAACAAATAACCTACTTACACAATGAACTAAGTTAGGTGGATAATAAGATATACATATTGACTCAAACGAGGTTTTACACCTAATAATACTCTACTAAGTTACTAAATCTAACTTTTAAACTGGCATGGTAACTAACATAGATATCTACACTAATATTATAAAGAGGAAAGATTTGTTTGTTTGTTTGTAACGAATAGGCTCCGAAACTACTGGACCGATTCGAAAAATTCTTTCACCATTGGGAAGCTACACTATCCCCGGGTGACATAGGCCACTTATCCCTGTATTCCAACGGGAACGGGAACTACGCGGGTGAAAACGCGTGACGTCAGCTAGTACTTAATAAATAAGTATGATCTGTGGTCACTAACATTATCATTAACACTGTAAACGGGATTTTTACTATGTTTACTGTTTGTTTCGAATTCCCAATATTTCGATGCTGTTGCAAGTACCATGATCCCGGATAAACTAAAGTTATAACAACGTGTTAGTGTAAACATGGTAAATATCCCCATTTCAGTGTGAATAGTTTTTTTATTGAGGCTGGGTAATCATCAAATGAGTCTTCCCGCTCTGGGCGGAGCGGAAAGGAGTGTCAGTCTTCTACTGACTAAAAACCACTCATGTTCCTTCTTAGGCCTTTGTGGCCAGGGCCTTGGTATCTCTGTCGAACAATGTGGTTGTCTACTAACTCATCCAGATGTTGATACTAACTCATCTATAAATCGAAGTAAGTAGTTCAATAAGTATTTGCATGAAGGGAGTTTCCAACGACACACATTTGACGCACGTTGCTATTTTGCCAACAAGATGAACGCGACTATGTGAAAACACGCCAATCCACGCCATACACCCGTAGCCTGCAATCGGCACTCGCTGCTAACATGATACTATGTAAACTGTGTCAGCGGTTCAGTTTCCAAACTAGTAAACAAATATAAAAAGATGGACAGAACAATAAAACTTTAAAGAAAAACTTTAAGTGCACCGATGGTTACAGATCTTTTAAATCTGTATTATTACCAAGTAGGTACTTACTGGGTTGTGCAGGTCAGATAGGCAGTCGTTGCATCCGGGTAGACTAGAATCCGACCCCAACATACTTGGAAGAAGACTAGGCAGATGAAGATGATATTTTAATTATGACTAGTGACCCGCCCCGGCTTCGCAGGGGTGCAAAAAAGATACTAAAACCTTCCCCTTGAATCACTATATCTATTAAAAAAAAACCGCATCAAAATCTGTTGCGAAGTTTTAAAGATTTAAGCATACATATATAGGGATATAGGGACAGAGAAAGCGACTTTGTTTTATACTATGTAGCGATGCATAATGATTTTGTTGCAGCGATCCATTCGTCCCAAGAATCGATATTTTACCTGGGACAAACAATAAAAGAATTTGAACTTACAATTTTACGGTTAGAATAGCAGTCTTATTATCGCTAATAGCGAAATATATTATGTGGTTTTGGGAAAAAAATACCGTCAACAACTTTATGATTTTTTCATCATTCATCTATCGTCATTCTAAAACCTTCCTAAAGAACACACTCATAAAGTTGAAATTCGTTCAACATGTAATCTCATTAATTGGCTACAAGGACTTGAATAAATTGTCTGTGTCGCTACGTGTGGCGCTCGCACTTTCCCCCCATTTCTTCTTTATCGAGAGTGTTCGAAACTCAAACGCTTAGTAGCTATTTACTGTTCGGATACACGTAGCAACAATATTAAAAAAACTAAAGATTTTCTTGTGAAATAATTTTGGGGCTCTTTTTTATAAAATCTCGCTCTAATTGCGGATTAAATAACTTCTAATAAGAACCTCGTCTGCTAAAAAATTAAAGGTCGTTTGAAGCTTATTATTCACAAATTAAAACTTGAAGCTGTTAGTCAAGTTTAAAATAAAGATCTCCTGTTTCTACTCTTTTAACGAAAGTGTTTTGGATTTTTGTTGAACCGTTACCTATCCATAGATACATACTATAGACCAGTTGCTATCAGTTAAGATCGCAATAGCGGTCATTGCCACACCTACATTTATTAAAGTTCTGAACTGTACTAACAGAATCCACGCAGAATCGTAATATGAATCACGTTAAAATTTCAAATTCCTAAAATGGACTTGACATTAAGTCCATTTTAGGAATTTATAACTATAAAGTCCATTTTAAAAATTTTAAATTTTTACAAGATTCATATTACGATTCTGCTAAAGCGGCCATTTTAGACACCCTGGTCTAGTTACATGAAGAAAAATCCGTCATATTGGCTATTGCCACAAACTATAACTCCTGCAAACCCAGTTAGGTACTCACTCGGTCGACCACTTTTCAACCCTATTATTAGGGGCATAAGAGCGAAAAGAAGTCAACCGTCAGTAAACGTGCTAGTAACTGATAGTAGCACAAAAGTCCTTTCGTATCTCTCATCTTTACCTGCCCTAACTTTAACAGATTATAAAATATCAATTCATTACACAGCTGCTTGAACCACAACTAAATAAATACCTTAAAAAAACATACAACAATATAGGTAACAAAAAGTAATGGTTCAAAATGAAAGTAAGTAAAACCCGCATTTTTTTCGCCGACCACTTGTGTTAAGGTCGCCGGATTACTCCGGTTTCGGCCTTAAGCGATCAATCCTACTCGATATTAAACAACTGGTATCACACCCTCATTTTTCGGTGAAATACATAAAGAAATCTGGCCATTATTGATGAACATTGATGAACATCGCGCCTGTAATCCCAGAAGGGTTAGGCATAGGTGTCCTTAATCTCACAACCACATTTGGCCACATAAGGTTAAGTTCTATGTCCCGTCGCCGTCGGCGCTGCGGATTGTTCACATGTTACCGCGGCCTCGACATATAGGGCTAAGAAGGAACATGGGTAGTTTTTAGTCAGTAGAAGTCTGACACTCCCTTCGCTCTGCCCAAGAGCGGGAGGGGTTATTTGATGATTTTCCACCTGCCAAAAAAAAAGGTTAAGTTCTATTATTTAATATATCTCTATAAAGGTTAGCCTAGTGCCTTCAACCGGACACAAATCGAGACTCTGTGGATGCTACTGCGTTATTCCTGATAGAAAAACTCAATAACACTTTGCCCGACGCGGGAATCGAACTCAGGAGCTCGTGCTCAGTAGTAGTGCACTCGACCACCGAAGCACTCTTCTCTTCTCTAAAATCGATGAAGCTGTTCACAAATAATTCGAGGTTTGAGAACTCCGCACGGAAACAAATTCGTAATGTAAGTAACCGTGGAAAGATTCCAAACAAAACAATAGGGTAGTTAGCAAAAAAAATCTAATTAGTCCGTCAGATAAATTTACAAAAAATATTGGACACGTATTTAGTATTTTTCACGTAAACAATAAATTAAGACGATACAGTGCTTCGAAAAGTCGCGCAACGTCACTCTTTGGTACATTGTTTACCAGAAATTGACGTCACCAGCTCACGATCTTTGACACGTTTTATTTTCGCCAATTTTTATTAATTTGATAAAACTAAAAACACGTCATATCCAATATTTTTCGATAATCAAAAAGACGGACTAAACAGAATCATATAGTTTTTAGTCCTACATGAAATAATCTTATTCAGCTTAAAGGTAACCGGCAGCTATGATTATTTTTCAAGCCATTGATTAAATTAGGGCGTAAATACGGTGAATGGAAAGTTGTCGAAATTGCGACCCGTAATGACAGACAAGTTGCGCCGAACGTATCGTTTAGTACGACAATAACCCTTCCCCCTTTGTACTTTTATGGCATGCGGGGTGGATAAACAATTATAGCTTTTTTTCGTAACCTTTATAATGTATTATCACCCCTTTACAAAGTCACTTTCGACGAGGTGGATGGTGTCATCAATGCGATTGTAATATTTACGTATTGGGAATAGTTAGTACCAATAGGCTAGTTCACCAAAAAAAAATTTGTCCGTCCAATAGATTTTCAAAAAATAATGCACACGTATTTTTTCTTTTTTCACGTATATGAAAGATGATGACGATACAGTGTTTCGAAAAGTCGTGTCAAGTCGTGTGATGTCACAAGGTTAGTACGTTTTTACCCACAAAGTGACGTCAAAAACCCCCACACATCTTTGACACGTTTTATTTTCATCAATTTTTATTAATTTGATAAAACAAAAAACACGTATCCAATATTTTTTTAATAATCTATCAGTTGGACTAATTAGATTTTTTTGGTGAAATACCGTATTTATGGTATTGGCTCGATTTAAAAAAAAGTATTAGTAACCTATTTTTAAGTGTCATAAAAAAATATTTTTTGAAGCTCAGATCAAATATTTGAAGATAGAATTATAGGATTGACGTTTGTCGAGTCCTTTCTAGTGCAGGGTTGGAAATGTGGTCACTGTGTTGAATAGATTCAGCTAGCCTGTGAAAAAAAAACAAAAGTGCCCAAGTTCACTTGCTTATTTACCCGACTGTAAGTAAAGCGAAAACAGCTGTTTCCAAATTCCTTTGTCTGTTTGTTCGAACTCAGAAACGGTCGGATAAAAATTTTAGACAGGCTCAATAGTCAACAATAGAAAATAACAAGAATTGTGTTTTACCGACTGTAGGTACACGATTTACAAGGAATCTGTACCTAATAATGGTGTACCTTCTACCATTCACTGCTAAATCAAAATTAATCCATAAATCCACGACAGCTTTAAACTATTAAGTACTAATAATTAGCAGTCCTCAAAGTCAACCTTCACAAATTAACACCGATCACATTAAAATTATCAACGTACGCAAATATCAATCTCTCCAATGAGACGTGAAATATAACACTCCTGTACAAAATGTCGGAATCATATTGAAATAATAATTGAAAATCGTATGGTTTCAAAATCTGGCCAACAATATCGTGATTTCATATTTGGCTGAAATGAACTTTATTCCATATGATTGAATACCCGTAGCCCATAAAGGTGCCGTAACAAAGACTTCTGAAACCACACAACTGACCAAAAGGCGCCTAATGTATACGCTTATGTGAAAACCCTAATCTTCTAAAGGTTTAGATTGAAGTGCCCCTTAAAGTTAATTTTCGTAAAATCTTACGGTGGGTTGTTTCCACGGCCACTTTTAAAAGACCCCCGAATTTGGTTGCTTGTACCCCATTATGCGCTGTATTATGTAGGTGGAAAGGGGAAGGGGGGGCCATGTTAAGTTGGGAGATGTAGAACTAGCGGGGCGTAGGGTAAGCAGACTGGTTGTCCGACCGTCGAGCTGACAAGTCGAACATTTTGCGAGAGAACGAGTACTCCCGAACGTATCACACGATATAAAATATGTTTGCCTCGCTCCGCTTTATAATAAGAATTTTCGTAGTTGATATTTTTTTGTATTTACTGGTAAACCGCACTCTTTTGGTGATGAGCGTCGTTTAAACCGATTTACGCCTTTTGTAATTAGTACAAAAGAATTTTGAGAACAGTTTTATAATGAAAGCCTATCTAGTTTGTTTGCTTTGTTCGTTAATGTGTTAAATTCTTGCATAATGGAAGTGTTTGATATGGGATTTTAACATGATTTGTCTACGGCAAAGAACAAAGAACTTGAGTTGGTTTTAGGTTGTCGAGCTTAGACGTTTAACCATATTTTTGTAATAAGTCTCGGATTTAATTTACGTACCTACACGCTTATTTAAACAAAAGTAAGTTTTATCTAGAAAAATGAATTTCGTTTATCTACTTCCATCTACCATTATAGGATACCCAATGCGATGATTGTGCCTTAATGAATGCTTACTTAGATAATGAATACTTACCTACTTATTGGTCACTACATATTATTATAAAACAAAGTTCTCTGCCGCGGCCGTCTGTCTGTCTGTTCGCGATAAACTCATAAACTACTGTACCGACTTTCATATTGTTTTCACCAATGGATATAATGGTTCTCGAGGAAGGTTTTAGTATACAATTAGATAGGGCGAAGCCGCGGGCATCATCTGGTTACTTATAAACTAATATCTATAACTAATAGCAAACAATGCATTCCTTCTGAATTCACCCAGAGAGCAACAGAATAAGTCCGTCTCACATTGAGTACTGAAACTCAAATAATTGTTTCGGCATTAATTTACCATCGCCATGCGCATATCCATCTAGGCGAACACAATTACCAAAATGCCTTTACCTAACTCTATGACGGTTTCAAATTTGTCTATAACCAGAATAAACAGAAACCTTGTTTACGCATAGCTATATAAATGTACCTAATTGTTCGCAACAGTCAAGCTTTAGCTTACTGAAGCCTCTGTACTCCGTAAACGCCATACCTGTCTATTACCTACATAAGTATAATAATTATATTTATATGCTAGTAATACCGACCATGGATGGTATCTATAAGGTACAAATTATTTGTAAAGTAGGTAAATGTCAATGTTCTCTACCGTAAATTGAAGTACAATTCAGGAAACCGGCATATCTTTTTTTTTGGAGGGGTTGGGAAACCTACAAATAACCCCTCCCACTCTTGCGCAAAGCGAAAGGAAGTGTCAGACTTCTACTAACTAAAAACCACCCATGTTCCTTCTTAGCCCTTTATGTCGAGGCCGCGGTAGCTCTTGCGAACAACCCGCAGCCCCGACGGGTAGGTTCCAAAAATTCGAAGACATGTAACATCTACCAACCCACACTGGGCCTGCGTGGTAGATTATAGCCCACTCCACATCATAGAGAGGATGCCTGAGTCCCAGCTGTGGGAACAATATAGGCTGATTATCGGAGGTTAGAGTACAATTATCATCTGTATTTTTGGAAATAAAGAGGTCTTAGATTAAGGGTACCTACAGGCGCGAGTAGGCACAAACCTCAAAATGTACATTCGTCGGTCTACCTAGCCTTTGGGGGGGGGGGGGAATCATCAAATAACCCCTCCCACTTTTGGGCAGAGCGAAAGGAAGTTTCAGATTTCTACTGACTAAAAACCACCCATGTTCCTCCTTAGCCCTATATGTCGAGGCTGCGGTAATCTCTTAGTTTAACTGGGCTTTATCCGCAATTAGCCTCTCGATTGGGCCATTGTGTGTGTCAATGCGGTAATCTCTTACAACATCCCGCAACCCCGATGGGCGGTTTACCTAGCCTGAAGGTGTGTGATTGCCATCTCATTCAGTAGTCTTCATCATCATCTTCCTGTCCTTATTATCCCATTCTATTCGGGGTTGGCACAACACGCTTCCTTCTTCCATTCTTCCCTGTTAGACGTCACGGTGGCATTTACTCCTGTCTCTTTAATAATATCATTCCTCGCACATTCCATTTATCTTTTCTTTGGCCTTCCTCTATCTCTCCATCCGTCAATATTTATATCCATCACTTTTTTAGTCACATGCGTTTCATCCCATCCAACATAACTCTTTTTATTGAGCAGACGTGTAAAAATAACAATCAATACAGTGGAAGTCTGTCGGGTAAAATCACTTTCAAAAATTGTTACGTGTATACATATTTTGCGGTCGTGACTGTACCCACATACGTAGATGTGTATACGATGCGATATGCCACACTTTCAACCTCAACATTATTAAGTTCGCCCTTGATGTTTTTATATTACACCCGAATCCAATAAAAATATACCTTTGATACGAACACGTTTTGCATACGGATGTATCGCGTTGTCGCACAGATGATGTTGGTATTATGTACGAGACTATGAGTGCGAGTATCTATAACTGTTTAGTGGAATTGAAATATTATTCGTGCGTGTGTTGCGGGAAAACAAGAATGTTATGTAGAGAAAATGATTTGGGACACACAAAAACATTTGTGCTCTGATGATGGCAATAGGATCGCCCCCCTATGTTATGTACACCTCTACCTAACCCTTCGGGAATTAATCAAAAATATTAAGATTTTAGAAAAATGGACACTTTATACCTACCGACTCCCTGTCTGCTAATTAGGACATGCTATACGAGTTTTTAGGAGATGGGGCAGAGAAAACAGCACATAAAAAAAAATACTAGATAGTTAGCGAAGTGACATTTCCAAGCAGTTGGAAAAACAGGTTAAAAGAAAAAAATCTCGTTACTTCAAGGCCGGCAAACTACAATAATGAGCATTCATTGAACCAAAGCAGCTGCACAAAATACAATCAACTACAGTGAAAATGTGAGTTAAAATATTGATTTCATTTTAGCCCCTCTTTCTACCATCCCGAGCTTTTCATTCACAACAGTTGACACACAAATTCCGTATCCCTCTCGTAATTTCAATAGCTTCATTGCATTGATCAATGGATATGTTCAATGTTGGTACTTGGAAATCGTCATTTGTCTATCTTTATCATAACTATGTTGGGATTGGCGTAAAGGAAGACCAAAGAAACGATAGATGGACTGTGCAAAGCATGATATGGCAAGTAAGGCAGGTAATTCATTCGTCGGGCTTGGTATAACATTTTATAACAAACTGCCATCTTCTTTTCTAGACTTGCCATTTAATGCGTTTAAAGCCAAAGTAAAATCTAATCTTTGTTTAAAAGCGTACTATTCCATTAACGACTACTTAAATGATAAGAACAGTTGGTCGCTGAGTTGAACACAAGACAATGTTTGTTATTTATTTATGTTCTTTCTCCAAGATTAGTTTACTGATATGTTATGTCTTTTTTTTATTATTATTATATACTTTTTTATACTTGCCTTACTATTGTATCGAGTCTGGTTCTTCTAACCAACCTAACAGACAGATGTGTGCTGGGGAGTTTGTTCCGCCACTTCTTCTTTCCAGCAAAAACACTAGGAAGTGTCGAAGGGGGGGCGTTTTTGGGGGACTGTCTCTTGTAAATAAGTAAAGTAAAGTAAATTTTGACGTTCGAAAAGTGCTGATTATCAGCCTAGTTTGAATAAATGAGTTTTGATTTTGATTTTTGATTTTGAAGGAGATCTGGGTGTCTAAAACGGCCGCTTTAGCAGAATCGTAATATTATCATGTTAAAAATTTAAAATTCTTAAAATGGACTTGATTGTTATAGACTTAGAGTTCATTTTAAGAATTTGTAACGTGATTCATACTAAGATTCACCGTGGATTCTGATAAAGCGGCCATTTTAGACCCATTGGTGAGTTGACGAGTTATAGAGAAGTATGAAAGAAGAAGGTGTGCTGACTTCAAATGAATTGGGATAAGAGCAAGAGAATCAGGATGTTGGGCTTGGCTTCCAGTCTAATCTGGTCCATCTGAAATCAGAGTACCAGTATTTACAGTACAAAAATCTAATTAGCCCGTCAGAGAGATTTCTAAAAAATAATGGTCACGTATTTTTTCTTAGAAGTCGTGTCAAGTCGTGTGACGTTACAAGGTTAGTACTTTTTTACCCACAAAGTGACGTCAAAAGCCCCCACATCTTTGACTCGTTTTATTTTCGTCAATTTATATTAATTTTATAAAACAAAAAACATGTATTCAATATTTTTCAGGGCATTTTTTTTTTACAGGGCACGTCTGCCGCATGCCCAATGAGCTGTGGGTCAAAATAGCCACTTTCTGGAGCCCTGACACAGTCAGAAGGCGTCGCGGTAGACCTCGTAGAAGATGGCGAGATGATCCACATTGGCCTTGGATCGAAATAACTGGAAGTCATGGGGAGAGGCCTTTGCAGTGGGATGATACAGACTAACAGTATCAGTATCAATATTTTTCGATTATCTAACAGATGGACTAATTAGATTTTTTTGGTGAAACACCCTATTGTAAATGTGTTTAATTTGTTGGAAATTATGACACTTTAAATTTTTGTCAAAAAAGTAATTGCAAACATGATCAAGCTTCGCAATTTAGGTGTAAGCATATATCATAAACCTACAACATAATATTTCATAAACCATTTTATTTAATTTCCTTCCACAATTTATTATTTCATGGCGGACGCTTTGTTGCACTGTCAACTTTATGGCCCAGTCCGAAAGCTACAAAGTTTAGGGCCATCCACAACATTTCATAATTACAACTAATTAGGGCACAGGACAATAGCGAGAGATGTCTAATTACTTCGTAATGTCCTATGGTGTGGCGGAGGTTAATTGGTTTAGGTGATTGATATTATTTAATCAGAGCGCTTTGTGTTTTATTTTAAAACTAACCTAGGCCAACTAGCTGCCTGTGGATAATTTAGCTATATTATTTAAAGCAACTCTAGATTCCGCTTAGTCAATTGCCTATAGATAAAAATCAAAGTGTCAGTAACCCATATTTGCGTTTGAATAAAACATGCAACTACTTTCATTTAACTCGTCAAAAACTCTACTTTAACACAATTGTTTAAATTTTCCGAGTCTAACTAATGGGCGATTTAATCGTTCGAACTCACAGATCTAACATTGGATCTAGCCTAATTAAGGAATTTATCCTTAAAACAGAACGCCCTACCCAAGCCCATCTACACTTCCTAACATACTTACATTCTATTCAGCTCTATTTACAAGCCACTCCTGAAAATCCACTCTATGCGCATCTGAGCATCTACGTAACCAAAAAATATCTATGGAACGTGTTGACATCTTTTTATTCAGTTTTTTTTAAGCTCATTTTGTTTTTGGAACACTCTTTTCAAATGCGCGCCCCCCGGCTATCAACAAAAAAAGGTTGGTTGAAACCTTGAAGTAAAAGGGGCTCTATTGAGAAGTGTGAGTTCCGTATGCGGGCTCCTGTGCATGACAATGGCCATTTTTACCTTAAGTTAAATTACTACATAACTAATGACTTAATAAACAGTCCAAAAATGTATCTAAAGTAAAATTCACTTTATTATGAGGTTTTATAATTAACTAGGTCCATACTAGGTTGAACCGACACAAGCTTCATTTCATAAAATACAAACCATCGAAACAGTAAATATTTCCATCTCGTATCTATATCTAAGTATTTCATGAATAAAAGCTTCTTCTTCAGCGAGTTACACAACAAACAAAAAAATTGTTATCTGTGGCATGTCATTCTGTCTGCACGCCTCTACGAGTGTCGACCCTTGTCATAGACACGCCTGTATTTATGGCCATTTCAAAATAGGAATACAAATTGTTTTTAATCTATGAGTACGATAGAAGACCCCAATATTTATTTCAAGGGCTGTGAGTATTTGAATAACTTATGCTTATGGTTTAATATTGTTAGATCTTTTTAAATTTAATCATTTGACCGGAGCCTATAGAGTTAATTTTGGCCAAATTATGACGCGCTATTTATTAGACACGCGATCAATACTTTACTCTAGGCTTTGTGTACAAAAAATTACACAAATAAGTTTCCTAATCACATTCTTATTCTTCTTTTTCATCTCGCTAAACCTAACTCATGTAACTTTTTTATCGTATATCCGCATTCCACATTCTGCGATACGGTCTATCATCTATGAAGAAAACTTGGTCATACAGAACAGCAGGCGAGACAGATAAAAAACTATAAAGCTGTTTCTGCTGTACAAAAAATTCAACACTAGTTTTTACACAAGTAAGTTTGGAAATAAGTGGAAATGCCGGCGAGTAGTCGTAGGTGAGATCTGCGAGGGGAGGGAGGGGCGGCGGCGGCGCGGGGGACGTGGGCGCGGGGAATAATCGATACCCCCATAGAACCATAAGTAGGGTGGACATACGGGATGGATTATAGCTTTTTTGGCCGTAAGTGGGAATTGGGTTCAGTCACCATTACCATTTGTGAATTTATTTGGATCTAAATTCCAAATCTTGCTAAATATTTCCTAATTTTCTAAGAAATTCTGCTCCTTTTTTAAACAGTTATGCAAAGTTTGAAAGGTAGAAACGACCATTATTTTCATATAATTTCAATTCGTCTAGTTAAAAGGTTAGGACTCTCCAAGACGGCATCGCTTCCTTTTACAAAGTTACGAACTCGAAATGTTATTATAAGAAAGATTAATTAATTCAACATTGCTTAACTTGAAGTAAAGGATATTGTTTCAAATTAAATACACACTTAGATACGGAAAATCCATTCCTTCGCTCTAAAAGAATATTGGTTGAAAGGATTTTAAATTGATGGCTAACAACATAGACCAAGACGGGGTTTGAGTGATTAAAATGTTGATTTAATCAGTCACAAAATAACTTAGCATGTTCAAGTAAGTAACTAAGCTGTCAAAAAAGTTGTGAGGAACAATCAAAACGGATAAAAAGACGCTTCATTTGTCAAAGGAGTTAAATCTGTGGAGGCGACAATGTAATCGGAGGTACACACAAGGATTTAAAACGTCCTAATGTCTCACTTCAATCGCGTTAGAACCAGCTTCAAAATTATGGGCACCCGTAACCCCATAACAAAAACGTTCATAAATAGCTCTACTATATTGTCCCCTACATCTTTGTGTTGTCTGTGGTTCACCATAGAGCATGGATGCAACGAGTTCACTGACACAAGCATGGGGGCCATGATTCCGCACCGTGTGTCTAATCGTCAATATTGATCCTCCGAAGATTATATTTTATTTTATCCAGGGTCAGGAGATAATGTGTTTTTAAACATTAGGGACGGAAGTTAGAAAGTTGACGAGATTACGAAGTGTCAACGAAGTAAAAGTCTGGGTAAATGTGATAAAATGTTTGGAGGTAATAAACTTTTCTGTGCTTGATCAAAACGACTCAATTTCTACAACTTCCTTGTTACTGCATAAACTGATTAAATGAAAAGTTCATTATTATAAATAACTTGAAAGAAGAACTTCTTAACACGATAAATTAAAAAAAAATATCATCATTTAAAAATAAAGTTCTTTTTAAAAATGTATTAGAGAATACAACGAAATAACTACTTCTTATTTAATCTACACTAAAGCCATTGACAAAACACTTTCGAACTGCATTCATAATCCACAGATTAAATAACACAAGCGCACTCACTCAAAAAAAACTGGCACCACGCTATTCTGCCCATTCTGCCAACAACGCCAAGTACTTTTCTTTAGTCTTGATTAGTATCGTTTCGCGGGCAGCCGCCATAAGATTTATTTACAATGTTCATTATTGCAAAGTTTTCGCCGAGATATTGTTGTTGCGAAGTTCTTTAGACAAAGGTCAGAGTCGGGCCTAATCACAGTTCGCTACGTTTTAGCGTAGGAGTTTACTTAAATATTTTAAAACGTAGGCTGGTGTCCTGCCTGGCTTATCAAGAGGGATGACACTTTAAAATATTAATAAGTTGAATCATTATACACCTTCATTATGAGTTTAGTTTGCCTTGATTAAAGCTTGGTTAACCAACAGTTACTCAATAATTCAGTTAGTAATGTGAAACGAATATACTTATCTGATGTTTTAATATATTTTATACATTACAATCCAGCCAAACGGTTCAATGTGCATTATGTCCAAAAGTAAGGTTTAGATTTAACATTAATCAGCGCTATAGATCTATTCCAAATGATGTAGATACAAATTGTTTTGAACTTTATCGGTAACGTGTTAGGTTCAAGGTTGATTGGGAAAATTTTACAGCTTCTGGTTGCTTGGTGCTGGTGTTTGTACCACCGAAAGAAAAGGTTTGGTATCTCTTTGACAGAACCACACAGAGCAAAGTTGAAAGGTCTAATACCCAAGCACTGCTAGGTACTTGAAAATATTAATCTACAAAAAAAAATAGATGAATTCAAAAATACCGCATCTTAATTATACGGGACTAAACCAGCGTTCTAATAATTTGCATCAAAATCTAAATACGCTCAGGCACAATCAGAATTAGGACAGATCATGCAATTATTAGTCCGATATCAACGATGCCAATACACAATGTGACAATAGCTAGCCTATAAGCTAACGACGACGGACGTCGTCCCTTAGTCCGATCACAGCTATGCTAACCCTTGGAGATATATTATGAGGGAATAGTCACAAGCGACATCTTATGTTGCATAATGGTATCAAGTGACCTATTACTATCGAAAATACTCTAAATTGATATTAGACAAGACTCTAAATTAATATCTATTTTCTAATAAATAGTCAAAAGAATATTTTAAGTTTATTACCTCCTGTACTGGATACTGAAAAGTAAACACAACACAATCTGTAATTCTAAAATCGAGAACGTTTAATCGATTTTATTAGACCAAGAGATAAGAAGACAAAATCTGTAGATGCATAGCACAGCTTATAAGGACTGCCAAAATCATTACCCTTCCTTTTGGCTTCGCCGTAGTCGGGTAAAAGGATGAAGAGGACCATGATCACTTAAGGATACATGATAATTCGTCACCAATAAATCTCATGTATCGCTTGCACCACAACTCGTTGCCGTGTTTTTTTTTTTTGTGCAGATATTTCCTATTCGTCATCATCCTAATTCTCTTGACCTTATCGCAATTCATTTGGGCTCGGCGAAACATAACTTCTTCGTTCATTTATCCCTTCTTGTGATATCATACATTACACAGTCCATCCATCGTTTGTTTGGTATTCCTCAGTTCTTAGCCAACTTATACCCTCACAATTTTCCCATGCACCTTTTCAGGTTACAAGATATCATTTGCCATTGCACCATCATTCAAAAACCAAAAAAACTATCTCATCATCATCATCAGCCTATAATGTTCCCACTGCAGGAACTCAGGCGTCCTCTCTAGGAGAGTGATGGGCTATAATCCACCACGCGGGCCCAGTGCGGATTGGTAGATCAGTAGATGTCACATACCTTCGAATTTTTGGTTGCAAGATTTGCCGATAAAAACTATCTGAATTTAAGGAATCGCAAAACAGAAACGTCTCACATTCCCATTCATAATATGAACGCGCTCAATATCAGTTGAACGAGTATAAAGTATTCCCCATTTCCCCAAGCGCTAACCGCTGAGACGGTTTTCTTTAACAAATCGTCACAGAGCGAACTGTGATCTTGTCACTTCATCTCATAACGTGGTAATAGATATTCAACTTGAAACCACTTGAAAACTTGACTTGACTGCGAATACACGAGGCTTGTTTAAAGAGACAAATCGATAGTACCTAGCCGTTGTGTTAGCTCTTTACTTGGTGACAAATGGTTTTAGCGTTTAGGCTGTAAAGGATGAGGCGAAAACGAACAAAAAAAAAGTTTTGTGGTAAGTAGTTTAGTACAGCGTAAAGTCATAATGTTACCGTGTGTACTACACTTCAAGCTATACTTTTGCCTCGCTAGTCGCCACATATAGTTTGATTGGTCGCCATGCGTACATTGATAAAGCAATAATGTCTGTAACGGAGCAAAATAAGTATATTTCTTTTGTTTCTACTTCTACTTCCTTGTAACTTTATAGTTTAACTATCACGATTAAATAAAGTGGTTCTGTTTTTTTTCTAAATATTTATTTCATGAAATTCATGCAAGGAAAGGGCGCGCAAGTTTAGCCACACGATCTCTTTTAACGTCTTTGCTAGTCCAATATTTCAAATGTTATTGTATAGGTACCTACATAAATTCAATTGTATCCTCAAATACCTTGTAAACGTTCCTCGTTATTCATCTATTGATCTCATCACAAGTGTCAGAAGCTTGGGTTTTATAAGAGCCATAATACCCCAATACCCGAGGGGAAGTTGGCCCCAACTCCGATCACTTTGCCGCCGCGCATCGAGTGTCTATGGTCGGTAACAAGTTGTGAGTACTCATATGGATATGTGCGAGAATGATATGCCAAACATTTGTTTGTTGGTGGATTGCATTTGTCTTATGGCCAACACACAAATATTGGTCTTCTTTATACAATATGGAATAATTTATTGTATTTGTAATTGTTAGTAAGTCTTGGGATATACAATGGGGATATGCTGGTTTTCCAAACCATATTTTATTAATATATTCAGCTGCATCTGGTTTAACTGGAAGCGGACCCCTTCATAGGTACTTGGGAAAAGGCTAGCCAGATGATGATGATTGTAACATATTTCATGAAAATTAAGAAACTTATCTTATCTTTCCTTTATTTAAATAAGTATAATATTGATTAAACAAGGATATTTTCTTGTACAAAGATGCAACTGATTAGCCCCGAGCGAAGACTCCAAGATAAAGGTATCAGGTAGAAAGTACTCATTTTTATTTTTATTTCTAATAACTTGATCTTCCCCTTTTTTATTTTGTTCCTGGCAACGCTAACTGTTTCATACCTGGCAACGCTAACAAACAAACAACAGCTTATCGGAAAAGTTTCATGACGATTAAATATCAACTTGAGGAAAAAAGATCTTCATTTCTTGAACATTTCAATCGGAAAAATAACACTAAGTACTGCCTACCAATAACACACATTTCGAGTTTTCTCGAAAATGTTTGCTTTGTTCGACAAAAGGTACAGAAAAACATGAACATTTTTAATACTATTTTTGTTACACTTATCGTTTTCAGTAACTATTATTGAGGAGACCTAAAGAATCAACAGCCTATTAATGTTCCCACTGTTGGGGCACAGGGCTATAATCTACCACGCCCAGTGCGAATTGGTGAATGTCACATGTCTTCGATTTTTTTGGTTCTAAAACATGCCGGTTTCCTCACGATGTTTTCCTTCACCGTTTTGAGAGTAGCGGTGATGAAATAAATTACACAAAGTAATGTGCCTGGGTTCGAAACCATGACCTGCTGTTCGTTAGTCGGGGACGTTACCACTGGGCCACCGCTGCTCTCCTACCTCCTACCTTATGAATGCCTAAAAACTAAAAAGCACTTACTTTTAAAGCTCTTTCGATTCATGCCCGAGACATAAAATGGTGCGGCTCAACACTTCTACCATTCGTAACAGTACCACATTAATATTAAGGTACTTACTGCCGTACTCAGAGAGCTTTAATGAAAACTTAGGCCATCACTAAGTAAAGGTTTTGACAGTTTTGTCTTACAAAAGTATGTCAAATCTTCACTAAGTGACGGCCTAAGTAATCATTACAGCTCTCTGAGTGCGGCAGTTACATTCATCTTCATTTGCGGAGTCAATTAGTTTAGTGTAAATAAATTTTATTGTGAATTAGATAATCACCAGAATAGGCGTGACGACATAGTCAAAGAATCAATGATTTAATGATATTAGGGGAAATTACATACGAGAAGGATTTAAAACACTGATTTAGTTTTATTTAAAAAATTAAGATTAGTAAGATTTTTAATAAAATAAAAGATTAAAATACTGATATCGGCCATATTGATTGAAACACCAATCATAGCGCACTACGTCACGCCAATGTAAACATCACTAGCTGTCACTAGCTCACTGTGTTGTTTTGTTGCCGATTACGCATTTCGATATTTTTTTTGTTACTACAATATACTTTGTGAACATCTTTAGCAATGGAATCAGGCTTTATAAAAGCAAACAGTTCAAATTTGCCCAGGATAGATTTACTGATGTTGGGCGATTTCCTTGGGTCAAATAAAGAATTTTGCTCGTCCGAGTTCCGAAATGTGAAAACCTCGGGATGTAAGTAAATTTTGTAAGTATCTAACACTATAAAAATACAACAAACTCGTTTTGAGCTTGTAGGAGTTTAGTTTATTTTCACTTTCGGTTATTTTTACAATAAACTTGTCAGTTTATTTTTGAGGTTAGCTCCTTCGCAACTTGTAATAAAAGTTTGCTACTGAGTTAATAACCAACAAAAGGAGTAAATTTCTGTAACTACAAAGCATGTACTAGTATCTTTTCTCATAGTAACAACCTACTATCATAATCACCGGGTCAGCTATGCAGGTCCAGAGGACAACATTTTTGACATTCAATTATGTAATGCTAAAACTATTGCTATTGATGTGTTTTTACACTGAGGCACCGCACACCACTTATAAACTTTGTTATTCATTTTTAACACACGAATTATGGTAATGTTTGTTTTAGTTTCCTCTAGCTGCGCTTTGACATTTCCATGTTTACATATGCGTGACGTCAGACCCGACGCCATGACACTGCGAGCTGTTTTCGCGCTCTATTTATTTTTTTTTTCAAAAATGGCTTATATCTTCGTTAAACTTTACTTTATTACTGAAATAAAGGTTTTTTCGTAAATAAAAAAGATGTACCCACATTACGGAAGGGGATTTCAAAATCTTTCGTCATGCCTATTAGGTAAGTTAGAGGCTATCGCCCGTGCGTTGAGGCTGCAGGTCTCGCGCGTTATCTCTTTAGAGATACCGGGGCCTTAACACAAAGGGCTAAGAAGGAACAAGTGTGGTTTTTAGTCAGTAGAAGTCTGAAACTCCCTAGTCATTTGATGATTTCCTTAACTCCAAAAGTAAAAAAAAGGTACTTACACCTTTAAAAGGTACACTTTTCACCTTTTATGTAAACAGGTAATATGACAAGGAGAAACCCCTAAGGAGAAAAGTGTAACATAATCTCTAGTAACTAAAGATTATAATATTGATGGAATCTTTATTATATCTCTATATGTATATTCTGGTTTTCCATATTGGCAGGAAAACAAAAGCGAATATTAAAAAACAGTAGATACGAGTATACCTATACCTACTTTACGTATTTCATCTTTAGCGAACGACTAGAAAAATGCTATAGGTACCTACTTAATTTTCGTACCTACTTATACAGTGACCTTGTTATATATTTTGTTTTCGGGGCAATAAACCGACATCTTACAAACTTTCCAAGTTATTAACATCTAACATTTTACATACAACGAATTCAGGATGAAAAATTTCGTAATCTGTGACCTAATTATGAACAAAAGGTCAGAATCAATTAAAATAATCAGTAAGTCCGTTGGCAAGAACTCTTTCTTTACGAGTAAAGAAAGAGAAGGAGAGGAGGGAGAGGAGGAGGTATTCTACAAAGCGCACACTGTAGTTCTCATGCTGTTCCTGCTGATGAGCATAAGGCCCTGGTTTGCGATTCTCGGGCCGACGAAAGTTTTAATCGGTTTTTCCATCAATAATTTTTCAATAGCAACCACAGAGTCTGGATTTGTGCCTGGTTGACGGCAATACGCTCACCTTCTATTGCATGGAACTTAAACATAACTGGCGCAATGTGGGTGTAGTAACAGGTATACCTCTGCCTGACCCTATTGGAAATACGGGCATGATGTTATGTTATGTGTGAGTTCGCATGCTCTGACTTTGTGTGCACTGGTTCAATACCTCTATAAGAGCTGTCTGTTTTCGATTTTCCACTCTTACGATTTAACCAAAAACGATGTTAGAAAACTGTAATTTACCTTCTTTACTGAGCGATTAGTAAAAATCTATATTTAGTTCCATACTTATAATATCGTTAGTACATAGTGCTTACGGGGCAATGAACAGACGCCTGGCAGACTTTCCAAGTCAGAACTTTGCCCTTACAAAACCATTTCGTTACAAGGTTGTCTACGATACGTACCGCAGATATCGTTAGTTTGATGGCGCTCATTAAAATTATTTTAAGTTTCTTATTAATCAATATCGGTGTCAGTCAGTGCCCTGAGATTTGTTTTCAATCTTGCAAAAACTTGTCATGAGATATATCTGCGGGTTGTTCGTAAGAGATACCGCCGGCTTCGGCACAAAGGGCTAAGAAGGAACATGGGTGGTTCTTAATCAGTAGAAGCAAGAAATTTGATGATTTCCCAACCCACAAAAAAAATATATATCCAAGGATTCATTATAAAAGGGTAGTAATTGAATTGGATACAACATCAAACAATAAGAATGCAATAAACATTTAAATCAGCAAAATAACATGAAGATTATTCCAAAAACCAACTCTCGTGGTAAGCGTTAAATAAAAGTCTTTACTGCAAAAATACTCTACGAACTATAGGAACTGGATATGGATTACTCTAGGAGCTGTTACAAAAGCTCCAATCAATCATACAAAAAAATATAATTTAAAAATCTACATAGAACTCTATCAAAGAATCTATCACAAAAGTTTCATCGAAAATCCCTTCCACGCAGAAATGGCGCGATCTACCAGATAGCAAGCGAAACTCGCGGTGTGGCATATGCAAATTAATTGCAGTATTAGTATTCTTTACATTGCTAGTAATGCACAAACCAGCTATTAGCATAAGAATAGGCAAACGATCGTAGAATAAATATTGCATTGCAACTATTTATAGCAATTGTGTTGTATGCAAGTAGGTTTGTTGTTTTGCGCTTTATCGTGACACCGATAACGACTATCGTCACGTGTGGGGTAGGCAGGATAATTGTGTTTCTTCGCTTAAAACTGAACCCTATCTATGTCTACTTTCTCGGTGGTCTAGCTGTCATAAGTGGTTAATTCGACGGCACGGTTGGCGCAGTGGCTGAGCGATTGGACTGCTGCGCTACAACAAATATTTGTATGGTCTACAGATAGTTGTTTCGGGTCTGGGTGTTTAGTTAAACGCACCCACGATACAGGAGAAATTCCTAGTGAGCGGAATCGTTTTAAAAAAAACCTGCTCCGCATGAAGTCTGATTTCCAGGACAGAAATAAAGTGTTATTGACTATTTTCGTTTAGAGTTTCTTAGTGGTAGTCCAGAGTCTGGATGGGTGACAGTAAGTTAATTGCAAAAACCTCGCCTCCATGGTACCTTATCTAAAGATACCTGAGAAAATGTACCTAACTGTAGTCAGTCACCTCTAGTGAACCCTCCGCGGAAAAAGGGGATATTATAAATTTAAGGACATTTCCTATCCGTATAACAGGGTAATAGTCAAAGAGCTACTATCATAAACATAATCCGTCAGTGGAGATACAGGTCTCGTCTCTTACCAGGGCCCCGAGTCTGCTATTCAATAGTGTCAGAATGGTCTATCATTGATCTCATATAATTGTTGATTTTGACAACACCAAACTTATCAAAATTTATTATTATATTTTTATTATTTATTTAACAGTTATGAGATCAGTGATAGATCATTCTGAAACTATTGAATAGCAGACTCGGGGCCCTGTAAGTCGCAGTCACGATGTACAAGACAAAACTTTTTTATTGTTCTTTGAAGATTCTTTCCACATTAGAAAACTAATTGAAAAAATATTACTATGTTGGATAGTCGATCTATCGAGGAAGGTTGTAAGCTATACTATTATTGTGACGCAGACGAAGTTGCGTGGGTCGAAGACGAACGACGAAGTCTTTGTTATAAAATTTAAATATAAAAAAAAATATTATGTTTTCTCTCTTTCTTTCTACTTGCTGTCTATGAGCCCGCGAGCCTTTCACTAAAAATTTTCCTAGCCAGATAAAGCTACCTACCTAAATACTGAAACGTTGGTTGTACTACATCGTAGCGGTTTATAAACCACTAGCTTTAGCCCGCGGCTTCGCCCGCCTGATAATGTCGATATTCCATTCAAACTTTCATCCCTTATTTCACCCCCTTAGGGGTTGAATTATGAAAAATCCTTCCTTAGTGGATGCCTACGTCATAAGAGGAATACGTGTGCGAAATTTGAAGTTTCTAGTCCTTAAGGTTTGGCCAGTGCGTTGATTCTCATTTAGTCAGCTTTGCCTTTTATAAATATAGATAGATATAAACATTTTATCTTTTTTTTTGTTTATTATATCTACTAGTAAATCTACCTCCTCTCTAGGTATTTCCTTTTCACAGAACACCTGATTTTCTCAAGTCAAAGTCGCCAACGATTCACGCCGACTTTGCTACAAAATGTGGCCACACCTCTGCGCTTGTTGCCTTTCATCGGTCTCCTACCAGCTACTGGTTAAAACCACACGATGGTCGAACTAAGCACATAAGGATAGTCTGTTAATATCACCTGTAGAACGTACAGGTGGAACAGAACACCTCTAATACTGGTATGCTATCCTGGTAGGTAAATTTCTTTGCTGATGTAACTTTGATCTAAGAAATAGGGCGTGACTTCATCGAATGCGTATTACTTATTTGAAAAAAAACATACATTATATTTACCATTACATTTTACCAATAGGGATGTTTACTGACCTAAAAAAATGTGATTCTAATTAGTCCGTCTGTTAAATTATCGAAAAATATTGGATTCGTATTTTTTGTTTTATCAAATCAATAAAAAATGACGAAGATAAAACGCGTCAAAGATTTGAGTGGGCTGTTGGTGACGTTACTAACCTCTAAAAAATGGTATACTAATGTCTCAGAGTATGACGTCACACGAGTTTTCAAAGCACTCTGTATCGTCTTCATTGTTTGCTTACATAAAAAAAGAATAAATACATGTCCAATATTTTTTGGACCAATTAGATTTTTTTTGTTAACTATCCTAATATTAAATCCCCATGTAAAGTGGGGGCAATCCTTTTCCCATCAACCACCACTACCACCAGGCATAAATCCAAAAAGTCTTGACCTTTTTCTCACCCTGATATCAGTTTGCCCGGTTTCTACTTAATTTATTTAACTCAAATCCACGCAGAACAATCTATACAAATTAATATAATTAAAGAGTCTGTTTGTAATATCAAAGTAACAGCTTAATACTGAATACATATACCCTATATGTAGTTATATACTTACAAAAAGCTTTTGTTTTCCTTTATGTGTCTTATCTCCGAAACCGCTTGACCGATTTTGAAAGTACTTTAGTAGCAGATAGTTGGTTCAATAAGGTGTGAGCAACTTTTATTTTAGAAAAGTAATAAGAATTCCGTACAAAAAACTTAAAAGTCTTAAAACTCATGAAATTGTTAACAAAATGCTATTCTAAAAGAAATATTTTTATTGCAATTACTCGAGGACGAAGTTCCAGTGAGAAACAGCTAGTTACTAATAAATATTAGGAGGCTATAATAACCTAAGAACCTACATCTGCCACCTCTAATATAATTATCACGGTTCGAGGGCAATGACCTACATAATTTGGCGCTCCCTTTCCACAAGCTCACTAATCCTAGGTCCCGTAACAAAAGGTCCAAGTAATCCTTTTAGCAGTCTGTTGAAATAAAGTCCAATACACACACATACTTTCGTAAATGTTTGCGAATTTCCTATTTGTTTCACTCAGCTTCTGTTACAAGAAGAAAAGTTTCATTCGTTTTACTGGTAATGAAATTAGAGCTATCATGAAAGGCCGAGTAATCTTTTAATGTTGAAGTTACTGTACACGCGGTGACACATCAGAGTATACATTTTCAGTGTGACATGGCCTCGCTGAGTACAGATTTCCAAACATTGAGAGATCCAAAAAATGGTTTTGTATAGTTTGATTGATTTCCGTGTGTGAAATACTTAATTTGAAATCCATATTTTATTAAAGTAGGTCATATTCCAAGTTGTAATCGTTATTTCGGGAGTCATTCGCGTTTGAATTGCATGCATATTTTGGTCGTGACTGTACACCCCTCCCTTACCCGGCTATAGCTTTTCTTAACATCGTATTCGCGTATTAATTAAAATAATTTAGGGACGATTTTTATTGTCACTATTCACGATTAAAAATGGTGTACCTAGAGTCCACTTTTCTAGACAAAAAACGCGAAAAAAAGGTTAACATCTTCACATTCCACATAGCCCTTAAAACTTATCCAAGTGTAAATTGGAGTAGATAAAAGAAATTGCTCTCATTGTAAAGTTTTTGAGATAAATAGCAGAGTCAAAAAATCGGTCTATCCAAAGTTAAGATCTTAAAGGGAGAACTGGGTCTGCGATAATCCATACAAATATATTCTCCTTCTTTCTTCTTGAATAATGCCTATTTTCATTTCACAATTTAATGTTCCAATGAACCCCGCCTGCTTCCAAGTTTTGTTTAATTTAACATGTGCTTGTTGTTTGCTTTTTAGTTTTTTCAGTCGGGTTTTTTAGTTTTTTTACTACTTTTTTTTATTTCCAACTTTTTAGTTCTTTTGTGTTTGTTCTTTCGTTGGTCGCGAAAATTCTTCGCAGATGGTTTAACTTTTGTGTTTGTTTATAGGATTTGTCACTTTGAATTTCTTTTAAACATATAAGTGTTTTACATTTTTGTAATCTCCTTTTAAATCCCTTCGTTTTGATACCCTACTCGTTAGTACTAGTTTTTTTTTTTAATTCTGCGTAGTAGCCCCCAAAATCCGCATTTTTTTTTTTAATTTTATTGTAGCCTGTGACACTCCCTTCATCCGTTTAGGAGTTATGAAGGAACAAAAAAACGGAAATACATACATACATACATACACGCCAAACATATAACCCTCCTTTTGGGCTTCGCCGCAGTCGGGTAATAAGTAAGAAAATTAGCGAGAATGATTGTTTTGTTAAACAACTTTAAATCGATATATTTAATAATTATATCCTAAACTATTATTTAAAATGAAAAATAATAAAAGGAACCTAAAGATGATTTTAAAATACCTACCTATTCATCGACTCTTTTTTTTTTAATTTTGACAATATGGCGTCTGGTTGTCGCTGTGGTGAATTTTGATTTCTGTCATGTCTTTAGTGACACTCGCAAGGTTAAGACGAATCGATTGACGTATTATCAAAATCGGCCTACGCATTTGGTCTCTAGAACGCCACATAGAAACAAACATACATACATACCTACATACATAGACTGATAAACACATTACCCTCCTTTGCGTCGCGCAGTCGGGTAATAAATAGATATCAATCCCTTGAGTAAGGTTAACTTTTCACACAGCACCTATTATACAGGGTGTTTGGAAGGGAGCTGTACATACGCCTAGGGTAGAAACTAGGGATAGTCTGCTACCTACCCCCGCCCATTATATTGACCTTGGCCCAACCCCATAGAAAGTTGCCCTTAAAATTATTTCTTTACCTTACTACGGTACTTCAGGCCCCATAACTTTTCTTCTCCACAATTTTCTGGTGTAAAATAATTTTTTGCAGGACCCTAAGACTCTAACGATTAAAACAAGACCATTAGCCGACCGGTCCCATGGATAGATTTTGAGCTACAGGTAGTTTTAGTCAAAAAATCATAAAAAAGTCAAATAAAAAATAATAATAAATTAAAAAAAAACCTTGAGGCCAAGGTCAATATAATGGGCGGGGGTAGGTAGCAGACTATCCCTAGTTTCTACCCTAGGCGTATGTACAGCTCCCTTCCAAACACCCTGTATAACATTAGTTAATTCAATACTTACCCAGTGGTAGTTAGTCACTTAAAATTGCAGCTGGGTAACAAAATATAAAATTCAAAGAACACAGAAATAATCTACGTAAGTTACGTGGATTATGTCCAGTACCCAAATTGCAAAATGTGTTGCTTTTTAACAAATATATCTTACCGTAGAAGAATTAATAAATCAACTTATTCAATCACTTACATCACCCGAGAGTTATAATCTCACCACGTCACGTCACCTAAACAGGACGCTAAAAAATATAAATCCGCTTCTCACACACTATAGTCTACATTTCTTTTTTCATTTCTCCTTTTGCAGGTCTGCTGGCAGAAATTTCTTGAGAAATAAGCAGGACCTTTGTACTCTAATGTTATATTTTATAATTTTCCTGTGTTGTCTACTGTGTGTACATAAATAGTTAAATAAATAAATAAATCTAGACACAACACAACAAGCAAGACGCGCTAACATTGTAAAAGCTGCTCGATAGTCGTTGAGACGAGCTCTAGATAGCTCAAACTCCTATAATGGTGTGTTAATGCGCTAACCAGCCCTCTCAGGCAATAATAGCTACTAGACTCTTGTTGCTCAATCGACGAATAAATCTTAAATGCGATCAAACACGATAAAATAGCTGTTCAAGGGCACTTCGCAGATCGATAAACGCCTTATACGTTGAAATTGGTTTGATATAACAATATGAGAGGAAATACATACAAACGTCAGAATTATTTATAGCTTCGTGTTTTTTTGTCTATTTTTTCTTATCATGTTTTTATTTGCATACTAGCGGACGTCACCCGCGTAGTTCCCGTTTCCGCGGGAATACAGGGATAAAAAGTAGTCTATGTCACCCGGGGATAGTGTAGCTTCCCAACGGTGAAAGAATTTTTCAAATCGGTCCAGTAGTTTCGGAGCCTATTCGTTACAAACAAACAAAAAATCTTTCCTCTTTATAATATTAGTGTAGATTAGTAAAGGTTTTGCCCGCGTTTTTGGCTACGTGGAGGTAAGTAATTACGCCACTGGAACGTGCTGTTAGGAGAAAAACCGTCGTGGTTACCTATGTGCAGATTTTCATCTCAATTCATTCAGCTGGTTAAAGCTAGAAAAGGTAACAGACAGACACTTTCGTATTTATTACTCGGTTGCCCGCGCCGTTGCCGTGATTTTTCTTCATCATCATTCATCATCATCATTTCAGCCGAAAGACTTCAACTGCTGGACATAGGCCTCCCCTAAGTGTCGCCACATTGACCGGTCCCGTGCGTCTCGCATCCAGCGGATCCCCGCAACGTTCACCAGGTAGTGGGAACGTGGGGGTCCACGTAGTGGGAGCACTTCCGTCGTAACGTCTTCCGGTTCGGTTTTTCTTTATACACAGGACCTAAATTGGTACTCTAAAATAAAAATACAATTAAAAGTAAAAGATTAGTCGAAATAAATAGACAGATAAAAAAATCAAAATAACAAGTATTTTTGTTATTAGTACCTATAAACCTGTTATTTCGATATAACAAACACTTCAATTTGACTTATTTCTATAAATAGATATTAACCTATATAATACAATATCTACTATTAGCCTCCGTAATGCTACAGTCAAAAGGAAATTACAATCAATTTATTATAACAAAAAAAAAACAATAAGCTTCTAGTACTTATGTGTTAAAATAAGCCTCGTGTTGCTGACTATTGATTATTCAGTGGAGACTGCAAGCAGCTTGTTTGATTTTGAAGGCGTAATCTGCAAAGGGTGGCGAAGTAGTCTCCCGTCCGTTAGTATACTTACTTCAAGTAACTCTGTTACACTGAGCTTACACGGTTTTTCATACCGAATCGGATACTCTTATGAGCTGCTGACAGCACTTTGTGGATAGTATACTCTGTGCTATGTACAGGCAGAAACTAATACTGCTTTAACGTGCTTTTTTTTGGAGTCTTGCGCATCCTGTTGTTTGCTGATTGCAAGATCTAATTTAAACACGTTACATATATATTAAGCATATAGATGATTATTGACATAAGTAATTTAGATTGCCGTCGACTAGCTAAGATGAAAACTAAAAGTATTGAGTTAGTATTGATGTATGTATTCGATGATCCAGACAAAACTCATGAAATCCAACACCAAATACTAATAAAGAACCTGAGGACATAGAACCTTACTACTCAAATAAATATCACCATAGTGGAATACAACATCCTTTTTTTTTTTTGCGGGTGGAATATCTTCGAATAACCCCTCCCGCTCTTGGGCAGACTGACTAAAAACCACCCATGTTCCTTCTTCGCCCTCTATGTCGAGGCCGCTATAACTAGTGTACAACCCGCGGCCCCGACGAAACACAACAACATCCTCAAGCGCTATTTATTAGTCTATTAGTCCTTTCATAAATCGAACACGACTCACGCACCGTTAGTTTCAAATAGCGCGAGTTTTTTAATCGAATTCTAAATTCAAATAAGTCTTGCCAATCAATTAACTGGCCAGTGTTCGGTGTTACACAGAATTAGGGCAAAGCTAACACTCCGTGCTCATATTAGATGTATTACTTGACCAACACCACTTGAGACACGGTAGAATTTGGTACTACGTTTGAAATATACTATATGACAGGTAAATTACATTTTTCTTTGCAAGCAGCGCAAACCTGACGTGTCAAGTTACATTGGTCACGTTATACGTGAGCTGCCCGTAATCCGGGACTGGACAACAATTTGTACTACGAATTATGTAAGTGGCTACATATGGTTAAATGATGACGGAACTGTGTACGGTAGATATAATTGTTGGTCATATGCAAATATTGAGTCTGGATTGAATTCCAGATATTTGGTTTTACAAAAAAAACGGGCACTTTACATTTTTTTCTCTACTTCAATGAAGAAGAACAAGAAATAGGTTTTATGAATTTGACGATGTATGCCAATGTTATTTGAAGCATCCTGGCATTCTTTACGTTCCAAATTTAAAATTTGAAATTAATAAAAGAAAAATAATGATTAATGTGGATTATTCTAAAATTGCTTTACTAATGGCGCGAATTGCTGAAACGATTTTTAACTGATTTCGATATTTTAAAACTTTTTGGATATTTTCTGCAAATTAAAAAATTTAATCTTTCTTTTTACATTAAATACCACTTTTTTAATATGAGTGATAAAGCGATAAGGGCCGGTAAAATTATAGCCCTACTTGAAGAAGGTTGTTCGCAAACTTACGTGTCTCAGCGGCTAAATGTGAGTCGTTCAACTGTCCAGAGGACTTGGCAACGGTATCAAGAAACCGGTTCGGTCAAAAGAAGACCCGGTTCGGGAAGAAAACGATGCACAGAACCAAGAGATGATCGCTTTTTGTGAGTCAGGCGTTGCGGAATCGTAAGGCGTCAAGTGTGGACCTGAAGAAGAGCCTTAAAGATGTAAGAGGAGTAGAAGTCAGCTTGTGGACGGTCGGGAGGAGGCTTTTGGCTGCCAATATCAGGAGTTACCGCCCAGCTTGGGGCCCTAAATTACTCCGTGAGCACCGTGTTGCTCGACTTCAGTTTGCTCGGAACTGTGCTTCATAGACTCTGGAGGACTGGAATAAAGTATTGTTTTCTGATGAAGCTAGAATCTCTTTGTGTGGAGAGGACCGACGCCGGCGAGTGCTGCGAAGACCACGGGAACGCTATGCGGAAGTGTGTTTCGAAGAAATCACTCCTTATGGCGGAGGCTCCGTTATGTTTTGGGCAGCAATTAATTCGACGGAGCGTACGGAGTTAGTTTTCATAGAAAATGGAACATTTAATGCACACCGGTACATAATGGAAGTCCTAATTCCATATGCACAACCCACATTGACTGCACTTGGGGAAGATTCCATTTTCATGGACGACAATGCTCGCCCGCACCGTTCTGGCGACGTGGAAGCGTACATGCAAGAAGTTGGGATCCGTCGTTTAGATTGGCCAGCTCGAAGTCCTGACCTCAATCCAATTGAGCATAGCTGGGATGTTCTAAAGAGACGGGTAAAATCAGTGCAACCTGCTCCACTAAACATCAGGGAGCTAAAAAGAGTCATTGCAGAAGAGTGGGAACGTATTCCTCAAAACGTTATTAAAAACATCGTGGAAAGCATGCCCAGAAGGATTCAAGCTGTGATGTTGGCAAGAGGAGGTCACACTCGTTATTAGGTTTTTACATTTGTAACTTTATTTAATTAAAAAAAGTAAAAAAAAAATCTTGTCTTTATTGCCGACCACTTCTTATTGTTTGGGCGTGTGTATACATCGGTTTTGAAGAATCCATCGTTTTTTTTTTCTTTTAATTGCCCGAATTCACTTCACGCGCATTAATTTACACGATTATAAGTATACAGACTACGTCAAAGAAATAAAATTCATTTAATTAACTCAAATCGACCTTAGAATGTAAATTTCCTTAGGTGCCCGTTGCAAAAGAGTGTTTAAATTTACTTAGAAGATGTTTTCAAGATAAGCAGTTTTATTTATGAAAAGGTTTGGGCTTAAGCATGAGATATTAAAGCTCAAAATGTATGGTACTAGATTAAACTAGATTGCATCCTAATATAGCCTGCCCTAACCTAACCTAGCCAGAAATGGTAGCAAATAATATTTTACTCCTAGTGTGGCGACGGCAACGTAAAAAGCTACAATGAATCAACTGTCAAACGGGAGATGTAAGGCAGCCTCTATTCATACAGCCACGCCCGTGTGGCAGCTGCCTCCTAACCTAACGTTAATAAAGCATAAATTAAGGGTGCTTACGATTTATAAGTCAACATGGGAGAGATTCACGTCGAAGTCAAGAACGTTACTTAGCACGTGCTTGATTTAGAGTTAGAAATTTCCGTCTTTTTTACACTTTTGTAGTTTCTACGAGAGTAACACGAATAACGCTAAACCAAAGTATAGGTATTATTCGGTATTAGTGACATTTTATAAATCTCGGCCTTGGATATACAGCTAAGGATTAGTAATGTAAAGATTACTAATCCTTAGCTTCAGTCTTTGAAACTCTGTAAAATTTTGATTGTACACATTTTTATATAGCGTCAGTTTAAAATAAAATCTGTACTTAATTATTTGAATTCCCCACTTGTTTTGTCATCATAAAACTATAACCTCAAAAAATCAAAATATAGAGTAGAGCATAGAGCAGCAATAAGGATCATCGAATGCGTCGCCAAAATCGATACCACATTTTCATCAAACACTTTCACAAAATAATGTTAACCACCAACGTCTCCCTGTCAAGGAGACTTTATAGGCGATAATTAAGAAAAAAAATACACAAGTAAACAATCGATTTCTTAGCACCACCCCGAGAATCGAAACAATTACGTATCTATCTGTAGACCGCGCGAGAGCTCCGATAGGGGACGACAAAGGGGTCCCTTACCCCTCAGAGGCATTCGGTTACCCCAAACAATACCTACCTTCTTACTTGCTCTGTTTTTATTAGTTGTCGTGACGAGCTAAGACTGTATTACGATAACATGTGTAACTGCGTTTAACAAAGATAAAAGCATTTTTTTTTTTATTTCACACTAACCTCCACTGAGTCTGGATTTGTGCCCGTTTGATGACAATAGGCTCACCCCATATAACGTAGGCCTTAAACATAACTGGTGAAAAGAGATTGTATTATATTAATAGGTACACCTCAGGTCAACCCTTCGGGTATTTCAGGCGTGATGTTATGTAATGTTAAACTTAACAAAAACTGATATAAATTACTTAGGCCTCAGGGAATAGAAGACGTGGGTGACTACGTCTTCTGTGCTTAAATTAATTAAGCACAAAAGGAAAACGATCTTAAGTAAAAGATACAGCCTAGAACATTAAAGCTAACTGGTAATCAGGGATTACTAAAAACAAATAAATACTCATTTCAGAGTATTTCTTTTTTATTAAAACAAAGTTGATAGCTTTAAGTAACATCTTTTCTCTTATTGTTTTTATTATTTTAAAAACTAATATAATTTATACAACACATTTAAAATTAAAATAAATATTAAATACAACAGACGACCCATCGGCATCAGGAACAAGTTCTAAGCTGCAGGTCAAGGTGTTAAGTAATTTAATAAAATCTATATCAGTCAGTCAACTGCTGGCCTCATAAGCTCAGAGTCACGCAACAAGCCATGGAGAGAGCTATGCTCGGAGTTTCTTTGTGCGACCAGATCCGAAATGTGGAAATTCGCCGAAGAACCAGGGTCCTCGACATAGCTCTCAGAATATACAAGTTGAAATGGCACTGGGAGGGCCACATCGCTCGTTGAACCGACAACCGATGGGGAAGAAAGGTTCTCGAGTGGTGACCACGAACCGAAAGACGCAGCGTTGGTAGGCCTCCCACCAGGTGGACCGACGACATCGTGAAAGTCGCGGGCAACCGGTGGACGGAAATGGCAGGATGCCGTTCGTTATGGCGTTCTGTGTGGGAGGCCTTTGTCCAGCTGTGTACGTCTTATGACTGATGATGATGATGATATCAGCCAGTTTATTTGACAACTGGTCTACCAGATTCCAAAAATAATGTAACATCCTCAAAATTTTAATACCTACGTGCAAGATTTAACCTTACCCCATATTATTTAACGTAAACCTTCCTTCGCTCCAGAAATATTTATTCAAGGAAGCGAAGTTATTATAGTTCACGTCGTCCTACAAAATATGCATAAAGACGACTCAACTCCTGACATTCTCACTTTCTTTCTTCACTTTTTTTTAGGTATCCAGAGTTGCCGAAACAGCTATAATTTATTTAGAAATGGCTGGACTCGCTCGAGTAACAGCTAGTACTAGGTGAAGTAGGCAAGCCTAATTGTTAATTTATAAATGCTTAGAAACCACGTTGTGAACAATACGCCACTGCTTACCATTACGGTCGGAATGTAGTCTAAACTTATGTTATGGTACCAATTTATATCTACACCCGTTTTTTGATCGAATTTATTTTTATAACCTCTACAGCTTTCACGTAGCGTTTAATATCCGTAGCACTCGCTCCTAATTGAGTTTCGCGGCGGCAAATATAAAGTTGTATTTGTCTAAACACAGACTTGCAAGTTTGACACTTGGGGAGATCTTTATGACTTAGATATAAGGGTGCTTTTCGGTTGTTTCTGGGTCTATTTGAGAGGGTCTTGTCAAAACTTCGTGGTGGTCACTGATGGGATGACTCACATCACATCACTATCGCCGAGCATTCTTGGGACGTATCCGTTTCTAAGTTATTTTTTATTTGGTTACCGTTTGAACTTGTGTCGACGCGTTTAATAGGTCATCATGAATGACGTGTCTTTATTCTATACTTGGGTTTTTTTTGTAACTAGAAGCTTCGATAAGCTGGAATGCGTATTGTCACATACAATTAATACATGTGTGCCACAAAAGAAAGTAAAAGCTATAAGCTGACATTTTTTTCTCTATAAAATTAAAAACGAGTAATTAGGTAATGTACCTAATCGTTTATCTCACATACATACTGTTATATAACAATAACTGCTAGATATTGTCAGATTTAGGTTGCCTACACTAACACACCCTTTGGTAATCACTTAACCAAGTAAAGATTATGGAAGCCACAAACATAATTTAAAACAACATGTATGTTACAACTGAAGCGAAAAAGGCTTTAAACAAAGTCACACCAATTATAAAAATTAATATGCATTAATAAACTAAACAAGGTAGGCAAGTATTGTGACTACAAAAATAATTAAAATAGATTAATAGAAATAATATGTTAACCAGATCTAAGATTCGATGTTAATTAAATATTGAATAATTCTTGTAACTACCTACTTAAAGACTGGTAAACTTATTATCTAACCTATTTATTTGATTTTAAATTAGGTACTTAATTTTTTATTTAAAGTTGACGTCATAGTTATTAACTGAATCAGTAGTTTGTAACTGATTTTTATGCATTAAATATCAAGGAACTTTATTCATGTCGTGTATTTGATCAGAAATAGGTGCTTGCAGATCGCTGAGGGGTCGGTAGCGCCATCTAGAACGCCGAGTACGAACTACGCGTAAATTATAATTATATCACGCTACTCGTAGCTAGAGTACCTATGGTAAAAGTAACACCACACAATTCCCAAACCACTGCAACTCCTGAAAGAAAAAATCAACAGTCGTGACCCTGACCACCGATTTAGGGTAATAAACAAAGATGCAGACAGTAGGTACTTATGCCTACATGGCAAATATCCCGTTTTCAGTGTTAAATCACCATGTCAGTTTAAAAACTTATAAGTAAGGGTGTGTAAAAATCACACGTTAACCTAAAATAAACACTGAAACTCATATAATAATAAACATTCAACTAAGGAAGTCGGTTAAATAGTCAAAAATAACTTGTGTTAGCAACAACCGTCTAGTGATCTAGTCGGAGGATAAGTACTCCCTTTTAAATGAAGAATGAGGAGTTTGCCCCTACCGTCGGGGCTGCGGGTTGTTTGAAGGAGATACCGCGGCCTCGGCACAAAGGGCTAAGAAGGAACATGGGTGGTTTTTAGTCAGTAGAAGTCTGACACTCCCTACCGCTCTGCCCAAAAAACGATAGATAGATATATTGAAAACCGATAGCGTAGTCGAAAGTCCTCGGATCGTTTTGTCTACAAAGAAAACAAAATTATGCTAGTCATAAAATCAGAATAAACTATGTTTTAACCTTTGTTCTAAAAATAAAACGAAACCTATAAGAATTATCGTATAACAAAAAAATCCAAAACTTTTTTTTAGGGGGTGGGAAATCATCTCTCCCACTCCGGACAGAGCGGAAGGGAGTGTCAGACTTCTACTGACTAAAAACCACCCATGTTCCTTCTTAGCCCTTGTACCGAGGCCGCGGTATCTCTTTAGGTTTAGAACAACCCGCAGTACATTTACAAGACCTTCGACCAATTTATTACAAGTCCAAATAAATAATACAAAGAAGTCCTATACATCCATTATAATCTTAACAAGACAATCTAGATCCCACCAAAAACAAAACTTCTAAAAAAAGCCAAGCCGCGCAACTCAGTTCTTTTACCGTAAAAAGTAGTGAAATCCGTATAATACCAAGTCAGTTAATATTTAATCCCTACTTAAAAACCTTTGATGTTTTAGACAAAAGATTGACTTGGCCATCGCATCGCATTCGCCAATGTTAAACAGGCCATTGTAATAGCTAATCTCCACCGCATTGGCCAGTTGTGTATATATATATATATTTGGTTTATACACTAAACACTAATTGTATTCTGAATTTGAAGCTTCTGTATCTGCTAGAAGTGCCTTAGACTTTTGATGATCGGTCAGTCAGTCAGTCAGTCAGTGAGTGAGTGACAAAACTAAGGAACTTTGATTAGTTACAATTCTTAAACGACTGGTTCAAATTGAATGAAATTTTAAATATACCGTGTTTTTACAATGCCTTATTGGTAACTGAAACTTCTAGATTTATCCACAACGAAGTTATGGGAGGTCGAAAATTACCTGAACTTGTTCGAGAGAAGGATGGTACGGCCGTGCCGCTTTATTGCTTGACTTGGCGGGGGCACTGCCGTGCCCCCAGATTGTACGAAACGAAGCTCCTTTAAGGTGGAAGCTCACATCTGGCCCGCGAAATTCTAATTTTCTTACGTTTTTGGCAATTTGCAGGCCAGTGCTTGGTTGTATGTTTATGAAAATTTGATTTGCGACTGTAAGACGTATGAAGTTACCGAATTATAACCATCAAAATTACTAACTACTAAAGAACGACGACTAAATTACTAAAGAATGACTTTTACATGCAAAAATCAATCTTGACATAAAAATGAACTTGGAGGGTTGTATTGATAATTTTGATGGTTATAATTCGGTAACTTCATACGTCTTACAGTCGCAAATCAAATTTTCATAAACATACAACCAAGCACTGGCCTGCAAATTGCCAAAAACGTAAGAAAATTAGAATTTCGCGGGCCAGATGTGAGCTTCCACCTTAAGATTTTGACACAGTTTTTATTCCAGACTCGTGAGACATGTAAATAAGGCATTACAAGTTTTATTTTTGCTTTGATTGAAAATGAAAGTGAGAAAAGTGAGATGTAATTTAAAATGAGTGTGAAAGACTCGTTGTAAATTAAATCTAGCAAATTACTGAAATATACAAGTAAATAAATAGCACAGTAAAAGAAAACAAACCAATATTTATGGAAGGCGTCCAGTGAACATTTTTACTTTTTTCGTATTGGCCGACTTGGGTCCAAAGTGCAGGTGTAGAGACATATTGGACTCTCCAACAAATAGCCTTTGATCTGGTCGGGAACGCTCCACTTTCATACTTAGTGTTGGTAGGATTATTAATCCCTATTTTGCAAAAGTGTGTTGGCAGCCTGCTTTCGCTTTATACTTGAAGGCTTAATTTTGCTTAGACATGCATGACTTTATGATTTTACTTATGTATCTATGTCTTGCTTCAAAGCTGATAAATCCTTGAAAGGACACCACGAATGGAAAAAATGATTAAAGAATAAACACCGCCCGACAGACAGCCTGACGGCCCTCATTATACCAGATGATGAGGAGCTCATTAATGGACTTTCAAGTCCAGAGGTAGACAACGATGGGCATCTTTTGAAACCTTGGTGCATCTCGCTCGTTTGCCAAAGGCCAAAAAAGACAGAACCATACAACTTCTCGAATCGAAATCAAATCGAAATCGAAGCGTTTTTAAATACACAATATCTTTTTGAACAACCTGATCTTCCAAAACCAGACCTCCCATTTAGCAGAACCGCTAGAACAACAAGAAGACAGTTAGTCAAATTAGGTTACTAGGTAACAATTAACCGACGACCATAGAGCAGTGGTTTGGTCTACACGTGTCACGCTACTCACGCTGACATGCGCTACAACGACAATCATAAGCGGTCCACTGACTGCGACCACAGATTACCTCACGCTGGGAGCGTCAGAACTAACCTCAGGCGGAATCAAACGTGACGTCATCTGCCCATGAAGATTACAGGATGCGATACACAAACCTATCATCATCATCATTAATTCAAAGTCTGACAACCAGTCTTAACAAGGGATATTAAATTACTTAGTACTAACTGGGTTGTGGAGTTCAGATAGGCAGTCGCTCCAAAATTTTGGTATCCATCTGCATCTGGTAAGACAGGAAGCCGACAAACCTAGTAAGGAGAAGGCTTCGCCGATGATGATGATTGAGTGGTCGACATAGCTCACAGAATAAGTAAACTGAAGTGGGCTGAATGGGCCGACCATATTGGCCGTAGAACCGATGACCGCTGGGGTAGTGTTCTTGAGTGGAGACAGCGAAACGACCAGCCTAAGGTGGGACGCCGCCCGTCAGGCTTGGCAGAGCGTCGATGTCCGCAGGGTGGCTGGATGAGAGATGCCGAGAATCTAGTCAATTGGCGTGCTACTGTCTATCAGTACTATTTTTTATTCTTTTAACGGCATAAACAAATTTAGATGACATTTGGTACACGGATTGCTTGAGTTGTGTATGATTGATGGGATGACCCTTTTGCTCGCGTATTTCATTTTCTTGGGATAATTTCAGAGCTCTACATGGCATAATATAAAAGACGTACCTATCAAGTAGAAATGTAGAACGGAGCATATTTCTGTTATTGAATAAAATTATATTCACAACTTTTTTGGTCACCGTGCTTAGCCCAATAGAGTAAAATAATTGGCGATATTGCAAGAAAAGCTTATCTCTATCTCTCCCATGAGACAGTACCTTTATGGGGTTATTATTAAGGGATTCATCAAGATTCACTAGTTTTATTTTACAGTAGACGAGACCACATTGGGAAACTTTTGAAACCGTTACTTAATACTTAATCAGTCTGTTGACAGCACTCCGGTAGGGGTAGGGGGGGTAGCCCATGACCTGTGTTAGGATATAGAATACTTCCCCCGTCGGGGCTGCGGGTTGTACACAAGTTACCTCGGCCTCGACATATAGGGCTAAGAAGGTATATGAGTGGTTTTTAGTCAGTAGAAGTCTGACACTCCCTTTCGCTCCTGCCCAAGAGCGGGAGGGGTTATTCGATGATTTTGCAACCGCCAAAAAAAAAAAATTGAATACTGGTTTTTACCAGTAGTGCGTTCGGCTTGAGATAATTTCCGATCTCCACATGGGTGAACCCACGGATTAAAGCTTGTTATACAGCGTCGTGAATGAAACTCCCTTCAAAGTTAGCTAAGTGCTCATAAAAGTTCTTTGCTTATAAACAATGTATTCTACAAGATAATTCACAATATCTAATTATAGATATTACCATGTTAAGTGCAGTGGACCAGTCATAGTTAACAGGTGGCCGGTGCTATTTAAACGGTTCTAAAACAACCGATTACCTATCAGAGGAATCCAACTTTGTTATAATCAAATTTACTTAGCTACACGTTAAATTAAACCCTGCACTAAAAGCAGCAAGGTTGGATTTTGTTTACCGCAAACACCCTAGTAAAATAACAGGGAGCCCTATTGTTGCTTACGCAAAGATGTAATCTCTTATTTTATTATTACCTGACTGGAAAGGGACACAGGAGACCCTATTAAATATTGGACTTTATCTTCTACGAAATAAAGTACATTGTGCGGTGCCCCAGTTTTAATTACACAAGGTTCACTTTAAATACTTAAACGCTGTGAAGCGGTCTATACCGTGACGTGTCAATTTTTCTCAGTTTTGGTGTAAATTGTGTGAAATATGGCGAGTGACGTCACAGGCTCGCAATATGGCGATGGTGGGAGATAATAAAATTATGTCCAGTGCGCACACGATGGTGGATATGGGCCAGTATGTTATGTCCGCTGAGGGATTCGTAATTACCTACAGACGGGCATCAAGTATAGGTAGCATGAACGTGATGTATGTGTGTTCGGTACTTTGGTAAAAAAATATATGGATGCTACCACCCCTATTTGTATCCGACTCTATTTGTCGCGGAAATGGTGAGCATCAACACGTTAGAGGTGTGCTCTGTTGATGACCTACTAACGTAACATAACATAACGCCTGTAATCCACGGAGGGTTTAATTTTAATTGGAACATAGACATATTGGCACAATTACAGAGAAAACGATGGTAGCTACAAAAGTTTATAACTGTTTCGCAGCTATTCAGCGCCTATTTAAAACAAGAAGACAATTATTGTTCCAGACTTAAGCTATACAGTTATAAAAAAGTATTTTAGAAATTAAAAATAATATTATTTTTTTGAGTAAACCATAATTGAAAATGAGGGTGTGTTGGAGTGTGTATGAGAAGAAGGGTGTGTGTATGAGTGTGAGCTTGTGTGGAGTGTGGGGGTGTATGTGTTTGTGGGTTAGTGTTTGGGTGTGTGCCAGTGTTTGTGCTAAGCTGCTAGCTAAGTTTCCACAATACTTTAGTTGCATCATGACAATGATTTCAACCACTCAGTCAGCTTTTTTCTTAAAAGATTACGGGGTACATGGTAGATGTTCAAGGTTTTATGTATGGTGCTATAGAGCCTGAAGCTGATAAACCTGAAATGTCGTCTAGCTACTGCTATTCAACAGCGAAGATTTTTACTGCCTAACTGTGAGGACCTTGCAAAGTGCATAGATGTCAGATGTATGCGGATTGTTTAAAGGACCCTTAGGACAGCCCTCTGAGCTCTCTAGACGCAGCATAGAAGTTTTGTGCGCCCCACCCCACGCGCAATATCCAAGGACTGACTGACCGAGAGCAAGGTAGACTAGGTTATCAGGCATTTGAAGTCAGCAGCAGCAGTCTAAGTTTTTTAAATACGTATGAGTCGATCTGCTTTTTTCATTTCAGTAGGTAGTCAATGATAACTCCAAGATATTTAATGCTATTAGTTCGTTCGATGGATAAACTCAACGCGCTCGTCGAGACCAACCCTGGATTGGATTTGTTTGCTGATGAATGGAAGACGATAATGTTAGAATGCTTGTGGTTCTGCGAGAAGACCGAGTAAACGCATTATTTAATGTAGTGTAAATGGATTTTTTTTTTGGCTGCTGGAAAATCATCGAATAACCCCTCCCGCTCTTGGGCAGAGTGAAAGGGAGTGTTGGACTTCTACTGACTAAAAACCACCCATGTTCCTTCTTAGCCCTATATGTCAAGGCCGCGGTATCTCTTACAACATCCCGCAGCCCCGTACGCGACGTGCGTTCGCGGCTGCCTCTGTGCGTACCCAAACTGCTCGATATGAACCCACAACCTAGGCGATGAATCTGCTAAACTCCCGGATTGCTTAGGAACTGGATCTACATATTTAGCAATAAAGCTATGGTTAATATTGCATAATTTTTTAAATTATGTTATGTTGGCAGGAAGTAGGTACTTATCTGTTTTTAAATGAATAAATGCGATGTGAATGAAACCTTATAGGAAGGAGTCCTTTGGCAACTTTGGTCCTTTGGTCCTTTGACGCTACCATTGATCATACGCTTTTCCATTATAAAGTAAACTAACTGCCGCACTCGGAGAGCTTTAATGATTACTTAGGCCATCACTGAGTAAAGGTTTTGTCATACAAAAGTGTGTCAAATCTTTATAAGTGACGGCAACAATAATTAAAAACCGTCAATATTGTTTTGAGGCGGTTTTCAAGTCTTGAATACGCTTTGCTTATAATACAGTTGACAAAATTCTGTAGGAACCTTCGAGGATAAATGAGGAAAAGCCTTAATGATTTTTTTTAACAAATTAACAATTCGATTAGTAGAACTGTTGTCGAAAACTATCAGTTATCAGCATATCAGCAGCAAATATTTAAACCCATTCATGACTCAAACAAATACATAAAATTGAACTCTCAACTCTCTTCAATTTTATGTTTCAATTTGAACCTACAGTACTCTCTGTAGGTTCAAAATATACTGAATGCGTATGAAAATATGTACGGCAGATAGAACAAAAACTTTAATTTTCAATTTTAATCTGTCTTCTGTTTGTTCCGGCTAATCTCCGAAACGGGTGGACTTTGACGGATTTTTTATTGGTACCTAGAAAGCTGATGTAACAATGAGTATATTTATTTTAGAAAAATAATTAGGGTTGCTTAACAATAAAATTAAAAGCCCAGAAATTGTTAAAGTCAATTCAAATACGGAAGTAATATTTTTGTAATAATATCACGCGGATGAAGGATGCGGGAACAGGTAGTATTACAATGAAATCACACATACATATTCTTCAATCCGCCAGTTAGAAATTTCCCTTAGACGATTACCAGGAATACAGCCGCTTGAGGAGTTCGCTCGCAAGCTAATAAGATATTAGATATTGTAATACTGCACTAGTGATGCATGATACGAATAATGCGATCCTTGCCACAGTATCGATTATTTTTTCTCGGGGTTAGTTAGTGCCTTACCTGGTGTCACAGTTATTATACCGCCCCTGTCTGACTTGAGATTTATATGCTGTCGAGATATATCTCTCAGGCACGCCTGTTTCCTTATGATGTTTTCCTTCTGATACAATATTAATTCTTCTGATACAATATAATATTTGGATCGATAGTATACAGGGTGTAAATTAACCCTTCACACATACGTCAACCAAGCATTCTGTACATCAAACTAAGTACCCCTACGCAAAAATGTTTGCTGGGAAACGATCTTTTTTTTTGGGAGCAAAAATCTCATTTTACGGTAAAACTCCATGTAGCAACTTTAAAACATTGTGCTAGTGGATGCTTTGAATAGGAAAAGGGTCATGGAGGTAATTTAAGTAAAGCTACAACCTGAAAAACTAGTATTTACAAAAACAGCTGTGCAAAATTTGGAACTTTCACCCCCAATATCTCCGTAACTAGGGGGTTCCCAGGTATGGTCTAGAACAAAAAAAAATATCGCAGTGGTGGGGTGAACAAGTGCCCTTCGTTTGCGTTAAGGGTACTTTTACACCCTTTATAAAGTACCAATATCGGAATAAATGTATCGTGTATCGTTTAAATTACTTAATCAAAGTGTTCTCATCTGGACAAAGGTCTCCTCTTTAACCTTCCACTCTTCGCTTTGTCCGGTTTTCTCTGGCCTTCTCTCTCTCACAAACGCCTCTGAGAGAATGGAATCGAAGTCATTTGATAAGATCCTAGTATCGTTTCGTAACCAGTCTTACTTTTTTACTTTTTGGTAAGGTAAGACAGGTCAGACTTTCTGGCCACTGACTACCTGTAACGACTGCCGAAAACATCAGGCAGCCGAGCCGGGACCAACGGTTTATCGATCCAAAACATCAAGAGATACAAAAGCAAGGCTAGCATCGCCCATCCCTACACTGCAATCTCCGAAACAGATTTCTAAACCGCACACAATAAGCCTTTCTGCTGAGTTTTCTTAAGTATTTTACAACTTGCAGGAAGAGATTAGCGCTTGACACAAAATTCCCTTTCATTGCGGAAAGTAAAAGTAATTACGATTGCTTAATGGCTAAGTGCTAATCAACATAATCGTCGATTAGACTGAGTTCTGCTCGGATCTTTAAAACTGTGTGTGAATTTGGTCTAATATCTCCGTGAATATCTCACCCTGATTGCCCTTTTTTGGTAGTTAGTCGTTATAATATAGGGTTAGGTTGTAGTTTTAGATTTAAATGAAGAGTGAACGCATATTAAATTATATTACAAATTATGTAAGTACTCAGATCAGCTTATAATTTAATTTTTAAAAGCTCTAAAAAAACTTAACGCGTGACTATCGATTTTTGGGCCGAGCCGAGTGTTATTAAGTGTTTCTATCAAGAAATTTTCAGTAGCAGCCACTAAATCCAGATTTGTGCTGTGTTGGTGGCAATTGGCTCGCCCCCTATTACATGGGACTTAAAAACATGTCTGGTGAATTGTGGGTGTACCATTAGATACACCTCTACCTAACCTTTCGGGAATAGGGTATTTCACCAAAAAAATCTAATTCGTCCGTCAGATAGATTTTCAAAAATTAATGGACACGTATTTTCTCTTTTTTTCTTAAACAAAAGATGAAGACGCGTCAAGTCGTGTGACCTCACAAGGCTGGTACTTTTTTACCCACAAAGTGACATCAAAAGCCCCCACTCATGATCTTTGGCACGTTTTATTTTCGTAAATTCTTATTAATTTGATAAAACAATATCCAATATTTTTCGATAATCTAACACGCGGACTAATTATTTTTTTTTGGTGAATTACCCTATTACAGGTGTGAAGTTATGTCATGTCTCTAAAAAAACTATACTGAACTATTGGCATAATTTGCAGAGTTCTACCCACATAGAGGCAGAAAAATAACACATTCAAACTCCTTAAGCGCTTAGGTACCCACCGTACTGCCACCTTCAAATAATACAGGCCGTCTCTTGTTTACGTCAAACTTTAGTTAATTCCAGGCAGGACAAGGTAATAGCTCTTTAACAAAACAAAACCAGATTAACACGAAAATTACAAAACCTACGTAAACGCAAAACTTTTCCACTTTTTCCACCGGACTCATGTGATCAAACATTTTATTTTGGAAAGTGGAAGTACCCCGGAGAGTAATTTGCTACCCGTACAGATGAAAAATACACCCAATCCATACACATAGGGACTATAAAAAGTGGCGAAACATGGATAATGCCGATATCAAAAGTTCACCAATATTATTGGGTGTATTTGGGAAACCCACCTATAGAAACTTCTAAAGGCACTAAATTCAACTGTGTTCTTCAATATAAATATCGTAATAATTGTACGAAAGGAATAAAAGTGTGAACAAAGTTGTAAACATACGCAGTAGCCAATATCAACAAGAAGCGATGATCATTTAATGGAGATGTCGTTTAACACCTAACGCCATCTAGGATCGAATAGCGGAAACTGCACTGCTGCTTGGTACATGATGTTGTTTTATTTTTATTTGGACTGATAGTTTAACATTTAGTAAATAGTAATGTTATAAGTTTCAAATGGTTCTTGATTAAATATTAAAAATGTACACATGTCTAAGAACTAGTTTTATATGTAAGTCATCGAGATGTTTCGCCATCGCTGATAAAAAATTAGTTAGGCAGATCCTAGCTTACAGTATCATATCACAGTAGGTACTTTCCTAATGTTAGTATTTATAATATAATAACATTAAGTAATTTATTGTAAAAACGACAACATTATTTTTCAGGATTACCGACCGATTTACCTACTTATATTTTTAAAAATTTGAAACAGTTCTTCGCATTCACTTAAAAAACAAATTGACACAACATCAGAAATCCAAAACGAAACAGAAACTCACATAATCAAACAAATTAGTTAACCTAAACCCTTACAAGATATTTCTACGAAGCCGTGGTGCGGTGCGGCGAGTCGACCAACAAGTTGGGGTGCAAGTCGACCGACCGGTCGTGGATCAAATCGCAGCTTCATTTTCTCCGCCGTGTGTTGAACATTCGTCGACATACAAGGTACAAAATGTATTGTCATTGGACGCAAACGTGTTGCTTTTTTATGACACCGGGAGAAGATTTACGCTAAATTATCTTGTAATCTTTGTGAATTTGCTTTGAATTGCTTCTATTTAAGGTAAAGAGTATCGTCGAGGTTTTTGTGTAAGGAGTGTTAAGGTTCTTGATGTCATATATGTGCTATGTCTTTTCTCAAGTATGTTAGGGTCGGCTGTCTGTCTAACCAGATTCAGCTGAATACCAGAATTTTATATGGAGCGACTGCCTAATATTACCTCCACAACCCAATTAGTACATACGGGGTAATACGATGCACCTTGGTAAGACTACCTAGTTGTCAGATTTTCGAGCCACTGACTGCCTGTAACGACTGTCAAAAGTGTCAAAGATGTAAATGACTGTCAGAATGGCTTAACGTGCACGGAGGAATCTCTGTACGTAGGTACGGGCTTCACGTGAAGAAAAAAGGGCTTAAGGGCATGAAAAAGATGAGGGTGTGGGCTGTAATCCGAAAGTGAAATAAATATAAATTAATATATTTTATAATGTTTTAATGAATATAAAGAAAATCACACCTTTTGACAGCAACACAGCACCGTAATATAGACAGAAAGAGAATGTACAAAAACAATTTAAATTTGAAATAATAAACAAAAAGTATAAAACACCAAAGAGTACGTAACAGGGCAGTTGAGGATAAAATGCAAGAATATCAAAACTTTTTTAATCCTAAATTATTTTCTCAGGACTAAAGTCAATTCCCACATTAATGTAGAGAGCCAATCAGTCACCAAATAAAAAAATCTGAGATTTTGCGCCAAACTGCAGTCGTTCAATAAACTCGTTGAGAACGAAAAGTTCTGCATTTCAGTGGTTAATCACTCAAATAAACGCGGCTTATCTCAAATAATAGTAGGGCAAAGGAAAAACTGGTTCTTGATGCTGTATACTGCACAGCCAAGGAAATAATTCTTAAACATATTGACTATTCATCCTAATATATAAGCCAAGTATAAAACTATTTTGGTCCGTGGATAGGTGGCCGCCCATTACATAAGCTTGCTCCATGTCTTTGAAAGCACATTAACCCGTACCTAGGTCCATAAAGATCTTTAACAGACGTCTGACGTCTGTAGGCCAAAAATCTGACAACCAGTCTTACCAAGGAGTATCGTATCACCGAGTACCTACTAACAGGGTTGTGGAAGTCAAATAGGCAGTCGCACTCTCTAAAATACTGGTATTCAGCTGCATCCAGTAAGACTGGGAGCCGATCCCAAGATGGTTGCGAAAAGGCTAGGCAGATGATGACATCTGCCAAACAGACAGTTTGAGATTTGCCAATCGAGATGGCAGGTCAAAGACGATTGTAGTTGGCGTGTTCATGTCCAGCTTAGTTCCAATCTAACCAAGAACAAGCAATTTTACAAAAAAAAATTGCATGCCAAATAAAAAATGACAATAACAGATTTTCAACCGCTGACAATGTTTGACACAAGTTATGGCACTAAGCGTCGCGTCGTTAGATTCACAGTTGTTTTACAAACTCAAAGTAATTTTAATGAAACTGCTAAAAGTAACAACAAATCATCGGTTCAAAATATTTCTCATGGCGTAGACTATGTGACTATTTTATTAAAAACAATAATTCATAACGGAAACTTCCCCGATGACAGCTGAGTGAGTTATGAATTTATATCCAATACTCGGAAACTGAGGGTTAACGGTTAAATGGACCAGTCCGTTAAAAAAGAAACGAAACGTAAGCTCAGTATATTTTATCGATCCATACCCAAGTACAGTAGGTCGCTCGACAATGGTAACAAGTTCAGTGTAAGTTGGCCTCTTATTCTATGGACACTCCATATTACAACAGGCCAGCTCATGATTAAAAAACCACTGACGTGTTGTTTACTGTATCTGTGTATCCAAAAGCCAAAGTAATACCTGTTTGGGGCCCCCGCCACAAAAATCAAACTCGTAGAACCGGAAAAGTAAAAGTCTCTCTTGAAACTAATGAATTTTACATCGTATAGCCCTACTGAAAATCGTTCCTCACTAAGTGGCCTTCTCACAGTAAGTTAATTATATGTAGGTACTCCATGCTGCATTACATTATACCCTCCGCTATGAAGAATCAAAAGAGGCTAGAAAACTTCAACCAGAATATCTTGATGCACCAGAAGTCTCGGTTAAAACCTCATAATACGCGAAAACAGTTCACCAGACAATGTCTTTCCATGTACAACAAATTAAGTAGATTGAATATTTACTCTTTTACAAAGTATCATGAGATAGAGTTAATGATAATGAACGACATAAACACACACAGTCAGCTTCCTAGATTCAAGTCGACTTCTGTTGATGCACGCTACATTAATATTGTTTCTTCTTTTAGAAGAGCGGGGTCTCCTAGCTACAGGTAGCGGGGTCTCCTAGCTTAGAACATTTATTTATTCTTATTATTTCTTAAAATCGAACCGAAATATTTAGTATGGCTAAAGTAGACATTTATTTTTGACATTTTGATTTGAAATAAGCGTTGGCAGATAAACCATGAACTCTATCAAAGATCTTTAGAATTTGTCTCTTCAAGACTTGATTTCAACCAATAGCAGAACCCATAGCTATTTCATTGGAATTATCAGCCTCCGATCCTTGCGAACAGATGAGGTCGAATTTTACATCTTCATATTAACACTGCCATCTGACCTCCGACTCCAATTATTATTGAGGGAGACATAACCCTACAATATTGTAAGTAGGACTTGGACTTGATTGTATGACTTGGTCAGTGTTGGTAGGTAATCCATTGCCTTATTTTTTTGGGTTGGGATTTCATCAAATAACTCCTCCCACTCTGGGCAGAGCGGAAACGAGTGTCAGACTTCTGCTGACTAAAAACATGAAATGATAGAAGAATTGATTGAAGAAAGAAGAACAAAAATAAGACTTTTGTCATTAATAACAAAAATACCTTAAAAACCATACAAAATAATTAAATAAACAAGCGAATAATGTCAAAAAGGCCTCAGTTTAGCATAATACCAATACAATCTGTCTCCGAAACCTCACGAAGTTCAGTACCCCAGCAACAGCTTTTAGTCGTTCAGAAAAAATGAGCCGTTGTCTAGACATCGCCGCGAACACAGGAAAGAAAAGTTGTTTTCTTTTGTTGAACATTTAAAAGAATGTTAAATTACCGCCAAGGCTGATAGAAGCGACTGACAAAGATGTAAACGACGAAATCTTTAGCTTAGCTACACATCTCCTCGGCTAAGGGACATTATTGGAGCCCTATTGTAGAGGGTGCGACCCTATCGCTATTTATTGAGCACCTCGAACAATGCGATCCTGGACTACGCTTTCTAACAGAAAATCCGTCTCTGCTTGACGGGTTTGCTGTCAGGAGCAGACAGCGTTGTTTGTTGCCAATGGAGCTTGGTTTATTTAATCCATCACTCAATTGAACCTATCGCTCGCAAGTATTGGATGAAAACTCCCAAAAACCACTCTGTGTTTTTACAATCTATCCTCCTATGCTACATTTTCAGGCCATCGGTTCATTCGTAACAATAAATTTACGATAAACGAATAAAAGTAAATAAATTGTTCCATACACACTCATACGCTTGCAGCCAACTCCCATATTAGGGGCGTGCCGGACAAAAACAGAGTTTTTCGCAACCCTCGTCATGTGAACGCTAACTTATTTATTTCAGCCGGATAATCGGAGAATTATTTTCAGCTAGGCACCTATTCTTTTTCATACGGATAAAAATCCGGTCAGAGCGAGATAAAGTCGGCAGAGCTGTTCGTAAAGTATTAAATGGGTATGTAAGTACTCGTTTTTATAAACGGCATACAGCATTCCAAAACCTAAAAGTTACGCGATCCGATATTATCAGTTTATAATCGAGGTATTGTATTAATTTAGAAACCGATTTTTGTATTTTAAGTAAATTTGGTATTAAAAGAAAACGTGTTACGCCGATCCCAAATAGAATGGCAGGAAAATAATCATGATGATAACTTCAACATCATTATTTGCGTGCCCTTATTTTGGTATTGAGCAGTTCGTGACGTAATAAGTTATTGTTACGTCACGAGCTGCTCTTTGCCTGTCCGTGAAAGGGTGACTTACCGAGTTTCCTTTGCGCCTCGAAAAGCACGTGCACGTGTATGCCGTTGATGCCGGCTGTCATATTTTGTAGATCTTTGACAATCATCACAAGTAGTAATAGTAGAAGTACCGTATTTCTCAGTACTAATTGGGTTGTGGAGGTCAAATAGGCAGACACTCGACGTAAAATACTGGTATAATGGTATTCAGCTGCATGCAAGCCGGAGTGGTATTGAAATCATAACATTTTAATTGACTCCATAAAAAGCTATTCTTCTTACAAACAACCAAACCTAAAAATAAAACCGACAGTCTAAACAATTTCTTGAACAAGAATTTTCAAACATAAATGTCTTTGTTTACATTGAAATTAAGTTAATTTACGAAAACATTTACGTTACACATACATTCTCTTGTTATAACCGCAACGAACTCAGTATAATTGGTATTTGTAAGATGAACTCACATATAAACAGAGGAGGGAATGCGCCAAGACTTTTGTTATCCTCTTTGTGTTGATGGTGGATGAAAAAAGCTTTTGCGAGCACGTAATGTATTTAGATAATGCTGTTTAGCTAATTAGTTTTAAATTGATTGAAATAATTTGCGTATTTTGTCGAAAAAAAAACTGGAAAGAAAGAAGTGGAAAATTCAATTCATGAGCTATTAGGGTTATGGTTAAAAATATGATTTTTTATGTTATTTTAATAGACTGGTACTTATTATTAAACTTAAGGAGCTGTATTGATGATTTAAATGTTTATAATTATTCTGTAAAAACATCTGATAGGTACGTGTTACGGACACGAAACATATTTTAATCAACATAAAAACAAAAAAATTGTTTTGAATAACACAATTTTCTTTTTCCTTTCTATACATAGTGGAGTGCCGTAAGATTTATACCTACCTCGGAATCCAGGGCCGGTTGATGAATCTTCATAAAAACATTTGGACAGCATTGGTAAAAGCCCAAATAAAAAAAAAACTGCGCGCTCTTTTTTTCTTTTTTAATCTACAGGGTGTTTGGAAGGGAGCTGTACATACGCCTAGGGTAGAAACTAGGGATAGTCTGCTACCTACCCCCGCCCATTATATTGACCTTGGCCTCAAGGTTTTTTTTTAATTTAAAATTATTTCTTTACCTTACTACGGTACTTCAGGCCCCATAACTTTTCTTCTCCACAATTTTCTGGTGTAAAATAATTTTTTGCAGGACCCTAAGACTCTAACGATTAAAACAAGACCATTAGCCGACCGGTCCCATGGATAGATTTTGAGCTACAGGTAGTTTTAGTCAAAAAATCAAATAAAAAATAATAATAAATTAAAAAAAAACCTTGAGGCCAAGGTCAATATAATGGGCGGGGGTAGGTAGCAGACTATCCCTAGTTTCTACCCTAGGCGTATGTACAGCTCCCTACCAAACACCCTGTATACTAATATTATAAAGCTGAAGAGTTTGTTTGTTTGTTTGTTTGAACGCTAAGAACTCAGGATCTACTGGTTAGAATTGAATTTTTTTTTTGTTTTGGATTGTCCATTTATTGAGGAAGGGTTTAGGCTAGATAACATCACGCTAAGACCAATAGGAGTGGAGCATAAATGAAAAATGTTGCAAAAACGTGAAACGATATTCCTTATTGAGCGCACGCAACGAAAGCTCCGTTGCGTGCGCTGCAAAAATGGTTTAAGTAATGCAAACATCATGTTTGCAAGAAAAGAAAAGAAGAAGAAGAAGAGAGTTCCTCTTTAAAAGTTCTACAAAAAAAGTTCGCGACAGCATATATCTATCTAATAAGATTTACTCACTGTATCCATTTTTTACTATTTAAATGTTAGGTTAAATAGATTTATTTCTTGCGAAGCTTATTTAACCCATATTGTAATAATCTATATTTAAAAAATATATTATATTATTATTATGACGCAGACGAAGTTGTGTGGGTTCTAGTTCAATAATATACGGAAAAATGAGAGGGACAAGGGACAACAATGTTTAGTGCTAATAAATACTTAAAGGTATTATTATTAATATTTCGTTTAAAATGACGAGTTACAACAATAAAAAAAATTAAAGCGTATCTTTCTAATACCTTTCTACGAGCAATTCTTGTAATCTATACTAATATTTTTAAAGCTGAAGAGTTTGTTTGTTTGTTTGAATGCTATAAACGCAAGATCTACTGGTTGGAATTGAAAAAATATTGTTATAGTCCATTTATCGAGGAAGGCTTTAAACTGTATAACATCACGCTACGACTAAAAAGATTGGAGCATAAATGAAAAATGTTGCGAAATCGGGAAACGATATTCCTTCTTGAGAGCTTTCGTTGCGTGCGCTGCAAAAATGGTTTAAACTATGCAAATATCATGTATAAAGAAAATGTTCCTCTTTAAAAGTTCTACAAAAGTTGGGTAAGTTAAAAGTTCTTTTAAGATTGACTCACTGTTACCATCTTTACCATTAAAATGTAAGGTTAAATAGAATTATGTTTTGCGAAGCTTATTTAACCCATGTGGTATTAATTTATATCTAAATAAATGTGTTTTTTAGAACGGAAATTTAATATATAATATTTGTGCCCTTTGCTCTATATACACACATCAAAAGTGTCTAGGGATCAACATATATTTTTGCAATAACTTTTCTCCTGATTGATATTAATTAAAATTTTCTTTAAGGATTCATCAAATAAAGTGTTTTCGTTTGTCACAGTAACGATAAACCAAGTCACCTTTGCATTAATAAAGAAATTTGCCATTTTCCTAATAAAGGGATTTTTGACATTTGAACCACTAACATTAAAATTCGAAAAAAAGACTGAAATAACAGTTTTCTTTAAAATTTTATTGGGTAACTTAAACAATTTATAATCCGTGTTTCTACCGCGAACACTAACAACACAAGAACATCGGTTTGGCATACTCAAAATGAGTTCATCCAAATCACGCTGTGGAATGGCCGCCCATGTTCGTTGCAACAACAAAAAAAGGTCTTCTTGCGACTGGATACCCTCCATATTCGGCAGAGCTCTTCTCTGTAGCATATCCCATGCATGCTCAATCGGGTTCAAGTCTGGCGACTGAGCAGGCCAGGGCAGGACATTGATGTTAGCTGCGGCGAGAGTCTGTCTTACAACTCTTGCGGTGTGCGGTCGTGCATTATCATGCATTAACTGAAATAAGGGACCGATTTGCACTTGTAGAGGAACGATGACGTCTGATACAATCGTCTCAGCATAAATTTGAGCGTTGAGGTTGCCTCTGATCCAAATCAACTCAGTTCTTCCGCCGATCCAAATACCCGCCCATACCATGATGGTTCCACCACTATAAGGATGGACTTCCTGGCAGGATTTTAATCGCTGTTGGCGTCCAGGGGTTCTCCAGTGTCGTATATGTCTTTTATCCGGTCTCATACCAAAACGAGACTCATCAGAAAAGCACACGAAACGCCATTGTTCTTCTGCCCAATTTCTGTGTTCAAGAGCCCATTGATATCGAATCCTACGATTGTGCATTGCTATAGGTGGTACCCGTAGCGGTCTTCGGGAATGAAGGTTCACTTCATGCAAGCGGTTTCTGACTGTTTGGTCGCTAATTAAGTTCCCTGAAGAGTGATGAAGCCTCACGGCTAACATCATGGCGGTTATTGTTGGAGCTCTTCGAGTTAAGATTTGAATGTATCGGTCTTGTCTCCGTGTGGTGCAGCGATACCGTCCTCCATGGCGCTCAGCCACGGTACCAGTGCTTCGGTAACGTGTCCAAAGTCGACTGATAACACTCTGACTTGTATTCAGAGCTAAAGCCACAGTACGTTGCCGGGAACCAGCTTCTATCATTCCCACGGCTCTGAGCATTTCTTTCCTGCTTAAATGACGTCGCCGCTCCATAATAACGTTGGTTTTAATCAGTAGTAGGGAAACAGTAGCACTAATAATGTCTTCAATGCGTTGTATGTTTTTATAGGGAAAATATTGACAGCTGATTTTCATCTTTTACTCGAATTTGATTCACAGTTCCTGATTCAAATTATGAAATGCACCAAAAAGGATCCATATAAATTTATAAAATCATAAATTTATTACAAAGCCACATCTCAATCTCAAGAAATCCGCATAAAAATGCTTGATCCCTAGACACTTTTGATGTGTGTAGTTTAAACAAATATCTTAGAAGATATCGCAATGTAAAAATTTACGCGCGACAATTACGAGATCCTCGCGTCCAATGTAGATACGTAGAGATTCTGGCCTGCCAATAATATTTACAAGGTGTTATTGTTTTGTGAGCAGTGGTTGTTTTGGTAAATCGGGTTTTTTTTTATTTATAAAACCTAGCTTGATCGATTTATCGCCCCCAAAACCCCTGTATACTAAATTTCATGAAAATCGTTGGAGCCGTATCCGAGATTCAGATTATACTATAGATACGTTTATTTTTTTTATTTTTGTTGTACCTCTAATTTTGAAATTATCATTTATTAGCTCTAAACATTTTTTTTATTTGGCCCTCTAATTTTTCAGTAAATTATTGAATTTAAAAAAAAGAAGAGCGTGATTTTTTTTTTTTAATTCTTTATTTGGGCTTTTACCAATGCAGTCCAAAAGGTTTTATGAAGATTCATAGTGTTATTATGTTTTTCCATCAAGTTTTTTTTAAGTAGCAATCGTGGAGTTTGAATTTGTGGCCGTATGATGGCAAAAGGGTCGCCCCCTATTACATGGGAGTTCAGCATAAGCGGCGAAATGTGGATTTACTTGTTAGATACACCTGCCTTTCATACTGCCTTATCTTTCAGGGAAAACAAGGCGTGATGTTATGTTATGTAGATCGATAGAAAAAAAATACTTCCTATTTCTACATAATTATACTACCTTTTCTATACACAAATTGTTGCACAGGTTGTATCCATTTTAAACAATAACATTTAGAAGAAATACGGCCGAATACTGAAACGCTACTCAAATATAAGTAACGCTCAAATCTGGTGCTGTCTCGGTCGCTCTAAGCTGAAGTAACAAAGACAGAACGAGATTTAAGGGCAACTTAAAATTGAGTAGCGTTTCAGTATTCGGCCGTTAGCAAAACGTTCCGTTGTTTTATCAGATTTTATTGCTTTAGAATTTAGATGTATCCAAATGAGAACTCTATTTCCAGAGCCGTTAAGTAATAATTTAGATACGTGCCTATTACGAGTTAAATCTTATTCGGAACTATGATTGTAGTTGTACAGACAACAGAACATCAAGCTTCTACAATCTGCCAAATAGATTTATAACTTTTTTGCGGATACATTAGGTTCAAGGTTAATTGGGAAAATTTGTCAATTTAGGGTGATTTCATGTGCTGGCTCTGTGCATATTAAGCACAAGAGAATAGAGATATCTTCGTAAGAGTAAAATCTATCTCGTCGGGGCTGCGGGCTGTTCACAAGTTACCGCTGCCTCGACATATTTATAGGGCAAAGAAGGAACATGGGTGGTTTTTAGTCAGTAGAAGTCTGACAATCCCTTTCGCTCTGCCCAAAAGCGGGAGGGGTTATTTGATGTCCCACCGCCAAAAAAAAAAGGGTAAAATACCAATGATATATTAAAACTTAGATACGTTGTCCGCCCTCAAAAATGACAACATGATATGAAGCCAATTGGCCACATCGCGCTTAGTTACGCACCAACCTCTCGCGCGATGCTACGTTTGTTCTTAATTTAAATCGTGTGTGTAAACCTGCGCGATACATAAAATAAAACAGGCATCAACAGGCATCTCGCTGTACGGTGTCATATTTTCTTTCCCTTTCTTTACGCGTAAAAGTAGTTATACAGGGTGTTTGGAAGGGAGCTGTACATACGCCTAGGGTAGAAACTAGGGATAGTCTGCTACCTACCCCCGCCCATTATATTGACCTTGGCCTCAAGGTTTTTTTTTAATTTAAAATTATTTCTTTACCTTACTACGGTACTTCAGGCCCCATAACTTTTCTTCTCCACAATTTTCTGGTGTAAAATAATTTTTTGCAGGACCCTAAGACTCTAACGATTAAAACAAGACCATTAGCCGACCGGTCCCATGGATAGATTTTGAGCTACAGGTAGTTTTAGTCAAAAAATCAAATAAAAAATAATAATAAATTAAAAAAAAACCTTGAGGCCAAGGTCAATATAATGGGCGGGGGTAGGTAGCAGACTATCCCTAGTTTCTACCCTAGGCGTATGTACAGCTCCCTACCAAACACCCTGTATAATATTTTCGCCGTTTTGAAGCGCCGCCATGTTAGTTCATGACGTGTCACTGACTCTGGCAGAGCCACCATCAGGGATTTTCATTTTGAAAACACAAAAAAATTGTCGCTAATTAGTCGAAATTTGTCGCCAAATATCAGAATTTGTCGGTCACTGGTTCAAAAGATATAAGGGTTTATAGGTGGCCGATCTGGAGAGAGTCTCCCCAGCAGGGCCACATTTATATCTCAAAAACTAGGGCACCTAGCAAATATCTCTTTTCTCCCATAATTTGTCGCCAATTAGTCGGAATCAGTCGCCAAATATCAGAGTTTGTCGGTCACTGGTTCAAAAGATACAAGAGTTTATAGGTGGCCGATCTGGAGAGAGTCTCCCCAGCAGGGCCACATTTATATCTCAAAAACTAGGACACCTAGCGAAGATGTGTTTTCTCCCATATTTTGTCGCCAATTAGTCGCAATTTGTCGCAAAGTTACAGATTTAGTCGGTGTGTAATTAAAAAGATATTAAAGAATTCAATTTCCCCATACAGTGGTACAAGCGAGTACAAAATACTTTATGTAGTTTCTAGACAGTATCTATGACGTCTTATGGAGGAATGTTTGTTTCGAATTAAATAAATGTAAACTTATTCTATAATTTCAACCCACCATAGGAAAGCTGTATTCATTACCTATAAACAAATCTACAATACATATAATTATGTAATTATTTATCTAACACAATGTGCACTTACCACTTAGTCGCTGGCAGATAGATCGCTGCGCTCCGTTTCATTTACGGTAAGTAAGAAAGAGATAGATGCGCGTGTACAGATGAGCTGCTTCGAACGAGTTGCCCGTCACGTAAGTTGAAGTCAGCCAGTTTAATTAAAGTGGAACTTATTATGAATAGTTACGAACTCGAGTGTTGTTATCTCTAGGTATTCCGAAAATACAAAAACGGAGAAACGAGCGAGATATAACGAGGGTGTCACCTGCTGTACGTCACGGGTGCGGCGCGTCGGCGTTCGCGCCCGCCGCTCAAAGTAGCTACTTAAAAAAAAATAGGTAAACAAACAAACTTGCTCTAAAGGATTTTTTCTTTAGTCATCCACCGGAAGTACAGCGAGAAGGTTTGTTTGTGTGAAAAATTAAAAGAACAATTACGAATACGGGTGTTTAAGTGCATTGAACAAGTTAGTGGACAATTTGAGAGTGTTTTGAAAAGAGGACACCGTATGAGTGCAGATTAATATGTAAGTTACCTTGATTTTTCACGTCACTAGCGTGTTTGTGTGTGCGTCCTTAGATACCAATACCGAGGCGCTACCTGCTAAAGTAAGCCGTCGATGTCCATATATTATTTAGCTACAATTAGGATAGCTAATTTAAATAAAAACAATACTTAGGTGTTTCAGTGCATAAATTATGATTGTAACTTAATTTTCTAATTGGGGTGTATCAGGCAGGGTGTGCATTATTCCAGTTACATGTTGTTTATCCTCGCGAGGATATTTTCATTCAGGCCGAACTGCTAATGACGTCGTATCGGGTCGGTCGCGGTCGTGTCGGTGGCGAAATGAAGAATGTAGCTGTCGGTGACGTGTCGTCGAGTAGATAGGAAGGTATCGATCGGCATAGGTATTGGTTTCAAGCAGAGTCGTCCAATGAAGAAACACCCATTGAAATTTTTATTGAGAGATATAATCCATATATAGGTACCTAACTAGCTGACCCGCGCAACTTCGTCTGCGTCACAGAGATATAGAGCCAAAGAAATAATTTTCCCCATTTTTGCAACATTTTTCATTGAGGCTCCGCTCCTATTGGTCATAACGTCATAATATTATCGGTCATAATGTTATTAGCCTAGACTAAAAGTGAAAAAAATTTCAAAATCGGATCAGTTTTACCGGAGATTACCCCTAACATCCAAAGTCACAAACTGTATCTGTTAATAATATTGAATAAGTACCTACTTATATATGTTACAAATACCTATTTGTAACATTTTCTGAAAGTACAATAATTTTGAGGTAATAAATCATTTTATATTTCGACAACAGAAGTTTTATTATTCTAACCTCAATTAAGATAAAATAAAAACTCAACCCGTCCATACCCACAACACAACACTCGCAATCACCTCAAAATACACACCAACACAACACACATCAAACGAACTTTATGGAAATTCATTTTTATATAATAAAATTTGATTACAATTGACAATACTTTTTCAACGTTTAAGTATTTTAAACATTTTACTAAAGGTACGACATTTATTTATTATTCTAAAGTTAATTAGAGCTTAACATTGTAAAGTGGTAAAACAGTTGCATGCGACTGTACATCTTTCACCAAATAGACCAAGAGCAAGGTTTAATGTTTTCAAAGAAGTTTAAGCCACTCTAACCTAGTAATTTAAAACATAAAAACATGAATTAAATTGAGAATTTATCTCTCTCGGACATTTCTAAAGACTTTAGACCGATAAAACTAGAAGTATATTACACATATTAATAGAAATATTTTTTTCTTGGTATTTTTCGTGAACTCTTCGACCTAGCTCTTGGACTATACCTTACTAATTGAACTCATTATATCTCCTAAACTAAGATCCGATTAAATCTGTGACTTGGCGACAAATTGCGACTAATTGGCGACAAAATATGGGAGAAAACACATCTTCGCTAGGTGTCCTAGTTTTTGAGATATAAATGTGGCCCTGCTGGGGAGACTCTCTCCAGATCGGCCACCTATAAACCCTTGTATCTTTTGAACCAGTGACCGACAAACTCTGATATTTGGCGACTGATTCCGACTAATTGGCGACAAATTATGGGAGAAAAGAGATATTTGCTAGGTGCCCTAGTTTTTGAGATATAAATGTGGCCCTGCTGGGGAGACTCTCTCCAGATCGGCCACCTATAAACCCTTATATCTTTTGAACCAGTGACCGACAAATTCTGATATTTGGCGACAAATTTCGACTAATTAGCGACAATTTTTTTGTGTTTTCAAAATGAAAATCCCTGATGGTGGCTCTGCCAGAGTCAGTGACACGTTCATGACGTGTCTATATTATAATACGTCATTGTAAAATACACGAATCTCGAGAGAGACAATTTTTTAAATGTTTGTATTGGACCAGTATAAATTTAATTCCAAAAACTTTGAAATATAATAATTAATAAATCGTTCATAAGGTAGAACACGGAACTGCTTATGCGGGCAACTTACAATTTAGATGTGTGCAATTGCACAATGATTTAATTATAACCTAATATGGTCTCTATGGGAAATTGAGTAATGGGAAACTGTATCTTTAACCTAAGATTGTATGTTCTGTTTTCATTCAGGTTAATACTGTTTTGAATACTTTATTGTCTACTGAAACTGTTTAAATGAGTGCGGTTTCATTTGTAAAGTTTTAGTTTTTACAAATTTTAATGTATTCTGAACCATTCTAACCTTCCTAAAATATTAGCCCAAACGAACACACATTTTTAGTACTTAGGTACTCATAAAAAGATTTATGTAAGTCAGAAGCGAGGCGACACAAACTGGTCATTACCGATTAATTCTGGTTTTTACACCGGCTTTACCTCAAATCTATCTTCAGTTTCATTCCGACGGTGATCGCTCTTGACGTTTACAGGGAACAACACTCCAAACATCCACCCCCGGCGTCCACCCCCCTCCCCGACCTCCCCCCGCACCACCCCGCTACGACCCTCCACCCCTCACTCTACCGACTGGAAATATTCCTTTACCACGAAACATCTTCGTTCACGAGATATTTTCGCTATGACCTTACCATTACTCGTGGTTCCGAGTGTTGACTGTTTACGACTAGTTTTACGCTATTCGTATAATATGGGAACCCTTTTAAGAGTGAAACCCTTCCATGGAATAGTAAGTTCTCATATGAATCTAGAGCATCAGGAATTATTGCAGGCTGGCATTACATTTTGCGAGAACGTGCGTATGACTAAATTATTTTGTCTATTGCTTCTAGTGTAGAACCTTCTTGGTATCTTGTTAATAAAAATAGCTTGTCTATGGTGACCTTTGGATGTAATTCTCCAAACATTCTACAGTTTGTTTTCCATTATAGGATTTCCAGAGGCATTGAAGAAACTCTTTCAAACAAATGGAGCGATGGACGTTGAGTTGGGGCTAATTTCGGGGGAGCGAGGGTCGTTATGCATATTAAAGTATTGTGACTGTTTATCAGGTCTCGCTTCTTTGTTTGCTGCGGTTTCCGATAAATGATAACATTAAATCTAATTGATAAAGTAAAACGAGCCTACTAGACCTACTAGGCTCGTTTTGCCGCGGTAAAGAAAAAGGTCGAAGGAAAATATCGTGAAGGGTCATGTGTCATCTACCACCCGCGACTGGGCCTGCGTGTTGGATTACAGCCCACTGCCATAGCGAGGAGGCCTGTGTCCTGTTGTATAGTCTATGGTTTGTTGTCTATGTTTTTAGTGGACAACACTGGCTCCCGTCTGTCATTGTCTAGATGTCGATAGTATTATATGTCTCAGTCATAAACTAATTAATAAAACATGGAATGGTTTTAATTGAAACCCTATCCGCCGCCATCCAGCAAGACACGTAAATAAACATGGTGTCAGAAGAAACAGGAATGAAAATGGAAGATCCGAAGTTCAGCGTGGTTATGACTGCCACGATCAAACCGCTGAACGTCGATTCAGATCTCACAGCTATGTCAACTGCATGGAGATTATGGAAGCAAAAGTTCCTCATCTATCTCGAGGCAAATACAATCGATAGAGAATCGGTAAGCCGACAAATAGCTATTTTTCTAAGTCTAATTGGCGATGATTGTCTAGAAATTTTCAACTCATTTGGTCTAGATAGAAAAGATGCGTCACTAACACTCGAGAAAGTCATTCAAAAATTTGATAATAAATTCCTTCCACACAAAAATATCACTGTCGAAAGATATTATTTCTTCACGAGGAAACAAATGACTGAAGAGTCAATTGAAGAGTATGTCACAAAACTAACAAATATGGCAATCAGATGCGACTTCGAAAATCTGAAGGAACAACTCATTTGCGACATGTTCGTAATTGGAATAACTAACAGGAAAACCCAAGAAAAATTACTGCAACAAGAGGCACTAACAATAGAGAAAGCCATAAAAATTGCAAAAAGCATCGAAATTTCGCAGAGAGAAACAGAAAAACTGCAGACGTCAAAGACAAAAGTAGATCAAGAATGTTCTGTCCAAGCCCTCAAGTCATATCACCAAAAAGAAGCAGCCAACCAAACAAATCAGTCAAAGTCTCCGACAAGAAATAATAACCATTTTAGAAACCAAGTCTCAACACAGTCACAGTCACCTAACCAAAAGTTGTGTAGCAGGTGCGGTCAAGTTCACAGGTTCAAGTGCCCTGCTAAAGGAAAAACCTGTTCCAAATGCAAGAAATATAACCATTTCGCTCAATATTGCTTCTCTAATAAAGATACCAACACTAAAAATGTAAGTATGATAAGTCAGTCATTTCAAAACAATGAATCACAAAATAATGAGGAAATACATCAATCAAGTCATTACGTCATAAATGCTGTAAATAAAGAGTCTAATGAATGGAACATTACTGTCAAATGTCATGATCAGGCATTATTGTGTAGAATTGATACAGGTGCCGACACAAATGTCATTTCGAAATATAATTATATTGGATAAAATAATGTATGCAACAGGTCTGAAAATCAACATTTTTAGAACCAATAATAAAGTATTCTCATTTTCAGGACAATTAATTCCAAATATAGGTTCCTGCTTACTGAAATGTAAATTTGAAAATGGACTCATAGCAAATATATGCTTTGTTGTAGTAAAAGCCCAATGTCAAACAATCCTTGGTTGGAAAATATGTGAAAAACTAGGTATAGTAAAAAGAATATTTGCATTGTCTGAAGAAACATGTCATGAAAACCAAGGGTCTGTAAGTAATATTGTAAATAAATATTCATCAACATTTGAAGGATTAGGATGTCTTCCTACTCAGGCACACATAGATGTTGATTCAGATGTCACACCAAAGGTATGTCCAGTCAGAAAAATTCCATTCGCACTTCATGATAGGCTAAAAGAAGAATTATCTAACATGGAAAAATTAGGAGTCATTGAAAAAGTAATAAAGCCAACCAAATGGGTAAATTCAATAGTCCTTGTCGAAAAACCCAATGGTAAATTGCGTTTGTGTCTTGATCCGAGAAATCTAAACGTAGCAGTCAAAAGACCTCACTATCCATATCCTACATTTGATGATTTACGCTCTAAAATTGCAGGTGCCACAATTTTCTCAAAATTTGATGCCAATTCAGGTTATTGGATGATACCACTAGATTCAGAGAGTAGTGACCTCTGTACATTCAACACACCATTTGGTAGGTATAAATTTCTAAGGTTACCATATGGAGTCAATTCAAGTGGAGAAATATTTCATAGAACAATGTCAGAGCTTTTTGAAGGGCTCCCAGGGGTAATTGTGTATATTGATGATATCTTAGTATATGGGTCAAATGAAAATGAACACAAACAACGTCTAGAAAGTGTATTTAAACGAGCACAAGAAATTAATTTAAAATTTAACAAGTCCAAATGTCAATTTGGTGTAAAGGAAGTAAAATATGTAGGCCATATTTTCAATGAAAAAGGTATTTCACCTGACATGTCAAAAATAGAGGTCATAACCAAAATGTCTAGCCCGAAAAATGTCAAAGTCTCAAAAAGGGGCATGTTGTATAGTCTATGGTTTGTTGTCTATGTTTTTAGTGGACAACACTGGCTCCCGTCTGTCATTGTCTAGATGTCGATAGTATTATATGTCTCAGTCATAAACTAATTAATAAAACATAGAATGGTTTTAATTGAAACCCTATCCGCCGCCATCCAGCAAGACACGTAAATAAACATGTCCCAGCAGTGGCAACGTTATAAAGTGATTATACTCATATCTAACCATTTATCGTAAAATTTCTGATAATGAATATGGAAACGAGAAGCTAAAGAAGAAAACAAAAGCCCTATTCTTCTTAACGTTCGTTAAAACTGACAGACAGACCAAAAAACTGTACGACCCAAAAATTTCGTTCAAATACAGCTGATTGAAATTTAAAGCAGTGAATTTCGAGGAATTGCTCTGTTTTCCACTTGTTATAGACTGCTGTATGCCACGAAAAAAGACACAGTTTAATGAATTAATATGAATATTTTAGAAGTTTACATTTTTGTGAAGGTGAGCTTTAATTGTCTTATGTGGGTAATGTTTAACCGGCTAAAATCTGAAAAAATTATACCCTGTACTTTTATTGCATCGATCGTTAGGGTCAATTATAAGGATGAAATCAAATGATAAATAAATTCAAAGTCACAAATCCTATAAACAAACACAAAAGTTCATCTGCGAAGAATTTTACGCGACCAACGAAAGAACAATCACAAAAGACCATTTTATTTTCATTTCATAATTTAATATGCAAATTTTTTTTTAAATTTTTTTCCTTTCTTTTTTTAATTTGCATCACCTTTAATTTCATTTTTTTGTGAAAGTGGCGCCTGTTACTGAAAAATTAAAAGGAAGTCGTCTATCTTGGTATGGTCACGTGACCAAAACCAAAGGAGGGATAAAACGCATACATGTGCCTAAAAAGGTTATGGATATAAATATTGATGGATGGAGAGGTAGAGGAAGGCCAAAGAAAAGATAAATGGAATGTGTGGCAAATGTGAATGTGATATAAAAGAGAAAGAAGTAAATGCCACTGTGCTGTCTAACAGGGAAGAATGGATGAAGAAAACGTGTTGTGCCAACCCCAAATAGAATGGGATAATAACAGGATTATGATCAATGACGTATTATAAATAGACACGTCATGAACTAACATGGCGGCGCTTCAAAACGGCGAAAATATTATGTAACTACTTTTACGCGTAAAGAAAGGGAAAGAAAATATGCCACCGTACAGCGGGATGCCTATTGTCTTTATGTTTCGCGCAGGTTTACACACACGATTTAAATTAAGAACAAACGTAGCATCGCGCGAGAGGTTGGTGCGTAACTAAGCGCGATGTGGCCAATTGGCTTCATTTCATGTTGTCATTTTTGAGGGCGGACAACGTATCTATAGTTTTAATGTATCATTGATTATGATGATGTAATTTAAAAAAGGAACATACCAATAATTAAAGCATTCATTTTTTGGTTCCTATAAAATGACGTTTCGTTGAAAAGGAATCGAAGAAAGACGGCTGGAGAGACTACAAACCCCAAATAAATTAAACAATAAGGATAGAAGACAAAGATGATGACTTGCCAAAAAACCAAAAGAGATTGTGATAATTGAACACAATCGATGCTTTTAAGCCACCCCTTTCATAGTATCCACTTGTTTTAATTAAATAAAGTACTGACTTAAAAATTTCCTTGTATAAATACCTACAAGAATTTCCAATTTTAACCAAATTACATGATAAGTACACAATCTTGAAGTTATACCGTTCTCTCGCAGTGCAAATACGTACCTAGGTACTTACCTTCTTTATTTATTATATAAAACTTATCTTTTCCAAGCTTCTTTACCGGGGATCTATAATTGCCTTACCTTTGGTAGGTACATTACCGATCTAAGTAGATAACTGAATCAGAATCAGAATCAGAATGCTTTATTTGTAAACATAGGTCAAATTACAATAATGATGTTACAGATAGGTAGATCCTCTATGTTTTGCCCAGAGGCGTACAAATATATTTAATTAACGTTGTCTTTACTTTAACACAAATTTAACTTTTGAGATATCTTCGACTGGTATAATTATATAAAATTATGTACTTAAACTTTCACATATTTTTCTCAAACTTTGCACCTTATTTCCTATTGCGTCAACTTTTATTTCATGGTTATGTCGTAACTGAGGAGCCCGTGGTTAAATAATAACAGCCGGACACGTCAATCTTCAGGTTAAGCCGCGTTTGCCTACCTTGGTCCGTAGACGGCTGACCACCACATGCTGACCATTACATGCCGAGTTTCCTTCGTGCCTCACAACACAAAGTACGTTAAGCCGGTCCCGGCTTTCATTTGAAAATCTGTGACAGTCGTTACAAGTCGTCGGTGGCCCGAAAGAATCAGTCTTACCATGGGGTATCATATTACCCAATACTAACTAGGTTTAGGAGATAACTCAGATAGACAGTCGATCTATATAAAATACTAGTAGGTATATTGCTGGTTAGACTGGAAGCCGACCCCAATATAGTTGTGGTTGATAAAAAGGACAGGCAGGTGACGAACGAAAGTGTAAAGAATTGAAAACTCACAAACACCTCCCAGGGTGAGATATCGTGAAATTGCCTCGCGTAATTAATAGACGCCCCCTAAGTAGCCACAGGAGAAAGGAACGGAGGCCTATACTTAGATATTGGGCTCGATAAAGGCGATAAGTCCCCTCTTTGAGGAGTGGCTTGGGAGGCGCCACGGCGCCCTCACCTTCCGTCTGACGCAGGTCCTCACCGGACACGATTGTTTCGGGAGGTAACTGCACCGAATCAGGCGCGAGGAAACGCCCGGATGCTACCATTTGTGAGGATCGGCCGGAGGACACAGTATAGCACACCATAGAGGTATGCCCCGCTTGGGCGGCGCGCCGCCGTGTTCTCGTAGCGGCGATCGGCAGGCCCTGGTGCAAGCCATGGTCCTTGGTGAGAGGGACTGGGACGCCGTCGCCTCCTTCTGCGCAGCAGTGATGCTAGCGAAGGAGGTGGCGGAACGTGAGACGGAGAGAACCTCTCTTTCCAGCCACCGCGGGAGACGGTCCGGGCGTCGGGGACCACGTGATGGCTTCCGGCCACCGTAAGCGCGGGCCTGTGGACGGTGAGTAATGGGTTAGCTCGCCGTCCGTCCCTCTTATGTCGAGAACAGGCCGTGTCGACGGCGCGTTCGTGTCACAGGTGCGCCTCAAAGAGATGTCAGCAACATGGAAGTAAAACGTTTATCAACACAGTAGGAGAAATTCACTTTTGAAAATTGCTTTCTTGTATACATATTTGTGCTAGTGACTGTTCCTTGTTTTAATACGATACGAAACATTCAATGAATTTAATCACTTTGTGTCTCCTCGATCACGCCTAGATACAAAATCGTTTGATCAATTCTAAGGCAATGCGTAGAAATCTTCCAAGTCAGTCGCAGTAGGCACCTGTTTTGTTACCTATTTCAGAAATGTTTTAGGGATTCAATTACATTTTGTACTTGTTTGAAAAGAAAATCTATTTCTTCGTCTAGGATTTAATACTTATTTAGAAAATACTTTGAAGTCTTTACTATTTGTATCCTAAGGTTACTTAAATAGGAAAGTATCTAATAATCCAAGATCGATACTATCTATCTAATGCTCGATCTTACTAGAACTATGCATAGAAACTGGCCAAGTGCGAGTTGGTCGCGCATAAGGTTTCCGTGCCATTGTACAAGATTGTGATTGTGATTGGCCTCTCGTTCAACGTAGGAAACCTATCCTACGTTGAACAGAGGCCTATTGCTTAACCGGACTTTCCAGTGTTTAAGTAAGTTACCTACAGTGATCGTTTGATGCGTGGTCAAAATCCGAACTAATGCTGCCATTTTCAGTTTATTCAATATTAATTTTATGACATTTCCACAAATCTTTTTACTAACGTGGTGGTATAGTCTGTCCTGTCAGTCATACAAGCGACAAAAGATGACACCTGCATAGCACTGTTTTTAACACCTTTACACAGGGAACTATATTATGTACCTCTACCGACTACGCCTTCACCTCAATTTAATGACGTATCACCCAGATGTCCACTAAAATACAATCTTATGACGTCACTATACACCTAACCGTACACATCAGCACAAAAGCCTGTTCTATATTCATCTCACAAAATACGCCATAGCGTCATAGCAAATGAAGTTGCAATAATTCACCCCCGGTTACCGGATATGTGCCTTTCGTGGCCCGAGTGCGGCGATACGATCTGTTGTACGACCGGTCGTTTGACTTGTCAGGCGACAAAGCAAGGACCTCTCTCCGTAGGGAATTAGATAATTTAGATGCTTAACTAATCGTTAATTACTCTCTGGGCTTTGTCAGTGTGATAGTCATTTTTTATTGCTGTGAAAGTCTCTACTTTTACAGCTTTTCTGTTTTGTTTAGCATAGATATTTTTAATAGGCACTTAAGTAGGTACCTACCTACTTACCTATTTAGTGAATTTGTTCAGTATCTTGTCACGCATTATTATGTTCAGTAAAATGGAAAAGAGTGTGCATAAGTAGGGAGTAAAAAAAAATGTTAATAATTAAACTACAACTGAGGTCGCAAGTTTAAATTCATCGATTCAGTATTAGTAGGTAAAGGTAGTGTTGACTTTTACTATCTTTGGTAATGCAGATAAGATGAACTCTTTTTATCTCACAACAAGGATAATTTTAGACGGCAACACATGCATTGCCCTGTTTACTTGCGGTAATCTAACTTAGGCCGTTTGCATGTTAGGATAGGAACTCGTGTTGCGCACAATTCGCACGAGTTCATACTCATAGGCTTGTGTTCGTGTCGGGCGTGTGTATTGGGGGCTTACTATCATTGGGAGCCCGTAATGTGTTCGGTTACCCTTTTTATTTGGAATTTTCGTCTTCATATCTACATGGCAGGGATTAAAGTGTTAATAATTGGGTTAGATGTTGTGGTCAAACGATAAAGACATACCTAACTAAACAAAAAATTCCGTATTCATTAGGGTAAAAACGGGACCCTATTACTATTATTACTAAGTCTTCGCCGTCTGTCTGTCTGTCTGTCTGTCACCAGGCTGTAGGCTGTGTCTGTGAAATTTTAATAAATTATGTATTTCTGTTGCCGCTATAACAACAAATACCTACTAAAACAAAATAAAATAAATATTTAACATAAGTATTACAACAAACGCGATTTTTTTGTATTTGTTTCCCTTTCCTTCACGCAAGAGGTCGATGCTTTCTTACGCGCTACGGCGCGTCGCGAAAATAAATACGCAAGTTTGTGAGGATGGGTGGATGTTTGTTACAGTTTCACGCAAAAAGTACTGAACGGTATTGCATGACATTTAATGAACAGATAGTTTACCTATAGTCTGGATTGACACATGGGATACTTTTCATTAGTTTTCATCCCGGTAGTATGATCCCGGAATCCCGAGGTACAACTATAGAGCTCCAAGCGGGCGGAGCCGGAGGTAAAATGATGGCTACAGTAGCAGTTTACTAGAGGAAAGCGACCTCATTTAGTGGTGTCATTTATTTTTTCAGAAATGTCAAAACCTTTGTCAAAGAGAAGTTTTGTTAATCAGGATAAAATTTTCAAAAAAAAAATACCAAAAAAAATTAATAAAAGGAAAGTTATGAAATTACTTTGTATTACATAACGCAATCCACAATGAAGTACACAAGATGCGTGTGTCCTAGCTCCGTGTGCTCTACATGTTGGAATAACAGCGAAACAACCATTCGGAAGAATACCCACCCTTGCTGTGACAAACCTAAGGGAACGAACGAGAGCTATGCCTACAACAGAATCAAATCAGGTCTCCAGAAATCTAACCCTGCTGCTATAGTGTTGTGGGCTTTCCACTGCCTCCCTTCAGAAAACGGACTGACCTCCAGAAGAGTTATAGGATTCCTGAAAAAGCATTATAAAGTGAGGGATAACCCGAAGAACACGGGCAAGTCCATTGGAACGATGATCAGGTGCGCTGTGGACTTTGGACTGTTGAAGAAACGTGGCAATAAATTTTATTTAGTGTCTAAAACACGTTTATAGTGCGTAGTTTACAATGTATTCCGTAATTTTTCTTTGTTAAAGGATAATCCCCTTTTTCAATTTTCGAAACCAGTTTTTTTATTAATTTATCCCTTAGAGTTATAAAACAGACTGTCGATTTGCGTCCTCGTTAATAAATGCAAGGAGGTACCTACCTAACTATACTAATAATTCTCGACCCGAATCAATAATAACATGGGTATTTAGATACTTTATTTTTCATATTGGGAAACGGCTTTCTGTAGTGTGAACCACCCGTGTTGAACCGCGGCCCGTCTGATTCTCGGCCTATTACCGTGCTTTCACACACACACATACGGATTTTTTTTATACGAAAATTACTTTGTTCCTTTAACCACGGCAGCGCAGGGGGTTATTCTAAAATATTAAGTTATAATATTTTTCAAAACTAATTCACTACGTGTGTATATTACATGTCCTTTATAATATTATAAAAACCTCCTGAATTTTGACAAGGATGCGAAACTGCACCTTGTATATTCAAGGATAATATTTTGATAATGCAAGATTGCAAGCAGACTCACCGTGACAAGTAAAGCAGCTGTGGACTTGTCGCGGTACGAAGCAGTCCTCGTTGGTAGAGTGCTCGCAAGATTTTATTCCCAGGTTCGGTGTTATTAGGGTTTCCATGCCCAGGTTCGGTGTTATTCGGGTTTTATTCCCAGGTTCGGTGTTATTGGGATTTTTATTCCCAGGTTCGGTGTTATTGGGGATTTCATTCCCAGGTTCGGTGTTATTGGGGTTTTGATTCCCCGGTTGGGTGTTATTGGGGTTTTCATTCCCAGGTTTTGTGTTATTGGGGTTTTCCATCAGAAATACATTTCTCAGTATCAGCCACGGAGTCTCGATTTGTGCTCGATTGGTAGCAATAGACTTACATGGCACGAAAAACAACTGGCATCTTAAATCTACACTAAAATAATACTCTAAGTTCAATAATATTAATAATATATTTCGCTTCACAAACTTGTATTTACATGATTGATTGCTTACTTAAAACATATTTAATTAGGGTTACCAAACAACAATTCAAAAAACCATTAATACTTAATATGTGTACTTATACTGATTTTATGCCACATACAGCGTTTAAAAAAGCTTTGAAAATTAAAACAACATCGAAATAATTATGGTGGAATGCTTATATACGAAACACCTAAGCAAAGAGCCAATCTTAATAATTTAAAGCTGTTCTAAGCCGTAACACGAGGTGAAATTGTAGATTATAACAGCACATAGTACATATTTAACAGTGATACAACAATACTGTATTTACAACGTAGGTAATGAACACTGTAATATCATTTTTACTTATAAATTATGCAGTCAAGTTTGGAAACAGCTTACTGAAAAGAGTACCACGTGATTGGCATCAAAATGAATCCTTTTTGGGCAAATATTGGGCCCAGATGTTGGGTCCAAGGTTGTTGGCTGACCTGACTGCACGCTACTAATAACTGGCTAGATATATGAGTGTCTACGAGGGTGGCTTTGGCCTTAGAAGAGCAAATCTTCGTCGCCTTCATCCAACAGGTTCGCGGAGTCACGGAGGTCCTTACCTTCAAGCAACATCGCCTGTTTGCGCTGTGGACAAAAATTATACATTTATAAAATCCTTATTTAAAATTTATTCTTTTAGAAGTAACATACATACTGTGGAACAGTGCTACTGTTACAGTGTTTATAAGTGGTTACTGTGGTGATTCTGTACAGTCGATGGGATCTACGTCGCTTCACTTTTAAAAGAAAATCCTGAGTACACATTGACCACGTCTGATGCCCTTTTTTCTGAGGACCAATAGTACTAAAAGAAAAAAGATCGAAAAATATGCGAGTTTTTTTTTTAGACTAACGACTGCTAGCGGCATTAATTGTTCGCGTGAAATTATTATTTAAGAAATATTGCTTTTGTTTTTTACCCGACTGCAGCGAAGCCTAACGGAGGAGTAAATGTTTGACGTGTATGTATGTTTGCATGTATGTAAATAATGCCCGTTTCTTTGTTCCCTCGATCATAACACCGAAACGGATGAAGGGATTTGAATATAACACATCGTTAGTAGTCTTGATGGGGCGAGTGTCACTGGCTACATTAAAATTAAAAAACAGAAAAATTGCGGATTTTGAGGGCCATATCGCGGAGTTAAAAAAAAAAAATCCAGTACCATCAAGTAGGGTATCAAAATTAAAGGTTACAAAAATATATAACACTTATATTGTAATATTAAAAAAATAATATTTATATATGAGTGTGAGTGAGTGATATTATTTATAAATGTGTGGTGTACTCCAAATAAAAATATAAGTTGAGGTAAAAAATTCGGGCGCCTGGAGTGCACACAAAACTATGCCAAAGATAGACTTACCTGCGGGAGCTTGAGACTTTCAATCTTCAAGCGGGAAGGTATCAATGAAAATCGAGCATGAAAATTATAGAGCGATTTTATTACCCGAAGGCTGCTGGTGGAAATACACAAGAGAATTCCTTTCTATTATTAATAGCTAAAACTAAAATGAAACAATCTTTTAAGACCTGTCATTATTGCACTTTACCAAATAGGTGATCTACGTTATGTATCACAAACCATACCAAATTCCGTCGATTATGCTAACAACCAAAAGATTAACGCTCATCTTGGTGATATGCATTTCCGCTGTGATGCCAAAGGCGGTCCAAGATATATTTTGGTAGGGGCGAGCGTCTAAAATTTTAAGTAGTAGAAAAAAAACGCCTTGAGTCGTTTCTTCCAAAATATCAAACTGTGGTCATCAGTAGATGAATGAATCCAGACAAATAAGTAGGTACTTAATCAAGTTAAAAAATATGAGCTATCCAATTAGGATGCTGACAAGGGCAATCGGCTACCACATAATTGGGATTAGATGCCGCCCATCTGAAGTAATACTTCAAGATTTATATCGGCGCTGAAATTACGCCATTCTGTCCAAAAGCCATAGGTCGAAAAGTGACAAATGTCAAAGTCAACTTGACAGCCTTAAAAAGAAAAAGCCAGTGTGACCACTTCACGATTCTAAATCAAACAAAAAATGAATTCTTATATGGCAACACCACCGTGGTGCCTACAAATTAAATCAAACAATACGTATCATGTAACAGGCTTAAAAGACTCGTCACAATATGTTTAAAATAAATTATAAGTGACAAATCCTATAAACAAACACAAAAGTTAAATCATCTGCGAAGAATTTTACGCGACCAAGGAAAGAACTAACACCAAAGAATTAAAAAAATGGAAATAAAAAAGTAGTTAAACAACTAAAAAACCCGACAGAAAAAACTGAAAAGCAAAATACAAGCACATTTTAAATTAAACAAAACTTGGCGGGGTTCATTTGAATATTAAATTATGAAATGAAATGAAAATAGAATGGACCCCACCTGCTTCCAAGTTTCAATCGATCCAGCCGTTTTCATGCAATTCAAATGTGAAAATTATATTTTTATATTTTATTTTTCACTTGAATAAGGACGCGTGCTGCAGCTAGTTTTATTAAAGTAGAAGAAGATGGATATGGCATCTTCACATATCTAGACCAGTTAGTGCAAATAGAAACGAAAGATTCCAATCTTGTAAATACAATGGAAGCTCGTACACTTGGCCACGACTCTAGGGCCTATTGAGTTTAGCAGCCGATCAAACAGATAAAAATTACGAAGCTTACAACTAAAGTAAGTTATGTTATATGGACAACTAAGATGACAGTAAATACACCATGATGCGCAAACCACAAATAAATTGGGATATGGCAGGAGAACGATTATTTTATACTCACCGCTTCAGCCTTGTCCTTGATGATCTTCTTCTTGTCCTGGATCTTCTTCAGCCGGTAGAACTCCTCACGCTCCAACTCGTCCAACTCTGAGATGATGTACGCCAGAGTACGCTCCAATCGCGGGATGATTACTGGAATACATTGCATTCATTTATGTACTCAGATTTTTTTTAGGGAATAAATATTTTGAATACCTAACCCTGCTGAGATTACAAGTATGGTGTTATCTTTTGTTAATTTGAATATGGCATTAATCTGTCTGCATTGCTAAACATAATTTTCTTTCAAGCCGTTATCTATTCAAAGCATCCACTAGCACAATGTTTTAAGAGTGCTTCATTGAGTATTACCCTAAAATGTGATTTTTCAACCCAAAAAAAAAGTCGTTTCCCAGCAATATTTTTTGCGTAAGGGTACTAAGTTTGATGTACAGAATGCTTGGTTGACGGCTGTGTGAAGGGTTGGTGTATACTAAGTATCAAGGCCTAAACAAAATCGATGGAATTTAATTTTATCCTTTAACCAAAAATTTATCAGATTTTTTTTCATAATTGTGCTACTTATGGGCACACGAAAAAAGAAAAAAGAAAAAAAATGTCGAAAAAAGATAAACTCCATACTTAGTTGCTTTTTTAACATCATTTGGTTTTACAAAATTATATCATGTTACAGCACTAGTACTTAACTAGGGAGGTATACTCACTACACAAAAGTGTGGGCATTTACAAAACCTACAACGTTGACACATCCACAAATAATCCGTAAAAAGACGAGAAGGACGAGAATGGAGGTAAGAAAATATGGGCTGCGGGATGTTGTAAGAGATACCGCGGCCTTGACATATAGGGCTAAGAAGGAACATGGGTGGTTTTTAGTGGGTGTGGTTTTTAGTCGGTAGAAGTCTGACACTCCCTTTCGCTCTGCCCAAGAGCGGGAGGAGGGGATTTCCCACCCCCAAAAAAAAAGGGAGAAAATATTACAAAAAGGGTGAGTAAATTGTCAACCCAATATTTGGGTCCACAATCTCCAAGGCATGACAGGTTAAAATCCCGCTAGACATTACAAACTTCTGTTCTAATAATACCTCTTATCTATCAGCATCACTATAGTCAAAGAGGCCACCCATATAATATTTTCTTATCAATAACATAATGCATTTTCACAAGCATTAAAAATCAATCAAATCAACATCAGTCTAAATCAACATTGAAGTGGCTTCAATGTAAGACTGTGCTCATGGAGGAATTTTATCAAGCAACACTCTTTTTCTATGATTTCTGCCAACTCCCAAGGTCCTTCTTTGATTTCAGGTAAAGTTTTTGTCTTGACTAATTACAGCCATATTCAATTTTTCTTTCATTCTATTATGTTTTCTACACCTTGTATACAATACTGTTTTGTTTATCGCGTTGGTGTCTGAAACTATACATCCAAAGTATGGTTTGTACACCTTGCAAAAACAATACACACCAATCAAGATACATTTAAAATTGCATAACAAGCTTACTTACTGAACCATACACCAAATTGTAGATAAACATATTTATGTAGAAATAGTTAAAGATAGTTTCAGAGAACGGAATCAAGTAAGTTCTGTTTACTCGGTACTGCTTTTGTGCTTCCATGATAACAAACCAATAATCTCTAACTTACCGTGTTCAATAGCATTGACACGCCTGTTGGTGATCTTGATGACCTCGTCAAGAGTCACAAAAGACGTCTGCAGGGAGGCCAACTCAACCAACAGTTTGACGGCACTCTGGAAGTTCTTCTTAAGCTTGGCGAGCTGCTGTCCTCCTCTAGCCAGACCAGCAAGCTCGTACGTGTCAGTACCGTCAGTGTAAGACTCGAAAATTGGGAGGGTCACACCTAGAAGCAGAGAGAAAGGTTTAAATTAATAAATCATGGTGAATAATTACTTTAAACTACTACTACTAATATTATTGAAATTCTTATAATATTTTATTCTTACAAAACAAATATTAACTAAATTGCTAACCAAATACCTACAGTGAAGACCAAACTAAAGATAAAATTTTAAAAATAACTATTTTTGAAGGTTATTATGAATAAGTACTACTGTGATAGTTATAATTCAGGCAAGAGTTTGGCATTAGACTAAACATATGACTTATTTATTACCCGACTGCGGCAAAGCCCAAAAGGAGGGTTATTCAACCTTGATTTTATAGATAATAATTTAACCAACAAGCTGATTCTATCACAGAATAGAATGGTTCATTCGACTCCAACAGCTTATTATTATTTCTACTTTTGAACACTACATTAAATTGCATTCAATATACCGTGATATAAAAAAAAATGTCTTTGTATAAACATAACTAAAATACAATGTTTCAAAACTCAATCACAGTAAAAAAGAACTATCATTTAGTCACCATTACAACACAGATCAATCTTGTTTTTTATTATTTTCATTACTTCATCCATAACATGAAACCTCTGCAATATAAGCCTTCTTTTATTGAGGTCAAGTGAAAAAAAACATGTAGTACTAGTTAGTGGCTAGTTTCCAAATTCAAACAGGATTCTTTTACCCACCAGCAACATTGTCTTTCTTTGAGCGAATCTTGATCTGAGCCTTCGTTACGTTTTGAAGTACCACCTGGTTGAAGTCTCCAGTTGTGAACTTAGCCTCGGCTAGTGAGAATGCTGCTTCCTTCATCACCTCACCCATAAGGGTTTTTGTCTGTAAATGGCATAAAATTCACATTACTTTATGTGTGATAGCTTTCGGATGCATATACAAATTAGGGATCTTTTGGGTACAACTAATTGACTCAATGGAGGTACCGTACCAGTTTCATGGAAAATTAGTGCATTGCAGTACTTGATCTTATTGTGAATAAAATATGATCAAATTCGACTAGACAATCAATACTGAATCTTGTTTTGTAACATCAATCACATATTAGCTATCAGAAAAAAAAACTCACCTCAATAATTTTGCTGAGAATCAGACGGAATCTCACTTGGAGGGCGTCAGCCTTCTTCTTCAAGAGACCATGGCCTTTCTGTGCACCAGCCAGACGGGCTTTTATCAACATCTGAGCACTAAAACCAGGACAAATTACATCGTCAGACGAGCGTAAATGAAACGCAAAAATTAACACAATTTTATATTAATTAATCAACATTAATTTAAACATAACTTACCCCCGAGACGGGAAAATCGCTAATCTATCTTTTCCTGACATATTGATTTAGGAAAATACTTGGCGTTTTATCCCGTTTTCAGGACTTTTTTACTCCCAAACCTAAATCACCTGATGACAGAAGACCAGTGATAAAATATTGTCTATGAAAGGTCTTGTGATCTCGCTCAATGAAAGTGACAAAAATTTAGTCGATTTTAAGATTAGATTTTGGCAAAGAGTTAGTCGTTTTTTTTTTAGTTACTTTATAGATCTTAAATTGGTTGAAATAAATCTGCCTTTATTGTAAAATTATCCAAAATGGATGCTTCTGAATAATATACTGTCAATAGAAGTCAGACGGGAGTGTCTGACTTCCATCATCAAATTACTCAACTTACCGCTGTGCCCAGAGCGGGAGGAGTCATTTGATGATTTTCCACCCTCCAAAAAAAAATGGTTGCTGACTGTCTGAACCAACCAAGTATCACCATCATTGAGGTAGGTATGTCTATGAAATTATGAATACCATGCCCCAGCCACAACACTACTTCCATGCCACAACAATACGTCAAAAACCTGTGAGTTGTGACAATTTGACAAAAACAAAACAGCGATGAGCGAGTGGAAGTTGTCATCGGACAATTAAAATTATTAATATAATTATTAATTTATAAATAAAAACAAGTTTACGTGTCTCTGTCATGAACACAATCCAACTTCCTATAACATAACACTGAAATTGTAGAGCGGCGTTTCTACCAGAAGATTCTAACAAGAATCCTATAAAAATCTTTACAATGGAAGACAGAAGCTCAACAAGTTTGTGTAGAATATGTCTACAGGATGGGGCCACTCTTCCAATATTTGAGAAGTCAGAAATAGGAGCCAATATATATTCAAAACTATCCTTTTGTTTACAATGTGAAAAAGTTTGTATTTGACTGATTTATTTCTTAGCCAGAAGCAGAACCATATCAGATTCTTACTAATAGATGCTCTTGCTGTTACTTGCAGATAGAAGACATCACAGGATTACCACGTCATATATGTACAATGTGCAATAATACTTTAGAAACTTTATGCAATTTTATTAATAAGTTTAGAGAGTCTTGTAAAATATTAGAAAATGGTCTGTTGATTGTGAAAAAGGAAGATTACAGTGATGTTATTAACATCACTGATGACCTTATCACAGAAGTAGAAATAGATATTAAAACAATAAAGGCAGAAGCAAATGACACATCTGATGATGGCTTCGATGATTATGAGGATTTGTTACCATTGAAAATTAACCAGAAAGTAAAAAAAGAACCAAAGACCATTAAGAATGAACCGAAATCTCCGAAAGTCAAGTCTCATCAGGGCAACAAAACAAACAGGATAGCATCTTCTATATTAGAAGGAAACTTTGCCTGGAACGGTGATAGATGGTGGTAATATTATTCATTGAACTATCATTATATTATGTTGGTCTACTAGCTAATAAATTACCAGGTATTTCCCACAAATTAATAATTTCGAGGATTACCTCATAAATCCAAATATAAAAACTTTACCTCTTCGCAACAATATTGTATATGATTCTTATTTGCTGATGTGTCTAATATTTTTAATTTAAGATTAATTAATTAATAATTAAGATTCTTATGAAAAAAACTGATGATGAGTAATTTTTTTTTAATTCTAGCATGAAAATTGGCCAAACAACTCTAAGAAAAGTAGGCAGTGATGATATAAAAGAACCAAAACCAAGACCACAGACTAAAATCAAAGTACCAAATGTCCAAAAGGACACCTCAGAGAAACTATGCGACCTTTGTGGAGATGTGTTTCGAAGTACTGACAAACTACAGTGTCACAAGAAAAGAGTACATTTTAAGAATCCTGTAAAATGTCCTAAATGTCCTCGAATTTGTGTGTCCAACTACTATTTAAAACGGCATATTAAGAGAAAACACGAGGTTCATAGAGATTTCATTTGCTCATCATGTGGCCAAGGTTTTGCATTTAAAGGAGAGCTGACAAGTCACTTCAGAAATGTACATGACAGGCTAGAACGTCCCAAGAAAGTTTTTTCATGCAAATTCTGTGATAAAACATACAAATGTGCAAAGTCTGTTATTATCCATGAGAGATCTGTTCATACAGGTAAATATCTAATATTTTAAATTGCTAAGGTTTTGAATAAAGAAATCAGTCATCCTAAATTTTATGGCCTTTTTTTTTCTTTTGGTGGGTGGGTAATCAGCAATTAACCCCTCCCGCTCTTGGGCCAGAGCGAAAGGGAGTGTCAGACTTTTACTGACAAAAAACCACCCAAGTTCCTTCTTAGCCCTTTATGTCGAGGCTGTGGTATCTATTACAACTTCCTGCAGCCCGGCGGGTAATTTTACGGCCTTACGTGACTATCTGGAGTCATTTTCAACAGATTGGACAGAAAAGGCAATTAGTAAACAAACTCTGAAAATCATAGAGGAGGCCTTAGCCCAGCTGTGGGACAGTGTAGGAAGAGTTAAAAAAAAAAATGCCCTGCAGTGGGAACATTATAGGCTGATGATAATAATGATGATGAAGCAATGTTCAATATGTAACTATGGTTTATTTTCAGGTCTAAGGCCAGCTGAGTGTACTGTCTGCAACACCAGTTTCTATCATGAGGATTACCTAAAAGAACACATGCGGTTGCACACGGGAGAGACCCCATTCAAATGTCCTATATGTGGTAGAGGGTATGCCCAGAGAGGGAACATGAAGAGTCATCTCCGCATCCACAGGATATCAGAACTTGATGCCCTCACATTGAGTAAAATGAAACCAAATTACCTAAAACTACTAAAAGTGTGAGAAATAATTTTAGTCTAAATGCTAGTTTTGAAGTTGTTGTCAAAGATAATATTTTGTTCAGTGATTGGAGTTTCGAATGAAGACTACAAACTATTCAGTCCGTTCGTCAATTTTTGTCAGAGCTTATTTACTAAAAGATGTTTGTTAATAAGAAAAAAAAATATAATTTAGTGGTTCTGGAGGACCAACTTATTCTTTATTTTTAAAATATTTTTATATATACATAGAAACAGATTAGTGTTTGTTTAGTATTTCTCTCTATTTTCTACACAAGTTGAATTTGATGCTAATAATTATCACTTGTATTTAATGCAGAATTTCTCATTAAATTTACATAGTTAATACAAAATCATTATTTTTATTCTAATAGGTTGGGGAAAAAGTTTCTTCGCATTTTTTAAGAAAAATCAAAACATTTTTTTAATATAGTTTATTTACATTTAACTAAAGTATGTAGGTACCATTTTGTTCGATAATTTTTTTCCATTTTGTAGGTCATGGTCATGGTCCAAATTTTCTATAGCAATGGGACCATGTCCCATTGCTATAGAAATTTTGGGACTTCTGATCAAAATACCGCGGCAAGTGGTTTTGGCAGTCCTCTCGTGATGTTAACCTGACACTGCCTAAAGAATTCTGAAGAGACCGAAACAGGTGGAAATCTGAAGGTGCAAGGTTAGGACTATACGGCGGATGCATTAACACCTCCCAACCAACTAAGTGGCTAAAGATGTGTGAGGTCTAGCGTTATCATGATGAAAAACCACACCCCTTCTGTTGATTAATTCCGGCCGCTTTCTCTCAACTTCCTGCTTTAATCTCATCAGTTGTTCGCAGTAGAGTTCAGAATCAACGGTCCTGCCTGGTGGTAACAGCTCATAATGAATAATGCCCTTCCAATCCCACCACACACACAGCATCACCTTGTTGCGAGTTAAAGGTTTCGCCACAGTCTGTGAAGCCTGACCGGCCTTTGACCACGACCTTTTTCGCACGTTCTTGTCGTACGTGATCCACTTTTCATCACCAGTTAGCAGCTTCTTCAAAAATGGTTCGGTTTCATTACGTCGTAATAAGGAATCACAAATGAGTACACGGTTCATTAGGTTTCTTTCAGTGAACTCGTGAGGTAACAAAATATCGAGCTTTTTTTGTGTACCCAGTTTTTTTCAAATACGCCAAAACTGTTATTGTGGTCAATTCTAGTTCTTCAGCTACGTCGTAACTACTGATATAGATCTTGCTCCACTTTTTCAAAAAATGGCATCCATTTTATCTTTAATAGGGCGACCAGAGCGACGTGCATCTTTGACATCAAAATTTCCGGATTGAAAACGCTTAAATCAAATTTATGCTACCCTCACAGACACTGCACTAGGCCCATAAACATCGCATTTTTTTTTCGCGGCTTGTGTTGCATTTTTACCTTTTTTGTAGTTAAATTTTAAAATGTAGGTATCGAATTTCTTCATTAGATTCACTCATCTTAACGGTACGAAAAACAAATAAAAATCACACATTTTCCTAATTTGAATTTGGAATTATGTTCTTTAAAATTTAAACTTTCCATGATACCAAAACCAGCCAGATACAAATAGTATAAAGAGATTTTATTACAAGTTCATACACAATATATAATGCGAAAAGACTTTTTCCCCAACCTAATATTAACTAAAGACACTTTGATGCATCAAAATGCATTAAAAAAAAACAGATTATTTACACATATTCATTATTGATTCATAAAGTTTATTATGAATGGTGAATGTGCCAGTGTGAAGGTGCTACTACTTTTTTGTAAGAAGAATGTTTGTTGGTTACTTTAAAATAATAATTATATCTATGTTCTTGTTTCAGAATAATTATGTGCCTAATTTTAAAATCGTTTATTAATACTTGTTAACACCTAATAATAATTAATGTTGCAGCTAAGTTGGTTGATATTTTATCATCATGATACGATTAAACTTTAAAATAGAAGCACTAAATAATATTAATTAGGTACCTGTTATTTGCATTATTAGAAATAATTGAAACCTTTAATAATGTTAGGACTTTTAATAATGTTTCTACTTAAAAAATATTTTTTAAATGATGTAGAATATTAGTGCAATAAACTGCAAGAGGGTTGTTTTCTGTTAAATTTTAGAGAATACTAAGAAAGAAAAGTATGTATGTTTTCATTTTATTGAAAATATAATTTAAATAATTATTTTTAGTTTTATTTTGTAATACAATCACATTTAAATATTTTTCTTTTAACAACAATTAAATTATATTGTGATATCGGCTGGCGCCAGTTCTGCTCCTATCAGATAACCTGAAAAAGAAGAATAGGTGTTAGAAGATTTTTGTATGCGACCTGGCCGGCCTAGAAAACCTCTATCAATCAGGTATTGGTTTTTTTTTCGAGCTGGTATTGGTTTAGGTATTGGTTTTTTTTGGCTTTTTTTCGAGCTTAGAATTTGACATTTAAATTCCGTCATAAAAAGAATTGTTAAAATTTATGTAACCTATGTCACCCGCGCTATTTTTACGAAACTATTGACACCTCATTTATTAAAATACGTTCAGTAGTCTAGGCGCTACGGTGGAACATACATACATAGACTGCCAAAATCATTAACCTTCCTTTTGGCTCCGTAGTCGGGTAATAAGGTACCTACCTAACTAAATATTACTTAAGAAATATTTTCGTTAAATGACTTATCTCTAAATAAACGGTTATTAGATTGCATGGTATTAAAAATGCGAAATCGTAAAATAAATAGTTTATGTAAAACGAAAGAAACTCCTGTCTATATCGTTCCTCGATGAAAATAGGCATCCAAATAACAATATCCAACCATCGTTTAAAACTCAAAATAAAAACTTTTAAATAGAAATTGTGAATTCGTTAATAGTGCAGCGCTGCGGTTCTTACGATTAGGAGCGCCCTTGCTCAAGAGTCGGCGAGGACTACCTCGAAGTGCGGGGTGAGGTGCGGTATTCAATATGAGCGCGGGGAAGGGAGTGTCCCTTCTGTACGACTATTATGTATTCTGTGCTTTCGCATAATTAGAATATTAGTAAATCAACAATTTGCGGGTAATTAATAGTAGTATTAGTAATTTAGTACGTACTCTTTCAAAGATGACGATATTTCTTTAAAACACTTCAGTTTCTCCTCTTCAATACTTGTCAAATAGTTTATTTTGTTCATCTCCATTTCTTTCAGTCTTAATTCTTCTCCTTTCAGTTTCAACTCGATTGCTCTCAGTCTTAACTCTTCAGTCTTCTGGTGAACTCTTTCTTTTTCTATTTTTAATGTTGTTCTTACTTTATATTCTTCTAAGGAAATTTTTCTTTTTTTGAATGGTTTTTCTGAAGCTGTAAAAAAAATTGCTTGAGGAATCTTTACAATGTATAAGTAAGCTATATAACAGCCTAAAAATCTGTTACTGGGTCGTAGCCGATAGGCCTACTCTCTGTGATCTTTGAGAGGAAGTCGACTTCTGACTTCTTCAGACCACGTGGGCCCGAATGGCGGAGGGTAGGTGGTGGTGTGTGAAATGTCTATGAATTTATAGTTTTAGGACATGCCGGTTTCCTCAAATTACGCGGCTTTTGTGGAGCAGTGGTGATGAAATAAAATAATGATACTACGTGCCCACCTCGGTTCGAACTACACAAAGCTAAAACACGGTAGTTCGGGGGACTGGGATCTGCCTCTATAGTATTTTCAAATAGATTTTAATTTTCTCGCGGATAGCGCCAAATGTGAACTCTGCCAATTCAGGGTACATGATAGTTCAAAGCATTTGGGCATTATTTCAAATAAATCAGAAAGTTGTGTTAATTCCAAAGTGTGATGTAACAAAACTTGTATGTATTTATTTTATATCAGATCTTCGGCTACCAGATGGTAAAAGTAAAGATTGTGAGAACAATGTACCCAAAAGTGTAATGTTTTACCTCTTGATTTAACTTTAGACCCATAATCTGATGATTCATCTGGTTCTTCCTCTTCTTCTAATCCGTTATCTGAAATCAAGAAATTTTCAACATGAATGGAGTTTCTTTGCCATTTTTAATAGAGATCTACGCTTTGTAATGGGCAACTACAGTACATTCAGTTATTATGCCTTGTGACTGGGACTGTAGCTTCTTTTTATTGCTTCGAGAGTTCAAAACTGCCTACTGTAGTGTAGGTACCTGAAATGTATACTTTTGATATTTTGATGCTAGGGCTAAGCGTATGCTGAGACGCAGGGCAGATTCACCTGCATCTCAGCACAGGCCTTTTTTTTTAGGGTAGGAAATCATCAAATGACTCCTCCCGCTCTGGGCGAAGCGAAAGCGGAAGTGTCAGACTTCTACTGACTAAAAACTATCCATGTCCCTTCTTAGCCCTTTGCGTCCGGGGCCGAGGTATCTCTTTCGAATAACCCGCAGCCCCGGTGTCTCATCATACGTTTAGCCTAACTTGGACCTTCGGACGAATATCTGTGCCCTCATGCATGCGTACCTATATAATGCAGAGATTCATTTTGTTTTCCCGCAAACATGGTGGATGCAGGGTCAAATCAAAGCGGTGAGCGAAAATTCAAAGATTTTGTGTATATCAACATCTACATAACATAACGCCTGTAACCACCGAAGTGGTAGGCAGAGGTGTACCTAATAGTACACCCACATTTCGGTAGTTATAGGTACCTATTTAAGTCCCATGTAATAGGGGGCGAGCCATTTCAATATCAATATTAATGACGATAAAATAAAACTAAAATACCTAAGTAACACATTTTCTAAACTCAAAATTTCAGACACCTTTAAATTATGGTACTCACAGGCTAATTTAACAAGGTCTTATTAAATAAAGTGGCGAAACTTCACAGAGTTGATGATCATGGTGCCTAGCAGCAAAAATTGGTTTCCTTATTTTGAGTTGAGCTGTTGTAATACAGAAAATACAAACTAAACAACACTATAAAATTATTTTTTTATTTATTTTAATACAGACTTACCTAGTTTCAATAATTACAAGATGAAGGTCAGTTCAGTAGACAGTCAACGCTCTACTGAACTACCTCAATCCCCAAAATAATTCCTCCATGAAAACTAGTTACGTACAAGGACAAATCATTCCTTCATCGAAACCTTAACAATAAACTCTTTGTACGTAACCATTGTACACAACCGTGGTTTCGTACAAAGACAAATATATCCTCCATCGAAACTAGTTACGTACAAGGACAAATCATTCCTTCATCGAAACCAGTTACGAAACTACGGTTTCGTAGACGGCCGAAACCGTTCATTACGAAGATTCCGAATCTATAAATAACAAAATTTTTCAAAAATCCTTCCTTACTGCGTTTCTAATCAGCACGTAAAGTCAGCAGCACTAATATGCATGCACTTAGCAAAATCCACATTTGTACTAAGTTTGTAAAAACATTAATTAATATGTCTACTACTGACCTATGTTTTGCTACACAAAGTCGCTGCAAGTTAGAACTACATATTAGTGCTTGTGACTATAATTATGGTCTCCAAATATGTAGTTACTTAAAAATGCGATATTTTTCTATTTTGCTTGATAGTTGAAATCACTGTATAATGTTCACCTTGTAAAATATCATCAACATCACAGAATTTACTCTCAATCCTATCAAAGCAGTCTATTGACTTATGTTCTTCTTCGTCTACCCCAATTTCAGAAGCTGTTTTGCCTTGAGAGAGTAGATCTCCATCGCCAAAGTCACTATTTAAGAATTCTACTTGAAATTCATCTGTTGATTCTGGTACCTCCTCTTTGCTTACAACCTGTAAATTAAAAACACTTGCATAATCTATTTTTAAGGGCTGGAGAATATTTAGAGGGCGGCACCAGGGTGCAATGAAATAAGAGGGTTGCATTGATGACTACAGCTCTGTAAAGCCATATTTGTTTTTTTTATTGGCCTGCACTGTCCCACTGCTGGTCAAAGGCCTCCCCCAATTTCTTCCAAGAGCTCTTTTCCTGTGCCGCCCATATTTATAAAACCTGGCGCTGACCTGCAAATTGTAAAAACTAAAAAAAAAAAATTTCATAGGCCACCTTGAAACATACAACGCAAAACATAGATGTATTACATACTAAAAATTATCTATGATGCATTTATGGGTTTGGGATGATGTACTGCATAGATTGTATGATAAACATTTATGCATTGATGGGAGAGGAAGTCCATAGAAAAGATGGATGGATAGTGTGAATGATATGAAAGAGAACGGAGTAAATGATGCCATGGTGTCTGACTGTCTGTCGGGAAAATGCAAGAGCAAAAAGTTTTGCCCCAACCCCAAATAGAATGGGATAAGGTCAGGAAGATGATGATGATTTAATGGTTAGTGTTGTTCTCACACAACCTGAGAGAGCAATATTGTCAACTTGTTATAGCTAAATAGGCATATTGTTACCATTTCCAAAGTTAAAGCATCCTCCTTGTCACCAATAGGGTAGTTTATTAACTTAAGAAGCCTTAGTTCTAAGTTGGTTAGTTTAGGTGTTGGTTGTTCAATGGAATAGCTCTTTCTGCTTAGTAATATGTTGGCTTTTTTCTTTGTTTTGTTCTTCCAGTCAGCCCACATCTGCAAATGGAAATATTTTATCAATTAGTACTTAGAAAAATAATTAATAGAACATATTTAATAATATTATAGCTAGTCCTCAAAACTCAAATTGCTGATGTAGGTCACACGGCTGCCAAGCTGAAATGGAACTGGGCTGGCCACATCTGCCGCATGCCGGAGGAGCTGCGGGCCAAAGCAACCCCACAATGGGTCCCAAACATCAGCAAACTACAGTGCGGCAGGCCCAGAAGGAGATGGCGGGACGAAATGGATTCTTTTTGCAGGGATTGGTAAACCGGAGCACTGGAGAAGGGTAAGTGGAAATAGGAAAGGGAGGCCTTTGCCCTGCAGTGGGACACAAATGGCTGATATAAATATTAGATAGCCCATATTGTCCCACAAAGGTCAAAGGCCCCTGTCATGTACATGATTGTAGTTTGTTAGCATTGGAATGTGTATACTATTGAGGGTACTTGTTTTTCTTGTTGACCATATAAGATGAACTAAGTTGGGGGTAGGTTTGAATCTACACATTGTGTCAGGCTACCTAGCTGAATAAACATGCAGTTACCTAATTTCGTGTTTTAATCATATTTCTGGACATAATAGCCCCTATTCCTTCCAACTGTTGTGAATAAAGTGCAACTAATTCTCAAGAAAGACGTTTGTTCCACCACCTCTTTTGTGGTTGAATTGGTAGATGTCACATATCTTCGAATTTTTGGTTCTAAGATATGCCGGTTTCCTCACGATGTTTTCCTTCACCGTTTCAAGAGCAGTGGCACATGATGAAATAAATTACACAAAGTAATGAACACAGGCACCTGCCTGTGTTCATTACTTTGTGTAATTTCCTGCCTGGGTTCGAACCCACAAACAACTGTTCGTAAATCGGGGCCACCACCACTGGGCCACCACTGCTCACAAAACAATATACACTAACACCTTGGAAGTATATATTGTTATGGTGCAATAAATATTTTGAATTTGAATTTTCCAGAGGCCAGAATCATCAGTTTGTGCAACATTTTTCATTTATGCTCCACTCCTTTTGGACCTAGCGTGATGTTATATAGCCTAAAGCCTTCCTCGATAAATGGACATTCCAACACAAAGAATTTTTCAATTCCAACCCAGCAGATCCTGAGATCTTAGCGTACGTACAAACAAACAAACAAACAAACTCTTTAGCTTTATAATATTAGTATAGATTTAACATTTCATCACGCCTGTAATCTCTGAAGTGAAGTGTTTGTGGTACCTACATATTATTAAAGTTTAACTTCTTTCGAAACAATGTAATTCAATCAATCTCAAACTTCATAGATTCTTCATGGCATTGTTATTGCTCTACCTAAGTGATTCTGTTATAAAATAGGCTTACTTTACACCATTTCCAAGTATTTTTATAAACACCACCATCGACGGCATTCATTTGAAAAGCGATACGTCTCCAAAAGTTCTGCTTATTTGTATTGGTGTAAATTACTCTGCCATTAACCAGTACACCATCCTCGCTAAGCAGGTCTAGTAATTTCTTCATCTGACCTTGGCTAACACGACTCATGCTTATAATAATTACTTTTTTTTGGATTTAAATTAGACAGTACAAAATTATGATTATAAAGCAGAATTAAATCTTTGACTGCATAGCCTAGAGTTATAATACCACTGTAATAATTTTATTAAAATTTTGTTATCAACAGCGGCACTTAGATATTTTGTTTTGAATTAATTAGAATAGTCCTAATCAATGCGAGTAAGAAAGATAGCTTTCTCAAAAAGCTGTTGTTTGTTTGCTTTCTGTGACGTCAAGTGAGGTGCCAAAGTGCCAAGCAGCCAAGAGAGTTGAAGAGAGAGCAATCACAGACTCTATAGAGAACAGAGAGCAATATTCAAGAGTTTGTCAGTTACTCAGTTGTCTGTAATTTATTTCTCATCTGTGCGTTTATCATAGAGTATAGTAAGTATGCGTATAGTATTTTTTTAGTTGTGTAAGGCATGGACTTAGTATATACAAGCTGGACTGAATACTAAACATTTCAACAAGGCGCGTCCCCACTAGGGCCACGCGTCCGAGACTCGTAGGTGTAGTGGTGTTCAAAGTTGCTTTAAGGCAATCACTTGCTTAATGCTTAATGATTTATATTTTAAGCTTTTTTATATGTGTAGCATTACCTTTTTAAATCATTTTTGTGATCTGGCAACACCTTTCACGATTCCTGGCAACCAAGCCTGCGACGCGCGAAGTCAAGGACAGTGGAGTACGATTCGTGCGCGCTTTGAACACGTCATCCGCGAAACGCTCGTTTAACAATATTCCATAATTTACTGTTTAACCCCTGTTTGTTTATTTGTTTTACCTATAGTTCTGTGTTTTACTCTTTTACAATATAATTTTACTAATTTAACGTACGTGACTCATTTAAAATAGCCCAAAAACCAACCCTGAGAAAACTCTCCCTTACATATAATATAATATAATAATATAATAATAATATTCCACAACTATCGCACAACGCCATCTAGTCCCAAGCTAAGCAGAGCTTGTGTTATGGGTACTAGACAACTGATAAACATACTTATATATTTCTAAATACATACATATTATAGATAAATTACACCCAGACACAATATAACAAATGATCGTGCTCATCACACAAACATTTGTCCTGGGTGGGAATCGAACCCACGACCTCCGGCATAGCAGTTAGGGGCACTAACCACTAGACCAACAGGCCAGTCAATATGTTTTATTAAAGCACGTGATTTTTAAACGCGTAGGCATATCATGATGCCACTCACCGCGCTTGCTTTAAGTCAAGTGACTTAAAGCAAGCGCAGTGAGTGGCAGCATGCTATAAAAGAATATTACATCGCGTTTATGAATTACGATAAAACAGAACCGTTACAAATACAATGAACTTTCCTTCATACTTTTCAGGCATAAGACTGTCTATAATTGAACAAATGTTATTATGAAATAAAATAAGTTAGTATTTAAAGCAATTATAGGCGTATTTACACTAAAAATGCACGAAGCAAAACTGTAACTATATTACGTATTTCTTTACGTGAGCGGCCCGAGATCGCAAAATCGTCCGCGGTGCTTATAACGATTACGCACACAACCGGAAATGCTAGCATGCGACGAAAGCCCGGCGCCCGCCCCGCCCGGCCCCTGCTTTATGCTTATTCATTGCTTCTTGCTTTTCGCGCGACCGACAGAGACAGAGAGTGCGATGTAAAAGCAATAAGCAAATAGCAACTTGTGGGAGCCACGATAGCATTTGCTGTATGATATGTGTATTATGCACGGTGCTTTATTTTGCTATATGATATATTAACCACCACTGCGTAGGTGTGGACATGTGGAAGGCCAAGAGCCGCGTGGCCTAATAGGAACGTTTCACTACAAAATAAATAATACTTGACAAAAGTAAACCTACAAAAGCTTTGATTTTGAAAAAGTCACCGATTCAATGCGCAGTTTTGCATGCTCGTCAAAATTCCGACGCTCCTTTAAGGCACAAATATCAGTTACACAATTACAGTTGTAATCAGATTCATATTTCCAAATTTTTCCGGACCATGGTTTAGGGAAAAAGAAATTTTCGAATAACCGTTTGCTGTTTCTACCAATTTTATTATTGATTCAGGCAGAGAATCATTCGTATAGTTGCCTCCTTCATCCTTGAATTAGACGAGGATGAAGAACGAAAGCCTGTATCTAGCTTAACCGGATGTAACTGTAATGTAACCTAATGTAAACAGGAAATCATAATTTCATTTCGTCGCTGTCCAGTGTCCATGATGAATTGATGACATTAGACCTGTGGTAGTCAACGCACGATTCCTTTGATATTTGATCGCGGACACAGGCCAACGATCCAGCGTTGGCGTTCGCTAAGCTGTGGAGACAGGCCCAACGAAACCCATGAATTGGGCCGGTGTGTATATACACAGCATTAAGTTCATTTTTAACTGACTTCCAAAAAGGAGGTTCTCAATTCGAAATTTATTTTTGTATTCGAAACAGTATACTCCCGAGGTGGTCCTATTCACCAAGTCAGGATCTGATGATGAAAACACTAAGAAATCGAGGGCAGCCCTCGAACTAAATAAGCACACATTTCGTTTGTATATATTATTCACTATATAAATTCATTCACTTCGCTGTCACTGGGAAGAGTGCCAAGAAGGCTGGTAGTATTGCCACGTTGGATAGTAATGCAATTCTTAGGCCAAAAAGTAAGGCAGCCCTCTGGTTGCTTTTCTTCGTGTGGGTTTTTGTGGCGTATTGTGATATACACACATCAAAAGTGTCTAGGGATCAACATATTCACTTTTAAAAATCCAAATTCACTTTTAACCCCTTACTGCATTGCGTACCATATTTGCACACCAAAGTATTCGTCCTAAAATTCAAATTTTATTCAAGTTTGAATGCTGGCAACACTAAAGATCATAGACAAGATGTATACTTTGACGTTTAGTGACGGGGAAATGTTGGCAGCCTTGATAGAAAAAGTTTGAAGTCAGTTTGAACTGGAACGGACACAGAAGGTGAGTAGCTCTGTATTTGAACCCAAATTTCTCGAAATCCTGTGAATATTTAAGGCTTGCATAATTTTATTCGAATAAAACTGTCTTTTAAGAGGCTATAAATTGAAAAAACTACCCCAAATCCTTATAGATTGAAAATTTATACTGCAATATTGTTGTGTGCATATCTGGGATCTCATGAAGAGTTGACATAATTGTACGGTTCATTTATGGGACCATATGCAGATAGCGGTGAATTTGCTATTGTTCATATATGACACGATATGCAATAATACAAAGTGTAACGGAAATGGGATATCAACCCAGAAAGAAGTGAATGTATCAACCCTCAAGGAGGTGAAGAAGGTGGTTTGATGCCCCATTTCCGTAACGCGTATTTAAGCGTGGATTCAATTTCATAGGCCACCCTCATAACAACTCACAAGCTTTAGGTTTGTTTATGTTGCTTGGTGTTTGCTTACTATGTTTATTATGCTTCTAACAGATTTCGCTCGTAGCTTGCTGTTGAAAGAAAAATGAACTATCATTCTGAGGATATACCGTCTGGCAGCGACGACGAAGGTCTTTCTGGCGACGACGATGACGAGTACCATCCAGTGGAAGATCCGTTGGGATGTTATGAAATTGAGGAAGAATCTGACAACAGCGACGATGATTCACGACGATTAAGTAAAGAGGCTATGTTACGACAATTGAATTGTTTTATTTCCCGGAAACTTCAGCGCAGCAAGCTGCACTAACCACCACTGTGCCATACAGACCATTTTACACCATTAACCATGATTGCATGTCGTCCCATATTTGGTATAAACAATATTATTTAATGTAATGTATAACGTACCATATATGCACATTTTTTATTTCGTTAATAATAATATCAAAAAGGGGGCTATGTTTTTTTTTATTATTTTTTATGGGATCCCTAGACTCAAAACTACAACATATATTTTTTCCATAAAGATGCAAAATTCCATGCAGTAAGGGGTTAAAAGGAAAGTACGTTCCCACTATTTAAATCAGACCAAATAGCTATTTTACAAGTTAGTCATGGTAATTACCAGTTATGTTTTATTTTGGTATTTGTTGCAATATTTATTAGTTTATGTTATTTTTATATGTGTATTAGTATTAATATAAGTAATATATTTTAATTGATATTGTTTTTTTTTTTTTTTTTTTCTAGTTAGTTTGTAGCCTACCACAATATTGTCTTGTTTGACCCTAAGGTTGACTGGTAGAGAATGCCTTGTGGCATTAAGTCCGCCTATGTATCACTATTGTGCATAAAGTTTAAATAAATAAATAAACATATATTTTTGCAATAACTTTTCTCCTGATTGATATTAATTAAAATTTTCTTTAAGGATTCATCAAATAAAGTGTTTTCGTTTGTCACAGTAACGATAAATCAAGTCACCTTTGCATTAATGAAGAAATTTGCCATTTTCCTAATAAAGGGATTTTTGACATTTGAACCACTAACATTAAAGTTCGAAAAAAAGACTAAAATAACAGTTTTCTTTAAAATTTTATTGGGTAACTTAAACAATTAATAATCCGTGTTTCTACCGCAAACACTAACAACACAAGAACATCGGTTTGGCATACTCAAAATGAGTTCATCCAAATCACGCTGTGGAATGGCCGCCCATGTTCGTTGCAACAACAAAAAAAGGTCTTCTTGCGACTGGATACCCTCCATATTCGGCAGAGCTCTTTTCTGTAGCATATCCCATGCATGCTCAATCGGGTTCAAGTCTGGCGACTGAGCAGGCCAGGGCAGGACATTGATGTTAGCTGCGGCGAGAGTCTGTCTTACAACTCTTGTGGTGTGCGGTCGTGCATTATCATGCATTAACTGAAATAAGGGACCGATTTGCACTTGTAGAGGAACGATGACGTCTGATACAATCGTCTCAGCATAAATTTGAGCATTGAGGTTGCCTCTGATCCAAATCAACTCAGTTCTTCCGCCGATCCAAATACCCGCCCATACCATGATGGTTCCACCACTATAAGGATGGACTTCCTGGCAGGATTTTAATCGCTGTTGGCGTCCAGGGGTTCTCCAGTGTCGTATACGTATTGTATCCGGTCTCATACCAAAACGAGACTCATCAGAAAAGCACACGAAACGCCATTGTTCTTCTGCCCAATTTCTGTGTTCAAGAGCCCATTGATATCGAATCCTACGATTGTGCATTGCTATAGGTGGTACCCGTAGCGGTCTTCGGGAATGAAGGTTCACTTCATGCAAGCGGTTTCTGACTGTTTGGTCGCTAATTAAGTTCCCTGAAGAGTGATGAAGCCTCACGGCTAACATCATGGCGGTTATTGTTGGAGCTCTTCGAGTTAAGATTTGAATGTATCGGTCTTGTCTCCGTGTGGTGCAGCGATACCGTCCTCCATGGCGCTCAGCCACGGTACCAGTGCTTCGGTAACGTGTCCAAAGTCGACTGATAACACTCTGACTTGTATTCAGAGCTAAAGCCACAGTACGTTGCCGGGAACCAGCTTCTATCATTCCCACGGCTCTGAGCATTTCTTCCCTGCTTAAATGACGTCGCCGCTCCATAATAACGTTGGTTTTAATCAGTAGTAGGGAAACAGTAGCACTAATAATGTCTTCAATGCGTTGTATGTTTTTATAGGGAAAATATTGACAGCTGATTTTCATCTTTTACTCGAATTTGATTCACAGTTCCTGATTCAAATTATGAAATGCACCAAAAAGGATCCATATAAATTTATAAAATCATAAATTTATTACAAAGCCACATCTCAATCTCAAGAAATCCGCATAAAAATGCTTGATCCCTAGACACTTTTGATGTGTGTATATGTTGTTCGCGACTCACTCACTTACTCCAGCGCTTTTTCCTCAATGACCATTTAGAAAAAAAAAAAAAAAACAAAAGTATTGACTACCAGAGCGTTTGCCTTGCTTGTCTTGTCAAAAAAATCATTATTATGCCAGTTTTTGGACAGGCTTTGTCACAGTTTTGTTTTGTGATAATCTGAATCTGACTAACTCTGACAGTTTACAGTTGGGCTCGGAAATAAATCTAACGGAAATTGCGATATCTCTTTGTTTCCGACGAAATATTCGTTGTTAGCAGTCGATCCTCAATGATCACCATGTTGAGTGTTAAAATTCATATAGCGATAAGCCTTTTTGGAGCCTTGTTAGGCTTTTCTGCGTTTATATGTTTTTGCCTTGTTTATGCAAACATTGAAGCCGGATTGTGGGCGCTTAATTCTGGTAAGTCAAGCCAAATACCTTTTTGTGCATATCGGACACTGGGTGGGGCGGATCCTTTGTGCAGGATCTGCCCCACCCACTGACCGATCACATAAATTCATAATATTACCATCATCATCCTAATAATAATATCACTGCAGAGGCGACAGTAAACAACACAAAAGAATGAGTTTCACATAATAGAAAAATAGATTAGAAAGCCTTTTAATGACCTTGGATTGTATTGAGATCCAAGGTCATTAAAACCTTGGGTCATTAAAATTCTAATCGTTGATATAGTCTTTAAAACTCTGATTTCTGTAAATCATTCTCCTCAATGTAATAATCTATTATTTCCTGTTAATATAATTTTTTTAATAAAAGGAAAATGTGTGAAATGTTTTGAGTACGAATGTAGAGGGGTATATGAGTAGTGGTTTTCCACTACTCATATACCCCAAAGAAACGATGGATGGATTGTGTAAACTTGTAAAGGAGGATATGGCAAGATATTATGTTCGTTGAGATGATGAGTAATAGAGAAGTTCCGATGAAGAAGACATTCTGTGCCGAACCCAAATGAATTGTGATAAGGGCAAGAGAATGACTGCTTCTCATTGTGGTTTGATAATAATAATAATATAATACTTAATAATAATGCTAACATTGTACCTCCATTCATAGAAAATCCTAAATTATAGAACAAAACACCCTTCTTTTTTTAAAGTGTGTTTTGTACTAGGAATTTCTGTTAATTGTAGGTGCGTTCAAAAACATTTAAACTTGCATATATAAATACCCAGACCCGAAACAACTATCTGTAGGCCAAACAAATATTTGTTCTGTGTGGGGATTGACCCTGCGACATGTAGCAGCAGTCAACTACTTTAGCCACTCCGTCAACCATGCCATCCGAAATTAAGTCCTTACTTAAAATTTACTAAATTCAATGGTATGCTAGCACAATTTAAATATTATTCCATTTCAATCTAGCCTTTTTTATCTGACTGCGTTGAGACCCAAAAGGAGAATTAAATATAAGAATTGACTTATTTTTTCCAGCCATGTATGCAGCACTGGCATTAATGCTGCATTGCCATTATTGGAAAGAGTCGCTACATGTGAACTTCTCAAGAAAGATGCTGCAATATCTTGGCGATTTTGGCATTGTCGGCTTCGTCTCAGGAGCAGCACTCACAATCTTCTATCTGTTCATGGAGATTTATTATAAAATTGGTAAGTATAAAAAGATCTTAAGTCAGTTTACGGTTCAACAAAAAAACAAGTAAAATAATGGTCTTGGTAGCGTCATTAACATTTCAAAAAGGTAAAAGAAAGTTGTTTTGATAATATTTGGCATTTTATGATATTTGTGCATCATAATTTGTCTAGCCTTTTCACAACTATGTTAGGGTCAACTTGCTTCAAAAACCCGAGTGAGAGTTATTATTAAGCCACAAGCTCTTCCAGATAATATTTGAGTGTAACAAATCACAATGGGTAAATAACCCCTATGGAGGGAAATCCTATCCTATAATACTTTGAAGAAGTGACTTAAACATCCAATCATTTCTATCATTATTGTAATCAAGGAATGACACAAAACCAGCATGCCTGAAAGATATTGATCAACGTCATGTAAAGCCAAGTCAGAAGCCCATGGGCAGTATAAAAATCTGACACCAGCTTAGGTACTGCCCTTATCACTATTCTCTACATACATTTAAAACATAGCATTTTGTTATTGTTATAATTTCTTGATAGCATTATTTATCACAATGTGTACACAGTTGGGTATGCTGTTTTGGTTCACTAAGTGCAAGACCTGCATGTTGTTTTTGCATAATATCATGTTTACCTACTTCATGTTGATGCACTTACAGAATTTGAATATTAATTCAATAATGTGCATAACATTGCATGATTATACAAGGTTACAGGGACACAAAGGTAATATTTATAAGTCAGCTTGTTTCATACAGTTTGACTGTCATTAAGTATTGCTGTTATGTACAAAAAAGCTGTTTAAAAAAAAACAATGATAGTATTAAATGTGTAAGCCCACTGCCCACACACGCTTTACGACTGAAATGGAAATGGGCAGGTCATATTTCGAGATATAGAGATCAGAGGTGGACATTAAAAACAATGAAGTGGTCTGGACCCAGAGGCAAGAGGAACAGGGGCAGACCACGCAAGAGATGGGCAGACGATATCATTGAAGTAGCTGGTCCGAGCTGGATGGAGTTGGCCCAAAACAGGAAAAATTGGCACGGGATGGAGGAGGCTTTTACCCAAAAGGGATCCATATCCAAATAAAATATAAAACTATTAATTTGTATAAACATTTTGCAAAGAAAAATATGGAATAAATGAGCTTTATTATTATATTATTATTTCCTTTATTTAACTTTATACATATAAATTATATTTTTAAATATTCCTATACAAAATAATATAAAAAACATTTAGAAATATAAAAAATAGTAGCCCATCGGTATCGGGAACAGGGTCCAAGCTACCGGCAGTCAGGGCTCCAGAGAAAGGAACCTCCTAGCAATGCGAGCCGTGTCCAGGAGTACCGCTCTCTGTATCAAGCCCCTGATCCAGCTGCTCCTCAGATGTTGGTCAAGGCTCTTGGCAATTAAGCCATTGGCTGAAACGACTATCGGCATCAATGATCGCTGAGTTCACTCCCCACATGTCGACAACCTCGCGAGCCAAGTCAAGATATTTGATTTGTTTATCTTTCTCAGCTTTCACGAGGTTCACGTCATGCGGGACCGTTATGTCAACAATCATTGCGCGCCGCTCTGATCGATCCACCACCACTATATCAGGCTTATTGGCTACAATAGTCCTGTCAGTGATGATGGATTGATCCCAGTACAATGTGATACTGCCATTTTCGAGAACTGGGTCGGGCACATACCTGTAGTACGGCACTTCCGATTCCACAAGGCTGTATTTTAGAGCAAGTTGCTGATGGATAATCCTGGCTACAAGGTTGTGTCTATGCAAGTACTCTCCGTTAGCTAGACGAGAACACCCAGAGATAATATATTATGACGGATTGATTCGCCCGGACGGTGGCATGCCCGACATATGTCAACCGTGCCGTCCTTAACAATAAATCTCCGGTAGTTATTTGTCATTATAACTTCATCCATAATTGCACAAACAAAACCTTCGGTTTCTCCAAAGAGTTCTCCGGATCGTAGCCAGGCTACGGACGCTAGGAAGTCTACGTCATGCCCATGTAGGGCCCGGAAAAAGCGTCCGTGAAGCTCCTTACTCTTCCATAACTCCATGCGGTCGTTAGTGTCAAGCACTACAGGCTTGCGCCAGTTCTCTTTAGCCAAGGAGAGCGGAGTAAGGCCCTTGTCTACCGCGACAACATCTCGATGCATCCCCACGTCGGCCTCCAGATATATATACCATATCTCACGATTGTGGAGAGTCTTAGCATTTAAAAACCACCAATATTCAAATACTCTCCAACAGTGCCTCAGTCCTTCAATCCTTAAAGAGTAATCAGATAACGTCGAGACTGATACTAGAATGCCATAATGCCCTAGAACGAATCACGGCACTAAACCATAACACGGTAACACTACAATGGATCAAAGGTCACAGTGGATCACTTGGGAACGATGCGGCTGATGAACTTGCCAGAAGAGGATCCAACACAAAACCCTGCGGTCCCGAGCCCATTGTGCCCATTCCTTTCAAGCAGCTAAGAAGCTGGTTAAAGGAACACTCGAATGCAAGCGGAGAAATGGTGGACCTCGGCACCAGGATGTAGGCAATCCAAGGAAGCTATGCCATCCCTGGACACAAAGCTGACCAGGCGCCTACTGCGCCTGGACAGAGATAGCCTACGACTGGTGGCGGGGACCATCACTGGACACTATTCACTGAATAAACACTTCTGTACCCTAGGAATCACTGACAGTACCCTGTGCAGAGCATGCATGGAGGCGGAGGAAACGGTGGCACGTGCTCCTCGAGTGCACTGGCTTTACCAAGATTCGCGAGGAGACCCTGGGAACACCAAGATCCGTTGCGGATGCCCTGAGAAGACCGGGAAGCTTGGTTTGCTTCTGGAGGGAGGTGGGCTGGTTGGAGTAAATGGCCACCACGGCTCACGCACAATGGTCCACTTTAAGGATTAAGTGCGGAAACCAAAACCCCATGATAGAATATTCTATGTTCAGGACGATGATGTATTGGATAGATGTATAAGCGTTTAAGATTATGTGTCCCTTCCATCCTGTATAAATCAATGTCTGAATAAGCATACGTGCCATAAAAATATTGTAATTTAAAAGTATTTTCCTGATGGGTAGGCATAAGCAGCATACACATTTCGCCAGATAGAAGTCTCTTGTAAATCTTGTAATAGGCGACGATAATATTTTGGAAAGAGTGCCACGCCCAGCGAAAAGTAAATCTTCGCGTATTTAACTCTTGTCATCACCAGTTTATTAACACATTTCAAATAAAATGCATCAGGACAAAATTGCGAAAACCACGACACACGACTTTTGTTTCGGTAAATAAAATATGATCAGATATTTCGCTATTTACAGGATTGTCGGCGTTGACATTTATTTTTTGTTATGACGATAATGGACTTGCCTGATCGTATTATTAAAGTTATCGGTTGACTACTATCCCTGCACTGGTTTCTTCTTAACCTTTCATATGCCGAGTTTATATACACAATTAAAAACCAATTGTGTCTCGCGTAGATCTACGTTCCACACGAAAGGTACAGAGTACCCTCCGGTCGAAAATCTGATAAACCTGGCAATCATACACACTGCTTCTTTGTCTTTATCGTGTCGTTACTACCTTACCCGGTTTCGCTTGGATTTGGCTTTACATGCCGTCAAGAAATATCTCACAGACATGCTGGCTTCCTTACGATGTTTTGCTACACCGAAACAAGTTACGAATCAGTTAAACATACATTAAATATTCCATGTTTTTTCTTCTAGATTTTATGCCGATCGAGACCAGCCTCGTCATCCGCATCGTTTGGTCGTTCATGATGATGAAGTGGGGCCTTCTGCTATACCTGGTCACCAAGAAGTACCTAAAGACTTACAACGATCACCAGCTCTTCTCCGAAAACCCTCACATTGAGGAGACGTAAATATTTAATTGATTGTTAGCTAATTGCTTTTGGGCCTGTTTCACAATCTCCCAATAAAATTACTTGATTTGTCAATGTAAAGTTCCGCCTCACGCTCTGTTCAGCCGCACAGCGGTAAATCCCGCGCGGGATTCGGGACGGAACAGCCGCGCCGATTGTTTTTATGGTTATGTGGTGACCAGGTCACTAACTATTTACACCTTTTTTATTTACACTGGACATTGTGAACGGGCCCTGTCTGAGTGGTATTGTTGGTTTACTTATGTTGTCAAAATTGAAGCTGTAGGATTATCACGGTCACAAGGGGGCGAAGCTTGGGTATGAATTGCTGTAGCTAAGTATATAATAATGAAGTAAGTATGTCTAAAGTACTACAAAGGGGTTGAGTTTCATTCCTTTTTGTCACTGAAAACCTGATACAAGACGGAGTACCAGCCGAACTCGAAGAAGATGAAACTACAAGGACAGTATAAAAAGGAGTGACCTCTGGTTAGTTTTAAAATCGATTACTTAAGTCATACGTGTGATAACAATTTAAAAACCGTACCTAAACATTAAATGATCTGAAATAAAAAACAAGTTCGAACAATGAATAGATCTTGCTAAAACCTTTAGAAAAAAAACCCTTGAAGGTAATGGAACCCTAAAGAATTTACCACTCTCCATCATCCAAATTCTCAAGTGTGGAGCTTTAGGAAAAGAGGCCTAATCTGGCTGCAAGGAAAGTGGACTGAATGAACGAAAAGGCTTTATGAAAAAAAAAAAGGTTTTGGTAGCTACTTTTTAGATTTTAATATTAATATTAGGACATATCAAAAATACTATTAGGTAAGTGAAACTTGGATTCTCACAACTTATATTTTCAGGTGTCACAAAATTATTTGCTTTAATTTTCATAGTTTTAATTTTCTTTGCAACCAACAAAACCACTTGGATATAACAATATTACTTATGTTATGATTGTGAATCTATATTATTATAATAATTCATATTCTTTGTGATATCTAGTGACCTTTTATTGACTGAATTTTGAAAAGAATTACGAATTTAGGCCAACCTTCGACTGAAATTTTCTATGTATTTATGGACAAATTTTGAGTTAATTTTAATTTATTAGAGAAAACCTACGAATTTAATTTTAGTTAAATAAATTTTACGATGGTGATATTCTTGTCTTGTTTGTTTTTACTTTTAATATTTTATGTGACTTATTATTAATTATATTTTCAGTCACCATTATTAATAACCAGAATAGAATTAGACATACATTGCTGGAATGACATTGAAACAATTTGTATCCTATTTTTTTTACTGTATTATTTTTACCATTTGTAATTAATTACTTAACTAAATACTTAATTATTCTGTAACTGTTATAAACAAAAATACCAGTAATGTATTAAAAATAAAATAAAACATTTCGTAGAATGTAGGGTAGATAAATATTGTAAGTTTTAAATTAACAAGTGTAATGAGAATAGTTATATCTTCTTAAATAACGTTAACGTATATATACTAAATAAATAACGTGTATGTAGTACCTACTTATTCGATTAAATGTTAATATAATTTAATGTTATTATTTTGAGTAAAAATATTTAATATTATTATGTTATTGTTATATTTGTTGAAACAGTTAATTTAGTTTATACCTACTTAGTTAAGACAACTTCCTAGTGTTTAATATAAATAAGTTATACTTATATATGTGTCTATGCTATTAAAATGATTATTGTCAACCATAGATACGAAATAAAAAAAATGTCTTTATAAAAATAATCTTTGTATTTTATTCTTTAACTGATATAGGGCGACTGGTAATTAGTGACCGAAACTTACTTAAACACGTGATTGTACTCATGATGAGCTCAAACCTTTTGAACTTACTAAGTGAGTCTGCGCAGTGGTCTCATGGATGTGCACTCACATCCATGAGACCACTGCAGCTGTTTAATAAAAAAAAAAAAAAATAAAGACGAGGGATAGGTTAATTAGCACCAAGGACGGTTCTGCGAAGAGGAGGACGCAAGGGGGTTCTTTGAGCTCGTGGACTTTTCTTTGGCACCCGGAATTTGATCATGCTCAATAACTGTTGACAGTCTATTTTAAATCTCAGAATTATATACAAAAAAAGACGAATCCAGTACCTAAATCTCTCCTCTTCTGAAGTGATGTCATCTTGAAATGTAAAAGTCTCTCTTTACGTTCGATTCTTTTTCGATATCCCGGAAGAGTATGCTAAGTGCCATAGAAAACGTTTTTAAACTTTTAAACGTTTTTCCAATCTTAGTGAGTGGCGTAGTGAGGTCTCCATACAGTGCTGCAGTATTCCAACGAGCTAAGGACGAAACAATTATAAAGCAATTTTTTTGTCTTATTGCGTCTAAAACAAGTAACGTTTCTGATGATAAACCCAAGCATTCTTGAAACTTTTTTTCTAGTCTCAATGTGGGGTACAGATGTTAACTGTTTGTCGAATAGAACTCCCAAGTCTCTTATCTGTGCTACTTCCTGAACTAAGTTGCCACTAATGTAATAGACAGATCGTGCAGAATTCGTTTTTCTGGTGAACTTTACGTGGTAGCACTTGTTAATGTTTAGGCTCATACCATTTTCATCACCATTTAACTAACCTATCAATATCCCTCTGTAGGAGCTCGACATCATGATTTAAATCGTCGGCGTACAAGTAACACTCGGAAAATTTGAACTCATTGGCGTGATCATTACCAAATAAGTTAAATAAAACTGGGCCAACATAATTTCCTTGCGGGACACCAAATGTAACCTTGTAGGAGCTTGATTGCTAGCCATTGAGAGCAACAAAGAAGGAACGACCATCGAGATAGGAGTTAAACCAATTAAGGAGGGACCCAGTGATGCCGTAAACAGTTAAGAAGTATATCATGAGGGCGGGATCAAAGGCCCTACTAAAATCGGTATATATCGCGTCACCTTGTTTCCCAGAGTCAATAGCATGTATTAGGGTCTCCGTAAAAGTCACTAGGTTTGTGCACGTACATCTAGAGCTCACAAAGCCATGCTGGGAATCACTAAGTTAAAGCTTTAATTAAATGAGACTATGTAGGGACAAATCAAGGATTCAAAAACTTTGGCGAAGGTAGAAAACGAACTTCGCCAAAGTTTTTGAATCTAGGTCTGAGGTAGACAAAGATTAATCGTGTCTCGGCTCATTTTAAGTCATGCACCTTGATGAGAATTTTCAACCTAACTGGAGTCTGACTTTTTTTAAAATTGAATCAGAACTGGTGACCACCAGAAAAACCCGAAACAATGAAGCTCGACGTATAATAGTCCCAGAGAAACGATTTAACTGTCTTGGAACCCGCAATGAAATTAATCAGACCCTTTCAGTTCATGAACCGTGGTGGCCCAGCACAGAATTTGGGGAACATACTGCGTTTAATGTCTCGCTGTTGACCCGTTGTTTCTTGGTAATTTTAAACTAGCAACAGAACAAGCGATATCTTTCAGTCTGCTTCCATTGTCAAGTTTCACTAAAATGCAATCCGGTAATTCTCCTCTAAGTAGCTGACCCCTTTTTTTGAATGAGAAATCATCAAATGACTCCTCCCGCTCTGGGCGGAACAGAAGGGAGTGTCAGACTCTTACTGACTAAGACTCATCCGTGTTCCTTAATATGCCCTTTGCGTTCCAGGGCCGCGGTAACTCTGTCGAGCAAAGAACAATGTTCAAAAATATAAGTTTAAAAACTAAAACCCGACTACAAACCGCGGTCTTAAAAGTAGAAAACAAGAAAATATTCTTGTCTGATAAAAAGAAGTAGAAGTAAAATTATTGTAGAGGACCGCCGTAGTCGCTTGCTTGATACCTGATGCTCCTTCATGGCGTTTTCATTGATACAGAAGTCAGCTGCTGTTGCCGTTAGCAAGGTGGCATGCGACTACGACTGACCTCTAAAATAATTTTACTTTTATAATAGAAATATACAAAAATTCAATACTTATATGAATATCAGACAAGAATTATTTTCTTGTTTTCTACTTTTAAGACCGCGCTTTGTAGTCGGGTTTTAGTTTTTAAACTTATATTTTTATTTGAACTTTATTTTAGTGATATTTAATAAATCCGTTATGACTTCGTGATATAAATTCTACTGAATGTTGGTTTGCTTTTTGACCGCATTCTAAACGTGTTTTTGACTAAAACTATAATATTATATACATATTTGTAATGTGCTCACCAAGACCTCTCATTTGATACCAAACATGTTATAAACATAATATAATTTTTTTCGAGCTTAGAATTTGACATCTAAATTCCGTCATAAAAAGAATTGTTAAAATGTATATAGCCTATGTCACCGGGGCTATTCTTACGAATCTATTGACACCTCATTTATAAAATAATAAAAAGAAAATACGTTCAGTAGTCTAGGCGCTGCGGTGGAACATACATACCTACATAGACTGCCAAAATCATTACCCTTCCTTTTGGCTTCGCCGTAGTCGGGTAAAAACGTCCCCACCATTGTAGAAGCAATAGGTCGCAATAATAATTATGTTACCTACCACGATGCTTTTTAACCGACTTCCAAAAAGGAGGAGGTTCTCAATTCGTCTGTATGTTTTGTTATGTTTGTTATCGGATATCCCCGTAATTAATTAACCTATTTTCAAAATTATTTTTGTTTTTGAAAGACTATACTCTCGAGGTGGTCCCAATGTCACCAAGTCAGGATCTGATGATGGGATCCCAGGGAAATCGAGGGCAACTCTCAAATTTTATAGGCACTTGTGACGTTTTCCATACATTTTTTAAAGCTGTTTAAGTATTTGCGTCTGATCATCATAATATCATGTGGATTCACTGATGATGATGGAAAGTCCAACTCCTCAACGGTTAGGAGTTGAAAGATAATTCTTTCAAAATTATACATACATATGGCGCGATAATTGTATTCTTTCAGAGTATTAGGTTATCACTTCATGTTGATAAGCTGATGATGGAAAGTACAACTCCTTAACTCCGGTTAGGAGTTGGAGGATAATTCTTTAATAAAATATTATGAGGACGTATATTTGTATATGGTTGTATTGTATTCTTTCAGGTTATCTGGGTGAGCTGATTATGGAAGTTAAGTAGGTACTACTCCTCAATAGTTAGCAGTTGAAAGCAATAATAATGGAATCTTGAAGGTTGAGGGTTTGATTTCTTGGTTGAATGTTAAATGCGTAGTAAATATTTGTATAGGTAACCTGATAGGCAACTAAAAATGTAAAAATAATAAAACTTTTTTGCAAAAAAAAAACCAATTAAAAAACACAAAAAGGTGAAAATAACATAATCACAAAAAAAAAGAAAAATAAAACTTTAGAAGACAAATCAGCTGAAGTCGGTGGCAAAAAAAACGAAATCAATCGAGTCGACTTTTTTTCTTTTGTAATTATTACTGTGGAATGATTACGTTCGGAGTTTTCAAACCTCGTAATCTATCCTTCTGCAGCGAGGTGTGAGACAGGGAGACGTCATATCTCCGAAGATTTCCACCACTATACTGAAAGATGTCTTCAAGGTTTTAGAAAAAAACACCACCGGCTGAGTCGGCGGTTTTTTTTTATATTAGGTAGTCATTTTGATTTGCGTCTTTACAAAATAAATCATTTTTGAATATTAAATAGTGTTTGTAATAGGAATACTATAAATAAACGTGATTGTTTTAAACAATAATGTACTTTTTGAACAAGTAAACATTTATTTGTGTTCTTAATTAAAAATGATTTGCATTTAAATTTTTTCCTGTGAGGCTGTTTATCGGCTTCATACCTTTGCTTCTTCTTCATCCTGGCGAAATCAAACCGCGAAAAAAAAGCAAATTAAATCATAGTCTCATAAAAATTGATGACAAACAAACAAAATCGAGTAATCGGGGAACATACAAAAAAAAAACTTCCGACGAATTGAAAACATCCTCCTTTTGGAAGTCGGTTAAAAATACTTACCTATCGTTTATTTAAATAGGTACCTACTTATTGTACTCGACAACCATGTTTGTCGGAGGGGGAAAATTCGTACCTATCACATGCCTCATTGGTCTAATGGTCGCAAGCGCGATTCGGTTCTTATTTCTAGGGTCTTGGCAAAGTGTTATTGGGTTTTTCCGTCAGGAATTTCTCAGTAGCAGCCACAGAGTCTGGATTTGTGCCCTATTGATCGTACTAGGTTGACCCACTACTAGTTACTACATGGAACTTTAACATAATAACTGGTGAAATGTGAATGTACCTACTTGGGTACATCACTGCCTAACACTTCGAGGATATAGGCGTGATCTTATGTTATGTGTACCACTGTGTGTACCGCTATCCTTCAATTCTTCACCTAATACCACCCATCGCCTATGAAGGCATGTGAACTTTCAATAGCTACCAAAATGTAGGCACGAATTAGATTTACCTCAGCAACATAAAAACCGAAATATACCTAATTGCTTTTTAACAAAAAATTAACCGCCGAAAAGACAAACTGAAAAGCGAAAAGTAAAAAAAACCTTTTAGTCTAGCAAATTTTGAGGAGGTGACAATAAACAATAAGCGAAAATCATTAAGCTATTAGGTATTAATAAAAAGCTATTATAATCCGCCTCCCCGTGTGAAATTTGTTCTGATTGCTTGACAGGTGTCCGAGCCCGAGCTTATAACAAAGCTGTGGTTGTTGTAGCGTTGCCTTTGCCGTTAAGATGGAGGGAGTTCGGATTTGAAAGAAAACATTCAGTCCAAAGAGGTGCGCGCGGAGCGCTAGCCGTAACGACGCAGACCGTTGCCTTCTCGCGAACACTTAAAAAAAGAACGCGCGCGTAAAATGATCGACACCAAAAAATAAAACCTTACTAATGAAATAATCACAGATAAATATTATTTCAAAGTAAATTTGTGCTGTGCTGGAACATTCGTCGATGTGGAAGCAAGGGATTCTCTTGTATTAACTTAAGTAGTGGTAAGTAAAACAGGATTGCTATACTTATTACTGACTTTGCACCTTAGATGTCGAATAACATGTTTAGTATTTTAAACCTCTGGATACGGGAGCTAATAATTATTTATCGTACCTATCTTCATAATTATTAATAGGTACGTACAATCTGTATGTAAGTACCTACTTTGTAACTATTAAAAAAACTATTTTTTGTTACTATTTTTAATTTCGAAATATTTCGTTACCTTACCCAGTTAGTTGGTATTTGTTAAAATTCCTAGTCAATTAGTTCCAGCTTCTGAGCTAGGTATTCTGAATTTGAATAAAGCGTCCCATTTAAATGTAGAGCGAGTTAACGTTGGGGTCCTCTGCATTAAAAATAAAGAAAAACAACAAGTTTTTGTCTATGATTACTATGATGTATTTTTATTATTGCTGTACTTGTTGTTCTGGTTCTGATTACCAAATTACCAATTAAAATACTTACTAAATCCATATACAGGGTGTTTGGAAGGGAGCTGTACATACGCCTAGGGTAGAAACTAGGGATAGTCTGCTACCTACCCCCGCCCATTATATTGACCTTGGCCTCAAGGTTTTTTTTTAATTTATTATTATTTTTTATTTGACTTTTTTATGATTTTTTGACTAAAACTACCTGTAGCTCAAAATCTATCCATGGGACCGGTCGGCTAATGGTCTTGTTTTAATCGTTAGAGTCTTAGGGTCCTGCAAAAAATTATTTTACACCAGAAAATTGTGGAGAAGAAAAGTTATGGGGCCTGAAGTACCGTAGTAAGGTAAAGAAATAATTTTAAATTAAAAAAAAACCTTGAGGCCAAGGTCAATATAATGGGCGGGGGTAGGTAGCAGACTATCCCTAGTTTCTACCCTAGGCGTATGTACAGCTCCCTTCCAAACACCCTGTATAGTCGTTTGTTCGCAGACATTCCTCGAACTTGTAAGAATGTTATCACTGCTATAAATATTAAACATAGAACACCCCATCAATATTAATTGTTGTGTGGGATAAAGTCATTACCCACTGGTTTTAATCAATAGTTGGCACCTAATTAATTTACATTAATTGGCAATTTATCCACGGAGTTTTCTTGGCAGCTTCACTACTTGAACCTTTGAGTTAACAGAACACGATTTTCGTAATAAATCGTAATGGGAGTTTAACTCGTAAGTTTAATTAAAACTGGCATAGTAATTTCCAATTAGTGAAATGAATAACATGAGAAATGAGTATCTTCTCTAGAGGTCTGTCTATGACAGCAATTACAGCCGCAGATTAGAGGCACAATAAAACCTAGATACCTAGGTAGGTAACTTATTTTGACGTAGCAAGAAAACAGTAAAAAAAGTAAAGCAAAGTGAGCAGCACAGGTTTTACGGTTTTACTACCAACATAACTTGCCTCCGAGAATAATAATTAACTTATCCCTACATCACTCAAACTTTATGGTCTATTGTAGGCTTTTACGGCTTACATAAAAACTCGACTTTCAATCACCTGAAAAAATGAGAAGGTATAATATTGAAAAAAAATGTTTATCATAAACAAACTTAGCGAAAGTTACGTTGGATTGAATTGTTATGTTTTTATGCGACTATAAAATAATATATTAAGACCCTACCTAAGCTTTTCAATTTTACTATTGTTATCTACACTGTTCGTGAGTAGAAAAAAATTGACCATGAAAGTGAGAGAAGGCGCGTATGATTTTTTTGAATTTCGAAAGTGTTATCACTCGGAGTAGTGCAGGTTAATCATTGACTACTGAGTGTCGATCAAAATGAGGATTTATCAAGAAAGCAACCAAGCGGCAAATGCAATAGCCCAACGAACGGTAATAGGGCGATCTGTGGAAAGGTTGGTCGTGAGATTTATCGTCCTTTTAGACGTATATACGCGTACCTATACATAGACGATTGAACATACACATAATTATTATAAGATCACGTCTGTAATTCCCATAGGGTTAGAGGCGGGTGTACCAGATAGTACACCCAAGCTTCGCCAGTTATGCTCAAGTCCCATGCAATTGGGGAATAAACCTAATAACACTTTGTCTGAGCTGGGAATCGAACCTAGGACCTCGTGATCAGTAGTCGTGCCTGCGACCACTAGACCCACGAGGCAGTCCCACGGATACACTATTGAAGTTCCTTACATAGAACAGTACTTAGACACAAGGGAAACGCCATACACATCTTCCTGTAGGAAAACTTATTTCAACAAAGCTAACACTAGGCTGCCAATATACTACTAATCAAATCACATACCTAGCCAATCTATCATGTATTGCCTGATTGCCATCCAGAATAAACATGAACCTATACAAAATTTCAACTCAAGCAGAAACACCTGGCGGGCTTAATGCCTTGTGGCCTATGTATCACTATTGTGCATAAAGTTTAAATAAATAAATAAACCGGGAAGTGGGTCAAATATAAACTTCTAAGATTTTTTTTCATAGCTTCACCTGTAGGGTTCTCTGCCTTTTCGCCGAAAATTGTTTGCCAGATTTTCACTTGCCAACTAACGTTTCGGAGAATTTTATTTCGCCGAATAATTGTTTGCCAACTTATCATATTATTTTGTTTTATTTCCCAACCTCACAGTTACCAATTGTACGTTTGGTCTGATTTTCATAATAACACTTTTTAAAATGCCTACTTTCGAGTAAGTAGCAGAATGTTTTGTTTGCGAATTATTCATTTAGTTGTTTATTGTTTACCAAATCAAATGAGTAAAACCTAATCTCCTAGGCCCAGTCGACGGAGCCCTGCGTGGCGGGGCTCCTACTTCTGGGTAAATTACAAAAAAAAAACTAACCTAACCTGACCGAGTCGGATGCAAGAGTGCATCCAAGTTTTCCTAGTATAGCGGGTAAAAAATTGGTTTATTTTTATCATTATAATTATCAATGTATGAAAAAGAATTAAACTATGTATTACACTGACAAAACGCCATTCGTCTAACAGTTGTGTGGTCTAGTGAAATTTTTGGTAAATGTCCGAAACGTTTTGTGTCATTATAATAATCAGCTTAACAATAATTCTACCAAATGAAAAGTTGTCATACAACAATTTGCTAATCGTTAGTTGTCAAAGTGAAATATCGGCAAAACGTTGGTTGGCAAGTGATTATCTGCCAAACAATTTTCGGCGAAAAGGCAGGACGCCGTTTTTACCACTAGGTTTACGTAGGTAAAACTGGGATAGAAATTATATCATGTCCTAATCTACCAGGTCTGTGTGAAAATGTATCCAAATCCGTTTATATACACACGGAGTTATTTTTGGAGTTTTTATATTACTGTAATAGAATTAATTGCTGTCTCGTGGGTGAACCTTCTAACTATTCCACAATAAATCAGTTAATTACTGGTTTGTTAAGGGCCATGTTAAGCGTCGGTCAGCACAGGCCACGGACTGATGACTATGATTCAGTTCCTAGACTCCGATATTGCACAAAAGATGTTAAGCCAAAATCAACCAAGCTTGACCAAGGTGATTGTACTTTAGTTAAAACAACTAAGGTGATAAACTAGTCGAGATCGTCTTTTGTCTTGATTTAAAACTTTGCTATGAATTACAAATAACAAGAGATATTTTCATAAGTAAAGTCGCTAGACCGATTCAAAATCAAAATCAATCAAAATCATTTATTTCAAGTTGGCCAGTTACAGGCTCTTTTGAATAGTCGAACAAATACTAAATTTTAATAAGCTAATAAACTAAGCTACAGTCCCACTCACAAGGCATAATAACTGTCAGTGTACTGTAGTTGCCGATTCCAAAGCGTTGGTCTCATGAGAAGAATGGCAAGAAACTTCATGGATACTCTTTTAAATCATAATATTGTTACAAAACTTTGGTAACATCATTCATATCGAGATTGGTAAATTATCATGTGAGAACGATGTAGCAAGTTGTGCACGATAAGTGTCGACAGTAAAGCCAAAACGACGATTTAAAAATAATATAATAATTCAAACAAGCCGTGGCAACTAAGAGGTGACCAGTCACAAGTCACAACTGACAGCACCCGTTCACGAGCATGACGATTGGGGTATTAGTCTTCACATAACCCAAGTAGCAAAAGCTTCTATAACCAAGGCATTTTATCACCAAATAGTGATATAGTACGCCAATAATGGTAACCACTGTGACTGCTTGTACTATAAAGGTTTTTAACGGAGCATCTTGGCCCTATATCTTCTAAAAGTTCCTTTAACGTCGCTATGGGGCTAGTTCTCTCTATGCTCAAGTAAGTCATAACAACTCTTCTATAGTACTAAATAGAACCATAGCGACGCCTGGTACAGTTGCTATATAACTTAATAGCTCTCGGTTAACGTTTTCGGTAAAAATATGGCTCCTGTTTTTGGCCATGATAGCACATTGGCAGCACGGCAGGAGCCATTGTGTGCCGTCATAGTCGGAACAAGTCCTTATTTTATTAATTTAAATTTAATTTAAACATGACAATTAAAAAAGCGCATTGTCTAATTTGAAATCAGCATAATGATTCACGATACATTTTTTTTCGCAAGTGCATGTTATGACATAGTTATAGGTAGTCCATTAATGTTTTTTAGTTTATCCTTTTTCCTACAAATGGTACGTCCAGTTACGTTAAGCAACAGTAGCAAATGACATAAGTTACTGATATATTGTTTTGTTTTCTGAGTGATATAGAACATCACTGGTCAATGGTGAATCGTATAGGATGCAAAATAGCACTATACACATCATGTTGTGGTTACTTTTATGGTGCAAATTTGTCTCCTTGAGAGCCTTGATGTAATGTTTATGGAATAAATCAGTCACAAAAGTACGGCCTATTTGGGGTTCTGTAAACGTTTACAACACCATTATAGTACCTACTAATGGTACCAAAATTTTGTTACTTGGTAACATAACTAGTTATAAGGTCGGGACTTGGGAGTGTTTGATTAGGGTAAGATGCTTTCGGTAGTTGGTGACTTTTGTTTGTATGTGGTGGTGGAAATAGTGGAATACACAACCACCTACTTCAAGTCGGTTAAAAAGTCGGATATTTGTCGTTTTATGTCGAATAATATAATGTGACATAGTGGTAAAGACGCCCCCGTCCAAAAGCTAAACACTGGACAAAGCCGCTGGATAGTAACTCTACTGACTACTCCGTGCCTACTTAAAAGCTAAATAAAACTTTCCCATCACATTGCCACAGGATATGCAAATCATTAGATGTGCAATTTGGTTTTATATGGAGCATTCATTTAAGTTGGCAGCAGTAGTGGCAATTGCCCCTATTTCATTTTAATATCGTCATAAACTTGGGCATCTCACCGTTTTTAGTTTCTCAGTTCTCATGGTAATATGTGACAGCCGATATCATCCCTACGGATTTATCTAGCTTTTTGTCATTTGTCCGGAACTTTTCATAATAAAAAATAATCCAAGGAATTTCAGTGATTTCTAAAACAGGAAGATCTTCTGACGTGGAAATCGTTTGATTCGCCGTGAAAATCTGCAGTCGTCAGGGATATTCGAACATTTCGGAAGTCTCCAAAAGCGATTGCAAGTGTACTGATTTGGTCAGAAATTTTAAAAATGTCTAAATAGTCTAATAATAATCTTAGACGTATAGGTAACCCACCTATCTGCTCAGTTCCTTTCCTTGCAGTTTGTTTGAATGCACTAGACTTATACAAAGCTCGCGCCTTTGGATACTGTTTACGACTTAATTAGGATTTAAAATGCTAATTGCAATTACAGTGCATAGTTTCAGGTTTAGTTTAAATATTTAGCACTTCATATTATAATTAAACTCCAAGCTGAAATCTTTCCTAGGCTAAATATTGCATGTTTTTTATGACTTTCTGGTAACAAATTGCTTCATTAACTTTGATGTGCCTCCTGTACTACCTACTAACGAATTGTAAGACAATTTATTTTAACAGTCACTTGAAAATAAGCTTAAATTATATTACAGTAAAGTATATATCAATATAAACGGTTATGTAAATTGAGCTGTAATTTAGAAGAGCAGTAAATTATTGATAGGGCCTTGAACTTGATCATCGATCACGTAACATGTTCATTAATCTCATACTCGTAGTTCTATGTAACTAATTCAAATGTAACTGCACCTCGAGTTGTACCATAAACAAAGATGCACAGCAATTAATCGAATTGATGTTTTCATGAAATGTTTTAGGAGATGATAATCTGATCCTGGTTTTCGATATGCATACGCCTGTGTTATCTGGGATTTTGCTCATGATTATTTTCTCTGTTTTCTTCCTCATTGGGTGGTTTGGTGGTAGTTTTTTTGGGTGGTTGGACGAGTTTGATTCCTAAAGTCGGGAAAAATGTTATTATAATTAAAAAAAAGTAGATAAAAAACTAAAAAACCCGACTGAAAAAACTGAAAAGCAAAAAATAAGCAACTATTAACTTTTGTGTTTGTTTATAAGATTTTCAACTTTGAATTTATTTTAAACATATTTATATTGTTGTAATCTCCATTTAAACCCCTTCATTAACCGACTTCCAAAAGGAGGAGGTTCTCAATTCGTCGGAAGTATTTTTTTTTATGTATGTTCCCCGACTACCTACTCGAAGATGACTAAACCAATTTTGATTTTTTTTTCTTGTTTGAAAGGGGGTATACTTCCCAGGTGGTCCCATGATCATCAAGTCAGGATCTGATTACGGGATCCTGGAGAAGTAGAGAGAACTCTTCAAATTTTATATGCACACTTGAAGTGATTTCAGTATTTTTTGGAAGAGTACCTTCTCGGAGTCATTCCATTTCACTTTGGTGAAGATCTCATGAAGAACTTCGGAGATAGGCAACGGAACTCCTCAATAAATCATAGCAAATGGATTGGGGTTGCTGAAATCTCATGTCTGTATAAAGGGTGTAAAAGTACCCTTAGGTAGTAGTACATACATCACGCCGGTACGCTTTGAAAACTTTTTAACAAAAAATAAAACCAACTTCAACAAAAAAGTTAAAATAAACTTTAGAACAAAAATCAGTTTCTGAAGTCGGTGGCAAAAAATTAAATCAAACAAACAAAAGTCACCGACTTCAGAAGCTGATTTTTGTTCTAAGGTTTATTTTTGACTATCTCTGCATTCTTTGCCGTAGCCTGTGGTAGAAGTAGGGCTAATCTACCATCTTTGACCTCACCTACCTCTACCCAAAACGAGATAAGTTTTCCATACATCTTTAATTAGCGGCTATTACCTTACCTCTAAAAAATACATAACATTCCTTTATGAAAACATCACGTAATCATAACGGATGCATTTAAATGAAGCTCGAACACTCGCAATCGGCCACGGCTAATGGTCTGCTACTATGTGCAGGCCAGGGATGTTATGGATATGAAATTTCGGACCTGGATACGGATACGTTTATAGGAATAATATTATTTTGGTGTCGGATACGGTTACTTATACAAATTATTACGGATTACACACTACGTTCGGATAATTTCGGTTACGGATATTAGAATCTTACAACAGAATCTAACAACCTGACAAGTGACGGCTTGGCCGGGGAAACAAACAGCGTTACAAGTTACAAACTCTCAAAAATATTTATCCCTAAAACTAAAATCTGTAGAATCCCGCTAATGATGTTATCATCAGTCTATAATGTTCCCACTACAAGGACAGGCCCAGTGCGGTTTGGTAGATGTCATATGTCTCCGATTTTTTTGGTTCTAAGACATGCCGGTTACCTACTTTAACACAGGCCTAAGAAAACTTTTTTTTTTTAATAAATAATAATAATTTAAAATCCGAAACTTTTAAGTCGGTTTATTTCTGATACGCGATAGTTTCGGTTACGGTTACGGAGCTCCATAACATCCCTGGTCTGCTACTGTGTGCAGGCGTAGGCGCAGCGAATGCAGCGGCTGCTGATTCAAATCTCGAAGGTTTTTATCGCGCGAACATTTCACGGAAATCCACTGGATCCTTCTTAAGCTTTAAAACGATCTGAGATTACCGGTAGAGATAGAGTAATGAGTGTGAATAACACTTGGTGGTGATTTGAATGTTGTGGTGGTGTCAATATTTGGGGTTGAAGTGTTGTGCTGTTTGAGTGTGAAGTTTAAAATTTTTGGCAGCTCTATTGTCGAATATACAAAAGATTTGAAAGCACTGATTGTTCAGTAGGTAGTTACGGTTAAGAGTGGTGTCGTGGACTTTACTGAAAGTGCTAAACTCGTCGCCAAATTTTAGGCTGACTTACTATTATCTTCGACACGCTTAGAGGAAGAAGTGGTGTCGTAGTACTCGTAGTAGGTAAGGAAAAATAATCGGTGTCCTATAACTAAAAATCGGAAGATGATATGACTGTGACATGATGACATCCACCAATGTACACTGAGCACGTGCGTCAGTGCTTCACACAGCCCAAATTTCCTATTAAGAATTGGGCTCTATCACCTCTATGCATAGATAGGTACCTACTAGGGTACAACCAATTTTCCGGAGGTACTTACTTTGTATCGTGTAAAATATGATAAAATCTCATTAATTACAATTATTCATATCTACTAATGATTAAATTAAAAGCTAAACAAAAGAGTTAAGAAAACATAAGCCCGCATTATAGAACTCTTTGTTACAACTACAATTATCATGAATACATTTAACGCTAGAGTGTTCATTAGCATCAATTACCTTATTAAGTTCCACAGTTTTTTATGGTATTTCCTGCCTTCTTGGTAACACGATTGTGGAGGCTTGACCGGTCAGCGATAGACATTGCCGATACCGGTAAAATCTGAGAGATACGTAATAGCAACCAAGTGGTAAGCAGCAAGCTGCAAGTTTATTCGTTCCGTTCCGCCAGCCAGGGTAATGGTTCACCGTTTATTATGCACCACGCCACCGCCAGATACAGGAAAAGGAAACATAGGCATCATACTAATGATAGTTTTTTATTCTGTCCTTTTCTATTTACATAAAATTAAACTGGACACATACTGGCACGCACTACGTGCCCCGAAACTGCATCAAAATTTTAATTGATGGACCTGACTTTTTTAATTGTGGCGTACGCTATTTCTGTATTCAATTATTTTTTTAAGGAATTCTTGAACAGTGTGAATAATAAATATCGGTAGCTAATTGTTATAATTGGGCAGTAGCCGATTGCGAAATTACGCTCTTTCTGCTAAACAATAGGTCGGGAAATACTCGTTTATCTTTACAGCTTCCTTCTTCAACTGAAGTTACTATTGTTTTACGTATCATATTGTTTAGAATAAGTAAATTAACACATCTGATAGAAGGACGGATTCGTTGGTCTAGTGATCACATACGCCAATACTGAGCATGAGGTCAGGCTTAGCGTTTCTGTCAATCCTCAGTAGCAACCCGTAGTCAGGTTTTGTGCCCTGACATCGTAACAGGTTCGCCTATCTGCATGGAACTTAAAACATAACGAAATGTAGGTTACTTCTGTCTATACTTTAAGGATTACAGGCGCGATTGCGCGAAGTTATGTGGTTAACTGCCGTACTCAGAGATATTTAATGTTTACTTAAGCCGTCACTTAGTAAAGGTTTGACATATTTTTGTATATTATATAGAAAACTGTCAAAACCATTACTAAGTGATGGCCTAAGTAATTATCATTAAATCTCTCTGAGTGCGGCAGTAAGTTAATTAGGGAGACGAGCAAAATAGTGAGAGCCTCTATGCCTAGGCCTACCCTTAAACGATGCTGAGGTTTACTTATTTGGGCTGCGGGATGTTGTAAGAGATACCGTGGCCTTGACATATAGGGCTGACACTTCCTTTCGCTCTGCCCAAGAGCGGGAGGGGTTATTTGATGATTAACCAACCCCAAAAAAAAAGCTTTACTTATTTGTTATTTTTTTGGACCTGATCGTGAGGCGCAAGATATCTAACCTAACTGATACATGGCAAGCTTACAAAAAACTCAGGCTCAGACGGAACACTAATGAGGATGTTACCTTTAGCCCTTCGCCCACTATACTAGCTACAGTATTAACATTCTAGGACAAGAAAGTTATTTCCAGACTAGCCCGATAGTTCTTATCCGCCCACATTGTGTAAGTAAGCCTCTTATATTTATCCCCGAGCCGTACCTGTATGTTATCGACCTAATTTATCTACGTACGTATCGCGTATTACCATTATTCCTGTGAAAATATCTTCCTAAATTCTACCAAGGTTTTGTTGTAAATGAGACGTGTAATATATTATGTGAGACGTAGATAAGCTAAGCTTAGACAAAAGGAAGGAGAAATCTCTGAAGAAATTGTTTATTATTTTGTAAATTACTAAGAAATTATTGGCCGTTTATTTACACAACTTTACAAAACATAAGTATTATGGTTGTGCCAAATACCAACATTTTAAATTTCATTTCATCGTAAATCTGCTCGAGAGCTTGTTAAATATCATATTGTTCGTTGCTCCATCTGAAATATAGAATCGGAGTTTTAATAAAGTTGCTATCTAACTTGAAGAATGTTTATTAAATACTGTTTGGCTATTGTGGGACTTGTCATTGTATAAAATTAACATTAGGATATGAAGTTTGTACTTCCCAAACAGCACTAAGCTGAACTTTCCACTTGCCTAATGAAGAATCATGAAGAGTGGACTTGCTGTCACCATTTTCAATCTGAAAATAAAAGGCTCTTCTTTTTTGACGTCTACCGTCTTGTCATGCTTTTGGTGGTTAAAAAGATACTTATTGATAATGAAATCCTAAGACACACCTTTTTTGGCAGTCTCCTTTAAGTTTGTGTGGTAGACTCATCTATGATCCGTAATTCCGATTGATAATCACTAACAAGGTTTAATCATTGCACTATGCACTATGATTAACTACTTCATTACCAGTAAGAATTAGGCTAACGTTAAGTAATCAGGCCAAACGATGGAGCACGAACCGATAATGGCTTGCAACAGATCCGGCGACTCGACCACCTTCAGCCATTGTACCATCAGCCAACTAACACACCACCATTGTACCATATGTGCATTGTTTGTGTTACAAAATCAGTTAAACAGCCAGTGATATATGTATAAGCCCAAGCCGAATTATCAAACAAAAGTTTAAAGAACAACACGAGTAGGTCAAAAAACTGGGTAAAAGTTGGTAAGACCCGCACAATGTTCATGTAAGGCCGTCTACAAATGCAATGTTTATGTTAATTAGGATGATGTGTTGCGTCTGCCTTTTTTCGGCGCATGTCGAATTTTGCACAAAAGCTGAAATGAGTTCAAGGGTGGCAATCTGCACGGTATATAACACGATTCGACATACACTGTTTACATAATTGAAGATCAGTATTAGTCATTAGCATAGGAAAAGAAATGTAATGTGCTTTTACAAATATTTGCTAACCTCTCATGCGGTCATGTTCTTTGTTCTATACGAAATAGAGTAGAAGTATGCAAAGAAGGGTTTAATTAAAGATCCGTGGCTTTGCCTAATTGCATGTTACTATCCGTGCTTACCTATTTGCGTGACTTAACATAAGAACATACGGACTACCTACATAACTATGTTAGTATTACCCTAGGAGGAACACTTATAAAAAATATGCATTCAGTCTTCACCATGGTTGAGAGATCTCAAAGCTGTAACAATCTATGTAATTATTACTTTGATACGAACGCAAAGCTTAGTTTTGCGCATTTGTAAGCTTTCTTAAAACTAACGTATAATGTGTAAAGATTATGCATTTAGGTAAGCAGGTGTGCCATAACAACTTACATAATGCGCAAAAAATAACTTCCTTCAAGTGTGTTCGACAAAAAGTAAATACCTAGGTCTAGCATTTTGTAATGCCTAAGTTGTTTGTATATTTCAGTAAAACACAGTTACGTGAACGATTTATTTAACCGAAGAAAGAAATATACCTAAAGAATACTTTCTAGACTACCTGTTTGAATTTAAATCTTACGTTACGTGAGATAGTCTTCTCGTTCCGCATACAATGTCGTTTTGTTGTCATGCTTGCACTTTCCTGTCGATCGCATTCTAAGTGTGTTCAAAGTTGGTATAAAGTTATCTAGTCATTATCTTTCGGTATAAATTACTAAACGTCTGGAAGAAAGGTTGAAGTATTTCCGTAGGCAATAAAAAATACTAACTGCCGCACTCAGAGTACTTTAATGATTACTTAAGCCTCACTTAGTAAAGGTTTTGACAGTTTTGTCATACAAAAGCATGTCAAATCTTTACTAAGTGACGGCTTAAGTAATCATTACATATCTCTGAGTAACGCAGTTAGGCTAACTAACTAAAAGGTCGATAGACCAAATTTGGTGAAAAGAGTGATTTTCAAAGAGTGAAATCATAACAAACGTGTCTATTGACTTTAAGGTGGAAGCTCACATCTGGCCCGCGAAATTCTAATTTTCTTACGTTTTTGGCAATTTGCAGGCCAGTGCTTGGTTGTATGTTTATGAAAATTTGATTTGCGACTGTAAGACTTATGAAGTTACCGAATTATAACCATCAAAATTATCAATACAACCCTCCAAGTTCATTTTCATGTCAAGATTGATTTTTGCATGTAAAAGTCATTCTTTAGTAATTTAGTCGTCGTTCTTTAGTAGTTAGTAATTTTGATGGTTATAATTCGGTAACTTCATACGTCTTACAGTCGCAAATCAAATTTTCATAAACATACAACCAAGCACTGGCCTGCAAATTGCCAAAAACGTAAGAAAATTAGAATTTCGCGGGCCAGATGTGAGCTTCCACCTTAAGAGGATTTTCAACCATGTAACCTACAAAATGAGACGCTTGTGGACGAAAACCAAGAAATTGGAAAATGAAAGACAAAAATCAATATGCGGAATGAAATTGGATAAAATACATTAAACGTTGCATCATAATTAATGTCATTCAGCTCCCGTTCCTCTCGAAATGTGATTCAAATATCAACCGCTGTCCAATTTACTATTGGTAGTCAGTAGCCACTTACAACCAGTAAAATGCCACGGTGTCAATCGCTTCAAGATGTATGAAGACACTTGAGTGAGCCTCAAGAGTTTGCTTGTACCCAATTGCTCTATCAGCATATTTAAATATTATTTGCAGTTAGATATTTTTCTTGTAAATCTGTATTTGAATAAGGATAGGATATGTTTAGACATCTATCCATGTAGGCTAAGCTAACACTTTTAGTAGTAGTAATTTTATCTTCAGACAAGGTTTAATTTTACAAAACATATTGGACTATGTTTGAATGTGGTGTCGTTTCTTGTCAGGCTCTTTAAAGAATCTTCTTTTCAAAGGAGGACGTAGTGCCAAATCATACACCGCAGTATCTTGAGAGACTACTTTATCACACCGTTTCCCCTAGCTAGACGGATCGCGCTATATCTCCCAGACGATTTTCTATTCCTGTTCAGAGCACTTCAGGTTTTATGCACGGAGTAATACACCTCCTTTCCTTGATCCAATTAGACTTTAGATTACCTGGGATAATCCAGAACTCTTCATCTAGCTATTTGAAAGATGAGTCATTGCTTCTCACAGAAAGTCATCTACGTTTCCCCCTGCAGTTGTTCTCAAGAATTTTATACTAACGCCGCTTGTTCCCACAATGGATCATAGTAATTAACTATTCATAAAATCCGCTGTTGCTTTGCTACTGCTTTTTCCATTATTAGATTGCATCTTGTAAATGATCTATGTGACTCACAGTTATGAAGAATTTATATATAGTATCAATCTTGCGGACCCCGTTTTAACACCGAAAAGAGCTCTTGTAACTTTGTAAGGTGTACCTATTATCTTTACAGCGTAATCCTAAGCAATGAGGCATTTTCTTGTCCTTATCCTAATTTATTTGGGGTCGGCGTAGTTAGCATATTTGTCTTCTTTTAACAGACTTCTCGATTACTTACTAGTCATATCATAACTCTTATATATTTTCTAACCATATCCTCTTTCACACAGTTCTATCGTTTCTTGTGCTTGTGGGTATTGTTATCTGGGACAGTTCCTTTGGGTTTTATCCGATGAGAAAAATGTCCACTCCCGGGTAATTCAACCATAGAGAGAAGTGTTTTCCGTCTAACAAGTAAATATTATTTTCTGATATTGAAAAAAAAAATTGTATCAACTCAAGCAAGCTAAGCACACGTAATGCCATTGAAATAGAGATATGTTATGCGCTCAACATTTGGCTTCGGTCGGATGCGCACTTTCGCGTGTTGCGCAACAAGACGTACATCACTACGGCATTACATAACCTTTATTTACATACAAATAGAGTTTATATTACATTGCATTAAGTGCATGTTGCATTTGTTGCGTGCTGCTTGTGAGACAAGGTCGGAGGGAAAGAGGACAGCAGGTTTGAATCTGACTTTTTTCGTTTTTATTGATTGATTATATCAATTAGATTTGGTACCTAAGTAGGTAATTGTGATTTAATACTGATTCTAAGTGGTTGATTACATACTGGTTTTTACACGCAATGTTATTTGATAATTGGAGATAGTTAATACTTTGTTTTGTTACATGAGTAGGTACCTACCTACTTTCAATATTATCTGACAAGATGTGGTTTTGCGTATTATCCGATATTAAAGATAAAGGAAATTTTAGCCAGCAGTAGATAGAAAGGTATATAGCTGTGCCAGCTTTATAGTCTATGTTGTGGAATAGGAAGGTAAAAGAATATTTTATCCATCAAATAAGCAAATAGATTGCACATAAGTAATGGTCTACCATAAGACTTAACATTCGAATCTCGCGAATAATATCCCACTTAATATGTGGGCTATTATTATTTATTATTCGAATAAGAAAGAAGTGAAATATTATTCCACTGATTTCCACCTGTAACATTCGACTGATTTGATCGATTACACTGACTAACAGCACGGTTTTGCGATTAACGCGTATGATCTGAAATCAAGCAGACGAGGGACTTGTCAGGGTACTGTTTGTCCCTCGAAATTGATCGCTCACACCTGCGTAAAATAACATGTTACACGGTACTTCCGACCGATTGAGGACTTCGACAGGCCAGACCGCACAATATACGGGGTAGTCCACGAAAAACAAACTAAGTACCTAAGTATCCGTTATGCCACGGCGAATTGAGCAGCATTTTTTACACAAATGGATTTCCTTTGAATCGAAGGAATCGAAGGAAGGCCTTTAAATCGGGCCGACTAGTCCCGCCATCACGTTGAAGACTTCCTTCTCTCGTCCATAATCGATATCAAAAGGCAATCGGCTAACACCTTTATCATTTCCGTGTTACACGCGAGAAAAGTTTTAACGAATTAATTGGTTGAAAATGTTAATTCAAAGGAAGGTATAAATTTTATAAATTGTGTAATCATCAGGTAAATTAAGACTTTATTAAAAAAGAAAAATTACATAATATTGATCGGCACGATTGTTTTGAACGTCATAATTATTACATCCGATTATGACAAACTGAACCACGGAAATAATTATTTTGATTGGATTGGAAGAAATATTAGAAAGATTGATTTGATTACGTAGGTCGTTAAATTACATTATTCCATAATCATAAGATAGAATCTGGGTGTGTTTGCAGTCTCGTATGAATATTTGTAAAGGCGCGGCAAGTTAATGTTAAAGGAGCCAACTTCCAATATGTATGTTATGCTCCTTTCGCAGTCCGCGGTTTAGCCTGCGAGGATATCAAAAATTATTCCAGAGAAACGTACTCCCGGGAAAAAAATTATCCTTATCCAGAACATGGTCTTCTAAACCATGTCTAACACCAATTAAAATGTTGTTCAGGTATAGACCATAATTTTGGTCATGTAGCGCGTTTCCGTGGCATAGGACAAGAATCCCTGCGGATGAAGCTGCGAGCAAAAGCGAATATCAATAAAAGTTTACCTACATTTACGCCACAAACAACATAATTTTCTCGAGTCGAACGAATGCTGTGAAGTCACAAAAAATCACGGCCAGTGAAGCACATCAACATTTCCTAGAAGCAAATCGAAATGCATCGCTCCCGCTTGGCGTAACGGTGATCCCATTAGGTGCCGACCAGGGCGCTGGTATGTCGCCGGCGCTGTATGGCATGCGACAGCCGCTAATACCGGGGTCCGGGGTACTAGGCTTTTTGCCGATACCCTACAGTAAGTGCCCATTAAAATAGTCGTGTTTTTACCTATTGTGTGCATCATCGTCGCATTCCGGGCAAGCTCTAGGTGCTTGAACAAGAATCGTCTTTTTGTGGGCATGCTTTCACGGCTCTTGATTTGAATGTTTTTTATTTATTTAGAATACCGTGGCTGGTGTACATCACACCAGCCACGGTATTCTAAGTTTAAAATGAGTTTAGGTGTGTTGTAATTAAAGCAACACGATATCATTGTACAGTGATAGGAGGTAATGACCTGCCATATAAAAGTTCAAGCAACCGGCTTAATTATAAGAATTCTTGAATCAATGACTAGTTTTAGCCTATGGGTTTCATATTTCGAATATTGCTACAATACTTATACGGCACCAATCGGAACTGGCATCAAAGATCAGATACTCTCAACTAAACTAAAAAAAATCACACAAAATCGCAAACAAGTGTTTATCGCACGATCTATTCAATAACGCATTAATAAAACGCAAACGTAAACCTTTCGTTCCGATTTATTTACTATCTAGCTTCGTGCATCCACCGGCAATCGGCAAATATAGCTAGACCTCCGAGGATCCACTACCTCCCCTCATACCGTCTTCGTGGCTGAGCTTAGGGGCTCTGGGGTGGGTCTTTATAAATTGGTGGAGCACTTAGAACAATGAGTTTAAGGTTGATTGCACCTGACTATGAATAGGGTTTGCAAGTTCACTACACGGCGACTTTGTTCTTCCGCTTGTTGTATCATGTGCATGCGATCACATAGGAAAGAGTTTAATGGCCTGTATTGAAAACCAAGTGAATAGATTTTGCGTGCACGGAGAGATTTCTGCGATATAGACCGACTTTGTTTCTATTAAGATACTTAGTAACATGGTTTTGTAAATAAGGTCTTTGTGTTAATTACTTTTATATTTAAAACAATTATTTACAACTACTTAGTGTTTTGAGAGAAGAAATTAATTAAAAGTTTTCGTAGGTTTATAGATCCTAAGAATTAAAATATTAAAACGTAATTATTGGACATTACTATGTCCAAGCAATAAAAAAAGTTATGAAAATAAACTTCGGAAGTTTATTCTCGAATATTTTATGGGTATGCTAATTGCTGCACTATTCACTACCACATCATCCGTTCCTTATCAATCACTAATTAACGACTTTAACTGTTCTGCTTGCGTTAATGAAGAAGGTACAGTTACTGTCCCAATTTCTTTCATTTTCATGTGGTGCACAAAGCTTCGCATACACTTTCATTTAAAAGGGAGAGCACCGAGGCTAAGCAATTAGATTTTGTTAGTGGGCATATTTTTTTTCCTGAATAATTAAACTTATCAGCTTGAGCTGGTCGTAAGAGCTGCATGTCCATCCAATATAAGCTAATAGTCTCACGCAGTGTCAAGTCGAAAAATGTTTTTTTCGCTTTGTTGCTGGTAGGTACTTCCTTAGGCTAAGTATCGACAGTTATCTGGCTGATTCAGGCTGATGTGTAACCTACAAGAAGGAGCGAACTGCCTGAGCTTGTAGTTCCACCAGCTTCTTCACCTCTATGGTTTGATCAACAACCGATTGTCCTTTTTTCTGACTGTTGGAAATTACAGTAGGCCGTTATGATACTGCTACGCAATAATTTATTCAATGCCAAAATGTCCAACGTATGTTTGCCATAATATCGTCACATCATTTTGAATATCGTAATAATGGTACAGTGTATAGTATAGTGCCACTAGACTTCGGAAGTACCGATTTGGTCACAGTATTTTTAGTAGGAATGTATACTACATGCAACAAAATATATGCATGAAATAACGTACAGTCACCTGCATGCAACATTGCATGGATGCCAATGTGTATTTTTGTGTGAGCGTTTCTATAGTCGTCGATAACTAGTTTACGTTAGGTGGCTGTACCTACCTACCCACTTAAACCTCGCTCAATTACATCAAATTTAGCTTACATAAACGAGACGACTTGCTAGTGGTGGCATCTATCTTGACCATCCGTTTCTCCAGGACTGGCTTATTCATGCCATGTCTTTCCAGCTACCCCCACAGATGAATAGTCCAATTAGAATCGAATTACTTGCAAGTAAGTTGTAACTAATTGGTCTTGTGAACCACCAGCTACCACCGGTCCTGTCACTCCTGACATCACTCATCACTTACATAACATTACGTACACCTTTGCAGATGGATTTAATATTATTTACGTTATTTTACCGGTACAATATTACATCGGGACCGGTCTAGTGCCGGTTTCAAATTAACTCGGAGCGTGATCTTCGGTGAGGCCGGACTAACGGCACTAGCCGCCCTTCAGACCTCGGTACATGCTGACATTTAACTTGGCGAAAAATCATAGTTCATGCATAACTTGGGTCGTATTGTTAATATTCTAACGGCAAATTGCTAGCCAGTCGGTTGATTTGCATATTGCAAGTTGTATTCCTACTGCTTTTGTGCCTTATCTGCTGTCTTTGAAAAAGGTTGTTGGTGGAGTAGCAATGTTCTCGAAATCAGAAAATCTGAAGACATAAAGAGATTGCTCACTTTTTCAATTCAATTTTTTTACTTTTTACAAGTTATCCAGATTTAATTTCTTGTCAATCGTTCTATTCCTACGATTCCCATGGTAGAACTGTATCAGGGTTCTAACATGGGTATCGATATACAATTCATTGCATGTTTGCATTTAAACGTTCTGCAGACTTCAAATCTTGAGTGAATAAGGAATAAGTTTGATTAGGCTAGCGAGCGTGCAGTATCAGTGGCGTCGACCATATTATTATTTATTATCATCAGGAACAATACAGGCATTGTGAGCCAATAGTAAAATAAATAAAAATCAAGCATTACTCTTTCGTGAAAGAAATCTTTACCAAGAACGCCAACGCCTGAATATTTTTCCGAGCGACTGTGGTTAACGTGGAACCGTTTCAAATTAGGATTGTTAGTTCAAAAGATAAATAAAGAAAGTACAGTTAAATTCCTCAAGGGTCCATGACTACGGCTAGTTATGTTTATATAGGAGCTGTTAACTCGCTACGTGTTCACTTCGTTTCACACTATGTAGGAGGTTAATTTATAGATGGGAAAGGACGGTGTATTCTCTTGGGATTATTTCATTATTCAATGTGAATAGTTGAAATTGATCATAAGCCTGTTTGACCACCTCCAGGAAACCTTTATCTTTATTTTCGATGTCGAAACTCTTAGTCCTCCGCCCTGAGGAGAGCAGTGGGACCTGACCAGCTCGTACTGACTAAAACCACACCTTGTGTTACATTGCACACTTGCGTAATGGGCACCAGGTTCTTATGCGACTTCCGGTGCCCTGGACCAGTGCCAGCCTGATTCACCTGCAGGATCGTCCCGAGAAGATGTGAGGTGTAACAGTCCCTCGTTACGTCTAAAAGAGTCTCGCCTACCACGCTACACGCCGCTGTGCGGGTCCAGTGTTATGGGGCCGGAGGATGTACTTCCAAGAAACCTTGCGTCAACCTTGATAAAATACCATCTGTTTTTCCCAAATGGTTGGGGCAGAGGACTGTATAAGGCGCCACGCGCCAGGTATGTTTAAATCCCTTGCCATCCACGCCATTTCCGAAGCACCCGTTATCATTCCATTTCAACCAAATCCTGTTTGTTTATAATTATTTATTATTACGTTGTGTCAATCCGGAAATAAGCTGTTAAAAACAATTGTAAACAACAGTTTCTTATCGACATCGTTAACTATCTTAATGGACCGATTTAACAACAACATCAAACCGTTAACTTCTGACTGAACGTAGGCCTCCCACAGACGGTCCCACTATCTCATTATTGGTGGGGAGGTTGTCTATCCTCTAGCCTGACATCATTGCCTACGGGTTTTCTCCGGGGAAAGAGTAGCATGCCGTGACGCCAGTTTAAATTAAGGACCGTTAGAGATTTTTTTCCAGCGCAGTCTGCAGATCTCGTGCTCGCAATTTTGCCTACCGCAATACATTTTCATAGTCACGATGATTCGTTGATCGTCATCATTGTCGCATCGTGAGCTCGCTAAAACTACCCAATTTACTTTTTTGCGTTTCCCAGCAATCCCAGAATTAACAATTCTACTTCAGCCTCACGAATAACGGTTCCAGTACTCCCTGTACTTTCAACACGGAGTGCTAACGGCATAGACGTTTGTGGATTAACATAAACGCTTGTATTCCTCTTGTTTGAAGTAGTTCAAACTAGGAAATTGCTGGTTGCACAACATGCAAAACTCGTTTAGGAATTCCTGTCTTCGTTCGGAAATTGTGTGCCTATTATTCATGCTTCCCTTCTATGTGAAAGGTTTGGTAAATATTTGGGTTGCACTGTTAACTTGTGTGCTTTGTTTTTACATAACAGACCGCGACGGTCATGAGGAGACATTGGCATAATCTTTTCGAGTGATCTCCGTGCAATCTAGGCGGTTTCCCAACTTAGTCCAAATACTTATGTCCATCCCAAGATCCAAATTTTATAGTTACTTAACTACACTTTTATTTAAAGCATATATGAAAATAATTAATCAAAATTTAAAAAACAAAATATTGTCCAGGAACGGCACATCTAGATATAGGTATATCTATTGAATTAATGATTCCAATTACAAGCTTCCGCCAGTATAAACTGGAAGAAGGAAAAGCAATTATATTTTATGGGAAAACTTATTAAACGTATAAAAGGGCTATCTACCGCTATCTGATATTAATGTTTTGTAGATCTGCTATCCTACTAATATAATAAATAGATGTTTGTTACTCTTTCACGCAAAAACTACCGAACGGATGTGGATAAAATTTAGAACACAGACAGTTTATGACCTGGATTAACACATCCTACTTTACTTCTTATCCCGGTAGTATGATCCCGTGGAACAATTAGTGTACTCCCGCGGGAGAAGCCGCTGGCACACGCTTGTCAATAATTATTATTCATTTATATCTTAGTGCCTTGGTAAGTGGTTTTATAAGTCTGAAATCAGTACTGCTCAAGTTAGGACTCCGAGAAAAGTAAATGAAAACCATAAATGGGCATTACGTTACCAAATAAGTTCTTTACTTATGGAAGTGTGTACAGTTCACAGACAGCGTGGGCAACTACTTGGAGTGAGGCATTTTACACGTGCTTGATATAATATCATTACCGGCAACCCAAAGTTAATGCAATTCTACCTAGTTTTGCATTAACTTTGAACCGAAAATCGCACTTAAATGCTTAAAGGCCTCCAAGCATTCAAGTGCGTAGTTCAAAGACATCGATTCCATGTCCACCAATAGACGTTTGTTCCAGCAGTGGTCAAGTTATAGTCTATTATGCTCAGACTGCGATCTAAGCCTTACTCAGCTACTTTAATACAAGTAGCTCATCCTGATACAAAAGCAGAAGCACAAAACCGGATCGTTCATCATCTCCCATCTACAACCAATTACATAACAAAACACGTTACTGAACCGAGTTAACGTGTCGTAAAGGTCAATATTGTACCTTCACGTAAACTTGCAACCGAGTGATAAACTACAAGTCATCGGACTACCATGCCAGTGGCACCACGGTCACGGCCAAGTAACGGACTGCCCTACTTATAGGTCCAAGAGCTTTACTTCACGCTGTTAATTTTCTGTAAATGGCTTTTTTTATGGTGGGTAGGTATAAAAAAATCAAAAATCATCAATCGTTGTCATTTGTTTTTTGCTCTAGGAAGAGACTAGTCGAGTTTTAGTACAATTCCCAAAAGTGTTACTTCTGCGGAGTTTGAGTGCATGAACTTACATGCAAATCTTTTTGAAACTAAGGATTTTTATTTCCGAAGTGGAAGAACACTTGCTTAAATAAGTAATTTAAAAGGTTTTGCGATTCCCAAATCCAAAAGGAAGTAGCTAAAGCCCCCAAGTGTAAAGTAACTTCAAATACTTGATTTACGAGTATACTTCGAATTATTTTTCTCGTATTTTCGAAACTAGTTCTAATACTACCACAGCACAGTATAACTATACTTGGCCGCGGGTTGTACACTAGTTATCGCGGCCTCGACATAGAGTGCTAAGAAGGAACATGGGTGGTTTTAGTCAGTAGAAGTCTGACACTCCCTTTCGCTCTGCCCAAGAGCGGGAGAGGTTATTTGATGATTTTCCACCCGCCAAAAAAAAAAAGTATAACTATACATTAACACGGACTATTTTTATTGAGTGTTTTATTAGCTAAATTTTCTGTTGTAAGTTGTTTGTACTTTTTTCTATTAGTTCTTTTTTTAGAAGCTCAAGTACATATAATTCAATTTTAATCTTCAGCTAATTGGTATGACAGTGACTACCTATTGTATTTCTGAGTGCAAATGATGACGAAAAAGCTTTTTCCAAATAGATCACATGACACGGTCATTCATACTTAGATTAGTTTGCATTCGCTAGAGTGATCGAATCCAACCAGAACCGTGCTTGCAAGATGTTAGTATGCTCTACCTGGACAATTTTTACAGTACGTAGTATTTACTTTCCACATGCAATCAAACCCATTCAATAAAAAGTAAATAATAATTATTATTGTTATATCATTTACGGATAAAAATTTCTGATCGTTCCGATAAGAATTATTATTATAGTCTGTACTTAATGTGCTTTCTAGCACTTTCTACTAGCCATTAGTGTATCCTGTGTACCACAAGTGAGTTTGGAGCTCTAGCATTAGATCATATTACATTATACTCCCTATTTTATCCGAATAGATGGGCGAGCAGAACCCACATTTTGTCAGTTAGGATAGAATAGGAATTATTCCGGACTCAGTAGCCGGAAGCTCAGTAGTGACGGTTACGTCTAGACTAGACCAAGGAGGCAGTTAATATCAAGTGATTAATGAGTTCTGATAAGGAGGCGCCTTGCCTTCTTATCCTACACTTTCTAACACCACCCTATTTCACTTTATTAACTACTTGCTCCAGTACCTACGATCTAACTTCCTACCTTTCCCGACTTTCACCAAACTCAAAAGTCAAGGTTCTGTAGGTCACAGGCGCAGGTCGAGTATGCGGTAGCCATATCAATCGATACAGTATCTAAGCACCTTGATACAGCAATTTAAACTTTATAGCGGTGCACGAAGAGACCCGATTAAAATGCAAGCTATGAATTGAAGTAGATGTGCCGCATTGATACGTGATAAGAATGACGAGTGAAGTAAGTTAGCGGGACAGCCTTATTATGGCAATAGGGTTGGTAATAACTTGACTCTTTTTAATTTCGAAACATGCTGTTGTCTCAAGTATTCATTTTAACAACTTCTAATGTCAACTGCGAAAATTGCAAAGTCCCAAAAAACAATGAGTCCCAAACAGCAGCAAAGCAACGCAGCAGGCCCAGGAGATGGCGGAAAAAACTCAACTCTTTTCGCAAGGATTGGCGAACAATAGCACTGAAAAAATAAGTGAAATGTGCTTGTTTTTTGCTTTGCAGTTTTTTCAGTCGGGTTTTTTAGTTTTTTTTTCCAACTTTTTAGTTCTTTTGTGTTTGTTCTATCCTTAGTCGCGTAAAATTCTTCGCAGATGATTTAACTTTTGTGTTTTCATAGGATTTGTCACTTACAATTTCTTTTAAACATATAGGGTGTAAATTAACCCTTCACACATACGTCAACCAAGCATTCTGTAAATCAAACTAAGTACCTACCCCTGCGCAAAAATTTTTGCTGGGAAACGACATATTTTTTTGGGGTCAAAAATCTCATATTACGGTAAAACTCAATGTAGCACTCCTAAAACATTGTGCTAGTGGATGCTTTGAATAGTCAAAGGGTCATGGAGGTAATTTAAGTAAAGTTATAACCTGAAAAACTAGTATTTACAAAAACAGCTGTAGCAGCCGTAACTAGGTGGGGAGAACAAGTGCCCTTCATTTGCGTTAAGGGTACTTTTACACCTTTTATAAGTGATGTATATTTTTATAATCTCCTCTTAAAACCCTACATTTTGATACCCTACTCGATGGTAACGGATTTTTTTTCAAATTCGCAATTATCTTTAGATAGCTAGACAGTGACACACGCACCACCAAGACGCATCTAACGACGTATATTTTATTGAAATCCCTGCATCCGTTTAGGAGTTATGAGGGAACAAAGAAATAGACATAAATACACGTCAAACACAAAACCCTCCTTTTGGGCTTCGCCGCAGCCGGGTAAAAGGGAAGGGTATGCCCTAAAACTGAGCAAGTCTCGATACTTTTTTGCCTATGTCGTGTTCTGCACGACCATAAATCTAAGTGGGGTAGTCACAACTTCTGACCACCCACGATTTTGGTCATAGTTTATATTATTCCATTATATTTTTATCCACTGTCAATTAACCTATTAAAGGCCTTCCATATTTTTTATCAAGAGAACCACTTAATTCCACGTCCAGCAGTTGTGTACGACTCTACGTGTTAGGTTAAAGATCAACTCGGAATGCCATTTTTTCCCACTTGTGTCGATTACTATAATAGGTACCTCCTTTTTGTAGTGGTTAGGTAGCAGGCAGCTTACATTCAACTTGTGATGGTGAAAATGATTTGGTTTTATTTATATTTTAGAAACTTAACATTGCTTTTTTAATTTATTGGTAGGTCACTCAGGCTAACTCATGTTTTTTTTTAAACACAAAATTTATCTGACATCATTTCGAAAAAAATACATGCAGAATTAATAACCTGGATGAGGCTGGCACAGGAACATGAAGATTAGCACCAGAAAATAAAGGACTATACCCAGCAGTGGATGAATTCGAACTGTGGATGCTGATGATGATTTCGAGAACCCTACACTCACATGACAGATTTTTTATTTGACGATTTATAAACCTTTATAAGCTTGACATTAATGAATATAAAGATATGCAAAAAACCACTTCCGTTGTAAATGAGTTAGCATAAGAAATAGGACCAGTCCTTAAATTTGGAACCTGTCTATCAGCAAAAGACGCTTTATCATGAATTATTTCTTAAATTTGCACAAAGAGTCCGAAAAAATGTTTGTTTCAAACTGCCGCAGTGAACCACAATACAAGCTTTTGACCTAAATTGTCACTTGGTTTACCTGAAGGTACGGTCACTAGCAGCTATACACTATACTGCTCAGATAGGATCGGATACGAAACGAGCACAGCTCGAGGCAACCTCGGAATATACAAATATACATTCTTAGTTTCAAGGGAAATGGAGTAAGCAGTCACAATTGGGCATGCCTAATTTTTTTTTTCAAGCGCTGTCTTAAAACCATTTCGAGGGTTAGCTTAGGTGAATTCATGCCTGTTACCAGATTTGAAAAATACATACTATTTCAAAAGTTATAGGTGTTTTAACGAATGACTTTCATTTGACCTTTCAGACCCTCCAACAAAGCATACCTAATAGAACATTCCTTTGTCATTCTACATTCTTGAAAAAAAAAAACATTCGGTTGCGAGGCTGTCAATGTCAACATTTTGTAAGTTATGTTTAGCCAGCTTTGTTGAAGTTTGTTTTTGTGAAATATTGTGAATTGTTGTAATGGCTTCTTTAAATTATACTAATGCGGATTCCCGTAACATACCTACGGTCAATAATGCTATGATTGTTGAGTATATGATGTTGTCCACTCAACACAATATAGCGGAAATACAAGGAGCAAAGGCTCTAATGTAAGTATTCTATATCATTGTTTTGATTTATACAGTGTGTCCGGACATGGACTAGCGATATTCTAAATACTTAAATATAAGCTATTTTAAAGTACAATTACACTATAGGCTTAGGTCCAATATACTTCCCCGCTATGTGGCAGCCATTTTGTTTTTTTTGTTGAAGTATGCTATAAGGGAGTACAAAAAAAATCATATATCTCAAAGTTTTAGTCATACTGAGATAAAAATAGGCTTATTCGAAAGGCAATAATATTGTCTACCGTCTGCACTACAAAGCAATATGTTCACAATTCCATAACTTTTGAAAAAAAATGTGAAAGTCGAAAAAAAAAACAAAAAATTATGCAATTCAACCAATAATGGTTAATTACTACAAAAACAACCCCGAGAGCTTTTTTATTTTTTATACTAGATCGACAGTTTTTGAGCTAAGCTACAATACAACATAAAATTCACAACTGTATGTCTAATACTTTAAGAGTTATTGTTGTATGAACATAGCGTATGCGCAAGCACAAAAGGCCTTTGTCGGAACCCTAAACAGGAAATCATTAAAAAAACATAACATTCATATTAAATTTTATTTAATGTTTTTTCCAATATTAAATGAAGATTAAAATTCAATATGAATGTTATGTTTTTTTAATGATTTCCTGTTTAGGGTTCCGACAAAGGCCTTTTGTGCTTGCGCATACGCTATGTTCAAACAACAATAACTCTTAAAGTATTAAACATACAGTTGTGAATTTTATGTTGCATTGTAGCTTAGCTCAAAAACTGTCGATCTAGTATAAAAAATAAAAAAGTTCTCGGGGTTGTTTTTGTAGTAATTAACCATTATTGGTTGAATTGCATAATTTTTTGTTTTTTTTTTTCGACTTTCACATTTTTTTTCAAAAGTTATGGAATTGTGAACACATTGCTTTGTAATGCAGACGGTAGACAATATTATTGCCTTCCGAATAAGCCTATTTTTATCTCAGTATGACTAAAACTTTGAGATATATGATTTTTTTTGTACTCGCATAGAGCATATTTCAACAAAAAAAACAAAATGGCTGCCACATAGCGGGGAAGTGTATTGGACCCAAGCCTATAGTGTAATAGTACTTTAAAATAGCTTATATTTAAGTATTTAGAATATCGCTAGTCCATGTCCGGACACACTGTATAAGATTGGTTTATCTCTTGTCATAAATGAACTTATTATATACTAGCGACCCGCCCCGGCTTCGCACAGGTGTTTTTCTCTACTATATTATGCATGTATTATACTTAAAAACCTTCCTCTTGAATCACTGTATCAATCTCAACTGTCAAGGATATGTCACTGGATTTAGATTGACATTGTATTCTTTTTTAATTTGTCTGTGGCACAACACCGCACTACATACAGCCTCATAGTGATATTGAGAGCACCTCGAATTTAAAAAATCCTAAAAAAATGTACAACCCCTAAAAAAATAAAATAAGCAAATTAGTTCCTTGAAATGGTCTATATTTTGTAAAAAAATAATAAAAAAAAATCAAGTCATGGCCAATTGGCGTCGACCGAGTGAGGCCCTAAGGTGTATAGGCAGGGTGAGTGTGAAAGTCAAAATTAGGATAGATAAATTAGCAACTAGAACATAAGAGTCATTTGTAGAAGAAGGATTATGGGGAGTCAGCATGGACTTTGATGCAGTAGAAGAATAAAATATTATCGTGGAACAGCTAAGAATTACGAAACGGGGAATAATATTAAGATATTCATAATACCAGACTAATCTCGTATTACATAGTAAAAACAAGTAACATTTTAGATTGCTCTCGGCACATAAACGTGGCGCACAGTGGTGCAGGTAGTACGGGCATGCGGAAAATATTATTTTTAAATGAAAAGACGTTGCGTTTCTTCATAATACTTTATTAAAATGATATAATGGATGTACCAGTTTACAAAGAGAAAGATATAACACGTATTTTTTTTTTATTAACATGAAAATATTCATCAAATTTTTTCACATGAATTTCATATAATTAAATCAGCATTTTTAAATAAATAAATATTAATAAACTAAATATTAAATAGAGAAGACATTGATTGAGAGATGGGTGCTATCCACTAATAAAGCTTTGGCATCATCGTGAAGAGGATAGTATTTTTTATTCGGTACTGCACGTAAACTGTTGATAAGGGGATCTGAGGTAGCTAAGAGCATATTCATAACATCTTCATTACATGATAGACGAGAACATTTTCTTGAATGACCTAACCTATAATTGCGGTAATCTTTATTTCGCGCTTCTTGAGCTTCCTCAGATAACATCCCAATAGGTAAGGCAGCAACACTTATTATTTCTTTGCCATGCAGCAAGATTTTATGCACAGTATTTGGCATATTATACCAGCTGTACAGGCTTACGTATAGTTCAGCAGTCTCGTAACAATAACTACCAAACTTATCCGAATCAACTAATGCACTAGAATTAATTGTTTGCAATATTATACCAAACCGATGAATAAGTTCTTTATCGACTCTTGTGACTTCAGCTACAATGTCTGCATTATTGAAAAATCTTCTAGACGTATTTCCATCGTTAGATGTTCCCATTCCTTGCTTTACAAAATCCACTTTTAGACCTAAACGTTGAAACAGCTCACTTTGGATTCTTTTCTTCTCTTCATCTTTTTGTTGTTTGGTAGTTGCGTTCGTTCTCCAACTGGTAAATGACATATTGTACGCAATATGTAATATGCATTCCATAAATTTAATCCGTGCGTGAAGCGGGAATAAACCGACCTTGAGAGCCTCCGTATCCACAGTTTTATTTCGCACTTGGTCAAGGTTATTCATTTCTGATGGCTTTGACTTGCATATAAAACACACTGCACATGATGATGTGTCCGTAACTGTCTGCGCTATTTTGCCATCTATCATTGTGAACACAAGTTTATGGTAGACTTTGTAAGTCTTTTCCTTTAAACTAATAACAGTTTCATTTAAGTTTGCTATTTCAGACTCCATTCTAGCAATTTCATTTTTCGTAGATTCTGTAGTTTCTTTTTGAAATTGGAATTGTACCGGGCGACAACACCTTGTAGAAGAAGGAGTTGCATTTGTCCAATACACAACAGATTTATTTTCCTTTTCATACAGACGCAGTGGAACTAATGATGTCAAAAACATATATGAATCTGACACATTTTCGTCGATAAATGACTGTTTGTACTCAGCATGACCTGATGATCCGTCACATCCCCACTTGTGTAAAAACGTTGAATTTACACTAATCTGTGTAAGGTCGTCTTCAGACATTACTTCAAATAATCTTCTGGTTGTGTGATCCAGTAATGACTGCAAACTTACACAAGCGTAGCTTTCCGTTACATCAATATCCGTGGGGTAGCATTGCCTTTTTACTTCAAGTACTTTATGATAATCGGGAAAAATATCACAACCAATACTTTTTGCTGCATTTCTCAGTACTTGATATTCATGTTTCGAAAGTGATGCATCAAGTAATAATGCCAACGCTTTTTCTGGAGTAAACTTGATAGTATCCGATGATCCTTCTTGTACGAGTACCTTAGAGGCAGCTTTCTTAATCATTTCTTCAGGAACGCTTTCACACAATCTTTTAACCTTATATCGCTTTGTTCGATCGCAACATTCATCAAATGATTTTTCTGGTCGTCCTCTATGAGAGCGTTTTGATGGCCCTGGAACATTACTGTCACAATTCACCACATCAGTCTGCACCGAAGATGTCTCAACGGTAAAAATATTTTTCAGCCACTGTTCATTTTTTGCCATAAAAGCATTTTTATTTCTCGCTGCAGTTTGCCACTTTTTTGTAAATACGGGTAGAAAATTACGGCTTAACTTTTCATAAACTTGATTCCAAACACTTTCTGTAAGCTGTGGATACATAAGTTTTAAATTTTCGAGGCATTTATGTATCTCACGATTACTTGATATTATGATTTCCACTAAATCGGCATAGACAATAGTAAAGCTATCCATCACTATAATAACACTGTTATCGTAAGAGAAAATAATTGTAAGTGAAGTTAAAACTACCATTCAATGCTATTTATACTTACACGATATGATAAAATGTTAATTACCCTCATTAGAAACACTTATTAATATAATGCACTTTTTCTTAATTACAGAGCGTCATTAGTTAAGGACCTGGTATTTCCAAGATCGCAGGTTATCGCAGCCAAAACTAATGTATTCTTAATCTATAGGGTCTAATTAATCTCCGAAAGTATATTATTACGTATCGGTCGATAACGGAGATTAGTTATGATCTCATGATTGAAAACAAAAGGTTCCAAATGACCTTCTTCACTAAAAATGTAATAGTAAGTAATTATTCATTATATTATAACATTATGTTTACTATTTTATTAGTACACACAATAAACTTATGACTAAACTAAAAATGAAAGTTGATAATTATAGTATTTTGGTTCTATTCATACTTGAAATAACAATATTTTTTGCACGAAATTTGTAAATTCTCGATCACCCTACTTTGGCATCATATAATTAAATACTGTATAATTATTTATCCGTATTAATTTTAGGACTTGTTTCTACTAACATTCTAGTATGTGTGTACCAAATTGTAGACATTTTAAACAAGGTTGAAACAAAGGACTTTTTTCCGCCCTTGTACCAATGTGTGGCGCTATAATAGAATAATCTAACATCTTAACGATGTGTCTACATTTGGCAAGTACGGAAGAATATCTTTTTTTCTGAACATCGCATCAGTTCGTAATAATACACAATGTGCTTTGGAAAACTGTGCGGGGCAGAGTGAAATGTAACGAGTGTACAAAAAACCATTTTCCATACCGTTTTGAACCAAATGAGTATATTATTACTGGTTGTTTACGAGCTGAGACACTTCGACGCGATTGAAGGCATGCATGCCCGCCAACCCCAGAACCCCATGGCATACCCACATGCAAAAATCTGCTGTCATCAATATCAGAATAAAAAGTTCGTTTTACATAATCTTTCGATATACATCACCAAGAGCCGGAACAAGATAACAAGCATCATATCCTTTCACTGAACGTTCATCTTAACATAACAGATCGATAAACCATCGGCCCAATGCAATTTTATGGCTACAGACAGAGTGACGTAATATAGACGTAATCCTGGTTCTTATTGAGAGAACCTTCGCATACTTTGATGGTATTACAATAAATGCATAATTATGAGGACTGGTCAGGTTAGCACATATTATCGCAAAGCCAGCACGATTCATGTGGAGTGGGTTGAAATAAAAGGACATTTTTTATACCGATGCAGGCTATTCACTAAAGCTTTCACCAGGTTCCCGAGAATACCAGTAGGTAAGGGTTGATAATAATATATTGAAAGCATTTTTTTGTATCACCCTAACCAACCTTGCACCCTTATAGTTGACCTCTAAAAAGGTTATTATCGAGCATTGTACGACGCACGTACGAGGAAAACCTGGAAGGTGGCTGACACGAAAGAAATCTTTGCCCAGTACCTACAGGAATATTTGGACTGTGAATGGATGTTTACTGTTATTAATTTTGGACCATCTCTTTCGTAATCTGCTTGAATTGAAGGTCACTGGTAATAGTATGCCATTGACATTGCAACAAAGTCGATTAGACTATTAGTTCGCCACGCGTGACCTGAAGTGATTGTATAACGTTGATAGCATGAAACACAATAGCCAGTGCATTTATCACACAGTATAGAGATGTGTGTGCTTAATAAATTACACGTTTTAATATTTTATCTGTGAAATTCATTGCATTGTTTATTTTTGTAAAAGTTTTCGCACCTTTTTTTGCAACTTCAAACTTTCAGCAAAAGGTTGATGAACTAGCCAATATTCCGACTCCTGATTTCCTCGATTTCTTCACATAGAGTTTGTCCAGACATTATATTCCATATATTTTTCAAGATTAGGGTAGAAAGACCTTAAATCACTGACAATCACAAATACTTAATTTTTGGAAGGCGATGTAGTTTTCCGCCTTCCAAATAGTAAATATTTGTCCTGAATAGCCGACGCAGGAAATGAACGATTTCTTCTCACACACATATGACATAACACCAATGACTAGACTCAAAATTAAACAACAATAAGACCTCAATGAAGTGTGGGTGACATTTTCCAGCCTTCAGCGCACAACAGTTAGATAAGAATCGGAGGCGCGAGAGTGAAAGCGTTCCGCCGGATTCACATGTGATCTGTCTCGCTCAGACACTAGTTACGTCAATGTTACTGCTCACCTTCACATACACAAACAGTCAGTAGATAAGAAGTAACCGTGAGTTTAAGCAGTAGAGCTTTGAAAAGGAGCCTGTCTACACACGCCGACACTACCGCCACACAGTTACACGCAATTGACCAATAAAAAGTTTCCGTGTTACCATGATGCATATCTGCGGATTGCAACGCATGTCTGCGTTGCAATCCCAAATTGTTACCTCTGGTACTACAGAAGTCTGTAGTACCAGACGTAACAAATACTATATTTTTAGATTTGAAGCAAAATTAATGGTTTGATCGATTTACGGATGTCTCCAGAACTTTATTGGTACTATTAGGAATGACTCCATAAATACCATTACTAATAATCTTCCACACACGTATCTAGCCGAAAATAAGATATACCTACACCAAAACACTGTTCGAACATGGGTATTTATCAATTTCTGCTAATAGTTTTCTCCATACGATAACCCACCTAAATAACTATCTTGCCTATAAATATCTACGTGACCTCCATTCAAAGCGGCATCTCTCGAAATTGCCAAGTATTGCTTATATCAGAACTCAGAACTGTTAGTATGTTTAATCAAACTCAAATGAAATGCAGTGCCTACAAAAACATAAGTCCGTTCAACTCATCCAGCGTAGTCGTATCTTTTTTACGTCATATTGCACCTGAAAATTGAAAACAGTTATGTAACTAACGGAAGCTGTTATTAATTTTCTATTACATTCGCCAATATCAGTTATAATTGATTGCCGACATTCACTTTGAAAGAGATAAGTAAATTGAGGGACATTACTTTAATTGTGGATGTTTACCGGTGTGCTTTGACTCGACCGACCATGGTCGACGGTTTCGGTCCCGTAACTTCAAGTGGTGATGAGTATGATGACTTTCATGGAGTATAAGCGCATTGACAGTACGGTAGTAGCCACAATGTGTAATACAGTACCCTAATGTGCGAGTAGTTTAAACCTAGTACCGCTGCAGCACTGCATGCAGTTATGCCGAGTTGAATACATGTGGGAATACTACGGTAACAGTCAACGCATTACACACAATAATTTTATTTATCATTAAAATATTTGTATTACTGAGTAAGCATTAACGGGAGTCTCCATTAAGGGTGTTATAGGTATATGAAGTTCATTAAAATTAAAATTTATCAATACAGCATTTTTTGCTTTAAACTTAAATGGCCAGTTAAACTAATATTGCTTTTATTAAATTAAGGTAGGTACCATGGGCGTCGTTCAGTCATAAAGTTTAATATTCCTGTCAGTTATAATGATAATCTTCGTAAGATTTACTTTGATGAGGTCGAATCCAATACGATCGTAGTTCAGTATGTGTGTTAAATCGCTCAAGGAGTTCTTTAGTAAAAATACATAAAAATACTAGCGTAGGTATATACTTAGAACGCTATTCTTGTTCCACGAGTAAGAGGCATGGGAGTCTTCTTAATCTAGTATGAGGTAATTATAAATTATGAATGGGATTGAATTAGGTATATAGTGTGTATTTAAATCCTAGATAAGTTTTAGCATACAGAACTTTCCTTCGGCAGCTACCAGTTTTGCCTCCAAGCTCGTCAACTCTATCTATTTAGCTCAAGCTATGCTCAAGCATTTATATAATGACTGGGAGATGCAGTGTTGCAGGCCTTGTGCACAACGTTCCGTTCATCCGCATTCCCGGTTGCAGCCGTCTTTTACATCGTATCGCTATGTGTTACTGGCGTATAACGGAACACCCGTAACTGTAGCGTTCCACGACGCTCTTTGCGTACCACTTGCTATCATAATAGGTTTACTGTAACAAATTTAACTATGTTGCCAAAATATTTGGGTTATTGTTAATTGTTATGAGTTGGACTGCAATAGCCAAATATAAGAAAACTCGTTTTCTCGCTCGATGACTCGACATAATTCGCTTGCGTGATCTATTAGAGGGAAGTCAAAAAAGTTAAAATATCTTTCAACAAGATTGTAGATTAAAACTCACAATATCCAACGGGTTAATTAAATGTTATGCAATGGCGATTTTTGATTTCAAAGATGCAATTTTAATTATAACTGAGTATTTGAGTAAATCCCATTCATTCATGATGTATTTATTTTACCAGAATCAAAATGTTATACTTTCGTATGCAAGTCATAGTGCTACTGGTAAAACTGCACATGCATAATAGATACCTACCGACTTGATTTAACCTCAGTGTAACTAAGCAGAAAGATAAAAGCTTTTGCGTGCTAACACCAACACCATAATTGTTCTATCAACGTTACTTCCTCGGAAAAATAACAAAGTTATAGTAATTAGCGTCTCCTGTAAACCTATGGAACAGTCAAGCTAAGTAAACCATACCTCGAGTCGAAACAATAAGGTGAAACTCATCGATTAATTTCCACTGAGGAAACCTGCAAGATACAATGGCTGTGGGAACATAACCCATGCTTTGATATACGATTAAAACAAACGCAATGAAAGAAAATCATAACAAATGATTCTTTCATAAAGTTCTTATCAGTCAATTAAGTACTACACTCTCTGTTTTCTAAATTAAGGCGTTTTATTGTGATTTAATGTTTTCATTTGCGTATTACGGCATGTTTAAATTTGAATAATTTATTTTCAAGTTTTTCATAAATATTTATGCTGGTCATAATCGACGTTCGAATTATGTATAAAGAGCGATAATACTGGTATTTAAAGTGAATGACCTCAGCAATTTGTAGAACTATCTTTTAAATCATAGTGAATAACTGGAGCTCTCTAGTAGGTGGGCTCAGGTCTGTTGTAACTACCAAAAAAATGGATTACGGATGAACGAGAAAAAAGATTGAACAACAATTTTCTATAATAATATGAAGTTATGATCTTTTGGCTTATATTATGGAACAGTCATTCTACTACTACTGAAAAATCGTCAGTCAGCCATTAAAGAAGCAGTAAACAACAATAAACATGGATCTAAACAGCACTATATTTTATGCTATCCTGGTCGTTGTCCTTATGCCTTAGCAGTTTGGAATGGCCGATTGAATGAGGCCTGTGGGCGAGGAACTTAGTAACCTGTCACAATACGCCATTACGGCCCTTAAGGTGGAAGCTCACATCTGGCCCGCGAAATTCTAATTTTCTTACGTTTTTGGCAATTTGCAGGCCAGTGCTTGGTTGTATGTTTATGAAAAATTACTAACTACTAAAGAACGACGACTAAATTACTAAAGAATGACTTTTACATGCAAAAATCAATCTTGACATGAAAATGAACTTGGAGGGTTGTATTGATAATTTTGATGGTTATAATTCGGTAACTTCATACGTCTTACAGTCGCAAATCAAATTTTCATAAATATACAACCAAGCACTGGCCTGCAAATTGCCAAAAACGTAAGAAAATTAGAATTTCGCGGGCCAGATGTGAGCTTCCACCTTAAGGCCAGCACTTTATTGCTGAACGTGGCTCACGCGATGCGAACCTCGTGTTCCTACCATTTAGAGTTTTGCTAACTCAAAATGTATCGGGAAAATGTTAACAGATCATTTTAGAGTACTTCTATTTTTAATCACGATATTCATTAACATTGGTACTTACTAGAATCCAAACATTGGTAAAGAATATTTAGTTAACCTTTTTACTGGGCCCGCGTGGTGGATTATGGCCCATTCCCTCTGTCCCAGCAGTAGAAACATTATAGGCTGATGCATATGCTATGGGTGTGTGTGCTGTCACTATTTCTACGTCAAAACAGATAAGTAGGTATATGTTGACTTAACGAATGTGCAGAGAAATGAATGGGAACAATCTTTCCAAAAATGTACTAAGAAAACAAATGGGGTTAACTTGATAAAGTGCTTTGAACTGTTGTATTTTTGTTGTTATTCTCAATCACGTTTCGTCCAAATAACCGTCTTTTCCACGTTTTATGATACTCTTTTGCTAGGTGGAGTTTACATTGGAGATTTTTTATGAGTGAAAACAAAGCCCCTATGAATAGTTCGCGGTTTTTCCAGAGCTGGACCAAGAATAGAACCCTGAGGAAATTCCAAGATTATTTGAGTTAATGATCGCATCGAAAATGGCAGTGACCGGAAAATTAATTATTGTTAATCAAAGAGTAGATTTTATTTTATAAATAAATTGCCATCAATAAACAAAGTCTTGTGCTGATAAAAACAGGAAAATTTAATCATCTCTATCGAATGCTTCAGATAGATCAATTTTAGATTCAACACAATGTATAGCCACAGCTTTACTTTCACCTGTTCATTCACAATGATACTAAAAAGTTGTATTCAAGTCAAAAGACAGGGACAGTTTTTGTAACGGCACATAAAATTTCAACCATTTTGGCTAATGACAGTCGACATAATGTGAAACGTTTATCTTATTTTTTGTCAGTACGTTTTTGTGTTACACATTGCTTTTTCCTGTCTAAACGAGATTAATGGTTTAAGTTGACCGTTCATGACATTTTACCTCCAAAGAAAGTAATAAAAATAAAAGAATTTGAATAAGAACTTGGCTAGCGGTGCTAACCTTAATAGTAACTGTTTTAACGTTTTGGTTTATAGGTGAAGTCCATTTACTTTTGATGCAATTAAAATCTTCAGAAGCAATCAGCTTCATTTGGGTTTGATAAACAACTTTATTGACTGTTGTTAGTCGCACCCGATCGTGATCATAAAATATTTGGTTACTTATCTACGTTAAGTTTGTTGGGAATTTGTGACCAATTTAATTAGGAAAAGTATGGGTATTGTTTCTACCAGTGTCTGAATTTAATGATTTTTACTGCATGTCTAATGACTCTGTAAACACAGTAAAAATCGGACGTTAAGTTGTTGAAGTTAATTGCATTTCTATTGGTTTAAAATCTTATCAAGCTAATGGCATTTAAATACAGCAGAAAATACAAAAGTAAATATTTAATAACGGTTACATAAAAAACTGTGAACTCAACTTCTCAAGCTAGCAGGTATTACGGGATATTTCTCTAATATCCATAAAGATCGTTGTATAATTCGTTCTTAAACGACAATGGCATAACGGGTTGGCTTCCGAAGAAAGGTCGCAAATAGTCGTGTCAATATTAAAGACGGTGCGCTGCGGTAAATCGATTCGCAGCAAGAACTTGATTTGATCATCATCACGTAAGTTTTCCTCGTGAGTTATGAACTATAGAGAAGAAGAAGATGCTGATTGTGATTGACTGAATGTACTTAATTGTTTTTTTTCTAAACTCCAAATTTTTATTTTTCATGTAGGTTCGATTAGTTATTATTGGGTAGTTATTGCTAACTATAATTTTGGATTGTAAGAACAAAAAGACACGTAACATAATCGATATCATAGTAACTAAGTACAAAGGTAATTTAAACTTATAACCGATTACCAGTCCGCGGTCTCATCATAGAAAATTGATCATCATGCCGTAAAAAATTAGATGTCGATGTCGACGAACTTCTACGAATAATGATAGGAGCAAATTATGAACACCATTATCTCCTGACAAGTTATTACATTTCGTCTTAACGTTATGTTAAATTCATATTACAATAGTGTTCGCACTTACCGCGGCCATCTTTGAATGTGTCGGAAGATGGGAATGAAATAGGCGTAGCGGCTAAGAAATAGATTATTACAATTTGTGTGTCCCGTTATTTCTAAGTTCTCATGATACACCGGGAATGACAGTGCGTGACCATAATTGTAAATTACCCACTTTGTTATTTTGTCTTGACTTAGATTTGAGGTTTTCTTGTTTTGTTAAGGTAGTTTATGAAGACATTATACTGGTCTTCTTGAAATTCAGAATACTAACTGCAATGCAAAATCAAAGAAAATTAAGGTAGGAACATAATTAGTTAGAGTTCCTGCCACGGTAAATCAGCAGTCGCTGGCATCAGCGTCAAAATACATATTAATATTAAGGTGGAAGCTCACATCTGACCCGCGAAATTCTAATTTTCTTACGTTTTTGGCAATTTGCAGGCCAGTGCTTGGTTGTATGTTTATGAAAATTTGATTTGCGACTGTAAGACGTATGAAGTTACCGAATTATAACCATCAAAAATTCGAGGAACGACTTTTTCGAGGTCAAAGTCATTCCTCGAATTATATGAACTTGGAGGGTTGTATTGATGATTTTGATGATTATAATTCTGTAACTACATACGTCTTACACTCGCGTCCAACATTTCAATCAACATACAACCTAGCACTGGCCTGCAAATTGCAAAAAACGTAAGAAAATTTGAATTTCGCGGCTATCCTGACGCTTTCACCTTAATATCTAGTTGTTTGACTTCAGAGTTCAGCGTAACCTTCTGAACATATCACATCACCTTGCCCTGTTCTGGAAGTTGCCATCCAGAAAGTAATATGTTTAACGTCTTCTTTGTACTCATCTCATTTTATTAACATTTACGAAATATGTAAGAAAGCTTACGCTCTTATCATCTATAATACTGAGCTCTTTCGTATAATTATACCCGAACAAAGTGTTTACTGATGTGAAAAACAACGAAGCGAAATTATTATTGATCTTTTCTTTGTTTTTTAAAAGATTGCAAAACAAAATAAGACCAATGTGGTTAATTCAGCAAAACGTCCATTACATATTTGGCAACATTATTCGGCGTTGCACGTTGGAAAGGCGAATCTGATAAAATTATCCGTGCACCAAACCAGATCCCACGCTCAATAAAAATTGCTTTCACTTTAATTGATAATTTTATCTATTTTATCTGCAGTCGTGTGTTGTGTCCATCACTGCAGAATGGATACGGCCTTTGATGTTAGCGATCCCGTCTTCATTTTATTTAGATTTCGGTGTTAAATTGCTGATTCCCCCATGTTTTAATAAGTGTAGTTAAAATGCATTCACTCTTCTCCATAGCTCTTCTCTCTCTCTATTAGTTGTTTATCATTATCATCATCTTTTTGTATAAAATTCTGAGATTTAAAATAGACTGTCCGCAGTTATTGAGCATGTGCATATGCACAATGACTCACATACTAAGTTCAAAACTATTACTCATTTAGAAAACATTGTAAAATTATTTAAGTGTTAATATTGTTCGTAGATGTAGTTTTTAATTTAGTTTAGTTTTAATTATATGTTTAGAAATCATAGTTATGTGCGGTGAGTAGTTGGGTAGGTAGGTACTCACCGGTTCTCAACGACAAATAAGTTGTGCATGTTGTGCTTACCTCTAAGAGGTTGATACACTTGTCTGTGTGTGACTCTTATGTATGTATCTCTTTTCCTTGTGTAGTGTATTTTTAATTGTTGGTGAGCCAAATAAATAAATAAAAAATAATATAAATAAATCTTCTTTGTCTATTCTACTTGGGGTCGGCGCAACAAGTTCTCTTCTTCCGTTCTCCCCGTCAGACGTCTGTATTAGTAGCTCTGGTCAGGGCTGCGGGATGTTGTAAAAGATACCGCGGCCTCGACATAAAGGGCTAAGAAAGAACATAGGTGACTTTTAGTCCGTAGAAATCTGACACTCCCTTTTGCTCTGCCCAAGAGCGGGATATTTGATGACCTCCCAAACCCCCCAAAAAAGGCGTCTGTATTAGTAGCTAAGAAATTATAATTTATATCATGCATATCGACTTCAAAATAATTGCGAGACTCATTTTCTGTCAACTCTGCTCCAAAAATTACGTCAGTAGACATTGGCTATTCTATAATTCGTGTAATGACCCTTATTTTCACACGTGCGACGTTGAAGAGCAGGTCGAGATCCCACAGACCACGATCCCACATTCTTATACAGTTGTAATTGCCCACTAATTGTCAATTACGCAAGATAGCTGTTTATGTAATTGTTTTTGTTTGTGATAATAAACCCTGAGAGTTGGATAACTGTAAACAGAAGCAAAGCGCACCTCAAACAGTCGCTTCTGTCACTTCGTGTTATAACGACCTCTACCGTTGCTTAAAAACAATCAATCCATTATCATAGAATTTCTATACATGGACATATTTTTTTTAACCCTACAAAGAGTGGCTGGGATCGGTTTGCGTGAGAAAATGTTACTTCCAAAGAGTGAAAACCCTATATTATAGAAACTAGAACTACGTATTCTATTTACAATGTAAACCGCATCTTTGCTCTATAATTTTATTCATCTCATCCTGCGTAATGTAACATTAACTAAACCATGACAATTTCAATGGGAGGGCTAGAACAGAATAATGATTTCTTATAATCATTACTTGGTAGTTGGTACATTCTTTTCTTGTGCACAATTTGAAAATACCATGACTAAATACGATCCTCGGAGAGTTTAAAGACAGACTCGGCAAGGCAATGATTTTAAGTTAATGGCAATCATCACGCACAGCTGGCGGTTTGATGATCTCTCCAGGTATGGCGCTGAAATGGCCTGCAACGTCGTACTGTCAAGATAATCACAGAGTCATGGTTTGTTGTAGTCAAAGATTAAACTTAAAGTTGCCAAGATAGAAGATCCAAATATGGATTGCGCAAATCTGAGCTTAAGTAACTAACTGCCGCACTCACTCACGCACACACTGCCGATTACTTAAGTCATCACTAATTAAAGGTTTTGATAGTTTTGTCATACAAAAGAATGTCAAATCTTTACTAAGTGAAGGCTTAAGTAATAATTAAATATCTCTGAGTACCGCAGTAAAACATTTTATGAACCTTAGCGAGGTTAAGTTTCCAAGCCTTGGAAATAATTGTAACTAGATTAAAAGAAAACCAAGTCATCGATAATTGTCATTTCACACTATTACTAAGACTATTGTAACGCATGCAAAAAGTGAAAGAAAAGCACTCCGAAGAGTAATTAATTTACCAGTCCACATCCACACGACTGACGAAAGTAAGACTTCTTTATCTCGCCCGTAATCGCTCGACATAGATCATAGAGACCCAATTCAATTCCCCCGTATAAACAATTTAATTGTCTTCCAAACGTCTCCTATCTAATTGTTCCATCAGAGATCGCTGACAGAGAGTGGAAATATAACCGTAAATTTTCCAACAATATAAATGTTCTTAAGATTTTGCAGATTAATAGGGAGAATTAACTATACATTGTGTGCTAAACGCCTCGATAGCAAAGCACAATTAATCGCTTTTTCAAATATAAGTACTTAGCGCCCCTTTCAATTTATTACTGTCCAAGAATATTCTAGTCTCCGCTCGTTCAACGCCCTCCAAGATGCGAGCCTTTTCCGACTTGTCCGGTTAGTTATTAGTGTCAGGGGTTAAAGGAAATTTGTTTGGATTAAAATGGGGACCTGTCTGTTATTCTAAAGGAGTTTATTTATTGTTATTGCTATTAAACCTAAGAACTTCAACAGCGAGCAAATTTGAAATAGAAAAAAATAAGAAACCTTGAGGGTGTGTAGATTAGATTTTATAGGTAGGTACCTAATATTCAACAGAAAGAAGTCCAAAACTTCAATTTCGTAAATTGTGGATTGTCTCAAATTGCTTTCATATCCGCCGCCGCAACCGCGGTATTGACCGCAAATTGTCGATCAACTCGGCTAGATACACTACTAGCACCGCAGATCTAGTCCGTCTGGTCCTAGCAAACACCTTCGTATTTTATTATTAGAACTCTGCACTTTAGATACAAGTTCTATGAACCTTACTTTATTACGTAATGAAAATACTAGTATGATATAACTTTATGATACACGTTTAGGGACGTCATAAAAATAGCTTTTCACATTGAAGCTGAACCGGATTAATTTACATCGGCGTAACTATTATGTTCTATAAAAGTAGGTATAAAGTTGACGGTAAGAAGATCTAATTTCGGTGTTCTTTATTTCGTTTTCAGGTAAGTATCACAAATGACCACATCGTATCCAATTATCTTTCTATCCTTATGGGAACTTTCAGTTTCTCTTTATCTATTAGTCGCAAAAACTTTTTGATATTCCACATTGGTATTCCTCTACACAATAGTGGCAATGAGTAAAGCAGAGCATTGACTGTATTGTAAATTTATTTTTGTCTCCTCATCCAATATTTTTCCATAATTTCAGGGCGCGCCAAGATGTGGCGTGCGATACTGCTAATGTGGCTGGCCTCACCGACCTTCGGCCAGCAGATCCTGCCAAATAGGGTGTCCAGTTTGTCCACAATCTGCGACAAGGCATCCATCACTGTGCATTTGGAGATGGCGCAGCCATTTAAAGGCCTAGTCTTCAGCAAGGACTTCTCAAGAGAGTGTCGAGTTCAAGGTAATAAAATTCATCTGATTTACAATATTTCGAATTACCAACAGCGGTATTTTGTTTCTCTTAATGATGGTAAATACATAAATTCCTCTATATTACTGCCTCTATCTCAGAATTCATCAGCAGGATGGACACATCCTTTGATACAGTGAACAGTGATTGTTGTATTTAGGGCTGCATCCACGCAAGCAGCCACGTGAGTAATGCCGTGCTGCTAGATAAGGTTCAACGCTTATAAGTTACTTTATATTCCAGGAAATCGTCAAAACAAGATAACTCTAAACTTGCCATCGAACGCATGTGGCGTGAGGACGTCGACCATGAACACTACGGTTGAAGAACCAGATGATGAAGAGGATCTGTACTACAACGTTGAGCTGGTCGTACAGATGGATAGACAGCTGCAGCAGTCTTCTGACCAGGAGCTTTTAGTCAGGTAAGGCGGAATGACTACATTTATACAACTGAATGCATTTATCAACACTTGCTTATGATTACTTAATTGTAATGTTTGCAGTGTTTATGCATAAACCGCTTAATATGCAATTTAATGAGTAGTTACAAAATTGTTCAGAATGCTCATGATGCTTTGGAGTTTAGCCTAAAACCACCTAAATACTAAAGCAATGCCTTTAGCACTACATTATAAAATCCGGGTTAATTCGCAATTATATTAATATGTATTTATTACTATCACCTACTTAGCCTTATGAGTTATTTATAAAGTCCTCATTTTAATCTCTAGATTTTCTAATATTATTCACAAACATAGGGTGGAGTCGACAAACTTGATTTTTATGGAAAATCATATTACTTATGGCCAAACAAGGATCATGTAATAGATTTAGAAAAAATCTTACGTAACCAGATTCAACCATGCAGTGGAAGTTGTACACGCAAGGTGCAAGGACATTAAAAAATCAAGTTCCATGTGGAATGTGTCTAGTGCTATGGGAGATAATAATTGCAAGTCCTGATAAGGCCTCCTTGGTTTCATGTTACATCATTTAATGGGTAATGGGGAGCGTTAACCAAGAGCCCGGTTGCTTTGATGCCAATAAAATTGCGAAATCATCTAATAAGTATGTTCTGCAAAATATATTTTTCCTGCGGTACTTCACAGACTAAGTTTAAATATGCTAAGAGTAAAAGCATCTGAGAAGTGCCGTATGTTTGATTTGGAAACCAGTTATGAACTATCTCGTACAAATGAAACGCATTAACCTGTGACTGTGAGACGTCAGACAAGTACGATATTGAAAAATGAGAATTAAGAATTGTGATTTGGGAAGGACTAAATTCTTGAAACCCCATTTGAAAATACTATTATAGAATCATGTTCCATACATATTCAAATCAACTTATTTCCATTTATAACGAACAGTACAGATCAAAATCTACTTGTCAGAGTTGCTTATCTAAAACGTTCATGTTTTGAATTTCAGATGTAAATTGCAACCTCGCGCGGTTCACATCAGTAGCCCGGCTTTAGAGACGGTAATCAACAATAAATTACGCGAAATGACTACGAGGGAGGCGAAGAAAACGAGGTAAAGTTATATGTAACAGAGAATAAAATGTATAGTTTGGGTACTTCGAGAGCAAGTCGTGAACTGGTGACCTCAAATGCTATAATAATATTAACGTAGCCTGAACCAAGTACTGCTGTTTAATTTGCTCTTATTTGAATAGCCCATAATGTCCTACTGCGGGTCAAAGTTCTTCCTAAAATCCTTCCAGGTACACTTGCAACGTGCTGAATGAGTCCAGCTCATCGTGCCATCTCTTATTTTCACTGTCCATTATCTGGCATCCATTGTGTAGACACTTTTGCCTAGCGGTAATCGTGCACTGAATTATAACTTCCATGATCTCCCAACAGAACTGGCCGCAACCGACAAGGGTTTGCGAACGCGGCAGAAATAGAACAACGGGAGTGGTTAATGGCAGCAGCTCGTGCCTGGATGGAACTGGCACCCGCAGTGTCTGCTGCAGAGCCCGCCACTGTGGAGGTGGGACAGCCTACTAGACTACTCATACAGTGCACATTGCCGGGTAAGTTTGCCTTCATATATTTCTGTTATTACCAGAGCGCTGCACGCTGTGGGTAATTTATACTAGCCAGTACAGTTGGTATGGCTTAAGTTGCCATCAGTATTTAATAACGCCTTCCCTACTGAATGCGTAATACACGCCAAAGTGAGTCAATGCTCAAATTATTACGAAGTTTCAAAATTATGTTTGGTTAAGTCATGTTCATGCTGGTGAGCCTGGGAGATCGATAAGACAAGATGAAAGTTGAAGCGTCGGTCAAGCAGCCAAATAAGTTAGGCTAAATAAGGTGTTATACTTAGAGCTAAACTTGATGTGAAGTTACCTCTTGTCTTGTCGTGAAGTAACTTCATCATTTTGTTTTAAAACTGGTTACAAGAAAAACTTTTTAACAAAAAATAAAACCGACTTCGACGAAAAATAAAACAATAAAGTTAAAAATAAACTTTAGAAGATATTTTTTTTCTTTCAACTCCTAACGGTTGAGGAGTTGTACCTTCCATCATCATCAGTGAATCCACATGATATTGTGATGATCAGACGCAAATACTTAAACAGCTTTAAAAATGTATGGACAACGTCATATGTGCCTATAAAATTTGGGGGTTCGCCTTGATTTTCCTGGGACCCCATCATCAGATCCTGACTTGGTGACAATGGGACAGCCTCGTGTCAACCTAATACACTGAAAGAACACAATTATCACTCCATAAGTACGTGTAATTATGAAAGAATTTTCTTTGAACTCCTGACCGTTGAGGAGTCATACCTTCCATCTTCATCTGCGAATCCACATGATATTTGCAGATCAGATGCAAATACTTAAACAGCTTTTGAAAATATATGAAAAACATCTTAGGTGCCTATAAAATTTGAGGGTTGCCCTCAATTTGTCAGGGATCCCATCATGAAATCATCATTTGGTGACAATGGGACCACTTGGGAAGTATACCCTATCGAACACAAAAGCAAGCGACGGAGTTATGCCCGAACAAACATGAAAAAAATATAAACATCCGAATTAAGAACCTCCTTCTTTTTTTAGAAGTCGGTTAAAAACCAAATTTGAAACCATAAAGATTCTAAACTAGGCAAACTTAATGGGTGCAATAACAATATAAGTCGATGATTCATCTTTCCTTAGCTATTGCGTAATAGATCCTGACAGTTTCTCATAATTCATCAATTGAAAAATTGTATGATGACTGAACATATTACTCAATGTCCATCTTTATATTTCAGTGGGCGTTGGACTCCGAGTAACTAACTGTGTCGCCCACGATGGCTTGGGAGAAGCCTCGCAGAAATTACTAGACGAGGCCGGCTGTCCTATAGACGAAACAATCTTCAACAAACCTTCAATCCACCATCACAAACACAAAAGCGCTGAGATTGACTTCTCGGACCTAGAACCTGTTGACTTACAGAAAAACATTGAGGAGAAAACTAATATAAAACTGGAAAAATCGGACCCTGACAACATGTTCAAGAATATTATGACCTATCAACACGCTATTACTACCTTTGCTGCTTTCAAATTCCCCGATAGAGCTAAGCTGCACCTTACTTGTGGTATCGAGTTGTGCAAAGGTCCATGCCCGCCAGTGGACTGCAAAGCTCTGCAAAAACCTCAGCAAACTAGAGATGGACTGCTGAGAAAGGCTAGACTAGATAAAGATGCTAAAGGCATTGTGATTGACAGACTAGAGGTGTATAACAGCATAGAGGTTCATGCTCCAAATATAGAGTTAGAAGACGAAGCTTCGATTAGAGGTAAGATTTTAAACTTCGCTCCAACAATTCCATTCCAACTGCCTACAGATATTTTTTAGATTTCTTACTGACCAACCTTTTTGATACAGGGTCAAGAAGAATAGAATCAGAAGAAGACGAATTCGTAAGAGGCTTCTCACCAGGAGACAAGACCATCTGCTTATCACCAGGGAAAATGGCCTTAGCATTTTGCGTCTTAGGAATCATATTCCTGTGTGCGATCGCCGTGGCTTTTATTTCATTAGTGCGAGCAAGACGCCGTCTAGGAAGAGAGCCATTGCATACGTCTCTCTCTTTCTACACTGGAAGCAAGAGCATGTTCTCATCAAGCGAGAGTTCCAGCTCTGGTCTAAGTGGTAGCAAGCTTCTTCTAACTGATAGTCCATATTTAGATCACCACTCATCTTCTAGTAATAATTGGCCATATTCAAGGGCTTTCTGACAGGAAGCTCGTAGGCGAGACGTAAGTTTACGCGAATTTCAATGAGGTGAGCTTGTCGCGCCTAAAAGGCGAATCAAACATCGGGGCTTGCTAAAAACTCAATACTTCAAGTCAGTTAGCATTGGATCTGCGCTTCTGCACTCCTTTTGATGGAAAAAAAACTTCATAGTATAAAGAAAACACAATTTTTTATTGCCCCAGGACGTACTTTGTCCAAAATTTATATAACATTTGAGGACACTCAGGTTGTGAAAATTTTGGCAGATACGCGCAAAAGTATCAATCAGTCTTTTTTGCTATCTCAAGTGACTTACAAGAGCAAGCTGTACCTTCAAAGTATTAATTAAACTAAAGGCCATAAAAATTAAAGTGCATAATATTCTTGCTGCTGCCATTCACTGAATAAAGGTTGGTGGATGGCAGCTTGGTACAGCAGTAAATCGTAGTTAATAGATTCAAAGCAAACAAAACATAATGTATGTTGGCAGATATGGTTTTTTATTATTATTTTGTAACTCATTCTTGGCAATTGTTCAGGTCCCTGAGTTTGCATAAGAAGGAGGCTTTTCTTTTAAAGTTGCAATCGGAAAACAGAAAATGTATAAATAAGTGAAAAATATTTTAGTACTTAATCTATTTTATTGATTGAAGACTGTGCTTCAAAGTACCTCCCAAAGCTTGTCTATTTCTAGCTTCATAGTTGGTAAGGAGCTATTTATTTTTAGTTATATATCTGACTTTTTGTCATTTGAGGCGGTGCTTCTGAGGTAATGTTATGTGGGTATGTTAATGTTTGCTCAAACATTTATTACCGGAATAAAAGTTTTTAAAAACCCGAATTCTTCAATGCACATTTTGCTAGATCAAATTGTTGACTGACATGAAAGTCAGTGGTGATTGTACTTAATTATTTCAGATAATAATAAGAATATTAAAGTTCATGAATACTCATATTCACAAAACGAATTCATTAGCACTTCCTCGAAATTAAGAAACTAGTTGTAATCTTCTAATTTTAGGACATTCAAAATAAGAATGTGTAATTGTGATGTGATTATAAATGTTTGGAAGTAAATTTTATATGTTTATACATTTTGTATTAAAACAATAAATGAAACTGTTTGTGTTTTAGTTGAGTAGATCAATGTAGCCTTACACTCTAGACTCACGAGTTTACCCGACAGGTTTACCGTTACAAATATACCGTACAGCAATCAAGACTTGAGCTGCTTAGTAAGGAAAGCTGCACAGTTAATACACACCGCTTCAATTTACAATTCAATTACTCTCTAGCATATGGCTACCTTTAAACTTAAAACTCCATAAAGTACTTACCCGCAGTCCCATAACCAACCTTACCCAGTTATTTCATTAGTGATGGATTGAAACTATACAAACTATGTAACTACATAGTTTTTACATATAGTTTTCCAAAAAGTAGAATACTTTTTAATTACAAGTTTACCAGTGAAAGAATTATGTACCACGATATTTCACGATAATTAAAATGAGTTGTTTACAAATCCCGCCATTTATTGACATTGACATTATTACAGTGTTGTCACACTTGTCACTGCATCTCGATCAAATCCCACACAGATGCCTCCCTGATTACACATAAAAAATTACACACTCCAAACAGACCGCCAAGTTTGCAGATTAAATAATATCCTAGTACCTAGTGTTATTTGGTAAACATAGAGCCATCTTTTAAGGTTGACCCGCTGTGGTAGCCCGCTAAATTATTATTTTAAGTATTTACATTACCTTAATCTTATAAGTATACATAAAAAATTGAAAGTCCTGACTAACTGATATAAGAACCTGTTAAAAAATATGGACAAATTTTAACACAGCGTTCAGTACTTCTAACTAAACATATCCATCCAAAAAAAAAACACTAACGGGTAAAATAGAAGATGAAAGTTTGTATGAAAATGTCTTAGTTAGCTTTGCCGGATTCATCTGATTTGGGAAAAAGCTGAATACGAAGCAAGTCCTCGCCATACTGTGATCGATTACATTACAAAATTCAAAATAGACCAAAGACTACAACAATCTATTAGATTAAAAAGACAAAAGCTCAAACACCTCAGATAATTAAAACTTAATGGTTATAGAACTGTTATCTCAGGTATAATGCAACCATTCTAAGATGTTTCGCATTATATAGGGTTTTGTACGTGTTAAGATAGTTACACACAATTTTTGACCGTTTTATAATCATCCGGTCTTTCATTCCCACTCTCTTCTTGACCTACCCGAGCTAGAACAAGTTGTAGTGACTGAACCCGATTGTACACAATACACATAATTATGCTTATTACACACGGGTTCCACACGATAAGGCTATATTACCCACAAAATGTGTAATTATTTTACACACAAAACGGCAACACTGCATTATTTAACTGTCACTTTGAATTGTCTTATGTACCTATCCCCTAAAATTAAAAAAAAAAATTTCAATGATATATCTCTTATTGTTTTTAATTATGTTTTGAAGAGCTTTTTTGTGTGCGTAGTCGACAACCATCTCACAAAATAATTGTTAAAGTTCGGCAAATGGTTGTTTAATTTCTTTATTTGTTGCCCTATAAAAATATTTGTAAAAACAATTATTACTTGACGTACGTGACATAACATGCCAGGCTGCCAACACTAAAAATAAATGTCCCTATCTATGGTTGGTTGTAGTGATGCGATGATGTGCTTCTGTGAGACTTTCTTCATAAATTATCATTTTGTTGTAATAATTTACCGATTTCACTATTGTACAAGAAATTAACGTAGGATATAATTTCGTTTTTTTGTCTCACTCTCAAAATTCAAAACCATAGACAAAACATAATGATGGACGTCACTTGATAAACTTGTAGATGATGTCATACTTGACAAAGAGTAGTAAATAATTTGTATGCCCTAAAAGACAAGAGTACAAGACAAGAGAAGACAACAAACAACTTCCTTTCCAGTTTTCCTTTAGTAGAGCCTAAACGACAAACGCAAATTAAATCTTTATGGTTTCTAACTAAGTAAATAAAAATAAGATCAGCAATAAATAAAGACGTAAAGACAAAGTAAATATACTTATCACAACAACAAAGTAATCATTAAGTTTTGCTGAGCAACTGAGCAGTTACATATTACAAGTAAGTGTATATCTCATAATTTCAAAATCTTTACGTTTGATTTTTCTCAGAACTTTTTGTTTTGGATTTACTTGTTGATTCTTGTCATGTCTGTTATTTAGTTGTTCTATGAGATTAGCGGCGCGAAGGTGGATGCTTTCGCGGTCGGTCTTTCGCTTCGCCTTCGATGCCGTGTTCGTACTCGCAGTCACTGATGATATTCCAACAAATTCTACATGAATAGCGATTATTTATAAAATCTTAATCACAAGTGTTATGTTAACAATTCAGCAAGACGGTATAGAGACTGTTTATCGAGTGTATGTGCTGTGGGTTTGAATTGGGTACGATTGGCTCCGGTCCCGCATCCAAAGTGATATTTTGTGTGTGCCGACAATTTATGTGTATAACCGGGCTGAAAAAGCATTCCTGGACCTATAAAAGAAGGTATGTGCACGAGTTATTTTATAGAACTGATGAGAATTGAGATTCTGTTTTGAAAGTTGTGGGTCGATGTCATTACGAGCCCGAATTTAAGATTGATCTGTGCACTTTGCTCTTTCTTTTGGTACCTTTAGTTTCTTCTTTATGTAAATCTGTACCGAGCTATTTACGTAGACTAATTATTGCTAATAACTGTAGTAGGTGCTCCTAATTTGAAAATTTGGGGCTTGGTTTCTTTATCTAATTGCTTTCAATTGGCTTAAGTAGCCGTAGTTTGGTCCCGGTATCTCGTTTCATTTGGGTAACGCCTTGAATTAGTCGTCGCTTGTACCCGCTAAAGCCGCCGAGGTAATCGCAAGACTTGTACGAATATTACAGGTGCCTCAGTAGTAACAATTGTGTCATGACCAAAATAGTAAAAAAGTATTTTCCAATTATAGGGTAGGTATTTTGTTTTTGCTGATTTTCCGTATTCATACTAATTGTGTACTTAAAAGAGAACTCTCTCTTTCACCAAGATAATTATTTGTTTAGAGGTCAAATTCAGTTTCTCTTTCCTACTCAAAAAGAAAAAAATCAAGTTTTTTTTTAGTTTCATAAAGATAAAGAATATTATCAGCCTTATATCTCAAAGAATTAAATGTTCTAAAAGTGCCTATATATCTTATCATGAAGTCTATAGAATCAGTAGATAGCTGTATTTAGTTATTTCTTCAAACTTGTACTGTCTTACAAATTGCACTGGAGTTTCATTACTAATTATATAAAGACCAAAAAATCATTCATTCATTCATAATTCTCTAGCACTATTTTATTAATGTCCTAAATAATAATAGCCTAGTGAATTAATAATGGTTCCAAACATGTAACGGGATATAGACGTCTCTGTGAGGGGGAGTGGGCCTTAATCCATCATGCTGGTCCAGTGCCAGTTGGTATAGAAATCTCATACTCCTAAATGAGCAATCTATACTAATAATACAAAGAGTAGTATAAAATTTGTTTGTATTCAGGGGTAATACTCTGGAACAAATGATCCAATTTTAAAACATTTTTGTACAAATTTCACTGGCAGAATGATTTTTTTATATAATTATCATCTTACATTATTTGTGGGTGCTTTATGCTATAAATTATATTTACATCATGCATATTAGCCGAGCTATCACAATTTTCGTGGACGACATTGCAGGTAAAGTACTAGTGTTTTGTTTGTAATTACATTCTTGAAAATAGCTCTTAAAGATTTTGATGAAAGTAGCAATATAAGGTGAGAAATCAATGCAAGTAAGTCTGATGATGGGGAAAAATATTTTCACCCAAGCAGAGCTCATACCTGTTATATATAAATGCAGCTTTAAATCATAATTAGTAAACAGGTGAAGTGTACAAGTAATTATTTATCTTGCTCAGCCTTATGTTATCAGTGTGGCAATGGAAGTAGGGCGTGACTGTGTGTTACTAAGCATTGAAATATTTACTATTGAGTACTCCCCTGATTGTACGTTTGCGAACTGCATAACGTGAATAAACACATTAACATCACACTTGTAACCCACAAAGGGTTGGTTAAAGGTGCCTATTGAACACCCATGTTTGGCAAGTTATTGAGGCAAGCTCGTTACCAACTGGTCGCAAATCTGAATTCAATGAAGCTATCTTTCAAGCCTAATCATTAATAATATGAATCATTAATGCTATTTATTGATGCAGTAATTAATTAATTACTTATATTATTATAATTAGAAACTTCACTAACCGCAAAGAGATTAAATAAAATGATAACATCCCTTTGGCGGCTTTGCCGTAGCTGTGTGAAAATGTTATTTAATTTCTAAAAATCAGTTAGTCATTTTGTGTTTAACATGTAAAATTATGATATTTGCAAGTATAATTTTTGCAAATTTTTTTTTACTTGAACTGTGTGACTGCTACTGACTGGTCCTTGTGGGGGAAAGAGACCACAACCCTCCAACACAAAATACCTACAAAAATAAAAAATCAGTAATACATATCGCATCCCTAAACGTTCTCACCCTGAGAACAGAAGAAAATCTTATGGAACTAGACAAGTAGCAGGAGTCATGTGGAACAGAGTAGCAGAAGAAAGAAAAGAATGGAAAAGGTTGGAGGAGGCCTTTGCCGACTGGCAAACAGATCTAGGCAAGATAACAAAACAACAGATATTAGTATAAATAGTTTACAAGTTCAGTGTTAGTTCTGCTAACACAAACTATAATAAAAAAACATTATTATCCGTTAGTATTTGCTCATAGATTGTAAATTTGTAATCAAAATTACTTGAGCAACCATTGTGATTCTTCAAGGTCGGCTGTAAAGAGCAATTAGAGGTGTTTACAAAGTAAACATTACCTTGTAATGCATTGCAAATCACTCTGACAAAAAGGACGAAACAGCATTTTTAGTAGCATGTTTTGTATGAGAACATACAGGAATGAAGAGTGATGTGCTCTGTGGAGGGAGCAAATGCCCCCCAGCTGTGTGTGATTCAAAAGAACTTTGATCTTCAAAGCCAGCTGCATACTAAGTACTTTTATTCACTATTCGCTGCAGTATCTAACTGATAGTGCACCCCATAAATATTGTTTTGGTGTGTCTGTTTATATAATTGTAAAATACACCAACATCTGTTTAACCTTTCGACATTTTATACCAATACCACTAATTCGATTAAATTGGATTGACCAAAAAATCCGTTTAAAGATAACTTATTTAGTGAAATAATTATGTGTAATTCATTCAAAGCAGAATATAAGAATGAAACATCTTGGATAAACAATCAACTGATAGTTGGATACATCTGTTGTGAAATGTCTGTCCTTGCAACCATATGCTTAGTACAAAACCCATTTAGGTAGGTATGGTGGTATGGTGCAAATGTAGAATACAGATAGGGTTGCCATCTGTCTGGGTTTTCCCTGATCGGTCCTGGTTTAGAGGGCGTCCGGGTTACATTTTTAGTTTTGATTGAAAAATACGAAATTTGTCCAGGTTCTGGGCTCTGAATTCCGGGGTTTTCACGCGTGTCGCTTTCACGTGTCTGGGTTACCAAATTGAGATGGCAACCCTAAATACAGAGAATCTTTTAAATGTCAACAATCCAATCTTCTCTTGGTTTGGCAATTTTTTAAACTTGCCCTAAAAACGAAATGTACGGTTAGTTTGCATTATACAGTCTCTAGCGCAAACCCTTCTATCTTATCCCATCTTTCTTATCGGATCTGTGACTCAAAGATCAGTAACACCCCTTAAGGTTTAATCAATCTTGGTTAAACTACGCTTGCCGAAATCACTTCGGAGATAAGTAAATATATCGAGACCCCCGTGCCTGCTGAAAAACAGAAACAGACCAAGCTGTCGGTCTCCGCTGACATTCGTAAATCTTTGGTCCAAAAGTTTGACCAAGGGGACATGGATATGGGTACCATGTTTCCTAATACCTTATTGTACCTCGGTAGTGATTGTTGAGGCCAGATAGGCACCAACAAAGTCCGAAATGGCTTAGACCTTAGGCGAACGATAATAAATTTTATCTTGATGTAATTTCGCCGCTTGCATTTGAAATCCAGGCTACTTAAATAAGCTCGGATGTTAATCGATCAACGTTGAAACTTTGCACGCCATTAGTCGGATTCTGACAAAGCTAGGAATGGTCCAGAAGTTAACTAACGAGTTTCGAACAAAATTAAGATAGATCTTATTTCGTCAACACCAACACCTTATCGAGTTTCAGATACTTATTTTCATGTTTTCATACAAAACGTGCCTCACACAGTTTTCAGTTAAGGCACGTCTCGCGAGTCCTAAGTTACATCAGCAACAACATTGTAATAAATATTACTATGGCATTCACATCGTTTATGTAGATGTGAGTATGTGAGATACTTATATCGCTGTTTTCAATGTACGTAAACGCTCATTGGTACCTACCTTGCTTTTCAAAGTTAACAAAGTATTGAATGACCTATATCGGATCAAGTTTAAACCTAACCGAGTGAAGCAGGGAAATAAATAATAAAAATAAACAGAATACCGTTGCCAGAGATCCTAAATAATTGATAAAACAGCAACCCTACATTTAAAATTATTTAAAACCCTAAATCAACATTAACAGCATTTTCCAATTCAATGAGCGAGTCTTACATTCGTTTTCAAGTTGATTAAAAACATCGTTTCAGAGATGTTTATGAAAGGCTCCCACGTTTCTCAAACAAACAAGTCTTCCTACCAAATTATTATCTTGACACATATCGACGTCCCAGAAAAAATCTGTAACAATTCAAATTCCCCCAGTTGGAAAATAAGAATGAGTCAAAACATGACGATTCAAGTACAAGGATTTCTTATTCCACCCACTTAATCACCATTGTCCTCGGTGACAAATCCATCCCTTAATTTCAATAAATAACTTTCCTGTGTCGGCAACTTCAGGGGGTAACGGGGTTTGCGTGGCGCATCCCACAAGGTCGGTCTGCCACTTGGGGAGTGGAAAGGGGACTTAGTGTTTCCATCTTCTTGACATAGATTTGCCCAAAAAATTGTCTAAACAACAAAAAAAGTGATGGAACTAAGTATGAACGTATTCTGAAAACATCCAAAACGATCAGCACATCTTGTATTGTTTAATTAATAACAAGGTTCATTGTAGATCAAGATTCTACCTACTCGAACGAATTTAGCATTATAAAAAGTCAATTTGATTCCCCGCTATAAAGGGTGTATTACACAGGGGTGGTAAGCTGGTGGGGAGGGGCGTGCGTGCACTAGGGATATGCGGCCCGCCGGCGCCAGGAGTTGGATCGATATTTCGGCCCACAGCTCACTCTGTCGAGTTGGAGTCGCGACGCGCTTGTGTGCTGCGCCGTTCCCCAAGTTCCGTGCTCGTGTGTTCGTACCTTTAGAATTTTATAGAACCTCAGTGTTGTGGTGGATTTATACGTTTGGATAAACGTTGGAGATGAGATAGTCCTCGCTAGCTATTGGTATGTGTACTTGCAATTTTAATGAATGAGGCCAACGTTCCATTTAGGGTTACAGGTTTCCGGTGTTTAGTGTCTGTGTTACTTGTTGGAGGATCAATAGTGAGGTTTACGTGGTGATGTCACTTTTGCGTGTGTTTAAGGATATTGATTAAAAGGTTTTGCACTGTTTTTTCTAATATTTGATACAAGTACATTTTACACCATTATCTATAGCCATGAAATGTTTGTTTTTATCAGGAACCCGAAAAGTTGTCGATAACCGATTACTACTTCTGCAAGAAAATACAAGTATAATTGGGTACCTTTTTTTACTTTATGGATTAGTGTTTATTGTTGTAAGAGGCCTAGCTGTCCTGAATACTTGCTCAACTTGATAAAAACGATCAGTAACAGCTACACTATTGCCAGTTAAGGCAGAAAAAGAGGAGAAATGTATTTCATTCGAGCCCAGAACCTCTTGATAAGATTGCTTACATCCTAGCATTAAAATGTCTTGACCTATTTAGCTTCCCAGGCCGTCTAGGGACCCCAAGTAGCTGACTGCCGCTGAGTTGCTCCCACAGTGTTAATTAGTCGTTAAACCTCTTGACCCGTGCTAAGAAGCATGCATATGAGTCTTGGATGTCGTTTTATCTAGACGGAGATTCCAGACGGAATTCACCGGGTGCGTTCAGAAATCTGTCGTTATTTGCAGAGACGCTGCGCCCCGCCCCCTGCCGTCATCGAGGTCACTCGCGCAGACGTACTGAATCAACTGTCCGATACTGTTTTATGTTAGGAATATAATGTATCGTCGTACCGTATACTTACAAACCCTAAAAAAAATATTCCTTATTTTTTGACCTGATTTATTATTGTTATGGCAAGAATTTTAGCGCTTTACGCCGTGACGTTATTCCCCGTATTTTCCCAAGGTGTGTCCAATTTTCAGCGGAGTTTCCGTATCTCACGTTATGTCATAATATCAGAATATAATACTTCATAATCCTTGAATGAAGCCTTAAAAGATAAAACCTAGCACCAGCGGACACAATGTTACATCGTATGATATCATACATTAGAACATTAATTTATCGTGTTTGTTATGATGTCATTGCTAACTCAAACGTTTGGTTGAGCATTTCTGGAGATGTATTTTAAGAACTTTGAGAAGAATATGATAAAAATATTCGTGAAGTGTAATGCCACGCCCTTCTGTTATCAAGCGGCATGAAGACATCGTTTTCTATAGACCCCAATGACTCAGTAGACGAGGAATGCTTGCCATGATAATACAGAAATATATGCGGTTGACTACATTACATCTGCTAATGACAAAAAGTAATAGGTGAGGTCATCACCGACCGACTTACATTCAGTGACCATTCATCGACACATTTTTAAGTTCACTTTTTACTCTGAATTTTGCGTCATAGTTTATTGATATTTGGTCCAACTTGTGGGCGGTAGACATCTAAATTTGCACGATGATCGGTCACTTTGCCGCAGAATTTGTTTTACCTCGCACACTTCGTAAAAAGTGAAAATCTTATACACTTCACCATGATCAACTTAAGTACGGTAGTGATATATTGCTGACGTTGAAAAGTTTATCTAGATTTATCTCCAAAACGCAATATCGAAAGAATTTTTTCGTGGGAGTTGCAGGTTTCGGTTAAATTTCTGATATGACCTTATATGCAACTAAATTGCGCAAGAGTGTTCTACCGGTTTCCAAGGGTAAGAAGTTGGTGTGTACTTTTATTTCGTTGTTTTATCTGTTCAAGTGGCGCATACAGTTATCTCCCCTAGTCTGTTACATGACCTTTCAATTGACCCAAAAGCGGACCATATTTGTGACATAATGGTTGAACGAATTATTTGGACAAGTTATTAATAGCTCGACGAATTAAGAAGTAATTGATCGACAAGAGAATGAAATGAAGACATTAAAACTGCATTCTTTGTTGGTAGGTAAGAGCTACTGTTTTTGTAACCATAATTATAAAACACACAAATCCTACATAGCCAACGCTAAAGTTAACTGATTAATTATCTATAACTATTCTAATCTATTAGATGCTTGTGTGTGTTTACAGGTAACTTCTGATGACATAATAAACCTTGAACGTGACAAAAATACTGTGAGTCATTAATAATGTCACTCAGTAAACGCGTTTAAAAATCAGAAGAATTCATCGAACAGAGTTATGATCACGATAAATAAGAGCTATACCTTCAGAACGTTTCCCGAATACAAAGCTACGGTTTCTGAGGAATCCAACAGCACTTTTTATAGAAATCTATATTTAGAGAGTTATGGCCAGTACGTAGAGAATCGAGCCGTGAACTACTGGACAAAGGTGTCCGTTAATCGGCAAACACTTTAGAAATATTTTAAAATCGATGAGCAACTAAAATTTTGAGGACTAGGACCGATAAAGAAAATTCTTGAAACTGGTTCTACCCTTGAGTAATTCTCAGGAAGTGGATTAATTTTATTCTCGGTAATTCCCCGTCGTTGATAATAAACAACTAATACATTTATAAACTAAATAGCTGAAGTAATAACATTCAAGGAAAAAGATGGTAGTTAATTCTTACTGTCATGCATAAGCAGCAATTGCTTTCACCATTTAATCAATAACCTTATTGTTTCTAAACTTGAATGCAAAAGTACGGATTCTTCAAATACAGCACTTACAAAATCTGGTATTCTGCATATCCCCGTAGATATTGAAGTATTTGGCTACCATATTGAAACTATTACCATTATCAACATGATTACTAACCTTAGTTTACGAAATGTGCCTCAAGCTTGCGACAGCAAAATTGTTAAAAATAATTCCCTCCCTTCACATTTGATTGCATCTAAACCGAAATTACAAACGTTCGAAGTCGAGGCCCTTTCACGCTTGAGTAGCAAAAGGCGTTAATGCTACTAACAAAAGGGGCACACTACCACTAGCTTTCTACTCTTTCTGTCAACAGTGCTCATTGTGTTTGCTTCTTTGTTTATTATTTTATTCGACTCGGTTCGAAGTTTATTACTACCGAAGAATTTGACGTGTTAATACTACTTTTTACAAGCTTTTCCTGTTCGGTTTCTCATTTGTGGCTCCTCAGTTTTGTCAAATCGTAAAGGTGCCCCGCTTCCCTTATCTAGATCTTGAGTTTTAATTTTCTACATCTTATTTAATATTTCATGATTCAGCATACCGATTTTAATAAATACCTTTAAAATTTAATAATCAAAATTAGACATTCAAGAAATTGAAAATCGCGTTTAATATTCCGGCAGTAGAGTCCTGAGTCCCGCTCTACCGGGGTCGTCGACCTCGAATCCAGTCCATGTCTTGCACTCGCCGACTCACGTAACAACCGCTTTCTGAGCGTACGTACACATAACGCTAGTACACGTATGTGTTGCATGTGCTTCCCAAAGAGCTGCGTAAACTTACCCACCGACAAGTTTATTTCAATAATTTTCCCTTCGTTATTCAATCAGGTTATCTGGTCTTGACTAATCATTCGTTTAAGAATCGAGAATTTAAAGAACTACATATTTCCATACAATCCCAATCGATTTTGCGGTTGCGTAGCTCAATAAATCGATGCTCGTTAAATCGCAGTAGACGGCAAAATGTAAAAGTTAAGTCTAGCTAGTGATAGCACGGAAGGAAAAGCTCATAGAAATGTTATTTTGCAATCTGCGATCAGGAATCAGATATGGGTACTTCAAATCTTACTGGCAAAACCGGTTGAAGTATACATACTCAGTTGACGGCTGATTCTTGATCTGTTCTGTACATTAACTTGGTGAGTTTCTAATGTCAGATTATTATTACTGCAAATAATAACGTTGTGTTGTCCCATTATTGCTGTTATATGTGTGCGGCAGTTACTAGTATCTTTATCGGTAATGCCGTTATCTGTGCATCGTCATGTATGTATGGCCCTTGCAGGGAGAGCTGCGGCTTCTAACTTTGAACGTTGTCCATACTTCTTACAAACTTATCAGATCGCAACTTATCTGAATCTAGTGATAAACTAAGATTATAGCTTGTTGTAATTGCTTTCTGAATAAATAAATAAACCTGGTAGGTTACATAACTGGAGTATATTTTTTTAACAATTAAATTGATAATCGCTAACAGCGTCATGAATACCTTGTTCGGAAATATAACTGCTGTATGTTTAGACGTTAACGCTTTCAAAAAAAAACAAAATGTCATGAAAATGGAATGTATTTGGTACTTGATTCACCGGAACAATCTGTCGGTTGTTGAACATCAATTTGAAGCAATCAAAGCGGATTGTTAACCAGTCCTATTCTTCAGATACATTATAACATCGTCATGAATGGGCTGTGATGTAATATTTTGAGATGAAAACTGTCCTGATTTTGCACACTGAATTATTAGAAGAAACGGAAGTACTGAACAGAAAACGGAAGTAAAGATTGTTCTTTACTTCCGTTTTCTGTTCAGTGCTTCCGTTGCTGTGTATAAGCCTTTCCTTGTGGAAAGGCTTATACACAGCAGAGGGTGATTCCAGGCTGATATGATGTTCATCCGCCGCGAGGAAAGAATAAATCATAAACGCCCAAACCTTTTAGCAACTTAAATTAATTGACGTAGGTTGGTGCTTGTTCAGTAAATATTCACAAAGTTAAAGTTAGGCTGATACGTTTAGGTTAGCATACCCACATTCGGCATGCTCTCTGAAAAACAGTCGGTAAATTCTCCATGTTAACGGTTGCGTTAAAACTGGTGTGTGGTTATGGCGCATTGTGTTATTTTAATGTTAATTATTCTGTGTTGCATAACTCATCACCATTTTAAATATCGCACCGAGGCCAGTGTTTTACATAGATAGAGACCTCACAGTTATGAACGCAAGCTTTATTTTGCTGAGACAATGGAAGTACTCATTGTTCCAAGCTTTCAACTGCCTTCTCAGAATTTCAAGCGTCGAAAGCTTGACCCACATTGATATTATCTGCTTGAAAAATCATATTTCTGTGATTTTATAACACTGAAGAGTTTTGGTGAAGAGCGAACGGCATTGAGAGTCCAGAAGACGATAAGGCCGTACGGCACAATTTATTATTTAGGTCAAATTTGATAAAAAAAAATAAGGCTGCAGTAAGGGATAAGATCTCAAAGGCATTAACAACAAAGTTGCCATCTACAATGAGGTCATCAAGAGATCTTAATAACACAAAGTGTAACGGTACTGCAGCTTACACTTCACTAATGCTTTCGACAACCAAAAGATAAAATCAGTTCTATTACTTGCTGACATATTATTATCCTCAGCTAATTCTCGCTACAACATATTTTTGGACACGGTGTGCCAAGATTAAGCAATTCCTTTGCACGTTTCAAGAGACTACTGTGTATTGACTCTATTGACCACAGATTTCTCTACCGGTATATGAATATTATGGAAAGCGTCTTCACGTGCATTTGCACAAAGAATTTCATTGCCAAGTCATGGCATGTGAATAATTCATAGTGCATTATTAACACGAACGGACGGCTTCCATACATACAATGGTTACCTATTTTCTTTTCTAAGAATGGATATAAGTGCCGTTGCTTGTAATGATACGACTGTCTGCAATGTTTGCTAAGGGGTCGTGGATTAATTTTTTTCAATTTTCGTTGAAATGGTTGAACAAGTGCACAATATTAAACGGGCATGAAGCTGAAATGAAAACGTACAAACTACAGTGAGTTTGGGGATTACAGAAAGGAATGTAAATCACAAAAGTTATGCAAAGCAAATGTCAGAGGAATGAAGACCCTGATATTAGAAATGTTTAGTGGAAATAAAAAGCGGAAAAAAGGCAATCAAAACAATCTGGAAGAAATTTATGAAAGACTAGCTTTTGCCCGCGACTTCGTCTACGTAGAGGTCGAAAATGGTTGTAATTGGATTTTTAATTTGTTTTTCACGTTATTCATTTGGTTCAACCATATAAATTATTTTGTAAAATTGTATGAATTCTTAAAAAATATAACAGTCTTTATTATAATTTAAAGGTCCTTCTCAAGCCTTCACTACTTGACACCACTTCTACTAAGGAATTGACACCGTGCCTTGTTTTGGGGTAGTCTCGCCGGTTATTGTGTAAGCCTTAAGACTTTTGCGGCTAAGGCAACCCGTACTGCTGTAGGCTTTGTACTCCTAATGCAGGTTCTTCTATATGACCACACATTTACCGTAGATTTCATCTGCTAGATGTTCATCTATAATGCCAGACTGCCTTTCCACTTGTCGCTTGTAGTCTTCTATTAGGCTGTTCCTGTATATTACGGAAGGAATTAGTGCGTTAGTAATCTGACAGAATAGTTACCAGCATTATAGAAAAAGTTCACAAAAAAGTTGCACTTTAAATGACGAATGAATAAGGATCTTCATTTGGATTTGGTATCTAAGCACATTTATGTTCATCCACCATGTCAAGCAAAATGCGGTTAACCATTCAGAGTATACATATGTGCCTATGACTATTGGTTAGAAGTGCTATTATTTTCTTAACTTTGAGGTTAAAAATCCTGAGTATTATGTCGTATCTATCATTTTTTTTGCCCAGACAACAGCTTCTCCGTGATTTCATCCCATCGAGGATTGCAAGTTAATGTTATAAAGAGAGTGGGACGACCGCAGCACATACGTCATGTCGTCTTGTGTCCGCTCATGCATACAGCGTGGCCCTCCAGTAGAAAAAGGCAGCACTACCTTTTGACCCAGCTGATCAGCATCATTGTCCTATCTCCTTATCGCATCTTGCAAGTGTAAATAACTGTCCGTACTAAGCTGCGCCCGATTGTTCCTAATATAACTCAACCTTTCCGCCTCTATTTTCGCAAAGATGTCGCCTAAAAAAACTGCCTAAACAACGAACGATAATATCACAGATTATTGTCTTCTCCTTTCCTAATCATTTAAATACGAAAAAAATAGTATGTGCTGCAAGTTTTTAAAACTTGCAGCACATACTATTTTTTTAGGCGATTGTTTGGTCTTAGGATCGCACTGGGGTATAGTAATGCAGTATTAAAAGTTTTTGCAAAATTTGAAGTAGACTGGACCAAGGAATCACCATACAAACTTTGCCCCTCTATTTTACCCCCTTAGGGGTATAATTTCGGAAAATATATCTATCTTATCGGATGCTTACGTCATATAAAGAACACACCCTCCAAGTTTCAAGTCTCTACGATCAGCGATTTAGGCTGTGCGTTGATCCGTCAGTCATTCGGGACAAAGCATTTTATGGATATAGATTTTAAGATACAAATAAAAAGAGTGCAAGATATAAATTTTAAGTGCTGAAAATAGGAATATAAAATCAATTGCTGAATGTAATAACGGGTCAGATTAATTTCACAAAACGCAATAAAAAAATAAAAAAACTACATGCTCAATTGAAAGAGTTTAGCCTACTATCTGTATCCAGTCCACACGTTTGTTGTTTTAGCTGATAGAGTTACGCGTAACACGATACTTACATGATTGCCCGGAGTCCAACTAAGCTCCGACTGTCCATTTGTTAAATTAATATTGATTGATCAACGATCACTTAGATTAGATTTTTTTTCCAATATAGGATACTGGAATTCCTGTACAGCATGTACCTCTATGTAAATATTATTCTTATAATAATAAATATTGCAATATTTATGAATTTTGGCAACGTGTCAAAGTATGGCGTTTCAGGCATTTTCAACGATCATCTTTTTATATTCGTGTATGAAATTTTCCTTTTCAGAAAATGCGGTCGTTGGATAAAGTACCATTTTCTTTTACAATTTTATTGCTCCTTATTTCGGTTGATGTCCATTTTGTCTCAGTAAAGAATTTAGTTCAAGACATATTAATCCAAGTTGTTAATTCTGCCGTCATGTTTATTATTTTTATGGCCGCTGCGAGTTATATTGACCTAAATAGGCGATAACGTCATCACACCATCGAGGCTAACCTCTTGCATGTAGGCGTGGCAACTGCACATTGCGCCGAGGAAGATTAAAAATTATGAAGAACTTAACAATAAGGTGATAGAGTTCATATTTAAGCAAGCTTTGAACTTATGGCGTATTCAAGTAGTATGTTTTCAAACTCACTACTTAACCGCTTCTTTTCTCACAGTGCTCTGACTTATGTACTGTAGACGTATCGCGTGTTTCATTCGTACTTCGTAGTAGTGGATTAGATGTAGCGTGCAGTGCATGTGTTGCCATAAAACCGGTCGGTCGCGCACAAACAACAGAGCCGGCCTTCGCCGGAGTTGCCGACGCCCGGGGTGACGTCACCATGCTTATGTCATACCATTACCGACTATGATTGTATGCTGTGGCCAAATTGACCTGCAAAACTTAACACTAACTATGTATCTCTATGCGAAACATTTTATCAAGAAGGACTGCTTCATTGCCAATTATACTAACACACGTCATAGAAATAAAGATAATTTCGACCGTCAAACATTCTCATCGATTTTAAAGATGATTCGGTCTGCATGACTGTATACTTCTGACGCCAAAAGGTTTATTTAGAACAATGGGTAAGCAATATCGGTCAGTCTGGTCGGATGCGTTGGTAATACCGATTGGTTTACGTCACAAATTAGGTCTGTTTACACCACATTTTATTGACGTTATGATTGTACCTATCTAAATTCTTGATCATGTGATCGTAATAGGCTGATCAGACAATGCACCATCGCTTGCCATTTGATGCAAAGATACAAAGAAGCAATGTAAATGAACAGTAGGTTCATATTAGTTGACAGGTTTTAATGAAGCCCTTCATATTTAGACGTTTAAACATGGCCTGTTTGACCCGTTAAAAAATACCGAGATGCAGCAAAATGTGCTCTAACAAAAAGTGTATGCCCCTGAGACTTGTAAAGTTGCGATCCAAATGACGTTGGGTATTACAGACAGAATACAGTCGTGGTTGGCAACTGACAAATGAGCCGTATCCTACTGTACAAAGTTCAGTGGCGACTCCCACGCACTATACTCATTGACTCCTATCTTACCAGAGGTGATGGTACAACCATAATAGTGACAAAACTTTGTCATAGTAAATTGTAAGATTGGACCCTTAATAAGGTAAATGCTGGCCTAGTTACGAAGTTAAAAATCAAATGGTCTTCTAACTGGCGTGAAATCTGTGTCGGTCAAATCTTTATCCATCATTTAGAACATAAACGTGATGACTGGGGTATAAAACTCCGAAATCATTGGCTCCGATCCCTCGATTCGACCAACTCCCAAAGATTCTAAACACGCAAAGTCTAAAAATAAGCGGCAATTTGGTTTAGCCGATCTAGCTACAGATACGTGCTTTCCAATGTCCGGTCAGTGACGTTTGGGCGAATTGCCGCGCCATCGCGCCACTAGCCACCCCTGCATGGTCCATCCCAGTCCCGAGGGATCGATTTTTGCACCTAACACAACGGTCTATACTTTGTGTCCTATTTATTCGGCCTTCGATAGGTTTTGGTCACGCATTACTATGATTGGACTTATTACCCTTCAACATCAACTTTGGATGTTTTTCAACAACCAAAAGTTTTGTTCATTATTTTTGGACTATGATTCCGATTTCACCACTCAAATTGGCAATCTGATTCATGAACAATTAAATATTTCTCTATTGGACTCTGGTTCAGGTACTATGATGATGTGGACCGGATATCCTTTTGTTTCTGCTGTGCAGTCATGTTTCGTGTCAGTGATGGTTTTGTTTATTATTTAGAACATGCGGTTGTGGCTCGCGTAGGAGGGGGAACGTTTTCACATGAGGGAGCGTTTTGATTATGGCAGCTAATTAGCCGTGAGGTCGTGAACGGCCAGGCGTAGCGCTACTATCGCGGCTTATGTTTTAAAATATACATAAAATTAACACCACAAAAAAACTGTCTAAAAATCCGTTGCCACTGAGCTCAGTACCCTTATGGACATCGTCGCTTTGCAAACATGACTTTACCTAAAAAGCTTATGAGTTGCAAATACGGTTGCAAACAACATTACTTGTAAGGCAAACAGGTACTGAACGCGTATTGTTAACGCAATGTTGGTCCATGAAATATGTAAATGTACAAGATAGAGAAACACTGCTTCTTTAGTTTTGGAAGCTTCGCTAAAATTTGCGAATTCAGTCTTTTGACAAGTAACGAATATACTACAAAAATAATCAGTCAGCATAATGTTTGATATTTTTATAATTCATTAGTAGGCAGAGTTGTGAGTGTAACTCACGCGACTCGGCTTCGGGCGCGGTTCTATATTTGGGTTAATGGATTCGTCCGCGCACTGCCACCAGCATGGGAAGTGCCTGTTAGCTGGTCCGCCCGCTTTACCGGTTCCAGACCGCATGATCAAGACCTAGTTTTTTACCTTTGTGCAAAATTAGGAACACCTGAATTTTTAAAACTAAAGCATTTTGTATAGTGCTTTCCATAGATTCTGGCGGGTGGTCATAACAATATAATTTCTCGTGAGATCTTCCACCCATCCCACATACTTCCAGACAACACGTCATATATGAGTCCTCAGAACATTTTGATAGTCGACGTCGTACACGAATACGTGTTTTTGTTTCGGCGAATAGTTGAGTTCATCTCACAGCCACTTTTGCTGAGTTAATGGCTCTAAATATAGAGGCAGTCGTGATGTCAGCACACATCCGAAGCTGGAAAATGTGCCACTGCAGATTTTATTTCGTCATGTTTACTTTGATAATTTATCTTTGAGATTGTTGATCTACAAAATTTTACATATTATTACAAGCATTATAGCTTCCTATGACAAACCATTGTAGTTTGAGACTGCTAAAATTAATATAACAGCCAGTAACTTCTCAACCTAGTGGCCAATTAAAAACAGACTAATGGAACTTTGGAATAAAGCTGAAGGTTGATTAAGAAAACAAACAAAAGAGTAGACTGCGGTTAGAAATGCAGCACAAAGTGGCAGGTTGTACGCGATCCGCAACCGTGCTACTGTGACTGTGACGGACCGTAAATACATCCGTACATAAAAATGAACAGTTATTTTAAAGCTGATTGAAAATATACTTTGTTGCCTTCAAAATAAAAGCCATGTTACATGTTAATTTTAACAGAATGAAAATGATAGAAATCGCGCTTCCTGCGGTTGTAGAATGGGAAATGAAAATGAATGCACATAATTATGAATGAGTTGGGATTTGTGTGTGAGTTTTATAGAGAGATTGGTCTTTATTGGTACTTTCGTATTTGACAGTACCCTTTGAAGTTTGAACTTTATGATCAATCTCTTTCTCTGTTTTCTTTGATTTTTCGTATTATGATGGACTGTCCTAATCCTTTCCTATGCTAAACTGTTGGGCCTTGTCGCTATTCCTTATTTTTGTACTTTAAATGAATAGCCTGAAAATCTTTTACGTCCAACAAATTAGAACCGAAACTTAGCGTTTATTCAAGGCACTTGATTGTTTCTTTTGTATTCATTCTACGTTGCCTAGAGACATTCGTTGAGCCAGTTGTTTCTAGTGCAGTAACGGTTTCGTCGCTGTTACAACGCTTTACATAATATAAGAGTAAACGTGAAACCGCATAACGCGAGCAGTACGTAATTACTTGTAAATTGCGTGCCATTTCAGTACTTTTTACTTTGTATGTTTGTTAGTACTCGAGGAAGTCGTAACTTCTAAGATGTTATAGCTAATTTATTAGATGTACTCGTTACTACGAGTTTCCGAAGACAGCTTTACCGGTAGTAAATTGAGGGCTGCGAATTTTACCGTATTTTATTAGACCGACGACACTGTGGTTGTATCAAATGATGAATTAATGGGAAATGTAATGAACGAGGTTAGCAAGGCAAGGCTATTTAAAAAGACAATAATAATTAAAAAATGTTCAATAGCGGTTGTAATTTTCAACTTTACGCGGGTCTGCCGTTTGTGTTGAAATTTGAGTCAAGTTAGTCGGATCCTGGAATACCCAAATAAATGAAGACTAATGGCACACCAACTTTTGAGTTATACAAGGTTTCAGCAATTTATGTTATTTTTAAAATAATTCTGCTGTATCATATAAAAACTGAAACTGCGGAAGATGTACGGCTTCATTATTATTTATAACTCTTAAACGCCTTACGATTTAATGGAAGTCTAAGCATGCTATTCCAAACTGACACAGGAATTAGGATATCCGCCGCCCAAAGCACTTATGATGTATGACGGCACTACGTGCCCCCTCGCGGTGCAGATTGCGTGTCGTCTAGTCATTTAGCAGACGCGGTAAACATTGGGGGAGGGTCGATGGCAGTACCTGAGGCATTTGTTACTGTCTTAGTGTCTCGCCATTTCACCACGCTCTTTATGTCTGAAGATAAGTACGCGGCAGAATACTTGAGGTGATGAAAATTCTTGCAGGAGTAGATGCGAAAAGTCCGCATGTTTTGTGGAGACTGCCCCAGGATATTACAAAATAGATATGCCAGTACACAGCTTAATTATGGTCAACTAAACAATAAAACAGAAGTTGTATTTGTATTGATTGCAAAGTCTTCTTTGACTCTTTTTTTTCTGTATCTAGTTTAGCTTCTTTGACCCTTTTTTTCTGTATCTAGTTTAGCTTGCTCTAATCACTCACCTTTGAAGAAGTTGATTTACTAAGACGACCAATCCCTTTCTACGTTGCAATCCAATCTAAAGCAATATTACTTAAGTCCTCTGTTGACTGTACTCCTAAGTAATTTGCCGTAACGTACGATTCCGACCTTTAAGGCTGGGTTCATAAGCGCGCTATAGTTTAGGTGTGTAGACGAGTTCAAGGGTAGACAACGCCCTAAATCGTCGGGGAACGACTAAATATCAAAGGTTAACATAATATAGGTATGTATAGCGTAATATATTGCCCGTGATTGATGTTTTGTAATGTAGGGTCCGGATTGTTTGTTTCAACTTTTTGACAGCCTTGTTGTTATCTCTAAACTGGTGTTTCACAGAATCTTTGTTTGTAATTCAAATCTGTCTGGCTCCTGAATAAAGCGCTACTAATAATATTTCTAATGACTGTAGTTTATAGCCGCAGTTAACGTTGTTCCATGACTGTATGGCAGGCTATGGTGTGCTATGGTGTATAGTGTACGCCATGTCTACTTGCCGAGGTCATCGACCGCGCCGACTTGCCTATTCGATACACTTGCTTTGTTCGACTTTTGTTGCTTCTTTGATTCGTGCTAGCGCTTAATCTAAGTTATGTAATGATGCTAACACTATTTCGTATCGATAGATAAAACTATTTTACTGTTTTGATTTAGTTTTATTACCTCATTACAAAACTACTTAAAGTGATCGGTGATGTATCTACCTTTCGCCTTCCTACAATGTCATAAACAAGTTGTCAGAGTCAAACACATTCAGTGATTCTTGTAGTCGAGTCCCAGCCTCCGCTCCACAGTAATCGTTTGAATTCAATCATAACCGTTCGTCAATCAAGCGTGACACTCGTCTGCTGCTAGTATACCGCAGAATTATTCAATGGATAAATTGCATCCTACATACAATGTTTATGGAACGTGGCGAAAGCGTATCAGGGGTTCTCACCCCTGATACGCTTTCGCCACGTTCCATACTGCAAATAAAAGAGACAATTTCAAACGTGTCAGATCAACAGTTCCGATAATAACAAAATAATATATTATCACACTATGAAATTTAGGATCTACTGAATTGAATTTCTATTTCTGGGGAAAATAAGCCATGACCTTTTTCAAGTCCGTTGTTCTTTGATGAAGACTTGAAGGGCAAAGATAGCCCTCCACCATGTATTATAAAAGCCATAATCGGTCCTTCCTTTTTGGACAGCGGGTATATGACTGAGCAACTTTTGCGTTATAGTCAGCCCTCGAAATATGTCCGATATAAAAGGTTGTCCATGTTCAACAATGATTGTATTCTGACTGACAAATGACGATGAAAGATCGTTCGGTCTCTACGGCAGTTGGGCTTACCATCTTGAGAAGCAAGTTATGACGGTCATTAAAATGCCATTAACCAGCTAGGTACTGATAAATAAAAATAGTTTATTTAAAAAAGATGCTGGAGCGAAACTGGTACCGTTTGAGCTGTATGATTTCCAAAAAAAATTAGTTTCAGTGGCATCAAAACTGTAAACGCTACTTCAACAACTCAAAACACATTTATCATAACAAGGTAAGCATTTAGTAGGACCAAAGCTAAAGTTGATGAGAAAACACGAAGAGACGTGAAAATTTTATGCAATTTAAAGCAGCTGCCTTTGATATCCTCCTCAAGTCACTTTTTTCCATGAATATCATTATCCTATTCTTTTCATGTCTCCTTGATGTAAATATTTCGAATCTCATCATCTTCCTGCTCTTATCCCATGCCATTTGGGGTCGGCGCAACACGTTTTTTCTTCCATTCTGCCCTGTCAGTCGTCACGTTATCACTTATTACTTTTTCCTACATATCACACATTACACACATGGAGTGTGTGAGGTGTGATCATCTTTTCTTTGGTCTTCCTCTCCCTCTCCATCCATCCACATTTATATTCATCACTTTTAGTCACATGCGATTCATCCCTCCTCATCACATGCCCATACCATGACAGCCGATTCCCTTTTAACTTTCGTAAATATTTCGCATCTATAGTCCTTATTAACAGTATGTAGGTAAATGGCGTCATGAGAATGGGTGTTACCTATAAATAGAATGCTAATTATGTAAATAGGACTTCGTGACGGATCCGCTACGTGATGGAAAGTGCGAAACCTCAGGCAGTTATGTTGTAATGGTATATTGTTATTGAAACCCGCTGGAACAACTGTACTATAGCTTTTTCTCAGAAATCTTGTCGACGTGCTTTTGTACTTTGATGGGCTTGCTATGTTTTGTTGTGGTTAGTAATTGCAATTTTAAATCAACGATTTAACTGTAGTTTTGAAAATTCTAGCATATTTTTTATCTTCGCAAACAACTTAATCGTGAATGATATCTCGACTGTTGTATATTTTTGGTGGGTTTCAAAGTCATGTTCCGAATTTTAGTTCAGTATAGTTCAGTCTGCCTAATTTACGAGGGTCATTCAATAAATACTTAGCCTACAAAAAGTAAACGAAAATTTTGGAAAAGTGGCAATTTATTTTTCAACATAGTCTCCTTTTAGTTCGATACACTTAGCCCAGCGATGCTCCAACTTTTTTAACCCGTCCGAAAAATAGTTTTTGTCAAACTCTGCAAAATAGGCCTCCGTGGCGGCGATGACCTCCTCATTTGATCCATATCTATTCCCGGCGAGTGATTTTTTCAGATTAGGAAACAGAAAGAAGTCACAAGGGGCCAAATCTGGAGAATACGGTGGATGGGGCAGCAATTCGTAGCGTAATTCGACCAATTTGGCCATGGCAACGGCAGACGTGTGAACCGGTGCGTTGTCGTGGTGAAACAGCACTTTTTTCTTCGCCAGATGGGGTCGTTTTTTCTTTAATTCGGCGTCGAATCGGCCCAATAAATCGGCATAGTAAAGCCCTGTAATTGTTTTACCCTTCTCGAGGTAATCGATGTAGATCACACCTTGTGAATCCCAGAAAACGGTGGCCATAACTTTTCCGGCAGATTTTACAGTTTTCGCCTTCTTTGGAGCACGTTCCCCGGTCTGGATCCATTGTTTTGATTGCTCCTTGGTCTCTGGTGTGTACCAGTGGATCCAAGTTTCATCGACGGTCACAAAACGACGCAAAAACTCCGCTGGATTCCGCTTAAACAGAGCCAAACACGTCTCCGATGTGGTCTCACGGTTGCGCTTGTTTTCCGGTGTGAGTAAACGCGGCACCCATCGCGCCGACAGCTTTCTCATGCCGAGTTCCTCGTGAAGAATATGATGCACTGTTCCTTCTGAAATGCCTACAGTCTCAGCTAGCTCCCGAACCTTCAATCGGCGATCTGCCAATACGAGATCATGGATTTTTTTAATGTTTTCCTCCGTAGCAGCTGTTTTCGGTGCACCTGGACGTGGTTCATCAAAAACCGACGTACGGCCACGTGCAAACTCGTTGAACCAATTCTTGACGGTGGCCATCGATGGAGAAGAGTCACCGTACACAGCATCCAAGCGCTCTTTGATTTCGATGCGCGTTTTCCCTTCCAAAAATAGAAATCGAATTACCGAACGATATTGCTCTTTTTCCATTTTTGTAAAACCGATCGACACGTTCGCTTCCTTAAGTTGTCAAATTAAAACAAATGAAGGGATTGGAATGAAAATTTGAAAAAAGAATTAAAAAAGAATGTGCTACACTGTGGTAAAACTCTTTTGAAACTACAGCGCCCTCTGGCGATGAGGCTAGGTACTTATTGAATGCCCCTCGTAGACTCTGATATGACTGTGATAACAGTTCCGCACCGCTATTTACTTAGTATTTTCGTTCATGTCCCAGAATCTTGGCTGATTTCACATGAGATTATGTCTGTGTCCCATTGTTTATTCACAGTTGCGTTTGTAACAGAAACTTGTGTGAATTGTGAGCTTTGTTTTATTGTGACTTCTGCGTCAAATGGAGTGCTCGTTGGGAATATGAGATGATGTAAAGATCCATTGTATCCACATTATGATTTAAAATTAAGATCAGGGGCTGGGAATAATTAAGGTTTAGTAACCATAAGGTCCGCGTGGTGGATTATAATAACCCATTCCCTTTCAAAGAGAGGAGGCTAGAGTCCAGCAGTGGGAACATTATAGGCAGATGATGACGATGCTGAACCATAACGAATATTATACGAACGCTGATGATGATGAATGGGGAATATTCATTGATTTATGAAAAGTCCTCGTAATACTCAATATCTAATGCTCGAAACAGTCCGCCATTTTATTTTGCTATTAATATAATTATATCCTTGATCATTATACTCTTTTGAATGATAAGCATGCCCTCACGATAACTCAAGAGGCATGAGCGTGATGCGTAATTCATGTGGATACAGGCAACGACATAGATTTCTATTGTGGCTGTCAGCTCGACGGACCTTCATTAAGCGAGCCATTATGCGAGAAGGTCAACCTCACTGCCCGACTGAATTATACCCGTATTACCAAATAACGTGAACAAAATCATTTGCCGGCTTCACGAATAACACTCGTAAACTTTTAATAGTCAGATCGGCCTTTTTATAGATCAGTTATTACTTTTATTAACGGGCTTCATTTCATGCCACATTTCTTGAACCGTTAAACACTGTATCGCAGCCGTATTATATCTACACTATACGGACACCGCTATCAACAAATGTGACGAATAAAAAGTAGAAGCGCTCAAATTATCTTCAATTTGTCAAGGTTAACATCATCTAATTGTAACCTTAGTGAGTAATATTATCATCCATGAACTACAATTTACAAAGTTGATGTATGAGGCTGTTCATGAACAAGAAATCGAATGGTTGCGGATTCCGTGTTAGTGTAAATGAGTCACACGTTACGTAACCTCACCTTATTGATCCTGTTGTATAACGTTAACGCTTTAATTTCGAAACCTGTTCTGTTGCAAATTCCTCACACTTATGTGTGCTAAAACAAGCGACTTCTGAGGACATTAGCTGCAGTATGTCATAATTATTATTGTCTGTCTAAGTATCTTTGTGTTCAGGACGTAACACTACGGTATACGTAATCTAAGCTAGTCTGCTTAGTACCTGTTTGTTTGTTTGATCTAATTCAAATAAAATGGCACATCGACTTGGTTCAGCCACTTAGGTGTGGCTATTAGTCTTGAAAGCGGTTATCTTATCTTATCACCGGCCGGCAGCGTGATGTCATTTGGAATAACAAAAATATTATAGAACACTGTGTCTTTGTATTGTGTATGCAATTTGTCAAGCGGTGTTTTTGGTGAAATCGTGTTCCTATTGGTGGTCAGTTTTACGTTTATTATTCGGAAAATTCAAGGTAATGTGAAAATAGTTAATCAATTGTTGCATTATTTTAATTTTCCATTTCAACTAGCTTGTTTTATTAGAGAAAGCGCAACACCCGGGTTTCAAGGATCGAAACGTTGATTTGTTGGTCACTCCATCTTTAATCCCTATTTATTACTGCCTTTTTTTTTTTTTTTTTTTGGTGGGTGTAAAATCATCGAATAACCCCTCCCGCTCTTGGGCAGAGCGAAAGGGAGTGTCAGACTTCTACTGACTAAAAACCACCCATGTTCCTTCTTCGCCCTCTATGTCGAGGCCGCGATAACCGTTGGACTACCCGCGGCCCCGACAGATTTATTACTGCCTTAGATAATAATGAATTGGATATAAACGTATAGTAAGTTAAGTTAGTTGCATTTGAATAAACATTATGCAACCAACTTGAAACGGTCATCTTTTATTTAAATATAATACTGACTGACTCACAATTCAAGGTCCATTAGTCTATATTTGGTATGCGTTGTCGTTATCAAGATCATCATTTGTGTCTGAGGTACAAAACTAGTTTAATATCCTATAAAATACTATGAATAAAATAATATTAATATACTATGTTTGTTATTTGAGAAGCTATACCATGGCACAGCATGTCAGTGTTCAATAAACTATAATAATGATAATAATTAATTGCAACATAATACTATGCTTATCGCCTACCTAACAACGATTGACTGATTTATTTACTAGTCTATGAGGCCATTGAATACAGGGGAATTAATTAGGATACTGCGTTACTTATTAGTATTACTCGGTATGGCTGGGTAAGAGCCAAAAAGGATGTAAGTCAATGTTAACGCTAGGTAGCCGGGTTGGTGACCGGAAAACGGACACGAACCCTCTCGCACCGCTGACATTGTCACCGGTCACTGGCTTAGGGTGATTCTGGTTAGACATAATAATCCTGCACCGGCAGTTATTTCATAATACCTCGGCTCTTTATATTACCTGTTACAACTTTATCAAAATCCGGTTTGGCTCGAAATTAACGGCTTTTACAGCATCCAGTCGATGAGGTTTTAGTGTAGACGACGCATTCGCCAACTTTAAGCACTTGATGAGGCGTTTGACACGGTTGATTTGTCAGTTGCCTTTCTTCTCAATGTAATTATCATACCTATCTGTGATTACGAGTCACTAAAGAATGTCTTCTCTTCTTTCCAGATAGTTGAGCGTGGCGGCGAGGTAGAGGTTGGTCGCCATGACGACCGACATATCGGTGTCCCGCTGGGACCCGTCCATAGGCCACGGCCAGGAGATCATCGACGAGTTCGAGTACGATGGCGGCAATTCGTCGTCGAGGCTATTCGAACGATCGCGCATTAAGGCGTTAGCAGGTGAGTAATTTTTGTATTACGAAATTACGATCATAATCTTAGCTCACTATCATTTTCCTGCCGTTAAATCTATTTATTCGGGTTCGGCGCAGCATAATATGTTCTACCATACTTCTATCTTACTCTTTATCTTATTAGTTAGGTACCTCCTTTCCTGCCATCCTTTACACGTCGTTTCTTTGGTCTACACTCTAAAAAATTGAAGCCAACTAAGAGGGATTTTTTCTTAGTTGACGTTAAATTGAATAAAACTACCATGATATTAGGCAACTCAACGATAGCTAATTAGTTACAACAGCAAGTTCATTTGTGATTGAACGAACAATGTAGGTATGTTTATTAATTCTAACATGTATAATTGTTGATTGCATCACAATTTTCTTCTTTGCATGACTTAATCATTTTTATTTAGTTAACTTAAACAAATACGTCTGTTGAATCAATTCAGAATAAAATAGTAAAAGCAATCAAATCAAGTAATCGTTTCGATAAGTTTTATTTATAAAATTAACAAACATGTCTTAGTTGATTTAACTAAGATCTGATAATTACATCAACTAAAATTTATTGTTACATTCTACTAAAACTAAAACGTTGTATCGACTTTCATATTTGTTAATTTGATCATTCGATTGATCGATTTATTCAAGAGATCCGCCCTTCCCTATTCCTCCCTAGTCCGGGTACCACACCCCGCACACCACCAGCGCGCGGCACGCGCTGGTGGTTTGTCGTCTCTGCAAGCGAGTCAAAACCAGTTTAAATCTAATCCAATAATCGGAAAATTTTAAAAAACGAAACGAAGTTGGACTTCAGCTGTGCTCCAAGTGCTCCTTTTCTTAGAAACTTTGTAGTATCAAGTAATTTCAGTGTTTAGCAGTGTCTTCAAAGATTATTTGGTGGAACCGTCGATTAGACTATACCTACCTACAAGTGCAGTGATCCTGTCCTTTGACATTGAAAGTGTAACATATTATAAATCTATGAATTGAAATGGAAGACGTTACCGAACTCCTCAAGACATGGGAGTTAGAGGCTCTTATACCAGTATTTACCCGTAAGTACCTACCTACTTATCGCACTCGCTAGTTTGTTGTATGGTGTTGATTGAAAATGTAATAAACCCGGAGGACCCACTGACCCCCGGGTGATATGAATCCATGTTGTGTAAGGAAATAGGTAGGTACCCATCACATTTACTGTTTCGAGTTTGCTTTTTAAATTATCGAGCGAGCATTACGAGAAAAGTGGATGTGGGCACGATTTCTCTCCTATTTTCACGTTCGTTTTCACGAATTAAATATAACCCATATTTATGTATGTATAGATAAACCATATTTGTGTCAGTCACTAAATCTGATAATCCGTAATATTGTATATAAGCATTCTCAATTATAATTCATTGAAATTGAAACAGTATTGTTTTGGCATGAGATCTGGCAGTAAATTAATAACCCTCCTTTTGGGCTTCGCCGCAGTCGGGTAAAAATAAAAGTGTCTTGACTCTCATTTTTTCTATTATTGTTTATTGTAACTAATAAAGATATGCATTTTTATTTTCCAGATGCATATAGACTTTGATGCTGTACATGGTATTTAAAAAGACAATTTGTTTATTCATTTTTCATTATTGAAAATCAGGATATAGGAACTGTAAAAGAAAAAAACAACAGAACCATTTTTTCATGAACTGGTCACTCTTACCAATTGTAAGTATGAAAGAAATATCTAAATATAAATATACAGGGTGGAAACGGTTAACGCTAAGACCATATCAATATCAATTATTATTATTAGATATCAATTTTCTTGCTAACTGTATTTTTTTTTTTAATTGTAATTAGGAATCATAGGTACTTACTGTCCCGCTGAAAGTTATTTTTTGCATTTTCTGACTTCTACAAAAACTTTTTGATCAGTATTAGAAACAGGATAGATTGGCATCAAAAAACTGTTTTGTGTACTTAAAATGGCAATTATATATAAATAAATTCTCTTGCTAACTGTACATTTTTTTTTAAATCTGTGAATTGGGATCAAAATTTTACAAAAAGTTAATGATAGTTTCCTAAGACCATTTTCATGTAGCTGCAACGGTTAATGTAGCTCCCCTTACTGCCCCGTTTACCGTTTCCACCCTGTATATTTCGGTGGTTTACTGCTCATATAATATAACAATACAAAGGTTTTATTTTATTTATTACTTATTATAATAAAATTTGTTGCTTACTTCTTCTATTTTTTTCAGCATCAAATGAAGATTCATCAAATTTAGCCGCATACCACCATACCGTTTTTTTTACACACTGCGGCTGTTAAACAAAAGAAGAAACGCTGTTCGTATGCAGGTCAAAGCTGGAAACCAAGTAAAGTTGAAGCCCGGGAAGGCTTTATAAAGCACGTGAAATCTAGTGCAGAAATCCGTCAAGCAATAGAACTCCGCCTTTCAACCCTTCTCCAAAAAGGAGCGACATCCCAACCTTATATTATTGTAGTGGGTGAGTCGCTAGACAAAATAAATACCTTCCTTATTGTTGCGAATAGATCGGTCATCTATGAGGGAATGTCTGTTATGCACGCAGTTGATACGTGTTACAAAATAATATGGGAACTTAATGCAGAGTATGGTATCGACACATACCCTGTGTGGTATTTTATACAAAAAGCGTTTTATAAAATGTCATCTGCATTTGATAAAGGATCAACTGCTGCCGGGTCTCTTCTCGCGGATTGCCATATATAATACTTTTTGTATATTTCTTTTTTAACTCATATATCGGTGTGGTTTTGAAATTTTCAAATTTGTATGTCTAAACTTCTTCTGGAAGAATACGCGCCGATGAACGCATTAAGTAATAAAAAAAAGCATTTTTTAAAATTTAATTTGCTGCCATTCTGCTGGCTGTTGCTAAATGACTGATAATTAATAACTTTTTTTATGACATTATTTATGTTGCTATTTTAAAATTCCCTTTATTACTCATAATTAAGTATTTAGTATTATAGGTACATATCTACTTAGCTAGGTACTCGTACTTAATAAGCAAATTGTTGCAACGAGATTTTCATAGTTTAGTTGGTTTTGGTTGTGATAATTCCAGACCACTGTTAAAATATTTTATTTTGTGTCAGAAACAAATAATAATGTGACTGATTATTCATATTTGATTAAGAAATAAGCTGTGTTGTTTTCTCTGTTAAATATTGTTGTTATAAAAGTTTATTCTAAGGTAGATAGTTATTAGGACAAAATGTTAACATGTTTTATATGTCACTAATAACAATTATACAATTTTTGTAATTATATTTTTTGTTTCATTTTGACCAAATTTTTGTAGGTATCTAACCTGTCAGCTACTTAAAAAAATGTTGTTAGACAAAATGATTACCTATCGATACAGTTTAAATATCTAAACAGGTAGGACTTACTTGAGAAAAAACGATCATGTTTTGATATCATACTTTCAATAATAAATTGCTCTCAATCCAGACAGCATTCTGGGTATGATCTTGAGGTGCTAGGTTCATTAATTGAATCAGCACTTCAAATGCGTAATTAAGAGCACTCAGTGCGATTTATAAATACATTATACAACCCTTAACACCCCCCCCCCCTCTTATCTGAGATGCAGGTAAAATTTTGATAAATGTTTAATCTCATGTCAAGTGGATTGGTTGTCATTTTGATCATCGTTAAAATTAACCAATCACAAGAGGTGATAAAAGTATAACAAATAGGTATATTTTGACCGGGATTTTAGAAACTGGGGTAAGGGTTGTAATTTATAAATAATAAAATAGCAATACTGAGAGTGCTCTTAAATACGCATTTGAAGTGCTGAGCCAATTCATAGATTGGTGTTAGTTAATGAGATAAAGTGTCTCAGTACATTCGATTAAGAGTAACTTGGTTGGCATAATAATGTTTTATAATAGTAACGAACAAGATTAGTAGCTTATTCAAATAAACAAATTGATTGTTGTAAATATTATGAGATTTAAATTAAACAAGGTCATAGTTGAATTTATTAAGCTAAAATAGTCGAATAAAAATTAAAATAATTTAAATAACCAAGGTCCTAATTAGGTTTACGAAGATGATTATGTTAAAATGACCAAGTTCTTAGTCGAATCTAAAAAGATGAATTAGTTATAATGACCAAGTTCTTGGTCGAATCTACGAAGATGAATTAGTTATAATGACCAAGTTCTTAGTCGAATTTAAAAAGATGAATTAGTTTTAATGACCAAGATCTTGATCGAATCTTAAAAGATGAATTAGTTATAATGAACAAGTTCTTGGTTGAATCTACGAAGATGAATTTGTTGCAATGACCAAGTCCTTAGTCAAATTTATTAATGATAAGTAGTTATAGTAGTCATTTACATATTTATATTGAACAAGATTATAGATGAATCTATTTAGTTGAATTCGTCTTATTGATCAATTTCATGTTGACTTCGACCAAGGTTCTAATTGTTCTAGTTAAGAAGCAGATAGTAAGAGCAACAAAAATCACCTTATTTGATTTATCTAACGTCTTGTTAGGCTCGTATGGAATCAAGATGCTTGATTGCAATAATCACAATCTTGTTAGGAGCAATCATTTTTTTTTTAGAGTGTACTCTTATAACCGTCCATATTCATACTCTCATCAAAGTCTTCATGGCTCTAAAGTAGTCCAAAGAAAAGGCCCAAAGATATACGAACTGCTCTGTAATACCATCTCCAAATAATTGAAAATGAGACGTCCTGACTGACTGACTGACTGACTGACTCACTCACTCATCAACGCCCATCCCAAACCCTTGGACCTAGAAAGCTGAAATTTTGCACAGAGGTAATTTAAATTCAACCCTCAAGGGAGTTAAATATGGGATGAAAGTTTGTATAAAAATCGTATTCCTAAGTTTGTCACTTTTATTTTTCCTACTACCCCCTAAGGGGGGATGGGGGGTGTCAAAGTTTGTATGGAAGAACTTTAACGCGCGGTTCGATTAACTCAAAACTTAATATTTATGCTTGAGAACAAAAATAAAGAATTACGTGTATCAGGGTTTTCGAAAATCGACTCCTAACGTGTTAAAAAGGGAAAGTCATTGTGAGAAGACATTGTTTACCTAGATTAACAAATAGGGTAGGTACTTTTAATCACGGTAGTACGTTCCCGTGGGATATTTTCCGACATCCACGCGGGCGAAGCCGCGGCCAAAAGCTAGTATTTTAATATTTTGTAAACGGGTTGGCCGTCGTTCTCATCGCGTCTCCCAAAAATGCTAATGATAGGGCCTATCACAGAATCTTGATGTATTCGATCCACGATTAGTCATTGACGGATGTCCGCCAACTATTTAATTGGCTAAGCTAATAAACACTTCATGAATAACTTCATCTCTATTCTTAGTGCCATGTGTGACCTTTGCCAAATTTTCCTATAGATAACGTTTAACTGGAATACCCTACCTATATTATATAGCTACCAATGTAACTTAAAACAAACCTTTTTGTGCGGTACCCGTCTATGAATAGCAAGGGTGGCCTTTCATCCACCCCATCGCTTTGCGTAGGTGTTGTACTCAACAGTAGAAATCTTCCGGCTCGCATGATGTGGGAGGCCTTTTGTCTACACAGCTTTTAGCAAGCCCATAATGGCACTCTTTTCTTACGTGTAAAGTGCTCAAAGAAAAAATGGTAACACTTCAGTTTTCAACAATGGCTCTTGAAGAGTAGATCATTTGTTCCAAGTTTAGCTTTGGTACCGTTATGGACTTCGATAAGTTGTTGAGCAACGATGACATTTTCCATGAATATCTTAAGATGTTGATAACATATTTATCTAGTTGGTAATACTGAAATTAATTACAAGAATCAAGCAAAGGCGTTCTTATTGAAATATGTGTCAGTACACTTATCAATAAGATTTGAGCTGATTGCTGTGATACGGTGACAGAATCTAGGACTTATGTTGCGATAAAGTCTACATTATGCTATTCAGACTAAAGAATGCCAGAAAACAAAGTTACTTCAAAGTAACCAAAGGTTCGGTGACCTACGGATGCAAATATACTTATCTAACTGGATTATTTTAGTTTAAGATAACACCCCAGAGGTCGGAACCTTGACACACTACTAATATTTTATTATTTCAGCTATATCATCAATTGTTTGTTTCATAATACCATGCAGCAGCTTATCGGACATCGCTAACCGCAGCATCCGTTTTCCGTGTAAAACAACGGGGTATCAAACCACTGGTCAAAAATTTTGAATTTTCAAAATTGTGTACAAAATAAAATTACACATGTTCAAATAACATTCAATAAACTATCAGATAGTCTTCGATACCTCACGCTTATCGATTGATGAAAACTGTTATCTGTTACTTCAACCAAATCTTCTCGCTGAACCAATCACAATTTACCGTTTTAGCCGTAACCTGGGCAATATTTTTGTTAAAAATTGATTTTGTGTGTCGCGCAGTTTTAGTTGTTAACATCAAGTGTAGTAACATTATCAATAGTGTAACGCATGTGCTAATAAATTAAAACCTGCCCAGTGTTGTCGACATCTGGCGCATTGGTATCGAATATCCTTGTCCAGTGGTAGTTGAATTTTGTCGCTCTAATTCTTCTCGTCTTTTGCCTGGTACGTTGGTTCAGTCGCCGTTCGTCGCTGGCGACATGACATCCACCGAGGGCTATGAGCTGATAAAAAAAGGAGTAGATATTGAAGTGCCCGGTTTAGAAGTGTACTATGACAAGGTCGTGATAGAACTCAGAGGTTTGTAGTGTTGTGCTATCAATGTTACCTAGTGTTGTGCCTGTTTTGGATTGCATCATTTTGGATTTTCTTTTCTTCGTCATTGGATCAGAGGACAGATAAGTGGTGGTGGTGTATTTTAATCTCATCGAAATAGAAGTTTTTAGAACTCGTATTTCTATAATATCAGTTAGGCGTGTTGTAAAATTGTGAATTTCCTACCTGAGTTTCCTTGTAAATCTATGTTGTTTGTTTCAGTATTCAAATGCTGCAAAACAATTATTTTAAATTGGTATTTAATAACACATCTATGTTCTGAAAATGTTAATTTCGTCATTATGAGTGAATAATTTCGTTGTTTCCATGCCTATCGTCAAACTTTTTTTAACTTAGCAAAATGGCTGAGGGTGTCATCTCATTTTTAGGGAGTGACCACAAGTTATAGTTGCCACCGATAAAAGTGTGCTGATTAAGCACATTTTATTAGATACTACAGAACAACACCCTGCACATCTAGGACTGTACTTTCCGCTCTGAAGCGTGCGAATAGCAATCTGATCCATATCTCGAATTACACATATTATATTCCGAACCTAACACCTTCTTGGAGTATTGTCTTGTGAGTTATTACGATGTCGTCGCCGCACCCGGACGGGCTGGAGCCTCCACTGCCGAAGACTCGGTCCGCGAAGCCAGCTCTCTGGTCGCCGCGCCGCGGTCGTCCCCACTGGCGGTTAATGTGTTAACATTCCCTACTTTGTTTTTATCGTTTTCCTTTTCATTTTTTTGAGTGTTATTTATTATGTGCATTACTTTTGGCTTTCAGGTCCGTCTTTTAGAGAATTTTCGTTATGAAAGTTTCTACCCTTTAATAATCTCATAGAGTTGTCTTTCCAAGAAGCTTTCCTGAGTCATGTCTCAAAATAATGTAATTTCTGTCCAGTTTCTGGCATCTATTTGTGTGTTTTATCCCAAGGGACGATTCTGAGCCCCCATCTAATTTTTTGCTTATTCCTTACCAACATTGTTTGTATTCATTATCTGACTAGGTAGAACTAACAAATATTATTCCTTGACAGACGAACGAGAAAGCGTGCAGAAGAAAACTTTTCAAAAATGGGTGAACTCGCATTTGGTGCGCGTCGGGTGCCGTATCGGCGACCTGTACGTCGACATGAGGGATGGCAAGCAACTTATCAAGTTGCTCGAAGTGCTCTCGGGAGAGAGATTGGTGGGTACCTTACTTATTTCAAATTACATGAATTTCTTATGTAGGTACTTAAATATCTACCCTGTAAGCTTGGACGCATCAACACACTAACGATTATTTAATGAAAAAGAATAGGTTTGAGCCAGTCAGAAAGGCCTTTATATTCTTGCAATGCTGAATGCGAGTAGTCACAGCGTGACAGAACTAGGGGAAGACTCCCCTATAAAAGTTCTTCCCTAGTTCTAGACACATCGCATCGTCCGCACTGAAACGAGACCTTTGTTGTGTTGTATAACTTGTGTAATACCAATATTCTGACCAGCTCAAGCTGATTCTGCGTCGATAAGTGTGGGTCACTCCTTACCACTGTTCGTGAGGACTGAGGTGAACTGTCGCACACTTATTTAGGGCTATTAGCAGTATCAGGTTCTATAAAAGTAGCGTATTACCAGTAAAATCGCAGTTACTTTGCCCGACCAACATTACCATCCACAGTTTCCTTTTGAATTCCAATCAGTATCTACGTACCAGTTCTAATTGCGTTAGCGTCACTTCAAGCCATGTTTAGCACGTCTATAGTCAGAGGCGGATGGTAACCGTTGCTAGTGCACTACCTATCAACACTGTTGAAGTTTCGATATCTAACATTTTGTGAATAATACATGTATGTGATACCTTGGGTTCTGCACTGGCTTGACTTGCACTGACTGGACTGGTCCACTGTGTGTGCGGTTCTTTCTTCAAAAGACCTCGTACACTCATTCTCATACACTAATATGCATTCGTGGTCCTCATTGACTTGATCAATGTCTGAAATTGAAAAGAGACATTGACGAGATTTTTCTCTAGTCTGTTCGAAAAAGGTGACAAGCAATGAAGTTGCCATCTATGGAGGAACCGTTTTCATAAAGTTACATAGTTTATAACCTGTCGTTTCGTTTTGGTCTGTAATTGCGATTGGATGACGTTAAGAGCACGTTAAAACTCGACACTATCCCTTAACTTTACTCGTTTAAAGTTCTATGATAATACGACTCAGGTTCCTCCCTCGAGTAATCTACTGCGGTAGTAGTTACAAACCCACTCACTAAAGTGTTAACGAGCCTTAATTGGTGTCATTACTCTCACTATGGAATCTAAATCTTTTACCACAACCATTCTGCTAGCGTTTTAAGTTAATTATTACTTTTTGTATTTTCTTTGGGCCAAGTAAACTTCTAAGCTATGTTGTAATAAGGTACAAAGCATACTTAATTTTTATGGTACTGATTATGAAATGAATGCGTTTCTAGTGCGTAATTAAATTTGTTTGAGCCCTAATTTAACCAATCTAGGTCTACAGCAATGAGTTACTGTACTGCAAGCTTTTATAATCTTTTTGGGGTATAATCATATGTAAAGGCCCATTTCCTTCGATCAAGCGCTAATCTGGATCACTGGTCGTTGAAAAATACGTAACGTTTTAGCTCATCTCGCAATTTTCTACGACAAATAAAATTGAGAAATACAAATAAAATAAATTTTATATGATATGCCTATTTTGTTTTGTTCGGTCAGGCAAGGCAAATATCGGATGAAACAATGGGATTGTTTAAATCATGCTTTGAAAACAAAACCGGAATTGAGGATATAAATTAAGTACCTTACAAATACAATGATAGGTTAGCTTGCGTATGATTCATTAGAATTTCCAAAATTACTATTACCAACACACATACTCAAACGACAACTCAACTTTGGTTACTGCTTTCCATGAGAATTTTATTCATATATTTTTTTTTAATTTTCTTCATGAACGCTTTTTATGAAACTGCCAATAAAACTACGATAAGCCGCCAAGCCCTATTTACAACATTTTCATGTCCTCATTAATCTCATATTATGGGCTGTGTGAACCTATAAAGAAAGTAGAAAACTGGTACAGGGACGTTAAACTACTTCTCTTAATGTGTTGTATTTCCTTTACTTTGCTTTAGGATTGCAATTGCGATAACCTGACAGTGTAAAAGGTCGTACTCTCTTAAAACCATGTAGGTAGCGGTGAGGTTACAATTGTGTCACAATAATTTTAGGAGTGATTTATCATCACTGTCAAAATCAGAGTAATCGTTATCTCGCCAGAATAATAAGGTTGATATTGGGTCGCTGCCACTGACAAGTCTGTCAAAATCACTATGATCTTTATTTTATTTAATCTTGCTTCTGAGAGAGGTTAATAATGATGAAAGAACTGTATTTCATAGCGTGACACTTGAAATCATTTGAAGCTATGCACTAACGTCATCAGCTGAAATTCTGTTTATTTTATTTTATCTTTATTCCTCCTCAAAGCGTATCACCCGTAAACATAACAACCGAAGTCATTGAGTTCCTCTCATTGTATTCAAGTTTCAAATTCAAGTTCTTATACGTGTGTTGTATAAAAACCAAACAATGGACTGCTTCGAAGTTCGACCTGTAGAACCGGACTTTATCCAGGCTTTCGCGACGCGGCCAAGCCAAAATGAATTTGGAATATTCTTGTACAGTCAAGGACAAAGATTATGTAAACTCTTAGATACTAAAGGATTCGTGGACAGTAAGAAAAAGATTGCAATGGTTGGTAAATGTTAACTTTACGACTGTTGGTTTTACTTACTTACATTAATTTAGGACCTTATTTAGACTAAAATCTTTTCAGTTACTTATTCCCGTTATAAAATTCTTGTAAGTCATAGATATTTTTACCGTTGACAGTACCTGCTTGACTTGCTTCTCGTACTGTGCAGAATAAACTACATAATTTATCGTCCTCTGCCTGTTATACAATTTACGACCTATGCAGACGTCCTAGGGACACTGCAGGTCTCAAACTTTGTAACTCGTTTTGGTGCAAGATAGTTTTTTCCGTAAATAATAGATTGTTTTGTCCTCATTTCGAATTCGTAGGCTTCTTTCTATATTACATGAAGACCTGTAACAGAATTTGTTAGTAGTCATGTGAATAGGGGAAAAACACTTATCGGCCCAAGCCGGGGAGAAAAACCTATATGTCAAAGAAGTAAAAGCGCAAAAAAACGTCATTTATCTCGTTTTGGTTCGACTCAACTACGCGACCGCGTCCGACTATTCACCTATATTACGTGGACATAACCTCATTTTGGCCGAGACAAGCTGATTCCACATCGAGAAATGTAGTCACCCCTTTCAAAGTCACATTTTGTGTTCCACTCACTGCAATCAACGTCCTATAGACTTGAACTCTAACGACGTTCAATGCTTGACGTACGAATCAAACGAAACTAAACTACAGAGCGAAGTTCTCTCGTATCAGCCTAGAAGCAAAAGGTCGGATGTACAAAACTCTCTGTATTTTTACATCCAACCTTACACATCTGATGTCTAGAGTTATTCCCATTGATTAATGGTATAGTATTGAAGCCGTCGTGACAAGCATCACGCGCCCGTCACCTTTCATCGTTTAATGCGACTTTATAACGTTTATTTTGTCCTATCTGACAGTTACTATTGCTTGGAGTCACGCACTCTCCCATATTTGAACCCATACCGATTTTCCAGCTATGTAAGTTTAGACTTTACGTACAGCCAAGTTACAAGAGAAAATGTTATTATAATAAATAGTAATAAGTATGTTTCATAAACCTTCTGAGCTTGTATGAATAAAGTGTTGATAAAATTCATTTTTGTTTATCCCTGATATTATTATCGGGTTTGCTTTAATAAAGATAACTGTAAGAATGTCGGATTTGTGTACGCGAATGTTATTACTTATACTACTACCCTCAAACACTATAAATGTGGGTTTACTATAAGGTACTACTCTGCCTCTGGATTACAGGCGTGATGTTATGTTTAAGCAGTATCTTTTATTTAAATCTTCTAGTAAAACGTGGTTAGTAAGTGTGCATAAAACAAGCTTTTCAAAACATTTTAAAATTCACTATAAAACCGCTTTTTATCTATTCAGCCTGCATTGACACGCTGCTGAGAATTGACCTTCTCTGCTTTATACCACCATAGCCGCGCCTGAGACCATCCATTGCCGCTAGGATCTTCTCTTTACCATCAAAATATATAGCTGTTGGTCTTCCTGACGGTTAGAAATGAGTTCTACCACTTAGGGGTCAATTTCACCTGTGAAACTAAACGCGATGACATTTAAAACACGTTCAAGACATGTCAATGACATAATTACTGTGAAATATAGAAATTGCAGCTCTTGAACGCCGCCAAATAGGAATAGTCCTCGCGTCCAGTTTCTTCGTTGAAATAAGCTCTGAGAATGAGTTTTATCTGAAAAGTAACTTTATTCCTAAGAACAATGTAATTTGAAAGTTTATTTCTGCTTGCAGCCTCGTCCAACAAAAGGCAAGATGCGTATCCACTGTCTGGAGAATGTGGATAAGGCGTTGCAGTTCCTGCGCGAACAACGCGTGCACTTGGAGAACATGGGATCCCACGATATCGTCGATGGCAACCCTAGACTCAGTCTTGGTCTTATTTGGACCATCATCTTGCGCTTCCAGGTAAGAAAAAACAACTTGCAGTACCTAGAGGTTTATATTTAACGCTGCCCCACTCTAGGAATTTCTCTGATGTCTTGGGTGCATTTACAAACATTTAAACTCACATACACTATCAGCCAGACCCGGAACACCACCATGGGTCATGCAAATATTTGTTCCGTGCGGGGATCGGAGCCTGCGACACGCAGCGCAGCAGCTAATCGCTTAGCAACTGCGTCAACTGTGCCGTCACTATAAATATTACCTATTTATTGAGTTTCAACAATCGAGAGTATGTAGGTTTTGTGTGTCAGAAACAGCGCTATACTTAGCCGAACTCTTCTTTTCATCTCACACTCCAAATAAATATTTCAAAAGTTTTGAGGAATGTGTTCAATGGTTTGGCACAACGATACGTATTATTTACTTTATTTTCCTATTCTATATACAACCGCAGACAACACGGATAACTTTTCATCATTTCAATAATTTGTAAACATTGGTAGTTACAAGGAAGGAAATTTTAAATAACATGTACCCTAATTGAGTTAACACGAGTGTAATACCAGCATTGATTTCTCACATTTAGCAGATTTAATTTTAACAGTGAAATAATAGCTGCAAGCTATGAAACTACCAAAATTATGAATTCTCTTTGTATTGTCCATTTAATACAGCAGTTCTCAATTTATTATTTATTGTTCACTAGTTGTTGCCAGCAGCTTTACCCGCTACAACTCGAAAATTATCCGACGGGAAGATAAAATCGGGATAAAAACTAACCTATATGTTAATCCAGGCTATCTGTGTACCAAATTTTATCTAAATACGTTCAGTAGTTAGTGCGTGAAGAAGTAACAAACATACACACTCACACACTCACAAACTTTCGCTTTTATAATATTAGTGTGATGTGATGTTTCACTACCTCATACATTAGTCGAGTCATCGTTAGCGCGACTGCTGAGCATGAGGTCCTGGGTTCGATTCCCATGTTGGGCAAACTGTTATTAGCAGCCACGGAGCATGTATTTGTGCCTGGTTGATGGCAATAGGTTCACCCCCTATTACACGGGACTTAAACATAACTGGCGAAATGTGGGTGTACTGGGTACTGTGCATAACCCTTCGGGGATCACACAGGCGTTATGTTAGTAGACCTTTTTTGTTTTGGTGTGTGGAAAATCATCAAATAACCCCTCCCGCTCTTGGGCAGAGCCAAAGGGAGTATCAGACTTCTACTGACTAAAAACCACCCATGTTCCTTCTTAGCCCTATATGTCGAGGCCGCGGTAACTTGTGAACAACCCGCAGCCCATGTTAGTAGACCTTGTCCTAAAACATGCACTCTCTAACAGATCCAAGACATCACAATCGAAGAAACAGACAACAAGGAAACGAAATCCGCCAAGGACGCGTTACTCCTATGGTGTCAGATGAAGACTGCCGGCTATAACAACGTCAATGTGCGTAACTTCACGACCTCCTGGCGCGATGGACTGGCCTTCAACGCCATCATACACAAGCACAGGCCCGACCTGATCCAGTTTGACAAGCTGCATAGAAGCAACCCTATGCATAACCTGAATAATGCCTTTAATGTCGCTGAGGAGAAACTTGGACTTACTAAGCTGTTGGATGCTGAAGGTGAGGCCTAGTCTACTAGTTCTCGGTTTTAGAAGCAGCTAAATATAAGTCCTTCATTTTTGTTGAGATCATTGCATATAAGAAAATTTCCCCAACTCAAAGCAGAACATTAAGACTTATTTGAATTGCTAATTGAGTAAAATTATTATACGATTGAAGGGCTTTCAGGGCTCTCGTCATCATATCTTCGTTATTATTGTCGTGTTTGCCTACTCAGAATCCTAGTGATCATAATGCAGTCTCGAAAGCTAATATTAGCTAAAGTACAAAGCAAATTTCTTGCGCAACAACGATTGCAGTTGCAATCACTGCAATCATTGTTTGAGGAAACTTTTTTTAAATCGATTATAATAAAAAATATTCTAAAATACTTAACGTTCCTAACAGAATAAACAGTACTTTAAGTTGCCATATGTAACTGTTCGTTAATTGAGATTTCTGGTATCCTATTTTGTATAACACCATTACTATTTCCCCAGACATCGCCGTCGACCACCCCGACGAGAAGTCGATCATCACGTACGTGGTCACGTACTACCATTACTTCAGTAAGATGAAGCAGGAGACGGTGCAAGGCAAGAGGATCGGCAAGGTGGTCGGCATCGCTATGGAGAACGAGAAGATGATGCAGGAGTATGAGTCGCTCACCAGGTTGGTATTACCATTGAAAATGAGGGTTCAGATAAAGTGCAAACGATTCATAATGTCTCTTATTTCTACAATGATTTACAACGGGTTTGGTTATCAAAAATGATTTTTGACTGACGCAAGCTGCAGTCAGTATCATACATTTTTAATTTGTGGTCGTCGTTTACACAATGTCATTTGGTCTGGGTCACAGGACAGGACAGTACTGTGAGGTTTTAAGGTGGCGCAAGAGACGAGTAGCTGTCATTTTTAGGGAAAAGTGATTGTAGTGGTAGTGTGATAGTGTGACAAAAATAACATTAACAATATCAATTCCAAATGAGGTTTTACATAACTTGAAATTCAGACAACAGCTCGTCTGCTTTATTACAGATATTCGTTTAAAATACTGAAATGCAGCCAATGCTGCATACGATATGGAAATCTAAGCGAAACGAACAACAGATATGTCATTGTTACAACTTGTATGGAATTAAACAATTTCCATGCAGGATTTAACAATACCCTATTTGTTGTTCGTGAAAATGCAATCCACCTACCATGTTATTACCCCTTGGCTATCAGTTATTGCTTTATACTAATTCTTGTATTTTTTACTCATTTCAGCGATCTCCTCCAATGGATCGAGCGTACCATCGAAGCGCTCGGCGACCGAACATTCGCGAACTCACTGGAAGGCGTTCGTCAGCAACTCATTCAGTTCGCTAACTATCGCACTGTGGAGAAACCTCCCAAGTTAGTATAATTACTACTATTGTGTTGTATATGAGGCTGGAGTCGGCATCTCCAGGTGCACCCCTGGCTGGAGGCGTTAAACTCAAGTCATTCACAGGACTTGCCCGGTTAAGCGGAAGTCGAATCTCCGAGGTTGACCTACGGGACGCCCTTTAAAAAAAAACTCCAGGTGCAAGGCGCGTATTTGCGTACGCGTGGAAAAAAAATATCATGTGGTCATATTATTTAATATCTAGGTGTTACTGACGATTTCGTGGTGCCTGATAGTGGTACCTTGGCACACGGCGTACTGTGTACTGTCAACTATAAACTGACTAAAAAAAAAGATTATAAAAGAGTTCTCATTAAGCCCGTCTGGCTGGCCAGATTAGTATGACGTGTGATGTGTGAGTAAAAATAAACAACTCTAATTTTACGTGTTGCTTACACGATTCATTCAGTTCCGAGAAAGTAAACAGTGGCTCTAGGAGCTTTTACAATGTTGTAGGCGCATTGTTATGATTTTATTATATTTATGACTAGCTGCGCCCCGCGACCTTCGTCCTCGTGAAATGATCCGATTTTGTTAACTACATATTTCAAGGGTTTCAATTTGTTCGCACGGACATAATTATTTAAAAAAATAATAACCCATATGGCTCCTAATAAAATCAGCTGTATGCAAGTAAAAGGCCCTCCAAAATCCGTACAGCTTTTTCGGAGATGAGCCAGAACAAGCTGAAAACATACAATAAAAGGGTAATTGTTATAAGTACCGTATATGCTTTTAAATGCATTCAATAAAAAGCTTTTATTTTGAAATAAAAACAATGTGTCTAGATTGTTTTATGCACACTGCACCAGTCTCACACTGCATCAGTCTATTTACAGTTTTAGTATAACAAAAAACAGATCGATTTCGTACCAAATTGTATGCATATAAAAATGAATAAGAAAACTGGCATCTTACTGTTGCTCTCAAAGTGGTTATAAGGAGGTGGTGAAGCCCAAAAATGCGAAGCATGTCTTAGAACCAACAAATCGGATTACAGGCCACTCCTTTTCACATGAAGGAGGTATTAGTCCCGTCCCATCAGTGGGAATTCTATAGAGACAGATTGCGTAATATCTTTACCTTTACATATTTATTTCTTCCTCAGATTCGTCGAGAAGGGTAACCTGGAAGTCTTGCTCTTCACATTACAATCTCGCATGCGGGCGGCCAACCAGAAGCCGTACACGCCGCGCGAAGGCAAGATGATCCACGATATCAACCGCGCCTGGGAGAGACTCGAGAAGTCTGAACATGAACGGGAACTGGCTCTGAGAGAGGAGCTGATCAGACAGGAGAAGCTTGAGCAGCTTGCTGCTAGGTATGTTGTCTACTAAAGGGCTTTTCTTCTTGTGCCTAACCTAATGCCAGAGTTTTTATGTCACCCACGGGCCTCTGACTTGGGTTAAATGCTGTCATGAAATATTTCACAGGTTTGCTGGTAAAGAATGAAAGAGTTTTTTATTCGTAGAGGCCCAAACGAAGTGAGAATAGCTGAAGCCGTGGCAGGAATATAAGCCACGCCTTTAGGAAGCCGGTTATTTTTTCAGAGGCTTATCGAAGACTATTATGCATATCACTTTAATGGGAGATTTCGTTTTTGTAAATGCAAGTCATAAAATAGTGTATCTATGTTATAGGGCACAATGACAATAAAAAGAAATTGCCAGCATGGATTTAATTAAATACAAGACTACCGCATTGCGCTGTTTTGTCATTCATGTGGAATGTTACTCGAATGACATTTAGAGTTACGCCGTAGCATATGAAATATTCATTTTATATTCTTTTAAGGTTCACTAGAAAGCTAAACTTTTTATAACTGACTACATTTTTACAACAAATGGAGCTACTGCAAGCGTCGGGTTCGATGCCCGGATAATGCTACAGTCTGATTTAACTTTTTCGCCACGAAATTCTTGGGTTACAAATGAAGTTTGGGCAGAAGTCATTTCCCAGATTTGCTTGAATTTGTGTTCACATTCGTCGATATTATAAATAATATTGTCTTCCTTTACAGATTCAACCGCAAAGCCCAGATGCGAGAGACCTGGCTGTCAGAGAACCAGCGCCTAGTGAGCCAGGACAACTTCGGCTTCGACCTGGCGGCTGTGGAGGCGGCCGCTAAGAAACACGAGGCTATCGAGACCGACATCTTTGCGTATGAGGAGCGCGTACAGGCTGTGGTAGCTGTGTGCTCCGAGTTGCAGGCTGAGAGGTACTTAAAAGTTGTATGAGGAAGTCAGTCTTTCAAAACACGATCCCTTCAGCACTTCCTAGTGTTTGAGTTAAACTATACTAGCCGTCATTACATTGCTGTTCAATCAATCAATTATTTTAGAAATCCCTGAGTCTTGGCGTTTTAAATAAAATAAAATTACTGGAAAGAGAATCATATTGTGACTTACAAAGAAATCAAATCTTGTTTTTCTTCTCCGATTTGAACCGATGATGTAACTCCCCAGATACCACGACATGGAGCGCGTATGCGCGCGGCGCGACAACGTGCTGCGCCTGTGGGCGTACCTGCTGGAGCTGCTGCGTGCACGACGCGCACGGCTCGAGCTGTCGCTGCAGCTGCAGCAGAACTTCCAGGTATACCTCACTCATCATCATCTGCCTAGCCTTTGCTTAACTATGTTGGGATTGACTTTCAGTCTAACCGACTGCAGCTGAATACCAGTATTTTACATAGAGTGACTGCTTATCTGACCTCCACAACCCAGTTAGTACTGGGTAGTATGATACCCCTTGTTGAGATTGGATGTTAGATTTGTGGGCCTGTTATAATTGTCAAACATCTGCAATAATCAGATACCTAAACTTGATGAGTTAGGAATTGATGTTTATCAAGCGAGAGACAAACACTCACAACAGTACTCGGCCACAAGTCTCGCAATCAGCAAGCATTTGTCTCCATAGATCTCTGCTAGGAAAATTAAATCAATAGCAGAAATATTAACAAGCATAGAAAACATATTTTTAACCTAACTGTATGCACTGATGTCAAATTACCCATCATTTAAAATCTTTTCTCCCAAAATCTGGTCGTTTTATTATGATATTCATCCAATTGTGTCGACTCACAGGAGATGCTATACATCCTGGACTCTATGGAGGAGATCAAGATGCGGCTGCTGACAGACGACTACGGCAAGCATCTCATGGGTGTTGAGGATCTACTGCAGAAGCATGCGCTGGTTGAGGCCGATATCAACGTGCTGGGAGAGAGGGTCAAGGTTTGTACTCTTTCTAATACCTGCTTTAGCTTTTCTCAGTAGGACTAATCTCTTTTTTATGTGAGAAATCATCAAATGACTCCCCCCACTGGGCAAAGCAGAAGGGAGTGTCAGACTTCTATTGACTAAATCCCATCCATGTTCCTTCTTAGCTTTTTGTGTTTTGGGGCTGCGGTATCTCTTTTGAACAGTTCCGCAGCTCCGGCAGGAGGACTACTATCTCCGGTTATATCACGTAAAATTAATACATCTTTTTTATGGCCGTTAGAAGACTGGGAGGAATACGATATGATGATAGAAAAAAAAACAACTAATGTCCTGATCAACATTCCAGTTCTTGTTTATGGGATGGCTTGTGTTATGGTTGTGTCACGGGGAGTGACACACACGTCACTCAAATGAAGCTTGGGTTGTAATGTGAACTCATTGATTCGCTTGGTCCAGTACAATTTGTCTAAAGCTGTTTTCTGGATTGTCCATTCATGTCATTTAGTAGAAGACATTCTAACAGTAATCGTTTCATCACACAGGTGGTAGTAGGCCAATCACAACGCTTCTTGGAACAAGAGGAGGGCGGGTACCGTCCGTGCGACCCGGCCATCACTGTGGAGCGTATCCAACAGCTCGAGAATGCTTACGCCGAACTTGTGCATCTTGCTGTTGAACGCAGGTAACTTATATGTTTATATTGGGTTAGAATTTACAGGGCTAGTACTGAATTGAACATTGACTAGACCGTCTGGAAATAATCAGATGCACGTTAGAAAAATATGATATCCGACGAGTTATAAACTCATGTCTAATGACATTATCAAAAGGCGTATTTTACGACTGTTCTTGAACAATGAAAAAAAACTTGCCATTATTTATGTAATAACTTACCATGTCTACAAAAAGTATTATTCAAATGAAATAAACTAAAAATAGCATGTTAATACTTTTTTTACGCTACGATTTCTCTACGATAAGTATTCGTTGTTCCTCACGCCATATTTCCCCTGGTAACAGAAAGCGGCTGGAGGACAGCCGTAAGTTGTGGCAGTTCTACTGGGATATGGCTGACGAGGAGAACTGGATCAAGGAGAAGGAGCAGATCGTCTCCGTTGATGACATCGGACATGATCTTACTACCGGTAAATATGCTTTACAAACAATAATTAATAATATTATTTTTTTGTGGGGGAATCATCAAATACACCGCTCTGGGCGGAGCGAAAGCGACTAAAACTCACCCACGTTCTTACATGGGTGGGTTTTAATCAGTACAAGTCTGACCAAGTCTGACAAGGGCTAAGAAGGATTTTAGCCGTTTGTGTTCCTGGGCCCCGGTCACTCTTTCGAACAGTTCCGCAGCCTATTGTTATTGCACTTTGTAACATGTTGAAAATATAATTTGACCAAATAAACAATGTGACGTCTTTGGTGGTTGGTTTAGTGGTAAGTTATGTGTAAATTAGACATTTTAGTCAATTCGTTTCAACTGTTTTGTTACTATGGATATCAATAGTCCAATAATTGACTGAAATGTCTAATTTACACATAACTTAATGCCTCCTATCCTAAAAAGTTAAACAGCGGTAGAACAGAGTATACCCAAATTACGCCAGTTGATCTGTTTTAAATCTTATAAAATACACATCCAAGCTGCCACTGAGATACTGTTGTAGGATAAATCTAATAACACCCGATTTCGGGCTCCCATCATTAGCATTACATACGGTTGGAAGTGAGGCAAATATCCGTTTGTTTTTATTGCGGCAACGTGACGCGTTGTAATACATTGAAATGAAGGGGAAGGGGCTGAAGTCACATACAGACGTCGTGTCGTCGCTATATTACGTTATTTGTTTTGATGCCCCGCTTCCTCTGTGCTTGTTTTTGTAAATAATATTATATCCCCCGTAGTAGTAAATAACAGAATTTACTCGTACAATAAGGAATTAGAAAGGTATTCTTATTTATTCGACTTGTCGGGTATCGTATCGTACGGTACGGTATCGGGTAAGTAAAGCATCACTTACTGTTGCTTGTGTCATCCCATTGCTAGGCAGAGGCTTCCCCCATGACTTCCAAATTTTTCAATCCAGGGCCAATGTGGACCCACGGGCCGTTGGTTCTGTCCAGCTCGTCGCAGCATCTCTTGCAAAGTCTACCACGTCGCCTTCTGTCTGTGTCAGAACTCAACAACGTGGTTATTTTGGTCTACAGCTCGTCGGGCTTACGGCAGACATGGTCACCCAAGTTCCACTTTAACTTAGCGGCTCGCCAGTGTTAGTAGTATAAATTCTTTAAATTCTTGTTCACAGTGTACCTGCTGATATCCAAGCACAAGGCTCTGGAAGCCGACGTACAAGCTCACGAGCCGCAGCTCATGAGTGTGGCGGCTGTCGGAGACGAACTCATCTCGCAGGGACACTTTGGAGCTGATCGCATTCAGGTATTGTACACATTTTGACTGACTTAACAAGTCATCATATAGAAGAGGTAAAGTCCATATAATCCTGGTTGTTTTTGAAGAGAAATTATGTTACCTTTCACACAATGAAACTTGACTGTTTGTCGGCAATTTACTCAAATACTGTTACTGTTTTGATGCCCATTTCGCGATGAGTTCGTTCCCTACACCCAGACATAGTCCCTGAACCCATTCCAGCCCTTTTGGGGTCGCTATGTGAGCTTACCCAATAGTATGGCTGTGTTTGCATTTCTTACATTCACATTTTAATTGAAACTTGTTTGTAACAAACTACTTACTGCCGCACTCAGAGAGCTTTAATGATTAATTAGGCCATTACTTAGTAAAGGTTTTGACAGTATTGTCATACAAAAATCTGTCAAACCTTTACTAAGTCATGGCTTAAGTAATCATTAAATATCTCTGAGTATCGCAGTTATAGTCACAAATATATTACAAACTTAATAAACACATCACATAACTCTGTATTTCTGTATACAGGACCGTCTCCGCGACATCCTGTCGCAATGGAACCACCTGCTGGACATGGTGTCTCTGCGCAAGAACCGACTGGACGCAGCCGTGCGCTATCACCAGCTCTTCGCTGATGCTGATGACATTGACAACTGGATGCTGGATACTCTTAGGTATTGTTGTTTTTTTTTTAATGTACAGTGGTTTAGTCGGACTCTGCATCTTGGTTTGGCCCTGAAAAACATTCATTTGATGATCAGCACTAAGTCGTGGGTTCGAACTCAAGCTGGCGCATTACGTTGTGTAATTAACTTCTCACTACTGCTCTCAAAACCGTGAAGGAAATCATCGTGAGGGTCTTCTAGAAACAAAAACCCGAACGGAGCCCGCGTGGTAGATTTATAGCCCATTTGCTCTCATAGAGAAGAGGCCTGTCTCCCTGCAGTGGGAACATCATAGGACGATAATGCCTGTGATGCTATCAGTCAACGTACTCTTCGTAACTAAATCAACGTGTTTTTTTCAGCTTATACAGTAATAATTATTAATTAATATAATGGCTTGTCGTTCAGGTTGGTATCATCCGAAGATACCGGTGTGGACGAGGCTCAAGTACAGAGTCTGCTGAAGAAGCACAAGGACGTCACCGACGAACTTAAGAACTACGCCAACGTTATTCAGCAGCTCAAACAACAGGTACTTACTTATCTTCTTAAGGTTACTCACGTCTGGAACTTTATGATTAAGCAACATACGAAACAGTGGAGCAACAAAAATAAATTTGATTTTGTGTGTGTCGAAACATGTCTAATCTGGCGAACCCACCCACACACTCGTTCCATCAAGACTTCTTCCATCGCTTTCCATCAGGTGTACGGGAGGTTAAGAGCAGGCCCATTTTTTCCATCTATTTTTTTAACTTTGACCCACTCTGGGAATTTCTACTGTATCGTGGGTGCGTTCACAAACATTTAAACTCACATACACAAATACCCAGACCCGCAACAGCTATCTGTAGGTCATACAAACGTACTCTTAAAATTTGATGATTTATTTTTTGTCTATTCTTGTAATCATTGCTATCTGCACAGCAATTTTCCAACTATGTTGGGGTCTACAGCTGATACCAGTATATTTTATATAAATATAGAATCCAATAAGTAATATCTGCTCATTGCTCCTTCATAAAATAATTGTTTATTTAATCTCCGTAGGCTCAAGAGCTAAGCCCGTCGGACGCCAACAGCGCAGAAGTCCGCGATCGCCTGGCCGCCATAGACGCACGCCACGGCGAGTTGGCGGAGCTAGCACGTCTGCGTAAACAACGTCTGCTGGACGCGCTGTCGCTGTTCAAGCTGCTGGCTGAGGCCGACGCGGCCGACCAGTGGATCGCGGAGAAGGATAGGATGCTAGATACCATGCTGCCGCCTAAGGATATCGATGATGTGGAGATTATGAAGCACAGGTTTGTGATACTTTTTATTATCATCATTTGGTTAAAACACCTCCAATATCAATGAAGTACACGTAACGTATCATTCAAGTTGGGGTTGTTTACAAATCTATCGGGATGCAGCTGAATACCCTGCTATTTTACATGAAACTGGTACTGCCTATCTGACCTGCAAAACTAACTTGATAGTCAGAACCAACAGCTTAACGTGTTTTCCGAAAAAGGTGTCAAAAAAAATAGGTATATAATATCCGAGAACGGCCTTCGGCAAGATTTGCTAGACCTCGATTATCGACCAGAATGGCTATTATTATTAAGCCACAACTCCTCCGAATGTACCGTCATTCATATGTTGATTTCCCTCACCCAGATACGATGGTTTCGACAAGGAGATGAACGCGAACGCGTCCCGCGTGGCCGTCGTCAACCAGCTAGCGCGGCAACTCATACACGTGGAGCACCCGCAGGCCGCGCGCATACAGGAGCGACAGGCCACGCTCAACGACGCTTGGAGCTCGCTCCGGGAGAAGGTGAGAAAGAAAAACATATATTTGCCGCAGATATATGTATGACGTGGATACAAAATGACTGTAAAAATTACAGTAGATTTACAGCATAACAAATAGTAATAAATATAAAAAAAGACGGAACGGAAAGTTAACAGCTTGCACGTCGTGACTGGGAAAAGCAGGTGCACTCAGTGAACTTGCACTTTACTCCACTGCTGGTCTTAAACCACCTACCGCATCCATGTTTGTCTAAGCCGCCTTCTTTACGGTCGTCAGTTTATCTTAGCTGACAGACATCCTACTTTAAACTGACCGATTCGAACTTGAGAAGTTCAAGTTCAATGACCTGTTTGAACCTCTTTCTCTACCAAAACTGCCAAAAAACGAACAGAATTTGTGAGCTTATCTTTCAGACAAGCTAATAAAGACTCTTCTAGAAATGGTTATTCAAACCTTTATTTTGAACTAATGTTTTTAAAATATTATGTTCACTAAAAATTAGTGCAATGTCATCAGTTACATATAAATATTACGAAATCCAATAATTAACCCCCAAATGATTGAACCCAGGCCGAATCCAAGAAGGACGACCTCAAGTCAGCCCAGGGAGTGCAGACCTTCCACATCGAGTGCCGCGAGACCGTGTCCTGGATCGAGGATAAGAAGAGGATCCTGCAACAGACCGACAACTTGGAGATGGATCTCAACGGTAAGCTAACTATATTTGTAAGAGGGAGAGAAAAAAAGGTCTAACAGACCTTTTTTTTAAACGAATAAAAAAGACTATATGAGTATGATGTAACGCCCATTTTGAAGTTCAAACTTCTGTATATGTATATTACAAACTACTGTTACTGCAATTAAACTATAGTTGCGAAAACACCTTTTCCCATAACTGCAAACTTGTAGAAAATTTACTATCCAATCATCAATTTTGAGCTGTAATATCCGCGGACATGAAAATTTTAAGGGATACTACGTAGCAATAAAAGAAAAAGAACTTTTTTTGAATTCTGTAATTTTTAAATCCCATCCCACCCATCTTATTCTTTACATATATCATCTCATTGATATAAGATTCATAACTTTTATCTTCATAATAGGGACGAAGGTGTGATGTGACAATAGTAATGTAATACGATCATAATGGACGCGTTGTCTTTGGTTTCCTACATGATGCGGTTACAAACTCAATAAAAATAACTAATGCATCAACATTGTTGTGAAGATTAATTCAGTTCGCGGTTGTATTCTTAATTTATTATTTCGTTTTGAGATTTTTATCAATAATTCGTTTTGTAATTTTATTTAAAAGTGAGCGGTGATTTCAATTTTTGTTTGCAACCGATTCCATTTACGTCTGTGAGAAATAAAAAGTAACTCATTGCTCGATGTAGTTTTCTTCGAAAAATGGAGGTCCTTTTTAATGTATTACAAATTTTCAACTTAAATAAGATAATAGTAACACAAACCCATATCTCCCCAGGTGTAATGACCTTACAGCGTCGCCTGTCGGGCATGGAGCGCGACCTGGCCGCTATCCAAGCGCGCATATCGTCGCTGGAGTCCGAGGCCTCCGCCATCGAAGGAGACCATCCTGAGGAGGCGCAGCTTATCAGAGACCGTGTTACCACCATCACTGACAACTGGGAACAGCTTACGCACATGGTATGAAGTTAATGATATTGGTTTTAGGAAAATAGGTTTAAAGATAACATTGTCACAAAATATATACAATCAAGGTTTGCCACATCAGTTTCATTAGTAATAATATTATGGATGTTGTAACTCTATCAAAATTAATGGTTGTTAAATATACATAGTTTTAAACCACTTTAGACGTCTTGGCAAACCTAACTGTATTTATAAAGAACAAATCAAAAAGCTATCATATCGATTAGTTGTCACTTCTACCCGTTAAAAAAAACTCATGCTAAAGCGTATCGATCTCTTGTGTGATAATGTAATGATAATGGGCTACTGTAATGTATATAGACAATCTTGTCGTTTCGATGACTCAATCCAAAGTAAGAAGTTTAAAAGTTTTAGACACACGAACTAATTCCACACTTTCCCCACAGCTCAAAGAGCGCGACGCGAAGCTGGAAGAGGCGGGCGACTTGCATCGCTTCTTGCGCTCCGTGGACCACTTCCAGGCTTGGCTCACCAAGACACAGACCGATGTCGCTTCCGAGGGTGAGTCACATGTTTTAACTCTTTGTTATGTCTTACTGTTCAGTTCAAATGTAACGTCGTTATGAAAAGAAGTAAAATATATAAGGTTCTACAATCCATCTCTGAAACCAACTTTATAAAATCATCATAATTTTCCTGCCTTTGTCTCATTCCATTTGGGGTCGGCGCAACACGTTTTATTAGTCAACAACTACTTATTAAATGTACTTAGAGTAAATCTTATTTTATGCAATCCCCAACATATCAGATCGGTTACGTAAGCGCCTGAGATAAAATATAAAAAAAAATAAACATACACTTCAGATGATTTAAACCAATTGTTTTCATGAGTCGATCGGCCCTAATCTAAGACAGAAAATCCTAGCGTAAACCTCATATGGATTGCTACACAAATATTTTCTTAACAGACACGCCTTCGAACTTGGCGGAGGCAGAGAAGCTGCTGTCCCAGCACCAGACCATCAAGGAAGAGATCGACAACTACAAGGACGAGTACGCCAAGATGATGGAGTATGGAGAGAAGATCACTGCCGTATGTACACCATTGTTTTATTGCAGCCTGCTTCTGTTAGTTTAAGATTATTTTGATGTAATGGATTCTTTGATAATATTATCCTACACGCTATGGCGTAGCCTGGTTCTTCATGTGTTGTTAGGGAGTTTGTTTCGCCACTTTTTCTTCCCAGCCAAAACACTAGAAAGTAGCGAAGGGGGGGCGTTTTGGATGACTGTGTCTTGTAAACTTTGAGGTTTAAAAAGTGCTGATAGCAGCCAAATTTGACTAAACTTCTTCTGAACGCGAAATTTATTATAAAACTGACTGCGATCAGCACGTCATTATTTCACAGCAATTTTTACTGGCAGCTCTAGAATCCGGTTTAAATAAAAAAATAATTTAGTTTTGTCATCAGTTTCATTGTTAGTGCCATCGTGATAAGGTTCAACTGGTTATTCGCCGCCCATCAATTGTTTCGAAGTCTCAATTCGAACAGCTTTAATCGAAATCTCAATATCCAACAGGAACCATCAACACAAGACGATCCTCAGTACATGTTCCTGCGCGAGCGTCTAAAGGCTCTCCGCGAGGGTTGGGCCGAGTTGCAGCAGATGTGGGAGAACAGGCAGCAACTGCTCACGCAGAGCCTCGAGCTGCAGCTGTTGCAGCGGGACGCGAGGCAGGCTGAGGTGCTGCTGTCGCACCAGGAGCATAGGTATGTTGTAACAGAAGCAGTGGAGATGGATGAGAGGGAAACATAATTAGAATAGTGGGAAAATTTTAAGAAACATGATGGCAGTGTTTGAAATGCTGTTATTTTTTTTTGAATAATACAAGAGACTTAATGTACAGTGTGTAATTTCAGACTGCAACAATTCAACATAAATTCAAATTTTGAGGAGTGTAAAGATCACTGTAATTTTTGAGAGACTATTAAGCGCAGCACTCAACATCACTGAGATTTTGAAAGTTCTGTAAATCAGAGGTTAAATAATCGAAAGGGCCACATTCTTAGGCGTGATTACTAAAGCGGAATATCTTTCACAGGCTAGGCAAGACCGAACCACCAACCAACTTGGAACAAGCCGAGAACATGATCAAGGAACACGAAGCCTTCCTCACCACCATGGAAGCCAACGACGACAAGATCAACTCCGTCGTACAGTTCGCCAATAGACTCGTCGAGGAGAGGCACTTCGACGCCGACAAGATTCAACGCAAGGCGGAGAACATCGATGCAAGACGCAACTCAAACCGCGAGAAGGCTCTCCAACAAATGGAGAAACTACAAGACCAACTTCAACTGCACCAGTTCTTGCAAGACTGCGACGAACTCGGCGAATGGGTGCAAGAGAAGAACGTCACCGCTCAGGATGACACCTACCGCTCCGCCAAGACCATCCACTCTAAGTGGACTCGCCATCAAGCGTTCGAAGCAGAAATCGCGGCTAACAAGGAACGTCTCTTTGCCGTACAGAACGCTGCTGAAGAACTCATGAAGCAGAAGCCCGAATTCGTCGAAGTCATCTCCCCGAAGATGACCGAACTCCAAGATCAATTCGAGAACCTGCAAGTGACAACAAAGGACAAAGGTGAACGTCTGTTCGACGCTAACCGTGAGGTTCTCCTCCACCAGACCTGCGACGACATCGACTCGTGGATGAACGAACTCGAGAAACAAATCGAGAACACCGACACCGGCACTGATCTGGCATCTGTGAACATTCTCATGCAGAAGCAACAGATGATCGAGACACAGATGGCCGTGAAAGCCAAGCAAGTCACCGAACTGGAGACTCAGGCTGAATACTTACAGAAGACTGTACCCGACAAGATGGACGAGATTAAGGAGAAGAAGAAGTCTGTTGAACAACGATTCGAGCAACTTAAAGCTCCGTTGTTGGATCGTCAACGTCACTTGGCAAAGAAGAAGGAAGCCTTCCAATTCCGTCGTGACGTTGAGGATGAGAAACTGTGGGTTCATGAGAAAATGCCGCTGGCTACCAGCACAGACTATGGCAACTCCCTGTTCAACGTACAAATGCTACAGAAGAAGAACCAGTCGCTCAAGACGGAGACTGATAACCATGAGCCCAGGATCCTGACTGTGATCTCTAACGGACAGAAGCTGATTGATGAGGGACATGACGACACGCCCGAGTTTAAACAGCTCATTGAAGAACTTACGGCGAGGTGGCGAGAACTGAAGGGTGAGTTTAATTGTAGTTGTTAATTTCATTGTGCGGCGGTTTGTGTTCCTTTCTTGATATTGCAGATAACAAATTGGAAAAGTACCGACAGTATTACATGCTGAGCTTGACCACAGGTACAGGCAGCAACAGAAATCGTAAACACATTAGACTGTTAAATAAATTACTTGTGTTAATTTTTTTTTTATAATCTCGGAATGTGCATTTAAAATAATACTTACTAAGCTGAACATTAAAGACTGAACAGCAATGTAAAGATATATCAATCTATAGTCTTAAAATAACAGTGTCACTCGATTCTAGTTGCCAACCGAACCAATTTTGTAAAATGTAAAATAAAATTTGAAATAAATATCTAAATTTGGCAGGCAATCAACATTTCGGAACATCAAACCAATACTTTCTCTTTACCCTAACAATACCTCCATCCCACAGATGCCATCGACGAACGCAAGAGCAAACTGTCCCAATGGGAGAAGGCTCAACAGTACCTATTCGACGCCAACGAGGCGGAAGCCTGGATGAGCGAACAAGAACTGTACATGATGGTGGAAGACCGCGGCAAGGATGAGATCTCTGCGCAGAACCTCATGAAGAAACACGAGATTCTTGAGCAAGCTGTCGATGATTACGCGCATACTATCCGGCAGTTGGGAGAGACTGTGAGACATCTTACGGCTGATGAACATCCGCTCAGGTAAATTAATATTTTAATTTCAGGGTAAACACAGCATAATCTACCATGGCTTTTTTTAAATGGATATAATTCTAGGCTGGTCATAGTCCCTTTTTATTAGACATTCTCATCGAAATTAGTTCCATATATGGCTCTTACATTTTTAACTGACTACTGCTGTCAAATGGTAGAATGCTATATTGAACAATCCTTTGAAAATATTACCGCAAACTTGTATTGCATACTATGACTAGTTATGCAGTTTTTTATGAATTTGGCATGTATGTTTTTTCATCCCCACAGCGAACAAATCTCCGTCAAGCAATCCCAAGTGGACAAGCTATACGCTGGTCTCAAGGACCTGGCGGGTGAACGTCGCGCCAAGTTGGATGAGGCGCTGCGTCTGTTCCAGCTGTCGCGTGAGGTGGACGACCTGGAGCAATGGATCACTGAGAGGGAGCTGGTCGCTAGCTCGCAAGAGCTGGGACAGGACTATGACCATGTTACTGTGAGTATTTCAGTCTTAAAAGATGAGGGTTACAAGAGAACTCGGAAATCTTTTTCAATTTTTCAAAATCTAGCGATCACTGTGAACAGTCTTTGTCTTTATCGTGTGGTTAGTGCTTAACCTGGTGTCAGAGTGTTTATGTCTTGTTCTAAGAACATTAATGTAAACATTTAAAAATATTCCTACCCATACTTCAATAATTAATAAAATTGGGCTTTTTCAAATTTCAATTTTGTAAGTTTTTATTTTTAACCGATTTTGAAAAGGAGGAGCTTCTTTACATGCCAATGTCGTGATAGTAAATTTAAATTATTATAATGTAATCTGTTTTATGGGTTTCTAAATGTAAAAGAAACTGGCATATAAAATTTGCTAAGCGGAAAACACCAAAGAATTATATTGACCTGCACACAACTTTCACTGTTATTAACTTAGTGGACTGTCAATCGTATCAGCCGTACACCCTGTGTTAGAGACAGCCAGGTTATTGATTTTGATTGAGGAAACTTATTGATTACCTTTACATTCAAATTTTCAAAACTAACGACTTCCCTTCATTACAGCTACTATGGGAGCGATTCAAGGAGTTCGCTCGCGAGACGCAAGCGGTCGGCTCAGAACGTGTGGCCACCGCGGAACGTATCGCCGACCAGATGATCGCTATGGGACACTCGGACAACGCCACCATCGCGCAGTGGAAGGAGGGACTCAAAGAGACCTGGCAGGACCTGCTCGAGCTTATTGAGACCAGGACACAGGTCAGTTGACAATAATTGCGTATAAAATCTGACAAGAAAACATAATTCGACAATGACATGTCATTAATAATAACTAACATTTCGGTGATTTTAGGCTTATGGGATTTTAGTACTTAAAATAGGGGTAACCGCTCCCACAAACAAACCAAATAACAGAGCTATTATTATAGTGAAATTCGTTACTAAATATTTTCTACTCGAGGTTTTTCCTATATTTGGACCATCTAAACTTCTAAAGTGTACTTCAAAAACGCTATATTTTACCTCAATATTGATTTAAAAGTTATTTGTCTTCTGCAGGCTTGTTTTACCATTGCTTTTAGTTAAGAATGTTCTTCGTTTTGTGCAATACTTCCCTGATATGTGTGGTTATTGTTCAGGTTACCCCTTATCCCGAGCTTACCCGGCTTCTGTAGGTCGACCACCTACCTAAGGCTGATTTCTTCGTGGTTTTACTAAACAAACATCCCCTTTCAGATGTTGGCAGCATCCCGCGAGCTCCATAAATACTTCCACGACTGCAAGGATACCCTACAGCGCGTGAACGAGAAGGCTCGTGGTGTGAGCGATGAACTGGGCCGCGACGCCATCAGTGTGGGAGCACTGCAGAGGAAGCATCACAACTTCATGCAGGACCTCAGCACGCTGCACCAACAGGTATTACTTGTCTAGTTACCGCATTTTAGCTTATATTGTCCCACTGCAGGGCAAAGGCCTTTCTTCCCTACTTCCAGTTTTCGCGATCTAGTACGATTGTAGGCCAATCCTTTGAGTAAGAGTTTAGCTACCGCATTTGTGATTTAAAAAGAATTCCAGATACCCAAGCTGCCCTATGCAGTTTAACGTTACTGAATGTTTATGCTAACGCAACAGTTTGCTTGCACTTACAAGAGTCTGGTTGTCAGTTGAGATTGACGAATATTTTTGTTTTGTTTGACTAATAACTGTCGTGGAACTAAAGTCACTTATGGCTAATGGCTACTGGCTTAAAATGTGGTTTATCGTTTCAGTAGTGTTCCATAATGTATTTAAGTTTTTCTGTATTTTGACTAACCAAGTTCGACTAAAAGCCAGATGACATACTTCCCGTATCATCATTATCATCTGAAATACGTCCACTGCTGGACATAGTCCTCCCAAGGTGTTACCACACTGGTCGGGCCTGTCCTTATCGCATCTAGCAGATCCCCGCAACGTTCACCAGGTCATGGGTCCACAAGTATAACAAGCTATAATATGAATATAACCTGTTCGGTCAGGTGGAAGCAATCCGCAGCGAGTGCGGGCGCCTGGGCGCGATGTACGCGGGCGAGAAGGCCGCCGAGATAACGCGGCGCGAGGCGGAGGTGCGCGAGGCGTGGGCCGCGCTGGCCGCCGCCTGCGCCGCGCGCACCGCCAAGCTGGAGGACGCCGACCATCTCTACCGGTTCCTCAACCAAGTGCGCACGCTCACTGTGTGGATGGACGATGTTGTGAGGCAGATGAACACTGGAGAGAAGCCAAGGTATGTAACATACAGATTAACATGACGCATTTAATACGCGATGGGTTGGGCAGAAGTGTACCATATTTCGCCTGTTATGTCAAGTCTATGTACTGGAGAGCGAGCCCAACCGGGAACGAATCCAGACTCCGTGGCTGAAACTGAGAAATTCTTTATGGAATAAAGCCCAATAACACTGTCCAACTTTGTTTTAAAGTTGGACGTTCAAAAATGATCATTAAAGGTCATATTGAGATATTTCTTGATGACGTGTAAAGCTGAGTCAGAGGCTCATGGGTCGTATAAAAACTCTAACACCAGGCCCCTTATTCACAATTACTTCGATTTAATTTCAATTCGGTGTATTTATATCTCGCTTACTTTCGTAATAAAAGAAAAATGAAGACAAACGACTTGGAATACGGGGCAGCTTTGGCACTAACCACACAATAAAGAAAAAGCAGGATGGCCAATTCTCAATTGTAAACTGTCTCATTTCCCACAGAGACGTAAGCGGCGTGGAGCTCCTAATGAACAACCACCAGTCGCTGAAGGCAGAGATAGACACACGCGAGGACAACTTCTCCGCCTGCATCTCCCTCGGGCGCGAGCTGCTGGCGCGGCAACACTACGCGTCCGCCGACATCAAGGAGAAGCTGCTGCAGCTCACCAACCAGAGGAATGCACTGCTGCGCCGCTGGGAGGAACGCTGGGAGAACTTGCAGCTTAGTGAGTACTATATGACGGTTCTAATATTCATGTAGAGATTAGACGGAATACCATAATCATCCGTCAGTCACATTGAAATGCAATTATATAGATATAATGTTTGTAAGCCTGTTTTGGCTATTCACGCGTCGTATGATATGTGTTTTAAAGAATATTAATTCAATTAAGAGTCTGAAGCTCATCAAATATAATAACAATAGCTTCAGGGAAGTTACGCAAGCGGCCCGCCCTGGCTTCGCACGGGTGGACATTTACTTTTAAACTTTTGATAAATATAGCTTATAGAAGAATAGAATAGAATACATTTATTTCCAGGTAACAAAGACCCATAGACAAATACCTTTACCTAATATACATGAGCGGCTCGATGGAGCATTTTAATGGTGAAAGAATTTGTGAAATGGTCAGTGTGGTCCAATAGTTTATTGTTATAGAGAGGAAAGATTTGTATGTTTACAAATCTTTCCTCGTCATTTATAACAATAGTGTAGATTACGAGACCATCTTCATTTAAGTACAGATTTATCATTCTAGCCTTTTCCAACTATTTTGGGGCCGGCTTCCATTTCCATATTATTATTGTAATAAAAACTAGGTATCTACACAATTCAAAACCAAATAATTTCCTCCTGCAGTCCTGGAAGTATACCAGTTCGCCCGCGACGCGGCCGTGGCCGAGGCATGGCTGATAGCCCAGGAGCCATACCTAATGTCACAAGAGCTAGGTCACACAATAGACGAGGTGGAGTCTCTCATCAAGAAGCACGAGGCGTTCGAGAAGTCGGCCGCCGCACAGGAGGATCGATTCTCAGCGCTGCAGAGGCTTACCACCGTATGTATTCAAAACTGGGTTGGGAAACTGGTATGGGAATGTATTAGTAGTGGGTACTGGTTTTGTGGGATTGCATGGAAATTTGGACTTTCGTATTATTTACGATCGTGCGACGTGTCGATTTAGCGTAGTGTTGAATTTGCAATGTTTAGGTAAGTGCCTAAAGTAAAATATTGAACAGCACACTCAATACTCAATATTGCTCAAGTTTTCATCCTCGATCTTTGTTCGAATATCAGGATGGCCAAGATGGATTGACAATACAATATTTGTTCTAAATTATTCATTGAGTCAGGGTCTTGCATAATCTGAACCCGCTTGTCTTGTTATTTCTCTTCATAAGAGGAGTCAATTACTACAAGACATTAACTGTACCTGCTACACATTTAATTTTGAAGCTTTGTTTACAGCCGGGAAAAAGTAGTGCACTGTATTATCTTATAGTTAATCATAATTCGTTATTTCCCCGTAATATTCATCCCGTGTCGAGCAATTCGTTTTGTAGACGCATGATTAGTAGCATAATACTAATTTACTTTTATTTGCATGATAGCAATCTTACAATCGACTTGAGAGATAACCGACTCTTAACTGACTACTGTTATATTACAACAGAACTTCTACCGACTATTAAACCTCATACAATATATAAACTAAATGAATTGAACAAATATTGCACGCTTTTTCACTATGCTTGGTGTTTGGTTTACTCTTCTAATTTATTTTTTCTCATCCACGACTAGCTTGAACAACGTGAGTCTGCAATGTGGCCAAGTGCACAACCTTGGGATAAATGTGACGAATCAGACTTTACCTACGAACCCTCTCCTACTACCCGCTCCCACGACCACCTTACCGTGACTATAGACAAACACGAACGACCCGTCAGTGAAATAGTAGAGGAAATCATAACAGACAGCAACAAATTTCAAATACCAGAGAAAATAAAAGCTCGCGTTCTAAGTATAAACTACGCGAATAATCAAAGAAAGAACGACTCTTATCTATGGTCAGTTTCTATGGCCAATCACAATAGTCTGTCAACGATATCAGAGACAAGTTCCGCGCCAAACTCTCCTCCGATGTCGCCCATGATGTCACCTGAAATATATAGTTCAGTTTTCTTTGAATTCCCCGATCAGGCTGAAAAAGCCAACGAGTATTTAGCCTGCGTAGACTTAATACTATGGGAGAGACTATCATACCAAAATGTCTATCCTAACGTATCATTACTAAGACATAAAAGTAACAGTTCCTCAAAATCTAGCTTAAAACGGTTTATAAGAAAATGGTCAAAGAAATCTAAGTCTTCAGACTCTGACATTAAAGGTGAAGTTGCCGTGTTATCCCTACCCGGTTTAACGAGTAGTTCGAGTACGAAAGCTATCAATGACCTTGGTAAAGAAGTGAAGAGTATACCCTTGAGTTCGTCCCTCGTCCTTCTCTCCCAGACCCGAAATCTCTTGTTCCCTGAAGGTGCATGGTACTATAACTACTTGGATAGTGTAAGTGTGGTGTTTGGTGTATTGCATGTAACTTACGCTTTGAATGCTGGCAGCATGGAAAATAAAAATAAAACTTGGCAATAAAACCTATTTGCTTGATTTTTACTTAATTTTCACTAGAACGTGACTTTGACTGCTGACGTACTTGATTATCCAGTAACTTATTATGTGTCATTCTAATAATAATAATGGATATTAAAAGCCTCATCACCAAACTAAGAAATTATCTATTTCTCTGAAATACATTTTTTTTTATACGGGACCACACGTCATTTTCGGCATTGTGATGAGTTTTTTACATCCTAAATTATATGTCGGGTAATGGGGTAAAGTACATAAGAACTCAACGGATAAGTACAGTAAGAACTAAAGATGCTACAAAATCTTCGCTGATTACTAAAGCCACGCACAAACCAACTAACGAAACCCAACAAATATACATAAGCGTCAGTCAAAATAGCACATAGAATTTATAAATGAGATTGTCATAGATACAGGGTTCAATATCACGTATTCAGTATGTAATTCCAACAACATAAAAGAAGATACGGAATGATACACTTCATCTTAGCGTGTCGATGGCAATCTAAATTGTGTCAACCCAGAAGCTTTGACTGAGCTACTAGTTTAGCGCTTTCGGTAGTCCCATCAGTTCCTGTAGTGGACGCTCAGGATACGATATTAAGTGAGCCATTGTTTGTGGAACAGCACCACATTTAATTGATGATGCACTGAGTACGTGGTATTGAGTATCGACGTCCCTTCCACCCTATATCTGTTGCGCTACAAAGTCGTACATTTTTATAAAATTCCATGTGTTATATTCACTACCGTCATACCATAACAGCTTCATATACTCACCGTTACCATCCCCAACAGTTCGAAGTGAAAGAGAGGAAGCGAAGGCAGGAAGCTGCAGAGGCTGCCGAACGCGAGCAACGCGAGAGAGAAGCTGCCGAGGCCGCCGCGGCCGCAGCCGCAGCACAGGACGCTGTTGACCGTGCTCAGACACCACAGGACCAGCAGCCGCAGGGTATGTGTCTTATTTGTGACTATACGGATAGATGAACTGGAGATAGGTTATTGATGATTGGATTCGATCGAAGTAGAAGAAGAAGATCCGTTTGCACTGGCGACACATTCACGTATAGTATGATAAAGTGTCTATTTCTCTCTCTCTTAGAGCCCGGTTGATGGCAATAGGGCACCTAATATTACATGGGACTTAAGCATAACTGGTGACAAGTGTGTGTATTACTGAGTACACCTCTGCCTTACCCTTCCGGGATTATAGGCGTGATGTTATGTTATGTCTTCTCTTAGTTCAAATCTTTTATCTCATCAGACCGCATGTTTTCTTGAATGTTTCGCCAGTGAGAACGTTAGATGTGGTACTGTAAAACCCGATCGATATTTATGTATAGCTATCAATTATTAAAAAAATAAAAGCTAATCAAAGTATTTTTTTTAAGTTATAACATCAATACAATATATGATTTGAAGTTTTCATTGATCGGGTTTTGACAGAAACATATTTCTCCAGACAAAACTAAATTTTCCGAAATTATGACTTGAGTTTCAACCTTGAAAATGGGTATAATTCCAACAGAATTAAATAATTTAGGTCTCAATATCCAAGTAATAACAGTAAAGTGAATGTGAGACTATCTAGTCAAAAACACAGAAAAGAACATTTCCATTCTAAAGAATTAACATCACGTTCGTTTCACGGATTGCAATGTAAGCACGCATGTGTAATGTCTTCTTCTAGCACTGTCCAATCAAATATCAACTATTCAGTAAAAAACAGATATTTGAAACTTCCACTAACTTTCACCTTAACGGTGAATGCTGCTTGCATATTGCAATAACACTTACAATTAGTAATTTTGATAAAGTATACTTTTAATTGAAAGAAAATGTAGGAATTTTTACTTTAAGTATAAACAAATTAAGCACATTTCGCACTACAGCCTAAGAAGGCTTACGGCAATGCTTGCCGCTTTACGTGTGAATTATACTTTATGCCCTTTTTTATTCGCTTATTCAGTCGACTAACAAAACCGACCTTACTGACTGAACTATTGGGTCGAATATCGAAACGATAGAGAAATGTCGATTCTGTTAGTCGGCTGAATATCGCGTGTGACAAAGGGCCGTTACTTACCGATGTGTTGTCCACACATGCACACGCGTAGTCGTAAGGAGAACATCCACTAAAGCGGCTGAGAAGGCCCAAGAACGACCGCATTCCCAGCCAGGTAATAAGAGCGCTTATTATAAACCTACCGATGTAAAAACATACCCGGCTGTTGGCATGAGCTTCTACGGTAGTTTAAAATGGGTGTACTCTGCATTTCTGTCGGGTTACACTGCGCTCGAAATAGTTAGAAACACGGGGAGCTAGTTTAATAACTGTGATTAATTTTTATTATTAGCTTGAAAGCTTTTATTGTACGTATTAAGGAATTTTCTTTCATGTAGGTTTAATTTTGTAGGTTATTTTTACGTAAACCGTAGTTGGGGTTCTAGCACAGTTTTCTTTTATTGCACGATTTCAATTTATTCTTCACATTACACGTTATCAAGGTGATGGTTTTCTTTCTGTCAATTCATCATCATACGAATTACTATTATCATTGATTAATTGCAATCATCGGTCGGGGTTTAAAACCTGTAGATTTTAAAAAGAAAAATATATAAAAGGCTGCACAACATTTTATATTGTTTTATACCCCGATATTCAAATGTCTTTCTTTCATCATGTTTTTAGAATTTATTACTTTTTAAATTTTAACCGTATATATTCCATTAAACACTATATTGTGACGTCATACTGCTAATCACGGTGATGGTTTGATACTCTGTCTCATGTCTGTACTATATCTGTTTCATTTTAACGAGAAGTTGTCATTTCTCATATAGAATCCCTGCTAGTGTGGTGGTTATGTGTCTTTCAAAACGTATGATATCAATATACACTCGTACTCAAAAACGTCAATTTAAAATATAAAAATATTTTAGAAACTATTTTTGATGGCTGTTTAACGTTTTTGTGTATGGGTGGATGCTAATATAACAAAAATAAAACGATAAAAAAATTCAGTGATTACATTTGCTACAGTAACATGCGTAGCGCTACAATTTTTTTGTTGTAATGATAGTCTTAATTTTCTAATTTCGGCGTGAGTAAACGGTAAGACAAAAAAAATTGACGCGCTGCACATTCAGCCCAGCAGAGTCACACTATCTAGTGGGGAAGCTAGCTCGAAAACTCCTTTCCAACAATTATTATTATTACTTTTATTACCTCTAAGTCGTGTCCGATGCTTTCTGTACTCTTGTTCCAATGGAGCTGAGTCCAACAAGGTAGGTATCACACTGTATACTTACTACAAGCTTCACTGTCTTGCTTCCTATATATTATGCATAAGCTTTGTCTATAGCTTTTCAATTCTATATTATTTATATTATATGATATCCAAAGTAAGTATATGAAATTATTTTAAAAATAAGCACTCAAACTTTAGTCATCACTTTTAATCACTTAACACAAGGGCTATGGTTTACCATTGATTGCTTTAAAAAGGGATATAACATGCTTTGTTTCATCATAAAAACAAATGATTAAAATAAATTGAAAATGCAGGGAATTTAGGTAGGGTTTTTTAACTGGATTGACAACTTTCCTATATCTTATATCTTTTAATAAGTATGAAATAACTTGGAAACTTAATTTGTATACTGAAATAATAGGTAACTCGTATGTGTAGCATGTATGTTTCTATTTATTTGTAACTGTGTACACGTATTCGACTATTTTATTGGAATATCTTTTTAAATCTTTTCACCAAGGTGTTAAGTGAAACTTAAACAATCCTGGCAATACCGCTGCCTATCCCTTCGCGGTATACAAGCCTCAAAATATGAGTTCGTAAGATATCAGTCATTAGATATTGATATAAAATTTTGAAATTTTGCCAGCAAATTTAATTTGACCTCGTACAAACAAAAACACGAGTCCAGCGGTCAATACATAATTTTCAATAAAATACTTGCATCGTGTACACAGTTCGTAGCATGTAGAGAAGTAATACGTAACGTAAGCATGCTGTAAGCACGTAGTGTAGACGTAACTAGCACGTAGATGTAATGTACGCATGCAGAGCTGGGCGAGCAGTCCCCCGGTCCCGCATCCCCCGCGTCCCCCGTCGCCCTGACCGCCACCCCGCAAGCCGTCACCGAGACCGACTCCCTGCCCCGACCCTCGACCTCGAAACAGACGCCCGCCAAACCTGCCCGCCTGTCCAGTGAGTATTGTAGTGGTAACGTAGAACTTATAGTCTTGCAGGTGAGGTTCAAATTTGAATGGGCTTGGTTTTGTGGGCTAACAGGAAGATGGTCCATTTTTCATAGAACATTACAAGTGCGCTTTCAAGTTCAAAACAGACTTAATTTGACAGTACTGTACTCTACAGAGTATACAGTCAAATGTCACTTACTGAGAGCATTTCATTTAGAAGCAGAAATACACATCTGTAAAATGACATCTAAAGATTTTAGGTGAAATGAAAAAAAAAAAAACTTGAATTACGTAATTGCTGTCTGAGGTTAAATGAAGGCAAGAACTTCAAATTTGAATCACGACTCATGAATGTGAATGAAACTCTTAACCCGCTGTCTAGTAATGGCGAACAGGAACCCTAACATGTACAGTGTATGTGTAACCTAAACTGCATGATAACATCTGTGTTTTTGTTATTTACCTACTACTTTTAAGTGTCAGGTTTTAAAGTTAAAAAAAAGTTTTAAATTTTCGCATGAAGACGCTTTTGTTTTTGCTGCGACGCAATTTTGTTTTATGTTGCTTTGAATTATTTTTGTTTTTTTTTGTTTTTCTCCCTCGTCCTGACCACCGAAATTCGCGGCCTGTCCTTTTGATGTAAAACGTTACACCCACCTTGAAACTCCTTCACGAACCTTTTTTTGTAACGTCGCACTTTCCTTGGAACCCTGCCTACTCCCATTCTGGCACGCACAGCACCCGGAACAAGTTCCACACCGGCCACACCGTCTAGTTCCGGTAAGGTGAAGTCGCGGTCTCGAAGCAAGTCGCCGTTCAGGAGTTTCCGATGGAAAACGGCGAAGAAACTGCTGGCTGGAACTCATCATAGCGACGATGAAGGTATCCGTGGTAGAGGACGGTGATGGATGGATGGGGCTTTACTGGATAGGGCTTTAAAAACCATCCTTTTTATCTTGATCTAGCACAGGCTAAAGTTTCATTAACAACAATAGCCTTAATTTAAAGTAGGGATGACAAAATACCTCCAATTCAGGATTTATGAAAAAATCTCGTGATAGAAGAAAACTGAATATTTGAAGTATACGCGTAATTTTTATAGAGAAGGCACGTTCTTTAATATAATAACTGCCACGACTCGCACTATTACTTTGGTGACTCGCACTTTTTTAAATCCAATTAATTGTGTATCCTTCAGTGGAGTAGTGTTGTCCAAGGTAATCTTGAGAAAAGTAATCATCCTTCTTTAACGGTAGGTAAGTCCAAACTATCCGTCCACGACCGTCCGCCTCTGTTTACGTCTTATGACAATGTGTTGACGCGATGCGCTTTGTTTGTGCTGCTGTGATTGTTACGCGCATGTTGAACTATTCTAGTTTATTTAGCCAATAAAGCAACTTTATATGCGTGGCTTTCATTCAAAATTGTTAGGTTCCGACTTGACGTCTGCGTATCAAACCAATCACCTTTAGAACAAAAATAATTTATAGGAGCAATATTAGATGTTAGATTTAAGTTTTATTATCACTGTCAGAATTAGTACGCTTTTCAAACGTATTTTTTCCTTTTGTTTGCCTGTCTCATACAGTTTTGACAGTTAACTAATCTGATGTGAGTATGAGATTTTAAGTACGTGTGTACGAAGTGTAATGTTGTGTACAGAGGGCGCTAGTCCCGCGAGCGAGGACGAGGGCGTAGAGGGGACCTTGGTGCGCAAACACGAGTGGGAGTCTGCCGCCAAACGAGCTTCCAACAGGTACACATTGTGGCATATCGGCCGAATGACATACAATACTATACACAGTCAAATCTTACAAAAACTGATGTTGAGTAAGGCCATCTTATTCCAGTTTCGGCCAAATACTGCCGGTTATTTCTAGTACTTTGTAGCATCTAAGTATTCAAAAATACAAATAAGTTTACAAACAAATAAAAAAACCTGCAGTTTGCTAAACTCCTAAAGCTATTATATTAAAAATAATGTTATTGATTTCATACTGGCGAAGCATTTATATAAAACATCTTGACATTCCTATTTCTCTCTATCTCTTACTTAAAATCTTCGGCATTATCAAATATGTAATTAGAATTTTTCACCAATGTTATATTATTATATTATTTTCACACAGAGAATATATTTGGTTACCCTATTAAAACTCATGTTAAACCTCCACAGATCATGGGATAAGGTGTACGTGGTGGCCAAGGACGGTCGCATGACGTTCTACAAAGACCAGAAGGCGTACAAGTCGGCGCCCGACGCGCACTGGCGCGGAGAGGCGCCGCTAGACCTCAACGGCGCCGTCGTCGAGGTCGCCGCCAATTACACCAAGAAGAAGCATGTCTTCCGTCTCAGGTATGAATTAAGCATAGCAGTTTTTCTGCCATAGTTAGAATAGAATACTCGTCAAAGAAGAAAATGGACAAATTGTGTGTGGAATGATAAAAAACAAGAAAGGAGTAAATGATGTCGTGACGTCTGACAGGTGAGAATTGAGGAAGAAAAAGTGTTGCAACGACCCTAAATAGAATTGGACAAGGTCAGGAAGATAATGATGACTCGTCACTCGCGAGTAGAACAGTTTATTAGTAGTGAGTCTTTTGCAATCGTAGTTTCGTAGGATCTCAACTACCGCATACGATAACATCAACATACTGAACCGCACCATAGTACGGGAAGAGAAAGGATCCTGAACAATAAACTGACGTTATCTAACGAACTAGTGCTTGAGCACTCGATAGTGTGAATCTTGAGAGATACGGCAAAAAGTTGATTGCTTGTTGAGTTCGTTGCAAATTCTATGCGAACATTATTTTCTGGGGACAATAGACCCTCATCTGCGCTGCCTTTACAGATTTTTGAACTCACGTGACACTGTAATGGCAGATATAATATGAATATTGTGTATATTCCAGACTGAGCAGCGGCGCGGAGTTCCTGCTGCAGGCGCACGACGAGGCAGAGATGTCGTGGTGGCTGGAGGGGCTGCGGGTGCGAGCGGCCGCGCCCGCGCCGCGCTCGCACACGCTGCCCGCGCCCGCCAACAACGAGCCCAAGCGACGCTCCTTCTTCACGCTCAAGAAAAAGTCAGTCACTCTCCTCTCTCAGCTATACGCTCCGTAGCACCGCACTGCATGACATCACCCATGTTTGTACAACAACACCTTTAGGCGATACGGGGCTTTGGCGTTTGGGACTTTCTGCCGGACTGTTCACACGAAAAGAATTTCTTGACCGTCGAGAGGCGAGAATGTACTCGCCGTTAAAGGTTACACATAAAACAGTGCCGGTGGCCCATTTATGAAATTCTGTAGATGTAGTCTGTCCATGAAGCGCGCACGAGGCTACTGATCTGATATTTCCCATGGAGTTTCATATATTCCAACCAGTGCGCGTGACGACGTCTGGACATGGTCACCTCTTAAGGGTCGAGAAACGCTCTTCGTGTAAATGAGGCTTACGAGTTTGCTATAACGCAGTGTCGTAGTTCTGTTTTCTGCTGGGTAACAGGCCTTTACCAAAACTGGAGATATCAAAGCTGTAAGCATAGCGAGATTAAAGTTGACGGATAATTTTGATACGTTGTTGCACACTGTCCCACTGAAGCACACATTTTCCGAGTCTTCAAAGGAAATCATCTATAAATGCCTCAAATCATCTCTCATTGTCCAAATGGCTAAATCAAATATATTTTAAAAATGCCGTTTTATTTTTCTTATCTAGACTTCGCTCTTTGGCGCTAGAGGAGAAGTCAGTTACTGTCATCTCCTTCCTTTGTTCACCATAGGAAACTGCTAGCATGCAGCATGTGGGTATATCTGTACGAAGTTTCTGGGGGTTGACAATTTTGACTTCAGTTTGAATGTTCCATTTATAACATTCCATTTCGATTTGTTATGGAGTCCGTCTTGAGCGAACGCTTAGTTCTAAGCTCACCATTCCATTTGTAATAACCCTGTGCGTCATGTTTAGTTTGTCAACATTTCCTGGGATATCAAAAAACGCTGCAGAGGGAGACTAATTTCGCCACATTCGATACTTACACTTGCACCATTGACTAACCGTGGGACTGCTACGGCCCCTGTTTTCTTCTCGAATCTATGCACCAACTCTTGCTTACCAATCTTCAATGCTTTCTGTTTTCTATGATTGTTTTTTGACTGTCGATTTGATATGTATGAATATGTCAGTAACGTGTTATTATTTCCACAGCTAAACAGTTAAGGAGTGTGTGGAGGTGGGCGCAAGTTTCCTCATTACGCTCGCGCGGCGTCCTCGCGCTGCGTGCAGTGCGCTGTACGTCCGCGGGGCGTGACCGTACGTCTGTGCGACGTGCTGTACGTCCGCGAGACGCACGCGCACGCCACGCACGCGGTTACGACGGACGCCGCGCATTTCTCACGACGCTTGCAGCTGTAAGCTTTGCTAATGACGAAATTGTCGACTCGCGGCACTATCGACCGTCGACACGGTTCAATGTTATTATTATTAATATTATTTTTTGTTGCGTACGAAACGTTATTTGAGACTGTTCGGTATCTGAGTGTTCGATCGTTCGCCCTCGTAAACCGTATTTATTGTTCGATATTCGTATCGAAAATTGAAGATATTATAGTAGATTTTATCCAGGTATGTACGATCCCACCCTTCGAAAGTGTAATTGTTATGATATGAAACGATTATGATTAAATGAAATACATATTATTATTATAAAATTCTAAATACGTCGCTATTTATACATAGAGGATTTTAGTGTTTAAATTCAGAATGAGAATATATATTATATTTTAATTATTTATATTAAAAAGATGGAGCTAGTGTAATGTAAATTCAGTTGAACTAGAAATGTATGTCGTGCGATTTACTAATGATTCAGAAAAAAAAAGTTTTAAACTATTTATGACCAATGTAATACCAATCGACGGAATTTGACTATCGCATTTGATAATGTTTATCTTAGCTAGACGACGGAACATTATAACCGCATTTACATTCAATAGACGATTTCCAAGTGGATTGACGTTTTACTAATTGTGACAGCTTCGCTACGTCGGAGCAATGCGAGATGAATATAACGTAAGCTACGTACATAAATTGTATTAGATTTAATTTTCATTATAAAGTGTCTTCTCTCGACTGTCTGTCGCCGCTGCCCGCTTACAAATGCCGCATTTAAAATAATAATTATCAGATTTCTTCTTAGATTCTCGTTGTTAGGAGGGGAGGGAGTAGTATCTAGAGCCGGCTCTGTATCGCGGCGGGCGCGGCGACCGGCCGTCCTTACGATATAGTAATCCAAGTTGTAAGTATGCTTGATCGCCTCATAAGTGCTTCTACGAAATGACGTATTTCTATTATGAACATTAATTTTGTAATGATTATTTTTACTGCCAATTTCACAAATTGTTAATTTTTATAAGTAATAAATAATTATATAAATTAAAAAATCACTTTTCATAATAATATTACGTACACACATTTTTAGTTCTATTCGTGTTATGGTTATTGTATATTTGGCGAGTGTGGCGGTGTTCGCAAGGCGTAGGTGTACTATGTTCCGGGCAACTGCCACATTGATCACTGCATGTTTCGTAAACCTATGTTTATAATTATTTTATTTTAAAAAACTTTCTTTATTGATGAGAATATAAAATAAATGATGTTTTCAAATAAAACTTCCTTTTATTTCCTTATCATGATAACGAACCTCGTAACTACCAATTAAATTGCGTGAGGAACATGATTGTATGAAATAAGCTATCAATTATAATCTGCCTAGCATTATCCCAACTATGTAGCGGTCGGCTTGCAGTCAAACCGGATGCGACTGCCTATCCGACCTCCACACAGCTATCAATTTGCCAGATAATTTAGCTGCAACTTAAAAAGGGTGAGTTTTTAAGAGGCAAAAGGAGTATGTAAGGATTGTAGTAGGTGGCGTTATGTGGTTTCTACCTACCCCATGGAAAAGGTTGTCAGTTTATGTATGTATATAAAAGACCCAAAATCTCAAAAGAAACTAAACAATGTAAGCACCGACTCACAGCCACTCCGAAAGATGAGACTAGGTCAAAAGTATTTCCTGTTATCCACTATCAGTTATCAAGATATTGATATCTACTATCACATTATGAACACTCAAAAATTCGTCACACCAAGAGATAAAGCAGCATTTTCTCACGTTGTTCCATCTTAAGACTACATCCTAAAAGTGTTTAGTAAAATGCTTGCTAAAATAATATATCTGTGGCCTCTGCTAGTGGTGGGTGCAAGTGGAAATGTGTGTGAGGGTGAGGGGTGTGCCAGGAAATCCGCTAGAATTGCAGGAGGGGAGAGGACTGAACAGAACGGTCGACCTTTTCAGGTAAGGCAAGAGAAATTTATTTGTAAAGTGTTCGGAGAAAGTTTAGTAAATTAATGAGTATTTTGAATATGTAGTATATTCCATTAATACATTATTCACATTAAAATAATATCCAATAAGAAACAACGACTATACAATTCATTAAAAGCAGGTATCATATCATAGGTATAATACTCAATAATTTACTAAAATTTCTCCGAACACTTTCACTACAGATCAAAGTTGATAGATAAATCGATAGAAATATAAACTCGAAAAAGTTTGTAAGTAATGTGTGGTGTAAAAGAACCCTTAACGCAAATGAAAGGTACTTATTCTCCCCACCACTGCTATCACTTTTTTGTTCTAGACCATACCTTGTTACGGAGATATTGGGGGTCAAAGTTCCAAATTTTGCTCAGCTGTTTTTGTAAATACTAGTTTTTCAGGTTATAATTTTACTTAAATTACCTCCATGACCCTTTTACTAATCAAAGCATACACTAGCACAATGTTATAAGAGTGCTACATTGAGTTTTACCGAAAAATGAGTTTTTTGACACCAACAAAAAAAGTCGTTTCCCAGCAAAATTTTTTGCGTAGGGGTACTTAGTTTGATGTACAAAATGCTTGGTTGACGTATGTGTGAAAGGTTAATTTACATCCTCTATGTATGGATGGATGGATGGATTTTTGTTACTCTTTCACCAAAACCTACTGAATGATTTTGGATAAAATTTGGCACACAGATAGTTTATAACCTGGATTAACACATGAAATTTATTCAAAGTTTTTATCCCGATTTGATCTTCCCGTGGGATAACTTCCGAGTTGTAGCGGGCGAAGCCGCTGGCAACACCCAGTAAAAAAACTGATGATAAAGTTGGGACTTTGGCTCCTAGTAACTCCGGAACTAAAAGGTTCTCTGGTATAGTCATGTTCTCGCAAACGGAAGGCACTTGTTTTCCGCAAGTGCCTTTCGGCTTCGCTAAGATAAGACTTGATTTGCGACTGTAAGACGTATGAAGTTACCGAATTATAACCATCAAAATTATCAATACAACCCTCCAAGTTCATTTTCATGTCAAGATTGATTTTTGCATGTAAAAGTCATTCTTTAGTAATTTAGTCGTCGTTCTTTAGTAGTTAGTAATTTTGATGGTTATAATTCGGTAACTTCATACGTCTTACAGTCGCAAATAAAATTTTCATAAACATACAACCAAGCACTGGCCTGCAAATTGCCAAAAACGTAAGAAAATTAGAATTTCGCGGGCCGGATGTGAGCTTCCACCGTAAGTCTTCTTCTTTGTAAAAATCTATCGGCCAGGTGGCGCTATACTCGCGAGTGGGCACCACAGGAGAGCTGGGGTTCTGTGGCGGCTCTCTCCTAAGCCAGGAGTGGGTCATTACTGCAGCACACTGCCTCTTTCACAATGGAGAAGAGGTCAATCATGTGCAGGTAACGAATGGAATGAAATATTATGAATTTAATACCTTTAGGGGTTGCGTCTGTAACGACGATGTTTTCTGACAATGAAACAAGACTTATAAGACCGCTTTCACATTAGGATGCGACAGTCGTGCGACTATAAACAAATAAGGTAACGGGTTGTTACGGCTATTCTTATAAAATGTGAAGGAATGTGCTTCGGCCGCGCGACTCTTGCGTTGCGTTGCGTTGCTAAAGCCCTAATGTTCGAGCGGTCTAATAGGTTCTTAAAATTATGAATAAAAAATTATATACACATACTTACAACGAGCAATTTAAATGAATTGTGGAGAGATGGATTGTTCTAGGCAGGAGGTTGAGACTAGACGCTTCTATTTAGTCTTTAAAATAATAATGTTAATTCTACATAAACAATTCTACATAAACATAAATTCTACAATGTTATTTCCAGGCAATTCTCGGCGCTCATTCCTTGTATGACCGCTACGAGAACGGCCGTCGAGTTGTGAACGTGGATGAGCTGGTCGTGCACCCTGACTACGATCCGGAAACCTTCACCAATGACATCGCGTTGGTCAGGCTAGCTAATGTTGTACAGCTAACAGGTAATATTTAAAATTGTGAGTGGAATTCGGTGCCTGCGTTTTATTCATATGACCCCAATCTTTCTAAGCGAGTTCGTCAGCTTCTTTTGGGTTAGCTCTTTCCATTGTCGACCTCATCTCAGTCCTCAAAAGTCGAGAAACATATATTTTTAAAAGAGAACATTTTTAGTTTATAGTATGGGAATCCTTCAAAAGCATTCGCACTTTGGGGATATAGCATGTATGGCACGTTGCCTTTTAAAATAACGGCCAGGCACCTCTTTGTGCAATACCGAGGGACCCCCTGAACCTCTGTAATCTGACGCTACTTATAATAAAGCTGTCTATTATACTGAGCCAAGGCTTGACATAATGTACCTACGTAGTACTACAGTTACTGACGCGGACCACCATAGTCTTCGCTAGCTTTTACAGAACCTTATGATTATTATTTTTGTGTCCTCTCCCTTCCAGACATGATCAATACGATCCAACTACCGTATCGCAACATATCGTCTTTTAACTTCGCGGGAGCAGGCGGTACTGTGTCCGGGTGGGGCATTGCAGCTGAAGGTTTGTCATTCCCAATACTCACACCTACTAACTCTTTAAGATACCGCAAGTGGCGATACAAACAAATAAATAAATAAATGTCGGTTTCAAATGAGATTTGTAAAAAATTAAATTAAATATAAAATTTTTCATCTAAGTACTATGAAGTACCATGACATGATAAGAACGCTGGGTGGCGTTTAAATTTTTCAGCGTTGATTAAATCTGCTGTTTCATACAATTTTGACTTTGGAGGTATACTTTTTGTATGAAACCACAGATTTTTTTAAATAACTAACAAAGTACACTTAGGAGGTCTGGAATTGTGTGCTGAATTCATAGTAACAGTTATCTCTTCGATATCTGTTTAACCTTGTAATGAATCAAGATAAAGTTTTCCACACATTGTCTTGTAACACTGCAAACTCTACTTCTCTTTCTCTAAAGGAGTGACCTTCATTTCACCCACGCTTCGCCAGAAGCAGATGACGGTGGTAACGGACGCGATGTGCAGCGTGTACTACTTCAACCAGCTGCCACCGAACACCATGTGTGCTTTCCTAGCATCATCTGGCACTTGCAAGGTAATACAGTTACTGCAACTTTGGTGCATGGCAGGCGCCTTATTCACAACGTTTCGATTCGGTTTCGATTTCGACAAGTCGTATATGTCTATCTTTTTTTGGCATTATGAAAGTGAGCGAGATAGATGTACTTTGTATAATTATGTTCGATTCGGTTTCGATTATTTGTGAATTTTTATGCAGATCTCCTCTGGGAGAGCAAGTATGTGCTTCGGCAATCATCGCCTAACTTTGGAAATACGAACGTACAATGATAAGATTTTCTCTCTTTTTTTTTTTAAATGTGCCTTACGCTAGTAGTCATGTATGGTGGGTGCACTTACAAACATTTAGACTCACACACACAGATAGACCCGGAACATTTCTACTTGTGGGCCATACCATTTTGTTTCCGTGTGGGATTTAAACTCGCGACACAGCGCAGCAGCCACTGCTTCAACCATACCGATCTGTACGAGATACTCCAAATATCTCTTCAATAATTTTCTAGTTTAGGGGAAAATAGCTAGTTCTAGACAGAAATGGTAATTCTTTATCATTGATTTACTTTCTACGATTTTAAAGAGTTTGTTCCATTTTAAACTAATCGTGAAAAAAAGTGAAAATAATTGTGTGATCGGAAGGTAATTGAGGAATTATTAATCAATTGCAGGGCGATAACGGTGGACCTTTGACGATATTTTACAACGCAACTGAAGAAGTAATTTTGGTGAGTATCATTGTAATTTCAAGCTTCATCCTTTAGAGGCATAACAGTACTAATGAGTGTGTAATAAGTGAGTACTAACCAAGCCAGCAATCTTTATATCCTATTTTAAAAGAAGATTTTTCTATTGTTGAACAGATTTTGTCATAAGTTTGCCTCAACTATGCTTGATCCTTCGAGGTTTTTAAGGCGTGTTGTTTTGTTGTGAATACCTAGTTCACCTGTAAACTTACTGTACATTTTCTTAGTACTAGGTATTTATACTGGGAAACCCGGGAAGACCAACTGTTTCGTCACTCATTGATAACTTGCAAATCCCATTGAAGGTTATTCCATCTTCGGGGCTGCGGGTTCTCTCGGGGCTGATGGTTATTCTCGGGGCTGCGAGTGCGGGTTGTCCGAAAGAGATACCACGGCCTCGGCACAAGGGCTAAGAAGGAACATGGGTGGTTTTTTAGTCAGTAGAAGTCTGACACTCACTTCCGCTCTGCCCAAGAGAGGGGTTATACGATGATTCCCCCCCCCCCCAATAGTACATTGTTATCCAAGGGACGACAATAGTACATTGTTATCCAAGGAATTACTTATTTAGTCCCGAGACGTGGTTTCATCTCTTGGCAACTTTGGCAACTCTTTTGCAAAAAAGCGGGCACTTTAGATTTTTTTCTCTACTTCAATGAAGAAGAACAAGAAATAGGTTTTATGAATTTGACGATGTATTGGCATGTTATTTGAAGCATCCTGGCATGATTCTTTACGTTCCAAATTTAAAGTTTGAAATTAATAAAAGAAAAATAATGATTATTGTGGATTATTCTAAACTTGCTTTACTAATGGCGCGAATTGCTGAATCGATTTTTAACTGATTACGATATTTTAAAACTTTTTGGATATTTTCTGCAAATTAAACAATTTAATCTTTCTTTTTATATTAAATACCACTTTTTGATAAGAGTGATAAAGCGATAAGGGCCGGTAAAATTATAGCCCTACTTGAAGAAGGTTGTTCGCAAACTTACGTGTCTCAGCGGCTAAATGTGAGTCGTTCAACTGTCCAGAAGACTTGGCAACGGTATCAAAAAACCGGTTCGGTCAAAAGAAGACCCGGTTCGGGAAGAAAACGATGCACAGAACCAAGAGATGACCGCTTTTTGGTGAGTCAGGCGTTGCGGAATCGTAAGGCGTCAAGTGTGGACCTGAAGAAGAGCCTTGAAGAAGTAAGAGGAGTAGAAGTTAGCTTGTGGACGGTCAGGAGAAGGCTTTTGGCTGCCAATATCAGGAGTTACCGCCAAGCTCGGGGCCTTAAATTACTCCGTGAGCACCGTGTTGCTAGACTTCAGTTTGCTCGGAACTGTACTTCATGACTCTGGAGGACTGGAATAAAGCATTGTTTTCTGATGAAGCTAGAATCTCTTTGTGTGGAGAGGACCGACGCCGGCGAGTGCTGCGAAGACCACGGGAACGCTATGCGGAAGTGTGTTTCGAAGAAATCACTCCTTATGGCGGAGGCTCCGTTATGTTTTGGGCAGCAATTAATTCGACGGAGCGTACGGAGTTAGTTTTCATAGAAAATGGAACATTAAATGCACACCAGTACATAATGGAAGTCCTAATTCCATATGCACAACCCACATTGACTGCACTTGGGGAAGATTCCATTTTTATGGACGACAATGCTCGCCGTTTTGGCGACGTGGAAGCGTACATGCAAGAAGTTGGGATCCGTCGTTTAGATTGGCCAGCTCGAAGTCCTGACCTGAAACCAATTGAGCATGTCTGGGATGTTCTAAAGAGACGGGTAAAGATCAGTGCAACCTGCTCCACAAAACATCAGGGAGCTACAAAGAGTCATTGCAGAAGAGTGGGAACGTATTCCTCAAAACGTTATTAAAAACATCGTGGAAAGTTTGCCCAGAAGGATTCAAGCTGTGATTTTGGCAAGAGGAGGTCACACTCGTTATTAGGTTTTTACATTTGTAACTTTATTTAATTTAAAAAAAGTAAAAAAAAATCTTGTCTTTATTGCCGACCACTTCTTATTGTTTGGGCGTGTACATCGGTTTTAAAGAATCGATCGTTTTTTTTCTTTTAATTGCCCGAATTCACTTCACGCGCATTAATTTACACGATTATAAGTATACAGACTACGTCAAACAAATAAATTTCATTTAATTAACTCAAATCGACCTTAGAACGTAAATTTCCTTTGGTGCTCGTTTTTTTTTGCAAAAGAGTATAGTTCGAGGGACTAAATAAGTAATTTACCCGAGGTAAACACTGTGCTCTCATTACGAATACGAGGAAAATAAGAACATAAATGATAAAATAAAGAAAAAATGAGTGTTGATCGGACGTTGTCGCTTTCCCGCTTATTTTGTCCTGTGGTCGTCCCGCTATACAGCCAGTATGTTTCTTGTTCACCATTTAAAAAAATGGCAAAGATTTTGTCGAAATCTATGTCATTTTAGATAAATAGTTAAAACTAAACTATTTTAAAGTCATAATATAATTTTATTCTTAAGTTAACTTTGTTATTTTAATTTTAAATCGCGCTGTAATTTAGTGGCTGTATAAAAAGTTGGAACATGGTTCAATAAAAATGTAAAAATAGACCAAGTTTTTTTTAAATAATTTGACAGCTGTCAGTTAAAAGCGATTCTCCCTAGGGCTGAAAAGTAGTACTTTCAACCCGCTCCGCGGCATGTTATGACCTACTTTCAGAGTATGAGTAATGAAAAAAGGCTTTTTCATCTTACAATCTGTTACAATAATTATGCTATATCTTTTTAATACGAAGAGCAGACATTACTAAAATTAATGATGAGGTCACAACACAATGCTGTAAAAGTGATTTAGTTTCTTTAAATTGATACTGACCGGTATCTCTTTCCTGTTGTTAACATAATAAAAACAATTTGATTCCATTGATTTTGAATTGTGAAAATTTCAGCATTTATCTTTTCCACTTTTATGTAACGCCGATAAAAATAGATTTCGATCTAATGCTAAAGCAGACAATGAGAGTAGAGACAGAGTTTTCGACGGCATTTTAGTAGCCTGTAGTCTCCGAATGGTTTGGCAGAGGTCTACATTTCCACAAATATGTTTTCAAGTTCCATGTGTTCAAAATACGCAGCGAACCTTAAGTCAGATGAATGTGTGAATGAATGAGACGAATCAGAATATTATGTTATTTCTCTATCGCTATTTCTGAGTTGGCACTTTAGTAATATATAAAAATAAACTTGTAGTTTTTGATAAATCTTTTCACCACTGTTACACAACACAACACAGTCAATGAACTGGTTTAAATCACCTTTGAAATCTATCCATCCGTCGTTTCTTTAGTTTTCTGCTATTAATCAACTTAAATATGGATGTAGAACACTATAATGCTGCTCTGACTCCATAAAAATTGAGATAATATGGGCAGGAGAATGATGATATTTTTCTCGGATCGATGACTCAGATTTTGACCGACCAGAAAGTAGCAACTGGGACAGCTATGTCGTTTGCTTTATTCAAATCCTTCCAGGATTTGAATAAAGCAAGTAAATTGCGCACGACGGACAAAAGAGGCAGTGTGGCATATCCTGTGTTGGGGTGGAACCCTACTCGCGTTGTATTCAAGATAGGTCGGTTATACACCATCTAGTCAAATTGGATCTGTAGAGGCCAAGTTGATGATGATATATATTATTTAACGATTGGTTGTTTGTACCAGGTAGGAGTGGCTTCATTCGTCAGTGCTGATGGTTGCAACGACGACCAACCCTCGGTATTCACCAGGGTGCAACGATACCTCGACTGGATCAGTGGAATTACCGGTGTTGAAATCATTTAAAAAGATAACCCATTGTTTATAAATAAAATAATCCTGCGTATCAATTTTCCGTTTTTTCTTAATTCACCTTAAGCTGTATTACCGTATTACCTAATTCGCTACTTTCTGTTAAGCCGTATTTCCCCAGATTTGTATTATTTACCGCATTCATAAATCCCTTTGTTAAAAAAAAAGATATGGCTACAAAACATTGAATACTTATTCTGTAAGCGAGACAAGATAATCTCTGCTTCTTCACCAAAAAGTACCTAGATACCGACCGTAATACAGGGTGTAAAGCATAGAGTATTAAACCAAAAGTAACCCTTCACACATACGTCAACCAAGCATTCTGTACATCAAACTAAGTACCCCTACGCAATTTTTTTTGCTGGGAAAAACTTTTTTTTTGGATCCAAAAATCACATTTTACGGTAAAACTCAATGTAGCATCCTTAAAACATTGTGCTAGTGGATGCTTTGTATAGTATAGTTTTATCCTGAAAAACTAGTACTTACAACCCCTTGTAAGTACTAGTTTTTCAGGATAAAACTATAACAGCTGTGCAAAATTTGGAACTTTGACCCCCAATATCTCCGTAACTAGGGGGTTCCCAGGTATTTATTTATTTAGGGAAAAAAACAAACAGTAGCACAATAAACAGTATGGTCTAGAACCAAAAAAATATCGATGTGTTGGGGAGAACAAGTGTCCTTCGTTTGCGTTAAGGGTACTTTTACACCCTTTATAGGTACCGACCATTCGATCTAGAAACGTGGTAACAGAACGCAATAAAGGGAATAGACACCTGTGGCTTTACATACACTTGTGTGGTGGACTATATCTCCCGCAAAAATGGCTATTCGGAGCTGCGGGTCGAAAATGGCCGCTTTATCAGAATCCACGCAGAATCTTAGTATGAATCACGTTAAAATTTCAAATTCTTAAAATGGACTTAATGCTTATAACTATAAAGTCCATTTTAAGAATTTGTAATTTTTAACATGATTCATATTATTATTACGATTCTGCTAAAGCGGCCATTTTAGACACCCTGAATGGCCTACATTCGGTCCGAAGGACTTCAAGTGCTTCAAGGACTTACTAAAGGGTATAAAAAACAGCGAGTTAAGTTTTTCATCCCCTTCAGAAAAAGGACGATCCTTCGACTAGACGGGTATCGTCTGGTGGTTTACTGCCCGACAGTTAAGTTGCCGGATTCTTCTATGTAGTCTTAAGGCGTGGATAACTTTAACTGCGCGGTTCAAGATTTTGAAATTAGTTTTTCATTTTTGTCATAAATAATGCGCTGTAGTACTTTTCATAGCACCGCTACAGGACTATTACCAAGAGGCAAGGTCAGCTCAAATCAAAGTATTACCAACCACGTGCGGTTGACTGCACTTAAACTCTTCACAAATCTATTTAATTATCCACAAGGGTCCACTTGATGATTTTCAACCCAAAAAAAAAGAAGCAGTGTGTTGGGTCTATCAAGAAATTCTCAGTAGTTCCTCGAAATATGTTTGGATTTGTGTTTTGTAACATCGTGCCTTTTTTTTAAATTGGGACAAGCCCGCCGCACTATTCCCAAACCACTGTAACTCCTGTAAGCCAGAATCAACAGTGGCGACCACAAGAAAAGCGCCGAGACAATGAAGCCCGACGAAGTCCCAGAGAAATGATTTAACTGTCTTGGATCCCGCAACGAAATTAATCAGAAAAGAATAGCGGAGGAGTAGGAAAAACATAATTTTCACTTCCCTCCATATCAGCAGGAGACAGAACTGAACAAGGCCAATAGGCACACAGGGACGTATACAACTGGGATAAGCCCAGTTGCCTACCACCACGGATATTATTGTCATTAATATTACTGGGTCCTAAGTTGTGAGCTGTTATATTTGATTCCAATAATAGGTATGACAAAAATGCTTGAACGCACGGAAATTTGTTCTAGTTTCTACAAGGTCCGTGTAATAAATAACTCCGGAAGTAACCTGTACACTATTTAACATAATATTACGTTCATTCTCCCAAAGACTACACTCCCATAAGATGTGATGTGCAGATTGTTCAGATTCGCAGTCAGATGTAGAACATTGACAGAAAGGCGAGGCAACAAGCTTGAAGGAAAATAATTTACTCTTAAAGTTACCATGACCTGTGAGAAATTGGGCAACGCAGTGATCCACCTCCAGCCATGTCCTGGCCAGCCGCTCACGAACGGATGGAAAGAACTGGTGGAGGTGTCGGCCTTTGATGGAATTATCCCACCTACATTGCCATTCAAACAAAAGTTCCTCCCAGACGTCAGTCTGTGGTTTAAGTAATCTAGCTACTTTAGCACGGTCACGATGCAATAAAAAGTCTGCGTCCGCGGTCTCTCGTGCGCAGTAGTACATTGAAGCACGGCGCTGCACTTCAAGATCGACTGGAAGTACCCCTGCCAGTACCGGTAAGGCTTCAGTACTAACCGTCCTATACGCTTTACACAAGAAAATCAAAGCCAACCGCTGGCTTTGAAGTAATTTACGTCGTGCCGCTCCTATGGTGGCCCTATCGGCCCAAACTGGTGCCCCATAGCACATACACCCCAAGTAAGTAGCCCCATAGATCGTCTTTAGAGTTAAAAATGATAAACCCCACGTAGATTTAGATATTCTCGTTAAGGCATAAAAGTTCTTTTTAGCTTTTTCACCGACGGTTTTTATGTGTTCAATGAATGAAAAATTCCTCTCTAAGACAAACCCAAGGTAACACACGGACTGCTTCCTTTTCACGGGAACGTTATTAAATTTAATACTAGGACATGATTTAAGATTACCTTTTAAAAGAAGTTGAAACGTTTTGTGTGGTGCAAAGGTCAAACGGTTACGAGCGCCCCACTGGGATATTAATTTTAGGCAAGTGTCAGCCAAATTTTCGAGTCCAGCCCGAGTACTTGACTGAACGAGCAGCAGGCCGTCATCCGCGTAACCGGTTAATGAACAGCCACATGGAAGCGGAATCGCGAGGAAGTCATCGAAGCCTACGTTCCATACATACGGACCCATAACCGAACCCTGAGGGCATCCCATGGTGAGGGACTTTGACATAGAATGATGTCCGAGCTTGAGTTTCGCGGAACCATTCAAGAAGTACAAATAAACAAGATTGTATATGTTTTTAGGGCAACCACGAGTTTTCAGTTTTAGGAGTAGCATCGGCCACCATGCGTTATCAAAAGCCCCAGAAATATCAAGAAAGATCCCAACTACGTACTTGTGTTGAGATGTATTGACAATTTTCCTGACAGACAGAGCCGCGTCTACGGTAGATTTTCCAACGGTAAAACCGAATTGGTTGTTGTGAAATTTTGGACCGTCTGGTAGTAAACGTGGAACGATAAGGCGCTCCAGGAGTTTCCCCAAGGATGGTAGTAGTGTTATAGGGCGATAAGACTTAGGGTCGTCCGGTGGCTTGTCGCCGCTTTTCGGAATTATTCGTATGAAGCCGCGACGCCATACACGAGGAAAAACGCCTTCTGCAATACAACTGTTGTAAACCCTTAAAATTGCGTCGGCCGCTGTTTTACATGCTTCTATTATCATCCGATTCGATATTTTATCTTCACCTGACGATTTGTTAAGTGGAAGCTTCCTGACAACGTTAATAAATTCGTCAATGGATGGAAGGTCTGACGCTGGTGATTCAGGTGGCACAGCCGCCCACGCCCTGATCTGCTGGTGGTAGGCATTGTCATTATCAGGTGAATCATCAGGTATCAAAGTATTTAATAGAACTTCGGTTGTCTCCTCAATACCGGTAGTGTGTTTGTTGTTTACTTTAATGTTTTCTACGAACGCAAGATCCACTGATCGATTTGCTTTGAACTCGTGATACAAAGGAGACCACGGACCTTCTTTATCCAATTTTTCTACTATTTTCCGCAGTAAATTACCTTTAGATTTTTCTACCGATGCTCTGTAGCGGGACTTGGCAACTCTAAACGCATTTAAAGCAGAGGTAAGTGGGTCTCCGGTGACCGTCTGTTTTTTAAGCTTATTCAAATGTCTACGCGTTCGGCGATAACTTTTACGTTGTTCAATTAAGTAGTCACACCACCAATCACATCTCCGTATGTTGGTCATAGATCCGCGACCAATGGCAATGTCAGCACAGTAAGTGAAGGTGTCTGACATAATTTCAGCACTTTCTTCAGCTGACAGCCCGTCTACAACATCGTGCCTTGTTATCCCCGAAGGGTTAGGCAGTGTTGTGTACGTTACGTTTAAGTCTCAAGCAATAGGGGCAATCAATCCATGCTGCGTGGCTACCGACAAAATTAATGATGGAAAAACCCAATAAAACTTTGAACAAGGAATCGACCCCAGGACCTCATTGTCAGCAGCCGCGCTTACTACCACTAAGACAACCAGGTACTCTACTCTATCCAGGTACGTAATAAGTACCTATATTGCATTAACGAACGACTTCCAAACAAAAAACGAGGTATTCCCATCTGAGCACCTATCAATATTTTGACGTGGTGCTATAATGGGAACAATAAAAAATAATTTAATTTCATTCCCATCAGAGCACCTACGATTTGGTAGCTGACTGGGTAACATGTATCAAGTATTGGGTCAAGTAAAGTCAGATTATATTTATGAAGCTATCAAGTATCTCATCGCCAATGGACCGTATGCGTAGATCCTTTCAGGTAAGTGAACATTGTGCACAAATTATGTTATTATATTTATTAAGCCTGTACAAAGTAATACTATAGTTGCGAGTAGGTATATCTATACAGTGTGTAATATAACTCTTAACACATACGTCAACCAAGCATTCTGTACATCAAACTAAGTACCCCTACGCAAAATTTTTTGCTGAGAAACGACTTTTTTTTGGGGGTCAAAAATCACATTTTACCGTAAAACTCAATGTAGCACTGCACTGCTCTGTTTCTTTGAATTACTGTAAGTAAGTAAGTTCATGTGCTTGATCTATAATTAAGTTTGTTAGTGTCCTTCGTGAGCTATGATAATGAGATGCATCATATCTTGATTAATGTTGGCCTTGCTAAGTCTTCCTCTGACCCTGAGAAGTCCCTCGTTGTCAAGGAATGGATTTAATTGCAATAACTTGTTTTTTTGCTGATAGCGGCTTATTTTCTTGTAAAGTACGTACTTCGAGGGCAAAGTCTCTCTGCTGTACATACAAAATTAATTTGTGCTTAGCATTTATTAATTCTTGTGATGTAAAATAAGTTTGCATGCGGTTTTTCTTATGTCTCGCTTGCTTGATAAATCTTAACACCCATGCCAAAACTCTTGTTAGTTTGGCGAGTGAACTATGTCTTGCTAATAATTCACCCAAATAGTTATCGCTTTCTTGCTGCGATGTGTGATTAATAAGCTGTTTGCTTTTTCTTGCTTCTTCGTCTGTGGAAAACACTGCTTGCCCAATTTCATGGTCAGGGTCGTAGTTCCGCAGCCACGACGGTCCTTCCCACCACAGCGAATGGTTTTTCAACTGATCGATACCCAATCCGCGGCTTGCACAGTCCGAGTCCGCTGGATTTTCTACTGACTTGACGTAGCGCCAGCTGTTTGTAGGTATCATGTTTGATATTTGTCGCACCCTGTTGGCGATAAAAGGCTTCTATCTTCCTGGCTCTCCTTGTAACCAGGCTAGAACTACCATTGAATCGGTCCAAGCATTGATATTATGATTTATGAGGCAATGTTGAATTTTAGACAACAATTTTGCCAGTAGTAGAGCACCGCTAAGCTCTAATCTTGCTAATGAAATTGATTTATTTATTGGAGCTAATCTCGCTTTTCCTGCTAGTAACGAGATCTTTGTTACGCCGCTGTTTTCAGTTTTGCAATAAACAACGCACGCGTAGGCTTTATTAGAAGAATCGCAGAATTCATGTAATTCTAGCGTGTTGTTTTCTCCCGTGCCCAACCAACGCTCTAACTTGAATTGACTGATTTTATGCATGTCACCTATAATGTGTAGCCATTCCTTGCTAATTTGATCAGGTAACTTGTCATCCCATTGCCTACTTGACATCCAAACTTGCTGGAATAGCAGTTTTAGTTTAGTTGATATCGGTGACAGCCAACCAAGAGGGTCAAACAACTTTGATATGTCTGACAACATGGTTCTCTTAGTTGGTGTTTTGTTTGATGGTTCAATTTTTGATTGGAATTGTGTCTAAAAGCTTTCTTGAAAAGGCAATCTTACTTCATACATGCCATTTTCATGTCTTGTTGTGGTTTTCTTGTAATACTCCATGCATTGTAGATCTTCTGCGGATAAATTGGATGATTCGGTGATGTCTTCGATCTCCCAAAATCTTTGTACTTCGTCCACTTGATTCAGGACTACGTTACAGTGAAGTCTTGAAATTCCCGCATAAGATCCATCCCAGAAGTGTCTGTTGCGCGACTGGTAAAGATAGATCGGCCCTGATAATGCCTTCTAAAATAATATGGGAATACACATCGGCTCCCAGTAAGATGTCGATAGGACGGCTGACATTGTATTCTGGATCGGCTAGATGTATGCCAGGTGTGCCCATGTTGGCTTGTTAAATGTATATCTCGGTAATTGACTGATTAGCGTGTCCATAATAGCCACATCGGTTTGAAATGTGATGTCATTAAAATGCGAACAACATGTTATGTTCGTAACGCCCTTGCTGCTGCTCTCCTTCTCTCCTATCCCGCAGATGACAGCCCTGCAATACTTTCTTGTTAAAGCTAGCTGTTGAGTCGCTCTAGCTGAGATGAGGGAGGCCTGAGAGCCTTGATCTATTAGCGCACGCATTTTGTGATATGATCCGTCACTTGCTCGAACTTTTATCATTGCAGTGGCTAATAATGTTTCGATCACGTTGTTGCCTTGTTGCGAAACGTGATTCTCCTGTGTTGCTTGATTTTGCGCTTCAGTTGCAAGAACTGCAGGTGTGTCTTTCTCTGTAATTGTGTTACATGATGACTTATTGCAAAATGCTTCATGTAAGATTGTATTATGTTTGCCGCTACATTCCCGGCAGCGTCTTTCTTTTTCTTCACCAATAAGGACATTGCATTCAAGGCGCAAAAGCGCTGTATTAGGGGAATGTTTAATATCAACCAGACTGATAGCTGCAGACCATATTTTGGCAAATATAATTTATTAACATTACCGTGTGTCTACATTTATGAGATTGTTAGCTTCGCAAGAACTTACAAACATCTTTTTGACAAGTATAGAAGTAAGCGGCATGGTGATAAAATTTGTTGCAAATCTAGCAAGACGGCCTTATATACCAAAAGCATTTTCAGTATGGCACCGCGTATATACAATCATTTACCAAAGTCTATACTAGACAGTCCATCCACTGATGAATTTAAAAGGAAATTAAAAAGATTTTTGCTATTCAAATGTTATTATAGTATTCAGGATTATTTAAGAGAGGATGTAAGGACATATTGTACTCAGAAATAATGCGTTGTTGATGTGACATGTAATTATTGCACTGATTAATTATTTATCTATTATTATTATTTTTTTTTTTTTTTCTGACATTTATTTACAAATATATCGTGACATTCTCAATATTTTAATACATGATTATTTTTAATTTTAATTATTTAATTATTCTAGTGACATTGTTATTTGCTAATGTTTGATTATTATTTGCCACGGTGAAATTACCAAAATTATATTATATAAATTATTGTTGCAATTAATTGTACCTATAATAAATAATAATGTTGTGGTAGCTTTGACCAAGCTTTAAATTTGCATGCCTTAAGGCGTAATATGGTTGAACTATTTTTAAATTTTAACAACTTTATGTAATTACCCATATTAGCAAATAAATGAATTTGAATTTATCCCCATGCGAATAAAGACAATTTTTGCACAAATGTAATCGTGTTAGAGCTTGTCTCTTTGCACTTGGTGTCATGTTTAAAAACTTATTGCAATAGTATATTCCGTGGGACTCTTTACACAACGGACATGTGTATTCGATTTTATTCACCGAAGTCTTACTTGCTGAATATTTATTCTTGAAAGTTGACGATTCAGATTTAATTTGCTTGCTTGTTGATGGTTTGGAATTTTCGTTTTTCTTGCGCGAAGATTCCAATGCGGTGAATCGGCCCTCTAAGAATCTTAGAAACTCCGTAAATTTTGGTAATTCTCTGGGTTTCTTCAGAGATTCCAAATAATGATTATGCGTGTCTGCATCTAATTTTAGCAATAAAATTCGCACGATGAATGAATCCCAGCTGTCTATATTAACGCCTAGGTTCCGTATTGCGTTTAAACACTCTTGTGTAGTGTCGTGAATTGTTTTGATCTGAGGGACGTTTGCTTGTTGAACTACTGGAAGATTTAGTACGAGATCTATGTGAGATGTAAAAATCAACCATGTGTTGTTGTACCTATTGTTCAATATCTCCCAGCAAACAGTGTAGTTGTCTGAACTGAGTTGTAAATACTGTATCGAACGTTCAGCTTCTCCCCGCACCTTGCTTTTAAGAAACTGCATCTTGTGAGCGTTTGATATGGAGACGTTACTGTGGATAGCTTCAACAAATAAGTCCTTAAAAGACACCCAATTTTGATAATTGCCATTGAAGAACGGGATGTCAATTTTTGGTGTCCCATTCTCCATGTGAACTACGGAGCCTAGTTTTCTGCAGTTTTTAATGCATTGTAAATAGTTACTTGCTTTGTATAAGACACCTCATATTCTTGATTTGAACCCTCCAATTCGCTGTCTAATTCCCAATGCAAAGAATCTATGATAGACCATCGAGACTGTAGAGTACGTAAGGCATCTTTAAACTCCCACTTTTCGGACATAAAATCCAAATTTATCCCTGCTACAGTGCCCTGCAGCGCACTGAAATTGCTTGCTTGTTTCTTCAAGAGTTCATCAAGCTTGCTAGATGAACCTCTACAGGCGGCGATTGAGGTTCCACCGGGTCTGCTTGCTCAGACCATACAAGACCTTGTTCTTCCTGTGCAGAACCTCCCTGTTGAGCTTCTTTCATTATGACTTTTATCAACAAACCGTGATATTGCTGACTGATGAATGCCTTGTTCGAGATGAATAGCTCTTTTGTTCGTTCGTATGCCCGGCCGCTAAAAAACGGATGAGACTTGCTTTCTTCCGTAAGAAGACGGTCGTGGTTGTGCTGGTAATCGGACCAATATTGATTTAAGGTTTCTAAACGTCGCTTAAAATAGTCGACAGTCTTACGATCTGCCGGTTCCTTCTTGATATTTGTAGCCAACATTAAGATGGCTGCGTAAATATCAAAGAGGACCCGGCAGATCGTACAATGATCGTTCGTTTTGTAATTTGTTTTGTTGTGCCAACGTCTATGCCACCTATCATCATTTGCCTAACAGTTCTTTGGTCTATTATAAAGTTGTGCTCTCTTGTAGGTATTTTTCTGTTCTTAGGGCAAATACATTTAAGAAAATCTCGACACTTGCAAGTCGAAATATCAAACAAAACTTTACTTCCATGACGAAACTCTTCCAACTTGTTTTTAGGTAATTTCGGGTGAGACTTAAGAAGGAACAAAGTTATCATTTAAAATGCAAAAAGCATTTTAAATAATAACTTTGTAACATTACCTTCATTTGTTTTGGTTCTACTGTGGGAATAGAAGATTTTGCCCATATTTGTATCAGTTTTGAAACTAAAACGGCTTCTATTTCTTTATACTACGTCGGCTCTTTTTTCGTTTCCCTCTCAAATTTTAACTTGTGTCGGGTCCACTCATAACACTTCATCACATCTTCGTAAGTTGGCAATAGGTTGTCTTTTAAATCACATAAATCACCAAATAAGGGGCACTTCCAACTATTTCGAGTACGTTCCATTTTTCTAATGACATAAAACAAGTAACTGCATTGTATTTTGACATTTTAACTTTGTTTGCGAGTCTAATTTTAATTTTAATATTGATTGTGATTTTAATTTTGTTATTTTGAGTCCGATTTTAATTTTTGATTTTAATTTTTGTTTTTGAGTCCGATTTTAATTTTAAGACTGATTATGATTTTAATTTTTAATTTAATTTTTTTTTTTAAATTTTGATATTGTTAATTTTGTTTGTGTGCTGTGAATTTTATTAAGTTTGGATTCTGATATCTGAAATAAAGAAATATTATTATTATTATTACGCAACGCGCGACACTGATTGTTTTACCAATGAATCGCGCGTCACTTGTCTCAAATTTCCACGCCCCCTCCCCTTCTTACTCCTTTGTCCTTGAACTCAACAAAACAATTATGTATTTATCATTACTAAAAAAGTATTATGCATGGAATCAAATATCAAAAAGATGAGTTAAATATTAGTAAAGTAACGTCAAAAATCTACTAATTTTTTAATAGTTCGATGACAGTCCGGAGGCAGTAAACCTTAAAATAATTAAATAAAACTTTACATATGAAGTAATGGTACCATTTAGCACCTTTTTATTGCTGAGCACACTTGAAAAACGAAAAAAAAAATTGAACCACCTTAATCCACGTTTTTACTATCACCTCGTGTTCAATGATTGATTAGCAAAAGTAGTCTCAAGAGTTTGATTACAGTTGCTTATCAATATTTGTGACAAGGGATTAAGCGATTGTTTTTCAATCAGATCATAGATAGTAGTACCATACATCAAGATATAAGTAATGATCGCATAATAGGTAAATAAGTAATTGAGTAGCCAAAGGGATCGATCACCTCAGCCTACCGCATTGCATTGCCGGAGGCCTCTGTCACATTGCGCCACAATATCCGGTTAGTTATGTGGTAGCAACAAATCTATGTTTACAGTTTTGTTAGTTTTAAAAGTATTTTAGAAATGATATGAAATACAAATGGTTTTGAATTATTTGCCCTGCCTAAGGCCTCATTTGGAGAAGCGATTTTTCGCTCGTTAGTTTAAAATGCAGCGTTCGTTGCGGTGAGCGAGTGTTTTTTTTTTATAACTTAACTCCAAAATCAGAAAACCACTACTACATAATTTACGGTAATGTAATTTTGTATCTTAAGATTTGGTACAGTGATAGCATACTTATCTACTAATTAATTATTTACGATAATGTCATTATGTATCTTTTTTTTTTTTTTTTTTTTTTGGTGGGTGTAAAAATCATCGAATAACCCCTCCCGCTCTTGGGCAGAGCGAAAGGGAGTGTCAGACTTCTACTGACTAAAAACCACCCATGTTCCTTCTTCGCCCTCTATGTCGAGGCCGCGATAACCGTTGGACTACCCGCGGCCCCGACAGGCGTCGGCCCTTTCGGGCCCCTCCCATGTTGCTGACATCTCTTTGAGGCGCGCGTGGAACACGAACGCGCCGTCGACACGGCCTGTTTTCGTCGTGAGACGGACGGACGGCGAGTTAGCCCATCACTCACCGTCCACAGGCCCGCGTCTACGGTGGCCGGAGGTCATCGCGGGACCCCCGACGCCCGGAGGGACCCCCGACGCCCGGAGGGACCCCCGACGCCCGGAGAGGACCCCCGACGCCCGGAGAACATGTTGAGATTTGATTCCAATATCATCAACTGCTTTGCCGTTTCCCAACTATGTGGGCTTCCAGTCTGAGCGGAGGCGGCTGAATACTTACCTTCAAAACCCGTTTAGTATTGGCTAATAGGATACCCGTCCGATTGCTTGTTGACTTGACTGTGTGTCAGACTTTCGGGCAACAGATTAAGTAGGTACCTGTGACGATTGTCAAAGATCTACAAATGAAAACCGGGTCCAACTGCTGAACTTACAGTCGTGAGGAGTAGTTCTAGCAGCCATGTCTGCCAGGCGAGCCCTGGTGGATGCTCGCTGGTGCGGCAGGAGGTATGCTTTCCGAGGCGGCGAGATTCTTTGATAAAAATAATAAATTGCAACAATTTGATTCTAACAAACGTCGACGTAGGTAGCTGGATCAAGGGCTTGATTCAGAAAGCGGTACTTCTGGATACAGCTCGTATTATTAGTTGGTTCCTTTCTTTGAAGCCCTGACCGCTAGTAACTCAATTGGACCTTGTTTCTGATACTAATGGGATAATATATTTTTTGTATTGTTTCCCGAGTGCGAACGCGTGTTCGCTTATGTGCCTCTACCGCTTGTGCTGCACACTGTGCACCACTACAATAATATACGCACCCGGTAAGGAAAAGATAGAACTAAATAGGAATATGGACCTGCGTACATGGTATAAGCCAAACGGTCTCTTTATGAGTCGTTGATCTCTTTATCAGTCTGTGCGCACTGACTCCGATACCAATACCTTGATTTTGATAGCAAATCGAAACATGATTAATTGTGTTTAATTTAAAATAATGATGATTGTTTATACTTAATAAACACGTGTATTGCGTGAATAATACCGTGTAAAGCACCTACATAATAAAAGCTCTGTGCAAAATTATAAAAGCATTGCGACTGCAAAATGGTGATCGCAGTATCATTTTGTAAGGAACGATGATGCTTTAATTTATCAGTTTTTCATATCTTTCTATACTTACCGTTCGGGTTAATCACATGCACTGCAAACTGTTGGGATGATTAATAAAAATCGGAAAACGTTAATCATAATCTGTGTAACAGTTTTCCTCATCATGGGTTACGCAGTTTATTAATTTTCTCAAAAAAATGTTATTCATCGAAGTAGTTGCAATTAGGTACCTATAGGTGCACTACCTACATAAAATATACACTTCCTAATTTAGTTTCAAAATCTATTCTCACCATTCTTCATTCATTATCTTTTCAAAAAACCTTCTACCTATCTCAATTTTATTTCAATAAAATTAAAAATCTGCCATAGCTGAACATCTACTTCAGTCAGGGACATCTATTTTGTCGGATCAGTGGCAAGCGAAATTGAAATATCAAAACACAAACAATCGGGTGGAGGGTTTGGAATTGTCAAGTACGTAAAATACAGGGTTCCTAACCTTTTCAATATTGTTACCCTATGACCTGTTAGAAAGGTAAGGTTGCTTTAGTCATACCACACCCTAAGGGCGTGTTTACGGAGACGCGGGGCGTTGCGCGGCGCTGATGAAGGCTAGTCGCTTGCTGTTTTATTAATTTACTGAGAGGCGGATCCACCGTAACAAACGCTGCATTTTAAACTAACGAGCGAAAAATCGCTTCTTGTAAAATCGTCGTTTGAAATCGTTACCGTTTTGATATATCGCCATATGCTTGAATTGAAAACACAAAACGCGCCGCGCGACGCCCCGCGTCTCCGTAAATGAGGCATAATTATGTCGTACCCCGGCAATATTACGACTATTTTTGGAAATTACCTTCACATGTTAGAAAGTTGCGATGAACTTAGTAGTTTACAGCTATTAGACCTGGAAACTAGGTACAATAAATTTGATAGCTTATATGTGGATTTCGACAAATTGCAGACTGACATCGAGATGTCGTTGGAGAATCCCGTTGACGAGAGCAAGGAGCGTGAGCAGTTTGAGAACCATTACTATAAGCTGGTGGCGACGGCGCGGAGACTGCTCGGTGCTCGTCCTCCCCAGTCTGGCAGTCAGCAGGATGGTTACTTAACGGGTGACGAGGATGTGCAGGCAGGTGGCTTTCAACACAATTATGTAAGGTTGCCAAAAATAAATTTACCCGTTTTTCACGGACATTATCAACACTGGCTTGAGTTTAGAGACACTTACATTTCACTCATTCATTCACGAAAGGACATGGATAACATTAATAAATTGCACTACCTGCGAGCTTCTCTTAAAGGTAGTGCGTTGCTAGTCATAGACAATTTAGATTTTAAAGCTCAGAATTACGAGTCCGCTTGGAATTTATTGTGTAATAGAAGTAACAATAAAAGACTGCTCGTTAATAATCATGTTCGCGCGTTATTTAGCGTCGAATTGATGCAAAGTGAATCATGTTCTTCTATTCGTAACCTGATTGATGTCACGAATAAAAATCTCCGAGCTTTGACAACGTTAGGTCAGGACACTGAATTTAACTTACGAGATACCCTCATAATTCACATGATGTCCGAAAAACTTGACAGTGTCACACGTAGGGAATGGGAAGAGCATCGAAATACAATTGATGATCCACCCTCATTAGATTTTTTTTAAAAGTTTCTTAGCAAAAGAGCTGACTTGCTAGAGACTTTACAAGAACACAAAAGAAACATCAGTAAAGTACAACAGGCAGACACTTCCAAACATAATTCTCATCTACTTACAGCTACAAAAGCGGATCAAAAAACATATGAGGGCAACAATAAAGATAAAAAATTAAATAATAATAATAAAAGAAAATTCGCGTGTCCAATGTGCATCATCAAACTCACTTTTTATTCAGTTGTGATGCATTTAGAGCTTTGTCTGTTGAAGCTCGTATACAAAAAGCCAAAGAGGCTAAGGTCTGCCTTAATTGTCTTCGACCAGGGCACGCAGAATCAAGGTGTAACCTTGTACCTTGCAAATATTGCAAAAAAAGGCACAGCACTCTGCTTCATCTACATGAGGCAGAGACAACTCTGTCTGAACCAGTTGTTCCCGTAAATAACTTTGCCACTTCAACTAATGTTCAGCAGTTTACTACTCCTCCGAATGTTTTGCTTTCCACAGCGATCGTGAGGGTGGTTGACAGCAAGGGCGACGTGCACAATGCCCGAGTCCTCCTCGACAACGGTAGTACGGGCAACTTCGTTGATGAGTTACTATGCGGTAAGCTGGGTGTGTCGCGACGTAGTGCGAGCGCCACCGTGACAGGTATAAATAATAATACTTCTAACTGTACACAGTCTTGCAGCCTTACTATTATGTCCCACTATGATGGCAACTGTAAACTTACTGTAGACTGTCATATTTTACCTCAGATAACTAGAGCTTTACCGTCTTCATTTATAAATATTGATAGCACCCCTCTTCCATTGGGAATAAGTCTAGCTGACCCATCATTTAATGTACCGGGAGCTATAGACATCTTACTTGGGGCCGAAGTATTTTGGTCCGTCTTATGCAACAATTCTATAGACTTAGGTAAAAATCAGCCTAAGCTATATTTAACGAAATTGGGTTGGTTAGTGTCAGGGTACGTTGCCCGTCGTAAGTCACACTCTTCTTCTCCCGTTTGTCATTTTTTAAATGAGGACGCCGACCCAGACTTATCTCGTTTTTGGGAATTAGATACCATTGCAGCTAAGCATTCTTTATCTCCTGAGGAGCGTGCCTGTGAGCAGAGCTTTAAGGAACACACCTATCGTAAAGACGACGGACGCTTTGTTGTAACCATGCCACTGAAGAAAGATCCTTCAGTCTTAGGCGATTCCTTTTCAAAGGCAAAGTGTCGGTTCATGTCACTAGAGCGTAGGTTTCTTAGGGACCCTGCCTTCAAAAGCAGGTACGTTGAGTTCATGCAAGAGTATGAACGCCTAGGTCACATGACTGAAGATAAGGAGTCTTCGCCAAGCTGCCTTCAGGGTAATAACTATTTTTTACCCCACCACGGCGTCATCCGTGAGTCAAGTACAACTACCAAGCTTCGTACAGTTTTTGATGCATCGGCCACTACTAGCACTGGTGTGTCACTAAATGACATCCAAATGGTTGGTCCGACGGTACAAGAAGACATCATTTCGACACTGCTACGCTTTCGCCAACATAAGTATGTTGTAACTGGTGACGTAGAGAAAATGTACAGAGCGATTGAACTTAATCCTTCTCAACGCTCTTTACAAAAAATAATCTTCCGCTCTGATTCTAAAGAGCTACTAAAAACATACACACTCAACACGGTGACTTATGGCACGGCAAGTGCGCCTTACTTAGCCACCAAATGTTTGGTGAGTTTAGCTTCCTGCGCCCCTGATAATGACGTCAAACAATCCATTCAAAGAGACTTTTACGTCGACGATTATCTAGGTGGCTCTAATTCTATAGATAAAACAATCGATATTGCACAAGGAGTAATATCTACCTTAAAATCAGCTCAGTTAAAATTAAGAAAATTTAAATCAAACAGTAAATTCATTTTAAAACAAATTGCGCCATCTTATAATAAGACAGATGACAATATACTAGACTTTTCACATACAAACATGGATGACTCATCTAAAACTCTTGGTTTGAATTGGAATTGCGATTCGGACACCTTGTCATTTTCAATTAATATTACGTTACATAAAAAAGTAACTAAACGTCACATACTTTCTGTTATAAGTCAGATCTTTGACCCTTTGGGACTCGTCGGCCCGTGTATTGTCGAAGCCAAAATCATTATGCAGAGATTGTGGATCGACCAATATGCATGGGATGATGAGGTCTCACAAGACACCAGAAATTTATGGCTTGCATTTGCTGACACTTTACCCCTTCTGAATCACTTAAAAATTCCTCGATGGGTTCTCAGTGATAACTCAGAGATTCATGAAATTCATGCCTTTTCAGATGCTTCAGAGCGAGCGTACGGCGCTTGCCTGTACATTCGATCTGTGGATCAATCAGGGTTAGTAAAGGTACACCTCTTAACCTCTAAAAGTAGGGTAGCGCCGATAAAGCCAACGACGATACCTCGTCTAGAGCTTTGCGGAGCCTTGTTAGCTGCAAGGTTGTGTACAAAGGTATTAACCTCTCTTGCTCTAAAGATTAGCAAATGTAGATTTTGGTGTGACTCGACGATAGTTCTAGGGTGGTTATCTACATCCCCACTGCAACTAAAAAGTTTTGTTCGTAACCGAATCCACGAAATTCAAGAGAGCACCGAGGGTCACGTGTGGAGCTACGTACCGTCGAAGGACAATCCGGCGGACCTTGTTTCTCGTGGGCTGAAGGCTGATTCCATCAGTGGTTCATCCTTGTGGTGGTCCGGTCCCACGTTCTTAAGGAAAGATGAACGTGAATGGCCAAAAATGCCCAATCATAACGAGAGACACGATCTACCAGAATTAGTTTCTTGTTCTGTTGTAGTAAATGGTAGTCTTTCTAATATAGATCCTATAAGTAGTTTGATTAACAGTAGATCTAATTTAATTCATGTACAAAGAGTAATAGCATATTTACAAAGGTTTGTAAATATGCTATTACTGTCGTAACAAAACCAACAAACATACTGGTCCATTTTCAGTTAATGAACTTAAAGGTTCCTTAAATTTAATGTTGCAGGTTGGAAATGTTTCCTGGCGAATATGCTATACTTAAAACGACAAAAACATTACACAAAAATAATAGACTTGGTTCCTTATCCCCATTTCTAGACCCCAATAACCTATTACGTGTCGGTGGTAGACTAGACAATTCCCCATACACGTACGATACTAAGCATCCTATCTTGTTGTGTATCAAGCATCATTTTACTAAGATACTCTTTGAGCATCTTCATATAATACATTTACATGCTGGTCCACAGCTCTTATTAGCGAACGCTAGGCAAACCTTTTGGCCCCTGGGTGGCAGAAGCCTAGCCAAAGCCATCGTAAACAAGTGTGTCCGATGTTGTCGGTACAAAGCAGTATCGGTGCAACCCATTATGGGACAGTTACCGACAACTCGAACTGAGTTAGAGTACCCTTTCTTACACTGTAGTGTTGATTACGCAGGGCCAGTGCTGATAGCGGACAGGAAAGGCAGAGGTTGCAGACTCATTAAATCATTTTTGGCAATCTTCATCTGTAACTCGACAAAGGCCTGTCACATCGAGCTCGTTACGGCACTATCTAGTGAAGCGTATTTAGCCGCTCTTAAACGTTTTGTGTCACGTCGGGGGAAACCGCAAAGTATTACGTCCGATTACGGCACTAACTTTGTCGGAACTTACAATGAGCTATCAAAGTTTCTTGTACAATCAGAACTTGAAGGTCACATATCTCAAGAAGGTATAGAGTTCAAATTCGTACCTGCATATAGTCCCCACTTCAACGGCTTAGCGGAGGCAGCTGTGCGTTTCACAAAACACCATCTTAAAAGGTTATTGCAATCCACTCATCTCACCTACGAGGAAATGGCTACATGCCTCACTCAAATTGAAGCTGTTCTAAACTCCCGTCCTATCACTCCTCTTTCCTCAGAACCCCATGATTTTTCCGCTCTGACACCATCTCATTTCCTTATTGGACGGCCACTTAATTCTATACCTCATCCACAGGTCTCTGATCACAATATTACTCGCCTGGAACGGTTCAAGAGAATAGAACACATAAAACAGCACTTCTGGCAGCGTTTCTCTCTTGAATACGTTGGCCTACTGCAGCAGAAGGTGAAGTGGCGCTCTTCGAAGTCAGAGCTAAAATTAGGCTCTCTTGTCCTCATAAAAGACAGAGCTCTTCCTCCTCTTCTCTGGTCTTTAGGAAGAGTCACACATATCTACCCTGGCAGCGACGGCATCGCAAGAGTTGCAGAAATGAAAACAAAGAGAGGCACCATAAGAAGGGCCTTCAATAACATTTGCCCCCTTCCAGATCTTTGAAGTCTTCCCTTCAACCCGGGCAGCATGTTGGGAATCGAACCCAACAATCACGCGCACGCGGCGTGATCGACATGCGCGGCAACCGAGCTGAGGTGCGGGGCGCCTGCGCGACCGCCGCCGGACACTCGCTTCCTCGGAGCCTCCCGCGACGGACGACACTCGCTTATTGTAATTTATTATATGTTTGTCCGGGCTATTATAATTGTAACTTATCGGCATTAAAACCAAGCCTTTATATACAGTCCACTACAACCTTTCATTTACCACCACGAGCAAGTCGAACAGATACTTATAAATATCGCCATCTAGTATTGTCAACATGAGCTTTTCAGTCGAGTGAGCAAATGTAAACAAATTGACCGCCCGGTTGTTTTTGTGAAGCTAAAATATTTAAAAATGTTTGTTTATACAGTTATCATTAAAACAAAACATTTACTTCTAAGATTTTTATTGCAGGATTGTGATATTGATCTCTTTTCTTTATTTACATCAACTTGTAACACTTATTTGGCAAACGTTTAAGCGTATTCAAACAATCGAACTTTTGGCATTATGCCAGTGTTTTAGTTTTAAACTTACAAGTTCCCGCTGCATAAGTCATACCTGTACAATTACATTGTTATCCAAGGGATAAAAGTTACTTATTTTGTCCCGAGACAGGGTTTGGCGCCCGTAACGTAGTGAGGGCGCTAATAGTGCGAGGGACTAAATAAGTTATTTACCCGAGGTAAAAAAATGTGCTTATCATTACGAATACGAGGAAACTAAAAATAAGAACATAAATGACTAGCTAAAGAAAAAATGAGTGGTCCTCTGGTCGTCCAGCTAACCAGCTATACAGCCAGTATTTTTCATGTTGCCATTAAAAAAATAGCAAAGATTTTGCCGAAATCTATATTAATTTAGAGAAATAGTAAAATCAAATTGATCTCAGATTAAATTGTTTATAGGTTTAGTTGTTCATGTGATCTCTGAATTATTAAGTATTTTTCTTTATTGTTTTTAGTATGACTATTATATAGGTGGTACGAATTAGGCGACTACGGTGCCTTAATCGTACTGAAGGTATGTTTTTGAAAAACGTTAGAATACCAATTTTTTATATCAATTGCAGTAAATATTACAGTGTAATTTCCTTAAGGGGAACGACTTGGACAATATTGCCCTACCGATCGAATGTAATATTGCAATACAAACAAAACTAGCAAATACAATAGTACATTGTTGTCCAAGGGGCGAAAAAAATTAATAAATAAAGAAAAAAATACTGTTGATCGGCTTTCCCGCTTATTTTGTTTTTTTTTTTTGTCCTCTGGTCGTCCAGCTACACAGCCAGTATTTTTCATATTCATCATTAAAAAGAATGGCAAGCATTTTGTCGAAATCTATATTATTTTAGAGAAATAGTTAAAACTAAATTATATTAAAGTCATAATATAATTTTATTCTTAGGTTAACGTTATGTTATTTTAATTTTAAATCGCGCTGTAACTGAGTGACTGTATAAAAAGTTAGAACATGGTTCAATAAAAATGTGAAAATAGACCAAGTTTTTTTTTAATAATTTGACAGCTGTCAGTTATAAGCGATTCTCTCTAGGGCTGACAATTAGTACTTTCAACCCGCTCCGCAGGCATGTTATGACCTACTTTCAGAGTATAAGTAATGAAAAATATTTTAATAAATCATAAATTAACAAAGGCGGATTTAAACATTTGCCGCCCGTAGGGTATTCAGATTTGTCAGTTACATTGTAATTTATTGATTTGTTTATTATCGTTCACATAACATCAGCTTTTTCACGTTATTAGTATGAATGTGCACAAGGAAATCGTGGTTCAAGTCCTAAATTATTTTTAAAACCCATGATTTAGTGAGGATTACGCAAGAATAGTACATACTCGTATTAGTAGTCTATGAATTTGGGGGTCGCCCAGGAATTTGGTTGGGAGGACAGAGGTTGTAGGTTCAGGCAGGAGTTATGTAAGTACTCAGACAGCCAATGGAAAACTCTGAGGACCCAAGAGATTTCAAGAGCGAGCGAAACGAGCTCGAATTTTTTTTGCAATTTGCTTAAGAATGATTACTTTCTCTTGTGCAGAAATTATGTTAATAATATCATTTATAAAATATTCAAAAAACTTCTGTATAAAATGCCTAGTTATATCAAACGAAAACACTTTCACAGAATTAATATAATAAAACTCTAAAGTATTTTTACGCGCTTTGTTTTCGCCCGGTTACAGTATGAAGCCGGTAAACAAACATGAATTGTGGAAAATTCAAATATTTTTGAGTTAATAACTGATTAAAAAATGGTTCATAAAAGCAAAAGCGTAGAGTGGGTTCGCCGCGGGCCCACTCTAATTTAGCCACTCCCTCGATTTTCTTTATTAGTCAAGAAAGCCAGCTATAAGTCAAGTTTTATAAAATATAAAATCAACTTCGCGTAGTAAAAGACTTTAGAAAGAGAATAGGCAGATTTGTCTCAATTTATTTACCATCCTCCCCCATCGAGTTACACTGCGATCATGGCACTTGCAAGAACGTCGAAATAGCGGGAGTTCACAATAATTGAAAATCAAGGAAGGTATACAATGTAAGTGATATCATTGGTTAAAAAGTCATGAACAACATTTTAAAATAATTTAAAGCAATGCTTAGTATTTCGAGTTTTTGTTAACTACGTTTTTAGACTAATTAAGAAAATAGAGGGGGCCGCCAATATCACGGCGGCCTGGAGCGGCATAAACCCACTCTACGTCACTGACAATATCGGGTCAGTCCAACAAAAGATAAGTCATATCTTTGAAGACAAAATTTTAATTCGTTGTAACAAAAATGTTTAAGGCCTTTGTCATAATAAATAATTGGACTAATCGGGTTTATTCCTTACAATCAATCAAAGTCTGAACTATATAAAGGTACGAACACACAAACGACACATTAAATAAAACAGCTGAAAGCTAGTAGGCGCTATGCTATCGAATACAATAACCATTCATATAATATCCCATTTTTGTAAAACTCAGGTATCCGATAATCCCCACCGGAGTGTTCCCACGTTGTCGTCGTGGTGGGGCTTGTGTGTCTCAGTGATCCTTGGAGCTCTGCCGGTAGATATACTCATGCCGGAAAGGTCCAAGTGTGAGAGACCAGACAAAGAGGGACACGCGAGGGGCGCACCGCCCGGAGACTTGAACAGTTTTCGGGTTCTCGGGCGGTGTGCTTGTCGGAGGAAGAGACCCTACTTGCTGCTCTCTGGTTCGCGTCTGCTTATCAGACGTGACTGTGAGGGCAGCGAGTAGGAGAGTAGTAAGTGGAGATAGGGACCGCACCCTTTAAAAGGAAAATATAAATGGAAGGAACACTTGAAAGAGAACTACCCCAGGGCGGTACCAGCTGCTTAGCAGCTGGAGAATCCGCCACGTCTCCTCTGGAGGCGTCAAGCCCCTCGTATTCTGGGGGGGGCAACAATTGTTCACCACCGCTTGCCAGTGGCAACAAGAGCCGAGGAGGCTCCCGGTCAGGAAGTCCTGTGACCGGTAGTGTGAAAGGGCCTGACAAGGTGTCAGGAGAGCGTGGCGCAACGGCTCCTGCCAAATTCTGGGCGGGGAGCTCGCTTGAGCGGCGGGGAGATTCGGGGTCGGATTCTGACTCCGGGTCTGGCGCCAGCTCGGCGGGCTCCGGACGCGTTGTTCCGGGGGCTGCTATGGAGAACGCAGAGCGTTTCCGCAAGCGGCCCAGAGCCGAGGAGTCTTCGTCTGGTACGGAACGGCTGACCACGGCCCGGAAAATCCCTCGGGGTAGGCGTGGCGCTTCCCTGGAGGCCGCCCAGCAAGCCAAAGGGGACGCCGGGGAGGGGCTTCACCTCAGTCGGAGGGTGCTCTCCTCATCTTCCGACGGTGAGCCTGAGACTCGCGGCGAGTCGAATACTGGCGGTGAGCCGGAGACTGGCGGCGAATCGACGACCGGTGGCGGCTCCAATTGTGACCGCATGGCCGTGTTTGCGGAGATCGTTGGAGCTGCAATACGCGACGTCTCTCTTAAGAGGACGTTCGCGTCAAAAAACAAGGCGATTAGCGCGGCCTCGACCTCTATTTTGGCGGCAGCGGAGGCAATCTGCTGTGGACCTCCACCTCCGACGGACGAAATGTCAAAACTGCGGGCGGAGGTCACCCGCCAGGCAGCCGCCATAGAGGGTCTCCAAAAGGAGAACAAGAGGCTCCAATCGGAATTGGCTGGGCTCCGAGGAGCTGGCCCTAACAGTGTGCCTCAGGAGGGGCGTGAGCGGGGGCAAGGCCGGCCCCCAGCTGCCGAGGACCACGTCCTTAATCAGTTCCGGCAGGAGCTGGCTGCCCTCCGGTCCGCAGTGGAAAATATTGCCTTTCGCCCAGCCATAGGCAATAAAACTTACGCGGGCGCTGCGGCCGGTGGCTCCAAGGCGGGGCCGTCCAGCCAGCCTAGTGGCAGGGCCGCAAAGCCCTCTGGGAAGCCGGCTCCGGCAAACCCAGCGCCGGTGCCGGCTAATAAGACGGCTGACTCCCAGAAGGGCAAGCCGGCATCCCCTGAGAAGGGCAAGGTGGCACCTTCTGAGAAGGGCAAGGCGCCCGCCCAGAAAAAGGGCAAAGCACCTCCCCAAAAAAAGGGGAAGGCAGCAGCGGCTAAAGAGCCGGTGCCAGCGGCGGACCCGCCACCCACACCTCCTACGCCCCCAAAGCCTCCCGAGGCCGAAGACGGTTGGCACGTGGCCGGGGAAAAGCAGAGGGGGCGAAAGGCGGCTCAAAAGGCTAGGCGGGCCGAGCGCAAGCGCCGGCACAAGAAGCGGAGCGCCGCGGCGAAGCTGCGTGCCCCGAAAACCGCGGCTGTAGTAATTACGCTACAGCCGGACGCGGCTAGTAAGGGCATGCTTTACCGCGACGTTCTCGCCAAACTGAAGGCGACGGTGAACCTCGAGGAGCTCGGGATCACCGGGGGCCTCCGTGTTCGAGTCACCGCGACAGGGGCTCGAATGATGGAGGTTCCAGGGGAATCGAGCGCCTCGTCCGCGGACGCTCTGGCAGAGAAGCTCAGGGCGTCCCTAAATGCGGACGAGGTCCGAGTGTCGAGGCCCATCAGGTGCGCAACTCTGCGCATCCTGGGCCTTGACGACTCGGTCTCCGAGGAGGAGGTGCTGGCCGCCGTCACCGCGGCCGGGGGGTGCTCCGCCGAGCAGGTCAAGGCGGGCACCCTACGCCCGGACCGCGAGGGCATGCTGACTGTAACGGTTAGCTGCCCTGTGACGGCGGCGAAGAAAATTGCGGAGGGCCACACCCTGAAGGTTGGCTGGTCGAGGGTGCAGGTCAAGCTGCTTGAACCCAGACCTCTGAGGTGCTACCGATGCCATGTGGGGCACCATGTAGGGTGCCGTTGCACCTCGGAGGTGGACCGCAGCGAACTATGCTTCCGCTGCGGTCAGCCCGGTCACAAGGCCGCGGCTTGCCTGGCCACGCCGCACTGCGATGCATGTGCGGCGGCTGGGAAGCCGGCCGAGCACCGGGCGGGGAGCAAGGCCTGCACTCCACCCGCCAAGGCCCAGGGGAAGGGAAGGCCCTCCGCGACCACCAACCCCACCGTCGCCAACGCCGCAGCCGCCGCCGCCGCCGCCGCTACAGCCAACGCAACCACCGCAACTCCCGCTGCGGTGGTGCCACAGGAGGTCCCGGAGGGGGCTGAAATGGACTGCCATTAATGGCCCCATTAAGCCTCCTCCAGGCGAATATCAACCACTGCGCCTGCGCTCAGGATCTGTTGCTCCAGAGTATGGCGCAGTGGTCGATAAACATCGCCGTGGTCGCTGAGCCCTATTTTGTCCCGCCCAGGCCAGACTGGGTGGAGGACCTTAGTGGCTCGGTGGCCATTATTGCGTCGGCCGCCGCCGGCACCCCGACCCTTGAGACGGTCAGAAAGGGTCAGGGGTGCGTAGCAGCACGGTTCGGGGAGATCGTAGTTGCGGGAGTCTACTTCTCTCCGAGCCGAACTCTCGCCGAGTTCCAAAACTCCCTCAGGGAGTTAAGTGTCGTCATCGGAGGCTATTCCCTTCCCGTACTAGTGCTCGGGGACTTCAACGCCAAGAGCTTGGCTTGGGGTTCCCGGTACACGGATGTGCGGGGTGGGATGGTCGAGTGCTGGGCTCTGGAAACAGGCCTGGACATCCTGAACCGGGGTTCTGTACCCACGTGCGTGCGGATGCGGGGCGAGTCGGTGGTGGACATCTCGTTCGCCAGCTCCGCTCTGTCACGGCGTGTCGTCGACTGGCGCGTCATGGAGAGGGTGGAGACCTATTCCGACCACCGGTATATCCGGTTTGAGGTCTCTGCCCAGTCCCCAAGTGCGCCGGTCCCACAGACCCCGAGTGGTCCGCGTTGGGCGCTGAGGCAGCTGGACAGGGAGCTCCTCCTGGAAGCCTCGATCGTGCGGGCCTGGGTGCAATCACCGGTCAGGCCCGCCGACGTAAACACCGAGGCGGGTTGGTTCCAGGAGGCCATGTCCGAGATATGTGACATGGCAATGCCCCGAGTCCGGCCAGGAAGCGCCCGGCGTCAGGTGTACTGGTGGTCGCAAGAGCTGTCGTACCTGCGTAAACAGTGTATGGCGGCGCGGCACCTGTACACCAGGCATCGCAGGCGCCGCATTCGGCCTCCGAATGCGGAAGCCATTGAGGCGGAGCTGTATGAGGGGTACAGGGCGGCGAAGGCCACCCTCCGCGAGGCTTGTAAGCGGGCCAAGAATGAGGCCCGCGAGGAGATGCTGGAGACTCTGAACAGAGATCCTTGGGGGCGCCCTTACAAGACGGTGCGGAATCAACTCCGCACCCGGGCCCCCCCGCTGACGCAGAGTCTCCGGCCTGAGCTCGTGGAGGACGTGGTGAGCGCTCTGTTCCCTTCGCGAGGGGAGCATCCTCCCCCGCCAATGGCTCCGCCATCCGCGATGCCGGAAGCGGACTATTCAGGAACCGATGACGACATTCCGGAGGTGACTGGGGTAGACCTGAGAGCGGCGGTACGTAGGCTGAGTGCCAAAAATACCGCCCCGGGACCCGATGGCTTGCCTGGCAAAGCCTGGGTCCTGGCCTCAGAGGCTCTTGGGCCCCGACTGGAGGGGTTCTTTAGCGCATGCATGGAGAGAGGCCAGTTCCCGCTTCGTTGGAAGACGGGGAAGCTGGTCCTCATCCAGAAGCCGGGGCGCCCGGCGGACTCGCCGTCCGCATTCCGGCCCATTGTGCTGCTCGACGAGGTGGGCAAGCTCTTTGAAAGAGTGATTGCAAACCGCCTCGCCGAGCACCTGGAGGGAATGGGTCCGGATCTTGCGGAACACCAGTTTGATTTCCGCAAGAGGCGCTCGACGGTGGACGCCATCATGCGCGTGAGAGCCCTCACGACGGGGGCTGCGGTCTCTCGGGGCGGTGTGGTCTTGGCGGTGTCTCTCGACATCGCCAACGCCTTTAACACTATGCCCTGGAGCTGCATTAGGGAGGCACTCCGGTATCACCGGGTGCCGACTTACCTTCGTCGTGTGGTCGGGGACTATTTGACAGACAGGGCTGTAATCTACCCTGGTCAAGACGGACAGTGGAACCGGCGAGAGATGTCGTGCGGTGTTCCACAGGGATCGGTTCTGGGGCCGCCCTTGTGGAACATCGGTTACGACTGGGTGCTGCGCGCCGACCTCCCTAGCGGCGTCAGCGTAGTCTGCTACGCGGACGATACGCTGGTGCTAGCTCAGGGTGGGTCGTACGAGGCGGCGGCCGACAGTTTGACACGCGGGGTTGCGATAGTCGTAGAGAGGATCCGGCAGCTGGGTCTCGAAGGTGGCGCTTCACAAGTCGGAGGCCATGGGCTTCCATGGACGTGGGAATGCGCTGCCGTCGGGATCCCAGTTAATGGTGGGAGGGGTTCCCATCGGCGTCGAGTGTACTTTGAAGTACCTAGGACTCGTCCTCGACAGCCGGTGGAACTTCGTGGAGCACTTCCGACGTTTGGCTCCCAGACTGGAGCGGGCCGGGGCTGCCTTTAGGTGGCTCTTGCCCAATCTGGGGGGGCCAAACGCCTCCTGCCGGAGGCTCTACGCGGGGATCGTGCGGTCCATGGCCCTTTACGGGGCACCGGTGTGGGCGCCTGCTTTGAGGAAGCGGGCCGCCCACTACCTGAACGTGCCCCAGAAGGTCATGGCCGTAAGAATGGTACGGGGGTACCGCACGATCTCCCGCGAAGCGGCGAACCTCCTTGCCGGATTGCCGCCGTGGGATCTGGAGGCGATAGTCCTCGCGCGCCTGCATCAATGGCGCGCGGAGGCGCTGCGCCGGGGGGTCACTCCGCTGCCGCGGCAAATTGCTGCGCGGCGGACAGACCTCCGGTGCGATCTCATGGCGACATGGAGACAGCGACTGTCGCAACCCCGTGCAGGGCACGCCACGATAGTGGCGGTAAGTCCCCTCTTTGAGGAGTGGCTTGAGAGGCGCCACGGCGCCCTCACCTTCCGTCTGACGCAGGTCCTCACCGGACACGGTTGTTTCGGGAGGTACCTGCACCGAATCAGGCGGGAGGAAACGCCCGGATGCCACCATTGTGAGGATCGGCCGGAGGACACGGTGGAGCACACAGTGGAGGTGTGCCCCGCTTGGGCGGAGCCCCGCCGTGTTCTCGTAGCGGCGATCGGCGGCGGCGACCTCTCGCGCCCGGCCCTGGTGCAAGCCATGGTCCGGGGCGAGGAGGAATGGGACGCCTCCTTCTGCGAAGCAGTGATGCTGGCGAAGGAGGTGGCGGAACGCGAGAGGGAGAGAACCTCTCGTCCCAGCCGCCGCGGGAGGCGCTCCGGGCGTCGGGGGTCCCGCGATGACCTCCGGCCACCGTAGACGCGGGCCTGTGGACGGTGAGTGACGGGCTAACTCGCCGTCCATCCGTCTCACGACGAAAACAGGCCGTGTCGACGGCGCGTTCGTGTTCCACGCGCGCCTCAAAGAGATGTCAGCAACATGGGAGGGGCCCGAAAGGGCCGACGCCTGTCGGGGCTGCGGGTAGTCCTCTGGTTATCGCGGCCTCGACATAGAGGGCGAAGAAGGAACATGGGTGGTTTTTAGTCAGTAGAAGTCTGACACTCCCTTTCGCTCTGCTTAAGAGCGGGAGGGGTTATTCGATGATTTTACACCCACCAAAAAAAAAAAAAAAAAAAAAAAAGGTATCCGATAATGTGTACTCTAACTCGGAGACCACTAGACACGATGATAAAGTGCTTAGTTAGCTTGGATCCAGGATCGCAACAGAACAGAACTTAGACGTGGCACTCGATGCAGGTAAGATAGATATTACTCGTACTCTAGGAGTGTGACTTGTTTTTCTTTTTCAACAAACGAGCATTCATGGAGATTCCTCCGTGTAAATAAACTACTTTTTCCGTCTCGCTGGTCTGCTAATACCCTTAATCTGTACCTATTCAGATTAGATTATAATACCGCTAATATGGAATGAGTATTTCATCGACAGCACTAATCAGTTCGCAAATTATAGAGTACTAGCTGTTGCCCGCGACGTTCGTCTATCTTCTATCTAAATATTAGTTCCCCTTTGAATCGGATTTAGTAAACAATCTCTAGAGTTATAACTTTACCCTGTCCTATAACATCGGCTATTTGCCGCCTCGCATATTATTTAAACGAACAAACATACTCTTCAGCTTTGTAATATTAAAGTATAGATTAACTTAGATTTAAACAAACACAAAAGGTATATAAACAGGATAGTACACTTGATTACTCCATATAACAATAATGCGTGCTTTGATATTATTTGGTCTTTCGCTGATAGTTTCAGTTTCCGCCTTCGTTGAAGTGCAAACTAACTATCATGACAGCGTCGGAATTCCTGAAGCGGAGAGGATATGGGCATTAGAACAGGAGTTAGCGAAGAATGAAGGCGCGGAACTTGACCCTCAAGATAACAGGATCGTTGGTGGCGTTTTAGCTCCCGCTAACGCACACCCTTACTTTGTGAGTATAATTTGATCCGTAACATAACATGAAATCACGACTGAAATCTCCGGAACGTAAGGCACCACAGCTGTAATCATGTCGACGGAGGATTCGTGTTACACGCGTGCATGTATACAGGGTGTAAATTTTTGCTGGGAAACGACTTTTTTTTTTGGTGTCATAAATCACGTTTTACTGTAAAACTCAATGTAGCACTATTATAAGATTGTGCTAGTGGGTAATTCAAATAGCAAACGGGTCATGGAAATAATTTAAGTAAAGTTTTAACCTGAAACACTAGTAAGTATTTACAAAAACAGCTGTGCAAAACTTGGAACTTTGACCCCCAATATCTCCGTAACTAGGGGGTTCCCAGGTATGGTCTAGAACCAAAAAATGATTGCAGTGGTGGTAAGAACAAGTGCCTTTCGTTTGCGTTAAGGGTACTTTTACACCCTTTATATTATACATATGTCAGTAGAATAGAAGGGGTCCACAAGGGCCCATTAACTGTTCGAAAAAGATAGAGATCAAAAAGGCACAGCTAATAGTACACCCCAAACACCAATTTTGTTTAAGTTCTATGTAATAGGGAGCGAAAAATTGATTAATTTTACAACGTGTATATGGTTTATAGGTCAAAGCGGCACCTTTATCTGATTCACCTTTCTTCTGCAGGCTGGGTTGTTGGTCAGTTTTACTCATACAGCTTCGAGATCAGTATGCGGTGCGTCGCTTCTGTCTGCCAGCCGACTGGTGACTGCAGCTCACTGTTGGTTCGACGGCGCAAGACAGGCGTGGCAGTTCGAAGTCATTCTTGGCACCAACCACTTGTACAGCGGTGGTCAACGCATTCCTACTAATCATGTGATCATGCACCCTCAGTATTTCGCTCCACTCCTTACGAATGATATCGCTATGATATACTTGCCCTGGAGCGCTAATATCAATGGTGAGTGATGAAGTAGTTTTTGTTTTGTGATATTTAAAAACATTGAAATTCTTCGCTAAGTTTATTTAGTCGGGTACTTCTACACATCTATGTATAAGTTTCTCATTAAACAGATATTTAAACTTATCTTGTACGCAGGTTGCAAAACTTGGGTTTGTTAAATCAGTGTGGTCACCATGACGCGTGACGTCGTAAAGCAGGATTATTTTAATCTTACTCCAGTGTGGGAAAGCAACAGAACTATCTATACAGGATGTCTAGCGCATTCTCTTTTCCACACTGTAAGAATCCTGTTTTAAGACTTCATGATAGGTTTTGTCTTCATCCCTTGAATCTAATCGATTGTTATAATACATCTGACTTTCTTGTGTTTGCAGCTCTCGTCAGCCCTATCAGACTTCCCCAGGGATCTGAACTGTGGAACCAGTTTGTAGGACAACAAGCCGTTGCTGCTGGCTTTGGCGCAACTAATGACCGTAAGTACAAATATATGTAGGTATAGTGTTAATCCCTTAGATTAATAGCGCGCTCTCAGCTTTTCTAATAATAATTTGCAATTTTGTGGCAATGTCAATGCTCTCAAGTTATCACGCACAATTATATTACAATTTAATTATAGCACTATTTTTGCCAGTCAGTCAATCTATCTTTTAAGTCATACGATGACTGATAAAGATGAAAGATGCAAGTGATAAAAATCCTCTCTTTTTTATTGCAGAGTCCCTGGTGGCTTCGACTGTGGTGAGCCACGTGTCTCTGCAGGTGATCAGCCAAACCCAGTGCGATGTGTTTACTCCTGGCTATGTGACTTTCAGTACGATCTGTACCAGTGGTACTGGAGGCGTTGGAATTTGTGGTGGGGACTCCGGTGGCCCTCTTGTTACCTATGGCAACGATGGACAACCTTTCTTGGTGAGCTATTGATTTTAATTATTCTTTTATATTTATTTCCGTTTTGTTTTTCGGTCACTTTGCTTGATTCCTTGTGTCGTTCTGTTCTGCTGTGGTCTAATTTGACTTTAGAAGATAAATATCCGTTTGCGTACTTATGTACATAAACTTTTGCCGTTCCGTTTGCGTTTCTTCTTGTGTATGCTGTATATATATAGAGGCAAAAATATATGTTGTGCCTACCTACTCAACAGCAGGCTAGCTCACTGAGGACTCGGTGAAGGCTCTGCCAAGAGTTTTTATTTTGCATTTCAATTTACTTTGCAATTTTATTGAATGAAGTTATTATTGTTTCCAGATCGGTGTCAGCTCCTTCTCTGCCTACAGAGCTTGCCAACGCGGCCACCCTTCAGGTTTCGCCCGAGTCACCAGCTTCAACAGTTTCATCAGTCAACACATGTAAACAATACAATATTGTACGAAGACTGTCTCAAAATAAAGTTAATTTGTAAATGTTTTAAAGGAAACACGTAGAACACGTACATGAAACTAATATCTTCCGAATAAGTTAATTCAATTTTTTTCCCTCGAATCAAATTCCATATAGACATCATGTAGTGAGGTGGGATAAGACGCATGTGACTAAAAGAGTGATGGTTTTTAATGATGATACATCCAGACAGAAGTCTAAATTCAAGATAAAGGTACTAGATGTTTAATTCAAGCACAAGCATTAGGTTGCTTAGCTTGGGACTAGATGGCGTTGTGTGAAATGTCCAAGGATATTTATTTATTTATTTATTTATTAATTAACGAATCGAGTTTGAAACATAATACTGCGCTCCAAAGCAATAGTAGCTGAAAAGGCTGGGCAGGACATGTCTAATGCATGCCGCCGGATAAACTACGGGCCAAAATAACAGGGACCTGGTGCCCTGACACAGTGTGGCAGTCGGGGCAGGTCACGAAGGAGATGGCGGGATAATGGAGAGGTTGCGTCAAATCTGAATGGAGGACGTGTCGGTTCAAAAGAAATGGAAGGAGTGGAGGGAGGCCTTTGCTCAGGAGTGAAAGATAAAAGATTGGTCGCCGTGACCGAAAATGGTCAGGAGGACTATAGGTAGTTGCTATTACATACCATTACCACTATCCATGTCGATCTGAATGCCTATATAATATCTACCTCATATCAGGTGCCAGATCAATATTGATTACCCCACTAGTCCAGTGATTGTCATTACATATTTTTTTATTTGTGTATTGTAATTGGGTTTTCTCAGTTACACTTAACAAATATAAAGTTACGAACAGACGAGCGGCACTAGACACAAATCGTCACACGATAGTCTTTTATTTCCGTTTGGTATAAGTAGGTACAGTATAGTAACATAGGGTAAGGACAGGAACGACAGGAAGATGATGATTATGTGTCTGGACTTGATAAAGAAGGTTCTCTGTAAAGATTTGTCTGTTAATTTGGTATAGGTACTAAATCAAATACAAAAATAAATTCAATAAGGGCCAAAATCAGGCAGTATAGCGATTTTAAGATCTTCGAATTAAGGATACATTTTTCTATAAAAGTCAAAAGCGGTAGGTAGTTAACTTCGTCGAGAACTGTCTTCACGACGAGCACAAAATTGCTGCTAACATATAACTTCTGCTGAACACAACTGCGGGACGGTTTGCAATGTTTCAAAATCCTGCTGGAGGAAAAGCTTATGCAATTGAAGGCAATTTGCTCCACGTGTCATTTCGGTTCCGCTAGTCTGGTAACACCTTTAGGCTTAATTTCGATTAGATTAAATACTCGTAAGGAAACACTGGCAGGGAGTACTCGCGATAGTATAACTAATCAGACAATCAGTTTATAAATTACAAAGGATTAACTAAGATTTTATAGTCCAGTTGGGTGTATAAACAGTTTCATATGATTTATTTCTCTCTCATAAAGATTTTTAGAAATAATGCGTGCTTTGTTATTATTCGGTCTCTCGTTGGTTGTTTCTGCTTCTTGATTTGATTGTTTGGTAGAAATACAGACTTACTACCATGACAATATCGGAATTCCTCTGGCTAAGAAGATATTTGAAGAAGAAGCAATTTTAGCGAGCAACGATTTGGGCAAAGATCCTGAAGATAATCGAATTGACGCATTGACTTTATTTCAAACTAGACTAGCTTTTGCCCGCAGCTTCGCCCGTATGGATGTCGGAAATATAAAAAAAAATACGATTTTTCATACAAACTTTAATTACAATTTACTGCTTGCATGAACGTAAGTCGAAAATATACATTGCGGCCGTCAGTGATTTTTATACGTTTCGTAGTAGGTAACGCTTTGAAGAGCTCGTGGCTATAAAGGGTGTAAAAGTACCCTTAACGCAAACGAAGGGCACTTGTTCTCCCCGCTACTACGATATTTTGTTTTGTTCTAGACCATACCCAAACCCCCTAGTTACGGAGATATTGGGGGTCAAAGTTCGAAATTTTGCACAGCTGTTTTTGTAAATATTAGTTTTTCAGGTTGTAACTTGACTTAAATTACCTCCATGACCCTTTTGCTATTCAAAGCAGCCACTAGCACAATGGAGTGCTACATTGAGTTTTATGTCATACATGAATTTTTTCCCAAAAAAAAGTAATTTCCCAGAAAACATCTTTGCGTAGGGGTACTTAGTTTGATGTACAGAATACTTGGTTGACGTATGTGTGAAATGTTGATTTACACCCTGTATAATAACAGCCGGTCGGATCGATCTGCGGGTTTAGCCGCGCTCGCCTAGGTTGGTCCGTGGATTGGTGACCCATTGCTTACCGAGTTTTCTCCGGGCCTCTGAAAGCACGCCATAAATATTATATAGAATTTTGGCAGTCGTTACAAGTAGTTAGTTAAAAGAAAAAGTCTGAAAGTCTGTCGACCAGTCTCACCGAAAGGTATCATCGAAGTGGAGGTCAGGTAGGCAGACTCTTCATGTAAAATAAAGGTATCCTGCTGCATCCGGTCCAACATAGTTGGGAAAACGTTAAGCGGATGATGATCAGTAGGCATGCTGTGGCAAAGCCAAACCAAAGGCAACTTACTCTACCTAATTTATGTTCCTGTACCAGGCTGGAATTTTGATCCATTTTTGGGGCACCACTACCTAATCGCTCAGTTTGTGGCGCCTCGCTTCTGTCTGCTAACCGTCTGGTGACTGCAGCGCACTGCTGGTTCGATGGCCAGAGGGAGGTGACAACATTTCATATTTTTAACTTGTGAGTATTATTAGGTAATATAAAAGCAAATCCATATTTTTTTGTTTTTCGAAATTGTGTACTTTTCATTCATAATTTTATGTTTCAAATTCGGCGCGTTCTAAAAAGACGTAAGCGCCAAATGACGTCATTCTTACGGTGGAATGGAGATATAACCTTTGCTTTACTGTGACACGACAAAAAAAAATTGAAAAGTGTCACACTTGTCTTGTCGTTGTCACTTTGGCAGCTTGTCATACTGGTACAAAACAATATTTTGGTTCCTTTATTGGCGTATATGTTTCTTTGGGATCCATTTAATTGGGGAAATATCAATCAAAAGTTGATAATACTAACAGTAAGCGTGTCGAGTTTGAAAAATAAATTGTTCAATTTTATGAAAAATGTACTTCAGTGACATTCAACATTGACAAATTGACGTCTTGTTTGACATTATTGTTTTCATACAAAATATTGAATGCTTAGGCAAAGATAACTACATCATTCTGCCGTATATATGACGTCATCACATGTTTTTTGGATTTCATTTTTTTTCTCAGAAATAAAGGAATCTAAAAATAAATAAAATACATGTTACTCAGGATACGAAAATAAAGAAATGGTATTTTTATTTTAAGGTGGTGTCAGTTCTGAAATGTTGTGAATTGGAAGTTATTCTTGGCTCCAACTTCTTGAGCAGCGGTGGTGAACGTATCATGACCAACCACGTCGTTATGCACCCTAATTATTATCCTCGATTCCTGACACATGACATCGCTATGATATATTTGCCTAGAAACGCTATGATCAATAATTGTGAGTACTATTTATATTGTTTTATTTCGTGTTTGTAAAGTTTGAACATTAAAAAAAATTTGAAAAAAAAAAAAAATAATTATTACCTATTATATTAAATATTTTTTCGGAAATTTGGTGCATTTTTGCAAAACGTTTTTGGTTGTTAGCTACCTAAAATACTACAAAACTGACGTCCTGGTTGATTTCTAATGAGCTATGGAGTATTACATAGTTACGAGTATTGATAGAAAACAATATGTTTTTTGGAGTCCCCCCACATCTTGAACATGTCAATTTACATAACATTAACATTTTTTTTAGTCAACGTCAGACCTATCAGACTGCCAAGTAACTCCGAAGCATGCTGCCGGTTTTGGCAAAACTAGCGACCGTGAGTACCTAAGCAAGTTCACCATATACTTTGATATTTTAGGGACAGGGAACTGTGAGCATTTATAATTAACACCTGACTCATCTCTGTACAAACTTTTGTTACGTAACTTGAAATACCAAATCAATCGTTTTAGAATTTGAAAGACATGACTAATACCTGTAAAGTGTGTGTGTGGTCAAAAACACAAAAAAAAAACATCAAAATCGGTCCAGCCGTTTAGTTAGTAATAAACACACGCTCAGAAGAATTAAGTAAGTAGTGCAAGCTTTAGCCTATATTCAGCTGTGAATGCCCAGTAGTTCCTATGGTAATACATTTCTTTTTTAAATTTACATTTTTATTGTAATCTCCTTTTAAAACCCTTCCTTTTCATAAAACAGGGGTTATGAGAGAACAAAAAAATGGACATACATACATACAGGTCAAACACACGCTCCTTTTGGGCTTCGCCGCAGTCGGGTAAAACCGTTATTTGAAAGTTTTTATTTTAATAGAAAATTGTAGGTTTTTTAATTTCACTAGTAGTGTAACTTGGACAACACTAGTTAGGTATAAATGGTGTGGAAAAATCAGTGGTGTGACAAACGAGAATAAAATTCCTGTTAGTCACACTGGTGTGACAATCTGGTGTGACTACGAGTCGGCAATGGAAAAAATATGTGTCCAACAGTTTTTGGAAATATACACACATCAACACGGTCTAGGGATATTTTTAAAAAAGCGAATTACTATCAATGTGTTAATTATTTATATGACATGTTTATTTTTAAAAGACACGTTATTTAATATTCTACCATTTTTTAATAATGGTTAAGGTACTTCGATTAAAATTTCAGGATTTTATGGAAAAAAATGAAGCATAGACGGAAACCGTATACGAATTAACTTTTAATTTGTGAGTGAAAAACTGAAAAAAATAGAAAAATCATTTAATTTGTGTTTATAAACTTGAAGTTAGTAGTCTGAGAAAGCGCCCATGATGTTCATAACACATCGGCAACGATTTGGCATGCTCAGAACAAGGTTGTCAATGTCTTGCTGCGGAATATTGTCCCATGTCCCTCTGAGGTGCGCAAAAAGTTGATCTTCTGTAGCCAGATTTTCAGGAACTTCCTTCAGAGCTCTTCTTTGCAGCATATTCCACGCATGCTCAATGGGATTTAGATCTGGCGATTGAGCAGGCCAGTCTAAGGCCCTAACATTGTGTGTATGCAACCAAGCTGCTACCGTTCTCGCCATGTGTGCCCGGGCATTGTCGTGCATGACCAGGAAATCTTGCCCCATTTGTGTTCTGTGGGGCAAGATTACGGGCCCCAGCACCTGTTGGACGTATCGTTCTGCCGTCATATTGCCCCGCACCCAAACGAGATCCGTCCGTCCTCCAAGACGAATTCCTGCCCAAACCATAATTGTTCCTCCTTGGTATGGGTGAACTTCCTGAGGGTTCTGAAGACGGCTCCATCGTCCAGGAACTCGCCAAACACGCGTCCTTCGTGAATCTGGATGGAAGCCGAACCTGGATTCATCCGTGAACAGCAAATTGGACCATTGCTCACGGCCCCAGTCCACGTGGTTCCGAACCCATTCTAATCGTCGTCCACGATTGCCTCTCCGTAAAGGTGGGACCCGGAGTGGTCTACGAGAGCGTAGATTGCTTTCATGCAGTCGCCTTCTTACAGTTTGGTCACTCACAAGCACTTGGTGTTCCACTCGCAGCCTTTGGACCAATTGAGTCGCCGTTGCATTTGCATGGTTGAGATCGCGCAGTAATTTGCAAAAATCGGTCTTGTCTGGGGGTAGTGATGCGACTTGGCCCCCAGTGCCTCTCCGCTACTTCACCTGTGGCACGATAGCGTGTCCACAATCTTGAAATTACATTTTGGTGGGTCCATAAGGCCTCAGCAACATTACGCTGAACAGACCCAGCTTCCAGCATTCCCACAGCTCGTAACATCTCCGTCAAATGTTGGCGTTGCATGGCTACAATACCTCAATTTTAACTTTATCTTTCGTTTAAAAATAAAAAAAAAAACTGTAACTAAACGTAATTCGTATTGTTTTCTAAATTTCGCACAAATGAATATTCCCTCTCCTACACATCAAGACATTTTTATGCCACCGAAACAAAAGAATTTTCAAAAATTTGAATTTGGAATTAGTCTGAGATAAATTACAAACAAATCGGTGTAAAAGATTCCAATGCGGCCAGTACTTTTCGAGTTATTTAATTGAGTATGAAATATCCCTAGACCGTGTTGATGTGTGTACATATATGATGGACTACTTCCATTTTTTTGTGAACTACCCTATTGAGCCTACTCTTGATCACAATCTTGTCCTGAGATCAGAGATGAGGCCAACGATGGAACGAGCTAACGCAAATAAGCCCATTAACTCGCGAATTAAATAATTAGATTGAATGATGATTAACCTACTTAACTTTTCGGATCGGAGTTAGCTCCTTCGCTATCAAAGTCAAAGTCAAAGTCAAAGTCAACATATTTTATTTCACATAGGCCTACATGGGCACTTGTAAAACGTCGACATAAAAAAGGGGCACGGTTCGGTGCATTGGTCGATTCCTAAGGAGAAGAACCGGCAAGCAACTCCAAAGGTTACTCTTTTAATCTTTTAAAATGGTTTTAAATGGTTAACAATAAGTTTAAGGTCAGGGACACACACATGAGGGACACACATGAGGGCTATGCAGATTAGTGTCTGAGATGGTCTTTTGAAGAAAGCACCACACAGATTTGAGTGGACCCGTCCAGTCAGTGCAAGCATTTGTCAGTTATTGTCGAGCTCGACTTTTAACTCATGAGCTCGACGTCACGAGGAACAATACCAAGGAAAGGACATTTGGGTAGGTCGCTTATAGTACTCAAACTGCCAGACAATCGTTAAAATTAAAGAAAGACCCACATAGTCCTCATATTCACAAAATAAACATAATAAAATATTTATCATATTAAATAGGTCAAGTTATTACATGTCAAAAAAAAAAAACACAAAACTAAATCAAAAACAAAAAAAAAATGAAAATATTTAACAAGTAAATATTGGTCAAAAAATAATATCATACTTGAAAAAGTAAACAATGTCATTGTGTATAAAGAAAATTAATAAAATGTCAAATTGTAAAAGGAAATAAAATATCTATATAAAAAAAACAATTCAAATTGGAGCAGTTCAATCCCAAGCTTTTTTGTCCTCTATATAATCTTTAACAGCATAAAAAGCTTTCTGGCAAAGTTTACGTTTTATAAAAGATTTAAATTTATTAAGGCTTACATTTTGAATGTGGCTTGGTAGTTTATTATAAAAGCGAATACATTGGCATCTAAATGATCCACCTATTTTCTTGAGCCTTGTTGTGGGTACAATATACTTATGTCTATTTCTTGTATTTATATTGTGAATATCACTATATTTCTTAAACAGCTTTATATTTTTGTGAGCATACAAAAGATTTTCATAAATATACTGAGAAGGAACAGTCATTACATTAATTTCCTTAAATTTTTCTCTGAGAGAGTGTCTCGGACTCAATTTATAAATGGATCTAACCGCCCGTTTTTGCAAAACAAAGATGGTCTGTATATCAGCGGCATTCCCCCACAATAGAATGCCGTACGACATTACGCTATGAAAATAACTGAAGTACACTAATCGGGCTGTCTCTACATCGGTTAAATTACGAATTTTTCTAACTGCGTATGCTGCAGAGCTCAGCTTTTTCGACAGTTTATCTATATGAGGCCCCCACTGAAGCTTAGCGTCTAAAGTTAAGACCAAGAACACCGTGCTATCTTCAGGATTCAACTCTTCGCCCTTTACCAACACACAAGTTTTCACCTGCCTAACGTGAGGTAGTGTAAACTTAATCCATTTGGTTTTTTTTTCATTAAGCAGCAAATTATTAGCGTTAAACCAATGCACTACGTTCGAAATCGCGCTATTTACGTCGTCTACAACGGGTTGTTGTCGTTTAAGTTTAAACAAAAGCGAAGTGTCATCCGCAAATAACACTATATCGTGGTTATCCTTTATGAGGTGAGGCAAATCATTAATATAAATAAGAAACAAGAAAGGGCTAAGAATCGAGCCCTGTGGGACTCCCATTATTACACTAGATCCGGGAGATCTTTCTCCGTTGATGTCAACTCTTTGGACCCTATCACTCAGGTATGAGATAAGAAGATCCAGAGCGCTGTTTCGTATTCCGTAGTGGCGGAGTTTCCTGATTAAGGTCTCATGAAGGACGCAATCAAATGCCTTGGACAAATCGCAAAAAATGCCCAAAGCATCGCATTTATGACTGACCTGTTGGTCTAGTGGTTAGTGACCCTAACTGCTATGCCGGAGGTCGTGGGTTCGATTCCCACCCAGGACAAATGTTTGTGTGATGAGCACGATCATTTGTTCTGTGTCTGGGTGTAATTTATCTATAATATGTATGTATTTAGAAATATATAAGTATGTTTATCAGTTGTCTAGTACCCATAACACAAGCTCTGCTTAGCTTGGGACTAGATGGCGTTGTGTGATAGTTGTGGAATATTATTATTATTATTATTATTTATCTTCCCATGCACTATAAATATGTCCTAAAAGTTCGACACCGGCATCGGTAGTTGAGCGACCCTTCGTAAAACCGAACTGTTTGCTATGTAATAATTTATGTTTATTAAAAAAATCTTTGCAATTGGTCTAAAATTAATTTCTCAAAAACTTTACTAAAAGTAGGCAGTACTGAAATAGGTCTATAATTTGTGGGGTCTGATGTACTACCTGCCTTGAATAAAGGAATAATTTTACTAATTTTCATAAGGCCAGGAAACTCTCCACAATCAATACAATTATTAAAAATAGAAGCTAAGGTAGGTGCCACAATATCAATAATAGACTTGGCAACTTCTACAGAATTACCCCACAGATCCGCAGTCTTCTTAACATTTAAGGTTTGAAATGTTTTTAATATATCTCTACATGTGACATGTTCAAAATGAAATTCTGAGTCGCAAGCTTTAACATTTTCCTTTAGCAAAGATTCGGCAACAGTAGGTGACGAGTTTAGGGATTTTGTCGTTGAAACGGAAATGTCAGAAAAGAAACTTTCAAAAGCCGCAGCGACATCCGCATCTGATTTAATTACTTTGTCATTAATTGTTAAGCTGTAGTCATAACTACGTTTACTAGACTTTCCCGTATCACCAATGGTTGTCAAAGACAACTCCCCTCAGGCTTCGCACGTGTCACCACCTACCTGAGTTTCATCAATCAACACATGTAATTAACATTATTTACTAAAACTGGACATTATGTATGAAACTGATTAAAATAATTACGATAATTTAACCTCTTTTGAAATTGTTTTTTTGCTATAAACCATACCTTCCCGAGCCTTTTAGTAACGTAACGTAATTTTAGAAATGCGGGGGTAAATCGAAACAACACTTACTCGAGAGGTATTTTATATTTTTACATTGAATTAATATGGTATTTTGCCAAAAACGTATATTAATTAAAAAGTAAAATAAGCAAATAAAACTGGTCCATGAAGGTATGATATAATGAAAGGCGACCTTCTTATCTCACTGAAATGCGAGCTTGTCGACATGTATAGGACCTGCCTATCCTAACCTATGGCGCTCAGACTTGGTCTTAGACCGAAACTCAGAAGTCCAAAGTCAACGTTTGCCAAAGAGCGATGGAACGTACGTAGCATTCTCAAGATAAGACTCTCGAATTAGATCTAATGCGCATTAACACCTAAATACGGTCTGACGGGCATCGCCGATGTTGGCGTTAAATCTGCCAGGTTAAAATGGGACTGGGCGGGTCACGTTTCTAGGATGTAGCCGGACAGATGGGCGAAGATAGTCACAGATAGTAGCAACGCTTTGCTATTCACCCCGACTTTCAACCACGCGGTTATTATGGAGCGGCTACCCCACGGCCACCGAGACATAGCTTCCAAACCGCGCTACTAGATGGTGTTGTACCGATAACGCGCATTCCTACATCGCGGTGTTAAGATTCTCCGAGACCGAATGACTACCCTCGGTTCACCCAGATCGAATCAGACCTTACTTCATAGGATCATTTCTATAGTAAGCTCTTCTCGAGACTTTCACACTATGAGAGTCCTCATAAGTCACGTTGATGAGATGTGGCGCTTTACTCTGAACGTGAGGCGGGCGATATAGATAGCTCAAATCAGCCCTCGATGATCGTTCACTCCTCTATTATACTGAGGACCGTGGGTACTGTCGCTGTCTTAATCTCACTCACTATCCCACTTCCCACTTACTATCCCACTTATTAACACTTCGACCAACTGAACCAACGACATTTGGTCCGAGGTCGGTTAGGCCAGATAATATGTAGTATATCATTTGTATTTAAAAACAGACACTTCTCGCAATGAAACTAATAGTCAAGTAAATTGTAGATCAACAAAAACCGGCCAAGTGCATGTCAGACCACGCACAACAACCAGATTTTAAGTGGTATATAATTTGTATTTAAAAACAGGCACTTCTCGCAATCAAACTAATAGTCGAGTAAATTATTGATCAACAAAAACCGGCCAAGTGCTTGTCAGACTACGCACAATGTAGAGTTCCGTAGTTATTCGCAAATTTCCGCATATTTTTTTTATCCAGTGGCACTCGCGCCATCAAGACAAATCTAACGATGTACTTATATTTTATTCAAATCCCTTCATCCGTTTAGGAGTTATGAGGGAACAAAGAAAAGGACATACATACACACACGCCAAACACATAACCCTCCTTTTGGCCTCGCCCGCAGTCGGGTAAAAATAGTAAGTAGTATTTTAATAATTCAAAGGCATGCGAACTATCCTTAGAAAAAATTTAGCAAAGGGAATGTTCAGTTAATTAAAACTGTAGAGTTTAATTAACTGAACATTCCCTTTGCTAAAATTTTCCTTAATTAAATAAGGATAGTTTGGATTGGATACGTTCGGTTTCTGCGGTTTCAACAAACAACGCAATTTAGACACTCGGTAAACAGGTAGGTGAAGTGAGATGATATAATAACTACACGACGGTTTTTTGTAAGTAATTTATTACCTACGTAAAGCAATCTTCTAAGTATACATACAAGTTACGAATACATTATGTGTAGCAAACTTTACGCAAGCTAAACGACTCTATCATAATAAATGTTACACACATATTTTCTCTCTATGGAGCTATAGAAACACGTGCGAAAATTACCTACAGGAAAACTACTGAGTAAAACTCTTTTCTATTTTAGAAGGCATCGTAGTTGACTAAATATCGACGGCACGGTTGGCGCAGTGGCTCAAGCAATGCTGCGCTGCGTGTCGCGGGTTCGATTCCCGCACGGATCAAATATTTGTATGACCTACAGATAGTTGTTCCGGGTCTGGGTATTTGTGTATGTGAGTTTAAATGTTTGTGAACGCACCCACGATACAGGAGAAATTCCAAGTGTTGGGCAACGTTTTTAAAAAAAAAGAAAGAAGAAGAATATCCTGTTTACAGAAAGCCAATATTACTAAATGCAAGTGATTAGTTAACGTATCGAACGCCAACACTGTAAGACATTGTTTCACTGCACTGACTTGAATCAATCACGTGGCTGCACATGCACGTTCATTCTAATATCACATCTAAAATAATAATGCAAACCTTTTCCTAGTAGACGAACATCGGATCACAATTGATGACGGCACGGTTGGCGCAGTGGATGAGCAATTGGACTGCTGCGCTGCGTGTCGCGGGTTCGATCCCCGCACGGAACAAATGTTTGTATGGCCTACAGATAGTTGTTTCGGGTCTGGGTATTTGTGTATGTGAGTTTAAATGTTTGTGAACGCACCCACGATACAGGAAAAATTTCTAGAGTGGCAACGTTAAAAAAAAAATGAAACAACAATCAGTCAACTACACACATCAAAAGTGTCTAGGGATCAACATATATTTTTGCAATAACTTTTCTCCTGATTGATATTAATTAAAATTTTCTTTAAGGATTCATCAAATAAAGTGTTTTCGTTTGTCACAGTAACGATAAACCAAGTCACCTTTGCATTAATAAAGAAAGCCATTTTCCTAATAAAGGGATTTTTGACATTTGAACCACTAACATTAAAGTTCGAAAAAAAGACTGAAATAACAGTTTTCTTTAAAATTTTATTAGGTAACTTAAACAATTAATAATCCGTGTTTCTACCGCGAACACTAACAACACAAGAACATCGGTTTGGCATACTCAAAATGAGTTCATCCAAATCACGCTGTGGAATGGCCGCCCATGTTCGTTGCAACAACAAAAAAAGGTCTTCTTGCGACTGGATACCCTCCATATTCGGCAGAGCTCTTCTCTGTAGCATATCCCATGCATGCTCAATCGGGTTCAAGTCTGGCGACTGAGCAGGCCAGGGCAGGACATTGATGTTAGCTGCGGCGAGAGTCTGTCTTACAACTCTTGCGGTGTGCGGTCGTGCATTATCATGCATTAACTGAAATAAGGGACAGATTTGCACTTGTAGAGGAACGATGACGTCTGATACAATCGTCTCAGCATAAATTTGAGCGTTGAGGTTGCCTCTGATCCAAATCAACTCAGTTCTTCCGCCGATCCAAATACCCGCCCATACCATGATGGTTCCACCACTATAAGGATGGACTTCCTGGCAGGATTTTAATCGCTGTTGGCGTCCAGGGGTTCTCCAGTGTCGTATACGTCTTGTATCCGGTCTCATACCAAAACGAGACTCATCAGAAAAGCACACGAAACGCCATTGTTCTTCTGCCCAATTTCTGTGTTCAAGAGCCCATTGATATCGAATCCCACGATTGTGCATTGCTATAGGTGGTACCCGTAGCGGTCTTCGGGAATGAAGGTTCACTTCATGCAAGCGGTTTCTGACTGTTTGGTCGCTAATTAAGTTCCCTGAAGAGTGATGAAGCCTCACGGCTAACATCATGGCGGTTATTGTTGGAGCTCTTCGAGTTAAGATTTGAATGTATCGGTCTTGTCTCCGTGTGGTGCAGCGATACCGTCCTCCATGGCGCTCAGCCACGGTACCAGTGCTTCGGTAACGTGTCCAAAGTCGACTGATAACACTCTGACTTGTATTCAGAGCTAAAGCCACAGTACGTTGCCGGGAACCAGCTTCTATCATTCCCACGGCTCTGAGCATTTCTTCCCTGCTTAAATGACGTCGCCGCTCCATAATAACGTTGGTTTTAATCAGTAGTAGGGAAACAGTAGCACTAATAATGTCTTCAATGCGTTGTATGTTTTTATAGGGAAAATATTGACAGCTGATTTTCATCTTTTACTCGAATTTGATTCACAGTTCCTGATTTAAATTATGAAATGCACCAAAAAGGATCCATATAAATTTATAAAATCATAAATTTATTACAAAGCCACATCTCAATCTCAAGAAATCCGCATAAAAATGCTTGATCCCTAGACACTTTTGATGTGTGTATTTCGGCAATAATTTGATTGCCTAACTTCTTCTCCGTTCAATCGCCTTTTCGTCCTAATGGTTCTAGTCCAAGGATATTCAGTCAGCTGCGTGCTCTTACTCGCTATGTTATGAGAACCTTCAAATTGTAATCTTAAAAAGTTAACGTAAGATCTAAAATGGCAAAATTTCAAAACTTATAAAAAGTCAGTGTTGATGACCTTATCCCAATTAATTTGATGTACTCTGTTGAGAATTTTAAATCAGACAAAACTAATCAATATTAGTACGAGCAGTACGAGTATTAGAGGGGCTGCTAACTTCACGTTTTTTTTTGTTTCGGTGGAGGGGTCGAACGGGCACTGAATTTAAGGAGAAACTCTTTGGGTAAATACTCGGCCACTTTTCCAACAATTTTTACTGTTTCCTCAGTCCAGTCCTCGAGTTGTCCAAATGCCAGTTCCTGAACAGCCAACGCTGCGAATGCAGACATCGCTTCGCTATTACAGTTCTCCAGCTTACCGATCAGTAAGGACGTTTCCTTATAGGATGATGGATGAATTCTCATAATGATGGTTCTGTTGAACGCACAAAGTATTTGTCGAATAGCAGTCAGATCGTAGAACGTGTAATCCTCTGGTTCTTTTGCCGCAAAATCTTTAAGCACTCGTGTTGCAAGAGCTGAAAGTTGCTCCTCGTTTAAGTTATAGTTCAGTCCAAAGTTTTGAACAACGTCGATATCCCCTAGCGTTATGTTTTCATAGTCTTCTGGGGTTATAGCAATAGTAATCCAATGAAGAATTCCAAGTATCTCGTCAGGAATATTACCGATGCCTTCATGATATTTTATGATTGACTTCCAAACAAAGTCTGCTTCAGGCAGCGGTAATTGGTCTCTCCCGAGCTGAAGCACACACTGCACGACGTCCTTCGGTTGCATTGATTCCAAGTCCGCCCCCGACAGTTTACTTTCTGGCGGCAGCTCTAGGTATTCATCACATGTAATACTCCGCACTGTTGCGATTTTCAAAAATATCAAACATATTATAACTTGCATTTTGTTAATTATAATCGTCGAAGTTCTCATGCCGTTCTTACAGCAACAACTGTGCTTCTGAAATGACTCATTTTACGTGGTTCAGACTTAAATTTTGGGTAACATTATCTATTGATGTTTCAATTACGACCTTACTGCTACCATGATCGACCTTCATTTAAATAAAGCCTTGCTCTTTCACGGTTTAATTAACGTGTAGTTCTACACGTCAGTGGGCTTCTAGACTTGAATAGTTTAGTAGTTCCAGGTAGCCACGGAGTGATTCAATTATAACAAGGTTTGACCTTAATAACAAAATGAACGCTTTATTGATGATTGCTTTCTAACTGTAAACTTAAAAAAAAGGAAAAACTTCTTGAAATTAAAATTATATTTGAGAGTCCTTAACCACAATATACTTTTCAAAATTGTCTAAACGTGGCAAAATATTTGTTTAGGTCTAGATAGATATTAGAACCGGTTCACACATGAAGGTTCCTAGTCAGGAATTAACATATTATTATTCTCCTACATCTAATCACACACACGTTTTACCAAATGTTTCTTGAACATTATATAAATGTCACTGCTAAAACTAATATACAGTTTTTATTACATGTGAATCGGTGCATAAACTACAGAGATATCCCATTTTGAAAGAACAATGGCAGCCGCCCATACATTAATTTAGCTGATGTAAAATACCGTCGTCTTTAAATGAAAAATATCTTGTTTAACTCGCCGTCAACTTCTGAATTAGTCTGCGCAAGAATTTTGGTTCGAGAAGGCCGAGAATAATAGAAATTCAGTGATGAACTTTTGTAGGTTATGTCTATGGTAACAACATTGCATTAGTATTTCTACTTTCCTTACCCAGTTTTTGCAGCATGCAATGTTTTTTAAAAGGTAGGTAATCCCAGTGGTTATAAATACTCTTTGGCACGCCTTACTATAGGTATACAATTGGTATCATGTACACAGGGCGGCTCATCAAGCTTTACATTTCCAGTATAACGTGGCTTCGATTTGTATATATTTTCTGTACAATGAGAGATCAACAAAAAAAGCGCAAGCGCATAAGCGTCTGTGACACTGACGTAATCAACCATTGTCAAACACAATTATTTGTAACTAAGTATTAGTATTTTTACCAGTCATTAATTGAAAGTAATTTATTTATTTTTATAGTACAAAGGTTTTACCTCCCAGCAAGGAACGCTTCCACTTAGAAATAAACAGTATTGTTACTTAATTTACTCAGTTTCATTACTATAACAAATTAAAACTGAATAAAACACAATAATGCTGAGTTTACTGTCACTAGGCAGAATAAATATAAAATGGCAACACTCGAGGTCAATGAAAAAATCAATTAACTTTTCATTTAAAATATTTTTTTTATCCGGCCCTAACTAGTTAATGTGATACTTTGAAAAAACGTAAAAAATAATGGAACTGCCTTCGTATATAAGTCACTTTTAGACGCTCAAAATAAATTCAGCTAAGATTTCGCCATTGTCCATTTCAGTTCTCACGAAAGTTACCAAAGACATATTTTCACCAAGCAAAATATGGTTTTAAATCCTTATATTTTCACAAATTTCCTTTAAATTGTTATAAAAAAAAGTAGAATTCAGTCAAAAAAGTATCGGGAACGGACGATTGTATAAAGTTCCACATTCAATTTTTTTATGTTGTTGTTAGATTGGCACAACTGTTTCCCATTTTGGCGCGAAGTTTGAGTTGCATCCGTTATTTATAATACCGTGCTGTTTTCAGATAAATCATATCTAGTGTGTATAGCTAATTTCATTATGGTCAAAAACATCGAACAAAGGTTCGATGTTTTTGTCCATAGTGAAATTGTTTTTTAATTTTTTTTTTTACTTACCTTTGGCTACACTCTGCGCACTATACGCTACGCGCCAGATGCGACACTCTACATGCTACGCGCTAAGTACATGTTACACGCTACATACTACACGCTACATGCTAAGCGCTACATGCTACACGCCACCTGCTACATGATACACGCTAAATACTACGCACTACATGCTACAGGCTGCATGTTACGCGCTACATGCTACGCGCTACATGCCACACGCTTCACGCTACACGCCACATGCTACACGCTACATGCTACACGCTACATGTTACACGCTACATGCTATTCGCTACATGCTACACGCTACATGCAACACGCTACATGCAATACGCTACATGCTACACGCTACATGCAGCACAGTTCAGAACACTATTTTATTTCTGGCCTACATATACATATTATTATATGAAGGTTATGGCTAATTGTAAACTGTTCTTATAGATTAGTGACGTGATCATGCGTCCACGATGCCATCCAGGTTATTTTTCTACCTTGATGGCTACAGGCTCGGAGCTAATTTTGGACAATTAGATACCTATTATTTTCTTATTTTATTTTATTTATCAAGTGCTACATTGGCAATAGTGCGGAAAACACGACTTTTGTTTTTACACGCAGTAACATAGAAACAGAAAAGTAAAAACAAGCAAATAACTTAAATAATTTGAAACTATACATCTACCGTAATGATTGGTTTCCATAACGAGTTTGTTTCCGAAGTAATGATATAGTTATGATTCTGACTGTGTGATGATATTTAAACAAGAAAGAATGTGTCTGGTGACATGACGAATAAAAGTGAAAGCGAGAAGTATGGAAGAAGAAGACATTCTGCACCGACCCATATACATTGGGAAGGACAGAGTTGCTATTCCAGATTTAGGTGTAATGTCACAAACGAATAGGTAATATAATAGGTATTACCTTTTATGAATAATGAAAATGGAAAACCCAATCCATTTCCAGATAAGATATTCAACGGTGTCCCCGTCAAGATTAAACTAATCAGCTTCTGCGTATGTTATTGCGGCTGAATTGTTAATCAGATGTTAATGAGCTATATAAGTGACGAAATCCCATCGTCATTACTCATTGTAAGGGAAATAATTTGAAATCATGCAGGCTTTATTGTTGTTTGGTCTGGCGCTAGTGGCGTCGGCGTCGGCGGTGGAACTTGGTGGTGGATACCACAACGAAGTTGGTATTCCATTGGCTGAGAAGATCAGGGTACTTGAGGAAAAGAACTTGGCCGAAGAAACTCAAAACAGGATTGTGGGAGGTTCTCTCGCGCCTGCTAACTCACATCCTTACTTCGTGAGTATAAACCTTAATATAAACTTGGAATCTAATAAACATTTCTGCTTAAGTTTTCAAATCCCCGTCACCTGTCTGCTTTTGGTTAACTTAGAAATATGAATTTACGAATGTTGAACTATATTTTTGTGCAGGCTGGATTGATGATTGATATCGTCGGTCTTACAAATGGTTACTCAGTGTGCGGTTCCACACTTGTGTCCGCCAACCGGCTGGTGACTGCCGCTCACTGCTGGTGGGATGGAACCAGACAGGCGTGGCGCGTCACCGTGATTCTCGGCACTAAACAGTTCTTCACCGGTGGCACGCGTATTGCTAGCACTGACGTCGTTCTGCACCCCTCGTACACCGCTAACATCCTCAACGATATTGCCATGATCAGGCTGCCTACTAATGTCGCATTCAGCAGTATGTATTTCTAGCACTTACTATTCCAGACACTTATTATAACTTAACAATAAGTAGTAGCAAATACATTTGACATTGATTGGGCAGGTATTCTTGTTGTTACAAAATACGCATATATATACGCGTATATATCTCGTTGTTATTAAATATATTAGTACAGTTGTTATTTCCGGTTTGAAAACCTAAAACCTGACGCTTTCTTTTTTACATTTTCAGGCAGTATCCAGCCAATCTCTCTTCCGACTGGTTTTGAACTGTTCCTGACATTTGCTGGAAGCTGGGCAGTTGTTGCTGGATACGGCAGAACGAGCGACCGTAAGTTTTCAGTAACTTGTTCAATAATTTAATATGACTATCATTCTCCTCTTATCATATCCATGGTTTTACTTCGTGATTTTTAGCTGACCCCAATCCTTATGACGACAAGCACATGATAAAGGAAGATGATGTTAACAAAGCTATTGTTGGGCCCATAGCTCCTATTAAACCAAAAACGAATGCTTATTTTGTAGAGCAAACCGGAGCTACTACGTCTGTCAGCCATGTCAACGCGCAAGTGGTGAACGAGATTGATTGCGCGGGTATCTACGGCCCTCAGTTCGTCATTCACAGCACGATCTGCACCAGCGGCCGTGGTGGCGTCGGGCCCTGCATTGGAGACTCCGGCGGTCCCCTCGTCTTTAACCGAAGTGGAACACCCGTTTTGGTGAGTGCAGTTTATATAGTTAAGTCAGAAGGCCCACCGCACTACGTTATAATAATATGTGTCAGCGCCATCTTAAACCAGTTCTGCATCTCCAGTTATGCAGCTTTATATTATGTGATGGCGGTTTTGAGTTCAAATTGTCCCTTTTGTTTTTATGGAGTTTTTTGTATGCGTCACGGTCAACTAAATGTTATTCGTCATCATGATTTTACAGCTATTGTTATTTCTTTAAATTAATGCTTGTATGTACTATGGTTTTTACCCGACTGCGGCGAAGCCCAAAAGGATTAACCTTTATATTAATTTGATATTAATGTCCTTATTTATTATTTCAGATCGGTGTCGTCTCCTTCGTCTCTGGTGCCGGTTGCCAGGCTGGTATGCCCGCGGCCTACGCACGTGTCACCAGCTTCAACAACTTTATCCTACAGAACCTGTAATTTAATGCCAAAAAATAATATCATGAGACTGAAAGATACAATAAATATATTTATTTATTTATTTAACTATTTATGTACACACAGTAGACAACACAGGAAAATTATAAAATATAACATTAGAATACAAAGGTACTGCTTATTTCTCAAGAAGACATAAGTTATACATAAGTTTAAAAGAAAACATAACCAATATTTGTGTTCTTATTGTTAAGGTATCGATTAATTTTCGTCACCTACTTGATAATGTGCCTGATAAGATAAGTTAGAACACGCAAAAGCAGTTCGCAAAATCGACTGTCGCGTGAAGTGTCAAAGTCGTAGAAAACATTTTGTATCTCGCTTGAGTAATGAAAGTTAAGACCTACTTGGAAATCTCGACTACGACACACCTGCGATCCTGTACTTCGTGATATGCATCTTTATTAGTGTAAGTGGTCCTTGCTTTAGTTTCGAAAATCAAAAGATCTCCAACAGTTCACGTGTTACTGGCGTTGATTAAACTAATCGGCTTCTGCGTAAGAATTGATTATATGAATGATAAGATCAGATTTCATTAGCAGAAGCTACCTATATAAATGGCAAGAAATAGTCATTCGTCACAATTAGGAAGATATTTTGACATAATGCGTGCTTTACTGTTAGTTGGTCTGGCCCTCGTGGCTTCGGTGTCAGCTTTTGCTGATGTTGGGTTAGGATACCATGAGGAAGTCGGTATTCCCATGGCTGAGAAGATCAGGGTGGCTGAGGAGAAGGCCTTGGCGGAGGAAGCTCAAAACAGGGTTGTGGGTGGTTCTGTTGCACCAAACAACGCTCATCCTTATTTCGTGAGTATCTTGATTAGAAACAAAATATTGTTAGGTATTGTTTTCAATTAATTTTGGTATTTAGTGGCATCCGGTTAGACTGGATGGAATGAATGGTGATGGAAGGATTGATTATCATGCCTTAATACAAAAAATCATCATCTTCTTTATGTTTCGGTTAGTAAAAATGGTTTTGTAAAATAATTATTGACTTTAACATTTTATTCTCTACGCAGGCTGGACTTCTGATCAGTCTCGTCGGAGTTACCGGTGGTAACTCAGTATGTGGAGCTTCTCTTCTTACCGCCAACCGCCTTGTGACTGCAGCTCACTGTTGGTTCGACGGCCGCAACCAAGGGTGGCAGGTTCTCGTCGTCCTTGGCAGCAACACGTTGTTCTCCGGTGGCACCCGCGTTACCACCACCAACGTTGTGACACACCCTCAGTACAACCATGCCAACATTAGAAACGATATCGCTATCATCAGGTTGAACTCGAACGTTCAGCTTAGCAGTGAGTAATTTTAAGTTGACGTTGGTAACGAAGATAGACACGCGTAATTAATCAGATAAAAGATAGTATTATGATCAATTTAATTTATTATTTATTGTGACAATTAAGTCAAGTTTAAGAAATAGAAAATCAGGCACTCATGTCCTTGCGTACCAAGTTAATTTAAACAATAAGTCACAATGGTATGGCAACAGGAAAAGAAATAAGAATTGGTATTTATTTTTATCTCTGAGTGATATTCTTCATGGTTCTGAGGCTTGGCTCGGTTCCTGTAAAGTTCTACAATTATTTGAACTTACCTACAATTTTGTAAATTTGGGTGTGGGTTATCTACGGATTAAGAAAAATAATCGTCTATTTAAATTTATTTTCAGACAGCATCCGCACAATAGCCCTTCCCACTGGTATCGATCTTTGGCAGACATTCGCTGGAAATTGGGGAACTGTTCTTGGCTTTGGCAGAACTAACGACCGTAGGTTCTTAGAAATTCAGATTATTTAAGTTAACAGTTTTTCATGGCTCATATCATAATCATAGGATATCTTTTAAGCTTTATTGCAATATGGCAAACGCATGGCATTAGTTTCGTACCTTCGAGCGCAACGCACTAGCGTCCGTCTAGGGCGTATTAATTAACCAGTATATTTCTTGCATTTAAGATTTCTACTCCACTAGCGTGCCCAAATAAAAGCACATTCTAAAGTGGTTTACATAATATTGATGTTACTTTCGCAACAGACGCAATAGCTACATCTTGCGAAAACTCAAAACAGTTCTAGACAACAGAACCACAAAATTAAAGTTCTTAATGTTTGTATATTTTGCAGAGCAAACTGGTGCGTCTTCAGTGATCAGCCACGTAAACGTGCAAGTGGTCAATGAGATCGACTGCGCGTCCATCTACAGTCCTGATTTCGTTACCCACAGCACGATCTGTACCAGCGGCCGTGGTGGCGTCGGCGCATGCATTGGAGACTCCGGTGGCCCCCTCATCCTTGCCCGAAGCGGAGGTCCCATCTTGGTAAGTGTATTATACCGCTAGTGTAATCCGCATTTCTAAACTAATACACAACAGTTACACGATTGTAGAGTTTCGCCAATAATGGTTGAAATCAAAGAGATTTAAAAGAATTTTGGATGCCTTTCGCTGACGTAGGCTAGATAGACCACACGCGGTCAGTGGTAACAGCTCTCTACGAAGTTCGGAGGTTAAATAGAATGTAAGAACTACTTATACGAGTTTTGGTTACTACACTTGTACTGTAGTCCCATTGCTCAATGCAGGCCTTAATCTGCGCTATATAACACTCTGTCCGGCCTTACACATCTGATGCGTCTTATCCAACAGCATTATTATGATCGTCGGTCTTGATAGACTCGTATTCCTCAATACTACTTGGGTTGTGGAAGTCGAATAACCCGATGGACTGGAAGTCGACCCTAAAATAGTTGGGAAAAGTCTAGGCAGATGATAGTGGTCTAGGTACATAAGACTAGTTTTGCTTTATTTTTGTTGTAATTTTGGACACGTTAAATATTTATTTTACTTTTTTTAATTACAGATCGGTGTTGTCTCCTTCGTGTCTGCTGCCGGTTGCCAGGTTGGTCTCCCCTCTGCTTACGCGCGTGTCACCAGCTTCAACAGTTGGATCTTACAGAACCTGTAGAAATAGGTACTATGATTATTATGATAAAAATACATGACATTAATTTATAAAGATTATTTTAATAAAATTGTTTGGTTTTTCTAATTATTGTTGTCTTTTTATTCAGTAAACTTGTATGGTACGCTTGACAAACCAATCTAGCTATTTATGGTCCCATTAAAATAGGTGGACAAACTTTTAGAAATCAGTTACACCACCAAAATAAGGGCAATGGTACAAAAATAAAATGCACTAAAATATGTTGGCAATTTATTAATTTAGGTCAAAATATCTTTGGTTAGAGACGTACTGAACGGTGTGTTAAAATTTGATGCAAATCTCTTATTGAACGAGAAATCTGTACAAAGCGAGGTCATGTTATAATACTGGTACCTTGTAACTTTATGTTTCGACGTGTGTACGAGTGGACCTAGCAAGGCAAATTAGCACAGGTGGTTAAAATGCTAATGAGATACAATATTTTTCATCTTCACCATTGCTGTTAAAAAGCACCGTGACTTAGGACAATCATAATATTGATTGTCAGTTAATAAATAACATATCATCACACCTGTAATCTTCGAAGGGTTATTCAGAGTTATTTAATAGTAAAACCACATTTCGTTAACTTTGTTAAGTCTAATGTAATCTAGGGCGAGCCTATTGGTATCGGCCGTGCACAAAAATTAGAGGCTGAGAAACTCAGAAATTCATGATAGAAAAACTCAATAACACTCAGCAATTGCGCTTAAAAGTAGAAGACAAAAGTAGGAGTATGGTCAACTGGACCCACTCGAAATGGACCCACGGGATCAGTCGACCAAATTAGTTATTATCAGTACAGTCACGGAGTAAACCTGAATCTTTTAGTTTTATTTTTATGAATGTTTAAGTAAAATATGTGGCTTGGCTATTTTATTTATTTATTTATTTATTTATTTATTTATTCATTAACACATACATTTGTTTTAACAGGTAAGACCCAAGCTAACAAAAGTAGTCATAAATTGTTAAAAGTCTAGTCCCAAGTAGCGGGTCTGTGTAGGAATACAGCTATACAGTGGACAACATACTAAGTGTCACCCTCTGGAATTCCGCCAAAGAACAAGAAAATATGTCCAAACGCCGAGACACACTATTCAGTGTTCGCATTGCTCGAATCACTGGTGCGAACTTTAATAAGTTAGTACGCGATGCCGGAACTTTAAAAAGCCCCTCCCTCGGTCCCAACCGTAACCTTCTGTCTGGAACAAGTAATCCCAACGATTCTAATATTTGTGGATTATTTAACATACCACGAAAAACCATAAAAACATATTTTACGAGAGCGAGGTTGCGCCTTACTTCCAACTTATAGTACCCAACCATCCCTATTACAAAGAGAGTTGGATACATAAGCGGGTAGAATGGGTAGACCCCAAACTGCCTCAAGTACAGATATCGGGTAAATTTATTTTGCATTTTTTCTAGCATCTGAGAATACTTCACCTCATAAGGATTCCAGATGATAGCACTAGTTTCCAAGTTGCTTCGCACCAACGCATTGTAAAGTGCTTTCACTGCTGCCATATTAGTGAAGTCACGGGTTTCACGCATCACAAAACCAAGATTTCTAAACGCTTTTTTGCAGACCTGCACTACGTGAGCCCGAAATGAAAGATCCCCAGTGAAAGTAACCCCGAGATCTCGCACTGACTCCACCCGCGATATGACGTGACCGTTCATACGATAATCATGGCGTCGTGGTACCACGGCCCGCGTGAATGACATTACATTACACTTCGTCACATTGAAGTGTAGTTTATTCACTTCACTCCAAGCTACCACCCTATCAATGTCCCGCTGGAGCCTTTCGCAGCTCGACTCGTCAGTGATACGCAAGAAAAGCTTGAGATCGTCAGCAGCTAGCTTCTTTAATTATTTCTGGAAGATCATTAATCATGATTATGAATTCTAAAGGCCCTAAATTTGTCCCTTGGCTAACTCCTGTAAGGGTTAAATACGAGTCCGAGATGTAACCTGCGTATTCTACTATTTGCTTGCGGTTGCCCAAGTAGCTAGCAAAGAACTTCAAGAGAGCTGGGGTAAAACCCATCCCCGCAAATTTACTTAAAAGTATGTCATTATCGACACTATCAAATGCCTTCCTGAAGTCGAAGTAAGCGACATCCAGTTGGGCACCAGCCTCCGAGTCCAGCACTGTGGTGGCTTGATTTAAAAAACACATTAAATTAGAATTAGTGCTACGGCCCGCCCGGAAACCATGCTGCGCATCGTTGAGCTGAGAGGCTACTTGCGAGTGGATAGTTGAACACAACGCGGACTCAAAGACTTTAGCAAAAGCTGACAGTACTGCTACTGGCCTATATTCGTTAACATCTGAGCTTGGGGCCCCCTTTGGTACTGGAGTAACCCTAGTTAATTTCCAGCCGTCCGGGTACGAGCATTCTCGTAGGAAACTATTAAATAAATGCATGAGCGGCCGGGCCAGTACTGACCGACAATCCCTAACCACGAAGGGTGGCACCCCGTCTGGCCCAACCGACCGCTTGGGCTTGAGGCGCGCGAGCGCGGCGCTCACCTCATCGAGAGACAGCTGCCCCACGTGAACGCGTGCGCCGCGCTCGGGCGCCCCCTGCCCAGCGGCAGCCGCATCCAACCGCGGTGACACCGCCCCGTAGACCGAATGAAAATAATCAGCGAACGCCTGAGCGCACTCATGCTCTTGCAACGGCTCACTATTCCTAGTAATCCTTGTTGTACTTCGCTTCGAGCGCTTGCGTCCAACAAAACCCCAAAAAGACCTCGGTTCCTTGACAAATTGTTGCTCCGTGCGACTCTGATAATCATGATATGCGGTACTGATTAAGTCTTTGACAAGAGTACGGTAGTGGGAAAATTTATTATAATCGCTGACTGAACCAGTCTTCTTAAAAGATTTGTGCCACAAAGCCTTCTTCTTAATATGACCTATTATGTCAGCAGTGAACCAATCAGGGTAGTTATAACGAAAGCATTTACACTTGGAGCTCTTTCTTGGAGTGCTATCATCCAAAACCCTATAAAATATCTCATAAAATATTCTAAATGCTCCGTCGGCATTAGTCGTTTCATACAGAGAGCCCCAGTCTACCCCTGCAAGTCCCAAGTATAAAGAATAGAAGTCCGCCTTGCTATAATTCCATCGTGGTAGGGAAGTGGAAGCGCTCGGTACAGGGTAACCCGGGCTAGAAGTCACCCGCCTCCGACTTACACTTACTCGTAGCGGCGGGTGCTGCGGGTCAATGCATGACAAACACTCCTCACGTTCCTCATTTACGACAATGTCACCTACGGGCAAAGTAGTTAGTACTACATCGAGCGTGCGATTATTGCAATTAAGAATATTATTACTTTGGCGAAACCCACAGAAGGTGACAAAGTATTCATAATAACATTGTACCTCTTGGTTTGTTGAATACATATTTAAATCCGCTAATAATACTACTTTATCATAACTAACACATAACTGCTCAAGTAAATGGAACATAAACATATATTCCCTTTCAATAGTCTTAGGTGGAATATACGCAACACAACACAAAAACAAAAAAGTATTTTGACGGTATACTGTCGCACATACGATTTCAAACGGGTGTTCGTTCAAGCTAGTGTTATCGGGTAACGGTACTCTGCGTAAGTCGAGAGCACCGCGCGGTGTGGCGATCAGCATGACACCTCCGTGTTTACGGCCATCCGTACGGTCACATCTTATTATGGTGTACCCGCTTGGAGCCAGTTCACCATCATGTATCGAGTCGTTAATTCCAGTCTCGGTTATGGCTACCAAATCAACCATAGACCCTAGAATGTTGTTATAAAATGATTTTAACTTCGTCCGTAAGCCTCTAACGTTCTGATAGAATAAATCTAACGAGCACTTAGGTTTCTTGCCACTAGCTTGGACCACATTCACACCATTTGAGCACACCAGTCCTAACGTTTGCAATTGGGAACTATTTACACTATTATTAGCATACCGACACTGTGAATCATTCCTGTTACGTCGTACAGTACGTTGTTCACTGGGAACATTCAACGACTGCGCGTGCACTGTCGCCGGTGAGAAGCTCGGAGCTCGTGTCCCCCCGCTGCCTGCGGGGATGCCTCGGAAACCAGTCGGACAACTTCACTCCTGCGGGCCACGCCGCCGGCGTGTTTATGCTCTCATTCAAGCTCTCCGGGAAAGCAATTACGAAGGCAGCGTGTCTAGTAGTCTTGATTAAACGTTTTTCTACAATATACTGCTCACAATTTTGAAGTTTATTCAAATAAGTGAGCACGTTCTGCTCCGTCGTCTCCGGCTTGAAAGACCATGCCTGTAAATATTTTAGCTTTTCTACCGATTTAAGCACGTCATCCTCTTGTCCGCTACCAGTAATCACTCGCCGTTTAGAATTCCGTGTTTTGCGTGCCGGTTGCCACCCTTCATCGGAAGTATCGTTTTCATGGCGCGTTTCCGCAGTATTCGTGGCCGGACACTCCAATGATGACAAAGAAGCTTTTGTGGGTAGATTGGGATTCACATTTGTAGAAATACCCGTCTTTGGCAAATTATTTGTGTCACCATCGGTCGTTGGTTTTGCAATGGTTAACTTTTTTGCAGCGGCTGCATAATCACTTTTAGCTTTAGCACTTGAATTAACCCTCGCTTGCCGCATGGGTCGCTGGGTAGTAGTTGGAATCGCTGGCTTCTCTTGTCCGCCGTCGGCATCCATTAGTTTCGGTGGGGCTGATTTCGGTGTACCCTCAATCGCTAGCGTTAACAATTTCAACGTTTCTTCTTGCTTGACTATAATAGTGCTTTGCTCATCAATTTTGCACTCGAGAGCAGTGATTTTCGTCGCGAGTTCACTAACCACTTTATGTAGCTCGCGCACTACACCTTCCAGGGCCTTTTGAGCCATTATTATATTTTTAAAATACGTAAATACTGGGAGCTGTACTACAGTGAGCGGAGTACCCACCAATCATCAAGATAATTGCTACATTTACATGGGTGTTAGGCGAAAATTTGACTAATTATTTATTTTTCTGTTAAACAATAGTTCTTCTAGTAATAAAATGGACAAGCTACATATTTTGACTAAGGTGTATCAGTATAAGGAGTTAGAAGCTTAGCTTTACATGAGATCTGATCATGACTTTTTGACAGTGAATAAAGCACGGTCTCGTCTTTGTCTATCTCGCCTCGGCAACATTTTACATTTTAAATGACATCAAATCGAGAACATATTTTACATGATAGTTCGATCTTAAAATTGCACCCACCTGAAAATTGGTAGGATTCTTCAAAACATCATCTTCACTTCTACACTAAGAGACAAAATTTGTATTTTTGTGTATGTTTGTAATGAATAAACTCAAAAACTACTGCGCTGATTTCAAAAACTTTTTATCCCTGTATTCCCACAGGAACGGGATCTACGCGGATGAAAACCGTGTGACGTCCGCTAGTTATAAATAAAATGTGAATAGTCCTCATCATTCCGACACCTGGAAAAAAATTTACCCCGGGTAACCGTAATTGGGTTAAACCATATTTGAGTTATTTGCTAATTTCACGGAGATACCGGGATTAAAAGTAATTAATCCAGATTATATGCTATCTTGATACCAAACATTCAAATCCGTTAATCCGTTTATATTTTGACTTACCAATTTTCCGCTCGACTGTATCCACTAGTAGCTTTAATTTTTTTTTGTTGATAGATTGAATGTGGGTCCAGTTAACCAATACAATACAGAAAATAGTAAGTGGGTCCAGTTGACGAAAGACAGCCTAAAGTAGTTGCAGAATAGAGGACTACTTGGCGACAGATAATCTCAGTATAATATAGTACGTGTAGAGCCTTATGATGGGGTGTCCGTAAAGATTTAGGAAGACATATTTGGTATTAGGTACTATGGGTACCTTAGTGGTAATTAATAGAGTACTTTAAAACCTATATGTTTATGACGACCTTGTATACTACTACGTAATTGGTGTAAAAAGACCCTAAACAGAAAACAAGTGCCTGTCGGAGATATTGGTCAAATTTCCAACTTTTTCTAAAGTTTTTTTAGTACCAGTTTTTTATTCCAAAAAATATGTTTCACATCAATAAATTAATACACTCTTTTGCAAAAAAACGGGCACCTAAGGAAATTTACGTTCTAAGGTCGATTTGAGTTAATTAAATGAAATTTATTTCTTTGACGTAGTCTGTATACTTTTAACCGTGTAAATTAATGCATGTGAAGTGAATTCGGGCAATTGAAAGAAAAAAAAAGCGATGGATTCTTTAAAACCGATGTACACGCCCAAACAATAAGAAGTGGTCGGCAATAAAGACAAGATTTTTTTTTTACTTTTTTTAATTAAATAAAGTTACAAAGCAGTGAGCAGTGGTGGCCCAGTGGTTGCGGTCCCGACTTACGAACAGTTGGTCGTGGGTTCGAACCCGGGCAGGCGCATTACTTTGTGTAATTTATTTCATCACCACTGCTCTCAAAACGGTGAAGGAAAACATCGTGAGGAAACCGGCATATCTTAGAACCAAAAATTCGAAGATATGTGACATCTACCAACCCGCACTGGGCCCGCGTGGTGGATTATAGCCCGTCCCTCTCCTAGAGAGGAGGCCTGAGTCCCTGCAGTGGGAACAATATAGGCTGATGATGATGTGAAAGTTACAAATGTAAAAACCTAATAACGAGTGTGACCTCCTCTTGCCAAGATCACAGCTTGAATCCTTCTGGGCATGCTTTCCATGATGTTTTTAATTACGTTTTGAGGAATACGTTCCCACTCTTCTGCAATGACTCTTTTTAGCTCCCTGATGTTTTGTGGAGCAGGTTGCACTGATCTTACCCGTCTCTTTAGAACATCCCAGACATTGGATTGAGGTCAGGACTTCGAGCTGCTTCCACGTCGCCAGAACGGTGCGGGCGAGCATTGTCGTCCATAAAAATGGAATCTTCCCCAAGTGAAGTCAATGTGGGTTGTGCATATGGAATTAGGACTTCCATTATGTACTGGTGTGCATTTAATGTTCCATTTTCTATGAAAACTAACTCCGTACGCTCCGTCGAATTAATTGCTGCCCAAAACATAACGGAGCCTCCGCCATAAGGAGTGATTTCTTCGAAACACACTTCCGCATAGCGTTCCCGTGGTCTTCGCAGCACTCGCCGGCGTCAGTCCTCTCCACACAAAGAGATTCTAGCTTCATCAGAAAACAATACTTTATTCCAGTCCTCCAGAGTCCGTGAAGCACAGTTCCGAGGAAACTGAAGTCGAGCAACACGGTGGTCACGGAGTAATTTAGGGCCCCGAGCTGGGCGGTAACTCCTGATATTGGCAGCCTAAAGCCTCCTCCTGACCGCCCACAAGCTAACTTCTACTCCTCTTACTTCTTCAAAGCTCTTCTTCAGGTCCACACTTGACGCCTAACGATTCCGCAACGCCTGACTCACCAAAAAGCGGTCATCTCTTGGTTATGTGCATCGTTTTCTTCCCGAACCGGTTTCTTGATACCGTTGCCAAGTCCTCTGGACAGTTTAGTACACGTAAGTTTACGAACCAATGATATATTAAAACTATAGATACGTTGTCCGCCCTCAAAAATGGCAACATGAAATAAAGCCAATTAGCCACATCGCGCTTAGTTACGCACCAACCTCTCCCGCGACGCTACGTTTGTTCTTCCTTAATTTAAATCGTGTGTGTAAACCTGCGCAAAACATAAAAAAACATGCCGTCGTGTGTTTTCTTACGATGTGCAAATTATACTCCAAAAGTTATAGATAAAAATGTGTTATTTCATGCGTAAGTGCACAAAACTACCTATTTTTATTTCATTTTGTTCGACGCCGCCGTGTAATGGCGGCCGGCGCATGAAGTTACGTTAGCTACGTCACTCACGCGCTCGACCAATGAGCAAGTAATTAGACTATTACTTATCCTGTGACGTTACTGAAGATGTATAATATTTATCTCTCTCTAGCAACAGGCATCCCGCTGTACGGTGTCATATTTTCTTTCCCTTTCTTTACGCGTATAAGTAGTTATCTAATATTTTCGCCGTTTTTAAGCCCCGCGATGTTAGTACGTGATGTGTCTATATATAATACGTCATTGTTACGAACAACCTTCTTCAAGTAGGGCTATAATTTTACCGGCCCTTATCGTTTCGCTCATATCAAAAAGTGGTATTTAATGTAAAAAGAAAGATTAAATTGTTTTTAATTTGCAGAAAATATCCAAAAAGTTTTAAAATATCGTAATCAGTTAAAAATCGTTTCAGCAATTCGCGCCATTAGTAAAGTAATTTTAGAATAATCCACAATAATAATTATTTTTCTTTTATTAACTTCAAATTTAAAATTTGGAACGTAAAGAATATCATGCCAGGATGCTTCAAATAACACGCCAAATACATCGTAAAATTAATAAAACCTATTTGTTGTTCTTCTTCATTGAAGTAGAGAAAAAAATCTAAAGTGCCCGTTTTTTTTTGTAAAAGAGTTTAGTTGACTAAGTTTGTTTCGTGATGGGTCTGTTAACGCCTCGTAAATGCATGATTGACGATGTAGCTATGTATTAAGCGTAATGAAGGAGGACACAAAACACATATCATGATAATTTGAAATACACGTTTTGGAATAGTCAACCTCCCACGATAACACTTTTAGAATAAACTGGGAGTCTAATATTTACAACAAAAAATTGTACCCACTACTCGACAGCCGATAAGACGGTTTTAAAATGGAGTGGGACGTCAGGGACCAATAATTATCAAATTAATATGTTTGCCACTGTACTTGTAATTCAGATAAGATAATCCATCGGTCCCACCCGTTTTGATAAAAATAATCGGTTTCGGGTTTTGATTACTTACCAATCATCAATTATGATTTATGAATGATTAGATCAGATTTAAATAGAGTATAAAAGCAAGCATGTTTTTTTGCGCTTCACTTAATTAAAAAAATAATTTTCACAAAATGAGGGCTCTATTGTTGGTTGGTTTGGCACTGGTGGCTTCAGCGGCAGCGCTGGTGGAAGTTGGTTCCGGATACCATCAGGAAGTCGGTATTCCTACCGCTGAGAAGATCAGGGTAGCAGAGGAGAAATACTTGGCTGAGGAAGCACTAGACAACAGAGTTGTGGGAGGCGCTATCGCCCCCGCCAACGCACATCCTTACTTTGTAAGTCATTTTTATAATAACATAATTATTCTATGTTTAAAAACGTAGAAGATTTATTATTAATTTATTTAAAAGGAAAAAATTATAAAAATTTAAAACTCCTCGCTGCGCTCCAAAACGGGCATAGTTAGTGGACGTTCGCAAGAAGGCTGCCATACATGGTATTTTTTGTTTTAACAAATCAATAAAATTTGACGAAAATAAAACGCGTCAAAGATTTGAGTGGGGGGTGTTGACGTCACTCACCGGTAAAGAATATCTACTATTATGTATTCTGTGGATGTATTCTGTGGTCATACTAATGTCATGGAAAATGACGTCACACGAGTTTTCAAAGCACTGTATCGTCTTCATTGTTTGTTTACATGAAAAAAGACCAATATTTTTTGGAAATCTATCTGACGGACTAATTAGTTTTTTTTTTGTAAACTACCCTATTGAGGGAGGCCTCGGCCCATCAGTGGGACAGTGCAGACGAATCATCATCATTTGCCTTTTTACCCAACTATGTTGGGGTCGGCTAATAAGAAAATACTTAAATAAAAAATTTGTATTCCCTTTTCTTCGTGTGAATGGCACTAGTAGTCAGTTACGGCGACTTTTCATTCACGTAGGCCCGATGGCAATTGCCTTAAGCCATCAAGTATGTGCGTCCCTGACAATGGTCAGGGACGCGAAGAACGAAGATCAATGGATCTTTGTTCTTCTTTCTTTATCATCTGGTTACTGAATAGCCTGGTCATCAGAGTATTTTTGTCACCCAAAGCCAATAATAACATATCTTCTGGTTTCCTCGCTATGTTTTCCTGCACCGAAGCAAGTGATAATTATACAATACAATACATGAATCCGAAAAATTAGAGGTGGGTGCCTGCTTTGGGTCCTTGGTGCTGTGGTTCGTATTCATGCAGTGATAGTTTAGTGTGTCAAAGCTTTTGGATAAACAATGAATACATGGGGTCAAACCATTGTAATTAGCTTAGTATCATTCATCAGTGATAACTTGGAAGAATATTTTTTAAATTAATTTTTAATGGAATAGGGTAACTAATTCAATAAAAATATATAACAACCTTTATTTACATTTTTTTTTTGCGCAGGCTGGCCTGCTGATCAGTCTGGTAGGTACAACCGGTCAGTCAGTATGCGGCTCTTCTCTCGTGTCTGCCAACTGGCTGGTGACCGCAGCTCACTGCTGGACCGACGGCCGCATGCAGGCGTGGCAGTTCCTCGTCATCCTTGGCTCCAACCTTCTCTTCACTGGAGGCACCCGCATCTCTACCACTCACGTTATCATGCATCCCCAGTACACCTCCCATAATCTGAACAATGATATCGCCATGATCTCGCTCCCAACCAGCGTTTGGTTCACAAGTATGTACCTATTTTAAAGTTATTTATTTAAACTTTTTGTACAATAGTGGTACAAAGGGGACTTAATGCCATTAGATATTCTCTACCAGTCAACCTTTGGGTTAATTAGCACCAACATGATGTAATAGGGTTCAAAATAATTTCTAAAAAAACTTATAGGTATGTCGGATTAATTTCGCCGATTAGACATAAATAACGTGATCAGATAAAAGATAGCCTTCTTGTATAAATTGATTATTTTGTTATTGTCGCCAATAGAAGACTACCATACCTACTTTTTGACAATTTCCGTTTCAAAGTTGATTATAAAAAATAATTTGATAACAAATTGTAAATACTTTGATGGTTATAAAGGGTGTAAAAGTACCCTTAACGCAAACGAAGGGCACTTGTTCTCCCCACCACTGCGATATTTTTTTGGTCCTAGACCATACCTGGGAACCCCCTAGTTACAAAGATATTGGGGGTCAAAGTTCCAAAAGACAATGACCGAAACACGTACCAAGAATTATCGAGTTTCAAGATCAAAATATTATAGTAATTATTTTCATAATTTTTTACGACATTATGCGGCTGGGATTTGATTTATGAAGAAGGAATTTAATTTAAAGTTAAAAGTATGAATATTGTTTTACTCCCTATACATGGCGTTCGTCGTAACGTTTCCCAGCAAAAAAAATTGCGTAGGGGTACTTAGTTTGATGTACAGAATGCTTGGTTGACGTATGTGTGAAGGGTTAATCAACAGAAGAAGAAACAAGGGATCTTACTTATACAAATAAACTGACAGACAGCTGGATCTATATCATCATTGTCTTACCGTTATGATAGGTCGACGCAGCATATCTTCGTCATACTTCTATAATACCTACTCGTCATCTCATCAGACCAAATCAGACCCAAGTCAAGTAATCCTGGTGTTAAAGGATTAAATATTTAAATAACCAATTTCTTCAAATTTCAGACAGCATCCAGCCGATAGCCCTCCCCTCTGACACGAACCAATACGTTGGAAACTGGGCGGTAGCAGCTGGATTCGGCAGAACTAGCGACCGTAAGTTTTATCATCTTTTGAACATCAATATTGCACCCAAGAGCAGTGTATGTTTAGACAATAAAGGTTCAAAAAAGAGTTGGTTACCCGGTAAAGGGCCCTTTTTTGATAGGTGGGAAATCATCAAATCACTTGCCCATCTCCCGCTTTGGGCGGAGCAAATGGGATTGTCAGACTTCTACTGACTAAAAACCACCCATGTTTCTACTTAGCCCTTTGTGTTCCGGAGCCGTGGTTTCTTTTCGAACAACCCACAGCACTGGACTGGTAAATTGCCCTAGAGAGTTAGAGATACTAAAATAAAGAGCTGATAATGCAGACAACAAACCAGCGCAGCATATAGCAGATATAGCCATATTAGACCACATTTTAAAAGACTTAACCTTGAAAAGACAGATCTGCACTTATTAGGGAGTAGATGCCGCCGCCGCCGGTGGGGCCTAAAACCTATGTGAGTCATACAAAGTTTTGTGTCACTTTGTTGTCACGATGACAGAAACGTTAAAAGCATTTTTGGAATTGACTAAATTATGCTAGCTTAAAAACGCGACTGGGTGCGATTCCTAGGAGGGGATAGGTGTAATTGGGTTTTTCATCAGGAATTTCGTTACACACAAACGTTCAAAAACCCTTGCCCATGCTGGTCTCTGGAGCGTACGATCTTCTACGTTGCGCTGTTTTCAAACAATAATAATATGAAACTTTTATTTTCTCACCAAAAGTTAAATCTTCTTTTTCCTGCAGAGCAAGCCGGTGCGTCTACGATCGTTAGTCACGTCAACTTGCAGGTGATCAGTTTGCTTCAGTGCCAATTGACATTCGGAACCAACTTCGTGGTCCCAAGCACGCTCTGTACCAACGGTGCCGGCGGCGTTGGTGTGTGCGGTGGAGACTCTGGTGGTCCCCTAGCTTTGAACAATAATGGAGTACCCACTTTGGTAAGTGTAAATATAGGCACTTCATAGTCACCATTCTGGAAGTGGAAATTACGTTTTTTACTTTGCTCCGCTACTCCTCCGCTATTATTTTCTGATTAATTTCGTTGTAGGATCCAAGACAGTTAAATCGTTTCTCTGGGTCATTGTCGAGCTTCGTTGTCTTCGGCTTACAGGAGTTACAGCTTAGTGGTTTAGGAATAGTGTGGTACATTTTACTACTGAACTTATCCCAATCTATTGAATTTGAAGGTGTGTTCTTTCTTCCTTACTCATATTGACATATTCATATTCAAAACATTCCTCCTGATTGAGCTCCTGATAAACGGGAGTACAGTCCTTTCAAAAGATATCTTAGGTCTGACAACAACACACCGGCTAATAGCAACCTTCAAGGAACAGCTATAAAGGTCAAAGTGTTTTTACCTGTGATCAGATAGGTACTGTAAAAATACTGAAATGAAAGAAAATGAAAGATATAAGATATATGAACCTAAGCTTTGTCATGAATCTATCCATATAGGATAGATTTGAAGAATACTATGATGTTTAAGCTTTCATTCTCGACAATCGTACAACACTTTTCAATGTTACCACTATTTCTTTAACTGTTACTGTTAGCACTGCAGGGAAAATACTATTCTCCTCATGACTTTCAGTTCTTTTGCTCAAGAGCCAGTGGGGACCGCTAGTCTTTGTATTTCTTAAGCTTGTCCCACCATCTTCTTCCGCGACGCCTTTTGTTTCTAAGCTGAAGTTTGAATGGGCTGGCTACGCCTGCCGTATGTTATATGAGCTCATACAAGCGCTGTACAGTACCTTCATAAGTTATTATGCCTTGTGCCAGTGACTGAAAACTTCGTTTTATTTGTTTTTATTTATTTATTTAAACTTCATGCACAAACACGGTACATAGGTGGACTTAATGCCACAAGGCATTCTCTACCAGTCAACCTTGGTCAAATAGGACAGCGTTGTGGTAGAGTACAAAAATAAATAAATTAGGAGAATACTATTTTCTGTCAGAAAAAGGGCATTAATGGTCTAATTGAAATAAATGCTTTGAGTTTTAGTTTAAGTTGAGGTGTGGGCTCAAAAATACCAGTATGTGAAGCGCAAGCCACTAACGACTATTAACGAAACTATTTTATTTTCAGATCGGTGTAAGTTCCTTCGTAGCCGCTGCCGGTTGCCAGCACGGACACCCATCTGCCTTCGCTCGCGTCACCAGCTTCACCGGCTTCATCAGACAATACCTGTAAATACTATGAGACTGAAATATATAAAAATGACAAATATAATTAAATTAGATTTTAATTTAAACTGTTTTTTATTTTTACTATGAACCTAATGTGGTAATCAAATGACGCCGATCATCCGTGCGGTCAAGTGAAGGTGGCAACGGATTTTATACAAGTCAATGCGACGTGAGATCCGCTTAATGGACTTTCTTGCCGGTTTTCCTCTATAGGAAAGTACTAACCCGAACCATGCTCATTTTCTCGACGTTTTCTAGGTGGCCATGTAGGCCGATGTGAAATAAAATATTTTGTTTTACGATCTCGAATCGAATGAAAAAAAATATGTTTTAGCCATCGAGAAATACTTGACCGAGTTATTTGATGGTCTATTGGTCGCTAGTGTAGAAAAACGAGCGGTGTACCAGGTTGGCCTAGCCTGGACAAAGTGACGATGAAAAGTATGAAATGGATTGAATTGAGAAACACTCATTTATAAGCTTTTGTCAATACTCGTAAAAGTCGTAGGAAATATAAATACGATATTCTTTGAATGTGATTGTCTTCTTTTCTCTTTCTGTCAGGTAGATACTTCCTCGGTTCTTTGTTTAGAAAACAAATTGCTAAAAAATTACAAATTAATCACATATCAATAGCAGCCTGTTGTCTAGACTTTCTTATCTATTCCTTATCAATTACACACAAGGCAGCACACTTATAACATTGTTTATAATAGTAATTGGAAGTTAGGTGCCTGGATGGTTATCTGTTTTGTTGACTGTACATATCGACAAAGAAGAAAAACAATTTTATTAAGGGGTTCAAAACATTCGTCCACATCGAAACAGGAATGGTAGCATTGGCAGCATAGGCACGTTGGAAGGCAATGCTGATTTTTTACCAAAAAATAGGCCAGCCCTCTGCCATGGTCACGGGAACAGTCGACCAACCGCTTGTAAATGTCCTGAAATACTAGATGGGTACTCTGACCACTAGGCCCTAATGTTAGATTCAAAGAACGCCTGCGTTCAGGAAACGTGGGCAGAATTTAATGACATATGGAAAATTCATAATGAAGTTCATCTTTAGTCACGGTTATGGTGTAAAATCCCAAAATATTTTAACTTAGGTACCTTTATTCAGATAAGGATATCCGATGGTTTTATCAGTCATGATTACACTAATCGGCTTTTGTTTGTAAATTAATTAATGTAAACTTACTAATCATCAATTACGCATGATTAAATCAGATTTAATGAGCATATGGTATATAAATGATTGTTTTTCATCATAATTCGGACAACCATTCCCGCCAACGCACATCCGTACTTCGTAAGTATCTTTATAAATTTCCTGTAAATGAGATACCATTTAAAAGATATCATTTATAACAATTACAAAAAATGCATCTCTTATATTTCTGAAATATCTCAAATACCGACATATCCGACATAGCCTGAAGAATTGCCAAACGTAAGTGGCAGTGGGCAGGGCACAACGCTCGCAGAACGGATGGCGGATGGGGCCAAAAAGTTCGGGAGTGGCGACCGCGAACCGGAAGACATTGCGTTGGAAAGCCATGAGGCATATGTACAGCAGTGGATGTCTTTTGGCTGAAATGATGATGATCTTCAAATCTATGTTCGGAATTATGAATACTCTTTAAACTTCTGACATTAAAAAAAAATACTTCCCTTTTCACACAAATTCACAATAGAGCTTAAAGTCAGGTACGGTAATTACACAATTATTTTTTTGCGTAGGCTGGCTTACTGATCAATCTGGTCGGTACAACCGGTCAGTCAGTGCGGTTCCTCACTCTTGTCTGCCAACCGGCTGGTCACTGCTGCTCATTGCTGGAGCGACGGCAACATGCAGGCGTGACAGTTCACTGTGATCCTTGGCTCCAACCTTCTGTTCACTGGCGGCACTCGCATCACTACCTCTAACGTCATCTTACATCCTCAGTGGACATCGCACAACCTTAACAACGATGTCGCCATAATCTTTCTGCCAACTAATGTTCCATTTAGCAGTAAGTTCACATTTAAGAATCAATCGGTCAATAGTACGTAAGAACAATGTGCATGTAGCGCCAGATTGTATCGTTAAAGCCGTGGAGCTCAATACGTACCTGTAAAGAGAGGACGGATTGTAGCCAATATTTAGGTGCGTTAATTTGAATTTGACAATGTTACTAAAATTACACTTTTTAATTTGGGTACATATTATCAAGTCTACAATTCCACATACTACATTAAAGGTGTTTTTTTTTCGTAGAATGTTTTAAGAAATAGGAGGGTGCCATCATTTGACCAACTTGTTTTAATTTCAGACAGCATCCGGCCGATAGCCCTCCCCGTTGGTACAAACCAATACGTTGGAAACTGGGCAGTAGTAGCTGGATTTGGCAGAACCAGCGATTGTTATTGTCAGCGCTGTTTATAAATACATCCAAGAAGCCCTAAATATTATAAATAACAAGAAATACGCCGTAGGGATTTTACTGGACATGACCAAAGCATACGATAAAGTACAATTTAAAATACTCCTAAATAAACTGTATGGAATAGGAATCCGCGGAAAAGCCCATGAATGGCTTACGTCATATTTAAAAAATAGAGAACAAGTAGTTGAAATTGAATACTTTAATCACAATAGTAGAGAAATAGAAAAAATCCGATCTCAAAGCAAGATAACTAACGCTTCCATTCCCCAGGGAAGTGTTATAGGTGGCCTATTATTTCTTGTTTACATCAACGACTTACCAGAAACCATAGAGGTGCCATGTGTTTTGTTCGCAGATGACATATCTTTATTAGTCTCCTGTCAAAACAACACAAACATAGAAGAAAAACTCAGTTCCACACTCACAAAAACTTGTAACTGGATGACTTCACATAATTTAGAAATTAATCATGCTAAAACTAAATTAATGGTTTTCCACCCTTATCAAAAAGCTCCTCTACACTTAAATTTCACCTTTAACGGCTCAAAATTGGAAACTGTTGATGACTTTACACTACTTGGACTTACAATAGATAAACATATCAACTGGAAAGCACAAATACAAAAAACCCGTTCAAAAATTTCAAAATTCTCATACGCTCTTCGAGAAATTAAAAATACCACCGATCTACAAACTGCCCTCACCACATATTATGCGTATGCCAATGCATGGCTTAGCTACGGCGTAACCCTCTGGGGAAATAGTACAGATGCACTGACACTCTTTACCCTACAAAAGAAACTAGTTAGAATCATGGTAAATATTGATCAAACTAACAGCTGCAAACCCTATTTTCTAAAACATAATATTCTAACCCTCCCCAGCATTTATATCCTAGAAATATGTAAATTTGTCCGTAAGCATCAAGAGTTCTACACAAAACGCGAAGACATCCAATCACAGTACAGCACCGATCTAGGCTAAACATACCAACATCCAGGCTAAAAATGCATTCCACAAGTCCCTACGTAATGTCTATAAAGATATACAATAAATTACCAGACATAATAAAGAAAGAAGAAAAGTTCAATATATTTGTAACAAAACTTAAAAACTTATTAATAAAAAAATGCTATTATTCCTTAGATGAATATTTAAATGATAAACATAAATAATAGAAGAAATGTTTAAAGTATATGTCAAGGAAATTACAAATATAATAAAAAATGACATAAGAATAATAAAATAATATAACAAAAATAATAATGCAATTAAAATACTTAGAAATACGAGTAATAATAAATTAAATTAAATAATATAGCAATAATAGTTATTCATGATCTCCTAAAACAGGGCTTCCTCTCTCCTACCCTTTTGCTGTGCCCTACAGGGTCCTTAATGATCTCAATTATATACTATACCACCTAAGTACACATTATGGTAAAGCAATAAAGATATTGAGTATTGAGTATTGTAAGTACACACAACTTAACACTTATTAATATTGACGATTGTCTATCATTGTATTTAAAACCGAGGGTCACAAGACCAGTACATAAATGATATCTTTGGATTAAAACAAAGATATGAATGACCCTTGGGTCAAAGCCATTCGAAGACCAACAAAGAGAAAAATAATATCTTTGCTTAGTTCGCTAAGTCATCACTGACTGACTAGGATTTATGAAGTGTCACACCTTGATTTAAGTCACTTGCGTTTTGCGACAGTGACCGAAGATAAATTAAAGAATACGTCTTGAGCTTATTACAACTTCGTAACATTTATTTATTTTCAGATTACTTTGGCCTATAGATTACCTTACAGACTAACATACATATTATGATATAATACAGTTTGTATTAGAAAATAAAACCTAAAAACTATATTAGTATCACTACACTAGCGCACTATATTATGCGTTCATGTGGCACTTGCCCGCGGAAGCGTCGTAACACCACCCCTGCAGACAAAAGTTTTCTTCCAAGACGCGGTGCAGGTAGCATATCGGTACTCGCACCACAAACGTTAGTTAGTTGACGTTGCGGCGCGACTCAAGCAACTGCACGCTCGCCACGTACTGGATATTCTGGTGCACGTAGGTACTACACGAAGTCCTCCGTCGTAGTGGTATAATGTAGACGGGAGAAGGAGATGTACACCGTGCCGGCTTTGCGGCACGTTGGGCTCCGATGGAGCCGAGCCCCAGCGGTTCTTGCTTGAACTTATTATGAGATGGATAGATAGGTGCCGTTTGACGCCACAAGCATTACCCGAGACCATGAAACAGGAAGTTTTTGAATTGCAGGTCTCATTAGTGTTAAACTGTTCTTTATTTTATAGAACAAGCCGGTGCGTCTACGATCGTGAGCCAAGTCAGCTTGCAAGTGATCAGTCTACTTCAGTGCCAGTTGACCTTCGGAACCAACTTTGTGATTCCTAGTACGCTTTGTACCAATGGTGCTGGAGGCGTTGGTGTGTGTGGTGAAGACTCTGGTGGTCCCCTTGTTTTGAATAATAATGGAATACCCACTTTGGTAAGTGCTTACACTTAAAACGATACTTTTATGTATGCTGTACCGGTCTGGTGAATAGAAAAGGAAGGCCATAGGGAGGCTTATACAAAGCAGTGAGTAATTCTGGGCTGTAATGATTCTGGCTGGTATCCGCAACCCCACGCACAACCGTGTTTTTGTATGCGGGTGGTAAAATTGACCATCGGTCCCAAAAAATGCCAGCACTTACTGAAGGAGATACATTCATAGAAATCTCAAAAATGTTACCACCCGTAGCTTTTGCCAAACTGCAGCACACTTTTTCGGCAGTATACTCGTGGATACACAATTTTGTAGCAATCTGAACTGCAACCGACACAATGCTCCCTCAGTTTATGTTCTGGACAGTTCCATAAAGTTCTTTGATAATGTTTTCAGATCGGTATCAGCTCTTTCGTCGCCGCTGCTGGATGCCAACTCGGACACCCCTCTGCCTTCGCTCGCGTCACCAGCTTCAACAGCTTCATCCAACAACACCTGTAAATGCCATGAGCCTGAATATGATAATTATATTACATATTGCTTTTTTATTTGTTTTTGTGTTTGCATTTCCCCGTATGGATGTCATAAATTATTATATGCGAACGTACCCAGTAGCGTGATGACAAAACGTATCCTATGTTGTGACACTGGCCTGATATCTTAAAAAATCATTATGCAAAAAGCAGACGACTTTTCTATTCCCTTAGGATGAAAATTGTTAGGTAACTTTTTGCTATTTTCACGCACATTAACCTAGCACACCAATTAATAATTGCTTTGTCTTTATCCAGAGATAAGATAGTTTTATATAAACCCCCAATCATAATTGATGTATTTTATTGTCTTAATTCCTCCTTTTTCTTAAATTTCTCAGTTATCTTTAATTCGATCTTGCGACATGTTGTCATCATGTTTTGACAAATCGTTTATTAAATAATATAATTTCATTAATAATAATCTTGATTGGGTCTGTCGATCAAGTAATCGTGTTGTCAGTTTATCACATTATGCACGTGCGCAGGAGTTGCAGTTACTACAGCAATGCAGGACATACCCCCAAGGGGTATTCCTAGAGAATATACCACACATGATCAACAAATGGTAAGAAAGGGGGTGACCCGATTGATAGAGAAGTATAATGAGAAGACTAAATTACGCTAAGGGCGATTGATGAATACGTTTTGTCAACCATAACTTTAGTGAGTGCCTACATGCCTAAGCAAGTGCAGTGGCAAGTGGTAATGAACTGACCAACAACCCGTAAAACCGAAAACCGTTGAGGTAGAAGTGTTCTTGAGTGAAAACCGCGAATCGACAAGTGTACCTACCGAAGGTGAGTCGCCCTCAGGCTTGGTGAAGCCACGGTCTTCTGGTGACTGGTGAAAACTGGATGAAAGTTGGCGAGAATCAAGACAAGTAACGTGAGATTGAGGTCCCAAGTGGTCTGTGGCCCACACGAAATGTGTAAAAACTGTCACTGACCACTCCACTGTCATTGCCCAATCTTGGCAGCCGTGGATTGTTTGGTTTTTTTTTATTTATTTAAAAACTTACATTATGACTGTGAAAGACCATCCATAAATTTCGGCCATAGATAACGGAGTATTGGACATAATAAAGCAGGTAAGATGAATTGTTCGTGGATTGACTTTCACATTTTTGTTGAATTTTTTCAGACTTATCGATTTTATTGTATTGAAGGGGCTGGCATCCGGAAATTCACGTCCAACGACGTTTTTTATCATTCATTATTCTAATTTTAGGATAATAGATTATTCAATAAACAATTCATTAATATCACTATCACTGCATGTTATAAAACAAAGACCTCCGCGTCGTCTGTCTGTCTGTTCGCGATAAACTCAAAAGCGACTGCACCGATTTTCATATGATGATGTTGATGCTGTTTTCACCAATGGATAGAGTGGTTCTCGAGGAAGGCTTTAGTATATATTTTTTTAAATACAACCCCTAAGGCAGGTAAATAGGGGAATTGGGGATACAAGTTTTTTGGGATATTATTCGATATGCACGCGGGCGAAGCCGCGGGTAAAAGCTAGTAAGGTAAGTATAATAAAAAGAGAGTCATCATTCAAGCTCCTTTATTTCGACCAGGTACTTACAATGTGTTCACAAAACATTATCCCCTCTCAAGCCAGACATTCAAACATACAATGATAGGCGACATTTAAATATTTAAGTAAAACTTACACTCATACATGGTATTACATATTTAATTTTGATAAAGGTAGTGCCACTTTACTTAGCCACAAACAGAATATCGATATCTTTGGGACAGATATTATCGACTTACAAAATATTTTGTTTTATTTTTACTGTCATTATTTTCATAAATAAAGTCGACTATAAATTTTAAAATGAAATTTTTGACGAAATAAATAATAGTTATTTTTCTCCTATCGGGTACCTTGTCCAGTCCATTCATTCAACATTTTATTATTATGCACAATAACTCGGTGATTTCACTATTCATAATTAAAATGTGCGACAGAAGCGTTCGCCATAAATAATTTCGCAAACCCATTTAATACATACAATAAAATGTATTTGAAATTACAACAATAGTTATTTTACATACTGAATATCATGCGATTATTTTATTACATTTTAATGAACATCCAAAGCTTCTGCCTTCGTGTTTAAAAGTAATAACAAATGTACGACTTCTACATGTTGAGACTAGAAATACAACTTAAAACTAACAATGATAAACGCCTACTTAAAATTTCATGATTTATGGAATTACTAAAAAAATTAATTAGCTGGTTTATTTCGGGCACACTATACCTAGGAAGCTAAATACTAGCCAGTAAAACAAAAAAAACAAAATTCGATGTTCTTATAACTAAAATGACGAGTTAAGGTCAAAAGTTAAAATAAAAGTTAAGCTAAGAATCCTAGAAGCTGATATTTAAACACTATTTACAAGCCTCTTCTGAGTACCTACATACCTTAAGTAATACATATTAGCTAAACGTTTAATATGAGAGGACAATTCCACTTTTAAATTTTACATATATATTTTTAAAATATTTACATTTGAATTCACATTCTGCTGGTGACAATTGATGAAATATGACGAAATATACTCTCAAATAAATATATAATTGTAATGTTCGATAGACAGGTAATAAAAATAACAAATAGTTACGTAAATCTTAAAAGGAAGCATTAATTAAACTATCTTAATGATATCACAGTTCATTTATGCAAATAAAGAAATATATAGTTGAATATATATTTTACACTTGGAATTAATCACCAAAAGAATTGTTGTTATGGCAATGACTTGAACATTTCAACAGAACAACAACATTTTTGTTCAATACTTATCAATGCTGTTATTTAATCCAACTTATCATTGCAAATAAAAATAATAAGATATCAATTGTCTTGTAAAATGTGTTTTCCATTAAATAATGCATATACACGATGAAAATGTAATATTAATATTTTTATATATTGAATAATTTATTTTTACTCTATTTGAAATGTGTGTTTAGACAGTACGATAAAGGTGCTTTAGTCAATATCAATTGTAATGAGCAAGAGTAAACATCAGGATTCCATACCTATGATATAAATATCAGTGTCAATATAATATCAATTTATGGTTAAGTTTTACAGTCACGTGATTTTGTATCGATAGAGGATAGTGTGGCTGCACCTTTAGTCGTTCTATCTGCAGGGCTATTGCGTATCTTTTAAATGACAATGGCTAACCCATAGTGCCTATCAATTACTGTCAAATGGTTCCATTTTGTACTAAACTATAACCAATTTGATAGTTAATCCATGGACAATATATACTGCCACCTGTCATTTAAAAGATACGCAATAGCCCTGCTGGAGTGCCACCGAAAACACCTATTTTATTAATTTATTCTAAGTGAACAAAAGCACAAAATGAAAGGAACAGACGGCCAGTGTCGTACAGAGAGTGCAATATGCATACGTAGAGATACGCTTGCAATCAATACGATGGCAATCAATAGGCTCGCTCGCAATATTTATAGGCAAAATTCAAAACCACTTTTATTTTACTTAAGCAAATAACCTTTTCATACGAATGTTAACATCGTTTTTATGAAAGCATAATCACATATTTCATACGAATATGATCATTGAAGTTTTACAAATCAATTCGAAAAAGACGCTTACTTCACTTGTCAAAGATCGGTCTGTGAATTTTGTCCCACTGATTACACTCGCTGTACAAACCCAGCTTTCCATACCAATCAATTCCGTGATAAAAGTATCTGTGTAGACAATGATATGGCCTAGAACCTGTTACACGTGTAGGGTGCGAATGTTGAAATGTTGAATGTGTTCAATTGTTTTAGATTCAATTGGCTAGAGTCGCGGTGTGTTTATGTCGGACACAGCACCTTCAGGATGTAGTCTGTTAATAGCGTCGGCACGGTGGGGCTGTCTTCGTTGATCGCCTTTAAAACTGGAAAAGAATAATGATTTGATTAGTTTTTTTTAACATAACATTTCAGCAAAGGATGAACCTAGGCAGAAGTATACTTAAAAGTACACCTACATACTGCCAGTTATGTTTAAGTCAAGGAAAGACAAGCCCGCTACACTATTCCCAAACCACTAGACCACAAGAAAAGCGCCGAGACAGTGAAGTTCGACAAAGTCACAGAGAAACGATTTAACTGTCTTGGATCCCGCAACGAAATTAATCAGAAAACAATAGCGGAGGAAAAACAACAACAACACCAACTAGTCACAAATCCAAACTGCGTGGCTGCTACCGAGAATTTTCTGATGGACAAACCCAATAACCCTTTGCTCGGAATGGGAATCGCACCAAAGACCTCATGCTTCCGTCGGGGCTGCGGGTTGTACACTAGTTATCGCGGCCTAGACATAGAGGGCTAAGAAGGAACATGGGTGGTTTTTAGTCAGTAGAAGTCTGACACTTCCTTTCGCTCTGCCCAAGAGCGGGAGGGGTTATTCGATGATTTTCAACCCGCCAAAAAAAAAGACCTCATGCTTAGCGCACGACGGCCCAGGCAGTCCAATTTCATATTATTTTTGGAAATAAATATCAACATCAGTAATTAATAGGGTATTGCACCAAAAATATCTAATTAGTCCGTCAGATAGATTTCCAAAAAAATATGGACACGTATTTCTTTTTTCACGTAAACAAAATTTGAAGACGATACAGTGCTTCGAAAAGTCGTGTCAAGTCGTGTGACGTCACAAGGTTAGTACTTTTTTACCCACAAAGTGACGTCAAAAGCCCCCACTCATGTTTTTGACACGTTTTATTTTTTTAATTTTTATTAATTAGATAAAACAAAAAAAACGTATCCAATATTTTTCGATACCTAATCTAACAGACGGAATAATTCGATTTTTTTGGAGAAATACTTTAATGCTCTTCAGCTGACCAAATGATTGTTCATAGCTCCTCGCCAATGGTTGCTGATGTTGAGTATCGAAGAGATTTGAGTATCGAATTCAATATTTTGTATTTACCCAAGTTGCCAAGATATCAATAAAAAAAAAACACCTTAGAAACAAGGCATGAACTCCACCTTAAAAACATTATTTTGTGTACTAAAATTTAATAAATAATGAATTAGTCGTTTTAAAGCCATTAATTTTAGCAGTATAAACAAAACGTTTGATTTGTAATTGACATGACATTCGCGCAAGGGAGTCTTAGAAATACCTACTTCTTTAAGTCGATTATTTACAGTCTGTGTCAAACACAAACATTACTATGTGACAATTAACAGATTCTAAAGCTGAAGCTTTATTAACGCCTAGTATTTTACTTAAGTCATAAATAAAACTTACTCTTAATGAGCACTTGGAGCGACTGGTTGTCTGGGGGTCCGTTGTCTAGGTGGAACGGGATCACTGTTGTCAAGTACTGAAACGTAATAAAACATAAAACGTAAGCTTATAAATAGGTTTATTCATTGAATAAGATCTGTGTGAATAATACGGTGACTATGTATGTGCATGTTTCTGTGAAACATATATATATATTTGTTTCTTATCTTTGTTCACTATGGTGATGGCTTCACCCTAAAGTTTGCCACTAAATGAAAAATTAATATTTTTATCAACTGACTGATGGTTAAAATGTTCTGTGGTTAAAATAAAATGAATATTTTAATTATTGTAAGACAGGTTTTTTATTATTTTTGAAGTCAAAACTGTCAAAAGGAGAATGAATGTTTTTGGAACAAATGAAAAAAAAAATATAAATATAATAATTTGGGTAAATAAATTGAATTTTATTTCGTTTTCAGAAATGGTATAAAAAAAAAATTGTAGTGGTCAGAAATAGCAAAAAAAGAAAGTTTCACACAGACAAAAAAACAACATTATTATAAAACTAACAAAAAAGCATCAAAATCTGTTTTTTTTTCCGAAGACAGTGCTGGCTGTAGCAAAATCTCCAAGTACACAAAGGTCACAAATAATTGATTGGTTTCAGTTCGTTAGCCTATCACGAACAGTCGACGGAAAGAGGTCCAACAATCCGTAACAAGGGACTTTCACTGTTTGTTTGTCACTGTTTCTACTTGCTGGAGATTTCTAATCCGTTAAACAATGTTAGAAATAAGAAGCAAGTACGCACAATTGCACAAAGTATTCAATACCAGAATACGATGATCTGTAATTGTACGGGAAGATCATACCAAACGAGGTCAGGTTATACTGAATATGTATAGCTTGATATGTCACCATGTGTCATAAAATTTCAAATAGGTCAGTAGTAAACATGAAAGAAGCAAAGGATTCTTGTCTCATATACCTCCTCAATCTAACTGACGAATAAGGAGGAGGTTCTCTAGTTGACGAGTATATTTGCTTTTTTTCTTTCTGCCTGGCGCGAGAGGTGTTTCACGCTTTTCTGGTAAAAACCAGAAAAGCGTGAATCGCCTTTATATATGCGGCTTCAATTATTTGAATGTTTACAACTGCAGGCTGTCGCCCTCGGCAATACAGTTACGGATCGTATCCTTGATAAATCGAACTCACTGCTTTCGTCAATATGGATATCAGTACATTTTTCTTTTTGGACTTAGTGCCTTTGGACGCACTGAGAGATCTCACATACCTACCACATCTCACACACACACATACACATGTAACGCACATAGAATATCGCTGTCTTCCTCACCTTAGACTCAGAATGTCCGCCGCCCAAATTAGGCGACCTCGGCGCCGACGGTCTCTTCTTCTTCTCGATATGATATTGGCGCCTCTTATTCTGAACAGCCAGCAGCAGAGATATGAACGTGTTCTTCAGCTCCTTCTCGTATTCCAGCTCGTCACGCAGAGCCAACTCGGCAATGAGGGTTTCGGAAAACTCGCGGATGAGGACTTCTAACTCCATGAATATTTCGTTCAGTTGAGCAAGCGAGTATGTGCGCAGTTCTGGAATTTAAAATTGGAAGGATTTAATACAGTTTCTATAGAAACACCATCTATTTCATTTGCCTAGTGTTGGGCTAGGCTTCGAGTCTATCGATTCGACTCGAAGCCTACTCCACCACTAGGGTCAATTATATTTTCATACAGCTCGAATCACCTTTCCAAATGTACTAACAGATCAGAAGCGATGTCTATAGTTCAAGATTAGGTCCAAAAATCCTGCATAGCGCAATCAAAATTAACCGCGAAGTAAGCATATAATACAAAAACCCGACAATAATCTGATGTAGACACCAGAGACCATACCCGTCTGGTCAGGACGATCCTCCTTTCTCAATATTCAACTCCTTCTTTCTCCTCTAAAAAGGCTCAATAGTTTGCAGATTTTAGTTGGCATTATTTCAGGCCAGCTACTTAGTAATTAATACTGCGAGGAGTGACCTCAATGCAGCTAGCCGTGCTAGCAAGCTATTGCAAGGATTTGTTTGTGCATTGTTAATTGGTTTAGCTTCAGATAATATTGGCTTATTTAGGACATTGAGCGGCGTTTGTACAGTCAGTTTAGTAATTAGCTGATTCTCCTTTGCATAAAAAGTTAAGATGTTTTTTAAATACGTAGGTATTGATAGAATTTTATAATACTTTTATACATATTTTTACCTTTTGAGCAAAGTTAAAATAATAAAGAATAATAAAATTCTATCGACTCGTATTCCTTAAAATCTAAACCATTGACTGTATATAGGTAAAGTATTAATCAATAGATGTTACTGAGTTCCATAAAGAATGAGTCTGTTTATTAAATTGGTTCGCAAAAGGTACGAAACTTATTTGTATCAAAGGCACGTAAACTCATGATTACTTTTTCACAGAGGAGACAGCAGCTAATAGAATTTCAGACAAGTTTCAAACATTGATACGACCGTCTCCTACACTCGTAGAATTCATTATTAGAAGTTGTATTACGTAAAAAGTTTATCTCTTATTCCGAAGCGTGAGATAGATTAAGAATAAACTTTCGAACTCGGTTCGGATCAAGTTCGTGAAGAACATCTGTTGTTTTTCTATAAGATTTACTAGACATACTAATGTTTACTACCGTACTAGTTTTTACGCAAATAAATTAATCGGATGTTTTTAAAACCTACTTGAGCTAGATCGTGATTTATGTTATAGATTGTTGGTAATTAGGTTATACAGGGTGTTTGGAAGGGAGCTGTACATACGCCTAGGGTAGAAACTAGGGATAGTCTGCTACCTACCCCCGCCCATTATATTGACCTTGGACTCAAGGTTTTTTTTTAATTTAAAATTATTTCTTTACCTTACTACGGTACTTCAGGCCCCATAACTTTTCTTCTCCACAATTTTCTGGTGTAAAATAATTTTTTGCAGGACCCTAAGACTCTAACGATTAAAACAAGACCATTAGCCGACCGGTCCCATGGATAGATTTTGAGCTACAGGTAGTTTTAGTCAAAAAGTCAAATAAAAAATAATAATAAATTAAAAAAAAACCTTGAGGCCAAGGTCAATATAATGGGCGGGGGTAGGTAGCAGACTATCCCTAGTTTCTACCCTAGGCGTATGTACAGCTCCCTTCCAAACACCCTGTATATAAAATATTTTATCCGTTCAATTTATAAAATAAACGTTTTAAGTGGTTTACCGACGTGTGCGGCTGAGGAAATAGGATGATGCGCCAAATTAATCGCAAGCGCAGGGGTGAACGCACTCGATCGAAAGAATCGGGCATCGCGCCGCGTCAGAGTGTACAGTCAGCCTCGAAAATATTTAGGAGAATAATATTTGCTTGCATATCAATTTGTGTAGCTACTGTTTCCTTTCCGAATGTGTACTTAATTATGTGTTGATAAGCACAATTTGCATATTGCTCTAATATAATAGAACAACATTAATATCGTCTCATATTACCCAGTAGGTTACTGACTAGGTTGTCGTGGACAGATAGGCAGTCTCATCGCGAAAATACTAGTATTCAGCGTCATCCTGTTAAAGTAGAAGCCGACCCCGACATAGTTGGGAGTCTCCCAAACCTTTAACCTTTTTTTAGCCTTTGCTAGGCAGATGATGTTCATAATAATGAAAAACGTTTAAAGGCAGTAAAATAACCTCTAGTTCTCGTTTAGGTAGGTCTTCTTTTGATTGGCCTGTTGGTCTAGTGGTTAGTGACCCTAACTGCTATGCCGGAGGTCGTGGGTTCGATTCCCACCCAGGACAAATGTTTGTGTGATGAGCACGATCATTTGTTCTGTGTCTGGGTGTAATTTATCTATAATATGTATGTATTTAGAAATATATAAGTATGTTTATCATTTGTCTAGTACCCATAACACAAGCTCTGCTTAGCTTGGGACTAGATGGCGTTGTGTGATAGTTGTGGAATATTATTATTATTATTCTATAGGCTGACCGTACTTGCTTCATAGTAGGCCCATTTCGAATGATGACAATTGCAAGCTTTAGGTGATCAATTTATGATTTTACTTTCACACTGATTTTATACAATGAACTAGTTTATAAATGGGTAAAACTGTAAAAGCTACTGAAAGTTGAAAGAATTTGAATCTATTATTTCCATATTAAAATTATAATTGCTACTATATTGAACAGGCACTGTAATCTACTTTCTTTTACAACGGCTATTCCCGCGTTATTAGAATGTTTTTTTTAGAATGTAAGTATTGTTTATTTTGTGCATGGCTGTCAGTTGAATTATATCGTGGAGCAAGGAGTTGAATTTATTATACCGAACGGTTGTGGAGTTGATAGAGAAGTGTTGTAAGTATAGTTCTTTTGGATACTTATAATCACAATTTTGAAAAATATTCGAAAATAAGTTGAAATACAAAATAGTGGCGTCAGTTCTGAACGCAGTTCCATGCAGCACTATATTTATAACTCAAAAGCGCAAAGCCAGTTGACAAATGCTTTGTTTACTAAATAATAGCCGTGTGATAAACAAAACATGTCATGGGTATTAGTAAATTACCATAATAGGTACAGTGACGAGCAAAAATATGTACACAATTAGCAGAAATCAAAAGCTAATTTCTTGGTACCATAAATAACGCCTTCCAAAATGCTATGTTCATAAAAAACCTAAAACGTTAGTCAACACAGTGCATGTTGCTTCGTAAAAATGTACTTACACATTTATGCTTATGACTGTACCTATACAGACTGTAGATGAAAAACATTATGTCACAAAGTTATATAAACTTTGTATTCTTCAAAAAGGTTCGCACATTTCTCACGCTTCAAAGTAGTCTCAACAATAAAAATAATAATGTCTACCTATTCAGCAATTACTATTATTGTGACAAAAAGAAACAAATTGCTACCAAATCAATTATGTCTTTCGGTCCAGAAAAACATGGCACGCTGGTACCCATTTAGGGTAATAAGAGGCAAACCGGATTGGTTCTCATAAACTATGAGTCTAGAATTCTAGATTCTTGGCGAGATTCATACGAGGATATTAATATTTTATTTCTTAGCCTGTTTTTTATGTTTTGAGAAACCTATAAGTGTGTGTTGTTGAAAATTTTTAATGTAAAGCATGTCGATTAGCATTTTGCTTATAACACGATCATACATGATTGTGTTAGATTTAGTGTAGGTATTAAAAAAAGTCAATGAAAGTTGACTGTTCTTAAGGTTATAAGTATGAAAGATATCTATTTTTGACTATGGACTTGATGGACATGCTGAACGATCAGTGGCTTTTCATTTGCTTATTAACTGTGATGACTTTGTCTAAATACGCAAATGCCCTAAGTCCTACCACATGAATGTTGCAAGCCAATTAGATGTATTTTAAGATACCTATTTTTGGACTTTAATTAGTGTTAAGCCGGAGTGATGCAGTTGACTGATCTATATTTATATGTATGACATCCTCCTCCATTAGTGCCCCTACCAGACATCTAATCTACGTTCATACATGAATCATACATGGATGTTTACGTTTAACAATATTTGCTTTGACCTTCGTACATTTAAAACCATAAGCGTGGTACATACTATTACTGTGTTAAGACTGAGTACATTCATAGATATCTATCTGACTAAAAGCGTGAGAAAATAGCGTCACATTATGAAAAGATAATTTTAATAAAAATAATTTTCAAATACATCTACATAAAATAATATAATAATAATAAAAGTAGATTAAGCTGCTAACAACAACCAACAAGAAACATACATACGTGTTTGAAATGAAAACGGGCAATGGAAGAAAAAAATGAACATAGGTAAGATTCCGAAGGGTTCCGCGTAAGAAATGACGTCAACAAGACACCTGTACTGACTGATGACCCCTGTACTATTTTCAATGCATTCATCATCCATCATCCATCATTCATCTATTTTCAGTGTATAACATTGAAAGCTACCGTAAGCCGCGAATTTCACACAAAAAAAGCCATTTCCCAGCAATATTTCTTGCCCAGTGTTTCTTAGTGTAAAGTACCGAATGCTAGGTTGAAGGCTTCGTGAAGGATCCGTTGACGCCCTATAAATTATGATAAACATAATTGAGTATACTCACTGTCTTCATAGAGCGGCGCGCTGAGTACCTCCTTTCCTTTCTCCAAGGCTTCGTTGTACTCAATGATGTCCCCTTCCGATGATGGAGTGTCCTGCATCATGTCATCTATCTCTTGAATTACCTGAATTCGCAGAAAAAGTAGAAAATTGATAGTTTTAAAAACTGGTTCTTAAGTGGAATAATAATTAAAAGTTAACCGCTCAAGAATTTTGGTTTGGTTTAATCGACAGTCTTGACATGATTCAGAGTTATTATGAGTGTCCTAACGACACGGTAGATACCAACACCTAAATACCTATGTGGTGCTTTAGGTCCTCAATTATACTAAAGGAAGACAGAAACCTAGAGAGGCTCAAAATGTACGGATATTAGCAGTTTTTCTGGTCACCACTGTTGATTCTGGCTTTCAGGAGTTACAGCGGTTTCCAAATACCGTGGCGGGCTTGATAAAAAACGAATCCTTCAATATTCCTCACGAGCGACGTTGCCTTTCAGAGTGACTGTAACACCCATTGTTGAACCTAGTTTGATCATTGCAAATTCTCAGTACCAGCCCGTACCCAAATCAAAAATGGGTTACACCTTTGCATTGACTATCTCGCTCGAAAACCTAGGTTCAAAAACTGGTTACTCTAGTCTAAGAGGTGGCGTGATCTTAAGTTCAGCTTTCCTTACCTCATCAGCAGTCTTAACGGGACACTCATGATCCTGGTGCAGACCTCCCAGGATAAGGGCGTGCATGTCAAGGTCTGAAGCCACGGCCTCGTCCTCAGAGCTGTGGATCTCGTCGTCAGGAGTCATTGAACTCTGAATAAAGGAAGATTTGGATGATAAGGAGTTGCAGATGAAAATATTGATGCACAAAAAGATAAATTTACGAAGAATGTGTGGCGTAGTCGTGATTAGGATATAAACGAAGACAAATTTGCTTCTGGAGGCCTATCGTTTTTGATAAATTTGTAACATTTGAAGGTCCTAAATAAGCAAAAGTAAAACTGGACGCGTATGATTTACACAATTCAACTGAATTTGATAAAACTTTAAATGAAGAAACTGTTATTTTTATAGTCGTCACTGCACTCACTACTTCTAACAAAACTGAGTACCTAATGACCTTTAATAAGGGCAATGTGGAAATAATTAAAACAGAATTTGTGCTAAAAAACACAAACGCCTATCATATTTAATTTTCGCCATACATAATAAAATATCACACCGAACGTATGGTGTGAAATATCACACGCGTTTGAATTTCACAAACTATGATTCAAGCCTCATCAAAAAGTGCCACATTCATCGCAGCTTTGACGAGCATTACTTTATAATGATACAACAAAATAATTTTATTTTCCCACGAAACAATGCAAAACTTTGTTCACAAAAGTTTTTGTCGTCGAGCATCATATAACGTTACAGAAAAATAATGAAACGAGAGAATCTTATGGAGATGAGATGTGTGAAGTTTCTTTGGTTTTGATTATAAAAAAAGTGGTGAGATTTATTTAAAAGTAAACAATGGTTAATTTCGTAATACTCGTATTACCCGTTAGAAATGAACTCAGCATAGAAGAATGTGAAGAAGAATATAAAGTAATAAGTCATATAATGAATTGTAATAGAACCGTTCAATAGATTGATAGTTTTGTAATCGTATGTCATCAGGATACACTAAAGAACTGATACTGATTTAATGTCATAACTATTCTTAATACCAAGTAAAAGTTTGCAAGTGATTTTCTTCTTCTCTCGGTCACAGTCCTTTAAAAGTTACGAATATATCCACGAAATTCAATAATTGACAGAAAATAATACAAAAATGACTAATAGTTACCTTCTTCTCATTAAGGTTCAAAGTAGGGATATGCATCTTCCTGGAGAACGATTTGGTCCAGTCGATCGGAAGAATGTTACCGAAGTTGCCAGTGATTGTCCACCACATTCTGGAATAAAAGCCACACAATATAAGAATCTAAATGTAAAGCAGCAGCCTTCCAACTAACTTTCATATCAAGGAATTCGATTTTTTTTTTGGGTACCTACACCATCCAAACTAATAAATCGTCAAATCCCTATTCCGAGCTTATGAGATAAAGAACAGTACATTCGATGTCGAGTATACCAGTTTAATGGAACTCCATTTAAGTTAGTACAAATACGATGATATAATCTAAAGCCAGCATGATTTATGAAATAGTTTGGGTGCTCGTGCGTCGGTGGGAGATTAAAAAGGCCTTTGGATATACCCAGTTTATTATTCCCAAGAATTAGTTACGCTTATAAACTATAAAAGATTACAACACGTACAACAATTAAGCGATACAGCGTTTATAGCCGTCGCTTCATTACAGTAAGATGGGATGAAATTTTCGTGTGAAGGTTCTGTCTTTGTTTAGCCAAGTTACATACGAGTTCAATTTTGCGAAGAATTTTTCATGAGATTATCTCGGCAACACTCGAGCATACGAAATTAAAACGTCTTGGAGGTTATCATAACATTATTAAATACACAGTCTTATCTAAAGAATGGTCAGTCAGTCAACAAAGTAGACACGATGCACTTTGCACTTTAAATAAAGATAAGGAAGGTCCTTGTTACTTATCTAACAAAGGTCACAAAGTTGAATACTATGCTATACTTTTTATCATTTATATTAATGATCTGCCAAAATCTACTACAGATCGTATGGTACTATTTGCCGATGATTGTACTGTTTTATACAATGACGAAAATATTATAAATAGAAGTTTAAATTTGATTACTCAATGGTTACAAAATAATAATTTATTGATTAATATCGACAAAACTAAATTAATGCAATTTAAGCAGAAAACAAAAAACAGTTTACATACTCAAATAGAAATTAATGGTCAAGAAGTAGGATTAACGACCGCGACAAAATTTCTCGGCCTACACATTTACAATAATCTAAAATGGCAAAGTCATATTGAGTTCGTTTGCAAAAAGGTGTCACAGTCAGCTTATGGTTTATATATGCTAGCTAAAAAGATCAATCTTGATACATTGCTTGTAGCTTATCACAGTAATGTTGCTTCAAGACTCAGATACGCAATTATATTCTGGGGAAATGCTACCAACTGGGATAAAGTTTTTAGATGTCAAAAAAGGTGCGTGCGAGCTATGTGTGGTCTCAAAAGAACTGACAGTTGCAAGGACTACTTTGAAAAATTAAAAATATTAACCGTCCCATCGTTATATATTTTTGAAATGGCTTTGTTCATTAGACATTATCCATCGCTATTTACTTTGCAGCTCAGATCACGAAATAGGAGTTATTTGAATAATAACCTTACTAAGCAATATAGAACTACCCTCTTTGGGAAAAGTATGTTTGCTATGGCCACAAAGATCTACAATAAGATTCCGAATGACATAAAGGGATGTAGCAATATTCATGTCTTTAAAAATAAATTGTTCAAATTTCTTATAGCAAAATCGTATTACTCTGTTGATGATTTTTTATCGACTAAGAAATTTTAATTGTTTCATGTCCGCTTGACGATATCCTTAGGTTATTTATTTTATTGTCTGTCTGAATTTTAATGATAATTATGTAATTTATGTCAATTTCTTATAACTTTGATTATTTAATCATTAATTTGTATGCCCAAGTGGCTGATCATGGTATTGAACCTTAGAAATTTAAAATGAATGTAATGAACACCTGCATGTAACCCATGTATCACAAATAAACGATTTGATTTGATTTGATTTGAATTCGTGAACCTGCAGTTAATTTATCGACATCCTGACTTCCCGACGGCGACGCTGGGAAGAGCTCAATTGCGTCAGTTCCCAATTATTCGCCAGCAAGGTCGTTGTACACGCAGAGCCGAGGTTTTATCATTTACAGCTTTGGTTTTATAGCACAATTTCTTTAGATAGAACTCAATTTGTAATCAAGATTCTCTTTGATCACTTTCTTGATTGAACAATTTTGTAGACTTGAAAGCAGTAGTTAATTGGTTTGTACGAATGATTGTGGTTTGGATTTTGAATGCGATTTGAGTTATTTTGGGAGTAAGTGAATCCCAGCAAAGTTTCTGTTTCGGTAAACAATCGAAGAGATCGATCGAGAGTGGTTGCAGCGTTACAAAACAAAGTAAAATTTCTCACAGTCAGTTCCCAGGTGCAAAATATTATACAAGTAGCTCGTTAATGCTCATTTTTCTTGTTTATAGTCTTTTTTATTTCGTGTTGTAATGGATAGAGGATGATACATGTATGATCACCTAGTCGCGCCCGTGAGTCAGCCGGAGGCATAAATTGGCGCTAATTTGAGATACGCGGCACGCCACCGCTCAATTGAGGAATGTGTCACTTCATATTACGTATAAGTACTGCATCTGATCAGGACTTGGTACGTTTGCATGACGTTCCAGTGAATAATGGCATTAATGCTTCCAAACAACATCAGGGGTCTATGCACAAGTCAATTTGAAGGAAATAATAATATTTTCCTAGAAACTTTAAACAGACGCCATAAACAGTTTGAAGACCGAAACTAAAGAGTAAGCCAAATATTGAAGTGCCTGTACTGGAACCTAAAGTTATTAAAATACTTATAACGAACTGGAGAACAAGAAGCACTAACAAATGCCATTTTCAAATAAACAATGGCTTTCAACACCCAGTAAGCAAATATAATAAAACCGCCTAGAAAGAACTAGATGCTATTCTCGGTTTCACAGCAGATGTAGCTACGAGTGTAGCACCTAAATGTGACCTAGAAATCACAGGGGATCTTTGAAGTTATTTTAGATCTAGAAAGAAGTAGACACTTTATTTGACTTCAGTGTGTGCAAATATAGAGTAAGTTGGTTTTAGTAATCATCTTATAGAGATAGGTACGTTGAATGACAGACTAAATAGAAATTCATGACTGTCTTAAAACAAAGACAGCACTACAGTTTGGGAATATCGGAAGCATGATCTTCAAGTAACATCAAAATAAAAATGCAAGCTAGCCTAAAATAGCTTTAGTATCGGTTTTTGATGTCGCAAGATAAAGCTAAATAAAGCTGGACAAAACCGAGTGGAGTTCTATTGTTTTAATGCTGTTACCCAACATGGCTTATTGGCTCAAATTGACATATATGTTAATATCCTGATATTTTTCATGCGACTTCTCTTTGTTAAGATTAAGTAGGTACATCATGAGATGTTGCAACACAGGGTTTGGCACAAGATTTTTTTATTAAATGGTTTAAATTGTTGTCAAGTTTATACTGACGGCGAGTGTGATTTATCTTATCGATTTGATACTGCTCTCATCTCATCTAATCTTATCTTGCACACAAAAAGTTGTAGCAGCACAAGCGTAAACAGAAAAGTAACGGGAACATTTCGTTGTCTCTCGCATTACCATTTCTATTACGTCAGCAGCTGGGATATCATTTTTTGTTTCATCTAGCTTATATGCGGAGGCGTATTTAGTTAAAACAATACCATTAATTTCGATAGCATAAAGTCTGTTGCGGTCGTTAGCATTGCGTCAGTCTATCACACCATATGGCCATATGGCCATCTGAGTTGATTGAAACGACACCCAACGATGACATTTTGCATGTTTGTCACTTCAGTAGCACGTGTTGCCATTACACTCTATTGGTAAAGTTCGGAATGACATTTCCAGTTATCCAAGTAGATTACAGCAATGTTTAAGTGCAGACAAAACATTCGATAAGTAAATATTTAGTCTGTAAATGCAATCGTTGGTTTGGGATGCGATGTTTCGTCTTTCGTCTTTATTGTCTCAATGGCGAAGGGATTATTCGAAGCTTATTGTTTATTTATTTATACTTAAGATGGAAGCCGGATTTAATGCTTTTTAAATGGCTGGGGGGAATTTAAATTACAAATTCATTTTCGATTATTGCAGATATTTTGTTTTCAGAGATTACTTTATCTGCTTGGCCGTCTTATTTTCATAAATCAGTTTTCTACGAGTTTACAATAACCGCCTTTATTAAAACAAAACAATTGCGTTGATTTTACGGGATATGTTTTTTAAACATGATATGTTTTGTAAACATGATGCTATTGTTGCAGTTTAACTTGCTAACAAATTTTCCTTTTCAGCGTTTTTTGGTCTAGTGAATCAAATAGTTATTCGACCGTTATAACAGAAACTATCGAAGAAAAACAATATTGCTTACCAAATGTAGTGTTGATTAAAACTACATTACAATCATGATGCTACGAGTATGTATACTGTTTTTGTCTTCGGTTAGGGATGACTAAAATACTCAATGGATTTGTCCATTGAGTATTTTTCCTTTCTTGGCGAACGTAATGAAATGTGGGTAAGCCCGACGGCACTGACTCATAGCCTACTTGTTCTAGCGTAGGCGCACGCTTGTGACAATATAGGTCTTACAATCCGCCAAAAAAGTTTACCATGCGTGTGAGGTCGCTAAACGTGATCAAAAATGGCCGTTCCACTAGTTCCAACGGTTTCACCATCGCTCTTATAAGGTGTGTACCGTTAAGTCGTGTTTACTTTTCATATTAGCAAATATGATTTGAATACGTGTGTACGACCCCGCTGTTGCATGTAGCCATTACATGCTTTGTTGGCTGTGATATTATCTGCACTTTATTTTACTGCGATGAAAAGTAAAAGATTGGTACGACTTACGTATTATTTTACAAGTTCCGTCGCGTTCTTTATTGTGTTAAGACTTTTTGGGTACTTTAGCGTTTATCATCTTCTGTTATTTATATCTCTAGAGATCTACTGTGATTTCTTCTATTGCCTCAGTAGTGATTTTTTCGTTTCTTTGTTCATCATCTATCTAGCCTTTTCCCAACTATGTTGGGGTTGGCTTCCAGTCTAACCGGATGCAGCTGAATACCAGTATTTTACATGGAACGACTGCCTATCTGACCTCCACAACCCAATTAATACTGGGTAATACGGTACCCTATGGCAAGACTGGTTGTCAGACTTTCAGGTCACTGACTACCTGTAACGGCTGCCAAAGATATTGAAGCCGGGACCAACAGTTTAACTGCTTTCCGAGGCACGGAGGAAACTCGGTATGTAATGGGCGGTCATCAATCCACAGACCAACCTAGGCAAGCGCAGCTTAACCTAAAGATCGACCCGAGTGGCAGTTATTATTAAGCCACGAGTTTCGCGTTCCTTAGTTAATTTATAAAAATTATCTCAAATCTCAATGGTAATCTTGGAAGGAACTATTGTACCTACCAGATATTACATGAGATTGCCAAGCGCATTCGGCTTAGCGAATAAACGGACCATAAAGCTTGCTATATCAAGCTTTATAGTTAGTTAAATACTTCATAGCCATTACGTTCACACGTCATTCCCACAAGGACGATTCAATTCAATTTAATCGGTTTCATAACACAAGGTATAAAAAAATTGTTCAATGACCCGTAGAAAAATAAGTCTATTAAGTAGTTTGCATCAGTTCAAATCTAAAATCCAGTCAAGTCATGGAAGAATATAGCAACTGTTTACATTGTTCCTCATTTAGCTCATTGGAAGTCATTTGGTAGCATTAGAGAAACTGATATGTCATCGGGAATTGAGGCTCACAATTTGCATCATTTTATTTATGATTAAATTGAACATGATCGACGGCCGTGTCCGACGATGACGCTCTGTTGCGCTTGCGTATCAGATTTCTCCCCATAAATCATTTGCGTCCAATTATGAAAAATACTCCCAGATTTAGTGACGTAAACATAACTGCTATATATTTTGACTACAGTATTATGAACGCAAACACCTAAACAGCATTAAAAACTTATTTTGCAAACACAGCAAGTTGTCCTTATAAGACAAGTATTTAATTACTAAAAAGCTTATCAAGCTAGTAATCACAGCGTAGGCTGAATCAAGCATGACCTCCAAACCTTATAAGGCTAGACTAGGTAAAGCAGTAAAAAAAATGGCGTCCATAATAATTTACGATGTGAAAAAAACAACAATAGAAGAATTTTATTTGAAACTGCGCTTTTGAATAAAGTTTGGCTAACGACTGCTAATGTCCACGTTAACAGTAAATGTATACAACTGTATTTAGTTGATTAAAGTAATAGAAATGCTATAATGACTGTGTGAAGTGTTATGTTATGTTTCGGATTATGAGCTTGTAACGGCTCTCGATGTGGGAACGATTTGAGCAAAAGAAAGAATTTTTAGAGAGGTATTCAAAAATCACCAGTCAACAACTTGGTGATTGGTGAATAACCATAATTGAATTAAAATAAGTGCATGTTTCACAAATGCACCACCCAAATGAATATTATTGGTTTGTATCCTTAAATGTATCAATCAGTACGAATGATTTAGTTATAACTCGATTTATTAAATACATTTTCTTCCTTCCTTATTTTAATTTGTCACATAAAAAGTCCTGACTACTTACGTAAGTAGTTACACAGTAAACATTTGGGGAAAATTGTAATATTCCACATGATACCATCAACATGCATACCTCTAACGTCGCCTGTCTTTTTTGATTTTTATAAAACTTCGTAGGTACACTATGACCTATGACTATATGATTATAGTGTTATAGAAAAAGACACCTTAAAAAAGACCAAAGGGACCTTTTGCCTCTGTATTTCGTTTCCTTGAAATAGTTTTCAACCACCATAGCGGCAAAGTCGCGGGCAAAATTGATATGATATTACTTTTTTGGCCATGAGTTACTGTCACGCAAATAGGGTATTTCACCAAAAAAATCTAATTAGTTCGTCTGTTAGATTATCGAAAAATATCGGATAAGTACGTGTTTTTTGTTCTATCAAATTAATATTTAAAAAATTAAGAAAATAAAACGTGTCAAAGACCATGAGTGGGGGTTTTTAACGTCACTTTGTGGGTAAAAACGTACTAACCTTGTGACGTCACACGACTTGACACGACTTTTCGAAGCACTGTACCGTTTTTTATCTTTTGTTTACGTGGAAAAATAAAAAATGTGACTATTATTTTTTGAATACCTATCTATCTGACGGACTAATTAGATTTTTTTGGTGAAATACCCTTTTACAGAAGCCTCATTAAATCCATCTTTCGGTAAATGTCGACACAATAATCATCCAGCCCTTCAAAGCCAAGCAACCGATTAATTGCCGTTACAATATAATAATATCGAGTTCTCACAATCGGCTTTCTTATTTTATTAACCAATCGAGCGTGAATCCATGATTATGGAGTGTTGCGTATACGCTCTGGTGACGAAGCTTGTCTCAAGCAAGAGAGACAGTGAACCTAAACTGTGCTTTATAAATTAATTATTTTTGGATATTTTAATACGGGCCAGCTTTGATTTTTCACCAAGTTAGGCACTAAACACACGTAAAATAAGAAAGAAGATGCAGGCAGCATTAATTAATTTATGTTGAGCCTTAAAATCATCAGGTTTTCATTTTGCGTTTGAGAACGTAAAATCTCTTTTAATCTTATTTATTGGGTCGAGTACGCCACACTATTTCCAAGAAAACAATTCCAGCAAACCAAAATCCACAGTGGCGATCACCCACATCTTGCATTCGCATACAATTTCCTAATTTTCTTTTGAAGCAAATAGTAAACTATAAAAAGTTATAGTTCAAACAGACAACAACAATTTGCTTATTCCGGTAAAAAAGTAACGTTATTTAGTACCATGTCATGCAATCCGTTCATATTCGTCGTAAATCAGCAAATATTTTCGGAATTTATTACACTTCCGTACAGGTACAATTCTACATCTATTAAGTGTAGAATTAGTTCATCCAACCGAGTCAGCAATGGTACCTACTAATTAAGTAAACACTTACTCAAGGTAAGGATCGATCGTGAAAAAAAAAAAAAATAAAAATACCACCTACACTAGGCTTACATTTAATATTGTATCTCTGGAGTATCATTTGCATACATAAGCGAAGCAGTGAAGGTGATTATGTCCAATGAATCAATAATAACTACTTGTGGGCTGCTTATGCATCAGCTGATGTCATGTATTTATAGCAGCCTCTGTGTTAGCTAATTATAGCTTGGTCAGTTTTAAGAAAACGTCTGCCATCTATAAAATATATGGAAGCTTTTGCAAAAAAGACGCATTTTCATAATTCGTATGTATTAAATGCAATTTTGTGCAGAAACTTTTGTTTTTTTCTAATCGAACTTTAAAATTCAGAGCATTTATGAGAAACGAGGAATAAATGAAGCAAAAAATATTCCAGTGAGTGTTTGATCGCTCGCAGACGGAGCTCGTTGGTTCCAAGAAATACTGCGCGACTGGATTTTGGTTCACGGATTCCTGACTGGCCAAGAAAGGGCAGTCGGCTAACTCAAAGTGTTTACACACCGTACAATCTTACTTTTATTAGCTTTTGGGAATGTGGTTCTTGGGTATGGACTCAAAATTGGAATATAAAAACACTCCGGGATAAGGTAAGATTTTCAATGAAAACTTAGTTTTTCGGAAATCAGAAGGTACTTACATGCGATTTCATTTAAGTGATGACTAGTTATGGCATTCGATATTTGGATAAAGAAAACAAATGATTTCAATCAAGACTTCAATGAAGAATTTTATATTTGGATAAAGAAAATCAATGAGATCAAGACGTAGGTAGGCTAAGTTAGTTGACACTTGACAACGTATTCAGCTATAGTTGAAATGATCAAAATATCATTACATATTCCTTTGAGAGGAGTCACGAATTTGTTTTACGTTTAATTATAGATTTCAGAAAAAGAGAGGAGCTCGTGGCTTAACAAGAACTGCCACTTGGGTCGATCTTTAGGTTAAACTGCGCTTGCCTAGGTTGGTCTGTGGATGGGTGACCGCCTATTACATACCGAGTTTCCTCCGTGCCTCGGAAAGCACGTTAAGCTGTTGGTCCCGGGTGCCATATATAGATCTTTGGCAGTCGTTACAGGTAGTCAGTAACCTGAAAGTCTGACATCCAGTCTTGCCAAAGGGTATCGTATTGCCCAGTATTAACTGGGTTGTGGAGGTCAGATAGGCAGTCGTTCCATGTAAAATACTGGTATTCAGCTGCATCCGGTTAGACTGGAAGCCGACCCCAATATAGTTGGGAAAAGGCTAGGCAGATGAATAGATTTCAGAAAAAATCACATTTGTTCATCTCAGCTATAATTTCACAGAATTCAATTATTATTCATTGTTCGACATGAATAACATTGTGTGTGACTACGTTAAAACGTCATTCGCAGTCATCCGGGGAGATAAGAATGAATGAGGTTAAGTTCACTTCTCCATGCCACATACTGGCATACCACGTGTTTTATCACTGGCAAGTCATAGGTTACACTCATCATTGGAATAAAAAAAATTGGTATTAATTTATTTAGTAAAACATTAAAACACTGTTGCTACGCTACCTACTTATGGAAGAAGACATGCTTACCTGGCCCCAAATGAATTGGGATAAATGGGCCAGAGAATGATGATTGGCATCTAAAGTAAGTTTAGCTCCAAAATGATTAAATCCGTGCATCAAAGTCATCCAACTATGAAACTTGTCGAGTCTTGACTAGATTTACAAAATGGTGGATAAAAAAAAATCAATAGCTATAAAACATCTTCCTATTCATTCATGTGTTGTATTCTCGTGTGAATCCACGTCAATATTCAATAGAAAATGATTCGGACGTTCTGATTGGACACGTTTGAGTGACATTGAGGGCAGCTTGAGCGTTGCTCGAAAGGTCAGCCAACAAGCTTCCAGTAATTGTGATGTATCGAATAGTAATCACGAGACGAAAGGCTCATTATAGAAACTTTCTTCAACCAACATTAGACAAATTGTTAGTAAACATACTTACCATTTACTGAGAAATAATATATCACTATTCACAGATAAACAATCGACAATAAACAACCGAGAATAGTTTCTATTGCTGGCATTTTTCTACTCCCACGTGGTTTACAATACTTAATACAATTTAGATCTTATTCGAATAGAAATAGCGGCTTTCTTACAATGGCACGGTTGACATTATAGAGTAATAAATACCCCATTGTCAACAGAAGCCTCCCTAGTGGCTATACTTCATTAATAAATACCTTACTGACCTTTTAATGCCGTAACCTTTACCTTTTTTTAATTATTTTACGAAAATTCTTGTATGAATTTTTATGGGTTCACTGTTACCATTTTTCATGTTAGGCTAATACACCTAAGTTTTATTACTTATTCTGTTTCTATTCCTACATGGCAAATAATATTTTTGACAATGACTCACTATGTTTGTAATTACCACTGTCTATTCTCGGAAACCGCTGCTCTGATTGTGATAGAGATGTCACATCTAGAGTAAAGTATCAGTTACCACTCAGGGTCAAGTTACAAAAGCACATTCTATAAAAGAGCTCGGGCTGGTACCGTTTCTAACATTTACAACATCTGGTTCATAGAACTACCTGCGTATATTCAAAGTTCAGAAACAAAAGAAGAGTCTATGACATCGTAATCGTACGCTGTTTAGACCACACCACCTCACGAAGCCTCACATCACAATTATTTCACGATGTAGGGAATTGTGATGTCTATAGAGTTTTTGACAAATGACTATAATTAGGTACTGGTTGGAGTCGTCGGTCGGCGCCGGCGAACGCCTTACCCTTCAATTATACAATTAAGTGTCAATGGGTGAGCGTTAATCTTATTGCGTTTAGCTCCTAATTGAAGGGGCGTTAGTGAACTTTCTTGGACTTTCATTCGACGTTTCCTTGTGAAATCTCGGATCTAGCAATGCTCAAAGGAAACGGTAAAATGCTTCAGCAGTGTCAGTTCTTCAAATAGGAAGCTGTGGGTAGGTAGGTAAGTACCTGTTAACAGTTGGAAAGACAAAAAAACGAAACAAGGATGTTTTTCTTCAGAAGCTGCCTTTTCTCTTTCCTATTTAACCAAAGGTTAGTTTCCTTTGCGACTAATAAACAAAATACCTATAGATGACATGAGTCAGAGCAATAGTAGCAGGTCTATATTTCTAGTCTTAACAAAAGAACAATGGAAACAAGTAAGGTGTGTTCCCTTTAGCGCGTTTACAAGTTTAAGTGCTAATAAACCTGGGGTATAGTCTCGCTCGACTCTCGGTTACTATAAGACCACCCTGACCATGGGTATCATTAAAGGCAGCAATTGAATTATTTTGGGAGAAAACCGTTTTAACCGTTTTTATAATAAAATACACATGCGTCCGAAAAAGGTAGATTCAGTCGAAAGAAACCGGTGCATTCTATGTTATTAGATTGACTTATAGTTATATGCATCTCTATAACGGCGAATCCGATTCAACAAAAGAGCATCTTTCTCCTTCTCGCATTCCTTTTTCGAATCAAAGAGAACCCCAAACCCAACTTAAACAGGCAAAAGCAAAAACCGCAACAGCTTATTCTAGAATCGCACGGCGAAGGCTACACACCGAATATGGAGTACGATGCGATATCGATCCGAGTCCCAGCGACCGCAGCCCGTTCACCCCACTAACCCCGACGGATGGGCGCCGAACAGGGTTGCCATTTTGTGATAAATAAATCGTTACTGCAGTTTTAGCTAGGTCAGTGGTTACATTGTGCTGTAATGGCTAATGGTATCTGCGATCTGTTAGCTATATTGTTTTGCTGTGTGTTTAGTTTAGCCGGTCTTAGCAAACAATCTTTATGATACCTAACTTATTGATATATAACAAATATTATTTCGAGTTGTTATTAGGCAATAACAACTCGTTAAATGCAACTCGAAATAATATTTGTGAAGATTACAAAACAATTTATACCCCCAAAAGATCATGAAAAAAAAGCCATAGATGGACCAAAGAACCAAGAGAAAAACACCGGTTGGACAGGAAAAGCTATTTTTGTAGCTACTTTTCCAGGTTGCAACACAACAATTTCGATAAATACGGAATACAAAACGAAAGCTGGGAACGGCGAAGCCTTCTTTCGTTTCGACTTACACAATTCCATGAACTCGAAAAAATATAAGTAACAAAATATACAGTGTGTCCGGACATGGACTAGCGATATTCTAAATACTTAAATATAAGCTATTTTAAAGTACTATTACACTATAGGCTTGGGTCCAATACACTTCCCCGCTATGTGGCAGCCTTTTGTTTTTTTTGTTGAAATATGCTCTATGCGAGTACAAAAAAAATCATATATCTCATAGTTTTAGTCATACTGAGATAAAAATAGGCTTATTCGGAAGGCAATAATATTGTCTACCGTCTGCATTACAAAGCAATGTGTTCACAATTCCATAACTTTTGAAAAAAATGTGAAAGTCGAAAAAAAAAACAAAAAATTATGCAATTCAACCAATAATGGTTAATTACTACAAAAACAACCCCGAGAACTTTTTTATTTTTTATACTAGATCGACAGTTTTTGAGCTAAGCTACAATGCAACATAAAATTCACAACTGTATGTTTAATACTTTAAGAGTTATTGTTGTTTGAACATAGCGTATGCGCAAGCACAAAAGGCCTTTGTCGGAACCCTAAACAGGAAATCATTAAAAAAACATAACATTCATATTGAATTTTAATCTTCATTTAATATTGGAAAAAACATTTTTACATTTAACATTTTTCAAAAGTTATGGAATTGTGAACATATTGCTTTGTAGTGCAGACGGTAGACAATATTATTGCCTTTCGAATAAGCCTATTTTTATCTCAGTATGACTAAAACTTTGAGATATATGATTTTTTTTGTACTCGCATAGAGCATACTTCAACAAAAAAAACAAAATGGCTGCCACATAGCGGGGAAGTATATTGGACCTAAGCCTATAGTGTAATTGTACTTTAAAATAGCTTATATTTAAGTATTTAGAATATCGCTAGTCCATGTCCGGACACACTGTATAATCAAAACAGACAAAAGCACCTACGGCACGAGACCTGTGAATTTTGATGAAGACCCGCCTTGGGTTACGACTACAGTCGGATATGAGGTTTCAGGTTTTATTGTGTTTATATTTTGGGTCAAGTATATCCCCCTGTAAGGTAAGAAACCCATTCGCTTTCTGCCAGTGAAGGTTGATGCTTTACTACGGCGACTTTTTCAAGATTAGTGTCACACCAATTATGTTGTAAAATAATAGACGAAGACACAGTTATAATATATTTTGTTTATGCTGGCTATTAGTGAAATAATCGAATAACTGTGTGCAACCAAGACGCGATCCGGTCAACAGATTTAATCGAGATAATCTTAATAACACACCATCGGCAATCAACAGCGAGAGATACTTATCTAATCTCCACGCTTTATCATGACTCTTAAAAATAGTTTACAAGTAACAGTACTTTATGATATTAATGAGTAGCAGTTATGCACTTTTGTAACTTTTCATCGTAAAATTGGTGTCAACGTAATAAAAAACAGAGTGGCATAATGGCGTCTCGGGAACGACAAGATTTAAATATAGAACTTTATATCAGTACCGCTACGAGTCCACTCTAGTATGTTTTTTTTTAAATTTTGCTTGGCGATGTCACTAACCGAGAAGTGTGAATGGGGTCGACGCGAATAGAAGCTCCCTGGTGGTATGCAATATTAGTATCCGCAGATGAAATAAAAATTCCAGATTATTTTAAACGATCTTGCAAAGTAGCGAATAGACTTCTTCGAATTGCGTCTGGTTATTTTAGCAATAAAATTGGGAACGTGCGTCTCAGTAAACGTCATTTTGAACGCCATAAAAACGTACCTTGTGCTAGAAACCAAGACTTCGAAGTAATAATTTACGGTTCACTAGCTGGTTAGACAGACAGTGTATTGGTTCCGAAAATAGAGGGCAATGTTTACTTTTTTTGTGGAGAGCAGGTGCGAGGTACTATGAATCCAGAGGGGCAGGTAGTGGCCAGACTAACCTTATTGCCCACTTCCTACATAAAAAAAGTTTATATAAACAGAGGCGTAACCTTAATGGTTAGGTGTTAAAGTCACGGACGAAAAATGGTATCGGTTTTTAATTTTAGAAGGGTAATGCTTGAACGGCACCAAATATTTAAAAAGCATGTTCGGAAACATTTTTCTAGCAAAGCTTTGATTCTTTTTTCATTTTTTGTTTGTGTAACATTAATTTATTACGAAACATTTAAGTTGGGTAGTTGAATAGGCGTCTTAGCTTGATTAATGATTAAGAGTTCTTTGGATTTATTTTTAAGAAGTTAGGATGAAGTGTGAAGCTGATTTAATTGGATGATGCTGTGAAAATATCTAGTTAAGAAACTCTCGAGATTCAACGACATGTGGAGGCTGAATATATTTTTTTATTTAGTAGAAAGCTTCGTAATCTTCCCTTTAATCAAATAAGTGATGGTGTAAGCTCACCAGATGCTCGCTTCCTTAATAAGATTTGATTTAGGAGAACTTCAAATCCTTACAAACATTATTATAAGTCTCTTTTTGATTGATGATCTGGCAACGTTCCCATAATAACCTATGCTAAAGGCATATCAATAGAATGTCTAGCCGCTCTGTCTAATTAGTATGCTTGTACGCAATGGAAAGTGAGAGTGTCCGTAAGTTGGGAGCAGTTAACGTGGGCCAAGCAACTTGTCTACTTAAAGAGACAAGAGCAACGCATTAGCATATGGCCTTTGGTGCCTTACAAATCGACCATCACGATACTGCCATCAAGTTTACTTACGTTGAGTAATGTCCAAGTTAGACGGAATAACGGTGGCTTTCATATATAGCATGACAAATGCTTAAGAGCACATTTCAACGGTAGACTTTAATTCGACTCAAGAAGAATGTAGATACTCGCAGATAACTTGGAGGTTTCTAAAACCTTTTCTGTTTTAGCGGCATCTGAAGATAAGCAATCATAACCTCTCCAAACATGGTAGAAGATTTTGTAGGATATGTAAATAATGTAATCTCAGCACAGTTTCATTGTTTCTTTTATTGTCATAGGCTTCCTAAAAATATATCCGATGTAACCCTAGTGGTAAATTGTTCACTCGATACATTGGCCCTGACAGAAGAGGAGTACGAAGCATAGATGCCTGGACGAATAGCCTTAAACTCACATTATTTATGTCGAAGTACAAACACCCTCACGACCCCTCTACGTCTCCGCCCAAAATTACCTCACACAACACTGAAATGTGACACTTGTAAAAAGAACATTCATAACTTACTGCATCGATTAATCTTTCATGTACAGAAAAGGACCGATGAAGGTGTTGATGTAAACGACAATCTACATACAGATGATGCAGACTATTTGAGACTATGGAAAGGTAGCATAGAACCTGAGAATTTATTTAAATAAATACACAGCCTACATCAACATGGAAACTCAAATACACCACGCTTCTACTCCTACGCAAGGTCGATGGTTTGTACACAAATCTATGTTAGATTTAAACTTAACGACTCAGCTGTAGGTCAAACTGCTATTAAATGCTAAGAACGGATGTTGTACAAATATTTACTATGATTTCATTACATAACAGTGTGTTAATATTGAAGGTGACGAATCAGTCGGAGAGACAGATAACTAAGAGCAAATGAATAAACACAATCAATTAGAGAGAATAACAGAAATGGCTGACCCGAATTAACGTTTGTCCAATGGAATCTCGGTGGTCATTCCACCCCCAAAAAAATCAATAGCCCAACCCACTTAGTACACGCAAAATTAGTAGGTACTTCGTGTAATTAACCCCCTTTTCCGCCCTCGTCTAGACACACCCTTTAGGTTTTAGGCAAACCTCGTCAATATTTCTTCTGTCCTCTTCATGTTACAACGTAGCTATTGTTTCTATTATCTGTGTCGAAGGACAAACCCTAGTTACGTAAGTGGCCTGATTTGTATAATAATGTAGGTCGCCGACACGACGCCGCCGGCGCAAAGATTGCCATTAAGTGCAATTGGCTGCTGCATCGTCGACGTCGTACTTATTTATTGGACCCGAATACGCTGTAAGGATATATCTCTACAATCATAAAGAATGGTCCTGATTTTTTGATTTAGTGCTTCTTGTATTGTTATTTATTGTCGAGTTCAGTTCACGACAGGGTTTCCACTGCCTTATCGTTCATGCGGTTGACTCAACTGAGGGAAATTGACGCTATTATGGTAATCGCATGCAGACCATTTGCCAAGTTTTACGGTACTAAAACTGTGTCGTGTTATTCCGAAACGTACCTTTCAACTGTTGTAACAAAAGCTACAATAAATTCGTCAAAAGCCCTTTCATTTTCTAAGTCACTAAAACTATAACTATTCAAAACGCTTGCATGGCGTGTTTCTTTATTACAAAATCATGCATTCATAGGGTTTCTATTTGCACGACAAATATCGCAAAATACACAGTCCTGACTAATTTTAGATATTAGCAATATCGGTTACCTCGAGGCACTACACTTCGGTTGAATAATAAACCCTGTGGTAATTCCAAACAAAGTATGTATAAATTAGTTATATTAAAACATAAATAAAATACGATCGATACGTCCGAAGGACGACCTGGTACCTACGGCTGAAAGAGCTCGTAAAAGTGGCGCTGAAAATTTTATTGTCAATAGTTTTACTGCTTAACTACCGACCTCTTTGTTGCCACAAAGTTTTCAAAACATCAAAACATACAGTTGTAAATTAAAAAATGTAGTTTGGAGTCAAAGCACTCTTTCTTACAAAGCAGGTTGTTTTGTGATGATTCTAGACATATTGTAATAAATATAAACAGCTTAGCAGGAATGGAGCACCAATGATTTGCGATTTCCAAAAGAATTTCAGTTCTTCAGAAGTCCGAACAATGCAATGGCATTATATCGCTTTGTTTACCCCATAAAATATACATTCATAGCAAAGAAAACTGAAGAACTGAATAGTCTTAAGATACAACTGAGATGACACAAGTTCACAACCATCTTCAATGACGATAAAATACAATCACCGAGTTGTTTGTTTATAAGGTTTCAATGTATTGATGGACTATTGATTGACAGTCATAGTTACGTCGTGTCGGTTGAACATTGATCGTGCATTTAAATATGCGTGCGTGTGCGCCGTGTTTCTTTCATATCTGCGTTATGGACGATATCGAGTGTGTAGGAGTACCGCCCTTGGCGCGCCTCATATTTGTTATTCATTAGAACATTTTGAAATCTTATCTATAAATTATAAACATTCACTAACAAATTGCTTGTTTACTTTATCAGATGGTTACCTTAAACCTTATGTCCCGGTAGGTACCTCGTTTTGGTTAGTGTTTTTCGTACCTTCTTACATAAAAACTGTAAGAAACAAAAACCATTTTAGCTTTGGTGGAATCGTTTTTCAGAGGTCGTCAAATGTCTTAAAGAATTATATTATAAATTCCATTTATTACCTTATTTCCGTCAACGGGAACCTAGGTAACTTAATAATTGATGAAATCCGTTTAGATGTTTAATGCATAAAGTTACGACAGCCATATTGAAATAAGAATTATTTATTTGCTTTAAAACTGCAGTATTCATTAAAATTTTGCTGTTTTAGCAAAAGATAACGTTATCGCTAAGCGAACAAAGGAAATGGAACTAGAAATACAGTCTTATATCGGTAAGGTGATGAGTGCAACGACCTCGCCAATGTTCTTTATCTTATTGTTTGACAGGTAATAGGTAGATAATTGCGACAGTTTATGCAGAAATATGTTAAAAGATGCGCGTGGGAATGATTTTGCTGATTACGTAATCAGTCTAGCTACCTACACTCATATTTTTTTGCTACTTCACACAACGTCAACACTAGGTATGCATAGTTGCATTTCAATTTCGTGAGAAAATTAGTATATGTTATTGTTTTCTTTCTATATTAAATTTTGAAAGCAAAGAACATTTTTCAACGGTCTGTAATATTATTTCACTGTCGTTTCAGAGAATTTATGATAAGTTTGTCTCGTCTCAAAATGCTTTCTATTTCTGTAGTCTTTATGTAATCAAAACTAATTTCCTAGCAACAGGTTGAAAAAGCAAAATCTTAGTAAATTAAAGTTGTCCTATTTTGGGAATACAACAATAATTATGCTGTTCCACACTGATAGTGTCATCGTAATAGTTTTTGTTATAAACGAACAGGAAACAGTTGTAATAAACAATTGAAGCAAAAATCAATCTTTGATTCACTTTCCCCATTTTCCAATACAGCTAGTAAGTGTTGACATGAATGAAATGTGTAGTACTTGTTTACCTGCCACGCTGAAACAGATTTATTGACTAAACCGAAAGTGGTTTACTTGATAAAAACAATGTTTTATGTGACAATAATAACACTGTTCAATATCATGCAGGTCTAAACTTCATCAGATAACAGGCTTCAAAAGACTGTCCCAAATAAAATTGCTTTTCACCTAAAAACTATGCCAAAGGTTTTGTAGATTTAATCTGACTTTTTGTTTCTATCGCGCAAACTGAGCTGGAGGCGAAACATAAAAGACAATAGACACCGTCTTCGCTAGAGCACGTATTGTCTCTAAAACCTCGAACATCTCGGCTGAAGGGTCGTCTAAAGAAAGCACTAAAAAAGAATTCAAAAGCAAGTCTGCTTCAAGTATTACATAATAAAATTCTCCTTGAGTTTGCACAAGCTACTAGTGATTCTCGTAACTGCGGTAGGTATCCGTATAAAAACTATAAACACCATCGTGTCTTTACCGATAATAATATGTTAACTACTTCATTGGAAACAAACTTAAATTAACTGGAGTGAAGCGTAAAGGCGAATGTCCGGAATACTGATTATTTTCCTGCGTTTGATCTTCAGAGATCGCAGATTGTGTATTCGATTTGTGCAATTTGGTTCCTGGATTAGAAGATCGGCAATTTCCGTTTGGCTTCCCTCAGTATTATCGTTTCTATTGAACTGTTACTTTCTATTTCGGATCCATCTGTGGTCTTAATTGATTTAGTAAAATTGATATAGACTTCAATCTGCGGTTTGCAGACAAATCTTACTTGACTGGCTGTTACCTTTATTCTGCTTGAGTGACTTTTTGGTTATGTTACAGTTTCATCACCGTTAATTGTAACCATGACTTGACAAATTAATTCTCCATCACATTCTAGAATGCGACCGTAATAGCATTGTAGTAAATATAGTACGAAGTCATGTGAGTTCCAATCAGTGCCTATGACGGCAGACTAGGACACTTCAGAGGCTTCTCCAAGGCACGTGATCAGTAGCAGGTTTAACTGCAGTGTTTCAGTGGAGTACATGTTCCTGCTCAATGAGATTTGTAGTTAATGTAAGTATTACGTCAGACAGTGTAGACAATGCTGTCCTAGATCGTTGATCCCCGAATTGAACTATTACAATGGACGGAGAAAACTGATAGTCTTATTACGAAAGAATATCATCGTCAATCAAACTACTATTACCATTATAAAATAGTCATTAGTAAAGACGTACGATGAGTTGCTCCAACCGCTCCACAATAATAAACGTCTAGTCCAAACCAGAAATATTTGCTTACGCAACGAAACGATTATGGTTTTTTATATAAATCTTATAAAGTACTGTATTTCCTTTATATGTGAGGATGTAGATATGACAGGAGGAAATTGCAACACCTGCTCCACAATGTTTCGCGTGGCTAAGAATACTCAATACACCATTTGCTTTTTCAAAAATACTTATTCAAAATAATTGCGTCGTTAACACGTGTTGTTGAATAACCCGTTTCTGACCTTATCGATTGTTACATAAATATTGTACACTGTTTTTAACAATATTACAAGTGTTGCAATTGATATAGGTAGTCTATATGTGGCTAGGTTACACCAACTGTTTTATCTTGATTTCTTGTTTGTAATAGTCGGTATATGGGTAGTGTTAGCGCCAGGATTCGCGCCGGTCAAACCGGTCGTCGTCCGCCGTCGGAGAATGTACTACAATCCAGTTCGAGCGACTCGACCTGACTTTCTTTAGCTCTTAATACAGCTAACTTTAAATCTTAACCTTTTTCAACACTATAAATGTTCAATTTGTCAGGAACATCAACGGCTAACACGTTGGAAGTACGAAAATATCTTCGGTAGTCAGAAAGTATTCAAATCATGTATCCAAAGGAAGTTCGCTGGATATAAAAGTCTCAACGTTCGTTGACGTACGAAATTCGTTACTACTACGGATTGCTCGGATTTAAATTCAAAAGTGATTTTTCGTGTTTAGGAGCATTATAAAATTTTGAATAGTAAGCAAATTTTTTGGTTTGGTCAGTCTGACTTTATCTTTCGCTTTTTTATATTTAGTTTCTGGTTTTTATATTGACCGATAAACAGGTGCTTGACTGTGTCTGTGTCAGTGATTTGATTACATTATTTTCATTTTCAAGACTATTAGTCTCTTTTCTTTTAGAAATGAGGCTACAATCTACAACTATTATTAACATTATTTCCAAAAGTATTCATGTTAGTAGTTCACTTTCTTACATTGTTCACATAAATACTGCAACAATACTGCATATTTTTTCTTTGTTATGATCCCATACTGTACACGTCAATTAAAAATAGCGTGTACTGACATTGGTATTGATCGCGTCGCAAGGAAATTCCAGACTATTTCAGGGAAGACGTGATTAGCTTGCCCAGTTTTAGTGCGGCGAGCTTGCTGCTATATCCAAATGTGGTTTTATTTTACACATACCTAAGCGAATACGTTTACTAGCCATAATCACCTTATAGGTACATCACGCGACACTGATTTGTCCTCAAAGCCGTGAGTGCGACAGATACGGCTGACACTACTCTGCTGTTTCAAAAGCACCTTTATCTTAAGTCATATGGGGATATGAACTCTCGAGTAGTCTGGTACTGCGAGAGTAAAAGGGACGGACATCTGTGCGTGACCGTTCTTATGAGCCGAGGATGAAGCGGGCTGACGCGATACATAAATCGATAGGCGACTCAAATCGGACCCCTTAAGTCATGCATGGAATAAGTTACACTCTCCGTTTAACAGCTGAACAACAATAAATCATGTTTCTTTGAAGATTATATGGACATCTTTGTGTGTCTGTAACCTATAGTAAGTACGTTTGGTTAGGAGCATGCGTATAACGCAGGTCTCAAGGAGAACGGATGGAATCGAGGAGGGGGAGTCAAGAGGTCCGGATGGAGCGACGACAGACGCCGTCCTTGAAAGAATTTGTTTTGGCAAGGTTACGTGTCTGGCATATTGTATAAACGTGTTTAGTTTTTATCTAATCTAGTTTACTTGTCATCTCTTCGCCACAACTCGCATATTGGCAAAATATATACCGACTAAATTTGCACTCTGGATTTCTGCTGTTTTAGCTTACTTCCAGAATATTGCAAAATTAATTACGCAGGTTTTATTCTCCAAACTGATTACTCACTGGTATGGCGAGTAATGAGTTATAGTTTTAGTCATACATGCAGTCATACAAACAATCCCGGGCCGGATGACGTGAAGCTCGCGAAAATAATCTTAAGGCGAGGGCTGTATTTATAAACAACGTTCAATAGCGTGAAGTAATCCACCGCAATGAAAAAGAACCATTCCGAATTGAAGGGATTTAAAAACACAGTTGGGTTCTTGAATAAACATTTTTTATGGTTATTTCTTCACACAGGCGAGAATCAATGTTATTGAAAGCACCTTATTCAATAAAAAACCGGCCAAGTGCGAGTCCTACTCGCACATGAAGGGTTCCGTACCATCGTAGTAGGGGAGTCGCTTTTTATTTTTTTTTTGTTATAGCAGCAACAGAGAGACACATTCAGTGAAAATTTCAACTTAAAAATATTTTTATTATATGATGTAACTAAAAATTTATGCTTTTCGCAATTTTTCCTTTATCTGTGTTATAAGACGTTGCTTCGTACCAAATTTCAAGATTCTGAGTTCACGGGAAGTACCCTGTAGGTTTTGATTCCCTTGCGAGTGTCGAAAATTTGCGGCATAAACGGGAGTATCTTTTGATCGCGTTGACTTAGAAGTTTGATTTTTTCACAGCTCCAAGAGACCATAGACTTGAGTATTTGATATGAATTTCAGCTTGATACCTCCACGCGTTCCTGAGAAAAAAGGTCTTGACAGACAGACAGACAGACAGACAGACAGACAGACAGACAGACGGACAACAAAGTGATCCTATAAGGGTTCCGTTTTTACCTTTTGAGGTACGGAACCCTAAAAATGTACCTAAATAGTGTAGTTTTAAGTTTTGACTTTTGAAAAATTGTTTTAGTATCTAGGACATTCCTTTTTTATTTCTTGTGAATAAAGTTGTCGTGATTGTGGTAGGGCACAACAGCTTTTTGTAACAGTACTAATGCCATATTGTAACGGTGGATCGGGACCGGTAGAGGTGTAATGGTAATTGTGCAAAAACTGTCGCGTATGTGAGCTGCATCTTTGTAATCATCATCAATCAGTTTGTTGGAAAGTTGACTGTTTCTAAGTGTAATGCCTGATTGTGCGGTCTCCATAACAAATAGAAGTAAACTGTTTTGTTGCGGAAACATAACTTTGATTACCTAATAATATACAGCAGTCATTAAAGCTTTAATTAATTTCGAGCTTTCGAGGAAACTGCTCTTTATCACGAGCATTATTGATTTACCTTTTCGAATGTAACGTAGTTGGTTCGAATTCTCTAAGATCTGTGGATAAATTGCGGGTAGGTAAATATTCTTACTCCATTACTACGTGAGGTCGCCTCAAAACAACAACGTGGGTTGTGTGTGTGAAGACAGCAGCGTAATCTATTTTCAATTGGTGGAAGGTCAGCGTATTGAAATGAATACCGGTACGATGTGCACATTGTGTTAATTTAGAGATGAGTTGCAACGGACATGACGCCGACGCCTAAAATATTGTGGTAATTACTTACTCAAGAAAATCTTTTGTTACAGGTAAAAAGAAAGTAATACGGAACGGAGAAATAAATGAACTCTACGTCTAGTCTTACACCACAACTTTATGAGAATGATCCTTTCTATTTATTCTTACTAAATATTATTAATGCGAAAATTACCTACTCAAGTCTGTCTTTCTGGTAAGTATTAAAGCTGCAGATCGTTATGTTTGGCGGAGGGGCCTGGAGAAGGACACAGCAGACTGTTTATCATCCCAGATCGTAGACAAAGTTACGGACAACAGCTAATCAAGCATAAGTTACAGGTGAAAATTGGTAAAACTTTGGTTGGAAACTTACAGGTATTAAAGCCAGCAAAGTTCATCAACTAGGTACTCCAAATTTATACAACCGCAGCTTCTGCACTTGTATCAAATTTATAAATCGCCGTGCAGCAATCAAAAGTGTACAAAAAGCCATATTGTAACTTGTAAGGTGTTGTATCGCGTTGGCGAATTCAAGGAAACAGCGACATATGGCCTGCCTGGGATGTGTCACGCAGCGAAACTGCTCAGGCTGATAATATAATAAAATTTATACATAGGTATACTGTTTATAGCACAGTACGTATCTGTGCAAATGACTGAAAGACATTACGTCATATCTCATTTAATAAATAAAACGTAGGCACTTCACAAGGAATCGAGGATACAGTTATTGAATACGCAATATAAGGAAAATGAAGAGTTGTGTCGTATTTATTCATTTGTTCATTAAAATATATTTTTAGACTGTAATTAGGAACGAATATAATTAAAATTTAGTAATTGTGCATTCTGTACTAGATTTTATATTTAGTCTTGTTAGTCTCAATTAATGGCGAAAATTAATTTGGGTATTCAATTCGGAATAAAAAGGAATTTAAGTTTTCAATATACATTTATGAAGGCTCCTTACGAATTTAGAAAACTAATACGAATTTAGTGTTACTAAATGAGCTCCGGCTACATGAGTCATTTGATTTTATAATATTTGTTTTTATTGAAATGCTCGCCAAACAATGACCATCCAGCATCTGCTTTTAATATTAATCAGTTGATGATTGTATATGACACACATCCAATGTGTTTTTTTCGTTATCTATTTCAAGTAATGTTTTTTATATGATTTCCTCTAACCTACACATAGTGTCTACTAATGTCTACCACAATGTAAATCACGGTCCAGAAAATGCAAATCTTATCTTACACGCATTTTTTTTTGAGGATTTCTCTAAGTTAATCCAGCTCATTAACTATCTGTGTGCTAATTTCATCCTTATCTAGAGTAGGTAACGTTTGTTACTTTATCGATACATCCTCAAAAAAAAAAAACAAATAAGTATTTATTAATAATAAGTGTTTTTTTTATTTTTTATTTATAAATAATATTTTTTTTTCAGATAAGGATGAAATTAGCACACAGATAGTTAATGAGCTGGATTAACACATGCCTAATCATTTTTATCCCGGTACTATTCTGTGGGACAATAGGGATTTTTCCTAACTGAAAAAAATATGACTCTGTTTAGTCCGTCAGTTAGGTTATCGAAAAATATTGAATAGGTACGTGTGTTTTTATCTAATGAATAAAAAAATACGAAGATGAAACGCGTCAAAGATCAGAAGTGGGGGCTTTTGACGTCACTACGTTGAAAAAATGTAGTGCGATGTGATGTGACGTCACATGAATTTTCGAAATACTGTAGGTATCGTCTTCAATTTTTGTTTACGTGAAAAAAGAAAAATGATGTGTCCAATATTTTTTGGAAATCTATCTGACAGACTAATTAGTTTTTTTTTGTCATTTACTTGACCTATTACCATACTCCACGAATCTAAACTAGTTATATCTATGATACATAAATACATTGATGATCCTCACGGGCGAAGGTAATAAAGTCATCAATTTATGGAACATGCGACAAATGAATCGATCGTATTTGCATTGTTACCACGAACCCATCCATTAACAAGTGGTTAACAAGGGGATTGTATTCAAAATCACTACACTGAAAGCTATGGTCGTTGCACCTGGTTTACTCGACCATGTAATTGGTACGGTCTACGCCTGCCAGTAATTTTGTGGCAGTATTACTTGCTAATGAAGCCATTGTCAAGGATATTGATGGGTTTTCAGATACGAGAAGCATTTATACCGTATCCTGTTATACTTTTCCACGCCATAGCTTCAGCAGATGGTCATGTCGTTTAAATTATAAACAACACCGTGTAAGTTATACAAAAAAATCATTATTACCATCTGATCTGAATCTGTGTCGAATAACAATATCTTTTTTAGGGAAAACTGGCTGCATATGCTCCAAAGACAACACTTATTGACGTCATATTATGAAAGGATGACGTAAACATTACAAGAACATGTTTTAATTACATAACATTGTGACTTAACAAAATTGCCTGTAATCCAGATACTTTCAACTTGTCAGTAACTTTTAAGGTAGGATTTCTAAAGTATTTACAAAAGTTGCTCATCCATGCCATATTCACTAAAATGCAAGAACTTTGTTGTTCCCCCACGTAGATTTCCAATCAAGTAAGCAATATAAAATTTCTAAAAACCATAAAAAGACATCGCGGTGTGATTGTCGAAAGTTAAAAACTTCATTCATCTCGTTAAAAGTAGATTATAGTCATAAATCGGCTTTATCCATACGAGAAACGGTCTGAGTTAATTTTACATTTAACATGGAATTAGGTACATCGCTCAGAGGTAGAACTGAATATTCGAATAAAGGGATAACGTTGCATTCAAATTAGATCAGCTTCAAAGGCTTGAAAAACAATTAATATTCAACGTTGAATCATTTGTCTTTATAGATCGACCTACGGGATTCTCAGCTTGTTTTGAACATATGATTAATGGTGAACCACGTGTGCTTTATACCAGTAGATTAATGAAAACGACCTTAAAAGTTACTTACGGAGTCACTCCGAGATGACGCTCCCAAGATAATTTCCTAACACATTAATGATGGACACGGAATACGGCGCCAGCCTGGCTTTAAATGTACCTACCTTACTTCTTTTAGAGCTATAAAAACCACATAAAGAACTGGTTGACAATAAACTGTGTACCAATTAAAAATAATGTTCAAAGAACACACCGGCCCAAATAAAGCTAACATTTTATGGTGTTGTTGGCTGGGATTGGAAAACACGTGGGAACGCCTGGAATACCTGAAGTGTTAATAATTGAAACTGACTTCCTAATAAGAAGATTACACAGACGATTACTTGCTTCATAATAGGATTTGGCTCTTGCACTGCTGGATCAAAGAAATTATAATTTAAATGTCGGACTATGGACCCTCCTTTATTTGCGATTATCCAAGGAAGGGGCGCTAGTTCTATGAGGGTTGCGAATTGCAGGTCGTTGGCCCAATGCCCACATGTGTGGGTGAACTGAGAAACTAGGCTTTATTTTATAGCCTTCTTTCATATTTATTTCTACAGCATGTTGCAAATCGTTATTTTTAACCACATGAAGTAGGTAAGTATGGCTGAAATTACTGAATGACAGTTGATTTGAAATTTTTATATAGTCAGTCACTATATTAAAATTAGTAGGTTCGTTAGAAATCGAAAATTAATAAAACAGGACACTTTTTTTTTGAAATCTTCATATGGTCCTCCGGCTCGTTCAGAGCGGTAGGGAATGTCAGACTTCTACTGAGTAAAAACCACACAAGTTTCTTCTTAGCCCTTTGTGTCGAGGCCGCGGGATATGTTTCTATCAACCTGGAACCCTGACAAAAAAACAGAACGCTTCGTTTTATATTTGTTGCTTTTTGGGAAGCTAGCATTCCATTTAATTGCTCCAGTTTTACACTAGACAGGTAATTAAAGTTACAAGAGACACCGAGGACAGAAACTTGGAGACAATTTATTTGCTGACTTGCGCATAAGTGTCGGCTATGCAAATAACAAGCGGTTTGCAGTAGACAGACTATGCTAATTCAATGTTTCCATCGCTAGATCTAGGCCACATTTCCTCTGAGGAAGAGTAGATAAAGTGCAAATGGCAACGCATTTAGCAAATATTCAAGAGTTTAATTTAGCTCATTTTCGTTTGATTTGAACGAGAACACGGTTCAAACATCTGGGTATTTATTTATTTTCTGTTTTACTCATGTAGGTAGGTAGTACCTGTACGGTTGTACTGTTGATATCATAAAACCGGGCGCCATTTTATGTAACAGCATGATTTTTTAATGAACACACTACACACATGATTAAATCTTATTTTCAAAGCATATTAGCTGATAAAACGCTGTTATTTTTTAGAAAGCCTGAATCGGGAAGGCCACTACAATTATCTACGCTTACGATTAAGATAGACACGCGAACTAAAGTTAGTTTGGAAACTGAGACAGGGTGCAACATACAGGTTGTGGTTATGAAACCATTTTCCTGCACGCAAATGTGCGGAAGGTCACAGGTTACTCACACAATTCAGTACGTACAGTTGTAATGCGTAAATCATGTTGTAAGGGTACAATTATTATACAACCAACCGCAGGCAATAAACTTTCAATAGGGGATCGGACTGAGTCAAAAAATATGATTCTAATTAGTCCGTCAGTTAGATTATCGAAAAATATTGGATAGGTACGTGTTTTTTGTTTTATCAAATTAATCAAAATTGACGAAGATAAGATGTGGTTGTGAACTTGTGACGTAATTAAATGTAGGTAAAAATGTACTATCTTATGACGTTTTCGAAGAGTTCACGAGTTTTCGAAGCACTGTATTGTCTTAATTTTTTGTTTATGTGAAAAAAGAAAAAATACGTGTCCAATATTTTTTGGAAATCTATCTGACGGACTAATTAGTTTTTTTTGTCCGATCCCCTGTTGGCTAAATTCCGACAATTTCGCAATTTTGGAAGAAAACAGTGTAATTAGAAGAGGTCTAATCTAAATAAGAAATAGCTTGTTTAATTGGTATTCAAAACGACTACGATAGGTTATCGAGACGGACGTGCGTCGTGTGCCACTGTTGATGTGAATGTTAAAGATTCGTCGTGAATAACAAGTATGACAGAATTTGAAAACGGTTTCAATAATATTGGCTACATTATTATGCGCGTGAGAGCTTAAAGCGAATTAGAAAAGTGAAACGATACTAAATAAAGCGATTATAACAATTAAAATTATTTCCATTAAGTTCCCCAGTCTCTTTTACTTACAACTTGTATACCCTTTGTGATTCTATTAAAACTTCTAACTTGTTTGGAAAGACAAATAAATATATGGTTTACAACATGTCATACCTACAAAAAACTTTGGCGAAAAAATGTTTAATCACCGAACTGAAGCGGAACAATAAAATGTTTTTTAAACGATTTAATAGATTAAGACACCAGTATGTTTTTTGGCTTGATACTGTTATTGGAACGGATCTCACAAGCACAGCTATGAATAACAATGACGAAAGTCATAAATCATAACAAAATAATTTTGATGAGCACATTAGTCCAAAATATTGACTGCTATTCTTCAAGTTCGGACTACTGGTTCGCTGACAAAACGTGACTTATATACCTACTCTAGTGTTCGTGTAAGTTTGGAGGTTTAAGAGCTCATGAAATAAAACAAAGCAATGAGAAGGAACTTCTTGGAGGGATTGAATGGCTTAACGATTACGAAAATATAATACTCGTAAATGAGGTCAACAGATAGGTAACGACGAAGACATTACAGTATAAAAATTAAACATACCTACGTGTTCAAAAGTTATCTAGGTCCTAAGACAACACTGACTTCAATAAACATATTAAGTAGACTGCCTTTTCGACTAGTTGTTACCGCATATAAGAGAAAAGAGCTTTCAAATAAAAAGAACATAGAGATTTTATATTTTTGCCAAAAGGAAGCACGACCTTATTTGAATAAACACGCCATATGTTGGGTATTGGTCAAGGTGTTTCTTTTGCCGTGTCTTAAACGCAAGGTGGGAAGACATCTGCGGCCATTTGCGGTCGAATCACGGTAGAATCAATGCAAACAACCAAACACCTGTCATGTGGACGCAACTTTTTTTGAAGTTTCGGTTTTCATAACAGGTGCATTCATTTAGCAGTAGGTATGGTAATATGAAATGGGAATATGATAAAGGAAATAAATATTATTAATGAGACAATGTAGATAGACCAGCATGCGGTTTAACTATGCATAAAATCCCAGTATCCGATCCGCATAGTACAAAAACTTTCTTACGATTATTTTTGTAACTTGCGTGGCATTTAAATTTGAGAAACTTGTGTGTTGGCATTCAGTGTTTCTTTAAATAAATAAATTCCTATATTTAATACTTCCCGCTGAACTAAGAAGCTGTAAAGTATCGATTAACATTTGAGCACACCTCTTAAGAACAGTTTGCGAATTGGTCATAATTAAACTTTACGTGTTTCTCGGCCTTCTGGCATTTGGGTCATCTGGATCGACTCCAAAAAATTTAGCTGGACCCATGAGAAAAAGTTATGTTTACAAAACGACTTTTGTATCATACATCTGTAGAATTATTACAAACCAGCTGATTTACTTCGCGAATAATTATTATTCATCTTTTAAATACTCGTATAACTTGCAGCGTGCGTTATAAAGTTAACCAGTACCATCCTTTACATCTCCTTATGCGATAGAAGAAATAATTAATTAAAACGAAATATGAAAAACTGTAACAATGTAATGAATAATTTAATCTCATCAGCTTCTCGTAATGCTCATAGGGAATACAGCAGACGACAACAAAAAGCTCTTTCATTTTCCCTATAAAACAATAGGCATATGTGAGAGAGTTTTACTATTATCTTCCGGCCCGAGTCATGAGAATAGATGCAGATGCTCGGGAGAATTTTCTGTTTGTGATTGATGTCTGAGAGATTGCACCGCAGAGCACAATATATGAGGTAGACAAATGCTGTAACTTGATAGGGCTGCCAACTATAGAAACTCACTGTAGATAAGCACTCCTGCACTTTAGATACTCGTAGGTATTTAAATAAGGCTATGTTGTATGTATGATATAATAGCCAATTTACTCGTTTAGCAATAAGGACGTTAATTAGAATCAGTACTGTAATTAGGGTTCTATTTAGCATAAATTCAATCTTGTTACGGTCGCGTGTCGTATCGTCTCCCTTAAGTTTGGGTTGGAAACAAAGAGGGCAGGGTGTGAGGTGGGGGTGCGATGCGTCATCGCGACTACTTCGGTACGCACCCCCTGCGCACCCTCGCCCCAAAACATTGATCGAACTCATCGCCACAAATGCCATGCGCAAAGCCCGCCCTTTTTGTTTTTATTTTCTTTTATTCTCATCTTACAATTTTAATAGTTTGTAGTCATGTAGGTGCTTATTAAGTGCTGACAAAGCAAATATTCAAAAACATTTCGGAATGTTTCAAAATTATTTGGAGCTGACTACATCATAAATGATATCATAATACCTAATTTCAGCTCTAATTAACAGATTAATAAGTGCTAATGGGTACTCACTGGCATTCGTTCATGATCTCTTCCTGGCTGCGAACCTGCACAGGAGCCAACTTCTCCACGCTCTCCTCGTAGTTGCCGAAACACTTGGTGATCTTCTCATCAAAAGTGTTCACCAAATCTTCGAGCGAGCCGGAGAAAGTCTCCGTGAAATTGTCTCCTTCACCGTTTGGCATATTGTCCTGTTTGCACTTCACCGGTTTAGGTTCCTCGTTATCGTTTATTTTGTTGGAGTCAGTTGTCATTTTGACCATTTCACTTTTGATATTTTTAATATTGTTGAGACGTATGTCGTTTCCATTTATGGTTTTTTGTGGGTAGTCAGCAGTGGAGAGACAATCATCCGCCTCCTCGATTTGCGCGAGAGGCGCTTCGAACTCAAGCTCGGCCATTCTGCCAGCCGCTTCTCGCATGACCGTACAACCACTCGCGTTGTTTGACGCGCGTACACTGATCGCCGCCAACCGCTTGCCGCTTGATGCTTCACGCCCACCCGCGCCTTCCCTCGCGGCCTTCCGGCGATTCCGTACGGCAGTAAGAGCGTCGTACCGTACGTAGATCCTGTACCTACGTTTATGTCGTACAGGCAAAATTATTATAACCGGCAAAATAATTATGACAATGATCACTCTTTTGTCAAATTACAATTTAATTTTTTGGTTTTGAAAACTGTAACACAAATATTAGTATTGTTGATTTAAATAAACGGTGCATAGTTAAACTTAAAAAGTAGGTACATAAACCAACTAAAAATCAGTTATTTATATTAAAAAAGCAAAATACAAGCTAGGCATAGCGATAGCGAAAATAAAATTGGTACCTATTTTAATTTTTAAGCTAATGTAGGTATTTCTATTGATTGGAAATGGTTATGATAGCTTGATAATGCCGTGAAAGCTAGCTTTTGGAATGCAATAGGTATCAACTTACCAATTTGAATATCAAGAAAATATTTCAATAATGTTCTACACTAGACTTACACACTGGTGTTACTCACTCAATACAGACATTGGGCAAATAAGCAAAAAGTTCATTAATTGTATTTTTGTTTTGATTTTGTCATGTAAGTCTACGTATGACAAGAAAAGATCAGAATTTACGCGCCATAATTGATGTGATGTTTTTCACATTAGTTACTAGATGTAAAAAAACTTGACATTTGATTTTCTTTTCTGCGGATCAAAATGTTAAATATTTTCAAGAAATTTAAACTATTGATTAAAAATTTGGCTTGATAACGTTTAACACGTTAGCATACTAAATTTTGCATATAAAATACATTATACATTAAAAATTATACATTATTTTGCACTTAATATAAAAAAATATATTGTTCATTCTTTTCTTTGATAAACGTAATTTTGTTTTGTATTTCGTTTATTTTTTCTTGGTGGCAATAACGTTTTCCAAGAACGTCAATAATGACATTGACATTTACTTCTATCATATTTTTTGTGGAAATTGGGTACCAAAATGGAAATTGCAAAATAATAACATGAACAACGTTCAAAATACTAGTTAAATTTATATCGTGCAAATCGTCATGTTCTTTTTAAATCGAAATTTTGACATCAAAGCTATAAAAGCGTTGTTAAGGTGTTACAGGTAAAACAATTATTTCGAAATTAACAAAAGTCATTGTGTTGTGGCATACATACAACTTTCTATAGCGTAATTATTTGTTTTCAGTTTGGCAAGAAAAAATCACTATGAAGTCCTCAATCTACGAAAAAACTGTTCTGATAAAGAAATCAAGGAAGCGTTCATACAAATGAGCAAAGAGGTGACTTAATTTTCCATTAGAAATTATTGCAGTTTATATAAGAAAATATTAGGTCATTCGTCTTCTTTCTAATATAGTTACATTTTTTACGTAGCTTCAGCACAAGCCTTGATTACATTGTTACCTGAAGCAATTTGACTATTATTTACCTACTTATGCATTTGTTTTGTTCACATAAATAACCATAATGGCAGGTATTATGAGATCAACTAATCTGAGTTTGTTGCCTTTCCCTTGGTATCCATCCAGTTGGTAAGCCTGTGAAAAGAAATTAACATTTATATACAAATACCTACCTATTTTATATATTTCAGTACCATCCTGACAAAAACAAAGATGCAAGAGCACAGGATAGTTTTGTGCGCATCGTGGAAGCCTACAATGTACTGGGCAAGCCTGGCAGTCGTGCAGAATATGACAACACAACAGAGATAGAAACTAACAGTCGTGCTGCATCTGCAGCCGCAAATATGTACAGATCACATGTGCCATATAAGTAAGTAGTACAAAGGTTATCTGTAATGAGTTTGAAACAAGGCTATAAACACACAAACATCACCACGTTACCTGGACTTGTGCTTGGTTGATGACAATAAGATCACTCCTTATTACATGGGACTATAACATAACTGCGAATATTTAGGCACACTATTAGGTACATTTGACAAATCCTTCAGGGGTTTACAGGTATGATGTTATATTATGTGGATGAATGATTAATAATTTAATCTATTATAAAAGGTTTACAACTCAAGTAATTAATATAAAAAGGGTATTTGTTTATGTGAGCTTAAATGTTTGTGAACACACCCACGATACAGGTGAAATTCCTAGTGTGGGGCAAAGTTTAAAAAAAAAAATTGGTGACTGTGTAAGTCTTAACACTGCAAACCTAGTATATGGATACCTAAGATAATGTTGTACGCAGAAGCTGTAAATAAATAAAAATGCAAATAGAACTGATCACCTATACCGTTTTTGCTAATTGTAACTACAGTCCTTTTCATGTGCCTTTTTTTACACATACTCAAATACGTAGACCTGAAACAACTATCAGCAGCAGGTCATACAAATCTTTGTTTCGTGCGGGATCGAACCAGCGCACACACAGTGTAGCAGTCCAATCGCTCAACCACCATACCAACCTTGCCATCACCTTTACTGTGTAAATGCCTCCTCCAGTTGTCTCTATTTCTCCTCTCCCTTAGCCATACTCATCCAAGCGCTACCTACAACCACCCTGATGGGCACCATATATTGACTGTGCCCATCTTCTTAACGGCTTACCTCGCTTCCTTTTCTTGTCACTTGTAAACCAGTGCATTGGACCATATTTCTGTTCCTCTAATACTATGCCCTGCCCATTTTGATTTATTATAGTTATAGTTACATCTTTTGGTGTTGTCTACTCCCTTAGATTTAACCTGTGTATTCAGTAATGCCCTATACCGTATACCCCCCCTCAACCTCAGTAGGTTTATGCCCCACAGAGGGGTGCCCTTAGTGCGCTGACACTTACAGCCGAATACTGAAACGCTACTCAATTAAAATTTTAAGTTGCCCTTAAATCTCGTTCTGTCTCTGTTACTTCAGCATAGATTGACCGAGACAGCACTAGATTTGAGGGTTACTTATATTTGAGGAACAACTGCTTATGGTTCAAGAACCGATCGCATGTTTGCAAATAAATATACAAAAAAAAAAAAAAAAAAAAAACTTATATTTGAGTGGCGTTTCAGCATTCGGCTGTTAGTCTATGACTTAATGCCTTGGCTGAATGCTTTACACTCAAGGCATCCACAAGATAGTCCGGATAAGCAGAAGCTAGCCCCATAGGATGACCTGCGAAATGCCAAACAGAAAAAAAAACTTGTTTTGTTTACTTTATTTTAAACTTACTAAAACTGTTCCTCTGTTTTTTCTCCAGCTTACGTAATCACCCACAGTACAGTTACTACTATGAAACTCAAGCTCCCAGGGGGAAAACGGTGAATGAAAATACTTCTGGGAAGAAGCTCCCCAACTACGTCATCATAGCTATGTGTACTGGTGTCGCGTTGTTTGGGATTATATTGCAAGTGTTTGTGATTAGGTAAGATTATTTAGAAGACAAAATAATATGTATTATTAGGTACACCTCTGCTTAACCCTTCGAGGATTATCGGCGTGATGTTATGTTTATTAGTTAGTAACTTGCTTTGTTATATAATATTTTTAGGTTCTGTAGCAAAATCTTGCTACAAAATCTAAAAATAGTATTATGGTTTGTTATGAATTGTAACATCACACCACTCACAACATAGTGCTTGGTGCTATAATATTAAAGTGCCAAGTGCGAGTCGGACTCGCACATGAAGGGTTCCGTACCAAAACTCCAAAAAATTCGCGTTTGAAGTATGGCAGCCTCCCTTAAATATTTATTTTATTTTGTTTTTAGTATTTGTTGTTAAAGCGGCAACAAAAATACATAATTTGTGATTAAAAAATTTTACCTGTCTAACTATCGCGGTTCTTGAGATACAGCTTGGTGACTGACAGACGGACGGACAGACAGCAAAGTTTTAGTAATAAGGTCCCGTTTTACCCTTTGGGCACGGAACCCTAAAAACTATACAGTATAAAAATTTTACTGAAATAACTAAATTCATTTTCAGGAATTTATATGTAGCTCAAAGACAGCAAGCTCAAGAGAAAACCAAACGCCTTGCCGAAGAATATGACAAGGTGCGGGCTGCCGCTCTTTCAAATGGAAATGAGGTATCGTTATTTGTTCATTTTGTATGTAAGGATAAACTTTGTGGTGTAAAAATATAAAGTCCCATTAAAATAGAGAGACAAATTTTAACACAAGCATTCATTACGTCTAACCCCTTGGTTAGACGTAATGAATGCTTGTGTTAAAATTTCATTAACAAAGAAAAAAAAATCCAAACAAAGAAACACTGAATACAGTGATTTTATTTAGACCTGAAATAATTAATTGACAACATTTTTCGTGTATTTTCGTAAGCTGTTTTTTTTTCTTGTAAGTATATTTCGTTTTTCATATTAGGTCTTTACCTATGAAATTGCCGTTCTGCAGTACTGGCCATTTCAAATCAAAATAATTTTTGTTTGGCTAAGAATTCTAATTTCAAATTAATTTTATTTTAAAAACATGGTTTTTTTTTTTCCAAAAGTAGTCATTTGTTTATTGATTAGTGTTACGTTTTCATCGCATTTCAATCTTTTTCGTCATCATGGATACGTTAAAAATTCGAGTAATTATGGAATATGAGTACCGCAGGCACGCAACATCAACGACGTTTACGGAGCTAACACTACAAACCAACGCACCGCCTGTTATTGGTTTGCTCGCTTCCGTTCTGGAAATTTCGACCTGAAAAATGAACCTCGCGGTCGTCCGAAGACTTTGGTCGACAATTACGAATTAAAGGCGATTGTGGAAGCTGATGATACACAATCTACGGCTGAATTAGCAGCAGCTTTCGACGTTAGCGTCAAAACAATATTGGTCCATTTGCGTCAAATTGGCAAGGTAAAAAAGCTTGACAAATGGGTGCCCACGAACTCAATGATCGCCAGCGCGAAGTACGTGTCGAGACGTGCCTTGCACAACAGACACACAAATTAAGGAATTTTGAACCGCATTGTTACCTGCAATGAAAAATGGATTCTGTTGGATAACCGCAAGCGCTCAGCAAGAATTTGTTGCCTCCCGACCAGCTGATTTCTTTAAGAAGATCAATAAACTGCCACTGCGTTGGCAAAGATGCATTGATTGCATGGGTGATTACTTCGATTAATACAAATAAAAAATACATGAAAAAAATTCGTTTAAATTTTTTCATACAAAACGGCAATTTCATAGGTAAAGACCTATTATTTTTTTACCATTGCCCTTATTTTGGTGGTGAATGATTTCTAATAGTTTGTCCATCTATTTTAATGGGACCATATATAAAGATAAAATGTTTGGAATATCAAGATTTAGGCGGAACATGGGTTTCTTCAGTGAGTTTATTAAACTAATAACAAATCACTTGAAATTACAATTTAACTAATAACGCTGGCCACAATAAATCTGGTACAGTTCCGGGACATCTCAACTCGACTGCGATCAGACAGTGAGTGTCGTCCTCACTGAGAGCTCAAAACATCACGACCCTTTAGAAGCACGCTGTGGTGTGGGTAGACTGGTAAGTAGGACGCGTGATACCACCTCTGGCGCGCTTGCGATTCATTTTACGTCCGTACTAACGGCCGGATCCGACCGGATCCGGCGACGGCACGGTTAGCGCAGTGGCTGAGCGATTTTACTGCTGCGCTGCGTGTCGCGGGTTCGATGCCCGCACGGAACAAATATTTGTATGGCCTACAGGTAGTTGTTTCGGGTCTAGGTGTGTTTGTGTATGTGGATTTAAATGTTTGTAAACGCATCCATGATATAGGAGAAATTGCTATTGTGGGGCAACGTTTAAAAAAAAAATACTTGAACACGCCGCAAATGTTTCGTGTATTTATACATCATTTTTTGCGGATTGGAAATCATCAAAAGGGTAGTTGACTGTCTAAAAAAAAAAGGATTCTGTTTAATCCATCAGTTAGATTATTGAAAAATATTGGATTCATGTTTTTTGTTTTATCAAATTAATAAAAATAGTCGAAAATAAAACGTGTCAAAGATCGTGAGTGGGGGCTGGTGACGTGACTTTCTGGTAAAAAATGTACCAAACTATGACGTCGCGCGACTTTTCGAAGCCCTGTATCGTCTTCATTTATTGTTTACGTGAAAAAAGAAAAGATACGTGTCCAATATTTTTTGGAAATCTATCTGAGGGACTAATTAGATTTTTTTGGTCAACTACGCTATTGACCCCTCCTGCTCTGGGCGGAGCGAAACTGTAGAACCATGGCAGATAAATAATTTTGTTGGGTCCGCTTTGTGTACTTGGTAGAGGGAGATCCTATGACAGACAGACCTAAGTCATTTTGTAAGTTATATAGCATGACTAGCATGTGTGCGTGTGTGTGTTAGGTAGTTGTTATTAGTATGTATAAATAAATAAAAAAAAATCCTCCACCTCTTTAAATATGATAAATTGCGAGTGAACTCGATAACCAAGCTTATACAGTTCCAAACTTACAATAGCAAACGTCAACAATTAGAAATTAGATATGCAAATAACGCTGTAGAAGAGGTTGAAAGTGCTACTTTTTGGGAATAACATTGGATAAATATTGCAACTGGAAAGTACACATTGACAAATTATGTACTAAGCTGCAAAGATTTGTATTCGTTTTAAACCGAATTACTCGCGTGGCGGGTATCATGGTTACGTAGCATCAGTTCTCCGCTACGGCATCATTATATGGGGAAATTCTACTGATACTATTAATGCATTTCGAGCCCAAAAGAAATGTATTCGATCAATGACTAAAGCCCAACCATTACAAAGCTGTGTCCCTATATTTAAAAAATTAAGAATATTACCACTCCCATCTTTATATATATTCGAACTCTGTTTCTTTGTACGTAAAAACTTAGCGCTATTTCAAGCACGCAATGATGTTGTAATAAGGAAAAGTCGAGATATCCATAAATTATGTGTACCCCCACAAAGAATCAAACTATTTTCGAACAATGTTTACTGTATGGCAATTCAAATTTATAACAAATTACCTAATGTTTTTAAAAGTCTTAACATCACAACATTTAAAAATAAACTATTTAACTTTCTATTGCAAAAGTGTTACTACTCAACGAATGAGTTTTTAAATGAAAAATTTGATTCAAAATTTAAATTAGACGACGACTTGCCTCCTGATTAAATGGAATTTCAACTCTAGGACATTGTATTGTAATCTTTAATATTTTGTTCATTAGATTTAATAATACTGACATTATATTTAATAATTCTTGACATTGTAATTAATAATCCTGACATTGTAATTAATAATCCTGACATTTTATTTAATAATTCTTGATATTATAATTAATAATACTGACATTGTATCTTATAATTCTTGACATTGTATTTAGTAATTCTTGACATTGTAATTAATAATCCTGACATTGTATTTAATCATTCTTACCATTATAATTTGATAGCAGTTCACGAATTCCTTATTCTTGACATTTTATGGTTCATTTGTATTAATTATATTGTATGTCAATTTTAATGTTAAATTTATTCTTTATTATAAATTCATTATCATTCACCATGCTTCATTATTCTTTAAAATATTTGTACGCTGGAAACAGCAGAATATTATGGACATCAAATTATGTGTAACACCTATAGCAACAATATTCTGACAAATAAATTTATTATTATTATTATTATTATATAACCTTTTTTGTTGTACATTGGTAATCATCGGATGACCACTCCTGCTTTGAGCGGACGCAGCGGAACGGAGTGTCAGACTTCTTCTGACTAAAACCCACTCATGTTCCTTCTTAGCCCTTTGTGTTCCGAAGCCGCGGTATCTCCTTTGATTTTGAACAGACGCGCACCCCTGGGAACTCAAAAACCTGAATGTTCATATTATTATCGCATCAGGATTTTGCCACTTCTGATATTGTAACGATAAGTAAATCTTGTGAGAATCTGTTGTTGTTGGGTTGAGGAAGACTATCTGCTCGTAATACAGTTTTATACTAGTACGAGGGGATAGGGCGAATCAGTCTAAAGGCCTAGCCATCTTTGCATTGTACAATTTCACATTCAACTATCTGTCTATTTTGTGTCTATTATTAAGTTACTCTGTATGGTTGTCTCATATTCGTGAATAAATATGACTATTATTATGATATTTAAAACCTTGACCTTGTTTTATTATTTTCAGTTGCAGACCCGTATTTTGCTTGACAAGATCGTGGCATCAGCAAACGCAAACGTCGCCACAGCATCTCTGGGACAAGCACTGGCGAGCGAAAAGAAGTGATCCTTTTTCACATATTATGTAGAACACTCAGAGACAGGTAACATAAAGGAAGTCGTAGACTTAAAAGAGGGAAATCTCTTTTTTTAAATTTCAAAACGACGTTTTAGAATTGTGGATTTCTTGTCAGCCGTATTCAGGGGTCACCAAGGGGATAGAATATAACCTCCTTGAGAATTTCTTGATAAAAAAAAAACCAATAATGCTTTATCCGACCCGAAAATCAAACTCAGAACCTCATGCTTCCGGCCACCGTAGATGCGGGCCTGTGGACGGTGAGTGATGGGCTAGCTCGCCGTCCGTGCGTCTTATGACGACGATAGGCCGTCGTCGTTGCGTTCGTGTTCCACGCGCGCCTCAAAGAGATGTCAGCAACATGGGAGGGGCCCGCAATGGCCGTCGCCCGTCGGGGCTGCGGGTTGTTCAGAAGTTACCGCGGCCTCGACATATTGGGCTAAGAAGAAACAAGGGGTGGTTTTTAGTTAGTAGAAGTCTGACACTCCCTCTCGCTCTGCCCAAGAGCGGGAGGGGTTATTTGATGATTTACCACCCCAAAAAAAAAGAATCTCATGCTCAGCAGACGCGCTTGCGATCAACTAGTCCTCTTGACCAAAGCGCTGGTGATCAATGTGACTACGGCTGACGTAAGCTAAGACGATATTTATGTTATTTCTCTGAGATAGAACAATATACCCTTTTTTTTTAAATTATTTGATGTGAACTTTAGTTTATCTTAGACGAGACTGTAGAGTCTATAAATCCTTGACGATGCAAGTTTAGCTTGTTTGATAATTAATTTATTTTATTGTGAAATTGCAAATATTTAGTCTGATATGGTTCCTGTTTTTTTTTTAAATTATCCAAGCTTTTTATATATGTATAGGTACTTACTTGAATTTGAACAGTTATTGAAATGAAATATTCAATGTTTCGCATTTAAAATTTTTTGAAACAAAGTAAGTAATTTCTCCACATTTTGTTATTTTTTAATTTTAGTAATCATGAGTATTATTTATTAGTTCGTTACCAAAGATATTATCATCAGGAACCATTGAAAATAAATACATTAGTAGATCAATTTATAAATAATTTTAGCTCAATTTGTACAATAGTTAGCCCTTATACAGTGTACATTATGTAAATATAGAGTAAAAGTTGTTATATGTTTTGTAAATCTTTTCACTTTTTATGTATGTCGCTGTTGTTATATTGGTGTTGTATCAACTACCTCCGTTGTAAATCTCTAGTGTACATAGTAAATATTGTAGATTTTTGAAAAGTGTACATTGCAATATATTTTTGTACGAAGAGACAGTTACAAAGTAGTTTTTATTCGTATTCCTCTATGTTTATGGAAGATATAAATGTGTGAACATGAATGGTGGCGTACTGTAGTTTCTGTCTACATCCACCCATGGTAAAAAGGCGTATTGTAAACATAGGCTCACGCCATGCGCCAGAACAACACAATGACAAATCACATTCCTGAGCTGGTTTTGTCCAAAAATACAATCGTAAAATGTATTTGAAACAATCTATTTTTAACTTATTATTGCGATTCAGATGATGTACTGTTTTTGCTGTAGCAAGTGGCGGGTGACATTTGGCGACATTAGACACCAAGACATACATATTATATATTATGTGGTCGACTACACATCATAGCAATACGGGATGTATTGCTATGATGTCTAGTCGACCACATATGCGTCGATATTTTGTAGAAGGTAGTGAAAGCAAAAGATATTTTGTAGAAGGCAGTCACGCACGACTCATTTTGGAGTTTAAAATCGAACGTTCACGCGCTTATTCTGGCGTGTTCGCGCGGGCAGGCGTCCCTCGCGGCTTGTGCTTCAACGCGCGTACGAGTTGCGTGAGTGGCTATACGCGCCTGTACGTACTTATAAGCTCATCCAAATATGAGCTTATACGCGCATAAAATTCGCTATAAATCTGAAACCACCCTTAGGGGCTGACTCTACGAGCGATGGAATCGCGGCGATAATATCGTCGTACCACGTATTGTTACATTCTCGCTCGCCGCGATTCTCGCTCTTGGTGACAACCACTAAAAGAGTGTATAGAAAAACGTGGCACGAAAATATTATCGCCGCGATTCTATCGCCCGTTGAGACAGCCCCTTGAAAGGATCATTGGAAATTCAAATTCCGTTTGTATGAAAGCTTTTCACTTGTGGAGGGGATAATATACCCGTCGGGGCTGCGGGTTGTTCACAAGTTACCGCGGCCTCGACATATAGGGCTCAAAAGGAACATGGGTGGTTTTTAGTCAGTAGAAGTCTGACACTCCGTTTCGCTCTGCCCAAGAGCGGGAGGGGGGTTATTTGATGATTTCCACCCGCCAAAAAAAAATGGGGATTACCTATCAGTCGGTGGCCCGTTTGCGCGGAACCTTCCGTGGCGGAAAATCATCAAACAACACCACCCGCTCTTTGGCAGAGTGAAAGGGAGTGTCAGACTTTTACTAACTAAAAACCACCCATGTTCCTTCTTAGCCCTTTATGTCGAGGCCGCGGTATCTCTTGCAAACAACCCGCAGCCCCGACGGGAACTCTATAACGCCATAAATAACCTTTGCGGGGATTACGCCAATGTTTCCTACATTGGCGTAATCCCCGCAAAGGTTATTTGACGTGAACGGTAGGTACACCTAAACGGCGTTCAAGAACTGTCGCATAGGAATTATGGCACTAGTGGTTCTTGTACAATATTTAGATTATGCTAATCAATTTTTATTGTAGAATTTATTTACAATTTCCATACTCGCCTTCATTTCGAAATTCTTACGGTGGTTTTTGTAGTTCAAGTTGACAAGTTGAAATTAAATTAGGTGGCGAAACTATAACAGATGGAAAATCAAAAGTATGATCGGATTTTTGTGTCAGCATTCAGTCATTTTATTTCTCGCTGTGTTGAACAGAGAAACAAACTATTTTTTGATCTAGCTAGTTAGAAGGTACCTAACTTTCTGTTTTTTTCGCCTTCTATGACTCCAAAACGCCCCTTAGGTACCCTATGTTTTCCCTAGACGGTTTCTATATCCTGAACCGTTAACGTTATAGACAAAAGCCGGTTACCATCGTCACGGAATTTGGAGTACTAGAAGTGCCAAGGCCGACGGAAGATTGGTCTTTGTCAACCGATCCTGAATCACAACCTACTCTACAAGACTTCTTCGTAAAAGTTATTTCCAGTTTAATGGAAGACGGGTTTTAAATAATCAGATGTAACCAGCTAATGATCAAAAGCAAGGGAACTTTGTTAAAATGACAAGTAATTCGATAAACACATTATTTATTTAATTTGTCCTGTAAATATGTTTCGTTTTTGGATTGATGTTATTGTTATTTACAGAATTTGTTATATATTTGTGTTTCAATTGGTAATTTAACTGATCCATCGAATCACCCCAGCCAGTGGAGGCCCAGTCGTAGCGCCCCCGACTTACGAGCAGTGCTTAAGCCGTGGGTTCGAAGCCAGGCAGGCACATTCAAAATAAAATCATTTTATTGTCAGGATACTGAGGCCTATAAATAAAATACAATATATATCATAGGTAAATCATTAAATGATTAATGAGTGTCAGATTTCTACTGACTAAAACCACCCATGTTCCTTCTTAGCCCTATATATCGAGGCCGCGGTATCTCTTGCGAACAACCCACAGCCCCGACGGGAATGTGTTAGGCCTGGGTTAAGTACTAAGTTACTAACGGTTTGTGTGATACTGGGTCATCCTAAGTAGACCGGTTGCCGCTTGTAATTTGAATAGTTATCATACAATTGATTGGATTTGATTTTGTAATTAAAAAATACAGAACAGCTTATTAACATTAACATTATTTATTATCTTAACAAACAGTAAGAATGTCATAAAATATACAGCTTAGTATTTAAAATATTTTCATTAACATAAGTAATTATTGTGATCTGCGGTTTACTTTGATCAAGCATAAATTAATTATGGCATTATGTTCGTTACTCATTTAAATAATCAGCCAAGGACAACTATACATACATATACATACGGTGGACCGATGACCTGGTGAAGTTTGACCCGCTGGATGCGAGACGCACGGGACCGGTCAATGTTCGCCACATTGACCCGTGCGTCTCTGTGGGACCGTACCAGGGGGAGACCTATGTCCAGCAGTCTTTCGGCTGAAATGATGATGATGAAAGCCTAACTGATATTGGTACTTTATCAACTGAATAGGCGATTTGCTGTTAATTAGGCTGAACTCTTGTTAGAATGCGTGCAGGCACACATTCGATACAGCCTCATTAGTGAGGCTGTATCGAATGTGAAGACCGATTCGCCAGAATTTTCATTTTTCCGTATGTATAGGTACACTTGTGTTTCTCAGTTTCCTTTATCAGAGTGAAAAAAACAACGTCAACTAGGTCTGCCACTTAAAACAATCTTTCCTCTAAATTGATGGATGTCTCTGAGCCTCAGAAAGAGAAAGAGCTACAAGAAAATGAAAATTCTGAATGAGGCGATATAAAAGATGAAACTATCAACATCTTTTAAGTGGTTTAGGTGAGGGTTAAGCTAGTTGTTTTTCTGGAACAGAATCTTGGTATAAACCCTGTCGTCAATATGTGGTGGTTCGGGTACGATGAGGGGACGTCCATCCAATTTGATCTCGCTGTACGGAGCCGAGTACATGCAGGTGAAACCGAGCTTCTCTGCGGACATGGCTGAGTAGGCACTTGAGGTGTCCATGCGGAGGACTCTGACGTTACGGTTCTTTGCTAGATTTCTGAAAGAGGGAGTGATGAAATTATTGTTTTGTCCTTGTCATATGAGGTACTTCATTCATGTGGGTAGGAGGAGTCTCGTACATTAATGCGCCCTCGACTACGACTGGTCGCTCGACCAACAAAATCTCCAACCAAGAAGAAAGTTTTGGTGCACGACCGGTCCTCCGACCAAATATTATTGTGCGGTCACGGATGCCATATAATGGCCAGTCGCGGACGTGATTGTGTAATGAGCGAAGTTCTTTGATCAGTCCATTATGTTTCCAAAGCTACGACGATGCAAATTTTGATGAGTTTTCTTAGTATGATATTTCATTCTCGAGACAAGTTTCAAAACACGCAATACTTTACAAAAGGCACATCTTTTCTAACATGCGGAGCTGACAGGCGGTTTTGTACTTATTTTTATGCAAATGAAACAAGTAAGTTCTGAGGCATTTTGGGAATTTTGCGGTTGTCCATCTTACTTGCGACAATTCGATACAGTAGGTTATGTTGAACGCTGAGAAAATTACGTGACGTAAGCCCATTGAGAATCCGTCAAAAGTGTTGAGGTAACAATCTGCCGGTTCTGTCGGATCCAAGGATTTCTTTGCCATAAACTAACAGCACCTAATTCATCCACAAACTACTTACTCAGTCTCGAAGAGCAAAGCGTTCATGATGCCCTTCTTCCTCCAATTGGGATCAGTGGCCGCGATCTTCACGTCCAGCACTTCGTGTTCATCAGGGAATTTCTCCCAAAGTTTGGATCCTTCCTCACGTTTCGCTAACACGTATAGAATCTTTGCGAACTTGGGATTTGTGCACCTTTTTGCCAAGCTTACATAGTCTTGGCCTTCTTCCGCCTGAAAATGAGAAAATAATGTTAATAGTTCGTTTGTTTATTCGTTTTTCCTGTTACCTATTGCATGTTTCTAATTTTGTATCTTGTATAATTATATGATGTGGTGTAGTCGCGTGCGGCGAATCGTTTTGAGCGCACGTATACTTACGATACCATTCTGTTTAGATGTCGAGCGTTTTTTACAACTACCCCCCTTAAACTAAATCACTGTAATTATGAGTAAAAGTGACGAAATAAGGTGTTTGAGTGTAAATAGTGATTCTGAAGTGGAACAAATGGATCATCATAGTAGTGATAAACGTAGTACAAGTCCGATACTAGAACATAGAGGACCGGAAAAGCGGCTGCGACAAGAAAGTGATGAAAATGAAGATGATGGATTTACAATTGTGGGTAGAAGTCCAAAGCGTTTAAATAGAAGATCATCGAAAAATAAAGAGAGTGAACCTAGTTTAGATAACGAGAACGAAAATACGGAAGATAAATATGAAATATGTATGACATCAAAAGAAGTCTTGCCGAAGCAAATGGGATTGGCTAAGTTATTGAGGAAAGAAAACATTGGAGGTATTATCGCAGTCAAATATAAAAATCCATACAAAGTGATATTACAGTTTAGCAACGAAGAAGATGCTGAAAAGTTGTGCACAAAGATGAATGAGTTAGGATATAGGTGCCAATCAACCCTTAAAATCAGTTTATCATACGGAATAGTTAAGAATATAGATCTAGATGTAGAAGAAGAAGAATTACAGAAGGAATTTAGCAGCGAATATGAAATAATATCGGTAAAGAGAATGAAACGTTTTTCAGAAAATAAATGGATAAACAGCGAAAGTGTACGCTTGTGTTTCAAGGGCCCAATTTTACCCCCGTATGTTCATTGTTACGGCTGTAGGTTCAAGATTGAGCCCTTTGTATTCCCGGTTAGTCAGTGTTCGGGTTGCTGGAAATTCGGACACCTTATTCGACAGTGCCCTACAAAGAAAATTATTTGTCCGAAATGTGGAGGTCAACACACCAACTGTGAATCAACAGAGTATTATTGTATAAATTGCAAAGGGGAGCATATGGCACTTAGCAAAAACTGTCCAACATTTCTAAAGGAAAAAGAAATTCGTTTAATTATGTCTCAAGGAAATCACACCTACAAAAAAGCATTGAACATATACTTACAAAAATACGATAAAACTAACACGACACCTAAGGCAAGTCACAATCCCAATATTATTACCCAAAATACAACAACTGATTCTTCGAGTAAGGAATTATCTTACAGAGACATAGTTTTAACAAAAAATCAAGAAAGAGATGACAACTCAATATGGAAGGATTATGAACAAATTGAAACACCAGCATGCTCGAAAAGTGGAAAAGTAAATAAAAAGCCTAACAAAAATACGGGTGAAATGACGAACAGAGGAAGAGATGAAGCAAGTATTCATGTTGATATGTGTACATCGAATGAAGAAGTAGAAGAAGACCATATAGCAACAACTGAAAAGGAAGGAGAACAGAGAAGGAAAAGTAATAGGAACAAAAGTATAGTAAGAAAAATAAAAGACATAGTGATGACAACGTCCAATTGGAAAGAAAAACTAGTTTCAGTTGTGAAGATTATCATGGAAGAGTGCAAACAGTATTTGATGGAGATATTTAACGAATTTAAGTGGTTTCAAGGAATTTATGATTTATTTGGTGATGGATAGTACGGCCAAAGTAAGTACGATCAACATACTGCAATGGAACTCACAAAGCCTCAAGCCTAAACGTTTGGAATTTGAGAGTTTATTACATCAAGAGAAGATTCACTTAGCTATTATCAGCGAAACATGGCTAGACATAGACACAGAAGTCAGGTTTAGTGACTACTATGTTCACAGGAAAGACAGGGAAGACTCATACGGTGGTGTTGCCCTTGTTATTCACAAGTCGCTTAAGGTACAGTCGGCAGTTATAAGATTAAGCAATATAGGAATAGAAGCTTGCCAGGTAAAATTGTTAAATTGCACAAATTTGGAAAATATCATATCAGTTTATTGCCCATCAAGTGTTCACACTAACCAATCTGACTGGGATAATTTATTTAGCTTTAGCTCCGGAAAAACTCTGATAGCTGGGGACTTTAATGCTCACCATACAAATTGGTCTTACAAAAACGATACAAGGGGAATACAAATTTTAGACTCGGCAATCGAAAATGGTTTTATTTCTTTAAACGACGGTAGTCCGACAAGAGTTAGGTTGGTTAGTGGTGTGTTACAGGAATCGTCTCCAGATATAACATTTGCATCAGCAGACATAGCTGTCCGATTTAGTTGGAAGGTAATTAATGAAACATTAGGTAGCGATCACTTAGTAATAAAATCAAGTTTAAATTTTTACAGTAATTGCAGGATGGTTAGAAGGCGTAATTATAAATTAGCCAATTGGAAACAATTTACAGAATACCTTGTCACAACTTTTGAATCAACCGTATCAACAAGTGACATTCAAGAAAAATATAATTTTTTCATTGATCAAATTAATGCCGCGGCTAATAAAAGCATACCATTCATTAAAATAAGCACCGACCCTGCCAGTAAATTTAGACCAAAACCATACTGGAATCCTAACCTATCCAAATCTGTCGCTCAGAGAAGATTAATGCTTAAAGAATTTAGAAGAAATCCCACTCCGTCAAACCTTTCGAAATTTGAGAAGTGTATCGCTGACTCCAAGAAACTAATATACAAGACTAGCAAACAGAGTTGGAATGGTTACTGTGATAGTATAGACGAGACAATTACGGCCTCGGAGATGTGGAATAGGATGCGGTGGATGAAAGGTTATAAAAAAGTACCATTCCAACCCTCTCAACAACAAAAGGAACAACTGTTGTCTAATTTGGCTCCAGATTCTGTACTTACTTCGATGCCATCCATTAATTCCTCGAACACATCTCTGGAGGCTGATTTCAGTCTTGAAGAAATGGAGAAATGCTTTAAGAGAAAAGACACCGCTCCGGGAGAGGACTGTATAACGTACTCAATGATATACAACCTTCCAGTAAGTGCCAGACTTTATCTGTTAGATATATTTAACTCGGTTTTCTGTAATAGTTTTATCCCCGTACAATGGAGGCAAATTCAAATATTTCCAATCCCAAAAGTCAGTAGTGGAGACGCGATTAAGTTAAGACCTATTGCTCTTATGTCCTGTGTATGTAAAATTTTTCACACTATGATCAACAAGCGTCTTGAATGGTTCGTTGAAAAAGAAAAGGTTCTTTCACCCACAACTACAGGTTTTAGACGGGCACAGTCGAGTTTGGACGCGTTGGTAAGACTTGTTTGCCACATACAAATTAATTTTTCCAAAAATATTCCTACATTAGCTTGTTTCCTCGACATAGACAATGCTTATAACAATGTTAATATTAATCGCATTATCTACACCTTAGAAGAGATAAAAGCAGGAGCTAAACTATCTAGGTATTTATGGATGTATCTTAGTGAAAGACATCTTGTCATTAAAAGAGTCAATTACGACAACGATGATTTGTGCAGGTGGACGCATAGGGGCATTGCTCAGGGCGACCCTTTATCCCCACTCTTATTTAATATCGTTACATCTAGAATTACCCACAACATTGAAAACGTAATAATTTCTCAGTACGCAGACGATTTTGTACTTTATACAAGTCAACTTAAATTAAATGATAGCATTAGCTACATGCAGAGATCATTAAACACCATTTTAGTGATTTTACAAGACATTGGTTTACAATTGTCTACCTCTAAGTCAAAATATTGCTTATTTAGTAGGGGATACAGAACACAACCAATTAATTTAAATATTAGTGACCAAACCTTAAATTCAGCGGATAATATTAAATACCTAGGCATGTGGCTTGATAGATCATTACGTTGGGGAAAACATGTCAATGAAACTTGTCAAAAAACTCAAAGATATTTAAATTTATTAAAAGTACTATCCGGGAGTTCATGGGGTATTCATCCCAAACATATAAGAAGATTATATATTGCGTTAATTAGGAGTAGATTAGATTATGGTAGTTTTATATTTGACAATAGTGCTAATTCTCACACATACAATTTGGACAAAGTTCAAAATCAGAGTCTTAGAATTATTGGTGGATTTATAAGAAGCACACCCATTCATACAATGGAGTGTGAGTTGTGTATACCTCCCTTATTTATACGGCGGCAGTTTTTGGCATTTAAATACACCTTAAAAGCACAGGCTTGGCTGACCAAGCCAACTAACGTCACTATTTGCTTACTAAATGAACTCGGCGGTTTTTGTACATCCAGGTTTTGGCAAAATAAAAAAAAAACCTTTGTTAACTACAGCATTCAGAAGAACTAAAGAAGAAGATATATTTTCCAGTGATCCGCTACAAATGTTTACATTAAATACTTGGGTTACCAATATTCAAATAAATAACATTATCAAGTGTAACTTAGATTCCATTAAAGGTAGAAAAATAGACTACAATTTCGATAATCTTAAAAACGAAATCTTACATGAATTATGTAATAAATATGAAGGTTGGTATAGGGTATACACCGACGGTTCAAAGAGTGCTGATGGGTTAGGGGCAGCTTATTATGAGCCTGGATGTGGTGAAAGAGGCTGCTTTAAATTGATCAATAATAATTTATCAATTATGACAGTGGAACTTACTGCAATCTCAGAAGCTCTTACTTACGTGAAGAATAAATGTTACAATAAAGTAGTTATTCTAACAGACAGCAAGAGTGCCCTACAGCATATAGCTCGATGCGCCTCTGGGTACAGAGGTGTTTCGAAAGCTTATGCCATTCTAAAGCAAATTTGGGAGTTCAATTTTAATGATAGGGAGATAAGGTTGCAGTGGGTTCCATCTCACATTGGCTTACCGGGAAACGAGGAGGTCGATTTACTCGCAAAAAAATCCGCTTTAGAAGGTTTAGTTATTGAAGTCAAGTGTCATTACGCAGAATTACTAGGTAAATATAAATTAATTTGCTATAATATGTGGAAAGAATATTTTAATAAAAAGTCTCAAGAAAAGGGTATTTGGTACAAAACATTGCAATGCGAACCTCCTCGAATTCCCTGGTTCACTGATGTGAAAATCAGTCGAAAATATATAGTTATAGCACATAGGTTAAGAACGGGACACATGCCACTTAACAAGTTTGGCTTTCTAATGAAAAAAGTTAGTAGCCCTAATTGTGAACAGTGCGAAACTGTGGAGGATGTGCATCACTTGCTAGTGGAATGTGTCCGTAATAGTAGAGAAAGAGACGCTTTGATGGACGAATTACACATTAACAGGCTAGATCTGGGTGCTTTTCAAAGCCTCATATCAAATCCCAGCAGTGGGGACGCTATTAGAATATACCAGTTTATTTACAATTCTCTTAAGTAACAAGTAGTAATCTTAGTAGTTATAAGTAGTATAGTTTTATTTTAAGTACGTATTCTTGTAATAATATTGTTATGTGTTACGATGGGGCTGACATGGTCAGGTATGTATGACCAAAAGCCCCTAAATAAATAAAGATTAAAAAAAAATAAAAAAATGATGTGGTGTGAGTATGTAGGTACCTGGTGTTGTATTGAAACGGGAATCGTAAAGCATAGGTGCTTATGCCACTGGTTTCATACATAGGTACCTACCATAAGTCTTTTACCGAAGGGGAACTGAGGGTAGACAGAAAGTACAAACACCACCTATTAGGCCGGGTTTCTACCAAAAAGGAGAGGAGCGGAGACGACAGAAGATGTGTAAAAATCGACCAATCACATTAGTTTTTCGACCTTCCTGTGATTAAAGGTATTTAAGATCTAAGGCTCGGTTTTGGCATTCTCGGCTACAAAACCAACCGAGAAACGACTGGGATAAGGGCAGGAGAATGATGATGACCGAGATTATAACTTTGTTCGGATCGGCGAGGATCGGAGACGACACTTGCTGTCACTGGCATCTTTAACTAACTCGTCAAACATGGCTGCAACAAATCAATCCAATTTATTCGAAGACGTTCGAAGACGAGTCAATGACCAATGACGAATACAGTTCAAGCTCTGATCGAAATAGCGCTAGAAAGCTTTCTCAGAGAACTAAGACTGCATGGAAATGCTGATATTTTTGAGTATTGGTTTTCGTCACCTTTTGAGGTGCTTAGACCTGCAGCAAATAAGTTTTTATCTGCGACGCCTACTAGCATAGCAAGTGAACAACTGTTTAGCAAAACAATTATATGACGAGAGGCGTCACTCTTTGAAGGGCGAAAATACCGAAAAATTGCTTTTTTATGTTATTTAACTCTCTTCTCTCGTCTCTTCCGCTTACAAAAGTGTACCTACATCATGCTCTGCATTTAGAATCGGCGATTCCGAAAGTCACATCTCTACCTCGCTCAGTTTTGTAATGCCAAAAAAGGGTAGATATAGGTACGACATATCACGAATCGAAAAGGAATCGAAGCATTGGTGAATACAGGTGCTGGTCATACGTCTCGAAGTCGTGTGACAGGAAACGGTCTTTGATTTAGAAATAGGTTGTGGTTTCATAGATATGGTAGATAGCACAATTGGGACTAGGTTCAGACCACAAGGATATTAGAGCGTCGAACTTGTGTTTTGATGATAAAAATACCAGCGGACCACAAGTTATCTAAAACAAAGTATTTGTAGCGGTGAGAGATAACAAAACTACTGTGTTGATATACCATAATACTCGTATCCATAAAACTGTTGGCTAGCTACGATAAAGCCTATAAGTATCGCTAGCCTTTGATACATTACACCTACCAAAAAATATTGATGTATGTATAGTATTTGAAGAAATAGGCTTTTTGTTTCACGCCTATAATTCTCGAAGGGTTAGGCAGAAGTTACCTAATAGTACACCCATATTTCAGCATGCAGTTATGTTTATGTCCCATTTAATAGAGTGCGAGCCTATTGCCGTCAATTGGACACAAATCCAGTCTCTGTGACTCCTACCCCCTACTCCTCCTAACCCTATCCCTCCTACCTAGGTACTCCTAAAAACAAAAAAAAAACAGTAACAATTTGTCCAATCCGGGCCAAAGCCAAATCCCAAGACCTCGTGCTCCGCAGGCGCGTCTGTGATCAATAGACCATTAAAATTTGGTCACTGTTTTGGAAAACCTTTAAATATAGGTAGGCAAGTCCTTAAAACTGTGTTCAGGTCTTTTTCCCATGGAGTAGGCAGAAACAAAATACGACACCTGCTACGGTCGTTTATATAAAGTCATACATGACAGGTGCAGGTATTCATTGGTAGATAGCTTACTTGACAACGTAGGGACACATCAACACTATCTACCTATCAACAATACTACTTATCGCTTATGGAAAAGTTACAGAGTCGATAATATCTCAATATCTCAATGATTAGATAATTTTCTGATTACGAAATAAAAAAGGCGTGATCAAGAGCCAATTCCAAAAAAAATACGAAATTAACCTACCTGTAACTTACTAAGTAGGTAGGTACCCATTTTCACCCACAATATAGTTTTATTTTGTTATTATTAAAAACTACACTAGGTCGGCGTTCGATAACTCTGAGAAGAAATATCGAATCTATTCAGAAGGCACACTTTTAAAATCCAGACGTTATCCTGGTCAAGTCTATGTGAATGTAGATTAGCAACACAAAACGGTGTACCACCGACCTCTTTTAAAGAACAAATTCCGCTGACCATGACCCCCACTATATTGCCTTCCTTGTCGACTGCCTTGAAAGACCACCCATCGCCTGGTAGGTATTGTCTGCAGTATCCTTCAAGTTCGGTACAAGTGCCATCAGTGCATAGCCCCACAGCTTGATTCATTGGTTCGTCAATGAAGAAAGTTCTGGAAATAGAAATATTCGGTACTTTGGCGATAATCTGAGTTTTATGACACGTACGCTCTGTACCGGTTCTGCGTAGGTATATGATTTTGAAGTTATTAAATTAATCTTGGTGGTTGGAGTCTCCTACTTAATTCCTGATTTTACAGGGATTATTTGAAAGAGTCTTCACCATCGGTCTCCATCACCTGTGGGTTGAATAACGCATAATTGTAAATAGAAGGTCAGGTGCAAATCTTATGTTGGATAAAAACGGACACCAGTGTGTGTGTGTGTGTTGTTCTGGTGTGGTTCTTCATTCTACCTATCTAGGTATTTGGAATGTCGTATTAACTTTTTTGTAATAAGACAAGCCCGGACACTATTCCCAAACCACTGCAACTCTGGTGGTCGCTACTGTTGATTCTGGCTTTCAGGAGCCAGAATCAACAGTAGCGACCACCAGAAAAGCGCCGAGATAATGAAACTCGACGAAGTCCTCGAAAAAAAATTAACTGTCTTGGATCCCACTACGAAATTTACTAGAAAATAATATCAGAGAAGAAAAAACATACCTACTCGAGACTTTTTGACTGTTGTTTATATTTGAAAGTTCCTCTGAGACATGAACATTATTTCAAAAAAACTCAGCATCCAAATTACCGTCTTAGTAAGTCCAGGATAACCTCCGTATCTCCTGCTTCAACCGGTTTTACTTCATAACCTGCCATTGTCTGCGCGAATCCTGAAATCATCATCCGAAAACTTGAAATTACAAATGTTCAGAAATATTTTCATGACTGTTATATTGTCAGCCAACTAGATATTAAGTGTTATTTGAGTACTAGCTGAAACCCGCCGCTTCGCCCGCGTTGAATTATAAGTACCTATACTAAAACCTTCCTCGAGAACCTCTGTATCTATTGTATGAAAATCGGTGTAGTAGTTTTTGAGTTTATCGCGACCATACAGACGCGGTGGAGGACTTTGTTTTATAATATGTTGTGATAAGCCTGAATTGTCCCACTACAGGGCAAAGTTTTTCCTTAAACTAGATAAATAACAAGGTTTAAGCGGACCCTTCACGAAATTGGCAACCAAGCATTCTGTATTCCAAACATAGTAACTCTAAAAGTCGGTACTCGAAACGACCTAATTTTAAGGTGATAAATAAATCACGTTTTATGTTATGACCTTATGTAACGCACTCGGAACATTGTGTTAGTATTGGGATGCATGGAATTGTATGGGGGTCAGGTAAAGAACAAAATAATAATAATAAGGAAACTTCTAAAAAGTTGTAACTTTGAACCCCAATTGCTCCGTAACTATAAAAGTTCCCAGGTATGATTTAGAACTAAATTATAGCAATAGTGCGGACAATTTTCGGCATCGTGAAGGGTATTTTTAAACCCATTAGATATTAGATAAATATATAAAGTAGATGGTTAATGTCATTCATGTGTGTTTCTATAAATAAATATGGTTAGCATGTGGCTCCACTCGCGACGATCAAGTCGACATACATCGATATCTGGCTTATGGTGGAAGACTTTCAAACTTAAACTCAAAGAATTTATTTCACGTAGATTATTACAGGCTCTCTTGAATGGCAGAAAAACAAAGTAAGCAAAGCTTGGCAAGTCATAATGACTTGTAAAAGTTTGGTGGGGAAAGTGATGTTACTATACCGCGTGAAGTCATTATACTAATTTGAAAGCCTGCAATGAAAGACCATGCCAAGCAGGTTTGCTTTGTTCATCATCGGACCCTTTCCCACTTTACCGGATTTGTAAGCAGCATATCTATTGAATGTCTGGATTAATTGAGTCTAACCCAACAGATAACAAAAACACTCAAACTCTACCGAGTTACTTCTTTCGGAAGTCGTCTATTGACTATTCAGAGCCTCAACATTGATCTTAAATTCTAGCCTCCTAAACTGTGAGGCTTGGCAAAGCTTTATTCCTGCATAAATGGTAGTCCCTAGGTGGACGTTGGGACATCAGAAATTGCTATTTGGAAACAAGGAAAGCCGCTGATCCTGCGTCTGATTTATGTCCTCTCATCAGTCCGACTAAAGTGAGGGAACAGACAATTCATATTATTTTCTTGTTATGATCTATTTTCTTAAATGGTCACAGACGCAGTTACTATTATGAAAGGTTAATTTTACACTTTTTAACGCAATTCATATTATTATCTGCTAAAGTGGCCATTTTGGATGCCCTGTGTTTCAGCCAAGTTTTATGCATTTCCTGGATCAATGGTTTGTGTCCGGTGAGACCAGGAGCCATTAGCCAAAAACGGTTGGGGGGACGAATATTTTATTGAAAATAGATTATAGGAATAAAAGATTAAGAGAATTGGCGTGAACAATTGGCTGATGACTTCAGATTATGTCGGTGTGGACCTACTAGTACCTACCTATGATTATGAGATTCTAATCACGTAGAATAACCGAATGACAGCTTCCTACGTGGTTAGGTAACGAAACAGCTTGGTTTATCAGACAATCCGAAGATTATTTTTAGCAATAAAAATACAAAATTATCTGTAATTAATCGGATTATTGACAAATTACGAACATTTTGATTAGATCATACTAAAAGATTCTAAGACTTTCAGGAATTTATACCTTCAATCCACATAGGTACTCACTTATTATAACATCACGACTGAAATCCCCGAAGGCTTAGGCAGAGCAGAGGTGTACCAAATAGTTCACCCACGCCAGTTATGTTTAAGTCTAGTCGGGAGAGCCTATTGCCATCAACCGGGCATAAATCCAGAATCCGTGACTGATAGGGTTCCCTACTACTACAGTAAAAAGTAGGTATACCTAATGTAGTGAAAAACAGTATAATACTGTAAAATACATTATACTTTTTACTGTCGGACAAAAAAACAGTATCAAAAATACTGTTTTTAACATCACTGGTACATCTTTGTTTTTTCTGTCATAAATGCAAAGTGGCGGGCCGACAAAAATAGATCTTCCATACATTTAATAATAAATGAACTCCTAATGTTCTATAACTTTGATTTCACTTGTAGTGAAGCATAAGAAGCCTTCAAAAACGAGACCTTCTGACTGAAAATGTTTTTAAAACATTAAAAAAAATAAAGTCTATACTGTTAATTTTATTGAAATAAATTCTGTTGATTTTCTTTCTCCACTATGAAATTATACTGTTTTTCTTGCATAAAAAGTTGGCAGCCCTAGTGACTGATACTGAGACATTCCCGATGGAATCACCCAATAACTCTTTTTCCGACCGGGAATCGCGCTCAGGACCTCATGTTTAGCAGTCGCGCTGGCGATCACTAGACCATCGAGGCCGTCAATTCTATTATTAAAAACAATTACAGTTTTAATTGATATTGCAACTATGTAAGTATTAAGATGTATGCAGGTATGCAAGTAGGTATGGCAATTACTTAAGTTAGGTCTTATTGTTTATAGTTCTTGTAATTGATGTTGTAGCTTACCTACGATACCGGCTTCCTATGAAGTTGTGAACACTTGTATATAATAAAGATTAGTTATAATTATAATATAACTTATAAAAACTTAAGTACACAGCACAAGTAAATACCGAATGTATTTATGAAAACGATAAGGAACTAAGATAATCACATTCATAGAATTTTAAACTTTAACAACACAAAAGTAAGTTTTACTTTTGACAGAACTTAGTTTTGTATTATTGTAATTTGTTTAAGAAACAAATCGCCGAGCGTAGGTACGTCTAACGCGCAACTAGATAATGTTTTGAACGCGGCGCGTACGCATTTACATATTAACGGTGAAAGATAAAAATACTATATTTAAGGCGAATACGGTATTGTTTGTTTATCTTATCATTTATTGCGTAATGCTGAATACATTCATGGTAGCATATATTTGGTCAATATTTATGTATTTTTTACAATTTTGTTGACTGAATATAAGTATGACACTTACCAAATGGTTTGTTTGTGGAACTGCCGAAGGGATGGCGTTTTGGAGGTCATATATGACCCATCTATGGTAATAGGCGTGTATAAGTAATTGAACATAAAGTTGGCGAAATGTAATGTGGGTGTACTATTACCTCTGCCTAATTCTGCGGGGATTACAGGCGTGATGTTAAGTTATATACCCACCTATCTAATTTTTACGATTTTTTTTTATTTGTTTGAACGCGCTCGGGGGTTTAGCAGATCATAATAGGATCATAATATGAATTACGTTTAATTTCGTAAAATAGATCATTCATAATTTAATAAGTAACTGCGTCTGTGACCATTTACCAATTTTCACGCAATTCATAATATTTTCCTATTATGATCTGCTAAAGTCGCCATTTTAGACCCCCAGGAATTACAGGTTGGAATTGAAATTTTTGTGTTGGAAAGTCCATTCATGGAGCAATGCTTCAGACTATATTCCACGCGGGCGAAGTCGCAGGAAAAAGTTAGTAAGTATTTCAGAATAAACTCTAAACGCCGCATTTAATTGATTTTTTTTCCTTATAATTTGTAAGAAGGCTTATCACCAACAACGATAGTTCTAGTACGTTATAGGTACATATTTCAGTACTTTTATGTAGGTTAGTAACTGATATTTATAATCTAAAAGTGCTGTGATGGTCAGTCAGTTCACCTTGATAAACAAGATAGGTACTTAGGTAATTGCGATTGGTTGGAGATACGAATTACCTAGATTGGTAAATCTTAAAGAAGGAATTTCTAGTAATTTCACGACCCTTTCAGCACTCTAGATTTCGGTATTATATCTAGAACTGTAGGCTTATTTTTTAGTGTCTCAAAGGCAATTTAAATTGAGCCAATCCAGATTTCAAAAGACTTTGAGTTTGGTACCAAGACCCTGTTAAAAACACTTATCATTAAAACCATTCACCTGAAATATTTCAGTAACGACTGAACCTGTTCCCTTCCGCATCCTGCAAATTGTTTTTTGTTGTTTTTGATTGATGAAAAATTTCTTCACCCAGCCGTATTGTGGAGAAATTTCAATAAGTATCCTACTAATATTATAAATGCGAAAGTTAGTGATGATGGTTGTTACTCTTTCACGCTAAAACTACTGAACGGATTTGGATGGGTACACAGAGAACCTGGATTAACAAAGAGAATGATAGGAGAAGAGAAGTTTTAATCCCGATTTAATCTTTCTGTGAGATAATTTTCGAGTTTTAGCGGGCGAAGCCGCTGGCAACACCTATAGTATTAAAACAGTAATGCTGACCTCACTTATGGATTTTGTTGAAAATACACACTCAATGCATCTGAAGTTTCCACTATCGATAAAATAATTAACAATGAGTTGTAATGTATGAGCCTTAAGTTCCACCGAGTAGTGGGGATCGGCACCGATGACCGCAGCTTGGCATTTGGTGGCAGTATATTTACTAATCCTCTTTACATCGTGTATTATTGTATACATTGTGACCGCTGTCCCGCATCTAATGTCAGTGACTTAATACCGATATGTTTTGGAAATAAAAAAAGAAAAACAGGTTATGAAGAGTTTGATAAACAAGTTTCCTGCCTGATGATTCACATTTACGGTGATTTTTGTTGTGTTGTTGTGTCTGGCCATGTGGGAGGCGAGACGGTCTAAAGACGATTTATGTTATAGGAAGAGTGCTTTCCTTAGTTTGGGGTGGAAAAAGAGAGCTAGTGTTGTGTTTACTTCGCGATGAGGTTGAAGCTGGTAAGTCTTTCGATACTCTTAACCTGGTATTTATAATCAAGGTAATTACTCAAGCAATAATTTTAAAGCAATAGACAAGAATTTCAACGAAGTAGGAACCGTCAAAGAAAGCAAAGCAAGAGTTCTAACTTTTCACAGATCTAACAGCAAGCAATTACCTACCTACCTACTAAACTAAAGAATAAAAAACGTATCTTAATTTATTATTAATTTTACTCAAATAATAGTTTGACTTGTTATTAACAGAGACACAAAGATATTGTGTCTCTGTTAATAATTCAACATAGCTTTTTATCCTATTTTTTTTGCAGTCTACATAGCTGTCTCCTCCAAGCTCCTTTTCGTACCACTAGTGGAACAAGTGGGTGGCACGACGAGGAACAAGGGCTACCGGCTACCTTCATCCTCTGTATCTACCCTACTGATCCCTTTCTCACAAAAACACCCCACAACCTATTTGGCGCAGCCGTGAGATACACACTCTTTTTCGTGTTTAGTTCTTAGTTTTTATTATTATTATTTACTTTGTTGTGTGCATTTGTGGCGGCATGTGCCAAATAAATATGTTTTTTTTCTTCTTTCTTTCTTTCAAAATGTTCTTGTCCACTGATGGCCTTTACCCTCCTACAAATGGCCGTCAAACCTGACCAACACTGTAGGTAATGGATAGGGTTGCATCTCAAAAATTTGGTAACCAGGACAAGACGCGTGAAACCCCGGATTTTAGAGCCCTAAACCCGGTCATGAGTTCATGACATCACTTCTTAACCCCGCCCGGACGCTCCCCGGACGCCCTCTAAACTTAGACAAATTCGTGGAAACCCGGACGGATGGCAACCCTAGTAATGGATACCACATTGTAGTGCTGGCCAGGATTTTTTTATTGCTAAATGGGCATGCTCCTAAACTTGATCACGCCTGGTGGAAGGCGATGGCAGAAGGTCATTTTTTAAAAGCAGACGCCTTAATCGTGGTAGGGAACACAGATCACAGACAGCCGGCAGAGAGTTCGCAGTAAGTTTCGCATAATATACGTGGTGGTTCTTGATTTGGTGCGTTGCTGAACAGTTTTTCATCGTTGTTACAATGAATCCTTCTTCAGTAAGTTGCCTTGATCGCAGCAAAGTCACACACATACAAAATGAAGTGACTTATTCTTCCTAGGACAAGACACACCATCTTTGGTTATATTGAGACTGTACAAAAATATTAGGACAAATAAGTTTTATGCTCAATTACTCATATATTTTGTTGAAGCAGTAAAGACATGTGCTGTATCTGTAGACTATGGACTTATGGACATCTGTGGCCATATGCTGTTTCTCTTTTTTTAAGCACCATCTGGTTGCCACCCCAATGGAACGATTTCATCTTGACAATAAACAAAGTTAAGTACTTACATGTACATACTATTTTTATGGCAGAACTACAGAATTCAGCATACCTCGGGATGAATAAATCGGTATGGGGCTGGAATGGTTTGGGAATAAATTATGGACTGCATAAAAAAAATGTGGCAGCAAGAAAAGGTAGATGAAAGTTGATCACTTATGAGAAACTTCAGGGTTTGTTCTTGATCATCATTTTGAGCATTTTGAAGTGGATCGCACCGTCTGCATTCTTCTTTTTCCCGTATTTAACGAAATATTCCGGAACTTTGACAGAACTAAGAGAAAAAGTACACAAATTTTGGGAAAGAAGTTTCTTAAGCAGTAGCAGAAAGAATGCTAGATTTGTTACTCCTATCGAGAGCAACTTGCTCTCTAAATAGCCGAGCAGCTCAGCTCACATTATATCTTTTCAATAAGCGCCTGTAAATTAGGTACCGACTCGCACGTAGTATAGTCGCCATCCAGACTTCAAAAGAAAAATATTGGTGACGCATTTGCGCATTTGCGGTGAGCTATTCTTTTGATTTCGATACATCGCAAAAGAATAGCTTTTCTGATGCGCCGCATACGGGGTAGCCCCAATAGCTTTCTGCAGCTCATTGTCGAATGGATGTGGATTGCACTTTCATAGAGCATTGGACAGGCTTACATGTACGGGCAGCGCGGTCCTAATTTGTTTGTTTTGTGTCTGTCTACTTTGTCCACTGTCTTTAATATTATTTTATGTTTTATTTTATTTTATATTGTTATTTGAAAAGTTGATCTATGCATGGAACATGCAATGTAATCTATCTGAAATAAACGAATTGAATTGAATTGAATTTGTGCCATGGCCCCGCACGCTCTCCAGATCTTTATTTATTCGTCGTTTCTTTTTCGCCATTGTCCCACGCCCGTTTTAAAACATGAAGGGAAAATAGATTATACTTAAGCCATTGACTCGCGCACATTTTTTGTGATAAGTGCAAGGGTGCGAGACTTTTCCGAAATATTTGGCATGGTTCTGTCTGTTATTTATCAGTGTTTATTTTTTGTATATATTGTTATTACCATCATGTAATCATGCTCTATTGCGGGTTTCAATATGTCCCTCGTTTAAACTAACATACTATGTATCGTCAATCTCCTGACCTAATCCCAGTTTATTTGAGGCCGGGGCAGCATCATTTGTCTTCTTCTTCCACTTAATAGAGCACATTTTTTTTTGCAATTTATTGCATTGCATTTTATTTTTTGTGTATTGTGTGGATGAGCTTACAATCTTTACAGTCACTGGTGGATTTTATATCCCACTTGAGAGATTTGTGAGACAAAATCGGTACAAATATTCTTGTTTTTTCAAAAATCAATAGTTTAACCACGACAGCGACAGTACCGTGCCGTGTGGTATAATTTTGACTTCACCTCAAAACTGTTTGAGAAAGACACCAGCCTCAATATGGGGTGGCAACGGTTGTGGACCGTTCGGGATGTCTGCGTACAAAACGCAGTAAATCTTCGTGAAGTCAAGTCGCTCAGCTGCGCGGGCGGAGAATGCTGAAGTTGAGTCCATACGAATTGCACACGCGCCCTGTTTTTTCGCTAGGCGTCTGAAACAAAACTTACTTAATGATAATAATAGGAATCTGGGTATGAAAAGTAGTCCTTCTGGAGTCATTTTGGCCATGGCTACCTAGCTTTGCGAATTAAATCTTGAGAGATATGATATGAGCAATGTCTGTGTAGATACAGATGCATTTCCTCACCCTCATATTGTCCGATGGGATTGGAAACTGACATAATCAACCAATTTTTAACCAGATAAATAAGAAATCCTAAATTAAAAGCCCAATAACACTTTCTTCGACCCTGGGCATCGAAGTCAGGACCTGCCCGTAACCGGGCTTACAACCATGAGGCTAATAAAATTAATCAGTGAATGAAAGACAGTGTTTAAGCTTGTTCCTCTCTACATCGACTTTGCTTGTATTGCGGTCACACAACAATATAGTAGACTTGTTGCTAAAAAGACCTAAAAAATACTCTATTTTTAGGGGTCTACACCACGATATGGCCCCCAAAATCCGCAATTTTTCTTTGTTTTTTAATTTTAATGTAACCAGTGACACTTGCGTCATCAAGACAAATCTAACGTATATTTTATTCAAATCTGTTCATCCGTTTATGATTAGGAGGTATAAGGGAACAAAGAAACCCGTCGGGGCTGCGACATGTTTGAAATAACAGACAAAACCTACACTTTAGGTTTTAATTTGCAAAACGTTACGTATTGTTAAAAATTGACAATTCATTCTTAAGACAGTTTGATTATGACAAAATAGAAATATCTGATCTATGATCATAGAAGAATAAATAATGTTGTAAAAAGGTTCACCACATTCACCCCGGCCAGATGTAATCGAGCAAAAACTTCGGTGGATTCCGTGATCTGGCCGACCTCCGGAGTGGCTCCGAAACTGGGAGCTCGATCCCGTCCGAGCTCATTTGTTCTGGTTCCGGTGCCACTTGCAAATCCTCCGATGGTAGCGGTGACGAAGGAGTAGCTGGCACCGAGACTGGTGTTGAGTAAGATGTCGGTGAAGAAGGCGAAGTTGGTGGTGAACAAGATGGTGATGGTGACTGCGATCTTTGGGGTTCGGCGTCCACAAATTCGTTAATTGTGGGGATATCTTCTCGATTGCCTCCCAAAGGTGCTAAATGGAGGTTGGATACAGTAGTCTCGCGACCATCCATCGTTCGAACGAACGAATAAGTGGGGTTTGTCTCCAGTACCTCCACCTCCTCGGCTAGAGGTTGATATTTTGTTTTCCGGTCAAAGCGTCGCATAAGTACTCTGTTTGAGCCAGATAGCCATGTGGGAATAGAATCTCCATTCGTCGATCTCCGAGAGTGGCGGAACATTCTTTCATGCGGCGTACAATTTGTACTAGTACAAAGAAGCGAGCGTATGGAGTGCAATGCTTGCGGTAGGACATCTTCCCAGCTCTCTATTGGCAGGTTCTTAGTTTTCAAAGCTAACTGTACACTTTTCCAGAGCGTAGAATTGAGCCTTTCAACTTGGCCATTGCCTTGAGGGTTGTATGGCGTTGTACGACTCGTCGCTATTTGCCTGGAGTGTAGAAAATCTTTTACATCAGCCGATAAAAATGATGTCCCTCGGTCCGAGTGCACGTAGGCCGGCATGCCGAACATGATAAAAATGCTGTCTAAATGCTTGATTACAGTCTTTGCGCTTATATCAGAGCACGGAAAGGCGAACGGAAAGCGGGAGTACTCATCGATTACTGTTAAAATGAATCTGTTATTCGACTTAGATGGTACTGGTCCCTTAAAATCCATGCTCAGTCGTTCGAAAGGCGCTATGGCTTTAATAAGTTTATTTTGAGGATCAGCTTTAATGAATCTAGGCTTAACCTCAGAACAGATGCGACAGTCTTTCGTCATACTCTTTATCTCTTCAATCGAATAGGCTAAGTTTTTGGAACGCACCCAATGTGCCATTCTGGTTACACCCGGGTGACAAAGGGCTTCATGAAGTGATCGTAACTTTGCAGGTGTCTCGACGATGGCACAAACACGGAAGAGGGCGTCCGCTACATGGTTCTGTGTGCCAGGCCTGTATACGATGTCGTATTTGTATGGAGATAGTTCCAATCGCCAGCGCTGTATTTTCTCGTTTTTAATTTTACTGTTGTGCTTAGCATTAAACATGAAAGAGACGGATCGCTGGTCAGTGACGAGCAGAAATGATTTCCCTATAAGAAAATGCCGCCACTTCTTCAAGGACTCTACGATTGCATAAGCTTCTTTTTCAATAGCTGAATGATTCTGTTCACTTCGATTAAGTGTTCTCGAATAGAATGCTACAGGTCTGCCCGCCTGCGAAAGAGTTGCCGCAATTGAGTGTTCCGAGGCATCAGTTTCTACAGTAAATGGCATATTATTGTCAATGGCGTGAACACAAGACTTGATTATGGCGTTCTTAAGTTCTTGAAAATCTTTAATGATATTTTCACTCAGCGGAAATGTCTTGGTCTTTGATAGTTCATGTACCTTTTCGGAGAAGTTTGGTATCCACTTAGAGTAATGAGCGAACATACCCAGGGCTCTTCGCAAGCTGGGCAAGTCTTGAGGTGGAGGTAAGTTTAGAAGAGGTTCCAATCTATCATTGTCGGGTTTGATGATATTATTGGCTATCGTGTAACCAAGTATGTTAATAGAAGTTTGTTTAAAAATGGATTTTGCTTCATTCAGGGTTAAACTGTACTTCTTAGCTGCTGCAATAAAATTTTGCAGATTATTGTCGTGCTCTTCTGGTGTTTTGCCGCAAATTGTGATATCATCAAGATATGCGAATGTGCCTTTCAATTTTTCCGTTCGAATAAGCCAATCTATAGTTCTCTGGAAGCTAGAAACTCCATTGGTTACTCCAAATGGTATACGTCGGAACTGGTATAGATTTCCAATTGCTTCAAACGCAGTGTATGGTCTCTCCTCTGGCAAAATAGGAACTTGATGATAGGCGCTTTTTAAATCTATGGCGCTAAATACAGAGTATTTTGCCACTTTTGATATCAGTTCCTCTATACTAGGAAGTGGATAGGCGTCCAGTTCTGTGAATCGATTTATAGTTCTGGAGTAGTCGATTACAAGGCGTTTACGGTGATTCACATTCTTAGTGATCAGTACCTGCGCTCGCCATGGTGACCGGCTCTCTTCAATGACACCTTCCTTTAAGAGATTCTTCACTTCCTCTTCAATAAAACGTCGGTCGTCATCACTGTATCTTCGAGACTTAATAGCAATCGGTTTGCATTCGGGAGATAGGTTGGCGAATAAAGGCACAGCAGGGACAGATGCTTCGGCTACGTTACACACGACAAGAGGCTCTTTCGGGCCACCAAATGCGAATTCTAGTGAGGAATGCTTCTCTAATACGTCGTGTCCTATAATCATATCTGAACATAAATTATCGATCACAAGCAGTTGGACGTTCTCATAGGTGTGTTTACCCAAGGTAAGCGTGAGGCAAGTTTCTCCTTTGACTGATGATATATGATTAAGAGAGGCCATAGATATTGTCTGCTGGCTTGGTTTTATCTTCAGAGAAACCAGTTTAGAAAATTCGAAATTAATGAAACTTTTTGAACTGCCTGTATCTAATAGTGCTTCAGCTCTAATGCCTTTAATATATGCAGGGACAATTGCTTTGTATAAGGACGACGGTGATGCAGCAATGATGCAGGCGGTGACATTTTCCTGGTCAGACGCGGCAGCACTAGTTAGGTTCTTACTGCGACAGACTTTCGCGAGATGCCCTTTCCTGTTACAAAGTTGACATGTCACATTGAAGGCGGGGCATGTCTTGCGCGGATGCACCCGTCCTCCACAGAAGAAACATTTGCGATTCGAGTAATTCTGGAACGCCGGCGTGGCTGCAGAGGTACTTGCATTTCCACTGGGCATAGGAGTATTCCGAACATTAGTGTTATCAGAGATGTTTTCTGTAGCCGCGTTCATAGTTATGTTGTTATAATGTAGTGTATTAACTTCAGCCATCTCCAAGGAACGCGCCTGGTTATGTGCTTCGTCCAAAGTTAAGCAAAGGTTTTCGAGGAGTCTCTCTCTTATTTTTGTCGAGGAGATGCCAGCTATGAAAGCGTCGCGAATGTTGTCATCCCGGTTGGTCTTACTATCGACAGCCATAAAGTTACAATCTTTGGACAGCTGCTTCAATGCTTGGATGTATGTGTCGATAGTCTCATGGCTACTTTGTTTCCGTGTGGCGAGAGCGTGGTGTGCATACAGGATGTTAGTTGGTTTTACATAAAGTTTGTTTAAGAGGTTCAAAGCCTGTTCGTATGTTTCACATTCACTTATATGGGTATACACGTTCGGAGACACGTGATTAATTAATATAGTAAGCTTGACCTTATCAGTTGTAGTGGTCGAGTCCTGCACCGCAAGGAAGTTGACGAAAGTTTTCTTCCAGTGTGCCCATTCCGCGGCCGCCGTGCTTAGGGACGGGTCGCCATCGAACCGCTCCGGTCGTAGATATTTGTCTATGGGATCTTAGTCGTTTTGTTTGCAAATTAAATTGAAATAACAGACAAAACCTACACTTTAGGTTTTAATTTGCAAAACGTTACGTATTGTTAAAAATTGACAATTCATTCTTAAGACAGTTTGATTATGACAAAATAGAAATATCTGATCTATGATCATAGAAGAATAAATAATGTTGTAAAAAGGTTCACCACAATGTTGTAACAGATACCGCGGCCTCGACATAAAGGGCTATGAAGGAACATGGGTGGTTTTAGTCAGTAGAAGTCTGACAGTCCCTTTCGCTCTGCTCGCGGGAGGGGGTTATTTGATAATTTTCCAACCCCAAAAAAAAAGGGAACAAAGAAACCGACATACAGATATATACACCGCATGTCAAACACATAACCCTCCTTTTGGACTTCGCCGCAGTCGCGTAAAAAAGGATTGGTGCACTCACTCAGTCTCTTGGACCAAAGCCTCAAATATTTTCCGTCTTCTCCACTTGAGGTCCGTAGAAGCAATCTTGAGATCTACGATGAGATTACAGCTCCTTGGCAACTTTTCCCAGAGCCGACATTCGGTGTCTAAGTGCGCTAGTACCCGCTGAATAGGTTGGAACTTTGGGTACTTTATACTTTCGAATTTCTTAACTATATCCTGCGCATATATGTAAAGGTATGAATATGAATGTCAGTAAGTAACGTTTTTCGTTCACTTTACTGACATGGCTAAACTATCCAATAGGAGGAGTATTATGATGCAACTGAGGATGCTGACAACAGAAAACCTGAACAGCGAAATATGTAACAGTAGGTAAGTACTGAAATGTTGACTTAATTGTTTTAACCAACAACAAACAAAAAATTATCTTAAAACAGCTTTGAAATTCTCTTGGAGGATGCATGGGCGAGCAAGGGCGGACCTTGAATTTATGGGGGCCCTGGGTTAATATTAAGTACCTACTAGGTGGCTTGTTTATTGAACAAACTTATTGCCATTTTCTTTTAAACTGTTTTTGATAATGATGTACAAGGTCCATGACATATTTTATCTAAATAAACATTGTAGGATTTTTATTTCGGCACATTGCATCGCTTCATTATTGAAATTCACACTCACATGTCTGCATACTAGTGCATTGATCGCAACTCCTAGCAGTTCTTCATTGTCATCAACGGCTGCTACGGATATTCCATCGTCCATGACTTTGGCTACATACTCTTCAAGTTCGATACAGCGATCATTTGGACCTTCAAGCAATTTCGCTGCCATGTTTAAAGGTTCGTCACGGAAGAATAACCTGGAAGGTATGTGGATGATTCAAGATATTTTTCAACACACTTGCTCATAAAATGGCTATAATTTAACCGCAATTAGGCACTATAATGACACCTGTAATCAAACTGTGTCAACTAGTTTTTTCATTGCTATTATTCACTAGTGAATTATAGGGTTTTTTTTAATTGTATTGGTTGATTTGCTTTGTTTTAAAAAAAAGTTTCTAAGTATACAAGAAATATCGTGTTCTATAGTATAAATAAATTAATGTACCTAGTGCTTGCTCATTTCTTTGAATTTAAATAGATAATTATAACTTGTAATAAATAAAACTTTTAATTCCCCAGTTTGTACGAGTACGTCGCTAAATCGAGATCCGCGAAAAGGCAAAAATAAAGAAACCTCATTTTTTCGGCCGATCGCCATTGTTTGTTAGATGCGCGCGCATAGGAAAACTGGTTAAAACTGATGAAAAATAATTACCGCCATCGCCAAACATTTCTCAGAACTCGTTTTAACTGTTGAAAATTATTTTTTCATATTATTTTATTCACAAGTGTGTTGAAAAACTTCGTATGATACACGCGTGATTACCGTCCTCCGGTCTCAATGGCGCCTCAGCGGTAATACCACAATTATTCACTTTGATAAAAAAAAGATAATTCGAGGAATTTGGTGATTGAGAACAAAAGTCCCGGAAAGGAGGTGACCCATCATCAGTGGTGGAGCTTCACAAAGCAATCGAAGTATTGCTACCAAACTATGTATGTTAGACCTACAGCAGCTTGCCTGGCTTCCGAAGTCAGTTCATAGCTTCCAGGTAGGTATAGTTGGAGCTTTTCTCCGGGCAAATGGTTAACGATATTTCAGAAGTAATATTTTCTTGGTATCTCATTAGGGCCTCATTAGTGATTTCGTCTAACTGATAACACTGACTCTACAAGCTTTCTCGACTCAATACATTTAAATAGTTATATCAAATCTTTTTACCTTATACGAGTATTGTCGGTTGCAGTGTTGTAGTGCTTATAGTTCGTAAGTTCTATACCCACTAAGATGCCATGATGATTGATGGTGTCTTTGTTCCTATACAATACAATACTCAAACAGCTTCAAACAGATTATTGCAGATAATAAGGTACCTACTTACCTGTTAAGAAATTTGTTGGTGCTATCTTTATCTATAGATTTGAGTGTTCTAATGTGATACGCCTCTTCTGCCTTTTCCTTGATGCCGCGCTTTGCCACATGTTCCCGATCCTCGACGAAAATGAGGGAAATGTTAAGATAGGATAGGGTTGACCATTCATCAGTAATTGTTAATTAAAAAAAAACAACAATCTCTTATAAGTTGCACTTATTCGCCTCCCTTTACTTCTTCCATCGACCGCGAACTATTCCCTTTTAGTTTAGAAAAATCAAAATCATGAGTATGAAATCATGGAGTAATGCTAGTCAAAATCAAAAGCTGTTTAGTCAAATTAGGCTGATATACAGTACTTTTTGAATGTAAAACCTTACAAAACTTTAACTGGGAAGAATAAGTGGTGGAAGAAACTCCACAGCAATACATCTGTCTGTTAGGTTAAAGTACCAGATTTCATGCAATAATGTTAAATTAATATGAATTTTGCCTAGAAGAGCGCTAATGTAGAATAACATTAAATAACTTACAATTCGGATTTCACCTGGGCTTCGATTTTTGATGTTCCAGTTTATAAAAGACACGCTCAGTAAATTGGTTTTCCTGATCATTTTGTGGCAAATAAGGCATTTACTTAATAACTTAGTAGGTACTTATAACCAGTAATATTTTTGCACCTGACTCTAATTCTAATTGATTCCTGAACCATCTAGATATTTATAAAAACGTACGAACCAAAGACGCACTTACGTCATTTTGTTTTTTAGACTATTCAATGAGTTAAAAATCGTACGTTCTATAAAATATTCACAACCGATTGAAAAAATGTTAGCGTTGTTGTATGTTACACTGTTATTTTATTTTGATTAGGTATATTTTATTATGTCTCGTCTTATAGCTTACAAAACTTACAAAAGTAATAATAGAGAAGTTATTCACGACATCTCATGGTATTCTTTTTTCGTGTCTATTAGTTGCCCAGAAATTCGCAGAACGATCAAAACGAGCCAAAATGGTTCCCGATACTAGATACCCTTTACAGAGTAACATGTTCGTGCCACATAAGCTGAAAAGTCACCGTGACTGATCTGGAAGTTTTTAAATTGAATCCGGACACAGGTTGGCCGAAGTACCTTAGAGTAAATGTGGTGTTGCTCCACAAACGATGGGAAACTTGACGATGGGAAAATCGGGTCCTGCATTAAACCTATTTGCACTTGTGCCAAATGCTGGTGATGGCTGGTTCGATGTCAATTGGCATCGACACACTAAGAAGATAAGACCTAAAGAAATTATGAGAAGGCGTCAACAAAACAAGTCAATTAATTTCTATACATTTATTGAGATATTAAAATTACAATACTTACAGACTAAATCACAAGTTATTTGATTTGACGACACATTTTATTTTGACTGGGTTGAGCAGATCTGTGGTAAGAGATTCTATTTTTATGAGACATAAGCTACATAGACAAGACATACATGTATTGATTTATGTTGAAAAGAGAGATAGATAGTTAGTTGTATTGTTTTAAATACATAATTTCGTCTGTGCACTCTCCCAAGTCGGTTCTATCCAATAAATTTATTTACTAATCCAAATACCTACTCATAGTTGACCACCCGGGCCACGATTAAAACAGGTATGTCTAAAGAAAATAAAGAAATCCGAGTGTTCTAATAATAAGCTAAAGTACATTAAATAATACTACATTTTTAAGGAACTACAAATATTACAGCTTAGCTGATTGATACACAATAAGAAGAAATCCTATACATTTTGTTACAGCAATTTTCTGATAACGTATGATGCTATTATATTTTATCAGGCACCGCTAAACTAAGTCTACTTTTAAGTTATGGAATGAAGAATACTGCGACGCCTGTATAAATATTTAATGTACAAAATTTTAAACAACAAAAAATCATGGTCAACATCATAATCGCCATTTTTAATAAGAATCACTGCTTCACTGCCAGATATTTTTATAGCAAAGAGAAAACTAATTTTGTGCGGTCTAGTTATTTACTCGTGGTGGTATAATCCTTTATTCGCCACCAAAGCAGAGTCCAACAGCCCGTCGGTTTATCAGAAAGTCTTACCTCAGTGGGGCGTATCCCACTCCTGATTTCGCATTAAATACAACATGGTTGACGCATGCTTCTAATGCTAAATTCGCCTGAGTTGATACTTATACTGATACTCTTAGCCTGTATCATCCCACAGCAGGGCAAAGGCCTCTCCCCATGACTTCCAGTTATTTCGATCCAAGGCCAATGTGGACCACTGGTCGTTGGTCTTGTCCAGATCATCTCGCCATCTTCTACGAGGTCTACCGCGACGCCTGAGTTGAAGTGTAATTTAATTGTCTCCACTCGTTTATAAGTGGCCAGGTACAAATATTTTTACATAATACAGTTTTATAGCTTCTTAATAGTTGGTAGGTAACGCTTTACTAGTATAGCAATTAATTGCTGTGATCCTAGATTTTAGTAACATCTAGGAGTACCGTGCAAAATACAGCTCGTGCTGCTACAACAATAGTATCTAATGTGGATTATATTTTGTTAATTGAGCCTCGTTGAAGTAAGATTTGCTTGTAGGTACGTGTTATGCAGATTCTGAAAAAAATATAAAAAAGTGTTATTCTTTATTGTTCGCGAAGTAAATAGGTACTTGGTAATGACTTACGTGATTTTACAAAGAATGACAAATCCATATTGTTATTAACAAAAACAGCATAATTATGTAAACTGAAATATTTTGTTAAAACGCGGTTGAAGTGGAGGAGGTGAATTCATGCTTAGAATAGACATCACAGATAATAAGGCAGCTTTTGTTTACCAGTCTATTTATTAAGTGGAAACCGTACACTAAACATAGCATAACACCACGCATGCAACCTCCGTAGGGTAAGGCAGACCTCTCGCCTTTTAAGTACACATGTAGGTACTTAAGTACCAAAAAGCAAACCCACATTTCGCCAGCTATGTTTCAGTCCCATATACAAGGCAGTTAATAGAAATAGGCTCGCCCGCCTATTTCAATTAACTGAACACAAATCCAGACACCGTGACTGCTACAGAAGAATTCCTGACAGAAAAACCCAATAACACTTTGCCCAATCCCGGAATCGAAGCCAGCACCTCATGCTCAGCAGTTGTGCTTGCAACCAACAGACACTAAAGACAGTTTGCACATAATGTCAGTTCATCCTTACCTTAAAACTTCTTGAGATAAACACAAGCCTCAAAATGAGGTGGGTTGGGCTGTGGTCCATCTGGGATGTCAGCGTACTTGATGGAGTAGATCCTGCTGTAACCGAGCCGCTCAGCCGCGCGAGCCGAGAAAGCCGAAGTGGCATCCATGCGGATTGCGCACGCACTGTGCGATTTTGCGATGCGTCTGAAACATTGAAAAAATATTTTATAAATAAGTATGTTTCATTTGAATAATTGAGGTGCTCGAATGTGACATAACTGTGCCAGTGCTTTTTTTGGAGGTTGGAAAATCGTCAAATGACTCCTCCGGCTGTGGGCGGAGCGGTAGGGAGTGTCACTCTTCTACTGACTAAAAACCACCCATGTCACAGATTATTTTTTTATGTTACCCATGTTCCTTCTTAGCCCTTTGTGTTTGGCCCGACAGGAGCTGTGCCAGTGCTTAAAAAAATGCAAAACAATTTGCGACACATATTGTAAATAAACTCACTTTTTGAATTATCGCAACTGGCCATATACCATAGGTCCATACCTACGTAATTATGACAGCACCTTTGGACCTAAAGTAGGTACGTAGCTGACTACTATCAACTCGAAAAGAAAAAGACTAGGTAACTAAAAACAAAACTTGTAAAAAAAGCCAAGTCACGCAACTCAGTTCTTCTACCGTAAAAAGTAGTGAGATCCTACATGGATCATATACCAAGTAAGTAAATTTATTAAGTCCCTACCTAAAAATCTTTGATGTTTTAAATAAATAGATTGACTTGGCCATCATGTAGGGGAATGTGGGGGGAAATCGGACGGAGGGCCAGGACCAGGTAGTTCCTATTTCATTACTCCGCGTACAGCTTTGCTGGTCTAGCTAGCGGTGAAATGCGCGCGAACCCTTACTCAAATTACAGTGACGGTAACATCTCACCGCGTGCGTCTATAAACGAAAATTGTAAACAAAGGTAAGTTTAGTTATCTAATATTATGACTTTTTTAAAGTGATGTGCTTTCCTTCACAGTTGTTTTTATAAAGTAATAAAAAATAAACCTTTTAAAACGGTATTTGTTGTTGCTATGAGTGTACATAATCTTTGTTAGTAATACAATTTCAAACGTGGCACCTGTCGGGTACAAGCGGACGGGGTGATTTCCGCTACCCGGTTTCAAGGTATTGCGGGCGTTTGTTTTATAGGTAGGTACCTCTGTTTTAATCACTGTTTTTTTTACTTTTTACAGAGTGCCAGCGTCAACAAGCCACAAACATAATTATGTGAAAAAATGAAATAAGAAAAAAAAATACAAAAAAAAAAACGAAGTATTCGGAGTGTTTGGTTTTGTGGCGAAAAGTGCAGTATCTAAGCATGAGTTGCTTAGGATGAGTTGCTTGTCTTAAATGGACTCGCGAAAGTTGCAACAGTTTTTCTGAGCAAGAATAATTATTTCTTGTTTGCAAAAACTGCGAATAATTTGATTATTTAGTTTTATTTTCAGTATCTGTATACGCCCCTTTGGTTTGACCCATAGGTATGGGGTGAATTCGGATTTATCATTTTTAATAAAAATATATATATTTTGTAGTTACTAAGTATACACCTCAAATATTTTTTTGCCGAAGTTCTAACTAAGGTATACTTAAACATTTATGACATTGATTACTACAATAAATAATACAGTGATATATTTATTGTGTCTTTTCTTAACTATCCGGTGTCCCCCCACCTTCCCCTAGTTATGCACTTAATAGACAAGAATTAATCGGACCTACTCTATCCATCGACGTAACAAATTAAAAGCGGCCATGTTTCTACACATACGTACCTAACACCTATAGATGACATAAGAGGACATCATGTTTGTAGGTAATGTATTTCACCTACGTGACATATTAATATTAATTTTAATAGCCGTATACTGTGTCTTCCTACTTGCTAGAAGTAAATACAACAAAATATTTTTAATCATTCAAGGAAGCAATTTTACATGTACCTACCGATTATATATTTATACATTTATGTTTAAATAGGCATTAACTACTGGCGATTTTAACTTGACAACGAACATCCCTTCTGCCCCAACAAACAATTCTTTATGTACTGTGTTATTTACGAAAAATAAAAAAATCTAATTAGACCGTCAGATAGATTTAGAAAAAATATTGGACGTCATGTCATATTTTTTCTTTTTTCACGTAAAAAAACAATGAAGACGATACAGTGCTTTGAAAACTCGTGTGCCGTCATATTCTAAAAGATTATGATGGCATTTCTTACCGGTGAGTGACGTCAGAACCCCCCACTCAAATCTGTGACGCGTTTTATCTTCGTCAATTTTTATTGATTTGATAAAACAAAAAATACGTATTCAATATTTTTCGATAATTTAACAGACGCTAAATGGACTAATTCGAATCTTATTTTTTTAAATCAGTGAGAACGTGGTTTTCGGTGCTCGTGTGATTATCTCCGTGTCTCAGTTTTTGCTCTATACGGGGACAGTAATAGTTTGATCTTATTATTAATTACGTATTACCTGATTTGTTTATAAATATTCAGTAAAGACTAATAATATTGCAATCATAATTAGCCATCATGTTCTAGGTATTTATTTCAATTGGACCGTCAATAAACATGTAGGTATTCTTGTCACAATGTAGGGGAACATTATTTTCTTTTATTATGTATTTTATGTATATGTCAGATGGTAAATTATTTATTTATGGGCCATTGTAGCCTGAAATAAATGATGTTGTGTTGTGTTTTATTTTTTTGCCGTTCATTTTTAGTTGCATTTATTTTATTTTTTTATTTGGGACGAGCCCGCCTCATTATTCACAAACCACTGTAACTCCTGTGAGCTAGAATCAACAGTGGCGACCACAAGAAAAGCGCCGAGACAATGAAGCTCGACGAAGTCTTGGATCCTACAAAGAAATTAATCAGAAAAGAATAGCGGAGGAGTACGAAATACAAAAATTTCCAGACAGTACAGAATAAGGGCAATAGGCACACAGGGACGTATACAACTGGGATAAGCCCAGTTGTCTAGCACCACGGATATTAATGAAAGAAAACAAAGACACAAAAAAAAACAGACAAAAACAAAAGACAGAAAGACAGTCTCATTACTTCATTGGAATAATCTCACTGAGTTTTAGAATAAAAATTAAAGATCATTTTCCACTTCTGTACATAATCCCCCACCCCCGCCACTGCACGATTTCCTCATTCGTGTTATGGACGCAAGCGCGAATCCTCAGCATCAGGACCTTTTTTTTCTGGAGTGTGGGATATCATCAAATAACTCCTCCCGCTCTGGGCAGAGCGGTATGGAGTGTCAGACTTCTACTGACTAAAAACCACCCATGCTCCTTCTTAGCCCTTTGTTCCGCGGTCGCGGTGTCTCTTTCTAACAACCCGCAGCCCCGACGGGAGCATGAGGTCTTGGGTTCGACTTCCCGAGTCTGGCAAAGTGTTATTGGATTTTTATGTGCCTGTTTGATGGCAATAGACTCGGCCCCTTTTGCATGAGACTTGACCACACCTGGTCAAATGTGGGAGTAGGTACTAATATGTACACCTCTGCCTTGCGCTTCGGAGATTCCAGGCGTGATGTTATGTTATGTGTTTCCATACTTAATATTGATCATCACATTGATAACAAACTAGCCAGTCTCGTGACTGCAGCGTCCTTGCGATGCGGTAATATAATAATTGCACAATACAGGCGTACACATTGTTATAATTGTTTACACGACAGATCTATAAACCTACACATAGGCTATTAAAATGCACTGCATTTCCAATTAGCTTTCAATCTGAAGATTATGTCATCATCATCTGCCTAGCAAACTACGTTGGGGTCGGCTCCCAGCTTAATCGGTTAAAGCTTAATATCAGTATTTTACGTTGAGGGACTGCCTATCTGATCTCAACAATCGAGTTGTAATCCAGGGTAATACGATTAACCATATTCTTTGGTAAGACTGGTTGACAGACTTTCGGGCCACTGACTAAGTACTTTATACTTTTGTCAAAGATCTATGAGTGGCGTCAAAGATTTGAGTGAGGGTTGATGACGTCACTGACCGCAAACAATTGTCATACTAATGGCTTAGAGTATGACGTCACACAAGTTTTCAAAGCCTTGTATCGTCTTCATGGTTTGTTTACGTGAAAAAAGAAAAAATACGTGTCCAATATTTTTTGGTAATCTATATGACTAATTAGATTTTTTTAGATAACTACCCTATTCAGGGACCAACCTCGACAAACACACCTTAACGTAAAGATCAGGCTGTGGTTATTTAGCCATAATATGCTCCTTCCTTATTAAAACATGGGCGATACAGCTACAGCCTTACTAATATAAAAAATGCAAAAGTAACTCTGTCTGTCTGTCGCACTTTCACGCTAAAGCCACTGATTTAAAATTTAAAATTAATTCGGTACACAGATAGTCTAGCGCCTGAGAAAGGCCTTGCTACATTTTAATGCGAAAAAAGGGTTGAAAAGCGGTGATGAAAAGATTAATAGTGGTCGCGATAGTCAAAATCGGTCGCGATAACTGAAATCCACCATCAGCTAGCATTATAATATTATTACCGCATGTAGTTCCTAAACCTTGACACCAGTCATATTACATAATTAAGTTTAAATAAGTCGTATTTAATTGCTTAATTGGGTCCAAAACAAGTAAGTAAAACTATCGTAATCAGAGAATGAGCTAAGTTAGTAACACTATAATCAATTTAGTGCCTCGGGTCAAACTATCTGATCTGTATTATTTTGTCTAGTATCGATAAAATATGTCCTGGTTTTAATAGTATTAAAGGGCAACGTCGCGGTGAGTAACTGAACCTATTTTTAACTGCGCTGAGTGAGAATGGGACCTGATTGTCTTCTTAGCGTGTCCATAGAAATCTAAAAGAACCCCCTCCTAAGTCGGTTAATAATATACGCCAAGGATAATTTGACGATGAGTATGGTTCGTTCAGAAGCGGCCATCCACTCCTGTAACGTACAGATAAAAGAACGGGTAGGCGATGATATTAGTTTATTTATGAATCTCGAATTCAATAGGTTGCTTCACACTTGCTTCGGTTAACCTGGATCTGGAGTATTTTAAAATATATTTTTATTATTTGAGTCATCCCGATGCTATTCCCAAACCACTGCAATCTTGAAAGACGGAATCAATAGTGCAGCGACCACCAGAAAAGTGCTGAGACAATAAAACCCGACGCAGCCAGAGAAACAAATTTTAGAGGAAAGTCACCAAATATGAAATAGTATCTTAATATGGAATACCTTCATTTCTCTAAGACTATAAGTATGAAACGCAACACTCGACCATCTTCTGTTCCATTCGGTCTACTAACACGTACGTGGTGCAATAGACCGAATGGAACAGAAGATGGTCGAGTGTTGCGTTTCATACTTATAGTCTTAGAGAAATGAAGGTATTCCATATTAAGATACTATTTCATATTTGGTGACTTTCCTCTACTGTAAATGTTACAATATTAATCAGAAAAGATTAGCAGACTTTAGCAGAGATTAGCAGACTAGGAGGAAGCACTGACTCGCCACACCTTGACTCAAAGTTAGTTATGTTGGTAGAATGAAGGTCAAGTCTAGGTTCGAGTGCCCACTTAACATTTCAGGAAATTGCCTAGCGGTGGTCGACTCTTCAGTTCACGTGACCAGAGGGCTGTAGTATTTTTTGAGCAAAGAATCAGCAATGGCAGCATTCCCCCTATAATTCTTCCCTTATTCATACTTGTACCTATATATTTTATTATAAGTAATTTTATTTTGACTGGCCTGTTGGTCTAGTGGTTAGTGACCCTGACTGCTAGGCCGGAGGTCGTGGGTTCGATTCCCACCCAGGACAAATGTTTGTGTGATGAGCACGATCATTTGTTCTGTGTCTGGGTGTAATTTATCTATAATATGTATGTATTTAGAAATATATAAGTATGTTTATCAGTTGTCTAGTACCCATAACACAAGCTCTGCTTAGCTTGGGACTAGATGGCGTTGTGTGATAGTTGTGGAATATTATATTATTATTATTTATGTTATGTTTGAATCTAATCATTTTGATTTTTAAAATTATATTCATAATCAGTGCATAGCCGCAAGCCCACAACTTTCTCGCGTCTAGGATTCCTGTGACCTTCATCAGATCATTAAATTGGTCCTCTTTGGAAGTCCTAAAATCAATATTATTATGATTGAACTGCACTAATCTGCATTCAATATTTGGTAATATTTCACACATAAATGAATCATTGCTGAGTGGGAGTCAACTGCAAAATTATAATAGAAGCATGAGACAGCCATGAGGAACACGGTTGCTTGTCGTAGATAACCTTCGAATTAGTAAGTACTAAAACACTTCCTATAATCATAAACATTCTATCTATGAGAATAAAGGCTCTAGAGACTACAAAAGTAAAATTTAAAAAAATCATTGTAATCGGTACATTCTGACACGTTAACGGATATTTACGTGTTTTATTTACTTATTAAGATTGACCCTATTATCGCACTATTATAACCAAATAATAACACTCGGGTCGATCTTTATGTTGGTCCCTATGTTGGTCTGTGGATGGGTGACCACCCATTACCGAGTTTCCTCCGTGCCTCGGAAAGCACGTTAAGCTGGCGGTCCCGTCTGCCGTATACATGTAGACGTTGGCAGTCGTTTAAGGTCTGACAACCAGTCTTACCAAAGGGTATTGTTTTACCCAGTATTAACTGGGTTGTCGAGGTCAGATAAGCAGTCGCTCCATGTAAAATACTAATATTCAGCAACATCCAGTTAGACTGGAAGCCGACCCCAACATAGTTGCGAAAAGGCTAATCAGATGATGATTGAGCCTTTAATTTACCCTCTGTTGCAGGTCTTCATATGAGTTGACCAATGTCTGAACTTTAAAAGACACATTGACTGAGGTTGTTTTAGCTGTTTCTTTTCAGAGTAGCCATGCAGGTACGAAACACCGGCCCCATCTAGGGGGAGACCTCCTATATCTTAATACTAATGTTATTATGATTTAGGAAAAACGGATATTTTTATCAGCTACGCCAGTGGTTCAGGAAAAGTGATATAATTATGGTACTTAGTTTTAAAACATAAAATGATGTGACGTGTAAAAGTGTTGTGAAAAAACCGATAGTTTACAGAAATCAGTATGATTTACGAGTATGTAACAACTTCTACACGAATAGCTAATTCAATAGACCACCACGAACTAACTACGGAAGAAAAAACATCCTATACGAAGGAGCAGAGCGGTTTAATAAACTTCCTAATGATATTAAAGAGATACAGTCCTTTACTTTATACAAAATAACTATAAAGCACCACATCTTGAAAGATTTCTCTAGGTTTTAAATGTAACCCACTACACCAATTAATTCACATGTACATTAATTATTATTTACTTATTTAATCAGTATATAAATAACGGCAATAACCACTTTGTATTTTGTTGTATTTTTGTAGTTCAATGTATAATTGCTATTGACTTGCTTTCAAGAATCAAGACAGAGATATGTAATAGTAGGTACATTAACTTTTTCCTTTTACCCGCAACATTGTAAAAATTGTGTCGACTAGTTAACTTATTTATTTACTAGTACCTACCTTCATGTAATTCTTATATTTAGTTTTAAGTTTATCTTGTATTTCTCATATTAAGTGAATGTATTCTTTTTGAGAAATAAATATCTTAAACCGTAATAGCGGCAGAGGCGTTTGCTTACGGCGCGGCGGCGAAATATAATATTTATACTACACTTGCTTGGTAAGTGTACCAATACTACCCCACTAAAAGGCTTGAAAGCTGTTCATTCTGCCCTGAAAATCAGGGTAGTAATGCGTTCATTACTAACGCGTTTTTTTTTAAAGTCTTGATGACGTTGGCAATCAAACGATTTAATTTTACCATAAAAAGTACTGGCCATTAGAACTTTTAAAGCAGGTAGCATACATTCCGATAAGGCCGGCAAACTTCAAACCTCTATGCGATAGAGCGAGAGATTTATAACAGAGAGTGTTGTTAACACGCGTGTAAGTTGGAACCTGCGAAACAGGGCGTTCTTACCTTCTCTAAAGCCGCGTCCCCACTAGAGCCGCACGGCACGCGAAGCCGAGCCGCGCGGGTCTAGTGGGGACGCGGCTTAACATCTTTTGGCGCGAAAACTGTTTGACGCGCTAAAATTTAAAGAAAAAAAAGACTTATTGTTGGTTGACGTATTTTGTAGAAACAATTTTCTTGGTAAAGTTTAATGTTTGGCGGTGTAAATCACAAGTTAAAATGAGTGATTCCAGTGACAATGATAGCAATTTATTTTATACAACAACTCCACCCGACATAATAGCAGATGCTAAAGATATTGTTAGCAATCTCTTGATTGAAAAATCCAAGATGAAATATATGAAGGAATACGAAATATTTGTGCAGTGGAAAAGTGAAAAAAAAGCAGTTTTAATCTCAGAAAATGTTTATATTTTAAGGAAAAAGCTGCCAAATACAAGCCCTCTAGCCTATGGGCCATTTATTCAATGTTAAAAAGCACTTTATTAGCAAAAAATAATGTAAACATAAAAATGCATATTTGCTATTTTGCCTTTTACTTCTTTGTGCGTAAGTGTAGTATAAAGCAGTTTAGATCACTCGAGGGTAAGTACAGATTACTCCCCTTGGTGCATAATCTACTATTGCAATTTGCATTACTCTTATTTAGACACGTTTTTTATGCAAATGGGTTTCTATTGATACATTTATAAGCTACGTGTGAACCAAATGAAGACTTGCATCGGTAAATATAGTTTATTAACTATGTATATTCACGGACAGGCGGCAGGTGATATTAAATTATATCATAATTGCCTTCTATGCTTAAATGGGTAATGCCGGAAGGTATTAGTTTTTAAATGCATTTCTATAAGAGTTAATTAAAATTAATTGGCATTTTTATTGACGAGACAGTTTTATAAATAATATTTTGGTGAGAGACTTAATTAAGTGCTAAATCGATAAGTCTCGAAACTACTCTGCATTTGTCATAATGTACGCTAGGATGCTCTGTCTCTCTCTGTCTGTTACTTGGCTAAAAATAAGGGCTCCTTGCGTAGGTACTAGGCCAATACAAAAATGATGGATCAAAAAAGCTAGCAGCAAGCTCTAACAGCTGCCTAGCTTATTTAATTTAGAATAATTTTGTTGTAATGAATAGGCTATTTGGGGGTATAAGAAACAGGGTGTAAAGTTCCTCATCCCCCATAGAAAAGGGAGGTACCTCCGACCAAACGGGTGTTGTGTCTGGTGGGCTAACTGCCCGACATTATTAAGTCGGGATTTTCTATATAGGCTAATGTCGCGGATAACTTTGATAGCGCGATGTATATAGGAATTGCCATTAGTTCGCATCTGTTGCGATAGATGTCGCTGTCGCCACAGGTAGTTAACTAAAAAAAATCTAATTAGTCCGTCAGATAGATTTCCATAAAATATTGGACACGTATCTTTTCTTTTTATTGATTTGATAAAACAAATAATACGTATCCAATATTTTTCGATAATCTAACATACGTACTAATTTTAGAATCATATTTTTTAAGTCTGTTAACATCCCTATTGGCTTCTATTCTACATATCGCTATTTTCATGCAAAATTGCTGACTCAATAAGCTTGTCCAGAGGTACAAGTTGTCCTGAGGTACAAGGATCTACCAACTGCAGGGCTATTGCGTATCTTTTAAATAACAGTGGCTATCATGTAGTGTCCATCAATTAACTGTCAAATGGTTCCATTTTGTACTTAACCATAACCAATTTGACAGTTATTCCATGGACAATTTGATAGCCACTGTCATGTAAAAGATACGCAATAGCCCTGCAGAACGCCGCTCATAGCGCGAGTTCAACGTGAGTTCAACTCGCTCTTGACCAGTTGTTTACTACGTCAAGACGTGACATTACTGCGTCAAGATGACTGTCACCAATTAAGTAATGGTATTACTGTCCAATTATTTACAAAAATTACGCAATTACAGTCAGTCCTATTATGCAATGTCTTCATATGCGCGTACAATAACAATCTCATCACATACGATGTGGCTGTGACAGATAGATTCTTTGTATTCGTAATTATGAAGTTGTTATCTTGGTCTTTGTGGCGCATTTTTTGCTGCATTTTGCTTGAGGAATATTTTGTTGTGGGTACTAATTAAGTGTAGTCACAGACATAGGCGTTAAGGTACTGTTGTCGTATAGCTTTGATATATATTTAGTCCCATTAAGTCCCAAGGGACAGCGACGATTCTGTGGGAATGCGTAGGAGCATGCTAATATTCCAACTCTAATTCATTTACCTATACAGGCAGGAAAACACGAGACTAACACCGGACCAAGTTTGGCATATATATATATGCCAAACTATTTATTTTAGTCTCGTAACCTAACTTTTTGTCATGACAAGCAGCGCTACTTTGAACAATGAACTGCAAACTGAAAGTGGTTATTGTACCTCGATTCGCGATATTTACGCCTTTTCAAACATCTGTCAAATATTGACCAGGATGGAGCCCGTTTCAGTTGTAATTTTAATAGATACGTATACCTACGGGCAATAGGGATGTTATCTGACTAAAAAAAAATGTGATTCTAATTATTCCGTCTGTTAGGTTATCAAAAAATATTGGATACGTATTTTTTTTTTATCAAATCAATAAAAATTAACGAAGATAAAACGCATTAATGATTTGAGTGGCGGTTTGTGACGTCCCTGAACGGTTAAAATGCCATTCTAATGTCTTAGAATATGATGTCACACGAGTTCAATCGTCTTCATTGTTTGTTTACGTGAAAAAATACGTGTACAATATTTCTGGGAATTCTATCTGACGGACTAATTCAATTTTTTTGTTAACTTCCCTATATAAGTTGGTAACGATATCTTTGCTTATTTATCACTTGCTTCGTTGAAGGAAAATATCGTGAGGAAACCAGCATATCCGAGAGGTAGGTTTTTAAAATAGAGGCTGATAGGTGGTATCATAAATCTCTGACACTAGATGAGGCACTAATTATAAAAACACACACAAGTGAAAACACACTTTACAATTAGGAAAAAATCCAGCCCGATGCGTAAGCACAGAATATAATAATATGCCGTAAGTATCGACCAATTCATGAGGGCATTGTCAGAAACAAACTTGTTAGTAACTAATTACTCTTTCTGCCGTACTCAGAGGCCATAACTCTGCGTTGCGGCGTCGTATCACAAAAACGACTTCGCACAACAATACAACGATTTTATGATGCGACGCGCGACGCCGGCGCCGCAACGAAGTGTTGTGGCCTTGCCCTAAGGATTGGACATAGACAGTTAGCAACAAGTGATACTATAGAAAAAAGAGTCCGGTTGCTTTGTTTATATGAAAATAGCTGTTCCGCTGTGTCTTTTATTAAAAACGATCGGTAAAAGAACTTTTTTTTAAATTATATTCCTTATTTATATACTTTCAATTTGATAAAATAAACATTTTTGTTGTTTGTTAATAACACTTTTTCAAGTGTGGCTACACCAACTGCGTATCGATGTGCTTATCGATAGAATGATTTGACGATACTCCGCCCTACGGATACAGCTTATGTCAAGTATGTCTCTGGGATGTATCGTTCATTAACGAATCTAATCAGATTTAGATACGGATTTATTAGGACTAATTTAATAAAGCTTTCTGGGTGCGGCAGTTTGTTATGTAGTTGCCCCCTTTCAGATCAAACCGATGATGGGACAGAAATAAATCTGGCAGTTGTTCTACTTCTTGTTTCTATATTATTAACGTACAACATATATTATTGCATACGGTTGTGATTGACCAATTAATCCAATTATGATAATGATAGCGAATAATTGCAGACGTCCTTGCGGCTTTTATTTCTGGGATCAAATTGTTTAGAATGCAATTTATTATGTCATCGTTCACATAACGAGTTTTTTTATAAAAACGTAGAGTTACAAAACAAGGGTTATTACAGCGGTTTTATATCAGCGCGTTAAGGAAAATAGGTCAGTAGGCAAACATTTTTAATCTGCATTTGTTTTTGAGGCACCTACAAAGTTTAAACCTCCTATGTAAGCTAGTCGGTACATAAATCAATCAATAATTGGATCAGTTATGCAACTATTTAGTGCTAGTTCCGGTTCGTAATCAATCAATCTCTGTAACATTTTTTTTGCTCAAAGAAAAACAGCAGTCCAATTACTTATGTATACCACGAGGACTCGTGCAAGGTGTAACTGATCGCTTGATCCGTTTCGAGTGTGCCAGAGAAGAACTATAACTTGAACCATATTGTAATCGAAATGTGTAGGATATATAACATTCCGATTGTTCTTAATGTGTATCCTATAACACATTCCGATTACAATTTGGTTCGGGTTCAAAAAACCAATAAAGAAAAAAACTAGCAATCGAATTGTCAACCTCCTCCTTTTTGGGAAGTTGGTTAAAAAGCAACGTATGAGTGAAAACTGAATCGCCGACATCTTAGTAATAGACATCCGTTTTTCAGTGTTAGTAGTTGTTCTTTTCAGCTGTAGTGCTATGTAAGATTATCTTAGAAGTTAAATACCCATTTTCTGATTTTTTCATTCTGTTTTGCATACACGTTTAGTTTTTTTTTTAAACGTTTCCCCACACTAGGAATATCTCCTGTATCGTTGGTGCGTTCACAACCATTTAAACTCACATTCACAAATACCCAAACCGGAAACAACTATCTGTAGGCCGTACAAATATTTGTTCCGTGCGGGGATCGAACCCGCGACACGTAGCGCAGTAATTCAATCGCTCAGCCACTGCGCCAACCGTGCCGGTTTGGCTAATAATGCATAGTTAGCTAAGTCATGTCATTCTAAATTAAATATGGCTGGTCCAAGGAGCCAGCACCTTGCATTGCGGTGACACCTGTGTAAGATCTTTACAGCAGTGTACGGTCTTTAAGATAATTAAGGTAGATACTTAATCACAGACAATTAAACACATTTTTGACAGCAAACTTGTATTTCTAGAGGTCCAGATGTAGATGCATTTTTTGTGTAGAACGCTAAGTAGAATACTACTAGTCTAGAAAAAATCGTGCTGTTTATTACTATAATAACGTAACTCCGAGATAATAATAGCTTTGGACTAATTTTGAATCATAGACAGGTCTAGAATAAACTGTTGCTAGGCTATGCATGATGCGGAAACGTTTGAGTTAGGTGTTTGATTTTTTTTTTTAAAGTAACGACGATAATCTAGTAAACTTTACAGTTTTTGGGGTTCCGTAGTAGAATAGCAAATAAACGGAACCCTTATAATATTTATTTGGAAACTATTAAGACGCTTTACGATTATTATAAAAAAATAAAAGATTATGGGGAGTGTCCCCCCATACATGGAACTGAAACTAAAAAAAAAATAGGTAAAAAAACTTTTTAAGTTAAACGGTTTTATGTTAAACATACATTGCAATGTTTAAGATAAATGTACTAAAAACCAAAAAATAATAAAATAGATACAGTCGTGGGAATTATAAACATATGCATAGACTAGACTAAAATAAAACCGTGCTTGTTGAGCCCTTTCATTTGATACCCATATTGATGGGATTAATAAAACATAAATTATCCGCCATTTTGTAGCGGCGGCCATCTTGAATTTATAATGATAATGAATAAACATAATTGTATTGTCACCAAAATCCAAAGTGTATACAAAATTTCAGATTAATCGGTTGACAGGAAGAGGGTGAAATTTGAATTACTAAATTTGACCCAAGAATAATAAATAAAACAAACGGGGTAAGCTAAATAAAACCGTTTAAAAACTTTTTTCATGAAAACTATTAGTATGGGGTGTATATAGATAGGTTTTTAGAAATGACATTGAGGTTCAAAAAACCAATTTTTCTCAAAGCCAATCGTTTGAAAGATAGACACTTACAAATTGGTAAAATGTGGGGGGGCACACATGTTACCAATTTGGTAGTGTCTATCTTTCTTTTAAACTAAGACATTGAAATTCTTATTCAATTCTCATCTCAACCCTTTCATTTATCCCTTTTGTGGCCCAACATTCTGATCCAGACAAGATATAATTAATACAATTAATTTTGTTGAATTGTTCAAATAAACTGTGAACTGATTAAAAAATCCCTTACAAACAAACCTGGGGCAAAACTGGGGGGAAAAATAAACCTAAAAATCCGACACTTTTCACCTACTTACAAAGTAAGTGTACTCGTAAGTTAACATTTCAGCGACCAGTTTTCATAACTTAATTAAGATGACATCTCAACACTGTTTGTTTTGAATAGCTGTCTGTTACAGATGGGATTAGTGTCAATCACTTTGTGGAGATACATTTGAGTGCACTCAATGAAGCAAAGAGCCAGATTTGGCTTGAAGTTCAATGTCAGAATCTTAAAAAGTGCACTTTTGCGTTCTCGTCAATATATATGCATAAAGGACATGCCTAATGCCACGTTTTAGGACGGGTGGATCACACTCACCGTGATCCGTTTATCCGAATACAGATTACCTATCCATTTTATTATTGATTCGGGCCGAGAATCATTTAATTTGACGAGGATGCAACTTAGGTACCTACATAACATTACAACAGCCTGTATAGATACAGGGTTAAATAAATCTAGAAATACGTTTTTATAGAATATTTCACATTTAAAAATCTAAAGTTATGTAACGAAACTTTTTTCTTGAAATGTTACTCGTATTTTTCGAATTTATACAGCATGTAATGCGTAGGCGTCAATTTTACAAAACTTGAACGATATAAAAATAAAATTCATATCGAAGCACATTCAAGTGGAATTCTTAAATCAAAATATTAACGAAGGTTTCAGTTTTTCTAGATTACTTAAATACGTTTCCCTAAGAATTAATGATAAGTGAGTGTAATGTTGAATTCATCAATTTCAATTCACCATTATCACATTATGTAATGTAATGTCGAGAAGTTCGGTAACATTGCTTATGAACCTCGGGGATAATCTAGCTTCCCTATTGAAAGAATTTTCAGAATCGGAACAGAAGTTCCGAAGATTATCCTTCTACATATAAAGTTCTAAACAGAAAAAAATTTGCCCCTTAATTACACTAATAATTAATAGGTATAGATGCACAGCTGGATTATGATGAGGCAGCCACCTTATGAAAATGGGCTTTCCATCATAATAATATTGAAGAAATTCTAACTGCACTAAAAGAATAGATTTTATCTATCTTAAAAATAGCAAATATTGGTAATGCTACTCACTCCGATTCCTCAGCCAACACCTTCATGATCCGTCGTCCTCTCCAGTCAGGGTGTGTGGATGCGATCCTAAGTTCCATCAGGACATTTTCACTGGCTGGTACCTTCTCCCAGATCTTAGCTTCATTGCTTAAGTGTGTCAGCAACCGGAGGATGCGTCTGAACTTGTGGTGGGGGCATTCTTCTGTTTTGTCTGATTCTTCGACATCCTGTAGAGGAAGGAGCATGCATAAGTTTTTGTTCTTGAATATCGTAGTTATTTATGTTTGAACGAATCTGACTTTTACTGAAGGGCACTGGCCCGTATGCATGCCAAAAAAATGTTTCAGGGAAAAGCAGAGGGACTATAATGGCCCCCATATCATTTTATAATCCTCTAAGGTAAATCGTATACGGTTGAAGGACTAGGATACGACGATAGGGCTATTTAATATATCTTAGACTATCTGATGCCCACGGTTTAACCCGTGTCAAATATATGTATAAACTAAAACCTTCCTCGGTAACCCTTCTATCCATTGGTAAAAAAACAGCATGAAAATTGGTGCAGTAGTATTTGAGTTTATCGGCAACAGGCAGACACACAAACAGACGCGACGGAGGACTTTGCTTTATAATAGGTAGCGAAACTGCTTTTCTCCTTAGAGGTTTTGCATTAGCGCTAAATGACTTGATATCGCAAATATTTGTCCTTGTCATCGATAATTGGCAGTGAAAGGAAAGGTTCCGCATTTTTCTATGACATCGACCATTATGATTATTAGTGATCTAATTCTAGTGTCCCAACCACTTGAGCGCATCGACCTGTGAAGTGGAACCCTTTCGTTTTTGCCCTTGAGCCAGTTTTAATTGTATTGACATTCTGTTGGAAATTGAAGACAGATCGGTCCTTGAGACAAGAAGATTTATTTCCATGGGAACGAGAATTTTAATGAATTACGTGTTTCTCAGAAGTATTTTACTAGTTTGTATTTAATCTTCGAGTGTTTTGAATCAGAGAAAAGTTCAGTTTGTTTCAAAATCACCTATATTATAACCAGCTGTTGCCATCGGCTTCGCCCGCTACAACACGGAAATTATCCCACAGGAAGATAAAATCGGGATAAAAACTATCCTATGCGTTAATCCAGGTTATAAACTATCTGTGATTTAAATTTAATCCAAATCCGTTCAGTACTTTTTATGTGAAAGAGTAACAAACATCCCTCCATATTCATTTTAGTAGGAAGTAGGATTGTGTCGATGTCGGTTAAAAAAACTGACATAAACATCTGTGTGTATCCCCGAAGTGTTAGGTAGCAGTGTTTCTAATAGTACACCTACATTTCATTGGCATTTGCCATCAACTGGGCATAAATCCTGACTCCGTGGCTGTTACTGAGAATTTCCTGTTGGAAAATTCGAAAACACTGCTCGACCCGGGACTCGAACCGAGGACCTCATACTCAGCAGTCGCGGTTACCACCACTATACCAACGAGGCATGTTACAGAGACAAAATACTGAGTATTCAAATAAAAACAGCTAGATTCAAGAATCATCATTATCTTTCTGCCCCTATACCATGTCATTTGAGGTCGGCGCAACACGTTTTCTCCCATTCTACTCTGTCAGTTGCCACACTATCATTTATTCCTTTTTCCTTCATATCATTCCTCACACACTCCATCCATCGTTTTTGGGTCTTCCTCTCCCTCCATCTACATTTATATTCACCACTATTTTAGGTCACACGCGATTCATCCCTCTCACCACATTACACACACACCCACAGACAGACTCATAAACAGTCGCAGTCAATTCCCTTTTAACTTTTCTGCAACTGGCGCAACTTTTAAACTTACTCATTCCTTAGTTTATTCATTCTTATATCAGGTTATGTTAGCATTCTAGATTCAAGAATATGATGAATACTGAGGTTTATTCGTTCTTTCAAGACTGAATATATTAGAATACCCCGTTACTAAGCGGAGTTCCTTGAAAGTAGGTAAGCTGTCATCGATTTTCCACTGGAAAATGAAAACTCGAAGCATAAGTTTTCTCTCGTTGCGAATGGAATAAGAAAGTTGATGATATTTGCATAGCTTGGAGCTCAAACTTTTGAATTGAATTTTCTCTTCGACCAACTTTGTACAGTCTTCAAACTTGGGACACTGTACATGTCCCAAGTTTATAAGGGTGGATTTTATGACGAGGCAGTATGTGTAGAGAAATTTTACGAATGCCGTAAGCGTCAAAAAATTGTGCATTGTTTTTAATTTTTCGGTCTTTTTCCTTATAGCTTTTCCACACTCTCCTGCTTCTCTTGTTCTCTTTTGTTTTCTGATAACCCAAACATGCTGTACCTATATGTAAAATTGACACAAGCATCTCCTACCCGATTTTCTATTCGATCAGCTTTATCAACTATCAATAACAGTTTATTGGTCTCATAAAAATCATTTGTCACCTACATCGTTAATTGAAATCAGATAGTTCCGCGACATAATGAACACCTGCACGGAAGTTCATTGCCATTATTATCCCATTCACGTTCTTATTGTGCCATATGAGTAGTTAATACTTCACAAAGTAAATTGGGGAACTGCTAGTCGTGGTTCGGTTAAATTCATCATCATTATCATCACCAGCCTATATTGTTCCCACTGCAGGGACTCAGGTCTCCTCTCTAGGAGTGGGATGGGCTATAATCCACCACGCGGACCCAGTGTGGATTAGTAGATGTTACAAATTTTCGAATTTTTGGTTCTAAGATATGCCGGTTTCCTCACGATGTTTTCCTTCACCGTTTTGAAAGCAGTGGTGATGAAAAAAATTACACAAAGTAATGCGCCTGCGTGGGTTGCTTTTTTTTGAAGTAAAAGTTTTTTTTTAAGGTTATTACTTTGCTTTAAATACCTTCACGACCCGACTATTCAATGCATGTTGAGTCCTGCCTACCGAAAAACGTGATTTAAGATCCCAAAAAAAGTGATTCCCCAGCATTATTTGAGCGAACCGTAACTAGGCTGATTTCAGCGTTGATGTCTTTTAGTAGAAAAAATAAAACTTTTTTTTACTAATAACCATGAAAATATATTAAGTAAATACTTCAACGCAGTCGATTGAAATAAAAGTCTAACAAAGGTTCATAGACTTCATAGTAGGGAAACGTTACATGAGTGATAAGAACACTTATGACGGCACGGTTGGCGCAATGGCTCATGCAATGGACTGCTGCGCTGCGTGTCGCGGGTTCGATCCCCGCACGGAACAAATTATTGTATGACCTACAGATAGTTGTTCCGGGTCTGGGTATTTGTGTATGTGAGTTTAAATGTCTGTGAACGCACCCACGATACAGGAGAAATTCCTAGTGTGGGGCAAAGTTTAAAAAAAAATAAAAAAACTTATTGAGTACGTGTACTTTTATGATAGCAGAACAAACATAGCACATTGCTTTGTTTCAAAATCATAACACAGGCTGCATATAATTCAAAATGATGGAACACTTGGCACTAAGCTGGTTAAAACTGTACAGCCGATGACCAAAAAGTATGCTCTTAATATCTGCGCGGCGGGTTATGCTACTCTACTAGGTCAATATTATTATTTGAAAAACATATTTGACATCCAGACGCAAGGAGGAATCTATAAAATGTTGATGAATGAAGAGCGAGAGGCGAACCAAAGAAAAGATGGACTGATTGTGTAACGGGTGATACGAAGGAAAAAGGAGTACATAATTGCCGCGTGACACACGTACAATAGTTCACTTTAAGGGCTAAGTGCGGGTTGTACACTAGTTATCGCGGCCTCGACATAGAGGGCTAAGAAGGAACATGGGTGGTTTTTAGTCAGTAGAAGTCTGACACTCCCTTTCGCTCTGCCTAAGAGCGGGACCTATTCGATGATTTTCCACCCGCCAAAAAAAAAAAAGGCTAAGTGCGGAAACCAAATCCCTTAACATAGAATATAGGCGTGTGAGTCCGTCCGTGTGACGATGGACATGGCGGATGGAAGACGTGTTCCAATGTTAAATGCTAAATAGTTAATACAGTATGTTAGATTAAACGAGGGACATAATTATTGAAACCCGCAAAAGGCCATGCTTACATGATACTAATAAAAATATGAACAACAAAAAAGATTTGATTTTTGACTAAAAAAATAACAGACGGAACCATACCAAATCGCCACCCTTGCATTTATCACAGAAAATGTGCGCGGATCAATGACTTTTAGGTATAATCCATTTTCGCTTCATATTTGAAAACGGCATAGGACAATGACGGAAAAGAAGCGTCTTATAAAGTGAGATCTGAAGAGCGTGCCCATGGGACCCATAGTTTTTTTTTACATTTTTGGAACGAGGACCGAATACTGAATACCCTCCTTCAATATGTCCCTCGATTAACCTAACACCCTGTATAGGATAAGGGCAGAAAGATTATTGTAGTGAAGAGTAGGAAGTTAGTGGGAATATCTACCTCCCAATAAAACTGCTATAAACTAATCTCGGGTTACTGACCGCACCACAACTATTATTAAAAAATGATCAAATACTTACATCTCTATACACAAGTGCATTGATAACGATTCCCACGAACTCTCCGTTGTCATCGACCGCTGCCAACGATACTCCTTGGTCTAGAGAACTGGCTGCGTACTCCTCCAGCTCCAGACACCGACTAGATGGAGTTTCCAGGAGATTTACTGCTAGGTTCATGGGTTCGTCACGGAAGAAGAACCTGGAAAATTGAGTTATGGTAGTTTTTGGTTCGTGAACACCAAATTCGTAATGGGAAAAGTTGTTCCTAAGGAAAGCAGTTCCACAATAATTAAGTGCAGTGCATATAATTACTTCAAACTGGTTTTCTAAAGGAGTTAAAAGAGCAGTAGTGAGTAGTTTTATATTTAGGTATAATTCTAGCGACATCAATAACAATTCAGTTTTATGTTACGAGTATTTCTCTTGTGTGGGTGAAGGAACTACTGCAACGTGAGGAAAACAGCATGCCTGAGAGTTATTTCTCGACGGTATGCGGCATGTCAAGTCCGAGACCTATGTGCGGCATGAGAACTCTGATACCACATAACACACACACACACACATTTTAATTACGAGAAGCATTTAATAAGGGATATTTTTAAATGCACATCTGTAAATATATATATATTTTTTTAACTCTACTAATTAACTGAATGCGTACCAGAAAAAATAATGCTGTGCAAAAAAACAAATAGATAACTAAACATGACCTACAAAAAAAAGACACAAAACGAGATGACCTTTTTTATCGAATTCACACCAAACATGTGGTCTGTCCATCGGAAAAATGGTTTATCAAAAATACGAATTGTTTATCGAAAATACTAACTTCCACTCACAGACACACCACAAACAGTTCTGCAACTACTATTAAATAGTATACATAATAATATTGAATTTGATTTATTTATTAGTGTGCATAAGTTGTGTGCAAGTCAGTATTTGTACTTTGTAATATTTTGTTCTTAAAAAGGGAATATTCAGATATCGTTTTAAATACATGACATTTATTAATAAGTCTACGGATGCGGTAAATAGCAATAGTTTTGCATTTATAGATTGAGCAAAGTCCAGTCTTAGGAGGTGTGGTCTACACAAGTACATAGATTACATCTGTTATTATGACATCGACGCGTTACTCGGATACAAATTCTGATTGACGAGGCGTACAGTGCAGCATGGCGCAGTAATCAGTTTGATTTAATTAACGTCACATTTACAACTTAAAACTTAACGATAAGTTATAAACTGACAGTGTTGACTGGTGAGAAATCATCTACCTTTTATCATTCAATAATTTTCATCCAAAATCATCCTTCAATCTTTAAATCTTTAGCCTATATTTACATGGGGCGACTGCATACCTCCACAACCCTGTAATATGATACCCATTGGTAAGACTGGTTGTCAGACTATCAGTCCTGTTACGACTGTCAAATACTACTTTCCGAAGCACAAAGGAAACTCGGTATGTTGGGTGGTCACCCATCCGGAGACCCACTTAGCCAAGCGCGGCTTAACTTGAAGATAAGAAGAACTGTTATAAACCACGCCACAAGCTTCTCCCATCCCTCATCATCAAAACTCAATTTCAACTTCTTAGTTCTTACCTCCTAAGGAAGTCCAGGGTACGTTCCTTGTCTTTGGAGGTGATAGTCCTGATGTGGTACGCAGGTTGTTGTATCTTCTTGCTGATGCTCAGCGACGCCACCTGCTCCGGTAGTTTGTCGGCGAGCTAGAAAAGAGAAATTGGTTTTATTGACACATTTGAGGAGCGTTGTTGAATGTAAGTACAGAAAACGGGTTGATGAACGACAATACCAGTGGTATGAAGAAATAAAGTCAAAACAAGCTTCCGTAGATAATCATGCATTTTCGTACATAAAACCGACAAAGTGCGGGTTATCATTATTTGTTGTTATAGCAGCATCAGAAATATAACTCTGTAAAAATTTCAACTATCTAGGTATCTATTACGAATCATGAGATACAACCAGCTTTGAGACTGACGGACAGACAATCGAACGGCGCGCGGCGCGGCGGAGGTTTATAGGGTCCCGTTGGTTACCCTTCGGATTCGGAACCCTAAAATAATATGTCACTACCGTAAACAATATCTTAAAAATACGTGAGTCATAAAAGATAAGGTCATTCAAATTCTTCCGTAAGAAAGATTCAATTCTTAATATCTTGCATTTTTTTCGGGTGGGAAATTATCAAATGACCCGCTCTGGCCCACCCACCTATTTTCCTTCTTAGCCCTTTGTGTTCCGGGGCCGCGGTATCTCTTTCGAATAATCCCGCACACTCTGAATTTAATATCCTAAATAACAATTGCATACTGTATAACATTGTTTTATAAAGCTGGATACACACCAAGGAATGCCAAGGTGTGGAGTCTAGATCAAAATGGAGAAATCGCTTAAATGCCATTTTGTTGCAACAGCCTTGCTACGACAACCGCGTTGTTGTTTGTTGAAACAATTATTTATTGCGATCTACAAATTCATTGTTTTGTTTACTTAGTTGTTCAGGAATGTTTTGTTGTGTTGTTGTTTAAAGTATTTTTTCGGTAGTCTTTGGGTTTACTGACTAGAGGTGGTACCTATTCGTATTCTTTATTTACACATAAAATAGTATACATAAAAACTGTAATAATATAACATGTAATATATGATGCCGAGCTTAACACAGAATTGGGTTTTCTTAGAAAATTTATTGAATAGTGTTTTATTGAACAGCTGGACATGCAAGCCCATAAAACGAGCAGCATGTTCAGAAATCTGTTTTTAAAAAAGTTATCTATATCTCTTATATAAAAATCAATGCCACTTTTCGTTGTAATTTTATAACTCAAGAACGGGCTCACCTATCCAAACCAAATGTTTAGGCTTTGTTCGGACTATTTAGATGGTTTATGTGAAGTTTGCACAAAATCGGTCGAGCGGTTCTTCGTTTATCACATTCTTTGTAACAAATGAATTCAATAAATGGCGAATGATTTTGTTACTGGGGATTTTGCTGTCTTGGTCCCGGTAGGTGGCGTTGCTGTCCGGGCAGTACGACGTCTGCCAGGTCTGCTAGTAAGTTATAAAGGCAAGGCCATACTACTTGGCTTGTATGAAAGTACCGACACGAGTTGAAATATAAAGACTTTCAACTTTCAACAGACATTAATCATAACAAAAAGATGTCAGATTTCGATTGAATGGGTAAACATGAAGGTGATGGGAAATTATGATAGGGACAAAGAGTATATTAATTTAAGGCGATGGATGAATTATTGATGTATTATAAAAATACTTGGAGCTCCGTACATACTTATCTTGGATCTCAGAGAACAATACTTATGTGAAGAACAATCATCTGCCATCTAAACTGCATCAACACAATGGCCCAGTTATATCATATTATTTTGCAAACAAAATGACAATTTAATTGAGTGGATTGTGTAGCGTAGTAGTATGGCCATTAATGTTTATGCGTTTTAAACTAGAGTAGTTGGATATTGTATAAAAGTGATTCATTGGGCCAGTTTTGTAAAACCTGTAACTTTTGCCCCTACGTGTTGCCTGCTAAACCTACGTATAGAGTTATAGACGCTCAGACATAGATTTGCAACTGTATCACTATAGATTTGAGTTTAAGTTTTATGGGCAAAATTTGACAGTGATTTGCTGGTATGAAATTATTTTGGATTATCCGCTAGTTACGCATAATTACGGTTCCGGATATTAGAATTTAAAAACAATATTTAAAAATAAGAATCCGGCAGTATCCGAAACTATCCGAAACCTATAAATCGGTTACGGTTACGGTAATGTTTTAATTTCGGATATCCGACAGTTTCGGTAACAGTTACGGAGCTCTATAATATCCCTGGCTCTTATTTTATTGTTTTTCCATACTGCGCTGGTTCAGGTCAAGTTCGAAATGATACCTCCAACGAGCTATCCACTGTACTTACTGTGAATTATGCGTCACAGCGGACTCCTGTTACCATGCGAGCCAGCTAAAGTTCATTGCACACGTGCAAAGATGAATTGGATTCACCACCCCTCATTTTCACTAGCGTTACGGTACAATTCAGTGTTGCAGTATGGCGTTTTAAAGAAATGATTCCCGAATGGCTCGGGTTGAGGCGATAGTTATCACATGAAGTGTTTATAACTATTAGTTGAGGGCACGCGGTTTTAGGGCAGTACTATTAACTTGGGGCATTAGGTACTTCTGCAACTCTTTGCATAACGTGCCGTATCCGGCTTTGTCGCCTTGGTTAAATGCAATAAAGTTTATGTTAAGCCTTTGTGCAGCTGAACTAAGCTTCGGCCATAATGGGCAATGTGATTTTTCTTACATTTGCAGACGTCAATCGATCTGGATCAAATAGTATTTTGTATGAAGATCAAGTGATCGATTTTCATGAAAGGTCTCCATACCTATACGGCTTATAGTCTCAAAATAAGTCTCAAGTATGCAAACACGCACTTGTTGTTTTCTAGAGAATTTCAATGCCAGTGTGTTTGCACCTTTGTACTGTTAGCCTGTACTATTACAAACTATATACCTATCTGCATGAGTTGCTACCTACCCACAGTTAGTACCGGATTGATTTAAATGCAATTGATTGTGAATTAATGGTTAATTCCGACCGCCTGTCACGATTAACAACGTTAAATGCATTGTTACATAATATACTATCTACATTGTAATATGAAATGCAGCTATATTAAAATGCAGTCTAGAACTGGGGAATATTTAGAGATATAGGTTTAAGCTGCCGAGAAATGCATTTGCAAATGTGACGGGATGATTATTTTGGTTGAACAATCACATATTATGGAAGAACTCAAAATACTGAATGGGTATAAGAGTAGAGGAAGACCAAAGAAACGATGGATGGGACTGTGTTAAAAATGCTAATGATATAGCAAGAAAGAAGGTGTCTCATGAGATGGCGTGAAACAGAGAACTATGGAAGAAGAAGATACCGACCCCAAATTAATTGTGATCAGAGCCAGAGAATGATGAAGAATTGATAACTCAAAGCAACGCACTCAAAACATTGTGCTAGTGAATGCATTAAATAGATTGGGGGTTTCCATCATCTATGAAAATTTCAGTTGTCTAGATATCACAGTTCGTGAGATACAGCCTGGTGACAGACAGACAGACAGAAACACAGATGGACAGTGAAATCCTAGTACCTAATAGGGTCCTGTTTTTATTCATTAGCTACGGAACCCTAAAAAATATAGCCATAACGAAGAGAACAAGAGCCTTTAAACCCATTAGCTACCATAGACAACTAAACCATCCATAATTAATGGCCTTGTACCTACTTAATCAATAAAGTGTTAATGCGATAAACATTTCGTGAACGGATGCCGATCGTCGCGCGGACAGATGTTTCCGATCGTGATATCAATATAGGGTAATAACTCAAATAATCGATTGATTTGTATTATAATTCCGATTATGCATGTGGCACTCCCTGCTGGTCCATAATTACCTATGTAGGGTTGTTAAGCGCGATTAGTCAGGTGGGTAAGGCTGTGGACAGACCATGTACACTTTGTTTTTGATACACAATACAATGATGGGTCTAAATTATCTCGAAATATAGCAAAGAGCCGTATAGCAATGTTTGGTATCAATAATTATATAGAAGAAAGAAAAGTGTTTGTGTGTGGTGTGTAAGAAAAGTGTAGGGCGAAGATAGGTAGGATTTCCCTAAAAGAAAACAGATCTTTGTGTCAATTTTGCGTAAAATGATGTGGACTTGTGGAAATGTGTGTAGCATTAATTTATGGCGTAAAATAAATTAATGATTCAAAACCCACCCCGTAACTGAACGAACAAAGAATTATTAATAATCAACTTGGTTACTCTATACAGATAAATAATACCTAGGTATGTATAGTATCTATTATGCAAATAACTTACAGCATAATAATAGTTTGAAATCACAGTTATTTTCCGCTTATCCGGTTACTTAGGACAATAGAATGAAATAACTATAATTAAGGGCTACTTGCGTAATTACTTGGTGCACTTAGCAACAATTTGTGGCTTAAAAGTGTTTAATAAAACTAGAACAGTTTAGTAACAGAGATTTATGGTAAACTGTGTTAAAACTTGTTTTTAGTATCAGATACTGTTGAGGGCAAATATACATTATGTAGGTAACAATTTGAAAATTCAAGACCCTTTACTTATTTTTATTACTAAGTATCAGGCAAAACAATATTTCAAAATAAATTTGTAGAAATATTTAACAAAACCAATAGGTTTTTTTAAATATTTCCAAGTAACCACCACGCACTTACACCTTAATTGAAATATCAATTAAGGTCTAAGTGCGTGGTGGTTACTTGTTCATGATTATATGGATGCTTTTATATAAAAAGCTAACAAGAGAGAAGACTAAACTCTTCCTGGCCGTATTTCCATCTGACCAAGAAGAGTTTCTTGAGGTGATTATCAGAAATACACCGCTATTTTTTTATTCAATTCTTTTCAGAAAATGCTACATATAAATATTAAGTACCTTTTTTGGGGGTTGGAAATCATCAAATAACCCCTCCCGCTCTTGGGTAGAGCGAAAGGGAGTGTCAGACTTCTACTGACTAAAAACCACCCATGCTCCTTCTTAGCCCTATATGCCAAGGCCGCGGTATCTCTTACAGCATTCCGCAGAACCCGACGGGCGTCGGCCCTTGCGGTTTCCTTCCATGTTGCTGACATCTCTTTAAGGCGCGCGTGGAACGAACGCGCCGTCGACACGGCCTGTCGTCGTCTTATGACGGACGGATGGCGAGCTAGCCCATCACTCACCGTCCACAGGCCCGCGTCTACGGTGGCCGGAAGCCGTCATGTGAAGCGTCTCCCGCGGCGGCTGAGACGTGAGGTTCTCTCCCTCAATATTAAGTACCTAACAGAGTCACTCAGTCAACGTTATTCAAGCGGCTAAAGATCAAACTTAAAGCATTTATTTCAATTAGACAGAAAAACAAAGAAAATGAAACTATAGTCACAAAACACTCTTTACATCAACATCTTGGTACATCATCCTTGGTTCTTGGTTTGTGACCACTTGTTGATACAACTAACCTCATCTGCTGCATTTTCCAGCTCGCTGGTTAAGTCAATCTCTGATTAGCATTTATTACGAACAATGACAAAATGTCAAAATTGTCACATTGTATCAATATTTCATCGTCTTAACTTTGTATTTGACAGAATTTTTTCACCCTTTGTATGAATAAGTAACTGAATAATTATCTCGTTTTTAGTACGCCTCGATTGTCTTAATAGTTAATCTAGGTGGATATCGGATTAAACACAGTGCATGCAAACAATTCGTACCTATTTCATTGAGAACAACGTTTCGACATGAATGAATTCTAAATGCTTGATTGGTAAAGTATTTTGATTGCGATTTCATTGATGCATTCATTGAATACTTCTTTCTGTATGTCTTTGTTTGGTCTACTGCCCCACATACAGCATGTCAGTAGCTATCAGGAAGGTGGGTCATACAGAATGTAAACTAACCCTTCACACAAACGTAAAACAAGCATTCTGTACATCAAACTAAGTACCCCTATTCAAAAAATTTTGATATATAAATTTTCGAATGTTTTTTTGGGGTTAAAAATCACATTTTACGGTAAAACTCAATGTAGCATTCTTAAAACATTGTGCTAGTGGATGCTATGAATAGTACACGGGCCATGGAGGTAATTTAAGTAAAGTTATGACACGAATAACCAGTATTTACAAAAACAGATGTGAAACATTTGGAACTCTGACCCCCAATATCTTCGCAACTAGAAGGATCCCAGCTATGGTCTAGAACAAAAAAAGTCTCGCAGTGACGAGGAGCACACTGCACAAGTGCCTTTCGGCATCGTTAAGGGTATAACTTTTACACTCATAATAGTCATAATACTACATGCTTAAATTATGTAGGATACGCACATTACACTTGCTCTATATAGATCACATTCCCGCGCTTTGCCGCGGAAGTTTTAACCCTGTCCAATGGTCACGATTTAAAAGACATGCGGCAGTAAAATGTACCGGAAACAAGTGCACAACTTCTAAACAAACTCCTTAGTAAGAATAGACTGGTTATAAAGTAACCTGCATAATAATAACAATGTATAATAGATTAGCACTTCCGTATCGCATAAGACTATCAAGAAAATCTTTAGCGTACAGTGTGTGAGATAAAAAACTTACGATACAATGTTGTTTTAATTGTATTTGAAGATTGGCTTGACGTGGAAGAATGAGAAGTATTTTTAGAACGCATTATAGATATTTTTATATTTACCCAAGAATTCGATTGAAAACGAACCCATGTGATACTCGTATCTATTTCAGCAACCCTGGTAATATTTTTAACAAAAAAAATCTCCAAATAATTGAAGATGGAATAATTAGTTATCTTTCCCTGTTTATGCTTAAAGATATAAGTATTTATCCCTTTTAATTTACCTTCAAAACTATAGGTTCCTACAAATTAAAACTTATAATAAAATAATCACTGTTAAGATATAAATGAAATAATTATCCAGAAGTTCTGAACTAAGCATATAATTACATTGTAAAGTAATGAGTACGACTATAAAAAATATTGAATAAATGAATTTATTGATACCTACTTATCTAGTTATTAAATAATTACGAATCTATTTATTAATTTATTCATGTTGTAAATTTAATTACTTTTGTGCACTGTACAATAATTGGTATGTTCGAACACAACCGGGATAATAAAATATGCTATTTTTGCACATACCCGTGTGCAAAAATAGCATATTTTATCCCGGAAATAATGCAACTAGGATTATTAAACAAAAAATGAAATAAATTAATCTATTCGTCATAGTATTTAATTTACAGAATTTAATTGCATAAATAATAATAAAAAAATGCATTCGTGTAGAGAGTTCAAAGACAAACTTTTGGAATACGAAATATAATGCACTAGCTGATGCCCGCGGTTTCGCCCGCGTTGATGTCGGTTATCGCGACCAAAAGTAATCATGAAATTATACTAAACCCTTCATCGATATCCACTGTATTCCTTATATCCATTGGTGACAGACAGACAGACGAGACAGACAGGTGAGTGGGACTGTAGCTTAGTTTATTAGCTTGTTAAAATTTAGTATTTGTTCGACTATTCAAAAGAGCCTGTAACTGGCCTACTTGAAATAAATGATTTTGATTTGATTTGATTTGATTTGACGCGGTGGAGGACTTTGATTAATAATCTGTATGCTTAAGTGGTAGTGATAGCAATTAGTTTAGATTTCAATAGAAAAAGCAGTTTTATAGTTAATGTGAGTTATCCGTTGGAGATAGGCGTATGTTACGCTGCGCGCTAGTTATTTTTTATAGATATTGATGTTCTTTAAAATTGTAGTACATTTTTAGCGCTGTCTCCAATCACTTTCGCAGCGTATGCGATGAAAGACATTTTACGACATTTTTTTTAACTTTTGGGTTTTATTATTCAAGTTTTCTTAGGGATCCCTAATTATTTCTGCAAGTAAATATAGCCTGTGTTACTCGGCAAAGATGTAGCTTTCTAACTAACGAGTTACCATTAGTTAAAAGGAACAAAATAAATAATAATAATAATAATATTCCACAACTATCACACAACGCCATCTAGTCCCAAGCTAAGCAGAGCTTGTGTTATGGGTACTAGACAACTGATAAACATACTTATATATTTCTAAATACATACATATTATAGATAAATTACACCCAGACACAGAACAAATGATCGTGCTCATCACACAAACATTTGTCCTGGGTGGGAATAAATGTTAACAATTGTTCAAAGGTACTGAAGAGGCACTTCCTGGATTGTGCTGCAGTCTAAGAAGTGTCTGTTTAGTACCTACATAAACTTGTTCTATAATAATATTACAGAATATAATTATATTAATATCAGATTATAAAATATGTACTAATCACGGCACCGAGTTGTCGTGTCTGGCATACTACAGATTAACCCTCGATGGTTTGTGTGGTATGTTTATGTATCTAATTAAGAATGATTGTAATATGTTTTTGAATAAAAAAAATAAAAAAATAAAAACTGAAAAAAAAAATTAAAATCAGTCAAGCTATTTTTCCGCATTATAATATTAGTTTAGATTAGATTAGATAAAAGAAAATTGAAGTGCAAAAAAGTAAAAAAAAAACAGTATTGCCGCTTTTGAGTAAACCCCACCCGCAGAAACACAAAACCATACAAAGGGAACCCCACACGTGTCAATCAAGAACGTTCATGATTTATCCAAATTAGATCAATAAATTGCTATAATAGCTGCTCTAATAAATCATTAACGCAATTTATAACATGCTTCATCCGACAGGCGATTATTTCGGTAACAAAGTCGAGCATCTCTGAATGTAGAATGAAGCGGTCATTGCCGTGCCATAGCAATTCTATGTCAAGGTCTTGCTGACGCGATCTTACGACTGTACGCGCACGTGTTGTCGTTCTTATGGAAATGCCTTTTTTTGCATGTAGGGCATGGATCGTGATATTTTTGGCATAATCGTGACATTTTTTTAAAGTTAATGATGAGTTGAGTTTGCATGTGAATGACTGTTTGGTATCTTTATTCAGGTAAAATTAATTATAATTACGAATCCACGTAATTACTTGTGACAACCATTTTTATACAATAGACAAGAATTTGAACGAAGTAGGAACCGTCAAAGAAACCAAAGAAGAAGAAAGAATAAGAATTCTAACTTTTGACAGTACTTTCTTACTCCAAGCAATTACAAGTACCTTATCACTTTATCTTCTTTATAGATACATATAATACGTGTAAACAAGCGAAGGGATTTTTTCCCATCTCTATGGATTTGAATCCATAGAGATCTATGCTTTGTAATGGGCAACCACATTACTTTCACAGTTATTATACCTTGTGGCAGAGACGGTAGCTTATTTTTTTTTCCATTTCATGTGTCTCTAACTGGCATACGTAAATAAAAATGCATGCTGAACCGACAACTAATTAATTAATTTATGTTTCATTCATATTTGTAAAACAGGTCTTCATTTCTTTGACGTAAACACCTATTTGTTTTATAACGATTCATTAAGTAATTAATCATTATTCAGTCAATCATTTTATCTGACTGATAATTTAGATGGGTTAATTAATTATAATTACGTGCACGAGTTATTGTTGGGATTAAGCGTAAAAAGTGTATTGATATAGACAGGTTTCATAATTACGAATTAACTTTAAATAGATTCAACAATTATAAACGGGAACATCCGATATTTAAGGATTACAATTTACCTGTAGAAGAAAAATATTTTTTTAGAAATAAGTAGGTAGTTAGAAATAAGGCCATTACAATATGTACTTCAAATGTAAGAAAACGTGTCCGATTAAAAGATATGTTATGATTTTATGAACAACTGTTCAACAGTTATACTTGTTTATGTATTTTAAAAACTGAACAATTAAATAATATAATTATCAATTTATGCTCAAAGTTAGCATGTGATTATTGCTAACTTTATTTTCAAGGTGTGGGAAACGTGAAAGTATTCAGTAACTTATGGATACTTACTGCATTTGAAAATATATAAGAGTCGATAGTATAATTTTCGATTTTGTGCAATAATTTTAATTGATTGCCGAGAAAAAAAACAGACATCCAGGCGCTTTAGATTGCTATAATGTTTACTAGTATTTCCGCGTGGACGGAACCTAACTATTGGGAATTTTGATGAAACTGGTTTATTTTTTCACATTCCTAAAAAACTAAATCTGTTTATGTAAACACTTGCTGCAAAGCTGCACGTAATTGAGGAAATTGTTCAAGCTCGCCTTGATATCTAAATACTATGTACTTTCACGATCTTTTTTCTTTCAAATACCCGAATAATATTACGTCATGCACGAAGTTTATCTAATACATGAATAATTCAGACCAATAGTGGGTAGAAACCCTTGTTTACCGAGCATAATACTGTCAGAAAAATGTCGGAAATGATCCAATGACAATACATGAGTATTTTGACATAATTGACATTGTGTTATGTTAGGAATGGTCCAAACAACTATGGGGGTCGCTGAAGTGTGAACGGTCCGTAACAAACTTCCGTAATCTTTACTATTCGTCTCAAATATCTATGCAAAAAAGAATAGACTATAGTTTTTTTCATGTTTCAATATACTAATTAAAAGCCTATTTCCGCATTGACTATAATAACTATGCTACAAAAAATATGACAAATAATGACTATTTTAAGTCTACTAAGAAAAACTAGGCCAGTACTCAGTGTTTGTATAACTATAAATAGAAATACTTTAAGTGCTTATCTACATATTATATAATACCTACTTAGTGAATACTTTTTGCTGTGCTCAAAAAAAAGTTCCGTAATCATTTTTTTACAGTTAAAAACCAGATCCAGGCTCCACATGCTTAGTGGCGGTAAGTCCCCTCTTTGAGGAGTGGCTTGAGAGGCGCCACGGCGCCCTCACCTTCCGTCTGACGCAGGTCCTCACCGGACACGGTTGTTTCGGGAGGTACCTGCACCGAATCAGGCGGGAGGAAACGCCCGGATGCCACCATTGCGAGGATCGGCCGGAGGACACGGTGGAGCACACGGTGGAGGTGTGCCCCGCTTGGGCGGAGCCCCGCCGTGTTCTCGTAGCGGCGATCGGCGGCGGCGACCTCTCGCGCCCGGCCCTGGTGCAAGCCATGGTCCGGGGCGAGGAGGAATGGGACGCCGTCGCCTCCTTCTGCGAAGCAGTGATGCTGGCGAAGGAGGTGGCGGAACGCGAGAGGGAGAGAACCTCTCGTCCCAGCCGCCGCGGGAGGCGCTCCGGGCGTCGGGGGTCCCGCGATGACCTCCGGCCACCGTAGACGCGGGCCTGTGGACGGTGAGTGATGGGCTAACTCGCCGTCCGTCCGTCTCACGACGAAAACAGGCCGTGTCGACGGCGCGTTCGTGTTCCACGCGCGCCTCAAAGAGATGTCAGCAACATGGGAGGGGCCCGAAAGGGCCGACGCCTGTCGGGGCCGCGGGTAGTCCAACGGTTATCGCGGCCTCGACATAGAGGGCGAAGAAGGAACATGGGTGGTTTTTAGTCAGTAGAAGTCTGACACTCCCTTTCGCTCTGCCCAAGAGCGGGAGGGGTTATTCGATGATTTTACACCCACCAAAAAAAAAAAAAAAGGCTCCACATGCTAAAAAAGGCAATGGCTGTATCTTATCCTACATTATTATACAAAAAATAGGTCCAACAAGACTTCCTTTTAATGAAATTTAATTAAATTCATTTCATTAAATTCATTCATTAAATTCATTCATTCATGTCTTTTTTACCCATTTTCTGTGTAAGCAGCTTAAATGCGATTAACAGGTTCAGTGTCCAGGCTCCAGAGTGGGAATGGTCCATAAGTCCAGTTATGTTTTTTTTACCCGACTGCGGCGAAGCCCAAAAGAAGGGTTATGTGTTTGACGTGTATGTATGTATGTCCGTTTCTTTGTTCCCTCAAAACTCCTAAACGGATGGGGTGTTTGAATGAAATATACGTCGTTAGATTCGTCTTGATGGCGCGAGTGTCATAAGCTACATTAAAATTAAAAAAACAAAGAAAAATTGCTGGTTTTGGTTGCCATATCGTGGATTTGAAAAAATTAAAAAAATCCTTTACCATCGAGTAGGGTATCAAAATGAAGGGTTTTGAAAGGAGATTACAAAAATATATGACACTTATATGTTTAAAATAAATTCAAAGTCACAAATTCTATAAACAAACACAAAAGTAAAATTTTCTGCGAAGTATTTTACACGACTAGCGAAAGAACAAACACAAAAGAACTAAAAAGTTAGAAATAAAAAAAGTAGTTATAAAACTAAAAAGCCCGACTGAAAAGACTGAAAAGCAAATAACAAGCACATTTTAAATTAAACAAAACTTGGAAGCAGGCGGGGTTCATTTGAATATTAAATTATGAAATGAAATGAAAATAGAATGGACCCCGCCTGCTTCCAAGTTTTGTTTAATTTAAAATGTGCTTGTTATTTGCTTTTCAGTCTGGTTTTTTAGTTTTTTAACTACTTTTTTTTTGTATGTGTCCTGCCAAGTCCGCATTAAATATGAGACATTCTCCTTACGTCCACAGTATCAGATGGCTTAGAAATTGTACGGGCGAACATACCACATACGGTCTGTGGACTGATATGGAAGTCTCTCTACAGACCGTATGTGGTCTGTGGACAGTGAACCTGTGTAGTTTTATCAAAAGATCTTCAATTTATAGATTAACAGAGAATGTTGCAATCAATCAGTCATATCGATCAAAAAGTTAAAATAGTCTAAATAGTCTTCTAATCAAAGCTTAACTGGCGACCCTGAAGCGATCGTTTTATTATACAACAACTTACAGTAAACAGACATTTAGAATTTCATAAACCTTTACTGCCCATGCATTGTCATCCATACTAAACATATATCCAAAATTGCAGCTCAATCGGGTACCGGGAAGTGGGTCAAATTGAACTTCTAATATTTTCTTACATACTGAGTTATCGAATATATAGTGAATATAAAAAAGCGTGTTAAAAATGTCAAACACTTTGAAAACGATTGCCACCTGTGTAAACTGTAACGTGTAAACGGGCCCTTCACGAAGCCGTCAAACAAGCGATCTGTACATCAATCTAAGTAACTACCTAAGTAGTAAGTACATTGGTTGCCTTGAATTAGACGCTATGACAAAGAAAACTGCAACAAGGAACAAGGCACAAAAATCAGTAGTTTACTAATTGTTATTGAAAGGCGATCATCGAACTCTGGACCTTGGTATTGAACGTGAACAAGGTCCGCTCTACGCCGCCCCGGCGCGGTGAGGAAATTGTTTCACGTAATTACGAAGTGTTTTTATAATCTTTATTACATAACAAACGAGTGCCTATTGTTTGACATTTTTTAACGGACTTCAAAAAAAGGTTTTCCTTTCAATTGTATATATTTTTTTGTTTGTTTTTCCTCATAAAACTCCCATTTTAGGAACCGATTTGAAAAAATATTTTATGTGAGAGGATTACTCTCCGATTGGTCCCACAGAAGTTTCATTAAAATTTGTTCAGTAGTTTGGTTCATGCATACACAAAAAACGTACCTTCCATATAAAAAATACAAACCCTATTTTATCGTCTTAGGTGAGCCTGGAGGAATATTCTACTATGTAAAGTTTTCTGGGCAAAATGAAAAATTATAATCACAGATAATGCATTCGACCTGCCCAAAATAATTTGGGAAATTAGTGACTTTTCTCATTGATCAGACAAAGTTAAACAACAAAGAAACAACAACAATTGCTACAATTAAATTTTTCATTTAGTTACTTACATTTAAACACTAAGGTCTAGTAGATTAGGCTTCATTTTAGCGTGACCTCTGCTGTAAGTGCTGTAACATAACATTTCCGTAAGATACTCCAAAACTGTTGCATTTATCATGAATGAGCTTTAAATCAGGAAAAAATCACTTATGTAAATAAACGTAAATATGAGTTTATTGCCCCGCTCACGACCTCAAGCGGTGCGGATTTCAATAGGTTCATTTATTTTCTCTACATGAGTATCTACTGTCGACGCCTTTTTCCATCAGTGGACGTCTTTCGGCTGAAATGATGAGTAGGTACTGTTGAGTAGGAAGTCATGTCGCGCAGAATTTTGGCATGCTTCATTTAAGCAAATCTACTTTCAAATGATTATTCTGCAGTCAATGTCGTAACGCGTTTAGCAAGTGGCCAAGCGTTTAGTTTACTTTGCGACGTAATTACTAACTATTTTATTATTGTTTAGCCCTGCCTTGGCCGTGACAGTAAATCATGTGGAATGCGTTTATAACGCGGTTATTATCGTTTTCTGCAGCTGCCGTCTCTTGTCTATGTGATGAAGGTTTATAAGATGCAAATTGCGTGCATTTATTGAAATCTCATAGACAGCATCTAGACTAATTTGAAAAAGTTTTCTTGTACGTGTAAAGGTCATGAAGTAGGTTATTGACCCACGAGATTCGAATTTTAATTATTGTGTGCGTGTTAAAAATATTTCCTGTTTTAGTATAGCAATAGAAGTTTCACTGGCTGAAAATTTTAAAGAAAATGTGGTTGATTTTATTTCAATTTTCGCCATTTTTGGTTTCTGCTTTTCACTGTTTGTTGAAACTACACTAAAAACCTTGATTTTAAACCGACTTCTCCTCAATATGTAATTTTTTTTCGTTATTTCCCAATTCATTTTTTCATTGTATTCAGGGAAACATTGGAGGTTTTGTGAATTACTGTCTAGATATGTTGTTTATTTTGTTTTCACAACGTCTTGCAAATTCGCATAAATTCAAATGTGACTACTATAGGGTTGAGAAAAATATAGTTTGGTCAAAAATTTGGGCCCACGGACCCATCACATAAACAGGGTGCGAGCCTAGACCCAAAGCCGGATACTCAGCAACTACTAATAAAATTGCGGATATACTTTCCAATGTAAGTATCCGGATTACGGAACTGATTATGAATTCGCCCGGATCACCGACGCCTAGTACTTAGAACTGCGTTTTTATTAGACGCCGTCATACTACAGTCATGCTTGCAATTTATTATGTGAATTGTCAGTCCATGTCACGAACTTGATATCTGCGGAACAAGGCCAGTTCAGGCTGAAGATATACGGCGATTGTTTATACCGTGATGTCAGCTATACAATTGTTGTTAATTTATTCACAAGTTAATGCAGTTTTTATGGGAACTTAGTACTGTTATGTACCGAAGTGTTTGTTGCAGGTTGCATATCCGATAGTTAGATAAAAGATTATTTCATTACATAAGTCCCTTCACGCCTGTAATCTAATAGTACTCCCCATGTACTCCCATTATTAGGTAAAGATTTCCTTTGACTAACTTTTCACTTGAGAAAATTTTCAAAGGGACTTTGTTACGGTCACAATGTGATTTTATTGGATGTCTGTTATAAGTACCTTCTATTTCATTATCCACGATTATACCTCAGGTCAACGTGTTCAGGGTATAATGCCCATTTACTGGACTTTTTTTATTACTATTTATGTTGAAGATAGCCTAGCAGTTTGTTTTTTTTTTGTGAAATTATTAAAATCTTCTGTTGTTTTAGTGTTTGAGTACGAAAAGTACCAAAGATGTTCCTTGGAAGGTATCGGTCTTTCAGGAAATGTAGTTAAATATATTCAGTTGTAAAAATTATAGCGCTATAATGCGCACAAAAGCAATACAAACATATATTAATAGCTCTATGAATTTTAAATCGAACGCGTCAAGCTTTACTTTACTCAACACAAGATTCCATTTTCGTGGGAAAAATTGAATGTCCATATTCTTATTATCGATACCGATCCAATAATTAAGTATTGTGGAATAAAAAAATCTTTTAAAAGGTTAAAGGTGAAAAACATTAAGTTAGAAGGTAGGATTTAGAAGGTAGTACGTGAAAGTGGCACGTGTTACAGAAAAAATGAAAAAAAGTAGTCTATCTTGATATGGACATGTAATGAGGAGGGATGAAACGCATGTAACTAAAAATGATTATTTGACTGTTTGTTTGCATTCCTCAAACAAACAATGAATAGAGTTTTTTTTCTGTTTGCAAGGGAAAGACTAAATGTTGACGTGACATCTATCGGGGCATATTTTTTTTTTTGGCCAAGCCCTGCTCCTGCAAGCCAGAATCGACCACCAGAAAAGCGCTGAGACAATGAAGCTCGACGAAGTCCTAGAGAAACGTTTTAATTGTTGTGGATCCCGTATCGAAATGAATCAGAAAACAATAGCAGAGGAGTAGGAAATAAACATAATTTAACAGGGTAGATTGGAAGAAGAAAACGTCTAGCACCGACTTCAAGTAGAATAGGACAAAGGCAGAAAGATGTTGACGAAGGTAGCTTTTAGGATATTACCGAATACTCAGTGATACCGACTATTCAGTGATTCCAACCCGCACTGGGCCCGCGTGGTGGATTATAGACTATCCCACTCTTACAGAGGAGGCCTGAGTCCCTGCAGTGGGAACATTATAGGCTGCTGATGATTCAGTGATTCGGTGAACTTATTTGTAAGATTTCGTGCAAAACATTTGAAGGGACAAACCTACGCGAAGTAATACAGTTAGTTAGTAAATATGGTGTTATCCTCTTTCTTTGATATATTCTAATGTTTGTGAGTGGTGCTATAGTCACTCTCAAAATATCCCTTTTTTTTTGGGTGTGGGAAATCGTCAAACAACCCCTCCCACTCTTAGGCAGAGCGAAAGGGAGTGTCAGACTTCTACTGACTAAAAACCACCCATGTTCCTTCTTAGCCCTTTAAATCGAGGCCGCGGTATCTCTTGCGAACAACCCGCAGCCAAAAAAAGGCCTTTAGTTACGACTATTTACTCTATACCCACTACCGATGTCACGTAACATCGGTTTACTACGAAAAATGCACTGGTTCGTTTTGATTTCAATAACGAATTAAATATCTTCTTAGTGAAAAATAACTTAAGTACCACTTGTGAAGGAAATAACGTAATATTTTAAAGCCAAGAGGAAGACCAAGGACACGATGGATGGATTGTGTGAGGAATGATATGAAAGTTAAATAAGTCTATGATAGGCTGACGGTTCAAGACGGAGGAGAATAGGGTAAGTTAACAAAAAAAATGTAATTAGTCTGTCAGATAGATTTCCAAAAAATATTGGACACGTATTTTTATTTTTTCACGTAAACAAACAATGAAGACGATACAGTGCTTTGAAAACTCGTGTGACGTCATTTTCTGAGACATTAGTATGACATTTTTTAACGGTCAGTGACGTCACAACTCCCCGCTCAAATCTTTGACGAATTTTATCTTCGTCATTTTTTTTTTGATTTGATAAAACAAAAAATATTATACGTATCCAATATACGGACTAATTAGAATCATAGTTTTTTAAGTCGGTAAACATCCCTATTGATGGACGCCGAAGTAACATTATACACGAGCAGGAAGATTATGATTAACGTAATAATTAAAAAGGAAATTTTTAGGTAAATTTTGTTTACTAAAACACTAAACAAAACCTGAATGACGCATATATGAAACTTGTGTTTACCATAACCGTAACAAAATCTAACATACGTCTGCAATCCGGAGGGTTCTTCCTACAGAGATAAAACCTATTTCGTAATATTAGGGCTCCAAAATGCTTTGTTCATAAAACGTTAGTTAGAAAAACAGTAAGAAAAAATTACTTCGTGTATACGGTAGTTCTCATGACAACAGTTTATTTGGTATAGAAAACCGTATTAACGTACCTACTACTGCACGAACACATTCATTTAACAAAGAAACAAACATTATGCATTGTTCTGCATGTTTTTCTATGTCAATACTGTAGCTATTGATTACAACTGATATCTATTCTTGCAACGACTCGAAGGAGTACGAGTACTAATGCCAAGATGCACTGAAATGTGCAGAGGGCTATGCACTTGTTATACAAGGAGAAATTATTCTGATAATAAAATAGTATTTAATTCGCTTGGGAAACAGCACGATGAAACCAAAGTGGAGCTACGACTCCGAAAGAATAGACCAAATCTTGACAGTAAGGTTAATGACCAGAGAATCTTAGAAAAGTCGTAGATCAATACTAAAAAAAATGCATATGTATTAAAAACTAGCGGACGTCACGCGGTTTCACCCGCGTAGTTCCCGTTCCCGTGAGAATACAAGGATAAAAAGTATGATGTTACTCAGGGTAAATATGGCTTTCTAAGGGTGAAAGAATTTTTAAAATCGGCGCAGAAGTTTTTGAGTTTATTTATTGCAAACAAACACACACACAAATACAAATGTTTTCTCTTTATAATATTAGTGTAGATGACTATTTGTGAAATCCAGGTTTATAATTTACCTACATTGTTTTGGATACTAAATTAGATATTGTTTGATTCCAGAATGAAAAGATAAAAGATGCCTTCAGCATAGTTACAACACTGACCTAGTTATTAATTATTATGTTATTGATAGGTACTAGGTACATATTATATAAATTATCTTGAGACCAACAGTGGACATCAAGGTGAAACATCTGTAATAATAGAGGGAAATTGGTTCTTGTATGCTAAAGTAAGAATATACTTTATGTCCGATATGGTTTGATTGATTTAAGAATAAACAATTATCCCAAAAAACAACAAAATAGTTAAACTTCGGGAGTTGATTGTAATGACGGTAATTGTTAAAAAGAAGTATCAGGATTTTTAAGATTATTGAAATTAAATTATTTCCAAGCTTTCTAATGGCTTTATTAGAAATAGACGGTAATTGTAATATTATTTTCTCTTATCTTGGTATGTATGTAATCGTTAAATCAATTTGATCCGAGCACTATTATTGAAACTATTGACATTGAGTAGTCGCTTAATTATCTTGATACTAGATGAAACGGACTTTTATGTGGCATACTTATAGAGTTATGTGTGTGTGTTTAAATATTTTTCGGACGTTTTCATAAACACTCACCGTATATTTATCGATCCTTGCATTTTCTCGTTCAAAATGCCCCGTTTCTTTCAAATTCACAATATTCCTAGCACTTGTAACAGCCATATTGACGGATTAAATAATGTTTATGGTAAAATAAAAAACAATAAGATCTGTCACTTTTCGCGCGCAAAAAAATCGGGTGCGTTCCGACTCCCAGCGTTCCTCGCGCCGAGATTCCAAATTCGAATGGTTGCGAAACACGGCGCTTCTTTTATATAAAAGCTGTACGTATCGTTCTAGCTAGTCATGAATGCGCCCCCGCGCTCTTGTCCCTTTCATTCTCTATTCAGACCATGCAAGCGAATGTACTCTTGTCCTACTTTAGTAATTGTTTCATCTAAACAAACCCAGCAGGCACAGGATATGTCTGGATATATAGAAATACGAGATTTTGAATTAATGAGATGTTATCTTAGCCGTTCGTTTAATTATTTTAAATGCACCTATTTATTTTATGCCCTATCATGTGGATGTAAGTACTATTTGTTTGTTTTCGCATTTTGCGCCAGCGTCTCGGAAAACTAAACATAAAACTGTACCTAAGTACAGATCGTAACACTGAAATTTATTTATAACACGTAAAATTCAACTTCTATATGAAAACAATCGAATAGACAATAACAGTAAAGCGTAACAATGAAGCCAATTTTTAAAAGCTACTTTTAATAATTACAACTAATTAATTAGGACTGTTTTAATCAACCATCCAATTTCTGTAAGTCTCTGTAATTTTTTATAAGTATTTGTATGTTTGCAATCGATTTCAATTAGTCATAGACAATGAATGTGTTTAGAAACAAACAAAGCAGTTTCTTAATTCAAAAACCAAGGATCCCTTTAGACCTAAATACTTACCTAATTTAAAATAATTATTCCGTTGACGTATGGACGGAACATCATTGAATAATTCACTATCTTATTATTTTTTAAAGCGGGATTTATTACAAAATTACATCGAGCGTGATTTACTGCAGCGTTACACGCAAATTGTTTGTTAATTTAATTTTAATCAGTTAATTGGATTTATCGCGAGTTTTTTTATTACAATAAAATCTAAATTGCCATACAAGTATCAGTAAGTGTAACATATTTGTGCGACGGTATGATAAAGCATCACGCTTTTATTCCTCGCAAGAGTTATGAACAGTGGTTCACCAATAGTTACTTTAACAGCAATAGGTTAGTTAAAAAAAAAAATGTAATTGGTCCGCCGTGACTTGCACATCTTTGAAATCAACTGTTGAGACTTTGGCGATGTTTCAGTCCAGTACTAACCCCACAAGATCTACAATAATTTTTTTATCACTTACAAATACACACTTGCTTCTCCAATACACTCCTGACATTGGCAGAATAGTCGACATCGGCTTTGCTTGCCATATTCAAAAATAGAATAGAATAGACTTTGGCGACTATTGAGTACATGCGGAATTGCGGATACAGCTGAATAGGTACGTACTTTTTATGGAGTGACTGCCTATCAGAACTGCACAATTCAGTTAAAAAGTTCAAATCCTGCCAATACAACCAGCCATCCAATCCTCCGCTTCTTTAACTTTTTATGAGTAAATATTTTTAAGTGATAAGTTTACCTCGCTCGGAGCTCGTTGCTAGATTGAGCCCCGCTTGCCTTGTTTTGTCTGTGGATGAGTGACTCTCAATAGGGAAGTTTACTGACTTTAAAAAAAATGATTCTAATTAGTCGATCTGTTAGATTACCGAAAAATATTGGATACGTATTTTTTATTTTATCAAATCAATAAAAAATTACGAAGATAAAACGTAAAGGTAAAGGTTTGTGATGCCACTGACCGGTAAAAAATGTCATACTAATGTCTTAGAATATGACGTCACACGAGTTTTCAAAGCACTGTATCGTCTTCATTGTTCGTTTACATGAAAAAAGAAAAAATACGTGTCCAATATTTTTTGGAAATCTATCTGACGGACTAATTCGGACTTTTTTTTTGTAAACTACCCAATTACATACTACTTCAAATGCACGTTAAGGCGTTGGTTTCCGTCTGTAACTTTTAGATTTTTGACACTAGTTACAGTTAATCAGTGGCCCGATAGTCTGACAACCAGTCTTACCAAGGTTTATGATAGAACCGAGCAAAATAAAAAGGCACTAATTAGGTTGTGGAGGTCAGATAGGCAATCCAATTCATGTAAAATACTGGTATTCAGTCAGCTACATCTGGTTAGATTAGAAGCCGACCCCAACATAGTTGGGAAGGCTAGGCAGATGATCAATTTCTTATTCTTATTTCCTAAACCACGGCGCAAGGGTTATTCAAAATACTGTTAAATTTTCTACAACTTAAACAACAGCGCATATTAATTGATTATTGTATGTATTTTATGACAATCTCCAGAGTTTTGAAAAGGCTGCAAATCAGAGGGACTGGACTGACCACGTCTAGCGTCTGCTGCATGCCCAATGAGCTGTGGGCGAAAATAGTCACTTTCTGGAGGCTTGACATAGTCAGAAGGCGTCGCGGCAGACCTCGTAGAAGATGGCGGGACGTTCCGGAGAAGACTAGCGACCAGACCTTAGATCGACTGGAAGTCATGACTTCCAGTCATTCCACTGCTGGGCAATGCCTCTCCCCATGGGGAGAGGCACTGCCCAGCAGTGGAATGATACAGGCTAACAGTATCAGTATGCACAACAATACCCTGTTTATGTTTACCTAAACAAATTGATACAAATGAGGTACATACGAGTACACACTACACTATCAATACGTGTTCACTTTATGCATTATTCAATTGCTAACAAATCGCTAACACTGCTAATGGGCACGCAAAGGCATTCAGTTTGTTTTTGTTTTGAATGAAGAGCAAACACGGAAAGGACAAAGGTGTACTGAAGGTAGTTTCGCACTAATTATGTTACTAAGTGTAATTATATAAACCAGACCTCAACGACCTACCAGACCTCAACGAGTTTTAGTTATAACGACAAATCTCGCAGCAGACATTGATTGATTTATTGGTAAAATGGTTTAAATCGCTTAGTGACGGTTGAAATAATAATCGAAAATTAGAAAATTGTTAAACAACGTCTTGAGTAGTTCAAGAATCGAGACAAAGTCAAAGGAAGTACGGTGGGTAGCGTATAGGAGGCATGTGTAGCGGTAACGTAGCCCTTCGTAGCGTAACGTAGGCCCGCGTAGCGCAACGTAGGCCTGCGTAGCGCAATGTAGGCCCGCGTAGCGTACCGTCTCCCAGTTCGTAGGAGCAAACACGAGGAATAAAACTAGGAGTAATATTTATTACTTACTAGTATCGACTTTTTATAGACGCAATTTTTCCCTGAAGTGTACAATCCTGAATTAGTGACGCTAGAAACAAGATACAATGATTTCAAGTTAAACAAAGAAAATAAATTTTATAGTCAATATTATTGTAACAAATTGCACCGTGTTTAAATGTAACTGATTTTGTTGTAACGCGATAAGAAATACATAAAAATGATTACATTTTAACATACGTGCATAATGTTACAACTTACTGCTATGCTAATTAGTACTACTTATTGCATAGTTTTTGCTCCACGGTCTTGATAAAAATGCGACAATTTTAACTTTGTTTTTTGCTGTAGTAATTGTGACAATCATCTTCTAAACATGATATAATTTATTATTAAACAGTTCCGTGACTGACAGACGGCGGGCAGCTAGCCAGGGCTGTTTCAACGAGTGGTTTACACCAAAGCGGAGAGGAGCGGAGACGAGAGGAGATGTGCGGAAATCGGTCAGTCACATTAGTTAAAATTTACATCAGGTCTTTCGCCCATTTAGTGATTGGTCGAATTTGGCACACATCTCCGCTCTGCTCGTCTCCGTTTTGGTGAAAACCGGGCCTTACTTTGGCTGCGGTTCCACTGAGGCGGAGCGGAGACGAGCTGTGCCACGATTCTCCGATCACATGGCTTGAAATCTCTTTTAAGGCTACGAGATGTGGATTAAAAGCCGTGTGATTGGTTAATCGCGGCACAGCTCGTCTACTCCGCTCTGCTCCGCTCCGCCTCAGTGGAACCGCAGCCCTAGTCTAAGACAGAGGTCGTATGTCTGTGAAAGCCCTAATATCGCATCGACTGCTCCAATTGTCTCAAAGTCTCCCCATCCGCGTCCCCGACTGCTGAGCGTGGGGTCCTGGGTTCGATTCCCGCGTCGGACCAAGTGTTATTGAATTTTTCCTTTCGGTTTTTAAGTAGAACTTGCTTGGTGTTTGACAGTTGGCGTGACATTCCGATGCTCCGGCAATCAAGTAAAGTCATCAGTCCTGCCTGCACCAAATCCTTCCACTTGTGGGTAATTAGACTAAATAATAAAAGAACGAAGAATGTACCTGGTCTGCATTTACTTACATATTAAGGCAGTATTGTGCGTATTGCATACCTATTTGGCTTATCTCCGTTGAGATTGGTCGTCGTGACCGAAATTATGTCAAGAATATCTTAATGCTAACTTAATATTATTTATGCGAAAGTAAGTTTGTTTGTTACCTTTTCAGACCTAAACCACTAAACTGGATGTCCAGAAACTGACATAGGATATCATTCATCCTGAATGAAAGTCCTGGGTGTCAAAAAAGCATACATTTGTTAAGGCAATAGGGGATCGGACAAAAATAATAATTAGTCCGTCAGATAGATTTTCAAAAAATATTGGACACGTATTTTTTCTTTTGAAAAATGAAGTTAAGGCAGTGCTTCGAAAAATCGTGAATTCCTCGAAAACGTCACATGGTAGTACATTTTTCACCAACAAATGACGTCACAATCCCCCACTCATGATCTTTGACGCGTCTTATCTTCGTCATTTTTTATTAATTTGATAAAACAAAAAACACGTATCCAATATTTTTCGATAATCTAACTGACGGACTAATTAGAATCATAATTTTTTGACCCAGTCCGATCCCCTATTCATATTGTGATCTGTTAAAGTGGCCATTTGAGACCCCTGTTTTCACAAAAAAACAACTATAGCGTTCATAATAAGGTAGATGGTGCCACATGTCTTTCGAATCTTGATTGAATTATATTTTTAACCGACATCAAAACGAAGGAGGTTATCAATTCGTCAGCGATCTTTTTATTTTAATTTCTAATAAGTAATTTCACGCGAACGAAGGTCACAAAATTAGATTTAATTAGACAGGACTATGAAGTATCATTCATTATGCGAAGTATATTTTTATTTATTGGTTGTAATAAAGTGTATCTACTTACTTTTAATGAGACAAATCAAAGTTGTCACAAAGCACGTCATCAATGCGTCACGTTAGTAAGTACTAGGATCACTACACGCTAATTTGTAATGAACATACCATGGACAAATCACCGTTTTGTTAGCGGAATGCATAAGCAACTTTTGTTATTAAGTAGTTCATAATAGGTAATAAGTATTTCAAACAAACAAATAAAATTGAAGTGTATGTTTGTTGGTTTTCATTACTCATACTCTGAAGGTAGGTCATAACATGCCTGCGGAGCAGGTTGATCCAAATTTCTCACAGCTGTTTCTGTAAGTACTAGTTTTTCAGGCTATAACTTTACTTAAATAACGTCCACGACCTATTTATTATTCAAAGCATCCACAAGCACAATGTGTTAGGAGTGCTACTTTGAGTTTTACCGTAGGTATAATGTGATTTTTGACCCAAAAAAAAAGTCGTTTCCCAGCAAAAACATTACTTAGGGGTACTTAGTTTGATGTACAGAATGCTTATTTGACGGCTAGGCGGCTGTGTGATAGGTTGATTTACACCCTGTATAATGTATGAGAAGCGCAGGTCTCAAAACTACAAATGTAAGTTTGTTTTATTTTTACAATAAAAATCATCGTTCGGAGGCAGGTTGTGCAGGGTGGTTAATCAGTTTAGTAAGTTCACATATTTTGATGGGCAACTACGGAACCCTACATTGTGCGTGGTCCGACTAGATGGTGCGTGGTGCGTGGTGTTAAGATATTCGATATGGTGTTTATTTTATATGGTGTTAAGATATATAGGTTTCCTTACGATGTTTTCCTTTGCCGGTTTTAGAGCAGTGATGATGAACTAAATTACACAAAGTACCTAATGCGCCTGTCTGGGTTCGAACCCACGACCACCTGTTTGTTAGTCGGAGCCGCAACCACTGGGCCACCACTGTGCTTAACACAACAACAATGATAACAATGTTCTATTAAAATAACAGCTTATTACTGTCTGTTTGTTATTTTAAAATAACAACTAAACATACGGTATTATACAATGTAACAAAAAAAAAATGATGTGTCTGTCTATTTGTTCCGGGCAATCTCTGAAAAGGCGCTACTAATTTAGACGGGAGTTTTACTGACAGATAACTGATATTCTAAGGAGTAACTTGGATACTTTCATTAGAGTAGCCATGCAAAAAAAATAAAAACTCGATTCAAATAGAAGACCATAGTGAACGTTATATTGTATACTAGTTGTTGCCCGCGATTTCTTTCGCGTGGAAATCATCATCATCATCTTCCTGCCCTTATTTCATGACATTATTTTTTTTTTCTTTTTATAAACGTTACCCCACACTAGGAATTTCTCCTGTATCGTGGGTGCGTTCACAAACATTTAAACTCACATTCATAAATACCCAGACCCGAAACAACTATCTGTAGGCCATACAAATATTTGTTCCGTGCGGGGATCGAACCCGCGACCATTCTGCCCTGTCAGTCGTTCATTTATTCCTTTTTCTTCATATCACTCCGTGGAAATTTTCATGTGTAATTGTAACAAAAAAAAGTATACTATGTGCAATTCTAGACTATAATCTATCTCTGTGCTAAATTCTATCCAGATCCGTTCAGCCGTTCTGGCGTGCTTGAGTAACAAACATCCATACATACTTCCAAACAAAATAAATATAGAAGAATACAGCGAGCTTACACAATGTTTGTGGTTTATCATAATCTAGAATTCTAGATGCACCAAATTCTTTCAACTGTGTGTTGGTACATGGTACCTACCTATAGGGGTGAAAGCACCCGTCGAGGCTGCGGGTCCTGTCGAAGCTGCGGGTCTCGTCAGGGCTGCGTGTTGTTCGGTTCGAAAGAGACTGCGGCCTCGACACAAAGGGCTAAGAAGGAACATGGGTGGTTTTTAGTCAGTAGACGTCTGACACTCCCTACTGCTCTGCCCAGAGCGTGAGAAGTCATTTGATGATAACTTTTTTTTTTCAAACTTCAAATAAAAAAGGTGGTGAAAGCAACTTATCCAGTGCCGAGAAAGGGTTTGTCTAATAGTGCGAGGGACTAAATAAGTCTTTACCCAAAGTGAACACTGTGCTTTTCATAACGAATACAAGGAAAGTAAAAATAAAAACATGAATTAGCTGAAGACAATCGGATTGGCGCTTTCTCGCCCATTTTGTTTTTTTTTCTGTGGCCGGCTAGCTATTCAGCCATTATTTTTAATTTTCACAATGAGAAAATGTTAAAATTTTTGCCCGATTCTATTTTATTTTAAAGAAATAGTTGAAACTAAATTAGAATATCGCTATTTAAAAAATAAACACTACTGGAAAAAATTAAGGGATCAAAAAAAATCCTTGGTCAATTATCAACAGGCCTTCTTCGAGAGAGAAATGGTGGTACAAAAAATATTTTTGTTTTTTATCCCTTAATTTTTTCCAGTAGTGTATGGTCTTTAAATTTTACATCGCTCTGTAACTGAGTGGCTGTATAGAAAGTAATTAATTTGACCTCGTCGCGTTGGGAGATAAGTTACTTTCACCCATAAGGTAACAATGTATTGCACTATCTGGGCCCCGCAACCGTCGCGTCCGCGTAAAATTGTTAACAATTTCAAGTTTTTTTTTTCACAGGGCTCCCTGCCCGAAAAAAAACCCCTTTCCTAAAATAAATGTAGCCTAGTTAGCTCTTATAACATCTGCTATCTGCCTGTCAAAGTCTCATCAAAATCGGTTTAGCCGTTTCGGAGATTAGTTGGAACAAACAGACAGACAGACAGACAACAATTTTCTTTTTTTTGTTGTAAGTGCCGTATATACTTTCTTCATAATAATGTAGTCGGTAAAAATCAGCTATTTTGAAATTTTATTATACAGACATTTCTTTTTTATGTGTAGGTATAGATAATTAGATACGGGTCGGTTTAGATTAGAAAGTAAGTTATTCAGCCCAAACTTGATTATTATTCTGTGCCTATAAGGTTTACCTAAAAGATAAATAAAAACCAAGTTTTTGACGTTATGTGACATAATTATTACCAAAGGATAATAATTGCCGCTGCTGAAACCGCAACCACAGCGCTACCAACAAAAGTTAAATAATCGGGTTAATTATGTGATAAACCCGACTTCCTTGTCGCATAACAAGACAAATTAATATAGTAACAAAACTACAAATCAATACTTCATTAATTGTTTAGTATCTTACCCACATAATAATGTCTACAAAAATAAATGACGAAATCACGTACCTACTGGGTCGATGATTACAACGTATTCAGAACATTATTTTGAAACCAGAATTTTTCGAAAAATAGTACATTTTGATACACATGCGGAAAGCTGTTGTTGCATTCGAGGCGGAATGAAAATTAAAATGTTCGTGGGGTCAAGAAATGCAATAACAAATTCCCACATGTATCAAACGACGTTGTTCAATACACTATCGAAGAAATAAACTAATAAAACGATTTCGAATCGAAGTATTCTTGTAATTTTTAGGAGACTAATATGATTTAATTTGTTTTTTTTCCGCGGTTTGATTTCGCCAGGTTCGAGGAGAAGCAAAGAATGAAGCCGCTAAACAGCCTGATAGGAAAAAAATATGCGAATATTTTTTAATTAAGAACACAAACGGCGCGGCGGGCAGTGCTACCGTGTGTTCTGCCTATTATTAGAAATCAATTTGCAGAGGAAAATATGCATGTCTTGATTCATATAATCTGGACCAGACTAGCGACCGGTGGTCTATATTGACTTTGGATCGAAACAACTCATGAGGAGAGAGCAGCAGGATGATGCAGGCTAACAGTATCATTATATTTTATTAGAGTAACGATATCCTGATGCAAAATATATATAAAACGCGGAAAATTATTTCTGGTTCTTTGCGCTTTTGGTGCGAATCAAACTGCTTAGAGCAACCAATTTTTTTAATTACCTGGAATAATCAACGACTTTAACTGCTTGCTTTGTTTTTATTGTTCCTTGTCAGCAACTTTTGATTAGTTCTACAGTAATCTGCGGTGAGCCGCATAAATTTTCCTTAACTAAGAATTCTTGCTATACCTACAATAAAATTACCAACGTCTCTGTAACTATTTATATAATGGAATAATACAACTGCACAAAAAAATCTGAACTGAAGTAGGTAGATAATTACTAAATAGAAATGTCGTATGTTATTTCCTGAGGTGGAACAATATGAAATGATTATGAACGCTGGTACTGAACCCTGCCATATTAGAATTTAAATATATTATAGAAGCAAGCGTGCTCCACCCTCCTAAGCCGCATCTACGCTTCACATCATGCGTGTTGCGTCCAAACGAACGCCTATTTAAACAAAAAACACAATTTTTTTGTTGTCTGTCTATTTGTTCCCGCTAATCTCCGAAGCAGGCTGATAGATTTTACTGGCAGTTAGCTGATGTTATAAGGTCTAAATAAAAAGTAGCTATTAATTTAGAAAAAAAAATGGTCCCTTGTAATAGTACATTGTTATCCAACGGGTGAAAGTTACTTATTTTGTCCCGAGACGGAGTTTGGCGCCCGTAACGTAGTGAGTGACTAAATTAGTAACTTACCCGAGGTAAACACTGTGCTTTTCATTACGCATACGTGAAAAGTTAAATAAGCATAAAATACTAAATAAGCGGGAAAGCGACAATCCGAATTGTTGCTTTTGTTCTTGTTCTTTCTGGTCGTCCAAATAAACAGCCAGTGTTTTTTATGTTTATCATTAAAAAAAATGGCAAATATTTTGCCGAAATGTATGTTATTTTAGAGAAATAGTTAAAACTAAATAATATTAAAGTCCTAATATAAGTACGTTCCTTAGTTTATGTTATTTTAATTTTAAATCGCCGTGTAATTTAGTGGCTGTATAAAAAGATGGAACATGGTTCAATAAAAATGTCAAAATAGACCAATAGATAATTTGACAGCTATCAGTTTAAAAAGCGATTCTCCCTAGGGCTGAAAAGTAGCACTTTCAACCCGCCCCTGAGGCATGTAATGACTTACTTTCGGAGTTTGAGTAATAAAAATAAATTTAAACCGTTATATTATTAACAAAATCCTATTCAAACGGCTCCATCTCCGAAACGGCTGAACCGATTTTGACGGGACATCCACTGGCTGATAGCTGATGGTATAAGGCGTTACTACCGGTACATCACTTTAAAACTAGGGTTACGTGCAAAAAAACCCTAAACACCGACAGTAGTTTAAAATTGCATGTTGGGCTACCACTGCCGATGTGGTTGATTTTTGGCCAAAAGCTAATACGAAATCCTCACGAATTATTAGTTAAGATGAGTTGATAAATATTTTATTGTAGTCAAGAACAACCTGCTCTCAAAACGGTGAATGAAAACATTGTTAGGAAACCGGTAATTTCTAGAACCAAAAATTCGAAGACTTAGGCCATGATCAAGAACAATAGGTTTTTAGACCAGTCTGGATTGAGGAGGCCAAAACGGAAGCATTGAAGCATACAACATACTCTATTTGAGTTGTAGAACCAATTAAAATAGGCCTAATCTCGTAAGACTCGTTTAAGTTAAGTTGGTACTATTTTTGCAACGTCACAAAAGCGACGACTGAGCGAATCGATTGAGCATCATCTTGAACTAGCAAAACAACTTCATTAAGGCGTAGAACGAAAAAATAATAGTTATTAACTGTTTGTGATCTAGTTAGAAGGTTTTAAATAATAAAGAAGCGTTGGAATTGTGTTATTATTGTCTGTGCTTCAAAAATTAAAAATAATTGACTAATTTAATGTGCCATTCATTCATTCCATTGTTTGATTTATTGCCAGTAACATGTCAGTAAGTATTGGCGTTTTCGTTTAAAACTCTTTAAAATAATGATTTAGGTCTAACAGAGTGTCACTAATTATTATCCATAGGTATATAGATCTTTGGCAGTCGTTAAAGATAGTCTGTGACCTGAAAGTTTGAGAACGACTCTTATATTGATAAGAGTCGGTTTGTGATCGATTTTATTACCTTTTTCACACAGCGTGCTATTTCTGTTAGTTTCTCAAATAGCCAATTGCAGGTGTATTATGCTAATTAATGTATGTATGTATGTCAATGAATTCACAATCCCTTCAGTTCCCTACATAGTATTGTGGCGTTGACTGCCCCGTTGGTCTCGAGGTTGCAAGCGCGACTATCACTATACTGAGCGTGGAGTTCGATTCCCGCATAGGGTAAAAAGTTAATATTGTGATTTTCCGTTACTCAAAATTAAAATCATAATACATAAAAATTATGTTATTTTTAAAAACACAAGTTAAAAACACAAGCCTGATCTCTCTCCGGTCATGTCAGATTGCCGTCTCATCGGACTTTGAGAGTATATCCTGCGTCGATGGCTAATCTCTGCTAAAGATTAGCCACCGTGACCGAAATCGGTCAGGTGTTATTACGATATTTATTATGGACTAGCTGTTGCCAGCGGCGTCACCCGCTACAACTCGAAAATTATCCCACGGGAAGATAAAATCGGGATAAAAACTATCCTATGTGTTAATCCAGGTTATAAACTATCTGTGCACCAAATTTCATCCAAATCCGTGTAGTAGTTTTTGCGTGAAGAAGTAACAAACATACACACTCACACACTCACAAACTTTTGCCTTTATAATATTAGTGTGATAGTCGGATAGATTAAGGAAACATATCGTGTCCTGAATAGTGAAAGTTCGTGTGTGGTTATATAATAGGGTATTTCACCAAATTCACCAAATCTAATTAGTCCGCCAGAAGATTTTCAAAAAATAGTGGAAACGTATGTTGGTGAAGACAATACAGTGCTTCGAAAAGTCGCGTCAAGTCGTGTGACGTCACAAGGTTAGTACTTTTTTACCCACAAAGTGACGTCAAAAGCCCCCACTCATGATCTTTGATACTTTTTTTTCGTATTGTTTTATTAATTTGTTAAAACAAAGACCATGTGTCCAAAATTTTTTTTTATAATCTAACAGACGGACTAATTCAATTTTTTTGGTGTAATACCCTTTTGAGTCAGGTTGTCATATTGGAGTCATCATTGACATGTCAGACATACAGTGTTTTTTTTTGTGACCTAGACTACATTGATTTCTTGATTGATTTTCAACCATGTGCAAAAGCCATACATAAAACACAGAACATCAATTTATTTCTCTTTCACAAACTACCAGCATCCGTTGATTACTCGCTTCTGTTATGTTTCTGCCACTATGTATCTATCTGAAAGCTCTTTCATCATGTTGAAAGCGCCCGACCTCCCCTTTCACCTCACTCCAACCCCGAGGTGCAGATGTTCGAAACAAAATGGAGGAAAAATAGTAATCAGTTTTCCTATGCGCGTGCATCTAACAATGACGATCGGCCATAGACTAAAATAATGAGGTTTCTCTATTTTTGGCTTTTGACGGGGAATTAAATTTTTTCTTTATTACAGAGAAAACAAAAGTTACATTTTGAGTGAGAGTTTTATTTATTAAAAACGTACAAGTTGAAATTATCTATTTTATCTACTCAAAGTTGAATTAAATGAGCAAGCACTATATAGGTATATTATTTATTTGTATTAATGAACACGAACTTTTTCGTATCGAAACTTTTTGAAAAACAGAGCAGTTCAACCAATAAAAAATAAAAACATTTAACTCACTAGTGAATAACGGCAATGAAAAAGTCACAGTTTGTCATGTGCCTAATTGCGGTGAAATTTTAGCCATTATATGAGCAAGTGTGTTGAAAAATAGGTTTATATAAGGCCTCGTTGGTCTAGGGTTGTTTGCACGACTGTTGTGCATTCCATTGGTAATTCCCGAGCCGGGCAAAGTGTTACATGAGACTTAACTGGCGAAAAGTGTGTATAGGTACTAGATATTAGTTAAACCTCTGCGTGACTCTTCTAGGATAACAGGCGTGAAGTTATGTTATCTAATTTAATTATATTATGGGTGCCCGGATCTGCTGGTACAGACTTCAATGGGTTTTTACAAGCTAGACTAGATGCGGAAGCCTGCGAACTGGGTACCTGTGAGCAAACTTATCAACTTTGTTGTGGAATGTGAGAGGTTGAGTAAGTTACTTGATTGACAGTGTCTAGAACAATATTATGCTTAGAAGTTTTTTAATGAGGATGTATAATTAGCAAAATTTTATTCGAAATAGTGGACCAGCTAGAGGATACATTTTGAACTTCTCTTGATACTATTGTTCTTTAGGATAAGGTGTAGATTTGCTTAGTAGGAATTTGGTTATTTAAAATGCGTGTTTGCTTCAAGACGATTTATTTGCGACTAACTGAGGTGGGGGCATACAGATGGTAGTAAATACTTAGCGCTCACATAATACATGCATATAGACACAACATACCGCCCACCAAAAGGACATAGTTCTTTTACTAATCCAAACTTTACTCTGACAATCAACAATCTAACTTCATCATACTTAATACTTGAAAATTCAACTCAAACACTATACTCAAATGATTAACTTAACTTAACATCGTACTCTTATGATTAGCTTAACATAACATTTTGCTCTAATAGTTAACTTAAACATAACATTTTACTCAGTAGCAATAGGTAAAGGGCATAACTTTGAACAACATCTCTTCACCACATTGTTGCCACTTTTTATGCTGTAGACTCTGGTAACGCCATCTTCTCCAGGATGTTTGTCTACAACACGACCCAGAGAAAATTTGCCAGGTGGTAATCCTTCGGTTTTTATTAAAACAACATCGCCAATCTTGAATTCCTCCGCTTTCTTTAACCAAATGGGACGTTGTTGCAATCGAGTCAGATATTCTTGATGCCAACGTCGCCAGAAGTCGCCAAGCAATTTTTGGGTGTATTGCCACCGGGATAAGGAATGAGTCTTTGTATCCTTGAAATCAGGTGACGGTACAACGATAGGAGCTTCGCCGATTAAAAAGTGTCCAGGTGTTAACATTTCTATGCAGTCTGGGTCCTTGTCATCGATGGGACACAATGGCCTAGAATTGAGACAAGCCTCAATTTGGCACAGCACCGTGGTCATTTCTTCACAGGTGAGGGTAGTGGTGAGCACGCGTTTCAAATGGTGTTTTACGGATTTTACACCCGCCTCCCACAATCCTCCAAAGTTCGGTGAGTATGCTGGTATGTAATGCCATTGTGTTCCTTCCAGTGCCAATGTGTTTGATATGACACCTTCAAAGACCAGATTTGCTTCCTTCCATGCGGCCATTAGTTCTTTGTTGGCACCAACAAAATTTCGGCCCTGGTCGCTCCATATATCGCTACATTTTCCTCTTCTAGAAACAAACCGCTTGAATGCAGCGATAAAAGCTTCAGACGTTAAATCGCTAACAAGCTCAAGGTGCATAGCCTTGGTTGACATACATATGAACACGCAGATGTACGCTTTCTGCGTTCTGATGCCTCTTCCTTTGGACATGCTGATTAGAAATGGGCCTGCAAAATCAACTCCGGTACGTATGAAAGCTCGAGCAGGAGTTACTCTCGCTTTAGGCAGGTCACCCATTAGCTGCATCCTTGATCGCGCTCTGAGTCTAGCACATACTAGACACTTGTTTATACAGGATTTTACAAGTGCCTTTCCTCGTATAACCCAATACTTAGAGCATATGTAACTTAACATAAGTTGAACGCCGCCATGCAACGTGTGATTATGTGCATCAGCGATAATCAAAGGCACCAAATCGTTTTTGTTTCCAAGTATAATAGGATGTTTGGCCTGTTCATCCAAGTTCGCGTTACGAAGTCGACCGCCCACCCTGAGGACACCATCTTCATCAAGATAAGGATTCAAGGTTTTAATTTTACTTTCTTTTTTTACAGCTTTACTTAATTTTAGTCTTTTTATTTCATCTTTAAATTCTTCCCTTTGCACTAATTCTATGCATTTCATTAAAGACTTTTCTAATTCCTTTGTAGAAAAACCTTGTTCCATGTTTCTTTTAAAATTTAAAAATCTTCGACAATAGGTTATCACTTTTATCAATTCTCTTAGATTATCGAATTCTTTGAATTGTAACTTTATGCTTTCTTTATGTTCTATTTTTAAATTTGCTTGTATTTTATCCTGTTTCTTTTCTAATTCCGTAGATGTGTTTTCTTGTTTTAATCTTATTTCTGTTTCAGAGAGCCAAGCTGGACCTTTCCACCACAAATTGGACCCTTTCAGATCAACTAGCAACATGCCCCGGGACCCAATGTCTGCAGGATTTTCTTCAGATGAGACATGAAACCACTGGTTGTTGTTAACGTTTTCAGCGATCTCTACAACCCGGTTAGCTACGAATGTTTTCCATTTGTGGGGCTCGCCAGATAACCATGCAAGGACAATTGTTGAATCCGTCCATGCATAGATGTTTGATGCAGGTATTTTCATGGCTTGTTCTATTTGCTTAAGCAACCTCGACAACAACACCGCTCCACACAGCTCTAATCGTGGTAAAGAAACAGTTCGTAGTGGTGCCACTCTAGTCTTTGCCGCTATAATTTTTGTTGACACCGAGCCATTTCGCATCTTTATTCGGACATAAGCCACTGCTGCGTATGCTCGCATGGAGGCGTCGCTGAAGCCATGAACTTCAATCTTGTCTAAATCTGTACTCAATGTGCCAAGCCATCGATCAATATGTACCTCTTTTACTTCTTGAAAGTCTTCTCGAAGAGTAAACCACTCGTCCACCAGCTGCTGGTTTATTTGGTCGTCCCAGACAACCTTTTCCAGCCATAGCTTTTGTATAAGCATTTTAGCTAAGACTAAACTCGGAGCGATCCATCCCAGCGGATCGAATAGTTTTTGCATGTCCGATAGGATTGTTCTTTTTGTGACATTGTCTGGCATCACTGGTAAGTTTATTTTATATTGATACTGATCTGTTCCCAGATTCCAGATCAATCCTAGGGCTTGAACAGTTCCATCTAATTTTAAATCTAAGTGTACTCGAGTTGTTCTCTTATTGGCATCTATAGATTGCATGAACTCGGTAGAATTGGAAGACCATTTTGATAATATGAAGCCACCGTTTTGGAGTATATCAGAAACTTCTTGAGCTGTCTGTATGGCTTTTTCTGCAGTGTCATCACCAGATATCAAATCATCCATATAGAAGTCTGCCTTGATAATGCGTACAGCTTTTGGATGATTTTGCCCTTCATCTTCAGCCACTTGATGAAGAGTTCTTACTGCTAGATGGGGTGCTGACGCTGTGCCAAACGTGACACGAAGCATTCGGTACTCTTTGATAGGGTCTGATTCTTCTTCTCTCCACAAAAGGCGTTGATAGGTATCGGCGTCTTGTTCTTGTAGTAAGACTTGCAGGTACATCTTTTGTATATCACTTGCATAGCAGACGCAATGTAATCTCGATCTCATAACAATATCTCGAAGGTCATCTTGCAGTTGAGGACCTACAAGCAGTTCATCGTTGAGAGAGATGTGATTCGAGCCCTTAGCTGAAGCATCAAACACGACGCGTGTCTTTGAGGTTTCCTTTTCGACGCGGACAACGGCGTGATGAGGTAAGTACACCGCTTTATTTTTCTTAGTTTCTTTTTCAGGTATTTCTTCCATATAATTTGACTTCACATATTCTTGCATGGCCTTTTGGTAGTCTTCTTTTAGTGTAGGTGCTTTTTTTAATCTTCTTTCAAGTTGTAATAATCTTTGTCTTGCTATTTCCTTTGTGTTTCCGTTAGGCGATAAGGGATTATCGGTTTTAAAAGGTAACTTTACTATGTATCTTCCTTCTTTTGTTCTTGCATGAGTGTTTTCATATATTGTTTCACATTGTTTTTCTTCTCTTGTTAACTTTCTTTTCTTTTCAGTGTCAATTTCCCATAGGGATTTCAACAGGTTATCTACTTCTATTTGCTGATGAAGGACCAGAAAACATTCTTCTTTAAAATTGGTGTTAATTTCTCCAAACAAGATCCACCCCAGGTTTGTTTCTTGGGCACATGGAGAACCGGGAGGACCTTTGATTAATTGTTGTTGCACTATTTGTGCATACTCTTTGACACCTAGAAGCAAGTCAATGGAACCCGGTTTGTGATAGTCCGGGTCAGCCAGGTTGAGTCCCTCTAGGTGTGTCCAATGGGTGACAGTAACAGCTTTGGAGGGGATTCTCGTGGTCAACTGTTTACTCATGACGTATGCTTGTATGTTAATCTCGAAGCTTGGATTCCATCGAGAACCAATCCTTAGTTGGACCACGTGATCGATGCTTGTTCTTGTAGAACCCACCCCAATGATATTTCCTCTTGCTGTTTGCCTGGATAGTTTGAGCAGTTGAGTCGCCTTCTCGCTGATAAACGAAGCCTGCGAACCTTGGTCCACTAGCGCACGTAGAACAACAGTGTGATTATGCTCGTTTCTTGCTAAAACTGTTGCCGTGGCCAGTAGTGCTATACTTGTACTTTGTTTGGCACTGTGATGCGTCGCGATCGTAGTGTTAACTATTTCCTCCTTCTCTTCTTCACTGGGTTGTGATGCCTTCGGTTGTTTCGAGTCTTCAGTTTGTGCCGAAGAAGCAGAATACTTATTTAGGTGAAGAAGAGTATGATGACGTCGCTTACATATACGACAGGTCATTTGCAATTTACATTGATATGCAGAATGGCCTGGTACCAAACAATTAAAGCAAAGTTTGTTTGACTTGACGTATTCAGATCTCTCGGTAGGTTGCAGTTTGGTAAAATCCTTGCAATGACATAAAGTGTGGTTTTCTTTACAGAGCACGCATTTTCTATCTGCCGACGATGATGCTGTCGTTGCTGTAGCAGTAACAAGGTGTGATCGTTCTTTTACAGGTTTTTCACGGGTGCCTGATGTTGACATAATAAGTTCTAAGGTACGGTATCTTGATTGCAGAAATTCCTTCAAATCATTCCAGGTAGGTAAATTGTCTTCATCACTTGTGCTAGAAGATTGTTCCCACTCTTTGTGAGACTCAGGGTCCATTTTCTGTATCACAAGAAAAATAATTAAAGGATCCCATGAGCTCGTACTTATATTTAAGTTTTCTAAGTTATTCAAGCAATCCGTTGTGACGTCTAATAAATTTTTTATATGATTTGCAGATTGAGTACTTATTTTCTTTTGATAAAATAACTTCTTTAACACTGAATATATAATCAGTCTTTTATTTCCGTACCTTGATTTGAGAACACTCCAAGCTTGATTATAATTACTTTGTGTAATTTGAATAGGCTTCAATAATATCTCGGCCTCCCCGGTGACACTACTCTTCAAATAGTGCAACTTCTGAACATCACTGATCGCGGTGTTTTCATGTACTAATGAAATAAATAGGTCCTTGAATGTAGGCCAATCTTCATAATTCCCACTAAAACTCGGTAATTGTATTCTCGGCAGCCTAACGAGTTGATCATTATTCGTACTTGTATACGAGTTGTTTTTCGATGACACTGACGTGGAAGGCGCGGACGCTGCATTTATTGTCAACAAAAGGTCTTGTAAATCGGCTAATAACACAAGATACAAGTCTTCGTAAATATAGTAATCTTCGTTAACAAAGTAGTTTATAGTTTGTTTTTGTTCTTTCGGTGTTATTTTCACTAATTGTTGATGAGTTTCCCTGAATGTTGTCCAATATTGTTCTATACATCTTATTCTTGTTTCCACGTAACCTTTTGTCAACCTGGTTTTAGGACATTTCTTCAAATTCAACTGTGTTTTTTGTAATAACGCAGCTGTGTCTTCCAAAACATTAATTAACTCCGCAGTAGTACTCATCGTTGTTTAACTTGTTGTCAATATTCACTAATCACCTCTGGAATGCGGCTGGCTATTGTTCGCACCGGCCGGCGGCCGCTCGGTAACATTAACTTCGATAACTTGTTTTTTCCACTAATTAATCCGGCTCGATTTTGACCACTATGTTCTTTAGGATAAGGTGTAGATTTGCTTAGTAGGAATTTGGTTATTTAAAATGCGTGTTTGCTTCAAGACGATTTATTTGCGACTAACTGAGGTGGGGGCATACAGATGGTAGTAAATACTTAGCGCTCACATAATACATGCATATAGACACAACAACTATAAAGAGTGTAAAAGTACCCTTAACGAAGCCGAAAGGATTCTTCTTCCTTTCACAGCCATCGTTTTTGTGTTCTAGTTACGGAGATATTGGGGGTCATAGTTCCAAAATTTTTCACATCTGTATATTTTTATAAAAGTTTTTCAGGTTATAACTTTACTTAAATTACCTCCATTACTCGTTAACGGCTTACTATTCAAAGCATCCACTAGCACAACGTTTTAAGAGTGCTATATTGAGTTTTACCATAAAAGTTAATTTTTACTCCAAATAAAAGTCGTTTCTCGGTAATTATTTTTGCGTCGTAATTTGTATTTTTTTGTACTTAGTTTGATGTCCATAATGCTTGGTTGATGGCTTCGTGAAGGATTCCAGTAGTGTGTAACTGGATTATTTTTGAATTATTTTTGATTAATAAAGAAGTGGTTTCGATCAAGTATTTATTCAAGTTTAAATTGGTCATTAACACATCTTTACAAACCAAAAATAGTTAAAAAATAATAATCTAATAGCTGGGCGATACCATTCACAAGTTACTTAGTTTTGCACTTCTATCGGCAGTCCTGCCCCGCATGTTTTTTTCTCCAGAAATCATTTAATTCGGACTGATTTAAAAGAGCGTAAACGATTGACATTTCGCTAGACACATTCTGGGTGGTCAATGAATATCAACCTCGGTGTCTGACACTCTGACTAATCAAATCACAATCACACTGATTTTAATAAACTTTAATATAATTTTCTCGGAACGCCTTGATGACATGTCATGTATTGTACTACCGGAAGGCGGAAGGAATTAACCGTCAATTAAAGATTTATGCCTCATCTAATCCAGATCATTTATGCAGACATGAACCTTATAGAGATAGCTTTAATCATTTGTCTTACTTAGCTGTGAAGTTATGAACTGGCCATACTTGCGCTACTCAATGCATGTAAGTAATAATGAACTTCCGTGGTATAAAAATTAATAGGAAATCTATCATGTCTCATTTATTAACTATTGTTGCTTGTAATCTTACAAGGTTTTATCGGGTTATAACTTGATAGACATGTTTACTGGTTCTTTTGTGTTCTTAAAGTGTAATTAAAGAGTACCCACGTGTTTCTTAATCGATGTGTCAGCCAGAATAATGTCTTTCTTTTTATTACGGGTTGTCAGCCCCTCCAACCAGCTAGATGTCATTACTCCATCTGTCGTGTCTATGTGTGTCCGGTAGTCACCACCTCAGAGAGGTGACTGGGATAGGTAGGGACTGAGGAGTACCCTTCTTTGCAATACAAACAAGTAGGATTAATAGTACGAGACTAAGAGTGAGTAGTGTTGTTTTTGCGGATAAGCCAAAATGCAAAAATTTTAATAGCCAGTAAACATAAACAGTCATTTTAGAAAAGATTAGGTTGATTTTGGTGCTCATAATAATATATTCCCTACCGAAACATGAAAATAAAAAGGAGGTACCGAACAAAATAAAAATATTCGTACATCCCTGTATGTTTCTCATTTACATTCCGTGTTTCACGTGGCTTGCATCGCTGAGCGCAGTGAAAACATCCCCCGTACCCCCCCCCCCCTCCCCCTGTGCCGCTTGCATACAGTTAGGGTTACCTAGGGTAGTTCGTTATTTTCATATAGACGGTTTTTGAATCTATTAGGCTACAGTTACTGTCGACAGTAAAGTAATGTTGGGTTTTCCCAAATAGTTTTTTTTGTTCAAGGAAATTTCAAAACGCTTAGTTGACGCTTCTCGCGATCCAAGGGGTGGCTTTTATCTTGTCCAGAGGCTAAGTGTTACCAATTGCCACACAACGGGGCAATGCCGCCAGCCTTTTGGGCACATAACAGTTTTGTACTGTACCTAATAGTGTGATTCAGAGTTTTCATTTTAGTTGTGCTTTTCTCCATAAATGGCCCTGTAGAACTTATTGTACTATAATAGGTTACTGTATTATTATTGTTCTGTCCGCTACAGGCGTGCTGTTTTACTATTGTACAACCTACTGTTCATATTAAGTACACATTAGACTGGCATAGTCAGATCGAGTAACTTTTTTTATTAAATAATGGCTAATGGCTAATGGCTAATGGCTCTTCGTGCCGTCGATAATTATAGCTCTCAGGCATGCTGGCGAAAAATGCCTAATTCTCAAAATGGCAACAGACGACTCTGATGCCATTTTGAGAATTATTATTATTATAGCTAGCCTATGTTGTTGCCACTGCTGAGCAAAGGCCTCCCTCCATTCCTTCCAACGGTCACGATTCAGTGCAACGTCTCTCCAATTCTCAAGGAAGACATCCAGTTCGTCCCGCCATCTCCCACGTGTCTCATCTCTCAAGTGGTCTGCCACGACCTCGCGTCACTGTTTCAGGGCACAAATCCTGAGCTTTACGGGCCCACAGCTCGTTCGGCATGCGACAGGCATTTCCTGCCCAGTCCCATTTAAGTATGGCAGCCTTTTGAGCCACGTCAACAATTTGCGTTTTGAGAATTAGGCATTTCAAAAGGTGTTCTTAAAATGGCAAATTCTCAGAAAGCCTAATTCTCTAAATAGCCAATTCTCAAAATGGCTAATTCTCAAAATGGAAATTTTCTTCAATTGGGAGTATTCTTAGAAATGAAAGATTTCTTAATAATTATTATGTATTGTTTTCTAGTTGCACTTTTCTCTATACATCTTAATTGACGCCGTAGGCTTTATGTATTGTATACTTGGTCTTTAGTACGGAACCTTGTCTTAAAGTTCTATTTATAGATTCGTTTACGCTATAATGAACATGCAGCAGGGCGATGGAAGCGCTCTCGTTCATGCAACACTAAAGAATGAGCTCCGGCGACGTTTTTATTATTAAACCCATGACATATGCCTACTTTTTAAAGTTCTTATGTAGTTTCTGTTACAAATATGATGTTGTACGTTTTTAATTAAGTTAATGTAAATAAATGTTTAGTTGAATATTTATTAGATATTTGGGTCAAATATGCATGCATTACGCACTGAAGTGTCGACCGCGAACTGGAAGACGTTGCTTTGGAAGGCCTTCCACTAGGTGAACAGATGCCCTGAGAAGGTTGCAGGGTTCCGCTGAATGAGAGTAACAGGACTGGTCAATGTGGCGACGATAGGGGGATGCCTATGTCCAGCAGTGGTTGTGTTACGTACTCGAAGTCCCAAATTATTTTCAAGAAAAGTGATATATGTTTTATTTTCAAGTAATTGGTTACCATAGAGAACAGTTTCATTGAAAAATAGATTTATACTGTCTGTCTGTTACATTTTACCTTAATGGTGCGTTCCCGCGAGAATACTTTCCTACCTCCATGCAGGCGATGCTGGGTTTAAAAGATAGAATAGCAATACATACATTTTACATAACAATAACTCAGGCCATTTTTCAATACCTCAGATCAATATTAGTTTAGTGTTCACAAGTGAACCATAGCACCACGGAACCCTAATCCAAACATTGCAATGCAGCTAATTTCATCTTTCGCTAAATCAACGGATTACAACATTTATTGTACAAAGTTCGGATCAGCATCAGCACTTTGTCTGGCCGAGTTACGAGAGATAGCTGCATCAACAACATCACACATGGATGACTGAAGGCACACACACTAAACAAGCATCTATGTGTATTTAGTTTATAATTAGTATATAAGATGTAAACTTTGTAAATAAAATTAGTCACCAAGCTGGAGTCGTGTTTGATTCCTCTCCGTCGAGTTACCCCTCACTGTGGCCAAGACACCTTTAGCCATCAGTACGATCGATCCTGTGAGTCTGTGGGATCGGCAGTGAGATATCCACCTCCTGTGTACATTGCACCTGGTACACTTACCTTGCCTTCCTACCCGCTCCGGTCTGTTGCCTTAGGTCGCTGGTAACAGGCTTTCCTGCCCACACAACAGTACTAGTACGTTGTGTTATGGTTTGTATGTTAGGGCTAGGGCGTTAGGGCTGATAGGGTACTAGGGCTAGTCAGACAGGTAGGCATTGAATTGTAAGAGCTAGGTTGTAGGCGTTAGGGACTTAGGGGTAGGAACTTAGGTCGTTATTGCCTCTATCTAGTCACTCTGTGTGCATAGGGAGCGGCAGTTGTAGCACACTCAATAAACAACTAGCAGCTGTCTGTGTGCACATTTAGTTTAGTTTATTTATTAATAACTAGCTTTTGCCCGCGGCTTCGCTCGCGCAAAATTTGATTTTGATTGAGAAGTTTTAGTTGTAGCCTTTTAGTTATAGCGGATATGGATACGGCAAATACTGTCACGTGTGAACAAGAAAAAATTATATTGAAATCAAAAACATTATTGATACTTCTACATAGTTTTATTATTTTAAGTCTTTTATCGTGTAGATATATTATGTATAACATACATAAAAAAAAAAATTATAAGCAGCATTGCAATAGATGACAATCTTTTCCTGCGCTCCTTCCTGACTTGCAGGGGCGTTTCCAAAGGCTCCCCCGGTTTCTGCCACGGCCAGTAGCACCACCCTGATCTGCCCCCACCACCGCCACCACCGCTGCCTCGGCAGCAGCAGCCGTGCCACCGCGCATACGCACACGCCCACCACGTCGCGGTCCGCGCGTGCGAGGTCGTCGTCTGCACTAAAGAAAAAAAAAAAGAAAGAAAAACTTGTAAAACATTCTTAGAAAAGGAAGTAGTAAAAAGTACGTAAAAAAGAAACTTACACTGAGGCCGTCCGCTTCCACGTCCGCGTCCGCTTCCACGTCCGCATCCGCCTCCGACTGCGTCTTGGTCTTGGAATACGAGAAAAAATTAAAAACATGCCTTTCCGAGAAAGTTGTGACAGACAGACAGACAACCAAACAAACGAACGAACAAATTTATATATATATATATATATATACATGCACACGCACACCTACAAAATTTTCAGTTCCAATGCGTTCAACATTCAGACGTGCATAATTTATAACCTCTTTTTTTAAGTCGGTTAAAATCACGATTAAAAAAAAACATATTTACATACATTCATATACACACACACACCTACTACATTTACAGTTAAAATACGTTCAACATTTAAAATCACTCATAAAAAAAAGGCGACACGAAATTTTCAAATTGTAACCATGCCGCTTCCATAATTTGAATGATCTATGGAATCACACGGAAAGGTGACCTTGACTTCAAATTCCGGCGCTCTGATTGGTTAGCGCGACCGCAACGGTTCTTTTGCTTTACGTAATATTTTTTTTAAATTGAACACAATTAGAATACGATAATATTCAAATACAACGCCTAATATCTGTAATACGACACATAAAAACACACGTAATAGCCATATTTTGCATTTCTATCAATAAGTAGTGCCAAAATACCGCCAAATGTTTCAACGGTTTTTCATGTTCGTTGAAATGACAATTTTAGGCCGAAATCTCCTGTTTCTACAATTAAAAATGTTTATTACTTACCCAGGCATGTTATATTATCGATTTACAATTCACACGACGCGATTAAGCAAAAGAATTTGAAGAAATCAATTTATTTATTTTCGTCGACCGCCTGCGCGCAGAGCGAAATTTGTTGCCCGCGGCTTCGCTCGCGCAAAATTTGATTTTGATTGAGAAGTTTTAGTTGTAGCCTTTTAGTTATAGCGTTTTGATTTTAGGTTCAAAGAATAAAGTAGTACTAATATAAAAAAAAGTATCTACAAAACTTCTTTATAGACAATATTCTTCACTTCTAATCTATTAGATGGTGCCAAAATTACCAAAATACTGGGCGAGCTTACGCGTGAGCAAGCTACGTAGAATTACCCGTGTGAGAAACAGTTTTCTCTCAAGTCTATTCCCGCAAACTTTAGTGTCTGCCCTTGGGACTTGTTTATAGTCATTGCAAAGCAGACTTTGAGGGGAAACTGTAATCGTTTAAATTCGAACAGAAGATCATTCGGAATTAAAGGAATTCGTGGTACAAATACAGTTTCCCCTTTCGCACACCCAGTTAAAATGGTGGCTTCAACTATATTGCGATGTAACGTCTTGATTTTCAGTCTGGTCCCGTTGCACAGTTTAGGTGGTTTCAAATTTCGCAACAATATAACAGGAGTGCTCATGCGCAGAATAAGCCTATGATATGGAAGACCCGGTGGTTTCAATAAATTGAGAAATTCGACGGGATAATTGATAGCGTCATCTGTGTTGACCACCATGTCTATCGAAGTATATACCATTTCTTCCCCGTCAAAAGTCATCAGCAATAACACACTGCTGACCTAGCTTGGTCGTTTTTCGGGGTAAGTTTGGCACGTTCACACAACCATTCCATAGACATCGTGAATATGAGAAATATCTGGATAAATTTTTGATATTAACTCCGGAACCGTTGTTACAAATGTGCACACATTTTCCGGGATAGTTATCATTCCGTCAACAGTCGGGTAGTCACCGTTGCCGATTTCAAGTAGTAGTTCTGCCAATCTACCAGCAGACTCTTTACCTCCCAAGTGTACCCTCTCGTACCTGATTACTGGGAATATACAGCTAAATTTTTAATCTGCATGCCTTAATTCCTGGAAAGAACATTTTCTCAAAATATCTATGGATAAAGGCATTTGGTACAAAAGCATCCAAAGCCAACCACCTCGTGTTCCCTGGTTCGAGAATACTAAATTTGACAGAAATTATGTAAAATTGATATTAAGACTCCGTTCTGGGCACTATCCATCGGCAAAATTCGCATTTCTTATGAAAAAGACTGACTCTCCTAATTGCATAGTTTGCAATCAAATCGAAGACGTACAACATTTGCTGATGGAGTGTGCTCGGAATAGAGTAGAACGAGAGTTATTCTTGAATGATTTCAAAATAAATAAATTTGATGTAGGCATAATCCAATCCATCTTGTCTGTTCCATCTTCGGATATTATTAAAAAGTTGTGCCATTTAATTACTGTCCTCCACGAATGACTCTTATTCATTAGCTTCTAAGTAATATTATAAACTAATTTTATTCATGTTAGCCAACTAATGTAAAAAGGTACGATGGGGCTGACATATCTTTGATAAAAGCCCCTAAATAAAAGTAGAAAAAAAAAATAAAAAAAAAGTGTACCCTCATATTTTTCGAAAGCTTGAGGACGTTAACCTGAGGCCATAAAATAGATCTCTTAAGACATGACCTAACTTCATCGGCTCCAGTTCCTTTTGCCACCACTGGTAGAGTTTGCCTGAAATCTCCAGCCAGCAATACCGTTACACCACCAATTCACTTTTTATTTCCCCTTATATCTTGAAGAGATCTGTTTAACGCCTCAATGCCACCCTTATGAGCCATTGTAATTTCGTCCCACACTATCATTTTTGTATTCTTTAATACTTCAGCAAGATTACTTTGTTAACGTCATGTTTACTATATTTATTACAGGAGTAATCCTGCAAATATTCGAATTACATGAGGGCTAAAGTGTCTTAAAGTACAGTCATAATCTTGGTCAGATCTTGTGAGGATCATGTAGATTAGCGTCTGATATAGTCTTTTGAGAAAATAATCATACAGATTTAAGCATTTTTTTCATAAAAACAAACAATCGTATCAATCGTAAGTAATCGTAATCGTAGTCGTATCGTGTATCGTAATAGCAATTCAGTACCTAAGAAGCTCAAAGACTCGACGAACAATATCAAAGAAAGGACATTTGTGTAGGCCACTTAAAGTACTCAAACTGCCAGACTCTATTAGTATCAAATTTAAAAAAAATCCTTAGTTTGACCCCCCTAAATCCTCTTTAAGGGGTTGTTTTACCGCTGGGGTCGCTTGTTCTTCGAAAAAGATACCGTGGCCATGGCACAGGCAAATAAAGGAACACGGGGGGGTTTTAGTCAGTGAAAGTCTGACACGCCCTCCTACTCCACCCAGAGCGGGAGAAGTCATTTAATGATTTCCCATTCACAAAAAAAGGTTGTTTTAAAAAACTAAAAGTGCCTATCATTAATATTTACTGAGGCAAATAGAATTAACCAAATGAATAACATTTTTCATGTAAATTGTATTCCCTGTTTTCACCCCCACAGGGGTGGAATTAAAAAAAAAGGTTTGAGATATTTCCATAGCTTGACTCAAAGATTATTTACACCAATTTTCGAGTTAATCAAGCCACGCAGTTAAATCCTCCCCTTTGACATTGACTACCCCTTTTCACCCCGTTAGAGGTAGATTTTCGAAAAACCCTGTTACACATTATTCTTAATTTTTGGTTTTAAGTATAAATACTGAGTTTTGAGTTAATCGGATTGCGCGTTAAATTTTTTCCATACAAACTTTGAGACCCCCCAATTCCCCTTTAGGGGGTGGTTTAGAAAAATAAAAAATCACAAGAATCATAATTTACTTAGATACATATTCGTGCCAAGTTTTAAGTTTATTAACTCAAGGAATAAGATTTTTCATACAAACAATATCCCCCCTTTTTACCCCCTTAAAGGTCGAATTTCCAAAAACCCTTTCTTAGCGGATGCCTAGGTCATAATAGCTACCTGTGTTTCAAATTTCCGCCCAATCCGTTCAGTGGTTTCAGCTGTGTGTTGATAGATCAGTCAGTCAGTCAGTAACGCTTTCCTTTTATATATATAGATTATAAAAATTACATGTCAAGATTTGAATAATCATACATTCGGTCTTAATAATAATCCGGAATACGAAAATAAAGAATTATGATAAAAGAACCAAGTCAGTAATAATTAACGTCATGAAGTAAGTATCTAAAACCATTCCTTTAGGTCATATATGCCTGGTCGGTTAGCCAGTCTTTCAGTTTAGCTTTGAAAGCATTTTCAGATGTCGCACTTAAAAATTTTATCTGGTTGTCAATTATAATCAATTATCATATACCGCTGAATAAGCTTTCCAGACTTAGTACCAGTTTTTGCTTCCGGTCTCTGAATTCTCTTGGGAAATGATTGGGGCTAACGATGTGTCGAGCTTGTTAATTTGCATTTAAAATTACATCACGATCGCCACCACTCACACGGAGTGTTCGTATACCTAAGTGACACACCTAACGTATCAAAGGCAGCAGCCAGTGCCGACCGTAACCTCGGTTGATGGTAATTGATTGCGGTTATCATTGCAATCTCTTAATCACACGAGGAAGTCGATTCTTAACTGTCAGAATGTTGCAAATTAGACAAACAAATGAATGAGTAACTCTTATCACTCCGAGGAGACTTTAAAAAACACAGAGCACCAATTTGTCAGAAGCGTATACATAGAGAAGGCAGTATTTATGAAATAGGGTATTTCAACAAGAAAATCTAATTAGTCCGTCTGTTAGATTATCTATAAATATATATATATCTATTCGTGACGCCGACAACTTGTACAGCTGCAGTAGAAATCTTTTCGAAGAAAACCTGTTCAAATGTATATTTTGTGACTCTCCACTGTAATGTAAAAACGTTTGACTCAAGTAAAACCTCCAGTGCTGTTGGTCGCACTAATAGGAGCTGGTGGACCCCCTTGAAAGTGTCAATTTCATCGCCTGGGCTTCTTCCATTTAGTTGGCGATCGACAAACTGAGAGGAAACGTGTTGACGGTACAACTTCTGTCTGTCCGGGATTATCTTCAAAGCTACTTGCGAGTCATTAATTGCCCAATATGACAATTAACTTCAAATTGGTACCAGTTAGACAAATGCTGCCTTCAGGCGATTGGTCCACGTCTACGCTAAATCAAAAGGTCTTTAATTTGGAGAGTGTTGACAATACCGCGTCTAGCTGTGTCCGTCGAGGCGCCTCCAAGCTCTATGCCCAAAACAGACATGACTTTGTGGCATTTCTACTGACTTCGACCTTGGAATGCGTAGCGCGCTTTTGTTTCCGGCAGAGTTTAATTGGCTTTTTTAATTACTGATAACAGTTTAGATGGCAGTTAGATAAAATGCAGATTTACAGTGTTAATTGAGATTAGGCAGGAAGAAATAAAGTAACAACAAATTCTGCTAGGAATGGAGCTGACGGGTCTTGCCAGTGCAGACCGAGTAGAGACGACGACGTGGGACCCAACAACTTGTATAGTTAACTGCGTTAGTGCGATGTGTAAGGTGGTGGAAAAAGTATTGTTTTGAATCCTATGAGTAGTCCAGCAGTGGACTGCGAAAGGTTGACTTGATTGTGGAATAGGTAAACATGTTTAACACAGCCAATTGTCCCGCAAAATGCACATCGTGCATCTGAATTTTGGAAGAGGAAAATCATGCATAGTAAGCAGTAGATAAGGACTGACCAGACAAAAATATTGACAACAACGATGAAACAAAAATATTTACATCAAATGAAATCGAACTACGCAGTGAAATTCTTCTTCGGATAGTTTAATTGTTTTGTTGTCTTGAAATTCTCGAACTCTGAATATCTGATGACATTTCTGGAACGCAAATGACTCGTCATGGGTATTATATGGACCATGACGTCATTAATTTGCTTCAATTGGATACAAACGTCATGCATTATCTATAGAATTAATTAAATTGCCAGTTTGCCTGTGGCTTATTTTTGGGAAATAGTTTTCCATAGCATGACTATGGAAAACGTGGAAAACATCTGTTGTTTTTAATTCTATGCAAATTAGGAAGAAAACCAGTCATTGTTATCAATAGAGTTAACACTTAAATTACAATCAATGTTGTACTCCTACAAGATTTCTTCTAATACACCCCGTCATCAGATTGGCTATTATATATATAGGCTTGCTTCCACTTCACACATAGCAGTTTGGAAATTTTACAAGCTTGACGTTGAGCTTGCTTGATGTTGGATTCTAAAATACATTGTAGCCATGGGAATCGGCAGAAAATACTGGACCTTATATACTCCTTTAGGCTCGTCGACGTTCGTTACATCTAGTCATACACAGACTACAGTTGCGAGATACTAAAGTTATGAACATTTTTCACACTTCATAGATTCAAATTATAATTAAACAACAGTCATCATCATCATCATTTCAGCCGAAAGACGTCCACTGCTGGACATAGGCCTCCCCTAAGTCGCCACATTGACCGGTCCCGTGCGTCTCGCATCCAGCGGATCCCCGCAACCTTCACCAGGTCATCGGTCCACCTAGTGGGAGGCTTTCCAACGCAACGTCTTCCAGTTCGCGGTCGCCACTCCAGAACTTTTCGACCCCATCGGCCATCCGTTCTGCGAGCAATGTGCCCTGCCCACTGCCACTTAAGTTTGGCAATTCTTCGGGCTATGTCGGTAACCTTGGTTCTCATGCGGATGTCCTCATTTTTGATTCTATCACGCAAAGTAACTCCGAGCATAGCTCTCCCCATTGGCCTTTGGGTGACTTTGAGCTTTCTGATGAGGCCCATTGTGAGCGACCACGTTTCGGTCCCGTATGTAATCACTGGCAACACACACTGGTCATAGACTTTCGTCTTGAGACACTGTGGTAAGTTGGACGAGAAGATACTATTCAGCTTCCCAAACGCTGCCCAGCCGAGTCGGATTCAATGATTGACCTCTTTCTCAAAGTTGGACCTACCTAACTGGACCGTTTGTCCCAGGTAGACATAATAGTCTACAACTTTGAGTGTAGAGTCTCCGATCTTGATAGGAGTGGGTGTTACATGGGCATTCAACATGACCTTGGTTTTGTCCATGTTCATTTTAAGACCCACTCTTTCGGAAGCTCTACTGAGGTCATCGAGCATCTTACTGAGGTCCTCCATGGTCTCAGCCATGACCACTATTAAACTTAATTACTATTACTATTACTTTTACTATTAAACAACAGTAACATATTTGATTTAACTGAAATTGAATTTATGATAACGCTAGATAACTAGATCGAAATTAATATCTATTTAGCAATTACATTTAATATCAATTATATCTAGATGAAGTATTTTTGTAAGGACAAAACGGCATTTTGTTTCCGTTATAAGATTACAGGATCTATGTTAGCCTAGATTACATTTGATAAACTATTTGTTGATACTACCTAAGATTTAACAGTGCAATATTGCGTTAGGGCCAAATGCTACGATTAGTAAATCTACAGCGTGTACCAGAACGGCGCGCGGCGTGGACTTATTTATTTACTTGTACTATTCAGACCATAGATATAATAAATAAGATTCAGACTATCAAACTGATCAACTTTAATGAACTCAAAATTCCTCATCCCCTATATAAAAGGGTTAATCCTCCAACCACACGGGTGTTGTGTCTGGTGGACCACATGAAAGGCGAAAATGAATACAGAGGTTGAAACTTAGAGGTTTAATATAAGCTGCCAGTGTGCCTTAATGATGCGGTAGGTACTTTCGTACTTATAAGTTAGCCCTTAAAACTAACTATTCTTTATGATGTTATGGTTTCTGAACAGTTTGCATTATAAGCTTGCAAGATTTATGGCAGAGTCACTGCTGCTTATATTCCTTGTGACCTTTTCTGTGGAAGACAGTGGACCTTATGCGTGTTATTGGATAGATGTCTTCAATGTTTTTGTTTTAGGGCATAATAGGTTTCTTCACGATGTTTTAGTTTATCATGTTGAAAGCAGTTATTCAGGGACATAGCGGTGTTATGTTTTGTTAAGTTAACTCTATGTACAATTGATGCATTATTGTTTAGGAACGTAAGACTAAGAAAGGCCTAGACAACAATGAGATTAATATTTGTCATTGAGATGTCGAGAACTTGTCAAGCTACTCAAACTTGCGCGCTTGGGTTCCGTATCGGTATCATTTGATTGTATTGTCTATTTATTTCTAGCAAAACAATCATTTTCTCTTAATTTCCTATTCCTTGTTCTTCTTCTCCCAAATCGTTACGTGCTCAAAGCCTTTGAAAAAATCTTCGTTAAAATGGTATCCAACTATCTAGGACGATGGTAAGTATACAGTGTGATTCTTTATAATGTGCACATATCGAATTGAGGGAATCTATGCTTAATTTTATCGATGGAAAAAATATTTAAAAAAATCTAAATATTTTTTAATATTTTTTATGGAATTTTCAAAAATGTTGTCCGCTGTTGTGACCCCAATGTAAACAAAACGGTGTAACTTTTAAACTAAATTATCTATCGCGATGAAACAATTTTATGTAAAAAGTTATGAAAAAAAAAAGTTTTTTTGATCAAAAAACGTGTTTATTTTCAATTGAGGGTAGTTTTTTTCCACAATTTTCATTTTACGAGGACGCCTAATTCCTTCCAATCATTCTGGAGTTTGTTTCATCGCGATAGATAATTTAGTTTAAAAGTTACACCGTTTTGTTTACACTGGGGTCACAGTAGCAGACAAAATTTTTTAAAATTCCATATAAAATATTAAAAAATATTTAGATTTTTTTTAATAATTTTTCCGTCGATAAAATTAAGCATAGATTCTCCCATTTCGATATGTGCACATTATAAAGAATCACACTGTATAAAGTACTAGCGAACGTCACCCGGTTTCACCCGCGTAGTTCCCGTTCCCGTGGGAATAGAGGGATTAAAAGTTGCCTATGTTACTCAGGGTGAATGTAGCTTTCAAATGGTGAGAGAATTTTAGAAATCAGCGCAGAAGTTTTCGAGTTTATTCATTACAAACATTACACACACACACACACACACACAAATACAAATCTTTCCTCTTTATAATATTAGTGTAGAAGTGTAGATGTGCGGGAGAGATACCACCAGCATCATCCGTGCTGATGATGCGTCTGGGCCCGCTTTGTAGAATTTAGCCCATTCACTCTCAAAGAGAGGAAGCCTGTGCCCCAGCTGTGGGAACATTAATAGGCTGTTGATGATGATGATGGAAGAAGAGGACCTGTTGCGCTGACCTCAAATAAATTGGGATAGTGAACAAGTATGATAAACGATTAGTGGTGAGTATAGGATTGCCATGCTTCCTAGTTTCCCCGGATTTGTTTAGAGCGGGGAGCGTCCGGGCGGGGTTCCATTTGTAGTCCGAGTTTAAAAAACTAAAGTCTTTGGCCGCGACCCACGACACACCCGCACGTCGCGACGAACCACCTCGCTAAAAAAATTCAACTGGTTATGAAACCAATTTGTTAGTAAGATTCAGTTTTACTAAGTAGGTACATTTAAAATGATGATAATAGATGAATAAATTTAATTTTAAAGTCTGATAATAATAAAGGTGATTAAGACATTTTCAACTTTATTTAAATCTGATTGTTTAATAAAACCGGTTGACATGTCCGGGTTTAGGGATCTAAAATCTGGGGTTTTCACGCGTCTTGTCCTGGTTGTCAATTTTTTGAGATGGCAGACCTAGATGAGTAGGGACCCAATTTTTCTGATGGAATAAAAATCAGAATGGCAAACCAAGTCGGTCACATCGAATTCTACTTTGTTTTAACTTTAACTAGAAAACTTCATTAAATAGGTAGGTAACTAAACATAATTAATTTAACAACCACTCAGCTAGTCAAGAGCTATGATTTAGTAATTAATTTAAACTGGGTACGCACAATGCTTTAATAGATATTTAATAGGTATGCATGTAGTTTATCTAGCCATGTTTATGTCAACAGTTATAATTACGATCGTTTGTTATTGAAATAGGGCTAGCAAGGTCGCAGGTGCGTAGGATTGGTACTAGGCCTAGCTTGTTTTATCTAGGTACCCAGTGGGTACTACATAACCACAGAAGTCATAGAAGCTTTGAATCTAATCTACTACACTAATATTATAAAGAGGAAAGATATGTTTGTTTGTAACGAATAGGCTTCGAAACTGCTGGACCGATTTGAAAAATTCTTTCACCGTTGGAAAGCTACACTATCCCCGGGTGACATAGGCTACTTTTTATCCCTGTATTCCCACGGGAACGGGAACTACGCGAGTAAAACCGCGTGACGTCCACTAGTGGCTAAATAAAAGCAGTCGCTAGGAGTCGATCTTCAAATTGAGCCGCGCTTACCTAGGTTGATCTGATTCTGAGGATGGGTGACCCATTACATATCAAGTTTCCTCTGTCCGTCGGAAATCACGTACACGTCTTATTAAATGATAGCCGGGAGGCTATCATTTAACAAAATCAAAATCAGAACTCATTTATTCAAACTAGGCTGATAATCAACACTTTTCGAACGTCAAAATTTACTTTACTTATTTACAAGACAGTCCCCCAAAACGCCCCCCTTCGACACTTCCTAGTGTTTTAGCTGGAAAGAAGAAGTGGCGGAATAAACTCCCCAGCAACACATCTGTCTGTTAGGTTGGTTAGAAGAACCAGACTCGATACAATAGTAAGGTGCAAGTTCATGACTACAGACACAATTAATCAATAATGAAAAAATATAATTTAATAATAACAAAAAAAACATTAAAATAAAGACAACACATCAGTCAAATAATCTTAGAGAAATAACATAATAAAAAACAAATAAATAAATTACAGACATTGTCTTATATGTACAGTCGTTTAGGCTTACCAAGGATTATAGAGTTCAGATAGGCAGTCGCTCTATGTAAGATAGAGATTTTCATCTGCATTCGGTAAGACTGAAGGCCGACCTCAATATTGTTAGGAAAAATTGTTAGGCAGATGAAGTGTGTGTGTGTTGATCAGTGTCACTATCTTCTTTTTTGACCTTTCTTACATTCATTTGCGCCGTTAATCACTTAACTCCTCGCGCGCCTTACGAACACCTACTGTACGTAAAACAATGGCTTTTTAATTGTGTCTATAATAAGGCGCTCAAGTAGTTACATCTTGAAATTAGGTAGGTACCTAAGGCTCCTAGCACACGGCGCTTTTTTGACGACGCGCGTATACGCGCTTCAAACGAGATTTGAACGCAACCTTGTATCCTAAGCACATGGGGCGATCGTACAACGTGTGTCCTCTGTGCGTATACGCGCTGATACAGCGATCCCAAGCCGACCCTTTGTACGCACTTCAAACGAGTTTCGAATTAAAATCAATATTTTTTTTTTTTTTTAAACTTTGCCCCACACTAGGAATTTCTCCTGTATCGTGGGTGCATTCACAAACATTTAAACCCACATACACAATTACCCAGACCCGAAACAACTATCTGTAGGTCATACAAATATTTGTACCGTGCGGGAATCGAACCCGCGACCCGCAGCGCAGCAGTCCATTGCTTGAGCAACTGCGCCAACCGTGCCGCCAAAATATTAGAAATTTAAATCTATAAAAACGGAAAAATTTGCATCTACGGCGTTTGTTATCTTAGACCAAGAGCGTTTGTAGCCATTGTACCTAATAGCTTTCGTTTTTTTAAATTATAGTGCGTGACTGTGCCGTGACTTGAGCAATAACTACGCACCTCGAATGCCTTAAAACACTGTTGTCCAGTCCATAAATCTAAATTGCAAATTATATGTTAGCTAGCTGTAATGTTCATTTGAGACTTAGAGCATAATTAAGACATTTTGAACATGTATAGCGTCAATTTATCGATTTTAAATAGGTATTATGTTTTGGATAATCCTTTTGTATAATAAAGCTTTCATGAAACTAGAGGGAACTGGTTGCGAAAGCCATTGAGATGCTTAGTCCAGCAGAAGAAGGCGGTAACTCAATCGAGTGATGAAATTATTATTAGTAATGGTGTTATCTTAGAGATTTTACAATATTGGGGTAAAGAAAGCATACTTTCTTGGAAGGATGTCAGAAAAAAAATCCAGAATCGACTGTCTTGTTATGAACACGTGATAAAGACGGCCGGAGCGCATGTGACTAGTAGAATGATAAATATAAATGTTGATAGAGGGAAAGAGAGAGAAAGAACAAGGAAAAGATGGATGGATTGTGTGAGGAGTAATATGAAACAAAAATAAGTAAATGATAGCGTGACGGTTGACAGAGCAGAACGGAAGGAAAATAGGTACGTGTTGCGCCGACCCTTAGTAACATAGCACAAGGGCAGGAAAATGGTTATGATGATGATGAGCATAATTTGTAGATGCGTCTTTATACACGGTCATCCCCATATAAACCCCTACCTAACACGCTTACTATGTATCTGTGTATCCCTATTATGGTATTTCATCAAAAAATCTAATTGGTCCGTCAGATAGATTTCCAAAAATGAATGGACACGTATTTTCTTTTCACGTTAGCAAATGATGAAAACGATACAGTGCTTCGAAAAGTCGTGTCAAGTCGTGTGACGTCAGGGCACGCCACGATAGTGGCGGTAAGTCCCCTCTTTGAGGAGTGGCTAGAGAGGCGCCACGGCGCCCTCACCTTCCTTCTGACGCAGGTCCTCACCGGACACGGTTGTTTCGGGAGGTACCTGCACCGAATCAGGCGGGAGGAAACGCCCGGATGCCACCATTGTGAGGATCGGCCGGAGGACACGGTGGAGCACACAGTGGAGGTGTGCCCCGCTTGGGCGGAGCCCCGCCGTGTTCTCGTAGCGGCGATCGGCGGCGGCGACCTCTCGCGCCCGGCCCTGGTGCAAGCCATGGTCCGGGGCGAGGAGGAATGGGACGCCGTCGCCTCCTTCCGCGAATCAGTGATGCTAGCGAAGGAGGTGGCGGAACGCGAGAGGGAGAGAACCTCTCGTCCTAGCCGCCGCGGGAGGCGCTCCGGGCGTCGGGGGTCCCGCGATGACCTCCGGCCACCGTAGATGCGGGCCTGTGGACGGTGAGTGATGGGCTAACTCGCCGTCCGTCCGTCTCACGACGAAAACAGGCCGTGTCGACGGCGCGTTCGTGTCCCACGCGCGCCTCAAAGAGATGTCAGCAACATGGGAGGGGCCCGAAAGGGCCGACGCCCGTCGGGGCCGCGGGTAGTCCACCGGTTATCGCGGCCTCGACATAGAGGGCGAAGAAGGAACATGGGTGGTTTTTAGTCAGTAGAAGTCTGACACTCCCTTTCGCTCTGCCCAAGAACGGGAGGGGTTATACGATGATTTTACACCCACCAAAAAAAAAAAAAAAAATGTCGTGTGACGTCACAAGGTTAGTACTTTTTTCCCCACAAAGTGACGTCAAAAGCCGGGGGACTCATGATCTTTGACACGTTTTATTTTCGTCAATTTTTATTAATTTCATAAAACAAAAAACACGTATCCAATATTTTTCGATATCTAACGGACGGACTAATTAGATTTCTTTTTTGTTTGAAATACCCTATTACTCCGTACCAGTGTGCCTTGGTCCTTACGAAAGATACTAAAAAAATCTATCCGGAAATTAGAAGACAATAATGAATTAGCAATGTTAAGCTATTAATTTTGTATTAGCTAACACTTTTTATAAGGTATCAATTCACAATATAAATCAATTAACGAAGTTTTAGGGTCAATCAAATAAATGATATGAGCACCTATCTATAGTTATTTATGTCTAATAATAGACCTCTAGTAGCAGGTACCTATATATAAGTTATTGTTCGAGTGTTGCTAACCGGTAAAGCAGTTTACATGTGGTTATGTGTAGGTAATACCTGTAATACTTATGTACAAGTGTGTAGTAATAAATGAGTCATAGTAAGTAGTAAATTAGAACTACTATTTATAATAGTCTATAGTACAAGTCCAGTTTACTAAGACGAAGGCCAGTAGAAGCTCTCTAAAAGAAGATTCGTTATGGAAGTCTACTTTCCATTTATACGGGGTGTAAATTAACCCTTCACACATACGTCAACCAAGCATTCTGTACATCAAACTAGGTAACCCTACGCAAAAATATTTGCTGGGAAATTACTTTTTTTTTTTGGGGTCCTAAATCTCATTTTACGGTAAAACTCAATGTAGCACTCTTAAAACATTGTGCTAGTGGATGCTTTGAAAAGTAAAAGGGTCATGGAGGTAATTTAAGTAAAGTAATAACCTGAAAAACTAGTATTTACAAAAACAGCTGTGCAAAAAATTTGGAACTTTGACCCCATATCTACGTAACTAGGGGGTTCCCAGGTATGGTCAAGAACAAACAAATTATCGCAGTGGTGCCCTTCGTTTGCGTTAAGGGTACTTTTACACCCTATATGTTACCTACCTTACTGTTATATTTCGTCGCCAAGAATTAGAAGTTAGGTAAGAAGAAGTATGTATAAATAAGAGTTCGAGATTCAATCGGTATTTTATTTTTTATTCTACCATTTTTTACAAAGGGGTAATTACCTGCATGGTCAAAATGTATGCAACAACTGTTTTTTTTTAATCTCCAATGAAACATTTTGACGTGTCCTTGCCACCCTGATTTAGTGATTTTTTTATCTCGCAGATAAAGTCACAGGCTCTTGTGTAATGTCGAGTCTCTAGGAAACCCGATACCACACTTTATAAAAGCTATTTTTAAATTCGATGACTAACATCTTAATCATGGAAAAGCAACTAAATATCATGCGTGATTCTCACTAGTAGAGAATGCCCAAGGCATGAATAAATTAGTCTGTGCAACTGTTTGATAAAAAAATCTTATCAATCTAATTCGGATTATCTAGACAACATTTTGTTAAATCCAAACTTCATGCATGTTCCAGTAATTAGAATAAATAAATAATTAAATTAATTTTTATTACAGTTTTTGTCACTTTCCAGTTATGGCAATGTTAACAAGTTTATATTTCATACCAAAAACCGAAATGTCAAGTACTTTTAATTTCAGGAAAATATATAGGTATTATTATGTGCTACTAACTTCATTAAAACCCACTTAGAACGTGTAAGAACACCCACATAAATCTTTGTAGGTAATCAATAAAGCACTATATTTTGTTTGTTTAGTGTAATTAAAATCATTAATATTCAATCAATTTAATTCGGATCGGTAGCAGACTGTCATCATCTTCCTTGCGATTTTGGAACTATGTTGGGGTCGGCTTCCAGTCTAACCGGATGCAAACTGAATTCCAGTATTTTACATAAGGCCACTGCCCTATCTGATCTCCACAATCCAGTTAGTACTGGGTAATGGGATAACTCTTTGTAAGACTGGTTGTTTGACAACCAGTCTTCGGGCCACGTATAACCTGTAAAAGATGTACATATGACCGACTGCGGACACTTTGTCTGATATTTCCGTTCTAATATTTCTTCTCTGATATTTCTGATATTGATATATCTGATATTTCTTTATTCTCTGTTCTGACATTTCTTTATTCTGATATTTCTTCGTCTAATACACACATCAAAAGTGTCTAGGGATCAAGCATTTTTATGCGGATTTCTTGAGATTGAGATGTGGCTTTGTAATAAATTTATGATTTTATAAATTTATATGGATCCTTTTTGGTGCATTTCATAATTTGAATCAGGAACTGTGAATCAAATTCGAGTAAAAGATGAAAATCAGCTGTCAATATTTTCCCTATAAAAACATACAACGCATTGAAGACATTATTAGTGCTACTGTTTCCCTACTACTGATTAAAACCAACGTTATTATGGAGCGGCGACGTCATTTAAGCAGGGAAGAAATGCTCAGAGCCGTGGGAATGATAGAAGCTGGTTCCCGGCAACGTACTGTGGCTTTAGCTCTGAATACAAGTCAGAGTGTTATCAGTCGACTTTGGACACGTTACTGAAGCACTGGTACCGTGGCTGAGCGCCATGGAGGACGGTATCGCTGCACCACGCGGAGACAAGACCGATACATTCAAATCTTAACTCGAAGAGCTCCAACAATAACCGCCATGATGTTAGCCGTGAGGCTTCATCACTCTTCAGGGAACTTAATTAGCGACCAAACAGTCAGAAACCGCTTGCATGAAGTGAACCTTCATTCCCGAAGACCGCTACGGGTACCACCTATAGCAATGCACAATCGTAGGATTCGATATCAATGGGCTCTTGAACACAGAAATTGGGCAGAAGAACAATGGCGTTTCGTGTGTTTTTCTGATGAGTCTCGTTTTGGTATGAGACCGGATACAAGACGTATACGACACTGGAGAACCCCTGGACGCCAACAGCGATTAAAATCCTGCCAGGAAGTCCATCCTTATAGTGGTGGAACCATCATGGTATGGGCGGGTATTTGGATCGGCGGAAGAACTGAGTTGATTTGGATCAGAGGCAACCTCAACGCTCAAATTTATGCTGAGACGATTGTATCAGACGTCATCGTTCCTCTACAAGTGCAAATCGGTCCCTTATTTCAGTTAATGCATGATAATGCACGACCGCACACCGCAAGAGTTTTAAGACAGACTCTCGCCGCAGCTAACATCAATGTCCTGCCCTGGCCTGCTCAGTCGCCAGACTTGAACCCGATTGAGCATGCATGGGATATGCTACAGAGAAGAGCTCTGCCGAATATGGAGGGTATCCAGTCGCAAGAAGACCTTTTTTTGTTGTTGCAACGAACATGGGCGGCCATTCCACAGCGTGATTTGGATGAACTCATTTTAAGTATGCCAAACCGATGTTCTTGTGTTGTTAGTGTTCGCGGTAGAAACACGGATTATTAATTGTTTAAGTTACCCAATAAAATTTTAAAGAAAACTGTTATTTCAGTCTTTTTTTCGAACTTTAATGTTAGTGGTTCAAATGTCAAAAATCCCTTTATTAGGAAAATGGCAAATTTCTTTACTAATGCAAAGGTGACTTGGTTTATCGTTACTGTGACAAATGAAAACACTTTATTTGATGAATCCTTAAAGAAAATTTTAATTAATATCAATCAGGAGAAAAGTTATTGCAAAAATATATGTTGATCCCTAGACACTTTTGATGTGTGTATTAATTCCGTTATCTATGACTGGCGAAATGTATCCGATGACACATGTCATCTACGAACCCGCACTGGGTACGCGTGGTGGATTACAGCTCATTCCGCCATGAGGCCTGTGTCCCAGCAGTGGGGACATCAAAGGCTGATTATGCAGTGTCCGAAGTTCAGAGCCACTTGTTAAACTGAACCTTAGGTACCATAGGAAAAGGGGCTGCGACGCCTCTCGGGGCTGCGGGTTGTTCGAAAGAGATATCGTGTCCCCGGAAACAAAGGGCTACGAAGGAAAATTTGTGATTTTAATTCAGTAGAAGTCTGACACTCCCTTCCGCTCAACGCAGAGCGGGAGGAGTCATTTGATGATTTCCCGCCCTCCAAATAAAAAGAGCTTTTTATTAAAAAAAAAATCCAGTAAGTACTAAAGACATTTTCTTCCGATTTAGTTAAGTACTGTAAATATAATACTAGCGGCAAGAACTACTTTTCCATTTGGTATTTATAAATATGCGACAACAACATTTAAACAACTAAACTTTCAATAGCCAGGTAGATATTTAGAAACTTAGTCATAGTTCAGTTCTCTAGATGCTCACATAGTACATATAGTTAGTTAGATTACTAACTGCTTGTTTAGATTCACGTGACTATACTACTAGAAAGGTAGCCATGCAAATTGTGTTATATCTTACAAGTAAAAGGCCTTGGGCAAATTGGGCCAGGTGCTGTATGAGTACAAATGAACCAGCTATAGGTTGTATAAGTACGGTCGAACAAGTTATTAAGCATCCAACCGGCTAACTTCCATTTACTTATACAATTACACAGATACCTACATGGGACTGTTTTCAAACGAGATTCCAATGTATTCGCTTTTATAATAAACTACCAAGCCACATTCAAAATTTAAGCCTTAATAAATTCAAATCCTTTATAAAACGTAAACTTTGCCAGAAAGGATTTTATACTGTTAAAGATTATATAGAGGACAAAAAAGCTTGGGATTGAACTGCTCCAATTTGAATTGACTTAAACATATTCATTTTATTATTTTTTTTACAATTTGACATTTTATGATTATTTTTATACACTGACATTGTTTACTTTTTGCAAGTATGATATTTTTTTTTTACCAATATTTACTTGTTAAATATTTTATTTTATATTTTTTTTTGTATATGTGTGTGTTTTTTTTTGACATTTAATAATGTATAATGATTATTCAATATGATAAATATTTAAAAAAATGATATTGTGAATGTGAGGACCATGTGTCTTTCTTAAATGTTAATTGTTGTGATTGTCTGGCAGTTTGAGTACTTTAAGTGACCCACCCCCAGTTTCGTCGCGGCACTCGTGCGAGCGGGTTGTGTAATAGTTGTTTACGTCGTCTAAGCGAATCACTGATAAGCAAGTACATACTTAAAAAGGTGCGGCAAGTGGCCGGCCGGCCGGCTACCTGCTCGCTGTCGCCGATGCGACGTGTTTACGTGTACAATGAGTGAGACTAATGAGACTAGTAATGACATAAATAACGATTCTATGAATGAGATTTGTACCTTAAATGAAGATTCCGACATTATGGATAGTGCAACTATAACTAATAAAAGAATGAGGGAAAGCAGTGATGAAGAATGGACAGAAGTAAAACGAAAAGACAAAAAACTGAAGGAAACGGAAAAGATAGAAATATATATATCTAGCAAGGAAAAACTACCAAAACAATTTAGCCTAGCTAAATTGTTTAGGGATCAGAATATAAAAGATATTAGCAGGGTGAAGTTTCTCAATCCCTATCGAGTTCGCATAGAATTGATGAGTGAAAGTAGCGCCGAGAAATTAGAGACATGTGAAATCTTTATGAAAAAGGGTTGGAATCTGCACAGAGCAATGGAGAAGAATTTGTCATATGGTGTAATACGAGATGTTGACTTGGAAATGACGGAGGAAAACATTTTGGAAAATATATTTTGTCCTGAACCAACTAAGCTAATATCTGTACACCGGTTGAACCGCAAAAACTTTGAGGAAGAAGGCTGGTCACCCAGTGAAGCGGTTCGTCTTTGTTTTAAAGGTCCCTACTTACCACCATATGTTTATACTCATGGTTTGAGAATAAAAGTAGAACCATATGTATTTCCGGTATCGCAATGTTCGCGCTGCTGGAAGTATGGTCATATTTTGAAAAAGTGTCCTAGTATGAAAGTGGTGTGTCCCAAGTGCGGAAAAAACCATGTCAATTGCGAAACCACAAACATGATTTGTGTCAACTGCAATGGAGGACATATCTCCCTCTCAAAAACATGTCCAATCTTCTTAAAGGAGAAAAGATTAAGGGAGCTCATGTCCGAGTTTAATTGCACTTATAGAAAAGCCTTGACTATTTATGTCCCTAAAGACGAACCAACTCACGAGGAAATAAACATGGATAGAAAGGATACTGCTTTAAAGCCAGCACTCCAAGTCGTGGATATAATTCCTTCTCCAGTTTTTAATAGCCCGACTTATGCTAAAGTGACAACTAAGGCACGTGTACATAAATTTAAGCAAAAGTCCGACTCTAAACAGAAACAGAAGAGAGAAGAGAAATTAGACCTAGATATCATAGAGTGGAGTAAAACGGAAGAAGAAGAATATAATGAAGTTGAAACAAAACACTCGAATGAAACAGAAGAAAAACAGAGAGATGTCAGTTTTAAGGAATTATTACAGAGATTACAAGACATAATATTCATGAAAGGAAGCACTATACAAATGATTTGCAAAGGGGTACTGAAAACGTGTATTGAGTGGTTAATTTTAGTTGTAGTTGACAATGTGGCAGATTGGCCTGTTCTTAAATTAATTATTGACTATTTCTCAAATGGCAGATAAAAATACAAGTATTGTTAAATTAAACATTATCCAATGGAATGCACAAAGCATCAGACCAAAGTTATGTGAGTTTGAGAATCTGTTAATACAAGACAAGATTCACATTGCCGTATTAAGCGAAACATGGTTACAACCAGACAGTTATTTTAAAGTTAAAGACTATAATGTATTTCGCAAAGACAGAGACGATGCATATGGAGGCGTAGCTATACTCACACACAAGTCAATCAAATCTCAAATTTGCCAAGACTTTCAAAATTCTAACTCGGGAATAGAAATACTACACGTTAAAGTATATAACTGTAATCAAATTGAAAACGTGATATCGATTTACTGTCCACCTTCTATAAATACTAGCCAGTCAGACTGGGATCACTTATTTTTAAAGGTAAATAATAAAACCCTACTTTTGGGTGACTTCAATGGTCACCATACCAATTGGTCGAATAAAATAGACAGGAGAGGTAATCAAATCTTTGATGCACTTATTGGTAGTAGCTTTGTTTCATTAAACAGTGGCGATCACACACGTATTAAGCTAGTCAATGATGTTTTGCAACAGTCGTCCCCCGACATTTCATTAGTATCATCCGATATAAGCCCGAAAAAGTAAAGATACAGCCCCTGGTTGTGACAAGATCTCGTATTCTATGATAACATACTTACCTGAGAACGGGAAACAGATCCTACTGAATTTATTTAATTCATTCTTAAGATACTCGTTCGTACCCAAACAATGGCGCGATATAGTTGTGGTGCCGATTCCCAAACCTGGACGTGACCCTTCCTTGGGCTCTTCTCTTCGCCCGATATCTATGATCTCGTGTATGTGCAAAACTTTCCATAACATTCTACTCAATAGACTAGAGTGGTTTATAGAAAAGAACCGTATTTTAGACCAGAATACAACAGGATTTAGAAAGTGCCGATCAACTCTAAATAATCTCACTAGATTAGTTTCGAGAATTCAAACAGGATTTTCGGAAAAAAAAATGACTGTATGCTGCTTTATTGACCTGGACAATGCATACAACAATGTGGATGTACATAGCTTATTACGTGTATTAGACGGCTTAGGTGTGGGACTAAAAATTTGCAGCTATCTTTGGAACTTTTTACAGGAACGAAATTTAAAAATTCAACTTGGTTCTGATTCATTATGTAGAACTACTTCTCGTGGCTTGGCCCAAGGAGACCCTTTGTCACCATTGTTATTTAATATAGCTACTGTCAATATTTGTAAAAAGATAAATAACGTTTGTATTTCGCAGTTTGCAGATGACTTTGTTTTATATTTTACTACCAACAATATTTTAGAGGCAACCCTTTGAATTTGTTCAGCCAATTAATTCAAGATATCGGTTTAAATATCTCATCAAGTAAAAGTAAAGTATGTATATTTAAAAATGGTTTTAGGAAAGATAATATTGTTATTAAAATAAATAATAGATCACTCCCAGTAGTTGAGAACTATAAATATTTGGGATTATGGTTAGATCGATCTCTAAGATGGTCGAAACATATAAATGAGATAAAAGAAAAATCATCAAAATTTCTGAATGTATTTAAAATACTAACGGGACCAGGTTGGGGCATACACCCTACTCACTTACGTCGTTTATACATTGCCATTATACGCAGTAGAATAGATTATGCCAGTTTTTTATACGATAATAGTTACCAAACCCATCTGAATAAATTAACCAAAATTCAAAACCAATGTTTGAGGGTAATTGGAGGTTTTATTAAAAGTACAGCCATACACGTAATGGAATGCGAACTCCATTTGCAGCCTTTACATGTTCGTAGATATTACTTAGCGGGAAAATATTTTTTGAAGCTCAAATCTTTTGTAAATGGAGACACGTGTGAAATTGTTACAAATCTTAATATTTGTTGCCAAGATACATATTGGACACGTAAAAAGAAACCACTGATTGCTCACATGTCTGAAACATTTAATAACATATCAGTCCACTGTAGTGAGGAATTAGGCTTATTTTCGCTTAACACATGGCTAAGTAGTGTTAACTTGTCTTGTATCATTAAACCACAAATTAAAGAGATCACTGAAGTTAAGAAATCGTACAATAATACTCAACTTCGGAATATTTGTGGTAACAGTTTTAGCAGGAGCTATTCTGGTTACTACAGGATTTATACGGATGGATCTAAAGTCCGAGCTAATGTTGGAGCCGCGTTTTATGACCCTCAAAATAATACTGCCTGTAAGTTTAAATTAAATTCAAAAATGTCTGTCATGCATTCCGAGTTAATCGCTATCTTTGAAGCTATATCATACCTTGAATCGGTTAATTTTCAAGATTCCGTAATATTCTCTGATTGTAAAAGCGCACTCCAACATTTGCTGAAGTGTATAAGAAATTCCAGTGGTTATCCGGTAGCATACCAAATCATAGAGCTTATTAGTAGATTTAGATATAATGATAAAAATGTTGTTCTCCAGTGGTTGCCTTCCCATATCGGCATTGAAGAAAACGAAAAAGTAGATAATTTTGCCAAAGAAGCATGCTTTGAGGGGGTGCCGGTGGCCTATAAACCTTACTGGACTGATGTATTAAGTGATGTTAAATTGAAATCTTACGATATTTGGAAGGAATATTTCGACGAGAAGTCATTGACCAAAGGGATTTGGTATCGTACGATGCAGCCGACTGTCCACAAATATCCATGGTTTGATAATGCCGATATGAGTAGGCAAGAAATTGTGACTAGTTTGAGACTTCGCTCCGGACACATCCCATTGAATAGTTTTGCGGCATTGATGGGCAAAGTCACGTCTCCAAACTGCACGGAATGCGATAAGATCGAAGACGTTACCCATATTATAGTGGAGTGTGTCCGGAATGAGGCTGAAAGAAACATAATCCAAGACCAATTTAATATAAATATTCTGGAATTGGGAGCATGCAATATGATTCTAGCCTTTCCAACATCTAAAACGGCTAGAATAATATACAAATTAGTTAATATAGGAATTAAGCGTAGACTGTAAGCTTTGCATGTAAAGTGTTCCTATGAGGGTGACATGTTCGCTATGTGAACAAACCCTCTCTAATAAATAAAGATTAAAAAAAAAAAAAAAAAAGTGACCCACCCAAATGTCCTTTCTTTGGTATTGTTCGTCGTGACGTTGAGCTCCTTGAGTTATAAATCGAGCTCCACGATAACTGACAAATGCTTGCACTGACTGGACGGGTTCACTCAAATCTATGTGGTGCTTTTTTCAAAAGACCATCTCAGACATTAATCTGCATGGTCTTTATGTGTGTATTATACCTTATTGTTAACCCAAACGATTTTAAAAGATTAAAAGAGTAACCTTTGGAGTTTCTTGCCGGTTCTTCTCCTTAGGAATCGACGACACGGTTGGCGCAGTGGTTGAGCGATTGACTGCTGCGCAGCATGTCGCGGGTTCGATTCCCGCACGGAACAAATATTTGTACGACCTACAAGTATTTGTTCCGAGTCTGGGTGTTTTTCTATCTATAATATGTATGTATTTACAAAAAAAAATGTATTTATGTAGTTTATCAGCCATCTCGTTACCATAACACAAGCATTAGGTTGCTTAGCTTGGGACTAGATGGCGTTGTGTGAAATGTCCAAGGATAAAAAAGAAAAAAAAAAAAAAAAAAAAAAAAAGGAATCGACCAATGCACCGAACCGTGCCCCCTTTTTACCGACGTTTTATAAGTGCCCATGTAGGTCTATGTGAAATAAAAATATTTTGATTTTGATTTAGTGTTTCACATCAATCGCTTAATACCAAACGCTTTTTAAAACTAAATTGCAAGCAATATTCTCATTGTAATAGAATTATAAAGATTTCTGTCTGTACACCAAATAGCTTGTTCGACTGTACTACCCAGTTCAATGACGGTCAACCACTTTTCAACCTTATTACTTAGGGCACAAGGGTCCGTAGTCGCACGTCTTGGTGTTTCTTCGTGGTTAGATTGGCAATGACCTGTCAAATGTCTAGACTTTGTCAGGAAGGAACCTTCTGATAGTTATCGTGATCTTTGGGATTTTTAGATCCGGTTTAATTGTTTGCTGGTTCTGTAAAACTGGTTTTGTTATAAATAAACAGAGAAAAAAAAAGCGTTTGATACGGAAAAGCTCTATGCAGTTTTTTTTGTTCAAAAATATGTTTGAGTTAAAGGGAACTGCTGACGTGACGTAAGCGACTGCTGTGCGTGTGCGAGTTTTGGATTTCTGGAGGCCCTAATTTGTATTTACGATACAAAATACATACGTCGATTTTGTATCGTAAATACAAATTATCCTACAGAAAAGTTAAATTGTTTGCAAGAAGCACAATCAACATCATCCATAGATATGAATAAACTAGCTGAACCCGCATGCCTTGCAATGCCCTTTTTCCTACCTACTACCTGCCTACTACCTACCTACTACTTACCTACCTACCTACTAAATACATACCTACCTACCTACCTACTACCTACCTACTACCTACCTACTACCTACCTACTACCTACCTACTACCTACCTACTACCTACCTACTACCTACCTACTACCTACCTACTACCTACCTACTACCTACCTACTACCTACCTACTACCTACCTACTACCTACCTACTACCTACCTACTACCTACCTACTACCTACCTACTACCTACCTACTACCTACCTACTACCTACCTACTACCTACCTACTACCTACCTACTACCTACCTACTACCTACCTACTACCTACCTACTACCTACCTACTACCTACCTACTACCTACCTACTACCTACCTACTACCTACCTACTACCTACCTACTACCTACCTACTACCTACCTACTACCTACCTACTACCTACCTACTACCTACCTACTACCTACCTACTACCTACCTACTACCTACCTACTACCTACCTACTACCTACCTACCTACTACCTACCTACTACCTACCTACTACCTACCTACTACCTACCTACTACCTACCTACCTACTACCTACCTACTACCTACCTACTACCTACCTACTACCTACCTACTACCTACCTACTACCTACCTACTACCTACCTACTACCTACCTACTACCTACCTACTACCTACCTACTACCTACCTACTACCTACCTACTACCTACCTACTACCTACCTACTACCTACCTACTACCTACCTACTACCTACCTACTACCTACCTACTACCTACCTACTACCTACCTACTACCTACCTACTACCTACCTACTACCTACCTACTACCTACCTACTACCTACCTACTACCTACCTACTACCTACCTACTACCTACCTACTACCTACCTACTACCTACCTACTACCTACCTACTACCTACCTACTACCTACCTACTACCTACCTACTACCTACCTACTACCTACCTACTACCTACCTACTACCTACCTACTACCTACCTACTACCTACCTACTACCTACCTACTACCTACCTACTACCTACCTACTACCTACCTACTACCTACCTACTACCTACCTACTACCTACCTACTACCTACCTACTACCTACCTACTACCTACCTACTACCTACCTACTACCTACCTACTACCTACCTACTACCTACCTACTACCTACCTACTACCTACCTACTACCTACCTACTACCTACCTACTACCTACCTACTACCTACCTACTACCTACCTACTACCTACCTACTACCTACCTACTACCTACCTACTACCTACCTACTACCTACCTACTACCTACCTACTACCTACCTACTACCTACCTACTACCTACCTACTACCTACCTACTACCTACCTACTACCTACCTACTACCTACCTACTACCTACCTACTACCTACCTACTACCTACCTACTACCTACCTACTACCTACCTACTACCTACCTACTACCTACCTACTACCTACCTACTACCTACCTACTACCTACCTACTACCTACCTACTACCTACCTACTACCTACCTACTACCTACCTACTACCTACCTACTACCTACCTACTACCTACCTACTACCTACCTACTACCTACCTACTACCTACCTACTACCTACCTACTACCTACCTACTACCTACCTACTACCTACCTACTACCTACCTACTACCTACCTACTACCTACCTACTACCTACCTACTACCTACCTACTACCTACCTACTACCTACCTACTACCTACCTACTACCTACCTACTACCTACCTACTACCTACCTACTACCTACCTACTACCTACCTACTACCTACCTACTACCTACCTACTACCTACCTACTACCTACCTACTACCTACCTACTACCTACCTACTACCTACCTACTACCTACCTACTACCTACCTACTACCTACCTACTACCTACCTACTACCTACCTACTACCTACCTACTACCTACCTACTACCTACCTACTACCTACCTACTACCTACCTACTACCTACCTACTACCTACCTACTACCTACCTACTACCTACCTACTACCTACCTACTACCTACCTACTACCTACCTACTACCTACCTACTACCTACCTACTACCTACCTACTACCTACCTACTACCTACCTACTACCTACCTACTACCTACCTACTACCTACCTACTACCTACCTACTACCTACCTACTACCTACCTACTACCTACCTACTACCTACCTACTACCTACCTACTACCTACCTACTACCTACCTACTACCTACCTACTACCTACCTACTACCTACCTACTACCTACCTACTACCTACCTACTACCTACCTACTACCTACCTACTACCTACCTACTACCTACCTACTACCTACCTACTACCTACCTACTACCTACCTACTACCTACCTACTACCTACCTACTACCTACCTACTACCTACCTACTACCTACCTACTACCTACCTACTACCTACCTACTACCTACCTACTACCTACCTACTACCTACCTACTACCTACCTACTACCTACCTACTACCTACCTACTACCTACCTACTACCTACCTACTACCTACCTACTACCTACCTACTACCTACCTACTACCTACCTACTACCTACCTACTACCTACCTACTACCTACCTACTACCTACCTACTACCTACCTACTACCTACCTACTACCTACCTACTACCTACCTACTACCTACCTACTACCTACCTACTACCTACCTACTACCTACCTACTACCTACCTACTACCTACCTACTACCTACCTACTACCTACCTACTACCTACCTACTACCTACCTACTACCTACCTACTACCTACCTACTACCTACCTACTACCTACCTACTACCTACCTACTACCTACCTACCTACTACCTACCTACTACCTACCTACTACCTACCTACTACCTACCTACTACCTACCTACCTACTACCTACCTACTACCTACCTACTACCTACCTACTACCTACCTACTACCTACCTACTACCTACCTACTACCTACCTACTACCTACCTACTACCTACCTACTACCTACCTACTACCTACCTACTACCTACCTACTACCTACCTACTACCTACCTACTACCTACCTACTACCTACCTACTACCTACCTACTACCTACCTACTACCTACCTACTACCTACCTACTACCTACCTACTACCTACCTACTACCTACCTACTACCTACCTACTACCTACCTACTACCTACCTACTACCTACCTACTACCTACCTACTACCTACCTACTACCTACCTACTACCTACCTACTACCTACCTACTACCTACCTACTACCTACCTACTACCTACCTACTACCTACCTACTACCTACCTACTACCTACCTACTACCTACCTACTACCTACCTACTACCTACCTACTACCTACCTACTACCTACCTACTACCTACCTACTACCTACCTACTACCTACCTACTACCTACCTACTACCTACCTACTACCTACCTACTACCTACCTACTACCTACCTACTACCTACCTACTACCTACCTACTACCTACCTACTACCTACCTACTACCTACCTACTACCTACCTACTACCTACCTACTACCTACCTACTACCTACCTACTACCTACCTACTACCTACCTACTACCTACCTACTACCTACCTACTACCTACCTACTACCTACCTACTACCTACCTACTACCTACCTACTACCTACCTACTACCTACCTACTACCTACCTACTACCTACCTACTACCTACCTACTACCTACCTACTACCTACCTACTACCTACCTACTACCTACCTACTACCTACCTACTACCTACCTACTACCTACCTACTACCTACCTACTACCTACCTACTACCTACCTACTACCTACCTACTACCTACCTACTACCTACCTACTACCTACCTACTACCTACCTACTACCTACCTACTACCTACCTACTACCTACCTACTACCTACCTACTACCTACCTACTACCTACCTACTACCTACCTACTACCTACCTACTACCTACCTACTACCTACCTACTACCTACCTACTACCTACCTACTACCTACCTACTACCTACCTACTACCTACCTACTACCTACCTACTACCTACCTACTACCTACCTACTACCTACCTACTACCTACCTACTACCTACCTACTACCTACCTACTACCTACCTACTACCTACCTACTACCTACCTACTACCTACCTACTACCTACCTACTACCTACCTACTACCTACCTACTACCTACCTACTACCTACCTACTACCTACCTACTACCTACCTACTACCTACCTACTACCTACCTAAATACTACCTACCTACCTATCTACCTACCTACAACCTAACTATCTACTTACCCAAAAAAAAAAGAACAAAAACTATCCTATGTCCTTCTCCTGGCTCTAAACTACCTCCCTGCCAATTTTCAGCTAAATCGGTTCAGCCGTTCTTGAGTTATAAGTGAAGTAACTAACACGACTTTCTTTTATATATATAGATTATGTAAGTTTGTCTGTAGTGTTTTTTGTGGACGTCGAGTAATGGGCTAGCTCGCCGTCTGCGGGGCTGCGGGATGTTCGAAAGAGATATCTTGGCCCCGGACACAAAGGGCTACGAAGGAAAATTTGTGATTTTAAGTGCCCTTCATGGGTGGTTTTTAGTCAGTAGAAATCTTATACTCTTTTCCGCTCTGCCCAAGTGCGGGAGAGGATTGGAAGATTTCCAACCCCAAAAAAAAAATATGTGGGTAGTGTTTTATGTATGTACTGCTGTAAACAAACAAGGTATCACTGAGAACAGATATACAGGGTGGAATTTTGTAATGCCACCTGGTTGGGAAAGTACACTTAATACTGCAGATAGAAAATTTTACTCAAAGGAAACATTCCCTTATTTTTGAATAGAAAGCAAACTGCATTCAAAGATTTTCGAAAATTCTCTTCTCCCACACCCGGGAATCGAACCGGCTAAAATCTGAAAAAAATATACCTTGTACTTTTATTGCATCGATCGTTAGGGTCAATTAAAAGGATGAAATCTCTCTAACAAAAAATGATAAATTAAATGAAAGGAAAACCAGGAAATCATAAATTAATTTAATCATTTACAAAAAATGGTAAACTAACTAATTAGTTGCTCGAAATGGGCTCCATTCTCTTGGACACACAAATTTATTCTTTTAACGAATTCATTTCTAGTAACCTTTAATAAAGTGTTGTGGTGAATATTATAAATCGTATTCTGAACTTCAACTCTCAACTCGTTGTCATTCGCATAAGATTTCATGTACCTAAATTTGATTTTTTACATATCCCCACAAAAAAAATCTAATTTTCGAAAATCTTTGAATGTAGTTTGCTTTCTATTCAAAAATAAAGGAATGTTTCCTTTGAGTAAAATTTTCTATTTGCAGTATTGAGAGTACTTTCCCTCCAGGTGGCATTACAAAATTCCAGCCTGTATATATATTAACAATATCTATGAGCACTACAGTTGTGTATTGTAATTGATAGTACCTATGTCACGTTCTGTTTAATTACAGACAACGTAGATATTTGTAAAAGTAGAACAATATGGTAGCGGTTGGGCCGTTGGGCATATTCACTATCAGATTGTTTGTCCGTTGGGTATGTCGAGGAGATCATTTTGCAATTTAATCTCGGGATACCACATTTTCTACTTTTTGGTGTGAGCTTACCCTTTTTAAGTAAGTCCATTAGACACATTGCCCGCTATCCACAAGAGGGATGGTCTAAACATGTAACAAAGTTCATAGACCCTGGAAGTAAAAGATCAGAAGGCAGACCGCAAGCTCCCTGGATCGACAAAATATAGAAAATAGCAGGAAGTGACTGGTAGGAAACGGCAAACACCAGAAAAACTTGGAGGCAATTAAAAGAGGCCTGTTAGGTACCCCGTAAGGAACCATGACAGATGTACATTAATCAATTTTATAAATGTTTTCTTGTACCAATATTATTTGATTTTCTCTGGTCTTGGAAGTAGAAAAGTTATTATTGTTCTGATTTGTAAATAAAACTTGTGAAAATATCGTTTAAACGATGCGGACCATCTGATATGTGAAGCAATTCTTGTTTAAATAAATACAAGAATTTCTCGTTTAAAGTTATTAGATATAGTTATCACACGTCACACAATAATATATGTAAGGGCCATTATCAACACATTTTAATATTGTTAACACATTTTTCAACAACATAACGACAATAATTCTAATTAATTGCACAACTGCACGTCCATACTAAATACTTTGTAAATAAATCATCGCTAAGTAACAAAATTGCTCTTTGATTGCTAGTATGTTGCTAGTACTTGTACCTCCAACGATAATTATTTGCAATAATAACAAATCTATACTAATCTATACTATCTAAGTATACTAATATTGTAAAGCTGAAGAGTTTGTTTGTTTGTTTGAACGCTAAGATCACAGGATCTACTGGTTAGAATTGAACAATTCTTTTTGTGATGGATAGTCCATTTATTGAGGAAGGCTTTAGGCTATATAACATCACGCCACAACCAATAGAAGTGGAACACAAATGAAAAATGTTGCAAAAACGGGAAACGATAATCCTTTTTGAGAGCTTCAGTTGCGTGCGCTGCGACAATAGTTTAAGTTATGCCAAAATTATGTACAAAAGAAATGTTTCTCTTTAAAAGTTCTACAAAAAAGTCGGCGACAGCATATATCTATCTATTAAGATTGACTCACTGTAACCATTTTTTACTGTTGAAATGTTAGGTTAAATAGAATTATTTTTTGCGAAGCTTATATAAATGTGTTTGTTAGAACGGAAATTTAATATAGAACATTTGTTTCTTTTACTCTATATAGTTTAAACAAATATCTTATAAGATATCGCAATGTTAAAATGTCCGCGCGACAAAATATTTACGCGGTACGTCCCAATGTAGATACGTGGAAATTCTGGCCTCCGGGAAATTCAAATTCAAAATATTTATTGCACCACAATATTTTTGCAATAAATAATTTGGTGTTATTATTGTTTTGTGAGCAGTGGTGGCCCAGTGGTGGCGGCCCCGACTAATAGTAATTCTCACTTTAATAATGTAATCTAAGGTTCTATCTAATATTATAGAGAGGAAAGATAATTTTCATTGTTTGTTACGATTTAACTCAAAAATTACTAAGACGACTTTGAAAATTCTTTAAACATTAGAAAGCTAATTGAAAAAATATTACTATGTTGGATAGACGATCTATCGAGGAAGGTTGTAAGTTATATATTATTGTGACGCAGACGAAGTTGCGTGGGTCAGCTAGTTAATAAATATACAAGAAGGTGGAATATAACAATATAACAATATATTACACCTTGTATATTCTCGAGTAGGAAAACTAAACCTATCTTTAGTTCTATGAGTTCTTGAAATTCGCAAAAAAAAAAAAGACTTTCTATGGGAGTAACGCGACCAGTCCGTTGACTAACAAGTGTAGTAAAAAAAAACATAAATAAATGTCGTACAAAAAAACTGGTTTATTATCATGGTTTGAAATACCCCACGAGAGGTTTTGTGTTTATTTTGTTACACCTTGTATAAGGGGTGTAAAAGTTTACGGAGATATTGTCAGAAGACAATAAAAAGTACGTTGTAATTAATATTACCTTATTTTTTTACTGGGTTTTCTATACTAAAGTAAGTAGCTAGCAAAATTCAATTTTTCTTACGTTTTTTTTTTCCTTTTAGCAGGTCAGGTTGTAAGCTGATTAAAAACATGATTCGCAATCGTAACAAATGACTTTTTCACGAAATAGTCACTCCAAGAGATTAAGATTCACAGCAGAGAGAGTGGAAGGCTTTTTATGGAGGAGATCTATGCCTAGCAGTGGACCAATATGGTTTAAACTACTAAACAAAACAAGATAATCAATAACAGCCGTGTTACCTTCAAAAAGTAATACGATAATCTACTTACAAATTATGTCAGCTCTATTGTATTACGATCAGCCTTCAAAATATCAAATCAAAAATTAAAATCTAACTTTCAAATCTTTCGTTAGTTTTGATTTGTGGTGATAGTGACCTGGAAATCTTCAGTCTAAAAATTCATCGAACATAATATTATTTAATCTCGAAAACATCATCATCAGCCTATAATGTTCCCACTGCAGGGACTCAGGCCTCCTCTCTAGGAGAGGGATGGGCTATGATCCATCACGCTGGCCCAGAGCGGATTAATAGATGTCACAGTCATGTCTTCGAATTTATTGGTTCTATGCCGGTTTTCTCACGATGTTTTAGTAGTGATGAAATAAAATACACAAAGTAATTTAATGCGCCTAACTGGGTACGAACTCACGAGTCACTGTTCGTACCGCTACCACTGAGACTATATGTTTTCGAAAGCAGCGGTCTGCTCTCGAAAACATATTCAATCATATTTAAAGCATAATCGTATTTATTATCTAAAGCAAGTCTTGTATCCATCATATACTTAGGTATTTTATTACATAACATCATCACAAAACATCACACCTGTAATCCTTGAAGGGTATGGTAGAGGTGTACCTAATACTTAGTACACCCACATTTCTTAGTTATGTGTAAGTCATATGAAATAAAGGGCGAGCCTATTGCCATCAATTAGGCACAAATCCAGCCTCAGTCTGTGGCTGCTGTTATAAATTCTAGACGGGAAAACTTAAAAGCACTTTGCCCGATCTGGGTGTCGAACCCAGGTCTTCATGTTCAGCAGTCTGTTGTGTACTATTTTTAGGGTTCCGTACCACAAAAGGAAAAGACGGAACCCTTAAAGAATCACTCGTATGTCTGTCTACCTGACCATTCCTCCCCCCTTATCTCCGAAACTATTAAGCCCAAAATTTTGAAAAAATACACATATTAGTTCAATACTTATAGATTACAGGAAAACCTATAAGAAATCTATGGTGCTAAAATAACATGGAAAATCTCTCAATATCTACTACAATGGTACGGAACACTCCATGTGACTTGCAGTTGGCCAGTTCTTTTTATAGATTTTAAAATGCAAACCGATGGACACAGAAAGAAAGAAAGAAAATGCATTTATTTGGCACATGCCCCAAGTACACACAATGTAAAAAAGTATATAAAAAAAAGAGTTAGAAATAAACAAAGCGTGCCACTGTGTGCCTCACGGCTGCGCCAAAAAGGTCCAATTCAGCAAAATGCCCACAGCTAGTAGTAGTTAGTAGTTTCCTTTTTGTTTGTAGTTTGTGGTTGGTTACAATTTCTTAAAAAATGTTGTTAAAAATGTTTCAAAATGTTGTGTAGAATCACATTTTTGAAGTCTGTTTGATTATCGAAAAATATTGGATACGTATTTTTTGTCTTATCAAATCAATAAAAATTGACGAAGATAAAACGCGTCAAAGATTTGAGTGGGGTTTGGTCACTGACCGCTAAAAATGTCATACTAATGTCTCAAAGTATGACGTCACAGGAGTTTTCAGTCTTCATTGTTTGTTTACGTAAAAAAAGAAAAAATACGTGTCCAATATTTTTGGTAATCTATGTGACGGACTAATTGAAAGATTTTTTTTGTTACCTACCCTATTCCGCATACAGATCATTCCAAGCCAAGCATGTCAATGCTACCGGAGCCATGTTTAAGGTGGAAGCTCACATCTGGCCCGCGAAATTCTAATTTTCTTACGTTTTTGGCAATTTGCAGGCCAGTGCTTGGTTGTATGTTTATGAAAATTTGATTTGCGACTGTAAGACGTATGAAGTTACCGAATTATAACCATCAAAATTACTAACTACTAAAGAACGACGACTAAATTACTAAAGAATGACTTTTACATGCAAAAATCAATCTTGACATGAAAATGAACTTGGAGGGTTGTATTGATAATTTTGATGGTTATAATTCGGTAACTTCATACGTCTTACAGTCGCAAATCAAATTTTCATAAACATACAACCAAACACTGGCCTGCAAATTGCCAAAAACGTAAGAAAATTAGAATTTCGCGGGCCAGATGTGAGCTTCCACCTTAATAGAAAGTTCGTCTCTGCATTTCGTCGAAGGAGTCAATATACAACGTCATAGTTCAACCGTTTTTATCATACGGATATACTCACGGAATCAAAATAACTGTATTTCTAAACACGGGAATACCTAATAAAAAAGTCTAGTCCGCATATTAGGTACAGTGCATAATTTATTACTAAAACTTGTTACATAAGCACTTATGCGGTGTGATCACTTGAGATAATCAAATCACTCCATTTAATTTGTCATTGAAGTGATTAATTCATTGGTTACGCTAGATTTTTTGATTAATGAGATAGAAGTTTTTTTTCTTAGTCTGTCTATTCATGTTGGGCTATATTAATTTGTATTGGTTGTTAATTTTTTTTTGTTAGCTACCAACTAGGTTCCTACTTAGAATGAAATATGATCGGAAAATGCGTATACAGGCTGTAGACCAACCATTCACACAAACGTAAACCAAGTATTCTGTACATCAAACTAAGTACCCCTATGCCAAAATTTTTGCTGGGAAACGACTTTTTTTTTGGGTCAAAAATCACATTTAACTGTAAAACAGCTGGGGTGTACTCATGTGGCTCGTAGGTGCACGATATAATCTGGAGGACCGATTTGCTCTGGTGGCCCTATTGTGTAATGATTTAATTTTTGCTTAATGGTCATGAAATTGCAACTGCATTGGGTCCTGGGTTCGACACAGGCAGGCAGTGTTATTGAGTATTTTCATTAGGAATTTCTCAGAAATATAGATATACTTACCTAACATCGTGCTTCGGAAATCACGTTATTATATTGGGTCTGCACCTGATCTGTCAGACTCTCACCGATCGTGTCGGATGCCATCTCATTGGAATGTTAGAAAATCGAGAGTTTGCCTTTGTCTGCAGAAAATAATAGCTCCTACGTTTTTAGTGCCTCTTTTCTGAGATTTCGACCATGGGAGATGTTCGAAAACCGTTAGGACGACTATTCATTATTATAACTTCGTAATTTCTAAGCGAGGCAACAACATCCGACATGAATACCGGGAAGCTCGCCAAGCTCGCGGTTTTCGTGCCGGATCCTGCATTTCATAGGTTAGCAATCCTCCTAACTCATCCGCCTTGCTAATCAAACTATCAAGTTACTTCTACGAAAAGTCGGTAACTTTAAAAACTCTTAACCTTGAACAATAGTAACATTTTTTGTGATCCTATTCGATGTGCATCGAGTACTTGGTTTTGTTTACACTTATTAGAATGACACCAGGAAAACTAATGAACCGAAATAGATAGGTACCTTCGTGGTAATAATAGGCACACCATGAGGTCTGCAGTTTTTTTGTGGTAGATCCTTGAACTCATGGCGTAAATAATTTGATCGTTGAGAATGTTAAGATTTTCTACGCTGTGTTCTACTGTACTGTAAGAAGTGAAAGGCAAATTTATGAAATTAGTCGATATTTTGTTACTTTTAGTCTTGTACTAATTTAGGTAGGCGAGTAGTATCCTCGCGTACAACCTACTTACCTACCGCAGTCTCAAAAGATGAAAGTCTATTTTGACCAGTGTGTACTGCCAGTAAAAACTTTATTATGGGACCGAAACGCTCTCAATAAGCCTCATCAGAAAGCTTAAAGTCACGCATAGGTCAATGGAAAGAGCAATGCTCGGAGTTTCCTTGCGTGATCGAATCAGAAATGAAGACATCCGCATGAGAACGTGGCTATTGGGGCCGAAAAGCTCTAGAGTGGAAATCGCGATCCGGAAGACGTTGCGTTGTAAGGCCTCCCACTAGGTGAAACGATGACCTGTGAAGGTTCGGAGATCAACTGGATTGGAGACCAAGGGGACTGGTCAATATGGCAACGCTTGGGGGAGGCCTATGTCTAGTAGTGGACATCTTTCCCTCTTTCGAGACGGCGTCCCATTCCCTCTCGCCCTGGACCATGACTTGCACCAGGGCCGGACGCGAGTGGTCGCCGCCGCTCGTGTTAGAGCCTCAATTAGTGTTTAGAACTGTGTGTTACTAAATGAACTGTGCTACTAAATTACACTCCTAAAAAAACCCGTACACATATTAGTACTTAGTCAAAAATCACAAAGAAACTAATCACGCGGAAGAAACGTGAAAAAATGCATTTGAAAAAACTGAACACCAGTTGAAACTGTAATTGCTTTTTTGTCTTAATATTATTAATTTATTCAATGTTTGTCTACTGCACTGCATCACACTACTTAATAGAGATATTGGTATTAACCATAACATACTTACATACATAGGTACAAGTATTTAGAATTATGGTCAGTATCGTAAATGATCGCATCAGTCAGCCACTCGGGTCAATCTTCAGGTTAAGCCACGCCCTTTACATACTGAGACAGTGTCCTCCGTGCCCCGGCTGTGATGTTTTAGATATTTGACAGTAATTTATAGGTAGATAGTGGGCCTTAACTTACCAAGGGGTATCGTATTACCCAGTAGGTATTCCTACTAGGAGCTTCTGATGGAGATCGAGAGTTTCTATGGGCAGCTGTTTATGTCAACCAGCAAACCCGTTAAGGATCTAGTTAAGTACACAAGAGCTAGACTGCCCCTACACTATACCGAAGATATCCCGGATGTCAGCCTGTACGAGATTAGGATGGCTCTGAAGCTCAAGAATAAGAAGGCACTGGGTGATGACGAAATTGCCGAACTCCTGAAGGCGGGTGGCAATCCGGTCCTTAAGGCCCTTTAGAAGCTGTTCGGTTCCGTCATACTCGAGGGAAAAACGCAGGAATGGTGCAGAAGTGTGGTAGCCTACTCTTCTTCAAGAAGGGCGACAATGCCTGGCTGAAGAATTATAGGCCCATCTCACTCGTGAGTCATGTCTACAAGCTGTTTTCAAGAGTCATTACGAATCGTCTCGCGCTCAGGTTTGAAGAATTTCAACCTCCCGAACAAGCCGGATTCCGAAAAGGGTTTAGCACAGTAGGCCACATACATACGCTGCCGCAGGTTATACAGAAGACCGAAGAGTATAATCTGCCTCTCTGTTTAGCGTTTGCGGACTACGAGAAATCCTTCGATTTGATCGAGACTTGGGCTGTACTACAGTCTCTCCAAAGGTGTCAAATCGACTACCGGTACATCGAGGTGTTGAATTGTTTGCACAAAACGCCACCATGTCAGTCCGAATTCAGGACCAGACTTCGGAACCTATCCTTCTGCAGCTCGCACCTCGAGACAGGGAGACATCATATCTCCGAAGCTGTTCACCGCTGTAATGCAGGATGTTTCCAAGGTTCTGGACTGGAGAGGACTAGGCATCGACATTAATGGCGAGTACGTCACTCACCTTCGGTTTGCCGACGATATTGTAGTCTTGGGTGAGACCATGGAGGACCTCAGTACAATGCTCGATGACCTCAGTAGAGCTTCCGAAAGAGTGGGTCTTAAAATGAACATGGACAAAACCAAGGTCATGTTAAATGACCATGTAACACCCACTCCTATCAAGATGAGAGGCTCTACACTTGAATTTGTAGACGATTATGTCTACCTGGGACAAACGGTCCAGTTAGGTATCGAATCCGACTCGGCTGGGCAGCGTTTGGGAAGCTGAGTAGTATCTTCTCGTCCAACTTACCAGTGTCTCAAGACGAAAATCCAGACCATTAGTATGACCAGTGTGTGTTGCTCGTGATTACATACGCGACCGGAACGTGGTCGCTCACAATGGGCCTCATCAGAAAGCTCAGATTTACCCAAAGGGCAATGGAGAGAGCTATGTTCGGAGTTTCCTTGCGTGATCGAATCAGAAACGAGGACATCCGCATGAGTACCAAGGTTACCGATATAGCCCGGAGAATTGCCAAACGTAAGTGGCAGTGGGCAGGGCACATTGCTCACAGAACGGATGACCGATGGGGCCGGAAAGTTCCGGAGTGGCGACCGCGAACCGGAAGACGTTGCGTTGGAAGGTATCCCACTAGATGACCTGGCTCCCACGATACAGGAGAAATTCCTAGTGTGTGGAAAAGTGTTTCAAACAAAAACAAAAAAACCTGGTTGTTCAGGTCATACAGGCATTCGCTCCACTGGTATTCAGCTGCATCCGGTTTGACTGAAAGCCGGCCTCAAGCTATGGACTCCACGTATAATATACCGTACATACTCGTACCTATGTATCTAGTTTTAGACAAGTAAACAAGGCCCTATATTAATGCTATATTGATAAAATGTGACCCTTATTGAACTATCAAAGCCAACAATAGATACAGCTGCTATCTCATCTCATTATATACCGATAGATGCTAATAGATAGATAAATGTATTTATTTTAGGTACTCTTTTACGCAACAATGTCAGAACGGATATACCTATACATATATACAATTATATGTAGATGATATTTAGCACTCAGATAGTTTATAACCTGGATGACATAGGATATTTTTTATCCCGGTAGTATATTTACTCACTTTGGTCCCGGCTTCGATTCCCGTGTTGGGCAAACTGTTATTAAGTTTTCCCATAAGGAATTTCTCGGTAGCAGCCGCGGAGTCTGGATTTATGACTGGTTCAAGACATAAGGCTCACCCCCTTTTCTTTTTTGGGGTGTTGGAACAAATCGCTCTTGGGTATAGCGAAACGGAGTGTCAGACTTCTACTGACTAAAAACCACCCATGTTCGTTCTTAGCCCTTTATGTCAAGGCCGCGGTATCTCTTACAGCTACCCGCAGCCCCGACGGGCTGCGCGCGCCCCCTTTAGATGAGACGGGCTTCTGTCGCGAATTCCGGCCAAGTGCATTTCGGACCACGCACAATGTAAGTAGGGTTCCGTGGTTGCCCATAAAAATAGTGAACTTACCTACCTGCCATAAAACAAACATACATTTGCAGTTTTAAGATCTGCCTCGTCGGGGTTGCAGGTAGTTCGAAAGACATATCGCGGCCTCGACACAAATGGCTATGAAGAACATGGGTATAGTTTCTAGTCAGTAAAAGTCTGACACTTCCTACTGCTCTGCCCAGAACGGGAGGAGAACGGGAGAGATGATTTCTCAACCTCCAAAAAAATTAAATACAACTTAATTGCCGAGGATATGACGCACCGAAGTCATGAGTGGTTTAGGAAAAATAAGGTTTTCCGAAAACTTTCTAACAAAATTAATTGACTTGACTCCTGAAAGTAGGTAGGTACCTATTTAAGATTTTTTATCAGAGGTACTTAAGATACAATCGGAAAACAATACACAACTTACCTCCATAGTCGGCTTTCAATCCCTGGTGCCAGACAAAACCCCGCAAAATATTCAGATCACTGAGTGCCGAAATAGCGCGCCCAAATGATGGGAAGTGACCGAAAGATGTTAGGATCCCACCTACAGTGGGGACTGAGTGCGAATGATTGCAGGATGATAGGGTACGCCGGATGATGCTCCGCTATCTATTTTATTAGGTGACGTCCCTACTTGAGGGATATGCACACTCGTCGAGAAATGTGTTGGTTGACAGCAAGTCTATGTGAATGTTTAATGTCCAATATTGGACTAGGCCTCGTGACTAAATACAGCCATATAATAACAACCGCACGGGTCAGTCTACAAGGTTAAACCGCGCTGGCGCTAGGTCGGTCTGTAGATGGGTGATCATCAATACATCACGAGATTCCTCCGTGACTCAATGGTTCCGACTGTTATTTTGTAGAACAAGAGTTACCGTCAGTGGACCGAAAGTCTGAAAACCAGTTGGCCCAAAGAAAAGGCCAGACAGATGATTAACTATAGTTTGTGTTATTTGACATGGACATTATTCTAATAGTTGATTAAAGTACTACCGATAGGAAACCGATAAGTGATAAGTACCAACTGAGATGTATTTGGGCAAAACCAGTCAAGCCAGAACTCTTTTTTGAAACAGTTAAGTACCTACCTAGTTAGGTACAGATAGGTACTCGTAAACTAGGTGAAAACAAAATTAACTGAATAATGATATAGGTATTTAGCTGTTTGTCAATGACTGTACCTACTGACTTAGATAATATTCATATCAGTAATGAAATGAATCATATACAGTGTGCATATTATTTATTGCATATGCAGATATATTTAGTTCCGCATTACGTCATCAGAAACCCTATAGTAGGTACCGTAATATGTTGTAGGTATCTTAAGTAGGGACCAACCTAGTCAATTACATAATTGAATTAGTCCAATAACATTGAGGAGTTGGTGACGATTACCTACATAATGTCTACTCGTGTAGTACCGTCTTACGCACCACAAGGGTGCTTAGGATGTCAGGTTCGGCACTCTGTTTGGCTGGAGAGCGGGCCAGAATCCAGTGGCGTCTCTAGCGCATGTAGCGCCCGTATGCAAATATAACCTTAGCGCCCCCTACTTCCTAGTAAGCACACGGTCAAAATGGAATGGGTATAAAGGACAAGTAACAGCACATCAAGATACAAGTCCGCCGGGGTGGCGTGAAAAAAGCTGCGTCATTCGCATGGCGCCGCTACGCTCTCACCAGCCACAGATGACACCAACACACAGGCAGGTGACGTGAGCCCACGCACCTGCCGCAGTCCAAGGCCCATGTAGGCCGCCCCAGACGAGAGGTGTCCGCAGTGACGGACACATGAGACACCTAGGGGAAAAGACGAAAGTCTAAAACCCAGACTGCGCGCCCCCTGGCGGGGTAAGCAGAGACTGCCATGCCTCAAGATACCACAAACTGTCAAACCCCAATCTGTGGCGTAGCGTGAGTTGTTGCCGCTGGGGGCCGACCCTTATTTGGCCGCCCCCCCTATTTTCATCATTACCCTACTGCGGCGAAGCCCAAAAGGAGGGTTATGTGTTTGGCGTGTATGTATGTATGTATGTCCGTTTCTTTGTTCCCTCATAACTCCTAAACAGATGAAGGGATTTGAATCGCCGCCCCCTAGGACCGCTGCGCCCGGGTGCAACGCACGACACCCTGCACTGTAGATAAAGACCTAAACCAAAACGATCGATATGTTACAGCAGGTACCTATTTTTGGTTTTAGGTCATGCCGTTTCCTCACGATGTTTTCATCATTTTGAACCCAAGTTCGAACCCATGAGTACAACTCAGGGCCGTGACTATCTGACCACCTCTCATCAGAAGTGCCCCTGCCGCCGGCTGTGTTGCCTCAGCCGCAAATAAGAAAACTGCATTTCATAACAAATGCATCGCCATCGCAAACATGCATGTTATGAAATGCAGTTTTCTTATTTGTGGCTTTTTTAGTGAGTTTAGACAGAAAAGATATACTTAATAGGAAAGTAGTAGGTAGACCATCATAACTTATTGAACATCATTGCCCAAATTGGAATAAATTGGCCTCGTCCTTGCACCAAATGTGCGCCACATACAATTTTCTTATTGTGGATCTATTATTATATTCTCGTGGTACCTACAAATTCTTTTTGTGGTGTACCCGGGTCTAGATGTGTTGCAAACAACACAGATACGAGTATGTCGCAGCAACAATACTGTGTAACTTTGTGTGCAACCAGAACCAGAGATACTTTTGATTTATACCTAATTTCTCATTTATAAAGGTTATGAGCAAAAACAATACCTACTTAGTTGTGTATTAATTTATTATGAACCCGTTCGAATGAATACGACACTTTTGCATGTCTTGCTGTTGCTAACAACACTGCATCACAAAATGTGGTCAGAAACTCAGAACCATGTTTCAAGCTCCACAAAAATATGTTCGCAAACAGTTGCGCCACTGTTGTTGGCAATGAAACACATATGCAGCAACATGTTTTCCTACAACACAGAACATGTTGCTGAAACAATGTTGTACAACATTGTTTTCCAACTTGGGCACCTACCTAATATCTTACTTTGCTACACTATGGGGTAAAAAAATACACATAAAACATCATACGAGTAATATTAGTATGATCTCTCTATATTCAGACAGGTATCGCCACTTGGTAGTCACCTTAGCGTGATAGAAATAGAACGCAAGCTTGCTGACGCAAGTCTTGCTGTATCGGTACGGTTTGGGGTGGTAGTGTGGCACAAAGTCGAGTGTTTCAGGCGTTTGCCTTGTGACCGGTGGTCGTGGGTTCGATTAGCACGGGAAGTTTACTTTGTCAAGTTGTTTCCAGTTTGACTAGGACATAGCAGGCTTGAATCACCTGATTGTCTGACAAATAGATAATTTCGTGCTTCGGAGGGCACGTATAAATCGGTGGTCCCGGCCACCAAATGGCGGTCGTCAAACCATGTCAGAGGCCCTTGAGGCGGTTTAGAAACTCTGACACTAGGGTGTGTGGGGTCGTTAGACCTTAATGCCCACACGCTAAAAAGATTGGGTAAAAACGCAAATAAAACAACATATCACTTTGAACTCTGTATTTTATATTCAGACAGGGTATCGCCACTTGGCAGTCACCTCAGCGTGATAGAAGTTGCACTCGAGCTTGTTGACGCAAGTCTTGCCGTAGCGGCACGGTTTGGGGTGGTAGTAGTGGCACAGCGGGTTCACGCATGCGGGGTAGAACTTGCACATGTTGGGGACCACTGTTGATATTGACTTGTAGTTGGCGACTGGGACCACGTGTGAGGCTGTGGAAATAAATGTAAGACTTTATTAAATGTCTTTGGCTTATATTTCAGCTAAACTTAAATAATACATGGTTCGAGCTATACTATAATCGAAGAACATCGCCATAACTAAGATCGATTTTTTTACAAATAGACATATATAACCCTGTAATCCACGAGGGGTTAGACAGAAGTATGCCTAATCTTACACCTACAGTTATGTTTAAATCCTATGTAAAAGGGGGTGAGCTTATTGCTATCAACCAAGCACAAAGCCAGACTCCGTCGCTGCTACTAACACTTTGCCCAAACCGGGAATCGAACCCTGGACCTCATGCACAGTAATCGCGCTTGCAAGACCAACAAGGCAGTCCTATAAAATCTCACTCAACACGTACGTGGAGAATTTCTAGCTAAATAGGGTATTATGCATACATTTACTTTTTTCTATTTTAGTACAAAATATTATTATTACTATTAAAATAATGACAACAAGCGATCTCTCTGCCTATCAGCAGTTTCAAATTAATGCTTATAACTTATATTTACACTAATATTATAAGAGGAAAGATTTGTTTGTTTGTAACGAAAAGGCTCCGAAACTACTGGACTGATTTGAAAAATTATTTCACCGTTGGGAAGCAACACTATCCCCGGGTGACATAAGCTACTTTTTATCCCTGTATTCCCACGGGAACGGGAACTACGCAGGTAAAACCGCGTGACAACCGCTAGTTTTTTATAAATATTTAAAATATAATTTCACTTTGCTATTTCTAACGTTAATACGCTTTGTTTAGAGGGATAAAACATGCATATGTCTAATAGGTTTACTGACAAAAAAAAATCTGTTTGGTCCGTCAGTTAGATGATCGAAAAATATTGGATAAGTATGTGTCTTTTGTTTTATCAAATTAATAAATATTGACGAAGATAAAACGCGTCAAAGATTATGAGTGGGGGCTTTTGACGTCACTGGCCGTTAAAAATGTACTGCAATGTGACGTCACACAAGTTTTCGAAAGACTGGATCGACTTCATTTTTTGTATGGGTGCGTGAAAAAAGAAAAAAATGTGTGTCCAATATTTTTTGAAAATCTATCTGACAGACTAATTAGATTTTTTTTCAACTATCCTATTACATCAACTAACTCACCAATGACAGGCGACGAAGGTGTAGTGGGCGGGGCCAGTGCGCCGGGTGCGTGCGAGTACACGCAGTTGCGGCGCGTGCACGACGCGGCGAACTTGCAGCGCGGGTGGGCGAACGCGCACGAGTTGCCGTAGCGACACGCCGGGAACGCGCGGCACCATACTAGCTTGCGTTCGGCTGCACTTACTGGAGGACAATGGAAAATTGATTTAGGTATAAAGGGTGTAAAAGTTCTTCACATCACTGTGTTAATTTTTTCGTTCTAGATCATGCCTGGTACCTGGGAACCTGGTTACGGAGATAGTAGGGGTCAATGTTCCTTATTTTTCACAGCTCTTTTTTAATTCAATTTTTCACATTAACTTTACTTAAATAAAAAAATAATATACAGGGTGTTTGGAAGGGAGCTGTACATACGCCTAGGGTAGAAACTAGGGATAGTCTGCTACCTACCCCCGCCCATTATATTGACCTTGGCCTCAAGGTTTTTTTTTAATTTATTATTATTTTTTATTTGACTTTTTGACTAAAACTACCTGTAGCTCAAAATCTATCCATGGGACCGGTCGGCTAATGGTCTTGTTTTAATCGTTAGAGTCTTAGGGTCCTGCAAAAAATTATTTTACACCAGAAAATTGTGGAGAAGAAAAGTTATGGGGCCTGAAGTACCGTAGTAAGGTAAAGAAATAATTTTAAATTAAAAAAAAACCTTGAGGCCAAGGTCAATATAATGGGCGGGGGTAGGTAGCAGACTATCCCTAGTTTCTACCCTAGGCGTATGTACAGCTCCCTTCCAAACACCCTGTATAAATATAGCAAAATGATTTAAATGAGTTTATTTTTAATATTAAATTAAAAATAAGCTCATTTCTAATTATTGACTATCTATACTAATATAATTAAGCTGAAGAGTTTGTTTGTTTGAACGCGATAAACTCAGGTACTTACTACTGGTTGGAATTGAAAAAATCTTTTTATGTTGGGTAGTCCATTTATCAAAGAAGGCTATATAACATCACGCTACAACCAAAAGGAGCGGAGCATAAATGATGCACAATGATGTTGAAAAAAGAAAAGAAGAAAATCCGACACCTGGAAAAACCGCGTGACGTCCGCTAGTCATTTATAATGGTGTTTCGAACAATCCTACCAATTTTCAGCTAGATGGGAATTAATGTAACCTTAGCCATATTTTTTGGTCTAATTTGACCTTACTAATATTGAAAAATGTCGTTTGATACACGTGGGCATTTGTTTCTTTAGTTCTCGAGTCGGTTGAGAATTCCGCCTCGAATGTAATAACCAACTGTACTATTTCGATGTCTTCAAAGTCCTACCTATAATTCTGTACCATCTTCATCTTAGAAAGTCAATCGTCTGAAGATGGCAGAGTGAGTAAGAACAATAATATGTTTAACAGTCACGCATTTAAAAGATTTCTAGTGTATGAAAGCATAGCAAGGAAATGAATAACATGGCAAATATTTTTGTTCGTGCTGACACGTAAATGTTGTACCTGTTTTAATGCTCTCATAAACAATAACGATCTATACGACGCAGTTTTTAGTGATATACCATTTTGCACCTTATTGCTTTTGAGATAAGGTAGAAAATCATCAGATCGGTACGTATACAATTTTATTAACGATCACGTTAGTCGTAAAACCTTCCTTTGCTATAGAAATCAATATGGTGTCATTCATTAGATAAAATTTAACGTTTATTTTTGCATAAAACCTATTATTTGTATGTAAATATAGGTTGCTGTTAAAATATTTTAAAGAAATAAAGGTACTTACAAGGCGGTACAGAATCATATTTGTGAGTATTAGTGACAGTTGCCACAGTCACATGTTGATCACTGCTCGCACTCATGGTCCTCTCCCTCACTCTTTCCGGCTCTTTTTCCTCTCTCTTTTTATTCTTATCAACATCAAACACTATAGGAGACGCCCTCTTCTTTTTCGACGGACCTGCATCTAGACTAAGAACCTCAGTACATTTCCTCTTTTCCGGTTTTGTATCTATCTTTTTGATAATAACTTGAGTATCTGAGTCCTCACTTGTGTTACTTAGGCGTTTCTTCTGTGGAGGTTCTATTAACTTTTCTTTTTCTACCGGTTTCTCTTCAGGTACTGGTTCTTTTTCTGGTGTTTTTGATTTAGTCTGGTCTGCCTTTTTGAGTTCATCTTCTTCACTGAGAAGGCCTTCGGTGAGGAGTTTCTTGGCTAGGAACGCATTGGGGTGGTAGCCGTCCATTGTGACTATGAATTGAGTGTTCTTGTCTTTGTCTGCTGACGGGTTGTGGATGTTGCTGGAGTAATATAAATTTTAGTTATTCAATAGCTGATTCCCAACTTTATTGGTAAGGCGTTAGGTTCAAGGTTAATTGGGAGGAAAAAATCGGTTTCGGGAAGCTTGATGTGTTGACGTCTAAGTAGTCTATTCAGTCACCATGAATGGACAGTGTGAAATAGAGGTTGAGGGAAGGAGCTGTCTGAGGCGATGCCGAGTAATAGGGAAGTACCAGGGTAGGAGAATCTAATCAGGAAACTGGTTTAGCAATTCATACGACTAGTTTAAATGCAACAAATTGAAAAAGTTGCAGACTTTTATTAACCGATAATTTGTAAGCTCGATGTAAACCTGTTCGCAAATAACAATCGATATTCGTATAGATTATTTAATGAGTAGGAAGCGAAATATGTAAGTGTGAATGTGTGTGTGTGTGGCTAGTTTTTATGTGTGTAACTTACATAGTCTCAATGATGAGCGTGTCATCTTTCCTGCTGGCTGTTCTGCCCTCGTTCCGGCGGGATGGCGTGTACTCATTGTTGATGATCTTCTTTGTGATCGACGCCGGTATGTACTCGTCCCTGTCTAAGTCACTGGCCACTCTGGACAGAAGGAGAAAAAAGAGATTATGACATAACATAAAATCAGGCCTGTAATCCCTGAAGACTTAGGTGGAGGTGTACCAATTGGTACACCGACATTTCGAGACTCAGGCCTCCTCTCTAGGAGAGGGATGGGCTATAATCCACCACACGGGCCCAGTGTGGATTGGTAGATGGCACATAACAAGATATGGCGGTTTCCTCACGATTTTTTCTTTTACCGTTTTGAGAGCAGTGGTGATGAAATAAATTACACAAAGTAATGTAATGTTTGTAAGTCGGGGCCGCAACTACTGGGCCACCACTGCACTCAACTCAACATGTTATCTGCACCTCGTCTTGGAAGAGGACTTTTGGCCTCAGGGGGTGGTGTTGTGGTCAAAGCAGTGATGCTGGCGAAGGAGGTGGCGGAACGCGAGAGGGCGAGAACCTCTCGTCCCAGCCGCCGCGGGAGGCGCTCCGGGCGTCGGGGGTCCCGCGATGACCTCCGGCCACCGTAGACGCGGGCCTGTGGACGGTGAGTGATGGGCTAACTCGCCGTCCGTCCGTCTCACGACGAAAACAGGCCGTGTCGACGGCGCGTTCGTGTTCCACGCGCGCCTCAAAGAGATGTCAGCAACATGGGAGGGGCCCGAAAGGGCCGACGCCTGTCGGGGCCGCGGGTAGTCCAACGGTTATCGCGGCCTCGACATAGAGGGCGAAGAAGGAACATGGGTGGTTTTTAGTCAGTAGAAGTCTGACACTCCCTTTCGCTCTGCCCAAGAGCGGGAGGGGTTATTCGATGATTTTACACCCACCAAAAAAAAAAAAAAAAAAAAAGGGGGTGGTGTTCCGTGGCAGCCTCGAGCGAGTGCCACATGAGTTTTAGTTTACTAACACAAGCTGTTTTATGCCATATGTATGTAAGTCTGTAAGGTATTTAAAAATGGGACAAAGTTACCTGAAAATAAATAAAATTAAATGTTATGTTGAAATTATATAAAATCGAGCTTACTTAGAGCCATTATCATCATCGCTGTCCATATCTCCGAGACTGATGCTGTCTCCTCTGTCCGTCTCCTGCGAGTTATCAGCAGGCACCTGTATGACAATCTTCTGTACGTCCACACAGCGCCGCATCGGGAGTACGAGAGCGCGTTTGATTTGGGGCTCCGGTTCACTTCTAGTTGGTGGGGCCTGGGAGACAGGTAGATTACTGTTAAGGGTGTAAAAGTACCCTTAACGCAAACGAAGGGCACTTGGTTCTAGACCATACCTGGGAACCGCCTAGTTACGGAGGTATTGGGAGTCAAAATTCCAAATTTTGCACAGCTGTTTTTGTAAATACTAGTTTTTGAGGTTATAACTTTACTAAAATTACCTCCATGACCCGTTTACTATTCAAAGCATCCAATAGTACAATGTTTTAGGAGTGCTACTTTGAGTTTTACCGTAGAATGTGATTTTTTACCCCTTAAAAAAAGTCGTTTCAAAGCAAAAATTGTTGCGTAGGGGTACTTAGTTTGATGTGCAGAATGCTTGGTTGACGTATGTGTGAAGGGTTAATTTACACATAAATCATAAATCATTTAATCATTTGTTAACACAGGTACAATAGATAGTTGTTATAAAAAAATTACAAGCTCGCCATGTTATACCCGGAGGTGTACAAATATTTATAGAGGTCATTGACATCAGACACCCTGTATTAACACACACACACATAACATAATCACGCCTGTAATACTCGAACGGTTAGCGAGAGGTGTATCATAAAGCACATTCGAATTTCGACAGTTATAGGCGCGGGCCCGTGAACCAGGCACAAATCCACCACTCTGAAATTCCTGGTGGAAAAACCGAACCTAACCCAGGAATCCAACGTACGACATCATGCGTAGCAGTTGCTACGAAGCTTGGGGACAGCCAATGTGTAGCAATAGACCGCATTCGGTTTAAGAAGAAAACGCGTCGCGTCGTGTTCCTTTACGTACCACATGACATGGACGGTTCTCTAGCACAGTCCAGAACATTCCAGAACGTTCCTAGCAATAATACTTACATTGAGCAAGCTCTTGTGAGCATCGGCGACGGCTCTAAGCAGAAGACTGTTGGCGGGCGTGGCTACACGTGGTCGTGGCCTTACCCGCACCACGCTCGCGCAAGTCGAACGGCTTGGCCGATTCTCGAGCACTGACACTCTGGAATAAGGTTTCATCTTTAAAAAGAAAGAAAAGGCAGTTGGAAGTTTAACGTGGGGCTTCGATTAATTGACATTGTATTTCTGCTTTGTTGACATTGTATTTCTGATTTGTTGACATTGTATTTCTGATTTGTTGACATTGTATTGTATTTCTGATTTGTTGGCATTGTATTTATTAGTATTTTCACTATTGTTTTTTATACTTATTTTATTTTTAAATGCTCTACTACTAACTGTTCAATGGATTTGTATATAATATCTCGTAACGTGTAATTTTAATATAGGAAAACCTGAAATAAATGGAATCTGTTTATTTATTTCAACAGTATGTATATAGTCAAACCAGGGTACACATAAAGCTATACATTTCCAGTATAACATGGCCACGCTATGTATAGATTTCCAATACAATGAGTAATTTGCATAAAATGGTTATGTATAGCTTGATTAGCCATCATGCGTACCATTGACACCTAAAAAATAAGAAGTTAGGCACAGACAGCGAAATATAAGTTGGCATTAAAACTCTGTAGTGTGTGTGAGTGTCGAATAGAATAGAATATTTTTTGTGTTGTCCATAAAAGTAATACTTAATCTTATTAGAATTTTCTTAATTTGAATATTTCATTTTGTAGGCTTGACCATTTCGGGATATCAATAACGCTAACGAAAAAAAAAAAAATTAGTCCGTCAGATAAATTTCCAAAAGAATATTGGTCACGTATTTTCTCTTTTTTCATGTAAACAAACAATGAAGACGATACATTGCTTTGAAAACTCGTGTGAAGTCATATTCTAAGACATTATGCATGTCATTTTTACCGGTTAGTGACGTCACAAACCCCCACTCAAATCTTTGAAGCGTTTTATCTTCGTCAATTTTTATTGATTTGACAAAACAAAAAATACGTATCCAATATTTTTAATAATCTAACAGACGGACTAATTAGAATTATTTTTTTTCTAGTCGGTAAACATCCCTATTCATTATTCAATCATGCCATGCAAAAAGGATTACAACTCAGGTGACATAAGGTTTAAATTCTTCTAGAACTTTGGATTGACTCACCTCGACGTAAGCTTTTTTGGGACCGGCTCTGATATGTCAGACACATTATCATCGGAAACAGAACTCCTCTTCGAAGATTCCGGGGGATCTCCAAGCCGACTCTTGGCTGACTTAGACTGAGGCCAAAAGTCTGGCTCTCTTTCAGGTGTAAACCTAAAAATAAATGAGTTAATAATAGCACTAAGGAGGTTTAATTAAGGCCTAAGATATTTATAAAAAAATAATATATAAATACATGGCGGAATATTTAGAAGGGGTAGGACTCTGTCACCAGGTCAGTTACTAACCACAAGATAAATAAAGGAGATCGGGTAGTAATGGCCTTAACCATTGTAGCTACAAGAAATAGGGTAGCTGATAGATTTCCAAAAAATATTGGACACATATTATTTTTTCTTTTTTCATGTAAACAAACAATGAAGACGATACAGTGCTTTGAAAACTCGAGTGACGTCACAGCCCCCCACTCAAATCTTTGACGCGTTTTTTCTTTGTCTATTTTTTATTGATTTGATAAAACAAAAATACGTATCCAATATTTTTCGATAATCTTACAGACGGACTAATTAGAATCATATTTTTTAAAGTCAGTAAACATCCCTATTGGTCTTAGGAGAGTTTTTGAGAAAATTTGATAAGCATTTTGAAAAGTGTAGACAAGAAAAAGTGGTAAATATTTACAAAAAAATCCATCCGGCTACAGTTCAATTTAGAATCTTCTTGAAATTGCTTAAAAACCTTATTTATTTATTTTTTAAATATCAAATCCAAACCTCATACACATCAAATTTTTAAATAACCAGACCAACTTAAATAAACTAAAACATAAACATAGGTAAATAAAATTGAGCTCGTATTTATTCTTACTACCTCAAATTTTTATATTTAACAACCTTTCGGGACTCTCTGTCCACCTTTTTGATTCCTTTTCCTTAACTTCAGAACCCTTTTTGGGGTCCTCACGGATCCCTAGTCGGTCTCTCACAGGCCTTTTAGGGAGTTTGAGTTCTATTTGAGGTAAAGTCTCTATGAGATCTTTTGGGGGTTCTTTAGGTACTTCTATGGGTTTAGGAGGGGGTGGCGGCGGGATTGGCGAGATTACTCGCTCTATTGGTGGTGTCACCGTTCGGACCACCGGCGCCTGTTCAGATAATTCCTGAAATATAAAATTACATTTTTAGTAGTAAGATTACAAGACCAGCAATCTATAATCGATATATAATCATTTCTATTCTATCCTCCACGAAATAAAACTAGGATAAACAGGTCAAAGCTCATTTAGAAGCGAATAAATGTAGGCATGCGGACTTCTTACGTTAGCCAATGACCTCTCTAAGTGCCAAAGAGAGATACAATTACAGAAAAATACTGATACTGTGTAGGTACACGTAAATATGGTTTCAATATAATACACCAGTATGTTAGAATAGAAAAAAAAACACACCTGAAACACATCTTCAGCAAAATCATTCATCAATTCCTCAGCTTCAGTCCTAATATTCAAAAAGTCTTCGTCATCCGACATAGAATCTAATTGCTCCGCCAATTTCTGCTTTAACCCCTGTATTTTAGCTTCAATTTGGTTTATTTCGTTTATCTGATCCTCTTTTGGGGCACCTGTGGATGATACACTAGCTCTTTCAGGCTCTTCATCCACTATTTCTACATCTATCTCAGGCGCAGGTTGCGTCGAAATGGTAGCTGGGTCAATTATAGGTAGAATTGGTCTTTTTAGTTCTACCACAACTGGTTTCTTTTCAGGCTTTATTTCTTCTTGAGCTGCTTCCAGGGTTATTCCATGGTTCTTTAATATCTGCCCAGCAAAAACATCTGTGATCGAAGGTTCAGAATCCTTCTCCATATTCATCAACAAAGGAGGGATATTAGGACGAATCATGTCGTGGTGTTTACTCTTTCTTTTTAATTTGTGAATTTTCTTATCGTCTTTTTTAAGCTTTTCCTTGTCCTTTTTCTTTGCCTTCTTTAAATCACTCTTCTTCTGCTTATCTTTTGTTTTCTTTTCTTTACTTTTTCGCTCTTTAGAACCGGATCTTTCTTTGCTTTTTTCGAGTTCTGCCGTTTCTGTAAATTAACTCTATAATTGAAATTTTATTCTATTATATTTATGCCCGAGCAGTGGTGGCCCAGTGGTGGTGGCTCCGACTTACGAACAGTTGGTCGTGGGTCCGAACCCAGGCAGGCGCATTACTTTGTGTAATTTATTTTATCACCACTGCTCTCAAAACGGTGAAGGGAAACATCGTGAGGTAACCGGCATTTCTTAGAACCAAAAATTCGAAGATATGTGACATCTACCAATCCGCATTGGGCCTGAGTTTGGTCTTCTTCTTTCCTAATTCTTGGAGCTCAGTAGACTGCCATAGATTATCATCGTTCATACAGGCTACACTACAGGCCTTAGTCTTGTAACCACATTCATTCTCAAAACTTTCCTTACAACATTACCTTCATTCCTTCGCAACACACGGCCATACCAAGACAACTGATTTCTCATAACTTTCCTATCATTTGGACCACTTTCAGACTGCCTTCTGCTTATAATACTTACTTAAGGGAGTAGCTACTGTCACCTCCTGCAACTTCTTCAATACTTGGTGAAGCCAGTTGACAAACAACTCGGTGTTATCACCAAGAAACAATTGAAGGTCATCTTCCATCTGCGCGCGTGTCCGTTTGTTTGCGACCATCACCATGACATAGTCAGGCAGTTCATCATCTGTGAAACAAAAATGTAGTGGGCATGAGGGTTTGATACCCAAAAAATATAAAAAAATTGGGTTTTTCAAACAGGAATTTCTCAGTAGCAGCCACGTCTGGATTTGTGCCCAGTTGATGGGAATAGGTTTGCCCCTTATTACATTTGACTTGAAACATAGCGGCAACATGACGGCACAGTTGGCGCAGTGGCTCAAGCAGTTGACAGCTGTGGTTCAATCCACGTGTCGCGAGTTCAATCCACGCACGGAACAAATATTTGTATGGCCTACTACAGATACTTGTTTCAGGTCTGAGTATTTTTGTATGTGAGTTTAAATGTTTGTGAATGCACACAGGAGAAATTCCTAGTATGGGGCGTTTTTTTTAAATCTGACAAAATGGGGGTGTTCTATTTTTTTGCACCTCTGCCTATGGAGCGGATTTCATCGCAGGGCTTGATTAACTCGAAAACTGGTGTGGCAAGTTTTACTATAATAAGCAATGTGAGAAGACATTGTTTACCTAGATTGACAAATGGGGTATTTTTAATCACGGTAGTACGTTCCCGTGGGATATTTTTCGACATCCACGCGGGCGAAGCCGCGGGCAAAAGCTAGTCAAATAATATTTCTATCCGTACGCAAAATACGCGCTTTGGACGTGGAGTTGCGGACACCAGTCTACATACAATATAATACACCAACTTTGGGATGGTACTGGTAAATAAATAGGTAATTACATCAACCAATGAGTTTTTATAGAACACATTACATTATCACACCTTAATGTATTATTCCCAAATGATGTTTTTGAACATTTGAAGCACATAAAAATGTATCGTGGTATTTGGCAGAATAATGCGTTCTCACAGACAAAACCAAAAGAGACTTAAAAAAAAAAAAATTGCAAGATACAGCAGTGAATGATCACGAAAAATATGGCCAAAGGACTCGAATCACCAAGAAGTATCACAGAATCGTAACCACGTTTTGTTTACATTTACGAGTACTCTAACTATATCCTAAGCTGCATTGTGATATTGGGCCTGTGGACAGTGAGTAATAGGTTAGCTTGCCGCCCAGAAGGGGTCCGCAAGGGGCGTAGCCTGCCAGGGCTGCGGGACTGCTCGAAAGAGATACCGCTCAACAGAACACAAAGGGCTATGTGCATGGGTGGGTTTTAGTCAGTACAAGTCTGACACTCCCCTCCTATAAAAATATTGTATTTAGAGAGTAATCTTGTATGTCATAAATTGAACCATAAATCATTATCAAATGATTTAAGGTTCATTATTGTAGCGTTTGCACCATGACTGATTAATAGTGATTAAACTTCAGTCATGGAGAAAACACAAAAAAAAATATTGTTACAATGATTTGCAATGAATGTTTCAATTTAGTAGAGCTATTAACATTGTATCTAAGTTTAGTACCCAAATCAAATTATAAGTAATTGAATTACTTGATCTTAGGTTTCTACTATGCTAACTTTGATGTTTGCTTTTTGCTGATTTGGTAAATCTACCCAAACCAACTAAAGCTACCTTCCCTGAGACCACTGATCCACTGCTTGCCTCACACTAAACATAATCATTAAGATAAGTCCATTGAACGGAAACTGAAAATACAAATTCTAAAAATGGCAATTTCAGAAAATTTCGCCATTTATTTAGGTTTTTGAGAAACTAGGTTTTTATTAAAATTACTAATCAATTGGTGCAGCTTAACCTACAGCATATTCACAATTTAGTTAAACACAAGCTTTTAGAAAAAGAGATCTAAATACATCATTAGATATTACAAAAAAAAGCAACACACATATCTGAAATACCTATTCTTACTTATGGAAGTCAGAAAATGTGGAGGAGATTGTGGCTTAGTAATAATTGCCACTTGGGTTGATCTTTAGGATAAGCCGCTCTTGCCTAGGTTTGTCTGTGGATGAAAGACCACCCATTACATACCAAATTTCCTCCGTGTCTCAGAAAGCACGTTAAGCTCTTGGTTCCGGCTGCCAAATAAAGATCTTTGGTAGTTGTTAAAGTAAGTCAGTGACCTGAAAGTCTGACAACTAGTCTTACCAAAGGGTATCGTATTACCCAGTATTAACTGGGTTGTGGAGGTCAGATAGGCAGTCCATGCAAAATACTGGTATTCAGCAGCAATTAGTTAGACTTTAAGCCAACCCCGAAATAGTTCAGAAAGGCTAGGCAGATGTTGGAAGTCACAATATGTGAACTTCAGAAACATCTTGAGAAAACCTGATTATTTCGATTAGAAAAAAGTCGTAAATAATTGGGATGGAACTTTATCTATGGTTTAAATATGAATCATCACCAATGATGCTAATTATCGATTTTAAAAAAATATACTTTTACCCATACTGTGGCTTATAGCGGAGTCGCAAGCCAACTTAGTACTTATTAGGTAAATATCAAAGGAATGAAAACATTCAGCTATAATAATGTAAAACCATACCTACTCAGCTTTATTACTTACACATAATTAAAATTTTTGGGTATAAGTAGAAAGTTGTTTTACTTACCAACATAGCATCCTAATTCTGTCAGCTTGGCCTTGATGGCCGACTGAAAGTAAAATATTTTTAATCAAAAGAGAATTCATGTCATTTTAATCAACAAATGCGGAACAAGCTCATTCCTGAAAGTATCACTCATATTTACGGCATTTTACAAATCGTCTTTACATGATTTGTAAAATGCCGCAATGCAATGCAAAATTACATAAATATTAAACAAATTAATCAACAGTTCTCCATAATACCAATTTAAGGTTAAATATTGATATATTTTCGGCTATTTACCCGCATTTTTTGACCAATTTCGCTGCCGACGACATCCATTTTTTATTCGTATTTTAGTCACACTACACTAAATTAATCAAATGCACACCACTAGGACTATTTGTTTACTTTAAATAACACTTATTATAAATAGATTTTGTTGTATTCCATATTTATAACTAAATAAGGCATAAATAATTATAAATTGCAGGATTTACGCTAGAACATAAATTTTTAGTTTTTGACATTTCTCTTGACGTTTGTCAATTTTGTTTGACATTCGAAAAGTTCCTTTCTACGAGACGCAACTTGCGTCGATACTCTTGCGCCATCACATCTTCCAAGCTCTTCGTGTTGTGCTGGTGCTGCCGCTGCGGCTGCAGAGAACCTCAAGCGGCGTAAATATAGTAACCTTTGTGGAAACTATATTTTCGAGTCGTTTGGGGTTGAAACTCTAGGGCCGTGGGGTCCTAGTGCCCAGTCTTTTTAAGGATATTTCCAAACGCCTTGTTGACGCTTCCTCTGACCCAAGGGCTGGCTTTTTCTTTGGCCAGAGGCTAAGTGTTGCCATACAACGCGGCAACGCTGCCAGTCTCTTGGGCACTTTACCTGCTGACAGCGTTGAGGAGGAGTTTTTCGATGCCCTTTTATAGTTAGTTTGTTTTTAGGTTAGTTTAGTTTATATATTTAGTATAGTCTCATATCTCAAAACAAAATAAATAAACTTTCTACGTAGCTATGACGTTGTTGAATGTATTTTAACGGGAAGCATTTTTTGGTGCGGCAACGGTAGTGTTTTAGAAATTAGGGCAAAAAAAATGTAAACAAAGTCGACGCCTTTCGATACCCGCATCATAATAATGGCTCAATTACCCGAGTCTATAGCTACATTTTAAACGTTTACCGCATACACCGTGCCTTTGGCACACTAACCTAAATTCTTTGCAGAGGAATAGTAATGCTCTTTGTTTTATGATCGCCACTAATGTAAGTATTACTTCCTATGTCTATTTAATCGAAATATCAACAGACTGATGGTAGTTCTATATGTACTGTTTTATCATCAAATGACTCCTCTCGTTCTGCAGGGCTATTGCGTATCTTATAAATGACAGTGGCTATCATACAGGGTGTAAATTAACCCTTCACACATACGTCAACCAAGCATTCTGTAAGTACATCAACTAAGCACCCCTACGCAAAAATTTTTGATGGGAAACTTTTTTTTTTGGGCCAAAAATCATATTTTACGGTAAAACTCAATGTAGCACTCTTAGAACATTGTGCTAGTAGATGCTTTGAATAGTAAACAGGTCATGGAGATAAGTACTTAAAGTTATAACCTGAAAAGCTAGTATTTACAAAAACAGCTGTGCAAAATTTGGAACTTTGACCCCCAATATCTCCGTAATTAACGAGTTCCCAGGTATGGTCTAGAACCAAAAAACCAATCGCAGTGGTGGGGAGAACATATGCTCTTCGTTTGCGTTACGGGTTCTTTTACACCCTTTGCCTATAGTGTCCATCATCCATCAATTAACTGACAAGCGGTTCCATTTTGTATTAAACCATAACCAATTAGACAGTTAATCCATGGACAAAAAGATAGCCACTAACATTTAAAACATACGCAATAGCCCTGCTGGGCAGAGTGGTAGGGAGTGTCAGACTTCTACTGACTAAAAACTACCCATGTTCCTTCTTAGCCCTCTATGTCGAGGCCGCGATAACTAGTGTACAACCCGCGACGGGCTATTAGGTTAAGCCTTAAGCTAAGGTTAGGCCAAACGAATGAAATTATGTGAGTCGTGAGTTGCAGAATTTCGGTCGCATAAATTGTGTGTATTGTGTTCAGACAACTCATTTTACGTCACCGTGTGAATTAAATAGGACTTTTGTATGAAACCTATTGAAGTCAAGTCACGAGAGACTCACGACTTAAAAAAAATACGCTCGTTTGGCCTCACCGCTTATATGAGTTATTATTTTTTCAAGTACCGAGCATCATGCAGTTCGGGGAACACTTAATTAAATTCGTAATGTCATATTTGGAACATCATGCAATAAATAACTTGTTTATTTTTTAATTACAGACAAAAGCTCTGCTTGACCTCGTGGAGTAGTCTTCGTCCCGGACAGTAATGAGGATGAAAATATTATTATGTCAGATGATGATGATTATCTAATTCTTAAGCCGAGTATAGAGAACCAATTATTGGGAATGACATGAAAGGAAAAAGACGACGCGACGGCGACGCCTAGACATCATGCTTCCAATCGATGTAGACGTGGATGGGTTTGACCACTGGCCCGAGTGGAAATCCGATCGACAAAGGTGTAAGATAGTATAAGATGTAATCTAAAATCCCAAAAATGTTGCCAAAACTATGAATGTTATGCTTGCCTAAACAAAAAACGCAATAGGGTATTTCACTAAAAAAATCTAATTAGTCCGTCTGTTAGATAATCAAAAATATTGGATACGCGTTTTTTTGTTTCATCAAATTAATACAAATTGACGAAAATAAAACGTGTCAAAGATCATGAGTGGGGGGCTTGTGACGTCACTTTGTGAGTAAAACCGTACTAACCTTGTGACGTCACACGACTTTTCGAAGCACTGTATCGTCTTCAACTTTTGTTTACGTGAAAAAAGAAAAATACGTGCCCATTATTTTTTGGAAATCTATCTAACGGACTAATTCGATTTTGTTTGGTGAAATACCCTATTGTTTCAAGTACCTAACTCTTTGCTTAGATTTAAAAAAGTAGGTACTTACCGTTTGTTTTGACGGAGCATCTTGATAAACCATGCGATTTACATTACATTACCGCACAAGTACGTAATGAGATACATTACGATATTGAAATTGGTGAAATAAGAGACCCTTTACGAGCAAATGTGTTATAAAATATAATAAATAAACATTTAATTCTTTAATTTAATTAGTTTGACAACACATTACAACCATTAATATCTGTAACAAAAACAAAAATATTCGTTTACTTTAATAATAAGGCTGTTTTGTGCCTATGCCTGAAAAAAAAGCGCGAACGCGCGCGCATCCCTTATTTGTTATGAAGTAATAATCAATTTTACTTATTGCTCAATTTTTCTTTTAAAGATTGATTCGTTTAAGAAAGTACGAGTTTTATTTATTTCCTCGCAAATATGTTATAAAACGTCGTATGACATACCTACGTGCGCTTTGATAATTACAGCCTCTGCTTTCTTTTAGCCCTCGCCTACGGCTCCGGCAAGCAATATCGCCTCGGCTGTAATTTTCAACTTACCGCACTTATATCATAATGTAGGTACTATTTTGAAGGAGTCCAGGGTATGCTATCGGTTGAGAAAACGTATGAAACTTAGGAGGAAAAGGTTAAATTAAACAATTCAGTATAAATCATTGTATCAGATGTATATTTTTCCAACAACCTTTTGATATTTTGAATACATACAATAATAATAACAAAATAATAAATTACGAATCAAACAGTTATTTACATAATAATTTATTACAAATTGATTTTCGAGAAATCCACTATGTAGCTACATAATATGGCATAATTATTGGTAAATTACATACATTGTTCTAACTTATTTTATACAAAATACTGTTTATTCTTAAAAAATAAAATATTACGTAATTTGGTCGTGGAATAAAATGCCTATGTTTAATTTTATTTAATTAAAACTTCATACATCTTTGGCCGCGAAATTACATGGAATGTAGTTCTCTAGCGCTAAATAATAAAAAATCGGCACTTTTTTATGTAAAACGTGCTTTATTTTGCCAGTTTCTTTCAAATTATTCTTAAAAATTACGGAATGTTGGTCTCATAAAACAGAAGTGTGCCTAGTTTTTAATTGCAGTATGCAGTAGCCTTGTACAGGCCTATAACGACAAAATTGTTATTTAAAAATTTCGCACATTACTGAGCCATTTATGCGTACAATTTATTATTAAATATACTAGTAGCACTGCATTATATTGATAGCACACAACCTCTTAGCAAGAACAGAGTAGTCTTTACTGTTCCTTACTTATCTCTAAACTAACTAACTTTAGAAAACAAGAGTATTTTGGAAGACAGAAACCTATCCTAAAATGTTCCACTAGAAGTCAACTTATTTACATTGTAATATTATGTCGATTATAGCTTATTTGTCGCTCATTATAGGACGGATATTGAGTGATATTAAGTATATTTTTAACTTATTATTTAAAAATTCTGGACATAAATATAAAAGAGAGCATGTTTCCATGCAGCTTTAAAACATTGATCGAGCCAAAACTGGATAACGTTGTCGACCAATGCTTTAAAATCTTTCAAATCCATAATTTACAATTAACGTGCTATTTAAACCTCAAAGAACATAATTCTGATAAATATACACCTACTATAATATCAATAACTGAATACTGGTAGTGCTAAGCAATTAAATTCATATAAAATGCAATAAAAATATTTGGTATAAGTCTTGCAATATCTTTGGTACCACGTCATATCAATGAGCGACAAGTCGCTATACATTGGTTTGCTTATCATTTCGTAAGCCCTCAATATGGAATCGAGTAACTTTGGGCCCTAGGCTTAGCTGGGAACCCATCCTCGGAGGTCTGGCCGGGGGACCCATAGATTTTGAACCAATACTGTGTTGCGACCCCATCATTTGAGGTCGAATATGTTCAGACTTAACGTCAATACTTGGTTGTGATCCTAATTGCTGTTCAGAGAGTCTTTTTCCAATTTTGGGCCCAAAGCTAACAGTTTCAGTGGCTGGCCCGATGGCTGGAGGGGGGCCGGCGCTGTGAGAGCTGGGGGACCTGGGGCTTATCTTCCGCCAGGGCCGGCAGGGGCCAGGGTGGCCCGAGGGTCGACTCTCGACTCCCCCAGTGACACTTGGCTGAGCGCCGTTTGCGTGTTGTTGTAGCTGTACCCGTGACGCTCGTTCCATTTCTCTAAAAAGAATAAATGACTAGTTAATTGTTGAATAAGGTTTAGCACAGAGTTCGCCAAGCTGTAGAGTTCGAGGAAAGTCGGCTGAAGATGAGTTAACGTGAATGTTATGAAAAGTGAATTTCTGTGATTGTGATGCTGATAAAATGTCGCTATTTTTGGAGATATGTGCACAAGTTAACAAATAAGTTTATTTCCACATGCAATTAATGAGACTATGAATGTGATACAAGGCGCTGCATGGTAAACGTTTGGCTATAACCACATCATTTTTACAAGTCCCATTTAACGATTTACGAAAATATGTCTACAGAGCTTTACCACTAAACATTAGCCATAGAATACGAAATAAACGTATTTTTAAAAACACAATAAGTCAGAAAAAACCAACAAAACAAGTCCAAAACACCAAAGCCCGGAAACCGTCACCGTTGCCAATAGCGCGTTGCATCGAATGATACCTTCACGGTCTGATATATGAGGCGAGAGCCGACGTGCGTTCCGATTTCCTGACGGCTTGGCATGCGACCGGCGAGGAGGGATACGCACCGCTGGTGAGGCCCGACAGTCTGGCCAGGGGGCAGCACAGGGCTGCCGCGTATGCCGCACGGTACTGAGCGTTCATTATCACGTAGATGATCGGGTTTACGCATGCGCTCGCGTACAGGAGAAGGTAGCCCATGATGTGGAATACTGCAATAAAGAAATAAAAACAAGATATTTATAACGCAGCCAGATATCATCAACTCAGCATCGCGATTCCCTACTGAATGAATTCAAGTCCGTCCCAAGGTTGGCATATAACCTGGCGCAATCGCGTTGCAAAAGTTGTTAGTCAATCTAGGTGGAGACGTACTACGCTACGCTTGTCATGCTCCTCTTAAGAAGTTCCTTGATTCGTCCATTGGCCATCGGTTCTTTGAAACACATGGTGGAAGCACTGTCTCTTCACTTGTCTAACTTTGTAAGATAAGACGAACTACACTAGTTCTTGCAGGGTTCAGAACCTCTTACTGTTTCAATAGTACAGACCAATGTTGTACACACCGTCTGGAGTCTGGTTATCAATATTTTGGTTATTTACAGAAGCAGTTTCTACTTACCAGGGTAATGCACATGACTATCAGCTACCTTCGCGATAGTGATAGGTAAGTAGCAGACGAGGAAAGATAAGAAGATGGCTAGCACCATCTTTGTGATCCTCCACTCGTTTCGCCTCGCCTTCGTCTCTCTGTTGTCTTTGATTGTAGACCTCTTGTCTGTGCTGTTGTTGAGTGTGCCAGGACTCGTGTGCTGGGCCCGCTGGTGCTCACGCATCCGCTGTTCTGAACTGAAAAGTGTAAGAGTATAATAATATATCCTCAACTAGCGGACGTCACGCGTTTTCACCCGCATAGTTCCCGTTCTCGTGGTAATACAGGGATAAAAAGTGGCCTATGTTACTCAGGGTGTACCACTGGTGAGAGAATTTTAGAAATCGGCGCAGAAGTTTTTGAATTTATCATTACAAATATACATACACACACAAAATACAAATCTTAGCTGTTGCCAGCGGCTTCACCCGCTACAACTCTAAAACTATCCCACGGGAAGATAAAACTATCCTATGTTTTAATCCAGTTTATAAACCATCTGTGTACCAAATTTTATCTAAATCCATTCAGTGGTTTTAGCGTGAAGAAGTAACAAACATACACACTCACAAACTTTCGCCTTTATAATATTAGTATGATTTTAGTGTAGAAGGGTGCTTGATCTAGGAATCGAACCCAAGACCACATGCATGAGCATGGGGGTTCTGTCTCGGTCGGCTTTACCAGATTGGCATCTGTGGATTTGTTCAATGTCCATGGACCAAGTCACTTCCCCAGCAAAGGTCGTAGCAGTCGTAAGGTGCTTGGTTTACCTGTTATTAATAACCCTGCCTATTTCGTGGTAGTATGGAAGCAGTTATATGGATTAAAATATTCATGGCTACATTTTCGTGCAACTATAAATGAAGCATATTAGTTAAATGAAGCTGATACTGAAGTATCCAAATAAAACTTAAGAGCATAATAATTCTACAGCTATAACAGGAGCAAAACGTTTAGTTATATTATAATACAGTTTTCGTTCATCTTTATTAGAATGTATGAGGGTTAGTGCGTTAGACTGTAATGTCATATCATATCATATTCACCCAAGAAAGTTATGACACCAAAGTGTAAATGGGATTTGTCGCTTGAGGCTAAGTTATGATGAGCAAAAGTGTCGCCTTATCTTCAAGACGTTTAGTCTGGCTTAAATAGTTTTCTCGAAACGGTTTTCTTTTCTAGCAAGTATTCGTTGTAAACTTGTAACTTGTCCTCCTTGTATTTTTTTTGCCAATAAGGCTTTAATAGCTTGAGATTTTTCATTACGAGAAGTTGAGAAGTACTAGGGTTCCATAGTTTGGATGGAGGTGTATAAAAGTGGCGCCCTGACTGCAAGACCATAACAATTTCTGATTGTTGTATGTCTGACTTCGATAGTTTACCTTCTCTTCTTATTCTCTGATTTGAACCGGTTGGTACTAGGCTGCCATAGTTTGTATAGAGTAGTACGTATTCATTTATTGCACTTTGTCGCGGCACGTGGTTTGAAGGCGTTCCGACGTATTTCCTGTTCGTGCCGTTTAATGTTTTGTTCAATCATTAGGAGTGTTTAGTATTGTCTTTTGCATAGACATACCTAATATAGATAGTTATATGTGTACGTAGTTGCAAACTGACTTAGTTGTAGGTAGTACATATTAGCAAGAACGTGATAATGGACTCATCATCTAATAACGTGTCGTCAACTCACCAACACCTAACCTACTCATGTCAGAGATCTAAAAGCACTTTACTAATAGATACCTATAAAAGTAACTGACGATGTATGTTTTCTATAATTAAAGCTCTAAATGCCTAAACTGGACTACTTGCTGGACGATCTCATAGTGTTAGAAAGAAACACTACGTAGACGGTAGTTAGAAGTAGAGGAGAAGCATAGTGTATTTTATTTAGTCAGTTAACTAAACATAACCTTTAATTTTTCTCCCATGTGAGAAATCATTGTCCTAAAAATAAGAAAAAAAGATAAATAATGTTTAGGTACCTGTGCACGACCCAGAATATCCTGGCATAGCAAATGAAGATGAGTAGAGCTGGTACAATGAAGGCGATGACGAAGAGGGCAGTCTTGGCGGAGCGTCCGTTTTCATCAGGCATTATGGAGCAAGTTCCCAACTCTGGGTCGTAGTCGAATTTACCTATAAAAAATTTAAATCAATAAGCTAATAAATTGAGGTGTAGTGTCTGCTACATCAAATTCAGCAAGTGCTGGACAATTTTGCTTGCATATGTGCCATTTCGTAAAACGGCACAGATTTACTTCATGTTATTTATTATCCTAGAGAACGACAATTGAAAGTCTTGAGAATATACAGGATGCAGAAAACACAGATTGTTTGTAGTGTCGACGTTTAATGAAGGCCTATGTCCAGCTGCGGATGTGACTCGGCTGTATGATGATGATTAGACAAAAAAAAAGAATCAAGTTGGGACATAAATCCTTCTCACGGTTTAATAGTCAATAGGGACGGCAACAAACCTATCAGAGCATTTTGATGAAGACTTACCCCATACTTCAACAAGGGTGGGTATCTGCATGCCGTACGAGAACATCCACGAGAACACGATCATGATGGCTATGTTGTGTTTGCGGTACACGCGTGCGTACCAGCTGTGGTGGGCTATCATTATATACCTGGCGGATAAAAACAATTAGTTTATAATATGAGGAGTTAGCAAGAGGCTTTATAAGTTTTAGACGAGGATACCCTTCAGATAAGTAGCTCATTTCTAAATTGGAGTTTGGGAAACGAGTATTTTAGTTTGTAATTAGAAACAGTCAAAACTTTTTCGGGTTCGATCGTCTCGGTACCCAGGCAGGCGCAAGGCGCATTACTTTGTGTAATTCTTTGCATCACCACTGCTCTCAAAACGGTGAAAGAAAACATCGTGAGGAAACCGGCATATCTTAAACCAAAAATTCGAAGACGTGTCATCTACTAACCCTCACTTGGCCCGCGTGGCTGATTATAGCCCATCCCTCTCCTAGAGATGAAGCCTGAGTCCCCGCAGTGGGAACATTATAACTCTAAATGATGATGACTGTTAAGAAATGAACGAGATCTAACGGACCATATTAGAAGAAAAACGCCAAGACGCTTAAGTGTATAAATGTACATCGTAATTAACAGCACGGCTGTCTGCATCATAGGTTTGCCCTGCATTTACCCGGAGTGACACGGAGTCAAATAAATTAACCAACATGAGAAATGACACGTGAACCTTACGTTCAATGTATTAAGGCATGTCAATATTACATTACAGTTGACAAAAAAGTTTCAAACTCATTGTTTTCTTTTGCTATGGGCATGCCGCCCTCCCCGGGCATCGTCTACAGAACACCAAATGCTGCAATCTCTACAGACGTCTGGTCATATGCGAATCCCAGCAGCAAGTACCTACCACTAAAATCAGACCAGAGTAGTGCTTCAAGGACGGACACTTCAGGTATTTCTACTTTGGTTACATCTGCCTTATAATTCTCATTTTTCATTAATCCTTCCAATAATTAACTATAGCTAAGCCAACTACGTTCCAAATATTTATGTCAGTGCATCTAACAGTCACTTTAGTCCCCTATTTACAAACATATCAGCTAAACTATTTATAGTCTTGATTAACGAACATTGTAAAGTAAAAGGCCGGACCACACGCGATGTAAACCTCGACCTCTATGGTACAAACAATAGCGTGTCAGAATTTGCATTAGGAATAGCAGTCCGCATATTATAATGTGCAATGTATTTGTGCCTGGCAATTAAAAGCATTTGAGGTCAGACAAGGAAGTTATTGTTGTGCTGTTTCTAATCTGAAGTCCGAAATATACGCCAATATCTCGAGATTGAGATTTGGCCATTTGTAGTATTTCTGCACTATGGCTTGTGTATTTAATAAAATATGTGTTTGTAAGGTCACCAATTATTGCTGCTGGTTGTTCGAAAGAGATACCGTGGCCTCAGACAAAAAGGGCTAAGAAGGAACATGGGTGGGTTTTAGTCAGTAGAAGTCTGACAGTCAGTACCGCTCCGCAATGAGCCCTCCATAAAAATATAATGGTTCTGGATGTAGTTTTGGTTAGATTTGGTCAACGTCTCCGTGCCTTTGATTTCCTTGCTGAATTAGAAGGTATAGTTGGCATAACTGGTAAATGGATAGTGTGTGGAATGCTATGAAAGAGAAAGGAGTAAACGATGCTGAGACGACTGACAATGGAGAACATAAAATGAAAAAGTGTTGCACGGACCTCAAGTACAAGAACAGGTGCAGGAAGCTGATGATGACTGGACACACCGATCTTCTTCCTCTTATCGTGTGGGCATTAAGGTCACGAAAAAAACGAGTTATTCCGTTCTGATCCCCAAAAACTGATACCTTTGGGGGATCAGTCGTACTATATCTGCAATCCTAAATGATGATGACAACTAGTGACCAAGTTCTAAACCTAACATTGTACTTTATCTTGTTACCTCGATTTCCTTTCCTGCGTCATTCAAGGCATTATTGCCATAACTAATATCAATTCACTTGGAGAACCACCAACTATGGTTGTTAATGCGATTAGTCTATTATGTTAATGTACTCACAAGGCCAAACGTGAGCTTCATGGCAAATGGAAAGACGTCTTCAATTGGTCAATAAGCTTGTCTTTTGATTGATTCTACGTGACTGTTTGAAAAGGAAAATGCTGGTGTTTGGAGGCTACACTGTTTGTTACTTATGCCTGATCCATAGGCCAAGGTAGATTGAACCAACACATTGGAGAAGATACACAGGGTGTCATGAAGATGTCAGATTGATGGAATGAATTCGGTATATCGTACTATGATGAGCATTACTTATTCATTTGGATGCCAAGGCGCTTGGCTTCTAAATGGAGATGAAGTGCACTCACTCTTTAAAAATTAACAATCGTCATCATCACCATGCTCATTTAATCATTGTCAAAATTTTGGTACGGGTGATACGGTTCCTCTATAAAATACTGACAATCCAAAGAAAATGGTAATTTTATGTACCTATACACAAATGATACTATTGTTACTTATGTTTAGGCCCTACTACTCTTTTCTGTGATTACTCGTACCTATTAAAGTGTAGTAGTGTCCGACTGAACTTTCTGCTTCGGCCCGAAATGGATCTTCAGTCGGCGACTACTAATAACCAAAGTTTTAAGTAGTTTGTAGTATGAAACTATAACTTTGCTAAAACTTACTGACATCGGATAAAGTAGACACGCTTTATATTGCCTTATTATGCTAAACAAGACCTTCTGGTTTAAAGACTTTAAATCTTTTACAACAAGCAGAATGTAAAATCTAAAATCGAAGCTTCATTCACAAAGTTTCGCTAACAACAAATTCTTAAGCAAATTCTTACGTGTTCAGAATACTCATTCAGTTTGTTTAACACAATACCTCCCAGGAGGCTTACCTGTTCAAGGTTATGAGGGCGATGCTCAGGAGGGAAACCCCGACGTTCCCGTACCTCAGGAACGGGACCAGCTTGCATAGTGCGCCCCCGTGGGACCAGGTTCGCGTCCAGAAGCCAGATATGGCGAAAGGGAGCACTATTGCGCAGAACAGGAAGTCGGCTATGCAGAGACTGGAAAGGAATCATTAGTTAGTATGAGATCAGCAGTAAGGATCTGTTATTTGTCTTTAATATATTGTAGGGTCTGGAGAAAATCTGTTGTTTCATTTCAGTTCAAAGTGAAGAATCTAGGCCAGCCCACATCGCAGACGAAAGGGAATAGTATTATATTTTTGCGTATACGTAAATTTATACGTAGCTATGTGTTAACAAGTTACTGATTACATTGATTAGATATCGACCTTAAGGCATCAAGGGGGATATTTCTTCGCGGAATTGAATATTAGAATCTGTTTCTGTATCTTGTTACACAAATGTTCTGTCCGGCCGTCCCCGTACGCTAGCCATTTAAGTGTTTAATAAAAGCCGAAGGTTTTGACACACACTACAAACACTCGGATTGAGTTCAAGAACTGAGGCCAGATGATGCTAAACCGGTACATACGGATATTCCATTCAGGAAGGAAACAATTGAGCATCGCCTAATATGTTACTGCCCCGAGCGTAGACCGCTAACATGGCCTTTCTAGTTTTATTCATAAAGCTATAAACAATATTTGAATATCATTGATGTGCTCAAAACCGTACCATTCATGATTACAACCGCAAAACAAATGATGTCGTTAATTTTTTATGACGGTGATTTCAGGAAAGTTGAATGAAATAACATGCTACCACGCAATGTAAAGTATATAATATATCTAAATCTAGGTACCTTTGTATATCTATATATAGGCTAGTTTTGATTCACGCTGTTGAATATATACCAATTGACAATGGAAAGCCATTGTCAATTGGTATTGAGGGCCATGAATTGAGCGGAAACGTTTCTGGGACATGCGAAAATATTGAGTTACCTATTTGGATGTCAAACGGGGTTTGAGAAGGCCATTCATTGCGCGGTTGCGTGAAATTGTACAATCTTTTTGTAAGGTTTAATCAACGCTGAAAGATTGTAAATAGAGTAAGTCAAAAATACAATAAAAAACTACATAATTATACCTAGTTAATGGTACAACACCACTTTATAATTTGTGTTCTTTTCAGATAGAGAAAGAGACGGTGTTTGTTTCTGATTGGCTGAACAAACGCGTCTTCCGATTCTTTAGCAAACAGCACCAAAAAATAAAATTTAATCTATATTTTAAATCCATATACACTCGCGAGCAACCAAATCGACTCAAGCCTAGACGGCGCACATATACATTGATTTTCCTAAAACGATAAATGGTAATTACAAAAGTGATATGTCATTCGAAAGCTGAAGAATTAGGCTTTCAATTAACATCAATACCTTAAAAAAAAACTAAGCGCTGATTTATTGACACATTTTAATTGGCCGTCAGCGTAAATTACCTCTTTAGGAATCCACGACTTGCGCTACCTGCTCCCGCTATAAAACCCCCCCACTTCCGGTTTATCTTATCAGTTGCTTGTTACAAGTTGACCGGTACACATCTCCGTAAATTTCATTCCTTGTTTTCGCTAACCCATGGATACCACACCAGAAGAAGCCGCTCAAGTTGTTGCCTTGTTGCAACAAGGGTTAAGTCAGCGAGCAATCGCTGCCCAGCTCCACTTGAGCCAGTCTTCTGTATCCCGAGTATACAGACGGTTCCAAGAGACTGGTGCCTTCAATCGGAGACCAAGAACGAGCCGCCACCGGTGCACTTCAGAGAGAGACGACCGCTTCATTGTCTCAACCTCGCTGCGCAATCGACACCTTACGGGCGTTGATGTGCAGCAAGAACTGAGACGTGTACGACAAGTGGCTGTCAGCGAGTGGACAGTGAGAAGACGCTTGAAGGAAGCCAACTTGACGCCAAAAAGACCTGCGACGGGCCCTAAGTTGACTGCAGGCCACCGACAAGCGCGCCTTCAATTTGCTCGAGAGCATCTCAATTGGAGCGTTGCGCAATGGCGATCGGTCCTGTTTACTGATGAGTGCAGAATGTGTCTGCATGGCAGTGACAGGAGAGGCCGAGTCTACAGGCGTCCGGGAGAACGATTTGCCCAATGTTGTTTCGCTGAAACAGTGGCATATGGCGGCGGTTCCTGCATGATGTGGGCTGGTATCTCTTTAGAGGGAAAAACCGAACTTGTTTTCGTGCCTGGGGGCGGCCGAGGAGGCGGGCTAACAGCTGATCGGTACATCACCGACATTCTACTGGATCATGTTGTGCCCTACGCAGGGTTTGTCGGTGAAGACTTCGTGTTAATGCACGACAATGCCCGCTGCCACACGGCACGAGTCACTCGACAGTTTCTGCAAGAGGTCGAATTACGCACGATGGACTGGCCTGCGCTCAGTCCTGACATGAATCCCATCGAGCACTTATGGGACGAGCTTAAAAGAAGAGTTCGGCCCAGAAATCCAGTCCCTTCAAGCGTAGACGAGCTAAAGACAGCATTATTAGAGGAGTGGGACGGCATTCCTCAAGAAAATGTCAAAAAATTGATAAGGTCCATGAAAAACAGACTGCGGGATGTAATTAGGGCTAGAGGGGGCAATACAAAATACTGATTTAAATAAAATAATTTTATTTTTAATTTTGTTTGTTTAATTTGTCAAATACGAGACACATACCCTTTTTCCTAAATTCCCGTTTTTCCTACTCTTGCATTCAGACATCATTTATTTCAAAAATGATGGATGGATTTCAATGATAATGATATCAAATTAAAGCTGACATCTTAAGCTTTCGAATGACATATCATTTTAATAATTTCCATTCATGATTTTAGTTGTATCAATGTATGTGTGCGCCGACAAGGCTTGAGTCGATTTGGTTGCTCGCGAGTGTAGTTAAATAATATAGACCTATCAACATAATTAAACTCCTCCATTTGATAAGGTAACTATTCATTTAGATCACTAAATGAATACCTTATCAATTACTAAATGTAGGTAGGTACCATAACAGATTCGACTACTACCTTCATACCATATAAAGCAATGGTCCGAAGGATGTCACTATAAGTCTATTACTGAGCCTTATAAGGCTTATGATGTTGATAGATGAGCTCCTAAAAGGCAATTCTGTATCGATAACCTTAGGGGTTAAACATCGATCACGATAGGGCAACCAATTGGAGGGTTTTTTGTAAAAGAGGCCTTTTGGGGATCATAGGGTAAATTACTACCCATTTTTAGGAATAAATTTAACGATTGCTGGTTTTATGGCCCTCCGATTACATTGTACGCACTTGGTCATATCTATAAAACGTACGCTACTTTGTTTGTTTTATATGGAAAATCATCTTGTTGTATTGGAATTTGAACAAGTACGGTATAAGGTAGTGTAACTGAGTAACTATTGGCATTGCATCATGCATTACGTTGTTATAATGTTCATCTGACTGTTAATTAAGTCTTTGTTATCAATAATGATGACTTAGTAATCTCCAAAGGGCTATGCAAAGGTGTACCTACTAGTACACCCATATTTTGCCAGCTATGTTAAAGTCCCATGTATTAAGGGACGAGCTTATTGCTATTTACTGGGCACACTTCGAGACTCAGTAGCAACTGAAAAATTCCTGATGGAAAAACCCAAGCATACTTTTCATTATGCGGAAATCGAACACAGAGCCTCATGCTCATTAAGTTCTTTTGGGATATTCATTGACTGACGAAATTCCACCTAGTAGTACAAGGTCAATAAAATGAAACCAAGGCTCTTTTAAGTAATGATCCTCAGAAAAGTATTCATAAGAAATACGCGTATTATAAGCTTCAACAGAACAGGCTCTGAACAAAAATATTGAAGAACAAGAACTGGGGTGAAACTCCGTGAAACAAGTTTTAACGGTAGCTAAATCATAAAGTTTCCCGTGTTTGTAAAAGTTATAGATAAAATTAGTTTCTAACTTTCCCACCTCACAAATTGGTGGATTAAAGCGATTTTCTAAGGAACAACAGTTGAACATTTTGTGGCTAGGTTTGGAAAGTTATTGCTGGATAACTATTATAAACTGTTATTGGAAAACTTTGATTGGCGGTGATTAGAGTACGTTTTGATGTTTGTTTTTGAAAGCTTTAATTATGTTTATTTCTAACGTTTAAGTTCCAAATATTTCTATGGTTCCAACTGAATTATTTTACTTCGAAAAGCATTTTGTAAGTTTTTGAACGTTTCCGGCGTAAACGAAACTGCAAAGTAGTTTGAAATTTTGATATTCTTGGTTTACTGTCTATTAAAACTCATCAATTCAGAGAAAATAAAATAATTTTGAGAAGTAGAGAACTGTCAATGTTAAACTGTGATATGAATCTCCTCAAACAATACCCCAAATTGTCGTAACTCATATGATTCCCGAAGGGTTAGATAGAGATGTACCTAATTAGTTAGTGCAATCACAATTCCAGATGGAAAACCCCAAAAGCAATTGGCCAGACCCGGGAATCGTTTGAACCACTACCTATACCAGCGTAGCAGTTAGTGCAAAAATATCACAAAAACTTACCTAATAATAAAAGCAGCAGCAACATTCCTCACTTTGGGGCACTTCAGTAGCGCGACAACCGTGAGGAGGTTACCGAACAGCCCAACCACCATAATTGTGCCAGTAATTATCGCAGCAAACGTCAGCAACCCCGGCGAAAACCTGGAAACGAACCAAATTATTTCTTGTAACCAGCACTGAAATACGTAAGGTGTGTCAGACATTATAGGAGCCCTTTTGAAGTCTGAGTGGACAGGACGTTTTGGCTTACACTAATCTCTTTTCAACAATGATGGATATAATATATCGATGTTGTTGATAAGGGACCAAATAACACAGATAAAATTTCTCGTCAAAGCTCTGTTGTCTGCTCTATAATATGTATGATAGTTTAAGCGACACATATTATATTGCTTAAACAATGTAGGTAATGGTCCTTTACTGCTTTTGACTCGTAAGTAAACCATCATACATATATTTAATACTCATGCACTTATCCCAATTTATTTGAGGCAACATGTCTTCGTCTTCCATACTTCTCTATAACTCGTCATATCAGCAGTCACCTCCTTTCCAGCCATATCATCCTTCACACAGTCCATCCATTCAGTGTCTTCCTCTACTCTTAAAGTCATCTACATTCGTACTAAAACAAAATCTCACCACATTTCCTCATTCCTCCACATCAAATGTTCACATAGGTACCAAGTTCACTTGACTCTTACGTTAGTATGCTAAGAAAATGGATTTATCTATTTCATAGAATGCAAAATCTGGCCAAGCGAAATGACTTCCAGAAAATATGTAGGTTTTAATGTTTGTTTAAGAGCTTTAATTATGTTTAATTCAAGCGTTTTAGATTTAACTGAATAATTTTACATCAAATAGCACTTATTAAGTTTGTGAAGGTTTCCATTATCGGATAAACTATAAACTAAAGAGCAGTACTAAAAGGCAGAACTAAAATCAGCAGTCTTCACATCTCCGCGGTTTTGCCCGCGGGGATGTCGGTCAAATTATGTACTAAAACTTTCCTCGAGAACCACTGATAAAAACAGCATGAACATCGCTGCAGTAGTTTTTGAGTTTATCGCGAACAGACAGACAGACGCGGCGGAGGACTTTGTTTTATAATATGTATTGTGATTATACAGGAGTGATGTTATGTTTTGGACAATATCCTGGTGGATTATGAAAATGGGAGTATAATACAGGATGTTCCGTGTGGTGCTGTGGCAGAGTAGTTTGACGAATTGGCTTGCCGATTGAGGAAGGAGCTCATAATACATGGTGTAAAGGACACCGTCATACGAACATTTACAATTTATTTGGCCCAATGAGGACAGTACAGAGACTGCACTGATATTATTATTATTATCATCTATTATCACCCTCGTATATAATAGATGGCTAGTCTGCACTGATATTGGCTATTGTGGCTTAAAACCACCCGGAAGGACTATTGAGTACACGATTAGGTTAGAGTTTTTAGTTGGTTTAAAAAAAAATCTGCTGTTCCGCAAAAAGAAAAAATATTTTCTTGATTATCAAACATGCTGTCTTTCATGTTGTATGCGAGCTTTTAGCTAATACAAACGCACAGGGCATAAAAGATTAACTAGTCTACCGTCAGTGAACTCTGTGGTACAAACATGGGCTGTAATCTTCAGTACTTAATAATGGCAGCAAAATGATTGGGACTTAAGTAGTACCTAATCTTTATTAGACTGAAAGTTCGCAGCCTTATCGAGGCAAGTTTATGACGAAAATTTTCCAAAAACAGTTTTTCCTTTACGAGTGGTGGTAGGAGAGAGGTGTAGACCTGATCCTAATGACTTACAAGATAAGATAAAAATACAAAATATTTTTTAAAATCCAGATATGTTGTAAAAGTTCGCAAGTTTAGCTTAGTCTAGTCTTTGAGCTACTTGGTAGTTTTGTAAAAGGTAACATTTTCGTTGCGGTGAAAAGTTTCGCTTTCAAAGTATTTCGGAGTTAGGAGTTAGAGAAAAGATAAAGTTCTTGGAAGACAAGTTAAAACAGGGGCCGGAGGTTTGACACCACCACCAGTGGTATAATTATGCCCTGGATTTTAAAGGTTTGGAGGTTATGGGTGGGGAGTCTATGCCCAGCAGTGGGATGGCACGGGCTAATAGTATCAGTAATTATGTCAGTAAAAGATTTGGTATTTAAAAGTATATGAAGATTCCATTGACCGCGAATTTCTATTAAACTCTTCATCTGCCGTGTCATATTTCTTTTATTCGCAATGTTTATAGTCTGGGAGCTGAATCCCGGATATCTTTTATACCTCAGCCTTCACCATATCCCGTCTACCTATTGAGAAAGTAATCAAAGAGTCGACTGTGACGTTCGTTTTATTTAAACTATTTTTCAAAATTACAACCCCGCTAAATGAGGTAGTTTTTAAAGCTCACAAAATGATTAGAAACATGATCTTGATTAAATTTGGTCTTACGCCGTTTACGTCTTGACAAGAACTAATATTAATGATCTGTGAACATTGTTATTAAAAATGAAGTAAGTAACGGTCGGGTAAAAAGCATAGCCTTAGCCTTAGCCTTTGGACAAAACACAAGTGTTGAAAAGAAATCAGCGAGGTTCTTCACCAGCATTCAGACAGAAAAGGACCGCCGAGTAATTGTTTAAAATTGGCGTTCTAAACAACGGTAGCTAAATTGCAGTAACGTACCTTCCTACTGTTTTAATATATAAGTTAGTTAAAAGTGTTAAAACCAAAACAAATCTGTGCAAATAGGTCTAAAATATCAACAATCCGATGCGACAATGAGTTGGTCACGTCTGCTACACTATCAAAGAACTGGCAACAATATAGTTACGAATATCATAACTTAAACAAACGACAGTCATGTTCATTTGTAGTTTGATTGATGAGTTTTTTTTTTAAGGGGATAGTACCAGTTTTTATTTATTATTGATTTCAGCTTGTGTCGTCTAACTGCAGGGCAAGGCCTTCTTTTATCCTTTCCAACATGATTAGTACTTACTAGCTAATTACTGAGCTAGTGTAGATTAATCTTGTCTATAGGTGTCAAGCTCGTCCCGCTAACTTTTCTTGGGTCTGTCGGCTGTTTTCCCGGAATCACACTGTGGTTCTTTTAGCCCACGATCCGTTCGGCATGCGGCAGATGGGTCCGGCCCAGTTCCGCTTCAGTTTGGCTGCTTTTTGTGTAACTTTGTTTTTGTGGATGACAGTAAATGACAGGTTTGCTTTTGCCCTTACTACGGGTGGCTTAATACATAAGTGCATAAACTCACGCACTATCTCATGGGGGTAGGCAGAAACCACAGAACGCCACTTGTTACGATCTTTACATACTCCTTTTGCCTCGTACACATTTATACATTTCGTCACACACGCCCGCCGGTTGCGAGAGCTATGTTTACAACTGTCCTTTCTGAAGAACCTCACCACAAGGTTAGTGTCTTAATAATCTTGAATAAAAGTCTTACTTGGACAATTCACTAGGCTCTACTGTTGAGCTGACTTCGTCTGTGTAGTTCATGATGTCGTCTGCCATTGTGTATCTGAAACAAGAAACAATAATGTTATTAGTTAAGCAATTAACTCAATATTAGTAGAAGTATTTTACTCAATATTAGTAGAGCAGCGGTGGCCCAGTGGTGGCGACCCCGACTTACGAACACTAGGTTGTGGGTTCGGCAGTGGGAACATTAATAGGCTGTTGATGATGATTGATTAGTACCTAGGTATAGTCGAAGATATGCCATAGTGTCAGACTGGTTAGACATTAATCCCTAATATTTTTTTCAAATCAGGCTGAAACTGGCACCTGGGTGAGCGCCAAGACCACATAAGTTAGCCCCCAAAACGCGGCACCCTAAGCCATTTTGTAGCGTCTTCATTTCATTCATCAGTTATTCTTGTCCATTCCTATTACTCGTTGCATCAAGCCATGGGGTTACCGAAACAATGCGCCATGACCCTCACAATTAAGACCAACTCAATAAATAGTCTTGTGACGCGTGACTCACGCGCATAGCTGACAAACGACGGATTCGGAGTAATGGCGGTAATGCACCGTGATTCCGGATTGTTTTGGCTAAGAGTTCAGCTGAAAAGTATGAGTTAGAATGTTTGAGGTAATGCGATCAGGCTTTTCTTGTAAATGACGTAGATTTTCATCACGACTCCTGAGGCCCTAGCATAAACTCGAGGGAATAACATTCGAGCTGTCAAAATTAGTTCTTTGTACACACGTTACACGCGCTTATTGAATTTCAGTACATACAGAACTTACGTCGAAATCAGTGTTAAAGATACGATGCAATACACTAAGTGTCTCTGTTCTATACACTCAAAATCAAAACTCGAAGTACCTACTTATTTTATTACGATCTTAACAGGAATTTTAGAACATAAAAAAAACAAATGAAGGCGAAGTACGATAATATTACCGTGTCTCAATCACAACGTATAGTAATTTAGTAGAGTACTATAATTGCCGATACTGCATACCATTGGTTTCTACAAAGGTAACGTGCCATATTTTTAAGGTCGCATTACCTCATAAATTCGAAGTCCCGTTAAAATCAGTCTAGCTGTACCTATCGGAGATAAGTTGGAATAAACAGATAGACACAAAAGAGTTGAAACGTTACAGACAATTTTACCAATATTAACCTCATTCCAGTTCCAAAAGAACCATGCTGACTATAATATAACTAGGCATTTGCTACTCGACCATTAAACACACAGCGATCAAACAAAATCAACATAATATATGATATCTCTCACGCAAATCATATGATATATAGCCACATATCGTGTTGGACGCCACTCCTAACGTCATGAGGTCATGCCGAGCCCAGCAAGCCATGAAGCGTGCACCGGCATTGTCACATCCGAATGGGCAGGAATACGTAGAGGTCAAAGTACGGTCGAACAAGGTATTTAGTGTATAGGCAGCTAACTTGAGATTACACAAATACATATACGCCCGGGATACACAAGGCGAGTTTTTCAAGTCAGGATAGCAAGCTAGTTCTCTACTAAACGGTCCAGTCTTACTGCCTCGGCTTGGAACACGCTAGAAACGAAGCTAGTTTTGTCTACTCGAAGCTAGAAGTACTATCTTAATGACATTAGCTTGATATCCTGGCTTAAAACTGGCCTCGTGTATCCCGGCCATTAGAGACAGATGTCAAACGACACAGCGTTTTAAATTCAGTCGCTTAATATCAAATGCTTTTAAAACAAAATTGCAATCAATTTTGTTAGTGTGCTTGAATAAATATTTCTACGTGTGTACCCAATAGCTTGTTCGACTGTACAAAACACCGTAAACATTGGACTGGAGATAAATTGATATATCCGCCATGATTATATGAGTCAGTTCAATTAATCAGTACAGCACAAAAAGGTGGGTAAGAGATGAGCTCATTTTGATTTGACTCTGACTGGAGGTCAGGCTGACAATCCTGGTAGGTCAAGTTTAAATGTCGAATTGCTGAACTAGTACTTATATGGCTTAAAATGTGTACATTTTTATTTAATGAATGAGTTGGGGAAATTTACATGCCGTCGAGAAATATCTCTGGTATGATAGTATCCTCGTTTTTTCTTCACGATGAGAAGCAATAAAGTATTTCACCAAAAAAATCAAATTAGTCCGTCAGATTAATAAAAAAATAAATAATGGACACGTATTTTTTCCTTTTTCACGTAAACAAAAGATGAAGACGATACAGTGCTTCGAAAAGTCGTGTCAATTCGTGTGACGTCACAAGGTTAGTACTTTTTTACGCACAAAGTGACGTCAAAAGCCTGAGGGCTTTATGATCTTAGACACGTTTTATTTTCATCACTTTTTTTTTAAATTTGATTAAACAAAAAACACGTATCCATTATTCGATGATCGAACAGATGGACTCTGATTATTATTTTTTGATGAAATACCTTATTGATGAATATCCAAAATGTCAACTAGCTAAATACAACTTCCGTATCAGGCCATTTCTTCGCTAACGTAAGTGTAAATTCAAATATATTTCACGCCCAAAGAAACAGAACCAAAATGGCGTCTAATTAACGCCAGCTTAGCGTCGCCGGCGCATACGCTACAATTGTTTGAATTGCCCCCCACACCGTCAATTTGGACCACTTAACAAGCTCTGAAGATAATGCACTCATTCAAACTTTGGGAAGAATCGTACCTATTCAATATTTTGTATTGTTTGTATGCTGTTATAACCACTCTTTATCGGCCTTATTACAAAAGTGATAAAACCTGGGTTTAGCTTAGACTTGGTTTATCTCGCATGCCGTCTCACTTCGATAATATACAAAAGAAAGTCTCGGCATGCGAGATAAACCAAGTATAAGTTAAACCCAGGTTTAACCACTTTTGTAACAAGGCCGCTGTCTAGCTAGCCTATCCCTAACTCTGAAACTGGATGTCGCTGGATATCAGTATTTTAAATGAAACGACTGCCTATGTGACTTCCAAACTTAATTAATATTGGCTAATACGATACCTTTTTGGTGCCACCATCACAACAACCCATTAAGGCAGTCACTCCATGTAAAACATTGGTATTATTTATTTATTTAAACTTTATGCACAATAGTGATACATAGGCGGACTTAATGCCACAAGGCATTCTCTACCAGTCAACCTTAGGGTCAAACAAGACAACATTGTGGTAGGCTACAAACTAACTAAAAAAAAACAATATCAATTAAAATATATACAACGTCAAACGTCGAAAACACGGACCATACTAGTTCATAGGAATAATTGTAAACCATTAAAAATCTCCTAACACCAAAATTAAAAAAAAAATCAAGCAAACTAAATGGCTTAGAACTTGTAACAAAATAGAACGCCATTTAAAAACATGGGTTCACTAACCTCTGTTGTAGCGAGCGGCAACGTAGCGTATCGTCGTGTAGCGACATGATCTTTTGGGTCAGTGGGTCGTCTTATGGGTAATAATCACTGAATCACAGATTCCTCATCTTTTTGGTCTTATCCCATTTTATTCGGGGTCGGTGCAACACTGATTCACAGACTATTATCCGAATAATCAGACCACACCTCTCGCCCACGTGTTATTTATTAATCACAATCAGGATCACTCACTGTTCAATCACTTACTAGGTACCTACTTAACTAAAAAAAATACACGAACACAATAAAAACTTATCGCCTAAATTCGCCAGTTCACTGAACTATTTAATGTAACTAGGATACCTATTAATTGTTCGTGTTCTGTCACTAAAATAATGCGTCCAATTTCACACTTATAACCGTTGTTAACTACCTACTTCAACGTCCCGGTCCCTGACACACGATGACACGAGTGGCCGGTGGCGGGTAGGTACCTACATCAAGGTGACGTCGCGGCGCCCGGGCTCCGCTTGCACTCGTGCGCTTACAAAGCGATGACGCGTGCATCGTCACAGGACTATTGCGACAGACTGAACGGTGACCGTGACCTAACTTCGTAGCGTAGTTCTTTGCAAGTTTGGACTAGAAAGTGAAGTAATAAACAAACGAAACTAGATATCTCTTTCGCACACACTAAATGTTCTATTAGTGAGAGTGCATAGCAACATCCGCATGCGTTATTTTTTATCTAAGTCTAATGACATGCGTTATGGCTCGTACAGGTTTAAGGTATAATTTGCAATAAATTAAGTATTAAAACTAATTTGGCTAAAGTTTTTAAGTAGCGAGTTGGCAACCGCACCGATGCGGGGTCGTTAACCTGCTTCCGTATTAGCAGATACATCATGTAGTAAATGTAAAAAATGAAAAATAATTTCCTGTGAGTAAACTACTGGATATTTTTCAAATGTTTTTTTGTTTATACACTGGGAACATACTAAGGTATACGTAGTTTAATTTATTGTCGTATCATCGACACCACTCTGTATATATATCTATACTTATATTAATACTAATACACATATAAAAATAACATAAACTGATAAATATTGTACTGTATTGTATTGTTTTTTTGTATTGTATTGTGTATTATGGTCTAGAAACCGACCACGACATTGTTGGCAAAAGGCTGGGCTGATAATGATATGCTTTGATTTTTGACTTGTTACACATAAGGCCGACACCAAAATTACTAGAAAAAAACACTTGTGTACTTACACAAATGCTGGTTATATTCAGAACTAGCCGTTGCCAGCGGCATCGCCCGCTACAGCTCGAAAATTATCCCACGGGAAGATAAAATCGGGATAAAAACTATCCTATGTGTTAATCCAAGTTCTAAACTATCCTTGTACCAAATTTTATCTCAATCCGTTCAGTAGTTTTTGCATGAAGAAGTAACAAACATACACACTCACACACTCACACGCTCACAAACTTTCGCCTATATAATATTAGTGTGATGTAGAAAACAAGGTAGAAAATAAGTATGAAGACCATTTGGGTTACTTATTAATCAGTCACAACTGTGATTCGGACCCGCGCATCTATGGGTTCGTTACGTCATGCACCCATCATGCAAAAGTTCCAACTGCCTACACATTACGGATCATACAGCCCGTTGGATGACAGACGGACGGATAGTGGAGGTTTAGTATAGGGTCTCGTTTCGTCCGTCCCGTCCCGGCCCGACTCGTAGAGGCTACCTTAATTAGAATTTAGATACAGGTACGCATTGAGTAAATAGTTTTGGAACTAGATTCCAGCCTTATTTATACATAAAAGCATTACCTATTTATTCAAACTCATTCAAGGATTAAATCAAACAAAAAATAAACATTTTTAATTTCCATTTTGTCAAGAATATTTCACTTTATTCTATTATTCGAAGCTCCGATATAAATCCGGAAATAATTGAATAAAATACAGAGATCGAATAACAAATTTTATTTTTACCTAACAAAAAGCAGAAATATCTTTGAGTGAATTTGTTTTTGATTTTCTTTTGTTTGTTTGTAATATAAGAAAGCCTGTATTGCTGTGGTTTCTTAGGGCAATGTTCTAGTAAAGCTGTTTTTCCTTCTTGTATTTCTATTGTATTGTAAACTTATTTTTTATTAGGTTTAACCTACTATTTTTTCTTTGAAGTAGTCTGAGTTCTGAAGAAATTTTCTTAGTTGATTTTGTTCATTGTGCTAGTAAACCCACCCTATAGAGGTCACCAATTTAACGATATTTATAATCTAATTTGGGTTATGTTACCTGATATAAATGAATTTATTTTAATAAAAAAAAAAGATGAATGAGGTTATATTTTTTTTTATTTTTTTTTTATTATATATCACATGTTATATGAGAACGTTGCGGTTTAAAAGATGTAGTGACAAAAATTGAAAAGAGTATGCTAAGGTGTTTCGGTCATGTGGAGAGGATGAATGAAAGTCGATTAACAAAAGGTATTTAAGGCAGATGTGAGTAGCAACGCCGAGAGGGGACGCACTAGAAAGACATCACAGACACACTGCATGATCTTATTGGTGCCGTTCTTCAGAAAGGACAGGTGCGCAGTACTCGTAACCGGCGTGCGTGTATGACCAGATGTATGAATGTGGACGAGGCAAAAGGAATATGTAAGGATCGTAACAGGTAGCGTTCTGTGGTTTCTGCCTACCCCCATAGGAAAAGGGAGTTTATGTATGTATGTATGTAAAAAAAAATAGGTATACTGTAATACGTGCCCGTTTTTTACCGACGTTTTATAAGTGCCCATTGTAGGCCTATGTAAAATAAAAATATTTTGATTTTTAATATAATTATATTTTCGATTACTTCGTAGTTTTTTTATCGACTTCTGCGCATGAGGTTCACGGTTGATTCCCAGGTCCAAATATGGTTGTGCCTTCCATGCATGTTGGTAACACAGCCTTTCGGAGATGACAGGCGTGAAGTAATATTCTTATTCCGGTTGTATAATCACAAACAGCGCGATGTAAGTATGTCCTTTTAGGAAACTTGCCTTTCTAATTAAAACTGTGTGCAAGTGGCATGAAACTTTTTATAATTCACGGTAGTGCATACCGTAATCTCGAAACCAAAAGATAAGCTAATATTTCGAAAGTAAACAAAGTACACCTTCACTATATCTAAATTGTTAATCATAAAGTTTTGGAAAGCTTTTAGCATTAAAAAATATTTTACCAAAATTATCCTCGAGGGGAAAGTTTAGCAGAATATTTAAAAATAAAAGGGTTGGATATTACAAAGCCTAATACTTAAGATTACGTCGAAAATCCCAAGTACGGAGCAAAAATGCCAGAAAAATTTCTTCTTAAAAATGCAAAAAAATGTCTCCTTAAAATACCAGAAAAAAAAAGAATCCGGTCTAGTCAAAATCAAGGCTACTCCAATGGACTTTTGATTACATCTTTCAAGTTTTTCACGAACTAAAATTTCCACGTAGAACAAGAGCCACACTTACTCGGTACGACTTATTTAGATACTCCTTTGAGAGCTATTACTACAGAAACAGCAACTTTAGCTCCGCGACTAGGAGTCAAGTTTAGAAACTACCTGTGCTAATGGATAGCAATTTGGTCTTATTTTTGGTACGTTTTACTATTTTAACTCGCGTGGGTTTCACTCAAGACGTAGGTATTTAGAACTAAGATAAGATGGAGATAGCGGGATAAATTCAACTGCTTTCTCAGGGATTTGCGAACAACAGCACTAGATAGAGATAAATAGAAAGTGGGATGGGAGGCCTTTACCCTGCAGTGGGAAACAAATGGCTGATGATAATACTGATAATAAGTTTTTGATCAACTCTTTGATTCAAATCAAGCCAAAGACTTGATCTAGAACTTTCGATGATTGAGATACACTGCCTTTTATATCAGAATACATTTCACTTTCGACTTACTGCACAAATTCCATGTTCATGACTTATTATCTCACATTTTCAAGGCTCGTATTTTTTTTAGCGCATTATTTTAGCGGTGATGGCAGGTGGAGTATAGCTTCGATCGAGTGGCGTTCAAGGACTGGAAAGAGAAGTATTGGTTTTCCGGCAGCGAGATGGGCAGACGACATTGTTGCCATCGCGGAAATATCCTGAATGAGGCTAGCACAAGAACATGGAGCTGCTGATGATAGGACTTCTTTGCCTTGTACATTTGACTCTTCGCTTGTGCCCACAAGCAAAGAGCGCCTTATCATCAGCAATGAGTGAAGTCAGGCTATGGATGATAATGATGATGATGTATTATTTGATAACTCTCAAATTAAAAGCACGAAAGTCGAAGTGTCATGTGTGCTAAATATACTATTATCAAACAACCCCACATAAGCTTTTTTGTTCACCTTTATGATAATTCAGTGAGTTTTTTTACATAAGGTAATGTAGACGGAAACTGCCGAATGTTTGGGGACCGCACCGTCCCAGAACAATACCTGCAATTGTGTCGCTTTAGTGCGAACCCCTCTTTCGTATGTTTATCTTATTACTTAGAACATTCTGGAATGTTCAAAGGCACACTTCCAAGGTCATAGAACTTTTTGTTGTCTTGTTTAGACATCTTTTTATACAGTCGTTGTGTAAAGTTTTTTGGGATGTTATTGTGAGTTGTGTTCTGTTTTGTCACAGATAAGATACCTTTTATTCATGCTCTAATGTTGTGTATCACTGTTCTAGTATCTCATCATAAAATACTGGGTTAGGAAAATTGCTTGAAAGGGAAGTTAATGATCAAAGTTTCTATATAAATGATTATTTCGCTTTCTTTCTTTGAAAGCAGGAAAAAAATCTATTTTCTGTGTATAAAAGTCACGAAAATATTGACATTTAAATAAAATAAATAAATAAAATAAAAAATCATACTCAGTGAAATTGATTTTGGATAACTTTCAAATAAATGTAACTTTAACTGTGAATGTCGCAATGAAACTCTATGTCGAAGTTTAAAGGCTTCTTTGAAATCAAAGTATCCTGTTATTGCGAAAGAGCTTGTTTGTAGAAAACATGGCGAGAGCTTCCAGTTGAATAAAAATCAGTAACAGTATATTTTACGCAGATGTTATGCATGAACGAGTCTGGCGTAATTTAATCGAAATTTTAGAAAAAAAAAAAAAAAAAAAAAAAAACGATGTTTCTTTTGCGTCATTTGTTATTCTAATAAAATACTCGAACCCTTCATGAAGCCGCGAACCAAGCATTCTGTACATTTAACTAAGTAACTTTTAGCTAAAATTACTGCTGGGGAAGTACTGTATTTTTTGGGTTGAAAAATCACGTTTCAATTTTGCTGATTAATTCCCCAACAGTAGGAGGTATCTGAAGTAAAAACATGACATATAAAAAAAAATTGACCCCTAATATCTCAGTAAAAAGTAAAACAGGTATGTTCGATTTCGATGACGGAGAGAACCCGGGTGACAGGCGTTTCGTTTTTGTTAAGGGTGTTTTTACCCCCATTATTTTTCATCATAATTTAGATACATTTTCTTTATAGTATTTTTGGTTCAATGAATTTGATTGTTTATAGCAGCTTTCAGTAACTAATAAATTAGGGTCAGTTGGGCCTAAATAGTAATAGTCTCAAAAAGGATATTATCCTACACATAAAATAAGATTACTTTGGTATATGGATCACATTTTTATGTAGATATCTGATAACTGGGGTTTGACCATAATTTTTTTTAGTTGGGATAAGGCTATGCAGTTGGTGTTAAAGTTAAAAGTTTTTTTTTTTTTTCTATTAATTTAACACGGGGTTTTTATCCACATGGATACGCCAACATCATCGTACCCTATTACATTCGCTTACACAATTTTTATTAAATACAACTGAGTGAGGGGGAATTATTAATTGAGTAGTTAGTTTTGCCAGATTACTTAACCTTTTAGCTAGCTCTGATTTTGGATTTGCCAAAATTGATAAAATTAGCCCAACATCAAGAAAATTTAAATTAAAATCTTTAATTAATAATTCTCTCTCATCTTTATTAAGTTAAGTTAATCATTGCCATGTTTTTTACACGTGCAGCTTGTGGACCAATTATGATCTGACTCAGTGGTCCTTCAGCGCCCAGTATAATAATTTTAGGATGTTGTTGGCTTTGGAAAGCTTTGTAGATCTTTTATTTTTTTTGGCTTGCGGGAAATCATTAAATGACTGCTCCCGCTCTGGAGCGGAAAGGAGTGTCAGACTTCTACTAACTAAAAACCACTCATGTGTCTTCTTAGCCCTTTGTGTCTAGGCCGCGGTATGTCTTTCGAACAACCCGAAGCCCCGGTAGGCCTCGAGTCCCTTGCAAGCTATGTAGATCTCAATTGTTGAAAGCTCAAAGCTACATTAAGTACAAGTTAATATCAATTTGCATACATGTTTTTCAAAAGGAAAGAGCAATGTCTCATTCATCTGTTAATGATGCGTAGGCGTTAATCAGAAGTTCAAATTGTATTAATGAAATCCGGTAGGTACTGAGGAGCTTGAATAAGGCAAAGGAAATTAGCGAGAGAGATCTTTGATCGTGACACAATGTTCAGAACAACAAACATATACGTAGAAACCTACTCGCTTTGCCCTTTTTTTCTGGAATGTGGAAAATCATCAAATGACTCCTCACACTTTGGGCAGAGCGGAAGGGAGTGTCAGACTTCTACTGACTTAAACCATCCATGTTCCTTCTTAGCCCTTTGTGTCTGGGGCCGCAGTATCTCTTTCGAACAACCCGCAGCCCCGGCAGGCGTCAGTCAGCTCCTGCAATGTTGCTGACATCTCTTTGAGGCGCTCGTGGAAAAAGAACGCGCAGTTCGACACGACCTGTCGTCATCATCAGACAGACAGACGGTGAGCTAGCCCATTACCACCCATCCACAGGCCCGCTACTTGTTTTGCCCTTATACTTAATAATATACCCATTAGTTATATCATACCACTTTCCCTCCTTGATGAGTAAATGGTTTTAAGTTAATGGGTTTGTGGTTCCAGCATAACACTTAAAAAAAGTGAATAATTGGAAAACGAACTGACGTAAAGTAGAAAATAAGTAATCGAAAAGAAAATTCAAAACGTACGACGATCTATAAAACTGTAAAAAAAAAGTAAGCTGATTTCTCACTGTGCGTGAAGCTCATACAAAGTGAGGTCAGATTATACAGGATACTATGTAAAGTTGGATGTGTCGCTGTATTAACTAAAAGGCTTGAAATGTAAACATCATCTCATTGAAGCCCTCTTATTATGTCATCGCTCACTTTATATCCTTAATTTAAATACCCACGAGATCCCGTTGCAACGACAATTAACCAATTTAGCGCGACAATAAGTGGATAATGTCCATTGTTCAATCGAGAAAGCGCCTACGCATTGCAGATAGTTTTTTTTAGAAAATTAATACAGTATTGTGATGGTTTAGGATTGTGTAGAAAAATTTACGAAAGAAAAATATCGTGAAACGGTTTACAGATCACACCTTCCTACCAAGTTTCAACTCTGTAGTCTTACGAGTGGCCTTGACATACGGACGGACAGACAGACATAACAAATCTCTAAGGGTTACCTTTTTCTGCCATTCGGTTACGGAACTCTAAAAAGGGGTAAATGATAGCGTGACGGTTGACAGGGGAGGAGAATGGCAGAAAGAAACGACCAAGTTACATGAGACAATCAGACAAAAGCAGATGATGATGCTGAGAAGATGATGACATAAAGACAGGTCATTCACAAATGGCACCATTCCTTATTGTGACCGTATTGTGGATTACCACCTTCCACAGAGAAGAAGATAATGCTTCTGCTCAGATCAATAGACTAACAGGAAGATGCAGCATGAACCTTTTTGAACTATTCAAACACTTATCCACTGAACTTGTTGCAACTGTTTTATAAAAAAGCTAAAAAGTCTACAAGCAAACGTTATCATTGTTTTAAACTGCATATATATCTCTTAGAGCATATCTATCACAATTTATTCAACTCCAGCATGCTATAATATCTCCCAAAGCATATCTATTTCAATATATTCAACAACAAAATGCGTATAGGTGTCCTGCCAGTGATAATGATTGCATTAGTACCAATTTGTCGGTCGTTGTCCGCCACCTACACTGATCACAGATACTGTCCCCTCTGTTATGAATCAGACAATAAACTAATCTTTGATTTATGAGTGTAGGAAGAGAACTGTTATGGGCACGCTTCGTGTCATCCGACCCCCGGATTTACACTTACCGCTTGGCCACGAGTTAAGCTCAAGCGACAATGGAGTTGCGGCAGAGGCTACATAGAAAAGCAATGAAAGAAATTGCTCAGACCATGGATTACTGCGACGCAACGGTATGCGCAGAAGTGATTGCAGTGCGTGTAGCTTAAAAAAAAAATCGCCTAAGGTTATGGACCAGTAGAAAAGTCAAACTTATTGCGTCCTGGGGTTCCTGGCAGATAGCAACAAAAATTAAAATAGAATATAGCTTATATTGTCAAGGATTTGCTGTCTTGTTGGGCTAACATTTGCTACTGCTGTGGATCAAGCTGTTTCATGTTCGATTCATGAGTCTAGTGATTGATTTTGTGCCTCGTTGATGGCAATCAGTTCACTCTCCTTTGCGATAATATAATTGGCGAAATCAGGGATTACTTCAGGATTCATCTCTGCCGAATACTTCGGGGATTAGAGGCGTGATGTTACATTTCGTTTTAGGGATACCAAATATTGATTCTGATTTCTACTATCCATTACTCGTACAAAATACTTGTAGCTCCAGCATGATATTGTTACATCACATTGCGCTTGTATGCCCCGAGGACAAAGCAGATGTCTACAATACTTTTATTCGCCATTAGGGTGTGAGCTTTTTGTCAGAAACCCGTTCCAAATCCAGACGTCGGGTGCTACTGAGACCTAATTTATGTATGTATATTATTCATTGATATTTTAGTTTTACTTGTGTGTCCAATTACGCAACTTGTGGCCTATGTTTATGTTAGGTATTCCCTGTGACCCATGACATGGCTGAATTGTTATTTCCAAAGTACCTAATGCAGAAATAAACGTATTTATTGTTATTTTCTATATTACGAACAAATAGTTTATGTGAAATTTAATTAGGTTGTGGTTCAAAAACAAATACATTACTTAATTAATTAAAACCACTAGAATAATTGGTTAATTTAAAGTAAATACTTCATTCTACATTTGCCGATTGCTGTAGAACAGATATGTGTTTTTGGAAAAAATATTTTAAAATAATATAATAATAAACCATACACAATCTGCTATTCGTGTAAATGGAAGTATTTCAAACAAGGTTATAGGGACTTTAGGAATAAAAACTATCTTCGTTAGGTGAATCGCAGTGTAACATCTAGAGAGTTTAATTAATGTTTGTTAAAAAACACAAAATACTTCTTGATACAGACAGATTTCAATGTTCAAGCTTGTTAGTCATGGGGTATGTCGAACTGATGAAACCGATTGGAACCTCGCCACGAAATCATGACAGCCATTCGTGCTCACCAACTATGGGTTTCACTTTTACTTTCGTTTGGTGGACTGTTCTTTTTTTTATCCGACTGCGGCGAAGCCCAAAAGGAGGGTTATGTGTTTGGCGTGTATGTATGTATGTATGTTTATTTGTTCCCTCATAACTCCTGAACGGATGAAGGGATTTAAATAAAATATACGTCGTTAGATTCGTCTTGATTGCACTGACTACATTAAAATAAAATAAAACAATAAAAATTGCGGATTCTGGGGGCCATATCGCGTAGTTAAAAAAAATATATTTCCCAGTACCGTTGAGTAGGGTATCAAAATGAAGGGTTTTAAAAGGAGAATACAAAAATATTAATAACACTTAAAATTATGTTTAAAGATTCAAATGAACCCCGCCTGGTTCATTTGAATATTAAATGATGAAATGAAATTGGAATGGACCCCGCCTGCTTCCAAGTTTTGTTTAATTTATGGATGTAACCTAATAATTATATTATTATACCTAGAGGTAAATCCCAAAAGGTAAAACTTAGACATTACCTACATATCAACCACAAAACTTGTCAATGAATGAATTTACGTTTAGTACGTGCCTTATAACATGTTTTAAATGCATATAAATGCATTGACTGAATATGTAACAGATAGGTTCTTTCATCAAAATACAAAACAATAACCTGCTTGGATCTCATTTATACCTTGAATAAGATAAAATGGGTTTTAAGACACTGAAATGAAGTTTTGTTAAGAGTAGGAAGTCATGAGAAACACCCAAGAATTAAAAACTAAGTTCATTTCATCATTTCAGATTTTATAAAAAAAACGTGTTGATCTATGAAAGCTAGAAAAAAACGTGTACTTTACACGTTTTTTCTAGCTTTCATAGATACACCATAGAAAAGCTTTCTTTATCTAAACGAAATTAAAAAAAACTATTGTTTTTTTCTTTTCCGCTTCATACTAATTAGTAAGTTTTTTGGCGGGTGGAAAATCATCGAATAACCCCTCCCGCTCTTGGGCAGAGCGAAAGGGAGTGTCAGACTTCTACTGACTAAAAACCACCCATGTTCCTTCCTAGCCCTCTATGTCGAGGCCGCGATAACTAGTGTACAACCCGCGGCCCCGATTAGTAAGTGCCTAAAGCTTTTTTCACTAACATAAATTATTTCTCTCTTGAAGTCCATTCTAAAAGGCAAATTTTCATCTAATTAACCTGCTTACTTTACGTAAAACGACCTTAAAACACTTAGCATAAAATAAAGGTAAATAATTATGAAGAAAAAAACCGGCCAAGTGCGAGTCAGACTCGCCCATGAAGGGTTCCGTAGCAGCAAGTAACATAATGTTAACATAATTTTTATAATTGAGTTGATTGAATGAACGGTAATTTGCGATTTGCGATTTACGATTTATTACGTATTAAAAAAAAAAACTTACTAGATCTCGTTCAAACCAATTTTGGTTGGTAGTTTTTGTTGAGATCTACATTATATATTTTTTTTAGAATTGTCACTCTCTTACTTTAAAAGTTAGAGGGGGGGGACACACATTTTATCACTTTGGATGTGTCTATCTTTGAAACGATTGACTTTAAGAAAAAAAGAATTTAAGAACCTCAATGTAATTTTTGAAGACCTATCCATAGATACTCCTCATGTGTAGGTTTGATGAAAAAAAGTTTTTTTAGTTTCAATTCTATGTATGGAGTTCTATGTGTGGTCTATGGTGGATCTTATATTTTTTTATTTTTATATAAAATCAAAAAGCGGTTTACAGAATACATCTACCTGCCAAATTTCAACTGTGTAATCCTTATAGTCTCGGAATAAAATGGCTGTGACATACGGACGGACAGACGGACAGACGGACAGACAGACAGACAGACAGACAGACAGACATGACGAATCTATAAGGGTTCCGTTTTTTGCCTTTTGGCTACGGAACCCTAAAAAGTGCTGCATTCATTTTAAGGTTTCGGGGTATATGTTTTTGAAAAGAAAAATAAAAAATAAACCGTTCCCTTCCATAGAGGAAAAAAGTCTTTGAAAAATGCAAATTTGTGCAAAGTTTTGCGGCGGAAACTTCCTTTAAAATACTGCGCTTGTACTGTTATGTTTGCATAATTTACAATAATATTTTCCACAATAAAATACAAGGACAATATAAGCGATTTATTATTACATTACATATTAGGAGGTTTATTAAAACTGGGAAATACCTAATTATCATAAATAATAAAATATTTACTAAGTGACGGCTTAAGTAGTCATTCAATGTCTCTATGTGCGGCAGTAACTACAATTTAACAGTATCTACGTAAGTGCTTGGTTAACCATTTAAACAAATATTAATATTCATATTTGCGGTAATGCTTACAATTAGTATATAGCCTACGATGAGTAAGCGTAAGTACATAATAATGAACTAGCAAAAGGTTCTATTGGCCATTTTATACCTAATCGTATTCGTAAAGTTTGAGTGAGTCATCATGACCTTAAAATATTTGAAAGTGTTTCCGTCATAGTACGTAAGATGTTATGGTATCTAACTACCAATTACTCGATACTCAATTAATTGTTTTGCGTCTTATAAGCTATTTTGAGAAAAAAAAACAGTACAGTTCTTCAATCAAATATAGAGTTCATATAAGGCCCTAATATGTTTAAGTCGCGAGTTAATAAGCTTCTTCTGGGTTAGCTCGTATATAGTCGATCACATATCTGTCCTCGGGACAAGATTGAGTTCAAGAGTAGACACATTTCATATTAAAAAACAAAACCAAAATTTCGATATCCGATTCACTCCGACTGATTCCTAGCTAAAATAAACTCATCCTGCTTAGTATAAAACTACTAGTGGAGTATAACAGTGGTGGCCCCGACTTACGAACAGTGAGTCGTGGGTTTGAACCCAGGCAGGCACATACTTTGTGTAATTTATTTCATCACCACTGCTCTCCAAACGGTGAAGGAAAACATCGTGAGAAAACCGGTCTTAGAACCAACAAATTCGAAGACTTGTCACATCTGCCAATCCGCATCCCCTCCGTCCCTGCAGTGGGAACATTATAGGCTGATGATGATGATAAAACTAAATACAGCATACCAAAATTATCAATAATCTCAACAATTCGAATTCGAATTTGAACTAAGACAAACATAATGGCCAAGACATGTCGAAGTGACGAGTAGCCGATGACTCAGTGACTCAATACCCGCTACCTGAGCCGAGAGAATGTGCCTGAGTCAGCAACTGATTCACGCAAACATTGGGAAACTGACGTAAACGATTTGCATGTCAACTTGAGATGTTAAGACTGGTTTAAGTTAATATTACATGGCCACCTTATCAGGAGAATGTCACAAGAATATTTTAAGTAATTTCTGAGACACTATATTTTGGCGTAGGTACTTTTAAAAACAACGAAGCGACATCGACACCTTTTACATGTTCTATGGGAAATCGTCAAGTCCTCCCGCTTTAGGTGGAGCTGAAAGGAGTGTCAGACTTGTACTGACTAAAACCCACCCATGTTCCTTCTTAGCACTTAGTGTCCCAGGGCTGAGGTATCTCATTTGAACTGGCATCGACACCTGAATAAATGCCGTAAGAGAACAGATGCTTCGAGTCGCTATAAAAGTGATTGTATGTCTTATTATTCTTTCTGGAGTAATCACTTTTCTTCATCAAGGCCATCTGTAGATACTTCCCTGTCTTCCTTTTTTTAGCGATAAATCAGTGAAGACCAGAAGACCCTTCAAAAATGATGGCAATAGGCTTGCGGCTTGCCTATAACGTGGGACTTAAACATAATGTGGGTGCACTATCATTAGGTACCTACCTATACCGCTATCTAACCCTTTGGAAAACACGAGTTATGTTTTAGCAAATTTTTATTTGCTGATTTGCTTCTCTATAATTGTGTATCAAACATTATTATACTGAATCAGTTGAAGCGAATATAAAAACTACTAGACTAGGAGATAGCTCCTTAGATATACATATATCTATCCTTCCAAACATTTCCGAAGTAAGTGAACCGATGTTATCAAGCCAAAACAAAATACGAAGATCGAAAAAACAAGATTCGGATAACCACCAAACATCTTTTTCCTTGACCGAATTTCACTCCCAAAGAGGTTGCGAGAGACCCGTCCGATACCCAAGGGATCGTTCCCAAAAAGTTCTGTAAATAGACCCGAGACGTTGGTCATTTTCCATTGATATTGTAGCTACGGTATATCAAAGCTTACCCTATATGTACTTATGTAGGTATAATAATATTTTATACATTTTATATAGGGAATGTTTCAAGATGTACGTTTTTTGATCTATGTAAAATGAGGTTCACTGATAGATCAGTAAAAATATTGTAATATCGTAAGGAATTCTGGATAAATACAATAATAATAAGTCCGAAATCGTGACGAATAATGCTCAATCTTGACATTGTTTTTGTCCTTGACAGAAGAGGTCCTTTTAAAAACTATAATATTGTGGTCAGTTTCCATTCCAATCCAATGCAGCTGAATACCTCTATGTTACATCTAGCGACTACCTATCTGACCTCCACAACCCAGTTGGTACTGGGCAATACGATATCCCTTGGTAAGACTGGTTGTCGGAATTTCGAACTACTGACTACCAGCAACAGTGTCACGACTGTCATAGCTTTACAAAGGACAGCGGGTACCAACGGTTTAGCGAACTTACCGAACCACGGAAACTTGGAGGAAACTCGAACTGTAATGGTCGGGCACCCATTTACGGACTAACCTAGGCAAGCACGGTTTAACCTAAAGATCTGGGGGTCAAAAATGGCCACTTTAGCAGATCATAATATGAATTGCGTTAAAAATCGTAAAATGGACCTTTCCTATTAGTAACTGTGTCTGTGACCATTTAGGTCAACAGATCATAATGGTAAAATAATATGAATTGCGTTAAAATTCGTAAAATGGTCACAGCCACAGGTAAAGTGACCATTTTAGACCCCCTGATCGTTAGCCACGAACTCCTCAATAGTAGGACAGTAACAGGCTGGTATATTATGTGAGGACAACGATATAAGTTAAACATCATACTCGTATATTAAAAAAAGGACAATAAAAAGGGTAGCAAATGTGTGAAATTTATTGCAGGTTGATGACGGAGATAAGACTTTTAGGGTTACGTGAGAATTTATGGTGATGACTCCCATATAAACATACGACGCATTACTATACCGTGTGGGTGTCGCAGGTAATCTAACTGATGATCTGCCTGGGTATAAATGGAAATATCTATTAAAATTGTGTATATTCTAGAAATCTATGTTTTAGCTTCATTAAACACTGCTACTTACTGCCGTACCCAGAAATATTTAATGATTACTTAAGCCGTCACTTAGTAAAGGTTTGAAATATTTTTGTATGACAAAACTGTCAAAACCATACTAAGTGATAGCCTAAGTAATCGTTAAAGCTCTCTGAGTGCGGCAGTTAGAAGTTTTCTTCACCGGGTGCAACTAAATACCGGTATTTTGCATGGAGCTATCAGATGGTCGCTCCGGTCGGTCAGATAGATTATCTGACCTCCACTACCCAGAGCTCGCCGTCCGTCCGTCGTATGACGACGACAGACCGAGTCAACGGCGCGTTCGTGTCCCACGCGCGCCTGTAAGAGATCTGATGTCAGCACATGCAAGGCCGGCCTGCCCGTCGGGGCTGCGGGTTGTTCGAAAGAGATACCGCGGCCTCGACAAAAAGGGCTAAGAAGGAACATGGGTGGTTTTTAGTCAGTAGAAGTCTGACACTCCCTTTCGCTCTGCCCAGGGCAAGAGGAGTCATTTGATGATTTCCGACCCCCCCCCCAAAAAAAGGCTAGTTCTCAGGGTTTTGAGCTATTGATTACCTATCATGTTCCCAATGCAGGGACTCAGGCCTCTCTAGGAGAGGGATGGGCTATAATCCACCACGCGGGCTAGATGTCACATGTCTTCGAATTTTTGGTTCTAACACATGCCGGTTTCCTTACGATGTTTTACTTCACCGTTTCGAGAGCAGCGGTGATGAAATAAATTACACAAAGTAATGTAACGTCGCACGTTACATTTTGCACAAAACAAAACATATAAACTAAATTAACAATAAAAACAGCAACATTCCAATGTTTACTTTCATCCACCTGTCAAGGAACCGCAGACGTCAAAATATAATAACCATAGAAAATTACAAGTAGTGCGGTAGTAAATAGTAATTACTAAAAGCACAAGATGCATCAACTAACGGGCGCGCGAGTGAGGATTTATCTATGGGCTCGCGTATGTCCCATCTCTATCCAACGCTGCCAACGCGATCTTTTCGTTTGACATTAGGAATTTTGGTTTTTCCCGAAGCGGTCACACGTCTCACCATATCTAAATTATATGTGATTTCACACGTGTCTTAACTCGCCATTATCCGGGCCTAAAACAATTGCCTACCTAATCAACATAATTCTCCGCCATCGAGCAATTAAATTCGGTGTCTTTGAAACCCCCATACTGGGTAAGTGTTGGATAGCATGATATGTGTATATTTTGTGTTCCTTGTCCTTATAGGTTAACTTGGCATGTATGCTTAATTTTATCTATTTTAGTGTACGCTATTTCATGTATTTCATTTCAATCTAATGCCTTCAGCTCAATGCATTTTGATTTTTTTGTGCTTCACACTCAAAATGTGCTATCATGCCGTATTTTCACTCTTCCCACATGTAAACTCCGTCTGATTGTGACAATCCACCAACACCTTCATTAGTGCATTATTATTGCTGTTCGCTCTGCTTGGCTTGGTGTCACAATCAGCGGAGTTGGCCTTTGGTCATCTCGTGACACGCTGGACGTCATGTTCCAGGGTCCAAAGTTCCGGCTAGAGCACCCTCAAGTTCGCGTTAGTTACGCGGCTGGTTCCGTCGTGCGTGCTTAAATCGGGCCGGCATCGGACTTTCCACCTGTTGGCCATACTTGCCACGTGGGCCGAGCCGGGCCGACGTAAAGAAGAGCTGGCCATCACCCCTACGCATCCAGCGTGGCACCACGCTGCGGTCATCGCCACGCCGGCTATCAGGGCAGTACAGCACATCCCACAGGGATGCCTTAGGAGTTTGTGTCCGTAGACCTTCCCACACCCATTTTTTATTTAAATATATTTTATGTAGACTGGTTGGAACCTGCGCCACGCACCCCTTTTCCGTCACATTCGTCATCCTATAGTGGTAGGGCCAATAGTAACGGCTCGCCCCGGGGAGGTACCACACTCTTTCCTATTTCTTCCGGTAAGCAGCTCTGCTGTGCGCCGGTTGAAGGGATTGGGTTGCCGGGTTTTCAATTACTGGCTACTTTAGACATAACAACCTTGTCTATTGATGACACAAACAGTGTTGATATCAAATATCGCTTGTATGTGTCAATTTTTTTTTCTAATATAACTTAGAATCATTTTTTTTATATTTTAAATTAAACATTATTCAATTAACAGTAATTACATAATTATCAATTATAAAAACAAGCATTAGTACTTAATACTAAAAATATTGTCACACAACTTGTACCTACAACTTGTCTTTTGGAATTTATAGCCTAAATATCAATAAATCTTGTACTTGTATACATTTGACCTGGATCACTAATGTTCCATACAGTGAACGTTTTTTATTGTTGACAACTCAAAAGTACAGTACTATTACTTTGATTTACCAGCTGTTTCCAACAAGTGTTGCACCACAATTCCCACCTACTAACTGTCAACCAATCCACTAACCAACCAACCTATTAACAGCCTAACATACCAACCTACCTAATAACTCCCTAACTTACCTACCTACTTATTAATTAATTAATTATCCTACTAACTGTCTACCTGCCTATTAACTTGATACCACTTGCCTTGTTAAATATTGTTGTTTCTGAGTTCAGTCAACAGCAAAAATTTGTCATTGGATGTCAATAGTGACTCATATTTTAATTTTCATAACTATTATTGTCACCATTTTCAGAATTTAATGGCATAAGCGTACACATTAGTTGCACCGTTTTTTTTTAAAAAAAAAATATTTAAATTTAGTTTACTAACTTCAAACTTTTTCAAAAAAAAAAAAAAAAATTTTTTTTTCCTTTTCTTTTGTAACGTAGCTTCCTTCACTTCACACGGACAACAACCAAGACGTTTAATTTCAGTTTATTTTGTAACAGTCGGAGTAATTGACGCTCATCATACCTTGCTGATTGCTATCCAACACTTTCCAGTCTTACGGATAACTTAATATTTATACATTTAAACTCAATTTGAAGTAACAACAAATTTTTCTTGTTTAAACTACATTCAATATGGCACATCCAGTAAAATTCATGTCGTTGCAAAAGGCAGAGCTCGAATACGAAGTAGCTATCAGAGGAGAAACACCCGCCACTACTGTTCAGGAATTGCGGAAACAGATTGCAAAATGCGGACCAATGTTTCCTTCTGAGGACATTCTTACGAGTCCATTCGAAGTATCGGTAGATTTAAGTGGAGTTTTAGAGGTTTTGACTATGGCAGGCTCATGTTAAGAACACCTCGCACTACAACTTGCGTCGAAAATTTGCCGAGTTTAACGTTGGCGACGTGGTCATGAAACGCGCTTATTTCTTGAGTGACAAGGGGAACAGGTTCTCGAAAAAGTTAGCTCCTAAGTTTATTAAAGCAAAAGTCATAGCCAAGAAATCACCATTGGTTTACGTTCTTCAGGACATGAAAGGCAAAGACTTGGGTTCCTGGCATATTAAGGACTTGAAATTAGTAGGAGTCAATAAATAATCTCAATTTTTTTTTTAACTTAGTTATATTTAAGGCACTGAATAACACAGTGAATAATTTTTTCCGGCCTCCTTATTCAGCCCCGATGGAGAGCCACGCTCACTTGATTGTGTCATGTGCCTTACCCGTGGTCTCTCCTCATATTATCGGAACCTCTGGATTGGTTGTTGCCAACTCGGTACGTTTCACTTACCGGGAGTTAATATTTCAGAGCGGTTGCAACTCTTTAAATAAGCCAATGCAGGAGCGGGTAAATACTCCTTAAATAAGCCTAAATCCATTTCAATAGTATAAACCCAGTAGGTTCTTTGCTTCCTTAAAGCCGAATGTACGTCTGTTTTGCGCGAGTAACAAGTCAACTACGGACATGGAACTCTCACATAGCTGCTAGGGCGCGGACTCACCTCTTGTTAAGGTAGTCTGCCAGTATGCAAAGATTACGAATATGAGATATGATGGATGAATGATGAAGAATACAAGGGGTCGTAATTCAGATGGAGGTATAATAGGAGCAAAGGATTTTTACTGAGGTAAAAACCCTCACCAAGCGGCGGGGTACTGTAACGTCGCACGTTACATTTTGCACAAAACAAAACATATAAACTAAATTAACAATAAAAACAGCAACATTCCAATGTTTACTTTCATCCACCTGTCAAGGAACCGCAGACGTCAAAATATAATAACCATAGAAAATTACAAGTAGTGCGGTAGTAAATAGTAATTACTAAAAGCACAAGATGCATCAACTAACGGGCGCGCGAGTGAGGATTTATCTATGGGCTCGCGTATGTCCCATCTCTATCCAACGCTGCCAACGCGATCTTTTCGTTTGACATTAGGAATTTTGGTTTTTCCCGAAGCGGTCACACGTCTCACCATATCTAAATTATATGTGATTTCACACGTGTCTTAACTCGCCATTATCCGGGCCTAAAACAATTGCCTACCTAATCAACATAATTCTCCGCCATCGAGCAATTAAATTCGGTGTCTTTGAAACCCCCATACTGGGTAAGTGTTGGATAGCATGATATGTGTATATTTTGTGTTCCTTGTCCTTATAGGTTAACTTGGCATGTATGCTTAATTTTATCTATTTTAGTGTACGCTATTTCATGTATTTCATTTCAATCTAATGCCTTCAGCTCAATGCATTTTGATTTTTTTGTGCTTCACACTCAAAATGTGCTATCATGCCGTATTTTCACTCTTCCCACATGTAAACTCCGTCTGATTGTGACAATCCACCAACACCTTCATTAGTGCATTATTATTGCTGTTCGCTCTGCTTGGCTTGGTGTCACAATCAGCGGAGTTGGCCTTTGGTCATCTCGTGACACGCTGGACGTCATGTTCCAGGGTCCAAAGTTCCGGCTAGAGCACCCTCAAGTTCGCGTTAGTTACGCGGCTGGTTCCGTCGTGCGTGCTTAAATCGGGCCGGCATCGGACTTTCCACCTGTTGGCCATACTTGCCACGTGGGCCGAGCCGGGCCGACGTAAAGAAGAGCTGGCCATCACCCCTACGCATCCAGCGTGGCACCACGCTGCGGTCATCGCCACGCCGGCTATCAGGGCAGTACAGCACATCCCACAGGGATGCCTTAGGAGTTTGTGTCCGTAGACCTTCCCACACCCATTTTTTATTTAAATATATTTTATGTCGACTGGCGGCGTGGTCTTATTTATATTAACCTGCGCCACGCACCCCTTTTCCGTCACAGTAATGCTCCTGCCTGGGTTCGAACCCACGACCTACTGTTCGTAAGTCGGGGCCGACACCACTGGGCCACCGCTGCTCCATTGTAGTATACGTAGTATGATAATTATTATATCGTATCCATCATGCTTACCAATAAACCACCATTAAAATCGCCTGCAACAGTATTGATAATATCTTCGTATCCCTAAACACAGTTCACTAATGGCTGAACAACAAACCAGGTCAAGATACCGAATACGTCCCTAAACGTAGTCTCGATCATACATCAGCTAGTCATTCCTTCACAATACTAAGAGATATAATCGACCTCAAATCGATACCTATATCATTGCGATTAACCTAAATCGAGAATCGAGAACTTAGACGGCTATATCCATTACTCATAGTACAATTGATTCGATTTCTTGAGTTTATGTTATGAGATGGTAATGTTGTGTTTATTTGATTGTCTTTCTTGTGATTGATGTAACCTTATTTTGGTGTTTTTGAGGTCTCATATTATTTCCCTGTGTAGCTGGAATCTTTTTGAGGGATGAGTATTTTACCATTGTAGGTTGGTAGGGCTTTTATTCCTGCTTATATGAATCATGGCTGCATAGGCTCTACGTAAAATACTAGTATTCAGCTGCTGCATCCTCTTAAAATGGATACCAACCCAAACATATTGTGAAAAGTCTAGGCAGACATTGATGATGAGTTGACCAAGTTATCTTTCACGAGAAAGTCACAACGAAAACTTTTCATAGTTACTGCTGACTGTCAAGGCTTGAGCCTATTTTGTGAAGAGTAATATTTCTTACCGGTTGTCGAAACTCAACTAATATTGTCTAGTGATGAGAGAGAAAATAATACGTCTCCATCTATGGCTTACATTTCGAGTATTTTTTTACAATTTTGTTACATTTCCGAAGACTTGTTTTGGCATGGCTTTGATACAAAATGTGAATGTCAGCTTACCAAGCCTTTAAAACATAAATCATTTACTAGAATAAAACATCGTAAACAATATGGTTAAATAAAATTAGTATAGTTCTAACATGTTCAGTTAAGATAGAACATAGCATGAAAAATTTTAGGGTTTAGCTAAATTTTACAATGCTTTAATATTTTTGCAGATGAGATCGACCTCGTAATTGGATGATTTGCGGTAACAAACTAAAAGCTAGCCATAGGCCCATAGTACACACTAAGTGCCCAAAATAATATCATATAAACAAACCCTAAAAGGTCTGCACTCTAACAGAGTTGTTTAACCACTAGTTTCAACCTTTCAATGGATTTTATGTTTTGTGTTTTTTTTTGGTTTAAATAAATAAATTGATGTAGACACTAACAGGTGCAATTAGTTTGTAGTTAATCCTCTACTAAGTAAAACAAGTAGTTTCTGTTGTTTAGTTTAGATAATTAATTACAATGTTTAATTAAATGTTTAGATAGCGATGCGTAGTAAGTGAATATTTATATTAAGATAAGAAAATAATTAACATAGTCGGTTTGATGTAATTTAGTCTGCTTAAGAAGAAAGACGGTACAATGTGTCTGGTATTTATTATTTTTATGAGTAATTAAAAAGTAAGAAGACTAGCGAAAGAGCAAAGAAAATTATTATGAAAATTATTGATAATAAAAAGTAATGATTATTTTGCAAATAGGTTTTTACAAACCCTTTCACACTTGGTTTGTCTTGTCGGGGTTTCGTACCTGACTACTCCGAGAAGAAACAGCCCAAACAAACATAGAGGTCATAGTCTCTCTTAAATCACGTAAGGACTATGCAGATTAGAGTCAAAGGTCGTAATAATGATGATTATGGCTAGAAAGGGAGTGATTATTGAGAACCTTTTTTTTTTTTGGGTGGTGTAAAATCATCGAATAACCCCTCCCGCTCTTGGGCAAAGCGAAAGGGAGTGTCAGACTTCTACTGACTAAAAACCACCCATGTTCCTTCTTCGCCCTCTATGTCGAGGCCGCGATAACCAGAAGACTACCCGCAGCCCCGACTGGCGTCGGCCCTTTCGGGCCCCTCCCATGTTGCTGACATCTCATTGAGGCGCGCGTGGAACACGAACGCGCCGTCGACACGGCCTGTTTTCGTCGTGAGACGGACGGACGGCGAGTTAGCCCATCACTCACCGTCCACAGGCCCGCGTCTACGATGGCCGGAGGTCATCGCGGGATTATTGAGAACCTGCTGTCCCCATTTATTTGGGTTTGACCCTAAATAAATTAGGATAAGGGCAGGAGAGTGACGACGAGTCTTTGAAAGTGGCAAAACTGCTGCTTTGGTTTCGAATCTTTAGAACATGGCAGCAGTATTCTTTCAAGAGTTTCTGAACAAGTTTAAAAATCAACTTTACAAGATGTTTAGCTTCAAAATACTAAATGCCAAATCTTGAAAAAAGTAACAATAGATCCGTGCAAAATGACGCAAAAGAACAACTGCACCAAGACGAATGTGATAGGAAAGTGACAATGAGCCATCAGTCATCACAATTTCTCTTTACAACTTATTGCTTGGCAGTCTGATACCTTTCCTTTGCTCCATTTCCACGCTTCTTAACCATTATTACTAGTGCTACAACTATGATAAAAAATGCGTTCGTCAAAACCTTTATTTCAACTGCACCAAAGTCAAAATTGCATTGTCTCAGCTACTATTATGCAATTTGTCAAACGCTCTTACAAATTGTCGACACATTCCAGGAAATAGATTTCATGTGAACATAGAACCTAAAGCTTTAGCAGTAAGGATGAAAGTTCTGTGGCTATTTGAGTAGTTGTGGTTAATATAATATGTAGTGATTGCTGAGGAATGGCATCAGCATCGTAAATGAGGGAATTTAGTGACGTGGAAACGTTATGTAGTAATGGATGCTTGTCGACTGTCATTCCTAGGTTACTTATGGTAATTGATGATTGACGGTGTCACCACAAAGTAAAACAAACGGAGTGAAAAAGTGGTGTAACTTTAGTCAGATTCAGAGAATTCTAATCTTGGCAATATGTTGAATGAAAGAGATTTTGATTACTGTTTTGTATTCTGCGAGATAATAATAAATTCTATAATCCACCACAAATTATTTGTACTGCCACACGTATTCTACCATCATTTACATTCAGGCTTATGGAACCCTAAAAAGAAAAACGTTTATGAAAACAACAACGGTCATTTAGTCAATAACGTCTTCTTCCACGGGTGATCAAAAAATAGTCAGACTACGTTTGAACATCAGTAACTCCAAGAGCCCAAGTTAACCCATCCGTAACAAAGTTAAATCGCTCACTAGCGTAACAAAACAAGTATGGATTTGCACTGATTGTTCTGAGTGAAAAAACATGTTTACACTAAGTTAATAAGTGTTAAGAAGTCGGCTAAGCTGTGGAAAGTCACGTACGTTACAATCTTCACGTTTTTGTAGTGAAGGATAGAAAATTGGAATCTGGAAAATCGATTTTGTCTACGGTTAAATACAAGAACAAGAAGAACAGTTTTATACTTTTTTTTTGGGTTGTTAAAAATCATCAAATAGCCCATCCCGCTCTTGGGCAGAACTAAAGGGAGTGTCAGACGTCTACTGACTAAAAACAACCCATGTTCCTTCTTAGCGCTGTATGTCAAGGCGCGGTATCTTTGTGAACAACTCGCAGCCCTGACGGGCGTCGGCCCTCCCATGTTGCTGACATAAGACCGTGTCGACGTCACGTTTCCATGGAACACAAACGCGGCGTCGACTCCGTCTTTTGTCGTAATAAGACGGACGGACGGCGAGCTAGCCTATATATCACTCACCGTTCACAGGCCCGCGTCTACGGTGGCCGGAAGCCATCACATGGCCCCGGACGCCCGGAGCGCCTCCCGCGGCGGCTGGGACGAGAGGTTTTCTCCCTCTCGCGTTCCGCCACCTCCTTCGCTAGCATAACTGCTTCGCAGTTAAATACCTTGAGTCATCATCATCATCAACCCAGCCTTTTCTCAACTATGATGGGGTTGAATACCATCATTTAAATATCTCTAGTATGGTATTTAAAGAGTTAAGTCTATAAGATTACTAACATGTATCTTCGAATCCTAAAGTGGTTTAAAGACATTGTATAGTTTACAGAGAATAACGAGTATTTTTTTTTTTTGTGTATTAAGACCTATATTTGTGAGTTCGTCCTCGTAAGTAATCCTCCGCGTAAGTTTGTTTAAGTAAAATAAAGTGAAAATGGACGGCCATATTAGCTAAAGAATCGATGACCGCTGTCGGGAACTCGGGACCTCAGGCTCTATGGGGCGACGATCATCGCAGGGTAGCGTGCAACTTAAGGGGTCTATTTAGCAGTGGACAGCTGAAGGCTGACGATGATGACCTCCTTGCGAGGCCACCATCATCAGCCATCAGCCACACACTATAGCTGCCACGACCACGACTCATGCCATAACTGACCGCTATCTATAAAAAAAAAACCGGTTGTGCGATCTAACTGTAACCTGTAGTCGGCCATACTGTAAAACGACACATGACGCACACTCCTAAGCTAGCTTTACAAGGAAATAAAAATAGTGATTCATCCATTGACCACTAATGACCACTGCAACCCATTCATGAATGTGGATATTGGTTGTGATCGTAATCGATGAGCCATCCGGTCTACACGTGAATCAAGTAATCATTGAGCAAACACAGTGATATGCTAGCTCTTTGATATTTGTGATGTTATTTGAACTTACAATAGTTACTGAAGTTATCCATCAGTCAGTAGGCTGACGTTTGAAGGTTTGCGGGTACATTTCATCAATAATTTCAGTCACAGAACTCTGCCTACTTTATCAACCTTTTAGGAACATTATTGGCAACATTGAACATCGAAGTTATTCCGCAAGTGACACTTTAAGTTTAAACAAACTTTCTTTAACTATCGAAAAAATGACTTAACTTTGCAGATACGTAAGTGTAGCCGGTTCTTGGTATGTATAACTGTGTGTGTTAACAGCCCACACGTCACGTCACGTCACGTCAGTTCGTTGTTAATTGTGCGTTACGAACTTACGACTGATGAACTAGGCAAGTGATCAGCTACTATTGTACGCTGGCCAGTGTATGAAATGCTTGCGTGTTTTTTTCTTATACAGGGTGTAAATTAGCCCTTCACACAGCCGCCAACCAAGCATTCTGTACATCAAACTAAGACGGAAACGACTTTTTTATTGGGTCAAAAATGTAGCACTATTTAAACATTGTGCTAGTGGCTGGTTTGAATAGTAAACGGGAGGAGGATCATGGAGCAGGAGCATGGAGCATCTCATCATCATCTGCCTAGGCAGATGATGATGAGATGCTCCATGCTCCATGCTCATGCAAGCCGACCCCAATATAGTTGGGAAAAGGCTAGCCTTTTCCCAACTATATTGGGGTCGGCTTTCAGTCTAACCGGATGCAGCTGAATACCAGTATTTTACATGGAGCGACTGCCTATCTGACCTCCACAACCCAGTTAATACAAGGTAATACGATACCCTTTGGTAAGACTGGATGTCAGACTTTCAGGTCACTGACTACCCGTAACGACTGCCAAAGATCTATATATGGCACCCGGGACCAACAGCTTAACGTGCTTTCCGAGGCACGGAGGAAACTCGTTATATAATGGGCGGTCACCTATCCACAGATCGACCTAGGCAAGCGCAGCTTAACCTAAAGATCGACCCGAGTGGCAGTTCTTATTAATCCACGAGCTCCTCTACATGAGCATGGAGCATCTCATGGAGGTAATTTAAGTAAAGTTATAACCTGAAAAACTAGTATTTACAAAAACAGCTGTGAAAAATTTTGAACTTTGGCCCCCTATTATATCTCCGTAACTAGGGGATTCCCAGATATGGTCAAGAATAAAAAAAATGCAGTGGTTAGGAGAACACGTGGCTTTCGTTTGCGTTAAGGGTACTTTTACACCCTTTTAACTCGTAATGGAAATAAAAAACTTGGTTTGAACGATACGATAAAATAGATAGAATTAGATACATAACAGATGAAATGGATGTGCCAAATGTTAATGAGTTTTATTAAGCTTCTTTCTCTCTCTTTAATTTTCCGAGGCACATACTAAAAACTTGGTTTCACCACCATCTGACTAACTCTTTCCCAACTATGTTGGGGTCGGTTGTATTGTAGGTGCAACTAAATACCAGTATTATACATGGAGCGACTGCCTATCTGACTTCCATAATCCAGGTAGTACCGGATAATACGATAAACCATGGTAAGACTGGATTCAGCTTCAATCAGACAAAGAACACAGAAAAAAAACCAGCACGCACTTAGATAGATCAGAAAAGATACAACACAACGGAAACAAATGTGTAACAAATATAATAGTATTTTGCCACAATAAGCGATCGGAGATATCTTATTAGCTACGGATTACTAAACTGTATTCTAAAGCTCCTATTCCCTATCCGTCTGACAGGTACAGGCCTGGATAAAGCTGATAATTATCCTCTAGGACCTAAGATCCCCTTTCAGCAATGTCAAAACAAAGCCTAAGTATGACAGGCGATTTCAATCTTGTAATACCATCGAAGTGTTTTGGTCTAGGCTCGAACAGTAATAGATTGATTACCACTTGTCAAGTCCACAAACATTGTTTGTTGAGGCTCTTGACGCGTGGGAAGAAGAGCAGCCGACGGCTCAATCTTCAATACATTGTTTTTCTTTTGACCGAAAAATATTCATGCTTGTGATAGCAATTTATACTGTCACTACAGCACAACATCACGCTTTTAATCTCCGAAGGATTAGGCACAGGTGTACCTAATAGTACGTCCACATTTCGCCATAAATTCCTGACGGTAATAATATACAATAACAATTACCCTAACCCGGGAAACGGACCCCGAACCTTAGGCTCAGCAGCCGCGATTAGGACCACTAAACGAACAAGGCAGGCTATGTTAATAAAATATTACTGAAAGCACTTTTCATGACTATGATCTTTGCTGATTAAAGTAAAGGAAGAAACAACTTGTTTGACTTGGTCAATTAAATAAGGTAATCGGCAAATGCAGGACGAAAATGTTACTTCTTAATACAATCTACCAGGGAAGTCAACTACGGCAACCACTGAATCCTTGATAATTAAACATGTCTAGATTTTTATTATCAGCCGTTTGTGTCCCTTAAAGGCCTCCATTCCTCCCTTTCACCTTCAGTGCCGTTATTAAAGTTAATTGAAGAAAATGTTTTGAGTCTAAGTTTTAAACAGAAAAGTTATGAAAACTAAGGCTAAGTCTATATTCTCTCTAACTGCTAAAATGACTTACTAGGTTTTTAAAGATTTTAACAAGAAACTATCCTTCTCTAATTCTGCATGACATGAAATGCGATTGATGTTAGCATCAACTTTTCAAATTAAGGATATCACATTCATATCGAAATATATGATCTTTACTATTGCGATTTTGGGTTCAGAGACCTCTCCACACGCATAAGAGATTTTATCATAATTTTTATCCCAAAATAAACAAGCTTATCAATCAACAGGGCGCCACACCTCGGTCCGTCGCCGCTTCGCTACATACTTATGAAATTAGGGAACTTTGCTGGATCCATCAATGTTATTTAATCGTACCTACGTCCTCATACGCGAAACTTTTTATATGAACATTATTTATATTATTTCGGGATTTTGGAAGGAAAATTCCGTTGTGGGTGCAGGAAAACATTCAACAACTCAAGCGAAGATGGTGGGACGAGCTTGAGGCCACAAGCTCAAAATAGAGAGGAATATGGAAAGGAGACAGACGTTTGCTCCGTAGCGGGGCGAAAAAGGGTGAAAATAAATAATAATGAAAAATAAGTATTTTTAGCAAGCACAATATCACGCCTGAATTGAAGGGTTGCACACCCACATTTAGTCAAATATTTATTAGTCGTATGTAATAGGAGGTCGGAGACGAGTCTATAAATAATACTGCTTCGGGCAGACATCGTACCACTCTGAGATGCTTATTAAGTAGCCTGGTGGAAAATCCCACAACCTGAGGCCATACTTATAGACAGAGTAAGTAATAGGGGATCGGACTGAGTCAAAAAACAATGATTCTAATTAGTCCGTCAGTTAGATTATCGAAAAATATTGGATACGTTTTTTTTGTTTTATCAAATTAATCAAAATTTACGAAGATAAGATGTGGTTGTGACGTCATTTGTAGTTTCTAAATGTACTAATGACGTTTTCGAAGAGTTTTCGAAGCACTGTATTGACTTCATTTTTTGTTTATGTGAAAAAAGAAAAAATACGTCTCCAATACTTTTTGGAAATCTATCTGACGGACTAATTAGTTTTTTTTTGTCCGATCTCCTATTGCGTTGGCCACCACAATCCTAGCGAGGAAGTCGACCTCTAATTCTAAAGTTCTTAGTTCAAAGTCGGTAAGGCATGATGCGTTCAAGAGAGTATTTGTGTATTCAACAGGTGTACTTTTACCCCACTTTTCCTTTCAGTTACTTAACAGACATAATAAAAATCGGGATATCCTGAAGTAAGCAAGCAAGTTTAGTTAAGATTTTTCCTCCAAAATGCTCTAGTAAAGGATATCGGTCAAGGGTATTGTCCCTTACAGATGGAAACTCTGTTGTTCACTCAACCGATATAAACCCTTCTTTGCCTGTACTATACCAGCTTATAGAGATTATGTAGCATTTTGTACCATCACGCTACGCTATAACGTCCCTCTAAATATAAATAAACTCGTAGATTCAGTCATGTTTATCACCAAAACATTTGGAATTTCAAAATTAATCCTACGCAATCAAATGAAAATATTTGCAGAGATTTATTTAAAAATAAATATACTTACGGCAAATATACTAAACACACAAAATTTTTATAGTGGGTAGGTAAAAATATGTACGTTGTTAATTTAACACTTACCGTATTTATTTTTATTAAAAATGTTTTATAAACATAAAACGAAATAATTAAAACGGTAAAAAAATATTGGACAAATTTACTGCTATAAAATTATGCTACTTGGCTGTATAATGTTATAGCAGTAATTACGTCGCATGTAAGTTCACTGACTGGCTGGTGGATGGACCGGAACTATAGTCTCATGTTAAAAAAAAGTAAAGTCACCAGCATGTTTGTGTTAGTGTGAGTCTGTGTTTACATTGCGAGACACCCCAAAAAACTTCACTTCGCAGTTATGCAAAAACTGACTTACCTGCTGGCTTGATAGCCATAGCAATGGAAGAAGACGTGCCCATTACTTCAAGAAGTTCCTAAGAAGAAATTAAAATCTAGAATAAAAACACACGCTGCACCGATCCACAATAACTGACAATGACCTCACACAGGAAGATGACGAAAGTAAACAGGATGGGAAAAATATTCTAGTGCCTACTTAGGTACAAAATACAACCTAAAGAAAATAGGTCGCGGTCGTACAACATATAAGGTCCTGTATGCACAAGCACACGTGACTGACATTAAAATTCACGACGTTGTTGAAAATCCGTACCGTATCGTGGAGGACTTACACATTTGCATATCCTGTTGAAGGTTTCTGAGTAGCAATACGCAGTGTCAAAAGGAGGTGGAAAAAAATTAAAAGGAATGAATGTACGTATCCCAGAATTAGAAAATCGTAGGCTAGATTTAACCTAGTTCGAGGCTTGCTCTGAAAAAGGACGGTGCGGCGGCGATGCGGTGCGCGGTGGACACTCAAGAAAAAACAATAGAATTAAAGATGACTCATTGTAATGGGTATTTTTGTCTTAGTGTGGCTATGATGACTCTTTAGTTCGGACAAAAGGTTAACTTTGACAGAAAAGAAATGTTACACTGAAAAAGAAATATTGACCACGATTATTATTTATTTTGAGTTCCCGATATTTCGTTGTTGTTGCAAGCATTATGATCACGGGTAAACCTTTATTTTATCTGTTATCATAATTGTATTAGTGGTTAATTACCATGGCAGTTTAAAAACTTGTAAGTACCAGAAAATGTAAATACTTTAAACGCCATGTTTTCGGACAATGTTCGTGTGTTTTAGGCTATATTATTTAACGCGGAATGCTAATTGTTTAGTTCTCAACAGAGCACACAGACTAATATTGTACGAGCTTCAATAAATTTTAAGTTGATTGCCTCCCTAAATACCGTGTTAAGGTGGAAGCTCACATCTGGCCCGCGAAATTCTAATTTTCTTACGTTTTTGGCAATTTGCAGGCCAGTGCTTGGTTGTATGTTTATGAAAATTTGATTTGCGACTGTAAGACGTATGAAGTTACCGAATTATAACCATCAAAATTATCAATACAACCCTCCAAGTTCATTTTCATGTCAAGATTGATTTTTGCATGTAAAAGTCATTCTTTAGTAATTTAGTCGTCGTTCTTTAGTAGTTAGTAATTTTGATGGTTATAATTCGGTAACTTCATACGTCTTACAGTCGCAAATCAAATTTTCATAAACAACCAAGCACTGGCCTGCAAATTGCCAAAAACGTAAGAAAATTAGAATTTCGCGGGCCAGATGTGAGCTTCCACCTTAAGCTATTCCCTTTGTAAAGGTCCCTTGAGATTCATAGAGAGTTTAGAATAGAGCTGAATATTGTATCTTTTGTTAATATGTTCTGTTTGCAATCCGGAGGTCTTGAGTAATACCTACGTGTTAGGGTCAGCTTCTAGTCTAACTGGATGCAGTTGAATATGAATATCATCGTTGCAGTGGAATAACTGCCTCTCTGACGTCCACATCTCAGTTGGTACTAAGTAATACGGTACCCTTTGGTTAGATAACCCTTTAGTAGAAATTTAAAACAAGGTTATTAAAATGGATACACTATGACCACTTTAAGTGTGCAGTTCAAGTTTTGCGAAACTTAGAGTATTTATTTTAGTTTTGTGTTTTCCCGACGCACATATAAGTTGGCTGAGGTGAATAGAATACCAAAGTATACAGTGTGATTCTTTATAATGTGCACATATCGAAATGAGGGAATCTATGCTTAATTTTATCGATGGAAAAACTATTTAAAAAAATCTAAATTTTTTTTTATATTTTTTATGGAATTTTCAAAAATGTTGTCCGCTGTTGTGACCCCAATGTAAACAAAACGGTGTAACTTTTAAACTAAATTATCTATCGCGATGAAACAATTTTATGTAAAAAGTTATAAAAAAAAAAGTTTTTTTGATCAAAAAACGTGTTTATTTTCAATTGAGGGTAGTTTTTTTCCACAATTTTCATTTTACGAGGACGCCTAATTGCTTCCAATCATTATGGAGTTTGTTTCATCGCGATAGATTATTTAGTTTAAAAGTTACACCGTTTTGTTTACACTGGGGTCACAGTAGCAGACAAATTTTTAAAAAATTCCATATAAAATATTAAAATTTTTTAGATTTTTTTTAATAATTTTTCCGTCGATAAAATTAAGCATAGATTCCCCCATTTCGATATGTGCACATTATAAAGAATCACACTGTATAAATTTATAACAATTTTCCTAAACCTATACGGCCCTCAAAAACACTATGAGTATTTAAAGCTACCTGTCGGGGCTGCGGGTAGTCCTCTGGTTATCGCGGCCTCGACATAGAGGGCGAAGAAGGAACATGGGTGGTTTTTAGTCAGTAGAAGTCTGACACTCCCTTTCGCTCTGCCCAAGAGCGGGAGGGGTTATTCGATGATTATACACCCACCAAAAAAAAAAAAATAAGTATTTAAAGCTAGATTTAAATCATTGCTCTAATAAGACAAGTGTTTTGGAAGAACGAGAAAGAAAAAGATTAAAATAGAATATAAATACATATGTAATATGTTAAATTTTAATAAATATTATTTTTTGTTTTGTATAAAGCTAGATAAAATAAGTTCCAATTAATATAATATTTCAATAGTAAAATTCCTAATTTACGTAATATAAACTATACTGAAATATTGTTAGATTAAAGTTATAAATCTTGCTGCGCCCTAACAGGGTCATGTACTCACTACTTTTAAGCCTAGCGTGTAACTATGCTGTGTACATTGTGCATTAAATAAATAAATGGCTTGGCAGTGAAAGATATATGTATTTGGAAAGATCTATACTTGTAAGATGCAATATAGGACAATCTTGAAGGAATATTGCTGCCTTGAAAATGCCAAAGTATAATATGACGAAGAAGATTATAACAACATATAATATCTACCGACAATCTCAATATAATTTGAGCTACCCAATTATAATTCACTAACCTTGTCAGTTAATTTGTCAGTGGACCAAATTCTGGTCCCTCGAGTTCAATCAAAGGGATATATCAAAACTATGATGGATAACATGCTTCTACAGTTTGTAATTAATTTCAGTTAAGTTTATTAGTGGAGCAATGTGAGCGGGGTATGTGGATCCGGATCAGTGTCTGTCAAGGATTTAAACTGTTAGATTCCGTATCACTGATTTGAAAATCATGGTCTCGCTCCCTCATACTGAACATCGTTTCTATCTTTCCATGCAGAATATGCGAGCAAAGTCTTATCATTGTTTGACTGATTGATTGATTGATTGAATGATTTATTTGCGAGAATATAGGTTTTTTACATAAGTTCTTGATTTACATAATAAATGGGTTTCACTATATTCGGCATTTCAGCCATACAAATATTTTGATTTACATCTTTTGGTTATACTAATGTAGCATGCATTATTCATTATTATTATGCTATTAACCACATAAAAATACTAATAATCATTTAAATTTCAATTACTTAATAAAATTCAATACAGTACTATTCATGTCAAATAATAATTAATTATGTTTAAAATAGCATTAAATAATTATGTCACGTCAATAAAAAACTAACGAAGTATTTCAATACTATCAATATATCTAGAAGTTCATAAATTTTACATTTTGCATTCAAAATATTCATTGATGGCATAAAAACATCTCTCACACAACCAGCTATATAGCTTCTTATTAAATTCCAAATCAGTAGCGTTCCTAAATTTTACATCTAAGTGGTTATATATTTTCACTGCCATGGTATAACAATTTTTATCACCTAGCTTTATTCTATTACGTGGAACGACTAGCGGCTTTTGTGTTATTTTCCTCTTCGACATGGCCTTTTCATCTTTTTCGAAGACCGAGTAGTTATTTCTTACAAATTTGCAGGTTTCAAATATATATAGAGACGGTAGGGTAAGCAGCTTTTGTTTGATAAATATAGGTTTGCAAGAGTCTGTCCACTTAAGATTGAAAATTGATCTTACACACTTTTTTGGGCTATGAATGCCCTCTGGGCATCTGTTAAGTTTCCCCATATAGTTATCCCATACCTTAAAACAGAACAGACGTGGCTATGGTATACTAGTAATGCGGTTTGAAGACGAGTTTTTTATACGAGCTAAGTACGGTGAGGGGACAACTTACGAATTAAATCTTTCCTACCAGTAATTTTGACGAGCTTTCGATTGATATAGATATTTAAATATGTTGATATTTCGTTACACATTCTGAACAGTTCTAGTGCAGCAAAGCGATGAAATGCAATGTTACGTTACGTTACGGTTCTTAAACAGATAAGTAGGTCATTTCAAAAAACGTTTTTGTTACATAGGGTTTCGTAAGTCTATAGTCTACAGGAGAACTGTTTGAGTCTAGAAGAGAGAAATGCACTAATGCGACTTGGGATATGCCAATTATGTTAACTACCCTAGAACTTCTAGAAATCGCAATAACACTTTGTGCGACCAGGGATTCTAAACCAAAGACCTCATGCTCAACAGAAGCGCCTTGCAGTGTCTATTAGACCAAAATTGCATTGCAGTTGAAAAAAACTACTTTCTCTGTAAACTTGCTTTTCACCCATAAGACTTAAGAAATAAGGATGAAAAGCGGTCAACCGTCAGTGACTCGGTCGTATGCACGAAGCCCAATCAAGATATAGAAAAGCAGTTAAGAAAATGCGGGAAAACTAATGCGGAATCTCTCATTGTGCGGAAAATCTATACAAAGCGAGGCCAGTTTATACTGGAAAAATATAACTTGGAGTGTCGCCGTGTTGAAAAATGCTTTCTAGTTTTAATAAGCGTCATGGTGTAATTGATTCAATGGATCGCTGCATTAATATGTTGGTTGATGTTATAGATTGATCGTTTGTAGGAAGCCATTACTGTGGTCAGCGGACCAGAAAACCCAGTGTACATTATTGACGTTATATGCAGTAGGAAAATTATTTGAACAAACTGATGATATCTTATGGAACCACAAATGGTGTGGTTGGAATTTTTCAAGGAGCAGATTGGGAATAAGTCGGAAAATTTGATATTTATTATTTTACCGGCACTGCTTAGACATTTTAATATGCACAGTTTACACCACACACACAAGTTATATACATTTTTTACAGTTAGCTACATCTTATTGTGGCCATGGCCTTGTCAAGTAAAATCAAAACAATTTAGACCTACAGAAAATACCTAATAGGCTCTTCTTAATTCTAATTGTCATCATAATAGCCCTAATTATCTTCAATTTCATGGGTAATCTCTGAAAATAATTCCCGTTAGTGACAACTTACGGGATATCTTCATCGAATATCCAATCATTTGAGCTCCCGATTATTTATCTAGTGATTACACGCCATGATCGCGGGATGCATGGCGTGTGCAACAGATATACCGAAGACAGTATTAGTTTAGTTCTAGACCGCAAAAGCTTAAAACATTAAAATACTCAAGTGCAGCAAATGTATGTTATTTCCCTTACATTTAAACTGGGTAGTGAACTCCGTACCCTATTCTATGTTTATACTACTTACCTCCTTTAACAACCCAATCGGTGGTCACAATTATTTCAATACAAGAACCCTAAAATGTTATATCAAATGAGATTACACAATTTGATCCCTTGTTAAGCATCAGTGGACTGTGGACTGTAATGGATGGCTAACCGACAATTAAAACTAATTGGTATCAATGGAGACGCGGAGGACCAATGCGGGCATTTTACACTGGCATTTACAGTTCAGTGCATATCATACGTGGTGTTTTAAAGTTTATTGATCGGGTTACATTTTCAGTGATATCTACGGTTTGGAAATGGTCCTATGTTTTGTGTTGAAGCGTAACAAAGACAGACATTTTTAATTAAAATATGCTTGCTACTAAAATTTTATTTAACATTTTTTATTTTTGTTGTATTGGATGTAGTTTAGACGTTATCGAACACTCGTGGATAGTGTAATATTTTAAATGTATTTTACTCACTGCCTACGAAATTCGCTCATAGAAATTACGAGGACACTCTTGGCTATAATTGATATGAAATTGCACATAAATTAAATAGAGGCCAGCATATAAAACTACCCGAAACTGTAAAATCTTTCCAATCAACATGGAATCTAATGCTTTAGAGATGAAGTTGAAAATCTGTTAAAGAAAGAGAGATGTAGCTTGTGCTGGTGTCTGTACCAATTGAAATAGGTTTCTTTGAAAATGATTACGGTGTACTTATCAATTACGGTATTATAGCCTTACCCAGTATAGTATGAAAGGAACACAATTATTTCATAAAATACTGTGTAGGCTATAATATTTAAGTTATACATGGAGTTTTCGTCATCAAGTATCGCACGTAGCTCTACTGAATGACGTGAAGATGACGTGTTAGCATTTATCTGAGAAATACACTGTGAACTGTGTTGATTCTAATAAACGATAAGGTATATTAGAACATAGATTGGCTGATTTAAGATTGTGAAGTACATACTTCGTTCCTGTCATTGTTCATTGGGATTTTAAGAGATTATTGAAAGAACTAATATTAAAAGCTTGCGTAGTTATTCCAAATATTATTTTACATACAAAAAATTTGTAATGAGGTTCTAAAGTAAAGTCTAAACAGAACATAAACCATCAGCCCTGACTGGAAGTCTATAAATCGCGTAGTGCGCTACTACCAAAAACTAGGACCAAAAACAATGGGCAAAACCGAGAAAAAAAACTACCCGGCATCGATTTTGACAGCTGTCAAAATCATACACATTTTTGACAACGCATGTCTGGTTAACGGTCATAGCGGATAAGGAATGAGTAACCATTGAGGAAATCCATTCCTACGGCAAACGGTGAAAGCTCTGGTGAATTCTAATGAAAGATGACGTCATTGACGCTGCCCTAATTGGAACCTTGTTGCACATGTGAGGGTTATGTGGCGCTTCTTGGCATTGGAATGTGGACCGAATTTTGTCATGTTTACGTTACTTATTTCGTTGGGTCATATTTTAGCATCTATGAACCAACTTAGCTTAGTATTGGAGAAATGCTACGATTGTTGGTTCGTGGACGATGTAATGATGTAACTTGTATTTTTGGTAAACACTTTTAAGCTCGGTGCTTAGTTCTTCTACCGTCATCTTTGACTTGATTTCTCCTAATAAACACAGGTATCATTAATTTTGAGCTCAACTGTTTTCTGCTAAGGTGTCTCTCAATGCAACAGTGCAATACGGTTTTGTACAAAACTTCTTTTAGGTAACTGCGGTACTCTGAGATATTTAATGATTACTTAAGCCGACACTTAGTAAAGATTTGACATACTTTTGTATGACAAACTGTGATACTCAGAGATATTTAATGATTACTTAAGCCGTCACTTCGCAAAGATTTGACAAACTTTTGTACGACAAAACTGTTAAAACCTTGACTAAGTCATGGCCTAAGTAATCATTCAAGCTCTCTGAGTGCGGGATTTTTAAAGTCTTTTTTGTAATTTTTGCCGGTGGGAAACCCCAACGAGGACACGGCTTGAAATCAACAACTATGTAACGTAATACCCCAAGAATGTACCGCAACAAATTGTCTTTAGCAAAAAGGCCGCGAACATTCTTACTTACTTGTGCAAATGTAAAGTTATGCTAATTAAAGAACGTCTTTATTAAAAACAATGCCGTACCTCTGACTCACACTTATGGAAAATGGCGTCTTTGTGCAAAATCGTGTGTTAAGTAGAAACTTATGATACCAACCGCACACGATGTGATCAAACAAGGACCAAGTATGTAAAATATGTATTATGCATACAGTATAGCTATTATCTACTACAATATTATAAAAGTAACTCTTCTGTCAATCTTGACATTTCAAGTACAAAGTACACAGGCGAAATTCACTTATGACGTACTCAGAGACCTTTGATAATAACTTACGCCATCACTTACTAAAGGTTTTGTCAGTTTTGTTATTTACCAAGTGACGGCTTAGGTAATCACACTAATATTATAAAGGCGAATGTTCGTAAGGGTGTGAGTGTGTATGTTTGTTACTTCTTCACGTCTAAACGGCTGGAGCGATTTCAATAAAATTAGGAACGGAGTTAGCTGACAACCTGGATTAACACATAGGATAGTTTTTATCCCGATTTTATCTTCCCGTGGGATAATTTTCGTATTGTAGCGGGTGAAGCCGCTGGCAACAGCTAGTCATTAAATATCTCGGAGTACCACAGTTAGTCATCTACCTTTGGGTGCACATACAAAGTGGTAAGTGTATCTGAAAATAATTTATCAGTCTCTGTTACCTTTCTACAGCTTGACTGCTCAACAGATTTTTTATTTTATTTGTTGTTTTATTGATTTGTTATTTTTATTTTATCCCTGTAGTACCAACCTTCCGAAGATATAGTTTCCAAGCTCCTTGCTGTTGGAGACGAGGGCAAGAGTTAGCATACAATATACGTTTAAAAGGTGAAATAAATGACCGACTGTTTTCATATCAGACGGGTGGCTGTTTACGATATCGTTGCTTCTACCCGACAATATTTAACTACCGACTTGATGGATAATGTCACGGTAATTTGAACACTATTGTTTATGTGATAAGGTATGACGTTTTACTTTAACGTGGTTTGGTTATGGATTGTAAATATTATTGCAGTATTCACGGTGTGAGGTTAAATGTTGGTCGTTGATGTGTAAAATGCAGTGCATTCTTCAAATAGTTTTACTAGTAATGTTACTTTGGGATTTAGAGAATATTGTTGCTATAGCAGAAGAGACTGTGATAATATGGATGCCATCTAGACGATTTCGGCTACACCGAATTCAATCGACAGCTTTCGAGGGTGTTTGTCAACAGCTTTGGTGTGCTGCTCTTGCATGTGCTCTCATTCACACACATGCTAGCCACTTGCTAGCATATCCAACTTTCTGCCGCACTCAGAAAGCTTTAATGATTACTTAGGCCATCACTTAGCAAAGGTTTTGACAGTTCTGCCATACAAAAGTATGTCAAATCTTTACTAAGTGACGGCTTAAGTAATCATGAAATATCTCTGAGTACCGCACTTTGTCTGAAATACTCTGAGCACTAAGCGGATTTAATTATTAGCAACACAATTGTCGAAATTGTAGGCTACTTCCTTGAAACTACATTAGTAGGCTCGTAAATATTTCTCAACCAAATGAACAGATCTGCATTATCCATTAAACGACTGCATTAGTCATTGAATGACTTCAACTTGTCGTGTCTACGGTTCGCTGGTAATATTCAAGCCAAACGGTTTAACGTGACAAAATAATGCTAATTGATTTTTACAGCAATCGTAATTTATATTTTGAATGATTATTTAACTTACTTGTGTTTTATTTGAGAAAAATAATTATTTATTATTAACTGCCTCGTTGATCTTGGGGTATCAATCAGCAGTCCAGTATATACTCAAACGTAACTGACACAGAGTGTAGACGTTTAAATAGGAAAAAATCTGCTAGAGATTTAGAAATTACAGCCCTGAAGTTTTTTTATGACCATAACAAGGTATAGCCCTGTAATGACATTCCTTTTGTGTTTGTGAATAACGCTTCCCAATTATTCAGGAATATGTATACTCCAAAGCTATAGCACTCTGTAGTCAGACACTTCTGATCAGAAATTGATCCTCATTTCTGAGATGTTACTAACTTCGATATTAGGTGACACAGAGAGATGAAAGGAACAAAAAATTACGTGTTTTTGTTCTTAGGAAATCCTCACAAGAATATTTTCCTTTATCAACAGAACCATAATATCTTCAGGGTTGGAGGCCCTAGCACAAGCGCGCTGTGTAGTTGTAAGTGTTGTAACGTAATTACGTCATAATTTTGATTTAATATAGAATTATCCTGTGTACATCTACACTAATATTATAAAGAGGAAAGATTTGTATTTGTGTGTGTGTGTGTGTATGTATGTTTGTAATGAATAAACTCAAAAACTACTGCGCCGATTTCTAAAATTCAGCATTGGAAAGCTACATTCACCCTGAGTAACATAGGCTACTTTTTATCTCTGTATTCCCACGGGAACGGGAACTACGGGGGTGAGACCTCGTGACGTCCGCTAGTTTAGGATATTGCTTAAATTGTTTGCAACAAGCACAAAAGATATGACATCAATTGGGCTCGAATAATTGACTCCGTGGCTTCTTCTGAGAAATTCGTGAGAAGGGTTGATGTGATGGCAACAGGCCTGCCCTCTAATATATGATACTTGGAACATAACAGGCGAAATGTCTGCCTAACCCTACGGGAATAACAGGCGTGATGATATAATGTCAAACGTGTATTTTTTTAATTTTAAAATTGTCGTGTTACGTTACGTCTGGAATACTTTCGTGCTAGGTCCTCGGTTGCAGGCTAATCGTAAAATGTTATGACTTTAAAAAAAGTGTACTTTTATCGTAAAGCGCGGATCAAAGGACCAAGTTTTGAACACAGGACCTTTTTTTTTTTTTTTTTGGTGGGTGTAAAATCATCGAATAACCCCTTACGCTCTTGGGCAGAGCGAAAGGGAGTGTCAGACTTCTACTGACTAAAAACCACCCATGTTCCTTCTTCGCCCTCTATGTCGAGGCCGCGATAACCAGAGGACTACCCGCGGCCCTAAACACGGAACCTTGCGACAAGACTTTTACCATTAAAGCAAGCCTGTTTTCACAAACTGTAGGTGATAGGTACTTAAAGATATGCCTTAATATTTTACGTCACGGTACAGCATCTTTTTTTTTTGCGGGTGGAAAATCAAATAACCCCTCCCGCTCTTGGGCAGAGCGAAAGGGAGTGTCAGACTTCTACTGACTAAAAACCACCCATGTTCCTTCTTAGCCCTCTATGTCAAGGTCGCGATAACTAGTGTATAACCCGCGGGCCCGACGGGCGTCGGCCCTTTCGGGCCCCTCCCATGTTGCTGACATCCCTTTGAGGCGCGCGTGGAACACGAACGCGTCGTCGACACGGCCTGTCGTCGTCGTAAGACGGACCGACGGCGAGCTAGCCCATCACTCACCGTCCACAGGACCGCGTCTACGGTGACCGGAAGCCGTCACGTGGCCACGGTACAGCATCTGATGCGCTGTTCCGGGCATCGTGTGTGTAGTATAACTAAGTGAGTTTTAAAAGGGTACAGATTGGGCCAGGTTTTTTTTTTGAAAGTCTGTTTCGTTACTCTAGTGGTCGCAATCGTGACTGGGGTCGCGTCCCGGGTCGGACAGAGTGTTGTTGGGTTTTTCTATCAGGGGATCTAAAATGGCCACTTTAGCAGATCATAATATGAATTGCATCAAAAAGCTTAAATTGGACCTTTCATAGTAACTGCGTCTGTGACCATTTAGGAAAATAGATCATCTAGTGAAATAATATGAATTGCGTTAAAGTTCGTAAAATGCTCACAGATCCAGTTAATATTATGAAAGGTCCATTTTATAGTTTTTGACGCAATTCATATTGTGATCTGCTAAAGTGGCAATTTTAGACCCCCTGCAATTTCTCAGCAGCAGCCAAGAATTCTGGATTTGTGACCGGTTGATGGCAATAGGCGTGCGACCTATTTGGTACTTGAGAGTCAAACATAACTAGCGCAATGTTAATGTACCTACCATAATAATATTGATAGTTAAGTAATATTGTATAATTTAATTTAATTTAATTTCAAATATTAATTTATTGTATTTTTTTAATTTTATTGTAATTAATATGATGTGTCTGTATTTCTTATTTTTATAGTTTTTATTTATATTTATTTTCTATTCCAATTTAATTGATGTTTATTTAAATTTTTGAATTTACAGTATTTTAATTTAACTACTTGAAATTTTAAATTCAATGTAAGTAAATTTTAATTATGCTGTGCATACCTATAAGTGACGAATTCACCGCACAACTGTTAAATAGACTATGTATATTAAATGTAAGGATTTAGTGAATAAGTCGTTGGTGTGTCAATAAATAAATAATAATATGGTATAGCTCTGCCTTACTCTCCGGGGATTACAGACGTGATGTTACATTATTGTTCTTTTATTATTTTTAACTCTTAACCCAACGCTAAGAGAAAAAAATCCAATGAAAACAATTAGGAGTCGCTTAATGTTAATGAAATCGGACATGCCTTTCGACGCAAACTTACAAGTGACTCAAAGTTAAACCGGTTTAAAGTTATCAGAATATAATTAACTATTATAAATAAACATTCGATGAATCAACTATCCTCCGACTTCCAATATTGAATAATTCTGTCGAGATTCAATTCAACATCATAATTTATTTAATAGACGACACATATAAGTGCAAGTTGCTTTGCGTTATTAATATTTGCCGTATTCAATGTGACAAGTTGGAACACTCCAAAAGTGACTATACATAAAAAGCAGTTAAAGATAATAATATAGGCTGATAATAATAATAAAAAAAAATGCCAATGTATGCACAGACGCCACACATGAAGCTACCCGAAACTGTCAAATCTTCTCAATCAGTCTTGAACCTAAATGCTTTAGCGATAAAGTTGAAGATTTATTAAATTTCCTGGGAAAGGGAAAAATCCGTTTGATTCCGTTAAGTACCTACTTGGAATTGATGAAAAATTTAATTCGTTGGTTGGCCAAGTTTTGACTTGCACTACCTATATGTATAATAGAATTAGGTCGACGACTTGACAGTTTTTAATAGAAGAACTTTGTTTCTCAAGTAATATATTATTACGTAAGTATATTATTTCACAAACTATAATAATAATAAGCGGAAGCTGGTATTAACATAAACAAAGGCTTATCTATTACCTTGTAGTTGTACCTATGAGCTTTTTTTTAATAATTGTAGAAGAAGATAAGCTGCGCCGATCCCAAACGAATAAACGAGAACGATGATGATTTAAAAAAATATATAATTAAACATCAGATAATAATTAACGAATTCTAGGCCACAAAATGGACCTTAAAAACGGAGTGTGAGTACTAACAATACACAGTGGATAAGATAACCTTTGAAGTCAAATTAAACATTTATCACACAAACGCATAATTATTCTACAGTTGAATAAATAAGATCACATTTGTTGTAATTAGTCACACAATTTATCTCGTTATAAGGTCTTGACCATGAGTGAGGTATGTGTTTTGTTGCATTTAACTGAGGGCTAGACTAATTGAATATTATTTATGCAGCTGATAACTTCGCCTTAAATAGAATGTCTTCGTGGCAGGTTTGTTTCTATATTTAGATAAATATACGGGTGGCCTGGACGTTTTAGTAGCCAAAGGCGACCCAGTGGACAAATTAGTTCGACCGTTTAATTTATTATCGCACTGATTGGTCTGTCTTCTAATTTTTTATTAATTATGAAATTTATTTTTAGTCTTTCGGTTAATAAAATAAACATGAACAGACACGTTCAACTTTTATCACTTCAGTGATGAAACGGGAACCCAGAGTTTGAGCGTAGAGAACTGTTTTTTTTTTATATTTCTATTCGCCTTATTTACTTATTCTACAAGACTGTTTATCCTATAGCAGTCTGCTGATAGACATAATTGTCCCCCAAGATATGCCGTAACAGTACAACGTTTTTGGAGGCAATGATATCATCAAATATCTCCTCCCGCTCTGGGCAGAGCTGTAGGGACTGTCAGACTTCTACTGACTAAAAACCACCCATGTTGCTTCTCAGTCCTTGTGTCTGACGCCGCGGTTTCCCTTTCGAACAACCCGCAGCCCCACGTCGCTTTTGCTTTTGCATTATCTCTATTCCTGGCATCAAGCCATCATCATCATCATCATCATCAGCCTATAATATTACCACAACTCCCATACACTCCTAGAGAGGAGGCCATAAGGAGGAGGGCTATAATCCACCACGCGTGCCCAATGCGGGTTGGTAGATGTCACACATGTCTACGAATTTTATGATTCTAAGACATGCCGGTTTCCTCACGATGTTTTCCTTCACTTTTGAGAGCAGGCACCAAGTACTTAAGTGTAATCCAACGTAGAAAACTGATAGATGTTATACATAATTCAGTTTAAAACAGTATCTAAGAATGTTATGTTAGTAATCCATTCTGAAGTAGGCAGAGTAATTAAGTATTCGCCATCATGAACGCTTGATGTAACAGCTGATCGGTATCGCGCCATTAATTATGGCGAACAAATTAATGATGCGGGCGCAGTTTAAATTATTGGAGAAAAAGCAGCCGCAAGTGAAAACCTTGAAGCGCTATGAAATTGATAAAACCTTTTAATGCAATAGCTGATTTTCATGTTTGTTTGTCTCTGTTGTTTACCTTTACCTACAGAATTGGCCTAATAAAAAGGGGTCTAGAGGCATAATTCCTCTTTTTTAACACCCCCTAAAAATTTTGCATTTTAATTTTGTATGATTTTTCTTAATACCAGATACTGGTCCTCTTTGAATTGACTTCATTGTTTATAACTCGCTTGTGCCAGCGGATTCGCCCGCATGAAGCTCGATAATTTTCCAAGGGGATCATACTGCCGGGTTGTATCCTATGTGTTAATCCAGGTTATAAACTATCTGTGTTCTAAATTTCATCCGCATCCGTTCAGTAATTTTTGCGTGAAAGCGTGACAAACATCCATCCATCTATTCATTCTAGTTAGTTGGGTAGTAGCACAAGGAAGGATAAGATTAAATGCTAGATATTTAGGATCTCCTTTATCAAAGATGCCAAGAAATTAACCATCAACATCTTCCTGCCTTTATTCCATGACATTTGAGGTCGACGCAACATTTAAGCGAAATATCCATCACTAAGTAGCTGACGTCACGCGGTTTCACCCGCCTAGTTCCTGTTCCCGTTTTTGAGTTTGTTCATTACAATACACACACAAAAAAATACAAATCTTTCCTCTTCATAATATTTGTGTTGATAGTGTAGAAGTGTTCTCGTAGATGTAGATTAGTAATCGATGGCAATATCAAATTAATATTCTAACAATATTAATATGACAACATTTATTGTAAACCACAGATCGACACTTTCACCCTTTCGGAGCATAGAACCAAAATATTAAAATACCCACATTTGTCATGCAAGCGTATATCATCCCTATTTCCTTTACTTGGTTCATATAACCGAGTCAAAATTTATTATTTCCTTGCGTTATATTTACCTTACATGTAATTTCATATCAGTTAACGTAAAAAAATACGAGAATGGAAATATGAATAATGTGCATTTGTTTATTATTTATATTGCGGAAGTACCTAGTTTCGGTTTTGCCCCAATATAGTATCGTTTGGCATCGATAAAATTGATTTACACACAGCTTGTATTTTGATTACATATTGTATGTTTTTAACCGATTTAAAAAAAGAGGAGGTTCTCAATTCGTCGGCGATCGTTTTTTTTTTGTATGTTCCCCGATTACTCGAAGATGGTTGTACCGATTTAGTTTGTTTTTGTTATGTTTGAAAGGGTATACTTCCCAGGTGGTACCATGATCATCAAGTCAGGATCTGATGATGGAATCCTGGAGAAATAGAGAGAACTCTTCAAATTTTATGGGCATACTTTTAAGTAGTTTTCGGAAGAGTACTTTCTCGGAGTGGTCCTATTTCAATACGCTGATCTGATGAAGAACTTGGTGATAGCCAAGGGAAACCGCGATTGCTGAAATCCCCATGTCTGTATATTGTTTAGGTTTCGAGAATATTTTCAGCAGCTTTTTGATTAAATCTATCAAAATAAAGCAAAACGAAGTCTTGTTTAAATAACACTATGTTTTACAGATAAATGCTGTTTTAGTAACTTATTTTCAGACATCATAAATACACACATCAAAAGTGTCTAGGGATCAAGCATTTTTATGCGGATTTCTTGAGATTGAGATGTGGCTTTGTAATAAATTTATGATTTTATAAATTTATATGGATCCTTTTTGGTGCATTTCATAATTTGAATCAGGAACTGTGAATCAAATTCGAGTAAAAGATGAAAATCAGCTGTCAATATTTTCCCTATAAAAACATACAACGCATTGAAGACATTATTAGTGCTACTGTTTCCCTACTACTGATTAAAACCAACGTTATTATGGAGCGGCGACGTCATTTAAGCAGGGAAGAAATGCTCAGAGCCGTGGGAATGATAGAAGCTGGTTCCCGGCAACGTACTGTGGCTTTAGCTCTGAATACAAGTCAGAGTGTTATCAGTCGACTTTGGACACGTTACCGAAGCACTGGTACCGTGGCTGAGCGCCATGGAGGACGGCATCGCTGCACCACACGGAGACAAGACCGATACATTCAAATCTTAACTCGAAGAGCTCCAACAATAACCGCCATGATGTTAGCCGTGAGGCTTCATCACTCTTCAGGGAACTTAATTAGCGACCAAACAGTCAGAAACCGCTTGCATGAAGTGAACCTTCATTCCCGAAGACCGCTACGGGTACCACGTATAGCAATGCACAATCGTAGGATTCGATATCAATGGGCTCTTGAACACAGAAATTGGGCAGAAGAACAATGGCGTTTCGTGTGCTTTTCTGATGAGTCTCGTTTTGGTATGAGACCGGATACAAGACGTATACGACACTGGAGAACCCCTGGACGCCAACAGCGATTAAAATCCTGCCAGGAAGTCCATCCTTATAGTGGTGGAACCATCATGGTATGGGCGGGTATTTGGATCGGCGGAAGAACTGAGTTGATTTGGATCAGAGGCAACCTCAACGCTCAAATTTATGCTGAGACGATTGTATCAGACGTCATCGTTCCTCTACAAGTGCAAATCGGTCCCTTATTTCAGTTAATGCATGATAATGCACGACCGCACACCGCAAGAGTTGTAAGACAGACTCTCGCCGCAGCTAACATCAATGTCCTGCCCTGGCCTGCTCAGTCGCCAGACTTGAACCCGATTGAGCATGCATGGGATATGCTACAGAGAAGAGCTCTGCCGAATATGGAGGGTATCCAGTCGCAAGAAGACCTTTTTTTGTTGTTGCAACGAACATGGGCGGCCATTTCACAGCGTGATTTGGATGAACTCATTTTGAGTATGCCAAACCGATGTTCTTGTGTTGTTAGTGTTCGCGGTAGAAACACGGATTATTAATTGTTTAAGTTACCCAATAAAATTTTAAAGAAAACTGTTATTTCAGTCTTTTTTTCGAACTTTAATGTTAGTGGTTCAAATGTCAAAAATCCCTTTATTAGGAAAATGGCAAATTTCTTTATTAATGCAAAGGTGACTTGGTTTATCGTTACTGTGACAAACGAAAACACTTTATTTGATGAATCCTTAAAGAAAATTTTAATTAATATCAATCAGGAGAAAAGTTATTGCAAAAATATATGTTGATCCCTAGACACTTTTGATGTGTGTAACTTCACGCCTGTTATCCCTAAAACTTCAGTCATTGATCTACCTGTAAGTACAAAAGACGAAAATGTAGGGTACATTTCGCCCGTTTAAGTCCCATAAAGGGGGCGCGTATTTAAGACTATGGAGCCCTAAAATAGCAAAGATTCATATCTTTCAGTTAGTGGTAGTTTTATTTTTTTCTTTTAATATTATCAGACCTCATTCTAGTTCCTAGTGACCTAAATTTCTTATATTTGCGGGTAAAAGGTAAGAGGACGTGAAAATATATCTCGGAAAAATCCCTCTGCCCTCAATCAGCTTCGGTGTGGGAACATTTGCAGCTGTCACAGTGAGTACTTGCTTTCATGATCGCAACAGGGTCAACGAACTTTATTACATGGCTACACTCATTTGAGGATAAAATATGTCATCCTAATAATTGAAGGTTAAGCACGAGAGAGGGACAAGTTGGAAATATTGTGAGTATATAAGACTATGCTTACAATAGCTTATGCCGTGGCTAATTGTGTATTAAATTTTATCAAAATTCGTTCGGTCGATTTCGCGTTAAAAAGTAACAAACATCAATACAACCATTGATCCATACATCCTCAAAACTTTCACATTTATAATCCCAAGAAGGAATACATACATACATAAAGTCAAGGCTTTTTCCCATCGGGGTAAGCAGAATAATAAGCGTTCATAATATATTATTCTTAACGTGAACGAGACAAAAGGATCATTTGTTTGTTTGTTCCTCATGTTGCATGTATGTCTAATCGGATTTGCAGCAAATTTGAAATACTAGTAGATTATACATGTAAGTTAGTTTTTATCCAGTTACATGAAGCAGTTTTGATATGAGTGCCACCGCGGGCAAGAACAAGTTTACAATATAATTGCAAAATTCTACGGAGGGTAATTAAGCTTAGGTATATAAACAACAAAATAATTGTGCACATGTGCAAATATTAAATACTTCATTTGAACAACCCCAATTTTCGTAGAACAAGAGTTTCTGCATTGTTACTGAGCAGAATAGGAATATAATCCAAGTTGGTGTGCACTAGGGATTATTTTAACACTCTCATTAGATCTAAGTGAGCCTGTTTGATCACTTTGTATGTGCCACGTGCAATATTCAGATGTTATAGCCTTTCACACGAAACAGCGATACGCAGCGGTGAATTTTTAATTGCGTTATCGACGCGAGTGTTGCAATTTTACATTGTTGATTGATTTACGGCTTGCACAGCGTACATATAAACGGATTCGAGGCTGGACAAAGTGATTTAATATTCAGCCCGATTCTGGGTTCTAATTGTATTAATTGGACAACACTAATGACAGTTTAAAACATTCGCCAAGACAAAGTCTAGTATGTAAATCCCTTTACAATTTTCGCAATTCTGAATAGAAGTTTAAGTGGAATTAGTTAATAGTTTCAATGGTATTGAACAGTCGTCTGACGACTATAAATGTTGTTTTAAGTACCCGTTCGATGTGTTACTATCCCATTTAATTAATTAACTTAATAGGTTTAATTTGTTCTCCGAAAACCGTAACGATTCTGTCATTTTATAATTATGAGTAAGTTTAGCCCGAGGGGTGTGCAGCTTTTGGAAATCTATACTAATATTATAAAGCTGAAGAGTTTGTTTGTTTGTTTGAACGCTAAGATCTCAGGATATACTGGTTGGAATTGAAAAATTCTTTTTGTGTTGGATAGTCCATTTATTGAGAAAGGCTTTAGGCTATATAACATCACGCTACGGCCAATAGGAGTGGAGCATAAATGAAAAATGTTACAAAATCGGGAAACGATATTCCTTATTGAGAGCTTCCTTTGCGTGCGCTGCGAAAATGGTCTAAGTTATGCAAATATCATGTAATAAAGAAATGTTTCTCTTTAAAAGTTCTACAAAAAAGTCCGGGACAGCATATCTCCATCTATTAAGATTGACTCACTGTAACCATTTTTTACTATTGAAATGTTAGGTTCAATAGAATTATTTTTTGCGAAGCTTATTTAACCCATATGGTAGTAATCTATATCTAAATAAATGTGTTTGTTAGAACGGAAATTTAATATAGAATATTTGTTTCGTTTACTTTATATAGTTTAAACAAATATTTTAGAAGATATCACAATGTTAAAATGTCCACGCGACAAAATAATTACGCGGTGTTATTGTATATTGTTTTGTGAGCAGTGGTGGCCCAGTGGTGGCGGCCCCGACTTACAAACAGTTGGTCGTGGGTTCGAACCCAGGCAGGCGCATTAATTGTGTAATTTATTTCATCACCACCGCTCTCAAAACGCTGGAGGAAAACATCTTAGGGAAACCGGCATATTTAAAACCAGAAATTCGAAGCTATGTGACATCTACCAATCCGCGTGATGGATAGCCCATCCTACTCCTTAGTTTCTTACAGTGGGAACAATATAGGCTGATGACGATGATGATTGTATATTTATCAGTAAGAGATAGGTACCTATAGTAATTCTCACTTTAATAATGTAATCTAAGGTTCTATTTAGTATTATAGAGAGGAAAGATTAGATGTTTGTTTGTTACAATTTAACTCAAAATTTACTCAGACGACTTTGAAAATTTTTTCAACATTATAGGTAATTGAAAAAATATGACTATGTTCGAGAGTCGAGTATCGAGGAAGGTTGTAAGCTATATTTTATTGTGACGCAGACGAAGTTGCGTGGGTCAGCTAGTTATTTTATAAAATTGCGTCAATTATGGAATTACGAAAATAGCAGGTTAGATCGTGAAAGAAGGTAAATATTTAAAAATCATACTATTTATAAACATTAAAGGTTTATGAATACATAGTATGATTTTTAGGCGTTTTTTCTTTTAAATATTGGTGCTTGACAGTTACAAATAGTTAATTGCTGCCCTAATTTGTAAAATCCAAACACACAATAAATAGGAACGCTTAGTAAACAAGCTTCTACGACATAATAAATAGAAAAACTTTTAGAGGATACCAATAGTGGTGGTTAATATATCATAATTATAGCAAAATAAAGCACCGTGCTTAATACACATAACATAAAGCAAATGCTATCATGGCTCTCACAAGTTGCTATTTGCTTATTGCTTTTACATCGCACTCATGCATGCTGCCACTCACCGCGCGACCGCACCTCACCGCGGTGAGTGGCATCATGATATGCCTACGCGTTTAAAATCTCGTGCTTTAATAAAGCATATAAAGCATTAAGCAAGTGATTGCCTTAAAGCAACTTTGAACACCACTAGATACCAACTTATTACAATTCCAGACGTTTTAGTATACAACAATACTCTATTTAGTATACCTTTCATGAAATGTGGGTTGACCTACATGTAGAGTAAATAGTCCACAATTTATACAGCAGTTTAATTCGTTGGAACACCTAGGCAGAACAATGTCGTCTTAAATAATGGTGTTATGAAAGTATCGTGGCGTCATAATCGTATTACATTATTGTTTTGAAACTATTTATCTTGGTTTAAAAGTAGCTGTCGATGTCGTTATGATAAGTACACGGAGTAATGCCCGTTATGCCCGTGTAAGTGTGTTCTGTGTTTGGTCTTAATAAACACCTAAATTATTGTCTAATGAAACCGCCGCTTCAGTGCCGATAAATGAAACAATACCTAATCATTGTCTTGCCTGTGTCCCAAAAGGGAATTTTACCAAAAAAATCTAATTAGTCGTCCGTCTGTTAGATTATCGAAAAATATTGGATACGTGTTTTTTTTTTATCAAATCAATAAAAATTCACGAAAATAAAACGTGTCAAAGATCATGAGTGGGGGCTTTTGGAAAATCAAAAAATCATAATCAAAATATTTTTATTTTACATAGGCCTACATGGGCACTTATAAAACGTCGGTAAAAAGGGGCACGGTTCGGTGCATTGGTCGATTCCTAAGGAGAAGAACCGGCAAGAAACTCCAAAGTTTACTCTTTTAATCTTTTAAAATCGTTTGGGTTAACAATAAGGTATAATACACACATGAAGACCATGCAGATTAATGTCTGAGATGGTCTTTTGAAGAAAGCATCACACAGATTTGAGTGGACCCGTCCAGTCAGTGCAAGCATTTGTCAGTTATCGTGTCCATTATTTTTTGAAAATCTATCTGACGGACTAAATAGCTTTTTTTGGTGGAATACCCTATTCACTTGGGATCGGCCCAGCATGTCTTCTTCTCCCATACTTCTGTCATCAACTTGAAACCTCCTTTCTTGGCGCATCATCCTTTACTTAGTCCATCCAGCGTTTCCAAGTCTGACAACACGTCTAGCCTGGTAATAACTAGATTTTGGAGGACAGATTCTGATAGGCAGACGCTCCATGTAATATGCTGATATCCAGTTAGATCTGGTTAGACTGCAAGCCGACTTCAACATAGTTGGGAAAAGGCTAGTCAGATGTTAAAATATTATTCCTAGCAATCGCATACAATTCTAGTGGCATATTACGAAGTAACATTTAGTCAAGTTTAGTAGTAAACACATTGTTAACACTGATTTAATGGTGATCTTGATCACAACTGTTATGGTTTGTGTTACCATTTATTTTCGTATTCGAGTTAGCCAACTGCCGACAAATAGTCTGAAAGATATATTGGCAGGAGACTTGGCTGCGATTCCAACAACAATTTCTAAACATTTAATCACAGGGACTTTATAGCTTTCAAAATTAAATTATGCGGATAATTGGATAGACATTTTTTATGAGTTCCGTATACCGTGGACATTAAAGAGCTATTTTGAAGGGCTGAATTATTTATGGTAAAATGCCAGATTCGTTTCAAGAAAACCTTTGATTGTCGGACGTTCTCAGTCTTTCCCAAGGAGTTATTAATGTTTTTACATGTAACTCTTCTAATTTATACCATGCTTAATAGTAAATATTACTCTCAAAGTTTCCTGTTATTTAGTTTTTGATATAAATACAAGTAAGCGTCATTCATATTACGTACGTACATACTTAGGACATAATTTACGTGCGACATTGGGTTAATAGGTCTCAACTGCTTCTAATCAAAGCTGTGTGGTCAGACTGAATTTAAATAAATTCGTACAGGGTTTAATTTTGAATAATACTTATTAAACTTTCAGTAAAGTATAAATACTCGTAATAAACATGTTTGCGAACTTGGAGTGCGCAAGCAAACATGTGACGAATTTGACGATATCAGACGACAGACCAAACTAAATTAATACCGAAGTGGTACAAGGTTGCGCGAAGTTGTAATTTTGCTTAAAACAAAATAAGTTTAGGTAGGTACTGTTAGATCTGAAGCAATTTTGGAATTAAAGATAGTGTGGTTATATTATTAATAAAATATTCTTGAATTACAGTCACTATTAAAATGTGAATAGGTTATATAAACAGGTGAAAATTCATATAAAAGAAAGAGCTTTAAAATAAAAGCCTTTCTCAATCCTGAAAAACATGTCGAAAATGTGGTTAAAAAGCACTTACAAGTAAGATAGCTTGGCAACACAGTCATGAAGAACCAACTATCATTTGAACACTATACTATTAATAAAATATGATTCGAATATATCATCAAAAACGTTGATAAAGATGAATAATAAAACAATACACAGTCATTATTCCGAGTTGCTTGTGGAGATAGGAAACCAAATCCAAATTAGGAATGAATGACTGTCATAACATGAACATGTCTACCCGTTTACTGTGACGACGGACATCCGATGGAACATGTTTGTTTTAACTACCAAAGGATATCCTAAAGCAAGGATATTTTTAGAAACGTTCATATTATTGTTTCATGTTCGTGGATCTTCGGGCCAGTTTTGTTAGGCTTGAAATGTACCAAGTAAGTTAGGGTTCAGCTTCGTTCTCACGTCTTTCGGGTGTTTAGTAGATAATTATGACTACCTAGGTAAAAGCAGTAAAAATCGGAATACTGGGCTGTGAAGAAGATAGATGAATAAAGATTTCAGACTTGAGAAAATTGAGGTGGATGTGTGGACTTTATCCATTCATGTCACAAGAAAGGATAAAGTAAGAATGAATATTGTAGAGGAAGTTTCAAAGTTGCTCCAGTTACAGTAAATTTGAAACTGAATTGACTATCGTGATATTTGTGATGAGGAGGGGCGAATAGCGTGTGACTAGAAGAGTAAATGGATTAAGAGGGAGAGTAAGATGATAAATGAAGGACAAGAGAATAAATGATAATGTGACGGTTTACAAGGGAAAATGGCAGAAAAGACATTCGATTATTAAGCACATTGTTTGTAGGTATTTGTTTGTTAATTTGAAATTTTCTAGTAATGTTGTGTTTAATGTTTGATAGCATCAGTGTTGTTGCAATTTTGTTCAGCTTTTGACGGTATGTGCTACAGTTCAACAAATGGTTGGGTGGAATTATATAAATTGTAATGTTACTGTGTTCATACTTAACGAATGGTAATGGTATAGATAGGTTTTAAGAAAGAAGGTTCCAGAATAATTCGGTAAGAAAAATAACTGGCCAAGTGAAAGTCGGACTTGCACATGAAGGGTTCCGTACCATTGTAGTAGATATTAAGAGATTTTCCATGTTATCTTAGCACAATAGACCTCTTATAAGTTTTTCTGTAATCTATAAGTGTTGATCTAATTTCTGTAATTTTTGCAAAAAAATATTCTCAGTAGTTTCTGTTCGGTGGTCGGACAGATAGACACACGAGTGATCCTATAAGGGTTCCGTTTTTCCTTTTGAAAAACGGAACACCCAAATAAGATGGAAAATCTTTCAATATCTACTACAATGGTACGGAACAATGGTTCAGAAGAGTTATTCCGTCTCTGGCTGTTTGTGTATGTGAGTAAATAAACGTACTCACGATACAGAAGAAATTTCTGGTGTGGGGTAAAGATTAAAAGTGTTAATTATAGATTTACTGGACGAATTTATCTTCAATAAACTATATTTTAAACGAGTAATTTGTGAAGACGATGTAAATAAAAAGAACGTTATAATATTATTTAATCAAATGTGGGTAGTACTCACCAATTAACTGCAAACAGAAATAAACCCGAAATCCAATGTCAATTTGAGTTTGTCGAATCAATTCCGGGCCAAAATCTCTTAATTTCTTTGAACACGCATATCAATGTATAATAAAATATTGTCACAAAAATGATTCTCGTAACGTATTTAAATGTTTCTGTCATCACAAAACTTGGTTATCAAAATAACTTGCACTGTAACAGTCACTAATAATGTTGTTCGTTAAAAATGTTCGCGTCAAATTGTTTTATTTATCAGCACAGACGTGCGTCGTCCACGGCACCATATGTCACACTGACATAACGACGGTAGCGCACAATGCGCTCGCGCACGCATTGTCAATAAAGTTGTACACATTTATTAATACACTCAGTTAAGCAGAACTCAACTCTGTGACTCAGACTTACAAGCCAAATTAAAACCAGTTTGACACGTTAAGATACGCGAGTAAACGGGACAGCATGAGTCATTCTTCAGTTCACAGCTGGCTGCCGTCATTCATGAATCGCTATCATTATAATATCGCTGTTATGACGTCAAGCTAAGGCCTAAATTCGATTGATTTCTGTAAGATTTTATTGTATTGCCACAATGGTTGATGTTCTATTTTTTTTGTACCGGTGTGAATGCATATCCTGATGTTGTGAGTCAAATTTTAATGTCTAGTCTTAGAACTAATCGCTAAATGAATGATGAATTAAACATGTTTTTGCCGGAATAATCAAGGTCATTCAATTACATAGTGTGCTAATTGATAATAGTTTAAAAAAACCAATATAAATACGGGCCATATTTCGACAGTTATTTACCACGATCATCACTCAAGGTAAGTTATATTTCCTACGTAATAAGAAATTTAAAGGGTTGGCTTTAGTATCCTTTGGCAGGCGGAGAGGGTTAAAAGTAGTTAAATCTGAAAAAATTATAACGCTACCACTCTTATTACAAGGTAATGGATATTTTTCCAGAAATTTACAAAAATGCTTCTAACCTCAAATCGTTAAAATGGGCGATCGACTACCGAATGTGTTTTATTATATCGTCTGTGGTGTACATTGTCATACCAAATCAGAGAAAAGGAACGCAAAAAAATACTGTTTGGTATTTGCGTCATGTGTCATTTATGAACATTTGTGGGGATGTATGAAGATATTAAAAAAAAAGATCCATATGAGCAATTAATCAATGTGATTAATTAAAATACATTCAATAAATGAAAAATGTTTATAAGTGTTGTTTTTTTTAATTTTTATTACAACCTAGAAAGATGCGGAGTCTAGTACAGTGATACTTCTCACTAGAATGCAAGAGCGAGCGAAGCGAGCTCAGAACTTGGGGTACCCCGACTCGAACAGGTTAGGTTAGAAGGGGATGGGGATGGAGGTTTTTTTTTAAGCCACCCGGTAGTAGAAGCCCCGCCAAGCGGGGCTCCGTCGACGACGCCTTTGTTAATAAACGCTTGTAACTTAAAAAATAACTTACCTAAATCTATTCCTTCAAAGCTATCTAAAATGTAGTAGGTACCTACTAGTAAGCCATCATCTGCCTAGCCTTTTCCCACAGAACAGATAAAAGAGGTCTAAAAATCAAAATCAAAACTCATCTCGAACGTCAAAATTTACTTTACTTATTTACAAGAGACAGTCCCCCAAAACGCCCCCCCTTTCGTTCGTCTCGTTGACCATTGAGGTTTTCTTGAGATAAAAGAGACCTCTTTTATCTGTTCGGTGCCTTCTCCCAACTATGTTGGGGTCGGTTTCCAGTCTAACCGGATGCAGCTGAATACCAGTATTTTACATGGGGCGACTCTGCAACTGCCGCATTTACATTTACCTATATTTTTTAATTAAAAAAAAAAAAACATACGATCCTGTCTTCATTAAAATTTGTAACTTGAATGATAAACTTTTCAGGGAAAAAATGCTGCTTTACTCAAAACCTTCTAAAGCGATACACCGACCCAAAATTAAAAACAAATTGCTTTCGCAATGTTTGATTCATCAATCTTCTTCCTTGTGTCAATTGCCAGGCTTATTAAAATTTTATTTAATTACTAGCTGTGCCTTACATGCGTTGCATTGCCCCTTTTTTAAGCCTACCCTACATTCAGGTGGGGTTAGGAGGGAGAAAAGTACGTATTCTCATACTCTACTGAATATACACACAAAATTTCATAAAAATCTGTCAAGCCGTTTCCGAGGAGTATGGCAACTATCACGAGAATTTTAAATATATAGATTGAGAGTTGACTGGCTTGGTTTCTAAATTACTCTTTATTATCCTGATATGTGATTACTATTGTACTTATATTAAACAAATTAATAAAATGGCCCTAATTATTGTACCTAATGGTACAATAATTAGGTAAGAATTACGATTACAAGGTAGCTTACCCTTCCAAATGATATTATCGTAATTATTACGTGTTATACGAACTTCCATTGGTCATTAAGTATCACTCAACGTCCTCTAAATTACCCTTAAGGTGTAATTACACTCGTAATTAAAATGAAATGTCGCTTAGGGGCGCACGTTAAAAATTAATTTATGCTTTGCGGGTAAATCAGGATTTAATGTGAAAGTCCTTTTGTTTGGTGAAGATATGAGTACCTATCTGACCTATAGGATTAGTTGCAAAAAGGGCGGTGCCATTTAATATTTTGTTGTTTTATGACGAGGGACAGATGGAGACACAGACAATTTATGGATCTCATGGATAGATATATGTAGATATAACAACCGCTGCGCAGCGGTGGCCCAGTGGTGGCGGCCCCGACTTACGAACAGTAGGTCGTGGGTTCGAACCCAGGCTGGCCCATTACTTTGTGTAATTTATTTCATCACCGTTGCTCTCAAATCGGTGAAGGAAAACATCGTGAAGAAACCGAATGAAAATGAATGAATGAAAATGTCAAACCAATATCAATGTGAAACCGAATGAGAATGTCTTAGAACCAAAAAAATTCGAAGACATGTGACATCTACCAATCCGCACTGGGCCCGCGTGGTAGATTATAGCCCATTCCCTCTCAAAAATGTGAGGAGGCCTGTGTCCCAGCAGTGGGAACATTAATAGGCTGTTGATGATGATGATGATAACAACCGCTTGAATTAATCTTCAGGTTACGCTGCGGTTGCCTTTACTACCGAGCTATATACCAAGTTTCCTCTGTGCTTCGGAGAGCACATTAAGTCGTTGGTCCCGGCTGTCATTGGTATCTCACTCAGATCCAGCCTGTCCCCTTGCTGCCCTCCCCCAGTGACGTCCTAAGCCGAGGTCCGTACCCCACAGGGGGTGCCCTTAGCGATTTGTCACTTAGTTTGTAAACTTTGCCCCTGGCTGGAGGCCTTAAACTCAAAAAGAAAAGGCATCCACAGGGATTATCCGGTTAAACAGAAGCCAGTCTCATAGACTGAACTGCGAGATGCCACTACCAAAAAAAAAAAAAAGCTGTCATTGGAAGATCTTTGATCTTTAGCCCGAAAGTCTGATAACCTTCCTTGCCAAGGGGTATCATGTTACCCAGGACTAACAGGAATGTGGAAGTCAGATATACAGTCGTTCAATGTAAAATAGAGGTATTCAGCTGCATCCGATAAGACTGGAAGTCGACCCCAACATATTTGATGACAGTAGTTATTACAGGGGTAAAGCGTATTGAAATAATTTCAGAAAACTTACCTCCAGCTCAAATTTCTCTCAAGCGTTACTTTCTATTTATGCAAAAAAATCAAAGCCCGTTAACGAGTGGTTAATTTTTCAATAATCTTTTTTCTTTGCACGAAAATGGAAGGCAAAAAAAAAGCTACCTCCAAGGGAAAGTGTGACTGCTATCCAAACATTGCTTAACTGAGCTAAAACCGCAGAAGCTTAATTAGCGTGAACTGTAACAGTAAACCACAAAATACAAACTTATTGTGTTCTCCTTTTTATCAAATTTATCGCTTTCTTAATACATTTCATAATTGAGTACAAATAATTTTACTCTAGCTCCCGCTCTTGGGCAGAGCGAAAGGGAGTGTCAGACTTCTACTAACTAAAAACCACCCATGTTCCTTCTTCGCCCTCTATGTCGAGGCCGCGATAACCAGTGGACTACCCGCGGCCCCGACGGGCGTCGGCCCTTTCGGGCCCCTCCCATGTTGCTGACATCTCTTTGAGGCGCGCGTGGAACACGAACGCGCCGTCGACACGGCCTGTTTTCGTCGTAAGACGGACGGACGGCGAGTTAGCCCATCACTCACCGTCCACAGGCCCGCGTCTACGGTGGCCGGAGGTGATGCAGGCGCGCGAGGACTGTCGCCTCCAGATCCCACGGCGGCAATCCGGCAAGGAGGTTCGCCGCTTCGCGGGAGATCGTGCGGTACCCCCGTACCGTCCTTACGGCCATGACCTTCTGGGGCACGTTCAGGTAGTGGGCGGCCCGCTTCCTCAAAGCGGGCGACAACACCGAGGCCCCGTAAAGGGCCATGGACCGCACGATCCCTGCATAGAGCCTCCGGCAGGAGGCGTTTGGCCCCCCCCCCCGATTGAGCTAGAGCCACCTAAAGGCAGCCCCGGCCCGCTCCAGTCTGGGAGCCAAACGTCGGAAGTGTTCCACGAAGTTCCACCGGCTGTCGAGGACGAGTCCTAGGAACTTACCACTTTTTGCTTTAGAGGACCTTATCTTGGGTTCGAATTCGAGAACTACGTCTATAAATAAAAGACACAAAATATAATTATATAGTACAGAAAAAAATAATACAAATGAATACGAAACAACATAGTGAATGATTATGCAACTAACATAAACTAGTTGACATTCAGAAGTCCCTGTAATGGTGAAATTGAATGAAATGCTTAAGGGTTTGAGTTTTGGCACATTCTTAAACAAATTATAAACTGGCGTGAAACCATCGTGAAACCGATAATTTCTCGCACGACTGCAAACTAACTTCGGTACGCATAACTATACAATTCTCAACGTAGAACCGAGTGCCTGAAGGTTATCGTACTGTTGAAATTTCAATTCTATATCCTGAGCAGAAAAATGCAAATGTAACAAAGTAAGGCATTTATTTAGGTATGTTCTTGCGCTGGTGAAAACGGTGCGAAATGCTTCATAGAGCTATTCGACACAAGTAATTGATGAAAATGTTCGAAATTCAAGATAGCATCCATGAATGTTGTATTTAGTAGAGATGTGCTGAGGCTGACTAGATCTGATGATCTGATCCGACTTATTAGTCGTTTGTAAAGAGGCGGATAAGTCGATTACTCGTCCAAATACATATATCTAAGTTTTGGGGTATTTGGCGATTTCAGTGACTCTGCCTTTACAGCTAATTCGTTCGCAATCGCAACCGTCACCTGCGAGTGTATGTGGGAACATGTTTTGTTTACTTCGCACTGTTTCTTAATTTTTACGATTGCTCGGGTCAGAGCGGTATTTTTGAGAAAATAAAAACAATATTGTCGACTAGTCGTCTTTTCTTTTCTACGAAAGTAACCGGTTAGTCGAATTTACTGACTAGGCGGAACATGCCTACTATTTGGTAACGGTTGACTACTCTTCTAACTTGTAAGTTGCAACCAAAGTCAAAGTTAAAGTTTGTCTTTGTAGTAGACACGATGCTTGAAGTCACGCAAATTGAATCATTTCAAATTAACTGTCGTGTCAGACTAAATTGAATTTCAGTTTTGCAATTTACGATTCTTAGTTAAAATTGTATGTGAAAGGAATTTCGGCAATCAAAGTTGCTGGCTCGATGTTAAGTGACATGTAATTATATTTATTAACGCTAAAACACAAAGCGTTTTAAAAATACTTTTACAGGTTATTGTAACACCAATATATAATACTCAAATTAATATTTACATACCTAACATCACGCCTGTCAACCCTGAAGGATTAGTTAAGCAAATGTGAAACCTAATTGTTCCCTCACATTTTTCCAAGTATGTTTAAGTTTGAACTTGAACAAAACTGGCAAAGGGTATACTATAATGCTATAGGCCCTGCCTCATGTTCTCTGATACACGGGCATAGAGGGCGAGCCTAGAAATATACATTTGGGACTATTAACTATTACCATCAATCGAGCACAAGACTGTGGCTGAGAAATTTCTGGGGGAAAAACCCAACTAACAGTTTTTGGAATTCTGTTAGGATCTTGATAGAAATCAAGATCGGATTCTGATAGAATCGAGCTTAGGGTTTCTTAATCAGCAGTCACGCGACCACTAAACCGACAAAGTAAACACTAACAGACAAATACTCGTACGTCAAGATCAGTAAATAAAATGTGAAACTTTACAGACTTTAATTTCAACAGTCCGGATACTTTAAAAACCGATATATCAGAAACAATCTTGAATCAGTTTTACTTAAGAACATATAAAATGTGTTATTTCAATACACACTTATAGATCAAACTGAAATCTCGTAGTACAACTGAAAAATACAGGCATGGACGTAACTCGCGGCTTAGTAACCACTAACATAAGCTCGTATTTCATCCTTCACTGCATTTAAGAGCAAACATATATCTTCATCCAAATGACAGTTTACTAGCTTAGCAGACTACTAGGTCATAATTCACAGAAAATTCAAATTCTCCCATATATAAGGTAATATTACTGACAATGAATCAATATGTTGTGATTTTATTTTTAGTAAGTGATCTTTTATGGAGGTTATAAAGTGCGAAAGGTAATTAAAGGTAATTAATGATGCAGCAGTGAATAAAATGGTAAGCTATAAGTATAGGTATCCTTTAATCTTCGTACACCAACTGTTTTGTAAATGTGTGAAATCTTTAGGTCTTTACATCATACTTTACATACAAACTAATAAAAATGAAAACCTAAAATCTAAAACCCGACTACAAACCGCGGTCATAAAGGTAGAAAACAAGAAAATAATTCTTGTCTTATATTCATATACTGAATTTGTATATTTCAATTTAAATGTAAGTAAAATTATTATTGAGGACCGCCGTAGTCGCATGCCACTGATACCTGATGCTCCTTCATGGCGTTTTCATTGATACATATGTCAGCTGCTGTGTTGCCGTTAGCAAGGTGGCATGCGACTACGACTGACCTTAATAATTTTACTTACATTTATTATTACTTATATTTTCAAATTCAGTAGGTATATGAATATTAGACAAGAATTATTTTCTTGTTTTTTACTTTTATGACCGCGGTTTGTAGTCGGGTTTTAGATTTTAGACTTTTATTTTTATTTGAATCTTATTTTAGTGTTATTTAATAAATCCGTTATAATATGTTACTTTCATGATGTAAAATTCTACTGAATGTTGGTTTGCTATTCAAATAGTTCGAGTAGGTAAATAGCAGACCTTTGAAATGCAAAAAATAGCAGAACTTTTTGACCGCATTCTAAAGGTGTGTGTTGACTAAAACTATAATAAGATATACATATTTGTAATGTGCTCGCCAAGACCTCTCATTTGATACCAAACATGTTATGATTATCTCAATTTATTTTATTTCGAGCTTAGAAATATTTGACATTTAAATTCCGTCATAAAAAAAATTGTTAAAATGTATATAACCTATGTCACCCGCGCTATTTTTACGAATCGATTGACACCTGATTTATTAAAATACGTTCAGTAGCCTAGGCAACATAGACTGCCAAAATCATTACCCTTCCTTTTGGCTTCGCCGTAGTCGGGTAACAAATGCTGTATTATGAAAATATTATTTAAAAAAACTAACTTATACGAAACGATCAACTCGAACAGTGCACATTTTCTCGGTGTTTTATAAGTGCCTATGTAGGGCCTATATAAAATTAAATATTGAAATTGTAAGTTCGTTCGAACGGGTACGGACATATTGTGGAACCAGCTCCAAATACTTACTGAAGCGTCTATCAGTGGCCAGTGAACAAATTCGCAATTCTTGGTGGCCATTAGAACACTGACACGTTTTATTTGTAAGGAGACGTATGTCACGTTGAGGGGTTATTTGGCAGTAACGCATCCCTGTGTAGCGTTGTCATGTAATTTATAGCAGAGGATAATCTCGCAAAGCTCGTTTTGTTTAGTATTCAGAAGAGCACCGTTAGGCCTCATTTACGGAGACACGGTGCGTTGTGCGTTTTTGATTCAAGCAAATGGCGATGTATGAAAACGGTAACGATTTCAAACGACGATTTTACGAGAAGCGTTTTTCGCCCGTTAGTTTAAAATGCAGTGTTTGTTGCGTTGGAACCCTCTCAGTATATTAATAAAATTTCACGCGACTAAACTTCTGCATGCGCCGCGCGACGCCCCGGATCTCCGTAAACGAGCCCTTAGAGGCATTCATAGTCGACACCATACACACACGCCATGACACTTCGCCATCTAGATCTCATCAGGCTTAGCTTGCGAACACTAGACCAACAAAGCAACTATTTGCTACATAAATTATCTAGAAGCCTGTGTTTTCGCTCCAAAAATTCCTGTTTAGCCATAAAACACAATTTTGTGGACTAGAAACATATAATTTTCCACCTTTTTAGACACAATTCAAGTTCGTGACATAACTGTCACGCTTATCGCGGCCTCTCCGAAAGTTCCCGAGATGGTCCCAAGCGAGACATTTCATGATTTATTATGAGACGGGAACTTTTACAAGGACTATGTGTTTGGGAGTTAAGTTTACTAAAAAACATCTTTGATGCCTAGTTTAGTTTATTACGGCGTTTTTTATTACTGTAATAGTAATTACGTGAGGGAGACATATCTAGGGAATATAATTATTTAAAATAGCAAAAGAAAAAAATGTCATACAGACAAAAAAATCTTTACAAAGACTGTGTGAATTACAATTCTTTATGTGTGAATTACCATTCTTTATTGCACACAACAAAATTATACATACATAAAAATTGCACTTATCTAGCTCATGTACAATTTCGAGCTTAACCCAGAATTAGGTTTTCTTACAGTAAACCTACTTTCGATTTCGAAGAGGATATTATTATACCTGTGTGCGTTAACACATTAACAGTACATTTTATTAAAAAAAAAAAAAAGAAATAAAAGAAGAAAAAAAAATTTGTAAGTGTAATAATGAAAATGCTCCAATTTCATAACCATACTGCTCTAAAGGACCTCACATAGAAAACACAATTCGTTAAAAAAATAGACTATTATAGAGTTATAAATTATGTGTAGAGATTAAAGTTATTTCTCAATCATTGTTCTTTTCTAGAGGGGGTAGTCATTAAATCGTCATTTTCTTTACGCTGGAACGAAATGAGAGCAATATTTTTTGGGACGCGTTATTTATCGTGGCACGTTTAATCATGAGCCGCGCTTGTTTGCCGCTGAAAACTAAGAGAGGTTCGTGTTTTAACAAAATGGGAAATAAAATATAATGAGAGGCTGCTTAAAGCATTTGTCTCACCGCACGAGGAAGCGACTAGCTATTCCACAGATAGGCATAGGTAACACGAGAGCGTCTACTTAGCGTTTCCGGCTTCAGCATTTTACCATTTGTTTATTAATAGCAACAATATTACAACCCAAGAATTTAATTCTAGTCATCTAATGAACAAAAAACGTAGTCTATTAACTACATATTAATAATGACGTCATTGAAGGTAGTAAAATGGAGATGGATAGACTTGTGTTATATAGGTATATCTATGTATATTTGTTGAGTTATCTACTAATTTCTCGTTCTAGAAACGTTTACCAGACGTTGGTCTCCGAATCAGCCCAACATTTGGCGACGAGTTTGGTTCTTTCAGTAACGTCCATCAGCTTCTGTGATGTGAAAGTAACATAACAGGCAAGACACGATATCAAGTGTCCCATCGTTTGTGGGGCAACACCACATTTACACTCCAGGCCAAAAGTTATCTATGAACCTCCACATGAATAGGTTTTGCTTGCTTCACTCAACCTATGTCCGGATTCTATACAAAGAGAGGTAAGCCATGGCAACTTATGTCCAGGGAGGAGATATTCAGCACAAATGGGTTGGGTTGGGAAACACTTTCTCGCCGCACTTGAGTCTTTCTTTAAAGAGTTCGGTAAATGGTCAGGCCAATCTCCACGACGGAAACTATGTCGTCTGCCCATCTCGGACGACCCACACTTCTTTTGCCAGTTCTTGTTAACTTTTCGCTAATCGTGGACGATGGGACTGGGGCCTATTTGCCAAAGCCTCGATGTCTCCGGAAAGGACGACCATTATTTTTCGTAACAAATTCTATCATTAATTATCAAACAATTGACAATGGTGATGATGCGTGTTGTGTTCGATAAAGAATTATCATTTCAGTGTGCGAATTTAGAGGCTTAATTTGTGACCAGGTGAATCCTTTTGATAACTGAAACGGGTCGTTAATTATTCTTGTGTCGTCATGCATGAAGCATTGTTGAGTGTTTTATTATAGAGTTGATTTTTTTGCCGGAATGGATACGGTGATAAAATACAAAATATTGAGGTAATTAATGAGTTTTTATGGTAATACAAGGCCGCAGAAATCCGCTAGATGCGAGAAACACCGGTCCGGATTGCTGTTGCGACGCTTGCGTATGTCGACTGAAATAGTGGATAGTGTTTGCCGAAAAAATATAGACGAGAGTGATGAGGCCCAATGGCCAAATACTTGTCAAGCTATGCGTACCTACGATTTTTTGTCGTCTAATTTTGTACTGTCTGTTTACTTTATTTCAATGCAAAATAGACACGTTTTTATAAGATATTTTTCTTATCAAACCTAATTGTTTTGTCTGCTGCTGTTATTGCATGCAAAATACCGGGAAGTACCTTCATCAAGAGACATCAACGAGTCGATGCGCGAGGCTTTAAACTTTACGACCGCTGCAATATTGAATGCTATCTCTATTAGTTAGCTTTCAAATAATGAAAATGCTCTCAGAGCATTTAATTATTATAGGGTTTTCTGCACTCACTTAAGTTTTTTAAACTATATCTTGCCTGATTGACACATAATAAATACGTTTCTTGCGAAGCATGCGGTGTGAGTCTGACTGATAGTTATTTTAATTCGAGAAAATAGAGGTCTAAAAAATATGTTAAATTGAAGAGTAGGATACTACTAGGTCTATACTTTAATGGTCATGGAGAGGATGAGAGCAGAGAGGCGACGTGAATTGAAACGCTGGAATCCCTGGGACTTAAACCTTGTTGGTGACAGTGATATTCTTCAGAATGGTCAGGTGCGACTATTCGCTACGGCGTGTGTATGAACGTGGATGAAACAGGAGAGGAGGTAAGAATCTTAGCAGGTAGGCAGGAAAAATACGTGAGTTTAGATATGTACGCACGTGACCGACCACTTCAGTGCATACATTAAAAAAAATGCTGACTTTATGTCTGCTTCGAAGCGTTTTTATCAGCATAATGCTGTGTGCTCTTGTGAACATTACAAGCTTACGAATGCATCGTAGTAAAAACAAAGCGAAACGCCAAACATAGTCGTAATTATCATAAACTAGCTGAACCCGGCATGCCTTGCAATGCCCTTTTTCCTACCTACTACCTACCTACTACCTACCTACTACCTACCTACTACCTACCTACTACCTACCTACTACCTACCTACTACCTACCTACTACCTACCTACTACCTACCTACTACCTACCTACTACCTACCTACTACCTACCTACTACCTACCTACTACCTACCTACTACCTACCTACTACCTACCTACTACCTACCTACTACCTACCTACTACCTACCTACTACCTACCTACTACCTACCTACTACCTACCTACTACCTACCTACTACCTACCTACTACCTACCTACTACCTACCTACTACCTACCTACTACCTACCTACTACCTACCTACTACCTACCTACTACCTACCTACTACCTACCTACTACCTACCTACTACCTACCTACTACCTACCTACTACCTACCTACTACCTACCTACTACCTACCTACTACCTACCTACTACCTACCTACTACCTACCTACTACCTACCTACTACCTACCTACTACCTACCTACTACCTACCTACTACCTACCTACTACCTACCTACTACCTACCTACTACCTACCTACTACCTACCTACTACCTACCTACTACCTACCTACTACCTACCTACTACCTACCTACTACCTACCTACTACCTACCTACTACCTACCTACTACCTACCTACTACCTACCTACTACCTACCTACTACCTACCTACTACCTACCTACTACCTACCTACTACCTACCTACTACCTACCTACTACCTACCTACTACCTACCTACTACCTACCTACTACCTACCTACTACCTACCTACTACCTACCTACTACCTACCTACTACCTACCTACTACCTACCTACTACCTACCTACTACCTACCTACTACCTACCTACTACCTACCTACTACCTACCTACTACCTACCTACTACCTACCTACTACCTACCTACTACCTACCTACTACCTACCTACTACCTACCTACTACCTACCTACTACCTACCTACTACCTACCTACTACCTACCTACTACCTACCTACTACCTACCTACTACCTACCTACTACCTACCTACTACCTACCTACTACCTACCTACTACCTACCTACTACCTACCTACTACCTACCTACTACCTACCTACTACCTACCTACTACCTACCTACTACCTACCTACTACCTACCTACTACCTACCTACTACCTACCTACTACCTACCTACTACCTACCTACTACCTACCTACTACCTACCTACTACCTACCTACTACCTACCTACTACCTACCTACTACCTACCTACTACCTACCTACTACCTACCTACTACCTACCTACTACCTACCTACTACCTACCTACTACCTACCTACTACCTACCTACTACCTACCTACTACCTACCTACTACCTACCTACTACCTACCTACTACCTACCTACTACCTACCTACTACCTACCTACTACCTACCTACTACCTACCTACTACCTACCTACTACCTACCTACTACCTACCTACTACCTACCTACTACCTACCTACTACCTACCTACTACCTACCTACTACCTACCTACTACCTACCTACTACCTACCTACTACCTACCTACTACCTACCTACTACCTACCTACTACCTACCTACTACCTACCTACTACCTACCTACTACCTACCTACTACCTACCTACTACCTACCTACTACCTACCTACTACCTACCTACTACCTACCTACTACCTACCTACTACCTACCTACTACCTACCTACTACCTACCTACTACCTACCTACTACCTACCTACTACCTACCTACTACCTACCTACTACCTACCTACTACCTACCTACTACCTACCTACTACCTACCTACTACCTACCTACTACCTACCTACTACCTACCTACTACCTACCTACTACCTACCTACTACCTACCTACTACCTACCTACTACCTACCTACTACCTACCTACTACCTACCTACTACCTACCTACTACCTACCTACTACCTACCTACTACCTACCTACTACCTACCTACTACCTACCTACTACCTACCTACTACCTACCTACTACCTACCTACTACCTACCTACTACCTACCTACTACCTACCTACTACCTACCTACTACCTACCTACTACCTACCTACTACCTACCTACTACCTACCTACTACCTACCTACTACCTACCTACTACCTACCTACTACCTACCTACTACCTACCTACTACCTACCTACTACCTACCTACTACCTACCTACTACCTACCTACTACCTACCTACTACCTACCTACTACCTACCTACTACCTACCTACTACCTACCTACTACCTACCTACTACCTACCTACTACCTACCTACTACCTACCTACTACCTACCTACTACCTACCTACTACCTACCTACTACCTACCTACTACCTACCTACTACCTACCTACTACCTACCTACTACCTACCTACTACCTACCTACTACCTACCTACTACCTACCTACTACCTACCTACTACCTACCTACTACCTACCTACTACCTACCTACTACCTACCTACCTACCTACCTACTACCTACCTACTACCTACCTACTACCTACCTACTACCTACCTACTACCTACCTACTACCTACCTACTACCTACCTACTACCTACCTACTACCTACCTACTACCTACCTACTACCTACCTACTACCTACCTACTACCTACCTACTACCTACCTACTACCTACCTACTACCTACCTACTACCTACCTACTACCTACCTACTACCTACCTACTACCTACCTACTACCTACCTACTACCTACCTACTACCTACCTACTACCTACCTACTACCTACCTACTACCTACCTACTACCTACCTACTACCTACCTACTACCTACCTACTACCTACCTACTACCTACCTACTACCTACCTACTACCTACCTACTACCTACCTACTACCTACCTACTACCTACCTACTACCTACCTACTACCTACCTACTACCTACCTACTACCTACCTACTACCTACCTACTACCTACCTACTACCTACCTACTACCTACCTACTACCTACCTACTACCTACCTACTACCTACCTACTACCTACCTACTACCTACCTACTACCTACCTACTACCTACCTACTACCTACCTACTACCTACCTACTACCTACCTACTACCTACCTACTACCTACCTACTACCTACCTACTACCTACCTACTACCTACCTACTACCTACCTACTACCTACCTACTACCTACCTACTACCTACCTACTACCTACCTACTACCTACCTACTACCTACCTACTACCTACCTACTACCTACCTACTACCTACCTACTACCTACCTACTACCTACCTACTACCTACCTACTACCTACCTACTACCTACCTACTACCTACCTACTACCTACCTACTACCTACCTACTACCTACCTACTACCTACCTACTACCTACCTACTACCTACCTACTACCTACCTACTACCTACCTACTACCTACCTACTACCTACCTACTACCTACCTACTACCTACCTACTACCTACCTACTACCTACCTACTACCTACCTACTACCTACCTACTACCTACCTACTACCTACCTACTACCTACCTACTACCTACCTACTACCTACCTACTACCTACCTACTACCTACCTACTACCTACCTACTACCTACCTACTACCTACCTACTACCTACCTACTACCTACCTACTACCTACCTACTACATACCTACTACCTACCTACTACCTACCTACTACCTACCTACTACCTACCTACTACCTACCTACTACCTACCTACTACCTACCTACTACCTACCTACTACCTACCTACTACCTACCTACTACCTACCTACTACCTACCTACTACCTACCTACTACCTACCTACTACCTACCTACTACCTACCTACTACCTACCTACTACCTACCTACTACCTACCTACTACCTACCTACTACCTACCTACTACCTACCTACTACCTACCTACTACCTACCTACTACCTACCTACTACCTACCTACTACCTACCTACTACCTACCTACTACCTACCTACTACCTACCTACTACCTACCTACTACCTACCTACTACCTACATACAACCTAACTATCTACTTACCAAAAAAAAAAAGAACAAAAACTATCCTATGTCCGTCTCCTGGTTTTAAGCTACCTCCCCACCAATTTCCAGCCAAATCGGTTCAGCCGTTCTTGACTTATAAATGGTGTAACTAACACGACTTTCTTTTATATATATAGATACTTTATTGTTGCATTTTATAGGGTGATAAAAATAAAACCTTACGGCGCAGTGTCCAAACTGCACTATGTTAAGGTGGAAGCTCACATCTGGCCCGCGAAATTCTAATTTTCTTACGTTTTTGGCAATTTGCAGGCCAGTGCTTGGTTGTATGTTTATGAAAATTTGATTTGCGACTGTAAGACGTATGAAGTTACCGAATTATAACCATCAAAATTACTAACTACTAAAGAACGACGACTAAATTACTAAAGAATGACTTTTACATGCAAAAATCAATCTTGACATGAAAATGAACTTGGAGGGTTGTATTGATAATTTTGATGGTTATAATTCGGTAACTTCATACGTCTTACAGTCGCAAATCAAATTTTCATAAACATACAACCAAGCACTGGCCTGCAAATTGCCAAAAACGTAAGAAAATTAGAATTTCGCGGGCCAGATGTGAGCTTCCACCTTAATAACATTTATTTGGTTTTATTTTACTGCAGTACGGTTAGTAAAACATTATTGCTGTCAGCGACTGTACATATTAGTTTTTCGGTCTGTGCTTAAATTGAATATTGATGGCAGTTTGTTTATCCTTTTCACTTTGCATTTTATATCTGCCAATATTTTTCACTTAGGTTTAAATAATATTACTTAACTGCTCAGTAATTATCGTAAATTCAATTCATTCAACACACGGAGAGGTCTATACCAGTCTATATAAGTATAACATTTTAGTCCTTTTTCTTTGGCGGGTGGAAAATCATCAAATAACCCCTCCCGCTCTTGACCAGAGCGCCTAAAAACCACCCATGATCCTTCTTAGCCCTTTATGTTGAGGCCGCGGTATCTCTTGCGAACAACCCGCAGCCCCATGGTGTGATGTCACCATTGTCCAAGCGGGGCACACCTCAACTGTGTGCTCCACCGTGTCCTCCGGCCGATCCTCACAATGGTGGCATCCGGGCGTATCCTCCCACTTGATTCGGTGTAGGTTCTTCCCGATACAACCATGTCCGGTGAGGACCTGCGTCAGATGGAAGGTGAGGGCGTTGTGGCGCCTCTCAAGCCACTCCTCAAAGGGGGCATTTACCGCCACTATCGTGGCGTGCCCTGCACGGGGTTGCGATAGTTTCTCTCTCCATGTCACCATAAGATCGCACCGGAGGTCTGTCCGCTGCGCAGAAATTTTCCGCGGCAACGGAGTGACTCCCCGGTGCAGCGACTCCGCGTGCCATTAATGGCGCGCGAGGACTATCGCCTCCAGATCCCATGGCGGTAGTCCGGCAAGAAGCTTCGCTGCCTCGCGGATATTTAAGTCCTGAGGCAGGAGTTTGAAAATTCTTTCCCTTAAGGGGGTAAATATTTTGTCGATCCCATAGGACTCGAGGCTTGCCTTTAACTAAACAAATAATTCGACCACAGGGCGGGCCATTTTTCTGGCCAAAGATGAGCATTGCCATCCAACGTAGCAATCTTGCCAGCCTTCTGGGCGCTTTTCCTACTGACTGCGATGTGAACGAATCTTTTGACGTCCTGTAATATATGCGCTCTAATACTTGTAAATTATAGTTATTATTATTTAAGATCTATTTGTAGTTTCTAATTTATAGTTCTTCCAGTACCGATCGAACTCTTTAAACTATGTTGACGACCGATACTCAAACTTAAACACAATTAGTCAGAGGACTAGCTTATAATTAAAAAAAAATAATCTTAGTTTTTTCAAAGCAAAAGAAAATAAATTGGCCAGTCCACCAGACCCAATTGTTGAAGGTCATTGAACTTTGCCAGCCTAAATCACAAAGCGTAGACCGGTAAGGTAAGGTCCTTTAATTCTTATTTAGGAGATTTAGTTTAGAACTAGCCATCTGGTTTGAAAGCAAAATTTTCCTTTGATATCTATTTTATTTAATTAAATATTTCTTTTCAAAGAGCTTAGCTTCGGTGTCCGTGAAAATTATATATTTGAGGGAATTAGAATATTGAGTTTATATTATTTATTTTAATAAACAGTGGTAGGTACTTATTTTGCAAATTTAAATTAATTCAGTCAAAGAAATGTGTTTGCGTTTAATGCCCAATAATTTCAACTTCACTGTTGATATTTTTCAAAACAAATGTGAAAATATAATAATTTACTTTTTATTCACGAGACCAAAAAACCTCAATTTTATTACCTTTTTCTTCATTACCTCAGTTTGGTTCTGTCAGTAGCTTTGTGACCTTAAAATTCATCAACCAGGCTGATCTTTAGCGTACCACAAAACAGGATCACCTCGTCCTTTCATCCCATTTGTTTACAATAATCTAGGTCCGAGATCCTGGCTCCTAAATAATCTAGTTATGAGTGACATGCGGTCCCCATGCAGGGGGGCATGTGGCCACATCCTCATTAGATTGAAGGGGGCTGAGCAAATAGCGTGTAACACATTGGAACAAGGTGACATGCATTCGGTGAGTGAGAATCTCGCTGACACCGTTTGTTGAAGGAAGTTGGTTAGATGATTGCTTTCATATGATTGGTTGTAACCTCTGTTTTTTCATTTCCATGGTTGGTACATTTAAATGAGTATGATGTTACTTGGCGTAGATTGGGTGGTTGGGTGGTTGTGGATTGGGTTTTTGTTTTTTTTTCTATTGTAATAAGTATGGATCTAAACTTGAGGAGGTGGCGGAACGCGAGAGGGAGAGAACCTCTCATCCCAGCCGCCGCGGGAGGCGCTCCGGGCGTCGGGGGCCACGTGATGGCTTCCGGCCACCGTAGACGCGGGCTTGTGGATGGTGAGTGATGGGCTAGCTCGACGTCCGTCCGTCTTACGACGACGACAGGCCGTGTCGACGGCGCGTTCGTATTCCACGCGCGCCTCAAGGAGATGTCAGCAACATGGGAGGGGCCCGTAAGGGCCGAAGCCTGTCGGGGCTGCGGGATGTTGGGCCTCGACATAAAGGGCTAAGAAGGAACATGGGTGGTTTTTAGTCAGTAGAAGTCTGACACTCCCTTTCGTTCTGCCCAAGAGCGGATGGGGTTATTTGATTATTTTCCACACGCCAAAAAAAAAAGGAGGGCATGGGCTACAAACTACCACGCGGGCCCAGTGCGGATTGGTAGATGTCACATGTCTTCGAATTTCTTGGTTCTAAGACTCCTTACGATGTTTCGGTGATGAAGTAAATTACACAAAGTAATGTGCCTGCCTGGGTTCGAACCCACGGCCTACTGTTCGTACGTCGGGGCCTCCACCACTGGGCCACCGCTGCTCTCAATAGGATAGGATAGCTGATAGGTAGTAGTTACAAGTAAAATACTGGTACTTAGCTGCCTCCGGTTTGACCAGAAAGTAACCCACACAAATACAAATAAATATTATCTTATCTTATCTTATTTTATTATATACTCGAGAGCAATGAATCCGGGTCACTTAAAGAATCCTAAAAATCTCGGAAACTAAAAATGCTAGGTTAATGCAATAAATTGTATTTAATAGACAATGTAATACTCCTTAAATAAAGGTATTAAAACTTCTTAGTTATTGTAAAGTTATATCATAAAAAAATCAAATTTGAAAAAGGGCCACTTTCGAAGATGGAACTACGAAATTACAGCATTTGGTTTTGCTTTTGTTTGTAATCTGTCATTTATGTGGGTACATAAACCATGTTGATAGTGCTCTATATTCATTATTCAAGCTGAAATTATGTCGCTTACGCCTGAAGAATGCACCAGAATACTTACAATGCTGGAAACCGGCCGGAGTCAGCGCGATACAGCCAGGACTGTCGGTGTGTCGCTGTCAACAGTACAAAGAGTTCTCCGACGTTACGAAGAAACTGGTTCTAACCTACGCAGACCAGGAACGGGCAGAACCAGGTGTACCACAGCACGAGAAGACCGATACTTGGTGAACACCATGCTTCGAAATCGCTTTCTCACAGGAACAGGGGGCCAATTCTCGATTTTAGAGATGGTGTCGAACTCGACAAAAATTTCTAATGACGTCATTTTTTCGACAAATTTTAAAAGTTGCTATTCTGGGGATGTCGAATTCGACATTTGTCGAAAGCTAACGTTAGAGTTCATGTCGAGTGCTTTTGAGCAGTAGAGATGTCATGTCGATTGTAGAGATACGTCATTTCTGAGTGAATTCGTTGAGTTTTGGATTGTACACTGTGTTTTCTTTTCTTTAATTTTTAAATAATAAAATACGGCTTGGCATCTCATACCTACTGGAAATTTGATTTATACTCTTTGATTTGTGCCCTTGCCTTGTTTGATTTTTCCCCTCCATGTTAAAATAAAACTTTTAAAATGTAAAACAGCACCCAATAATGATGTAAACACAGTACATGTAAACATAACAAAAGTTTTGAAGGAACTGCAAAAAGGCGCAAATTCTGACACTGACAGACAGTCAACTGTCAATTTGTTTTCTTTATTTCACGAAGAGCATAAGAAAATCTTGAAACACTTTAAACGTTTCGTTTTATACTTAAATAAGTAGGTTTAGTCAGCGTTTTAAAACAAAATGATTCATTAACTCATAGCTACCTAAAACAGAACGTGCGATTCTTCATAATGGTAACATTATCTTCACTCGACTCGACATTTTCGTGACATTTATTTCTATTTTGACTGAGAATACGGAATTCTGCTCGATTCGACATTTTTTGGTAGAGATAGAGATATTTTTAATAGACATAGAGATAGACTTAGGATCTCGAACTCGAGATAAATGGCGAAAATCGAGAATTGGCCCCCTGAACTCACAAATCAGTTTCGACGCCTCGGAGGAAGTAACCCAAGTGCATGGACAGTAAGACGTCGGCTTGCTGAATCTAACTTAAAACCCCTTAGACCTGCAAACGGCCCTAAACTGGAGCGTGGGCATCGTATTTCAAGACTAAGATATGCCCAGAGCCACGTAAATTGGAGTATTGAAGATTGGTCAAATGTTATGATCTCCGACGAATCAAAATTTATGCTCTACAAGCACGATGGAAGACACAGAGTGTATCGAAGACCAGGGGAAAGATTCAAGCAAGCATGCATCGAAGAAAAAGTAGCCTACGGTGGTGGGTCTGTACTTGTGTGGGCCGGAATTTCTTCTGAAAGTCGCACAGAGCTGGTGATCATAGAAAACGGCTCTTTAACTAGCGTAAGATATGTGGAAGAAATCCTCAATGATCACGTTGGTCCATTTATGGTCAATTTAGGTGAGGATGCTATATTTATGCATGACAATGCCCGACCTCATACAGGTAGGATTGTGAATGACTACCTTCAAGAGATGAACATTACTCGTGAGTGGCCAGCGCGCAGCCCGGATATCAACCCGATCGAGCATACTTGGGACGAGCTAGGCAGATGCGTAAAACAACGAAACCCTCCCCCAATCACGCTTCGTGAGCTCAAAATTGCTCTCACAGAGGAATGGGAGAATATTGCCCAAAATCGTATAAGGAACTTGGTGTACAGCATGCCAAACCGCGTAAACGCAGTAATGGAAGCACGAGGAGGCAATACGAAGTATTAAAATTCAAGAAAATCGTAATAAAGTTCAAAAATTTCATGTTTCCTATTTTTGTTATAAGGAGAGATCAGCAGTTTTTTTCTTTATGTAATTTTGTGTTAATAAAATGTATGGTGACTCATATTTTTTTTACTTTCATTTAAGGAGTATTACATTGTCTATTAAATACAATTTATTGCATTAACCTATCATTTTTGGTTTCCGAGATTTTTAACATTCTTTAAGTGACCCGGATTCATAGCTCTCGAGTGTACTTGGGAAAAGGCTAGGCAGATGATGATCTGGATCTAAACTATATCTAAAACCATCTTTGTATAATTTTATTTCATTCAGTTTAATAGATAACCATGTGGGGATTACATGGTTGTGTATTGTACATTTATAGTGCTTTAAAACATACATAAAGGGAATGTAGTCTTTGAGAATCCTGGCTTGCGTGGACATAATGATCCTCATTACGCCCCTGCCAGCCATCCCAGCTTTTAGCTTTAGTATTGGCTGATAAGATCATAATGTTTCTGTTATCACTGTTTACGCCTGTAAACAGTGATAACAGAATAAATTATGTCTATTGTGTGTGCAATCATCTACTGACCTGACAATAAGATTTTTTATTATAATTTCTACCCATGGAATCTCATGTTCCTTTTCTTTGAATTATAACAAAATTAGGTCCTTATCGTCAACACTACCTACTTTAGATAACTTTAGAACTACTTTGTGTATTATGCTACACAAAGAATCTTGTTAAAAGTGATGGTAAATTGTAAGCTACCTATCTATAACTATACTGTCGGGTTGATAAAAAACCGTCCTTTCAAAGGTCAGTCCAAATTGGTAGGAAAATGTTAACATAGCACGCATAACAAAACATCACGTCTGTTACATCCTAAAGAGTTCCGCGGCCTCGACATATAGGGCTAAGAAGGAACATGGGTGGTTTTTAGTCAGTAGAAGTCTGACACTCGGGATTCCGCTCTGCCCAAGAGCGGGAGGGGTTATTTGATGATTTTCCACCCGCCAAAAAAAAAAAGGTATACCCATTAGTAGGTACATCAACATTCACAAATTATATTTAAGTCCCACGTAATATATTAGGGGACGAGCCTATTGCTGCTAATGAAGCTGCTAATGAAACATTCCGGATGGAAAACCCAATAACACTTTTCCCGACCTGGGAACGAAACTCAAGACCTCATGCACAACATTCGCGCTCGCGACCACTAGACCAACGAGGTAGTAAAATAAAAAAAATAAAAAACGAGGAAAATGTAAGCATGTTTATCAATTCCGGGCGGATCCTCACAAAAGGATTGGGCATTTAGACGGCAATATTGCTTCATATCCATGCAAATTATGGGTTTGACGAAATTAGAAAAGGTAGGTACAGTTTGTCCGATTTAAATTAATTTCGGTAAAATATTAAGGATTCTGAATGAATAAACATGCTTTGTGAGCCATTTGTTTAATTAATTTTCTTGTTGAGTTGGATTTCTTCGACTGCTTGGTTGAGGAAAATGTTCATAAAATGCTAAATGGTTTGGTATAATTTAAATAATAACGATCTGCCTTTATTTGTTACGGTTGTGAGTAAGTGATGACAATGTGTTTAGTTTAATTGCTGCTTAATAGAAAATCCTTGACATTGCCAGCAACTGATGTTTCCTGAAAGATTTAAAAGAGAAATATCGATGTAAGTGACATCATCATTTACCTAGAATTTTCCCAACTGTGTTGGGGTCAGCTTCCTGTCTAACAGGATGCAGTTGAATACCTTTTACTTGGAGCGACTCCTTATCCGAACTCCACAGTCCAGATAAAAAAATAATACATGCAGACGAACATTGGACCTCCTCCTTTTTTAAAGCAGTCGGTTAAATGCGCAAGGTCAGCATTGCTCCGAGACCATTACTAGATCTACACTTTCAAGGAAAGTTTAACGTCACAGATAAATATTCCAAAGTGATAATAATTGAAGGTTTAATGGTATGACTACACGGGCATCCGGCAATATCCAATAGATAAAACTGTTCCTTGGGCACTTTGAAATCCGTTACAACTGGTTCGAAAGAGGCTCCCAATTCAATGGGTATCATAAGTGCTGATTTTTGTGGAGATAGACCTTTTAGGTTTCTTTAGCCATTGAACTTAAAGGTGATGCCATCTATTTTTATTTTTGTGAGTTCTCTACGAGTATGCCGATTGAAAACAGTTTAGCAAATAGTTACGCACTTTGGTATTAAAAATTTAAAGAATACCTTTGATGTGAAATTAATTTATACTTATCAGGGTTCAACATAATCTTGGGCCTGGAAAATACAATATAATATTTCATTTATTTAGAAAGCTGATATCTATTGGGTTGAGAACAGTATTTTTAACCTATGTTAGTACACAACTAAAACACAGATAGTGTACAGGTGATAGTGACCTGAAAAGAAAATACTGATCAAGTAAGTAGTTGACGGTTCATTATGGGTAACAGTTATAATTACTACAATACTAAATAAAACTTATAATTAAGTAACAAATGCGGTATGTAGTTTTGAAAGTAAATTGTGTGATAATTATGTTTAGTGGTTTGGAGAAAATTAAAGTCGTAAAATTCATATTGTCAGAGCAATACGTTTTTATTTCAAGCAAGTGATTCTGAAGAGGCGCCATAAATTGTTCTGAATTCTCATTTGTCAAAGGATTATTGGTTCGGTCATAAATTAAATTGCGTGTACTTATTTATATGTATAGGTATCAATTTATGTTAACCAAAATATTTTTCGTATTTGCGTTTTGTACTCTCTTTGTCACAGTGCTGTCCTTTTGCCTAAAAGTTGACTGGTGGAGAAGGCCTTGTGGTCCGCCTATGTACTACTCTTGTTCACGATGTTCAAATAAATGTGTTACGTGCCCTCGAGGTCCAGCGCCGAGACTTTTGCCTATGGACAATACTTAGCACATCGACTTGGGTTTGAAGCTGTTCTCTGCCAATGAATGAATTGAGAATTGTTTGCGATGAATTAAAGTTTTAAAACAACAATATTGAAGATTTTTTACTAAAATTGACTAACCTTCTGTGGCTGTTTCAGTAAACGAGCCCTTTTAAAAAGTTTACTAGAAAGTTAGTAATCCATTGTAGTTCATTCCGCCGCATTTAAACAAAGATGGAAAATAAATTAATTTACGTATTCATATACACGCACGTTAGCCGTCAGTACCAATCGTGTGTTTGCTTATACCTGAATTATTACAAAACACTCCCTTATCCTGTTCAAAATACTTGATCAAAAGACGGAAATCCTTTGTACAATACGCAAAACTTTGATTATTCAAATCGAGTTATAATTTACTTTCGTTAGGAACTTGGTCTTATATAGACTTATGCTTTCTTCGAAGACAGTTTAATTATACGGCATTTGTCTTAATTGCCTGTTAATTACCATACGAGCGGTTAATTGCCATTACTATCTAGCTAAAGTTTGGGAACATTAAACCGATGAAATGGGAATTGAGATAAATGAAGAGCATAGAAATAATTTGTATTGCGGACTTGCTAAGAGCGATTACGCTTCTTGCGCTACGAAAGTATGATCCTACGAGATCAAATTCTGCGAATTTTCGAGTCAGGCTAAAAAATGTTGGGTTACTACTACAACTTTTGGTTCCTCATTATTTACTGTAAGCTTGAAGGTTGACCGTCATCATCTGCTTAGCTTTTTCCCAACCTCGTTGTGGTTGGCTTCCTAGCTAAACAGAAGCAACTTAAAACCAGTTTTTTCATGGAGCGGTATGGTTGCGGAGGTCAGATAAGTAGTACTATCTGATCTCCGCAACCCCGTTTAGTCCTGGGTAATATGATATCCCTAGGGTCTAGTAGTCAGACTTTCACGCCACTGGCAGCCTGAAGGTAGCCCATCAACTTATTCTTCACACTCTTTCTTCTTTCACCTTTGCGAGGCGAAACAGGTGAGTTACATTTACCAACAGAAAAGGAAATCTTACTGCCGGAAAACGTCAGGTGGAATCCGATGGTGTGTGTATACATAATTGCATTAACAACATTAATAAACAGAAAAGGTAGAATAATTATTTTGTTCTAAAATATGTTAAACAAGTAGCATTACTGTTGCCAACATAAAATATTACAAATTTAAAATATACACGGAAGGAACCTGCTACAGGTGGTATACAAATTGCATAAGTAGCTCTAGTTAAGTTTGGCTTGGGAATACTAGGTTGTTGCAGGTGGCAAAAGGTAGACATGTTTTCTTTCTTTACCTACTTTTTCGAGTTACTTTCACATGTCTTGATACTTTTCAAGGTATTCATCATCATCATCATAATATCAACCCTAAATCACCCACTGCTGGGAATAGGCTTCCCCTTGTTTCTACTGGTCCTGATACAGTTTAGTGTTTGTTATTAAATAAGTAAAAAGCTTCTACATCAAAATATCTGAAGGAACGGGTAAAGAAAATCGTGGAAAAATAAAATTACCCCCACTTGCAGTAATATTTACTGGAAATGAATACTATTTTAAGAGCATTTAACTTCATTTTCCAAAGGTAATTGTCAATATCAATTAATTTTACATCGAAGCTCGCTATAAAATTGCGTGATTGAATTTTACCGTCGATGTACTGCTGAGAAAGATAGAGCTTGCACACACTGTCGGCGTTTAGCCGTTTTTTTTTCATAAAAGTCATTTTAAGGGAAGATGCGGGCGAAATTTTTTTTGAAAACTATATAGGTTGTGAAGAAACTAGTGGAATATCGGTATACGTCGAGCTACCGAATGGTTGGGAATTCGAAACAAATAGGGTAGGTTTTAGTAAATATCCCGTTTCCAGTATTAATGATAAGATACAATTTTTTTTCTAAAAGTGACTCTAAGTCAACGTCAATATGCTATAAGATCAATAATATCTGGCAACATACATGTTTCTCATTCCACACGTTCTTTCACTAGCTATACATCAAAATGTTGCAGGTGCTTTCAGACGGATTTAGACGAAGTCATAGATTATTGTGAAACTTTTACATGTGCAATATCGTCGCGTGTCGTGTAAGGAATGTGCTAGGTACAAACCAAATGCTTCTGCAGCAATTCATGGATGCGATGAAGTTGAGTAGGTATTAGAGTTTTGTAAAGGACTCATCATCATCAGCCTATAATGTTCCCGATGCAGGGACTCAGGCCTCTCTAGGTGAAAGGATGGGCTATAATCCTCCACGCGGCCACAGTGCGGATTGGTAGATGGCACATGTCTTCCAATTTTTGGTTTTTTCCACGATGTTTTCCTTCATCGTTTTGAGAGCAGCGGTGATGAAATAAATTACACAAAGTCATGCGCCTGCAGCCTGAGTTTATAACCACTACTTACTGTGCGTAAGTCGAGGCCGTCACCACTGGCGCAACAGCTGCTCTCAAGAACTGCTGATATTTTCTTATGCAATTACGATGTTGGTCCTGTGTTGTACGAGTATATCTTATTAATAAATATGTAAACACTGTGTTACAAGTAGTCAGAGTGCTGTGACTAATGTCAACTGATCAACAACTGACAGTCACACAATTGGCGGGAAGTTGGATGTAAAACGTTACTTAGGGTAGGTTGGTGTTGGTGAGGCAGTGATATGGGTAATTTAATTGTGTTATCAACCTATTAGCCCTGCTGCAAGTGGATACTACAGGTCCCATGGAATTGCACAGTTTGATGATCTGACCCTGTAGTATAGGTATCTGTGGTAACTGGCCTCAATTGTTCACTCTTCCTGCTCACTCTTGATTGGTTTTGCATACCGACCTAAACGTGTGGCATTGCTGTTGTGTTAACATATGTAAAACTAAATAAAAAGTACGTTTCCTGAAGCACGGTGTTATTAATTAATTACCACCAACGGCGGGACATACGAATATATAACAATTGGCGACGAGGACAATGGATTATATGTGAAAACGTGTTGCAAAAGTGCCGGTCTAACAAGATTTTTATTCGGCCATTTTGAATTATCGGACACCGATCAACGTGAATGTAGCAACGCATTTGACGTTTCGTTCCGACTACACCCAGAGCGCGAAACGTTCATTCATTCGGCAAAACGTTCGTGGTTACATTCAGAGTTGTTTACAATACAGATGACAACCAACTTCAAGCTTATCAAAACAAATGTCTTTACTGCAGTTTATAGATCATATAAAAGTAAAAAAAACTGCTTGGATACAAAACTTGAAAAAGGAAGAACTGATAAAAATACATCAAGAACTTAAATTACCGCACACAGACGATAACGTCGAATCATTAAGACAGACTCTTAGAGACATAACCAAAAGCGGTCAATTGTGGACAGTTTTGGAACCGGGACAAATCGATAGTGGAAGTGATAGTGACAAGGGTAAACCGGAAATACCAATACACGTCACGATGAACACTAATTATGGAAGAATAGAACCATTTAATGGGAACAACTTCGAGTTATTTGAACAACAACTGGAGTGCATTATTACACTAAACGACATTCCCAAAACAAAACAAACACCTTTGTTGATTACTAATTTGACGCCAAAGGTTCTAGAAACGTTAAATCATCTGTGTGCGCCGGAAAAGCCTATAAAAAAGGAATACCGCGTCTTGATCGACTTGTTGGAAAAGAGATTCGCAAAGTCAACATCCACAGTGTTGGACAGAACTGCGTTCCGTTCCAGAAACCAATCAACTAACGAAAGTATTGAAGATTATATAATTGAGCTAAAGAAATTAGCTAAACGATGTGACTTTAAAGACATGGAGGACCAGGTTAAAGAAAAGTTTATTGATGGAGTAAATAAATCATTCATTAAGTTTGAATTGTTGAAAAATGGAGAAGCATCATTGGAAAAACTAATAATAATGGCAAGGACTGTAGAGGCAGCGTTAAAGCAGTCAAATTTGGACCAGGAATCAGTGGAATCATCGCAGGGAGCAAAGGACATGTTCTATACTGGTCAGCGGAATAGTGCATCCACATCACAAGAAGTGAAATCACAATCAAGGCAACTTAAGCCAAGCTGGAATAAACAAACACAACCCTCGGCTAACAAGAAAAAGAGTATGATGTGTTATGTATGCGGAAAGGACAATCACATAAGGTCTGAGTGTTCACTAAAAAATAAGTTTTGTTCGGAATGTGGCAAACAAGGCCACCTTTTTCGTGTGTGTCGTGTGCGTCAAACCAAAACAGTGGATGTGCTCGGTGAAAAAGACATACAAGAGGACATTAAGAGTTTGTTTAAAACTGAGGACAATGCGGAGATGTACAGTATGTATTCTTATGATTTTGCTAATAGAAAAGTGCCTCCACAGCTTATTAATTTATTAGTGGAGGGACAACCAGCTCAATTAGAATTAGATACTGGCTCGGAGGTTAGCACTTTGACAATGAATGATCAACAAAATTTATTCCCTGATAAAGTAATTCAAAAAACAAACATTTCATTTAGAAACTTTGACCAAAGCTTATCACAGCCAATAGGCATTGTTAAAAACATTAACATAAGTTGGAATAAAATGGATAAAACAGCGGATGTTTAGATTGTTAGCAATGACAAACCGAGAATATTAGGAAGGAACTGGCTCAGTATCTTTGAGCAGTGGCCCTTAGATTTAAATAAAAATCAGTATGACCAGAAAGTAAATGAAACCTGTAATCCAGTGGAGGTCATTAAAGACAAGTTCATGGAAGTATTCACACCCGGTTGGGGCGATTTCAAAGGGGAAAGCATCTCATTAAAACTAAAAGTAGATGCAAAACCAAAATTTTTGCCCATTAGACAGGTTCCTTTCGCTCTCAAGGAAAAAGTGAAAAATGAAATTAAAAGACTACTAGATAACAAAAGAATTGAACCAGTTAAATACAGTGAATGGGGAACACCCGTCGTCCCTGTTATGAAACCAGATGGGTCAGTGCGATTATGTGGTGATTATAAAGTTACACTCAATCCTTGCCTAGAAACGGACCACTATCCGCTGCCCCATATTGAGAGCATATTTCAAACCTTGAAAGGTGGTGAATACTATTGTGAACTTGACCTAAAAGAAGCATATTTACAAGCACCACTGGATTCCAGTTCACAGGCCTTAACTGTCATCAATACTGAGTTTGGAATATTCAAATACTTGTATCTACCCTATGGGGTAAGTACTGGGCCAGGTTCATTTCAGAGGTTGATGAGTATGAAATTAAGCCACATTCCAAATACTGTAGTCTTTATTGACAACATTTACATGTGTGGCCAGACTTTATTGGATATGAGTAACACATTGGATAAGGTGCTAACCGTCTTGAAAGAGTCCGGATTAAAACTTAAACCTGAAAAATGTAAATTTTACAAAAAAAGCATTAAAGTATTTGGATATAAAATAGATAAAGACGGAATAAGTATTATAAAAGACAATATACAGCCTATATTGGAGCTACCACCACCGGATAACATGACCATGCTAAGATCATTTCTCGGGAAAATAAATTACTACTCTCGATTCTTAAAGGACATGGCAACTATTATAGCTCCACTATATGACTGCATAAAAAAAGAAAAATTTATATGGACAGCTGAATGTCAACACAGCTTCGACCTAATTAAAAATAAATTAGCAACAGCACAAAATGTAAGTCACTATGATCCTTCATTACCGCTAATATTATCATGTGACGCAGCCTTAAAAGGCATTAGCGCTGTTTTATCAAATAGAGGAACTGACAATGTAATTAAACCAATTGCATTTAGTAGTAAAAAATTAAATGACCGAGAGCAAAGATACAGTGCTTTGGACAAAGAGGCGATGGCAATCGTGTGGGGTGTAACAAAATTTTATAACTTCCTCTATGGCCAACAATTTGAGTTGGAAACAGATAATGCGGCCTTAGTCAGAATTTTTGGTCCACATAAAGGTATACCCAGGATGGCTGCCAAACGCCTACAGCACTATGCCATATTTTTATCAGCATTTACTTACAAAATCAGACACATTCCAACAAATAAAAACCCAGCTGATTACTTGTCTAGAATGCCAGCTGAAGATAAACAATGTATAAATGTGGATAAACAGTTTGGCGTTTGCGTGAATTACATTGACAGTTCCGACCCTAATATTATAAATTGGGAAATAATACAAAAAGAAACAAAGAAAGACAGATTGTTAACAAAAATCTTGAGATATAGCTATGACGGGTGGCCAGATGTTAAATTAATTGAGACAGAATTAAGACCATTTTTCATAAAAAGACATGAAATTAGTATTGATAGACATTGCCTATTCTGGGGGCATAGAATAATAATACCACATTCGATTCGAAAAAATATTTTGGATGAGCTGCATAAGAGCCATTTCGGTAGTAGTAGGATGATAGACATGGCGAAATCTTATTTTTGGTGGCCAAAATTAAATGAAGATATCATTAACATCACTAAAACTTGCATAAATTGTTTATCCAACCGAAATGCCCCTCCGAAAGCTACTTTAAAACCATGGCCAATACCGCCATCAGCGTGGTACCGTCTCCATGCGGACTACTTAGGACCATTATTTGGAAAAATGTTCTTAATTGTGGTTGATAGCTATAGTAAGTGGCCCGAAGTATTTCAAATGGCAAACATTGGAAGTAGTTTAACCATTCAAAAATTCAGTAACATGTTTTTGAGCTACGGGTACCCTATTCATCTTGTCACAGATAATGGGACCTCATTCACAAGCCACGATTTTAAGACTTTTTGTAAACTCCGGGGCATACACCATACCTTTACACCCCCCCACCACCCCGCCACCAATGGTGCGGCGGAAAGGTTTGTGGAAACATTTAAAGCAAACATTACCAAAATAGTGGAAAGTGGAAAATCACTAAACTATGCCATAGGCATATTTTTGTCAGATTACCGGACAACACCTCATAAGTCGACTGGCGTATCGCCAGCCAGACTCATGCTGGGGAGAGAGATTAGGAGTCGGTTGTCACTTTTGAGGCCAACTCCTATCTTCCAGGACTTAATCCTAAAACAAAATAAGGTAGTCGATTCCTTTAATGGCTCTAGGGATGTAAACTTCCAAGTAGGTCAAAAGGTCATGACCCGAGACTTTAGAAAAGGTCAAAATCCTTGGGTCCAAGGTATCATTGTTAAGGAATCTGTTCCTAATACTACCTATTTCATCGATGTTGATGGCTTAATATGGAAAAGACACATTAACCAAATGTTAAATTGTAGTCAATGTGATTAACTACCTTTACAGTAGAAGGAATTGGAATCACTTGTAACAAAAACCCAAGTTTTAGATGTAAGAATATTTTATTAGTTTTGTATTGCTTATTTACAGCATATTAGGTAAGACTTTGTTTAACATTTTCTTGATTATAAGTGTTATTTGATTCTAAGTGTTGTAACTACACATATGTTGCGGGGAAGAGTGTAGTATAGGTATCTGTGGTAACTGGCCTCAATTGTTCACTCTTCCTGCTCACTCTTGATTGGTTTTGCATACCGACCTAAACGTGTGGCATTGCTGTTGTGTTAACATATGTAAAACTAAATAAAAAGTACGTTTCCTGAAGCACGGTGTTATTAATTAATTACCACCAACGGCGGGACATACGAATATATAACAGACCCCATCTTTCTGCACATTTGAGATGAAAGAATAAAAGAAAAAAAAATGTTAGTTTCACACAGGTCAAAAAAATTGTCAATAATTAATAATAATAATTATTCAACATTCAACATTAGCTATGCTGATGATATGGTGCTACTGTGCCCATCTATCGGTGCGATGAGAAGGCTACTTAAAATTTGTGAAAGTTATGCAGTGGCTCATGGGCTCAAATACAATACCAATAAGAGTGAATGGTTAGTTTTTAAATCTGGTACTTTAACCTACGAACAGCTACCTGAACTCTCACTCTCTGGGTCTCCCTTAGCTCGAGTTTCGAAGTTTAAGTATTTGGGCCACTGGGTCACTGATGACTTAAAAGACAATGTAGATATAGACAGGGAGCGCAGGTCGCTGGCTGTCCGTTGCAACATGCTGGCCCGCAGGTTTGCACGTTGTACTGATTCAGTCAAGATAACGCTTTTTAAGGCCTTCTGCCAGTCGTTTTACACGTGCAGCCTGTGGACCAAGTACACTTAGCGGGCATACAGCGACCTGCGCGTGCAGTACAATAACGCATTCAGGGTGCTTTTGGGGTTGCCATGGCGATGTAGCGCGTCAGGGATGTTCGCGGAAGCATGCGTCGATGGGTTCGCCGCAATCATGCGGAAGCGATGCGCTTCCATGATGGCGCGCTTGCGCTCCTCCTCCAATGGCATCCTGAATGTGTTTTCAGACCGGTGGGACTCTCCCCTCTTACGAAGGTGGGTAAGTGTTCAGACACACTTATCCAGTTAAAATCGTTTAACATGGAACAAACAGTTCAATGTTCATTACCAACAATAATGAGCCATTGAACTGTGGGATTGTTGTTATACATTATTTTAATTTAATACTAACATTAGGCTAAGTTTTACTACTACTAACATTATATGGATGTTTATCTGAAATAAAATATTTGAATTTGAATTTGAATTAATTAATATTGAGAAACATTTAAAATTAGGACTTCGATAAAATGCAGCACACAGTGTGCCCAAGCTTTAAGGCTATAAATGTCAAAGAAAATGAAGTGCAGGAACTTGCAGGCTTCAAACTTAAGGCCGCGCTCAGATTGGACGCGTTTTCGTACGAATTTTACTCATGCGTACACGTACAGACAAGGATGTCTTCTGAGAGAAAGATGACTTCACGAATGCAAACTGGGCGCTGTTATGATGCAGGTAGCCATGGTAACGCACTCGCACCTTTTAGGTCTTCCCGTAAATTGAATGTCTGCGATATGAAATTTAGTTTTAAGGACGTATTTGCAAAAATGGTAGGCATATAATTGAACTACTACATAGACACGAGTCACACACACAAGCGTTGGCTTGTTAGCTGCGGGAATAAATAGTCAAGTGAACTAACTTTGATACGTTGATTTTTTTTTTTTATGTACTAGGTACGTACTTGTTAGCTAAGATGGAACCTCACCTGCAAACTTGATGGAGTGACCTGAAGGTCTCTACTTCGGTGACTGCTACTGAAACTCCTCGACGGATCGAACGATGATGATTGATGTGCCGAGTTTGGGCTCGTTTTGTTAATAATTAGTAATATTTTTTTATAATTTAATAATAATAATTTTTCATTTTTTTTTCTGAGATTTAGAATAGACTATATTTGCCTACTTACAGTATTTTTAGAAATTTTAAAATATGTTAATTAGTAGAACAAAAAATGTACCTAAACAACACGGTATCGAAAACATGGCAACGGTAGATCGTTTTTACAGTATCAAAAACTATTATTTTCAAGAAAAACGTTTCTTGAATTTGAAGATAAAGAACCAACCTGTTTTTTGTTAGGTTAAAGTTTTATTTGATTTGGTTCGGTTTAGTCAGAAAATGTACTGAAAAACAGCATAATTTCGTCCGAATTGTAAACGCACCCTTAATTTCGTATGTTCGGACCTTGACGATGCAGGTGTTGTAATTGCTTTACCTTTGCCTTGATTGGTATACTTTCTGTGCCTATGTAATAATATTTGTAGGAAGATAAGTACTGTGTTTTTAAAATATTGATATTATTGTACCTCTATTACAAACATAAAATAATAAATTATTCCATTTTTGTGTAGATTTTCCTGGGTTCAATACAATTCCCTCGGTTGAGTGGTTGAGATGGCAATAAGGCCCTATCACATATAAGGTACATCTCTAATCAACCCTTCGGGGATTAAAGGCATGATGTTGAGATATGGAGTTATTAAGTTTAATTGAAAAACACGCATAGAGTAAATCCGCCTATAATGTCGGTTCACGCACAGAGTTCATTTTTACATGCGCAAGAATGCAAGCTAGTGACGGAATTACCCGTGCTCGGTGATTTGTCTGTTTCTTGGTTATCTATCAGCAATAGTTAAATGGTTTACCCGTATAATGGTTGATCAAATATATGGGTTATGTATCTAACCAGTTATTAGCTAACCTTCTAACCGGAATCATCGGCCCCTGCACAAAATAAATGAAAACCTTTTCACTCAGATTTGTGACTTGTTGCTACAAATCCTAACGTAGGCGTTACCCAAATCAACACAAACCAATTTATTTCCCAAGAAATATGAGATTCATAGGTCCGGCAGCTATAGGCGGTTCCAATATTTTCTATTTCTTGCCATGAATACTGGCAAAGGTTTGAATTATTGCTTCTGACCCAACATTTTACTTTTGCCTCGAAAATCATAGAACTATCATCGTTTCGCTCCAATAATCTGTGTTAACAAAATATTCCCCTTCTTGTTAACTTTATATTGGTTTAAGTAAGATACATCATACTTAATAATATTATAAGATACCTTCTACTGAACTCCCCAATTTCTCAGTAATACAGACACATCGTTTAAGAAATAATGGAGGAACTTTTTTCAAGTTTTTTGTCTAACCTAAATAGGTTATACAAAAGTTTGCTTTGGGAAGAAATGTTTGTATTTGATTTCTGTTTTAGGAGCCAAATTGTAGACTTGGTCTCATTCATTGACTTGGTTTAACAACTTATTTTAATTTATGAAAAAAATAATTAGGTTAACTACGTGAATGAAAGAGAGATAAAATTGGAAAGGTACCCATACCCATACCTTTACAATTTTATCCCTCTGGCAAAGACCCAGTTTTTACCCAGTAAAACTGAACAGGAACTGAACTGAACTGGTCAGATCCTGACTTGATGATCAAGGAACCACCTGGGAAGTAAAAAAAAAATATCCAAATCGGTTCAGCCAGCTTCGAATAATTCGGGGAACATACATAAAAAACAGATCCGACGAATTGAGAACCTCTTCCTTTCTGAAGTCGGTTAAAAAGTGAAGTAAGTGGTGAATGTATTTATAAACTCTAAAAATGGGTCCTACGTCAACTTATTCAGAGGCTCTAGCAAGAGTACTTACGCAATGTAAACGGTGAAAATATGTCGATTTTTAAATCGAAAAAACAATAAAATTTATGCGGAAGGCAAAATCATCCACAGATATGAATAAATTCTTAAAATCATGAAATTGTTTAACAAATTTTTTTAATTTTAAAATGGACTATTTTCGTTTACGTATACAGCACGCGCTCGTGCCGTAGTATATTATACCTCAATGACTCGTGCTAGGGAATTGTTTATCTGAATTTACCCAAGACTGAAAAAAAATAACTAAGTGTGCTGAAATCATACTGAAACCAAGTGCCTACACCAGTATTTCTGTCGGAGGAAGCCACGTATATAATATGAGTATATTATGGGGCTGCGGGTTGTTCGAAAGAGATACCGCAGCCTCAACACAAAGGGCTAAGAAGGAACATGGGTGGGTTTTTAGTCAGTACACCCTTCCGCTCTGCCCAGCCAGAGCGAGACCCCTTGATGATCCCCCTCCCCCCCAAAAGGCCTGCGGTATATGTATATCTACTTTTCATGTCCGTCTCACATTTGTGATTGATTACACATTTAATAAGGTTTTCCTAGAAAAATATGTGGTCGAAAAGCAATATGCTGTACCTAAGGTACTTATTTAGTAGGTTAAAAACCTTCTATAACAATTTAATTATCATTAGCAAAACGTTATTATCATGTTATCTACAAACATAATTACCAAGAAATATTTAAATTGCGTTACCGTGTATTCCAATCATCCGAATAAATATTAAGGGAGCTTCAGCGTATCAATAAGACAGAATCATTCATGTACAAATTAAGACGACTTTTCAATAACATTATTAGCTACTTTATGAGATTACTTATTCTACGGGTTCGTCTGCGTGGAGGTATAAAATGAAATCCGGGTTCACATCATCATCATTACCCCCCGGGTTCATCTGCGTAAAGGTAAAAAAATACCGCTTAGGTTCATCTACATGGAAGTCAAAAATTACCCCTCGGGTTCATCTTCGTGAAGGTCAAATAACCCCCAGGGTTAATCAGCGTGGAGGTCAAAATTTACCATACGGGTTCATCTGCGTAGCGGTCAACAATAAATCCTCGGGTTCATTGGCGTGGCGGTCCAAAATTAACCTAGGGGTTTATTTACGTGGAGGTTAAACATTACCCGTTGTGTTCATCTGCGTAGTGGTCAACATTGACTCCTCGGGTCCATCTACGTGGCAGTTAAAAATTTCCCAGTGGTTTCATCAGCGTTGAGGTCTAAATTACCCGGAGGGAACGGTCAAAACCAGATTAAGAGGTATTTTCAGGTCATGGTCTTTTTGAGTGGCAAGCGTCAAAAATAACATGAAACTTGAAAGATTACTGACAGACAGGTATCTGCGTATTCTTATTCACATAGATAAAGTCGTTTTAGTCGAAGTTTATTGACTCCGCTCTACAAAATCAAATTACGTTATCCTCAATGATGTTTGGAGGTAAATAATAAGATATCAAGATATTATTAAATCTCCAATGCGTGGGCTTGTAAGCCAGCACGATGTATTGAAAACAGATTACAATAAGCCCATTAATAACAAACATCTTTACGAATTTCTCGTTAAGAAGATAAGTATCCAACTTGAAATAAAACAATAAATAATTCTGAGAAATTTAGAATTTATTATAAGCATACAGCATACAAATACCGATATTGTCAGTTGTTTCAATCCAAAGCCAATGTGGACCATAGTCTTGTCCATTTTTAGCATAATCACCCTTTTTTTGTTCCCACTACTGAGACACAGACACACCTATGGTTTAGATGGACTGAACGGTACGGCCACCAAGTGGCCTCTGTGTGAGTTGGTGGATGTCTTGTTTGAATTTTGAGTTCCAGGATAAATCAGTTTCCTTACGATGTAATCCTCTTCGTAGGTAGGTGCTATTAACATAGATCTGAATTTCTCTTTAACTTTCAACCTCTAGTGTTTTAACAATGTGGTGAGGAAAGTTTTGAGTATGAATGGTTGCTAGGCTACTTTTCCACCAGAGATGTGCTATGCAGCTATGCAGCGAGGATGTAATAGCTAAGCTCTGAAACTTTGTGACCGTTTCCACTGATACTAAAGTATGTAGCGGTGCGAGTAAGATGTGGGACGAAGATGCATCCACCACATTGTAGATGCGCTGTGGTACTTTGCTCTGCACATAGCTACACTACTCGCGACGACCCATAGCAGGCATCCATAGCACGCATCCAAAGCACGCATCCATAGCACGCATCCATGGCAAGCATCCATAGCACGCATCCGTAACACACATCCATAGCACGCATCATTCCGTATAAAAAACATATCTTAGTCGAATCCGTTTCCACCAGTTTTAAGCTATGTGCACCAATGAATATGATTGGTGAATATCAAACGCATCCATAGCAACGTAGCATAGCACATCTCTGTGGGAAAAGCACCATATGAGTAGTGGCAGACCAAAATAACTTCGAATGGGCTGTGTGAAAGATTATATGACAGAAACGATGTCACTGTTGAGATGACGAGGAAACCAGAAGTCTAAAAGAAGATGATGATGATTGATGAGGTAATTAATAACAAACAGCATTCGAATAAACATTTAACCAAAATTTTTTTTTGGAGGAGTTGGGAGATCCTTAACCCCTTCCGTTTGTTTGGATAACCCCTCCCGCTCTTGGGCAGAGCAAAAGGGAGTGTCACACTTCTACTGACTAAAAACCACCCATGTTCCTTTTGTGCCCTATTTGTTGAGGCCGCGGTATCTCTTACAACATCCCGCAGCCCGATATAAAGTACCCTCAACGTTCATTCATCTGTATGCCATTATTGCATTATTGTAGCAAAACGACAAACATTTAATTACTTCACATTCACAATTTCACACAAACATCACAAAATTACTTCGGGGGCGCTACGTGTGCTACGAGCTGTGTAGCACAATGCTACGCTATGCTACGCCGCCTACGCGAAGTGGAATCATTTGTTCGCAACTAATGAGTACGAGGAAATTATTATTGCATTGTTTTAAGGTCGCTTCTACACAAGCCATATTTTCAATAATAATCAATAATGATTTTAATTATTTATTATTACTTGCTATGCGATCATCGCAGCGAACATCGTGAGGAAACCAGATCTCTAATCAAAACTCATCACCACACTACATTGCTCTGACTGAATCCTGAGACAAGATATGCGGTCATACTTTTGCAGATAAATAACCACTGTTCCGTAACTTACCAACTGGGGGGGGGGGGGGGGGGTTGGTAAATCTTTAAACAACCTTTCTTAGTATGTTCCCTCTTTGACGAGTGGCTGGAGACACGGCGGAGCACACCGTGGAGGTCTGACCCACTTGGGCAGACAAAAAAAAAACGAATTGGTCCGTCAGATAGATTTCCAAAAAATATTGGACACGTTTTTTTTCTTTTTTTCACAACACTTTTTAAACAAAAAATGAGGACGATACAGTGCTTCACATGTAAGTATATTTTTTACCTACAAATGACGTCACAACCCCCCCACTCATGATCTTGGAGGCATTTAATCTCCGTATATTTTATTAATTTGATAAAACACAAAACACGTATCCAATATTTTTCGATAATCTAACTGACGGACTAATTAGAATTATAATTTTTTAATTTAGTCCGATCCTCTATTTCAGTCGATAAAATATGCTAATCATAACAGGGGTTTACTACTGACAAGTTAATCGTACTCATCTGATAATAAGTCTACGTGATATCTGCTCACCGTACACTTCTCCTTCTATTGTTTATATTTTTATTATAATTGAATCACGTACTGAATGAAAACAAGGCCTCTGTAATTGCTGAAACAATATTATGCATGAATGGAATATTTTATGATAGATTTCAGTTTGAGATTATCACTAATCTCTGCAAGATAGGCAGCTTTAGTGATATTAGGGACAAGATAAAAGAATATTGAAATAAGCCCTAGCTAGTTTTAATAAATAAATTGTTTCTAGAACCTACCACAAGACACACAAATTGATAACATTCAATGAAGACTTCACGTACACAAAAGGTACAAATCGCCGGACTAATTATCAGAATTATAAATTAATTAAATAAATATTAAATAGAAAAATATATTTGTTTTAACGTATTTTTTTTATTCCCGTGTATCCCGAGTCATACAATTCAAAGAAATATTAGTAAAATATCAATCTACACCTATAAACCATTAACTAAAAACTAACCAAACCAAAACTAACCAATTCTAAACGAACGCCATTTTAAAAACCTCTCAAAACTTGTTAGAAAATCAGTTTTTTGTTACTCCTGTAAAGCTCAAATGGACTTACGAATTCTGATAATTAGGCGGACGAAATGTGGACATCACTTAATTTACAAAATCACAACAATTTCAAAATTGGTTGCCATTGATACCCTGAAATCAAGACTAAAATTAATAGATGTTCCTTACTTTTATTTTCGAAATCATTCTCACGTACCTTAAATAAACTGTTAAGTTATTATCATCAGCCTAGCCTTTTCCCAACTATGTTGGGCTCCACAGCCCAGTTAATACTGGGTAATACGATACCCTTTAGTAAGACTGGTTGTCAGACTTTCAGGTCACTGACTATCTGTAACGACTGCCAAAGATCTTTATATGGCAGTCTGTACCAAAAGCTTAACGTGCTTTCCGAGGCACGGAGGAAACTGGGTATATAATGTGCGGTCACCCATGCACAGGCCAACTTAGGCAAGCGCGGCTTAACCTAAAGATCGACCGGAGTGGCAGTTATTATTAAACCACGATATACATAATAACTAGCGGACCTGGCTCCGATCCGCCATTTATTGAATTCATTTGTTACAAAAAAGGATTTCGATTTTGTGAAAACTTCACATAAATCATCTACTAAATAGTCCAAACAAAGCCTAAACATTTGGTCTGTATAGGTGAGCCCGTTCTTGAATTATAAAATTACGAGTATAACGAAAAGTGGCATTGATTTAAATATAAATATAGATAGATAATCCACGGAAAACATAATGTAAACAAAACACGTGAGTTCAAAATATTATATTAGACGAGTATTATCTTTGTGAGTTTCCTAATAATAATAATGTCATACAGGATGGTTGTGACAAATAAGATTAGGTAGTTCCCTTATCCGGGAATTCACTTTTTCATTTGATTAATAAATAAAATTTAATAATTTACAATTTTATTAATAAATAAAAATTTTGATACAATAGCACAAAACCAACTATTAGTGTTGGTTGAACAACGCAGTGTTAAGTTATTCAACCAACCGGCTGTTAACCTGGTGAAAACTCTAAACAATACATTTTAGATCTTACTACAAAATATTTGTACGCATGGACGTATCCTATGGACGGATCAATGTATGAATGTTTGTCACTCTTTCACGCAAAAGCTACTGAACGAATTTGGATATAATAAGGAATACAGATCTGGATGTTGATCCAGATCATTTACATCTGTGTTCTTAATTGTTGTGTTGACATAGGATACTTTTGATCTCGGTAGTACGATGTTGTGGGACACTCACAAAACTTCACGTGAGCGAAGCTGTAAGCAATAAGGTTGTAGAACCATCAAGGTATCAATTAATGGTAACATGGCGAACCATCAGATAGTTCTCCGACTTTTACTGCCACACTCAGAGAGCTTTAATGATTACTTAAGCCGTCAGTTAGTAAAGGTTTGACATACTTTTGTATGACAAAACTGTCAAAACCTTTACTAAGTGATGGTCTAAGTAATCATTAAAGCTCTCTGAGTGCGGCAGTTAGTTCAACAACAATGAATAAGAACACTTCTAAAAAAAGAACAAGTTTTTTTCTAAATCAGAAACACCCTTTATGAGAGATCATTTCCTGGTTACGTGAAGGTAATATTAAATAACTGTAATAAGGATTTCAGGTGTATTGACAACCGTTAATGTACTTTGGTAACTTTTATTATTATAATATATATCATCGTGGCTTAATAAGAACTGCCACTCAGGTCGATCTTTAGGTTAAGCTGCGCTTGCCTAGGTCGATCTGTGGATGGGTGACCGCCCATTACATACCGAGTTTCCTCCGTGCCTCGGAAAGCACGTTAAGCTGTTGGTCCCGGTCGCCATATATAGATCTTTGGCAGTCGTTACGGGTAGTCAGTGACCTGATAGTCTGACATCCAGTCTTACCAAATGGTATCGTATTACCTAGTATTAACTGGGTTGTGGAGGTCAGATAGGCAGTCGCTCCATGTAAAATACTGGTACTCAGCTGCATCCGGTTAGACTGGAAGCCGACCCCAATATAGTTGGGAAAAGGCTAGGCAGAGATGATGATCATCCATGTTAACTCTTGTAACAGGAGTAACATGTTTGTTAATATCAATAGTTATTTTACTTTACAACTGAATGGACTAGGTGGGAAAAGAAACGGTTAGCCTACCTTTTAGGTAAAAGTTAGCGCGCTTCGTTTTCTAACCAACCAACACACCACCCGTTAATTTGGACTGAACGATGGCCTAAATACGCACGACAAAGAATGATTACAGCAGGATAAGAATAAAATGAATCCTGGAAAAAGTCTTTAGGTAAACGAAATAAAAATATACCTACATACACGACTAAATCTTCATAAAAGTAAATAAATAAATATCAAGCAAAAGTAGAACAAGGTGCTTACATAAATATTCTCTGAAGTAACAAAGACGAGACAACAAACTGAGTCTTTAAGTCCAATTTGTATGAAATAAGTCACAACAACACTTGTTCTTGTATTTCAACATTAACCTAGATTCGCAGTAATTGATGTTTTATCAAATTAATATTGTATTACATTATTCGAGGTTATAAGAACGAAAACTGAAGTAACGAATAAGCTTTTGAAGATTGACCGACTAAAGTGGGAAAAGACGGGCGATATACTAAAAACCACTCAAGAAAATTTTACCCAAATATTGTAACAGAAAAGTGTTCTAGAGGTGGTAAAAAAGTGGCAAAAGCCAGTATTCGAGTGTTCGAATGACTTTACTCAAATTCGAACACCCAATTCTTTCACAGGTCATCGCAATGGAATACGAGCTAACGAGTAGTTTGTATGAGGTGGACTACTTGGGCCCACATTCGACACTATGAAACCGGACGAGATTGTCCAAAGACGGAATCTTATTGATTATTATCTTAAAAATCTTTGTTCAACATTATTTGCAACTTGTATGTCCGAATGTCATAGGCAATCGAATTAAGATGAACAAACAAGCGTATTTGTCCCATAATCTTTTCACACGTGGTCAAAATCGGAACTTCACAAAACAATATCCAACAACGCCTCTTGTACTCGTAAATGTAATTTAAGAGCCATAAGATCTTTGTGAGAGCACCGCAGCGGTGGCTCAGTGGTGGCGGCCCTGACTTACGAGCAGTATGTCTCGGATTTGAACCAAGGCAGGCGCATTCATATGTGTAATTTATTTCATCACTACTGCTCTCAAAAACGGTGTAAAAATTCGAAGACATGTGACATCTACCAACCCGCATGGGCCCGCGTCACCACGCGGGTATTTTCCCGGGCCCATTTTCTCTTAGATAGGACGGCTGTGTCCCAGCAGTGAGAAAATTATAGGCTGATGATGATGATGATGAAGGTCTTTGTAGCACTAAATCCGTGTTTTACGCTATAGAAGTAAAACGAAAAGTTCCCCGACCGATCTACTTATCCTATTTAGAGCTTCAAAATCAATTAGGCTGGTAAAAACCTAAAATTTTTCGCCCACAGTAAAATCTTGTATGGAAATAAACCCACACAATCTACATCAATTTCTTAAACAAGAAAACATTTACATAAAACCCGTCTTGTCTAGTACTATAGTAAATTGAAAAAAAAACCATAACGTCACGCCTGTAACACGCGAAGGGAAAGGCAGAGGTGTATGATTGTATAGTGCATCATACATTTAGTTTTTTTTTTGTAATTATTATTTTATCTCAAGCACTTACGTACTTTACTTATTTCTTTTCTTTATCCACATTTCGCCTTCGATTTTATAGTCCCATGTGAGCTTAGTGCCATAAATTAGTTTTTTTTTAAATTATTATTTCATCTCAAGCACTTACGTACTTAACGTACGTACTTAGTTATACTTTATATTGCAAGCACTGTTTATTTTATTTTCTAATTTATAATTATACTTCTATAATATTGATGCTGTCTTGACTTTCGTACGTTTTTTCACGGGTGACCACTGAAAACCAGCGCTGTGCTGTGGGTCCCCATAGCACAGCACTATGCTGAGTGGTAACCTGCTTGTCGCAGTCACGACGTGCAACTTTTGTTTTATTTTCCCTGCTTGTTGTATTTTTTTTATGATTTGCAATGTGTTGTATGTGTATTGTTATTTTTTTAAAGTTACATTGTATATTCGTCATGTTTCTGCGACAACTAAATATTTTTTCTTTCTTTCACTTCTTTCTTTCTTTGTTTTCTTTATCCACATTTCGCTAGCGATTTTATAGTCCCATGTGAGCCTAATGCCATAAACCGGGCATAGATCCAGACTCCGTGACTGCCTCTAAAAACATCCAGATCTATCCATTCAAACTTTCGTATTTTATAATATTAATTAATTCTTATCACACTTGTTTGAAATAAAGAGTTTGAATTAAAAAAGTTAAGATGTTATTACCATGTCATCAACAGTCCTAGTAAACAGCAGCTGGTACCGATTATAGAGGAAATTACAAATAACCGGCCGACCTCAATTAATGCACGTATGACTCCTTCGATAATATTGTAAGTGAGTTTTATAATGGCGACCAGGGACCCGATGATTAGGTCCTTGGTCATTTACCTTGACCATCGGGCACATTTTAAAAATTACAAAGAAACACAAATTTTATTTTATTTAACTTAATGATTGAACCGATAACAGGAACGCTCATTCGAAACTGTCTCATGAGTCGGTGGTCAAATACCAATATAGATTCTGAGGTAATTGCTGGTTTCTATTTCTAGGCATTTGGAACATTCGAACATTACAACTAACTAATTAACTGACTCGCTGGCCTTGTGGTTGCAAGCGCGACAGTTGACCTATGAGGTCCAGTCAATTTCCAGGTCTGGCAACGGGTTATTCGATTTTTCAGAAGCAGCCATCGGGTTTAGGTTTGTGCCCGTTAATGGCAATAGCAAATCATGTGAGTGTAGGTACCATTTGGCACTCCATAACCTTTCAGGGATTACATAATTGATAAACATTAAAACGTGGGTAGCTAGTAATGAACACAGAGGATTCATATCATCTTTATTAATCCCCTTTTAGTGTAGTTAGCACATTCATATTATTAAAGTAGTTAATTTTTTAGAGAAAATCTCGTTGTTTCAAATCTTAACTAAACTAGGTACTTACAGATTTTAAGTGTATATCTTCCTGCCCTTTTTGGGGGGTGGGAAATCATCAAATAACCGTTCCCGCCCGACAACCCCGGCAACTGTGGACACCTTAGCATTTCTGCTGGCCGACGACATGTAGTCACTTGACTTGGACTACGTCATATTTAAATTGTGTGTTATTAAATTACCACAATTACAATTTAAAGGAATAGTTCGTAATTTATGTGATATTTTATACATTTTAAAGGGATTAGTAAGGATTTCATATTATTCAAAATATACAAGACTGGACAAAACTTACCGTGAATTTACAAGTCTTTGGAACTTACAGAGCTCTGACATAAATTATCTGTAGCATTAAACATCGAGTTTGAGGCAAAGAAGTTTTGTTAAGAATTCAAAATATTAGCATAAAATGAGACTATTATTTGAATGGCTCTCTTTAGGTCCTTGTTTTGTAATGTTTCCTAAGACTTTACATAATTTTAACTAAGAACTGTAATCATAATTTAAATTTGGTCGAAAGAATAAACTAGCATCATAAACGGACTGTGTCTAATAAATTGTCTTTTGTATAAAATACTCAACAGATTTTTAAACGTCAGGCATAACTCTGGGATTGCCCCGCTTGGGCGGAGCCCCGCCGTGTTCTCGTAGCGGCGATCGGCGGCGGCGACCTCTCGCGCCCGGCCCTGGTGCAAGCCATGGTCCGGGGCGAGGAGGAATGGGACGCCGTCGCCTCCTTCTGCGAAGCAGTGATGCTGGCGAAGGAGGTGGCGGAACGCGAGAGGGAGAGAACCTCTCGTCCCAGCCGCCGCGGGAGGCGCTCCGGGCGTCGGGGGTCCCGCGATGACCTCCGGCCACCGTAGACGCGGGCCTGTGGACGGTGAGTGATGGGCTAACTCGCTGTCCGTCCGTCTCACGACGAAAACAGGCCGTGTCGACGGCGCGTTCGTGTTCCACGCGCGCCTCAAAGAGATGTCAGCAACATGGAAGGGGCCCGAAAGGGCCGACGCCTGTCGGGGCTGCGGGTAGTCCTCTGGTTATCGCGGCCTCGACATAGAGGGCGAAGAAGGAACATGGGTAGTTTTTAGTCAGTAGAAGTCTGACACTCCCTTTCGCTCTGCCCAAGAGCGGGAGGGGTTATTCGATGATTTTACACCCACCAAAAAAAAAAAAAAATAAGGCATAACTCTGGGATCACCCAGTTTTCTTGCAACTGTTTTGATTATACTAAGACAGCTAAATCTGCAGCAGTGCACTGAGATGAGTTAATAAGCCTTAGACGGCCGATATATCCTATGTACATTCCACTTGAAGGACTGAGTGCGGAAACCAATCCCAATACGATAGATTATAGAACGCGCATAAGTCATTTGACACCAATGACGTGTGACCTTACAAAGTCATATCACGAATTGAATATACTCCAGACAATCAACGACGCGACGTGGTGAACTGTGAACCACTGGACCATCACGAAATGTTCACTTTTATCCCTTTCAATCACAAACACACCTTGTGATCCCTGCAGTTGCACAGAACAAGCGTTAGTCTTGCAGTTAGACAGTAATAAGCTGATATTAGTTGAGTGATAAGCAGCAGTGGTTTGGGAATAGAGAACGGGCTTTTGAAAAAACAAACGTCAATATCATTCACACACAACACCACAGCAACAATAAAGGATAGGTTCGAAAAGAAGGCGACATATAAAACGGCACAAAAGAATTAACGACGTAGGAGTTATCAATACCCTTTACAATATTGATGGCACTTTAATGCCTTGTAAATCGACTCGGAAAAGGAGGCAGCGTTATACGAAACGTCCTAAATATTACGACTGTAAGGGAGAAAAGATTTGCAAACGGATTCTGAGAGCATTAGATGGTAATGGATAATTTATAGATGCGTATAAAGCTGATCATCCACAACAGACTGAATAATATAAGTGTATTTAAATTCAATTTTCTCAGAATCACAAACGTTTACCAACAAAGTCCTAATTGTTTTGGATGGTGGAAAATCATCAAATGACTCGGATCCTCCTTCCGCTCTGGGCGGAGCGATATGGAGTGTCAGACATAATGAATAAAAACTACCCATGTTCCTTCTTAACCCTTTGAGTCGGAGGCCGCGGTATCTCTTTCGAACAACCCGCAACCCCGACAGGCGTGCGTCGGCTCTTGCTCTTTGAGTCGCGCGTCAAACAAGAATGCGCCGTCGACACGGCCTGTCATCGTCATAGAACGGATGAATGGTAATCTAGCCCGATACTCACCGTCCACAGGCCCGCACCTACTGTGCCTGGAAGCCATAACAAAGTCTTCCTAACGATGTCATTCGAGTGACAAAAAGACTAACCGTGGAGTTTGTTGCAAGTTTTCTCCATAGGGAACGGACTGTTTTCTGGGGCGGCAAATCCTCTTAAAGGTTTTTCCCCTTGAAGCGCTTTAGCGAAGGCTTTGTCAGAAACTTGCTAACTAAAAACCACCCCGGTGTTCCCTTCCCACATTTGCACTGGGTATCATAGGAAATACTGCGACGTCCACCATCCCAGACCAGCAGGGCTATTGCGTATCTTTTAAATGACAGTGGCTATCATATTGTCTATGGATTAACTGTCAAATTGGTTATGGTTTAGTTCAAAATGGAACCATTTGACAGTAATTGATAGGCACTATAGGTTAGCCACTGTCATTTTAAAGATACGCAATAGCCCTGCAGGGCTATTGCGTATCTCTGTTGACAGAGATTTATTGATTATCACTTTGGCTCTGTGTGCTTTGATTGACTGTCAAATGGTTCCATTTTGTACTAAACCATAACCAATTTGACAGTTAATCCATGGACAATATGATAGCCACTGTCATTTAAAAGATACGCAATAGCCCTGCAGATTGGAGACGACCTAGCCGAACCGTGCATCTATATTTTGTCGTTTGTGTTCATGAAGGATAATGTTTTATTTTTTTTTAGGTACCGTGTAGCTGAACCTTTCCAGCCTTCGTACAGTTCATTTGTAGAGCATTTTTTATCAGCCAGTGTGTAACTTGGCCAAGGGTGGACGATCGCACCTACATTTTCGAACACAGGAATAGCTTGGTCATTGGTCGCTGTGGGACGGTGTCTTTAGTAGCGTTCGATTGAGATATTGAGTAAGTTATCGCGTATTTGGCTGTCGGAAATATTAGCCGAGTTGAGTAAGTTTTTGAGTATCTTCTTGCTTGATTTTCCCGCAGAAAGAAAATACTTATCGAATTCGCTGAAATAATAGAGATACTCGTAGAAGGAGTGTTTGTTAATAATATAATAAATTCAACTGGGCTGTTGTTTTTTCGTTACTATTGCTCTTACAACAAGAACGTAATATATATCATTATGTATTGATTTTGGTGCTTTGAAGCTATACACAAATAAGAACAAATGAAAAGTTTTCATAATCGGATAGGCCAAAAAGTAAACGGTTAACTTTTAAAACATTTATGATTTGTTTCGCAAGCGACATAGTGGGAATCGACATACAAAATGAGAATTAGAATTATTATTATTTTTGTTACAATGTCTCATTCTAATAATAGGTATAATAGCTTTTACGTTCGCCTCCCACAGCACAAATGGCGATTATTAATCCTCAAAATTGTATACATCAAAATAAAAAATATGAAGCTTGTTTAAAATCTAAAAGGGTAAGTAGAATTACATTAAAAACTCTATCAAAGTCTTCAAAGCATAGTTTTTTAAACAATCAACGAGCCAATTTTACAATTTTATAAAGTTTTATTGAAGTTACAGATTTTCAGAACTTATTAGTAAAGTCTGGAAATTAAAACTATCAAAAGAAAAGTTGTAAATGAATAAACAGTAACTTTGAAACCAATTGCCTAAATTAAAAAGTCTTTTAAAAGTGTCTGCAGCTCCGGACGTATTCCAGGCTAAGCGTTATATACATAATATTACCTCGTGACAAATTGAAGCTAAGATTTCACTCTTGCAAGTAGATTAACACTAACTTTTTGAACGAGGAAAGTAACAAAGAAAAAATTAACCTTAGGAAACGTAGATGAAATAATTCTTCAAGAAAATTAGGCTAAATTTTCCCATTTACTTTATCTATTGAGAAGTTGTTAGACACCAGATAGCTTAAATATTCAGTGTTTATGTCACAGTCAAAGTCGAAGTCGAAGTGGTTTATCAATCAAAACTACTTTTGACAAGTTAAAACTATTAAAATGATAATTACCTGACATTGGCTAAATGCACAAACCGTGCAAAGCCAGGAAAAAAAAAAAAAAAAAATGATAATTCACATTTACTTAAAACCTTATAAGTTGGTTTCTGTCTTATTTATCTAAACATTTCGTACATAATATAGTAAAGGTTATTTGAAAACTGATTAGGTTGTTAGGTTTTTTTTGTGACCCGTTGGATAACCTTGCGCTGTAGCTAACATATTTTAAAAGAAAAAAAAACTTAACAAGGGTTTTGACTGTCACCAGTCAAAAGTAGTTTTGACCGATTAAAAGTTTTGACTGTAATACTTCTGCATTATTAAATACACATGAAAACGATAAACGGGACCAAGCAAATGTCGAACACAACAGCATAATTATGCTTTAACAATAAGGGATTGGACTGAGTCACCAAAATATGATTATAATTAGTCCGTCAGTTAGAGTATCGAAAAATATTGGATACGTGTTTTTTGTTTTGGTGGTGGTGGGTGTAATTTATCTATAATAAGTATGTATTTAGAAATAGTTGTGGATGATTATTATTATTATATTATTATTATTATTATTGTTTTATCAAATTAATAAAAATTGACGAAGATAAGACGCGTCACAGATCATGTGGTCAAGTGGGGGGTTGTGACGTCATTTGTAGGTAAAAAATGTACTAACATGTGACGTTTTCGAGGAGTTCACGAGATCTGACGGACTAATTCTTTTTTTATGTCCGATTCGAAAGGTGAAGTGGGGAACGAGTACAAATGGTTAAAAGGGTAAGACTAACCAAGCAAGACTTGTGTAAAGAATGCCTGCTATTGATGGTTTAGAGGTCAATTTCGTGTTATATTAGAATAGGATGTTAAAAGAGCTTCTGGTAATGGTCAGTCAGAAAGTCAGCAAAATTATGATGATGAATTTTCCCATTGGTGGGACACAGGACTACTCTCTATGAGAGGGAATTGGCTTTAATCCACCACGCGGCTGTGCTGGTTGGCAGATGACATAAGTTTTTGAATGTTTTGGTTCTGGCACTCACGACGAGAACAGATTTTATATCATGGTTAAAACAGAGCATTCAATCATTGTAATAAGATTTATTTTTACACTAAGCGTTAGGATTGCCATCAAGAATTTTTCTTGGCTAACTCGCCGTCCGTCCGTCTCACGACGAAAACAGGCCGTGTCGACGGCGCGTTCGTGTTCCACGCGCGCCTCAAAGAGATGTCAGCAACATGGAAGGGGCCCGAAAGGGCCGACGCCTGTCGGGGCTGCGGGTAGTCCTCTGGTTATCGCGGCCTCGACATAGAGGGCGAAGAAGGAACATGGGTAGTTTTTAATAAGCTGATATTAGTTGAGTGATAAGCAGCAGTGGTTTGGGAATAGAGAACGGGCTTTTGAAAAAACAAACGTCAATATCATTCACACACAACACCACATCAACAATAAAGGATAGGTTCGAAAAGAAGGCGACATATAAAACGGCACAAAAGAATTAACGACGTAGGAGTTATCAATACCCTTTACAATATTGATGGCACTTTAATGCCTTGTAAATCGACTCGGAAAAGAAGGCAGCGTTATACGAAACGTCCTAAATATTACGACTGTAAGGGAGAAAAGATTTGCAAACGGATTCTGAGAGCATTAGATGGTAATGGATAATTTATAGATGCGTATAAAGTCGATCATCCACAACAGACTGAATAATATAAGTGTATTTAAATTCAATTTCCTCAGAATCACAAACGTTTACCAACAAAGTCCTAATTGTTTTGGATGGTGGAAAATCATCAAAAGACTCGGATCCTCCTTCCGCTCTGGGCGGAGCGATATGGAGTGTCAGACTTATAATGAATAAAAACTAACCATGTTCCTTCTTAACCCTTTGAGTCGGAGGCCGCGGTATCTCTTTCGAACAACCCGCAACCTCGACAGGCGTGCGTCGGCTCTTGCTCTTTGAGTCGCGCGTCAAACAAGAATGCGCCGTCGACACGGCCTGTCATCGTCATAGAACGGATGAATGGTAATCTAGCCCGATACTCACCGTCCACAGGCCCGCACCTACTGTGCCTGGAAGCCATAACAAAGTGTTCCTAACGATGTCATTCGAGTGACAAAAAGACTAACCGTGGAGTTTGTTGCAAGTTTTCTCCATAGGGAACGGACTGTTTTCTGGGGCGGCAAATCCTCTTAAAGGTTTTTCCCCTTGAAGCGCTTTAGCGAAGGCTTTGTCAGAAACTTGCTAACTAAAAACCACCCCGGTGTTCCCTTCCCACATTTGCACTGGGAATCATAGGAAATACTGCGACGTCCACCATCCCTGACCAGCAGGTTTATTGCGTATCTTTTAAATGACAGTGGCTATCATATTGTCTATGGATTAACTGTCAAATTGGTTATGGTTTAGTTCAAAATGGAACCATTTGACAGTAATTGATAGGCACTATAGGTTAGCCACTGTCATTTTTAAGATACGCAATAGCCCTGCAGGGCTATTGCGTATCTCTGTTGACAGATTTATTGATTATCACTTTGGCTCTGTGTGCTTTGATTGACTGTCAAATGGTTCCATTTTGTACTACACCATAACCAATTTGACAGTTAATCCATGGACAATATGATAGCCACTGTCATTTAAAAGATACGCAATAGCCCTGCAGATTGGAGACGACCTAGCCGAATCGTGCATCTATATTCTGTCGTTTGTGTTCATGAAGGATAATGTTTTATTTTTTTTTAGGTACCGTGTAGCTGAACCTTTCCAGCCTTCGTACAGTTCATTTGTAGAGCATTTTTTATCAGCCAGTGTGTAACTTGGCCAAGGGTGGACGATCGCACCTACATTTTCGAACACAGGAATAGCTTGGTCATTGGTCGCTGTGGGACGGTGTCTTTAGTAGCGTTCGATTGAGATATTGAGTAAGTTATCGCGTATTTGGCTGTCGGAAATATTAGCCGAGTTGAGTAAGTTTTTGAGTATATTCTTGCTTGATTTTCCCGCAGAAAGAAAATACTTATCGAATTCGCTGAAATAATAGAGATACTCGTAGAAGGAGTGTTTGTTAATAATATAATAAATTCAACTGGGCTGTTGTTTTTTCGTTACTATTGCTCTTACAACAAGAACGTAATATATATCATTATGTATTGATTTTGGTGCTTTGAAGCTATACACAAATAAGAACAAATGAAAAGTTTTCACAATCGGATAGGCCAAAAAGTAAACGGTTAACTTTTAAAACATTTATGATTTGTTTCGCAAGCGACATAGTGGGAATCGACATACAAAATGAGAATTAGAATAATTATTATTTTTCTTACAATGTCTCATTCTAATAATAGGTATAATAGCTTTTACGTTCGCCTCCCACAGCACAAATGGCGATTAATAATCCTCAAAATTGTATACATCAAAATAAAAAATATGAAGCTTGTTTAAAATCTAAAAGGGTAAGTAGAATTACATTAAAAACTCTATCAAAATCTTCAAAGCATAGTTTTTTAAACAATCAACGAGCCAATTTTACAAATTTATAAAGTTTTATTAAAGTTGCAGATTTTCAGAACTTATTAGTAAAGTCTGGAAATTAAAACTATCAAAAGAAAAGTTGTAAATGAATAAACAGTAACTTTGAAACCAATTGCCTAAATTGAAAAGTCTTTTTAAAGTGTCTGCAGCTCCGGACGTATTCCAGGCTAAGCGTTATATACATAATAATATTACCTCGTGACAAATTGAAGCTAAGATTTCACTCTTGCAAGTAGATTAACACTAACTTTTTAAACGAGAAAAGTAACAAAGAAAAATTTAACCTTAGGAAACGTAGATGAAATAATTCTTCAAGAAAATTAGGCTAAATTTTCCCATTTACTTTATCTATTGAGAAGTTGTTAGACACCAGATAGCTTAAATATTCAGTGTTTAGTTCAGTGTCACAGTCAAAGTCGAAGTCGAAGTGGTTTATCAATCAAAACTACTTTTGACAAGTTAAAACTATTAAAATGATAATTCACACTACTTAAAACCTTATAAGTTGGTTTCTGTCTTTTTATCTAAACATTTCGTACATAATATAGTAAAGGTTATTTGAAAACTGATTGGGTTGTTAGGTTTTTTTTGTGACCCGTTGGATAACCTTGCGCTGTAGCTAACATATTTTAAAAGAAAAAAAAACTTAACAAGGGTTTTGACTGACACCAGTCAAAAGTAGTTTTGACCGATTAAAAGTTTTGACTGTAATACTTCTACATTATTAAATACATGAAAACGATAAACGGGACCAAGCAAATGTCGAACACAACAGCATAATTATGCTTTAACAATAAGGGATTGGACTGAGTCACCAAAATATGATTCTAATTAGTCCGTCAGTTAGAGTATCGAAAAATATTGGATACGTGTTTTTTGTTTTATCAAATTAATAAAAATTTACAAAGATAAGACGCGTCACAGATCATGTGGTCAAGTGGGGGGTTGTGACGTCATTTGTAGGTAAAAAATGTACTAACATGTGACGTTTTCGAGGAGTTCACGAGATCTGACGGACTAATTCTTTTTTTTATGTCCGATTCGAAAGGTGAAGTGGGGAACGAGTACAAATGGTTAAAAGGGTAAGACTAACCAAGCAAGACTTGTGTAAAGAATGCCTGCTATTGATGCTTTAGAGGTCAATTTCGTGTTATATTAGAATAGGATGTTAAAAGAGCTTCTGGTAATGGTCAGTCAGAAAGTCAGCAAAATTATGATGATGAATTTTCCCATTGGTGGGACACAGGACTACTCTCTATGAGAGGGAATTGGCTTTAATCCACCACGCGGCTGTGCTGGTTGGCAGATGACATAAGTTTTTGAATGTTTTGGTTCTGGCACTCACGACGAGAACAGATTTTATATCATGGTTAAATCAGAGCATTCAATCATTGTAATAAGATTTATTTTTACACTAAGCGTTAGGATTGCCCTCAAGAATTTAAAAAAAAAAAATGCAAACATAAGTCTTTGAAAACTCTTTTTTAAACGTGATTAAAAATCTACTCTCCTCTACGCGCCGTTCTAGGTCTAGGTAAACGACCTCTGAAAGCTTTTAGATGGCATTAATGACACGTTTTTATTCAGTGTTCCTACTTTAGAGGTTTTCTTTAGTTTTGCTTTGGGATTATCATCATCTGCTTCCAGTCTAACCACATGCAGCTGAATATCCGTATTTTACACGGAGCAACTACTTTATCCGACCTCCATAACCCAGTTATTTTTTTCAGGTTAATTTAATGAAGAAAATTGAACCAGAAAGTGATAGGTGTTCATCCATTTCTAAAAGGTATCTGGTTGACCTAAATTAAAATAATTAAGCAAATTGTGCTTTTAGGGAAATTGGTTATAGATGAGGGATTATTTATGGAAAGTAGGAACAGATTATAACAACCCATAGCGGATAAGTGGGACAATGTTATCATTTATAATCAAAAAAGTTAGACAGAAGAAGAGAGAAAAAATAACAGAGTAATAAGGTTCAATTTTGTCGATTATTTTACATAGTTACTGGATCACCATCATCATCTGCACCCCAACTATGTTCTTGGTATGATTGATTTATTTGACCTCCACAACCCAGGTAATACAAATAGGGATGCCTACTGACTTAAAAAAATGTGATTCTAATTAGTCCGTCTGTTAGATTAACGAAAAATATTGGATACGTATTTTTTGTTTTAGCAAATCAATAAAAAATTACTAAGATAAAACGCGTCAAAGATTTGAGAGGGTCTCAAATGTTTGACGCGTTTTATCTTCGTCAATTTTTATTGATTTGATAAAGGTAAGGTAAAGGTTGTGACGTCACTGACCGCTAAAGAATGTCATACTATTGTCTCAGAAAATGACGTCACACGAGTTTTCAAAGCACTGTATCGTCTACATTGTTTGTAAAAATGAAAAAAGAAAAAATACGTGTGCAATATTTTTTTGATATCTATCTGACGGACTAATTAGATTTTTTTCTGTTAACTACCCTATTGACCTTTATTCTCACTTTATGATGCTGATTTTGACAGATCGAATGGTTGACAGAGCCATCAGGTCATCATCTGCCTAGCCTTTTCCCAATTATGTTGGGGTCGGCTTCCAGTCTTACCGGATGCAGCTGAATACTAGTACCTATTTTACATGGAGCGACTGCCTATCTGACCTCCACAACCAAGTTAATACTAGGTACTACACTACTACAAGACTGGTTGTCAGACTTTCAGGTCACTGACTACATGTAACGACTACCAAAGATCTATATAATATTTCAGTAGTATTTCACTTATTTATTCAGTTATTTAGTTTAGTTTTTATGTCCTTTGTAACAGAGGAAGAACCAAACATTCTGAATTATAACTAAATAATAGTCTCTTTCCAGGCTAGACAAGACAAAGAAGTCGCAAGACGAACTGAAAACGCCTGGAAGAGCTACTGGTCCATGAAAGAGCTGTTTAAAGGTGAGTTGCCTATAACTCTGAAAAGGAAACTTATAGACATGTGTATTCTTCCCATCTTGACCTATGGTGCACAGACTTGGTATTTGACAAACATCCAGAAGTCCAAACTCAAGGTTTGCCAACGAGCAATGGAGCGCAGTATACTAGGTGTTAAATTAACGGATCGTGATCGAAACACGATGCTGCGTTCCAAAACAAAGATAGCTGACGTAGCCCAAAAGGCTGCTCAACTCAAATGGGACTGGGCAGGACATGTCTGCCGCATGCCGGACAATCTGTGGGCCAAAATAGCAGGAAACTGGTGCCCTGACACAGTGAGACGGGGTCGTGGCAGGCCACGAAGGAGATGGCGAGATGAACTGGATCGGTTCCGTCAAAACTGGAAGGAGGACGCGCGGGTTCGAGAGAAGTGGAAAGAGCAGGCTAGAAAAAAAAAACAAATATACAATACATATAGTTATTTCAGGTTATATAAAATAATAAGGTAATTATCAGTGACCCTAATCCTACTAATATTATAAACGCGAAAGTTTGTGAGTATGTATGCATGTGTGATTGGATGGATGTTTGTTACTCTTTCACGCAAAAACCACTGAACTGATTGTGATAAAATTTGGTACACAGATAGTTTATAACCTGGAATAACATAGAATAGTTTTATCCCGACTTTATCTTCCCGTGGGATAATTTTCGAGTGGTAGCGAGCGAAGCCGCTGGCAACACCTAGTCTAGTATAATATATTGTTACGGCCTAGAGAGTTAACATGAAAACTACCTCGTTTTATACCGATGAGTGTAATTAATATTAGTAATCATTCATCATAATAACACTACGTTCCTTTAGTATAGGTGTTTTAATATTATTTTAACTGTTAATAATAAACATATAATGGACTCATTTCAGTGTAAATGTTATACTGAAATTCTGGTGATGAAGGTAGCGTGTTATTACAGTAATTTGCGAATTAAACAAAATTACCTAAGTAACGTGACATAACATCACGGTCACTGTTTGCCCTTTGCGGTAGAAAGAGATGTATTTTATTTTACGACGTTACTAACTTTTCATGGAGAACGGATAATTCCATGAAATAAATGAATTGCGTTAAAATTCGTAATTCACCTGAAAAAAAATCCAATCAGTCCGTCTGTTTGATTTTCGAAAAATATTGGATACGTGTTTTTTGTTTTCTCAAATTAATGAGTGGGGGCTTTTAACGTCACTTTGTGGGTAAAAAAGTACTAATCTTCTGACGTCACACGACTTGACGCGACTTTTCGAAGCACTGTATCGTCTTCATCTTTTGTTTATGTGAAAAAGAAAAAATAAGCGACCATTACTTTTTCGAAAATCTGTCTGACGGACTAATTAGATTATTATTGGTGAAATACGCTATTGATGATCTGCTAAAGTAGCCATTTTAGACCCACTGTACATTGACGTTACAACAGTTACACACACACAGAGGAGAGGGAGTCACGTACGAACTCGCTACCGGCAGCGTGCGTGGATGACCAGTAGGGCTATTGCGTATCTTTTAAATTTATGATAGTAGATATGAATGTGAAGAGGCAAAAAGATCGAGTATGCGAGGAGCGTAGCAGGTGACGTTCTGTGGTTTCTGCCTACCCCCAAAGGAGAAGGGCGTGAGTTCATATATATGTGACGTTAAAACACGAACGGAACCAAATCAAACGGCACAAATCTGTGTAAACTCTAATTTGCATGAAAGCAAACTGGTATCACCACGTTCCTCAAAAATGCAGTGTTGGCTCAAAGCCAAGGCTCAGAAAGCTTTTAATAATATAGTTTAAGAAATTGTCTTACAAACAGGAAAGCTGGAGGCACATTGCTTTGCGTTATCGTCAGAGATAATTTCACGGAACTATATTATTTCTCGCAACTGTCCTTGACCAACGTGAATAGGGCAGAAACCATTTCTTTAAATTGTGTTGGCAAGGGGTTAGAGATTATTATACATAGTTTCTAGTTTCAATTTGTTGAACTATAAAGTTCTTGTAAGTTCGTCTGAGTGGTCGGCTCTCCGTTTAGTTCTTGGATCTCTTCACTTACTAAGTTAAACTACAATGCTTATTTTTCTTGGCAAAGTTAAACAATTGTCTAGATACCAAATTACCCTCAAGATTTTTTTATGTAAATTCACTCGTTAAAGTGACTTAAATACCGCCATTTGGTCCCTGTTAGTAGAAAATGTTTTCTATTCCCGTTCAAATCTAGCAAGATCATTAAATAATTTAACTTATAGAGTTGCATTCGCAACTGTGGGTTTGATAAGGATGGCTGGTGTAGGAGGTAATGTACATACACGGAGAAAGTACCTTTTTCGTAGATACGCAAAGCAAAATTATGAACAAATTAAGCAGAAAATAAATAAACATCATTATTTTCCGAAAACACATTTGTCAGATCATTTGCTCCGTAAAGCATCAGGGCGAAAATGACACTTTTTATTACGAGAGCCATAAACTTTTGTTACCAGGAACGGTATTGAGTTTTTGATGAAAAAGGTCAACTTTGACAGTCAAGCCTTTGTGAGTGGCAGCCCGTCCATTTGAATAACATTAACTTGCCCTATGGATTAAATTGAGCTTATGTTAAAAATCATGAAAACGAAAAAGGCTTATAAAAGATATAATCACAAGGATCGTTTAATGCGACGCGACGTCGAGGTACGAGCACTTGAACACTGAAACAAAATCTGGATCATCGCTTTAAAAAATGGAAATAGGCATTGCAATATCATTAATCGGGGAGCATTGAAAATGTATAACTTGTTTGCCTATACAGTTTCCCAATTTGTTTGACGTCAGACTAAGTCATCGCCAATGTTCTAAAGAAAACAAACAGTAGGTACAAGAACGACAGAATAAGGGTTTTCCTTACCCGTCACTCGTCATCTGCCTAGCCTTCTCCCAACTATGTTGGGGTCGGCTTCCAGTCCATGTACAGGTATTTTACATGGAGCGACTGCCTACCTGACCTCCACAACCCAGTTAATACTAGGTAATACGATACCCTTTGGTAAGACTGGTTGTCAGAATTTCAGGTCACTGACTGCCACTAACGACTGTCAATGATCTATATATGGCAGCCGGGACCAACAGCTTAATGTGCTTTCCGAGATACGGAGGAAACTCAGTATGAAATGGGTGGTCACCAATCCACAGACCAACCTACGCAAGGGCGGCTTAATCTAATATCGACCCGTGTGGCAGTTATTATTAAGCTACGAGATCCTTTCCCGTCACTCAGAACCGGAGTGTATTGTGTTTTTTAGACGTTGTCCCACTCTAAGAATATATCCTGTATGGTGGGTGCGTTCACAAACATTTAAACTCACTTACACAAATACCCAGACCCGAAACAACTATCTGTAGCCATACAAATATTTGTTCCGTGCGGGGATCGAACCCGCGACATGTAGCGCAGCAGTCAACTGCTTGAGCCACTGCGTCATCAAATTGTGCCATTGCACGTGGCAACAACACCATGCTCTCGGTAGGACGTACTGTTTCTGTTAGATGAGAAGCAACCCAAATTAACAACAGAACCAGATTTATGCTAGGACCGACCTAAAATTGTAAAGGCCGATTAATTCTAAATTAATAGCCTAGCAAATAGGGCGTGAAATTAGAAGGTCTATAATCTTGAGATGAAACTATCTTAGTTAAGACTATAACCCCATATCAATAACTTCCAATGTATTTAGTTATAATTAACAAATTATCGGGAATCTAGGTCAATATGAAACATCTTTAATCTGTGTTGACATGCAAAATGTAATTTGAAATAGCAAAAAACCTGAGAAGCGGTCATTGTGCTGAATATAACGAACAACTTTTATTAAGGGTTTTTTTTTGGTTTGGGAACTCAAATAACCCTCCCGCTCTTGGACAGAGTGAAAGAGAGTGTCTGACTTCTACTGACTAAAAACCTCCCATGTTCCATTTTAGCCCTTTATGTCGAGGCCGCGGTATCTCTTACAACAACCCGCAGCCTCGACGAGAGGCTACCTTTAAGTTGAATATGTTTTTATGATATCGCAATACCATTCACTCACTGACTAATCACGTAATCTATTACTATTAAACTGACTGCCGCACTCAGAGAGCTTTAACCAATACTTAGGCCGTCACTTAGTAACTGTTTTGACAGTTTTGTCATACAAAAGTATGTCAAATCTTTACTAGTGATGGCTTAAGTAACCATTAAATATCTCTGAGTACCGCAGTGAGACACTTTAATTCTGACAATTAATTCAATATGAGTATCTACTGAAAACTTCTTCCTCAACCTAAGTGAGCTTAATGGGGGTAAAAGTTTATATCGGCATTCGTAAATTTAGAAAAGAGAAGCAATGAAAGCATGAGAACAAATTCTAGATAAGTAACATTATCATGATCCTTGCCTTTCCCAATCATCTGCCTAGCCTTTTCACAACTATGTTGGGATCGGTTCCCAGATTAACTGAGAGCAGCTGAATACCAGTATTTTACATGGGCGACTGCCTATCTGACCTCCTCAACCCAGTCAGGACTAGGCAGGTAATATGATAACCTTTGGTAAGACTGTTTGTTAGACTTTTTGCCCACTGACAAGGTACCTGTTACGACTGCCAAAGATCAAAATATTGCAGTCGGGACCAACGGCTTAACGTGCTTTCCGAGTCACGAAGGCAAATCACTATACATTTCTTTTTCCAGTTCTTGGACGCCATTCGGTGGCAGACTTACTTCATATGCCATCTTTACGCCTTGGCAGGTGTCCTACCCAACCCCATTTGAGTTCCATAACGCGCTTTCCAATATCGGTAACCTTTTACCGGCAAAATCGTTTCCACTTCAAGTAGTGACATAGAAAGCGACTTGGCCAAGTTTCCAAATAACATAGTGTGCATTCGTCTAGATGATTTATTTACTTGCATTTCTGGCATTAAAAAGCAATTGACACAATGTTAGTGAGTAACTATCGCCAAATAACACCAAATTAGGGCTGGGATGACGCCAAGGACCGAGTTCAAATAGGATTAATGGTTTATTAAAGTGGAAATTGACGACAAAGCCTTAGAAGAAGTGACCTTATTGGTTATGTTCTTCAGGCAGGTCAGATGCGTTGTACTTGCAACCAGAGTGCGTGTATGACCAGATTATGAACGAGGAAGAAGCAAAGAGAGTATTTAACATATCTTTGCAACCCTGTCGGAGCTGCGGGTTGTTCGTAAGAGATACCGCGGCACCGGACATAAAAAGACTAAGAAGGAACATGGGTGGTTTTTAGTCAGTAGAATTCCGACACTCCCGGATTCCGCTCCAACCATAGCGGGAGGAGTCATTTAAAAATGTTCCACCCTCGAAAAAAAAAAGGTACGTTGTAAGATAATCGTTCTGTCGAGTCTGTTTACCTTTAGCGTAAAAACCCAATATTGTTGAAAAAAGGTTTGGTAGATGATTTGCAAAGCGTTTGACATTGAACACGATACTTAGGATGTTATCAAAATAAAACAATGCTTCAAACCAATAGCTTTGTTGATATCGCTATTAGAGATAAATAAACTCATTAGATAGGTACAAGGGTACTTAACAATGATAGTTCTATCGTATTATATAACTAGATTGATTCAGGCATACCTACATTCGTTGTAAATAAGTGCTTGAAAACAGTTAGTTAGCATCTATTTCAGTCAGAGTGATATCGATCCAGAGAATCTGAAAAAGTAAGGATTTGTCATTCATCAAATTTGTTTAAAATTGAGGCATCTAATTCTAAAATGAATCATTGAATAGGCTCACACAAAACGTTTTAACATAACTGTCAAAATATGGGTGAACTAATGGGTAGTAGGTACCTAAACCTTCAGCGAGATGGGGATGCATACGTGATGTTATGTAAATAATTAATGTAATGCTGTCTACCAGCCAAATTCCGTGACAACAGCATTGAGGTTTTTCTAAAAAGATTTTACGCAAGAGCCCCCCGGTAAAGATTTCCCAGCAAAGGTTAGGCTAGATAAATCTGCCTAATCAACCAAACTTCCACTGAAACGATCATATGTCATGTTCTATCTTAAAACAAGGAAAGAAACAAAAAAATACAGTTAATTCTTGACACTTGTATAAACTGAGACGGTTCTTTTGGTGGTTTTAATCATTATTACTCAGTTAATAGACAATTGTTACTGTCGCGATAAAAATAGTCGCTCGAAAAATGTGATCGCTCAATAAATCTACAGAAAATCACCAAAATTCTGGACTGTTTTGATCAATTAAATTAAATTTTGCTTACATTAAATTACTTTATTTTAGATGACCATCCGGTGGGGCATTGTGTCTGCAGGAAAGATTAGCAGCGACTTTGTGAACGCTGTTAACTCTTACCCTGACAAAGGAGATCAAGAGATTGTCGCTGTTGCAGCCAGAGACAAGAAGAAGGCTGAGGAGTTCGCTAAACTTCATGGCATTAAAAAAACGTATGGTGATTATAAGGAAATGGCTCAGAGTTTAGATATTGGTATGTATAAAAGTCTACTTTGCCGTATTTGGTACAATCGGTACCATCCACTACTAGACCGAGGGGTCTAGTATTTTTTTGTTTTACTTTAGAACAGGGTTCGAACCCAAGGAGACACTTTATTTATTTCAGAAACTGGGAGACCAAGCCATTCTCGGGTGTAAATTTTCCCAGTTATGACACTAAAAACTTATCTTGATTTAAAACATCTATACATTTTATTTTTATTTATTTTATTTTATTGTGTTTGGGTGGCTTACAGCTAACAATACAAACATTTATAGTGAGGTAATCAACGGCAAGCCATTTACAAGCCTCCACAGTTAGCAATAAACTATTGTTGCACAAACTAATATCTAAGCATAATATCAAGAAATAAAATTAATATAACAAGAACATAAGTAGACAAACAATATAAATTTAACGTATACTATTGAAATTCATTACAAACAACAGAGCTTTTAGCCAGGGCAGTAGTAATTGTCACTAAGCTGCTTGCAAACAAATCAATTGAGGGGTGTTCGTTCATTACAAGTTGGTTAAATGCTTCAGTTGAGCGAAGCAAAAATGAATTGCTATACGGTAAACTGTGCGGGCGTAAGGAGCATATGTCATCGATCTACAGTATGTTCGTTTATACGAGGGACATATTGAAACCCGCAATAAATAAATATGCTTACATGATACTAATAAAACCAATGCACAAAAAAAACACTAATAAATAACAGAAAGAACCATACCAAATGTTTCGTAAAAGTCTCGTAACCTTTGCGCTTATCACAGAATATGTGCGCAGGTCAATCACTTTCATGTATAATCCATTTTTCGTTCATATTTTAAAACTGGCGTAGGACAATGTGAGATCTGTAGAGCGTGCGGGTCATGGCACTATTACGTCACAAATTAGGGTATAGTTCTTTTACATATTTGGGACGAGAATCGAATACCTCCTAAGTCCCTCGTTTAACCTAAGATACTGTGTCTCTAAAGTCTATACGAGTCGGTTTTACTGACTTGGTCTGTTCCTGCAGTAACGGTAGTTGGCATAAACCTGTCATGGTGTGATGCTTCCTTCATGCTACGTAAAATCAATCTTTTTCCATCTAAAGTAAACTTACAAGGAATTAACAGTTTAGGAAATCGATATATCTCTATATATATACAAGGTAAAGCTTACTGACTGGGGATAAAAACACAGGCCAAACCCTTTGGGGGGGAGTGGGGGTAAATCGTCAAATGACTCCTTCCGCTCTGGGCAGAGCGGAAGGGAGTTTTAGAATTCTACTGACTAAAAACCACCCATTTTCCTTCTTAGCCCTTTGTGTCGAGGCCACGGTATCTCTTTCAAACAACCCGTAACCCCGACGGGGCAGGCCAAATCCTTAGGGCAAGAAGCTTGGGCCGCGGGTTGTACACTAGTTATCGCGGCCTCGACATAGAGGGCGAAGAAGGAACATGGGTGGTTTTTAGTCAGTAGAAGTCTTACACTCTACTTGTATCTTTTGAGTTAGACAAAAATTGTCACTTAGCTAAATCAATACAATTTAGACCTCTTACAAAAAATAAGTTAAAATCTTTTAATAATAATGTTTTTAGCAATCTTTATAACGCCAGTTTTGATTCCAAAGATCCAAATATAAACTATGGCACCATAATTTCAACAGTTTGCCAAGAATTCAATAAATCGTGTCCTGTAAAAACACTTAAAGTCAATAATTCCAAATCTTTAGTGAATGGGCCACTGCAGGGATAAGAAAAAGCAGAGATGTCTTGTATAATTTATATTACGAAAAGTCTTTGACTTCAGATCAAGTCTTTCACAGTTATGTTAGGAAATACTCTAAGATATTCAAAAGAGTCTGCGCTCAAGCAAAATCGCAAATAATAATAAACAAAATTGGTATTTCTAATAATAAAATAAAAACTTTGTGACAAGTAATTATCAAAGAAACTGGAAAGACACAACAACGCGATCAGAATGACTTGTCTTTGAAAATAGTTAATCAAACCATATCTGATAAGCAAGAAGTCGCCGAGACGCTAGAAAATTTCTTTACCAACATTCCGTTAGAGGTTACGAAGTTTCTCCCCTCTTCACCTAAATTAGCTGAAGCTCTTCTTAGAGAAAACTTTACAGAGGACATACCAAACTTTAAATTTAAACCAATATGCATTGCTACAAATTATAAACGCGTTCAAAAGTCTCAATTTAAAAAATACTGAAGACTTGTGGGGGATATCCGTTAGGGTTCTTGGAGATTTTATTGACTCAATTGCTCCTATCATAACAGGCATATTCAATCAATGTTTGGACGGTGGCAAGTTTCCCGACTTAATGAAACATAGTAAAGTAGTACCAATTTTTAAATCAGGCTGTAAGAGTGACCCCTCTAATTATAGACCTATATCCGTGCTTCCAGCAATGAGTAAAATCTATGAAAAAATAATGCTGGACCAGATGTTGTCTCACTTCAATTCAAATGGGATTCTGCATAGTCAGCAGTTCGGTTTCACGAAGGGTCGGTGGACAACGGACGCGGGAGTAAAACTTATCAGTCACATTTTAGAATCTTGGGAGAAGTCAAAGGATGCCATTGGCATTTTCTGTGAAATCTCAAAAGCGTTCGACTGCGTCGACCACAACACATTGATCCGTAAATTACACCACTACGGAATTCGTGGTCAGGCTGCTGATCTTGTGCTGTCCTATTTATCGAACAGGCAGCAAAAGGTAAATGTTAATGGGGCGACATCCTCCGGGTCACTAGTAAAGATGGGCGTGCCCCAAGGTTCAATTCTCGGCCCCTTCCTCTTTCTTGTTTATATTAATGATCTCCCATATATGATGGCCAAATTCTCGGATAAATAATAATAATAATAATATTCCACAACTATCACACAACGCCATCTAGTCCCAAGCTAAGCAGAGCTTGTGTTATGGGTACTAGACAACTGATAAACATACGTATATACATACGCACACATAAGAACTCTTTCGGGTAGGTTAAGCTCAGCTGAATACGCAGTAAGGAAAATAAGGCAGTTAACTGATGTAGCCACAGCTAGGTTAGATACTATGCTTATTTCCACAGTATTATGTCCTACGGCATTCTGCTGTAGGGATCGGCAGCGGACGTTGATTCAATTTTCATTTTACAGAAGAGGGCAGTCCGCGCGATCTATAAGATGGGCCCTCGCGAGTCTCTCAGAGAAAAATTTAAAGAGATTGATATCCTGACTCTGCCTTCACTTTATTTCTTAGGGCTACCGAGGGCTTTTTAAAACTAGAAGCGATTTTCTTAATTTAAATACTCGCAGTGAACACGAAATAGTAATACCCAAATTCAGATTATCGAAAACTAGCAAGTCTTTTCTTATAAACAGTATACGCTTTTATAACAAGTTGCCTAAGTCAGTTATAGAACTGACCGATGGAAAGTTTAAAAACTAGGTACATTAAACGTGTCCTTATTCAAAAAGCATATTATAAAATCAAGGACCACGTCGAAGATAAAAAAGTTTGGCTTTAGCTTCTTTTGCGCATGCGGCTTCCCTAGTAACTCTTAGCCGGTACAAAGTTGTGGATGTCTCTAACTATTCTCAATTTTATTATTTATTTTTTCTCTTCCATTAATTACTCTCTTTTACAGTGGTTTTTAATCATCCAGACGCCCTTTGGTACGAATAGTTACAGCACTGATATCAACATTTGTGCCTTACCTACATTACAAAAATTTGTTAACTGATATGATAAGTACTTTTTTATTTTTACATTGTTTATAATAAAATTATATATTTTTTTATTATTGATTTGTGTCTGTAGTAAATCTAAATTGAACTTACACCTTACTATTGTATCGAGTCTGGTTCTTCTAACCAACATAACAGACAGAACGTGTTGCTGGGGAGTTTGTTCCGTCACTTCTTCTTTCCAGCTAAAACACTAGGAAGTGCCGAAGGGTGGGCGTTTTGGGGGACTGTCTCTTGTAAATAAGTAGAGTAAAGTAAATTTTGACGTTCGAAAAGTGCTGATTATCAGCCTAATTTGAATAAATGACTTTTGATTTTGATTTTGACTCCCTTTCGCTCTGCCCAAGAGCGGAAGGGGTTATTCGATGATTTTTCACCCGCCAAAAAAAAAAAGGGCTAGAAGCTTACAATTTCGCACACGTATTTCTCTAATGACGTAGGAAAAAGAAATGTGGATACTAAAGAAGGATTTTTCAAAATTGAACCCCCAATGGGGTGAAAAAGGGGGGCAAAGTTGGTATGGAAAATCGGAAATATCACGTGGGGTAAGCCGCGGGCAAAAGCTAGTAAAGTATAATTAACCATAGGAAAATGTAGCGAGTGGCATTCTGTAGTATCTACAATGCATACAAACCTAATTCTCAAGGGGCCAAGCTGCCATCACCCTTGAAAATAAGGCACGCATCCATTCTTATCGTAGTACAATTATATCAAATTCTATAGCATGACAAGGTAGAGTAGTTATATAATATTATTTATAGTCTCTATAGATATCTGTCATCTACGCTAGGGAATGGGCCATTAAAGTACCCTCATTGTTATGCCTTGTGACTGAAACTTATTTTATTTTGTACTAGCGAACCTGGCAGACGTCGTACTGCCCGGACAGCAGCGCCACCTACCTAAAATAATGATCCGCCATTTATTGAATTCATTTGTTACAAAAAAAGTGATAAATGAAGAACCGCTCGACCGATTTTGTGCAAACTCCACATAAACCATAGCTACTAAATAGTCCGAACAAAGCCTAAACATTTGGTTTGGATAGGCGAGCCCGTTCTTGAGTTATAAAATTACAACGAGAAGGGGCATTGATTTTTATATTATATAGGGTGGAATTTTGTAATGCCACCTGGAGGGAAAGTACTCTTAATACTGCAGATAGAAAATTTTACTCAAAGTAAACATTCCTTTATTTTTGCATAGAAAGCAAACTGCATTCAAAGATTTTCGAAAATTCTCTTCTCCCACACCCGGGAATCGAACCGGCTAAAATCTGAAAAAAATATTTCCTATCATTTAATTTATCATGTTTGTTGTAGAGATTTCATCCTTATAATTAACCCTAACGATCGATGCAATAAAAGTACAGGGTATAATTTTTTCAGATTTTAGCCGGTGCGATTCCCGGGTGTGGGAGAAGAGAATTTTCGAAAATCTTTGAATGCAGTTAGTTTGCTTTCTATTCAAAAATAAAGGAATGTTTCCTTTGAGTAAAATTTTCTATCTGCAGTATTAAGAGTACTTTCCCTCCAGGTGGCATTACAAAATTCCAACCTGTTTAAAGATTTGTTCAACTATTCAAAAGTGCCTAAACTGGCCTACTTGAAATAAATGTTTTGATTTTGATTTATATATCAGTGCTATATTTGTTTCAATGTCAAGCACTAGGTATTATATGATCTTATAGTCTACCTTATCTATCCTTACTTTAGTGAGTAGCACTTAAAATGTTGCTCACCACCCATTGTTTAAAGAAATAAGGTTTTCTCTACTAATAATTTTGTAATAATTGTGGCTAAAAGTTCTGGAGTGGCGACCGTGAACCGGACGAAGTTGCGTTTTAAGGCCTCCCACTAGGTGGACCGATGACCTGGTGAAAGTTGCGGGGACCCGCTGGATGCGAGACGCACGGGACCGGCCAATGTGGTGACACCTGGGGAAGGCCTATGCCCAGCAGTGGATGGCTTTTGGCTGAAATAATGATGATGATGATGATGAAAGCCACGGATTTTGGATTTGTGTATGCTGCCAATAGACTCACTCTTAATTACACGGGGCTTTAAGATAACTGGTGGTATGCGGCTGTTATAGCATACTTTATAAAGTTGTTTCCAGTTTCTTTTGTTTCTTTTTTCTTTTTATAAAAACGTTGCCCCACACTAGGAATTTCTCCTGTATCGTGGGTGCGTTCACAAACGTTTAAACTCACATACACGAATACCCAGACCCGGAACAACTATCTGTAGGTCATACAAATATTTGATCCGTGCGGGGATCGAACCCGCGACACGCAGCGCAGCAGTCCATTGCATGAGCCACTGCGCCAACCGTGCAGTTTGACTAGGACATTGCACTCTTGAATCACCTGATTGTCTGACCTGATAAAAGATGATTCCGTGCTTCGTAAGGCACGTATGAGCCGGTGTCCCGGCCGCCAATATGGCGGTCGTCAAACCATGTCGGAGGCCTTTTTTTTCGACGGGTGGAAAGTCATCAAATAACCTCTCCCGCTCTTGGGCAGAGCGAAAGGGAATGTCAGACTTCTACTGACTAAAAACCACCCATGTTCCTTCTTAGCCCTTTATGTCGAGGCTGCGGTATCTCTTACGATAACCCGCAGCCCCAACGGGATGTCAGAGGTTCTTTTTTTTTTTTTTTTTGGAGTGTGGAAAATCATGGAATAACCCTTCCCGCTCTTGGGCAGCGCGAAAGGGAGTGTCAGACTTCTACTGACTAAAAACCACCCATGTTCCTTCTTAGCCCTCTATGTCGAGGCCGCGATAACTAGTGTACAACCCGCGGCCCCGACGGCCGTCGGCCCTTTCGGGCCCCTCCCATGTTGCTGACATCTCTTTGAGGCGCGCGTGGAACGCGAACGCGCCGTCGACACGGCCTGTTTTCGTCGTAAGACGGACGGACGGCGAGTTAATGTCAGAGGCCCTTTTTTTTTTTTTTTTTTTTTGGTGGGTGTAAAATCATCGAATAACCCCTCCCGCTCTTGGGCAGAGCGAAAGGGAGTGTCAGACTTCTACTGACTAAAAACCACCCATGTTCCTTCTTCGCCCTCTATGTCGAGGCCGCGATAACCGTTGGACTACCCGCGGCCCCGACAGGCGTCGGCCCTTTCGGGCCCCTCCCATGTTGCTGACATCTCTTTGAGGCGCGCGTGGAACACGAACGCGCCGTCGACACGGCCTGTTTTCGTCGTGAGACGGACGGACGGCGAGTTAGCCCATCACTCACCGTCCACAGGCCCGCGTCTACGGTGGCCGGAGGTCATCGCGGGACCCCCGACGCCCGGAGCGCCTCCCGCGGCGGCTGGGACGAGAGGTTCTCTCCCTCTCGCGTTCCGCCACCTCCTTCGCCAGCATCACTGCTTCGCAGAAAGAGGCGACGGCGTCCCATTCCTCCTCGCCCCGGACCATGGCTTGCACCAGGGCCGGGCGCGAGAGGTCGCCGCCGCCGATCGCCGCTACGAGAACACGGCGGGGCTCCGCCCAAGCGGGGCACACTTCCACTGTGTGCTCCACCGTGTCCTCCGGCCGATCCTCGCAATGGTGGCATCCGGGCGTTTCCTCCCGCCTGATTCGGTGCAGGTACCTCCCGAAACAACCGTGTCCGGTGAGGACCTGCGTCAGACGGAAGGTGAGGGCGCCGTGGCGCCTCTCAAGCCACTCCTCAAAGAGGGGACTTACCGCCACTATCGTGGCGTGCCCTGCACGGGGTTGCGACAGTCGCTGTCTCCATGCCGCCATGAGATCGCACCGGAGGTCTGTCCGCCGCGCAGCAATTTGCCGCGGCAGCGGAGTGACCCCCCGGCGCAGCGCCTCCGCGCGCCATTGATGCAGGCGCGCGAGGACTATCGCCTCCAGATCCCACGGCGGCAATCCGGCAAGGAGGTTCGCCGCTTCGCGGGAGATCGTGCGGTACCCCCGTACCGTCCTCATGTCAGAGGCCCTTGAGGCGATTTAGAAACTCTACACTATGGGGTGGTTAGACCTTACTGCCCATACGATAAAAAGAAGCAGGTATCTACATCTCGACCTTCTAGTATCACAGGCGTGTTGTTAGGTTGTACTTATTCCTAAAACGATATTTTCGGTTACAGACGTAGTTTATATCGGCGTTTTGAATCCATTTCACTTCGAAGTTGCCGAAATGTACCTTCAGCACGGAAAACATGTTCTATGCGAAAAGCCCTTATGCATGAACGCAGAGCAGGCCATTCGTCTGATTCGTCTGGCTCAGTACAAGAAGCTGTTCCTCATGGAGGCCGTATGGTCTCGCTTCTCTCCTGCATACGCAGAAATGGAAAAACAGATAAAAGATGGAGAAATTGGAGAAGTAAAGTTTTTGGAAGCCAACTTGGGATTTCTTTCAGAGTCTGACAGGGTTAAGTGAGTGACTTTCTTTATCAAATCATCATTTTCTAACTCTCTAACTAAATAAATAAAGTATCAGAATGTTACGTTAACCAATAATCTGAAACAACCGGCCCTTTTACTATTATTTTCAGTAAAAAGGAACTTGGTGGTAGTGCTATCCTCGACGTTGGGGTATACGTACTGCAGCTATCACAATTGATATTCAAAGAAGTGCCGATCAAAGTGAACGCATTTGGCAACTTGAACGAAGAGGACGTAGACTATGCGGCAACGATTATCTTGGAGTACGCGGGCGGCAAGCGGGCTGTCCTCAACACTCACACACAATTAGCGCTGTGTAACCAAGCAACGGTTTACGGCACTAAAGGACGCATTACGGTAAACTTCATGTTCTATCTATCTATATAAATAAAAAGAGAAATCCTGACTGACTGACTCATCAACGCCCAGCCCAAACCCTTGAACCTAGAAAGCTGAAATTTTGCGCAGAGGTTTCCTTTTTAATGTAGACAAGGAATAAGGAAGTAATTTTCGAAATTCAACCCCTAAGGGAGTTTAAATAGGGAATGAAAGTTTGAATGTAAAATCTTAAATTATAAGGTAAGATACTTGTAACTTGGCACAAACAAATGATAATTATTTTAATTATAATTATTTTATAATTATTTTTCCTAAACTACCCCCTAAGGAGGGGGGTGTCAAAGTTTGTATGGCAGAATTTTAATGCGCGGTTCGATTAACTCGAAACTCAGTAATTATGCTTGAGAACAAAAATAAAGAATAACTTGTATCAGGGTATTTCGAAAACCCCTAAAGGGTTAGTCATTGTGAGAAGACATTGTTTACCTAGATTAACAAATGGGGTACTTTTAATCACGGTAGTACGTTCCCGTTGGATATTTTCCGACATCCACGCGGGTGAAGCCGCGGGCAAAAGCTAGTTTATTTATAAAAGGCCTTCTGCTTAGGTCGTTCTTGCGAGTTCAGCTTCCAGTCTAACTGGATGCAGCTGTACACCTGTATAAAGCGACTGCCTGTCTGACCTCCATAACCCAGTTAATACGATATCCCTTGATAAGACTGGTTGTCAGACTTTCGAAGCACTGACTACTTAACCACAGTCAAAGATCTACAATTGACAACCAGGATCAACGGCCTAACTTACTTTTGCATAGGCTCGGGCCTCTGCCTCAAATAAAAAAATATAAATATAACACTTATTTTTAGTTGAAGCCCCCATTTCACTTCCCTGACAAGATGATTTGCAGTGATGGAAGAATGAAAGAATTCAAACTACACACGTCGAAGATTCCGTACAATTTTGAAAACAGCGCAGGTTTGGTGTACGAGGCAATTGAGGTTGCTAGATGTATAAGAGAAGGTGAGTCATCATCTTCATAATAGGGCAGTTAACTAAAAAAATCTAATATTATATTTTTTGGTAATCTATCTGACGGACTACGTCAGGAGACGTGTTTTTCTTTTTTCAAGTGAGCAAAGAATGAAGACGATACAGTGCTTTGAAAACTCGTGTGACGTCATATTCTAAGACATTTTGTATGACATTTTGTAATGATGTCACAAACCCTCACTCAAATCTTTGACGCGTTTTATCTTCGTAAATTTTTATTAATTTGAGAAAATAAAAAATACGTATCCAATATTTTTCGATAATCTAACAGACGGGCTAATTAGAATCATATTTTTTTTAAGTCAGTAAACATCCATATTCTCCTGCCCATTTCCTAATAATAATATATTTGGGGTCGGTGCGACTTGTTTTATTCTTCCATACTTCTCTATTACCATCCCCTTCTTTCTAGCCTCATCATCATTCACACAGTCCATCCGTCATATCTTTGGTTTTCCTACTCTTATAGCCATCTACATTCTTAATCAACAGGTGAGTATCTATCTTATTCAGGTTCGCATTTGACGAAGATTGCGATCAAAACATGATGTGCGCCGAGAACAGATATTATGTAAAAATTAAGTTTGAAGTTTATTTCATATTAAGGTGACTGTTGCGATGACGAGGTTAAAGCATGGAGGAAGAATACATACTTCTTCTTCTTCTTAAAACATTGGTATAAGGGCAGGAGAATGTGAACGTGTGTGTGTGTTGTGTGACAGTTTTTAGGGTTCCGTAATTTGGATGAATATACAAATGAGTAACGCCGACAAAGTGCTAAAGTAAAATATTGAACAAGATTTTAGGGTCCAGTACACATTAAAGTGGAGATGTTTTTTTTTCTCGCAAAGACTATTGTGTGGGATGACGTTGGGTAGGTCTTTAAAAATACTACGAGTTTGCTCAAACAGTTTTTCGATGAAGTGATTCGTTTGTGAAATATTAAGCTTTAAAGTGAAAATTTATGTTAGACTCAAGTGTGCCAACCTTAACCGCTTATAGCGGTTGTGTTTGGGTCGGTGAAAAAATTCATGGTAGTAGCTTATATAACGAAAAGAAATGAAAAATGATCACAGCTAAGTAGGCTTTACAAGTTTACAAGAAATAGTAGACCAACTTGTTAAATGTAGTTGTATGAAATACTTTCCTTTACAAAATGTATGGGAGCGCAGGTCTCAAAACTGTAAATGTAAGTTTGTTTTATTTTTACAATAAAAATCATCGTTCGGAGGCAGGTAGGCAGGGTGTTTAATCAGTTTAGTAAATTTACATATTTTGATGGGCAACTGCGGAACCCTACAATGTGCGTGGTCCGACATGCACTTGGTCGGTATTTTTTACAAAACCAGAAACTTTGAGTAAGCGTTGCGTTTTTGGCGATTCTTTTCCAAGAAACCAAAAAAGAAACACAAACCGTATCCCTGACTCTTGTTTCGCATATAATCTAATAAGCCAGTTACTCCAGGTTTACAATAATTTCTTGTATGTGTTTTTTTTCTAGGTCTAACAGAATCACAACGGATGACCCAAGCTGACAGTGTAGCGTTGGCCAGGCTGGAAACTGACATTCGAGCAATCTTGGGAGTGCGTTTTAATTGTTTAGGGGAGTCTCCCAAGTAACTCATCAAAGCACTATAACGGCCGACTAACAGCATTTCGGTATCGTTTTAGCATTTTGAGTTAGTTCTATATTAACATAACAAACGTTAATAATAATGTAACGCTTACTTGGGCACAAATTATACGGCTTTAGGCCAAAAATTGGTTCACAATTAGTTGTTTAATAGCTTTACAGGCGCATTATATTATTAGCATTATTGTGACCAAATAAGTTGTTGTTAAGTTGTTGTGGTGTCCGGTAGCGGATTTATGATTTTAATATCTATACTCAATATTATTATAAAGCTGAAGAGTTTGTTTGTTTGTTTGAACGCGATAAACTCAGGAACTACTGGTTGAAATGAAAAAAATCTTTTTGTGTTGGATAGTCCATTTATCGAAGAAGGCTTCAGGTTATATAACATCACGCTACAACCAATACGAGCGGAGAATAAATGAAAAATGTTGCAAAAACGGGAAACGATATTCCTTTTTGAGAGCTTCCGTTGCGTTCGCGAAATGGTTTAAGTTATGTCATTTAAGAAGGAATTGTCCCTCTTTATAAGTTCTAAGAAAAAGTCCGCGACAGCATGTCTATATTTTAAGATTGACTCACTGTAACCATCTTTTACTATTAAAATGTTAGGTTAAAAAGAATTAATTTTTCTATAACCCATATTTGTTATTTAATCCATATGGTATTAATCTATAAATAAATGTGTTTATTAGATCGTAAATTTAAAATAGAGTGTTTGTGCCCTCTACTTTAAATATATTATATAGTTTAAACAAATATCTTAGAAGATATCGCATTGTAAAAATATCCGTGCGACAAAATAATTACACGCGCGGCAGACATTCGTTTTGGCCGGCCGTTGCGTGTCGCGTCGCTATGTAGTGCTAGTCTAGAATCATGAAATATGATTTAAAAAATACTACAGGTTATTTACTAACATTAACTGATGTGATTTTAGAGTAAAAGAAATAAAATGTGGGTGGCGCTAGTTTCAGTGTTGTAGTCGCTTTAACAGTAAGCAGGCCTTTTTTTTTTTTGGTGGGTGTAAAATCATCGAATAACCCCTCCCGCTCTTGGGCAGAGCGAAAGGGAGTGTCAGACTTCTACTGACTAAAAACCACCCATGTTCCTTCTTCGCCCTCTATGTCGAGGTCGCGATAACCGGTGGACTACCCGCGGCCCCGACAGGCGTCGGCCCTTTCGGGCCCCTCCCATGTTGCTGACATCTCTTTGAGGCGCGCGTGGAACACGAACGCGCCGTCGACACGGCCTGTTTTCGTCGTGAGACGGACGGACGGCGAGTTAGGCAGTAAGCAGGCCTCACTTCCGCTCCGTCCCCATTTTGAAACGGGCTTATTCTCCGTTATTTACCACAAGCTATATTGCGTTGTCCCGGATTAGTTGTTCGATAGACAGGATTTATAGTAAATGAACGTTTCACTTCAATATGGGCTACAAACAATTTACTGACAAATAAAATTGAAATGCCTGTTTTTAATGTCAAAATAACAGCTTTTTACTGATTCATACGAAACTAAATTTACAAATTCCGTTAATAGGTACGGAAATTAACAAAAAACATTTTTGGCTATCCGTCTGTCTGATTGATCTTGCTAATCTCAGAAATGGCTGAACCGATTTCAACGGAACTGTTAACGAATAATCTGTAAAAATGTCTTAACACTTTTACAACTCTTTCTATCGATATATTATCTCAAAAACGGTGGTTTTTAGAAATAAAGGTGTTTGGTATTTTTTATAGATTATCTGAGCAAATTTTATGATAAAACTTACCGTTTAGCTGAAAATTGAGAAATACCCGTTTTTGTGACCTTTGACCTCGAATAACTTTTTTTTCTAGGTGTCTTTTTACATTTCAAATATAATGGTGTTTTGAACAATCCTACCAATTTTCAGCCGGTTGGGAATTAGTGTAACTTTACCCCTATTTTCTGATCTAATTTGACCCAGTGGTTGTGGAGGTTGGATATAATGCTCCCACTGCAGAAACTCAGGCCTCCTCACTAGGAGAGGGATGGAATCCAGCAGGCGGTGCTGGTTGGTATTTGTATCATGTCTTCGAATTTTTTGGTTCTAAGACATTGTTGATGTTTTCCTTCACTGTTTTGTGTAATTTATTTCATCACCACTGCGATGAAATAAATTACACAAAGTAATGCGCCTGCCTGAATTCAAACCCACGACTGTTCGTAAGTCGGTGCCGCCACCACTTGGCAACCACTGCTCTACCACTGGGCCACCGCTGCTTTAGATCCTATCCTTAGGGATAGGGATAGGATCCCTCCATTTTAAATACCCGTTTTCAGCTGCATCCGGTAAGACTGAAAGCCGACAGCAACATGGGAAAAAGTTAGTCAGATAATGATGCGGGCCAACTTGAGATTTGAACGATTCCCTAGTAGAATAAAAGGTGTCATCTTTAGAGCCGATATACATTTGATAAGATTATTATTTAATCCAATTAATAAACAAATTGTAATTCTCATTCATGGCAATGTTGTCAGTCCTGCTATCTGTGGGATGTTGAAACAATCATTACAGACTAATAGTATCGATGTGATAGAAAAGACTAGCGCCATCTATTGGCATGTTTGTGAACTAGAACATAGATATTTATGTTAGTACAAAATCCCAGGCTGGCCAACTTAATAACTTTAATAATATGCAGTAAATAAACAGTAACGTAATAGTATTTTATGTTTGAAACTTCAGGTAAAATTGAACCATCCACACGGAATGGCCATGATAATCACATCAATTTCCAATCGGTTTTAAAGGATTATCCCATAGGATCGAACAGATATATAGAACGGCATTTCACAGGAGTGATATAACACGACTGTAAAATAAATCTACATGTGATTGGATTCTTTTCGGATTCAATTACTTTTATCAAATTGATTTTTCTAGGTCTGATATGAAAACGTGACGTTACATCTGAGTGTGTATTTCCTTATGTTTAATAACACACTGCTTCGTTGGTTTAGTGATCGTAAGCCGGACTACTGAGCATCAGGTCATTGTTCGATTCCCGGGTCAGGCAGAGTTTTATTCAAAAACAGTCTGCCAATACTGATGCAATACCTAATAACAAACCATAACTAGAGATTTAGAACAAGCTATTTGGTATACACGGAGAATCTTTGTAATTTTAGTACACTGACTATATTGGTTGCAATTTTGTTGAAAAAAGCGTTTGACCTTAAGCGTCTCTAAATGTACCTGTGTTATCTTAAAAGCATGCAAGTTAGCTGACTGTTACTTATTAATAATGGGTAGGTACTCCTTCGCCTAACCCTTCGGGAATTAAATGCGTGATGTTATGCTATGTTATTATAACAGGGTAAGATTCTTATTTTGTTGATACAACAATACAAGTGGCGTTTTGTGGCAGGAAAACATTCCACCAAAATTGTGTTTACTTCAAATGTGGAATAGTAAAACCTACTTACATAATAATAAGTATCTACACTATCTAAGTTTCTCACAGAGAAAGCTGCAGTGCGCCTTTTACTGAAGTAGCACATTTCCTACTGCAATTTTGGACCAAAAACATACTCAAATAAAAATGAGATCATAAAAGGAGGCTGTATATATGTAGGATACCGCAATGAACACTGTAACCGCATTGTACAGTCACCTTCAAAATTGCATGGACATTTTAGTGTGCATTTTCCTGTGAACGTTTATAGTCAATAACTACATAGTTTACATTAGGTGGCGTCATTTCTCGCATCACACGATTTTTTTTCTGAATTGGCCATGACTTGATTTTTTTTTTTATTTTTTTTTACAAAATATAGACCATTTCAAGGAACTAATTTGCTTTGTTTATTTTTTTAGGGGTTGTACATTTTTTTAGGATTTTTTAAATTCGAGGTGCTCTCAATATCACTATGAGGCTGTATGTAGTGCGGTGTTGTGCCACAGACAAATTAAAAAAGGATACAATGTCAATCTAAATCCAGTGACATATCCTTGACAGTTGAGATTGATACAGTGATTCAAGAGGAAGGTTTATATGTATAATACATGCATAATATAGTAGAGAAAAACACCTGTGCGAAGCCGGGGCGGGTCGCTAGTAAATAATAAGTTCATTGATGACAAGAGATAAACCAATCTTATATAAATCAAAACAATGATATAGAATACTTACATTAGAGCCTTTGCTCCTCGTATTTCCGCTATATTGTGTTGAGTGGACAACATCATATACTCAACAATCATAGCATTGACCGTAGGTATGTTACGGGAATCCGCCTTAGTATAATTTAAAGAAGCCATTACAACAATTCACAATATTTCACAAAAACAAACTTCAACAAAGCTGGCTAAACATAACCTACAAAATGTTGACATTGACAGTCTCGCAACCGAATGTTTTTTTTTTTCAAGAATGATAGAATGACAAAGGAATGTTCTATTATGTTTTGTTGGAGGGTCTGAAAGGGCAAATGAAAGTCATTCGTTAAAACACCTATAACTTTTGAAATAGTATGTATTTTTCAAATCTGGTAACAGGCATGAATTCACCTAAGCTAACCCTCGAAATGGTTTTAAGACAGCGCTTGAAAAAAAAAATTAGGCATGTCCAATTGTCCATGCATTATTGCAGGTGACTGTACAATGTTGCGGCAGCAATAAATGAAACCGCATTCGAGTACATATTCCATTGAAAAACTGGAAGCACTTTGCAGATCGATATAAGGGATACTCTTTAGATAAGTTACCTATACTATTATACTAGTAGTAGTTAGATATCAATGAGAGTAAAGAAACAGAGACTGTGCACTATATTATCTCCCGCGCCGTTCGCGAATTTCCACTATGATTGGCTGCCGTGGGCGAAATCGGTCAGGAGGACTATATACATATTATATAGATAAGTTACAAAATCAGGCGGTATTTTGTGAAAGCCCATGTCATTAAATGTCATGCCATATATCTTGTTTTAAATCCGCGAATACGATCCAGGCCAGGGATGCAGCACCGCCCTTCCGGCTGTAAAAATATCTACATACCTACCTACATACACGAAAATCAATTATGATTAGCATTCCATGCACCTTGACCTACACTCAATAGTCTACTTTTTTAAGCACACTATTCAATCTGCATATTTTGCATGGTATTTAATTTAAAATACTCTGTATTAAACAAAATTACAAATAAAACGTATCTATACAAAGTAGACGTGATACGAGGTAAAGTTTTCTTGATTTCTCTTCGGTGTACAGTAATATAAAAGACTTTTTCTGCCCCCACGTTCAAGTAAATCTAATCATACACGTATGCCATTTATGTGGGTAGTAATACCCACAATTTAGTGACGAAATAACGACTTGCTTCACATAATACAAAACATGTCTCCACACATTATCCCAACTTATTAAAAGCTTGGTAATGAATTTTGAGAACATGCGACCAAAGTCACGTACACGAGATATTTGAGTCAAGGAGTCTGTAGCCGATATAATTCAGAACATTTCAATCATAATAATATATTACACTTAAGGTGGAAGCTCACATCTGGCCCGCGAAATTCTAATTTTCTTACGTTTTTGGCAATTTGCAGGCCAGTGCTTGGTTGTATGTTTATGAAAATTTGATTTGCGACTGTAAGACGTATGAAGTTACCGAATTATAACCATCAAAATTACTAACTACTAAAGAACGACGACTAAATTACTAAAGAATGACTTTTACATGCAAAAATCAATCTTGACATGAAAATGAACTTGGAGGGTTGTATTGATAATTTTGATGGTTATAATTCGGTAACTTCATACGTCTTACAGTCGCAAATCAAATTTTCATAAACATACAACCAAGCACTGGCCTGCAAATTGCCAAAAACGTAAGAAAATTAGAATTTCGCGGGCCAGATGTGAGCTTCCACCTTAATAGAAGAATAAAGGCTAATCGTATGATCGTTGTACGACTTAGGACAGGACCAGTTTAGTTTACGTTTTTATTTTTATTTGACTATACAGTCTCACAACTGGGCAAAGGCATACCTTATAGCCGTTCACCCTTCTCTCTGTTTCTTTTAGGGTTCCATACCCCAAAAGGATAAATCGGAACCCTTCCAGGATCATTCCTGTGTCTGTCTGTCTATCGGTCTGCCCTTACATCCCCGTATCTCCTAAACTACCGAGTCTAAAATATTGAAAAAAAAACAGAACTTGGTTCAACGTGCTAAAATAACGTGGAAAAACTCTCAATATTTCTAAAATAGTACGGAACCCTTCATGTGCAAATCCGACTTGCATTTGGCCACTTTTTTTATTGTCTCCGTACGCCGTCATAACTGTTAATAGGTAGCTGTTTGTTTTTCCTAAGTTTTGGCAGATTTGAGCAATGAATCTAAAATGATCAACATTTCTCGACCTGTCAGAGTCACTCATTACAATTGCAAACAAACCCTCTTCATCAGTCAAAAGGTTGTGCTTAGCCTGATAGACACAATCAGTCATAACTTCGTAAACGTTTAATAGAAGGAAAATTTCAGTAAAAACATTTCAATAGCTGTTGTAAATAAATTAGGGAATAGCCTCGAAACTAAATCTTTCGAAATAAATCCCAATAAATTCCTTACTCACCCCGTTCCAACGGAATTGGGGAATTTCCGATAAATCTTTCAAATAATACGATAGATTTACTAAAGGAAAGTGACGTTATCAATTAATCAAATGGTTGCTAAACAGAACATTGAAATAGCTAGGATTACAATGTCAAAGCGGCTTCGGGAACTCCTAAATACGGCAAAACTTTTCAATGCCGCGTCCCTTCCTAGGACCCAGATTGATGAATAGTTCAGTTGGAGTAAGCACGCTAATAATTCAGAACGTCGGAAAAGAGCCGACTTTTAAGCGACTTCCTACAAACATTACCCTTTCCTTACATTCCCGACATAAAATTAAAACATTGTTTACAATAACTAAACTTATACTGAGAGCACGGAGCTCATTATCATCACACAAGATTCCGTAAGTGGCAGTACAAGTTTAAAAAAAAGGTAGGTAGTAGTTATATGGAATCGGGCTGAGTTAAAAAAATATGATTCTAATTAGTCTGTCAGTTAGATTATCGAAAATTATTGGATACGTGTTTTTTGTTTTATCAAATTAATAAAAATTGACGACGATAAGACGCGTCAATGATCATGAGTTTGTGACGTCATTTGTAGGTAAAAAATGTTCTATCATGTGACATTTTAGATGGGTCCACGAGTTTTCGAAGCACTGTACCGTCTTCATTTTTCCGATCCCCTAAATGTTATGGATAACCAAAGAAAGCAACTTTCAACTGGAGTTCATGAGGTTTTTTGGAAGCCAGTTGTGATTTTTTGTTTGTTATAAGTACTAGGGATACTATTAGAATCGTAAGCTTCTGTTTTAAATCCCTCTCTAAAATATAGTCAACAACCTAACCGTGGTCCGTGCACCTTCAGCCAAGGTAATTTATCTTCCCTCCCAAAACGACAACTTCTTTGAAAAGACTATCTTTGTCAGAATGACGAAGCGTTCCTAATACCTAGTATAAAAGGTGCTTTGCCATGTTCCCCGTCAGCTAGACTTCATTCATTTCCTAGGGTGCTTTTAGAAAATAAAAACCAATCTGAGATGGATTTATGAGGGGACGGAATAAAATATTATTCTCGTTAGTTTCTACTTACAAAAATAAAAAGAATCAAACTCAAGTTTAACAGACTTAACAGTAGGGTTATTTGTAAGAAAAAAATAAAGAAACGCTACTGTTTCTCTCCAATTAATCCGAAAATTAAGCCCAGAAACAAATTTTACTTTGTTTAGTATTATAAAACATATATAAACATGAAAGTTTTTGAGGATCAATGGATGGATCTTTATTACTCTTTCACGCAAAAATTACGACTCTCTACTGGAAGAAGTTTACTTTGAAGTTAAAGCTTGCAGAATGAGAATTTATTAAGATATTGTGTTTAAAAAAAGAGTTAAAAAACTAAGAAACCTGACTGAAAAAACTGAAACTGTTATTTGTTTAAAGGATTTGTGACTTTGAATTTCTTTTAAACATATAATTGTCTTATATTTTTGTAATCTCCTATGACCCCCCAAACTCGCATTTTTTTTTAATTTTTAATGTAGCTAGTGACAGCCGCGCTATCAAGACGAATGTAACGACGTATATTTTATTTTAATCCCTCCATCCGTTTAGGAGTTATGTGAGAACAACGAAACAGACATACATACATACACGCCAAAAACACATAACCCTCCCAGTCGGGTAAGAGTTAACAAATAAAAGCCAAACCAATGATTTATTAGTAGGTGGCGTGCTGTGGTTTCTGCCTACCTCCATGGTAAAAGGGCGTGAGATTATGTATGTGCTTGAACATCGAAATCCAATTTCATTATGGAAAACAGCGTTTAATAAATTTATTTGCAGTGGTTTGATAAGATATTGCCAAATAGTTTTGCTATCCATAAAGCTAGGTACGTGACTAGTTCGAGAACTACAGGATTACGTGTCAAAATAAAGTTAGAACTAAAATCATAGCAAATAATTGGATGACAATAGTCTTCTTTAACGTAACATTTTTTTTGAAGGTATAATAAAATGATTAATTAATTCGAGATGTTAAGGTATTTATTTAGGAGCACTTTTACAACAAATCATTGTATCATTGAAAATTGGAAAGAAGTTGGACAGAATCATGGCCGTTGGAAGGAATGGAAGGAAGCGTTTGCCCAGCAGTGGGGCAATATGGGCTGACTATAATTTAATAATCTGACTCTGTAAATAATTTTGATGATGATAAACACCATAATGATGTAAAACATTACGCTTTTACTACTTTGTAAGAAAGCGATCAATTAGATTGATTAAATTATCTTTCAGATTCAATTATAATTGTAATCTTATTTACAAAACTAATTAATTTAACATTTTTCGTAATCAGATCTTTTACAAAGTCAATAGAAATACAGTCAATTTCCTAAACACGTAATCATCAAATAATAATACGAAGTTTCGAAAACTTTAATGGTAAGTTAACTCATTGCATGTCAAATAGAATGAAAAAGTTAAATTGTTCTATGACAATCGGAATGGGTCACGAAATGCGGGATTGGCTAGACAATTTAAACTGCTTTTGTTTGTCAGTTTTTGTTGCTTCTATTTTATTTTTCCGAAAATAAATAACCATTAATTCTGTTATTAGTAGGTATTAATCTACTAGGCGATAATACACAAAAATAAAATAAACGATAATTATATATGACCTGATAATTGACAATTATTAGCCCAATTTGAAGCATGAAAGAGAACAACACAAAATCGCTCGAATCTCGTTTTGCCCTACACTTTGTTCAAAACTACGTATATTTATAGAGACCGAGTCGTAGATTTAAAGGCTCATTTCTTCTCATAGATAAAAGGTATGTACGGCAGTGGAAAAACTATAGGCTGATTATGCTTATGCTTTTTCATAATTTTTGGTGTAAAAATTGCAATTATTTTTTCTAAATATGGCGATCATTGCTCGATTTTCATCTTAAACTTTCTTTTAAAGGTCGCGGTTTGCACGTACTGGTCTGATAAAATATGAGGCATCGATTCGAGAACAAGACAGTGGTCATAAAGGTTGAAACGTGTGAAGGTTTGATGTTAGATGGCACGGTATGACGGTACTGATAACTGAAGTGAGGACGTCATTGCTACGCCGTAGCCGTCGTAGCACCTCTGCTACGGTTGTCACTGTTTTGTCTTGCACGCGTTTTACATATTATTATATTCTTCTTTATTTTATTTTTGGTTTGTATGGGCTTAGTAAAATACATTAACCTTCTTCTGAAACATAATAATAATAACAATAATAATATTCCACAACTGTCACACGACGCCATCTAGTCCCAAGCTAAGCAGAGCTTGTGTTATGGGTACTAGACAACTGATAAACATACTTATATATTTCTAAATACATACATATTATAGATAAATTACACCCAGACACAGAACAAATGATCGTGCTCATCACACAAACATTTGTCCTGGGTGGGAATAGAACCCACGACCTCCGGCATAGCAGTTAGGGTCACTAACCACTAGACCAACAGGCCAGTCAAACAGTCAGGTAGAAAGGAGAATCACCGCAATCTACCTCACCATTTCACAATTACGTTGGGGTCAACTACTATACTAACCGGATGTAGCTAAATCCCAGTATTTTACATGGAGCAACGATGTGAACGCCACATAGGCAGTGGTTCTAAAGAGTGAAAAAGTACCCTTAACGCAAACGAAGGGCACTTACTCTCCTCACCACTGCGATATTTTTTTTTGTTCTATACTATACCTGGGAACCCCCTAGTTACGGAGATATTGGGGGACAAAGGTCCAAATTTTGCACAGCTGTTTTTGTAAATACTTATTTAAATTAAATTATAACTTTACTTAAATTACCTCCATGACCCGTTTGTAATTTCTTTTTGTTTAAAAAAAAGTCGTTTCCCAGCATTTTTGCGAAGGGTTACTTAGTTTCATGTACAGAATGCTTGGTTGACGTATGCGTGAAGGGTTAATTTACAGCCTGTATGTAAGCCAGAGAGAACCCAGCAACTGGGCAACACATAAGAGTCAATTAATAATATTCAGGTGTTTGTGAATCGGGATCAACGACAGCGGTTTTGTGTTAAGAGTAAGTAGTTTTAATTACAAAAAGGCTACTCACCTAAATGTTGTCTAGATTTCTTGTATAAAAAGTGTTAATGGAAGGCTAAGGTCGGCGTGGGTTCAGGCTTCAGATGTTTTGCAATATAATGAATGTTTTGTGTTCGGGTCGTGGATTAAAACGATTAATCAACCCAATGATTCGACACTTCTCTCTGATTGCGACCACAGCGTGTGGTTTAAGAGATTCGGATACTGGGTTAAATCGGTAATCCTATCAGGATAACGGATTTTGTTCGAAAGAGTTACCGCGGCCCTGGAACGCAAAGGCCATAAGAAGAAACACTTCTATACTCCGCCCAAAGGCATTTGATGGTTTCCCATCCTTAAAAAAGTGTAACTGGGTAATTTTCAAGGCCTTTTTTACTACCAGATAATGTTTTTAGTTTTTATTTATTTATTTATATTATTTTATTTTACTATTTATGTACACACAGTAGACAACACAGGAAAGTTTCAATCAATTCAATTTCATTACATTTCAATTTTTTATTTTTTTTCTGAGGAGCTCGTGGCTAAATAATACCTGCCGTTCGATTTGATCATTAGGTTTAGTCAGTAGATCTTTAACAGTAGCTTTTTTTTTAAAACTTTGCCCCAACTAGGAATTTCTCCTGTATCGTGGGTGCGTCCACAAACATTTAAACTCACATACACAAATACCCAAATACCCAGACCCGGAACAACTATCTGTAGGTCATACAAATATTTGTTTGTTTGATTTTTGTACATCTTTTTCGTTACAGGTAAAAATAAAGGTAAAAGGGAAAAAGGGGGGGGGGGTAAGGTATAAGGTTTTGGTAAAATAGGGAAATTCACCAAAAGAACTAATTAGTCCGTCAGATAGATTTCCAAAAAATAATGGACACGTATTTTTTCTTTTTTCACGTTAACAAAAGATGAAGACGATTCAGTGCTTCGAAAAGTCGTGTCAAGTCCTTGACGTCGCAAGGTTAGTACTTCTTTACACGTTTTATTTACGTATTTTTTTATTATTTTGATAAACAAAAAACACGTATCCAATATTTTTCGATAATCTAACAGACGAATTCGATTTTTTTGGTGAAGTACCCTATTGTGATAATCAATCTTATCAAAGGGTACTTTACTCCAGTTGGAACTGGGTATGATGATCAGATAGGCAGCAGCTCCTCCTCATATACTGGCATTCAGTCGTATCCTGTTAAACTGGATGCCAACCCCAACATGGTTGGGGAAGGGCTAGCCAGATGATTTTGATGTTATCAGTATCAACTAAGGCCGTAAAGACAGGCAGAAAGCTATCAATGCAGACAAAAGACAGCCGTGACCAACGCCTCAACGCACTTTCCGAGGCACGGAGGAATCTCGTTATGAAATGTGTGGTCAGCCATCCACAGACCAACCTAAGCAAGCGTGACTTAACCTAAATATTGATCCGGGAGGCTGTTTATATGTAGCTGTGAGCTCGTTACCGATCTTTTGGTTTTAATATTAGTTTAAGCAAAAGTTACTTTACTCTTTTTTAGCTTCTAAATTATATAACAGCTTACACAAATCAATTAATATACACACTTTAAACCAATTCAACCTAAAAAGAAAAGTTACTAATTACTTGCTAAATTTGACATACGAAGACACTGAAGCTTGCATTACATAACACATTACCTTCTATTACAGCTCTACATAAGATCCCCACACACATTCACACAAATTTACACCTCCACACAAACGCGCAAACGTACAAACATACACACACACACACCCACACGCAGAGATATATACGACATCTAAACATTTCGGTACCTAGTAGATAACCCTTCTATATTTTTTTTTTTAAATATTATTATATCTTTGCTACGTATTTTTGTTTAACCACTGCTTTTCACTGTAATGGCTGACAAGACCCCAAGAAGGAACCACTGGCTCTGCAGGCACACGCTTTGCCTAGTTTCGGGGTCAGGGATACTTATACATAATAATATTTGCCAAATTAAAGCCCAAGCTCCAGTACGCAATTAAACTAGAAATTGTAACCCAATGTTTAATTTATTTTAAGTCACTAGATAGATGTACATATTAGAATAAGACAAAATTATAAGGGTTGTGAATAAAACATTATTATTTATTTATAAATATATATATTATTATTTTGTTTCTAGCAAAATTAATTACCATCATTTCATTGGCAGCCTCATTCCTCCTTTCTTTTTGTGGTATGATACCCTGGCATGCGCAAATGTCACCCAGGTCTTTACCATAAGCTGCTGTATGTCCTTCACTCTGTCTAGCCGTTTGTTTTAAATGCTTGAGTATATTTTCATACCAATGAAATGTGAACACATTTTATTGCTACAGTTCAATGATTTATGGAATGTAAAAAAAATGTTGTTCCATGATTTTCACTGTACGGTGTTCCTAATCCATGAAATGCGGAGTAATTAATTATACGCTTCGCTTTTCGCTAATGTTCACAGATGTTTAAGGAGAATATTCTATTTAAATTATGTTTGCAAACTAACATATTCTGTTTAAAAAAAAATAGCCGTCTATTTTACAAATTGTTTAATTACTTTTGAGATATCATGTAGATATGAAGATAATTATCATCTATACTCCAGCATTGCACAAAAGTTTTAAGTAGTACCTAGGTACACTTATTTTCTTTTATTTATATAATACGTCAATAAACCGTGAGGACGAATTAAGAAGTTGATTTGGTAGAATTATTAAATATTTCTAGGAACGATGCATGATTGTTACACTGCTAGACTCTCAAGGTAGGTACATAGAGCTCATGATTTCTTGTTGCTCGTATTTAAATGTTACCTTATTATTAGGTATTTGCTATAAGAGTTGATGATGGTTTGAATTCCGGCAAGCTCTTCGTTTTTAAATGGGGGAGAAAAAGATCGTGAAGACATAGCAGCCAATGTGAAAAAGCTGTACAATGCGTTAGGTTACGATCACTGCTTTTTACAATTACAGTACAACTTTGTACAATATTCATTAAGAAACAAAAACCAAACTAAGTAAATAAAACAAAATGTTAACTAAGTTTGTTTCGGCTAAAATTGCACGTTTGCATGATACAATACAAAGTTTTAAATTGCACTCGATCCGAGTGTACTTTTAAAACTTTCAAGCTCAGTTGCTCCTTGAAATGACTCTTTCGGAACTCCTTTTTGATATACTATTGTTTGTAGGAACAATAATGTTAAAATATGATTCTAAAAATATGTTTATTTTAGAAATCCAACCCAGGATAAACATGAAATAAGAAACAATATGGAAACTAATGGGCGACAATATTACAAGTTTGTAATGTACCTCCTGCACTAAATGTTTTATTCGTTATGTCTTTTTTTCATAAAAGAGTTTGAATAAAGAAAGTTTTATCAATAAGAACACATTTTTAGTTTGCGGTTCGAAATATCGAAGCTCGTATTGTTTAAACATGTATTAGAGAATTCCTCAGCCGAAAGGGCAGAAATATCGCATGTTCGTGGTGACGCAGCGAGTGGAGCTCCAATATGACAGACGTCTATCCCGTCCCGTCTAAACCTGTAGTTATACTTCAGTCAGTTTGTTTTTATAACTGTGTTGGTTTTGTGATGTGCTATTTCAAAATAAATAGTTCGACGTTACTTTGTCGTTTCATTTAAAAAAAATTATATCGCTTCTGATCCATACGACATGTTCCTCCATTTGTCATGGTTCTCTATTTGTCTAAGGTAGATGATGAATCTGGTCAACATTACCTCTTACCCAAGTTTTATTATTCGTCTTCTTTTATACTTCTCTGTTACTCGTCATCTCAGCAGTCACGTGCTTTCTAGCCGTATCTTTCTTCACAAAATCCATCCATCGTTTCTTTTGTCTTCCTCTACTCTAATCTCCATCTACAATTATACTGACACCACATTTCATAATGTCTCCACATCACAAACTTTGTTCTACTTTGACAACCAAAGCCTCCAAACCAAACCTCTTCAATAGTCTTGTTAAACTAGACCAAACTAACACCCAGTTTTTTGAGAACAAAACTCTAAGGTATTTGATCTGAACAGAAAAAAAACTGTTTGCATACCTAATTTGCGTGGGCCAGAAATGAGAGCACGTACAAAAGCGGTGGAAAAATATTCGCCGATAAATTGAATAAACAATGCGAAGGTCGATTCCCTTTGCACAGGATCAAGTGAAAATATTTGATGGATTCGACTTTTTAATTGAGTGATTTATTTTTTTATTCAATCAGCACTGAGGCATTCATACACACACACCGAAGTATATTTTAGATTTAAAAAAACATATTTCTTCACACGTTGTTAGGGGGCAGCACATTGCCATTAAGAGAATGCAAAAAAAAAATATACGTCCAGATGTAAAATCCAATAACAACGTCCAACGTGGGGATTTAACCCTAGACTTTGTGTTTAGGAAAATCGCTGGCAATCACGAGACCACCATTCACCATGGTTTGTATTTAAAAGGCTTCATAAATCATTAACGTAACCCTGAAAATAAAGATGTCTCCCAACACATTCTCTATAATAACATTGTGGAATGTTTGTCAAAATTAAGCCGCAAAATTAACGCCACTCCCTAAAATGACACTTCACGTTCCCACGTTGTTCAACATAATAGGAAAGGCCTATAAAAGCAATTTACTTGCAAGTGGCTACGGAGGCGTTTTTACGTACAAACGGTAAAATTGTTAAGTGCACAAGCAAGAGCGGTCAAATAGAACTATATCTTTTTAGAGTGAGCTTTTTTTGTGTGAAGAGTAGAGGAAGACTAAGAAACCATGGATGGACTAGTGAATGCTGAGATGATGAATGATAGGGAAATAAGAAAAAACTAGACATATTATGTTGCGTCGAATCCTAATAATTTAGAATAAGGACGGACATTATGATAGGTATCAAGATGGTAGCGAGGCCGACTAATCGGGTTATCATAATAATATCGTTCAATAATGTTTCGTAACTGCGCACTGTAGCAACAGTGCGTCATAATTCTTTAGGTGTTTAATAGATATTTTCAGGTCGGACACTGTTGGTAAACAATTAGTGAAATTTTCACAAAACCTCGCTAATAACTGTGAAGTACCTACAAGAGTCGAGTACATTTTTGTAGGTATCTTATCATCTTTGTAGTATCTTGTTCTACACAGAGAAGTGTAGAACAAATGCTGGCGAGCGAGCACCTCTCCGCCGATTACTAGAAACTTACAACACGCATTTCATAAAAATCGATATTTTTGCACATAATCAGATCCAATTTAAAGAAATGGCTATAGAATTACTGGCTAGTCATCCTTAACCATGACTGCTTCATGTTGGTGTGGGGTTGTGGTCTAATTGGTCTCTGACTAAGTCCGGTGTAATTTTTCAGGTTTTATTTTTAATTTCTTACTGTCCCTTTCTGTATGCGTCCGTTTCCTTATCTCTTTCTTTAAACCGACATGATTTCGTGGACAATAGTGTGGGTTATGCGTTTGTTTACTGTTTTGTATATACTTTAGATTAATATTGTAATGTGTAACTGTTTTTTGTCCCAAATAAATAAAATAAAATAAAATAAAAGTACCTACTTCCATTCACAAGGTCAGCGCGGCCGCGTCGGCGGCATAATTGCTATTGTAATGTCGACCGTATGCCGAGGGCGTAAAGTAACTTCTTCCTTGTTGAATTTTCTCAAAGTTCTTTTGTGTGTTTGGGTATAAAAGGACCGACAGAGGTCGGAGCGAGCTAGTCGCGCCGCCGCGGGCCGTCGTTGCGGAATCCCGTTTCAAGCCCCCCGACCCTTACCAGAGCCAGCCCGCGATGCCGAGCCAGTAGTTTTAAACCAGCCCCTAAATAATATCACTCAGATCCAGCCTGTCCCCTTGCTGCCCTCCCCCAATGACGTCCAAAGCCGAGGACCGCACCCCACAGTGCCCGGGGGTGCCCGTAGCGATTTGTCACTTAATTTATAAGTTATTAGCCCCTGGCTGGAGGCCTTAAACCCAAAGCATCTACAGGGATTTGCCCGGTTAAGCAGAAGACAGTCTCCTAGACTGAACTGCGAGATGCTATATCGAATAAAAAAAAACGGAGCGAGTTAGTCTACTTTAAGCGAGACAACGAAAGGTTCGAAGAGATATCTAGTGCGATAAAGTGTTCATTAGTGTTGAAGTGATTGTGTATAAGTGTTTTGTGAGTAATAAAGTTATTTCGTGTGTTTAATTGGTAGTGTTTTTAATTATCCCATACCCAGCTTGTAACAATATTTTACTATTCTAAGCTGGCTACCTATCTCATTCGTCGACGATACTCCAAAGAGGTTGACGCCTTATAACGAGATGACTCGCGGTTAAATATTAGCACAAAGGCGCTGCCTTCGGCCCTTCGTTCGCCGAGGTTTGTTCACAGCTTAAGTACTTCGATTCGAGAAGGAACGTTAGCAAACAATGAACCATGGGGATTTGTATGCGGTCGTTGGCATACTGCTGATAAGAACACCAATTGTTTTTTATTTTTTATTTTTGGTAAGATTGCCAACTCGATTGTTTGGTTTCAGATTTATTTCTTAGATGAAAAAGGCTTTGTTTTTTAATGGTGACCGTGCAGGTTATCGAACCTCATCTTTTCGCTACTACAGTCTAAATCTGAGTCAGTCATTCGAGACGAGGAAGATACGACTATAACAGAGGAATCTCTAGGCGAATGGTAAAACTACGAATATGATGTGTATTATTTTTCTGATTACTTGAGCTATCTGGAAAGATGACTAACGGTGTATAGTGCGAAATTAATTTAAAGATGCAGACACTTTTATATGAACACTGGCATTTGAACAGAGGTTGAGCTTAATAATTGACCACGTTCGAAAAATTATTAAACTCAACCTTATCTATCACTCCCTAGACACTTTGCACAAAGAGCTTAGCTGAGACTAAGGAAGTTACATAATTGAATTGGAATTGAGTTTCCACTATATTTGAACCTGACCCCGTTGTACTTCTTATTCATTGCAAGAGAATAATAACTTTCGATGTTTACGACCATCATCGTCTGGCCTTGCCCCGTGTTACTTGTGGTCAACACGTTTTTTTCATCTTTTCTCCCATGTTGTTATGCTACGTTTTCTATAAGTTAATGGCCTTGGAACTTAAATATAGCTAACCATCATCAGCCTATACAGGGTGTAAATTAACCTTTCACACATACGTCAACCAAGCATTGTGTACATAAAACTAAGCACCCCTAAGAAAAATTTTTGCTGGGAAACGACTTCATTTTTTGGGGTCAGAAAACACATTTTACGGTAAAACTCAATGTTACACATTGTGTTGTGTTGAAACATTGTGCTATTGGGTGCTTTGAATATTAAAGGGGCTATGGAAGTAATTTAAGTTAAGTTATAACCTGAAAAACTGGTATTTACAAAAACAGCTGTGCAAAATTTGGAAGTTTGCCCCCAATATCTCCGTAACTAGGGGGTTTGGACTAGAACCAAAAAATGATCGCAGTGGTGGGGAGAACAAGTGCCTTTCGTTTGCGTTAAGGGTACTTTTACACCTTTATTGTTCTCACTGCAGGGACTCAGGCCTCCTCTCTAGGAAAGGGATGGGCTATAATCCACCACGCGGGCCCAGTGTGGGATGTTAGATGTCACATGTCTTCGATTTTTTTGGTTTTAAGACATGCCAATTTCCTTACGATGTTTCCTACATTTAATAAAACAAACTTTCCAAAAAAAAAAAAAATTGTGTGCGATATATTATTTCTTTCCTTAAAGTCTGGAACAATGATATTTAACAAATTAAGGCCTTCAATAAGAATCCTGTTTGTATCCATTTAAAAACTAAACGCACGTCAAACGTAACATTAACGCATATTAGCGCGTTAAGCAGAGTGTTAATGATATGGTTGATGGCTAATGACGTACTGGTTTAACTCATGGTTGGATCCCTTTGACGTGGCTGTCGAGATCTGAGTTCTGTGGAGATGTGCTTATGGCTATGTGACTGTGATATGTCCAAATGGTCAGTGTTTCTTGAGGTGTTATGAACTGCATTCGCATAGTATCAATCGTTAGGTAGTTATCGCCTAACAGGGTAAAGTGCGGCGGTGTGCGTCGCTGCGTGCTTTCGTGCTCGCAGTGTTCGTCGTTGCGGGCATTCGGAGGCATGTGGTTCGGCGTGGTGGCTTTCGGAATGACGTATTGCACTCGTAGTTTTGTTTTATGAATTGTTCTTATGACATTCAAAAGTGCCAGTAATGGTTTAATTGAAATAAATGCTTTGAGTTTGAGTTTGAGTGGATGATAAAACAGTGTTGCGCTGACCCCAAGTATTGTAACACAAGGGCAAGAAATTGGTACACGGCTGTAAATATGGGTGGTTTTTAGTTAGTAGAAGTCTGACACTCCCTTACGCTCCGTCCAGAACAGAAGGAGTCATTTGATGATGTTCCATACACTAAAAACAAAAACGATTAAGAAATTGATGACAAAACTGTGTAAATAGGTACGAATTGAATGACAAGAAAAAGGGCGAAATTTTAAAGAAAAGTTGAGTTGTTTTACTTTTCTAGTGTGGTAAACCTTGGGGGACATGACAGTGAGAATAACGGCAATACACCGACTAAAAATGGGAATCTAATTAAGATTGAAAGAAAAAAAAGCCCTGATAAAAAGTAGTCTGATACAGGTAGACGATGATTCCTTTTATATCTAGCGAAGGTAGTTCCAACTATTTCGGTTACATCGTTGTCAAGTTCGATACGGTGGAGGTACGAAATAATCGTCTCAACACTGATTACAACCACCTATTTATTCACTTCCGATAGCAAATTAACAAAATCTCAAATAATCAAGCCAATAGAAATGGATTTAGTACGGAAACGCGGTAAGTTCGATACAGGCGGGCATAACTACCGTTAGCGCTCGTGTCTCACCAAAAAGTAACGTCCCTCAAGTCAAATGCGTGCAATGTCAACGACAACCGACCACTGACAATTGACATCTGACATCTGACATCTGTCACCTGATAGCTGTTAAACCAGACCTGCCATGCTCTGTATCGACCTCACCCAAGCACATTGCTTGACGTTTCCGACGAACGATGGTAGATGGCGTTGTTCTAAATTAACAATAATCAGTAACAATTCTAATTTAGTGTGCCTCGGTGTTGATTCTGCGACATATATTTAATTTAAAGTGTGGTAACACAAAGTACAGAGGCGGACTTAATAACCCCGTTGGCGAAAAAGCGCGGGAAACTTCTAACTTGGTGGACGCGTCCTTTTTGATCTTTCATAAAAAATATTTTTAATTATATAATAGTATCAGTAATCGTAGTTTTAGTGTCGTAGTTTCTTTATATTTAATCTTAATTTAGTTGTGTAGGTATATTCTTCGGTAGGGGTAAGTTTTTTTACTAATATAGATAGGTGGTGACAATGAATGATCCGCCTGATCCGGGGGGCTTTGTCCCCCCGGTAGGCAGCTATATAACCATTTCAAATGAATCGGGTATGGATACCGATGGGTCGTCTACGACCAAATCTTTAAAAAGAACTCGCGTGCATGTCTGTAAGCACTGTAATAAACGTCGTCGTACCCGCAAAGGCCATGGATCCGAATCTTCGGGTTGTGGTTGTGTAGTAGACTCCACCATAAGCGCGGAACAAATATCTTCTATAGTTACTACCTCTACCATAAACGCACCCACCAACTTAGTACCGATTACTCCAGCGCCTTCAGTTCCCGCTCAAATTGGGCGTAAAGTTTACGAAAAGTCGGACATCGCGCCATTTATAATTCACGTTTCTAAAAGTTCTATTTCGGAAAATGATGGAACCACACTGCATCCCATCACATTTGGGAAGTTTTTAAAAATAAATGCCTTCCATAACATTATTAATGGCAGTGTCAAAAAAATCGGGCGTAATAGAATTAGTATTTCATTTTCCAATTTCTTGGACGCAAATTCGTTTATTAATAGTAGTAGTCTTGCGAAATATGATTATAAAGCTTACATACCCACTTATAATGTAACCAGAATGGGCTTAGTGCGTGGAGTTCCTGCGGAATGGTCTCCGGAGGAAATCATTGAGAATATTTCTGTACCAATTGGCTGCGGGCCCATTTTAAAGGTGAGGCGCCTTAATTTTAAAACTGTCGTGGATGGCAGTACCATATGGAAACCTTCCCAATCGATTGTGGTTACTTTCGATGGACAGATTTTACCAAAAAGAATTTTTATGTGTTATAATGCATTACCTGTAGAATTGTATATTTTCCCCACAGTTCAGTGCTTCAACTGCTGTCGTTTTGGGCACACAAAACTCCAGTGTAGGTCGAAGCCTAAATGTTATAAATGTGGTCAAGGACATACTGGGGATAGTTGTGAAACTGCCCCAGAAAATGCATCTTGCTGTCTTTGTTCTGGGTACCATTTTGCAACAAATAGGTCTTGCCCAGAATTTTCTAGGCAAAAATTAATTAAAACATATATGGCACAAAGCGCTGTATCATATGCTGAAGCAGCAAAAATACATCCTCCAATATCAAAATCTTACGCAGACACACTCATGGCTCCACCATCCAAAAACTTGCATGATACTCCATCAACGTCTTTACCTAATAAAACGTCACCAAGTTATAAAAAGACTGTCTTCTTCAAACCACGTTCCCCTCCTAAATCTGTACCAGGATATAATAAAGAAGCTCACAATGCTATTATTAAAGATTTTAATATTCCTCAACCATCAGATGGTTGTGCTTTTTCCAATAATAACAATATTTCAGATAAAGATGTAAATTTTTCTATAAATGATTTTCTTTCTGCATTACACAGTCTTCTCTCTCAGTTCAACATTTCACCGTCCAACGTTGCCTCTTCTTTTAATGTACCTCAATTCATTCATAATGGACCACACATCCAAAATAATCCAGTGGAACTGCCGCAGTCTAATAAACAAAAAGAGTGATATTATATATTTGTTAAATAAATTTGAACCTATTGTCTTTGCTTTAGCAGAGACATGGCTCAAAGCTCATCATATTTTTAAAATCAATGGTTATTTAACCATTAGAGAGGATAGATCTGATGGGTATGGTGGAGTAGCTATACTTATTAAGAATTCTATCCCTTTTTCCATAATTACATTACCACCTCATAATGAGGAAATTTCAATTGTAGCTATAAAAGTGTATAATACTTGTTTTGTCTCTATATACATTCCTCACCCTTCTTCTTCTGTACTTCAAGAGATGAATAATCTCCTTTCTTCTCTACCAAAACCATTCTTAATACTGGGGGACTTTAATTGCCATCACCAATCATGGGGTTGTTCAATTTCGAATAGTTATGGGGATGAATTACTCGATATAATAGATGTTCATAACTTATGCATCTTGAATTCAGGAGCACCCACTCGACGTTCTGATCCTAACCAAAACCAAAGCGCAATTGACCTTACTATCTGTTCTCCTAACCTTGCGTCTTCCCTAACTTGGTACACTCTGTCCTCTACCTTTGGTAGTGACCATTTTCCAATAGTCATCTCTTATCCTCTTTGTAAACCAAATGCACCAATTAGGAGATCAAATCTAAAACATAAATTACCCCATGGTAATAGTAGTGACTGGGACAAATTTAAGGACATTGTTGACAGAAAGCTTTGTTCTTTGCCAGTTATTTCTGATGGTGATGAAAACAGTTGTGCTGAAGCTTTAGCACGCTTATTAATTGCAGCGGCGGATGAGGTTTTTCCTGTAAAAAAGAATAATATTAGTTCAATTCCGTCGCCTCCCTGGTGGGATTCAGAGTGCACAGAAATGATTAAGAAACGTAAAAAGGCTGAATATAATTATAACGTTGAAATGTCAGATATTAACTTTGAAATTCTTACTAGCATAATTTTAGAAACCCGCAAACTATTTAAAAAGAAAAAATTTGAATCTTGGCGTAACTTTTGTTTAACTATTTCACCGAATACTCACCCTACGATTGTCTGGCGCAACATTCGTAGATTTAGATCCATCTATAATAACCATTCTCCTATCCCTGATTCGTTAGCCAGCGAATTTTTAAATAAATTAGCTCCTCCATGGGTTCCCGAGGCTAACCTAGCTTTCATACCCAATACCCAAAATATTCATTCGTCGCTAGATCGTCCCTTCACTCTCACTGAATTGAAGGTTGTTATTAGTAAAACGCAGGATTCAGCCCCAGGCATTGATGGCATACCATATTCCTTCTTTTCTCATTTAAATGACGACGTTCTCAATTACTACCTAAAGCTCATTAATTCTATTATGGTTACAGGAAACGTTCCTGTAGAATGGAAACGTCAAATGGTGTTGCCATTCCTTAAACCAAATAAAACTCCTTCTGATGTTTCTTCATACCGTCCCATTGTTTTGTCGTCAATTCTGATAAAATTAGCAGAACACTTAATTAAAAATCGCCCAGAATGGTTTGTTGAAAGTAAAGGTCTCCTGGCAGAATCACAATATGGCTTTAGAAAAGGTAGAAGTACCAGTGACTGTTTAAGCATTTTAACATCGGATATTCGGATTTCATTTTCTAATAATCAATCCACAGTCGCGGTTTTCCTTGACATTAATTCAGCTTATGATAATGTTGTATTATCAGTTTTACAAAATAAATTAAAAGCCTTACAAGTTCCAATGAACTTGTTGAATTTCATCATTAATATCCTGACTGAACGCTCTGTTAACATGATAATAGGGGATCGTGAGGTATCGCATACTGTATGGAGAGGTCTCCCACAAGGTTCTGTGCTCAGCCCCCTTTTATACAATATTTACACTTTTGATTTAGACTCGTCCTTGCCTAATCCTGTGAAAGTTCTTCAATATGCCGATGATTTATTATTATATGCTACAAGTCAGTCTATTGAGCAAGCTAGTTGTTCTATTAATTCTGCTCTAGGTGCTTTGGATTCATGGTTACATGTAAACGGTTTGGAGTTATCAACATCTAAAAGCGCGGCTGTTTTCTTCACCCGGAAGAGAAACATTCCCAGAGTTAATCTTTACTACAAAGATACACCTATTCCAGTCAAAGACAATTTCCGATATTTGGGTGTAATTTTAGACTCTAAATTAAGCAGTGTTCCCCATTGCGATTTTATTGTTAGTAAATGCGAAAATCATTTAAACATGCTTAGATGTTTGTCAGGTGTGTGGTGGGGTGCACATCCTTTTTCTTTAAAATTAATATACAATGCTATAATTAGAAGCACATTAGATTATGGGTTATTTATTCTTGAACCGGGCAGTGTTACGGCTTTTAAAAAATTGGACCGTGTCCAGTCTAAAGCATTACGAATTATTGCGGGTGCTATGAAGTCGAGTCCCATAAATGCCTTACAGGTTGAATGCGGGGAAGCTCCTTTATATCTTAGAAGACAGTTCCTTTCTGATAATTACTTGTTCAGAATTATTCAGTTCTCAACTCATCCTCTCATTTCTAAACTGAACACTTTAGTGTCGCTGATTGATTCTTCAGATTACTGGTCCCATAAACCTGCTCCTTGTTTGGTTATAAGCTATAAAAAATACCTTTCTCTATCTTCTCCAATTCACCGTTCAAACAAACTTCCCATATTTAGCAATAGTTATGACAGTTTACATTTCAATCCCATAATAAAATTTCACTGTACTAGTAAATCTGACCCCGTTTGTCATCTAAGTTTCAACAATTTTCTATCCGAACACTCGGAATATCACCACATTTTTACGGATGCTTCCAAGCGTTCTCCGACGGGTTGTGTCGGAATTGGCACGTACCACTCACAATACAACATTGTTCAAAAAATTAAACTTCCTCCGGAGACTTCCGTGTTCACAGGAGAATGTTTTGGTATTTTAAAAGCTATTGAATATAGTCGGGTTTTTAAGCTTAAGAACGTTATAATTTTTTCAGATTGTCAAAGTGCTCTTCTAGCCATCAACAAATCTCCACTGATACATAAATCCCAGTCTCCGATAATTTCTTTGATAAGAGAATTTGCGTACAGAACTTTAACTGAAGGTAATGCCTTGCATTTCGCGTGGGTTCCAGCCCATGCTGGAATCGAGGGCAATGAAGTGGCGAATTCTCTCGCTGGTGAAGCGGTGCAGTGTGGGGACATTGTTCCATACATAAATTTCAACTATGATATTGTGAACTTACCTAAAACTTTTCTCTTGGACACCTGGAAGCAGGCCTGGGAAATCAGTAGTAGACAAAAGGGTCGGTATTTTTCTTTCATCCACCCCAATGTTTCTGAAAAACCGTGGTTTGGCAGGGCTAAGTTTGGCAAGATGGAGACCTCCGTTCTCATACGAATGAGAATTGGTCACGTCTGCTCTCCTGCTCATCTTGCCAAACTTAAAATTATAAGTGATCCCAGTTGTTCCTGTGGCACAGATGTGGGCGACATGAACCACATTCTTTTCTCCTGTCCCCTGTATGACCGTTCATCCTTTTTCAGTGATCTATTATCTCTCCGTATTCCTTTTCCTACTTCAGTTCTTTCTTTATTATGTACAAATAGTTTACCTGTATATAAATGTATAGCTTCATTCATCTCCATTAATAATATTAAATTGTAATATATTTTTGAATCTCATCATACATTTTCAATATAGTTAGTAATATTACTGATCCTAAATCCCAAATTCCGTTTTAAATAATGAATAATTTTAATAAATTCCAGTTTCCCTACCTTTGTCTCCTACAATAAATTAAATAACCTGACATTGGCTAAATGCACAAACCGTGCGAAGCCAGGAAAAAAAAAAAAAAAAAAAAAAAAAAAAAAAAACCCCGTTGGCATTTCCCACCAGCCAACCTATGGGTGATGCAGAACAAACAGTCCCTTTCTAATTATTCACCCAAACAAAATTAATTTTGAACTGAGAGACCAACATTATACAGTTAAAAACAACTTAAAAGCTTATCACAATAAAACCATTCAATTTTTATTTGGACTGAATAAAAGTAAATAAAGTAGGTGAACGCCCACGGTAACTTCGGGCGGAAACCTGAGTCGTGAAAGCTTTGAATTTTTATTTATTAAACCTACTACGCCCGAAATCCATACCGGTTGTTTACTTTAATAAATGTTTTTTTTCATACGGGATTATAAGAAACACGTAAAGCATACATAAGTAGCTTTAACAGGGTGGAAGCGTACAACTTCCTGAGGGCATAGTGGCAATCGCTTGTGAAAAGTTGCATCACATAAAATTTTTGGTATTGGTCTGGTGGTCCTCTAATCATGGTCGTCAAAAGATTTATTTACAGAGACGTGTGTGAACATTTTTTTTTGGAGTGTGCGAAATCATCAATTAATGAGCCCCCCTATCTAGGCGGAGCGGTAGGTAGTGTCAGACCTATACTGACTAAAAACCACCCATGTTCCTTCTTAGTCCTGTGTGTCCAGGGTCGCGGTATCTCTTTCGTACAACCCGCAGCCGCGACAGGCGTCTCGCAGTCGACATCATCACAGGATGGACGGACGGTGATCTAGCCCATTACTCACCGTCCACAGGCCCGTACGAGTATTAAGACCCTCTGCGTTGTTTTTATTGATAGCTCCTGTTACAGAATCCTACTAATATTAGGCAATAATATAACTTTACTAATACGTCATGTTGAGGAGTATGGATGAATTACTTAACTAGGTCAATGATACTCAGACTGGCAATCAAAAGGAAACTTGAGGTAATATGTGTTCAGACTCGGAAGCGTGGGTTTCTGTGGGATTATAATATGTATCTATATTTATAACGGAGATCGGCTTATTTGATAATCATCTAATTTAATCTTATCTATTTTAATTTTGGAAATAGATAGAAATCAATAACACAAATAGAATGGTGTGTTATTGTATTTTGAAAAGTGAAAACCAAGCTTTGAATCCAGTTTTAAATAGGACGAGATTCTCCATTCTTACTTCGTCATCAGCATCCACAGCCTTACTTCACCCACTGCTGGGCTTAGTCCTCTCTTTGCTTAAGCCAGCCTCGCTCAGGGTATTCCTGTCAAGAATGGCAAGAATTTCATTGTAGGTACCCATACTTGAGTGCTTACTATTACGAAATTAAGTCATAATCAGGTTGACTGTAGACTGTAGTAATAACACAAGCACATCACCAAACAAAAGTTTTGAGATATTCACGATTATTTATTATTGGTCTGCCAGAGAATCGAACCTAGGACCTCATGTTCGGCAGCCACACTTACGGCCACAAACCAATGAGGCTGAAAAACACGGCAATTTTAACCAAATGAACATTTCAGGACCACATCATCATCATCACCATCAGCCTATATTGTTTCCACTGCAGGGACTTAGGCCTCTTCGAGAGGGATGGATCCACCACGCGGGCCCAGTGCGGATTGGTAGATAGCTTCGAATTTTTGGTTCTAAGATATGTTTCCTCACGATGTTTTCCTTCACCGTTTTGAGAGCATTGGTGATGAAATAAATTACACAAAGTAATGCGCCTGCCCTTTTTTGTGGTGGAGGGAAATCATCAAATAAGTCCCGCTCTTGGGCAGAGCGAAAGGGACTGTCAGACTTCTACTGACTAAAAACCATCCCCGTTCCTTCTTAGCCCTCTATGTCGAGGCCGCGGTATCTCTTACAACATCCCGCAGCCCCGACGGGGCCTGCCTGGGTTCGAACCCACGATCAACTATTCGTAAGTCGGGGCCGCAACCACTGGGCCACCACTGCTCTCTACTGATACACAAACCCTGGCCATGAATAAAAGCGCAGCTTATTCCAAACTTATTCTGAAAGTATACTCCATATTGCTCCTTTCCCGAAACAGTGTGTTTTTAACGAGTTTTCAATATCAGCTTGTTGCCAGAAACTAGAAACTCTGTTACTTTGTTTGCTAGCGCGTTCGATACGAAAGTTTCAAGTTTTCAGTTAAAAAGTAAGTATCAAATCGGCATTTCAGTTTCCGTTTTGATATTTCTGTTCGAAGGAATATTTTACTACTTAACTTGGAAACTATTGTAGGTATTCCAAGAATTAGCTTTTCCATTTTCTTATAAACTTAGAGATAAATAGTACATTATGGTACAAGTGTGTAATGTTGGTGATTACCGCTGAGGCGCCATTGAGATCCGAGCCGTTAGGTGATGGTCTTAAGAGAGCCGAGGACGGTAATTATCAATACATACGTGTATTATACGACGTTTTTCAACACACATGTGAAAAAAATAATACTAAAAAAAAAAATTTTAAAGTTAAAACGATTTCTGATAAAAAATTCTCGTTGGCGTGAAAAAATAATCAGTTTTTTGAAACAATGGCGATCGGCCGTAGAGAAAAAATAATATTGTTTATTTATTTTTGGCTTTTCGCGGATCGCGTTTTAGCCACGTACAAAATGGTTAATTCAAAGTTTTCTTTATTACAGAGAAATCAAAAGATACATTACTTGAGTGAGAAAATTATTTATTAAAAAAGTACAAGTTGAAATAATTTACTCAAAATCAAAGTTGTGTAAACGAACCCTTAACGCAAACGAAGGGCACTTGTTTTCCCACCACTGTGATCATTTTTTGGTTCTAGACCATACCTGGGTTACGGAGATGTTGAGGTCAAAGTTACAAATTTTGCACAGCTGTTTATGTAAATATGTACTAGTTTTTCAGGTTATAACTTTACTTAAATTACCTCCATGACCCGTTTACTATTCAAAGCATCCAGTTTTAATAATAATAATAAACTTCATTGCAGACTTCGGTCCATAATGTTAGTAATACATGAAACAGACTTACCTAACTAATATTAGTAACACACATAATCAACAAGTACAATACAAAAAGTGACGGAAGTGTTTTTTCTGTGTTTGATATTTATTTATAAAATTATTTCAAAAAAGAATCGATATATTAAGTGAAAAATAACGGCAATAATTCAAAGACACCAAATAACACCATTTTGTCAAAAAATAAATTAAGTTTAATGAGATTTTGGCATCAACTAGAAAAACACAGTACCTTTAACTATTATTGTATAATATTACTCAAAAAAGGAGGATCGAGAAGCATTGTCCGAGGAATTAGTAGCCCGAAAATTGGTGAGCTACCTTTTACCCGAAAAAACTAATTGTCAAGGTGACGCTGACCACGCGACGTCTGGACCCGAATTCCTACAGCTGTTGCCGGGACTGCGCTGCAATGCTTTCTTTAGAGGCACTAAAATTCATTGCTCCTTGAGAGGCACAGCGCGCCTGATCGCCGCCGCCGCGCCGACGTGACTACACCACTGCCGCCTTCGTGTTTTTTTTTATTTTTATTTTGTTTCAAATCATACACATTTGACGGCACGGTTGGCGCAGTTGCTCAAGCAATGGACTGCTGCGCTGCGTGTCGCGGGTTCGATTCCCGCACGGAACAAATATTTGTATGACCTACAGATAGTTGTTTCGGGTCTGGGTATTTGTGTATGTGAGTTTAATTGTTTGTGAACGCCCCCACGATACAGGAGAAATTCCTAATGGGGGGCAACGTTTTTTAAAAAAAAATAATGCAGTCTGAGTTTCTTTTTTATCTATTTTAATTTTGTGTAGTCTTTATTTTTTTTTTTTATCTTTCATGTATAGTGACAGCAGCGATGTAATAAGTGCATGTCAATCTTCAACATCGCTGACGACTTTAAAGAGATGCCCACTATGTACTCAAGCACCATTTTTTAAAGGTAAGAGGGGTCTGAACGTGCGTAAAGGGAAAGTGCATAAATTACATAATGCACCCACTTCAGACCCCGTTTTAACACCCCCACTTACAACACAAGCAATATCCTCTTTCGACCCACTCTGGAAGACTCTTTCAAAATTCAAAAACTCCGTTCCTATTCTAAAGCGAGTTCCTCGAGGCGCCAGACCGCTGGTAGCACAAAATTTAGCAGGTTGCGTGCGCCTTGCCGTCCTGGAGAACTCGCTAAGTGCTTGGGAAAAACTACTCACCTTCCCTTATCGTATTCTTCACGTACAAAAGAGTTTGGCAACTAAAAAATCTTTAACATCACAAATTAAAGAAAACTGTAACATTTCGCCTCAAGATTTAGACACGAAATCACCGACACACAGATATACTCCTTCAGGAGGTATATCCCACTTGGTAGAAACGAAGTTAGGGGAAGGTGACATTAGTGGTGCAGCCAGGATCCTCTTCAGCAGCGATGTGGTGGCACCGTGTTCTCCAGCAACACTCGCAGCTCTGAAGACCAAACACCCTGCCCCAGTAGATGGCCTTTCTTTTCCTGACCCTCTTGATTCTGACGTACACTCCCTCTCCATTACAGGTCGACAGTTAGTCACAGCTGTTTGCTCCTTCCGGAACGGCTCCGCCGGCGGCCTCGACGGCCTAAGTCCTCAGCACCTAAAGGACCTTATCTGTTCAGGCGCCGGGGCAGCTGGTGAGCTACTCTTGAAGCTTACAGCTCTGGTTAACCTCATGCTCTCCGGCAAGGTAAGCGAGGCCGTCATCGACGTTCTATATGGGGCAAATTTGTGTGCTCTGCGCAAGAGAGATGGCGGCATTCGCCCCATTGCTGTGGGAACTGTCTATCGTCGTATGGCAGCCAAGATTTGCTGTAAATTTTATGGTGGGGCGGTTTTGAAAAAATTTCAGCCCCTGCAGCTAGGTTACGGCTCTAAAGGGGGCTGCGAGGCTGCCGTACACGCTATGTCGACCTACCTAAATTCTGGCAAAGGAGAGGTCATTCTGAAGGTTGACATAAAGAATGCCTTTAACTCTGTAAACAGGGACACCTTGTTGATGGAAACTAAAAAAAAATTACCTCAAATTTATAGTTTTCTTTGGCAATGTTACAGACACCCTTCCAAATTACTTTATCAGGACAATCTTTTGGAATCTGCTGTTGGCTGTCAACAAGGTGACCCCCTCGGGCCAGTGATTTTCAGCTTAGCTATTCACCCAATTGTTCGACAGCTAAATTCTAAATTTAACGTTTGGTACCTTGACGATGGAACTTTGGGAGGCGACGTAGACACTGTTTTAGATGATCTAAATTTCTTAAAAAACGAACTTCATTCCATTAGCCTAGACTTAAATCTTTCGAAATGTGAACTGTATGTAGCTGACGATACCAACAGACGACTGACTCTTTCAAAATTTAACACAATAGCTCCAGACATCAAAATTATTGAAAAAAACTCTCTTCGTCTCCTTGGGTCTCCTGTCCATGAAAATTCTTTTCCTGATTTTATCGAGGATAAAATTCAAAATTTTAACGATATTTCGGAAAGATTGCTTCAAATTAACATGCATTCGGCCATCACCATTATTCGATACTGCTGTTTCGGCCCTAAATTAACTTATTTCCTTCGTGCTTCCCCTCTATGGAAGCACACGCATCTTTTGGACAAAGTGGACCAAATCATCAGACACACTTTGTCATCCATTTTAAATGTGGCTTTGGACGACCGAGCTTGGGAGCAAGCAACTCTTCCCATTCGTATGGGAGGACTCGGCGTCCGCAAAATTTCTAGTATCAGTTTACCGGCATTTATATCCTCGGTTCACGGCACGGAGAAATTAATCAGGAATATCCTGGCTTCCACACTGTTTGGTTTTGATGTGCCGTGTTTCTCCGAGGCTATAGCTGCTTGGAAAGTCGCTTGCCCGAATACAGAAGAACCCGACCATCCATTTTCCCAGAGACGGTGGGACGAGCCGCTCTGCAGAGTAGTTCAGAATAATCTACTGAACACGTCTGCTACTACTGCTGAGCGTGCGCGCCTGCTGGCTGTGGATGAATGGGAGTCGGGTCTTTGGCTTCACGCACTGCCATCGTCAAGCATTGGCACTTTATTTGACGACACAACCTTTCGCTTCGCTGCTGCATTACGTCTTGGTGCCGTTTGCTGCTCTCCTCATCGCTGTCAATGTGGTGAAGCTGTCAGCAACCTCGGACACCATGGCCTGTCCTGCAGCCGAAGTGCGGGCCGTTTTGCGCGACATGCGAACATAAACGATATCATCCGACGTGCTCTTGTTACCGTCGGCGTCCCAGCTGTTTTAGAGCCAAATGGCTTGGCACGCGACGATGGCAAAAGACCGGACGGCATGTCCTTGTTTCCTTGGAAGATGGGTAGGCCTTTAGTGTGGGACGCAACTTGCGTCGATACTCTTGCGCCATCACATCTTCCAAGCTCAAGCGGCGTAAATATAGTAACCTTTGTGGAAACTATATTTTCGAGCCGTTTGGGGTTGAAACTCTAGGGCCGTGGGGTCCTAGTGCCCACAGTCTTTTTAAGGATATTTCCAAACGCCTTGTTGACGCTTCCTCTGACCCAAGGGCTGGCTTTTTCTTTGGCCAGAGGCTAAGTGTTGCCATACAACGCGGCAACGCTGCCAGTCTCTTGGGCACTTTACCTGCTGACAGCGTTGAGGAGGAGTTTTTCGATGCCCTTTTATAGTTAGTTTGTTTTTAGGTTAGTTTAGTTTATATATTGTTAGGAGCGAAGAATTGACAACTTTCAATATCCTATAAAAGCGGCGTGCGCGCCATTACTACTCGCATTTGACGGGTGTCGTTCGTGGCGGAAGCATCGTTCAAGGGCTGTGAGACTTATCTTTTTCTATTTTTGTGTACCTACTTGTTATTTTATTATGAATTATGTGCTAATTGCTTAAGTTGTGATCTGTGGTAGCTAAGGGTAGTTTTTAGAGGTTGTTATTTTGTTCCTTAATTAAAATAAACAGTTGTATGATTTCAGTTGTGAATCTGATTGTTTTTTTTTTAAACTTCTCCGCTTCTGGTTCCTAAAATCAGAAGTGGGATCAGAACGCTTAAATTGCCCACTAAATTACCTATAAAAACATACAAGGAACAAAATATCAAAATACCTTTCTACCCGCTATTAATTCTTTTTCTTACTTTTGTTTTTTCTTTGTCACTGTTGATATTTTACGTGCGTGTGGTTAACGATCGAACTTTTGTGCTAAATATGCCTAAAAATCACGAACGCCGTCGTTCACGAGACCGATCTCAACGTGTTTCACGAGACGAGTCCACTAGTAGTGAAACAGTAAATAGGTCGCGTCATAGATCACGGCAGAGCCGCCGTCGGGAACGTAGTGGCTCCAAGGATGGTTCGTATATTCGCCGTCGCGATGCTCGTGACCACCGCCGTTCTAGATCTCGATCAACATTGACACCGCCGCGTGTAAGGTGCCCGTCGGTAACGCCTCGTACTAATAACTCGTTACAAGATACCCTCAGCAATATCATGACAAGACTTAGTGCTATCGAGCATACTGGTGCGAATGCGATATCCACACCTAATAATTTGGAAAATTCACACACTAGAGCAAACGTTCAGGACCCGGCCCCTAAGGCCACTTTGCATTCTCGTAGTCCCACAGACTTGAGCGATGTTCCGCAGCGAGTTCGTGAAAACAATTCCGAGGGCTTTTCGACAACCATTCGTACAAGCGATCCAATCGTTGGTGGATCCGAAGCTGTGTCCACTGCAACCATGCTCGCGGAAGCCTTAAGATCCTTACAGCCTGCTAGGCCACACAGCTACTATGTATCTAATTTCGATCCCACCATACACGACATTGATCTATGGTGTGATGAAGTGGATCGTGCAGTAATCGCAAACGGTTGGAGCGACTACGAATGTTTGTCACGAGTAGCTTCCTGCCTTAAAGGTGACGCTAAAGTTTGGCTAAGCGAATGGGTCACCAACGATCGAACTTGGTCAAACTTTAAGCTCGAATTCAAACCACTTTGCCCTCGGAAACTAGACTATGCCAATATATTATTCGAAACCATGAACACGACATCCGACAAATTCACAACGTATGCTGAGTACGCCCGGCGTACTCTGCTGCGTTTAAGGATAGTTAAGGGTCTCACCGATGAATTGCGAACTCTGATAGTTATACGTGGTATTGATAACCCACAAATTAGGGCAGCCGCGGCAAACGCGAACCTGGCGACCAAAGACATAGTCTCCTTCCTTTCGATTTACGTAAAACCAAATCGCACTAAACCTGATTCTCGCGGTAGTTCGACTAGCAAACACGCGTCCTCGAACTTATCCTCCAACCGTGGACCCAAGTGCTACGCATGTAATCAGCGCGGACATTTAGGCCGAAATTGTACCAAAAGGCCTCGTAGGGAACCTGTTGATAAGTCTACCGCGAAATCCGGGACACAGAGTTCAGTCAATGATACCACTGCTGCTACCAAGTCCGAATTGCAGTGTTAATTTTGTAAGAAAAAGGGGCATACAGAAGAAAAGTGCTTCGCCAAGAACCGGTCAGAATCCAGAATAATTTAATTTGTGTACAGGCCACGCCGATAATAAAACGGACATTGTAACAGCTGTTGTTCAAGGCATACCCATGGACGCACTCATAGATAGCGGAGCCCAAAACGTATCGCTGATTTCTTCCGATGTTTTGAAGCACCTTTCTTGCCAAATTAAACCAACTCACTGCATTCTCAAGGGGATAAGCGAGCGGGAAATAATAGCTTCGTCGTTCATAACGGCAACGGTTGAGCTTAGCGACATTTCTATAGAGACTGATCTAGTTGTAGTACCAAAGTCGTGCATTAACACTTCCATCATTATTGGAACGGACGTTCTGAACCGCGATGGCGTCACGTATGTACGCACTAAAGACAAACAGTACATCACCCGAACCAATGATACTTATGTTTATGTTAACGAAGTTCAAAGTCTTGGCGAAACCTTAGTTAGCACCCCACTACAGGGCACTCTGCGTGACTCTTTGATGTCTGTGATTAATAAATTTTCGGACTTTCTCATCTCTGGAACCGCGACAAGTACAGTCACAACGGGTGAAATGGAAATCAAGTTAACTAGCACCTCCCCCATAGTATACCGGCCGTACAAACTGTCTTATAACGAAAAACTCAAAGTACGCGAAATAATCAAAGATTTTCTGGATAAAGGCATCATCAGAGCGTCACGATCAGAGTACGCTAGCCCCATAATACTGGTGAAGAAAAAAGACGGAACCGATCGAATGTGCGTCGATTACAGGGCACTTAACCGTATCACCGAAAAAGAAAGATATCCCCTGCCCCTGATAGACGACCACATTGATCGGTTGGGTCGTTACACCTTCTTCACCAGTTTAGACATGGCCACTGGTTTCCACCAGATAAGAATCAAAGAGGCCTCCGTTCACGTGACGGGATTCGTCACCCCAGAGGGGCACTACGAGTATCTGAAAGTCCCTTATGGTTTGACGAACTCCCCGATCGTTTACCAACGGATTATCAACCAAACCCTTCGCGAATTCATCGACGCTGGAAACGTTCTGGTGTATATCGATGACGTCCTCTTATTAAGTAACACCATAGAGGACGGTATTGCCTTGCTCCGAAGAGTCCTGCAAACACTCACCAAATCAGGCTTTTCAATAAACCTGAAGAAATGTTCTTTCTTGACTACTGAAGTCGAATATTTAGGTAGGATAATAAGCTTTGGTCAGGTACGACCGAGCCCACGTAAGATAGCGGCCTTAAAAAACTCACCAATTCCCAAAAATGTCAGGCAGGTGCGACAATTATTAGGACTTGCGGGATATTTCCGCAAGTACATTAAAAACTATGCGACTAAGACCGCGTGCATTGCCCATTTAACTCGAAAGGGGGTAGAGTTTCATTGGGGTCAGGAACAGGAACAGGTCCGCCAAGATTTAATACAGTGCTTGACCAGCGAGCCTGTCCTTACCATATTCAATCCTGAACTCCAAACCGAGGTTCACACAGACGCAAGCTCTGCCGGTTACGGGGCGGTACTTCTACAGACGGACACTGATGGTGGAAAGCATGTGGTGGCATACTTCAGTAAAGTTACTCAGGGAGCAGAAAGCAAATACCATAGCTATGAGTTGGAGACGCTAGCGGTCGTGAAGGCTTTGCAGCATTTCCGCCACTATTTGGTAGGCTTGCAATTCAAGGTCGTCACAGACTGCAACGCTCTCAAATCTACAGAACGCAAAAAGGATCTGCTCCCTCGCGTCGCTCGATGGTGGATTTACCTCCAGGACTTCCACTTTTCTATCGAGTATAGAAAAGGAGTCATGCTGCCGCATGCCGACTATCTCAGTCGAAACCCAGTCGTCTCCGTTAATCAAATAACGAAACCCCGTAATTGGGCACAAATAGCACAAAATGCGGATCATGAAACGAGAGACCTAATTCAAAAACTCTCGGAGGGACAGCTCGATCCCATTCGCTACGTCTTGAAAAATGACCTTCTGTATTATAAATACACGCCAGTTGGTGAGGAAGCGCGTCTCCTTTGTTTTATACCCAAGGGCCATCGACTCAGTCTCCTACGAATCTTTCACGATGAGCATGAGCATATTGGTACTGATAAAACTCTACACCTTATTCTGAAACATTTTTGGTTCCCCGGTCTCCGCCAGTTTGTGTCTAAGTATGTTTCACATTGTCTAACATGTATTTCTAAAAAGCGAGTGCCTCGGGCCCCACTGCAGAACATTTCATCCTGGCCAAAACCCAACACACCTTTTGATACCGTTCATGTCGACACCCTGGGACCATTACCCGAGTCAGAAGGTTACAAGTTTATCCTGATACTAGTTGACGCCTTTACGAAGTTTTGTCTTTTGTACCCTATTTACCGTCAAGATACCAGTGAGCTTAAACGTGTAATGTCTCAGGCCGTTTCTCTATTTGGCGTTCCCAAACTGCTAGTTACTGACAGGGGTAGGATGTTTGAGTCTACCGATTTCGTTCAGTGGATATCTGAACTTGGTGCCGACCTGCACTACATCACTCCTGAAATGCACGGTTCGAATGGTCAAGTCGAGCGCTACATAAGAACTGTGCTGAACATGCTTCGTATCGAAGAAGGACACAAGAACGCCTCCTGGTCAACTACGCTTGGGAAACTTCAACTGGTATTAAACATCAGTAAGCAGAAAACAACTCAAACCTCAGCCATAAATCTAATGATTGGCACCGACGCCTCTACTCCAGCCATACGATCGCTGGTCCGTGATCTAGCCACAGGCACTGCAGATACCAACAGAGAAGCTCTGCGGGAGATCTGTCGGAGTCGCGTTAGCGAACTGCTGAAGAGAAATCAAGATCAACAAGACGCGTCAGCCAACCGGTCTAGACGCCCGCCACGTGAATACGAGTTGGACGACCTTGCTTTCGTTATAAAGTATTCGCAATCAACGGGTAAATTAGACCCTGGGATGCGAGGACCATATAGGGTAACCAAAGTTCTACCAAACGGTCGATATGAACTTAAACTGCTTAGTGGAAGCGGTGGAAAAACTACTCAAGCCGCCTCCCAATATATGGTACCATGGAAAGGAGAATGGTGCCCAGAGAGTTGTACAATTTTTTTCGAAAGTGAGTACGATTCATTAACTATTTTTGGTTTCAGAAATAGATAGGGTGTGTTCCCAGAGGCGTGCGCCGCCCAACAACGGGATGTGTTCCCCCTCAATGGCGTTAGTCGCCCAACAATGGGATATGTTCCCCTCAATGGCGTTAGTCGCCCAACAATGGGATATGTTCCCCTCAATGGCGTTAGTCGCCCAACATGCGGGTGTGTTCCCCAAAAGCGTGTGTCGCTTAACTTTGGGACATGTTCCTCCGCAAAGGCGTTCGTCGCCCGACGTTGGTGTTTGTCACCCATTTAGCGTTAGTCGCTGTGGTAAAGTGTGAGGCAATGATATAGGACGGTTGGGACGCTAACCATCTTATATCGTTTGTCAAAATGTTCTTACCTTTGACAATTTTAAGCGATAAGTACACGCACGTTGCTTGTATGAATAACCATCGTAAACCTTTTCAGATGACGATACGGACGAGGTTGAGCTTGAGAGTGACCCAGACCATTCCGAAGGCAACGAGATAGTACCTGTGCCATTAGGACTATCCATGCCAAGCCTCGATGCCGAAATAGGAGCAGTGCAGGCACACCAGCATCACCGCACTGCAGGCGCATCCCAAGAAGTTCAAGTCGAGGGCGACTTGCCATCAGGAGAGGCCGTGTTAGGAGCGAAGAATTGACAACTTTCAATATCCTATAAAAGCGGCGTGCGCGCCATTACTACTCGCATTTGACGGGTGTCGTTCGTGGCGGAAGCATCGTTCAAGGGCTGTGAGACTTATCTTTTTCTATTTTTGTGTACTTATTTGTTATTTTATTATGAATTATGTGCTAATTGCTTAAGTTGTGATCTGTGGTAGCTAAGGGTAGTTTTTAGAGGTTGTTATTTTGTTCCTTAATTAAAATAAACAGTTGTATGATTTCAGTTGTGAATCTGATTGTTTTTTTTTTAAACTTCTCCGCTTCTGGTTCCTAAAAATATTTAGTATAGTCTTACTTATATCTCAATAAATGATGTTTTTATTCACACAATGTAGAATTCAAAACATAAAAGCACACAAATGACGTTTAAGATTCTACATTGAGTTTTACCGTAAAATGTGATTTTTGACCCCAAAAAAAAATTCGTTTCCCAGCAAAATATTTTGCATGGGGGTACTTAGTTTGATGTACAGAATGCTTGGTTGACGAATGTGTGAAGGGTTAATTTACCCCCTGTATAGGTTTATTAATTTATCTGTACTATTGAACACGATCTTTTTTGTATCGAAACTACAAAACGAAACAAAACAACTCAACCAATAATATTAAAAAAAAAAAACCTATAACTCACTAGTGAATAATAGCAATAAAAAGTCACAGTAAGATTACAGGTGTCATTTTGTGCCTAATTGCGGTGAAATTGTAGCCATTTTATGTACAAGTGTGTTGTAAAAAAATTAAATCACCTAATTTTTAAAAGGTTAATTGTTATATCACGCGACGTCGTGTGATGTGGCCTGTTATGCTGTCGCGTGACACTGCCTTACAATTATGTGCGATCCTTAAAATAGAGACCGCAGCGTATTGGGTTCTTTTATTTGTTTAAGCACTAGTGAAAAGAACTTTCAACTTCTTTATTTTTTTAGCCTTCTATGTAAGTTCAGCATTTTGGCTTCGCAATCAACGTGTTATTTTTTTTTTTTAGAAGGTCGATGATAGTTTCTAGAGAAAAACATATACTAAACAAGAGTATACTTATCGGTAAACATGTACACGTATCATTATACTCATTTCACAAATCACAATACTCTATATGAGGCTGGGATTGGCTGGGTTGAAGGTGATTGTTGCTGAATTCTTGCTGGGTTCATTTCATCTAGATATTATCTAGTAGATATACCCTATTGCTTGCATGGAACTTAATCTCAGCTGGCGAAATACGAATACGGGTTGTACGATATAGGGATGACTATATATTCCTCGACTCGAATGTATTTCCCTGGCTGCCTCATCGGTCTATTAGGCTAAGGTCTATGGGTTCGATTACGAGGTCAGCCAAAGTTTTATTGTGTTTTTCCATAAGAAGTTTCTCAGTAGCAGCCACGGACTCTGGATTTGTTTTCAGAAGTTTGCAATAGGTTGACCTCCAATTATTAATCCCACGTAATGAACAAAACTGTCAAAGTCAAGTCTGAAAGTGGCGCCGTTGACTAAAAAGTTGTGTGGAAATCGGTTGTCGTGGTATGGACATGTGATGCGGAGGAATGAGGAAAATGTCCCGAGGAACGTTTTGGTTAAGAATGCGGATGGGTATAAGAGTAGAGGAAGACCAAAGAAACGATGGATGGACCGTCTTTTCCTACCATATGGTAAGAAAATAGCTGGTGTTTCATGATATGACGAGAAACAGAAAAGTATGGAAGAGAAAAACATGCTGACCCCTAATGAATTAGGATCATCATCATCATCATCAACAGCCTAATAATTTTCCCACTGCTTGGAGGATGGAGGCAAGAGAATGATTGTGATGTGAGCGTACTAATAAGTACACCTCTGTATAACCCTAATCTTAAAATGTAACACCTACAGTAGCTTTATAAGTAAACTTAATAATGAATTTGCCGTTATAATGAAACATAAAATCTTATTATTATATTATTATTATAAAACTGAAAGGAATTTGGCTGACGAGATTTCCCTGCTTACGTATTTATTATAGCACCCTTTCACAGCTAGAGAGAACTTTAATGAAATAACCTTCCGTGAAATACATTCATAAATAATATTACGGCAGCTATAAATTCCAGGATAGGTAGCGTAATATTTATGCCATGAGTGCTCGAACACACTTGTTTGTAAATTCCTTAAAAGGGAACATCATCTTCATCAGCTTATAATGTTCCCACTGCAGGGACTCAGGCCTCCTCTCTAAGAGAGGGATGGGCTATGATCCACCACGCGGGCCCAGTGCGGATTGGTAGATGTCACATGTCTTCGAAATTTTTGTTTTAAGACATGCCTGTTTTCTCACGATGTTTTCCTTCACCGTTTTGAGAGCAGTGGTGATGAAATAAATTACACAAAGTAATGCAAATTTTTATTCGGTTGTATTATATTATTCCAGTTTTGTGTGTTTAGTTTTGATTTGAATTTTTGTATGTTATTTTTGTTAAATAATCTTTTCTTGGTAAACCATTCGGGATCACTAGTTTCTTCTTTAAATGTCATATGCATTATTGTCCCTCAGTGGTCGGAAAAACCTAATTCATCTACGGTTATGTACATTTTGTTGTCATTAAAGTTTGTAAAAATCAGATCAAGACATGTTGACGTGGTCTGTGAGATACGCGTAGGTACCCTTATGTGTTGTTCAAATTTATACTCTAGCATGAGATTTATAAATTGGTTAGTTTTTGTATTATTTTCCAAAATATTTATGTTGAAATCGCCTCCGATTACGACGTTAAATTTTTTATACTTGTTATTTATTATTTTCATTATTTGTTTTAATTGGCTAAGAAAAATTTCTTCCTCTCTTCTATTCCAGTACATAATGATAATTAAAAGGTTTTGTTCTGGTAGCGTACATGCACATACTTCTATACAATATTCAATGGTTAGATCTCTAATGTCACAACATTCTATACATATAATATCGTCCTTTAACATGATGCAGACACCACCACCACTTCGTGAGCGGCGACTAAACGATGCTGCAGTTTTGTATCCACTCAATTGCAAGGTTTCTAATTTAGCTTTGGTGAGCCAGGTCTCACACATGCATATCGCTTTAAAGGCGGGATTATCGACGATGAACGCTTCTAGAAGGTGTTGCTTATTACAAATGCTTTGGATATTTTGGAACAAAATTTTAAATTGTAAATAGTTTTTTTTAGATTGTTGGTCTGGGGTTTCGAATAACTATATGTCGGCCATACAAATATTTGTTTCCAGCGCCAACCTTGCATAAAAAGTTGTATCGTTTCCACAAGATTCGACCACGCCTGTAATCAGTTGCATACGGCTAGGCCGGAAAACGATATATTGACCATGTTTACATTAAACACGTTAGATATCCCGTTTTAACTGTACCGGTTTTAAGTACTCATAAATCCACCGAAATCATAGCACCAAAATGATAATAGTTCCAGTCGAGGTCGGGAATACAATTACCATAGAATTTGCGAGCAACTGAACACCGTTAAATGTTTATAAACAATATCGATACAGCGTGATATTTTGAGAAACAAGACGATTATACAAGAACGTGATCTGAGAGTTATAGTTGTAATCTATAGAATGAATCGATGACGAAACTCTTATGTAATAACACTAGGAACAAAGGTAGAGTATTATTAGCGTTTCTGGTCGTTTACGGTAATGGCTGCCAATCTCAGCGGTAGACATTTCGGCCCTTTACTGCAAAACCCAACTAACTGCACAACATAAATATTCAAGAAAATCGTGTTTATAGGTTCGAATCGTGAAATTTCTATTAAAACAACTGATAATGAGGATAGTACGTGTATTCTCTACTTAATTCTCAAAACAATTAGGAAAAATTAAGGATGGGCTTGATCAGTGCTGCAGATTAGTTTTTCCTGTAGCGGCAATGTTTTCTTATCTTTTGAAGTTTGGATAGCAGTTTTTTTATGAATGTAATTAAACAAAAAGATAGTGGGCAAATGTGGTCCAAGCGTCGCCAAGGATGAATCATATGCAAAATGTACTGTTCAAACATGCAAAAGGGCATCAAAATCGGTCCGAGAGATTTCGAGAAATTATCAGTTTATTTTTGCTATAGAAGTTATTACTGATTTTTATTAGGCTGGTATACACATGCTTGGTACGTAGTAGCACAAAGACACGCTAGTTTCGAATAGCTGTCACTTAGTAGCATACAAGTAGCACGTGTATACGAAAACAGCATGCTTGTGAATAAGCATTCTAAAACCACCGAAACGGGTCTGGACGCGCTATTAATTATTATTATTGCTCTTGGCAATTCAGTGAGCGCACATAAGGTTGCTGCGCCCACATTTTAGTTAGTACCACACTAACTTGGGTTTTGGTAGTCACCTAGAATCCATACATAGACCAGCAGAGTTTTTGGATTTAGTAATCATTGATGTCTAGTTATTTTTAATACACTTTAAAACTATTTATTATTTTCTTTTATCTCTTGTTATTTTATAATGATGTAGTAATGAATAGGTAATGATGTTAATATGATTATGATATATGTATATCCGACTAAAAATAAAAATACTTATATAATGAAATAGACGAAAGAAGGTAAAATACATCCGTTGCCGCCAAAAGTCTATTCTATTCTATTCTATTCTATTTTTGTTGAATGGCAATTGAAGCCGATGTCGACTATTCTGCCACCAGTGGCATAGCCACAAAATATTAAAAAAAAAAACTATTCTGCCAATGTCAAAAGTGAGATGGAACGGCAAGTGAGTGTTACAAGAACCGCCAAAAGTCAAAATAATCCCGAGCGCACGTTCACTGACAAGTGACACTTAAATTGTTCTTGCACCATGCATCTTTTTCTAAACTTCCACTCGGACCAAGTAGGTTGAGAGAAATAGTTTCTAACACTATAATAACTTTTAAGGCAAAATTAAACAAATCATTTCTCGAAATATCTCCTCTCCCCTCGGACAGATTTTGATGTCCCTTTGCGTGTTTGAACAGTACATTGTACCCTTCCATTTGGTAAAAATCAAACAAACAAAAGTCACGCTTCAGTCACGTAAGTCACGACTTCAGAAACTGATAACCCGTAATGTACTCAATAATAATAATCGCGCAAGAAATATCCAAAAATAAATAGGTAGTTGCAAAAATAAGTCTTGTATAACGCCGCGATCTAACCACCCTGTTCGCAGCACCCAAAATAATGAGAAAATTCCCGTAGGCTTGTAGTGCAGCTCCTTATTCTAAATCTTATTTCACCGTAATTTTTATTCGTTTTTTTTTTTGTTTTTATTTATTATTTTCCGGTGTTCACTTCCTGCTACTAACTACAGAGTTCATCAAACTCGTCGTAACGATATATTATTATTTCGTATGGGGAAATAAAACAAATCAATTTTATTGGATTCCTGGCTTAATTTCTTTACTAGCTATTGCCAGCGGCTTCACCCGCTACAACTCGAAAATTATCCCACGGTAAGATAAAATCGGGATTAATACTATCCTTTGTGTTAATCCAGGTTATAAACTAACTGTGTACAAAACTGTATTCAAATCCGTTCAATAGTTTTTGTGTGAAGAAGTACACAACATACGGCGAAAGTTTGTGTGTGAGTGCACACAAACTTTCGCCTTCATAATATGAGTGTGATATTCTAGTCATCTTAGTATGATATACTGCATTTACCCCCATCAGTCTGCGGAGGGATATTCCTTACACCTTGTATCTATGCCATATGTATCTATGTATTTTACTTATGTTGAACCAGGATAAGGTTACCTGCCTCTGAATATAACAAGCTATTTAAAGAAGTTATGTCTATGCTAACTTACAATATTATGAATTTATGACAATAGAGACCCCAAAATGAACAGTATAATTAAATTGCGGCAGAAGTACTTAATCGCTGTAAACTTTTATTTAAATTCAGGACATTTCAACTCCTTCACGACCATTATTATCTGACATTCGTGAGTACTACCAAGGGATCAAAGTTAGGGAAGCTAAAATTAGTTGCCGCCATTTTATTTGAATGGGACGAGTTGAGGTTGACTGGCCTGTTGGTCTAGTGGTTAGTGACCCTAACTGCTATGCCGGAGGTCGTGGGTTCGATTCCCACCCAGGACAAATGTTTGTGTGATGAGCACGATCATTTGTTCTGTGTCTGGGTGTAATTTATCTATAATATGTATGTATTTAGAAATATATAAGTATGTTTATCAGTTGTCTAGTACCCATAACACAAGCTCTGCTTAGCTTGGGACTAGATGGCGTTGTGTGATAGTTGTGGAATATTATTAAAAAAAAAAAATATTATTATATTTAGGCGAGGCTTTTATGAGCCTAAGATGGGAAGCCGGGATGAAAAGAAAAGACTTTTATCTTTTTTCTTCTGCATAAAATCAAACATCATATTATTTTATTTTTCCTGTTAATATCAATAGTTCAGATAGGCAGTCACTCCATGTAAAATACTGGTATTCATCGTATTCGGTGATACTGGAAGCTGTCCCAACTCAGTTGGGTAAAGGCTAGGTAGATGATTATGTTCGTTTCGACAGTTTCAGCCCTAAGCTACGCAACCACCAAGGCATCGATGATGTGTGGGCTCACTTTGACTGCCTAATATAGGCGATAGAAGGTAAGATATACAGGGTGTAAATTAACCCTTCACACATATAATACGTCAACCAAGCATTCTGTACTACGTAAACTAAGTAACCCTACGCAAAAATTTTGCAGGGAAACTCCTTTTTTTTGAGTTAAAAATTTCATTTTACGATAAAACTTAATGTAGCAATCTTGAAACATTGTGCTAGTGAATGCTTTTAATAGTAAAAGGGTCATGGAGATAATATAAGAAAAGTTATAACCTGAAAAACTACTATTTACAAAAACAACTGTGGAAAATTTGGAACTTTGACCCCCAATATCTCCGTAACTAGGGGGTTCCAGGGGAGCACAAGTGCCCTTCGTTTGCGTTAAGGGTACTTTTACACCCTTTATAAGAGGAACAAAGTTTGTGATACAGATCCACACCTTGTAGCCGGGCCACATTTTTCGAGAGGTTCCTTTACATTAATATATTTTGGTAATTTCATCATTAGCCAACAGCAATCCGCTGTTGGACAAGCCTCCTCAATCGCAAGCCACCCAACTGTATTCTCAGCAACTCTCGTTTAGTTGCTACCAGCCACCCTGGGATAATCATTGGTCCACCGAGCCTGAGGGTTTCTCTCTTACGATTGCCGATTCGCAGTCTCCACTCAAGCATACGTCTACCGAACGGTCCTTGGTTCTACGGCTAGTATAACCGACTTATTGCCACTTCAGCTTGGCTACTTATTTTGTGAGTGAGATATGTCAGTCACTTTGGTTCCCTGCCAGTTCATCTAATGCCGAATGCGATCCCTCAAAGAGACTCCAAGCGTAGCTTACCTAGATATGTTGTTCCTTAACTTAAATAATTGAAAATGGCATCGTTTCAAAGCCTGACTCTTTCTAAAAATAACGCAGCAAGTTCATTCTAATTCTTTTGGCGAAAAATCAGACGAAGAGGTTAAAAACCGTGTAATAAGGTCGTGATTTTTTTTACGTGAGTCAATTATGCTGGCAACCCACGCAAATCACTGGATTCAATGACTGAAAAGATTGGTATTTAGTTACCTACTATAAAGTGAACCTGCATATGATACCCTTTTTTTTGGCGTGTGGAAAATCATCAAATCCCGCTCTTGGGCAGAGCGAAAGGGAGTGTCAGACTTCTACTGACTAAAAACCACCCATGTTCCTTCTATATGTCGAGGCCGCGGTAACTTCTAAACATCCCGTCGGGGCACAAAACGAAACAATTAAAATGTAAGGTATCATAAGCATCCCCACCGGAGTGTCCCCACGTTGCCGTCGTGGTGGGGCTTGAGTGTCTCAGTGATCCTTGGAGCTCTGCCGGTAGATATACTCATGCCGGAAAGGTCCAAGTGTGAGAGACCAGACAAAGAGGGACACGCGAGGGGCGCACCGCCCGGAGACGTGGACAGTGTTCGGGTTCTCGGGCGGTGTGCCTGTCGGAGGATGTTAACCTACTTGCTACCCTCTGGTTCGCGTCTGCTCATCAGACGTGACTGTGAGGGTGGTGAGTAGGCGGAGGGAGAGAGTTTGGGAGAAGTGAGGGACCACACCCTTTTAAAAGGAAAAACCCATGAAAAAGACAGTCGCAAATATTTTACCCCAGGGCGGTACCAGCTGCTTAGCAGCTGGAGAATCCGCCACGGTCCCTAGTGGACCGTCAAGCCCCTCGTATTCTGGGGGGGGCAACGAACGTCTTAGACATCAACCACCACCATCTGCCAGTGGCAGCAAGAGCCGAGGAGGCTCCCGGTCCAAAAGTCCTGTGGCCGGTGCAAAGGCTCCCGCCAAATTTTGGCGGAAGGGCTCGCCTGAGCGGCGGAAAGATGCGGGGTCGGAGTCTGACTCTGTGTCTGGCAGCTCGATGAGCTCTGGGCGCGAGGGCTCTGGGCACGAAGGCTCTGGGCGCGAAGGCTCGGAGGCTGCTGCGCGGAACGCGGAGCGTTTCCGCAAGTGGCCAAGACCGAGCCAGGAGGAGTCTTCGTCCAACGGAGACTTGACCTCGGCCCGGAAGGTCCCCAAGAGTGAGCGGGGTAAGGGCGGTAGGGGGAGAAGGCTCACCGCTAAAGCGGCTGGCCGGCGAGCCGTGAAGGACGCCGGGGAGGGAAGCCACCTCACCTTAGCCGGAGGGTTCTCGCCTCGGAGTCCTCCGACTGTGAGCCGGAGGCGGTGGCCGGTGGCGACTCCAACCAGGAGCGCATGGCCGCGTTCTCGGAGGCGGTTAAGGCTGCGATACGCGATGTGGCCTTGAAGAGGACTTTCGAGTCCAAAAACAAGGCCATTGTCGCGGCCTCAGCCTCCATTCTGGCGGCCGCGGAGACGCTAAGCCGTGGGCCTCCGCCGTCGGATGAGGTGTCCGCATTGCGGGCGGAGGTCGCCCGCTTGGCGACCGCTGTGGAGCGTCTCCAGAAGGAGAACGGGAGGCTCCGCACAGACCTGGCCAAGCCCCGAGCAGCCAGCCCCGAGGAGGTTCGCGAGCGCGGGCATGGTCAGCCCCCAGCGGCGAAGGACCGGGTCCTAGCCCTGATTCGGCAGGAGCTGGGTGCCTTGCGCGCAGAGTTTTCTGTGATGCAAGGCATTGTCCTTCGCCCATCCCTGGGGGCCAAGACGTATGCTGGTGCTACAGCCGGTGACCCCAAGGCGGGGCCGTTCAGCCAGCCAGATGGAGGGGCCGCAAAGCCGGCTGCGGCAAAGGGCAAGGTGCCTGCCCAGGAGAAGGGCAAGGCGCCTGCCCAGGAGAAGGGCAAGGCGCCTGCCCAGGAGAAGGGCAAGGCGCCTGCCCAGGAGAAGGGCAAGGCGCCTGCCCAGGGGAAGGGCAAGGCGCCTGCCCAGAAAAAGGGCAAAGCGCCTGCCCAAAAAAAGGGGAAGGCGGCAGCGGCAAAAGCGCCGGTGCCAGCGGCGGACCCGCCACCCACACCTCCGACGCCCCCAAAGCCTCCCGAGGCCGAAGACGGCTGGCACGTGGCCGGGGAAAAGCAGAGGGGGCGGAAGGCGGCCCAAAAGGCCAGGCGGGCCGAACGAAAGTGCCGGCGTAAAAAGCGGAGCGCCGCGGCGAAGCTGCGTGCCCCGAAAACCGCGGCTGTAGTCATTACGCTACAGCCGGACGCGGCTAGTAAGGGCATGCTGTACCGCGACGTTCTCGCCAAACTAAAGGCGACAGTGAACCTCGAGGAGCTCGGGATCACCGGGGGCCTCCGTGTTCGAGTCACCGCGACAGGGGCTCGAATGATGGAGGTTCCCGGGGAGTCGAGCGCCTCGTCCGCGGACGCTCTGGCAGAGAAGCTCAGGGCGTCCCTAAATGCGGACGAGGTCCGAGTGTCAAGGCCCATCAGGTGCGCAACTCTGCGCATCCTGGGCCTTGACGACTCGGTCTCCGAGGAGGAGGTGCTGGCCGCCGTCACCGCGGCCGGGGGGTGCTCCGCCGAGCTGGTTAAGGCGGGCACCCTACGCCCGGACCGCGAGGGCATGCTGACTGTAACGGTTAGCTGCCCTGTGAAGGCGGCGAAGAAAATTGCGGAGGGCCACACCCTAAAGGTTGGCTGGTCGAGGGTGCAGGTCAAGCTGCTTGAGCCCAGACCTCTGAGGTGCTACAGATGCCATGTGGGGCACCATGTAGGGTGCCGTTGCACCTCGGAGGTGGACCGCAGCGAATTATGCTTCCGCTGCGGTCAGCCCGGTCACAAGGCCGCGGCTTGCCTGGCCGCGCCGCACTGCGATGCATGTGCGGCGGCTGGGAAGCCGGCCGAGCACCAGGCAGGGAGCAAGGCCTGCGCTCCACCCGCCAAGGCCAAGGGGAAGGGAAGGCCCTCCGCTACCGCCGGCCCCACCGTCGCCAACGCCGCAGCCGCCGCCGCCGCCGCCGCTGCAGCCAACGCAACCACCGCAACTCCCGCTGCGGTGGTGCCACAGGAGGTCCCGGAGGGGGCTGAAATGGACTGCCATTAATGGCCCCATTAAGCCTCCTCCAGGCGAATATCAACCACTGCGCCTGCGCTCAGGATCTGTTGCTCCAGAGTATGGCGCAGTGGTCGATAAACATCGCCGTGATCGCTGAGCCCTACTTTGTCCCGCCCAGGCCAGACTGGGTGGAGGACCTTAGTGGCTCAGTGGCCATTATTGCGTCGGCCGCCGCCGGCACCCCGACCCTTGAGACGGTCAGAAAGGGTCAGGGGTGCGTAGCAGCACGGTTCGGGGAGATCGTAGTCGCGGGAGTCTACTTCTCTCCGAGCCGAACTCTCGCCGAGTTCCAAAACTCCCTCAGGGAGTTAAGTGTCGTCATCGGAGGCTATTCCCTTCCCGTACTAGTGCTCGGGGACTTCAACGCCAAGAGCTTGGCTTGGGGTTCCCGTTACACGGATGTGCGGGGTGGGATGGTCGAGTGCTGGGCTCTGGAAACAGGCCTGGACATCCTGAACCGGAGTTCTGTACCCACGTGCGTGCGGATGCGGGGCGAGTCGGTGGTGGACATCTCGTTCGCCAGCTCCGATCTGTCACGGCGTGTCGTCGACTGGCGCGTCATGGAGAGGGTGGAGACCCATTCCGACCACCGGTATATCCGGTTTGACGTCTCTGCCCAGTCCCCGAGTTCGCCGGTCCTACAGACCCCGAGTGGTCCGCGTTGGGCGCTGAGGCAGCTGGACAGGGAGCTCCTCCTGGAAGCCTCGATCGTGCGGGCCTGGGTGCAATCACCAGTCAGGCCCACCGACGTAAACACCGAGGCGGGTTGGTTCCAGGAGGCCATGTCCGAGATATGCGACATGGCAATGCCCCGAGTCCGGCCAGGAAGCGCCCGGCGTCAGGTGTACTGGTGGTCGCAAGAGCTGTCGTACCTGCGTAAACAGTGTATGGCGGCGCGGCACCTGTACACCAGGCATCGCAGGCGCCGCATTCGGCCTCCGAATGCGGAAGCCATTGAGGCGGAGCTGTATGAGGGGTACAGGGCGGCGAAGGCCACCCTCCGCGAGGCTTGTAAGCGGGCCAAGAATGAGGCCCGCGAGGAGATGCTGGAGACTCTGAACAGAGATCCGTGGGGGCGCCCTTAAAAGACGGTGCGGAATCAACTCCGCACCCGGGCCCCCCCGCTGACGCAGAGTCTCCGGCCTGAGCTCGTGGAGGACGTGGTGAGCGCTCTGTTCCCTTCGCGAGGGGAGCATCCTCCCCCGCCAATGGCTCCGCCATCCGCGATGCCGGAAGCGGACCGTTCAGGAACCGATGACGACATTCCGGAGGTGACTGGGGTAGACCTGAGAGCGGCGGTACGTAGGCTGAGTGCCAAAAATACCGCCCCGGGACCCGATGGCTTGCCTGGCAAAGCCTGGGTCCTGGCCTCAGAGGCTCTTGGGCCCCGACTGGAGGGGTTCTTTAGCGCATGCACGGAGAGAGGCCAGTTCCCACTTCGTTGGAAGACGGGGAAGCTGGTCCTCATCCAGAAGCCGGGGCGCCCGGCGGACTCACCGTCCGCATACCGGCCCATTGTGCTGCTCGACGAGGTGGGCAAGCTCTTTGAAAGAGTAATTGCAAACCGCCTCGCCGAGCACCTGGAGGGAATGGGTTCGGATCTTGCGGAACACCAGTTTGGTTTCCGCAAGAGGCGCTCGACGGTGGACGCCATCATGCGCGTGAGAGCCCTTACGACGGGGGCTGCGGTCTCTCGGGGCGGTGTGGTCTTGGCGGTGTCTCTCGACATCGCCAACGCCTTTAACACTATGCCCTGGAGCTGCATTAGGGAGGCACTCCGGTATCACCGGGTGCCGACCTACCTTCGTCGTGTGGTCGGGGACTATTTGACAGACAGGGCTGTCATCTACCCTGGTCAGGACGGACATTGGAACCGGCGAGAGATGTCGTGCGGTGTTCCACAGGGATCGGTTCTGGGGCCGCCCTTGTGGAACATCGGTTACGACTGGGTGCTGCGCGCCGACCTCCCTAGCGGCGTCAGCGTAGTCTGCTATGCGGACGATACGCTGGTGCTAGCTCAGGGTGGGTCGTACGAGGCGGCGGCCGACAGTTTGACACGCGGGGTTGCGATAGTCGTAGAGAGGATCCGGCAGCTGGGTCTCGAGGTGGCGCTTCACAAGTCGGAGGCCATGGGCTTCCATGGACGTGGGAATGCGCTGCCGTCGGGATCCCAGTTAATGGTGGGAGGGGTTCCCATCGGCGTCGAGTGTACTTTGAAGTACCTAGGACTCGTCCTCGACAGCCGGTGGAACTTCGTGGAGCACTTCCGACGTTTGGCTCCCAGACTGGAGCGGGCCGGGGCTGCCTTTAGGTGGCTCTTGCCCAATCTGGGGGGCCAAACGCCTCCTGCCGGAGGCTCTACGCGGGGATCGTGCGGTCCATGGCCCTTTACGGGGCGCCGGTGTGGGCGCCTGCTTTGAGGAAGCGGGCCGCCCACTACCTGAACGTGCCCCAAAAGGTCATGGCCGTAAGGACGGTACGGGGGTACCGCACGATCTCCCGCGAAGCGGCGAACCTCCTTGCCGGATTGCCGCCGTGGGATCTGGAGGCGATAGTCCTCGCGCGCCTGCATCAATGGCGCGCGGAGGCGCTGCGCCGGGGGGTCACTCCGCTGCCGCGGCAAATTGCTGCGCGGCGGACAGACCTCCGGTGCGATCTCATGGCGACATGGAGACAGCGACTGTCGCAACCCCGTGCAGGGCACGCCACGATAGTGGCGGTAAGTCCCCTCTTTGAGGAGTGGCTTGAGAGGCGCCACGGCGCCCTCACCTTCCGTCTGACGCAGGTCCTCACCGGACACGGTTGTTTCGGGAGGTACCTGCACCGAATCAGGCGGGAGGAAACGCCCGGATGTCACCATTGTGAGGATCGGCCGGAGGACACGGTGGAGCACACAGTGGAGGTGTGCCCCGCTTGGGCGGAGCCCCGCCGTGTTCTCGTAGCGGCGATCGGCGGCGGCGACCTCTCGCGCCCGGCCCTGGTGCAAACCATGGTCCGGGGCGAGGAGGAATGGGACGCCGTCGCCTCCTTCTGCGAAGCAGTGATGCTAGCGAAGGAGGTGGCGGAACGCGAGAGGGAGAGAACCTCTCGTCCCAGCCGCCGCGGGAGGCGCTCCGGGCGTCGGGGGTCCCGCGATGACCTCCGGCCACCGTAGACGCGGGCCTGTGGACGGTGAGTGATGGGCTAACTCGCCGTCCGTCCGTCTCACGACGAAAACAAGCCGTGTCGACGGCGCGTCCGTGTTCCACGCGCGCCTCAAAGAGATGTCACCAACATGGGAGGGGCCCGAAAGGGCCGACGCCTGTCGGGGCCGCGGGTAGTCCAACGGTTATCGCGGCCTCGACATAGAGGGCGAAGAAGGAACATGGGTGGTTTTTAGTCAGTAGAAGTCTGACACTCCCTTTCGCTCTGCCCAAGAGCGGGAGGGGTTATTCGATGATTTTACACCCACCAAAAAAAAAAAAAAAGGTATCATAAGCATGATACCTTACATTTTAATTGTTTCGTTGGCCAGGCAGAACTATAGGGTTTTTTCGACAGGAATTTCTCTTTCTCTGTAGCCATGGAGTCTAAATTTGTGCCCGGTTGATGGCAATAGGCTCGCCCCCTATTACATTCAACTTAAACATAACTGAGATATAGAGAGCAGCGGTGGCCCAGTGGTGGCGGACTCAACTTACGAACAGTAGGTCGTGGGTTCGAACCCAGGCAGGCACATTACTTTTTGTAATTTATTTCACCACCGCTGCTCTCAAAACGGTGAAGGAAAACATCATGAGGAAACCGGCATGTCTTAGAACCAAAAAATTCGAAGACATGTGACATCTACCAATCCGCACTGGGCCCGCATGGTAGATTAACGATGAAACATAACTGGCGAAATGTGTGTAATCCCAGAAGAGTGAGGCAGAGGTGTACCTAATATTATCATCAACCGGTCACAAACCCAGACTCCGTGCATGATACTGAAAAAAATCTAATGGGAAAACCCTATAATATCCAAAATGTGTAGGTAGAAATTTTACCTTGAATAATTTTATTCTTAAACAATCTAAACTAAACGATGTGGGTGTTGTATTTGTATCAAGGCATAATCGGTTTAGCCATTATCCCTTCATTCAATATTAAATTTTTTTTTTTTTTTTTTTTTTTAGGAGTAAACACATTTATTTAGATATAGATAACAATTGTTTTGAGATATAAGTAAGACTATACTAAATATATAAACTAAACTAACCTAAAAACAAACTAACTATAAAAGGGCATCGAAAAACTCCTCCTCAACGCTGTCAGCAGGTAAAGTGCCCAAGAGACTGGCAGCGTTGCCGCGTTGTATGGCAACACTTAGCCTCTGGCCAAAGAAAAAGCCAGCCCTTGGGTCAGAGGAAGCGTCAACAAGGCGTTTGGAAATATCCTTAAAAAGACTGTGGGCACTAGGACCCCACGGCCCTAAAGTTTCAACCCCAAACGGCTCGAAAATATAGTTTCCACAAAGGTTACTATATTTACGCCGCTTGAGGTTCTCTGCAGCCGCAGCGGCAGCACCAGCACAACACGAAGAGCTTGGAAGATGTGATGGCGCAAGAGTATCGACGCAAGTTGCGTCCCACACTAAAGGCCTACCCATCTTCCAAGGAAACAAGGACATGCCGTCCGGTCTTTTGCCATCGTCGCGTGCCAAGCCATTTGGCTCTAAAACAGCTGGGACGCCGACGGTAACAAGAGCACGTCGGATGATATCGTTTATGTTCGCATGTCGCGCAAAACGGCCCGCACTTCGGCTGCAGGACAGGCCATGGTGTCCGAGGTTGCTGACAGCTTCACCACATTGACAGCGATGAGGAGAGCAGCAAACGGCACCAAGACGTAATGCAGCAGCGAGGCGAAAGGTTGTGTCGTCAAATAAAGTGCCAATGCTTGACGATGGCAGTGCGTGAAGCCAAAGACCCGACTCCCATTCACCCACAGCCAGCAGGCGCGCACGCTCAGCAGTAGTAGCAGACGTGTTCAGTAGATTATTCTGAACTACTCTGCAGAGCGGCTCGTCCCACCGTCTCTGGGAAAATGGATGGTCGGGTTCTTCTGTATTCGGGCAAGCGACTTTCCAAGCAAATATAGCCTCGGAGAAACACGGCACATCAAAACCAACCAGTGTGGAAGTCAGGATATTCCTGATTAATTTCTCCGTGCCGTGAACCGAGGATATAAATGCCGGTAAACTGATACTAGAAATTTTGCGGACGCCGAGTCCTCCCATACGAATGGGAAGAGTTGCTTGTTCCCAAGCTCGGTCGTCCAAAGCCACATTTAAAATGGATGACAAAGTGTGTCTGATGATTTGGTCCATTTTGTCCAAAAGATGTGTGTGCTTCCATAGAGGGGAAGCACGAAGGAAATAAGTTAATTTAGGGCTGAAACAGCAGTATCGAATAATGGTGATGGCCGAATGCATGTTAATTTGAAGCAATCTTTCCGAAATATCGTTAAAATTTTGAATTTTCTCCTCGATAAAATCAGGAAAAGAATTTTCATGGACAGGAGACCCAAGGAGACGAAGAGAGCTTTTTTCAATAATTTTGATGTCTGGAGCTATTGTGTTAAATTTTGAAAGAGTCAGTCGTCTGTTGGTATCGTCAGCTACATATAGTTCACATTTCGAAAGATTTAAGTCTAGGCCAATGGAATGAAGTTCGTTTTTTAAGAAATTTAGATCATCTAAAACAGTGTCTACGTCGCCTCCCAAAGTTCCATCGTCAAGGTACCAAACGTTAAATTTGGAATTTAGCTGTCGAACAATTGGGTGAATAGCTAAGCTGAAAATCACTGGCCCGAGGGGGTCACCTTGTTGACAGCCAACAGCAGATTCCAAAAGATTGTCCTGATAAAGTAATTTGGAAGGGTGTCTGTAACATTGCCAAAGAAAACTATAAATTTGAGGTAATTCCTTTTTAGTTTCCATCAACAAGGTATCCCTGTTTACAGAGTTAAAGGCATTCTTTATGTCAACCTTCAGAATGACCTCTCCTTTGCCAGAATTTAGGTAGGTCGACATAGCGTGTACGGCAGCCTCGCAGCCCCCTTTAGAGCCGTAACCTAGCTGCAGGGGCTGAAATTTTTTCGAAACCGTCCCACCATAAAATTTACAGCAAATCTTGGCTGCCATACGACGATAGACAGTTCCCACAGCAATGGGGCGAATGCCGCCATCTCTCTTGCGCAGAGCACACAAATTTGCCCCATATAGAACGTCGATGACGGCCTCGCTTACCTTGCCGGAGAGCATGAGGTTAACCAGAGCTGTAAGCTCCTTCAAGAGTAGCTCACCAGCTGCCCCGGCGCCTGAACAGATAAGGTCCTTTAGGTGCTGAGGACTTAGGCCGTCGAGGCCGCCGGCGGAGCCGTTCCGGAAGGAGCAAACAGCTGTGACTAACTGTCGACCTGTAATGGAGAGGGAGTGTACGTCAGAATCAGGAGGGTCAGGAAAAGAAAGGCCATCTGCTGGGGCAGGGTGTTTGGTTTTCAGAGCTGCGAGTGTTGCTGGAGAACACGGTGCCACCACATCGCTGCTGAAGAGGATCCTAGCTGCACCACTAATGTCACCTTCCCCTAACTTCGTTTCTACCAAGTGGGATATATTAAATTATATATAATTATATATATTATTATATATATTAAATTTATTTCATAAACTTGTCTACATGTTTTATTCAAAACGTGGTTAACTTATTTGTAAGCCTTCTGGTTTACTTTTTATTAAAGGATAACTTCTCCCACGTGGAAAATTTTCTAGCGGAAACAAACCTACCTTCTTCTGGAATAAAAAGTACTCTGTGTCCAAACCGAGGTCATGGTCTATTTAAGTGCCTAATTTCGTCGAAATCCTAACTGAGCTATTTTCGCATCACACTAATATTATAAAGGCGAAAGTTTGTGAGTGTGTATGTTTGCTACTTCTTCACGCAAAAACTAACACACGGATTTGGATGAAATTTGGTACACAGATAGTTTATAACCTGGATTAACAAATAGGATAGTTTTTATCCCAATTTTATATTCCCGTGGGTTGTAGCGGGTGAACCCGCTGGCAACAGCTAGTTCATAATATTAATCATCCTCCAGCCGTTATCTCATGTTACTTTCGGTCGCAACACGTTTTCTTTCTTCCATTCTCGAACCGTCACGCTTTTAATCACTCATTTCTCTTTCATTTCATTCCTCACACAATTCATTCCTCATTTCCTCGATCATTCTCCATCTATCATCACTATCCATAAAACATATTAATTACTCTTTTTGTCTCATGCGATTAGTCCCTCCTCATGATAATGTCCACACCAAGACAATCTATTTCCTTTCAAATATAACTAGAGCAACTTTTGAACTACCTCTAATATACTCATTCCTTACCTTCTATTCTTGTCACGCAATATCCACTAATACTACACAGTTGACAAGTTTCAGTTTTATTTTCATAAATATAATGTATAGGTATTGATTGACTTCAATAATATTTAGCTGAAAAGCAATTAGAATATGGCAATAAATGAATTCCATAAGATGAACCGTAATACAATTATTTAAATTTCAACAGAAGATAGGCAGTCACTGGGGTAGATTTTATAATGAAATGAGAACCCAGCTCAATTAAATTGTGTGATGCACGGCGTACGTTTTTCAGTGAAAATTATTTACCGAAGAGGTATGATCAGCCCAGAACGTTGTCACTGTGAAGGTAGGACTTCTCTCTGTAAGAGGGAATGTGCATTCTTCCCATTCTGACCTATGGATCCCAGACTTGGTCTTTGACAAAAATTCAAAAGTCTTAACTCAAGGTCGGCCAACGTGCAATGGAGCGCAGCATTCTAGGTGTGTTCGTAACATACTCGTATCACTGCACTTCAAATTACTGACGTTGCTCATAAAGCTGCTAAGCTTAAGTGGGGCTGGACTGGGCGCGTCTGCCGCATGCCCAATGAGCTGTGGGCTAAAATAGTCACTTTCTGGAGCCCTGACACAGTCAGAAGGCGTCGCGGCAGACTTCGTAGGAAATAGTGGGACGATCTGGACAAGACTAGCGACCAGTGGTCCACATTGGCCTTAGATTGAAACAACTGGAAGTCAGAGGCTTTTGCCCAGCACACAGGCTAACAGTATCAACAAAAAAAGTAAAGTAAAGTTTAAACAAATTGAGCCACATAAAATTTCTTAAATTAATGTTGCTTTCATACTAAGTTTTACTGCACTAAAATAAACTTAAGTTATGTCTAGTCACCAACAATGTATTCAAGAACTTAACTATGATTAGCGTTGTCTCGACTCAAAAGTTTTGGACTGATTACCTAAGCGAATAACTTTTAGTCTGTAATACCGTCTGGTTCAAACATAGAGCGTGGAGTTACATCGGCGGTCACAACTAGAGGTGGTATTTCCTTCAGTTCCCATGCAAATTAAGCTCACCGTCATTAAAGGCTGCTAAACACGTTACAATATATTGTTACGATAGGGTTATATAAATTTTTGTATTAGGTTTACTTATAGAATAATAGGGTAGTTAACAAAATAAATCTAATTAGTCCGTCAGACAGATTTCCAAAAATTATTGCACACGTATTTTTTATTTTTCCACGTAAACAAACAATGAAGACGAAGTGCTTTGAAAACTCGTGTGACGTCATTTTCTAAGACATTAGTATGACATTCTTTATCGGTGAGTGACGTCACAACCCCTAATTTAAATCTTTGACGCGTTTTATCTTCGTATTTTTTTAATGATTTGATAAAACAAAAAATACGTTTCCAATATTTTTCGATAATCTAACAGACGGACTAAATAAAGAATTATGTTTTTATAAGTCAGTAAACATTCCTATTGGACGGTACAGTTCAAACTGCAACGATAAATTTACATGTGTGCACTACGAAAACTGGGCAGTTTAACCTGTACCGACCAATCGTATCGTAATCGTATAATCGGCCTTAGCACTACGACACACCAGTATACAATTTTAGTCATTTTACAGTAATTACGTCTTGTGAAGATGCTCGGAGTTTCCTTGCGTGATCGAATCAGAAATGAGGACATCCGCATGAGAACCAAGGCTACCGACGCAGCCCGAAATAGGGTTTTTCTATCAGGAATTTCTCAGTAACAGCGACGGAGTCTGGATTTGTGCCCGGTTGATCGCAATATGGTCGCTCCCAATTACATGGGACTTAAAAATAGCTAGCGTTATGTGGTAAAACTTTGCTTAAATATTTAGGGATTTCTGGCGTCATCTGGCGTTTTGTTAAAACAGTCGACATCTTAGAAGACGGTTCGTGACAGAAGTTGTCTATGGACGCTAGTCTGTACTCTTCGCGTTTGTTCTGCGAAATGATATCTAAAATGGCGCCTACTACGTCGAACCCACGGTTACACTATATGAGAGCAGTGATATCGAGTTTCAGGCTATTAAACGCTTAGGACCGAGTGGCGCCGGGTCGCAAGATACTGTTGCAGTTGTTTGTGTTTCTTTGTTTATTGAGATGTACACCTTTATAAACAAGGATTTGAGAGCCTAGCACAATATTGGACTTATATCGTTTTATGGGTAAAGAAATCTCTGAGTATTGGCTAACATGCGACTGTCATGTCACCAATTTGGGAGTTTCTGAACTGAACGTAGTGAGGTTCTACCAAGACAAAGATTGACTAAGTTCAAGGTAAGGTAAGGTAAGGTAAGGTTGGTAAGTCCTTCTCTCTCTCTGACTAGGTAGTCATAAAGATATTTATAAAAATAATGTGTGTAACATGTGTATTGTAATTAATAATAACATTCCAAATGAATTGAGATTGTTGCAGGATATTTTATTTTAAAAAAAATTACAGAGTGGCTTCAAAATTATTGTCTGTATAGTATTAAGGAATTTATGGAACTTGAAAAATAATGTTATGATAATTTAATAATGATTCTAATTGCATGATAATTTGATAATAGTTGACACAAATAATTGTAAGTAAATAATTTGCACGATTGGATGCAGGCAGAATAGAATGACTTTTAGGATTTAAGATCTTTCCTTGTATTTTGTATGTATTTTCTCGCTAATAAACATTTTTGATTTGATTTGTCATAAAAACTGCCAGGAGGCCCTCTTGAGAATTTATACACTTATTTAATTATTTTCTCAGCATATTCAAATTCAAATTCATTTATTTGCTAATATATGTAATTGCATAAAGTTGTTAAAATTGACTTCAACTTGAGTTAGGTACCTTGCGAAGAAAGGTGAAAAAATCTAATGTTTAGAGCCAGTTCTTGATCATAAAAAGGTCTAACGACTTTACTTTCACCATTTGATTTTATTTTAAAAATATCAGCCACAAATGAAATAAATCAATATCAATACAAACAAGTCTTGTATGAGACAATATATATCTTCTAAAGCATCACATTTCCGAGACCCTTATACTTCATCAATCATAAACAGCCTATTAATGTTCCCACTGCAGGAACTCAGGCCTCCTCTCTATGAGAGGGATGGGCTATAATCCACCACGCGTGCCCAGTGCGGATAGGTAGATGTCACATATCTTTGAATTTTAGGATCTTAGACATCATCTTAGCCGGGTTTCCTCACGATGTTTTCCTTCACCTTTTTGAGAGTAGTGGTCATGAAATAAATTACACTAAGTAATGCGCCTGCCTGGGTCCGAACCCACGACCAACTGTACTTAAGTCAGGGCCGCGACCACTTGGCCACCACTGCTCTACTGCTGCACCACAGCTAGGCAGATGTTGATGATATATTGTAACATATCTAGGAGAGCAGTACAGCTGCACACGTAACTAGATTAAGAAACTGTATGCTGGTGCTTTATCTTATAGGTACTACTTTGCCATGATAAAACAATAAATATTTATCTATTTTTTTTTATGTTCGAATTAATTTTAAATAATGATCCAGGAAGTAGGTGTTAATTTTACATAATAGTGTAAACTGTGATAATTAGAGTAAATATTATAACGCATTATAACAACTAAATATCTAGGCTTCCCTGTTTCGTATGATATAGTGGTTTAAGCATAATGGTAATAAGAGTGACAGGATAAAAATAACGATATACGAGTATTTTGACACTTCGAAATTATTGAGTTACCAGATTTCGCTGGTTCTTCTCTATAGGAACCGACTATCCAAAACCGTCGGGCACCTATTCTTGACGTCCATGTAGCTCGAAATAAAATATTTGATTTTGATCAAATTATTAAATGTCCGTTGTTTTTAATAAGTCAGAAAATTGTATTATCTAAATCTTATGAGGGAAAAGTTGAAGTTTTTTCCATACAAATTTATTCCTTCTATTTTCTCCTGAATATTGGCTTAAGAGCAGTATTTAAAAAAATAATAACGTTGGTCTAAAAAATTGATAGAAACACTTTTTCTTAAAAAAAAATCCATCACGCCTGTAACCCCCAAAGGGTTAGACAGAGCGTGTACCTAAATGTAAACCGTAATTTTTTTAAGTCAAAAATAATTAAATCGGTGCCGTTCATGATACATCTACTAACCCACACTGGGCTCGCGTGGTGGATTATAGCCCATTCCTTCTCATTAAGAGGAGGCCTGGAGTTTCAGCAGTGGGAATATTATAGGCTGCAGCTGTCCCCGAAGATTGTGATTATCGCAATCTGCGGGGACAGGCTTGACTCGGCAACTCTTAACACACACAAGTATTGTATGAGAAAATTCATTCATCTAAAGCGTTAAGTTTCCGAGGTATGACCTGTTTTAATTGGGACAAGCCCAGAATAGCGGAAAAGTAGAAAAAATATAATTTCTACTTCCCTCCATATCCTTCCTTCCTTTCTGTTTGGAACATTCAGGATCTAGCCTTAGATTTACTACGACAAGAGAGCAAAATCGTGGAATCTGTGCAAGCTACGATCGTGAAACCTCACCTTTCGTAAGGGAAACAAAATGTTCCGTCGGGGCTGCGGGATGTTGTAAGAGATAGAGTCTCAAAGATCATGAGTGAGGGCTTGTGACGTCACTTTATGGGTAAAAAGTACTAACCTTGTGAGGTCACACGACTTGACGCGACTTTTCGAAGCACTGAATCATCTTCATCTTTGGTTTACGTAAAAAAAGAAAAAATACATGTCCATTATTTTTTTGGAAATCTATCGTACGGACTAATTAGATTATTTTGTGAAGTACCCTATTAGAATAACTATGAGTGATTAATTATCGCACTGATGCTGAGGTGTACCGGGATCATAATTTCATTTATATATATCATAGATTCTATTTGTCACTCGGAAGTTTTCCCTTAGGCAATTTACAAAATAATAGACCAAAGAAACACCTCAGTCAATCCCACAGTCTATTAAAATAAATCAATAGTTTTATAAACACAAAAACTTTTCGAGTGTGTCGTGAGTAACGGCCATCGTCTTTATTTTTTTCGTATCTACCATAAAACTATTCTGCGAAAACTAACTATAAACAAAAGTCATAAATCTACTAAAGTTGCCACATAAATCTGGCCTCAATCAAACTTAGGTTCTAGTTTAGGCATCGAGTATGAGCTGAGGTTACACTTCCAAATTAAGGAGCGGTAGATCATATAAAGTCGTGTTTCCTGTGACAACTCCATGTGGTATGTCATTGTCAGGCGCTATTCAACAGTTTTGCTGATTTGAGATCCTTGTTTGATTACATCAAACCAAGCATTAACGGTGAAGGAAAATATCGTGAGGAAGCCGGCATGTCCTAGAACCAAAAATTCGAAGACTTGTGACTCCTACTAAACCGCACTGGACCCGCGTGGTATTTTATAGCCCAACCCCTCTCAAAGAAAGGAGGCCTGTGTTCCAACCGTGGGTACATTTATAGACTAATGATGATGATAAACTAAGCATTGTTGATCCCAAGCTAAGAATGATTTTATACCGGATTGTATAATAAGGTTTAGCAAGATTCGCGATTTGGCACCAGCCTTCCTCTTGAATCACTATAGCTATAACTGAAATAAACACGCGTTTTGCATTAACATCTATCGCGTAGTTTAAAGATCTTAGCTTACAAACAGCGGGAGCGACTTTATAATTATATTTTATACTTTGTAGAGATTTCATGATGAGACCTATACATTATGGGTCGGATACTGGAATCGTTATCCTTTATTAAATTACATTTATATCATCTCAAAGAAAGATGATCTTATCTTTGCCATACAGCATGGCAATGCTTGGGCCGCCTGCCTTTTGGGCACATTACCAGCTGACAGCGTTGAGGATGACATTTTTCGTGGCCTTGAATAGTTTTGTTGTTATTTTAGTTTATAGTTTTTATTCAGTTTTAGAATTTTTAAAGAAAAGAGGCTTTAACCATCAAAACTACTTGCTTAATAACAAGACGAACACAGCACGAATAATATCAGTGTGACAACCTCGAAAGGGACAATAGTCTATCATAATTATTGCGCAGACACTCAAATTGTAAAAACAATTACAAAAAGCCAATCAAAGACCCCCATCACAAGCCAAAGAAAGGACTCCTCAACAGCCATTTCAATTTAAATGCAAACACCATTAAATTAAAATGTCTGGCCAACTAATCAGTTAAATTGAAGTACGACTAGATTGTTTAAATGTTTACGCCGCAAATGAACGGACGTACAAACTCAATGTTCACATAAAAGGCCTCGAGAACTAGCCGTCTACCGAATATTAATTAGCGTTCAAACTATCTGCATACATTTTAAAAGCGAACCACGTCGGCGGAACTTGAAATTTCTATGGCTATTCGCCAGAGGAAATGGCGAATACAGTTAGACTAGCAAGATGATTGATTACGTATTGCGAATTATTTAAACGTATCGTCAACCACCCATATATGTAACACTTGAACGAAGAGACCGCTGTCATTGCTACGGAATAAAGGTGTTGTAAATGTCGAATTGGTGACATGGGCTTGCAGTTGACTGTATGTTTGCCTATATGTGTATTGTAATTTGATGTGAGGCAGGTGTTGGTCGGTAATTTCGGCTACGTTTGGTAGTGTATCATTTAAGTTACCATATTGTAGGTGTGTTTGGATTGCCTTGAACCTTGTGTGTATGTTTTTGGAGTGTCACATCTTTTTTAGTGGCATCTCGCAGGTCGACCTGTAAGACAGATTTCTGCTTAACTGGACTGTCCTATGGGTTCCAGCCAGAAGTAGAAAATCGTATTGCCTAAGGGACAGGGCATTACCTGTAAGGTACGAATGGGTACGAGTCTCACTTAGGGCGTCACTGGGGAGGGTAGCAAAGGTTCAGACTGGATATGATTGAGATCATCAATTATGGGCTGATTTAGAACTACTGGCTCAGCATCGCGGACTAGTTTGAGAGATATTATAGTTGGGTATTGATAAAAAACCATAGTTTGAGGAAACACATCATAATCTTAGAAATGTGGCAGCCATGTATAACGCAACGTACGAACTACCCATTACCTACACTCCACCTAACGAAAAATCTACATCCGCAAGTGAGCTTATCTAATTTAGAAACAACTGAAATACCAGTCTATAAAATATTATTTTATTTCATGTCTATGTAGAAAATAAATTTTAAAAAGTAGATATTATATAAATTGTGTGACTATTTTATTTAAATAAAGTAGATAATTCCAATTCCATTCCTTTGTGTGTGCGTTGTCAAAACTGTATCATCATTGTTGATTGACAGTATTATAATTTATATTCTATTACAAACCTACACTCCTCCTACACAAAGTTTACGGCCCAGTTGACATTTTTAAACATTCGGGGTAAAATAGAACTTCTAATGAATGATAGCAGTTTAGGTTTTGTGTTTAGACCCTAACAACTATGTTGGCTAAGAATTCAAGCTAAAACCAGCAGAATTTTAAATTCCATGTAATGTCTACAAGCCATGGTACTTTTTATATGTATCGTGTCGTATATTCTGTTCTGTTTTAGGAACTAATGGAAGCAACTGAAACGGTCAAATTACAGACTAATTCATGTTCCTGAGGAGAAGATGTACGGTCTATCAGATTTAAACATCAAATCCATCGTTAAACCCCAAGGGATAAGGGATAACGTCAGAAATGAAGATCCCAATGAAGTGAAGGCTTTTCCATTCCTTTTCCAATCAAAGAAAAGTCAACGTACTCATCGCAATTAAACTAGTTTCTAATTAAAAAGACTAACAAGTCAACTCTTTCCATGAGCACGTTAGGATTAAAATCTTTGAAATAAAGCTGAGTTTACACTAAAGGAGTTACTCCAACGCGAATAGGCGATTTAGCTGGAAAGAAGAAGTGGCGGAACAAACTCCCCAGCAACACTTCTGTCTGTTAGATTAGAAGAACCAGACCAATGACGTATTATATATAGACACGTCATGAACTAACATGGCGGCGCTTCAAAACGGCGCGAAAATATACACCGTACAGCGGGATGCCTGTTGATGCCTGTTGTCTTTATGTTTCGCGCAGGTTTACACACACGATTTAAATTAAGAACAAACGTAGCGTTGCGCGAGAGGTTGGTGCGTAACTAAGCGTGATGTGGCCAATTGGCTTCATTTTATGTTGTCATTTTTGAGGGCGGACAACGTATGTATAGTTTTAATATATCATTGAACCAGACTCAATACAATAGTAAGGTGTAAGACTACTCGCCCGTTTGTAAGAGATCCCGCAGCCTTGACATATAGGGCTAAGAAAGAACATGGCTGGTTTTTAGTCAGTAGAAGTCTGACACTCCCTTTCGCTCTGCCCAAGAGCGGGAAGGGTTATTTAATGATTTCCCACCACCCAAAAAAAAAAATGGTGTAAGACTACAGACACAAATCAATAATAATATTGGTAAAACATTTTATAACAAACTGCCATCTTCTTTTCTAGACTAAACAGAACCATATTTTTTTTAGTAAGGAAACACCCTATTCTGCTGAAGAATTCTTTACCGAAAGTCAGCTCTTCGGTAGGATTTTGATTCGCAATTTTTCACAATGGTTCTTTCCTTTGTGAAAAAAGTGGAGACTTTCATATTTTGAGGTGTCATGTCAGTGGTAGTGTAGTAAACAATCCCAGCCCCAGAATATCGCTTGTCAAGAGGATACTGTCGCATTTGAAAAACTCTACAGTGGAAACGCAGCTTTAAGTCCAACGTTCAACCCTCTGTTTGCTTAATGTTAGCCAGCAGTATGTAGTCGTCACGTTCGCTTCGGTTCCTAGTTTTTAATCTAATCTAACTGCGCCTCGGGGAGGCGTTTACGTTGAGACATCTTTAATTTTTAAACTGCGACTCTAAATTACAAAATCGAATGTTTTTAAATTGCATTTAAGTAGTGGCAGTGGATTGGCCAGAGCCGGATTAATGAAGTTGGAACAACAACCGAAATATTTCCGAAACTAGGCAACATGCCAGAAGGCACTCAGAAGCTGGAACAAGGTAACGTAGTGTTTATAGGCAGTGTACTTAAAAGTCTTCATATATTTTAATAATTAAATAATAGAGTACAATTATTATCTATTAAGAAAAATGTCTGTAGGTTTGGTTTTTTTTTTCTGTTGCATTATCGATGTTACTTTTGCTGTAAATGAGGCAATAAAAATAAGAACAAAACACATGACCGATGAAGCCGAATAGTTCTAGTCTGGAGACCGCAAACCGGAAAACCTTGCATTAGAAGGCCTCCCTCTAGGTGGACCGATGACTTGTAGGGCTATTTCGTATCTTTTTTATGTCAATGGCTATCATAGTGTCCATCGGTTAACTGTCAAATGGTTAAGTATAGTTTAAAATATTAAACTAACTATTTGACAGTTAGAAAGATACTCAATAGCCTTGCTGGTCAATGTGACGACACTTGGGGGCCTAAGTATGTCCAGCATGGAGAAAGATGATGAAGCAGACAAAAATAATGTTGTTGAATAATAAGTAATACGAGCCATTCATAGGTCTGACAAACACAGAAAACAATAACAATATTATGTTCTCCCGAATATTTAAATGGCATCAAGGGGAATTGAAATGAATACTTATGTAATCACCCATGTGTACGCTTCCGTAAGTTAATAATATTTTCTGAGGAAGTGACACGTGAGAGTGGCAATATAACGGTTGCTAAGCAGGAGTTCAACGAATGAAACAAAATTAAGAGTGAATGAATACCGGTATGGTTTGGCTCTTCTGTAAGGTCCAACAGATTTTCTAATTTAACGATATTTAATCTCAATGAAGTTGCGGGTTGTTTGAAAGAGATACCGTGGTCTCGACACAAAGGGCTAAGAAGGAACATGGGTGGCTTTTAGTCAGTAGAAGTTTGACACTCCCTACCAGTCTGCCCAGAGCGGGAGTAGTCATTTGACGATTTCCAAACTCAAAAAAAAAAGGTCGCAATGAAATCCTACACACAACGAAGTCCAGTGGAATTAATTCGCACTGTTCGATATGTAATTTAATACCTAACAAAATACAAAAAAATAAACTATATTTGTACAATCACGAGTACTTATAGACTTGCTTGATGCTATCACTTGAGAACAAAGTTTTTAAAAGCAACTACGTGTGTACACTTTTAAAGTCATACTATTACAAACTAGGCCTTATATCAAAGTAGAAATTGATATTTTTTAATTTCACTATAGTATTATAATTAATTTATTGAGATATAAGTAAGACTATACTAAATACACACATCAAAAGTGTCTAGGGATCAACATATATTTTTGCAATAACTTTTCTCCTGATTGATATTAATTAAAATTTTCTTTAAGGATTCATCAAATAAAGTGTTTTCGTTTGTCACAGTAACGATAAACCAAGTCACCTTTGCATTAATAAAGAAATTTGCCATTTTCCTAATAAAGGGATTTTTGACATTTGAACCACTAACATTAAAGTTCGAAAAAAAGACTGAAATAACAGTTTTCTTTAAAATTTTATTGGGTAACTTAAACAATTAATAATCCGTGTTTCTACCGCGAACACTAACAACACAAGAACATCGGTTTGGCATACTCAAAATGAGTTCATCCAAATCACGCTGTGGAATGGCCGCCCATGTTCGTTGCAACAACAAAAAAAGGTCTTCTTGCGACTGGATACCCTCCATATTCGGCAGAGCTCCATGGAGGACGGTATCGCTGCACCACACGGAGACAAGACCGATACATTCAAATCTTAACTCGAAGAGCTCCAACAATAACCGCCATGATGTTAGCCGTGAGGCTTCATCACTCTTCAGGGAACTTAATTAGCGACCAAACAGTCAGAAACCGCTTGCATGAAGTGAACCATCGTAGCAATGCACAATCGTAGGATTCGATATCAATGGGCTCTTGAACACAGAAATTGGGCAGAAGAACAATGGCGTTTCGTGTGCTTTTCTGATGAGTCTCGTTTTGGTATGAGACCGGATACAAGACGTATACGACACTGGAGAACCCCTGGACGCCAACAGCGATTAAAATCCTGCCAGGAAGTCCATCCTTATAGTGGTGGAACCATCATGGTATGGGCGGGTATTTGGATCGGCGGAAGAACTGAGTTGATTTGGATCAGAGGCAACCTCAACGCTCAAATTTATGCTGAGACGATTGTATCAGACGTCATCGTTCCTCTACAAGTGCAAATCGGTCCCTTATTTCAGTTAATGCATGATAATGCACGACCGCACACCGCAAGAGTTGTAAGACAGACTCTCGCCGCAGCTAACATCAATGTCCTGCCCTGGCCTGCTCAGTCGCCAGACTTGAACCCGATTGAGCATGCATGGGATATGCTACAGAGAAGAGCTCTGCCGAATATGGAGGGTATCCAGTCGCAAGAAGACCTTTTTTTGTTGTTGCAACGAACATGGGCGGCCATTCCACAGCGTGATTTGGATGAACTCATTTTGAGTATGCCAAACCGATGTTCTTGTGTTGTTAGTGTTCGCGGTAGAAACACGGATTATTAATTGTTTAAGTTACCCAATAAAATTTTAAAGAAAACTGTTATTTCAGTCTTTTTTTCGAACTTTAATGTTAGTGGTTCAAATGTCAAAAATCCCTTTATTAGGAAAATGGCAAATTTCTTTATTAATGCAAAGGTGACTTGGTTTATCGTTACTGTGACAAACGAAAACACTTTATTTGATGAATCCATAAAGAAAATTTTAATTAATATCAATCAGGAGAAAAGTTATTGCAAAAATATATGTTGATCCCTAGACACTTTTGATGTGTGTATATAAAATTGATATTTTATAAGAGAATTACTTTTGATTTTTGCCCATAACAGCATATAAATATTTCTCTTATTTTTGTATAACTCTAAATGTCTGATCCTAGTTTAAGCACTAAACTCTCTATAAAAAAGAGGAATAGGGTTAATCACCAAAAAATAGAATATAACAAATACACCTTTTGTAACTAAAACAAGTGACACAGAAATTCGTCAACAAAATAACAAAAGTATAAAACGGATGACAGAGCGGAAACACGGGTCACAGGCATATTGCTTCGAAACAAAACCATGTCGCTATGTTTTTCAGCAGTTTTTACTCGACAATGGAAAAGGTAGGGTTATGAGTTTATCAGTGTATGTTTGTGTGATAATACAAAACGTAATAAACACAAAGGTGCCAGTTATTGTCAACAAGATACAGCGGCATGTGTTAGAAAAAACAACATTTCACAATTTTTTGTGTTTTTATCTTTCATCCAGTTTCACATTCTGAATAATTATCCTTTTCCCATATTTGTAAGAAAAAGTAACGAACAAAATTTGAGTGCAATTTTGCACTCTCCCGAAATGACTACCTTTCCGAATCTCACTAATGTCCAATCTAAGACGAAGGCTGACACAAGTACTGATCCATTTTTTTACAACGAAGAGCATCGACGACGAAGTACGAGAAGAGTTACTGTGAATTTACCGCTCAAGACTGAGTCATAGTCAAATGCAAGAGACACAAAAAAAATTGTACAGAACATTTATTATGTTTACTACCAAAGGAAACCAAAGTTTTCAAGCCGTCCGGAAACAATCGGTATCGGTTTTTTGAGCCCGTTTCGACTGAAAGAATAGAATAGAATAGAATGCATTTATTTGTCAGAATATTGTACAAAGCTGGAAGGTGTTTTATACAAGATGATTTTTTAGTCACCGTCCAAATTCTGATATATAAATCTTTGGCGAAAATAATTGAATACCTGTTTTTTCTTTTAGTATCACTTTTTTTCAAAAATGGTGATAGTGAATGATACTTAATGCCTAGAAAAAATTTGGACGGTGACTAAAAAATCATCTTGTGTATTATCGATCTTAATATACAAGATGATTTTTTGGATCGAAAATAGAAGTACTGAAGGAGGCTACTTGAATCCGATTCGAAGGACCAATATTGCTCCATATAAGCTGAGAGAGTAGACAGTTTAATTATGAAATAAGCATTGACAGTCTAGCACGAGCAACAATTTATTTCCGAGTTAAACCAAAACCTAAAGTTATGGACACGTGGTCCGACCGCATAGTCCGATCAATCGGACTAAGTGAACTTTTTTTCCAGTTGGTTCGATAATAATTAGGACCACGTGTTTTTGAGATTCCTGATAGTTCGATCAATCGGACTACGTGAACTTTTTTCCAGTTGGTTCGATAATAATTAGGACCACGTGTTTTTGAGATTCCTGATAGTTCGATCAATCGGACTACGTGAACCTTTTTTTCCAGTTGGTTCGATTTTCAGTGGTATATGAAAATGATCGTTTTAGTTTTGCAAAATCAGCAAAGAAAAAAACATCTTATTTTAATTATTAATCCTTTCTTTGAGGCATAAAATAATTTATAATTCGATTTATCAAATTTTTCTTTTGTCTATGTCGAATACAATTTTTTCCACAGATAGTATAAATAATAAAATTTCTGGCATAATAATAAATAAAACACTTAATCGACTTTAGTTGTTTGTTGTTTACCAAATCAAAACACGTCATTCATTTTTATGTGAAAGTGCTCATGTAAAATAGATCAATTAGTTTTCAGACGATCAAATAATATTGCCCCAATGAAAAATACAACTTATAGATTTACAATGGGGGGGCATGCTTTATCAGGAAATGTCAAAGTACAAAATAAGACAAGACTGAAAGCGTGTCACATTTCACGCCCGTATGACTCGCGTGCAGATCACACTAACATTACACGGTGTGATTCCGTGTTAACCTAATTTCGAGAAGGTTTCGTCAGCTTTGGTACAGTCGGAGTTAACTTTGTTGACTGAAGTGTCAAATCTACATCATCATCTACCTAATCTTGTCCCAAAACTATGTTAACCTGTAAAGTATTCTATTTTTATTTATGGCAATTGAACCTGTAAAGTAAAATTGAAGTCAATCTAACAATGTTACACATAATCTTGAAGTTGTCCATTTAGATTCACAATACCCACACATATACCCAGATAGCGCCAGTTATCCATAAGGTCCATGCAAGAAGAGGCGAGCCTATTGCTATCAACTGGGCACAAATCCAGACTCTTTCTACATCTGTGACTGCGAGATTCTTGATAGAAAAACCCAAACACTGTCGCACCTGCGACCATTAGAACAATGCCAAAAACATCAATGAATAACATAATGAAAACTTTTTACCATTAATCCATCCCTATCTGAACTCCAGAAATAGCTAACTAAGTAAACTATTACCCCAACCCTATTATCACTCTTTTCCATTGCTTTGGAGATAAAAGAAGGGACCAAACTTGACCCATCATGCAGTTGGTCGAAGGTGAAAATTGGACACGTATGGTACCAACATGTTGTTTGCGTGGCTATGCGTCCATTTATCGGAACGGGCATCTAATCGAAAAGGTGGAGTGACGATTGTCGATATTCCATTCCGATAGTCATTCGTTTTGGCTTGAAAAATATTAGTTGAGATTGGAAGGACGTTTTGTCAAAGTTCATTTATTGTGTGTGTTAAATTTTGATTGATTTGTAAAAGTTATTTGATTGCTATGATTGGCCACCCAGGACCACTTTGATATTTATTTTGTAGTTAGTCAACAAACATATATATACAAACAATTCCACAAAAATAATATGATCAGGTATTTTTATGGAATCCAATATTTTTATTTAGCAGACGGGGCAACGCACGTTGGATATAGTACTTACTTTTAAGAACTATAACTACGATACCTTGCAAATATCGGTGAAAAAAGGTATTTTTTCATGAATGTTGACTAAACCACCTTAGTTAGGTATTGTTTTGAATACTTAAACTAATATGTCGAGGGCATGTGCGAGTGTTTACGGTCGTAAACAACGTAGGTATAGGTACTAACTTAAAGTTCGTAACAATTTAATTTTATGTGGTCCTTACCACAGATTAAATTAACATACACAATATACTATCACGCCAGCAGTACTCTCACATTTTGTTTCATCATCATCATCAACAGCCTATTAATGTTCCCACTGCTGGGACATAGGCCTCCTCTCTTTGAGAGGGAATGAGCTATAATCTACCACGCGGGCCCAGTGCGGATTGGTAGATGTCACATGTCTTCGAATTTTTTGGTTCTAAGACATGCCGGTTTCCTCACGATGTTTTCCTTCACCGTTTTGAGAGCAGCGGTGATGAAATAAATTACACAAAGTAATGTGAAATTCGAATTTTCTTTCCAATTTCATCGGGGTTTATTTTTTGCACGAAAATAAAACAGTATGTTATTCTTTATAACATCAGCTATCTGCCGGTCGAAGTCTGAATAGATAAGACTAAGTTTATTACTATAATAAAATAAGTCTCTCTAAAAAAACTTAATATACGGTTCTGATTTACATCATTTTCATATTTCTGTAAATTTGACACAGGAATATTTAAATAACCTCAATATTTATATAATTTATTAAACAAATTAAAATATTTAAACCTTGACAACTGAAAAGCAATTAGTCATTAATTTGAAGATTCAAAAAATTACACCTTTTCTATCCCTACTTGATGCAATTAAAGTTGTCCCTGTAATTGTACATCCGATCCTTTTGGCCGTAGTGAAGGACGGAGAGCACTTAACGTTGAGACCTCATCCCTCCGGAGTTGATTGACCCCGCGCGAGCCTACGTTTGACAAAACGCCGGGAGGCGCCACCATGTGCTTGTATTTTCAGTGTTACTGAAGGAAAGCGTCAGTCGGCAACGAGCCGTCGGTGACGACGCACGTGTCCACGCGAGTCTCCGAAAGCTCCGCGTCGCGTAAATAACTTCGATACACAATAGGGAAAATTCTCTAACTTACTTTTTTGATGTTAAAATATTTTGAAGTGTGAGTTTTAGATTTTTGTGTTGTTTGAGAAAGTAGTGAAACTTTTAGTACAACTTTCTTTGACTTTAAACTTTGGGTGCGTTTGTAAGGAGACATTTACGTCGTCTTCGCACCTAATCACCGTTTAAATCTGAACTTGGAATTATACGCAGTGAATCTGACTATACTCCCGGCCGCATCTGTAAACGTGCTCGATGAAATGTAAACGATTATGTGAGGACATAATAATGAATGTTTTGTTGATATAGTTAGAAAACAATTGGTCGTCGGTGCGTGTAGTGGTGATTCTATTTTATGCTTTGACTGGTGGTTTCCTGCGACGACATCGAACGGAAGTCGCCAATACGAAGTCCGTGTAAGTTGAAAATAGCAGCTCCGTTCATCGATAGAACGTTTGTTTTCTCAGAACATGTTTGTTGTGGCAAAATCTCCCATTATGAATGTATGTACAATGTTCGGAACCACCTTGCACTTACACGAGTAGGGTAGGTACAGTTGAATCAAAGCAAACTTCACAAACATTTTGGAGCTTCGATGAAACAAATGACGTTACATAGTATTTATACGTCACGGACCTGGACTTAATTGAACCAGGGACGTAGGTACGAACTTGGTAGATTAATTGGAATTCCTTTCGCGCCCGCCTCGAGAATTCGATTAGACATAATATTTTGTCACAAGTTTATGACACGAAAGCGTATTCCTACCGTACTTATTCGTTGAATATTTAGAGATAACTCACGAACGTGACTGGCCTGTTATTATTTCTGATAACGGTAAATTATTAGTTTTTATTACGAAAGGACACTCTGTTCGCCAACATTTGAGGTAACAAATTCGATGTCATAAAATATTGGAGCATAACTTTCGTGGTCTTTTAAACAGGGTGTAAAAAAATAATCAACCAATGAAAATGTACTCGGTTCTTTACCACGTAAATAAGACGCAACATTGAGCAAAATGATTGAGAGAAATCGACACTAGGTAAGTGTCGATTTTCGTTATGTACTTGTAAATAATAATAAAAGTTATTGATTCTTGAAAAAGGTTTACAATATGTAGCAGTGACACTGAATCAAGCACTAGGATACCCTGTGTTGCAGGATCCAGTCTCTTTCGACAGATAATAATGAATTATAAAAGGCTAAGATACTTTTGGCTGGTTTCAGTCAAAACCCTTATTATGTTAAAACGCGTTTACTCTATTCAAATAAAAGTTAATAATGGCGCAAGGTTATGAAAGGGTAAAAAAAAAATATAACAACCTAATAAGTTTCCTAATTACTTTTAGGTTATTACAAATCAGTAGAGAAATAAAATAGAAACCACCTAATCATCATCTGCCTAGCCTTTTCCCAACTATATTGGGGTCGGCTTCCAGTCTTCCAGTACCTATTATACGGGTGGTGCTGCTGGTGGCTTTTTCTCCTATCTCTACGTAATAAATGAGACTCTAAAAAAGAATCAACTGGCATTTCAATTTTTATCACCTTTTTTATTTTCTTTTTTCAAATAAATTAATTAGTCAAAATCACGATTATTAATGTAAAATTACGTGAAATATGACAACGTCGCATTTTCTTAGTTCTGAATATGAGTGATTGCTTTGAATAAAAATGAAGTTTGAATGAGAATGAATATGATAATATTATCTTCACCACTGACCACTGAACACTGTTGGACCAACTAAACTAAGTAAAAAAAAAACTTAACTTTTTGTATTATTTTTACTTACAGAATAATGATAATCCCTCTAGGGTTATAAAACAAACACGTTGAATATATACAAATCTCGCTGTGTCCATGGGTCATTGTAGAAAATTGCACCCATTTCGTTTTGTGATCTATAGATGTTATAATCATCATCATTATCAATTTTATTGCCGCTGTAGCGTACTCCCAAACAGGAGTCTATTTTTAGTAGCCATTACATTTTAGGGCAGATCCCATCTCCATCAGTCATAAGTTGTGTTTATGTTTGATTCCTATCGCTGCCGCCTTTTGTTTTAAGCTTTCAGAGTTTCTCACGCTAATCAGTCTCGTGATTAAATGCTGATCGTTTTGATAACGATGTTTTTGTTGTTCAGTGAGTTTGTAATACGGTTACTTTTCCCAGTTGATGCCATATTTCTTTGAAAAATTACATATGGAAATATTATTTCCTTAATAATATTTTACAGAGGTATAATTTGTGTCTAATTTTGTTTTTTGGTTGTAATCTCCGGAACGAATGCTCGAGCAATTATGATTTATTTTTCATTGATTTTTTTTGTGTTTTTTTTTGAGCTATCATAATTTTTGTGGACAAAGTCACGGGCAAAGTGGTTGTGTTCATATAATTTGTAAAATAATAATTAGACACAGCGTCTCACACTTTAGGTAACAGTACACTTTTCAAAATACTTTTCCAAGTTACTTAAGATATTTCTAGTTTATAATTCGCTACAGAAGTTGAAGTTAAGAATTATGTACTTTTTTATTTACTGACCATTATTTGTTAAAAAAACAGTCGCATAATCATCATAATACAAATATAATATCATTTTTTTTTGAAACCGAGAAAATTTGTTGTTATGTTTAAAACTATTCTCTCCAATAATCTTATGAAAACATCTAATCCGAAGAATTTATTTACCCATTTATACTACTATTTTATAGAGGTAAAATTTGTTTGTATGTAGGGGATAATCTTTAAAACTGCTGATCCGAATATTCTTTAACTATCAGGAAGCTACGTTATCCTCAAGTGTCATTGACTAAATTTAAAACGTTCCTGTTGGTTAATAAAAACAAATGCATAAAACGGGAGCGAAACCAAAACCAAAAGCTAGTATCATAATTGTCATATTATACTGACCATAAGACGTTAGACATGTCTGCAAAATTCTTTAAACAAACACAGCGAGTCGATCATCGTGTTGGCACATTTATTTGCATATTATTATCATGATCTTTGTTACGCCTACAAATTAGTATACTCGTATTTCGTAACACGGAATATGTGTGAGTAATAAATATGTCAGGATACTAGGTATTTGCATTATTATTTATTATTTTGGGAGGCTCGTTTTCATAACTTTATAACTTTAGCGAATTTGGTTTGTACAGTAACACTCACGTGAATTTTGTTTTGTTAGCATGAATGTAACCAAAACGACCGTTCTCATTTAGTTTTTTAAATGTGATCGTCTAATATCGTGACGCCTTGTAATCACCTAGGTAAGCCAGAGGTGTACATCTAACATGTCTATCTATAATTCGCCAGATATGTTTAAATTCCAAGTAATAGGGTTAGCCAAAGCCAGGTGCAATGCGAAGTGTTAGTATTTGTAAAACGAATTCACAACATTTTTTTTAGAATAAACAGCATTTTTCTTAAATAATATGTTAATTAAATATTTCAGGAAAAAATAAAGATGAGGAGTTCGTCAATCTCCAAAACCTTTAAATAAGGGTAAAAGTTTAGAAACTTTTTAATTTTAAATATGAGTTTTAACATCCTGTATTGAAGCTAGCGCGTTACGCAAAAGTTTCCTTGGTTAAATTTTAATATTAAATGGACGATTCAAAAGGATCCAAGTCATGGATAAAAAATGTATTCACAATTTTAATAAAAATGTTTATAATAATACTTTTTTGTCTTTTTATTCCATTATTTTTTAGAAGTTTTTCTCTGTCCATAGATATATTTGAAATATCTTGAAAATTTTAACATTTAAAAAATTTTCTACTAAGCATTATTTTTTAGTTTTATTTAATAGACTTCGCAAGAAACTCAAACTTAACGTAGGTATGTCAAAGAGCGATGGAGCGTGGCATTTTAAACATCAAAGTCACCGGTCGAATACGCAACCAAGCTCCAAGACAGGCATCGCCGATGTTGGCGAAAAGTCTGCAAGGTAATAATGGACTGGGTGGACCACAATCCAACGATCTGTCAGGAAAGATGGGCCAGAATCTTCACACAGTAGGTTTCCTAAAGACGGTTGTCGTTACCGATGCAGGCTCAAAAAACGCTGGCGTGACGATTTGGACTCGAGTCTGACTGATTGGCCAGAGATGGCAAAATACCGGGAAAGTTGGAAAGGCCAAAGAAGAGGACTTTGGCGCCCAAGCAGCGATGGGGCAGAACAGTATAACTAAAAAATAAACAAAATAAAAAGCAAATGTTTACACTGTATGTATATTATATCTGAAGGCCAAAAAAAGCATTTCTTTATAACTTACCTAGTTTAATTCAGAAATACGTATGAGATTTGATACCGGACGTTAACCGAAATGTTTTATAAACATTTGTATATAATTTATTGCCGTAGGTACCAGTATCAAATGTTAAAGCAAACCTGGCACACTAATGCGTTAGCAACAAAGTTAAATATTTACTACATTTGCTCTATTTACAAAATATTATTATGCAGTGATATTTTACATCATTGTTAAATAAATACGGAGTCACAGAGATTATTTCTACAAATTTTATGTATTAAGGAGACAGAATTCCATGGTTTATCGAGTACATATTTGATTTGTTACTTTTTCAAGGCTATGGCAGTATTTTATCTGTTTTTTTTTGTTACTTAATAAAAGTGGATCTTTTTAATCAATAATTCCAATTTTAGAAGATGAACGGATTACTGAACCTAGATTTAATAAATAACCTAGCATACATATGTGTAGATTATTAATAGTCGATTATAACATAATTAGCAAACCACTACCGCCACTGCCTGTTATGTTATTTAGGTACGTGATAATTATGTTTCAGAAGAAATATTGTTATTTCCTTTACACACAAACAGTGTAAACCGCCTAAATTATACCAAAATAATACCAAAGTCCCACAAGTGTTTACTGAATATTATCGGATAACATTTCGGACCAAACGAGTCCTCAGTACCAAGTAAATCCCTAAACATATTTAGTAGTACTTATCCTAACGAGGATGCCCTCAGGTCAGGGGTTTGTTTGAATAAGGGTTAAGGCTAAAGTAAAATGAAACACACAATTAGTAGTACCTACATTGTGGTAATAAAGCTGATTTTGTTATACCTCATTATCCAGCCTTTTCTTAATCATGTTGGGGTTGGCTTCCAGTCTCAGTGGATGCAGCTGAATACCAGTATTTTACATGAAGCGACTGCATGTAGCAACTAGTACAGGTAGGTACGAGTACATACTGTTACGAGCTGGGTATGGGATAAATAAAAGCACTACCAATTGAACACACAAAATAACTTTATTACTCGCAAAACACTTATACTCAATCGCAAAACACTACTGAACACTTTATCGCACTAGATTTCTCTTATGACCTTTCGTTGTCTCGCTTTAAAAGTAGACCGACTCGCTTCGTCCTCTCTCGGTTCTTTTATACCACAAACACAAAAAAGATATTCGAGAACATTCCCTATTATTCATAAAGGATCCAGAAAAACATTAACAAAAAAATAAACTTAAAGATAAATTAACCAACAAAGAAGAAGTTACCTACAGAATGGAAATAGGTAACTACTAGAATTCACGCGTATTCACGCGTATTCACTCATTAGCGACGTTTCTCGAAGATTCTAGATGACCGACGTAACAATACTTTAATAATTATATCGAGGGAACTGGGGTTGCGATTATTCAAACAATTGACTGTTTTCCGTTTTTTCTTCCTGTGCCTATGTTTTGTGTTTTTTTTTTCATAACATATAGGTGACCGTGTCATTTTCTGATTTATTAGCTACTGCTAAAAAAAAGAAAGAAAAGTAAATATGACCATCCAAAATATTAAAAAAAAAAAAATTTAAGACCGTGATAGACAGGATTAGTGGACAAATTCAAATAGTTTAATTTAACATAAAATAAATGTATAGGAAAAAAGATATATATTTTTTTCAAATTGTAATATCTAAAATTCATTTGAATCAGCTTAGTTTTAGAAGATTGTTCTTAGAAGAGAAAAAAGGAAGAACTCCTCTTAAAATAGTGCCTTCTGACATTAGCACAACGATCAACGTTCAGAACTGTTCTTTGTGTATTCAGTAGAATACAACTTAAAAGGAACGCTTTTCACCGCCACAGGCAAGACGAGCAATTGGAACTTTCAGCCACTGAAGTTATATTTAGCTTCAACCTAATTTACGTAGTTTGGATTTTATTTATAACTTCTTTTGTAATTAGGGCTACTTTTAAAAGTCTTTGGGAGGCTTTATTTTATTTTTCTAACAGGTTGACCCACTTTAAGTGCTGATTTTAGCACTACTAGCGAACTCCTGCCGGATTACAAATTATTCGTCTACTGTTGACTAATAATTTGTAATCCGGCAGGAGTTCGCTGGGATGGGTTCTCATAACACAAATTATTTTTTTATACTAAAAAGGAAGCCTCTATGTATGTTTTAATATTGTAGAAGTTTTTATAGTTACTAAAATAAAAAAATATTTATTTAATTATTTAATAGAGGGGCTATTGTTGATGAATAATTTAGCTTAGGTTAGGTTAGAACAGTGATCGTTATATCACTGAAGGGGTCTGCCGAAAGGTTGAGAGACATGTACACCAGTCTCCCGACCCACAGCAGACGTACTGTAGGCGATAACGGATAAAAATCTCTTACGACAAATATAAAAAAAATAATGAAAATGATAGGCGTTTTTATCATTAGTGAATAGATAAATTTTAATTTGACTGCAGACAAAAAAAAACTGTTTACTAGAGATCTACATGTACTTACATCATCATATTGTATGACTTGTAATACGAGTAGGTAGGTATTTAACGGAACAAAATTTAAACATTACTTGGTAACTATATTTTTTTAAAACACGTACCTTTATATCGAAGTCTGTGTAGCAGTTACGAAGATATTGAGTAACATACATTCATTTTGTCGCAATTTATTCCAATCACAAAATCATTGTCATGCATTTAAATGGTGGAATGCTATGTGAATCAACAAACTGTATAGCTTCATTTCTGATATTCGTTTCGATGACAGCGCGAAATGTGGTAACTTTCTAATATCTTGCTATTTTACCCGACTGCAGTGAAGCCAAAGATGAATGTTTTTGTTCTGTATCGTTTCTGTGTACCTTCGTGACTCCCAAAGGAATGAATGAATTTGGATAAATTATAAGTTGTCCATTTCGTCTTGGTGCCGCGAGTATTACTGGCTGCATTAAAATAAAATTTTAACTATTGACACAGACATATTTAGATGAACGTGGTTTAGATACGTGCAGATCATTTTCATTGTGACCACCTGTGTGACCAGAGTTTATCCTTGTTTTTTAGAATTATATTCTATCAACTTATTTCTGAAGGCTGTGTTAATTATATTGCATAATTGATGTTCAGTCGAAGGAAGCTTAAAATTTTCTTAGGTAATTATTAGTTTGTGCCAGCGACTTCGCCCGCGTGGAGTTCGATAACTGTCCCACGGGATCATACTACCGGGATAAAAAGTACCCTATGTGTTAATCCAGTATAAAGGGTGTAAAAGTACCCTTAACACAAACGCAAGGCATCTGTTCTCCTCACCATTGCGATCATTTTGTTCTAGACCATACCTTTTTTTTTTTTTTGGCTGGTGGTAAATCATCGAATAACCCCTCCCGCTCTTGGGCAGAGCGAAAAGGAGTGTCAGACTTCTACTGACTAAAAACCACCCATGTTCCTTCTTAGCCCTCTATGTCGAGGCCGCGATAACTAGTGTACAACCCGCGGCCCAAGATAGTTTATAACCTGGATTAACAAAAGGATAGTTTTTATCCCAATTTTATATTCCCGTCTGGGAACCCCCTAGTTACGGAAATATTGGGGGTCAAAGTTCCAAATTTTTTAAAGCTGTTTTTGTAATTACTAGTTTTACAGGTTATAAGTTTACTTAAATTACCTCCATGACCCGTTTACTATTCAAAGCATCCACTAGCACAATGTTTTATGAGTGCTACATTGAGTTTTACCGTAAAATGTGATTTCGGACCCCAAAAAAAAGTCGTTTCCCAGCAAAAGTTTTTGCGTACGGGTACTTAGTTTGATGTACAGATTGCTTGGTTGACGTATGTGTGAAGGGTTTATTTACACCCTGTATAAACTATCTGTGTTCTAAATTACATCCACATCCGCTCAGTAGCTTTTGCGTGACAGAGTAACAAATATCCATCCATCCATAAATACACCCTCACAAAGTTTCGCATTTATAATATTAGTAGGCTTTATTCAACTTACCACTATCATTAATAACAGGTATTCTTAAACCTAATTCGATAGTGTGGCTATTAACTCGCGTTATACGCCGGTTGCGTACACTACGCCGCTATTTAAAAGTCGACATTCGTAAAAAATACTACCAACTTTTACTACCATTTACTCAAAGCTACCTTCTACGTTTACGTGCCCTCAATATTAATACAGCTTACACTCGCAATCTGTTCGAAAAGACAAGAGCCATTGATCAATAGTCTTTCAGTTCAATCTTAGTTCCATTCCGTCCTGCCCCACGAAGATAGCCCAAATATATTTGATTCATCGTCACTTTACGGGTGTCACAAAACACGATCTATGTCGAGAAAATATAAATAACCTTTATTGTTCACATCTTTATTGTCTTGATGCAGTCTATGTTTATTTCAATTTGTCTTTGAAATATAATGCAGGTCTTTGATGGATGACTGAGTATGCCCAAAGAAGAGTATGTCTTTTATGGTTCGTCGCTTTTCTAGAAACCATTTTCGTAAGAAGTTTTGGGTACCGTGTGCAAATACGAAATATTGCCTACTGGCATTGTTTAAAAGACATGAAATAAACATAGTTTCGGTAAAGGTAACTTGTCAAGGAATTTGGTATAAAAAAATATTTAAATAAGTTCCATAAAGTGACTCAACCTATGAGGCGCTCGTGGATAAATTATATAAGCCGTATAGGTTGATATTCAAGGTTAAGCCGCGCCTGCCAGGGTCAGTCTGTAGATTGGTGATACCGAGTTTCCTCCGTGCCTCGAAAAGCACGTTATTACGGCTGTCATTTGTAGGTACTTTAAGTACTGGAATAACCCATACCAACTGGGTTCTAGAGGTCAGACAGGCAGTCGCACCATGTAAAATTGTGGTAAGACTGGAAGTTAACACCAACATAGAAAAAGGCTTGGCAGATGATAAAAGTAACCCAAACTACAAAATAAATTTATCCAAAAAACACAGCGAATTGAAAAAAACTATTGCAAAACAGATAGTTTCAATTTCAGATACAAAATACTCCACAATATCAGCAAAATTCATTGTAAAGATAAAACCAAAGGCTTTCAACAAATCCCTTTGGAAGTCACAGAGCGCATATCAACGAAACGTTACGTAATCGGACATTTTATCGTAACTGAAACCCTCGCACAAATACACGACGTAAACGTATGCTACGTTTACGTCGTGTATTTTAGAACAATTTATGAATAGAAAATAAAACTATCGTAAAGCATTATTCATTTTTGTCTACAACTACGATGAGCATAACTCATACATGAGAATTCAATCTTAAAACTACTCGTAAGTAAACATTATGCGGTGTGCACAACGATTATTTGTAGTGTTCAATAATTCAAAATTAAGTTACGATTACTGCGCACCCTCGTGCGGCTCTTGGGTTTTTGGGACCGGGGCCGCGGTCCCGGATTCCACCTATAAATACAAAAAATATTTTAGAGTATGTTTTGGAATCAAAAGAAGTAAAGGGAAAAGAGCATATGGAAGGAATTAGTGGAGGCCTTTGTCCAGACGTGGGACAGCAGGCCAAAAAAAAGCCCCAAAGCCGAAAGCCCCACGAACCCATTAGCCCACAGAAAGCTCCTAACAATGTCTTCTAAAATATAACGTTTAAACTTATTACAGAAATTTTAGTAAAAATGATAACTTGTTTGTACAAAATGGCTCTAACAATATAAGTGTTAAACAAGAAACTGGTTTGTTTTGCTTTGTACAGGTAAATTGTTTAGATAACGAAATAATTTGAGTCGTAGATCCATTTTTTTTTTTGGGTTGGTAAATCATCAAATAACCCCTCCCGCTCTTGGGCAGAGCGAAAAGGAGTGTCATAGTCGTAGATCCTTACGTAAGACAAGTGGACAAGTACGTACGTTTTTAAAAAAAATCCGTATCGGAAAATAAGCTCTGGATGAAGGAACTTTTATTTTACTTTTGTGCATATTGAGTTGGCTCCAATGTGACATGTAAGTATTTAAACGAAGTCCATTATCTTGTGTTGGTAAGGTAATGAATAAGCTAGTAAATAAGTCGTGACGTTGACTTGGAGTTTCCTATTAGAAGTATTCAAAAAGATACAATAGGGTAGAACAGTTGCTAAAAAAATCTAATTAGTCCGTCAGATAGATTTCCAAAAAATATAGGACATATATTTTTTAATTTAAAAGAAAATTTGAAGATTTTTTTCGTAAAGAAGACGATACAGTGCTTCGAAAACTCGTGTGACGTCACATCGCACTGCATTTTTTACCACAAAGTGACGTCAAAAGCCCCCACTCATGATATTTGACGCGTTTTTTCTTATTCAATTTTATTAATTTCATAGCAAAGAAACGTACCTACCTATCCAATATTTTTCGATAATCTAACTGACGGACTTAACAGAATCATATTTTGTATAGTCAGGAAACATCCCAATTAAAAGAGATTTTTTAAATTTAAAATTGTTTGTGGAGGCTACACACAATAGTAAATTACGGTTATTATTAATCGTTAATATGGAACAATTATTCCAAATTATTTACATAAGATAACCTTAATTTACCGACTATCATCTATCAAATACAAAAGTTTCAAACTCAATATTCTCCAAAATGGAGACAAAAACTTTTACAGAACTCAATCAGCAAAAACCTTTTCGAACAAAAATCTCTAAATTAGAGTAATCAGAGATTGCATTGAAGCTAAAATACCTCGAGACAGATGAAGAAAATCGTTCAACGAAATCTAAACGGTACTAAGTATATTAGTCTGAAAACACTTTTTGTTAAATTAGGGGTGTCTGTTCAAAGCATCATGCAGCTATTAAAGTTTGCCAAACACTCATTAAAATGTTTGTAGAAGTTAGGGCTGTAACCTACGAGATGTCTTTCGACAAATCTTCTTGCAAACTGGCTGTTTATCTGATTCTAAATGTCTGATTTTATTGACTTTGTTCTTTGTTAAATACTTGGATTGCTTGCCTAATGTATGATTATATGGTCTGTCATAGGTATTAACGAGTTCACTGATGGTCGACAATTTTTTAACCTTATGGCAAAGGGTATAAGACTCACTGTAGTTCATTGAAGGTTACCACTCTATAGGACACGCCACGATAGAGGCGGTAAGTCCCCTCTTTGAGGGGTGGCTTGAGAGGCGCCACGGCACCTTCACCTTCCGTCTGACGTAGGTCCTCACCGGACACCGTTGTTTCGGGAGGTACCTGCACCGAATCAGGCGGGAGGAAACGCCCAGATACCACAATTGTAGGGATCGGCAGGAGAACACGATGGAGCTCACCGTGGAGGTTTGCCCCCGCCGTGTTCTCGTAGCGGTGACCTCTCGCGTCCGGCCCTGGTGTTAGCCATGATCCGGAGCGAGGGGGAATGGAATGCCGTCGCCTCCTTCTGCGAAGCAGCGATGCTAGCGAAGGAGGTGGCGGAACGTGAGAGAACCTCTCGTCCCAGCCGTCGCGGAATGGCGCGGGAGACGCTCCGGGCGTGGGCAACGTACTGCAGACGCGGGCCAGTGGTGTGGACGGTGAGTAAAGCGCAGGCCACACCGCCAGCTAGCGGGCGGGTGGGCTAGGCGGGCGAACATCGTTTCACCTCTTTACTTACTTCGGTTCACACCGCGAGCTACCGACTAACCTAACGAGCTAAGCTAACGAAATATCCGACGATTCCAGCGAAGCTACTCGTTCACCTCGTTGGCGCGCCCGCGCTTCGCTAGCTTAGCTCGCCCGCCAGCCCGCTCGCCCGGTTCGGTCGCCCGTCCTCCCCGTTTCGAGTAGACTAGTCGACGCTCGTCTTTCGAATAGCAGTGTAGTGTTTAGTTTGCGAACGATGAATATGTCATATATCGACGAAAGTTCTGATGATGATTTAAATAATGACGTGCACAATGCGACTGCGCGCTAATGACAATGGACAGATAGAACGCTAACCTCTCGCTCTCCCATCCGCGCCCCCCGCTTCGCCCGCTCCGCGCGCTCCGCCCATCGCTCGTCTGTCCGTAGTTTTCGGTGTGAACCCCATAGTTTAGCTCGCCAATATTTCGCGTAGTTTGTATAGTTTCCTTCGTTCGCTTCGCCCACCCCGCCTAGCCCGCCCGCCCGCTAGCTGGCGGTGTGGCCTGCGCTTAATGGGCTATCTCGCCGTCCGTCCGTCTTATGACGACGACAGGCCGTGTAAACGGCGCGTTCGTGTTCCACGCGCGCCTCAAAAACATGTCAGCAACATGGAAGGGGCCGATGCCCGTCGGGGCTGCGGGTTGTTCGAAAAAGATACCGCGGCCTCAATACAAAGGGCTAAGAAGGAACATGGGTGGTTTTTAGTCAGCAGAAATCTGAAACTCCCTTTCGCTCTGCCCAGAGCGGGATGGGTTATTTGATGATTTCCCACACCCCCTCAAAAAAAAGGCTACCACTATATAATTCGTACATACTGACTGTTTTTGCATTCTTGTCAAATTAAAAGAGTCTTTAACTATACTAATGATTCTGGACCTGAATCAATAATTAAATAGATAGATATTTTTTTCTTTTAATCGAAAATCGGTAAGTGCGAACCGAACCACCCGTCACGTTGTCTGTTTGATTCTCGCCCTATAACCGCACTTTCACAGACATTTATGTATTGTATGACAATCTCCTGAATTTTGACATGGATTGTCTTACATATTATGTGAGGGATGGCCATTTACATTGTCTTTTTCTTTGTGATTCTATTTTCAGCATATTTATTACTAAGCTCAGATTGCATGAACAAGATGAATGCAGAATTTAATTTTATGAAGCACTATAAAAACTTTATTTCACTATTTTAAGCTAGAAAATGATAAATGGGCATCTTTTAGAAATTATGAGTCTTTTCATACTCTAACTTTCGTATTTGGTAGCAGACGAAGTTATTTAAATAATAAACTTGGTTTTACTTCGTTATTACATGAATAAACAAGAATATTCATAAAGTTACATGAATAATGAATGTCTAGAAATAATGATTAGAAATCAGACATATAAAATATCATAGAACATAAAAAAATGAAGGCGTCCATGTGATTTCCTTCTTTTTTAAATCATCTAACGATATATTAAAATTAATAATAGAGATTGATAATAATTCAAATATTAATTAAAATAATAATATAATGTTATTTTTTTAAATTATTTTTTGTCTGTTCCAACACATACAATAGAAAAAAAAAATTTAGCAAATAAATTGATTTGATTTGATTTTGATTTGAATAAAAAAAAACAATTCGAGCAATAAAATATTGATTTGGTTTTTATTAATTTAAAATGCGTTTCGTTCCAGTGTTATTGGTGCTGAAATGATGACATCTACACTAATATTCCTATAAGTTAAAGCTTAACTTTGAATGTTGGGATAATCTTGGGAATTACAGATAAAAAAATATTTCATTAATGCGAAATCACGTTATCGCAAACTCTAACATTTCAATGTTAGAGTTTTTTAAAAGCCTTTCCTGTAAGAACATTCCTAAACTGAACTCTAACAAAGCCGCGGGTTAAAACATACACATAAATATACTCACGCCCTTTATCATGGGTGTAGGCAGAAACCACAGAACGCCACTTGCTACGATCCTTACATACTCCTTTTGTCTCGTCCACATTCATACATCTGGACATACACGCACGCCGGTTACGAGTACTACGCACCTGTCCTTTCTGAAGAACGGAAGCATGTCTGCAATGAAAGACACTGAGGCCGACTGATTTACTTACTTTGATGTTCTGATTCTGCATAAATTGGAAACTGGACGTGGAGCTCAGACAGGTAAAATGTTCCTTAACACGTTTTAGAAACAATTTAACCTTTTCCTTTATTTTTGATGATGGAATGATTTAAATAATATTAAGTGTGCAGAGCAGCATACGTACCTATACTACGCTGGTATAATAGACACGGAAGAAATGAAATACAAAATTACAGATAGTAGTATGATTAATTCATAAAGAATTTATAAATAATAGGAAAGAGTGTGAGTTTATACATTTGTGTATAAACTGGTCAAGTGTCAGTCGAACATTTGCTTTTGGTGAGAAAATCTCAACTGTCTACTTAGCACGGATCATGTAATACAGCCCTCTGATAGATAGACGGACGCACGGACAGAGGAGGCTTAGTAATATGGTTCCGTTGGTTAATACCCTTCGTTAAAATAATGTGATCGTAGAGAGGACTAGGTACCTTAATTAGATTGAAGTGGTCGTACTATGCCCGTCGGGGCTGCGGGATGTTGTAAGAGATACCGCGACCTCGACATAAAGGGCTAAAAAGGAACATTAGTGGTTTTTGTCAGTAGAAGTCTGACATACCCTTTCGCTCTGCCCAAGAGCGGGATGGGGGTTATTTGATGATTCCTCACAACCAAAAAAAAAAAGTACTCGTACTATAAATTGATGTTTTTTTTTAAAACAAAATTCTTTGACAGCAACACAGGCACCATTTAAAGTACAATTGGTACAAATAAAATATATGTGTGACTTATCTCACTTCGTACGTACCTAAATAATTCTTAGAATTCGAAGCAAAGAGGCAAAATACAGATCACATCTTTTTTGGAGGAGATAAATCGTTGGATTTATGCTAAAGAAATCCTGGAAAAAAAACCAATATCCCGATCCCGTTAGTATCGTCTACGTAGGCACCACAGATTCGATATACCTAGAGAGTGCAAGTATATCGATACGTATGAAAACAAGCGTGCCATTTTTTGACGACCTACTCTGATGTTGAAAGTTATATAATAATCTATTTAGTTACTATACAAACTAAATAGACTACGTTTATGATCTTTGAATGTCTAGAACTAAGATTGTTGTTATTTAAAACAACACAATTATCTCACATCGAAAGCAAACTCCTCAATTCACTAACATCACTAGATATTTATCACAAATTTAAAACAAAGTCCTCCGTCGCGTCTGTCTGTCTGTCTGTTCGCGATAAACTCAAAAGCGACTGTACCGATTTTCATCTTGTTTTCACAAATGGATAGAGTAGTTCTCGAGGAAGGTTTTAGTATATATTTTTTTCTAAATTCAACCCCTAAAGGAGTTTGTTGGGATATTATTGTCATCCACGCAGGCGAAGCCGCAGGCATAAGCTAGTTAAGTATAAAATACTTAAGCCAGACAAACTGGCACGTGAAGTACGTGCACTTGCGCTATCTAGGCATACCTATTACCTAACTCTGTGGTAGACATACACAAACACTATTCCTTTATTCTCAGAAGGGTGCGAAATCATACAAAATACTTTCTAAACAAGTTACAGAAAATTTCGAGAGATTCTGTAGGTATTGAATAATAAAATTCGAAGCTACAAAAAATAAGTCACATACTTTTACTTTACTGTAACAAATTTTAATTATAATGTTTTTTCTCGAAACTAATTAATTAAAATTGAGAACCTAAATGTTGTCACGAATTCACGAAAAAATAATAAAGTGTTTTGACGACATAATTAACTAAAGTTTTTGATAAGTTCTTCGAAAGCATGTTCCATATTTATTGCTCCAGCCTTGATAGAGACAGCAAAAAAAAATGATTAGTTCTAAGTAATACCTAATCTCAAACTTTTATTACTCGTGGAGTATTAACGAATTCAGATCACATAGGAATCGTCGAACACGATATCCATGACCCACTTTTCATCAATTATGTACACGAAACTTATACAAACTTCTGTAATTACGTTATCTGATGAACCTTATGGAGAAAATATCGGACAACAAAAATCCCTAAGTTTATTATTCCATTTCGTACAATATTGATGAATCCGTAATCAATTTAGGAATCTTGTTCTATCCAAATTTTATTGGAAACAGCTACATTTCGTACACAATTGCTTTTATTATTCTTGTGGTTTTTATACAAGATGATTTTTCAGTCATCGTCCAAATTCTGATATATTAATCTTAGGCGAAAATCATTGTGTACGTGTTTTTTCTTTTGGTATTGAATTATTTCGAGAAAATGATTTATTATGATAATCTGTATCGATCTTTTTTTCAAAAATGGTGTTAGAGAATGATCTATTTTTTTTTTGGCGGGTGAAAAATCATCGATAAACCCCTCCCGCTCTTGGGCAGAGCGAAAGGGAGTGTCAGACTTCTACTGACTAAAAACCACCCATGTTCATTCTTAGCCCTCTATGTCGAGGCCGCGATAACTAGTGTACAACCCGCGGCCCCGACGGGAGAGAATGATACCTAATGCCTAGAAAAAAATTGGAGGGTGACTAAAAAATCACCTTGTATTATTCATAATCTATTGTATTTTCTTTGTGTGCATGAACATCATCACCATCATCTTCCTGCCCTCGAATAGAAAACCAAATATCTAACAGAATGGAACACTAGTAGGAGCAGGTCACGTGGTCTGCATCCATAACCACCGCGCGCTGGAGACAGGTCAAACACGATAGGTGCCTGAGGATAATCGGCGCCGCCGAGGTCTAGATACACAGATATGGGGAAGGCCTTTGACCAGTAGTGAAAATATAAGGCCTGAAAAACATACCAGTCTTATTAAAGGGTATCGTATTAATCAGTACTAACTTGGCTGTGGAGATCAGATAGGCAGTCGCTCCATGTAAAATACTGATATTCAGCTGCATCAAGTGACACTAGAAACCGACTCCTAATAGTTGGGAAAAGGCTAGGCAGACTTATCTATCAACAATACGTCGAAAGCTCATGATGAACACATTCCAAACAAACATCAACATTATTGTTGTTACTTTCTTTTCGCTCAGAGAAGAAAAGCAAACGATTTTGGCACAATTCCAACTCAATTAGAGACAAATTCAATATTTCTGTCCCATATTATCTCTTTTGTCCCGACTCTTATTGGGACATTAGATACACCTCAAATCCTTCCGTATTTTTCCATGAAAAAACATCACGCTTTTTTTTGTATAAAATAAAGTTAAAAATACGTGGTACAGAAGTCATTTGATTTAATATTTGTCCTGGAAAAGAATTCGTCAAATCGTATTACGTGGAAAATTATTCTGAAGCAACAACAAAATATATTAATATTCACCAGAAAATGACCTAGAATGTCAGGTATTTTTAGATTGTCTCTTGTACACTCTTTCCAATAAATAGGTTCCAAGTCATAATATTACTTCTTAAAAATATTAAAGGACGTTGCCCTTGCTTTCTGTCATTTCGTTTTCTGGGATCATCTTCTATTGAGTTGCCAACGCAATTATACTAAGCCCTTTGCCTAATTATATGACTGTCAAAGTATCAAACTCACGGTACTAGAAAGATTCGCGTTGTTGAATATTGTCTGAGTTTATTTCCTGGAAGTGAAAACTACAGAGAAAAGCTTGTTTATCGTTGATCAGCTGTTTAGCTTTTCACACAACACATTCATCTATAATATAATTGGTCTGGCTCTTCTGAAAGCAATCCATCAATTTTCAAAAAAAAATTATTCATTTCGTAGGAACGTTTTCAAATATTTGAACTAACATACTTGTATGTGAGCTGTGAGGTCTGTGTCAACCAGACCGAAACAACTATCAGAACCTGTAGGCAATACAAATATTCGTTACGTGTGGGGATCGAATCCGATACACACAGCGAATTAAGTTAATTGCTCAGCCACTACGCAAACCGTGCCATCCTTGACTGAGAAATATGATGGGAAAACTTTAATTTTATCCGACTTTGGAATTCAATCCAGGACCTCATCGTCAGTCCAACAGAATTCGGAATACATGCAATTGCACGTGCACTTGCTAGCACGTGCTGAAAGCGAAACAAAATTGCATCACCAAACAAGGCAACAGTTTCGCTTTTAAATAACTACAATGCTATTTGACTTCACGGGAATGTTCACGTTCGTGTTCACGGTCATAGCTTCAATATAATGAGCTGTTATATGAGTCCTATTGTAGTGCCTTACGGATACAGTTTCTGTTGCTTCTCTGCGTACACCTGGAGAGTTCGTCATGTCTTACTGCTACAGAGAATATTTTATTAGGTACTATAAATGTCTACAGAGAATTGAGTTAGTTGCCTTTATTAGTACGTGTATGAAATAAATTCGGTTATTCGTATGTTGAACAGAAATTGTTGTTCTGAGATCATTTTATGTTTTCTAAGATAAAAATGTTTAAATAATTATGACGACCAACTCAATAGGAATGGGAAGTACAGGTCTGTCACTTCCGGGACAAACTGTATGCCAAAATAGCAGGAACCTGGTGCCCGGGCATAGTCGGGCAGGGTCGTGGCAGACCACGAAGGTGATGGAGAGACAAATTGGTCAGGTTCCACCAGACCTAGAGGAAAGGCGTGCTGGTTTGCGAGAAATAGCAGGACAAATTGATGGACGTCTAGAGGGCCAAGTGTCAAGACTTTCGTCAAGATTAACTTGGCCTAATTGACCTAGGATTGTCGCAAACCAGGTTTGACTAGGTGTTGTTGTTTATTTATTACTTATTTGAAAAATTTAATTTTAAGCTTCATGCTTTGCAAATTTTACGTACTGTACCGTCAACCGATTAACTTTTTTAAAGAAACTTCTTTTCTGGTGTAACATTACTTCTCGATGATTTTTCTCATATAAGGTTTTCATGTTGTGGCGGAACGCGAGAGGGAGAGAACCTCTCGTCCCAGCCGCCGCGGGAGGAGCTCCGGGCGTCGGGGGTCCCGCGATGACCTCCGGCCACCGTAGACGCGGGCCTGTGGACGGTGAGTGATGGGCTAACTCGCCGTCCGTCCGTCTCACGACGAAAACAGGCCGTGTCGACGGCGCATTCGTGTTCCACGCGCGCCTCAAAGAGATGTCAGCAACATGGGAGGGGCCCGAAAGGGCCGACGCCTGTCGGGGCCGCGGGTAGTCCACCGGTTATCGCGGCCTCGACATAGAGGGCGAAGAAGGAACATGGGTGGTTTTGAGTCAGTAGAAGTCTGACACTCCCTTTCGCTCTGCCCAAGAAAAAAAAAAAAAAAAAAAAGGGTTCCATGTTGTCTTGGCCGCGGGTTGTACACTAGTTATCGCGGCCTCGACATAGAGGGCTAAGAAGGAACATGGGTGGTTTTTAGTCAGTAGAAGTCTGACACTCCCTTTCGCTCTGCCCAAAAGCGGGAGGGGTTATTCGATGATTTTCCGAAAAAGGTTTCCATGTTGTCTGATATTCGTACCGATATTTTCCCTCAGGGGTAAGCAGATCCCGTCGGGGCTGCGGGTTGTTGTAAGAGATACCGTGGCCTCGACATAAAGGGCTAAGAAGAAACATGGGTGGTTTTCTAGTCAGTAGAAGTCTGACACTCCCATTCGCTCTGCCAAAGAGCGGGTGGGGTTATTTGATGATGAACCACAAAAAATGTGTAAGCAGATTCACTTTGCTTTTCGGAACCAACATAAAACATTGTTTTTCCACCCAAATCAATAAAAGTTACTGCATCGATTTCCTCCCGTGAGTTAACTCTTTTCTTGTTTTTGCCAGAAACACCATTTTTCGGTACCCTATTAATGTCGAAAGTTCCGCTTTTAAAATTGTATTTTTCGGAGTGTTATGATTGGTATTTCCTTGTTGGAAATAATTAAGTTATGGATAAATAAATTGTCTACAATGACTTATTTTTATATTTAAAAGCACGCATAATAATATACATTTACGAGTACACACAGCAATACATTTTCAGTATAACATGGTCTCGCTTTGTATAGATTTCCCATACAATGAGAGATCCGCATAAACTGGTTATTTGGTTAGTTTGCACAGCACAATAGGTGGCCATGAGTTAATTTTAAGTACACCTCTCTGTAATTAAATACTTTGGGGATATTATCGTGGAGTTATGTTATATCAAAGAATATCCTTGTAAGCATGGCACTTTTGCGGACGACAAAAAAAAGCCAGTTATTGCTAACAATTGGCGACATATCGACGGTACACGCAGCAACACATCAACCTATACATTTCAAGTAAAACATGCATGACCTCTCTTTGTAAGGATTTTCTTTGTACTTTTTTTTATAAGTGGCTGCGTACCTATAGCTTGACTGATCGTCGTGGGTACATAGCAAAACAATACGTCGAAAAAATTTACATCATGTCCCCTGAGTAACACACCAGTTCATTCATAATTTCCATTCAACCATCGCTTTTTAATTATACCCATTATTAGCTGAGTGCGTCGCGACCAGCGACCTAATTAACAAAGTTTCAAAAACATGCGGAATTTCATTACTGAAATTAGTTTTGTTTATATTTTATATATATTTATTTATAAACTTTTCGTTGATTTGGCAAATGACGTGGGCTTACGTTCTACAGTTATTTTACCTTAGAAACTGCAATCCAAGAGCAACCTTATCATTAAGAGAATAAAGATTGCTGTAATTTTGATTAACTCGTCAATGACAGCAGCCTAAAAGCAACCTTAGTGCTACGGAAATAAAAGTCAGTGTGATTTTGACTATGATGCAATGCACGAGATAAAATAACATGAACGGACTGTACATGATTCATTAAAAGTTAAAAGTATTAAAACACTTGTAACGCCTGCCATAGACCCCTTTTAAGGCTTCGGGTGATGCGACAAAAGACGCGCCATCGGAATACTTTAGGAGCTTTATTTTTGTCGCTATTCAAGAAGTCTGGCCACGAAACTAAACACTAACTAATTTCCTAGCACGTGTCTACACTTGTAATAGTTCAACTTAATTATTGATCCGATTTAAGTGCTTCGATTGATACTTGCATTTACCTTTGACAAGATTTCCACTTAGAGTTTATTCATTAAACGTGACATCATCAATTGTGGAGAATTCATCAAAAGTTTTACTAGATAGAAACACTTCGGGGATTATTCATCAAATGTTTAATAAACATTTGATGAATAATACCCGAAGTCTTTGCAAAGGTGTACGACATTACAGTTTAACCACATTTTAAAAGTCACTATTATCATAAACGGGAGCCGAGCCTATTACCATCAAGCTAATACACATTTCGACACGACACGGTTGGCGCAGTGGCCGAGCAATTGGACTGCTGCGTTCGATCCCCGCACGGAACAAATAATTGTATGACCTACAGATAGTTGTTTCGGGTCTGGATGTCTGTGTATGTGATTTTAAATGTTTGTAAACGCACCCACGATACAGGAGAAATTCCTAGTGTGGGGCAACATATAAAAAAAAATTACTCTGTGGCTACTTTTGTGAAACTTCCATTGAGTAGAGAATGCCGTGTGGCATTAAGTCCGAATATATACCATCATCATCATCATATCAGCCCGGAATCACCCAATGCTGGGTTAAAGTTTAAATAAATAAATGATAACTGAAAAAATCCATCATCCTATATCTGACCTGGGAATCCAACCTAGAACCTCATAATAAACTGTCGTGCTTTCGAATGACTAGATCAACGTGGCTGTCAAAAAGTCACAAGCTATTATTATTATTCCGAACCATAAACTGTCAGCATGTCGTTAACATAATAACCGCTTACAAAACTCCACATCTTTAGACACCATCATCACTGTTCCCTCTCTTTCATTTAAACCGCGATTTAACTAATGTTTAGTATAAAAACATCAAGCTAATAGTTTCTTTGCTCTGTCTATCGGAAGTCTATGGGGGATCTTTAAAAATAGTCTCCCTATATCGATTCGGTTTGGACGTCTATCATAAAACAAACTAAGTTATGGCCAGACCACAAATAGCCCGTCTGAATAGGCCGCGTCCGTTGCAGGGTTAAGTGTGTAATGTGCGTAGGAGCATTAATATTGCCCTATTAAAGGTTCTTCATATTCTTCTTCTTCTTTTTTTATTATTATTTTTTATTTTTTTCTTTTTTTATTTACGTGAAAACGTTGAATAAAGTATAAATAAATACTCATGATAACATAGTGATCAAAGCTCCATAGTTCTATGTGACTGCACAAAAACCAGACCACCTATTGCAATGTCAAGAAAAGGGATTTTTATTGCCCATGCCACAGATTGCTCATTTTCATTCAGTAAGCGTAATACGTCTACAACTTTTCCACTTCTGTGACACCACATTTAAAGAGAGTATTTTGATTTTTTTTTACACAAAATGGTTTATATGTTGAACTTTTTTTTTTATCCATTTTCGCTTAAAAAACTTGCTTATTATTTTTTTCATTAATTCATAATATCTTTCTCTATTAGTGTATTTTCTCTATTTCATCACTTGGGATAATCCTGGATCAGAAAAAGATATAAGGAAAATGGAAAATAGATGGTCGACTAAATAAATCGTCAATTAATATTCCGGTTACTTACACGTTTGTACGGGGATCGAATAAAACGATACCATGTTACCTAAATCGATTTACAAAGATGTACGTGTTATTAAGGTTAAACATTGAAACATGTAACATGGATATATCCTTCTCGAATAAATTCATTATTCTGGATCACTCTACAAACCACCCGGTTTTAGATAAGCGTATTTTCAGCGCGTATTCATTAATCTCGTTTCTGGACGCGTATGTAGGGGCGGCACATAATCCACGCGCCTTTTACCACACTTGAAACTAGCTCGAACGTTGACGAGCGTCAAGCACGAGTCGCGAATAAATATTTTTTTATTCGAAAGAGTATACTCCTGAGGTGGTCTCATTGTGACCATGTCAGGGTCTGATTATGGAATCTCAGGGAAATCGAGAGCAACCCTCATATATGCACATATTACGTGATTCGTGTTTTTTCTAAAGCTATTCATGCTGACAGTTGTTAAACAAACAAACAAGCGCGAGTTCGCGCGTTCGAAATTTGAAGTGCGTAATGGGGTCCTCGTTTACGCGCGTAATCTGGTACAAGCTTTATGCCACTTTGCGCTACAAAATACGGTATTCTGTAACAAGTCACGTCGCAGTTACTCGTGGCATGCTCAAAGTTCATTCATTTTCGAGTTTAGTAACGTGTGTAGGTTGAGCCTGAAACTCGTGGCTTAGCAAGGTATTATCATCATATATCATATATCATATATTATCATCATCTATAGGTATTATCATCATCATGCAGCTTTTATAGTGTTCCCACTGCTGGGACTCAGCCCCCTCTCTAGAAGAAGGATGGGCTATAATCCACCATGTGGGCCCAGTGCGGATTGGTAGATGTCACATATCTTCGATTATTTTTGTTCTAAGACATGCTGGTTTCCTCACGATGTTTTCCTTCACCGTTTTGAGTGCAGTGGTGATTAAAAAAATTACACAGAGTAATGCGCCTGCCTATTCGAACCCATGCACGATTCACTGTTTATAAGACGGGGCCGCCACCACTGGGCCACCGCTGCTCTATTAGTTAAACCTTCGCTTAAACCTTCGAGGCCTTATTACAAAAGTGGTTAAACCTGGGTTTAACTTAGATTAGGTTTATCTCGCATGCCGTGGTTTCTTTTGAATATTATCGAAGTGAGACGAATATTATCTAAGTTAAACCCAGGTTTAACCACTTTTGTAATAAGGCCGTAGGTTTACAGGCTTGGTGTGACGCAGACTCAGAGACATGCTATGTTTTGAGTCAAATTGGTACTCTATGTCTCTCTATCGATATTTGGAATTTACGAGTACCTTTAACTATTAGAGGTGGTAACAGTATTTTATGGTAACAGGAAGCGAGGTAAGTACCTACTTCCTTTAACTATAAAATTAAGTACTGCCAGCTTTATACAACGTGTGTGTTAAACTGACCGCAGGGTAACGTTTAATGTGGCCTTTATAAATGGTTTATAATGTACGTTATTTAATTAGTCTTTCAACCTACCTACTGTTTCAAAAGTTTCAAATTTGAACATAACACCACAACACCACTTAAAAAGCCGCCAAACTAAAGTGGGACTTAACTGGCCATGTCTGCCGTATGCCCGAAGACCTGTGGGCCAAAATAACCACGTTTTGGAGCTCTGACACAGCCAAAAGGCGACGTGGTTGACCGCGCTGAGAGATGGCGCGATGAGCTGGACAGAACCAATGACCAGTGGTAGTGGTGTTGACCCTGGATTTAAAATATTGGAAGTCATGGTGGGGGGCCTTTGTCCAGCTGTGGGATGAAACGGGCTAACAGTAACAGTAAACACAACGCCTGTAATTCATGTAGAAGTACTTGTATACTTACTTTTAGCTCGATATGTTTAGGTCTCATGTAGGTAATAGGGATCGCGCCTATTTGTAACTACTGATGGAAATGCCCAATAACACTTTGCCCGATCTTCACGCTTATGATCAATATAAACCAACGAAGCAGTCCAAGTATAGTGAACGAATAAAGAAACGAATGACAATAAAATTTATGAGGTTTTTCTAAAAAGCGACTGTGGCGGTTTTCAAAATGTATCATTTCACTTTCGGCTCAGGGATCAGATCGTTCATTGAAACAAACAATATTATGAAATAAATTACAGGCATGGGCTTGTTGCAATTACCAGTATTTCTACACTTCGCACCAAACTGTCATCAGACCTAAAATCAATGAAGTACCACGAAAACTCTGAAAGCTGTCTCGTGATTTTGTAGATTAATAGCTGAAATTCATTATACCTACAGAATAAAATACGACACTAAGGATTAGTTCCATCACAATTAATGAACGGCCATGTTTCAACGTTTAGAAGCACTCAACAATCTGGGCTTTAAACATTAAGGAATATCCATTTAAATCAAAACAATTAACTACCAAGGTCTCCAACCTCTAACGTCTATAAAAAATGAAACCACCCCGTGGCCTAAACAAAGCGAATGTCGTCGTGTTAAAATGTCCCTGTTTTTTTTGGTAAACTGGGAGATTCTGACGTGGAGACCGCTATACGGCAAGCGTAGAGCGGGACGTCCATATATGACTCCCAGGAAGGTGGCTTGCACAGACTGTATGCGGAAGGCCAGGGAATGGGTGTTGTGAGGCAGCTTGGGCTTTGAGAGGCCTTAGTTAATGAGTGAGTTAATTGATTGTTTAACAAAATTAATAGAACGGCCGTGTGGCAAGCACTTTGGTTAGGACACTGCTTTATGAAATGCCTGAAAAACAAAATGAAAAAATACCGAATAAGGTATAGGTAGGCACTAATTAAAGTAAAAAAGTTATACCATAAACTACGGAGATTACAGAGCTTCATAAACATTTTTACTGTCAGCCATTACTTCAGCTATTTCATATCTGTCAGTCTGTATTTTTTTGGCTAGTGTGCCTCTAATATCTTATTACGATGATGACAATGTTTACTCCAATTTTATTATACGCGAGAAAACGATGGCAGACACGACAATGTTGGTCTTACTTTTGGCTAGTGTAATTTAGTAAGTATATGATAAAAACAAAACACTATTATGGGATCTAACTTAGCTAATTTGGCATTAACTGATCTCTAGACTCATTAGACTAAATGCCAGGCTTCGGACCTAAAGACCAAGTTTGGAAATGTTGGTCCTTCTGGTATAAAGCCTTAATGAGCTCTTTAGTCTTGCCTGACATGTCCCAATTTCCGTTCAAGTAGAATAAAGTCTTTACTGTGTTCGTTCCGCCTTTTTACTGTTGTTAGTTTTATGTGCTATGTCGCTTTTACTATTCACTTTGAATCTGTTTTTTTTTATTGCTTAGATAATAAAGGGGTAAGGGGAAAAGGTGTGTAAGGTGGCACAACTACCATCTGAATGCCCCAAGTAAACACGATTAATGATACACCGATAAATGACGGTATAACCATTCGTAAAGAAAAATTCGCAGCTAAATAGCACAGACCAGTGACAGACTGCAGCGTCATTATTACGAGATGCTATGATCTGTGATCGCCAACCCTCATTCCTATCATCACGATTGTGAGCACACCCTGCAAGGGCAAACCACAATCAACCACGGCACCTCATTTTCTAGCAGCCTTGCTATTCCTGATTTTTCGCGGCGGTCACAATAACAGCAGGTGTACAGAATCCCCAAAGTTACGAATGGCCGACAAACCCAACTGGCCTTGGCGACGTACAATGGTCTCCCGTTAACATCCAGACGAAAAACTTGAGAAAGTAAAAGGCACATTTTTGGCTTGAGTGAAGTCCGAAGTGAACACACAATGATGGTAAGATGACCGTTGGAGTACACGTGTACTAGAGTGGAGACCGCGAAGCAAGACAAGAAGCGACTGTCTATTTGCCTCCACAACCCAGTTAGTACCTACTGGGTAATACGATACCTTGCTAAGTACGAAAATGTCGTTCGTAAAATGTTGCCCAATTTTGTTACTTGAACTGAGTCTAAATTAATGAATACAAATCACTTAGTTCTTCCTAATCCGTCTGGAGCCGAGATTAACAACGAAATACTAGTAACCAGGTCAAAGTTACGAGTGCTCTATCCGTCCACAGTTTAGACTAAAAGGTTTTTAATTTACTGGCTCTTAGACTTAAAAACGTGAAAGGTTAAGATCTGGTCTACTTAGTTTATCCTTAGCTAAATTGTTTTGCTTAAAATTTAGTAATGTTAACTTTTTTTAACTGCTAAGCGGATGGTGGAGACCGAATTCTAATTCCTGTTTTTAAGAGCTTATCCCCATTTGGAATTTAAAGAGCGACCAAGACCTCTCAAGTTGGTTTTAGTATTATGCTAGGAATTCTTGAACCAATGTTTTGATTTAATAAGACTCATCAACTATTCTAGGTCGGTCTGTTACAAGTTTTAGAACATATGTTTCTAAGGCTAATATAAATTTTATCAATGTCTTTAGCTTACATAAAAAATACCACTCGGTAATTTTCTTACCCATAGTCTATTTTAAAAGTTTCTGTTCAAGTATCTATGTTAATAAATACGACGTTCCCGATAACCCAAGGTCGAGTCTTCCCTATTATATATTACCTATAATATTTTATGGCTTAGTCTCTATACTGCCATTATTAACTACATTAGTTTTATGGTGTCTGGGCCCGGATCATTTGTATTTATAATTATTGGCTATAACAAGTTGGCAGGGTTTGGCGTTACGTACTTAGTTATTTTATTTTATTATTCTCTATGCATGTTGAGCGTATTAGTGACCAAACGTACAACCGCATTATCAAATACTAGCTAACCCACGCAACTTCATCTGCGTCACAATAATATATAGCTTACAACCTTATTACACACCCACAACCTTACTACAAGCTTATTTTTTCAATTAGCTTTCTAATGTTGTAAAACTTTTCAAAGTCGTCAGAGTAATTTTTGTGAATCGTAAAAAAAAAAATCTTATCTTCCTCCCTATAATATTAGTTTAGATTCATCATCATCTTCAGCCTATGATGTTCCCACTGCAGGGAGCCTAGGCCTCCTCTCTAAGAGAGGGATGGACTATAATCCACCATGCGGGCCCAGTGCGGAATGGTAGATGTCACATATCTTCAAATTTTTGGTTCTAAGATAATGGCCGGTTTCCTCACGATGTTTTCCTTCACCGTTTTGAGAGCAGTGGTGATGAAATAAATAACACAAAGTACCATCACTGGGCCACCACTGCTCACATAACAATATACAATAACACCTTGTAAATATTATGGTGCAATAAATATTTTGAATTTAAATTACCCGGAGGCCGGAGGACATTGGGACGCGAGGGCCGGCGGACCGCGTAATTATTTTGTCGCGCGGATATTTTTACTTTGCGATATCTTCTAAGATATTTGTTTAAACTGTATACAGTGAAGCGCACAAATATTCTGTATGAAATTTCCGTTCTAACAAACACATTTATTTAGTTTTAGATTAATACCATATGGGTTAAATAAGCTTCCCAAAAAATAATTCTATTTAACCAAACATTTGAATAGCTTTTTTGTCGAATTTAATTGAAATTATAAAACATGATTGGCTCATATAACATAATATTTATAAATATAATTTACATCCAGTTGTGGCGACAGCGCCATCTATCGCAACAGATGCGAACTAACATTGGCAATTCTGCATCGCGCTATCAAAGTTATCCGCCACATTAGCCTATATAGAAAATCCCGACTTACATATGTCGGGCAGTTAGCCCACCAGACACAACACCCGTCTGGTCGGAGGATCCTCCCTTTTCTATGGGGGATGAGGAACTTTACACCCTGTTCCTCATCACCCCCAAACAGTTATCAAACAGAATTGAACCATTTTGTGCGAGAAAATCCTAAAAGAGAAAAATTATAAGCTACATGTTTTCTTGAATCCAAAAGTTATGGTCCTTAAGTACTTAATCTGTAAAATAGGAGCAAGTGAGACATATTTATTACGAGACACTACAGAAATCGTTAAAGTTTTCTCATTACTTACTTGCTTAGTAGCATATCAAGTAGACAAGAAACAACAAAATATCATAACTGAAGTAGATTTACTCTTAGTTTTAGTTTTTTTATGCAAAACATGCCTTTTATTTTGGGGTGGGAAATCATTAAATAACCCGGGGCAGAGCGGAAGGGACTGTCAGACTTGTACTGACTAAAAACCACCCATGTTCCTTCTTAACCCTTGTGCCGAGGCTACGGTATCTCTTTCAAACAACCCGCAGCCACGACGGGCGTCGGCCCTTGAGGCGCGCGTGCCACACGAATGCGCCGTCGACACGGCCAGTCATCGTCATAGACGGACGGACGACGAGCTAGCCCATTACTCACCGTCCACAGGTCCGCGCCTACGGTGGTTGAGAGCCGTCGAGAGTCTACGAGAGAGTCGTAGCCGAGAGTATGTTGAAAAATATTTGTTGTCATTTAAAAAAAAAATTAATTAAATACAATTATTCACTTCTAAGAGGAAAAAACGTAATAATTTTGATACAATAATTATAGGCGACGGTTGCGCTTGTTTTGATTCATAAAAATAACAAACAATAACATCACGCTCGTCCCCCCCGAAGGAGCCATTAATACAACTAAATTTCACGAGTTATTTTTTGAGTCAACAGGGCATAAATCCAGACTGCGACTGGGAGTCGTGACTGCTACTGAACAATTCCTGATGGGAAAACCCAGTAACACTCTGCCCGGGAATCGAACCCAGGACCTAATGCATAGTAGTCGCGCTTGCGACGACTACAGGCAGTCTTAATAACGATCACACTAATATTATTAAGGCGAAAGTTTGTGAGTGTGTATGTTTGTTACTTCATCACGCAAAAAGTACTGAACGGATTTGGAAAAAAAATTGATACACAGATAGTTTATAACCTACATTAACACGTAGGCTAGTTTTTATACTTATTCGTGAGATAATTTTCGAGTTGTAGCGGGCGAAGCCGCTGGCAACAGCTAGTGACATATAAAAACATCACGTCTTTTTCCCCAATCGCACAATAAGTCTACGTATACTTCTATTGCTCCTACATTTTACGAGTGCTTATTGCCATCAATTGGTCACAAACCTCGAATCTTGCAAAAACCCAATAACACTTGAATCCCGACCTTAGAATTGAACCCACCTCATGCTAAGCATCAGCACCCGCGTCCCCTATATAATCTGGGCAGACAAAATAAATTATAATCAGTGTGTTAAAAAACACTAAGTGTAGGAAGCTAGGTAGTGTATAGTACCAAAGGCAGTGACGGTCGACTATTTTTCAACCCGCCACACACTCGACGAGTGGCATGGGAAGTAGCAAGGAAAGGAGGCAGAGACATAGTGTGGCCACTTTACTCGTCATGCTCCTCGTCCTGCCCATCGCTCCCTATGTTGTCGGTGTTTATTGTAGGAGCGTCGCGATTAATTGTGTGAGTAGAGCAGTGTGGGCAGAGCGGGCAACATCGCGGCAAATAGCGGCAGCGCGAGGAGCATAGCGATGAGCAGAGCGAGGAGCATAGCGATGAGCAGAGCGAGGAGCATAGCGATGAGCAGCGCGAGGAGCATAGTGTGGCGGTCATAAATATAAGGGTGAAACCAAACCGTCAGTGTATCAGGTTGTACAACTTAATGTTTCATTCAGTTAACTGTATCTGTATTCAAACAGAATATTGCAATCACATTGAATCGCACAAAGAGAATATACTGGAATCAGTATTCAAGAAAAGCAGTGGTAATAAAACCGACTAGTCCTCTACCCCCGTCTTCGGGCTTACAACTATAAAACTGTTGTTGCTATTTATCGTTACTCGTAAACCCTATCCTTATTAAAATTTAAACACCTAAGGATCTTCTTTAACATTGTAAGTGCCTATTCTTTTGCTTCTATTAGGGTCGTCTTTAATTTACTTATCATAGCTTTTTCTGTTGTTTTAGCAAAAAGGATAGAATCCTTTTAAACCATTTACAACACATTTTTGCTATCGCGGCTTAAATGTTTTAGTTAATCGGGTATTTAGAGTCAGTTATAATTATCTTGGTGTGGTGACCAAATTAATCATTGTCTACCTAGACTTTTCCTAATTATGCTGGGTTGAGCTTCCAATGCTGGCAGACAAAATTAATATACTTAGGCCATAATTTGCCACACTGCCTTAATGACCACAGAGGGTCTAAAATGGCCACTTTAGCAGATCATAAATATGAATTGCATTAAAAGCGTAAAATGGACCTTTCACATGTACCTACCTGTCTTTGACCATTTACGCAAATAGATCATAATAGGAAAATAATATTAATTGCGTTAAAATTTGTAAAATGGTCACAGACGCAGTTCCTATGATTTTACGCTTTTTAACGCATTTCGTATTATGATCTGCTAAAGTGGCCATTTTCGCCCCCCAGGTCGTCTAAAATGGCCACTTTGGCAGATCATAATTTAAATTGCGTTAAATACGTAAAATGGACTTTGTATTGTAGTAACTGCCATATAGGAAAATAGATTATAATAGGAAAATAATACGAATTGGGTGCAATTGATAAAACGGTCACAGAGGCTGTTACTATTAGGACAGGTCCATTTTACGCTTTTAAACGCAATTCATATTATGATTTGCTAAAGTGGCCATTTAAGGCCCCCTGATCTTCTTCAAAAGTCATCATCATGCATTTGCTTGCCCATATCCCAATTCATTTGGGGTTGGCGCCGCAGCATGTCTTTTTTTACATACTTCTCTATTACATATCATTGCATCAGACAACTCTTTTCTTGCCATATCACCCTTTACACAATCAATTCATCATTTCTTTGGTCTACTTCTAAAGTAAGGTACTAAAATACATTTCGCTGCCATTTTTCAAAATGAGTTATACTATTTTGCAATCACACTGATCACACTAATATTATAAAGGCGAAAGTTTGTGAGTGTGTGAGTGTGTATATTTGTTACTTCTTCACGCAAAAACTACTGAACGGATTTGGATAAAATTTGGTACACATATAGTTTAGAACCTGGATTAACACAGGATATTCGAATACTCTCAGACAGTGCCTCAGTCCTTCAATCCCTAAAGAGCAATCAGATCACGTCGAGACTGATACTAGAATGCCACAAGGCCCTAGAACGAATCACGGTACTAAATCACAACAAGGTAACACTACAATGGATTAGAGGCCATAGTGGATCGCTTAGAAACGATGCGGCTGACGAACTTGCCAGAAGAGGATCCAGCACAAAACCCTACGGACCCGAACCCATTATGCCCATCCCTTTCAAGCAGCTAAGAAACTGGTTGAAGGACCACACTCGTATACAAGCGGAGGAATGGTGGGCCTTGACACCAGGATGTGGGCAATCCAAGGATGCTATGCCATCCCTGGATACAAAGCTGACCAGGCGCCTTCTGCGCCTGGACAGAGACAGCCTACGTCTGGTGGCGGGGACCATCACGGGACACTGTTCACTAAATAAACACTTCCACAACCTAGGTATCACTGACAGCCCCCTGTGCAGAGCATGCATGGAGGCAGAGGAAACGGTGGCGCATGTGCTCCTTGAGTGTACAGGCGTTACCAAGATTCGTGAGGAGACCCTTGGAACACCAAGATCCCTTGCGGATGCCCTGAGAAGACCGGGAAGTCTGATCTGCTTCTGGAGGGAGGTGGGCTGGTTGGAGTAATCGGCCACCATGGCTCACGCACAATGGTCCACTTCAAGGACTAAGTGCAGAAACCTGAACCCCATAAAGAAGAAGAAGAAGAAGAACACATAGGATAGTTTTTATACCGATTTTATTTTCCCGTGAGATAATTTTCGAGTTGTAGCGGGTGAAGCCGCTGGCAACAGCTAGTACTAAATATTAGTAGCAAAAAAGTTAACATTACACACCCAGGAGCCAATCAATACCCACATTATGCATGTGCCGATGTGTCTGCATCAATCATGGAGAATACTCATCAATTAGCAGCGACTAGCTTTAATTTAGAGGCGTTAACGCTCACAGACTAGTAATTAAACATAGTTAACTAGATAATTCTGAAGGTACTTGAACCCTGTGATACAGCATCAATACCAATCGGGGATAATTACTCAATTGCGTTAATGATAAGGTAGTGTTTGCCTTGTCATGTTGAGTAGTTACTATGTAGACCATCTAATGAGTGGAGATGACTAAGGAGTTCAAGTATGATCTTTGTTGCGTTCACAAGAACTGACGGGTTCTGGCAAAAAATGCAACTCGAAACTGAATTACTTGGTTTTCTTTTTCTTCGTAGATTTGATTATTTACTTATCTATTTAAATGAGCTTCGAACATATTTCTGCCTCTTCGACAGCATTAGCAGAGACTTCGGAAATGTCCCTCTAGTTGCAGGAATCAGTTTTAAGAGTTAGTTCAAGTACTTAAGGAAAAAAATGTTTTTTTGTAAACTTGATGCATTCGTTTGTTTCTCGCCAAGACTGATCTTACAAGACACCTCGTTTTATTTGAGATTATATCCTTTACTCCAAAATTGTCAGTGACATTGTTAATTCCAAAACGTATAGAAAAGTTGTGTGAACTAAAATAATGAAGCATGGCTGTCTTTTAATTAAACTACAGAACAAAACAAAAGCCATAAAAGGCTAAGACAAAATGTAGCTTTAATCACAAAATAAGATAAGAAAATATGTTTCTACTCTTTGTTGCCAGCTAGTTTAAACTCAAAAGGATCCAAGGAAACAAGCTAATTAAGAACAGTATAAACAATTTACCACGTGTCGCGCATGCACTTGTGGTTTGCCGGCGAAGGATTTGTTTACATATTTGGAGATGCGGGTTTCTTTAACTTACTGATCTTTGTCGGTGGTTCGTCGTAGAACGTTAAAAAAAATGGTGTCCCACAAGGTTTCATCCTCAGTCCATATCTGTTTTTGTGGTCCCGTTGTAGTTAGCCATGGTTACCAAAACAAATCGTTGACCGATGAGGTAAATCCTGTACCCCTTTTGCGTCACACAGATCTGAAAGGAATTATATAATTCATTGCTTCATTTGTTTAACAAATTCGTTTGTTACGCTCCTGGAAATGGCAACTTTTAGAGTTTTTAAACAGTCTCTGGCAGTTCAAGGTCTGTTATTCCAAGAACTCCAATGTGAAATACACGTGGAGTTGTGGAAACCTTTCAAGAGTACCTTGTAGTAACAAACTTAATAGAAATGTTAACTATACTCCGTTGTTTCCACGACGACCAATCAAAATAACCAGTTTATGAAGATCTCTCATTGTACGGGAAATCTATGCAAACCCCGGCCATGTTAGTCTGGAAAGTATAGCTCGATGTGTTGCCGTGTGTACGAGTAGGTAGATAAGTACCTACTGTCCCTAGCTCTGCTTAGCTTGGGCTAGATGGCGTTGTGTGATAGTTGTGGAATATTATTTATTTTATTTATTATTTACTGTTCGGTGAAATCTCCCAACATAATTTATTAATGAAGTTACCTATTGATTTTCCTGTTATTTAACTATTCCTACAAGAATGTTGTTTACAGCAGACCTCATGTCGCTGGTAACACTTTGATCTTCATGACCTGGCCAAGCGTAGGAAGGAGCTAGTTTACTCTGGTTTGGTAATTTTGTTGCCACTGATATATACGATCTTCTGTACTGATTTTATTAGGGGATCTAGAAATACATAAAACAAATAGTTCACAGTTTTTTTTAAGATTCAAGGAAAGAACATGTGCCGAGAGTTTTCTGAAAAGATTTAAAGTACCGTTCAAAAAAATAAACAGGCAAAACACCACAATCTCGAGAATATATTACTCGAAATGACGTCATTCACTTAACGACATACTGCGGTTCCAGAATTTAGGCATTTATATTTAAAAAAAGAATAAGGGAATGGGCTATAAAATTTGAACGCGACGAACGAAAAATTCTGTACGTTTATTGTGTCTGACAACTGAACGTGAGAGAGATTCTAAACAAAATATTTCATGAGACGCCTAAGTACCTTTGCAAGAAATTTTCTTAGACGTAACTGAGTGTGTAAAATTCAATTTTCTTCAGTGAATTCTCCAGACATGAACATTATTTGGTCGTACGTAATTTCTCCATCACACATCCGTCAACCAAGCATTCTGTACATCAAACTAAGTACCCCTACGTAAAAGTTTTTGCTGGGAAACTTTTTTTTTGGGGTCAAAAATCACATTTTTTGGTATAACTCAATGTGATATTCTTAAAACATTGTGGTAGTGGATGCTTTGAATAATAAACGGGTCATGGAGGTAATCTAAGTAAAGTTATAACCTGAAAAACTAGTATTTACAAAAACAGCTGTGAAAATTTTTGAACTTTGGCTCCCAATATCTCCGTTTAGTTACGTTCCCAGGTATGGTCTAGAACAAAAAAATATCGCAGTGGTGGGGGAGAACAAGTGCTTTTCGTTTGCGTTAAGGGTACTTTTACTCCCTTTATAATATTGACTGCTTCAATAGTATTTCTAGCTAGATGGGGATTTAGAAATTACATCATCATTTGCCTAGCCTTTTCCCAACTATATTAGAGTCGGCTTTCAATCTAACCGGATGCAGCTGAATACCGCCTATCTGACCTCCACAATCCAGTTAATACTTGGTAATATGATACCCTTTGATTAGACTGATTGTCAGACGTTCAGTCCGATCACTGACTACCTGTAACGACTGCCAAAGTTCTATCTAATATAGCAGCCGGGACCAACAGCTTAATGGACTTTCCCGGCACGAAGGAAATTTGGTGTGTAATTGGCGGTCACCCATCCCAGAGCCACCTGGGCACGGCTTGCTATTATTAAGCTACGAGCTCCTCGAGACATGTACAATATTATCTAATTATTATATGCTATGTTCCAAATGTAATGACTGTAGATCTGACCTATCAAACTTCAAAATGATTTAACAACATTGGTTTTCTTTTGTGTAAAGTTCTTTTAAATCTTTCGAAAGGTTAGTTTTGTATTAATTTCAAAGCAGTGAGCAGAACTTGTTACGAAAATTGTGGTAACCTTTTACTGGATATCGACACCTTAAACTTTAAACCAATCGATATTAGGTACAAAGTTTCGAATCCGCGGCTGTTTGTATTTAAAAGTTAGACGTTTAATTTTGTTTGAATCCAATTTCGAATATTGAATAAATCTCACTGGCTTTACTGTATAAAGTTAGATGGAACTTTATTTCTCAAGTATTGAAATTGACAACTCTGTCGAGATAGGAGATGAGTGACATTTAAAATAATATGGTTTGTAAAGTATAAGGATGAAAAATTAAACAGGACCTCCTGTATAATAATTATAATAATAATAATTTTCATCCTTATATAATTGCTAAGGTCGATCACTTTTTAAACTTATTTCATAGAACTTAAGAGTGTAATGTGGCCATTGTGTCAGTGAACTCAGTTATACTTAGGTACATCTGGTTTCAAGAAATCTGCTGAAGCCTCTAAGAAAAGAAAAGAAAGAAAATGCATTTATTTGGCACATGCCACACACAATGTAAAACAAAAAATAATATGAAGAAAAAATAAGTTATTCAATCTCATGTTATGAACTAAGATTGATTTGTTAAAACAAATAGATTTTAAGTTGATTAATTAGTTACCGTATTGAGACACACGGATTACGTCACATGGCTTTTCAATTTTGATTACAATTTGCCTTCTCGGTTACGACGATTGTCTTCAGCACCCACTTTGTGACTATCTTCGCCCATCTGCCCGGCTTCATCCTAGAAACGTTACCCTACCCATACAGAGAAATATTCTATAGAAAAAAAAAAACAAACACAAAATATAACTGTTGTCGATTTGGTCAAAACGTAGATTTATAAAAAACTATTCGCTATCTCCGATGGTATAAGAAAACTTTTCCCTCAAACTGAATATACGTTTGGTTGGTACTTACCGAAAAACTTTTCGTGACCCCAATGCCGAGTCACCAACAAACTCACGCATCATAAGTTTTAGGTCGCGTCCGTTTCCCGTACCACATTATTTTAATAAAAACAGTCCAAAAAATAAAAGCAGACCTAACAAATGGCCTAAAATTAACACAACCAACCAGAATTAATGTCGCAATTAAAAATAAACAGGACCTTTATTATCCCACTATTTATTATGTTAAGACACCGCAATAGGTCTTGAGGAAATGGCTCGGTTTATTATCCGGATCCAAGTTAGGTAGTTAGGACTTCAATTGAACCGCTTACATCGTCTAGTGGAGTGTAGTGGTCGGGTTAAAGCTTAGTATAATCAGCATGTAATGTTCTCACGGCTGGCAAGCAGCCTCCTAACTATGATAGAGAATAAGCTATAATTTACACCGCGAGTCCGTAACGGTTTCCTCGTAATGTTTTCCTTCGCCGTTTTGAGAGCAGTGGTGATGAAATTAATTACACAAAGTGATTGCGCTTGAAGGGGTTCGAAAGCTAATTCTTACTAAAGAGTTATTGTGAAACGAGATGTGTTTGGTCTAAGGAAGAGGTGATACCGTGACGTCATTGTCGCGTGTTTGTAGTTAAAATAGTAAATTTCAGTATTTACTATGTTTAAAATGATATTTTACAGATTCCTTAGGGGGAATAGGTACCTGTTAGCATAGCTTAAAGTTAAGAGGTATTCAAAAGTTTGAAAAAAGGGTGGTTAAGCAGATGATAAACTTATCTGAATTAATTAATTCACTATTAATTGTTGTTCACTCATTTCCAAACAATCGAGTTTGAAAAACCTGAAATTTAAAAATAATTAATATAAGATACCTATGTGTTATAAAGTCTCAAAATAAAGAAATAGGATTTGCGCGCTAACATCATATTTATAAAAATAAATAAATACGATTTAGCCAGTTTTTTTCAAACCCGCAGAAACATTCATAAAACATTTTCTAAGTAAGTTTTCATCACGATTGTTTGCAAACAAAACCACGTTTATTGTTAGTTTCTGAAATACTATTCCAACTTTGTTTTCGAGTGAGTTTTAATTAAAAAACACAGTTTAAGCATTTATTAGAGGGGAAATCGTACTCAGAAAGTTTGAAATACGTGCTTCGATATTGGACTCCATTTCGGGATACAATTTCCTGATTGATTCTACCGAGAAATGCGTCGAAAAATCGCTAGATTTGAGGGAACTTTTTCAACAATTACTATATTTAAAAAAGTTGTGACCCCTTATTTAATGGGTGACCCAGTGGAAATAATCTCGTTTAATGAACTATAATTCAAAGGTTTGAACCCACACTACAGTCGACACCGTCTTGTTCCCAAAGGGAAAATGGCAAGAATCAGCTTCTTAGGTGCCTGCGGGCCTGACCCATAATGGTTCATGATTTTATCTTTTATCAACATGCTCTCAAACCAGAACAGGAAAACATAATTGCTTATGCTACTATGTAATACAATATATAAGCATTATAACAATTTAAGACGATTAAATTAACTAAACAAAACTAACAACAAACTCTACTATACTTCAACTATATTTTCAATTCACGTCTGTTTTGCAAAGATTCTGTTACCAAATCTCAAACACAGTGTTCCAGTTTCCTTGCTTACATTTCTTTGTTATGTAGATTCAATTTCATATTAGGGTATTTCAGCAAAAAAATCGAATTAGTCCGTCTGTTAGATTATCGAAAAATATTGGATACGTGTTTTATGTTTTATCAAATAAATAAAAATTTACGAAAATAAAACGTGTCAAAGATCATGAGTGGGGGTTTTTGACGTCACTTTGTGGGTAAAAAAGTGTTGTAACATCACTATTAAGTTACTAATTAGTACACCACTAGATATAATCTATGGATCCGGTTGATACCTGTCATCGGACACTGCTATGTCTGAACTCGTCTGTGATACTACTAAATAACTGTCTCTGTAATATAATGTTACACTCGTCTAAATAAACCTAGTCTACTCAGCAGTATCTTTCATTCCAACAATATAACAAAAAGTACTAACCTTGTGACGTCACACGACTTGACGCGACTTTTCGAAGCACTGTATCGTCTTCATCTTTTGTTTAAGTGAAAAAAGAAAAAATACGTGTCTATTATTTTTTGAAAATCTATCAGACGGTCTAATTAGATTTTTTTGGTGAAATACCCTATTGATTTGTATAACATCTAAGGAGACGGCTATCAACATCTACAACTACAATATTTTTGAACTGAATTAGTTGACTGTGTCGTTAGCCTAGCTAGACTTTCAAGCGCTACTCTAAGGTTAGAGTCTTGGGTTCGTTTCCCATGTAGGGCTATGTTATATAGAATTTCAATCCGGAAAACCTGAGTAGCCGACAACTTTTTCTGGATTTGTTCCAGGTCGATGGCAATCAGTTCGCCCTTTATTACGCGGAACTTAAACATAATTGGCGATAAGTTGCTTAACTAATAAGTATACCTCTTTTTTTTTTTTTTTTTGGTGGGTGTAAAATCATCGAATAACCCCTCCCGCTCTTGGGCAGAGCGAAAGGGAGTGTCAGACTTCTACTGACTAAAAACCACCCATGTTCCTTCTTCGCCCTCTATGTCGAGGCCGCGATAACCGTTGGACTACCCGCGGCCATAAGTATACCTCTGACTTACCCTTCGACAATTTCAGGCATGAAGAATATGAAGATGTTATGTTCTAAATTAGTAACTTATTTCTATTTTTAATATGTATACCTAAGTACTAAGAAAGGCTACGACTTAATACCTAACTTTGGACAAAAATATAAATATGTCATGCATAAGAGCAGCGATCCGATTCATTCACCATATTTTTTCTTTTGCTAAATAAAAGAAAGTTGCAATAACTATTCCTTTTGAGGGAGGAAATTTATATGAAGTCGAGTCCCATAGGGATTTTTTTTGGTAGGGAGAGGGGAGTTGTTTCCTTTGTGTACATTTCACGGTAGGCTTTTTATACAGATGTTAGAGTTTCCTGGGTATCGGAGCAAATTTATTGTTTCCTATTTAGTTTTCATCATTGTTTAAAATATGAAAGGTTCTGCTTGGATTCTAGTAAGAAAACATTATAATTATTATACTGCTAGGCAAAGGCCTCCGTTCCCTTCTTCTGCTTATCCTCAGTGCTGTCATTTGGCAATCCTTGTGAGAAGAGTCGAGTTTGCCCCAGGCATAGGCAATAACCACACGATAAAAACAGTATTACCTACTATTAAAGTCTCAATTCTAAAACTTTAGAATTCCTTGACATCATTTTTAGTTTCATTAATTGCCACTAGTCACAAGCACTCTGGTTTTAAACTCATTTATTAAATTATTTTCTTACCTACATAATTCATAAGGTAACTAGGCTATACATGAGACCTTACTTAATCTACATGGCAGATGTCTCTCAATATCGAACCTAGGTTTAAAAGTTCGGTTAATAGTCTCCTAGATCCAATAGATCAACAGACAACTAAGGACACAACTTTAATGACTTTCTAAAGCCACTCTAGTCTAGTTCAAGCTATAGGTATCAGAAAGTTTCTAGGGTTAGCCCTAGAAACTTTCTGATACCTGTAGCTTGAACATTACCTTCGTCACAAACTAATTTAATTAAATTATTATACCTAACATTATATACCTGCCGACAGCGTATCGCGTATCTACTTAAAACTTTCATAGCTCATAATTCCAATACTTTTATTATTTTTCGCTCTTGAAATAAACTCCCCCATAACGTTTCTAAACCACAATTTAAACAAGTTTAACAACGAAACTATACTTAACTGAAACACATTTTATCATCGTTAGTTTTATAACCTGTAATGGAGTTCGAATAATCAAAATAAGATTCTTCTTAAAACAACCCTAATTTTAATGTTCTCATAACTTTCTGAATGGACTAACATCTGGATACTTCGGGAACCACAATAAAAACGAGACTTACCGATCTCACACGAAGTTAACCGATAGGCAGTAAAAGGAACAAAAATAAAGCCCGCCACAGACGGTATGGAATCGAATAAAACGAATGCACAAGTGCACGTGTGCTGTACTCCGGTCTTAAAATGGACAGCGGTGAAAATAGATGTGTGCATTCGCATATTGGTCTATTTGTACCTTTGATTGTGATCTGTGGCGATCCTAAAAATATGTCGTGCATTTGAATACGGGTCTATTATTTTTCGATATGACGCCATTTCTTTCTGTGACGTCAATACTTTATTTGATTGAGACATAGATAAAAGTTGACAGCATGTTTTAACAAGCGTGTGGGACATGAACGTATTTCTGCGATATTATAAATTGGTGTCTTATTCCTGGTTTTTTAGAGTGGCGTAAAATTTCACGTAAAGGTGAAGCTTAGGAATTCTAAAACGCTACATTAAAAACTATTGTATGAATAATGTAACTGACCTAGAATAAAAGATGTAGGTACCTATGTATGGAAAGTTTTGGGTTGAATAGTTATACGAACGTTATTTCAACGAGTCTTATCTAAATGTCCACTCACCAACTGCCAAATTCTGACCTGCTAGGTAACCTTCAAGGTAACGGTTACCAAACATGAAGGTCCAAGGGTCAGATTTCGGATCCAGGTCAATCCGTGTACCCATAAAAGTGTCTCCATGTCCTAGTCACGACAAAGTAATTAAAACTGACGATCTTCAGGAGATAACCCACTTTGATTACAGTTATTTTTAGGCTATCAAATTAAGCCAAGGTTTAGTACAAACAAACAGTATTAAATTAATGGGCTTAGATGCAATTAATGTTTTATTTCATTACTTACGTAAAATAGGAACAAGTCGTGGGTGTCTTCAGCCTACGGTTAATTTAATTATGTCAAATTTTAATTAACTCTGTGCTGAATTGTCAATGTTGGAAAATCCGTTGCGGCGTGCGGTTGTCTTGGTGGTTATTGTTTCAACTTCCAGACAACTTAATCTTTTACAAATCTGGCGAAATTTGGGTTAACAGCGCCTGTATCAACACGATGATACCACTTAGGGAAATATCGGCGTTAACGTATTTGAACCTAATACAACTAAAGCAATATCAGGTGACGATTTTAAGGTACGTGGGAGGAGGCGTACGGTAGTGAAGCTGTGGCTCTCCATCAGTGAAGTACGAGGATGTTCACTGGTGCAGGGGTGCGAAGCGAACTCGGTTGTGCATTAAAGCGGTCAGGTTTAGGGTCAGAATCCGCTATGGCTTATTCTCAAAAGGCTGTGCTAAACAGGGATAGGAAAAATAATAACATTATGGGTAGGTATCGCACACTTCCTTCGCTTTGCATTCTCTTCCCATATTCCTGGTACAAAACACATTCTAAAATGTCAAGCAAAGCTAAATATCGGTCAAGGAAATCTTAATAAACTCTTGCGAAACGGAACTGTTCGCAATAAATGGATTGAAGTTAAGCTGTCAGCGATGAAACGAAGTAGTGATCTTTGAATTGAATAGGAGGCCAGATTTCACAGCTTAGTTGTCATAAGAAAGATTTAGATACGGAAAATCCAATCCTCTATGCATTTGGCATTGTAATTGTTCCCGACTGTTTAGTACTATAATAAAAGCGTGTTCATCATCAGCCCATAATATTCCCACTGTAAGGACTGATCAGACGTCTTACCTAAGAGAGGTATGGGCTATAATTCACCACGCGGGCGCAGTGCGGCTTGGTAGATGTCACATGTCTTCGAATTTTTTGGTTGTGCCTGTAACCTCACGATGTTTTTCTTCACCGTTTCGAGAGGCGTGAGTAGTTTAAAAAATATTACTTATTGACTGATTGAAAAAAAATATTGACTGAATTGGTCGATTGTTTGATTTGACTGCCTCGTCGGTCGAGTATGAGGTGCTTGATTCAAATCTCGGGTCGGGCAAAGAGCTGTTGATTTTTTATTTTGTAGTGGTTAATTACGTAGGTACTGTAGCTTCACAAATGCTATCTTCTGTGAATTGTTTAGCGTGTGTTTCTCCGAATTATGTACATACTCTGATGGATGGAGAGGGAGAGGAAGACCAAAGAAAATATGGATGGAGTGTGTGAGGAGTGACATGAAGGAAAAAGGAATAAGTGATAACGTGACGACTGACGGAATGAATGAATGAAAAATGAATGGAAGAAAAAAACGTGTTGCACTGACCCCAAATGACATGGTATAAGAGCAGGAAGATAATGACTTTGCTTGGGGCTATAATGTGTAGCCACTTAATATGTAGATATTTTTCTACCAGGTACTGAGCCTTCTGATCTTATTTCTTTTATGACAGTACGTAGAGCTATCCAATATGTGTCAAACATTTATCTTTCATTGAAAAATACAATTCTTGCCTACATTTCGTACAATAACATGGTTTTCTTTATGCTATTGTTATGTTAAAGAGGATTCAGTTAGTTGCGAACCTATGCAAGGAAAAGTGTTTTAAGACCTAGATAGATGATTAACTATTATATATTATTTAGTTATTATTCCTTAGACTTATTTATCTCTATTATATTTTTCTTAGTTTACTGTATAAACTCTTTGATTTCGTACTCTACACAAACATTTACCTAAAATTTCTCCAAGGTCACATTCACTATATTACAATACTTCAGCGGAAATCGACACCATTGGCAGATCTTTCAGTCAAAAAGCGGGAGGTTGTTTTTCAACGTAGGTAAGTATATTTATTTTCGTAATTTTTTGGAAATTTTCATTCATCGTTCTCCTGCCCTTATCCCAATTTATTTGGGGTCGGCGCAACATGTCTTTTTCTTCCATACTTCTCTATTTCTCGTCATGTCAGTAGTCACCTCCTTCCTAGCTATATCATCCTTCACACAGTCCATCCATCGTTTCTTTGGTCTTCCTCTCTACTCTTATACCCATCTACATTCATACTCAACATTTTCCTCACAACACTTTCTTCATTCCTTCGCATCACATGTCCATACCACGCCAATCGATTACCACACAACTTTTCATTCAACGGTGCCACTTTCAGACTTCCTCTTATGTACTCATTCCTTATTTTATCCATTCGCGTCACATTCCCCTTAGCATTCTCATCTCAGCCACATGAAATTGTCTTTCATTTATCCCTTTTGTGGCCCAACATTCTGATCCAAACACGACAGCAGGTCCAACCATCATGGTTTTATAAATCTTCCCCTTGAGTTTAAGGGGAATGCGGAAATCGCATATTGTTCCCGTGACCTGCCGCTATTTCATCCTGGATGGATGAAATGTGCTAATTCTATGCTTAACACTACGATCTATTTCGCCATCGCTTTGCACGAGTGAACCGAGATACCGAAAGTCGGAGCATTATAATGATAATTTCTACGGTAATATGGAAATTGAAGATGTGATATTGGATAAGGATTTCCTAAGAATTCTATAAGATTAGGAATGTTTCCTGACTAAACAAAATATGATTCTGTTAAGTCGAAGTTAGATGTTCGTAAAATATTAGATAGGTAAGTGTTTTTAGTTTTATCAAATTAATAAAAATGCAATAAGTTAAATGCGTTAAAGATCATGAGTGGGGGCTTTTGACGTCACTACGAGCTAAAAAATGCAGTGCGATGTGACGTCACACGAATTCGAATCACTTTATCGTCTCCATTTTTTGTTTATGTGAAGATAGAAAAAATATAATTGTGTCCAAATTTTTTTGGAAATCTATATGACTGGCTAGTAAGATTTTTTTGTCAACTACCCTATTTTGAATAGGGAATTACGTAGCCTTAACAACTTTGAGTAGACAATAAGGCAGTCTCTTCAATGTTCTCTCGACTCGTGGACTTTCGTCCGTACCTCGGAAAACACGCCGTATAAGCCGTTGATCCTGGCTCTCTATTGTGGATCTTCGATATTTTTCAGTGGCTTGAAAGTCTGACAACCCAGTAATAACTGGGTACCAACCCACGTCGTACCAACCCAGTAATAACTGGGTACCAACCCACGCCGTACCAACCCAGTAATAACTGGGTACCAACCGACGTCGTACCAACCCAGTAATAACTGGGTACCAACCGACGTCGTACCAACCCAGTAATAACTGGGTACCAACCCACGTCGTACCAACCCAGTAATAACTGGGTACCAACCCAGTAATAACTGGGTTGTGGAGTTTAGATTGACAGTCGTTCCATGTAAAGTACAGACAACCAGCTGCATCCGATTTGACTGGAATCCGACCCCAACATAGTTGAGAAAAGACTAGACAGAAGAGTTTAGAATTGTAGGGTTGATTGTTTGTTTGTAATGCGACTTTACTCACTTCAAACAAATAACAAGAACTTTACAAACTGCACTTACATCCGGGTGTTAATGAACAAAGTTTTACCAAGTACTCTCAAGATGATAGTCGGAACAAAATAATGTAGTTGTAATGTCCACATTCATCGGTGTGGTTTTGTTCTCAGCAGACGAACGACTCTTATTTTTTCAATTATTTCGGCTTAAAAACTGAAACAGTCTTTAATGTGCAATTTTACAGTACTCCTTCTTAGAGAGTTTAAAAAATCTGTAATAATATTATAAAGAGGTAACATATAAGGTAATCTTCAAAACGAATGATCCAATTCTAAAACTTCTTTTACTGTCAGCGAGCTGCATCGTTCATAAGTGCGCCAGGAACAAATTATATTTATTTTATTCATTCAAATTAGCCGCGTTATCACATCTAAGGCGAAGTGTTAAATAAAATTAAGACACTAAGAGGATATGTGTTTGACGCTATCACTTGCGTCTGTCAATTCAAATTAGGTACAGACATCAGAAAACCTAGGATACAATATCTGGTGTCCCATTGTTGTTTCAGTTCCGGATGAAATAAACTAGAACTTTCTGAGCAAAGTACGTGAGGTTCTTGTGGAGCTCTCGTCAACTTGCCTACCTATAAGATCCCAACGGCCGAATACTGAAACGTTACTGAATTTTAAGTTGCCCTTAAATCTCGTTCTGTCTCTGTTACTTCAGCATAGAGCGACCGAGTCAGCACTAGATTTGAGAGTTACTTATATTTGAGTGGCGTTTCAGTATTCGGCCGTCAATATCCCAAATCAATGAACAAAGGTAGGGCTCAATTGATAACTCTTCATCAAACATAAAATGTTCTTAGAACTAACAATGGTACAGCAGGTGTGATACCAATAACAAACGGCAATTACCGCGAGGCGTGGGAGCGCTTCGACGATAGGCTTGAACACAGAAAACTACAGAAGGTCATTTCTGCACAAGTAGTGGAAAATCACTCTTATAGTCACAATCACACTGAGCGCAGGCTCAGTCTCGTCTGTCTGTTACAAATTGATATCGGTAACACGATACCCCATGGTGAATTGGATTGTCGACGCACGTGTGATTTGTGACTGCCAAAACAATCAAGGTATACAAAACCAGTATATGTGGATCTCTCATTGTACGGGTGATCTATACAGACCATTTTAGACTGGAAATATATAGCTTGATGCGTCGCGTACTCGTCTATGTGCGCTCACATAGACGAGTACGCGACGCATCAAGCCGCCTGTTTTCACTCGTTATTTGAAATTAACTTTCTGTATAAATTTATTTTGTGGCTCGAATTTCTGTTCCAGTGATTAGCAAACATATGTTAATTATGAACACTGAATCATTATATTACAATTCACTGTTAATCATTGTGTTTTTTGATACTAATTTGAATGTAAATTATTAGTTTGAGTTAGAATTGAATTTTGATAACTTCGGGGAGTTTGTTTTTTTCTTGCTCGTTTAGGCTAATTTTCGCAATTATTCTAATTAATTGGGTCTCCGGTTCGATCCCTTTTGGGTATAAATACTGGATATTTCGTCAGAAGTTCTAAAAGATACCGGCGGGGTCTGGATTTCACTAATTGGAAATAATATTAGTTTCTGTTTCCGTAATGGGAATAAAATATAATTAGTGAAATATATTATCCTTCTTATCTTACCCGTATTCCTTCTACGTAATAACAAGTCGACAGAACGTTACTACGAAATATTTTTTTCTTTGATTAATTTTTATATGATTTCATTTTTTTTTTAACAAAAATGTAGGTAATGTTCATTTTTATTGTAATATAATATTCTGGTATTATTATTATTTTTATATTTCTAATTATTTTGTCTGTGTAATTTATACGTTCAACCTATAACTTATATTTGTGGTGTTACTGTTAGTATAAGTTAGTTATAAATAAATAAATATAAAAATGCCGTGTTATCGTTATTCCTGAATAAAAAACAATCGCAATTGAATATATTCATAGAACTTGAACATGCGCTGAAATGGTGTAGCTTGAGTTTTTTTTAAGTAGGGCACCGCGCATTATATTTATTATAAATAGCTTACAGACATTCACGGGTTTTAGGGCGTGGGAGTACCACCATTGAATGAAATGTGTGGGTATCTCTTACGATGAGAAATAAAATGTGTTTTGTGGAACAGGAACCTGTTCCGTTTTTTTTTTGTTTTATATTGGTTTTTTATCAGGAATTCATCAGTTCTAGCCACGAAGTCTGGATTTTTGCCCAGAGGCTCAGCCCTATTTTATGGGAAGAAAGCATAACCGGTGGTATGTTGGCGTCCTATCTCTGCATAACCCATCGATGTCCTTCGCAGAGGAACTGCGCATGCGTTCGGTGTGGTGTGATCTATTCCACTACTGATCCGTGATCGATTCCTGGTTCTTAACATTATAGCTAAGGGTTAGGAGTGAACTTGCACTCGCCTCATATATATTTAAATTATTGAGAGGAAAGGTGCATAATGCTGTTATTTTAAGCCAAGTGAGTCAGTGTGTTCCAGTACGTGTGGCGTGTGGTACGTGTGGCGTCGAGACAGCCACGACTGTTGGTGGAGCCACGTTCTCGTACCAACCTTTTACAGGAGGCGCCGCTGACGCGTACACTCCAACGGTTAACATCATAGCCAGTGAGACGGACTTATTCTGTTGTTCACTGAGTGAATTCACAAGGAATGCTTTATTTGTTATTACTTACACTGCCGCACTCAGAGAGCTTTAATGATTACTTATGCCATCCTTATGTAAAAGTTTTGACAGTTTAGTCATACAAAAGTATGTCAAATCTTTACTAAATGACGGCTTAAGTAATCATTAAATATCTCTGAGTACCGCAGATAGACATTAGTTTTAAGTAACAATTAAGTTAGTATTAAGTAATTAAGGCGCTTTTATCGCATTGGGGTTGCCATGTAATGGAAGATGTAAGATGATAAATAAATAAATAAAAGGAAAGGATTTTTTTTTAAGAGTGGAGGGAGAGGTTGGTATGTTGCACTGAATACGTGGTAATCATTTTGGATTGGTGTCCCCACCACTGTGTATATTCCAATGCTAGGTGAAACCAATCAGTTGTATACATAAAACATTTTAAATGACATCTTAAATTATCTTTTATTTTATAGCCCAATCGAAACCTACCTACAGAAGGCCTGGGCTTTTCTGTGAGCCTTTTACGATAGCGGGTCTTAATTTTATGAACCCCAGATAAAAGATGTCCTGTAATACTATTTGATTCATGGCCCAGAACTAATTTTGTTTTGCGCCTGGAAAGGAACTAAGTGTATTGAATGAACATGAAATTGCTTTGATAGGATTTTGAGATCTGTTTTATGATAGGGTGCGCCTTTGAGTTTACGAGTAATTAAAACAACCCCTTAATATTGTAATATATCTGAAAGAAATCAATTTATAAAAGTTAAATAGTGAGATAGTACATGGATTTAAAACAAAACTGGCGATAGGCGTGTGGCTTGCACCTAACTCTAAGCATTTATTACAACTTTCAGACACTTTTAAATGTCAAAATAACTAAATAAAAATTAGCTACAGTTACAAGACATAATAACTTGTGAAAGCACTGTAGTTTCCCATTCCAAAGCGTAGAACTCTATCGAGAACGGGCAAGGAACTATATAGATCTTGAAGTCTTGAAACTCTACCTACTCTTTCAGGGATCGTAATGTTATGGTAAACTATGTTATACTATAAAATTGGTGTTTTTATATGCTTTTTAATATTTTTTTTATGCTAATGAAAAAACGTTTTAGACATAAAAACTGAATCAAATAAATTAAATGTTTGGCACTAAAAAGGTGTACACACCAGACAGTAACTTTTATTACGACTATGAATAGTAAAAACTACGATTTACAGTATGACTATAATGGTAGAAAAATATAACAAACCTATTAGTTGATTGATTCATGTGTCATAAAGGTCATGAAAAACCACGGAAAGGATATAAAAATAAAAAATTATACGCGATTTTATTTGAAAACCCGACAACAACAAAACATCACGCCTAGAAACTCCGAAGGGTTAGGCATAGGTGTACCTAATAGTAGGTACATTTCGCCAGTTATATTTACGATGTGATGGAAAAACTCAATCACGCATTGCCCGACCGGAGACGCGAACCCAGGTACTCATGCTCAGCAGTCCCTCCCTATTCTAAAGGGGATGAAGAATTTTACACCCTGTTTTTCATGCTATTAAAGTATACAACTCAACCATTCCCTGCGAGATTTAATGTATACATAGCATTATAAATATGAAAGATTTATATATTTGTACGTGACGAATAAAAACTTAAAAAGTACTGAACCGATTTGAAATACTACATTTTTATCCAAGGGGCGAAAGTTCCTTGTTTAGTCCCGAGACGGGGTCTGGCAACCGTAACGTAGTGAGGGCGCTAATAGTTCGAGGGACTAAATAAATAATTTACCTGAGGTAAACACTATGCTTTTCATTTATTAACGAATACGAGGAAAGTAAAAATAAGAACATAAATTAGAAAGAAAAAAATGAGTGTTGATCGGATTGTCGCTTTCCCGCTTTTGATTTTTTTTGGTCCTCTGGTCGTCCAGCTATACAGCAAGTATTTTCCATGTTCATCATTTAAAAAAATGGCAAAGACTTTGCCGAAATCTATGTTATTTTAGAGAAATAGTTAAAACTAAATTATATAAAAGTCATAATTTAATTACATATTTATAAATTAACTTTATGTTATTTTAATTTTAAATCGCGCTGTAATTTAGTAACTGTATAAAAAATTGGAACATGTTTCAATAAAAATGTGAAAATAGACCTAGTTTTTTTTAAATAATTTGACAGATGTCAGTTGAAAGTGATTCTCCCTAGGGCTGAAAAGTAGTACTTTCAAACCGCTCCGCAGGCATGTTATGACCTACTTTCAGAGTATGCGTAATGAAATTTTTTTTTACTGTTGGGTAGCTACACTATCCCCGGTGGGTGACATAGGCTACTTTTTATCCCTGTTTTGAAATCGCGTGACGACCGCTAGTAATACATAAAGCAGTATGTTTAGTGGAAACAATGGGTGCTCATCAAAACAGTACAATTTAATCAGCACATAATGGACCTCCTTAAATACCTGAACTGAATATTTTGCTACTGAATATAATTATGATTTTATTAATTTGTGAGAATGACAGTGTGGATGAAAGCGCCTCTCAAATGCTTAATTAATTGAATGATAATTGAGGTGTCTGGAACGTGTTCAAATGTAGTCTGTTATGCTGCTTGAATGGAGCATGAGACATGATAAAGTATTATGGGCTGATGGTTGTCGTAGAAAAATTGTAGACGTGGATAAGTTATATTAGGATACGGATGAAGAAAAATAAAACTATAATGTAGCTATGCTGCATTTTGTAGTAGCATCTACAACGCCGTATACAAACTTTTTCTTCCTTTACTATGTCTCAGAATTTTTGTAAGCCAATTAAACGCCTCTGACTTGATTTAACATGCCGTCGAGAAATATGTCGAAGGCATGCTGGTATCCTCACGATGTTTTCCTTCGCCAAAACAAGTGATAATTATACAATACGCACACGAATCCGAAAAATCAGAGCTCTAATTCAAAATCCAGAGCTATGAATTGCCAGTTCGTTGGTCACATCACTAGACTATTACTGCTTAAACAGACTATGCTTACGTCATATAAGTACCTGAAGTTGCACAAAATTGTCTTTATGATGGGCCCTAACCACTTTGTTCTCTACCCTCAACCTATTACCACCTAAATGTAAGGTTCATGTTACTTGCTGAAGATAATTTATAAAAATAAATCATCAGTTTAGAAACTGGGTCAGTTTTCCTTGTCCTGCTTTGCAAACGAAATCACCTCAGCTACGGGACATCTTCATTTACAATTTTGGCTAAATTTAGTCGAGAAACTGGTAAACTTGCACTGTGAACCAATTTACATAAATATGCTTACAATTTCATTCCGTTTCTACATTGGATTAGGTGGTGACTGACGAGAGGCAACTTTCACTTAAAGCCAATGGCTTCTTCCAATTAGATCGAATTTAAAGGGTTAAGCCCATGGCTTTTTATCGGACAAATTCCAATATTGACCTATCCGATAAAACCCAGACCATTCCTATGATACTCGTAGTTTTCCGAATTCGGATGTACCTACCGTAACGGACTTTTTTTCATCTCTTACTGTTTACTGTATCTGAAGGTCCCCAAAGGCACTGAGAACATAATTACATAGGATATTATTATCCAATTCTCATTAAGCCTCTTGGTTCCTGGAAGCAATGGATATTTCAGTTTTATTCCATCCACGTGGATCGCCTTTGTAGGAAAAGTACCTTCTGAAATATTCCAATGTTTTTGCTTCAACCTCCTTCCACATTTTCTTGTGTGTAAATTATTGTAAACACGTAACAGGTTCGTTCAATTTTTTTTTTGATCTCCTAAACATGTAAATACGTTCCTTACCTTCATTATAATGGAATACAAGGGCACATTAGAGTGCACAGACAAGACAAAGACTAATAAAAAACAGATAAAGATAAGCCGTTTCCATGCCTTGGCCCTAAGTTTGTTCATACAGAGTTCTCTGTATCCACTCGTCTGTCAAGCCATCAAAATAAGTCGAGTTCAAAAAATGCGCATCTGTCAAGCCATCAAAATAAGTCGAGTGTTCCCGCGCTTCATAAAAGCCGTTAAAATGCTATGAAAACTATGCCTGTCTAGCTCACATTTGCCCAACGTGTAGTAGAAGAGACAAGGATGGCTTCAAGTCACTCAGAACGTCTCTGAGCCCTTCCACCGCGAGTGTGGAAAGTGTCAAACTCAGTCAAACTGTTCCGAGCGGCGAGCCGTGCACAGCGTAAACTAAATTGAAAATATATAGTGAAAAGTAGAATAAAAGGTGTGGAAACCACGAAATAATCATGAACCGGTAAGTACTGAACTGTTTTTAATAGCTTGATTGTGTATTCGGCATGAATTCCGGCAGAAATACTTAGTTCAACGAACATCGTCCTCCATTTCTTCGTAGTGACCGTTTTTTTTTCACGTCGTATGACTAGAAAATATGCCTAATGTTTATCAAACTGTCGTTATTAACAATTCTAAGTTCATTAGCAACGACTATAATGCATTCTAATCAAGTAATATCGTCAGAAATTTGAATTTAATTGAAAACAAAACACGCGAGCCAAACTCATCTTATTTTGATGGCTTGACAGACGGCGATTCGTGACGTCATAACGGTCATTTGTATGTTTTGGTCGAGTGTTGGAAAAGTATGGATTTAACCGACTTGAGAAAAAGGGAGGATGCATTTTTTCTTTTTACACCGATTTCTCCCCCATTTGTGAACCGATTCTCAAAATGATTTTTTTGTGGTGACTGTTTTTTTGTCAAGCATGTTCCTTCTTTGCCTGTTCCTGTGCGCATCTTGTATTTGCTTTTTTTGCATGATTTAGACCAAGAACAAGACGTCCACGACGCGCGGTGGACGTGGTGGGGGTGTGCGAGTTCTGCTCGCAACAGCACCACCACCACCATCACCACCACCACCATCACCATCACCACCATCACCATCACCACCGCCACCAAATTCTCCAGTACCACGACCTGCGTCACCACGTGTGATCATACTGGAGAATGTCGTGCTGGTACCGGCGCAAACGGACCGTGGTGGTGGTGGTGGTGCTAGCGGGCGTGGAGGGCGCGGACGCCAAGCCGGCCGCGCTGGAGCTGGCCGGGCCGGAGCTGGCCGCGCTGGAGCCGGCCGCGCCGGTGCCTCATTCATTCATTTTTTTTTCATCTAGACTCTAACTTTCTTTTTATTTTCCCATTTTTTAACAAGTTCAAAGTAAATAGTGACGGTACAGCTTGATCTAGTGGTTTTCTGACGCGGTGGTTGGGTGTGATGCCTTTGTTAGCAGCATAATTTTTTATTTTTTTTATTTTACATTTTTTTTTATTCAAGAAATTCTCGTCTATTGCAATATTCTATTTTGCCAGTATTCATTTAGAGTCAGTCATGTAGTCATTTTTATTAAGTTCATTCAAGTTCAGATGTGACAATATTGAGTCCTATCCATACTTTTCCAACATGTACCCGTGTGTTTTCTAGTGAAATTGTTCACTTTGGTGGTTGATTTCTGCAATGTTTTTGTTAGGCAACATGCCTTTGTTTTGTGTTTTTCCATTAGTAAATATCATCATCATGTGTATTGTGAACTAAGATTTCAAATAAATGCAACAGTACTTGCTCCGTGATACAAATAATGAACAGGTCTTTTTTATCGCTCTTTTTCAAGTGTTTACATTGTGACTCGTTGTTCGTAAACAATACGATTCAAACAGCTAAAACTTTGTCTGCGATAAGATTGTGTACCAAACTATGAAATAAAATACTACAAACAGCCACTTGGCTTACGGACTTCTCAGAATGAATGAGTAAACATACCCTTTTTTTTTGTTCGACGTACGGGTCGACTAGTTGAGCCGAGTTTTTGTTTAGCTTGCAGTATTTAAAATATGTATGGAGAGGTGTGTTATTTTAATTGTTTTTTTGTGAAATAGGGTATATTCATGTAAATAAAATAAAAGCTTTTTGAAATAATGGTTTATTTTTTTATTTCTATCTAGTTTTGTACAACAAACTGGGAAAATTTTGCACACGCTGATTTCAAAGTAGAATTAAAAATATATAATGAGGCTAAAGTGGACAAACCCATTTAATCGCTGATAGCTTATTTCATAAAGATTCCAACAACATACGAAATATAGGGTTCCCGTACATAACTTAAGAGATAACGGCGTTTTAATCACACGCGCCGTTATCACATGACGACATCCAGATGGCCCGTGACAGATGGCCATTTTGTAAAAATTCACCCTCGACAGACGAGTGGGTATCGGTCAAGCGCATAAATTAATTATTGTGCAGATAAAAATTTTGTTACCTACTTCATCATCAACAGCCTATTAATGTTCCCACTGCTGGGACACAGGCCTCCTCTGTCTTTGAGAGGGAATGGGCTATATAATCTACCACGCGGGCCCAGTGTGGATTGGTAGATGTCACATGTCTTCGAAAGTTTGGTTCTAAGCCATGCCGGCTTCCTCACGATGTTTTCCTTCACCGTTTTGAGAGCAGCGGTGATGAAATAAATTACACAAAGTAAAGTGCGATTGGGTTCGAACCCACGACCTACTGTTCGTAAGTCGGGGCCGCCACCACTGGGCCACCTCTGCTCTGCTGTTACCTATAAGTCACTGGAGGTCACTCCAGTTTAATATAACATAACATCACGCCTGTAATCCCCGAAGAGTTAGGCAGAGGTACACTCACTGCTATATTAGGCACACCCACATTTCGCCATCAACCGGGCACAAGCCAGACTCCGTGGTTACTACTGACATATTCTTGATGTTCAAACCCTCACTGCCCGACCCGGGAATCGAACCCAGGACCTCATGCTGAGTAGTCACGCTTACGACCACTCTACCAACGTGACAGTCCAGTTTAATACAAAATATACCAAGAAACCCTTAAAAAGTTACGTGTAACAGCATCTCATAACAATAGGAATGTTCACTGACTAAAAAAAATGTTATTCTAATTAGTCCGTCTGTTAGATTTTCGAAAAATATTAGATACGTATTTTTTTTATCAAATCGATAAAAATGACGTCACTGACCGGTAAAAAATGACATACTAATGTCTTAGAATATGACGTCACACGAGTTTTCAAAGCACTGTATCGTCTTCATTGTTTGATTACGTAAAAAAAAGAAAACGTTTCCAATATTTTTTGAAAATCTATCTGACGGACTAATTTCTTTTTTGTTAGCTACCCTATTTTTACTACGTCTTTGAGCCCAACACGAATGTCATCGGCCCAAGCGCATTATGTCATAAGACTCATGAGTTGCACACATGCGTTTTCTGAACAATTAATTGCCTCAACGACTGTCACTCAAGCGTCTAAAATAACATGCAATGCTTGACGGTAGTCTGTAACCGTAAAACAAAAGAGAGAGTTTTATAGTGTGATGCCAGATGCTGATAAAAATATAAAAATAAGTGTGAGATAAAGTTGGTTCGATTCGGTGAAGTAATAAGTGTATTCCCGTTAGAGCACCAGCTATTTTTAGAGCACCTATGCTTAGAACACCAAAGGTATTCTCATTACAGCACCAATCAATATTTTGACGTGGTGCTCTAATGGGAACAATAAAAAATATTTAACTTTGTTCCCTTTTGAGCAGTTTCAGTTGCTAGATAAGAATGAAGTTTAAATCCAATGTGTTATTCTTAGCTTAAAATTATCCTATGAATAAGATAAGGCTAACGTTTTAGAGTAGCGACCGCAAACCGGAAGGCGTTGTGCATTGAAAGGCCTCCCACTAAGGTATGACGTTGGTGACGCTGGATGACCGATGCCAGGACTGGTCAATATGGCGACACTTGGGAGGCCAGCAGTGTACATATTTTCGCTAAAATTATGATAATGATTATGACAAGACTCCCTCAAAAAATATGGCAGACTTAAGCACTGCCGGCGTTCAGTGGTGCTAATCAAATGAAATCAAATCAAATCAAAAGATTTTTATTTCACATATGCCTACATGGGCACTTATAAATCGTCGGTAAAAAGGGGCACGGTTCGGTGCATTGGTCGATTCCTAAGGAGAAGAACCGGCAAGAAACTCCAAAGGTTACTCTTTTAATCTTTAAATATCGTTTGGGTTAACAATAAGGTAAGACAATAAGCTAGATTTCAACGAAAGAACAAAAAATCGTACGTTTTCTGCCCAATCGACATCACACCTCAGACACTAAGGGTTATCCAAGGAAGTGGTACAACTTACTAAGCGATATAAAGGGAGATAAAGTCAATAAAACGTATAAAACACGTTTCATTTATTGGTACAAAACAACTCCGACATGGTCACCCAAAAACAGTGCGAAGAAAAATAGAGATGTTTTTCGCATAACTCATTTGAAAAACGTGGCCGTATAAAATTATCATACGTCATATGTTTACAAACAAAGTGTAACGGTATAAAGATAATGTATACAATGTTCATATCACGACGTATCGTCACGAATTTGTAGTATATGGATCACTGTTGCCCCATTTTGTGGACGTAAACAATAGCATTAATCGTCAGTAATAGGTACGTCAATATTAGTACAGACTGAGTTCTCCCTAAAATCCTTCGTTGACAGGTTGAGTTCTCCTTAAAATCCTTTGTTGCAACATGGTTGTGGCACAAGAAAATCACAAATAAACGGCACTGAACGCTTTAACTGTCTTAAATGAGCCAAATTTACTTTCTTATGAACTTCTACAAGCTTCTTCTAGCCATATGTTTGAATAATATAACCAACTAACAATTTATCTAACCATAATTCTCAAAAGTCTAGAAATACTAATTCATTCCTGTGCCTCTTTCACCTTATAATCAGCACGGATGTACCAGGAGACCATAAATCAAGCACAGCTATTACTAATGCATAACACTAAGCGCCTCTTTGCGCCTCTTTGCGCCTCTCGGACGTGACAGCACCGCTAGCCATCGACACTGGCCAGAGAGAATTAATAAACCGACACACTTATCTATGCGGGTGGCCAAATATGGAACTATAATGGATTGTACTGCATTTGACAGTTTTTTGACAGCTTCCCTATATGAGTAGCGCCACTAAGCCCAGCACAAATATATTTGTCGGTCTGGACACACGTTCGGAATTTGTTAGTAGGAGGAGGGAACTAATGGGTCCCTTTACAGATTGTAAATTAGAGAGGTTGGGTACATCTTTAATAATTAAGTGGTGATCTAGTTCAAGATTCAGTTTATTGCTGAAACATTTACCTGGTAACACACCAACAACAATTTTAAAGCAGTTTAAAGTAATAAGTACAAAAATGTCAATGATGAAATGGTTTTGGTGGTCCCAACATCCTTAGCATTTTAAAAGTAAAAAACAATCACATTATGATTGCCATACTTTCACTTTTAACGTACGTAAACTAAAAATAAGCTTATATCTCAGAAAGTATGCATTTAAGCAGCTTAAACTGGCTTTATGTAGTGTTTTAGGCTGTATAAAAGCAAAATCTAAACTAAAACATAATTATTAACTTAGTATAAAAACATAGTTTAATGTAATTTTAGTTTCGCTTAGTTATGTGGTAATTAATTCATGTTTAATTAAGATTCAAGTCTGCGGGCTCTACAAAATTCTTTTGATGAGGATTTCAATTTAGTAAAGCTGTTCAGAAAGTTGTCTAACGTAGGTATTTGAGCAGTTAGATTCAACAAAATATTTTGTAAATCGTAACATAAATTTTACGATGCTAATTTCCATAAAATAGCTTTATATTACCTTAGAGAAAAGTTTGCGGACATAAAACAAAGTTCTAAGACAACAAAATAATCACAAAAACAGAGGATAGCTAGAAAACTCAGCCATGTTTGGGTACTTTGAAGAAAAATCTCCTTATATCTAGAAGAACGTGTTACAAACGCTTGTAAAAACGTTTATACAACCCTCAAGCCTACATTTAAAACTTTACCGGAAAACTTGCCAAGAAAATCTTTTAACAAGAAATATAACAACCCATGGGTACGCCGTAAAACAATAAAGGTACGCTTTTTTGTACACTGAAAGTATTAAAAAAGGAGTTAAAGATACTATAAAAAAGTTGTAAAATACTGACCAATTCTGGATATTTTCTCATTTCCGTATTCAACTACGTGTAAAACTAGTGTACAAGGAACCTCATTCTCAAACTGTTTTCACTTTTATACCACCTACAGGGAAATAAATGTACTGTTTTACGATGTCTACATAAATAAATCAAAGTTACAATCCGCCATACAGCTCGTGAAAGCACCCTCTAAATAAGCAAGACCTAGATTTGAAATTGATAAATTAGCTTAGTTGTAACATGAGCTATTATAAACCACCGAGGATTATTACCAGACAAGAATAAATTACAGCATTTTTACTAAAATATTCAAATTCAAATTCAAATTGTTTATTGCAATCCATAATGTACATTAACAGGTGTTAAGGAAATTAATTCTAGACACAATTATGGACCCTGTCGGGCACAGCAAATGTTTGTACAAGTACAGCGGAAGAGCGGAAGAGCGTTTCTTTTATTATTAAGTTGGCTTAAAAATATCTATTTTATAATTATATTCTATTAATCTAAGAATATATCTATTTATATACTTATTCTATTAATATTGTTATGCAATCTATGTATTCTTTTATTATTTATTTAGTTATATTTTTAAATTGCTTATTTGTTTACGTCCTTGATATGGACCTTTTTTTTTATATTAGTTTTGTAGGTACTTAAATTATGTATTTTTATTGGATTAATCCATTAAATATTCGTGTATTGTATAGTAACTTTTTTTAATTAAGTATTGCTTTAACTTATTTACAAATGTATTGGTTTTCTTTTATATTTAAATAATCAGCGATCAGACTAAAGTTTTTGCAGAGACAAAAAAGTCAGAAGTCAAGTCTACAAAATGAGCTGCGTCTACCTTAATGGTCTTAATCCATCAACTTACGAGTAAATTACAGAAGAGAATTATTTTCTATTCAAATTGATAGACAAAAAACTTTTTTCTTTACTTTCACAGACAGAATAAATGTTACCCCGTTACACGAACGCAACCACGGGCCAAATTGAACAAAAATCTACGCTCATAATACCCATGGGCACGCTTAAACAGTGAATGAAAAAACCCTTTCTGATAAGACATTGATAACTTCCGAGAACGTTTGGGGATATGTGGAGAGCGACGTCCCATCGAGCTTGTGGAGATTTTTGTTTACGAGTATTACGTGAAAAATCGTTCCAGCTGAGAGTGGCGCAAAAAGAAAACCTGTTTTTTTTTATTGCATACTTTTTATCCGAATTACGTGAGAACATACAAAAATGAAATCTTCTCTAAATGTATCCTCTGTAAAAGTAGGAGACAAAACTGTTGACTGTTGCTATTGTTGTTAGTTTTTGTTGTGTGCACTTGTGACATCTGCCAATAATGATTTCTTTCTTTCTTTTGTCTTTGACGTATATAATTATTATATTATAGTCTTTGCTTTTATATTTGTTGTGATACAGTTAAAGTTGTATGTTTACGGTAATCTTCAGAATTACTGTACTATCTAAAGTCAACACTAGTACGTGGCGGGGACTCCAGGTGAACAAAAAGCTTTCGTACCTTTACGTTAAATGAACGTATGATACAAAGGTAGGCTCAGTAAAACATGTTCCAGATAAAAGAACACACCCCAAATCTAAAGAAAAATCGTGTTGTTCAACGATTTATTCAAGACTGACGAAAGGTATCGAAACAAAACTATTATTTTATGACTGGCCAAAACAGTTTACTCACAAGCAAATGTTATTGGGGTAAGTATCTGTTCATTCGAAAATATTTACGTCTATTCTATTGTAATTTTTTCCTGAAAGCCCCATCTCCGGTCCGATAGTCGATTAATCATATGTCCATACTAATTCATACCCCGCTGCGCTGTATGAATGTAATGCCGATTCACAGCCTTCCCTTAGCTGTTTATTTCTTTTGCCGCAGGAGACTACCCTCCTTTCGAGAAAAACTGATCTCTATCTCAGTTTCATTGTTGTAAATGTTTTTTCTCGAGTTTTTTTCGGATTAGGCCTTACGTCCATTGTCGCTGAATTCTTTACTAGACATTACACCAAAAAATACTTAAAGGACCCAAGCGCATTTTCATCTCGCCTCGTTCTTATTTAATCATTTTACTTAGATTTTCTTTTCTGCTTAAAATTTCAACTAAAAGCTGGATTTGTGGAATGTCGACACAACTCACGAAGTGTGAATTAGTTTAAACTCAACATTGTAGCTTCGTCATTTGCCTGGGAAATTACGCTCGTTGTGCTTCTCATTGTAGAAAATTACTTTATGCGGCAAACTTCGCTGAGCCTCTGAAAGAAGTTGTTTGAAAGTATAATTACAGACATCGTGGTTCCTAAACGACGTTTAAGTTATATCATCTTCCATTATTATAGTAGGTCCTGATGGGAGTACCTCCAGTTTTTTAGCAATGCTTTACATCGTTAGATGTTGCCTGGTGCCCCAAACATGATTACACTTCTGTTTCGTTGACAACGACATGTAAATTACCCGTACAGAAAATTTAATTGCCGGGGACGCGAGCTCACTTTTCTCAGAGTCAAAAATTTTCCGTGCGAGCTATCAACGATGATAGCACATCTGACGATTTAAATATTTGTTCTTCTTACAAAGTTTTACGCTATCATTGAAACTAAAACTCAGTTTCTCCCTTCACCTTTTAAACCAGCGGTCCGGATAATTTGAAACTTATCGGAGTACTTCGTCTACTGAAAATATTACCAACATTCTATTGTGCAATACAAGCAAATGAAATTCTTCGCTAATGTATTTCGCTCCAGGTATATTTCATTCACAGGTACGTCTAACATTCTTCTAGCAAGATTTACAGACAGCAGTTTTATTTTACTTTGCTTAAGCAATATCTATACGAATATGAACCTAAATGCCCATTTATTTAGTTCATAACTTCGTTCTAAAAATAAAGTCCTCCGCCGCGTCTGTCTGTTCGCGATAAACTCAAAAACTGCTGCACTGATTTCCATGCTGTTTTCACCAATGGATAAAGTGGTTCACGAGGAAGGTTTTAGTATATTTTTTACTATGACGTCATTAATAGTATTTAGTACCTATACAAACAAGTTACTTTACATAATAGGATACGTTTTTTTTAAATATCTTGAGTTGAAGTTTTGTTGTTTTAAACAAATTAGCTTGCTGCGGCAGTAGCGACGTTAATCGTGAAATGCCTAAATTGGGCACGCAAAGGGTGCTCTTGCGTTATCTATCTGATCTACACCTATGATATCACCATTAGCCTTTTATATTGAGCTTACCACTCTTCTCTAAACAAAATTTATGTTTATGCTAGAATTATAACTGAATATAATAGATATACGAGTAATTAAATAATTACAACATAATATACATTTATTATAATTCTCGAAGCTTCAAATCGTTATATTGTTATAACTATAAAGTAAGGAATGTCAGACGATAAAGTAGCGGAGCACACGTTTCGAACTTAGAACAACCAAGTTTCAATATCAACATAGGGGAAAGTTGTTTAAACATCGTATTACTAATTATAATTAGCCTTCTGTTATGGAAGGAATTTATAGCAAATGTTGATCTAAGCTTTGTCCTGCATTCAAAATTCAATTATAATGTTGAAAATCTACAGTTATTGACAATTACGCAATAGAATAAAATAAGCCTTACTGTAACAGAAGGAAAAAGAAATGTAATGTGTCCCATGACATCTGTAAAACACGGAATCTTAATGAAAAACTGCCAGAGTCTACCCGGTCCAATTTCCCTGTACTCAATAGTCTTCATTACAAGTCAAGCGTCTCTCAACTTCAACAAAAGAACAAAATTAAACACTCATAAGGAAAATTGAACCTTCGTTCTTTATAAAAGGAATCGAAAATTGGAAGATAAAATATAAAATTCAGACCTAACGACCCTTAACAGAAATACACCCGCCGCGTAATTTATTTGGGCAATACATGAAAATGACGAAGGGGCCATAAAAGGAACATTAACGCCGTCGCCGCGACCAGATCTGGAATCTACTCAATTTCCTAATGGTTTCATAACAAATGTCATCAGGAGATGGCCAAGCGAGCTCCGTGCGGGAATGGAGCGACTATTAATACAGCCAATGTACTAGATGACAGGGTTCGACCTAGATTTCACGGTGTCTGGACACGCTAACAATATTTCATATTTTACGAAACTTGACTTTGTGTAAAAATGACTATTCGGTGAGTGTACTCTTGTAGCTGAGTAGATTATAACTGAGACCTACTTTCATATTGTATTACGAGTACCTTCTATGTTCTGGGCCAATTCAATTTTGGGAGAAGGCCAATTCGGAATGGAACTTCTCTGAAGGAGAAAAGAAAGAGAAAAAGATGATTATACTACTACTTATCATTTGTATGCCCAAGTGGCTGATCATGGTATTGAACCTTAGAAATTTAAAATTAATGTAATGAACACCTGCATGTAACCCATGTATCACAAATAAACGATTTGATTTGATTTGATTTACTAATAAGTAAACTTTCGAAGGCGTCGGCAAATTTAATACTGATTGCCAAATAAGCTTTGCCTAAAAATAGCTTGCTTTAAAAATTGACAACACTGTTTAGTCAGTTTTCAGAAAATAGTACATTTTACATTAAATTATTTACCTCTATGTCCTGAATATTTAAATAAAGAACCAGCTTAAAACAATATGTAGGTGGAAGTAGGTTAGTGTACTTTAGTAGCTTTTTTCCTCACTGACAATGTAATGAATGAAACTCCCACGAGTTAAGAGAATGTAATCACAACGCTTGCCCGCGGGAACATTATTCTCATAAATATATACTTTTTTAATTTCAACGCGGCGAGTGTGAAATTATGCGACCACGTCCGTCCTCATTTCTCATATTCTCTTTTGCAATCAATGCGATTGTAATCAGAAATAAATATATAATTTTAGATAATGTCACATTTACAAAGAGGCACATCAAATTGAAATGAGCGTAGGGCGGTAATAAAATTAACATAACCTTTTAGTGCTCGTAAGCAATTTGGCCATTTTCGTACCAGTAACATGTTAAAATGTTCCTGTTTTCATTGAGGGTATAAAATAGGAGTTTAAAACCCTATAAAACTGGCTGGGATTGAGGTCGTGTGTATAATGTGTGACAGGAGATAGGGGAACAAGGAGGCTTAAGAGACGAAGGTTTCCGGTATTGACTGGATCGTTTCCTGACCATAAATGATTAAGAAATGATAACTATAAGTGCGTCGTACATACGCGGAACTAAGGTCTCGTTTTATTAGCAAATCAGCAGGGCTATTGCGTATCTTTTACATGACAGTGACTATCATAATAGTGTCTATCAATTAAATGGAACCATCCATTTTGTTCTAAACCATAACCAATTTGACAGTTAATCCATGGACAATTTGATAGCCACTGACATTTAAAGATACGCCAGTTATGTTCAGTTTCAGGCCCATTTAGTCTATTGCCATCAACTGGCCACCAATCCAGACTCCGAGGATGCTACTGAGAATTTCCTGATGGAAAAACCAAGTTTTGATCCACAAAGGGTTTAGAAAATTAATATAAATTAGGAAGGCGTATACTTTAGACTTAGGAAGTGTGACTCAGCTGGTCTAGTTACTTATAATACTTGTATAATCTCGTTTTCACTGCTACCCGTTAAGAGTTTTCCTACCCAGTAAGTGTTTATGGGGATATAGTGTTTGCCATTTCCTTGTTTCGGTTAATAGTTCCGCAATTCAGCTTAATGAGTTTTGGATTTGATTCGATTTGGATAGCGAAATACGAATTAATGTTTTGCTACTTCATATTTGTATTATGTAATGTTTTCAGAACAGATCGAAGTTTTCAGATACAACTGGGTCGAATACTCTATATTGGTACAAATAAAAATACATTTCTTTGGAGTGACGCTATGGGCGGTCTTATAGTTAGGGTTCCGAACCTGAAAAGAAAAAAAAACGGAACCCTTACAGGATCACTCGTGTGTCGTCTGTCTGTCCGACTGTCACAGACAATTTGCTTCGACTCTAATGGACGTAGCGATCATTTCAAAACAACTTTTGAATGGACTTCGTTTTTATGCAATCATGCCCCTCTGCCCCTTGATGCTCAGCTCATCAATTTCTTCTTCACCCATTCTCCCATGCCAATAGTCACGCTATCATTTACACCTTTTTCCTTCATATCATATTTCATACAACCCATCCATCTTTTCTGAAAGAGATCAATACAAAAGTTTTTTACCCAAAAATAATACAGCATTCTAAATTACCTTTTATTTGGCACAATTACTGGAAAACCGCTGGGAAAAACCTGTAACCCTTTTTCGGAAATTCATTAACCGTGTCACAGGGGGACATGACAAAAAATCAAACGGATTACTCAACAACAACAAGAAGGGTTGTTCTGTACAAAGAGGTTCAACGAGAAAGAATAATGGGCCAAGGTAACATTGTTAGTTAGAGGACTTTGTTTACCCACATAAGGGGGATGTGGTGATGTACCTTCTTTGTGAAAATATCAATTTCTTTTAAAAAAATGCAGCTCGGAATTTTGGTCTAATTTGTTGATTCAAATGCACTATAACAATGATATTTCGCAGTTTAGTTTTCCATCAATTTGACTTTTAAAAAATATTTATTTATTTACTTTAACTTCTTGTACCTACAATAGTTGTACATAGGCGTACTTAATGCCACAAGGCATTCTCTACCAGTCAACCTTTGGGCTAAATAGGACATTGTCCTATGGATTTTTTGCGTAGGGGTACTTAATTTGATGTACATAATGCTTGATTGACGGCTACGTGCAGGGTTCGTTTACAACCTGTATATAAATAAAATAAACTAATAAATGTTTAAATAAAACCCAAAACAAAAAAACGAGTATTCTAAAAATGTTATATTTTTATGATTCGAGTTCTGATTGAGAACTAGAGATTTTTAAGGTTTTACCAAAATGATTGATCTTGATTTTGATTTGTTGGTAATTGATTGATGAGATTTTTGAAGTTCATTTGTTCAACGTATTACCTTGTCAGAGTTGAGATATTTTACGCTAAAACGATATTTAACTTATGTATTTTGTTCCGTTCTGTTGTATGTAAGGTATACATACTTGTAATGCTTTGTAGGTTTCTTTTTTTATTTATTAATACATACTTTTATTTTTTTAATTTATTTATTGGCCTATCCACAATTGTTGCGCTGTTTATCCTAATAATACAAACAATTAGATACAAGCATAGTGTACAATATGGTGCGATAGACACAGCATGCATGCACAGCACGTCATAAAATGAAATAAGTACAGTGTGTGAGTGGAAGAATTCTTAAAACATCCCCTTAAAGGACTGTTGACTTAACTGATCTAAAGTTTGGACAAATTTCAACCATTTGCCACTGACATTAACTGACAGGTCAGGGCAATAAAGCCGTTGGCAAACACAGAAGGGACCGACAGCGGTCCAAGTGAATAATGTTTTATGTGACCGTTTATAAGTTGTGTGCTTAGAATGCTTAATTGATTGACTTTATGTCTTTGACGTGGTTCTGATTCCCTCTTTGATAGTGTTTGTGGATTGCCAATAGGTGTTACTGAGTTCACTGACGGTCGACCAGTTTTTACCCCTATGCCTTAAGTGATAAGGTTGAAGTCGTCGACAGTCTGTGAGAGTGGTAGTGGGTACAAATCTGTACTTTAGAGGAATGCTCGAGTTTCAATCTAGATTGAAAAAAATCTGATTATATTAACTGATTAATTAATTGGTTGGTCTGCCCCATAGAGTATTAAGTGGCTAAATAGTCTTTGGTCTGCCCCGTTAGACTGGTAATCTGCGACTACTGAGCATAAGGTCCCATGTTTTATTCCCGGATAGGGCAATGTGTTCGAATTTTCTCAATATCTACAGAGTCTGGATATGTGCTCGTTTGATGGCAATACGCTCGTTACCATTTTATACCAGTTCAATATTATTAACAAAATTTATATGCTAAATATTCGTTTATTTTCTTACAGATTTGTTCGAACGTCGATTGCGCCTGAAAGTGTTTAAATGTGAGTATTTTTTTAAATATTATTAAGTACACAACACACACACCATTGATCTACAAAGTTTGGTAATAAATCTATTGGCATTTTACTTTACTCGTACAGTACTGCAGGTCATGAAATTGCGTCCAAAATATAATCCAATTTCAATAAAAAATCACGATTCCGTAACAATGCCAAAACTGGCAGCTTTATTTGCTTTTAAATGAGCTATGTGACACAGCCATAACAAATATTGGCTCCACTCCGACCAACATCGCCCTATTTACATAGCGAACAGCCTCTCAAACTCGCTCTAGATACAGAAATAATTATGTTTTTATATCGTCAGAGTAAATAGCAGTTATAGGAGAAAAGACGGTTAATTATTAGGAGTGGTTGCCATGGTAACCCATTTATAAAGCCACTACTAAGCTCTAATTGAGAAAGCATAAAAGTAAATTGGTTCAGTTCAAACAAAATATACTTTGCGTAGTAAATCTTTCTGAGAAAGTAATCTAAGAAACATCAAAGCTAAAAAAAACACTTCATAGTTATTTCATAGTAATATTAAAAAATAAATATGTGAGTACTTATTGGTGAAAAAAGACGACATTTATAGTCAAATATTTCGAAAAGGTAACATTTTTTATTTACAAAAAAACATTTCTGAATTATACTACACAACATATTATTTTTTAATCTCCGTTTAATTAACCATGATAGAAAACCGTTTTTCCATTAAATTACAATTAATTAACATTAATAAGGAAACGTAAGCTTAATAATGTTTCATGGTTCAACAACTTGAAACGTATTAAATAATATGAATAGGTAAGAAATATTTAATAACTTTCTATATATTATTTTATAAAATTAATTTTGATAGAAAGGTACCTAATATAACATGTTATGAGGATGAATAAGGATAATGTCGTGAGGAAATTTTTGAGTGTAAAAAATGTATTTGAATCGGGGGTCGGACAAAAAAAAACGAATTAGTCCGTGAGATAGATTTCCAAAAAATATTGGAGACGTATTTTTTCTTTTTTCACATAAACAAAAAATTAAGTCAATACACTGCTTCGAAAACTCGTGAACTCTTCGAAAACGTCGGATAGTACATTTTTTACCTTCAAATGACGTCACAACCACATCTTATCTTCGTCAATTTTGATTAGTTTGATAAACAAAAAACACGTATCCAATATTTTTCGATAATCTGACTGACGGACTAATTAGAATCATTGTTTTTTGACTTAGTCCGATCCCCTATTGAATGTCGATGGGTATAAGAGTAGAGGAAGACCAAAAATACGATGGATGGACCTTGTAAAGGATGATATGGCAAAAAGGAGGTATCTGATGAGATGAGGAGTTATAGACAAGTAAGGAAGAAAACATCCTACGCCGACGTCTACCCCTCATAGATATAAAAAAAACAGGGTGTAGGCGTCGGCCTACCCCAAATGAATAGGGATATTAACTGATTATTAAATAAGTAGGGCCATACTAATGTCCTAGAAAATGACGTCTAACGAGTTTTCAAAGCACTGTATCGTCTTCATTGTTAGTTTACGTGAAAAAAGCAAAAAATACGTGTCCAATATTTTTTGGAAATCTATCTAACGGACCAATTAGATCTATTGGGAGAAGAGCAAGAGAATGGTTTTTTTAAAGACTGTCTTTTTTCTTTTTATCTGTTTTATAACGAAGTTTTGATCCTAATGACCGGCGAACCATTTGATAATCAGTTAATTTCAACGATAAAATGGGTCGAAACCCAGGGGAGATCTTTTTATAGGCAGGTAAGCCGGCCGATATTAAAATTGTCAAAGCTTTCATGTCATCCCTTTTCGGGAAAACAAATTATGCGAAAGGGCTGACAAATTTTAGGAGTATTTAATTTTTAGACAAGTAATAATTGATTTTAAAATAACTTTCCTACTACTAACATCACGCCTGTAATCCTCAAAAGGTTCGTCATCATCAGCCATAAGACGTCCATTGCAGTACAAAGGCCTCCCCCATAGAATGCCATACAGAACGGCAGCCTGCCGGTTGCATCCACCGGTTGCCCGCAACTCTCACGATGTCGTTGTGAATTTTCGACCGAGAATCGGGGGGTTATTGGGTTTATACATTTCTCACTAGCAGCGACGGAGTCTGGATTTATAAAAATCTAATTAGTCCGTCTGTAAGATTATCGAAAAATATTGGATAACAACGTGTTTTTCGTTTTATCAAATTAATAAAAAATTACGATTGTAAAACGTGTCAAAGATCATGAGTGGGGGGGGGCTTTTGACGTAACTTTGTGGTAAAAAAAGTACTAACCTTGTGACGTCACACAACTTGACGCGACTTTTCGAAGCACTGTATCGTCTTCATCTTTTGTTTAAGTGAAAAAAGAAAAAATACGTGTCTATTATTTTTTGAAAATCAATCTGACGGACTAATTAGATTTTTTTGGGTAAATAACCTATTGGCTCGCCCTCTACATGGGTCTTAAACATAACTGGCGAAATGTGGGTGTACTAAGGTTACACCCTTGCCTAACCCTTCGGGGATTACAGGCGTGATGATATGTAATGTTAGTCTAGAGTTTCGGCGTAGTCCGTCTCGCCTGTGACATTGTTGAATAAAGTTATGCATTTTGATTAGTTGGCGCTATATAAAGGTGCACTTGCTACCCCTATAAAGTTTTTGAAAATGATTTCAACGTCTTTGAAGACATTAAATTATCTCGCTCATATTTTGTAACCTCTGAAGGGTAGTTAGAAAAATGGAACGCCATTTTGTTATTGCATGTCGTCTGCACTTAATTTTTTTAAGACAAACGCGACTAATGTTTTGCTTAAGATAATGTACATATATAACCCCTTATTTTCTGTCTAAATCTTATTTTTTTTAAACTTAGATAAGACGGTCATAGGTTTTATGAAAATCTGTGTCACTATTTCATGAAGTGCACGAAACGTAAACACTTTATATTTTATAAACAAATTTATTCCGTATTATTTCTTAATGCTTTTTTCTACCATTCCTTTAATTATAATGTTATCGCAATGAAATATATTCTGGAACTTTTATCTCAGACGTATCTTGGTACTTGTTTTAATAATTCAGCGGTTCTGCAGTTGTTTTAAAGTTCAATATTGCACGGCATGCTATAAAAATATACAACATTGAAGATGTAGGAGGACAAATTACCGGGAAAATTAACATTCAATGCAGTGACCGTTTTATTACAAGTAATTAATATTAAAAAACAGAATCCAGTAATCTTTTTGGATTTAAATGCAACTCCATATGATATTATACTTGAAAAAACTCTTCAAAGTTATTGGGTAGTAAATTGCTTGTTAGAGTGAGTAATTACTTTGCTCGTTTTTTACATGAGATACGTTTTTGGTAATAAATAAAGAGGTCGAGTGAACCGAATGACTTTTTGTAACTCGCAACACATTAGGTAAACGTTTGTTCATTATCTTGGTGGTAGAAACTCCTGAAATAGTAATTAGTTAATAATGTGGCAGTTATTATAAAGCTCGTGGCTTAATAATAACTGCCACTCGGGTCGATCATCAGGTTAAGCCTCACTCACCTAACTAGGTCTGTGGATGGGTGACCACCCATTATATAACGAGTTTCCTTCGTGACTCTGAAAGCATGTTAAGCTGTTGGTACCGGCTGCCATCCTATTATACAGATCTTTGGCAGTCGTTATAGGTAGTAAGTGACCTGAAAGTCTGACAACCAGTCTTACCAAATGGTATCGGGTACTGGTACTGGGTTGTGGAGATCAGCTAGGCAGACGCTTCATGTAAAATATTCAGCTGCATCTGGTTAAAAAGAAAGCCGACCCTAACATATTTGGGTAAAGGCTAGGCAGATGATGATAAATTAGTGATTAATTTTGGAATATTCGTATCGTCGATGCTACCGTGAGTGAGAACTCCCACTCAGTTTCTCGCTTTAGCAAAATGACGGTTTCATACCAACAGAAAAGGGGATTCCGAGCTACTAAAAGAAGAGCAACTTTAAAAACCGAAAACGTTTCCTTTTAGTATTTATCTGAGATGAGGGTAAAACTCGTATTCACTTTTACAGTCTACTACTTCACTAATGTTATCCAATATCCATATCAGAGAAAAATGATTCTACGAAACTCAATTGGGTCTATCTCAATTCAGTGCCTAAACACGAGCGTCTGCAAAATGGTGCAACAGCCGGTTCTCTGCCTCTCGCTAACATTCTGCCCTTCTTCTTCTTCTTCAACCTTTCACCACCCAATGCTGAGTGTAGGTCTCTTCCAGTGCACGCCATTCTTCCTGCCCTACTTGTATCTAAAACATAGTAAGGACATAAAAATATAAAGAAGACGTTGTAAGTGCTCCTGCTTATTATTTTCAGCCTAGTTTTCTCTTAACTTTGTTGCGGTCGACGTCTAGTCGAACCACCTCGCTATTTCTGCTTTATTTTATCGCAAGGTCAAGACTTTTGGGCTTCTGTTCGGCTTGGACGTCATCTAATGTTTGTAGGAGTGACGATGGTATTATATGAATGGTAATAGTAGTAATAGTTACAAGCCAATTGCCATCAATCAGGCAAAAATCCTGAATCTGTGGTTGCTACTGAGAAATTCCTGATAGAAAACCCCAATTACGTTATGCCTAACCTGGGTTCCGAACCCAGGACCTCATGCTCAGCAGTATGTCTTTGTACTCTTACTCATAATCTTTCAATTTAATCTGTGGTCTTAAACAGAACAATCTCCATTAATCACATGGGGCTTGGGGCCTAATACCGTCAAAAATAAGGGTATTAAGATAGTACATTTCCGCTTAACCCTTGAAGGGTTCATGAGAAAGACGGTTAGGTAAAGAGAGCCATACATTACGGATATAACAGAAAAACTTACTTCGGGAACTGTATTTAAAACTTTTGTGGGAGAACTTTTTATGTGAGTTGCAAGGGAACTGCCAGGGAAGCCCTCGTTTATTTACCCCATAATGGGTAAAGACGTTACCATGTAGACGCTTTTGGGGGTCACAAACATTTATTTTTAAACCTGATACTTACCTAATGTCCTAATAAATTTGCTTTCTTTCGCACTTTGAGATCCCGAACAAGGCAGTCCCATATAAATGTATGTTTTCCTACTGAATAATGCCTCTACATCAATTTTTTTTCCCTGTCATTTTCTTTTTTTCAGCAACTAATAAGTAAAGAAAATGTTATCCTCCAAATAAGACATAAAATTACCCATTTTTACAGCCAGAGGACTCCCAGACCAATTCAAAAAGTAATTTTATAACATAAAAGAAAGTGACAAATACCTAGACAAACTCTTTCTTAAAATGTTAGTGTCAAAAATAATTATCTTGGTGGCAATTTTCGAGAAAAAAAAGAAAATATAAAACGTCGATCTCGTCAAATTGTTGTGATATTATTGGTCTGAACTGCAGCTGTCTCTGTCTGTTATTTTAAGCTGAACAGGTACCACAATAGCGGATCAGACAGGGTCAAAAAAATATGATTCTAATTAGTCCGTCAGTTAGATTATCAAAAAATATTGAATACGTGTTTTTTGTTTCATCAAATTAATAAAAAATTACCAAGATAAGACGCGTCAAAGATCATGAGTCCCGGGGTTGTGACGACATTTGTAGGCAAAAAAAATACTAACATGTGACGTTTTCGAAGAGTTCACGAGTTTTCGAAGCACTGTATTATCTTCATTTTTTGTTTATGTGAAAAAAGAAAAAAACGTGTCCAATATTTTTTGGAAATCTATCTGATGGACTAATTAGTTTTTTTTTTGTCCGATCCCCTATTCAATTTTGTTTGTGGACCTGTGGGTAGATTATTTCGTTAGTACTTACCTACTTCTTTCATTAAGATTGTCCGAATTGGATAGGACTTCAACGGTCTCAAATTCCTAATTAACTTTTGTTTAGCAGCTTTTGTATAAGTGTAAGTCTGTTTCTAGGTTTAAAACAATATCCCTAAGCCGATTGTGTTCGAAGATGAACATAAAAATGGTCCATTAAACCCACCCTGTTTATTATGAAAATGAGTTTTCTTTTTGTGTCTATATTCTTCGATATTTCATATTAGGAAAGTGTTTACCGAACTATGTAGCTATTAAAATTGTTTTTCGCTTATCGAAGTTTGTTTACTGATTTTGCCGTATTAAATTATGAAGGGATTCAATACTTTTTGGGAAGTATTACATTAAGTAATTTTGAAAGAAGATATTTTGATACTTACTTTGTTTCTCGTAGCCTACTTTTTATTAACTTTGAGTTAATTTTGCTATACAATGTATGTCAGGAGGAATATTTGTTGTTAGTAAACTAGTAGATAGCTGATGCTTCAAAACCAAAATTCAAAACATACAAACATATTTTAACTCGCGTCTTTTTTCCATTGGGTAGGGAGAAACCGCAGCAGGCCACCAGCTTACTACTTTTGCCTCGTCCACTTGCATACATCTGGTTACAAGCACGCTGGTAACCACGAGTACTATGCAACTGTTTCATCTGAAGAATTTCACCAAAAAGGGCCAAAGGGCCTTTAAGTCACGTTTTCCCCTTCCTGCATTGCCACACACGTCTCCCTTGTAATACTTTTTTTTTGTGGTTTTTCACTAACCCTCTCCACATTATCAAACCATATAAGCATACTCTTTGTCAATGTTTCACACCGCAATATCTTCTTTAAACAAAAAACAACCTTAAACGGAATGATTTTATTCACAAACAAACCTTCACTTCATGGACAAATAACTTCATTCATCAATTACTAAATTATGATTCATCCCATCAAAAAAATTATCGATTCATCAGCGCTTCGACTATCGAAAGGAGCGACTCAAAATAAATCGATATTATCAAGGAACTAATATAAGTGCAAGCGCAGAATATTAAGTACGAAATGATATTCACTTGCATATAAATGCCTCATCTTTCTGTCACGGAAATGACATCATTCGCATGAGATACGAGCAAATGTTTTTATTAAATTGTAAATGTGTTATCAACTTACGATACGTATTTCCGTTTTTACTAGCGAAAAGCAGCACCGACATGAAAACAAATTGTTGAATTTTCCATTGTCGGTTCAGCGCTCAGAGTTGAAATTCCAACAAAACAATAATATTTAGGCATAGGTGCTTAAATTAAGTTGTCGCTTGTTGTGTGTGTACAGAATATACTTTTATAGTTTTAATATTCGCAAACAAATGACAGTTATAGATGTTTTTTGTATGAGAAATCGTATTCGGATGTCGTATTGTTTTTACCCGACTACGGCGAAGCCAAAAGGAAGGGTAATGATTTATAGCTATAAGATGTCCGTAGTAATCTGCGTGGTTCCCGTACAGGATGAAGAGTAAAAAAACGTTTGTAAAGCGCACTTAACATAAAGACTAATTGTGACTCATGATACCATTCTTGGTTGATGAAAGGGAGGTATAATAATAGCAATGTGTAGGATAACATATGATTTCTAGTGCATTATCATAAAACAATAATTTTATTTAATTCAACACAGTTCATCGCAAATATAAGCCACTCCGAAGTGTTTAAAATACCTAATCTCCAACTTCCTTAGCCAGTCTGCCCCAGCCATATTTCGAAGGTCGCTGTTCCATCCAGCTAGAGCTAGCTACAAACAAATTTACATTGATAGCAGCCAAACATAATTATCGACTGATCGTAGATACTCGCAAGTAAACTTACTAATATATCTGTACCAATTAAAAAACCTTTGGTTCAATAATTACCCGGTTACGGTTTCAGTAAATTTAAAATGAGCTACAAAATAAATTCTTCAAAAATATCCTTGGCACGAAAAATATGCGTAAATCTACCTTACCGAAATCATGTCCACGTGAGGTTCATACAAATTACTTTCTATTACCCGTACAAGCAAAAAAAGGTGCGTGAAATAAAGGTTGATTAAAATATCTGGACATTCGGAATACCATCATTTATTATTATTGAGGCTGTGAATACTTGCACGACGTAATAATTTAACAAAAAAGATACGTATTCATGTGAGTAGAGAGAATAAATATTTTTGGTACAAAACATTTTCTTTTGTAATGTTTGTCTGCCGGTTATTACAGCGGGGTTTTCTCGTCACATGTGAGTTTTTAATCAAAATTTAGAGGAATATCGTTTATAAATGGAAAACTTGTTTAATAACCAGTCGGCTCCGCTACAGCTGACTTATATTTTTTATAGCGATAACATGAGCTATTTTTGTATAGCTACGAAGGCAGAAGGTTCATGGTTAAGTAGAGAATATAAATAGGCAGATAATAATTTGGAGTATTGGTAGATTTGTGTCAGGTTGATAACAATAGCTTCGACTCCTATCACATAAATAACTGGCGAAAACTAGAGGTCGGTACACCTCTGCCTCATCCTTTGAAGTTTACAGTAGTTATTTTCAGATACGAATCTTCGTCATTATCAACAGCCTAATAATGTTCCCACTGCTGGCACACAGGCCTCCTCTCTTTGAGAGGGAGTGGGCTATAATCTATGAGCAGTGCAGATTGGTAGATGTCACATGTCTTCGATGTTTTGGTTCTAAGACAACACCGGTTTCCTCACGATGTTTTCCTTCACCGTTTTTAGAGCAGCGGTGATGAAATAAATTACATAAAGTAATGTGCCTGCCTGGGTTCAAACCACCACCGCTACTCTAGTCGGCGCCGCCACCACTAGGCCACTGCTACTCTCTTCTTCAACTCTCCGATACTAATATTATTTCAAATTTAATTAGCAATCGGTAGTTTACATTGTACAACATGGCACTTTACCTGCTGACAGCGATAAGGAGGAGTTTTTTGGTGCCTTTTAGTTAGTTTGTTTTAGTTTAGTATAAATACTTTGTATGTTTATTATAGTCATATAATAAGTAATTAATAAAGATAACATCCCTTTAAAAAATTACAAAATCTTTCCATTCCTTTCAATTTCTTTTCAACTGTCCATTTATCGCCACAGAGGGCGTATCAAGCGGAGACCACTAATTACCTCATTAGGATTAGAGACAGTCGACTGCATCTGCAACTTAGGAAACTTAGAGAGCCGTTAAATAAGACAGTAATTAGATCTGATTAAAGAATAAGTAAATAGATCAAGTTTGAGTTTGTTTCGTGCTAAGTAGTTTTAGTTAGCTCAATACAATAATTCGCTCACAACGAAAACCGGACTGCAAACCTAAAACGGTGATAATACAATCATATAAGTAACTGAAATGTGTTTAAGACGTTTGGGATTGAAACACTAAAGCAACGGGGTCCACTTGCCCACCTAGACTTTTTGAATATCGCCAAGCAGTTGGTCCACTACTTCCGTGACCAGAGACTGGCCAATTTTTTTGGTCAAAGAATAAGAATTGTCATCTAACGTGGCAATGTTGTCAGACGTCGTGGCACTATTCCTGTTGTCAGCGATATGGACGAATTTTTGATGAATTGATGTATCTAGTAGGTTCTTGATATTTTTTGTATGAACTAGTCCAAAATAACATGCAAATATTATATAACTTTTTAATTAACCATGAAACATGCCACAGAATGACAAAGAAAGGGACAGGGAAAAAATCTTAAAATCATTCAAAGGAATTATGTAGAGCAATAATGGCAGTCTTAAATAAAAGTTTATGTTAAGTTAGAATAAACCAGTCTATGTAGGTGACTCATTCTACGAGAAAACTATACAAAGCGAGGCCATGTTCCACTGAAAATGTATGAATGATGTGTTGCGGTGTGCATAACACAGTATTTTCCTAAACGGGATTAGCATACTTTAATTGTATTGCGCCATTTTGCAACCTAAATGAATGACGTAAGACTGATATTGTATACCGTTCATACATGAGAAACTATAGTTATTTACTGGGACACCATATCCTCACGTTCATCCACAAAGACCATTCTTGGAACCTGTAAACATCTACAAATAGTTTTGTTTGATCAGGGCTTTATCAAAAGACTGACGTAGGAGAATTTATTATAAATAAACAATTTTGTCTATTGTACCTACACTATACTGTACTATACGATATGCATTTCAACATCTATACCAGCGATCAACCATCGAACTATACAGTATGTTAGTTTAAACGAGGGACATATTGATACCCGCAATAAAGCATGCTCACATGATACTAATAAAAATATGAACAAAAAAAACACTGGTAAACAACAGACAGAACCATACCAAACATTTCGGAAAAGTCTCGCCACCCTTGCGTTTATCACTGGAAATGTGCGCGGATCAATGACTTTTAGATACCATTCATTTTCCCTTCAGATTTTAAAACTGGCGTAGGACTATGACTAAATGCCAATTATGCCACAAATTAAGATCATAGTTTTTTACATATTTGGGACGAGAATCGAATACTGAATACCTTCCTTCAATATGTGCCTCGTTTAACCTAACAACCTGTATATACGTACCGCTTCCTCTATGCAGATGACCTTGCCCTTACCTCCTAAGTCACCATCTTTGAAGAGGTTGAAGTATTTTTGTCAGCCGTTCTTTACGATTTAGATACGTCATGACTGCAATCCCCGAAGAGTTAGACCGATGTGCAACCACAGAATCCGTAATGAGGAAATTCGCCTAAGAACTAGGGTCACCGACATAGCTCTCAGAATATGCAAGTTGCAATGGCAATGGGCAGGCCACATCGCTCGAAGAACCGACGACCGTTGGGGAAGAAAGGTTCTCGAGTGGCGACTACAAACCAGAAGATGCAGCGTTGGTAGGCCTCCCACCAGGTGGACCGACGATATCGTGAGATTCGCGGGCAACCGGTGGATGCAAACGGCAGGTTGCCGTTCGTTATGGCGTTCTATGGGGGAGGCCTTTGTCCAGCAGTGGATGTCTTATGGCTGATGATGATGATGATGTACAACCACATTTCGCCAGTTATGTTTACGTCCCGTGTAACAGGGGGGCGAGCCTATTGCCGTTAATCTGCACAAATGCTACTAAGAAGTTCCTGATGGAAATACCTAATCACAGTTTTCCTGACCCGGGGATCGAGCTTAGCACCTCATGCTCGGTATTTGCACATGCTACCACAAGACCAACGAGCCAGTCTTCTATAAATTAAGTAGCTGGGAAGTTTTAATAACAGTGTACACATTCATTTACTTCTATGATAATATGGAAACTTTATAAATTGTGGTTTTGACCCTACCGTCGACATAAATAAAATTATCCCTACAAAATCTTGTATACGCCTTTTGAATGAGAATGCTTTCATAATTAATCCAGGTTAAAGGTAAAATGCCATGCAAATAATATGTGATTTAGTACAAAATTGACCAGCTTTATCCGACACCTCTTTTCATACCACTTGCCCTAATTTTCTTTATACGAGGGGTCACGTAACGCTGGACATAACTGTACCTTTCCTAAAACTAAAGTGAGAAATTACTGAGAATTTATTACCTTATTCTCATTCAGAAACCGGCCCCGATCATTAGAAACGAATTTAATACCTAAGTTGCTTAGTAAGCTTACTGAGACAATTTAAGCCTCTTCATTAGAATAAAAGTTTATTTTTAAATAATTGAACCAAACAAAAAGTAAGTTTTAAAATACTTAGATTCTATAAAGAAAAAAATTAAAGACATGGATTTCCGTTCCAGTTCTAATAGACATTATTTTGGGAGGACTCATTGTTGCCGCTCTATTTTTGTACTGCCACCTGTATCTTCGAAGGGTAACTAACCTATAGGGAGAAATTAGTTGGTTCACACACAAAAACAACAAACATAACTGCAATATTTAGAAAATATCATTAGCTTACTCATAAATACAAGGTACAGTTTTGCATCCTCGTCTAAATTCAGGAGATTGTCATAATTAAAAGACAAACATACGTGTCGAAAATCATTATATTTTATATCCGTGAATTTGACGGATGCAAAACGACAGCCTTTATCTACCCTAATATTATAAAGAGCAACACGAACGTTATTGTAACGAATAGGCTCCGAAACTACTGAACCGATTTGAAAAATTCTTTCATCGTTGGGAAGCTACACTATCCCCGGGTGACATAGGCTACTTTTTATCCCTGTATTCCCACGGGAACGGGAACTACGCGGGTGAAACCACGTGACGTCCGCTAGTTTATAATATTTTTCTAATTAATTTCGTTGCGTGATCCAAGACAGTGAAATTGTTTATCTGGGACTTCGTCGAGCTTCATTGTCTCGGCGCTTTTCTTGTGGTCGCCACTGTTGAATCTGGCTTTTAGGAGTTACGGTGGTTTGGGAATAGTGTGGCAGGCAGCCTGTATCACACTAATATAAAAAGGCGAAAGTGTGTGTGTGACTGTGTGAGTGTGTATGTTTGTTACTTCTTTACGCAAAAACTACTGAACGGATTTAGATAAAATTTGGTACACAGATAGTTTATAACCTGGATTAACACATAGGATATTTTATCCCGATTTTATGTTCCCGTGAGATAATTTTCGAGTGGTAACGGGTGAAGCCGCTGGCAACAGCTAGTAGATAATAAATAATACACACTCTATGTTGCAATGTTCGAGTGTTCACACATGCAGCAGGCACATTTCCATGAAATAAAGCTAAAATGGTCGAAACAAAAGAAAATAAAAACGCACATGGTATGTCCTCATTTTACAGTCAATGTTATATTAATTTTAGTGGTAGTGAGTGTACAATACATCGCCGTCCAATATGTTCGACATATGATGGCCGGTAAAAGGAACAAAAGATCTGTCCCTTTGAAGCAACACGTGTCCTTAGCGTGGCGACGACGACGCTGAGAAACGATCCCGGCACTACCAATTAGGTACATGTGTAGGGTTGTCCTCTACTTAAGGTGGAAGCTCACATCTGGCCCGCGAAATTCTAATTTTCTTACGTTTTTGGCAATTTGCAGGCCAGTGCTTGGTTGTATGTTTATGAAAATTTGATTTGCGACTGTAAGACGTATGAAGTTACCGAATTATAACCATCAAAATTATCAATACAACCCTCCAAGTTCATTTTCATGTCAAGATTGATTTTTGCATGTAAAAGTCATTCTTTAGTAATTTAGTCGTCGTTCTTTAGTAGTTAGTAATTTTGATGGTTATAATTCGGTAACTTCATACGTCTTACAGTCGCAAATCAAATTTTCATAAACATACAACCAAGCACTGGCCTGCAAATTGCCAAAAACGTAAGAAAATTAGAATTTCGCGGGCCAGATGTGAGCTTCCACCTTAAGACGGGAATTCTGAGTCTCAGTTCACAAAGGTCTCAATAATACCATTTTTATCAAATAGTCACTCAAGAGACCTTTATGAACCGAGACGGTTGTATTGGTGATTTTAATAATTATTACTCTGTAAATAAACATTTATTATTGCCGCAAATCCCATTTTATTTAACATACGACTTGACACTGACCGGGAAATAGCAAAAAACGTTAGAAAATTCTAATTTCGCGGGCAACCTTGTCGAGGTGTAGTTATCTAATGGAGCACCCTTTTTTTTTGGCGGGTGGAAAGTCATCAAATAACCCCGGGGTCCCGCTCTTGGGCAGAGCGAAAGGGAGTGTCAGACTTCTACTGACTAAAAACCACCCATGTTCCTTCTTAGCCCTCTATGTCGAGGCCGCGATAACTAGTGTACAATTGCAACAGTGCTGAAATACCGAAAACTCAAAACAGATTATAAATATGATACTTTTAAAGTTAGTGACCATGTCACTCATGTTCCTTCTTAGCCCTATATGTCGAGGCCGCGGTAACTTGTGTACAACCCGCAGCCCCGACGGGTAATCGAGCACCCTTTTTTTTTTTTTTTTTTGGTGGGTGTAAAATCATCGAATAACCCCTCCCGCTCTTGGGCAGAGCGAAAGGGAGTGTCAGACTTCTACTGACTAAAAACCACCCATGTTCCTTCTTCGCCCTCTATGTCGAGGCCGCGATAACCGTTGGACTACCCGCGGCCCCGACAGGCGTCGGCCCTTTCGGGCCCCTCCCATGTTGCTGACATCTCTTTGAGGCGCGCGTGGAACACGAACGCGCCGTCGACACGGCCTGTTTTCGTCGTGAGACGGACGGACGGCGAGTTAGTAATCGAGCACCCTCATTTCACATTTTATGTTTAAGTTCTATGGTTTTCTTTTTATCGACTATCGGAAAATACAAGCATTTTTGTGGAACAAATCGTTAGACACTCGTTATTTATCCGACACGTTCGATTAACGCCCACGCAATTGGGCAGCCGGTACCAGCGCTATGACCATACTGGTACAAATGACCTAATATTTTGTGTCACGATCTCCCGGTCTATGAGCCTATATATCTAGATATCTGATTTTATTAATCGGTCACAAATCCAGACTCCGTGGCTACTACTAAGTAATATACCTGAGGGAAAAACCCAATAAAACTTGTCAGTTTGTTTAGCAATAAATTTCCATGAATAAACAATGCAACGTGAATATAAAATTATGCTGTTTTTTATGTTACTCGACTCTATGGATTTTAAATATAACATTTCTCAGCTATAAATAGATACCATGTTAAATGATTCCCCCTTTTCTTTACTAAAAACCACCCATGTTCCTTCTTAGTCCTCTATGTCGAGGCTGCGGTATCTCTTACAACATCCCGCAGCCCCGAGGGGTGTCGGCCCTTACGGGCCACTCCCATGTTGCTGACATCTCTTTCGTCATCTCTTTGACATTCTGACATCACGTGGCCCCCAACGCCCGGATCACCTCCCGCGGCAAATGATTCCCCCTTACATGGTCTCCATCTTTACATAATTATTGCCAGGAAAATATATTTTTAACACGTTTTCAATAATTCTGTGATATATTCGTATTAAGAGTATGCATACTAAACTTGATGTGATGAAATACAACGTAACAGAATTCATAATTTACGGAAGTCAGTTCATCCTTAGACATCTATTAAATCATGAATCACACTCCCGCTTCGCATTTATTTTCCGAGTGCTTTTGTTCAAATCCATGATTTACTAAGTCGACCGTCATCAGGCCAACAAAAACCGCGGAGAAAATATTTCATCGGTAAGAAAAGGCTGCGATAAATCGCTGCCCGTATTATGTAAAATTTCATTAGGCCTCCATTGTAGCATTTCAATGAAAGATCGAGTTACGGGGCTTGTTCCATCTCTTCGGGGCAGGTATCTCTTTTGAAAAACCCGCAGTTTTTCAAAAGAGATACCGAGGCCTCGGCACAAAGAGCTAAGACGGAACATGGGTGTTTTTAGTCAGTAGAAGTACGAGTATGGCATTTGATGATTTCCTACCCCCTTATAATTAAAAAAACTAAAAAACCCGACTGAAAAAACTGAATAGCAAATAACAAGCACATTTTAAATTAAACAAAACTTGGAAGCAGGCGGGGTCCATTCTATTTTCATTTCATAATTTAATATTCAAATGAACCCCGCCTGCTTCCAAGTTTTGTTTAATTTAAAATGTGCTTGTTATTTGCTATTCAGTTTTTTCAGTCGGGTTTTTTAGTTTTTTAACTACTTTTTTATTTCTAACTTTTTAGTTCTTTTGTGTTTGTTCTTTCGTTGGTCGTGTAAAATACTTCACAGATAATTTAACTTTTGTGTTTGTTTATAGAATTTGTGACTTTGAATTTATTTTGAACATATTATTATGTGTTATATATTTTTGTAATCTCCTTTTTAAACCCTTCATTTTGATACCCTAGTCGATGGTAATGGTTTTTTTTTATTTTTTCATATCCACGATATGGCCCCTAAAATCAGCAATTTTCTTTGTTTTTTTTAATTTTAATGTAGCCAGTGATACTCGCGCCATCAAGGCGAATCTAACGACGTATATGTCATTTAAATCCCTTCATCCGTTTAGGAGTTATGAGGGAACAAAGAAACGGACATACATACATACATACACGTCAAACACATAACCCTCCTTTTGGGCTTCGCCGCAGTCGGGTAAAAAGGGGCATATTCCATCACCAACGATTGACTTTGTGGACGTTTGGAAGTTACCTGCAAATGACTGTTTATGTAGGTATAACGGTACAGACTTCTTGGGGGCCCGGAACATCGACCGTAAAGCTGAATCAATTTATTTTAATAAATAATGGTCGATCGATAGGTAGTCGCTTCCTTGTCGCCGGCTTTGGAACACATGCCTTACTATTGTAGCATTTGAATGAGAGATCGAGTTGGCAAAGTGACACCACTTATTTTTTTTGAAGGTTGGGAAATCTTCAAATGATGACTCCATACGCGCAGAGCGGTAGAGAGTGTCAGACTTCTACTGACTAAAAACCACCCATGTTCCTTCTTAGCCCTATGTGTCGAGGCCGCGGTATCTCTTGTGAACAACCAGCCCCGATGGGGAACGTGACACCCCTGACCTGAGACAGATAAGTGAAACCGTTTGGCTCAAAGCCCGCGACTACCGGTTACACGACAGATTTCTAATGATAAATCACACGATTTTAGCTTACTAGAGTGTTTTTTTTTATCACCTATATAGATTTCAGTCATCTTGTTTTATCCCAAAAATGGGAACGATAGTAGCAGTGTAGTACCTACGTGTGTAAATCGGTACAAGCATAGAAATCAGACATCAATGAATAACAGATAAATTATAATTTATCAGTCCACACTTTCACCAGTGGCAAAATGTAGGGTGCTCCAAATAATTGAAAAAAAAAACAAAAAAATCGTGGGGTCCTTGTGCCCACAGCCTTTTTAAGGATATTTCTAAACGCCTTGTTGACGCTTCCTCTGACCCAAGGGCTGACTTTTTCTTTAGCCAGAGGCTAAATGTTGCCATACAACGCGGCAACGCCTCCAGTCTCTTGGACACTTTACCTGCTGACAGCGTTGAGGAGGAGTTTTTCAATGCCCTTTTATAGTTAGTTTGTTCTTAGGTTAGTTTAGTTTATATATTTAGTATAGCCTTACTTTAATGATTAATATACAATAAAAAATCAGAAAAATTGTCCTTTAGCTACCAAAAAGATCCTAAGCATGCTATGTCCATGGCCACACATGATATCTGCCGCCGTAAGTGACAGTTTAAATAAAATGGTATTAAATGCCTTGAGAAAATGAATTACTGGTTGGTTATTATCATCATCATCATCTGTCTAGCCGTTTCTCAACAATGTCGAGGCTTCCGTCAGTCCATCCATCTGTGTGTCACAAGGCCTTAACTCAAGAATCGAGTTAGCTAGACAGTTGAACTTGATTACTACTTATAGTGAGTAATCAGATGAAATTACTTGACTTATTTACCTAGCTCTAAACACTCTCCTTATTATAAACCGCTTAAGGTCCACCCCACAAACTTTTGCAAGAACATTAAGGTATAACGTGACTATAATAAATCGTAACCCACAAACTTGGTGTATTTGCCGAACCAAATACAAAATAGATTAAAGCAACATCTATCATCAAATACCTCAATCATACCGGATATTACAAACTGAAATTTCATTTAAGGTACATTACGCTAGAAACTGCGATGTAAAATTTATTTCCGACGTCAAAGGAAATTTTACATCACAAAACAAAATGGACAGAAGCAATTTCCTCAGATATAGTCACATAATACTTTGGCCAAAGAACAAAAGCTATTCATTACGGCATTCTTCCATGCAACATGATATATCTGACTTAATATTGTATACTAAGATCGCTCGTAAACTGGCCTAAAGCATTGTTCATTTGACCCATATAGTGCAAGACAAACTGCTCCCTCATTTCTTTACGATGTCAATGTTACGAGAGACCAGGTTACACTGGCGGCCTTTTCCAACATGTGGATGCCAATGACCGCTCCAATTCGCCGTCATGTATCAGGAATTAGACACATGTAACATTTTTAAATACTCGCTCTTAATTAACCGAAGCGCAAAGCTTTAGGTAAATAGGTTGTACGAAAATAACGTATGACTTCGATTTACAGATGTGTAATATTCCTTTATTTTTTATTGCTTTAAATGTAAACAGGTGGCGAAACGATTCGACGATTGATCTTGTTTAAATTTTTAGTATTAATAAAACAGTAGGCGGGATTTACGTTCTTATGTGATATGAATATCATAAAAAAGTAATTAAAAATTTGCAATTTAGCATTTGAATCGGAGATGTAGGAACGCTGTGCCTCCAAGCATTCGTGTTATGAAATCTTTTTAATCCAGATGGGAAAAAATATTTTAATTTTGGATTCAATCTAAAATCAAAATTAAAAGATTTTTTTTTTATTAAAACATTTTAAATTAGATAATATATTATATTTGAGCATGTAACCTTAATTAGCTTACATGCTCAAAATCTTTCTAAAAAAAACATACTCATTGCTTAAACAATGGGAGCATAATTACAACACTTAACAAGTGTACCATCCAACTAAGTTTTGTGGAAGAATATTACAAACAGAGAAAGCAATAGCCATATTATTCCTTGGCAAATGCCTAATCCGATAGACCCTTTAAGGATCACGAGCTCAATGTTCTGTACCTACATTCAGAATATTTCCCCGAAATATGACTATAGTAACCGTTGTTATTAGGGACCGACTAAAGGTGGCCTCACACCGGTGAGACGAGAAGTACTTCAATGCTCGACCCGACCCAGCTTTGTCCGAAAGGTCTGGATGTGTGAGGATTTGCGAGGTGAAAATTAAAATATTTGTTGGCACTACAACAAATAGACGTATATTGTATGAATAGAGTATCTATTACTTTTCAATACGGTCACACTTTCTCTTTTTTTTTTGCTCCATTTTACGACTATCATCACAGAGTTAGTTTTATCTGATGTGGTGTTTAGTAAAGTTTTTAATATCAGTTTAATATAGTTACATAAGATAATTTTGTGTATTTTATTTATGACTTTTAAGTGCCTGGATAATAAAATGATTTGTCTTGATCAAATTTTGTAACTTATTACAAACTATGTATGTTTCGAGAATTCGTTTAAAAACAGTCGAGTAAGTCACTAGCTATGAAGTTAACAGTGCCGAGTAGAAGTGGCGCCTTTAACATCTTTAGACCATTTCACCAGTGTAAACCTACCTTTACAGGGGTCACCGCGGCGAGCATTTAAGGGTAATTTGCATTCTAAAGTCCGTCCGTAAATTCGGTGTTCTATCGACTATTGCGGTGAACCCACGCTAACGGTTCGGATTTAGCATATGTAACTAATGTTTAGCGCTAAACTTTGACCAAATAATTTAATCTGGTTTAGTATTTATGAGCCCTGAGCCTATGTTTAAACAGATTTAGTTATTGTGTGTTTGACTTTGTTTGCGTGGGTGCTTCTACCTTAAAACTTTATTGATTTGTTTAACTATGACTTGTTAGGAGATAGAGAGGAAGATTAAAAGATGTATGGATTGTTGTTGTTGTTGGTTGTATTGGACATGAAAGAGAAGGAGTATATAATGCCATGACGTCTGGCAGGGGGAAAATGAAAGAAAAAACGTGTTTGCTCCCACCTAAAGTAGAATAGGAAAAAGGCAAGTAGATTATGATTATAAATATCGCTTGTTAACGCTTTTGAACATGGCTACTGGTTACTGAGAAAATGGTTACAAAAAACCCAAATGTCACTTTGCGAGACCTGTCAATCGAACCCAAGAACTCTACTAAGCAGTTAAGAGCTGGAAATACACCACTGACATTTCACCCTCCCGCAAGCGATCTATTGGGCGCCAGAGGGGTAGTAGCTACGCGATTTGCGAGTAGCGATTTCGTAAAAAAGATCCATGTAAAGAATTAAGAAAGTTATTGGCAAAAATAAGCTTAAGGTCCCCTCGACACGATTTTATATTATATTGATGGCAATAAAAAGATCCCATGATAGTTTAGGAGAAAAATGGTAGTTAGTTACAAAAACAGAAGCTACTTTGCATATTTAATAAGAAGTTTAATTTTTTTTTTTTGAAGTAGAGGGTAGGTACATGCTCTAGATTGTGTAGAAGATAAATATATATTTAAAAAAAGAACCGGTGATGATTGCTGAAAAAAAAGGTTCTAATGTATCCTAAAAAAGGCCAATTCACGTATATCCACGCCTTAAGCTTATGATAATTAACACACTAGACCGATGGTCAACCCTTAGTATCATGGTAAAACCCCAAATCACCCAAAATAATTGTAAAGAATGTTTAAAATGTAATAAGTTTGTTTGAAAATAAATAAAAGAATGAAATAATAGTAATAACTACATAAGACTCAATCTATAAAATAATTCTAAATAAATAATAAATCTCATAGTGTGACCCATTTTCGAACATTTGTAACATTAAGATCGGTAACATCGGCTTTGATGATACGACTACAAGTTCTGAGTAACGTATGAGTCAGTTCCCGTGACACGAAACTCCAATCACACGTGCGCGTAAATCACATTGTAGTTTTACTTTGATTTAATTCTTGAAAATTTGTTTTCATCCTTGAAATATTAAGTATTTTTATTTCTGTTCCACATATCTAATAAATATTACAAGGTGATTTTGAAGGTAACCCATTTTAACCTAGGTACAAAAAATCACCTGGATTTCGACCCGTCTGATCGCATTCAGTTGGTGTTGATAGCAAGACGTGTGCTCAGTCTAAGACATTTATTAAAATAGACAGAAACCAAGACAAAACAAATAACACATTTAGGTTGAATTGTCGGCTGAACAGAAAGAGAATTCTTTGAAGACTATGCATTCTGTCCAGATTTATCACGCTGTCTCTTTATCATTATTATAACAACAACAAACTAACAACGACAGAAGCCAAATAAATGCAACTAGTATTTCTGTCTAGCTACTGTCATGTACCCTACGCTACATAATCTTACGAATACCTGTGAGTGATTTACTTAACTATACTTTGGGGTTTACTAATCACCTTCACATTTTTACCCGACTGCAAAAAAAGAGTTATTCATAATTTTAAAATTCATTCTACGAAATCCATTTAATTATTGACCGAGACCCCTTCACATTAAACCCATGATCTGATAAGCGACCCATCAATTTCACATCACTAAATATAACAATACCACCAATATAGGCTCGATCATAATGGACAACACGTGTGTATTTTGATATGGAGCCACGTGCTGCCATTCGATCTAAATACCACATAATGCATCAGCAATGACAGATTGTAAGCAATCGACGCACAACATTAATAACCTAGATTCCGTACAGATTTGGAATGAGAGGTTTGTGCAGATAAATGATTATGAACTTTGATTGGGCTGTAATGGACAGATGTTCAGGTGAATCCAATGAATGAAAGCTGTCAGCATTCATTATAACTAGCCTTTATCTAACTATATTGGAGTTGAATTCTAATCTAAACAGATGTAGCTGAATAACAGTATTTTACATAGTGCGACTGCCTATCTGTCCTCCACAACTTAGTGATTACTGGTGGTCAGACTTACTTACCTATAACACCTAGCCCCATTCCTGATAAATTGGCCAGTGAAAGCAAAACACTGGGAGAGTTGTAATAGAATTGGGGAGGTCTCTGACCAGCGTCTATAAGCGTGACAGAACAGGCTGACTAAAAGAAGAGTAGCAAGTACGTGGTAAGAAAACCGAAAAAACGTTATTTTAGAATATACATTACAGTTGCTTCTTTCCGTTTTCTGAACAAGAAAGGGCTATCAAATAAAACTTTAATTTCAGGTAAATATATATCAGAGCAAACATCATTTCAATAACATTCATTATCAAAGAGCGTCAAGGAAATACCTTTCCATTCATGTTTGTTTCACATCTAATATTCATACCTTCTGTAGATGTAGTTACATAATTTCCGCGAGCGCTACGATATCATTTAAATGGGTAACAACATGGCTGTATTTATAATTCCTCTACTACTAACTCGTACATTTTCAAATTATTTTGACTAGTTTATGCTGACTCTTTGCATACTAATAGGTCAAAGAGCTCTTTGTTTTTTTCTTAACTAATCCGATCGGGAAAGTGCTAGTGAGAAAGCTGCAACAAAAAAATAATTGGAAAGGATCGTTAGTGTAAAGATGGCACACCAAGATTCCCAAAAAGTTTTACTTTTGTAGATGTAGTGTATCAATTTGATTACCAATAAATTTCCTTGTAAAATTGAAACTTTTAATATTATTAGTGTGAAATAGTGGTACATACAAACATACTTAAATATCAAGAAACTGTAACAGTGGCTCGAATTTCAATTAAGGCATAGAAGCCTGGTTTCACTGAAACGTGAAACGGAAACAAATTAATATCACGGTGGAAAATTGTTTCCGTCTTTTGAAATATAGTTCAAGTGTAAGTTACAGGAAGTTTGTGGAGAAACGATATTATCGGGAATTTCAATCGCAATATTTTTCTTGAAACTTTAGCCGTGACCCTGAAAGTTACAGACTTGTAAGTTGTTTATAATCCGGTTGAGGGTTGAAAACCTAGGGAAAAAATGTAGAAGCTTTTTTTTCTTTATCTAATGGATAGTGACAAAGTCCTAGTGCGGGGTAAAGTTTAAAAAAAAAAAAGTAAGTAGAGTTTTTATGCAGCCCAAATATTTCTCGGGCATGCTGGTTTGGGCAGCGGGTTGTTCACAAGTTACGGCGGCCTCGACATATAACGGTGGTAAATCATTAAATAACCCCTTTCGCTCTGCCCAAGAGCGAAAGGGGTTATTTAATGATTTACCACCCGCCAAAAAAAAAGTGATTACCTCACGATGTTTTTCTTCACCGTGCAAATGATAATTATACAATACACACATATGAATCCAAAGAATCAGCAGCTATTATAATGATATGACTTTGCTATGATGTTCTTACTGCGGTCTTACAGGGCCAAAAGTAAATATATTTTTAAATTTATCTGAATAAGCATCAGCTACTTTTAATGTACCCATTGCTGGGATACAGGCCTTGTCTTTCCTCGACAGGGCGTGGGTCATTGTCAATGTCGTCTATCTTCGAGATTTTGTTCTCACGATGATGACAATATTTCCTCATAGTAAATTAGCAGTCTATTTCGGGTATATCCGAGTTCGAATACGTCCCTCCCAATTATTACAAACCCACATAAAAAATCTCTTTCAAACAAATAGTTATAAAAACACAGAGTTCATTAAGACATTCAACAAAAAAACCGGCCAAGTGCGAGTCAGACTCGCCCATGAAGGGTTCCGTAGCAGCAAGTAACATAATATAAAAGTTATTGTAGATCGTTGTAACTTTGACGATGTTTTAATAACAGCGTATTTTTTAAATTAAGCTATTGATTGAGTTGATTGAATGAACGGTAAATTGCGATTTACGATTTATGACGTATTAAAAAAAAATACTTACTAGATCTCGTTCAAACCAATTTTGGTTGGTAGTTTTTGTTGAGATCTACATTATATATTTTTTTTTGAATTGTCACTCTCTTACTTTAAAAGTTAGAGGGGGGGGGCACACATTTTACCACTTTGGATGTGTCTATCTTTGAAACGATTGACTTTGAGAAAAAATGATTTTAAGAATCTCAATGTCATTTTTGAAGACCTATCCATAGATACCCCTCATGTGTAGGTTTGATGAAAAAAAGTTTTTTTAGTTTCAATTCCAGGTATGGAGAGCCCCCTCTTAATCTTATATTTTTTTCTTTTTATATAAAAAATCAAAAAGCAGTTTACAGAATACATCTACCTGCCAAATTTCAACTGTGTAATCCTTATAGTCTCGGAATAAAATGGCTATGACATACGGACGGACAGACGGACAGACGGACAGACAGACAGACAGACAGACATGACGAATCTTTAGGGGTTCCGTTTTTTGCCATTTGGCTACGGAACCCTAAAAACGACGACCTCAGTTCAAAGTTTTTGTCACAACTAATCAGAGCCCAACGTAGTAATTAGGCACTTTCCTTATTTTATGGACACGTTTTTAAATAAAAATTTGATTCTTTTTGATGAGGTTAGTATAAAAGAGAGAAAACGTTAGCTCAATTATTTAATAAGTCTGGCATTCAAGCTGAATTTGAATCTTCTGCAGAAATCTGAACGTTTCCAGAGCACATGGGTCGTTGATCCTGAATAGTATTCATCTAAAACGATAATAAATACATATATTAGTTGACAGAAAAGTATAATTAGTCCGTCAGAAAGATTTCCAAAAAATAATTAACAAAGTTTTTTTCCTTATTTACGTAAACAAAAAATGAAGACGATACAGTGCTATGAAAACTTGTGTGACGTCATATTGCAGTACATTTTTTCCTGCGTAGTGACGTCACAAGCCCCCACTCATTACCTTTGTCTTATCTTTGTTATTTTTTATTAATTTGATATAATCTAACTGCCGGACTAAACAGAATCCTATTTTTTATTCAGGAAACATCCCTATTACCGGATTCAACATCAATAACAATTTCACTTACATTCTTCAACATTCTCATTCTTATCACATCCCAATTTACATCAAACAAAAGACTACCCATACAACTTTTTATCTAGCCTCATATTGCAATATATCGTGAGCCGCGGACCGTAAACTATGTTTTTTGTTACGAAGGGACCGCTATAACAATCATGCTATAAAATATACGTTTATGTAGATAGCCTGAAGGGTCCAGTTTCCTTTGAAGCCCTTTGATATGATGAAACCTTCGAAGATCACCAGGCAGAGAGACCAAGTAATTTTGTTTTGCAAACATCTATGCAATTTTATTGGAGGCTTAATGATGTTGTTTTTATGTTGAGAACGGATGTGGAGATCTTAATGCAGCGAGGTAATACACACTAGTAAGTAAATTAGTTAAAAAGAGAAATTAGTGATCTGCGTTTGCGTCGAGCTTTTTTGTAGAAGTCGTTTATTAACCGACTTCCAAAAGGAGGAGGTTCACAATACGTCGGATCTTTTTTTTTAATGTATGTTCCCCGATTACTCGAAGATGGCTGGACCGATTTAGATTTTTTTGATTTGTTTGAAAGGGTATACTTCCCAGGTGGTCCCATGATCATCAATTCAGGGTCTGATGATGGATCCTGGAGAAATAGAGAGAACTCTTCAAATTTTAGAAGCACACTTGAAGTTATTTGAGTAGTTTTTGGAAGAGCACCTTCTCGGAGTGATCCCATTTCAATTTAGTGAAGATCTCATGAATAAATTCAGAGATAGGCAACGGAACTCCTCAATTAATGATAGCAAATGGACTGGGATTGCTAAAATCTCATGTCTGTCCATTGGTTACACCAGTTCATAAGATAACATCACGCCGGTACGCTTTGAAGGGGTAAGCACATGTGAACCACTAAAAAGTTAAAAATAAACTTTAGAACTTCCGAAACTGGTTTTTGTTCTAAAGTTTATTTTTTCACTATTTTGTATCTTATTTATTGTTGAAGTCGGTTTTATTTTTGTTCAAAGTTTTTTTTAATACCTACACATACAGGGTGTAAATTAACCCTTCACACATACGTCAACCAAGCATTCTGTACATCAAACTAAGTACCCCTACGCAAATTTTTTTGCTGGGAAACGACTTTTTTTTTGGGGGCTAAATTCACATTTTACGGTAAAACTCAATGTAGCACTATTAAAACATTGTGCTTGTGGATGCTTTGAATATTAAACGAGTCATGGAGGTAATTTAAGTAAAGTTATAACCTGAAGAACTAGTATTTCCAAAAACAGCTGTGCAAAATTTGGAACTTTGACCCCAATATCTCCGTAACTAGGGGGTTCCCAGGTATGGACTAGAACCAAAAAATTACCGCAGTGGTGTGGAGAACAAGTGTCCTTCGTTTGAGTTAAGGGTACTTTTACACCCTTTATATTGAAAAATATGTAAACCTTGATTTTTTTTCGTGTATACAAGGTGTAAACGAATCCTTCACGAAGTCATTAACAAAGAATTAAGTAATTAAAAAAAAATGTTTTTTATACAGTTTATTTAGAGTAGGTAAGTTATAAAATTTATAATTCTTGAAAAAGATGGAACTAAGGCCCCCAATATTTCTGTAATTAAAAAGTTCAGACGAAAGGTCTAGACAAAAATATGACATTAGCAGGCCTTTTAACCTTTCGGCATATATAAGAGGTGTTTTACACCCATTACTGTCATGTCTTATACTCTTTCAAATACAGTACAAAAATATTTGAGACCCCCTGTTGAACCCCGCTTACTAGTTTTTATGAGAACAAAACGACGCAGAAACCAATATTTAAAAATATATTAGACATCGCCGCCCTACAACGAAAACCAATTATATCATAAAAAGTACAAACGGAGATAACGCGATTACAAAGTTTATGGGGTTGAAAATACCCTTTGTAGTATTATATTGTTATTATTACTTCATAGCATCAGTACATTGATAAATGTTTTATTTAAACGTGTATATTGAGGTTTAAAAAAGTTATTGCTTTGTAATGAAATTTTCAATTTATTGTCACTAGGTCACCCATTTAATTGGTTTTCCCTGAGAACTGACAAATGTCTATATATTTTAAGGTAATAGGAATACAGCAAATCCCGAGAAATTACTTTTTAGTTTTAGTTAATTAAGACTAACCATGATAAAAAAATACCTATACAGCTGTCCCTTGTGAAGTTACAAGTGAAAATGTATCAAGATAATTGGTTTTCCCTGCAGAAAATTTAAGAACCTAATAAGTTAAGCATATAATTTATTAGAGTTTTAGTACGTTCATTCGTTAACAAATTTATAACTCGAAATAATTAATTAAGTACAAATTAGCTTGATTAGTTCAAATAATAATAAAAGCGCGCTTCAAATGCCAGTAATAGGTGCCAAAAAAAATGTAAATAAAGGAAAAACTGACTCATTATTGAGTGACCGACTCACTAACTAACATACCAAAGCAAAGCCTATATTATTGAGCTAGGCGTCTAAAATTGTACATAAATGTACCTTTGAAACCTTTGATAATCCTGCTTGGAAAAAAAATCCCGAAATTTCGACCGGAAAATATTTTTGGGAAAAATTAAAATATGCAAAGTCGCAGGCACCTTCAAATTCTAATTAATATAATTTTATCTTCAATGTTTATAACTACATTAAGCATGTTTATATTTTAGGTATCGAGAATAGCGAATTGAAATAGTAATCAAAATTAAATTAGAAAATTAAACAAGGAATTTTTTACTTTGATAAACTTAAATTCTAAACAAAATTATCTCATTTGTTTATGACTAAGCATTTTCATCTTCTAGTTAGGTAAAACTGAGAATATGTTATTACAATTATAATCAAAATTAAATTAAGATAATTAAGACAGTAAAAATAAAATACTACATAAATAAATAAACTATTTTGAATTGGGTTCATGTTAGTCATCATCCGAAGATATTGTAGATTCGTCATCAGAGACTGTGCAATCAGGTACCCTGTCTTTACAAACAACATCGCTATTCAAATTGTTGAACCAGGGATGGTACTCCTCTGGTATGACACCTTTGCAGCATAATTGCAGTAAATCTTTTTTTTTTGCAATACTTATAGCTAGAGGTTTTTTGTAGAGTTGCAATAGTTTATCAGGAAAATATTGCACATCACTGATTTCTGATCTCTCAGAAATAGCAGACGTTGCCGCTTCGTCCACAGTCCTTTTCTTTTTATTTCTTGTTCCGTAATTATGTTCTCTTTGTTGTTCAGAATCATCTAAGTTTTCACTGGCTTTACTTCCTTTTCTTTCATTTTTTTTAGTAACATCAATTGTAGAAAAATTCTCTGACATATCGTAATTATAGAATATTTTGTTTTCTCCTTTAATATATCTCAGTCGCTTAATTTTTAACCACTGAACTTGCTTTCCTTCTGTGTCTTTTTTTGTATTTAACAAAATTTTGGCAGAGAGATCTTTTAAATCTTTGAACTCGTCATATTTTAATTCTTTCACTACGTATGGGTTCTTAACAACTTTCTTATTTTGTTTCTTATATACTTTTTTTGATCTTGCTTTCTTAAATACATTTATCCAATCTGGCATAGAATAGATATCTGTATATTTTTGTTCCTTCTCGATAGCGCTATGCATAGAGTCTGCCTCCATGTGTGAATGTCCACTTTCAAGGAATTTTTGTTCAATGATTTGCAAGTTTTCTATTTTTTGAACAGCCCAGAGTAGAATTGCCGCTACGTTCTTATTCCGATTCTGCCCGCCACATGTATCAGAAAAAAGGCTTACTTCAGTTACTGAATTTGGAATGCAATTCGACAAGTAGTGGTACAAAATAGTACCTATTTCCGCGCTACCTTTTTTGCCATTTACTTCTGACCAAGTGAAACAATATGCATGGTTTGGAAGAGCACTCTCGTATACTGTCAAATTATATACAGTTAATTTGCGCGTGTAATATAGAAGACCGATGTCTCCACTAGGTATCTGAAGTATGGCTTGTAAATCAAAAGAAGCAGATAAAAAATCCTTATTATCACCGGCTCTTATCTTATCATTTTCCTTTTCTTTATTACAAGCCTCTTTCCTGGCATTGTGCTCTGCAAATTGTTTTACGAGTTCCGGTTTATCTTTAGCATCGCTTCGTGCATATTTAGTGCAAATCAGACATTGGTCCTTTTTCGGCTTAAAGAATCCCAAATTGAAATCATTGCAAAAAATTCTTCGATATGTTATCTCAGATACGGGTGTACTGTTTTTATTTTTACATTCGTCAACATAAAGACTGTACATCTTGGCAATAGACAGTTTTCTGTCCAAATATTGACGTTTAGACTCCTTTCTTACATAATGACTCTCCATGGATGGAAACGATCGTATGTGGTTATGAACCTCTTGAACTTTTTCAGTAGGTGTCTTATTATGTGCCCCGCACATTCCACGAGGGTCTTTATCTTTACTGTATTGTCCAACAAAATCTTTATTTTTTACAGCATTTTGTATTACGCTTTGACTGATGCACAGGGTAGTGTAAAAAAACTTTTGGCAAACATTGAGTTTCTCATTTTCGATTTCAAAAGAACATTGTGTGGAATAAGCCCTTGTAGTTATTCTTTTTCTTTCTATCGATAACGTTTTAGTATTTTTCACTGCAACATTAGCTAATATGAAATTTTTTTGTCCAATGAAGTCTAAGTTCCAATACGTTCTACAAATTTTATTTCTAATCTCTTCGTTAATCTTCTCTGAACAGCGATGAGAGCATTTCGAGCAATCAACTTTTTTAGGTACTTTTGCAGGTCTAATCTTATTTTTTATAGCATAAACTGACCCATCAGCGCGTCTTTTTTTTGCCACATTAACTTTCCATGAAGCAGGATTAGGAATTCTCCAACGTTTTAATTGCTTAGCTCTTTTACACGCTTTATCAAAAATGTCCATTAAAATTATCGTCGCAATTACAGAAGATTCAGGTATTGTGTCGTTATCTGCTTTGTTCAAATTTTCTTTACTAAAAGCCTCCAAAGCAAGATCTCTCAAAGTCTTCACCACCATAAAACTTTGCTGTACATCATTATTGATAAGGTCATGAAAAGTAGGCAAGCTCGCGTTACAAGTCTTTGAGGATGTTACAAGTGAATCTTCTTGTGTCATGTCAAAGTCAATAATCTTCTCCTTGCATGTTGATTCCACATCGTTAGTTTGAACTGTGTAAAAAAAACAAAAGTAAGTATTGTAAGCAGATAAATAGTAATACCTACAGTGTACAAAAGCGAACTACAAATCATTGAACCACGTGTGGTTAAAGATATAATTAATTATGTGTTTTCACACCCACAGATATTACTATTGTAGTTTTCTTTACTAAAATAATAATGTTTACCTAATGTTTTATTTATAGTAGGCAAGTTCTCTTTACAAGTCTTTAAGGATGGTCCAAGTAAGTCTTCTAGTGTTATTAAATCTTTGAATAATGAGTCCGAATCATTTGTTTGATCTGTGAAAAAGTAAACAAAGTAATACTAAGGGTCATAATAATTTTCTCTTAGCTTAATCTCAGAGTTTAATTTACTATATTATAAAGAGGAAAGATTTCTATGTTTAGATGTTTTTAACAAACAAACTCAAAAACTATAACCGAAAAGATTTAAAAAGTCTTTTACCATTACAAAGGTTTAAGATAAGATTACTTATAATGTAGGTACTAGCGGCTCGTACCGGCTTCACATGGTTTTTCCTAAATTACGCCAGAGCGAAGCCGGGGCGGATCGCTTGTATAATTTTCCTTGCCAAATTTAAAAAAAAACAGACTTATATAATAGCCATGCCTGTATCCCATACGGGAAAGGCAGAGCGTCAACGTTTTTGCTACGTCTGACCAGTTTTGATGGTCACATTAGGAAAAACTAACTTTGTATTGCTATAGTTATAGGTTCTTAGCCCATCGCCTAAATTGCAATACTGTGAAACTCTCGTTTCCCTCTACTGATTTCCAGTGTATGCCCGGGAAGAGAAGCAGCTGAAACAGTCTAGATATGTTTTTCTGTCGCTCCCAGTCCAGCATGGAAGTAACAAATAGACTTACTTTCGCATTTATATGTAGGTACTTACCTATGTATTAAAATAAAACAAAGGAAGTACCTATAAACTATGGATATATTATACGAACCTCCAGTTGTACTTTTATTGCTGCCGTCTTTTAATAAAAAGTCTTCATAAGCTTGAGACAAAAGATCGTCCTCATCGCTGTCAGCAAAACATTCTGAAAAATAGATAGACAAGTATTTAAATGGGTAACAACCTCAACAACCTACGGTTATCAGTTACAAATAAACGTCGTATTTCGATCTTAATTTTCCAATTATAATATCACAGACATTAATTAACTACATTGAAAATCGGTAACCAAAGTACAAAATTATCAGACATAACCTCACTTTCGCGGCTTTTTTCATTCAAATCACTAAAATAATTACTCACCTTTTTCTTGTTTTTCTTTTCCACGACCGAAATCAGGATCCTTGACACAATTTGAGCTCATTTTAATGTATCACTTCAAAATACAATTAAATACTTGAAAATTAACTTTTTCCGCGAGACGCGAGCGCACTTCTTGCTAACGCAAATGGCCGAAAGTCCGACACTAGCGCCAGTGACACGGAACTAAACTGGTTTAATCGTTTTTCACTGTAGTGATTAGGTTGCATCCGTGAATAAATATCGTCAGAGATAAACAATTATCTGGATATACAATATTTTCTTAGACGATTAGATTGTATTGTTTAATATGGAATTCGTCAGGTAAAACAAATAAATCCGGCTTAATCGTTTTTCACTGTAGTGATTAGGTTGCATCCGTGAATAAGTATCGTCAGAGAAAAACAATTATCTGGATATACAATATTTTCTTAGACGATTAGATTGCATTGTTAAAATGGAATTCGTCAGATAAAATCAATTTAACTGTTTTAATAGCTTTTATTTGACCATTTTAATCTAGTTTGGAGATTTAAATCTTAGTAAATGGTTGTTATTGAGGGAAAAGTAGAGTATTTCATGAGCTCTCTCTGAAGAAAAACCAATTTTATCAGATTAACTGACAATCATCGGAGACAAATATGTCGGCAGTCAAGTTAAATCTGCTTAATGTTTTGTATTTGAAAACAAACCTTGGAAATGCTTGAAATAATTGATTATCTTATTAGCTAGCAGCGAAACTATAAGACTTAGCGATTAATGGGTTTTCACAGACGAAAGAACACACAATTTTAAGTACTTTGGCATTCTTAAGTCATTTTCGTCCAAATTTCGATTTAATAGGTTTTCGTTGTAAGGCGGCGACATGTCGTCTGCCTAAACTTAGTCATATTACTTAAGTTAAAAACATTTGCTTAGACGTCCCATTAAACATCACTACGTCATCTGGTCAAGACACCCTCGAGGAAAATTACAAAAAATAATATTGAGGGCCCGTCCCTGACCCGAATACCTACTTGAAATATTCCATCCATCGACAAAATGTTACAGGGACCGACAGTTCATTAATTATATGCAAGTTCCGGCGCGCGATCGTTCGCGGTTAGATTTCATAGCTGCATGACGTCACATCCTATAGAACATTGGGTAAACTTCTATCTATTATTGACATGGAGTAAGGTTTATGATTAAGAGAATATGGACCGAATTTATGTGTGTTTGTAAACTGTGTCGAGATCAATTTGTTTTAGAAATTGTTTTCATCAAGTCCGCCTAAATGCTCGTTTGTTTTGGATAGGGAAGTTTGTATTTCGGAAGAGTTATAACTTGGGAAGTTGCCCGTGTACACAACCCGTTATCTGTTACGTGGAGTTCCGTATTGCCTATATTTATAGTGCCGACCAAAACCATTTTTTAACTTGGTTCGGCTTTTGTTGTAATGACAACAGGGAATGTCTCCCTGTTGCAATTGGTGGATACCTCCTACACCAGCCACCCTTATCATGCCCACAGTTGCATTCTGCTTTAATCAATGTTAAAGATGTCTATAATGTCAGTCTGCGTTGAAAAGTAGGCGTTTATGTCAAATTATGGGGCGAAATGTAGACATTAATTCCGTTTCAAGTTCAGTCCACGATTAACGATAGTGTACCTTCGTTCTTTGTACTTTCTAGATTCCTTACAGCCAAATGCGTTCATCCACGATTACGTGATTGAACTTTCACATTTATTAATTTACTTGGATGAACACCAAAATATTCATTCAGAAAATTACTTATCCAGTTTTGTAAACAGATGTTCTAATATTATGTTTAACAGCAACCAATGCCAAATTGTGAGATATGAACCATGAAAATATAAATAAATATTGCAATGTATGTACGCAGGAAATTATTTACAAATTAGTGTTGCTTTACTAATCTTGCAGTCATTTCAACATCATTCAGATATTTAGGTATGAGGAATCGGTGTAGTATTTTTAGAGCTTACGTTAATCGCTTAATAACTAAAATAACAATTTTATTGTTCTTAAGACACATACCCATAGCATTTCATACGTATTTAATTCGACTTTCAAACTTTCAGAAATTTGTAGATGTGACCATTACGTTTAATTGAAAAAACAATATATTATAGTTACTACGTACCGAGAAGGCTAGGTTTTGTTTTCAGTTATCATTTTATAATTTGTACGCTCTTTATTTATTGATTTACATGAAATAATTTGAATATAATAGGCTACACAGGGTCACATTATTAAGGATGTTTTTCTTTACTAGAGATAACCTGTATTTTGACTGGTAGAGAATGCCTTGTGGCATTAAGTCCGCCTATGTATCACTATTGTGCATAAAGTTTAAATAAATAAATAAATAATAAATAATAAACCTGTATCTTCACCCCAACCCTTATTTAGCTGTGGTTTAAAACTGTGTAGCCCATGTACGTAGCCACACATTTATAATCTTGACCACTAATCACAAACGGAATGATTAAACTCGATCTAAACTTCTAACTAAACTAACATTCCAAAAATCATAATATAGAGTTAATCTCGGAAATTACTGTATCTTTTTTAAGTCAAGTTTTCTGTTATATTACAAATACATGATTATTTCCAAGAAGTCCCGGGAAAAACAACTGCGCAATATTTTTCCCGGGGGAACATTCGTGCCACAGCACTAATGTGAGTAAGTTCCTGAACAGTGCCATAAACCGTAATACAAGTTAATTTAATTTCTCACTGGAATATCTTCTATCAAATGATGGAAGGAGTATTTTCCGCCGCTTCATTGGTCTAGTGGTTCCAAAAGTAACTCCTATAGATGAGGGCCTGGGTTCAGAACGGACAGAGTATAATAATACTATGTTTCTCAGTAGCAGCCAATGAGTCTGAATTTATGTTCGTTTGATGGCAATAGGCTTGCCTCCAATTACTAGGGGCTTAAAAATCTAAAAATGATATAGGTATGTCCTTTCAAAAGTAAAAAGGTATACCATTCTAAATCTACGGGGATTACAGGCGTGAATTTATGTGTCGTATTTTACACCCAGCTGAATTAAAACTATGTATTTGCTTTCGCTACGTAGACTGTTACTCGTGTCTACATGACAATTACTTATCAATTCAGTAAGATCCCACACAACTGAGACATGTGTTTAAGTATGTCCGTGCCTTATCGTACTTATGTTCTTGAAATTAAGGGTCCCACTCTACCAAGCCTATACAGAGTGGAAGGGACATCAACGCACAAACGGTAACCGCAGCAATGTTCAGTATACAGGGTGTAAACTAACCCTTCACACAAACGTAAACCAAGCATTATGGACATCAAACTAGTCCTTAGTTTGATGTACAGAATGCTTGTTTAAAAACGTTCCCTATCCCCATTGGCCCTACGCAAAAAATATTGCTGGGAAACGATTTTTTTTTTGGGTCAAAAATCTGATGTCTCTTCCACCCTGTGTCTGTATGTAGCATACACTACTTCAACATGTAAAGTGAGTACCTGATAGGACAGTCAAAGATTTACAAATGACAGCCAACGGCTTAACAGTCTTTCCGAAGCACAGAATAAATTCGGTCATGCACACCAGGCTTAACCTGAAAATTAACCCGAGTAACGTGCTCCTCCGCATATATTCTTTCATATTCTATGTTCTACCCAGTTCAGTTCAATAATACCAGAGTACCCACCTACATACTGTTTCAAATGCTTTATATACCAGGTACTCGTACTTAAATAGGGACCTAACACCCTATTGAGTAATCGGCTATTGTAACATTCGGCCGGCCGTAATGTATTGTGCTTCCAATAGCACTTCAAAGGAAATAAATCAATAGCCCTACAGAGAATTTATATAGGTTTTCTTTTTTTTGTACAATGTTATTTCTTTTTGTGTTAGTAGGTAAGGGTGAAGGCAATAAGACTCATTTTGGCGTAATAATTTTAGCCTATATGTACCTGGTCTAGGAACTCAGGTACTAAAGCCTTATTTTGTAGTACCTTGACTGCTAGACATCGTCAAACATTAGGTTGTACTCGTTAACTTCGACTTGACTCTTTAATCATTATTATTTTAACAAAAGCAAAAAGTCAAACTTTTTTTTTTATTTTTCGCCATAAGTAAACCTTTCATTTAAAGATATTTATTTACTCTTTGATAATAAATTATTCTTAAGACCTATGTGTTCGCTCTTTCGTCAAAACATTTTAATAAACTAACAAAGCCTGAAACGAACAACAAGCAGACCAAACTAAGTGGCTTTTCTTCGAAACACGTTAATAAAAATGACCATATCAAACAAATGATTGCACATTTTGTGGTGAATTATTGTGCAACGCAGTGTAAACACGTATCTTAAGGTGCATACAGATCACATAAAATAACATGTTAACAAACTTTGTTATAATTACATATTTCAGTAATTTGGAAATTGAATGTTATAAAACGTGTTATAATATCATGTCACAAATGTTAGATCAGCATATGCGTAGGTACACATTACTCGAGATGTCAATGTCATGTAACATTTTTATTCTAATGTGTATTAACATATATTGCAATGTTGAAAAATAATGTAACATAATGCGGACGTGTTATAAAACACAAGTTACACAAAATATTACATAATAATATATAGGTACCTTTATTGAAGGTATGTTTACACTGCGGTGCACAATAAATGTTACGCCCAAGCTTGCCCAATATCATGAAAGCAAACAAACGTTGTAAAGGAAGCTGCATCAGAAGCTATTTCCAGTTCTTCGTTTATTTACGTTCCAAAACATATAGTCGGTTTTGTGAACCCTTTACTTAAAAACAGTTAACTGCCGTGAGTCGACGAAATGAATAACCTATTGCGGTATAATGGCGGAATAAAAAGTTTATGTGGGTCAATTTTTATTTGTACTGTGCAAGAATGTTATCTACACTAATATTATAAAGAGGAAGAATTCGTTTGTTTATTTGTAACGAATAGGCTCCGAAACTACTGGACCGATTTGAAAAACTCTTTCATCGTTGGGAAGCTACACTATCTCCGGGTGACACAGGCTACTTTATATCCCTGTATTCCCACGACAACGGGAACAACGCGGGTGAAACCGCGTGACGACCGCTAGTTTTCTATAACGGTGATCAACATCGCAGATATAATCGAGAAGTAAGTAGTCAATAGAAAAGGCCCTAGAATAAACATGCGACACAAACTATAGTAAATTCAAACGAACGTTTGAATTGGACTTAAATATATAAAACTCTATTGCATTTAAAAAGTACCATCCAAAGTTAAGTAACTAAATGTGGAAGAAGTATTTTCAATGTTGAAATCTGACGTATTTACGTTACGTTTAATTTAAAGTTCGAGAAAGTTCAGACGTGTGTTTGAGATGTGTGAGAGTGTGTACCTTTGTATTTGCAAATTACTTAACCTTTTCGTTTTGCGAGTGTATCCTACGCAATGAATAGCAAATTGTACACGTGTTATTTCTAAAGCCTCCTTTGGATGTACAAGTTAAACGTGTGCTATTATCTTTATCTATCAATCTATCTATATAAATAAAAAGAGAAGCCTGACTGACTGACTGAGTCAGTCAGTCAGACTTCTCTTTGTCACTGACTCATCAACGCTCAGCCCAAATCCTTAGTTAACGGGGATTATTTACGTAACTATTTTTTTCTAATTCTCACATAGAGAATAAAGAGGATTATCTCGTTGTTTACCTAGATTAACAAATGGGGTACTTTTAATCACGGTAGTACGTTCCCGTGGGATATTTTCCGACATCTACGCGGGAGAAGCCGCGGGCAAAAGCTAGTCATACATATTATACGTAGCTAGAATGTCTCGTTGGTTCAGTGGTTGCCATCGCGACTGCTGTGCTTGAGGTCCGTGTACGATTTCCAGGTCGGCAAGAGTGTTGTTTGATTTTACCATCTCATGGTAAAATCATGTCATGTTGTTAGATTTTACCATGAGATGGTAAAATCTAACAACACTCTTGCCGACCTGTAACAGCCACTGAATCTGGATTTGTGCTCGGTTGATGGCAAAAGGCTTGACCCATAGTCATCATCATCATCAACCGCCTATTCATGTTCCCACTGCTGGGACACAGGCCGCTTCTCTTTGAGAGGGAATGGGCTATAATAATCTACCACGCGTGCCCAGTGCGGATTGGTAGATGCCACATATCTTCGAATGTTTTGGTTCTAAGACATGCTGGTTTCCTCACGATGTTTTCCTTCACCGTTTTGAGACCAGCGGTGCTGAAATAAATTACACAAAGTAATGTGCCTTCCTGGGTTCGAACCCACGACCTACTGTTCGTAAGCCGAGGCCGCCGCCACTGGGCCACCGATGCTCTCATATAATTAATGACCCATAGTACAGTCGATAAAGCTAATTAGTATACAGCCAGCTAACATGCATTTACTTTTAAGACTGATGTAAAATTGTACAGCGTTTTACATCAGTCACTTAATGCAAAACGCTTTATAAAACAAAATTGCAATCAATGTTTTCAGTTTACTAGAATTATAAAAAACTCTACCTGTTTAATTATTAGCTTGTTCTACTGTACATGGTACTTAAACATAACTGGCAAAATGTGGGCTACACCTCTGCCTAGCCCTTCGGGGATTATGTTATGATGGTACGATTACAGGCGTGATATTATGTTATATCACGGAGCTAGAAAACTCACCAAACTTAATTAGTCTAGCAAATATCTTCTTGATGCTCTCACCAAAATAAAACCATTTCTTTTTCAGCAGCCAAATACATCAGAAGGTCCGACAAATGAATCCATTTGCGCAAATCCGCAAGTTCTCAGACGATTTATTATGCTAACCTCCAATCGGAAGAAAATCGATGTTAATAGATACGAAATAAGTTGTAAGCACTCGGTAATTTATGGACACCCTACTGGTAGGCTATAAATCTGGATTACAAATAGATCTGTGTGCAAACAAAGGTGGGGAAAGTTTGGTAGTACGTGAATTAATTACCCATCGCTTGGTTACCCTTGTTATTCATGTAATTGATGTACAAAATAACATGATTTTTGATCTAAATTGGGAAAGAAAATTTTCGTTGTATTCTTTAAACGAATTGTATGAAAATATCCGTCAGTAACTCGATCGGAACTCAAACAGCCCATCTGCCTGTTTCACGAAATAAGTTCCGATCGAGTACAGAATTTTTGTTCCTGATTTATTCCCCACTGCTTGAAGGTATAAATAAACACAGAATAACATAATATCCGATTGGTTAAGTAGAGTTGTAAACTACAAATACACAAGTACGAGTACAATATGTACATAATATTATGTATATACTCTTAGCAATATTCAAGAACTCCATTCTATGGGAATAATGCCCGTCGGCACTACGGCTTGTTCGAAAGTGATACCGTGGCCTCGACACTAAGGGCTAAGAAGAAAAATAGGTCGTTTTTAGTCAGTATAAGTCTGACACTTGCTTTTGCTTTGCCCAGAGAGAGAGGGGTTGTTTGAAGAAATCATCAAAAGGCTTCCAATTCCAAAATATGGTCGTAAAAACGTAAAAAGTGAATGAACTGAAATAGTAGTAGATAATTACTATTAAAAGTTGCTTTGTGCATTTTGATAGTTACGTATACCCATGTCATGGAGGGTAATAATAATAATTATTATTATTATTATTATTCATGGAGGGTGAGCCTATTGTATTTACCCAGGACACAAATTTATAGTTATTGCAGCTACTGTCAAATTCTTGGACATTTTGTTCTCGAGGTCGCAAACGCTGCACTTGAACAAGAAAGTTGCATTTTTTTTTCTATCCTATGAAAATATCCTTCGTCCTTAACACCCTGCACTTAGTAATGCGTAATTATTGAATTAATTGTTATTACATGCACGAAGGTCATTGTTTATCTTTCGCTTCCTGAATATACAGGATACGTGTGTAATAGATAATTAATAACTTTAATTAATCGATTCTACAGGGTTCATTTTGATCATATATTAATTGAATTTAACATACTAATAACTATAACTCTAGCAACCGAACTTGAACAGTTAAATATCTTGATTGCTCAAAAACCATTATAAGTTTATAACAAACTCTCCAATTACAATAAAATTCTATCTGACCAATTTTAATAAGAGATCAAATATTTTGGACAATGCCTACGTAAGCTCGTTAAAAAGTAAAAAGAATTGAAATCGAAGCCATATTTAATAAAAACAGTCCAGTATTTTTTTTTGGTATTTACAAGCAAAGGCCGATAATACGCGGTATTGTACTAAAATTGATTAAATTTCAAAACATTTATTTTTCCTTTTTACCCGACTGCGGCGAAACCCAAAAGGGTTATGTGTTTGGCGTGTATGTATGTATGTCCGTTTCTTCGTTCCCTCATAATTCCTAAACGGATGAAGGGATTTGAATTTAATATACGTCGTTAGATTCGTCTAGATGGCGCGAGTGTCACTGGCTACATTAAAATTAAAAAAGAAAAGATTTTTGAATATTAAATTATGAAATGAAAATAGAATGGACCCCGCCTGCTTCCAAGTTTTGTTTAATTTAAAATGTGCTTGTTTTTTACTTTTCAGTTTTTTCAGTCGAGTGTTTGAGTTTTAAAACTACTTTTTTTTATTTTCAAAATTATTTTCTTTTATAATACATTGACCTTCATCATCTTTCTGCTCTGCTACCATGTCACTTGAGGTTGGTGCAAAACGTTATTTTCTTTTATTCTCCTCTGTCAACCGTCATGCTATCATTAACTTCTTTTTCTAAAAAATATCATGCTCAATGCCAGTAAAGAAAATCTAAAAGGTGCTTAGCTTTTCTAACTGCCGTACTCAGAGATATTAAATGATTACTTAAGTCGTCACTTAGTAAAGGTTTGACATATTTTTGTATGACAAAACTGTCAAAACCTTTACTAAGTGATGGCCTAAGTAATCATTAAAGCTTTCTGAGCGCGGCAGTAAGACTGTTAAAATCTTTTTTTTTTCTGAGCTCGCTTAGATATCAGTCCATACGCTTGAAATAATATTGTCAAGAACAACCCTGCGACAGCCGCACTCTCATCGATTACCCGCCAGTTATGAATGACGCAAAGCACGCAGTTTTCCTCAAATTTCCGTTGTTAATACGTGAAAATCTGCGAAGGAAGCTTCGCTCGCCTGATTTATCCTCACACTTTATCGTTTGCAACCCGCTTTAGTTAGAGTTTCAGATCATATTTTACATTATTATTGTAATCCACGTTCAGACTTCAGCGTACAATGTTTTTGTAAGTCCCTTTACGAGAATATTTTGTGGTGTCGACAAATTGTTTGCCGCAAGGCTGGCGTTTTAGGGTTATTTGGCTTGTGGTTGCGAATGTCAGATAGCTAGAGAAATCTGAAAAGTAATTATATAAGTTTTTGAGTCGGTTTTAGACTACATACTTTTCAGGCATTACTGATTTAGGTTAAAGAGAAAACGTACTATCAATAAGAGTTTGACACAACTTTCTGTTCCGCCCAGAGCGTCATTTGATGATTCCCCAACCTTAAAAAAAAGAATGGTAAAAATTACGAGAATATGTAAATTAGGAATGGTTTTCGTATTTTATAGAGTACAAACTGGATTCTCCTCGGTTGAGTTAAATACCCAGTAGTCTACTACAATCAACAATACTTTCCCATAAACGGAAAAAGTCATAGCTCAAGACAACTTTCCACTGCAGAGTAGCCTAAGAAAATCCTGTCTTCAGCATGTGGAATATTACGAAATGTTATATAGATCTCTTCATATTCTAAATACCTATTTATTTAAATGCTAGCAGAATATGATCATGTAGTCTAAGACTGTCTAGACAAGGGTTTGTTGAACAAAACTAAAAGGAAATTATTACAATACACAAACACAGTTAAAGCCTATCTCGGGTTGCAAACATTCACATCTGACTACGAAAACAGTTGAACAAAAACATTGTATTTTCATATTAAAATCATGGGACACAACTATTGTACAAATGGCGTACATGTTCCATTGAGCTTTTTATACATTTTGGTATTTGTTCAATACATTCTAGTTCAGGAAAAGCTGGTTGCAGAACTTTAATCAAAATCGTAAAATATTTGACCTCCAATATTTTTGTCTGAATTGAATTGATTTGTGTTGAAAACAATAAAGTAACTATAAACCGCAAAAATAAACTAACCATTTCATTAAGTTTGAAAGCTTGTTAGAACCTAGTGCGTAAACCCACTTTTTAGTTTTAATTACTCAATTAATCTTTGCCATTCATCATCTTCTACTGACTAAAAACCACCCATGTTCCTTCTTCGCCCTCTATGTCAGGGCTGCGATAACCGTTGGACAACCCGCGGCCCCGACAGGCGTCGGCCCTTTCGGGCCCCTCCCATGTTGCTGACATCTCTTTGAGGCGCGCGTGGAACACGAACGCGCCGTCGACACGGCCTGTTTTCGTCGTGAGACGGACGGACGGCGAGTTAGTCCATCACTCACCATCCACAGGCCCGCGTCTACGGTGGCCGGAGGTCATCGCGGGACCCCCGACGCCCGGAGCGCCTCCCGCGGCGGCTGGGACGAGAGGTTCTCTCCCTCTCGCGTTCCGCCACCTTCTCAATTAAACCATGACAGGCACTTTTGAATGTCAGAAAAAACAATACATAAAACGAAGCTACAGTCACAGTCACAAGACATAATATGTGAAAGTACTGTAGTTGCCCTACTATTTATAAACAAAACTCAGAATATACCACGGTAATAAAGAAAATACTAAATAGACATCCCCTAATGTGGTAACCGAAACCCTAATAGCCTCTAACAACCATAGGCATGATAAATGATATTTAAACGCATATTCTCGTGAGAGAGCGCCTTGTCACCGACGAATACCGACATAATCCTTTACCCCGCTTATAACCTACACGAAACGGTTATCAGCCGAGCTCTTTAATCTTTTTGTTCTATATTCAGCTAACTGGATAAACTATCGTTTGTCCTGTTTTTGGAAGATGTGGGTTAATGATCTTCTCATCATCTGTGTGGCCATTTTACAATTATTAGGGTCGGATTCTAGTCAAACCGTTTATCTGACCAACAAACGTGCACCCTTCAGTACATTAAAAAGCTGTGATAGTTTAAGTGGTGTGACCATCGTTCTACCTTGCCCGTAGGTCTTAAGTTAGAACATGCCTTTTGATTTTTAGGATTCATATGCGTATAAAGGGTGTAAAAGTACCCTTAACGCAAACGACGAGCACATGTTCTCCCCACCACATACCACCATAGAGGGCGAAGAAGGAACATCGGTGGTTTTTAGTCAGTAGAAGTCTGACACTCCCTTTCGCTCTGCCCAAGAGCGGAAGAGGTTATTCGACGATTTTACATCAGCCAAAAAAAAAAAAGGCATCCACAAGCACAGTGTTTTTAGAGTGCTACATTGAGTTTAACCCAAAAATGTGATTTTTGGACCTCAAAAAAAAAGTCGTTTCCTAGCAAAAAATTTTGCGTAGGGGTACTTAGTTTGATGTACAGAATGCTTGGTTGACGGCTGTGTGAAAGGTTAATTTACATCCTGTATACTATAATTATCATGAATGAGAGATATCTCTCAACGGCTTGTAAAGTCAAGTCAGAGGCCCTTGGGTGGCATAAAAACTCAGACACCAGGTTAGGCGTTTACCACATGATGAAGAAGACCCCAATAGGTATCTAATGGATATCTGCAGTGCACCTGGCTGGCAGTATTTCGGGCTTTCGATTACCGGTAACGGTTACTTTTGGAATGACCGCTAAACATTCTCCGATGACGATGGTGTGGCTAAAAGCGCAGCCAAAGGGAATGGTATTTAATTACATTATATATTTCATAAATTATATTATTGATGATAATGGTGACGTTAGCTTGCCAATTGACTGACGCTTTGTTTCTAAAAATCTTACTACTATTACAAACGCGAAAGTTTGTGTGGATAGATGGATGTTTGCTACTCTTTCACGTCAAATCTACATAACGGATTTTGAGGAACATTCAGAGTGACACTATACATCAGAATAAGACATAAGCTAATTTATTTAAATATTATGATGTTTACACAAAAATAAGCGTGTAAAGACGCAGGTGGATGCATTTTTTTTTAATTTCTAAGCAACGTTTTTAATCTACACCTTACGTGACATCTCGGGGATACTCCTTAATTTATCTATGCAACTGTTAAATAAAGGTTAAGAGAAATCGAGTTTCTATTGAATTGATACTCCTACGTCGATACAAATAGTAGTACCTACATTCGCTTTACCCACATTTTTATTCAACACGGTTTTGGTAAACGAGAAAAATATTTTGTGTTCTGTTTGTGATGCCGCTCACGTACTCGTACCAGGAAACAAATAAGGGTGATGGATACCGCTTGTCTATGTAGGTTACAAGCGATATTAACTATGCGGCTGTAGAGTTTTCGGAGATAAACCATCTTAACGGGGTGTCTTAGAGATTTTGTCAGAAGAGATATCTATCAGCGCTTCGTTTGACACGTGTAGGATTAATGGGATAGGATTGTTTTTGTGACTCTGGAGCACAGTCGAATTTCAGGTTTTTTTAATTGGGACAAACCCGCCACACTATTCACAAACCACTGTAACTCCTGTAAGCCAGAATTAACTGTGGCGACCACAAGAAAAGCGCCGAGACAATTAAGCTCGCCGAATTCCCAGAGAAACGATTTAACTGTCTTGGATCCCGCAACGAAATTAATCAGAAAATAACACAACAGAGGAGTAGGAAAAACATAATTTCCACTTCCCTCCTTATCAGCAGGAGACAGAACAGAACAATACCAATAGGCACACAGGGACGTATACAACTGGGATAAGCCCAGTGGCCTAGCACCACGGATATTATTGTCATATTACTAGGTCCTAAGTTGTGAGCTGTTATTTGATTCCAATAATAGGTATGACAAAAATGATTGAATGCACGGAAATTTGTTTTAGTTTCAACAAGGTTCGTAATAACTCCGTATGTATGTATCTTCAGGTTGAGCTATGCTGGCCTAGACCGTTGTTATCACTCATAATACACCTAGTTTCTTCTGTGCCAAGGAAAGCACGTTAAGCCATTGGTTCCGGCTGTCATTTGATCTTTGACAATCATTACAGGTAGTCAGTTTACCAAGGGGTATCTTATGACCCAGTAGCAATAGGGTTTCCAAGGTCAGATCGACAGTCGCTGAATATAAAATAACGTGATTCAGCAGGTTCCGGTTCGATGGGAAGCTAACCACAGAATCGAAGCAAAGACTTGGTCTTCGGCTGGTATGGAATCGATGATGATTGATTTTAAGTCCAGAAGATGATAATGATTGATTGATCGATTACTCAGTAAGTAGTACTGCAATCTATTTCTAAGACAATTCAAACAAATAAAGCTATTAAAGTATCGACTATCGACACAATGACTGCTGTTACTCACGTACTTTACTTACATTCAAATCTGGTTTCAGTTCGTAAAAAGTAGTTAATTTATTTCCCAAACCAATGAATCTGGACTTTAAATAGGAATCATCTGTCCGAACGTTTTGACAACGTGATCGTGAATCAATCAAACTTGATCGAAACGTGACGTTTACAAACAACTGAATTGGATTGTAGATAAGCTTCAACGGACTTACATACAAGGCTGCTGCACACGTTGATAAATCATTACGATTGGACGTACCGTCCAATAGTAACGATTTATCAACGTGTTATAGTTAGTTATTATAGTTTAAACTGTACAGTTTAAACTACATGATTGTGTGAATGAAGTTTTTCTCATACACACCATGTATTTTATTTATTAAAACTTTATGCACAAGTAATGAAACCGTACAAAGGCGGACTTAATGCCTTGGGCATTTTCTACCAGTCTACCTTAGGGTGATGCAGAGACATTACACAGTAGGTGCTTAACAGAAACAAAAGTTAGAAAATATATATACCTAACTTATAAAAATAAATACATACATACATATATACATAAAATATTTAAAATTTCGAAAGATAACAAGAAAAACTTTAACAACTTAGTTGTGAGACGAAGCTGCCAACTTCTTGCGAATGTGCTCGCATGTAGATTTATCGTTGCAGTTTGAACTGTACCGTCCAATCGTAACGATTTTTCGTAACGTGTGTTGCCATTAGAGTAGCGATTTTGTCCTGGTTTTATTAAAAGTAACTCTCCACTAGGTGCAACGTACTTTGAACCCCTCTACCACTTTTTAATTGGGGGTGGGAAATCATCCAATTACTCCTCCCGCTCTGGGCAGAGCAGTAGGGAGTGTCAGACTTCTACTGGCTAAAAGCCACCCATGTTCCTTCGTAGTCCTCTGTGTCTCTTTCGACAGCCCCAACGGGACCCCTATACCACCATTTTTTTTTTTTTTTTTTTGGTGGGTGTAAAATCATCGAATAACCCCTCCCGCTCTTGTGTTATCAATAATATTATTAAATACTTTTGTTACAAAATGTCCATAGCATATATTTAGTTTCTTGTCGCTGGCATGACATTCATTCAAAAATTATGTTGGCTTAAAACTTCATCATTTAAACCGACTGTGTTAGTTGATTTTATCATTTCATAAAATGATAATTCCTAAACGATATCTTTTAACAGTTGAAGTCCTTTATAGCTCAGAAGACATTAATAAGTACTTACAACAATAAATAGGTTTACCACCGCCCGCTCCCAGCAAACACTTATTTATAGAAATAACTTTAAGTAGGTAGACACTTACGTAGATATTCTCCCAAAATAGTTAAATGTTCCAAAATAGTTTGAAACAGCTTTCAAGTTACACAATCTCAAAAGCTCCTCAAGTGGGCCAATCACTAAACTTTTTAAAAGTTTTTTCCAGCTGTCACAAACTGTATTTCTGCTTTTAAACGTTTCGCGACGTTTCAGACAAGTTCTTTGAATTTCTTTTATGAACAGATCATTGTTTCTTTTTAAATAATAGAATATTAAAGATTGTAGGCAATCGCTTTAAACGCTTCATATTCTTCATCGAATCTAAACATGATTGGCAAAGACTTTTGAATAGCTTATATCATTTTTAGTTAGTACACAACTGCCCAAAAAAAGAGTGTGCAGTGATTGTATCCGAAAATTGAAAAATGAAAACCTAAAACCTGCAAAGAAATTATCCCAATTTTTTTCGCTGATAGAGCATGTTGTTTAAACCCTAAGAAATCATATTTATAAGTATAGTACCAATCTATATGAAGGTAAACAGCCTGTCGTTTATCATTTGAGTGAGAATCAAATCAAATCAAATCAAATCATTTATTAATTTGCGAATATGGGTACAAAATAAAAGGTCGTAAACAAACAATAGAGGCCATTAGCCATATCCTACCAATAAGGCATGCAAATTTACACATTTAAGGATCTATCTTTAGACGTGTCATTCACCCTTTCAGTTACAGTTTTAAACTTCCGTAATTTACCACAGAAATGGGCACTTACATCAATAATAATAACAATTTAACAAAGTTATCAATACCGAGACATCTGGTACATAATTTAGGGAAATCTTTTATCGCTACGCCCACATTGTTTAACAGGAATACTTAGAACTTGAACAAAATGACTTTGGAACTTAATAATTGTTAAGGCACAGTTACATTAGCGCCCACGGCTACGCTACGCATGTACCTTAACTTCGGCTGGTATAGAAATTTGAGATGCGTGATTGGAAATTTAATAAACCCTTCATCTCTGGGAAAACGTTCGGCAATATCGAGGCAGACCCAGGTTAAGATGGCGGTACAAGCTTGACGCCTTGAGACAGGATTGGTCCACACACTGCACGATAAATAACAAATGCTTGCACTGACTGGACAGGTCCACTCAGCACTCAAATCTGTGTGTTTTTTTTTTTCTTAAAAACACCGTCTCAGACACTAATATGCATGGGAGTTGACCAAGATTATGTCTGGACTTTAAAAGAGACAGCTGATTCTTCTCAGAGTAATTAGGTACGAAACACTGGCCCCATTAAATTTAAACACAAAGTGAAGAAAATAGTTTGTAAAAAACCTATTTGTAAAATAAACATCATGTATCACATCATGTAGGAACAAGATTTGTCGTAAATGCCTTGTAAACACCAACATTAAATGTCTTTAATTTATTTCCAACGCAGACACACAACTTCAAAATAGAGTAGGCGGTACAGACAAAAACAATAATTTCCATTTCACCTTTCACACAAGTCTTACACATAATTTTCCTCAAGTTAAGTTAAAGTTTAGGCATCCTCGTGGTGATTGTGACCTTTGAAAATGATGTTATTGTAAACCTGAAGCAAAGGTCAACAAGTTATATAATTTGGAATTTACAACCAAAGTCAGATCAAATCTTATTTGGGTCATAAACTCGCGCGATATTATGTAGTGGTATTTTTTTCTGTTATGACTTGTAGGTACTATTTTTTTTATCCAAATATATTTAGACCGGTGATAAAATACCGAGGATTCCCACAAAATAAACTGCTTCAAGATTCTCAGATTAAATGTGTACATATATTCATTTTAAACAAGAGTGTCTCTAAAAGCACAGAATACTTTACTACGTACTAAAAGGCAGTCTTGAGTTGGTTTTGGAATTAAATTATTTATTTACCTAATATCATATATTCTGAACACACAGTATACACGAATGTGTGGTGTTAAGTGAAATTCTCGGAAAGCTCGTAGATGTCGTTTCGAAACCGTCGTATACACTGTCCTAAAAATCAGGTGACTTTAATAAATCCAGCTCGGTTTTATGGTCTCTAAACGAAAGTAATTTTTGTGAGAAAAGATCACATGTTTTACTGAGAGAGCCATTTGCTAGAAACTGAAGTAAAGAACTGCTAACCTAGTAAACTGGTATTTGAATCAAATGAATCTGTAACTAGACAGTTTTCGCGTTATTTATGCAGATACAAGGCAAGATTTCCTAGAAGAGTCACTTTATAGAAGTTCTACTTTTTAAAGAACAACTTTAGGTACTACAACGCAACTTTTTTTAAAGAATATTTACATGCGCACAAAACTTAGCCCGTTTTTTCAAAACTTGGTAACCTTAGGTTCCCAACAATTTTTTCCCAACTATGTTTGAATCGGTTTCCAGTCTAACCGACTGACTATGTGAGCTCCATAACCCAATTAGTACTGAAAAATACTACCATCTTTCCTCTTCATCTTCATTCTTCTTTCCTTTTTTCATCTTTCTTTTTAGACTTTCGGCCCCCTGACTACTTGTCAAAACTGTCAAAGATCTACAAATGATAACCGGGACCAAATGTTTAATGAAGCCTACACTTCGGAATATGTGTACCGGACACATAACATTGCCTATAAAGAAGCTGTAGGAAGACGTTCGTTCCACAGGCGTTTAGGCGTGTATAATTAAGTAACCCGAACGTAAGTACCAACCTAAAAGTCTCCTTGTGACGAACCGTACCAGCATCTTCCTGGCACCTTAAGTAAGAAGAAACATTTTCACTAAAGTTTTTCAAGTACATTATTGAAGTAGAGAAACATTACTTATTTATTATGAAATGTCTGTTGATGTGAACAGTATCAAATCATTTTCTTGAGTTATACTCGTAAATAAAGCTAATTCGTTTGAAAACGTTAACATGAGATTGCTTTTGTGAAAATGTCTATCCCAGAGTACTTTCTTTTCTGAACTATTTTCATTTTATTTCTTAACATAAGATGGACCTGTAAACATTCGGTTGAACTATAGGTGGCCAGATCACCTCATAAATGTCTATTCCTTGGGATTTTTTGAGCATTCGGACCCAGAAAAGGCTTTACTTTTTGTTAATTATTTCATCACTGCTGTTATAACGGTAAAATCTCAGACCGGGAAAATTCGTAGAACATCCACCAACTCACTTAAGGCCATCGTGGTGGATTACAGCAAAGTCCCTTTCAAAGAAAGGCGGCCTAGAGTCCAGACAGTAGGAAGATTATACTCAAGCATTAATACTTTATTGTTCTATGTTACATAAGGGACTCCCTATTGTCACATAATCTCTCTAGGACCTACTAAAAGGACGAATAGAACCAGTGTCGACAGACAAAGTGAACAAACATTTAAGACACGATCGTCATATACAATTTTCCTATATACACATGTTTACGTGAGCCACCAACAATGAACTAAGCCACAGTATTATTGTGCTTGCTAAGTACGTAGGTACGTTACTAATGCGTCCTCATACTTAGAGCCAGATTAGGCCAGTTTTAATTACATAAGTTGACGTTGACGAGTAGGCGTGAAGAGAAAGAGAAACATTATGTGGGTAGTATTATGTGCGAGTTAAGGGGATATAGTACATTGTTCACCGAGAGGAGAAAGTGACCGATTACCGTCGAGGGTGTCGTTTGAAGCCCGAGCCGTAGGGGAGGGCTTTAAAACACCCGAGATCGGGAATCGCGCTTTCTCTCGAGTGATACATAGTGCTTTATACTACACCTACGAGGAAAATAAAAAACTAAATCTTTACTAATTGAAATTTATATTGAAATTGTTGCAGTTAGTGAAGCTTAATGTAACACTTTTTCCATTAATGATTGTTTGAGATGTTTGCGACAATGTAGGAGGAATAACTGGCTGTGCTGTTGGCACTGCGCTCGTAGAAGGCTGTGGTGCCAAAGGGGCAACTGGCTGCTGAGGAGCATTTGGCATCGCCGCGCTCGTTGATGGTTGAGGAGATGAGTCTTGATGCACATTAATCGATCCCGATATTTGGTTATTTATTCGTGTTTTGTTTCCTACGGAATTCTCTATGTAACCTTCTGCAACAGCGGACGATTTCCAACCACCGTGGCGTTTTATTGTGGTTAAATCAGCACCAGTATCGGCAAGAATAGTCGCTGAAGTTCTGCGAAAGCAGTGGCCAGTGTATTCTAGTGGGTTGAGTAAATTAAGGTAGGAAGCTATTTCTCTTGGCACAGTACTTATTTTGTTATTCCCAATTACTTGTTTCGTACATTTTTTGTTTTTATATTGTAGTAAAACCCGATTGGTTTTGGGGTCACTGGGGCGAATTTCGTTATATTTCTTCATTATCTCATAAAATAAGCCTGATATAACAAATGATCGCTGAATTTTGGTTTTTGTGTTAGGAATATTGACAATTATTCCATTTTCGAGGATTTCGATATCGTCTGTTGTCATATCCACAAGTTCTTGCGAACGACAGGCCCCATTTACTCCTAAAATCAAAATAACCTGTAAACAAAAATATCAAACATGAAAACCTATTAGATTTCTACTCATAAATAGGTACGTAATAAATCATAAACCAGTGCATTTTGTTCATAAACTTACCTTCATCAACAAATATTTGTCATCTGGAGCATTCTGCAAAAAGGAATAGATAAACATCCTTTGTAGTAAGCACTTTTGATTTCTTACTACGGAATCCCTCCGACTTTCTTTTCAGAAATGCTGTAAGTTTTTTGTATTCTTGACTATTTATGTCGTTTCTTGTCAATATAGTACTTTTCAACATTGAGTACATAGACCATAACGTACTTGGTTTGTATTTTTGCGCTTTTTCACTGAAATAAGCTAGCAAAACTGTTTCAGAAAAAGATGCCGCATTTTTTTCACTTTTCCATTGCAAAAAATCGTTATAAGTTTTATTATATTTTTTAATTGATTTCTGTGGTAAAAGGTTATCAATCAGCATTTTTGCTGTTTCCTTCAACTGCGGCGGAGTTGAAAAATCTTCATCATCACTATCACTACTTATCATTTTGATAGTTTTATTTTACTTTCTACGAAAACTGAATCCTCAAACAACACACAAATTGAAAATGGCGCCAATGGCGTCTGCAATTTTTACATGTTCTTTTTTCAAATTGTTTACGCCGCAGGGTCGCACTGCCAGCCCGACCCCATCCAACACACCTAGTGGCCAGTGCCATTTTGCGAACTTGGAGATAAAAACTCCAAGTTCGGCGCATAGGCGCATAGTCTTACCCAAAATTAAAAAAAAAAAACCACGTAAGAAATGGATTTTCATACACTTTTCTCTCCCGCTCAGATGCGTTTTCTCCCCGCATATTTGTTCGATATGCAATGACGTACTTTCTACCGTAAATTTGATAAAGTATCAAGGTACTTTCCAAGCAGGTGTAGTATAAAAACTATTTTTGGAGGCGCCTGAGGCAAACATGTTATGACAAGCCCTTAAACTAACTACTGTTCTACTTCCTGTTAACCTTAGTGACGAGGGCATAGTTAAATAATAACACCCACTCGGGTCGCTTTAAGGTTATGAGCGCTTGCCTAGGTAGTTCCGCGGATGGGTGACCATCCATTAAAACCGAATTTCCTCCATGCCTTGGAGAGCATGTTAAGCCGTTGGTCCCAACTGCCGATCGTATAAAGGGTGTAAAAGTACCCTTAACGCAAACGAAGGGTACTTGTTCTCCCCACCACTGCGATATTTTTATTGTTCTAGACCATACCTGGGAACGGAGTTACGGAGATATTGGGGGTCAAAGTTCTAAATTTTTCACAGCTGTTTTTGTAAATAATAGTTTTTCAGGTTATAACTTTACTTAAATTACCTCTATGACCCGATTATCCAAAGCATCCACAAGCACAAAGTTTTAAGAGTGCTACATTGAGTTTTACCGTAAAATGTGATTTTTTACCCCAAAAAAAAAAGTCGTTTCTCAGCAAAAATTTTTGCGTAGGGGAACTTAGTTTGATGTACAGAATGCTTGGTTGACGTATGTGTGAAGGGTTAATTTACACCCTGTATAGATCTCTGACAGTCAGTTATAGGTAGTCAATGGTCCGAAAGTCAGACAACCAGTCTTACCAAAGGGTATCTTATTACCCAGAACTAACTTTATTGTGGAGGTCAGACAGGCAATCGCTCCATGTAAAATACTGCACCCGGGTGCACCTTTAGCTGCACCCGGTTAGACTGACAGTCGACGTGACGAGACACGTGATTGCACGTGATGGACTGACATGACAGAGAAAAACAGTTTAGTGCAGATGCATTGTAAGACTATGCAAAGCGAAGATAATCGTTATTAATTTTTATTTATTATAACTAGTCATAAATATAGGTCAGTCTACCTCAAGTTCAGTGTCTAACCCCTCTTGACACTTTAATCTCAGTGCTGACAGAATATTGATTAAATGAATTTTGTTTGACAATAAATCTTGGATAGAATGGGGATATAAGTCGCTGTGTAGGCATTGTGAATCACACCCTTAATACAGTAGTGTGCATGTGCAACGGTGGCTAGGTACTTCAGAAACCATTAAATGCAACCGCAGATGACCTCAATCCTGACTGACGCAAATTAAAAGGTGTTTATTTCCTAACGCAAGACTTGTGTACATAAAGGTAGGTAAATTCACTATTTGTAGGAGTAGTATCATCTTTTACGAATCCGGTTCAGCAGTAAGGTTTGTTGGAAAATCCAATATGCAATAAGTTCGCATTTGTACAGTTTGTTACTGCTGTACTATTGTAATTTCGAAATCTACTGTTTCAGTTGTGACTGGGTATTCAAAACCAAATTTGGTCTGGCCAGTGGCTACTTATAGGTAAAACATGCAAGGAAATAATAGCTTGAAAGGGTTACCGTTACCGAAATTGGTAAGGAAGACTAATATATCATTATTATAATGCAATTTATATGTTGAAATGTTTATGAACATGGACAAGACGAAAGTTGTCGATAGTTATGTCTACCTTGGACAAACTGTTAAACTAGGGTAGATCTAACTTCGACAAAGAGGTCGACAAAGAGGTCGCCCGAAGTTCGGAAAACTAGCTGACATCTTTTCGTCCAAAATTCCGCAGTATCTTAAGACGAGGGTGTATAACCAGTGTGTGTTGACAGTAATGACTTATGACATAGAGAAATGGTCCTTAACTGCTGGCTTCTTAGAGAAGCTCAGACTCGTGCAACGAGCCACGGAGAGAGCCGGGAGTTTCTTTGTGCGACAAAATCCGAAATTAGGAAATTTGCCGAAGAACCAGGGTCACCGACATCTCACAGCTCTCAGAATATGCAAGTTGAAGTGGCAATGGGCAGGCCAGATCGCTCGAAGAACCGACAACCAATGGGAAAGAAAAGGTCTCGAGTGGCGACCTTCCTGATGGGAATCAGGTAGACCAACGACATCGTGAGAGTCGCGGGCAACCGGTGATTGCAAACGGCAGTTTGCCGTTCGTTATGGCGGTCTATGGGGGAGGCCTTTGTCCAGCAGTGGACGTTTTATGGCTGATAATGATGATAATGATTTATTTATATGTTTGTACTACAAACAATTTAAAAACCATAGATCGATATCGTTATTTGTTGCTGAAAAATACCCTTAACTGAAATAGGTACTAACAAAAACAAAATACCTATCTCACAAAATATGGTTGTTGTTACGGTTGAATTCATGTAAAAAAACTCAATTTCAAATATTTTTGTGCAATATAAATACCGTTTGGAATTGCAACGATTTGGGACATGGCACGTCGTGTTTCGCAAAATGAAATTCCGACTTTTGCTCATAACCTCGTCAAATTAACTGACTGCATTCATGGGTACCATTTTTCACGAATATTACTGCGTTGTATTTATTAATATGCCATTCCTTATTTGAGAGTAAACTAATGTTTTTTTGACTGATAATAATATTCGAGGTTTTTTATAGGTGCTGATTAAAGTTAAGTGATGTCTGACAAAATTCCGTATATTAAAAAGAAGAAAAAGTAAAGAATAATAGAATATTCTTTAATGTTTTTACACCGTACAAGTAACAATAAAAAGAGAGAAAAAAAACATCTGCCATAACATCATTTATTTAAGGCTAACAATGGGTTATAGATAAAAAATGCACTTACACTCGTAAACTAACATAAACAAGTAAATACATAATGATTAATCTTAATGAATAAGACATAGGGTGTAATGTGTGTACTTGATGTTTACTGCATATTGTGTTTATAGCTCTTTAAACTTTGAACAGCGAAAATGAATAATATAAACCCCCAATTATTTCAGACAGTTTTATTCATAATTAACCAAATTCACTATAAAAATAATAATTTAAATTGAGCCATATGTTCTGAACCGTCTTGACTTGACCGAACATAAACGAACCATCAATAACACTATTATTTCTGCCCAAATTCCTACCTAAACCAACCTTTAAAATCCCTCTATACCCTAAACAGTAGCACCATAATACCTATTTACGTGGTACGAGGGTAATAACAAGGGTGTCCGTAATATCCTTAATAACAAAGGGCAAAAGGAGATCAAGGCGGGTGATGAAAATTAACACTCTGTAAGTGTGCTCCTCAATTTGTTTGTGTAAACAAACATGATTACCTCGCATTTATAGAAGCCTTTATGAAGTCGGTGTTGTTAGTCAACAAAGTTGTAATACTAGTAATTATTTACGATTTAATTATTTTTGTAGTCAGTATTTAAGGATGATAGATGTTTTATTTTTGGCTGCCCCGTTGAGCAAGTGGTTGAAAGCTAGGGCGGTAGAGGATTACGTTCTAGGTTGGATTTTCGGGTCGGGGAAAGTGTTATTGGGTTTTTCCATCAGCAGTTTACCAGTTTCAGCCATAGGCTCCCCCTATTACTTGGGAGTTTTAGCATAACTGCCGAAATGTGGGTGTACCGTGATTTCATGTCAGACTAGCTTGTGCCAGCGGCTTCGCCCGCGTAGAGTTCGATAATAGGGATGTTTACTGACTTAAAAAAGTGAGATTTTAATTAGTCCGTCTGTTAGATTATCGAAAAATATTAGATACGTATTTTTTTGTTTTATGAAGTCAAAGATTTGAGTGGGGGTTGGTGACGTCACTGACCGCTAAAATGTCATACTAATGTCTTAGAGTATGACTTCACACGAGTTTTCAAAGCACTGTATCGTCTTCAATATTTTTTGGTAATCTATATGACGGTCTAATTAGATTTTTTTGTTAACTACCCTATTGTCCCACGAGCATCACTACCGGGATAAGAAATATCCTACGTGTTAATCCAGGTTACTAACTATCTGTATTCTAAATTTTATTCACATCCGTTCAGTAGTTTTTGCGTGAAAGAGTAACAAACAAACATCCATCCATCCATCTATACATACATCCTCACAAACTTTCGCATTTATAATCTTAAGTAGGATATTTCTGACTTTCATTTCAGATACCGAACCCAATAGAAAGTGAAATAACTCGTTACTCAAATAAATCATCACTAACGACGAGATCATTATCACCATCATCTAAAGTTTTACAGCCGCGGTCAGACTTTTTACACGAATGCCCAAAAAAAAGAGCGTTATGCTTTTTCAGATTTTTTTTTCCTGAAAAAATCTATACAGGACAACAGACCTGATTTTAATACTAACCTTGTGTAGTAACTTCAAGGATGTGAAAATGGGCCCAAAACACAAGTATTCCAATTTTAGATCAAGGGATCCTTTCTGTTTACAAATAAATGGGAAATGCGGACCGGGAAGCCTCCACTGCCCCAGTTTTTAAGGGCTCAAGGAAATATAAAGGTTTTCCTGTACCAAGAATTGTTTATTTGTGTTAATATATTACTGTGTAAAGGAAAGCAGTTCATAAAAAGAAATTACTTATCGGATAATGGCTTTGCTTATTTCCTTGTCCTGCTCTCTCGTCATAAGCACCTGTTTAGCATTTTCCCAATATCAATCATTATTATTGATTATTTGGGATATTTATCCACATAAATAGGTCAACCCTATTGTATCTTAAGTTAAAAAAATAACATGTATTGGTACAGATAGTTTGGATTAACACATAATAAAGATACTTTTCCAGGTGGAAAGATCCCATAGAACGTAAATCAAACAATACCGCGGGCATAAGCTAGTAGGAAATAATTTAATCATATGAGAGCATCGTATATAATTAAAAACTGCTAAGTGGTATAATTAGGCCGATAAATATACGACTCGGCCCCAAGAAAGAACAAAAGCAATTATTGTGTAATATGAGTTGTAAAGCCTAATTGAGTGTAACGGCAATGGTTATGATAATTTTATAATAATATTCACAACTATCACACAACGCCATCTAGTCCCAAGCTAAGCAGAGCTTGTGTTATGGGCACTAGACAACTGATAAACATACTTATATATTTCTAAATACATACATATAATAGATAAATTACACCCAGACACAGAACAAATGATCGTGCTCATCACACAAACATTTGTCCTGGGTGGGAATCGAACCCACGACCTCCGGCATAGCAGTTAGGGTCACTAACCACTAGACCAACAGGCCAGTCGCTATAATTACTTTTATTTGCAGAAACTTGTGCCTTTTTCTCATCGGGGTAGGCAGAAATTATACAGAATGTAAATTAACCCTTTACACATACGTCAACCAAGCGTTCTGTACATCAAACTAAGTACCCCTACGCAAAAATGTTTGCTGGAAAACAAATTTTTTTTTGGGGTCAAAAAAGGTAAAACTCAATGTAGCAACTCTTAAAACATTGTGCTAGTGGATGTTTTGAATAGTAAACGGGTCATGGAGGTAGTTTAAGTAAAGTTATAACCAGAAAAACTAGTATTTACAAAAACAGCTGTAAATTTGGAACTTGGACCCCCAATATCTCCGTAACTAGAGGGTTCCCAGGTATGGTCTAAAAAAAATACATGATCGCAGTGGTGGGGAGAAAAAGTGGCCTTCGTTTGCGTTAAGGGTGCTTTTACACCCTTTATATCGAAATAAAATAATTGTTTATCTATTTTCATACATTTGGTCATGTAGGGGTGGTCGGTTGCGATGACCACGTGCCTGAACTTTTTGAAAAATCTCACTAATAAGATCAGTGTTATGTCCTTCCAGGGCATCCCCTACCAGATAGTTTTCATCTGCGTTGTTGCATCGATCGATTCAATAGGGATGTTTACTGACTTAAAAAAAATGTAATTCTAATTAGTCCGTCTGTTAGATTATCGAAAAATATTGAATAAGTATTTTATGTTTAGTCAAATCAATAATTATTGACGAAGATAAAACGCGTCAAAGATTTGAGTGGGGGTTGCTGACGTCGCTGACTGCAAAAAAATGTCATACTAATGTCTTAGAGTATGACGTCACACGAGTTTTCAAAGCACTGTATCGTCTTCATTGTTTGTTTTCGTGAAAAAAGAAAATATACGTGTCCAATATTTTTTGGTAATCTATCTGACGGTCTGATTCGTTTTTTTTTTGTTAACTATCCTATTGTCCGAGTGTGAAGCTACTGACAAATTCCTGATGGAAAAACTCAAAAACACTGCCTGACCTGGGAATAGAACCCAGGACCTCATGCACAGCATTCGCGCTTGCGACCACTAGACCAACGAGCCTGTTATTGGTATAGCAAATAAAAATTAAAGCAATTAGATCTTAACCTAACGACACCTAATTGTACAGCAAACTCAACCTATTTCAACAATTTGACTCACATACGGTACATTGACCCCTAACTCATATACCTACCTACCAACCCATACCATACAAATATTTATTGAACTAGACCTATTAGACTATCGAAAATTGGCCTTTCAACTAAACCCAAATAATAATATAGTGATCCCTCTAGGCTTACAAATATTTACTTGGCTTTAGTATTCAGATCGCGTGTAACATCTTAAAAATAAATAAGCACAAGTTGATTTCAGTACTGATTAGTATGCAGCAGAACCTAGACAGATTATTAAATAAAAAGGAGTAAATATTTTGAACAGAGACTATAACAAAACGTCTGTAAACTATGAATGGTAAACTAGCCGGTTGATAGACACCTTGTTATGGTTTAAACAAATGTGTAAAAGTTGAATATTTAAAAGACACTGACTATGTAATAATTATGTAATGTCAACCTGTGTTTCCTTTTGCATCTGGGATAAATGGAAAAGTATTTTAGGATGGAATTTGGTGTCATTTTGAGACACAAAAATATACAGAAAAATACAGAAGTAGTTCCCAGGAGCAATTTAAAGCACAAAAATAACGGGACAAGTATGTTCTCAAGAGCAACAAACACGCGGCTAGCTGTCAAATATCATGACTGTTAGCTGTTGTGATTTCTACAAGTACTAAATTTAAGTATTTCCGTACTAAAATAGCACACCCTTGGCTAACACTATGCTGTCTATTTATTGCGGCAGTCAAGTTAGGTAGTAGAAAAACATTGTTTGCAACAACGACTTACTTTGTAAATGCACGGTTGTTGAGTTTTTATGACAAACGCTACAAATCAATTCGTTTTTTGCACCTAGGTGTTTCATGAAAAGTCTCGCATCTAAAACCATGGGATACGAACGCCATAAAACTCTATTACTAGGGTTTACATCTCATCTCAACATAATAACACAAAGCTCAGTCTTTGTCTGATGTCCACTCCGTGGCACAACTACGCCATGCCATATTTTTATAATAAGCTAATAAATTCTGCAACCATTCGTGTTGAAGTCTCTAGAAAGATAGAATGGAATGAATGGTGGTTTGTGTATTATGTTTACAAAATGGTATTATCCTTATTTTTATTGTTTTTGTACTTTACTACAGTGCTGTCCTTTTTAACCCAAAGGTTGACTGGTAGAGAATGCCTTGTGGCATTAAGTCCGCCTATGTACCACTCTTGTACATGAAGTTTAAATAAATAAATGGAGCAGACTGTCTTTAAGTTCATTGCTTTTGTGGAATAAAATACTGTTGCCGGCGGATGTCTTATTGTGTGGCAAACGACAGTAATGAAACATTTAATGATGTATCACACATCTTGCTGAAGTATTTTTCCTTTAATTTTTCTTCTGATGTTCTTAGGTTTCAACAAAAATACCATGTCCGAAAAATAATGTATGTGTGTGTATGTAATGTAGTCCACACATAACCCCACAGAAATGTGACAATTTTTTTTTAAACTAAGTGAATATTTCGAGTTATAAATATTTTCAATTTGAAAATCGGTTGAATCTACTTTACATTTCCTCCATGGATCTGTCCCCAGATATTAAGTCTTCGTCTTTAAGAATACAGCGACGACGTCTAGACTTTGGTACTTCAGGTGTATGACAGGTGAAGGGGTGATTTCACAAAAGATCTCCCAAGTGAATTGTGCTCGTCACATCTCATAGTATTCTCTCTGCTTGTAGCTTTCTTCAGCCTTCAGTTTTTGGTCTTATTAATGCGAACAAAAGGGCTAACATAATCATCATAATTGTACGATAAATGCATGCAGTGCATGTACTGGTCATTCCACGAAACTAACACTCACTGAAACTGGAAAGTTAGTTCGATCTATCAAACGAAGTGTTTTTTTTTACTTTTGTTTCGATTCATCGGACAAAGCGGAATTAAAAATTCTTATAGTCCGATCGATCGGAAATCGAAACAGAATTATATTACTTGTTCGTAAAACCTAATGAGAAATGTTGAAGCTTGATGGTATCAAGCTTAGAAAAAATTCAAAGACTTGATGAAACCGTTCGTAAAAGAGTGTAATGGTTCACTCTAAAACATATCAAGTTGTTTTCAATTAAATAAACACACAACATTTTCGTTCCTTAAAATATAATCTCCAAGTCTAAGAGACAAGATAGTTACTAAGGTAACAATAAATACTTATATTGTACTAATTCAACCCCAAAAAACGTAACAGGGCAGAAAAAATCACGTTATCAGTACACAATCACTTTTTAATGTTAACATTATATGATGTTATATACTTAAGGGTAGAGGGCGTCGACCCCTCTGTATGGGCGTAGAAAATCCCTGTTCTAGGCGCCGATGAGTCGATCTCAGCGGGTGCTTAGACACTGGACGCGACTGTACACTGCGTGAAGTTCACACCATGTACATGTGAGTGGAAAAGTGATACATGGTTAAATCACTTTTTTATAATTATCGTGTTATTAGATTCGTCGAGATATAGGAGTAATGGTTTGGCGGTTTTCGGTGAATGTAAAGTACCTATGGTTATTTATAGAAACTTTTAAAATCAATATTAGCATAAAAGGGATGTTTACTGACTTTAAAAAATGTGATTCTAATTAGTCCGTCTGTTAGATTATCGAAAAATATTGGATACGTATTTTTTGCTTTATCAAATCAATGAAAACGGACGAAGATAAAACGCGTCAAAGATTTGAGTAGGGATTGGTGACGTCATTGACCGCTAAACAATGTCTTAGATTATGACGCCACGTTTTCAAAGCACTGTATCGTTTTTATTGTTTGTTTACGTGAAAAAAGAAACAATACGTGTCCAATATATTTTTTTTATCTATATGACGGACTAATTCGATTTTTTTGTTAACTACCCTATTGAATGCCCAGTACAGTCTAGCCAAGAGGTAGGTATCTATAAAGGGTGTAAAAGTACCCTTAACGCAAACAAAGGGTACTTGTTCTCCCCACCACTGCGATATTTTTTTTGTTCTAGACCATATCTGTGAACCCCCTAGTTACGGAGATATTGGGGGTCAAAGTTCTAAATTTTGCAAAGCTGTTTTTGTAAGTACTAGTTTTTCAGGTTGTAACTTTAATTTAATTACCTCCATGACCCTTTTACTATTCAAAGCATCCATTAGCACAATGTTTTAAGAGTGCTACATTGAGATTTTTGACCCCAAAAAAAAAAAGTCTTTTCCCAGCAAAAATTTTTGCGTAGGGGTACTTAGTTTGATGTACAGAATGCTTGGTTGACGTATGTGTGAAGGGTTGATTTACACCCTGTATATACTACCTAGTATAAACTGGATTGTGAAGGTCAGGGAGATAATTGCTCCCTATAAAATACTGGTACCTTTTCAGCTGCATCCGGTTAGACTCGAAACCAACCTCAACATAGTCGTGGAAAGATTATGCAGAAGAGCGTAATTAAAGTTGTTTGTTTGAATTTTTATATATTAGTGTATTTTTTTTTTTTTTTTTTCAATATGCTTAGTTGACGCTTCTCGTGACCCAAGGGCCGGCTTTTATCTTGGCCAAAGGCTAAGCATTCTCATATAACGTGGCAGTGCCAGTCTTTTGGGCACATTACCGGCTGACAGCGTTGAGGAGCAGTATTTCGATGCCCTTTTATAGTTTCTTGTTAGTTATAGTTTTAGTTTTAGTTATAGTATTTTATAGTTTTTAATTAATGTTCATAGTTACTTTCATTTAAATTAAATTTCTCAATATTTGTAAAAAAATTATGAGTATTAGTGTCCGTAATTTGATTTCGACAACCCAAAGCTGCCTGTAAAGTACAGACACACTGTGACCTTAAGCTGGCCCAGTTTAGTAAAGATTTTTATTAGAAACCGAGGCCAGAATATACTGGTTTAGTTATCAATAATGTGCGGTAAGGGTAATTAACCAACTTTTGAACAATCAGTACCAACAACAGTGTAAAATAATTCCTACTTTAGATTAAAACGAAAGTTAACTTGTTAATTTACTCTCAGATGCACTGGAAAGCTCACATTAACCTAGTAAGTAATTTCCTCTCAAATGGCTAAACACACAGTGGCTGAATGGCTAAATCAATAACTAGCACTAACAGAAGCTGAAGTTACTGGTTGTTATATCCATGCTAAGCGAATTTAAACTTTATTTTTGTAGCGGTAACGTGCTGCGGTTTAATTATCTTGTTAGCTTGAAATGTAATACTGGTAATGAATTTTCAAAATGATATTTAGTTGAGTAGCGTTTCGTGCTCACATTTACGTGAGTATTTTGATGATAACTGTTCTATTTTAACTTGTTTTTAAACCTATTATTACTTTGAGTGTTTTTTGTACTGCGAATAAGGCATTTAACTGTACTTAGGGTTATTGTTGTATATTCATACTCTTTTATTCAAAAAGTTATGGATATAAGTTCTTTACTCTATACTTGTCATGTTATCTGATTTTTTCAATAAAGCCAATTCAATATGCTCCTGCATTATATTTTCTTATAATATTTATATCCTTCCAACACGTTATCAGCACGAATTATAAGGTGTTATATGATGACAGGGAATAATATGAGTTTTCACGGTATTCAAATGTTAAAAAACCGAGATGGATACCCAACCTGGAAGTTCAAAATGCGGATGCTTCTCATTCATGAGGAGCTGTGGACGTCCATCACTGGGTATGATGATTCTGATAAAACGGCGGAGGATGTGCGCTCTCGTAATGACCAGAAGGCGTTGTCAAAAATATGCCTTACGGTTGACGAAGCAGCAATTTCGCATGTGAGAAATGCGAAAAACGCCAAGGAGGCTTGGAGTGCTTTACAAAAAGCTTATGAAGATAAAGGTATGGGTCGTAGGCTATCACTAGAGCGTAGACTTTACAAATATGCCTTAATCGATTTCCAAGATATAGAATCGTATATCAACGCCATTATGAGCACTGCTCAAGATCTTGATGATATTGGTAAGAAGATCAACGATGGATCTTTGGCTGCGATAATTCTCGGAGGTTTGACATCACGATTTGAACCGCTGATAATGGCTTTAGAGAATTCTAATGTTGAAGTAACCAGCGAGTTGGTTAAGGCGAAGCTGTTAAACGAGCTTTCCAAGGACCCTCACCAAGACTAGGTGGCTGCACTACATTCAACAGGTTCTACTAGCAAAAAGAACAAGCCTATAATCTGCTTTAAATGTAGAGAACCAGGACACAAAAGCCCCCAATGTCCCAATAAGAAGAATAAGAAGGCGGCTTTGAGTGTGTCGGCAAAAGTTTTCAAAGGTACAGATTGCCATCATCATAAGGAGGTGGAACAGGCTGTTGTAAAGGAAGTGGCTCTCTCTGCGCCAGCTGCAATTGAAGGATGGATTATTGATTCCGGTGCAACAATTCACATGACTCCGCATCGCGAGTGGTTCAGCAGTTATCGGCCTGTACAGGGTGGAACGATTACTGTGGCAAATGGACAAAAAGTGGCGGCTGTTGGAATTGGTGATGTATCAATAGATACAGGTACTTTGGCGAACAAGATAGAGAATGTAGTTCACGTTCCTGATTTAAACTGTAACTTACTTTCAGTTGATAAAATAGTAAAGAAAGGTTACTCTGTAGTTTTCAATAAAAAAGGCTGTGCAATTTATGACACAAAATGTGATGTTGTAAATAGTAAAAATAGTTTAGCGCATGGTTCTGAATGTAATGGTTTGTATACTTTGAATTGTTCAATTAATATGTTCAATAATGTTTCAGCTAAACTTGTGCACTCTGATTGTTCCAACTTCCAGCTTTGGCATAAGAGGTTAGGACATTTATGTCGTATAGGCATGGATCTACTAAGAAAAGGTCAGGCTATCGGCGTAGAGTACACAGAGGTTGACAAGGAACCATGCATACCCTGCATAGAGGGTAAGCAGGCTAGAAAGCCATTCAAAAGTTTGAAATACAGGAAAGCTACGTCACCACTTCAATTGGTTCATACCGATATTTGTGGACCTTTTTCCACTAATTCGTTTACAGGTAATAGGTATTTTATTATTTTTGTAGACGATTATACACGTTATATTTTTGTGTATTTTATTTCTTCTAAAACAGAAGTGAAAACCAAGTTTTGTTCTTTTCGTTCATTTGTCGAGAGACAGTTTGGTGGCAAAATTAAGGCTATGCGGTCGGACAATGGCACTGAATTCATGAATAAGGAATTGATGGATTATATTCAGTCTATTGGTATCGCGTGGCAAACGACTGCACCTTACAGCCCTCAACAGAATGGGGTAAGTGAACGGTGTAATCGTAGTTTAGTAGAAAAGGCTCGCTCACTGTTGTCACATAGCTCACTATTAAAAGGCTATTGGCAGGACGCAGTGGAGACAAGCGTCTATTTAAAAAATCGAGCACCACACCGCGCGCTTAACGGTAAAACTCCATTTGAAATGTGGTTTCATGAAAAACCAGATCTGTCTCACCTAAAGGTTTTTGGATGCAGAGCACTTGTTCGTGTTCCATCAAGCCAGAGATGTAAGTTGGACATGAAAGCTGAAGAACAGATTTTTGTACGGTATTCAGAAGATCCTCATACGTATTTTTTTCGGAATGCGATAACTCCTAGACTGTTAATGAAGTCAAGAGATGTTACATTTTTTGAAAATAACTTTACTGGTCTGAAGGATAATATTGAGACTATTGATACTGTCAACTCTGATATTGTCAATTTGCTCTCATCACCATCGGCAGCAGTGCCAAGACAAGAAGTTCTTCCCTCCTCTTCACCTGGGAGTAGCGAGTTGGATGTTCCGAATGTTCCTAGCATGGATACTTCTTTCGTGGATGCTGAGGATACTGATGTTGAAAACAGTGAAGCAGTCGATACAGAGGTCAACAACGTTGATGTTCAGCAATCTAGGCGATTTCCTTCGAGAGATCGCAAACCACCGGATTATTTTTCATATAAAACATTGCTAGATGATGGATGCGACGATCCAAACAGTTATCGGGCTGCGATTAACAGCGACGAAAAAGATAACTGGTTTTTAGCAATGAAAGACGAGTACGATGCCTTAGTCAGAAAGGGCACGTGGGTTTTGGTAGATAAACCAAAAGGTACAACTTGTATTCCTAGCAAGTGGGTTTTCAAGTTGAAGCGAGATGCGAACGGTAATGTTGTTAGACATAAAGCGCGCCTAGTAGCAAAAGGTTTCCGACAGCGAGAAGGTGTCGACTATCATGAAACATTTTCTCCGGTTGTGCGTAACTCATCTTTGCGAATCTTGTTAGCTCTTGCAGTGCAGGAAGATTATAAGGTTCGGCATATGGATGTGGACACAGCTTTTCTGAACGGAGATATAGATGAAGAAATCTTCATGACACAGCCAGAAGGTTTTGTATAGGAAGGCGATGAGTCGAAAGTTTGCTTATTGAAACGGTCTCTTTATGGGTTGAAGCAAGCACCAAGAGCCTGGAATACAAAGTTAAAACAGACTTTGTCAGTTCTTGGTTTTATGCCGACATCTGAACCATGTATTTTCAAAAACAATTCGTACTCGGACTCCTTGGTTCTTGCTGTTTACGTCGATGACCTCCTAATTTTGTATAAAAAAGAAATTACGTTTGACAATTTCAAATGTCAATTTGTAAAATATTTTTCATCAAAAGATCTTGGACAAATAAATTTCTTTACGGGGATAAATATTCATCATAATAAGGATGGGATGAAATTATCTCAAAGCACATATATTGATAAGTTGCTCAAGAAATTCAATATGCAAGATTGTAAGGGCGTGTCTACACCTCTGCTCAAGAAAACACTTGAATCTGGAGTAGGTGAGTGTGAGCACTCATACAGGGAGTTGATAGGCTGTCTCATGTTTTTGGCTGTAAATACAAGGCCAGACATCGCATACACCGTGAGTTACTTAAGTCAATTTAACTCAAAATTTGATCAGTCACATTGGAATGTTGCCAAACGATGTCTTCGTTACCTGAAAGCAACAAAAGATTGTGGTATTACATACAACAAAAAACAAGGTAATACAAACACTTTGACGGGGTTTTCAGATGCAGACTGGGCAAATTGCCCAACTGATAGAAGATCATACACTGGGTTCTATTTTGAACTCGCAGGCGGCCCTATTTCGTGGGAAGCTAAGAAACAGCCCACAGTGGCTTTGTCGTCCGCTGAAGCCGAATATATGGCGTTGGCTACAGCAGTAAAGGATGCGTGCTTTTTAAAACGATTGATATCCGATATAACAGGTAGGACTCTTAACATAGTTTTGTATACGGATAGTCAGAGTGCACAAAAATTAGCCATGAATCCTGTTCACCACAATAGGACAAAACACATAGATGTAAAGTTCCATTTTGTCAGAGAGAAAGTGAACGATAAAACCGTTGAACTTAGGTATATGCCCACCGAGAGGTTACCTGCAGATGTTTTGACGAAACCTTTGGGTCCAACAAAGCATCGCAGTTGTTTACAAATGATTGGTATATCATAATGATTTTGTTTTTTTTTTTTTTTATATGACTTTGTATTATGAGTGCCATGGGATTAACTTTTTGAGGGGGCATGTTGTATATTCATACTCTTTTATTCAAAAAGTTATGGATATAAGTTCTTTACTCTATACTTGTCATGTTATCTGATTTTTTCAATAAAGCCAATTCAATATGCTCCTGCATTATATTTTCTTATAATATTTATATCCTTCCAACAGTTATTCCTTTAAGAAGCCCATTAAATAAGAAAGACATAAGTCGGTAAAATTCTAGTTACATAAACGATCTTCAGTTCAGGTGTGTATAGTTGCCCATGGGGGCTGCAGGAGCTCGTCGGGGCTGCCGGATGGACACCGCGGCCTCGACATAAAGGGCTAAGAAGGAACATGGGTGGTTTTCAGTAAGTAGAAGTCTGACACTCCCTTTCGCTCTGCTCATTAGCGGGAGGGGTTATTTAATGATTTCCCACACCCCCCCATAAAAAAATAAAGGTGTGTATAGTTATCGCAACCGGGGGCCGTGTATGACCAGATGTATGATCGTGATCGGGACGAAAGCAGTATGAAAAAAACATAGCAGGCATAGTTCTGTGGTTTCTGTCTACCATAAGGGACAAAAACGTAAGTTATAATATATAATATGTAATGAAGAAGTGCAAGTCTGTAATTTATAAAACTTTTGTATATTTATACTTTTGATTGAGAGCAAGAGCAGCGGTGGCCCAGTGGTGGCGGCCCCAACTTACGAACAGTTGGTCGTGGGTTTGAATCCAGGCTAGGCGTATTACTTTGTGTAATTTATTTCATCTCCGCGGGTCTCAAAACGGTGAAGTAAAACATCGTGAGGAAACCGGCATACCATAGAAAAATTCGAAAACATGTGACAACTACCAATCCGCACTGGGCTCGCGTGATGGATTATAGCCCATTCCTCTCCTAGAGAGGAGGCCTGAGTCCCTGCAGTGGGAACATTATAGGCTGACGATGATAATACTTTTGATTTGTAAATGAATAAACAAATACTCTTGGCAAAGTTCAAACTCGAATTTCGCGTTAAATAACGGATGCAACTTTGAGATATAACCTTTTTAATGCTTTTCTTCATCATGCTATTACGGTTTCTAAAATATAATTTTCGTTACATAACATGCAAAATACAATCATCACGAAAGTTTATAAGTGTTTACATATTGATGCTCCTGACTGTACACACATAGCACTTGCTACCTAAACACAACATCATCCTTTACAACACGACACTCAAGCACAGTCCGTAAAACACTCAAATCAATTCAATGCAAATTCACCCACAACTCTTCGACTACCCACCTAAAAGATTTCATTAATCCTAGTTTACTGGCACTGCTCCAAGCGACTGAATCCAACGGTACTATAGGAATCTACATGCATGAACACGGATACATTTATGGTAGATTTATCTTACTTTAAGGTACAGAATCGTCGGTTGTACACTAGTTATCGCGGTTTTTAGTCAGTAGAAGTATTAATTGGCAGTTATTTTTTTGTTAATTAATTGGCAGTTGGGCCTTGGGGTCCGAGTGCTTACCTAATATTTAAGGAAATTGCCAAGCGGTTGGTCGACTCTTCATGTGACCAGAGGGCTGGCCTATTCTTTGGCCAAAGAATCAGCATTGCCATCCAACGTGGGAATGTTGCCAGCCTTCTGGGCACTTTTCCTGTTGACAGCAATGTGGAAGAATTTTTTGACGCCCTGTAATTCTTCTCTTTTTGATATTTGTATATAATTTAATATAATTTTGGTTCTGTAAATTGTAGTTTGTAGATATTGTAGAAGTCTGACAGTCCCTCTCGCTCTGTCCTTTTGATGATTATCCATCAGCCAAAAAAAAAGGTATTCAAGTACAAAGGTATTATCTCGGTTTCCAATGATGTTAACATCTATTACCATTTTTGGCTAAAGTAACTGGACTACTAGACATTTATCTATTTTTCGTTCTGGGAGTACTAGTACAAGAAATAGTAAGGGTTCCGTATATAAATAATATATCGGTCCTCCTTGGCACTCAGGTACAAGCATTTGCATTTTAGACTAGGAATTCTGTGAGGATGTGAGCTAACGGTGTGCGCTGAATAGGATGCTAGTTGTACGTGAATTTTCTGAGAAAGTTTTCGAATTTATTTTGAGGGTCCGACGTTTGAGTTGGTTTAATTTTAGCAAAGTTGGCTCTGGCAAAATTGTTTTATAAAATTAGCTAAGTGAAACCAGCTTAACTGAAATATTTTATTATCTAGCTTCATATTCTTGTTAACACATAGCAAAACTTAAAACTGTCGATAAATAATTCTCATAAAAATGACAAATATCAGAGAAGATCTTCATTTTAAACTAATAATAATTTACACATATCAGACAACTCAAAATTATTATGTAAGAAAATGCTACAACTTTGAAATCACAAAACAACAGAAACGAAGAAATACGTTTTCTTTCCCTCGGTGACCACAGCTCCGCAATAATACTTAGATAAATAAACCACCCTATAGAGATAAAATTCCCCTAAAGCAACAAACTAATATGCCATAAAAATATTATCCCTCCAAAAATCGCTTCTATTGCGCGAGAAATATCATAAAACCCAATAAAACTAGATGTTTACTTTCAACAGTGAATCTGACAAAGATATTTGTTATTTATATAAGTCGCGATCCGTCTTTCAAATCATAATTGAAATCTAAGCCACACAGTTATATCTGCTTCGATTGTGGAAGTTGGTGAAAAGTTTTCGTTGAAAATTTGAAGTATTTTCCTCCATAAATGTTGGGTCGATGTGCTGAGTTGATAGTCATCTGATGATGTATTGGTTCCGTCCGTGGTTCGTATCTTGGGAGTTGATCGGCTTACGTACACACGGCGGCCAATGTAGCTATACAAAACCGAGGATCTCTCATTGTATAGGAAAACATTAGAAAACGAAGCCATGTTATACTGGAGATGTATAGCTTGATGTAACGCGCGGTGTGTACGATACATTGGGTATGGGACTATGTTCGTGTGTATGGTTGTTATTGTGCAATTTTGATTTTGTTGCACTTTTATTTGATATCTTACGTGGTGTAGAAAGCACCTTGGGCTATTGCGCTGTCCTGTTCTAAAGGATCAAGTTTACGTTGTTGGTACTGTAACTGGAAATATTTGTTTGGCATAACCATAATCAGCCTATTATCAATTATGGTCCTATTACTAGGGAACAGGTCTATATTAAAAGGAATGTGCTATAATCCACCTGGTTTCTTATCTTCACAGTTTTTGAGAGCAGTGGTGATTATATAAATTACATGAAGTAATACGTCTGCCTGCTGGATTCGAACTCACGACTAGTGGTCGTAAGTCGAGGCTACCAGCACTGCACTTTATGTTAACATTTAAAAAACTAGCACCAATCAATAAATTGCAATCATTATTTATTCCAGATTCAATCATAAACACAATTCATAAACAAATTTGTTTTAAGTAACTCCAGGAAAAATTTGGAGGAGTAAAACCAAACTTCTAATAACCAAAACCACATCTATAATTTAAACCATACCATTACCAGAATAAAGCCTCTTGACGCAAACGAGTTCAGTTCTAAGTTGAGATGACGTTCAATATGCCCCAGAATTACAATTGCAAATGATGTCACCTATTCGCAGTAATGTCTGAGTTAATCTGGGCTGCAGAACGAAGTGAACCCCTCTCCCACTCGCGCTCATAAACCTAGTATCATTTATAGGACAAACGTCACGCCTGCGACCTAGTGAGATAGGCAGAACTGTACACCCACATTTAGTTGATTGTGTGCCTTCTGTGTACTTGTCCCTGTTATTTCTCTACGTAATTACAACCCCTTTGGTTGGATAGAAAACAGGGATGGTCTATTTCGAGATAAACCACTTCCTTGTGTTCATTAATTTATCGTTTCCTTGTGAGGAAAAACAAAGGGAATGGAGTGCCAATCATATTACAGCGCAGATATAATTAATGTTTGCGTGCAAGCATTCATGTTCGTGATTAGAGATATTTGTACTTCGACAGTAATGGTGATATCTGCAATGTAAATAGGTAATGTTTTTCATTTAGGGGATCTACAAGTTTCAAAAAAGTGAAAGAAGATGTCGTGAGAAAACTGACATGACCTAGAGTCCTAGAAGCATAAATTCGAAGACGTATGATATTCGTCAACCTGCGTGGTGGAAGACTATCCACTCCCATTCAGTGACGAGGTTGTATCCCTGCATTGGGAACTTCATACAACATCACGCCTAGTAATCCCCGAAGAGTTAGGCAGACGTGTACTTAATTAGTTCACCCAAATCTCGCCAGTTACGTTTAAGTCCCATATAATATAGGGGAGCCTATTGCCGTCCACCGTGACTGCTATTTAAAAAATCCTGAAGGAAAAACCACATAAAACTTTACCCGACGGAATCAAACCCAAGTCCTCATGCTTATCAGACACGCTTGTGACATGATTACAAGACCAACAAGGTAGACTAATAAAACACACACTCACACACCTTATAGGCTAATAAAATTCATTTATAATGTACATCTACACTTCTACACTATAAAGAGGAAAGTTATACATCTTTGTGTGTGAGTGTATGTATGTTTGTAATAAAAAACTCAAAAACTACTGCGCCGATTTCTAAAATTCTCTCGCCATTGAAAAGCTACATTCTCCCTGAGTAACATACGCTTTTTATCCCTGTATTTCCACGAGGACGGGAACTACGCGGGTGAAACCGCGTGACGTCCACTAGTGCGTATATTATTTAATAATAGTGCATTAAATATTACCTTCTGTTTTCCCGCAATCCAATTTCGTCAAAGGACCTGAAATGGCGGAACAGTTGGTTCCTGAAACTGCCTGAACAAGCCTATCAAGCTCACAGTAATGTGTTCCCAGAGCAAATATGCAGATGCCAGATTGTTTGTGTATTATGAACTGTATCGTACTTGCACTGCAGTTATAGTTCACATATTCATGCGATTATATTATTATCGTCATCATTCTCCAGCCCTCATTCTAATTTATTTGGCTACAAAATTATAAAAACTACTACTATAAAAAAAATCTCTCTATATCTTTCCGTTAACGACTTAAAGCATTTGTATGAAATTCGGCATACGAATAGACCATGGCCACCGTTAACGTTAGTTAGGCAGAGTACACCCATATTTCCTTAGTTACATTTAAGTTCTATGTAACAGGGGTGAGCCTCTTGCCATCAACCGGGCCCAAATTCCACTTCAAATAGTTACAACGAGCAAGTCAAAGATTGGTCCTTCGAGCCGTATGAAAACTCAAACGGCAAGAAAGGTTCCCCGGCGTGTTTTTGGATAGTAGCTAGTTTTTGATAGACTTCTCTTGCCTGCTTCCGTAAATTTTAGTATCACATGATTTATATAAATGAATATTAAAGTTCAGCCTCGCAACCGCCACTATCCGGCCTTCCATTGTATGTCTTCTAGTAAAAACGTTGTGTGGCGTCGAATAATTTAACCCATGGTTCAAGATATACCACCTTCATGTTTTTTATTAATTCAGTCGGTTCTAAGGCCAATTACATAAAGATTTAAAGAATAAAAATGTCGCAGAAACATGTCGTGCGTATCAAATATTTATGAGTACAACAGGACGGACAAAAGTTAACATCGTGTTTGCACTAGCAGGTTATCACACAGCATGATGCTGTGCAGTACCCCCTTGAAAAAAATCAAGACAGCATTAAAATTTGATTAGGTACCTACTTGAATGAGAAAATAGAATAAACAGTACATGGAGGTACCACTTCAACTCACAGTTCTCCAACTTCCGCACCCTTATTCCTAGAAACTATTATTTAGGTTAAATATAATAATACTTCCGAATAACATTGACAATAATGCCCACTTACTAACTTTCTTACTTGCCTAAAGATAAGTATCCCTCGAAACCATCTTGACTATACCGGAATATCCTTCAAAAAGATAAGTAGTACTCAAAAACACAAGACATAAGGGATAATGGCATGATCTTGCCAATGTATCTTCTATTGTAAACCTTTATATAACAGTATAAGTCAATTTCTTGTCTGTCGTTATATTACGTATGGCCCCGTAGTTCAATTTTGCAACGTATTTTGAAGCGGTTAATACCATAATTTTGAGAATTTGTTAAGTCTATTATAAAACAACTTGATGTAGTGAAATCCGTGCAAATCAGAGGAATTCACTAGTTTTAGCCTAAAAACAATACTGACACACTCAACTTAATACAAAAACAGCAAAATTCTTGGCACTTCTCTCCTTTTAACAACTTTCCTCAGGTCACGAACACTCCTTTTAGAGCTGTTTCTTTGCTTTTCTACTCGATTCATTTGCTGCAACGATTTATCGATTCCTCGATGAATGTGCATTGAACTGAATTTGATTACTTTTCGAATAGAATCCATGGAGGTGAGTAGTTTTTTGTGCTTAGAAACTGCAGTGCTCTATATTTTCTGATTTGGTTAGATTATATTTTCTAATTTGTTTTTCCTTTTTTGTATTAAATTGGTTACAAGCCCGTCATACTATTCCCACTTTTAACCATTTCTACTTCCATTGACGAAATTAATCAGAAAATAATAGTGAATTAGTAGGAAAAACATAACTTTCACTTCCATATCAGCAAGAGACAGAACAAAACAAGGACAATAGGCACAAAGGGACGGTTTCGGTATTTCCTTACCTGTTAATTAATTTCGATATTTAAATGTACAGATGTCTTCATTAATGTACTTTGCGTTTGTTTTCGGTGCTTTCACACTTCAACCGCTTAACTAATAGGGATGTTTACTGACTTAAAAAAAATCTAATTAGTCCGTCTTTTAGATTATCGAAAAATATTGAATACGTATTTTTTGTTTTATCAAATCAATAAAAGTTAACGAAGATACAACGCGTCAAAGATTGGAGTCCCCACTCCAATCTTTGACGCGTTGTATCTGTCTGGTTGTGAAGTCACTCACTGGTAAATAATGTCATACTTTACATCTTAGAAAATGACGTCGCGTGACGTCGTGAGTTTTCAAAGCACTGTATCGTCTTCATTGTTTGTTTACGTGAAAAAAGAAAATATACGTGTCCAAATATTTTTTTGGAAATCTATCTGACGGACTAATTAGATATTTTTTGTTAACTACCCTATCGTCATTCAATTAATCACTCGAGTATTGTGAGGTATCTACTGAAAAAGTCAGTGACAAAAACCGCAGGCAAAACCTTTCACCTTACCACTACTTACACAGCCCTATGTACGTATACAGCCCTTTTTACACTTATTACATAACTGTTTTACCTATTTTAACATCACTGCCGATATCACAATGAGCTTTGTTTTTGTTTACATATGGTTCCTGTTAGATTGCTGTTGGCAGAAGTGAAAATAAATTAGAAAGGATTGTAGGTACCTATATTTATTAGGGTTGTCTTATCGCAAAAGCTTCCCACTCTGAAATAAAATGAAAATAATACTTGATATATGAGATCTACAGATTTTCCCTTAGTTTTGTTCGATTACAATAACTCGCACTCAAACTTTTTCCCACATTCCTCTCGATTCCCTTTAATTCGATTACTTTCTAGAAAATTTGCATGCGTCGGATATAACGTCTAAATTACTTTCCCGCAGCGTGTGGCATAATAATGCCGTTAATAAGTTCACACATTATCATAGAATCGTGGCTTTTCAGTGGTATAGGGCGGAATATGTTTAAGTGGGAATCGCACGTTTATCTTGTCTTGAATCATTTTGGTGTTTTTACCCGACTACGGCGAAGCCAAAAGAAAGGCTAATGATTTTGGCAGTCTATGTATGTATGTTTGTATGTTCCACCGTAGTGCCTAGACTACTGAACGTATTTTAATAAACGAGGTGTCAATAGATTCGTAAGAATAGCCCGGGTGACATACGCTATAAAAATTTTAACAATTCTTTTTATGACGGAATTTAAAAGTCAAAATCTAATCTCGAAAAAAATTATATTGAGATAATCATGACATGTTTGGTATCATGAAAGGTCTTGGCGAGCACATTACAAATATGTATATTATATTATAGTTTTAGTGAACATATACGTTTAGAATGCGGTCAAAAAGGTCTCGCGGTCTAGTCTGCTATTTACTCGTACTATTTAAATAGCAAACCAACACTCAGTAGAATTTTACATCATGAAAGTAATATATTATGACGGATTTATTAAATAACACTAAAATAAAATTCAAATAAAAATAAGTTTAAAAACTAAAACCCGACTACAAACCGCGATCTTAAAAGTTTAACAAGAACATAATTCTTGTCTGATATTCATATATTGATTTTTTATAATTCTATTTAAATATAAGTAAAATTATTATAGAGGTCAGTCGTAGTCGCATGCCACTGATAGTATATAGTTCAGCATTTGACTCATAGATGGCGCTGCATAAGCATCACAAAAAGTGAGACATCATTTATTCTGTGGTTAATTACTTGCTATTGCATATGTACTTTCAAAACATTCATATTCAGTTGACGCACCCCTTAATTTTCTCTTTACATGTAAACCACGGGTGTTTACCTTAATGGGGAGGAAAACCCAGTAGGTAAAAGTAAAAACCAGGAGTAAAAACCACATTTTGTTCACACAAAATCCATTTATTCCCGCGCTTACAAACGACGCACACGTACATACCAGTTGCTCTAGTTAGTAAAATGTCATTATGCAGGCAAACATTTTTCACAAACAATTTACAAGCCCACGCAACAGTATTTCCCTTACGCATATCTCTGACAAAACGTTGTTACATAATCAGTACAAACGCACACAAGATGTATGCAAGTAGGTAAAAACAAAATAGGTACAATGACGTCATTGGACAAACGGACTCATCTTTTACTGCCTAATAACAGCATTGGTATGGTAAACAATAATTCATTAACACTCTAGCTCTCGACCTAAAAACCGGAATTAGGTCGGTGGACATCCCTAAGTGCAGGCCCCGAAATTAGCGTGATTTATAGGGTCGGGGCATAGGCCGTGACGCGGGTGCTTACATGTAAAAATTGTGGTGTAATGTTATGGGTTTGATGGCCTGGTTTTGGGACAGTGTTACTGCTGTTACGAGTACATGTCATCCAAAACTTTGTATGAGCTGAGTAATGAATTGGGGAAATATTAGAACTTAGAGACATTCCGTACTGTAGGTACTTACCTACTTCGTGGGTTTAAATTGGTGATATAACAATAATTACAACTATGTTACAAAAGCACTTAGATTAGATCTTTTTCCTACTGTATTGTTTACCTACAAGCCAACTAACAAAGCTACAAGCCTATCAAAGTTTAAAAAAGACATAACAGCAAAGTCGCAACAAGTCATCAGCAAGAATCGAAGTTAAGACGCTTGCAAGCCATCAAAGTTCAATAGGTAAGCGTGCCTCTTTTCATCATTGGATAACTAACACAAGTATTCGGAAGTTGCATAAAGCCTTTTCTTGCATAACTTCCGAAACTGTTCACAAGTTTCATGCCAATATTGGAAGTTACCTAATCTGCAAGCACTTAAAATATCACCTTCACTATTCTAAATCGTGAACAATTAATTAATAAGGAAAACTAACAACTACACAACTATTTATGAGTAATAATTTCACGTTACGTGTTCAAGATTATTAACACCAACACCCAACACCCAGTTTAAATTGAAATGCAGCTAAGCACAGAACTAAATTCTAAATCTGACAGATGATTGACAGTTGCCTTCGCAACTAGCACCACCACGAAGTGTCAAGTTATAATGGTCATGGTATAAACGTTAACCTACTCTTAATAATAAAGTAAGCCCTTATTAAAGTGGGGCTTACGACTTAATAATGCCTGTTTATAGCCTGTTCACCCACTTTAGCTAGTTAAGAACTGCTTCCAAGTAGGTAATTAGAAAATGAACAAGGTATTTAAAATTAGTTTAGTTGTTCGCTGGTTATTAGAAAATTAAGGACGCTGCGGAATTCAGAGATCATTGCAGTGAAGCAAAGATTAAAAATTTAACTTAATCGCGCTTTACCATATCATCTTTTATTTAGCCAAAGGAACTTTGATTCAAAATCGTTATAACTATACCCGCGGGGTTAAGTTACTAACTTTATTTTCTTTGTGAAGCTAACTGGTATAAAACGGTAAAAATAATAAACATTTTTGCAAAAAAAACACAAATGTTAAAGATTATATAGCGGACAAAAAAGTTTGGGATTGAGCTGCTCCAATTTGAATTAAAATTGAATTGACTTTATAGATATTTTATTTTTCCTTTTGTATTTGACATTTTATGAATTTTCTTTATACATTGTTTACTTTTTCAAGTCTGATATTATTATTTTTATTTTTTGACCAATATTTACTTGTTAAATATTTTATTTTATTTTTTATTTAGTTTAGTGTATTAATATTATATTAATAACTTGACAAGATTATTTAATATGATAAATATTTTATTATTGTGAGTGTGAGGACCATGTGGGTATTTCTTTAATTTTAACGATTGTCTGGCTGTTTGATCAGCGACCCACGTTGTTGTCCCGGTATTGTTCGTCGTGATGTTGAGCTCCTTGAATTATAAGTCAAGCTCCACGATAACTGACTGGACGGGTCTACTCAAATCTGTGTGGTGCTTTCTTCAAAAGACCATCTCAGACACTAATCTGCATGGTCTTCATGTGTGTACTTGTATTATACCATGGTTATGTCTGGACCTTAAACTTATTGTTAGACCAAACTATTTTAAAAGATTAAAAGAATGACCTTTGGAGTTTCTGCCGGTTCTTCTCCTTAGGAATCGACCAATGCACCGAACCGTGCACCTTTTTGTCGACGATTTACAAGTGCCCTCTTAGGCCTATGTGATTTTTTATTTTATTTGGATTCTGATTTTGAACCGACTTGAAAAAAACCAAACGTCAGCTTCTGAATTTTATTAAATGTCCAAACCACAATTTAGGTTATAAAACAGCAAAGCTGCATCAAGCTATAAAATACGATTTATCTCGAAACGAAATTCCGTTCGCCTCGTACTGCACTAAGCTTTCCCCATTCTTGCAACGTTATCTTCTCAATCACCGTAACAATCCAATCATTTACAATCTTCTTAAACCCTGCCCCATAAACTGAAGCTCAACCCCGCTTGTTTCGCGGCCATAAAATGTATCAAGACGATCCATCCTAATATTGTAAATGCGATTGTAACTTCGTCCGTCTGTTCGTCTGTCTGGTCGTCTGTAATTATTTTTGTCTTACTTCTTGACGGCTGAATTTATTTCGATGAAATTAGGCATACAGGTAGTTGCCTACCTGTAGGTATGCCTAATTTCATCCTAAGTGAATGGTGGAAAAAACAAAGTGCCTCACACTAGAAATTTCTTCTGTATCAGGAGTGCGTTTAGAAATATCTAAACACACAAACAGCCCAACCTGAAAAACTACCTGTAGACCAAACAAATAAATGTTAAGTGCAGCAATCTAATTCGTGATACGTGGCTGTGGTATGGACAGCGCGGACTTAGGATATTTTTAATACCGGAATTACGTTCTAGTAAGATAATTTTACACCTACACATAGGCAAAGCCACGGTCAACAGCCAGTATACTCGTACAATAACATCGGTGTTAATGTATACTGGTTGTCTGGCATACAGGCTCTACTTAGCACACCCCACGCCATTTTTCCCCGTGCCTAATTGAAACCGGCCTGTCCCCGAATCGCTTCGCTCTGTTTCGCTCTTAATGTAACGTAACATTTACTGCTCCTTATAATGATGGAAACGGATCGGGGTGTCTACGTTAGTGTCTACGTAGATGTAATCTAGTTTATAACCTTTTACTTAATGGATAGTTTTGTTTATTTGCAATTAGGGTAGGTTTAAGGATATCCTCACACACGGACGGCACAGTTGGCGCAGTGGCTCAAGCAGTTGACTGCTGCGTTACGTGTCGCAGGTTCGATCCCTGCACGGAACAAATATTTGTATGGCCTACAGATAGTTGTTTCGGTGTAGGGCAAAGTAAAAAAAAAGGCGATTGATTTTAATTGATTCGAATTCGATACCTACTCAGTTTGGTTTTTCAGAACTTACTAATTGACAATTTCTTTATTAACGTAATTCATAGTGAATTTAATTACAGTCCACATAGCACATTTAAATACATACTTTGAGTGAATTACCTAGTGCATTTTTCTTATTTATTCTAATGCTGACGAATTTTACAGGTTCCGCCAGAACTGAAAGGAGGACGCACGGGTTCTAGAGAAATGGTGCCTTTGCCTAGGAGTGGGAAAAAGCAGGCTAAATAAAAAAAACTGTAATCGATTAATTTTATGAATATTGTTATGAAAATAATCTTTCTAATTTTGAGCTTGTGCTCAAATTTTTAGACCATGTCTCAACTTATTACCTGGGGGGCCACCATTTTCCGTCTCCTTTGTGCTTCTCTGAATATTTACGAAACAGTTAATTCACAGGACACAATATAAATACATATAATTGACTATTCATGCTGACGTGCACAATTCTACTAAAAATAACTGGTATTGAATTGTACTTTGAACTTATTAGTAAATATAATTACTTATACCTAGCCGTATTCATTTATTCGTAAATACAAAGTACTCTAGCACCCATATCAGCTCATATTATTACAGTTAAGAGGAAAACTGGGATGCTGACGTAAGTAAAGCGAGGCAAGATAGTTGACTAGGTGAGTACCATAATAAACACAGGTTTATTGAGTTTTATAACAGGAGCTCTTGATATTTATGTATTAATTAGTAATAAGGGCTAAGTAAACTTAATACGTAATCAAGATTTTAGTTTTAAAATAGGTACAGGAGAGAGACTCAGAGCACCACCATCTTACCTTACTTAGACTGAAGCAAAAAAGTTATCCCGCACTTAAAGAATACACAATTTTAGTTTGATTTCTGAGCAACTACTATTTTTTTTTTAAGTAACAACTGAACTTTGTAATAAATTCGGGATAGGTAACTAACGGTAGACATTCAGACATTATCCATTAGTAAATCCACAATTTGCCAGTTATGTTCAAGTCCCAGCATGGACAGGTCCACAAGACCAACAGTCGCGTAATAGGGGATCGGATAAAAAAAAAACAAATTAGTCCGTCAGACAGATTTCCAAAAAACATTGAACACATCGTTTTCCTTTCATCAAATAAACAAAAATAAAGACGATACAGTGCTTTGAAAAGTCGTGAACTCCTCGAAAACGTCACATGTCAGTACATTTTTTACCTACAAATGACGTCACTTTGACGCGTTATATCTTCAATAATTTATATTAATTTGATAAAACAAAAAACACGTATCCAATATTTTTCAATAATCTAACTGACGGACGGAATTAGAATCATATTTTTTTGACCGATCCCCCCAATGGGGGATCGGTCAAAACGGTGAATTCATTGGGTGTTTTGCGACTATGTTGCAATCAACATAGTCGCAAAACACCCAATGAATTCACCGTCTTAAAAATACGCGTATTAAATTACAATGAGCAACACATTATGATCCCCTCCAGCGTTTTCATAAAAAAACATTTCCTTTAAAAGAAAGCATTGCGTTGTTTTAGTAATCTGTGGTTCTGGTTTATATTTTCCCCCTGCATCTCCCTCTGACACCGTTATTACTGCCAAGAAAGCAGTTATTGTCCTACTTATTTTTATTGCCAATAAAAAGCAGAAGCTCTGGTAGCATTATGTATATGATGTAAAATCTGATAAGGTAACGTGACTGTGGAGGCGGTGGTAATGTGTAGGCTTTTACTTGTATGATGGTTAAAAACCTGGTTAATTTATCTCATATTAACACACAAATAACAGTTACATTCACACTGACAGGGCTTAGCGCCCTAAAGCTAGCGAGTCGTCTAGGGGGTAGCGACGTTAAACGAACATAACAACTTATTCAAATCCGAATTAAAAGCAGTGTAAACTTTGCAATTTGTAATAGATGCATTATTTAATGTATGGCAAAGTAAATATTTTGAAAACTTGAAGTCCTGCTTGTTTTCAAACTTTAGAATCTCATTAAGCATTTAATCCTATATGCAAAAAGGATCTCATCACTGGAGCAAAAACGCTGTAACTATTATAATGAACAAACAGAATAAATAATGCTTTTATAAAATCTGAAAAATCTCCATTTATACTAATCGTTAGGCAAAACCAATAGGCGCTACGCTCAGGTTTGGCTATTAAAACTTTTTATAAATCCATTTTATACCAAAAGGGATCGAGTGTAATAACAATTAGACAAAGCTATTAATTGTGTGACACCATCTGGCTAACATATCTGTTGGTGAAATTAAATAACCCAAAAAACTGTTATAGAATCATAACTTTGGTCTTTAAATCTCATCTCATCAACATTTGCCTATCCTTTTCAAAAGTATATTTGGGTCGGCTTTCTTGGTTGTAGCTAAATACTAGTATTCTACGTGGAGCGACTGCCTACCTAAATCCCACAACCAGTTAGAACTGAGTAATACGACCCCTTGGTAATACTGGTTGTCAGGTATTTTGGCTTTCGGCTACAAATCATCTTCTGCCCAATTTTGTAAAGCGTAAAGATTGGGCTTCCCCTTTTTTTTCATTTTTTTTTGGGCGGTGGCAAATCCTCAAATAACCCCCCTCCCGCTCTTGGACAGAGCGTAAGGAAGTGTCAGACTTTTACTGACTAAAACCCTTCTTACCCCTTTATGTCGAGGCCGCGGTATCTCTTACAACATCCCGCAGCCTTGTGGCTCTCCCTCTAAATCCCTTTTTTATCAAAAACAATAAATTTATTTATTCAGTTATTATGCTAAACAAGAGACCTTACCCAAAACATTAAATTATGATTCCTAAGAGAACCTAAACGAAATAAAATATAAGAGACATTTTAACTCTAAAAAGAAGATTTCATTTCGTGGGGTCCCTAAATATATTTTGCGGAAATAAAACGGATCTAAGCAAAAGTTGTGATGTCGAAGAAACAAAGGTAAGAAAATTAATTTAGTCATTAATTAAAAACAAATAGTTTCTGTGACAAAGTTTATTTGTCATGTATTAGATAATATGAAGACTTCGTCAAAGTTTCGATGTTAGCTTGTGATGTTTTTGATTGTCCTAGGAATTTTGCTGACCTATATTTCAGGTGTTATTCATTAAAAATATGATTGGGTTGTCATTCAGTAACTAAACGATTTAGCAGTGAAAATATTAATAAAGATCTATTTTCTCCCACAGAGTACAATTACAATATAGACGAGCTACAAAATTTTTGAGATACAAAGATTTGTGGAGGTCAAGAATTTAAACTAGTATACCCTGTGCTATGGACTCCTAGCCCCATTCGCCGAGATTAGAATTATCACAATAATAATAAATGTCGAACATAGGACCTGTAGAACTATTGTAAGAAAAACACTTCAATGCTTTGTTTAGTAAATATCCATTACTGTCATAGACCCCAACATGCACCCTTCTACATACAACTTTTACACCTGTCACGATAATTAATTACCTTCAAACACTTCTCTAAAACAAAAGACTCAATAATTACATCTAAAACAAAAGCATTTTCAGCCATTGCAACCAGTCTCAAGACTGGTTTTTGTGCAGCAACCGCAAATTAGTCGAATTCAATCACAGCCATCCTAAACTTTTCTCAATTAATAAATAACTACAGACTCTGAACACACTGGATCATGTTGAGCTGGGGCTGACAAGTTAAAAGCTTGTCGTGGGTGAATGTTTGAATGAATTGTGTGGGTAGTGACAGCCCTGTCAGTAACCTGACAGTATCCTGTCGGTAACCCTTTTAGGGACATGCAATTTATTAGATTGTTTCAATCGATTGTCTAGTTCTTAACTATTGGCCTTGTTCTGTTCTGTTCTGTCTCCTGCTGATGTGGAGGAAAGTGGAAATTATGTTTCCTACTTCTCTGCTATTGTTTTCTGATTAATTTTGGTTCCGGATCCAAGACAGCTGCAGCAGCATAGGGATGTTTCAGGAAAAAACCCTATTTAGCTATCTTGTAATTATTCCGTCTGCTAAATTGTTGAACAATATTGGATAGGACATACATGCGACTACGGCTGTCCTCTATAATAATTATCAAATTATCTACTTACTAGACGACTTTTCTTGTTTAATACTTTTAAGACCGCGGTTTTATTAGTCTGCGTTTTTATACGTAGTCGGGTTTTAGTTTTTAAACTTAATTTTTTATTAATAGTCGGGTCTTTTAATGTAAGTAGAACCCATCTTCGAAGAAACATATGCACAAGTCCTGAGGGCACTAGTGGAAGAACATAGACAGGCAACGGTGAATAACTATATGATTCTTAGAAACTCCTAGGTCACTGCGGTCTAAGTAAATTAACTGTAAATTCTCTCGACAGACCTCAGCGTTTCCCACCATTAACAATTTCAGCGGATTTCTACGAAAGGCACTTAATTCAATTGACTTTGAAGCCGGCAAGATTTATCTGTCCGGAAGGAATCTTCTGATTACATTTCCTACGCTAGGGCTCATTTATTTGTGAAAGCAGTTGGAACTACGTAACATGAGAAATTGGGTTACCCTCTGTCAACCCACCTTCGAAATTTTTATGTTGGGGTCCAACTTCCTTATCACATTTTCCTGAAAAACCTTCCACACCGCTTATTTGGTCTAATACTGTAATGTCATTTGTTATATGTGGTTTTCATTTGTCTGTCTGCTCTCTCATAGCATTATGAGACCTTTGTGTCAGACGGACAAAAGTGATATAATAATGACTCCGTTTTCTTTTCAAAATTCGGATAAAAATCCTAGATTGGTAGCTGAGCCCAGCATAGTTGGGAAAAAGTTAGTCAAATGATGAGTCTTGAAGGACTAGGACTCGTCATGACAATGTAGGCAATGAATGGATCCTTGAGTAAAAAAATTAGAACAGCTCCAAGCTTTGATAACTGAGCAAAGTAAAGGTGATGGACATCATTGTTATCAGAACAGGAAAAGCACCATTTCTTAAAAAGGTAAAAGTTTTCCCGTTACAATGATAATAAAAACACCAGACTGACTTGTCAACAAAAACAATAAGGTTAGGAAATAATGTGTGAAATTCTCCATCTCTTTTCATTTTACGTTCCACTGCACTCTCAGTTCTTACCCAACCGACTTTACCGAGCAAGCAGCGTAATTCACTACAAAATGAAAATGGAAACAGAATTCTATTAGATTTTCCCACTACAATGTACCACATACGTGAGATTATTTATGATGTTTTAGATTAAATGAAAACAGTCTTGCTTTAAAATATACTCTCAGAGTAAACATAGTGCGAATATTTATTTGAATATCCTATGTAGGTACAGTTTTGAGACGAACGTTGTCAATATTGTGACGAATCTATTACTTTGAAGTACTTTAAAAACACTGTTAGTATTGTCAAGTTTCGAAGTTGTTTATCTCATCGTAAGTGATGAAGTATACGTTTTCCATTAAACGAATATCAATAACAATAAACTAGATGTGTGAATATGAACGTGGATAAAGCAAAACGAGTATGTAAGAAGGAATCGTAGTAAGTGGCGCTCTGTTTTCTGCCTAACATAATGGGAGAAAGGTGTGGGTTTATGTATGTATGTTTACTTTACATCACCGTTAATATTGACAGTTCTTAATGCCAAGATTTCAGGTTTATCTACGCTAATATTATCTACACTAATATTATAAAGAGGAAAGATTTGTATTTTCGTGTGTGTGTGTGTGTGTGTACTATGTTTGTAATGAATAAACACAAAAACTACTGCGCCGATTTCTAAAATTCTCTCGCCATTGGAAAGCTACATTCGCCCTGAGTAACACAGGCTACTTTTCATCTCTGTATTCCCACGGGAACGGGAACTCCGCGGGTGAAACCGCGTGACATCCGCTAGTCTTAAATATAATATGATGTCGCTTACAAAGGACATCACACGATTTCAAAATCCTGCTAGTCACACTCGATATTGGCGATTTCCAGAAGTCGCGATTAATTACTCAACGTCTGGTACCCACTACCCTCTGGGTAATGATCACGACATTTACGACCTTACTGCTGCGAGTGGACACTGACCGGAACCGATACATATTAGGAACAACTTAAAAAAAGTTCATTGACTTGTTTTTGGCACCCCATTCTTCTCGCTTATGATACCAGTTTCCAAAGTATCGTATCGTTTTCGTATCTATAGATGAATCTTTTGATCTTATCTAGAGTATTCTAAAGCATGCTCGACTCGTTTTTGAAAGCTCTTGAGGTTGAATCTTAACACTGTTGTGAGTTGAAAATAAATAGGTAGGTACTACAGTGAGGCCTTGGAGAAAATGTTTTAAATATTTTATATTTCTTGTTAACGGTAACTACAACAATGAACAATTCTTAAAATACTTAAACGTGAAACAAGAAGAATAATAGAAACAGCGCGATTTGTAATACCACCGAGTAAAAATTTAATAATAGATCCATTTAATTTTTTGTAACTTTAAACTACTTTAGTAAGTTTATGGTGCAGAATGTCTTAATCTAATAACTTTAAAACCCGGGGTGTAATATGTCCGTCAAAATGTCAGGTGTTGCGATCTAAAGTCTAATTCCAGCAGTTAGTAGTTGGAGAAGGAAAACGTTTACAAACTATTCTGCCTAACTCGATAGTACGTTGAATGCGCTGTTTGTCCTCTTTGTCAATAGGGGATCGGACAAAAAAATAATAATTAGTCCATCAGATAGATTTTCAAAAAATATTGGACACGTATTTTTCCTTTTTTCACATAAACAAAAAATGAAGACAAACAATGTTTCGAAAACTCGTGAATTCGTCGAAAACGTCACATGGTAGTACATTTTTCACCAACAAATGACGTCACAACCCCGACTCATGATCTTTGACGCGTCTTATCTTCGTAAATTTTTATTAATTTGATAAAACAAAAAACACGTATCCAATATTTTTCGATAATCTAACTGACGGACTAATTAGAATCATATTTTTTTGACCCAGTCCGATCCCCTATTGGTGCACTTCAAATGGAATTGTGATCCAAGGGGTGAAAGTTACTTATTTAGCCCCGAGACGGGGTTTGGCGCCCGTAACGTAGTGAGGGCGCTAATAGTTGGAGGGACTAATTAAGTAATTTACCCGAAGTGTGCTTTTCATTACGAATACGAAGAAAGTAAAAATAAGAACATAAATTATTAGCTAAAGAAAAAATGAGTGTTGATCGGATTGTCGCTTTCCCGCTTATATTTTTTTTGTCCTCTGGTTGTCCAGGTATACAGCCAGTATTTTTCATGTTCATCATTAAACAAAATAGCAGAGGTTTTTCCGAAATCTGTGTTATTTTAGAGAAATTGTTAAAACTAAATTGTATTAAACTCATAATACAATTAGACTCTTAAGTTAACTTTATCTTATTTTAATTTAAATCGCGCTGTAATAATATATATCAATTTTTTTTATTCAATAAAAATGTGAAAATTGTCCTAGTTTTTTTAAATAATTTGACAGCTGTCAGTTGAAACCGATTATCCCTAGGGCTGAAAAGTAGTCCTTTCATGTTATGACCTACTTTCAGAGTACTTCAATAATTTAAGCGCCAGTCAATAATTTAAAAAAACTCAAAGATCAGGATAAATAAAAAGGCAAATCCATGCAACATTTTTAAATTTTTAAATAAGGAAAATTACTTTATCGAATAAACAACAAACTTGTTACACAAATTACAATTTATTATCTCTACCGCGATAAGAAAGAAGTAATGTAGACGCAATAAATACCCAAAACCGACAATGGCCACAACGAGCCCCATAGTCTCACGGACACAATCACCTACTCACTGAACAAGCACACCATTATCTTACTTTCGTAACTCTCATAGCTGTAAACATTGAATTAATAATAAACGAATACCAATTTATCTGTACAGATACGGCGGTACCGAGCAACGCGCGGCAGTGATACGAGCGCTTCCTGAGCAGCTGTGACCCTATAACCTCGTACATCGACAAAATGCCTTATCACCACCACACTTCCAACTTATTGACCGGCGCGAAGGTTCGCTATCAGTCACCAATGAACCCCGACAGTGTAAACATGGACATGAAATAAGTGATGAGCTCTATTACTGTGAATGATGTGTGAGTTGTTACGATGGGTGATCTGCTACCGAGTATACCGAGGAGTACGTTCGCGAGTGAGGTGGACGGGGGGAACTACAGCCTCGAGGGTGTGGGTGTGATTGAGTACGGCTCTGATGCGGAGTTGGCAGGCGTGGAGCTTTTCCGTGACTACCCTGAGCCTCTGCTGCGCTTCGCGTCTGTGTGCTGCGTGCTCTTTATGCTGGTGGGGATCCCTGGCAACCTCATCACCATCGTTGCGCTGGCGAGGTGTAAGAAGGTCAGTAGTTTCACAACTTTCTTACCTGTGTTTATGTCTTGAAAGAATAGTGGAATAGGTTATTATTGACAATAGTGGTACAATATTCTATTACGTATTGTCTAGACTGTAAGTGACTAAACAGCATAGAAGCAATTGTTAAAAAAAAAAAGGTTAGGAACAGTTAAAGGTCAGCACGAACTTGATAACTTCATTCTACAGACAGCTACAGAGCAGGGTTATGTAATCTCCAAAAATGTCCTGAAAGTAAATAGGTTCCTCTTCAACTCTAAATTTTGTCCAGTGCATGTCCAGTAATGGAATTTTACAAGCTGATATGAAATATAGAATATATAACCCAAAAAAATATCTTCAGTAGTTAGATAACCTTTGGACTTTTTTTGTTAAGACGGAGATTTCGCAGTGTTTAAACTTATTTTCAAAAGAGTACTCTGGACAATATTCGACATAACATCACGCCTGTAATCTTCGAAGGCTTAGGTAGAGATGTAGGTACCAAATAGTACAACCATATTTTGCCAGTTATATACCAATAAGTTAATAGGGATGAATCATTAGGGATGTTAACTGACTTTAAAAAAATGTTATTCTTATTAGTCCGTCTGTTAGATTATCAAAAAATATTGGATACGTATTTTTTTTATTTTATCAAAACAATAAAAAGATAAAACGCGTCAAAGATTTGAGTGGGGGTTGGTGACGTCAGTGACCGCTAAAAAATGTCATACTAATGTCTTAGAGTATGACGTCACACGAGTTTTCAAAGCACTGTATCGTCTTCATTGTTTCTTTACGTGAAAACAGAATAAATACTTGTCCATTATTTTTTAGTATTCCACAAGTATATGAGGGACTAATTAGATTTTTTTTGTTAACTACCCTATTACCATAAACAGGGGGGCATATTATATCCAAACTCGGTGGCTGCTATTAAGAAATCACTAATGGAAAAACTCAATAACACTTTACCTTACGTGGGAATGGGACCCAGAACCTCGGGCTCATCATCAGCCTATATTGTTCCCACTGCAGGGACTCAGGCCTCCTCTCTAGGAGAGGGATGGGCTATAATCCACCAGGCGGGCCCAGTGCGGGTTGGTAGATATCACATATCTTCGAATTTTTGATTCTAAGATATGCCGGTTTCCTCACGATGTTTTCCTTCACCGTTTTGAGAGCAGTGGTGATGAAATAAATTACACAAAGTAATACGCCTGCCCGGGTTCGAACCCACGACCAACTGTTCGTAAGTCGGGGCCGCAACCACTGGGCCACCACTGCTCTCGGGCTCATTATCTTCTTTTTATAAATATAATTAATCAATTCGAAGACATGTGACATCTACCAACCCGCACGGGGCCCATGGGTGGATTATAGCCCATCCTTCTCATAGAGAGGAGGCCTGAGTCCCTGCATTGCGAACATTATAGGCTGATGATGATGATGATGTACGTGTGTATATCACTGAACTCCTCCTAAACGGCTGGACTGATTTGGATGAAAGTTTCTGGGGTATGTCAATGGGTTCTTGGATGGTTTAAAAACAAAATTGGACCCGATAGGTGGCGCTGCTGTCCGGGCAGGACGACGTCTGCCAGGTCCGCTAGTTATTTTCTATAATTGTATCGCTAGCATCATATCCATAAAAACGTAAAATAGAACTACGTTCATTATATTACTAAACTAGTTCATTAACCAACTAAACAAACAATTTAACAAATTTACTCAAGTGTACGCTAATTGCACATTTTTATATGAGAACAAGGAAATATACAAGTAATACATAATTATACTAACAGCTGTTGTGGAATGTTATACCATGATAAGATTTAAGATAACTTTGTATATTCTATTAGATAAACTGTTTTGATGGTCAGTTACTTTAACTGACAAGCATATTTGAAAATATCTTCCTTATTAAGATAGTGTAAATCCATTTACAAACGTAACGACGTGTCTAAATATTTGTTTTTTTTTTATAAATTATCCTCAAGTTTGTACTCCCTGATTTTACTACGACTATTTTTATGATGCCGCTTCTAGATGGTCTTGAAGTTTTAGATTCGAATCCTAGTCCGGAAAAAATCTTGATGGATTTCACAACTGGAATTTTTCAATAGCAGAGTCGGCCAGTACTTACCGAGTCTGGATTTGTGCCAGGTTAATGGCAAAAGGGTCGCCCCTATACACTTAAAAACGACTGACGAAATGTGGGTGAACCTATCATAAGCCACACTCTGTCTTACCCTTCGGGGACAACGGCCTGATGTTATATTTGTATATATGTTTTTATAAGTTACTAGTTACCCGCCCCGGCTTCGCCCGGGTGCAAAAAAGTTTATTTTTATTTTTTTAAACCTTCCTCTTGAAACACTCTATCTATTAAAAAAGCCCGCCTCAAAATCCGTTGCGTAGTTTTGAGGATCTAAGCATGCATAGGGACAGACAGCAAGAAGCGACTTTGTTTTATACTGTGTAGTGATGATCAAACCACAGTTGCGTCAACAATCTCAAATGTAGCTAAAGACGTCAGAACCAAAACCACACTTTGCCTTGTTTAGTTCTGAATCGAAGCTGAACACTGAAACTATTACTCTGCCACCGTTCTTACCTCGCTATACTTAATATCTACCCCAGACGAAAGCTGAAAATAATTAACGATCGGTAAATTAAATTATGTTTACTGTCTCAAGCTATCCGATCAATAATATTGAGTATATTTCATTTCGCTATTTAATTAACCGTCTGGGGAGTCTAGGGGAGTCTAAGGGCTTCAGAGGTTTCATATTTCTGTAAGATCGATTCATTGACATCTCCTTTAATTGGATAATAAGCTACAATCGTGACTCATTTCAATTTAAACTCCAGCATATTTCGATTTATGCCCTGCATAAAGATATCAATACTATAGTTAAACTATTAGACTATCATAATTATAATTTTAGAATGAGAATACTATTGAATATTTCTCGTGAGATAAATGATATTGACACTCACAGATACGTGTACAATTGACTAATTGTCTTTACTCTGTGTTAAATAAACAGTGATATAACTTACGAATCGTGAATCATAATACCTATCAGATCATAAATGTCTTTGAATGGACATTGGCCTCTTCTTAATGTACTGTAGACTATTTTAAGATATTATGTAGCCAAAGTAATCATGTTAGATAAATATAACCTAATACCTACTTAAATATTGTAGCTCAGGGTATCAAAAAAAGCAAAGCAGTAAAGCAAGCTCATTATTTGAGCGATAAGCGTTATCCGATTGCGAAGTTTACCGTACTACTCAGTGCAGTTTTTCATTGTGGGGTTAGATAAGCAGCCGCTCCCTATAAAATCAGTTGTTCAGCTGCGTCCGGTTAGACTGGTAGCCGACCCTGACATAGTAAGAAAAGGTTAGACAGATAAGGACCTGTATTGCAGTTTCATAACCATAAGCCTATAATGTTTCCACTGCAGGGACTCAGGCTTCCTCTCTAGGAGAGGGATGGGCTATGATCTACCACGCAGGCCCAATGCGGATTGATAGATGGCACATGTCTTCGATTTTTTTTGGTTCTAATACATAAACAAATATATAAAAAAACGATATTAAACTTTTTAAATTGAATTATAATTATTCACCAATTTGCACTAACAGTACTTATAAATCACTGATATATGTTTTTAGATAATCTAACTGACGAACTATACAGATTTTTTTTTGACAGGAAATATCCCTATTGAGAACCTCTTCCTTTTTCGGAAGTCGGTTAAAAAATAAGGTATTACTGTTGTACTGCAATTGTATATCTTTTGACGTTATCTTTTATTGGCGGAGACACATACACGTGTGCTCATATCAGGCTGTTTCTGGCGAAATCACGTTACCAAACAATATAATAATACATACTCGCATCCCAATTTATCTACCTGAACACGCACGTTTCGTATAAAATATTTATTATGCAAAGATGTTATTTCCATGTCAGGTACCTAAACGTTATGTTCATAATTATGTTTTAAATCCCAAGTAATAGGGGGCGAGCCGATTGCCATTAACCGGGCACAAATCCCGACTCGGTGGCTGCTACTGAGAATATTCTGTGATTCTGGAATTCCGGGAAAATACTTTGCCCAGGAATCGAACTCAGGGGCTCATGCTCGCAGTCGCGCTTGCGGACCACAGAGACACGCGTAACTAATACGTCTTTTTATGTTTTCGGAAGTAGAACATAAACGTGATAATAAATTAGGGTAGGTAGTTAAAAAAAAAATTATTAGTCCGTCATATAGACTAGGTACCACAAAATATTGGACACGTATTTTTTCTTTTTTCACGTAAATAAACAATCAAAATCAAAATCATTTATTTCAAGTTGGCCAGTTACAGGCTCTTTTGAATAGTCGAACAAATACTAAATTTTAATAAGCTAATAAACTAAGCTACAGTCCCACTCACAAGGCATAATAACTGTCAGTGTACTGTAGTTGCCGATTCCAAAGCGTTGGTCTCATGAGAAGAATGGCAAGAAACTTCATGGACACTCTTTTAAATCATATTATTGTTACAAAACTTTGGTTACATCATTCATATCGAGATTGGTATATTATCATGTGAGAACGATGTTGCAAGTTGTGCACGATAAGTGTCGACAGTAAAGTCAAAACGACGATTTAAAAATAATATAATAATTCAAACAAGCCGTGGCAACTAAGAGGTGACCAGTCACAACTGACAGCACCCGTTCACGAGCATGACGCATGGATCAGCCACCATTCCACTCAACCATTTTAAAGGGAACGAAATGACCCGACACACCCGCCACCATCAGCGAGACATTTAAGTGAGCATGACACACTCTTAATCGCCAGGGCATATCCAAGTCAAATAAAAAATAGAAAAATAAATGTAGGTTTCCACAGAATGACAGCTTTCTAGTACATAGTACTCACACAATATGCGCTATGCGACTATATAATACTAAAGAGATTGAATTTATACATTGCAAAGATAGTTGTACAATCTTCTTCTTCTTTCTTCTTCCTATTAAATGCTATTCATTTAAGCGTCCTGTCCTTGTGGAGCAGGACCGGCATTGAGCCAAGCATTTTTATCAGCGATATAATCGTCTAACTTGTAATATGCTTGCTTGCATAGTGTGCGTTTGATACATGTTTTAAATTTCGTCTCATTCAGTTCAAGAATGCTTTGTGGAATTTTGTTATAGCATCTCAAACAGTACCCCATGAAAGATGAGTCTACCTTAGCGAGTCTGAAGCCTGGCTGCACTAACTGGTCCCTATTCCTAGTAATATAATTGTGTCTGTCACCTCTTTTACTAAAAAGATGCAGATTTTTTCTCACATACATTATGTTTTCGTAGATGTACTGACAATGCACCGTCATAATGTTAATGTTCTTAAATAGTTCTCTCAGAGAATCGCGCCTACGAAGACCATATATTGCTCTGATGGCTCGTTTTTGCAGAATAAAAATAGATTCAATGTCTGCAGCTCGTCCCCATAACAAAATGCCATAAGACATTAGGCTATGAAAGTAACTAAAATAGACCAGCCTAGCGGTATCTACATCAGTAAACTGACGAATTTTTCTAATGGCATATGCTGCTGAACTTAGCCGCCCTGCAAGAGATGTTAAATGAGCACCCCATTGTAGCCGTGAATCAAGCGTAATCCCCAAGAAAACCGTTTCATCTACGAATTCTAGTTTCTCGTTATTTAATAGAATATCACAATCACTACTTTTAACATTCGGTAAAGCAAATCTTATGCATTTTGTCTTTTTTTCATTTAATACTAAATTGTTTGCTGTGAACCAATTATGAATCTGAAGTAGGGCTTTATTCACATCATCTAGCTTTTGAGCCCGTCTATTTATCTTAAAAATTAGGGAAGTGTCATCAGCAAATAACACCATATTCTGAGGTTGGTTTTTCAATAAATAGGGTAGATCATTCAATGATGTCGATACAGTGCTTTGAAAACTCGTGTGACGTCATTCTCTAAGACATTAGTATGACATTTTTAAGCGGTCGGTGACGGCATCATCCCCCACTCAAATCTTTGACGCGTTTTATCTTCGTCAATTTTTATTGATTTGATAAAACAAAAAATACGTATTCAATATTTTTCGATAATCTAACAGACGGACTAATTAGAATCACATTTTTTTAAGTCAGTAAACATCCCTATTGGCAAACATAAATTTGGTTAGAATATTAGGTTCACCGCTGCCTATGACCCTTCAAGGATTACATACACGATGTTATGTTTATGTATACTTACGAGCTAAAACAGTAACTGAAGTCTAAATATAGAAAAAGTTTACTACTTAATACTGAGTGAAGAGGTAATTAATTCGCTAGCAGTGATAAGAATGATAATAAATGCAATGAAATATTGCACTCTTAGCGTAGGTCAGTGATCGCCAGTCTTGTCAGTTAAAACAGAACTAACTGACTTAATTCACCCCTGGAATACGTTTATGTTAATGAGTTAAGGTTCCCAACTGGTCTATAATAAAATTAGTGAGTCAATGAATTTTTAATGTGCCGCTGAACTGGAGAACTTTGTTTGAAAAGTTTCTGAAATAAGTTGAATGAACGATCAACATCTACACCAGCCAATAAACGGCCATTGTTTAACATAAATCGTAATAGAACACGGCAGTAAACAGTAATAATAGTAAAAACTATTTAAGAAACTGTATTCACGATTTAGTTGATTCATAATAGAGAAATTGTTATCTGTATTCCAATAGAAAACCGAAAGATGAAAGACTTAAAAAGAAACTTTATAGTGAAAACTATACTGACAACAATCTTCCTCTTCCAGGTTCGAAACGCAACAGCTGTGTTCATAATGAACCTGTCATGCTCCGACCTACTCTTCTGCTGCTTCAACCTGCCACTCGCCGCCTCCACCTTCTGGAGACGGTCCTGGGCTCATGGCAGGATCCTCTGCCGCATGTTCCCTCTCGCCAGATACGCATTGGTCGCAGTCTCTCTGTTCACAGTCCTGGCTATCACCATCAACAGATATGTCATGATCTCCCATCCAAGACTATACCCGAAGTGAGTATAATTATTCTAATTATACATTTGACATAACAATATTTAACGACGTCATTGATATTTAAAGAGGAAATCTTGGCTCATGTTTTTGTATTATCGTCTCGTACTAGGAACATTAATTAACTCTTCCGCGCTTGTTAATTGTTTTGATAACAGGAATTTGACGGGAATGTTTTGTCAACAGGTTGTACCGACGTCAGTATTTAGCAGTAATGGTGGCAAGTACCTGGGTCTTCTCGTTCGGTGCTTTAATAGCAACGTGGATGGAGAAATGGGGCAGATTCGGCTTGGATCCCACGATAGGTTCCTGTTCAATACTTCCCGATAAAAATGGTCGATCACCGAAGGAATTTCTTTTCGTGGGCGCCTTTATGCTACCCTGTCTAGCCATAGCTATATGCTACGCTCGGATATTTTGCATAGTACGAGAAGCCGCACGAAAGTCCCGTGCTCCAGCCCGGGGAAGATTAAGGCCAGGTTTAGAAGACTCCGCAGTTGGATCAGCGTCAACGGCTCTGGAACGTTCCCCTGGTCCTGGTGAAAATGGCATTAATAACCACGTAGCTCCGCCTAGAAGGGCGCTTCTAGCGCCACCTGCATTGCACTGTCCTCCAACTCCAAATCCTGAACGCTCGTCGTCTTCAGGTGTCGATACATTAGACGGGCACGATGAGGAGTGCGCTCTTGACGCTAAACCTAGAACACCGAGTGGCGGAGAAACTGCTAAGCGTCTTCGACAAGCAGCCGTTGCGCTGAAACGATCGCCAGCCTCCGTGAGACCACCGCGTCTCACGCCAAAAGACAGAAAACTACTAAAGATGATCATGGCAATTATGTTATCATTTTGGGTGTGTTACTTACCAATAACTTTGACGAAGATATTTCGTGAATTCACGTCGCATCCAGCGGCAAATATAGCGGGGTATATACTGATATACCTAACGACGTGTATTAACCCTATCATATACGTGGTGATGTCGTCGGAGTACCGGCAGGCGTACAAGAACCTGCTGATGTGTCGCCGTTGGGCGTGACGCTCGCCCGGCGATGGCGCCTCGGAGAAGCGCCCGCCGTGACTAGTCGTAAACCGCTGGACAGCCTGAATAACTGCAAATAATGGACACTCAAGTACATGTGTGTAAAAGATAAGTGATCATAAACTTGTGTTATACTGTAGTGACACCAGGAGCGTTAAAGTTATTTGTGGATACGAAAAGGACGTTCAGTTACGTAGACAATTTTGTAATCGCGAACCGTCCGTGATTGTGTTTAAGTTGGGAAGGAAGCAATTAGAATGTTTTATACTGAAGTAAGAAATTTAAATAAGATGTAAAGTTATCTTATCTATTAAGTAATCTCGTAAAATGATACTCAACAACGGCCAGCAGGATGCCAACAATGAAACATCCTATGGTCGTATTATTCATCTCATTCGGTGTTTTAGTGATTATCATTAAAAATTATGTGGATGAATCATTGTTCATATCTATATGTATATGACAAATTAAAAACACTGTAAAGTATTACGTCCTGAACTTAGTAATAAGCCAACAAATATGAATAAAGTTGTAAGCAATATTAAAGTAAAGAGGACGCAGGTTATGGCAAACCGCGGTCTGGAGTGTTATCAATCCCGGGCGTACCCATGACAGTTAAATTGACTCATTAAGGAAAATAAAATAAACAAAACTTTGTAACAATTTAGTCTCCGTATTCATTTGTAGTGGAATGTTTGCCTTTGAGTGACGTGTATTGATTTGTGTTTGAAAATGAGTAGTTCTTCGATGTGGGATCATGCAAGCAATGAGAATGCATCTAGGATACCTGGCGTGTCCTTATATGCGACTGATGAGGACCTGGCGGCTGTGAAGTTATTCGACGGCTATGACCAGCCGCTGCTGCGGTTTGCGTACATCAGCTGTATGCTGTTCATGCTCATCGGCATCCCTGGCAACCTTATCACCATCGTCGCGCTGTCAAGATGTAGAAAGGTGAGTTCAACTCTTATATCTTCTCTTTTAAGCACGTATTTCTAGAAATTGCAAGAAATTAACTAGAAATTAACAAGACGCTTTGTAAAGGATACATTAAAATTTTCAGTATCTGACTATACACCTTTGCATAATGCCACGTCTAATTATGAATACTGGCAATATTCAAGATGGCGGAATGTGCAAATAAAATATTTTAATGTCATTTTGGCAAAGACATTTGAAATCGGTTTCTCATATTCATTTACTCCCGTAACTTGTCTTTTCTTTTAATGGATTTTATCGTAGGAATGGTTATACCAAGGTAACACAGATTTCTACTACTTAAAGCGATCAACAGTATTTATCAGTACACCTTTATAACCCATACCCATATGAATATTCTGTTTTGTTACGATAAGTATATCGCCGCTAGGTACATTATACCTCAATGCCGCCATCTTTGTTTTTAAAGAGTGATTTGTCTGACAGTCTTGACTCAACTCTGCACAAAGCTTTATGACGTACTCACCTACGTCAGTTAAGAGCATAATTAAGTACCTCACAGAAAGCTAGTGTTATTTTTCTATTCTATAAAGGTAAATGGAATTCCCACGTTTGAATCAAAACGATATTTTTCCTCGTGTTATTCTTCGCTTGGGCAACAATAGGTGTAAGTACCTACAGGAAAACTTCACTGTTTTAATTGGTTCAATAAAGGAATGCAACAGCAAGATCTCATATGTTATTTTTTTAAAATTAAAATATATTGCTACAATTTTTTTTTAATTATTATTATTATTTATTTGACGTAATTAATGGTTGCTGCATAGTGGCTTTATCTGCGAATTCAATACCTACCTACTTTTCTACACCAATATTATGGAGAGGAAAGATTTGTTTATTTGTAATGAATAAACTCAAAAACTACTGGACTAATTTAAAAAAACTTTCACCATTTGAATGCTACATTCTCCCCGAGTAATACCTATAAGGTTTACAAGTTCATAACAAATTAAAAAAATAAAACCGCGCCAAGTTGGCACGGGCTTAATTCAATCATGAACATGTTGATGTCCTTTAAACTCAGTATTTGTAATATTATATTAGGATCCATACTTAAAGTATGATAGCCGTTAACAAGTAAAGTTATCAAGAACTCTGCCTAAGTCCATTCTTAAAAATATTTCTAACTTTTTGTTTATCAATACATAAGTTAGGTAAACAGTGATAAACAACGAGAAGAAATAGAGACAAATAAAACTTTATAACATGTTAGTGTTGAAGTAAAGTACAGGTAAAACCAAAGAAAAGTAACTGAATTACACAACACACTCGCACACACACTGAGCAAGAATGGTAGCTGTCAGTTGTCACGTACTAATTTCATACACCTGACCAACGCACACCATAATTATGATGTACTAAGAATACCTAATTCTAGCACCTACGTAGGTACCTAATTAATGTATTTCCTTTGCGAAAATAGCAATGATGCCTAATAATGCTATCGAAACTAAACACTAACTGCTACGCAAAACCGTGTTTGTAAATATTTATGGTGAAAGATTACAATGTAACGATTCTGGATTGGTAATTGAGACGTACACCTACATCGTATACGAATCCCCACTAATAATTTGAGGGTAATACACAGCTATTATATAATTAGCAATGAAAGGGATCGCTTCCGGTGATCTTACACTCAAAGCACCCACAAGATAGCCCGGTTAAACAAAAACCAGCCTAATAAGTTTAACGGCGATATGACATTTATAGAAAAATTGTGTCTCTTCCACTTCGTCTGAAACTTTGGGCAATGTGTGTACATTGCAGTAAATACCAAATGTATGACTTTTCCACCACTTCACCTGTTTATGTAAATTTTAGGTAAACTCGTAAAGGAAAAAATATGGAAAATACAGCTTTTGTTTTCATCAATGAATACATACCAGTAATTTATATAACATCTAGTCTCACTCTGATCTCAACCTAACCTAACCAAACTCATGACTTTTGCTGCAGAGGCGCCATTGAGACCCCAGCCGTTAGGTGAGGGTCTTAAAAAAGTCGAGGACGGTAATCATCAATTGACACGTGTATCATACGACGTTTTTCAACACACTTGTGAAGAAAATAACACAAAATAATAATTTTCAACAGTGGAAACGAGTTGTGAATTTTTTTTCGCAATGGCGGGAAAAATTATTCAGTTGTCCTACTGCTGCTGTTGTTGTTGTGCTCATCTAACAATGGCGATTGGCCACAGACTAAAATAATGTGGTTCTTTTTTTTGGCTTTTCGCGGATAGCATTTTAGAGCCACAAAAAAAAATGGGGAATTTAAAGTTTTTTTTTATTACAGAGAAAACAAAATTCAACCAATAAAAAAAACTATAACACACTTGTGAGTAATAGCAATGAAAAAGTCTCGGTTTGATTACAGGTGTCATTATATGCCTAATTGCGGTAAAATTAGAGCCATTTTATGAGCAAGTGTGTTGAAAAATATATAAACCTTCCAAAACTGCATCTCAATCTAGTTTTAAGGGACGAAGCGCTGAAATCGACTGCCATAAAAAGTGACATTGTAATAATTATTTTAGACTAGTATCTGCCCGCGGCATAGGTAACCAACTCAGACCCCAACTACTTATCACAGCTGGATCGCATTCGGACAAATCACACTATCACACTAATATTATAAAGGCGAAAGTTTGTGAGTGTGTGAGTGTGCATGTTTGTTACTTCTTCATACAAAAACTACTGAACGGATTTGGATAAAATTTAGTCCACAGACAATTTATCACCTGGATTAACACAAAGGATAGTTTTTATCCCGATTTTATCTTCCCGTGGGATAATTTTCGAGTTGTAGCGTGCTAGTAACTTATCTTTTGTAAATATAAGTAGATCAAGATCATTTATACTAGGTAGAATCATGTCGTTAAGAAAGTTTTGAATATGAATGCGGATGGAGAAACTATGAATAGACTGTATGCAAAATGAGATGCCCGAAAAAGGGTGACTCCTGAGTTAACGACTAATAGAGTACAATGGTACAAGAACATATACTTCGCCAACCCATAAATAAATCGGGAAAAGAGCAGGAGTATGACGATATACTAGAAAACCCGATATCAAGTAGGTATGGACGATATTGGTGAACAATAATATAAACATCGTCATTTCACGCGGTTGTGTGGTTTTAGTCTGTTTGCGTTCATATTGCATTTTTACCTTCTGGGATCAATGTACGTTGAACAATTAGTAATAGCTCCATATTTAGGTATTGATAAATTATTAATTGATAACCCACATAATAATTATATATACCTACAAGATGGAAGGGACTTCGACGCACTTACGGTAGAAGTAAAATAATTGTGTACCCGGTTAAAATAGAGCACTTGATTTAGATCTTTATTAAATTAGCGATCATAAACTCAGTCCAAGAAAAAGAATAGGGATGTTTACTGACTTAAAAAAATATGATTCTAATTAGTCCTTCTGTAAGATTATCGAAAAATATTGTTGTTATCAAATCAATAAAAATTTACGAAGATAAAACGTGTCCAAGATTTGAGTGGTATGATGTGATTTCACTTACCAGTAAAGAATGTTATATACTAATGTCTTAGAAAATGACGTCTCACGAGTTTTCAAAGCACTGTATCGTCTTCATTGTTTGTTTACGTGAAAAAAGAATAAATACGTGTCCAATATTTTTTAGAAATCTATCTGACGGACTAATTAGATTTTTTTTGTAACTACCCTACTGGTCTGAGATTATTAAATAGTCGGAATTATGTATTGTAGGTACAATATACGTGGTTACCGTTTGTGCGTCAATGTCTCTTCCACCCTGTATATTGTTTGTTGTATGACCAATTATTGACCATATAAATTGACGTCATTTCATTCCGCTTAGGATCAATGCGTAGGTATATTCTTATGAAATACCTACCTTTGTAAATAATTAATTTAGTAATTATTTTATTGTTGAGAGACCACAGAGTAAGGTCACTGTCACTAAGTATTAATATTAATCAATTTAATTAATCAATTTAATTAATTACAAATCTTTTATTACATAATATAATCGACTTTTGATTGAACATTAATAATAATAATTGAACATTGAACATAATTTTATCATCATCATCAATTATCGCTTCTCACAAGATGGTGCACTAAAGACCCAAAATCATCTGGTATTAGGTCTAAGTTTCAGCAGTTACCATTTGCATTTTTCTTCTTATTTTTTGGTCAGCATGTATGATATTTTTTAAACTAGGTTGTTAAGTTTGCAGGATTTTTTAAACGATGGCAATATCAACCTTGAGGGCATCATTATAAGAATGACGTTTTGAACCCTTGCCACCATCTTTCACTAGGTACCTACACTTACAACAACCTTCTAAACCAATATCTCCATCTTTTACAGGTTCGTAACGCGACCGCAATCTTCATCATCAACCTGTCCTGCTCCGACCTTCTGTTCTGCTGCTTCATCCTGCCTCTAGCTGCCTCCACCTTCTACAACAGGTCCTGGGCTCACGGCAAGATCCTGTGCTTCATGTTCCCTCTCGCCAGATACGCGCTGGTCGCCGTATCACTGTTCACAGTCCTGGCCATCACTATAAACAGATATGTCATGATATCGCATCCAAGACTTTATCCAAAGTGAGTATTGTGATAGTGAAGCATATCATCCACACTTTTTGTTCTCTCCTATGCCAGCCACTGCTGTGACCAAACTTGTGATGTGTGAAGAGAATGAACAGAAATAGAGCGGAATATTCAGAGACACTTTCGAATGATGAGTATTGGGTCCGGGTGGCTACTTAGTATACACTAACTAGCCTGCTGAGTCACTAGGCTGTATTATGGTGATGTGTGTGTAATGGTGATGAAAAATGTACGGAAAACTATTATGAATGCTTTTATTTCCTTGTAATTCATACTATTATGAATGCTTTAATTTTTTTGTAGGGCACTCAAAAATAACCAAAGATAGAGATCCTTTGGAACTAACAGCAATAGGTATTTATAAATCATTCCATTAGATTAAGTACATTTTTTTTTGTTTACTGCCCTATGGTAGTTAACAACAATCAAACAACAACAACAACAATAATCTTATAAGTCCGTCAGATAGATTTTAAAAAAATTATGGACACGTGTTTTTTTCTTATTTCACGTAAGCAAACAATGAAGACGATAAAGTGCCTTGAAAACTCGTGTGACCTCAAATTCTAAGACATTAGTATGACATTTATTTACCGGTGAGTGACGTCACAAACCCCCACTCAAATCTTTGACACGTTTTATCTTCGTCTATTTTTATTGATTTGATAAAACAAAAACTATATCCAATATTTTTCGAAAATCTAACTGACGGACTAATTACAATCATATTTTTTTGTCACAGTAAACATCCCCATTGTTTGAATGGATAAGTATGGTATGTGTATAAAACCTTACTTCCCCACAAATAACAATTATGAGTTATTTACTAACGAAATATTATTAAATGTTTTTTTTTATTTGTCAACAGATTATACACTACCAGGAACATATGCGTCATGATGATAGGTCTCTGGATGTTCCCTTTCGGAGCATTGTTACCGACATGCCTCGGGGTTTGGGGCGAGTTTGGCTTGGACCCCGTAACCGGTTCCTGCACCATCGTCCCTGATGACAACGGTTATACCCCGAAGCAATTCCTCTTCGTCATCGCCTTTCTACTGCCAAGCGCTGCGATCATTTTGTGCTACGCCCGTATTCTATGGATAGTCAGGAAAACAGCAAAAAAATCCCACAACAATCCGATCCAAATGAAATCTCTGAGCATGAGTACGACGACAATAGCAACAACAAGAATAGTGGATTTGGACAAGCGTCCTTCTAGGAATACAGTGCCTACTTTCCCTATGAGTTGCTTTATGCACACGGGCGCTGAATTATCATCGTCCACAGATAGTACCCCGTCTGATAATGAAAGACAGTCCACAACTCCTGAAGTAAAAGAGCGATCACTGGGCGATGAAAATAAAAACTTCCGCCGCAGTTTCATAGCCACAATGAGGTGGACCACAGCACCAATGAAGCCGCGTCTTCCTACGAAAAAAGATAAGAAGCTACTGACGATGATAGTGGCTATCATGGTCTCTTTCTGCGTTTGCCACCTGCCAATCACGTTGATGAAGACAATTTTCTTTGAGAAAACGACGCACTCAATCGCAAACGTGTTTGGGTACGTACTGATATATTTCACGACGTGTGCAAACCCGGTAATTTATGTTGTGATGTCTAATGAATACAGACAAGCGTACAAAAATTTGTTTAAAAAAATATGGAAACGGTGAAAAGGTTTGGATTATTTATTGGTGTTAATACTCAATCAAAAATATGTACAGACTAGCACATTCAGATACTACAAACAATTTTTTTCTAAAAATTATCAACTTTATCGATTAACCTATACCTTTATCGGTTAAAGGTTGATTGGGAATATTTCACTATTCTGGTAGCTTGATGTGCTGGCGTATTACTGAACCTAGATTTTGTCGAAGCGATGACTGTTAGTTTGTGAGTCAGCTATGACTGGTTTATGGCAGAGTAAAGTTATTAAACATTTCAATGTGGTAGGTACAATATGACAACATTCTACGTGATGTTTCTAAGTTACTAAATAGTTTTTACCTTTTTTAAGTTACGTAAGGTTACAATAGAAACCCCTCTCTATTTAAATAATAATTGGAGATATTTTCTTCTATCTACCTAATCCTAAACCCATGTTATTTGGAAATTAATTGTTCCAAACTATTACATTCCGATTTAAAACAATTGCTATGAGAATAACATTCAGCTGTCAATGACGAGCCTATGCTTGATTATGTGTCATTTATATGTACATACTTATTCATTAAGCTTTAGCAATAATGTATAACAAAAAAAACCTAAAATAATTTTAGAAAGCAATCGACATACTCAGTATATTACTATAGCGACATCTATTTAAATTTAAAACTACGAAATAAAATATATTACTGTAATACAATTTTCGCAGTTATTGTCAAATACAATGGTTCTCGGTATAATGATTCTGCTGAAAATATTTTTGAAGAATAACTAATCGAATTAAATATTCAATACTGTATTTTAACAAGTAATTATGAATTTTACCAATATATGCTTATTGAAATGTATACCAAATTCATTTTAAAAACGAACTGACGCTTGTTACCTCTACGTATTTTATAAAAATTGATGACATTACAATCAAAACCTATACGATTACTCATTCATGTTTAAATTACGTTAAGTCAGATTTATACGGTAAACGATATATTTATAAGTATTATAATAAATCTAGACTTTTTATAAACAAATAACCGACAACTCGGGTTCTTATTTAATAAAATCGAAGACCTCTTAATTATAGGTGACGATTGTTTGCCAAGCCATAATGACGTGTTCGTGCCATAACAACGGTTTTATTCTACGTAATAATCATAGAAAATAGACCACTTATTTTTCAACTCTACTCCAAAGGAATAGAATTCAAAATGGAGTTAACAAATAAAAGGCTGATGACACAACTTCCCTATTTTTGCGGTTAACGCACGAACGGTTTGTTTGCCGAAGCAAATAATAGTCACCTAGTTGGAAAGGTATTTCGTACTAGTGTACAATATCAATGTGTGATATTATTGTAAATAAGGAGGATGTCAAAGACATAGAAATACAAAAAAAGAAGTGTCGATAACGATTAATATTGAATCGAAGACGGTGCTGTTGCGTTCGATAGAGCCTGAATATCACAGAAATAATGATGGATGCAAGTTTCTGATGGAAATAATTTAATCTTAATGAAATTCTTAGATTAAAACCTTAAATGTCCTTTGTTTTCCAACATTTTGAGAAATAAAATCTCATTAAAATATGGCAGCATTGCATAAACTTTTTATAAGTTAAGTCATTAATTAAATAATTATAAAGCTTGTAAATTACGATTCATCGCTTTGATTCAACAAATGTTAATACAAAAAATTAAAAGACGACCATTCCAAATGATTGTCGATTTTTGACGAAATATTAAAATGTTACTAGTGTTTAGAATTAAATGTTTTATATGATAGATATATTAATACTTGTGAGATAAGTCGTAACCGAAGATTTCCCAAAGATATGTTATAATTGTATAAAGGAAATTTATTTAGACAATAGGCCATTTTTACTGTATTTAATTTATTTAAAGTATAAAACATACCGTTTTATCAAATGTTTACTGTGACTTGGTGAAAATATTATTGAAACATGAAATTAATTGAGCAGAATTTCCGCTGGTTGAACGCAAAAGCTCAAGTACGTGTTTTGTTTAAATTATATTCTTTGGTAGCAACCGAATGTAGTATAAATACGTTGTCAAGTTTGACATGGGTCTGATAGGATAAAACTTTGTTACGATTTTGAATAAGAACCACAGAAAATGTAAACACTTCAATTCATCTGGTTTGTGTAAAAGCTTACCGTTAAAATTAAATTTAAAATTTATGTTTCCAAACTGTGAATGCAATTTGTAACGGTTGAGTAACTTTGTAACTCCCCGGATTCCATTGAACAGTCAATTTTTGTAAGGGCTCAGCTATGTTACCTGTCGATATAGAAAATGAAGACGTCAAACTCCGTTAGCATGCGGTGGAACCTGGCCTTATATACTAGGGGATTAACATGACGTCTTTAAGCAGTATTGTTATGATCTTATTCCAGAATGGGGGATATAGTATGTTCTTTATAGCTCCGTCTCTTTCCCACACTAGAGTTTTGAAACAATACTGCTTTGGCTTTAAGACATCATGGGAATGTCCCCGTTGGAAATGTTTTTGCAAAGAGCCGCAAGTGTTGTAGCTAAAACTGTGGTCAAATGTCCTTATTTAGAATAAGTTAGATTATTTTTTCATGTAGATACCAAACGAGTTATTTGTAAAATATAATTTTAGTATAATTCGAATAGACTTATTACGCCTATTTATTTGTTTTACGAGTTAAGTTACAAGCTGGTTGTGACAGAATCATTGGGTGATTAAATATATTTTTCTTAGAAATAAACCATTTAGGTTTATTCGAAAAGAAACATTTATTCTTTGGTCATGACAATGAATTTTGAATTTAAAACCACAAATAGGAGAAACCCTGGAACGACTTATTTAAAGTTTTTCTTTGAATACCGTACTTAATTTTTACTCCGAAAATAGTAATGACTCCAGTGATAGGAATAGGTAGTGCCTATTAGCCTAAACTTCGAAGAACAGAGACAAGAAACGGAGACTTCCTTAGGACTAAATTATTTCCGGCACATCTGTCTCGAAATTTCGAGACAACACTTAAATACATTTTAAAAAAATGTGTTTTTTGGAATAAGTAATTCGTCTATATTTATCTAAAGTTTGTCTATAAAATTCAGAAAATTTTATGGTTGTAACGACTGTGTATGTTATTATTTTATTATGATATATCTAGTCGCAAACTTTAGGTAAATATAGACGAATTACTTATTCCAAATAACATTTTTTTTAAATATATTTATGTGTTGTCTCGAAATTTCGGGACAGATGTCTCGGAAAAAAATTAGTCGTAAGGAAGTCTCCGTTTCTTGTCTCTGTTCTTCGAAGTTTAGGCAAATAGGCACTACCTATTCCTATCACTGGTAATGACTTTTCAACAACTATTCTGTCACAGCCCGACCAAGTCGAATAAAACTGTTTTAATAAATACTCTTTTGTGTTACGTATGAGAACATAAGTTGAACACCAAGACGTAGGTACCAAAGAACCAACACCAGGGGCCATAACCCTTAAGCCATTGTACTTACCAAAGATATGATTAAAAATAAATTATAAAATATTACGATATTCAATGGTTTTCTTTCACCCTACCAAATAGAATAATAAAATAAATATATATATAAATGGAGACAAACAGGAGACTGTCACCGTCTTCTTCGGCCATTTGCATTAATCTGCAGACCAAGCAGGAGCGTTGTCATTCCAGAGATAAGGTTATATTTCATATAATGCTTTATTCTTGTAAGTATTTACTCCGTCAGTGAAGTACTCCGAACCTGAAAGCATTAGTCTAGAGGCCAAGGCAATGTATCAAACATAAAAAGCGTAATAATCATAATCATAAATGTATTTTATGCAAAACTTTAATAAAAAGAACTAATACATGAACGACCCCACTTGGAGCAATCCTAAGTGAAAACAGTTTTTTTTTGTGATACGCAGATAAAAAGTGATCTAATTGACTAGAAAACCTGATTTACATCACAGAAACGATAAACTACAATTATGACGTAGTTTTAACTATGCTGGTAAATTTAGTGCCTTTATGGATCTTTATGGTCGAGAGAGAAAATAACATCACGCTTATATTTCCCGAAGGGAGAATTGTGCTATAGTAGGCATACATTTCCACGTTTTGCAAGTAATGTTTTGAGTCCCACTTAATACGGGATGAGTCAAATGCCATAAATCAGCCACAAAAGACTTCATTGTTTCTGAGAAACCTAGTAACTGTTGGCCCGAGCCGGGAATCTACCTACGAATAAGCAGAACCGCTTGCTAGCACCAGACTACAGACAGCTAGCACAGAGGAACGATTCCTGAAAATCTGGAGGTGATCCGCCGAGTTTAGAGGACGGAGAGGCATCAGTGTACCCGGCCAATAGGCCACTACATACAAGCAAAATCTAAGACATATTTTCGTAGATCGACAGGTGTATTCGTGGGATGAACGGGAATTAATATTAAATTTGTTTCCGATCGTCCCAATCATGATTTTAGAGGGACGAATGGAATATGTTCTTAGACTATGTGTACATAGTGGTCAAAATAGTAGAAAAAAATAGGGGAATATCATAAAAATATTAACAAATTAGTTTGAGAAATGGTACAGGCGTACAAAAACGATCATTTAAAGAGTTTTTAAATAAGATAACCCTACCTGCCGTTTAGGGCAGCCAAATCATGATATTTTTTTTAGTTGATTTTTATAGTCTGTTGATTTATGCAATTGCATACGTATTAGAAAAATAACGGTCAGTAAATCATAAGAAGCGTTTATTGATAATAAGGTAGATACAACACACCTAAATTATAACTAGGTTAAATCAGTTTAATCCCTTTTATCTCAACATAGTATTTAAATTATAAATAATCACAGTTTATATTTGAAATAAAAAACACAGTTACAGATGAATCAAACAGTAGAATTTCAACAATAATTAAATGTATGGAAATAATGTTTTACCAACATTATTTCTGGCTGATACCTATATACCCTTGAACACGAAGTATCTTGGTCACGGAGAGGTGTTGTCTCGACGATGGTGCGTGGAAAAGTCCTCCGCAGCGCTCTTCAAAAAATAAGCTACCATGGCGCGCCCCTCCTATTCTCCTCCGGTATGGAAATAGCAAGTGCGACAACATCCGGCCGTCCTGCTCACGCGTTCGTCCTCGAACAGCGTTTTGGTCCAATGTAGAAGCTGAAAACATAAAATAAATACTTAGTAGCCGTATTTTAACTCGGTACATATGTGACCTGCTTTAACATCTGACTGTAGATAAGGTGTTCGGACAGACAAGAGCAATGCTATTCCATCGATGGTTAACATGCTCCCTCCGTCTGTGGCTTGAACTAGATCAATGTTCGCTATTATCAATCTAGTCGTGTATCACCACTAATACTGCAACAGCGTTCACTACGGATGCCTGTTGCTTACCGATCAGAGACCGAACACCCTATAAACATCCATAATGTTTAAAGCGAATGCATTGGACAACATGAATCATAACCGCTATTCGGCGAAATATCAGTATCAACAAGTATGTAAAAATAGAAAAAATAAAAGAATAAATCTGAATAAACAATTAAGACAACAGAACAGGCTATGTTATTATTATAAAATTTACCTTATTGCCACTTTTAGTTACCTATGCATCTTCGACAACATCCGGTACTTCAGCAACGCGGATCCAGGGCTTCATATTCTCCACGCAGGCAATACCATCGTACTTTTTGGAAGATCTTTCAGCCCCCCGCAGGTCCGCCACTTGATATCTATCGTGCCCCAGGATGTTCGTCACTTGAAAGGGCCCCTTGTACAGAGGCAAGAGTTTGGTGCTTTGACCATCATTTGTGTGACTCGGAATTTTGAGTACCACCAAATCACCAACCTTATAAATAGGAGCCTCTTTTCTTTTAGAGTCGAAAGATGCCTTTTGTCGTTCAGCATTACTCTTTATATTTGCATCGACCTTATTCCTCAACGCAGTGACGTCAATAGAATGCTCGTTATTATCGTCAGCGATCGCGTCGTTATTCATTCGAATTCTAAACCCAAAAAATACCTCACTCGGCACAGCAGACGTGGTTTTATTAATTGTGCTGTTAATACCTTGCTGTATGCTAGTTATATGCTGGTCCCACTTATTATCATCAGTATCAGCACTCAAACTACGCAATGCTTCTAAAATTGTCTGATTATAGCGCTCGACTTGGCCATTTGAGCGCGGAACAGCAGTAGCAATTATATGAAGCCTAATGTTATTTTCTTTGCAATAGTTAGTGAACAATTTGGATGTAAAAGCGCTACCAGCATCACAAATTAGGCGTTTTGAACTTCCGAATACTTTAAATATTTTATTTAATTCATTAATGACCACTTTGCTTTTAGTGTTTTTTACAGCCGAAATAAAAACGAATTTGGTAAATGAGTCAACTATCACTAAGATGTAACTATTTTGCTGCGAAGTTTTAACAAATGGACCAAGGTGATCAACGTGAAGTGTGTGGAATGGTCTAGCAAATTTTGGAATTGGGTACAACTTGCCTGGTTTCTTACCGTGAACATGCTTGTGATATATGCAATTCAAGCAATTTTTAATATATTTCGAAACGGTTTTCTTTAAGCGAGGGAACCAATATTTCGACTTAATTCGTTCAATAGTTTTGTCTAACGCGAAATGACCTACATCATCATGGTTGGCACGAATTACATACCAAATACATTTCTTTGGTACTAACCAACGCCTGCCATATTCAGTTCTACGATATACTTTGTTTCCTAACAATTCGTATTCGTTAAATACACTTTTATTAGTATCGGCCTCACCTGACTGTAATATGTCCTTAATACTACATATACTGGGGTCTTGCAATTGAACCGCTAGTAACCAATCGCCTTCAGTAATTGTGTTTATACTTTCTACATCAATTACAGTATTGATATTAGGAATAGGGTTTCTACTTAACGCGTCAACGTGTTGCATCTGTGACCCGGCCCTGTGAACTACTTCGAATGTAAAATCCTGTGTATATAATACCCATCTACTTATTCGTGGAATTATTTCCTTTTTACTTAAGGCATATCGTACTGCATTGCAATCAGTTGTAATTATAAAACTCGTCCCCAATAAATAATGCCTAAATTTTTGTAAAGCGGAAACAATTGCTAGAAGCTCCAATTCGAAGGAATGGTATTTCTTCTCATCATTACTTGTTTGACGACTATAAAAATAAACCGGTTTTTCACCATTATTAGTCAGCTGTGTCAGAATACATCCTATACCATCACGACTAGCGTCCGTATACAAATTAATGGGTAGTTTGGGGTCGAATACGCAGAGTACCGCATTTTTAATCAACGCATCTTTCACCTGTGCTACAGCCTGATCTTGTTGGGGCCCCCATTGCCAAATTGCATCCTTTTTTAATAGACTAGTCAATGGTTTGCAGAGAAGCGCACAATTCTTAATGAATTTTCTAAAGTAATTAATTATACCTAAAAATTGTCTTAGTTGATGAACTGACTTCGGAATTGGGTATTTTGAAATAGCATCTAGCTTGCGGGAACTCGGAGTGATGCCTTCTTCGGAAATATCATAGCCTAAAAACGTAATTTGATCTTTAAAAAAGGAGCATTTATCTAAATTGATGGTTAACCCATTTTTTACAAAAATGTCTAATACTTCTTCTAAGCAAACCATATTTTCTTCTATAGTTTTCGTCGCGATAAGGGTGTCATCCATGTAACATATTACCCTTCCAAAACGTAGATTGCCCAAAACTGTATTCATTAGTCTTTGGAAAACAGCTGGCCCATTACATACACCAAAAGGCATCCTCAAAAATTCAAAATGGCCATCACTTGTTATGAACGCAGTTTTGTGCACATCTTCAGATTTTATGCTTATATGATGATAGCCACTTTTAAGGTCCAAAGAAGTAAAGAATTTACATCCCTGCAATCTGTCAATGAGGTCCTCTATCATGGGCATTGGGTATTTCTCCTTAACAGTGATTTTATTTAGCTGCCTATAATCTACGCATAACCTTTTAGCCCCAGATGCTTTGTCAACCAAAAGAGCTGGGCTAGCATATGCAGATCTACTGTTTTGAATAATTCCATTTTTTAATAGATCATCTACCAATTCACGCGTGAAAGCTCTTTCCGACTCAGACATCCTATACGGTCGTTGGTAAATAGGTTTATTAGATGTTAGTTGTATCTCTAATTCGACACACGAAGTTTTTCCTAAATTCGATAAATCTTGGGCAAAGGATTGAGGGTATTTTAGTAATATATTATGTAATGCTACTTCGTATTCACGTGTTACGTTATAAGTAACCTTAATACTGCACACATTCAATGCTCGAGCCGATTGAAAAGTTAAAGTTTCTCCGACACGAACATACATTATATTTTTATCTTCAGTAAAATTTCTCCCTATCAAAATGTCACAGCTAGATAGAGTATCAATGACGTATAATATAATAATTAATTCTACAGAATCGACTCTAAGTTTAACTGAGACAGCCTTAGTTACTGTAGCGGATAAATCATTTGTAAACCCCACTAAATTAATAGGATTATTCAACCGGAAAGGTTGCAACTTAAATTGGTTTACGAACGCAGATGTAATTAAGGAGCAGTCGCTGCCCATATCAAAAAATGCACTACATTCCTGGTTGTTTATTAGAACCGGTTTGTAAAACTTTTGTTTCATTTTTGGATCAGAAATCATTTTCACTTCAACATTTTTCTCGACCTTCGACTTTGATTTGGCGTGACAGGCTGCCTCTAGATGCCCTAGCTTTTTGCAGAAAGTACACCTCACATCGTCTTTGACAGTACAATTATTTCTTCTGTGACCTACTTCTCCACATCGGTAGCAAGTATGGTTTGGCACACTATTATTATTGGCAGAAGGTTCAACTTTGATGTCAGATTTACCTATAGTATTTTGGTACCCAGGTTGTGGTCGAGAAGAATGTTTCGGTGGCAATGCGTTTCTAGAAGGTAGTTCATTAACCGCAGGTAACTGGATTTTGCCGTGTAAAAACGAGGCTAAATCGTCACAATATCTAAAATTGCCTGCTTCGGCAGCTACACTTATGTTTTTATCACCTATTGAACCTACTATTATGGATATTATATCTCGATCACGAAAACCTAATTGCAAGCGATCTATTTTCGACTTTTGTTTAAAAAAGAAATCGTATAAAGACTGATTTGCTGAGGGTTTCGTATCAATTAGTTCTTTAAGAGATCTGAACATATCACTTCTTACTTGAAAGGTATCTGACATTGTTTCGCGCCATTGCTTCCACTTCCACGTAGTCCACCTGGTTTCATTTTTTTGCAAAGCGTCTAGCCAAGTTTTCGCGGTATTACGTAATTTTTGAAGCGCCTGATACTTAATCACATTATCGGACCATCCAAACGCTCGAGAATTTGCCTCAACAACATTAATCCACATATCTACATTGTCTACAAGTGGGTCGAATTCGGGAATCACTGACGATAATAAAACATTCTGACTCACGGTTTGCGAATTCTTATGGCGGCGTCGCTTCTTGCGCCTCCGTTCATTAGCACTGCTGCTGCTGCTGCTACTCGAACTGGAGGTCGACGTACTTGAATTTGTCGATGGCTCCCTTCTTGATCTTCGTTTGCGGCTGCGCGGCATGTTTGTGAGCGATGTAGGTACAGTTGTCACTTCTGATATTAGAAAAATAACGGTCAGTAAATCATAAGAAGCGTTTATTGATAATAAGGTAGATACAACACACCTAAATTATAACTAGGTTAAATCAGTTTAATCCCTTTTATCTCAACATAGTATTTAAATTATAAATAATCACAGTTTATATTTGAAATAAAAAACACAGTTACAGATGAATCAAACAGTAGAATTTCAACAATAATTAAATGTATGGAAATAATGTTTTACCAACATTATTTCTGGCTGATACCTATATACCCTTGAACACGAAGTATCTTGGTCACGGAGAGGTGTTGTCTCGACGATGGTGCGTGGAAAAGTCCTCCGCAGCGCTCTTCAAAAAATAAGCTACCATGGCGCGCCCCTCCTATTCTCCTCCGGTATGGAAATAGCAAGTGCGACAACATACGTGCATTTTTATTATTTTAAAAAAGCAAGGACAAGAAGGAGATGAGTAAAAAGGATAGTGAAGTCCTACAAACTACCAGGAGAACAGAAACATTATGAGGTATTGGAAATTTAAATCTTAAAATCAAACCTTTCTAATACTATGTAGTTTTTTTTTGTTGGTGATGAGAAACAAGGATAGTAAAGTCTAACCAAATACCACATATAAATTTGATTATGAGATTCCTATTTCCAATAATACAATACCTCCTATATATTTCTGGCCTCCTGGTACTTTGTGAGACTTCACTGTCCTAACTCCTAACTGTAAATTTAATGACTGATTTTTATTTTAAAATTAGTTTTTTTTGTAATATTAAAACAACCAGTCTGAAATTATTTGGTGGGACCAAGAAGACTGAAAAATAATTAATGTATTATTGCTGTTCGTCCCATCAACGAAATTAGTGGGACGATTGGGGAAAAAACAACGAATTCCCGTTCGTCCCACGACGGGGACGAAGTCAGTGAGAAAAACGGGAATACACCGATCCACAGATATCTGCGGGACAAAAATGTGGGTGTAAAAAATGCCTCACCCTTACACGGTTCAGGTACAGTGACACCATATTTTAAGTCATCTTTTCGGTTCAAGCCTAGGGTCCACGGTGCAGTTTTTAAACCGCACGAAGTGTTAACCGGCCCTTAGTGCCTACGGTATACAACGGACACGACGAATTAACTGTAGATTTTCATGACAAAAAAACGTAGGTGCTTTAAAGCGATACATGTACATGATTACCGTCAGCTCACGTCCAGAAAATTACGTTATCGATGAAAGCCGTCACGTAACTGGGTCAATTAATTTGCCAATACCGAAATAGATTTTTCCTATACTTCGATACGTGGGGATGCCGAAATAGAGCGAAATTGACCCACCCTTAGAGGCATTGAGTTACGCCAGTAATGGACTTCCCTAGGCCGAATATACTAAATGCCATGTTTTATTCATTAAGTACCTATCTACTGAAACGCACTGACCTTTTAAATGTAGCATAAATATTACAGACACATAACATCACGCCTGTAATCCACGATGGGTTAGGTAGAGGCGGAACCTTTAATACACCCACATTTTGCTACTTATGTTTACCTAAGTCCCATTTATTAGGGGGTGAGCCTTTTAGCGTCAACCAGGCACAAATCCAGACTCTGTGGCTAGTATTAAGAAATTCCTAATGGAAAAATACAATAACACTTTACCCGATGTAATGTATGTAAATCATCAAATTATAACCCGTCCCGTTCATGGGCAGAGAGAAATGAGTGTCAGACATCTACTGACTAAAAAAACTACCCACGCTCCTTCTTAGCCCTTTATGTCGAGGCCGCGGTATCTCTTACAACAACCCGCCGCAGCAAGCCCCGACGAAGTTACCCATAACCTAGCGTAGATCTCTATGGAGAAGAACGGGCAAGAAACTCCAGAAACACTCTTTTAAATCAGAATATTGTTTACATTACAAACGGAAACTCCCTCGTGACTCTGAAAGCACGTTCAACTGTTGGTCCTTGTTGGATCTTTGACAGACGTTAAGGGTAGCCAAAAAGCCGTGTCTATCAGCCAGTATTCCCAAGAGGTGTCGAGGCTTTATATATAATAATCATGCGGCGATTAGAAGTGGGTACAAAATTTTAAAATTGCCAGTACTTAAGTGACAATAGACTACCTTTCTTATTTAAAGATTTTTCAAAGTTTTGAATTATTAATTTATCTAATAGTAACTGAGGCCCGCGGCTTCAAAATACAGGAAAAAAGTAGCATGAAAATCGGTGCAGTAGTTCTTGAGTTTATCGCGAACAGACAGTTAGATAGACGCGGCGGACGACTTTGTGGAAATGTTTATCCCGAAAGGTCTAACTAATTATGCACACAGGAAATAATTCAATTAGTTCATGAAATACAAGGTGTAAGTTTAATTAGTAATTAATATTGTAATCCTATTAATTCTAATATAATTAATTTCAATAGCATCGTGTATTTATGGTGCTAATTAACAATATTTCCTATTGTCTGCATTAATTACCAATTCATACTTATTAACAATATTAAATCGTAGCTTGATTAATAAATTCTGTTTAGAATTAAATACTTTATTTAATAAAAGATAAGTTCTACTAAATAATTTTAAAAGGTTACTTGAAGAAGGGTAGAAGAGGGGATTTGAAGTTACCTAAGTTAAGGTTTCAGATAATATTTCTAAAGATCCTAAAAGTTAACAAAATTGTAAACAATATTTGTTTCCATCACAATTTCGAAGTGTCTATGCACACAAGAATCTTACATTTTCTTCTGAAACTAATATGACTTGAATTAACGTCAATTCTTCCTATTTTCATTCGACTGAATGCAAAGCATGAGGTTTCAAAATTTTTATTGGGTTCTTTCAAAAGGACGTTCCTTTCTAGCTGCTAGGTTGTATGTGTGTGTAACTGTGTGCGGTTGATAAGGTAGGCTCGCCCATAATTACATGCCACTTAGAATTTAACTGACTAAATGTGGTTATACTATAAATAGGATACACCTCTGCTTAACTCTTCTAGGATTACAGGCGCGATGTTATGTTTCAATTTAAAGTATATGCCAGCCGATCTATACTTCATATTTATCATATGAACAGCAAACAGAACTGACCAGCCGCGAGCTACACATCTAGCTCGTTGCAAGAATGACGTCGCAGGAAACAAATGACAGTTTCCAAGACAATACAGCGGTTCACCGCTACGCGACGACGCTTGCAACGGGACGGTTTGCAAAAAAACAAATGAAATTGCATGTTGCAACCGAATCGCTTACGGCCGTGAAGAGGTACTTTGTTTCATCAAATGACTCCACCCGCTGTGGGCAGAGCGGTAGGGAGTGTCAGTTTTCTACTGGCTAAAAACCACCAATGTTCCTTCTTAGCCTTTTGTGCCGAGGCCGTGTCTTTTTCGTACAACCCGTAGCCCCAACGTGCGTCGGACCCTTCCATGTTGCTCATATCACTTTGAGGCGCGCGTGGAACACGACAGCGCCGCGGCGGGCGAGACGCGACGGCGCGCCATCGCGTCTCGTCGACATGGCCTGTCGCCGTCATAACACGGACGGACAAGAGGGCCTGAGGCCTGCCTTTGGTCTACTCCTAATAATACTAAAAGAGATATCGACGATCCATATTAGAATTTGATTCTGGTTGAGAGTCTTGGATTACCGATTTGGGATGCTATCATTTATCACTGACCTAAGTGAAGAAAGATGACGATTCATAACTGTCCATCCATCAGTTTTCTTATATTCTACTTAACGGTGAAAGTTCGGTGAACTTACTATTTCAGTTCGGTTAAGGCATTTTTGCCTATGTTGGTCCGTGGATGGGTTACAATACATTACATACCGAGTTTCCACTGTACATTGGAAAGCACGATTAGCCGTTGATCCTGGCTGTCATTAATTGTAGATCGATACAGGTAGTCAGTGGTCTACCAAGGGGTTCCCAGTACTAATTGTATTGTGGAGGTCAGAAAGGCACTTCATGAAAAGTAAGACTGGAAACTGACTCCAACAAAATTGGGGAAACGCTAGGTAGACTATGAAGATGATGATGTGTTAGCCTATTCATTGGACTTATTTGATTGTATTTTAAAAATTATAATTCGATGCACTCTACGTATGACAGCATAAAAATTCTTACATACATTTTTACACGACTTTACAACAGGGAAAATCAAAATTGTATAATCATCTTTTCCCATCTATATTGGGATCTCCATTTTTTTCCGCCATCAAACAGCGAGCGTTTAATTATAATTATTTAAACGTTATAATGAAATTAATTAGCTCATTAACACAGTGAAAAAATTACGAATTTTAGATGGTTGTAAAAACATAGCTCTTTTTAAATAGGTACTTTGAAAAGGATTTGTTTTGTTATGAGCATTAAGGATAATGATTTCCAACTATCAAATTGAATCGCACTTATCTGCTATGTACTGTCAAGAGCAAAAACACGAATATGTTTACATTTAGTAAGGTTTCTATTTTCAGATAAGACCTATTTCTCGACTGTTAGCTTCCAAAATGCTTTGTTCGTAAAAAAAACGGTAGACAATACTTTAAGATAAAATCACTTTCAAAAATTGCTTAGTAACTGTATACTTATAGATACTAGTTATCGACCCAGTGCGGAAATCACAATAAAATACACTTATCCTCTTAGCAATAGCATTCACGTTCATTATAGTTTAATTTTATCATATGTTAATCACTTCCTGTAGAAAAAATAATGTGCTGAGCAAATAATAATAATACTAAGTTTATATAATTGAGCTTCAGTTTACATAATTGAGTTTGGTGTTTGGAGCCTCCTTTTGAGCAAAAAATGTTTGTAAGAGTTTCACAAGTATTTCAGTAAACTTAAATTATTATATCAGGTCATAGTATCTCTATATAAGATCATTCCCAGGTCTTCTAAAAGTATACCTACCTACCTACTTGAAAAAAATGTTCCGCCTCCCACAAGATCTAGTACTTAGATTATCGTAAAAAACTAGCCATTAGGAAATAAGCGTAGAGGAGGCAAGCATCTTCGAAACTGATTTATCTAAAACTAAATCGCTTAACATTTGCCCACTACGACAAAAAAAAATGGGCCCAATTTCATTTCGGACTAAAATAAGGGCAAGAGTACACCTCACGGATTTTCGATAGATGAAAACATCAGTCTGAGTAATGTGTCGTTCCATCATGTTCGCCTCATGCGAGGACACGCACCCACAGTTTAAATAAATTGACCAATTTATTTTTCGCGATAACATTTTCTCACCTATTATGAACGGTGATTTTGGGCAAAGAGCAGTTTCCTGGCCACACCTTTGGTAATAAATCGAAGGGAAATGTTTATGGGCTTCATATTAATGCTGAACATTGAACATGCCTACTGAGTCACGCATTGCCTGTTATGTTAATTTGGGTCAATATGCTAAGTTCCGGATGTGGTGGAGCAATTGGAGCTAGTAATTTCGGGCTGTTGCCAAAGATAATGCTGACGTGAGTGTGGATTTAGTAGGTTATCCATGCAAGGCAAATTATTATTCGTATAGTGAAAATCTGTGAGAACATTGCATTCTTATTATTTACAAGCATGTACTCTGTCGGTACGGTATGTACATAAGTACTTAACTGTTTAAACATTTTGAAACCTAATACTTGTACTGTAAAATAATTATACGATTAATTAAAAAATACTAATGTATTTATAAATTAATTGTTTTCTTACTCTCAATAATACATCTTTTGATGTGTACATTGAGAGTGTATATGACAGATTTCCAATTAAAAGTAACGCGGAAATTAGACGCGTAAGAATTCTACCGAGATATCAAAATTTTCAGGCGACAACATTTAATAAACGAGGGTCCAAAATTAAAATACACATACATAAATGGGGGTAGGAAAAAACCATAGAATGCCACCTGCTACGATACGTAGGTAAAGTATCGTAGCAGATGCAATGATATATTAAAACTATAGATACGTTGTCCGCCCTGAAAAACGACAACATAAAATGAAGCCAATTGGCCACATCGCGCTTAGTTACGCACCAAGCTCTCGCGCGATGCTACGTTTGTTCTTAATTTAAATCGTTTGTGTAAACCTGCGCGAAACATAAAGTAAACAGGCATCAACAGGCATCCCGCTGTACGGTGTCATATTTTCTTTCCCTTTCTTTACGCGTAAAAGTAGTTATACAATATTTTCGCCGTTTCGAAGCGCCGCCATGTTAGTTCATGACGAGTCTATATATAATACGTCATTGAGCAGATGTAGCTACTTCTTGTGCCTCATCCACGTTCATACATTTGGTCATACACGGACGCCGGTCGCCAGGACATCGCACCTGAAAACCTGACCTTTCTGAAGAACATAAGCAATACGATCAGTGTATACCTATTGTGTGTACCTATTTTCCTAAACGATTTTTATGCTTTAAATTAAATGTACATTCATTAAAAACTATAAAATAAACTAACAAGAAACTATAAAAGGGCATCGAAAAACTGCTCCTCAACGCTGTGCCGGTAATGTGCCCAAAAGACTGGCGGCATTGCCACGTTGTATGCGTTTAGAAATTTCCTTAAAAAGGCTATGAGCACTCGGACTCCACGGCCCTAGAGTTTCAACCCCAAACGGCTCGAAAATATAGTTACCACAAAGGTTACTATATTTACGCCGCTTGAGGTTCTCTGCAGCCCCAGCGGCACCACCTGCGCAGCGCGATGAACTAAGATGTGATGGCGCAAGAGTATCGACACATGTTGCGTCCCACACTAAAGGCCTACCCATCTTTGAAGGAAACAAAGACATGCCGTCCGGTCTCAAAACGATTTTAGATAGAAAATCAGTTAATTAAAAAAGAATAAACACTTTCTAAGGTCTTTTAAGTTTTGGATGTAAGTAGATGTAGTGAGTGAGCTTTAGCACTATACGCATCTTTTATTTTACTCAACAATTCTTCGAAAAATTCATTGCATCTCATCAATCAGCTTGCTTGCTTCAAAAGACTTCACCGCTGCTGCACTACACAAGTCAGGCAAAGTGTTAATGGGTTTATCTTTTTTTTTTTTTTTTTTTTTTTATAATGGGACAAGCCCGCCTCACTATTCCCAAACCACTGTAACTTCTGTAAGCCAGAATCAACAGTGGCGACCACAAGAAAAGCGCCGAGACAATGAAGCTCGACGAAGTCCCAGAGAAATGATTTGACTGTCTTGGATCCCGCAACGAAATTAATCAGAAAAGAATAGCGGAGGAGTAGGAAAAGCAGAAATTTCCACTTCCCTCCATATCAGCAGGAGACAGAAAAGAACAAGGCCAATAGGCACACAGGGACGCATACAACTGGGATAAGCCCAGTTGCCTAGCACCACGGATACTGTTGTCATTAATATTACTGGGTCCTAAGTTGTGAGCTGTTATATCTGATTCCAATAATAGGTATGACAAAAATGCTTGAACGCACGGAAATTTGTTCAAGTTTCTACAAGGTCCGTATAGTAAATAACTCCGGATGTAACCTGTACACTATCCAACATAATATTGCGTTCATTCTGCCAAAGACTACACTCCCATAAAATGTGATGTGCAGATTGTTCATATTCGCAGTCAGATGTAGAACATTGACAAAAAGGCGACGCAACAAGCTTGAAGGAAAATAATTTATAGTTTAAATATAGGACAATTAAATCTCCACAACGACAGGGTAGCGACTTCTGAACTAGACAAATTAATTATCGATTACAGCTTGGACATAGTGCTTGTTCAAGAGCAATATCAAAACTCACACTTACGACATAGAGTAGTTCAGCTGGATTCAAAGTCACGAGCCGGAATTTACGTAGCGCGTTCTTCTAACTTTACAGTAACGTCTTTGCGTAACCTCATGACGCCGCACTGTGCCGTTGCGGAAGTCTCTTCGGCTTCCTATAAAGTTTACGTTGTGAGCTGTTACTTTCAATATTCAGACCCTGTTGGTCCTCACATACATAACCTCCGTCATGTCTTGCGGTCACTCGCTGGCTGTAAAGTTATCGTTGGCGCGGATGTTAACGCGTCCTCGTCTCTGTGGTATGGCAAGGTTCGGTGTACGGATTCCGACCGACGTTCCGCTGTTGAAGATTTCATTGCTGAAATGAACCTATCGATTCATAATACCCCAGATGCACCACCTACTTTTTGCAGCCAAATGGGCGAATCTTGTATTGACGTCACACTTTCTAGTGCAGACGTTCGTTTGGATAGGTGGCGTGTCCTTCCGGATGCGTCATGTAGCGATCATCGGCTTATCGTGTACGAATTTGTTCCGATGTTTACTCAAGGTCCGTCACATATCATTGGTAACTTTAGGTATAAAAGTAAAGGCGCGAATTGGGAATTCTTTAGCTTGCTTTTTGCGTCTCACACCAAAGACTTCACTCAAGACGGGCTGTCAGCTGAAGAAAGTGCTGAAATTATGTCAGACACCTTCACTTACTGTGCTGACATCGCCATTGGTCGCGGATCTATGACCAATATTCGTAGATGTGATTGGTGGTGTGACTACTTAATTGAACAACGTAAAAGTTATCGCCGAGCGCGTAGACATTTAAACAAGCTTAAAAAACGAAAGGTCACCGGAGACCCCCTTATCTCTGCTTTAAATGCGTTTAGAGTTGCCAAGTCCCGCTACAGAGCATCGGTAGAAAAATCTAAAGGTAACTTACTGCGGAAAATAGTAGAAAAGTTAGATAAAGAAGGTCCGTGGTCTCCATTGTATCACGAGTTCAAAGCAAACCGATCAGTGGATCTTGCGTTCGTCGAAAACATTAAAGTAAACAACAAACACACCACCGGTATTGAGGAGACAACCGAAGCTCTATTAAATACTTTGATACCTGATGATTTGCCTGATAATGACAATGATTACCACAAGCAGATCAGGGCGTGGGCGGCTGTGCCACCTGAATCACCAGCGTCAGACCTTCCAACCATTGACGAATTAATTAAAGTTGTCAAGAAACTCCCACTTAACAAATCGTCAGGTGAAGATAAAATATCTAATCGGATGATAATAGAAGCATGTAAAACAGCGGCCGACGCAATTTTAAGTGTTTACAACCGTTGCATTGCAGAAGGCGTTTTTCCTCGTATATGGCGACGCGGCTTTATACGAATAATTCCGAAAAGTGGCGACAAGCCACCGGACGACCCTAAGTCTTACCGCCCTATAACACTACTACCATCTTTGGGGAAACTCCTGGAGCGTCTTATCGTTCCACGTTTACTACCAAACGGACCGAAATTTCACAACAACCAATTCGGTTTTACCGTGGGAAAATCTACCTTAGACGCGGCACTTTCTGTCCGGAAAATTGTCAATACATCCGAACATAAGTACGTAGTTGGGATCTTTCTAGATATTTCTGGGGCTTTTGATAACGCATGGTGGCCGATGCTACTCCTTAAACTGAAAATTCGTGGTTGCCCTAAAAACATATACAATCTTGTATACTCGTACTTCTTAAATGGTTCCGCGAAACTCAAACTCGGACATCATTCTATGTCAAAGTCCCTCACCATGGGATGCCCTCAGGGTTCGGTTATGGGTCCGTATGTATGGAACGTAGGCTTTGATGACTTCCTCGCGATTCCACTTCCATGCGGCTGTTCATTAACCGGTTACGCGGACGACGGCCTGCTGCTCATTCAGTCAAGTACTCGGGCTGGACTCGAAAATTTGGCTGACACTTGCCTAAAATTAATATCCCAGTGGGGTGATCGTAACCGTCTGACCTTTGCACCACATAAAACTTATCAACTTCTTTTAAAAGGTAATCTTAAATCATGCCCCAGTATAAAATTTAATAACGTTCCCGTGAAAAAGAAGGAGTCCGTGTGCTACCTTGGGTTTGTCTTAGAGAGGAATTTTTCATTCATTGAACATATAAAAACCGTCGGTGAAAAAGCTAAAAAGAACTTTTATGCCTTAACGAGAATATCTAAATCTACGTGGGGTTTATCATTTGTAACTCTGAAGACGATCTATGGGGCTACTTACTTGGGGTGTATGTGCTACGGGGCACCAGTTTGGGCCGATAGGGCCACCATAGGAGCGGCACGACGTAAATTACTTCAAAGCCAGCGGTTGGCCTTGATTTTCTTGTGTAAAGCGTATAGGACGGTTAGTACTGAAGCCTTACCGGTACTGGCAGGGGTACTTCCAGTCGATCTCGAAGTGCAGCGCCGTGCTTCAATGTACTATTGCGCACGAAAGACCGCGGACGCAGACTTTTTAACACAACGTGACCGTACTAAAATAGCTAGATTACTTAAACCACAGACTGACGTCTGAGAGGATCTTTTGTCAGAATGGCAATGTAGGTGGGATAATTCCATCAAAGGCCGACACCTCCACCAGTTCTTTCCATCCGTTCGTGAGCGGCTGGCCAGGACATGGCTGGAGGTGGATCACTGTGTTGCCCAATTTCTCACTGGTCATGGTAACTTTAAGAGTAAATTATTTTCCTTTAATGGGTTTATCTATCAGGAATTGCTCAGTAGCACCACGGAGTCTAGATTTGTGCCCAGTTAATGGCAAAAGGGTCGGCCCTATTACATGGGTCTAAACCTAACTAGCGAAATGTGGGTGTACCAATGACTTCAGCTCTGCCTAAACCTTCGGGAGTTACAGTCGTGATGATATGTTATGGATCATAATATCAACCACACTTGGAATATTAGATTTGCTTGACGTAAATATCAGAGGGATTGTGAATTGGCTCATTTTTACCCGACTACGGCGAAGCCAAAAGGAAGAGTAATGATTTTGTAGTCTATGTATGTAGGTACCTATGTATGTTCCACCGTAGCGCCTAGACTACGAACATATTTTAATGAATGAGGTGTCAATAAATTCGTAAAAATAGCTCGGGTGACATAGGCTATGAAATTTTAACAATTCTTTCTATGGCGGAATTTAAATGCCAAATTCTAAGCTCGAAAAAAAATAAATTGAGATAATCATAACATGTTTGGTATCAAATGAGAGGTCTTGGCGAGCACATTTCAAATATGTATATTATATTATAGTTTTAGTCAACATACACGTTTAAAAGGCGGTCGAAAAGTTCTTGCGGTCTAGTCTGCTATTTAGTAGTTTATTAATATTATATTTATTATTTTGTGACGGAAAAGGGGTGCGTGGCGCAGGTTATTATAAATAAGACCACGCAACCAGTCTACATAAAATATATTAAAATTAAAAAAATGGGTGTGGGAAGGTCTACGGACACAAACTCCTAAGGCATCCCTGTGGGATGTGCTGTACTGCCCTGATAGCCGGCGTGGCGATGACCGCAGCGAGGTGCCACGCTGGATGCGTAGGGGTGATGGCCAGCTCTTCTTTACGTCGGCCCGGCTCGGCCCACAGGTGTATGGCCAGCAGGTGGGAAGTCCGATGCCGGCCCGATTTTAGCACGCACGACGGAACCAGCCGCGTAGTGTAGCGAAAGTACACTTGAGGGTGCTCTAACCGGAACTTTGGACCCTGGAACATGACGTCCAGCGTGTCACGAGATGACCAAAGGCCAACTCCGCTGATTGCGACACCAAGCCAAGCAGAGCGAACAGCAATAATAATGCACTAATGAAGGTGTTGGTGGATTGTCACAATCAGACGGAGTTTACATGTGGGAAGAGTGAAATTAAGGCATGATAGCACATTTTGAGTGTGAAGCACGAAAAAATCAAAATGCATTGAGCTGAAGGCATTAGATTGAAATGAAATACATGAAATAGCGTACAATAAAATAGATAAAATTAAGCATACATGCCAAGTTAACCTATAAGGACAAAGAACACAAAATATACACATATCATGCTATCCAACACTTACCCAGTATGGGGGTTTCAAAGACACCGAATTTAATTGCTCGATGGCGGAGAATTATGTTGATTAGGTAGGCAATTGTTTTAGGCCCGGATAATGGCGAGTTAAGACACGTGTGAAATCACATATAATTTAGATATGGTGAGTCGTGTGACCGCTTCGGGAAAAACCAAAATTCCTAATGTCAAACGAAAGGATCGCGTTGGCAGCGTTGGATAGAGATGGGACATACGCGAGCCCATAGATAAATCCTCACTCGTGCGCCCGATAGTTGATGCATCTTGTGCTTTTAGTAATTACTATTTGCTACCGCACTACTTGTAATTTTCTATGGTTATTATATTTTGACGTCTGCGGTTACTTGACAGGTGGATGAAAGTAAACATTGGAATGTTGCTGTTTTTATTGTTAATTTAGTTTATATGTTTTGTTTTGTGGAAAATGTAACGTGCGACGTTACAATTTATTTTTTATCTATATTTATTTCTACACTCGCGAGCAACCAAATCGACTCAAGCCTTGTCGGCGCACACATACATTGATACAACTAAAATCATGAATGGAAATTATTAAAATGATATGTCATTCGAAAGCTTAAGATGTCAGCTTTAATTTGATATCATTATCATTGAAATCCATCCATCATTTTTGAAATAAATGATGTCTGAATGCAAGAGTAGGAAAAACGGGAATTTAGGAAAAAGGGTATGTGTATTTGACAAATTAAACAAACAAAATTAAAAATAAAATTATTTTATTTAAATCAGTATTTCGTATTGCCCCCTCTAGCCCTAATTACATCCCGCAGTCTGTTTTTCATGGACCTTATCAATTTTTTGACATTTTCTTGAGGAATGCCGTCCCACTCCTCTAATAATGCTGTCTTTAGCTCGTCTACGCTTGAAGGGACTGGATTTCTGGCCCGAACTCTTCTTTTAAGCTCGTCCCATAAGTGCTCGATGGGATTCATGTCAGGACTGAGCGCAGGCCAGTCCATCGTGCGTAATTCGACCTCTTGCAGAAACTGTCGAGTGACTCGTGCCGTGTGGCAGCGGGCATTGTCGTGCATTAACACGAAGTCTTCACCGACAAACCCTGCGTAGGGCACAACATGATCCAGTAGAATGTCGGTGATGTACCGATCAGCTGTTAGCCCGCCTCCTCGGCCGCCCCCAGGCACGAAAACAAGTTCGGTTTTTCCCTCTAAAGAGATACCAGCCCACATCATGCAGGAACCGCCGCCATATGCCACTGTTTCAGCGAAACAACATTGGGCAAATCGTTCTCCCGGACGCCTGTAGACTCGGCCTCTCCTGTCACTGCCATGCAGACACATTCTGCACTCATCAGTAAACAGGACCGATCGCCATTGCGCAACGCTCCAATTGAGATGCTCTCGAGCAAATTAAAGGCGCGCTTGTCGGTGGCCTGCAGTCAACTTAGGGCCCGTCGCAGGTCTTTTTGGCGTCAAGTTGGCTTCCTTCAAGCGTCTTCTCACTGTCCACTCGCTGACAGCCACTTGTCGTACACGTCTCAGTTCTTGCTGCACATCAACGCCCGTAAGGTGTCGATTGCGCAGCGAGGTTGAGACAATGAAGCGGTCGTCTCTCTCTGAAGTGCACCGGTGGCGGCTCGTTCTTGGTCTCCGATTGAAGGCACCAGTCTCTTGGAACCGTCTGTATACTCGGGATACAGAAGACTGGCTCAAGTGGAGCTGGGCAGCGATTGCTCGCTGACTTAACCCTTGTTGCAACAAGGCAACAACTTGAGCGGCTTCTTCTGGTGTGGTATCCATGGGTTAGCGAAAACAAGGAATGCAATTTACGGAGATGTGTACCGGTCAACTTGTAACAAGCAACTGATAAGATAAACCGGAAGTGGGGGGGTTTTATAGCGGGAGCAGGTAGCGCAAGTCGTGGATTCCTAAAGAGGTAATTTACGCTGACGGCCAATTAAAATGTGTCAATAAATCAGCGCTTAGTTTTTTTTTAAGGTATTGATGTTAATTGAAAGCCTAATTCTTCAGCTTTCGAATGACATATCACTTTTGTAATTACCATTTATCGTTTTATGAAAATCAATGTATATGTGCGCCGTCTAGGCTTGAGTCGATTTGGTTGCTCGCGAGTGTAGTAGCAAACATTCAGTAGAATTTTACATCATGAAAGTTATAATAACAGATTTATTAAATAACACTAAAATAAAATTCAAATAAAAATAAAAGCTTAAAAACTAAAACCGAAAACAAAAAAGTAGAAAACAAGAAAATTATTCTTGTCTGATAGTCAGTCAGAGGTCAGTCGTAGTCGCATGCCACCTTGCTAACGACAACAGCAGCTGACTTCTGTATCAATGAAAACGCCATGAAGGAGCATCAGGTATCAGTGGCATGCGACTACGGCGGTCCTCTATAATAATTTTACTTATATTTAAATAGAAATATACAAATTCAATACATGACTATCAGACAAGAATAATTTTCTTGTTTTCTACTTTTAAGACCGCGGTTTGTAGTCGGGTTTTAGTTTTTAAGCTCATATTTTTATAGTAGAACTAATTCCTACTGGTATACATGTAGGAATGAACGCTTTAGTAATACCATCTTCTCAAGGACAAAAAATGGAACCATTGCCATCATAATCAAAGTTATGTCTTTTTGTTATGGGCTGATAAAAGGACATCGCTGTGCGTCCTTAACACAGTTCTTTAGTCGTATTTTTTAATAGACCACATTAAGGTTTACGTTTTTTTTCCGGGAACATAACTGAATTACGTCATAAAGGTGTGCTAAAAATACTTCCAATGTGTTCGCAAACCTTTATGACAATGGTACACGGTGATGGACTAATTTTAGTTTTCTCTAACATAAAGAAACCCCTAAATATCGAGCTTACAGAAACTATCTGAAAGCTTTAATTTAGGTGATACTTAGTTTCAGTGAAAAAGTAATACGGCAAGTTAAATAAAAGCTTAATAAAATACAGTGTCCGGTATTTATTTTATTAAACTAAAGGCAACTTCGTGGTCTACTGCTGAGATGAGATCCTGGGTCAAAGGTAACCAGGTCGGGCATAGTGTTATCGGGTTTTTTTATCAGCAATTTCTCAGCCAATTTATTTTAAAAAATGGAAATTTACCTTTTTCTTATTATGTGTGTGAATTAAGTTATTATTTTACCTTGATTATCTACACTAATATTATAAAGAGGAAAGATTTGTTTGTTTGTAACGAATAGGCTCCGAAACTACTAGACCGATTTGAAAAATTCTTTTACCGTTAGGAAGCTACATTATCCCCGGGTGACATAGGCTACTTTTTATCCCTGTATTCTCACAGGAACGGGAACTACGTTGGTGAAACCGCGTGACGTCCGCTAGTATTTTATATATTTCTGCTCGGTTGAGACAATAAGGTAACCCCTATCACATGGAACTAAAACCAAACTAGCGAAATGTGGGTGTTCTTATGGGTATACCTATTACCTCTGCCTAACCATTTTAGAATTAAATGACGAGCAACTAACAAACTGACTAAATTATACATAATAGATTACATCGCCTCAGTTCTACATCTAGTTTAAACGCAGAATATTTCCTCAAGCAATACGTTTATACGCCATCTTGCTAATTAGTCTTGATGGTTGACATTGTATTACCATTATTGGAACAATAAGATTTGGAATGGACGCTTTACTAATTTAATGGTAATCTGCAGCCTTAGATAGGCTTTTGATATTCGGAAGATATTTTCTGAGTAACCTAAAATAAGAGAGAGAGAGAAAAACACCTGCAACTAAAGCGAGAAGTAAATAATAGAAGAGAGGTAGGTATCCGCCACAATTTTTGACACCATGACTCCTTGAAGCCTGAAGAACACCTGCTTCATGGTGCGTGATCTGAAGCGATTTATTAGAAAATAAATAGATTTATTAGAATATAAATTAGAAAAATACTGCCTTGATAATCATCATCATCATTTCAGCCGAAATACCTCCACTTCTGGACATAGACCTTCCCTAAATGTCACCACATTGTCCGGTCCCGTGCGTCTCGCATCCAGCGCAACCTGCTTCAAGCATAATTTAACGGATTAATAGTCATTGTTTCATTTAACAAGCGATACAAAAATGCTGCACCTGGAAAAATTACACCTTACATTCTCCTGCACCCTTATCGATCCTAACCAGTTTTTGACGCCAGAATTAACATGGGCTCAAAGTAGACCCACACATTCACGCCTTTTTTCTGAGGGTAGGCAGAATATACAGAACATGTAAAACGTACATACTCCTTGCGTTACACCCCCGTTTATACCGGCCAAAGCAGTAGTAGGTGTAGTTGATAACAGTACCGTCGAAAGACAAAACCTTTAAAAATAATTTATGAGGAGGAGAGTTGCATAAGTTAGACGCTAGAGTCTGCGAATACTTATTAACGTTGCTACCTGAAAACATCTTGGAGACGGGTATTTCCCAGATGAAAAATACGTAATATCCGTAACAGTCATCTCCGCTTCATAAGCAGTACATTGACCTCAGACCAGCCTTTAATAATACCACTAGTGACAGTCAAGACTCGCTTTATCTACCTCAAGACTATTTTTCCCTACGTTCCGCAATAACAAACGATTTAATATCTCGAGTAGGTACCTGACAAACAGTCCATGACAAATATTACCCCGCCTGGGGGCAGACGGGGACTAAACGCCCCAACACCCCCTTCTGATGCGATCTCCCCAAACGATTTGTAAATTGCTCTATTAATTTAGAATCCTGTGAGATGTTATCGCAAGTAAAATATTAGAGGTGGCACGAATTCAGGCGTGGATTTTCAGCGGTTTCGTGTTACCGTGTGTTGACAAATAATCAACTAAGGTTAGAGTAATGTTAGAAGATAGAAGTGTTTTAGTGTCTACTGTTTACGTGGGTTCGTAGATTTTCTTTTTCAGTTACATTTGAAATCAAATTATATACACTGTGGAGTAATAGCTTACTATACTGAGAGATGGTCTGTGTCCCGGAGACATTGTTGGAAAATCTGTCTGCCTTTCCTCAATTATGTTGAGGTGGGCTGCTATTCTTAACAGATGCAGCTGAATATCAGTACTTTACATGGTGACTGCCTATTTGACTAACCCAGTTAGTACTTGCGGGCTACGGGGCTACTGACTACCTATACACTGCCAAATATCTACCAATGACAGCCGTGTTTAACAGCTTAATGTAAGGGCAAAGCACGGTTGGGTACGTTTTCATTTGTCGGCTATATGCGTTCAAAAGGTTCCACGAGTTACACCTCATCAAATTCTGTATGAAGGTAAGTAATTCAACGAAAATATGTAAAACTTTTAAAATTAAAACATGCGGGCAATAAAGCTGTTTATATTTTATGGACTTAATATAATGATGAACCCCTTTCATTTTCAAAGGAAAGACCTTTTAAAATGAAAAGGGTTCGTTATGTAACAAAAACAACCAATTAAGGTACAGAAAAATATCAAATCTCCTTTTAAATGCAATCCTTTGCACAATAGTAAAAGATTTTATCTTTTCCTTTATTAATCTTACATGAATATAAAAGCCCTTACAAAGTAAAATAATTAATCCAAGTGAATCAGTTATTTTCTATCTAATTCATACCATTCTCTCCCCCAAACATTTAAATAGTTTAATCAAGCAGAAGCAATAGAATAAATTACATAAAAGTTATCCACGAAAACAATATCTATTCAGAATTCTGATTAGTTTAATTAAACCAGGAGTATTATTAAATATCTTTCGCGTTGGTGTTTCATTAAGTTCATAAATTTTGCCATTTATGTTCTCATAAAACATATTATATTAGGCCTATTCTCCAAATATACTTTCAATTCTTCCTATTTAATAACGAAATCATCCAATCAGTTCGTAGTTTAAAGCCAACATACAATTAATGCTGTTAAAAATCATGCTTGTTTCATAATAATCAGAAATTTATCTGTAGCAGTCCCCGAGTCTGGATGTGTGTCCGATTGATGGCAATAGGTCCGCCTCGTATTAGATAAACATAACTGGCGAAATGTGAATGTACTTGTTATATACGTCTCTGCCTAACCCTGCAGGGATTACAAGGCTTATTGTAATGTATGTATACATGTAGCAAGTTTTTAAAGTGATTTTCTCATTTGGATTTCGTACAATTATGAAATCTGTATTTCTTCAAAGTTACAAGTTGTTATTCCACGAGAAAATGGTCCTCTAATCTAGGCAAGAGTTTTTTACATCTTCGTTGTCGTGACTGTGTGTTATCACTTATCAATAAACGAAAATAAAAGTTTTTGTAAGGCCCGATAGGGAGAATTTTGACGTGGACAAGAACACACACACACACATGCTTCCATTATCACTTCATTTTTCTAGTTTTTGTGACAATATCTTATATGTTAGGAAAAGTTATAAGATTAATGAGTTACTAAACTAGTTTCTTAGGAACAACCGAAATGCAAAGGCCCATAGCCATAACAAAAGTAAAAAAAAAACATGTTTATGATAAACACAAAAGTTGATCTAGAAAATAAACTGGAACTTATCATTTTCCGAACAGAGGACATTTTCTTAACGTCAACTTCAATTCACATTCAAAAATGGCACCTACTGACTAAAAAGTTGACTTTAACAAAATTTATCCAAAAATTATACAGTTTTCTTTCGAAAAATAATGTTGGGCTAACATTATTTGTACCAAGTTCGTCCTATTCATTTTAATTTCAATGTTGCGGAACGAAAAAGAATGAATAATACATTTTCGGTCAAATATTTGCAATGAAAGGTACAGCTACTATGAATAACAAGCGTTCCCCAGGGAAGCAAGTCAGTGCCCACTTTATTTTCATGTTCACGCTTAATCAATTTTTCCAATTAGGTGATCCGATGTTGAATTTTCTTTCAAAACAATCTTAAAGTGAAATTCCGTCGCTCAGAAGTTTTATGTCAATGTTGACATGCCAAATAGCTTCTAACGAGAGCTTAGCCCGCACTTCTATTGTTTTTACCTTGATTTTCATGTTTAGTACCTACCAGTGTAGTTAGTGTTTACCTTTTAAAAAGTATTTCGTTTTAGCTCAAAAAATCACAGGGAAATCTATTTGCGTCCTGCCCGGTTCGGGGAATACTGCAGTGGACAGGTGGGAATATTAAAAACTAAATCTATTTGAAACAGCTCGTCCAGAAGTGACAGCTTCCGTTTTTTGCCACAAAATATAGTACAGACCTTGTCAGTCACAGAAAATCTAACTTTATGAAAACAGCTTACAGCAAGACGTCCATGATAGTCATATGTTTTATATGAAAGCACATGACCTACTGAATTTACATGCTAATTTGGACTCAAAGCAAAATACAGGACAGGTTCATAACGTTTAAATTATGGGGTCAACTGAGGAAAACGAGAGTTCGAAATGAACATACATAAAGGGTGTAAAAGTACCCTTAACGCAAACGAAAGGCACTTGTTCTCCCCACCACTGCGATATATTTTTTGTTCTAGACTATACCTGGGAACCCCCTAGTTATGGAGATATTGGGGGTCAAAGTTCCAAATTTTGCACAGCTGTTTTTATAAATACTAGTTTTTTAGGTTGTAACTTTACTTAAATTACCTCCTTGACCCTTTTACTATACAAAGCATCCACTAGCACAATGTTTTAAGGGTGCTAAAACATTGAGTTTTACCGTTAAATGAATTAAAAAAATGTGATTCTAAAGAGTCCCCGTCTGTTAGATTATTTAAAAATATTGGATACGTAGCTTTTGTTTTATCAAATCAATAAAAATTAACGAAGATAAAACGCGTCAAACATTTGAATAGGGGTTTGTGACGTCACTGATCGGTAAAAAATGCCATAGTAATGTCTTAGAATATGATGTCACACAAGTTTTCAAAGCACTGTATCGTCTTCATTGATTGTTTACGTGAAAAAAGAAAAAAAACGTGTCCAATATTTTTTGGAAATCTATCTGACGGAACAATATTTTTTTTTGCTAATTACCCTATTATGGTGGTAAAGCTGTAATCGTTAGTTCGTTCGCTCGTGAGTTCTAATTCAAGCATACACCTTACTTTCTGTTTTATCGAAAACATTTAAAGTTAGATTGATAAATCTTCGCAAATAATATTCCGTTATCCTATATCAGCTCCAGTCAGCATGTCTACATTCACATCGCGTCTTTTGTCCACAAGATTGATTGCTACACGCCTTCGAACGTCATACAGCTTCTGTTATATTGAGGACGCATAACTTTTGAGGTCTACCTCGTTCATCTTGTGGTAATGCTGAACATGAGGATCTGGATTCGATTAAAGTTCGAGCAAAGTGTTATTGGATTTTTCCAACAAGAATCCCATAGGTAGATTGTAAAAGTGGTTTTGAAGAAAACAACTCATGTGAAAAATTATAAGAAAAGATTGGAAAAAAGTTATACCTAGATTAGAACAAAAGAGTTACTAAAAAGCAGCTTGATCTGCCGCTACAAATTATTTTCCCCGGAATGTGTCCCGGAGCCCTAATAACCGAGCAGTCTTCTTACCTACGAGGTACTCGTAGGTATGTATTCCAAAGTCTTGTGTGTAATCCATTGATATTTTTAAAAAAACGCTAGCGCAGTCCAAGCGGACGAAGTCGCTGGACTTTGCTTTGGTTGAAACGCATAAACTGGTTTTGTATAGCTTGATTGGTCGCTGTGCGTACATCTAAATTGAAAATTAACGTCTATCAAAGTAAATAGCAACCCCTTCTGAGGAACGTTATCGTAAATTACTCAAATTAAAATTAAAAATACAACACCTTCTGCTAAAAAGACCTTGATATGCAAACTAGTTTTTACTCCCGATTACGTCCGCATATAAGAATTTTCCTTTTATTTCAATAAGACTACTACAGGCACTTTAAAATAATAATAAAATAATAATATTCCACAACTATCACACAACGCCATCTAGTCCCAAGCTAAGCAGAGCTTGTGTTATGGGTACTAGACAACTGATAAACATACTTATATATTTCTAAATACATAAATATTATAGATAAATTACACCCAGACACAGAACAAATGATCGTGCTCATCACACAAACATTTGTCCTGGGTGGGAATCGAACCCACGACCTCCGGCCTAGCAGTCAGGGTCACTAACCACTAGACCAACAGGCCAGTCAAAAAAAAAAAAATGTCAGAAAAACAAATAAAACGAAGCTACAGTCACAGTCACATGGCAATATTACTTAGGAAAGTACTGTAATTGTAACCCATCCGCAGATCTCTAAGGAAGAGAATGCGATGTTGATGAATTTTCATCGTCATAAAAAAAGCTACGTTTTTTTCCATAAATTTCACAACATCACACCAAAATGGGTTAGTTGTTTGGCCATCATGAACACGTAACCAACATACATTATTAACCTAGATACATGTACAAAAAAAAATAAAAGTGTGGTTACCTCCACTCCATTATGGTTAGGAACCTCAGGCCTTCTCAAACAGACCCAGCTAATTGATAAAGTTAGGGGCAGAATTGTTACTAACGGCTCAACCCTATATGATTTTTGTAACGACTGAATTCGGTGTAATTAAGTCGAATACACAATTATTACAAAGTTAGGAACCTCTATAGTTATTGTGAAACCCGGAACGAAGTCGGAAACGCAAATGGTATATTAATAGTATGGCTTTTTGTGTAAAGGCTATATTAATAGTATGGTTATTTACGTCTAAGTTTTTATTGGTCAAGTTCGTAGATTATCGGTAAGGTTAGCACTTTGACTAGGGACCTGTCTGAAGCCAGTACAAACACCGCAGCAGGGTGGCTGATTCTGGTCGAAACATACTTAACCTAATCAATGGGAATCATCGACACTACGAAGAAGAAGAAGTTCAACGGAATATTTGTTTCTTACATAATCTTTTATTTCTAATCTGACCACAAATACAGAGTGACTGAACATATTTTCCCTCTTTCTTTAATTCCTTTAATCCAAGTACGAGCTCATTCGAAATCCATTTTGGCACAATACGCTATGATACGCCATAATAAAAGGTTTTTCAAGACGTATAAGAAATAAAAATAACATGAGGTTCTAATCTTGGCGATCACGCACGTGTTCTATTGTGAATTGTGGCTGAGAGGATGACCCACCCATAATCCTGTTCGTCATGCGAAGTTCAACGGCCTGAAGACTGAGTATGAAAAACACAGAGCGTTTACGGTAGAAGTGTTTTTACCATCTATACATAAACCCACGTATTTTTTTCGTGGGAGTAGAAAGACCCTACAGAAATACACCGTCTACGTTCCTTACACTAAGACGTTCATAATTGTATTTTTGTTGATTACCTTGCTACGATGTTTCTACTATTGGGACACAGGCCTCCTCTCTTTGGAACTACGTGTCCAAGATCCCAGTGCAGTTTGGTAGATGTTACATTTGTCTTCGAGATTTTTGGTCTTAGAATAGGACACTCCGGTTTCCTTACGATGCTTTTGAGTGCAGAGGTGATGAAAATTAAGTGGCGGAAGGCTACTCAGGACGCTATAGGTACTTGTAACCACACCGTACGTCTAAGGCGTATAAGAGTTATTCCTACACGAACTTTTAAATTCCTGTGCTTATGATCGCATTGGTCTCTGCGTTTATTATGTACTCCATGTTTTTGACGCAATTTATCAAAGTCTAGGATCATACCACAGCTTAATTACACAATAAAATAACTGGAAGGAAAAAAATAGATTATCCCGTCTATTGTTATATTAATATGGCGTATGATGGAGTATTCGAGGTTGTCACGCACTCCCAGTCCTTCCGTTAAGAGTCCAACTCATCACGGCATCTCCGCCTGGGCCTGTCGCTTCGCAGGGTTCTGTTGTTCGGAACCTAATCTGTTGGCACTTTGACCCAATGTTGATACGATAAGCACCAGATGTGGCCACCCATTTCAGTTTAGTTTGGTGGCTGTGTTGCAAATATCTGATATTTAAGTTTTGAATCAAGGTCGTCCTAAATATGATAAGAAATTTAATAAGTTAGTCGCAAAAAAATAGGGTATTTCACCAAAAAAATCTAATAGTCCGTCAGATAGATTTTCAAAAAATAATGGACACGTATTCTTTCTTTTTTCACTTGAACAAAAGAGAATACCACACAGTGCTTCGAAAAGTCGCGTCAAGTCATGTGACGTCACAAGGTTAGTACTTTCTTATCCACAAAGTAACGTCAAAAGCCCCCACTCATGATCTTTGACACGATTTATGTTGGTGAATTTTCATTAATTTGATAAAACAAAAAACACGTATCCAATAATTTTCGATATTCTAACAGACGGACTAATTAGATTTTTTGGTGAAATACCCTATAAAAAAGGTTCACTATTTCCTAAATTCGTGATTGAGTTTGATCTACCGAACACAGCGAGCCTAAACCTTAAAGTAAAGGTTAGCTTAAAACTTCTCTAAGCAGTGTAAAACCAGCTTGTGTACGAATGTTCTTAAAAGCTTACATGCTAACTTTAAGGTACATCTTAAAATAAACTTCAGAACTACTACAATTCTTAACTAAAATACGAATGATACGCTGGTGTGACGTCTAACTAACGCGATGATTCAGTAAGTATTCCCCTGCCTTTCTCTACAATACGAGTTGCAGCACGGGTCGATCTATATACTTTGCCTGGATCGGTTTGTAAATGGTTGCCCATTATTATTTACGAAGTTTCAGCCGTGTCATTGGTAGATTTTCGACATACGTTTCAGGCAGTCAGTCCCGATTGTCTGACGACCACCTTTACCAAATTATATTGAGAAAAAGCAGATGACGACAAAAGCAATAGGGATGTTTACTGACTTAAAATAAAAGTGAATCTAATAAGTCCATGTCCATTATCAAAAAATATTGGTTAAGTAATATTTTATGTTTTATCAAATCAATAAAAATTTACAAAGATAAAACGCGTCAAAGATTTGAGTAAGCGTTTGTGACATCACTGACCGGTAAAAAATGCCATACTAATGTCTTAGAAAGTGACGACACACGAGTTTTCAAAGTACTGTATCGTCAACATTGTTTGTTTACGTGAAAAAAGAAAAAATACGTGTCTAATATTTTTTGGAAATCTATCTGACGGACTAATTATATTTTTTTTGTTAACTACCCTATAGATCGTAGCACTTTTGTTATTTAGAAAAGTCATGACAGAAGATGATGGTTATAAGACAGTCTCATGCTCTGTTCAATAATTTTCTTCCTAATTCATGCTTAAAATGTACCAAAATTAATCCAGCTCTCATAGAATAACAAATCGTTCGTTTCTTATAAATGGGAACGGAGAGTGCCTGTCATCAATGTTTACCTCAAATAATAGAACATTTCAACGACGTTGGAAACTGACACCAGGAAATTAGAAAAGCTGAAAATATCGTTCGCAACAACGTAACTGTCAGCAGTATTAGGTATACTAAGGTCGCAAGAAACGGCGGAAAGTCGAAGAAATTAAATGTCATCATCTGCCTAGCTGCCTATTCCTAACTATATTGGGGTTGACTTCGAGTCTAACCGGATGCATCTGAATGCCAGTAATTTATATGGAGCGACTGCCTATCTGACCCCCACAACCTAATTAGTACTGGGTAATACGATACCCTTTGGTAAGACTGGTGCTAGTAGGTAGTAGGGCTTTCCGAGGCACGGAGGAAACTCGTTATATAATGGGTAGTCCCCATTTAACTTAAGACGTAACCTAAAGATACACATAGAGACTAAATAAGTAGGACTACAATCAAATCGCTGACACGTCGCAAGTTCAAATAAATCAAGGGTCGAGAAAAGAAAAGGAAACTCTCGTCCGTTTTCTGGTACACTAGATGTGAAAGTGGAGAGTGAATAAAATAATACTTTTTGTCAGCAATGAGGTCGTGAAGCCCCATCAATATCGCACACAAGCTCGGTCTCTTGGCCATGAGAATCCGGGCCACCCTTTTTGCGGGTTCAACTCACGTAAAGGTCCCAAGATCAAATTTCCCAGTAATAAATGGGTATTCATTCGAATTAAATATTTGTGACCCGGCCACTGGATAGTGATGATCGGACAATTTGTTTCCATCTCAACTGAATTGAATATATTATTTATTTTTCTGGGTGCTGATTTTGAACCTTTTTGATTAAGAGGTTAAGAGGTTGTTCACCTGATCAACGACTTTATTTGTAGAAGAAAGATGTAATATTATACCGAGTTATTTGTCTTTCATTACTCTTACAATTGCTTTGCACGTAAAAATTCATTAGATCGAATATAAAAGCCTGCGAGTGCCCATTGCCATGAATATGGAGGTAATAAAAATAACAGCCAACAAATGTGGGATCTAATTAATACTAATTATATTTCTAAACACAACACGGGAACGCTGAGTAATGTTTATTTATTAAAAATAAGCGTTAATACATCGGTTTAATAAATATTAATGAGCGAAAATTCATATTCGATTAAATGTGATGACGACTTCGTCATCACATAGGTACACACACACTCACAGGAGTACTTACTCCTAACTAAATACTTTAAAACAACTTTCTGTGTTAAACTTTATCCCTATATGGACAGTAAATCACTGAAGTTAGCAAGCCCCCAGGAGGGCGTTTAGTGGTTTATTCGTTGTTAACCTCAACGAAACTGGCCAGATAAGTCGCATAGATTCAGAAGTCGCTTTGTGCCGCTTAATAAATTGTGTTTCGAAGCAACCGAGCGAAGATATCGTAGTATTTATGACTTCCACTAAGCAAAGAAATAATAACCGCTGAGACTGTAATAAAACGGCTTTTTTGGATGTTATTGGATAAGTTACGCGGCTTTTCTTAACAAGACTTTATATCTGAATAATAAATAAGATTATATTAAGTCACAAAGTATTTTTGGAAAGGACTTTTCGCCAACGTTAAAATTTCTGGCAGTATTTGGGTCATTAAGCAAAAATTCTATCTCCAAACGATTGTAACGGTTGAAAACAATTACACCCATTTCTTCTCCAAATAATTGGAACAGAAAGGGATTCCTTGCCTAAAAACAGCTCTAAATACGAAGTTTGGCGTCATCAATCTCCCGCCAACTCGGAATCCGACAATAGTGGGTGACTCGGAGTCGCCACCAATTAGGGTCACGTTTCAGCCCTGAAAGCACCCTTATCACCCTTAAATCAAGTCCGGACTGCTTGCCAAAATCAATACTTTAGTGTAAATCGTTGAATTGACACTAGCTTTAAATTACTTCGAAGTCTACCTAAGTGATTACCTGTTTAATCTAAATTATTAAGTGCCACGGCAGCGGCGATTGAAAATGAATTAAGCAAACTTTAGTAAATCTAATAAAGTAAGTGCTTTCGTGATTAATTAATTATTAAAATCAGTTTAGAGTTTTGGCATTAACAACGAAAGTTTTAAGTGACTTCATTACTTACCTACACCCGTTTAAATACAGTATCAAATCTTGGGATAAGAATTTACATTTTGACACACCGAATTTAGCCAAAAAGAGCTTATTGGCTAAATTAAAAGCTGCTGAACTAATAATGGCAGTAATTTTATACAATTCAAGCCGAGTGCATATGTATCCGTATGTGAACAACTTCATAAAAATATGTTAAGTAGTTGGCATTTAAGTATTACTTTATTACTATGTCCCTTCATGTGTGTAAACTAGCTAAATTTTCACACGCTTAATAAGCACGCAGCAAATAAATTTACATGTGGAAACGATACGAGTTTCCGCTACAATGTAATCCGATATCAAATAAATACATATTTTTTATTTTTACGGCATTTCCTTCAACTGATCATGGTTCTGGCTTTTTGCCAGATCCGATTACCTATTGGGTTTTTTTTTGCGATTATCTCCAACATAACCTAAAATTAAATCAACATAGCAATTTTTCCTCAATAAGGATTTTGGCTACAAAGTCAAAGGTTTTGTTTTGTATAAAAAGGTTCGTTAGGGAATGGGCGAAACTTGCAATTTTTTTTGTTAAAAATCACCAAAATGAGACCTCTTAGGTTAGAGAGCTAAGAGGGAATACAAAATTGCAGCATAAATAAAAAAAATAATTTTCAAAACTAAAACCCGACTAGGAAACCGCGGTCTTAAAAATAGGAAACAAGAAAATTATTCTTGTCTGATATTGATATAAGTAAAATTATTATTGTCGTCGTCGCATGCCACTGGTACCTGATGCTCCTTCATGGCGTTTTCATTGATACAGAAGTCAGCTGCTGTTGTCGTTAGCAAGGTGGCATGCGACTACGACTGACCTCTATGATAATTTTACTTAGGTATATTTAAATAGAAATATACAAATTCAATACATGAATATCAGACAAGAATAATTTTCTTGTTTTCTACTTTTAAGACCGCGGTTTGTAGTCAGATTATTGAAATTTTATTTTAGTGTTATTTAATAAATCCGTTATAAAATATTACTTTCATGATGTAAAATTCTACGGAATGTTGGTTTTGCTATTTAAATAGTACGAGTAAATAGCAGACTAGACCGCGAGAACTTTTCGACCGCATTCTAAACGTGAATGTTGACTAAAACTATAATATAATTTGTAATGTGCTTGTCAAGACCTCTCATTTGATACCAAACATGGTATGATTCTCTCAATTTAATTTTTTTCGAGCTCAGATTTGACATTTAAATTCCGTCATAAAAAGAATTGTAAAAATTTATATAGCCTATGTCACCCGCGCTAATCTTACGAATATATTGACACCTCATTTATTAAAATACGTTCAGTAGTCTAGGCGCTACGGTGGAACATACAAAGATACATACATACATAGACTGCCAAAATCATTACCCTTCCTTTTGGCTTCGCCGTAGTCGGGTGAAAATATAACTATGAAAACAAGTCTGCACAACAGAGGTTACTTATCTACAACAATAAAAAACATTTCCAGAGAATCTAGTAACTGAACATATTTTGTTATCAGTAATCTTTTTCATATCATATTTTCATGCGGTCTATAAAATATGTAAGTAATGGAGTAACTGTCTCATTCTTTTTCAATTTATTTAACCCTTTTTGCACACATAAATACGTGAACTGACTGTCTTTTTGGTCTTGTGGTCACAAGCACGACTGCTGGATACGAGGTCCAGAGTTCTATTCTCAAATTGGACATAGAGTTATTGGGGTTTTTCATCAGAAATTTCTGTAGTAATAGCAGACACGGAGTCTGTATTCGTGGTAACTGTTGATGGCAATAGGTCCACCCGGTTACATGGGATTAAAACATTACTCTCGAAATGTGGGTGTACCTGTACAATTAGGCACACCTCTGCTTAACCCTTCGAGGAATTTTGGGTTTGAGATTTTATGTGAATAAAATATAATATATATATATTATATATATATAATATAATAATAATAATAATATATATATATATATATATATATATATATATATATATAATACTTCACGAAATGAAGTAGGTCCTATTCCACTGATGTCCTTAACTAAATCGCTGATAGAAAAGCACGTGTTTTAGCCGTCTGTTCTTATTATAACGCGACATTGACCCATTTCGCTGTATCGACTCTGGAACCTGTTAATAGAAAACGTCGTGTCGAGGTGTTAAAACCTTTATAAAACCTTTAACCTTTCAAATATGTCTTGGTTTCAAAATCATTGTGTGAATGGAAGAAAACCCTTCATACTTAAATCTACTGTGCGATTGGTCTTAAATAACATGACATCAAGCAAGTTACACCGAAAAGTTGGGTAGAGGTGTACCTGATACTAAAGGTAGTCCATAACACACACGTGATTTGCCAGTAGTGACATATCCATCAACTGAGTACAAGCTTAAAGAATAATACCTAATTTAAAATACGAATCATGAAGATACTTAACGACCCCGTAAATAGTAACTTCAAATATAAATATGAATACATCCAAACATGCACTTTCAACTTCAATAAAAGCTACTTAATGAATCATAAAATTCCTAAAAGCACAATTATTTATAGTGTAGTTGCATTGTTAAATCCTTTGCAAGACCACACACACTGCAAGGAATATTTGACTTATTCTTTTATTGTCGTCGTTTCTTTGTGGCATTCTTTATTTAGACTTTTGGCTCTTGAAAGGATATACTTCAACTAAGGAGAATTTCAAAAGGAATGATGGATATTCTCCCGCTGTCTGAAATACGTCCTCACAAATATTTTCTGTCTCTTTTTCTTTTAACTTTTCTCTGGAGATAAGTGTTGAAAAATTTTCAGTGGCTGTCAAATGGCATGGTTATTAAATCGAGAAGGTTTGAGGAGTTTTTTACTTACCTACTTTAGCCTGCTCTAACCACGTCTGGGCAAAGGCCTTCCCCACAGCTTTCCAAGTTTGTTTGCAATTTGCCTTATCCGACCAATCCGTTAAGAAAGAGCAATAAGAATAGAATCGTCACGGCAGCGTTTCTTGGGCCTGCCTCAGTTACGACAGCCGTCTTTAGGCACCCACTGTGCGGCTGCGGGATGTTGTAAGAGATACCGCGGCCTCGATATAAAGGTCTGAGAAGGAACATGGGTGAGAGTATGAAGAGAGGAAGCCTGAGTCCCTGCAGTGTTAAAATAATAGGCTGATAATGATGACTTATTTTTACTACTTTTCGTAAATGTAGGTGTGTAGGCCTCCGCACAAAACAAAATTAAAACCATGTAAATATTGCTAAAAAACGGATTCAAATAGGGAAGCAGTAATTTTATAAAAAATTCACGCGGACAGGCGGTCGCAGTCTACAGCTAGTCAACAAAAAGGATATCACTTTTCTTTATTTAAGGCAAATTGAAATTCCGTCTAGGCTGCGGGTTGTACTTCACAAGAGATACCGCGGCCGCGACGTAAAGGGCTGAGAAGGAACATGGGTGGTTTTTAGTCAGTAGAAGTCTGACACTCCCTTTCGCTTTGCCCAAGAGTTGGAGGGGTAATTTGATGATTTCCCACCCCCCAAAAACAAACAAGCACCAACTGTGTGACTATCTTCCATCCTCTGTCGGGCTGTCTGTTCCTAGAAACACGCCCAGTCCCAGTTAATAAATGTTATTCAAATAGGCATAGTTTTAGGTCAAACAAGCAAAAAGGATTTCTACTGAAGGATGCCTTTGGGTCTCTGCCCTACTGCCAGTATAAAGTTAAGTCATCCTAAACTATTCAAGCAAACACAAAACGAAATCTTGTACTATATTTTATGACAAAAAAAAACAAAATATGACGTAAACCAATCCCGGAAAGTGGACCGCGAAAATAAATCAAAGTTCATCTTGAACCCTTCGTACAGATTTATTATATTTATGGATAACACAGACCCTTCACATGTCAGAAATAGAGCTAGGGATGTATCAATAAAACCCTAACCCGACCTAGTTTTGATTTGAAGCTACATAAACAAGTCCTTACTTAGTAGAAAGGTGCGTGGCTGTTCCTACAAGATTTTTTTTACGTGTGTGTCATTTTATCAATGGTTTTTTACATACATACATAAACCTACGCCTGTTCCTCGAACTACTACTATCATTACATACTCCTTTCGCTTCGTCCACAATGGAGTACACTGAAATTATTGTTGAGGTCCTTCAGAAAGTACAGGTGCGTAGTAATCGCAACCGCAGTGCGTATATGACCAGATGTATGGTTGTTTTATCAGCAAAAGTAGATGTGGCTTTCTAAAAATGCTTTAATTAGCTTTAACTGAAAATTACTGAATTGATAAATGCTTGTTTATTCATAATTAAACACAAATTCGCTTACGCTTTTATCAAGATTTCACGTAGCCTTACTAAAACGCCGATAAAGGGAAACAAAAGAGGTTCAGTAAGTAAACAACAAAATGCTAAACGATTATACAACGTGCTCCACAAATCGGTGTCCTAAAAATACAAAAACTTTTTTAATAAAGCAATGAATGCTTTTATGAAAAACAGAAATGGGCCCCTCATAATTTACACGAAATAGTACAAAACACAAAACAATGTTCAATTAGGCCATTCTGGCTGTTTCTGTGATAAGTAGGCGTTCCATTCTTTCAATCTATTTTAAGGTTTTCAGGTTGTATATTTCCCAGTACCACAATACGTCAGGCTCAGATTACATAAAGTTTATTTTCATCATGTTTCCTAAACAAAAATATGGGATTTCCAATTCTTTAACCTTCTTTCAACTTTTGCCTGAAGAATTAACAAAAACTTTTTTAAGGTTTCCGGAACAAAGAGGAAAGGCTGCCTTTGTACCAGTTGGTATATATTCTACTTTCATACTAATTTCTACCAAAATCCCTGCCATAACTCAACCTCTGAACAATAAAACTTCATATTTATTTCATACTAGCGAATGTCACGCCGCGGCCGTTTCGTTCGTATAAAAATTAGCCAGGGTATAAGTATACTCAGGGTGAATGTAGCATTCCAGATATTTAGAAAATAGAGAATTTTAAAAATTGGCGTAGTATTTTTTGAGTTTATTCATTACAAACATACCTACACACACAAAAATACAAATCTTCTCTCATTAAAATATTAGTGTAGATATTTAAATCATCATGATGTACTTATTCCAAATTCATATGTCACTACATTGTATTATCCAGTACTAAATGTGCAGTAAATCAATATCCCGGAGTTACCCCGCAGAACAAATAGATTCGTGCTCAAACTTAGAATGGATAACAAGCTTTATTAAAGCTCGCAGGTAGTATTAACTCTATTAATGCATTAGGCAAAGTTTCGCGGAAGGTACAACTAAATTATAGTCCCAAACTCCGGGGTAGTACCTTACTTAGCTGCAACTAAGAACTAACCAATGTTTGAAATAAGTTTTGGGATACTATGCTAACAAATAGTATTTCAGATCGGGTTTACATAGGGTTGTGAAATGATGACAGGTTAACATGATATACATGTAATGATGTTAGTTGGATTTTAGTTTGGCATATCATCATGTGCCTAACTATTTACCCGACTACGGCGAAGCCAAAAGGAAAGGTAATGATTTTGGCAGTCTATGTATGTATGTTTGTATGTAACGCCTAGACTACTGAACGTATTTTAATAAATAATAATATAATACTAATAATAATATTTCACAACTATCACACAACGCCATCTAGTCCCAAGCTAAGCAGAGCTTGTGTTATGGGTACTAGACAACTGATAAACATACTTATATATTTCTAAATACATTACATATTATAGATAAATTACACACAGACACAGAACAAATGATCGTGCTCATCACACAAACATTTGTCCTGGGTGGGAATCGAACCCACGACCTCCGGCATAGCAGTTAGGGTCACTAACCACTAGACCAACAGGCCAGTCAAATGAGGTGTCAATAGATTCGTAAGAATAGCGCGGGTGACATAGGCTATACAAATTTTAACAATTCTTTTTATGACGGATTTTAAATGTCAAATTCTAAGCTAAAAATTAATTGAGATAATCATAACATGTTTGGTATCAAATAAAAGGTCTTGGCGAGTACATTACAAATATGATATTATATTATTATAGTTAAAGTCAACATACGTTTAGATTGCGGTCAAACAGTTCTTGCGGTCTAGTCTGTCTTATTTACTCGTATTATATAAATAACAAACCAAAATTAAGTAGAATATTATATTATGAAAGTAACGTATTATTACGTATTTATTGAATAACACACAAAAATAAAATTCAAATAAAAAAATAAGTTTACAAATTAAAACCCGACTACAAACCGCGGCCTTAAAAGTAGAAAACAAGAAAATAATTCTTGATATTCATATATTGAATTTTTTTAAGTCAGTCTAGTCTAGTATAGAGGACCGCCGTAGTCTCATACCACTGATTCCTGATGCTCCTTCATGGCGTTTTCATTGATACAGAAGTCAGCTGCTTTGCCGTTAGCAAAGTGGCAAGCAACTTTTAAGACCGCGGTTAATAGTCGGGTTTTAGTTTTTAAACTTTTTTTTTTTACGAACTATATTTGTGTTGGCCTCTAGTCCCATTGGATACAGCTGAATACCAGTATTTTAAATCGAGCAACTGGAGTACTAAGTGATGTTTAAAAAGCCGACAACAATGTCAAAAAAGCTATAAGATTTACATGAATAATTCATATAAAGATAAAAGTTTTTTCGTGTCTTACCAAAAAAGAATCCTTCCATTAAAAGATTAAAAAGAAAACACAGACACAGGCGGTTAGGTACACAATACATCATTACAAGGGATACACATTAAAATTGATATACTATGTTCTTTTTTTCTGCACCGTAAGAGATATGAAGAAAATATTGATGAGTTCAGCCATTAATGCTTACAATGCGTAACAAAATAAACAACGTATCTATTGATACGGAGTTCCTTTTCACCTAAGGAAATCTGGAGTTACACGCCATTAATTCTTTTCGAAGGTAACTTAGCAGTGGTTCTAATGAATCAGAATGGTGCCACAGAGTAATTTCTTTGTCGTATTATGCCTAACTTGGTTTTTTGCCGTCCATCGGTCTCCATGACTTTCCATGTCGTCGAGAAATTTCTCTCAGGCATACTGGTTTCCCCGTCGGAGCTGCGGGTTGTTCGAAAGAGATACCGCGGCCTCGACACAAAGGGCTAAGAAGGAACATGGGTGGTTTTTAGTCAGTAGAAGTCTGACACTCCCTTCCGCTCCGCCCAGAGCGGTAGGAGTCATTAGATGGTTTCCCAACTACCAAAAAGACACATGCTGCTTTCCACACGAAGTTTTACTTCACCGAAAAAAGTGATATTTACAATACGCACATGACTAAGAAAAATCGCACCACTGGATTAAAGAAAGTACTTGCGGAATTAGTTACAATAACAGACTAAGGGATAGTGCAAACCACAGAATAAAATAGTAATAACTCTCGCAAAGACAACTGTACCTATTATATTAGGCTGTGGTCGAACTTAAGCTGCGTATTCACTATCTTTTAACGAATGGTGATTTCAATTTGCCTTTAAATAAAGAAAAGTTATGTCCTTTTTGATGACTGGCTGCAGACCGCGACCGCCAGTCCGCATGATTTTTTTATTAAATTATTGCTTCCATTATATTTGAATCCGTTTTTTAACAATGTTTTCCTTTTATTTTGCACGGAGGCCTACACACCTACATTTTCGAAAAGTAATAAAAATAAGCCATCATCATCATTAGCAACCATGGGTGTGAGCTAAACGTGGGTGGTTTTTAGTTAGTAGAAGTCTGACACTCCCTTTTGCTCTGCCCAAGAACGGGAGGGGTTTTCTGATCATTTCCGAAACCCCAAAAAAATATTATTAGAGACTCAGCCCTAGGAGAGGCAGGGGTTATAATCCAACACGCGTGCCCAGTGCCAGTTGGTAGATGTCACATGTCTTCGAATTTTTTGGTTCTGAGACCTGCCGGTTTCCTCACGATGTTTTCCTTCACCGTTTTGAGAGCAGAAGCAGTGGTGATGAAATAAATTACACAAAGTAATGCACCTGGGTTCGAAGTCGGGGCCGCTACCACTGGGCCACCACTGTAAAGTAAAAAATAAGTAGTAAAATAAAATAAGTAGGTAGCTTAAGTTACTCCTTTCATCGGCTAGCTGCCAATGAAAGTCCTGTCAAATTCGACAGACAGTGGCAATTTCTTGCAGTTGCTGGTTTCTTGCAACAAGCATAGTGAGAACACAGCTTAAAATCTTCTAAATACGCAAAGATACACAAGTAGGTGGTACAGTTCGGCAACCCTTATATCCCTTCAGGCTCGCTCTAGTTCGTCCGTTATATATGGTTGTCCGAAAGCGTCTATCTTTCGGATACGGATAATCAATTAACGGTACAGGGTAATCAATATCAGAGACGGATTCATTGGATTACATGACATGAAAGGACTGTTGGATTGATCTATTACCGCTTATCTTGTACGCATTGTAACAAGATTTTCGTTTAGAAGTAAGTTATTGCTTCTTTTGCTTGTATGAATGGACCGTTTTATTTTTGCCGCACTCATTTTGATTATTCGTAGCCTTTCTGTTGATGGTGTCCTTTTGCAATATAACTTTTTAGCCCAAAAATCAGCCAGCCTTCTAGACACTTTTTCCATGTCGACGAATTTTTTGACTCTCTGTAATTCGTTTCCCATTTTGATACCTGTAGATATTTTTATTTTACATATATTTGCAGTTTGTTAATAGTGGGAATGATATGAATGAGAAAGGAGTAATTGCCACCTTGACGTCTAACAGGGAGAAATGGAAGTAGAAAACGTGTTGCTCCGACCCCAAATTGAATGGGATAAGGGCAGGAAGACGGTGATAGTGAAATAGTGTAGTGTACATAATAAATTAAAATAAACGCTTTTAGGTATAAAACATTTTTACTAGGTATGTATAAAAGGTGTAAAAGTACCCTTAACGCAAACGAAAGGCACTTGTTGTCCCCACCACTGCGATCATTTTTTGGTTCTAGACCATACCTGGGAACCCCCTCGTTACGGAGATTTTGGGGGTCAAAGTTCCAAATTTTGCACAGCTGTTTTTGTAAATACTAGTTTTTCAGGTTATAACTTTACTTAAATTACCTCCATAACCCGTTTACTATTCAAAGCATCAACTAGCACAATGTTTTAAGAGTGCCACGTTGAGTTTTACCGTAAAATGTGATCTTTGACCCCAAAAAAAAGTCGTTTCCCAGCAAAAAATTTTGCGTAGGGGTACTTAGTTTAATGTACAGAATGCTTGGTTGACGTATGTGTGAATGGTTAAATTTACACCCTGTATTTTCATAAATACTCGACCCAACGTATCTCTACAAAACTTAGTAATAGAAAATGACCTCGTACATCCCAAAACAGACAGACAAACATACATAACATCTCGCCACCTCATAAACACCCAATATTTTGAAGGAAACAAAGCCATATTTCATCCCAGAATTGAGCACGACCCTAATACACAAACACCAAACAGACTAGGCGCCAAAAGGAACCGGGATGTATCAACGACCTTCCCTTCTCGCAAAAATTTTTCATCGTTATGAAGGTGACAAGAAATTATCGAGTAAATATAAATGAGAACCAATTTTCTCGGTAAACAAAACAATGTTTATATTGTGTTTTGGAGGGTGTCCTAATTTTATAAAAGGTTAACAGAAATGCCTCGTGGTTCTAGTGTTTTTAAGTGCGACTGTTGTGCATAAGGTCCTGTGTTCGATTCCCGGGACGGGAAAAAGAAAACGGATTTATCCATCAGGAATTTCTCAGTAGTAACCACGGAGTCTGGATTTGGGCCCATTTGATAACAAAAGGCTCGCCCCCTTTAACATGGGATTTAAACATAAATCGGGTAAAATGTATTACTCGTATTTGTCATCTCTGTCAATCTGTTAGATACATCTCTGTCTAACCCTTTTTTTTTGGCGGTGGAAAATCATCAAATGGCCCCACCGCTCTTGGGCAGAGCGAAAGTGAGTGTCAGACTTCTACTGACTAAAAACCACCCATGTTCCTTCTTAGCCCTTGTTTGTCGAGGCCGCGGTATCTCTTACAACATTCTGCAGCCCCGACGGGTCTCTGTCTAACCCTTCGGAAATAATAGACGTTAAGTTAGTGGTTGTCTCACAATTTTCTTTAAGATGAAAGATATTTTATTGCCACTTGTGTCGATAACGTCGTGAGGTCGCATTACAACAAATAAAAGGGAGAGTTGACTGAGCTTTGTTTACGTAACGCCAGTCAATATTAATAGGCGAAAATAGAAATATTAAGATATAACCGTGTTTCTATAGAACCTTTACTCGAAGTCATAAAATTGAGAACTGGTGGCTCGTAAAACGACTGAAGTGTCTAGCTAGATAAACTTGTACCATTTCTATGTAGATTGATTGCAACTTGTAAGGGTCAAAAACATCCTAATATTAACTAGCTATACGGCAAAATTTAATAGTTTTTGAGATAGAGATTTTAGTATACAGTATGAGTAACTATAAAAACATAGCTAAAAGGTATCATTATGCATGTTTCATTGTTTGCCATGCAATTAGGCTGTTGACAAAGATTTTCGTTAGATACCACAACTAAAAAAACAAAAGACTTTCCAAAAAAAACACTAAAATCGCAATTTAATTGTACGGTCGACCAAGAAATTGGTTTACCACTTTTGATGACATCTCCCAGTAACATAATTATTCGCTAAGGATTACTGTATTACATTAACGTAATTGGTTAACTGTGAGCCAATCACAGAGCAATGGTTAAAAGAGCATGCAACTTGAACTGTGATGTCAACGCAATATAGAATATTTTATGTAAACACAAACCAACTTGTCCTTTATAAATCAAGGAGGTTTATGCTAGATACCATACTTAAAAAAAAACTAATTCATTTTCGAATCGCTTTTGACATATGATCTGTCAAGTGTCAGTTATTGATCAACTCAATAAATTATGTAAAATAGCCCTTGATGTTTTGAACGTGCAAATGATATTCAACCTTAGAGTGGTAAACCAATTTCTTGGTCGACTATACTTTCAGAAGTCGGTGGCACAAAAGGCAATGCAACAAACACCAAGGAAAGATTCTTAGCAATACAATATTAATATAATTGAAGTTATCTCAAAACCTTATTTATTATATCTTTTGTTATGTCCGTATTTTCTAGGATAAGCATTATTTTCTTACTCCCATTCATACGCTCTCTCACTTCCACCACTCAATTAAACCAAGTTACTTCACAAAAAAAAATAGGTTTAATCATCATTTATTTTAATTGCTCACAAATAGACAGGTAATTGCTAGAAGTATTATTTTCATTTTATAGGTAATTGTGACTACAGGGAAATCAAAGCAAAGTAAAATGTAAGAAACAGCATTCTAATTTCATCAACATTTGAATTTCCCAGTGGTAAAAATACAATCAAAGTTTGCGTAAAATACTCGTAATACCAACTTTTAGAAATCAAGAAACATTTTCTAATTTTCGAAGATTGTTTTCACCGGAAGAAAAAAGATCTACGGGAAAATAAAGTACGAATTCAAGCGCCAAAACTTTTGAATATTATATAAAAAAAAGAGCATGAAGTACACACATCAAAAGTGTCTAGGGATCAAGCATTTTTATGCGGATTTCTTGAGATTGAGATGTGGCTTTGTAATAAATTTATGATTTTATAAATTTATATGGATCCTTTTTGGTGCATTTCATAATTTGAATCAGGAACTGTGAATCAAATTCGAGTAAAAGATGAAAATCAGCTGTCAATATTTTCCCTATAAAAACATACAACGCATTGAAGACATTATTAGTGCTACTGTTTCCCTACTACTGATTAAAACCAACGTTATTATGGAGCGGCGACGTCATTTAAGCAGGGAAGAAATGCTCAGAGCCGTGGGAATGATAGAAGCTGGTTCCCGGCAACGTACTGTGGCTTTAGCTCTGAATACAAGTCAGAGTGTTATCAGTCGACTTTGGACACGTTACCGAAGCACTGGTACCGTGGCTGAGCGCCATGGAGGACGGTATCGCTGCACCACACGGAGACAAGACCGATACATTCAAATCTTAACTCGAAGAGCTCCAACAATAACCGCCATGATGTTAGCCGTGAGGCTTCATCACTCTTCAGGGAACTTAATTAGCGACCAAACAGTCAGAAACCGCTTGCATGAAGTGAACCTTCATTCCCGAAGACCGCTACGGGTACCACCTATAGCAATGCACAATCGTAGGATTCGATATCAATGGGCTCTTGAACACAGAAATTGGGCAGAAGAACAATGGCGTTTCGTGTGCTTTTCTGATGAGTCTCGTTTTGGTATGAGACCGGATACAAGACGTATACGACACTGGAGAACCCCTGGACGCCAACAGCGATTAAAATCCTGCCAGGAAGTCCATCCTTATAGTGGTGGAACCATCATGGTATGGGCGGGTATTTGGATCGGCGGAAGAACTGAGTTGATTTGGATCAGAGGCAACCTCAACGCTCAAATTTATGCTGAGACGATTGTATCAGACGTCATCGTTCCTCTACAAGTGCAAATCGGTCCCTTATTTCAGTTAATGCATGATAATGCACGACCGCACACCGCAAGAGTTGTAAGACAGACTCTCGCCGCAGCTAACATCAATGTCCTGCCCTGGCCTGCTCAGTCGCCAGACTTGAACCCGATTGAGCATGCATGGGATATGCTACAGAGAAGAGCTCTGCCGAATATGGAGGGTATCCAGTCGCAAGAAGACCTTTTTTTGTTGTTGCAACGAACATGGGCGGCCATTCCACAGCGTGATTTGGATGAACTCATTTTGAGTATGCCAAACCGATGTTCTTGTGTTGTTAGTGTTCGCGGTAGAAACACGGATTATTACTTGTTTAAGTTACCCAATAAAATTTTAAAGAAAACTGTTATTTCAGTCTTTTTTTCGAACTTTAATGTTAGTGGTTCAAATGTCAAAAATCCCTTTATTAGGAAAATGGCAAATTTCTTTATTAATGCAAAGGTGACTTGGTTTATCGTTACTGTGACAAACGAAAACACTTTATTTGATGAATCCTTAAAGAAAATTTTAATTAATATCAATCAGGAGAAAAGTTATTGCAAAAATATATGTTGATCCCTAGACACTTTTGATGTGTGTATATAACCAGGCATGAAGGTAATAAATAACAATTTCTTATAAGCTGTTGTTATAATCTTGCTGAGTTGTATGTCTCGAAACTTTGCATGTAAGTACTTTAGTTTGATACTTTCCACTATATGACTACAACTATTCGTTACATTAGCAAAATTATTTATGTCAGAGAAATTCTGGAATAAATACCTACTATTTACGAGGAAATCCACCAGGAACTTCTAAGTAGCTATCACAGACTCTGGATTCGTGTCTGGTTAAGGGAATAGACGCGGAATAGGTGGTCCCATGCTATAGGGGAGCATGGGACCACCTAAAGCACGCAGCAAGCCATGGCAAGAGAGATGCCCACTACCTCACTACTTCTCGAAGCCCAAAGAGCACCTGGCTCCTGGTAGTGAACATCAGTGGCCAATTTGGAAAGCCCTAAATCGATTGCGCGCCCAAGTGGGCCGCTGCATACATAATCTGGCATAGTGGGGTATTATTGGTTCCTTCAACACCGAGTGCGAGTGCGGCGCTCCTGCTGGAGTGTCCCAGATGTCCCTACACATGCACTCTTGACGACCTGAACATAGCCTCTGCCGCTACAATAAATGTAGCTACCTACTGGACCCAAACCGTATAAGATGGAAGTAGAATCGATACGAAAAGAAGAAGACTAGTTATGTACCTATAAAATTCACACGATTCTTGAAATTGTTTTGGATGTTAGCTAGTTTCTGATCACACGATGGTTCAAATACTCACGAGCATATTGTACACACGTCGTCGTCAGCACATCGAACAACCCAAAGCTGACAAAATTTCTCAAACGACCTTGAACCTAATGCTTTTGTCCTTTAATATATTAGACTATCAAGTTTACTAGCTTGTGCCAGCGGCTTCGCCCGCATGGAGTTTAATAATTGTCCCGCGGGATCGTACTACCGGGATAAGAAGTATCCAATGTGTTAATAAAAGTTATTAACTATCTGTATTCTAAATTTCATCCACATACGTTTAGTAGTTTTTGCGTGAAAGAGTAACAAACATCCATTCATCCTCATAATTTTTTGCATTTATAATATGAGTAGGATAGGATAAAGTTGAAAATCTATTAATAAAATACAGATTATAGTAACTTAATGTGCCTGTACAACAAAAACGAATACAAGTTATCTAAACTTTTTTAACCGACTTCCAAAAATGAGGAGGTTCTCTATTCGTGTGAATATATTTTTTTCATGTTCCTGTCTTCAAGCCTAGTAAAGTAAGACTTGTTGCAAAAAGTCATCCATTACAACACTAATCGACGCAATTACATTCGTGAATTTCGTTTTTATCACCGATCCAATCCGGCACACGTAATCCTGTATGTGAGCCCGTCCATACCAATTTATTACCTTACGCCGGCGGCGGTTCCAATCCCTGAAAAAGAGCATTTAGCTTCCATATGAGGACATGAGTAAATAGAAAATAGACACCAAGGTTTGGAGGTTCGTTGGTTCGTATCTTTTAGGGTGAAGTAACTATGAAACTAATGGGCTGTTGGTTGAATGGCAAAAAACGGAACCCTTATAGTTTCGTCATGTCTGTCTGTCTGTCTGTCCATCCGTCTGTCTGTCTGTGTATGTTACAGCCACTTTATTCGGAAACTATTAAGACTACGTAGTTGAAACTTGGTAGGTATTATGTGAACCACTTTACGGCTATGATACAAAAAAAAAATAAGGGGGTTTCCCCATACACTTGGCCAGTTTTTTGGTGGAAGATGTCATCTTCTTCTTAGCGTCTTTGTGGTGCAAAATTCAGCTATGCGAACTCCACCAGTCCAACTCCGTCAAGTGCACATTCGTCAGGGCATGCAGCGCAAGATGGAAGGTGAGCTATTGTCTGTGGACACACGCCGCATACACACTTGAAATCTTAACCGTCTATGAACCCCTATCCTAAGAAGATGTCTTGAATTTTTATGTCTTGTGATTTTTTATTCAAAATAGATTGACCACTTTGGTCAGATTAAGACCTAGCTATAGACCCTCACCCATCTACAATGAGATTTGACCGATCTAACCCATTGGCTTTCTATAACATACAGTGGATAAGACTGTGACTGATTTATTACGGAACCCCTTTTAGAAGACCGGAACGTTATATCGGACCCATATCGCACTCCATTCTAAGTTTCTACCACAAGTTGGGAGTGCAAGATTTGTCGCGGTCACGGAAACTAAAGGGCCGTAAACTTGGAATACTTAAGGACTGCTCCCGAACATACGTAGGTAAAGGTACTGGAACTGATAGACCTAAGAATTTATTCATAAACGCTCATTAAAATTATAGCTTAAACGACAAAAAAACCGTTTATCAATAATTCCTTCATTGCTACATTTTATTATAGAAGCTAAGTCTCTGTCTTATCTACTCATTGCCCACAAAAACCAGCACACCGAAAAACCGATTATGATATAGACGCTTTACCTTTCAACCAAAACGATATCGGTTGCCAGGACCATTTGAAAAGACCCGATAAATATTTTATCTCGTTAACAATGTCAATAATTATAATAACGTATTACGGATAATTAATTGGTTTCATATTATTATAGGTGTTTGACTTTTGTGAATTGTTATATCAGCTTTCCCATTTTGTACGAACTGTTTGCCTACTTATCGATTTCCCAACAGGATATGCCAATGAATTAATGTTACTGTATCTGTTATTGTATTTGGTGAACAAGTTCGCAAAATAAATCTACATCTACGTAATATTATGAAGAGAAAAGATTTGTATTTTTGTGTGTGTATGTATGTTTGTAATGAATAAACTCAAAAATTCTCTTACCATTGGAAAGCTACATTCACCCTGAGTAACTTAGGCTACTTTTATCCCTGTATTCCCACGGGAACGGTAACCACGCGGGTGTATCCGCTAGTATTTATTAAAGTCACAAGTCAAAAGCTTTGAATTCTGCAAAAAGTAGGTATTGATAACGTCAACGCATCGGAAATTCGGAATAGACGGCACCGTTTGGCTCAGTAGCCGAGTGACTGGCAGCTGCGCTGCGTTCGGTTCACCCACGGAAATAAAAATATTAGTATGACAAATAGGTAGTTTTTCCGGATCTGGCCATTTGTGTATGTGACCTTAAAAGTTTGTAAATGCACATACAGGAGAAATTCATTGATTGGAAAAACTTATCGAGCGCCTGTGTAACATATTGTTAAAGCTGATACATCAATCTAAATTATATAACGTTTCCTCTGCTGGGGCAGAGGCCTCCTCTCTATTAGAGGGAAAGGGCCGAATTCTACACGACTTGCCACATCGGAGTCTCAGCCGTTACCACTACAAGATTATCTAATCGAAGAGTCACTAATACATATTCGTCATCCCAAAATATCTCAAACTGACCACCAGTGAGTCGTTTTATGAATTTCAGAACAGATAACAAATGTTTTCATAACCTATAAATCGATCACATAGGTAGGCAAATATATTTCAGACCGAACCGTTTTACTAGGCATATGTATTTCTGCCTAAATTATTTAGCCATAATGTTAACATTGTCTGCGAATAATAGGGGCGCAAAGAAATGACTGTTTGCTTTCCGAAAGTTTGCTACTACGAAGCAATACTTCGAACATAACTACAACACACACTACACTTCGAGCAATACTTCGAATAATAAACATTCTGAATACTACTGTATTCAGAATGTTCATTATTGCGAAGTACGGAACTTCGAAAGTTTGCCAAAGTTTGCTTTGACTCACTACATATTCGTCATCCTAAAATATCTCAAACGGACCACAAGTGGGTCGTTTTATGAATTTCAGAACCGATAACAAATGTTTTCATGACCTATAAATCGATCGCATAGGTAGGCAAATATATTTATACCTAAATTATTTAGCCATAATGTTAGCTTCAAAGATTATTTCCATTTTTTTCCTAAGCATAATAATTGTTTGAGAATAATAGGGGCAAAGAAATATGTGAGAAAATAAACAAGGAGAACCAATGTATTGGAAATTTGTGATAACAAAACATCACGAAAAGGGTTTATTACTCAGCTTTGTCGCTTACACGTGGAATTACAAAATGTTCTTCTAAATATTTTAGCGGTGAATATTGAATATTTCATAATTGTACGGTTTATAATTCCTTCTCTCCTGAATTTCAGAAATAAAATATAATAATTATAGATCTAAGAGCAGTGGTGGCCCAGTTGTGGTGGCCCCGACTTACGAACTGTAAGTCGTGGGTTCGAACCCAGGCAGGCGCATTACTTTGTGTAATTTATTTCATCATCACTACTCTCAAAACGGTGAAGAAAAACATCGTGTGGCATATCTTAGAACCAAAAAAGAATCGAAGACTTGTGTCATCTATCAACCCGCACTGGGGCCATGTGGTAGATTATAGCCCATCTCTCTCCTAGAGGAGGCCCGAGTCCCTGCAGTGGGAACATTATAGGCTGATGATGATGATGAATCATAACTCTTAATGCCCGTTTCGTTGGTCAAGTGGTCGGGAGCGCAACTGCCGCTGAGTATGAGGTCTTGGATTCAAAAACAAAATATTTTATTACACATAAGCTTGTATGGGCACATAAAACGTCGACAAAAAGTGTACGGTTTGGGTTGGTCGTATCCTATGGAGAAGAACCGGCAAGAAATTCCATGGTGGTTCAAATCCCGGATGGGGCAAATTGTTATTGGATTTTTCTACCAGGGATTTTTCAGTCACCGAGTCAGTGGCAGAGAGCCACGTAGTCTGGATTTCTTCCACGATATTAGGAAAACGCTACTAACCCTCTATTGCATAAGAAGCGAAATGTGGGTTTACTATTAAGAAACCTCTGCCTAATCGTTTGTGTTGTGTTCACACACCTGGAGGTGTTGTGTTTGCAAACCTGTATGTGTTGTATTCATATATCTCAATTTATCTTTACATCAAGATTGACTGTCTAAAGTAGGAAGGACCTGAGGTATGTACAGATCACCTGCTAGGTCACCATCCGTCCGTCTGATGGTCCCTCTACACATCAGCAGATGCGTCTGCAGACGAAACTATAAAGGGTTCCTTTTTTGACTACGGAACCCTAAAACGAGGTGTTCTAGCTCTGTAACAGATATAAATTAGCAATAGCCTTCATCATCTGCCGACTACAGTCCACTGCTGTACATAGGGCTCTTCAATCACACGTCACTTACCTGGATTCCCGGCAAATCTCACCCAGTTGCTACCACCAACCCTGCGAAGATCGTCGACACACCAATAGCAACAGCCTATTCAGAAGAAAAACCAGGAATTAAGGCTAGTAACATTAAGAATCTTAACAAAGAAAAAATAAGACATAAATTCCTGTAACAATATCTTTGTTCAGATGATAAACCTGAGACTCTAGTTTATGACATTAAACTTGATATATCTAGGAGAGCCGACTGCTAACGTGAAGAATAGAGATCATTTGTAACGCAAATTGTCTACTCTGTGGTTAATACGTGAAATAAAGTTGCTGAGAAAACCTTGAAGACAGTGAAAAGTTTACTCACCTTAAATAGAAAAGTAGTAAAAGTTTTAATTAATATGAATGTCATTTAAACAAACAAAAATATTTCTTATTTTTATTTAGATGAACAAATACTATTTCTTTCAAATCAAATCAGTTTATTTAGTTTAGAGGTATCAAACATGCACCCTGCACCGCACGATTTATCTGTAAAAATATACTAGATTACTCGAGTACAGTAAATAAGTAGCAGCAGTCAAGACCTTTCCCATGAAGGCACGAAATATAAAACACCATCTGCTTACTGCTACCGTCCATACATGTGGTCAGTGAGGAAACAGTAAGTGGCGGTCATGTATGTAATGGCCAACTTGGCAATAGGCAATCGCTCCATGTAAATCTGATCTCCACAACCCAGTTAGTACTGGATAATACAATACCCCTTGGTAAGGTAATGCTGGTTCTCAGACTTTCGGGTCACTGTTACGACTCTCAAAGAACTACAAGTCACGAGCTCCTCAAATAATCCAACGCAAAAAACGGCTGTTAGAGTGAACAAAAAGTCCCATTAGTTCTATTATAAATTGTTTAATAATCAGTAGAACTAATGGGACTTTTTGTTCCCACTAGTTCTACAATTTCGTACCAACTTGAATCATCGAACTAGTGGGGAAAAATATCCTACTAGTTCTATCCTAGAACTGTGCAGTAGAACTAGTGGGAACAGTAGGAATGATCCCTTGAATCGTAGAACTAGTGGGGTAAATAAAATCTCATTAGTTCTATCGTAGGACTGTGCAGTAGAACTAATGGTATTGATCCCTTGAATCGTATAACTAGTGGGATAAAAAAATCCCATTAGTTCTATCGTAGGATTGCAGTAGAACTAGTGGGTATGATTCGTAAATCCTCCCACCAATACTGAATACTTTCTACCTCAACCTAACGTATGTTTCCATGTTTACTTTTCAAAGGTAACCAACCTGTTCATTCTTATTCCACAGTCTGTAAAGTGGCCCATATAAAACTATTCAGCAAGCGGTACTTAAAGCTCCCCGACATATCCATTGAGGGTATTGTAGCATCAAATTGAAGGAACGTAAGCCGCGTAGTAAGTCTTATCAATATTGATCTGTTTACACCTGGCGATGCCGGCAGAAGGTTCACTAAATTGGATTGTTGGTTCAGGAAAAAGAAACATCGCCGTGATGTTTGAAGTTCTGCTATAAAACCAGATGGGTCTTCTAAATCTGAATTAAAGCGGAAAAGAAATAAAAAACCGGTTTTTTTATCTAACGCAAAATGTGCACAATTAACACCAGGTACATAAAGTAATGGGCAGTCGACATCGACATTATTGCCATCGCGAGAATATCCTGAATGAGGAGCTTGAACGTGGCCGGGGGTTGTACACTAGTCAGCCCTTGCCCCTTCATGTTGCTGCCATCTCTTTGAGGCGTCGACACGGCCTGTCATCGTCATAAGACATACGGACGGCTAGCTAGCCCATTACTCACCGTCCACAGCCCCGCGCCTACGGTGGCCGGAAGTCATCAAATGCCCACGACGCCCGGAGCATCTCACAGGGCGGCTGGGACGAGAGTTTCTCTCCCTCTCACGTTTCGCCACCTCCTTCGCTAGCATCACTGCTTCGCAGAAGGAGGAGACGGCGTCCCATTCCCTCTAGCCCCAGGCCATGGCTTGCGCCAGGGCCGGACGCGAGGGGTCACCGCTGCCGATTGGCACACGGCGGGGCTCCGCCTAAACGGTGCTGATCTTCACGGTGTGCTCCACCGTGTCCTCTGGCCGATTCTCGCAATGGTAGCATCCGGGCGTTTCCTCCCGCCTGGTTCGGTGCAGGTACCTCCCGAAATAACCGTGTCTGGTGAGGACCTGCGTGAGACGGAAAGTGGGGGCCGTGGCGCCTCTCCAGCTACTCCTCAAAGAGAGGACTTACCGCCACTGTCGTGGCGTGCCCAAAAGCCGAGACCTAGCCTGGCCTTACGTGCAAATTTGGTGTTGTCCTACAAACAATGGAACACTTATTATCGTCTCCTGCATGTTCTATTGCTTGCAAATTACAAGAGCTGATGGACTCTACTGAAAGTGCCAAACTCGTCGCCAAATTTTGGGCAGAGTCAATTTAAATTTCCGTTGAGTAAAATTATTTGAAAACCAAAATATTACAATAGTCAATTCGCCAGTTACACCACGGTTTCGTGAACAAGGCAGAACCTTTCATTAAGCATTGAACGAGCATTGAGAAAGCCTTTACAATAGAAAATGAAAAGGCTTCAGGCGACGTTATTGGCCCGACCATGAACACACGAATATAGGCTTGCTAAACAAAATATTGAATGCTGACAATCGATACCGGACTCAAAATACTCGTACAGTCGGAGGAATAAACAGTTTTAGTTTGAATGTTTTGTGAATAACGAACACGCGCGTAGTATTGACGTTTGTCGTTTTGTTAATAAATAAAATACTAGTAGCATCGTACTACTAACTATGCTCTTCACAATCATACTCTTCACACACTATTAATTTGATAACAGACCAAATTTCAATCAAGTAATTACATCTAAAAAAATACCAGTCATCATGAGATCATGTCTTCTAAACTGCGCGATCGATGAGAAAACTTAAACTCGAACTCCTTGTGAATAGCACAATCGTTAAAACTCTTATTATTAATCTTGATCATAGTAGTCTTTGATTTTTCAGCCCCCATGACCTCATTCGAATTTCTCGAGTTCAAACAAGCAACGCACTGAATATGAATGTATGAAATTGCAAAAGCATTTATGAGAACGGTATGAGGAATCGTCGGTATAGCCGCGGGAAATTGATAGATTTATCACAGGCCGGGGATTGGTTACGGCACATTATTGATATCAACCCAAATTCAGCGTTGCCTTTTGGTATGAAGATATATTACCTACCCTAGATATTGAGCTATCTTGGAACAGACCGTATACATAATCACGGACTGGTATTTGCACATCTCTCTAAAAAGGTATGAACCTTTTTTTGACGATCATCCATCCTCCATCTAAACCGTTCATTAATATTGGTTTCCAAACAAAATCTAATAGGGTACAAATCGTAAGCATAGGTATACAAAGAGCTGATCCTCGAAATCTCCACTGAATACAAAAAAAGGTCGGTGAGAAAACGGTCGATTCCTAAAATCTAAAACAAGAAAAATGTCGTTTAAATCTCACTTCACATACATTACCGATACAAAATGTTACGATGATATGATAATTTCAATTTTGGCGTCTGAAAGAAAACCTCTCGAGGGACGGACCGTATGAAACACGACCATTATTCTGACTTCGCCTATACAACGTTTGATATGCATTATGTACAAGACTTGTTCGGATTTGTGCGACACATCTTTTGAGATTTGATACATTATAAAGTACCCTTGTATATAGAAAATGGCGTAAAGCATATCGACACTCTATTAACGGTTACAAAAAATTCATGAAATGTTGGTCATCATACCATGTATACAAGCGTTCCACTTTTGTAGAAAATAAGTGAACGCTAAAGCTCTCGAAACTGGCTGTGCCAAAAAGGTAATTGCAGCGCAGCGCTTCACAGCGACTTCAAAATTCACCATGCGTAAACATTCAGCGCTGCAAGCTTTGCCTTTTCCCTAAGTTGTAGTTGACCAGTTCCACTTCACAACAGCTATTCCAATATACTAGAAGTCGAGCTACGTATGGAAATCCGACTAAAGTTCAAGTTAACTTCGAAAGAAAGAATAGTACCTACTCCTAAACAATGTTCTTCTATTACAAGTAGCACTTAAGTACTGGGAAAAACAAAGTCGATAAAGCACTAACAAAGTAAATGGCACGAATAACAAGAACAATTACGAAGTAAAGCGGTCCGTTACAGATTTATGACTGCACAAAGGTTAGATACTGCCTTCGCTTACATGTTTGGATGCTAGACTGGGCATTTTAGACAACGTTCATAGCCCCGCACGATGCGACCCGACAGCGACTTTTTAGACCGCACTGATCTTTGGTCGCATTCGGTCGCTAGCTATAACATCAGATTTTTCTTTTGTGATTTTCCTTTTTTTTTTTGTATTGCGTATTGTTTTTTTCCTGTATGCTCGGTGTGTTCCTGCGACAAATAATATGTTTTCCTTCTTTCTTTTCTTTTCTTTTTTTTTTTCACCTCTGACCGCTGTCCCTCGAGCATAAAGGTCGTGGTCAAGGATCTACGTAAAAACGGATTAGGTGTTAAAAGTGGCTCCTATAAACAAAGATAAGCACTAAGGGACTAAATAAACTCGTTCCAGGTAACTCAAAGTGGCGAGAGAAGTAATTACAGCGAATTCAGTGAGTTAGTGGCTTATGTATTTGGTCAACACGTGCTGTTGTGCCGCAAAAAATATATTAGGTATATCTGTTTAATAATTTAGGGGTTTACATTTACATTACTTAGAATTCTTTACGTGTTATAATTCAACCTTATTTGAATAAAAGATATATAGCATCACGCGTGTAATCCCCGAAGGATTAGGCAGAGGTGTACACATTAGCACACCCACATTTCACCAGTTATGTTTAACGGCCATGAAAAAGGGGGCGAGCCTACTAAGAAATTCCTGATAGAAAAACCCAATTACACTTTGCCCCACCTAGGAATCGAACCTATTCCTTCTCATAGAGAGGAAGTCTGTCTCTCAGCTCATCATCATCATTCATCACTACAGCAAAAAGACGTCCACTGTTGGACATAGGCCTCCCCCACCACGGTGTCACCATATTGACCGGTCAAGTGCGTCTCGCATCCAGCGGGTCCCCAAAACCTTCACCAGGTCATCGATCTACCTAGTGGGTGGCCTTCCAAAGCAACGTCTTTCAGTTCGCGGTCGCCACTCCAAAACTTTCCAGCACCATCGGCCATCCACGCCACTTAAGTTTGGCAATTCTTCGGGCTCCGTAGGTAACCTTGGTTCTCATGCGGATGTCCACATTTCTGATTCGATCACGCAAGGAAACTCCGAGCATAGCCCTCCCAGCTGTGGGAATATTATACGCTGATGATGATGAAACGAGCAAAAGAACAATACACACACCGTTCCAAAAATTAAACGCAATCTTGCATTGGACATATCGTACACCGGGTGCAACAACGTCATAAGTAACAAATAACGTACATTTATGATATTGCCGCACCGGATGAAGACGCATGTTTGACATCATTTGTGATCAATAACTCATTTTAGTTATTTGTGACGTTATTGCACCCGGTCTGCGATATGTAGGTATGTCACAATAGTACGACAATTTTGTTGGGGATGTCAACAACAATATTGTCTTCGTAGGAACTAAGTGGGAATTGCATTTGACAGGATAACGAGATAAGGAGTATGCTTGCGACTGCATATTGCTGTTAAATGAAGCTGTGAAGATAGTGCTTGCTGTTCTCTTGTGCCTTTGTCTGTTTCTACATTGTGGAAGTAGCTGTATTAATTGTACATTTGCGCTAATTTTCTCGCGTTAATTAAAACACTTTAGAAACGGTAGCCAATTAATGCAGGCTTCCTTCTTTGTATACTTGCCCGTATCTACGGTTTATAAACATAAACACAAAGAAAGAAAGAAAAAAAAAAAAAGAAATTTCCTAAAGCAGATGCTTTAGGAACTTGCTTTCTAATTTAGAGCAGATAGTTTATGGAAGGTAGATCGAGGTTTCCATATACTCGATCATGGGTAGGTAGGACTTCTAGAGGCTTTGTGCTGTGCGTACTATTCTATCAGCCTGGCAATCTCCCAAGTTGGGCCAAAAAGCTCCCTTTTTTTTGGCGGGTTGAAATTCATTCTCCCTCCCACTCTTAGGCAGAGCGAGAGGGAGTAACAGACTTCTACTGACTAAAAACCATCCATGTTCCTTCTTAGCCCTATATGTCGAGGCCGCGGTAACTTCTGAACAACCCGCAGCCCGCCACAAAGCTCCCTTCTCTGTCTTCTGCAACATATCTGAACCGGTCACCTTTTCAAGTTATCCATACGAAAAGCAGCAGGCTGCCTAAACAGCAGAGTATCCATGGAGTTTCTTGATCATTCTTCTCCATAGAAATCTACGCTTTGGAATAGACATCTACAGTAGTTTCACAAGTTATGCCTTGTGACTGAGACTGTAGCTTCGCTTTTATTTTGTTTTCTTGATATTCAAAAGTGCGTCTAATTGAAATAAATGCTTTGAGCTTGATACCCAAACGGCAGCCCAGAGCCAGCGATCCATCTAATATTTAGAAGGAACAGCGAATAAAAGTACAGCGAAAAATTATGTTCAAGATTTTTATGGAATAAGTATATTTCCGCCTGAGTGAACATGAAATTAGATCACGCAGTGACTTTTTCCTTTATCCCAGTTGACCTGTCAACATTCTCCGAACAATGGCCTTTGATGATGACATCAAACAAAAAAATATTGTACTTCAAATAAGTATTTTGTAAATTTTGACTTTCTTCAACGGGTTAAAGAATACTTTTAGTAGGGATGGTTATTAAAACGGACGAATGGAAAAAAAAACTCGCTTTCTATGCAGGTATTGGATCTCTGGAGCAACTGTTCTCGATAAATCACTGATTTTATATTGCAATACGATTAGTTTGTTTTTAAAGGATGTTAATTCATCTAGCTAAATATACGCTTAATAGACATAGTAAATCTAAACTATGATTCAACTGCTAAGTGTCCTTATATCTGTATTCGTACTAGTTTTAAATACAACCAAAGCAACGACTAGTGCATTATTATGTATTTCTATTAATAATATTTCAGACATGTTCTAAGATCTTCAGAGGTAGTTTAGTCAGTTGAATGGTTAACTTAAGCTTTGGGATTTCAAATATTTAACGCGATTAGATGTAATGCATAAAAAACCCTTCAAAACAAAAATCTTAAGCCTAGCCCTAATTTGCAAATCCGTTTGCCAGTTCGCTAAAGCCTCCTCCGACCTTTACCATTAATGTCTCAGACAAGGGATCACAACTACAGATAATCAAACAACATTACACACACGTGTCACATGCTGAGTGGCAACCTACTTGTCGCAGTCACGACGCGACGTGCAATATTTTATTTATTTTTTTAATTTCCCTGCTTGTTGTATTTTACTTTTTTTTAAATATCTGTTAAGCGTTGTTTGTGTATTGTTTTATTCCTGTATGCATGTATGTTTCTGCGACAAATAAACATTTTTTCTTTCTTTCAGTAAAGTTATAAACTCGCTCTGTGATGTAGAGCGAGCTTCTATCTGTTGGCTTATATTGTCAGAGCAGATCTGCAGTACTACGGTAGTGTCCATTTCATATCGGCCACCCTTACTGGGTGGTAAGGGTGGTCGATAGATCTCCTCATCATTCATCCCCATATTTATGGGGATCATGAAGATGAGGACATCTTAGCAAAAGGAGTAGAGTTTAGCACTAACGTTCATACTTGTATTGGTAGTTAACTTTTTTTTTTTTTTTGGTGTTTGGAAAATCGTCAAATAACCCCTCTCGCGCTTGGGCAGAGCGAAAGGGAGTGTCAGACTTCTACTGACTAAAAACCACCCATGTTCCTTCTTAGCCCTCTACGTCGAGGCCGCGACGGGATTGGTAGTGGCCCTTTAACCCATAAATGCCACAATGCAGCTTTTTCCAGAATTTAGTTCATTAGTATAAAGGTTGGGGTTACCAAGGGGTTGACCCAAGGGAGGTTAATTATCTGTAACCTCAACTTTTTTATATGTAGCAAATATCTAAGAAATGTGGTATCCATCAAATTGGGCCAACGTAAGTGATCAAGGACTCTGTTTGAGGGAGCGGGTCATAGTCGAGGCCACCACCACTGGCTTACTGCTTTAATGCTCACGACTTAAGAAGACATGTGACATAATTATACCAACCACTGTGGCCACGTGGTGGATTATAGCCCACTCCCTCTCATAGAGACGACGTCTGTGTCCCAGCAGTGAGAACATCATAGGCTATATTTTATACTGATGTTGTGTTGTGTCGCTTAGACCCTTGAGATAAACAAAGTTAGTGGCTTGCCAAAACGTAAGTAGTAAATGTGCGATTTCCCTTATGGCTAATTTCGCATAACACATTTTATATACAAAGTAGAAACAAAACTCCAAAAAAAAAATCTCTTACACCAAAAGTTTTACGAAAAAGTGTATCCACTTACTGCGAACAGTGAAGGATCACCGCAGTTGAGCAGTCTAACATTACTCCGGTTCACACGTAGTCATTACTACCGAGATTTGTCCGAAGACAGAACCTAACTTTGTCTTCAACAAGACGCCAACTTTGTAACGAGTGTTGTGTTACAAGTTTCGCGATACGAAAGGGTTTAGTTTGATAAAGTACGATCCTTTTTGTTTACGGTGTAATGTTACGCTTACCACGAGTGACCAGAAACTTGATTGATTTTAATAATAAGTTCTATCTATTCATACTCGAAATTTCTTAGCCCTGTAATGACCCCTGTCATTGTACTCATAATTGCAACATACGTGTTGTAAAGTTATGCGAACATAATTATTGAAGGGTAGTAAAAGATGTTGATAATGATGACTAGGTTCAATGACCCAGAGATTTTGAGTGTGTATACTCGTAGATAGACCTTATAATGTCACTAGCTGATGCGCGTGGCTTCGCCCGCGTGGATGTCAGTTATGCGACAAATGATGTGTATTCTAAAACCTTCCTCCAGAAACGGCATGAAAATCGGTGCAGAAGTTTTTGAGTTTACCGCGAATAGACAGACAGACAAACGCGGTGGAGCATTTTATAATAGACGTAGTGATCTACCTTGGTATATTGGCCTTGGCCTATTTTATTTTTATCATGAACTTAGCACTACCAACTTTTCCATTTTAATAACGTTGGAATGCAAAGGCTCTCTGGAATTCCAATAGATAGATACCCGGATCGCTACAAACCTTATGGCTCTCTCAAACGAAGAATAAGGATGAAAAGATTAAGCTGATTGAACACCGAAGTGATTAGGCTGGGAATTTTATTATGCGGAAATAAGCCTGAAAGGTCGTGAACTCTGTAATGGGCACGCAGCTTACCGCCTTCTACAGAAAGGCAATCAAAGGATCTGGCCGAAAGCCCAAGAAAAAAAAGAGGGCATGGCGAAGAAAAAACGGGAAATCCAAGCTCAAAAGCGAAAACAATTCAATAGAAAATCTGTGATCCTCTACAGTACATTCTCTATAACGTTTCGCCCTCTTTTTTCTATAACCACACAATGTAAGTAGAGCGAGGATTCGCGAAACCTTTGAGAGAACTTTGTATACAGAATTGTATTATTATATTTTACGCGCGAATATAATGTGGAGGCACAATAATTCTCACCACAAGTCCCACTTAGTTGAACGTACATTTTTCGTCATGTTTCCCGCAACTGTGTTGGGTTGTGTGTTGAACAATATACCTTTCAGTTCAGGCTCGCTTATTTTATTCCAAATGATTTACTTTTTCTTATTCATAAAATTTTAAGCATCGGTCGCAGTATATTTCATTCGCCATTTTGTTAAAAGTACTTTTAAATGAGTTCCGTTTTAAATACAATATTATGCAGTTACATTAATTAATGTATTCTGTTTTAATGTGCATTCTGCATTCAACATATTTTACTATTATTGTATGCCATACAGAAGCATCTGCTTCCTTTCTATCTTTTGAAAGGGTCGCGGGGCTTTCGGGACCGCGGTCCCGGTCCACTTGTAATATTTTAATTAATTTGGAGTAATATATTGGGACCACAAGAAAACGAAGTTAAAGTACAGTTAGCAAAAAAAGTGATATAATAATTATGATCAACTGCAATGACATGATTTTTTAATGTTTATGTATACTGTTGATTATATTATTATAAGATTTTCTTATCTATCATGTTGATGGTACAAAATTCAAATTTAAGAACAACTTTTATTTGTTTTCTTCAAGAACAAATAATTAGAATTTACAAGTACTGCATTTTGAACTTTGTACTAGGGCGTCATGATTCAGTTGAAGATTAGCTACGCGGTGAACGCCCGAAAGAAATAATTAATCTCCTATTAACTTATGACAACACATTACATTACTCCTGTTAACTCCTGCATTTGTTGAGGGCCCAAAATAAATTATAAATCTCTTATTAACTTATGATACCCTAGTACTTCAAAACACATTACATTACTACTGTTAACTCCTGCAAATTCTCAATTAAACTTTTGTATGCAAACATAACATTTTATTTAAATATGTTTTTTTCTAAATCAGGCTACTATTTTTGAAATAAAAGAATTATTTTAACATTTTATAAAAATAATTTTATTTGTAAACCAACTTACCTGGCTAACTTATATTTTTTTGGTTGACCGTACTTTTCAAAGGCATAAGTTTGTTCACCATTATTTTATACGCGTTCCGCGACCTTTTTGAAAAACCCCGTCGTGGCATAGACCATTTCTGTTTTTTTTTTCACCAACCCCAACTAACTAAACAGCCATTCGGTGGTGGTAACTAGAATAATTTAGCCATTTGGGCATGTTACAGCAATAAAATCTGTAGAATAGCCCTCCAGGGATAATAAAATGGCGGCCTTATAACTGTCATAGATGTCAAATGGGCTGCGGAATGGACCACTAGCGCCCTCTATGTGCAACAGACAGAACGTGATATGTTATATGTTTATGGCCGTTTTTATCTAGAGAGCACAGGTATACGACCTCGAAATAGATAAAGTGTGGGTGTCAGTTCCCTTTTTTCATTCTGGTAATAAAATGCAGCAGATATTGAAACGGGGATTGAAAGTATTCGTGTCGTAGCAATTTTATTTGATTTATTAAAGCGGATAACGTTTTAATTTGAAGAGAAATATGTTTTCATGAATATTTAAACAAAATTTTAAATATGAAAAAAGCTTACAGCCTTAGGACTTAGACGACAGGCAAACAATAACTTCCAGACAAAACAAATAGATGGCTAATGTTTGGAAATCCAGATCGGTAAAGTTGTTGACAAGGCTATGAGAGTCCGGTCTATGCAAACAGCGACTCAATAAGATCTTTCTAGGAGCCTTCGGCTATACATATCTAGGTACCTATTTTCATGTTTTATTGCTACTTAGATCATATATATACCTACATATTTTTCGATGAATATAACATAAATTTCGTATTTTAAAAGTCGTAGTACCTATTTCAAATTTGCGTTGAGTTAGATAGAGTTTTATATTTATCTCTAACAAAACGTAAATAGCATTGTTATATTGATATCGAGTTCATATTTATCTTATTTAGTGACTAAAACTCAACTCTCTCTACTCAGTAAATAGTAATATCTACGTTTGCTTACAGAGCGTCATGGCAGTTTCTCGCAATGTTTTCGACAAAATGTGACAAGCCTTTCCATATTCTATTTACTTTCTACTATATTGCAGTTATATCTTATTTTCATGTCACTTTATCAATATTTCCCTCTTTCGCCGTCCCGTTACTTTGACGAACGTTTTTTCAAAGAAATGTTCTATTTACTTGTTCTATTTTCCTTTCAGTTACGTTTGCCTACTGTTATTTGCTTGGAATTGGTGTTTTGATTACGCTTTTTGGTAAAATTCACGAATCCGGGTATACAAATCTGTATGTGCCTATCGGGGCATACATATCTACTATGTACGACACAGATGGATACATTTGCAAGTTTAAGCAATTTATAGCGGTCCGTTTGCCAATAAATTCGTCGGCTCTTTGTTGGTCATCCAAAGCCGCTGTAGGATAACTCGCGATGTAGCCTGAAATACGAGTATTATGCAAGAATTCTTGCTCTACCTTATCATTTCTACTGGCAAGAATACCTACGATTACATGTTGCCATGTAGGTTCCTTCAAATCCTGAAGTAGAAAAAAAACGCGAAACGTGTGGTTAATCACATTGTCGATGCATTTTTTGAGGGTTTCATACTTTATGTAGATAATTTACTTTTTGTAAAGTTGTGAAAGAAGTTATAATAGTGATTGGCCTGTTGGTCTAGTGGTTAGTGACCCTAACTGCTATGGCGGAGGTCGTGGGTTCGATTCCCACCCAGGACAAATGTTTGTGTGATGAGCACGATCATTTGTTCTGTGTCTGGGTGTAATTTATCTATAATATGTATGTATTTAGAAATATATAAGTATGTTTATCAGTTGTCTAGTACCCATAACACAAGCTCTGCTTAGCTTGGGACTAGATGGCGTTGTGTGATAGTTGTGGAATATTATTATTATTATAAAGAACTGTTAGCTGATGCTCGCGTCAAATTATATACTAAAACCTTCGTCGGGAACCACTCTATCCATTAGTAAAAAGTAATTAAAAACTAAAAAACTCGACTGATGAAACTGAAAAGCAACAAAACAAAGCACATTTTAAATTAAACAAAACTTGGAAGCAGGCGGGGTTCATTTGAATCACAGAATACATAATAGTATGTTTGAATATTAAATTAAGAAATAAAAATAGAATGGACCCAGCCTGCTTCCGAAACTACTGGACCGATTTGAAAACTTCTTCTTTCACCGTTGGGACATACCGGGTGACATAGGCTTTATCTCTGTATTCCCATGGGAACGGGAACTACGCGGGTGAAGCCGCGTGACGTCCGCTAGTATAATTAATATGTAGTGATAGTGGATGATAGTGATACCTACCGTTTGGATTAGAACCCAACACACAAACATAAGACCTCAAATAAAATCTGATTTTATGAGATAATTTCTGATAAAGCCAAATAAAATAAAGATACGCATCTTTCAAGCTTTAAAACAAAAACATCTTCACCCCCACTTGGGATTCAAAACACGTTGATATGAACTGATACTGGGCTCTTACTCACTGATACAAAAAAGAAGCACCCATGTATTGTGGTCGCGATACTATGTATTTCAAAAGAATTTCTACATTTGGAGGACAAGACTTTAAAAAATGTAATAGGGATGTTTACTGAAAAAATAATCAAAAAATGTGATTCTAATTAGTCCGTCTACCGATACGTATTTTTTATTTTATCAAATCAATAAAAAATCATGAAGATAAAACGCGTCAAAGATTTGAGTGGGGGTTGATGACGTCACTGACCGCTAAAAATTGACATACTAATGGCTTGGAGTATGACGTCACACGAGCTTTCAAAACCTTGTATCGTCTTCATTGTTTGTTTGCGTGAAAAAAGAAAAAATACGTGTCCAATATTTTTTGGTAATCTATATGACGGACTATTTCCCGAGCGAGAGTTAAAACCAGGGGCATGCCTTCTATGTAGAAGGTATGTTCCTAATTTTAGTTCTCCCAGAAATGAGTAGTTTCCAGGTTATAGTTCTCGACCTACATAGTGCACAGAAATATTTATGTTTTCTACACTGATTTAAATGACACAGCAAAATCAATAAAATAAAGAACACTGAATAATAATTTACAGTCGGGAAAAGATTGGAAAATAAACCTGTGATATTGATATATATGATATATTATGGTGCAACTTATATGCACCCAGTTGTTGTGCGGTAGATAACAAATTATATTCATACACCCAGGAAAGATTTGTATACTAACCAGATGTTTGCAAAATTACCCTTTATTCTATGCAACGATACGTAGGCAGTACGGTTGAGACCTTTTCGAGCATAATTCGATTACTTATAAATTTGTTAGCTATTCGCGTGGAACTGATAAGGTCTTATACGAGTAGTAAGTGTAAGTTGGTGACATTTATGTGTTAAAGGGCAGTGTATTTAAGTCTGTGCCTCAACGTCGAGCTGCGTGGAAACTTGGAAAGGTTAGTAGTCAGATTCCCACGCGGTATAAGAGGCAACTGCCAGTGTCTGCCAGTGATTTAAACTGATTTAAGCAACGTTGTATTCTGAGCTCTTTTGTGGATCAATAAACCTTATCTATTGAAACCCACTTTGAACATGGATACATTCAAACGACTCTCACTCTTTCTGTAACGAAGCTATTGAACAATGTATTTGTGATTCATATTCATTTTAATTAATTGTTTGCTTCAGTGGGGAGACAGATTTGAACCCCCTTAATATTAGTCAACTGCTGCTTATGTCAGCAAATTGTGAACATGCAGCTGGCTTGACTGCTTGTGTTTTTCTTTTTACCTCAAGTAATTGTATCCTTTACTCACTATATTTTCTCTAGCTCTTCCTTCCTATACATTATTTACACTGCAGTTAGCCCATGTCAACCCTTCAGCCTTATGTATGCCTACTTACTAGCACGTCCTGTATCACACTCACACATCCACATACTAAAAGACATTTACTTATGACGTAACTTACGCACACATACATACCGCTTACAGTAGAAGAATAATTAGAAGAATTTAGAAGTTACATTAACAAAATTCGTAGCAAAGTTGACTGGGCCTGCAGAAGTTTTAAGCCTTAACTTGGTAATATGCAAGTTTGTGAAAGAGAAAAATGGCCATTGGCCGTAACGTGTCGAAATTCGTTATAACTTTCAGATCATCTATTCGTACACTTGCTAAATTTAAGACAAGTGGCAGAAAATTTAAGAAAAAGTTTTTGTGTCTCATAGACTCATACCACTATTAGATATCTCGATGAAACCTTTCATTAGTGTCGTACTGGAAAAGGACAGATCCACGTATAGTGACTGTGACACGGAGGATTTTAAGATTAATGCGGTACGTTTAATAGTGACGTGTTGTTATCCCTATCGCCTGTCTACTTCTGAGCCTAGGATACATCAGATAATGGTATTATTTACGCCTGTTTTCACTAACACAAAGCGAATTGTACGGATTGTAGGGATGTAACCTTCACGTTTGCAAGTTATGTTAAAAAGGAGACACACAGTAATTTCGTTTCGTTTTTTGTGAAGACTTAATATGCTTTTTTACGGTTCGAAACCAACACGATCCAACTACCAAGTCTCAGCTCTCCGTCTGTCCGTCTGTCTGTATATCTGTCTGCGGACTGTATCATAATTATGATCCGAAAGGCGCAGAAAGTTGTTCACAGAATGTGTGGGTATTTCTGTTGGTGCATTAACAAAAATTACAAATTAAAAATTAAAGGGGGCGCTCTCTCTTTCTACTACGACGCGTCGTACGTGCACGAGTCTGTCTCTCACTTAACCGGTTTATTTTGTCTGCGACGCCCGTTATCTTATAACTAGCTGACCCACGTCTTTGTCTGCGTCACCATATTATATAGCTTACAATCTTCCTCGATAGATCGCCTATCCAACATGATAATATCTTTTCAATTAGCTTTCTAATGTTGAAATAATTTTTAAGTTAAATCATATCAAACAAAAATTCTAATCTTTCCTCTCTATAACATTAGTTTAGATTACCTTAGATAATATTATTAAAGTGAGAATTACTATAGGTACCTATCTCTTCCTGATGAGAACCCTTTCTCGATAAATGGACTACCCAACATAATAATATTTTTTCAATTCCAACCAGTAGTTCCTGAGTTTATCGCGTTCAAACAAACAAACAAACAAACTCTTCAGCTTTATAATAATATTAGTATAGATATTCCCTATAAATCTCTAGAGGCTTTTCTGTTGAGCCTTTTGAAATTTCGAATGTTGAATTACTATTCATTTAGTGATTAATCTCTTCTGAAACTGTTCTGTTTTGAAATGAAAAATGAAAATGGGCATTATAACCAAGAAGGAAAATACCTAAAAAGTTTACATCAAAGAGAGTTACTGCCGCACTCAGAGAGCTTTAATGGTTATTTAGTTTTGTCATACAAAAATATGTCAAACCTTTACTAAGTGACGGCTTAAGTACTCATTAAACCTCTCTGAGTGCGGCAGTTAATATCTGAAAACAAATGGAACTGGCTTTTATTGTTTACTCACGATATGGAACGACTATCCTAATATACAGCTTAATACTTATTGAATAGTTTCTCAGTTTCCACTATATATTATCTACGTGTGTTACTTTCATTTCCGAATATTTTATTGTAGTCTATTATCTATGACACTATTCTGTTCACGTGCCTCAAAATACAGCAACAATAAATAAACTACTCTACTTTATTGCACTGAAAATAATGTCTATTGTAAGCATGTTATTTTCAGAAGAATGAAACAGATAGGATCAGATGGTATCATATTTACTAGACATTTCGAATATTTTTCATGAAATATTTAGATAAATAGTTTTAGGACGACACAATTGTTATTTATTGTTTTGTCAGGTGCTTGATAGTGTTTGAATAGATATTTATTGTGTTACACAGTAGGAATAACGAATAAAGTGACTGATTGGCATTATTTAGTCGTAACGTAATTTTCGAAAAGAGTTCGTTTACACTGTAAATTTTACAGTTTGCTCACTTAAGACCCGCAGTGCATGCAAAAAATTAAAATGAGAGATAATTAACCAAAGCTTTAATTAATAACAGTGGATTGACGGCGTAACACACTTCCAGGCCAAGGCCTTTAATTTTGACAGTTCAACAACATTTATTGCGTTATTTTAGCTGCTGATTTTATTTATTGTAAAATGGTCCTCCTCTTGACATCGATTAAGCCTGATGAAAAGGTATAAATAAGGTCTATGAATTCATTTCAAAGTCCCTCAAGTTGTGACAAAACTTTTGGTCTGTGGTGGTTTTCTAAACCAATTCCCCAATGGGTGCTGGTTTACAAAGACCTAAATCCATAATCCAAAAAACCATTTTGATCTAACTGATCACAATTCAATATCCTTAACTATTATTTTCGTCCGTGTCATACACAGATCTGTTTGATCATCCAGACACGATTGATTGAGCCAAAAGTCAAACACAATAGGGAATAATGAACCTGAAAAGGAAATTGTATTCGACTCAAATCTTTAATCTGACTGGGGTTATGATCTTTGACGAATATTCAAGAAATGGAATTGAAATATCCTTGCTTTGAATCATTATTATTTTGGAAGTTAAGATTATGAAAAAACTTTAATAAATCAGGGTGTAGCCAAAACGAGTTCTATCAACGATGACAGAAGAATCGTCACTTTCTTTCTTTTAGAATTTATGTCTTATAATACTCGTATAATCGCCGGGATATTACAAGATGTATGAACGTGGAAAAATCAAAATAAGTACGGAAATATCGTATTAGGTGGCGGAATAGAGAGGCAAAAAGATGGGATTTTAAGTTGCCTATGTTAAAAAATAAAAACTCTTGCGCATCACTAGGTCGTGCTCTAATTGAGCACTTAGCTTGACATTCACTTCCGTAAGTGTCGGTTTCAACTTTATGGCTAAATACTTGAACGTGGCTGTATTTGATTCTGAAATACTGACAGTATTTTACGTATAGCAATATTTATTTACAACGCACAATTCGACTTCCAATTAGGATTGGGAGATATCTATATTGCGTGGTAAAATACAGTTGGTTATCCGTTTTTCGGGTCTCTGAATCCGACTAACAAGCTAGCAGCAGCTTTTTTCTAAAAGGCTGTGCTAGCTTTCGTGACTAGCCTATATTGGCATCCAATAGAATTGAACGGGTAAAAGAACCAATATCTTCAAAATAAACTATCGAGAAAACGCGCTAGAATTTAGCTTTCTGTTGGCTGAAATCGACCTTTTCCAAATCTTAAATATTCAGTTGATATAACAAGAAACTTCAAAATGTAAACTGACCTCTTTTTTTAAATAGAAGAGATATAAAAACTACCGGCCAGTTTATGCCAAAATAATTGAGATGCCATTAATGTTTTATTTTTAATTCGTTTATTTTTCTTTGTTTAAGGGCTGAGGTTTATTTTTTTTCGAGCGAGTCAGCCTGTTTAATCAACTCAAAATAGACTAAACACTCTTTAATGATGATTTACTCTCAATTAATTAATTAATTAACTCTTTATTTGGGGCTATTCTAAAGAACATGATGAATTTGGAGATAAGTTATTTAAGAATAAACAATACCTACTCGTACACAAATCTGATTATCTTTTTTTCTAATTGTTTATAACTTTTGATTATCATTCTCTTGCCCAAATCAATTCATTTGGGCAAGAGAATCAGCATATTTTCGTAATGAGTCCGTCTGCGTCAGTCGACGCAACATATTTTCTTCTTACATACTTATCTGTTGAAAAAAAAAATGAAATTCGTAATGAGTCCTTCGAAAATGCTCACTCAGCAAACATAAATATTTAGATGCATGATTTTTAACTGCCAGCAATCTTTTAAGGTCAATAAATTATTCCACATATTCAACATATTTTGGCTACAGGGACTTTGATTTGATAATAAAATCAGAGAACCCATATTACGTTTTTCTTAGGAAACTTGTGAACAACTTAGTAGATAAGTTATTTGACAGGATGATAAATATCTACTAGAGAGAAAACTTACAAAAGCTAGTCTATGAATCTCTGACAGTTTATCAGACCTTTGTCGTGTCAACTAAGACTTAGAAACTTAGTGATTTAATGTGAAAATACGAGTACATAATAATGAAAATATTGTATGTTGTAGTAGATAACTGGGTATTTCAGAAGTTAATTTATAATAAAGTACCGACTTCATGTTTTAAACAACAACATAATGTTAGTATACATGTTATTGATTGATGGAGAGAATGAGAGAGAACAAAGAAAATATGGATGGATTGTGTAAGGAATGTTTTGAAAGAAAAAGGACGGAATAATGTCGAGACGTCAGACCAATGCGTCTGACAGAAGAGAATGACAGGAGAAAACATGATGGTGCACTGAAGTCAAGAAGAATGGAACCATGTCAGAAAGATGATGAGTGTATTTTTCCTAAGATCAGTCAACTCTTTTAAAACTTTAACTTTTCTAAAATATTTTTTTTTAATAGCCTGTACTGTCCCACTGCTGGGCAAAAGCCTCCCCCAATTCCTTCCAAGTGCTTTTTTTCTGAGCCACCTCGAACCAGCCCTCGTGGTGCGCATCCAGATCGTCTCGCCACCTCTTTCTGGGCCGGCCTCGGCGGCGCCGTCCGTCTTCCGGCAACCATCGTGTTGAGGCTCTCGCCCAGCGGTCATCGTGCATGCTGACGTGACCCGCCCAATCTCATTTTAGGCTAGCAGCCGAATTTTACACAGTATTTTTTTTTTTTTATTTATATTCTTATGTTTTTAATTAACTCCATGACTCGTTATTATTCAAAGCATCCATCAGTACATTTGTTTGGGTGATACTACATTGAGTTTTACCTTGATTTATCACTCTAAAACAAAAAATTGTTTCCCAACAATAATTTTTGCTTAATTTTAGGGTTACTTAGTTTGTTTTACATTTCGCTTGGTTGACATCTTCGTAAAGGGTACGTTTGCACCCGGTTTAGCTAGAGACTCAATCATAAACTTTTCATAAAATTATACGACTATTAAAGTCTACTTAACATACAACATACCTGCAGCATATTCGAATTTCTAAGGTGTAGCAACCTACCCAAAATCCCATTGTTTCAGTTCCTCTGTAACCTCTTCTCACAAATGTCTCTTATGTATAAACAATTAAACAACGTTTAAAAATAAACCCTAACAGCTACAAAGTCTTTACAAACAAATGTAAGTATCCTATGAACTACATACCTAAAAGTTGTTATTAACTTAATTACGTAGTTTCCTCCAAATTTCCATAACACGATTAGGTACTACACTACCATCAAACTACACACAAACATATACAAACGCAAGTAGTTTGTAGTTAGCAGCTTCACTAGCTTGACGCCACAAGTCTTGTTACAATTTAGTTCCGTACACTGTAGATACAATAAATATTATTGAATACGGAAACTCAGCAACTACTGAACTCGTCAATGAGAAACTTCATCTACAACAGTAGCCTAAGTTTCCTCAAAGCTGACGGAGTTCGGAGAAATGAGAACGAAAACAAGTTAATAGCCAGTTAACACACGGTACCTTGAAAGTTCAGGGAGTGTTTAACTACTCTAAGAAGTTGGCGTTCTCTTCATATTTTATTAATTTTATTATTGAAGTTGACAGTGTGTGGAAAAGTGAATATATATAATAATATAACATAGTAGAAATATGACAGGACCACAATAACTTATCATTACCGTCATTGTTATATCAACCAGAATGGCCAATGATGCACATGGGGCCATGGGCTTCCCAAGCCCTGCGCCATGTCGAACATCTTTCTAGACCCATAATTATGTACATAATATGATTTGTTTACTTCTAAGTGGGTTGATGTAGGTATGTCGTGTATGTTTGAGTTTCTGTGAGAGGATGAACGAAAGATGATTTTTCTTTGCTTGTTTTGTTTGATGATGCACGAAAGGCAACTTTTCTCTTTTTTGTTTATTATTTGTTATTTTTTGTTCCTGTACAATATCTATTGTGGTTATAGCTATAGTTTAATTTTTAATTTTAATTGTAATTTTTTTTTTGTGTGTTTATAGCATCGGTTTAGATACTCTGTAATGTTGCTATAATTAATATTAAATAAATAAATAAAGAATTCTTAATGGACTACCACACGCCACAATATAAATATGGACAGTACGGAAACTGCCTACAAACGCTTGAAACCGCACACTCACACAAACATGCGCATCTACAGGGTGCCCAGGCTGACTTCGCAGTGCTCTTAGTTGTGCGTGCGTGCGTTCCCATATTATTAAAATGCCAGGAACGTATTGCGCGGTATACGGCTGTGTCAACTCGGCTTCATCAGCAGAATGAAATATTTTTAACCGACGTCTAAAAAGAAGGAGGTTCTCAATTGTTTGTTTGTTTGGGTTTTGTTGTATATTTGTTTCCGCATTACTCTCTTCTCCTTATTTTTTTAAATCGAAAGAGTATACCCGAGGTGGTCCCGCTGTTACCATGTCAGGATCTGAGGATGGAATCTTATTGAAATCGAAGGCAGCCCTCAAATTTTATAAGAACGTATTACGTGTTTCGTATTTTTTCTAAAGCTATCTAAGTATTCACATCTGGCAGTCATCACCTCATGTTGATGAGCTGATGATGGAAGGTATAACTTCCTAACGGTTAGGAGTTGGAGGATAATTCTTTAATAAAATATTATGGGGACGTATAAATGGTTGTAAGTATTCTTTCAGGTTATGTAAGTGAGCTGACTATGGAAAGTACTACTCCTCAACCGTTAAGAGTTAAAAACAAAAACAAGAGAATCTTGAAGGTTATGGGTTAGGTTTCTTGGCTGATTGTTAAATGCATCGTAACTATTAGTATAGGATATTACAACTAAAAATAGCAAAATAAATCTACTTAAAAAAACAGCTTCTGAAGTCGGTGGCTTTTGTTTAATTTCCTTTTTTTTGCCACCGACTTCAGAAGCTGTTTAATCTTCTAAAGTATTTTTTTTACTTTTTTGTGTTTTTGAAGTCGATTTTATTTCTTGCATAAAAGTTCACGGCACGTGCGCTGCGGCCACGGATAGCACGCGCTCACTCCAACGAGCGAACGAAATGCTATCTACTGTAAATGTTATCGTCCAAGCGCGGCTCTCTCCCTCCAAACCTTGTAAAAGGTTACGCCGCGCTCGACGCAATGACAAAGTTAAAGATCTATAGTTCTACAAGTTAACTTTATTGAAGCAACCGGGCATAAAAGGGACAACCATATGGCTTCAATGGAGCGTAGGTGGTTATCGCATCAACTAGGCTTAGTTTCGGTACTGTCCATATTTATACTGTGCACACGCACAGCTTCACCACAGTCTTGCCTGCGCGTGTTTGTAAAACTGTATTACCATTACCAAGCACACGCGCGATGGACTGTGTGAACCGAGTAATCGCGCAGGTAAAAGTGTGATGAAGCTTGAGCGTGTGGTAGGCCCATAAGCTAAACAGTCTAGAAAGAACTAGCGCAATTTATTAAAATTAGCACAACCAATTCGGTAAAACACTCTTTATATTAACTTTCTGAAGTTACTACTAAGAACCAGACGATTATTTAATTTCTGAAGTTACTACTAACATAAACAGTTTGACGAATTAGTGGCGCCATCTGCCTTTAACAAACGGCTTTTACACCAAGTTATTAATTCAAGAAGGGATTTGTGGGCAAGTGATGGATGAATCTATGTCTTGGGGATTTCATCCTCCTATACAATTATACATCGTCGGGATCGAAACGGAACAGACAAACCGACATTTTGACTTGACATATATTATGAAATATTTTATCCAAGGGTTGCTCGCAATTCTTGGCTGAATGATAACAGCCGCTCATTCTATTATATAAAAAGCTATTGCGTATCGTTTAAATGACAGTGGCTATCATAATATAGTGTCCATCAATTAACTGTCAAATGGTTCCATTTTGTACTAGACCATAACCAATTTCACAGTTAATCCATGGACAATATGATAGCCGCTGACATTTAAAAGATACGCAATAGCCCTGCAGGTTGACCAACAGACTAAGCCTCGCTTGCTTGGGTTAGTCAGCAAGTAATCTGTGGTCACCTGACCACAGATTACTTGCTGAGTTTACTCCGTGCCTGTGAAAGCATGTAAAACCGTTGGTCCCGGCTGACTTTTGTGGATCTTTGACAATGGCAGTCATTACAGGTCAGTGGCTTGAAAGTCCAAGAACCAGCCTTACCAAGGGATTTGTCCTACTAACTGGGTTGTGGAGGTCACATAGACAGTCGCTGCATGTATAATACAAGTTGAATGCCAGGGAGTTGTGGCCCAGTGGCGGCGGCTCTAACTTACGAACAATGAGTCGTGTTTTCGAACACAGTCAAGCGCATTACTTTGTGTAATTTATTTCATCACCACTGCTCTCAAAACGGTGAAGGAAAACATCGTGAGGAAACCTGTATGTCTTAGAACCAAAAATTCGGAAACGTGTGACATCCACCAACCTGCACTAAGCTCGCGTGTTGGATTATTTATTACACATCCCTCTCCTGAGGCCCTGCAGTGGGAACATTATATGCTGATGATGATGATGATGACTTATATCTGTACTGCATCCGGTTAGACTGGAAGCCGACACTGTTATAGCTGGGGATAGGCTAGGCAGATGATGATTCTGATGTTATATCAACAACGGTACCTACAATTATCGGCACGATTCTTGAGCGCTGACCTTCACCTGCGCAAAGTGAGTTATTGGGTCCCTTAGGTGGTATGAAGTGAGGCGCGGGGGCAGGAAAAGTGCAGTGATTGGCCCGTAGCGCATCGCGTCATAGCCGTCACTCGGGATTTGTTCTTTACTCCTGCTGCACGTACCTCACGACGAATAAATAATAAACGATTCTGCGTTTTATTTGTCTTATGTGTACGATGCGCACAGCGATCCCCACTCTTCCGCCGAGCGCTCAAGAACCATGCACGAAATGAAACAATCAACAAATGAGCTCATTAAATAGAACAGGGTCTTTGGGGAAACACCCGTCTGTTACAAATTATGATGGTCGATATTCCATTAGGTAAAGATGATTACAGTCAGGCAAAACGAACACCTGTGTTCTATAAAGTCGGAGTTGAAGATTATTTTGTAATGTGTTACTATTACATCTAAAGGTAAATAGAAATTAAATTAGCCCTATCATGTTCGTATTAGTATACCGCAGACATTAATTACAAGTCAACTAGACGTTAACACTAATCTCCGTAGACATACATTTAATCCCTTTTTATTTTATTATAGGTTTAGAAACTGGATTTGGAATCAGACCACGCAGGAGTCGCTATTAGGTAGATGTGGGTACACAATTACGCATACCTCATAGCCGCCCCCTGTGTGGTGTGAAACGGAACCCTACTCTGATGCCATATCTATGTAAACAAGTTATCCCATTTATTCAAGATGCGATAAACCTCAACAAAATAATAAATATCTAAACTCCATATTGATATTATAAATGCAAAAGTATACTTTGTCTGTCTGTAACTATCTCCAAAATAACTCTGTCTCTCTGTAACCCCCAAGCCAAGTCAGAGGTTCATGGGTGCCCGTCGGGGCTGCGGGATATTGTAAGAGAAACCGCGGCCTTGACATATAGGGCTAAGAAGGAACATACGTGGTTTTTAGTCAATAGAAGTCTGACACTCCCTTTCGCTCTGCCCAAGAGAAGAAGGGGAAAGGAGCGGAAGGGGTTATTTGATGATATCCCACCCCAAAAAAAAAAAAAGAGGCTCATGGGTGACATAAAAACTCTGAAATCAAGAGTTACATTTCAGCGGTGGGACTAAAGTTTAAAAATATTTGTTTATTACAATATTAACTTAATTACTAAATATAGGATATAGTGCAGGTGACTCGTACAAGACTAAATATAATGCAAAGAAAAGTGAGTGTATTTGATTTTCAGTAAATTTATAGTTGCAATACGACGCATGCTGATGGTAGCGGTACCTATACTCGGCGTAAACGCATGTTTCGATGAGTCCTTTCTATGATGATCACTCAAGTTAGGCAGTAAATACACAAAACCACTCCCTCATGCATATATTTGTCAGATCTGGGGGTCTAAATTGGCCACTCTAGCAGATCATAATATGAATTGCGTTAAAACCGTAAAATGGACATTTCATAATAGAAACTGCGTCTATGACCAATTTACGAATTCTAACGCAAATCATATGTTTTTCTTTTAAGATCTATTTTATCAAATGGTCACAGACGCAGTTGCTACTAAGAAATGTCCATTTTACGCTTTTCATCGCAATTCATATTATGATCTGCTAAAGTGGCCATTTTAGACCCCAAGGTAGCTTAGTTGGATAGGTAGCTTGGAACCTGGAAAAGGACATTTAGAATATTTTCATCCTGGATATTTTTAACTTAAAAATAATTAAGTACAAATCTTGAGCTGTTGTTGCCCAGTCAATCGGCAAGTGCCCAGTTAACGGGTTTTACGTTCTAGGTTCCAATTCAGGCATTTGTTACTTTCCATAAAACATCGTGAGAAAACCGGTATTTTGTAGACACCTTAAAAGACATCTACCAACCCACACTGGGCCTATATCTCATACGTTGATCCTATTTGTGCTTAAACACAGACAAACCAGCAGGCAGGAACATGTTTACTATAAAATGAGCATTGCTTGAATATTGTTACAAGGCGATGCGAGTGCGATACGTATCCGACGCAGAAAACGTAAAGAATATTCGTTTGCTTACCTCGTAAATCTTGGAGTTGACACGTGATCTTACTAGAGAATAGGACAGTTGGGTATTGTGTTGTCATCATAATCGTAAAAAGTCCAAGAAGATACCGAAAGTATACAAAGAATGACGCTAGTCTGAGAATATGCAGTTGCTAAAATAGCGATCGGTTGTATTGATTTTATCTGAGTGTAAGGAAAATATGTAGAAGCTTTACCATAATTTTAAAAACATAACATAAGATTACGCTGGTAGCACCTAAGGGTTAGGCAGACGTGTACCTGTCTACCCGATAGTACACCCTCATTTAACCAGTTATATTTAAGTCCCATGTTATAGAGGCGAACCTGTTGCCTTGCCACAATTCAATTACCAATATTGTGTAAAAATTAATCACTTACGTTTGTTTCATAAATAAAACAGTAGATATAACAATGAACCAAAGCCACGGCACAAACTAGTATTTCAATCTAGCTGACCGACAATAGAAACTTGGTCCGTGTACCATATAAAAGTAATAAATAACCGGTATGGCTGAGCAAACAAAACATCACTCTGGGGCAGTAAACTTAAGACACTTTTCTTGGCGGAGCTTCCTTGTAGTAACTATACTGACACAAAATAGAAACGCCCTAAAAGGTCAAAAAAAATACAAAGAAAATTACGACTTATAATCAATTAAATAAACATACTAATCGCTTTAACGCAGTGCAGTAGTTCAAGGCTTTACGTAAATTGCAGTTATGTAGAAACACATCCATTGCCCAGCTCCTTATCAAGTAAGCCTTCTGCAGAGCAATGTATTTGCTACGAAGGCTACGCCGTAGCGTTGTAGCTGTCTGCGAGGCCGACTTATTTGCTGCTACGGCTACGAGATAAGTATCGCCTACGCCGAGCTACGAAAGTACGAATCCACTCGTAAACTGCAATGTTTGTTTGTAATTTTGTCTGAGATAAGAATGTATAATAATATAAGCTTACATGTCTTTAATAAACATAGAACAAATTACTGTTAAACATACTTTCTAGTAGTTAATGGTAGTTACAAAATGTAAAATGGTGTTATTTGATTATTTCAAGGTAAGTAGATTACTTAAGTAAAATTAATTGAAAAGCTTCTCAGGTGACCGTGTTATCTCGTGTTACAAAGTCTCTAATTTTTTAAGGTAATTTCCAAAATTATTCAATAAAGGTTTATCAACTGCGGAGAATGGACAATTTTATTATATTACTATTATCGTTACCAAGCAATTTCTGAGAGTAATAGTCACTCAAAAGTTATCTTCGGAAGAATTTTCTTTCTAAGATAATAATATAGTTTACCTAAGTTTTAAAATTTGTACATTCAATGACAAAAGGTATAAACCCCACCCTGAAATCCGAAAGAGATTTTATTTTTGTACGTCTTACTAAGTAGATCGATAGTAAATTAGTGAAGAGAAAAGAATATTTTGACACAATAAGTTTCAAATATTACAATAGATCCATACTAATATTTTAAGTGCCGGCTGTCTGTCTTTCATATTGTTATGTCGGTCATCTAGAATCTTCGGGAAACGTCGCTAATAACTGAGAAGTACGCGTGAATTCTAGTAGTTACCTATTTCCATTCTGTAGGTAGTTAGTGCGCGCCCGGCGTACTTGTACGGTACTTGCCATATTAATTTCGACCGTATATGCCTACGGCGTTAAGTAGCTTCTTCTTTGTTGGTTATTTTATCTTTAAGTTTTTTTTTATTTTTAATGTTTTTTCTGGTTGCTTTATGGAATAGTAGCGAATTTTCTCGAATATCTTTTGTTTGTTAGTGGTATAAAAGGACCGAGAGAGGACGCAGCGAGCAGTCTACTTTTAAGCGAGACAACGAAAGGTTCGAAGTGATATCTAGTGCGATAAAGTGTTCAGTAGTGATTTGCGATTGTGTATAAGTGTTTTGCGAGTAATAAAGTTATTTCGTGTGTTCAATTGGTAGTCTTTTTATTTATCCCATACCCAGCTCGTCACAATTTATTTTAATGCTTGAACTATCCGAACTATTCTAACGCATCTTATTCATCGTACTACTGTACTGTACTGTACTGGTTTGAAAAGAGGATACTTTCCAAGTTTCCATCCCTGTAGCACATTGCCTTTTTCTTTTTTTGAGGGGTTGGAAATTATCAAATAACCCCTCCCGCTCTGGGCAGAGCGGAAGGGAGTGTCAGACCTCTACTGACTAAAAACCACCTATGTTCCTTCTTAGTCCTATGTGTCGAGGCCGCGGTATTTCTTTCGAACAACCCGCAGCCTCGACGGCGTCGACCCTTGCATGTTGCTGCCATCTCCTTGCAGCGCGCGTGGAACACGAACGCGCCGTCGACACGGCCTGTCTTCGTCATAAGACGGACAGACAGCGAGCTAGCCCATTACTCAACGTTCACAGGCCTGCGTCTAAGGTGGCCGGAAGCCATCACGTGGCCCCCAACGCCCGGAGCGTCTCCCGCGGCGGCTGAGACGAGAGGTTCTCTCCCTCTAACGTTCCGCTACCTCCTTCGCTAGCATCACTGCTTTGCAGAAGTAGGCGACAGCGTCCTATTCCCTCTCGCCCCGGACCATGGCTTGCACCAGGGCCGGACGCAAGAGGTCGCCGCTGCCACCACATTGCTTTGGAATGATTTCCGAGGCTGTTATTAGTCCAATATGATCAACAACTTCGGTCGCTGTCTGTACTAATGCAAAAATCGCCTAGTATTACTAATTACTGTAATTACTAAATTCTAAGGGGATGGTTACCAAGGTAACATAGGACGGAGCACGTCTCATTTTAAAGGCCTAATGACATAGCCGAGGTTAACTTGTAACAACGTCTTATCTCCGGGCTGTCTCCGTTGACATTTTGAATGCCTTCATATTTGTCAAGACCTTGCTCAAACTTGTGATTATACCCTACCTTCGCTGTGGGTATTTCCAGAATTTGCGAAATTGAGGGTATGGAACATTTACGTAACCTAACTAGCTACTATAATAATCGCTGCACAGGTTTTGGCCTGATCTAGACTAGGTAATTAATAAGACTGTCAGAAGCGTGTGGAGATGGGTAATCACATCTTTCTACGTACCTTCAATAAAATAACAACACACTTTCTTGCCAGATTCGCCAGTATTCATATACTTTTTATTATTTTTTAGTCATTTAATTTTAAATTTTTATTTTATTATTACTTCCAAAGTTTACGATTTAATTTTCAATTTTATAAATAGTATGTACCTGATATGTTTTAATTTCTCCTAATATGTTTTAATTAGATTATAAGATACGTGAAGATTAGTACTTACATTTAGTAAGTACTAATATATTATATGTTTATATTTAAATTTCTTTTGCTGTGCCCGACAGGGTCCATGATTGTTACGGTACTTTAAAAAAATGTTTACCACCTGAGCCTACATTGTGGAATGCAATAAAGAATTAAGTATTGAGTATTGAGGTGTCCTAGTATGTTTTTGTCCAATATAATGAATGCGTAGTGTAGTTATTTCCTTTGGATATTAACATCAAGCAACGGAGAAATCGAGAAGAATTCAGCTAACTGGACAATCTGAAATCAGCTAAAACTCTGCACTGCCATGAACCGTATCTACAATCAGTTTGTTTTGCCCATCTTAGCGTACGATGCTGAGACAGACACTGACTGTGGAGGTAACGATCTGTACCTATTAAAAAAAACTGACCAAGTGCACGACGGACTCGCACATGAAGTGTTCCGTACCATCATAGTCGGGTAGCCCACTTTAATCTGTATTATTTCTGTGTAACGACAGTGGTAAAGAATAGACAGGAACTGATTCATTATTTTATTCGGACAGAGTCTCGACTTACAGGTTTCACAATCGAGCGCGACAAGACCTCGAAACTGAGCTTACAGGGCATTATATAGACTGATATCCCCACCGGAGGCATCCGGTAGTTATGGCGGTGTCTTCGCTTGACTGTGATTGGCTCGCGAGTCGTTGCCCGTCATTGGCTGGCTAGAGTGGCATGGCTATGGTATGCTAGAGTGGCATGGCTATGGTTTGCTAGAGTGGCATGGTTATGGTTAGCTGTCATTGGCTGGCTAGGGTGGCACGCTGTGAGCAGGCTGTTGTAACATTCGGCCGTCCTGGAACAATTGCTCCCGCAATGGAAACAAGAAAACAGTGATTACAAGTCAGCTCAGAAAAACCAAGTTAAAATGGGGCAATAGACCTCTCAGGAGATTTATGAAATCTTCGGTTTTCAATTGTTCGTTCACACTACTGGTGCTATCAGACAAAAGCCCTGTTACGATATGTTACAGCGGATACTCAACCTGTAAACCCGTTGTATCATATAATATGACCTTTCACACTTCTTAGTTTATGTCAATCATTACCTAACTCCTCAATATTACTTAATGTGGGCCAGAAAACCAATCTTCTAACGAACAAGAGTTAACCTGGGTCGCCCCCTATAGCATGGGACTTTAAGCTGAAGTAAAAGGAATAAATGCATAAGAAGATTTGTAGTAGGTACCCACTTGTACTAATTATTATGGACAAAGATGTAGGAAATGCTTAGTACCAACAATTTTTAACGACATACCTTACGATTAAGAAAATAGCTGTACCACAAATGTCTTTTAAAATAAATTAGGAAAGTTTGTTTTTAACACCTATGTAAAAACCTCATTACAAGAGATGTGTAGATTCCATTTATGATTATTTATTGTTGTATAAGTATATATTTATGCCATACTAGCTTATGTTTTCGGCTTCACCGCTATTAATTAAAGTGTTTTAACGCAACTTAAATGTTATAGCATTACGTTATAGTCAACTTTTGTGTTCAATAAATGTGTTTAGTTGTAGGTAAAAGTGACGTTGTTATTGATGGAAACGTACCAACAATTTGTTACATTTAAATTAAATATAACTGTTTTACAGTATGACAGAAGTAATATACCATGTAGCACGGATGTAACCATGAATAAACACTTTTTAATTCATTTCAATTTACTGGCGAAATGTGTGTGTACTCATGAGTATAAGTACCTCTGCCTAACCCATTTGGGTATTACATGCGTGATGTTAAAAGCATTAAACCTTGTTGCCGCCAGTAGTCATCGCCTGGCGCCAAAGTTACATAATCATAGTTTTTTTTTTGTAAATCACACTATTAACATATTTCCTTTCCTTTTTTTTTTCTTTTGCCTTATCACTAAGTTTACTAACCCTAGTCGTTAAGTTATTTTGTTGTTACTAACACTATGGACACTTGTCTGAATTAAAGAGTTTGAATTTGAATTATCATTTTTCACCTTGTATCTAAGTTACGTCCCATTTCTGAGATAACCCTACCGCGCCTAGATTGCCCTGGTTGCCTGGAGCAACCCGATCTGGGATAAATCGTAAGGCTAATAGGTACCCGGTTGTAATATTAACAGTATTATAAGAACTCCATATTATCTGCGACATTAAAAACATGAAACATTTTTCATGTAAGAAAATATAAATAAACTGTTTTGCCAAACTATCGTTTGAAGAAACGGAAGAAACAATTTAAGTTAATTACATCATACCATTAAGACGCACGCATACATACATGTACATACTCACACACATAATTCTTAGCGTGTCGATGGCAAAACTTCATTACTTATACACACCAACACACTACACAAGAATACGTTTTTCTATTTTTCCAATATAATTTTATGTGTTTAAAGCTTTTAAGTACTAATGTTAAGTTAATGCAACTCTGGCCCCCAAGATACCCACAGGCGCAGCCTCGTTTCAGGACATCAGTTTTATCACCATTTTAAAATTAAAATTTAGCTTGCTACTGTCATGTATTATCAGAGCTAAGTTAGATTTAGAATTGGATGTCGTTAACCCTCTTTCCTACATTATCCCCTTTACAGTACGCACAATGTAAACATGACGTCACATAATAATATTTACCTACTTATAAATCGGGTTATTTTTGGAAATCAGAAATTTTGTTGATATTTATAAAATTCAGAACTTCGTTTTACTCCTTGTTATTGTCATGATGCATTTTGTAATATTTTCCATCGCGCGAAGTTTGACACAACTCACACAACTAATCTGGTACCGTAAAGGTTTGTTTACGTTATAGCCTACCATCAACGATTACACAATTACTCACTATAGGTATCTGTACATCCACTTCGCAGTAAAACAATACTACTTTTCGGCTTTTCATCTTGTCATTGCACAGTACTGAACAAATCGTTCACGTCTAAATGGTACACAATAAACGGCATCTATCGAACGATCTACTTACCTAAGACATAGACTAGGCACATACTAGGCACGACTAGGTTACATAGGCATAGACTTTGACTTTGGCTTTTCGTTTTAGCTTGCTTGGGCTTTGGCTCATCGGTCACCATAGTGAAAAGTAATATCGGGCAATACATGGCATAAGACCATGATTAGTCATTGTATCGCGTACTGCAGTACAGTCCGAATTACATGGACATTTTTACATAACACGTCATAATACGAAATCTTAGCAACAATTTTATCACTGCAAGGGATTCAAGCCCAAAATCATGATAAACACTCTATCTGACTTGTAACGCGACTAAACTTAAAGACAGGGCGCAAACTACCGTCAATCTACTTTATAAAAGATACGTGCAATACCTGCAATATGTGTGAATTTCTGTTGGAAAACTAGGATCGTACCTACATAATCACTAATACCGACCTATAACATTTTTTTTTTCCATAACAAGATTTATGTGACTTGCCTCATACCCACATCGTACTTTTTTTTTTTTTAGTTTGATAAACGGGCGAGCTATTATTGCTAAGTTATGAATGGACTTTCTTTAGTAACTAGATAGAACTAGATAGAATAAACTGACGCACTTCGTTTACATTACTCGGGATGAGAAATTAAGACGATCAACTTAAATTCACCTGGTTGAATGCCATCGCGTCATAATGTTTTATACTCTAATTAAGAAATATGTAAAAATTAGCAGTTCCTCATATTTAATTTTAAGTTCCTCGTTTTCAATCTGTCAAGAACTTTATCCAATAAGTCTAAAACTGTTTGAATATCGGCTGGCGGTAGCAAGAGATCGCCAAGGAATGCTATCTATATCTCTGATAATAGTTTAATAAAATTATTGTAGCTATTTATAAGTATCTGATCTACATGATTTACTTTGGAATTGTTATTGTTGGATAATCTAATGCGCACTTGAACTAAATATGTACATTTTAAGTTCTCAACTCTTTAGTACACAACTAGTACCTACTCGTAAAACATTTTTTTTTCGTACCGTGATAATATTATACAGATTAACTGACTATGATTAGATTTACTTATCGGGCTTACCAAATTATTTTGTCTACGATTCGCATAATTATCAACTCATGGGGCACTCCATGGTAAAACACATTTGGCTTATATATTTGGCTAATGGCATTTGGCTAATTTGGCAAATATTGGCATGTTTACTGACCTTGTTATTTATGCATGGTTCCTGGCAGCTCTCAGCGTGAAGTAGGTCGGTTCCTTCCTTCCATGTCCTTGGTTGCTGTTGACAACCTTTAGGTAGTCTTAATTTACCGTAGAACCGTTGCTGGCAGAGAGATGGATACTTCTTGTAACTCAAAGTGTCTCACAGGTGGTTACTGGCCGCAGTCTTCTTTTTCAAGGTCAAATTATGGAATGAACGATGCGATACTGAGGGTAGGCGCTTCGTGTTTCATCCAGATTGTCGCCCGCTTTTTCAATTTGTGCCTTGTGATACTGGGATGGGAGACAATATTTTCCTTGCAGGCGGTGTGCATCGACGTACGTTCTTCGTTTGAATTTTCAGACCTCGTCCTCCACAGTAGGTGACCGTTGACTTTTAAGTAGCAGAGAGTCGTTTTATCGTAGGTTTTTTTTTTATTCGATCCCACTTCTGACTGTAACGACAGTGGTAAAGAATAGACAGGAACTGATTCATTATTTTATTCGGACAGAGTCTCGACTTACAGGTTTCACAATCGAGCGCGACAAGACCTCGAAACTGAGCTTACAGGGCATTATATAGACTGATATCCCCACCGGAGGCATCCGGTAGTTATGGCGGTGTCTTCGCTTGACTGTGATTGGCTCGCGAGTCGTTGCCCGTCATTGGCTGGCTAGAGTGGCATGGCTATGGTATGCTAGAGTGGCATGGCTATGGTTTGCTAGAGTGGCATGGTTATGGTTAGCTGTCATTGGCTGGCTAGGGTGGCACGCTGTGAGCAGGCTGTTGTAACACTTGTTAAACCGGCAACAGATAAACATATTTTGTTATAAGTTCTTTTTTAAATAGTGTTTGTATGAATGACAAAGTAATATTTGCGGTTTTTTAAATGAGCTATAGCTCAAAAACTATTTACTACCTATATATCGTTAGTTTGTATCAGTTCCCTATACATGAAACTGATACAAACTAAAAAAAAAGTTTTAAAAATCGTCAAGCATCTACGTAGCAAGTTTCAACTGGGTAGTCTTATTGGTTTCCGAATCAAATGGCTGTGACATACGGACGGACGGACAGACAGACAGATAGACATACATGACAAATCTATACGGATCCATTTTTACAATCCGGCTACGGAACCCTAAAAACCCCTCGTAGAAAAAATGTGTCGAGATTTAATTATTTTTCAATATGTTTTTTTGAATTAATTATAATAATTATCCCTACAAATTACATGATGAGCCGTCTGTCGATAAGACGTCACTTAAAGTTATACATAATTATGTTAAGTAGCGTCTAATTCCCGTCGTCGTGGTTGCGGGTTGTTCGAAAGAGATACCGCGGCCTCGTCACAAGGGCTAAGAAGGAACATGGGTGGTTTTTAGTCAGTAGAAGTGTGACACTCTAATGACAGTCTATTTAGTGAAATTAGTTTTATAGATCCGCTTAATCTAGGTATTTTATTATTTAGGTCAGTAGAACATCAAAAGCATATCGCCAGATAATGTAAATGATAAGAGCTGCTCTTTGTTAAGCAATAAAATTGTAGGACAGTATTTTTCACTTCCATTTTTTTAGTGCCTCATTGATGTGATCGCAAATCCGACTCCTACGCACGAGGTCCTGGGTTCGATTACCAGGTCGGGCAGTGTTTATTTATTTATTTATTTTTAAAGAAAGCTTACAGAATAATAATAATTTTAAATATCATACATAAGTTAAGACATTTGCTAATTACAAGCTTCCACAAGTTTCCTTTGTGTTATTGAGTTTTTCCATCAGGAATTCCTCAATAGCAGCCACAGAGTGCCCATTCTGGACGAGTGCCCATTTGATGACAATAGGCTCTCCTTGGGACTTAAACAAAACTGATTAAATAAAGCTTCCACAAGTTTCCTTTGTGTTATTGAGTTTTTCCATCAGGAATTCCTCAATAGCAGCCACAGAGTGCCCATTCTGGATGAGTGCCCATTTGATGACAATAGGCTCTCCTTGGGACTTAAACAAAACTGATTAATGATAAACTGAAAAGTAATTGATAAACCTCTCTAAGATAACTCTTCGAGGATGCCAGGCGTGATGATGTTACATATTTTCTAAAAATGCTATGACCAATCTGTTTACCTAGATAGGACATAAGCAAAATTAAACTCAAACTCAAACTCAAAACTCAAACTCAAAGCATTTATTTCAATTAAACCTTTATAGGCATTTTTGAATGTCAGAAGAACAATTATTCATAAAAACAAAACTACGAGTGCAATACGTCATTCCGAAAGCCACCACGCCGAATCACACGCCGCCGAATGCCAGCAACAACGAGCACCGCGAGCACAAAAGCACGCAGCGACGCACACCGCTACAACGAATGCACGAGACTCCGAATCACGGAACAACGAATGCACGCCGCAACGCGCAACCGCCGCCCCGCAACCCGGAGCCCCGCGCACCGGCCGCGCGCCGCGGCCACGGCACGCTCGCGCCGCCCGCCGCACGCCCCCGCATCTGCAGCACTCGCCGCCGCAAACATCCGGCGCCGCGCAATTCGACGCAGTAAAATCATTGTAGTCGCTTAAAGTCGGCAACACTTATGCTATAAGTAACAATATTTCACAGAGAATGGAGGGTAGAATTTATTGTCAGCAAACGTTTCATTTAAAATAAAATATTAGTCAAATTAACAAACATAACCGCTTCGAAAGTCATTAAAAAGCCCTAGAAACTTCTATTCCCTAGGCATAACTAAACCAATAAGCTCAACAATGCGAATACCGAAACGGCCAAATAACTCATAAACGAATTTGTAACGTACCCCTAAATCAAAAGATAATATCTTTTTGAAAAGAGTTGTTCAATATTTCCGATTGTTCCGCGTACGCTCGCAATAAAACGGGCAAGTTTTACTATTTAAGGTTCAAAATGAACGCACCGTGTTGCTTGGGTTAGGTATCAAAGAGTATAGTTACCTAGGTAGGTACCACGACGTGAAGTTAACGACTAGCTAGCTAGATTCAATGCGATATGGCGAGACTGTAGGTGTGTACTGCATGTGTGATAATGCTAATATCTTCGAACGAAGCTCTTCGAGTAATTATGATTGAACTTCACGTACAAGTAAGTTCGTTTAATCACCAATTACTCTCGAGCTTTGTTCTCGATATTAGCATTAACACACATGTAGATGTTGAGAGATAGTATTACATATTGTATAATTAAAGGCTTAAGAAATTTTAGTGAAGGAAAAAATTAATAATCACATATTTCTTAACTATATACATATAAGTCAATCACATTTTGAATAGCTTTTCATTGATAGCAATAGATATTTATCTATCTTTAATCTTTGTCCATTTAACAACTTGTGACAAAATTTGCTGGACCAGACATTTGATATGTCTGTTCCAGCTGATATTATTCTGTTTTTACGTCGGTCATCTAGAATCTTCGAGAAACCTCGCTAATAACTGAGAAGTACGCGTGAATTCTAGTAGGTACCTATTTCCATTCTGTAGGTAGTTAGTCCGCACCCGGCGTCGTAGGTACTTGCATTTTAATTTCGACCGTATACCTACGGCGTAAAGTAACTTCTTCTTTGTTCGTTAATTTATCTTTAAGTTTATTTTTTGTTAATGTTTTTTCTGGTTGCTTTATGGAATAGCAGCGAATTTTCTCGAATATCTTTTGTTTGTTAGTGGTATAAAAGGACCGAGAGAGGACGCAGCGAGCAGTCTACTTTTAAGCGAGACATCGAAAGGTTCGAAGAGATATCTAGTGCGATAAAGTGTTCAGTAGTGTTTTGCGGTTGTGTATAAGTGTTTTGCGAGTAATGAAATTATTTCGTGTGTTCAATTGGTAGTGTTTTTATTTATCCCATTCCCAGCTCGTAACACTTTTATAATAATACTAGGTGTTGCCAGCGGCTTCGCCCCCTACAACTCGAAAATTATTCAACAGAAAGATAAAATCGGGATAAAAACTATCTTTTGTGTTAATCCAGGTTATAAACTATCTGTGTACCAAATTTTATCTAAATCCGTTAAGTACTTTTAGTGTGAAAGAGTAACAAACATCCTCACAAAGTTTTGCATTTATAATACTAGTAGGATTTAGCAAATAATATGCAACACAATTTGTACTCCACCCGGCAGTTTTACTATACGTCTAGGCTAACCCCTACGCTATAAGCTTTAGAATTAGAAGTGACTGCGTGCCTGGTGCTATGCGCCGTAAACAGTGAAATATCAATACTTACCACTGATTTGTAACACGGTCTTTACCCATTTGCTTAAAGTCTGCGACGTTACTGCTCGGTGTGGATTTTGATATGTTTGATGGAAACAATGATTGATGGTCTTGACGTATCTGATTGGTCCTAGCAAGATAAACAGTTAGAGTACCAGCAGGGCACATTCGCAGCCTTTGTGAAAAATACGGTAAGACTGGTTGTAAAGAACCCACTCGTGAAGCTTTAATCAGGTATTTTAATAATAAACCCTGAACCGGGTTTTATAATATTATCAATAATATATATGTATTTCTGATAAGGTCTGCATTCTATGGGCTGTTATTAGAGCTGGAAGGGTCACTAACTTCTTGCTAAATTGTTCTACAGTTAATTTTCGTTTGGATATAATAAGGTATTTCACCAAAAATATATAATCAGTCCGTCTGTTAGATTATCGAAAAATATTGGATACGTGCTTTTTGATTTATCAAATTAATAAAAAATTACCAAAATAAAACGTGTCAAAGATCATGAGTCCCCGATTTTGACGTCACTTTGTGGGTAAAAATGTACTAACCTCATGCATCACACGACTTGATGCGACTTTTCGAAGCACTGTATCGTCTTCATCTCATGTTTAGGTGAAAAAAAGTAGTTAAAAAACTAAAAAACTGACTGAAAAAACTGAAATACAAAAAACAAGCACATTTTAAATTAAACAAAACTTGAAAGCAGGCGGGTTTCATTTGAATATTAAATTATGAAATGAAATTAGATTGTGTTTTGCCTTTCAGTTTTTTCAGTCGGGTTTTTTAGTTTTTTAACACTTGTTTTTATTTTTCCAACTTTTTAGTTCTTTCGTGTTTGTTCTTTTGTTGGTCGCGTAAAATTCTTCGCAGATGATTTAACTTTTGTGTTTGTGACTTTGAATTTATTTTAAACATGTCGTAGGTATAAAGGGGTTAAATCTGGTAGAGGGTGGAGCCCCGATTATAACGCTACCACTCTTATTACAAGGTAATGGATATTTTTCAAGAAATTTACAAAAATGTTTCTAACCTCAAATCAGATAAAAAGCGAAGTGTAAACGTTTTTACGTGAAACGGAACGTTAAAATGGGCGATCGACTACCGAATGTACAATTGACGGCACGGTTGGCGCAGTGCAGGCTCAAGCAATGGACTGCTGCGCTGCGTGTCGCGGGTTCGATTCCCGCACGGAACAAATATTTGTCTGACCTACGGATAGTTGTTCCGGGTCTGAGTATTCGTATATGTGAATTTAAATGTTTGTGAACGCACCCACGATACAGGATAAATTCCTAGTGTCCACGTCTTTAAAAAAAACCGGCCAAGTGCGAGTCCTACTCGCACATGAAGGGTTCCGTACCATCGTAGTAGGGGAGTCGCTTTTTTTTTTTTTTTTTAAATTATTAAAAATATTTTTATTATATGATGTAACTAAAAATTTATGCTTTTCGCAATTTTTCCTTTATCTGTGTTATAAGACGTTGCTTCGTACCAAATTTCAAGATTCTGAGTTCACGGGAAGTACCCTGTAGGTTTTGATTCCCTTGCGAGTGTCGAAAATTTGCGGCATAAACGGGAGTATCTTTTGATCGCGTTGACTTAGAAGTTTGATTTTTTCACAGCTCCAAGAGACCATAGACTTGAGTATTTGATATGAATTTCAGCTTGATACCTCCACGCGTTCCTGAGAAAAAAGGTCTTGACAGACAGACAGACAGACAGACAGACAGACGGACAACAAAGTGATCCTATAAGGGTTCCGTTTTTACCTTTTGAGGTACGGAACCCTAAAAAGAAAGAAGAAAGAATGTGTTTTATTATATCGCCTGTGGTGTACATTGTCATACCAAATCAGAGAAAAGGAACGCAAAAAAAATCTGTTTGGTATTTGCGTCATGTGCCATTTGTGAACATCTGTGGAGAAGATATGTAGATATTAAAAAAAGAGATCCTTTTGAGGAATTAATCAATGTAATTGATTAAAATACATTCAATAAATGAAAAATGTTTATAAGTATTGTTTTTAAATTTTTATAACCACCTAGAAAGATGCGGAGTCTAGTACAGTGTTACTCCTCACTAGAATGCAAGAGCGAGTGAAGAGAGCTCAGAACTTGGGGCACCCCGACTCGGACAGGTTAGATTAGAAGGGGATGGCGGGGTGTGAAAGACCCCGCCATCTGACGGACTAATTAGTTTTATTTTGTCCGATCCCCTATTGCGTCGCGGGATGTGACACACGACAGCGCGGTGACTTCATCGTTTAAAAATATAAGGAAGCCATGTGATTATTCGTCCCAACTTAAACATCTTTAAAACAGGAATTGGTGCAACCGCCTTTCGTCTCGTGTTCCCCACGGGTTTTGCAACGGTTTATTCAGTTCTTTCACGTGGGAATTTTCTCCACAGTAAAAAGCTTCCAAAAAATGCAGACAAAGATGAATGACCGTTAAAAAATCCCATGTCAATCTTAAGCTCAAAAGACCTAGATGTACCCCTTTGTTTATCTTCAAACAGCGATAAAGCGACCTTATAACAAGCATTTCTTTATTGAGGATGAAATAAAATTGCTTTTAGCTAAATAAGACAATTGTAGTGGTTTTTCAGGGAGGACATGTGTTTTGTCTTCATGCAAATTCTATCCAAACTATCCACGTGCCACTCTCGCATGCTGTGCATCAATACATAATATGCGGAATTTGATGAACCTTTACACTCTACTACGATTTATAAAAATATTGTGTTGAATGTGAATGTCGCGTGGCGCGTGGTGCGTTTTTAATTCAAGCACATGGTGTTGTACAAAAACGGTTACAAAGGATTTTCGCTCGTTAGTTTAAAATGCAGCGTTTGTTGCCGTGGACCTCTCAATAAATGAATAAAATAGCATGCGAAGAGCCTTCTACACGCGCCGCGCTACGTAAAGCCCTGGGTTAACAAAGACACAACCTGGGTTAGCCCATATATAGAATATTTGAAACTTCATAGTACGTTCCTGTGGAATAATTTCTTACTTCCACCCGAGTGTATTCGCGGGCAAAAACTATTATAGAAAATAACGAAAATGCTGCATAAATGGAGCCAACATAATCCGTCAATCGGTTTTCCGCTAGGTATAGTTAATAAACATGTAAAGGGGCTTTAAAACATGTTTACTGCATTGAAATTATTGTTCCTTTTGTGTTATCAGGTACCTACTTATTGCAATATAAAACCGTTGCTTGTTCAATGATGTGATGTTATCATCCAGTTTACCTATAATTTTATTAATATTTATTTATTATCTCACTCTTTTCCAGTTTGTTTCATCCTGACTATACCTACTGCAGCGCTAATATCAGCTTCGCACAAAAGGGACTGCCTATTTGTACCCAAAATAGGGCACGTGAAACTCGTATTTTATTTATTGAAATGTAATTATATGATTAAATTTGCATCTCAATAATTCAAAATTCAAAGGCGGCAAGGTTTTTCAATACGAACCCTTACAAATGCACCATTTTCGATTGGTTAGGGTGTGTTACCATGAGCAACATAACGAACCCCTGTCAAACCCTCTATACATAATATAAGGGCTACGGGGAATTAATCTTCCCATTTTCACTCGGTACCTGATCGTTTACCGTATTGGTGACTGTGCGTGTGTGTCATAATAACCGTTGCTTTTAAACCCGTGTCTATAAAATTTGGATTTAACCTGATTGAATTCAGACATTTTATATTTTTAGTTTATTCTTTAGAACAGCTAAAGAATTAAAAAATATATAAAATGTCTTCACCGGTTCCTGACTTTGTGATCGATATTGAGGCTGTATCGCGAACACCTTCACCTGAACCATCCACTTCAACAGGAGAAACCAAGTAAGTTTTTCTCAAAATTCTTATAACTTTTTGAACTGAGACGGTTGTATTGGTGATTTTAATCATTATTACTCAGTAAAGTCACATTTGGTCGGTAAATAGGGGATCGGACAAAAAAATCTAATTAATCCGTCAGATGGATTTCCAAAAAAATTTGGACACGTATTTTTTCTTTTTGCACATAAACAAAAATGAAGACGATACAGTGCTTCGAAAACTCGTGAACTCTTCGAAAACGTCACATGATAGTACATTTTTTACCTACAGATGACGTCACAGCCCCCCACTCATGATCTTTGACGCGTCTTATCTTCGTCATTTTTTATTAATTTAATAAAACAAAAAACACGTATCCAATATTTTTCGACAATCTAAATGACGGACTAATTAGAATTATATTTTTTTGACTCAGTCCGATCCCCTATTGCAAAAAACCGTAAGAATATTTTCGCGGGCTAAACTTTATATTTTTCTTTTATGAAACTACCATCAGCTGTAAGCAGTGTGTATGTTTACACTTTAGAGACATTTCATTTTCAAAAAATAGTTTCAAAACCCGACTACGAGTACAATCGCAGACTAATAAAACCGCGGTCTTAAAAATAGAAAACAATGAAACAATCCTTCAACTAATTTAAATAAATAAGTTAATTATTATAGAGGACAGCCGTAGTCACATGCCACTGATACCTGATGCTCCTTCATGGCGTTCTCATTAATACAGAAGTCAGATACTAGTTGCCATCAGCAAGGTGGCATGCTATAATTGCAGAAAAAAACAGGCGAGAGCGTATTTATATATATTGAGAAAAAACCACCCGCATTTCCTTTTCTGCAATGAGTTTATGCAGAAAAATAAACACTAATACTATTTTACAGGTGATAAAAAGTAATAACAAATTGTAAATAAAAAACTTACTTGGTAAAACCAAGTAAGTTTTTTACCGGTTGAAGTGGATGGTTCAGGTGAAGGTGTTCGCGATTCAGCCTCAATATCGATCAACAAGTCAGGAACCGGTAAAGACATATTTTTTTTTTTCTTTAGCTGTTCTAAAGAATAAAAAAATATATAAAACGTCTAAATGGAATCGGGATAATTCCAAATTTTATAATTATACACGGAATTTAAACCAATGATTTTTATGACACACACGCAGTTACCACTACCGTAAAAAGAATAAACGAACGTCGTGAGATCGAGCCCGTATAAGTACTGTAAGTATATCACCGAGAATTTGAGCAGTATCCATCAGCAGCTTGAGAAGCTCAGGGTTTTTATGACCTGAAGAAAGCGGCACAGTAATGACCTCGCTGACGGAGGACAAGACACATGTTAGTGCCTTTGCCTTCAAGACCCATGTCTCGCTTTGCTTCGGTTTCCATTAGAGATACCTACTCGAATTTCCGGATTGAGGGCAGGCGCTTCCTAACTCGCCGTCCGTCCGTCTTACGACGAAAACAGGCCGTGTCGACAGATCAGATGTCCGAGATGTCAGCGAAATCGGAGGGGCCCGAAAGGGTCGACGCCCGTCGGGGCCGCGGGTTGTACACTAGTTATCGCGGCCTCGACGTAGAGGGCGAAGAAGGAACATGGGTGGTTTTTAGTCAGTAGAAGTCTGACACTCCCTTTCGCTCTGCCCAAGAGCGGGAGGGGTTATTCGAAAGTCTAAATATCCATGATTTCAACATCTTTTTTTATTTTAATTCTTATTATTTGAGCTAGATGCACACCATATTTGTACGCCTCCTGGCGTTTTTTTTTAAGAAATATTTAAAAATGTAACAAAGATGAATGAAGAAAAAAAATTAAATGAATAAAAAATAAAGATGATACTAATAATTTCTTTATTTGTATAGAATGCAAGTTTTACAATAATGGTGTTACGCCACACCTCACATCCACCTCAACATTCTCATCTCAGCTACATGCAATCTTTTTTCATCCATCTTCTTCACAGCCCAGCATTCCGATCCATACAATGCGACAGGTCTAATCACGGACTTGTATATTTTCCGATTTAACTTTAGGGGCATCCGTGGGGGTCACAAGTTGTTCCAGTGACCTATCGCTATTTCATCTATCCTGAGTTGATACGGTGCGTTACGTCTCGATCTACTTCTTACTTCAGCATCCCCCTGGACAAGCGACCAAAGGTACCAGAAAATGTAACAGATCGGTATGGGCGTTCCGGCAAGATTTCTGGGCACAGGACTGGAGAAACCACCGAAATCATAGAATAGGTATTCGGTTCAGCAGGGCTATTGCGTATCTTTTAAATGACAGTGGCTAACCTATAGTGCCTATCAATTACTGTCAAATGGTTCCATTTTGTACTAAACCATAACCAATTTGACAGTTAATCCATAGACTATATGATAGCCACTGTCATTTAAAACATACGCAATAGCCCTGCTGGTCCTACTTACTCTCAGGTCAACATTCTCCAGTCTTTCCCAGCACACCCCCAATCTGTTCTGGACTTCTTGAATACCTACCAACAGCGGTTTTTTTTAAAGCCCACTCTATAATCCGTTGACCATTTTATAAGTTACCTTTGAACATAAATTGAAAAATATTTAAGTTTTTCCTTGATTTATACACTAAACACTAATTATTGTATTCTAAATTTGAGGCTTCTATGTCTGCCCGTCGGGGCTGCGGGATGTTGTAAGAGATACCGCGGCCTCGACACAAAGGGTTAAGAAAGAACATAGGTGGTTTTTAGTAAGTAGAAGTCTGTCACTCCCTTTTGCTCTGCCCAAGAGCGAGAGGGGTTATTCGATGATTTTCCACCCGCCAAAAAAAAAAGCTTCTATGTCTGCTAGAAAGAAGTGTCTTAGAGTTTTGATGATCGGTCAGTCAGTCAGTGAAAATTAAGAAACATTGACTAGTTATAATTCTTAAATTACTTAGTTATCCACGGTTTTTTCTTGTGTCAATAAAAATATTTATTATTATTCCTTTATTCATTTTATAACATATTAAATACATTTTTAAATATTAATTACAAAAAGGTATATAAAAAACATTTAAAAATATAAAAAATAGTGGTCCCTAGTGGACCACTATTTTTTATATTTTTAAATGGGAACAGAGTCCGAACTACCGGTGGTCAGGGCTCTTGAGAGAGGAACCTCCTGACAATGCGCGCCGTGTACTCGTGTACAAGAGAGCTAAGGATTTACACCGATGGATCAAAAACCGAAAATGGGACAGGCGTCGGGGTGTTCTCCGACGACCTAAACATTAAGATATCCAAACCACTTGGAACGCTCAACTCAGTTTATCAAGCAGAGTGTGTAGGTATTATCCAAGCGGCACACGCTATAGAGGCCAGGGAGGTTACGGATACTAATATTCGAATACTCTCCGACAGTGCCTCAGTCCTTCAATCCCTAAAGAGCAATCAGATCACGTCGAGACTGATACTAGAATGCCACAAGGCACTAGAACGTATCACGGTACTAAATCACAACACGGTAACACTACAATGGATAAGAGGTCACAGTGGATCACTTGGAAACGATGCGGCTGACGAACTTGCCAGAAGAGGATCCAGCACAAAACCGTACGGACCCGAACCCATTGTGCCCATCCCTTTCAAGCAGCTAAGAAGCTGGTTAAAAGACCACACTCGCATACAAGCGGAGGAACGGTGGACCTTGACACCAGGATGTAGGCAATCCAAGGATGCTATGCCATCCCTGGATACAAAGCTGACCAAGCGCCTTCTGCGCCTGGACAGAGACAGCCTGCGTCTGGTGGCAGGGACCATCACTGGACACTGTTCACTAAATAAACACTTCCACAACCTAGGTATCACTGACAGCCCCCTGTGCAGAGCATGCATGGAGGCAGAGGAAACGGTGGCGCATGTGCTCCTTGAGTGTACAGGCGTTACCAAGATTCGTGAGGAGACCCTTGGTACACCAAGATCCCTTGCGGATGCCCTGAGGAGACCGGGAAGTCTGATCTGCTTCTGGAGGGAGGTGGGCTGGTTGGAGTAATCGGCCACCATGGCTCACGCACAATGGTCCACTTCAAGGACTAAGTGCGGAAACCTGAACCCCATAAAGAAGAAAGAAGAAGAAGATGCGCGCCGTGTCCAGAAGTACTGCCTTCTGAATCAAGCCCTTGATCCAGCTACCAAGCGAGAGCCTCCTTAGATGTTCGTCGAGGCATTATTATTATTATTATGGTGTTCCTAAGGTATTGGCGTAAAAATGAATAAACTCCTGATGGAATACCACCCATGTGTTATGTGAAACCGGTAATACCTAGTTGCTCTTTTGGGGATACACATGTGACTGCATTTCAAACAAATGCGTGATTTCCATTTTGAAGAGCTCCATCGATACAAACAATCTCGCGCCAAAGTACAAATCAAATTTTAAAATAACATTCTATTTAGATTCAGCTACTTTGCCAATCCACCAGAAAACTAAACTATTTTCACTTTTTTCAGAATATTTAATGTCCGTTTCTATTGCTGATTGTTGGCTTTCATTACTAGACTCATCTGATTCGTGTTCTTCTGTGATATCACCATTCTGTGATATGTCATTGATTATGCCAGCATCCACTTCTCCTATAGCCATTGGAGTTGCACATTTATTCTTATTACCATTGTAAGATTTCTTTGAAGGTGAGAGCTGAGGGTCTATTAGGTGGAATTGTCCCGAACCCGTTGCTAAAATAGGACGTAATGGATGTATTGAGACGCTATTGCAACAATCACTGTGGACTGGGAACTGGAAGGAAAACATAAAAGTTATTTTTCAAACATGTCAACTCCTGAGCATGACCAATAACAATATTAAACTGAAAAATACAAACCCTATAGGTAGCATTATCGTCAGAGGTGTCCGTATAGGATTTCCAAGGTTCATCCCATACTTTAAGCACTCCATCTGTACCTCCACTCACCAAGTGCTTGCCACATCTCGAGATATCGAAGTAAATTCTTTGGTTAGTGTTTACTTCTCGGGACAGTATGTTGAGTGGTCTTTGGTAGTATCTTATGTCCCATACTAGTAGTCTGTGGTCCATTCGTGCACCTGATACGAGATGCAAACCGTCTGGCGAGAATTTTACTTGTGTGACTCCCCCTGCAATGCGTTAAGAGAAAACATTACAACTTTTGTGTTTTATAGATACCTATGATGTGGGGTTGTATTTGCCAATAATGCAACTAAACGAAATTATAAATTAAAAAGAAATCCAAATCCTTTCTCGCTCACTTTCAGAATTCTAAGAATATAGAATACCAGCGGACGTCACTCGGTTTCACCCGCGTAGTTCCCGTTCCTGTGGGAATACAGGGATAAAAAGTAGCTTATGTAACTCAGGGCGGCACGTAAAATACGCGCATTGAGCGTGGAGTTGCGGACACCAGCCCGTTATACTTATACTATACTTAACTCAGGGTGAATGTAGCTTTCTATTGGTAAAAGAATTTTTGAAATCGGTGCAGCAGTTTTTGAGTTGTTTCTATTCTCTCCTCTAATCTTTCCTCTTTATAATATTAGTGTAGACATAATTATGACTTGTCGAAACGAAATCAAATAGAATGTTTTTGAATAAGGGGCCTGTAGCCCTTTTACTGTAACTCCTCTATACAGCCCTCACAGTAGGCTTTCAGTTTAACTAAATAAAAAACAATGCGGCGGGTAACAATATATTACTTTCTCACCTGAATGAGCATGCATCTTCCCAATACTCTTGTAATGACCTGTTTCTTTTACATTAAATAAACTAATACTTGTGTTCCAGGAACCAACTGCTAGTAGATCGCTGCTAGTATCAATACAAGCTGCAGGGCTCCGAATCTTATGTTCAGCAAATTCTCTGCCAGGTCTGCAGATTACAAAATAAAATAACCTATTTTAAATGTAAGACTATTACCTACAGAGATCTTTGCTTAGGTTTGGTGGACGCTGATGGTCCAATATTTAGTAACCTTTGTATTTTTTTCTAAACTAACTTTTATCTTAATAATAATGCAATCAATTTTGGATTTTATATTAAAGTTACCAGTTATAGATTCATTATTCACCTTTCCATATCAAAAGTTCTAATGCAGTTCTTATATCCAGCTATAATCTTGCTGCCATCCTGAGAGAAGGTCAGAGAGATGGCTGGTTCCACCTCATCAACATGATTGTATCCTCGGTAGGTACACCGCAGCAAGCCATTAAATGCATCCCACATCTGTATTGGTGCATTCTGTCTGGTTGTCAGCCAGCTGAAATTTGTAAGACAGCCATTATTAGAATCCTTTTTGAAGAATGAGTTAATTTTTAATAAAGATTTTAATGTAAGGTCAATGTTGATGGAACAGGAGTTTTATTAAAGAACTAGAAGGTTATAAAAGTGACACTAACCAACAAGTATCAGGTTCTCTGCTATTCATAAAAGGATACCAGCAGAAATCATAAATGAGCCCAGCTTCTTTCACATGGATTACAGAGTCCATAACATCTATAATCCGGTCCTCAGTAACATCACCCCCGTAGAGGTCATGAGATAGTTCAGTCAGATGTAGTCCATGGTTGTTTACTACACTAAGGCAACAAGTACCGTCGGGTGACCATTTACAACCGCGCAAGTAAGGCTGCACACATTGATTAGCTCGTTCATGACGCGACCAAGAAGCATTAGACAGTTCTATCAGAGTTTTACTGGTAAATAAACTTGGATATTCAAATTTGGACACCAAATCTTCTTGAACTGAGTTTTCTACATCTTCGGAGGCTGTGATAATAAGTTCGTCGTGTTCTAAAAGCTGAACGGCTTTGATTGATTCTGTTTCCGCCGATATTTCCCCCATTTTAATAGATAACTATTGTAAATAAATATTAAATCATAATGAATAATAATGAAATATTGAATGTTGTTGAACAAGTAGTAGTCGTGGGCAAAACGGCTCTAATTCAACAACGCGTTTCAACGTTCAGCTTAGTAAAAATAGCATGATATTTATCCTGCGCTAATATATTAGTTTAGTACCACCCAACGTTCGATGCGCTGCGCTGCGTGCGTTTGCGTTATATAGTATTATACTGTTGTATTCAATAACGCGTCAAGCTTGAAACAAGCATTACATTGTATTATAGCGCCGCGCGCGACGTCGATTTCGCGATTATCGATATCGATGTTATCTGTCGTATTTATTGCAGCAGTTCTATTTCGGCACATTCCTTCAAAAACTAGCAAATGTTTTTGTTTTAAATGGTTTTTTAAATTCGTTATCGTTGTTTTAAATGATAACACTTTTTTGCAGTAAGTGCACTCTGCTTTTTTATCTATCTCGTCTATTTCCGAAAAATGGTTCCACACTTCACCAACTCGAACTCGAGGCATTTTGTATTTCGAATTAGGTACTTACAATACAATAATTCGAATTTAAAACTAAACACTATAGGTATTTTATATTTACAAATTAAAACTAAAAACACTTTATTTTATATTTACAAATGAAAACTAAACACTATAATTACAATTTAAATTTAACACTCTATACAAAACACAATAATAATAAATACAGTCACGTTCAGCCCACACACAAACATGCATCCAGCCAGTTAAAAGTTTAAAACATTTACTTAACAAATTTTAATGGCGACGGTCAACAAAACTGTCGAACAGCTGAACGAATACTGATCTGAATACATATTCGAAAACGCACGCAACGGCAAAACGCTATTAAGCTAAATAACGAATGAACGTTGAACATCAGAATGAATATATTCGAATGAATATAATCGTAAGTTGATAGTAAATATTACTGCGACAACGACGACATCTTACGTTTTTTTGAGAAAATCATTAGTAGGTACCGCGTCGCCCGTCCGTCGGTGACGGCAAGTGACATTTAAATTGATTTGGTGAAAAATGTGTCTACAAAATCTAATAGATGGCGTTAATCGCTAAAACGCTTAAAGCATAAAGACGTAAAAACAAATAGCAGGTTGCTTATGCTATTATTTTTAAACGGCTGTTTTATCCTGCTTTATAATATAACGACCAAGCCTAACAAGTAGCTCGAACTTTTTATTTTCCCGTAATCAAATTGTCAATCACCATTGACATATGTCATAAGTCTTAACATGGCCATATCGATCGTTTGGATTTAAGCCAGACAATCAGTGATATAATTTTCAATTTTCAATCAGCGCTTGAATAATTGCAAAATAAATTGAAATCAAGTAAGCATTAAAGGTGAGGTTATCTCATTCATTCAAATAAATAAAAAAGTCGATTAGTCCAAGCTCACTAAAAAAGACAAGCTCTGCAGCAATAATATTATACTCTACTATCTGTAGAGTACGCTTTGAATGCAGTTTTAAACTTACTGCAAAATTAGTGCACCTTAGCCTCAGCCATAGAGTTTAATAATAGCAATCTCGCCATTTCCATACAACTTCAAGTTGCCAACAGCAATAAAACAGAAGGAATCCCTACAAAAACCGCTGACAACAAAAACACTAAACAGCTGTCAAGCTGTCACTCCGAAAATTGACATATCGTATTCGTAACTTATTTCGCATGTCAAACGGTATTCATACTCGATCGTAAGGGAACGTTAATATTTTACAACACAATCCTAAAATCCAGTGCTACTAAAATCGGCCGCTGAATGAAATAGTTATGATACAATGATAGCAAAATTTACCCGCGAATTATTTTGTAATTATATTTTCGATTGGTATGATTTTTTCTCTATGCATAACAAATAAGTGCGTCAGATGTTTATAATAAAACCATTGCAGATGAGGATTAAGTTCTTTCAACGCGGGCTGCGTTTCGCGAAAGGGGGCTTGTCGAAAATGGCCTTTGCGGAGTCGCCGGCTAAAGCTTCGCTGTGCTGCGAAGGGTCGCAGGATGGTGCTCCCCCAACGTATGCGATGTATGAGGCATTAAAAGATTCGTGCCAAAACAACGCGACCTATTTCCATCCGGATGACACAGAAAATGGCCAGAGATTGTACCAGGGTTTCATGACACTCATGGACCATGTAGACACTGTGTGGCCTTTAGTAGATCATGTTAGAAAGGTATGTTAAACACATTTTTAATTCATAATATTGTAAATGAAAATTCATAGTGTAGTCTTTGCTTTGAATTCGAAGTGAAATTGCAGTGTGGATCTTGAACTGTCTGTGCTTAATTAATTATTGTTATTCAAAGAAAAAAGAAATTAGGTCAGTCAGTACAGTCACAAAATTAACATTTCTCATAGACTTTCTAATGTATTGTGGTACCTCTATCACTGTAAGAAATCTATCTGTAGCAAACATAATTTATTGTTCTAACCAGATTATGTTATTATGTTTATCTCCAAAAAATGATTATGAATAAGAATATTTAAAGGAATCAAGCTCTTGTCTGTATTTTAATAACAATCAATCATTAAAAGATGGCATAGATATTTTTATTGTGATTACTGTGACCTTACACAATTTTATTAATTGTAAATAAGCTGGTATTACAATGTTTATAAATTCTCTGCCTTCATTATAATTTAACCTCCATTTTATCAATATGGAAAGATAAAATGCTGGTTTTATTAATGTCCTCCCAATTAAAATATGTCATGGCTAAAAAATACCTAGCTCATTATAGTCTTAATCATCTTAAAAACATGTGAATTCTATTCTAGCCCGATGTTCTATACACACAATGATCACATGATATGACAATAGAAACACATGCTTAGTTTAATTTATAATCTAAACATCAATATCGTCACTAAAAACTAATCATAAACTCTGCCAGACAATTTGTGTTTGAACTTTGTACTATATCTTACTCATGAGTGAATCATGGAGGAAAATGACCATCATACAACATAATGCCAATCAATTTAATTTGCAGCTGATACAACCCAATCAATTAGTTTAAAATTTATTTATTGGTGTAAAATGTTGTATTGGTTATCAATGTTGTGGTATGTGGCATGTGCACTATCTTTGTTAGCTCATTATAGGTATTAATTCACATCTTCATGTCTTGAACTAAAGCAATAGATGACTATTAGAAAATGTTGTAAAATTTTCACTTTTTGTTGTTAGCTATTCTCAACTGTGGGCTTGGTTAATTTATTCCATGTACAACTCGCTATATTTTATTGTAAAATAATTATTGATGTTATATTTCATAGCAACACAATCTTTTACCTGGATTGTTTGGTTAATCAGATATTTAAAAACAAAGTGACTAATCTGAGACTTTGTAAAAAACAAAATTTGAAGCTGTTTCCCATGGTGATAAAAAAAATATAGATCACAGAAGTGCTGGATGCTTATCTTATTGATTCAGTCATATCTCTTCCACAATATGATATCAGTCAATCTAAGATTAGTGAGTATGAATAAGATTTGATTTCTACCCATCATATTTGCAGCAAATTCCTCTTTATTTGCATTGTGTGACACATAATCTCCATTAAATATTTATTTATTTATTAAAACTTTATGCACAAGTAATGAAACCGTACAAAGGCGGACTTAATGCCTTGGGCATTTTCTACCAGTCTACCTTAGGGTGATGCAGAGACATTACACAGTATATTCCCACAGTATATTTCCTTTAGGTTCAAAACAACTACTTCCCAAAACGCCCACTCTCCCAAAATGGTAATTCCCTAAATGTCTATTTCCCATTTCATATTAATTTAAATCTGAAATAGACATTTAGAGAATTACCATTTTGGGAACTGATTGTTTTGAACCTAAAGGTTAAATAAGCAGGTAACCTAGGAAAATCCTGGCTGGTGTTTAGCTACATTCAGTTTGAAAAGTTAACTCCACCAAGGTTGGAAAAGGTTTAGGCAGATACTGATGACTTCCACTGCCTTATATCATAGTAGGTAGTAAAGTACAATTTTTTCCCTTTTGAAACATGTCATTACAAAGGTTTCAAGGAAAATATATTTATTATTGTAATACATAGTTCTAAATTTCTACTATAGATGGTCTATAGCATTATTGTAATAATATGATAAGCGTAGTTACTAGTTTAAATAATTTGCATTATAAGTTTCCTTATGCTAAGAAAATGCAAGCCTTGTAATAGGCATTATTCTAAATCGTTATAATAATTTGGACTGCGTTATGTAATAACGAATTAAGCGACGAAATCGAAAAAAAAGAGTTATGAATGCAGATCGATTATAGGTATGATAAACTATGTATTCAGCTATTTTTGTGTTCAAAAATCACTCTTACGGCCTTATAATAAGGGGTTGAATCAAGCGACATTTCGAACTTTGCTAGAATTTGTGCACACATTCGTTTTGTATTAAAGAATTATGCGTCAAAGTTACAGTTACAAACAGTTTTCAAATTGCATAAACGAATTAAACACGTCCACGATGAAGATAATTCAGTTTTGCCTTTTGATTTAACCGTTTTTAAACCGCAGCATCGAATTAACCACCTAAAATGGTATTTAATTCGTTAATGCGTATCACCACACGCGCAATCTTTCATCCGTTCGTGAATGAAGCGCCAGCTTCTGGCGTTTCATTCGTTATTGCATTCTATTTTCGCGGGTTTTTGCGTACGGGACGAGGTGGGGCGGCAGCGGGTGGTCTCATTACGCATCTAACGTAATAACGGAAGGATGTTTTGTTTTTTATTTTATATTTTTAGATAACCATTACTTGTTTTATATTTTTAGATAACCAAAGTATCTGAGGCTACCCATTACAATGTTTTACCTGAAGATGAGTTATTGGAAGCTAATGAACAAAGAGTATTACTAGATATATCTAACTCCATAAATCTTGTTCATACAACGACAGAAATTGACGAAAATAATATAAGCGTCTGTACCGAAGTAGATGATGCGTACCAAAATTTAATTCAGATGGAAAATGATGACTTAGGCTCAAGGTATTTAGATTCCATAGAATTCAATACTACAGCAAATTCAAACCATGAGTTACAACAAGAACCACAAGAAAAAAGTTACAACAACATTGAATGTTCTCAGCAAGAAAATGCAGATCTTACAAACATCGATTTATCTATATCAACAGTCAATCTATGTGACAATAGCCCCAGTATACTAGACAATAATATGACTACATCTCAAGTTAGTGTTTTAGCTGAAGAAAATTCACTTATAACTATATCAGAAATATCAACTGGCAATCATAGTGAAGGTGATCTACAGAACCCGATGATATCTGAACCAATAATAAATGAAAATAGAACTGGACGACCAAAGAAGGGCAGAAAACGGAAATATCCTGATCACGTGAAATTCGTAAAAAGTTATGTGAAACTAACAATCAATACATAAATCAAAAGGGAGAAGTAGTCAATCAACGAAAGTTTATCGATGTTCGCTGTAATGATGGTTGTCATGAAAAAATATCGGTAAAAGAGCGCCAAGAAGAATTTTCAAAATTTTGGGAGTTATGTTTTGAAGGAAAGTGCTTGTATATATCTTCCAACGTGAAAGTGACATCAATAAAAAGGAAAAGAAACAAGAATTCAAATAAAAGAAATAACACTCGTGTCTATTCTTTAAAAAACATAGTTGTTTGTGCCAAAATGTTTATCGATACTTTAAGAATTTCATCTGCAAGGATTGACAGATACTTAAAAAAATGCTCACGTCCGGAAAAAATTGAAGACAAAAGGGGAAAGGTATCAGGAAACACTCGTAAGATGCCTCAGGATGTTGAACAAAGTATTATCGAACACATTGATAAATTCCCAAAATATAAGTCCCATTACTGTAGAGCGCAAACAGACAGGATGTATTTACCACCGGATATGACTTTGTCGAAAATGTACGACTTATATTTATCGGAAGCAAGCTTTGATGAATCAAGAAAGACAGTTTCATTTGCATCGTATAAAAGAATATTTTATACCAAATTTAATCTACAAAGGAAAAAGCCACACAAAGACACGTGTAATAAGTGCGACCTATTTGCTGTAAAAATCAGAGATACCACTTCACAAGAAACCAAATTAAATTTAGAGAAGGAAAGAGAGCAGCACCATAAAGAAGCCGAAGACGCACGTGCAATGAAAAGACAAGATATAACTTTGGCTAAGACTTATGATCATATTGAAACCCTGACATTTGATATGGAAAAAACACTGCCACTGCCAAGAATTCCAACCAACATCGTATTTTACAAACGCCAACTGTGGCTTTACAACTGCGGTGTGCATTCAGGAAAAACCGGTAAAGGGTTTTGTTACGTCTGGGTGGAAGGAATAGCAGGCAGGGGAGCACAAGAAGTAGGCTCCACTTTACGTAAACATATATCTTTAAATCTAGACTCAAAAGTCAAAGAACTAATCCTATGGTCAGACTCCTGTGGTGGCCAGAACCGAAATATTAAGTTGACTCTGCTACTATTTGCAGTACTAGAAGAAAATGACAACCTAGAAAAAATCACCCTACGATTTATGGTCCCTGGGCATAGCTTCTTACCTTCTTAGAAAATGATAGCGAGTTTAGTGATATCGAATCAGCGTTAAAAACCCATACTCGGCTTTACACTCCACAAGACTACATTGATGTGATGACCAGTTGTCGTAAGAGAAACAAGTTAATAGCTAATAAAATGGAAAGTTTAGACTTTGTCGGAGTTTCTAAAATGCTGAAGACAATAGTGAATAGAAAAAAAGATATAGAAGGAAATCCTATAAGCTGGTTGAAAACTAAAGAAATAAACATTTTTAAGGATAGACCTGGTCGGATATTTCTTTCAACCTGTCATGGCGGTCAAACCCATGAAGTAGATCTTAATAAAAGACCAAAAAGAGGGGCAATAAATAACCCATTGACATTATCATGGCATTATGAGCAACTTTGGCCACAAGGAAAACCTATTTCTCAACCGAAGCTAGATGATATAAAATCCCTCCTTCATCTCATACCATCTGATGCGAGAAAATATTACGAAAATTTAACTGGATCTCGTGATTTAGAAGATGATGTTGAAGGTTTTGATGGATCCATTGATTTTGAAGTAGAAGATGAAGAATAAAAAATAATATGGTACAGTGTATAGGTAATTAATAAAAGAAAAAAAAGGAATAAAAGTATTAATAAGATGTAGAAGTGTTACAACATTTGTTTTGTTTAAGTAAATTTTATTAAAATAACTGGATTTAATCTTATGTTCCAATTTATTTCACCCGAAAAAAATCGCAATAAAGTATCAAACGACAATAATGCCGTATAGTACGTTATTGATAAATAAAATGGTCTGAATATGGCTTAAAACACATTAACAAATTAAGCGGAAAAATGGCTATAACTACAAAACTGTATAGTTTAGCCTTATATTTTTTTAACAAATGTGAACTTATACATATTTTATATGTTCAGAATAAAAATTATACTCTTGACATATTAAATGTATGCACAGCGACCATTTTAAGTTTGAAATTTTTGAAGCTCATTTTCTCAGGATTCGTTAAATGGCGCTTAATCGGTTCTTACATAACGCAGTCCATTTGGTCTACCATGAAGTCTACATATAATTTAATTAAAATTATGTGAATGAAACTGATTGTGTGAGTAATCCTGTTTAAAATTAAATATTTTTTTAAATTAAAAACGGGATGCTATTAGTAAGACTTTGCTGTCTGTCCGTCCGTCTGTCTGTCACCAGGCTGTATCTCAAGAATCGTGATAGCTAGACAGTTGAAATTTTCACAAGTTATGCATTTCTGTTGCCGCTATAACAACAAATACTAAAAACAAAATAAAATAAATATTTAAGGGCTCCCATACAACAAACGCAATTTTGTGCGAGTCCGACTCACACCCGGCCAATTTTTGTTCTACCTTCAATTTTTTGCTTAATAAACTATACAAATAATACGAGTATATGAGATTACCTAGATTGAAAGAACTGGAAGGCATGAGAAGAGGCCATTGCCTAGCAGAGATGATGCAAGTCCTTTAATCTATATAATGTGCCTATCTCATTTTATCCTTGTTTGTTCTAGGTGGCTCCTCAATACGACTTCGATGCGAAGTCGCCGGGCAATGGATACCGCAGTTTTGTTTCAGTGGTTGATTCCTGTGTACTCCATGGTTTAAAGCTCAGCAGACAAGTCAATACCAGTAGAGATGCTCTGCTGTTTCGGAAAGGACATTTCGTTAAGTGAGTAGTCTTTTTATTTTGTAACATATTATAAACATTGGACGAGTTGGTAAGGAATGAGGGAGACCTTTGTTGGCCTTTGTTGGACAGAATAGGCTAAATAAACTAAAAAATAAAAAGTTGTCTGTTGACAGTACATTGTTAGTAAAAGTATTAAAATATTTTAATATCTAATAGTGGCAAGCAAAGCGCAAGTTCCTAATGCTAATAGATTATTCCCTTATTGCTGGGAATCGCAATCACATACGACGCTGTTCCAAGTTTATGCGGTCTTCTGCACTGCACACAGCTCGGTACAAGCTGCTTCTAACAGCCTCTGACAACCTTTAGCTTATTCAAAGTCGAATTTTATTCATGTTCTTTTTTATTCTTGTTTTCGCCATCACTCAATGTGATCTACAATCAATTAGACATTGTTTCTTACAATCTTAAACAATCACTTTCAAAAATGGACCTAAGTCTTTATCTTTAGGTCTTAAATTATATTATTGTAAAGAAATACTGAAATTCATATCAATTGGTAGTACATTGAACAGCAAAAGTTAATCCAGTTATTCTAAGAGCATAATATTGTAGGAACTTACTTACTGGGATAAAATTATGATAGGTAGTAATAATACGACTCTTAAATAAATAGTTAAAAAAATTGACAATACCCAGTCATTACAATCAGTATTTCGGGTATTTCCAAAATTAAATATTACAAGAAGCTTACTCAGTATTCTAAAATTATAATAATTTGAGTCTTAAAATAGACATACATAAAAACAAAAATACACCAGCTAGTTTTTACGAAACAATCATCAATTACTACTGTTGTTGACTGTACTCTCTGTACTCAGTACTTACTTGTTAACCACAGACTTGTATATTATAAGTAACAAGTTACATAAGTCTTGTTTACTTTTGGCCACTTGTGGCAACAAGGAGATCAAGGCTGATATCCTATAGACACGAATGACTAATTCTTGGTATATTCTTGGTTTTATTCTTGGTCAATTCAGTATGTAAACATGTTTAGTAGAAAATATAATTATGGTTCTGTAGGATTTTACACCTAAGCTATGGATTGTTACTTGATTAAAGAAAAAAATACACTTCATTGTGAGGCTTTACCTACATACTTGTATAAGTATGTACCCTCAAAGATACTCGTATGTGAAAGCCACGGATTTACTTAAAAAGGGTACCGGGAAGGGAACTTGTATATTTTACATTAAACGTGCCTACTCTTTTAAATCTCAAACTCTCAAAGATGAGGTCAACAGTGGAAGAAGCTAACCTAAAAGAAGCCTTTTACCCTGGGGCCTAAGAACTTCGGAACACAAACGCCAGGGAATTCCACTCATTGGCTGTACGCATAATAAGATGTTGTATATTTCTAGTAGGCAATGATCTTATGTATACTCTTGAGAGCCAACTTCCAACTAAAGATATAATTCCGTTCCGTCGGGGCTGTAGGTTGTTTGTAAGAGATACCGCGGCCTCGACACAAAAGGCTGTATAAAATGCCCAGCTTTAGGTGGTACCTATATATGCTGTTGTATAGAAATACATAGATATATGGTAAGTATAATCTATACGATACTGTGAACTGTGTAATCGTGCCAGAAATAGCAAGAACACGGAATGCAATTACTTAGTTATATTCTATCTGTCATACTTATCGAAATTAGCTAGATCAGACAGATAGCCTATAGATATCGTAGTACATTTAAGTACACCCGTACGCAAAATAGGCGCTTTGGACGTGGAGTTGCGGAGCCGGACACCAACGGGTTGGTGTGTTATTCAATACTAGCGGACGTCACGCGGTTTCAACCGCGTAGTTCCTGTTCCCGTGGGAATACAGGGATAAAAAGTAGCCTATGTCACCCGGGGATAGTGTAGCTTCCCAACGAGAAAGAATTTTTCAAAGCGGTCCAGTAGTTTCGGAGCCTATTCGTTACAAACAAACAAACAAATCTTTCCTCTTTATAATATTAGTGTAGACAAGTACAGCCTGCTAGATATACTGACGATAGCGTTAAAACACAACGTCGTTTATTTAGTTCTTTTAACTTAATACACATGTCATATCATATCATAGGTAACGGGATATCAACGTAGATAGGTATGTACATAACGTAGGTATCATTCATAGTCCTGCCGTCGCTGCGAGACTGTTCGAAAGGAGACTGCGGCCCTGGATCATAAAGGGCTGAGAAAGAACATGGGTGGGTTGTAGTCAGTAGAAGTCTGACACCCTCGCGAGTCTCGCTGCCCAGAGCGGGAGGGGTCATTTGATAATTTACCATCCCCAAGAAACGGTATCACTCGTAGTATAATTTCACGCCTGTTATTCCTGAAGGGTTAGGCAGAGGTCTACTTAATACACATTAAAATATCAAAAACACTGCCGGACCTAGGAGGGAATCCAACTCGTCATACTCAATAGTCTCGCCTACGAACAATGAATGTGGAATTCGTATTCATAGGGAAAAAATAATGTATTGCTTTTAGTCAATAATATTAGTAACTGCATTGTTTTATCCACAAGAATAATTACAATCGATTTGGCGAAGTATATTCGTTCAGATATTTCTTCTTCGTATTGTCACATGTGTATTGTTCACGAATACCGATGCCAACTTTCAGTCGCTTAATTGCATTTAAAGAATAATACGTTTTTAGGACAGCACTGCTGTTCTATAAACCTCTTAATAATCTTTTTTTTAAATTGCTGAGTTATTTTTAAAAGTTAAAATTATTGGAAACAACTATCATTAGTTTAAAACTAATCAAGCTACCTACTTATTAAATTGCTTCTGTGCCTTCAATTTCAGCTAAATTATTTATTTATTTGGAAATGTACACAGATCATTCGACATAAATAATGGACGTCTCAGACCACAGCATGCATACTAATAATTATATCGAAGCTAACAAAGTTAGTCCATCATTATTAGTTACCATGTGGTAATGTCAAGAAATGGAAAAATAAAATGTATTAGTAAATTGATAAATGCAAATAGTCCATTAATAACAGTCTATCACGGCACTAATTAAAAACTTATACTTAACGATTAACGACGAAAAATGACAATGCTTTAATTTTGTGAAATTGCATAATTAAGTATTATCGATTTATCGAAGAACGCATCGAAATAAGCAAGAAAATGTTATTAATAGTCTCTATGTTGTTTATTATGATTTGTGTGCGCACGGGCATAATGATAACCATTCTGATCATCTGATGATTATAATTCGATAGACATTGTTGACGTAGCTGTTGAAACGATTTACTAGCAGATTAGTGTTTGCGGTATGTTATTACTTGCAAAATACATTCCACTACCGGCTACTGGGTTCTCCAGTGTAGGTAATCCATCAGATTCTCTGACGTCATGACTGTATTTATGCGGCGAAGAGAAATAAACAAATGAGTTTGTGGGGAAACATGCTCGCGTGAAGTTTCTTGAAGCCTTGTTGGGTTTTGTTGGAAACTCATTTTAGTTAAGGTCGACACACATCTAACGGAAGATATTGTATTGCGCATCGTTGGTTATAACAACGTCAGGAAAATATGACGATCTGAAAACTCTCAAATTCAGACAATTCCGTCTCACCATCCATTGACTAACATACAAATTAATAATCTTTTCTTGTTTTAGGGAAATAGAATCCTGTGGGCAGCTGCTAGCATCCTTAGGAACATGTCTGCACCATCTACATACGCTGTTATCATGGGCACCGACAGGCGAGCTGTTCCCAACGGAACCTCATACTCCCGAAGAGTTGTTTGCACAGGCAGACACCATCAATCAGTATTGTTTCTATGGAAGGTGTCTCGGATTTCAAGTAAGTACAAATTGAAAAACGATCGGGTATTGTTCTGCGAATTGACTATCAATTTAAATTGCCCCTTTATTCGAATCATTGGTGTCATTCTGTATAATTCTATTGAAATGGGTACAAAACCACATTTTTTTTTTTTTAAACTACGAAAGTGTTGATACGCAAATCAGCTGTTTTTGAACTTCGAAGTTACTTAAGATAGTCTTCGAAAAGGCCTAAAGTTCGCGACTTCCTAGTGTTTTAGCTGAGCAGTAAAAGTGACGGAGCAGACTCTCGAGTAAAACGACATGCTTACCTAAGCAGTGCCAGTCTGCTAAACAATACATTTACTTACATACTTTTGTGTTTTGTATCTCTTCTCGATTATTCCCATTAATGTATCAAACATGTTATATAAACAAGTAGAAAGTATCTATGCTGTTCGGAAGAAGTAGTTAAAGAATGTAAAATGTGGCCTTTTTTGCCACAACTTTGGTCGAGAGCCAATCGCGAATCATCTATAGTCTGAAGTCCAATTAGTAACTCTATGAATTGCAAACAAGTTGAAATAGACGTGTTAATTAAGGAGAAGCAAAGTTCGGAATAATCCCGTCTATAAAGGTGTTTACTTGAAGCTGTCACTTTTTATTGTTCCTTTTTGCTTCCCCAAATTTTTTTTACTCCAAAATGGGTCTATTCTTGATCTCGATCACGCCCGATGGAAGTAATGGATGAGGTCTACTACGGAACGATTGTATCGTATGTTCACGGTCGGTTTAAGGCATATTGTCTGGTTGTTATTTAATCCTATGTGACAGGGTTATTTGCATACCTTTCACAAGTTCGTATAGCGATATATTCTAATGTGTGCATTGACTGAACAACGCAATTATCATAATGTGTGCACTAAAAGTGAGATCAGCTTTTGAAACTACAGTTGTCTAAATCAGTTTGAACTCAGATTGTATTACATTTCAAATCAAGAATATAGTGCGGTTTGGCCTACACCTAGGGACGTCAATAGGACAAGTAGATTAGAGGTCACTTTACAACCTAGAGCCTGCCCTTAAAGGACATTTTCCGACAGCCTAGACCTAGTCACACTACCTTCAAACCAACATTTACCCTAATCTTAAAATTCTATTCCAGTTCTTGCCGTCGATGCGTGGCATACTGAAAGGCATATCAATATGTATGGCGGGTTTCTCAGAAGCGTACTATTGCCATGGCAACCTGATCAGTTCTGTGTGGACCGGCGGACAGTACCTTATTGACCCTGAGATGAGAGCAAGGAGGATTGTTAACATCTCACAGTCAGCGAACATTGAGTTCTGCAAGGCGTTCTGGTTTTTAGCTGAAAGTGGTATGTTGATATTTTCGTTACTTTTTTTGCATACATGGTAAGCCAAAGTTTTGATGCAATCTTGGCTTAATTGCTCAGTGACTGGCTGACTCCTTGGGGCTAATTACTAACCGAGGTTAGATTTAAATTGTGGAATGAACCGAAAGGTAACCCACTCTATAATTTAAGTGTGCAGGTCCCATTCACTCATTTCCTATGGAAATCTCAAGGATAAAAGCCATGGCTTTGACATTAAATCTGTGTCAGTTTTCTCCGTGACAGAAATATTATTCTAGTTCAGATATCAAATAAATACTAGCTAGGCTATACCAAACTAATAAAATAACAAATGGAAGCGCTAAACTGACAATGCGTAAGCGTCGCCTACTCACACTTAACAACCATCTTTAACGTTCTTAATTTTTTGCTCCGGTAACTAGCGAAACAAATTGATAGTCATTATTCTCTTTATTGATATTATCATTCTTAGATCTTAAACAGTCATTACGTACGGGTAGTCAGAAGCCCGAAAGTTCGACAACCCGTATTATCAAGGGGTATCACGCTACCCAGTGACTGATAGGCATATGCTCGGTCTATTCATGAAAAATGGGGATCAAGCATGATATCTGTTTCGCTTACTTTCGTAATGCATACCTACAACTGAACGAATCGAAGTGTTTGCGAATACGGGAGCCGGGTAGGCAGAAAACCGACCACAACAGAGGTGGAAAACGATTAGGCATGTGCGGAATAGTGTCTATATTCGGAAGACTGCAACCGAGAATGTTTACAATTAAAACATGACCTCGGCATTGCGAGGAAGTTATAATGTTTTGCACAACAATCAGATGCATTCAATACCTCGTATTACTAGTTTTATGACATCGGTTCGGTAATCTATTCAATTATGTTTTGCAGACGATAGGTAGGTACTATTTTTATCATAATCATAGCGTGACGCATGTAATCCCTGTGAGGTTTTGCCGAGGCTTACTCAAGTTATGTTAAAATCCCAAGTAAAAGATAGCCAGCTTATTGCCAGCAACCGGGGACCGGATCTGTGTTAAAAACCCAATAGTACTTTTACCCGGCTCCACTATTTACTGCGTCATTTGCCTACTTGCAAAAGAATTAGGCAACTTTTCAAATGATTGAGTTTAGTGGGACAGAGTTCAAGGTTGCTGATAAAGAAATCATATCTGAGGTTCAATTGAAGTGAGCATTACTTCATTGAATGTCATTATCGATATTATTTTATGTGAAGCACGTGTATAAAATGTATATTGTATATAAGTTTAGGGACACGATATGCTAGTGTCGGTATGATGCGTTAGGTATAATCAATTATGCAGGATGAGTTTTGAGGTGGCTGCGGGACTCTTCGAAAGAGATACCGCGGCCCCGGAACACAAAGGGCTAAGAAGGAACATGGGTGGCTTTTAGTCAGCAGAAGTCTGGCACTTCGCCCAGAGCTAGAGGATTCATTTAACGATTTCGCACCCACCAAAAAAAAGGATGAGTTCTGAGGTGGGGCAGTAAAGGTAGGTCCCGCTACAGAAAATTGGTAACTGGACTGATTCCACAGCAGGTCTGGGAATAAGCCAAGCATAATAGCTGGGTCGACTTGACTCGAATTCTACCGCGCCGACCCGAACATGAGTCAGCGATGGTAAATGCCGAAAAGAGTTTACCGATCGGCACGAGTTCAATAATGCCAAATATATGGAGTTTTTGCTTGAGGTTCTTTAACAAATACATAGTACCAAATCCAGAGCCGATATATGGGAAGCACCGCTTCATTATTTTGATTTAAAAAAAAAAACACCTAGACGGTGATATTTTTTTACTTTGACACAATGCGCTAAGTGTGTAGTAACTAAGACTACTAATTAACTCATTATCATATCGACTTGACACGGATGTCTGTATAAGTAGATAAATAATGTCAATCAACCAAAGCATATTGGCCAATCTTAAGATAACAGAATAATCGGTCATTTCATAACTATGACGTAATTTTTCTTAAATAATACCTTGAATAATGAGGTGTTGCTTGGGACTTTTTAATAACTTTTTCTTGCTACTTAAAACACTATGATGTGGTGGAACACTGGTGTTCTTGTACTTTAAAAAATCGGTGGTGACACCTGATAAGGGTTCCTTTTTTACTTTTTGAGGGATGGTACCCTAAAAATGCAGATTTTCAGCCTAATTTGAATATTTGTTTTATTTTTATTCGAATGAATCAACTTTTGATTCAAGTACGAATACTGTAGTCACCTACATATGGCAGACACTTCCTGGAGAGATACAAAAAAATCGTTTTGAAATTTTTTTTTATCAAACATTGTCAGTATTCTGACAATCATTCTTTTACACAGACGACTTTCTTCCATGTTCGTAAAGTATCCATGAATGCCGTACCATAATAGTCACTATTGTAATACTATTAAATCGTAATCATACAAATGAAGCATTTTATCATGGCTGCATACCGCGGTCGTGCTGTTTCACGCATATCAAATTCACTTAACCGTAATTATTGCCTATATTATATTCTATTCTATTATCTGTTCACACTCTTGAAGCGTATCAAACGTGATTTTCCGCGTAAAATCTCCTTGGTGTCACGTACGTGCTGGAAGTTAATCTTAGCGCAATGCTGCGTAGAGAAAACTTGCATGCCTAGTCGTTGTTTCAAAACAGAACATGTTATGTTTACGTTCATAAGCATTCAGATAATATGGCAAATATTACTGTTGCGAAATTCGCTTTAAAATTTTCATCTTAAAAATAAACATCATCTACCCAACCTCTCCCCAACAATGCTAAAATCGGTCAGTTTTGTTTCTTTCAGTCTAAATCAGAGGCCCTAGCATAACCCCGTGGGGGCTGCGGGTTGTTCAAAGGACATACCGCGGCCTTGACACAAAGGGCTAAGAAGGAACATGGGTGGTTTTTAGGCAGTAGAAGTCTGACACTCCCTACCGCTCTGCTCTGCCCAGAGCGAGAGGAGTCCTTTGATGATATCCCACGATCCAAAAAAAAAAGCCTAGCTTAACCGCGCGGTGTAACGTAAACACGTTGTTTTTTAATCTAAAATATAATAGGGTGTTTCAACAAAAATAATGGACACATTTTTTTCCTTTTTCACGTAAACAAAAGATGAAGACGATACAGTGCCCCGAAAAGTCGTGTCTATTCGTGTGACGTGACCAGATTAGTACTTTTTTACCCAGACAGTGACGTCACATGATCGTGAGCGACGTGACAGTGACGTCTCATGATCTTTGACTTGTTTTATATTCGTCAATTTTTTTAAATTTGATAAATCAAAAACTCGTACCCATTATTTTTCGATCTAACAAACGGACTAATTCGATTTTTTGGTTGAAATACCCTAGTATGCTGTAGCTAATTAGTAAACTTATTCAACAACCACAATCAGTATTATACATTCTTAAAAAATATTATTATTATGAAAATAGTATTTTTCATTTTAAAATCGACGTACAAACGTTACGTTTACACCTCGTTCTCGTGTCAAGTCCTCTGATACGGCTGAATGCTTTATATTATTTTACAATTTCCGACTGCCTATCTGCAACCTCCATAGTCCAAATACCTACTGGATAGTTCGATGGACTCACCTGAGTATCTGTACGTACTTATATCTGTTTAAAATCTACGAGTGATAGCCGGGACCAACTGTACAATGTGATTTCAAGAAGTCACCGAGAAATTAACATAGCGAGTTAATTCAATTATCGGTCTCAAGTTACTTTCGTACTCATAATAGCCTCATCGACTTTCTTGTATTAATTTGAGTAAATAATTTTACATAAACATCAGAGCGTTCATAAAATAATATTGTACCGACGACAGATGACAAGATTAAAAACTAATCTATTCACATCACGATTCGATGCTCAAGCGTTGGCTTTGGGTGGTCCCGTAACCGTAATACTTAGAAGGGTCGCACACAATAGGCAGTTAGCGGCTGTCCGCATACAACTGTTCTGATGGATATTTTACAGTAAAAGTGTGGATCACACGTCAATAACCCAATGTGTCATGTGATGAAAGTGCATAATAAATTGAGACTGATTTACCCTGTTTATCAGAATGGCTGGTTGTCTGTGGCGTTGGTGTATGAGAGTTGATTCGAAAATTGCTACATAATTGCCTATTTCCCTTCCAACTGTGTACATTATGGTACCCAATAAAGAATTGAGAACTTATTTTCCGGGCCTTTGACTTTCGGGCTTACCTACAAATGACGGCCAGCTCGGCAAATCTCATAAAAATTCAGACGGACACCATCCACGAACCGCCCTCTGCAAGCATTACCTTAAAATCTATGCTGCTGTTATGATTAAGCTACGAGCTACTCGATGTTGTAAAAATAAATGTCACCATAAACAATTTATTCATCTTTCCAGAGATAATGAAGAGGGTCCCCAGCCTAATGTCAACACCAGTAGCAGTGAACAAGCTCATTACGATTCCTCCGGAACCCATCGTGGTGACCACTATTGAGGGCAAGGAGCTCACAGTACTGCCACCCACTGTACATATAGGATTACAAGGGTTGAATGTTAGACTTATAAGTGCGAATAAAAGGATTGGCATGGTAAGATACATTTTTTGTATGATCTGTATCATAAATACTTTAACTAATGAAGCACATCAAAGACCAGTATAAAAAAATTGCACCCGTTTAGGAATGGCCATAGATTCGTTTAGCAAACGTTTATAGAGAAATACAGTTATTCTTCCATAAAAATGTGTACGAATATCTCAGTTGGTATTTATACATTATTTGTAATGATTAAAGGAAATATCTGCTAGTTATCATTTACTTCGGGCCCGGCACATTGCCGGCAATTTTTATCATTTGTACAATTGCTACCCAATTCTGGGATAAGCTTGCCGTTGTACATGAGCTATATTATTGCAATTTGTATGTTATTTTGATTTTGTGTGCAATATGAAGAAAAATAATTACTTGATCGAATATAGTGTTTCGACCTAAAGTACTATCTCTAGCTTATTTAAATTGTAATGTGAGTCTTTCATAACCACTGCAGCTTCCCCCAGAGATCAAGGTAAATGATATGATTGTTATGTAATTTTAAGGTAGGTATTATTTGGTAGAGCTTAGAGAAACCATCAGCCAATCTTCATATAGCTTTAATCTAGGTACGGTATGCAAAGTTCGGATAGAAGATATTTGTTAAACCCTAGTGTTCTTTTAACATGAAATGACCAGACTAGTTAGGGTCAACTTAATTATGTACGGTAGTCTGTTTCGACCTCCTTAGCCTAATAATTAGGTGACGTAGTTTTACCCAGTCCTTGCTGTCTTGTTTTTCCTAGAAGTGCTTCAATTTGACAGAAATTTGAAACACAAAAATGATATGCCTCGAAAATTTCCGTAACCGCTTAAACTTTTACCATATTAATTTGTCTTTGTTTAAGAAAATTCGTCAGGACCAATATTATTAACCTAGCATAAGCAATAGCCTTCGTACTATGAGAGGAAGTGGGTTGTAATCCACCACGCGGGCCCATTAATCCCTTTTAGACACAAAAGACCTGTAGCCGTACTAGCCATTTAAAACTGCACCCTACATCTATTCTCCTCAATTCAGGCAGGTGAAGGATCCTCATCCCTCCCACCGTCCGACGGCGTACTCTTCCACTGCCACGGCGGAGGTTTCGTGGCCCAAAGCTCCAAGTCCCATGAGACGTACTTACGGGAGTGGGCCGCTAAACTGAACGTGCCCATTCTGTCGGTAGACTACAGTTTAGCGCCCCAGGCTCCCTTCCCGAGGGCGTTGGAGGAGGTGTTCTACGCATATTGCTGGATGCTGACGCATTTTAAAGAGATTGGCACTACTGGTAAGTGTCTTCTTGATTTTCTTTAGGTGTTCCTGTCGTGGGTGTAGTGTGGGCGTGTTTTTTTGGGGTTTCATTATCGTCAATATCAAATGGTGTAAAGACTCGCCTGTTTATTTTAAGTCACTTTTGAAAATGTAGCGATATCACTATACAGGGTGGACGTGACACCGACTTTAAAGCGGTTACTATGTATTTAGTACGTTATTCTGACTCCCCCCCCACACATACACATTTTACATCGAATTCGTACCTTTGTGCTTTTCTATTTTCTTATGTTTTTTTTTCCTTTTTTTGTATTTTGTATTTTGTATGTACATCAATAAATAAATAAAAAACACCTGTTTCCTACAACCGTAATACATACACGGTCAAGATTTATGGAACAGCACATTTTTTAAAATTATCGATGAAAAATTTCCACGTTCAGAATACATGGTAACCGTTTTAGCGTCGGTGGCCCTTCTACCTTATAACATATTTGACAACGTTTCATCAGTTAAACTTTTCCATTGTATGCAATTTTAAAACTCTTCTATTAGGATTTAAATAATAATCAACCTGACCTGCATAACACCTAGAATACTAAGCATTTCATCAGGAATTTGTGTATCAAGTTTTATTTGAAGTTAGCAACTTAGTTTTATAAAACAACCCATCTTACAAAAGCCTTTTACAATTGTAAGGAACTGACGTTGATACAGCACGGTTAGTCTACTTTAGTTATTTTCACAGCTTTATGTCATACGGTATTCTGCTGTGGGGCAAATCTGCTGACATTCAAAATATATTTGTTCTGCAGAAGCGAGCGGTTTGTGCAATTTATCAGCTCGGTGCCCGAGTTTCTCTTAGAGATTTTTTTAAGGAGATTGGTATCCTCACTGTTGCTTCTCAGTTCATCTTTGCCAACATTTTATATATCAAACAAAATATCCACCTGTACACTAAAAACAGTGATATTCACAACTTTAACACTAGAAATAAGCATAAACTACGCGCTCTTTTTCACCGGCTTCACAAAGTTCATAATTCATTCGTCGGGCTTGGTATAACATTTTATAACAAATTGCCATCTTCTTTTCTAGACTTGCCATTTAATGCGTTTAAAGCCAAAGTAAAATCTAATCTTTGTTTAAAAGCTTACTATTCCATTAACGACTACTTAAATGAAAAGAACAGTTGGTCGCTGAGTTGAACACAAGACAATGTTTGTTATTTATTTATGTTCTTTCTCCAAGATTAGTTTACTGATATGTTATGTCTTTTTTTATTATTATTATATACTTTTTTATACTTGCCTTACTATTCTATCGAGTCTGGTTCTTCTAACCAACCTAACAGGCAGATGTGTGCTGGGGAGTTTGTTCCGCCACTTCTTCTTTCCAGCAAAAACACTAGGAAGTGTCGTTTTGGGGGACTGCCTCTTGTAAATAAGTAAAGTAAAGTACATTTTGACGTTTGAAAAGTGCTGATTGTCAGCCTAGTTTGAATAAATGAGTTTTGATTTTGATTTTGAAAAAGGATTCCGGCAAGCGCAGCGCGTGCCCTGTGAGCTACGATCTTTATGCTCGGACCTCATCGGAGACACATGCGGTTTTTTTTTACTTTTTCTTACTCTATGGCTTTTTCGTTGTTCGATCGAATTATCAATTACTCTGTATTGTTCCCAAGTAAATTAATATTACAGATATACTTAAAAGTTAATCCAAGTTTAGTTTCTCCCATAATCAAGTTCCCTTTTATAATGTTCCAGGTAAACGAATAGTATTCGCGGGAGACTCGGCAGGCGCGAACTTAGTAGCCGCATGCACACTCAAGATATTAACCACAGGGTTACGAAGACCAGAAGGCATGTTCTTGGCATACGCGCCGCTGATGATCAGCTTCGTACCCAGTCCGGCGAGGTTGCTGTGTCTGATGGATCCTGTACTGCCTTTTGGGTTCATGATGAGGTGTCTTAAAGGTATGTCTGTGTCCGGCTGACTTTATTTTGTAGGTACCTAGTAGAGTACGAGAGCAGCGGTGGCCCAGTAGTGTCGGCCTCGACTTACTAACAGTAGGTCGTGGGTTCGAATCCGGGCAGGCGCATTACTTTGTGTAATTTATTTCAAAACGGTGAAGAAAAACATCGTGAGGAAACCGGCATATCTTAGAATCAAAAAACTCGAAGACATGTGACATCTACCAACACGCACTGATTATAGCTCATTCCTCTCCTAGAGATGAGGCCTGAGAGCCTGCAGTGGGAACATTATAGGCTGATAATGATGATGACCTAGTTGTGTCTGCGTAGTCTCTGAAAACATCTCGTACCCTAGGACTTTCGCTTTCCAACAGACGAGGTCAAGAGCGGAGTTTTTTCGAACTAGTGTATTAGTTTTGCTTTCGTTCAGCTGCTCTGGTGTTTCTTTTTGTCAGTTCGCCGATTAGTCACTTTCCATTCAAAATGAGACGAACACTCACTGCTGACTAGCAGCAAAAGTTATAAAAAATAACCCCGTCGAAAAAACGACTTAACGTCTTGCCTTTTCCCAAATATGTTCGACCGTCGTCATACGGTCGGCTTACTGTCAATCCGAAATGCAGCTGAATACCAGTACTTTACAAAATGCTCTTTGAAAGTTCTAGGCACTATCGGTCAGCAGTATTCTGACATACTTTCTTTGTTTTTCAGCCTACGCCAGCCCCAACAACACAAATTGTGGAGGTGGTGGTTGTAAAGGGGGGAAAGACGACAAACAGAATGGAGGGCATAACCAGATTGTATCGAGCGCCACGACGCCAGTGGATAGCAACGGGTTCCTTAGAGTCAGTCCTTCACAAGGTAAGATGGATGGATAAAATACACTTTATTATGTACACGCAAAATATGTCCATACAAGTAATAGATGTAGAAATTTCTGACTGACTTCAACTGAGAGTTTAGATATTTATATCTAGCTGTAATTAATATAACTTACCATGACTGTATTTGAAACGGATTCTGTTAACAATTCCATGGGTTTGATTTTTTTTTTTTTAAACGTTGCCCCACACTAGGAATTTCTCCTGTATCGTGGGTGCGTTCACAAACATTTAAACTCACTTACACAAATACCCAGACCTGGAACAACTATCTGTAGGTCATACAAATATTTGTTCCGTGCGGGAATCGAACCCGCGACACGCAGCGCAGCAGTCCATTGCTTGAGCCACTGTGCCAACCGTGCGTCAAATTTGTTGCACGGATCCATAATTTTTTAATAAAGTATATAGTCTGAGTTTCTTATTTTTGTATACTTTCTAACTGACTGACATTTAGTGAAAACTGTTATTTTGAAATTGCAAAGAGACACTTCATTTTAATTGATTTAAAAAAATCATCTATTCACCACCAGTACCCAACAAGTATAAAGACTTCTATGTTTCGACAGCTAATGAACTTTACAAAATTAATTCACAGAAGGTATAAGCGAAGGCCCCTCATCATTCGAGGAGGTGTCTCCCTCGGACCTTGCGGAGTTACAGGCTCACAAGTCTGGCAGCGAGCGAAGGAAATCATCAGACACTACTATCAGTGCTGCCTCACTACAGAGCGAACATACTGCCACAGGTTAGTCACATCAATATTGTCTTTTAGTATTACTGTAAGCCTATTCTGTCCTTGGTAAAAGCGTCCTATCCATCCCTCCATTCCCATACCACTTTGTCTTATCTTCTACGATGATGGATGGATTTCAAATTATCTGCTCAACACCGAGAGTTGGAATCCGATAGCACTTTCAAAATCTTTTACGACATGTAAAATACCTACGGTTGCTAAGGGATCCTTATTTACATTATTCAGTAATTATGTATATTGCTGCACATGCCACTGGCACCCGAATAATAATATTTAGAACCTTAATAGAACTTTTTTTCTAGCAAGTAAATAAATTATTATTATTAAACCGCATGGGCCGCGGTGTCATAGCTATGACGAGCGCTGATCCCGCCCATATGGGCATTTTTTTTGGAGAGTCGGAAATCACCAAATGAATCCTCCCGCTTAGGGTGGAGCGGAAAGGAGTGTCAGACGTCTACTGACTTAAAAGCACCCATGTTCCTTCTTAGCCCTTTGTGTCCGGTGCCGCGGCCCGACAGGAGTCGGCTGTTGCCCCTGCAATGTTGCTGACATCTCTTTCGCCCGTATGGCCTACCGAACTTATTCAGGGTAGCATATAGGTGTAGGTGACGTGTTATATTCGAAAAGTTACGACCCGCCAACGGATCGTGAGTGTGTTCACGACACTTGGCAATATATTTGATGCGAATAGTACTCTATTTAAAACCTCCACTGGCTTGTGGAGGTCAGATAGTCCTTATACTCGCCACGCTTCACTAGTATTCATCTTCTACCGGTTAGCCTCAAAGCTGACCCCGACATACTAGACAAGGCTAGGCAAATGACGACCATTACCCATAAACCTATCCTCTTACCAGATAACCTTAAACCCTCCCGTCCTCCAACTGTATATGCATGCGAACTCGGGTATACTTCAAGTTTGTGTAAAGGACCATATAGCTTCAACACGGGTGAGTTTTATTTGAATATCACCAGAATAGGGAAAAATGTAGAATTTCATCACGTTAGGAATTTACTGTTAGAAGTTGGTAGGAAGTTTTTGGTAGTTTAATGTAATTTAATGACATATGGCGATGTTTAGTGGTCATCGCCGTCTATAGCCGACACGTCACCGAGCCACTTCTTTCACATAAACAAAGCTGACATGTGTCATGTGCCTGCAAGGTTATTGCATTCATAAAAAAAAGTTAAATGTGATAGTCTATAATATTTGTTAGTTACGACTCAAAAAATAAACTTTTTTATTATTATTTTATTAGTTACGTAGGAGGTATGTAGTAGTTCGGTGGATACAGCATTACATAGAGAAGAGTAGCTCTTAGCGTATACCTTATGAGATCTAGTACTATCGTATGCAGTCGAGCAATACTCAATAGAAACCGTACCATAGCTGCTTGAAACAGCCGTTTTTTTTTGTTGGATCTCAGTTGCAAACAACTGAGACCAGATTAAAATTCAGTATACGAGACGGAGGTACTCGTATGCTCTATGTACGAGTACTTTTTTACGTATAGCGGCGCATCGTATAAAGCTAGCTTCCCACGGTCCGTGATACACGGACCAGCTCGCACGACACCGTGGGAAGGGTCTCGTCCTAGGTAGCACAGGACGTCTGTGGCGGTGCGCCGGTATCCGTCGCAAGGTGGTTAACTTCAAAGGAAAATTTTGAAATGAAGCTATCAAAAGATCTACTCAGATCGATCCGTTGAAAGCCCTGTCTGTGTGCGTTGCCGTCCGTGGTCGTCCGCTGTGCGTGATGATCCGCAGATTCACGCACCGTGGGAACCCAGCTTAATATGGCGCCGTTTTTATAATGATAAAGGTTTTTGTAGAAGACTAATAATCACGCGAAGGCAAAACTAGTGCTAGTAGAGCACTAGTTTTGTCTTCGCGTGATTGCCAGTAACACCAAAGGGCTGCTAGCCTTTCTCGGAGATTTGGGCTGGATCGAATAATATTCCCACCTGTACGCAAAATGCGCGCTATAGACGTGGAGTTGCGTACACCAGCCCGTTGTACTATACTACACTAGCAGTAGCACTAGTTTGATATTAACATATATTATGTTATTTTACCTTCAGGTACAACGCCACCGGAGGATAGATCTCAGAAGTACGTATCAGACTTCCTCGAGAGGTACGTGTTGGACAGCGACACGGATTCCGAAGGTCGTAGGATACCCGTCATCAAACCCACGCCTAAGGCTTACGAAGAATCTCACAGGTACCATAATATTACGATAACAGTCAGAGAGGGAGCAGAGGTGTAGTATTAGGTACACCTCTGCTTTACGCTTCGGAGATTATAGCCGTGATGTTATGTGTTGTAACACTAACTGCGGTATTCAGAGATATTTAATGAATACTTTAGCCGTCACTTAGTAAAGATTTTACATACTTTTAATTTTATTTATTTATTAACTATGGAAGACTTACAGCTAAGATTAACAGAATTAAAAATAGTATGTGAGACTGACAGCCAATTAAAAGTCCTCACTTCAAAAGACAGATTGACAAAACAAAACATGACAAAACCTTTACTAAGTAATGGCTTAAGTAATCATTAAAGCTCTCTGAGTGCGGCAGTAAGCTATCTAAATGAATTCCGAAATTAAAGGTTACCGTTGGATTTTCAACGCTGTGTTCAACCTCGAGAGTTTAAATTTAAATACATAGTTCAATTACTTTTTGGGATTCATTTCGATGTAGCTTAGTGTTTGTGAAAATTGTAAATTAGTACTGCATGAAACTGTTTGAAAATAAACTTCAGACGTCAGCACATCGAGGTACCCGAAACTGTCAAATTTTCCCAATCAACATTGAATCTAATGTGTTAGCGATAAAGTTAAAAACCTATTTTTAGACATTTGACAGATAGTAGTAGCTTGTTGTGAGAGCTTTTTAAACTAATCGCAATTTTATGCATACATTCATTAGTCCAACTAAACGCTTATACATTTACAGATGAATCGACGTACTTACCAGGTAAACTTTATTGAAGTCCGTTCCAAAAATCTATTTCCATTATTGATATCCATGTGTATACATACCACAAATAAAAATATATTTACCTAGGTAACGCAAGTGCGCCTTCTTCGCGTGCCCTGCTTAAGTATTAGGTTGGGGAAAAAGTTTTTTCGCATTATAGTATGTATGAACTTGTAATAAAATCTCTTTGGCTATACTATTTGTATCTGGCTGGTTTTGGTATCATTGAAAGTTTAAATTTTAAAGAACATAATTCCAAATTCAAATTAGGAAAATGTGTGATTTTCATTTGTTTTTCGTACCGTCAAGATGAGTGAATCTAATGAAGAAATTCGATACATTTTTAAATTTTACTACAAAAAAATATAAAAATGCAACGCAAGCCGCGAAAAAATTTTGCGATATTTATGGACCTAGTGCAGTGTCTGTGAGGGTAGCACAAATTTGGTTTAAGCGTTTTCAATCCGGAAATTTTAATGTCAAAGATGCACGTCGCTCTGGTCGCCCTATTACGGATAAAATGGATGCCATTTTTTCAAAAAGTGAAGCTAGATCGGCATATCAGTAGTTACGACGTAGCTGAAGAACTAGGAATTGACCACAAAACAGTTTTGGCGCATTAGAAAAAAAACTCGGTACACAAAAAAGCTCGATATTTGGGTACCTCACGAGCTCACTGAAAGAAACCTAATGAACCGTGTACTCATTTGTGATTCTTTATTACGACGTAATGAAACTGAACCATTTTTGAAGAAGCTGATAACTGGTGATGAAAAGTGGATCACGTCCGACAAGAACATGCGAAAAAGGTCGTGGTCAAAGGCCGGTCAGGCTTCACCGACTGACCCGGGTTAACTCGCAACAAGGTGATGCTGTGTGTGTGGTGGGATTGGAAGGGCATTATTCATTATGAACTTTTACTACCAGGCAGTACCATCGATTCTGAACTCTACTGCGAAGAACTGATGAGATTAAAACAAGAAGTTGAGAGAAAGCGGCCGGAATTAATCAACAGAAGGGGTGTGGTTTTTCATCATGATAACGCTAGACCTCACACATCTTTAGCAACTCAGCAAAAATTAAGAGACTTTGGCTGGGAGGTGTTAATGCATCCGCCGTATAGTCCTGACCTTGCACCTTTAGATATCCACCTGTTTCGGTCTCTTCAGAATTCTTTAGGCAGTGTCAGGTTAACATCACGAGAGGACTGCCAAAACCACTTGTCGCGGTATTTTGATCAGAAGTCCCAAAATTTCTATAGCAAAGGGATCATGTCCCTACCTACAAGATGGCAAAACGTTATCGAACAAAATGGTCCGAACAAAACCGTCTGTTATATTATCGAAAAATATATAATATATATTTTTTGTTGTATCAAATCAAAAAAAAAATTACAAAGATTAAACGCGTCAAATATTTGAGTGGAGGCTTGTGACGTTTTTTTGACGTCACTGACGGCTAAAAAATGTCATACTAATGTCTAAGAATATGACGTCACACGAGTTTTCAAATCACTGTATCGTCTTCATTATTTGTTTACGTGAAAAAAGAAAAAATATTTGTAATTAATTTTTTTTTTGTTAACTAGGAATTTAAAGAACAAAAACGTACTCTTTTTTGTAAGTATAGTACGACATAGTATCGTTATCTGCCTAGCCTTTTCCCAACTATGTTGGGGTCAGCTTCCATTCTAACCTGATGCAGCCGAATACCAGTATTTTGTATGGAGTGACTGCCTATCTGACCCCCACAACCCAGTTAATACTGGATAATACTATACGCTTTGGTAAGACTGGTTGTCAGACTTTCAAGTCACTGACTATCTGTAACGACTTCCAAAGATATATTATATATATGGCAGCCGGGACCAACAGCTTAACGCGCTTTCCGAGGCACGGAGGAAACTCGGTATATACCGGGTCACTCATCCACAGACCAAGCGTATGCTTGCATGCTTGAATTATGATACTTGCGTTACTTAAGTATTTCTATATCTGTGTGTATAACCTCCATACGATGTTTTGTTTGGTGTGCTAACTACCCCCGTGTGTTTTTATAGGGAGCCCGAATCTGAAAACTCTAGTACATTAGTAGGTGAACCGCCGTTAGTCGACGACAATGACATTAAAGAAAATAAGAAGAGGATAAAGACAAGGTTTGTGATACCAGTTAAGGATATAATCAGCACTTTTAGAAGCTCGAAAGGTAGCTCCCAAAATGCCCAAAAGCCCACTTTCACCTCTTCCAAGACATTATTTCACATAGGCCTACATGGGCACTTATAAAACATCGATAAAAAGGTGCACGCGCGGTGGTTCTGCTATAGAACTAAATGTGCACATTCAAACAGCCTTCAAGATCTGTCAATATTCCATAAAAACTATGATACTGATGGGTCTTGAACGTGGTTTAGATAGGTCGAAAGTGAACTTCAGTCTAGGGCTACCAAACGTCACGGTTAAGTTACTCCTTATGCCATCAGCTATCTGCCAGTAAAAGTCTCGTCAAAAATCGGTCCAACGGTTTCAGAGATTGAATGGAACAGACAGACAATTTTTTTTTAAATATTTTTTTTGTTATTATAAGTAGGCACTTATAACAACAAAAAAATAAAAAGGGAATACTTTTATATGCTATCAGTAAGAAAACTGTTATTCTAAATTGACAAACAGATACTTAAATTTCTATTAAAAAAAGATTTTACTGTAGGAACGTATTTTAAGTTTCTACTTTGACCAAAACTTTACTGAATAACAGCTATTTAAAATCACTTATTAAAGTTTGGTGTATTCATCACAGGATCAGCGAAGCAGCCACAGGCTTCATGGGTGCAATGTCTTCTCGATTGGCGTACATCACAGGTTCCAACGCGATCTCGGGGCCGTCGCAAGACGAGTAAGAACTTTATAAAACTGACTACTCTTCTAGACATGTCTCTCCTAGGTCCTAGGTCTCCTGAGGTCCTGGATACGATTCGCAGGCCGGGCAATGTGTTATTGGGTCCTTCCATCAGGTATTTCTCAGTAGCAGCCACGAGTCTGAATTTGTCCCCGGTTGCTGCCATTAGGCTCGCCCCCTATTATGTGAGACCTGAAAAAAAAACACACGAATAGAGAACCTCCCCCTTTTTGGAAGTCGGTAAAAATTACAACTGGCGAATGGCAGTGTACTATTAGGTACACCTCTGCCATACCCTTTTTTTTTCTTGGGCAGAGCGACGAATGTACTATTAGGTACACCTCTGCCTTACGCTTTGGTTAACTTATGTTACAATGGCAACAAGAAGTCCTTTTTAGTTTGCATGGAAAACAATGGAAAATTAATTTCTCACCTCTCAATGATCATATTCACTGACCTGCATAGTTGTTCACAAACAATCGAATTGAAACCGAATTATGTTGTATGTCTATCTTTTATTGGCTGTACAAAAGTGAGCGAGATAGACATCATTATGTTCGATTCGGTTTCGATTCGATTGTTTGTAAGAAACTAAAGCAGTCTTTAATAACAGATTATAAAACAAGTTCTATAATTCCACAGTCTGGCAGCCCGCACGAACTTGGACGCCTTGATAGCCCGCAGTCCGTCCGACGAGTTCATATTCTCAGTACCAAAGGACCCGCTGCTGTCGCCGTACTGGGCCGACGATCAGCTGCTCACCAAGTTCCCACCTGTCAGAATACTGGTAAACACTACATGCTTTCTTCTTCTTTGATGATAATAGCCGAGTGATAACGTCAGGCTGTCAAGTCTCAGGTCCCAAGTTTAAACCAAAGACCTCTGATTCTTCGGATTCATATGAGTCTTGCATAATTATTATCACTTGCTTCGGTGAAGGAAAACATCTTGAGGAAACCAGCATGCCTTTTTTTTTGGGGGTCATCAAATAATTAGTCCGTCAGATAGATTTCCAAAAAGAACACAGTTTTTTTCACATAAACAAAAAATGAAGACAATACAGTGCTTCGGAAATTCGTGAACTCCTCGAAAACGTCACATGTAAGTACATTTTTTACCTACAAATGACGTCACAACCCCCTTACTCATGATCTTTGAGGCGTTTTATCTCCGTCAATTTTTATTATTTTGATAAGACAAAAAACACGTATCCAAAATTTTTCGATAATCTAACTGACGGACTAATTAGAAACATATTTTTTTGACCCAGTCCGATCCCCTATTAGGACGCCGCATTAGAGATATTTCTCGAGTGCATGTAAAGCCAAGTCAGAGGCCCTTAGGCGGCATAAAAACTCTTACACCAAGTTATGCACTAATATACGTTAAGAAAGAAGGAAACGACCTATAATACTTAATTATAAAAAAATGGCTTGGACGATCCGGTCAAAGTCGCAGGACACTCCTAGATGGGAGACAGACGGAACTTAAGGTCGAAAAAGGGGAGAGTTGTCCCACCGGCCAGCAGTAAGTGATTTCGCGATACTTCCCAGTGTCCACCACAAGTGGACAAGCCGGTGGTGGGCAATGTCAAAACTTTTTTTAAATATCCCAACTGGCCACCAAGTCGGTAGTAAACACCGGGAAGCATCGTGATTTTGGGCTGAAATCATGATGTGGATGAGGACGAGTTCGCGCCGTGGTAAGGTAATCTACAAGATGACCTCGACGATTGACATTAATTCGAAGGCGCCAGCCGTAACAACACGGCACAATGATAGCCGACTTCACATTGCGCCTCTTGTGCCAAATTCGAGATATTATAAATTGAATTTATAATTACAGACTGTACACTTGGACCCGTGTCTGGATGACTGCGTGATGTTCGCTAAGAAGCTGAAGAAACTTGGCAACACAGTCGGCATCGAAGTGCTGGAGGGATTGCCACACGGATTCCTTAACTTCTCACTTGTAAGTTGTGTTATCAATCTTAACCTTATAATACCTGATCAACAGGGCTATTGCGTATCTCTGTTGACAGATTTATTGATTATCACTTTGGCTCTGTGTGCTTTGAATAACTGTCAAATGGTTCCATTTTGTACTAAACCATAACCAATTTGACAGTTAATCCATGAACAATATGATAGCCACCGACATTTAAAAGATACGCAATAGCCCTGCAGAATCGTAATTCGGTTGTCGGAAACCAGGTATTTTTTCCTACCCTGTTTTGCAAGGCTAGAACAGCAATGGTGAAGGCCGATGATACGTGGCCTTACTATTATGTACGAGCCATGAAATTGCGGCAGTAGCGTATTGAGTTCTGTTATTTGGTTTAGCCACTAAGGACGGAAATCACCATTCTTTTTGTATTGGGCATTTAAAAGTAAGCAAATTTTGGCTTGTTGAGAACGTCTTAAAATTTATAAAATATAAAATAAAATTACATCAACCAATGACGATGCTTGGAATAGGGGATCGGACTAAGTCAAAAAACAATAATTCTAATTAGTCCGTCAGTTAGATTATCGAAAAATATTGGATACGTGTTTTTTGTTTTATCAAATTAATCAAAATTGACGAAGATAAGATGTGGTTGTGACGTCATTTGTAGTTAAAAATGTACTATCATATAACGTTTTCGAAGAGTTAACGAGTTTTCGAAGCACTGTATTGACTTCAATTTTTGTTTATGTGATAAAAGAAAAAATACGTCTCCAATATTTTTTGGAGATCTATCTGACGGACTAATTAGTTTTTTTGTCCGATCCCCTATTAGCTGCGCGGCTTTTAGTTGCACTCTTGCCATCTCCTTTAGTGAGGTCATATAACCAGTAAATATCCATTGTCCCCAGATGGCAAAAGAGGCGAACGAAGGTTCGAAACTGTGCATCGAACGCATCAAGCAACTCTTCGACCTCGAGAACAGTGCAGGAGGGAGGGAGAACGAGCAGTTATGAATGTGCGGCCTCTGCTGTCGTTCGTAGAGTAGGCGATAGATCGTCCTCACACACGTAAGCACAGCGAGAAGTTAGTAGGCCCACTGTACGCGACAGAAAAGGACTCTAAGGCGATCAATAACGATTCTTACTAAACTATTTAGTCGAGTCAATGTGAAGTGAATATATTGCGGTACCAAAAGGCAATTAATTTTAGTTGATTAATATTTAATTGGCAATATGCTCTAAGTGGAATCGACTACTTAACAATTTAATCGTCAACTTTAATGAATAGGCGTAAATCGAATCATTACTCGATTATAAGCTTATTTAGATTAAATAGAGATTTCCTATAACACGTACGGTAGATGTATTTATAAATGCTTACATATTCGTGAAACTCGTCGGTTTCCGTGTTGAAATTACTAAAGTTTCGCACTGACCAATTTGTAACGATTTTTTTCCAAATTTCGTTGAAGTTTGCATTAGAAACTTGAACTAGTGAATCGGAAAAAAACAATTTGTCCATTATCGACGTTTAAGTAAGCGAATATTCGCAAAAAAATATAAGAAATAACGTACCAATTTGAAATTTTAATGTAGTGAGAAACGACTGCTAATATAGCAGGCTTACTAACGTAACTGTATAAAAAGAAAATTTTAATTCTTAATGTATCATCAATGCCAAATTCCAGAATGGTACTGTCAATTTGTATAAGATAATTAATATTGTAAGAATATGGTAATGTTTTAATCACGCGTTAAAATAACACTTCGTCCTACTAACTGTGTATTGTTTCACCGCTGTGTGATGTTTGTACCACGACGGTGCAGTATTGTATGTGCAATCTATAGTTCAGTATTTTAGGTAAATACGCTACTGTAGATACTTATTATTAACTACGTAAATCACAATTAGATTGTGATTTAATTATATCTATGGTCTATTATTTATTTTTTTGTCTCATCATAGTTCTGTATTATTGTTGTGGCAACATTGTTTTAGTTGACATTTTCAGTGACAGTGTTGCCAGATGTGATAACTCCAAACATTACGGGAAATGCATTTAGTTAAAATTAGTGTAGATAAATTATTTAAATTGTATCTTTACATTTCCCATTTCCCTTCGCTAGTGTTGTGAACTTTATTTATTTGGTAAATCGTTGTGTTGTAAAAAGAAGCTTTATCTATTTATTGTATAGAAATGTCAGTGATTGTGTTTTATTGATATTTTATTAAGGTATTTCTATTGTTGTCGAGGTGAAAATGTGTTTCGCTGCGGATTTAGAGCAACGCATGTGCAAAGGTCGCACACAAAGAGATCGGGTCTCACGCATCGCGTATAACCCTCTTTCGGGTTTGTGCATTGTATTTATGCAACGATATAACTATCCGTAGTTATTTATTAAGATGTTGATTTTTTATTTATTAGTAACAAAGTTTTATTTATTTGGCAATGTAAACAAAGCTAATTTTGACTAACTTTTAAATACATACATTTAAACGCCCTTTTCCCATGCGGGTAAGGAGAAACTACAGAACGCCACCTCTATGTAGTTATTTCTTAAATTTGTGACAGCTTTGTCAAAGTTAATTAAAAGTATAATAATTAAATTGCAAATAGAATTGTCTAATACAGCGTGTACCTGATTCTTGGTCAAATATAATTTACCCACAGAATTCACTTAGAGTTCTAGTGACACCAAAGTAATTTTGCGTTCGAATAATATATCCTTATCTTCTTGCTTGAAAGATAATTTTTGTTGGGATATTTAACCAACTTTTCTTCTTTCTAAAAGCTATTTTGCCCTACTTTCTAATAAACGTTATGGACCAGCTCCTAATATCATGTCCTTATCACCATATAAAAATTGTTGAAACATTAAATGCTCAATTCTTCGTTGTATATTTTTGATAAATTTTATTTGTGAAATGAATACATATTTCATATGTAATATTTAAAATTCACTTGGTTGAACGAATCAAGTACAGACTTCGTCAGATGTTATCATTAATTCTGTCAAAACCACATTTTGATCTGTATTTTTAAAGTATCAAAATGGGGTAAAGGAATTCGGGAGATGGAATTCACTGAACTAAATTATAAAGCATTTTTTTCCACAGCTGTGTTCAATTATATCATTTTCATAGTGAGCTAGTATGGGTTTTGCAGTCTATCTTAAATCTCAAGATTCTATAGCAAGTAGTCTTAGCAAACGCATAGTTTTAGAATATGCCTAATATTTTGCTATGGTCTAAGATACTAAATGTTTTCTTTTATCTTTTAAAATCTGATTAATCAGTAGAAGTGTACCGACTCTGCTTTAAATGTTTACGTGATAAATTTTAAAAAAATATCCATATAATTTATAACTGTCATGTCTAACTGATTAGTGTTTTCTTTGCATTTCACACCTGTCCTTTGGGGACTTTCGTTTCAAAAATATCTTCTATCGTATCAATGTTCGTAATAAAAAATTCGCTCCCCGGCTTCGACTTATTTGTCAATGTATCAAGAACCGAGCAACAAAGTAAGATGCAATAAGAATGCAAAGTTAAACTGTGTCTGTGATAGCGAATTGAAGCTTTTCGAAAGCGTAACTAACAGTATTCTAAAACACGAATAATAAGTAAGTACATCATGTAATAATTATAATGTTGTATGTTTGTGTATTTATGAAATGTAATATAAAAATGTATTTAACAATATTTTTATAGAAATAAAAGTATTCATAAAGATATGAACTTATTAAAAACTTGCAACGTTTTATTGTTAATAATATCTCTATATAAATTTATTGGTGAGTTAAATAGATGACACTTGGAATTAGGCCTTATGGAAATGGATATAGATGTTAAATTATAATCACAAACGAAATAGTTATGGTCAATTGTCCATAGTGAAAATATACCAACAAGTCAATAATGTCAATATTGTACAATGTTCTAATTCAATAAATGAATGCAACCAAGAAATGTTTGTTATACCTTACCCAAATACATTTACCTAATTGTTTATATGCATGATTTCGCAAAAAAGGAATAAGTTCTTAAGAAAATGCTGTAGGTAAGTATCACTTTGTCAGGGCACACAGCCATCAAAAGATGAATAGGTACATCAATTTTATCTTTTTTCGCGATTCATAAAATCTTAGGCCTACGTCATTCAATGACTCTGCTATTTATAATGCGTGACAGCGTTGATCCTTCGGCTAGAATTGGAGTGGCTTTCAATAGGGGATCGGACAAAAAAACTTATTAGTCCGTCAGATAGATTTCCAAACCAAAATATTGAACCCCTTTTTTTTTTTACATAAACAAAAAATGAAGACGCTGTATCGTCATAATTTTTTGTTTATGTGAAAAAATATCTTCGAAAACGTCACATGTGAGTACATTTTTTACCTACAACTGACGTCACAAGCCCCCACTCATAATCTTTGACGCGTTTTATCTTGGTAATTTTTTATTAATTTGATAAAACAAAAAACACGTAAGTATCCAATATTTTTCGATAATCTAACTGACGGACTAAACAGAATCATATATTTTTTTGACTCAGTCCGATCCCCTATTATCTATTTTAAAGTTTTAGTATTAGTCTATTTAAAAGTACAGTCAGCGCCCAGAATTATCTGGCCCCTCATATATTAAAGATGAAGAGGGCAAGTGGTGTGAGAAGAGGTCAGGTACATAAATACTGGACACTGGCTGTACTAAGCCACAGCAGCAGTCATGGGCGTCGCCAAGGATCGTCCATCTGCACGCACATTCTCATTCAACTCTGTCTTGGCAATGCTGAATAGTACTCTACTGACGTCACAAAATCGATATCGACAATCGGTGTCGATATCGTCGATATTTGCCTCGAAATGGGTAGACGGACGTGTGAAACACATAAGTAGATGTTTGAGTTTCTGAAGGTATGAACGAAAGATGATTTTAGTTTTTTTTTGTTATTTTTAAATATTTAAGGATTCCATCATTACATATCTAGTGTGTGTTATTGATTGCTTAGATTTGTCTGTTGTTGTACATTTTCGACTCATTGATTCACGAAACCCTTATAAATCTGATTTTCTTTTGTTAACCTCCTGCGCCCCCTATCTCAAAAGCTGGCGACACCTTGGCAACGCCCTTCGTACGCAAAGTGAAGGAAGTACGACTCGTGCTTAATGCATTACTCGAGGATTTGAATATACATGTCGGCGTACAAAATTACGTGCCGCTCACATTCATTGTTTTGTTGCTTCAACTTTGAATGGAATTTTGAATGAAACTACGTCTCCCAAGTCTAAAGGTGTCTGCCCAAACAGCCTACATTCAAAGCCTTCCCTTCCAGTTGGAATATTTTCGTACATGCTAGTGTTCATTATCTGGGTACTTGACAAAAAAAACTACCTACTTAATTAGTCCGTCAAGTAGGTAATTTCCGGATTTGAACAAATATTTTTTCTTTTCCACGAAAATAAAAAATGAAGGTTTGACGTCACATTTCAGTACATTTTTTTACCTGAAAGTCACGTCACAAGCCCCTACTCATGATTTTGACGCATTTTATCTTCGTCAATTTTTATTAATTTGATAAAGCAAAAAACACGTAGGTACCTATCCAATATTTTTCGATAATTTACTGACGTAATGAACAGAATCATATTTTTTTAGTCCTGAAAGTAGCCAATTCACAGGACTTATTTATTTTTTCCTTCTAGATACAAACGGACATTATCGCAATATCACATAGGCTCGGTTGAGTATTACTCCATTTAAACAAGGTAGCGTATACATGTGTGTAGGCACATGATGTGGTATATTGCACAGGTTTGAAATAGTAAGTACCTACTGAGAAGAGAATCACCATGTGTGGAGTCATGAATGATCTTATAAACTTTTTTTTTATTTTAAACGCAAACTTAAATGAAATGAAACATCATGAAATGTTAATCATGTTTATTATACTAATAATGCTAAGGTTGCAGTGAACATGATGTTTTACAATCGTTATTGTTTACGTAGAAGATTTGACAGGGTCGACAATTGACTTTTTGGTAACAATATTATGATAAAATGACTACTTACAGATGCCGTTAAGAAATAATAAACTTTATTTAGCTTTTAGACCATAAAAATCTTAACAAAACAAAAATTTCAGTACAACTCAACATTCATTAAATAAAATTTATTTGTCGTGCAAAGAATAAGCGTCGATAAAAATGTTTAGTTTAATAGTAGTTTATCAAAACCCTCACTTTCCTCATTGCTTGAAAAACAAATGCATTGATATGAAATATCAATTAATTGCGAGGTGAATATTAACACTTCCGTTCTGAATTCGAGAACATTCAATTTAAAAACAGGGACTTCATGACTACACTATTAAATTCCATAATATACAAGTATAGTAAAAAACTGACAGAAATTTTTATGTCGATATAGTTAAAAGAATGTCTAGAGCTAAGCATTATCCATTACTTTACATATACTTATTCAAACGATGAAAAGAGTTAATTTACAAGTTGAATGCTATTTTATTTATAAGTCATAGAGTCACTTGTAAAAAGTACTAGACTGTAATGCATTGTAATGTAGTCAATACATTTATTAAATATGCATGCATTATTATGAACATATTCTGTACAACATTATGATACTGAGTGGAATATCAGTCATTTCTAGTACTATATTTATGGCCTCATGTGTCCACAACCACAACTTATTGATTAACCCATCCGTTACAATTATATCTTAATGTAAATCAATCCTGTATGCACACAGTGTTTTTATTATGATTCTTACACATTATGTTATCACTTGTTTCACATTAACAACCGAGTTGAGGCTTTTACAAGTACAAGTTTTGGGTAAGGTTGTGTATTCAATCATGTCCATTGGTTTTTGCATGTGGTACGGTGCCATTGAGTAAAGGTGCCGAAGGTTGTTGTGGTAGTCTGATTGTTTTCTGTAAAACGTGTGCATCGGCTGGTTCTATCCTCTTGTAGTAGTGTTCTTTAGTCTCCACGATTTCGAATCCGAACCTCTTATAAAAATCTATTGCCCCCTCGTTGTTTACTTGAACATGCCTGAAAATAGAAAAGTTTATTTTTAATATACTTTGCTTTTTATCATGGATGAACTGTTTGGAGTGATGATATGGCTAGAAGGGGGAGGTGATTGCTGAGATGACGGGTACTAGAGAAGTATGGAAGAAGAAGATATGTTGCGCCGACGCCAAATATTTCGGATAAAGCCCGGAGAATTTATGAAAATTCCTTTTACCATCCAAGTTCACATAGTTGAAAACTATTCTTAAAGAAACTCGTCACATCCTGATTAAACTAAGATTACCAACTCAATGAGGACATATAGCAATACATTGACTATGCAACCTCTCGCATGTGTGACATACACACTAGGCTAACATGCAAATCTTAACTGTGATAGGTTGAGTTGATAAATTGATTGACGGCCGAGTACATATCAATTTAAGTCAAGTGTCTTTGAAGACTTTTGGAGCATGGATACAATTTTATTGATATTAGAAGCAAATGGCACTTGATTTCACATGTTTGGATAGTAACAGAATGAGTTTTTATTAAGTAATTTAAGTATTTCCACCTAAATATAAAATCTGTCAGGTTATTTATTTATTAACTATGGAAGACTTACAGCTAAGATTAACTGCGGTACTCAGAGACATTTAATGAATACTTAGGCCGTCACTTAGTAAAAAATTAATTAATAAATTAAAATAATTTTTATGGCTTAAGTAATCACTAAAGCTCTCTGAGTGCGGCAAATAAAAAAATAGTATGTGAGACTGACAACCAATTAAAAGTTCTCACTTATCAACCATTTTCGTATATTCAATGCCTTATGCCAGTTGTGGACTTTGATACTGTCTGATTTGGAAAAAACTACGCCGTTGATGATGCTAAACTGATACATTTCTAATTACTCATGAAATTCAAATTAATTGTGTTTGTCAACATATCCTACTAGATTAAAATAGCGGTATTTTTCTTGTTGGAGCATTGTTTAAAAGCGGGATCAAAACTGATGGGTAACAGTTTATGGTTGGTGGTGAAAAAACTTAAAAAGGTTGATTTCTTTTAAACAACCGAGTTTGAACCACAATTTATACAAAAATCTAAATTGTTGCAAATTAGATGAAGTATCACGCATTTCAAGTAATTCATGTAATTAATAAATATTAGCCCTCTGTAAATAAGTAAAATTTTAAAATGTTGTGGTAAAATCTTAAGGTGGAAGCTCACATCTGGCCCGCGAAATTCTAATTTTCTTACGTTTTTGGCAATTTGCAGGCCAGTGCTTGGTTGTATGTTTATGAAAATTTGATTTGCGACTGTAAGACGTATGAAGTTACGGAATTATAACCATCAAAATTATCAATACAACCCTCCAAGTTCATTTTCATGTCAAGATTGATTTTTGCATGTAAAAGTCATTCTTTAGTAATTTAGTCGTCGTTCTTTAGTAGTTAGTAATTTTGATGGTTATAATTCGGTAACTTCATACGTCTTACAGTCGCAAATCAAATTTTCATAAACATACAACCAAGCACTGGCCTGCAAATTGCCAAAAACGTAAGAAAATTAGAATTTCGCGGGCCAGATGTGAGCTTCCACCTTAAGTTGAAATTATAAAATGTGGTGTTGCCTATCTAAAATCTATGACAGTAGTCATTCATAACACTTTCCATATGACTAGTGTAGCCGATTGACCAGGATTTACCGAATGTGCGTTTACTTGCAATAATAGTTAAGCAATCACCCATATGTAGGTCACTACACTGCGCAAGGGTCAACCACCTTATACAATGTATAATAAAAACCAATGAGTGCAATTGTAGCACTTTTGAATAAAATAAACACAGAACAATAACAAGTAATCATCATCATCATCAACAACAGCCTATTAATGTTGGTTTCGGCCGTCTACGAAACCGTAGTTTCGTAACTGGTTTCGATGAAGGAATGATTTGTCCTTGTACGTAACTAGTTTCGATGGAAGATATATTTGTCTTTATACGAAACCACGGTTACGTACAAGGAATTTTTGCAAAAATATGAAATTTTACTAGTTACGAACAAGGAATAATAATTATTTTATGGAAACTAGCGATTTTTGTCTTAATTGATCCAAGATTCTATAGCCACAAATGTCAATCTGCAAAATCCTAAAAAAATGTACAGGCTGTAAACCGACCTTTTACAAAGCCGTCAACCAAGCATTATGAACATCATACTGAGTACCCCTACGATAAAATTATTCACATTCAAAAATAGACAAAGAGGTTCAGTAGTCTATAAAATTACTGTAGGCCACTGCCTAGAAATGGTATGCCCGTATGCCATATATTTTTGTTTTCTTTTTACTAAGTACTTAATTTATAAGACCGGGATGTGCGATCGTTAGGTTATTATTTTGCGATTATAATTTGTTCATTTAAATCTACGAATCGCGACTTACTTATTTTTGTTCTGTTAGAAATTCTGTTTTAGTTACTTTATTTATAACATAATTATGGATTTAAGAAGAAAAAAACTATGAATTTGATTTTTTATTTATTTTAATATAGACTTACTTATTTTAATTCAGTTAGAATTTCTGTTTTAATTATTAAATATTTAACATAATGTACTTAAAAAAAACTATGAATTTACTTTTTATTTATTTTAATACAGACTTACCTAGTTTCAATAATTACAAGATGAAGATGAGTTCAGTAGACAGCCAATGCTCTACTGAACTACCTCAATCTCCAAAATAATTCCACCATGGAAACTAGTTACGTACAAGAACAAATCATTCCTTCATCAAAACCTTAACAGTAAATTCTTTGTACGTAACCATTGTACATAATCGTGGTTTCGTACAAAGACAAATATATCCTCCATCGAAACTAGTTACGTACAAGGACAAATCATTCCTTCAACGAAACCAGTTACGAAACTACGGTTTCGTAGATGGCCGAAACCTTAATGTTTCTACTGCTGGGACACAGGCCTCCTCTCTTTGAGAGGGAATGGGTTATAATCTCCTATGCAGAGGAGGCCCAGTGCAGATTAGTAGATGTCACATGTCTTCGTTTTTTTTGGTTCTACGACATGCTGGTTTCTTCACGATGTTTTCCTTTACTGTTTTGAGAGCAGTGGTGATGAAATAAAATACACAAAGTAATACACCTGACTGGGTTCGAACCCACAACTGTTTATAATTCGGGGCCGCCACCACTGGATAAGAAGTAAGTAATATTTACTAAATATTAATTAATTTGTAAACACATGCATTCTTCATATTTAGACTAATTGCATTTTAATAAGCTGTTAACTTTTAACCCTTTAATGAGATGACTGAGATGAGTATGCCTAACATTATTGATAACCTGCTTATTTCAGTTTACTTTGGTTCCAAATGAGATAAATATAATTTACTAGCTGTTGCCAGCGGCTTCACCCGCTACAACTCGAAAATTATCCCACGGATCATAAAATTGGGATAAAAACTATCCTATATGTTAATCCAGGGTATAACCTATCTACATACCAAATTTCAACCAAATCGGTCCAGCCGTTTATGCGTGAAAGAGTAACAAACATCCACACATCCATTCTCACAAACTTTCACATTTATAATATTAGTAGGGTTTATATAACAAATCAGTAAAAGAATAACTGGAGATACCATTTGAGATCAAAATTATTTTACAATTAGATGGCTTAAGAATGTGTTGGTGAAAAAATTTATTGCCGGAAAGGAATGTTAAATAACTGTTTGTGCGGTTCTTAGTTTATATTCATCGATCATATTACTTTGTTTGTTTATTGTTACCTTTTTTTGTTGTTTTTTTCTTTGTTTTTGTGTTTTATCTGTGGAAACCTGTAATTGGCCTTCAAATGTTTATTAATTAAGTACATTGTCTTTACGTAACTAGCTGTAAGTTTCCCAAAAAGAATAAAATAAAATCAAATATAGCTCTTGGGAGAAGCAAATACAACAGGGACCATGAGTGTTGGCTTTATTGGACTAACTTTGCTATATAGAACATGGTGCCATAAATAGTAAAAGAAAATTATCTGCACTACCAAATATCTCACAACAAATGCACTTTGGGTCTATCACACTATATTGTGCACTATGCTGGTATCATGTTGCTTGTATTATTAGAATAAACAGTGTAACGATTCTACATAGATAAGCCAATACCTTCAAGACTTTCAAGATTCTTAATTTTCATGAATCATGGTACAATTGAACTTATTTGTCTCTCTCTCTCTCTCTCTCAATCAATCAATCAATATCTCTCAATCATTATGAAATTGAGTCTTTTGTTGAAATCCTAATAAAATTCAATAAATAGTCATTAAATCGGAAAGCAGGATTTATTCAGAGGAAGGAGGAGTGGACTTGTTTTTATCAATATTAGGACTATCCCCCCATTTAGAAATCTAACAAATGGATTTTTATTTACAAAATACTAAAAACACTAAAGTGCTGTGCTAGCTTATGTTTTTTAGGCCCCAAATTGATACATTTTCATTAGAAATCAAAAGCACCAATTGCTAGTTTTCATACAATTTCAATAGGAGAGCTTAAAAGGTCTTACAACACTTTATTTGTGTTCAATTCAATTGATTATTTTGAAGATATTGCAAGTAATATTTGTAAAAATTGTTTTTTTCTATTAAAATTGTAATAATTGCTACGGATACTGGCAGTTTATATCAGTATAATTTAAATAAAGCTCTAATGGGGTCTAATTTAATCTATTGGATCTGAGTGCATGTCCTTGACATAATTTGGTTAGATGGATAGCTTAATGGCATATTGTTTAATAATATAGGTCCATTAATTTCATGACATTCTTAACTACTATGAGAATCAATTTACTGATAAGTGAAATCTTATTTAATGCACTGGCCATGTTTATATACTGATAAACATAATATAAAATGTGACAATGACTTGGTTAGCAGTACCTACTTGTAAAGATTCATAACCTTCAATCTATAAATATACATAAAAAAATCATTTACAATGCAAGAAAATTATAGCTTTGAAAATAACAAAAGGTACTTTGAGGTGTACTTACAAGAAAATGCTGTCGAAATTGCCGTCCTGTTCAACATACTTGAGCACATGTTCCACCATAAGACTCCCAATGCCCAGTCTTCTGTATGGGTACAAGCACCCCAAGGTCATAATATAAAGTCTCCGCGAGTTTTCCGACGTGTCTATTCTACAGCACACTGCTCCCACCACGATATCATTATAATATGCTAACTTGGCCAGTTCACCTGCTTCTAAAACATCTTTGTAGAATTTATCGTTGTAGGACACTGGAAATACGACTGTGTTTAACTTCTTCAGTTGCTTTATATTATGTGGGGTCACGTCGCCGAGTTCTATTTTAGCTCTGAAAAGGCAAACGTATTATTTTATAGGCAAATTCGCATGTTAATACCGACGGACATTGCGCTTCATTTTGGTATCAGAAACCATGACACAGGTTATTTATAGAAACGCGAGGAAGACTTAAATAGCCGATAAATAGCTTACCTAGTCATTTTAATAACTATTCTAAAAATTAAACACTACAATTTAAAAACTAATCTAACACAGTTATATCACACGAGATCACTCCCGCCATCTACCAGTTTAGCTCGCTCGCTCACTCGCTTCGCTAATCTTCGTTCAAGCGACAAATCGAGTTTTTGACAGATCAGAGTTGCTCCCCATGTTTTAAAAACTGTACCATAAACGATTTTTTTTTTAATTACTTATTTTAGTAAAATGTGTCACTAGAAATGTATTAAACTTGTATTTTCTAGCAGTCTTCGAATTTCTAACCAACCTTTTTTTTTATAAATGTTACTTTCAGCAAAACTATTTCTACCAAATAATAAAAATGTTTTACTCAAGACAACACTCAATTATTCGTTCAGAAACTATTCAACGCCTATTTTGTCATTCAGAATATTGAGAACTTTATTTCACGTCAATGTAAATATTAAACTATAGAGCTCTGAGTTGCATTTTGAATGCAAATCTAAGAAACAATAATCCTATTGTTTTATTTTATTTTATTACTTTTAAGAAGGCTTACAGACTAATAACATAAAAATAGGTAACAAAAATATATCATGACGTTGCTAATCACAAGCCTCCACAGATAAATATATCTTGTTCGAATCGTTCAGTTTTATATCATAGACATCAACGATAGACAAAAATAAATAAAGCGGGCGCCAAATTCAAACAAATTCAACTTTCCATTGTTTTGTTTTTATTTGTCAAAAAGACCGACAGCTCGTAAAGGTCAATAATTTCAAGAGTCATAGAAATTAGAAAAAATGTATCTAAATCAATTCAGAAATATTCAACCATACCGGAGATTAGGATTTGTTAACATCCAGAGATGTTACGAAAAAGCTGCATTGAATTGTCCGAAATTATCTGATGAAGAAATGAACATTCATAGGATAAGCTCAGATTCTGTCGGTGTTGCTCCTAAAAGGCCTATAACGACTGAAATGTACCCTACATCGCGGGTGCTGCCGCTATCGCTAAATAAAGAACCCATTGTATTGTCATTCGAAGAGGTACCTGGACCTAAAGCTTTCAAATATATTTCAAACTTTCGTCAGTACATTTCAGAAATGGGTACTCAACTTACTGTGGGTATGCTCACTGTAGCACTTAATTTGGGTACGTACTTTTAATAACCATTTCGTATTTTTTATGTGAGGATACATTCGAGAATTCCCTTGAATTGTTACCCTACTTATGGAACAATGTAAGATTCGAACGTCGTGCTCCAACTTCAGCTCGTGAAAGGCAAAAGGTGAAAGGCAACTTAGTCTATGCTTACCTATTACCGTAGAGTAATATCTCTTTCAATAGCATCATTCTTGTACTCTTCTTATTTTATTCATTGCCCAACAGAGACCATTGTCTTATAAAATTATTGTGGGAGTCGCAGATTGTTACCGTGACCTGCCGCCGTTTCAGTCATCCCGTGTTAATTCTGTGCTTAACGATCGTAGTGTTAAGTTTTTAATACCAAATAAGAGATAATCTGTGTTTTACAGGTACATATTTAAATACGAAAAAACCTCTGAAGAATCTTTCAGCCCTATTCGATGAGTATGGGCCAGTAGTTCGATTTGTTAGCCCTGTGGGTGGGGACATAGTCTTGATAAACCACCCGGAACATATCCAGAAAGTTTATACCATGGAGGGTGATTATCCCATAAGGTCAACCTTGGATTCTTTGGAGAAATATAGATCCCAACACAGAAACATCATTTATGGTGGATTGTATTCAGTGTGAGTTCATTTAACTTTTCAATTAAGGGCGAATACAGATGACCTAAGGTAAAGTAGGATGCGGCTTCGGGCTCAGCGAACCAACGACGTACTTCTCAGCGTGGCTGGTAATAGGTGTGTTGAGTTGCTGAAAATCAAGTTGAATGGCATGTTTGAGAGACCTAGTAGGTTCAGTAGTGGACTGCTGGTATAGGCTACCTATTGATGATGAGTGACAGTTAAAGAAACTTTTGCTTACTGCAATCACAGCAAGCAAACAAAAAATATCGTAGGCATAGTGGAGTGTTCTAAAAGTATCAGTTGTTTTACTGAACCTTAAGTTTACTCAAGCAGTGGTTTGATTTAACAGCCGTAATCAATCGTTAGCTATGATTTCTTGAGGGAGAGAACCTCACGTCTCAGCCGCCGCGGGAGACGCTCCGTGCGTCGGGAGCCACGTGACGGCTTCCGGCCACCATAGACGCGGACCTGTGAACGGGTGTCCAGTTCGACCGCGCGGCCATAGCGTTTTTTTTTAAAAAAAACCATGTCAATTTTTTGTAAAAATTTGTCAAAGTTGATTCCCAAAACCATAAATTTGTCAAAGATACGGTTAAAAAGTTATAAGGGTTTGAACATGGCCGCGCCATTGAAACGCGGCGAACCGCGCGGCCACTGAGATCTTTAAAACTAAGCCATGTAGAGACCTGAAATTTACGCAAATGCAAGATTTAATTTGTAAAAAATTTGTAAAAATATAAAAAAAATACTCAGGTTTATAGTTTAAGAGCTATAACACTAAAACCGAATGGCCGCGCCATTGAAACGGTGGAGAAAACGCTATCGCCTGTATCTCGCTGAAAAAAAATCGCAGAGGTGTGTAGTTTATTGTAATTACCCAGATTTGAATTTGTCGAAACTAGGAAAAATACAACAAAAATTCCTAGGTTTATATTTCAGGAGCTATAAGACTAAAACGATATGGCCACGCCATCGAAACGGTGAATAAAACGTTATTTCGCCTGTATCTCGCTGAAAAAGCATCGCAGAGGTCTGGAGTTTTTTGTAATACCTAGATTTTAATTTGTCAAAACTAGTAAAAATACAATAAAAATTCTTAAGGTTATATTTCAGAAGCTGTAGAACATTATCAGTATGTGGTGCGATAGGGTGACCATGTCTTATTGTTTACAGAATACTTTCTACTTATTGTTACAGAAATTATAATTCAAGGATTCTAAATAAAATTAAAATGAAACCAGATCTTTAAAACTAAGCCTTGTAGAGACCTGAAATTTACGCAAATGCAAGATTTAATTTGTAAAAAAATTGTAAAAATATAAAAAAAATACTCAGGTTTATAGTTTAAGAGCTATAACACTAAAACCGAATGGCCGCGCCATTGAAACGGTGGAGAAAACGCTATCGCCTGTAAAGTATGAAATTTACTAATACATGTGCGTTTGATTCAGTTTTCTTTTTAGTAGCATTTGCATACAAGCAAAACGTTCATATCAAAAAAATAATTAATACATGCGCAAGCAATTTAATTAGAGAATTTATTCAATTACTCACAGAATCATTAAATTTAAATAATGGTTATGATTTACGAGAGGAAATTATTGCTAAATATTATAAACGCGAAAACAATATATATAGATGCGAAAGTAATATGGCTTTTATATTTGAACACATACTTTTAGATTATTTGTACAGTGCCAATGTATCTAAGGAATGTGTAACCGAAACATGTGCCAACCACTCAAAAAGAACCATAGTGTTTTTATCAATAAATATGGAAATCGTAAATTTATTCGGAATCGGAGGACTGGAAGATGCCGTTATTATCGATGACTCCAATTTCAAAATTTGTTTGAAATGCAATAACGAATCCTTGAGATTTAAGTATGAATTGAGCGATATTATTTTATTTGATCTCAACGGCACAGACAAAATTAAGCTCGAAGAAATACCACAATATATACAATTAAGGCAAAAAAAATATCGATTCATAGGTGCCGTGGAATATGTTCCCCCGGTTGTAGGTATTATTGGGCATTACAAGTGTCATTGTCTAATAAATAATTCTAAATTTATTTGCTACGACGACAATAAAACTGAAACACATGAAAGTTCTGCACAACCTCTTACAATTCATAATTTAATGTATGGTTTAATAGATGATGACTAAAACACTTTATATTTAATGATAGCGCAACTAAATTATAAGTAAATTATGTTTATATTTTTTCTATTTTTCATTTTATATCTGACTTAGTGTAAGTAAACAATCTGTGATTTTTGATTATATCTTAGTGTAAGTAAATCTGTGATTTTTGATTATATCTTAGTGTAAGTAAACAATCTGTGATTTCTGATTATATCTTGGTGTAAGTAAACAATCTGTGATTTTTGATTATATTTTAGTGTAAGTAAATAATCTGTGATTTTTGATTATATCTTAGTGTAAGTAAAATATCTGTGATTTTTTATTATATTTTAGTGTAAGTAAACAATTTGTGATTTTTGATTATATCTTAGTGTAAGTAAACAATCTGTGGTTTTTGAGTTTTTTTTTTTAATTTGTAACATTCTGTGATTTATGTGACTTTTAAACCAATAAACATAATTGTTTTTATATTTATGGTTTCATTTTAATTTTATTTAGAATCCTTGAATTATAATTTCTGTAACAATAAGTAGAAAGTATTCTGTAAACAATAAGACATGGTCACCCTATCGCACCACATACTGATAATGTTCTACAGCTTCTGAAATATAACCTTAAGAATTTTTATTGTATTTTTACTAGTTTTGACAAATTAAAATCTAGGTATTACAAAAAACTCCAGACCTCTGCGATGCTTTTTCAGCGAGATACAGGCGAAATAACGTTTTATTCACCGTTTCGATGGCGTGGCCATATCGTTTTAGTCTTATAGCTCCTGAAATATAAACCTAGGAATTTTTGTTGTATTTTTCCTAGTTTCGACAAATTCAAATCTGGGTAATTACAATAAACTACACACCTCTGCGATTTTTTTTCAGCGAGATACAGGCGATAGCGTTTTCTCCACCGTTTCAATGGCGCGGCCATTCGGTTTTAGTGTTATAGCTCTTAAACTATAAACCTGAGTATTTTTTTTATATTTTTACAAATTTTTTACAAATTAAATCTTGCATTTGCGTAAATTTCAGGTCTCTACAAGGCTTAGTTTTAAAGATCTCAGTGGCCGCGCGGTTCGCCGCGTTTCAATGGCGCGGCCATGTTCAAACCCTTATAACTTTTTAACCGTATCTTTGACAAATTTATGGTTTTGGGAATCAACTTTGACAAATTTTTACAAAAAATTGACATGGTTTTTTTTAAAAAAAAACGCTATGGCCGCGCGGTCGAACTGGACACGTGAACGGTGAGTGTTGGGTTAGCTTGCCGTCCGTCCGTCTTGACGACGACAGGCTGTGTCGACGGCGCGCTCGTCCTCCACGCGCGCCTAAAAGATATGTCAGCAACAGGGAGGGCCCCGCAAGGGCCGACGCCCGTCGAGGCTGCGGGATGTTGTAAGAGATACCGCGGCCTTGACATATAGGGCTAAGAAGGAACATGGTGGTTTTTAGTCAGTAGAAGTCTAACGCTTCGCTCTGCCCAAGAGCGGGAGAGGTTATTTGATGATTTCCCACCCCCAAAAAAAAAAGCTATGATTTCTTATTTGGATTTCTGTTGGTACCAAGTCAACCCGGTCCTGTGGAAGTTAAGCACCTAATGGCTCTACCATAGAGTAGTGCATGTACTTGTGGTATTATATCCGCTCATGATGTCCCATACCCAGTCGGGGCAGGGTAAAAGCCTGCGCTGCTGTTTCCACTACTCACTCCACACCTGCCATTTGTGTCAAGGAATGCAATGCGTATTCTCTTCTCCTCTAAGTCTAAAATAATGACTTGAAAAATACTGCGACAAAACACCATTTCAGTCATGGCGAGCAATGGAACCGGCAACGATCGATCGTGCTGGGTCCATTGCACGAGTCTGTAACAAACCACATGGTTGGCATCAACGCTGTGTGCGACAACTTCACCCAGAAGATATACAACTTGCGAAACCACCAAGATGAGGTTCCAAAGGACCTCTATAAAGAACTCCACAAATGGGCCTTTGACTGTATGGGTAAGTCCTCCATTTAAAACCCGTCACTTTCCCAGAATATCCCTTAGAACCAAAAGATATTTTTTACTTTAAAGCAGTCGCTTTAAAGTAAAAAATATCTTTTGGTTAAAATGATTGCAGTCGCAATCATTTTGGTAATTATGGTTTTTATGAACACTACCACTAGACTGCAGTTTGTCTTAATACTCTACTATCATTGCACTGTTGGAAATTCAACGCTCCCCGCTAAACCAAGAGTTGAAAATCAAACACTGCGCTTTTCATTAAGCTGTCGTAGTTTATAAATTTGGTTGAAAGTAGTCTTATCACACATTACAGGATTGGTACTATTCTCGAAGAAATTCACCATGCTAGACACAGAATTGGTCTACAGCCAATGCGACATGTCCTGGCTATACCACAGCTTGGTAAAGGCCACTGATGCTATCGTCAAGTGCGAATCCGGACTGCATTTCTGGAAGTTGTTCTCGACGCCTGCTTGGAACTCTCTTGTCAAATACTGCGACAGTTTGGATAAGTGTGTACAATTCAAATGGTTCAGCTGGAATACCTTACGCTTTTGTAAATTATTTGTCTCGCAATTCTTTAGCGGTTGTTTTCATGTTTTCTTTTTCCAAATATCTAATCACAACCCACCACCAGAATCAGACAGAATTGTTCTCGAAGGTTTGGTTAAACTGGAACTGACAGAATACTAGTACACCGGGGATTGACAGGAGTCCAGTGTCCGGAGCCGCATCAGCTATTTATCCTGGTTGGACCGAACATCCAGGCACTAAGCAGTCCAGTGTACAGGGTGTAAATTAACCCTTCACACATACGTCAACCAAGCATTCAGTACATCAAACTAAGTACCCCTACGCAATTTTTTTGGCTGGGAAACGACTTTTTTGGGGTCAAAAATCACATTTTACGGTAAAACTCAATGTAGCTAACTCTTAATACTATGTGCTAGTGGATGCTTTGAATAGTAAACGCGTCATCGAGGTAATTTAAGTAAAGTTATAACCTGAAAAACTAATATTTACAAAAACACATTTCATCTCACACACACAAATACCCAGACCCGGAACAACTACCTGTAGGTCATACAAATATTTGTTCCGTGCGGGGATCGAACCCGCGACACGCAGCGCAGGAGTCCATTGCTTGAGCCACTGCGCTAACCGTGTCTAAAAAAGTTCAGGCATAATTTATTTTATTTCGCAGTTTGATCGGAAAACATGTTATAGAGGCGGAACAAGCAGTGTCATTTAGGAAGGGTCACAATGATTTGAGTAAGTTTAACTTATCTATACGTTGAGATGATTGCAGGTAGTTGTTTTCTGAAGGGATAGCTAGAGAATACAGACATGATTTAAAGGCGAAGGAAACTCCTAAAACTATACATATTCAAGTATGAAATAAACTGATTTCTCCATCTTATTTCAAATATACGTGAATCCCAAAAACGAATAAAACCTTTTTTGGTTGCTGTATCGTGTTAACTTTTACCTGCCCATCCCTGCTGAGTTGCACTAGCTAATTAAATTTGACCTTTCCAAACAAGTTTTAACCAAATTTAAAATCTTTGGCTACTGTCATAGTCACAGCTCTAATTCAAATGCTATATTTTCCCGCAGGTACTAACAGTTCTTTGATCACTGCCATGCTCCTGGGAGAAGACAAACTGAATGCTGAAGATATTGTCACAGTTATTATGGACATGCTTCTTATTGGTGTTAACACTGTAAGCTTACACTACAATTGGTTACCTCATTGCAGGTTCTTTAATGCAATTGTCATAGAACAAACCGCATTTCCTCTAAATAAATACCTACCTACTGCAATAACACAAAAAACAATATGGTACTAGCTAAGTTTTTTCTGCAAATCATCGTTAGATACGGGTGACAGTTTTTAGAGGACATCATTAGAATAATCGTAAATAATATTTTTAATTTGCAGATTACTTCTTCCATGTCTTTCCTTTTGTATTACTTAGCCAAATATCAAAGAGCACAAAAGATATTATTCAAAGAAATAGATCAAGTCGGTGCCAATATCGACGCTAACGACCTGACGAAGATTGTCGAAATGACGCCTTATCTTCAAGCTTGCATAAAGGAAGCTTTGCGGTAAAGCAGCACAACAATGTATTATTATGTGAACCATAGACTACACGAAAAGATAAAATAGTTGATTTTATATATTAGTTTGGTATATTCCAGAATAGCACCACCGATCCCAGTGCTGACAAGGATTCTACCGAAAAATATAATTTTAGATAGATATAAGTGAGTACTTTACCCTTTAGTATTTTACCCCTATTAAATTTTTTCAGTATTAATGCTTATTTTCATATTTATATTTTTGCAGTATCCCTCGCGGTACATTGATTATTATGTCCACTCAAGACGCTTCACTCAAAGAAGGCAACTATGATGACGCAGCAGTATTCTACCCAGAGAGGTGGTTAAAGGGAGACGCCAAGGAATACCATGCATTTGCCTCCATACCATTTGGTTTTGGCGCCAGAAAATGCTTGGGCCAAAATATGTCGGAATTGTTGATGTCTCTACTGACTATCAGGGTAAGTTGAGATGGAAGCTTTTTTCAATTTGTAATACAGAACATCTGGCATTATTCTAATGAAGGGATGGAGAGAGGTGACATATGCACAACCGGGAATGTGTTAAAATTTTTGTAGTAAGAAAATTAAATGGAAGTGGTGTAACATGTTATATGTATTGGGTACAAATCCAAAGTGATGAAGATCAATATTGAACATAAACTCGGTCTTTTTCTCCTTAGGGTTAGACAGATAACTTTTCAACACCACTTACTTACATGGGTGACCACTGAAAACCAGTGCTGTGGTGTGGGTCCCCATAGCATACTACCATGTTGAGATGTAACTTGCTTGTCACAGTTACATGCTAGCCGTTATTTTTTATTTTGGTATTACAGCTTGTTGTATTTCTTAATATTTGTTATGTGTATTGCGCTTTTGTATCTTTTTGTATGTTTCTGCAACAAATAAAATATATATAAATTTAAATCATTGAGATTAAGATGGGTATCATATTTTGTATTCCCCTGCAATTAATTATTGCAAGAATTGCTATAAAAAACAATTCTAACTGTTTCTTAACTTTCAGATTATACAAAAATATAAACTTGAATATCATTATGGAGATATAGGATCAACAAGAAATTTTATCTCGAAACCTAATAAGGCACTGAAAGTAAGGTTTGTGGACAGAGTGTAAGCATAGCAGTTGCAGTTTGTCTAAAATGATTGGTTCATTCTTTGATTGGCTCCACTATGGCATATTTAGTTTGTGGACAGAGTGTATGCATTTGCAGTTTGCCCAAAATTATTCACGGTCTCATCTATGGCAAATTCGGTTTGTGTAAGTGTAATGCAGTTTGCCCAAGTCTCCACTGTGGCAAATTTTATAATAACGACAATGTCTAATTGCAAGTGGTAATGTTTAAATTAAAATACTATGTAAACTTAGAATAGTTTATTAGCGTGTACTAATATACATTTAAGGTGTTCATTAAAAATGTTTTAAAATGACCAAGAGTTTCAATTTAGTCATCATGAGTTACATATACCTACTTCTAATTAAATCTAAATATTACCTAATAGTTATTATGAGACTACACTACCGCTGCCTCCTTGAGGAAAAGATATTTAAATATTTTCCCCTAGTCATCTCCTTCGCCTCTTCTAGTCCAAGTTGGTATGCAAGGTCATGGAGCTTCTTGACTTCCATGATGAGGCCACTTGTAGAAAGTGAACCCAATTCTGAAAATTTGAATAATATCTTTGTTATTCTGAATAAGGACCAATGCGGTGGCGCGGTGAGATGCGAGTACTTAGGATAGATCAAAGAGTGTTAAATATTTAGGTCAATGTCACTGAGTAAATACACTAAAATGTATGCAATTCAATGGAATAAACTACGTTTAATTTAAATACTTACGCTGCATATAGTTATAATCCTCCTTGGTAGCCCCTCTGCTCCATGATGGAGGAGACTGGTTGTTGCTCGGAAGGGGAGCGAATTCGGACACTCCAGGAACTGCAAACGATGAATTTGAACATTGTGATCCTTCGTCAGAGTTCACCACATTTAGAACATGTACATTATCGTCGCTCATTGCTTAATAAGTTTAAAATCTGATCGTTTAACCGAAATCAAAATGCCAAAACCATATGAAATCAAAATTATGAAGAACGGAATGACAACATTACAAACGAAAATAAGTTTCGCGCGATTTTTGAAAACTTATTAATTTAAATTGACCTATTTCATATGTTTCTTAGTGACAAATATTAAAACAACTATCATACTTTGCTCAGGCCACAATTCTGGAGAAGCACGATCCAGTTTCTCCGAGCTGAACAAGCTTTCTTCTAACGACGTCAATGGAATATCATCAGATGGTGTTGGTTCTGTAACAAGACACGCGCTTGAAGCATAAACCTGGTAAAGCAGCGGCACTGCAAGCAATAAACCACTCAGATGTAATACTGCGGCGTTAATGACACACTTCAACAAATGGCGTAAACAGGAAATTATCAATAATTTACCTTCTTGAACAATTGGATTTTGTTTCGCGGCCATTTTCCAACTTTGACATTTTTCAATTCATAGACTATAGATGGACGCTACCTATACCTTCATGGACGCTACCAAAAGCAATTCAAAGTAGTGCTACAGACTATAAAGTCTTTAATGGTTTAAGGCCAAGAACAGACATCTCATCTCATCCGATCAATCACTCTTGAATTCTTGATTTTACTCTGGTATGCGCCAGTTCATTGATGTGGTTATGTAGCATAGGGTACAGGGACAGAGTTGTACGGATGTGACAGCACATCGTATCGTACAACATCTGATCTGGAGCCAGCACCAAAAACTACTTTTCAGATTACGCTTTACACAAAAGAGCAAGTGTGATTTAAATATTGAAATGTGGATAGTATCCTGTAGCAGATCATACCATGAGCGCAGTCCACCTAAATATAAAAGCTAAAATCTTAACAGTTGATTTTTTTAGGGTTATAGATTAATTATTGTCCTATCCGATTGTCAGTCTATCTGTTTGCTTTTCCCTCTGTATGTCATAGATAGCCATTTACTTTGCGACTGTTGACACCACAAAGTTAAAATTTGGAGAGATGAAGTCTTCCATGAACAGAAGTAATTTGAAATTACAAAAAAATGACCCCAAAGCTGACCCTTCATGTGATTAATGTGCAAAGGGCCAGTGACCAATCAATGACTTCATTTCCAAGAGCCTTATCCAATACCTGCAGGGCTATTGCGTATCTTTTAAATCACAGTGGCTATCATATTGTCTATGGATTAACTGTCAAATTGGTTATGGTTTAGTACAAAATGGAACCATTTGACAGTAATTGAAAGGCACTATAGGTTAGCCACTGTCATTTAAAAGATACGCAATAGCCCTGCTGAGGAGGCTCATGATATGCTCCGTACACACCGGGTGACCATCGGCAACGCAATCGCACAGCTTAAGCAGTAGGTAATAGTTTCCATGCTTTAAGTCTAACAAATATTTTTTAACACTGGTATCACTTTTATTGCCAGATTTAAAAAAATGCTACTAATGGTGAAGATAATTTGTAAAAACAAATTGTGTTGGTATAGCTAGTTTTAAACATCGTTTTTGGTTGAAACTCCGTTACTAAAATAGTTTATTGCCGTACTCAGAGATATTTAATGATTACTTAAGCCGTCACTTAGTAAAGGTTTGACATATTTTTGTATGACAAAACTGTCAAAACCATTACTAAGCGATGGCCTAAGTGATTATTAAAGCTCTCTGAGTACGGCAGTTAGCCTCATTTATATGCCCATGTATATCAAATTGAGATCTAGTCAGTGAAACGCCATCTACATCAAAGTTTGAGTTACATTCCCCAATATTTTTTTAACTTAACTCTTTTTTACGATTAATAAAATATGATAAACGAAAAACACTAGATTTCGTTGTGCCTTTAGGCAATTTATTTTTCTAATTATCATGTCTATTTTGTATAATGTATGTAATCCTATAATTTATTTGTATTTATTACTCTGATGGTGGGTAGAATTTGTTATTTTATGATGTCAACACTCTTTTAACATCTCAATTTCTTTCTTCCGGTTGCCAACACAAGGCAAGGTGGGTTTTTAGGAAAAGCCACATGGTTAATTTGTGAATTAATTTAATGTCTAAAGAATAAAGTGATATTATCGTTTACGTTTTAGCCCAAGGTAAGATTTGTGTGATTTACATGCCAGTCTTTTCCTTGGGTTGCGATATATCCAAAATTCAAAGTGCACCGCAACGCGCATGAAGTGTCATGTTGTATTCATAAAATTTGAAAACAGCAAAGATTTCAATAAGTGTTAAAGTGGTTACAGTTAATATATAGGTCATGACGGAATCATTTAATTGCTGAATGAATGAACTTGTACGGCAATCGCACATCACTGATGCGTTCTCGTTAGATCATAACCTTACTTTTCAATGTCCGCTGTGTAGTAAACATCAAAAGGTCTGACTAGTAGTAAATCTATCTGACCTCAGTGTGTATTTACTTGGGATTAGTTTTTTTTGCTAGTTCGTTTTCTATGTTTACATAAATTTTACAGTTTTTGTCCGACATCAACTTATAGCTTGATTTATTTGAGAAACTTCAGGATCTGGAGTACGTTTCGCCTATTCTATTCATAATATCCTCATATTATAATCCTCTAGTTAACATCACGAGCACCAGCAAACTTCACAGGATATGCTAAATCAAATCCCTGTCATGTTTTATTTCAGATGCGTTCCGTCACATTGAAGGATGTTGAACAGGACAAGGTCGTCAAGACCGTCGCTGCTCATCTCAAGAAGTAAGTAGTATAAGTTCCTCACTTTCTAGAATATATTTATTATTTCCAGATTCCTGCATTGTCTATTGTAACAGAACTGAGGCCTGTCCACATGAGTTGACAGTGTTTAATAAAATTATTAAATACTGCATCATTGTATGTATTTAATTTGACTGATGAATTGGTCTTTTTTTTTAAGACAGCCTCATATTGCAGAATATCAGTACAAAAAGAAATTAAAAATTTAAACATTTGCGCAAAAGTTTCAGGACAATGTTATTGATGAGAGTGATTTGATAGATGAAACAATTTACAGAATAAATTAAAGTTGTCATCAAAGGAAAGAATGATATTAAATTGTGTTATTCATCAGATAGATCTATATTGTTCATTTAGGACCCTGGGCTGCCACATTTATTGCCTTTTTTTTGGAGGTTGGGAAATCATTGAATGGTTCCAGCTCTGAGCAGAGTAGGGAGTGTCAGACTTCTACTGACTAAAAAGGACTCATGTTCCTTTTAAGCCCTAGTGGGGGCCGCATTATCTTTTTTGAACAACTGGCAGCCCTGTCGGGACATTTATTGCCTCTGATGCCACTATCAAATTGATTTATATTCTAAGCCATTCCTTTACTCATGCGCTTATGTATTATTTTCCAGGACAGGCAAGGTTAAGGTGCCAGAACACATGGACCTGGTGAAGACTGGTCGTTTCAAGGAACTGGCTCCCTACGACCCTGACTGGTTCTATGTAAGGTGTGCCGCTATCCTTCGTCACATCTACATCCGTTCCCCAGTTGGAGTCAAGACTGTCACCAAGATCTTCGGTGGTCGCAAACGTAACGGAGTCACACCCTCACATTTCTGCAGGTAATAATTTTGTTTGTTTTTTTTTTACACAGTGAAGAGGTAGGTCAAAGACGAGAAGTTTTAATTATTTCAAGCATGATGTGCACCATAACATTGGTTATTACTGGCCACTCCCACCTACCACACCAAAAAAATCTGGTTGTGTGGCTGTGACAAATATTTTGTGCTTTTTTGTGTGAATGTGACAAATAATTTAGTTCATTACTTTTCCTCCTGGCCTTGTTGATATGAACTTCTACTTACAATGTAAAATTGATTCATGATGACAAGACTTTGTGTGGTCTAGAACTAAAAAGGATGAAGTAAAAATCTTTCTGAAAAAAAAAACCTCTGTAGCATGACATGTAATTCTATGATGATTATTGAGAGGTATATATTATATATTTTTTAATTAGTGGTTTAAAATAGTAAAAAATAAAATGATTTGATTATCATCTAAAGTTATAATAATAATAATGTCCAGTCTATTTTATGTCACTAGATGTACATCTTAGAATAATATGACAAAAATTATAATAAGAGTTGTGAATAAAACATTATTATTATAATTAATCCATTTATGGTTGTGCTAGGTAGTACAACACAAAACCTGCATATATCTATAGCTGGCATTGTTTGTATTGATACCAGTTATGGATTTTGGCAAGCCTGCCTTTTGTCACATTCTCTAATTGTTCCATACAGTACATCTAATTATAATTTTCTATTTTCCAGATCATCAGGCAGCATCGCCCGCAAATCTCTCCAAGCCCTCGAGGCCCTGAAAATGGTTGAGAAGGTTCAAGACGGTGGTCGCATTCTCACTGTTCAGGGTAGGCGTGATCTTGACAGAATCGCTGCTCAGGTCCGCCTAAAGGCTAAGCAGGCCGCCAAGCAGCAAGTCATCGTTCTGTAATTTTATGACTAATAAAAAAAATTAAAAATTTATATTGTAATTTTTTTCATGTTGCTACTTGTGAATTGCTCTGGTCAACATCAGGTCTTTAACCGGCTAGCCTTTTCCCGAAGACAGTTGAGTATCAGTAATTTACATGGAGCTGTACAACCTAGTTAGTACTGGGTAATCTAATTAAGTCACTATACACAATACTTTCAAACTTTATGCCTAAGAATTCGTAGTCGAAACAAAGGTTGTGCGTCACCCCAGCAAAATGTGCTTTAGAGAGATGAGACAAAAAACAATTAGTGTTGTGAGGAGCAAAAGTGTGAATTTGAGTTTGGACAAGTTTGAGAAAAACAATTTGCTTGCGTAACTTTTAAAGCGTTACCCCAGCAAAATCGTTTCAGCCCAGAACCAAAGACATTATTCATCGCGTAGTAAATGTGTGTAAAGAGCAAAATTTGTGTGTGGTATGGTTCTGAAGGTTAGCATCAAGATGAAGGGACCAAGTCTCCAATGTCTGTCAAACATATATGAAAAAATAATACCATTAATCTACTATTTCCTACCTTGACTATAATTTTAGCTACCTCATCAAATAAATAATAATTTTACAAAATGCTTGGTCCCTCCATCTTGACGTCAAGATGGAAGGACCAAACTGATGGAGTACTCCCTGGAATGTTCTACCTACCTAGAGTCATAATACCTTTAGTCTACCTTAATATTATTGATTTTGGTTGCCCGAAACATTTATTGTTTTAAAGATATTGATCATATAAGTTGGTCCCTCCATATTGACGATTCAATTATTTAATGCTACAGGTAAACGGGCGGTTTATTTTAGATCTTCGAAGGATAAATATTCAATACCTATTTAATACCTTCAAAGCATGCCATATTTCTTACTTTGAAGTTCTTTTTTCCGAGCCAAAAAAATAAAGAAATAAGAAGGTACAACGTACGACCGTTATTGTAATAGTGTTAACAAAAGTGTTTATTTTTAAATAAGAATAGCACAAAATATCTAACTAATATAAAATGTGTAATGTAATTTCGTTTTGAAATATTAATATTGATTGGCTTAATTTAATTCTCGTAATATTCAATGTAGGTAAACACATAGAAAAACACTAAAGGTAGTTCTAAAACATAATCAATAAATTTCATTGTAGTGAAACTGTATGAGATTAAAAAAAAGGGCAAGAGAATGATATAATAATATAAATGGGACGTTGTGAATGGTCGTAATAAAATACATTTGTATTTTTATTCCAGTTATATTTATTGCAAATAACAAAATTACACATATACTAATCTACGAGTCTACAGATTATAACTGGGTGATGTCAAGTAAGAAATGATTTCACGCGAATGAAATCGCGGGTGGCCGCTAGTATGATGTACAATTTTATTTTATAGCTTAAATTAAATAATGTGGTTTAACAAACTTCTGGCTTTTGAAGACTCTACTTTACATAATTATCATCATAACGATGCCATTTCTCAAGAACTCTTGGCCCTGTAGTGGCCAATGTCTACACATATTTGCGGGATAAAATCAATGACTGAAACCATTCTTTAATATTAATTTATCTCTTTATTTTAACCTATAATTGGGCTTACCACAAAGTTAGGTACGTGCCCCCTTTAGGGGGTCGACACATAAATTAATCTACACTGGTTCGGTTTAAACCCCTAAAGGGGCTAGCTAGCATAGTCAAAAAAAGTAATGCTAGATAAGTAAAAAAAAAACGCATCAAAATCCGTTGCTTAGTTTTAAAGATCGAAGCAAATATAGGGACAGACAGCAGAATCGACTTTGTTTTCATACTATGTACCAAGGTGATGATAAGCAGAGATAATGATGAGTTTTGATATTTTAAATCGAAGTTTTGCTCCAATCGTGTTTGTTTACGTATTTATTTTTCAAATGATATTTATTAGAATCTATACGCGTCTATGTAGACGCGTATAGATTCGATAAAAAAGATGACAAATATCAATAAATTAAGATAGGTACACAACATAAATGCCCAGATCTTAGCATAATTTACTAATACGGGACCAATAAATAACACAAAATATTCATTACCACTGCTCAATGACGTCCATTTTCTTTTTTTTAACAATTGTTATGTGTGAAAACGATTCTTTTTTTATAAATTTCGACTAACTCGAGTAATTAAAAAGGAATTTAAGAAATAGATAGATAAAAATAAAATAATAACATTGTTTTTAGCTTAAAATACAATAAGCAGTTTTTATTATTATGCTTTTCTATTTGCAATCTGAATGGTTGTTTGTACACTGTAGTATTAAAACCGACACAACAATAAAAATAACAGTTAGTCTATGGCTAAATTCGCGCAGACTTTTTTTCCAATCAAAATTTAAATTCGGAATCCACCAAGAATGCACACGGGGTGTTCAAATATTTATATAATTTAAATTATTGTTTCTTTTTTTAATGGTTGGTTAGATATAGAATGCCAAGGATCTTAGTAGGTAGGTATAGTAAATAATTGTTTGGTTTCGGTAATTAAATAAAAATAATTCGCCTACATTGGTTGGATTGGTTATTGTGTATTTACTATTTCCAAATACTTTTTTTTTGATCAGCCTGTTACCTATGTCCCCCTTAGCAGTGGGATTTAAAATACGTTTGTTCGTCAATTTTTATTTCATTTTTTGGGTTCCGTAGTCAACAAGAAACCCTTATATTGTTCGTAATAATCAATGTAGGTAAACACAGATATAAATATTAAAGTAGTTCTAAGACATAATCGATGCATTCCATTGTACTGAAGCTGATTGCAGAAAAAAAAAGTTTTGATAAAGTAACTGCGTCCTGGCTAACAGAGTGCATCTACATTGACATCATTATCATTTTTACGTAGTTGTTGTTACAATAGTTACCCATTTATAATGAAAAGGGGAAGGAAGCGCGCGATTTCCCTAGACATTCAGAAAACTGTGTTTTTAAAGTACAGAAGTGCATTACAAAACATTGAATTACCTTCACCTTGTGATCAAATATTTGCAGATATCAGCAAGGAATAAAACTACAAAATGTCTGTAAAAAGTTTGTACATATCTTTAAAAACTAATTATAATTACTTTTTTAACACAAATATTGAAGATTCAGAGCCGGATAGTATAGAAAAAATTGTTGAATATGTTGAAAGTTTTGAAAATAATAACGAAAATAATCACGTAAAAGATACAGTAAGTCAGGAAAAAATACAGTTTTACTTGGATATACATTCTTGGAAAAAAATACAACCTATCCAAAAGTATGTAAAGAGAAATGACCCAGGCACAAGATCGAAATACCGGAAAAAGTGGACGTTACCATGTTTCCAATGGGCTGAATTATTAAGAAAAGAATTATGGGAGAAAACTAAAAAGCCCTGCACTTGGCGATTTAACTCAACACATGTAAAACCGGACGAATCTGTGTCGTGTTATGGTTCTTGCAAAGAATGCGGTGCTACCATAGAAGTTTTTATAAATTGGCCAACAGAAAAAGTTATTAATTGTACTTGCACAGTTAAAAATCAAAAGGTTGACTTTATACACATAAAAATAAGGAAATTAAAGTTATCTCCATTACAAGTATCTGTAAGGAACTCTTTAATAAATACTTCAATGGACACTAATGATAGTGAGCCAACTCATATACCTAAATTAGGGACACTGCGCCAGATAAAATATGAAGAGAAGGCATCGCATTTCTATGACAAAAATCCTGTGATGGCTCTTTGGTTAATGGCACAAAATGCACCCTATATAATCTTTTGAGATCTATTTGTTTGCATCAGGCTTAGTGTAACTGTTAATAAAACAGATAACAATATTATGTTCTTTGATTTTATTAAAAAACTTGTGAGTACCGATATTAAATGTGATGATATTTATAAAATGCGTAATGCCATACTTAAGAAACATTTCAGATTAACGCCTGTGGGAAAGCATGAACAAATACAGTGCGAATGCAATACTTATTGCTTATATAATAGAAAATGTTGTCAATGATGTATTTTATAGTGCACAGATTGTCAGGTCTTGCACGAACTCTGATTGTCCTAGTACTACCATTAGAAGGACATGTGGGTTTATTCCGTTAGATTTAAACATCATTCAGAATCAAGGCATTGGAGCGCTAAATGCTTCTGCTGAAGCTATTTTGAGTGACAATTTGACTCCCTGTAAAATAACCGGTTGCAATGGTATAATAACAGAGATTTACTATCTCACAAACACAATATTTTTTGAGCTGTCATCTGATGAAAAAATCAACCTACACGAAATTCCTAATCAGTTAAAATTAGGAGATAAATATTACAGAATTCTTTCAGTCATTGATTTTATCCCGCCATTAAGTGGATACATTGGCCACTACAGGGCAAATTGTCCAAGAGTTCTAGGGAAATGGAATTGTTATGATGATATGAAAAGTAGAGTCTTCAAAAGCCAGACGTTTGTTATACCACATTGTTTAATTTACGCTGTAAAATAATTTTATTGTACATCATACTAGCGGCCACCCGCGATTTCATTCGCGTGAAATCATTTCTTACTTGACATCACCCAGTTATAATCTATGTAGATTAGTATAGTGTAATTTTGTTAATTGGAATAAAAATACAAATGTATTTTATTACGACCATTCACAACGTCCCATTTATATTATTATATCATTCTCTTGCCCTTCTTTTTTTAATCTCATACAGTTTCACTACAATGAAATTTATTGATTATGTTTTAAAACTACCTTTAGTGTTTTTCTATGTGTTTACCTACATTGAATATTACGAGAATTAAATTAAGCCAATAAATATTAATATTTCAAAACGAAATTACATTACACATTTTATATTAGTTAGATATTTTGTGCTATTCTTATTTAAAAATAAACACTTTTGTTAACACTATTACAATTAACGTTCGTACGTTGTACCTTCTTATTTCTTTATTTTTTTGGCTCGGAAAAAGAACTTCAAAGTAAGAAATATGGCATGCTTTGAAGGTATTAAATAGGTATTGAATATTTATCCTTCTAAGATCTAAAATAAACCGCCCGTTTACCTGTAGCATTAAATAATTGAATCGTCAATATGGAGGGACCAACTTATATGATCAATATCTTTAAAACAATAAATGTTTCGGGCAACCAAAATCAATAATATTAAGGTAGACTAAAGGTATTATGACTCTAGGTAGGTAGAACATTCCAGGGAGTACTCCATCAGTTTGGTCCCTCCATCTTGACGTCAAGATGGAGGGACCAAGCATTTTGTAAAATTATTATTTATTTGATGAGGTAGCTAAAATTATAGTCAAGGTAGGAAATAGTAGATTAATGGTATTATTTTTTCATATATGTTTGACAGACATTGGAGACTTGGTCCCTTCATCTTGATGCTAACGTTCTGAAGTTATTTAAAAATTTTGCTGCAGGAACTTTTCGGGATATCCCAGATCTCGTAAACGGCTCAACGCAGAAGAATGAAAATAATATCAATAAGAGACCTGAATCATTAGTTTTTTTATTTGGTTGACGCAATGCCATGTAGGGAAGCTTGCATATCGACCCACCGCAACTTAGATTTTTTTTTAGAAATCACGGCCTACGATGAAATTGACCTACTTGAATTACCTATGGGTAGAGGACACCGAGACGAACAAAAATTTCATGTAACTTAGATACGGTACCCCAGTCACGTGTTCGAGATATTTGACAGAACTTTGATAAATGCCGCATCGATTCTAGATAGTTACAAAAGAAAATTTTAAAATTGTCCATTTTGTCCCTTACGTAACGGTACAATTTTTCACGGAATGGCCCAGGTACCCAGGGGCGGATCTACTTAAAGGCTTTTTGGGCTGCAGCCCAGAGCCCCGCGAATACAGAGGGCCCCCAACCGAACTGAAACCAATAGACGATAACAATAAGAGGCATTACTTCAAAATTTTCAGAAAAATCTACAGATAAAGTCTCTGTAAACGGCGCAGAAAAATTTAAAAGAGACACGCTTAACGTTGCGTTGGATAAGATGATTAAGGTTTAAATAATAGAAGCCAAGCCTATGAGACCTATAGCAAAAAAAAAAAATTTTTAATGGATTTGCAAGACAAAAATCAAGAACACATAGATCTGGAAAGTGTACGTAATATTATTGATTATTATCCAAATGACGTAGACGAACATTTAGTGAATGAGTGCATTCAGTTGAAATCTTACTGCAGTCTAAGACAGAGTCTTACACCTCTTGCAGTGAAATTTTTTGGCTAATTTATGAAAAGAAACTTGTTGATGTTGTCCCAAACTGCTAATACCATCTTAAAGATTTTTTTAACGATGCCGATTACTAGCTGTGAAGCGGATCGTTCTTTCTCCAGGATGTCGTATATAGAAAACATACAGGACAACAATGTCGAACTATCGACTAAATCATTTATCAGTTCTTTAGATAGATTGCGATTTAACAAAGGACCTACAGTGCGATTACCAAATAAAAGAATTTGCAGCACAAAAATGCAGAAAGGTTGCTTTATAATTAATATAACATAACCATTTATAATTAAATTACGGGCATTAGAATTAATTTAAAAAAACATACATTTTAAAAACCTGTCAATGTATTTTGCAATAAATAATGTTTTAATAAATAAATAAAATATTTTGTTTTCCTATTTTCTTCCTGTACTTAACTTAAACCATGTAGGTATATTTAAGTACTATGGAAAACAGTTTCTTGTCAAAATGGCAATTAGTTGAGTAATTAGGTAGGGCCCCTAAGCAGTATTAGCCCAGGGCCCCACAAATTCAAGATCCGCCCCTGCAGGTACCTACATACTACTAGGAGTACGAGAAAACTATTCTTCTTTGTCATAACATAGCGTTTCATTGCGATGCGAAAGATTTTCTCGTGCGCATAATAATAATCAACCTGGAAACAATTATTTGGATCTAGGGGGACGGCAGTGCCCCCGACAAGTTGAGCAATAAAGCGGCACGGCCGTACCAACCTTTTCTCGAACCGGGTTTGATACCTATGATCAATGTGATAATATCAGCAGTTAAAACATCAACAGCGTAAGACCAAAGATTCAAAATCTTAACACTTCAGAAAAACGGAGCCCTTAGAGATTCGTCATGTCTGTCCGTATGTCAAAGCAACTATTAATACTACACAGTTGAAACTTGGTGGGTAGAAGAATTCTGTGCACATTATGCAACATACCTACGAGTTATGAACAAAAATGAAAAAAAAATATAGGTATGCTGTAGATCGTAAAACTTTTAACCAAAATTGGTGTGAACGATAAATAGATAGTTTTTAAGATATAGCTCATTTCAAAAACCGCAAATATAACTTAGTCATTCATATAAACACTATGAAAAACAAACTTTTTTTTTTTCTGTTGCCGCTTTTACAAGAAATAATACAAATTAGTTTCCTTACTACGATAGTACGGAACCCATCATGTGGAAGTCCGACTTGCACTTGGCCAGTTTCTTTTTTTTTGGGGGTGGGAGATCATCGAATAACCTCTCCCACTCATGGGCAGAGCAGAAGGGACCCTGTCAGACTTCTACTGACTAAAAACCAACCATGTTCCTTCTTAGCCCTTGTGCCGAGGCCGCGGTATCTCTGTCGAACAACCCGCAGCCCCGACAGGTGATGAGGGGTGCTCACCTTTTATTTACTTATTGGTCGGTCAGGTAGGCACATACTTGAGTAATTACACAATATATTAAAATAAGTAAATCCTATTTATTTATCTTTTAATATATTGAAAAAACAAATACATGTTAGTAAACTTTTTATAATATATTTATTTTTATTTATTAAACAAAAATTACAAATAATTTTGGTTAAATGAGCAAAATTAACTGCAATTTCCTAATACTAAAAGTTATTAAATTCGGCTCTACCTTGTCGAATCGATGACTCTCATTTTGTCCGACCATACGGCCATACCAGTACCTACGTATAAGTTTACATATATTTAAATTGAATACAGTGAAAATGTTTTTCGAAACAGCGTCGTTCGCGACTACTTCATTCGAGTCCATGAGCTTTCGAACCTGTGAGGCAGTGGAAAAATAATTCGCAACAGCGTGTGTCGCAACAACGGCGTTCAAAACAACATAGGGGACCCGTCAACCACAGCGGGTTTGATACTTTTAGATCAACAGCCATAATATTATCAGCAGTTAAAACATCACTACGATACAATTGGCCATTGAATAGAAATACGGAAATTCGGAGCAGACTGGTCCGGGAGAGCGCGCCATCTATTCATCTGGAGATTGTCTGGAGAGTGGAGAGAGAAAATAAATACTGGCCCAAAATATCTGACGAGACGCACCCGCACGGGGCCGGTTAATGCATGCTGTGGTCAATGTGGCATAAAAATATGTGGCAATTAATTACGGAGGGGGATTGGAAGAATTTATGCCAGCATGTAGGTAATTAAAATTGAAAAAGATTATTACGATCAGAAACTGACTATGCACGAAGACATGGAGCGAATAGTAATAAACCTCGAAGACGAGAGTAGTTCCTCCGAATCGGAGAACAATTCAGATAACTCTAGCCAAGACTCCGATGACATGGAGTGGTTGGGATATTTGGAGGAAAATATAATAGACTAAACTCAGATCAAATAACAGAAGAAATATTACAATAAAATTATTTCTACGGCTTTTAGTAATAACATTTTTTTTTTCTATAGGTAGGTACTAGCAAATATTTATTTTTAGGTAGTTACATGAGGAGAATCAATATTAGTTCAATTAAATGATAGATACTGATTTTAATAAATAAATTATATGTTTATACAAAATAGTATTATCAAAACAGTAACAAAAATAACAAGACGCTGTCAATACAAGTTGCAATACGCTATTTAAACCAGGCGCGGATCCAGCCCTCAAAAAAGGTTGTGGGCACAGTCAGTCAGTCACCCGAAAATCGGCTAAGTGCGAGTTGTAATATAACCTCGCTCGTGATCGATATAGTATACTATCTTGAATTAAAAAAAAATATTATAGTGACCTATCGTGTATAATAATTGATGATCTATCCATGATGATGAGAAGTACATCGCTGCGTTCCGAATCTCGCACGACTGATTGTTTTGTTTTTATTACGGCAATTGATATAATATCATCGATCTCAATCAGGCGCGGTCCTAGCCTACCTACGACTTGGTTAACTACTTTTGAAAATCGAAAGTTTACTGAAACAAAACGTTCATGGGCGCTGCCGACAGGTTAATTTGGGGGTGCATATTTAGTTCACCGAAAAGAGCCAGGGACCCCAGGGTCTTTAGGTTTCGTATGTTGAGATAAGACAGAATTTAAAAATCAGCGTAGTGAGTTGCTAAAAGTTAGCCCCCTGTTTGAAAGTAGGAGGTCTTCTTACCTACTGTACGAAATTGTTCCTTGTCAGGAGTTACTAAGACAGCCAATTCGAAAAAAATGCGAGAGCGAGCGGAGCGAGCTGGAAAAATTTTCACGTCCTCGGACAAATTACATTCTTTTCAATCATATAGAATTGAGAATAGAATGCAGTTAGACAATACTAGCTGAAACCAGACAGCGAGCGAAAAATTTTTAGCATTCCGCCTCGGAACAACTTAGATCGCTTCGATTTCGGGGAAAGTGAGGAAGTTCTCCGAGATGAGTTAGAATTTTAAATGTCAAGATGAAGACAACACAAGAGCGAGTGGAGCAAGCCAGCCTTCGAAAGGATTAGGTTCCAAGGCGAAAGCCGAATCCGCTCCTCATAATAACAAAATGCAAGAGCGAGAGAAGGGACCTTCAAAATTTAAGCATCCCACCTTCGACCAAAATATTGGGTTCTTTTTTTTATTTTATTTTTTTATTTTTATTGATAGGAACAGCAAACAGTTACAATATAGAAACTTACAACTAATTTAACATAATAACAATTTGGTTATATAGTAACTCACAACGCTGTCCATAAGTAGACGCAGAAGTTTAGGTTAAAAGAGAGCTAATCGCTAGGAGCATTGATAGCAGTACGTGTGACAATTGATTTTTGGATGATAAAATAACGACTATTAGAAACAAGAAAAAATAATTTGTTTAAAATTTAAGATGATAGAATTATACAATATTAAGTTGCTTTTAATAAGGAATGGTGAATGAGGTTTTTAAATTTACTTATTGTGTAATTGAAAATATCTATGTTTACAAAGGTGCTGTTATATGTGTCAACCATACGGCGGATAGGTGAGCGTAGGCCTGAGTTAGTCCGGCAAGTGTTCAAAGCGAAAAGAGTACCAGCGCGTACCTGCCGCCTGTGTATGGTTCGAGGTACAGCATAGCAGATCATGCTGTTTAGATTTGTACAGTTAAATTTGTTTCTGACAATTTTAAATAGTACTGTGGCTTCGAGGTAATTTCTTCGAGAGCTGAGAGAGAGGAGCTTGTACTTACTGAGTAATTGGGAGTATGATAAATACGATTTGTGGCATCTGAAGTGCATGGCTCGTAAGAATTTATACTGTACATTTTCAACAATTTCAATATATTTCTTGTAGAAAGGGTTCCATACTGACACTGCATATTCTAACTGTGAACGAACAAGCGCTTTATATAAGCATAAATATGATGAAGTTCTCTTGAAGTCAAGGGTGGACCGCATGATGAAACCAAATAGCTGGAAAGCTTTGCTGACAATTTTATTAATGTGCGAGTCTATATAGGCATAGTTTAGAGTCAAGTATGACGCCGAGGTCGCGAATTAAATTCAATTGAGATAAAGGCACATGACAAAGGCTGTAGGCGAACTTAATAACATGTTTGTTTTTAGTAAATTTTAAGTAGTTGCACTTCGGTAAACTTAGTTTTAATTTGTTCCTGTGACAGTAGTCTGTGAGTCTATCAAGGTCATGTTGAACCGAAATACAATCGTCGACAGTTTTGATGGACTTGTAGACCTTGAGATCGTCGGCGTACAATAGAAATTCAGTGTAGCGGAAACAGTCACCTATATCATTAATAAATATGTTAAATAAGAGCGGCCCAAGGATGGAGCCTTGTGGGACACCAGATGTGACCTCGATAACGTTTGATCTATAACCATTGATTACTACCCTTTGAGAGCGGTTCGAAATATATGAAACAAACCACCGAAGCAAGTTGCCACGAATTCCGTTAAATGCTATTTTATTTAGCAGCAGCTCGTGGTCCACTTTGTCAAAGGCTTTGCTTTGCTTTTTGTTTATTCATACAGAGATGACACCAAAAGTAAACGTCAACATAAAAAAAAGTAGTTAAAAAACTAAAAAACCCGACTGAAAAGACTGAAAAGCAAATAACAAGCACATTTTAAATTAAACAAAACTTGGAAGCAGGCGGGGTCCATTCTATTTTCATTTCATAATTTAATATTCAAATAAAATAACTAATTTCTAACTTTTTAGTTCTTTTGTGTTTGTTCTTTCATTGGTAGTGTGAAATACTTCGCAGATAATTTAACTTTTGTGTTTGTTTATAAAATTTGTGACTTTAAATCTATTTTAAACATATAAGTGTCATATATTTTTGTAATTTCCTTTTAAAACCCTTCATTTTGATACCCTACTCGATGGTAATGGATTTTTTTTATTATTTGAAATCCACGATATTGCCCCTAAAACTAGCAATTTTTCTTTGTTTTTTAATTTTAATGTAGCCAGTGACACTCGCGCCATCAAGCCGAATCTAACGACGTATATTTCATTCAAATCCCTTTATCCGTTTAGGAGTTTTGAAGGAACAAAGAAACGGACATACATACATACACGTCAAACACATAACCCTCCTTTTGGGCTTCGCCGCAGTCGGGTAATTACCTTAATAAAAAAGGGCAAAATGGAATAGCGAGCGAAGCGAGTTTTGTAAACTAACTGTTCCAATGCAGCAAGTTTTGGAAAAGTTAATAATTGATCAAATTTCCAAAAAAATGCAATTTTCTATAGATCTTGGGGGGTCACGACCCCTGTGATTCTGAAAGTGTGCCGTCACAACTCTACCCACCAAAAACAAAACTTGAAAAAAGCCAAGCCGCGCAACTCAGTTCTTTTACCGTAAAAAGTAGTGAGATCCATGTCAGTTAATATATTTAATCCCTAAAACCTTTGACGTTTTAAATAAAAGATTGACTTGGCCATCGCATTGCATGCGAATGTTAAGACCAGGCACTCTAAAATAATTTCCACGCAAGCTCCGCCCCATTCACCCCGCCACTCCGTGCGATGTGCTAGACGCTAGCACATCAGTAATAAAGTCGAATACCGCGTGCGCTCTTTGATCGCGTTCGAGCACGAAACTAAATGTCGTAAGTCTCAATTCTTATTTCGTTTTTAACTAAAGTAGTAATTGATCTGGAGAAAAAATATCTTGTGGCTGGATAGTAAACTATATTTTCTTACAGTGAACATTTATTTTAGACATAAAGGCGGAGCAATCTTGAGGAAAAATGTAATAATCGTTAAAAAAGACATGATTTTCGAATAAAAAATGAATCGAGCGAATATGCTACAATTACGTAACTGTCTTGTACATGGAAAGAAAAAGATCCAATAAATCATATACTAAAGTTCCATTTTGATTGTATGTACGACTGTTTCAGAATATTAATGCAAATTAACATAAATTTAGGGAGCCTCCTCTTAAGCAGGCCATTGCAATAGCAATAGAGTTGCGCGGCTTGGCTTTTTTTACAAGTTTTGTTTTTGGTGGGATCTCATTTCTTTTTGTAGCGTCTATCATTCTATCTATTTCGTTTAATGAATCAACTATACATTGGTTTATTCGAATTTGGAGCAATCTTATTCATCGATTTGAAGCACTGCCAAAGTACAGTGGCGTAGTGTGCCTTGGCGGGGCCACGTATAAAATTGATTTGGGGGCCCTTATGAAGGGTAAAAGATTACTTACAAAAGAAAAAAATGTTTGCTTAGAATTAAGAGAAATATTATTCATCATAATTATCTAAATCACTTTTTCCAAAAAAAAATACAAACTATTCAAATTATTACACTCACCTTGCCTTTTTTTCGGCAAACTGATTTATTAAATTATTTTTATCTGATGATGACTTTAGAGCGCACGCTTTACGCGGGAGACGGGAAAAGAAGAAATTGAAATCGATTTGTTGCGTTTATAATTTCTTAAATAAAAAAAAAATTGCGAAGTTTTTATGAATTTTAGCTTACGCATGTCGGGGGCCCCGTGGGCCGGGGGCCCCGTATAATTGATACGGCAGATACGGCGGTAGCTACGCCCCTGCTAAAGTACCTACTCGACAAGCTGAATCAAACGAGTAAAAACTCGACAAGGTCAAGTCGTTTTTTAACGGAATTCCTATGGCCACCTTCAAGTTCCATCAACAGATCTTGGAGACCATACAAAGACAAAGTACTCGTCAAAACGAATCAAACGAGTCTAAACTCGATGGGTTATGTCGTTCTATAACGGGATTCCTGTGGCTACCTTCCAGCTCCATCATCATATCCTGGTTACAAACGATTAAGGTGAAAGATTAGGGTTGTGGGCATGCCCACAACGGTGGATCCGCGCCTGATTTAAACAGTCACAACGGGCTGCCATATGAGCAGCACAGTGAGTGGCGTGTTTTTTTACTCTTTTTTGCCAAGCTGTAGAAATGGATGTCTTTCAGCTGAAAATATGATGATGACGCACAGAACACGAAGACCCTGTTCCCTGTGTGATGCAGGCAATGAATCCAAAATCATAAATGTCAAATCAAGGTTTTTTTTTTGTAGCAACACAGAAGCGTTCGCTCAAAACAAAACGTCAAAAGTGTCAAGATTCCTCGCGGTTTTTGCTACTAACTTCAGGTTTCATCATTTGTCTGCTTGGCGCAGGAACGCAATTTCTAGCAGTTTCATTGAAATATCGGATTCGATTGGATGTGTTTGGATATGCAGTGATTACAAAATGTTGTTGCCATTTGGACGTGGTATCGGCTTTTATGTTTTAGTGTGTTTGATATCATGCGTTGTTTCTTTACGTCAACATGGGACGCCGGGCGACACTTTGTACGTGGCTGAAGAGTCGCAGCCGAGTCGTGGAAAATTGCAAGTTATCAATAGATACGCCGAGAATGAAGACTCTCGTTATGAAAGGAGAAAACGTGAAGCGACTACGTTAACAAGTCCCGCTGTACAGAAAAACATAAGTACATGGGTAATGGTCCATTTCCGTATTAAAAACCATTGTTCCCCTTTGTTATTTTGATTTAGGATACTAGAATACGGGTTCTAGTATCCCATAGAGTTCCCGTATTATTCGTTAATATTTATATGTTGATGCATTGTTTACCTTTGAATATTGTAGTGTTCACTTTCTACTATTTTTATCTTTGAATGACGACGTCTTTTGTCTGAATACTACTAAAGTTTCAGCCCAGAAGGCCGTGAACACTCATTATTTATATTTAGTAGTAAACATACCTATTTTTAATTAGATGTTTTTGTCATAATGACTAAGCAATTTTGAGGATATTTTTCTCTCAGGTAGTATTAGTATTAAATGTAGGTTCTTGTTTAGTTAATTAATTAATTTAATTATTCTTCAATTAAACTTTACCACTCATAACAACCACTTAGTTACAGTTTATGATTGAGTGTTATTTTAATAAGACAGCCTCTTTTATTGTTTGAGATATGAAACTTTCTATTTTACTGCAATCTACCATCTGTAATCATTTTTGCAAGCATTAAGTTTACAGCCACACTTTCACTTTGAAACCTACTTTAAGAAATTAAAAAGTTATTCCTTCCACAGACAACACATCTCAATGACAGTCATCAGCAGCTGATGGTCCATTGGGTTGGTGAGGGGTCTAATGTCATCATCTGTCTAGCCAGAGACTCAAGTCCTAGGAACAAAGGAGGAGTGTCACCATCAGCACTCTTCATTTCCTATGACTATGGCAAGAACTTCACTAATAAGACAGAGGACTTCAAGTTGGGTGATGCCCCTGACAGTGGATATGCACAGCTGGATAAGTTCTTCAATCATCCGAAATATCCTGAGTTTGTGAGTATTAAAAAAGTCTATTACCAACTCTTAGCAATGCTTCTCATTGGACTGTAAAATAATTGTTCTTCCTCTTGCATCATTTTGCAAATACCTACAACACTTACACATTTTTTTCGAAATACCTACTTGGGTATTTAATGACATAATGCCAGATGTTATAATTATAATCTCCTTTTATCGGCAATCAATAAATATTACCATTTAATGAATGCATTATTGCTGTTCTAAAGGAAAATTAATTAACCTTTGCTTTGTTTATTTGTATTTTTTTATTTATTTATTTTTTTTTTTTTCCTTGTTAGTAAGAACCAAGTTCTTACTAGTTAATTGCAATCTAGCCTAAGAAGACTAATAAACAATTTAAATCTAACTTATTATGCTACGTTATAAATTATGTTAATGCTAAGAATAGTGTCCATAATTAGGTATGCACTTTTACACACGTTCGTAACACTTCCTTAGAGTCTGGTAAAATTGATAAAACACTTTGTTCATGTGTTATATAAATAGCACAACATTGTTACTATTATTGATTCACTTACACTACACTAATTCAAATGGTTTAGTTCTCTTTAGTCTACGCACTATGTCTGTGTTGTCTAACAGCTGGATTGCCTCAACATTCACGTGTCGATGGAGTCTGTGTTCGTGGGCTTCAGCAAATTTTTGTATGATGGTGGTGACGAATTCCATGTCGAGGTCACGGTGGAGGTCATCGTTTCTTATGTACCAGGGTGCATTTACAGCAGCCCTGAGTACTTTATTTTGGAACTGTTGAATTATTTTGACGTTGGTTGGCTTAGTACAGCCCCAAAGTTGGATACCATACGTCCAAATTGGCATCAGAATATGCTTGTATATTATCAACTTATTATGTATTGATAAACAGGATTTCCTTCCCAGTAACCAATACAAACGTTTATAACGAATATCGAGTTCCTGTTTTTTCTTTTTGATATGGGCTTTCCAACGCAGCTTGGCGTCGAGAGTTATGCCAAGGTATTTGGCTGTATTAGCATAAGGTATTTGCATACCATTTATGTAGAGTGGGTGGTAGTCACTGTGTTTGTTTGTGAAGTTAATGTGAACTGATTTTGACTCATTCAGATTGATCTTCCACTTTTGTGTCCAGTCGTAAACTTTGTTCACAGCTAGTTGAACTTTCTCTACTGCTTCTCTGTGGCTTGATCCGGTGGCCATAATAGCAGTATCATCTGCAAAGGTCGCTATGGTGCTGTTTTCCAGCTCTGGGATGTCACAAGTGTATAACAAGTACAAAATTGGGCCAAGCACACTTCCTTGAGGCACCCCAGCTTTTATGGTTTTTAGCCCGGAATATGCGTCCTCTTGGCGTATTCTAAACATTCTTTTAGTTAAATACGACTCTAGGATATCTACAAATTCTGGTAGCATGCGTCTGAGCTTAAATATGAGACCCTCATGCCAAACTTTGTCAAAAGCTTGCGCGACGTCTAAGAACACGGTAGCACAGACTTCTTTATTTTCTAGCGTTTTTTCAATAACATTAGTTATTCTATGTACCTGGTCTAACGTTGAGTGTTTTTCTCTGAAGCCAAACTGGTGATCTGGAACTAGGTTTTTATCTTCTATTACTGGTTTTATCCGTTTTAGTAACAGTTTTTCAAATAACTTTGATAGTACGGGTAACAGAGAAATGGGTCTGTATGATGATGCTTCGTGGGGAGGTTTCCCAGGCTTCGCAATCATAATGACTTCAGCAACCTTCCATGGCTCAGGTACATATTTTAAGATAAATGAAGCATTTATTAGTTTGGTCAGCTTTACTATGGCTTTGCGTGGGAGGCGTTTTAGAATTTCCCCTGTGATGAGGTCGTAACCGGGAGACTTTTTTGAGCTAATGTTGTTTTGAATTTCTCTCATTACTTCCTTAGGAGTCACAAGCTTGATTCTTTGGTTTTGTGATAAATTTACACTCTCATGTATTTCTACAGAGCTTTCGTTGGGTTGAAAGGTTTCTTCTAAATGTTGAGCAAATCGGAACGCCTTTTGGTCATTGCTTATTGCCCATTTTCCGTTGCTATCTCTGATGGGCGGTATTTGTATAATCTGCCTTTTTAGATTTCTCGTCGCTTTCCAAAGTGAGTAATCCGTTGATTTGTCATTGGTAAGCTGAAGAAGGTTGGTATTCAGAGATTCATCCTCAAATTGTAGAATTTTTCTCTTTAGTCGTTTAGTTAGGTTATTTAGTGTTGTTTTATGACGCGGGAACCTTGTTTGCTGCCACAACTTCCTTTGTTTTCTTTTCTCTGATAGTAAATCCACAATTTCTTTAGGATAGATAAATCCCTTATATTTGCGTTTTAGCTGAGGTGTATTGCTCCACGCACATTGTTGAATATTAATAATAAATTTGTTTACTTCTGAGTCAAGCTGATCTTGCGTTTTTATCGGAGTTTTAAGGTCGATAATATTATCTAGATCAAGAGCAAAACTGTCCCAATCTGTGGACTTATTAACCAAGGTTAAGTGGCTTTCTTTTAATAGGATTTTTTGACTTAGCATTAGTATAATCGGAGAATGGTCAGAGTCCATAGTAAAACTTTCCTCCAAACTGATGTAATTGGTGGATATATTTTTGCAGATGAAAAAATCTATAAGATCCGGTATTTTCTGGTGGTCAGTGGGCCAGTATGTAGGTTTGCCTGTACTCATTACTTCACAATGTGTTTCTTTAACTGCACTTAAGAGCTGTCTTCCTTTAGTTGTAGTAAGTCTTGAACCCCAATGCGTATGCTTAGCATTAAAATCGCCGCCTAGGATAAATCGCTGGCCTAATAATTCAAAAAGATGTAAGTATCGCTCTTTTCTTATCATGTGCCTAGGAGGCGAGTATATGGCTGCAATGGACACTTGACAAAACTTAGTTTTAACAGATACTGCCACTGCTTGAATGTCTTCTTCTTCATATTTACACTGCACGTAGTGACTAATGTTTTCTTTAATTATAACCGCACTACCCCCCCTGGCAGAGTTGCTAGGGTGGAGGGAATTATATATCATGTATCCTCTAAATTTGATAAAAGATTGCTTTGTGAAATGCGTTTCGGAGATTAAACACACGTCTATATTTTCTGTATCTAGGACCGCCTGCAACTCATGCTGATGTTTGAGTAGTCCATTGGAGTTCCACGCCATTATTTTAAGTGTGTTATTCATTTTTGATTATTCAAGACAGCTGTTTTAGTGCTGGATTCTAGCTTCTCTAATCTCTTATCAAATGAGGTAATGCACTTCAAGATCTGGTTAATCTTATCCTCTAAGTTCAGAGGTTGAGATCCTTGTTTTGCAGCTTGTGCGTAAGTACCGATGTTGGTTACTTGCATGGCTGGTTGTTTTGCAGTTGACTGGACACTTGCTTTCTGCGCCTGTTTACCAGGGTGTGTTATAGGAGGAAACTGTTGGGTATTAGGCACCGTAGGTTTCTTTTTTAAAACTTTATTTTTCATAATTTGCATCTGTTTGGCTACTTCACACCCTCTATAATTGGCAGGGTGAGGTAGGCCGCAGTGGATACATTTTGGTTTCTCTTGCGGAGATTTGGTACAATTGGCTGTAAGATGCTTGCCAGTGCATTTCACACACCTTGGCTCTTTTTGACAATATTTATGTGTATGCCCATAAGCTTGGCATCTCTTGCATTGGGGGATGAGTGCTGGATTTTTGAGTGGATGTATTTCAATTTTACACCCTAATATGTACTTAATGCCGTAGATTTTGTTGACATCTTCATCGTTATAAAATGTTTGTGTGTCGTTTTAATAATTTGTTTTTTAATATTGTTTTCCTTCATTTATTTTTATACAAATTTAAAACATTTTTAAATACCATTTGATCTTTCAAACAGTGTGTCTATTCATCATTAGGAGTGAATGAAAGATTGAAATTGCTGTTAGTGTAATAACAACTTTATGACTTGTGAAGCACTTAATTATAGTTGTGAGCAAATTCTACAAATGCAATATCTGTCATTTTTATAATCTCCACCTTCTTTTAAAACAGTGTTTCTTAATAATGTTGAAATTTTAGTTATCAACATTGTGTTTATGGATAAGATGATAATTTGTTTTACAAAGAGAATACTGTTACAAGCATTTAGTTCCATTAAAAGTATTTTTCAACCATTTAAAAGTTCAAGTTCATGAATAGATCCATAAGTTTGCATTATTATAAATTTACTGTTGGGTAAAGGGATGTCTTATTACCTGCACACAATATTTAGAGTTTGCAGGTGGAGCCTTTCGTATATGATCTGAGAGGGAGAATAGAAACTTAAAAGCATAAAGCACGTAATTTTGAAAACAACAGTAATATAGACATTGTAATGACTAATTTTTCAAAGTGTAGGGGAAATCCCATAAAATCAAAGTTGCTTGTAATGCAGTAGCAAAGTAATGACTCTTCCCCAGTATGAGGAAGTTCTGCAAATGCAATAACTGTAATATTTGTACTCCTCCTCCTTCTTTAAACAATGTTCCTTTATGTGTTCAATGAAAAAATACCGATCGAATTGTGAACCTCCTCCCTTTGCGAAGTTGGTTAATAATATTAGTTATTAAAGCAACATTCTAGTCCAGATAGATAACTTGACTGTGGTATGACAAATTGACAACACTACATAAAACTGTTAAATTACCTTATGAATGATTGAGTAATGGTAATTTTATCTTGTGTGCACTTGATAGTAATGAGGATTTTTATTTATACATTTACCCTCACTTTTTCTAATGAATCCTCGATTATCTGTGTTCAAATTTAAATGCAAATTAGATGAAAGATAACGAAGAACATAACCATTTAATTACTCTTTTCCATCAATATCATTTACAAGTCAGTCAATTATTTATTTTGTAAACACAATGGTTTCAAAGCTTATTTTTACGAACTCTTATTGTCTTCAAAAACAAAACGCAAAATCATTATGAAATTATTTTTCTTAGTTCTATAAAGATATGTATGTACAAGAACATTGTTTGTTCTTATAACAAAAACAACAAACTTTGTTATCATTGTTTATCAAAAGATAACACTATAGGTATTAACTTGTATTTTAAATCTGATATTTGGTGATGGTGAATACATAGTTGAATAGGAATACCTTGTTACTTTTATCAATGGTTGTAATTACATACATTCACACAATTTTATATAATTGTGTCAGGGATTTCCGAATATTGTTATTGGCGATAACAATGACTTATTATTGCCATTCAATCAACGAATCTTACCAAAGGCGATTTAAAAGTGAAATCTGGTGATAAAACCCATGTTATCTTGTGACCAGTAAGAAGTAGCATAATCTCAGAATCCTCTGGAAAGTTTATCCTTTAATGGACAGGTAGTCGCATTCATATTATTATCACGTCATGCATGAGTTCATTGAACTTACGTAGATTTCAAGAGAAACATGTGTTGGTTTAGTTTTGTAGACTGTTTGGTGTGGCAAAATAAAAACGTATCATTGGCGTATTTCATAACACAACGAAAGACTAACTGACTTTACAAAAAAGGGGAAGGTTCTCAATTCGGTTGTGTATAATGTTTTTTTTTACTAATACATCTAGATGCTCAGCTCAGAGACGTGTTTTTTTTAAACTTCTAATTTTTCTCAAGATTTTCTAACGTGGAATTTCTATGATGTCGGTTATCGAACATAACGGAACTGCCGCTGATGTTGTTCGTCGTGAAGATAATAATAATAATACTGGCCTAATAAGCCAGGTAATAGAACTTGAGTTCATTCACACCCAGGTACCTATAGAAAGAAACATGTGGTTGATTCGCGAATATTTCGGTTTAAAACCTTTGTACTTAATACCATTACAACACCACTGCAAATAATGATTGAACAATGGTAGAGTATTCATGTACAAATATGTATTAGCACCATAATTTATGTTACCGTTTTGCTATATTTTTATTTGTAAATGTTTACCTATGTGAAGTTAACAGTTAGTCGTCTATGTTATGTGAACTTATGTGAGTAAGGCGGTGCGAGATAAACTAGTTTTTATATGCTGTAGTCCCAATCCGGTACGTAAACAGTAAACATGCATCCGCGCTTTTTCCCTATGAGGGTTGTCACTCACTAGGCAGAAATTGCTATTAGAGGCCTATCCTTTATTTCAGTTCATAAATGAAGTGCCTAAGGTTTTAGGCACAAAACTAAATTCACTATAATTACGACATAGTTGCCATCGGGGGCAAAACCTGGATGAGGCTTGCACAGGACCTTGGAGATTGGCACAAGAAAAGAGAGGCCTAGATACCCAGCAGTGGGTGAGTTCGGGCTGTAGATGATGATGATGATGAGTATTGAATTCCGCGACGATGCGAGACGCACGGCACCGGTCATGTGGTGACACTTGGTTGGGGGAACCCTATTTTCGGCCGTGGACGTATTCCGGCTGAAATGGTGATGATGATGAATTCCGTGAATCTAACAATATATTCTAGTACTTTCGTAACAATATAAAAACACCGGAATTCAGGAAACAAATAATTTACAAACAAGTAGGAAATTTTGATAAGGATAGGATATACTTCTGCAGTAGTGAATTAGGATCCGGTTAGTCACCATGACGATATACCAGTTTCCGCCTTGTTTTTAATTAATTTTACGTAGAAGTTACCCCAGCTTCCGATTTCCGGCAGCGATGATTAATCAAATATGTAAACAGTGCAAATACGCACTACATACACATTATTTGCAACTAGACTTTTATTGTTATATTCTCTTACACTTTTTTCTATTAGCATTGTTACCACCCCAAGATTTGTCTTGATTTGATCGGAGCCGACCTACAACATCTTTTCTAATACAGCCCTCCCTTCCCTTTCTCTCTAGTTATTAAGTGTCAGCTAACCTAAGAAACAAAAATATCAGCAACTACTTACAATCGAGTTTTTGCAACTTCATGTTCCATTTTTCCTCGCAGTGCGTGTTCGTGGACTCGACCAACAAGAAGCTGTTCTACACGAGCGACAATGGACGGAACATCCACCGATCAGACCTCGTCTTCCATCCCAGCGAGCTATCTTTCGACGAGGAGTTTCCTGACAAATACGTCATTCTGGACAAAGTTGACAGCAACAGAAAAGTAAGTGCACAATTATCTCAATTAAAACCAAAATTCGGGTTCCCTTTCTAATGAGTCTGATTGAGGACCTCAAAACTCTTTCGGCTTTCGTCGATTTGTCGCTCGATCAGTTAAATATTTTCTATGAATCAGCAGTAATAATATTGAATCGAGATTCGATAACAAATAATTACTGATGTGATAAATTTCAAACTTACGACCTATTTGATTAATTTTATTCGTGACTCATAAGCTCTGGATCGAGTGCCAGCTGTGTCTGGCTGTGAGTGGTACAATAACGGAGGACATGGCCGAAGGGATATCACCAATCATACGGTTATACACCGCGCCGGTTTGACCGCCAAGCGGCTAGGACAACTCTTAATGGTTGGATGCACGTATGGATGTAGTTATTTTTATGGCTGGCTATCAATCTTGTTTTAAAGTGGTTTATTTCAGGGTTACACTCTTCTTTCATTCATTTAAAGTGCATTTTCCTTTGTATAGCTATATTTGACACTGGATGGCGGCAAGACTTTCAAAATGATCCAAAGCTTCGTGAAGACGTTCTTCTGGTCTTCTGGTCCGAGTTTCTCAAAGGTCTTCTACATGGAGCGATGGAAGCCAGACGGTACAAGCACTGTCTTCAGTGCCAGCGACCCTACAGACCTCGCCAATGCTGAAATACTGTTTGAAGAAGCCAAAGACTTCCAGATTAAAGGAGACTACATGTTTGCCACCAAACAATCCAAAGAGGTGAGTATTTTTATTAAATTATCGTAAAATGATACAGATTTAGGCCTTTTTTATGCTACACGAAACAAATTGTTTAACCTTGGTAGCAAAACGAGTTCCGCCACTTTTGTTTACGTCTTAAGACAAAGAAACAAAAATACACTGTGAATCGTGGTAATGACAACAGTTAAATACTTAACCTATGACGTTTTTACCATCATTACTGGAAAAAAAACAAATATTGGCAATACTTAAAAAGGGAACAAATAAATGTCTTGATGGAAATTATTGTGCATCAATCAATTACAGTAGTCACCTTTTGCTAGGTCAAAACAATGTTGTGTGGTGCAATGAAACATAATATTTGCTGATAGTATTTGCGTCAATTATCAGCTGATAATAATATTATATCGCGAACTCTTTACTAGCTGTGAGGCAACAAAGGAGTGTTTAGTCTAAATCCAACTTCATTGCTTTGAATTGAAATTGGCTACAATTTAAATGCTCACCAAAAAAAAATATGGCTCCGTCGACTGGCCCTACAAGAACGGTGCATCGCCTCAGTAAACCTGGCTAAATTAAAAGTCGTGAAATAAAATATTTTTAACAGCTATTTATCGATGACTCACTGTTGCCAGCGGCTTCGCCCGCTACAACTTGAAAATTATCCCACGGAAAGACAAAATCGGGATAAAAACTATCCTATTTGTTAATCAGGGTTCTAAACTATCTGTGTACCAAATTTTATCCCAAACCGTTCAGTAGTTTTTGCGTGAAGAAGTAACAAGCTTACACACTCACAAACTCGCTTTTATAATACAATGTGGATCTGGAACTACGACATTCAATTAAAACTAGCACTGTACTAGTCCATCGAAACATTTTAAAACACGAAGATTAGTAGTTAGTGGAAAATTTAAAAATTGCAATTTTCAAACAAAATAAATAGCAGAATCAACTGCATAAAAAGTAAACACGCTTTAACTACGAAAAGTCACTGACCTAGTGCGCGGGGTGCAGCGAGCGGCGGCGATGTTGGGCGTAGGTACTTTTTATCGGAGAACAACAAATCAGCGGCATAAACTCACTAAGTTGCGAGTTGTTAATTAATAAAAGATCACTGATTGAATAATTAATCACTTAAAACCTTATTTGAGGCATAATTTAACTAAAAAACTTACTAACTTAACCTAAATCACAAAACTAGCTACCTAATAAATGCCTAAATAACTAATATTACACTAACACCAATAAGTCACAGTAACCTATGCACTAATCCAAATATCATAAATCGTCTTTAATCACAATAACAACAAACTTTTCATAAAATCACGACAATGCGCGCGCGGCTCGTCTTGTGATAAAAAAAGTAGGCGTGTGCTCTCCTCAAAGGGCGCCGCTATGCACTGACTGACATAGTTACCGAGTCAAGGACTTTTTGCCGAAAAAAAATCCGCTCACACACACACTCGCAATTTTCTATGCACCACTAATGCATTATTTGCGTAAGTAATATTACTTTTTCTTTATAATTGTAGTATTTTGTGGGAGTGTGCGGGGCGCGTCAGAGTGGGATCGTATGACACCTTTCTCTGTCTTTCAAGCGTATTGAGACGTTGAGAATAGAATCGTAGGTTTTTGCACAGGTTCCTGACCTTACAATGTTTACCTATTATTACGGACTCCGATCTACATCATGTTGAAAAATAAGAAAATGAAAAATAATTTCCTGTGGCTAAAGTAGTCATTGGATTTGATTGATTTTTTGTATACGGGTCAAGAGCATGCCTTTCTTTACGTGGTTTAGAGGAATGTCAATCGTCCTGCTCCACATTGTATAAGTGTGATGTAAAATATTTGGTCTGAAGATAACTTTAAATGCGTTTGTAAATTTTTATGGCATAGAATAGTAATAGAGTATTTTTTATTCAATAAAAAATAACAAAATAATAGAGAGAAAAAAAAAATTAAAAATAGAAAAAAAAGATAAAAATAGAGATATATAAATAATAGAGTATTTTTATTTTGTATTTTTTTATTTTTTAAAAAAGAATCATTTCTACAATACTTTATGGAACACAATTTGGTGAGCATTTATCTACACACATCAAAAGTGTCTAGGGATCAAGCATTTTTATGCGGATTTCTTGAGATTGAGATGTGGCTTTGTAATAAATTTATGATTTTATAAATTTATATGGATCCTTTTTGGTGCATTTCATAATTTGAATCAGGAACTGTGAATCAAATTCGAGTAAAAGATGAAAATCAGCTGTCAATATTTTCCCTATAAAAACATACAACGCATTGAAGACATTATTAGTGCTACTGTTTCCCTACTACTGATTAAAACCAACGTTATTATGGAGCGGCGACGTCATTTAAGCAGGGAAGAAATGCTCAGAGCCGTGGGAATGATAGAAGCTGGTTCCCGGCAACGTACTGTGGCTTTAGCTCTGAATACAAGTCAGAGTGTTATCAGTCGACTTTGGACACGTTACCGAAGCACTGGTACCGTGGCTGAGCGCCATGGAGGACGGTATCGCTGCACCACACGGAGACAAGACCGATACATTCAAATCTTAACTCGAAGAGCTCCAACAATAACCGCCATGATGTTAGCCGTGAGGCTTCATCACTCTTCAGGGAACTTAATTAGCGACCAAACAGTCAGAAACCGCTTGCATGAAGTGAACCTTCATTCCCGAAGACCGCTACGGGTACCACCTATAGCAATGCACAATCGTAGGATTCGATATCAATGGGCTCTTGAACACAGAAATTGGGCAGAAGAACAATGGCGTTTCGTGTGCTTTTCTGATGAGTCTCGTTTTGGTATGAGACCGGATACAAGACGTATACGACACTGGAGAACCCCTGGACGCCAACAGCGATTAAAATCCTGCCAGGAAGTCCATCCTTATAGTGGTGGAACCATCATGGTATGGGCGGGTATTTGGATCGGCGGAAGAACTGAGTTGATTTGGATCAGAGGCAACCTCAACGCTCAAATTTATGCTGAGACGATTGTATCAGACGTCATCGTTCCTCTACAAGTGCAAAGCGGTCCCTTATTTCAGTTAATGCATGATAATGCACGACCGCACACCGCAAGAGTTGTAAGACAGACTCTCGCCGCAGCTAACATCAATGTCCTGCCCTGGCCTGCTCAGTCGCCAGACTTGAACCCGATTGAGCATGCATGGGATATGCTACAGAGAAGAGCTCTGCCGAATATGGAGGGTATCCAGTCGCAAGAAGACCTTTTTTTGTTGTTGCAACGAACATGGGCGGCCATTTCACAGCGTGATTTGGATGAACTCATTTTGAGTATGCCAAACCGATGTTCTTGTGTTGTTAGTGTTCGCGGTAGAAAAACGGATTATTAATTGTTCAAGTTACCCAATAAAATTTTAAAGAAAACTGTTATTTCAGTCTTTTTTTCGAACTTTAATGTTAGTGGTTCAAATGTCAAAAATCCCCTTATTAGGAAAATGGCAAATTTCTTTATTAATGCAAAGGTGACTTGGTTTATCGTTACTGTGACAAACGAAAACACTTTATTTGATGAATCCTTAAAGAAAATTTTAATTAATATCAATCAGGAGAAAAGTTATTGCAAAAATATATGTTGATCCCTAGACACTTTTGATGTGTGTATTTTGGCAGGCATTTCGATTTTTTTGGTAGTAATAGGTTCGTTTCTGGTAGGCGTTTACATACAAGCCATTGAAATTGTACTACCTACCACTGGCACATTATATCCTTCAGTGCTGCAATTTATTTTGGGCGGAGCATGCCTTCTTCCTCGATACTTCTCCTTTACAAGAGTAAAGAATATGTGAAAGATAATATGGCAAACTACATCGTCTCTGGCAAGCTCTTGCTTGTCATATCATCCTTCACATATTCTATACATCGTCTCTGGCTGTTAGCACTTTTGGGCTTGTCCAAACGTCAACATTTCATCATAAGTAAGTTTTTGTCACACTAAACTTTCAAAAATAAATGTGAAAACCGCATCAAAACTCATTAATTTATAATAAGTAAACAAATTAAGAAAAATGCACTTTCACACTAAATCTCGTCTGTCTGTCTAAATCAAGTGCATACTTTGTGAACGCACACACGATACAGGAGAAAATCCTAGTGTGGGGCAACGTTTTTTTAAAAAAACAAAAAACAAACAAAATTTAATAAAATCATCTAGACTGTGACGTCTTTCACTATTACTATCAATATTTAAGTAGTAAATAACTAAACAAAATATGTAAAGAAAACAGAAAAAAAAGTCATGAAGAAAGTTTAAGGTATGAACGTGGAAACCCAATAAAACGATGGATGCACAGTATGAAATGTTATAATATCGGTATTCTAATGTCATGTACTTAACTTATTTATTTTAGTTCAGTTCTTTGGCGGTACTTCTCTAATAGTGTCGGGTTGTTTGGTCGATTGTTAGAAAGACAACCTACCTTTAGAAGAAAAAGTTTGAATAATAAAATAAAACAACAGATTAATATTTGATGCCCCAAACAAAAGGTCACTCTCACCAAACAGGCGACACAGGAAACATTTAATAAATAAACAAGGTACATTACAGATAAACTTATTCCTACGCCCGATCCAACATGTACCGCTTTGAGTCATCGAAACAGACAATTTCTCAGTTCCCTGTCGCTCAACTATGAACTCTTTGTTTTCAAAACATTAATTATTTCCTCAAAGTTCTTATCACACTGTCATTGTATCCGATTATTTCGTTATCAGTCGTTAACTCATGCGAAAGTAACAAGCGGCGATATAATTTATACAGAACAACAGCGCTCTATCGATTGTTTCCACATATTCGCACAATGTTTGTATGTGTATGAAAACAACAATTTTATATGTTGTCAACTTGTTGCGAAGACAATACAGTAACAGTTGCGTTTTCAATACAAAGTACTTTTAGGTATAAAGTTATGATTACACATAACACAAAATGTCTGATTCATCAACGTGACGCATAGTTGGAACAACATGTTTAGTTCAATGCGATCACTCAAAAGCTTACACATTAATTTGATATCTTAATAGAGAAGATAATAATATGTCGCGAACCTGAGAGTACGTCTAATGTACGGCTATTTGAGAGTGTAATGTCAATGGTTTCCTTAAAAGCTTTGGCGTTTATGTCATTGAGGGTCGGTTTCGAAATTGTCTGAAAACTTACCTGAAGAATAAATTGACATTTTTATAGGACGTGCAATTCTTCTGGACACGTTCCCGGATGACAGTGATGCACATGAAAACTTGGACGCCTATTGTCGTCGTTGTATAAAGGGTGTAAAAGTACCCTTAACGCATACGAAGGGCACTTGTTCTCCTCACCACTGCGATAATTTTTTTGTTCTAGACCATACCTGGGAACCCCCTAGTTACGGAAATATTGGGGGACAAAGTTCAAAATTTTGCACAGCTGTTTTTGTAAATACTAGTTTTCTTAGGTTATAACTTTACTTAAAATTACCTCCATGACCCTTTTACTATTCAAAGCATCCACTAGCACAATGTTTTATGAGTGCTACATTGAGTTTTACAGAAATTTTTGACACCATAAAATAAAAATCGTTTCTCAGTAAAAATTTTTGCGTAGGGGTACCTACTTAGTTTGATGTACAGAATGCTTGGTTGACGTATGTGTAAAGGGTTGATTAATTGATTTACATCCTGTATATGGACGCACTTACTTTAAGACTTAATATACATTCATTAGTGCTATGTACAGATTGTAATCCTATCAAGGTTAGGTTTCTAGTCAGATGACATTTTTTAGTTCTCAAATAAAACTTATCACAGGATTGTAAATATGCAATAGCTCGTTTATTAGGTTCAATAACCGTTTACTTTTAAAGGAGAACATGTTTTTCCGACAGTTAAATCAAATTGTGTCACAAGCCAAAGAGTAAACCAGGTTTAGTGTTAACTTGGTTTAGGTACGTAGCGTCATGGATGGCATTGAGTCATCAATTAAGTGTCATCCAGCGGTATTGTGGTCTACCGTCTTGTTAGTCCACCCCTCCGTATACTCATATAAATAATGGTGTATACAGTATACGTAGCAAGGAAGTAGCTTGTCAAGCGAATAATACCTACGGCAAATTGAACAACTCCTTGACAGTCTGGTGCCTTAGTACTTAGTACATGAATTACCCGAATCACCTCAATTGATACGATTGTATGCACCACTTTACGCTTTTATTATGAGTTCTGTACCAACTTATAATATTAGTAGTATAATGCTTTAGGTTATTGACTTGATATTGTTGTTTGTATTGAAACGCGTTGAGTTCAACGTCTGTCGACGCGGACGATCTATATTTATTGACCTAAGTCGTCGTGTCTTGGTCATAAGTATTGTCAATTGGAGTTGGTATTTACGTATTTGGTTTATTTAACGTCTTAATTTTCTTCTCAGAGCCATGTCTTACCGGTACATGTATCCAAAAATGTCTCTTAAAATCAAAACATTTGTTGGCCCAATTTTTAGAACTTGGTCAATTTGTTTTATTCCTAAATTGAGTCGTATTTACGGACTGCTTGTATACCTATATGGTTTTCTGTGGCATTCAATGCGAGTTGTCTTACGAGTACAAATTGCTAGGTTTGGTCTCCATACTTATTGTAATCATATGAAACTCAATCGCTTATTTTTATCTCTACCTCTCCGAGGAATATTATTTGTTGTGAGAATAGGATAGGATAGAAGTGGAGGTATCTAGGTCTTTCTAGGTTCTTGGTATATGAATAGCATTGTGTCTGCAACACTTGCGTCTTGGTCTAAAGTGGAAGCCAGGTTTATAGGTCATCGGTTTTTTATAATTTTAGCACTAGAATTCAATCATTCGCATTTGAAAAATTGGTTGTGAAAATGTAACTTACCTACCAAATAGGTACTATTTCGTTTTCAAATTGCGACAGAAAGAATTCTTGGTCGAAGGAAAAACTTGATTAACCGCTAACCACAATTTAATTAAAATCGTAGTCTTAGAATAAAACCTTCGTTTTCCTGTGATAGTCCAAGAAATTGTTGGTTAATATTGATATTAACAGGGTGTTGTTTTTCAAGCAACCAATTAATATTTTTGTCGAATTTTCCTTATTTAATCACTTTTAGCCATATTATGTAGTCTGGTTTGTTTTTGTTTCGTGTCTGGATGTATTTGTGTTTGTGAAGTTTAAATGTTTGTAAACGCACCCACGATACAGGAGACGGGTAGGGCGTGTGGGGCAACATTTTTTTAAAGAAAAAAAAATAGAAAAAGAGTTATTATCCGCCAATTGCTACATAAAATATGTCAACAAGAGAAGAATCTTAACGTGCATTCTAATAAGCCATGTGGATGTTTTTGGACGGTGTCTCTGAAAATGTACGCGTGTAATGTCGCATTCGTGACGTCAGAGTGAGATGCACTTTTATAGAATAGGAACGAGGACGGGACGATTTGTGAATAAATCATCAGCAATTTTATTGAGTTGGTACATAAATATACCTAAAACCCAATTCAACTAAGAAAAGGGAGATAAAATTCTGAATTCGATGAATGTGATATGAGGATCATCATCTCTTGCCGTTATCTCAATAAGGTATTTCACCAAAAAAATCTAATTACTCCGTCTGATAGATTTCCAAAAAAAAATAATGGACACGTATTTTTTCTTTTCTCACGTAAACAAAAGATTAACACAAAGACGTCACAAGGTTAGTACTTCATTACCCACAAACTGACGTCAAAAGCCCCCACTCATGATCTTTGACGCGTTTTATTTTCGTAATTTTTTATTAATTTGATAAAACAAAAAACACGTATCCAATATTTTCCGATAACCAAACAGACGGACTTATTAGATCTTTTTGGGAAAATACCCTATTCATATTGGTGTCTGTGAGCATCTCTTCTCCTTCCATACTTCTCTATGACTCGTCATCTCAGCAGTCACCTCCTTTCTAGCCATATCATTTATCGTTTCTTTGGTCTACTCTTATAACCATCGAGGACAATTTGTCATCATCTGTCTTCCTGTCTAACCGGATGCAGCTGAATACCAGTATTTTACATGGAGCGACTGCCTATCAGACCTCCACTGTAACGACTGCCAAAGATCTATATATGGCAGCCGGGACCAACAGCTTCACGTGCTTTCCGAGGCACGGAGGAAACTTGTTACGTAATGGGCGGACACCCATCCACAGACCAACCTAGGCAAGCGCGGCTTAACCTTAAGATCGACCTGAGTGGCAGTTATTATTTAGCCACGAGCTCCTCGGAGGAGGACAATTTGTATAATAATAAAATAGATTAAAAACAAAACAAGGTTGTTATAGAAGAGGTGTTCGCTATTGCCAAAGTAGGTCGCTGTTGTTGTTATGTATCGTAGGTATGTGTAATTACATTAATATGAATATGCAAATATTGTTCTTGAACTTTATTCTACGTAATTATTCGCTCCATCGCCATAATTTATCGTTTTTTGTGTAACGTAATCGTATTTGCGTGGAGTTTTTTCTTGTTAAATTACGATAGGTTTTTTTCGTACGTAAATACAATACCTACTTGACATGTTGCTTCTATTTTACATGCGAAATATTACCGATCAATTATGGTTTATGTGCCGCGCGCGACATATCCGATGAAATTCCTTCACCTATGGCTTGCTAGATTAGAAGAGTCTAATTAATAGCTTCGACAAAAAAGGCAGAGAGCTCCTCATTGAGCCTGTCATTCACTTGTGGGCTACAAACTACCCATACAAATAAGCATGCGTCTCGCATCACTATCAATAAACTTGCCCTTTACAGGTTAGACTGCCTTTTACGGCGCTGTGGTTACATAAAATGGTGAAATAATGTCTGGAAGCTTCCGATTTTGTGACTGTGAGTGAACCGCCCGGTCCTGGAGTGAGAAAGCCTTTGCTTCTCCGTTGTCCTTCGTAGATGTCTTGGAACGGGAAACCACCTTCAACTTTCTGACTGACTGACCGGCTCCTGGTCAATTCATGTTCAGGTGCTTCTCCAGTTACTTAAGGGTAACCATCAATTAGGATTATTTCTCTTTGCGAGGTGAACAGCTCGGCAGCACTTGATATTCCGGACTATTCGCGAATGTTTTGTAGTCAAGACTTTTTCCTCCAGCCAAGTCCGCCTGTCCCCGTAAGTGCCTGTAAAAGGTTTAATAGAAAAAACATGCTTTGAATTTGATTTTTGTTTCTAAACGAACAGGAATCTAAATTAATATAGACTGCTCGTGTCGCGGGTTACAGACAGTTGTTCCGGGTCTGGGTATTTGTGTATGTGAGTTTATTGTGTATGTGAGTTTAAATGTTTGTGAACGCACCCACGATACAGGAGAAATTCCTAGTGTGGGGCAACATTAAAAAAAAAAAACCTTATATCGGGGGGCCTAAAATGGCTGATTTAGCAGAATTATAGTAGGAAAATAATATGAATTACGTCACAATTCCTAAAATAGTCACAGACGCAGTTGATACTTTGAATTGTCACTTGCCTGTTTTAGGAGTTGTAATACTGTCCACTGGTCCTTGTGTATATTATCCACCCAGCAAGACCATCTGTTTTGTACAGGACAAACCAAGTTTAGTTTTTTGTGTACCTAGTATGTCTGCGGTATGTATACAATTAATTCACCGACACGCTAGTTACATACAAGTTCGTTAGTTTCGATTAGGCAAGATCACAAAACATCGGGTCTTCTTAGAAACCTGTTTATAAATAAAATAAGTATCATATTTCCTTGTGTTGTAAACTTGAAGAAATTATCTTGTTGTGAGATTCTTCCATAAGTAGTGGTAAATATTAGGATAATTACATGATCTTGTTGTAAACTAGTAGTTACAGATCATTATAAGTTGTAATAATTACTACTGCTAGCAAGCTAGGTATAGCTTTAAAAAACTTACAAAATGTTATTAATCCAAGGTTGGCCTTGTAAAGTTAATTAATCTTTATTTTTACAAGCCTGCTAGTTTGTCATAGTCTAGCCTCAAATAGGTACTTACTGGACGTTTTATTGTTTCGTATCAAAATGAACATTATAAGGTAGAAAATGGACGCATTAGTGACGAAAACGTACATTTTTACATAGCACTTGATATAATAATAAATATTATTTTGAGTTGACAGGGAACACGTCTTTAAAAATTTTGACACACATGTGTACCACTAGACCTAATCTGGTTTAAACTCTATGCAGAACTATCTACAGTTGAAATTCACTTGCGAAGATTTAAGAGTCAGATTCAAGAGCGATTTAAATGTCAGTTTTACGAGTGGTTACATATTATATCGTTGATTGAAACATTAGAGAGCAACTTGAATCTCTCCAAGCGGGTTTGCCTTTCGTAGAAAAAATTTACCCACTGCCCATACACGATGAAGTGGAACAAATATCTCTGTATACATTTCTAAGAAGGCTTGTTTACTTGAGTCCCGACTCCCGATCGATAGCAGAGCTTTAAAAGTGATGTCATTGTTTTCGTAATTCGAAGTGTAGAAGCGTATTTTCACTCGAATGTAACATTTCTGTGACCTCATATAAACAAGAGTTTCGAGTTGTAGTAGCGAAGTGTTGGGTTGCAACATACTGACATATGGCACTGTTGTTGGGTGCCTTTTCTAAGTAACTTTTTGACACGATTTATGGAAGTTTTATTAGTGGCTGTTTAAAAAAAAAGGATCTTTTCTTCGGGTCAAAATACGTATATTTGTGTAACTGGCTGTTGACCTTCGTTCGCGTGAAATGATTACAAAAAATATTACCTTCTCCCCTTTTTGAAGCGGATTTTGTTACCAATCAGGGGTTTCAATTTTTTTGTACGTCATTTGAGAAACAAGTGTGTTTGAAAGTGCCGAATATATTTTCCTAAGTAGTCGGTAAAAAAATTGAATCTCTCTCATATTGTATCTCTTAAATTTTATTTATTTGTATAGATTAAAAAAGACTACTTCAGAATTTCATCAAACGGTTTTTGAGCAGACCTTGCCTACTTTAGATTTCGATTCTAACTGAAATAAGTTTAAAAACTAAAACCAGACTACGAATAAAAACACAGACTAATAAAACCGCGGTCTTAAATGTAGAAAACAAGAAAAATCGTCTAGTAAGTAGATAATTTGATAATTATTATAGAGGACAGCCATAGTCGCACATACATACGCGTAGACATACATACATTGACTGCCAAAATCATTACCCTTCCTTTTGGCTTCGCTGTTGTCGGGTAAAAATAGCAGTTAGCAATAAATATACTAGGTTTTTTTATATAAATGCCAGTAGCACTCCTTGATCTCCATATAAATCGATACAATCCCATTATTCAGTTCGCTATATTAAGTGTAGGTGGCGAAAACATACCAAAAATTTCCTATACGTTCGATCGTAATGAAAATGTTCCTATCATTCAAATATTAATGTGTTCGGATCTAAATAAATAATATTTACCATGTAAACACGTTTATATGATTGTTTTATTTTTATTTGGGTATGTTGACCTACTCTATGTTTGAGTCATAATATTAATATTTTTCATACATAGTAAAATATTTAGAATTGTATGTTTAGGTCTATTGTGCATGTAAGTTGTTGTGCAAGTAATTGTAACTTTAATTACACAATAGAAAAAAAAAAATTAAAACAACTTTTGTCCTGTATTTGTTTTGTTTCCGTGCTAATTAAGTTTCGGCATACAATACGAAAGCTGTTAATATGATGTCAGTGGTGTATACATATAAAGAGGGAGTGGTGTAAATAGCCAGTTGAGTGGCCCACTGCTGGGCAAAGGCCTACCTGTTCTACCAAACCTCTCTATTATGGCCATGTTTGTCCCACAAACAAGAGCAACTTAGAAACAACAGATTAAAAAAAAATACTATCGTCATCATCTTCCTGCCCTTATCCCATTCTATTTATATATTTATATAAAAAATACTATCCTAAAAATATAAAACAGTTTCTTTTTGTACCTAACTAAGCTCGAACAGCGTTGCCAAAAAATCGTCTGATGTCTCTCTAATCTTGAAGATTGAAGTAAATCTACATTCTGTTGAATAATTTTGCAACATATCTTGAGAGATAGATGTTTGTAAAGTAAGAAGAAGGTCAACATGTCTATATTTAAAAAAATAATTAATTGACTTTACGTCAATAGTTATTTATTTTCAACTGAATTGCCATTCAATTTGACTTGCCATTCAATTTGACTTGTTAAATATTAGAGACTACCAATGATATTTCTGATTTGAACTAATCGAAAGGCAATGATAAATTTGTGTCGAGTAGAATTAATGTCTAAAATAATCGATGCAATATTTAATTTGAATTTTCTTTAGGAAAGATTAAGTACGTGCTTTTAGTTTATATCATTGCATTTAAAAAAACGTTACAAGGTCAAGTCCAACACTAGCATAAAAATAAATTTAAAATTATGAACACTTTGTAATTTTGCTTACTTCAAGTTATTATCTAGTTTGTTTCATTTTGAAAACAAAACATAAGGACCATTGTTATGACTCACTTTGAGTGCCTCAAGTATCATAAAAGTTATTATAATTCATTGTAATGCTAATGAAGTATCGCAGCAACCATTTTATTACTAAGCCCGTTTTTATGACTATATGGTTTTAAAAAAGCAATAATATTACACATAAAATAATGTAATTATGGTGTACTTAATTTATAGTTACAAGCCGTAAACAGTTATTTGGATTAGGACCAAAATGGCAGCAACCAATCATTTTATAAAAGTAGGAAGTCGTAGGTTAATGAACCGTAAAAGTTAATTTCGAAATTTTGATTCTCAAAAACCGGTTTATAGCTAAAACCAAGTTTATAGACCGCAAATGTTTTTGAGGAAACTAACCTAATGCTTTTGTATGAATGAATACCCAATCTCTCGGGGCGTTAGAATATGTTTGTAGTGTTGGTCTGAAACATTGTTTTGACATAGTAAAAATACAACATGTAAAGTTGTAAACAGAGGTAAATTCAAAGCTCGCAAAAGCAATAATAGACACCCGTTACCTACCAACAACAGACTACAATAAATAATAAAGCTGCTACGTTCCTTGCAACTCATAAAATAATACCTGGTAGTTTCCAAAGCCTTGCTAAAATTAAGTGATCCAAGAATGATAACAATATCTTTTTTTTTCAGAAAAACTCGCTACAACTATACATTTCACACCAAAGAAGCCCGTTCTACAAGGCAGAGTTCCAAACAGAGTTAGATCTAAGAAGATTCCACATTGCAGACGTGACTGACAAACGTATATTTGTCTCTGTCATGCACACTGATGCTCTAGCGAACCTGTATGTGTCAGAGATAAGCAACAATTTTACACAGTACAACTTTGTTCTGAGCATGGATCAGATATTGTGCTACTTCCCTGAAGCTAACTGGAAGGACAGCTGGCTGGAGTAAGTTAAACACTTTGCATATTTAATCCATTCCTAGAATAGTGTGGAATTTGGCTAGAATTTATATAGTATGAACTTTTCCTTTACATTATCAATACAAAACCAAATACTATTTACAACATTCGGTTTACCCTTTCTTGACGCACACAACATTAAAAAAACTGTCTGAAACCAAACATATAAAAGTCATTAGCGAAGGAAATGACATTGTGGCATTTAAATTTAAAGAACCTTGGCTGCAAGGACAACAAGTAGTTTGGCCACAGAATTAATTTATTTTTGTCTCAGGAATGTCAGTTTGAGGTGACACTGATCAATCATCAGCATTTCACTGCAATTTATAACTTGCCAAATATTTTGAATAAACAAAGAATGGGTGACTTTCAGGGACGTGACTGAAGACCCGTTCACTGACTTGTACCGCGTAGAAGGTCTGAAGGGCATCTACATAGCTTCGCGGGTAGACTCAAAGGCTCCAGTAGCGAACATTGGACCGGAGCATCTGATCTCGCTGATCACCTACGACCATGGTGTCACTTGGTCCGCCATCAATCCGCCTACTGAAGATGAGAATGGTAAGCTTTCGTTTAATGTTTTTATGATTGTGAAATTCGATTCAGGAATAGTATTCATTTTATCACTAGGCTTAACTTTGGAGGAGGTGGCTTGGCTAGTACTTTAGGCTGACCTATGCTAGAATTACCTTTACCTGTATAAGCAGCATTTACCTGTAAACTAATAGACTTTATAAACAGACGACTCTGCCCTGGAGTGTAAATATGGTGTAGCCTCACAAACGATGGGACACTTGATATCGTGTCCTGCTTTCTCTGTAATTTTGGGTTTGGTTAATTTGAATTCTCATTCTCAACTTTATAGTACCATAATAACAACGCCTTCACACATTTAAGAACAGCCTAAGATTAAAGTTCGAAGACACAACTATCCGAAATTCCGAACGCTCGCTAGGAGAAAGAAAATCCTTACTTCCAGGTTACCTAAGAAAATGCGTTGTATAAAATCGGCGCATAATACACGAAACACGATAGCTGAAGTAAACAAAGGAAAGAATTCGTACTTCACTCTTTTAATGAAAGTATCAGGAGTAGTATGTATATTAGTTGTAGACGTATATCAGTGGCAATTATAATAGGAATGCACTGCAATGTTTACCCGATTTCATTATCGAGTTACATTGCTTACGTTTTTGAGCGAATTATAATTATATTTCCTCTTCGTTTTCAAAGGTCGCTGTTGGTATTAATATCGAGGTTTTCTGTTTTCCTGTGTTCGTATAAAATAGTACGTTATGTAACTGTTGATAGGTAAACAGTGATGACTAACATCTGTTAAGCATGTGATGGGATAGATGTGTAAAATAGATAGTATGCATGCATCGAGCGAGTCATAATTACGGTACAGAAAAACCCAGTATGTAGGTATAGTCTTATCCACGTATCGTGCACCAACCACAGTAGGTAACTCTTAAAAAACAACTTGAAATGCGCCTTTTTCCATATGTTAAACAGAACAATGGTGAAGCTTGTTCTATTTTGAGCGGACGGTTATAAAAACGTTTTTTTTTTAAATGGTGACATTGTTTTTCCTTTGATAAGCTTTTTGCTTTTTGTCTTTTGTTTTTTGTCTTTTGTCTTTTGTTTTTGTTTTCCCTTGACTAAAAAAATAATGGATCTTCACAACTAGAAAGAAAGAAAAAATATTGTATTTCGTTGGCATTCATAAAAAAACAACTTAACAACTCAACAACACACAAATCAATAACCTAACAACTCACAACCCAACATATCCCAGCAACACAACGCCACAACGCTTACAGCTCAGCTGTTGACAGAGATATCAATTAAAAAAAAAACTAATTTTAACCTTCATTTTACTGTTTGTTCCCAGGCAAGCCTTTGAACTGTCACATAGAAAACTCCTGCAGCCTACACTTATGTCAGAAGTTCAGTCAACTATACCCAGTCACAAGGTAAGAAATATCATTTACTCCCTTTAACATTGCCGGAAACATCGGTTGCTATAGATTTGTTAAAAAATTAACCTAACTGCTAAGGTGTAAGGTATATTTTTATGTAACTAGGTGATATGCTGGATTGCTAGGACGATGTTTGTGTAATCTGATACTTTAAGTTAATAACAATTATTTACGGCTAAAAACAATAGATTACTTATCAGAACAATATAACTAAGTATGTACCTACTGATTTGTTTGCAACGGAAATATCCTTATCTGACTACCTCGTTGGTCTAGTGTTCCAGCGCGATTGCTGTGAATGGGGTCCTAGTTCCGATTACCACATCGGGCAAAGTGTTATTGGGTTTTTCTATCAGGATGTTTTCAGTAGCAGCCGCGGAGTCTAGATTTGTGCCCGGTTGATGGCAATAGGTTCACCCCTTATTATATGGGACTTAAACATAACTGGCGAAATGTGAGTGTACTAATAGGTACACCTCTGCCTGACCCTTCGGTGATTACAGGCGTGATGTTATGTTATCTTAGGTGTGGAATTAACCATAATAATTCAGATAAATCCTATCATTTTTATGCAGTAACTAAAATAAAAACCCGGAATGATATGACGTTGTATAGTCAGACAATCGCTTCCATTAGACATAGGTCAGTCAGTTTTTTATCTGCTATTCAAATGCACATTTCCCGGGGATGGCCCAGATAGCTACCATTATTACATATGTTTTTGTAGTGTCAAGGTCAGGTGGTGGTGGTAGGTCAGGTGTGGTGTCATCGTAAAAATATACCTTGATGCTCCCTGGACCCGGGGCTGTGGGTTGTTCGTAAGAGATACCGCGGCCCCGGACACAAAGGGCTAAGAAAGAACATGGGTGGTTTTTAGTTAGTAGAAGATACTCCTTTCCGCTCCGCCCAGAGCGGGAGACATTTGATGATATCCAAGCCTCCGAAGAAAAAAAAGCTCCCTGGATCTATTATCAAACAGCCTTGCTAGGCATATGTCTGCTCATTTCATGATATAAGGCTTCTGGTAAGTCCAGGCTCTTATCGGTGTTTTTGACAAATTGTTCTCAGTTTTGTTTTTATAAATTAGATCATTAGTTTTATCTTACCTTCCGTTACAGACGGGAAGTCATAATGGACATAAACGAGTTAACATGCATATAACCTCGGTAACGTGATCCTTATTAGTTATATTTGCCGTAACCTTACCTAATCATAACTTAAGTCAATCGTTTGACCTTATAACATAGCATCACGCCTGTAATCCTTGGCGGGTTTGGCAGAGGTGTACCTAATGTCACACCCACATTTCGCCATTTATGTATAAGTGTATAGGAGCTAGGAATCGGCTACAAATCTAGACTCAGTGTCTGATTCCTGTTCGAAAAGCCGAATTACTCTTTCTCTGATTTGGGAATCGTACACAGGACCTGATGCTAAGTCGTAGCGCTTTCGGTCAATAAACCAAAGAGGCAGTCTACCTCTTTACGTGTAAAACTTACTTACGTAGTAGTCAATTATAACAGTATATTGACGGAAATCATTAACATGATTTATCAGCGGACAAAATATTGAAGAAAATGATAAACTCGTGCACGTTTACCTTTATCATCTTAGTAGCAATGTCACCTTGAACTCTGTAGATAAAATAGTTTATAAGCCGCATTCTGACTATACTAGATATCTGTTCACTACATAGTTTGTTAACCTGATTGACATGGGAAGGGTCCAGGCTCAATATTTCGGGGCTGCGGGACTGTTCGATAGAGATACCGCAGCCCCGGAACACAAAGGGCTAAGAAGGAACATGTGTGGGTTTTAGTCAGTAGAAGTCTGACACTCCCTCCCGCTTCGCCCAGAGCGGGCGGCTAATGTGTTGTCGTGTCAGAAGCGTAAAGTTTTTATACTAATTTGTTTAAATAGTGAAAGTTTTAGAAAATGGGGGCCTTTTTTAAAATTGTATTTTCGATTCGAAAAACGTATTTTGGCCCTTAGTCTTTCAAAACAATCATGTTTTATTATAATCAATCACATAATAATATGGTGTCACACTAAAAGAATGAGGATTGTGTCTTTCAAGCATACATTTTTCTATTACCATAATTATTATCCATCTTTATGGTTCTATAAGAAAAAATATTTTCTGCATCTTATTCATACATACTTCAATCACGGTTGGATACGCATTTCTCGGAAACAATATATTAATTGTGTCAATAGGACTCTGCCCCTTTAGCATATCGGAACTTACCATGACTCATTTTAAGCCATATGGTGTTTTTCAAATGAGGTGGATTGCATACAGTATTCAATTTTATAAATAAGTACATACACTATCAAATTGCAGTAGGTTAGTATAGAAATAAAACACTAATCATGCTAACCAAAGTCCCTACTCTGGAATGTTTTTGCCTTTCTATATAGAACAATGTTTTGAGATAATATAGTAACATAGTGACACACTTTTCGTACATAGGGAACTAGTTGAAATTCAGGCTTGGAACTAGAAAATAATATTTTTGCATATTCAAGAAATCAAGAAATACTGTTACTTTTACCGTATACTTGTTAGGTATACTAGACTTAAAAAATAAAACATGTATAATTTATTTATACTGGTTCAAGGCGATCAATGAAATATAATTATTTACCCGAAAAATGCTTGGGTGAGCGGTATCGGCTTTATCTATTGCCGTTAAATTATAGTTAGCGTAACAAACTAATCAATTATTAGCAGATTAATTTAATAAATTGTGCTTTAATATAATAAATGCTGATGAATATTAAATTGCTTGCAGCCCACCTGGAAATGTGGTTGCGAACGGTTTGAGGTAAACTTATAGAAATAGAGTGCATTACAATACTTACATTTTGCTTTTACTTTAATTTGCACTGCACGGACATTATTTTGTTTACTCATACTTAAAAACCACATTAATATGATATAAACCGTTTGTATATATTAATTCCATTACGGTTTTATTCACTCATTTGTTAATGTCATTAAGAATTTTCAATTTCAATAATTGTTTTACAGTAAAATAATGTAGAAATCGATTAAAAAATAGCATTTTTTCAGTTGTATTTGATTTGAGCATGGTGTAATATACGTGGATCATTGGTACCTTAGAAAGTGTGTAAACGGGGATTAGTTATTGAATGTCTGGTGAAACATATATCAAAACACGACAGAGAATATCATATCATATTTTCTATTATAGATCAGCAAGTATAATGAGCTCCAAATCAGCTCCAGGCGTTATAATGGCGACTGGCGTTATGGGGAAATCTCTTAAAGGTATACCCGGAGTTTATATCAGTCGAGATGCCGGTCTGACGTGGAAGAGGATCCTTAAAGACTATTACTTCTTCAACTACGGAGACCATGGCGGTGTTCTAGTAGCTGTCAAGTACTTCAAATCTCGCGGCGAAACGAGAAAGATATTATATTCCACCAACGAGGGCATCGAATGGAACTCTTATCAGTGAGTCATTTAATGCATTTCATGTTATCAATATTTATTTAATTATTTGTCGTTAATAACAATATTAATTTGTAGGTTCAATGCCGATGACCTGCGCATCTACGGACTGATGACCGAGCCGGGAGAGAATACGACAACGTTCACAATGTTCGGGTCTGCGAACGAGCAGCATCAGTGGATCATAATCACGATAGATCTGAGGAACACTTTCATTCGTAACTGTACTGATGACGACTACAAGTACTGGTCGCCGTCACCACCCAACTCCTCAGTCTCCTGCGTGCTTGGCACTAGGAACACTTTCCAGCGACGTCTCGCTCACACTAACTGCTACAACGGAGTAGATTACGACAGACCATTCAAAAAGGAAACCTGCGAATGCAGTCGTCGAGACTTCGAATGTGACTTTGGATTCATGCTTTCTGGTAACGAATGTATTCACAACAAATCATCCAAATATGATCCCTATGCTGTTCCCGCAGAATGTCGACCGGGTCATTTCTACCAGAGAACAAAAGGTTACAGGAAAATTGATGGAGATAATTGCATTGTATCTGGTTACATGGCGTATGTCCCCGATATGATTCCCTGCCCCATCGAGCAATCAACTGAATTCATGTTGGTTGCTCTGGGTAGTAAGATCGCCCGCATAGATCTGTTCGACAACTCGACTATATATCCCGTAGTAAATGAAAGGAACATCGTAGCTATAGAATTTGATATCAAGAACAACTGCATTTACTGGGCAGATATCGAACTAGACAAGATCAGTCGTCAATGTTTCAATAACGGGACAGCTCAAGAGGTGATTGTCGATAGAGACCTGGCTAGCATTGAAGGAATGGCGTTCGATTGGATTTCTAACGTTTTGTTCTTCGTTGACGGTTTGAGGAAGAAAATTGAAGCTGTCCGAACAGATATGATAGGAGAAACCAGAATGCGAGTCACGATATTAGACTCGAAGGTTCTATCCAGGCCGCGTGGCATCGCAGTTCATCCTAAAGCAGGTTATCTATTCTGGACCGATTGGGACAGGAACAACCCATCAGTATCGAGGTCAAACCTCGACGGTAAGGACGACAAGAAATTGTTCGGGAAGCCAATTGTCCAGTGGCCTAATGGGATAACGATCGATCAAATGTCGGAGAGAATTTACTGGGTGGACGCTATGGAAGATTACATCGCGAGCTCGGACTTGAACGGGAAGTACTTTAAGAAGATTCTGTGGAACGATGAGAGAGTAACACATCCTTTCGCTGTCGCAGTAATGAAGGATAAAATGTATTGGGATGACTGGAAGGTGAAATCGATATTTGTCGCTGACAAAGATGTTGGATCACACGTGGTGACTATTAACGACTCGTTCGTCGGTTTGATGGATCTCAAAGTATTCGCTCATTTCGTTCAGCACGGCAGTAACGCTTGTTCATACAAGAATACGAGTTGTGATGCGATATGTCTGGGTGTGCCGGACAATACTTTCAGTTGCCTATGCCCCGATGGATTGACGATGGTCGGAGGGAAATGTATGTGCGCTAACAACACTGAGCCGTACGCGAACTTGACTTGCCCTGAAACTGCTGTGTCTACTTGTGGACTTGTAAGTAATCTTTTATAATACTCTTATTGATAGATACCCTGCATCATCCCTTAGCGGGCAAAAGTCTCTCTAGGCATAAAGTACTTACAATTTAGTTTTTGTTAAAAAAGTTTCTCGTAGTACATTGAATTTCTTTGTGTAAATATTAAGATAATCGATGTTATCAGCGGAAGGGTGTGTGCGTCAGATTTAAGCCGATTACGTGGTAAAGAAATATTGATATCTTCGAAGGTATTTACGTGATTTATGTTTTGAAATGTAAACAACAACATATCACGGCTACGAAGGATCTTTGTTCTACGATAATAAGTGCAGCATGAACCCGAATCCAAAAGCTGTTTAGAGGTTAGCGAAAACGTAAATCATGCTTACAAGAGACAACAATATGACCTTATTATTGTGAAAAATTGTTGCCTTATATATTTGAACAAATGCATGAGTACCACCTTAATGTTAGTAGGAAAAATTGCAAGATCTTTTTACCACTGTTTATTATATCCATAACTATCTGATGCCCGCGGTTTCGTCCGCGTGGATGTCGGTTTTCGCGACCGATGTCGGTTATCGCGACAAAAAGTAATGTTCCCCCTTTCAACCCTTTTTTCGCATTAAAAATAGCCTGTCTTTTCTCAGGCTCTAGATTAGTGTAGTAATATAATCAATTTATTTTCAGGCATTTAAGTCCTGAACTAACATAACTATAATAAAATACAATATGTGTTAGTTCCAAATTTCATTTAAATCGGTGCAGTAGTTTTGGCGCGAAAGCGTAACAGACAGACAGAGTTACTTTCGCTTTTATAATATTATAAGTAAGGATAGCACAACATCACACCATTTTTCCCAATGAGATGTGTTGTTGAGGCAGCACTAATATGTAATATACTTTTCACCTGCTGTTTTTTTATTCAAGTGGAATAACAAACGGCTGCATTATAAAAATTAAAATAGATACACAAAACATGAACAATACTGTAGCCCACAACGCTGTTTACAGATTAACTGTGGAATATATCTTACAATTATTTAATTAAACGCAAGGATAATAACTAATTCATAATAAAATTGAAAACTAAACTTACTTTGACTATCATTCTTTGACTTGACTATCAGTCTGTACATACTGTACACAAATCAAAAGAGCTCCCTGACTAGACCTTAACTTACTGGGATAACATGCAAAAATATGAATAATATGTTCAAAGGTCTCATTGTAGGTATCTTTTATCCTGGGAACAGGTGAGCGCAAACCAGTGTTAGCGGACAACATAGCATAACAACATAGATTAACTCAATACAGTCAAATCTATTACTAACAATATTATAAATATTCATGGCTTCCAAGTACTTGCGTCTACTTTCAAGTGTTGTGAGTTTGTATTTATTAAGTAAATCCTCTAAGAATAAATATGGCAAGATGATGATATCTGATATCCAAAGCATCTAAAATGCACGTCAAAATTTGCATTATGAAAATTTATTTATGTAGGGGAATCTTTGTCAAAGTGGAAATTTTAACATCCAAGCAGGTCTCGCAAGTTAAAGCAGGATGGTAAATGTCAATAGGTAGCAGAGTACTTATGGATTGGGAAACTATACTGGGGTTGTTAGATATAACTAACTGCGGTACTCAGAGATATTTAATGATTACTTACTTAAGCCGCCACTAAGTAAAGATTTGAGATACTTTTATATGACAAAACTGTCAAAACCTTCTCTAAGTGATGGCCCAAGTAATCATTAAAGCTCAGAATGTTACCTTTGCAATTCACTACATTGTTGAGTTAAGAAGCACCAAGAAGTGAAATGGGATTATGTAAGTTGGCGGAGGTCAAAGACGCCACAGAGTTGAGGGTTGCAAATCCTGGAGTGTTCGAAACAGAGGAGGCTGACCAATTGGCTTCTGGGAGATTGTAGTCACCGAAAATAAAGCTTCAACAGTAGGATGGATCAGTACCTCTTGTAACGTTTCGAAATGCACATTGTAGACTAGCGAAGAAGTATTAGGAGGTATATAAGCAGCACTTACAATGTGCCGTTTCTTATTACAAGTGCTTTGCAACTCCACAATGAGGTGTTCGATATGCTACGCTGAGCTAGCGCGAGGTCTACCTCAGACGGCTTGAGAGAGCTCAGAATTGCAACCAATACACCGCCACCATCTTGTTTATTTATTAGTAGCAACACGATCACGATCGCATCGAGATACTGTTTAGCGCTGGTCAATGAACTCACTGTCGTAGATTTCAGGTGTAAGCCAAGTTTCAGTTAATATTAAGATTTCGTAAGAATGTTCTTGTATATTTGATATAGTTTTGTGCGGATGCACCTATAGTTTTGGTAGAAAATTGTTATATGTTTATTAGACATCTTTAAAACAATAATACGCATACATGTATACGATATAAGAGTGTTCATCGCTGGCAGCAGATGGTACATCCATTGGTGGGGTGCGTGGCGATAGCAAACGCTGATCCATGATGTCGCAGGACATGTTTATGCTACTTTCTTCACAGGCGTGTCCAAGAAATTGCGCGTGCGTCGGGTAATTTTACTGCACGGACGTTACCAGCACGACTTATAATCCTGGGTCAGGGCCAGCAATTGCTGCAGCGAGATGTTTAGGCAGTCGTGATGGTTTATTCCATCACATAAATTACATATTAGGTATCTAGCTTCAGGAGCCAATACCTTGTTGCATCCGTTGCAGAGCATTATGATGATAAATAGTAATTAAAGTTCAAGTTCAAATAAAGTAACGTAATTATCCAATTGGGTTGAAGTGGCGCCAGTTGCCACCTATCCTGAGCCGTAAAGATTATGTTAAAACGGTGTCTTTATCACACTTATGGCGCCCTCTATAGGACGGCGAAATTCTAATGCAGATCGATTCACGATACCGATATCGACAGCATGGAGCGCAAACCCTACTCTGCGAATAAGATAGATGGCGTTGTTTAAAGATTTGGTGTCAAGGGAAATGATCAGGCAGATTTGAAAACAAGTTTTAGCGCTATATGACAGCATCCAGTTTAACACGACACAGTTCTTACTATATGCGAGGCAGCGATATCACAGTCCTGTTGCAATCTAAATTATCACTTCAACACCACAGTTTTATGTTCTCAATCGATGATAGTCACTAGTATTTTGTTACTTACCACAATAACTCAGTTTTGGATTAAAGATCTTAGTGACTCCAATTGACTGCACGAATTAAGTCTAAATCTCACTATTAACGCACAGTAATGCAATATTTGAGTACTTTTGAAATTTATGAACAGTGACAGTCAAATCAGAATAGTTAGCACAGTGTATTGATTTTATTTTCATGTTACGTGACGAAAATAATATTTTGGAACCCATATTATTATTAACTAGATCATATCTCAGAGTAGCAATAATTATTTCACAAGAAATCCGCGTTTGAACTTTGCCAGGCGTATTCATATTATTATACTCATTACTGTGCCACTCATATTACTATTTGTATTCCCCCTCTCCAGGACCAGTTCATGTGTAAGAATGGCAAATGCATCTCCTCTCTCTCTCGCTGTGACGGTATCAACGACTGCGGAGACCTCTCAGATGAGATCGGCTGTTTGTGCGTCCCGCCAATGATCATGTGCGACAACACTAGGTGCTATCTCCCGAACTGGAAGTGCGATGATGATATTGATTGCGCTGATATGAGTGATGAGAAAGGTTTGTTTATTTTTTACTTCTTTATTCGTTACGGCCTAAACAGGCCCCGTGCCACTTTTGAAACCTTTCTAGATTACTCTATTTATAGTGACTGAGTCGAGTTAAATGTATTATGTTGATACTCTATTACCGAAGTTATAATTTACTAGCTTATACCTGCGGCTTCGTCCGCATAAAGTTCAATAATATTCGTCCACGGGATCATACTACGGGTATAAAAAGTGTTATATGGGTTAATCCAGTTTATAAACTATCTCTGTGCAACATTTCATCCAAGTCCCTTTAAAAGTTTTTGCGTAAAAGAGTATCAAACATCCAGACATCCATGCATCCTGACAAGATGTAATATAATATTTATCTCATAGTCAAAAGCCGGCTTAATGCGCTTAAAATAGTCTTATGTTGCAAACTATCCTTTGCCTGCTTATCAACATCTTCATATTCTTGCACAACGTTATTATTTACTTCTTTTTAACCGACGAAAGAAAAGGAGGCGGTTCTCAATGCAACCCGTATATATATTTTTATCATTATCTCTTGTCTTTTCAGTACATAATAAATAAAATACATTTTAATATATTATTTATATTTATTTATTTCAGATTGTGGTCCCCGTAACTGCTCTGAAAACAAGTTCCAATGTGACAATGGTCATTGCATTGAGAAGCGATGGGTTTGCGACGGCGATAATGATTGCAAGGATGGATCTGATGAACGTAATTGCTCTGTAAGTGACGATGAATTCTGTTTCATCTACGTTCTTGCTTGACTTTGAATACAACACAACCATCCAGCTGTACAGTCATGAACACGTAACATGTATAAAATGCAATTCCTCATGAAAATACGGTTTCTACTTTGATAAAAGACCTATTTCATAATAGTAGGGCTTCTAAATACCATGTTCGTCATTTCTATCAGTTCAGAGCTTAGCATAGTATATATTCAGTGTTAAAACAAACGTGTCGTGAGGTGATAGTTGAAGAAACGAACAAAATTCATTAAGTAGATGCAAGAATTTGCATCGTAAGTACTCACTTTATTAATGAAAATTCAACAAAACTACAATTTGATTTCGTTGAAATTCAAGCACTGTTTACATTAACTCCACCAAAAGTATGATAGTGTACTTTTACGATAGGCGCTGGTAATTTCAACTCGTATTGCACATGTCAGGATGGCCGAGCGGTCTAAGGCGCCAGACTCAAGGTTCCCTTGCTCACTAAAATGAGTTCGAGTTGTTCTGGTCCTCTCTGAGGGCGTGGGTTCGAATCCCACTTCTGACAAACTTTTTGTGAATGTTACTAATATTTTTAATGAAATTATTTTGTTTTTTTCATGAGTTGGCACGTGTTGTATTTTGTGTTGTTTGTTGGTCAAGGCCAAAGGTTCGTAGATCTTTTATGATGAATGATTAAAGTTGTGTTTACTCGCTGCTGTTTAAACGATTTACAAATTATATAAAATTGTGAAATATACGGAAATATAAATAATATTGATTTATTTATTTAAACAGATACTTGCTGCACTTACAGTTTGCAGAGCAAGCTAACAAAACTATGTAACTTAAAAATAGTATGCAATAATGAAGCATAGCTAGCATTTTTGCCGCTCGTAAATATATCGATAAAATAATAATGAATCTAGAATGTAATAAAGAGTGCATGTATGCATTTAAAATGACAACAATTAAATATGATCATTAGACTTTACGTTCATGCAATTTAGTTTTTTGTCCGTGATAATTACTTCCGTTGTCGTCCAAACTTTTACGAATACGTGTTACGGGACTCCTACTAAAACATATTATTATCACAAATCCGCGCAGGGTTAACAGAGATTACATTTTTGCCAAAATAAATTACTTTTACCCTCAAAACTAAGATGTACTCAAATATTCTCCTTCCACAGCTAAATAACAAGCGACCAGACATCGTCGAGAGCTGTGCAGGCAATGGCTTCGCCTGCAGCAACGACAGCAGCATGTGTATCCCCAACTCCTGGGTGTGTGACGGAGAGAAGGACTGTGACAACGGAGAGGATGAACGGGAACAGAGGTGCAAGGACTCCACTTGTGCCCCGTACATGTTTAGATGTCCCAGCGGGAAGTGTATATTTAAGTCTTGGGTGAGTTTATTTTGCCAAGAAAGAAAGGGTAATGATTTTGTAGTTTTTAGCGATTAGGAATTTGTTTGAGCTTACCTCTTTTTCTTTAAAATAAACTTGGTTGTAATTATTCCGTAATGTGCCAACTGTGCTGCTATGTCTTATTACTTCTGGGAATACCTTAAACTAATCTGTAATTCTAAATGTGGTACGACCGAGTTTTCTGCTGCTGCTTTTCACCCTTATGCCCTGAGTTATAAGGTTGAAAAGTATAAAATCAGTAAAGATCAGTTTCACTTAAAACAACATAAGCTGCGATAATATTTGAAATTGATCAGCGTTCGCTATCCAATTAAAACAATTACAACAAATGGCAGAATACCACTATCTTGTTCTTGTAAGGGAAAGAGCATTTTTTATAAGATATTGTAAATACATTCTTGGTCTTGAGAGCTTTATATCGAGTTGAGAAAATATAATTTTCAACGTTTGTTTCTATCTGAAATTTCTGTTTGACTTATTTATTGGCTTCTACTAGGTTTGCGACGGTGAAAACGACTGCGGCGACGACAACTATTCCGATGAAAAGAACTGCTCCAACACTAATCACTCGAAACTACTCCCAATTCCCGGTACAGAGAAGCCAAATTTCCCTACCAACGGGACCTGTCTAGAATGGATGTTCAAGTGTGATAATGGCAACTGCTTACCTGATTGGTGGAGGTGTGACGGACTCAACGACTGCGGGGAAGGTGATAGGTCGGATGAGATCGGGTGCGGCATCGTGATGCCCGTTCCGAGGCCGATAACACCCGAACCGGGACATGAGACGTCTATTACCAGGAAGTGTGGGAAGAATGACTTCACTTGTTCACCAGGTAGGTCAATTATAAGTGTAATTTTTGTGCATTAAAATATTACGATACTTCACAATAATTCGTGACTAAAGAAAATATGATTCTGTTTAGTCCGTCTGTTAGATTATCGAAAAATATTAGATACTTTTTTTTTATCAAATTGAAAACTGCTAGGACAAAAGCCCCCTGTTCTCAATGACTGGCCCGGTGTGGGTTAGGGGATGCCACATTGGTCCACTATCATTTGCTTCAAAGTACCCTGTATGACTTTTGAAACACACAAATTCGCTGTTTCCTCGTGGTCATAGTATTTTGTCTTACCAGTATGACCCACTCATACTATCATTTTTGCACCTCCTGTAGAAAAGAAAATATATAGCGTGCCTGGTAATTAGTGTACGGTATGTTCATCAACTGACGAGTATGTAACTTGCACGTGCGCCCCAGTTGATAGTTTATTTTCTTTCACGTAAAGTTACAAAAAAAAATAACAGAAAAATCCGACTATAACTGTCGGTTGGTAATGGCCCACAAGACAACACTCGTTTGGTCGGATAATCCTCCCTTTTCAATGGAGTATATAGAAACTTTACATCCCCTTTTATTATGGAGGGGAGGAAATCATCAAATGACTCCTCTTGCTCTGGGCGGAGCGGAAGGGAGTGTCAGACTTCTACTGACTAAAAACTACCCATGTTCCTTCTTAGCCCTTTGTGTCTGGGCCGTGGTATCTCTTTCGAACAACCCGCAGCCCTATCCAAATGTCCTTAAAGTTCAAGTTAAAATTACGATAGGTAGTCGTTCCATGTTGTATACTGGTATTCAAATGGAGTTAACCTTACATAGTTTGAAAAAGTCTAGCCTTGTGGGCCCATGCCATGATGCTGACATCTCTTTTAGGCACGCGTAGCCCATTACTCACCGTCCTCAGGCCCGCAAACTTTACACCATGTAGTTCCACTCCTAAATGTTTACCACTATCTTCTTCAACAGGTCGCTGCATCCCTCTCCAATGGGCTTGTGACGGTGCAGTGGACTGTCTAGACGGATCAGATGAACGCGACTGTCCGCCCCGTGGCGGCACGACCCCCCGCTGTGGACTCATGGAGACCCCCTGCCGAGACGCCAGCGCCTGCGTGAGGACCGACCAGATCTGCGACGGCGTGTTCAACTGTGAGGATAGGAGTGATGAGGTCAACTGTCCTGGGACTTCGGTACGTAATGACAACGCAATGCTTGCACTGCCATCTGCAATATATGGTTCATTGAAAGAAATAAAACACGTTAATTTAGCACATCCTCGATGTGCACACAACCAAAACTTAATATCAGGAAAAATATACCTACCATTGCATCTTATCAAAATTTTGCTGAACTGGCCCTCCAGTTCAGCAAAATTTCGAAAAAGTGCCCATCCCTGACTTCTAACTGGACCTTGATTTGTGAGATTTTGGATGGAAATCTTTTTGATTAATGGTGGTGGTGAGTAGGCACCTTCAACTAAAATGAACCTTCAAAATAATCAGATGAAAAAAAAAAGAAATATATAAATTAAGGCAATTTTTTTTTATCGCCACGCTAGGAATTTCTTCTGTGTTGTGGGGGCGTTTACAAACATTTAAACTCACATACACAAACACCCAGACCAGATACAACTATCTGTAGGCCATATATTATTCATTCTAATCGACCACCTTACTTTTTTAGACTTTCAGTACGAAAAATCCGATGAGTATCTGTATTGAACGAGCATATGGAAGGACTGCTTAAAGGACCGTCATTACCCAAATATTACTCCAATAATCCAATATTGAAACATGTGTGCAGTTTGTTAACAGCAAACTCAAAGAGATACGAGATACAATTTTATATTTTACTTGATATCACACTGACTATGCCCGGATATTTTTGTCAAAAGTGTTGTCTTGTTATCTTTCACCACATAATTCCGAATTTATAACTGATTTTTTCATTTATTTACAGAGCCACAAACCAACGGTAGAATGTCCGCGAGGTTCCTTCATGTGCGACCGCGGAACCAACTGTATATCTCTGTTGGGCGTCTGCAATGGCCGCCAGGACTGTTACGATGGTACCGACGAATCTAATTGTACCAGCGCTGACAACGATAACACTCATATGTATCAAGTGAGTCATGTGAGTTACATATTTATTTAAGTAGTATGATTTAGGGAATAGGCTTTTCTTTTTCATTTATCTTCATCTAAATTAAAAAAAAAAAACATTTTTGAGGACCAAACTTTTTTAAAATTCATCATTCATTTTTTTGTTCATCTGTCTAGCCTTTTCCCAACTTTGTTATGGTCGGCTTCTAATCTATCCGGATTTTACCGGATTCAGTTGAATAGCTGCTTTTTTCTTTTATATGGTATCGTAAATAAAATAAACGGTTAAAAGCTCAGTGTACGTACACTGAGCTTTTAACCGTTTATTTTATTTATTTATTTATTTATTTAAACTTCATGCACAAGAGTGGTACATAGGCGGACTTAATGCCACAAGGCATTCTCTACCAGTCAACCTTTGGGTTAAAAAGGACAGCACTGTAGTAAAGTACAAAAACAATAAAAAATTGTAAACATAATACATAAATTGGTGCATACTAATACATAAATATACAGATAGAATTAAATAAACTAATAGATATTTTAATACATAGATATGAGAAACCTTATAATAATTACCTACTATGACTAGTGACTAGAATTAAAACAATTCAGTCTGTTTAAATAAAAAAAAATTGTTATAATAAAGTAAGTATGCTCGGTTCTCTTAAACCTACTATAAATACTACGTTATCGGCATGCCTATAGAAGTCCACTGCTAGACTAAAGGCAAAACGTCACTTAGCAATACTTTGTATGAGCAGTATTCCTGACACCATCATCGTACAGCTGTCTTTCTATAACTACGGGATAGATTAGCACTTCTTCAATGCCAAATTCTATCTTCTAGCCCATTCATTATTTCGTTTTCATCATCATCATCATCAGCCTATAATGATCCTACTGCAGGGACTCAGGCCTCCTCTGTAGGAGAGGGATGAGCTATATCCACCACGCGACATTGGTAGATGTCACATATCTTCGAATTTTTGGTTCTAAGATTTTGTGGGGTGGGAAATCATCAAATAACCCCTCCCGCTCTTGGGCAGAGCGAAAGGCAGTGTCAGACTTCTACTGACTAAAAACTACTACTTATAACGGTGAAATGCTTGTCCATCAGTTCCTGAGCTTCGGCGTGGACCAGTCGTCAATAAACTCGACCAGCTTCCTCATCTCGTGCTGGATGGCGCAACAGAAGACTGTACTCTACAGCTTCCTGCCCTCCATAGCTGAAGTCAGCGATGGAGTCTGGACTAACATGACTTGGACCAATGACAGTATTTATAGGTAAGGATGATACTCTTATTACTAGCGAACTTACAAGTAAAATGTTATAAAGAAAAAAAATTTTGCTCACACAGCAAATAATATTTAATGTCACAATATATTCTTCCATACAAACCTTGTCCTGCCGATACTATTTTTTTCCATTAAACTAAATAATTAATTAGCTAAACTCAACTGCCACACTTAAAATTTACTTACTTCGATTAATTCGATTAGAATGCTAAGCAAACTCGGGAATACATTTTATTTCATACTTCGCCTGAACAAATGGTTGAAATGTAACATGTAACATTTTGTAATCCTGATGATTATCAAGATATTCTGTCAAGAATAAAGCTATAGAATTGTCTGAGTCTTACTAATCGCCTATGAGAAATAAGAAAATACTCCCGCATTAATATTGCAATTTGACCCAATATGATTCACCATCTATTATATATTCTGTGCCATCAGTCTAGTCTACTTCCTTACGGTTTTGCGGGCAAGTTCAACTGCCATTGACCCCCACAACTCATGTACTGTGTGTTGCTGATATCATATTCATTTATCAGGTCAATGTTTTTAAACTAGGAGATATTATCTGGCGTATTGTACGTTTGCAGGACAATAGGGATGTCGACTGACTAAAAATATGATTCCGTCTAAACCGTCAGATAGATTATCGAAAAATATTGGATACGTGTTTTTTATTTTTTCAAATTAATAATTAGTAATTTTTACTCTTTGGGTACGGAACTCTAAAAATTTACCAAGATAGAACTCGTCAAAGATCATGTGTGACGTCACTTTTAGTTAAAAAATGTACTGAAATGTGAGTCACACGAGTTTTCAAAATACTGTATCGTCTTCATCGTTTGTTTACGTGAAAAAAGAAAAAATGTATCCAATATTTTTTTGAAAATCTATCTGTCTGACTAATTAGATCTTTTGTCGTCAACCCTATCATTCTTTTTAAAACAGTACTTAACGTCCATCCACCGTTTCCTCGCGTGTGTTTTTTTAAATTATTTTTCTATGCCGATAACTTTCACTTAAGTGCAAGTTTGGACTCATTCCTGACTGATTGACACAAGGAGGCAAGACACTGAGAGAATTGAAAAGGAATAGGGCGACCTTTGCTCAGCTGTGGGACAGAATAAACAAATAAATATAATAATAAAAAAGTGTTTTAATTCCAATAGCTTCAACAATTAAATTACATAACCATAAAAAGTTACGTCATGCGAAAATAAAATTAAATGTGCTAACATTTCTTGACCTCTCATTTAAGAATAACATTAATGTTTTTTTTTTGTATTTTGTTATTTATTACACAATATGTACATACCTAACGTTAAAATTGACATATGTTCAAGAATAAAAAAAATTGATCTAAATAAAAATTAACAATTAATAGCTCTAAATAAAAAATAGCAATTAAAACTAAAATAATTGTACAAAAAATTTTAATTAGATAAGCCATATTGAATTGATTCAAGAACATGTAATATTTTAATTCAATTGATACAAAATAATTTAAATTGAATAACATTCAATATTGTAATTTTAATTATAAATCATGACATTAATATGAAAAAAGATATATGTATATGGTAACCTATAAAATAAATAAATTATAATGGTAGGGCTAATTGTACCCCTTTTCGGGTAAAGGCCTCCTACAGAGAATGCCAATTGTCTCTATCTTTGGCGACATCTGACCAGTTTATTCCTGCGATGGCATCTACTTCGTCTTTCCATCTCGCTTTCGGTCTGCCTCTACGTCTAATTTCGTGACGGCCTCTCCATACCGTCACTGTCTTTGTCCATCTGTCGTCGGTATAACGGGCAGCGTGCCCTGCCCATATCCATTTTAAACTTCTAGCGAATGGTAGAGCGTCTATGACTTGAGTTCTTTTTCTTATTAAATTGTGTCGTACTCTGTCTTTTAGTTTTAAGTTTAGGGAACTTCATTCTAGTGCTCCAGGAACAGAATAGGCTAATAAAAAAAAAACATCCTTTTGAAAAATATTCGGATGTAATATCTGAGCTTTCATGCTTATATTTATGATGTCTTTATTTTGTCCATAGGTTTACAGATTTGAAACCATACACCAATTACAATGTGACGGTCTACATTCGAGATAGCAAGTCGAACAAAACCTATGCGTCTATGAAGTATGTTAACACCACTACTGGAGAAGGAGGTAAGGCTTTCAAAAACATTTTTTCTTAACAGTTACAAAATGTGCAATTTTTCCTGAATGTTTACTTGAGGAACAAAAAGGTTTGAATTCGAGTCAGTTTCTTCGACGGCGTTAAGCAAAATAAATATTGTGGTGTTTAAATATTTTACTCAACGCTTGTAAAATATCTGCCCAATTCAACTGAGAAATATACTTCACATAGAAAATACAATAGCTTATTTTTACCATCGTTTATAATTTTACTAGCTGATGCCCGCAGTTTCGCCCGCGTGAATTTCGGTCAAATTATATACTAAAACCATCCTCAAAAACTACTCTATCCATAGGTGAATACAATATGAAAATCGGTGCAATACTTTTTGAGTTTATCGCGAACAGACAGACAGACGCATAGGTGGACTTAGTTTTTTAATATGTAGTGATTAATGAAACGTTTCCCTCGCTAGTACCATCCCCACCAGTTCGCATGAGTGTTCGTCAGCTGATAGGTCGCCGCATCAACATAGTATGGGACCGTCCGGAACAACCCCACGGCATCATTCGCTACTACACGTTGTACTACGCGCCGCCGCTACCGCCCGTAGACAAGATCATACCCGCTGCGGAGAGCAAGACTATGTCCGTCGATGTCACTGGCTTCTTTGAGCCCTATAGCAACTATTCCTTTTGGGTGAGTTGCTGTTTTTAATTGTTTGTGGAATAGGGATGTTGATGAAAAATAAAAAAATCTGTCCGTCACTGGCCGGTAAAAATGTACTGCAATGTGACGTCAAACGAGTTTTCCAAAGACTATAAAATTACGTGTCCAATATTTTTTGAAAATCAATCTGACGGACTGGTTAGACTTTTTTTGTTAACTACCTAATAAAATAAAACTTAGAAGCCGGTTCATTTGAATATTAAATTATGAAATGATCGAAAATAGAATGGACCACGCCTGCTCTCAAGTTTTGTTTAATTTAAAATGTGCTTGTTTTTTGCTTTTCAGTTTTTTCAGTCGGGTTTTTTAGTTTTATAACTACTCTTTTTTTAAAGGTCCTGATCCTCAATTTTAAAAACGAAACCCTCATTCTATTGTTTGGTATTTAAAAAAAATATCCTCTCAAAAAGGCTCTCGTTGGTTTAGTGGCCGCAAGTGCGACTGCTGTCTATGAGGACCTGGGTTCCATTTTTAGGTGGGGCATAGTGTTATTGGGTGTTCCATCAGGAAGTTCTCAGTATAAGCAGCCACGGAGTCTGCATTTGTGGCCGATTGACGGCAATAGAGGTTATCACATGGGAGTGAAACATACCTGACGAAATGTGGGTGTTCTAATGTGTACATCTCTGCTTAACCCTTCGGGGATTACAGGCGTGATGGTTTGTTATCTAATACTAATATAACCCCACCAGGTAACAGCAACAAACAACGCCTTCACATCAAAGTCCTCCCAAGTGCTGAACATAACGTTCGACCCAGCCAACGATGTCGATGACCTCGTGAACGCGAGCTTGAGGAAATTGAACTCTAGCGCCGTGCAATTAGACTGGCATCAGATCAGGAACGTCGATGGATACATTGTCAGGACCAGACTGCCACCGGAATATGCCGTGCGGGAACCTGTTACTACTAAAGCTAATAATATTACATGTAAGTGTTAATATTTTTTTTTTAACATTATTTTTTGGTGTTCGTTTATTAGGTCGCTTTTGTTGTTCTAAGCGTGTCGTGTCAAGTTTTGCCTGGATCTAAAAAATGGATAAGGGTGGAGGCCATTGCTCAACACAAAAAAGTTCAAATATCTTTGACCCAATATTCAGTTACACGTACTTCGCTCACTGATGAAGGTCGCCCTGAACCAGAGAATGACATACACTATCGACGTGGAATCTACTCGAACCCATCGCGTATCGTCGTCGTTGTACTTAATACACGAGTGGCTACTACTCGCGCGTGGCGTGGCTACTCGTGTATTTGTGGCATTTACTGTTCAATCTTCCAATTCAAAAGCAGAAATTAATTTAAATGTGATAGGAATGTATCATTACCAGTGATAGGAATAGGTAGTGCCTATTTGCCTAAACTTCGAAGAACAGAGACAAGAAACGGAGACTTCCTTAGGAGTAAATTTTTTCCGAGACATCTGTCCCGAAATTTCGAGACAACACATAAATACATTAAAAAAAAATGTTATTTGGAATAAGTAATTCGTCTATATTTACCTAAAGTTTGCGACTAGATATATCATAATAAAATAATAACATACACAGTCGTTACAACCATAAAATTTTCTGAATTTTATAGACAAACTTTAGATAAATATAGACGAATTACTTATTCCAAATAACACATTTTTTTAAATGTATTTAAGTGTTGTCTCGAAATTTCGAGACAGATGTGCCGGAAATAATTTAGTCCTAAGGAAGTCTCCGTTTCTTGTCTCCGTTCTTCGAAGTTTAGGCTAATAGGCACTACCTATTCCTATCACTGATCATTACCTATGTCTATATAAGCTTGATGTAATCAAACAATTCAAAACAACAACAAACACTCTCTTTCAGTAACCGACCTGCCTCCAGGCGCGCTAATATACATCGACATACGCGCCTTCAAGAATAACGTATACGGCGACCCATTCACAATCCCCATTCGAACTGAAGGTGTCAAGGGCGAGATCTTGAACTTCACCGCTATACTCTCCAAGGACAAGAAGACTACGGTCCAGGTGGTCTGGTGGCCGCCTAAAGACGAACAGTATAAGGGCAAAGAGTTGGAGTATGAGGTGCATTATACGAATATGATACATAGGAGGACTCACCCTGGGGAGATGTCTAATGGTGAGTTCATTTTGATCGTTAATTTTTTTATCTTTATTGGAACAAAAAGGTTTTGCAACGCAATTGTAAAGCAAGAAAATACTGTTAGAACAGGTTTTGATGATTGTTTGGGCTGCATACTGCTTACACGCTTTATTATAATGATTTGCGGACAGCAGTCTTCTGATCCAGACGGAGGTGGTTACTTTTAGTTTTACCTTGAACGAATGTCCATTCGAGTTTAAAACTAGGTATTTCGTTATTACGAAAACAGACAATATTTGATGAAGACCGTTCCAGCAGGGCTATTGCGTATCTTTTAAATGACAGTGGCTATCATATTGTCCATGGATTAACTGTCAAATTGGTTATGGTTTAGTACAAAATGGAACCATTTCACAGTTAATCAAAGCACACAGCCAAAGTGATAATCAATAAATCTGTCAACAGAGATACGCAATAGCCCTTCTGTTCATTATCATCCACCTGCCCTGATCCCAATTTATTTGCGGTCAGCGCAGCATATTTTCTTCTTCCATATTTTCTCCATAACTCGTCATCTCAGCAGTCAGCTCCTTTCTAGCAATATCATCCATCACACAGTCCATCCACCGTTTTTTTTGTCTTCTTCTACTCTTAGAGCCCTCGTCATTTTCCTACATAGAGCATTCTTGTTTAAACCTCGTGTGTGCCATTATAATTATATGAATCTTATGGAGCATGGCCAAATTCATGTAATTCCTAGTACCCGACTGCGGCGAAGCCCAATAGAAGTGTTAGTTCACTTATATATGTTAGCCAACTCTCCAAGATCCATGTAAATGAGGTTTTAAACTGTCAAACTAAAAAACATTAATAATAATAATAATTTTTATTGACAATAAATATGTATTTTTTTTTACAGTAACAGTGCTTAATCTAAACTAAAAGTACACAAAAGTATTTGCATTTGTGGCCGAACTAGGCAAAGCCTGTATTTCAGCCCTCAACGCCGATCCCCCTGAGTTACCAAATAAATTATATTAAATTTTATATCGCATTGTTCCATGCACAAATGTAACTTATTCAACTTTAAAAAATAGAAAGTACATTATTTTATTTCTTTTCTTTTCCACAGATACGAGGATTATAACAAAGAATACGAGCGTGGTAATAGAAGGCTTGCACGCGTGTGAGAGCTACGTGTTCACAGTGGGAATACACGGCGGACCGCTCGCTCAGTTCCAAGAGATCATCACTAGGGAGAATGACAAGTAAGTATCAGCTCATCCTCATCTAGTTAGCTGAAATACGTCCATTTCAGAATGAAGACCTCTCCGAAGTTTCAGAACAACAATCGCGACCGGTTCTGCGAGGCTGACAGACTTCTACCTAGCAATGATTACTGACGGTCTGCCACATATCCCCCTACGTTATACGTCATTAGGTTGAAAAGTACATAACGTTAAGTTACGCCTGTATTTCCATGAGCTTGTGCTTGTCCAATCCAATCAATGGATCCAAAAAATCCAAATTAAATGACTAAAATTAAGTTTCTTTTTTTATTTTAATCATGCAAACTGATTAGTTTGCAATATAAACTTAAGATTAAAGAACGATTGCATCTGGGATTTGTCCATAATGTTTGAATCCTATCGCCGTATTATAAATGACTCAAATTATGTTTAACAGAGCCCCGGTGAAGAACTTACGCGTTGAATATGACGAGACCAAAGCAGAGATGAAGATCTTATGGGACGCCAGCTGCGACGCACTGCGTAAACCGGCCACGTACTTGGTGAGTTCATTTTTTTTAATCGCATGAATAAACCCAGTTTGGTAAAATACACGAAAACTTGGAGGGTATTACTCGGAGATTCCTTACGTCGAAGGAAATCGAAATCAGAAATCAGAAATCGAATCAGAAATTAGGACTTCCGCATGAGAACCAAGATTACTGACGTAGCCCGAAAACTTGCCAGATTGAAGTAGCAATTATGATGATGATGAACCTATTTTTCATCAAATTTTGGGATAAAGATGAAAGAAAATCTTAAAAATAAGACACACATTTAATTAAAATTGAGTTCTTATTTAATCAAATATATATTTTTTATTTTAGCTGGACATAACAGAACAGACACAAAACAAGCAGAGTCACTACGAACTCGTGCCGTCGAAGGCGTCTAGTTACTCGCACGTGATCGTGAACGTACCGCTCGGTGGCAGGTACAACATCTGTGTTCATGTGAGTATGACGTTGCCTCCGTATTTGCACTACTAAACCACAGTGATCTTTATTTTCATAAGTGTAAGTTCGTAAGGTTGACACCAATGACAAGGCTATCAAAATAACAGTGGTCACATCTGTGAGAAAACGTTTTTTTATAAGCTTGAGACTATCAAGGCAGTCTTGATTATCAAAAGCATAGCATAACATCATCAGCCCATAATTATTTCTGCTAGGACATGCCTCCTCTCTACAACAGGGAATATAATCCATCACGCAGGCCCAGTGTAGTTTTGCAGATGCCACATACCTTAGAATTTTTGGTCAACGTTTTGTGAGTAGCAGGGATTAAAAACAATTATACAATATAATGCGCTTCCCTAGGTACAAACACATGACTTACCAATATTAACCCCTATGGTCGTCGTAATAAAAACTCGTCTTATTGTTAATTTAGTTAAGTTTCTCGTTAAGGTGGAAGCTCACATCTGGCCCGCGAAATTCTAATTTTCTTACGTTTTTGGCAATTTGCAGGCCAGTGCTTGGTTGTATGTTTATGAAAATTTGATTTGCGACTGTAAGACGTATGAAGTTACCGAATTATAACCATCAAAATTACTAACTACTAAAGAACGACGACTAAATTACTAAAGAATGACTTTTACATGCAAAAATCAATCTTGACATGAAAATGAACTTGGAGGGTTGTATTGATAATTTTGATGGTTATAATTCGGTAACTTCATACGTCTTACAGTCGCAAATCAAATTTTCATAAACATACAACCAAGCACTGGCCTGCAAATTGCCAAAAACGTAAGAAAATTAGAATTTCGCGGGCCAGATGTGAGCTTCCACCTTAAGTGAACTGTAATTTGAAATGTGTGATATCAGTGTATTTAAACCGAACCCGGGGCCGTTACTACTGGGTCGCCAATGCTTTCTACTTTAATCATGACATGGTACTAAAGCGTTTGCATCGTATCTCCAGGTGAACGTAGAAGACGCGGCAGTATCATGCACGCAGGTGCGCGGGCCCGGCCTGGCGCCGCCCGCCGCCGTGCTGGCGTGGCTCGCGCCTAACGGACACGTCATGGTCAGCTGGGACAGCGCCAAGCATAACAAGTGAGTACAACGTCACGTCTGTAATGTCCGTAGGGTAGCCAGAGGTGTAGTCGAACGAGCTTTTATGTATACAGGCAGAAATCTTTATAATAGGGGATCGGACTGAGTCAAAAAAATAGGATTCTGTTTAGTCCGTCAGTTAGATTATCGAAAAATATTGGAAACGTGTTTTTTGTTTTATCAAATTAATAAAAAATTACGAAGATAAAACTTGTCAAAGATCATAGAGTGGGCCTTGAAACGTCACTTGTTGGTACAAAATGTACTAGCATATGACGTCACACGAGTTTTCGAAGCACTGTATCGTCTTTATTTTTTGTTTGCGTGAAAAAAGAAAAAATATGTGGTTGATATTTTTTTGGAAATCTATATGACGGACTAATTAGTTTTTTTTGTCCGATCCTCTATTGCAATTGTTTTAATAAATGTGTTTCGCATTAAGCATCGCCTGATGCTCTAAATGTATCTGTATAATCTTAAAAGTAAATGGAAGTTAGCTGGCTGTTTACTTATTAGCTTGTTCGACTGTATCTAATGGTATGCCAACAGAAAAGAATAGCGGAGGAATAAGAAAAACATAATATCCACTTCCCTCCAGTTATGCTTATGTCCCATGCCTTTTGCTGAGTGAGTCGCTTTACGTTACAATAAAACTGGAAACTTATTTTGGGTATTACAGTACCCGACCGTTGACTCGACCAAACTTATAGACATGTTTTCTTCTTTGAGATAAGACCTATTTCGAAATAGTTTGCACTCTAAAATACGATGTTCATGAACACGTACTTTAGTTAATATTGTAGGTGAAAATCGCTTTTAAAAGCGCTGCATGTGACTACTCGACAAGATACAGGTAAGTGACAGCGTTTACGCTCTGCAAAACAGCTGCTTTTTCTTATACAATTCTATTGATCAAGAAAGATCTAGTCCTCGTCTTCCAACAAGAGTGATTTTATTTCAAACGCAACTTTCTTCCCTCAGGTACGAATACGAAGTAATAGTCTCGGAGAAAGAGATCCCGGAAGACCTGCTCCACCCTACCGAAGACATGAAGACAATGAGAGCGGAACAGTCACCATGCCTCATGCAGGCACCCGATGACATCACTGGCCCGTTATATGTAGGAGTGAGGATCGTGACGCCTGACGGGTACTTCAGTGACCTCAGCGAGGTGCATACCTTGAAGATGGAGGGTAAGTGGAAATATTTTTAGTCTTTTAGACCGACCTTCGGCCGCCTACGAAACCGTAGTTTCGTAACTGGTTTCGATGAAGGAATTATTTATACTTGCACGCAACTTGTTTTGCTTAAATTTTATATTTGACGCTCTAGACCTGATGTTTATCATACTGTAGGTTGTGCAAATCTATCTGCGCCTTCGAACTTTCAAAGGGAAATCATATTGTTTTGATTATTCGTGCAATCTAATGTTGTTTTTTGCTGTTAAGTATTACACGAAAGACCACCCGGACCCGGGACCACATGACTAATAATAGTATAGTCTTCCTTACACCTAATTCACAAAACATTTATTATCAGGTTCAGAAATAGAAGAGCCATCAGCTCTCCGAGCGATGTGGTGGGGCTGGGGCGGCGCCCTGCTGGTGTGCGTGGTGCTGGGCGGAGCCCTACTGCATGTAGCGCTGCGCCACAGGAGACTGGCGCGGTCCTTCCTAAGGTTCACTGCGCACACGCCGCGGTACGACAGCAGGAGGGGACAGGCCATTATTGGAGACCATGGTTAGTGCTTGTTTTTTACACGACGGCCCCAAAAAAAGAGTGTTATTAATTTATCGGGTAAAATGGGCCTAATTAAGCTGGGACGTAGGTTTAAAATTGCTGATTTAAAAGGCCCTAAGATGATGTACTGTTATACAATCGACTCAGGTAGCAGCGGTAGATAAGCGAATCCAGGTTTGAAAGCAACATCCGCCTTCAAAGCGACTGCTGCCTGAGCAAAACTCAACAGCTCTATTAGCTATTCTCTTGAATAATATTGTGAAATATTGATTGATTGCAACTTAAGTTAGCAATTTAAACTGATTTCAAAACTACTCTCGTAACTACATTAAATTACAATCACAAGTAGGAGAAAATCAGTTTTAAAAATTGCTTCGTGTATATTCTCTCAGCGTCCTACACTTGTGTCACTGAACCATTTGAGTGCAGGCTCGCAATAAAAATCAAAACTAAGTGAAAAATAATACTTTATTCAAACTAATGTCAAAAATGGTGCTTATATTATAATAACCTAATTATATTATTGCAGATGACGACGACGTGCCTCCCATCCACGGCTTCTCTGACGACGAGCCGCTCGTGATCGCGTGAGTTGCGCACGCGCAGACCAATGTGATGTAACCGTGATCTTGTCAAAAACATAGTATTTATTTTTTCATTAAAAAATAACCTCACACATTTTTAAGACAAATTATAGTCTACTTGTGGTTGTAAATTTTTAGTTAGTCACAATAGGCGAATTTATTTTTTATTTCCTTTTTTAATTTTTTTATTATTGTTATTAGAACTACAGTGACCACGTATTGAAGCATTGATTTTTGAATATTATTTTTTAATTGTAACTTCAAACGCCCCGAGTATTATTATGTTATTCAGAAACAATTTATAATTATTTAAGTTTTATGATTGTTGCGTTCATTTCTCTGACACTCGAACTTTAGCCGAATTAGTTGTCAATGATAAAAAAAAGTGTTACAGAAATGTTCACAACGCGACCGTCGGGCTGTAACTGTTAAGACTTGTTAAATTATGTTTATAATCTACGTAAAGACATAAGTTTTAAGTTTCCGGACATTACGGAATCGTTGTAGGTAACATGAACAATTCTCATTTAAATAAATAATTCGGCACCAAAGAATATAAGTACAACGTAAAGAGATATAAACATCTAGCTAAACTGTTGTTACATTATCATGGATCTCGACATTCCCAATGTGTTTGTGTAGTGTTTTTTTACTTTAGTTCCTATAGAACGTTTTAGTGCCGCGTCATCTTATTTGACCAGCCTCGTGAAATTGTTAAGTTATCGTTATATGGCTGGGTTCATATGTTATGTAAACTGTGAACATAAAAATAAATAAATGTTTAAAAGTCATATTACCTAATTTTATTATCTACCATATCACCTTCTATTTTTCACTATTCGAGAACTTTACTACTATCATGGATGGCATTAATGTATCAAAAAATGGAAGATAGAACATACCTCTATTCTTTACCAACCGTTCATGTCAGTAAGGGTCGACGCACATTTGATGGAAGATAATTATGTCGGGCTTGTAGTCGTTAGAACGATCGACGTAGTAACGCATCTTTCGATTATGTGTGTAAGGTTGAATGTTTTAGTTTATATTTGTTTATTCGGGCGTTACGCGAACTATGATGCGCAGCGTATCTTCCGTCGGATGTGTGTCTACCTTAACCCAAACCCTGCTACCTGTGCATGTTGCCACACACAAGCAAGGGCTATATTAACTACCGTCGCGAATCATACCACGTCACAATGATGACTGTCGTAAACACACCTCTAGAGCTAGTCGTTCAACACGCCGATAGCCCGCACCGCCCACTCGTGCACAGGCAGTAGTACCAGTGTGCTGTCTCGAGACACGGCCACCGCCACCGCAGCCTGACGACCGTGCATGTTGCAGATCAACGAACCTCCTATACCCGTCTGTGAAAATATTACAAGAATTGGTAAATAATTCATACACATGGTTTCTGAAAAGTCAAAAAAAATCAAGTTCGAAACATGCTCTCAAACAGTTACTTGATTACTGCTATAAGCCGACTGAAATAATTTCGCATTATTAGAGGTAAAGACGATTTTGTGAGCTAAACCTTTCTAATGTACGGTCTGCAACAGAAGTAGCTTACATTTCGAAATTTTAATTATTTGATGTATAGGACTCCTCTAGAAGATTATTCTTTAAAATATTCCTTACTCAATTTGTTAGTAACGATTATTATTTAACAAGTTTTTATAAGTAAACTGGCTTTGAAACTTTGTGTACTGTTGAGTAGGTAGTTCACTACGATACTTTGATGCTGACTGTTCATTCTGCATCCGGAGTTAAGTAGTAAGAAACGGGTACCTATTTATCCTGATTACAAGATGGGAAACAGCTATTTTCATCTAGCCATTGACAGCTGGGCCCATTGATTGACAGAACCTACGTTTAATCTTTTTCAATGCACTTCCTCGAAAACTGGCTCTTATAACACTACAATTAGGTTCAACATGCAATGTATTGAGCACGCGTGCGTTTTTCTTATTTTTCCACAACCAAGGGCGGAAAACTAAGTCCAAATCGATTAAATTAATAAAAAAATAAGTTTAAAAACTAAAACCCGACTACAAACCGCGGTCTTAAAAGTAGAAAACAAGAAAATAATTTTTGTCTGATATTCATAATATTGAATTTGTTTAAGTCAGTCTAGTCTAGTAGAGGACCGCCGTAGTCTCTTACCACTGATTCCTGATGCTCCTTCATGGCGTTTTCATTGATAAAGAAGTCAGCTGCTGTTGCCGTTAGCAAGGTGGCGCCCCGCTACTGGGCTCCTATTTCTGTCTGCAAGATCTAAAGGAACCTCGGAAAGGAACTAACCAAACCTCGCGGTGGCCCTGTCTAGGGTTAGGGTTTCTGTCTGGTATTTGGTATTTCAAATGTCGGTGTATCAAACTTAGGTGTAATAACTGTTGATATTTTAAACATTATATATTTAGTTGAATCAGTTTTTAAAGTTAAGTAATTCGTAGGTAGGCGTTAGTTGCTTAGGTGTTTAAAAACATTACATATTTAGATTTTAGGGATTTTAAACGTACTCAGGTTATTTTACGTTAATTCTTTTAATTTCAGATATTGCAAAACGTACCCTTATTTAGTACTAAAACATTTGGAACAATACACATTATGTAAAACAATACTTAGGACATAATTATGACTTGTACTAATAGGTCATGTAAAATTAGGAGATTCAATTATTATAGTACTCGAGACAATACTTTTAGAACTAAAGAAAATTTATGACAAATGATGAAAAACGTCGGTGTAGCTAGACTACTATAAAAAACATCAAAATGGCTACAGCTTTTATTGCCAACAAACACAATAAAACAGTTAGTTATCCACTTACCACAGTACTACGCGCTTGGACAGAGGCGCACAATGCGTCTTTCGGTACGTTGACTCCGTTGAGCGACAGCCGTCCGTTGCACGAGTGGAGTGAAGCTCGCTGCCATCGGGACTTCGGACGCATGGCTACAATTGTTGTTAAAATACACACGTTTGGGTACATTGTGGATGGTATAGAATGTTCATTCTGATGCACTAATACTCTCTAAGTCTTTAATATTGTAACATAACGCCTCAATATATCTGCTTAGCCGTGTCCCAAATATTTTGGAGTGACTCCTGAATCTTACATAGAGTGGGTGGGTGCCTCTGATCTCCACAACCTACGTACTGCGGGTCTAAAATGGCCGCTTTATCAGAATCCACGCAGAATCTTAGTATGAATCACGTAAAAAATTCAAATTCTTAAAATAGACTGTGTGTCTATAAATATAAAGTCCATTTTAAGAATGTTAAATTTTTAACATGATTAATATTACGATTCTGCTAAAGCGGCCATTTTAGACACCCAGATACTCATTATGATACCATTTGGTAAGACTAGATGTCAGACTTTCCATTGCCATTGACAACCTGCCTGTAAGGACTGCCGAAGATCTTGAAATGACAGCATGAAGTTTTATAGTCACGAACACGGTGTGCCATACGCACCTCCACATAATTATGTTTTGTGCTATCAGTCGACTACGTACGAGTATAGTTGAGACGATGTCGTATTAGACGTACCGTGTAGGTAGGTAGTACAGCAGGTACAGTCAGCGTCAGAAGTAGATTAATACTACTCAAAGTTACAAAACAGGTTTTTTATAAAAACTTGTAACATTGAAAATAATAGCTGGAATCCTGTACATCAAATAATTGCAATTCAGAAATGTTAAGCTACTTCTGTTGCTGACCGTACGACTCGCGTTAATTAAACTTAGAAGTCTTACATTAAATACCTACCTTGATCAAATCCGCCCCATCCAATGAACATGCATTCATCTCCCAACTGAGGGTCAGCGAGACAAACTGGCAGCAAGTTTGGTCCAAGTCTGAAGGGTCGCTTCCAGTGCTACAAAAGAGATAAGTTTAGTTTCTGTAAGCATGAGCTATGGCAGCGATAACTAAAATACCCTTGACGAAAGATACCTCTTTCACTCACCATTCTGATATTTTTATTGTTCTGGGCCATACCATGGAGCCTTCTGGTTACGGAGATATTGGAAGTCAAGCTTCCAATTTTTTTTAGTACAAGTTAATACATCTATCAGCAATATGTTCTGAGTTCATTACATTGAAAAAAAAAACATGATTTTTCACCTCAAAAAAGAAAAAGCCATGTAATAACTAAGTCTGTGACTTACTAATATAGCGAGGTTGTTGTGAAGCCCACCGTGTTTGTACTGTGGATGTAAGCGGTAGGATATGACGCGAGTTCTTGAACGCGACCTTTCGTTGAGGTTCCAAAGTCCAGCGATCACTGTGATGTCGCCTGGGGAACTCCTAGTGGTGAGATAGCAAGGTTCAGTTAGGATAAAAGGAATGTTACCCGACTAAAAAAATATGATTCTGTCTAGTTTGTCTCTTACATTATCTAAAAATATTGGATACGTGTTTTTTGTTTTATCAGATTAATAAAAATGACGAAAATAAAACGTGTCAAAGATCATGAGTGGTGCTTAAGACGCCACTTTGCTGATAAAATATGTCCCAAATTGAAGTCACACGACTTTTCTAAGCACTGTATCGTCTTAAATTTTCTTTACGTGAAAAAAAAAAATATGTGTTCAATATTTTTTGGAAATCTATCTGACGAACTAATTTTTTTTTGTCGTTCTTCCTATTATGATCGCTGTGTAATATTAACTATGTATGATGGCTTGTTGGGTATAATTATGTATAGGTAGGTAGGTACGTAAACTCCATTTCATAACTAGGCACTTGACAAGCTTATAATTACGTTACGACCAAAATAGGAGTATTATTCCTAATAATTTAATGTGACACCTACTTATTTTAGTTAGTCATAAGGTCAAAGTCCCTGCACAAATACCTGAAGGACATGCATTATCAACTTAGTAATAATTAATTTTAATTTAAAATGTGACTCAAATGATCCTTCTGAAAATATTGCACACGACTTTGAACGCATTAGTAAGGCTGATTGATTGAACAGAATTGATCTGATGCATTTAGCCTTTGAATTTAAGTTGCCCTAAGTTCCTAATAGATTTAGTCAGACTCAGGTAGTATCTTTCACGAGAAGATTTATGCAACATAATTTATCGCGGGCTTGACTTCTTTCCGCACATTCTTCAATCAAATGGGAGAAGTGGTCAAATTACCTATGAACACAATCTGCAGCTGTTATAGCTGCTCTGGGATGAATGAGAGTTGCATAGCACTGTACAGTGTTTATTTTGTGAGTTGGAACCACCAGTGCTAACCATGGATGTGACCCGTTTTCCGTGTCGCCTATCTGTTTACCTGTAACAATAAAATAATTTTAACTGAAACTAATGTAAACCATATAATACAGAACGTCAGAATCTATATTAAATACTGATTTATTTATTAGAGTTAGCTAACAATAAAAAAATCAGAAGTCCATTTAATCAAACAAACGAATATCACATTTTACCTCACGCAATGGTAGGAAGTAGGTTAGGTATTGCTAATACTTTAAATATAATATGATACAAAAATCACCTTTGTTTTTTAAACCAGCAGTTTTTATTGTCTTTCCGCACTCTTTAAATATCTGGCGATCTTCAAAATCGCCGTCATCTGAGCTAGCATCAAAAGATCCGTCCACTAATGATTCCTTGCTATCGTCGTCGGTTAAGCTTTCTGTGGTTGTGGTTCTTGCTATTAAAGATGGCAGCTTACTTTTATTTCTCATCAAATTAATGAGTTTAAAGTCTTGTAAAACATTAAAGTCTGGATGGGAATGGTAGCTGATGGTTTGACTCTCGACATCATAGTTAGATTCGTCTGATACTGTAGATAATTTTATTGGTTTACCTCGTGGTTTTGATTTTTTATTACTCCCTGAAATAAAATAAACCACAGTGAGATACTAAAATCTAGATCCCGAAATGAAAACACAGCATTTGTGTGTTGGTATAGTTTAGAAAAATACCTGCTCTAGGATCGATAGTAGAATACCCAAAAGTGCCACTGTCATTGTCTTCATAATCATCGTCTACGCCGTACCCAGAGCCTTTATTTTTGTTAAAAAAATCAGGGGGACTTTGTCCATGGTCAGAGTACAGTCCAGTAAGGCCCGGTTTCGGAATTTCGACTTCATAGTCTTGAACATAATCATCTGAGGTATAGTCGAATCTTGTGTTTGATTCTTGTTTTTGCTTGTTTGTTGTGTGCTTAACATTTTTGACGTTCCAATAAGGATCGTCATAATCATAATCTGGTGTAGCGATCTTTGTCTGTGTTGCTGGCTTGGATTTGTGGCTTGGATGTACATTTTGACGTTGTAATAAAACGTCCCTTTGCTTTTGGGCAATATTGTCCTTGTTCGATCTTTTAGGACGTTTAATTTTTCTTTTGGTATCAGGAAAATATATTTTTGCTTCCTCTTCTTTCTTATTTTCTAAAGGTAGCACGCAGCATATTTTGTAGCGATCTGTGTTTATTTTCCTTACATCTCTGTTATAAAATAAATCTAAATTAATACTTTATTTATCCACAAGTTATCAGCACCTGATAGTCTATTAATAAAAAATAAACATAATAATTATGAACTTACTTGACATCCAAAACGAGTCCATTGTTTCTATTGCATTCAGTTTTCTTCATAAAAGTGCAAATATTTTCTGACTGTTTTTCTTTGTAATTTATATTAAACGAAACTTTGTCATTATACGAAATTGTACTGTTACGAAGGTGTTCTGTACTATTTGCAATTTCAGTTGTAGGTATGGCAGTCGTAGTAGTGTTAACTAAGTGTTCCCATGCAAAAGTTTTATTTTCAGGAAACTTGAATATGAATTTATCACCTGTTTCTGGAGAATCAGTTCGTTCTTCTTCAGATTGTAGCTCTAGAATACTGTTATTGATTAGGTGACCATTATAAACTTTCTTGTCTTCTTCGGGCCATATAAAATTTCGATCACCTATTTCTTCATAATTTTTATCCACATCAAATTTATCCTCACTAATACTTTCTGAAGGTTTCAGAACGCTGTCGTTACCATTAGGAATTTTCTTGTCTTCTTCAGGCCATTTAAAATCACGGTCACCACTTTTGTCACTCGGTTTATTCACATTAACTTTACTTACATTTGTACTTTCAGGAGATTTCACAACACCGTTAATGATGGAAGTATCATCTCTAAACAAAATTTTAGTACTTTCATCTGTATCAAACTCAGTCAAATTTTCAAATTTCGGAGATGGCGCTGTAACACCTTGGATGTTGGCTAATTTATCGTTTAGCCACCAGAATGAACCATCAACTTGAGCAAACGTGAATTTAATAAGAGTAATATAAATTAGTGATTGCGAGAACATGGTTTATTGTGCGTATGCTCGTTAGGTAGAATTTAGTTCAAATGCAGGATGTTGCAGCGGTTACAATATTGTCGCGTGATTTAAATATAATGCACTGGTCTATTATGCGGCGTCAATTATGTTATTCGCGATCAATGCGCTAAGTACCCGCGGACGTCCTGTGACTGTAGATCTATGTCGAGCACTGAACTAACCAGCTTTTGTTCCGATTGATATAGTTAAAATTAATACAGGGCTTTCGCAACGGTAAGGCAGAATGAGACTCTAATTATTCCATCCTTCTCAGATTCGATTCCCTCACAGGGTGGACGGCAATCACCATAACCACTACTTATTACTGAATGGCGTTTCAATTCAATAGCTTAAAGGTAGAAAATAAACAAATACGAGTATTCCATAAAAATCCAGGACCATCAGCACCTAATCTTAGGAGGTAGGTAGGTACTTTCTGCTCCAAGACAATTTGATGAAAAACAATTAAGACCCTGGCCGATTTAGGTATGCACAGCACTTCCAATAAAATATGTAGAGCCTATAGAATGAAGAAAATTAGGCCTACTTTGAAATAATTATATTAGATGAAGCCATCACAAATTAAAGTGAACATTCTAATAGAGATATTTTGCCATTAAAATTATTTTTTCACAAGCTCATCCCAGAGTAATTATAATTGGGAGCCAATTAGAGTTTGATAAACTAATATATGGAAGCAACTAGAGTAGAGAATTACGTAGAACTTGGTTTAAATATCCTACGAAAAGTGAAAGAGAAGTTGATACTGAGCTATCGAAGGCACAGACACAAACACACAGTTCGATCTTCAATAACATTTATATATTGAGTAAGTACCTACGTCATGATATTCCTGAAGCCCTACGTTTGATTTTCAGTATAAAAAGTGATCCGGGTTTTCTATCAGGAATATCTCAGTAACAGTCACGGAGTCTGGATGTTCCCGGCTGAAGCCCATAGGCTGGCCACATCTACACTAATATCTAATAATAATATTATAAAGAGGAAAGATTTGTTTGTAGCGAATAGGCTCCGAAACTACAGGACCGATTTGAAAAATACTTTCACCGTTGGGAAGCTACACTATCCCCTGGATACATAGGCTACTTTTTATCCCTGTAACGGGAACTACGCGGGTGAAACCGCGTGACGTCTGCTAGTATTCCATAATTACGAGGACTTAAACATAGCTGGCGCAATGTGTAGTCACTATTAGGTACACCTTTATGAAACCCTTTGTAGATCACAGGCGTGTGGTTTTGAGTGTAGTTAGTTAATTATGCTTAGTGTTTAATACTGTTTATTTTTTTAATTACTAAGGTTTTGTATTAGAGTAAAACATGAATTAATTAGGTTAGTCGTTGGTTACCTAGTTGTTTAAATTTAAATAATTAATTCAAAAATCCTTTTTGAGTGGAATTTGCGTAAGTTAATAAATGAGAACAAGATAATTGTGACCCTGACATGGATTTCAGTAGTAAACAATCTGTGAGTCAGTTAGTCAGTCTGGAGTTATCAGGATATTATTATTACCTACTAAGTTGAATTCTAAGATAAAATTAAATATTATTACCCAAGTGTAGCATCTAGATGTTTTAATGTTGACTTCAATACTTTTATTTCTATACAACTTCATAAAGGGAGGAGGTTCTATAATCGACTGTAGGTAATTTATTTTTTGTTTGTACTTATGTCATTGAGAGCAGCGGTGGCCCAGTGGTAGGTTGTGGGTTCGAACCCAGGCAGGCACATTTCATTTGTGTAATTTATTTCATCACCGCTGCTCTCAAAAACGGTGAAGGAAATCATCGTGAGGAAACCGGCATGTCTTAGAACCAAAAAAATCGAAGACATGTGACATCTACCAATCCGCACTGGGCCCGCGTGGTAGATTATAGCCCATTCCCTCTCAAAGAAAAGAGGCCTGTGTCCCAGCAGTGGGAACATTAATAGGCTGTTGATGATGATGATGATGATGTACCTATGTTACCTCATAACTCCGTCATTTCTTAACCGATTTGAAAAATTATTTCTTTACCAAAGACATTACGGGACAAGACGAAGATAATTGTAATCCAATTGTTAAGTATTAGTAACAAACCGCTCTGTCCTGTGTCATCACCATCAGTCGTCAATGTTGTCAGGCTTTCGTGTGCCTAAATTGAAAATATTTGGGTTTAAAATGTTTGTACGAAAATCAATCCCAAATTCCGCTCTATAAATCTTTTTCAAGTGGGTAAACTGACCTTTTTGTTGGCGCTCTTCGTAAAACCTGAATGTTATATTCAAAAACATTTTAATTCATGCAGTCTTTTGACGTTCAACAAAATCTGCAGCTGTAAACACCACTAGGGACAGAAACTCTCAAAACCGTTGTTCGATAAATTTTTCCGTGTGTACCGTATTCGATGACAAATTAGTTTACGTCGAAGCGTCTCCCCTAGCAACTTCCTCAAACTCTTGATAAGAGTTACTCTAAAAACTTCGTGCAGTTGCCAAATTGATTTCGATCGAAACTAGAAACTTAGTGCTGCCAACCGATAACTTAGTTTGTAGCGAACTAACGGGAATTTGTTTTCTAGTATTCATTAAACTTTTGCAGCTGTTATCCGTTCCGAAGCTATTGCGATGTGGAGTGGAAAGGATGCTGGAGTAAGTAATGAAAATATCTCTCTCCATTATATTGTCTTTCATTGTTTAAGAGTTGAAAATCTATTGAGACTTGGTAAGTCTATTGACTCGACGAAGTTATGAACTGATAAATATTGTTTTCTCTTAAGTTTTAATACGAAAGATTCCCGGAATATGATTGGACAATTTCGTGTAGTTTGTCGAAAGTGTTTTCTTGTCGAAATAGACGGACAATTTAACAGATTAGATAATTAAGAGTATTGGGCTTAGAAAGATTCAGAATATGGTGTACCGTGACAATTGATGAATGATTCTGGTTTGTGCAGAGCTACAGGGTATTTTTACATCCGATTTATCTCTGGGTCTTTTATGTTGATAATTTCCTACAAAGTTTCACTATATATCTCAATTTACTACATCTCGGAACCCAGTGAGTCATTTTATTAACACTATACACATAGGTAACGTATCATTAGAAGTGCATTTTGTACAGCAAAAATAAACTTTCTCACGCCAATTTCACGAGATTTACAAAGGGAATAGAACAAGAAACTATTGATAACTTGTTTATGTACGTAAAGGTCGACGTTTACGTGTCAGCATTGGACGGCGTCACCTTATCGGCCTGACGTCAACGAGGCATTAACTCACCGTAAGCATGTTCATACGTAATCATATATGGGTTAGGAAATTGCATGACAGCTAGTCACATCCCCCCCGATCATATGTATTACGTTCCAGAAATCCGCAGAACAGTGGCAAGCTCTAATGAAGGACCTGAATACCAATAATTTACATCGAGCGACTGCCTACCTATCTTCCACAATAATCCGCAACCCAGTTAGTATGTACTAGGTAATGGGGCAAGCCCGCCACACAATAAGCAAGCCACTGTAACTCCTGTAAGCCAGAATCAACAGTGGCGACCACAAGAAAAGCGCCGAGACAATGAAGCCCGACAAGTCCCAGAGAAACGATTTAATTGTCTTGGATCCCGCAACGAACTTAGTCAGAAAATATCGAATAGCGGAGGAGTAGGAAAAAACATAATTTCCACTTCCCTCCATATCAGCAGGAGACAGAACAGAACAAGCCCAAAGGGCACACAGGGACGGGGACGTACTAGATAATATTATAGCCTTATGTAAGACTGGTATAGTCTACTACTACCTGCTACGCCTATCAAAGGTCTACAAATTTTAATGACAGCTAGGACCAACGGCATAATGTACTTTCTAAGGCACGGAAGAAATTCGATATATAATGGGTGGTTACCCATCCAGCGACCAACCTAGGGAAGCGTGGCAGTTATTTCCTAGTTTTAAGAATTGAAATGAATTCACTTTCAAACACAAAGTTGTCTATTAAAACACCAAAGTCAATCTAATACAACACAAAAGTAATCTAATACAATAGAAAAGTAATGAGTTAACGTTACAAAATTAATAAAGTGAACAGAATGACAAAATAACAGAATCAAAGGGTAGGGTAAATAGTTAGTATGTGCGTGCGCCGGATTCGGGAATGAGCCCGTTTAGTCTAGGAGACTGTCTTCTGCTTAACCGGGCAAATCCCTGCGGATGCCTTGAGTTGAAGGCCTCCAGCCAGAGGTACGCTACACGTGGGCTTCTAAAGGAAAGAAAGAAAGAAAAAGTATTTATTGGTTTTACACAGGACAAAACAAAGTGACAAAAAAACTAAAATTAAAAGCTTAAAACATAAGAGAAACACTTAAAATAAGGACATACTTGTCTATAGGCTTGATCACATGTTCCGGGCTTTCGGGAGAGGTATAGGTTGGAGACGCAGGGGTGTAGGTTTGAGACGCAGCTAGCACTAGTTTTTCTACTTGAGAGTTGATCTTTATTGTGCACTGAAGTAAGATTCGTGAGGAAAACGCGGCAACAGTTCTTTGTTTGTACAATTAGAATGCATAGCTCGCTCTCTCGATTTACTTTGGAAATTGCAATAGCTGGTTTTTTCAAGCGTTTCCTGAATCGACGCGTACTTTTATTGAATAACAAGCAGTGGTTTCTTGCCTTTTTTCCGGGGAAACTAGTGTTTTTTAGAGTAACTAGTTTTTTTTTCCTTTAGAGTAAAATAATTGAGTATATGCGAATATCTACTTGTTTAAAATAGATTTAATACACTACCATTAGAAGTTAGTATCTACGATTACCTATGATTCAATGACATACAGCGGGTCCTCTGTCTAACTCTTCGGGTATTACCAGACGTGATGCTATGTACGTACCATCACGCCTGTAATACATAAGGGTACGACAATGATGCTGGTATTCATACTTATACCAGGATCTCTTACCTTACCCTTATCCCAATTCATTTGAGGTCGGTGCACGGTCTTCCACTTTTTCTATCACTCGTCATCTCATAACACACCTCCTTTCTTGCCATATCATACCAACATGTACTTTATGTCATGCTCGTGAACGGGTGCTGTCAGTTGTGACAAGTCACCTCTTAGCTGCCACGGCTAGTTTGAATTATTATTTTATTTTTGAATCGTCGTTTTTGTCTTTACTATGGACATTTATCGTGCTACATCGTTCTCACATTTATCACACCACCTCAATATGAATGATGTAACCAAAGTTTTGCAACAATGTTATGTTTTAAAAGAGTGTCCATGGAGTTTCTTGTTCGTCTTCTCACGAGATCAACGCTTTGGAATCGGCAACTACAGTACACTCACAGTTATTATGCCTTGTGACTGTAGCTTAGTTTCTTAAAATTTAGTATTTGTTCGACTCTTCAAAAGTCCCTGTAACTTGCCTACATGAAATTTAATGTTTTTGATTCTGATTTTGAAGTACACTATCTCAATAGGGGATCGGACTGAGTCAAAAAACAATGATTCTAATTAGTCCGTCAGTTAGATTATCGAAAAATATTGGATACGTGTTTTTTGTTTTACCTATCAAAATAATCAAAATTTACGAAGATAAGATGTGGTTGTGACGTCATTTGTAGGTAAAAAATGTACTATCATATGTCGTGAACTCTTCTTTTTTTGTTTATGTGTAAAATGAAAAAATACGTGTCCAATATTTTTTGGAAATCTATCTGACGGACTAATTAGTTTTTTTTTGTCTGATCCCCTATTTCGCTATTTGTCCACAATCGTGATCTGAGCAAACTCAAAAATGCGAATGAAATCTACAAAACGGAAGCAATGTCTCCAATGGTTCTCGAATCCGTTCCGTTCGACCGGGGAGATTTGTGCTTGCGTCGTGAGAGCATTCCGAGGAAATAGTCGCCTTCCACGGTGCAGGCAGTGCTCAATGCTTTACGGAATACGGACGTAGAACAGGAATTGTGTAGAGAGAAGAAATCAATTCGGAATTTTGAAATTGTCGAATATCTAGGTAGGTACTCTAAAAATCTGTCAATATTTGGGTTTCGATTTTGAAACTACTGCATCTTAGTCTCGATTCTCCAAAGAGATGGCAGGTTCTATGGAACACGTGAATTCCCTAATGTTATACTAACAGTATTATACTATAGTTTGACTTGCATTCTAAATATAAATCTACTATCTGGAAGTTTCTAATGGAAAAACCAAATCATATCATTATTTACTTTGGAAGCGTGCGAATATCGAATGGGAAAACATTTTAGTTTACCTGGATCGGACACAACAATTGTGCTTTCAAGCACTGTTTCAATGCGGTACTCCCTTCTATATTAGTACTCCTACTATAGTTGCTACCAGTTAAGAAGTCAATAGCGGTCATTGATCCACTACATTTATTAAAGTTATTAACTTTGAAATTCAAAAATAAGCCTGTTTATGTCTTGAATCGTCATCTATCGTGATCTTTAACATTTTTCTAATGAAAAACGATACGTGGTTCATTTGTTTTGGTTCGTACGAAGAGATATTAGGGAAAGGGCATTGACCGCTATTGGCATCTTAACTGGCAGTAGATCTTGGTTCAATTTACTCTAACCTAAATATCTATAAATTCATTAGCTTCTTTACACAACGTATAATCACTTAACCTCAACTCAGCCGCAGACCACAAGTCGAGAAAGCCCTATGTTGATAGTGCTGATAGGTACATAATATCTAGGTAGGCACATAAAGGCTCCTAGGTTGTCACCGACACTGACATTTACTCGACCTTGAAGTTCCTAAAAAGTCTCACAAAATATTCGTCGTGACAAGCTCGTCGAAGCGCGTCTAGGGACCCATATTTTTCGCTAGAAGGTCACATTTCTTATTGCTTTGCCAACCAGTTTTTTACGTATTTCTCAGGCTATGTGTGTAACATGAATAAATTTAAAAACGAATTTTCATAAAACTCGGGGAAATAAGGCTTGAAAACATATGAGAAGAAATGTAGACGAAGATGTATTATTGCTCTGGGAAAACCATAGGATTGGTCTCACGAGTATTACAGAAAAAAACACAATCTCGGCATACCGAGATCTCGTAACAATTTTGTGAGATAGATTGCGCACCGAAAATGATCTCATAAGATTTTCAAGATAGCATAGACTTACTCTCTAGGCATGCAGAAGCGATCGATATAATTTCTTATTTGCCTCGTGGTTTTCCGACGACTACTAAAGCGCAGTCGGCTGAAACAGCGGTACTTCAACCACCTACGGTAATTATACTACGAGTCTGAATTTTTTTTTAAACGTTGCCCCGCAGAAGAAGTTCTCCTGTATCGTGGGTGCGTTTACAAACATTTAAACTCACATACACAAACACACCCAGACCCGAAACAACTATCTGTAGGTATCTGTAGGCCATTCAAATATTTGTTCCGTGCGGGGATCGAACCCGCAACACGCAGCGCAGCAGTTCAATCACTTAGCCACTCCGTCAACCGTGTCGTCAAAAATAAGAATTACTTATTTGATAAAAATAAAAGTAATCCGATTAAACAGATTCGGATTCAATATATCATTAATCATCAATTATTTTTTAAATATTTACTAGTACAGATGTATTTTCAGACTTTTGTCGATTGGTTGACTTTTTTTTTGTACGGAGTTAACAAAAACATTCTCAAAGGTTCAATTAAAACCGTCGGACTGTCTATTAATGCACAGCTCATAGCTTTTTAATAAGAATAAGCACAGCAACAGTACAATCACTTACCAACTAGAAAAATTCTATTTCTTCTCTCCATCATTAGGTTACAAAAGAACTCGACTACATGATGGTACTGTCCAATTCGAACTACTCCAACTCATCAACTTTCTATAAACCATCATTGTATTTTCCCTATAAAATGTTCTAGTGCAAAATTGACGACATTTTAACATCATTATGATACAAATGGGTGGACCGTGAACGGATATTTTACAAAGCCTTTTATTTTCATGATTAATTATACATACGTCATCAGCGAACATGTTTATAATAGCTCCTTTGTTCCAATTATGATGTTCACTGGGTTTCGTACATTACGTAGAATATTGGCAGCTTTAAGCATAAATGAATAGAATTTTAATTAATACGCAATATAATAGAATTGTGAGGAACAATAAAGTGGTGAGATTGTTAAACTTCACAAATATTGTGTAATCATTGCTACAAAAAACAAAAGTGAAAAATGCCATGGAATTTGGCAGAAATGAGTATGACACTTTTCACGTGGTACACTTTTTATTTACACCGTCAAAACCGGGTATTCATATTCAACGGCCGGATGTAAATAAAACTATACGACTACTTACACGTGATATCACTTGCATATTTCACAACTGTGCTATTCAAATTCACTGCAGGCAATACATCCCTGAAATAAACATAAAAATATGCTTATGCACTGTTTGACTTCAGTTCAACATAGTCAACCAAATACATCACAAGCAATGTTGAGTTTTAAAGTTTCCACATCAAAGTTTGGTTTTGTTTGCAAAAATTCTTTGTTCAAGCTTTCGCTAAATCCCTTTCGGATGTGTAGTAAAATCATGGCCCCGAAAATAGCGGATGAATAAAAAATATGAGGGACGGTGCACTAAATAAATGGTATCTTTTCATTCTGGTTTTTATTTTAGTTCAAACTAGCAGTTCATGAATGAATAAGTTGACTTATTTTTTTGCTCGTTATTCTAGTAGTTTTTTTTACAAGTAGATGAAGTTTATGTTTTGCGGTTTTGACTTATTCAGTTGGAATTCTTATACATAAAAAAAAACTGGGCAAGTGCGTCGGACTTGAAGGGTTCCGTACCAACATAGAAGGGAAGCCCCCTTTAATTCGTGTTATTTCTTGTTAAAGTGTGAACAGACAAAACATATTATGTGATAAGTTTGTTTTTCTAGTGTTTGTATGAATGTCAAAGTTATATATGCGGTTTTTTAAATGTTGTACATATCTCAAAACTATTTACACCGTTCAAACCAATTTTGGTAGAAAGTTTTCATTAAGATCTACAGCATATATTTTGTTTAGATTTTTCACTCTCTTAGTTTAAAAGTTAGAGGCACACACACACACATTTTACGAATTCAGAAGTATCTATCTTTCAAACGATTGACTATGAGAAAAAATAGGTTTTGGAACTTCAACATTGAAAGGTAGATACCCACACGAATAGTTTTGACGAAAAAAGTTTATTTTTAGTTCCATGTATCCTTAATCTTTGTTTTTTTTATAAAAATCGTGATTCAGTTCACAAAATACATCTACCTACCAAGCTTCAACTGTGTAGTCTTAATAGTTTTCGAATAAAAGGCCTTTGACATACGGACGGACAGACATGACGAATTTATAAGCGTTCCGTTTTTTACCATTCGGCTACTGAACCCCAAAAAGAAGTGCTTTCTCTGTACGTAAGAGTCCTTTACTCTGCAGTGGGAAAGTAATAAAATGGTATTAATATTAAAATACAAAGTGTTTGTTTGTAACACGTAAAAAACGTCTGTGTTTTTTATAAATAAGCGAGTACATGATAAATAAGCACCATTTAGAGAATTATGGTTTTATTAATTTAAAAGTTATACAGAGCTATTGCAGAGAATAATGTCAATAATATCTGTATAAAAAAACATAAACAAAACAAAGGTGTATTACATCACAATCTGTGACTTGTAGACTGAGGGTGTTAGTTGATCATAAGCAGATTCAATTTAATTACCTATTAAATGTTGAATTTTGTCTGGTTAAGTTGACACCAACACAGCTAAACGATAAGCTTAATTTTGTTTTTTAATTGCTGTTGCCCGCGTCCTTCGGTTGCGAGTTTTTTTTATAAACTAAGACTAGCCTAAATTAAACCTTATAACATCAGCTATCTGACATTAAAAGTCCGTCAAAATCAGTGCAGCCTTTATGAAGATTAGCCGGAACAAACAGACAAACACGCAAAAACAAAAAAATAAATGTGTTTTTGTTATTTAGATTCAGTAAAAATTTTGTTTTTTTATATAACAAACTTATAGGTACTTTATTTATGTATAGATTTCATGCAGGGATTTGGTGCCGCTGTTTTCACAGCCCCGTCATAGTTTGTGAAGCGGCAAAGGGACTGTTACATCGAGTGCGGTTTGCCTCCACCCTATTTACTCGTAGAATTCAGCGGCGATGGGAAGGTCCAAAGAAAAATCTACATTTTTAATACCATCCGCGTCTTCAACGAGAAATGTTACACTCATAATCTCAATTCAAGTGGCTACAGATGCTGTTAAAGTCTAATTTTTGTCCAAGTTTGGGGAAAATGTTATTTATTTTGCTTTTGAGTTTATAATGGGGCGTTTGTCATTTTGGGAAAGGGAGAGTGTACTTCCTTAGCGTTGCCTTTGTGGGGTCTATATTGTTAATTATAAAGGTTGTTAATAAAGTCACCTGCAACCATTATGGGAACGACTCTCTTAACTATATTAAACAACTTTCCTATCAGAATTAATTTTTAAAAGTCAAGTTTGAAAAGTGTTTTTTTTTAAATTTACTAATCATGTTTCGTTCGCGAATCATAGGAAGCAAAGAATGAAAATCAATGGAAGTAGGCATGAACGAGCGAAGTGAGCTCAAATTTTAAAACTGCCTTGGACAGGTTAGGATTGTTTACATTTTTCATATAGGAGTTACACGGACGACTTTTACGCAAATATAAGATTCAAATGCCCCTCCTGGCCCGCCCGTGTTATCCAGTACTAGTAACTGGTCTATGACGTCAATGACATTCGCTCAATGTGCAATATTGGTATTCAACTTCATCCAGTTAAAAAGCTGAAAGCGAACCCAATAATGTTGAGAGAGAATCAAAATTAAAGTAATTTAAAATTAATTTTTATTTACTTTAGTTTACTTTACTTAGCTGCTAGCTAAATAAAGTAAAGTAAAGTAAATTTAATTCATACAATCCAAAAAAATGCAGACAAGGTCGACCTGTAAATTGTAAAAATGTACCAACATTTTTAAACACGAGCTAGGTCATGTAGTTTTCAGTCACACGTGGCAACACAGAATAAGCTCTTCTCTTTATTCAGCGCAGTAATTAATTAAGTCTAAAGAGCGCGCTGTTTCTGATGGCGAGTGATAAGCACAAAGAAACTACTGGCCCGTGTAGGGTAACCTTCCATTATGTTTTAAATTACGTATCTGTTTTCTGCTGTAAGGATTGTGTAACTTCAGTTGTACTAGTAGGAAATTGGAAATCACTAAAAAAAAACCTACAATTTAAAAAAAAATATGTCAGAAAGTGTTAATGTAACATTTTTCCATGCTAAGGTTTTTTTCAATAACTCCAGAAAATTTTAGGTAAGTAGTAAACGTTTTTTTTCTTCAAGATAATAAATAACTATTATTCAGCATCATCCGGTTAGACTGGAACTTGGGAGCCGACTCCAACATAGTTGTAATAGGGTATTTCACCGAAAAATTTAATTAGTCCGTCTATTAGATTATCGAAAAATATTGGATACGTGTTTTTTGTGTTATCAAATAAATAAAAAAATACGAAAATAAAACGTGTCAAAGATCATGAGTGGGGCTTTTGACGTCACTTTGTGGGTAAAAAAGTACTAACCTTGTGACGTCACACGACTTTTAATGAGAAAAAATACGTGTCCATTATTTTTTGAAAATCTTGACATCTTGAGATTTTTTTGGTGAAATAACCTATTAGAGCAGCAACAACATAAACATACCTTTCTTAAAGCTTTTTTTTTTTGGCGGGTGGAAAATCATCGAATAACCCCTCCCGCTCTTGGGCAGAGCGAAAGGGAGTGTCAGACTTCTACTGACTAAAAACCACCCATGTTCCTTCTTAGCCCTCTATGTCGAGGCCGCGATAACTAGTGTACAACCCGCGGCCCCGACGGGACCTTTCTTAATACTTCGTTTCGATTTCCAAAACAAGAACTCATAAACACTGAGCAGTTCAGGACACAAACATGTTCGACAGTACCCAGTCCCGCCATAAATACCCCATATGACGTCACTTCCTCCATATTTAACGTGCCGTTTCGATAGCGAAATCGAAACTAAATATTTGCGATGGAAATTGAATATGGTAACGATGACCATTCATCATTGTCTCGAAAATTCATTTCATATTAAACGGACGGACACATTTTTAATCTGTGTTCGTCTATGACTGTATCATGGTGCTGTATGTTTTTTGAGCACGTGTAAGGTTTCGTGCTGGATAGGTATAAGGCCTATGCCCAGTAGTCGGATTGAATATATAGGCTGGAATAAAATAAATTATAATAATAAAACGGTAAAAATGAAAAAAAAAAATCAACAATGAATTTTGAAATAGTCTAATGAACGTGAAAATCACTTCTTATACTTAGCTGCAGAGTACATCGAACTTATTGTAATTATGTAACTTTCCAACGCCACGGTTGGCGCAGTGGCTGAGCGATTGACTGCTGTGACGCGTGTCGCGGGTTCGATCCCCGCACGGAACAAATATTTGTATGGCCTACAGATAGTTGTTTCGGGCCTGGTTGTTTGGTTTGTGTATGTGAGTTTAAATGTTTGTAAACGCACCCACGATACAAGAGAAATCCCTAGTGAGGGGCAACGTTAAAAAAAAAATCACGTCGTAGCGCTTGCTGTTCATAACGTGCGTTTTGCCACGAGTACGATATATTGCGTATGAGAAAATAAAACAAATATATATTGAATTCCCGTGAAGTCTCTGGAATAATTTCTTGTACCCACAGGAGGCCTTTACACCCTGTATACTGCTAGTGTACATGTGATGTTTCGCCGAAGTGATGGCTATCGATAACAAAAACGGATTTAACACTCATACTTCTTGTTATTACAATTACAATGGTTATGGTCATTGTCAAATATTTTCTTATTGGTTTATCCTGTATACTTATATGCAGACTTTCCGCGGGCTAATTTATTCGATCTTGTATGATGAGTTTGTATGTTGATCAGGACCAATGGGCCAGAGTCGTCACGCAGTGGGTGCCAGAAGACGGGCGTCGTCACCGAGGGAGGCTTAGAAAACGTCGGCGCGACGACCTAGAAGCGTTAATGACGAATTTATTAGACGGAGAAAACCACACAGAGGGAAGATTGGAAGGCTGTAAGTAGGTATAAATTGGGGGTTCTGGATCACTTGCTCTCGCGTCGCTCGAGCGCGTGATCTAGAACTCCCCAATTTATACCTACTATCATGATGGGAGTTCTAGATCATTGTACTATTAACTAATCGATGTCTTTTTTATCCACGGCGGTTTTTTAACTGATGAGCGAATGTTGCTACCGGTTCGTTGTAATTGCCTCAACAGTTCACGGCAGTTCGCTCGAACGGATGACCCAGAACTCCTCAATTTATACCGTCGTGTACCATCGTGATCTGTGATTCGGTCTACGATACAGCTGCGCAGCAGCGGCGCGGCGTCAAACTACAGTGGAGCAAAATTATCGCGTGTAATTTATAAACAACAATATCATGGGTCGATAACTGCTCCGCGTTGAATCGAAACGATGTGGTGCACCTGGCACACATAATGTATTAGGCTTTTTTTCCGTTAATGAGAAGTTAAGGACTGTTTACTGGAAATTATAACTTGGTGTGCAAAGCCGTGTGTAAAAGTACGTCGCGTTCAAATAAAACATTAATAACAAAACGTTAGCAGCATATTGCATCCAATAAATGTATTCATCAGCAATGTGAAATGATGTCATCCGCTTGTTGCATCGCTCTATGTATTGAGCGCTACAGCGTCCAATATATTAGCAACCATGCAAGTTAATGTCGTCGGTGCCTTGTATACGGATAGAAATCCAGAAAAAGGATTGAACCCAAGATCTAGTACTTAACAGGTATTATTGAGATAGAGTTGTTGATTATAATATAAAATAATGTAAAAAATCATAAAAATCAAAAGGAACAAATATTCATTTTTATTCTGTGCGGGAATCGAACCCGCAAAAACACTTTTGACGCATTCGTTAAGGCATCTAATAAACCTACTATTTACATTGTGATGTAGCGCTCTTAGCCAATGCGCCAAATGTGATCATATTAGCCTATGTGACCGCCTTGGTATCTGGATCAACCAGGATCCGCTCATGCAAGCTTGTGAGCATATTGATATAAACACATTTTTTATGACGACCAGATGGTTCTTTTATAGTCTTACGACGCGGAAAACTTTGCTTGTGAGATGTAGGATTTGAGGTTTTTAGTTCATCCGATGTGTCATAGATGGCGGAGCTTATACTTTTTGTAATTACACTAAATTCTGAATGTTTAATTTCCCAACGCTCTTGCAATCTCTTTCCATTAATATTAAAAATGAGCAGGATAGCTATATCTAACACAGCCTTTACGACTTGAGAGTTTAAAGAATAATAATAATATATAATAATATTCCACAACTATCACACAACGCCATCTAGTCCCAAGCTAAGCAGAGCTTGTGTTTTGGGTACTAGACAACTGATAAACATACTTATATATTTCTAAATACATACATATTATAGATAAATTACACCCAGACACAGAACAAATGATCGTGCTCATCACACAAACATTTGTCCTGGGTGGGAATCGAACCCACGACCTCCGGCATAGCAGTTAGGGTCACTAACCACTAGACCAACAGGCCAGTCGAAGCCAGTCGTAGAATAAGGCAGCGTTTCTTTATACATGACAAATAACTACCAGAGACCTCATTTTATTGGTTTCTTATATGTTTGTATGTATTCCGCCAGAGTTAATGGACACCTCATTCCTTTTACGATGTTCGTCTCAAGTCGCCTCCAAAAAACTCTAATAAGGATAAAGTGCTGTGAAAACACTTTCCTTAACTAGAGTATTCGGATGCATTCACATTGCGATTTCAGTACGAGAAATGAATAAAATAAAATCTACTTTAAGTGCTCAGGTGTTAGAGATGAAATTCTAATAACAAGTATTGTTTTAAATAAAATTTCGAAGTAATTATTGTTGTAAACTCACTTATGACTAAGGCTTTAGGATTTACGTCTATAAAATAAGCATCTAAGATATCATTCCTTACATCTTGACATTGTTGTGCTGAAGTGCATTTCACTGGACAGTGAGTTTAAATTTGTTTGTGGTTGTTCATAAGTGTTGCAGTTGAAACAAAGTATGTGAGTATTCTATTTTATTTATTCATTTTTTTTTCAGCAATATATACGACTGTAATAGTTAATTGTTTTACGACTGAAATTAATTAAGTTTAGATAATATGTATTTTATTCGTTTAATATTTCAAAAACTATTATAGGTTGGTACTTGTACTGTATTTGTTGTTTCATATTAATATTTTTATTACAAACGTAATAACTCTTGCTTCGTTGCTATATCATGCAATAAACATAAGACCTGGGTTCGATTCCTAAGTTATTCAAAGTATTTTATTTTTCTGATACTGTAAATATATTATTCCCTATTCGATGAGATTTCACAACGGGGGCGAACAGTATACCTCTACCTAGCCTTTGAAGAATACGGGTGCTGTTGTTTCATGTTGCTACGAACTTTGGTAACAAAAATATTTATTGCATTTTTAATAATGTTTTCAGGGCTCAGTCGATGAATAATCCTTTTTGGTTTGAAGAAGAGGACATCGAGCCTTCAACGTCTCGAGCAACAAAAGAAAAGCCCTCGGCGGCTCAAAATAAAAAAAAACCTGTGAAGAGAGCTATAAAAGTGACTCAGAAGAAGAAGGCTTTGGTTTCTAAAAACCCTTTCGCTTCAGAATCGTCAGATAGCGACGCCCCACCAGTTGTTACAACACCGGTTCCAAAAAGAAAACGAAATACCATCGTTTCAGATTCTGAGGTAAGATTTTTTTTTATAAACATATCAAATTTTCATTTCATTATAAAACATTCATAAACTATCAGTATACTTATTTTTGCAGACATAAGTTTAAATAGACTTTTCTAATACTTAGATTATTTATAGTAATGGTAACGGTAGATAAAACAATGTAAAAGTCTCGAAATTTGCATAGGCAACATTTATAGAAACGTTTTTAGTCGTTTGTCGGTAGTGCTCATTTTAATAAGTGCTCATTTTTGAGAAGTGCACATTTTGCGTTGTGCACATACTGCGTCAAACCCTTATTTTAAATTTGTTTTTAATTACTTGCTCTCGCGCTTATTATTTTTAATTAAAACTAGATATCTTATGTATTTCAGGATGAATCATCTCGACCGCTGATCCGTGCTGCCACTCTGAAGAACTGCTTCACTCAACGAGTCGCTGATGGCTATACCTACCAATCAGACCCGGGCAGGGTTGGAAAATATTATTTTGAATTAAAAGTTTATAACACGAACGAAGTGGAAAAACTTGCTCCAAACGAGCGTTGGAAACAATCGCTTGCAACGTTAAAATTATCAACTGATAAAGATAATGTTGTGTGGAAGGCTTTAACACACCTTGTGAATACTGGAAAAGCTGAATTTATAGAAATTCAGCCTATTCTATACAGTAAACTTTCTTAAATTAAATTTCATTTTATTCAGTTTTTGTAACCACACTTCTTTTGTGCAAGTTTTTGTAATTTGCTAATAACTTTAATATAAGTCTGTTTAATCTTTTTTTTATAAGTAGTAAACAAACTGAAATATTTTATAATAATCTATACAAAGAAATGTGAGAGTATTTTTTTGGATTAAAAATAATTATTTTACATGTACTCTTTCAGAGGCTCGAACTATGAAATTTGAAACTTCGAAAACTTCGAAATTTGAAAAACACGAAATAAGAAATTCTGAAATTAAAAAAACTGAGAAGTTTATATTTTACATGTACTTTTTTCAGAGGCTCGAACTATGAAATTTGAAACTTCGAAACTTCGAAACTATGAAACTTCGAAATTTGAAAACACGAAATAAGAAATTCTGAAATTAAAAACTGAGAAGTTTATATTTTACATGTACTTTTTTCAGAGGCTCGAACTCTGAAATTTGAAACTTCGAAACTTCGAAACTTCGAAATTTGAAAAACACGAAATAAGAAATTCTGAAATTAAAAACTGAGAAGTTTATATTTTACATGTACTTTTTTCAGTCTCGAACTATGAAATTTGAAACTTCGAAACTTCGAAACTTCGAAATTTGAAAAAAACACAAAATAAGAAATTCTGAAATTAAAAACTGAAAAGTTTAAAAACCTGAAATAAGAAATTTCGAAATTGAAACTTTTATTTTACATGTACTTTTTCAGAGGCTCGAACTATGAAATTAAAAACTTCGAAATTTGAAAACACGAAATAAGAAATTCTGAAAATAAAAACTGAGAAGTTTAAAAAACCTGAAATAAGAAATTTCGAAATTGAAACTTGAAAAATTTTAAAAAACCCTAAATAAGAAATTCTGAAATTAAAAACTGAGAAATTTTAAAAAACACAAAATAAGAAATTCTGAAAAAATAGTTTTTTTTTTAAGATAAATTTTAAACATGTTTTTTTGTAAAGACTGTAATATTTATGTTTCAAAATTATCAGCACACAGTAGAACAAATATTCATAAATCTAATCGATTGCTCTGCTCCGAATTCGAAAATATTCAAATTATTGCTACAGCGTTTAAAAATAGAATCATAAGTTACAAAGTGAATCCACCTAAATCTAGTGAAGTAACAATAACTCCAGAAACGTTTTTAAATCAAATTTCCAAATCTGTATGTGATATTATCAATCTTATGATTCAAAAACATAAAGCAATTAAAGTCAATTTTGAATTATTTGTGTCATATGTTTTGCCAAAAAATAATGAAAGCTCTATGAAATCTTTCAATACCAAATATATGATAGCAGTTCCGAATACAAATATTTATAACATGTATTTTAAATGCTCTGAAAACTTAATATCTAAATGTTTAGAGTTTGAACTTGCCGAATCTGGCTGGACTATTGTTTGTATAAACCATTTGGAAATAAACATAAATAAGTACAATCCTTTAAGAGCTGGAACATACTTAGAATTGCCTAAGGTTATAAAAAACACAAAGTCATGTTTGAATATACGCAACAATGACAATCATTGTTTTTTGTGGTGTATTATTGCCCATATGTTCCCAAAAAGACTAAATGCTAATAGAATGCAATCGTACCCACACTATACGTTGCTTTTAAACATAAATGATATGTCTTTTCCACCAAGTTTCGATGATATTAAAATCTTTGAGAAAAATAATCCTTCTATAAGTGTGAATGTGTATGGTCTTGAAGCTAATAATCATGTAACGGGTCCTCTATATTTGACACGCAAACGAAAGCTTACACATGTCAATTTGTTGTACATAACGAAAGACGATAAAGCCCATTTTTGTTTAATAAAAAACTTTAGTCGCCTTGTGCATAGACAATTAACCAAACATAAATCTAAAGTATTTTTGTGTGATGAGTGTTTTTTGTATTATGACAATGAAGATAAATTATTAAATCACAATTGTAGTAGAATAAAAACAGTTTTGCCTGATGAACATAGCAAATTAAAATTTTCAAACTTTGAAAAAACCCAAAGAATTCCAATTGTTATATATGGAGATTTTGAAAGTTTGCTTTGCAATTACTCAGACAAAAATAAATCACTTTTTACTGAATCTGTACAGTCACATCAAGCATCGTCGTATGCTTATTATATTTGTTGCAAATCTAAACCTGAATTAAATGGTTTTGTTAGTTATAGAGGTCCAAACTGCGCACAAAAATTTGTTAAAACCATTACAAATGACATAAAAAGGCTGTATAAAATTTTACAAAATAAAGTACCAATGCTACCTCTTACTTCTGATGAGTTAAAATCATTCAAAAAAGTTCAAATCTGCCACATATGTAAAACCAAGTTTGCACAAAATGATATAAAAGTTAAAGATCATGATCATTTTACAGGTAAATATAGAGGTCCTGCCCACAATGCTTGTAATTTAAATTTGAAACAATGCCAGTTCATACCTATAGTTTTTCACAATCTATCTGGATATGATTCTCATTTATTTATAAAAGAGCTGTCGGATATAATTGGCAAAATAACTTTAATTCCGAAATCGAAAGAAAAGTACATATCGTTCACTAAAATCATGCCTATTGATAATAAAAATATAGTTCAGATGAAATTTATTGATTCGTTTAACTTTTTAAGTACTAGTTTAGATAAATTGGTAATAATGTTACACTCGGATGATTTTCAACACATGCGCTTGTTTTTTAATCAGGATCGTTTATTTAATTTAGCGTGTAGAAAAGGCGTATATTGTTATGATTATGTAGACAAATGGGAAAAATATGATGAAACCCAACTGCCAGAACAGTCAAAATTTTTCAATAAACTAACGGGAGAAAATATTTCAGCTGAAAATTATCAGCACGCTTTAAAAGTATGGCAAACTTTTAAAATAAAAAATTTAGGAGAGTATACAGACCTTTATTTAAAATGTGATGTGCTGTTATTATGCGATATTTTCGAAAAGTTTCGAGAAATGAGTTTACTTTATTATAATTTAGACCCATGCTATTATGTTTCATCACCATCGTTAAGTTGGGATGCTATGCTAATGTATACTAAAGTAGAGCTTGATTTAATATCTGATGTAGAAATGTACCAAATGTTAGAAAATGGAATTCGAGGAGGTCTTGCCCAATGCTCATTAAGATATGCCAAAGCTAATAACAAATATCAATCATCGTATAATAAGGACAAGGCAAGCACATACCTTATTTATCTGGACTGTGTGAATTTATACGGCTTTGCAATGATGCAGAAACTTCCAATGCGTAACTTCCGATTTCTTAATGATAATGAAATAAATAACTTCAATATAAATGATGTTGACAAAAACGATGATATAGGATACATTTTAGAGGTAGATTTATATTACCCACCTAACATTCATAATGCTCATTCGGATCTGCCATTTGCTGCCGAAAAATATTCTCCTATGCAAAACAAATGTAAAAAATTAATTGCAAATTTACACAGCAAACATCGTTTTGTTATCCATTATATACATTTACAAGAGTGCTTAAAAAATGGTTTAATATTGTTAAAAATATATAGAATATTATCATTCTATCAAGATAAGTTTTTAGAACCATACATTTTATTAAATACTTCTCTTAGGCAAAAAGCTAAATCGGATTTTGAAAAAGATTTTTTTAAGAAACAAAACAATTCTATTTTTGGAAAAACAATTGAAAACAAGCGGAAACAAGTTGATGTAAGGCTCGTAAAATTATGGAAAGATAAGTTAAATACAACCAACAAATTGTATGGCGCTGAAAGGTATATTAGTGCACCGCATTTTAAAGACTTGTCAATTATATCCGAAAATTTAGTAGCTATTCAATTAAATAAGACAAAAGTTATATTAGATCGTCCTATTTATATCGGATTTTCTATTCTTGAAATTTCTAAAACACATTTATATCATTTTCATTATTCTGTAATTAAGCAAATGTATGGAAATAATGTAATTTTATGTTATACTGATACTGACAGTTTACTTTATTTTGTAAAAACTGATGATTTTTATGAGGATATGAAAAACAATATTCGTTATTTTGACACAAGCAATTTTGAGGATAACAATATATATGGGTTACCTAAAACCAACATGAAAATGCCCGGCTATTTCAAAGACGAATTGGGTGGAGAGATTATTTCAGAATTTGTAGGTTTACGAGCTAAGTTGTATTGTGTACGCACTGAAAAAAAAAGTATAAAGAAAGCAAAGGGAGTAACAAAGCCGATAACGAAAAAATTGGATATTGAAAAATATAAAAGGGCATTAATGTTTAATGATAGCCTGCGAGATGATATGTATGTTATAAGATCTAAAAATCATCAAGTATTTACACAAAAATTAAATAAGCTCATCCTTAATAGTGATGACGATAAAAGGCAGAGAATTGAACGTAATTTCCACACTTTACCTTGGGGACATTATAGTTCAATACTTTAGTACTTGTAGGGTTATTCTATTTGTTCTACTGAGCTGAAACTATGTTGTAAGTTACAAAAGCTAATAACAATTGAATTAAATGTGTAATAAGTGTATAATCGAATAAAAAAATATGTAATAAATGAATGTAACTACATAAAATTAATAAATATACAATCAATATTTATTTGTTTTTTTTTTCTTCCTTTCCGAAAGATTACTTTTATATCTAAGACTAAGCTTGTCATAACTAGCTTATGCCTTTTTTATTTTATATAAACTGGGAATAGAAATCAAACTACAAATAGTTCATATTAAGGATTTATTAATAATAGTTATATTATAATGCTCTTTCAATAATTAGGCTGATAGGAGTTTCTCATTAAGTTTCTAATTGTCAAGACTTACAAAGAATTAGGTACACTTAATTTTTTAACTATCTTACCAACTAAATGTTCAGTCTCTTGCATGATATCATCATAGTCACTTCTTACTAAATATTGCACATTTACACTTGCACTATCGGGATCACTGCAGTTTATTTCACTGTTATCATCCAAATCATGTATTATAATTTTGACTATGTGACGAATGCGTCCTGTATCTCTCTTCATGATATAAGATGTATTTTGCAGAGACTTTGACTTGTTTTTTTTCTTTAAAGTTTGTTCCTTTTGTTTATTTATCCGACTCTCCTCACAGGCCTTTGCTGCTACTTCAGAGTACCAAGTCTCCCTATCTTGAGCATAATAAAATGGATTGGTAACTGGGTCTGAGTCGTCTATCAAATTCTGAAAGAATACCAAGAATATTATAACTAAACAGCATTAACTATGGATTTAATGTTTGATTTTTAACAAGTATGTTGCAAAGTATTCAAAAATATTTCGAAATACTTGCAAGGTTGCTAAAGCCCTTCACATAGGCAAAAAGATCAAAACAGCAGAAAATAAAATAAAAACAGTTTGGAAAGTCATAAATAACGAGACTAACAGGAAAAAAATACGTACCACTAGCTACACATTAAATACAGCATGTGGTCCTAAAAGCGATAATCAGGAAGTAGCTCAAGAATTTGTAAATTTCTTTACTGATATTCCTTTAAAAACAACGGAGGCTCTTAATTCCTCACCTGAAGTCTCAATTGGTTTATTGAAGGCGAACGTGCCTGGTTGCCTGGCTGAATTTAAATTTAAACATATAAACCCTACGGAGGTAATTAAAGCTTTCCGGCAAATAAAAATTAAACTGACCGAAGATCTATGGGGAATGTCTATCAAAGTTTGTACATCCATAGTTGAGACTATTGCACCATACTTAGCTTCAATATTTAATTTGTGTGTAGACCAAGGGGTTTTCCCAGATTTAATGAAACACAGTAAGGTCATACCTCTTTTCAAATCTGGTGACAGTAAAGATACTAATAATTATAGACCTGTATCGGTGTTGCCAGCTTTTAGCAAGGTTTTTGAAAAAGTTATGCTTAACCAAATGCTCAATCATTTTAACACCAACAGAATCTTACACGATCAACAGTACGGTTTCACTAAAGGACGTTGCACAACTGACGCCGGTGTAACTTTATTAAAGCACATATTTAATGCGTGGGAACAGTCCCAAGATGCTGTAGGAATATTTTGTGACCTCTCAAAAGCATTTGATTGCGTGAATCACCACACATTGCTTTTGAAACTTGAGCATTATGGACTAGGTAAACTTGCACTTAGTTTAGTAAAATCTTATCTGAGTGAAAGGCAACAACATGTCCAAATAAATGGTGTTAATTCACAGGGTTTAAAAGTAAAAATGGGGGTTCCGCAAGGCTCAATATTGGGCCCTTTCCTTTTTCTGGTATATATTAATGATCTACCCTATTTATTGAAAAACCAACCTCAGAATATGGTGTTATTTGCTGATGACACTTCCCTAATTTTTAAGATAAATAGACGGGCTCAAAAGCTAGATGATGTGAATAAAGCCCTACTTCAGATTCATAATTGGTTCACAGCAAACAATTTAGTATTAAATGAAAAAAAGACAAAATGCATAAGATTTGCTTTACCGAATGTTAAAAGTAGTGATTGTGATATTCTATTAAATAACGAGAAACTAGAATTCGTAGATGAAACGGTTTTCTTGGGGATTACGCTTGATTCACGGCTACAATGGGGTGCTCATTTAACATCTCTTGCAGGGCGGCTAAGTTCAGCAGCATATGCCATTAGAAAAATTCGTCAGTTTACTGATGTAGATACCGCTAGGCTGGTCTATTTTAGTTACTTTCATAGCCTAATGTCTTATGGCATTTTGTTATGGGGACGAGCTGCAGACATTGAATCTATTTTTATTCTGCAAAAACGAGCCATCAGAGCAATATATGGTCTTCGTAGGCGCGATTCTCTGAGAGAACTATTTAAGAGCATTAACATTATGACGGTGCATTGTCAGTACATCTACGAAAACATAATGTATGTGAGAAAAAATCTGCATCTTTTTAGTAAAAGAGGTGACAGACACAATTATATTACTAGGAATAGGGACCAGTTAGTGCAGCCAGGCTTCAGACTCGCTAAGGTAGACTCATCTTTCATGGGGTACTGTTTGAGATGCTATAACAAAATTCCACAAAGCATTCTTGAACTGAATGAGACGAAATTTAAAACATGTATCAAACGCACACTATGCAAGCAAGCATATTACAAGTTAGACGATTATATCGCTGATAAAAATGCTTGGCTCAATGCCGGTCCTGCTCCACAAGGACAGGACGCTTAAATGAATAGAATTTAATAGGAAGAAGAAAGAAGAAGATTGTACAACTATCTTTGCAATGTATAAATTCAATCTCTTTAGTATTATATAGTCGCATAGCACATATTGTGTGAGTACTATGTACTAGAAAGCTGTCATTCTCTGGAATACCTACATTTATTTTTCTATTTTTTATTTGACTTGGATATGCCCTGGCGATTAAGAGTGTGTCATGCTCACTTAAATGTCTCGCTGATGGTGGCGGGTGTGTCGGGTCATTTCGTTCCCTTTAAAATGGTTGAGTGGAATGGTGGCTGATCCATGCGTCATGCTCGTGAACGGGTGCTGTCAGTTGTGACTGGTCACCCCTTAGTTGCCACGGCTTGTTTGAATTATTATATTATTTTTAAATCGTCGTTTTGGCTTTACTGTCGACACTTATCGTGCATAACTTGCTACATCGTTCTCACATGATAATATACCAATCTCGATATGAATGATGTAACCAAAGTTTTGTAACAATATTATGATTTAAAAGAGTATCCATGAAGTTTCTTGCCATTCTTCTCATGAGACCAACGCTTTGGAATCGGCAACTACAGTACACTGACAGTTATTATGCCTTGTGAGTGGGACTGTAGCTTAGTTTATTAGCTTATTAAAATTTAGTATTTGTTCGACTATTCAAAAGAGCCTGTAACTGGCCAACTTGAAATAAATGATTTTGATTTTGATTGATTTTGATTTTGATTTAAGATAATCCTAAAAATTACATACCCTTAAATGTTGCGGGTCGACGGGGCTGTAGGATGGCGAGTGTGACATGATTCTGCATAACAAAAAAAGATGCAATACTTAATTATTACTATTACTTTAAATAATTAATTTAACAAATTAAAAAAAAAAAACTTACCTTGAAAATATAAAATCGTAAACAAAATGACCTGCTAATGCAAAGAACGCCTGCGAAGTGATCGCTTATTTTATGATAGGTGCATACATAAGTTATTTGGCACGCGATGTGTAAACAAGATGAGACTAGAACCGTTCCTGTAGTGACAAGTCTAAAGATAGTGCAAAATGAACTATATATGTATATGTTAGGTAATAATTAAATTAATTGACAAGATGAAGTTGATCAAACAACCCATATCACTAAACGTTAAGAATATACATTTTGGCGAGTCTCCTCAAGAGATTAGACATAGTGCTTTGTTGCCAAATACGATTCGTTGTATTATTTGCGGTCCCTCTAATTGCGGTAAAACAAACGTTGTGATCAGTTTGTTATTGCATGAAAATGGGCTCAAATTTCAAAACCTTTACCTTTACTCGAAGACTAATTTTCAGCCAAAATATTGTTTTTTACGAGAAGTAATAAGAAGAGTACCTCAGATAAAATTCAATGAGTTCAATGACGATAAAGATGTCATATCTCCGAGTGAAGCTTTACCAAATTCTGTGTTTATATTTGATGATGTCGTGTGTGAAAATCAAATAAACATCCGGAATTATTTCTGTATGGGTAGACATAAGCAAATTGATTGCTTTTACTTATCGCAAACCTACTCAAAAATTCCGAAACAGTTGTTACGCGATAATGCCAACTTTCTTATAATATTTAAACAAGATGATGTGAACTTAAAGCATATCTATGAAGAACATGTAAATTCTGATCTACTATGGCATCAGTTTAAAAACATTTGTAAATCTGTTTGGAGTAACCCTTTTAACTTTCTTCTTATTAACAAAGAGTCATCATTAAACAATGGAAGGTATAGACAGAATTTTGATATTTTTTTAAACTTTGAATGAAGGTTCATACTTAAATATGAATTACATGCATGAATGCCGTTAGTATTATTTCTTTCTTAGCTGAATACAGTTGTTATTTTTATTGAAAGATGGAGACAAATATTAAAATGGAATTAGTGAAGTCTGTCGACTCCATAAAGAACAAAATAAAACAAATGAAAAATCAGGAACATACAATGAACTTGTCACTTGATAAAATGCTAAAACCTGTCACAGATCCTCTAAAAACTCTAGTTGATTCCAATAGATCTAAAGAAAAAATGAATCAAATTGAAAATACAACTCTAAATAACTCTGAAGGAATCGAATCCGATGAAAATAATACTAGTTCATCTACAAAGATCGATGACTATTACGATGCAAATCTAAATTCGGCCCAATTCATTGAAGAAAATGATAAAAAGGAATCTATAGATCATTTAGAAATGTCGTTAGAGGGTGATGATATCTTTGGTATTTATGATGGTGTTAGTATACCATTTGGAATTAGAAGTGAAAACAAAACATTAATGATGGGTAACTCAGCGGTATCATTTTCTAAAATTGATAGTTTGAATAACGATACTATCATTTTGATCAAAATTGGCGACAAAGCTTACAATTTAACAACTGGTCTAAAAGAACTTTTACTTCGAAGAAAACCTGATTTAAAGGTAATATCGAGCGAAGATAAAATTGTCTATAAAGATATGTTACATTATACAAATGCGCATAAAAGAGATTTTAATCCTAAAGGTCAAATAAGAGGTGACAAAGGTATAAAATATTGTAAAATAATTAAACCCCTATTTTCTGAATCGTCAAACGATGATAAACTTTCTCACACTAAACTTGGTGGTAACTTGCCAACGCTAAAAAAATACAAAAACAACACCGACTTGGTATATTGGGATGATCCTAACGAATTAGTCGAGAGATTGAAATTATTAGTAGCTTCAAGAGATGCTGGCAATACGAACCATGATAATGAAATTTTATCAATAATTGAAGAATTAAAAGAAGCCGGCATAATTCAAGAATAAATAGTCGTAACAATATGCTTTACATTCAGTATTATACATGAATTCAAGACAAATGTACTAAATTCTGAACATGAGCAAAGCCGATGTGGTAAACGAAATTCATAAAAATGTAAGGGTAAACTTTCCTCGAAGACATGTTATTTTGAAAGATATAGACGACCTGTGGCAAGCAGATTTAATTGATATGCAATCAATTTCAAAAGAAAATAAAAATTGTAGATTTATTCTTGCTGTTATTGATACATTTTCAAAGTACGCTTGGGCCTTTCCTCTGAAAACTAAAACCAAAGATGATGTGTGTAACTGTTTCAAAATTTTCCTAGTTAAAGGACGTGTTCCTAAAAATCTGCAAACAGATAATGGGACAGAATTTTATAATAATAAATTCCAAAAGCTTATGAAGTCAAATCAAATTAATCACTATTCAACATTCTCAACAAAAAAAGCTTCGATAGTTGAACGATTTATCAGAACATTGAAATCTAAACTTTATAAGGAATTTAGTTTAAAAGGCAACTATAATTGGGTAGATAATACCCTTAATGACGTTATTTACAAATACAATCACACTTACCATCGGACAATTGATGAAATCCCCGCTAACGTGGATAACAGTAATAAACAACGAATATTAGAAAGATACTTAAGGTTGGTAAAAAATGATAGTATAAGAAGCAAGTTTAAAGTAGATGATTATGTACGTATCAGTAAGTACAAAGGAACATTTGAAAAAGGATATACCCCTAACTGGTCAACGGAAATATTTAAAATTAGAAAAATACAAAATACAACTCCTATCACCTACTTAATTGAAGATACAATCAGAGGTCAGCCTATTTTAGGGGCATTTTATGCGCAAGAGCTTCAAAAGACAAAACATCATAATGTTTATCTAGTCGAGAAAGTTCTTAAAAGAAAAGGAAACAGGGTTTTAGTAAAATGGCTGGGTTTGTCTTCTGCTGAAAACAGTTGGATTGATAAATCGAATATAGTATTATAAATAAAAAAAAATTAACTCAGAAGTTAGTCATTTGATTGATGAAGTGTGTAAGTATTTATTATAGCGCTCGATTCAGTTTTATTAGTCTTATGATGTGTATTGGAGAGAGTAGTCTTCTCAATTGGCTTATAAACAATTTACCATTTGAATTACACTTACCCGGATACAATTATTGCGGCCCTGGTACAAAATTAATTAAAAGGCTTGCAAATAGAGATAAAGGTATTAATAAATTAGACGAATATTGCAAAGAACACGATATTGCCTATCACAAATCATCAAACTTAAAGGATCGTCACAAAGCTGATTTAATTTTGTTAAAAAGGGCAAAAGAGCGAGCAGTTGCCTCGGATGCGAGTGTATGCGAAAAAATCATGGCACGTTTAGTAAGCAAGGCAATGTCTGCCAAAATTAAAACTGGCTGTGGCATAAAAATATGCAACAAAAAGCGCTCTCGGAAAGTTACATCGGGAAAAGGGTTAAAAAATAAATTTAAAAATATTGTTAGTAAAACGAAAAGACGCTTTAAAAAATTAAAGCCAAAATGCAAAAAAGTGGCGATAGAATTAGCTATGGCGGCCGCCAGAGAATTAGCTGACGATTCATCCATTAAACTTCCTCGGGTTATTCCTATACCGAAAAGTGGTGGTGTATTACCTTTGATTCCTATTTTTGCTGGATTATCGGCGGTGGGAGCATTAGCAGGCGGTGCAGCTGGTATTGCCAAAACTATAAATGAATTCAAGATAGCTAAAAAGCAATTGACTGAATCGAAGAGACACAATGAAAAAATGGAAGCTCTTTGCATTGGAAAAGGTTTACACCTTAAACCGCATAAACATGGGCTTGGAATCTTTATATCAAAAGAAAAAAACTAAGATATCGGCTACCCAAACGAGCCTTAACTAACTTTGACATTTTGAAGTATGGAAATAATATTCCTTATTTTCGAGGTGTATTTATGAGAGATGAGCTCCCTAAAAAACCTTTTAAAAAAGAGTGTGGAGTTGTTAATTTAGATAGTTCTAAAAATCCAGGTTCTCATTGGGTAGCCTATGCAAAAAACAATGATTATATTGAATATTTTGATAGTTATGGAAATCTTAAACCACCAAAGGAGTTTATAAAATACATCGGTGCTAAAGTACACTATAATTTTGATAATATACAGCGCGATCACCCTTACAATTGCGGACACCTATGTTTACATTTTTTAAATAATTTTTGGTGTAGTCCAGGAATAAAATGATCAGGATCTCCTAAAAGTGTTCAGTCTACTAGCATGTCTATAACGGTAACCATCTCTGGAAATAAATCAGAATTGGATACATTTTTTCAACCACCTCTGTATTTATCTGGTCAATATGAGTGTGGTTTGTTATACTTTTCAGTATTAAATTCAATACCAAATGTGCGTATTAATCACGACATTATTCCGGTGATCAGAATCGAATGCGATCTTATACACGGCTCATACTCTAACGGGTTACCAACTCATATAATTCATGAATTTGTATCTAATGCTGCTACAGGTCAGCAAATCATAGAAATACCGCAAAACCTTATTTACTTTCCAGTGAACAAAAATACTATTACATCGATATCTATTAAGATAGTTGATCAATTTGGGTTCTGTATTAACTTTAGAGAAGAACACAAAAATATTGAACTACGCCTTCATATAAGAAAAATAAAATGATATTATATTATAAAAACCCTGTAGTTAACAAAAAGCGTCCTATTTCTTATACAACCACTAAGGTGCAAAGACGTAAGAAAAAAGTTATAAATTTAACTAAAGCAAATAAAGATTTTCTTAAAGCCCTAGGTTTAAAAGTATGAATATGCTACAGATTACTGAATTACCACACTTCGATACTTCGATTGAAAGTTATGAAGTCCATTCGTACAATCCCTACAACAACAGCTTTCGAGAAAACGATGAAATCAGAATTCCCATACACCAGCAAGACGTTTATGTGTTGCCATCAGCCAGCTCAATTTACGTCGAAGGGCAAGCAAGGTTCTTCGGTAAAGATGGAAATCCTATTAAGAAAACTATTACGTTCAGTAACAACCCTGTTATGTTTTTGTTTCAAGATATCAGATACGAAATAAATGGTATAGAAATAGATCGAATTAAAAATTCTGGAATAACATCAACAATAAAGTCATACGTTTCAATGAATGATGGAGAAAATAAAGTCGCTGCCTTGTGGGGTTGGAACATGGTTGGATTTAAAAGCGATGGTTATTTTAGTGCTATTGTTCCTCTTAATAAGATTTTAGGATTTGCTGAGGATTACAATAAAATTGTAATAAATTGTAAACATGAACTTATTCTGAATAGAAGTAACTCTAACTTAAACAGTTTTATATTAACTGACGATGTTGCACATTTTCAAATAGATATGCAAAAAGTGCAATGGCGGGTGCCGCATATAAAATCGGGAACGACTGACACTACTTAAACATTTAGAAAGAGATAAATCTATTCAGATAGCCTTTAGAAATTGGGATTTATACGAGTATCCTTTGCTCCCTAAAACTACAAAACATTGCTGGTCTGTTAAGACTGCCTCACAATTAGAGAAACCTCGGTATGTAATATTTTGCTTGCAAACCAGTAGAAAAAATAGTAAAACGAAAGACAGTTCTCTTTTCGATCACTGTGGGGTTACTAACGTAACTTTGTTTTTGAATTCACAATATTATCCTTACGAGCCTCTATGCTTAAATTTTTCCGAGAACAAATACAGTATATTATATGAAATGTATGTGAAATTTCGTCAGTCATATTACAACTGTCCTGCAGACCCCTTGCTTGACTTAACCGGTTTCAAGGAGAAGGCTCCTCTCTTTATTATAGACTGTTCAAGGCAAAACGATAGTTTAAAAAAAGGTCCCGTCGATGTGCGCTTGGAGATTGAATGTTCAGCACCAATACCAGACAACACAACTGGTTATTGTTTAATTATTAACGATCGACTTGTGGAATACAAACCTTTGAGTAACATAGTGCGCAGGTTATCATGACTGCCATTGTAGATGTTCAAGGGTTCAAAACAGAATCAAATTTATTTATCATTAAAGAAATTTCTATATTATGTAATAATAAAATTCAGGTGTTTTTAATTAAGCCCCCATTTCCATTTCGCGGTTTGACGGAGGCAGAAAAACGTCAAGTTACTTGGATTGAATGCAATAGGAAGATATACTGGGATGAAGGATTTGTGTCTTACGTAAATTATCAGAATTTGATTGAAAATATTTTAAAAGATAAATGTGTTTACACCAAAGGTATAGAAAAAGTATTATGGTTAAAAGATATTTCAAATAATAATAATGTAAATAATTTAGAAGATAAATATTGTCCTAGTTTGATAAGCTTGTACAAAAAATATGAAGATTGTCATGATTTGTATAGTTGTATTTATCATGATTCAGTATGTGCTTTAAAAAATGTTTTATGTTTAAATAGATGGTGTATAGATAATAAAATTTTGATATAAATAATTCCTTGTTTAATTTTTCTTATCCCTCCCAAACCCATAAATGTTAATCTATATAAGTTGATAGCAACAACTTTACAACCCCATTATGCTTTTATAATTATCTACAGTAAGAAGTAGAAAATAAGTAAACAGAACATGTCGCAAAATAAATACAATCCGCGCTATGACATGTATAACACGTATAAAATGCGCGAATTATCATTTAATCATTATTGGGCAACGGTTGATTCGAGGAGAAGATTAGTGATGGAAATGGCTGACGCAGGATTTTTTTATTGTGGAAATGGTGTAAATGATAAAGCAGCTTGTTTCTCATGTGGAGGTGTTATAGAAGATTGGGAGATTTACGATGATCCTTGGTTGCAGCATGTTCAAAACTTTCCTGATTGCTTTTATTTAAATGCTGTGAAAGGAAAATACTATGTCGAAAATACAACGTACCGGTAGCAACATTCGCTCATCAGTTAAAAAACCGCCGTGGATAAAAAGACATCGATTAGTTAATGATAGTACAATGATCCAGAACTCCCATCATGATAGTAGGTATAAATTGGGGAGTTCTGGATCACGCGCTCGAGCGACGCGAGAGCAAGTGATCCAGAACCCCCAATTTATACCTACTGCTGTAGGGAGGCTTTTGCCCAGCCGTGGGACAATATAGGCTAAGAAAAAAAATTTTGAGTTTGTAATTATTACACGTGTCACAAATTAGAGAGGTGTCATACATACCTACATAGGTAAAGTTACGCCCGTTTTCCATCGGAGTATATAAAAAAAAACCTTTGGTCAAGTAAGAGTTCACTTAAAATTTTACAAATTCAAATTTTATTAAAAAAAAAGCATTTCCAATATTTCTAACTTTCAATTCCCCTTCCATTTTACATCTAAACTAGAACGGGCCAAACCCTCCAGCTGACCTACCTGTCTATTGTTTAACCTCTAGAGCTTGCATGTTCGGGCAATGATCGAACATTGAACTCAATGCACTGCTCCCGACTAAGACCCACTAGGGACCAATGAAGGTGAAATACGGAACACGTTGGGGGCCTCCCCTACGTTCTGAACATTTGGGAAACTTCTACCACTAATTAAACTATATAAGTGATATTTATACACATTGTACCGTCTTTAGACACGTATTTTAGTTTGCTTTGGCTGAAAACTAATTCGTGGTTAGTAGCTTATTATGTGCCTTTTAGGTAAAAGGTTGGCTAATGAGAATCAAGCAATAATATTGGATATAAGAATAGCTAAAAAATACTGAATTGCAAACTTCGTTATACACTCGAGAGCAATGAATCCGGGTCACTTAAAGAATGTTAAAAATCTCGGAAACTAAAAATGATAGGATAATGCAATAAATTGTATTTAATAGACAATGTAATACTCCTTAAATGAAATAAAAAAAATATGAGTACCATACATTTTATTAACACAAAATTACATAAACAAAAAAACTGCTGATCTCTCCTTAAAACAAAAATAGGAAACATGAAATTTTTGAACTTTATTACGATTTTCTTGAATTTTAATACTTCGTATTGCCTCCTCGTGCTTCCATTACTGCGTTTACGCGGTTTGGCATGCTGTACACCAAGTTCCTTATACGATTTTGGGGAATATTCTCCCATTCCTCTGTGAGAGCAATTTTGAGCTCACGAAGCGTGATTGGGGGAGGGTTTCGTTGTTTTACGCATCTGCCTAGCTCGTCCCAAGCATGCTCGATCGGGTTGATATCCGGGCTGCGCGCTGGCCACTCCATACGAGTAATGTTCATCTCTTGAAGGTAGTCATTCACAATCCTACCTGTATGAGGTCGGGCATTGTCATGCATAAATATAGCATCCTCACCTAAATTGACCATAAATGGACCAACGTGATCATTGAGGATTTCTTCCACATATCTTACGCTAGTTAAAGAGCCGTTTTCTATGATCACCAGCTCTGTGCGACTTTCAGAAGAAATTCCGGCCCACACAAGTACAGACCCACCACCGTAGGCTACTTTTTCTTCGATGCATGCTTGCTTGAATCTTTCCCCTGGTCTTCGATACACTCTGTGTTCCATCGTGCTTGTAGAGCATAAATTTTGATTCGTCGGAGAACATAACTTTTGACCAATCTTCAATACTCCAATTTACGTGGCTCTGGGCATATCTTAGTCTTGAAATACGATGCCCACGCTCCAGTTTAGGGCCGTTTGCAGGTCTAAGGGGTTTTAAGTTAGATTCAGCAAGCCGACGTCTTACTGTCCATGCACTTGGGTTACTTCCTCCGAGGCGTCGAAACTGATTTGTGAGTTCAGTTCCTGTGAGAAAGCGATTTCGAAGCATGGTGTTCACCAAGTATCGGTCTTTTCGTGCTGTGGTACACCTGGTTCTGCCCGTTCCTGGTCTGCGTAGGTTAGAACCAGTTTCTTCGTAACGTCGGAGAACTCTTTGTACTGTTGACAGCGACACACCGACAGTCCTGGCTGTATCGCGCTGACTCCGGCCGGTTTCCAGCATTGTAAGTATTCTGGTGCATTCTTCAGGCGTACGCGACATAATTTCAGCTTGAATAATGAGTATAGAGCACTATCAACATGGTTTATGTACCCACATAAATGACAGATTACAAACAAAAGCAAAACCAAATGCTGTAATTTCGTAGTTCCATCTTCGAAAGTGGCCCTTTTTCAAATTTGATTTTTTTTATTATATAACTTTACAATAACTAAGAAGTTTTAATACCTTCATTTAAGGAGTATTACATTGTCTATTAAATACAATTTATTGCATTAACCTAGCATTTTTAGTTTCCGAGATTTTTAGGATTCTTTAAGTGACCCGGATTCATTGCTCTCGAGTGTATTAAATCATTATCATCCATCATTGAGCCAAAAGACATTGACCGGTCACAAACGTCTTGCGTTCAGCGGATCCCCGCAACCTTCATTAGATTATCGGTACACTTAGAAGGAAGCCTTCCAACGCAACATCGTAAGAATATAACGAAGTAATTTTGAATTAAATCAATTGTAATTATCTACAATACACAGACTAGAAGAGTGAACAAGCAAAATTTCAGTCTTTCTATTGTAGAAAACAATCCTATTGTAGAACAAATAGTTCAATTATTTACTTCTCAAAGCCACAAGAATCTAGTTACTTACCATTTACGCTCATATTTTCCTACTTTACTTTACTTATGTCATACATAAGACTTTTTTCCCATACTCTCTATAATAAACAACAACAGTCGTTTACAGGACATCAATTTTCCAGATATTATCATGTAAACAACGCCGAGTCATTAAAAAGAAGTGGCGAATCGGAGCAAAGTGGCGTAGCGTCGTAGTGGCGTACCGCGTACCGCGTAGTGGTGGGTAAATGAACATTACAGTACGCCATTGTCTCCCCAGAACACTAATGAACAACTAACGAACTGAGACAAGCACTTTGCGACGCCTTTCTGCTGCCGGTCTTAACAACCATGAACAATAAAAGAGCGGGACAAAAATTATCAAGCGCTTTTTGGAATAAAAAAAGCGGTTGATAATTTTTGTCTCGCTCAGTTGCAAGCAAAAACAGTTTGTGTTTTCTCGTGTTTTAGGTTTTGATTTTTAAAAGGATCAGATGGAAAGTTTTGAGTCTGTCCTGTTCTGTTGTACCTAGGTATACATTCCTGGTGCACTTCTGTGGAAGAGCATACGTTGTAGTATATTTTCTTTATCCGTCATGCGACAAGACGAAACAACAGTAAAAGGCGTCCAGAAAAGAAATAAAATGTAATATTATATAATAATATAATATTATAATTTATCTGTTTATTTTATACCTTCATACCTACCTAATATAATACTACAATCGAATAAACCTATTATATGAACTAAATAAATACAACAATAATATTAAGACGTAACAGTTAAATGTTGATTGGTTTAATAATGTATATTATTTACAAACTATAAATAGATCTAAAATAATAAAAAAAAATAAGTACAAGTAGCAAAATGGATAAAAAATTATAAGGCGTCGAAAATACGTCCGCATAAAACTGCCCAGAACGCTGTCACCATTACCACATTGAATGGCAATGCTGATTGTAGAACTAAACAAAAATAAAATTATATTAAAGGTACATAGTATTTGTATAAGGTATAAAAAGGTTTTCATTCATTCTTTGCCAAAGGAATTGTCCCGATTCTTCCGTTGCTGTTGAAAAACGCAGTGTCGGGTATATTTAATTTAACTTCTCGCGCGCCTTACGAACACCATCTGTACATAAAACAATGGCTCTTTAATTGTGTCTATAATAAGGCGCTCAAGTAGTTAATACAGGTTTTCCTAGTGCAGAACTGCAGACACTAGTGTCTCACAAACTTATGAAGTAATTTTAAGCTCTACATAATAAGTAATGTTTGAGTAGTATATAATAAACTATATAGAATTTAAGTCATTTATCATGCACCGACCGAATTTGGTGATACATACCTAAATATAGTTATCGAATACATATAATATGAGATCAATAAACCAAAGCTATATACAATTTGAATCAACAGGAAAATTTGAATGTACATAAGCTACACTAGTAATACTGTTTGGTCTTTCCTGATGAAAATGACATGTAGACAACATTGTTTCATTTCATAATTAGCCTACTTACAATTAAATAACTTTTCCTCTTGAACAGTTCCAGTTTTTCGTTTGAGCAAAAGCTTAAAGAAAACAGCACTCTGAATCAAATCTCTGAACCAGTCAGCACGATCGGTAATTAGACTGAGTAACCAATATTTTCAATGCTGTAACATTCGTTCAAGAAGCACCGTATGATAATAATACTGAAATTCTTTGTCACTCATTCAGCTCAAGTCAAGTTCAACACGCCTTAAATCCGCTACATTAGACGCATTGCATTTTTTTTTTTTTTATAAATTGACATGAACGCATGGTGAGTTTTCATATTAATTCTCTGCCGAGGAATACGACAATTGTGGCTAAGAATAAGATTTATCGGGTGTTTGAACAATTGTCATGACGACTTCTTTAACTGAGCTGAGCAACTGATTTGAGCATTTTTTATTTTTACTTATTAGAAATGGGCTTGCTCTTGAAGAAGCCTATTTGAAACCAACTACTACAAAACCGACGCAGGCAGGGATTTCCACTCCTCACTCGCTCGCATGATAAAGGATAAGTACTTTATCATGCGCACAGCCAAGGAGCGCTATGCTAAGGCATAGCGCTAAGTTCGAATGTGTGGAACATCGACTAGGTATGGGTCTGTAGTATGTCTAGTCTCCTGATGGAAGCAGGAAGATGGTGGAATCAGCCCGTGGTGGTAGGTTAAGACGGTTCTTGCAATACTTGTGATAATTATCTGAGTAGGTTTAAATCTTACCGAAATCAAACCGGCTGTGGAGAATTTCTTAATATAAGTATCTGAAATTTGTATTTGACTGCCTCAAAGAGACTCTGGTAAGCCTGACGATATTCCTTTGACATCAACACGTAGATGATGGGATTCATGCACGTGCTAGAATACTCCAACAAATGGGAGAACACATTCAATGTAGGTTTAGACTTGTACTCTTTGTATATGAGTCGGGTAGCCAATACCGGTAAATGTGCCAAACAGAAAGATAACATGATGGCAGCAATCATGGCACACAGCCTCTTGTCTCTCCTTGTTGGCAGTTTCCGTCTGATAAGTTTTTTTGTCACTCTAAACGGTGCCTTGAAGTATTTATCGACAGCTTTATCTTCTCTAGGAGACTGAGGAGCAGACGTGTCGCTGCTACTCGAAGATTTTTCACCTTCAGGTAGCATTGACTCGCCGGTGCTGCTAAAAGGGCTACAAGGATCGCAGCTAGCAAGATTATTCACGACAGTTGAAAGATCAGATTGAGTTTGTGATAGTGGTAAGTGTGTGGGTCGTGTAGGTCGAGGATTTGCACTTTGGATTTTCTTTGCCGTTTGCACCACCCACCATATGCGGGCGTAACATAAGGCTATGATGACGACCGGTCCCGCAAAGGCAATAATCAGCAAAAACTTTTTCGGAGAATAGCCGCTTTTGTCCGGCACCATGGTGCAAAACCCTCCGTTGGGTTCTAACTCGAATCGACCCCAAACTCCATACATAGGTGCCAGAAAAATTGCCAACGCCGATGTCCAAATAATCAGTATAGTTATATATATGTTTCGTCTTTTGTACAACCTGGAAGAACAAATAAATAGTTCAGATAATTATCTTCAAAATTCGGTGATTTGTTATGACTTAATGCTCCCAATTTTCACATGATAACTTACTTGGGATAGAGCAGTGGATGACAAACAATCACATATCTGTTGATACTGATGGCAAGCACAGTGAAGATGGAAGTGCCGTTCAGCACGAACTTGCAGTAAGCGTACACCTGACACATGACCCAGCCGTGGGTCCAGTGCCCCGTCGTGATGGTCATCGTTGTCATCGGCATTATCAAGCAGTTGTAGATCAAATCGCTGATGTGAAGGTTAATTATGAATATTGCTGTCGCATTCCGTACCTGGAAAAAAGACAAACGTCATATTTATCCCAGGAATTGTAATAATAGTATTGTGTCACAGCTTGCGTCAATAATCCATTATACCCAAGCTTAAAATTATTAATATTTTATACACCATATTAATTTGTTTAGACAAAAGAACGCGCGTCATCAGTGGCGATTAATTATAGCTTTAAATTCTGCAAACAGACTTCGAGATCATTTTTAGCAGGAATTCTAAGAAATTAGTAACATCACAGAGTATTCTAAAATAACAATGAAGATTTTAAAGGCTCCGCTCCTTTCTCTGCTCCTGATTTGAAGCTATGTCCGTGTGAAAGTCGACAAATGGACACCATTACACTGTTTGCGCACGGTAAACGATCCCAGTTCGTGAGATGACGGCCCGAAGACTCCGTAGTATAAGGTGTCTATAACTCATGGGTTATATATGGCGGGTTATGCACTAGATGCACTAGGTCTGAATTCCATCTTTCCGGATTGAGAACATTTCGTGAATTCAAGGAGTAAACGGACCCTTCGAAATGCCGTCGACCAAGCATTCTACACATCAAACTAATTACGTCTACGTGTAAAATGGTTGTTGGGAAAGATTTTTTTTGGGGTAAAAATGGCGTTTTATGTTAGGACTCAATGTAACGCACTTAAAATTGTGCCATTGAATAAAACACAATCAGTGTTCCATATATATTACGAGAAATGGAGAGGTTCGTCTTTAGATAATAGATGCCACGCGGATGTCAATCCATTAAAGATGAATCCTGCAATCAGCCTAGATCGTATTTCCACATCCCTCAGATGCTGCCACATAGCAAACGTAACAAATCGTCCAAATTCATTCTACCGCCTTTATTTCTCTAAGCAGAGAGTTGCGCGTGCAATATTGATAGCGTCTTGGGTTTTAAGTTGAGACATATGACTGGCCAGTCTGACGGTCCCTCCACTTGGGTGTCTCTTTCAGAGTGTGAACGAGAAGGAGTTAATCGTCCTGTGTAGTCCTATTTGTTTCCTATTTATATTGTTTCCTGTTCCAAGACGTTATAGTTCAAAGGTAGGAAAATGTGTTAACAAAGACACTGACCTTTTTGCACCTGGCAAGTGCAACAATAGTAGTGAGGTTCCCAGGGATACCGATGAGTATGAAAATCACGCAGCAAGCTGAGGCGAACTGAAGTAGGGCTTCTGGGTAGCACCGGAACAGACCAACTAATGCTAGTTCCTCGTCTGAATTGAATTCTGTCCCGTATTCAGACCCACCGCCTTCAATCGTATTATTACAAACACAAACACTCATCTCGCACTTTTGTCTAGTACTTTTGTAAACAACTTACAGTCCAGCAAGAAGATTGCTAAACTGTTAAGTTTACAAGCGTCGATTATGATTGTCTATGATTGTGAGACTCCCGGTAGTCCCACGTCACTTCACAAGTTCCATTCTAATTTTGAATTGCATTTAGGTGTTCCGCGTTCCGTTACTTTTGGATGCATTCATTAAGACAGATTTTAAAATGGTCCGTTCTCAATCATTTTAGAACTATTACTGTCCGTTTGAGCGAATTTATTACTTATTCATGTAACAGTCACAACACGCTGATAATTCCTATAAGCGCAGACAAACGTTTTCCCTATACGTCAAGCTGTCCTGTGGTTTGACGATTATTTTACTAATGTAATATTGCTACGTAATAACATCAAAATTAAGTGATGAATGTTTAGTGAATTGGCATATTTAAGAACGTTAGCTCGTAGTTCTGAAAATTAGGTACGCCATAGATATCTCATATTTTAGTCATTGCTCTTATCTTGTTATTCGTTGAGGATAAAGATTTATTTTGAACCGGCTTTCATGGGGAATAATATTATGTAATTAAACCTGATGGTCTTCGACACCCTAATAAGAAGTAACCTGCTCTATCCCTCCACGCATACTTTATTAAAAACATATCAATTTATTAAAACTTTATGCACAAGTAAAAAACCGTACAAAGGCAGACTTAATACCTTGGGCATTTTCTACCAGTCTACCTTAGGATGATAAAGAGATGCATTATGCTTTCGATCACGCGTATTTTAGACCCCCGCCGCAAGAACGACGGGGTGTTATAAATTTGACGTGTCTGTGTGCGTGTTTGTGTGTATGTGTGTGTGTGTCTGTCTGTCTGCATGAACCGATTGTGTTTTTCTGCGGTACCTTTAGTTTGCCGTTCCACGTTAAAATCCCTGGCACACCTCCAGACTTCATCTGCTGCAAAGAAATTCCTGATAGAAAAACCCACCCGGTCGACTTACTCGACCCGGTAATCGAAACCAGGACGTCATGTTTAGCAATCTCGCCTAGAACCACTAAACCAATGAGCGAGCCAGTAGATATTTATTTATAAGTTGATTTGTGGTTATCCCTTTCTACAAAAACAACAGTGACCTAGTTCAATCACAGCGTCGATCCAGAATAATAAACGAAATTCAATGATTCATTAGTTTTACTGTTTCGGTTTTAAACAGTGGTCAGTGGTTAACTAAAATTGTTACCACAAATTAAAATCGATCTCTCTATACATAATGGATACTCCATTGTAAATAGCGTTCTTGTTTATCGAGAGTAAATACTTTAGTACCTAGGTTTTGTGGGAATTCTCTTTGTTTCAGCATAGATTGAAAGGGATTTTGTTTAGGTACAGAAGATTTAAGTTAAAATTTCAGAGTTATCCTACCCTATACTATCTTGAACACTCGTCGTGCACAGCAATAGCATTTAGTTTTATGTGTGTGAAATTCATAAAAAATGTTTATCGGTTAAGTCGAACCCTCGGGGTGGCCTGCCGGTTGTTCCAAAGAGATACCTCGGCCCCAGATACAAAGAGCTAAGAAGGAACATGGGTGGTTTTTAGTCAGTAGAAGTCTGACACTCCCTACCGCACCACCCAGAGCGGGAAGAGTGATTTGATGATTTGCCACCATCAAAAAGCATAGCTTCCGTTAGTACAACATTGTTTGGAATAGGATCAGTAGGTAGTTCCGAAGATTTCCTCCTACGAACAAACTCACAAATACATGGGAAAGAGATAAACAAGATGATTTTTTAGTCACCGTCCAATTTTTTCTAGGCATTAGGTATCATTCACTAACACCATTTTTGAAAAAACATCGATACGTAAAATTTTCATATATAATCATTTTCTCAAAAGAATTATCCTCCCTCTGTGAAACGTTAAAACTTTGTGATGTGATATCTTAATATTTTTGTATTGAGTGATACTAAAATAAAAAAAAAACACGTATCCAATGGTTTTCGCCAAAGATTAATATATAATAATAATAATATTCCACAACTATCACACAACGCCATCTAGTCCCAAGCTAAGCAGAGCTTGTGTTATGGGTACTAGACAACTGGAACAAATGATCGTGCTCATCACACAAACATTTGTCCTGGGTGGGAATCGAACCCACGACCTCCGGCATAGCAGTTAGGGTCACTAACCACTAGACCAACAGGCCAGTCAATTCAGTCAATATATCAGAATTTGGGCGGTGATTAAAAAATCATCTTGTATATTTTTTTTTGGGAAAAGCCCGCCACACTATTCCCAAACCACTGTAACTCCTGAAAGCCAGAATCAACAGTGGCGACCACAAAAAAAGTGCCGCGACAATGAAACTCGACGAAGTCCCAGAGAAACGAGTAACTGTCTTGGATCCCGCAACGAAATTAATCAGAAAAGAATGGCGGAGGAGTAGGAAAAAAATTATCTTGTATATATAAGATCTAGAAATATGCAAACGAATGATGTGGCGACGAAAGCACGTAGCAACGCATACGCAAAACGTCACACACGTCAACAGCTAACGTATCACCGAACCAAAAATCAATTTCACGGAATTTCTCAAGACCGAAACGCACCACGAATTTTAAAGCAATTCATATTTTTTTCCTACTCAGATCTATTTTCCTAAATGGTCACAGACGCAGTTACTTTACTATTATGAAAGATTTATTTTACGCCTTTTAACGCAATTCACATTAAAAAATCTGCTAAATTGGCCATTGTAGATCCACAGTACATTCAAAATCAGCAACTTTATATCGTCATACTACACTTATTACCAAGAACGTTTTTAAAAACGACTGAAATCTCAACAACGCATTTTTGTTCAAAAATACCGTCATATTTGATCTAAGTAAAACATTTCAGCAAGTTCCGACAGTATTTCAGAAAAATACCATTTGGTTGTATGCGATCCTAATGGGTTTGTAGTTGGTAGCCGTTGATAGATTTATCCGGGAACAAAAAGAAAGCAGATTGCGAAGCTCGGAAGTCCATTCGGATGTATTCGACCGCCACTAGGATTACTGCAGCGGTGTAACACGGGTGTTTCCCGTTAATGACGGCGCATTTATTTATTTATTTATTTATTTTTAAAGAAAGCTTACAGACTAATAATAATTTTAAATATCATACATAAGATAAGACATTTGCTAATTACAAGCTTCCACATGTATAAATCTACTTAGTTACAAGTTACTTGCGTTGACCAATTACAGCGATTCGAATAAATTTCAATGTAAGTAAACATATTAGGTATAAAAATAAACAACAACAACATTTGATCTGATTCATCGTCGCATAGTTTTACACAACTATGTTGGAGTTGGCTTCCAGTTTAAACGAATGTAGCTGTAGACTGGTATTTCATATGGAGTGAAATGACTGCATATCTGACCTTCACGGTCCAGTTTTTGTGAAACCCTGTGCAGTACTTTTTACTCTAGTACCCTTTAATAAATAATATAACTATGATTTAATTTGGCCAGTCTGGTAGATAAACTATTTACTGGCAGAGAATTTTATAACCAATTAAAAGAATTTTATATATCAATGCGGTTTTAACTGTAGTTAGAATATATAGTTAAGTATAATATTTTGTGCATTATTTTTGTGATTGGAATTAACCTTAGCTCAGTTACAGGAAATATTTATTTTATAGTAATAATGTCAGTCAGATTATGATATGCGGACAATCATTTGTGAAAATCGTGAACTATCTGGCTTCTTGGTGTGGTTAGATATTGATAGTGGCTCGAGGATAAATACATTGAATGTCGTGATTTGCAACAGCAACATAACGGTGTGAAAAACAGCTAGGACATGTCCATTGATGAAAAAAATATCGGTCACAAACTACCGTTATTACCGATATTTACCGACATTTTAATTGCCTTGGTTTCGAATCCCAGGTCAGGTATAATATAATGGACCGCGGGTTGTACACTAGTTATCGCGCCCTCGACATAGAGGGCTAAGAAAGAACATGGGTGGTTTTTAGTCAGTAGAAGTCTGACACTCCCTTTCGCTCTGCCCAAGAGCGGGAACGGTTATTTGATGATTTTCCACCCGCCAAAAAAAAAAAGGTATAATATAACTAGGTTTGCCACCAGTAATTTCTCAGTAGGTGCACAGTCTAATCCATGGCTCTATTGCCTATATGGGGCTTGCAAAATAAATGGCGAAACGTAGGTGTACTATAGATGAAAACATATTAATACACACTTAAACTTGCGGAAATTGCAGGTGTAGTGTTATGTTGAATTGCTAACCTACTAAGAACGCATCCAACGCAAGAACCTTACCCCGAACCGCAACAAAAGCTACAATGTGTACTTAGGTATTACTTGATAGCAGTACGAGGATTATGTAAACGGCAAGCTGGCTGCAGTAGCAGGCAGGAGCCAGTTAGTGGCTCTTTAGCGAATGTACGTCTGTTTGTTGAAGGCACCGTAAGGAGATTAGGTAACGGTCACCGCACAGCTTTCAACCAAATGAGATGATTAGTTGCAAACTGTTGGACTATATGTCAATGGAGTAAACAGCGTAGCAGTTGTGTGACTAATCAAATAAAAATAACGTGGGCCAACATATCTTGTAAATAAAAATTCAAAGATATGATTTTTACTTACCCACACCGGGCCCACATGGTGGAATACGGCCCACTTGGTAGATTACGGCTCATGTGTGAATTAGGGCCCACTGTCCCACGGAGAGGAGGTGCGGGAACATCATTTAAAGTGTGTTATATCCCATCACATTCGCAAAAGAAATCACTTGTAAGATAAAACCCTTATTTCTATTAGTAAAATAGTGTTATTTGTCTACAACCTACATTATTGTCTACCCTGCAGGTGCTAAGCTTGAAGATATGTTGAAGTATCGGTACAATCCATCGTAAACATAAGTTATTTATTTAAATCTACAGTAATGTGTAAACAGGTGCGCTATAGGAGGAATGCAAGGGAAATGCAATTCTTCTGGACTTACTAACGTTTTGATTTGAATTACACTTTCATTTCATAATTTCATTTTATTTAATTTATTCAATAACAATTTACATTGTATCTGAAAGTGTTACAAAAAAAAAGTTTTGACAAAAATAAAAAAGAAAATACTCGTAAGTATAGTAAAAAAATGAAAAAAATACATACAATCACCATTAAATGAATAATAAAACAATGTCAACATTCTAAGAAATTAAACCACAACTACTTTGTCGTAAGTTCAAACCCCAAAACTGTTGTATTTTTTTTGTGATTTGTTTGAATTTTTTTTTATGCACCGTTATATCCATTCTTACGTACTGATATCCTTTGCATTTCCTTTTTACCGCAAGTAAGGGTTATGTTTTTCGCGACTATCTTTGTTTGTAATACTCTTTATTTCATCATATCTTCCAAACTTTAACTTTAATTAGGGTATCGTTAGTGTTCATAAATAGGTGAAATAAAAAATAAATAAATATAGGGACTGCTAGAATTTATTAAGGTGAATTTTTTTTTTCTTCCGTTACCTTCGAATTATATTTCAAAATACAGGGTTTTGAATAGAGATAACAAAAATATATAACAATAATATTCAATATGTATTGTTTACTAGTAAAACTGCTCAACAAATGACATGGTGACATTTTAAACCTGGTAATCGATACAAACAAGCTACATATCAATAGATTTCTTGTAATGAAAGAAATAAAACTGGCCAGGTTACAACGCCCAAATCCATCCATGAAGGCAGCTAAAGGGTTTTAAAGTTTGTATGAAAAATTAATATAATATGCGTGAATCAATTTACTTGAAACTTGGCAGGAATATTAATTTAGGGAGATTATAATATTTGCCACTAAAGTTTTTCAATAGCACCCACCAAAAAAAGAAGTTTAGGATCGAGTTATGCAAAAATCTTATTGTGAGATGGAATCAACTTGAAACTCACTACTCGTACTAACACAAATATATAAAGCATTCCGTGTGAAATAAAATAATTAATTAAATAAAACGGAATAGTGGGGGTTGGCCCGAGCAATTCATACAACCTATAATTGTATGTAAATTGCATGTCATCCAATTCATTGTAAATTGTTAACGAACGTTTACATTTAGTTAGAATTTAGTTACAATATTTGTAATGCAAGGCAAGGAATAATTCTGGCTAGGTTTCACACCATAAAAAAAATCAATACATCAAAATTTCGCGCTCGCTTCGCTCTCGCATCTCTCTCATGTCTCCATTCGAAACCCTGTATTTTGATATGCTATCTTAAACAATCATTTCTAGCAGCCCCAATATTTATTTATTTTTTATTACACCTATCTAAAAACACTTGGACTAGTGAGATGAATCTAACGATACCCTTATTAAAGAAATCCATCGATTGGAATTTGGAAGATATGTTGAAATAAAGAATATCACGAACAAAGATAGTCGCGAAAAACATAACCCTTTCCTTGCAGTCGGGTAAAAAGTAATCTGTAGGTGTCGCGTTTCTGTACAAATAGTGTTAAAGAATCACAAACGGAATCTATTTCTACCATTTTTAAGCTTTTTGTCTGTTAGCAAGTGTACGTCTCTCGTCTCGAAGGCACCGGTAACGTAAGGAGATTAGGCAACGGTCACCGCATAGCTTTCAACCAAATGAGATGATTAGCTGCAAACTGTTGGCTAAAATTTTCGGACCTTCTGGCGGGTCTTGTGGGTCAATTTATTTATTTTTTGTTTTTATTTTTTTGACGTTGAAGTTTGTGGGTTTGATGGGCATTGATAGGCTTTTATTCCGACAGCGGTGAAGCCCAAAGGAGTGTTATGTGTTTGACCTGTAAATGTAGATGAAACGATTTGGATAAATAATCCGTCATCAGATTTGTCTTACTAGTCCGATAGCCACAGGCTTCGTTAAAAATTAAAAATAAAGAAAAATGGGGGATTTTACGGCGCATTGCTTAAATCATTTCCACACATAAAATATTCAAAAGTCAAGTCTTTGTCACAATGTATTAATTAGGTCACCGTAATAAAACTAGTGCTCTCTATGCAAATCACCCTTTACAAGAAGAGAGTACTGATTGCTCTTTTGTTTTATTTCTCTCTAGCTGAGCACCGTGACTTTATCTGCGTGAGATTCCTATTAAAATACTACAAAAGTTTCTAGAATAATAATTTAATCGTGATTCGAAAGACACGTGACGCCATCTATAAGAACATTATTGTTGTTTTACTCTAGAACAGCACTTTTTTTTTGGGATAAAAGGTGTATGTGTAAAATTTTAAGATGACCGGTTCAGTGGTGTAGGCGTGAATAAGTAACAAACAAACCAACAAACTTTTCTTTCGCATTTAACTGGGCTTATCCCAGTTGTATGCGTCCCTGTGTGCCTATTGGCCTTGTTCTTTTCTGTCTCCTGCTGATATGGAGGGAAGTGGAAATTTCTGTTTTTCCTACTCCTCCGCTATTCTTTTCTGATTAATTTCGTTGCGGGATCCAAGACAGTCAAATCAATTCTCTGGGACTTCATTGTCTCGGCGCTTTTCTTGTGGTCGCCACTGTTGATTCTGGCTTACAGAAGTTACAGTGGTTTGGGAATAGTGAGGCGGGCTTTCGCATTTAAAATATTAGGTAGGATAAAATAATCGAGTTTCTCCAACACTTCGGGTTGATTAAAATTCTAAACGGCGAAGAATAGTAAAGTATCTTGATAAGCTTAGGGATTAACTGCCATTCGGAAACCAGAGATGATTTCATGGGGGAATTCAGTAACGTTTTCAATTCAGATATTAATTAAAGCGTTAATGAAGTTTCATGTTTACAAAACGTCTGCAAGAAAGCTTTTTAATTACGCTAATTATATTTGGTCATTCTATGAGAGTCAAGTAATTCAAATAAAAGCATCATGAAGATTTGTAGGGAAAAAATAAACATGGCTATGAATAGATTTTTTTTAGAAAATTCACAAAAATAGATTTTATGAATTTTCCTCGGTAAATATTATATGTTAATATAATGAAATACGAATTAATAATTAGTTTGTCCAAATTAAGATGATCTCTGAGTGTACGGGAAGCTCAAATAAAGCAAGGTAAGGTTATACTGGATATTATAGCTTGATGTGTCGCCGTTTGTACGATCACTGTCCAAATATTGTCTAGGGGAGTAGCTAGTTTCCAGCTGTCCTAGTAGAAAGGACTTGCAATGGTGGTGCTTAACTATATGATAATATTGCCAAAGTACCAAGTAAAAAAGATTTTTAGTTGAGGTTTTTGGCCATTCTTCTCCATAGAGATCTACGCTTTGAAAAGGGCAACTCCAAAATTTTCACAGTTACAAGAAAATACAGGTTCTCTCAATTGAACGAGAAAATATACTCATATGACCCGTATGTTTCTTTGCATATCCTACAAATGTCTCGTATTCACGTGGTCATAAATAAATAATATATCAAAAAGGGCATATATTTATCGGAGTCAACTAATACATCTCAAACAGTATACCCGTTTAGGATTGAGAGTAAACCACACGGATTTCCTTATCGCGAAAATTTATAGAGTGTGAAAATTCTGTGTCTCGGCGGATCGGTGTGAAATGACAAACGTGACTCGAATGTGGATGTAAAGCCTGTTCAGACTGTCGGGGGAGGATGCGCAGTTTTAAATGAGTGCTATTGTGGTGCGTGAGGCGTATAGAAAGGCTCATCATAATTTATGTTTTTTGAAACCCACAATATACGAATCATAAGTTTAACTTTAAGTGTTCATAAATATTTTTACCCGACTGCGGCGAAGCCCAAAAGGAGGGTTATGTGTTTTTACCCGACTGCGGCGAAGCCCAAAAGGAGGGTTATGTGTTTGGCGTGTATGCATGTATGTATGTATGTAAGTATGTATGTACGTATGTCCGTTTCTTTGTTCCCTCATAACTCCTAAACGGATGAAGGGATTTGAATAAAATATACGTCGTTAGATTCGTCTTGATGGCGCGAGTGTCACTGGCTACATAAAAAAACAAAGATAATTGCTGGTTTTGGGGGCCAAATCGTGGATTTGAAATAATACAAAAAATCCATTACCATCGAGTAGGGTATCAAAATGAAGGGTTTTAAAAGGAGATTACAAAAATATGTGACACCTATATGTTTAAAATAAATTCAAAGTCACAAATTCTATAAACAAACACAAAAGTTAAATCATCTGCGAAGGTTTTGACGCGACCAACGAAAGAACAAACACTAAAGAACTAAAAAGTTAAAAATAAAAAAAGTAGTTAAAAAACTAAAAAACCCGACTGAAAAAACTGAAAAGCAAAAAACAAGCACATTTTAAATAAAACAAAACTTGGAAGGACTTGGACTTGGATTAACTGTCAAATTAGTTATGGTTTAGTACAAAATGGAACCATTTGACAGTAATTGATAGGCACTATAGGTTAGCCACTGTAATTTAAAAGATACGCAATAGCCATGCTGGTCTGGGCTTAACGCACCAAGTGCCTATCTGTTCAGTCGAAAACCTGTCCCTAAGCAAATATAAACTTCTTGACAAATTCTACGTGTTCGATACACACGCGCAGGAAAAGTTTACAGCTATTTTTACATTGCCTTAAATTGACCTGTGAAATTGTGAATAAAGTTACTGTGACTTATCTGGATAGATGCTTTGCGTTTTGTACTCACTTTTTGCTTTGAAAAAATTTACATTTAGTGGAATAAGTATTGTGTTTACCCATCCCTTTTCTTCTCGTCGCATAACTTTGAATAGCTTTGAAAGGCGTTTCACAAGGTAGAGCTATACAGAGTGTAAATTAACCCTTCACACATAGTATACGTCAACCAAGCATTCTGTACATCAAACTAAGTACCCGTACGCAAAAATTTTTGCTGAGAAATGCCTTTTTTTTTGGGGTTAAAAATCTTATTTTACTGTAATACTCAATGTATCACTATTAAAACATTGTGCTAGTGGATGCTTTGAATAGTAAACGGGTCATGAAGGTAATTTAAGTAAAGTTATAACCTGAAAAACTAGTATTTACAAAAACAGCTGTGCAAAATTTGGAACTTTGACCCCCAATATCTCCCTAACTAGGGGGTTTCCAGGTATGGTCTAGAACTAAAAAATGATCGCAGTGGTGGGGAGAACAAGTGCCCTTCGTTTGCGTTAAGGGTACTTTTACACCCTTTATATGACCTGAAGACTGAAAGAATCCACTGGATGGAAAAACCTTCACGACGCTTTGGCGAGGGCTATGTCCAGTACTGGATGTATTTCACTGATATGATAATAACTTTTACGAATGGTATGAGAAGAAGCCTTTCAAACCAAGTATTGAAAAGTAAATATATTCGTAAATGTAAAGACATAGATATTCGAAACTCCCACCCGGTATTTAGCCATGGCCCGCAGGCCAACACTTAGCCATAAATCCTCAAGTAACGTAAAAATAACTAAGTACATTCACGAGCATTCCAAGGACGTTACAATATAAATAAATCACTAAAGCATGCCCTGCGTCGGACGCGAGTGAAGCTCTGGCTGGCATTCGATTTAACGGAACATTTACCACTCTTTGAACAGCCAAGACAAACGGCAAACATCACACTGACGCAAAGTAGCGAAGAAGTGAATATATCCTCCATTCACATTACGTGTGGCCATTATGTGCGGTTATAAAAGGGTCTAAGGGTGTGGTGAACCTAACATGTCCCGCGGGGGCATTATTTATGCCCGCAGAACGGGACAGTCCAACGGTGTCCCAAGATGTTCGGCCTAAAATATGGGCAACGCCGCCCAACTTCCGAAGAATAATGAGTGACCCAAATTGTGTGCTTTTGACAACTAATGGTAACAATGTTTGCTACTTTTTCTTGGACCTTTTTTCGCGAGCGGCTTAGGTCTATTCGCGCAAAGTTACGTCTTAAACCGTAAGCGGTCTATTACGTAATTCCGCACGCTTGAATTTTCTTTATTCGACTGATATAGCCTACAGCCCACTTTAGCCGTAATTTACGGCTAAATAAAAAGTAACTTTTCGCAGACTTTTTTGCCTGCCAGTCTGAAAAAGTTTTGTTTTTATCTAGAACTAGCTGATACCCCGGCTTTGCCCGCGTGGATGTCGGTACTTGACAAATAACATACTTAAACCTTCCTCGAGAACCACTCTATACATTGGTGAAAACTGCATGAATTTTAGTGCAACAGTTTTTGAGTTTTCCGCGAACAGACAGATACCCAGACGCGGTGGAGGACTTTGTTTTTATAATAATATAATTATGTAGTAATCTTGTGAGTTGAAGCAAAGATTTATAGGTACCTACCTACCTCATCGGCTTCGTATGCTCGAACTTGGTGTCTGATATATAAAATACATATGTAACAAGAATTTATGTTACCTCATGGGATTATACAAAATGTAACCAAAACATGTCGTCGACATTGCATAAAGTAGTCTAAGCTTAAAATGCCATGTTGAGCATAAGTGAGTTTTGATGTACGAAAGGAAATATGCTACTAAGCGTTGGCACATTTTCTTTGGAAGTTAGGAATATCCTTATTTTTCAGTATTGGTGTTCTTTTTCATTTGACCTGGAAATTAAAATGCACATGGCTGAATGTGATTGAGCCTACATCAAATCGTCATCAAACTACTTTATGAATGTATTGTATGCTACTTTGACGGATTAGTGTTAGTGTAACGGAAACGATTAAAATTATATTCCCTGGAAGGTGTTTCCAAAACATACAGGTTGTTTTAAAATTTAGTTCACTTTCCGATATAACTTTTTACTAACCATATCACACAAAATTAAAATCAAAACTCATTTATTCAAACTAGGCTGAAAATCAGCACTTTTTGAACGTCAAAATTTACTTTACTTTACTTATTTACAAGAGCCAGTCCCCCAAAACGCCCCCCTTCGACACTTCCTAGTGTTTTTGCTGGAAAGAAGAAGTGGCGGAACAAACTCCCCAGCAACACATCTGTCTGTTAGGTTGGTTAGAAGAACCAGACTCGATACAATAGTAAGGCAAGTTAATGACTACAGACCAAAAACCAATAAAAAATTAAAAAGCATATAATAATAATAAAAAAAGACATAACTTATCAGTAAACTAATGTTGGAGAAAGAACATAAATAACAAACATTGTCTTGTGTTCAACTCAGCGACCAACTGTTCTTATCATTTAAGTAGTCATTAATGGAATAGTAAGCTTTTAGACAAAGATTAGATTTTACTTTGGCTTTAAACGCATGAAATGGCAAGTCTAGAAAAGAAGATGGCAGTTTGTTATATAATGTACTGAAAAACTCATTTATATCCATTCATATTAATCAGGCAAACCCTAATCTGTCATAATCTACAAAGCGGTTTACCTCACGCATGGCAATCGGTGAGTAAATTGGCGAACCAAATCAGACGACTAATTCGGACTTCGGACATGCGACGAAAGTTTAGCTGTCGGCTTGATGCGGACGAAATGCGACCGATTGCGGTAAGGCTTGTTTGCTGGAAGACTAATTAAACAAACACAACTGTGTTTAAGTTCGCCGTATTGGGGAGTAATGTAAGTGTAACTACTGACGAACTGTAGGGAAAACATAAGTATATCTATTTATGTTTTTTCCTAAGAAAATTGAGTACAAATATTTCTTCAAACAAAACGAATGAATGAATAAAGTCATAATCGTTCAGTAATAAAAACAAATACATAAAATCGATTTATACTCAGGTAAGTGATAAATAAGTGCCTATTGCTAATAACTAGTTAGGCATATGGTTCTACGAACGAAAACTTTGGACAGTTAAGTGATTTTTAATTGGTCATAACATAACATCACGCCTGTAATCCCCGAAGGGTTAAGCAGAGGTGTACGTAATAGTACACCCACATTTCGCCAGTTATGTTTAATGCCTATGTAATAGGGAAGAGCCTTTTGCCATCAACCCGCCACATATCCGGACTCCAAGATCCGAATTTTCATCTATATTCTTCTATATCTAAAAAAAATCAATGCCACTTTTCGTTGTAATTTTATAACTCAAGAACGAGCTCACCTATCCAAACCAAATGCTTAGGCTTTGTTTGGACTATTAAGTATATTGTTTATGTGAAATTTGCACTAAATCGGTCGAGCGGTTCTTAATTTTTTTTTTTTTTGTAACAAATGAATTACATAAATGGCGGATCATTGTGTTAATGGGGAAATTGAAACTTTTTTCCGAGTACAAGCATGTTGTGATGTCATTCATTTTGTACAAGTGGTTTCGAGAATGGTTTAGATTTTTAGATTTATAATTAGACCCGGTAGGTGGCGCGTCTGTCCAGGTAGGACGACGTCTGCCAGGTCCGCTAGTTGTTTATAAATATTACAGGTTAAATTCATTCAGTTAACGTACCCAAACAGTAAGTAGCTTTTTTTTAAAAAAAACATAGTCAGAAACGAATAAAAAGCCACTCGTGTCTTCTATTACTACATAAATAGGTTAAGAAAAAATATATTTCGCCCATTTCGCTAGGAAATCCGTCAGTCACGTCTTAATACAAAAAATAGGTCGGATAAGGCATCCTTGCTCTCCCTGTACGTGACGTAATTTCTTTCAGTTAATTCTTGGACCAAAGTAGAATGTGAATTAGCTCACAAATCAGACTTCTTTATTATTATTTTTTGGTAGGAAGTCAGAACTAGATGGCCTGTTCTTATCTTTCTATTAGGCCTTAAAAATATTTAGCAAAACTCGTGCTTCCAAATGACTTTCGTTTTGACGATTGACCGTAGAGCTTTGTGTCGGTTCATGGTATAAAAGCACACGGCTTATGGGGTTTCATATGCAATAAAAAAATGTGAAATTAAATTTGCATACTTCAAAAATAGCTGGCTAGTATAATTTGCTATCCCTAAGTTTATTCATTTCTTTGAAAGTATGGAATCCCCCATCAAAATGACACTATTTTGACTTATTTTCGAATCATCAATTTTCTATCTTTGTCCTATGTTACTAAATTAAGGAATGCAACTTGCATCTGTGTGCTGTGTGTTATTAATGCCGTACCACTTTGACGCCACAACGCGACGCCACAGCCGTCGGACAAAGGCTGTGTCTGATGGTGTACATTCATGGTACAATAGGTGCATCACGGAAGATAATGGACCTCAAAGTGGATCCTTGTGAAAATAGAAATGGCTTGATAGTAGTAATAGTTTCAGTGCCAAGTAGATTAGGTTTTGACCATCAAATGTCAATTTGAACTTTATCGAAGTGCAGATTGTTAGACACGAGATTTACAGCCATATTTCTTGGGACTTTAGGCATATCGAAATATGGCTAAAGACTCATGTATTAGGAGGTGAGCCTATCACCGTCAATCGGGCAGAAATAATGAAAAAATCCTCATAGAAAACCCAATAACACTTCACCCGACGGACCTAGGAATCAAACCCAAGAGTCCATAGAGCATAAGATCAACGAGGTAGTTTAACAGTCTCGTGAAACTTATTTTTATTAACAATTTTCTTTTATAAAATAAGGTTTAAATGTACATTAAAAATGACAGCCCATTTTTATTTAAAGTGAAACATGAAAACCATCAACGTATCACCAACACTAACGGTTAATTTATTGCTTAGTATTTATATGCAAATAAGTGCATTATTATGTCCCTATATTTGCAAAAATAAAAGCAAAACAGTTTTCCTGAATATCCGTACAATGTTATTTAAAATGGAACGCTACAAACGTGGCTACTTCGTTGCACTGTACTCCGCCGGAAAGCCTTGGCATACATTTGGCAATAAAAGTAAAAATATACACTGTTTTACAATGGAATTCTATACTTACCTTAGCACTCCAAAAATGTAGAATGAATAGAAGTAGAAAAGTAACTTTTTTTTCAAGGAAATATGAAGGTGCCCGAGGTGAGGGTTTGCACGACTCCTCTGGCTGCCATGATTGAAAGCGGATGGCGTACTATATTTGTCCGTTGTCCGTAGGTAAAGTTTGGTATCTCTTGATAGCATGTTACATCTGACACCTCATTGTTGATGCTGTTCAGCGAGAGAGTAATCGTGTCGTCTTATTGATGATATTGGTCGTTGTTTTATAGTAACATCAACAGGACTCGTTAGCTCAGTTGGCAGAGCGCCGATATTATTCCCAAACAAAGCATCGCATCGGAGGTCGGAGGTTCAAACCTTCACGAGTCGATCCTTTTGGCAGATATGTATTGAAGAAAGTTGTTTTTTACTGCAGCAATTTTATTAAACATGCATACAGTCTTGAGTTCCTAAAGTGGAACATCTCTGTTCTTCTTGGAACCTTCATATGAGGCGGTTGTTTTTGCTTCTTCTGACTTGGTTCGAAGGCTTTCTGTGAGTTCCAACTCAGCTACGATTCCAAATGCTTCGGTCGGAGACCCTGTATTAGATGGTTCCTGAGATAATATTTTGAGATTCAGATCATCATTTGATAATAATTATGGTCAGGATGCTATGCACTAAGAAACGTAAAATATGTTTTTGTTATTGCGCCATATTATGTATATACGTCTAGGTAAGCAATCGACATTTTCACATCAAAACAATAAGACTCGTTGGCTCAGTTGGCAGAGCGCCGATAATCCAGATAATCCATCGGAGGTCGGAGGTTCAAATCCTTCACGAGTCGATCTTTTGCAGTTTTGTTTCTTTTTCAATATTTGTCTACAAAATTCTAGTTATTTTTTTAGCTCACACAACAAAAACACATTCAGATTTAACAGCGGGTCCTTAACAAAGCACAGGCAGTGTCATGGTGCCTATTGGTGACCACACTATACAAAGTTAAACATTTACAATGATCTACTAGCCCAAGAATGCAATCAACTGCCCAATTCAATAGCCAAGTGATACAAATTGGGTCGGGAGTTACCTTATTAACTATAACGATTTACTTATAAAGAAAAAAGATCACAGAAAAAAATAGTAGACTTTCATACTTTCATATATTTCTATAATGACAGTTTTTTAAAAAACCACTTTCTTCTAAAAAGTGCCACAGACAATTCCACAACATCCTCCGGCCCCGCGAGAAAGCGGAAGAAATCTATATAAAACTAAAACACTAATCGGGAATAATAAAGTAAAATAAAATCGTTAAAATAAATACCTAGTGGGCAGCTTCACCAGCCGACCGGAACGAGTAACATGCATTTTAGTGGGCAGCTACTGTGCAGGTGCAGTGGCTGGCACATCCCTATGACGAACCTCTAAAGGGAATAGGCGCTGCAGAGGCCTGATTAACTCACCTCTTGCGGTTCTAACTCGCGCTACACGCCTATGACCATCCACCCCTTGTAACGTCTCAACAACAATACCTAATGGCCATTTAACCCTCTTTACATCATCAGACCCTATCAAAACTATGTCCCCGATTTCAACTGTATTAATAATATTAGCTGTTGATTTCTAAGTAGAGCCAGGTATTCGCTGCGAAAGCGCTGCTTCAGATCGCCACATAAACTTTTAATATAACGCCAACGTCCAGTCAAGAGCTGACCATCAATATAACCCATATCCAGGACATCTTTCCCTTCTTTTCCTACATGTAAAAACATTGAAGGAGTCAACGGAGCTAAATTTTCCGTAGTGTCTGCTATATAGGTTAGCGGCCGAGAATTAATCATTGCTTCGGTTTCACACAACACAGTCAACAGTTCATTATATTTAAGCGCTGCCCTACCAAGCACTCTCCTTAGCATTTCTTTAACCGTACGTACCATTCGTTCCCAGAATCCTCCCCACCATGGCGCTGAAGGAGGTATAAAACGCCATTCAATCTTTTGCGTAGAGGTCTCCTGTGCTATTTCATTCCACTTGATGTTCTTAAGTATTGAACTTGCTCCGCAAAAATTCGTTCCATTATCTGTATATATTATCCTTACGGAACCTCTTCTTGCCTTATCCATTATCACGGTCGCCGTTTTTTTTTTTTGGTCACAATTTCATTTCACAATTTCCTTGGTCACAAACGTGACTGCTGAGCACACGGACACGAATTCAATTCTCAGTTCGGGTTTTTGCATTATCAATTTCTTCCACAGTTTGGACTCGGGTGGTGCGACACCCCCGTGTCTCGGTGGGCACCTTAAGTCGTTAGCCTTCCTGCGCCTGATGGCTACCCGCTGTACCAGTCTGTAGTCCGAATGGATTATGCGGGTAATGAATGTTACATCTGACACCTCATTGTTGATGCTGTTCAGCGAGAGAGTAATCGTGTCGTCTTATTGATGATATTGGTCGTTGTTGTATAGTAACATCAACAGGACTCGTTAGCTCAGTTGGCAGAGCGCCGATATTATTCTCAAACAAAGCATCGCATCGGAGGTCGGAGGTTCAAACCTTCACGAGTCGATCCTTTTGGCAGATATGTATTGAAGAAAGTTGTTTTTTACTGCAGTAATTTTATTAAACATGCGTACAGTCTTGAGTTCCTAAAGTGAAACATCTCTGTTCTTCTTGGAACCTTCATATGAGGCGGTTGTTTTTGCACCTTCTGACTTGGTTCGAAGGCTTTCTGTGAGTTCCAACTCAGCTACGATTCCAAATGCTTCGGTCGGAGACCCTGTATTAGATGGTTCCTGAGATAATATTTTGAGATTCAGATCATCATTTGATAATAATTATGGTCAGGATGCTATGCACTATGTAAACGTAAAATATGTATTTGTTATTGCGCCATATTATGTATATACGTCTAGGTAAGCAATCGACATATTCACATCAAAACAATAAGACTCGTTGGCTCAGTTGGTAGAGCGCCGGTAATCCAGATAATCCATCGGAGGTCGGAGGTTCAAATCCTTTACGAGTCGATCTTTTGCAGTTTTGTTTCTTTTTCAATATTTGTCTACAAAATTCTAGTTATTTTTTTAGCTCACACAACAAAAACACATTCAGATTTAACAGCGGGTCCTTAACAAAGCACAGGCAGTGTCATGGTGCCTATTGGTGACCACACTATACAAAGTTAAACATTTACAATGATCTACTAGCCCAAGAATGCAATCAACTGCCCAATTCAATAGCCCCGATGTTTCCTTGGTCACAAACGTCACTGCTGAGCACACGGACACGAATTCAATTCTCAGTTCGGGTTTTTGCATTATCAATTTCTTCCACAGTTTGGACTCGGGTGGTGCGACACCCCTGTGTCTCGGTGGGTACCTTAAGTCGTTAGCCTTCCTGCACCTGATGGCTACCCGCTGTACCAGTCTGTAGTCCGAATGGATTATGCGGGTAATGAATGTTACATCTGACACCTCATTGTTGATGCTGTTCAGCGAGAGAGTAATCGTGTCGTCTTATTGATGATATTGGTCGTTGTTGTATAGTAACATCAACAGGACTCGTTAGCTCAGTTGGCAGAGCGCCGATATTATTCTCAAACAAAGCATCGCATCGGAGGTCGGAGGTTCAAACCTTCACGAGTCGATCCTTTTGGCAGATATGTATTGAAGAAAGTTGTTTTTTACTGCAGTAATTTTATTAAACATGCATACATTCTTGAGTTCCTAAAGTGGAACATCTCTGTTCTTCTTGGCACCTTCATATGAGGCGGTTGTTTTTGCACCTTCTGACTTGGCTCGAAGGCTTTCTGTGAGTTCCAACTCAGCTACGATTCCAAATGCTTCGGTCGGAGACCCTGTATTAGATGGTTCCTCAGATAATATTTTGAGATTCAGATCATCATTTGATAATAATTATGGTCAGGATGCTATGCACTATGTAAACGTAAAATATGTTTTTGTTATTGCGCCATATTATGTATATACGTCTAGGTAAGCAATCGACATATTCACATCAAAACAATAAGACTCGTTGGCTCAGTTGGTAGAGCGCCGATAATCCAGATAATCCATCGGAGGTCGGAGGTTCAAATCCTTCACGAGTCGATCTTTTGCAGTTTTGTTTCTTTTTCAATATTTGTCTAAAAATTCTAGTTTTTAGCTCACACAACAAAAACACATTCAGATTTAACAGCGGGTCCTTAACAAAGCACAGGCAGTGTCATGGTGACTATTGGTGACCACACTACACAAAGTTAAACATTTACAATGATCTACTAGCCCAAGAATGCAATCAACTGCCCAATTCAATAGCCCCGATGTTTCCTTGGTCACAAACGTGACTGCAGTAATTTTATTAAACATGCATACAGTCTTGAGTTCCTAAAGTGGAACATCTCTGTTCTTCTTGGCACCTTTATATGAGGCGGTTGTTTTTGCACCTCCTGACTTGGTTCAAAGGCATTCTGTGAGTTCCAACTCAGCTACGATTCCAAATGCTTCGGTCGGAGACACTGTATTAGATGGTTCCTGAGATAATATTTTGAGATTCAGATCATCATTTGATAATAATTATGGTCAGGATGCTATGCACTATGTAAACGTAAAATATGTTTTTGTTATTGCGCCATATTATGTATATACGTCTAGGTAAGCAATCGACATATTCACATCAAAACAATAAGACTCGTTGGCTCAGTTGGTAGAGCGCCGGTAATCCAGATAATCCATCGAAGGTCGGAGGTTCAAATCCTTTACGAGTCGATCTTTTGCAGTTTTGTTTCTTTTTCAATATTTGTGTACAAAATTCTAGTTATTTTTTTTAGCTCACACAACAAAAACACATTCAGATTTAACAGCGGGTCCTTAACAAAGCACAGGCAGTGTCATGGTGCCTATTGGTGACCACACTATACAAAGTTAAACATTTACAATGATCTACTAGCCCAAGAATGCAATCAACTGCCCAATTCAATAGCCCCGATGTTTCCTTGGTCACAAACGTCACTGCTGAGCACACGGACACGAATTCAATTCTCAGTTCGGGTTTTTGCATTTTCAATTTCTTCCACAGTTTGGACTCGGGTGGTGCGACACCCCCGTGTCTCGGTGGGCACCTTAAGTCGTTAGCCTTCCTGCGCCTGATGGCTACCCGCTGTACCAGTCTGTAGTCCGAATGGATTATGCGGGTAATGAATAATAGTAATAATAATAATAATAATCGTTTATTGGTCTCAATTAAAATATAGCCTAATACAAATTTCATCATCGGGGATTCTATACAAAAAAGGCTGCAGAAAACTACATGGACGCCTGACTTCCAAACTAGGTAAAGAACCTGATCTTGGAAATCAGTTCACTTCCATGGACAAAATAAAATGGAGAAAGTAGGTTACCGAAAGAAAAATATTTATATAAATATTACAATTCCAACGCTGCCGCTGGTAGTAATTAGATTATTAGACTATAGATTTTAGACCTTATACAAAACAAATAATAAAACAGGTTACAGGAACAAAGCATGCAAATAAATTAACTATGTATCCAAGTATGGGAGTATAATAATGTGTTTGGTGTGGTGTATGATAGTGTGTTGTGTGTGATAGTGAGTAGTAGTGTGTGATAAGTGTGTATGGGTGCTTTTGTGAACGAGTTAATAGTGAAATATGTGTATCTTTGGTGTGTACGCAATTTCTGATTACGTTGCATTACTGTGAAATTTTTCTGTTTGAGAATAATCAAGGTCAAGGAGCCATCGTGTGACAGTTCGTTTGCATTTTGCTTTAGTTTGAGGATAAATTGATAGTGTCTGATTAATTTTATTATAAATATGGCCACCCAAAAATGAGAAAAACCTCTGCGCAAATTGAGTACGGCAGGCTCTGGACTCGCAGACTGTGTGTTTCCTCCGTTTATTTAACAGAGCAATGGGATCGTAAGGCAGACGACCATGCATTTTAATGACAGATGATAGAACGAACAGTTGCCGCACTGTTAAAACCTCCCAGTGTCGATAAACGCTGGAAGTGGGATGATAAAAGGGAAAAAATGCTTCAACTTTAAGTAAGGCTCTTTGAGCACGCTCGAGCTTCAGGATGATGGTTTTACACGCTCCACCCCAACACGTTATACAATAAACTAAAAGAGATTGACATAAGGCGAAGTAGATTGTTCTTAATACTTTAGCGTTTGCTATGTGTCTAAGATTTTTAAATATAAATATTAATTTACGAACTCTAGACGACACGAGGTCGATGTGTGGTGCAAAATTTAACCTGTTATCGAGCAGGATGCCTAGATACTTCATTGTATTCACCTGCTGAAGTGGAGAACAATTACACAGCGACAGGCCCCCACATATGTGTGAGTGTGCTATAATTTGCGATTTAGCATTAAAACCCGACTGCGGGACACTTCTTAGAGAAAACGTTAAATATTTAGTTTTATCGACATTCAAGGTAAGGAGATTTGATCTCAGCCAATGGGCAACAATGTTGAAACCATTCTGCGCATGCTGAAATGCCTTTTCCCATGAACTGTCGCTAAAAATGAGGGCTGTGTCGTCTGCAAATGCAACAATCTTTCCGTTCAGAAGTTCAAGGTCGCAGAGGTCATTGATATAAATGAGAAACAAGGTAGGTCCGAGGATGCTTCCTTGAGGAACTCCATAGGAAATGGGAAGATCGCCACTTATCCATTTGCCCACCCTCACACACTGAGACCTGTCACTGAGATAATCTGCGAAGAGTTTAAGCGGCAAGTCCCTGACTCCCAGTCTCTGAAGTTTATCTATCAGTCTGGGAACAGAGACCGTGTCAAATGCCTTGGCTAAATCAAGAAATATTGCCAAGACTTTCTTTTTCCTATCAATATTATCCACAATAAAGTCCGTAACTTCATGAACTGCATCACTAGTTGCTTTGTTACATCTAAAACCAAATTGAGTGTCAGAAAGTAGTTTATTCTTTTCCAAATAGTGTTTCAGTCTTTTGTTCATAAGTTTCTCCAGGACTTTGGATAATGTAGGCAATATCGAAATTGGTCTATAATTATTGACACAGGCTCTGTCACCAGACTTAAATATAGGTATGATTTGTGATTTTTTAAAGTCTCGTGGGAAGGACCCCGTTTGAAATGCCAAATTACAAATGTAAGCCAGAGGAGAGAGTAACATAGGTCTATATCTAGACAGAAAACTGGCCGATATACCATCGCGTCCAACCGCACAGTTGACTCTAAGATTGAGGATAATGCTGTTTATCTCGTTTTCATCTGTTGGTAACATTACGAAGGAGTAAGAACAGGCCGATTTGGGAGGCAAAGGTACAGGTAGGTCAAGCGACGGATCATGAGATACATGCTTTTCTGCTAGAGATTTGCCCATGTTTGCAAAATAAGCATTTACGGTGTCAGTAGAAAGTTGGGGGTTAGAAGGAGATATTAATTCAGAGGCAACCTCTGCGGATCGAGTAGTGTAAGTTATTGATTTTATAGCGGTCCATAGCTTTTTGGAATTATTACCTGCCTTGTCGATTTCGTGCCTTTCATGTTGTCTTTTAAGTTTTTTTAATAATCCGTTACAAAAGTTTCTGTATCTGGTATAGGTTATTTTTAGAATTGTATTATTAGGAGAATTTTTCGAGTTCAGATGCAGTTTATCTCTGTTTCTCATGCATCTCAAGAGACCTGGAGTAATCCATGGCTTTAAGGTTTTCTGCCTTCTGGTCACAGTTATAGTTTTAGTGCACAATTGGATAGCAGAGTTAATAGAGCCAGTAAAAAAGGCTACAGCATCATCAACATCGGTCATAGAATAAAGGGGCGTAAAGTCGATACTGGGGACAGCTGAGTCTAGAGAAATATAGTCCATTTGTTTTAGGGTTCTTGCTTTCTGCCTTGTAGGGATTGACATGTCAATAGAAAGAATAACAGTGTGGTGGTCAGTAAGGGATGTTTCAGCTACAAAGCATGATGCTGGAAACTTTGTTTTCAGCATAACATGATCGATGCACGATTTAGAGTGAGTGGGAATAAGGTGGGCTGGTAACATACCATGTGTAGCCATTAGATTTAAGTAGTTATGTTTTCGAACATCCAATGTGTGCTCAGATATATCAATGTTAATATCACCCGTTAAAACAAAAATTTTAGATTTTGAAACAATGCCATGCAGTAGGTTATGTAAGCTTTGCATAAATACTTCGATATTTCTAACACTGGGGGATCGGAAAATAGCAAGAATGGTAGTATGATTTTCGAGTGTTATTAATAGACTATTACAGTCCATTATTGATGGCTCTTTTACACATACATTAATTCCCTTCCTGATATAAACCACTACTCCTTCGTTTTGGGTTTTGTTGTTTTTAGTTGCATAGTAATCATAACCATCCATTATCGGAGGATTATGAACACTAAGCAACCGGCACTCGGTTAATATTATCACATCCCAATCGACACTGGATCTAGCCAAAAGAATGAGCATACCAGGCAAATTACAGTTAATGCTTCTTATATTTTGGACTAGTATTTTGAAGGCTTTACCAGATGACATCAGTGATGAGCATTGATCTATGTTACAGGTAGATGCACTTGCCACGGATATTAAGTCTACATCCGTCGAAATATTATCTTGACTATTTATGTTATCGAATTTGAACTGCGATAGATGTCAAACTAAGGGTGTTTACAGAAATTAGATTTGTATGAACGGAATCAGACAGGTCTGTGGACAGGATATTAAAGATATTGCGTACAGGTTGAGTTTGAGTTTGAGGGTGTGTAAGTGAGTGTGTATACGGTGTGTTCGTAAAAATGGTATAAACATGAGAAAAAACACATTTGCAGAGAAAATACAATTCAAGGACTGCAACAAACAGATAGAAGTACTTAGTTCTACCACTATGAAATAACAATATTATATTTTGAACCCATATTAGTATATGGGTTCAAAATATAATATTGTTATAGATATTCTCAAACTTTCCCAAGCATGACTGTATAGTTACAGTCATGCTTGGGAAAGTTTGAGAATATCTTCTTCGCTGTCTATGCGTATACTCGGTTGATCATCACTTCTTTTCAATGAATGCCAGCAACCCGTCTAAGAATGTTTTTTTGCGTGCTGCCGGGCTTGGTAAAATAGTTTTTTTGCAAGGGGTGTTAGGGACTCGGATATATAGATCGGTTGAATTGGACCATCAATCATGAGATGTGAACTATTTAGCTTAATAACTTTGTTGCCCTTGTTGAACAATTTAGCCTTCTGTATCATATTTTCCTTGATGGTCGCTGATACAAATTCCACCACAATTGGAGGGGTAGTTTTATTTTTGGTCTTTAGTCTAAAAGTATCTCGAATATCAGATGAGTTTACGGGTTGCTTAAGCACTTCGCTGACATTTTTTATTATTTGAGTGAGACTTTCTTTATTCTCATTTGGGGCCTGTGGCACATTTCTAAGTTCTATAGTTGCAGACTTGGCTTTCTTTTCCAAGAAATCGATCCTCTGTTCCAGCAATTCAACCCGTACTTTATACATGGAGTTTTCCTTTTGAGATTTAGCAAGTATTCCCAGTACTTCGTCGTATTTGTTTGACATGAAGGAAAGAGATTCTTTCATCTCAGCAGTTTCATCTTTCAACAGGGTCATGGCGGAAGTAAGAGAATCAAATTTAGTATTTTGTGTCTCAGTAAAATTTTCAAAAAGTTCCTTTATTTCCATCAATGTTACATCTGACACCTCATTGTTGATGCTGTTCAGCGAGAGAGTAATCGTGTCGTCTTATTGATGATATTGGTCGTTGTTTTATAGTAACATCAACAGGACTCGTTAGCTCAGTTGGCAGAGCGCCGATATTATTCTCAAACAAAGCATCGCATCGGAGGTCGGAGGTTCAAACCTTCACGAGTCGATCCTTTTGGCAGATATGTATTGAAGAAAGTTGTTTTTTACTGCAGTAATTTTATTAAACATGCGTACAGTCTTGAGTTCCTAAAGTGAAACATCTCTGTTCTTCTTGGAACCTTCATATGAGGCGGTTGTTTTTGCACCTTCTGACTTGGTTCGAAGGCTTTCTGTGAGTTCCAACTCAGCTACGATTCCAAATGCTTCGGTCGGAGACCCTGTATTAGATGGTTCCTCAGATAATATTTTGAGATTCAGATCATCATTTGATAATAATTATGGTCAGGATGCTATGCACTATGTAAACGTAAAATATGTTTTTGTTATTGCGCCATATTATGTATATACGTCTAGGTAAGCAATCGACATTTTCACATCAAAACAATAAGAGTCGATCCTTTTGGCAGATATGTATTGAAGAAAGTTGTTTTTTACTGCAGTAATTTTATTAAACATGCATACATTCTTGAGTTCCTAAAGTGGAACATCTCTGTTCTTCTTGGCACCTTCATATGAGGCGGTTGTTTTTGCACCTTCTGACTTGGCTCGAAGGCTTTCTGTGAGTTCCAACTCAGCTACGATTCCAAATGCTTCGGTCGGAGACCCTGTATTAGATGGTTCCTCAGATAATATTTTGAGATTCAGATCATCATTTGATAATAATTATGGTCAGGATGCTATGCACTATGTAAACGTAAAATATGTTTTGTTTTTGCACCATATTATGTATATACGTCTAGGTAAGCAATCGACATATTCACATCAAAACAATAAGACTCGTTGGCTCAGTTGGTAGAGCGCCGGTAATCCAGATAATCCATCGGAGGTCGGAGGTTCAAATCCTTCACGAGTCGATCTTTTGCAGTTTTGTTTCTTTTTCAATATTTGTCTACAAAATTCTAGTTTTTAGCTCACACAACAAAAACACATTCAGATTTAACAGCGGGTCCTTAACAAAGCACAGGCAGTGTCATGGTGACTATTGGTGACCACACTACACAAAGTTAAACATTTACAATGATCTACTAGTCCAAGAATGCAATCAACTGCCCAATTCAATAGCCCCGATGTTTCCTTGGTCACAAACGTGACTGCAGTAATTTTATTAAACATGCATACAGTCTTGAGTTCCTAAAGTGGAACATCTCTGTTCTTCTTGGCACCTTTATATGAGGCGGTTGTTTTTGCACCTCCTGACTTGGTTCAAAGGCATTCTGTGAGTTCCAACTCAGCTACGATTCCAAATGCTTGGGTCGGAGACACTGTATTAGATGGTTCCTGAGATGATATTTTGAGATTCAGATCATCATTTGATAATAATTATGGTCAGGATGCTATGCACTATGTAAACGTAAAATATGTATTTGTTATTGCGGCATATTATGTATATACGTCTAGGTAAGCAATCGACATATTCACATCAAAACAATAAGACTCGTTGGCTCAGTTGGTAGAGCGCCGGTAATCCAGATAATCCATCGGAGGTCGGAGGTTCAAATCCTTCACGAGTCGATCTTTTGCAGTTTTGTTTCTTTTTCAATATTTGTCTACAAAATTCTAGTTATTTTTTTAGCTCACACAACAAAAACACATTCAGATTTAACAGCGGGTCCTTAACAAAGCACAGGCAGTGTCATGGTGCCTATTGGTGACCACACTATACAAAGTTAAACATTTACAATGATCTACTAGCCCAAGAATGCAATCAACTGCTCAATTCAATAGCCCCGATGTTTCCTTGGTCACAAACGTCACTGCTGCTCAGCAGTGACGTTTGTGACCAAGGACACGGACACGAATTCAATTCTCAGTTCGGGTTTTTGCATTATCAATTTCTTGCACAGTTTGGACTCGGGTGGTGCGACACCCCCGTGTCTCGGTGGGCACCTTAAGTCGTTAGCCTTCCTGCGCCTGATGGCTACCCGCTGTACCAGTCTGTAGTCCGAATGGATTATGCGGGTAATGAATGTTACATCTGACACCTCATTGTTGATGCTGTTCAGCGAGAGAGTAATCGTGTCGTCTTATTGATGATATTGGTCGTTGTTGTATAGTAACATCAACAGGACTCGTTAGCTCAGTTGGCAGAGCGCCGATATTATTCTCAAACAAAGAATCGCATCGGAGGTCGGAGGTTCAAACCTTCACGAGTCGATCCTTTTGGCAGATATGTATTGAAGAAAGTTGTTTTTTACTGCAGTAATTTTATTAAACATGCGTACAGTCTTGAGTTCCTAAAGTGAAACATCTCTGTTCTTCTTGGAACCTTCATATGAGGCGGTTGTTTTTGCACCTTCTGACTTGGTTCGAAGGCTTTCTGTGAGTTCCAACTCAGCTACGATTCCAAATGCTTCGGTCGGAGACCCTGTATTAGATGGTTCCTGAGATAATATTTTGAGATTCAGATCATCATTTGATAATAATTATGGTCAGGATGCTATGCACTATAATTTAATTAATTAATTTAATTTAATTTAATTTCAATGTCAGATTACAGAGATCCACAATGGTTAGTAACAATTGGAACTTAAAAACTATGTTAGTAAGGTTTCAAAAATTCAATCACAAAAACACATACTTATAATTACAATTAATTTCCAAATACATTTAAAACACACATTAGCACACTTTATTTATTTTGCAGTCCCAACGACGATGCTCACCCAGAGCGAGTGAATTGGACACTGATATTTATTAGAAATGATCTTCAGAATGTCGTTGCTGCTGCCACGTACTCTGCGTAATAGTGACGACACACGTTTGCGTCTTATTGCATAAAAGTCATCAGTACGCGCTTCAGCAAACATCGCGGAAGCACTGCAGAACCGCGGCAACCGCAACAACATTCTGAAGACATTATTGTATTGCACCCGCAGAGCGCTGTATGCCCTTTGAGTATAGTTGACCCACAGGCTGCTCGTGTAGAAAGATTGACAATAGGCTTTGAATAATGCTAACTTGACCTTAGCTGAGCAACGAGCAAACCTGCGAACCAACATATTACCCCGGACAGCCAGCGCTCTGCGTTCACGTTCAATGTCCTCATTGTCCCCCAGATCATCGGTGACGATATGCCCTAGGTACTTAAATTTTTTCACTCTATTGAGAGGAGACCCATTCAAGCAAATAGGTGGAGTTTCATGAGGTGTTTTATCACCCCGGCCGAAAAACATACACTTGCTCTTGGTTGCATTGTACACCAGACCATGTCTCTCAGCATACCTCTCACACACCCTCAGAAGGTTGCGAAGGGCCCCTATTGATGGGCTCAGCAGCACCATGTCATCGGCGTAGCTTATATTATTGACAGCGACCCCATCAATATAACACCCTGCATGCATGCTGCTGAGCTCGCCAATCAGGCTGTCCATATATACATTAAAAAGAGTGGGTGAGGAACATCCCCCCTGCCTCACGCCGCACTGCAGCCTATACTCACCAGACAAGCAATCCGCCCATTTAACAACATTTAATTGATTGTCATACCAAAATTTAAATATCTCCACTAGTTCCGTCGGTACATTTTGTTTTCGAAGTTTCTCCCACAGGACCTCATAACAAACCAGATCGAAGGCCTTGGACAAATCCAAAAAGCAAGCGTAAACTGGTGTCCTGCGATCCAAGTAATACCTAACCGTGTGCTTCATACAGAGAATGGCACTCTCAGTAGAAAGGCCGGGTTGGAAGCCAAATTGCGCGTGATGCAATTTTAGGTTGTTTCTTAAATGCCTGTTAAGCAGATTATCCAGTACTTTGGCTAAAATGGTTGCCAGGGAGATAGGGCGATAATTACTTTTATCACAAATATCTGCAGTTTTACATTTAACTATAGGTATGACTATTGTTCTCATGAGGTCCCGAGGAAGATACTTATGACTTAAACACAGTGAGAAAAACATGGCCAATACCCTGGGTAAGTGACAGCCCGCGTGACGGAGATGTTCAACACTCAAGCTGTCATGTCCAGGGGATTTACCACGAGTCATGCTGTCAATAACACTCTTAACATCTGCAGATCTTATTTGTACAGTGGTAGTATTAGGAGTATCAGTCTGGAGGCTGCATTGTTCCGATACTGGAGACATAGGTGAGCTTACTTGAAAATGTGCCTTAAACATCTCAGCAATTTTATTGGGATCTCTTTCAGAATTAATACATTCAGCACGATGTTGTTTTATATTTAATTTATTAGTACATTGCCAGAATTTTTTGAAGTCATGATTACTACAATGAGATGCCAAAATGTCCATTTTAATTTGTTCAGCGTGGTCTTGACACCACTTAAGCCTGGATTTAAATATTTTCCTACTATGGTACATAGCTTCATAAATGTGTCCGGACGACGGCTTCCCATGCCAGACCCAAATATTAAAATTATTTTTGGCCACTTGATGAGCCTCTTTTACATGCTTATTCCAGCCTGATACCACCTTTTTACTTTGATATCTCCTATGAGTACCACTTTCATAACTCTCTATACTTGCCTCATGCAGCGTTTTTATAATACTATAATACATAATATCTATAGCTTTTTGATGTTCTAGATTATTGCAATATTTATCAGCGCATGTCTGAAATTCAGGCGGAAAGTCGATACGTTTAAGATTTCTATTACAAACTTCACGATACCACTGGATTTGTCCTGGGGTCCTATTGCCCCAAACTATTTTGTTAGGTATATAATTTGAAATAGATTTCCTATGTCTCACTCTGTCGTAATCACATTCTATTTCAACAGGGAAGTGATCAGACCAAAATACATTATAATGAATTTTTACATTTGATATAGCTTTATAACCCATTTCAGTACTAACACAATGGTCAAGCCATCTGCAAGAACCATGAACGTCACTTACAAAAGTATAGTCACCTGCGTTAGGACCTAAGCGTTCCACGTCCGCACATACCCAACTTTGTTCTCCACAAAAATGCATGAGTTCACTATAAAAGAGGCCACCCGGGTGGGCATTAAAATCACCCAGAACGAACACTGATTCCACGCCACTGCTGTCTATTATTGCACAAATCTCGCTCAAGCATTCCGTGAACTCGATAAGATTATCACTGGACTCAACGGGCATATAAACGCACATAACTAATACCGCACATTCTTTGTTTACCACTACTTTACAAGCCGCTAACCGATCAGTACGGCAATCCACAGGAGTGACGGATACAAACGCATTCTTTCGCCATAAAATAGCAACCCCGCCATAAGGTCTTCCTTTCAGACATCCAGTTGACGTATCAACCGACGATTTGCCAATGTAGTCATAATCTGCACTAATTGTGCCCAACAGTGGGATATCATGTGGAAGTAACCACGTCTCCTGTAATGTTATTATATCTGCCTTGCCACAGAAAGATCTCACACATTCCATCGAGCGCTTAAGGCCTTTACAATTAAATGTCATAATTTTATTATGTGTATTATCCATTATATTGATTCATTATTATTAATTATCATGTCAGGGCGTTTGTCCGCGGTCCGGTACTTAAAGTGTACAAACCGACGAAAAACAATCCCTTTCGGCCACATTGATTCATTTAAAAAGATATGTAACGTATAACTCGGTACAAAAAATTTGTAGGCATTATATTTATTATCATTCTTAATGGATAACTTTGTCAATGAAACTTTTTCTCCAGTCTTCTTTAGGATGTAAGTGGTGATATCCTCTATCGAAGTTTCCTTATGTACATTTGTTATATATATAGGTAATCTTTTCTCTGCTGCCCTGAAATTTAATTCTGTATCTTTAATGGCATTACCAACTTTTCCACTGAAGTAATTCTTTCTCTTAGGCCTCTGCACCAATGTCCAATCATTGCTTTCCTCTGCTTTGTTAGATTGCATAACATTACCTTTACGCAAAATCTCAGCCATCGTTATTGCTCTATTTGGGGACACGGTAATACAATCAGTACCTAGTAGATGCGGCGCGGGCGCGGGCGCGGGTGCGGGCTGCACCGACTCGTCAACATCAACTCGGCTCTGCGGTAGTGTGTCGGAAACCGGTTCGCCCAGCTGTTGAATACGCGCACAAGCTGTTGTCACCTCAACAAAATTATTCAATTGCTTACAGCTACTACTATGTAAACTACTATGTAAACGTAAATATGTATTTGTTATTGCGCCATATTATGTATATACGTATAGGTAAGCTGTGGCGTAGTGCTTTTAGAGGGTAGAGAAATGAGACAAGGAAGACTTAGTTATACATTTACTTAGCACTACACATACAAAATAGGGGTTCTAGGGTCTAAGGTCACGCACTGTCACTGAAGGTAGGAAAACGGTACTGCCCTGAGCAACCAGAAGACGTCGATCGCCACGCACGGTAGGTAGGCCGGGTCAGGCGGCCTCACGCGTCGGTAGGAACGCGCGGCAGGGCGGTCGACCAGGTGGGCAGCGGGCTCAGGGCAACTAGGCAGCGTTGGTGGTAGGCAGGTAGCGGCAGCGCAGACGGCCAGTAGGTAGCGGCGGCAGGTCGCTGTTTACACGGCCACGCCGTCGTCTGGTGCCGGACGCGTAGGCGTCACAGTTTAAAGGCGGCTCGCGGCAGGGCGGCCGTGCAGATGCGTGCTTCTCACCGCGTTGGTAGATGCGCGGGAGCACAGCAGAGCAGCAGAACAGTGCAGCGTGAGCGAAGCAGCCATAGTTGGCTAGCCAGCGCTAGGAACCCTGAAACAGCGCCAAGGGGACGCTTGAGCTCCATGATGGTTCCTGTAAGCCCCTACGATGTGCGTGTCCCAGCCATGCGTTAGATGCGGCAAGCTCAAGGCAGTGAAGAAGATGGAAGATGGGTACTCACACATCGCAGTGCTTTACAGTGATTAGTTGATAGGTGAATAGTTGATAGACTAAAGGCAAGGCGTGGCGTCACATCGCCACGTGGTTCTCATTGACCGTTGACTCGCGTCGCCGGTTTATGATACAGCATGGATGAGCATGATTTAGTTTATAGAGAATAGAATAGGATGCATGCCATGCGGAGAACCATATAACCTATTAGAGCACATGTGCATAGTGAATAGCTAGGTGCTAATTAATATTAAATACATAATACATTGCCGGCAGCCATGTTAAATAGACACAAGGATTACAAATAGATATGGCTTGCCGGGACATAAATTTAGCAGCAAAAGAACACAATGGCGGAGTTCACTTACCCAATAACTGGGGACTTATCTAGTAGGCTGCTCGCTTGATGTAAAAAGGGCAGAACCCATGCGTGCAGCCGTTTTTAAAGGAGGTCCTGAGCGACGTTCTCCCTCCATTGTGACATTACAGAACATTTAGGGTTGTACCTATAATTTAGTGAGGTGACAACTTTTTAGAATTAGTCGGTTTTTAGTGAATCGACTAATTTATGCTACAAAGCAATCGACATATTCACATCAAAACAATAAGACTCGTTGGCTCAGTTGGTAGAGCGCCGATAATCCAGATAATCCATCGGAGGTCGGAGGTTCAAATCCTTCACGAGTCGATCTTTTGCAGTTTTGTTTCTTTCTCAATATTTGTCTACAAAATTCTAGTTATTTTTTTAGCTCACACAACAAAAACACATTCAGATTTAACAGCGGGTCCTTAACAAAGCACAGGCAGTGTCATGGTGCCTATTGGTGACCACACTACACAAAGTTAAACATTTACAATGACCTACTAGCCCAAGAATGCAATCAACTGCCCAATTCTATAGCCCCGATGTTTCCTTGGTCACAAACGTGACTGCAGTAATTTTATTAAACATGCATACAGTCTTGAGTTCCTAAAGTGGAACATCTCTGTTCTTCTTGGCACCTTCATATGAGGCGGTTGTTTTTGCACCTCCTGACTTGGTTCAAAGGCATTCTGTGAGTTCCAACTCAGCTACGATTCCAAATGCTTCGGTCGGAGACCCTGTATTAGATGGTTCCAGAGATAATATTTTGAGATTCAGATCATCATTTGATAATAATTATGGTCAGGATGCTATGCACTATGTAAACGTAAAATATGTTTTTGTTATTGCGCCATATTATGTATATACGTCTAGGTAAGCAATCGACATATTCACATCAAAACAATAAGACTCGTTGGCTCAGTTGGTAGAGCGCCGATAATCCAGATAATCCATCGGAGGTCGGAGGTTCAAATCCTTCACGAGTCGATCTTTTGCAGTTTTGTTTCTTTTTTTAATATTTGTCTACAAAATTCTAGTTATTTTTTTAGCTCACACAACAAAAACACATTCAGATTTAACAGCGGGTCCTTAACAAAGCACAGGCAGTGTCATGGTGCCTATTGGTGACCACACTATACAAAGTTAAACATTTACAATGATCTACTAGCCCAAGAATGCAATCAACTGCCCAATTCAATAGCCCCGATGTTTCCTTGGTCACAAACGTGACTGCTGAGCACACGGACACGAATTCAATTCTCAGTTCGGGTTTTTGCATTATCAATTTCTTCCACAGTTTGGACTCGGGTGGTGCGACACCCCTGTGTCTCGGTGGGCACCTTAAGTCGTTAGCCTTCCTGCACCTGATGGCTACCCGCTGTACCAGTCTGTAGTCCGAATGGATTATGCGGGTAATGAATGTTACATCTGACACCTCATTGTTGATGCTGTTCAGCGAGAGAGTAATCGTGTCGTCTTATTGATGATATTGGTCGTTGTTGTATAGTAACATCAACAGGACTCGTTAGCTCAGTTGGCAGAGCGCCGATATTATTCTCAAACAAAGCATCGCATCGGAGGTCGGAGGTTCAAACCTTCACGAGTCGATCCTTTTGGCAGATATGTATTGAAGAAAGTTGTTTTTTACTGCAGTAATTTTATTAAACATGGGTACAGTCTTGAGTTCCTAAAGTGAAACATCTCTGTTCTTCTTGGCACCTTCATATGAGGCGGTTGTTTTTGCACCTTCTGACTTGGTTCGAAGGCTTTCTGTGAGTTCCAACTCAGCTACGATTCCAAATGCTTCGGTCGGAGACCCTGTATTAGATGGTTCCTGAGATAATATTTTGAGATTCAGATCATCATTTGATAATAATTATGGTCAGGATGCTATGCACTATGTAAACGTAAAATATGTTTTTGTTATTGCGCCATATTATGTATATACGTCTAGGTAAGCAATCGACATTTTCACATCAAAACAATAAGACTCGTTGGCTCAGTTGGCAGAGCGCCGATAATCCAGATAATCCATCGGAGGTCGGAGGTTCAAATCCTTCACGAGTCGATCTTTTGCAGTTTTGTTTCTTTCTCAATATTTGTCTACAAAATTCTAGTTATTTTTTTAGCTCACACAACAAAAACACATTCAGATTTAACAGCGGGTCCTTAACAAAGCACAGGCAGTGTCATGGTGCCTATTGGTGACCACACTACACAAAGTTAAACATTTACAATGATCTACTAGCCCAAGAATGCAATCAACTGCCCAATTCAATAGCCCCGATGTTTCCTTGGTCACAACCGTGACTGCAGTAATTTTATTAAACATGCATACAGTCTTGAGTTCCTAAAGTGGAACATCTCTGTTCTTCTTGGCACCTTCATATGAGGCGGTTGTTTTTGCACCTCCTAACTTGGTTCAAAGGCCTTCTGTGAGTTCCAACTCAGCTACGATTCCAAATGCTTCGGTCGGAGACCCTGTATTAGATGGTTCCTGAGATAATATTTTGAGATTCAGATCATCATTTGATAATAATTATGGTCAGGATGCTATGCACTATGTAAACGTAAAATATGTTTTTGTTATTGCGCCATATTATGTATATACGTCTAGGTAAGCAATCGACATATTCACATCAAAACAATAAGACTCGTTGGCTCAGTTGGCAGAGCGCCGATGATTCAGATAATCCATCGGAGGTCGGAGGTTCAAATCCTTCACGAGTCGATCTTTTGCAGTTTTGTTTCTTTTTCAATATTTGTCTACAAAATTCTAGTTATTTTTTTAGCTCACACAACAAAAACACATTCAGATTTAACAGCGGGTCCTTAACAAAGCACAGGCAGTGTCATGGTGCCTATTGGTGACCACACTACACAAAGTTAAACATTTACAATGATCTACTAGCCCAAGAATGCAATCAACTGCCCAATTCAATAGCCCCGATGTTTCCTTGGTCACAACCGTGACTGCAGTAATTTTATTAAACATGCATACAGTCTTGAGTTCCTAAAGTGGAACATCTCTGTTCTTCTTGGCACCTTCATATGAGGCGGTTGTTTTTGCACCTCCTAACTTGGTTCAAAGGCATTCTGTGAGTTCCAACTCAGCTACGATTCCAAATGCTTCGGTCGGAGACCCTGTATTAGATGGTTCCTGAGATAATATTTTGAGATTCAGATCATCATTTGATAATAATTATGGTCAGGATGCTATGCACTATGTAAACGTAAAATATGTTTTTGTTATTGCGCCATATTATGTATATACGTCTAGGTAAGCAATCGACATATTCACATCAAAACAATAAGACTCGTTGGCTCAGTTGGTAGAGCGCCGATAATCCAGATAATCCATCGGAGGTCGGAGGTTCAAATCCTTCACGAGTCGATCTTTTGCAGTTTTGTTTCTTTTTCAATATTTGTCTACAAAATTCTAGTAATTTTTTTAGCTCACACAACAAAAACACATTCAGATTTAACAGCGGGTCCTTAACAAAGCACAGGCAGTGTCATGGTGCCTATTGGTGACCACACTACACAAAGTTAAACATTTACAATGATCTACTAGCCCAAGAATGCAATCAACTGCCCAATTCAATAGCCCCGATGTTTCCTTGGTCACAACCGTGACTGCAGTAATTTTATTAAACATGCATACAGTCTTGACTTCCTAAAGTGGAACATCTCTGTTCTTCTTGGCACCTTCATATGAGGCGGTTGTTTTTGCACCTCCTAACTTGGTTCAAAGGCATTCTGTGAGTTCCAACTCAGCTACGATTCCAAATGCTTCGGTCGGAGACCCTGTATTAGATGGTTCCTGAGATAATATTTTGAGATTCAGATCATCATTTGATAATAATTATGGTCAGGATGCTATGCACTATGTAAACGTAAAATATGTTTTTGTTATTGCGCCATATTATGTATATACGTCTAGGTAAGCAATCGACATATTCACATCAAAACAATAAGACTCGTTGGCTCAGTTGGTAGAGCGCCGATAATCCAGATAATCCATCGGAGGTCGGAGGTTCAAATCCTTCACGAGTCGATCTTTTGCAGTTTTGTTTCTTTCTCAATATTTGTCTACAAAATTCTAGTTATTTTTTTAGCTCACACAACAAAAACACATTCAGATTTAACAGCGGGTCCTTAACAAAGCACAGGCAGTGTCATGGTGACTATTGGTGACCACACTACACAAAGTTAAACATTTACAATGACCTACTAGCCCAAGAATGCAATCAACTGCCCAATTCAATAGCCCCGATGTTTCCTTGGTCACAAACGTGACTGCAGTAATTTTATTAAACATGCCTACAGTCTTGAGTTCCTAAAGTGGAACATCTCTGTTCTTCTTGGCACCTTCATATGAGGCGGTTGTTTTTGCACCTCCTGACTTGGTTCAAAGGCATTCTGTGAGTTCCAACTCAGCTACGATTCCAAATGCTTCGGTCGGAGACCCTGTATTAGATGGTTCCAGAGATAATATTTTGAGATTCAGATCATCATTTGATAATAATTATGGTCAGGATGCTATGCACTATGTAAACGTAAAATATGTTTTTGTTATTGCGCCATATTATGTATATACGTCTAGGTAAGCAATTGACATATTCACATCAAAACAATAAGACTCGTTGGCTCAGTTGGTAGAGCGCCGATAATCCAGATAATCCATCGGAGGTCGGAGGTTCAAATCCTTTACGAGTCGATCTTTTGCAGTTTTGTTTCTTTTTCAATATTTGTCTACAAAATTCTAGTAATTTTTTTAGCTCACACAACAAAAACACATTCAGATTTAACAGCGGGTCCTTAACAGACACAGGCAGTGTCATGGTGACTATTGGTGACCACACTACACAAAGTTAAACATTTACAATGATCTACTAGCCCAAGAATGCAATCAACTGCCCAATTCAATAGCCCCGATGTTTCCTTGGCCACAAACGTGACTGCAGTAATTTTATTAAACATGCATACAGTCTTGAGTTCCCAAAGTGGAACATCTCCGTTCTTCTTGGCACCTTCATATGAGGCGGTTGTTTTTGCACCTCCTGACTTGGTTCGAAGGCTTTCTGTGAGTTCCAACTCAGCTACGATCCCAAATGCTTCGGTCGGAGACCCTGTATTAGATGGTTCCTGAGATAATATTTTGAGATTCAGATCATCATTTGATAATAATTATGGTCAGGATGCTATGCACTATGAAAACGTAAAATATGTTTTTGTTATTGCGCCATATTATGTATATACGTCTAGGTAAGCAATCGACATATTCACATCAAAACAATAAGACTCGTTGGCTCAGATGGTAGAGCGCCGATAATCCAGATAATCCATCGGAGGTCGGAGGTTCAAATCCTTCACGAGTCGATCTTTTGCAGTTTTGTTTCTTATTCAATATTTGTCTACAAAATTCTAGTTATTTTTTTAGCTCACACAACAAAAACACATTCAGATTTAACAGCGGGTCCTTAACAAAGCACAGGCAGTGTCATGGTGCCTATTGGTGACCACACTATACAAAGTTAAACATTTACAATGATCTACTAGCCCAAGAATGCAATCAACTGCCCAATTCAATAGCCCCGATGTTTCCTTGGTCACAAACGTGACTGCTGAGCACACGGACACGAATTCAATTCTCAGTTCGGGTTTTTGTATTATCAATTTCTTCCACAGTTTGGACTCGGGTGGTGCGACACCCCTGTGTCTCGGTGGGCACCTTAAGTCGTTAGCCTTCCTGCACCTTATGGCTACCCGCTGTACCAGTCTGTAGTCCGAATGGATTATGCGGGTAATGAATGTTACATCTGACACCTCATTGTTGATGCTGTTCAGCGAGAGAGTAATCGTGTCGTCTTATTGATGATATTGGTCGTTGTTGTATAGTAACATCAACAGGACTCGTTAGCTCAGTTGGCAGAGCGCCGATATTATTCCCAAACAAAGCATCGCATCGGAGGTCGGAGGTTCAAACCTTCACGAGTCGATCCTTTTGGCAGATATGTATTGAAGAAAGTTGTTTTTTACTGCAGTAATTTTATTAAACATGCATACAGTCTAGAGTTCCTAAAGTGAACATCTCTGTTCTTCTTGGCACCTTCATATGAGGCGGTTGTTTTTGCACCTTCTGACTTGGTTCGAAGGCTTTCTGTGAGTTCAACTCAGCTACAATTCCAAATGCTTCGGTCGGAGACCCTGTATTAGATGGTTCCTAAGATAATATTTTGAGATTCAGAACATCATTTGATAATAATTATGGTCAGGATGCTATGCACTATGTAAACGTAAAATATGTTTTTGTTATTGCGCCATATTATGTATATACGTCTAGGTAAGCAATCGACATATTCACATCAAAACAATAAGACTCGTTGGCTCAGTTGGTAGAGCGCCGATAATCCAGATAATCCATCGGAGGTCGGAGGTTCAAATCCTTCACGAGTCGATCTTTTGCAGTTTTGTTTCTTTTTCAATATTTGTCTACAAAATTCTAGTTATTTTTTTAGCTCACACAACAAAAACACATTCAGATTTAACAGCGGGTCCTTAACAAAGCACAGGCAGTGTCATGGTGACTATTGGTGACCACACTACACAAAGTTAAACATTTACAATGATCTACTAGCCCAAGAATGCAATCAACTGCCCAATTCAATAGCCCCGATGTTTCCTTGGTCACAAACGTGACTGCAGTAATTTTATTAAACATGCATACAGTCTTGAGTTCCTAAAGTGGAACATCTCCGTTCTTCTTGGCACCTTCATATGAGGCGGTTGTTTTTGCACCTTCTGACTTGGTTCGAAGGCTTTCTGTGAGTTCCAACTCAGCTACGATTCCAAATGCTTCGGTCGGAGACCCTGTTTCCTGAGATAATACACACATCAAAAGTGTCTAGGGATCAACATATATTTTTGCAATAACTTTTCTCCTGATTGATATTAATTAAAATTTTCTTTAAGGATTCATCAAATAAAGTGTTTTCGTTTGTCACAGTAACGATAAACCAAGTCACCTTTGCATTAATAAAGAAATTTGCCATTTTCCTAATAAAGGGATTTTTGACATTTGAACCACTAACATTAAAGTTCGAAAAAAAGACTGAAATAACAGTTTTCTTTAAAAAATTTTTGGGTAACTTAAACAATTAATAATCCGTGTTTCTACCGCGAACACTAACAACACAAGAACATCGGTTTGGCATACTCAAAATGAGTTCATCCAAATCACGCTGTGGAATGGCCGCCCATGTTCGTTGCAACAACAAAAAAAGGTCTTCTTGCGACTGGATACCCTCCATATTCGGCAGAGCTCTTCTCTGTAGCATATCCCATGCATGCTCAATCGGGTTCAAGTCTGGCGACTGAGCAGGCCAGGGCAGGACATTGATGTTAGCTGCGGCGAGAGTCTGTCTTACAACTCTTGCGGTGTGCGGTCGTGCATTATCATGCATTAACTGAAATAAGGGACCGATTTGCACTTGTAGAGGAACGATGACGTCTGATACAATCGTCTCAGCATAAATTTGAGCGTTGAGGTTGCCTCTGATCCAAATCAACTCAGTTCTTCCGCCGATCCAAATACCCGCCCATACCATGATGGTTCCACCACTATAAGGATGGACTTCCTGGCAGGATTTTAATCGCTGTTGGCGTCCAGGGGTTCTCCAGTGTCGTATACGTCTTGTATCCGGTCTCATACCAAAACGAGACTCATCAGAAAAGCACACGAAACGCCATTGTTCTTCTGCCCAATTTCTGTGTTCAAGAGCCCATTGATATCGAATCCTACGATTGTGCATTGCTATAGGTGGTACCCGTAGCGGTCTTCGGGAATGAAGGTTCACTTCATGCAAGCGGTTTCTGACTGTTTGGTCGCTAATTAAGTTTCCTGAAGAGTGATGAAGCCTCACGGCTAACATCATGGCGGTTATTGTTGGAGCTCTTCGAGTTAAGATTTGAATGTATCGGTCTTGTCTCCGTGTGGTGCAGCGATACCGTCCTCCATGGCGCTCAGCCACGGTACCAGTGCTTCGGTAACGTGTCCAAAGTCGACTGATAACACTCTGACTTGTATTCAGAGCTAAAGCCACAGTACGTTGCCGGGAACCAGCTTCTATCATTCCCACGGCTCTGAGCATTTCTTCCCTGCTTAAATGACGTCGCCGCTCCATAATAACGTTGGTTTTAATCAGTAGTAGGGAAGCAGTAGCACTAATAATGTCTTCAATGCGTTGTATGTTTTTATAGGGAAAATATTGACAGCTGATTTTCATCTTTTACTCGAATTTGATTCACAGTTCCTGATTCAAATTATGAAATGCACCAAAAAGGATCCATATAAATTTATAAAATCATAAATTTATTACAAAGCCACATCTCAATCTCAAGAAATCCGCATAAAAATGCTTGATCCCTAGACACTTTTGATGTGTGTATTTTGAGATTCAGATCATCATTTGATAATAATTATGGTCAGGATGCTATGCACTATGTAAACGTAAAATATGTTTTTGTTATTGCGCCATATTATGTATATACGTCTAGGTAAGCAATCGACATATTCACATCAAAACAAAAAGACTCGTTGGCTCAGTTGGTAGAGCGCCGATAATCCAGATAATCCATCGGAGGTCGGAGGTTCAAATCCTTCACGAGTCGATCTTTTGCAGTTTTGTTTCTTTTTCAATATTTGTATACAAAATTCTAGTTATTTTTTTAGCTCACACAACAAAAACACATTCAGATTTAACAGCGGGTCCTTAACAAAGCACAGGCAGTGTCATGGTGACTATTGGTGACCACAGTACACAAAGTAAAACATTTACAATGATCTACTAGCCCAAGAATGCAATCAACTGCCCAATTCAATAGCCCCGATTTTTCCTTGGTCACAAACGTGACTGCAGTAATTTTATTAAACATGCATACAGTCTTGAGTTCCTAAAGTGGAACACCTCCGTTCTTCTTGGCACCTTCATATGAGGCGGTTGTTTTTGCACCTTCTGACTTGGTTCGAAGGCTTTCTGTGAGTTCCAACTCAGCTACGATTCCAAATGCTTCGGTCGGAGACCCTGTTTCCTGAGATAATATTTTGAGATTCAGATCATCATTTGATAATAATTATGGTCAGGATGCTATGCACTATGTAAACGTAAAATATGTTTTTGTTATTGCGCCATATTATGTATATACGTCTAGGTAAGCAATCGACATATTCACATCAAAACAATAAGACTCGTTGGCTCAGTTGGTAGAGCGCCGATAATCCAGATAATCCATCGGAGGTCGGAGGTTCAAATCCTTCACGAGTCGATCTTTTGCAGTTTTGTTTCTTTTTCAATATTTGTCTACAAAATTCTAGTTATTTTTTTAGCTCACACAACAAAAACACATTCAGATTTAACAGCGGGTCCTTAACAAAGCACAGGCAGTGTCATGGTGACTATTGGTGACCACACTACACAAAGTTAAACATTTACAATGATCTACTAGCCCAAGAATGCAATCAACTGCCCAATTCAATAGCCCCGATGTTTCCTTGGTCACAAACGTGACTGCTGAGCACACGGACACGAGTTCAATTCTCAGTTCGGGTTTTTGTATTATCAATTTCTTCCACAGTTTGGACTCGGGTGGTGCGACACCCCTGTGTCTCGGTGGGCACCTTAAGTCGTTAGCCTTCCTGCACCTTATGGCTACCCGCTGTACCAGTCTGTAGTCCGAATGGATTATGCGGGTAATGAATGTTACATCTGACACCTCATTGTTGATGCTGTTCAGCGAGAGAGTAATCGTGTCGTCTTATTGATGATATTGGTCGTTGTTGTATAGTAACATCAACAGGACTCGTTAGCTCAGTTGGCAGAGCGCCGATATTATTCCCAAACAAAGCATCGCATCGGAGGTCGGAGGTTCAAACCTTCACGAGTCGATCCTTTTGGCAGATATGTATTGAAGAAAGTTGTTTTTTACTGCAGTAATTTTATTAAACATGCATACAGTCTAGAGTTCCTAAAGTGAACATCTCTGTTCTTCTTGGCACCTTCATATGAGGCTGTTGTTTTTGCACCTTCTGACTTCGTTCGAAGGCTTTCTGTGAGTTCAACTCAGCTACAATTCCAAATGCTTCGGTCGGAGACCCTGTATTAGATGGTTCCTAAGATAATATTTTGAGATTCAGATCATCATTTGATAATAATTATGGTCAGGATGCTATGCACTATGTAAACGTAAAATATGTTTTTGTTATTGCGCCATATTATGTATATACGTCTAGGTAAGCAATTGACATATTCACATCAAAACAATAAGACTCGTTGGCTCAGTTGGTAGAGCGCCGGTAATCCAGATAATCCATCGGAGGTCGGAGGTTCAAATCCTTCACGAGTCGATCTTTTGCAGTTTTGTTTCTTTTTCAGTATTTGTCTACAAAATTCTAGTTATTTTTTTAGCTCACACAACAAAAACACATTCAGATTTAACAGCGGGTCCTTAACAAAGCACAGGCAGTGTCATGGTGACTATTGGTGACCACACTACACAAAGTTAAACATTTACAATGATCTACTAGCCCAAGAATGCAATCAACTGCCCAATTCAATAGCCCCGATGTTTCCTTGGTCACAAACGTGACTGCAGTAATTTTATTAAACATGCATACAGTCTTGAGTTCCTAAAGTGGAACATCTCCGTTCTTCTTGGCACCTTCATATGAGGCGGTTGTTTTTGCACCTTCTGACTTGGTTCGAAGGCTTTCTGTGAGTTCCAACTCAGCTACGATTCCAAATGCTTCGGTCGGAGACCCTGTTTCCTGAGATAATATTTTGAGATTCAGATCATCATTTGATAATAATTATGGTCAGGATGCTATGCACTATGTAAACGTAAAATATGTTATTGTTATTGCGCCATAATACACACATCAAAAGTGTCTAGGGATCAACATATATTTTTGCAATAACTTTTCTCCTGATTGATATTAATTAAAATTTTCTTTAAGGATTCATCAAATAAAGTGTTTTCGTTTGTCACAGTAACGATAAACCAAGTCACCTTTGCATTAATAAAGAAATTTGCCATTTTCCTAATAAAGGGATTTTTGACATTTGAACCACTTACATTAAAGTTCGAAAAAAAGACTGAAATAACAGTTTTCTTTAAAATTTTATTGGGTAACTTAAACAATTAATAATCCGTGTTTCTACCGCGAACACTAACAACACAAGAACATCGGTTTGGCATACTCAAAATGAGTTCATCCAAATCACGCTGTGGAATGGCCGCCCATGTTCGTTGCAACAACAAAAAAACCGGCCAAGTGCGAGTCCTACTCGCACATGAAGGGTTCCGTACCATCGTAGTAGGGGAGTCGCTTTTTATTTTTTTTTTGTTATAGCAGCAACAGAGAGACACATTCAGTGAAAATTTCAACTTAAAAATATTTTTATTATATGATGTAACTAAAAATTTATGCTTTTCGTAATTTTTCCTTTATCTGTGTTATAAGACGTTGCTTCGTACCAAATTTCAAGATTCTGAGTTCACGGGAAGTACCCTGTAGGTTTTGATTCCCTTGCGAGTGTCGAAAATTTGCGGCATAAACGGGAGTATCTTTTGATCGCGTTGACTTAGAAGTTTGATTTTTTCACAGCTCCAAGAGACCATAGACTTGAGTATTTGATATGAATTTCAGCTTGATACCTCCACGCGTTCCTGAGAAAAAAGGTCTTGACAGACAGACAGACAGACAGACAGACAGACAGACGGACAACAAAGTGATCCTATAAGGGTTCCGTTTTTACCTTTTGAGGTACGGAACCCTAAAAAGGTCTTCTTGCGACTGGATACCCTCCATATTCGGCAAAGCTCTTCTCTGTAGCATATCCCATGCATGCTCAATCGGGTTCAAGTCTGGCGACTGAGCAGGCCAGGGCAGGACATTGATTTTAGCTGCGGCGAGAGTCTGTCTTACAACTCTTGCGGTGTGCGGTCGTGCATTATCATGCATTAACTGAAATAAGGGACCGATTTGCACTTGTAGAGGAACGATGACGTCTGATACAATCGTCTCAGCATAAATTTGAGCGTTGAGGTTGCCTCTGATCCAAATCAACTGAGTTCTTCCGCCGATCCAAATACCCGCCCATACCATGATGGTTCCACCACTATAAGGATGGACTTCCTGGCAGGATTTTAATCGCTGTTGGCGTCCAGGGGTTCTCCAGTGTCGTATACGTCTTGTATCCGGTCTCATACCAAAACGAGACTCATCAGAAAAGCACACGAAACGCCATTGTTCTTCTGCCCAATTTCTGTGTTCAAGAGCCCATTGATATCGAATCCTACGATTGTGCATTGCTATAGGTGGTACCCGTAGCGGTCTTCGGGAATGAAGGTTCACTTCATGCAAGCGGTTTCTGACTGTTTGGTCGCTAATTAAGTTCCCTGAAGAGTGATGAAGCCTCACGGCTAACATCATGGCGGTTATTGTTGGAGCTCTTCGAGTTAAGATTTGAATGTATCGGTCTTGTCTCCGTGTGGTGCAGCGATACCGTCCTCCATGGCGCTCAGCCACGGTACCAGTGCTTCGGTAACGTGTCCAAAGTCGACTGATAACACTCTGACTTGTATTCAGAGCTAAAGCCACAGTACGTTGCCGGGAACCAGCTTCTATCATTCCCACGGCTCTGAGCATTTCTTCCCTGCTTAAATGACGTCGCCGCTCCATAATAACGTTGGTTTTAATCAGTAGTAGGGAAACAGTAGCACTAATAATGTCTTCAATGCGTTGTATGTTTTTATAGGGAAAATATTGACAGCTGATTTTCATCTTTTACTCGAATTTGATTCACAGTTCCTGATTCAAATTATGAAATGCACCAAAAAGGATCCATATAAATTTATAAAATCATAAATTTATTACAAAGCCACATCTCAATCTCAAGAAATCCGCATAAAAATGCTTGATCCCTAGACACTTTTGATGTGTGTATGTATATATACGTCTAGGTAAGCAATCGACATATTCACATCAAAACAATAAGACTCGTTGGCTCAGTTGGTAGAGCGCCGATAATCCAGATAATCCATCGGAGGTCGGAGGTTCAAATCCTTCACGAGTCGATCTTTTGCAGTTTTGTTTCTTTTTCAATATTTGTCTACAAAATTCTAGTTATTTTTTTAGCTCACACAACAAAGACACATTCAGATTTAACAGCGGGTCCTTAACAAAGCACAGGCAGTGTCATGGTGACTATTGGTGACCACACTACACAAAGTTAAACATTTACAATGATCTTCTAGCCCAAGAATGCAATCAACTGCCCAATTCAATAGCCCCGATGTTTCCTTGGTCACAAACGTGACTGCTGAGCACACGGACACGAATTCAATTCTCAGTTCGGGTTTTTGCATTATCAATTTCTTCCACAGTTTGGACTCGGGTGGTGCGACACCCCTGTGTCTCGGTGGGCACCTTAAGTCGTTAGCCTTCCTGCACCTGATGACTACCCGCTGTACCAGTCTGTAGTCCGAATGGATTATGCGGGTAATGAATGTTACATCAGACACCTCATTGTTGATGCTGTTCATTGAGAGAGTAATAGTGTCGTCTTATTGATGATATTGGTCGTTGTTGTATAGTAACATCAACAGGACTCGTTAGCTCAGTTGGCAGAGCGCCGATATTATTCCCAAACAAAGCATCGCATCGGAGGTCGGAGGTTCAAACCTTCACGAGTCGATCCTTTTGGCAGATATGTATTGAAGAACGTTGTTTTTTACTGCAGTAATTTTATTAAACATGCGTACAGTCTTGAGTTCCTAAAGTGAAACATCTCTGTTCTTCTTGGAACCTTCATATGAGGCGGTTGTTTTTGCACCTTCTGACTTAGTTCGAAGGCTTTCTGTGAGTTCCAACTCAGCTACGATTCCAAATGCTTCGGTCGGAAACCCTGTATTAGATGGTTCCTGAGATAATATTTTGAGATTCAGATCATCATTTGATAAAAATTATGGTCAGGATGCTATGCACTATGTAAACGTAAAATATGTTTTTGTTATTGCGGCATATTATGTATATACGTCTAGGTAAGCAATTGACATATACACATCAAAACAATAAGACTCGTTGGCTCAGTTGGTAGAGCGCCGATAATCCAGATAATCCATCGGAGGTCGGAGGTTCAAATCCTTCACGAGTCGATCTTTTGCAGTTTTGTTTCTTTTTCAATATTTGTCTACAAAATTCTAGTAATTTTTTTAGCTCACACAACAAAAACACATTCAGATTTAACAGCGGGTCCTTAACAAAGCACAGGCAGTGTCATGGTGACTATTGGTGACCACACTACACAAAGTTAAACATTTACAATGATCTACTAGCCCAAGAATGCAATCAACTGCCCAATTCAATAGCCCCGATGTTTCCTTGGTCACAAACGTGACTGCAGTAATTTTATTAAACATGCATACAGTCTTGAGTTCCTAAAGTGGAACATCTCTGTTCTTCTTGGCACCTTCATATGAGGCGGTTGTTTTTGCTTCTCCTGACTTGGTTCAAAGGCATTCTGTGAGTTCCAACTCAGCTACGATTCCAAATGCTTCGGTCGGAGACCCTGTATTAGATGGTTCTTGAGATAATATTTTGAGATTCAGATCATCATTTGATAATAATTATGGTCAGGATGCTATGCACTATGTAAACGTAAAATATGTTTTTGTTATTGCGCCATATTATGTATATACGTCTAGGTAAGCAATCGACATTTTCACATCAAAGCAATAAGACTCGTTGGCTCAGTTGGCAGAGCGCCGATAATCCAGATAATCCATCGGAGGTCGGAGGTTCAAATCCTTCACGAGTCGATCTTTTGCAGTTTTGTTTCTTTTTCAATATTTGTCTACAAAATTCTAGTTATTTTTTAGCTCACACAACAAAAACACTGTCAGATTTAACAGCGGGTCCTAAACAAAGCACAATCAGTGTCATGGTGACTATTGGTGACCACACTACACAAAGTTTAACATTTACAATGATCTGCTAGCCCAAGAATGCAATCAACGGCCCAATTTAATAGGCTCGATGTTTACTTGGTCACAAACGTGACTGCTGAGCACACGGACCTGAGTTCAATTCTCAGTTCGGGTTTTTGCATTATTAATTTTTTCCGCAGTTTGGACACTGTTGGTGCGACACCCCCGTGTCTCGGTGGGTTAAATTGTTGTTTACTCTTTGTTTATGTTGAGACCTCCGTTGTTGGGGTATTACTGTTACTTTTTTGTGTGATTGAGCCTGTGGTCTTAGCTACATTTACCCTGCCCAACAAGAAGGAATTATATCAAATTTATTTAAACCTCATTTCATAGAATAGTTAAGCATCTGTAGACATACGTGACAATTCATTAAGTTAGTTTTGAACGATTTTTGATCAATTTATTTAATTTTGTATATTTGTATAATGCAAGAAATATCTTCAGATAGTAACGATTTTGTTCCAACGTGTTGTGTAGTAAATGATGTGTGTGGTTACTCACTGAAGGAAGGGATCGTTATTGTAGCAGTTACTGCTATTGTATGTATTTAACATCTTATCATAATATCACGTGAGTAATCCTCTGTGGGGGTTATGGGGATGTCATCCCCTTTGGGTTGGGCAGAAATAGGAGCCCAGAGGGACTACTTCTGCCTGGACTGGCCTCACAAAAAACAAATGTGTATGTGTATGGAGTAGACACAGTGAGGCCTTTGCCATGCAGTGGAACGTTGAGATACATACATAGTAAGCAAATAAAACCTCAGCTTACTGTGCAAGTTTAGTATTTCGTACTAGGATATTGGTAAAGACCGGTAGGGGATGAGAAAAAATTACAGTTAAGTCTTCGACAACATCACAACTACATTGTGAAAACAGTGAGAAAAAATATTCACATTTAAAACTTATGAGAACGAACCGTTATTCATACATAAGCGCAACCATTTAATCAGTAACAACTCGGGAACTTTATTTAGTATCAACACCAGATTTACGCAGAATCCATATAATATTACATACAGTATGACATGAAAATATTATTTCATTTAAGGTTTTACGGAAAAATACAAAAAAATGAATCATTTCGTTTTATCCTGTAACATGTATTACGCAGGTAGATTTCCTATAAACATTACAACTGTAGCAAGTTTTGCCTCATATCGATTTATTTGTGTTGATAATAATTATATCAAATTAACATATAAAACATAGCTTTAACTGCAACCGAATGCCTCTTAGACCAAGTGCTCGTCTACTAAGCATAAGGCCTTTTTGTTTTGGCGGGTGTAAGATCATCAAGTAACCCCTCCCGTTATTGGGCAGAGCGAAAGGGGGTGTCCACTTCTACGGACTAAAAACCACCCATGTTCCTTCTTAGCCCTATATGTCGAGGCCGCGGTAACTTGTGAACAACCCGCAACCCCGATGGATAAGCACAAGGCCTTGGGTTGATTCCCGGGTCGGAAAAAGTGTTTTTGGGATTTTCTATCAATAATTTATATATCGGTAACAGCCACGGAGCATGGTTTTGTGCCCTGTTGATGGCAATAGGCTCACCCCTTATTAAATGGGATTGAAACATAACTGGCAAAATGTGGGTATTCTATTAGGTACACCTATACCTAACACTTCGGGGATTACAGGCGTGATGTTATGTTATCTTTGTGCTAAATAAATATTTTCATACTTTTCTTTAGATATAATGAAAAACACTGGCAATTATTTCCAGATAGTATCACTTATGATGCTGGTCGGCGCATTAGTATTTCTGTTCCCGAGGACACAGAAAGAGTTATATAACTCGAACCCGATGAAAGCGATCAATTTCCTCACCGCGCTGATCTGTTTCAGCACATCTTTATACCAGATTGGAATATCCCTCTTATTACTATGGTTTCTACGCTGGGTATATATTCAGTTGAACTTGTTTATCATCATCGCATCATTCACCTGTCGCTGTACCAGCGGCAGAGAGCAGCGGTGTCCCAGTGGTTGCGGCCCCGACTTACGAGCAGTTAGTCGCGGGTTCGATCCCAGGCAGGCGCATTACTTTGTGTAATTTATTTCATCAACGCTGCTCTCAAAACGGTGAAGAAAAAAATCGTGAGGAAACCGGCATATCTTAGAAACAAAAAAAATCGAAGACATGTGACATCTACCAATCACTGGGCCCGTGTGGTAGATAATAGCCTATACCCTATCAAAGAGAGGAGGCCTCTGTCCCAGTGGGAACATTAATAGGCTAATGATGATGATTTGTCATCTTGAATTGGTCGCCCCATTTTTGGTCATATCATGTTACACACAGCCCATCAAACGTTTTCTTGATGTTTTCCTACTGTTTTAATATAACCATCCACATTCATATTCCTCAAACTGTTAGTATAATAGTAGTACCAGCATATTACTGTTCCACTGAAGGATAAACATCTCACACCACGATGTTTTCCTTCATCGATATGACAGATCCTAAGATCACAAAACACAAAGTAAGCAATCCGCACTGAACCCGTATGCTAATTACATCTCAGACAGGAGGTCTTCGTTCTTGTAAAAGAAACGGTATAGTCTGATTGTTTTCAACTTTTCCTCAGAAACGAACTGGTCTCCTGCTAAAGCTGTGGTATATTTCAAACTTAGCTCTCCTAACTATATTCTCCTTTTTGATCGTGGCAAGGGCCATGGTCTTCCTCTCTGCGAAAGAATATAAGTCTGCGTGTTTTCACACGATCTTTGGAATTATTTATGAAGGTGACTAACTAAGTTACTAAGCTAAGCTACTAAACTTACTGTTCCGTTTTATTTTTTCTATCAAATTCTCGTGTAACTCAAGTCAACGTGAAGACAAATCATGGACCCAAAGATTGACTTCTACAGAATGCGTTGTGAATTAAGCGTATCTATGTGCACTCTACGTGAAGTTTAAAAAGATAAACCATGGCAATTCGCAACTCAAATGGAACTCAAATACTCAACCGAGCAGGAAACATAACAAGGCGTAGTGATGACAGGTAGACTATGGCTGTCACCGAATGGTGTCCAAGAACTGGTAAAAGAAGTGTGAGTCGTCCAGTGGCGAGATGGGCGACATAGTTACCATCGAGGGAAAAACCTGGATGAGGATGGCACAGTACCGTGAAGAATGGTTCAAGAAAATAGAGGTTCGGCAGTGGGTGAATTTAGGCTGTGGATGATGTTAATGATGAATTCACATCAGATAATGAGGGTTTTCACAAAGAGAAGTTCCAGGCTTTGTTAGCAGCAATAGCAACGGTGGTCTTAGTAACGGCTATCGCAGCAATTAAAAAAAAAAAACATTTATTTCAGGTCAGGGGGAGAGGGAGGGGGTTTCAGGGGTTTCATTTGTTTCGGGTCCATATTAGAATCATATTAAAACATTACATACAGTCACACAAAATAAATACAATTCCAATATACTCATAAAATTCATTTCAAAATAATAATTATGTTAATGTTTTGTAAGGAGGAGGCTTACGAATCTCTTGAGAGGCAAGAGACTGTGCGTACTATACCTTTCACTGCACCCAGGAACATCTACGAGCCGAAAGTAATTTTTTAAAACCGCCTTTGTAGGTACTGTTGTAACGATTCTTGTGGCATGCATGTTGCGATAAAATAGGAATGCACGGAGTCGTTTAATATGCTCACAGCATTTTTTTTTACTTTCAGCGGTTTTCTGTTACTTCTACATCATTGTCACTAACTACGAAAGTACATTGGACCCTGAAAGAACCTATTGGTAGCAACTGTTTGGTTCGCTACCGACGACGACTGCGAAAAAAGCCATGTAGTGCAACGAAATGAAGTCCTGTCGCTGTGTGTCATTGCCTCGTCAAGTCCAAACCTTCATAAGGTGCTTAATACGTGGTACGTTTTGGTAATAAGGTTTGTATGGCTGCAGTGAATGGTTTAAGATGCTTCTATACGCTGCAACGATCCCCGCGTCGGCGCTTCCTCCTCTAGAAACTCATTAGATCTAGAAACCCTTTTCATTGATACCCATTTCGTGCCGGTGTATGTTATAATAAATAACTAGTCCAACTTCTGTGGTAGTCCACCATATTGGATTTCCAGGGACGTCATTCAGCTAACCATGCATAGTCATCGAAACTCAAGGTGTATGCAAAATATCAGCTGAATTGGATGGGGATAACTGTTTTAAAAGTATTGAGTATTGAGTAAAATTCAGGTGCAATACTTGACCTTAGCAAACATAGAAACATTGCAAATCAAATAAACACTTGTAATGGTTTGCGAGAAGTGGAAAAAGTGGAGGGAGGCCTTTCGTCCAGCAGGGCTTTTGAGTATCTTTTTAAATGTCAGTGGCTATCATAGTGTCCATCAATTAACTGTCAAATGGTTAGTTTAGTATACCAATCCATTTGGCAATTTGATAGCCATTGTAAAAAAAAAGAATCGAGACTAAAAACCAGCCATATTCCTTCTTAGCCCTTGTGCCGAGACCGCGGTATCTCTTTCGAACAACCCGCACCCCGACGGGACAACCCGCAGCCCCGACGGGACAACCCGCAGCCCCGACGGGACAACCCGCAGCCCCGACGGGACAACCCGCAGCCCCGATGGGACAACCCGCAGCCCTGACGGGGTGATGTTAATCCCTTGCAGTGCTATAGACACCTATACACCGCGTTGACCTTGACACCGTTATAACCGCTGGTTTCTGAACTATTTCAGCGTTTTAGGGGTTAAAATATCAAAATACACACATCAAAAGTGTCTAGGGATCAAGCATTTTTATGCGGATTTCTTGAGATTGAGATGTGGCTTTGTAATAAATTTATGATTTTATAAATTTATATGGATCCGTTTTGGTGCATTTCATAATTTGAATCAGGAACTGTGAATCAAATTCGAGTAAAAGATGAAAATCAGCTGTCAATATTTTCCCTATAAAAACATACAACGCATTGAAGACATTATTAGTGCTACTTTTTCCCTACTACTGATTAAAACCAACGTTATTATGGAGCGGCGACGTCATTTAAGCAGAGAAGAAATGCTCAGAGCCGTGGGAATGATAGAAGCTGGTTCCCGGCAACGTACTGTGGCTTTAGCTCTGAATACAAGTCAGAGTGTTATCAGTCGACTTTGGACACGTTACCGAAGCACTGGTACCGTGGCTGAGCGCCATGGAGGACGGTATCGCTGCACCACACGGAGACAAGACCAATACATTCAAATCTTAACTCGACGAGCTCCAACAATAACCGCCATGATGTTAGCCGTGAGGCTTCATCACTCTTCAGGGAACTTAATTAGCGACCAAACAGTCAGAAACCGCTTGCATGAAGTGAACCTTCATTCCCGAAGACCGCTACGGGTACCACCTATAGCAATGCACAATCGTAGGATTCGATATCAATGGGCTCTTGAACACAGAAATTGGGCAGAAGAACAATGGCGTTTCGTGTGCTTTTCTGATGAGTCTCGTTTTGGTATGAGACCGGATACAAGACGTATACGACACTGGAGAACCCCTGGACGCCAACAGCGATTAAAATCCTGCCAGGAAGTCCATCCTTATAGTGGTGGAACCATCATGGTATGGGCGGGTATTTGGATCGGCGGAAGAACTGAGTTGATTTGGATCAGAGGCAACCTCAACGCTCAAATTTATGCTGAGACGATTGTATCAGACGTCATCGTTCCTCTACAAGTGCAAATCGGTCCCTTATTTCAGTTAATGCATGATAATGCACGACCGCACACCGCAAGAGTTGTAAGACAGACTCTCGCCGCAGCTAACATCAATGTCCTGCCCTGGCCTGCTCAGTCGCCAGACTTGAACCCGATTGAGCATGCATGGGATATGCTACAGAGAAGAGCTCTGCCGAATAAGGAGGGTATCCAGTCGCAAGAAGACCTTTTTTTGTTGTTGCAACGAACATGGGCGGCCATTCCACAGCGTGATTTGGATGAACTCATTTTGAGTATGCCAAACCGATGTTCTTGTGTTGTTAGTGTTCGCGGTAGAAACACGGATTATTAATTGTTTAAGTTACCCAATAAAATTTTAAAGAAAACTGTTATTTCAGTCTTTTTTTCGAACTTTAATGTTAGTGGTTCAAATGTCAAAAATCCCTTTATTAGGAAAATGGCAAATTTCTTTATTAATGCAAAGGTGACTTGGTTTATCGTTACTGTGACAAACGAAAACACTTTATTTGATGAATCCTTAAAGAAAATTTTAATTAATATCAATCAGGAGAAAAGTTATTGCAAAAATATATGTTGATCCCTAGACACTTTTGATGTGTGTATTTACTTTGTAGACTAATATTAAAAAATTAAAATAATTTCAAAAACATGTTTTCGTTGATACGGAATTGGAGAAAAGATGAGATTCATTAGATTAAATTAATCAAACGTTAATGAAGAACATCTTAATTTTAGGATATATAAAGTTAACTCGTTTATTATTAAAGTAAATACAAAGTTTATCCCCTCTGCAAACTCGAGTTGAAAGTGAATCGTCTTCGTAGATGATCAAAGAGTTTGAAACGAACTGTGTAATCTTTTGATTATTAGATTACGTAATTATCGAACAGTTTTCTTTAGAAACTTTATGGAAATTTGTGACGGCAGGTTCTTATTAATTCATGGTAATTTTGTACGGGACTTCGGTATTTCATCTACAGATGTGTATTTTTAGGGTTCCGCGGTCAATATCGTCGCTTATAGTTTCGCCATGTCCGTTTGTCTGTCCGTCCGTCCGCACTATATTTCAGAGATTTTTAGTACTAGAAAGCTGTTATTTGGCATGAATATACATATGAGTTACGCCGACAAAGTGCTTAAGTAAAATATTGAAAATATTTTTTTTAGGGTATCTCCAGTACCTACACATTAAAGTGGGGATGTTTTTTTTTCTCGCGAGTCATTGTGTGGGATGTCGTTGGAAAGGTCTTTAAAAAATACAAGTATTCCGAGTTTGCTACACAGTTTTTCAATTAAGTGATTCGTTTGTGAAATATATAAGCTTTAAAATGCAAATTTTTGTTAGACTCAAGTGTGGCAACCTTAACCGCCTATACGGGTTGTTCGGGCGCGTGGTAAAAATAATCATATTAGCAGCAAAAATAATGAGAATAAAAGGAAATTTATCACAATTATCGGCCGACGGAAAGTGTCTGGGAGCATTGCCGTCTTATTTTTAAGGATATTGCTTAAAATATACATAAAAATCAGCTTTGAGAAAATGCGTGAGGTAAGTAATGTTTTTATGTACCTTGATTACCTGAAATTTTGCCATCTGAGCAAGCTGGCAGGTAGGCATACGTTCTTAGTACATACTAACACTACTCAATCATCCAAATTTCATTCGTCAGAAAATACGTGACGTCTGGTGGCCCTGGGATCTTACTCTATAATGTCGTGTTAGAATTTTTATGCCTTGGCTTTACATGCCGCCGAGAAAATATATCTCAGGCATAAATGATTTCGGATATAAAAACTATTCAGGGCAATTCCACAAAAAATATTAATCCCAGCTCTTAATGTTACCAGATGAATGCCGAAAAATAAAACTGAAGTGCCAAATCGTATAATTATAATGCATTCCTCAATATCGTTGGCCATACGACCGTCCAGCAATCCGTTTAGCGTTTAGCAAATCATCTATCGATTTCAGATTCCGTGCCAAACTGCGACTGACCTACTATGCATACGGCTTTCCATAACTAACCTTATCTAATGGCTTCGAGGAGTGGCAGAACGCAGTACTTATAGTTCGCACTTTGGAAAAATTCTACTATTACTTTTCTGACTGCCTTATTTGCGGTTTATTCTCATTATTATAGTACTTGAACTGATTAAATCTTAACTTAAGGATAACTGGAATCCGCGGGAGGCGCTCCGGGCGTCGGGGGTCCCGCGATGACCTCCGGCCACCGTAGACGCGGGCCTGTGGACGGTGAGTGATGGGCTAACTCGCCGTCCGTCCGTCTCACGACGAAAACAGGCCTTGTCGACGGCGCGTTCGTGTTCCACGCGCGCCTCAAAGAGATGTCAGCAACATGGGAGGGGCCCGAAAGGGCCGACGCCTGTCGGGGCTGCGGGTAGTCCTCTGGTTATCGCGGCCTCGACATAGAGGGCGAAGAAGGAACATGGGTGGTTTTTAGTCAGTAGAAGTCTGACACTCCCTTTCGCTCTGCCCAAGAGCGGGAGGGGTTATTCGATGATTTTACACCCACCAAAAAAAAAAAAAAAAAAAGGATAACTGGAATTCAAGAGATTATTTAGTAAAATGTGATATAGCAACAGCATTGATGAGGTACCACTGACATCTAACGATAAATCTAATCACCACAAAAAAAAAACAGTAGGTACATGACCTGTAAATTCACTCCTGTATTCCCCGAATTGTTAAGGCAAATGTGTGTATCTGTAGTATACACACCAGCATATCAATTAATAGATTTTCAACTGTGCCGTTAAAGCAAGGCAAGAATAACGTACCTACCTATAGATGTTGTTACGTCTGCTGCTTTTCTAGAACATTCTAGAATATACACTCGAGAGTGGAATGTTCCACTATGGAACTGCCTAGACGTTTAAAGTGTAATCCTCAAATGTTCCTCTATGGAACTGTGATGGAGATGCCAAAAAGTTTCTCGAAGGATCGGTCGGCACGTACTTAAATAGCCATCATGTTTATGGGACAGTTAGTCTGATTTTGGCTAAACAACGAAGCGAATCGAGGTGAACTACAAGTGCGATATCTAAGGGAATAATGATCATGAATGTATCATTGAGGTATAAGCGATTCCTGTCGGGGCCGCGGGTAGTCCAACGGTTATCGCGGCCTCGACATAGAGGGCGAAGAAGGAACATGGGTGGTTTTTAGTCAGTAGAAGTCTGACACTCCCTTTCGCTCTGCCCAAGAGCGGGAGGGGTTATTCGATGATTTTACACCCACCAAAAAAAAAAAAAAAAGGTATAAGCGATTTGGGCTGCGGGAATACCGCGAGAAGACACCGCGAGAAGAGATACCGCGGCCTCGACATAAAGGGCTAAGAAGGAACATGGTTGGTTTTTAGTCAGTAGAAGTCTGACACTCCCTTTCGCTCTGCCCAAGAGCGGGAGGGGTTATTTGATGATTATCTACCACCAAAAAAAAGAGATATAAGCGATTTGCGTTAAATATAGATATTTGGTGTTTAATTGGTTCCATACCCAGCTAGTAACGATATCAATATGCAGCGAACGAAACCTACATGAATAAGTAGCAAGGAACCATGTCCCTGACATTAATAGTTCCACGCTATTCATCTCTAACTCAGGACATCCTTCCATTGCTTCCATGCCATTAAACCCGAAACTACTTAAAGATGTTTCTAGAAGCATTGTCCCGCGAAATACCATAGCATCACGTTCAGCAATAAGTTGTAGTCCGCTGTAGTCTAAGCTGGATCGTGTTTGGCAACCGCACTATTTTGTAGCTGCCAAACACGGCATTATCTTTAATAACTAGTGTAATGGTCCAATGTTTTGAAATTAAGATAATTATAATTTGAATGTTTCTTTTAAAATCCGGGTAAAATGCCAAGCGGAAGTTTTACAAATTAAACCATCACATTGCCTGATTCGCTTTTGTGCATCGCCAGAATAATTATGCAAAATATAAACTCACGCCTTTTTACCATGGATAGGCAGAAACCACAGAACGCCATCTGTTGAGATCATTACATGCTGTTTGTGCCTCTTGTTTATACATCTGAGCGTGTAGCAGCGTACTATGCGAGCCAACTAAGAATAGCGCTGTCAAGACGCCATTTTGTTCAGCAATACTCGCGAACTTCATAACCAAAGCGAAAATCAATGAATAAACTGTACTCTGTTTAATTATTTAATGTTCACATTTTTGGTATTTCTAATCAATTTTACGCCAAATTAGTTATACATGAACAGGATATGAAAAAAAGCATGTTAATAAAATAATGAAATGAACAAAGTCAACAATGATAACAAAAAAATAACAATGAAGTCCAGTCCGTCCATGAATACTGTTTCCACAAATTACTAATTTATCCAAAATTATTTATTTATGGAATTCAAGAAACAATATTTTATAAAACTGAACATAATTATAATAATTATGTTAATTATAATAATAGCATTTCTTTTTTTGCTGACAGTACTTATCTGTCAGGTACGTACTGCTATCGTGTGAAGTTGGCAGCGAGCGCGATCCTAATCTTAGTTGGCTCAAATTTAAATTCAAATATTTTTATTTGTAGCACATAGGTAAAAAGATCTCAGGCTCGCATAGTACGTCCTTCCAGGGCCTCCCCTCCCAGCGCGTCCACTCACATCTGCTGTATAAATACCATTTGTTAGTCGCATTTCACTCATATATGAGTGCAATAATAATTATGCTGTTAAAATAGATATGTATAGCAGCAGCGGTGGCCCAGTGGTATGAGAGCAGCGGTGACCCAGTGGTGTCGGCCCCGACTTACGAACAGTATGTTGTGTATTCGAACCCAGGCAGGTGCATTATTTTGAGTAATTTATTTCATCACCGCTGCTCTCTAAACGGTGAAGGAAAAAATCGTGAGGTAACCGGCATGTCTTAGAACCAAATAATTCGAAGACTTGTGACATCTATCAACCCGTACTGGGCCCGCGTAGTGGATTATACTCATCCCATTCTTAGTGAGGAGGCCCGAGGCCCTGCATAGGAATATTATAGGCTGATGATAATGATGATGATGTTAAAATATTAGGTCCAGTAGTAAAGTTCTCGAACAAAGTAAGACGTTGTGATGTTAAAAAAATGCTGCTACATTATTTTTAATCTGCCTGTTGCAATAACTGTGGTCGAAAATGTGGAAGCAACGGTTTTCATAGAAATGAGAGAAAATGACCGTTTGAAAGGAGCTATCCTTAACAAACGTGATGTTTTTTGATATTTACTCGTACTAAGGAGAAAACTAACATTTTCGTTTCTTTTTTTAATTTAAACATTGCCCCACACTAGGAATTTCTCCTGTATCGTGGGTGCGTTCACAAACATATAAACTCACATACAAATATACCCAGACCCGAAACAACTATCTGTAGGCCATACAAATATTTGTTCCGTGCGGAAATCGAACCCGCGACACGCAGCGCAGCAGTCCAATCGCTTAGCCAAGGCACCAGCCGTGCCGTCATGGTTTAAGCAGCGGCCGTTGATCCTGTAATAACCTGTACTCAATTGAAAATATGAACTTAGACAACAAAAGATGGAAGTTTAGATATGTTTAGTAAGTTCATTTTCAGGTTTGATGATTTTCCACCCGCCAAAAAAAAAGCCTGTCGCTGTCTAATACTGCCTAATTTCAGATATTCCCGAAAAGTTCAACAACACTTTACCTGACTTTGTAATCGAACCGAGGACCTCACACTCAACAGTCCACAAACAACCACTAGACCAACGGGCAGCTATTTGTATGGAGTACCTACAAGGAAAACGTGAACGTACAGGTTCTATAGAGTCAATAGGTGCATTCCATAAAATAATATTTTTAATATTTGTGATCCATACAGTTTGCAAAGGAATATTGGAGAACAAAGCTTGACAAATTTAATTGGAAAGTCAAGGAAAATTACGAAATTCCTTTTAAATAAAAAAACATGCCAGGTGTACAATTATTTTCGTCGTGTGTATTTTGCGATTCACTCCCTCTTTCGCTCAAGGCGGACCAAAACTGTCTAGTTACACATTCTGTGAAATCTCCGCCGTTTGAGTTCCTTGAAAACCCCCAGGTTGTTCCTCTTAAAAAATAAACTCCCACTAAAAATAACTGTTATTACTAGGTTATAATATACTTATCTCATAAATTAACTGCACCAACACTCTAAAACTCAGGTTAACTTCTAATTCTCAAACATAACGCAACAAATTCCGGTCTCGCCATAAACGTAACTCGCGTGATGATACATACAGCCGCTGCAGCGCTTAAGCCTGAACCTGACCTACTGATAGCGATTAGCGTAAAGCGGCAAGGGCTACGAGTGCGCGATGGCGATGACCATATGCTCGCTGGTATGTATGTCTAAAGGTAGCTGCGCTACGCTAGGGTATACCGACAGGTTTTCGTTTATGTTGCACAACTGTGCACGTTTGCTGTCTTCGTAGCTCAAGCTTACCTAAGGGTGTATGGCTACTTTAAGTACCAAGTAAGACTATTGGCGGGCGTCCTTCCTGACAAGAGAGCAACGCTTTTTTATGTTTGTCATCTCGAAGGTCAACCAAGATTGATTGATTGTATACCGAGTGCAAGGCCTTCAAACACGGGCATAAAAACCTGAAAGCTAAGCAAGTACTCGCTATGGGCACTCCCTGTGAGCTACAAACCTTGGTTGAGGGCCTCGTTGGAGGGTTACAGCAAGAGACAGGCAGAAAGCTCAAGATTATAGAAGATTGTTATTATTCAGGGGAATGGAATGGAAGGAAAATTATCCATGTGGAATTGAAAGCCACAGGTTAGCAATAATAAAACAGTTACTTTTCAATTTGGGTGTACAATAAAATATACCCTATTAAATTCTACAGGCCACCGCGGGCTGGTCCGAGTCTCAACGGCGACAGCGTCGCTGATCAAAGTACTGTCTCTCAAATATTTTGGCGCTGCGACAAATTAATATACGTTGATAGTGCACATTCAGCATAAAGCTTATTTTATATTTAAACGGGACCTACAATCTTTTGTACATTTCTTGAGTGACGAAATCGCCTGTAGGTAGTCGCTTTTCGCTGGCAGTGCGACAGTTGTCCTAATCTCAAAGCGTAGTGTAATCAACGCTACAACGCTGGAAGCTTGAGGCGTGTAATAGATTATCCTAATTACAGGTATCATTATTGTTATCGTGAGTATTCCTTTTTAATGTTGAAACATGATAAAATGTTAATGTTTTGCATAACCTAAAACTTGTAACAACTATGTAATACCTAATTTACATTATTCAATAAGTCTTTCATAATTTCAGTATGTCTGTAAATGTAGACTAGTAAATATATTAAAGAATAATGTAGCACAACATAGAAAACATTCCAAACGGTTATCCATCTTTTATGTCGTTAATATTTTGGATGACGGTAGACAGAAACGTCAAAGTTGTTTGTTCACGACTATAAAAGGGGGAGCACCGAGTGTCAGAGACCATTCTTGTTGGAGACATCGACCAGAACGGAGCTCTGGCCTACAGGTAAAAGTTAAGTTATTTTATTATGATTACTATTTTTTTTAATGTTTTAATACTTTTATTATGTTTGATTGCTATTTGTTAATATGCTGGATATAATAATGATCATGGATTATTATTTACATAAATAGTTTGGTGTTTTAGCTAGTTGTTGCTTTAATTATAACCAGTGTAATATATTATCATATAAAAATGTCTAGTACAAATTAAAATGTATTGATGATTAAACTATTATATTGATTTTGTAGTTGTGGCTTATTGACTTGATATCCCTTGATTATTTGCTTTCATTTCTAAAACACTTGAATCAATTAGTTGGTCAGTAGGATAGCTTTACCTTTCTTACTTTATTTTCTAAAAATGATACAATAATGTTTTTGATTGGTTTTTACAAAGTTAGCTCCTGCCTCCGCTATTATCAGAAGTGGGATCGTGTCCCGTTCGCTATAACTGATACTTGTCTATTATTTTTACAGAATGGAAATCCCAGTATTGCAAGACCTACTGAGGGCCATCAAAGATGCTGTTTCCGGAGGCCATCATAAAGAGAGCGACGTCGCTTTGCCAATCTTCGATCCAGCTACGAGTGACTTGGGTGCCGAATCATGGTGCGGCAACATCGACGCTCTTGCTAAGGAGTTTGGATGGAGCAGCGTCGCAACCGTGGCCAAAGCCGGTAAGGCCCTTAAGGGATCTGCTTTGTTATGGTTCGAGACGTGGGATCCCGTAGACGGTCGTACATGGGAAAATTTATGTTTAGAACTAAAAGCGTTATATCCCGAAAAAAAGAATCTTGCAGAGAAAATGCAAAAAGCTGTAGTGTATTCGTCAGAATCTGCAGATTCCTATTGTGAATATGCTAGAGAGAAAATTAGGTTACTCCGTAATACTAAAGTTTCATTTACCGAGTCACAATTGATAGAATTAGTTTGTGGTAATATATGTGACGTAAATGTAAGAATGGCCTCTTTTAACAGCAATGTCAAATCTACATCCGAGCTAATTTCCTTATTTACCTCTTATACGAAAATAAGGAAACGACCTTTGGAACAAAACGGTAGAAATTCTCCTAGTACTAATCCTTCTAAACGTTTTAAAGTAGATTCTCGGTCTAACGACATAAAATGTTTTACATGTGGCAAGGTTGGGCACACTAAGGCACAATGCTTTAGAAAAGATGTAGATAAAAATGACACACAACGTGAACAAAAATCTAGCACTTTCGCAAGTAAATTTTGTACTTACTGTAAAAAACCCGGTCATAACGATTCGATTTGTAGGTACAAACCTAAAAGCGACTCCGACACAGCTGAAAAAGTGGTTAATTTTTTAGACCAAACAAATTGATACTGACACCAGTATCAATATATGATGTAGCCATAAATTCACTTGTAGATACTGGAGCTAGTTGTAGTATTATGAAAAAATCGATAGCAAAACGTCTTGGCTGCCATTTCAGCCCATGTCATTTAAATCTACGCGGTATAGGAGTCTGTAGATTACAAGTACTTGCTAAAATTACAGTACCAATTAAATTTGAACACCTGTGTATTGAATTAGATATTTTTGTTGTTAAGGACACTGATTTTTGCTATGATCTTTTAATAGGTAGAAATGTTATTCAATACCCAGATATAGAAATCGTTACTGACTATTTAGGTTCCCGATTAGTACGAAAAACTGCCGCTACAAGTGGCTTGGACATTAATTTTATAAGGGATGATTCAAATTCACTTTCGGTATTTTGGGTAGCGGTGTCTCATTTGGATTCTGTGGTGCGGGATAAGATGAAAACCATTTTTGTAAAATACCCCTCGGTTTTGAAGTCTATTGGCCATGTCAAAACCGGTGAACTTGAAATAAAACTAAAAAAGGATGAGGTTGTCTACTACAGACCATATCGATTAGCCCCAGTAGAAAGAGAAAAAGTTCAAGGAATAGTCCAAGAATTATTAGAAAAACAAATATTTAGGAGAGTAATTCACCCTTTGCTAGCCCTGTGATTTTAGTTTAAAAAAAAGACGGAAGTGATAGAATGTGTATAGATTATAGAGCGTTAAATAAATTAATAGTTAAAGATAGATACCCTCTCCCTTTGATTGAGGATCAAATTGACAAGTTAGGTCATTCTCAATATTATATTTCTCTTGATATGAAAAATGGCTTCTATCAAATTCCCGTATCAAGTAATTCAACTAAATACACTGCTTTTGTAACACCGGACGGACATTATGAGTTTCTTAAAATGCCTTTTGGTATTTGCAATGGTCCCTCGGTGTTCCAAAGAGCAATCACCAAAGCAGTCCACCACTTAAAATTTCTACTTGTCTACATTGATGACATTTTGATTCCCTTTAATACAGTAGAAGAAGGAATAGACTATTTGGAACAAACAATTTCGGCTCTTAATTCTTCCGGTTTCACCGTCAACCTTAAGAAATGTAAATTTTTTGTAGATAATATTGAATATTTAGGTAGACATATATCGCGGGATGGTGTTAGGCCAAGTGAAACTAAAATTAATGCTCTAGCTAATTCTCCTGTTCCCAGTGATGTTAAACAAGTCCGCCAGTTTATGGGCCTATCCAGTTACTTTAGAAAATTTATCCCCGATTTTGCTTCGCGAACAGCATGTATTACAAATTTAACCAAAATTAATAAACAGTGGGAATGGGGCCCTGAACAGGATGCAGCCCGAAAGTATGTAATTGATAATCTTATTTCCAAACCGTTATTAACTATTTTTGACCCTTTACTCCCGACAGAATTGCACACTGATGCCAGTTCCATAGGCTACGGGGCAATACTATTACAAAGAGTAGGTAACGTTAATAAGGTCGTAGCTTATTATAGTAAACGAACTAGTCCTATAGAATCTAAATATTGCTCTTACGATTTGGAAACCCTGGCCATCTTCAATGCTCTAAAACATTTCAGAGTTTACCTTCTTGGTATTGAATTTACAATCGTCACAGATTGTAACGCAATAAAATCCACCATGACAAAGAAAGATTTATCTCCTAGAGTAGCTCGTTGGTGGACTTTTATGCAAGATTTTCGTTTTAATATTCAGTACAAAAAGGGTAAATTTATAAGTCATGTTGATTTCTTAAGCCGCAATCCCGTTGAATCCTCATTCCCCATACGTAAACGTAGTTTTCCGGAAATTAATTTAATTGAAGTCCCCGACATCGTTAGGCCCGATTCATGGTTAAAGATTGCTCAGACAAATGACTTAGAGACTCAAAACTTAATATCTCAATTACAATCGGGAGACTTAGATTCTAATCAATATATAATTAAAAATGGCTTATTACATTACAAAACTAATCGTGATGCGGAGCCGAAAATGTTTGTGCCAAAGGGTTATAGACTAAGTATATTGAAATTGTTTCACGATGAAAACTGTCACGTGGGGTTCGATAAAGTGATGCATAAAGTTGGACAATATTTCTGGTTCCCTGGAATAGCGGCTTTTGTTAAAAAATATATTTACCATTGTTTGATTTGTATTAAAAAAAAGGGATGTTCTGGCCCAAAACAAGGGCTATTACATCCTATTGATAAAACCGCTATACCATTTCATACTATTCATTTAGACTGTACCGGGCCTTTTACGTCAACCACGGAAGGCTTTAAATACATTCTATTACTAATCGATGGCTTCACCAAATTTTGTTTGTTAAAGCCTCTTAAAACTCTAAATGCTCGAGAGTTAATTCCTATAATAAGAGAAACCGTTACTTTGTTCGGCACGCCATCTTTGGCAGTTACTGATCGTGGTACAAATTTTAGTTCAAATCAAGTCCGAGCACTTTTTAGGGAACTTAATATCGAACACCACATGATAGCTACAGGTACGCCCCGAAGTAATGGGCAGGTCGAACGTTACGTTTCTACAGTAATCAATATGCTTTGTACTATGTGTAATGAAGCGTCAGAATGGTCGAACGAACTACCAAAAGTACAGCAGTCTCTGAATACCACTGTGCAAAAATCAACCGGTTTCTCTCCTTTGCGATTATTAATTGGTGTCGAAGGAAACATACCAGTTGTACAAGCCCGTTTAAATGAAGTTATAGGTGAAAATATAGATCATAATATTGATGTGCAGGTCGATCGTCAACTTGCTAAGCAACGTTTATTGAAAGTCGCGGAAAAATTCAAACAACGGTTTGACTCTGTTAGGCGGAATAATAAAAACTATAATTTAGGTGATTTGGTTTATGTTAGTCAGGACCATAGGCGTAACGATAAATTAAGTGCAAAATTTTAAGGTCCCTACGAAGTAAGCTCAATCCTTCCCAATGATCGTTATTCTCTAAGAAGTCATGGTAATAATTTGAGAAATATTATTGTGGCTAAAGAAAAATTGCGATTCTGGCCTGGAGAATGGGTAGACGAAAACATTGCTGTTGAAAATTCCATGTGAACAAAAATTATGTTATGTAATTTAAAATCATCTATCTTTGATTGTAATCACACATGAAATATGGTTCATAACTTTCTGTTTAGCATTTTGTTTTATGTGATTATTGTGTGCTGTAGAGATAGTATTGAAATTATTTATTAAAATTTATTTCAAAAGATCATGTACCTATAATTTTTGTAAACCGCTGGATAGCCTTCTATTTGGTGCCGAGTTATCTCATGGGCAGCGGGTGAATGTGACTGGCATATCTATGTAGTTGGCTAATGTTTATAGTCCGCTGGTAGCCTCCTATTTGGTGCCGAGTTATCTCACGGGCAGCGGGTGAATGTGACTGGCATGTCTATGTAGTTGGCTAATGTTTGTAATCCGCTGGTAGCCTTCTATTTGGTGCCGAGTTAGCTCACGGGCAGCGGGTGAATGTGACTGGCATGTCTATGTAGTTGGCTAATGTTCGCTGGTTTGCATATTTGTTCTGTGGTTGGTCTATCTCAATAGCAGCGAATTGAATGTGGACCCCCATATCTATGTAAAAACCCTAAATAAGTTCTTCTCTTCTCTGTAATATTAACAGCACCTGGCAATACTTCGAGGACGAAGTACTGTCAGAATGGCCGTAATAGATTATCCTAATTACAGGTATCATTATTGTTATCGTGAGTATTCCTTTTTAATGTTGAAACATGATAAAATGTTAATGTTTTGCATAACCTAAAACTTGTAACAACTATGTAATACCTAATTTACATTATTCAATAAGTCTTTCATAATTTCAGTATGTCTGTAAATGTAGACTAGTAAATATATTAAAGAATAATGTAGCACAACATAGAAAACATTCCAAACGGTTATCCATCTTTTATGTCGTTAATATTTTGGATGACGGTAGACAGAAACGTCAAAGTTGTTTGTTCACGACTATAAAAGGGGGAGCACCGAGTGTCAGAGACCATTCTTGTTGGAGACATCGACCAGAACGGAGCTCTGGCCTACAGGTAAAAGTTAAGTTATTTTATTATGATTACTATTTTTTTTAATGTTTTAATACTTTTATTATGTTTGATTGCTATTTGTTAATATGCTGGATATAATAATGATCATGGATTATTATTTACATAAATAGTTTGGTGTTTTAGCTAGTTGTTGCTTTAATTATAACCAGTGTAATATATTATCATATAAAAATGTCTAGTACAAATTAAAATGTATTGATGATTAAACTATTATATTGATTTTGTAGTTGTGGCTTATTGACTTGATATCCCTTGATTATTTGCTTTCATTTCTAAAACACTTGAATCAATTAGTTGGTCAGTAGGATAGCTTTACCTTTCTTACTTTATTTTCTAAAAATGATACAATAATGTTTTTGATTGGTTTTTACAAAGTTAGCTCCTGCCTCCGCTATTACGTGCGTATTTGGCAACGACATTCTATCTCAGCTCAATGCATCAACCGAGCGGCAAGCAATTAGGATGGGCCGCGGAATACGCGGGGAGCGGATTGGAAATTATGTCAATATTTTGATTTTCACTTTCTCTCTGTATTAATATACCTAGATGCCCTTTGCTTGTTCCCGGTTAGTAAGAGTAGGCACGACGTCTATTTGTTTGTAAACTTAAACATTACTGTGAAAACAGGATTTAAGGTTCACCTGTGCCTACCCTTCTGGAAAACCAGGCGTGGTGTTAAGGTCCATCATCATTTTAGGCCAAATTTTACAAAAAAGCCTTTTTCACAACGATAACCCGCAGTTCAATACCATTGCAACTTCAATTTACCAAAAAAAAAAACAACAAAATAATAAATTATTTCATGAAAGCGGCTGCTTTCGATACCGATAGCTAACTAGGACATCGAAATAAAACTACAACTACCAGCAATTCGAGGTGCACACATAAAAAGCCCTTAAAGTTAATACAGCAGTAAACCGTGTGACGTCACAGATTGGACGTTTCTCTTATGACGTCATTACCGTTAGTTTAGTAGATGCTTGTAGCAGCGGCGTTACGAGCAATCTAACGCGGATGAGGTAATTTCAGGGTTGTCAGACGCGAAATTGGTGTTGAATTTTTGGGTTGGGATTTTCAATTGCCATTGTTTTTGTTATTATTGAAAAGCTGTGGGCGCTTTAATAGGTTTGATGGTGTGTTGAATGATTTTTAATAGTTTTCGTTAGGATTTTGGGGAAGTAGACTTAACATCAGGTGAGATAGTGGTCAAACGCGAGCCTATCTGCAATAAAAAAAAAAAAAAAAAAAGTAGACCCTTTTGTCGATATGCTTTAAAGCCAAAGAAACATTATGAACATAGTATTTGTTTATGCCAATATTAATCTAAATATTCTTCCATTTACAGGTTTGTAAATGGAAGATTCTTTCGGATAATTTTCTGAACTTACTTTGTTTATCACTTTTTTATCCGACTGCGGCGAAGCCCAAAAGGAGGGTTATGTGTTTGGTGTATGTATGTATGTCCGTTTCTTTGTTCCCTCATAAATCCTAAACGCATGAAGGGATTTGAATAAAATATACGTCGTTAGATTAGTCTTAATAGCGCGAGTGTCACTGGCTACATTGAAATTAAAAAAAAACAAAGAAATTTGCGGATTTTAGGGGCCATATCGCTGATTAAAAAAAAAGTTTATCCGTTACCATCGAGTAGGGTATCAAAATGAAGGGTTTTAAAAGGAGATTACAAAGATATATGATACTTATATGTTTAAAATAAATGCAAAGTCACAAATCCTATAAACCTATAAAAAAACACAAAAGTTAAATCATCTGCGAGGAATTTTACGCGACCAACGAAAGAACAAAAGAACTAAAAAGTTAAAACTGAAAAGCAAAAAACAAGCACATTTTAAATTAAACTCTATTTTTAATAATTCTATTTTCATTTCATAATTTAATATTCAAATGACCCGGTTAGTCGTGGTTATGCAGTTATGCGGTTGATGGTTCTTGGGCTACATATATCGAAAAACCTTACTACTTCTTCCTTATAACTTCATTACTGAATGAAAACATGTGGAAAAGTCATTTAATCAAAAAAACATCTATCAAATGTCTATTCATTCTCACAGAGAACCGGCCTGTGTCCTAGCATTGAGCACATTGTAGGCTGATTACGACGAAAGCAAAGACATTTGCATAAACAACAATGAAGTAACCCTGATGAGAGTTCGCGGCGCGTCTGCTAGTGGCTTATTCCACTACGTACTTACTACATGAGTTGTATGCTACATCATACATGGATGCAGCGCGAAATTGGGCGGAGTGATGAAAATTGTTAATTACTGCTGCTAATATAGCTGTGAAATTTCATATTTAGATGTTTTGACGTAGGTTTGTATGTTGAGAACATATTCTGCTCCTCATGCAAATAATTAGTCGGTAAAAAAAATGGAAATTCACCTGCAGCAGCCGCTAACGTAGAATGACAAGTTCTTAACTTCAAATATTTCCATTTAAAAACTGGGGGATGTTGCTTTATTCATGTCATGAATGCAATAAACTTTATAGTTTAAATATTTCACGACAGCTTATATTACCTACAGAACGCGAGAAGACAAACTGTCTTCACAAACTTTATTAATTAGACAGCCAACAGTATCACATACGGAGAGAAGCTAGATTGTCCTAGCATAACTCTCATATACAGTTTGCTTGAATTTTGCGCATTTGTACATTCGAATGGAACGCCTTGTTTATGCATAAGCCTTTTGCATATTCTGCTTGGTAGCTCGACGCGCGGCCAATTTGCCAAATTTAGTATTGCGGCCGAATACTTGAATAATAAATGAAATTCAAAATATACAATATTGTATCGTAATTCCGATGTGTTTTTTCATGACGGCTCTGTATCCAATTTGCAATTAGTCTAAAGCTAATGCCGATTGTGTGACAGTTCTTTTTAAAGCGGGTTTAAATTCGATTCGGAAGGCATCGAATCTAATGGCCGTTTTTAATCATGAGTCGAAATAAAAGCATAACATTGTTTGGATTCAGTAATAATTTCAGTCCGGAAAATGTTTCATGTCTCATTAGAAAGGAAGCTAATTTGGATGCTCCTAGCTGTTTGAACTGTTTTACGTCCGTGAAATCACTATCTCAGGTTCAGTTGACACGCAGCAGCTGCTCGGCATTTTGCTGAACTGTGCCTATTTGGTCCAGCCGTCAGACAGTTTTTTTTTCATTTAAGTTTTCTTCTAATTTTTGTTTAATGTTTTGTGGACTGGTGGCATGTCCCAAATATTTTGTATTGTTTATTATAATTTTTTATTTTTATTTCTATTTTGTATATTTTTGTATTTTCTTTAATGAGAATTGCCTTAAATTACCCGATTGAAACTTTGATAGTAGGATTGGACAATGAAAATGAAATATGAATACTATGAAATGGTTGTTTGATTTGATCAGTTAGAATGGTGCCTTGCCAACGTAAGTACCTACCGAACTATGAAGTAAAACTTTGGTGTCACGTTAACGAAAAACCATGGAGTCACCATAAACTATTACCATGTAATGAGGAGGGATGAAACGCATGTGACTTCGAAAGTGATGTATTAAATATTGATGGATGGAGAAGGAGAGGAAGGCCAAAGAAAAGATGGATGGATCGTGTAAGGAATGATAAGAATGAGAAAAAATGCCACCGTGAAGTCTAACAGGGAAGTATGGAAGAAGAAAACGAGTTGCGCCGACCCCAAATAGAATGGGATAAGTGCCCTAAAGTATACAAGTATAAGTATACAACATCTATTTTTGGGACAACCACGACATATGCCCAACAAATGATCCACCCAAACAACAAAAAAAAACCCAACAAAATTTATATCCACTTTGTCGTCCACCAAAAAATTGTTCAGCTCCATGAATTTTATACACACAGTCATAAAATAGACGGTATAACTAACATACGTTAGGATTATAGAGATTAATATGCGGACAAACCCGGCTTTACGAGCTAGCGGCCGTTCTTATGATGTATTGGTTTGTGGACAAACTGCTTTGTGGTTTATGTCGATATTTTGTCGTTTATGGGGAAGATTTCGTTTGTATTTTTGTTTTATAGCAGACGACTTACGATCATCAGAAATACTTTTAGTTTGGTAGATTAGGGTAGGCCTACTTTGTATCGGAAATAGTTGAGTGGCAGAGTGATATAGGTAGAGGTATCTATGTCTATGTTACTATAAAAATTCGAAGAAATGCGCACACCAATCCGCACTGGGCCCGCGTGGTGGATTACAGCCCATCTCTCTCCTAGAGAGGAGACCTGAGTCCCTGCAGTGGGAACAATATAGGCTGATCATGATGATGATGATGATCTATGTTCTTAACCAGACACTACCCCTGTAGTGTCTGGTTAAGAACATGCAGAGGAGTCTGCAGGAGGTATGCACAATCCTTGTTCTTAACAGTTTTGTACCAAAATATAATCTAACGCAAATGATCAAATTCATCGTTTGAGCAATAGGGGATCGGACAAAAAAAAAAACGAATTTGTTCGTCAGATATATTTCCAAAAAATATTGAACACATATTTTTTCTTTTTTCACATAAACAAAAAATGAAGACGATACAGTGCTTCGAAAACTCGTGAACTCCTCGAAAACGTCACATGTCAGTTCATTTTTTAGCTACAAATGACGTCACAACCTCCCACTCATGATCTTTGAGGCGTTTTATCTCAGTCAATTTTATTAGTTAGATAAAACAAAAAACACGTATCCAATATTTTTCGATAATCTAACTGACGGACTAATTAGAATCATATTTTTTGACCCAGTCCGATCCCCTATTCTGGAGAGTTGCAGGATAGGAAATTACGAATTTTGAATAAGCCATGATGATATTTCACCATAACGGGTACCCGTCTGACCTGCGACAACATTCACTACAATATGTATGAATCAATTGAGGCAAGGGCAACTCCAGCCATCATGATTCATAATGTAGCCGTCACAGACCATCATGGCATACTGTGTATAAATGAGAAGTGTTGACGTTATCAACGAGCCTGCAGGTACAGATTGAGGTACATAAAGGGTGTAAAATTACCCATAACGAAGTCAAAGGGCACGTGTGTTTCCCGTCACTGCGATAATTTTTTTGTTGTAGACCATACCTTGGAACTCGCTAGTTACGGAGATATTGGGTAAGAAAAAATTCACAGCTGTTTTTGTAAATACTAGTTTTTAGGTTATAACTTTACTTAAATTACCTCCATGATTCGTTTGTGTCCTATTTAAAGCATCCACTAGCACAATGTTGTAAGTTTGCTACATTGAGTTTCACCCTAAAATATAATTTCTCACCCCAAAAAAAACAATCGTTTCCCAGCATCAGTAGTAGCAGTGTAGTAGTAGTTAGTTGCTCTTCTATTTTTGATATATTTTCCTTTTTTTTGTATTTTGTGTGTACGTAAATAAATAAATAAATAATTTTTGCGTAGGGGTACCTAGTTCGACGTACATAATGCTTGGTTGAAGGTTTCGTAAAGGGTTCGTGTACCTTGTATAGTCCTATTAAGGAAGCAATATCTGATCTTGTCTAGAATCCATAGACCCCAAGAGAATAGAATTTATTTATTTTCAGGTAACAAAGCCCCATAGATAAATACCTTAACCTAAATATAGCGACATACTCGTACTAATCGGAACGATTAATTCAACATTCAAGTATTTACAAGAAAAATATGAATATAATGAGGAAGATGAAGAGTATTCTTAGATGGTTTGGTCATTTGGAGTGGATCCCCCATGGGAAAAAGGTGTGAGTTTATGTACGTGTATGTGTTTCCGGGTATTTTTGGCATCGTCAAAAGTTGTTAATAAGGTTTTCGCCCACTAAAGTTCTCCTAATTTCCTTGTGACATTTCCTACATTCGTCATAATATTTATGTTTAACTTTTGGTTAGTTATTTTCGGATCGGAAAAGTCGGCGACATACACATAGAAATAAGGAAATTATTAATACTCTGTCGTACATAAAATAGGTTTCAATTTACCTACTTATACAACTTAGCGCAAAACATTTTTCCTTTACGATTACCCAAGAACGTTTGGCCGCTGAACTGTTTATCTAAAGATCAAATTACTTGAATTGATGTCGCATTATAATATTATTTTGTTTGGTTTTGCTTTCATCAATTAATACATCTGTGTATGTTCAGATGAGAGTTTTTTCTCAATGATCGTTTTAGTACATTTATTATTTCCAACTTTTCAGTTTAATAATGCGAAAAATTTCATGGACAATATAACTTTGTGATTTGTTTTTTTCACTTTTGTATGATTTATCATTTTGAATAACCAACTTTAAATGGTTGTTAATCATTTCCTAATAGGCAGTCAAAGTGTTTTTTTTAAATAATAAATGTATACGTCACTTATCATAGCTCGTCTACTTTTTATTTTATTATTCCTAATATAGCGTATGGTTGTCGCTAGATTGACTGCAGTAATGTATTTCGTGACAGACACAGTTGTTAATAAAAAAGGTCCATGTTACACTTTTTAACGCAATTCGTATTTTGATCTGCTAAACTGGCCATTTTAGACGTACTGATAAACACATACCCCTTTCTGTTGGGTAAAAACTAGGGTGAAGATACACCTTAGTTTTTACCAAGTTTCTCCACCTTTAAGTCTTTCTCAGCTTATACATTAAAACAAAGCTTCAAGCACATCTTAACGTAAGTTGACAAAGGCATTATAAGCACCTAACTGCGAAGTGATTATTATCTAAGTTAGGGACATCTCCCGTACATGCGGAAAGGCCCATGTCATTAAGATTTATGACTTAGGTACTTTAAACTTTACTGAGTTTGCAGAATAGTTCGCTAAGGACACTACTAGGTAGGTATTTCAGGAATTTAATACACGTTTGTTTATAGGTATGATTTATTTTCAACTAGCTGTGCCGCGTGAAATTAAGCGTGAAATTATTATTAAAATATTATTTCCCTATTTTAACCGAATTTTCTTAACAAATTGCAAAGGTTATTTTTTTTTCCATGGAAACCTAATTTTTTGTCTTAAATATAAGTAGCCTAGTTACTCTTTGTAACATCATGCAGTTATCTGCCCGTAAAAGAATCGTTAAAATCGGTCTAGCCGTTTCGGAGATGAGCCGGAACACAAAGACAGACAGACAAAAATTAGACACAAAATATTTTTTAACCGATTTCCAAAAAGGAGGAGGATCTCTATTCGTGAGAATGTATTTTATGTATGTCCGCGTATATCTCCGTCAATTGTTGAATCATTTTCAAAATTATTTTTGTGTTTGAAAGGGTATACTCCCGAGGTGGTCCTATTGCCACCAAGTCAGGGTCTGCTGATGGGATCCCTAAGAAATCGAGGTCGACCCTCAGTTTTGACAGGCACACATTACGTTTTCCATATATTTTCTGAAACTGTTTAAGTATTTGCGTCTGATAACCTTAATTTCATGTGGCTGCTCTGATGATGGAAGATACCCGACCCGACCTAAGAACCGACTTTTAAAAAAAGGAGTCAGACTCAATTTGTCAGAATATTTTTAACAATTACTCGAAGACGCCTGAACCGATATAGATTTTTTTTTGTTGGAAAGGAGTTATCCCAAGGGTGGTATCATCCTGTCGGGGCCGCGGGTAGTCCTGTCGGGGCCGCGGGTAGTCCTGTCGGGGCCGCGGGTAGTCCTGTCGGGGCCGCGGGTAGTCCTGTCGGGGCCGCGGGTAGTCCAACGGTTATCGCGGCCTCGACATAGAGGGCGAAGAAGGAACATGGGTGGTTTTTAGTCAGTAGAAGTCTGACACTCCCTTTCGCTCTGCCCAAGAGCGGGAGGGGTTATTCGATGATTTTACACCCACCAAAAAAAAAAAAAAAAAGGGTGGTATCATGATATGGAAAAATCAGAGTCTGATGATGGTATTCCGGAGGGCAAGCCTCAAATTTTGTAGGCTCTTTTTACGTGTTTCGTACTTTTTCTAAAGATTTTAAAATATGCATCTAACAGTCATCACTTCATGTTGATGAGCGGTTAGGAGTAGGAGGATAATTTCAATTCTTTAATAAAATATTATGTGGACGTATTGTTTCAGGTTATCCAGGTAAGCTGATGATGGAAGTTACTACTCCTCAACGGTTAGGAGTTGAAGGGAATATTGAAGGTCAAGGGTTGGGTTTCTTGGTTGAATGTTAAATGCACTGTAAATATTTGTATAGGATATTACAACAATAAATGGAAAACCAAAGAACATTTTTGCAAAAAAAAACCAACTTCAAAAACACAAAAAGTGAAAAAAACCACTTCAAAAATACAAAAAAGTGAAAAATAAACAGTCGTTAACATTTTTGTTTGTTTGATTTTGTTTTTATTGCCACCGACTTCGGAAGCTGATTTTTCTTCTGAAGTTTAATTTTCACTTGTTTTTGTTATACATACCGTAATTATACTTTCGCACGCATTTAGTAAAAAGTTATTGTCAATTATGAAATACAAACAAACTAAACTCCTTTTTTTTTGTGTCGATAACTTTTTTGAATAAGCCAATAGCAACAAAATCATTCATCTTTAAAACATTCTTTACTATCAGAAAGTAAATGGGAAGACTACAAAAATACTTTTACGTTTTATTATTTCTTATAAAAGAAAACACGTCTTTCTTTAGTTTCTCTGTTACTAATTACCAACGCAAGTAAGCTGTTTTCCGACTATACAAGTAGTTACACGAGTCATTAAAGAAAATGCGCATCATTTTAAGTAAAACTCTGATATCCCTCAGCAATGCACACAGAATTCTTTATGGAATCAGCTTTTCATTACTGAAACACAGAATTTCGTTACATGTGCCAGTAATGTCGGCTCTGAAGGCATTTTTCATTTAATTTCTGCCATAATGACGCCATAAATAACACACCACTCTTATCTTTTCCCCACTTTTAAATTAAACTCTGTTTTTAAAATGTTCGTCCGTTTTACGCACACTGCATTATGAGTTTTTATTATTTATCTTTTGAAGGACTGGGCGAGATGAATAATATTTTTAGCATTTAATATTAAATTTTGAAAATAATAAATAGTGTTACGAGCTGGGTATGGGATAAATAAAAGCACTACCAATTGAACACACGAAATAACTTTATTACTCGCAAAACACTTATACACAATTGCAAATCACTACTGAACACTTTATCGCACTAGATTTCTCCTAGAACCTTCCGTTGTTTCGCTCCAAAGTAGACTGACTCGCTTCGTTTTTTTCTTTTTTTTTTTCGGAATGGCATCTCGCAGTTAGTCTAGGAGACTGTCTTCTGCTTAACCGGGCAAATCCCTGTGGGTGCCTTGAGTTTAAGGCCTCCAGCCAGGGTGACTCGCTTCGTCCTCTCTCGGTCCTTTTATACCACTAACAAACAAAAGATATTCGAGAAAATTCCCAAGTATTCATAAAGCATCCAGAAAAACATTAACAAAAAGATAAACTTAAAGATAAAATAACCAACAAAGAAGAAGTTCCTTTACTCCGTAGATATACGGTCGAAATTAAAATGCAAGTACCGCAACGCCGGGCGCGGTAGTTACACCTACAGAATGGAAATAAGTAACTACTAGAATTCACGCGTACTTCTCAGTTATTAGCGAGGTTTCTCGAAGATTCTAGATGACCGACGTAACAATAGCTTAGCGTATTGCCACATGGGGGCGAGCCTATTGCAATCAACCGGGCCCAAATCCCAATATCAATTTTCCCGATCTGGGAACCGAACCCGGAACATCGTACTCATCAATTGCAATTGCGAGCACTGGACCAACGAGGAAGTCAACATAGAAAACATCGAGAGGAAACCGGCATGTCAAAGAGAGGCCTGTGTCCCAGTTGTGGTACCATTAATAATGTGATGATTATGATAATGAATATTAAATTATAATATTTAGAGTGCTTGTCTAACAATTTATTGAAAATCGCTAAGAATCTTCTTGGTCGTTTGGTTATCGTCCTGCTGCGGGTCCCGTCGGGGCTGCGGGTTATTCGAAAGAGATACCGCGGCCTAGCGGGAGGGGGTATTTGATGATTTCTAAACTACCAAAAAAAAAGGTTTCTGACTTCCCACTAGTTCAACATACCACCGAGAAATATAATATATTTCAGGCAAACTACCTAAAGTAATAACACTCCATATAACCTAAACTATAAATATTTTTAATTAAATAAAATTCCTTTACAAAATTGCTCATTCTCTATATAATATATATATGTATATTGAATTTGTACCTACATAACGCAGTTACCAGTTAACCCCTCTGAACGTTCAAACTACAAAGCAAAACATTTTGTTTTCAAAACTTATAAAAACCTGTCAAAAAAACTTTTCTATTTTCTTCTAAACTCACACACAATTCAATAAGTGCAAGTATAAAGCCGAGTACATACAACTTGGGTACATAAATCTAAGTTAGCACTGCGGGGTGCGCCCTACTCAATTTACTTCGCCTATGGTCACCCTTCTGAGATGAAATTACATCAGATAGTGCTTACAGCCCTTATCTTACGGTGATTTAGAAGAGATACGTAATTTATGTCATTGTTTAGATAACAGATTTGTATTAAATTATTTACGCTGTTGCTCTTTTTGTAGATGGCAATTGTGTAAAGTGTTTTTTGTTAATGGCAACTCACTGGCATTTTGTTCGTGGAAAATAATTTCCGCGTTTGTACACGCTTGGCATTTTACTCGAAACGTTTTTAATTAAAGCCTCATTGCAAACCCTTTATTAATAAAATCGTTCGCTCTTGAAACAAGATAATTTACACTGGCAAGTAATATTTAGCATTTCCAATATTTAAAATAAATACTTTCCACCGAAACATTCATCCATACTGTATGCACAATCACGGCGAGAATTTATTTACCTTTATGTAATTCGTATGAATAAACAACAATGTTTAAATGCAATAAAAATAAACTGTGCCATTCGTCAAATAGTTGAACAGTTACGAAGCCGTTGTGTCCATAAAATATATTCAGTCGTTACCGGAGATAATAACTCAATAAAACTGAAGTATACACAGGAAGTACGGATTACCGACTATATATCAACCCTAGTGTTGCCAAGTGTGTTTATTTTTGCGAGAATTCTCGATACCGGTTTGAATTTCGAGGCTTTCACAGTTTTTGCTCTATGCGAGACCGTTGTTAGTGCCTGAAAAAGCTCTCGGGTAGATTCTACTTTTGTGCTACGTCAAAGTTTAGAATTATTTTCACTTTTTTTAAAGTCGATTTATTGCTTATTTTTTACCCGACTGCGGCGAAGCCCAAAAGGAAGGTTATTAACAATTATTAATCAGTCTCACAGCAGTATGAGCGACTAAAATTTGTCAATAAACCAATTATTCAGTTGACTATCTTTCTAGCGAAACTGGAACTACTAATCACTACTGTATGGAAGTAATTAAAGAGCTCAAAGCTCTTTGTAATCGTATACAGTTTGTTAGTCTTGGTTGTCAGAGTGCACTACCTATTACCAACTGTATGTTCTTTATTGTTATTAGCCTATATTGTCCCACTGCAGGGCAAAGGCCTCCCTTCCGTCTTTCCACTTGCCGCGATCTAGTGCGATTGTATAGTAGACCAATCCTTTGTGAAAGAGTCCAGCTCATCCCGCCATCTCCTTCTGGGCTTGTCGCGTTGTCGTTTCCTGCCTTCTGGTATCCACTGAGTGGTAATTTTTGCCCATTGATTCTCCGACATGCGACAGGTGTGACCAGCCCAGTTTCATTTTAAAATCGTTGTACACTCAGTGTACACTCACAAGTTATCTGTATTTACCATTAAGCTGCATGTATTTATTCGTATATTTCCTAAAAGGAAAAAAAAGAAAAATAAGTACATACATAGACTGCCAAAATCATTACCCTTCCTTTTGGCTTCGCCGTAGCCGGGTAACAATTTTAGCATGACGTGCATACAAACACCAATAACTAAATGACACCTAAACGTCTAACAGGAGAGATTGGAAAAAGAAAACGTCTTGCGCGGCACCCCAAGTAGACTCAAACAAGTACTAGTAGGAACTACTAATAGTAGGTACTAGTGTGATGGTTAAGTGAAACAATAGTACATTGTTTTCCAAAGGGGGCGAAAATTACTTATTTAGTTCCGAGACAGGGTTTGGCGCCCGTAACGTAGTGAGGGACGCTAATAGTTCGAGGGACTAAATAAGTAATTTACCCGAGGTAAACACAGTGCTTTTAATTACGAATACGAGGAAAATAAGAACATAATTATTAACTAAAGAAAAAAAAATTGTGTTGTTCGGATGTAGTCGCTTTCCCGCTTATTTTGTTTTTTTTTGTCCTCTGGTCGTCCAGCTATACAGCCAGTATTTTTCATGTTCATCATTAAAAACAATTGAAAAGATTTTGTCGAAATCTATGTTATTTTAGAAAAATAGTTAAAAAAATATATACACACATCAAAAGTGTCTAGGGATCAACATATATTTTTGCAATAACTTTTCTCCTGATTGATATTAATTAAAATTTTCTTTAAGGATTCATCAAATAAAGTGTTTTCGTTTGTCACAGTAACGATAAACCAAGTCACCTTTGCATTAATAAAGAAATTTGCCATTTTCCTAATAAAGGGATTTTTGACATTTGAACCACTAACATTAAAGTTCGAAAAAAAGACTGAAATAACAGTTTTCTTTAAAATTTTATTGGGTAACTTAAACAATTAATAATCCGTGTTTCTACCGCGAACACTAACAACACAAGAACATCGGTTTGGCATACTCAAAATGAGTTCATCCAAATCACGCTGTGGAATGGCCGCCCATGTTCGTTGCAACAACAAAAAAAGGTCTTCTTGCGACTGGATACCCTCCATATTCGGCAGAGCTCTTCTCTGTAGCATATCCCATGCATGCTCAATCGGGTTCAAGTCTGGCGACTGAGCAGGCCAGGGCAGGACATTGATGTTAGCTGCGGCGAGAGTCTGTCTTACAACTCTTGCGGTGTGCGGTCGTGCATTATCATGCATTAACTGAAATAAGGGACCGATTTGCACTTGTAGAGGAACGATGACGTCTGATACAATCGTCTCAGCATAAATTTGAGCGTTGAGGTTGCCTCTGATCCAAATCAACTCAGTTCTTCCGCCGATCCAAATACCCGCCCATACCATGATGGTTCCACCACTATAAGGATGGACTTCCTGGCAGGATTTTAATCGCTGTTGGCGTCCAGGGGTTCTCCAGTGTCGTATACGTCTTGTATCCGGTCTCATACCAAAACGAGACTCATCAGAAAAGCACACGAAACGCCATTGTTCTTCTGCCCAATTTCTGTGTTCAAGAGCCCATTGATATCGAATCCTACGATTGTGCATTGCTATAGGTGGTACCCGTAGCGGTCTTCGGGAATGAAGGTTCACTTCATGCAAGCGGTTTCTGACTGTTTGGTCGCTAATTAAGTTCCCTGAAGAGTGATGAAGCCTCACGGCTAACATCATGGCGGTTATTGTTGGAGCTCTTCGAGTTAAGATTTGAATGTATCGGTCTTGTCTCCGTGTGGTGCAGCGATACCGTCCTCCATGGCGCTCAGCCACGGTACCAGTGCTTCAGTAACGTGTCCAAAGTCGACTGATAACACTCTGACTTGTATTCAGAGCTAAAGCCACAGTACGTTGCCGGGAACCAGCTTCTATCATTCCCACGGCTCTGAGCATTTCTTCCCTGCTTAAATGACGTCGCCGCTCCATAATAACGTTGGTTTTAATCAGTAGTAGGGAAACAGTAGCACTAATAATGTCTTCAATGCGTTGTATGTTTTTATAGGGAAAATATCGACAGCTGATTTTCATCTTTTACTCGAATTTGATTCACAGTTCCTGATTCAAATTATGAAATGCACCAAAAAGGATCCATATAAATTTATAAAATCATAAATTTATTACAAAGCCACATCTCAATCTCAAGAAATCCGCATAAAAATGCTTGATCCCTAGACACTTTTGATGTGTGTATTAAAGTCATAAAATATTTTTATTCTTAAGTTAACCTTATTTTATTTTAATTTTAATTCGCACTGTTATTGAGTGGCTGTATAAAAAGTTGGAACATTGTTCAATAAAAATGTGAAAATAAGTTTTTTTAAATAATTTGACAGCTGTCAGTTGATTGCGATTCTCCTTAGGGCTGAAAAGTAGTACTTTCAACCCGCTCCGCAGGCATGTCATGCCCTACTTTCAGAGTATGAATAATGAAAAAGCTTTGTTGTTGCACAGCCCTATGTCCTATTTGAAAAACAAAGGAAATTCAAATATTTCTCTTTCATCATTTTTAACCACTTCTCTTCTATTGTACTATCCCTAGGAGACCCTCTGTACAACATTTTAGCTCTACAGGTTCAAAGGTTTGAACTGCGCGTTGATCGATGATAGCCGTAATATCCGACATTATACGCTCGCAAATTAATAAAGGAAAATGTTCATGCATAAAAAGTAAAATGTATTTTTGTATGAACCCCGCAAATCGGAATCGGAAAAAGTCTTGTTCTCACAAAGTTATGTATAAGAATGTTACTAGTAATCCTTGCATTACCTGGCGGTGCGCGGTGTACGACAGAGGTGCTATTACCTATAACAGAGTCAGGCTAATGAAGCGAAGCAAAGTTTAATTAAGTATACTTTCTTTGCACACAATGGACTTGCCATTAAGGATGTTGGCAGCGGAGAAAAATGGCGGTTCTGATAAAACGTCCGTATTTATAATGATAGATAGAAAGAGACTGAAAATTAATGATGGGGTTAAGAAAAGGCGAATTATCATAGATCTGGGATATTATTATCCCACTGCAAGACAAAGGCTGTTTTTCGTAGATAGATGTTACCCGTCTAAATTCCGAATTCCACAGACTGAAACAGAACATGTTTATGTTTATGTTCACAATAGAAAAATCAGTATAATGAAAAGGCAATTTATTACAAAATGTGACAAACGTACGCCTACTAGATACGGTTTCTCGAACATCGTACCTCAAAATCAAACCCACGTCGGAACGCACGTGGCATTTTTCCACCGCGCCGAACTTTACTCAATAATACGAAAAGAAAAATGGCCGACACGCGGCCAAGCCGACCGTGGCGGGAATACGCATTTATCACAGACAATCTATCCTGCTGGGTTACCAGGGATTTGAACAAGGACTCCTTGGAATTTGGTTAAAAATACAATTCTGTTTTTAAAAATGTTTATTTTTTGTTCATATTTGTGTATGGGTTGGCCGTTTTAATTTTTAAGCAGCAAAATGGCGCGTTATATTTGCTTAAATAAACCGTTTTGTTTGTAAGATATTGTTACCCTAACGTCATTGAATTTCTGATCATACCTATATTCCGTCCTTTTATAAAGTTGGTCCGTTTTTTAACTGTTTCTTTAACTGCGTGTTGACAATTTATCTAATATAAAATAAAAAGTTTTTATTAAATAATATTTAAAAAAAAAAACATTAAATTTTATTTACATATAATTATATAATATGTAATAGCAACTATTTATCTACGTCATTGCTTCAGTGCCCTGGTTCTAGCGGACAGCAGGGTCCACAAAGAGGGATGTAACAGACACATTCATGTTTAGAACCTTGTGAATAGCTGGCGACTCCTTTGAACAAACCTTGTTCGCATTTATGGGTTTACACTAGGTTTTTATAAAATATTATTTTTTGCCCGCGGCTTCGCTCTTGTGGATGTCTGTTAAACTACAAAAATTACGATTTTCATTGCAACTTATGAAAGTTTGTATGGAAATGTGGATGACCCCTATTCAATTCCTTTAGGGGTTGAATTCCGGAAAATCCTTTCTTATTTCTAGTCTAAATTATAAAGGAAACCTCTATGCATAATTTTTAAGTCCAAAAGTTGGGGCTGGGTGTTGAGGAGTCAGCCAGTCAGTCAGGACCTTTCTTTTTATTTATATAGGTAGATAGATCTGTGACCTATACGTCGTCCAGAGGCGTAAAGTTTTCAATTATCCGGGGATCAAACCAAGTGACTGTTTTTCATACTTGCTAGTAATTTTTGCTTTATTGGTGTCGCAGCTGTTAAAATAAACCAATGGACAGTAAAACAAGCTTCTACATTCATAAATAAAGCGAGATTTGTCCCAAAGCTGAGAAAAGGCCTACCGCATTTTCCACGTATTTTGTTCGAGCTCCATTTTAAAAAAGTCGTTGCAGTGTGCGTCCTGGTTATCTCATGGTATATAGCAAGATGGTTATGTTTTTCAATTTACCCATATAGGGTGTAAAAGAGCCCTTAACGCAAACGAAAGGCACTTTTTTCCCCACCACTGCAGTATTTTTTTTGTTCTAGACCATACCCGTGAACCCTCTGGTTACGGAGTTATTGGGGGTCAAAGTTCCAAATTTTGCAAAGCTGTTTTTGTAAATACTAGTTTTTCAGGTTATTCCTTTACTTAAATTACCTCTATGACCCGTTTACTATTCAAACCATCTACTAGCACAGTGCTTTAAGAGTGCTACATTGAGTGTTACCTTAAAATGTGATATTTGACCCCAAAAAAAAGTTGTTTCCCAGCAAAAATTTTTGCGTAGTGGTACTGAGTTTGATGTACATACAGAATGCTTGGTTGACGGCTGTGTGAAGGGTCAATTTACGGCCTGTATATTGTTCACTGCATTAAAAAGACGTTACTATAAATATGCAATGTTTATTTTATTTGAACAAAGCTTCCTAATACGTTTTCCAAATGGATTGTAAGGATTTTTGCAATTACTTAACGAATGACGAATGGATAGCGTACTGCAAAAGTCGAAGCCAATGGTGCATCGTAATAGTAAAAATACCTAGAGGAATATCCGACTCATTAACGAAGTACCAGTTCCCAACATACTTTTCTCAACTAGAATCAACGTTAAGAGAGAAAAACAATTTTCTTTGTGGTCGAGTGCACCAAATCCTGTCTAAGAGTAAATTCAATTTGAAGCAGTGCGCGCGAGAGTTGGCAAGCTTTAAGAATGGCCGCAAACCGTAACTGGTTTACGTGAGGATTAAAGAATTTGTTTAAAACCTCGTTAACATTGTCTTTGGGATGAAACCTGCGGAACAGACTGTTTGTGTGAGACCGAGGTTTATTTGCAAAGAACTTTTAGCAACGAGAATTTTGTTGGGTGTGGTGCATTCAAGTCGGTTTTAGAAATGGTAATTAATATCTCACGTGATGCTATCTGGCGAATAACTTTACCACGGCATATATCTACAATACCTTCTTACACATAACATAACATAACATCACGGCTGTAATCTCCGAGAGTTTAGTCAGAGGATCTAATAATACACCCACATTTCGCCAGTTATGTTTAAGTCCCAAGTAATAGGGGGCGACCCTATTGCCATCAACTGGGCACAAATCCATACTCCGCAGCTGCTTTAACCTGCTTATAATGCTTTATCGTCAAAAACTACAGTCGAGACGAAAAAGCAGAGCATGGTTCGTTGATACGACAGTAATAGGGATGTTTATTGACTTAAAAAATATGATTCTAATTTGTCCGTCTGTTAGATTATCGAAAAATATTGCATACGTATTTTTTGTTTTATCAAATCAATAAAAATTGACGAAGATAAAACGCGTCAACGATTTGAGTGGGGGTTTTGACGTCACCGACTGCTAAAGAATGTCAAACTAATGTCTCAGAAAATGACGTCCCACGAGTTTTCAAAGCACTGTATCGTCTTCATTATTTGTTTACGTGAAAAAATAAAAAATACGTGTCCAATATTTTTTGGAAATCGATTTGACGGACTAATCAAATTTTTTTGTTAAAAATTAACACTTAGCATTATTTATTGCAATCCCTCCCAGGAGGCCTGAGTCCCTGCAGTGGGAACAATATAGGCTGATGATGATGATGATTATTTATTGCGAGAGATTAAAAAAAAACGTCTTTGCTGTTGCATTTTTCACTGCTTCTTTAAGTGGATTATGATTGGCTACAGCACGGTACAACCACAAAGTGAATAACACACACTTGCAGTTTCGTATAAAATTAGTGAAAATGTGTCTGCATTTACAGTAAATACAGGATAGCATGAAACGTTATAACGGTGCGGTTCTCTTTTGTGCGGCTTGCGACCGTTTTTAATGATAATTTCATTTATTCTGCTCTTTTGACTCGGTTATGATAAATTCTTTTCCATTTTTTTTTTTTTAGGAAAGAGTATTCTAGAATGAGAAATTGGACATTGTTTCATAATCGCATGACTAGTCTCTCGTATTTTACATCGTCCGACGGCTTATCTGACCTCCACATACCAGTAGGTATCTCAATATCCTCATTAAAGTAAATCATTTGATTAAGGTGCCGAACAGTTCTGGAGTGGCTACGACGTACTGGCAGACAGAGAAGGGGCCTCTAAGGGTTCGTTTACGGAGACGCGGGGCGTCGCGCAGCGCACGCAGAGGGCTCGTCGCGTGCTAGTTTATTCATTTACAGAGAGGCGTGTCCATCACAACGAACGCTGCATTTTAAACTAACGAGCGAAAAATTGGTTCTTGAAAAATCGTCGTTTGAAATCGTTAACGTTTTCATACATCGCCATGTGCTTAAATTAAAAACGCACAACGCGCCGGGTGACGCCCCGCGTCGCCGTAAATGATGCCTAAGGCTGGACCGATGTTTTTGTGAAGGACGCAGGAAGAAGTAGCACACTAGCGATAGTGATCGATCATGATCAATGTAGTAATGCTTTGGAGGCCTGATGGTGATGATTTTTCGATTTAGAATTTAATTTGTTCGATATTTACTATTTGGACTGCAACTAAACCTCTATCAAGCAACGTCTCAGAATACAGAAGCTCTACCAAGGCAATTTGTCGTCTGCAATCTACAAGCTAAATTAGCAATTACACAATCCTGATTCAAGACTAATACAGCAACAGCTACAAGGCGCTCGAGGCAATTTCTGTCAACTCTTGTGCACACCTAGTTTAGGATTTATTTATTTAATCACTAGTTGTTACCAATATCATCAACTTTAATTCTGATGTTTATCCGTTGACTCTGATAATATTTCAAATTTAAACAAAGGCAGACCTTTTTTTATGATTCGGGAGAGATCAAAGACTCTTCGCGCTGCAGGGTGGAGCAGAAGGCAGTGTCAGACTCTTACTGACAAAAACCATCCGTGTTCCTCCTAATGCCCTTTGCGTTCCTGGACCGCGGTGACTGTTTCGAACAAATTCCGCCGCCCTCGAATAAAGGCAGACTTAGTATTTCATTTAATTAAGAAATGATTTTGTTCACAATAAAATTACATTATTCGTGGATTGGTAGCAGATAATCGACGTTGCAATATTATGTAGTAGGTTTCAGGAGTTATTTAAGCCACGGGCAAAAGCAAGTTATTTTGAAACGGAAATGTGCTCATAACATTTATATATACATGCAATCTATTTCCCACAATATCCAGCGCTTACATTCCCATTCACACAGTAATATCCATCCAAAATCATATAACAAACTAACGATAATCTGCTCTAATGCCTTTAATTAAAATATTATTTAGCTAGCACGTGTTCTAATTTTCAGTTTAGAGGATTTGAGTCAGGCTTTAATGTCCATTAACGCGCCCCTGCAATTATAAGTGGAGGCCTTATCTTTATTAAGGCGAAGACATTTAACGACCTACGGCTTGCAGACTGCAGGGTAAGTAAGTTACTAGGCTGGTTGGATTTTTGTGTTTGTGTGTTTGGGTACACGTAAATGGTTGATTATAATACTCGTATATTATAAAAATCCTGAATAAAGTCCGATGTAAGTTGTAAATATCTCATGACAGTTTAGGTTCGTTAAATCCTTCACTTAACCTGTGTTTATTTTTCTACCTGTGTTATACAAATCGTATTTTAATGATTTAATTTTAAGAAATGATTCTCAGAGAAACACTAAATTCATCGAATCAAATGTAAGCAACGCACCATGTACTTGGCCTTAGCCTTCGCTTACTGTATTGGTTCATTTAAAAGAAATTATTTTTTTAAATAACCCATATTATTGTCATAATTATCTCAAAGTTGCAATAGTTATTTTGCGAGAAATTCGTTTTTCAACTTTCCTCAGCGTACACATTACATATTGTTGCTCGTGGTTGTTCGAAAACGTGCGACACACAACAAATAAAACAAACACACTGTCAAGGTCCCGATAACTTCTTTAAAAACACATAAAAGAACGGGTTACATGATATGAAGTTAAGTTACTATTTAAGAGTCACAGCACATAGGGAAGCCGAATAGAATTTCAAAGAAATCGCTGTCATGTTCCGACGTGCCTAGAATTATTCGCCATAACTTTTCAGACAACTTATTTTGTCTCCAGCAGGTTTTGAAGTCGTTTAGTAGAAAAAATACTGGAACCACATTGTAAGGAGAATTTCTTTGCTGAGAATACTAAAAAAGGCTTTGAATTGTTATGCTTTTTCACGGTTGCAAAAGTCTTGGGAATAAAATAGAGGAAAGTCACCAAATATGAAATAGTATCTTAATATGGAATACCTTCATTTCTCTAAGACTATAAGTATGAAACGCAACACTCGACCATCTTCTGTTCCATTCGGTCTATTGCACCACGTACGTGTTAGTAGACCGAATGGAACAGAAGATGGTCGAGTGTTGCGTTTCATACTTATAGTCTTAGAGAAATGAAGGTATTCCATATTAGGATACTATTTCCTATTTGGTGACTTTCCTCTACTATGTTATTTTCGTAAACACGCTGACGTGACTTCAAAACTGGCGGTTGTTTTTTTTCCGCTATGATTTTTTACATTATTATTTATTTCCTAGAGTTTTATTAATTTGTATATCCAATAGTGGAACATAATCATAATGTTGAAAGAATTCATTACTGGTATAAAGGGTATAAAAGTTAAGTTAAGTTTAACGTAGCCAAAAGGCATTTGTTCTCCCCACTGCGATATTTTTTTTTGTTGTAGGCGATAACGGGGAACCCCGTAGTTACAGACATCATCATCAACAGCCTATTATTGTTCCCACTGCTGGGACACAGGCCTCCTCTCTCTCTTTTTTCGACACTGCTTGTGCAAACATAAAACAAGCCATATCCATCCAATGATAAAATTTGTTTTCCACATATTGGCTAGGTCCAATACTAACACAAGGTTGGTAATTTCTCTAAAAGGTTAAACGTCGTAGTCTTGTTAAAATATGCATGTTTTATTGAGTCAGCCTTCGTTGATAAATAACACTATCGAGCCCTTACGCCCTTCTATTAGTTTAGGTACCATGGCGTAGTAGTTTAGACGAGAACTTAGGTACTATGGGCGAATTTCACCAATAAAACTGAATGTTCAGCAATATCAGTACATTCAAAATGCTTTCAAGGGCTATCAATGTCCGTCGGCGCTGCGGGTTGTTGTAACAGATACCGCGGTTCGTCGGTTCGGTTCGGTTCAGGTTCGTCGGAGCAGTAGAAGTCTGACACTCCCTTTCGCTCTGCCCAAGAGCGGGGGGGTTATTTGATGATTTCCCACCCCCCAAAAAACCATCATTGGCCTCATCTATCACTTACCATCAGGTGTAGCCGAAGTCAAGAGTGTGTCCATTATGGAATAAAAAAGAAAGATGTGCTGATCGTGATCAATTGCATCGATGAAACTGGTTCTGATTCTTCGATTTGAATGAAACAAAAGCTGCAATTTATATAAAAAATACAATTCTCTTTCACATCTCAATCAGTATTTTAATAAGAGCGATTATCTTCCTCTCCCGGTGCAACAGCCGCCATCTTTAATGGATGGTGGGCCGGATGCTGAGAATTGTTTTAGCTATCCCATCGTGAACTAATAGGGACCTCCAGGCCCATCGCGAACTAATAGGGCACCTCAACAATTGGGTTAGTTCTGTTATAATGAATTGAAGTGAAACGGTAGAACGAAACGGACGGGAAATTTGATACGATTTTATCATTGTTAGAATTTCGTGCAAGGTTTCTTTTGTGTTACTTTTGTTGGAATTCTGTAGATCATATATTATGGTATGGTATGTTTGTTATTATTTTGTGGATGAATAAATAACTTATTATTTTAGGTAGTGTTTCACATACGTCATTTAGGCAATAAAATCAAAAAGTACGGTAATAAGATCCGTGAACAGTAGATCCGGATAATCGGATAAATATTATTATAGGCAGTTGCTTCATCTTTAGTAAACCGTAATTTAATTGTAAAAAAATCAAAATCAAAATCGATCTTTATATTTAGTCGAACACGCTAATCTCAGCAATTATTGGTTTAATCGAGGTTCGGATGATACATAATTTAAATTACGGTAGAATAATTACTATATAATGCTGATTTTTTATTTGTTAAAAATTCAACAGTATTCCTGAAAAACTTCTTTTGCGTTTGTTCGAGTGTGTTGAGGTGCGTACAGATTGTGTATCATGCTGTGTAACTTGTGTTTTATAGAGAAAACGCATAAGTTATATAACATTTGTTACATGTTTAATAATACGTTTTATAACATTCAGGCTCCACGTTACTGAAACATGTTATATGACTACATTTTATGCTTAACATGATATGCTTTAAGATCTGTACGCACCTTTAGAAAGCGTGGTTCATCATCATCAGCCTATAATGTTCCCAATGCAGGGACTCAGGCCTCCACTCTAGATGAGAAATGGGCTATAATACACCTCGCCTACTCATTGCGGTTTGGTAGATATCACATGTATTGTATTTTTTTATTTTTTTGAGAGCAGTGGTGATGAAATAAATCACACAAAGTAATGCGCCTGCCTGGGTTCGTAAGTCGGGGCCGCCACCACTGGGCTGCCACTGCTACCACTGCTAAGCGCGGTTTTAACACGAGAATCAAATGTCAAGCGTTATACAACGTGTGGTTTACATTTACAGATTTATGTTTTAAAAAAAATACCGACCCCTTTTATAATCGATTCGGGTCGATAATTATTAGTTTAGTTATATAAATTTGAGGACGATTTACAACGGCAACCTTTATAAATTTATGTGTCAATTTTAGAAATATGATAGCTAATTCCAATTAGTGTCCTTTTTCCTATTCAAAAATGTTCTGAAGCAAATATAAAAGTAGCTTTTAGTAATAAGGAATAAAAGACTTGATAACATTGAAGTTAAAATAACGTGAGCAGCAAAAACACGACGTAATTTGTAAATGTAAATAAATATAAACAAAGCATTAATGGACGTCATTTTAAAACCATTTATTGTGATAGCCGGCTATCCGTAACGTAAATAATACAGTTTATTGTGTAAATGTTCAAGTGCTGATGTTATCGATTTCAAATAAACAATAGATTACGGCCATAGCTCGGACATGGCTGTTTATTTCATATTGGTGATTTCTTGGGATAGAATTCCCTTTAAACACAAACCCATTAAGTACACCCACAATTTGCAGTTATGTTTAAGTTCATGCAATAGGGGGTGGTAGCTTGGGCCGCGGGTAGTCCACCGGTTATCGCGGCCTCGACATAGAGGGCGAAGAAGGAGCATGGGTGGTTTTTAGTCAGTAGAAGTCTGACACTCTCTTTCGCTCTGCCCAAGAGCGGGAGGGGTTATTCGATGATTTTACACCCACCAAAAAAAAAAAAAAAAAGGCGGTGGTAGCTTACGTTATGTGTGAAACCTTTTTAATACAGCACGGTTTGTGCAGTGGCTGAGCGATTGGACTGCTGCGCTGCGTGTCGCGAGTTCGAATCGCGCACGAAACAAATTATTTGTATGGCCTACAGCCTACAGATAGTTGTTCCGGGTCTGGGTATTTGTGTCTGTGAGTTAAAATGTTTGTGAACACACCCACGATATATGAGATATTACTAGCGTGGGATGTTTTTAAAAAAAGAATAAAAAGAGAATACATTACGTTATTTTAACATTTCATGTAGATACTGATATTTCGAAAAACTCATTAATGTTGATGATGAGATCTGCCTGCCATTGATTCCGCGAAACCTTTTATTAATAAAACTTTTACATTGAATGGTATTGTCCTTTACTAAATTGGTTTTAGAGGTCAGATATCCAGTAGCTTCATGTAAAAAACTGGTATTCAGCTGTATTCAGTTAACCTGGAAACCCATCTCAACGTAATATGAAAAGGCTATGTAAATGATTTAATTACGTTGCGTTAAGTCATGCTTCGCTTGCAACAAAAAGTGACACGAGTTTACAAAAAAATCTTGATATTTGCTCGAGTCTGCATCATGTAATGACACTACTTTGTTTTAAAGAATTAGGTAAATTTTGTTGCTGGAGGCAATGACTGATCGGATTCCGATTCACATCATAAACCATTCGCATCAATGGAATATCTCTTTTATGTCCCTTAGGTTACATTTGTCGTTGCGCTCGTACAGTCGGCATCAAAAGTAGATTCAAACTACCCAAAGTTTTAAAGCAGATGTTTTAATTAAAACTACATCACACAATTAAAATTCTGAAATGTTAAGCTACTTCGGTTACTGACCATTCAATAACACGATCTTCTTTTTTTGGTGCGTGGGAAAGCATGAAATGTGGAATGTCAGACTTTTACTGACAAAAAACCACCCATGTTTCTTCTTAGCCCTTTGTAGCGGTATCTCTTTCGAACGACCTGCAGCACAAAAACACCACCATCACAAACAAAATGTCAAACCATAGAAAAGTTAACAGACATATTGTTTTCCGCGTTGACCGAGTTCAAGCGGACATTGCAGAACCCTGAATAATGTAACAGTGATGGCCCACAGCCACCGCGCACTGGCTAAACCAGAAAAATGGAAATTGTAACAATATTGCATTCCCTCCTATTGTGAGGAATTCCGGGTTTATACGTTCTACTTTGTAGGTAGTATTAAGTATACAATGTATGGGACATAGAGTAGTGGATTATGAAAAAAAAAACAGCTGGTTTTGTATTCCATGTTGAATTTCTGTGGATTTATTCAAGGATTTTTTTTCGGTTTTAATATCCTTGCTGGTCGCAAGCGCGACTGCTGAGGATGAGACCTAAATAACATTTATTTCACTAGGATCATTATGAAATCAAAATATGAATAACATGCTTTTCAGTATTATAAATACTGAATAAATAAAATGCATTGCAAACAAAAGCTCTCGTTGCTACGCCGTAGGCGCGTAGCTCGTAGCGCGTAGGCCGCGTAGCACTTTTTTATTATTTCAAAGCGTACTGGTTAACTTTGTAGTTTTCCTAGAAATGTGTATCATATTTACCGTTGTATTTACTTTTGTAAAGTGATTTTATTTTAGCCACATACAGTGTTTTAGTTATAGATTTTTGAAAATGGGAAAATATGTTTGATATTACGAGTATTGTGAATTTCACCTGTTTTTCTCTGGTGATAAACAAATATAACGAGTCAGGTGTGAAGTGTATACGTTAACCTCAACCTAGGGATTGGGGATAGGGATTGTGAGGGATTCAATGCGTGAAGACAATAAATATAACAATATTTATGTATTTTGTCCTGTAATACATGCTTCTAAAATTGAACACAGAAACATTTTAAAAACCGAAGAAGCCTATTAACCGCGAAACCAAGAGCTCTTCAGAAGCAAATTTCAAAATAGCCTTGATGACTCATCACATTTTCTCGCTGAGTAACTTCAAGAACTCGAGAGCAAGCCGAGTTAATAAAGGGAGTGGAAGTTAATAAAATTATAGGCTTAATTGAGCCAAAAATATGGAGTATCGGTAATAAACAACGTTGATCATGATTATTAAGCGGGAGTGACACAGCGGAGGCTATTAAACAAAGCCGTGTGTTACACCGATGTTCGGCTGATGGTTTGCTTTATGAGTTCAACGCTTTAAATGTTGACAATTTATTTATTTATTTATATAAACTTCATGCACAAACATGGTACATAGGTGGACTTAATGCCAAAATACATAAATGGTACATACTAATACAAAGATATATAAAAATGGCATTAAATATACTAATATATATATATATATATATATATATATATATATTATAATTCATAGAAATTGCTCTTAAAACGAGAAACCAAAAACAACAATTATCATGACAACTATACATTATGAGTATTTATGAGTAACTCAGTCCTGAGACTCAATGAGATGCAATGGTCAAGGTTGCGAATGTTGGATTGAGCGTAAAGTTGCAGGTCATCAGCGTATAGATGATAAGAGCACTTCAAAATCAAAATCAAAATCTAGAATAACTGAGGAGAGAGTATACCGCCTTGTGGAACGCCAGCTACCAGATCGCACCAGTCGACAATTCTACAATATTCGTAACTATTTTTGCGTTGTCAAACTTATTTTTTTTCAAATATAGTAAAGTTAAACGAACTTCTTTCGTAATTCTCCCGATTGTGATATCTACGTAGAAAATTTGGTTTTGCAATTTGGGGTCTAGCATGAAAAAGGTTCGTGTTGTTCTGATTAGTGGCTAGATAACTTCCATATAAATAGACTAATACCTATTTTGATGGAAGTGGTCTAGGAAATATTTCTATTCAATTAATTAGTATAACTTTAAAGCACGATATTTCGATTACACTATTTAAATACAGTTTTTATATTTATTATTTATGTTCGCAGTAGATAATAATAACATTAAAAAGCAAACAATTTGCAATATATTTCCAGAAACCACGTTAACCCTTCAAATATCATTAATGAGCTTAATACCAAGTGGCACCAAATCAACTTATTTCAATTACACGTAGGTGTCAATAACTCACATTACCAATGCACGAACGATCCCTTATGCACTAATACCCACGCTTCGGTGTGCAGCACATCCATTAAGGGTAAACACGTTATTAAATAGGACACTCGGGGCGTGGCGCCGACGTCATTATGAGATGTGGCGACGATGTGGCGCCGATGTGGCGGTGGTACGTGCACTCATGGATGCTTCGCAGTTGAAAGTGTGAGATAGATTTGGCTAAATCTTCCGATCTTTGTGTGGTCGTTTGGGAGAAGATGACAAATTGTTTTGAATGAAGAAGTATCTCTATATTGAAACAAAGACAAATGAAATAGACAGATGTGTTGCTGGGGAGTTTGTTCCACCACTTCTTCTTTCCAGCTAAAACACTAGGAAGTGCCGAAGGGTGGGCGTTTTGGGGGACTGTCTCTTGTAAGAGAAGTAAAGTAAATTTTGACGTTCGAAAAGTGCTGATTATCAGCCTAATTTGAATAAATGACTTTTGATTATGATTTTGAAACACTAGTCTCTTGATGTCACAGTCAATGCTTGAAGAAGCTTTAAAATGCAATGGACTAAATTTTAATTTAATGAAATGTATGTGGAGCTCAATGGTAATGAACAGGATACCCTATTACCATCAACCCAATGTCTATGCAAGACCTACGAATCGAATTGGGCGTCGAACCCAGGACCATCGTGCTAGACCAGCGAGACAGTCACTAAACAAATAAAAAAAAAGCATAAAAAAAGCATTATTATTATATATAAAGCATTATTATAAACTAACTTTTGCCCACGGCTTCACCCTCGTGATAACGTCGATTTTCCATACAAACTTTGGCCCCTTTTCTCCCTTTTGGGGGTTACATTAAAAAAACCTTCTTTAGTGGATGCCTACGTCATAAGAGGAATACGTGTTCGAAATTTTAAGTTTGTAGCCCTGAGAGTTTTGGCCTGTGTCTGTGTGTGTGTGTTGCCTTTTATATTATAATATACAGATTGATACTATAACTTCACAAAACAAATAAACACCATTTATTCCCCACTATCAAACAACAAAATCTAATTATAACTCTCGTCCTATTAATCACAATCAAGTTGAAATAAACTACATATATAAAGCCTTTCAACAATTTAACTTATAATGCAAATCATTGACGCTGACCTCATTCCACGAGAGCGTTGATGCTGATGTCGCACGTTCCGTCAATGAGCCGGCCGATCACTTTTATTCACATTTTCATTTTCATTATACATTTCAGGTTTTCACAAAATTATTTTGATGACTTTTTTGTGATGTAACGCCGTTATACGGTAGAACAGGATAATAATATGCTTTTATGCGTTCATTGTAACATTTGATGTGCCGCTCGGGTCGATGTTCAGGTTAAGCCACTCTTGTCTAGGTTGGTCCGTGGATAGGTGACCACCCATCCGATACCGGGTTTCCTTCATGCCTCGGAAAGCACGTTAAACAGTTGGTCCTGGATGTCATTTGTAGATCTTTGGCAGTTGTTTCAGGTCAGGAGGCCTGAAAGTCCGACAGTCAGTCTTACCAATGGGGTATCGTATTATCAAGTAACAACCATGGTTTGTGGAGCACATGTCCAAACTCTGTGTTAAGTAATCATGACTCCCGTCGGGGCTGCGGGTTGATCAAAAGAGATACCGCGGCCTCGGCACAATAGGGATGTTTACTGACTTTAAAAAAAAATATTCGAATTAGTCCGTCTGTAAGATTATCGAAAAATATAATGGATACGTATTTTTTGTTTTATCAAATCAATGAAAATTGACGAAAACAAAACGCGTCAAAGATTTGAGTGGGAGGTTGTGACGTCACTGACCGCTAAAGAATTTGCAACTAATGTCTCAGAAAAAGACGTCACACGAGTTTTCAAAGCACTGTATCGTCTTCATTGTTTGTTTCGTGAAAAAAGAAAAAATACGTGTCCAATATTTTTTGGAAATCTATCAGACGTACTTACAAATGAGTTTTTTTTTAAACTATCCTGTTGCTTAGAAGGAACATGGGTGGTTTTTGTCAGTAGAAGTCTGACACTAAATTCCGCTCTGCCCAAAAGCAAAAGGGGTTATTTAGTGATTTCCCAACCCTCCCAAAAAAAAAAAGGTAATCATGACTAATGAAAGATTACCTCGTCGGTCTAGACGTGGTCGGCGACAAGCGCGACTGCTGCGCATTAGGTTCTCGGTTTATTTTCCGGGTCGGGCAAAGTGTTATTGGGATTTTCGATCAAGAAACTATCAGGAGCAGCCACGGACTCGGGATTTATGCCCGGTTGATGGCAATAGGCTCGCCCCCTATTACATGCCGACTGCCCTCTATTATTTATACGAACATACATACATACATACATATACTGCCAAATTCATTTGCCTAGTTTAGGAAAGGGAGTCCTATGACCCATTTTATATTGTTGTACTGGTTCTACTTATTTATAGCATCTAATTATGTAAGACACTTTTATATACCATGTACAAACTACTTATTGAATAAAATTATTATTATTAAATTATTATTATTATTATTATTTCCCTTCCTTTTGGCTTCGCCGTAGTCGGGTAAAAATAATGGACACGTGTTTTTTCCTTTTTCACTTAAACAAAAGATGAAGACGATACAGTGCTTCGAAAAGTCGCGTCAAGTCGTGTGATGTCACATGATTAGTACTTTTTTACCCACAAAGTGACGTCAAAAGCCCCCACTCATGAACTTTGACACGTTTTATTTTCGTCTTTTTTTATTAATTTGATGAAACAAAAAACACGTATCTAATATTTTTCGATAATCTAACAGACGAACTAATATTAGATTTTTGGTGAAATACCCTATTACAAACATTTATAAAAGTTTAGTAGTAATAGTTTACTTAAGTGGTAGAACTTTTCCACATTAAAACAGTAAAGTATACTTTTCAATTGGATAACAACGCCATAATCTACCAACTATTACCGGCACAATATTTCCCTCAGCAAAAAATATCTTCATAAACGAAAGAAAATTGAAAATATTCTAACTTATCGAAAAGTAATACTGAACAAACAGGAAAATAATTTCCTGCCGGTAAAATTCTGTTTTTCCGATTTTTTCAATCCTTTTGAATTTCGTTGTCAGGCGAAATGCGTAGAGGATTATTTTTAATATTTTTGGCGAAAGGCACGTTTTGTCAATAAGGGCAGTCTTCCCTTTCCGATTACTTTGCGTCAATACCTAATATAAATAAGGGGTGAAGTATGACATTCTTCGAGAGTTTTTTACTGTGAAATTCGTGTATGTTTTCTCATATATTTGCTTACCCATTAAGCATTGTCATATGGGAATTTGAATGCTGAGTACTGACAATGTATAAAAGATTTGAGATTACAATAAAATGTGTTTTTTTTTTTTATTGTACTGTAAATGACTGTTAATGGCGTTTCGACATGTTTTTTTGTACGAATTCAAAATCATTTCTGTGGAGACTACACTTTCTCTTATAAACTAAACTTAATTTATAAGAGATTGTCTAAAGAAAAAAAAGCCAGCTATGTCTCGCCAAACAAAACCGCATACAAGTCATTGCCCTCCGATAAAAAGCCTACCCTAGGGATGTACCAAAATTAAAGTTCACACTTACTGCAGTCATAAATAATGTCACGACCACAAGCTGACGTCACCGATAAAGGGGCCAAAGTGAAATTGCCACCAGTTTACCTTCAACCCACCTGCGGAGCCGCGGGGCGCAGGCTTAGCCAGACAACGTAATGTATGGAGCTATTTGTTATAATTTGAGACGTACGCCGTAGTGGGACGTTCACCAGTAGATCAACTCAGCTTTCCTATAGACCCACTGGGACGTTTACATAGTCTGTGCTGACACTGAGGTTTATATAAGGTCCCATTCGAATAGATGGACAAACTTTTAGAATTATTCAGACCACCAAAATAAAGATAATCATCACACTATCACACTTCACATTAATATTATAAAGGCGAAAGTTTGTGAGTGTGTGAGTTTGTATGTTTGTTACTTCTTCACGCAAAAACTACTGCACGGATTTGGATAAAATTCGGTACCCAGATAGTTGATAAAACTATTTTATCATTATAAAATAATACTCGTGGTTGTGACATGTAAAAATATAATTTAATCAATAACAGCGGTTCCTAGGCAATAAATCTGACATTAGCTTTTTAAGAATAAAGGTTTTCAAAAAATAATAAGGTTCTAGTATAACATACTCCATAACATCCTCCCTTTTTGGCAACCCTATTACTATATCAAGCAATTTGTTTTGCGATTGATACAATCCGTGGCTTATGTAATGCTTTGGTCAGTAAATCTGCTAGTTGGAACTCGCTGGGAACGTATTCTACACGTATGTCTCCATTAGCAACGAGTTCTCTCATATAGAAATGTCGAATAGCAATATGCTTGGTTCTTCTGTGGAGTTCTGGATTGTGTGAGATCTTTATGGCTGCATCATTATCAACCTTTACCTTTACCTCACAAACTTTCGTATTTCTTTCAATTTAGAGATTTCACCAAAGAGTCTTTTGATCCAGACAATCTCTCTAGACACTTCACTGGCAGCAACCAATTCGGCTTCGGTGCTTGATATTGCAACACATGTTTGTCGTCGACTTGTCCAAGAAATTGCTCCTCCAGAGTATAAGCATAATATGCCTGATGTCGAACGTCCGGTACTTTGGTCTCCACCGTGGTCAGAATCACTGTAGCATTCTAGAATTCTAGCATTGCAGCTCTTCTTAAAAACTATTCCATAGTTGAAAGTTCCTTTGATGTATCTTAGGATACGTTTCAGCCTCTGGATGTCTTCTTTAGAAGGGTTTTCTAGACTTCGGGATACAACGCTTACAGCATATGCTAAGTCCGGTTTGGTTCCAACGGTTAGATATGCGAGTGCTCCCACAGGTTCTCTATATGGAAATAAAGTAGGATCTACCTCTTCTTTATCCAGATCTGGCAGTCCATCTTTTTGTATAGGAGTTGTAACAGGTTTGCAATCACTCATACCAAAGCGATTTAAAACTTTCTGAGCACAGTGCTTTTGTGACATTTTTATATTACCATCATGGTCCTCTATTTCTAGTCCTAGAAAATAGGATGCATCTTTTATCGTGATTTTAAATCTTCTCTTCAATTCTTTCATTAACTTTTCAGAATCTTCCTGATTTGTTGCAGCAACCAAACCGTCAAAAGTCATCTACATAGAGAGCAAGAATAATTTTGATACTTGCACGGTTTCTTATAAACAGGCAGGGGTCGGTATCGCATTGTTTGAATCCAATGGTTTTTAAATAATCTACCATACATTTATTCCAACACCGAGGCGCTTGCTTGAGACCATACAAACTTTTCTTGAGTTTATAAACCTTGTTAGATCCATCAGAGTAGCCATCAGGTTGATTCATATATATTTCTTCACTCAGTGAACCATAGAGAAAAGCAGTTGATACATCAAACTGCGTGAGTTTTAGGCCTTCATTTGCAGCAACGCTTAAGACTGATCTTATTATCGACATCTTAGCAACTGGGCTAAAAGTATCATCATAGTCGATGCCCTTTTTCTGTGTATATCCTCTAGCAACTAGTCTTGCTTTGAATTTATCTAGAGAGCCATCAGCATTGGTTTTGATCTTATATATCCATTTACAGGATATAGGCTTCCTGTCTTTTGGAAGGTCCACCATTATCCAGGTTTTGTTTTCCTTTAAAGACTTCACCTCACTTTCCATTGCTTTGACCCACTGATCTTTATGCGTACTAGTCATTGCTTCTTTGTAGGTTTGAGGTTCATTTATCTGATTAAAAGTTTCTTCTGACAACATGACGTTATCTCCGAATCTAATAGGTGGTCGTATTTGACTTCTATCTCGTAGAGTAATTCTAGTGGCTATCTCAGCTATATCATCTGAGATTCTTGGTCGTTCAGTATCATCACCATAATCTAAGGCGTCTTCATAATGAGGTGATTCTGGCATTGATGCTTCTGAAGACGTTTGTAATGGTTCAGTAGAGTCATCTTGGCTTTCTATTTCCTGACTTACAACCAAATCCGGCGATGTTGGGGGCAAAGTCGAACTAAGCTCATCAGAGCTACTTGCAGCGCGATCCGAGCTATTTTCGACACAATCATCCTCCCTTGCATCACACATCGGTGGTACTGAAAGTGGAAAGTGTATTTCGACAGAAGGCTGTTCTTCTGAATCACTGACCAAATGGAGTCAATACTGTTTCATTAAATGTAACGTCTCTTGATCTTATGAGTTTACCATGTTTATTCAGTAAGCGATAGCCTTCATCACCCTCATATCCAATAAGACTTTTTAAATAGCTTTTTCCTTTTCTGTTGAGGAATATGAGCATAACATTCACATCCAATTATTTTAGTGACTTAGGTTTTAGAGACTTAGGTGACTGATTGCTGGCTTCTTCTTTAACCACAATTCAAATGGTGATTTTCCATTTTCTGTTGTTGGACCAGTTCTGTTTAACACGTACGCAGCGGTATTTATCAATTCTGCCCATGTAGCAAACGGTAATTCTTCGTGAGCATGCATCATTGTACGAGCGGCTTCAACTAAGGTTCTATTCTCACGTTCACTAACGCCATTTTGTTGCGGTGTATAGGGCATCGTGAGCCTTTGTGTAATTCCAGCTTCTTGTAGAATACACCTGACGTTCTGATTATCGAATTCACCTCCGTTATCGCAAAAAAATTCTTTAACAGAGTATCTAGCTACTTTACATTCTTGTAACATTTGTCGGAGTTTCAGGTAAACTTCCGATTTTTGTCGAACAAAATAAATGTGTCTGTACTTGCTGTAGTCATCTTTGAATAAAACGAAGTAGCGAAATTTGTTAAAAGAAGGAGGGAATGGACCGCATACATCAGCGTGTAAAATTTCTGCAGGTAATTTAGCTCGTACTCTTGTTCCGAAAGACTGTCTGTGTGTTTTACCATAAATACAGCCAGTACACAATTCTGAATCTAGTCGAACTTTAATTCCTAGTTCTCGTTCTATAACACCTTAAAGGTGTCATGTTTTTTATTCTGATGGGCTAACCTTTCGTGATATAGTTGTAGTATGTTTTCTGTTGACAAAATGTTAACATTAGGTGTTGACTTTGTAATAGTCTCTACATTGAGCTTGTATAAGCCACCATTCTTGATCCTTTTGCCAGTCAGTCTAACATGTCCATCAACTTTCAGCGAGCAGTGTTCCCTTTCAGACATGAAAACACTTTTATTTAGTCTGTCTTGAGTGGCCAGTACAGAGAATAGGTTTCGCATAATATCAGGTACATACCATACATCACAGAGTGTTACTCTGGATTCCTTGCCACTGATAAATGTTTTCAAGTCAACAGTACCTTTTCCAATTGCTTTGACAGTAGCTCCATTAGCAGTAGTCACTATACGATTATCTTCAAAATGCTGAAAACTAGAAAAATAGTCGTTCCGGCAGGTGACATGATTAGTTGCACCATTGTCGACGAACCAACTCGATGTACATAGTATGTATGTTTGGAATTTACATCTGTATTGACTTGCATGAGCATTAAGTTCAAATTTGTTGGGGTCTGTTTACTTTCAGGCTTGGCTAGTTTACCATAAGCTTTCCATTTATGACATTGCCTGACTTTGTGACCGACTTTTCCACAATATCCACATTTTTTCTTTGCTTTATTATTATTCTGTAAGGCTAGAGCTTCTGCAGGACCTTCATTTTTCAATAAGATAGAGCGCTCATAGGCACAGAGTTGTGTAGTCAGATTTTCTATTGTTCTATCTGTCTTTGACATCAACATCCAGCTTGATTTGAATGAGAAATATGGTTCAGGTAGAGTATCCAGAATTTTGCAGATTAATAGGATATCTGGTAATTCAGACTTATCTATCTTCCTTAATTCATTTATCAAATCTGACCAAATGGTTTTTATTTTGGATATTTGAGTTGTGATGTCGTGTGACGGATCTTTTGAATAGCTGAAAAACGTCATACATAAATCATAACTTTTGTCTACAGACATGCCATCGAACAAACGATGTAATTCGTCCCAAACTTCTTTGGATGAGTTAAAACGCATGATTTTCTGAAGAGTTTCATCTGACATATTTGCGGTAAGCAGAAGTAATGCAGAACTATCAATCTTATTATATTTTTCGAGAGCAGTATTATATTGAGAAATTTCGTCGACATTATTGGTAATAGGTTTCACGGGTTTTATTAGAGCACCGTTTACCGCGTCCAATCCACCGGGCATACCTCTTAGTAGTAATGTCGCTTTAAATTTCCAAGTCGACCAGTTCTTCACACCCTCCAGGTGACCAATATCAATTTTACAACTTGGTGATTGCATTATGAATATTTTTGTCTTCCCAGATTATTTTAAACTTGGTTGATGACTTCTGTAGTTACTATCACTTGTAACCACGCTCTGCTACCATGATAAAACTATTTTATCATTATAAAATAATACTCGTGGTTGTGACATGTAAAAATATAATTTAACAGCGGTTCCTAGGCAATAAATCTGACATAAGCTTTTTAAGACAAAGGTTTTCAAAAAATAATAAGGTTCTAGTATAACATACTCCATAACAATAGTTTGTAATCTGGATTAACAAATAGGATAGTTTTTATCCCGATTTGATATTCCTGTGCAAGTCTGCCCTAGGCTTTATGTTTTGAAGCCTCTTTTTTATACCTTTTGTCTATTTTTTGATACTTATTGTTTATGTATTTCTGATTGACTTTTTTACACTTTTGTTTTCACTACCAAGAACCAGCGATTTTTATTCACAGAACATATACTCACCTACGGGAGAAGAATGTCAACTTCATACAAAAAAAATGCGGCAAGAAGCGATTAAGATGCCACCTATTGGTCGCCCCCTATAAACTTTTAGTGGCGGCAATTCTAAATATGTACTTACAGGTTTTAGTTTTTTAAGTTTTTTAAAGGTTTTAATAATAAAATAAGGAGATGATTTAAACAAAGTTTATTTAAAAGTTCAATTACAATCAAACCAACATCAATAAACAAACATCAAGAACAGAATTAAGTCTAACAGAAAAATATAGTTGCATAAATCAGTTCAGATTCAAATTTTAGTTCTAATTATACTTTTTACTTATTTGTGTGTATAAATTACAATAATATACTATTTAAAATAATTAATCTAGATGGTGAAACCAATAACAACACTACCTATTTTACAATCAAAACGTTAAAGATAATAAATATATGACTCATCTAAACATAATCCTGAGTATATTTTACACTAATTGTATTTTAGTGTCAACTAGGATTATAGTAAACAGAAAATGCTATAATTCAATATGCAAAAGCAAAAAAGAAATATGTATTCATTACAATGTCTAGAGGTACTGATTTCTACTTTTTACAATAAGCTCACCATGTATTTTATAGAATAGAATACCACCACCAATCACCAATTTAATATTGCAACAGTGCTTACAACTACAATTTGCAACGAAAAGTACAGTAAAACTTATGTATATTATTACATTTACTGACCTCAAGGGTGATTGATTGACAGGCTAATTTTCCAATAAAACAGCACATTCTATATTTCTATATTGAAAAATCAAACATGCTTTAAAATATTAATTTTCTATAAAAGAGTATATGTACTGAATAAAATGTGCTGTTTTATTGTTTCGAGATATAACATATTATGAGTTTAAAAAATAAAAAAAACTAGTGGGTCTTGCTGCAATCTTCGCGTGGCTAGGCCTGGGATATAGTTCAGTTAACTTTAAAAAAAAAAAACTACTGCATATATCATCCACACCCAACCCTCAATAGCTGGTGGTTTAGAGCGACATTTAACTAACTACAATGATTGGAAAACAATTTCATTTCCTTAAATAATTTCAAGTGTGCTGTTTTTCCAGTAAGGTTTGTTGAATGTTGTTTCCCTTTTCTCTAGTCTGGAGTGTTGCTGTTAAGGCAATCAAAAATGGTATCCATGTTTGCCACATGAGAGTAGCTGTGACAGCAGCTTCCGTTGTTAGTTCACCTGAAAGATTATTATTAAAATTTGTTATCTTGGTCATAATTGCGATTTTGATGAATAATTGAGGCAGTTAAGATGTGTTTTATTTATTCATGTTAGTTACATTTGATGTTGTGATACAATATTAATGTAGATTAGTGATTAGATTACCTGTAGATATTTTACAATACACTCCAGCTGCAACAGAGTGACTTAAAACTTGAGTATTCATATTCGGGTTTAAGTGTTCTTGCCGCAAAGTAGGAGCAAACACAAAGTTGGGTTTACATTATCCAGCTCATAAAAATTCTTGATATGCAAACATTTAGCAATGCCTGTAAGTAAATGAAAATATAATTAATATACAATGCAGAACTTTTGAAACAATCAATTTTTATTTAAATAAACTGTTATTCATACCTTTGCCAGTTTGATCACAAAGTGTATAACTTCATGATCAAATTTCTAAAACATTTTAGTAGATGCGGTAGATCACACATTGATGGAATTAAGTGATCCTAAATTTCAAAGGTTCTGTGAAGTGGCTCTATCCATGTTACAGACAGATGCAGATATAATTAATCCAAAATCAAAACAATTATATACAACCTGAAAAATAGAAAATAATAATTATATTTCTTTTTTTGTATTGTATGGACGTAAATTAAGCAAAAGGAGTATGTAAGAATCGTAGTAGGTGGCGTTCTGTAGTTTCTGCCTACCCCTATGGGAAAAAGGTGTAAATTTATGTATGTATCAATGTGTCTGAAAAAAAAACCATCATGACATCATGGAGCTATACATAATGATATCACAATCACTCTTTGCAGCGGAAACAAGATGGCTTTACACAGTACCTTGTCTGTAAATTATTAGTGTGTCTGATCAAAATTGTTCAATTTATGAAAACTTTAAATACTAGTATGTTTATAAATTACCTTAATTTAATTAATATCCTCTGGCACTGCATCTTTTTAGTTGAAAAGTTGACGAAGGACATCCTATTAAAGTGTTTGTCACACAGCATTCTGTGTTCAGCATTCAATTTAATTGAAAGTTGTGTAGAAATCTCGTCGTTGGGTAAACAATATTTCGCCCATAACTCGCAACTGTAAAAGAATTGATGAGATTGATTAGAAAGGCAATAGGTACTTTTAAGTGTACAGCTAAAGTGACTTTATCTAAAATATTGGTCAGTGGGTCGTCTTAGGGGCGGATTTAGATTGTACATACCGAAGGCTATTCCGTATTCCAGGTTTAGGAAATCGGAATAACTTTACACCCGGGTCGTCACGTGGCGAGCGCTCGCATTTGAAGCATTTTCTCTGATATTCCTTCATTTCTTAGAAAATGAAGTAGCCGCCATCAAAGGCTAGGCAAGGAAACCTAAAAAAATACAAATATATAGTATAATCTATGAGAAGATGCACTGAACTTATAAATGCTATAAGAATCTCAATCTCGAAATCAAGTCTATATTTGACTTGAGTTAATCCCTGTTAAACGGAGGAGCAGCAGCTCGACTCGATTTAGGGAAATATAAACAACGAAATATCAAGGTAAGGAATATCAAGGAATTAGGAAAAACGCAACAGGCAGTTTTGAAATTGTTTTAACTTTGTCAGGGAATATTTTATTTACGTTGAATTAGTTGCCATTGTGCAAAACCTTTACTTCCCCAAAGGTTTGTTAAACCGTATTCAAGTAATCTTGCTCAAGGTTTTATGCAAATTGTAATAGCAATTTAATATAATCTACCCAAATTAATAGTTATGAATACTCCAAACTTTAATAAAATAACAATATAAAAATTTCGCCAATAAAAGAATGTCCTCGAAACAGTTTTTGTTATTATGTCAAGCAACACATAAATATGTCACAAGTTTACAATATTGCTAGGGCATAAAATATATGTTTTTTTTGTAATGGTAACATTTCTTACGTGCCCCCTGTCATACTGCCGCATGATTGGCTAACTAAGTTGACTGGCGCTGTTTTTATTTCGGTAGTTAATATTGGTCCTATCTACGGAAAAATGGAAACACGTTCAGCAAGTTCTAAACGCGCAAAAGCGGCCGCCCAGTGTGCAGGAGACGGCACCCAAGTTGTGGCGAGGGAGACTGCCCCGACCACGCCTCAGAGCGCGGTACTGCCCCCTCAAGCCGCGGCTCCGGCGCCTTCCCGCCCGGCCAGCGCCGCCACCTCACGCTCATCTGCCACCATCGTGGCGCGTCAGCTGGCGGCACAGGCGCAGCACGCACGCCACTTGGCTGATTTGCAAAAAACTGCAGAACATAAAGCTCTGGAGCGAGAGCAAAAAGCACTGGAGCGAGAACAAAAAGCAATGGAGCGAGAGCGACAGGTCGCTGAGCTTCAATTACAAGCTGAGCTCGCCGCCATAGAAGCGGATGCCAGCCAGCGCGGCAGCCACGGCATGCGTAGCTGCTCTAGTATTCAAGATTGGGTAAAAAATGTAGTGCCTAATCCCGATGAGCGAGATTTTTTAAGTGCCAACCCACATTTCAGGTACGGCGTTACAGCCCAGTGTGAGGCACTGGACATGGGAGCGTCCCACAGCAAAGATGCTGTCGCGACCACACACGCTCTCAACCAAGATCGTAATGAAGATGGAGGAGTGACTCGCTTAATCAACTCGCTCGGAATACTAATCAACAAAGTTAACAAGCAAACTCCTACGAAGACTGACTTGCCTACGTTCGACGGCAAGTCCTATTTAGATTGGCTAGCTTTAAAACGTGCGTACGAAAATACAGCTCAAAATGTATCGGCAACCGATAATTTAGCGAGGCTTTCGCATGCGCTGCGCGGAGCGGCGCGCGATGTAGTGGCAGGCCTGCTAGCGACGGCGCGCGCCCCCGGTGTGGTGCTCGCTGCGCTCGACGCGCGCTACGGCCGCCCAGAGCTCGTCGTGATGCATGAAGTATCTGTGATACGTGCGCTGCCTAAGGTAAGCTACGATAGCAAAGATATCCTTATTTTTGCCAGCCGAGTACAAAACTGTGTGGAAGTAATCCGCCTGTTAAATCAGCCGGACTACTTACGCTCGCCCGAGCTGTTTCAGGCACTGTGGAGCAAGCTGCCACCGCTATTGCGACCACGGTGGTTGGATTACGCTCATTTGTGCGATGGCAGCTTGTCTAAAATAGAAATATTTGCCAACTTCCTCTCTCGTGAAGCTGACTTGCAGTGTAGGTTCGGCGGCGCCATTGACTGCTCGTTGCCTACTGTAGCACGTCCTTACACTGATAACAGAGGCAGGGATCGGGTGAATGTAGTAGCTGAAACGAATCATCAAAATTGTAGGATTTCAACAGAAAAATTATCTACGACAAATAATATTTGTCCGTTGTGTCAACAAAAACATGAATTGAAGTTTTGTGATAGGTTTGTCAAAATGACAATAAATGATCGTTGGCAATTTATTAAGAAAAATAAAATATGTCATAGATGTTTAAAGAAAGGTTGGCACAAAAATAAAACTTCTTGTATTAAAAGAGTGTGTTCAGAAGAAGGTTGTGACATGCGTCACCATGCTTTATTACACGGGTCGAACATTGAGCGTGCAGTCACTGCGCATGTCGACGTGGAATACGACGCAGAGCCATCGACATCCAGCGCGGTCGCTCCCGCGACGTGCAGCGCGCCGATGCAGTGTAGCCCGCCCGCAGCCTGTGACGAGACCGGCGCGCCATCGTCTGACGATTCGGATCACGATGTCTTGGCTCACGCATCCTCCTTATCAGCCGCGGAACCTGCAGTTCGGCCGTTGTTGAAAATAGTTGGCGTGACCGTTACGGGACCTTCTGGTAGCGTTGATACGTACGCTTTGCTGGACGACGGTTCTACAGGCACTTTTATAGATTCTAAGCTGGCGGCTCAAATTGGTTGCATGGGCCAAGAAAAACGCATTCATTTAGACTGTGTCGGTGGTCTAGGTATGGATGTTAAAATTCAGTACGTCGATTTCAGAATAAAAGGCCGTCATTCGAATGAAATTCATTCCGTTAAGCGAGCCAGGTCGATGAGCGGCTTGGGCGCTGCGCGGCAGTCAGCGCATCTTGAGAGCGTGCGTAAGTATCCGTACCTGGCAGACATTTCAAATGAATTTTGCTACGAAGACGTTAAGCCCATGCTGATTATAGGCATTGACAACTGGCACTTATCTCTTGCTAAAGCTACGCGCAAAGGAAACAAGAAACAACCCGTAGCTATTTTAACTCCTTTGGGTTGGGTTTTGTATGGTTTCGGTTGCAGCAAAACTAAACTGGTCGATGTTATCAACCACACCACGGTTGACGAACCTGATATAGCGAACGATCAGTTGATGCTGGAAGGTCTTATTAGGGAGCAGTTTAAAATTGATTCAATCGGCATCTCTAAACAGGAAGCTCGTAGTGCCGATGATGAACGCGCCGTGCAAGTTCTCGAACGTACCGCGCGCCGTCTGCCCAGTGGCCGCTTTGAAGTAGGCTTATTGTGGAAGGCTGATAAACTGGAAATTCCCGATAGTTACAAGTTAGCTGTGTCTAGGTTCCTTAGTTTAGAAAAGAAAATGGTGAGAGATCCCGACTATGCTGAACGCTACGGTCGGAATATCCATGATATGCTGTCAAAGGGATATGCTGAACTGTGTTTAGCTCCTCCTAACTTGGGGTCTCCGTTGTGGTACCTTCCTCACTTCGGAGTAATTAATGCAAATAAACCTAATAAGTTGAGAACGGTACACGACGCAGCCGCCAAGTCACACGGCGTGTCATTAAATTCAATGTTATTAACTGGTCCAGACCTTTTGCAACCTCTTTTAGGTATTCTTATGCGCTTCCGTGAGGACAAAGTAGCTCTAACAGCTGATATTCGTGAAATGTTCCCTCAGATCAAAGTAATTGAAAAAGATAGGGATGCCCAAAGATTTCTGTGGCGCGACGATCCGAATAAGCCTATACGTACATACCGCATGTCATCCATGATCTTTGGCGCAGCGTCCAGCCCCTTTACTGCTATCCATATCAAAAATAAAAATGCATTAGAGTGGCAGGATACATACCCCGACGCAGCTCGAGTAATTCTACACGATCACTACATGGATGACTGCATCACTAGTTTAGACAACGTTCATGAAGCAGCCAAGCTGGCTGCGGACATTTACAAAGTACATTCTCACGCTGGCTTTGAGATGCGAGGCTGGATATCAAACGATCTCATGGCGCTCTCGTTGTTACCAAAAGAGTCCTTGCTAGAGGCGCCCGTTGTAAATGACGTAGATTTAGGTCACCTGGCTAGTCATGTCCGCACGCTTGGCCTTATCTGGCACCCCCCCTGTGACGTGATTGGTTTTAATACGGGAGTCCATAAGGGTGTGTTGCCACAGAAGCTCACCAAGCGAGAGGTGTTAGCTCGGGTGATGCGAGTCTATGACCCTCTTGGAATCATTGCGCCAATCGTTATTCGAGGCCGCATCATGTTTCAAGACGCTTGGCGTAAGGGTTTGGAATGGGATAAGGAGCTGTCTCAAGATGACAACACTGCGTGGAAGTCGTGGTTTCAGGATTTATCCTCTGTTTCTATTTTACGAATTCCACGTCGCTATAATTTGTATGATTTTGAGTTAGCAGGCTGCGAACTTCATGTGTTCTCAGACGCCAGTGAGTCTGCCTTTGCCGCTGTCGCTTATTGGCGGTTTCTGTACGGCAGTGGTGAAGTTAGACTCTCTCTTATATGTAGCAAAGCTCGCGTGTCCCCCCTTAAGCCTGTCTCAATTCCCCGTTTAGAGCTCCAAGGTGCTCTGATGGCTGCTCGTCTTGCTACGTCTATATGCGAAGCCCACCGACTCAAACCGACGAGACGAGTTTTCTGGTGTGACTCAATGACGACCTTAGGTTGGATTCGCAGCGACGCTCGCACTCTTAAGCCTTTCGTGTCTCATAGAGTAGGTGAGATACTGGAGCTAACGGACGTCAGTGAATGGCGTTGGATTCCGAGTGATTTAAACGTAGCAGATGATGCAACTCGGGCCAAACGTTTTGAGTTAACTCCAGAATCTCGTTGGATCTCAGGTCCTGCCTTCTTGCTCTCCTCGAACTGGCCCACTGAACCCTTGATCGATGTCAGTGGTCTAGGCCGCGAAGAATTTAAACATCATGTTCATCTTATCACTGATACTGACCTGCCCGCACCAGTCTCCGCGGATCCACTGCGTTTTAGCTCATGGTTGAGGATGGTGCGAGCAACAGCAAAAGCGCATCAATTCATTTTTTTACTGCGTGTGCGTAGTCTACAAAGACGAGGCGTTGTCGCCAATTTAACTCGTCTTGAAGGAAGTTTATGTACATTTATTCCCTCTTGCACATCCTCTCCTAATGTCTCCAATAACCTCAATGTATCAGGGAAAATAACAGCAAATGATTTACGCCTGGCCGAAACCCACATCTTATGGCAGTCTCAGCTCGATTCCTTTAAAGAAGATTATTTGCGAATAAAGAACCAACAGCCGTTGCCTCGTAATAGCCGCCTGTTCAAGCTGTCGCCATTCATTGATGATGATAATCAGCTGCGAATGTCAAGCCGCATTGTTGCCGCCTCAGCCGTATCAGACGACGTTAAGCGTCCAATAATTTTGTGTGGTAAACACCCGGCAGTTCGTCTTTTGATTCATAGATATCATCAGAAGGCCGCGCATTCACACCTAGATTTGGTAATCAACGAGCTTCACCAGTGTTACTGGATTATTGGACTCAGAAACGCTGCTCGATTCGTAGCCCATACCTGTCAGCTATGCAAATTGCGCCGTGCTAGACCGTTCCAACCACCTATGGGAAATATGCCAGAAGCTCGCTTAGCTCATCATCAAAGAGCCTTCTCATTCACCGGTCTCGATTATTTTGGGCCCGTTTATGTCACGGTTGGCAGAAGAAAGGAGAAGCGCTACGTAGCCTTATTCACATGCTTGGTCGTCCGCGCCGTACATCTGGATCTGGTGCACAGCTTATCGACTGACTCAGCGATCATGTGCCTACGCCGCTTCGTGTCACTCCGAGGAACCCCATTGGAGATTTGGTCCGATAACGGCACTGCCTTTGTTGGGGCCAGCCGGGAACTGCGAGAGTTATACGGTGATACGGTTGAAGAATACGCTGCCAACGAGTCTATAAACTGGCGTTTCATCCCGCCCTCGGCACCATTTATGGGTGGAGCTTGGGAGCGCCTTGTCCGAAGTGTCAAGGGAGCGCTGATAGTATCACTCCATGAGCGGACTCCCTCTGATGAGGTACTCAGAACTGTGCTGGCTGAAGCTGAAGCCTTAGTAAATTCACGGCCCCTAACTATTATTTCACTCGATCGTAATGCCGAAGAAGCACTAACCCCAGCTCACTTTCTCCTAAATGGATCACCAGGACGTCCTGTTCCTGCCACGCTTCAGGAGTCGGACCTCTCGAGTAGAAGTCATTGGCGGAGGGCACTCAGACTAGCCGATCATTTCTGGCAGAGATGGGTTCGAGAATACCTGCCTTCGCTGTCACCCAGAAGGGGTGGAGGCAGCGCGCCGTCAATTGCGGAAGGAGATGTGGTCGTAATATGTGACTCAAATTTACCGCGTGGTTCATGGCCCAAAGGCCGAGTGGCGAGGTTGTTCCCCGGCAGAGACGGAATAGTACGAGTGGCCGATGTCGCCACTGAGGCCGGCACATTCAGGAGGCCCCTCCAAAAGCTGATTAAGCTGCCCATTTCATAAAAAAGGGGAGAATGTGCAAGTCTGCCTTAGGCTTTATGTTTTGAAGCCTCTTTTTTATACCTTTTGTCTATTTTTTGATACTTATTGTTTATGTATTTCTGATTGACTTATTACACTTTTGTTTTCACTACCAAGAACCAGCGATTTTTATTTCGGTAGTTAATAATTCCCATGGGATAATTTTCGAGTTGTAGCGGGTGAAGCCGCTGGCAACAGCTATTAGTTGAAAAATAAATAAAAAGAAAAACGTATTAAATGCTTACAAGAAAGAAAAACTGCTAACGAAAATACACTGAATATGTTGGTTACACCCAACGTTTTAGGTCAAAATAAAATCACTTTAATTAGTGTTTTTTTGCTTGGATATCTATGTTAAGACATACTGAACGGTGTGTGAAAATTTTTCCAACTATGTGACCTCATATGTATACATGTTTAAGCTGACTGTATAACGTTACTCCGAAGTTCGAAATACCGGTGCACGGTACACAGAAAGTTTGTGTTGGATGCTTCGTTGGTGTAGTGGCGACTTCTGAGCATGAAGCCCTTTTTTTTGGGGGGGATGGGAAATCATCAAATAACCCCTCCCGCTCTTGGGCAGAGCGAAAGGGAGTGTCAGACTTCTACTGACTAAAAACCACCCATGTTCCTTCTGAGCCCTATATGTCGAGGCCGCGGTGACTTGTGTACAACCCGCAGCCCCGACGGGGACCATGAAGCCCTGGGTTCGATTCCCGGGTCGGGCACAAAGTGTTGTTAGGTTTTCTACAAGGAATTTCTCAGTTGTATCAGCGGAGTCTGCGCTTGTGCCCGTTGATGGAAATTGAATAGGGGATCGGAAAAAAAAAAAACGAATTAGTCCGTCAGATAGATTTCCAATAAATATTGAACACATATTTTTTCTTTTTTCTCGTAAACAATAAATGAAGAAAACGTCACATGTCAGTCAGACATTTTTTACCTACAAATAACGTCACAGCCCCCAACTGCCTTTGAGGCGTTTTATCTCCGTCATTTTTTATTGTTTTGGTAAAACAAAAAACATTTATTCAATATTTCTCGATAATCTAACTGAGGGACTAATCATATTTTTTTACCTAGTCAGGCTAAAGGGGATCGCTATTACCTCCTTAAATGGGACCTTAACATAAGTGGCCAAATTGGAGTCTACTAGGTATTAGGTACACCTCTGCCCCAAACTTCTTGATTACAGGGGTGGTATTATATTATGTGTTTAAGTTGGTTCGCAGAATTTCAATTTACCTCTGTTTTGGATTTCTAAGCTCTTCATATTTTGAATTAAACAATTTGATCAGACAGTTGGAATAAAGATTTTGCGTCAAAACAAAAGAAAAAGTTATTTATTGAATCAGATTTTCTGAAACGTTACAATAACAGAGGACTAAGTCGGAAAGTCTCCGATGGGAGACTGATTACATTAATCCGATTTGTATCTGGTCGGTACAAATTAAATTAATATTCTGGAGATATTGTTTGGAAACGAATTATATACCTCTCTACCTAGCCCCGTATTGTTTCCAACTATGAAGTTATTTTCTTGTGGGATTGTCAGGATTTATTCCGCTAGGCTTAGGTAGAAGGTGGGTTTCATCCACTGAAAATGCACTGAGTGCGATACACTGTTTTGGCACGCTTGCGATTTATTTATTGTCGCTACTAACGAACGGATCCACTTACTTTAAACAGTCTACCGGTGACCAAAAACTTATAAATTAAATGGAATGAATGCTTTGATATTTTAAATATCAGGAACAGTTAAATGAATGGATTCATCGTATCTCATTTGATTATCTTACTAGCTTTTACAATGTAGGTATGCATTTACTAACACAATTCTTGAGTGCCAAGCGAGTGCGCGGACATTGATTTCCAGTGCGGCTTAACGAAAGCCCTGTGAATGAATTACAAAGCCACGTTAATGAACAACTGATGTGGAATAAGTCGCCCTTTGAATTATCTGTCGGTTTTAGTACATTGTGTACAGCCAAAATACAATTTTGCATTTTAATTTAAGTTCGCAGTCGTTTCAACTTTCACGAATAAAATACATTATAAAATATGTAGTTATTTTTTTAAATATACACCTTATCTCTAATTCCATTTAACTTTCATATTCAATCATTTATTTACCAAATTACGGACAAAAATAAGCTTCTAAAATACAAAATATAGTTTTACTTTAGAGACCTTGTTTATTGTTAAAAATATGGCGTCCGAAAAGTTGTAGTCCCGTAAAGCCGTAAAAACTAAAAGCTGGTAGCATTAGGCCATAAACACACGAGACTGGCCGAGTGTAAACTTTCAAACTGTGGGGCCATCGTAAATTTTGAACGACACTAAAATCGGGCACGCGAGTGGACCTTTATTTCGCGTTACGGAGATGTTAGGAAATGAAACATTAGTATTTCTCAGTCATTTAATTTTTTGCAATTTTTTTGCCTGAAAAGTATGTTAATGTTGCATGGGCAGCAGCCACATCTACTTACATGCATGGCCGTATAGTTGAGCTATGAAATTCCTACTGCTGGGAGATAGGTCTGTACTCTATCTATGAAAGGTAGTGACTGTATCTACCCGCCATTTGTGGCCAGTGCTTAAGTAAAGAGAAATCGGTTTTTCCAAATAACTTATTTTAATTATTATAATGACTATTGCCAGATTGTATGTGGCTAAAACGAACAGAAAAATAAATATTAGACTGTTGCTGAAGTGCTTTTTTTTGGAGGGTGTCAGACTTCTACTGATTAAAAACCACTTAGTTCCTTCTTAGCCCTTTGTGTCGATGCCGCTGTATCTTTTTTGAACAAACCACAAGCGGTTTTATCATTCTACACTTTATCGCTCCATTCATTACTTACTCCATGTCATGAACAAAAGTCCAATTTGAGTAATCCGGGCTTACCATGCATAGTTCATGAAGTACCCTTCCGTGTAACATTTAAATCGTACCTGATAGATTTCATTAAACCTTTTCAAACCGCACATTGTTTTTCTCAAAGTTGGCTAAAGTATTTCAATTGGTTTGTTTCGGTTGAAAGCGTGGGTGTATGGGCCTGTGTACATACATAACCACATACACGTAGGTAGGTATTTTATTACGGTCGGACTTTCTATCGTGTTTTTCCGATAGGTTCTGCAGGAAAGGAACTGTTCCTAACATTCCCTTTCATTTATTAAGTTATGTTTTGAAATAATGTTGTGCTGCGTCTTAAGTTACTTGTTTAAAGGCATTTGAAATTTTAATTTTAAGTCCTTCTTATGTTTAATTTATATACTTTAAAACACGTACATAATAACCATTGACGTAATTATATGTTATTATTATGCACGTACCAGAAATATTTGCACGACTGATAAGTCGAATATAGTGAGACTAAAATTATTTTACCACCTGAATGTACCTATATTCTGGCAAATAAATAAAATTTCATTTCATTTCACACTTACGCTTCTTCCCTATACTTTCCCATGTTGTATAAGCAAAGTTGTATTTTTTCATAAATATAAACACAAACGTTTAACAAAACTTTACCCAAACGACGAGATAAAGCCAAAAAAGTTGAAATTGTCGCGGAAATATGACGCCAAATTTGTTCGTCTGTGGTGCAGTTTTTATAAGGGAAGCTATCTATCGGGCAACCAGCATACCTTGGCATCTCATGAAGGAGCCGGGTGTACAGGAAAACGTTAAAAACGAGTCAAGTTTAGTATGTTTCAGTTCAGTTTTTCACGTCACCTCATGCCAAAGTACACTGGGTACTTTGTAAGTGCGATTTCCGGGACATTAGGCTTGATTCGTATTGAGAGGCGACAAAAACTCGACACAGATTTTCACTCAGCCCCCTAACTATTCGTTGAAGAGAGACGAACCGCGTCAACGTCGTAGAAAAAGTTGGAATTTTCTCTATTAGAAGCGTTTGATGTCACCTGTCGGCAAGATTTCAATCTGCTGAATAAGGTCGAGTCTGGGCAAAAAAGGATCTTTAGAAACCTTCGTATTAGATTCATCGATTACATGCCAACTGAAAAAGCTTAACAGCCACTATTGGTAAAGTTTCCTTAATATTCGGGAAATGGTATTAAAGTACAGATATACAAAGAGGAAGAACCTCTCCTTAGATATTTAGGCTAAATATTTACTACAACGAAACATACCATTCAGACTATAGACATAACAAAACAACAAGCCTGTAACTCCGGGGTTAGGCAGAGATGTATTTAATAGTGCACTCGCATTACGCCAGTTATGTTCCTTACAATTCGGAACTACATAAAGCTTTAAGCTATGCAAAGCTTTTAAATTTACACAACGGACACTCCAACATAAGTTCCATAAGGTCTCAAAATTAGAGCTTTTTGTCTTTTTTTTTTTTGGACAGCGGGAATTCATCAAATGATTCCTCCCGCTCTGGGCGGTAGGCCGTGTCAGACTTCTACTTCTTCCCTTTGTGTCGAGGCCGCGGTATCTATTTCGAACATCCCGAAGCCTCGACGGAAAGATTAGAGATATAAGGACACGCTAATCAGAATACTTACTTCAAGGATTTGAATGTGAAATGAGGAATTTTAGTATCAACTGTCAACCCAAATGCGGTTTGAAGTTAAGGGCATTGTAATGGCCCCACAGAATACCATCCGAAAACTTAACACTTGCGCAGTTTGTTAGGCTGTGTATTCACTGAATGACAAGAATAGGAATGTTTCCTGACTAAAAAAACTATGATTCTGTTTAGTCCGTCCGTTAGATTGTCAAAAAATATTGAATACGTGTTTTTTGTTTTATCAAATTAATCAAAATTGAATAAGATAAAACGCGTCAAAGATCAGGAGTCTTGTGACCTCATTACGTGGTCAAAAATGTAGTACGATGTGACGTCACACGAGTTTTCGAAGCACTGTATCATCTTCATTTTTTGTTTATGTGAAAAAAGAAAAAATATGTATCCAATCTTTATTGGAAATCTATCAGACGTACTAATTAGATTTTTTTGTCAACTAACCTATTGTACGAGAGGCAGGTGCATGTAGTATCGAGCTTCTCATCTCTTTGTGATCGATTTTTTATACTGAATCTGATGACATGTTGCGCAGGAGCGACATTGTAGACCGATACATAGAGTTCCACACTCCTCCTAACTAAACCTAGCTGGTTGTTTTCAGGTATTTTCAACACATTAAACATTTTATGCATTAATTATGTCCCGAAGACCTCGGGTTGGTCCTATACCCTAGGCATGTTAAATACCAACAGCATCATCATCTACCTAGCCTTTTCCCAACTATGTCGGGGTCAGCTTCCAGTCCATTCAGTTGCAGCTGAATACCAATATTGTACATGACAGTCTATCTTACCTCCACAACCCAGTAAGTACTGGGTATACGATACCCTTTGGTAAAGCTGGTTGTCAGACTATCGGGCTACTAATTACCTGTAACAACTGTCAATCTACAAATGACAGCGGGTACTAACGGCCTTATTACAAAAGTGGTTAAATCTGGGTTTAACTTAGACTTAGACTTAGAAGAAAGTGACGGCATGCGAGGTAAACCAAGTCTAAGTTAAACCCAGGTTTAACCACTTTTGTAATAAGGCCGAAAAGATTTAACGTGCTTTCTAAGGACGGATGAAACTCGGTGTGTAATGGGTGGTCACCCATCCACGGCCCAACCTAGGCAAGCGCAGCTGAACCTGTAATCGAATCGAAGCGATCGCGTGACAGTTATTATTCAGCCACGAACTCCTCATAAATTCCACCAGCATAAACATTAGTACTGTAATGTTACCGATAATAGGGTAGCTAACAAAAAAATCTAATTAGTCCGTCAGATAGATTTCCAAAAAATATTGGACCAATATTTTTTAATGACGAAGACGATACAGTGCTTTGAAAACTCGTGTGACTTCATATTCCAAGACATTAGTATGACAGCTTTTAACGGTCAGTGACATCACAACCCCCACTCAAATCTTTGACGCGTTTTATCTTCGTAAATTTTTATTGATCTGATAAAACAAAAAATACGTATCCTATATTTTTAGATAATCTAACAGACGGACAAATTAGAATCATATTTTTTTAAAGTCAGTAAACATCCCTATTCTATCTCAACATTAGCCGGTTAGTGAGTACGCAACCTAATTCACTAAGAACAAGAAAGAGTACTTAAGTTGATTTGTTGTCGTTTAGCTTTTAATTGCTGCTGGCAATACAGCGGCCTTTGCCAAACTACTGGCAATGTAGGATTACGGGTTTGAAATTGCATTTTGTAGCACGATTTACACTTAAATGTAAGTGTCCTGTTTCTGGAGTAATTTAATCATTTCGAAAGTAACGATTGGTAGTTAATTTACTTACCTGCTTTAGTTTCTTAATATAACATAACATCCCCGAAGGGTTAGCTAGAGGTGCAATTAATATAACAGTACGCTTATTTTTCGCCAGTTATGTTAAAGTCTCATGTAACGGGGGTGACCCTTTTGCCATCAATCGGGCACAAATCTAGACTCCATGGCTGCTACTAGAAATTCCTAATGGTAAAACCCAATAACAATAACCGACCCAGGTATCGAACTTATCAGGTATTTTTTTTTTGGCGGGTGGAAAATCATCGAATAACCCCTCCCGCTCTTAGGCAGAGCGAAAGGGAGTGTCAGACTTCTACTGACTAAAAACCACCCATGTTCCTTCTTAGCCCTATATGTCGAGGCCGCGATAACTAGTGTACAACCCGCGGCCAACCTATCAGGTCTCACGTTCAGTAGTAGCGGTTGCGACCCCTATACCAACTACTTTATTTTCTTGCTATTCAAATCACAATTACATTAAACGTAAACAGAAAATTCCCCTTCTCTTTGAAATAAGGTAAATGCACAGGTGAAAAACTAGTTCAATCACCTCTGGGTAACGTAGCAACGAATAAGGAAATCTCGTCATATGGGTACGTACACAGTACCCCACTGCGAGGCACATCGTATCGCATTTTCCAAGTCATAAAACTAAGTGGATTTGGCGACGTTTCAATAACTTTACTACGGATCTCCGAATTTCCGTGCGGTGTAGGTGTTATAATGGGAGGACGGCAACATTGTACAGAAGTAAATAATACCAGTCGTAAAAATCAAAATAGTCGTAAATTGATGTTATGATGCTGTAAAAGCACTTTGAGTTCATCTAAAATGTTACTGCGGTACTATGTGTTTCTTAATGATTCGGAGTTCGATGAACAGGATAGAGCGAAAATCATTTAAGTAAATGAGATGTGTTGTTATTAGTCTTATCATCATCATCACCATCGTTTCACTCAAAAGACGTCCACTGCTGGACGTAAGCCTCTCCCAAGTGCCGCCACATTGGCCGATCCCGCGCGTCTCGGTCATCCAGTAGATCCCCGGAATCTTCACCAGTTCATTAGTGTTATTAAATTAAGCATTCAAGAAATGTCCTCCGAAAATTTAATGGTACAACTTGTGTATATTATAACAGGTTTTGTAAACAAAAGAGTAAAAAAAACAAGTGGCAACCAAAAAAAAAACCTTTATAAAAATATCAATATTTTTCGCAGATAGTCCTCCAATCCATACGCACATGATCTCTCTTTAATCCCAAGATATAGGGCGTGGCATGGAAAAATCGAGTTTCCCCTGTGTGTGTGAACTGTGAATCTTTAATAAAAACTATTCAGTGACAACCCTCTACCCATGCAAGGGGTGAACGACACCACACAATTTTATGACATGACTACGTGATAATATTCAAGCGGCAAGCATTTGAATTTTTATGAAATATACCACAAGTACCATGGCAAGTACCATGGTATATTCGTCACTTGTAAATTGGGGGGAAATTGTCGATGTTTAAATTGTAGTTGATTATTTTTCTCAAGTGCTATTAAAAAAGGGTTGTGATTTCAGATTGTCTGCAGAGGCGAGAAGAAGCTGTGTGCCTAAGTAAGCATATTGCCTTTTTTTTCTAGGGGGCGGAAAATCATCAAATAACTCCTCCCGCTCTTGTCAGACTTCTACTGACTGAAACGCATTCATGTTCCTTCCTATCCCTTGTGCCGAGGCCGCGGTATCTTTTTTGAACAACCCGCAGCCCCGATGGGCGTTGGCCCCTTCCACGTTGCTGACATCTCTTTGAGGCGCACGTGGAACACGAATGCGCCATCGACACGGCCTTTCATCGCTATAAGACGGACGGACGGTGACCTAGCCCATAATTCACCGTCCACATGCCCCCGCGTCTACGGTGGCCGCAAGCCATCACGATTCGTAATTATCTACCAAACTAAACCAACTCATCATCTACCTAGCCCTTTTCCCAACTAAGTTGGGGTCGGCTTCCAGTCTAACCGGATGCAGCTGAATACCAGTATTTTACATGGATCGACTGCCTATCTGACCTCCACAACCCAGTTAATACTCGGTAATACGATACACTTTGTTTGTAAGGCTTACGGGTCACTGACTAACCTGCTATCCGAGCTACGGAGGAAACTCGGTATGTAATGGGTGGTCTCCCAACCACAGACCAACTTAGGCAGGTGCGGCTTAACCTAAAGATCGACCCGAATGGCAGTTATTCATTAAGACACGAGCCCCTATTCCCACCAAACTAAACCAACTAATAATCCTCGATCACTATGGTAAGTTCCATTATTTTAGAGATAGTTAGAGATAGTTACACCTATAATCCGAGCAGCTTCGTACAATATTGGTAGGTATAGGTAAACTGCTCAAACACGGTTAAGGCAGGGTTGATTCAAAGCATCGGTTATCGTCAACTATTTGAAATTCAGTTACATGTGTTAGATCAGGAGTAATAGAATTACAGATGCCCAAAGCTTCCTGCTTTCAGTTTGTGCAAAGCAAAGGCTTACCGTTATTTAAATATTGGAATACATAAAAGCATGCCCCTAATTTCTGATGAGTTAGGCTTTGGTGTATCCATAGAACACACACACATTCTTTCAGTAATGTATGAGTCGCATGTCGCAGGTTACGAGCCTATTGGCATCAAGCGACCATAAATTCAGGCCGCCAGCATCCTGACTGCCTTTAGAAATTCCTGATGGTAAAAATCAATAACACTTTTATTCATCAGAGAATCGAATTCTGAAAATAATGGAGACTGTGGCATTAGGGTAGTTAACAAAAAAAAAACTAATTAATCCGTCAGATAGATTTCCAAAAAATATTGGACACGTATTTTTTCTTTTTTTCACGTAAACAAACAATTAAAAAGATACAGTGCTTTGAAAACTCGTGTGACGTCATTTTCACGTGAGACATTAGTATGACATTCTTCACCGGTGAGTGGCGTCACAACCCCCCCCTCTAATCTTTGACGCGTTGTATCTTCGTCCATTTTTATTGGTTTTATAAAACAAAAAATACGTATCCAATATTTTTCGAAAACCTTAAAGGCGCACTAATTAGAATCATATTTTTTTAATTCAGTAAACATCCAATTAATTCAGTATCCCTACTGTGTTTGGCACATACTTGTGGCCATTTTGGTAGGAATTTGAGCACATAAGAGTGATAAAGATACTGACACTTATTAGCTTTAAAAGAGTGTAAACGATACCGATTCGGTATTTCGGATTGGTTTTTCGCCTACATGATAAATACAACACCAAACTCCCACATAAAACATCCTTAAATACAGTATTACGTAGACGTACTTATAAGTACAGGCAACTGCCCGTACATATCAACATTTGAACTTCGTAAACTGCCCTTAACGTTACGGTATAAAGACGCTGTCAATGTGAAATTGTAACAAGGACATGCGGTTGACTGTGGGTCCCACGTGGAAGAGCACAAAGTAACCGCTACATTATCTAGGGCTTAATAATGAAGCTTCTGAGCCTTTTCACGGAGCGGTCTTCTTAGTAATATTGAGCCAGTCTGGCGGAACCTCGGGTATTACGAGAATATCTGATAAAATAATGTGAAATCGGCAAATTTTTTAAAAATCCTATTTCTTTGTCGTATTAGTATCAAGATAATCTTAGTTTTACAGAAGTTATGAATTTTATGTAACGCTTTCAAAGATCATAGAGTCAGATATGAAAAAAGTAGACTTTCCAAATAATCATTGTCAATTTTAATTTAAAGTTTAACAATACGGGCCTAAATTGTACATAGGTTTCGGTTTCGGCTGCGGGTTGTTCGAAAGAGATACCGCGGTCTTGACACAAAGGGCTAAGAAGGAACATGGGTGGTTTTTAGTCAGTAGAAGTCTGACACTCCCTTTCGCTCTGTCTAAGAGCGAGCAGGAGGGGTTATTTGATGATTTCTGTTAAACTCCTATAGCATCATTTCATGTAATTTTGTTGTTAATTTCCTGATAACATAACATTATGTCAGTTATGTTTTTGTCTCATGTAACAGGGGGTGACCCCATTGCATTTACTAATTATTACATTACTAATTATTTTATGTTATGATCATATTTTAAATAATGCTTTTCAATTTATTAATTTATTTTCAATTAAATCTCGTTTTTTTTTATTATTATTTGACACAATATTACGATGATTGTTTTACTTTTTTATTTTATTTTGTTATTACAAAAATGTTTTGTTATGACACAATCTGGTTAATTCAATTTTAATTTAATTTAATTTTATACTTAGTTTTGTTTTTTTTTTAATCGATTTTATAATGTAGATGTATTGCTCACCTTATATTGTGAATGTTGTGCATGCCTGTAGCCTGTAAGTGATATATTTACTCAGCACAGAAGACTTACGATTAATTGTGACAATCTTTGTAAATATTTCGTTGGCTTGCCTCAATAAATAAATAAAATTGCCATCAATCGAATACAAATTCAGGCTTCCTAATGGAAAAACGCAATAACACTTTGCCCGCCCTGGGAATCGAACCATGGACCCCACCACAAGGCCAACGAGGCAGTTCTAATAATCTAATTAATCATTCATCTGAACGAATAATTTACTACATACACGTGGCGCCACCTGTCACATTAGTGGGAACTGTCGACGCGATCTAAATACATCAAGTACTTAGCATTAACAATGACGATTATACACAGGTGATACCATTATGTCTGTGGTAGATGTACGTCACTAAAACGAAACAGAGATTGTACTTCAGGGGTTGGCCCGTCGGGGTTGCGGGTTGTTCAAAAGTTATCGCGGCTTCGACATATAGGGCTAAGTGTCAGACTTCTACTGACTAAAATCCACACATGTTCCTTTTTAGCCCTTTGTGTCGAGGCCGCGGTTTATCTTTCGAACAACCCGCAGCCCCGACGGGAATCAGCCTTTGCGGGCCTCTGCAATGTTGCTGACAATATCTCAATGAGGTGAGAGTCAAAAGGCGGGTGTACCATAGCGAATCAAATTATACTACTTACCATAAAATATACCTAAAATGTACTATTAAATCTAATAAAACTGTCCTTCCTTCAGAATGGAGTTATTTCAAAATTAAGATACACCCGCGATACTGACATCAAGATGGCTGGTGTTCTGTAATATTTCATTATTGAACAATTACTCATAAAATATAATTACACCAAAAAACTGTACTTAAAAATACCTCAAATCAAAACAAAAATCCACTTGATCAGTTGGATAGATCCTGAGAAATACTACAACCGTGTCTGGTGTTTATGTAAACACGACGATAACCAAACGACATAACAAATAATGATCGTGTTACATAACCGCAAAATGCGGGTGTACTATTAGGTACACCTTTGCCTAACCCTTCGCGATGGGTTAGGCAAAGGTGTACCTAATAGTACACCCGCATTTTGCGGTTATGTAACACGATCATCATTTGTTACAGGCGTGATATTATGTTATAAGGCGCGTGGAGCACGAACGTGCCGTCGACACGGCCTGTCGTCGTCATAAGACGGACGGACGGTGAGCTAGCGGGGGTTGTTACTCTGAGGTACACTCTCTGTTTCCATTCAAACGAATAAAGATTACATAGGATGGCTATCAGAAGATCAGTCATAGGTACAACAAAACGACATCATTCTGCAATTTTCCATGAACAATTTAGTATAAATAAAGTATCTTTAATTTAGACATAAAGGGTGTAAAAGTACCCTTAACGCAAACGAAGGGCACTTGTTTTCCCACCACTGCAATTTTTTTTTGTTCTAGACCATACCTGGGAACCTCCCAGTTACGTAGATATTGGGGGTAAAAGTTCCAAATTTTGCACACCTGTTTTTGTAAATAGTAGTTTTTTAGGTTATAACTTTACTTAAATTACCTCCATGACCCGTTTACTATTCAAAGCATCCACTAGCACAATGTTTTAAGAGTGCTACATTGAATTTTACTGTAAATGTGATTTTTGACCCCCAAAAAAAGTCTTTTCCCAGCAAAAAATTTTGCGTAGGGGTACTTAATTTTATGTACAGAATGCTTGGTTGACGTACGTGTGAAGGGATAATTTACACCCTGTATAAATATCAACCCATCAGTAAGTTGAAAGTGGTTAGTAACAGAATGTGCTTGCGTGCTATGTCAGGTTGTTGACATCTTTTTATATTGAGGGCGGCTTGCGCATCGTCGTTAAATACAGTTTTAGAGCGACGTAAACGCATTTAGTCTGCTAATTATAATTAGCGTCTTGCACAACAAAAATTTAGGCACTAATCACGTTTAACGAACTGTCAAAGTTAAATACCCAAAGATGGCTGTTTAGCGTCGCTAAATACGTTTAGTAGCAATCGCACGTCATCATTTTGAGGTTATAGAAATTTTACTAATAATTTTTATAAGATTTTAAAGAGTTCGGTAGGAAGTTTGTAAGATGGATTTGTGGGAATTGTATTCTGACGACGATGAGGAGATTATAGAATATATCAACAGACCGAGGGAATTGTTTGAGAGAGCTGACTTGTTTAGAATGTATTCGGACGACAAATTCTTCAGAAGGTTTCGTCTAACGAAAGAAACCACTACAATTTTGTTACAGCAAATAGCCCCACATTTAAAAACCAGCAACAAGTAAGGAAATGTACTTATTATTAATGAATATTCAATAAACAGTTATGTAGCTAATTAGCTATTTTTGTTTGTTTTGCAGGATCAAATCAGTCACTCCTATGAACCAACTTTTATGTACGCTGAGATTTTATGCGACAGGAAGTCAGCTAATAACTTGTGGTGACATGATTGGTGTACATGAAAGTATGTGAAAGTATGTACATGTTGACTTGATGTGACAGTTGAAAGCTCGTCGGTCCATTTCACGAATTTTTTCTCTAAGAAATGCAACCATTTTGCTCTAAGTCAAGTGTACAACGCACGAATACGTAAAAAGGAACGCAAGAAACTGCTTTACCGACTCCCTAACTACGATTAGTTAAATTACCATCCAAACGGATGTGAGCAAGACCTTTTTAATTGTATTTAGGCTAAACATATTTAGCAAGATAAACGCATTTAACTAAATTCTGTTTAGACCAAATGTTGCGCAAGCCGCCCTGAGTCTCGTACAATGTGAAATTCGAATAAACTGGCGTTGTACAGGTTGATTGTTCATCGTGCATACCAAATAACCGAATAGTAAACTAAGATTTCGCCAGTTACGTTTAAAATTAGAAATAATTCCATCAATAACGAACTTTTCCTAAATCCTACTAAGCCCCGCTGAACATCCGTCGTACTTATACTTATCCCCGTTCTCTCATCTTTCCATCCTGCAAAGAAGCACCCATTTCATTCCAATATGATGCAAATCCCTTAGATGTTTCATTCGGTGAATAGTTGAAATATTAAAGGTAATCGGCTTTACTTTAGCTTTGAGCAAATACTTCGAACTTTGAGTCTATCTCACGCATTAGTCCGGATCTGAGTATCCAGCAGCTTTGCTCTCGCTTTGAGTGGTCTATGCTGGTAGTTTGATGATAGTATGTCTGGAGGTAAGGTAGTTTGTTGAAGGGATTAGTTAAAGCTGATGAATAATTTCCAAAAGTTACGTTACACCACGACCGTTAGCCCCGCAGGGTTAGACAAAGGTCCCGTCGAGGCTGCGGGTTGTACACTAGTCACCGCGGCCTCGACATATAGGGCTAAGAAGGAACATGGGTGGTTTTTAGTCAGTAGAAGTCTGACACTCCCTTTCGCTCTGCCCAAGAGCGGGAGGGGTTATTTGATGATTTCCCCCCCCCCCAAAAAAAAAGGGTTAGACAAAGGTCCGTAAACATTTCATCTCTTGTAGTATGGGGCGTGTCTGTTGCCACCAACTAAGTTGCCACCAGGTAAGATTTCAGAGTCGGAGGTGGCTTCTGAAAAATTCATGATGGAACATACCTAATACCACTTTGACAGTCTTGGACCTGGCCGATTGAAACCAGGACCTCAGCAATAATGTCCGCAGCGGTAATGGATAGGATAACGATTATGTGAATTGGCGGTGTGTAGTAGGTACGTAGACGATGTTAACACGTGTGACCTGGTTTTTTTATTTTTCCATGCGTGTGACCTTAGAACAAAAGAATACTAGAAGCCTTAAGTATGTTCTACTTACTGGAATAGATAAAGAGAAAACCGCTTTCATTTTTCCTTACATTTGAATACTGCTGACCACATCTCTCATATTCGATAAATACAGTAGAGTCCTTTAATGTCGTTTCAACACCAAAAAGATTGAATTTGAAAGTGAAAGTGGGTCTTGCAATCGTTAGTTGACATAAATCTAATTAGTCCGTCAGATAGATTTCCAAAAAAGTTTGTACACATGTTTTCTTTTTTCACATAACTAAAAAATTAAGACGATATACAGTGCTTCGAAAACTCGTGTAACGTCACATCGCAGTGAATTTTTTACCACGTAGTGACGTCAAAAGCCCCCACTTTCACATCTTTGACGGGTTTTACCTTATTCAATTTTTATTAATTAGATAGAACAAAAAACACGTATCCAATATATTTCGATAATCTAACTGACGGACTAATTACAATCATATTTTTTTGACTCAGTCCGATCCCCTATGCTAACACAATATTCGAGAAGTATTTTGTGTTGGTCCTGGTTCGTATTTAAAATGATAATGGGTTTTTCCATCAGGAATTACTCGATGACAATAAGCTCGCCTCCTCTTATTATACAGGATGTAAATTAATCCTTCACACAGCCGTCAACCCAGCATTCTGTACATAAAACTAAGTACCCCTACGCATTTTTTGCTGGGAAACGAAGTTCACAATTTAAACACTGGTTTTGCGGTTTACAAAAAGGACAATATTAGCCTTTCCACAATGGTCAAGTGGCCCAATACCGGCCACTTATGGACGTTCCCGATTCAAGTGAGTGCAATCCATTAGAGTACTCGTAAATAGAGATGCGAGCAGTCGGCATGCAGATTTAATTTCCTAACATAATAGATGTCTGCACTTCCCCTTTAATGTTAGGGTACAATTTATATGAATGTAGATGTTACTGTTACACCCCTACGACTCCTGACTTGATAGTATTTGATACTGAGTGAGTAATGCTTAACTTGTTTATGTTTATTTATAAGTAAAAGGTCTATTATGTAGCTTAAGGTAGATTAAAGTGTATCTACCCCAAAATTTTCGTAGGAAGCTCGATAGCCAAGTAATTTTGTTTTGTAATATCAAAAGTTGCCTGTCTTTAAAAAAATCTACTGCTTCACGTTTAGATGCTAGTGTGAAAACTTTTAATATTGCACTTAAAGCGGAGCCAAAAATACAATGACGTGAGCATTAAATGTTAATTTTGAATGCACTTACCAGAAAATATATTAAGCATTACGGTATACTTTATGTTTCTAAATAATAAATACAGATGATTCTTTAAAAGCAATATGTATGTACCTACTTCCAGTAAAAGTTCAAATATAACTTATATTTAAACTTATAATGGAAGTCCATTTGGGAAGCGGGCGAGCTTAATCCGAGCACGCATTAAATAGATGAAAATAAAATGTAATAAAGAAATAAATAGGTGTCTGGTTTTATGCTCATTTAGACAATCAATATTTTGACGTGTTTTTATGGAAAGTGCGTGAAAATATAAAAAGGTTTTGACAAAATAAATTCATGTAAATAATTACATACACAATGATACGACTGATCCTCATGATATTAGGTAAAAGTAAAACCAATTTATATCATAATTTCATTTTGGAAGACAACATCTTAGAGAAAATTACAAAAAAAAACAGCTTTATTCTCGATTTTATTTTAAAGAGCTATCGTCGACATTGTAATGGCTTGATTAAATCGCTAGCGGGAAACAACCAAACTGTCTGCTTAGTAAACGAACATGCTCCAATTCAACTGAATCGGTTCTACAATACTGTTAAAATTGGTTTACCGAAGAGACTCTGTAGAAAGTCTCTGCAGTAGAATTAAAAGGATTTAGGTCAGTTTAAAACGTGAAGTTATTCTTGGAAGTTCTGTCGGTGCGTTTTAGGATTTCAAACAGATCGGTCATGTGCTTAAAAGGTGTCTTCTGCGTATCGGTGTCAAAGGAAAAGAGATACAAAAGCGGAGACGCTTGTTTTTACTTCGGGTTAGTTAAAGCAAGTGAAGTTATCCGCAACTTAAGATTATATCATTAGAAAGAACCCGACAACAACTGTTAGGCAGTTAGCTCACCTGTCCAGACACAACACCCGTCTGGTTGATGGATTCTCCGTTTTCTATGCGGATAAAGAAACTCATACCCTGTTCTTCATACCCCCAAAGCTGCAATTTCTCCGAAACCAATCTCTGCTGTCTGAAGTCATTATTTACATTTATTCCTAAAAAGCGATCATCGTAACAACTTAAAGAGCTATAACAGGCCATAATGAAAAACAAATTACGAACACAAAGAACAGTAAGGAAGAAAGCCTTCAGAAAAAGTTTCGATCAACGTAATCAAATACCTATTTGCATTTACGATCCCTATTCAAACAGATAGATCCGGAACTAACTTTACTTTCAAAGTCACCCAATTACGGGTCTCCAAATGTTTACATATCGCAAACTTTTCTAAAGAAAGAATTTAAGAAAGAAGAATCAATCATGAAGAAGAACCTTGGAACTTGTAAAGGTCTTGTGTCTACAAGCGTGATTTATTCAGAAAAGGTTAGTTTTAAGGCTAGTGCAGCTATTGCCTGATCGTAAAGATATGAACTCATAAAACTATGGAACAATTTAAACATTAAGTTTAAAGATCCTCGTAAAACGTGGATTACGTTACGCTTATCGATCTACTTTGTACTTTTGAACTGGATGTGATTGATAAATGAACAGCAACTATGACCAACGCACATTTCTATGTGCGTTGGTCATCTGTATAGTCAATCATCTACCATGATTGTGTTTACTGTGTGGTGGTCGCTGGCACTCTTTTTGTGAAAGAGACTGGACCATAACATGCCTCGATTGAGAAATGTTTTAATCTTATCTTATATTCTATAGCTCACTTTCTTTTCCACAGAGGAATGATACATTACTATTTAAAACAATTATTTTGCGATGCCCCAAATAAAATGACAGTAAAGTTCCGCTTGAAATTAACCTGTACAAATAACAGAGCCTCAAGTAACTGATGCTACTTAAAACACAAACAACCTCAAAATTAGGAACAAACTTCGTAGCAACATTTTCTTCAGAATTTAATTAATGAGGACATCTTCGGAACATAGCAGGAGTCGTCTCACGCCGTACACTCAACCACACATACAAGTGACACAAAAATATCTCCACTGCTACCACTAACACAAAATCCAAACAAAACGAAATTAAAACATACGTTGCAAGTTAAATAAAAGCATTCCATAATGGCACTGCGGTCCAAGAGTAAAAAAAACCATAACAAAAATTCTCAATTGATCCATTTTTTATGCTTTTTTAAAACAGAACTGAATGAGAAAAAAAATGCTCACTAGATCCATCCATTTATCACGAATCTGGCTATTAAATCTTCTGAGAAAAAAAAATCTTAGTAGAATCACTTATTTCAATGCTGGATCTAATAAGATAACAAAACTCCACTAGATACTTACATCAAGGATTTGACCAATGGATCTTCAGAAAATGATCCCAAAATTAAAACACTGTCAAAGAGACATGCAGGTGGGGTAGACTGTACAAACAACTGAATACCGAAACCAGTGGCTGCTCATGAAATATTCAGCAGACAAACAGATGTCAGGTGGGTGCACGTGAGCGCGTTAGTAGCCGCCAAAACGATTACAACGTGACCAAACAAGATATTGGACAGTATAGAACTGCGGTTAATATAGCGGAAAAGAAGAAAACATTTAATAACACAACAAAGACATACACGTTCAATTATACCGTAATCTTTCCGTGAAGGCTTGGACTAAATGTATATTTATTTTATTTATTTGTTTATTTCAGACCACAGATCCTTACAAGTGTTAGTATAAACTTTACCTAGCCTACCTAGTAAATAATAAATTCCAAAATTGCAAATTATTTAAATTGGCGAAATGGACGTCTGCGCGCAATGATATTTAAAACTATAGATACGTTGTCCGCCTTCAAAAATGACAACATGAAATGAAGCTAATTGGCCACATTGCGATTAGTTACGCACCGACCACTCTACTGTGTGTGTAAACCTGCGCGAAACATAAAGACAACAGGCATCCCGCTGTACGGTGTCATATTTTCTTTCCCTTTCTTTACGCGTAAAAGTAGTTATATAATATTTTCGCCGTTTTGAAGCGCCGCCATGTTAGTTCATGACGAACTACTTTTTTTCATCATCATCATCATCGGCCTATTAATGTTACCACTGATGGGGCTCAGGCCTCCACTCATCGAGAGGGAATGGGCTATTATCTCTACCACACGGGCCCGTGCGGATTGGTAGATGACACAAGTTTTTGAATTTTTTGGTTCATGGACATGCCGGTTTCCTCACGATGTTTTCCTTCGCCGTTTTTGAGAGTGATTATTTGTGTGTGATGAAATAAATAACACAAAGTAATGTGCCTGCCGGGGTTCGATCCCACGACTTACTGTTTGTAAGTCGGGGCCGCCACCACTGGGCCACCGCTGCTCTCATTATATTTGCTTTATCCCAATTCATTTAGAATTAGTGCATGTCTCTACTAGTCGGTAGGTAGTTAACAACAAATATCTAATTAGTCCGTCAGATAGATTTCCAAAAAATATTGGACACGTATTTTTTCTTTTTTCATGTAAATAAATAATAAAGGCGATACAGTGCTTTGAACACTCGTCTGACGTCATATTCTGAGACATAAGTATGACATTCTTTAGCGGTCAGTGACGTCACAACCAATACAACCACTCAAATCTTTGATGCGTTTTATCTTCGTCAATTTTTATTGATTTGATTAAACAAAAATACGTATCCAATATTTTTCGATAATACAACAGACGGACTAATTAGAATCATATTCAGATATCATAGTCAGTTGTCACTACTTTTCTAGCCACAACATCTTTCACACGTATATCCACTTAGCCCTCTGCAGACTGTGGCAAAGTCGAAGACCACCAAAGTAAACGTCTTTTGTCTAAAACTGAAATGGTGATGGAGACAAAGTGCCAAGTGGTAAGTGACAAAGTTATAGTTAGCTTATTCTAAATTATTTATTGATTATCAAATACAATTATGACATCGCAATTTTAACGTTGATCCCCAAACGAGACGTTAGTCTGTAACTTGAGGATACTATTAAACAGGTTTATAAAAAAACTGGCCAAGTGCAAGTCGGACTTGCACTTGAAGGGCCGTACCATCGTAGTAGGTAAGGCAGCAATAGAAAAACATATTTTGTGATAGTTTGTTTTTCATAGTGTTTGTATGAATGACAAAGTTATATTTGCGGTTTTTTAAATGTGCTATATCTCAAAAACTATTTACTTATTTCTATTGCGATCTACAGCATATTTTTTTTTTTTGATTTTTCACTCTGTTAGTTTAAAAGTTAGAGGGTTAAACTTGTGACTTTGTAAAAAAATGGTATTAGGAACCTCAATGTCATTTTCTAAGACCTGTCTATAGTCACGCACATATAGGTTTGATGAAAAAAGTTTTTTTTTAGTTTTAGTTCCATGTATGGGGAGACCTTATTCTCTATTTTTTTATTTTAGTATGAAAATCGTAAAGCGGTTCACAGAATACATCTACGTACCAAGTTTCAACTGTGTAGTCTTAATAGTTTCTGAATAAAGTGGCTGTGTTATACGAAGGACAGACGGACGGACGGACAGACAGCATAACGAATCTATAAGGGTCCCGTTTTTTGCCATTCGGCTACAGAACCCTAAAAAAGACCATCCATTAACTTAACTCTATCATATCACGAACAAACGAAGACGAATGACCTGAAGCTACGTAACACAAACAGCAACCAACAGTTACTAATCTGTTAGTCGAAGTACAAACCCAATTAACAGTGTACACGCCAAATGACAGGCTTCGCAGCTGTTTACTGCTAGTTCAAAGACGTCAGATTTGGAAACACATCATGAATATACAATCGACGCCCGACACTGGTTGGATGAGTCGAGTTGGCCAGACATGTTAGAACTTGGAAGAGATAGTTTGTTTATGGGCTTTAGGTTTGGATGAGTAGACTTGTGATGGCTTTTGAGTTACAGGTAACTGTTACTTAATGTAAGACTTTAATGTAATGGATTTGGGCTGAAATAAATAAATGTATGTTCTACAATGTGACACATATACACTTTTAATTTGAACAGTGTATTATAAATAAGGGAAAGAGGAATCAGTTGAACATTTTCTTACCTCCATTTTTTAAATAAAGATATTGTTTGTACACTATTGGAGAAAGTCCTTAAGGTGGATGCTCCAAGGTAGCCTACAAAATTCGAATGTTCGTTTTTAGCATTTTGCCGGTAAGTGTCAGGTTGTATGTTAAATACAATAGGATTCGCGACAGTAACAAATGTGACTCTACTGAAAAATTATGATAAAAATCACCAATACAACCCCTTAGTTCATTTAACTTCCTTGAATGTCTTTTTCATCAAATAGTTACTCAATGGAATTTATTTATTTTCCTTTATTGGCCAATCAACATTTTTTTACACTGATGACATTTAAAGTACTAAGTAATAATATCTTAGGCTATTGTATCAATTTATTACAGGGGAGGACCGCATGCCCCCATAAACACATTAGATGTGCCACAAGCACTGAACTATAAGATTAATGTTTGAGTATTTAATTAAATCAACTCAAGAGGATTATATGTATATCTCTATAAATATACCTATAGGTACGCATTACGTGCGCGAATCATATTTTAATCAACTTAAAACTTGATACTGACGTGCAAATTGCAGAAAACGTAAGAAAATTCGAATTTCGCGGGCTACCCTGGAGCTTTTACCTTAATGTTAATGTAATGTGTTCGTTCTTTGTAATGTCACATTTTACTTCGTTATTTTGTCGAGTTTCGTTTTCATTTTTGTCTCACATTATGACAAAATATTCATGCATTTACTATCTCATTAACAGTGCGTTTCATAATAATGATTGATGTATGTTCGCTTGTCAGTTGTGATGATTGATTCCGCTGACATTTCTACTAAAGGTTGCGTTTAGGCAGTTCCAGTTTAGGTAGTATTATTATCATCACACTAATAAAGGCGAAAGTTTGTGAGTGTGTTTGTTACTTCTTGACGCAAAAACCACTGAACGGATTTAGATGAAATTTGGTACACAAATAGTTTATAACCTGGATTAACACATAGGATAGTTTTTATCCTGATTTTATCTTCCCAGCTTCTTATACTTAATCGTCAGATATTAGTCGTGTCAGCTAGGGTTTTTTGGTTTGTCGTGAAACCACGTTCACATCCACGTTTTTGAAACCACGTGTAGGCGCGTTTCCTTCTTTCTTTTCGGTTGCTTAGTGCCTTGCTTTTGTTTTTTTTTGTCAGAATCAACATACCTGCTGACTTCAGTCATAAATATAGATGCTTTGGTAACATGTAAAGACGAGGTTCCAGGTCAAAATACAGATGTATTCTGTTTATAACTAGTACTTGTATAAGTTACTACCGTACTCGCATCTTGTTCATGGATGGTTGGACTGGTTCTCAGAAAACTGAACTTAGACTACCACTTTTAGTACATACGCCAGCACCTCAAGCTGCTGAAACTGTCAAAATTTCCCATTCAACTTTAAACTTAATGCTTTAGCGAGGTAGTTGATAATCTATTAAAAGACATTTGGTAGATGGTTTTGTGTGGATGTGCGGTTATTTCTTGGGTAAAAGAAATTTAAAATGCACGTTTCATAATACACGTTTTAGTGTGTATAGTACAGACGCTCGCGCATATATATATATGCGCGAGCGTAAACACACAAATTCACACACACGCACAAGTATGCACCACCACACACCATAAAATAAGCCAATATTATTGTTTTTTTTTTACTTTGTGTTCAGAGGACATTACAGAAGCTCTCTTATGTTCTAATTGCTATTCCTGTAATTTTTAATGGTTATTGTTTCTTTATATTCTTAGTTGATGTAACTATTTTATACTTGTGAAAATTTGCTCCCGAGTCACAACATTCAACTGTATTCTTACTTTTGATTAATAAACTTACTTATTATTGATAAGTAAGTTTATTGATATTATTATTATTATAATCTCACCCATATAACAACAACAACTTAACACCAAATATCCCTGACTATTTGCATGTTTATTTATCCGTAATGTAAGCTGTAAACTGATTTGTCAAAGATCGAGTTCTGAGCGTACAAGTTGGCTAGCCTCATGAATATGCAAGCGCGGTTTCGGACTGGCTTGCCAAACTTATATTAAACGCAGCACGGGGACAATGATCGTATCGACAATGATTGCTGAGCTAGTGTGGGTCAGAGGGTATTTGTATGTTTATTTATGGCTTGGATCTTTTGTCTCATATCTTTTGGTAGGAAATATAGAAAATAGGTGAAAGGACGATGTGTTGGGGGATGATAATATTTTCTGTTTGTCTAAGTATATGATTATTAACTTGGAACATTGGAGTCGGTTAGTATTTATAAGGTTTTTTGGTTCCTATGGTCACCGATAAAAGAATTTTATGAGCTGATAATAAATTACCGCTAGACACAAGTTAAATACATTTAGTCAGTGACATTAGAAAAGATGTATAGCCGACAACTATTTCTGAAGAATCAATATTTTTTTTGTAACTTCAGAATCTCATGGTTTTCATCTGCTGAGCAAAAACGCCGTAAACTAGTGTAATTAGTCACTTTGAATGGGTGAAAAGTGGGAACCAACATTCCAAAATCTCTTCGCCAACAAGTATCGAAACTATTTTTAAAACACACAACTACGATTATTTTCTGTAAAGGAACATTAAATTTTCACTACCACACATTTGAAACAAAAGCAATCACGAAAAATCTAAAACCATACAAAAATAGTGCTGCTCCAAGCAGTAGCCGCTGATAAAAATGAAATTGACACCGTGACGGGCATCACTAATCCTGTTAGAGTCGGCGAACCAATCAGAGTGGGACTGACGAGAATTTAACAAAATTCCTATATTTCATGGTACAGTTACTCGATGGGCTTAATACGATAATTCTATTTTTTACGTCATTGGGTACGTCGCCCTAACATGACGTGTACAGGGTGCGTGCATTCGCCACGGTGATGCACACGCTCATAGTCATTTCTGGCCCCTATTGTGATTGGGTATCAAACGGATATTTTATTGCAAGTCTCGTTTAAATGTAAAAGTCGATGTCACGAAGTTTGACACGTGTTTAGCATTCGACTTAACTGCTATTGTTGTCAACGATTAGGGGATGGTATTGTTAAATTGTTGAGCAAATTCAAGTGTTTTAATTTGTTAAGTAATTCTTATATAGTTTTTTGCTGGGAGAGATTTACGATGCCGTTAAAAATTTAGTTTTTTTTTTTGTAAAGTTTTTGAAGTTTCTTATCAAAATGTTTGAATAAGTATTTATCGCAGCATCACAATTCTTTGTGCTGTAAAAGAATTCAATTCTTGTTTAAGCTGCTATAAATAATATTGTGTAAAATTAAGAATAAGATTTATAAAATGTTCCGGCGAAACGAGATGCTCGCAAAAGCTCTGACTATCTGGGCCAATAACAAATCTTCAAAGTGAGATACTATGATTAGGGCATGCGAAGCCCGTTTTTGGTCCTAAACTTAAATCCGGGAAATACCGGTTTTACTGGTTAACCGAAACCCGGTTAATGCTCTTTATACGATCAACCGCCTATTCGCGAATTCAAGGGATCAATTGATTGAACAATCGATTTAATGGCTACAGTTATGTTTAATTCATCCGCGTTATGTAGATCAGTTGGAGTAACATGCTCGAATTAGGGAATGTATTAGGTCACATTATAACATGCGTACTCAATTACGTTTGTGTGCTTGAATAATGTTATTGGTATTTTGTATAATTAAGTGTTGATCGACGCAATTATCGAACAAGTGGGCGAGTTTTATTGGAATTTTTGGGTGTCATTTCGATCCTAATATTTGCATTATATAAAGCACGTTGATACTGATATAATTTAAAGGTTTCTTATAAATAGTACCCGTATGTGAAACTTAGCTCTGCCTCACTATTCGGGATTACCTAATAGTACACCCACGTTTCGCCAGTTATATATTTTTTAAGTTCCATAAAATTGGACATTGGATTGGGGCGAGCCTATTGCCATCAATTAGTCACGTATCCAGATTCCGTGGCTGCTACTGAGAAATACCTGAATAAAAAACACAAATACTTTTTCTGACCCGGAAATCGAACCGCATCGTCCAACGAGATAGTCAAATATATTCAGTATGTCAGTACAATATATTCCATTATTTTATTTCTAAACAACAAACTTACGAGATCAGATAGAATTAAGCCCTAAACAGATAGCGTAATAATAAACTTTTTAATAAAAATAAAGCCGATATGACTCGACCCACGTGCCAGCCGTCGCCGCCTGTCATCCACTATGACATGTGAATGACAGCAGGGAGCCACCGGAATGAAATGACATTGCATTGCATTGTCGGGATTTGTATGCATGAGAAAGAACAGCGGTGAAGCGGTTGCGGATAAAGGGACAGCCTGTATATAGAATAGTGTTGTGCAGAAATTATGAATGAATTTATTTCCAAATTGTATTTTTTTCCCATGTGTAAGTACGTATTAATTTACGTTTTTTGTGAGTGTCATCATCATCATCATCAGCCTATTAATGTTCCCACAGCTGGGACACAGGCCTCCACTCTTCGAGAGGGAATGGGCTATAATCTACCACGCGGGCCCAGTGCGGATTGGTAGATGAGACAAGTCTTCGAAATTTTAGTTCTAGGACATGCCGTTTTCCTCACGACGTTTTCCATCAACGTTTTTGAGAGCAGTGGTGATGAAATAAATTACACAAAGTAATGTGCCTGCCGGGGTTCGAACGCACGACTTACTGTTACGGTAGGTCCGGGCCGCCACCACTGGGCCACCGCTACTCTCCGTGTTTGTGAGTGTAAAAAGTATTTTTTAGGAAAAATTTGGGTCCCGTCGGTGATACGGGTTGTTCGAAAGAGATGCCGTGCCTCGACCCAAAGAGCTAGGAAGGGACATGGGTGGTTTTTACTCAGAGAAGTCTGACACTCCCTACCGCTCTCCCCAGAGCGGGAGACGGGATATTAGATATTAGAATGAATGAATGATTTATTTGCAAGAAGAAGTATCAATTGTGAGCTTGATGCGTTATTTTAAAATTCTATGCCGCAGCTATAAAACGATTACATTATTCCTCTTGCAGAGCTATTTTTCTTTCCAAACATCTGTACTTAAAAAAAAAACGAAATAAAAACTGCAATAACAATCAGCCTGAAACTACCGAAAATCATCGACATCAAGAGAATCTAATACATTTGTATCTCGTGACTTATTCCGACTAAATTCTTTTGAATCTTTTCAATCTCAGCGAGAACTAAGACGGCAATATGAGGTAAAGAGGCCGCTTAACCCGCCGTTCACGAGGTCTATTCACTGCATGGATCTATAAGCATTGTCGCTTTCAAACGAAAACAGGTCAGCGGAGAATATTGAAGATGCATGCTATGCTGGTCTGTGATATGGAAGATATATGAATAGCTATCAATGGCGAATGGTTCTAAAAAGTTGATGAAACATTGAGTTATGTAGTTCTAGTTGTTATTAGTGGTATAGGAAGTTTTACTCTGGATTCCGGATAGTGTGGGTAATAAAGTCGTTAAATGTTTCGTATATTCATTTTGTCAAAATCAAAAAAAATCAAATCAAAACTCATTTAATCAAACTAGGCTGATAATCAGCACTTTTCGAACGTCAAAATTTACTTTACTTTACTTATTTACAAGAGACAGTCCCCCAAAACGCCCCCCCTTCGACACTTCCTAGTGTTTTTGCTGGAAAGAAAGAGTGGCGGAACAAACTCCCCAGCACACATCTGTCTGTTAGGTTGGTTAGAAGAATCAGACTCGATACAATAGTAAGGAAAGTATAAAAAAGTATATAATAGTAATAAAAAAAGACATAACATATCAGTAAACTAATCTTGGAGAAAGAACATAAATAACAAACATTGTCTTGTGTTCAACTCAGCGACCAACTGTTCTTATCATTTAAGAAGTCGTTAATGGAATAGTAAACTTTTAAAAAAAGATTAGATTTGACTTTGGCTTTAAACGCATTAAATGGCAAGTCTAGTAAAGAAGATGGCAGTTTATTATAAAATGTTACACCAAGCCCGACGAATGAGTTATGAACTTTGTGAAGCCGGTGAAAAGGAGCGCGTAGTTGATGCTTATTTCTAGTGTTAAAGTTGTGAATATCACTGTTTTTAGTGTACAGGTGGATATTTTGTTTAATATATAAAATGTTGGCAAAGATGAACTGAGAAGCAACAGTGAGGATACCAATCTCTTTAAAAAAATCTCTAAGAGAAACTCGGGCACCCAGCTGATAAATTGCACGAACCGCTCGCTTCTGCAGAACAAATATGTTTTGAATATCAGCAGTTTTGCCCCACAGCAGAATACCGTATGACATAACGCTGTGAAAATAACTAACGTAGACTAACCGTGCTGTATCAACGTCAGTGAATTGTCTTACTTTTCTGACGGCGTATGCGGCTGAACTTAGCCTTCCCGCTAGGCTTGATATATGTAAACCCCATTGTAATTTTGCATCTACTGTTATGCCCAGTAGATGCAAAATTACAATACAGCAGAGTCGGCAGTTTCCAGCTCCTGATTGGCGAGGATAATATTGGGACCTAGATTTCTAACATTGGTTAAAGCGAACTTAACTATTTTAGTTTTCTTGGCATTAAGAACAAGGTTGTTTATTGTGAACAACCTGTCAGTTGAAGATATCTTTCTCTCTTGCTTACCGATTAATTTATTTATCCTGTTTGGGAAACCACGAAATAGTCTGTACTTACATCATGAGATTTGTCCAAGATGTCTGGTATTTTAAAGAGACTCTGACATTCTTCTCAGAGTAAGTCTGTTGTTATCATTGTGCTATAAAGTGACATATAATTTTTGGCTCTCCAAAAATCCGTCAACGCGATTTTCTCCGTTTTTATACGAGTAGGTGAATAAATGTGGAAACGTTAAAGCTATAACCAAAGAAAAATTTGTGCTACAATAACAAAGCAAAACAAATTTTCCTACCAACACAACTTAATTATTTCTTTCGTTCCAAACCATTGGCTAGTTTATTAACTCCAACTCATCGTGATTAAACCAATATTAATAAGCGGCTGCCGTTGAAAATCCCCGTCGGCCATAATCAGATTACTTGTATGTATATATCGACGTTTATTCAAATGGCACTGGCAGAGGGGCGGCCTATTTAATTACAAAGCTAGACGCAGTCACCGGTGCGTTCATGTTACATGCAGTATTGAACTAACTCAGTCCATTTCTCCTGGCCGCCATGTAGACACAATAATATATGATGGATTGTTGTGTTTGTTTTGAATTTTCAAATACTTAGTGAGATTGGTGGCAGTTGGGAAAGTGATCTCGTTTTGAATTGTTTTTCTTTTTTCAATAATATGTTTTGTAGTGATGTATCTAATTTGGAATACTTGCATACGAGTACTTAGGTAAAGTTCGGTCGTTAGTCTTTAAAAAACGACTAACAAAATGGTGTTTCAAGCCAAAACATATTCACCCACCCTTGATATTATTCACGTATTTTTATGGGGTTGGAAATGTAATGGGTGGTAATGGGAATACTATTTTATTTAAAGAACGGTACTAGCAGATGGTCAATAGCGTGCATAACAAAGATTTCTATCTAATTACAGCTGCAAGTGCTGCAACCATATTATTTTTTGTAAACCAAAACTTATACATGTATAACATGGCCATTCATGGCGCTTGCAACAACGTCGAAATATCTGGAGTTCATAATAATGGATAAATATATATTTATCATGGACGATATATTTCGTAAGTGAAAGTAAAATTTTAGTTATACACCGTGAAAGCTTAAAACAGCGTTTGCGTTTTTTTTTTGCGTCAGCGACAACAGGGATACTGGTGTTATATCAGCACTACCTATTTTCCAAACATTTTTATAATTTCCTGTTTTACCAGATGCAGCTGAATATAGTACTTTAATTTGACCGACTACCTATCTCACTTCGGCAACGTAGTTACCTAGTGGATAATAGGATAGCTCTCTTGACTACCAATAACCGACTGTCAAATTTCTCCGCATGACAGCCGGATCAGCAATGGCTTAACGAACTTGATAAAGCGCAAAGGGGTCGCGGGTAATGAATGGTCATCCACCCACGAATCCACCTCGGTGAATCTTGATAACCTTGACGATCGAACTGTAAGGCTGTTTCTATCTATCAATAAAAGTCTAGGGTAGGACTATGAATATTTATCCCTCCTGTCACTTCACGTAACACAACCAATATCTCACACAGAATTCCATCGTTTCATTTTTCCGTCGCCACGTCTAGTAAGGTAGGCCGATCAATCGGTCAAAAGGAATTACGTAAGTCCGGCAAGGTAGCTGCTCCATATTACAGCGGCAATGACCTGGATGTTCATCGATCAACCCTTGTGGTAGGTCGAAACTGGGTATTGCGTGACAAAACGGTATCACGCTAAATATATTTTGTTCCAAAAACTGGGGTTTCTCTGTTACACAAATTCTACGTCTGCGAGTTACTTATTGATTAACTTTTTTATTTGATTGCTCAGGGTTGGGAGTTAGTGATTTTTCGAGGTTAATGCTGCCGTCATTCGATACACGTGGAAGAAAAGTTTGTTCTCTAATAACACAGGCAATATGAGCCCTAAGGCTTAAGTAAACCTGTATAAAGTCGAACGGTAGGTAACTGTTCGACTTATAAGTGGGGAAATTTTTGTAGGCACGTGTAAGAAAACTTATTCAAGACTTTTTACCGTTGTAGGTAAGAGGAAAGAGGATGAATATAAAATACGTATGTACCTGTATTGAGAGTTTATTTTGAGAGATATTCGAAACGTTCAAGATGAGGAACTAATAATGCACTGCTAATTTAAAAGTAGGTAAACGAAACCCTTTGCCTGAAGATATGAATTATTTCTCCTATCATTGTATATGTACGACCTGGAATTTTCCAGTTAATTTGTTAACATTTACCTGCTTTAACTTCGTCAGAATTTCTATTATTCTTTTTCGTTCCAGTTCCAACGAGTTCTTTTGCACGTAACGAAGTTAGGTTTTAATTGTTTCTACTAGCACCGCAGATTGCAACTGAGTTCGCACGGCACACGTAGTAATACGAAACAAATGCCTGTAGATTTTATGATAGCAACGTGTATTAGCAAAAGTTTTGCTGTTAAAAGCGTTTAGGCGAATAAAATGAGACTTTGTTGCGTGCTCAAATGATAGCTTAGTTCCTAAGTTATATAGTCCAGGAATAGAGCCGTAGTTAGTACTATTGTAGCAACAATGTTTCGTTTACTTCAATGTCGCTAATCAAACTAAGCTTTTATAAAGGTATTTCGAATATAGGTTTGTATACGTCTTGTGGTCGCCACTGTTGATTCTGGCTTACAGGAATTACAGTGGTTTGGGCAGTGTGGCGGGGTTGTCCCAAAAAATAATAGTAACACTATGGCATATGAGTAATAATTATTAGTAGAAGATAAAATAATTACTAATATACTATTGCTAATAACAAATTAAGTTTCTTACCAATATAAAGGGTGTAAAAGTACCCATAACGCAAACGAAAGGTACGTGTTCTCCCCACCAATGCGATATTTTTTTTGTTCTAGACCATACCTGGGAACCCCCTAGTTACGGAGATATTGGGGGTCAAAGCTCCAAATTTTTCACAGCTGTTTTTGTAAATACTAGTTTTTCAGGTTATAACTTTACTTCAATTACCTTCATGACCCGTTTACTATTCAAAGCACCAACTAGCACAATGTATTAAGAGTGCTACATTGAGTTTACCGTAAATTGTGATTTTTGACCCCAAAAAAAAAGTCGTTTCCCAGCAAAAGATTTTGCGTAGGGGTACTTAGTTTGATGTACAGAATACTTGGTTGACGTTTGCGTGAAGGGTTCATTTACACCCTGTATATCGATTCGTAAGGGCGATTTATCCGCAGAATCCGTGTTGATTAAACGTCGAGAGTCGTGGCGCGTCTGCTTGTTTCGACTGCCTACAGAGAAAGCCGCAAAATCAATCAATTTGTAGATTTATCTGACGCTGCGCAAACAGGCATGAGGCGACTACCCCCATTTCTTAGTAAATATTTTTACGAGACTTCGATGGTTTTGAATCGTTTTCTATTCTATTATATATTTTATCCAGCCTTTAGTAAGTTTTAAAATTACACAATAATAGAGAAATATGTAATTTTATCAAGGAAGGGAACCTTGAAAGAACTGGTAATCGGCATGGACAAGAAAAAAAAACATACGAGTATTTTAGGATAAACATGCTCGGAAATTAATAACTAATCAATTTTATAAAAAAATACATTGTACGAGTATATATTTGTTACCAAAACTCTAACAATGTGGATTCCCTGATTGGTTGAGTGGTAGCCAGCGCAACTGTTGAGCATCAATAAAGATTTATTATTATTATTATTCCTTTATTTAACTTTATACATATAAATTATATTTTTAAATATTCCTATACAAAATAATATAAATTAACATTTAGAAATATGTTATTACTATTTATTATTATTATTATCAGGAACTGGGTTCGATTCTTGGGTCGGGCAAAGTGGTTTTTCTCAGTAGCAGCAATCTGGATCTGTGCTCGGTTACAAAAAGCTCGGCCCCAATATGGGACTTAAAATTTAAAGAGTGTAAAAGTACCCTTAACGCAAACGAAGGGTACTTGTTCTCCCCACCACTGCGATATTTTTTTTTTGTTCTAGACTATACCTGGGAACCCCCTAGTTACGGAGATATTACAGGTCAATGTTCAAAATTTTGCACAGTTGTTTTTGTAAATACTAGTTTTTCAGTTTATAACTTTACTTAAATTACCTCCATGACCCTTCTACTATTCAAAGCATCTACTAGCACAATGTTTTAAGAGTGCTACATTGAGTTTAAAAAAAAAATGAGGTATATAATACGATAACCGTACGGAACGGTTGTGATATTCTGTTCATAAAATGAGATTTTTGACCCCAAAAAAAAAGTCGTTTCCCAGCCAAAATTTTTGCGGAGGGGTACTTAGTTTGATGTACAAAATGCTTGGTTGACGTATGTGTGAAGGGTTTATTTACCTTACTTACCTGTATAACTGGAGAAATGTCGGGGTACCATTAGGTATACCTACCTCTGCCTAGCCTTTAAGGGATTTCAGGTGTGATAATATGTGTTTATACAATAGGGTAGTTAACAAAAAAAAATCAAATTAGTCCATCAAATAGATTTCTAAAAAATATTGGACACGTTTTTTGCTTTTTTCACGTAAACAAACAATGAAGACGATACAGTGCTTTGAAAACTCGTGTGTAACATTTTCTAAGACATTATTATGACATTCTTAACCGGTGAGTGTCGTCACAACCCCCCACTCAAATCTTTGACGCGTTTTATCTTCGTAATTTTTTATTGATTTGATAAAACAAAAATACGTATCCAATATTTTTAGATAATCTAATAGACGGACTAATTAGATTTATATATTTTTTTTAATTTAGAATAAACATCTCTATTCACCGACTAGTAAAGATATAAATAATAATGCACTTGTTTTAGGATACATTAAAATAAGGTCGTGTATTTATTTTATTTTTTATTTTATTTTTAAGGCCATTGAATGACCAGTAACACAAAATCGAACCGTGAATTCATAATTACAGTGTGAGTCAGAAACCTAGCTAACGTCTTTACACTTCTTAAAATATTCACTTGACCCGTTTAAATAATGTAAAGTTAGACACTTAGCATGGGCACCACAGGCTAGCCGGCAATTTAATATATTATGAGCTTTAAACACAGCTAAACGCTTGAGTGACTTTGTCTAGACTTTAAGTCGCCGATGTCTTAGTCTCTTCCTATCTGAGTATCAGAACTGGGAGGCCGCCAATGTCTAGACTTATCGTTAGCACTAGATGCATGTGCATAGTATGATGCATAAGTTAATATGTTTGTGAAGGTTACATGTTCAAATTTAAGTCTGAAATTATCTGTACAAGTCAGTAAACCGGTGTAATGTTTTGGGTGTACTTAAGTTTGCATGATGTCCTGTACAGAGGCCAGCGCATCAAAGTTCTACTACAACTTTGATAGATTTTTATCGCCAAAGTGTTCTAGGTTGCCTGTGAAAATTTGACAGCTTCTGGTAGCTTGATACTTTGGCGTCCGTAGTTAGTTCCCGCTAAACTCCTGCTCCATTATAATACTGAAACTCGGAATTGTCACGTCTACATTCTGCCACATTAGACATTATTGACAGCTACAGTTAGTTTATAATCTGACATGGTGTTGCGTACTTTTCAATATTATGTAGAATTATTTATTAATCGACATCTTTGACATTGATGACAGTGATGGATGGGTGATGTTGATGATAGCATCTTTAGAATAGGATTTTTAGATGTTTGTTTTGTTTCCATCAGATAGATTTCCAAAAAATACTGGACATATATTTTTTTTCTTTTTTCACGTAAACAAAAGATGAAGACGATACAGTGCTTCGGAAAGTCGTAAAAACGTCGTGTGACGTCAGATATTAGTACGTTATTTACCCAGAAAGCTCATGATCTTTGACACGTTTTATTTTCGTATTTTTTTATTAATTTGATAAAACAAAAAACTCGTATGCAATATTTTTCGATAATCTAACAGACGGACAAATTAGATTTTTTGGTGAAATACTATATTGATTTAATAAATGAGCTTCATGGAATTGACAAGGATGGCTGGTGTAGGAGGCAATGTACCTACATACTCGTATTTATTTAAAGGCTTTGACAGGCTTACAGCTAAACACAATAGTGTTAAATAACAGAACGACATAATAACATATACGGAGGAAGTTTCGGAGAGGTAAGTTATTCAGGCATCGCTTAAATGATTATCACAACGAGCATGAGGCTAAGTAGGTACAAAACATACAAGAACCCAGCAATTAAAACCATTCCTTAAACTTGCTTACGGCTTTGCTTACCATTCATTCATTATCATCCGCTGCCTGCATCAGATATTCGGTGCGCGAAGCTATTAGCACTAATCGGATATGGCTGCTACTTGAGCTTGCAAATTGTTAATAGGCTATATCGGAGCAATTTTAGACAGGTACGCGCTATCTCCGTCTTGAGCTAGAGGCAATCGATCGGAGTAATTGCTTGGGATAATTAGTTGATATATTTCAAATACTTAGTTACTCTGTGATTATGTACCGTCAGAAAATTAATTGTAAAGCGAATAACATAAGACAATTTGCCGTGTCACCGCATGTCATACATATGGCAAAGAGTGACGTTTGTTATATTAATATGAATAATTATAGTCTGTTAATTAATATCAGAAACGTCATATTAGACAATTCAAGTTAATTAATTTTCCCACTGCATACCACTTACTTCCAAACTTCTTCGTGTGTCTTTCCTCTGTTGAGTGTTTCTTCTTCGACTGAGAAATTCCAATGTGGAAACAATATAATTATGTCAGTCTGAGAATCATACTTACGACCCAATCGGTCAGCGGTCACGCTTACGACCACAAGTAAAGGGCCATGAATAACCAAATAACCTTGCACTGTATGGTGGACGGGACAAAACACAAGGTCAAAATGTCTGACTGGTAAAAATGAACAGCTATTCCATACCTTTTGACCGCATATGGTAATGCAGTTTTGTAGTAGGTAAATAGCTTTTTTTGTTTAATAAGAGACACAATTTACGAGTAAATGTGTGGTTCCCGTTTTATTATGGGTGTCTCTTCCACCTTTAGAAATGCCATTACAGTAAAGTACCTAATGAAACATAGAAGCTAAACAAAATAAAATGGTGTTCGGCATTATGTGAGTGGCATCAGCCTGTCGCGTACTACGACCACTCCACAATTCTCCACATGTCACTAACAAATGAAATGTGAATAATGGACTGCGAAACGCCGTACGAATTGGAAATAGCAACCAAACACAGCTTACAGAATTTGAAACTGTTGTTTTCACACGGCGCTTAGGAATTTTGTTATTTTACGTGTTGTCTTTTCCATTTTCGCATTTTTTTTTCGCCTCAGTTTTAATTTAAGTGACTCGGGCGTGAAAGGAATTGTTCCGTAACCGTTTCTAATAAATGGTGGAGAAAAGAGGCTTTTTATGTTATTTGGATGTCCAAAAAGGGTAGGCAAATTAGTTGTGTTCAAGGTTGTGTTACTTATGTACACGATTACATTCAGAGTGTTTGAGGCCCAAACAAAGACTGAAGTTTACTTTTGCCACGTCTATAGCCAACGTCCATACTACGTTGAATACACCGTTTTTCGTCCGATCACCGAAGTTAAGCAACATCGGGCGCGGTCAGTACTTGGATGGGTGACCGCCTGGGAACACCGCGTGACGGGCTTTTTACCGTTTTATTTTTTACGTTTTATTTATTTATTGCCCACAAAGAAAAAAACTTTTAACCTTCTACCAGTCTACCTAACGCTTTCGGGATTAAAAGCGTCATGTTATGTTATACCCACAAAGAATTAGGCTAGATTACAATTTCTGAAAAACTACATAAATTCAATAGTAGAAACATTCTGGGTGGTTATTTGGCTTTATTCAGAATCTTTAATAACTGCGCTACGTAACGAACGTAATTTACAATTCTAGTATTGTTTCATAATAACAGAGCGCAACGCGTAAATTGAAGGTTTTATTCGAAAATAAATATGTAAGTAGGTATGCATAATACCAGTGGGTTTTAGATTATAACTTTGTGGTTCTGTAATGGATATAAATTAGTTTTTATAAGTTATAGACCTGTAAAAGCGTAGTTATTTTCGCAGCATAACGCGATTAATATACATTTTTTTTTATTAGAGCCCATGTTTTCAGTTCTACAGATTAGCTATTTATAATGCGGGGTTGGAAAATAATGTATAAAGTTTTGTTCGCAGTTTTTCTTTTTCTACAGCGTAGTTTCAAAGCAAGCAGTATCATTAAGCCTGTTAAACCTCAAAGCAAGTTTTTACACGTTTCTTTTCTTTTACACAAATTGTAACTGCATGTTTTTGTTTTTTTTTTTTACATAAGGGAAATAGAGAAAAACTTTTGTTTTTAACGGATTTCCTAAAAAGGAGGTTACATATTCCACCATCATCTGTCTTTTTGTTTAGTTAACTTGCTTGAATAGTAGATTTTGATTTAAGTGAGGAAGCTGTTATTGCAACCGAGGTAGAATTCACACCCGAGCAGCGGTTGAAAGTATTATGTAGTCGAGACCTGTAGTAATAGACCACCAGGACCAGGAGTATCGTTTTTCACGACGTTTTCCAATACACAATCGAAGAAATAAATAATAGAACGAAAATGATTTTGTCATGAATTATGAAACTATGATTTAATTTGCTTTTTTGCTTTGCTTCGCGCAGGTTGAAGGTGAAGAAGCGGTATGAAGCTGCTAAACAGCCTACTATCAAAAATAGAATAGGAATTTAAATAATTTTGAATTTAGAACACAATTAATGCCTGTGGAAACTATACTTACTAAATAAACGACGTCCTAATTTGTTCAATTTGACCAAGAACCAGTGTATTTACCGTAAAATAGACGGTGGGGAATAACGATCCAATTATCATTCGGTGTAATCGGCTTTAAACAATACCACCATATTTATTCATGTTTATTTTTAAGTTCAATGTCATCAAAAATAATTACCACTGTTATTAACTTTATTGAAGTTTTATTTAATAGTTTTCCTACCAACAGCAAACACCAAAAACTCATAAAAAAAATTAATAAATAACGCCCGCAAAAACCACCATGTAAGCTTATCATTCAAAATCATCTGCATAAGTTTGAAATACTAGATACAGGAGGTAGCCAAAGAAATAAATGGAAAAAAACTGTCAATAGCGTTCGAAACAAAAGACAGGCGTTTGTTTTCGGCATTCGCACAGTCATGAACCCATAGGCAACTCCCCAACAATCGAAGAAACCCTTACAATGTAACATTCGTGGGACTGCATTAGGCCCACGTTATGAGTCGGAAAATGCGACACTTACCGACAACGAGACTTTCTCCCTATTTATGACGTCACTTGATTTATTGCCAGCCTCCCCCGCGAGACGGTTGTTATTCTTTGTGAGGAGTCAATGACCTCTGTGACTCAGCATTCAACAGATATCTCAAAGTGGTAGCCAAAGCCTACTATTATCTTTTTCTAAAGCAGTAATTGTTTAATTAATTGAGTGTGTGTTTTAATAATTGAATAGCCGCTGCAGAAGGTGTTGAGCTCGTGGGATACGAATTGAATTAGCCCGTCAGATAGATTTTTTTTAGATACAGTGCTTTGAAAACTCGTGTGGCGTCATTTTTTAAGACATTAGTATGACATTCTTTAGCGGTCAGTGACGCCACAATCCCCCACTCAAATCTTTGACGCGTTTTATCTTCGTAATTTTTTATTGATTTGATAAAACAAAAAATATGTAAGTATCCAATATTTTTCGATAATCTAACAGACGGACTAATTAGAATCATATTTTTTTTAAGTCGGTAAACATCCCTATTATATTTTTGAAAGATTTTTCCACATAATAGGAAAACCCAATAACTCTTTGCCCGCTGGGAATCGAACCTAGAACGTCATACATAGCACGTGCTTACAACCACTAGCTAGACCATTGACCCAGTCTAAAGAAGAACATAATATTAAAACAGTTTAGCATTTGAACGAATGCACTTGTCGGATAAAAAATTCAGTCTGTGATTTTGTGACCATCCAATACATTAAATTTTATATGGTTTTCAAATCAAATCAAATCATTTATTTTTGCTGAATACATATTGGATTTATTTCCAATTTGATATACGGTGCCGCAGTGGTGGCGGCCCAGACATACGAGCGGTAAGTCGTCGGTTCGAACCCAGACAGGCGTATTACTTTGTCTAATTTATGTCATTACCACTACTGTTGCTGTTACCCAGCTGTGGGAACATTGAAGACATCAGTAAGCTGCAACTTCAGTCAGAGTTTTAGCAATGTTTTAAGTGATTTTTGAATACACAAGATTCCTAAAACTTCAAGTTAACATAAGTCTGAAGACTTGGATAACGGCTTCCCACAATATATTTTCACCACAGAATGTGGTTGTACACACTCGTCGAGACACTCCTGAAGCAGGGTGAGTGCGAGATCTTTTTGCGTAGATTTGCTTGCCGTAGCTTGATGGGCTGGCGTCTGTAAATCAGAGCGCTCGTCTAACCTTGGTGTATTTAGGTTAGAGTGCGCTACAACACCTTAAAATCGACACGGTTCTGACGACACGGTTGGCGCAGTGGTTCAGGCAATGGACTGCTGCGCTGCGTGTCGCGGGTTCGATCCCCGTACGGAACCAATATTTGTATGGCCTACAGATAATTGTTCCGGGTCTGGGTATTTGTGTTAGTGAGTTTTAATGTTTGTGAACGCACCCACGATACAGGAGTAGTTCCTAGTGTGGGGCAACGTTTAAAAAAAAAAAAAACGGTGGGTAAGGTGAGAGACCCCTAATTATAAGACGTCATCGGACGATGTCGGTCAGAACAGCAAGAATTCTTTAATTGCCTTTTAGGTAGACTCTTGGATTACGAATGCATGGGTTGCTGGCTTTATTTCCTATCTCCCAACCTACCGCAGCACCAATAAACTTTTCCACAAAACTTGTACTATTTCTTCACAAAGAATCTCTATATATCCTTGTCTATTCGAATACCCAAAACCTAGAGACCCATTTCGCAAAGTTAGGCATTTCGATCAAATTTCACAACCATTTATCATGTTCACACCGTGCACTGAATGCTATCATCCCATAATTTCATGCATGATCACCGTACCATATTGGTATATTTAGAATTTTGTTATAATATTCGTGTACCTTAACGATAGGATGTTCGGCTCAGGTTGGTAGAGTGTGAGTAATCCGTCGGGACGGGCGGGGAGCTTGGGGGTCTCGGGGGGGTGTTGGGGGTCCTGCTACCCTCGCTGTGTCTGTCGTATGCTGTCATGGAGACTGTGGCTAGCTAGGGCATGTTACTTTTTTCTTGTTGGACACATTTGTGTGTCATGTGAAGATAGGGTCGTTGTTTTTGAAAATAATGTGAAGAACAGTTATATAAAAAAAGTTAGATGTAATAAGTTGATGACCTGATTGACCCCAATGCTCCAAATCCTTTCTTAATTGGCACGGGGAAAATCAGAAGGTTTGCAAACAACAAAGTAAGAGTTTTAATAACTAGGTATATCTAAGTATATAAATTGATAAATATTGTACTGGCAAATATAATCTGTTTTCATTATTTTCTTGTTTATTTCTTTTTACAGGTGGCCTATTAATATACGGTACCCACAGAAAACATTATTTTTAATATGTTGACTGTGTAAACCTAATCATATACTCGTTATCAGTAAACAAAATATAAAAACCCGTACACAAAGGAATGACTATTATTAAAATTAATTAACGATTTTAATTTCTTTGCTGCCCAACTTTGCATAAGGCGTGCAGTCTCTGGGATTGAGATAGGCTAAGCCAAAGGTTATCAAGGTTTAAAAAATAACTATGGGTATGTAACGCAAATTCCACGAATATTGTTAATTTGTTTATCAAAAATATTTTAATTATGATTCTATGTAAATTGTAGGTCGGAGAAAGACATGTTGGGTTTTTAGGTCGGACTGGCACGAGGTAATAATATTATTTTATCTGAAGTTGGTGCGTAAGGGGAGAGACATTCCTGCGGCTGCGGGATGTTGTAAGAGGTACCGCGGTCTCGACATATAGGGCTAAGAAGGGACATGGGTGGTTTTTAGTCAGTAGAAGTCTGACACTCCCTTTCGCTCTGCCCAAGAGCGGGAGGGGTTATTTGATGATTTTCCACCCGCCAAAAAAAAAGGGTACAGACATTGTAGGATAGGTACTGAGTTTGTTAAATATATCATTAGTGTGTTTGCTAACAAGCCCTTAACAAGCTCGTAACGCTGCTCGCTCATAACTCGCCGAAATCAACACGGGAAGTTTTATTAGTTTCTTCTTTTCCGGTATTGTATTCCCTAAACTAACCTTTTGTTTCTGTAGGGTAGGAAATCATCAAATGACACTTTTGGGCAGAGTGGTAGAGAGTGTCGGAGTGACCGACTTCTACTGACTACAAACCAATAATGTTCCTTCTTAGCCCTTTGTGTCTAGACCGCGGTATCTCTTTCGAACAACCCGCAGCTTAGTGCCTAACCTGATGTCAGTTTTTAGGCCGCTCATGGACCTCTGACTTGGCTTTTTCTGGCAGGCTAGTTTCCTTACGATGTTTTCTTTCACCAGAGCACGTAATAATGATAATTAATTATACAATACGCTCATGAATCCGAAAAATCAGGAATTTGAACCTAAGGCACTCTTGGTCCAAGGTCCACCTTAAGGCCTAAAACCTACCCGTCGGGGCTGCGGGTTGCTTACAAGTTACCGCGGCCTCGACATATAGGGCTCAGAAGGAACATGGGTGGTTTTTAGTCAGTAGAAGTCTGACACTCCCTTTCGCTCTGCCCAAGAGCGGGTGGGGATATTTGATGATATTCCACCCACCAAAAAAAAAAAAAGGCTCGCTTGGGTTCGAAGTCGTGACCTATGACTTAGCAGTCCAACGGTCACACCGGCTCACACGACTAGGTTATCACTGCTAGTTTAATTATTAAAATGACTAACTTTCTCTATAATTATGCATCAACAATTCGACGGTCATTGTTAGCAGCTGACTTCCCTATTAAAATAAAACAAAACCACAGGGCCATAGTTTTTAATAGGTGAGCTAATATTTGGATAAAACCAACTTTAGTCTGAAACTCCGTATACCAGATACCTATCGACCGATGAGGTGCGCCCAACCTTTTGAAAAACAGCATAGGTATCAAATTTATTTGTTCTGTTAATCGACCTCGCAATATCAGTACGTGGGGCGTACTTTAATTCTATTTGTGCAGTCAAAACAAGGGTCAGTTCTGATCCCTTTTCAATTAATTTATCCGAGTAACCCGGGAGCGCTTTTTACTCTATTATTTGGGCAAATCGAAAATGCGAGTACGTTGTGGCTACTTGACGAAGTAACTGATACCATTGAGTTTGCTGTGAATTGTGTTTGACGGTTTTTTTTAATTACATTTTTTGTAATGTACGGCATTAATAAAAATGTTTTCTTGAATCGTTTTGGGTTTTCTAAATTACCTAACTGCTGCAAAAACAGTGTCTAGTCAGATTCGAGTTGGTGGACAGACTTTTTTTGAAAGAATTTTAAGTACAACAAAAAGTTTGGGAACTTCACCATGTTTAACTTAGGTGCTCGGGAATGATTATGACAATGATACTTAAAAAGAGAACATGCAAAAAGACAACTGAATATAGAATTAGTGACAAACTGCTTCACGAATTGTTTTCTTGTTATAAAATTTCAAACATAAAATAACAGCCTGGATTTAGTAAAAGGATTGTTGACGAAAAATCTTAGTAAGTAGGTGAAAGAGAAAGTTTGAAAAATTTCTACGTGATATTTAAGGTTCTTGGAATTGCAGATATTAGAATTATCTTGGACCAATTTTCAGTTATTTTTACTTTTAACGCTAAAAACGTATTTACAGGCAATTAAACAATAAACAATTTAAATATAAAAGTTATTACAGTTTGTATTCACCGCTGTAAAGCCTCTTTTGTAAAGATAACGATGCTGAAACTGTTATCACAATAGGAATGTTTCCTGACTAAACAAAATATGATTCTGTTTAGTGCGTCTGTAAGATTATCGAAAAATACTGGATACGTGTTTTTTGTTTCATCAAATTAATCAAAATTTAATAAGATAAAACGCGTCAAAGATCATGAGTGGGGGCTTTTGACGTCACTACGTCACAAAATGCAGTGCGATGTGACGTCACACGAGTTTTCGAAGCACTGTATCGTCTTCATTTTTTCTTTATGTAAAAAAAAACTATGTGTGCAATATTTTTTGGAAATCTATCTGACGGATATTTAGATTTTTTTAACTACCCTATTGAGTTTGTTTAAGTAATTGAGCCTTATAAAAATATTTCGATAAAGCCGCTTTACTAATACTTATAATAATATGATTTTATTGACGCAATAATTGTCGAGGTGAACTGAAGCGTGGCAATTCAAGGAGGAACAAGGGAGTTCCTATGATACTCATATGTGAGGGGTTATTGAGAAGTCGTATTAATTCATATATTTGTATTATTACACTCACATGTTTCGATCGTATTAAGTTTATTGCGATACTAAATTCAAGGGAAGTTGGAGATTACACTAATTTTGAAAAGTTTAAGTAAGAAAGGTTTATTAGATTGGTAACTGGTAAGTAGCTAACATAAGTACAGCTAGGGGTTTCTAATGTTGGGCCATTAAATTTCGATCACGTTAAACAGTGAATGTACCTTTGTATGTATGTATGTAACATTATAAAAAGGCAAAACTATGATAACTGAATGTGAAAAAAAAAAATTGAACGTACAAACCTGCAAATTAAATTTGTACACCAATTAACGATTTGACATAAACATCATGTATCAATCGATTAAAAAGTAATTGATTGCATTATGGTTCCGTAATAAACACAAATTAATATTTATCGGTAATTGATCACTCACTGAAAATTGCAATTTTCTTTCGTGCCGTTTCGTTTAAAAGAACTATGAAAGGATTTGGAAGGCCGGATTACTTTATATAAAAATAGCGTCCACTCATATTAATTACTACAAACAAGTTTTGTCTAAGACAAACTGTTCTATGGTGTCACGTTTTCGAGAAATTACCTGTCTAAGTTAGTTAGGTACCTATTCAAGTCCATTCACTGATATCATCTTCAGAACAATTACTTTAATTTGATTAGCCACTCATAAAACCTAAATATATCATTTGGTACCTGGGATCAACACAAACAAGTTTCTATCCGACTTTCCAAAAGAAGGAGGTTCTCAATTCGATTGGTATGTTTTTATATGTATCTACACCGATTACGCTGAGATTTATGATCCGATTTACGTGATTCTTGTTTGGTTTGATGCGGAATAGTTGCCATTTGGTCGCATAAAAATTTTACATAGTTTGGCGGAGTACTTTTCATTTAATGTTTTTTTTTTTAAATTTATGAACATTTTACGCTTATGTGTGTTCGCGAAGTTATTCGCAAACACGTATCACGTCGTTTATGAACCAATTTTGATTATTCTTTTTTTATTGGAAAGGACATATTTTAAGGGTGGTACCATGATATGGAACGCTATTCAAGTAAAAAAAAAAAACTAAACTTTTTTGCAAAAAAAAAACAACCGAGAAAAATAAACTTCAGAAGAAAAATCAGGATCTGAAGTCGGTGGCAAAGAAATTAAATCAAACAAACAAAATATGTCACCGAGTTCAGAAGCTGATATTTCTTGTGCAGTGTATTTTCTTCTTTTTGGTTTTTTGAAGTCGGTTGTTTTTTATATTAGACAAAATATTCTAAATGGTCACGTTGATGTGCTATCAGCACGGTTTGATTTAAGTAAATGGACTGTCAATAAGTGGAGTGAGGCCATTATAGCTGCTATCAATCGCTCTGTTCTTTTTAATAATTGCATTTTGCCATTTTGTATAACTTTCACCTGATTTCTCTAAAATTGCGCGACCGCGTGATAAAATACCCTCATTATAGATTACGTTATCAAATAAATTTAATGGTGCGTTAAAGGCAATTGACTGAATTGTGTGTAAAGTAAAAAACATCATCAATTTTCAAGTTCTTAATACCAAATTTATTTGTAAGATTAGTTAGAAACTTACGAAATCTTGAGAACTTTATAAGAAAACTAATTCAATTGCAAAACGTAGCTAGATTGGAAACTAATTAACTGTAATGTTGTGTGATCAAACTTCGAAGACTACCCAAGGCTGGTATAGATTTGCCGGATTGCCGCCGTGGGATCTGGAGGCGATAGTCCTCGCGCGCCTGCATCAATGGCGCGCGGAGGCGCTGCGCCGGGGGGTCACTCCGCTGCCGCGGCAAATTGCTGCGCGGCGGACAGACCTCCGGTGCGATCTCATGGCGGCATGGAGACAGCGACTGTCGCAACCCCGTGCAGGGCACGCCACGATAGTGGCGGTAAGTCCCCTCTTTGAGGAGTGGCTTGAGAGGCGCCACGGCGCCCTCACCTTCCGTCTGACGCAGGTCCTCACCGGACACGGTTGTTTCGGGAGGTACCTGCACCGAATCAGGCGGGAGGAAACGCCCGGATGCCACCATTGCGAGGATCGGCCGGAGGACACGGTGGAGCACACAGTGGAGGTGTGCCCCGCTTGGGCGGAGCCCCGCCGTGTTCTCGTAGCGGCGATCGGCGGCGGCGACCTCTCGCGCCCGGCCCTGGTGCAAGCCATGGTCCGGGGCGAGGAGGAATGGGACGCCGTCGCCTCCTTCTGCGAAGCAGTGATGCTGGAGAAGGAGGTGGCGGAACGCGAGAGGGAGAGAACCTCTCGTCCCAGCCGCCGCGGGAGGCGCTCCGGGCGTCGGGGGTCCCGCGATGACCTCCGGCCACCGTAGACGCGGGCCTGTGGACGGTGAGTGATGGGCTAACTCGCCGTCCGTCCGTCTCACGACGAAAACAGGCCGTGTCGACGGCGCGTTCGTGTTCCACGCGCGCCTCAAAGAGATGTCAGCAACATGGGAGGGGCCCGAAAGGGCCGACGCCTGTCGGGGCCGCGGGTAGTCCAACGGTTATCGCGGCCTCGACATAGAGGGCGAAGAAGGAACATGGGTGGTTTTTAGTCAGTAGAAGTCTGACACTCCCTTTCGCTCTGCCCAAGAGCGGGAGGGGTTATTCGATGATTTTACACCCACCAAAAAAAAAAAAAAAAAAAAAAAGGCTGGTATAGATAGTGTAGTCGTCAGAATAATGGAAAAATACAAATTATTCCATGCAAAAGGTCTTTTTTTCCAATAGAAACGCTCTAGCCTGTTTCAGCAAACCATTCTATACCTACTTTTATACTATACCTATACGGAGTGGAAGGATTATCGTCGTGAAAACGGTTACCTACCACGTATTCAGAACATCATTCTTAGTCGCCCCCCCCCCCCGAAAGTATTTCAAAAGAAAAATCCTACAAGAGTGCAATACCTACACGGTTAAAATGTAAGGAACAGTTGCTTTTTTAAAAACCGATGAATGTATTTATATGAAGAAACGTTTACATGGGTTTGGTTGAATGTTTGTTACTGTATCACAACAAAAATCATCAAGGCATCTTGATGAAACTACTACTTGGGACATAAATAAATTACTAGCGGACGTCACGTGGTTTCACCCGCGTAGTTCCGAATACAGGGATAAAAAGTAGCCTATGTCACCCGGGGATAGTTTAGCTTCACAACGGTGAAAGAATTTTCAAATCGGTCCAGTAGTTTCGGAGCCTATTCGTTACAAACAAACGAACAAATCTTTCCTCTTTATAATATTAGTGTAGATAGTCTGAAATACCACATAGGACCTTTTTTTCTCCTACCGCGAACGTCGCGGGCCACAGCTATAGTTCCAGAATAATTCACAAAAAATGTGTCAATACAGGTGACTCTTGGCGGATCTATATGACCAGCAGCACACGCCTTTCAACTAAATAATGATGACGATAACTTCAAACTCGGAAGTCAAATCGAACAATACATTATTGTCGGCAAAGCTCAAGCACCTTGAACCTGTTAGTATATTAGCGTTCTGCCGATTATACCCCGTCAAAAGCAACGGTAGTCACTGTTGCATGCAACTAACGCCATAGCAAAACAAATATTGTTAAAAAGTTACGGTGAGGCGTGAAATAGCGTGTGGCAGTGCCGTTATCTGGTAGCATTGTGCCTTCACTCAATATTATCAATGCATGTGTGTATTTGCGCCTGTTAGTGGAGAATCGGCACTGGCTGAGAATAAACGAATGCGGGATTGGGATGCGGCTTTTGATTTTGGATTACAATCATCATCATCATCATCATCATTCTCGTGTCCTTATGTTACTGGTGATCTCATTAGTCACTTCCCTAGCTATATCATCCTTCACAATATGGTCTTTCCATCGTTTATTTAGTTTTTAGGGTTCCGTAGTCAATATGGAACCCTTATAGTTTCGCTATGTCCGTACGTCCGTCCGCAATATATCTTAAAAACCCTTAGTACTAGAAAGCTGTAATTTGGCATGAATATACAAATTACTAACGCCGACAAAGTGCTATAGGTACTACATTATTGAAAAAAAAATGTCTGTATCCTCAGAACACATTAAATAATAATAATAATAATAATTTTATTTACACAGGCATTAAATCCCAAATTACACAAAAAAAAAGACACCACAAAATTACAAAATTACATTACAATAATACATTGCATTAAAATCATCAATAAACAACAAGCCATCAATAAACAAAGTCATCACCTTCGGTTGACACTCCGGTGAACTTCTAGCCAATACCTGCGGACCGGACTGTTCCAATCCTCACTAACAACCTTCAGCAGTTGATTGGTCGGTTGATTAAAGTGGGGATGATTTTTTTTCTGGCCAAGTCCATTGTGTGAGATGTCGTTGGATAGGTTTTTACAAAATACTGCGAATTTGCTCAAACAGTACTTCGATGACGAGATTCGTTTGTGAAATATTAAGCTTTAAAATGCAAATTTATGTTAGACTCAAGTGTGCCAACCTAAACAGTCATCACAGCTTAGTAGGAAACAAGTTTACGAGTAATAGTCGACCAACTTATTAAATGTAGTTGTATGAAATATTTTCTTATAAATAATGTATGGGAGCGTAAACTGTTTGTTCTAGTTTTACAATAAAAATCATCGTTCGGAGGCAGTGTGGTTAATCAGTTTAGTAAGTTTACATATTTTGATGGGCAACTGCGGAACCCTATATTGTGCGTGGTCCGACATGCACTTGGCCGGTTTTCTTTACTCTTATGTTATGTTGTCTATATACGTATCCACATTTTCCACACTACATTTCAATAAAATATATTCTTCTCTTACATACCATTTTTTTTTTGGATGGTATGAAATCATCAAATGCCTCCCTCCCGCTCTGGGCAGAGCGGTGGGGGTTTCAAACTTCTACTGACTAAAAACCGAACATGTTCCTTCTTAGACCTTTATGTCGAGGCCGCGGTATCTCTTTCAAACCTTAATTATCCACTGCCGGAAAATACTATGAGAGGTAAGGGACTGTAATCCACCACGCGGGTCCAATGTTTGTAGATATTACATGACTTCCAATTGATTCTAGGTCATGCCGGTTTCCTCATGATGTTTTCCTTCACCGTTTTGAAAGCAGTGGTGATGAAATAAATTACACAAAGCATTGTGCATGCCTGATGGGTTCAAACTCACGACCCGTAAGACGGGTTGTTGCCGCCTCGGAAGGATATCGGTAATTTAATAGTGTCTGTTAAAGTCTTTACTGTTTTATGTGGTTATATACAGTTTACCGTGCCACCGCCGCCGCCGCCGTCAGCTTGTGGCTTGCGTCACCCTTCAAGAAATCTGAGTTTAGCGGGACAAATACGAGTATGTAGTTGATGAGAATATGAGGTAGTCTTCCTTTCATGGCATGGCTGTTCAATATTATGCTTTTGTCAAATTGTTTGAATGGTCCACGAAGGACGATAATGAAAATAGTTTTTAAAACTTTCCCACTCCTGAAATGAATAAAAGTACCTAGTAGAAAGTACTAACAATATCGATATCGAGTGGTCTTCATTGATTTATAACACCTTTATTAGTCCAGAACTTGTTTCTGTATCAACGCTTTAATCCCCTTGAAACCAAACCCAGTAATGGGTTTTCCAAAGAGTACTAAAAGTCTTGTCAGATCCGTTACGCCCCTAGGTAACCTAAACACCTACATTCTGAATCCTGGTACCTTCACAAATCCGAGAATTTAAGGTCGAATGTGCTAGTCAGGCAGTGTGGCACTTTGGTATGTTAGCTTGGCTACCGCAAGATGGCTATACTTTCTGCATTATTTACCTTCCACACATTCTAATCTGGCCTGACGTTTCTGTAATAAGTTAATAACTTGCGGTGTGAACTGCTAGGTGCAAGAGACGTGTTAGCAAAACGAAATAGTAAAGAGGTCGGTAAGATTATGTCATTAGTATTTTTTTTTACTAGAAACATTGATGTTTCCTTCTAATATTTTGTGCATTCATGCTCAACGCGTTTTCATATATTTTGCAAGCAAGATGATGATTATTTATAATTGTATTTTACAGAAATATTTGAATTTGACATTTTTCAATATTAATTAATTGCAATACATAATTTTTGTCTTAATTTGTAACTTTCTTTTATATAAATTCCTAACAAATTTGCGTGCCAATTTCCAGGCAGAATGTAAGTGTCAGTGTAATTTTTCTACTTCACTTGTATTTTAATGTAAAATACATTCATTGGTAATAAATAATTTTATTTGATGATCATGTGATGCATCTCTAGCCGATTCTGACACAGCGACTGCATTCGATGGCTTTCTTACTTTTCAAACATATGCAACCATGAGTGAATATTCTTCAAAATTCTCTAATATATAAGAAACTGTACCTATGTCTTGGGTTCAGGTTTACCAACGAGATCGTAATTTGTTTTTGTTTTCTATTTTCCCTCATGTTCAAGGCCACAATGACAATGTCTACACAACATGTCATTCTTCGCGAAAAATGCCCATTTCTATTCACAAGGCGGATGAAATATCATTTTCCGTATAATCAAACCGTCGGATTACAAAAGCGGTACCTATCTATGTCTCAAGGTTCGTGATTCGTGACTGGCTGGTACCGTGGTACCGGTACGGTCAAGAACACCAATACTAAGCAACTAAGTATTGAAAAAAAAAATTCCAACTGTATTGACTGCATTTCAAGTTACTTAGAGAAATAAAGAAAACAAACGTATTTCCAACTCTCCTCTCGCAGGTCTGCTGGAAGAAATTTCTTTAGAAATAAGCAGTAGGTACCTTTGTGCTCTTCTATTTTTTATATATTTTCCTTTTTTAGTATTTTGTGTGTACATAAATAAATAAATAAAAAAAATGGATGCTAAACATACAACGCCTACCGATTATTTATAAATACAAAATACCGGAACAGATAATAAAGTTAACAGCTTGCACGTCTTGAATGCATCAAGCAGGGTAGCACTCAGCATGAACATTGAACAACCTTTTTTTTTTTTTTTTGGTGGGTGTAAAATCATCGAATAACCCCTCCCGCTCTTGGGCAGAGCGAAAGGGAGTGTCAGACTTCTACTGACTAAAAACCACCCATGTTCCTTCTTCGCCCTCTATGTCGAGGCTGCGATAACCGTTGGACTACCCGCGGCCCCGACAGGCGTCGGCCCTTTCGGGCCCCTCCCATGTTGCTGACATCTCTTTGAGGCGCGCGTGGAACACGAACGCGCCGTCGACACGGCCTGTTTTCGTCGTGAGACGGACGGACGGCAAGTTAGCCCATCACTCACCATCCACAGGCCCGCGTCTACGGTGGCCGGAGGTCATCGCGGGACCCCCGACGCCCGGAGCGCCTCCCGCGGCGGCTGGGACGAGAGGTTCTCTCCCTCTCACGTTCCGCCACCTCCTTCGCCAGCATCACTGCTTCGCAGAAGGAGGCGACGGCGTCCCATTCCTCCTCGCCCCGGACCATGGCTTGCACCAGGGCCGGGCGCGAGAGGTCGCCGCCGCCGATCGCCGCTACGAGAACACGGCGGGGCTCCGCCCAAGCGGGGCACACCTCCACTGTGTGCTCCACCGTGTCCTCCGGCCGATCCTCACAATGGTGGCATCCGGGCGTTTCCTCCCGCCTGATTCGGTGCAGGTACCTCCCGAAACAACCGTGTCCGGTGAGGACCTGCGTCAGACAGAAGGTGAGGTCGCCGTGGCGCCTCTCAAGCCACTCCTCAAAGAGGGGACTTACCGCCACTATCGTGGCGTGCCCTGCACGGGGTTGCGACAGTCGCTGTCTCCATGTCGCCATGAGATCGCACCGGAGGTCTGTCCGCCGCGCAGCAATTTGCCGCGGCAGCGGAGTGACCCCCCGGCGCAGCGCCTCCGCGCGCCATTGATGCAGGCGCGCGAGGACTATCGCCTCCAGATCCCACGGCGGCAATCCGGCAAGGAGGTTCGCCGCTTCGCGGGAGATCGTGCGGTACCCCCGTACCATTCTTACGGCCATGACCTTCTGGGGCACGTTCAGGTAGTGGGCGGCCCGCTTCCTCAAAGCAGGCGCCCACACCGGCGCCCCGTAAAGGGCCATGGACCGCACGATCCCCGCGTAGAGCCTCCGGACATTGAACAACCTTAATTTGGAAATAGGTCTCACATGGGTATCTATCACGTTCCTACTCATGACGAACTGTGTGAAAGAAGATAAATTAATGGCTATAGAAAGGAGATGACTGACGAAATGACAAATTATAAAGAAGTACCTAAGCCTGAAAAAGAAATACTGCGCCGATCCCAAATAAATTGGAAAGAGACCAGGGGGTCTAAAATGGCAACTTTAGCAGATCATAATATGAATTGCGTTAAACAAACGTAAAATGGACCTTTCATAATAGTGACTGCGTCTGTGACCATTTTACGAATTTCAACGCAATTCATATTATTTTCCTAATATTTATGATCTATTTTCCTAAATGGTCACAGGCGCAGTTACTATTAGGTACCTATGAAATACCCTTTTACGCAATACATATTATGATCTGCTAAAGTGGCCATTTTAGACGCCCAGAAGTATGATGAGGTATCGGTTAAAATCACTTTTGAATTATGTTCGTGACTGTACCGAGTATTAGCACAGCCATCATGTATTATTCATAGCGCGCTTTGTAATCAGTCACAGGTGCCGATGTATCGACGCCATTGCGATTTTTTCGCGGCTAATTTTTTTTGGCTTTTTTTTTATTAGACGCACTCGGAATGGTAATTTTTTGGTCCTTTGGGAGTTGTGGGAAAAGGCGCTTCTACCAGGAAATCTGTGCCTACAGGGTAATGAATACATAAAAACGATTTACCTTTATTACTTTTATCTCACATATTCTTTTTATGCTAACTTTTGGCACCACTCGCTGAAAAATCCACAGCGCCTGTTTTATTTGGTGTTGCCTAGTGTTTTGTGAAAACTGGCATTACATTTTCCTTTGAGTCACCAATAAGATTCTTTTTCACCGCTAAGTTTGATTCAAGCCATTATCTATTGGCTATCAGATTCAGCCATGATTCTACTTCTCGTTATTCATGGGCTTAGCTGTTAATAGAGCCTATTGATCGTCACGATTGCACTACTACCAGCACTATCGAAATTTCTCAGCTTGTTAACAAAATTAAGTGGATTGTATTTCAAATAAACCATTGTTGAAAACAGTTAAGATTTCGATACAATTTACAAATAGGTACGAAGACAATAGCTAAGCCATTGACATTTTATTATAAAATATAATTTATATTCCAGCAATAGAATAAAAAGCGAATGAATGGAAATGAACTTGGCATGCAAGTATAATTTATTGTAATAAAAGTGCACTGATGCAGGGCCGCATTTCTTGGTTAATAACCTAATAAACTATGAGGAGCAACTAGTTTTGATCCTTGCATGTTCTGTCTCACGCTGTGAACACAACCGCGGTCCGCGGTGCGACGCTCTGTAGTTCTACGCACATCCGTCACAGCGGTGTGTCGCCCCCATCGCGGCAGTACTGCCTTGCGCTTGACGAGAGTGGACGTACGCTTCTCGCGCTCCGCACCTCAGTTCAACGCACGAAACAAGTTTCACAACTTAACTTCGGACAATTCTTCATATATTTAAATACTCATCACAATGGACTTGAGTGAACATCTAAAAAGTACTTTTCTCGATGTAATTTCTTGATTTTATTTAACTTTACTTGTGGAATTTGTAGATTTATTATCTAGATTGAAAGATACGGTTCGTAAAGGTGTAACACAAACGCGAGTGAAAATTGTTTATTGTTCTAAAAGACAATCCACTGGGGAGTTTGAATTTTCTGTTGTTTTTTATTGTTTACGAGGACGCAAACCCTTAGCGTGTTGAAAAGAGACAAGATGAGGTCCAAGCGTGCGAGAGTGACAGGTGTGGTGGCTTTAGCCGTTCTGTTGGCAACTATAACAGGTAAGTTCGTTAGCAACTACTAGCTTTATTCTTTGTTTTCATTGATTTAATAGTTTGTAGATTCTAATTCAGTTTAATTTTGACCAAGTTTAATCATATTTTCCGAGAAAATATTCGTAGTATTTGTACAAGAACTAAGTTTATCAAACTTGATAACAATTTTTTTTCTGATGTTGGCTCTGCACTGAAGTGTGTGTGAATCATTCAAACAAGTTTTGTTTGAGGTTATGTTTTGATAAAAATGACGGATTTTTTTTTATTTTACCTCGTCTTAAGAAAGTTCTAAACGAAGGAACAATGGAGAACTTAATATTAATGTTTCACGGTATTCAAGATTGATTAACGTCAAAGCCGCTACAATTAACTTTAACATTAAGTACTAGTTCGTTTCTTCTAAAGAAAACCGCACTAGAAATCTCAAGGTTTCTAATTAGAAATTAGTTTACAAAAATAAGTTAGAATTTCAAAAAGAAAACACTTTCAAGAAAACTTCCCTAAAACTTTAAAAGGTTACAAAAGATCCCAGCTCCGTAACTAAATGCAGAGCAAGAATTAACAAAAACTACCAATTAGCCATTGTGCAGTCTTTACTTGAGAAAAAGAACAGTAATCATTCACCTAGATCCAAAGCGAAAACAATTAGAAACTGCAGTGGATTGTCGAACGTGATGATTAGCGACAAGCCAAGGCCTAGTTGTGCAAAAACCGTTATACACTGAGCAGGTGGCTACTACGGAAGCCGACTTTCCAGGAATAATTGCGAATTATGCCACATTTGTTCAGTGCGTAACCAAGCGTTACTTTCTCGTTGAGCCGAATCAATCGATCGGAAATCTATATTCGGATGCCTGTATTGCTAACAGGACATTTCAGACGAGACCACTGAAATTGCGATACAGTTATTTCATCGATGCACCACGTCTGATTTTTTGGATTAATAATGTGTGTGTGTGTGTGTGGATTGAGCAGCGGTGGCCCAGTGGAGGCGGCCCCAATTTACGAACAGTAGGTCGTGGATTCGAACCCAGGCAGGTACTTTGTGTAATTTATTTCGTCACCGCTGCTCTAAAAACGGTTAAGGAAAACATCGTGAGGAAACCGGCATGTCTTGAACCAAAAAATCGAAGATATGTGGGATGTACCAATCCGCACTGGGCCAGCGTGGTAGATTATAGCCCACTCCCTCTTAAAGAGAGGAGGCCTGTGTCCCAGCAGTGGGAACATTAATAGGCTGTTGATGATGATTATATGTGTGTCGATTCGTTACTTGCTTCGGTGGGAAAACCAGCATGCCTGAAAGATATTTCTTGTAGGTATTTTAAGTCGTATCAGAAGCCCAAGGCCACCCATGGGATTCAAAAACTGACACCAGGTTAGGCACTAACCACACGATAAACAAGTAACATCGTTTGAAAGAATTGATACTGCTCAAGGTTTTGGGGCTTTTTTCCATTACATAAAATTGGCAGTAATTCTTTCCCTCCTCCACATATTCTTCAATCAATCTGGATAACTTGGCCTTGTGGTAAAACATTGGCCCCTCGTGTCTTGGGAGGGCGAACATTTTTTATTGTTTTACTGTTTTAGGGTAGACTCATATAGGTAATAACTGTGGTAACGGAATGTTGCTGCATTACAGGTCTCTGAGAAAAGTTTGCAACACATTCTGTGTTTTGCTTTCAGACATAAATGATTCATGCTTTCCGAGTTTAAAAAAAAACTAAATCAGTTAGGTTCACTCTAAAGCAAAATGACACAGTTTTAATTTAAAAAATGTAGGACATATTAAAACATTCGCCATCAGAAAAAAAATGACGCCGTCCAAAAACCTATTCATTAATTAACGTAAAACGAATACCTTCACTTTAATTGGGACATTAATTCTGCAGACTCAGAGAGAGGATTAATCACGCGATAATTAACTTGAATTTTCAGCCTCGTATGGGTGGAAATGATATTTTGATTCAGTGATCAGTATCGGTGGCATTTTCCCCAGATCAATAACCTGGCATCACCTCACCGACCGTGAGAGCTTCCATTACTTATCTGCTGTAATGAGCATAAAGTTAGCAAACTATAGTCCGAGGGTATTGCCTGGAATTGCATTTCAGATAAACCAGTATCAAGTAGCCATTATAGAGAGGCTGTTATCCCCAAGATTATTAACGAGAATAATATAGTGGGCGAGAATTTGTTCCATATAGGCTTAAGTAACTATTGAAACTATTATCTCCTTATCTACACATGCGATACAATTCATACAAATTCTAAGCATCTGCCGTGTCATTAACCTTAGTCATTTAAGCCTGTTAATGCAGCGAGACCGCTGTAATGGCATGTTGACGGCACTTTCCACGGTCATGACCGTTCGTGATTATGACTAGCAATAAGATGCAGAGATATTACTTTATATTTCAGTTAGTATGAAAATAACGACTCGTTAGTCTTAAGGGACGCAGCTGGAGATTATGGGGTCCTGAATTTGTAAGAAGAGCTTCGTTTTAGGAAAATCGAGTTGGAAACGTGCCCAGTTAAGGATAGGAAGTTAGCTCCCAATCACATAAAATCTAATGTCATCACAGGCCAACCTGATCCTGCAAAAACGTAGAACTTATGGTTATCGAATTTAATATGAAAAATCTGCTTAAGTAAAACAATTACTAACCGAAACGACTGGAATAATACTCATCCCATTTCCCCGTCAGAATATCCGTCTCAATATTTCTGTCAATGCAAGCATTTATTGGAAGAAGTTCATTACTTCCTTGGAATATTTTAGTAGTGCATTCTGGAGCCAATATGAATTTAGCTCTTAGGATTAGATTATATCGACTACCGGAGCTTCCTGGACACGAATAGCAACTTGGGATCTAATGCGTTTCTGATTGTGCAACACTGTGACTGTTGCACTATTTAGGGATAATACAATTTCAACCACATCTTTATCTACTCTTATACTAACTAAACTCATGTCTGCTACATGTAACTGCATTCAGAAAAATTGTCACGTATGCTAAGACAATTTTCACATCAACATACGTGTTACTAAATGAAGTAATTTTATATCTAACTGTACGGACGCGTGATGTGGGTCATCTCAATGAATCATATGAACTCAAGACTAACACGTTAAATTGCCTCACGTTACGTGACATCGTAATCTTGTACTAACGAAGATCAGATAGTTTCTTAGAACGTTAGAAGGTGTCACATAACAGGTAACTTTATTACTTTTCCGTTTATTGTGAGAAGTAAAGTGGTTTAGCAAATTGAACTGAAATTGCTTTCGACACTTTCATAGTGAGGAAATTTATTACTTCTGGTACTGAAGAAAATGGAGACACCAACAGAGGAACTAACACAGATTTAATAATCAATTTCTATTTTGAAGATAATATCAGAGAAACTATTGCAAATACAGGCGCATCAGAATTTCCGTCCGTGCACAAGACCGTTGAATTACAATTCATGTTCGATCAAGAGTACACAAGCTGGTCATTAAGTAAACAATACACGTTTATGCTCCAACCGGCCAGCACGTTACTGGGCTATGTCATCAATTGATAAGCCCTATCTAATCTAGTACAGGTGCTTCCCTATCGGGGACGCATTCGACGTAAACTCTTCCAGATAAGGACTCGACGAAATTCTATGCAAAAACAGGCGCTTGAATTGCGCCAGTGTTTTTGTTGACACCTTGTATTGTGAGGCTAATCTTGACGCTATTGTGAATCTTATCTTAAAGGAAATATGTTTAAGGAGAACTTGGGATACTCGTATATTACACGGAACCAGATATGAACTTCTCAGGTAGGCAGCTAAGGATGACAATGAGATCTTAAACAAAATGGCACCAGATGATAAAGTTTGCTTGTTATACAAACATCTTCAAATTGAGTCGTCATTCATAACACCCACCTTAAATGTCAAGGTAAGCAAAGAAACACAACAAAGCGGAAGAATAGCAGTAATTTTAAACTTTAAATGATTGTCATTAGAACTGATTATTATGACCAAACTTTTTACTTCAAAAAACAAAGAAGTTCAAGGTTAATATGATAGCATTAGTGTCATTGTATCAACTTTCTATATTACATAAAGCTGACAAGGTTATTTTTAAACTTAACGTTTTGGAACGCTCGTATTACATTAGGCGCCAGGCCATATCCTCTGAATATAATTTTTTTTTTATATAATGGAAGTTACGGAGCTTTACTTTTATACAATCATTTTTTGTGGGCGCTTGACTCTAATAAAGAAAGCGTATTTAAAAAAAAATGTATCGCTGACGGCTGAATGAGTGATAGTGGTCGCCGTGTACCTGTTCCAATTTTTTTACAGTATTTTTTTCTGAACAGTTTTAGCCCGCAATTTATTGTCTAGGCCAACAATTTACTATCTTCTTTCTTTCTATTTTCCAGGATATGTGTTTCCGTTTCCCTAAGCATCTCGTCGGTATCGCTTTCGTGTGGTCGTTGAGTTGATAAAACCGGTAGTCCGGACCGGTTCGGCGACGGGATGTCGGGCCTGACGATTTTCGCAACATTACCTTACGCAGGAATGTCGTATGAAATGTTTTTGTCCACTGCAGCCTATTTGGTATTGTAAAAGAGGATTTTTTGGGATTGCAGGAACTTGCTAGTTTCTGAATAAGGCTCGAGTATCGAGGAAACGGTGGTTAAGATATCTTTTGTGTCACTTTATGTTGAACCAAAAATGTTTTAGGTTGTATCTTGGTAGCGTCATCTGTTGCTTAAAAACAGCGGTAACTTTAAAGTCTGTAACTATGACTGTGTAATAACTTCACGTTTTATAATAACTATTCTACTTTCCTAACGATGCAGGTATTTTATTTTATTTAACACAATGGTTACTTACGAGTAATCTTCCGATAACATTCTTGATAGTAATTAATTGAAGGTCTAAGGTAAAATAAGATTGTTATAGCAATCAGTCGTTTTCTTCATTATTCTTTATTCAAAGAGATATGGAATATGTGGGTGTGGTAATGTTGGAGTAACCAACGTATTTTTATCATATCATCTTTTTATAGATTCCATAATGGACTTTAGAACGAGGAATCAGAGCTGTTGTAAATATTTCTACTATTTTAAATATATGGTATAATGACGTGGTTCTAATGTTCAAGTTAAAAAACCCCATCCTAAACACAATGCTTTCAAATAAAACCATACACATGGACAGAATCGTCACAGACCGTTACAAACTTACTGTTACGAAAACCTGGACAATTAGTTCTGCCTTTGCTTAAAACATTTTTAATTCGTTGTACTTGCATCATCATAACACGGACGAAAAAGGTAAGCATCTACCAGCTCAATTGTGAAGAGTAAAAGTGATGCTTTCTAATTCGTCAATGTTCGCCAAGGTTCAGAGGTCCACCATGAAAGTTGAGGGTAACAGAACTATTCGATTCATTTGTCATTCAATTGCGGTTTTTATCCCGAGGTTGCGATAGGTCGTGTTGAAAATAACTCAGTGTACATCGAACTAAAACTGAAATCGTGTAACGTATCTACCAGCCATCGCCATGGTTACTGTTGTCTTTTTTGTTATAGCTGGCGTTTCATGGTAGACCGATTTCCCTTTGTGGAGATCGGAGGTGTGACCAATTTTGATGTCATAATTTTAGATTTCTTTCTAAGAATATCATTGGTTCATGGTTTGAAGAGTTTTAATTGATGCTCTCGTTTTAAGATCTTTCTAACGTTCAGGCGCCACGGAAGCACGAGCGATTTGTTTTAACGTGTATTTATTTCCTATGAAAATTATACTTTTGATTGCTCAATTTGTACTAATCAAACTACATTTGGGAAATAAGTGAGCTCTTTTAATACTGCTATCAAAATAATTCAGCCATTTACGTCAGCAATAAGAGCTAGTTAGTAATAAAGATTTCAATAGCCTATTGAGTCGAACAATTTTCTACAAAAAAATGGCCAACTAATGCTTCTAAGAACTCAGAGAACTGATTGCTGCCAATAATTCGTTTGTGTCGCTAGGCCAACCATTAAGAGGTCGCCTGGGTTCATTGAGAACTTCGCAATGATCTACATTCTTGGGGAAATCATGTTTATTTCTATATCCCGCAATTTGTTTTAACTTTTTCAGTAATATAAAAAAACGTCTTCAACTTTAATTGGTATACAGTCATCCAAATTTTAAAAGATTTTAATATGCGATGTTAATTGTGTTTTTTTTGACAATCATGATATGCTTATAAAATTATAATATGGTCTCATGAGAGAAACACATAGGCGTATTGTTATTAAAAAAATATATAAATCCTGAAATTATACATTAGGAATGTCACACAGGATTAGCGTGAAAATATAAGTGAAAGATGTACTATTTCTATCATTTAGTTCATTCAAATACTAACGCAACATTGTTTCCGTAGTAATAATTGTTCTCGGTGTTTCAACGTTCCAAGAAGTGACTCGGGGTGTAAGCCAATAAGATGACTATAGTATAATTTTCCTGTGTACCTCTGACAATTTAGTGTAATCATTACAACTCTCCTGCTCTTATCCCAATTATTTGTGGTCGGCGCAGCACGTCTACTTCTTCCATAGTTCTCTATTACTTGTAATCAGCAGTCACCTTATTTTTAGGCATATCATTTTCGACATAGTCCATCTATCTGGTTCAAGATTCTAGGACGTGTCGAGCTTTTCACAATAATTTCCTTCCCTGATTTGAGAGAAGTGGTAATGATCTTATGGAATGCAATACTTTGTTCTACAGAGCAGCCGGTGTAAAGGGCCGTAAATACGTCTCAATACGTTTCTCTGTATATCATAGATACCTACATAAACTAATGCTCCTACAGGCCTCTTACTTAGACAAATGTATCCATCAACAGCTGACTAATACAAAGTACCAACACATAAAATATAACAGTTTCATTCAACCTAATTGATCCTTACGCTGACGGTATCAGTGAAATGCGTCGTAGTGGTCGTATCAATCATTCCACCAATAAGCGTGGGTACCTATTACTTATTAATGATTCACTGTATTGACGGATGTCCGCGATGTGTGAATGTGAATTAGAAGTGATCGTCGGATAATGCCGGATATATATAGTAAAAGATAAAGTTGTTAATTTGTTGTAGAAGATAGAAATGTGAATTTAATTGAGTGTGAAACAGGTGTAAATACACGATAACATACGGCATTAAAACTGGAATGGAATAAAGTTTATTTTTATCTAATCGCACAGAAGTAAAACTGGTACTGGGATTATACATAAATGAAGTTCGTTTAGTTTCTATCGCAACGCAATGGGACCCCTATTACATAAATATTTTTATAGTCAAGTAACTTTAGCCCATATATACTCGTAGACCACACCTTACAGACTAGCATACCAGTATAAATGATAAAGTACAATTTGTGTCCCTTGTCTTATCTTTGAACTGGATTTACCTTAAGTAACTAAGTAAGCAACCAAACAAGCAAAGTAGCCGCTGCAAGGTGTTCACATTTTAATGAAATGAAATTGTTTACATAACACAGGTGTTCAGTTTTAAAATGATGAAGCGTAGAAACAAATATTTAATCAATTAACTGAGGAGACGACACCAGATACAGAAGTTGTACACAGTAAACGCAACATGACTGTACAACAGTTTGAATTGTCATCATTACTTAACCAATTGTTTAGATAGTCGAACAGCGAATCATGTCACAAGCATAAATATGTCAAATACACTGTTATGACTTCGTAAATTGCTTGAAACGACCAGCACGGGCTTATAGGAATAAAACCTTATTGTTCAATTGGTCCGATTAGAGGTCTCAGAAAGTTAGCTAGTAGCTACCAGCAGTTGTACGCGTGCTTGGTCTACGTTTTAAACATGAAAGACAACGGGTTTCTGCGTTACAATGTAGCAAACAGAGTGTGTCGGGCTGACGGCCGGCCGGCAACCAACGTCCGTGGACCTTGACGGACTCACAGGGTTGCATACTTACTACACGTCATACAAGTTTTTCGTACGATGCCATTTAAACAGTCTCCTTCAAAGTTTTTGTTCATACGTCTCGTCGACAAAGTTTAAATCAGTTAGTACTTCGCAATTTTCGCACGATGGTTGCTGCAAGCGAGGTAGACCGTTAAAGATATTTAACGGTCTCGCTAGTGTAAGACCAGAAAGCGAAACGGCCAGACTGACTTAAGCTGGTTTCAATGTATTTTATGGATAAAATATTTAGAGTTTACGGTGAATTGATTTTGTTGAGACACTGTAATCTATTAGTAAAGATTTTTTGCGACGTAAATAAATATTTCATATTTTCTTCACATTGTAATGTTGGTCATTAATTCTGGTCAACTTAATGGTTATGTTGCAACGGAAACATAATTAAGGCTTAACAACCAATAAAAAGGCGAGAAAGATTTATGCATATTTTATTATGTTCGTACACATCACCAACAAATTGTTATTTATTAGTGACAAATTACGGCCATGTTGAATTGATGGTCCAATTAATGTAACTTGTAGTGAGAAAATCCCTGTACCTACTGGCCAATTAATTTGTTGAATTCATTGAATATATTTTTGCTGTTGTTTATTGGTTTTCATCGGTTCACTTTGATTGTTATTGTATTGTTAATTAAATTATTGGCAGTGGTATTCGAATTTGGTGGCAGTTTAATTAGTTTAAAATTACTAGTTTAAATTAAAAATACCTACTAATCAGGAATTCAAGTACGGATAGCACTTTAATCTAATTATATTACATTATTTGTCATAATAAAACAAAGGTTTAGATTGGAAGACACATATTCAGCAACCGCAAATTAACAGAAGTTTTGGAAATAATGGGACGGTTAAATACTACTAAAATAAACAAAGTTCAACTGCAATTACATTCACAAGCCAAAACGCAATACTACAAAGTGAATAAATGTGTTCCTGTCCGTAGACTCAACGGGTGACAAATGGTTTTATAGAAAATTGGACGCAACAATACTCGTAAATACTCGCGACAAAAATGTAGCTAGCTATTCTTTGTATAAGCATGAAAAATGGTATTTTTTATAACTTCCTTGAAACTTAACCTTCAAACTTAATTTTGAGGTTTTCAAATACTCATAATAATCACTCAAGCGGTTCTAATAGTAAAGTTACTAAGGACAGTATTTTCAGAACGTAACAGAATATCACCTTCTGTTGAAAAAAATAAAGAGTGCGAGTTCGTATTATGATTGCTATTGAAAATATAGGCCAATATCATTTGAATTCTCCTACAGAGTGCAAAATGTTTAAGGGGTCAAGGCACATCGTCGCAAATACGAATCGAAATACATTCGCGAAACTTCGCACGATGTTGTGATCTCGAAACAATACTTTGCTTCTACACTTTGAACTTTAAAGATTTGAATTAAAGTTCCAAGTTGCTTTGCCCCCGCGCGATCGTGCCTTGACCCTAACACTTCATAAGGGAATGTATAAAGTATGTGCAAATTATATATTATCACAAATTTAAACAAAAAGCTGTGTAGGTATTCGAGACATCTATCAATCGAATGTCACTTAAAAAAACCTTTAAAAACCAAGTGCACAGCAGGATATTGCGCTATTGTTTAATTAAGCTTACCATCTGCTTAAAACCATGGCACAAAAGAAAAAAAGAGCCCGTGACAAAAGGGCGCTCCAACCAAGGAGCAAGAGAAATGCAATCATTTGCATTTTATTTCCCACACACAGACACGAATTTCGTTCTCGTAACTGTTTCCCACCATTGTGGTTCCCGTATAATTGTACAATGTTAATGATTCCACGCGATCTTCGCTATCTACCTCCAATCTGTGCCTCGACTCGTGAACACTGGCCGTTATAAGTTTATAACTCACTTTACTTTTAAAACAATGTTCATGTATACGTATGTCTCAATTTTTCACACCTTGTTAGGGCGCCGTTTCGCATGTCTTTAATTACCATATTTCGTCAAGAATAAGACGTCTTCATGTAATATATTGGTACTAAAAATGAAAGTCTTGCATGCCAGTCTAATAAAGTGAGTAACGCTCCAGTTTTCGAAAGGTATTTATGACGTTTTCACTTGCACTTATGTGCCTTAATCACGTAAAGAATAACCATAGGAATGCCTTTATTTTTAAGTATTATTTCTGTTCCCAGCTTCTGTTAACTGTATAGAGGTTGTTACTTATTCATATGATATTGTCCACCCGTAAACCCAAAGGTAAAAGCCTCTTCAAGATCCGTAATAAAATCTTACGTACCGCAGAAAGGTCGCTTTATGAATGGAACGGTTTCCCGAGGTCATATCCCAGATGATCCTAAAAAGTAAGTACAAAACAAAGTAGAATGATTTATGAACTTCGTTGAAGGTACAAAAGCCATTCGTTCTTTAACTAAACGTTGAGAAGGCAGCGGTTAATAGACATGGCTTGTTTGCGGTGTTATGTCTTGATAACTTTGAAACAAGCAACTTGGAGTTGAAGAAGCCTCGAGACAGTTATAGTCGGTCATCATAACTTCTCCCTTGTCGCGTCCTTATGTAAATGGACTCTGGAACTAAGCCTGGAATAGCTGGAAATTTTGTTGCTTGAATTTAAAAAAAAATCCTTGAACATTAAGTATTTAGTGAAGAATCGTGCTTAGAAAAAGACAATCTAAAGAATTCATTGTTACTAAGTCAAGCAGCACTCGTGAATTGAATGATAACCGTAATTACGAACCCGATAGCACTATGGCTAAGATAAAAATAAGAGACAAGGATTCACAATCATTGACAATAACAACCTTTCGCGATGCAAAAGAAAGAAGCAACGATACATTATTTCACAACGTACAATCTGACGCATTCCCCGAGAATGCATTCCGATGAAACAATTCGCTCTCATTGATACACCAACTGAATTATTCAAGTACTTTCACATTATCTCTCTGTAATGATTCATTGGTATCTTTATGTGGTTATTTTGGATCATAAGTGGAGTGATAACCATGGCTAGAGTACCAATCGGAGGAACATTAACCGAACAGGAAGAGAGGGTCCGTTTAATGTTCGATATTAAACGCCTCTGCTATGATATGAGTGGCTAACGTCTTCATCTTGATAAGGAGTTTGGTTGTTTGGGCTCAATGAGGTCTTGCTTCCTTTGTAGTTTGTTTTGATTGATATTGGGATATTTTGTTTTGGTGATTTATTATTACTTTCTATTTAGGAACATTTCTTACTTAGACAGTGTTTCAGACACTGAAATCTTGTCCCCAGAACTCTAATTAAAGGACCAGATAAAAAGTGATTTCGCGTTGTTCAGAAGAGTCAACCTCTCTCGACTCTTTATGTCCAGGAAACATCCCAAACATAACTTCTCATTTTTATCAGTCGGAAATCCCGAAAAGGGACAGGAACAGGACCATAAAATTTCATGCAAATCTTATCTGAAGGAAAAAATCTAATTCAGCAACTGCTGTTGCTTTCCACATTACGCTTTATGAACCAAGCTATGCAAAAAGGATTCCACATTAGCCACGGTAGATGGAACTCAAAGGTTATGTAAGGAGACCGGTGAACAGGAAACCGGTACAAGGTCAGGGCAACCTTCTCCGTGAACGTTTTATTTAGCTGGTTTATTTACTAAACATATCAGAAAATTTATTTGCCTGAGTGAAATTGTAAAAGATGTGACACAACATGTTATTTTCCCACATTATGAATACGAACGTGACGTGGGATTTTGGTGGAGATGTCTACGTTTGTGGGCTTATTTATTTTATTTATTTCGCTCGGTTTAACCCTTAAATTATCTTCAATTTATTTTTAAATTAAGTGTCTATTTAGAACATATTTTTTTAATTATTTTCGTTTTCATTCATGGCTTTGTCTGTATAAAAATACTATTGTTGATCTAAACAAGATGCGTCAATATATCATTTAAAGGTGTAAGCTATCGCCAGCCTGTTACTTCCCATCTTCCTCACACCATAAGCGTTTACTATGATAAAAACACGAGCAACAAGTACTGATTTACATTTCTACTGTTTCCTAAATATGATACGCCATATAGGGTAAATGTAATAAAACAGGACATTATCTCGTAAGGAAACTAGGACTGGTAGACCACATTATTTTCATACCAAACTTATATGCCTTACATCGTGTGGTCAAGTGCTTAGGCATTTTATTAGCAGTTTCAGTGGTTTTGGTCGTCACCGAATGAATGCTACTTTGGCCGCATGCCAACTGATAGCCACTCGACCCGGCTTACCCTGATGCTTAATGCCAGGGTAATGACCCACCGTTTCCAGCAGGTTTCCAGAAGTTTCCTCGAGTAGACGTAGGTACTTATGTACTCTCTAAGTAGGTTACACTGAAAGGGTTATAACTTAGACGAGTCATTTGATGATGCGATAAAGTCGTAACACTTATTTATGAGTTGACTCGCTACAAATGGGACCGTTGAGTCTGGGTTGGATGGCCATTTATGTTGAAAGTAACTTCGTAACGCCTTCCTATATTTAATTTTGTAAGCACCATTATAAAGAAAACGATTATCTTTCGTATATTTTACTTTAAACGATGTAATTAGTGCAAAGCGGTTCTTTAAATCATAAAGATAAATCTTGATCAAAAACATCAGCGGGCCGAGCATAGAACCTTGTGTAAAAGAGTTTGAAACAAAATAGAATGACATATAGAAACCGCTTCCCTTTTCAATCAACTCAGAATTCGTTTTGTTAGCTAAAGGTAATTAGTCTTACAACAATAATGGTTAGTCGCGGTCGTGATAAGAGGGTTGTCAGCTTTCATAAATATTAATGGGGCCCACTTGTCTTTGTCTTGTATTAAAATTAATGTGTTCAATTGCTCGTAGCATAACTCGTTCACTGAGACCCCTTTCACGATGAAATTACATTTTTTCTTTGCAACCTAAAAAAAAGGCTCGTCATGCTGTTTTGGTTTGTTCCCTTGCATTTGATGATTATTTGTTCGTATAGATCTTTAAAGAATCATACCAACAAGAATTAGCAGAAGAATAAAGATGAAGTAAATGTTTAACCGACTTCCAAAAGGAGAAGAAAAAATAACTTAAACTGAATCAAACAAACAAAAGTCACCGACTTCTGGAGCTCAAGTAATTTTCACATTTTTGTGTTTTTGAAGTCAAATTAATTTTATGCAAATAAAAATCCGGAACGCAACTGCATATCTGTAAATAATCTTGTAGTGCAGGTGAATGATGTAAAAGAAGATACAATTAATATAAATAATGGAAACGCTTTGTTCAGAATATTCACATGACAAAAATTACTACCCGACTCACGCTGAAAATAATAGTCCATAAATCTAAATGAAATGCATTTGTATGAAAAACCGTATATCATCATTAAATATATTAACTACGCTGTTCACGCTTGAAATACGACTGTGAATGAAACAAATGCTCAAATTTTACAAATTAGCGCCATTTTGCATATTAGCGCGGAATGCACTCACTCACGGGTTTACATTTAACACAATATTCGAATTTATATTTTTTCACAAACAATAGTTACTGGTATTGTTTGCGAGGATGCTGCAGGAGATCCTTGCAGTTGGATTATGGTAATTTACCATTTTGTTTTAATACCATGACAATTGACATGTGCAGTCGACCACACGCCTTTGGTAACACTTTGATGTTGAGGATACCTAGCTTCTGGCTACCTTTAAACTACTGGTTTTTTGACCACTATCGTGTGTGTCGTTGACAAATACTACATCGATTATTAATTTTAAAAATCTGCTGTTCTCTACATTTCGTCCGTGTAGTTATTGCACTTTTGATGTTATTTTTCTATGACTTAGGATTGAATACCTGGTTCACGTTTTTGCACCGGTTTCCTTCCATCCTGTATATTGTGTAAATGTCTGTGAAACTGAAGATAAAGTCAAAGATGGCAAATATCCTAAAATAAACGAAGCAACATTAGAAACAGTACGACAAAAAACTTTTGTCGTTTTTTTATTGTAGATACCTAAGCATGAAAGTCAGTAATGTAACACAGATTCCTAGACCACCTTGAAAAAACCGGTGGCGCCACAAAAACTAGGCTTCAGCTTCATTCATTCAGTTTTTGCTGGTGAAGTAACGGCTGCCTGTAATCGTTGAGTAATTGCAAGAATATTGATCGTTTCTATTGCTAGAATTAAAACGGTACTTGGAGAGTTTCTATTTGTCCTTGGTCACTTCTACCTTTGATGGTTGTATTTGAGTCGTGTATTCAATATTGATCTTTATTTAATAAAGCATTGCTTACATTTTAAATTCCTGTTAGTTTTGTAGGAGGCCTATGTCCAGCAGTGGACGTCTTTCGGCTGAAATGATGATGATGATGATGAGTTTTGTATAGTCCCTATGTTATGTCTATCAAGCATCACTGGGCACGTCAGGTGGATTACAGTGTCAAATAGAGAGGACGGCTGTAATGAGTGATTATTAGGCTGTTGGCGTATGATGCAAGAAATCGTTATCGTATCGTCGTATTTTATAGGCCTATCTAACATGATCGGAATTTTATACAATTTCATAACTAACAATAACTTTCAATTATCGAAAGTGATGACTCAACAGTCATAACTGCTTCACAATAAATTCTTACAACCACTGATCAATGAACGCATAAAAAAACACTCGCTGCTGTTTTCAATTTATATTTTAGTACTTCACTCTAGTGAACCACAGCATCTAATAAAAACTTATTTACTCCATTAGTACTCATAAAATTTTATACGTTTTTAAGTAAAACTGAGTCGTGCTTAATGTGTCATCAACCGGTTGTTTACGGCGTTTCAACGAGACACCGCAATTAGGAACATCCTGGGGGAGGCAAGTTCCTGAAAGTTTAACAGTACTGCAAGATATGCTGGCTAAGCACCAATAAAAATGCCGAGTGGTAGACCAAATTTGACGGTGTAGTTGTTAACGATTGTTTACATAAAACTCAGTTTAAGTGTTCTTAGTAAAACAAGCTTTGTAATCAGTGTTCTGTTTGGAACATTTGTCTTATTTTAAGGAGTCTTTGAATGAGACTCATCTGCAGACAATTTAACTATCCAGCCGTTTTAAAACAGTCATTTCCTTAAATTCAGTTCGTCTTCATAGTCTTGAGTAAGTACAGTTTTAAATTACACTATCTGGGTTTTAAACGACGGAAATCTCTGTTCGGACGTGAAAGCTTTAAAACTTGTACTTAGTAGTTTTAATTTTGACGATAAACTTAGTACGTAATGCATACAATTTTATATTACTCTCAGGGTTTTCAAAAGGCAGGTAAGATGATGAGTTCTAAATATAATATTGCTATTTATAGGGCAAATTTCTTAGAACAGAGCTATTTACTCTATTTACGTCTACTCGAATACAGAAGAAATAAGGAAAAATATAATATACAAATCTAGTAAACGACCCACATTACAAGCCATGGGTGGCAAACCAAACAAAGCTTGATACCGTTTTCCTCCCCAAAACGGAAATGTACGTTACAGTAAAGTTCCAAGTAACATATCAAGTAAATACAAATTTTTATTTCCGTGTACATATTTATAAGTATGCAAGTAGCTACTTCAGACTTCCTTTCAAGAAAATTACACATCCGTTCATCAAAATCAGACCTATTCCGAACAATCACACTCGCGTGACTTTTCACACGTCGCAGTCGCGTTTATGTAGTGACTCAGACGTTAATAAGCGCCTGTCTGGGGCATTATTTGGGCAACTTTTATTGACGTTAACGCATAACGTATCCGGCAGGGACGCAGCCGACGCAGGACACAGTGACGTATCGCATTACTTCTGAATAAACAAAGGGGACAATTAGGGTTTCCAACTTCATGAAGGAAGTGGAACGTTGATTAAGGTTGGGTGATCGTTAGGTGCATTCAGCCGGCCGCGTTTATGATTGCTTGGTATTTGAATAGCAAATGGGTAGTATGAATGATGTCAGACATATCTGTCTGCGCTTTGAGTTGTCTTGTAAGATGTGCAAAGAAAGTTTTTGAAAGGATAGTTTTTGCTGATGAATATTATGCACTTATGATGGGATCATCTATTCAAAAATAAAGATAAGTAGAAAAAGTTGTATTATACCCGGGTCGGCTTTCACGAAAAAAATGTATGCACTCAAAGTATTTGCGAAATACGGATAATCCAACATATCTCGCATACGTAACGAATAAAAGAGTTTGCTATCCCATTTTTATCAGAAATTCGCGTAAAGGCTTTTATAACAATTTTGGAACCTAGCTGTGACGAATTTATGATTTAAACGAAACGAAATTTCGCAAATACGTTCAATATTGAATCAGTTTATTAAATCAGAATCGAAATGATAAAAGTAACTATTTGACGATTCTAACGAAGTGTCCTATGAAAGCCTAAAGTGACTAAATCAAGGAGATAACTTTTTTGGCGAAATTGTGTTACTCACTTCCTTGAGGCTAATCTTCTCGTTTTTTTTATAGAATCCTTGGCTATGTAGTTACTCAGGTGACTTCAGACAGTTGGTGAAATGATTTTTAAACATTTCTTTGTTTTATTAATCACAACATTTTTCTCTGATTCTGTGTTTTATATTATCAGAGTGAAATGTAAACAAATAGGATGCTTAAGGACTAATGTTTTTTCTCCCAGTCATTCTAAGCTCATCCCAGCTTATAAATTAACGGAGACATTCATAGCTAATTGGTTCAATTAAATATGCGACACGGCCGCATTCCGTGGCTTACCATGATTATCTAAACGACGCCATTTTATTATTTCAAACTGCAACTCCGATTGTCACTTGTTATGTAGAGCATAAATTATTCCAATTTGTCATTTGTTTTTTACTTTTTATTTGTTCCGTGCCAAAAACGAGGTGTTTAACCCTAACGGGTCGGTGTTTCAAATGCAAAAAAAAAGTTTACCACTAGTTACAAACAATAGCAGCTGAATTACTAGAGTTGCCATTAAAATGTTAATTTCCCGTTTTATTTTAATTTAAATGAGTGGGCCGCATCGTATTTTCAATCTTAGTCATGCGTGTATATAAATTACTGTATTACTAATACAATTATTATTTTTTAAATTATGCAATGTTAAATGTGTCATGGAAATCTACGCTCCATTAAACTTGTTTTTTTACTAAAGTTAGCAAGTTATCGAATGTCGCAAGAAGGGTTTAACGACGTCCGCTTGCCAACTGTCGTCTTTGCCCAAATTCGAGCAGTTTGCTTGCAATTATTAAAGCACGTAGCTTCGTGTCTACCTGAGGAAATAATGCCAAAACGTGTTCTCGGAATTTCTTTAAAAAAATCCCTCAAACGGGTATTATTAAACATTCTTTAGTTGGAATAGCTTTTTAAATTGCCGCTTATTTTTATAAAATATGAGGAAGAAGTAAATCGTGAAAAAGTCGCGTGATTGCAAACTGCGGTTTTCTAACAGATATTTGGCTTGATGTCAGACTTTGGTATGAGTAGGTCGGTTGTATGTTTATATGGAACTATGCTGTAGGTTTTTGCAGTCGTTATAGGTAGTCTGTGGCTAGGGCATGCAAAACCGGATTCGGTTCCATGTTTTTGAGAACCGGGTCTGGTAGGCAGTTAGAACCGGGGGAACCGGTTCCCCCGGTTCCGGCAAATAAATTTTTAAGTTTTTTTGGATTTGAATAAATTTGTAGAGAATTTGTCAGGGTAAGCAATTACCACTAGGAATATTAAATCAAATAGTTTACATTTGTCTAATCAATATATATTTGCAAGTTTTGTAACAAATCAGTCTTACAGTTTTGTAACAAATCAGTCTCAGTTACAATACTACGAGTAGTACTTTTCTTTATAATTATCTTATATTAGTAAAATCAAATATTTTTATTTAACACTTCAAAAACATTAATAAAATCTAAAAAATCAAACATATCCAACATAATACACGCAAGTTAAATAAACGAAAGAAAGTCGTTTATCGAAAATCTTCATTAGGTATTATATATTCAGTTACTATAAAAAAAGAAGGTTATTAAAGATAACAGTCCCACGACAGCCACAGCACAGCAACAGTTGTCTTTTAAAATCTTTTGTCCTGATAATAGGATCTTAAATAGCTAATAACGTCCAAACTCCGGTCGCTCAGTGAGCTGCGCAGGCGATTGCAAATATAACCTGCCGAGGAGAAAATTCGCTCAGGCTCTACGCTTGTCGGCGGTATAGCTTTTAAGTATTTATATGCAGTCGAAAGATTTGTGCCTCGACTACCACCATTTTCAAAAAGAGTCATTTCAATTTTAACTGTTCACATCGTCGTTTTTGGTCGGGGATTTTTTAAATTTCTTCGCTACCTTTCGGACTTTTGCTAATAAATCAAAATATTTGAAATTAGACAGCTCTCTTTGTGTTTCTTCCACAAACTGAACACCATCATCATCGTCGTCATTTTCGTCTGCATAGCACAATTAAATCGTCACTGGAATGTACAAATGCGTGCACGGTCCAGGAGGTTCGTGTGACGACTGACGAGTGACGTGTCGTGCGCGTGGGGTGTGCGGGGCGGGCGAGAGACGGACGGCCGGCTAGCGACGAGCGAGACACGTGTATGCGAGTCGCTTACACTTGTCTCGCTCGTCGCATTATGCGACGTTGCCAGCTTGTAAAAACGTGAATTACTAACGCGTATTTTGAATGGAAGAAATAATGCGAACAAATTTTTTTAAAGAACCGGGGAACCGGGTTTGCTCTTTCCGGATCCGGTTCTGTAGATACATTGAAAGAACCGGGTATACCCGGTTCTTTCAGAACCGGGTAGAACCGGGTGCATGCTCTATCTGTGGCCCTGGGTCTCAATTATCCAGTAGATATTTTCTGGGATGTGGAGATTAGAGAGGCAGTCACTACATGTAAAATACTGGTTTTTTATCTTCAAGCGGTAAGACTGAAAGCCGAACCTAAACCTACCATACTTGGTAAAAGGCTGGGCAGATTTTGATGCTTTAGTTTTTATGTAATGACATCTAACACCTAGATTACTGTTATTAGTTGTACATTTAGACAAGTCATGATTTTTGGAAAACCTGTTCTTTTCCTCCAATCAAGTTTTTTTTATTACAAAGACCTATTTTTAGAAGTAACCTAAAAGCTGAGGTTAAAATTAATTAAGGCTTACACACTTTTTATGACAATTGAAAAGATTTTGGAGTAGAAATCATTATTCATTTTTACTTTAAAGGTCTGAAATATTCGTCTGCTTGACAACATTAATTATGCAATGACTGTTGTTAAATTGTCAATTTGAAGAGCATTGCCCTTGTTAGTCATCTGCTTAGCCTTTTCTCAACTATGTTGGCGACGACGGCTTCCAGTCTAACTATGTAGCTAAATACCAGTATTTTACATGGAGCAACTGCCTATCTAACCTTCACAACCCAGTTAGTACTAGGATAATACGATCTTCCCTTGGTAAGACTGGTTGCCAGACTATCGGAATATTGACCACCTTTGTAACAAGTGTCAAAGATCTATAAATAACAGCCAGGACATGCTTTTCGGAGCACGGAGGAAACTCGGTATGCAATGGAGGGTCACCCATCCATAGACCAACCTAGGCATGCGCGGTTTAATCTGAAGATTGATCAAGGTGGCTGTTAGAAGCTACATATTATTGCTCTTGATAATGTGTGAAATAAATACCCTGCAGGAGTTAAATCTGCCAATTTCTCCACTTAAAAACAGGTACAAAGAAAATAAGTATAAATAATTCTTCTCCAGTATTTTTCTTTTATTTTTAGTTCGAAAATTATTTGCTTTTAGCGTTGTTTGAGGACGGCAGTGTGGTAATTATGTTTCCCAGTTGCTTTAACCCTCCACCTGCTGTCGGGGAAAAAATGTATTAGCTTTATTTGCTAACGGAAATTGTATCAGTTGGCAAGAAAGTATCTACGGATATACTATAAATAGAAGTTGCGAACAAGATTATGGATAACTTTTATATTTATGTAGAACGACTGATTTGGTATAAAAGTCGCACGTTATTAGTTAACTATCGCTTTTAAGAACCTACTTCTATTCTCTAGACTGCCTTGTTGGTCCAAGCGCAAGCGTGACTGCTGAACACGAGGTCTTTGATTCCATTCCCGGATCGGAAAAAGTGTTATTGGTGTTTTTCATCTGGAATTTATCAGTAGCAGGTTGATGGCAATAGGCTCGCTCCCTATTAGATAGGACTTAAAAATAACTGGTGATTTTTGGGTGAACTAGTGGGTACACCTCTGCTTACCTACTTCTAGTAAAGTTCTTCTGCTGTAAATTTGAACGTAGCGTTTTTTGACAATTTGTGTTTTGAATTCATCCCTCTTAACTAACTTCAAAATGTACCACAACACAATACGTGCATAGGTGTACAGTGTACAAGAAGCTAACATTTCTCCAGCTATGTAGCAACGACTTCGTACATTAACACTAGGTACATTTAACTTAACGTGTTTCTCTACGGCGTTCCTGGATCGATATTAATGGTGAAACTCAATTTATCCCAGCAAAAAGCGTCGGTAATAAATAACTCGGCATACCAAAGAAAATTCAGCCCTCTAAATAACCAACTCCGTTGGAATAAAACTTAAACTACGAACGCGAAGTAATTTACCGAGTAGTATACCTTACTTTCTTACTTATTTACTTCAATGAAAAGTCTCGCATAAATATCTGGAAACATAATTTTGTGAGTCGCAGTTCTGGAAGGAAGTATGCGACGTTTGTGTTTGTATTACGCTATTGTGTTATGTGATATACCTGTGCGGAGTTCGGGGCTGGTCGCGAGCGCGAATCGCGTGCTCGACTTTTTATAAAGTTCTCGTTCCGACTTATTTAACCTTTTGTGCGAGGTGACGCGGGGTAAGCACCTAGGGAGCAGCTCCCTTGTTGATTGAAGATACGCCATACAATTGCACAGTAATAGTTTCCTATTGTCGTTCTCCTGTTGTGACACATTTAGTCAAGTTCTTTAAATTGTTGTGACTTCGTACCCTGCCATTACATAATTATGCATTATGCATCTCAAATTCTCAGGAAATGAATTTCACTTGGGTGTCGAATTATATTTAGATTTGTGTGTATTTTGGATTGAGATTTACTAAAATGTGTCTTTAATTTTGTCATTGGAGACGAGCGCACAGCTGCATACAGTATTAATTGTGCTGTTAAAGCATTAACAATTTATAGTAGGTAGTGTAAATTTTTTCCTACTCCCACAGACATCTTTTACCGTTAAGTCAATTAATAACTTGAATAGACCCATTTAGAATCCTTAAAATATGCATCAGCTTCACGCCTATTTTGCTCTCAGCTACCCCACCGACCGCCAAATTGCATAACAAAGAAAAAAACAAAAGACGGCCCCAACAATGGCGTGCGTGGCGTATAGCGAGTCTCAGGAGCGATCGTCATTGTTCCATCTCTATGAAGGGACTCTGCAGGGAAGTCGAATTTCTGAGCCCGTCTGTAACTATTTTTCTCTTTCTAAGAGACTCGCATATTGCGGTTCATCGTAACAATTACACTGCGTGTCTAATAAGTGTGGGCGATGCGATGCGACGTCGTCGTGCGGTCACCAACCCCTGCAGCACGCTGAGCATCGACTGCGTCATTACAATGCCTCGTGTGTCCTCATAATAAATACCATCACTAAATACCTTGTTGCGTCACCGCTGTACCCATGTCCCAACAATTTACACCATGAATTATGTGCATCCATAGCGAGGGCCCTTTGTTTTGCTTCCTCGTATTCAATCCTCATTAATCCAGATTCAATCATACGCGCACGGATGAGCATTGAAATTTACTATTCTTCCACCCTACTCCGATTGAAACAACTACTGTCTCGAAGAATTACAGTGGTGGAACTGATAGGATTTCGAGTGCATCTTGAGATGTGGATCATTTTGTTTGTAATCGGAGATAGCATTGAGTTGCATCGGCTCACTGCAAATCCCGTTAAAGAAAGGCTTGATTGTGTCTCTTCTTGCGTACGAGTACTTAATTGCTTAATTAATTTTAACACGGTTACTCATGATTTATTTTTACTTTTGTTCAACAAGAATTTTATGTGAGAGAAACTGTTTTATTTCTACACAAAGGCTACATTTGAACACGTTAAGGTGGACTATGAAATGTACAGCTCTATATCCCCGCGGCCGTATTTCTATTTTAAGCTCAGGTATCTGGTAGAACCAGGCAATCTCAGCCACCTCCACTATGCTCGGCTTTAAATAAAATTAAAACCTTTATGAAATTCCTCGCGGCTTGCAACCTTTTTAAATAAATCTTATTGTAGGAACGTCTGACGGAATGTAGAGAGTCTGTGGCGAATTATTTTGGAGATGGAACGAGAATTGCATCTCTGGTGCTGCCATTATTGCTTCGACACCAGAAACTTTAAGCGTTTAAGCACAAAAAAAGGAATGCCACTTGACCGGGATCCTTTCCATATCGGTGGTCCATAATCGTGCTATTTCGAGATGTAAGAATGTGGAAAGATTTGTCGCATGTGATGGAATCCATGCTCGTGGGCTCGTGGGGGTCGTTCAACGACCGTGTCGACCTAAAAACTACCCGACAATGTGGTCGCGATGCGGAACCATTCAGATGAAGGATACGGTAGATTGTTTATTGCTTACGAACGTCTCGGCCGGGCGGGTGGCTCGAGACATCGCCGATTGGGCGACTCCTTTTTAGATCGGTGCGAAATTTTATTTATCGATTCCTTTCCCCTCTTGTATTTCTTTTGAAGGAAGAGCTTGCCATGCATTCATAAATTTTTCGTCATTGTTATCGTGAAAATTGTACGTTTCTTATTCACCCTTCAAAATACTGTTTCCCACCTGTCGAAACACAAAAAAACCTCTGAAACAACTTACAATAAAGCAATTTCGAATATTAACGAACTCTCTAATTTTTACAGGCATAATTAATTAAATTCTATAACAAACTTTTATTTTAAAACTCATCCGAACCTGAACATTTCACAAAGGAGGAGATTTAAACATTTCACGAAATGAATTCAAGTGCTCTTACTTTAGCTTTAAACGCTTCTTTTCAATGAGGTTGATTCTGAAGCGGGAGACGGCTGGCTGCGGTCCAAAGTGCTTTGTTTTTTATGGCCTCAGGATGCCCCTAGTAACATTGGAGACGAGCGATCCGGTCAAGTGTTTCGGACTTTTTGTTTGTCTGCGCTAAGATTTCTTTAAAACATGAAATCTCATAAATTTAAAGGAACATTTCTCTTAAGAACGTGCCGTGCCACGTGTACAGTGCTTTCGAAATCGATCGTTTGGTTTTTATTTTCTTTGTTTTTGTAAAACAGTGACCTGAAAATTGAATTGAAACAATGGAAACTTTAACGTAAAATAAATAGTAGTCAGTTATTGTAAGCGACTGTAGAAACTTTAAAAAGTTTGTAAGGAATTAGGTTAGATTTCATACCTTGAGCCGATTATTGTTATTATAAGTCTATATTGTCCCACTGCAGGACAAAGGCCTCCCTTCCCTCCTTCGAATTTTCGCGATCTAGTGTAATTTTATAGGTCATCACTTTTTTCGCTTTGTCGTTTGCTAATTGGCACTGAGTGGATCTAGTAAATTAAATAAATAAAAAATATTATAATCTCATAATCAAATATTCCACTACGAACTTTGAATGCCACACGTTGTCTTTATAAAACTCTTGGCAGTATATGTTCAAATAAAAAAAAGTTTATACAAAAAGTTTTCAGAGTTTTTTCTAAACACGTATATTATTATGTAATCATTTTTACACTCTCACAATATAATTATAATTTATTAGTTGTGAAGTAAAGTGTTTAAAGCTTACGGTATATCATATGTTTGTGAGTTACAACCCATTATGCTTATGTACAGGCAGTTTTATGACTGGAAATAATTTTATGCTCAGCGTAAGTTTAATTTTTTTTCTATTGATATAACTTTAATATTTTTATGAGAAAAAGTGACACTAATTAAAAAACATCGGATGGTGTTTAAGCTGGTGCGTTATACAGGCTGTTGTGAATCCACTTCAATAATATGTCAAATTACAAATCATAAATAATACTTTTCAGTTTAACATAGGTAGCAGAACAAAAACGTCTCATCAACTACTATCGTTTAAAAGGACGAGATAACCTATGACCTAGAAAATATCACATTTATTGGCCTCTTTTTGTTTTAATATATGTTCTGTTTTCGGTATAATACGATCTATAATAGCATTGATAGCTGTATTAACGTAACCGCAAATGTTTGTGTCGTAAAATAGACACTTTTACACCTACCCTTATCAGGCACTTTATTTCAATAACCTTGGAGGGAAGTTACCAAATATTGATGGCTGAACTTTATGTTTTACCAGAGCACATAAAATATTTAATTTATGAGAAGATGCTGGGAACCTAATTTAACTAAGGATTATTTGAAGGTTACATTACCAAATAAGTAATGAACTTTAAATTCCCTAATTATGACGTAACCCGGGAATGCTTTGGAAGAATACGTTTATTTATACCCAAGAGAGGAAGTGACTAAATTAATGTAAGCATCAACTTTTAACAACAATTTTTAAGTAATTCTTTTGTTCGTGGACATGTAATCAGCCGAAACACAATGAGATGATTATAGAGTGGGCAGATTTATTATACTTTTTATGCGTAATGTCCAGAAGTAAATATAGTAGGTACAAATACGTAGACAGCAAGTCTGCTGTTACTTAATGGGTATAAACTTCGACTACAAGCTGCTACTAAGAAGTTATTGATTACTCTAATTGCATGTTGCATTTTAAAAGATTAAAAGAGTAACCTTTGGAGTTTCTTGCCGGTTCTTCTCCTTAGGAATCGACTAATGCACCGAACCGTGCCCCTTTTTACCGACGTTTTATAAGTGCCCATGTAGGCCTATGTGAAATAAAAAATGTTTTGATTTTGATTTTGTTGTTATTTAACATTAGGCGATTTTTTTTCATATCTTAGCTTGGAAAGTTAAAATTCCTATAGTGACAAAATATTTTATTTAGGCATTAGGCTAAAAGTGGTACCGGTGACTGAAAAAAACATGTTTTCTTTCTTTCTGTCTTTTCTTGGTGTGTGCATCGGTTACAGCTTGCAATACAGAGGAATAAAAGTTTTTGTGTATGAATGTGGATGGCTAAAGGGTACAAGGCGACAGAAACGATGGATGGATTGTGTGATACATGATATGGCTAGAAAGAAGATGACTGCTGAATAGAGAACTATGGAAGAAAAAGTGCATACTGCCAAACTACCAAATTGGCATAAAGGCAGGAAAATGATTATGATGAGTTAGCACTTGTGTGAGAGCAGCGGTGGCCCAGTGGTGGCGGCCCCGACTTACTTACAGTAGGTCGTGGGTTAGAACCCAGGCAGGCACATTATTTTTTGTAATTTATTTCATCATGCTGCTCTAAAAACGGTGAAGAAAAACATCTTGAGGAAACTGGCATGTCTTAGAACCAAACAAATCGAAGACATGTAACGTGACATCTACCAATCCGAACTGGGCCCGCGTGGTAGATTATAGCCCAGTCCCTCTCAAAGAGAGGAGGCCTGTGTCCCGGCAGTGGGAACATTAATAGGGTGTTGATGATGATGATGAGCACTTGTTAAGGACTCGGACTCGATAGTCGTGTTTGTTGACTTACGAGCTAGTAAACAACACAAATACATTGGCTAGATAGATAATGTAGCTCTAAATACACGAGGATGTAAACAGTGGTTTACATACGAACACAGGTACAGTACCTGTCATGTAACAAATCAATTACGTACTGAGCGGCGTGAAATACGTTCGGCATCTGTTCGACATGAAGCCTTCACCTCAAGGACTGGTAGACAGTGATATACGTCAACACACATTATTGTGTTGCAAACACGAAAACCAGCAGCCGTTACCTGCCATTATTTTGTTCAGGATAACAAGTTGAGTGATTCTCAATTGGGATTTTTGAACCCAGTTTGCCTTCGTAAGGTTTATTTTAATATCGTCAATACTAACATAACATCACGCCTGTAATTCCTAAAGAGTTAGGCAAACATTTACCGGTATAAGAGTAAGGAAAAGCCCTAGGAACGATAGATAGTTTGTGTGTAATGTGTTTGTTCACTGAAAACCATCGCCAGTCGCCAGTCGGCAGTTTCTATGGAAGTAAATAATGTTCAAGTACCTGTAAGAGTTGTCGACTTTCGAATGAAGACGTTTACAAACAAGTGATTTACAATTCTTGAATGTTGCGGTCGAACTGAAAATATAGTCTGTCTCATAAAAGACGCTACTAATTCACGAGTACTTTCTAAAGCAATGGCTCATATACCTACATGACGTGATCATTGATCATGATATATGCATTGCACATCTAAATTTAAATGTTCTATTTTAAGACCCCACTTAACAATCAATTACCACCCAGTGCGGTCATAAATTAGTACAATTAACCACAGGAAAGAATCATACAGGACAATATGACAGAAAGACGTACATTGATCTTAAGAGGGAATACGGGTATAAATAAATGAACCGCCCCTTTTTGAATAATGCCTCATATTAGAGCAGGTACATGTTTTATTGCCGTTTCCTTGTTCTCAGCGACTTAAAAGAAAATTCACTAATAATATGAGCCGCCAAAACAGTCCCATTTTTACGGCAGTAATTACAGGACTACCAGACAAACTCGAAAAGTTGTTAGAAACCTAGATAGAATTTAATTGGTCATCATTTTTTTTCATTTTTTTTTCGAGAAGAAAAAAAAATTGAAAAACAATTAAGTAAAAAATGAAACTTAAAATGGAATACGAAACGTAGGTCTCTTAATTTTTTTATGATATAGGTAATCGGATTGAGCTGCAACTGTGTCACACTACAGAGGTAGGTTTGACTCAGTGCGATGGCAATAGTTTATTCAAATACTTCTTTATTGTCCCTGTTACCTCTTAAAGTCTCATAAAGTTCTATTACACTTATCAATGTATCCTTTACAGTAGTTATTAAAGCTGCTGGTACAATAACCGTTGTCTGGTTAGAACCCTTGTGATCATGATGAAGTTTTATGGTATTAATTAGTTAAACAAAGATGGTGGAATACGGGAGTTGGTTTAATTGTTGAGAATTTGCTGTGTCATGGCGGAGTAGTCTACGGTTACTAATTAGTGGTAGACCGATGATAGGCCTCTAAGTACCGTAGTGCTGTGGTGAGGACAGTAATTGGTGGTAGAAAACTTTTGCGTTTACAGGTTTGTTTATTAATTGATAGACACCTTTAATCACCGTACTGGTGTTCGCGTGATAATTTGGTTTAGTTCTATTAATCGCAAAAGTTTATGTAAATCTAGTTGAATATCGTTGAGTAAAGCGATTTACACTATTTTAGGCTCTCCGCCTTTAAAACTTAGGTATCGTATAGCATGATTATCGTAGAAATAGAAAAATGAAAGACAAAATATCTCATGACCATCTGTGTAGCCTTTCCCGACTATGTTGGATGTAGTTGATTTTTTTTCACATGGAGCGACGGACTATCTGACCTCCACAACCCAGCTAGTATTAGGTAATAAATCAAAATAAAGACATGCATAAACTAATCGCTTAAAAAAATTGTATTATTTAGATTTAAAAGTGAGCAAGGGAATTCCCACTTGGTGATGTTTCTTTGAGTAGAGATACAACTGATCATGTTACGCGAGCAGCGGTGGTACAGTGGTGGCGGCTCCGACTTACGAACCTACTCTCTGGCACATTACTTTGTGTACTTTATTTCATCACCGCTGCTCTCAAAACGGTGAAGGAAACTCTCGAAACCGGCATGTCTTAGAACTAAAAAATTCGAAGACATGTGACCTCTACCAATCCGCACTGGGCCCGCGTGGTAGATTATAGCCCATTCCCTCTCAAAGAGAGGAGGCCTGTGTCCCAGCAGTGGGAACATTAATAGGATGTTGCTGATGATGATGTTACGCATTCTGGCATCAAAACCAGATATATTACTTGTTCATAACTTAATTTTCCGACACATTAAACCAAGAATATTACACGCATGTGAAGCCATGTGCACATTAACTTACCCATAACTAGAAGCACCATGTGCCAACTCCACCTTGAACTAACAGTTTGAATGTCAACCCGCAAACATCAAAGTGCTAACAACTAAGACAAACACAATTTAAGTCTCATTACACACAGACGCTGCTCTAACTTACTAAAATATACATTTAAACTTAGATTTAGTACGCCTCTATAAATTATTCACTAATTAGACAAAAACTTTTGGCCGTCAATTACACCGATTTTGATGCTCGTTTAAAGGAAGTATTAAAATTCAGTTTATAGTTAAGCCGTTCAATTAATCAGTTGATTATAATCGAATGGATGTTTTACACATTTCGGGTGTGTTAAAATTTTGTAAAGATTTAATCTGAAGTTGATATTGCTATTTAGAAAGTTCATGTTTACTCAATTTGTTCATAGTTCCGGTTGATTAGGAATTTACTATGGAATTAAAAATACTATTAAAAAAATCGAGAGTATGCCTAATCTGATTAGTATCGTGTAAGTTATCATCTGCCTAGCCTTTTTTAAACTATCTGCTTTCAGTTTAAACGATTTCAGCGGAACCAATATTTAAAGTGTTTATGTATGTGCAAGTAACCCACGATTCAGACTTGTTAAGTTTGTAGCAATTTATCCAAATTAATGGTTTTTGTTCAAAAATTGTATCAAAAATATTTTTCTCGACGTGCGAGTTAAATTCGGCAGCTGAGAACGTCAAAATGCGGTTAATCCAGTAGTAAGTAAGTACGGGACAACAGTGTTAATAATTATGTATGTTAATCTTTGTTGCAGGTATGTGTCCTGACCATATGACGGTAAAGTAATTATAAGCAGACCCTTTTTATATTAAATTATGACGTTTTTCTTTTTTACGCTCGCTTTTAACCTTTAAAATGGCGGTTATGCTAGCTCAATGTGTGAGAGTTTATAGTCACACTGGGGGCGAAAGGTAGAAAATATGGGAGTTTTAAAGCAGACCATAAACTGAAAAATTTACAAACGCAATGTTTTTCACGATGTTATGTAAAAGTAATTATGTAAAGGGCAATTAAGATAGGTATGGCTTCACTATTGTTTAAAATATAAAGAGCAGGTCTCACCAATGATTAAAAGCTGCTATGATATGTATATTAACACTGACATCTCCTTAACGCCATTTAAATATTGTGAACATTTGATTTTCTTATATAAACAAACAGAACGTTAAATTCATAACCCTAACTTCTTTAAAATAAAGCTTCAAATCCATTAACTCAAAATAAAAATAAATAAGTTCCACGATTAACTTTCTTTTGTTACACGGTAGGCCCGAGTTTACAGCGACGGAACAAAACGAAGTTTCCACAGTATTTGATAAGATCCTAAGACCGACAACAACGTATTCAGAAAGTTTTCCCTTTAGCGTTGCGATCATCTGTATGTTTTCTTATTAAAACTTAAGGCGGAAACAAGTTAGCTGTCGTCTTCACGCCAGGTAAGCATTAAATAATAGGTACTTATGATGTAAGGGCAAAAAGAGTTGAATTAACGTGGAACAAAAAATGTGTGCAATGAATATTTTGAATGTAAAAAAGCAAATAGGTGTTAAAACGTTCAATTTTATAAGAGTTTCACTAATAAAACTGAATGATCATGTTACTAGCGTCAATATAGTGCAACTAAGATATATGTCAATGACAGCTCTTGAAAATGGTTTAAAGATGATGCTGATGCTCACGATCAATTTACCGCTATAATAAACGACGATCTTAGAAAGTTCTTTTAATTAAATATATACTTATACCTATTTCTAAATTTCATGAAATTGTATCGAGACATAGTGGCAGAGTGCACTTTTTATATTTTCTCAAAGAAAATATTAAATAATCAATGATTTACTTGTCAAATTATTCCTTGTATGGTCTATATCTTATAAAGTTCTTTAAGAAACAAAATACATTTTTATCCACGAACCAACACAAAGCTCAACTCTTCTAGTTGTGCCCTAATCTCACGTCTGGTTTATAGCTGTTAAAACAATGTCAGAACTTAAATTATGACTGCAACAGATCAAGATGGACCTTTGAAATGTTAGAATGGACTGCTGAAGACTTTATCTGTGTGAGAGCAACGATGGCCTTAGCTTGTGTCTTGAGTGATCTTGGATTTAAGATCTTGTTAGTATTATACTAACAAGAAATGCATTTTTTAATTACTAGCTATTAAAATCTAGTTCAGTTTTCAATAAGTGAGTAACATGTAGAATAGCGCCTGGTTAAATAATAACAGCCACTTGGGTCGCTAGTCAGGTTAAGCTGCATTTGCCTAGGTTTCTCCGTGGATGGGTGACCACTCATTACATATTGAGTTGAGAAAGCACGTTAAAGCCATTGGTCTCGGCAATAGGGTAGTTAACTAAAAAAATCTAATTAGTCTGTCAGATAGATTTCCAAAAAATGTTGGACACGTATTTTTTCTTTTTTCACGTAAGCAAAGAATGAAGACGATACAGTGTGAAAACTCGTGTGACATCATTTTCTAAGACATAAGTATGACATTTTTAGCGGTTTGTGACGTCACAAACCCTCACTCAAATCTTTGGCGAGTTTTATCATCGTTAATTTTTATTGATTTGATAAAACAAAAAATACGTATCCAATATTTTTCGATAATCTAACAGACGGACTAATTAGAATCATATTTTTTTTAAGACAGTAAACATCCCTATTACAGGTAGTGAGTGACCCAAAATTCGGACTATTATTTTTGCCAAAGGGTTGCGTATTACCCAATGCTAACTAAGTGGTCAGATAGTCAGTCATTCCATGTAGAACCCACCGTAATATAGTAGATGGAAAGGGCTAGATAATTTAGTAAGTAACAGTGGGACAACCTAGCCACACGATATTTACGTGAAGTTTATGCAAATCTCTCGGGGCTGCGGGTAGTCCTCTGGTTATCGCGGCCTCGACATAGAGGGCGAAGAAGGAACATGGGTGGTTTTTAGTCAGTAGAAGTCTGACACTCCCTTTCACTCTGCCCAAGAGCGGGAGGGGTTATTCGATGATTTTACACCCACCAAAAAAAAAAAAAAAGTTTAAGCAAATAAACTACAGCTATTCCAATCTCTGCATATTCCACAGCGGCCCATATTACAGAAGCCCATTTTAATACTCAAGCTTGAGTCTTGACTTGAGTGACGTTCAGTAATACTTATACGGGACTACGACTTGCAGCCGAATGAGTGCTTGTTCGGAGTGCATGTAACTTAGAGCATGCAAGTCGCAAAACACATTTGCGGGTTACACAGCCCGTAATTCAGTGGACTCGTGCATGTTTGTTCACGGTCGTTAACACGGTGCACATAACCGTTGGTGTTTGAACTTACGCATTATAAGTAATGGGCCTACTACACGCACAGGCTTCACCACAGTCTTGCCTGCGCGATTACACGGTGCACGCCTGTGGTGCACACGGTACGTCGCGCGTGTACTGACACGGAAGGTGTGCATAGAATAGGGTATCATTTAAGCTATCGCCAATTTAATAAGTATTGTGTTTCTTAAGTAATAGGGTTTGTCCCCAAAATAGTAGGTTTGTCATCAAAACGTAGTCTCCAAACAGTATAAAATCAATTCCACAATAAATCACCTAAAATCATGGAGATATAGGCTCTAGTAGCAAATAAATGTTTTTGTATGTATTATAATATGTAGTGTTATTTCTGTCTGCAGGGATTAAAGGAACCTAACTAACCGAACCTCGGGGTGACCTTGACGTCGACCCTCTAGGGTTAGGGTTTCTTTCAGCATTATTTGGTGACAGATCTACCATTCTGGGCACAAAACTATTGTTTATGTAATAAAACTATTATTATAAGAACGAAGTTTATATTCATCTAATGAACTACCTTTTTGTTGCTCTTATTTTACACATAATTATATTAACATTAATTTGATAATTCATTTCTGGAAACACTTTTTGTTTATCTGAGAACGAAAATATTTAGTGGTGACGTTTCTATATATTAGGTGATACAACTTGGTGACTGTTATGTACACGTCAATAAAAGCCAGAGATCTGGTAACGACTGGTTTAATGAAAACTTGAATCAACCTACATTATGTTTATTATCAAAGTACCGACATAACACTTTCCTCCTATATTTTAAATAGTCTAACTTAAACAAACAAGAAATAAATGGCTACATTTTTAACAACATACCAGTGTGTAAGGGAAACACAATTACTAACTAATCATGGTTATTCATGCAGACAAATAGGTATATGAATGAGTTGGTACAAAGTGATATTTATAATATCTATCCATATACTTCTAGCAACATGTGTTTTATTTCTACTTTAGCAAATGTGCAATGATGAGTGTGTTGTATAAAATAAACAATAAAATATCATTACAACTTTCTTAATTTCTCAATGCAGCGTAAAGCAGCCTTCCTATGAGCACGATTCCTCGGTGTTGTCAGTGGATCATCACGACTTTCAGACATAGTTCTCGAGGGAGGCGACTCCTCTGCCAGTTGCCATTTCTCGGCAACTTGATCGTCCTGATGAGCGTCAGGGGTCGCCATTGATTCTGTATCAGTTTCGGCAAGCTCTCCCTCTTCAACCTTTGACAATGAATATCTAGACTTTGGGTGTTTAGTTGTTATTAAGATTTGATCAATGTGTCTTTTATGCACCTGACCATTTTGTGATTTTACAGTATAAGAAACTGGACTTTCTCGACGTACCACCGTCCCTTCAGTCCACTTCCCCCGGTTTTTAGAATAGTCCCGTATTAGCACAGGATCTTGGGGCTCGGCCACCCGCAGGGTGGTGTCCCGTCGCCGCTCACTATTCTCCTGCCGCTGTCGCACTAAGTCTCGCGTGTCGGGCCGCAGCAGGTCCAATCGACCACGCAACCGTCGTCCGAACATTAGCATTGCGGGCTCGCGACCAGTGGTACTATGTTCTGTGTTTCTATACGAGAACAGAAATTTACTGAGTGCCGTATTTACATTTTCACTATCGACTTGGGCCTTTTTTAATGCACCCTTAACCAGTTTCACGGCATTTTCAGCCGCCCCATTGCTCGATGGGTGATATGGTGCAACTAAGGTATGGCGAATACCATTAATGTCTAAATATTTTTTAAACTCTGCCGAGGAAAAAGGTGGTCCATTGTCGCTAACAATTCTTTTAGGTAAGCCAAAACGCGCAAAACTTTTTCGTAAACAATTTATTACCACCGCAGCAGACGTAGAAGACACATGGTCAACCTCAATCCATTTTGTATGGGCATCGACAATAACTAAATAATACTTATTATTAAATGGCCCTAAAAAATCTAAATTCAATCGAGCCCATGGTTCCTCCGGCCACGGCCAGGAATGCAGGGGAGCCGGGGCGGGAGCTGAGCGCTGCGACCGACATGCGACGCACTCCTGTACTGTTTGCTCGATATCAACGTCCAATGTCTCCCACCATACATAATTTCGCGCTATTTGCTTCATTTTTACAATGCCTGGGTGGCCGTCGTGAATTTCCTTCAAAATTGACATTCGTAAAGACTTCGGAATTATTATCCTGTAACCCCAAATCAAGCAACCTTGATCTACACAAATACTTTCCTTACGATTAAAATATGCTTTTTCTGTCTCAATATTACTGGTTTTTGGCCACCCGAACATTACGTAACCATATATTTTATTCAACAATGAATCTTTTGCCGTCTCAATTTTTATGTCTTTAAAACTAAGGGGAAAGTTTTCCTGCACAAAATTAAGGTAACTGCAGTCGCTGTCCTCACATTTGATTCTACTTTCAGTGGAATTCAAAGGAAGACGAGAAAGCGCATCGGCGTGACAATTTTGTACTGATTTTATAAATTCGATTTTAAAATTATAAGAAGACAACTGGACAGCATAACGCTGTAGTCTACTTGCGGCTGTCACGGGTATTCCTTTATTCGACCCAAATATATAACTCAATGGACGATGATCACTGCGCAAAATGAATTGTCGCCCGTATAAGTACTGGTGGTGCTTGCGCACACCGAACACGATTGCGAGTGCCTCCTTGTCCAGCTGCGAGTAATTTTGTTCGGCGGCGTTAAGTGTGCGCGACGCGCAACACACGGGTCGCTCACTGCCATCTGCGTACCGCTGTGCGAGCACGGCGCCCAGTCCGTATGAGCTGCTGTCCACTGATAACACCAACGGCAATGTAGGATCGTAGTGTGCCAACACTGGTGCGCTGCTTATTACTTTTTTCATTCGACAAAAAGCACCCTCACACTCATCATTCCATTGCCATAATACATTTTTTTTTAATAAGTTGTACAGTGGTCTCATTATATCACTTATATTGGAACAAAACTTTGAGTAAAAATTTACAAGGCCCATAAAACTCTTTAATTGAGTTACATTTGTTGGTGATGGGGCTGCCCTAATGGCTTCAATTTTGTTGGAATCCGTGTGCAAGCCATTCTTATCAATTTTATAACCCAGGTACGTTACACAATCCTTAAAAAATTGACATTTACTGAAATTGATTCTTAATCCATTTTGTTTTAACCTTTTCAACACTGCCCTCAAGTTTTTTAAATGGGTAGTTTTATCCTTTCCAGTTACACATATGTCATCTGCAAATACAGCCGTTGAAGGCAAGCCACTCAATGTTTCTTCCATTATCTTTTGAAAGTTTTCAGGAATACATTTTATTCCAAACGGCACCCTTTTGTAAATGAACGTCCCGACATGAGTGGTAATTGCTGTCAGCGGCTGTGATTTTTTATCTAATAAACATTGTTGGAATGCATTTGATAAATCAAGTTTTGTGTACTGTTCACCACCCCCCAAGGTTGCAAAAAGTTCTTCAATCCGCGGTAAAGGATAATGAAAATCTTTGAGAATCGGATTAATCGTTATTTTATAATCTCCACATATTCTGATTGAGCCATTCGACTTTATAACTGGTACAATAGGCGTACCGTATTCTGACCTTTCGACTTTGTAAACAACCCCTTCTTGTTCTAACCGTTTGAGTTCGCTTTCGACTCGCGGGCGCAGTGCCAGTGGCAGCGGCCGCGCCTTCACAAACACGGGGGTTTCAACCTTGAGGTGTAGCGATACAGGTGACTTGAATGTACCTAGACCTTCTGCAAACACTTCCGGGAATTCGTTTCTCAAAGCTTTTGCTACTGATTCCGAGTCGCTCATATTATGGCATTCAACTATTCCTATTTTCAATTGTTTTATCCACGTGCGGCCCATTAAAGGTGGACCGCCGTTTTCAATAATATATAACTTAAGCATCACTGACTTGGTTCCACAAACAACCATTACCATAATATAACCGATGGTTTCAATAACGTCACCTGTATAAGATCTCAGACATAACAACTTTGTTTGAATTGGTACATGTTTAAAATATTTATCATAAAAATGTTTTGAGATAGCTGATATTTTACTACCCGTGTCAATTTCAAATTTACACGGCACCTTTTCTACTACTAAATTCGCATAGTACGGTCCGTCACCGTCATTACTAGTAACCAAGTTAAAAAAATTACAGTCGTCATCATCTGAGTCCGAATCATTTAAAAAGTACTGACCTTTGTTCTCCTTTGCACTTTTAAGTTCACTTTTAACTTGGCACATGATTTTTAAATGGCCCTTCTGGCCGCACGCATCACATGTATAATTTTTAAAACGACACTTGCCGGCCACATGACCGGTCTTACCGCAACGCACACAAAGACGACGCTGTTGCGTCCGCGTAGGCACGGTAGCCGCGTCGGACCGCGCGCGCGCTCCACCGCTGCCGACCCGATGCAGGCCGTCCTCGCCGGCCGCCGCTGTGCCAGCCCCGCCAGCGCTCGTGCCGCCCGATGCGCATGCCGTGCTCGCATGCCGCTCCGCTGCCTCGAGCGCCGTGGCCAACTCAACAGCCCTTTTGTAGTTTATACTCTTTTCGGCAAACAATCTCGACCGCATCTCTTCGCTGAATAAACCCGACACGAACTGATCGCGAAGGTTTTCTTCCAGAGAACTACCGAAGTTGCAGGTTTTAGCCAAGTGTTTCAAACCATGTAGGTAGACACGTATACTTTCTCCCTGCTGCTGCGCCCGCTGCCGAAAAATGTGTCGCTCCGCTATTTCAGATCTCTCCGGCTCCAAATGATTTTTGACGAGTGTAACTAATTCTTCGAACTTCTTCGTCTCCGGTTCCGTGGGTGAACACAAATCACAAATAAGATTATAGCACTCGGAGCCCACTAACGTTAGAAGCGTAGCTACTTTTAGGTTGTCATCGATACTATTTAGCAGTATAAATTGTTTTACGCGACGAATGTAACTGTCCCAATTTCCGCTTTCGTTATTAAAAGGTTCTATTTTCCCAATCGGCATGATGGCAAACGAAATTCCACGTAAGTACTGATCTTCCTAGACCGGCTGCGCCAATGTTATGTACACGTCAATAAAAGCCAGAGATCTGGTAACGACTGGTTTAATGAAAACTTGAATCAACCTACATTATGTTTATTATCAAAGTACCGACATAACAGTGACAAGAAATATAGTCCCCCATAGAATAGCTCGTCGCTTTTGTTTGCCTATGGCCTATATGTTCACGATCTAGTAACGCTACCGCAACGTTTTTGTTGCGAACCCGTGACGTCTTTAAAGAAAACGATACCCATTTCATTACACAGATATGGATATAAAGGGTGTAAAAGTACCCTTAACGCAAACGAAGAGCACATATTCTTTTTTTTTTTTTTTGTTCTATAGTTAGAACAGGGTATTTTAACAAAAAAATTTAATTAGTCCGTCTGTTAGATTATCGAAAAATATTGGATACGTGTTTTTTGCGTTATCAAAATAAGAAAAAATACGAAAATAAAACATGTCAAAGATGTAGAGTACATTTTGACAACACTTTGTGGGTAAAAAGTACTACATTGTGACGTCACACGACTTTTCGAAGCACTGTATCGTCTTCATGTTTTGTCCTTTTTTTTTGGAAATCTATCTGACGGACTATTTAGATTTTTTTGGTGAAATACCTTTACATGTAGGTTCATGAGTTGTAACGGTGTAAGTTGTGTTTTAAACAAATAAGCTTACTGCGAATAGTAGCCTTTTTTTTGAGTGTCGAAAATGAAAATCATCAAATGACTCCTCGCTCTGGGCTACTGACCAAACACTACCCATGTTCCTTCTTAGCCCTTTGTGTGCGGGGTCGCGGTACCGTTTTCGAAAAAAAAAAAGTTATCTAGTCATATCGATATCTGTGGTTATGACACAATCATGATAATTAATCTGTGCAGGCGTAGATATCACACTTCACTCAAAAAGCGCCGGTTACAGCCACTGTAAGAAGGCTTTTACCAGGATTAAAAGCTGAGCTGGATTTTATTTAAAACAGTACTTGCGCAGTCCTCCATACTACGCGGCTTTTATGAAATATAGATGTAATTTCTCATTCATGTTCCTTGTAGATTTTACTAATTATAAAACTGACGAAGCTCTTTTTCTTTTTAAATAAGGTTATGTTTTTTTTAAATTGCTAATTTAAATACTGTCACGTTCGCTCTCTTGAGGTCTTTGGAATATGACAAGTTCCTAGAACTTAGTAGCTTTCAGAATTATAAAGTACTTCATAAGTTGTAATTTGAGTTCGTCTACTTACATTTCCTGCAGACTTCTGTGTCTACGATTTGTTTGAAAATGGGACCTTATTAACGCAGTAATAACACATATTATTAAGAAAAACAAGGGCGTTGCAGGTGGAACAAAAGCCCCTATTACGGTCATCTTTGTGTTTACTATTAACAAACAAAGGGCGTCATCTCGCATTGGGAAACAAAAGACTGCCGACTATGTGTGGGGGATGCTTCTATTGGTAACGATATCGACACACGATATTCTTGTAAGAATATCTTATGAGAAGCTCATAGGAGTATTGTTAGTTTTCTTTTGTTGTCTTATTTTGCTTTCGATACATATTTATAGCAGTCTGCATTTTTGACAATGCGTGTATCGGCTGGTACTAGCATATTTTTCTTATTTACAGGATCATGTATTTTATTCCAGAAAAAGTACAAATTCAGGTCAAGTGTTTATTGCTGTTTTTCAAACATTTGCATTTCCTGACAATACATTTTCTACAAACTAAAAATTAAACTCTGCAAAACGTCCTGAAAATATAAGTTTTTATAACAAAGTGCACCTAGATAGCGGTATGCCGCTCCCATCCAGGTCATCTCCAGCATAATATGAAGCTATAAATTTCCCAGGTGGTCAGGAGAGTGTTATCACCTTCATAGCACCTACCTCCTCACAGAATTCATGAGACACGGACAATGGTTATTGTCGCCTGCCCGCCGTGATATAAGGCGAACATTAGTTACGTTTTGGGGAATATTATGGAGATATCTTGAATAACGCATGCGATAATTTAGGAATTGTATTGCAAGCTTCAGTTAATCGCTAAAGATATATGATAGACGCAGTTTAAATAATGTTTAGATGAACTAGAATATATTGGTGTTTTGTGTGAGAAATAAAACATTTTCGAATCTTTTCTTTATGACTATGAGTGATAGCCTCAAAACGTCACGAACGCAACTCGAAAATGCATATGAGAAAGCCTTCACAACTGAGGTGAAAATAAAAATCAATATCCTACAGGTGGCATTACAAATGCCATTAGAGAACATTATCGCTTTGATACTATTAGAACGTTAACAAATTAAAATAAAAGTAAGTCTACTCGCGAGTGGATTCTAGCGTTTCAAAGTTTCACGCTACATTCCCAAGTTGAAGGTCAGCTGACTGCTGAGATACTGTCTCCTGCGAAACAGGTTCACGATTCCAGTATTATCTTGAATGCCAAGGCTATACATTCCTCTTGAGACTTGGTCGATCGAGATTTTACCGAGTCGTTTGAGAGAGTCATAAATAAACTCCCACAAATTCCCTTAGCTTGGCTTTTAACGGCTGAAATGTAAGGAATTTTTATCAGAAGTATACCTGCAAGAAAGACGACCCCGTATGAATTATGCACTTGATGAAACATTACTCGAACGTTCTGTCCGGGGTCAATAACACATCTATATGGACGAGATGACAATATAAAAGTCGGGCGCTTATAAATGTGCGGGCTTCGTCCGCGTTGTGCTCCGAGAATGGAGTATGCATATTTTTCTTTTTAGACAGTGTTGCTGAATAATTTAATATTTTACTTTTTAATATTATCCGGCTTCATCCTTCCATTTTCCTGATTTATTTCTGTCCAAGCAATACTGAAAGGGGTTTGGTTTGGGAAGATATTCAACGCCTATCTTTTCATCAATATCATAACTTTTAGGTTTTGCACTTCTCAATATTATAGTGGCGTTACTTTCATACAAGCCTGGCTTGCCCTTATTAGGTACAAATTACTCTTCACAATGTTAAGGTTTCTGACCTGTCTGCTTGCCTAATCGGGCTTGTCGTATTGTTAGTACCTAAGTACGTCACTTATTCCCACCCATCAGAGTAACCTTAATCTTTCTTCCCTTTTAGTCTAGGAATAACTGTCACTACCTATATCCTTCAACTTCCAACTCAATAAAGGCACAAAACACCAATAACAAGATTACTGTTCGGATACGTCACACACTAAAAGGATTACGTCATCCATAGCATAGAAAATAAAAATTGATGTCGGGGTGCTTAAAAACGTATCAGTCAAAAACTAGACTGAATAAAAACTGTATGTAATCCCATAAGTGGGCTAGGGAGCTTGGTTATCATCGTGAATGGAGTCCGTGTACTCCTTCTAAGACTCGACGTGACAAATTGCTCTCGTATCGCTTTTCATCGGACACTTTTTATTCCGTGTGAAATTTTCGCTGGAATATTTTTCTGTAGTAAGCGGCCATGATGAATGTTTTTAGGTTACTCGGGGTTTGTTTTAAAATTCATGTTTGTACAGATAGATCTATATGCCTCTATGGATTCGATTTATTGGAGTTTCTTTGTCTTTGTTTGGTTATCTTTTTGTTACACACTCGAAAGCCTAAGATTTACTACATATATTTTTAGCCTAGTCGCGATAAAATTGGTGTTGTTTTTATGCCTACTAGTCTATATGATAGACTAGTAAAACGTACACTTAGGCAGTGGTTTCGGACATGATTCATCAATCTAGGTTATAAAAATGTACTAAAATAAAAAAGTTAGGGTCCGGCCCTGTTTTGTTGCCACCGTAAACCGAAGAAACTGAACATATAACATTTTTATTAAAGAATTACATCTTCCTTCCTTCTAGATAAACGTACACGCATCAACGTCCCTTATTTGAGTAATATTTACGATTCCGTTGAAAGATGCTACACGCGATCCCAATAAAAGTTTTATTGGTTCCCATTAGAATTCTCTTTTACGATTCTGTATCAGATTATACCTGGCTACCTACATGAATTTATTCAATATTTCGCCCAACTTGTAGCGCTTTTAAAGGCTTATAAGTCCTTAATATGCATTAAAGTGTTTTACATATTCATCACCTGAAAATACAGTTAGGCTACAAAGCCTGGGGGCAATCTCAACACCCACTTACTCGACCCTCCGATCTGCTCAATTCACTTCACCGTTTTATGTTTTACTAAGCCATACAAACACGCCCAAGCCTTTTAGCATCTCGCGCCGATCCATTCCGGTGTATCCCTAATCTAATTCAAATACTGACCACATCATTAATTCTGTACAATATCGCACCCTCAAAAAGCTTCGTCTTCGATATTTCAACGGGAACTATTTATATTTGTGGAGCGGTGTAACAAAGGCGCGGGCCATAAATAAAGGTCCCCGCGCTCTACCCTTGGGGATACCGCATTGCTGCCTTTGATACGGTCCCTTTTCTTATTTTGATGCGGTCTAATGTAACTGACTCCTCAGTGTATCACTTGCTTTGTACGCACTTCATAAATCATTACCTGTTCGCGAGAGTTGTGCGAGTTCCTGAGTGGCAGGTTGTCTGTGAACATCTGTTAATGCGCTAAGTATTAGGCGTAAAATATGAAAGTGCTGTCGGTGTCTTCAGGTGTAGTGCGTTTGTAGGGTTTGGTATTGCAGACATTCATACGTTAATTTAGTAATTATGATAGTGATGTAGGTAAATCAGGTAAAGAAAACAATGGCATGGTTAATCTAATAAATTTGCCAGAAATCTTTCAAAACTTGCTATAGACACTAAAATAACAAACATGAAGGTTTATTAAATTAGTTATCAGTATTAACACTAATACGATAGAGATACATTTCACGTAGTCGTTCGTAAGGATTCAGTTCCCGTATCAATTACACATGAGCAAACTGCTAAAGGTACGGTTAACTGTTATTAATAGTTAAGTTGGAGCCGACCAAGTCTAGAGACACACGTCTGGAGGGCCCAGAGCAACTAATTTAACTTCAATTTATTGCCAGCGTCTAGCTAACCCAAAGCGAGGCCAATATTTATGATTGGGAGCCGTCAGCTCAGCTGTACGTTCAATGCGCTCGTCATATCTTAGCCAAGTCGTTAGTAAGAACTTCTCTAGGATAGCCACACATGTGATTTGCAGTACAAGTTCGCGCAAGTTGGATTTAGTTTATCGGGGTCGCAACTTTGGTTTCAGTTTCCACATAAATATTATCATAACATGAGTTAGTGAGTGGAATATGTTGGATATTGATTCTGAGATGCAGTTTCTGTAATCTGTTTACTTTATGTTTACGTTTTGCAATTTATATTATTTTGTTTTAAAGATTGAACTGCTGTTTTCACCGCATTCACAGCAATTTTAAACGGGCCACCGACGCGATCGTAATACCATTCCAGATAATTGGTTCACTTAACTCTGAAGCAGCAGCATCCAGATAACATGGTACAAAAATAAGTCTGGCTTGAGTTTGCCTTGAGTGTTCTGATAACGGCAGAGATATACAAGACTTGACAGCCAAAGAAAAAGTCAAGGACCAAAAAATAAAAAACTTAACTACCAACTGGTGCCACTTTTGTGGAGCTATACAAAAACAAATCTCGAAACTGTAACGTTGTTTTGCAGCAACTGTATAGTACTTTGCGTATAAATTAAACTCTGCTTCATTCGCCTGTTTAATGAACAGTGTAGCTCCGCTAAAACTTTGCGAGCGAGATAATACATTATGTCGGCTTGTCGGCACAAATAGGAGAACCGCTTAACTTTATTCCGTTGCAAACTACATAACATTGAAAATGTGGCCAAAGTTCATTCATTAACTCTTTATAATGACAGTATGTGAAGTGGTTTACAGTTCGCTAACTTTAAGTGCACGTCAAATGAATACTGTTTTGGATAAATCGACATTACTGGCAAAATCCGGAAAGTTTTGCGGACTGTTTATTCAGACCATGAACACAATAACTGAATCGTTCACAATGAAGTTTGACTTATATTTAGTTCAGCCTTTGTTTTTTTGAATACAATTAAAGCGAGTAATTAACCCGTACCCTTTAGTTCAACTAATTAGTGAATCAAACTTTGCATGATCAGCTTTAATAATACTGATTCAGCGGAGACCCAGACAGCCGGGTTCTATTTTCCATACTATGAATCATGTTTGAGTAAAATTAACTTAGAATTACTGAAGTATTACAAGATAATTAGGAAAATTTGGAGAAGTTCAACCGAGAAACGAAGAGAAAAGTTTTGGTACTCAACATTAACTTGAGAGCCTGGAGACCAAGTTTCAAAACTATATTTTTAGACTGAGTCCCATGGAGTTTCTTTTAGTCACCCTTCAATTATTAAACCAATTATGGAGATTTAGTAGGAAGTTTATGAATGTAGGATCAAAAGATGCAAATAAAAAAAGAGTATTTTGCATGATAAAATACGTCACAAGACATAGCATACGAGCGACACAGCGATACCGATAGGTGTTTCGAGATCTGCAAACAGTAAACTGAACAGTGCAAAGCTTAGATAGGGTTGTGCGAATTTCTGAATTTGAAATTCCGAATCCCATACCAACAAATCGGATTTCGCAGAAACATCGTCAATCCTTTTGTACGGAACTCGCTGCTAAAATACACATCATTGGATTTTGAAGATCTGTGTTTAAACCCAGAAATGCTAACTCTCACCTACGCTATATGGTTATGTCTTTCACTGCAGTATAAATACTTCATAAGTGTATCGTTTGTGAGTGGTGGTTATAAATTAGGCGTACCGCAAGGATCACTCATAGGCCTCGCGCCGTTAATAAAATACTCAAGCTTATTTGTTTAGAACTGACTCATAAAACGTTCAAGCAGTCATATTTTAAAAGGATAAGAGTGAGATAAATTTGCGTTATTAACCAGCCTATTTTTTAGGCCTTTTTTAATACTTCTCAGTCTTGCCCTATTACCATTAATCGAAAAACTTTATGATTCTTAATTATAACTAAAAATATGAATAGAATGGTAGCTCTATTTTCTCACGAAGTTTATAACATTAAAGCGTGAACATAACAAGCCAAATTTTCTGACTAACCTTTTAGAGTGTAGTGCAGTTTCGAAATTCTAACCAGTTAACTTTTTACATTTGGTTGAGCGCGGTAGGTGCTGATAACAGTTACCTAGCTGGCAATTTATTGACTCGAGGTCGCATCCCTGGGGCCTACTTACGTGAATTTTGAATTTATATTTGCGAGCCAAATATTACAGCGAAGATATTAAGCACAACGCACTAAAATTTTATTCCCATTTCGGTATCAGGGAGTTATATTTATCGTTAATTCATTTCTATTATGTAAACAGAAATATAATTCCAAAAAAAACATAACCATTTCCTTAAAGTCGGGTAATAAACGAAAGAAATAACGCAATATCAAATACTTTAGCAAATCCATAAAATAATATCTTTCCATTATTTAATAAAACATTAAAGTAATTAAACCTAAAACTGAATATGAAAATGTAATTCAGTTTCGCGGAACATGAAAGCATTGGATAGAATATCAACTCCTACTTTCCAAGGGTTTCCCTTACCGCTCGTTTGTGAATATTTTAGTGTTCCTTGTTAGCTAGCTACATGGACGCTTTGTCGCGTTTTAAATACCATTCGACATGATTGCCGGGAACGCGACCACCCTGTGTCCTCGTCTGTCATCAGGACTCGCCGTTTCATGCCACTTTGAGCGCGTACACGACTCGGCTCATTTTCAATTTATGACTTAACGCCAGTTAATTTTGAAGCCGACTGCATTTGCGTCCATTGCCTTTGCTGTTGCAGTTTTAGAATTTCCGTGTCGTTTCGTGTCGCTTTGTTCCTTTGATAAACGATTGCTTGAACTTTGTTTCAATTATAATATTAGTAGACACATTAACTGGTAACTCACTTACATAGTTACAGTCTTTGACATAAAACATTTGTCATGTCTTTCGTCATCTTTTGGTTTCAAGTGTGGACCACTTGTTTTCAGGTAACTTTTTTTTTGCAAATTCAATAGCGTTTACGACATATGTTAGCAATTTTGTGGTCGATTTGTCTCTTAAATTCTGAACATGTGGTCGACTTGTATCCATATAGATAGTATAGTAGCTGAGTGTGTACGGTATGGTGGAGTGTTGAGTGCTTTATTTTCGTCTGTTCGTTTTATTATTTGATCAATTTTGTGATATTTCAATTTACAAATTGCTCAGCTCATATTGAGCGCTTTGAGCACTCTCGTTCTTTTGTACCTTTCGCGTAATTGCCATCAAATTGGCTTTATGAAATTGCCGAAAAAGGATTCCTTCGCTAGTGTCGAATGATACAAACGCATAGTTTCCGGTTATTGGATTCCTCTGCAAATAGTTACGGCATGGGATCCCCGTTGTTTGCACAATTAGCGACCCCCTTGCAGTCATTCTTCTATGTTGCTATATCAGCAACGTTTTGTCTTGTACAGATCAAAACATTTTTCTTTCGTTCACATTTTGTTCGGACCCCGTCGAGACAGGCGCCGCGTGTAGGTAATAGTGTCTTACAACTTTTACTCGACTAATTGATGTTGTAACTTTCAAAGAAATTTATCCACATTACTTCTACTTCACCTAGCAGAATAATGATTTTCTTGGGTAGTAAAAATATGGGCACGGGCCCAGATTTCTTGGATTTCTAACAGCACAGAAACTCTTTATTAATAAAACTACGCATACGGTCGCAATTTACGAGCTGCAGAAATGAAAAAAGCTAGCGCGCTCGCCTGTAAAGTAAAGCAAATTATATCATAAATCAGGCATTCAGTGTTTGAGTTGTAGGCACAGGTAAGTTCCGCGAATTTAGCCAACAATAAGCTCTTAATCCTTATTCGAAGGAACTTGACACGTTGGCGTCGAATCATGGAGCTTTTATTTCCAATTCGCTTCGATTAGGCACGTTTTTGCCCATACCCTGTAGAGCGCGCTTGTTCCCCAATGTTTGTTATTGTAACAAATGCCCAAACACAACGTTTGTTTTGGCTGGTGAGAACAAAGACCTTTAGCTTTTTCTTGGCACGAGGAACTTTAGTTTCGCTTGAAGTTTTTACGGTGTAAGCACTTGGAAGTGATCGTTTATTAGTATTACACAACATTTTGAATTTATATGCTCTTTTACATCGCTGAGTATATGAAAAGGAATTATTAGTTCAGACCGAGAATAAGTTTTCTTTGTGTAGGTTAAGGCAATATGAGTTTTCAACGTTTCGCTGAGTCACCGTAAAATTGCTGACTTTATCATAATCTCCTGGGCGTAAAGAGTTCATTTCAAGCCGGGTTTCTCGGTTCTATGCCAATTTAGGTCATTCTTGGGATCTCTGCGATGTCGTCTTAGTCTTTCGATTTAATCCTTTTTTATCAGAGCCTATTTGAATTTTGCTCCTCGTGCCAAATGCTTAAGATCAGATAAGTATTTGTGCGAAAATAAATGTAAAAGTGGCGTATTTTCGTAGTTAAAGTACCTATACTTATTACTCTAACGTAAAAGTGTTTCTAAGTAAGATTGTAAATTTATTGCTCGTTGTTAAAATGTTTGTGTAAAATTAAAACTAACTAATCTCTCCCAAAAAAATCCTGGAACCTACAATGAATGGTGCAGTTTTCTATCAGAATTTCTTACTAATTAAACAATGAGGTTGCATGACGCCATTTCTAAATCAATTAATTGGGACCAGTCGGCCGCATACTCTGCAGTTTGTGCAAAATCATGGTTCTGCACCTCGACAGTAGACCGACGATTTATGACGTTCGGCCATACCTACTATTAATTAAGAAGGTATATTAAACGAAGGTATTTTATATTAAGAAAGGTGTTGATGTATGGAGATGGCGAGGAAGACCAAAGAAAAGATGAATGGATTGTGTGAGGAATGATATGAAGTTAAAAGGAGTAAATGATAGCCTGTGTACGTCGCGCCAACCCCAAATAACCTGGAAAACTGCAGAAAGATAATGAAATGTGCCAAAACTTTATTAATGTTCAATGAAAACACATTAAAACTCAGAGTCACCAACCAAACAAAAACAAGAAAAAGTAACTTTTGAACGTTTTCGAAGATTCAAAGTGACTTTTCGTTACCGTAGCGAGTGCGGGAGGAGGGGGGGGGGGTTGTCCGAAACTTTTGATTTATGTGCGTTATGACGGTGCTACGGGATTCGAATATAAACCATACTATTTAACTTAGGATTGTTATTTTTGTATAAACGCATAAAAGCATTTTTAAACAGAACTTTAAAGTTAAAGAGCATTGGTTTTTCATATTCATTTCAGCGTTGCCATGCGCTATGTATTTCTCCTGTATTGTGGGTGTGTTTTGTAAACATTAAACTACACAAACAGTCAGACTCGGAAGCCGTAAGAACTATCTGTATTTTATTTTTTTTATTTTTCTTTATTGGCCAACCAACAATTGTTTACACTGATAATATTTTATTGTATGTATATAGTATCTAAAGTTAGTGTAACAATTTATTACAGGTAAGCATCGCATGCCCCATAAACACTTTATGTGTGCCACAAGCACTGAACCAAAAAAATAATATTTGAGTTACTACAATTAACAAGATCAACAAAAAATTCGTAATGGGATATAAAACATCATCAACAGTAAAACAACAGAGACACACCAAAACAGTTCAGTATACAAATTAAAATCAGAATCAAATGTAAAATTAAAATCAAGATCAGAATTAAAATTAAAATCAAGAAAATATTCAAAATCAAGATCAGAATTGAAATTAGAATCAATAACATAATCAAAATTAAAATCAAAATTCAAATTAGAATAAAAACATAATCAAATACAAAATTAAAATTAGAAAACAACTTAGAATAAAGAAAAAACAAATTAAAATCATATTTCAAGTTAGAATTAAAAAAATAGAACAATAAAAAATAACAGTTTACCAATACAAATATTTGTTCCGTGCGAAAATCGAACCCGCGACACGCAGCGCAACAGTTGCTCGCTCAGCCACTACGCCAACCGTACCATAATTATCAATATTTTAGCATAGAATTACCTTCATCTACTTCTTTGTTCTTAGTCAGCCAATTTGTAGTTAGCATTTGCGTTAAATCACACAATCAAGCTTTAACAAACAGATACCTTAAAAAAACCTATATTTAATTTATGTCGGTATTATATCCTTGCTACCAATATGATAAAACGGTAAAAATAACAATTATAAAATTAAAGTGGGACCACGAAGCCATACGAGTAAGTTCATTGTGAGATTGACCTTACTATGGTTTCACAATGTCGGCTCTGCTTTGTTCTTTTCATTTGATTTACTTAATGTGATTTTGTAAATCAGAGTAGCTGTGTTAATATGAACATTTTCACTGTATTTGATTTTTAGGTATTTTAGTTAACATAAAAAACTAAAATAGAACCGGTCGATTTATTTAGGATCTAGCATATAACTGTAGATATTATTTCACTATTGTTCGACTGCTAGGTTGAGTAGTGTTATAGCTTTTTCTTCAGAAATTTTGCTGGTTTAGTCCAGTGCATTTAAAAAACAAGAGCACGTGAAAGTATTGTGGGCATTTTGATACTAAACCATTCAAATCGAATTTTGTGTAATACAATTGGTTTTACACTATTTCATTAGCCAAAGCTCTGAGCTAATTGAAACCATTTAGTTCATCACAAATTGATTTTCCGTTTTATCCTTTATTAGGTACCTATTTAGTTGTTATAATTTCCAGGGTATTTAATAAGCGGACCGCTTTTAAATTAAACTGTGTCAATTTTGCTGTTAATTAGAATTCAGCTGGATAATATAATGATTAATTACCATTTCGATTCATTAGCATGAATTTGCAAATACTTTACAGGACTATTATTTTAATGAAGAAGAATGATTGCCGAAACAGCAACTTTCTATACAACCAAAAGTACAATTAAACTGAAATTTACGTTCTTTCTATGATGATTTCATATTTCTTGAAATAACTATGACAGATGTACTTTTTATTAAAGAATGATATAAAGATGCAGCTTTAATCTTTCGGAGTAGTTTCCCTGAAGATTAGAGATAAGCACTAAGAGCTTTCTCCGAACATTGGTTTAATACACTTTCTCTAAAAAAACTATTTGTTTCGTTAAACGGAACTAAGACAATGAAAGGGTAGCTATTGTTGATCACGGCGAAGCTTGCCTATCTTGATTTACTATCGAAGACTAGCCTAGAAAGTAACACCGTTGGAATTCCAACTCTTAGTGCCGAGTTTAGCGTTGAAAACCGAACAGTGGCTTTGATTATTTAGGTTGCAATTCAAGTATTACATAGTGTTAGTGAAACTGAGCCTTTTGTTTTAGAATAGATGTCTAGCCAGCATTATCTGTGGCTTTGTAAGGCTACTGATAAAGAAGTTTTAGTTGTCATTGAAAGCATGGATTTAATAGTCGATTATTGTAAAAAAAAAAACAGTTTTACCGTGTTAAAATAAGGAAAAACACAAAACTACCACACAAAATTAGGTTCAGTATTTCTTTTAACTACAAATGCTTTCATGTCGGAAGCGATAGTTCCAATCTCATTGAACTCGTACATCGAACTTGTGTGAGTGTCCTAGATTTAATTCAATTATTCCAAAACCCATTGTAAATCAACTTTTCGTATCAATAGTAAGCGATGTTATAGAGTTTCATTTCAAATGCATATGGTTCAATCAAAAAGTTTTGATTTCATAAAATTTTGTAAGCGTTCGATTTTCACTTTAGTAGTTAGTTGTTTGCCTCGTTGGTCTAGTGGTCGCAAGTGCCGCTGCTGATCATGATGTCCAGGGTTCGACTGCGGGTTAGGGTTATAAGGTTTTTTTCATCCGGAATTTCTCAGTACCCGGAGTGTTGATTTGCGCTGGTTCTGTACTTCAGATACTTTTCTCTAAAGAATCTGCAAAGGTGAAAAACCTCTGTAATTCTTGATGTCGAAATAAATAAAGCTTTATGTTTATGATTTCCTATCGATATACGCGTTTGTTTCGGAAACAATTCAAAAGCCAAATCATTTGTGTAATGAAGTGTGCTCAATACAGAATAGTGACTAATCACTCATTTGTGTTTGACGGGGTTCATTTAGCGCGCACCCAATGCTTTTGAAAGCTCAAATCCGTACGTTGTCCGTTCATTTTGCCAAAATACTGGAGGCTACGTGACTCGCGTTACAATGTCGAATGACAAAGGCGGCTCTTTGTTAGGAATTGAGGAAATTGCATCTCTCAAAACGTATTCGAATGCGACACGACGTAACGGCCACCTCACCTAGTCCGTTTGACTGGTCGCTTAGTATTATCAGCTTTGATCTTCTCACTTTTGGGACACAGGCCTGCTGTATGAGAAGCAGCTGACTTTAATCCACCACTCGGTGATGTCACCGAATCCTACCTTCACGGAGCCGGCAACAGCATTCTGTATATGAAACTAAGTAACTGTACGGTAAAATTATTGCTGGGGAAGTGTATTCACACTCTTTTGGTAAAACCTTGAAATCTCCAAATTTTTGGTTTAAAAACATCCCGGTGTCCTCACGATGGTTTCTTTAAGCATTCTTGGAGGAGTAATGGCGTAACGATGAAAATTAATTAATTGCGTTAAAAATCGTAAAATGGACTTTTTATCATAGTAACTGCGTCTGTGAACATTGTACGAATTTAAACACAATTAATATTATTTTCCTATTATGATCTTTTTTTCTAAATGTTCACAGACGCATTACTATTATGATAGGTCTATTTTACGCTTTTAAACGCAATTCATATTATGATTTGCTAAAGTGGCCATTTTAGACCCCCAGGGCTCTTCCACTCCATGATTCATCTGCAATCGCTTTGATAAAGTCTATGCAATACGAAATTCGAACTGCTCCAAAAAGGTTTACAATGTAAGTTTACGGTCCATCAGATGTCCGGAATCTCAAATTGGATTAAGATTACCATAAGATTGGGTAGCATCGTTTGTCAAAGTTAATTGATCTTCTGGAGAAAGGCATGCTTTAGATTGTGTGCGCCAAATCTACTCTTTCATATCTTAGCTTATTTTATAGGTGATTATCATTATTTTTCTTTATAATTACTTTCTATTGTAATATAAATTTAGTAGGTAATTATTTTATTTTTATTGGCTGTAAATGCAGGAGTTACGGAAACTTTTCACGATATCTTTAACACTTCATCTCAATTAATATCGTAAAATAGCGAAACGTTTATTTATTTCCGCGTTAGCTTGATAATAAGTTCTTAACTGTAAAACAAACTATAATTTTGTGATTAGCTAATAATATCCGGAAGCAGAAAAACGGACTTCTCATCCGTTAACTTACTTAAATGTTTTTGTAACTTTCACGTTCGTAAAAGAGTTAAATGTAATGGAAATCTCGGCGTACCAAACTATCCTATTATGAATCCTTTTATGTCCATTCTTTGTTAAATCTGTGACCAATTTCGATGTCATTATAACATGAATTTGACGGAGTTGATTCCCATGTTATCAGATGCACAGATGGGACAAAAACATAATGCATTTGTCTATTAAGAACATCTTGGGTGGTTCATGACGAAAGCGGTCTGTTTTCCATAACCGGCTTTCCTGTCTCTGCTCCTTTATTGACGTCTTTCCTGTATCATGTACAGTCAGGGACTAAAGTATTAATGGATTTGGCAAAATATTTCAAGGGAGTTTCTCGTGTCAATAGGATTGCGATAAATTGAGACAAAACTCGATATGAAAATGCCAAGTGCACCACACCTGAATGTAGAAAATAGATGCTGAATTACACTCAGAGCATACAAATTTTGCTCTTGACTGTACCATGAGCTCCCCTTGCGGTGACACATGCAGAATTTTGATGGGGCAATGACAAATGAGCAATAAATCAACATGAAAGTTAAGATTTTGTTTATTTTAACTTTTATTGCGGGTTACGGTTATGAATATTTGGGGTTCTTGTTTGTTTATCTTTTTAAGAATATTTTTGCAAATGGTGCGTGTAACAAACTTCTTACTTACTTCTGGGATTAAGGCAGTTAGTGTTTTGCCTGCAGTATGTTAATACTATAAAGAAACTAACATTTAGATGAATTAATTAAAATTGTCGTCACAAAATGGAACACACCGAAGTCACAACACAACTGCGAAAGCAAAAGTACATTATACTCTTTTTGTCGTATGAAGAGTTCATTATGTCATTATGATTAATGCATGCACGGGACTTTGTTCCACAGCCCAGATAATATTTATTATGTGGGGTCCACACACTCATCACACCACAAATATTTAAACCGCCATCGGTTTTAATTACTTGGCGCACAAATATGCAAAATAAATCCTGAAACGCAAATACGAACGCATGTGCGCTTTCGAGCTTCGACGTTATTTACACCCACTCATAAGAAATGTGTGTAAATAACAATATAGGTAACCGAGGGTGCCCGAACATAGTGATCTATATGCAAATGTTATAACCCGATTATTATATTTTCCGGACGGAGTACAGTAAGCCGCGGAAGATACTCCATCAAAATTTATTGAGGGTTCCGTGTGGTCTCAGCTTTACAATATATTCGTACCCCGTTGTGCTTCGGGCTTTATGAAAAACATGTTTTTCCTGCGATGTCCCAATTTGTTTAAATTGATTGATGGTGTCCCGATTGCTGTTTAGATTATGAAACATTACAAAGCTTCTTCTTTTGAGGTTTTTGACACGTGTTTTGCATGCTTAGAAAACATGAACGATTGTATTAATTAGGTTGAAATATTTAGTCTACAGTCTGAAAATATTGTTGTAAACTACGCGTGTGGTTTCGTGTACTTAATGGCTATCGCAAATATTCTTAAAATACATTATTTAATACATTTTCATGAGTATGTTCTTATAAATTTAATATATATAAGGTTCTGACGTTCTAAAATATAATCATGTAGATACTATTTTCTTGTATAATCCAATTTTCCTCTAAATAATGGCTTGCCAAGAAAATAAGAAAAAATGAAATATCTACTAACTAATAAAGTAATAATTTATAATGAAAGGTTATTCAGTTCTTTGAGCGTATCGGTTATTTCGATTCACAAACATTGGTTATTGATGCGTGATTTCCCCTCACCACATACAAAGGTATGTATTTGTTGTGCGAATTCCACATTCAAATTAAATACATTCGATCATCAAAGAGTCTTCATGCGGTTGCGGAAATACAATTTTACGGTTCAGTTATTAGAGATTACGTACGGAAATGTGCCATTTCATTTCGTTCTTCGACGTCATTTCGACAGATAATTAATCGGCCTATAAATTAAAAGTACATTGTTCTTTGATTTGCATTGCGAGTTTGAAAACAAGTGAAACAAATTATGTCTGAACTGGCATTTCCTATGTTTTGTCATTAACTCGAGGTACCTAATAACGTTTAATGTACAGCCGCGGGCACATAACGACTTTTAAACCTTATATTCTGCTAATACTTGAATGTAAGTTTATGTAATTACGAACATATTATGACAATTTTGGTACCTATGGAATTGATGTCCAATCAAAGTTATATTGGTTATTCCGCGAGAAAATCACTCTCGATTCTCCCTAAATACACGTATACGTACAAACATAAGTGGTCTTGACTAACTAGGTACGACGAAATGTGATTTTATAGGAACTATTCGCTTTTAACGACTATATTTATTTCTAGTAATTTATTGTACAAGTACGAGTCAAGTAACAAAATCAATACTGCTATAAAATTTCTAAGAAATAAAGAAAAGAAGATTATTCTATCTAGATTCTCGAAACACACACAACGTGCAATTATATGTGAAATGGTAGGCAGTATAAAATAATTACGCTATTGTATAGTAAATCAAATAGGATATTGAAATGAGCCACGAAGTTTTGAATGGGCATCGAAAGCAACAATGGGTGAAAGCCACTTGCCGAGGGTAGGACAAAAGATGGACAGTCTATTTTTATGCACCGCTGTGAAAGCTTCTTAACGAATTAATCAACCGATTCGAGTGGATTCACTCTGGTACTCCTTGTTTTTGTAGCAGTTTCGGTTTGTTCCACAGATATGCAATGTACATATTAAAGATAACGCAAGAGGGCTTACTTCGCGTGCACGCCTTAAGGATACTGTCGCAGCACCATTAAGTACAACTCAAAAACATAGTTCTAGACATTTAAAAAACAAAAATGTAGATTTGAATATAAACAACACAGTGTTTAAATGAACAAGTAGTCAAAAAATGGCACTCTTAATACGGATCGTCACACTTACGTTATTTAGTATATCTTTTTTTGATAGTTAGACTGGGAAAAACTGGGAATCTGGGTGGTTCCCACAAGGAAGAACCCTTGTGCCGAGGCCGCGGTATCTCTATCGAATAACCTGCAGATCTGTGGTCTGTTCCAAGTTATGTAGGACTATTAGTCAACCGATTTTCAGGTGTGCATTACTAAAAATGCCACACAAAGTCGCATTAAGACGTGACTTCACCACACAATTTCAATTTCACGCATCGACTTCAATGAGTCTTTGAGCTTTAGCCATGTTATTACGCGAAATTAATACGTGCTCGATTCAACTTTATTCTCAGCTTTGAACGTCGGAATAATAGAAATTGCGAATTTGTTCTGCCCGACAATTTAGTCGGGTAATAGCCGGCGTGCGCTATTCCTTAAATTTCCCCTAGTTTGGTACGCCCCTACCGGAATTCCTTATTCATTTGTGGCATTACATTAGGCGTATTGTCCCAAAATGAGACGTTGAAAGAAAATACAAATGGCGTCTTTTATTGAGTTTCCGGAATGTGTTGTGTTATAAAATTATTGAAGGTGGCCGGTTTATGGGCTTTAAATGGAGCTGCGGCAATTAAAATATCCTCATAAACCTCTGAGGACTTGCCTTGGTAGGACAAGTGTCTTTACATATCATACATTTTATGGAAATTAACCTATAAACGACGAAAAAAAAATTAAGTTACTCTTCACATATAATTTTTTTTTTGGAGTTTGGAAAGTCCTCAAATGACTCTTTCCGCTCTGGGAAAAGCGGTAGGGAGTGTCAGACTTCTAGTTACTAAAAACCAGACATGTTCCTTCTTAGCCCTTCTTGTAGAAGCCACGGTATCTCTTTCGAACAACTCGCAGCCCTGACGGGGTTACTCCTGATATTTTACTTTTATAATGAAAACTGCCTTAGTAATGTAAGTAAAACCCAAAACGAATAATCTTGAGTTACTCTAGCTAGATTCGTTTATTATTACGAAAATAATATTTTTTCACTTTCTTTTCAATTTGTTTCCAACGTTATTTTAGTTCAGATTTCTTCAGAAACAATTTACAGACGTCTTTAACACACAATGCTTTCCGTATCGCCATTCCTTTGAGTTATTGAATTTCTTTCTAGATCATTCTATTATAGGTTTTTGTGGGGAGTGATATTACGTATGCACCGGACCGTTTATATAAATAGGTTTCAAGTATTTAAAACTAAAAATAACAAAATACTGAATTTAGGTAGTTTTGTTAATGAGAATAAATAAGAAACTAAATAATTAGTTGTTTTCGTGATTTTTGGCAACAGGTGAGTTAAGTTTTTTTTTTAGTTTTTTACCAACTTAAGTTTCGAACTTCGTAGCTACATTTTACGTGTTAATTGTTTTATGCGTACAACAACAACAGGGAACATTTTAATCCTACCTGCCTACCCTACATTTTATTTATTCTGAACAAAAAGTCAACCTGATTGAAATGACTTGATTAAATATTCGAAATAACTCCGCTTTGATTCCGCACGGGGATGTTCAAAAATATTTTACGGAATTTTTTCGATGAGACCCAATGGAATTCTCGGGATGTTTTTCAATATTTTCTCAACAGTGTTCTTAGATAATCGTACATACCTTAATAATGATCAGGCTTATATTTTAATGAATGCTTCTAAATGACGAAGAAAAGTGAAAAAGAAAAAGTAACAAAGGTAGTTAGTAAACTTTAAATGAAAAACTATCTGTCTAAAACTTCAAGTTTTAATTCTGGTCTGTAATCCCGGGAGTGTTGGGTAGAGCTTTACCCATACTCGACATAAGCAAGCAACATAAACCGATCTCGGAAATTAACTTAGGGACCCATACACAGCAGGCGCGCTTACTACCCCTAAACCAACGTGACATTCAGTTCAGGTTTAGTTTAAAATAGTTATTAGGTATTATGAAAGAAACCATGCAACTGCAACATAACATTATACCTCACACACAATACAAGCCACTAACATTAACTTGAAGGGCTTTATTTGGAATTGAAAATTGATAATGGTAATGAATATATTAATAGAAGCCACAAAACGTTATTAATTGAATTCTATTACATCAATAGTAGTTTAATTGGGCCTAGTTAGTGATATTTAGCTTACCTACATACAAAAATGAATACCTAGGTATATAGGTATTTTGTTGTAGGTAAAAGTATCGTTGTTATTTGTGTAATACCGTAACCGGCAGAAGTAATATATTTTGTAACACGGATGTGACCATGAATAACGCTTTTTCATTTTTTTTTTCATAAATTACTCGCATTGTTATTAGCTCGTGGCTTAATAATAACTGCCACTTGGGTCGATCTTTAGGTTAAGCAAGGCTTGCCTAGGTTCGTCTGTAGATGGGTGACCACCCATTACATATCGAGCTTCCACCGTGCCTCAGAAAGCACGTTAAGCTGTTGGTCCCGGCTGCCATAATTATATAGATCTTTGACAGACGTTACAGGTACCACCTACTCAGGGACCTGAAAATCTGACAACCAGTCTTACCTGGGTTATGGCGGTCAGACAAGCAGTCGCCCAGTCGAGGCTGCGGGTTGTTCGGAAGAGATACCGCGGCCTCGATACAAAGGGCTAAGAAGGAACATGGGCGGAGTCATTTGATGACACAAAACAAAAAAAGATAGGTAGTCGCTCCATGTTAAGTACTGTGATTCAGCTGCATTCGGTTAGACCTCAACATAGTTGGGAAAAGGCTAGGCAGATGATGATGATGATGATTAATTACTAACAGAAGAAATAAATGGGGAATAACAGTCCTCGGCAAATCGAAATTCCAAGGTCCACCTTAAGGCCTAAAACCTACCCGTCGCCCTGCGGGTTGTTCAGAAGTTATCGCGGCCTCGATATATAGGGCTAAGAAGGAACATGGGTGGTTTTTAGTCAGTAGAAGTCTGACACTCCCTTTCACTCTGCCCAAGAGCGGGAGGGGTTAATTGATTTCCCACCCCCCAAAAAAAAGGCCTAAAACCTAAGGAGGGTTCCAAAGTATAGTCAGCAACAAAGGAAAAACGCTCTAATCATCATAAATATTATAATATTGTTTGTATCCACATACAAGTCCAAACGTCTATTTAGAGATGGACTCTGATATTGCTTTAGCTACTTACAAAGGGGATGATTCAAATCAATCAAAATCAAATAATTAATTCGCATAATATGGGTAAATATATTAGATGGAACATAATGCATTACATAATACAACAATAAAGATTATCATATTAACCATTTCTGGTGTGCAAAAATTAGAACTTAAAAAAAAAAGTTTATAAAAAAATTCATTGGATTGAATACTAAGCTTGTCTGCTAATTGAGATATATGGACACAATGGAAGAAAACAAATTAAACCGATCCCAAATAGTTTTATAAGCATAAATAATAAGACCACAAGTATATCGTACACACATTTATACAAATTCATTGGCAAATCGAAAAACATTCGGTTTGAAAAACACCAGTTGAATGTGAAGTGTCAATAGAGAAATCTAAACATTGATATTGCTGTATTTGTTATTCAGACTTTTATTTCTATTGAATTTATACGATTTGAAACGGTAACCAATATCGTTATTTATAACTGTGTGCAATAAAACGAATAAAATAAACCTCCGATTCAGTCATTCATCATGGCTGAATAAGCCAATTCTTTTGAACCTATATTTATTTACAAAACACCTTCGTTTCTGATTGTTTTCTTAACTACTGTCATTTAAAAAATAGTGGGGTAATCGCTTTTCAGTATCGGTTTGGGCATGTGAAGCGGAAGAATGAAGATTAACGTACACAAAGACCTGTGATATTCACAACTTTAACACTAGAAATAAGCATCAACTACGGGCTCCTTTTCATCGGCTCCATAAAGTTCATAATTCATTCGTATTTAGGTCTCGGTATAACAATAACAAACTGCCATTTTATTTTCTAGACTTGCCATTTAATGCGTTTAAAGCTAATCTTTGTTAGTAGTAAAATCGTATCTTTGTTTAGAAGCTTATTATTCTATTAAACGACTACTTGTATGATAAGAATAGTTGGTCGCTGAGTTGAACACAAGACAATGTTTGTTATTTATGTTCTTTCTCCAAGATTAGTTTACTGATATGTTATGTCTTTTTGATATTTTTATTATTATATACTTTTTATTATTGATTTGTGTCTGTAGTCAGTCGTAATTTTACCTTGCACCTTACTTATGTATGGAGTCTGGTTCTTCTAACCAAACTTAACTGACAGGTTTTTTATTTTTCTATTCAAGCTAAAACACTAGGAAGTGTCGAAGGGTGTGCGTTTTGGGAGACTGTCTCTTGTAAATAAGTAAAGTAAAATTTGAAGTTCGAAACGTGCTGATTATCAGCCCAGTTTGAATAAATGACTTTTGATTTTGATTTGGAATGTGTATGGCTTGGAGTAGAGAAAGACCAAATAATCGAAGGTTGAACTGCGTGAAGGATGATATGCCTTGAATAAAGGAGAGATAAATATGAGTATTATAGAAGTATTCAAAAAGAAGATTATAATATGCAGCGCCGCGCCGACCCCTAATTAATACTGATGAGGTCAAAAGACTGTTGAGATTATAGAATATCATCTCAGAATTCGCTGTTCACTTAAGTTTGCGTTGCACCCGTTTTTATTTTTTTTCTAAAGATGTACAGATCCAAATCTCATAAAAAAAAAGTCCCTTTATTTAAAAACAAATGTGTACGTTTCTAACCAAGTATTTCCATTATGTAGGCTACAAAGATTCTACACCAAAATTCAAACCCGAACATTAAAAAATATGGCACCCGTTTTTCATCCACCGTTGCCAAATAAGAAAGATCCCCATATGTTTCCCCTGCCTGGAGCTAATCTTACCATCCTTGGATAAATCAACTGGAAAATTGAAAACCGGGGAATTCTCGGATACCCGGTGCAAAACTTAAGACTAACTTTGATTAACTGGCTCCCGGATATACCTGATTAAAATTCGTGCCAGTTGCAATTAGATATGAATTTAGTTATTACTTTACGGTGCTGTATACACATTTTACTTGTACTTAATTTTTGATTGAGAATTGAAGTTTGGACCGGTTTTGGGAATGTTCCTCAAGTTCAAATTTTGGAGTATACTTTTGTAGCATGTTGAGCGAGGGATAATATATGTATAAACTGGAAAAATTTGTTTGTTTGTTTGCAACGAATAGGATCCAAAACTACTGGACCGATTAGAAAAAATCTTTCACCGTTAGGAAGCTACACTATCCCCGGGTGACATAAGCCACTTTTTATCCATGTATTCCAACGGGAACGGGAACTACGCGGGTGAAACCGCGTGACGTCCGCTAGTGGTAGAAAAAAAAAAGTATGGAAGGAGAAGACATGCTGCACCGAACCCAATTAAATTAGGATAAGGGCAGGAAAATATGCCCGTGGGCTGCGGACGCCCGTCTGAGCTGCGGACGCCCGTCGGGGCTGCGGACGCCCGTCGGGGCTGCGGACGCCCGTCGGGGCTGCGGACGCCCGTCGGGGCTGCGGACGCCCGTTGGGGCTGCGGACGCCTGTCGGGGCTGCGGGTTGTTCACAAGTTACCGCGGCCTCGACATATAGGGCTAAGAAGGAACATGAGTGGTTTTTAGTCAGTAGAAGTCTGACTCTACCTTTCGATCTTCCCAAGAGCGGGAGGGTTTATTTGATGATTTACCACCCGCCAAAAAAGAAAGGCCAGGAGAATAATGCTGGGCATGCAACAGATTGGTTTTGTTAATATTAGGTTGAAACCATCTAGAGCTAAAATAGGGAACGAAATACCAGAAATTTCATTAGATATCGATAATGTAAAGAACAAGGATATATCGCAACAAGATTGATACTCAACGTTAGTTTTGTATCTATTGCGAGACCAAATTGCTTACTCAACTCTTAGATACACACAGAACTTTTCTCATACAATGGTATGGTACGCTTGACTCAACAGACCTACTAAAAGATTTGTACTCTTTCAAGCGATTTATTGACCAAGGAAAACACAGAGAGTCGTAAATCAATGTGTTTTCTAAGTGCACGAACAATTGTTGTTCTATACGAACGTGTTCCAAACATGTTGTACCGCGACAACAGAAGCACGACAACATTTTCCATTATAAGTCAACACAATTGTATAAATAGATAGCATCGTTGCCTTATCTTTCCATACGTGTCGATATAAAATAGAATTGCGATGTTTCTATCACGATACAATCGCATAAAAGGGCAAGCGACTTGATTCTGCGACTTCTTCAGATGAAATTTAGATAAGGACGCGTCCTCACGCAGCTTCGTATACTGTAAGTAATTGGATGGGGCGGGCGTGGGGCCGGACTTATCGACACTCGTCAATCGCAATAAAACTCAGCAAATCGCAGTGTGTGGACGGTTACTTATTCGATTTATAGATAGAGAAGTAATGACTGCCTCGTTGGTGTAGAGTTCACAAGCGCAAGTGCTGAACATGCGGTCCTGGGTTTAATTTAAACAAAATTAAATAATGATTTAGCCTAAAATCACAGCGATCCTTTATGTTAAAAATATAAGAACTAATGATGACAAACATCATGTGATAAACAATAACTTTAAATAACATTTGATATCCAGTGTTATTGGGTTTTTCAGTCAGGAATTTCTCAATCGTAGCCACGGAGTTTGGATTAGTGCCCGGTTGATGGTAATAGGGTCTACCGTATAACACGACACTTAAATATGACTTAAAAAATGTGAGAGTACTAAGTAGGTACTACTGTCTAACCCTTCGTGGAATGCAAGCGTGATACTATTTGATAGAGAAGTAATGACTAAGCTAGTACTCGTTGCAGTTATTACTGTATTCTCGAAATCAAATGCATTTACCGATTTGCGATTAAAGCTTGTTCGAAATGTCATTTTGTGCTAAATTGCGAACTAATGCGCTTAGCTGGTATTACGATTGCGAATTGCAGAAGTTTATTGAGTTATGTCTATATTTGCTATTGTAGAAATGAGATTTGTTATTTTACTTTTAAAAGATTTACTATTTACAGATCTATAATAATTATAAAATACTAGCGGACGTGACGCGGTTTCACCCGCGTAGTTCCCGTTTCCGTGGCATAAAAAGTAGCCTATGTCGCCCGGGGATAGTGTAGCTTCCCAACGGTAAAAGAATTTTTCAAATCGGTCCAGTAGTTTCGGAGCCTATTCGTTACAAACAAACAAATCTTTCTTCTTTATAATATTAGTGTAGATGTAAAAGTAGGTATGAAAAGGGTAATAGAATTACAAAGCGTTAAAAACCGTCTACATCACTTTAAAAGTGTCCAAAAGGCAGGCAGCATGCTGATTCTTTGGCAAAAAACAGGCTAAATTCTTCTGGTTATTATTTATCTTGAAGTTATGGTCGCTGTAAAGTATGATACTGGTTTCTGGAGTCAGCAGCCCGAAAGTCGACCAACCATTTAAGTAACCTTAGTCTGTAGAGATCAGTATTTGCCAGTAATAGGGGATCGGACAAAAAAAACTAATTAGTCCGTCAGATAGATCTCCAAAAAATATTGGAGACGTATTTTTTTGTTTTTTCACATAAACAAAAATTGAAGTCAATACAGTGCTTCGAAAACTCGTTAACTCTTCGAAAACGTTATAATACATGTTTAACTACAAATGACGTCACAACCACATCTTATCTTCGTCAATTTTGATTAATTTGATAAAACAAAAAACAAGTACCTATCCAATATTTTTCAATAATCTAACTGACGGACTAATTAGAATCATTGTTTTTTGACTCAGTCCGATCCCCTATTGGGCTGTGGGATTTAGTTGACACCCGCTGTAAAAATATACTGGTGCATTTGTTTAGACTAGTTCCCAGACATAATTTAAATTAGTAGATTTTATGGATTAAATCTAAAGTAGACCAATATTATAATTGAATTAATAAACCAAGCATATGGATCGTAAGAATATGAAATTAACACGCGATGAAAAATATAGTTACTTTATTTTTCAAACGTAATTATTCCAAGCATGATTGAAACTAATTCAATTTCTTTAATATTATTAATTTGTTCTTACTTTCAAATTAAATTAAGCGAAGATTAATGATTACAAAGTTATTGTTGTTTTTAATTAACTTAGTACTTCGTTTTACTTTAATTATTTCTGTAGATTAACTGTATACGTTTTCTTGTTACAGGTATGTACAATTAACTAGGTATGAAGTACCTACTCGATGGCTGTGGGTATTTCGAAAGAGATACCGCGGCCTCCGACACAAAGGGTAAGAAGTGGCATGACAGGTTTTTAGTCAGCAGAAGTCTGATACTCTCTTCCGCTGCGTCCAGAGCGGAACGAGTCGTTTAATGATTTCTAAAACTTCAAAAAAATACTACACAATGAAGTGAAATAGGTCATTTATCTTACACGCTAAAGGTTGGTTACCAGTCTTACCGGATACAGCTGAACACCAGTATTTTACATAAAACGACTGTTTAATCAACCATACGCAGGTAAAATATTGAATAACTCATCTAAGATTTTTTTCATCTTATCTCAAGTCTTCCGCATTTAAGATAAGGCTACCTCCACATTGTACTACAAATTAGTCGTAGCGCAACTCGTAAAGCTCGGGGCACACTCACGATAACCCGCGCCGGAGTTTTAGCGCCCGACTATAAATAGTTGGTAATAAATTTGTCGTTACACAAGAGTATCTAAGGCGCAGGAAATTACTGGTTCCCTTGATGACCCTTATTTTTACTTCGTCCAAATTGAGACACGCTTTTAATTAACATTTCCTAATGAATCCTCACTTCATGTAGGCACAGCTTCATTAATTTTTACTTTCGTTACCGCAGTATACAGACCCGCTAAATAAGGCTGCGTACAGTTTAAATGAGTACCTACGTTCATAAAAAATATGGGGAATAATTTATGGACCATAATTTTACAGAGCAACTTAGAAGACCACAAATGCTACGGAAACAAGGAACGCTTTTAAAATATGCACAAAGACCTAGTCAATATAATTTTATTACAACATTTGACAATCAACAAAAGAACTCGAGACAAAGGACCTTTTTTGACGGCTCATAAAACTTAATTTGAACTCCCCCTAACTATAAATAACCACAAACATAGTTTTGCTAGAGCACTCAAAGAGTCGAAGCTCTATTATTACAAATGTGTTCGAAAATTGAAGTACGTTAACGGATTTTTACCATTTTGAACAAAGAATGGTTCGTTCTATTTTCTAATTTTGGTTCCGATTACGTCACAGAGAAACAAAGACTTGTTGATGCAACTTGTAAACAGATGCAGGCAATGAATGAAATGTGCATTTTGTTAAACTACCCACATGTTTTATAAAGGGATTTAAATTAAAATGGTGGCGCCAATTGATAAGGATATTTATCGCTTTGGTATGAGAAGTATGAGAAGAGTTAAGATTAATTGTTGGAATTTATAATTTCCTGTTGGCGCCCGTTTCCGTTTTAACGCCAAGCTATTGACATATTTAACACTACAAGGAAAGAAATTAAAGTTGTTTTACACGTCCTTGTCTGTTTTCTCTTGCTAAGTGGACAACAGGAGCTAAACGCGAGTTTTATAATTCGTTAAAGTATATTATTATGAATCACTGCAGTAAATAAAATCAGAAATATATGTGGTATTCATCAGGAAATACGCTAGTGACATAGTGTGTTGAAAATACAATACAACTAATTTTACTTGATAGAAAAAAATCGCGAAGATACCTCTAAAAATTTCTTTTAACGAGTAAAAACCATACTTAGATACATGTGATCGTTCTGATTTTTTGGCAAATAATTCTACAAGCAACATACTAAGGTCGTAGTGTTTTATTTTTTTAGTCCAATCAATGGTTTTTTTGTAAATCGCATATTCTTATTTTCGAACATAATTTTGTATGAAGATAAAAATCGGGCTGGACAGTCCTTAATATTTGAAACGTATAATTACCCTTCGAAATTACGAGGGTGCATTGCGGGGATGCGTTTCGCGGTCGCGGGGAGTGACGCAAGCTCCACCCACTCGCTCAAGGTCGCTGGCATTTATTGTCACCTTAAAATGCTTTAATTGTCAGCATCTATCCTAGGATTTGATTATCAGTCATCAAAATACCTTTACATTTAACACTAATATTGGCATTCAACAAAATCAATTAAGCACTTAACGCCCCAAAAAGAAAGAAAATCGATATCTTCCTTCCATTTTCAAAGTAATAAAACAACGCATGAACGCACGACTGTATTACGTTTTCTTGTTAACGACAATTATGTCGCACATTTTGGGGCCCAACAATATATGTGGCGGGCATTAAAATGATTTTTATTGTTCTTCGTAACAGCGGGACCACGTGTAAGTTCCATTGTACGGTTCGTACGAAAAGTGCGATTACTTAATACCCTGCAGATGTACGATTTCGTAATATCGGATTAAGTGTTCGGCGTATGATGGCCGTGTGAACACGTGTCTGGGATGTTATTAGATAATTATGTCACTACGGAGACGGCTGGATGTTTTATTATTACGCACGAGGAGCGATTAATAAGGGCGTCGTATGGGCTTTGATGTTGTAAGTGTAACTAACTCTTTTATTTGCTTTTGTTCTTAAATTGAAAGTCTAATTAATACTGTTACATAATGTTATGAAAGTATTGAAGTTATTAAAGCCCATCTTGAACCAAACTAGTAAACCGATGTTGATGAAATTTGTTGACGTTTCAATCAGCGAGTAATATTATCATTTCACATAGAAATATATTTTAAATTGGTTTTTAAATGACGGAGTTACGAGGTAACAAGCACAAAAAATACAACCGAATTGAGAATATCGACGACATTTCACAATTTGATGAATCGTTATACTGGATTCAATTTGGCTGCGCCTTCTCACAAATTGTCAAAATGTCAACCATGTAATTTCAACGTCCTCATTTACATAATTTAGCGTCAAGTACCTAATCATTATTACCAAACCATCCCACTATGATTAAATACCGGAAACGATCCGCACAACCGATTTAAACCTTAATCTTTTTATAACAAAAGCCTTTCTTCCTTTCAACACTTAACATGATTAATCCGAGATAAGTATATTTTTCATAAAGATCTGACAAAAAATGTGTGACGTAATGTTCCTAATATTAAACGCCATACTTTCACATTGTCGTCGCTTTGAAAGAATGATTGCTTTTTACGAGAGGATGCGTACCAGATGATAACGTTTTCTGTCGTCGGTTGAACGTACCCATTTCGGATTATATGATTTACCTACATGGGAAGTTTAGACACGAGCTTAAGAAAGAACAATATAAAGGCTGTAAAAGTACCGCAAATGAAAAGCACTTGTTCTCCCCACCACTACGATATTTTTTTTTGTGCTAGACCATACCTGGGAACCTAGGGGGTTCCCAGGTATGGTTACGGAGATATTGGGGATCAAAGTTCCAAATTTTTCACAGCTGTTTTTGTAAATGCTAGTTTTTCAGGTTATAAGTTTACTAAAATTACCTTCATGACCCGTTTACTATTCAAAGCATCTATAAGCACAATGTTTTAAGAGTGCTACGTTGAGTTTTACCGTAAAATATGATTTTTGACCTCAAAAAAAAGTCATTTCCCAGCAATTTTTTTTGCGTTAGTTTGATGTACAGAATGCTTGGTTTACGTTTGTGTAAAGGGTTAATTTACACCCTGTATATCTGAGTACATAACATAACTAAAAAAAGTTCGAAGTGATATAATTATAGCTTGACTACTATTGTGATAATAACAAAAAATATAATAATCAATTAATATAAATCAAGTCAGGATCTAATGATTGGATCCTGGAGAAAAAGAGAGAACTCTTCAAATGTTATAGGCACACTTAAAGTGATTTGAGTAGTTCTGGAAGAGTACTTTCTCGGAGTGGTTCCATTTCAATTTGGTGAGATCTGATGAAGAACTTCGAAGATATGCAACGGAACTCCTCAATAAATGATAGCAAATGGGCTGGGATTGCTGAAATCTCATAAATTGTTTACACCAGTTCATAACATAACAGCACACCGGTACGCTGTGAAGCAGTAAGCACATGTGGTCCATTACAACCATAAAATACAAAAATGTGTAAAACAAAATTTAAAAGAAAAATCAGTTTCTGAAGTAGGTAAAACAAAAAATCAAACAAACAAGCAAAAGTCACCGACTTCAGAAACTCCTTATTGGATTCTCTTTGAAAATGTTAATAAGTACATTATAATACAAATTACAAATAGGTCAAAAATAATAATAAAAAAATGAAAGATTAATCAAGTAAAAAAAATAATAATTACGAGATCAAGTTATGAATCAGTATTGAACATTAAATTTCTCATGCAATCTCTATCGCTAATAGAATCAGCAGAACAATACGTCAATAAGTAAGTCACTGAGAGTGGTTTTAAATCTTAAATCCGTCTTCGTGATAATAAACTTTCATTACGGAACTTTTTCTTGTAATTTGATAGTAAAAGTTTTACTTACGTCATAAAATATCTCGGTTGGTAGAAAGGTTCCCTTGATTACCGTTATTAAATTATTAACTACTACTTTTTCAATCAATATTTTTAGAACAAAGGAAAGTACCTACTTTGTGTCTGCTACTTCTAAAATTCATATTATTATCGTTGATTGATCAGAAAAGCGGTATCGGAAGAAAAAAGTGTGTTTGTGCAAATGATTATCTTGCAAAAACTTGGTAAAAACCGTATAAAAAGTTATCCAATCTCTTCGATTTCAAAAGGCTTACAAGTCTTTATTATAAGTTTTTGAATAGGAAACCATAATAAATGTAGTATCGGTGGGTACTCGTTGAATTACTCTGCAGGGGGCGCGTCTTCTCCGAAGGGAGCTTGACTCATTCGGGGTAAGGGAACTTTGTTAATGCACTTTACATCACATGAGTTTATTTGTTTATCTACGATTCCGCATAGAATAACTTTATTACTGTGCTATATTAGTTGTTGAGTGTGGGGACAGTGGTTATGAATAATGTTGCAACAAATTAGAACTTAGTTGGATTCTACAATTAATGCTGCAAAGATGATTATAATTAGATGATACTAGAATAGCGTAGGCGTTGCGTAGGTACCTATATATATTTACTACGCTTTAGATTTAATAATATAATAGTATGGATGGGTGTTTGTTACTCTTTCACGTAAAAAACACTGAACGGATGTGGATGAAATTTAGAACAAAGATAGTTACCTGGATTAACACATAGGATACTTCTTATCCCGATAGTATGATCCTGTGGGACAGTTATCGCACCCTACCCGGGCGAACTAGTGGGCGGTGGGCACAAGCTAATTTGAAATAATATTCAATCTTTAATGATCTGCACACTTTCGTTAAAGACTGGCCTTCAATAGCATTAAATCTCGCAAAAGTGGAAAGAGGGAAGGGAGTCCTTTACCCTGAAGTGGTACAATAAAGGTTTACAATATAATTAAACGTTTAAGGATAATAACAACAGATTTTTCCCTTTTAAATATAATAGAAGAAGAAGTCTACTCCACTACACCCTTATTATCTTCTCTTTGACCAGACTTTCCTTATAAACCACATTCTCGCGTATCTACAGAAATCAGATCCTTTTCAAAACGCACTTATTTCCATACGTTGGCATGTTATTGAAGAGTGCTTCTTTGAATTGCAAATAGGCTGGTCCTGCGGCGAGTCCCATTGAAATGTCAATTTGTTTTCTATTGGGGTGGCTTGTTTGGCAACCTCCAGACATATCGTCTTACTATTGTGTGTTTTGGCCTGAGGATCTTACGCTTTTTCTTTACGGGGATGTTTGCCGTGAATACGCGTGAGATACATTCTTATTTCAAGATTTCGTTTTAAGGGAGAACTTGCGTCTTGAAAGTATTCAGCTTGTAATCAGCCCATAGCTATAAGTTTACCGTTTTTATTACCGTGGAATGGTCTATCAGATTTGTGTTCGTTCTGCGCGTTACAGGAACTGATATAACTGCCTAGTCATTTTCCAAATATCTTGGGGTCGGCCTGCAGTCTCACCGGATTCAGCTGAATACCAGTATTTTAAATGGAGCGACTGACTATCTGACCCGCACAGCTGTGATTATTGGGTAATATGATACCCCTAGGTAAGATTGGTTGTCAGACTTTCGGGCCACTGACTACCCTGTAACCACTGTCAAAGATCAACATACTATGACAGACGTGGCAAACGGCTAATTTTAAAATTAATAAAGGCTTAAAGTTATATGTTTCCGAAGCTGTCTTCGTTAGCTAAAGTCAATATTTTATCAGAAGTAGATCCTTTAATAAGGCTTTCAATCACGTTATTTGAATAACTTACGTATACATAGAAACGGAAAGCTGTGTCACGACGTAATAAATTGAAGGATATTGAACCTTAATCTATAAAACAAATAAGAAGTGGTGTATCTAGGGAGTTCTTTCGTGTTCGGCCGCTATTCATCACAAAGAAAATCCATTTTGTGAAATTGTAATTTGATGGCGTTGTGTGATAGTTGTGGAATATTATTATTATTATTATTATTTAATTAATTTTTACAAAGGCGAATATTTCTTAGTACCTACTTTCTTTCTTTGTACATATTATAAACTAAATTGCATAAAGTTCGAAGTGAGACCTATTAAGATTTTATACACAGTGCGTGCGCAATTCCTATATGCAAAGAAATTGTCTTACGCAACAGATATAGGTAGAACAGCCCGCCACACTATCCCCAAACCACTGCATCTACCACCGGAAAAGCACAGAGACAATGACGCTCGAAATTCAAGAAAAACAATTTAGCTGTCTTGAATCCTACAATGAAATGAACTAGAAAAGAACAGCGGAGAAGTGGGAAAAACAAAATTTCTAACAGATTTATATGTAGTAGGTACTTATATTCTGTTGATGACGACTACAGAACAAGAAATAGGCAGTCAGTACTTAATGCATATACAAGCAGGACAGCCACCCACTCTACCGGAGCCAACCCTCACGATAAAGCCAACAAAAACTGCTCGAAAATTTAAAACTTCGTACTTTATGAGTGGGCTCTAAATTTCGGGGGTTTCTCCTTTTTTTGCGGACAAAAAATGTACTCGCCGTGTTCGGTATCGCGGTATCCGGAATCCGGTTTTTATTAGTGCCGGATATCGAGTGGCTTCCGAGAGCTTTGTGGGGCGATTTGGTACCGAAAGTCCATTGTGGTTGTGGTACAGAAGCCCTATTGTCAGCAAGATGTCGCAGGCTTTGTCGTTCAATGGCTCGAACGTTTAGCACAATGAACTATGCTTAACTGCAAATCGTTATTGATTGTTTGATTTTTTTGTCAAGTGACAGTTTTTGTTAAGCTTAAATTTTGGGGTGGTATTGTTTTCTGTTTTTATTGATGTTGAAGTCTTGTAGTGAGTTAACAAACCTCTGATAGATTTTTATGCCCAATATGTTGGGAAAAAAATGCCATACGTTCTAGTCAATTAAACCGCTCTCTTATAAAGTTTTCAAAAAAAAACCTGGACTTTAAAATGGCCGCCTTAGAATTATAATATAAAATATATGAAATACGTAAAGAATCTCAAAATGGTCACAGACGCAGTTTATTTTATGAATTATCAATTTGCGAACAAAAAAGAATTGTATCATAATTCATATTATTATCCTATTATGATTCTGCTAAAGCAGTCATTCTACACCCCTGGTAAAGAATTTTAACATCACATTGTTTCTTAATTCAACTCAATCGCACTTTAAAATTCCGGATTGTGTGGAGATTTACGGCGGTTTTATCGCACAGCGAAACGTTTCTATTTGTTGTTAAAAGCACGTCCACTTGTTTCTCGACACATGTTTGTTATACCGATAAGAACAATAAAACAATGATGATTAATAGCGGCAATAACAATACAATACGAATTAATATTGGGTCAAAAATAACACAGAATGCCGATTGGGTAACAATTTTTTTATCACTCGTACATTGAAAATATGCTGCAGACATACGTGTTTGCTTTACAATAGATTAACACGATTTATTTTCGTTGGATACCAACTGGCAATGAATTTTAACTGCAAAATAAAAATGATTGACAATTTAATAAAACAGACATAAAATAAAAAGGTCGAATAATTTCCATTTTTAACTTTCTCTATAATTAAGAGTCCTCATCCTCATTCATCATTTCAACCGAAAAACGTCCACTGCTGGACATCTATGTCTCCCCTGAGTGTCGCCACATTAACCGATCCCGTGCGTCTCGCATCTAGCGGATCCCCGTAACCTTCACCAGGTCATCGGTCCATCTAGTGGGAGGCCTTCCAACGCAACGTCTTCTGGTTCGCGGTTGCAACTCCGAGAAAGAGAATTAATAAACACCTACCTCATACCCACCTACCTACCTACGTATCTACCTTCATACTATTTATTATGGTTATTTACTTAGCATATCTGGGAATCACTTCGTTCGAAGAAGTAAAACAAAATTGTTGATCGCAAAAGCTGTCGATTCGATTCAAACGGCATAATTATTTACGTTATCGGAATCGTTTCGCAGAATTCCAATCCAATGAAGAATGAAGTCAAAAAACTACTTATTCAATCCATTTTATTAGTTTACTGTAAAAACAATTTACCGAGTTCAAGATACAGTAAACAACAAAATGGGTAAAGAGATTAAATCGTTTAATTTTGGCGCCATCTATTTTATGACTAGGGTTGGGCACAGAAACCTAAAAATCTCGAACATTTCGAATAAAAATGTGCCGAATTTATACGAACGACTAAGTTTGGAACAGCCAGTGTCCAGTAGAAATGGGAAACGCTGGGAAAGCGAAACGGAACAAAATGTAAAGGATTTGTTTTAAAAAAGACACAGCGATTTGCTGTTGGGTCGCTCGAAGCTACAAAGTTGATTGATGGAAACCAATTCTTTTTGTATTGTTGTCTCTTGAAATGCAAAGAAATGCTACTTCCTGATTTTGGAAAAGACTTTGTTTTAGTTTACATGGTTATTTAAAAGGACGGAGCTCTTTGAAAAAAAATCATACAACAAAATACTAATGCACAGCAAATTATTAGATGGTATATTTTTTCGTAAAATTGATAGCGCTAACCTTTAACTAAGAGATTAAGTGAACGTTGGCAACCGACAACCCTATTTTAGATCCATTGAAATTTAGATTAACTTGCATTAAGATTCTGTCCAGAACGCGGAGTCAGTTAAAATGTTTTTGTTGTTCATTGCTGTCATCGAATTAATGACCCGCCTTTGTGTTGCTTGATTACATCGATTACTATCGCATAAAAATACAGTTTATTCAATTATTCGAACTTCCATTCAAGGAAAAATATTCGCAATCATTGAATCTGTATCGGTTCATCCATATCCATTGAAGTGTTGGCAAGAATAACTTTAAATTAGTTGCAAAAGAAAATCTGAACTTGGACTTAACGTTAAACGCGTGTAGCGTAGTTTTTAATAAAACTGCCAAAGAAAACTGCAAGTAAAACTTTAGTCGGAAGGGAGAAAAAAATTGCCTTTTTATCATTTTAATTTCTTATGCACTAATTAATCTGTAGTATCCTGCATTTTATAATAATAATGATGTAAAAAGCACGCAGGTTATTTAAGTGGAATATTTTAAACATTTTTACCATTCGTTTCTTTCTGTTTTGAAAGCCAAACTAGAGCTTCTGGCTATAAGAGCCAATGAACTTGCAATCCAACTAGAAATGTTTACGTTTGCCCACGGTACTCGGCTGTGGGAAACAGCCGGTTATTTTTGCACAAACGCTATTTTGAGCACAGCACTACCGCCTGTGTTGGCATAATTTTATCCTTGTTTGTAGCGTAAATTAAACAGCAGTTTTATTTTAACGCCAAAAATTCTGTTGGTTTAGACTGTTTAGAATTTGATTAAAAAAAAAACTGGCCAAGTGGAAGTCGGACTTGCACATGAAGGGTTAAGTACGTACCATCGGCTACGGAACCCTAAAAAGACAGTATTTATTTAAGAAAATTCTACAATTCTTATTTTCCTCATTAAATGTGTGTCACAAAGAGGACTGTATAATGGCCGCTATTATTTTGTTTCATAATGAAAAGAAAATATTGTGTTGTAAAATACAACCGTTTAACACAGGCTTCTAATTCTTAATGAGACTGGGATAATTATGGTATAAAAATAATGTGAAAGTAATTACAAGCTAATAAAATTACGAATTTTAACTAACCTCCGACCAAAAGTACCTCGTAAAAGTAAAAATTTCTCGCGGCCTTTTATATAACTTAATATTTTTAAGAAAGAAATGTAAGAGCAGTTCCGAGTTAAAACATCCAAGTCACAAGGGACTCCTCTTTTAAAGCTCATTGTTAGTGGGTTAGTGATTCGTTCGGTAACCCTGTTCCCACTGGGTTTCTCGAATAAAACGGGAGCCATTGGAATGTAGCGAATAAACCTCCACTCTGTTTAGAGAAACGCTCAATGTTTATGTTCGCACACGAAGTACAATGTTTACGATTCTTTTGTAGGACAACACTTTATATATTTGCTCAAAAGGTTCTTGATCGATACATGTTTTATTAGGTCAAAGTATTCACACTTTACACTGTCGTGCCGTAAAAGTTGCTCATCGAGCTTTAGAAACAGACTGACAGACGTCAGTCAAGTATGAATAACTGGGACAATGTTCTAACTAAAGAAGCGAGCGTATTTCTAATGCTGTACTATTTTTACTGCTGGGTAGTGTACTTAGAGTTGATACTATTTTATGAGGAAGTAGTAAAGTTCTGTTCGTCTAGTGGGACTGCCGAGCAAGAAGTCGTGGCTTATTGGGTTTTTCCATTAGAAGTTTTTCAGTAGTCGCCACAGAGTTTAGATTCGTACCCGGCGGATGGTTATAGACCCCTATTAAGTTGGACTTAAACATAACTGGCGAAATGTGCGTATACCTCTGCCTAACCGTTCGGAGATTACAGGCATGATGTTATGTTATAAAGTTCTGAAATGATCGATATGTCTGCTTGGCGGATGGGTGGCCAATCCAAATGAGACGTGACGACCTCAAAGAGTATGCGCCTTGATTCCGGTTGCTTCATAAAAAGTAAACGTTTAAATTCTTTTTTTTGGTTTACTATACTCGTGTCGGGAATTCAAGGAATGCTTGGTATTGTATCGTCTTTCTCCTTTCTTTGTTTTTTTTATTTAATGCCTATGTAAGTGCTATGCTTGCTTTGCTATTAATAGGCACTTAAGATTTCCTTTGATTTCTAAGTCCGAGTCATTTCAGATTTCTCCCATCAATAAACTGTTTTCTAGATATAATCTTAGATCACTGAGATTGGTAGAACAGGTAAACAGTAGTACGAAGGTCGCGGATTGAGATAAAAATTAATATAATGAGAAAAATAGAAAATTCGAAGTTATTAAAAAATTGCGCTGTTCACATTTTATTTTCTTTCTCACGAACAAACCTGACTTTACCACAACACGTCTACAGAGAAAAGGTTAAAAAGATATCGCTTTTCCACTTTTACTATGCCCATAAAAACTCATGGCTAACTATCAAATCGTGATACACAGTAGTAAACCGAACGCCATAACAAAAATCGTGCGTCAATCACGTTAATGGCGTCAAGTGCAATTTTCTCATAACTTTTCACACATACTTTCTCAAAAGAAATTATTCATGTAGTATTACATTGTGTCCGTTTCTCCCCTTGACGTCGTGTCAGTCACCTGTCCACTGCCCATGGTGGATTAATGACTCGTAAACCAGAGGTTACTAATGGACGCAGGACAGATTAGTCGAAGTCACTTAAAGAAAGTGATGCTTACGCGAGAATAGAATCAATTTTAAAGGAGATTTAGGTTGGGTCATCAATACAATGTAATGAACAAACGCTTTCAGTAACGGTGCCTATATCATTCAATTGAAAATTAATATAAGCATTTTTTGTTCATAAACAAAAGTATTCATATATTTCAATAAAGCTTAAACAAAGGCTTTAATTCGGACAGTAATGTTTTCATGTAGTCATTACCTGACAGACTTGTAAATTGTTACAAACATTAAAAGAGAGAAACTCGCTTAAAACATTTTTTATAGCAGTCATAAAACTTATTATCCTGAATGTACACAAAACATTTTCATTTAGTCCACTGAAAGATAACAAAGAGCCTCGAATGTGAAATATAATAAACAAAATGCATATAACCCGAACATGTTACGAATTCCCAAAGCGCTGTGGGTATCAGATGTCAGTCCCAGGACAAACTGACTAACTTTAATATCAGACCATGTCTGATACACGATGACGCGCGGTTTTACATAAATACTGTTTTGTTCAAACGTAGCCGGTTTTATGTTGATACAGATGACTATTTTCAGGTAAATATTCGAACATGTTTATTAAGTACTCTGAGAATTTTATTTATCTTCCACTATTTATTCTTTCACATTTGTGTTTACTTCATTACGGCAAACATATTTTCAAATATAAAACCAGATGCCTACTTAAGCATTGAACGAGCCAAGATTCTTATCCGTTAGCTAAGTGCACTGATTATAGCAATTAACGACACGGTCCATGGGGAGAACCGTATAGAGTAGACGTCAAGGCAGATAATGTCTGGTCTAGCTAATTGTGAAAAATTAAGATTGACTCCGATCTCTCCACTGGATTGCGACCAATTACCGTATCATGGTAATGATAACGGACAAGCGAGAACAATCTAAGACAAGACGATGAAGCAAACTTCACATAAATTATGTTATGTTAACTCCGAGTTTGCTAATTAGGCAGAAGTGTACCTAATAGTACACCCATATTTCGCCACATATAATATTTAACTTATGCCCTGTGTAATATAGGGTAAACCAGCATAAATCTAAACTCTGCGATTGCTACTTAGAGACCCTTCATGAGACCTTTCACTCAATAACTCATCCTACCTAGGAATCAGCAGTCACTACTAGACCAGTGCAAGTGGTTTTATATATAAATTTAAATAATATCCTATGTGTGAACATTGGTAATGCTACATCTATATCTTATTTCAGAGTAGGCCATCTTGAAACCTAACCTCTCACAACAACACTTGACAATGACACGTGCAAACGACACAATTAATCAACAATTACAATAGAAACAGATTAAATTAAAGTAGTTCGCAATTCAGCATGGTTGTCCTACTTAAGCGGGCTCTCTACGATCCGTCATGTCGTACGAAATATCACATGATGTATGGCCGACGGAAGTTTCAATTGCGATGTTAAGCCCTTCGTACTCCAAATCATTATTAATTTATTTACTGTCTTCGTTGCTGTGTATATCCGTTGCATTGTCAGATTATTCAGCGATGTAAACTTGAACTAGATTAATGTTTAATGCTCTTCTATGAAATTATTTTTAAATGAAAACGTGGCAATTCGTTAAGAGTATACAATGTTCTGTATCTAAATTAACTCATTCTATTGAAAACTGATTCTGTATTGTAAAATAATGAGCTTTCAGTTGAATCGATTACTTAATTAAATTCTTTGATTGCATTGACATTCTTCAAGTTAACAATGTTATAACTAGTTATAGCTTTATTCGATGTAGCATGCCTAGATTAGATAGTACAGAAAGCATTGAATCTGTAACTAGTTTATAGTTACAAAAGTCACGCTTGTTTGCAAATCACTTTCCCATTTTGACATGGCATTCAAATGAGTTTCAAAAATAACAATAAGAGCAATGTCGCTAAGTGCTCGATGCTTGCCCCCCTATTCTGAATAATGGCGTAACGAAACGACATCGGAGGGAAGACTTTTCGTAAAATGATTCTGTAGTACTCCTCCCTTATTAAATGTAAATAGTTATTGATCCTATAAAGATAAAATGTGATGGGTGTAGGTAAGCAAAATTGAGGAAAAGATAAGAGTAATATCGTGTAATATTTTGTTGATGGTAAAATATTGTTCCTATATAATTATACAAAATGAGTCAAACATGTTCAATAAAGCGAATAACCTTTCTAATTTTTCATGTTGCAAATCGGAAGAGCCATGTTAAAAAAAGAATAAAAGTAAGAAATATAGGTGTTGAAAATAACGTTTTCCTTTTTAATACGGAAAGAATATTACAGCATGAATCACAGACAAAACGCACACAAAAGTAAAGTAAAATATACGAAATAATTTATCTTTCTCGCTTCACAAAGTTATGCGATGCGCTTATTTTTAATAATAAAGATATATGAAGCGTGGAAATAAATAAAATATTCCGCGCCGTTGAACAGAAGTCACGTATAGACGCCAACACTGTAAGGGGCGTGAGACGACCTCAAGAAATTGAATGTCAGTGACGTGCATGCTTTGGAAACCTGCACAATAAAACCGCAAATACGCATGCTTGTAACTTGCGTGAAAGTATCGATACAAGTAGCTTGCCTGCCTCTTAAAAAAATAAGAAAGATTGGATCTTCATCTACTATTAGTGTCTCTCCAATTACTGAAAATAGTTTATAATTTCTGAAAATTATTCCTTGTCTTTTTGATTGTCTATTTTGAATGTCATACATTATATTAGTTATGGACACGTAAACAAAGATCTGGTGTATGTCAATAAATATCTGGTGGAAAATGTTAATTACAAACGAGCAAGACTTGAATTCATAGCATTTAGCTCTGGTAGAAATACAGCCATCATTTTCTTGCTGAGCTTCATAGCTTTGGTGCACTTTGACCACATTCTGATGGCAGTGAAATCTATGAAGACATATGGAATTTATATTTCTTCATATTATACTGATATGCCCGTGCATTTTATAAAAGTGCTAAAACAAACTGCTCTATGAATAAAAGATAGCGTAGACTCCGAATATTAAAGACTTAAAGTAGGTGTCATACTAGGAGATAATATATCTCCCGTTATTATCTCATGAGGCATCCACTACAAGGAAATGGATTACATTTTTGATCGTTTCCATTCCATCGCATTCCTTGTTTTAGGGATCGTGTTATGTGACTGATGATACCCATCCACTGTTGTTTCTTAGATTAATATTTTTCGCTTATTGTATTGTACATAAATCTTCAGATATCTTATTTGAAAGTAAGGAATATTTATGGAGATTATGGTAACAAAATTACTGAACGTTTCTTTTATGAGACAGGTCGAAATAATTTGTGATTTGATTTTAATTGTACAACTACTTTGATAAAGTAATTTGGCAACTTGGATTTGGATCACTTTGGTAATGGTTTCGGAGTCAGGAACGGATTTGAACAAGAATATTACACATTTTCCTGTTGAGAGTTTTTAGAGAATACGTTGTCCAGCCATAGAAGTTTTGACAATATGCCTTAAATCTGTCTTGTTTTGAACAAGACGCAAATCTTCTGAATAACAAAATTATCATTATTAGCCATGATCGTGATCGTCAACACCAACTGTTATCCCGGCGACACCGCAACTTGTCAAATATTCCACCTATAACAGTATACCGACCCACCTCTATCACTTACATTAATATAACTAAACAAAAAGTAATGAAACAACATTTTCTAATACCCGTAATAGCAAAATTACCCAGCTAAAATAAAGCATCCGGAAAAATCTTGTTAGATTACTCACACTTTTCCAACCGTCTTAATTTATTGTACCCAACTGGGACTTTTTGTAATCCTCTCGATCGGAGCGAAAAATCCGACAATCATCGCGTACCCAAACTTATGTCATTAAAAGATTGAAAGATTACTTGTTCACTTGCTTGGGGTAAAAATCTACCCCACGGCTGGAGATTTATCTCATTAGTTAAATGGCCCGTTGGCTAGACGCGAGATCAAGTTTTGGTATCCCGACAACTGGAATAAGGATATTCCCTAACCAATTTCTTTGTTTCCAAGGGTTAATTCAAAAGAAATTAAGGAGCAATTCTGCTAAACGCCGCGCCGTAGCTGAATTATTGCTACGTTATTATGGATACTAAAATAAAGATAAACGATAGTTATAACGTTTATGTGTTCATGCGAGGTAATGATATTAAAAACGCTCGTTATGATAATATTACTTAGTCATGCGAGATATAGTGTCATTTTATCAGTAAATTGGTGTTATGGTATGTTATATTTTTTCATAAATCCATTTTATACAGCAATATACAAAACGCTAAATTCAAGGGGTCAAATATAGCTCCCTGAGGGGCCCTTGAGCAATGAACTCGAAACGCCTACGGAATGCATTGCAACTTTTTAATCCATTATGCTATTGCATGGTCAAGTATTATCAATAGTGCCCCAAGGCTTACATATCCAAGACTTAGCCTGAAGTCGACGAGTCTCGTACATTTAATTCTGTGACTCATTCTGCAAACATTTACGATGGTGGTGAAGGAATGCATCTGTGGGGGACGCTTATTGGAAAAGTTTTAACTGGATTAGATTTGATTAGAGCGTTCGAGTCTCCCTGTCACTTTGTTTTATGGCTTGTAAGTAAGCTGTTAGCTAATTTCAAGTTTTGATGATATTTTTATACTGTCACGGAGTAAATTATGCTTTAACGATGCACGTTTGTCATCATTTTTATTACTTTTGTACTAAAATGTTTGAGACTATGAATGTATGGTTGTAACTCGCGCACACCAGGGAAGAATAATTATCACAAAAGGAAGTCTACATATATGATCAGGAGTGAATCGAACAGGACTACCATTGCCAATGATAGTGATGATGTAACGCATGTAGATGACATGCTTATGTAATTGTCATTGCCATGAATTTATGATGTGTAGTAAAAGGAACAAGATACAAATTGAAGTCAAGCTTTAATTGATATGATAATCTTGATATGAATTCTTCTACGGATTAAATGTATTTAGAACTAGACGTTTCTTGGTATTGAGCTGACTAGTATTGTCTGTTAAAGTGTTAGGGTTTATTTTTAGATATGACTCAAAAGTAAGCTGTTGCATAAATATTGTTCGAGCTGATTTTGTAGTTTGAACATAATTTAATAATTTATGAACACTTGAAACCCTTGAGCACTTAAAGATCGTAAATCCGAATGAGCGTGAATGAAATCCGATTCAAGTAAAATAAACATTAACTTTAGAAGTAGATGTCTACATTCCCATAAATCGATCACTGTACTAAACACAAGTATGTTTGTGTTTATTGTTTATTACCGTAAATTTCATTCACGATAACATAAACATTATTCTCAGGCTCCTTAACCTGAGTATAATTTGGTTGTATTACGTTTACATTAACCGTCTGATCGCTGGGCCGTATAAGCAAGCGAAGGCGTCGATTACTGACACAATGAGTCTCAAGCGTAGCACAGACAGGTTAATGAGGCGTCACAGTAACTTTACTTTACTTTACAGTTTGACGGGTTACTCATAACTGTTACGTTACTGTTAATGTTAGTTTGTAGACTTTTGAGTTCTATTTTGGTAACTGCTTCTTTGTGCTTGCGAAATAATTGGTTTAGTTTAATTAACAAGTTTAATGTGGTCTTGTTATTGTTAACTGTTTTTAGTCTGCTATAACTTTGTAATTGCTAATGATATCTTGTTCATGAGTATGTTGTTATTGTTGTTATACATAAGTATGAATAACTTAAGTAAGCCTTAAGCAGTGAAGTTTAGTGGTGTGCCCTATTGTATAACTATCACTTGCTTCTGTAAAGGAAAACATCGCGTAGTGAGAAAACCAGCATGTTTGAGATATTGTATATCTCGACACCATGTAAAGTCAAGTCTTATGGACGGCATAAAAACTGACACCAAGGCAGGCATTAACCTCACGTTAAAGAAGAATATAAAGACTTGAGTAGTAACTTAATCGAAAGAGTCATCGGTTAGGTATCAATAAAATAAGTAGATCCAAAGTGCAAATCACTTAAATTAAAACTGAAATCATTTAAGAGCATGATAAAAAATATTTCAATTTTACGTTCTCGTTCGAACGTATCCTTTTAATAATTCACTTCAAATACTCTCAGGTAAGCAAACATAAACTTCCAAGTTATTGCATAACTTACTTGTAAATGTTACTTCTACATATATTTAAAATGTTCAAAGTGCTCAGACGAGACCTCATAACTCACGAAGTGCTAGCTCACCAAAATGTCATAAAGGAATCGGGCCAGACGAAGAAAAGAAGCAAACAAAAGTGGAGTAGGAATAACTTTAAAATCTCCTGTAAATATCAAACCGAAGAAAATGCATTGAAATCCATATTCCCCGGTTTCCAGCAGTCTTGGATGGCAAACATTCCTAGTCCAAATAACAATAACAGTAAAAGTCCTTAAGTCCACCACCCGTTTCACCGTTTGTCTTACAAAGATGCAAGTTAGAAGCGGAACTAGAGGTGGTTGATATGCTTTTTTTTTAATTAGAGAAGCATACAAAGTACATTTAACTGAGTCCTAATACTATTACGAAGATACTGCCTCGTTGGTTTAGTGGTCGCAAATGCGACTGTTGACCCAAAGGTTCTGAGATCGATTCCCAGCACAGGTAAAGTGTTATTTTATGTAACAAAAAGTAAAATGTACAATGATTGTTTAGTCAAAAACAAACACTCAAAGAAGTTGAGATATGGAATGTATCTTTTTACTCGACTTCCTTTCCACAGCAAACGAGCCCAATGGAGTTTATATTCCGCCTCTCATTAAATAGAATATTTTAAGTACTGCATCTCCTTTTACGTTAACAAACAAACATAAATGCGAGTAAAAGCAAACATTTGCCACCCGCTCGTCGCCGATCCTTTGCGCCAGCTTGGAAACTAGCTTTACAAAGGAAAAGTAAACATTTTGTACGTGTTCACACCATTCTCTAGCATTCTCACGGCTACCACGGAGTTTGCTTGCGGCACCCGCTTTTAAATTCGGGGCTTTGCAGACCACTCTGGCAACTTGGGGAGCAAGAGTTTCAAGTAAATAAAACCTACTGCCTCTAGTAATTAACGGAATACGAATAATATAATTAAGGTCGCATTCTGCTTTTGTTTAATTAACATTTTATCTTTTATTTTGATTTTCAATTTCAGTTTTGTGTTAAATTGCATCACATCATTTTCCTAGTCTATTTTGTATTACGAGATATTGCAGCCGGCTTATAGTAAAACTGGACGCACCTAATAACCAGAACGCACCAAAACATACCATCTAATATTCTCTCTAAATTGAAACTTTGAGCGGAGTACATGAAGCGACATTCAAGAAAGCAATTTTAACTGAAGTCGCTCCAGAGCTCAAACTGACACCTGTTTTTACTTGGCTGAACGTCACGACTTGCTATCTGCAGATTCAGCAAAAACATTTTACTAAAATGTTCTTACGTGGGTTAGGATTTAGAGGTATGACATCGTTTTATATCGCATTGGTATCACTTATATTATATCGTTTCTCCTAATGCAAAGCGGTGTGAAGATTATCATAGTCATGCCTTTGTGGTTTTTCCTTTAATGATATAAAATACTTGTTCAATTGTTGCGATGAGTTTCAATAGCAAAGGTCATAGGTATTCAGTTTCTGTATCTGTGTTAATTGTAAGATGAGACAAATCAATGCGGTTTGTACATTCAATACCCATCAACAGGTCAGGTCCATTGGAGGCAGCTCTATTTATTATAAATACATTTATATTTACGTCATCAACTGCATCAGTTTAATCTTTATCTACTTTTCCATCATACAGAATATTTTTAAAGTTTTGTAATGCTGGTTTTAGTCTACAGATAATTATGTATCCCCGTCAAACCTTTTCACCAATAGATTCTACATGTATAAATTAGACGAAATCTTTAACAAATTCTAAATTTCATTTATTTTGCTTCTATAATCTGTATTTCTATTCTGTATCTGCCAATTGTTATCACATTTATTTCATCGGAATTTTATTTGAAGAGGTTAAATGAATGTACCTATGACGCGTTACATTTTGTTTAAATATCAATAGAAACGTCAATTGATAATGGAAGCTCAGTGTAGCAATTGAGTTTTTAGCCAATTCTCTATGACCAGTTATAGCTTTTGAATGAAAAAGAAATTCATGACTAAAACATTATTTAATTGTACACATGTATCACATTCATGTTACATGGCTTTGAACATATAACGGTGAAAAGTAGCTCAAAGTCTATTTGACTCTCAAACGTGTTTTCAAGCTAAAGTGAGGTAAATTTTTTTTTTTTTAAAAAACGTTGCCCCACACTAGGAATTTCTCCTGTATCGTGGGTGCGTTCACAAAAATTTAAATTCACATACACAAATACCCAGACCCGGAACCACTATCTGTAGGTCATACAAATATTTGTTCCGTGCGGGAATCGAACCAGCGACACGCAGCGCAGCAGTCCATTGCTTGAGCAACTGCGCCAACCGTGCCGTCAAAAATGGGTCATTGCTATCCCCAAAGGGTTCGAGTTGACAAGACAACCTCTTTTAAGAGCAACACAACATGTACCTAGGCATGTCAGGCATGTTGGAGCTACGTAAATATTTACGAAACATATTTTTGCCAAAATTATTCTACAAGCTTCAAAATATTAAACCTCGTTGTCAAACGCTGTATTTTGCATTTGCGACATCTACCCTCTTATTATAAAGCAGCATCCCGCTCCATCTGTATTGCCCATAATTTTCGGGCCAAATATCACGCAGGTGCACCGGTTATCATTAGTCGAGGATTATATTTCTCCTGCTTTTGTCTCTTTCACTCTTTCTCATTCCTTCTAACCTTCTCATTCGCATGAATGGTCGCCGATCAAATTGTTGCGAGGAAAAAATATGGTCGGACCAGTTTTTTTTTTGTTTCGTTTAAGAAGCCGTATATTATACCAGATTGAGTTACCGTTTACCCCTTTCGTTTGTGGTTTGAAGAGCTAACTTTGCTGGCCAGTTGCGTTTTGTTTTAAACTTTTAGGTTAAGCACATAAATGTAATGTACTCATCTAATTTTCTTTCGTTTGTATGAAGAGGAATGAAGTTGAATGTTTTGTGAAACTGAAATTTTGTGAAACTTGCAGCATTTGTTGTATCAATTTATAATATTACATTTAAAAAGAATGAAGCAATCAGGCTTGCCTTGTCTAAAGCGTCCTCATCTATTTGCATAGTTGTTTTCTACTCAAAAAAATGTTTGCATAGCTGAGTCACGTAGAGAGCAACTTTATCTTATTTTCCTTTGACACTCAAGCGCGGGGGGCTAACTTTTTTTGGCCTTTTAATTTGGGGAGGTAAATTTTGACGGAGATAATACCTTGTACAGCTTAATTAAGTTTATTAGAATTTATTTTGGCGAGACGTGCCGACGTTATCCGAACCCTTTTATACTGATTATAGCGAATGGCCAAAGCGTTACGTTCATTGAGTTTGATATATTTTAAAGTAATCTCATTTACTAAGCCAGTAATATTATGATAGCATCATTTTAATAATTAATTCGACACGCTTATACTCAAACATGATAAAATATAAACAGTAGATTTATCGGTACAGAATGAATTACTTCCGCTGGACCAACTTATCGAAGTAACGCATACATCTTGATTAAAAAATAATTCAAAGCAACAGTTATTAGCTGCCCCACTTGAGATGGGCTATTAATAATTCTAATTTCAACAGGCATTAGTTCTAATGTTATAATATTAATGCAAGTTAAAAGTAGTTCGACCCGGATGCATTAGGAGCCAAACAAATACACGTACACTGATGCATGGTTAGCAGCTGATGTGTTCTTTCTTAGAAATCAAAGGGTACAATTATTTTGTTGATCAGACACTGCTCTAATGTGAGATGCATTTGTTTCATTGGAAATATGCTTTCATGAAACTCATCTCTAATATCATTTATCATTTTAAAGATTAAACTTTTTATATAAATTGATTCCACAGACAGGAGAGTAGATTAAATAAATGCAGGTACTTGACGTAAAATGAGCAAGGGGTTCTTTGTAAGTGAGCGCATAATATTACTTCCCTGATTGTTTAAACGCTTCCCCTTTGCAGACATAACGTTTAATGGAAATTTTATTCTATTTGTTTCAGAAATATACAGGTAGAGTGTTAAATTCTGTTGTAGGTTGTTGATTTTGGAAGTTTAAAGGCAGTTCGTTTTGTTTAAGATAAATATCATGCTATTTTCTTTATATTATACATTATTACGAGCTGTAATTTTACTAAGATTTAATAAACACGAAACCGTATAGACCCAGTCATAAAGCACGCATCAACAAGCAATGTCAGTGATCCCTAAAGACAGAATCAATAAGGTATCAGGTAACAAAGCAGACGGCTAATCCTCGCCTATAGACAGACTCCGGCTAGCCGCATATTTTATTCAAAGGACCACGCATGCTCCATCTGACCAGGTCTAAGACAAAGCCCGTGATTTAATATGGACGTGTAAGAGGCACTGATGTTTGCCAAGCCTCCCGACGTTGCCCATTAGTCAGTGCCCTGCCCGTGTTCCTACGGTTTGTTCCCCTTGACAACCGAATTATTTGATCATCATTTTGCATTCTGGGCATGGCGGTCTTCCACTTTTATTTAGCCGTATTTTGTATTTTGGAGGATTTTTGTTGAGGTTTTCTTTTTGGTATCTTTCAATTCTTTCTCTGCTTTTAAACCGACTTTATCATGTTAGTTTTTAAGGTGGATTTATTTAAACTGATAGGCTGGCACAGTCAAGCAGGATAGCTTCTTAAAACACACTTTCTAATAGTGCATCATCGACCAGTTTTTCTTCGTAAAAGGTGAATCATGGTTTGGTATTTTACTTTTAGTGATCGTAATAAAATAAAACAGTCAAAGATACAGATACTGTTGTTCTTTTATTTTATAAATGATTGATGATGCATGATGACTAAAGCCGATTTAAGAAGGAGTTGCATTTGCATACCGTTATATTTTATGGATTATCCAGAGCTTAAAAGAAAGTTGTTGGGTGTGGGATCGTAGTCATAAAAATATTTATGGAGTTGACATTAAACCAAACTATTGTCTGACCGCTAATCTGAATTCAACTAACAGTTTTTTTTGTCTTTTCAGGTAAATTACGATCGTACGAGAGAGGTAATGCAGTCGTCAACGACGAGAAACTTAAATATAAATCAGACATCGAGCAAGTATCTTTTGACCATTCTAGAATTGTGATCGCAAGCCGGCTGTACTTACAATCAGATTTGATACCAAAGTCGCTGAGTGTTTTAGGGTTTTCCATCAGGTTGTGGTGTACATTAGGGTTGACCCTATAATTTAATTCCTTGGAATTGAAACGTAACTGGCGAAACTTTACTGTACCTTAATTAATAAACTTATTTCTACACCTCCCTTGAAGGAGTGATGCTGTATCAAACATATTAGCAGTTTACCTAATCACATTATCATTGTACGTGATATGTCTTCAAAATCAGCGATTATTCTCACGCAGGCTGAAGTAATTCCTTTTACAAATATATATATAACGTGACGTCATATTCAACCCTCGTAAAGGCTCCATTGCTGTAAGGAAGATTATGTAAACTGAAGTAACCCTTTGTTGTTTTAAGCAGGTTTCAGTAAGCACTTGTGATGAACGGAATTCAGCGGGATAAGTTGCACCTATTTTTAACTTCGACTTTTTGTACTTTTAATTTTTAGCTTTTTTAGACCAATCTTTTGATATTTTTATTATATTTTATGGGTAAGGTACATTGTACTACATTGGATTGAAAAGTCAATTCCAGTAAATTTTAGAAATACGAATCCAAAAGATTATAAACTCATTCGAGCGTTAAGAATTCATATTCTTTCACACGTCCGGGTGCTTCACGCTTTGAAAATATGTGAAACATGTTTAATGCAATTTTACTGTCAATATTTGTCACAATATTATCCCTTGTTACGTAAAATAAGAAAAAAATTGTGGATTATACGGTAATGATGTTAATTTTCTATCATAATCAACATCGATATTTCAATACTCACAAAATTATTGAATATTTTCAACCACAGCGGGAAAAGTTCGTTAAATACAGTTTTCATATTGCATTAATTATTCAAAGGGCCTACATTTGGGGTGGATTAATTATTAACTGGATAATTATTAATTATTTAAACGGCAATTCACGCCTGTGCGAAACAAATATAAACGTTGAGATTTACTTGTGTAATTAATTAAAACTTGGGTTTATTTACCCAATAATTTCGTTGTAGGTAGGTTAGGTATAAGTAGAGAGGAAAAAACCATTTTAATAAAAGTTTGCTAAAATTTAATAAAAAAATACCTACCATTATGGTAACTTGTCGTTATTACGCAGTGATAAAACAGTATACTAATGTAACACATAATCTTCCAATAAACCCAAACTTTACGAAAACACCCCTAATTGCCAGAAAATGAGGATTGATAGAAAAAGGTCGAAATTGAGTCGCTCGGGGTCGGCAACATTTGGCATACCTGCAATATTTCTACGCACCCTTATCCCGGTGAAACGCTAATAAAACGTTAATAAATTGCAACAGATAGGTCCGGGCAGTTTGCACCGAAGGTTGACCAAACCTGCCATTAATCTGGATTAGTCTACGCTGATACGTTTAAAACAAAGGTAAACAAATTGTTGTTGGTGGTACAGTTTCTATTAAATCGGGGTGTTAGTGTGACTATCGGGACCTAACGAACCGCAGCGAAATTCGGATTAAACTATTGTGTGATTTATTTTAGTGTGGGATTAGTATTTCATTACAGAACTAAAACCAGATTATGTGGTGTAATGGTAGTTTATTATGTGATTCTGAAATCATTTGATTATTCCGCTGTTGTTTCAGATTTAGGATCTGCCTAAATATTACTTGAAAAAGTATTCAAGGCTCAGTGATATGGGTGTAAATTAAAAGGGTTGGCTAAGAACAATATGTAAAAATGACGTCACACTTATAACTAAAAGCTTGTTTATAGAAAAAATAAATAAATTAAAGTTAAATTTACTTTTGCTGCTAGCTTGTTGACTTCTCCGTCACCGCAATCGCTGATAGAACATCAGTTGTCTAAGCCATCAAGGCAGATTTTGCAGCATAAAAAAACAACATGCAAAACTTGAAACTGCGGTTTAAAGCCAGAACTTGAATCGCTTGTCACTTGTCACCAGTTGCATTCCTTCCTGACGACATATTTGCAGTCCCAGAGGAAACAGGTGTTCCCCAAACTGACAGTTCACAGATGTCGTGAGAATAGACTGTATAATGTTTGTTCTACTTTTTTTTAAAGCCATGACGATTTTTTGTATCGATGCTTTTGTTTTTGTAACAGAGGACAGGTTGCACAAAAATAATATAGTGCGTGTGAGATTTTTATTGAGTGCAGTCGTTGAGGCGTTTCAGAAATATGAAGAAGTATTCGTTGATGTTTCTGATAAATCCGAGTCGGGTATATGCAAAGACATTAAATAAATATCATCATCATCAGCCATAAGACGTCCACTGCTGGACAAAGGCCTCCCCCATAGAACGCCATAACGAACAACAACCTGCCGTTTGCATTAACCGGTTGTTCGTGACACTCACGATGTCGGCGGTCCACCTAGTCTACCTACCAACAAGCCTACCAACGCGATGAAAATCACAATCTACTTGAAAGAGCAATCAAATTATAAAAACTATTTTCTGCGAATCTCTCATTGTATGGGACTTTCATATAGAGCTAGGCCATGTTATACTTAGTAATATTCTGTGCAGCTTGATATGTAACGTGTCAAACTTGCCAAATGTATTGTCAGTTTGTTTTATAGCGTCTTTTTTTTATACATATAAAATCTTTTGTTAAACGTTTCTATCTAGACAGCCTAGTTTAGTCTTTAAGTCTGATAAGCACCACAAATAGTTCTTAATAAAAATTCTTACTAAATACGAAAATCCATAAATTCCTTTCACAATCCTCAGAAACTTAGTTAATAACTTCATTATAAGCCTTAAACAACCCCACCAAATATAACTTGAGTTTAAACCGGCCACATGATCCACCCTTGTGTTGATAGAGTGATCTCTCTTGACAAATTAAGCGAGCATGCACCTGAACCTGAGGCAGTCGGGACTTGTATCTCAGACATATGGGACGCTCAGGGGGGTGACACGACCGTATATCACCATTGTACCTACTACATCCAGCTCTATAGCAGAAACAGAAGGTTCCCTAACAATGCCAGGTAACAAACATGGAGTAGGCACCTACAAACACTGGTTACGATACACGTGAAATCGAATATTCTGGAACTAGAACGTAGATTGTAAGCGGTTTATAACGAATTTGGGTTTGCTAAACAATTGTTTGCGTGAAACAATGCTTTGATATTATTTTGTGGAAATAATTTTGATAGGGCATCGATACTATTAAATATGAACGCATCAGCATTTAAATTATTAATCTGTATATTTTATAAACATAGTTTAGCAAAACTGTTGGATAAGGGATTATTCAGGGTGTTACTAAGAAGAGATTACTTAGTAACTCCTGCTGTCCCAAAGCTAGGCAAAGCGCATCTCTAATTTCTTTCATGAGCTCTTTTCCCGTTTCCCCTTAAACCAGCAGTCACAGTATGCATCCAGATCGTCCCGCTACGTCTTTTTGGGTCAACTTCATCGTGTGCAGACTTTTGCCAAGCAATTATTGTGCATACGGCTCCCGTGAATGGATCACGTGAACCGCCTAATCCCATTTTAACCGAGCCATCTCCGTCGATTCTTCTCTTCGGCAATCATCATCATTATCAGCCTCTGATGTTCCCACTACTATAAATCCACAACGCGTGCCGTAGATGTCACATGTCGTCGATTTTTTTTGGTTCTAGGACTAGGACATGCCGGTTTCCTCACGATGTTTTCCATCCAATGTTTTCCATCATTTCCGGAGCAGTGATGGTGAATTAAATTACACGAACTAATGCGCCTGCCTGGGTTCGAACCCACAACTTACTGTTCGTAAGTCGGGGCCACCAATGCTCTCCGAGTAAAAGATAGTTTATAACCGATAGATATATATATATAGTTGTTAGTTTGTAGTGCGATTCCGTGAGACAATTACTGAAATGCAAGCAAGCTGCGTGTAAAACCTGGTATTCCATACTTTGAATCCTTTACTTTATATATTGATTACCATCGTGTTATACCTACTCGTTACAATTCCAATAAATAATAAACTTCATTGATTCTTGGAAAAGGTTTACAATATAATAATTATGTAGCAGTGACACTGAATCCCGCACTAAGATACCCTGTGTTGCAGGAAAATGTAGAATACAATGTGTTGCAATGCAATGTCTGTTTAGATAACAATTGTTAGCGGGAAATGTATTTTGGTTTATACATCGTTCGACTACCTAATACGTTAATTTGCGTCCGTGTAACTGTGCTGCGTAAATTATTGTGTTACAAATGAAGCCGGATCGGTTTACTCGGAAGCTGCGTATAACGTAATGATCACAGTACTAATGAATACGTGGTGTAATCGTAATGTATGAACATTATTGTTAAATAAAAAATGCAACTATTTTGTAACATCTTGGTTGAAATGGTTAAAACAAGGATACTTGGTATTTATGCATACATAAACTCAGCCTCGTTGTCTTAACATGCTTGGCTGTACATGGCCCTGTATTCAATTCCCGCTTCGGGCAAATTGTTATTGGGTTTTTTCCATCAAGTTTTTTTTCAGTAGCAACCACGGGTTCTGGATGTGCATTTTAATACCAATAGGGCGCCCCCTATTACATGGTAATATTAGGTACACTTCTACATTCTAAGCCCTTTGGGGATTACAGGCGTGATGTTGTGTTATGTCAAAAACTCACGCTTATTTCCCAACAGGGCAGACAGAAACTATATAACGCCACCTGCTAAGATTCTTCCATTTTATACTCGTTTGAATTCACAAGTTTACGTCGGAGGTTCGTGTTGGCTTCTGTACAAAATATAGTAAAAACGTTGAACGTAGCGGTCGTAATGTTGAATCAGTTAAACGTTTTCTTTTTATTAGAGAATACTTTCTTTCTCACGGTGCAGCCATTACAATGCGACCGATAGACAGTCTCGGATTCTTGAATAGCCGGGGTTTCCAACGCAAAAAAACTTCTTTACACAAAACATTATCAACATTCATTTACCAGTCTTAAAACATTCTTAGCTATTTTTTTATGAAAGGTATAAATCCTCGTTGAAATATTTAATCCGTTTGTTTCGGATTTGTAAAGTAATCTTGTTTATTTAATACTCAGACGACGGCTTTTAGCGTCTGAGAATACAAAATAAATCTTTATCGTATTTCGCTGTAGGAAATAAAAGAAGAAAATATCAAGAGATTTTATGCTAGGCTGATATATTGGAAAATTTTCAACGCCTGGTGTCTCGCGATATGATACTTACGCTGTCAAGAAAGGCTAACAGACTTAAATATTGGCAACTTTTTGTCTGTACTCTTTTATTTTAAGTTTCACAAGTGGCCTTTATTGCAATGCAAATGGGTGTTGCTCCTTGAAAACTTTTCAGTTTTGTTTGATTGCTACTTATTTTCCTTTTCAAATTAATTCGAGTGTCATAAGCGTTTTTCTCTGTCATAACTAATGTTTTTACTTTGTTTTTTTTTTACTTGGTTGCCTATAGCATATTCTATTTGGATATGTTCAATTTTTTGATTTTCTGAAAGCTCCACGCTTTCTAGGAGCTTTCTTTGAACCACCTTCCTATAAGCTACACGTCTTTCTACATCATACATGCTCAACTTGTAAAAGGATTGAATCTTCGATGCTGTAGTACAACCACACTCTGAGCCTTGCATCCCATCACTCATGCCGCTGCGATGTAAGCCTCACACGTCTTACGAAAGTAGCTCGAGAAGGCACATTTTTGGCACACACCCAAAAGGCACCAACCGTGCTCTATTTCATTCTTGGGGAAGAAAATATTGCGATGCATATAAAATACAGCAATAACTGCTTCGAAAGTTGAATGTAAAAATGGAATGTATTTTATTTTCTGTCAGGGGCTTTCGTGAATTTTAATTTATGTAGACTAAAGCGAGACCCACGCAGTACTTAATAGCTCAAAATCAAGTTCGATATAAACTTTAACTTCTTTGACCACTTTACTGTATTTCAGATTCTTTATTCGCCTTCAATTATCAAAAACGCCACATAGAGACTTCTCACTTATTAAATTTTCCCTGTAAAATTGCATAGATAAAAATATAACCTTAGGATATTTTTGAGATCATCTACTTCGACATGTCACGACTATGGAAATCATTTATTTCTTACGGTCCTGTCAGTAGGTGGCTACGTCAATAGCAACACCTATCAATGCACTGTCGCTAACTCATAGAAACGTGACGTTACAAAAATCTGAACAATTGCAAAGATTGATTCGTATCAACAGATCACACGGGTCAATGGCCATGCCCAGTGCCCACGTCACAAGAATGAACTGGATTCGTCGATATTTATTAGTGCAACGATTCCAACCTTGGTTCGTATTTGGCACAGTAGTTTCGTAAGCAAATTGGTTAGCACTAGACCTGGAACAAGGTTCCTAATTTATTGGTTGACGGACAATCTTAATGTGTCTGTTATCGACTGGTAAATGGCCTGTGGTTGTTTCTAGATAATGTTTGGTCTACAAGGGTCGTAATGGTTTCGATAGGTATGTAATATTGTAGTTTGATGTGGGTTAACTACATTGATTAATGCTCTGGTTATTGTTGTTTGCGAATTTGTGTCAAGTGCTCGACTATTAAAGTTTGTACGGTCCTTTCAAATTCTATTTTACGATTACTCTATTTTACTTCAAAGAAAGAGAAATCATAAATGATTAAGTAACATTGCAAAACGAAAACGTCTACCAGTTTTCAGTTTCAGTTATGCCAACGTTTATTTCTGAAAAGTTTCTTTAATATAGATAAATGCTACATTCAATACCGTCCTAGCCGAAAAAACGCAATTATCATCGTCTACCCATACAAAATAGGTCCAATACATGTGTCGCGAACGTGCGGAATAAAGTACAGTCATCGAAAGAGTTTAGTAGCCACGCAAAAAGTAAACAAGCTCTGCGCTGGAAATATATTTTTAATTTTGCCGCAGATAGCAGATACAGGTTATCTTCGTCTGCCAAGTCTTTTCACAACTAAGTCGGGCACGGCTTCCAGTCAAACCATTTAATACCAGTATTTTACATGTTGACATTGCATATCTGACCTTTACAACCCAGTTATTAGGTACGGTGTAATATGATACCTATTGGTAAGACTTGTTGTCAGACTGTCGGGCTACTGCGTCAAGTACAGTACTATTACAGTGGCCTTTGGAGCCAGTTGGTTGTTTGTCGGTTGGTGGAGTTGGTGCTGGATAGCTACCACTGAAAAGCTGATAAAATAAAGTTGATCATTATTTGGATGACACTAACGTTGCTTCTGGATTATAGCTGTCAAAAGTAACATATCTGTGAAAGGACTGTACACTAATACTCGCAATGTCAAAGTCTAGCCACACACGGGACGCACGAAACGGATTAAAGAGCGAGTTATTGTGGTCTGTTTTCAGGCTTATCTCTTTTGTTGTCTGTACCTACATAAAGTTCCGCGTCGTCACGCGTGTGGGGGGCGCCACTGTCGCGCCGCCTCGTTATGGCGAAGTACGTGACGAGACTGAACGTGGGCTCTGTTTTGGTTGTTGCGTACTATGGTATAGACTGAAATAGAATAGGTTTATAATTTATGAGTTCTTGGGTGAGATGAGTATTTCATAAAAATACTGACGATCTTAAATAGTGAAGCTAACCTTTACGATTTAAGTTTGTTGGTGTGTAGCGATATAAAGGATTTATTGTGAATCCTGATGCTAGGCAAATGCAAAATATTAGTCTAATTTTCCGTAGTTATAATATAAAACATTAAGCTTAGTAAAGTCAATGACCTTTGATGGCAATAGGCTCGCCTCCCATTACATGGGACTTAAACATACCTGGTGAAATGTAAATAAACTATTAAGTACACCTCTGCCTTTTTTTTTTTTTTTTTGGTGAGTGTAAAATCATCGAATAACCCCTCCCGCTCTTGGGCAGAGCGAAAGGGAGTGTCAGACTTCTACTGACTAAAAACCACCCATGTTCCTTCTTCGCCCTCTATGTCGAGGCCGCGATAACCGTTGGACTACCCGCGGCCCCGACAGGCGTCGGCCCTTTCGGGCCCCTCCCATGTTGCTGACATCTCTTTGAGGCGCGCGTGGAACACGAACGCGCCGTCGACACGGCCTGTTTTCGTCGTGAGACGGACGGACGGCGAGTTAGCCCATCACTCACCGTCCACAGGCCCGCGTCTACGGTGGCCGGAGGTCATCGCGGGACCCCCGACGCCCGGAGCGCCTCCCGCGGCGGCTGGGACGAGAGGTTCTCTCCCTCTCGCGTTCCGCCACCTCCTTCGCCAGCATCACTGCTTCGCAGAAGGAGGCGACGGCGTCCCATTCCTCCTCGCCCCGGACCATGGCTTGCACCAGGGCCGGGAGTACACCTCTGCCTTACATTTAGTAATTACAGGCGTGTAGTTATGTTTACAAAAATTTGTTAGTAGTTACAAACACGCTAATATTTTATTTCAGCTTAGAAATTTTCCTAGGTCCTATTCACAATTCAGTTACGAGCAAAACTGCTATCCGATTTTATTTCTCAAAGAACGCCCACGAAAAGAGCGTTAAAGTACATTTCCCTCGATCCGCTTTTTCTATTTGCTCGAGATTATCATTAATATAACATGAGCCGATGTAATACGTCGATGTTTATTATCCCTTCTGACACAAAACGGGAGATTTTACGAAACATGTTTTTAGGCGTTTGGGATTAAAGAGAGGTCAGAGAAAAATGGCCGGATAACAAGCAGGCCTGTTTCTTTTGTTCTTATTTATTACTGAACGCACAATTTTATTATGATTTATTCGTAGAGTTATCCAATATTTATGTGTTATTCGAGTGGAAATAAATATACTTCCCGAGAGATGAGGAAAAATTTATCAGTTGGAAAACGAAACAAAACAAGAGGACGGAACTTGTAAGTAATAGTGGGCCACTTTTAAAAGCAATAAAGTGGAAGCTCGACTTTTTGTTCGAATTTTCGTGAATTAGAAAAGGGGGCGTGCTTGCGATTAACTTTATTAGAATTCATTTGAACGCCGGGAGCTTACTAATGAGCCTATAATCCCTTTCACAACAAAAAAGTAGGAATAAATAAAAAAGTACTTGAGTACTCGTAGGTACTTAAGCTTCCAAAGAGAGCTTTAAGCTCAAATATAGGTGCACCGCCGAAGTTGAAAATGTGTAACTTCCAACTTATACTTTCAGTTGAAGCTCCACACTCTATTGACTTTTTAAGAGAACTGGTTTGTTGAAATGCTTAACCTGGATTTATTTACGTTTGTGGTGTGGGTTACTGTGTAACGTAATGAACCGGTAAGTAACAACATTACATCACGTCTGTAAAATGGTTAGGCTGAGATGTAGGTATTTTTTTAAATTAGTACAAACCCGCCACACTATTCCCAAACCACTGTAACTCCTGAAAGCCAGAATCAACAGTGGAAAACAAAAGAAAAGCGCCGAGACAATGAAGCTCGACGAAGACCCAGAGAAACGATTTAACTGTCTTGGATTACGGAACAAAATTAATCAGAAAAGAATAGCGGAGGGGTAGGAAAAACATGATTTCCACTTCCCTCCATATCAGCAGGAGACAGAACAGAACAATGCCAATAGGAACACAGGGTGTAGGTATTAGAACACCCACATTTTGCTAGTTATATTTAAGCCACCAGCCACCATGTAAGGGTGGTAGCCTATTGCAATCAACCGGGCGTAGATCCAGACTGCGGCTGCTACTAAGAAATTCTTAATGGCAAAACTCAATAACAATAGCACCTGGAATCAGTCGGGATTGCGACCACACGACCTACGAGACAGTCGGACTCCTAGTTCCGAGTAAAGTAGGTGTGTCGGATAAGTGTAATTTCTCGCAAAAACTACACTTATCCGACACACCTACTTTACTCGGAACTAGGAGTCCTTACGGTGCGAAAATTGTTCATTAAACAAGAGATCATGATACAGCATAAGGTAAAACCGCACTTTGCTAAAAGGCGGCGATTAGACATAGTTTATAACATACCCAAATTTAGAACATCTTTTGCACACAAATTTCACAATTATCTCGGTCCGAGCCTTTACAACAAAATAAGTAAATATTTAAAATTGAAGAATCTCGATAGCCAAACATGCAAAAAAGCTATTGAAAAATATTTGAAAGCACTAGATTACAACAGCACTGAAAATCTATTATAAATCGATGTTATAATCAAGGCACATCAATAATTAATCAATTAAATAATAAATGACACTAAAAACACACATAGAACATACACATACAGAAACACACATAAAACACATACACATACATATATCCACAGAAACAATTCTAATCTTTTGTACCCTAATTAATATGTTGTCATAACTTATAATTATTTTGTATTATGTATGATTTACTACCTATACAGCATGTAATCAAACTACTGCTATGTGACTTGTAACTGAAATCTTGTGAGAATCTGTTATTCTTGGGTTGAGGAAGACTATCCGCTCGTAATACAGTTTTAATACTAGTACGAGGGGATAGGGTGAATCAGTCTAAAGGCAACCTAACCATCTTTGCATTGTACAATTTCACATTATCTGTCTATTTGTGTGTATTAGTAAGTTACTCTGTATGGTTGTCTCTAATTTGTGAATAAATAATTATGAATTATGAATTATGAATTATGAGGACCAGCAAGTATATACCGAGAAATTCATCATCATCATCATCATTTGACGGCACGGTTGGCGCAGTGGCTAAGCGATTGGACTGCTTCGCTGCGTGTCACGGGTTCGATCCCCGCACGTTACTAATATTTGTATGGCCTACAGATAGTTGTTTCGGGTCTGGGTGTGTTTGTGTATGTGAGTTTAAATGTTTGTAAACGCACTCACGATACAGGAGAAATTACTAGTGTGGGGTGACGGAAAATAATCATCATCAGCCTATAATGTTCCCACTGCAGGGACTCAGGCCTCCTTTCCACGAGAGGGATGGGCTATAATCCACCACGCGGGCCCAGTGCGGATTGGTAGATGTCACAGGTCTTCGAATTTTTTGGTCCTATTACATGCCGGTTTCCTCACGATGTTTTCCTTCACCGTTTTGAGAGCAGTGGTGATGAAATAAATTACACAAAGTAATGCGCCTGACTGGGTTCGAACCCACGACTCACTGTTCGTAAGTTGGGGCCGCCACCACTGGGCCACCACGGCTCTTCTGCTTAGCGAGAAATTACATTTGATAAGAGTAACGTAATTTATTTACCGATATGTTTCCTTGGACAATAGTGTGGGTTATGCATTTGGTTATTGTTATATTTAATTTAATATTGTAATGTGTAACTATTGTTTGTTCCAAATAAATAAAATAATGTAATGTAGACATCATCAATTAGTTGATTAGGTACTGCAATAATCCTCCTTTTAAGATGACGAACAGAAGCCCATTGTCTGTTAATGCGAACTAACTGAAACCTACGTGCCAAGCATGCTGATTCTCGTAATTTTCATTTTGTCTGTTCATTTATAAACGTTTCTTGGAAGACTTATACTGAAGTAATTCAATTAGACTAGACCTTTTTTTTTGGGCGGGTGGAAAATCGTCAAATAAGCCCTCCCGCTCTTGGGCAGAGCGAAAGGGAGTGTCAGACTTCTACTGACTAAAAACCACCCATGTTCCTTCTTAGCCATACATGTCGAGGCCGCGGTAACTAGTGTACAACCCGCAGAACCCGACGGGCGTCGGCCCTTTCGGGCCCCTCCCATGCTGCTGACATCTCTATGAGGCGCGCGTGGAACACGAACGCGCCGTCGACACGGCCTGTCGTTGTCGTAAGATGGACGGCCGGCGAGCTAGCCCATCACTCGCCGTCCATAGGCCCGCGTCTACGGTGGCCGGAAGCCATCACGTGGCCCCCGACGCCCGGAGCGACTCCCGTGTCGAATTAGACTAGACCTTACGGCTATTCTCAGATACAAAAAAGCCCCAGAGGATCTAGACGCGTTCATCAGCGATAATTTCGATGGAAAAGTCAAAGTAGGTTATGCGGCCTACGGCTCTTTGGTAAATTGAACCCACTCAGTTGGGACCCGCGGGTCCAATCGGCCGAAACTATTTTTGAATTGGTCAACTGGACCCTACTTGTGTGCAGGCGGAACAAAACAGAATTAAGATAGGATAATAAATATTTGCAGAGCAGCGGTGGCCCAGTGACAGCGGCGTCGACTTACGAACAGTGAGTCGTGGGTTCGAAGCCAGTCAGGCGCATTACTTTGTGTAATTTATTTCACTGCTCTCAAAACGGTGAAGGAAAACATCGTGAGGATAGAACCAAAAAATTCGAAGACATTGAAAATCTCTATAGTTGGTTGTTAGTTTAGTATATAATTATGTTAGTTAAAACTCTTAATCGGTCAAAACTACTGTTGACAAAAGTAGTTTTGTCTGATTAACAGTTTTAATTGTGATGCATTATCTGTAGGTATGTAATCTATTAGTATGATAATGAAATTCTTACCACTTATTACTGAACAACAAAAGCACATTTGCCATTATAAAGTTCGTCTACCCGGTCCCTTACACTTATCAAGACATTTGTGAAAATCGTGAGTGACGGCTTGTTGTCCCAGTGTCCCAAAGGAAGCCATCTCAATTTGCAAGGGATGACGAGCAACAAAAATAACTCTAACAACATTATTCTTGTTCGTACTTTTACCGTGTCAGTTTCTTGGAAATTGTGAAATTGTTACGAGAAAATATTGCGTGAGTGATATCTTTATTTAAAATTAACTTTTTAAACGACTTTAAAAAATTAGTAAGGTTTTCAATTCGCTTGTATTTTTTAATGTTTGGTATTATAACTTCGTCGTTTATGAACCTATTTGAAAACTTCTCTAATCTCTCAGTATATACTTTAGTTTTTCTTCTTCTTAGCCTATGTCGATATAGTGGTTTCCATAATAACTTTCATTGTAAAATTGATTCATGACAAGTAGGTATACGTATGGTACCTAATAATATACTACACCAAAAAAAGGTAAAATAAAAAACGGCGACTGTGTGTTTCATTGACTAATTTCCCACCGACTTTCGAAATTTTACCCGTTTTCAGTTTTTTTTCGTATCGTTTTATTCTACAGAACTACCTATATATTTATGTCTTCATTTAAAAATAGGGTTCTTAGTTCACAAAAAAAAACGAATTATTCCGTCAGATAGATCCCTAGAAAATATTTTTTTTAAAATGAAGAAGATATAGATCTTTGACGCGTTTTATTTTCGTAAATTTTTATTAATTTGATAAAACAATAAACTCGTAGGTATCCAATATTTTTCGATAATCTAACTAACGAACTAAACAGAATCATATTTTAGATCCGTATTCGTAAGGTCTGGATGTCATGGTTGTGTGGCACTCAGCAATTAAGCCACTATCGAGTCGTGTTTGTTTGTCGTCTGGGGTTCATCGGAGATATACGCAGTCCTCTTATGTACTGACGACAAATACAGCAAGTACAAATAATGCAGTGTGTACTGTGGGTCACCTCTATCTAACCCTTTTTTATGGAGGATTTGGTATTATCAAATGACTCCTCCCGCTCGGTAGGGATTGTCAGACTTTTACTGACTAAAAACCACTCATGGTCCTTCTTAGCTCTTTGTGCCGAAGTCGCAGTAGGTATCTCTTTCAAACAACCCACAGCCCCGCAAGACCTCCCTCTAACCCTCGTGGAAAAAAGGCTTGATGTTACGATTGCAATCAATCTGCCAGGCGTTTATTTTTACAATGTACATTAGGGACTCCTTCATTGCGGTCCTTGTCTACACCAAATTGTTGACTTTTACTCTCACTAAAAAAACAAAAAAAAAAGAAAATCTTCACCAAAAACTTGTAAACGAGACTTTACCGTTATTTCTTCATTCCCTAATCTCACGATTTTAAACAGACATTTTATCATTGTTCCTCTAGAGAAAATATTAATTCCGTGAAAGCGGATTGTTGGCTGAATCCCGTCGGCACACCGAGACAGGCGTATTTAACTTATTTTATTATTATGCTTCTTCCCTAGTGTTCGAGAACTCATTTACATGTGATATGGGCATACTTAAAATTAATACTGTTAGGGATTATGGTCTACCTATAACTTTTCAATTAGCTGTTGCGGTGTAATGCGTGGAGGTGTCTCGTCGTTGATTAATAGTTTTGATAAATCCGATTACAGTACGTATACAAACTGATTCTGGTGCACATTGCTTGGTAAAGGCCTTCCTCATGACTTCCAGTTTTTTCGATTCATGGTCAATGTGGACCACTGGTTGCAAGTCCCTTCCCGTCATCTGCTACGAGGTCTGACGCGAAGCCACTGCTGATTGGGCACGCAGCAGACGTGGCCAATCCAGGCCCATTTCAGCTTAGCGGCTTTATGAGTAATGTCAGCAATTTGTATTTTTAGGTACATAAACAGTTTTTTTTGTACAGTAGGCACTAGTTAATACAAAAATGATAGGAGTTTTTTTTATGTATAAATGAAAATATATAATATATATATTTATTTTTGGTCATTATCTTGGTTTCTAAACTCAAATTGTCATTTTACATTGTTGTGTAAAGACGCCCTCATCTTACAATTTACGACTCAAGATATCCAGCCTTATTACAAATAGCTCCACTGAAGTAAGAATGTAAGTCCCCGTGTAAAGTGTAACCAAGAGCTAAAAAAGATCGGTACAATGCCGATGTCTTTCAGTCCTTTTGTGAAATACGAGTAAGCTTCTTGTGAAAACTGCTTCCCTAGTACCTCGTAGCAGTCCTGCAAGCGATTAAAATACAGTTTCTAGGAAAATGTAACTAAGAGCTCTATAACATTGGTACAATAATCCTGTAATTCAGCCTTTTGATGAAATGTTGGAGAAGCTTTTTGTATGACTGCTTCCTTAGTACCTTCCTTCAAAAATTTAAAATGCAGTTCTAGGAAAAATTACCATTAATTCCATGATAGAGTGTCAAAAAACAAAAATGTAATGTTACCAGAAGCAAATGCTACCCATCCTATTACAATGCTAATAAATATTAACGACCGGTATAAAACGACATAAGCCGGTAACAAAAAAGTACCATACATTAATTTCGATAGAGGCTTTCACTGGATGAGTATAAATAACCTCTATTAGGTGCCGTCATCACGCAATTGTGTTTATTTAGATGCCTTTATTATTATTGTAGAACAGTGGGTGGGCTTATGAAAAATTCTATGGAGAATATAAGCTAGATATAACACCACGCATATAATCCCCTAAAGGGTAGGCAGAGGTGTACCTAGTAGTACACCAAAAAAAATAGTTATACACCCACAGTCCACCAGTTATGTTTAAGTTCCATGCAATAGGGCATGCCTATTGACATCATCCGGGATAGCTTGATGGAAAAACCCAATAACACTTTGTCTGACTCGGGAATAGATCCCAGGACCACAGCAGTTGTGCTTGCGACCACAAGACCAACGAGGCAATCAGATAGAGAGGCAGATGGGAAGCTAGATATGTTTTCAAAATATCCTCACTAATTTACCATGTCCGAATAGCCTCTACTTACAGAATAAATTCAATAAACAGGATTTGTATTTAGTGATTTGCCAAGTAAGTTAAAGGAAACTCAATCGTTGGTGAAACATGCCCTTACTGCCGCACTAAGAGAACTTTAATGATTAGTTAGGCCACACACTAAGTAAAGGTTTTGGACAGTTTTGTCATACAAAAGTATGTGAAATCCTTACTAAGTGGTGGCTTAAGTAATCATGAAATATCTCTGAGTACCGCAGTTAGCATTTTTGACTTCACATCATGACGACAGTCCTCCAAAATGCTCGCATTTTCCATTTCCTACTACTACTTTAGCGTGGAAGCCAAAAGTGTAACATTTAAGTATAAGAAAGTTCGTTAAAACTAATTGATTTTCCAAATATCACTTTAGACTCTCGGTCCTATTAATATTTTACTACCATTTCTAATTAATGACAAACACATCCAACGCTCATTTGATTTCCAATAGCGCTAAGCACCATCAATATTCTGAACAAACGAGGATGCTAGCCTGACGGAATGTCAGCGGATGATCGCAATTTGCAATGTCTAACTCAAACTAATTGCTTTTTTATTGTATACCCATTAATGCTCATTTCCTATACTTCCGTCTAAAAGCATTAAGAGCTAATTTTGATTAATCAATCGATCTGGAAATTCGTGATGTACCTATTTCATCAGTCATCTATGGGAACTTTAAAAGAGATCAATTCTCAAGCTCTGCTATAGGTCAGTTCATTTGTTAGCTAAGTGATTTTTTTTACACCAGCGATGATGCTTAGAACGGAAATCGACAATTGATTTTATGGTGTTCAAATATTATGGTAAAATTATAATGATGCTCGAAACGGTATTTTTATAATTTTATAGATAAGGTTATATCTTTAAACACTGAAAACGGTAGATTTATCATGTTTTTTATTTGTGTTAAGTTCCTAATAATATTAAATATATTATGATAAATATCCTGTTAGCTGTATCATCTTCCCGTCGGGGCTGCGGATTATTCACAAGTTACCGCCGCCTCGACATATTATAGGGCTAAGAAAGAACATGGGTGGTTTTTAGTCAGTAGAAGTCTGACACTCGCTTTCGTTCTGCCCAAGAGCGGGAGGGTTTATTTGATGATTTTCCATCCGCCAAATAAAAAAAATGTAATGAAAAAAACGATAAAAAAAGCAGTTAACGTTTTTAGTATTTCAAAAAACGCAGAAGGGCAGAGTGCACACAATTCAGAAGATTTTACATGATATCAATAAGTCATCTGGCCCAAAGGTCCCTCAGAAACCCACAATAAGTTTTCAATAGGTACCTAATCTACATAGACACACTCTCCATAGTTAACACATCAAGTTAATCGTACAAATAAACCCAATCAAAACATAACCCTCAATCGCTCAGTTAGACAAACAACTACCCGAAGCGTTAATTTCCAAAGTGCGATAACTCGAATTGCGAATAGGAATTTTCGGGGTGTTGGGCCCTACCGCAGCAGACGGGTTGGTTTTCACGCGCCAAGATACACGGGGTGCGAAACAGTGCGAGCGTAACAACTAACACAACTAATTTTGTTGCTGAGATTTACCCGGGTAGGAATTAATGTAATGCTGTGCTAGGATTTCTAGGAGTTGCAAGATTATTGTGCAGGTTGAGATTTTAAGTTGTCGTGGACTTTTGTTATTTATTCGTTTTTTGATTACTTGCAAATTTTATACCTTAAATATGTTTTTACGTTTTTTTTTGTAGATTTATTACTTGAGTAAAATGCTTCAGTGCAGCTATTTTAAAACGAAATTCAAGTCAATAAACACACAGCACATAAGTAACAGGGTACACAAGGCAACAACGACGGCCCTAATCTCTCTTTGCAATGTTATTAAGACGTAATTATGGTCTCAAATATGGGAGCAAAAAGTTGTTCTTTGCTCATAGCCATAAATAAGCTCATGTTTGCTCGAAAAGCTCAAGTGAAGATACACCGACTACAGCAACGCTAGTAGTAGCTTTAGAACTAATTTTGTAGCAAGTGCAAGCGAGGCGAAAATTAATATAGTGCTGTTATATTTATTAACTTTGCATCTTACTCATACGTGTTATAAACTAGTTTGCTCTATGACTGCATAAAGTTTTGTGTAGGGAATATTATTCATTAGTTTTGGCTTGGGTGCAGCTATGTCTTTTTTGATATTATTTATCTGAACTCCCCGAGCGTGTGTTTTGCATTCCAGCAAAATTTATTCGATCCAACCGAACTACTCCTTTATAAATTACTTTTTTAATCTGATTGACATTGTTAGTTAATGAATGAATGAATTATTTATTTATTTAAAAAAAATCTTAAAACTAAGTAGCCCCACGAAACTGCTCACGCAGTTTAACTGTTGTTGACACCACATCCACATTTATGTACCTGATAAATAATTGACATTCAACTGGTCCATAAGAATTGCAAATCTTTGGTAATTCATTGAAAAATACACTTCTTCAAAACACGAAGTTTTTAAAAGTAAACGGTTTCTACAAATACGGATTTTCTATGAACCTATTTTCAACATCTCTTAATCAGGAAACACCACAAAATCGGGAAGCCGCCGAAATGCCTGCAGTTGCGGTTCGTCGACGCACTAACTCAAACAAACACAGGCTTCAATAATCTTTCCAGCTGAATTTATCCCTTCGGCGTTGAAATGTATGCACAACCATGCCCCCTGTTTGCAAACCCGTGATACTGCTAAAATTAGCTGTTCTCACATCCCCCTGTGTTTTGCCAGTTTACGCTTCGTTGGATGACGCTGTCTGTCAACATGGATGTTCAACGGTTCTGCGAGTAATTTGGTTTTGGAGTGGCATATTTTTCAGATAACTACAGGTGAATTGAAATAACACAATATGGTGTTTTTTAGTGTCTGAATTAAAATCAATACTTCTAACATGCCCATTGAAGTACCGGTTAATTATTTATCTTAGGATATTAAACGTTCTTGTCGTATCCACACAAATTCCATAATACGCATTACTGTTTTCTTTTTTTTGAATAAAAAAATTGTTACGTAGATTGCATTGGAGGAATTTACAATCATATATAGCCGTTATTACAATACTGCACATCAGAAAACAAAATGTGTACGTTTCATTTGCATTTTTCGTTTTCCATTTAAATATTCACACAAAAAGCTTTTAACACTTCATATCGTTATCAGGCCCATCATACACGTCTCTTATGAAGCCATTCCGTGCAAACAAAAAAGCTGGTAATTGCTGTTCACCTGACTTTTGCAGTATAATAAATAGATCCTCGGCTAGGGGTGGTTTCGTAGGGCTGCATTTGACGAGAGCCGTGGGCGACATGACGGAAAATTGGACGGGAAATATAATTGGAAAATTATAAGGGTTCGCCACTTCCCTGCTAGTGCACCTACGGATTGGATGCTGGGGCGGATGACTTTCCTTACTTACTGCCCCTTGGCATGTTGGAATTGGAAAATAATTGCATTCTAACCGAAAAACCACAGGACAGGACGGATCAAGATTGTTGACAAATAGTATCTTTTTGGAAAGTTTTGAGTGTAATTTCGGTCCACTTTTTTTTCGGTTCCCCTTTGCATTTCGATTACACTTATGAAAATTTTCGAAGTTTATACTTAATGATAAAGAATTATAATTCGATGCTTTTCGGTGTCCACGAGTTGTGGACAGCGTAACAGTTTCCAGAAATAATTCTCGATGTTCACCATTTGGTGGACACCGAGAAAATTGTAAAAAATATTTTTTAAAACAACTTTTAAAATGTCCTCATTATGCCTATATTTAATTCAATTACATCATCATAAAACCTATTCCCAGAGCCAAGATTACCAACGCAATGAGGCACAGTTCATACCGCACTACAAACCGCCGCTGCGGTATGCTTCAAAGCGGCTTTACTGTTCCACGAGTGTGATAGGGATCCGTGGTGGATTAATATACGTTTCACGGCGCAAACTGTGTTGTCACGCGTAAAGGCGGCAACTGTTTGCTTAGCTTGCAGACATGAAGTAGTTATGTAGGTCTGACTAATAGTGTTTTCTGAAGTTGTGAATGATGTATAACATCACATAATATCACGCCTGTATACCCCAAAGTATTAGGCAAAGATGTACTCATTAGAACACGCACTTTTGCCAGCTTTATGTTTAAGTCCCAGATAATTGGGGGCGTACCTATTGCTATCAACCGGGCCCGTATCTAGACTTCGTGGCTGCTATTAAGAAATTCCGAAGTTGTAAATGGTTTACATTTAAATAATTATTTTGATTATTTATACTAATTCGTTCAGAATATTGATTCAGCCCAGAATAGAGTAGTTAACAAAAAAATTGTCCGTCAAATAGATTTCCAAAAAACATTGGACACGTTTTTTTCTTTTTCACGTAAACAAACAATGAAGACGATACAGTGATTTCAAAACTCGTGTGACGTCATATTGTAAGACATTGGTATGACATTTTTTACCGGTGAGTGACGTCACAAACCTTCACTCAAACCTTTGACGCGTTTTTATCTTCGTCAATTTTTATTGATTTTATAAAACAAAAAATACGTATCCAATATTATTCGATAATCTAACAGACGGACTAATTAGAATCATATTTTTTGGAGTCAGTAAACATCCCTATTATTCTTGTACGAATAATTTTCAATAGCCTCTATCAGTTCCTGGAACTAGCAGACAACACGACGTGTAAAACACGAAAGTTTTCTTTATTATCGATTTTATTTTCGATAAGCATCATACTTTTTCAATCATTCTGTCGGAGTAAATACCAGTATTCAAATAAACTAATCACTCTTCTTCTTCTTCTCGAATCGACGACGACTCAAACGCACCAGTACGCAGCAACTTGAACAACTCTGGCGTTTGCTTCATTCAAGTCCAGGAGCGAACAAATCATTAAATCCCTATTGCACGATATTGGCCTCACCATAAATTCTGGCACAAAAGTCAGTTACCTACTCCACAGCGGATGCTCATCCTTCCAATATAAATGCGCGGAGTAATTTGAAGGCACCCACGAGGTGTACCCTACATACCGGGATCTGTGACTAATTTGTTTGTGACAAATAACTACTGTAGACACGGCGGCACATCAAGTTATAATAACTAGTACAACTTGACCTCACTTTGTATGAGTTTTTAGTACAATGAGTGATCAGCTTAATTTGATTTTGCATAGCTTGACTGGTCGTCGAACGTACAAGGTTTAAGTAGTTCGTTTATCTAAAAAGTAATTTAAGTACTTTTAATAACATGAAACGAATCAATTTCTTTAAGAGCGTTTTATTCTTGAAAGAGATCAAACCTACAATAAATTAGTTTTTTAGACCTTTCAGAAAGCAATCGTATCATCAATCACATTTTGTAATATCATTTTTGTAACTTCAATAACTTCCAAGTTTTCCTGTCAGTCTGAATATTTCGAATTTCCTCACCGTTTCACGTATCACTACTTTTGGCACGCACGTCACTATTTCCAATTTTCTGCTGGTGCGATTGTCACACAACGTATCGGAGAATTTTCTAATAAAGTTGTTCCATACAAATGGTTCTGTGGTTCCATTTCGCTGGAGTTGACGGTGCGACTATAGCGCCGTATTGCACATGTAGGGTTTCAACTAAAGGAGTCTCTTTCACTTGTGTTGTTGTATTCCTATTCTTTGTTATAGAGGTGTTGTCTAGGGATGATATTGTTTCATCTTTTGTTATAATTTTTCCTGTTACAATAGAGCAGAATAGTAAAGTTTTTCCTCAATATATCGCAACACTGTCTGGAACTGCATTTGTACACCCCTTTAATTGAACGTATCAGTTGTATCTTCGAAATTTAAATTTTCATTACAAAGAGATCCGGTTCAAAAAATTCTATCTTTAACCTCATTATCCCCGAGTATTATAGGCTTCATTTTAAACGTACCCGTTGGTTAAAATCCGTACACAATGGGAACGAAGCCGTGAGCAAAATATAGATACATATAAAACAGAAGGCACAGACTGTAGTCAATGACACACAATTTTCGTAATGTCATGCTATTTAAGTACTTGTCGCCTAAAACTCTTAGCGGCTTGTGTTTACGCGTGCAACAGAATTTTGTTAATTGAATTCCCTTTACGCAACGAATCCTTTTCCTCCTTATCACGGACAGCCGCGAAGGATTCCAAATATAATTACTAACCGGAACACTCCCCAGAGACTTGGTGTCTTATGATAGAAACGGATAATAAATCTACGAGTACAGCGCTCTGGGTACAGTTTGTATACGTCAACAAAGCGTGTTGAATCCGTTAAAAGCTCCAATTTGTCATTATAATCCACTATGCTAGCATGTATACAGCGTAACTTTGCTTGCCCTCACTGATATTTTAAGTGACGTGTATTGCTCTTGCGGCGCTCTTAATTTTGAACGATCGGCAAACAATGCGTGATCATATACGTTAACAGCAGATCTATGGGAGGAACTAACAGTATCATGTAATTCTTGAGTAATATTTAGCTTAGGATTTGCGAGCGTTGCAGGCTTATTAGTTCATGTTTATGGAAGCGTACAAAGTAAATGTTTGTTTTTGCACGCAGATGAGTCATGTTTTTCACTTTACTTTCATTCTCTCAACAGCAGCATGAAGTAATATGAAGCATAGCATTCGAATTTGCTTCAACATAAGCACAAATTCTCTGTGTGGTCAATTTGCTGCCTTGTTAAAAGATTTTACGTACAACGCTACTTAGTACCGCATTTACTCAAACATTTAACAGGCAATTCATATTTTATGAGGTAGAGTCAAAAGTACAGCACACAGCGGGATCGTTCCAACGGAAATTATGAATTTCGTGAAAATTTTCCACGTCCCATCAAAGTTTAAATTACTCTTGCCTTATTGAGATTTAGGTATCTTTTGGCTTCACGCAGTGGTTCGTTATAATCAGTAAGGCGTATCACGGCTGAACAAATTGTGTGATGTCAAAGATTTATAGTGAAAAGTCAGGGTTGGTTGGCTTATTGGCAAACATGGGAGGGGTGGTGGATAATTAATCTAGCCAGACGGATGGGCGAGAGGTGCGGAATACAAATCGGCGGTGACGCGACGTGCTGTTGTTATTCATGGAGATACTTGTTATATATTTGGCAGGAATTTTAATTTATAAAACATTGGATAGATGGGTTTTCGCATAGTTGAATTATATCAACCGTATATTGCGAGTAAAACCAAGTAAAGTGGTAAAACATCTCTGTTTTAAATTCGTTTATTAAATTAGCTAAAGTACTTTAAAACTATACGTTACTGCAGGTTTTTACCCAAAACAAACCTAAATAAAATCTCCCATATTAACTTGAAAACATGAACCGTTTGCAACGTTTACATGTGGTCGGTTTCCACGTTTCCTCTACGTACCTTTTTTGTCCGTTTGTGTGAGCTTCTGATATTGCGGCGTAGATTAAACCACGCTCCAGAATCGCATTGTTCAACTTGAATGTACGGCAAGTGTCCGACTTGGAAAAAGCGGAGTTTAGCGCTGTATAAAGCCGCTTTGTAGACATTTGAAGCGATCGTTCAATTGTAACTGTTTGATGTTTTGATTTAGTTAAGGTTTTGTACTAGTTGGTATAAATATAGTTTTTTGTAACAAGATTTTTGTATTTCATTGTTGAACTATACTAGTATATCCTATCACTTGGTTAAAATTGAAACTGCAACCATCCTGTGTTTTTCAGTACATTTAACAACACAGCTCGTCGGATAGATGATCCCAACATATTTGGGAAATTGTTCGGCCGATGATGATGAGTTCGACGGATGTATTCAAACAGTACTCCTCCGTAAATGTCATTAAAACGTCAAAACATCTTTGAACTACTGTATTTAAAGTTGATAGTAGACAACTACCTAAAGGGTGTATCTAATATTATCTATATGTTTCTATAAATTGCATCATTTTTCAAATAAAGAGTTCACGAGTACGAATTCATTAAAAACATTTACTTTTCATAAACAGGTTTGATTGGTTACAAGAAATTCTTTCAAAACAAATATCTACACTCGGACAGAAATACAGCATGTTCAATTGACTACATATTTCTTAAATAAACAAGTTTACCAATCCTATGAAGTATGTAACATTCTCAATCACATTTAGTTTCAAATGAAGCATCTACGGGGTAAAGGTAGACCGCTATCTACAAATAAAATTAAATCGTAAAGTACGTTTCAAACGAAATTGGCATTCCTTCAGGCTTGGTATTTTCTCTTTGAGAACTTTTATATACATTGAGGCTGTTTTCTCTTCAAGGCGAATGTTGTTTGTATCAAACAGATGGACTTTGATTAATTGAACATTAAGACTTCTGAGGTCGTCTTTTTCTTTTTTTGTCAAGAATTATTAATTGGTATTAAAATTAGTAATGCCGTGGTTAGAATGCATGTTATTAACAAACTAGCTGCCACCCGCAATCTTCGCATGAGTAAAATTATTATGAACATAACTAATTTAAACCGGATTTTGTAAAAAGTACCCCAAGTCACTATAACATTCAGTAAAAAGGTCTTATTTGGTAATCACAAATGCAATTTATTTAAGTCTAGATATTGCCAGTTAGTTAGATGAAGAGGTTAATTGCTAAAGGTGCTCTTGACTCACTGAAGTATTTGTGAGGCGGTTTTTATTTCACTGTCCCTAATACCCAGTTTCACAGTGACTGATTTTCCGAAACAGTTTTGAATACCTACTGAATGCCAATAAATGTAATGAATCTGAACACATAGGTACAACGCAAATTCCCACCTTTATTTTTTCATTAAGTTGACCCATTTGTTCTTTTCTTTGTACAGTTTTCTTTTCTTCGGTTTATTCATGAAAATTCAAGGACTATGGTTAGAAATGAGTCCCTGTAGTAAGAACGTGTCGCAGCTCAGTCGTTGTTCGAAGTAAGATGAAATTTTCAAGCAATTTTGCAACGACAGCTTAGCGTAAAAGGCTGCCACCGTCCAACAGGACAACATAGTCTTGTATACGACTAAGCTCATCCTGCGAAAATCCTTTTTATAAAGAGACCGTAGTTTTTGTAGCAGTTCTTTAGCACTTTTTAATAGAGTAGGATTTCGTTATAATATTCATAAAATTTTCTGCTACTTAGAGTGCGAAGAAAACACTCACGGAAAATGGAGTAACTCCTTTTGACATCGTAATAATCTTTTATCCTACATTTAGAAATAGTGGCCGTAAGTCCCCTTTTTGAGGAGTGGCTTCAGAGGCCTCACAGCGCCCTTACCTTCCGTCTGACCCAGATCCTCACCGGACACGCCACCATAGACGCGGGCCTGTGGACGGTGAGTAATGGGCCAGCTCGCCGTCCGTCCGCTTTATGACGACGACAGGCTGTGTCGACGGCGCGTTTGTGTTCCACGCGCACCTCAAAGAGATGTAATGCAAGGGCCGACGCCAGTCGGCGGGTTGTTCGAAAGAGATACCGCGGCCTCGATACAAAGGGCTAAGAAGGAACATGGGTGGTTTTTAGTCAGTAGAAGTCTGACACAAGAAAAAGGCTCATGTAATAGGGGACACGCCTATTGTCATCAATCAGGTATAGACCAGCAGGGCTATTTATTGCGTATCTTTTAAATGACAGTGGCTAGCATTACAGTGTCCATCAATTAACTGTCAAATGGTTCCATTTTGTACCAAACCATAACCAATTTGACTGTTAATACATGGACAATATGATAGCCACTGTCATTTAAAAGATACGCAATAACCCTGCAGGACTCCATGGTTGTTACTGAGATTTTTTAATGGGAACAACCAACAACACTTTGAGCGACCGGATAATTGAATCCAGGACCTCATGCTTTACACTCGCGCTTGTGGCTTCTACTAAACCAGTTGTACAACGTTCCCTAACCCTTCGTAGATAACAGGCGTGATGATAATTATGTTCATCATCATCATCATCATCAGCCATAAAACGTCCACTACTAGACAAAGACCTCCCCCATAGAACGCCATACAGAATGGCAGCCTGCCCTTTGCATCCACCGGTTGCCCGCAACTCTCACGATATCGTCGGTCCACCTGGTGGGAGGCCTACGCTGCGTCTTCCGGTTCGTGGTCGCCACTCGAGAACCTTTCTTCCCCATCGGTTGTCGGTTCTTCGAGCGATGTGGCCTGTCCATTGCCACTCTTCACTAACTCTCAACTTGCATACTCTGAGAGCTATGTCGGTGACCCTGGTTCTTCGGCGGATTTCCTCATTTCGGCTCCTATCGCACAAAGAAACTCTGAGCATAGCTCTCTCCATAGCTCGTTGCGTGACTCTGAGCTTCTCTAAGAGGCCAGCAGTTAAGGACCATGTCTCTGAGCCATAAGTCATCACTGGCAACACACACTGATTATAGACCCATGTCTTAAGATACTGCGGAGTTTTAGATGACAAGATATCGCGTAGTTTTGTTTTAGTTGGATGATATGTTACATAATAATAATTTTACGTATATGAGTCACATATTCCTTATTTTAAACATGCTTTTTAACTGCCCATGTGACCTCCTAGTACGTAGGTGTGAATGGTTACTTATCGGTAAGCATATTTACATGCGTCGCGACCAGTGGAACCGGTTCCAAATAGCGAGCATCGTGAATTGAATCTAATAGTGCGCGTAGGCAGACCACTTGCTCTTCGTTATGTGGAGTTACGACAAACTTACGTCAGCGAACCGGACAATGATCTTGGATAGAGCAAACTAAAACAAGTCTCTAGTAGCAAGTTTTATTGAAAACTAGGACTTAACCCGCGACTTAATTAAGATAAAATATGATAGCTTGGCTAAACTGCTCCACGAATAATGTGTCTTAATATCAGACGTTTTTTTAGAAATGGATTATTCGTTTCGGAGACAAAACCTTTTTTTATCGAGGGTGCGAAATCATCCGCTCTGGGCAGAGCGGTAGGGAGTGTCAGACTTCTACTGACTAAAATCCACCGATGTTCCTTCTTAGCCCTTTGTGCCGAGGCCGCGGTATCGTTTTTGAACAACCCGCAACCCTCTACGTACAAACTTACAAACAAATACCTCTTCATAATATAACTATAAATTTCTTTAAATTTAAAATGCAACCGTATAATCGAAAAAAAAACTAAAAGAATATTATTTTAATAACTCTCTGCGTTATTAATGATCTGAACCGTTCCTCTTATTTACCTAGCCGTTCAAAGATTTTCATTATAACCTGCAACTGCTTGCCAAAATGAAAGATATTCAAAACTTTCCGGTGAAGTCAATTAAAGATGAGATGGAAAGTTTACAAGAGGTAATAAACAACGCGGGGTGAAATGATGTCGGTTTGTTTGCGGGCTATAAAATGAGGAGCAGGCTTCAAGGGGCCTACCAGGCACCAACCAGTAATTAATGCTCTGCCGAGGGGCGGCCCGGGAGAAATCGGATCAATTTTCTGGCTATTCTTCGTTCCAAAGGGTGCGCTATTGGCAAATAAACATTGATTAGGCTAAGAAATTCCTTTATCGACTGCTTTTTTATCTTTGTTCAGTTACTTCGAAATTGGGATCTGAAGAATGAACGTTGAACGTTTTAACTCACATAAATACAATGTGGCGTGTTGGTTATTTTCAAAATTCAACCCAAATTTACTGAGCCCATGGGACGCCATAAATATCCAACGCAATAAAGGAGTCCAAAAACTCTCCATAAAAATTCTACGAATTCAGCACATATTGAGTGGTCTCGAACAGTTTTAAGTATGGGAAGCGCGGTGTAGGTAGCATCCGACCCTCGTATTTAGCTATTGTTTTAAGTGGGCTACACTTCGTTACGCCCCTGCCGTTAGGAGAATTTTTGAGATCGGCTTTTTTATATTCCTTTTTTTTTTAGCGGAAGAGCCCTCACGCTAAACTGATAATGACGCCGACCTCGGGGGGAATTCGAATGTACGCGAAGTTTAGCAAGGCTTTAACGGTGAAAATTTATTGTTACGGTTGTAATGCTTTTCTTTACTCGTAATAGCACTGTTAACGGTAATCCTAAGAACTGAAACACCTGGGTCAGCGGTGTTGGAAGTGTTTCGAATAAATACGCTGACTTATAAATGTCCCTATAAAAGAGTGACGTTAGCATAACCCTTGAAAATAACATGAAGAAATCAAAACGTGAATAATACTTTGTTCTTTTTAGGAGTTGTTAGAGGAAAAACTTCAATGATAACTTTATCGGTGTATCTGATATTTGTCGCGGAAGTTTCGTCGTTTCCGTGCGACATCAGGTTTCATCAAATGTTTTGCTACATGAGTCACAAACGAGTGTTACCTCGGGCTGTTCGTCTCCCCTTTCAGAGCTCGAACAATCCGCAAGAGTAATTTATCTCATTTCCCTCAATTACGTGCTTTTCACTAGCGATGGAGTCACATGTCAAATGGGGTGAACTTGCTCGTCGAAGTGTGCATACATATTTTATGTGTACGCGGTTAGAATGATTAAGTAATAAGTGTTCGTATTCCGTAATCAGATTGTATTCATATCAATATTTGTGTTTTGTGGGATATACACTCAATTATAGTCCCAAACGTGTTTTCGAACGCTGTAAAATAATTTGCAGCATGGATTACATTTCTAAGTCATTTGAACAGGCATTCGTTCTTCCATTTGTTATAGAAATAACTCTACCCTTCTAATTTGCGTTCAGCGTTAATTCAACAGATTTTCCGATTTTCTCAGCTGAAGTCGGCCCATTTGTATTTGTTTCAAGTTCGCAGACACTCCCTCGGGCGACGCATTCATCGTGAGGGGAAGGTGGGCTTAATTAGGAAATAATGCCTAAGCGATTAATCACAATACCCCTACGAAGGTTGTACCTACGTAGACAGTCTTTTGTTTCTAAATTGTGAACCCGACCCGGTCTTGAAGCTGATGTCCAATGGGAAGTGGAGACGAAGGGACGTCTCCGCTAGACCTGAAACTGTGACGGTTCGTTTCACCTCCCCGTATTGCTGTTTGCCTATTATTCACAAAGTCAGAGGTGAAATTGAGGGACGGCCATGGGTGAAAATATGTTTCCAACTTTTAAATTTACGGTCTGAGAGGTTTTATGGCGGAAATAATTTGGACACGTTTATTTATTTCACTGCCCAAGGAGATGATAATGTTTGGAGGTGTCTCTGGGTGTTTATGTCATGGATTATTTTTATTTTATGTAAATAAATATAAGCGATGTTTTTATTACACGACATTAAGGTTTCTTATTTTTAATAAATAGGGGTTTTACGTTATAAGTCAAGCTTACGTTAAAGATAAGTTTACAGTAGACAATTTAAGCACAACTCTTTGTTATTAATGAATCTTATGGCACAGACAAGTCCAACCCAAACAGCTTGTTATGAATTAAATGAAAATAATTGGTAATACAAAACCGCTTGGGGACGCAGGGTTGTTATGAAGCACACAAATTTTCCGCAAACCCTTTAATCCCGCGCTCGCTTATTTCACTTGGCCCCTCGTTGTCGAATGTCCCCTATTTCCCCTATGCTAGTTGATGAAATTTTGGGTGATGCCTCAAAGGTATAAACTGTAAAATTCATGGTTAGCATTAGATGCGGCAGTTTTTGCATAATGCGATACAGGTAAGGAATGGGTCACAAGGAAACAAAGAATTGTGGCATTGTTATTTTAATGTAATGACACTATTTCACTTTACATTTTCCACTCTACCGTTGTTTTTGTACATTTTTTGTAATATTTTTATGTAAATTTTAAAACTACAAAACGTAATGCCGGGCCAGGGCCACGTTGCATGCATAGATACTCAGTACTTTTAGTTTTTCTGGGTTCATGAAAAAAGGAACAGAATGTAGCAGCTGTTCGCGTTCTGAAAGTTTCAGAGGCAGTCGGTAAACTTGCATACTTATTGCAGTAGTGGGCGAAATGAGGCAACTGCTATCTGTTTTTGTATGTTTTAATTAGCAGTATGTCTGTCATAAAACGGAAATTTTTGTAACTTACCATTCTTTGTTTACATGTCTCACAATACCTTCGGTTCTGGCAAAGATTTGCAACAATCTTAAGCTTACCAAAATAAATTAACAAAACAAAATCGTATCCTATCTAAGTAGGATGTTCGATGTCACTTGTACGAATGAAAATTTGCTTACATACAGCTAAGCAACGGGTTTTTCTCAAAAGAAACGTAGTCAAGAATAGGTACGTTGAAGGAGAATCCCTCGCACTGCTACAGATATCCACATGGGACTCAATACAAATTCCCTCAACCAATCTACATGAGGTCGCGTACCGATTTTTATATAAAAATATAAAAAAAAAACTCAACCCACTGAGAATATCTTTATGATATAACGCTCAAATCTACTCAGATTTTCCCTTTTATTTTTATTATATTTTGGAAAACAGTGTCAGCTTTTTGTAAGATTAATGAGCAGAAAAACGAATTTCGTTGGAATATTACCGAGATAAGGACAATAAAATTTGCTTTCGTAAACAATTGAGCAGATTATTTAAATGAGCCATTTATCCGATGCCGAATGGTCCAAAAAATTGGCTAAACGTTTTGCGGTTAGGATAAACAGATAAAAGGTTAAGTTTTGAAGAAAACATATCTCATATAAATTCACGCTTTTTATCTATGAACATAAGCAGAAGCTTAAATATATATATAAAATATATATACAAGATATTGACTTACTTATAGGGACGGTACTTTCATATAGGCTTGCCCTTATGACCTACTATACTTCATGATGTTCGGGATTCTGAGAAGTCTACATGCCTTATGAAGTTGCCTTATTGGTAAGCCTAGGCACGCCACTGTTTTCTACGTCGGCCACGTTCCCACATTCGAACACAAATTATGTGGGTACTCGCGTACCATTACTGTAGTCGTGGAAATTATACCTGTAGTAAATTTACAGTGAGATCGTTAGAACGCACATAATCATAATGTCTTAGAACAGCTGGAATTACCACTAGGTACACTATTAGCCCCGACACACAGGTTGCACCTGTAACCAAATAAGTGGTTGATATAGGTACCTAGTTACCTACTGCTAAGGCACTTCTTCTTTATCGTATGGAAAATTCACTTGGTGGCAGAGTTTTAGTGCTGCCAATGAGCTGTTGAGAAGTATTTCTACTTGCTACTGAGGATGAACACTTAGGGCTCTTTTACGGAGACGCGGCGCGTGCAGAAGGCTCGTTGCATGCTATTTTATTTATTCACTGAGAGGCGGGTCCACCGCAACGAACGCTGCATTTTAAACTAACGAGCGAAAAATCGCTTCTCGTAAAAGAATTAAAAACGCAAAACGCGCCGCGCGACGCCCCGCGTCTCCGTTAATGAGGCCTTACAATTAGTTGGCCAAATATGAAAATGAAAACGCGTAGTAGTTCTTCTATTGCTGGTACTTTGCATACCACAGAAAATCAAATTGTCTGGAAAAAATTGTTTTAGCGATAAGACCGCCCGTTGTGTCACACTTTGTGATGTGATATACTAATAAACGTACATGAGCTTTAAGGAATCGTATCGACTAGTAGTCTCTTAACCCGGGTGGCGAGAGCACGTTCCCTTAAAGTGTTTCATCCACTTACTGATAATTTAGTGGTTTAATTCTAAACCTCAACTAGTGTTACTAGTGAACACCACATTTTATCCGATATACCTACATTGTGCTTTCGTCTAAGACTCTCTAAGGCCAAAGATGCACTAATTATTATTCCTTCAGCTTGAAAAACCTAGAAAATGCAATACAAATTCAACGTAGTATCGTATAAAATGCAACCGACGCAGTTGTTGGCAAACTCAGGGATAAAACGAAGGGTCCGCGCGTGACCTGCATACTTAAAAACTTGGTAAAAAATTCTATGCGTCTCTCGCCTACCAAAGGAGATATATCAGTACTATGTCTACATGTATAGATACTGCGGAGTTTATAGAGAACGGATCAACCTTTGCCGAAGTGATGATGTTCGTACATGTCTTATTTATTTGGCTTAGGTATGTAAAGGCAAGGATCGGAAAATATGGTAGGATGAAAGGACTCCGCTGGAATAATGCATGGAATGATGCTTGTTTGAAGATGTGGTAAGGTATATGTTTTAACTGTCTACTTTAGGTTAATAGGGATGTTTGCTGACTTTAAAAATGTGATTCTAATTAGTCCGTCTGTTAGATTATCGAAAAATATTGGAAACGAATTTTTGTTTTATCAAATCAATAAAAATTGACGAAGATAAAACGCGTCAAAGATTTGAGTGGGGGTTAGTGACGTCACTGACCGCTAAAAATGTCATACTAATGTCTTAGAGTATGACGCCGCACGAGTTTTTAAAGCACTGTGTCGTCTTCATTGTTTGTTTACGTGAAAAAAGAAAAAATACGTGTGCAAGTCTGCCTTAGGCTTTATGTTTTGAAGCCTCTTTTTTATACCTTTTGTCTATTTTTTGATACTTATTGTTTATGTATTTCTGATTGACTTATTACACTTTTGTTTTCACTACCAAGAACCAGCGATTTTTATTTCGGTAGTTAATATTGGTCCTATCTACGGAAAAATGGAAACACGTTCAGCAAGTTCTAAACGCGCAAAAGCGGCCGCCCAGTGTGCAGGAGACGGCACCCAAGTTGTGGCGAGGGAGACTGCCCCGACCACGCCTCAGAGCGCGGTACTGCCCCCTCAAGCCGCGGCTCCGGCGCCTTCCCGCCCGGCCAGCGCCGCCACCTCACGCTCATCTGCCACCATCGTGGCGCGTCAGCTGGCGGCACAGGCGCAGCACGCGCGCCACTTGGCTGATTTGCAAAAAACTGCAGAACATAAAGCTCGGGAGCGAGAGCAAAAAGCACTGGAGCGAGAGCAAAAAGCACTGGAGCGAGAGCGACAGGTCGCTGAGCTTCAATTACAAGCTGAGCTCGCCGCCATAGAAGCGGACGCCAGCCAGCGCGGCAGCCACGGCATGCGTAGCTGCTCTAGTATTCAAGATTGGGTAAAAAATGTAGTGCCTAATCCCGATGAGCGAGATTTTTTAAGTGCCAACCCACATTTCAGGTACGGCGATACAGCCCAGTGTGAGGCACTGGACATGGGAGCGTCCCACAGCAAAGATGCTGTCGCGACCACACACGCTCTCAACCAAGATCGTAATGAAGATGGAGGAGTGACTCGCTTAATCAACTCGCTCGGAATACTAATCAACAAAGTTAACAAGCAAACTCCTACGAAGACTGACTTGCCTACGTTCGACGGCAAGTCCTATTTAGATTGGCTAGCTTTAAAACGTGCGTACGAAAATACAGCTCAAAATGTATCGGCAACCGATAATTTAGCGAGGCTTTCGCATGCGCTGCGCGGAGCGGCGCGCGATGTAGTGGCAGGCCTGCTAGCGACGGCGCGCGCCCCCGGTGTGGTGCTCGCTGCGCTCGACGCGCGCTACGGCCGCCCAGAGCTCGTCGTGATGCATGAAGTATCTGTGATACGTGCGCTGCCTAAGGTAAGCTACGATAGCAAAGATATCCTTATTTTTGCCAGCCGAGTACAAAACTGTGTGGAAGTAATCCGCCTGTTAAATCAGCCGGACTACTTACGCTCGCCCGAGCTGTTTCAGGCACTGTGGAGCAAGCTGCCACCGCTATTGCGACCACGGTGGTTGGATTACGCTCATTTGTGCGATGGCAGCTTGTCTAAAATAGAAATATTTGCCAACTTCCTCTCTCGTGAAGCTGACTTGCAGTGTAGGTTCGGCGGCGCCATTGACTGCTCGTTGCCTACTGTAGCACGTCCTTACACTGATAACAGAGGCAGGGATCGGGTGAATGTAGTAGCTGAAACGAATCATCAAAATTGTAGGATTTCAACAGAAAAATTATCTACGACAAATAATATTTGTCCGTTGTGTCAACAAAAACATGAATTGAAGTTTTGTGATAGGTTTGTCAAAATGACAATAAATGATCGTTGGCAATTTATTAAGAAAAATAAAATATGTCATAGATGTTTAAAGAAAGGTTGGCACAAAAATAAAACTTCTTGTATTAAAAGAGTGTGTTCAGAAGAAGGTTGTGACATGCGTCACCATGCTTTATTACACGGGTCGAACATTGAGCGTGCAGTCACTGCGCATGTCGACGTGGAATACGACGCAGAGCCATCGACATCCAGCGCGGTCGCTCCCGCGACGTGCAGCGCGCCGATGCAGTATAGCGCGCCCGCAGCCTGTGACGAGACCGGCGCGCCATCGTCTGACGATTCGGATCACGATGTCTTGGCTCACGCATCCTCCTTATCAGCCGCGGAACCTGCAGTTCGGCCGTTGTTGAAAATAGTTGGCGTGACCGTTACGGGACCTTCTGGTAGCGTTGATACGTACGCTTTGCTGGACGACGGTTCTACAGGCACTTTTATAGATTCTAAGCTGGCGGCTCAAATTGGTTGCATGGGCCAAGAAAAACGCATTCATTTAGACTGTGTCGGTGGTCTAGGTATGGATGTTAAAATTCAGTACGTCGATTTCAGAATAAAAGGCCGTCATTCGAATGAAATTCATTCCGTTAAGCGAGCCAGGTCGATGAGCGGCTTGGGCGCTGCGCGGCAGTCAGCGCATCTTGAGAGCGTGCGTAAGTATCCGTACCTGGCAGACATTTCAAATGAATTTTGCTACGAAGACGTTAAGCCCATGCTGATTATAGGCATTGACAACTGGCACTTATCTCTTGCTAAAGCTACGCGCAAAGGAAACAAGAAACAACCCGTAGCTATTTTAACTCCTTTGGGTTGGGTTTTGTATGGTTTCGGTTGCAGCAAAACTAAACTGGTCGATGTTATCAACCACACCACGGTTGACGAACCTGATATAGCGAACGATCAGTTGATGCTGGAAGGTCTTATTAGGGAGCAGTTTAAAATTGATTCAATCGGCATCTCTAAACAGGAAGCTCGTAGTGCCGATGATGAACGCGCCGTGCAAGTTCTCGAACGTACCGCGCGCCGTCTGCCCAGTGGCCGCTTTGAAGTAGGCTTATTGTGGAAGGCTGATAAACTGGAAATTCCCGATAGTTACAAGTTAGCTGTGTCTAGGTTCCTTAGTTTAGAAAAGAAAATGGTGAGAGATCCCGACTATGCTGAACGCTACGGTCGGAATATCCATGATATGCTGTCAAAGGGATATGCTGAACTGTGTTTAGCTCCTCCTAACTTGGGGTCTCCGTTGTGGTACCTTCCTCACTTCGGAGTAATTAATGCAAATAAACCTAATAAGTTGAGAACGGTACACGACGCAGCCGCCAAGTCACACGGCGTGTCATTAAATTCAATGTTATTAACTGGTCCAGACCTTTTGCAACCTCTTTTAGGTATTCTTATGCGCTTCCGTGAGGGCAAAGTAGCTCTAACAGCTGATATTCGTGAAATGTTCCCTCAGATCAAAGTAATTGAAAAAGATAGGGATGCCCAAAGATTTCTGTGGCGCGACGATCCGAATAAGCCTATACGTACATACCGCATGTCATCCATGATCTTTGGCGCTGCGTCCAGCCCCTTTACTGCTATCCATATCAAAAATAAAAATGCATTAGAGTGGCAGGATACATACCCCGACGCAGCTCGAGTAATTCTACACGATCACTACATGGATGACTGCATCACTAGTTTAGACAACGTTCATGAAGCAGCCAAGCTGGCTGCGGACATTTACAAAGTACATTCTCACGCTGGCTTTGAGATGCGAGGCTGGATATCAAACGATCTCATGGCGCTCTCGTTGTTACCAAAAGAGTCCTTGCTAGAGGCGCCCGTTGTAAATGACGTAGATTTAGGTCACCTGGCTAGTCATGTCCGCACGCTTGGCCTTATCTGGCACCCCCCCTGTGACGTGATTGGTTTTAATACGGGAGTCCATAAGGGTGTGTTGCCACAGAAGCTCACCAAGCGAGAGGTGTTAGCTCGGGTGATGCGAGTCTATGACCCTCTTGGAATCATTGCGCCAATCGTTATTCGAGGCCGCATCATGTTTCAAGACGCTTGGCGTAAGGGTTTGGAATGGGATAAGGAGCTGTCTCAAGATGACAACACTGCGTGGAAGTCGTGGTTTCAGGATTTATCCTCTGTTTCTATTTTACGAATTCCACGTCGCTATAATTTGTATGATTTTGAGTTAGCAGGCTGCGAACTTCATGTGTTCTCAGACGCCAGTGAGTCTGCCTTTGCCGCTGTCGCTTATTGGCGGTTTCTGTACGGCAGTGGTGAAGTTAGACTCTCTCTTATATGTAGCAAAGCTCGCGTGTCCCCCCTTAAGCCTGTCTCAATTCCCCGTTTAGAGCTCCAAGGTGCTCTGATGGCTGCTCGTCTTGCTACGTCTATATGCGAAGCCCACCGACTCAAACCGACGAGACGAGTTTTCTGGTGTGACTCAATGACGACCTTAGGTTGGATTCGCAGCGACGCTCGCACTCTTAAGCCTTTCGTGTCTCATAGAGTAGGTGAGATACTGGAGCTAACGGACGTCAGTGAATGGCGTTGGATTCCGAGTGATTTAAACGTAGCAGATGATGCAACTCGGGCCAAACGTTTTGAGTTAACTCCAGAATCTCGTTGGATCTCAGGTCCTGCCTTCTTGCTCTCCTCGAACTGGCCCACTGAACCCTTGATCGATGTCAGTGGTCTAGGCCGCGAAGAATTTAAACATCATGTTCATCTTATCACTGATACTGACCTGCCCGCACCAGTCTCCGCGGATCCACTGCGTTTTAGCTCATGGTTGAGGATGGTGCGAGCAACAGCAAAAGCGCATCAATTCATTTTTTTACTGCGTGTGCGTAGTCTACAAAGACGAGGCGTTGTCGCCAATTTAACTCGTCTTGAAGGAAGTTTATGTACATTTATTCCCTCTTGCACATCCTCTCCTAATGTCTCCAATAACCTCAATGTATCAGGGAAAATAACAGCAAATGATTTATGCCTGGCCGAAACCCACATCTTATGGCAGTCTCAGCTCGATTCCTTTAAAGAAGATTATTTGCGAATAAAGAACCAACAGCCGTTGCCTCGTAATAGCCGCCTGTTCAAGCTGTCGCCATTCATTGATGATGATAATCAGCTGCGAATGTCAAGCCGCATTGTTGCCGCCTCAGCCGTATCAGACGACGTTAAGCGTCCAATAATTTTGTGTGGTAAACACCCGGCAGTTCGTCTTTTGATTCATAGATATCATCAGAAGGCCGCGCATTCACACCTAGATTTGGTAATCAACGAGCTTCACCAGTGTTACTGGATTATTGGACTCAGAAACGCTGCTCGATTCGTAGCCCATACCTGTCAGCTATGCAAATTGCGCCGTGCTAGACCGTTCCAACCACCTATGGGAAATATGCCAGAAGCTCGCTTAGCTCATCATCAAAGAGCCTTCTCATTCACCGGTCTCGATTATTTTGGGCCCGTTTATGTCACGGTTGGCAGAAGAAAGGAGAAGCGCTACGTAGCCTTATTCACATGCTTGGTCGTCCGCGCCGTACATCTGGATCTGGTGCACAGCTTATCGACTGACTCAGCGATCATGTGCCTACGCCGCTTCGTGTCACTCCGAGGAACCCCATTGGAGATTTGGTCCGATAACGGCACTGCCTTTGTTGGGGCCAGCCGGGAACTGCGAGAGTTATACGGTGATACGGTTGAAGAATACGCTGCCAACGAGTCTATAAACTGGCGTTTCATCCCGCCCTCGGCACCATTTATGGGTGGAGCTTGGGAGCGCCTTGTCCGAAGTGTCAAGGGAGCGCTGATAGTATCACTCCATGAGCGGACTCCCTCTGATGAGGTACTCAGAACTGTGCTGGCTGAAGCTGAAGCCTTAGTAAATTCACGGCCCCTAACTATTATTTCACTCGATCGTAATGCCGAAGAAGCACTAACCCCAGCTCACTTTCTCCTAAATGGATCACCAGGACGTCCTGTTCCTGCCACGCTTCAGGAGTCGGACCTCTCGAGTAGAAGTCATTGGCGGAGGGCACTCAGACTAGCCGATCATTTCTGGCAGAGATGGGTTCGAGAATACCTGCCTTCGCTGTCACCCAGAAGGGGTGGAGGCAGCGCGCCGTCAATTGCGGAAGGAGATGTGGTCGTAATATGTGACTCAAATTTACCGCGTGGTTCATGGCCCAAAGGCCGAGTGGCGAGGTTGTTCCCCGGCAGAGACGGAATAGTACGAGTGGCCGATGTCGCCACTGAGGCCGGCACATTCAGGAGGCCCCTCCAAAAGCTGATTAAGCTGCCCATTTCATAAAAAAGGGGAGAATGTGCAAGTCTGCCCTAGGCTTTATGTTTTAAAGCCTCTTTTTTATACCTTTTGTCTATTTTTTGATACTTATTGTTTATGTATTTCTGATTGACTTATTACACTTTTGTTTTCACTACCAAGAACCAGCGATTTTTATTTCGGTAGTTAAAAATACGTATTCAATATTTTTTGGTAATCTATATGACGGACTAATTAGATTTTTTTTGTTAACTACCCTATTGAATTTGGGGGAGTTAAATACTTGTATGTCAAACACGATTTCTAGCAATGCAAATAAATCGTTTTCCGATTGAATATCATTGTTACTCGTAGATAGCAAAACTAGGAATATAATTCTTTCATGTCGGTATTTTTTTATGGTCTCGTTGGTCTAGTGGACGCGATAGCGACTGCTGACTCTGTCTTGGGTTTAATTTTGGGGTCGCGCAAAGTGTGTGTGTTATTGGCTTTTTCCATTTATTTCTCTGAAACAGTTAAAGTCCAGAGTCTGAATGTGTGCCCTGTTGCTGGCAATAGACTCGCCCCCTATTAAATGGGACTTTTAAATAACTTGCAAAATGTTGGTGCTGATAAGCTTGTTCGACTGTACGTACCTATGTACACCTCTGCATAACCCTTCGGGGATCACAAACGTGATTATTGACATCTGTAACTTATTATGATTCCGAAAAATTATGAGACCAACAAATTAGTTTTTGTTTGTCATCTTTCATCAACCTCCCAAAGTTACCAGTGTTCATAAATACTCTAATAAATATTAATTAAATCGACGTAACAATAAACCACGTGAACATTAATTTCCGAAACTTTAAATTAATTTCTAATTTTACACTCTTACGTAAAGGTTTTTGTTCTAAAACTTTGTGTTGCTCTATGTTCGTGTAATTTATATTGTTATTTACGGCTATGATAGAATGTAATCTGTTGTGTTGGAAACTTTTGAAATGAGTAGTCTAACTTATACATCATCAGCTTACACGTATTTTGGGGTCGATTTCCAATATAAATGATGAATATCTATTACACAGTTTGTTTCTAACTGATTAAGATTCAAGTCCAACCAAATGAAGCATAAGAACTTGTTTCAGTGTTCGAACCTTAACTAATAAAAGCGAGGTCCAAAGGAGTTCCAACTTAGAGCCAATAACACAAAGAACCAAACTAAATCAACTCTTAAATAACTCAATATGTCGCTCCCAAAAGAAACTTCGCATCCCTTTCCTATTTTTTTTGGAGATGACCCTAAAAAAATAAATTGTGAGCGGGAACCGAGAGGCGAACGGCTCGAAATCCCTGTAATAACGAGACGTGCCCACATGAATAGACTTGACAACACTCGAGTTGATGCCTCAGATATACGACGTGAAAGATAACGTGGTACATCACTATACTATGATCTTCAAAGACGCAGATGGCACTGAAAAACTGTGGAGTTGGGTTTAGACTTTGATTTTTTACAAAATAACAAATCGTTGATTTCATTCTGGTCGTTACAACAAGGTCATTTATTTCAGGCTACAATGGCCCATAGAATATACCTAATAAACTTTCATATATATTATTATTATTGCTAGCCCATATTATAATTGTACCACTATGTGCTATTATTATTATTGTACCATTGTTTGACAAAGGCCACCCTTCATTCCTTCCAACGGCCACAATTCCTTGCAACTTCCTATATACACAAATATAGTAAAAAAAAACTTTGTTATTTTATAAATTGAAGTCTACATTGGAAACATTTTATAATTAATTAAACATACTTTTAACTTGACCTTACCACAAACACAAATAATTTAATACAGCACTCTAAACCATCAAGATTAAATTTTCTGTTCCCTTCCTCTACCAACTTCATTAGTAACATCTAACATCATCTTCATTATCAAAACTTTTGGTCATGCACGACTTATATGCACATCGTGTAATTAACGGTCCGGTCACTGAGGGACATTTATAAAGACCTCTAATAAGCATCATGGTCACGTGCCGCCGAATAAATTGCGGTAAACTTAATTAAAGAGTTATGCTTCTACAACAAGGCGGGACCGCAGCCTACGTGTGTTTATTTTGCATTAGATGAAGTTAATTTCGTATTTAGCATTGCAAATTTTTGTTGCACGTGTATATTTTAAAATTTCTAGTATAAAAACACAAAATTAACTAGGTACATGTTTTTATTACTTCGAACAAACATAGTTAACAATTTTTTAATTAGCGAACATGATGATACATTTTATAAAATATTTTTGAAAAGTTTGAAAAAAGTTTTTTTTTAATTATTTCGAAAAACAAAGATGTCGTTCTTCCAATTATTATTCTCTAAGAGGATGATGATGTTGATTTTCCAACTTGTCTCTAATTTTACTTTTTCTTACGCAGGATGCTCAGCACAGACCCTGAGGATATTCCCAATGCAGAAACAGCAGACGGTGGCTGTGGGCAAGTCAGTGGTGCTCACGTGCCAGGTGGATGCTCCGGACCCAGCGCTGGTCACGCAACCGCAGTGGAAAGACCCTAAAGGATTCGTTATTAATGAGGCAGCGTAAGTACGGGAGAATTAAATTATTTTGAGCTAATAGGTGACGATTTAGGCCAATAATTTAAACTTTACTTTACTACGGTTTTACGGTTTTTCAAGCGATGTTACTACCAACTCAAATTGTTTGACGTTTTAAAACACGTCATGTTATTTTTTGATAGTCGTATCAAGTGGCTTTGTTACTACTAAATAGTCATGTCTCTGGCTGTCACCTTTACAGTAATCAAATTTGGTGGAAGTTTTTGTGTTCATTTAAATTTTGTATTCAGTTATATCGTTCACCGGTGCTATTTAGACCAGTCCCGTCTGATTTCCAGTTACTAACAAAGACTATATAAATACGAAAGTTACTAGTGCCTAGAATAATATCAAATCAACTCCTCATCAATCAAAATCAATAACGTCTCTCCCTACAGGACTGGCACCCGACCTGAGATATACACGGAACCCATGCCGGCGAAGCAGCTGCAACTGCTGTACATATCGTCGATCACGCCGGCCATGGCTGGCAACTACACCTGCGTCGCCACTTACACTAACATGCCACTGAGCGCCAGCGTCGTACTCGATACGTTCAGTAAGTTCTTTATAAGATTGCAAGATATTGAATCGTTTTATTGATGTAACTACATGTGCGCAGAATATATGAATGGTGGTGCTGTTAAGTTGGTTGGATGTTAATCATTTTGATATTTATCGTAATTGTATTTTGTGAAACACACGCACAATTGAGAAAAATTGATGGATATGTAAATTAATTGAAATAAAGAATAAAGACACACAACGTGTTATGAATATTAAAACATTGAAAAAGGGACAGGGAAATAATGTATAAGTAATTTCCCATAAACGTGTTTTCATAATGACAGTACTACCATATCGGTACTTTGTTTTTTGCGAACAAAATTACCTACGATTTTGTGACATGCTATGATTATAGAGTTTATGAGAGACTTGACATTAAATAAAATGTAATTTACATTTTAGTTGCAATTACTTGGACGAACGCTAATGAGAACCAGTACGCTACCAAAGGAAAAGATTTTAAAATAATGTGCGAAGTTACTGCTGAACCTGCTCCATCAGTTGATTGGTTCAAAGAAGGAAACCCTGTAAGTAGCAACAATTCTTAAATATAAACACAAACAACAAAACACAACAAACAAAAAATGCAAAACATAACAAATGCATACTTACAAAAACTAAAGAAGGTCTAGAATCTTATAAAAACAATATTTTCTTAGGTTGCAACCGGTGACAGATATGTAATTCACGCCAATGGACTGATGATCAAAGGTATAGAAGAAAGTGACGATGGAACTTACACCTGCCGTGCCGTGGTCATTCAAACCGGTGAACTCGCTGAACGGAACATCAAACTTGAAGTAAGTGTAGATCAAAACAATAGTAACGTAAACACAGTTATTTTAGAAACGATTCTCAGAAGTGATCTTAACAATTTTCGCTTTTTCCAGGTTCACACAGCACCAGAAATGGAAGAAAGGGAGTCTAGGGTTGAAATCAAGGAAGGTGAAAGTGCTGCAATCTCATGCAAAGCTAGAGGAAAACCTCTGCCCACGTATTCTTGGATCAAGGCTTCAACTCGAGAGGTAAATGACGCCAAAGAAATAAATAATTTGGGATATTAATGTACCACCAGTAGATGGTGGTAATATTGTTTTTAAAGATTTAGGTATTATAAAAGAAAGTTACTTAAAGCAAGATTCTGTGTTTTAGAATTTGGCAAGTACATCCCGCTTTAGTGTCAACGAAAACAGTGGCCTCTTGAAAATCGACCGCGTAGAAGCCGGTGACTATGGCAAGTACATCTGCAGCGCCGTCAATCAAGCTGGTCAAAACGAAACCGAAATCGAAGTTGAAGTGCTGGTCAAGCCTAGAATATTCGAACTGTTCAATAAAACAGCTGATGAGAAGCAGGAGGGTAGATTAGAGTGCAAGGCAACGGGTAGACCCGCACCCCGCATTAGTTTCCGCAAATTGAGCAACTCTGACCGCTTCCTGAATGGACCAAACGACGAGGGCAGGTAAGACAATTGCCTATAACAACGGTGTTTTACTATCTTATTTGATACAGGTACGTTATGTAAGTTAGGTTAGGTAAGTTATGTTTGAGCGTTATTTAGTTAGTTCATTATTGGACTGCTTTGTTGGTCTAGTGGTCGTAAGTGCGACTACTGAGCATGAGGTCCTGAGTTCGATTCTCAGGTCGATTATAGTGTTATTTTGGTTTTTTAATCAGAAGCAGTAGCAGCCCCATGGTCTGGATTTTTCCCGATTGAAAGCAATAGGTTCGCCCCGTTTCACATACGATTTAAAAAATACTTTTGAAGTTTGGGTACACCTCTGCCTAACCCTTCAGAGATTACAAGCGTGACATTTTGTTGTATTCAATATAAGTCACACTGAAAAAAAGAAGTTTTTAGCTATTGAACGAATTCAATCTTGATAAGTATCATTTGTTTTATAAAAAAACACTTCGTCGTTTATTATAGGATATTACCAACATAAAAACGTTTTGTGAGTTGCCGAGACGAAAAATGAAAGCCTTTTCAAGTTCAAACACACTTTATTTTATAGATCGTTAGAAAGTTTATAGAATAACTCCTTTTTTGCAGGATTACGATCGAAACGAACAATCGCCAGACAGGTGATCAGATGGAATCCAGTGGAGTTATCACAATCTCCAAACTGAACAGGACTGATGATGGGCTTTACGAATGTTTTGCTGAGAATGCTGGTAAGCTATATTAGACCTGTAATGATTCTACTCTTTCTATATTGTCTTGGGGTTGAAGCCCCTTAGGGCCAAAGTTTTGGGGCTTTAGTTTGAAGCACACTCAAGTTTCATTTCTGTTTTGTCTACCACAATCTGCTTTAGTGACTATTGTAACATGACTGAAAAGAGGTGGCAAATTGCCATGTAACCGATCTTTTCCATGAAAACGGATTATTTTGAGCGATCAAAATAATCAGTATTCATGGAAAAGATCGGTTTGCAATTTATGTTCTTATTACGAAATTGTGAAAAAAAAAACATAGTTAATAATTCTTTTATGTTTAACTATTTCATATTTTTTCTAGGTGGTGAGGCAAGAAAGAACGGACATCTAACAGTTAATTTCAAGCCAACTTTCGAACACATGCCTACTATCCCTATCTGGAGTTGGAACAGTCGTCCCGCCAATTTAAGTTGTACGGCCGAGAGTATCCCCAACGCCACCATTAAATGGAGGTAAGTGCGTTAAAACAAAGGAAAGGCTCTAATGCAGTAATTTTCCTTTGTTCTGCACTGTTAAACGAATTTATAGCTTAAGCAATGATTGAACAAGATTCTTTTTTCTATGACAAATACTGTGCACATGACATGCCAATTTTTGTATGTTACTTGGAATTTTATAAATCCATCTCAATGATTAGTAATACTGTAGATACTTTAGCAAATGTCTGCATGTACGACGAACTTCCTGGTAATTTATACGTCTGGCTATTTGGAGTGCGATCTGTAAGCATCACATTTAATCGCCAATCCTCCTACCAAGTTAAAATTCATGTAAGCTCATACATAAAAAGCGAACCTTTAGATCCCTACATAAACAATGTTCCATTTTCCAGATTCCGCGACCTGGATTTGGTAGAAACTCCCCAGGTGAAGATCTACGGCTCTGGACCTTCGAGCTACGTCATCGTCACACCAACAGACAGAGGCCTGTACGGCATTTATAAATGTGTTGCTACCAACACTCTTGGTGAAGCCGAACACATTATTCAGTTCAGGGAAGCTTTTCCACCGGGACCTGTTATACAAGTAAGTGAAACAGTGATAACAACTTGATTGCTATACAGGTATTTTGCGGTAAAAATCGAGCTGAATAAATACCACAATGACGCCAGACTGCGGGTTAAGAGACAATTCCGAATCGGGGTAATGGATTTAAATTTTGAATCGAGTCGACTGGTCAGTTGTGACCTAGTTCGTAGGCTAGACTCAATTTTCGAGGCTGTTTTAAAAATGGCGAAGGTTTTTGGTTTCTCGACATAGGTCGAGAAACCAAAAACCTTTCATGACACCTTTTACTCTTTAAATTTTTTCAACACGTTTTAACCCTCTTGTAATAAAATTACCAATTGATAATTATATCAAAAGTCACTCAAGATATCGTTGTCGATGTTTTGAGCAGCTGCATGTGTTTATATATAATACAGTGCACAATAAACGTGTTCGTCCTTTCAACACCACCGTCCTAATAATAAACTTGAAGCTCAAAAGTTTCCTCTATCCATGTTCCACCTAAGTTATACCGAATCCCTTTTATTTCGTAGGCTCGCCAAGAAACAATAACAGCGACATCAGTATCATTCAATATTGTGGGACCGGCTGAAGAAATGGGACCACCAATATTGGCCTACACAGCCCAATACAAGGAAAACGGCAATTTCGATTGGAATCTTGCTCAGAACAGGACTTGGTCTGCCAATTCACCGTACATTGTGGAAAATTTGAGGCCGATGTTCACTTATGATTTTCGATTCGCTGCCGTCAATCGGGTCGGGCCTGGCAGTTGGGGTGCGCCTATTACAGTCATTATGCCTAGGAGGTAAGGTTCTGTTTGACTGATTTGTAAGTCAGAATTTATAAAATCATATGTGTTACTGTCGCTTGGTAACGTAGCGTGCTTGACGGTTGACTGAAGAGGTAGAAAGCCTTTTACGTGTTTAATTGTTTTATATAGTTACCAATTCTTCAGAATTTCAAATAAACATATAAATTGCATAAGGAAGATAACTACGAATAAAAATAAAACCATAACATCAACATTTATCATTACTATTCATATCTTGTTTTTAGATCGCCACCGGAGCTACCCAAATGGTGGGAAAATGAAAGTCCAGAATCGCTCATTCATGGTAAATACGCAGATAGATACGAGCTGAGATGGCGCGTACCCGCCAACAATGGCGAACCCATCGATATGTATGAGATCAGCTACTGCCCCGTAAGTTTTTTATTGTGTTGTACCATCTCATAATATTCCCATTTCCACACACAATACATACGTTTTCAATAGATTTGTTTGGATGATTTATTTCGCTTTTCATACCACGTACTCCGAATCCGATAAACTTATTACTTATCGTAGTCTTCCATTTATTTCTAAAAGATTGCTTTAAGATTAACGTTTCAAGAGTATTTCGTTTCCGAATAAGAAAGATGATCCAGAAATCTGTAGTCGGAGCAACAATATAATGTAAATTCATGAATTAATTTAGGTGCTGAAAGTAAGTGGAGAATGGCGCATCGCATCTGAATCTCAATGCATCGTTGAGGAGCTTAAGTCCCTAGAGGCAATCAGTTACGAAGTACGTGGTCTCCACCCAGACACCCGGTACAGGATGCATGTTCGGGCACACAACGTCCTCGGATATTCCCTGCCTGCCCAACTTTACGTCCAAACGGCTCTCGGTGAGTACAATCAGGAGAGTAATGAAGTTCCCGTAAGGCCTGGCTTCTACGACGTTTACACCGCCTCAGAATCAATATACAATTCGAAAGCAACGACCATCTGTTCCTTTAGCCTGTTTACCTTTGTTTTGTGTTTGGTTTTGTGATCACAGACCTTGATCTAGTGTTTTGTGCGCCCTGTTTTATTTTGTCGTGCTCTTGTAAAATATTGTTTTTGCAACGAATTTATTTACCTGTCATGTGTTTCCAGTGGTTCTATGTTTTTTTTTTGCTTTTCTTTGATCAAGTACAAGTTTTAGTTCAATTCATAGTTTAAGTCATTCGCTTGTTTTGTGTTATTTATTTTTCTTCATATTTTTGGAATGGTTTTTTTATGATTTATACTAATTTCTCAATCACATTTTTTTAATTTTATTGTAAAATCTTGCCTATTCAAAATAAAATTAACATTAATAACTTTTAAAATGTACAAATACTTTAAAAATATTGCAAATATCAATTGTGAGGAGTGTGTGAAACTGTTGTATTATGGCATGCGTTTTCTATAATTTTTATATGATTTTTAAAATTAATTTTAGCTTTTGAGTACAATTATGATTTGAAGTTAGTTAGAATGTACTTTTATAGTTTTATAAATGTCGTATTGACGATTTTATATTATGTTGGTGTTAATTTATTGCCAGTGGTAAGTTTGAATTGCCTTTAATTTATTTATTGATTTGTTATGTAGAACATTTTTATTTGCAATAGTAAGTATACGTATTTATCGTTATCAAATATTTTCTAGGTAACCCAAATGGATGTTCAAGTCATTTCAGATGGGCTCACACTAAAATGGAAGTCTTAGCGTCGATATTAATAATGTTTTACATAATATAAATTAATAGTTAAAATCGAAATAATCTTCTAAATTAAGCAAGTCCAAAGACGACTGTTGTTATTTAGGGAAAATACTTGTTGTGATAATGCAATTTGTTGATGTGTAAATAAGTGTAAATGTTGTTTGTGTTTGAAAATATCATCAAATGATTTTTGAACTTTAGTGATTCCAATTGTGTGTCTTTACTATTAAATAATTAAAATTTTAATATGATTTGATCGAATTTCGGAATGGCGTTTTGAATTATTATGAAAACTTATTCCACACTTGTTTTAAATGCTAAATATAATCATATGTAGGTTATTCACGGCTAATAAATTAACACTGCCAAATTATAAAATCGTAAATTAGTGTTAAATAAGAAAAAAAAATGCCAAAAATTAAGGCAACCATAACATTTTATCATAGAACGTTGTATAAGAATTCATAAGATTTGTGTAAGAATTTTTTATGACTATTTTGTCTTTTTGATATAGAATAAAGGTGGGAAAGGAAATCGTCCATCTTAATGATAAAATGGTGTTCGAAGGGAATATGAATGTTGACTGTTGAGGGTTGAAAATATAATGTAGTTAGCCAAAAGTTCTACTATGCAAGGAGTTCGAATTGTGATCTGTTAGGAGAAAAAAAAATATGACCAATGTGAAAAATAATAAATGTTTTCAAAACAATGATTGACATTTGTAGTTTTCTGTATAGTGCATAAAATGAATGAAGTTCTGATCACTAGCTGTAAATAGTCATTAAATACTATATGGTGTAAGGTACATTGCAAAAACTTCATTCATTTTCAAATTGTAACTACCATCACCAAATTCCATGAAATTAGAATAACCCTCATCCCTTAATGTACCCCATGAAACTAATGATTAACTGTAATAAGAGATCAAAAAGAAAGCTGTCAAGATGCTTATCAAGGAATCCATAACCTAACCCTTTGAATGTTGATCGTTACCTACACAAGTGTGTATGTGTCGCCCTGACTGAAATTTGGGTAAATATAATTTTACTTAATATGATATTTTTAATAGTTAATAATCCTGCTGCTAGTTTCCTTTGGAATGTACTAATTACTTGCATGACCTTCATGTACACCCTTCAAGCGCTGAATAATTCACATTGTCCCAATAGCATGGTCCAAACATTGACGACTAAACATTACTCGTATATAAATCCCTATTTCGAATATAATTTCAGTCTTTATCATTTTAATTATAATTATCTTAGTTGTCATGATAGATGACAATGTTTATAGAATTTATATTTTCGATTTTAAAGTTACCCTAGTCGTGCCGGTTTATTTTTTTCCAAGCATGGATGGTGTAATCTATGAAACTGCCAAAACGATCCTGATAATTCTTTGTCATGTTACCGAAGCTACCTGTACTTCGGCTGCTTCCATTGGCAGTTCCCTTGCCTGATTGGCAGTTTCACCAGGTTTTAGGATTTCTTACTAGAAATATATAAGTAAAACAATTGCTGTTTGAAAAATTAACAAGTATTTGACTATGTTTTCAATACAAGTACCTACATAAAGCAAGGATCACGATTCGTATGAATACTGACTATTTTTTGACTACCACAACGACTATACAAACAAATTACAATACAAAGTAGACTATATATTTTGTTCTTTAAATGTCTTGAATTAAGTTCTTGATTTGTGAAAACAAAAACGGTGTAACGTTTTTGTTATGTCAAATTAGCTTGCTGTGACAGTAAGTAACCTCTTTATGTATAAAATTCTTAAGCGGGGAACACAAAATGGCACGTGAAGTAATCCTGCGTTATCTAAGTATAATTCTATACTAAATCTGTGGTTTATAACGTCTCGTGTGATTTATTCCAACGTTTTTCAAGCAGCAATTATTATTTTCCTAAATTATGACTATATGTGTACTGAGGTGATGGTTAATAGAGTTCCATCCGATATTTAGTTGTTTATAAACATTATTGTTGTTCCAAATTATTATTCTTATTATACGTTTACATTAGATTCCGATACCGCTTCAATAGAAAAAAAAACTTGTCATGGGGTTTGAACATTTATTTTGCGATAAAGAAAATCATTTGGAATGTTTGCATCTTGACAACTTTTCTTTCTTATAATTATTATATTGTTATCATTAATTTTAAGGTCTTCGATTTATGCATCATCATATTTCGTTTCTGTCATTCGTCATCTTTCGTTTTTCATTCAAACCCCATTTCATTCTAGCGGAGAGCTTTCTTCCAAAATGTTTGATGAGTCTTTATTGATAGAATAGTTGCCGGTGATTGGGTGCACGATTTCTTTATCTGAAAGCACTCCCTGTTTGTCACCAATTTGCTGACTGCAATCAATGCCTGAATTGTTGTGTACCTACATAACATACACTTACTTCTAAGTACACAAGTAAAACTGCATTGATTGCAAGCACTTCCATGTCATCTAACATCTTAAGCTTCTGTGACATGATGCATAAACTAACAATAACAAGAGCAGTAGATACATTTACCATGTCATTTGAAGATCACACTTCGCTTTATCCTTTTATAGCAACTGGTATCCTGCTTCTACTGCTCTTAAAATTAATGCAAGAAATATATCGAAACAATATTGTTTAACAGGCGTCGAACGTTCCGGATTTGCCCCACCGCAACTTTTGTCAAGTGGTTCCATTATTGGACTAGCATTGGCTGGAGTTTTCATCTGTCTTCTCATCGTGGACCTCCTTCTCCTGTGCTTCAGACGGCAGGGAGTCATTGCGACTATCTGCGGAAAACGAGGAAAGAAACATAACGATGACGAAGCCAAGTTAGGAAGGTAATGTTTTACTTTTATTATTGTTCTTAAAACGATTATCCGTATCTATGTTATTAAAGTTCTCTAAAACAAACAGTTCATCCGAAAGCACTTCATCGACATCATAACCTAAACACTCCAGTCTTCCATTGACTTTAATAATTACCTTATCTTTATGTATTTTCCTTATGTTTAATTGTGTCAGAGCCTATCCCTTTGTGTCCCGTGTTCCAAGTTAAGTGTTAGTGTCGATGAGAGATGTTTCTGCCCGCTAGTCTGTACGGTTGGCGCTTCCCGCTCCCTTATTGCAGCACGAAGCCACGCGCGCCGCCCTCCCCCGCGCCCCTGCCGCCACCGGTCAAGCTCGTGCCGACCCCTACGTAAGGCACCACACAATTGCCATACGAAACCTTGAGACTGCCTGCATGCTTTGTTTGTGCGGATGATATGGTTCGGCCCTTGTGAGGAGGAACTAACCTGAACCGAAAAATCATTTGGTTTGGACGGACAATTAAGTTTTTAAATAAAGGGGATATATATGTATAAGACTTTTCGCTGGGGCTGAGCAGTTTGTACATATCAAAGACGAAAAGCTTCGCGATTTGCCTTATATATATAGCTATGGAGATAATCATAGAAACCGTAATGCTTTTGATTGGAGACTGTAAAGTGTTGTAGTTGTGAAGTAGTGTACAGTGCCGCTTTTTGAAGGTAACTAATTTAATAGCAGCAGAGATTTGTATATTTTATTATTGGAAGCAGGTGCCTCGTCTTTTGTATCCAAAAACTTCCGCCAAGTTCTGTTAAACTGGAACATCTCTTACGACAATTTTTCGTTTTTTTTTACTTTATTTGTTATTTAATCCTATCATGACCTTGTGTTTAACTCTTCCCCAAGCACTTCTGTCACGGGTTCGATTTTACTATTTGCACAATCCACTAACAAGTACTATTTGTCTTTCCCAATGCTGCCCATTTCAACCACGTGTAGCTATGTACCGACCACACCAGTGTAAGACATTCAAATATATCATACAATTTTATCTATATTACCAGTTTTTCGTTTGTGTCTTGTGTTCTATGATTGCAGTGTCTGCCAAACTGTATTCTGCATTAATTCCTTGGCTTTATGTTGTGTTCGCTTTATTTACCTTCAATCATCTATCACCACATTTGTGTAACTTATATATCTCACATCAAACACCCATTAATGCTCGTAGTTTTGATTGGTCCTTGTTTAAAGTTGCATAGTTAATTTTATTAATATATAATATTTTACAGACAAATTATCAACGTGACTCCAGATCAGAACATTCCAGATAAGATTCCTATTGCAGTATCTGTCAGTTACCCTATGTAGGATTTCTTCGTACCAGTTTGACGAATCGTTATAAACTTTCTTCAAAACAAATGCAACTTTAAACAATGTTGAAATGCTGTAAATAAAGCCTGAGTACAATCCAAACTGTTAGTTAGACCTAATCAACATTTATGTCACAGGGATGAAAAGGAACCCCTGAAGGACACCAACGATGACGCTATCAAGAGGAACTCTTCAGTTGAATTCGACGGACACCGAGTATATGCAACCAGTGGTGGTACAATCATCGGCAAGAACTCTGCCGTATAAAGACCATGTAGAATGAGAGAGAAGATTACAATGATCATGAATGTTTAATCGTCAAAATTTGGTGTTACATTCGATATGCTTGTGTATATGTGAGCGCGACCAGTATTTAAACTGCCAAAAGTTTACTTAAGTAATCAGCTTTACTATCTCTACTTTCTGCATCATCACATATTCTCTATATATTTTTATAACGTCTAAAATCTAAATAACTATAGTCATGCAAAACATATTTTATACAATTTTCTAGAGTTTTGTTACTAGGGGCAACGTTCTTGTTTTTATCAATGGGACTATAATGCACTCTATACATTTCTTGAAACATACCTACAGCCGCTTCAAGAGGTACTAAATGTGCCTTTTAGTATATTTCTTATAATGAGGGTATTATATTTTAGTGTATATAGGATAATGTATATGAAACGATACACGTCACAATATTATTTTTATCAGCAAATATTATATTATATCAATGAATATTTAAAAGACATTTATTTTTATATTTTCCTCTATTTCTTGTTCATTATATTTTTAAGTACTTACTGTTCTCATAAGTCATTAAATCATTAAAAATCTTAACCATCATGATATTAACATAAAAAGTGAAATGAATGAAAGGAACTTGACACTATATTTTGCCGAATTGTTTTTGTTTTAGTAAAGTGAGATTGAACCTTTAATTTTAGTGAAGAAATCTGAAACTATAGTATTATAAGTTAAAGTTAAGCTTTGTAAATAAGTAGTTAAGACTGTAAATATTTTCTATTCAAACTGTTTTAACGTCTCAATAATCGATACAATCTCAAAGAAAGTTGAATGAGGGAAGGAGCCAGAAAATTACTGTTATTCATTTTTCCAAATATGTGAGACTATTTTAATAAGACGCTTGCTTATGTTAGTATAAGGTACCTAGGTGTCATGTTTAATTTTATAAACAAAATTGTTAGTTAGGTAATGTATACCTGTTAGATGATTTAAGACTATTTAGATATTTCTACTTATTGTAATGATTTAGGTATTATATAAAGCACAATACACATAAAGAATAGCAGTATCTTAATAAACACGTATGCAGGCATCACAATGCAATAAACTTTAGTACTTAATACACATTGATACACTTTAACTTTTGATGTACTTATCTACACACATTTGATACTTCTGATCTCGATATTAGTTTTAATATTCTACTTCTTAGTTTTAAGAATTTATTAGACTTCTGTTCCTTGTGTGTATTGTGTCTGCTCGTTTGAATCAGACTGCTATATTAAATCTAGTATAGCAACATGTTTTTAAAGTCACCAAACAATAATTTAGCAGTCTCTTTTAATAGAGCAAAAACGTTTTTATATCCGCTTAATATATTTAAGATATTTTTATCATAGTATTTATCTACATCTTGTACCTAAACTTTCTCAATTTTTACGTTTTTTTTAAATTTCATACAGCGCCTTTGATAAAAAAAGTAATTATAAAGTGAAAGTATTTTGAAAGAAAATTAAAGAACTTGTTTGCCGATAGGTATATCGATTGTTTGTTAAAGGAGCTATTGACTACATACTTATTCGAAAAGGCGTTGGAAATACAACAGTTCAAGATGTTTCGAAAACTAGTAAACCTAGTTTGACTCAGAACTGTTAAGAAGTCTTGAGTCGTCTTGAAACTATAATAACAGGCATTAAACTTGTCTTGTTATAAATCCAACAATCGATTCCAATTTATCCATCAAATAGCAACCAAGTCTGCCTCAATAGACACAATTCAGGTCAATCGAATGACGTGTTTCATTGAACAAATTGCAAATTGAAGTGTTACAAAAACTTCAGCTGAGTTATGCTTCCTCATATACAAGCTTAAATGTTATTCGTATGTATGTTATGACTGTCTGCTTTTAGTGGCCGGGTAATCGACAGGAGGGAAAGCGCATTTTTATATGAAAATAAATGTATTGAAAATGTTTCTGCGTATCATTTTTGGACATACTAATTAGATAATTTCCTGGGGTAGAATTAGTTGTGGGGTCTACTGGCTTATTGCTAAGGAAATGACGCCAATATAAAAAGCCATTCATAAAACAGATTTGTAAAGAAATTCTAAAGGTGAAAACATATCTTATTTAACGGTTCATTAATATTAATTTGCGTTATAAATAGAGCTATTATACAAAACAGGGACGCCCAAAAAATTTGTCGACAAAGAGACATGATTTATTCTCGTTACTGTAACGTTATAAAATGGTATGCTTTTTAATAGTTATTGTAGTAACATTGTAATCTGTATTGAGGGGACGTGGGGAACAGACGGGGCTCGGATCCCGCAGTTCGCGGACAATGAAGCAAATGTTGTGCAACAACACTTAGGAACGTATTAACTCTAGTGATGGGTTTAGTTACGCTAGTCGATTTGAGCTTTTTGGCTGATTGGAAACTTGGGAAAGTTTTAATTGATATTCAGCTTAGTAGTAATATCCAGTACAAAAAAATGTTTTTAAAAATATAGAGCTGAGTTCGGCAAAGGTGCCTAGTGGGCACATTCCATGTTATAAGGAGGCGAACGAATTGCCAAAAATTGAACACAAATCCAGACTTAATACTGCATATTTTTACTTTTCCTAACCCTCGTTAAGGAAAACTGAAAGAAACAGGAAGGTCTGAATTTCAGTAATCTTTTGCGCAATGTTACAGAACAAAGACACAGCAATTTCTCATTCATTTCAAGTCATTTTATAAAATATGTATGGTCCGCCATTCAACTAGAACAAATTTATTGAATGCCATAGAACCTATCGACTTTACATGAGCCGTGACGCAGTTAACAGCACTATTTCGCGAAAGCAATGCGTCACGCTTGATCCACAGGGTGCAGTCAATCTCTGCGGTCTATGCGTGAGGCGAAGGACACAATGACGCACCCTGTTTCTATTATAATTTATTTTTCACTGACATTTACTGTGGGGGGACCACGCGTGCTTTATCAAGCGGGACTGCGGCAATGAAAAATGGATTGTAGTAAGTAAGTTTCGATATTCAATCTTTGGACTGGAAATCTCAAGTTTAATGGTCAAACCAAATAAGCATTTAATATATAAAATGTTCTCACAACTGGGAGAAGTACCGTCGTCCTTCTCTCAAGGAAATGGATGTCTAGTTGAGCAGTAATCAACCACGCAGGTCAAGACCGAGTTGGAAGACGTGACATATTCCAACTTTTTAATTTTTTAACGTTTTGAGAGCTAGCAGTAATGCTAGCATAATAAATAAAGAGAAATCCTTAACTGTGTTGATATTTTATCTCCACAGAGATCGACATTAATCATCCTACTTGACAGGTCTGTCATCAACGGATATTGTACTGTCCTAAATGAGGAAAATGACCAAACGAACGTGCGAACGTCGGGAAGTATTTTAATGAAGCTTGGTGAACACACTAACTTAATAAAAATATAAATTAAACTGTCACCACATTTCTGATTAATTACATAACATGACACCTGTAATCCCCGAATAGTTAGGCAGAGGTGCATCTACCAGAACACCAAATTTTGAATATTTTACTTTACCACAGGTAACTTATTCATTTCTTATTTCTAAACCCTCAGAAATTTCGATCCGATAATAACAATTTCAATTTCATCTCGTAGTCACCCTACTCTAAGCCCATATTGGTTATCGCGGGCAACAATTAGGGCAGTCCACGCGGCCAGCTTATGTTCGCTCCGAATAACTTCCCTTTCAAATAATTGCCCCAGTAGCAGATGATACGGATTACTAACAGGGCACAGCCCTATACACAATACAAAGTACGTTCACAAGTTTTCCCTCGGATATGAACCTTATGTCTACACGAATAGAAGTCAATGTACTGCATTAGAAATAATACAACAATGAAAGGACATTAATACAGGTCGACTCATTTCCGATACAAGTTGTCATTACGAAAAAATACACCCCTAAAAAGTTGATGCCCCTTTTTAATTAGGGGTCGTATTAAAAGGATTTGTTTCATAATAACTTTGAAAGTGATCTCTGTTTGAAATTAGTTTGCGAAAGTAGTTTTGGAGTAAGTAATTGATACGATGAATTTGGATGGGGAGAAAAATAAAAAATGCCTTAAACATTATTTAGAACATCATCCCGAGGCCACATAGGAATTATTCGTCGGTTCATCATCATCATCAGCCTATATTGTTCCCACTGCAGGAACTCAGGGTTCCACTTTAGGAGAGGTATGGGCTATAATGGGCACGCGAGCCCAGTGCGGATTAGTAGATTCGTCGGATATAAAAAAAAAACAGTGTCCTGCAATACTGCATGGTGGAAATGTATGGAACAGCTGGTTTTTTTAAAGCTTATCGATGAAAATTTTCCGCGCGTTGGTTTGTATATATGTATATGGTGGGTCAGAATGATGTTGTGAAAACGTGTTGACCGTTTTAGCGTCACTGCTGCGCTACTACTACAACTACTTTTTTTATTTCTAAATTTTTAGTTCTTTGGTGTTTGTTCTTTCGGTGGTCGCGTAAAATACTTCGCAGATGATTTAACTTTTGTGTTTGTTTATAGAATTTGTGACTTTGAATTTATTTCAAACATATAGGTATTTTATATTTTTGTAATCTCCTTTTAAAACCCTTCATTTTGATACCCTACTCGATGGTAATGGATTTTTTTTATTTTTTCAAATCCACGATTGGCCCCCAAAACCAGCAATTATCTTTGTTTTTTTTAATATTAATGTAGCCAGTGACACTTGCGCCATCAAGATGAATCTAACGACGTATATTTCATTCAAATCCCTTCATCCGTTTAGGAGTTATGAGGGAACAAAGAAACGGACATACATACATACATACTTACATACATACATACACGCCAAACACATAACCCTCCTTTTGGGCTTCGCCGCAGTCGGGTAAAAAGCAATTGACGTATGGGTATTCGGTAAAAGGCCTTATTCACATCCTCGCCTGATTCGACTAGCGTCACTGGAAAAATACGCTTGTTAATTACTGACCGCTCCGTAGAAGGCGCGAGTTTCAGCAGCGGGCATGCACGAGACTTGACGCTTGACATCCGCATCTATATTCAAACAATAAAAAAAAAACTACTTTAAATACCTAATTGCAATAGAAAAGAATGGAATTCATATATTTAGACTAGACTAGGACTTTAGGGTAGACTGGTAGAAAATGCCCAAGGCATTAAGTCCGCCTTTGTACGGTTTCATTACTTGTGCATAAAGTTTTAATAAATAAATAAATAAAATATTTTCAAGTAACGAAGACCCATAGACAAATAATACGGGTCTACTTTCAATGCAGCCAGTAAATTGCGCGAGGATTTTTTCGTCCTGCTTGAACTGACCGTAAGAATCGTCGCCATGCAAAGTTGTGGTATAAATGTGAAAAAAATTGGGAATGTTTTCTTTGGTTTTCTTCGCAACTGCTGTGCGCATAACTCGTGGCCGGGACACCGCTAAAATTATTTTAATTACACTCAACACTAATAACGGCATTATGATCATATAATCAGATTGTGTATCGGAGCGAAAGGTAATATAATTATAATTGGAGAGTGCAGCATACGTGCTCTATCAATTTAGCTCCAATATTGACAAGGAACAACGGTGTGCCATCCATCAATGTGCCAGGCTACCCCTCTGACTGGCAGGGGTGATAAAACAACGTTGATGCAAGGGATTTGGCTAGTGAACAGAAAAAAAACAGAACATCAAAATAAAAATATTGAAAAATAAGTAAGTTTATTATAGATACCTACTGAAGAAGTTTAGGTTTGGTTCGCATAAGATTTCTCCATTCTCAACTGATCGCGGTAGGTTGGCTTCACGAACGGCACAATTTTGATGGAATAGTTTTTAGTCAAATTTTTACTTGGTTTCAAAAAATAATACAGAGAGAAGGTTATGTGTTAGTTCATGCAAATGATCTGTGCCTACCGTGGTGTCATAGTTTTTATGCCTCTAGAAATATCTCTCAGGCATGGTGGTTTCCTCACGATGTTTCCCTCACTGAAACTGTGATAATTACTCTCTCTGACTGTCTGACTGAACTCTGCAAACCTACACATAATGAAGAATTTTCAAAATATTCTAAAATAAATCCAACACCTTCATACCTGAGAATGACTGTACACTTCAAGTCACTGGTTAAAGTCATTAAAACGTTCAGCTAGGTAGAAAAAGAGTACATTATCCTTTGCACCGTAGAAATATCTCGCATTCTAGCGAAGAAAAGAGCGTCTTAAAATAAACCTGGCGAAGAAAATCTACTAACATACTATCACGCCTGTAATTCCCAAAGGGTTTGGCAGAAGTGTACCATAGAGAACAAGCACATTTCGCCACTTATTCAACCAGGTATTGTTCATTCATATTATGATTAAGTCCCATGAAATAGGGGGCGACTCTATTGCTATCAACTTGGCACAAATTCAGACTCCATGGCTGCTAATGAGAAATTGCTGATGTAAAAACCCAAAAACACTTAGTTTTTTTTTTTTTTGGGCGTAAAAATCTTCAAATAACTCCGCTCTTGGGCAGAGCGAAAGGGAGTGTCAGACTTCTACTGACGAAAAACCACCCATGTTCCTTCTTAAGCCTATATGTCGAGGCCGCGGTATCTCTTACAACATCCCGCAGCCCCGACGGGTTCCCGCAGCCCCGACGAGCTCCCGCAACCCCGACGGGCAATAACACTTTGCTCAACCTAGGATTCAAATTCACGACTTCATGCTCCTTAGTTGCGCTTGCAACCACAAGACCAACGAAGTATTTAGTCAAAATTAAGTTTTTTGATAACAGTAGAACCATTTTTTTTGTTTTTCTATCAGGACTTACTGACACTTATTAAGCATCAACACACACAATATCTACATTTTGAAAAGACAACTCAGCATTTTCAAATGTATTAATCTCTCTCAGCAAGAGAACGTTTCCACAGAATGTTATAAAAATGATACACCATCAGTTTTCTAAGATAGCAGACCGCTGAAATACACTCTTGTGGAATTTCATACAGTGCTGAAAATGAAAAAGATTTTTGAAAAACCTATGACATTATGTTAGAGGAGTACTTTGTTATAACTCGTAGCTCTGAGGATAAAGTCGGTCTTCGTCATCAAAAGTGTTCTTCTTACTTACTAGATAATATTTTTTGTACTCAAAGAAAAACTTAAATAAAGTCTGAAATTTAAAAACTTAAATATTTAACTTTAATATTCGGATAAATTAAAAAAGCCGTTACTTGTTAAATGTATCATTGTACTGTCCGCCGGAGGTGTCAGCTGGAGGTGAAGTACCGTGACTTAATGCTATGCAATAAACCTTATAAATAATATTCGAAAAAATCCTTTGAGCAATACGCAGAGTAAAAAAAACTTCCTAACAAACAGCGTAGAGTGTGCAATTCTATTGTGCATACATCAGGTAGCGTAATATTTATTTTCTCATTTAGCATATACGCCAAATAAAATACATGATTTTCTTCTAAACTGCAAAAGACACAGATAAATGCAGGTAGGTAATGTCATACGACACTGACCGCGACGCGACGGTTTGTTACATACGACACAGCGTAAGAGGTAATGACATGGTCCAGCAATTATTGATTTATTTTATAATAATAACCTTGTCTCTCATTTTAGTACAGAATAAAAATAATTGTTGTTATTAACCGTACAGCAGTAGCCCAGTGGTGGCGGTCCCGACTTACGAACAGTAAGTCGTGGGTTCGAACCCAGCCAGGCGCATTACGTCGTGAGGAAACCAGCATCTCTTAGAACCGAAAAATTCGAAGACATGTGACATCTACCAACCTGCACTGAGCCCGCGTGGTAGATTAAATCCCGTCTCTCTCTTACAGAGGAGCCTGGGCCCCTGCAGTGGGAACATTAAAGGCTGATGATGATGGTGATGTTAACCGTTTATTTTTGTAGCCATTATATACTACACTAACATAATATTACACTTGTTCTAATAAACGAGCAGCTAATAATAAACTATGTTATGTCCGACCTTAGTTACTGTACTATAAGCGGCGGCACGGTTGGCGCAGTTGCTCAAGCAATGGACTGCTGCGCTGCGGGTCGCGGGTTCGATTCCCGCACGGAACAAATATTTGTATGACCTACAGATAGTTGTTTCGGGTCTGGGTATTTGTGTATGTGAGTTTAAATGTTTGTGAACGCACCCACGATACAGGAGAAATTCCTAGTGTGGGGCAACGTTAAAAAAAAAAAAAAGCCTTGTCATAATGAGTCCAGTGATACAATCCACTCATCCACTTGTCATGTAGTAAAGTCTATAATTATGAATATCTTTTGTTGTGAAAAATACCTTAGAAATATTGAATTCTGTCATCTCAAGGCTTTCTACGTATTTCCATTAAGCTAGACGGAAATCGGCCACCTGGTCTCCTTTTATAAGGCAGCATTTACAGCTTTATTTTTTAAGTAACAATGACATAATATTACGCACCTGAACGTTCTACTGAACTCCGTTCACCTTTGTAAAGAAAGCTTAGAATTTTTAATCTCAAATTCTTGTCCCTCATACAACAGCGTAAAACAACATGTGAAAATGAATAAAAAGCTTTGCAAAATCCAAAAATTCCTCCCCGTAACAATCTCAATGTAGATAATATCTCAGCTGGGTGAAACTCATTTGAAACTAGGTAATTAAAATCCTTTGGACGAAAGGAACTCCTAGGAACTCCTTCATTTTCACAGAGTATTTTACTTTTAGAACAATATCCTGAAGAGGATTAAGCCGTGTTGATGAAAAATAGAGCTATTACGGATTTATTTGCATTGTAGAAATGAATATTCCCGCTAACTGTTTATTCGTAGACCATTATTGCTTGTTTTAAATTAAATTAAATTAGAAACATACTTTCTTTGGATAATAGGAATCTTATGTTCTAAAATAGCTGAGTATAAGCTAACCTTATTTTTACATAGGTACTATCTGATGCCCGCGGCTTCGTCCGCGAAACGCGACCAATGTCGGTTATCGCGGCTAAAAGTAATATTTTCCACCTCCTTGTTTCAATCCTGTTTTCGCATTCAAAAGTAACCTATATCCTTTCTCAGGCTCTAGACTATGTGTACTAAATTTAATTTAAACCTGTTCAGTTGTTTGGCGTAAAAGCACGACAGACAGACAAACAGAGTTAGTTTCGCATTTATTTATTCGGTTTATCTTTCTAAGTATAGAGTACCTCTGATAATACTGTCCAAATTAAAAAATATATATATATTATTGTTACTTGTGAAATAGGCACTGCAACTAGTCTTGCAAGCGCGGTCCTCTCAATCATTTCCTACACTGTAAACAGTATCCGATATCCACCCTTTCCTATACAAGTGTCTATATAACTAACGTCAAAATATACTGGTGCGTCATCACTCAAAGGAGATTAAACTTTGTTCTCCGCTGCAAAGTTATTGCAGCATTCAATAATTGGCAGTATGGGGAACGTCTAGTCACTCGTCTAGACACCACGTTTGTAAATAAAGGAAAAATTGTCAGAAACAAAACGCAAAGTTCGGAGTAGAAAGCAACGTTGACGCACCCTCGCAAATGCTCTTTTCCTGTAAAAGTTTTGGGGTACGAAAATAAAAATGATATTCGTTGAAATCATAACAAATCGGCGCGTCTGACGTAGGTTCTTTTCTGTGCTATCTGTTTTTATTCTTCCTGGAAAATTAAATAAAAAGGTACCTAATGGGCTTCATAGAGTGGCTTCGAGTGGTAGATCTAGTAAGTACGTTTTATTCAATTTGCGATGAAGTGTCTTGAGTTATCTTATCGGTCGACGTTCATTGAATTTTGTAAGGTCAGAAGTTATCGATTTTGTTTTAAGCGCTGTCAAGGTAACGATGTCAAACAATGTTTATATTAAGACCACTTTCTTATTGTACTGGTGGTTTAACTGTAGAAATGAGCGCCTGCTTGGTTTAGCACTATCTCTTGGGTTGGTTGATAGGTTGGTTGATTTGGTTGACTTTATATCGGAATGGTAATGATTTGGTTATTGGTTTACGAACACTGGTTTAATGATTTATGCAATAATATGGTTCAAAGTTAAATTGTACACTAGTTAACTATTTAATGGTAAAATGGTAATTAATGTTAGCTAAATTAGCACTAAGATGGTTTGATTCGAGTTACGCGATTGGTACCTATCTGAACTCGCAGTAACCGGTGATACCTATTTGCGATACATGCATTTATAGAAATGCATGAAGGCAAAAGTGCTGAGCTGTTTGGTTGCAAATCTTGTACCGAATAAAAACATAACATCACGCCTGTAATCCCCGAAGGGTTAGGCAGAAGTACACCTAATAGTACTCCCGCATTTCGCCAGTTATGTATAAGTCCCATGTATTAGGGGCGACCCTATGGCCATCTGTCGGGCACAAATTCTGACCCCATGGCTGCTAAGAGAAATTCCTGTTGGAAAATCCAAATAGAACCCCAGGACCTCATGCTCAGTATTCGCACTTGCGAACATTAGACCAAAGAGGCTCAAAGAGCAAACCACTGGACCAAAGGGGTTGAAAATCATCAAATAACCCCTCCCACTCTTGAGCAGAACGAAAGGCAGTGTCAGACTTCTACTAACTATAAAACACCCATGTTCCTTCTTGGCCCTGTATGTCGAGGTCGCGGTATCTTTTGCGAACAACCCGCAGCCCCGACGGGGGCTTCGAGGTCTTCGGTGTCATAACAAAGGGAGTGACGAAAGACATTGATTGGTCTGAAAATAGATATGACGTAGGTATCCATTTAGAAATTGATGACGAAGAAATTGATGAAGAGTTTAAATTGAATAAAACGCCTTGACCTTTTAGTAAAAGGAGGAATATTTTCATTGGTTCGAAATTTTTTAAGAGTTTCAAGGTAGTTTTATGTATAGCTTAGACAGAATGAGGTAATTAAGAATATGATTAGATACAGTCAGCATCAGAAGTAGATTAACACTTCAAAAACTTACTAAGATGGTTTTTTAATAAAAACCTGCTTGCTAGCTTGGCAGATGATGAGAACTTATTAACAAAAAAAAAAGTAATTAAACATTACTTAAAACAACTTTAATATAAACTTGAATACCGGTCTCTTCGTGGGTCCTCGGTTGAAGCAGTAAAACTTTGTCAGCTTATTACTCTCGGTTGAATTCCGACATATTTTTACTGAAACGTTGAAACGTTGATAAGTATAATTCTGTGATCGAAGAAATTATTACATTTTTAAATTAGGTTGAAGCAAAAAACTTTGCTTTGTAGAATGATTAGTAAATAGGTGTTTCAAAGATTTACTTGAATATCTACTAGATGCCGTATTCAAACGTGTTTTAAATATTCACTTGCCGTTTATAGCATTTTTATCTTTGGGTTGTTTTTTTTTTTAAGTTTTTCCATCACTAGGAATTTCTCTTGTATAGTGAGTGCGTTCACAAACATTTACACCCGTATCTATAAAGAAGCCAATATCAGTAATTGAGCAAAAATAACTACGTTTTTTTATATTATCGTTAAAGAAATAATAACGACATGCCAGAGGGGAATAGAGCGCAGCATGACGAATATTAAAAAAATACAAAAAATAAGACACATTACCAAGGCAAGAGATGGATTGATACATGCTCAAGCACTGAAATGGAAGTGGGCCGGGCATGTGGCGCGCCTAAGAGATCAGAGATGGACAAAAAGAGTGACCGCATGGGTTGGTCCACAAGGCAAAAGAAAGAGGCAAACCTGTAGCTAGCTGGGATGACGAACTTAAAAAAAGCAGCAGCCCCAACTGGATTCAAGTAGTTCAATCCAGAGAGGACTGGCTATCTTTGGAGGAGGACCTGCAGAGGTGTTCTTGCAGACAACTAAAAATATTTTATACAAAAACTAAACTAACAACTCAATTTAAGAACGAAACCTAATTTACTAACAAAAAAATATTATAAATAAAACTAGAATTTAAGTTACCTACTGCTCCTGTTGTATGTTAAAAATAAAAGGTTTTTTTTATAAGTTAGAACTGGTAATTGTCGTCATTGACGTTTTTACTTAATTCTTGTTTATTGCATAAAAATGGTGACATGAGTGGTGACCTGTGTATGTTTATAGGACTATAGGTGCGACTGTTAGACTCATATACACAAACACCAGACCCGGAACTATAGGTACTATCTGTACGTGACATAAATGTTTGTTCTGGAGTCAAAACTGCATAACCCAGCGCCGCAGTCAATCGTTCAGCCACTGATCTAACTGTGTCGTCAAGTTTAGTTACTTAGCAAAAAGAGAAGGCTAGCAGCGGTGTTTGTGGCATTAGTACTTTTCCAGACTAATAACAACTAAACTGTGAATATTGTGATGAGCAGAGTTAGTCAAAGATTAATCCAGAAAGGCCTCCGTAAAGCAGCACCATTACAAACCCACATAAAGTAGCAACATTTTTTAATTTACCCAACAAAAGTAACCGAACTAACCCCATATGCATGATGAACAACGCAATAAATTATCGTAAACCCAACGTTGGCCCTCATATTAATCTAATCGAGCCGTTGTTTGTCCGGGCAAGCCCACCGGACAAACAGAGGGACCCCGGATTATGACGTTACTCTAATTGACACCGTTATTTGGGTCCAAAACCTAAACAACGCACCCCCGTTGCGTGATGATGCATCCTGATTAGAATGTCTATTGGTTAAGCCGGCTGTTGAGTATATTAACAAAATTGAACGATGTTTGCACGGGCCGGTTTGAACAGGTGGTGTCAAATCAAAATTTTATCCAGTTTTGCAATTTTAGTTAAAGAATTTTGTGGCGTAGCGCAGGTAGCTACTTACCTTTGTTTCCAACTTTGCATTCATTCGTGAAAAGCAGTGTTTCGTCAGTTAAATTGAATCAAAACAAAATTAATGTTGTTAAAAACTAAAAGTTTGCTCTGATTTAAATTAATCATTTCGGCCTACTTAACTAACCCTTACAACAATTCATACGAACGCCCTACATTTCTAAATCCAAATGTATAATTGAGAAGATTTATGACGAGTTTACATTCATACATCACATACGACAACACAAATCCCACATTACACACATCGGCATTAGTTTTCATTGTACTAGGCCCGCATGACGCAAAGGAGAATCACCGTGACCACGCGTTTATCAACATCGGGACTTCGGCAATATTCGGACATTTTCGGGACTCACGAATCGGACGCAGATGGTCAGGCAATTGACCGGATCAGTTCCTATGAACAAAATCTCACCTAATGCCCGAATATAGCCACCGACAGATGTTCGGCTGTTTCCCTATTGATAACTGTCGGTAAGTTTGTTTAACAAGCGGTAACTAATAAATACAGTCTGTATGTATGTTGATAAGGTAACAATTCATTTAATTGTAGTTTTGATTAATATTCTCTAGCAACAAAATAGTTCACGCCAATAAATCAAAATGTTAAAGAAAAACTGCCCGTAAAAGTTTACAAGAAAGATTGAAGCTTGTAGAAAACTGAAACGTTGTTCAGGTTAAAGTTTACAGATAGCCTTCCGCTCTGCGCTGAAAAGTTATCGCGATACAGTATACGAGCACAATCCTTGAAGAAGGCTCTTTAAGTTGAGAAGAAGACTTAAAAATCGATTCTAAAGTAAAATAAAAACATTTAAAAAGAACTAAAACACAAGTAAAACATTGTATACCGAAAGTAACTTTATGTATATAACTTTATCTTTACTTTCATCAACTTTTGAGCCGACTGTGGCGAAGCCCAAAAGGAGGGTTATGTGTTTGTTATAAACCTTTTTTCGTTTTAATAAATAATATTTTGGAAGCTGTACTATGACCAAATAGGTCTTACCCCAAAGTATAAACTGTTATCTCACGAGAAAACCAAGTTCAAAGTACCGAAACCAAAAACGCTAAGTGTACACATTTTATTCCTCATGACGGTACATAAAATCAATAGTACTCATGAATACATTGATATTGAGCTAAAATACAGCAATTTTGAACGTCATTCCCTAAACACGGCCTAAATAATTAAAAAATAAGCACAACAAATTAAAAATCAATTTGTCCGAAGTCAGAAGGAACGTGATTCTATAAAAGTATACGATGCGACCTAGTACATGGCCGTACATACAGTGAGATACCAAATCCGGTATCACACCGGTGGTTAGTAACAACGACCATCGCTACGGCTTCCCCTTGCACGATACCATCAAACAACAGATCAGGAATCCTTTGATTCCAGATCAAAACCCTTCGCTTTCGTCACACATACAAATGTATGACAATCGTAGCAGCCCAATCCGTATCTAATCGTTACTCGCTTTATTTCACTGTGAATGGCCTTTGACATGCTTGGTAATCCATTTACAATACCATTTCATATCCAAGTTTACTACTATAAATACATGTCCTTTCTAGCAATAATAATACCTGTAATGCTGGTTATATCGGGTACAATTGAATAAATCGATGCGTGGTCGCCGTGATAATATAATCGCGTCACGGACTGCGAAATGTTTTGGTTAACCTCGTATTGATTATATATTATTGCAACAAAATTATGTGGGAAGGTTCGAAATTGGTGGAAGATTTGCGAACAAAAATAAATTAAATAAAAAAGAGCCCCACACATGAAATTGCCCTCAAATTGTGGGTGTGTTTGTTTATAAACATTGAAAGGTCATACAATTTTTTTATCTTGTGGGTAGCTAACACGCAGCGTAAAATCAGCTCAATTCTCAATCTGGAAGCGCAGAAAAATGAGAAAGATAGTTTTCATAACAACATCGATTTAATTAATCGATTACAGAATTACAACGAGAAAAACTTTGCATTACGTAATTCACTAAAAGTATTCAAATGTACTTTAAATACTTGTATACAATATCGTGAATTTTATTACAGTTACATTAATAAAGAAAATGTCATAAGTTCTGAAAAAACAAAATGAGTATCGAATTTGAATAGATTAAATTTAATCATATTTTCCGTAACGATTTGAGTGTTTCCCGATTATTTTATAATTTCAACGACCAATGGTGTGACCAATGCTTTGTTTACTACCCTGCCTACCTTGTACGACACTTGCTTCTATACTGGACATCGAAGATCACTCACAAGTTTGACCTGGAAATGTTTTTTGGATTTTGCCAACGGCTTGAATTGGATACTGTAGAAACTACGGATCGCTGGGTGAATTGTGAGATCAACTAATCTTTGCAAATACTCTAGGAACTTGGACGTAATTTTTTTTTTATTCCGTCTGTTATTCGGCAGTAGCTTGCACCTTACTCTAAGCTTAAAATAATAAAGTAGCTGGGCCAAGATATTTTATTCCACCTGCACAATTTCTAGACGACAATTATAGATGATTAATAAACCATGTACTGTTTTTTATTTATTCTGGGCGCCTTTTCGATGAATCGGTTCCTGTTATCTACGAGTATTTATTGCTTCAAGTCATAATAAATATGCCTTTTCAAACATTCTCCTCATTCTCATTCTTCTCTTTCTCTCTATACATTAGTGCTTATAGAACTTAGTAATCAGCTCTTTTATAGTGATTGTACCATAACAATCCACTTTTACTACACCTCTAATAACTCGGCTCTTAGATGGTTAAAACTTACAGACTTTCAGTGAGGGACTGATAAATCTGAATCTATTAACTCATACCATTTTCATCTCTGAATAACTGAAAAGTTAGAGATGGACCAAAATAAGAGCCAGAGCAGTTATGTTGATGCAATTAGCGCAGAAGAGGGGTGATTGAATATTAGACAGTAGGTCAATACAGGACACCACAAATTAATACGACATTGATTTAACTAGAACTACGATTATTATCTCAATAAGAGAACCTAAAATATATGCATAATCCCATGTATTATTTAAATGAACAACTTCACACTTTTTAAACTTATGAAGGAAACGGACAGTGTAGACTTCAGATAAGCTGCTTGCTAAGAATATCAAGGATGATAAATTGATAAGTGTTTACGTTTGCACACACTTGAGTTTTTTTGCGCAACATTACAATTTCTCTTGGAGGCACGCAAATTGTGACAGCGTTCATACAAATGACCTAAAACGTTGCTCTTGTAAATAAATTATGTAAATCTAAGGCATTCTCGTGAGCATTTCATGTTTCCTAATGAATCTTTTCCACATAAACCCTACGTGCGCTTTAACTAAAGTGAGTAATAAAACATGGGCCACATTTTTTCCCGAAAAAATAGGAATGAAGAAGGAAAAGCGAACACACAGGGTCCTTTGGGATGTAGTTTGATGGGGTCACGTACGGAAAGTTTCTCGGGTATTTAGCAAAAGGGCAGCTTTTCACGATTTTTACTCAAATTGAATTATATGACGCAGAAGTGCTTGAATGCGAGAGCTTTTGACGACCGCAATGTTTTGGCTGTCACAAAAAAACACAGGGCCGTGGCGTGGTAGGCTTATTAAACTGTGTGGAACATATCGTTGTTCCACCAATTACACATCGTATTTGAATTGTCCCTTTGTCGTAATAAACCCGATGGTGGAGTTTAGCGAACACTAGCTTTAACAGGAACCATCGTCCACAAAATAGACGTAACCCAAATAGAATTTAATTGTAACGACCACAATGAGAATCGGTGCAATTTACTTTTACAACGCGGCAATCTTACCACTAAGGTACGAAACAAAATGTAAAAGTTTACAACCCCTTTATATTTGGCACGTAATAAAGTTTTACGATATGGCATTTACTTAACGCATAAGTTGACCCTACCGTGAACCCCGGTTACGAAAGTTTATAATTTAATTATAACACCCTTAGGAGCCGTTAGACAGAGCTCTCTGCATTTCAAACGTGGATTTGTACTTCTAACGGATGAAAGTTTAATAATTGTTCAGAATTCTAAATTAGGTGGTTAATGATTTCAGATCTATTTGCACACTTTTGACTAAAGACGGAGCGAATGGATCCGAGCCTAATTTTGGCTTGTAATACACACACACACACACTCGTACACTGACACACACACACACACACACACACACACACACACACACACACACGTACGTACGTACACTAATTGAAAAGGTTAATTCATTTGAGCATCCAATATCTTCCTAATAATTTCGGAGGTTCTAGAAAGGTCTTTTTTGTAGACAGTAAGTAAATGTTCCTAATTCCTTTGATCTTATTTTGATGTGAATACTTACACGTTATTTTACCCTGAATTGAATTGTATTTTGGCTTCAACTTATCAACTAACAAAACCCTTTAAGTCATGAACTTTATTAAGAAGGTCAACATTCATTTCAAAAGTATTCCAGCCCACTCAATCAAGTTTTCAAACAGTAGGTAATTTTAAACCCGCTAAGTAAGATATATAATATATATATATATATATATATATTATATATCTTACTTATATATATATATATATATATATTATATATCTTACTTAGCGGGTTTAAAATTACCTACTGTTTGAAAACTTGATTGAGTGGGCTGGAATACTTTTGAAATGAATGTTGACCTTCTTAATAAAGTTCATGACTTAAAGGGTTTTGTTATATCTGGCTTAATAAAGCGTTTTTTTTAACCTAAGTCGTAGCGTCTAAAGTATATTCGCTTTGAAGCGCTTTTCTGCTAAAAATTGTCTGCCACTTAGAGTAATTCCTGTGAGGGATATAAATATCACAAAGAGACTGGACTGAAAAATTCTAGCGCATAAATTAGCTGAAAGAGACTTGTGAGACTTTATTGAGTAAATACTGCAGGTTTAAAGAAATATGAAGAAGAATATTTTACGCATACATATTAATTGTTCTTCTATTTGTAAACAAAATTTTGCTATTGTGTTTGTAATTAAAAAAATAAAGAAAAAGACACTAGCGACACAGTAGACAACCGACCGACCCGCAACACAACGTCAGTCAACCTATTGATTATAACAGCGGCTCTCTCTCCAATCATATTTAGGACGCTATAAATTCGCCAAAAAAGGACGCTAAAACATTACAAACCAACGCAATTACAAGTCAAACCGTCATTACAAAAACATAAACACACCACAGGGTTGCCAAACACTAGTTACTTAAGACTGGCCAAGTGTTAGGGCTGCACGCAAATGGTCACATTCACTCTCGCTTTGGCCGCACAGCTGAGCCAAAGAAGGGAGGAATGCTTTATTGTACGGCTGTTTACTTCGTGGGAGATACGTTTGTTGTGTTTCAGAAGTTTCAGTTATAAGGAATACTGGAAAATTGTGGTAGCTTTTATGACGTGTATTTTTTTTAATTTTATTTAATATTAGTGATAATTTAAGTGATTAATCTAGATGAAATTATTGTCTATTCCCAAAGTTATCTACACAAATAAATAAAATAAAAAAACATAACACCTTCTTGGGCCGTTGTATGAAACGTGTATATCATTCCCACTGGTTCTGCTGCACAGTTCTACGATAGAACTAGTGCTTATTTGTAATTAACAGCTAATTAAAACTTCTTCTTGTTTCGGCTGAACTCCGAAAAGGCTGGGCCGATTTTGGCGGGACTTTAACCGAAAGATAGCTGGAGCAAGGAGTAACATGGACTATTTTTATTTTACAATTATTTTATTATTAAAGATTAGGGTTCCGTGCTCCAAAATTATTATCAAAACTCTTGAAATAGTTACCAAAATTCAACTCAAATTGGTAAAACTTAAACATTTATTAATTTTACGCGAACGAAGATCGTGGGTAGGGCCTGCAACTCGAATATTCGAATATTCGAATAATTCGAATATTCGCCCCATTTTGATATTCGAATAATATTTACGAATATTCGAATATTCGATTAATCAAACGCATTATGCGTGAACGCATCCAAAAGTAGGCTCGTTATTGTTCGCCGTCATTCGGGAACTCTCGGAACTATTCGGATGCGATCGCGCTCTCTTCGGTCAAGCAGACTACTCGATCGACGCCATTGTTTGTTTACTTCAACCGGCCGGCAGGCTTGTGTTTTCGATTGCAGATAGTTATTTTTATGAGAAAATTATCTAGTTGTGCGTACTAATGACTCATGTAAGTATAATTTTATAATTACTTGTGTTTGTTAAGGTTTTGTGTAATTAATTACCATCCAACTAGGTATATTTAACCTTGCGTCAGAATCTAACCTCAAATAATTTGTAATTAACAATACGCTAATAATAGTATGGCTACATTTATAAGTTAATGGCTACATTAAAAAGAGTAGGTAGGTAAGTGTTGTGTTTCCTTGTTTGCATTGTATTGTATGCATGCATGATAACAATAGCATTCTGATTTTTTTTTCACAGGTACCAAGACTACTAGAACTACGTATTTGATCATGGATCCTAGCAAACTGAAATTCAAGGAGTTTTCGAAAGTGGGAGAAAAATCTACAGTATGGCGTTTCTTTCTCCGAACCGACGGTGGCACACACGCACAATGTAAAAAGTGTAAGAAAATTATAAAATGTCAAAACACTACAACCTGTTTGCACAATCACTTAAAACTGCACAAAGAAGAAACTGATACACCAACGACATCTCAACAATCTAAAGACGACGCCAAAAAGAGAAAATTGATGATTTATTCTTACTTTCAAGCTACTGAGGATAAAATGGAGGACTTGATTGCTAAAATGACTGCATGTGACGGCCTTCCATTTAGCGTTTTTAGCACATCTGAATCAATTCGGGCACTCTTTAAAAAAAGCGGCTACCAAGACCTACCTAAATCAGCGAATACAATAAAAAAAATAGTAATAAACAAAAGTGAAAAGCTAAAAACTGACCTGAAGAAAGAGTTGGAAAACATAAAGAACAAAGGACACAAGTTTTCAGTGTCCCTAGATGAGTGGACTTCTGCGCGCAATCGTCGTTACATGAATGTGAACCTGCATAGCCCACAATTTTCAGATAAATGTTTTCGAAACCTTGGTTTGATCAGAATAACTGGTCGTGCAACAGCGGAGCACTGTCTCAATATTTTAGAACAAAAACTAAAACAATATGATATTAATATTGAACAAGATATAGCGTGCGGTGTGACTGATGGAGCGAGTGTCATGTGCTCTATGGGACGCAAACTACCATCATATCATCAGCAATGCCTCGCACACGGAATCCAGTGCGCTGTGGTGGATGTAATTTATAAAAAAAACTATACTGTAGTCAGTGAAGTAGAGGAAACAGCTGAAAATTCACCAGATACGGAAAGTGACATAGACACGGACGCTGAAAATGGTGGCTTTACAGTGCACAGAGTGCATCCAAATACAACAAGAACACCAAGCCTTGTGTATTGTAAAGAGCTGGTAGAGAAAGTCAGGAAGGTAGTAAAATTATTTAAAAAATCCCCTACGAAATGTGAAATTCTCCAAAAATATGTGGCAGATGAAAATAAAAACCTTATCTTGGACTGCAAAACCAGATGGAGTAGTATGGCTGATATGATCTCCAGATTCCTAGTCATCAAGGATCATATTATGAAGGCTCTTATTGATGTAAAAAGCGACATAAGTTTCACAAACTCTGAAATAAGCTTGTTGGACGAGTTCTCCATCAGCCTAAATATAATAAAAACCACTGTGGAGGCAATTTGCCAGGAGCAGGCCAATCTTTTAACGTGTGAAACAGCCTTACAATTCATGATAACCAAACCTAACTGTGCCCCACGATTCGTGGGGCACAGTTAGTACGATAATATGTTCTAGCATGCAATAGTTCACCGAACTTTCTGTTGATATAAACAGGCTTTAGTAAATGTTGTTGTTATAAGAAAAGTATCACTGTCTTCTTACCTACTGCGATTCTTCAGCTACATGCAAAGGGTTTTCCGACTAGCGACCGTCAACACCACAGTATGTGTGCACAGTGCACTCACCACTAAACTTGCTAAATAACCGACCATTTTAGCGTAACACGGGTTGCGGTGTGTTGAAACTTTGAATACCCGGCCAGCGTTGAAACGCATTGTAAGCACTCATGGTGCATTAGAAGACGAAGTTATTAGTGCCTATAAAGTCTTCGCCATGTTCGCCTAATGGAAAACGTCTGCTTGCCGGAGGTGTGCGTTATTGCTATTAGTAATTGCGCAGGAAATTTTGGGTGTGAGAAAATTGAATCGTTTTTGTTCGGCGCTAATTTGGCAGCGAAATGATGTGTTTTGTTTGTGGTTTTGTTATTTTTTTATGTTCTGTTCTGCTTGGTGTTTTGTCATGAAAGATGAGTGTGTCTTTACCACACTCATATTTTTTACGAATTTATGATCAAGAAATAAAACGAACCGTTCAATTAAAATAAACTTCTTCGTATCTTAATACTATTAAAGAAAACATAACTACGATACCAGCCTCTTACTACAAATATTTTTTTACGGTTTATTTTTAGAATTTAAAGCTACATTTAAAATATTTTTCTTTGTATTAAAAGAGAGAATACCCCAAAAATAAACTACCTTGTACGACATAAAAATTATTACGCACCCCGTAATAACATTATACAATTTTCAAAGCAATATTTAATTTTATGGTGTGGAAAAAGCCCCACCCCACGAGGGTTTCCCTTAGACAATGGTATGATTTGTAACTCTTACAGATATCATCTAGGAAGAAAATTCTCATCTCGGAGAGAAGTGTTCAAGCAAACATTATTCTTATTTTTTCTACAATAGCAGTAGTGCTGTGCGTTAAGGCGTTTTTATTAACGTTATTTATGACGTTTCCTTTTGGTCGCGATTATCTTAAACGATCTTTTTTATTGCGTTTATTTAGTAAATTAGGGTGCGAGTATTTTCGTATTCATTCCGTTCGTCGATATTTTGTCTTTCACCGGAATTATGAAAAGCTTTCTGGATGGTGCATCTCTGAAACAAATAACCTTTATTTTAATGGATGCTACGGTCAGATAATGGATGGAAGCTATTATAAATCTGGAGGGGGTGGTTTTGATACCCGTAGAAAGTTAATGGAAAATTATTTTAGTATGGGAAAGGTTGGTTATTTATCATTTCTGTGGGATTTTGTGTGTGGTGAAGTGCATTAACGAAGCTAGGTTTAATACCTACCTACATTTAACCTTATACAGTTTAAGAAAATAATGTGTGCCGAAAAAATTTTTTGTATGAAAAAGAACATTCATGTAAAGGTGTAAATTCAAGGTTGCTAAGAAATATTGTCAGTTTCGGGTAGCTTTTTTTTTTTTTTGGTCGGTTGGAAATCATCAAATAACCCCTCCCGCTCTTGGGCAGAGCGAAAGGGAGTGTCAGACTTCTACTGACTAAAAACCACCCATGTTCCTTCTTAGCCCTTTATGTCGAGGCCGCGGTATCTCTTACAACATCCCGTAGCCCAGTTTCAGGTAGTTTGATGTGCGTGTTTCTGCGTCTTTGCTTTGTTTTTGTTTTTTTAGTTTGAGATTGATTATGTACACTGTAGTAGACTTATAACTTTATAATGTGATATTTAATTATAATTATTTCATTATGTACTTACACATTGAAGAAAAAAAGTAGATGACAACTAAAAATAAAACCATCTAAACTGAAATCATTTACTTGGCTCTCTATTCTACCATCTACGTGTAAATATAGCGCTATACATTGCAACAGTTAGACGTCGAGAAACGCAACCAAACTGTAGTCTTTGAATGTAACTACTTGTGTCGCTTGTTTACTTCTTTGAAACCCAACACTGCGCTGTCTCGTGACGTAACGAAGAACAGTTGAAGGGAAGGAGTTGCTTGTTTTGTTTTGCAAAGGAATGAAGAGGTTATTTGTATTTATATTTTTCTTTGTATTCGTTTTTCAGGAATCAAGGAATAACAAAGAAATTTAAATATCTTCCTCAGATAGACATGACTTAAAACCAAATCTTCTTGCAATAGTTTACTATTGTGTTGTAAGTCATGTCATGTACAACTAAGTCGTTTTCATAAATGATGTCATTTAGTAAAAGGTGGTATGAGCAGGATTACATTTCTTCTGAAAATCCCTCAACATCTCTTTAAGAATAATAAAACCTTGTATTGTATTGGAGAGCATCTCCACGCCACGACACGTTTTTTTAGAATACGCTTTGAAAGTATCTACTTTAAAAGAACAAGATTGAGCGCTATTTTATGTTTAAGGTTATTTTTCTAAACGCATGTGGAAATAAATAGCACGTTTTTTTAAGCACTGTAAGTTAGAAGTTTTAGCGGATTCTGGCTTAATTTATGTAGCCATAATTATTATAACATTTGATATAGGTTCCATAAAAAGAACTGCGTAAGCTGCATATTGAACAATTGAAATTGTCACAGATTTGATCAAAATCGCGACCCTTTTACAACCATTAAGACCCCAACTTAGCCATAGATCTATACATACATAAATTCAAACCCTCAAATTGGTGCTAATATTTTGAGTGCGCCACGTGCGTCGATTGGTCACGCAGAACAAACTTCATTGCTAATAGTGGAGTGACCCGAGCCCACTGTCGCTGTCCACCCTTTTGTGTTTGTCCACTGATATCCCCATCTTGCCGTAATTGTCGCCTGATGCACGCACACCAGTGAAACTGTCGATGACATGATTTGTATAAAATATGACTAAAGCAATCGCCATTTAGGATGTCAACGTTCTGAATTTGGAAGGAAGGCGTCTGCACAGCACCACCACCAAAATCGTGAATCTTTGCTTCTAATTTTGAATGTCATGTTCTTTTATTTTTTTTGTTTTCTTTTTAAGCCGTGGACGGGCGCCGAAGGCCGTTACTAAAGATTTGTATATTATTGTCTGTGGAAATTGTATTTATAAAACAAGACGGCAATGGCGGTATAGGTCCGACTATGGCCACCATAGACGCCCGAATATACATACCTGACTAAAATGAGATGAACGCGCTCCAAAAGAACTATACTGCCCTTTAGCCACAGAACCCCGTCAAATGCAGCACAAAGGACATCTACATAAGTGTGCGTGCAACAACAACTAATACAGGCAGATAACTTTCCATATCCACGCAAAATAAGCAGAATGGACGTTCCCCTAACCTCCCTTGGTATTGTCAATTAATTAATTATCCACGTCCGATGGACCGGCGGATTTCAGCTGTGCGCCAACCAAATTCATTATCGAAATTAATGATTGACTTTGATCATATTCATCCATTACGTGATATGGAAAGTGCAGTAGTGAATGGAGCGTGTGTTTTGTTCTGAAGGGGAATGTAATTAAATTCTTTGCAGTACCTACCTAGATATAATGTGGAATGGAGGTTTATCATTATTATAAGTGTCCAGTAAGTCCACAGGTGGCGTAAAACTCGATGCACCAGACTAGGAATTAACGACAAAAGAGACATACGATAAAGAGAGAGTAGAGAGTCTAGTCCACAGAAATTCAATAAAATCCAATGACTAAGATCGACCTTTTTTATTTTTTCGCTGGCTTTACCGAAACTCTCACTAAACTTATAAAACTCAGTCTGTACTGAGTTTTGAGCTTTAGCGTAATACAAAATTTCGTTTGTTTCGTTATTTTTTACCCGACTACAGTGAAGCCAAAAGGAAGGGTAATCTAAAAAAAACAAATAGGGGGGGGGGGGGGGGTATGGGTAATCTATAATAGGTGTAACTGTAAAAGCGTTTCTTTTTCAACCCATGTTCCTGGAAAGTGGTCTAGTTTCAACCCAATACAACCCTTCTTTCGCATTAAAATGCCTATGTCCTTTCTCAGACTTTAGACTATCTGTATACCAAATTTCATTTAAATCGGTTCAGTAGTTTTGGCGTGAGACCGCGACAGACAGACAGGTCACAGAGATATAATATTAGTAAGAAAGTAAGGTTAAGGAATATTGCTGTCTTCTTCATTAGTGCAAAAAACATCATTAAGTAGTTATTTATTATAAATAATTAGTTCCTAAAAAAATTCGAGAAGAATATATTCTCTTTATGTTGCTTATGATAAAAATATAGATAGGTACTTACGGCATTTATTATTGTCGATTTGCTTCATATAATAGGATTAGGAAAAAATATTATTTCTACACCATTTCTTCGTTATTCGTTTAGTATCTATAACAGGCTGTGGGATAGCTCATTACATTGTGATAGATTTTCTTCTAATAATAGAAAATATAAGACGTACTTTGAGAAAAAAGAAAAAGCTTTTTAGGTCTAAGATACATTTTGTAGGTACTTACTTAGCTTATGAATAAATCAAATTGAAAAATAGAATATAATATCAAAACATGTTAGGCAGGGGTGTACTGTCTTAGCAGGAAGTATGATAAAGAAATCTATGTTGTAAATAATATTTATATATTTTTACATCATAGATTTCACAAAGATCATGAAATCACGCTGGTAATAATAGAAAGGTTACCTAACCTAACTTTTAACCTAACTTTTTTATCCATAATTTATAGTGCCATAACTTTTTTTGTCCTAATTAATCATCATTTGTCCGAATGATAACTTTATCAACAGCCTTTTTAATGTTCCCACTGCTGGGACGCAGGCCTCCTCTCTCTTTGAGAGGGAATGGGCTATAATCTACCACGCGGGCCCAGTGCGGATTGGTCTACATTATTTTTTTATCATGTGTAGGTACGTTTTTATTTTTTTTTATAAAAACATTATTAAACTATTTATGTTACGTGTTAAACAAGTGCTAATATAAACTTTGAAACGATAATATTTGTTTCCTTGTAGTTATAGCAACCTTATAAATAGTCACAATGAAACTTTAGTCATTAGTGTAGTCGGAAAGGTTTTTAGTTTTTTGTGTTAGCATAAAAAAACATGAATTATTTAGCTTTAGAAATATGAGTTATTTTTATGAATAATGTGCGTTTTTCTCGAGATTGGTAAGTACTTTTTTTTAATTTTTATGTCATCATCAACAGTTTCGAATTAAACTCTTTATGATAAATTTTATTCTAAAAAATTAAAAGTAATCTCAGAGTGCTACTACGAGGTTAATTTTTAGCGTATAATGTTTCCACTACTAGGACACAGGCATTCTCGCTATGAGAACGTGGAACGAACGAACGTAGCACAAAAAAATAAGGGATACCAACAGTTTATAAACGAAAAATATGTGTCAACATAAAAAGCTAAGCAGAGAATTTTCACGACAAAATTTTCTTTACCTTAAAAACCAAAATCCAACACCGCAAAAATTACGACAAAAACATTGTTTTTCACTTTACGGCTTTCTAAACCAAGTATAAAAAGTAAATGTGTCCATGGAGTCTGTGTAAAGTATTTATTAAGGGTGGATGCAGGTAGGGTCCCAGTGCTGATGTCCCTAGTCCGGTGGGACCGTGGGACGAACGGCCCGTTGCTTTGTTTTTATGATCTACGTATAAATAAACAGACAGAATTTGATTATCTCCGGGAAAACTGATCTTGTATTGAGAAAAACGGTTCGCTCATTGTTTCGCAGACGTATCGACAGTTTTATAAGTAGGATTCCTTTGACTAATGAAATCTGAGAAAAAAGTTTTTCTTTTTTTTTTCGTTTTCTTGATAAATGTCTTGTTAAGAGGATAATATTTCGGGATTTAAGGGTTTTCGAACAAAAATAAGTAGATGATGGTTGTTAACGGAGACTTAACAAAAGCTAAATCCCGACCCAGAAAATCTTTGATAACCTTAGGAAGGTTACATGTTTAAGGTTGACAAAAGTGAAGTAGGACAATAAGAAAATTAGTACAAAATCAAACATTAAGAAATATAGCTTCTGAAATACGAATATGTGGGTATACTTGACCTGCAATCCAACGATTCGTTCAACTTTTACAGCCCCATATAGTTCGGAACATCCCCATAAGTTTACCCCTAACCACAGCTCCTAATAACGGCTCTAAGCACAGCCAAGCTGCGTCCAGAGGTGAATGACCCCGTCTCTCGGGACACCTGCTGATGTTATTGACAACAAAACCACAGACAAAACTCTCTGTTGTTTCTTTTATTTCCCGCCGACAAGGGAGCGGGATTATTTCGTTTGGTGTTGCAGCTATAAGGAGGTTGTTGTGATATATCTGTTGCAAGGAAAACGGAGGGTAAATCCTTGAAAGACGTCATTAAAATTTTCAGTAATGATCATCAGCATCTAACGAGCTTTTTATAATAATGGTATGTTTAACTTGAAATATTGTGATAGCACAATATTTACCACAAAATAAATGCAGTTTATGCAGAAAGTATATTCAAAAATCGAACCCGAGTTCAAATTCGATTGCAGTTGCAGCAGTGAATTCGATATTTCAATTTAAAGTTTGGTGGGATGTTGTCGGAAAAATCTTTCAACTTAAAAATTGGGTTGTTATATTGTAAGTTTTGTTGTTAAAATTCTGCTTTTATCATAAAAATATTCAGTAAAATCTATCTGCCACACTCCTGTGGTAATGCAGTGTATTATTTTGTATGATACTTCAATTTTATTTTATGTTGATCCCAAGCTCCCAAAAATGGCTGCTAAGGGAACCGTAAAGCCGCGGCTTACATCGCGTTTTACTAACCTGGCTTTTCGTACATAAAGAATTCATGGCAAAGAGAATTTTTGAGGCAAGACACACTTGTTTGTGAATTTTAGCTTTATGAGACGTTCCAATGTTTTTATTCTCTGTTTGAAATGTAACTGCAGACAGTGCTTACATACTTCATTTTTGGTGTCTTTCATAATATTGCATGCTTGTCTTTTGGAATCTTTTTGAAGTAGATCCGGTATTTTATATTTCCTGCTGTATTTTCCCGGTTTCATTTAATACAATCCTAAAGATTCTAAGGAGAACAGTTGTGTCGTACATTGAAAACAGGTATTGACACCATAGTTTTTAGCAAAGACTACCGAGATACATTCTTAGTCACCTGCGTGTCGTAAAAGGCAACCCAAGGGAAGGCCAACGGCAGTTCGCCATTTTTTATATGTGTATTAGTATTAATATAAGTATATATATATTTTAATAGATACTGTTTTTTTTTTTTTCTAGTTAGTTTGTAGCCTACCACAATGTTGTCTTGTTTGACCCTAAGGTTGACTGGTAGAGAATGCCTTGTGGCATTAAGTCCGCCTATGTATCACTATTGTGCATAAAGTTTAAATAAATAAATAAATAAATTATTAGTATTCTCCTGTGCCCGTCGGGGCTGCGGTATGTTGTAAGAGATACCGCGGCCTCGACATAAAAGGCTAAGCAGGAACATGGGTGGTTTTTAGTCAGTAGAAATCTGACACTCCCTTTCGCTCTGCCCAAGAGCAGGAGGGGTTAATTGATGATATCCCAACCCCCAAAAAAAATAAGGCAAGGCCAACAGCAGTTCGCTTTTATAAGTATTCTCCTGTGCCCGTCGGGGTTGCGGGATGTTGTAAGAGATACCCGGGCCTCGACATAAAGGGCTAAGAAGGAACATGGGTGGTTTTTAGTCAGTAGAAGTCTGACACTCCCTTTCACTCTGCCCAAGAGCGGGAGGGATTAATTGATGATATCCCAAACCCCAAAAAAAAAAGGCAAGGCCAACGGCAGTTCGCCATTATAAGTATTCTCCTGTGCCCGTCGGGGTTGTGGGATGTTGTAAGAGATACCCGGGCCTCGACATAAAGGGCTAAGAAGGAACATGGGTGGTTTTTAGTCAGCGGGAGGGGTTAATTGATGATTTCCAACACCCCAAAAAACAAAGGATTCTCCTGGAATAGTTCACCATAAACACAGACATCTGTGTGTCGGTAGATAAATTTTCCAGTCAACCTTTTTTTGATTTTCTTAAATTAAGTTCGGTCAGTCGTGAGGACTATTAAGAGAATAATTCGGACACAGCGTTAGTACCTAACCAAATATTTGATGATAACAATTGCAACGTATATTCCCGTTTCATTACAATTATTAGTTTTCATACCACGAAATCATCCTTACAGGAAATTCATCAATCAAAAAAAATATATTAAATTTTTTGTTCATACAAATTGTATGAAATTCTGTAAGTAATGTATTTGATCAACTTCCGCTCCAAGCTCGGCAATATGTATGCATTTACGCCAGCTTAGGATCCCTAATCATGGTTGTTCAACATCATCTGCAGTCTATCTGGATCCAGCTAAGCACGAGTAAAACCAGTTGAACCAAATGACCAACAACAACAACCAACCTGAAATGACCTCTACATCCAAGTTCACAACTTGGATGTAGGTCATTTCAGGTTGGTTGAAGGAAAAAGTTTAGTTCAGCTTTTACATAGCTAGTAATCACAAATGACATATCATAACATAACGCTTGTAATCCCTATACGGTTAGGCAGAGGGGTACGTTATAGTACAGCCATATTTCAACAGATATGTTTGAGTACCATGTGGCAGATGCGAACCTATTGCTATCAATCTGGGAAGCTCCAGATAATCTAATACCAAAAATTCCAGAAATATAACCTAGGACCTCATGTTCTACTGTAGCTCTTACAACCACTCGGCCAACTAACAGTAATCCTACTAAAGCATTAGGTACAATATTTAAGCATTAAGTACAATATTTAAGCATTAGTTACAATATTTAAGCATTAGGTCCAATATTTAAGTATTAGGTACAATATTTAAGCATTAGGTACAATATTTAAGAAGCAGACCTGTCGCACATACTTAATACTTTAGAGCGTTTACATTACCCACAGCAAAATATCTTAGCGTCACACCACATTTGCCAAGATTACACCAACAAATGTATACCTACCGAAATTCTCCTCGATTCACTGGGAACTAGGTTGAGCCGGGTAGAACATGCATAATGTGGAGCCTTCGTTTAAATTCATGCTTACTCTTTTGGCTAGCAGACACTAGCACCTCGTGAAATGGCTGGAATGTTCAGGACAGATTGGCTGAGTGTTTGCTATTTTTAACCGACAAAAAAGGAGGCTATAATTTTTTTTTGTATATTCAGCGATATCTGCCACAATTGCGAACCGATGTACTTAGATGATTTATTTTTGTTTGGTTGAATATTATATTGCGATGATACCGTTTCAATGAAGTGAAGATCTATTTTGATCTTCGGAGATATGTGTAAAAGTTCTCTTTGAGATGTTGTGGTCATGTTTAATATGTACACCAATTTAAAATGGTATGGATCTTGTTATAAATCTTCAGAATGTCTGGTCTACGAGTGCAATGGCTGCTTTAGAAAAATCGCGATAGGATAGTTAAAGTGTGAGCAGTTTATCAGTTTGATCACACTGTGATAATATTGTGAATAAAATAGAAGGCAAAAATACGATGGAACATGGAACTGTTTGACGGAGTCGAGGTAGCGAAGAAGAAAAACATCATGTGCTTAACACATTTTCTTGCGTAAGTTACTTTAAGTAGTACATTCTTATATCGTCGTTGAAGTTCTAACACCACGTAAGTATGCCACAGCAGTTCACAGCACTAGGGCTGCGGGTTGTTCAAAAGAGATACCGCGGCCCCGGACACATAGGGCTAAGAAGAATCATAGGTGGCTTTTAGTAAGTAGAAGTCTGACACTCCTTTCCACTCCGCCCAGAGCAGGAGGAGTCATTTAATTTTGATGATTACACACCCTACAAATAATAAAAAAAAAGTTTAAAAATCTAAAACCCGATTACGAATAAAACCGCGGTCTTAAAAGTAGAAAACAAGATAAATCGTCTAGTAAGTAGATAATTTGTATGTTTCAATTTAACGTATTTTAAGTAAAATTATTATAGAGGACAGCCGTAGTTGTATGCCACTGATACTCAGGAAGGAGCATCAATGCTCCTTCATGTCGTTCTCATTGATACAGAAGACAGCTGCTACTTGCAATTAGCAAGGTAGCATGCGACTACGGTGAGAGCAGCGGTGGCCCAGTGGTGGCGGCCCCGACTTACGAACAGTAGGTCGGGTTCGAACCCAGGCAGGCACATTACTTTCTGAAATTTATTTCACCACAGCTGCTCTCAAAACGGTGAATGAACACATCGCGAGGAAACCGGCATGGCTTATAACCAAACATTCGAAGACATGTAACATCTACCAATCCGCACTGGGCCCGCGTAGTAGATAGAAAAGAGAGAGGAGAGAGAGGCCTGTGTCCCAGCAGTAGTCGGGTAAAAATAAGTATACCACAGCAGAGTTTAAACTACTATAGTAAAAGTTATTTCAATTTTTTTTCTACTCAAATAGACACGAATCATACAATAAATTTACCAAACGTGTCTTGTAAAACAAATCGCTAAATCCAAAAATCAGAATAACTCAGGAAGTACGAATCGAACCGTGAAATCGAAAATGGCGGCCGTCGCACAACCCCTCAGAGTCGTTTGCCACTAAATCATATTCACTATAAAAGTCCCGATAAAACTATAAATATTCCTTATGCATTTATTGTGCTGCTGTATGTTCACAAATCTTTAGATATTGTTTCGATATAAGTTCGTGGTATTTCCTTGCATTACTAGTTTTTGGTTATTTGGAAATCGGTTCCTGTGATATTATGTGAATATGCGAAGGAAAATGTACAGGAAAGTTTTGTGGAAGAACTAGTTAAAAAAATATAAATGAAGATCAATGCAACGATCTTTTGGATTTATATGTCTTAGGTGAAGGAAAACATCTTGAGGAAACCAGCATGCCACATAGATATTTCTCGCTGGCATGTAAAGTAAAGTCAGAGGCCCATGGGCTGCATCAAATAGCTCTGACACCATTTGAGGCACTTACCATTAGCGGTGATCGGCGGCAGTGACCTCTCGCGTCCAGGCCTGGTGCAAGCCATGGTCCGGGGCGAGGAGGAGTGGGACGCCGTCGCCTCCTTCTGCGAAGTAGTGACGCTAGCGAAGGAGGTGGCGGAACGTGAGAGGGAGAGAACCTCACGTCCCAGCCGCGCGGGAGACGCTCCGGGCGTCGGGGGCCACGTGACAGCTTCCGGCCACCGTAGACGCGGGCCTGCGGACGGTGAGTAATGGGCTAGCGCGCCGTCCGTCCGTCTTATGATGACGACAGGCCGTGTCGACGGCGCGTTCGTGTTCCACGCGCGCCTTAAAGAGATGTCAGCAACATGGGAGGGGCCCGTAAGGGCCGACACCCGTCGGGGCTGTGGGTTGTTGTAAGAGATACCGCGGCCTTGACATATAGGGCTAAGAAGGAACATGGGTGGCTTTTAGTCAGTAGAAGTCTGACACCCCCTTTCGCTCTGCCCAAGAGCGGGACGGGTTATTTGATGATTTTCCACTCACCAAAAAAAAAAGGCACTTACCATCATCATCAGCCTATATATAACCCACTGCAGGGACTCAGTCCTCCTCTCTAGAAGAGGGATGGGCTATGATCTACCACGCGGTCCCAGTGCGGAGTAGTAGATGTCACATGTCTTCGAATTTTTGGTTCTAAAACATGCCGGTTTCCTCACGATGTTTTCCTTCAGAGTTTTGAGAGCAGTGGTGATGAAATAAATTACACAAAGTAATGCGCCTGGCTGGGTACTTCTGAGCCACCACTGCTCCTAAGGGAAAAAAAAATGTGTATAGGGTGATATGACTACAAAGGTGGTGATTACCTTATACATAATACAGAAAGTATGGAATAAAGAGATGAAATTATTGGTTGTGGGAAAAAAAGGTCTTGGTAACAAATTACATTGGATGCACGCTTAAGAGGCCATAGTGGAAATAATAATTAGAACCGTTTTACTGAACTTTAAAGTTTCTTAAACGTCTTTTTCTTTCTTTGAGTTTCTTTTAGCTACGGTTTACATGAGAAACACAATAACAGCCACTCGGGTCAATCATCAAGTTAAGCCGCTCTTTCCTGGGTTGGTCTGTAGATGGGTGTCCACCCATTACATACCTACCGAGTTGGCTCCGAGTATCTGAAGTCACATAAGGCCGTTGGTCTCGGCTGTCAGTTGTAGGTCTTTATGTCGCATAATAGAAACATGAAGTCAGTAGCTCGAAATTCTTACGACCATTTTTATCAAGGGGTATAACTTTCTACCTACTTGGTTGTGAGGGTCAGATAGGCAGTCGCTCTATGTAAAATACTGGTATTCAGCTGCTCCGGTTAGACTGGAAGCTGACCCCAACACAGTTTGGAAAAGGGTAGGTAAATGAAATGGTGTTCCTACATCACAGAATACATAATAGTACTGCGTCCTACAGTTTAATATTACACAGATTTACTTAATTGAGCCTTCATTAAAAGTTATGTCTATGTCTGAAAATAAAATGAGTAATAGAGTACCTATAAAATGTCATCGTTTGAGATAATCAACGCATAAATTCTCATGACCTCACCTACCAGCTACCCTTAATAAACTCCATGTAAGATAAAACCCTTATTAGTATTCTTCTGTTCACGAGATTTCTCATCGTTGACTCACTTGGCGGGCAATGTCATCACCGGGAAGACCTATGACACATAGACTCATCTTATTTGCCTAATCTGTGATCCTGCATGGTTAATTGAAAAATTGCTTGAATTTACACAGCTTTATGGCCTTGTAATAAGGTATGATTAATGAGAATTGTGCAGCTGTATCAAGTGACATCGGGCTTAGTTACTTTGTTTGTTTTTAGTTGGTTAATTGCGAATTGTAATACGGGTGGTCTTTAGTTAAATATGTACAGGCGCCAGTACAGCTAGCTACTAAAATTTCTCTTTAAGATTTTCTACTTTATCGCTTAAGCGTTAGGTTCATGGTTGATTGGGGAAATTTTGTCATTTTTAGGAAGCTTGATAGGCTGGAGTATTATTATTATTACATTAGAAAACTGCCGTTTGTGAGCTAGTACTTTTACGGAGACTAGTTAACTTATTGTGACGACTAGGTGCAAGAGATTTTTTTATGATTTAAAAAAAAATATTAGACCATAGTTAATAGACGTTTGAATTAAAAATTATGTAGCGCTAATGAGATATAAATAATAACAGTTGTTATAGTAACTAGCGACTTAGAATTAATTCCATGAGAGAGAAATAAGTAGTTCTTAATGCTTACCTACTAATCTGTTTCACTTTTTGTGTTTTAATGGCGGTTTGAAAATCATCAAATAACGGGGAGGGAGTGTCAGACTTCTACTGACTAAAAACCACCCATGTTCCTTCTTAGCCCTATATGTCGAGGCCGCGGTAACTTGTGAACAACCCGCAGCCCCGACGTTAATCTGTTTCACTTTACTTACTCTACTCTTGTTGGTTAATTAATTACTCTCATTCAAATGATTAAATAACACTCTGCATAGCCTGTAATCTCCGAAGGGCTAATTAGAAGTAAACCTAATAGTATACCCACATTTCGCAAGTTTTGTGTATAAATCTCAAGTAGTAGGGGGCGACCTTATTGCTTGGGAATCAAATTATAATTACCTAGCTTTTCCCGCGGCTTGTCGGAAATATAAAAAATTACGATTTTTCATACAAACTTTATCCCCCTTTTTCACCCCTTTGAGGGTTGAATTTTGAAAAATCCTTTCTTAGTGGATGCCTACGTCATAAGAGAAATACGCATGAGGGTTTGACCTGTGCGTTGATCCTCAGAAAGTCAGCTTTGCCTTTAAAATATACAGTTAGATTATAAATTCACATACCACAAATTTACATCTCCTAATAGACTATTGAATCATTCCAACAAAACAACTAACCGATAAGATACCAAAACAGAAATAAAACTAATTACTCAATAAACATTCTAACAATTCTTACAATATCTGATTCGGGGAAATATCAAGAAAGCAACAAAATGCTTGTAAATTAATAACAGGCGGTGTAGAGCCAGAAATTCCCAACTTGGTGGGATTCAAACATCCGCTTTCGCTTAATTTATGGCCGATTCGTTTTCGCTAATTAATTTCAACTCTTATCTAATACGCTTAATTGGAGTTACGGAGTTGGTTCGCAATTCATCAGAGTTTAATATCACCGCAAAGAGTTTTGTGAAAGGAATTTTGTGATTACATAAAACATTGTCCTTGTTTTTGTGTGATTAGGTTAGGAGTTGGCAGGAATTTTCTTTGTTTTTTATAATTAAATATTTAAGGAAATAAATATAAAACACTTCGTTAAAAAAGTTCCAATTTATCACAAATACGCTAAAGAAAAAATTTAATGAAGTTACATGCATAGCCTGTTCCTAACTATGGCAGCCGTCTTCCCGCCCAACCAAATGCAGTCTGATACCAGTATTTAGTACGAAGCGACTGCCTATTTGACTAGCCCAGATATTACATAGCAAACTGGTTTTAAGAATTTCAGACCACTGACTACCTTTAAAGACTGTCAAAGATAAACAAAAAATGACGGCCAGAATAGAAAAGGGCTAAAAGTTCTTTCCGAGGCATTTCTAATTAATAAAATATCTAATTATCCATTAACATCAAGAAGAATCAATTTTTTAAACCTGAATAACGTGTCGACGTGTAGCTAGAACAAACAAAGTTATAATGAGCGATTCAGTTGATCATTATCTTTTAACTGTGCACGTTTGCTCGAAGTTGCACGACTTCAAGACTTTCGATACGACTTTACGAGGACGATTAGGAGCCGTTGAAGTCGTAATGACTGAAGTTAAACGTCAACACGACACGATTTTAAAACTGTGATAGAACTACTTATACGTTTGTAGGCTATTTTGTTTTCAATTAGGAAGGGGACAGATTGAATGGTAACTTTGTATTGAAAAGTGACTTATAGAGACGGTCATTTCAAGATTCATTAGATAAAACAAATGGTTCTTGGAACTAAACGAAACGCGATTCAAGTGATACGATTAGTACTAAGCATAGCTGGTAATACGTTATCACTACAATAGATTTGCAAAATAAGGGCCTCTGTATAGTTTTTCTTTACAAGAGGTTCTCATAAACTAACGGTTTTGTGCAGCTTGATTGAACTTACAAGTACGTAGAAACGACGACTCGTTTCTACATACTTGTTAGTTTATTTCTTTGCTGATTTCCACTCTACAAACTGAACGTTGCATTCGCACTACTCACAGTTAGATATTGCAATCTCGAGACGAGATCACTCTAGTAGAGATCTCGAGGGATCAGAATTTCGACTTCGGCGAGATCTCGGCAGTTTCGAGATCTCGAATGGATTTTGAAGAGGATTGTTCTAATTAGATAACTGAAACATGATTGAAACTGCTTAGTAGTTGTTATTATGATGCAAGTAAGATACAACAAGAATTATTGAAAAAAGTCTTTACATATTTTTGTAATTGACTAAATTCATACCCATGATATCTCTTACTTATTTTAACAAACAATTTTGCTGTGTATTTCCAAAATCACTCCTAACAAAAGTACGAGGGATTTTGGTAATAGCTTCTTTACAATCGATGCTTAGAGTGCTGGTCAGATAAAAGGTATTTTATGTCAGTCACTATGTAAAACTTATGTCAGTCGCCATGTAAATCTTATTTCAGTCGTATGCAGTCCGACATTTTCCTTTGCCAGACAATAACTGTCATGCGTTGCTGACTACTGCCGCTCGATCTCGTCAATCTCGGCCGAGATCTCGCCATTTTATGCTTCGAGATTGATCTCGAAAAATGAGGCGAGATCTCGCATGATCGATATCTCGCGATATCGAGATTGCATTCCCTTCTCACACGACTACAAAATGACAAGAATTATAAATACACCACCCTACTGCAGACAAAGCCCTATATTTTTCTAAAGGAACAATACCTTATCAATATCAGAACAAGTCAACTTAAAACAAAACATCTTAATAATAACTGTGACAATTTCAAAAAACTGTTCGTGACCCAGTAGGATTGGCACGCAGACGTAAGTTATTATAACGTCAAACCCGTATCACATGGCTGCTACGTAAGTGGGATATTTTATTATGACAGCCCTTTGTATCCTCGAGAAGATAAATGTTTTGCACAGGAAGTTAACTGAAGAAACGGACTGACACTGGCTGGACAGAAATGGGGCGGCTGAACAGAATGGCTGAATGTAACTGATATAAAGTAAAACAATAGGGATGTTTACTGTCTTAGAAAAATATGATTCTAATTAGTCGGTCTGTTAGATTATCGAAAAATATTGGATACGTATTTTTTGTTTTATCAAATCAATAAAAAATTACGAAGATAAAACGCATCATAGATTTGAGTGGGAGGTTCTGACGTCACTGACCGCTAAAGAATGTCTTACAAAAAATGTCTCAGAAAATGACGATACACGAGATTTCAAAGCACTGTATCGTCTTCATTGTTGATGTACGTGAAAGAAGAAAAAAGATGTGTCCAATCCTTTTTGAAATTCTATCTGACGGAATAATTAGATTTTTTTTGTTAACTACCCTATTGATTACAATTAAATATGTAAATGTTATGAAGTTTAGACCGAACTGCCGCTTCAGTGGTCTTCTATTAAAAAGTAATAATTATATAACATAACATCACGTCCATAATCCCCGTAGGGTTAGGTAGAGGTTTACCGTAGTATATCCACATTTCGCCATTAAAGTGTAAGTCCCGTGTAATATGGAGCGAGCCATATTGCCAACCGGGTTCAGCAGGGCTATGAATGAATTTCCTGATGGAAAAACCCAATAAACCTAAATAAAAAGTAGTTCTTAGTCGAAAATAAAAATGCACCTTTTCATAGTTATCTTTACAACATTTCTTGACAATGACATAGTAATATCCGGACTACACTCGAAAAACAATCCTTGGCAACCGGGTAAAACAGTATTTTTTTCAGTCATGAAAAAATCCTTTACAAATTGAATTGAATAAAATTCAAAAAACATAACTGTATGTTAAAAATAAATGTTATGTGAAATGGATAAAGTAAACCGCATATTTTTTTACGTTTCTGATTGTCATACATACTATATTTTCATAAATAGTTTGTCCACACAAGTAACACAAAAAAATGTAATAACAAACGCAGCTCACTACGAATTTCAGCCAGATACTGAAGCTAACAGGACTGTTCCTTTTCCAAATTCTTTCTTGCATGCAGCAAAGAGATTCCATATCAAAAACGTTTTGTTGTTACCTTATTTAAAACCAGCTAGTACGAACGTTTTCCCACATTTGTGGTTGTGGAGCCCAGAAAGTAAATTTTTCCGCTTGTTTATTTGCCGAATGCGCTTTAGGGTCCCGTCAATCCTGGTTGGGAAGCGGATTTTCTTTTTTTTCGTGGTCTACTTTTTGTAAATAGTTTCTTTATTAGGCAGCCACTTAACTGTTGTTTATTTACAACTGTGGACAGGAACTGTGTATACTTTTAAAAAGGTATATCCGTTTGAAAATATAATTACATAACATAAACATGCCTGTAATTTCGACGCCGTCGCCTCCTTCTGCGAAGCAGTGATGCTGGCGAAGAAGGTGGCGGAAAGTGAGAGGGAGAGAACCTCTCGTCCCAGCCGCTGCGGGAATCGCTACGGGCGTCGGAGGCAACGTGACGGTTTCCGGCCCCCGTAGACGGCCTGTGGACGGTGAGTAATGGGCTAGCTCGCCATCCGTCCGTCTTATGACGACGACAGGCCGTGTCGACGGATCGTTCGTGTTTCACGCGCGCCTCAAAGACATGTCACCAACAAGGAAATGGCCCGCAAGGGCCGACGCCCGTCTAGGCTGCGGGATGTTGCAAAAGATACCGTGGCCTCGACATATAGGGCTAAGAAGGAACATGGGTGGTTTTTAGTCAGTAGAAGTCTGACGAGAACTTGTAACCTATGTGGGAGACTTTCCTAACTTCAAAAGATAACGAAGTCTTCCAAGATTTTTTTCTTTAAGGTACTTTAGCTTCTTCACATACTCGTTAAACCAAGCGGGCATATCTAAACAGGATTATTTATTTTTAGTAAACCTCTTCTTGTATCGTATCCAAGAAGCTTACCTAAAGATGGTCCTTTTAATTCACAAACTCATTCTATCGAGAGAAACTTTAGTGGAGGAGGATTGAATAAAAAAAAATAGAGCTTGTTAGTGCCTTATCGTCCCTAAAAGTTATTAGGGTACGGAGGAACCCGGGTAAGTTAATGGGGCTTGTACGTGATAGGCTACCGAAGGCATACATAGGAACGTAGCGTAGTTAGTGTTGGTTGGTCTTATACGAAGGTAGCTTAGGATACAGTTTACTTCTGCGATCAGGTTGATTGTATTGATTACGACGATATAGGAGAGAGATTCTGATTGCAATTTTATGCGTGAGTCTTTCTAAATACACACATCAAAAGTGTCTAGGGATCAACATATATTTCTGCAATAACTTTTCTCCTGATTGATATTAATTAAAATTTTCTTTAAGGATTCATCAAATAAAGTGTTTTCGTTTGTCACAGTAACGATAAACCAAGTCACCTTTGCATTAATAAAGAAATTTGCCATTTTCCTAATAAAAGGGATTTTTGACATTTGAACCACTAACATTAAAGTTCGAAAAAAAGACTGAAATAACAGTTTTCTTTAAAATTTTATTGGGTAACTTAAACAATTAATAATCCGTGTTTCTACCGCGAACACTAACAACACAAGAACATCGGTTTGGCATACTCAAAATGAGTTCATCCAAATCACGCTGTGGAATGGCCGCCCATGTTCGTTGCAACAACAAAAAAAGGTCTTCTTGCGACTGGATACCCTCCATATTCGGCAGAGCTCTTCTCTGTAGCATATCCCATGCATGCTCAATCGGGTTCAAGTCTGGCGACTGAGCAGGGCAGGGCAGGACATTGATGTTAGCTGCGGCGAGAGTCTGAGTCTGTCTTACAACTCTTGCGGTGTGCGGTCGTGCATTATCATGCATTAACTGAAATAAGGGACCGATTTGCACTTGTAGAGGAACGATGACGTCTGATACAATCGTCTCAGCATAAATTTGAGCGTTGAGGTTGCCTCTGATCCAAATCAACTCAGTTCTTCCGCCGATCCAAATACCCGCCCATACCATGATGGTTCCACCACTATAAGGATGGACTTCCTGGCAGGATTTTAATCGCTGTTGGCGTCCAGGGGTTCTCCAGTGTCGTATACGTCTTGTATCCGGTCTCATACCAAAACGAGACTCATCAGAAAAGCACACGAAACGCCATTGTTCTTCTGCCCAATTTCTGTGTTCAAGAGCCCATTGATATCGAATCCTACGATTGTGCATTGCTATAGGTGGTACCCGTAGCGGTCTTCGGGAATGAAGGTTCACTTCATGCAAGCGGTTTCTGACTGTTTGGTCGCTAATTAAGTTCCCTGAAGAGTGATGAAGCCTTTTTTTTTTTTTTTTTTTGGTGGGTGTAAAATCATCGAATAACCCCTCCCGCTCTTGGGCAGAGCGAAAGGGAGTGTTAGACTTCTACTGACTAAAAACCACCCATGTTCCTTCTTCGCCCTCTATGTCGAGGCCGCGATAACCGTTGGACTACCCGCGGCCCCGACAGGCGAGTGATGAAGCCTCACGGCTAACATCATGGCGGTTATTGTTGGAGCTCTTCGAGTTAAGATTTGAATGTATCGGTCTTGTCTCCGTGTGATGCAGCGATACCGTCCTCCATGGCGCTCAGCCACGGTACCAGTGCTTCGGTAACGTGTCCAAAGTCGACTGATAACACTCTGACTTGTATTCAGAGCTAAAGCCACAGTACGTTGCCGGGAACCAGCTTCTATCATTCCCACGGCTCTGAGCATTTCTTCCCTGCTTAAATGACGTCGCCGCTCCATAATAACGTTGGTTTTAATCAGTAGTAGGGAAACAGTAGCACTAATAATGTCTTCAATGCGTTGTATGTTTTTATAGGGAAAATATTGACAGCTGATTTTCATCTTTTACTCGAATTTGATTCACAGTTCCTGATTCAAATTATGAAATGCACCAAAAAGGATCCATATAAATTTATAAAATCATAAATTTATTACAAAGCCACATCTCAATCTCAAGAAATCCGCATAAAAATGCTTGATCCCTAGACACTTTTGATGTGTGTAGATTTTTTTTTCCTTGCCCATTTTTTGGGGTTGGAGCAATGGTGGCCCAGTGGTGGCCCCGACTTACGAACAGTGAGTCGTGGGTTCGAACCCAGCTAGGCGTATTAATTTGTGTAATTTATTTCATTACCACTGCCCTCAAGACGGTGAAGGAAAACATCGTGAGGAAACCGGCATGTCTTAGAACCAAAAAAATCGCATGACATCTACCAATCCGCACTGGGCCCTCGTGGTGGATTATAGCTCATCCCTCTCCTAGAGAGGAGGTCTTTGTCCCAGCAGTGGGAACGTTATAGGCTGATGATGATGATGATGATTTGGGGTTGCCGCAGTATGCCTTCATTTACCAAACTTCTCTATTACTTGTCATCTTAATAAAAGTTACCTCCTTTTTTTTTTTTTTTTTTTTTTTGGTGGGTGTAAAATCATCGAATAACCCCTCCCGCTCTTGGGCAGAGCGAAAGGGAGTGTCAGACTTCTACTGACTAAAAACCACCCATGTTCCTTCTTCGCCCTCTATGTCGAGGCCGCGATAACCAGAGGACTACCCGCGGCCCCGACAGGCGTCGGCCCTTTCGGGCCCCTCCCATGTTGCTGACATCTCTTTGAGGCGCGCGTGGAACACGAACGCGCCGTCGACACGGCCTGTTTTCGTCGTGAGACGGACGGACGGCGAGTTAGCCCATCACTCACCGTCCACAGGCCCGCGTCTACGGTGGCCGGAGGTCATCGCGGGACCCCCGACGCCCGGAGCGCCTCCCGCGGCGGCTGGGACGAGAGGTTCTCTCCCTCTCGCGTTCCGCCACCTCCTTCGCCAGCATCACTGCTTCGCAGAAGGAGGCGACGGCGTCCCATTCCTCCTCGCCCCGGACCATGGCTTGCACCAGGGCCGGGCGCGAGAGGTCGCCGCCGCCGATCGCCGCTACGAGAACACGGCGGGGCTCCGCCCAAGCGGGGCACACCTCCACTGTGTGCTCCACCGTGTCCTCCGGCCGATCCTCGCAATGGTGGCATCCGGGCGTTTCCTCCCGCCTGATTCGGTGCAGGTACCTCCCGAAACAACCGTGTCCGGTGAGGACCTGCGTCAGACGGAAGGTGAGGGCGCCGTGGCGCCTCTCAAGCCACTCCTCAAAGAGGGGACTTACCGCCACTATCGTGGCGTGCCCTGCACGGGGTTGCGACAGTCGCTGTCTCCATGCCGCCATGAGAAAAGTTACCTCCTTTGTTGCCATATCATTTTTTACACAGTATATCCATCCTTTCGTTGGTCTTCTTCTGCTATCCATCTACATTCTACATTCATACTCAACATTTTCCTCACTACATTTTCCTCACTACATTTTCTTCACTACATTTTCCTCACTACATTTTTCTCATCCCCTCTTATTATTATTTTTCTCTGTCTCGCCCTTGCTTATTATTATTTTTCTTATGATTATTTTATTTTTTCTTAATAGATGCCCATCAAAAATACGTCTTTTCATCTGTGTTACGGCTCTTTTGTTACATTACAAAGTTGCATTGTATTTATATTGTATCTGCATTGTTACTCCAATTAAGCTACTAGGATTGCAACTGAGTTCAAAACTACGCGTCCGATGCTAAGCCATTCGCAAAGTTTCGTAATAAATAAACATACTAATCGTGTTTCTTCGTCATTAAGCAGAACGGAATCTGGCTTAAAGCCAAAAAACTGCAGTATAAATAGGTTGTTTTGAGTTTTTAGGAAATAACGAAGACATTGCATGTCTATTTCTATCACAAAAATTGATTTTCTTAGGATTTGCATCCCTTTTTTGAGGGGGGGGGGGGTCGGAAATCATCAAATAAGTAACCCCTCCTGCTTTTGGGCAGAGCGAAAGGGAATGTCAGACTTCTACTGACTAAAAACAACCCATGTTCCTTCTTAGACCTCAGTCCCGACGGGTCGATTTATCTGCCTTACGCTAGTAAGGCCGCTGATGATTCGAAGCAGTTCAAAAATTTTGCAGCCACTGCTACTGGCTCTGTAGTGGCCTTATAGTCGTCCTGCGGACCACCCTTAGATCGCTGTTGTTGGCACGCTTCAATACGCTGACGTACAGGTTTGTGCGGTGTACAGAAGTTGTTAAGATGTTGATGATGTTAATGGTGTTTAGATAATTATGCTCAACATTTTACACGAGCAGCCTGTGAACCAGTAACATTTTGTATGCATACAGCGATCTACGTGTCCAGTAAAATAACGCACTCAGATACTGTACTGTTGGGACTACCGTGGCGATGTAGCGTCTCAAAGATGTTTGAGACAAAACATTTATTTGGTTTTGCAGCCATCAAAAGAACATTGGATCAGAATTGACAGGATGACAGGGATTTGAGTTACACATCTCCTGAAAAGAATCTTCTAGAAGGTATTCTCACATTTTGTTTCTCCCTTCTTCGTGTTAAGAGATCACGTAAAACGTATGCTACGTTCAGCATTCTGACGTAACCCAAGCATCAACAATAAATATCCATCGTATCTTTTTTGTTGACAGCTGACTGGCATGCACTCGGAGCAAAGGCATGGCATGATATCAGTATTCAGCTCCCGTAGTTAGGGAGGGGACACGTCCCGTAGCATTTCATTATTGCTTCCCTACTGGGTTCAGTCGAGACCTATCATGCGATATTTCGGGAGTTTTCTTCCGAAATATGTTGCACTTTTTGTGTTTTGTTTGTCATTTGGTTGGCACGCTGCGTGAATATGTTGTGAGTTGCGTATATTATGCTACTCCTGTTCAAACATTGATATGACATAAAATAATATTGTTTGTTTTACACATTTATTCCCTGAAAAAGTTACCCAAAAATTAAATGTACTGTTTTTTTTTACAGTAATGGGTGCGATGAAAATATTGCAATATTCCAGGCAACAGATAATTAAAATTATCAGTTCGGAAAATGTATCATAATGAAAGTAGCGTGTAATTAGTATCCTACCTACTGGTTTTTGTGGTATTCATTTGAACAGTTTCCGATAATGTTTTATTAATATTGCTACTATAACAGTTACTGCTAAAGATAATTAGCGATCCTTTAAAAACTGTCATAATTCATTTGTTTAATTAAATGAACTCTGACGAATTTCCACTTGTTCGATGTGTGGTGCGATTCAAGGTGGTACGAAATCGTAGAACTAGTGGGATCAAAAAGTCCCATTAGTTTTACTAGTTCTCCTTCAGACCGATGCCTGAAAGGAAGACAGGGGGGGCCAGTAAAACTAGTTTAGTTCAACTATTTTTTCATCGATACGCCGAAAAATTTGACGGTCCAAATTCAAGGTCTAATTTTCCACAACACATTTCTCTAGCGAGATTAACTGATAGCTACCCGAACCCTTCTCAAGACAAAGGATTTAAAACGTTGTCCTGTCTTCAAAAGAATGGATCCACGCTTAGCAGCCGGGTCCCTATTATTCGTTGCACGTTTTCTGTTTTATTGGAATTAAGTAATACGGAACCCTTTACTTCCACCAACGTTTTGGTGGCATTACTGAGGATTACTTTCCGAAGGGTGTGACTCAACCGGAACAATGTAGAATAGGCACATTTTACGTATTTATGGACCCCTAATCCTTATAACGTTGTGTTTGAAATTATATTTTGTTCATTGTGGGAATAAATCTCAATTTGCGTGGGTTTATTGGGTCGGATTGTAATGTATTATTATATTTTATTCATATCCTTGAATTTTAAAGGTCAAAGTGATTATATGTGTAACTTTATGCGACTCGTATATCATCCATTCACACATACACATATGAACCCTTAAATAAGTCCTAACATTTTTCATCATCATCTGCCTAGCCTTTTCCCAATTATGTTATTTCTAGCTGTTGCCAGCGGCTTCACCCAATACAACTCGAAAATTATCTCACGGGAAGATAAAATCGGGATAAAAACTATCCTATGTGTAACCAAACTAAAACTAAACTAAACTATCTAAATCCGTTCTGTAGTTTTTGTGTGAAGAAGTAGCAAACATACACACTCACAAACTTTCGCCTTTATAATATAAGTGTGATTATTTATTATTATTAGGAAAAGGTTTGGTTGGGATCTGGATAGCCAGAGGCAGCTGAATACCAGTATTTTAGATGGAGCTAATAATCTGACCTCCACAGCACAGTAAGTACTGGGTAATTCGATACCCCGTGGTAAGGCTAGTTGCCAGACTTTCGATTTTCTGACTACCTGTAACGACGGTGGTGGACTTTCTCAGACGTAACCGCGAAGTCTAGATCTGTGCCCGCATGGTGTCAATAAGATGGTATTGTTTAAACATATTCGGTAACGGTTATTGACTTAAACATAACTATGTACTATATGGTATACCTGTGCATGGTATGTGAAACCCGAACATCGATCAAACTAAACTATTTACATCACCACCTGAACATTAGAAACACATTCAGGTTATGTGTTGTTCAGTTAACGGGCTGATTAATTATTATGACCAGTCAGTATTGCAAGTGGTGATTGTATTATTCAATGGCTTAGATTAGATTTGAGGTAGTTAATTACTACACGTTAATACTAAATATTTCAGACTAAGTGGAGCTAACACAAATACATGTTTAATTATCAGATTATGTAGCATGTAACATGGTTAAGTCAATATAAATGGGAAGGATTAATGTAGGTAATCCATGATGATATAACCAGCCGTATCGAGAGGACGACTTCGACTCAGTTACCCAGAAGCAGAAAAGCCGTAGAAGTTTTCACAACGACGCTTCGAGAGCAAGATGCGAAGTCTGGTGGGATTTGTTCAAATCCCTTGATGGCTTCATCGAGTCATATGCGATGCTTCCTGGTCAAGTGTTGCCCTGGCCAACTTGGAGATCTTTAAATAGACTTGAAGCCCAAGTCGACCGGAGCAAAGACAACTTTCACGGACAACTCAGTTCTTAAGTAGGATAAGGTGTCTCGTCATTGCCCGTGCCATCTTCCATTTTGTGCCGCATGCCTTGACACTTGTGCAACTAAGCCTGCGCTATAAAATACTTATAAGAGAGATAAACCAGAAAACAGATAAGTTAGGCATTTTAGTCGATAATACATCATGGCTTCTGTGCAACTTAGTAAATTGAGGTAGAGTTCGATGCTGCATTATAATTAGGCTGGTTGAATGCTACAGCTATACCTAAACGTTCACAAAAGCTGCTGTACCATATTGGTCACACCAAGAACAGTGTCGATAACGATGTAAACAAAATAAATTATTTACCGATACGTACCTAAATAATTTACAGGCTTTCATACTCACGTGTGGAAGTTCAGTAAGAGGCGGAAAAACAATGAATGTAAATTGTACGAAGAGCAACAGTTTCACTACCACTACTTTCAACCTAGTACAGTTGATAAAAGAGATAAGAAGACAGAGTATAAAATAAAAAATAACTGGGATCTTGCAATAACTTTTAATCAGTGTTGAGCATGTACTGAATATACAAGTTTTCACCTCAGACTTAGATAGCTGTTAAGTTTTTGTGTTTTGAGGTTAAAAAGTTTTAGCTTACGCTATAACATTTTTTTTAACAACTTTCTTCTGCATACTGCTTTTTGGCCCTGGTGTCCTTGGCCCAACTTTAGCCACCATTTCAGATTTTTTTTGTTCAACGGCTATCTCGGCGTCTAGCTAGAAGTCCTGGCAGAAGTAGAACTCTGCGTGGTGGAAATGTGTATTTTTGTCCTGCATACCTAAAGCTTTTACCAACTGTACAAGTAGATACAAAACATAAGTGTAAGGGGGGTGCGTCGTAGTAATAAAATTGGTCGTACAGTCTCACTCGTAAACTATTGTGCGTTTTTATGATTCATCTCTATGTTTGCTGAAGCCCTCACTTGGGAAGATGGTACGCTCGCGTGCTAAAGGCATATATCGTAAAACTTCTATTGTTTTTAAATTACCAAGCGAAAGTACCTACAGCTTTTTCATAAGCGCTGTCGTGTACGCCTGTAAAAGTTGGAAATAAAACGCTCTATACTTAAAAGCTGTGGTGATGCATTAGGATAATAAATTAGTGTTTTACTTTTGTATTATATTCTTACAAATAAATCTGAGAGAGACCTTTTAATAAATAAACCTGTTCGCTACAGATATACATTATAAAATGATGGTAATTACAAACTTCTCTTCAGATTTCAGAACTGAATTTTCCAGCAAGTATCATTGAGAACTAACTATGAGAAGCTAAATGATATACTACAGTAATCAACATGTTTATTACCATGGGGTTCCCTAAGCAAAAATAGCGCTTTGGACTTAGAATTGCGGTCATCAGTCTTTCGCAAACACCAGTGTGCGTGACTATCCAGCGAGTGCGAAATTTGTGCAGTGCCGTCTAAGTAAATTTGGTCATCTCACCCAATCTGTGTTTACGAGGGGGCAGACTGCGTGAGCCATCGAGATTTGAGGGCCAGTCGCCCAGCCCTAACGATGAATCATTGTCGCGAAGACGTCTTTTATTTAATTTTCCCTCTGTTTTACGTGTATTTTTCTTAGTCACCCTTAGCTATGTGTCTTTCGATTGGAAATGGTGAAAACTATTGTGTGTGGTCACGTTTCTGTTTTGTTTGTTATATTTAAGTTATCAACCGAGCAAATACAGTCCACGACGAATATGTGTAACCCACTAGATACATACAAACCTATAGATATGTCTGATGCATTGCTCTATGGCTGATTTCCGCGACTCCAGATCATAAGCGTATATTTTGTTTACAAATGGGCAAAGTATTCCTTAAGGGATTCGATCAACTCCAGCTCCTTAACAGAGCCCAGCAACGCATCTTTGCCACTCAACTGTTGGATGCTTAAATAAATAAATATTCTAGATTGATCAATTCGAAAGTAACAACTACGAAAAAGATACGCTATATTCAGGTAACTTTAGGGTTTTTCCTTTTGTTTAGACTTTGGATTTTTATAGAGGTGATTTTATGATCTTATCTTTTTCATTATCATGTATTATTTAGATGACTAATAAGAAAATCAGTGTCGTACATTTAAAAATAAATTTATCATAAAACATACTTTCTGCCATTATTAAATTGTATTTAAACTTAATACGCGAACACATCTAAAACAAAAGCTCCACAAATTATCCTCCATGTTTGTCACTTAAATTGGAAGCTCTCTTAATCCCTTAGGGGGTGTAGGCTTAAGATAAACGCACGTTACGTACCCTCGGGGTATGTGTCGATGTTTCGCGGAACCCTAAGACAGTATCGGCAGCCATATTTCTCTTAGGCCGTCAACACACGATCGTGTAGGTTCGGAGCGGAAATCTGCCAGCCACAGCCGTTTCAGCGATCGATACTAGGCTTTATTTAGCGTGATAGTTTATAGTAAAGGGTAATGTAGAACGTCTATGAGATCGGGAACGAAAGGTTCTTCAATGGTGTGTATCTAAAACTATTGAGCTTTTTAGAGTCCGGGTTTTTTGACTATATTATTCTTTTTCATTAAAATATGTTATTTGTTTTGTAGTTTTAAGATCTACTTTTACCTACAAAGAAGGTACATTATGCGATTTTGCGAGACTTTCACATTTTTTTATTATTTTTTTTGCTTTGTGTAAGACGGTATAAAAACGTAGTATAAGCTTAGGGAAAACACACAAAACACCGTTGCATTTCATAACTATTGTCTATTTTTAAGACATCCTAAAACAGTTTTCACAGATTTTTTTTGCCATCGTTCATCTTCGGCACCAAATAACAATTGATGTTTATGTATTTATTTGAATTTTCCTCAAGAGTAGCTCTTACAACAATATTTCGTTTTTTATGTGGAGGCCGTCGACATTTTGCGATGATTTCTGATGTGTCAGACATAGGGGAAGCTGTTGATTTCCACTTATCGGGAGTGGCAGTATTCAGAAAGATAATAAAATGTAGTTCTTACGAGTATGTTTTCTTATAGCTCCACCATAGTTTGAGTAAACTAGTTTTGTCGAGTAAAAATTAAATAGCGCTTGGTAAATGAAGATTCATCTGTCAGATTTTCACCCTCACAATGAAAACACTAATGAGCACGATTTTCAAGTAAAATAACGTTTTCTACTTTGTGATAAGACCTATTTCTGAATAGTGTGGATTCCGAAATACTATATTCAAGAAAAGGTAACGTAAAACGTTAATCAATACAATAGGAGAAAATCACTTTTAAAAGTGGCGTCGTGTTAACATACAAATATGAATGCTCGTGACTGTAGGTACTCAACGTAATCTTTATTGAATTTCACATTATTAATTAAGCTAGTAGGATGGCAAAAACAGCATAATTATTAGGTATACAAACAAGTCATAAACTAAACATAACATACCATCCGTTAAAGTATCAAGACTATTCATAGAACAACCTTATTTCTATTCAAAAGGCGTCACCTTGACCGATATCCTCTCTTCACCTTTCGACGTTTCGGTGAACAAAACAAAAGGCGAAGTTGAATAAACAAATCAACGACAAAAAAACTAAACCGAATACAAAATTAAATGGCTAAAGTAAATAACATAAAATGGGACATTTGCATTTATGTTAATTTCAGGAAAATTTGTAACAACGCTCATATAATGCCAGCCCACGGGAACGCCCAAATACAAGTTTCGCGTACGACTCAGCCCGATGGAAAAATTAAATCCACGTTGTAATTCCACGCTCGAATGAATGGACAATTTGTTTATTATTTTACGGGGAATATTGCTTTCTTTGTAATTGGCAACACAAAGCTGGGGATTTAATAACATTGTTGCTTTTCTGATTTTTGCAATGTTGTCAAAACCAAATATATGTATTTTTTTAAACTGTTATACGAACGCCCGACGCATCCTGAAGAATGTCCAATTTAAGTGGTAGTGGACTCGCAGAACGGTCGATGGGCCCGAAAAGTTCTGGAGTGGCAACCTCGAACTGAAAGAAGCTAGGTAGACCGATGACCAGGGTGTCTAAAATGGCCGCTTTAGCAGAATCGTAATATGAATCATGTTAAAAATTTAAAATTCATAAAATGGACTATTTATAGTTACAGACATTAAGTCCATTTTAAGAATTTGAAATTTTAACGTGATACATACTAAGATTCTGCGTGGATTCTGATAAAGCGGCCATTTTAGACACGCTTATAAAGGCCGCGGATTCACTGAATGCGAACAGTCAGGATTCATCAATGTGCCGACAGTTGGGGGTGGCCTATGTCCAGCAGTGGATGTATTTCGGCTGAAATTATGATGATAATACGTACCTGTATTGAAAGATTATAATGCTATATCGAAATGAAATAAATATTTTACCGTTTTTGACTGAGCAAATTCTGAGTAAAACTTGAATTCACATTGTTTTCATAGCACAGTTCACACTATAGAATGTTCCAGTAATTAAATGGTGAAGGAAATTACTATAAGAAACCATACTACTACCAAATACATGTGGGGTTTCAAATCACGCAGATGTATAAAACATACAGGGTGTGAAACAGCCCTCCGCAAACTGACGTACATGAATCTCTAGTATGGCCTCGTGTTAACATACAAATGATGATGATGCTGGATATTCCAGTTTAGAATATAGCAATTTCATTGTACTTTACGTGTACAAGAAATCTGGGTTTTACGAAAGAATATTTGTTCTAAATTCGTGTGATTCCCATAACGTTTCTAAAATATTTTCGTGTACCGGTCATTTAAGTTTGGTATACTGAATCACACATCAGTCGACTGGAGGTTGTCCCTTACACCCTATATAGTAGATATGTAGGCGAGATAGCTCTGATAGTACTCTTGGTGTTATTCTGCACGTAAGGCTTTTCCAAGTCGGGCCGCGGGTAGTCCAACGGTTATCGCGGCCTCGACATAGAGGGCGAAGAAGGAACATGGGTGGTTTTTAGTCAGTAGAAGTCTGACACTCCCTTTCGCTCTGCCCAAGAGCGGGAAGGGTTATTCGATGATTTTACACCCACAAAAAAAAAAAAAAAAAAAGGCTTTTCCAAGTCCCTCTTAAAACCTTTCAGGACGTAAACTGACATTAATTAGTTTAAAACAAACTTGTTGCTTTTTACGATGTTAAATAAAACAGCAGCAAAATAACTAAAAACTTTTTTTTTTTTTTTTTTTTTTCTTTTGTTGTCTTGTGTCTTTACTTAAAAAAAAAACTATTTCAATTCAACAATATCTATTGCTACTTAGCCATATACATACCGTACAGTGGTTGTTACCGTTGATATGTCAAAATGGGAGCTTTTACGATTTGTAGGGCTTCGTGTTTTTTTAATTGATATTCGTCATGGTAATTGTGTGTGGTTCCTTTTATAGAGAGGAGGCCTGAGTCATTGCAGTGGGAACATTATAGGCTGATGGTGATGATGATGATTCGTTATAGAATGTCGCTTGGTCCGAACCAGGATTAATAGATGGAGTTACCACTGGAGGTTGCAGATACTAGAGACTGAGACATCATCATTCTCCTGGCCTAACCCAAATTCATTTGGGGTCGGTGCTTGTCTTCTTCTCCCATACTTCTCTGTTTCTCGTCAACTCATGAGACACCTACTTTCTTGCCATATCATCCTTCACACGGTCTATCTATCGTTTCTTTGGTCTTCCTCTACTCTTATACCCATCCATATACATAATCAAAACCTTTCTCACGACATTTTTCTCATTCCTCATACCACGACAACCGATTTCTACACAACTTTCAGTCACCGACGCCATTTTCGGACTTACAGACACAGCGACATCAGGGTGAAAAGATTAGACACTCAAATTCTGCTTTGCCAAGTGCTATCCAGAACACCAGAGCGTTTCGAAATTTAGTGCAATTTGGTGCCGTTCGGGAACGTTGCTTTGGTTGGGTGTGTTTTTCCATATTGACATAATCATCATCTGCCTAGACTTTTGCTTACTAAGTTGGGGTCGGCTTACAGTCTAACTGCGATGCAGCTGAATACCAGACTTTTACGAAAAAGAAGAGAATCTTCTTTTTCTTGGTTTGATCTTCTTTTAAATAAAACTTGTTCATAAACGATTCCAAAACTAATAGATAAAAGTACAAGTAGATTATGTTTCATGCCGCTTTTCACTCCCCAAAGACTGACTCCGGTGCATTTTCAGCTAATTCACTATTTTCAGCGCTGCAGCGCTTTGTGGCCGTAATGCATTATCAAAAACACTTTGTAAGTAACTTTAATGAGCAATTTTAGCTGAAAACTGGGAACGTTAAACAATTAGCTCTAATTAATTGAATTTACAATTAAGTTTTAATTAATGGAATTTACAATTGGCAAACGTTTACGTGCGTAATGTACCTTAGGTTAGATTCCACGGTACGGTGAGTTGTAATTACTTTACTGTTGCGATTGTTTCGTTGGTTCCTGCGTTTTTAACATAGCGATTTTTGAAGCCTATTGTTTTTAAAATTTTATTTTATTGTGTTTGGTTCGCTTACATCTAACAATACAAAAATGTATAGTGAGGCAGTTAACGACAAGTCATTTACAAGCCACTACAGTTGGCAGTAAAAATACATATAAAGTGCATAGACGATTAATTGATGACACACAATTATCTCTACTGAAAGATTCCTTGCACTGATTGACTTTTTTTTCCTAGTCGACTTTTGCTAAACTATAGCATTTGAACATAGATCAAGAGTCTTCTATTTAGATAGATACTTGTTTGAAATGCTTTATTAAATTGATAATGGAATCAACCTCAAAAGCCTAAATTAAGATGAATAGCGTCTATTGTATTGAATAGTTTCAATATTAATCAAAATCAAACATACTATAAAACACAATTTGTCGCGACTGCAACTGACGTTAGCCGCAAGGGTTTAACCAACCCTGTGACTGCCACCGTCCTTCATAATTAATCGGGAAACGGGTTGCGCGGTCACAAACGGGAAACACGGTTCGAGCGGCATTTTGTCCGGTGACCGAACATCGTTCTCTGTTATTTCAATGGGAGATTGAGGCCTTTTGTGTTTTTTGAGAGTCCAATTTAACCTGTGGCTATTGAATGGGTTAAAACTCCTATTACGGCAGTGGAGTGAAAGCGCTGGCCTTTTCACACGCAGCCGATAGACGGACTGGACTGGCGGCCTTCACAAAAAGTAGACACGTTTTGAGGTAGATTCACTTTGGTCAGATTGGTGGTCAAATGAACAAAACTAGTGAATGTGTGTCCAATCGCTGTTTTTGTCCAAACGTTTCATGAATATATTGGATTTCAATACATCGATCAGTTACCTCAACGAAGCTTTTACGATTTAAGAAGATGTAGTTCATCATCGAGAATAAAAATAAAAAAGCCTTTTATTTCATGCGTTGAAATAAAAGTAATACAAACTCTTTGAAATACAATTGATTTACAAAAGCTGTTACATACATTTTTAGTTTATTTCTTTTTCATATTGTGTTAACATTTTCAATACATTTTTACTCTTTCAATTTCATTAATAGTATATTATGCCACTAGTGAATAAAGGACGGATTTAAAGCGAGGGCCGTAGATGAATCACGAGTAAGTGAAGGATTCAACTGTTAGAATCCTGAACGACGCGAGTGATTCATGGCCCTCGATATAAATTCGTACTTTATTCAGGAGTTGCACACTATACTTTATACCATGACTACGAGAAAAGACATAATTTAAGCGATAATAGAAATTTAATCAAGAATTAAGAATTGTTACATTAATTGAAATGGACATTAAAATTAGAGCAATGACTGAAATTAAGCGTAATTTTCTTATTATTCCCTTTATTTATTTTGTTACAAACTTATTATTATTATTAGGGTGGTCAACTTGTGAAACAATATTTATTAATCTAATGCCAAACTCCTTGTCACAAATATCGACCAATCAAATCTCGAGAATTTATTTGCACCAAAGAGTTTTGAATTTCGATTCTTAGCGCAAGGCGTTTGTGTAAGCATTGAAATAGAGACCGGATATATTTTTGTGTTCCAAATTCAAACACCAAAATAGTGAATAAAAACAAAACAGTGAATAAAAGGCCTTTTTATCCACTGTTTTGCGTGAATAAAATAAGCTTTTTAGAGTAGGTATGGTATAAAAGATATATTATATTAAATTTCAATTAAAAAAAATAAACAAACACTTGATTTCAATATGAAAAAAAAAATACACTTTATAGTACACCAAAAAAAAGTGTTAATTAGTTTTACATCAGAATAGTCTCAGTCAAAAAAATCAAATCAAATCAAAACTCATTTATTCAAACTAGGCTGATAATCAGCACTTTTCGAACGTCAAAATTTACTTTACTTTACTTATTTACAAGAGACAGTCCCCCAAAACGCCCCCCCTTCGACACTTCCTAGTGTTTTTGCTGGAAAGAAGAAGTGGCGGAACAAACTCCCCAGCACACATCTGTCTGTTAGGTTGGTTAGAAGAACCAGACTCGATACAATAGTAAGGCAAGTATAAAAAAGTATATTATAATAATAAAAAAAAAGACATAACATATCAGTAAACTAATCTTGGAGAAAGAACATAAATAAATAACAAACATTGTCTTGTGTTCAACTCAGCGACCAACTGTTCTTATCATTTAAGTAGTCGTTAATGGAATAGTACGCTTTTAAACAAAGATTAGATTTTACTTTGGCTTTAAACGCATTAAATGGCAAGTCTAGAAAAGAAGATGGCAGTTTGTTATAAAATGTTATACCAAGCCCGACGAATGAATTATGAACTTTGTGAAGCCGGTGAAAAGGAGCGCGTAGTTTATGCTTATTTCTAGTGTTAAAGTTGTGAATATCACTGTTTTTAGTGTACAGGTGGATATTTTGTTTAATATATAAAATGTTGGCAAAGATGAACTGAGAAGCAACAGTGAGGATACCAATCTCCTTAAAAAAATCTCTAAGAGAAACTCGGGCACCCAGCTGATAAATTGCACGAACCGCTCGCTTCTGCAGAACAAATATATTTTGAATATCAGCAGCTTTGCCCCACAGCAGAATACCGTATGACATAACGCTGTGAAAATAACTGAAGTAGACTAACCGTGCTGTATCAACGTCAGTGAATTGTCTTACTTTTCTGACGGCGTATGCGGCTGAACTTAGCCTTCCCGCTAGGCTTGATATATGTAAACCCCATTGTAATTTTGGATCTACTGTTATGCCCAGAAATACAGCAGAGTCGGCAGTTTCCAGCTCCTGATTGGCGAGGATAATATTGGGACCTAGATTTCTAACATTGGGTAAAGTAGCAGTAGCAGTCATGGAGATGGCAAAAGCCTGCCCCCCTACCCCCTACTACCAAGACCTTGGAAAACACAACTGGCGAAATGTGGATGTACTATTTATTAGGTACACTTCTACCTATTTACAGGCGTGAAATAAATACAATAAATAAAAAAGAAAGTCGTCTTAGTTACACCATTTGTAAATCAAGAACGAATGAACCGATTTGCCTGAAAATTGGTGGGGAGGTAGCTTATAGAACCAGGAGACGGACGCACAGACGGACGGACTACATAGGATATATTGTTTTTGGGTAGGTAGTTAGGTAGTAGGTAGGTAGGTAGGTGCAGGTAGGTGTAGGTAGGTAGGTAGTAGGTAGCTAGTAAATAAATAAATTAACAAGTTTAATTTTCTCCCATACCTACTTGGAATAGAACGAAACTTTGCCTGAATTTAGTTTCGCTCACAACTAAAACGCAACACCACAGATACTCAAGTTTCGATAAATATTTGTCGAACGTGACTATCCGCTGCACTTCAGGATTATTTTGCAAACAAAAAAACAGAACTGCAAGCGCATGTATCGTATTGTAAATGACACGGTTTTGGAGGTTCTCTAATTTCGTTTTGGGTCAAACATAATTGGGACGCTTTGTTATTTCTGTATTTTAATTGTTGTTGTTAACATTTTAATTATATTATTGAAATGTTTATGTGTAAATGTATTCCTTTAGTGTTCCAATTTAAAATCGGTATTTGAATTGCGTTTAATTGAATTCAGTCAGCAAATAAGGAAGATCTTTTGTTCAGATCCGATTACAAAAAAAATCATACCTCTAGGTATAAAATATAATTATTTTGAAAAAACCCTGAGTGCAAATGGTCGCTTGCTGGGTGGTGATGTCATTAAAAAAAACAATATCGAACATACGAGTATATTTACTTATGCCGAAGATTTCACATTTTATAAGTTTGTTAGAATTTAAATTCTAATGTCCTTCCCAAAATTGGTACCACCACGTGGTACCAATTTTGGTCAATCATTTATTATGGTACAAAAATAAGCATTTTAATATTAAATAATAATTATACTTTCATGAATATTTTAAGTTTCTTATCTTTTATACGACTGCGGCGAAGCCCAAAAGGAGGGTTATGTGTTTGGCGTGTATGTATGTATGTCCGTTTCTTTGATCCCTCATAACTCCTAAACGGATGAAGGGATTTGAATAAAATATACGTCGTTAGATTCGTCTTGATGGCGCGAGTGTCACTGGTTACAATAAAATTTAAAAATAAAAGAAATTTGCCGATTTTGAGGGCCATAAAGCGTATTTCAAAAAATAAAAAAAAAACCGTTACCATCGAGTAGGGTATTAAATTAAAGGCTTTAAAAAGGAAATTACAAAAATATACACACATCAAAAGTGTCTAGGGATCAACATATATTTTTGCAATAACTTTTCTCCTGATTGATATTAATTAAAATTTTCTTTATGGATTCATCAAATAAAGTGTTTTCGTTTGTCACAGTAACGATAAACCAAGTCACCTTTGCATTAATAAAGAAATTTGCCATTTTCCTAATAAAGGGATTTTTGACATTTGAACCACTAACATTAAAGTTCGAAAAAAAGACTGAAATGACAGTTTTCTTTAAAATTTTATTGGGTAACTTAAACAATTAATAATCCGTGTTTCTACCGCGAACACTAACAACACAAGAACATCGGTTTGGCATACTCAAAATGAGTTCATCCAAATCACGCTGTGGAATGGCCGCCCATGTTCGTTGCAACAACAAAAAAAGGTCTTCTTGCGACTGGATACCCTCCATATTCGGCAGAGCTCTTCTCTGTAGCATATCCCATGCATGCTCAATCGGGTTCAAGTCTGGCGACTGAGCAGGCCAGGGCAGGACATTGATGTTAGCTGCGGCGAGAGTCTGTCTGACAACTCTTGCGGTGTGCGGTCGTGCATTATCATGCATTAACTGAAATAAGGGACCGATTTGCACTTGTAGAGGAACGATGACGTCTGATACAATCGTCTCAGCATAAATTTGAGCGCCGAGGTTGCCTCTGATCCAAATCAACTCAGTTCTTCCGCCGATCCAAATACCCGCCCATACATGATGGTTCCACCACTATAAGGATGGACTTCCTGGCAGGATTTTAATCGCTGTTGGCGTCCAGGGGTTCTCCAGTGTCGTATACGTCTTGTATCCGGTCTCATACCAAAACGAGACTCATCAGAAAAGCACACGAAACGCCATTGTTCTTCTGCCCAATTTCTGTGTTCAAGAGCCCATTGATATCGAATCCTACGATTGTGCATTGCTATAGGTGGTACCCGTAGCGGTCTTCGGGAATGAAGGTTCACTTCATGCAAGCGGTTTCTGACTGTTTGGTCGCTAATTAAGTTCCCTGAAGAGTGATGAAGCCTCACGGCTAACATCATGGCGGTTATTGTTGGAGCTCTTCGAGTTAAGATTTGAATGTATCGGTCTTGTCTCCGTGTGGTGCAGCGATACCGTCCTCCATGGCGCTCAGCCACGGTACCAGTGCTTCGGTAACGTGTCCAAAGTCGACTGATAACACTCTGACTTGTATTCAGAGCTAAAGCCACAGTACGTTGCCGGGAACCAGCTTCTATCATTCCCACGGCTCTGAGCATTTCTTCCCTGCTTAAATGACGTCGCCGCTCCATAATAACGTTGGTTTTAATCAGTAGTAGGGAAACAGTAGCACTAATAATGTCTTCAATGCGTTGTATGTTTTTATAGGGAAAATATTGACAGCTGATTTTCATCTTTTACTCGAATTTGATTCACAGTTCCTGATTCAAATTATGCAATGCACCAAAAAGGATCCATATAAATTTATAAAATCATAAATTTATTACAAAGCCACATCTCAATCTCAAGAAATCCGCATAAAAATGCTTGATCCCTAGACACTTTTGATGTGTGTATATAACACTTTGTTAAAAATAAATTCAAAGTCACAAATTATTAGATTTATAAGATTAGCATAGGAGCAGCGGTGGCCCAGTGGTGGCCGACTTACGAACAGTAGGTTGTGGGTTCGAACCCAGGCAGGCGCATTACTTTGTATAATTTATTTCATGTCCGCTGCTCTCAAAACGGAGAAGGAAAACATCATGAGGAAACCGGCATGTCTTAGAACCAAAAAATTCGAAGACATGTGACATCTGCCAACGCGCACTGGGCCCGCGTGGTGGATGATAGCCCTCCTCCTAGAGAGGAGGCCTGAGTCCCTGCAGTGGGAACATTATGGGTTGATGATGATGATGATAGGATAAGTAGACTTCCCCGCGAAAGAGGCTTGTCTTCCTTAAATTCATAGCCTCTTTTTTTCAACACAAAGCAGGCTCTGATTACACTATACTAATCAAACGAAATTGGCCTCATGCTATTTCTATTAATATTTGTTTGAATATTAACTGACTTGGTATTACATGGATCTCACTACTTTTTACTTCACTTTCAATACATAATAAGTTGATAATATACAAGCATATTCTGATGCCAATTTGGACGTATGGTATCCAACTTTGGGGCTGTACTAAACCAACCAACGTCAAAATAATTCAACAATTCCAAAATAAAGTACTCAGGGCTGCAGTGAATGCACCCTGGTGCATAAGAAACGATGACCTCCACCGTGACCTTGACATGGAAGTCGTCACCTCCATCATTCAAATATTTGCTGAAGCCCACGAACACAGAAGAAAGAAAGAAGAAAGAAAGAAAACAAATTTATTTGGCACATGCCACAAGCGCACACACAAAGTTAATAATAATAATAATAAAAAGACTCCATCGACACGTGAATGTTGAGGCAATTCAGCTGCTAGACAATACAGACACAGTGCGTTGACTTAACAGCCCTAAACCATTTGAATTAGTGTAGTATAAGTGCAAAGTGAGTGAATAATAGTAACAATGTTGTGCTATTTATATAACACATGAACATGGTGTTTTTATAATTATATCAGACTCTAAGAAAGTGCTAAGGACTTGTGTATATGTGCATAATTATGGACACTATTCTTAGTTTTAACATAATCTATAATGTAACATAATAAGTCAGATTTAAATTACTTATTAGTCTTTTTAGGCTAGATTGTAATTACCTAGTTATTAAGAACTTCGTTCTTATAATTATAAAAAAAAAACTACTTTTTACGGTAAAAGAACTCAGTTGCGCGGCTTGGCTTTTTTTACAAGCTTTGTTTTTATTTGTTTGAACTTGCATGCATAACAGTCAATATCATAAATTCATACACCAAAAGCCCTGTGCATAAAAAGTGTAAAACAAAAGTATCGAACATTTTATGTTCCGCCGGGAGGATATTTCATTGATCTTTTATTGCGTTTATACTGGGGGGATAAGGGGGATAAAATCACAACTTCGGAGAAGAAATGAACTGAGAGGAGAAAGGGTTGGTTGCGACACGACTTGAATAGACAATGCTCATTCGGAATGTTGATTTGTTAAATCGCTACGCGCATACCAATGAATTTGGCTGGCTGCAAATTAAATTGTTCTGTAAAAACGAACATGAATTTTGTGAATAAGTTAATAATGCATTTCTTTGGTTAAAACTCTATTGATTTTTTCTTATTGTACAACATTTACATTTTCTTAATAATAATCACATTTTTCGATAAAAGGGGTAAACGGGAAACGGGTCATAGACGCAATTTAATTAAAGTTATAACCTAAAAAACTAGTATTTACAAAAACGGCTGGGAAATTTTTGAACTTTGAACCTTAATATCTCCGTAACTAGGACCCCCAGCTTATGGTCCCAGGTTGTGAAGAACAAATGCACTTCGGCTTCGTTATGGGTAGTTTTAAACCGTATACAGGGTGTAAATTAACCCTTCATGCAGCCGTCAACCAAGCATTCTGTACATCAAACTAAGTACCCCTACGAAAAAATTTTTTGGGTCCAATAATCACATTTTACGGTAAAATTCAATGCAGCACTCTTAAAACATTGTGTTAGTGGTACAACATGTTTTGAATAGTAAACGGGTCATGACGCTAATTTAAGTAAAGTTATAACCTGAAAAACTAGTATTTACAAAAACAGCTGTGAGAACTTTGACTAACTAGGGGGTTACCAGGTGTGATATAGAACAAAAAAAAATCAGTGTTGGGGAGAATAAGTGCCCTTCGTTTGCGTTAAGGGTAGTTTTACACCCTTTATATGACGTGTCTGTGTGATTGGGTATAAGAGTCACAAAAAGGAATACGAGTAAACACGATGATGAGTAGTAGTTTGGAGTTTCTATCTTAACGGGTCGTGCGGATAGCAGATTGCAACTAAAACTATTAGTTGCATTGCTTCGACACGCTTAGCGGATACTAACTAATTTAGCGACAAACTCATGTGATATAAACTAAAACTAAACTAACGCGCGTTTCTAATTATGACGTTGATTTATTATTGTTTGTGAACTCTTGTTTGTAGCAGTGTGTCCTATTCTGGTGGGTAAACCAATGTGACACTGACGTGGAACGTGTTTTATCTAGACCAGTTGAATATTTTAAAGGAAAAACCTGTTTGATTCATAATATATATTAAATAACGAACACCACATTACGCTCCAGTATTCAATTTGCTGACGTAGCTTATAAAAGCTGCCAAGCTCATTATAGTGCTGGGCAGGCCATGTCTGCCGGGTATAACTGTGGGTCCGCATAATACAAATTAAACTGCAGCCCTGAAAAAGCTAGACGGCGGCGTGGCAGACCGAGAAGATGGTGGGGTGCGTTGGATGGGTTTTTCGTTAATAGGGATGTTAACTGACTTAAAAAAATATGATTCTAATTAGTCCGTCTGTTAGATTATCGAAAAATATTGGAGACGTATTTTTTTGTTTTATCAAATCAATAAAAATTGACGAAGATAAAACGCGTCAAAGATTTGAGTGGGGTTGGGGGGTTGTAACGTCACTGAACGCTGAAGAATGTCATACTAATGTCGCAGAAATGACGTCACACGAGTTTTCAAAGCACTGTATCATCTTCATTGTTTGTTTACACGAAAAAAAAAAGAAATACGTGTCCAATATTTTTTGGAAATCTATCTGACGGATTAATTAGATTTTTTTTGTTAACTACCCTATTGACGAGAAGAAAAAAATTTGTAATAAATATGTTTTCTTTCTTTCAAGAAGTGCAACACCGAGAAGAGTGACAGGCGCTGGAGGCCTATAATTCAATGGTCGGCTGAGTGTTTTGTTATTTATTATCGTAAATTTTCGCAAAATGGCTTCAATATATAAATCAGTTATCCTGTGTTTCGATAAGTCATCAAGTTAATTTTCGACAAACAGAAGGCGTTACAGCGTCTTCTCATTTATTGCACTGTTCTCGGGTAAAATATTATTCAGTAAATAGACACATACTGCCTCGTCAAACACAATAATACAATACGACAGCCTCCATAATGAAGTCGCAGCAAACCAAGGTTACATTAAGTTTCTCTTGATATGTAATTTTAAATCCGGCGTAGGATATGAATATCTTATTTACCATGAAATGAATATATTCGGAGACCGAGTACGGAATATTAACATTTGTATATTATAAAGAAAGCCGCGGCGTATTTCATTTCCATGCAGATTGAGGAGGAAAATTGAGTGAGTAAGCTAGTTATTTTCTGGTCTAAGAAAAGGTTTAAGGAAAAATGAAGATAGGATTTTGGTTAAGGCGGATAATCGTCTGGCAGTAAAAGTATTATGTGCCATATTTGTATATTGGATGAACGGTATAAATATAAGGTTACTGTGACCCGCCTTAACAATAAATTGATATTCATCATCATATCCAATGCCCATAACCCAATTTATTTGGTGTCGGCGCAGCCTGTTTTGTTCCATACTTCTATATTACACGTCATCTCAGCTGTCATATTTCATCATATAATTACAAATAGAAATAGAAACTGCCTCGTGGAATTGTTGGAGTCAAAGTTTGGACAGTGTTATTATTGGGTTTTCCTTTAGGAATTTTTCAGTTGCAACCAGAATCTGGGTTTGTGCCCAGCTGATGGCAGTACGATGGTTCCCTATTAGATGGGACTTTTAATGTGGGTGTACTTCTTTGGGGTATTATATGCCTGATTGTAGTGTATATCTATTTAATAGATATGTAAACACTATCTCACAGCCACAAGGAGTCAGGAGAGCTGTCACTAATGACATCTGTCAGTTACATGATGGCGGGAAGAAGGAAGTGAAGTGATCCTGGACTGAGGCTTGGTGGTCTGGTGTGAGCCTGTGATATAGTTAGTTAATTGTGTTATCAACCTATCAGGTCATTTACAACGGGATGCTACACTGATTATAAGTAATCTTACATAACAGGCAAAAACCACAGAACGCCAGCTGCATGCGATCAACATGTAAACATCTGATAATACACAACCGCTGTTTGCGAGTACTACAAATAACATTGCCAATAGCAAACATTGGTATAGTATCGATAGATGCAGGGGCAAAGGCCCAAACATTTTTTATTGAAAATTATTTGTACCCTATGTTCACAAAATCAATAAATGAATTATGAATTATGAATTTTGAATAGAATCAGAATAATAATAATATATCGATATTATATTCTCTCACATCTTCATCACGTCTTTATCTCCCATGCCAAAATTTGAAGAAGAGGTAACATCCCAATGTCCATTTCTTGTTTGGAGGGTGGTTGTCATCGAATGACTCTTTCGCAGAGCGGTATAGAGTGTCAGACTTCAACTGACTAAAAACCACCCATGTTCCTTCTTAGCCCTTTGTGTCTGGGCCGGGGTATCTCTTTCGAACAACCCGCAGCCCTATCCAAATGTCCTTAAAGTTCAAGTTAAAATTACGATAGGCAGTCGCTCCATGTTGTATACTGGTATTCAGATGGAGACTTACATAGTTTAAAAAAGTCTAGGCAGATGACGTCCTTAGAGTCAAGTCAAATAAACCCTACCATATTCCGGTATCTGATGTAAACTTAGTAATATTTTCCGCATTCTAAAGCACCTTTTTACACGACTGCGGCAAAGCCCAAACGGAGGGTTATTTATACATAGTTCATTTTGTACTTGCATAGGTACAAAACTCTCGCAATCAAATACGTTATTACCAATGCCTTTGAGCCATCCCTTTCATATCCAGGGTAACTTTATACCCTTGGTGTTGTGCAAGCTCACATCTCTCCGCGAATGTAATTTGTCTGAGACTGTGGTTTCAAATTACGAGCTATGCAGTCTAGCTAGAACATATTTTCTAATAACACACCCAGTTCCATGTCAGCAGGATTATTGTGTGCAGTAATGATATTGTTGTAGTTTGGAACTTGTTTGGGTTGAAGGTAACTACTTATTTAGTTGATCTAACTTTGCGACCACGACCTCTGATGGCTCTGATGATATGACTTACTTACGATAAGCGACACGCGCGTACTTACGCCAGCACATTAAGCTACTGCAATCTATCAATAATCTTCAATAGATTTTCAACTTTATCGTTTTCTCCATAGTCGCGTGTCAAAATGGTTTAAGGAGACGGGTTCCTTTCATGAAACTCTTTCGCTAGTAGAGTTATGTTATACACACTGAAAACGCTACCAGTTCACTAAATACGGGAGTCGAGTACTTATGCAGCGTGTACCTACCAGAAATACCGCACGATTCAGGATTTAGGATTTCGATTTAAGGGTGTGATTTAGACCAACAAACTGAAAAAAAACTGTTTAGCACAAAACATCAACATCACACAAAATCATAGGTACCATGGGTCGTAGGAAGTTGTTGGAGAAAGTGGATCAGTTTGATCCTCTCTATCACACATTCTGGTACACGCTGTAGTCAATATCTGTTTATTTTTTTAAACTGATATTAACACAGAATCTTATTTCGTTTTCAATGTTAACGATAATGTCAATGGGTAAGTTTGTAATTTGAATAGATTTCTGAAACATTTCGGGAATAAGTAAGCAACATTTCACCAAACTGCCAATTAGTTGCTAAGTACCTACTTTGTAAACTTCAACCAAACAAACCTGTACAGAAATAACTCTCATCATTCATTCAGTGCAAACTTTTAAATAAACTCAATTAATTTATCCCAGACCATAGATTCAGTACGCCAGCCATCGGACAGCAGTGAAACGAGGGTTAATCTGTAAATCATGTCAACTTCACACTACCGTTAAAACCTAAATACACGAAACAGTTTTAAACGAGACTAGCCACATTTTGTCGGGACTTAACGCCCTTATTGCAAAGGTATAAGGTAGGGAATGAAGTAGGAATTGAAAATGTGTTCGGATATCCGCAATTAAATGGCGAGAGACGGGTATACATCAGCGGGTGGTGAGACTGCGCCCCCTGGCGGACAATCACGAAATGCTTTTATTTTTTCAGTTGGCCACCGTTATTGCCTCATCAGAGGTTGTTATGGTCTGCGGCACTGCAGTTACCGTCGTCATTGCAATTTATATACGTTAACGTAAGTACATGTGTAACACCCCTGTGTTGAGTACTTTGGGAAGTAAGAGCACGAATGAGGAATTATGTATGAGGAGCTTATGCTTTTCTGTTTTTATTTTCGTTTTTTTAAAGAGAAATGGTATTATTTCAGCTGACGTTTTATTCCAAATCTTCAAGAGTGCTTAACGATAGACACAAGCGATGTGCACAATCAAAATGTAGTCAAGGAATATTCTTTTAGTGGCTAACTTAGTGAAACTCACATTTTCATTGTACTAAGTTTCAAGGGAAGCTAATTAAGCAGTCTGGGTAAATTAAAGTTAATGATTATTTTAAGTTTAAGTGAATACAACAAAAGTCAAAGTGATAAAAATGCGTTTAGAAAATTATCATCCTTTAAGTGCTCCTGTATTCTATTCATAAATTTCATCGATTAGCTTAAGTAAGTAACAACTAGTTAGTGTAGGTACATTCAGTCGCTAATATAAGCTCATCTAATCAAATAGTACCTATTAATACTCGTAATAATTAATTTCCTACGACATGATGTTGATACTCGGTAGTTTATAATTGGCTCTCGTCATAGTTCGATAGTGCGAATCGTTTAATCAACGTTTGTAATTACATGTCAAAGTCAAACATTATCTAATGAGACTAATACTGTGTAATCAATTGTGGCTTAACTGTATGTTTGTAACTTTGTATTAATATTATAGGTATGTCTAGATTTGGTAATTCTCTTCGTCGATATATGTATACGGGTCAGTTGGAAATCAGGATAAATTAATAATAACTGAACTCTGAATCATCTTGGAATATGTAATACATACAGACTTGACGTTGGTAATTCTTCTCTCATTGTGAGCATTTCCAGGAGCTCGTGGGTACCAGGGGACATTATTGCTAATTAGGAGAATATTCTAGAATTAAAACTCGTACCTATAACCTTTATTTTATTGACTCACATCTTTAAATATTCTCTTTACCTCACATGCCTAATATAAAACTGAACGACTCAAGTAGCTAACCGATTAATGTATGGTGGCCAATATGACCATAAACCCAAATAATGATCCTCAATACGCATACTAGGCTCCATAATTAATAAAAATTATAAAGCTTATAAATACATATGTATTCAAGTCAACAATAGTTATTTTATTTATTACAATACATCCGCAGGAAACAAATTAATGATCATTAAGGCTTCAATATAACTGCATGATATCAATAATGATGAAACGGAAACCTTGGAACAACTGTGATGGTAATTGTGTTTTTGATCGATTATGATTTAAAATACAACAGCAATGATGCAAGAATGAATCTTTGTATGTTATAGGCAGATGCAGTTTTAATACTTTTTGTAAGCTTAAGCTTAGCTATTTTGAACTAAATATATTTACTTTAACTCGATAATAATATACATTTTACTATTAGTCACTTTTTGTATTCTTAAAGAGAAAAGTGGCATAAAAACTTTTAGTCTAAAAAAATTTGAGAAAATTGGTCTTTGAAACTATAAGATTCCCAAGTATAGTCCAGATTCCAGAACATAAAATGATCGCAATAATGATGAGAACCTTTCGTCTTTTGTTATTGTTCTTTTTACACCCATTAAAATTATTTGTGTGGGGCAGGAAATTAAAGTTCAATAAGTAAGTAGTAAAAAAAGCACGTCCATAATCAGAATCTAACGTCAACGATTTTCACTAATTCTACATGTAAAACTAATTTACCCAATTAAAAAACTTAACCAAGTGTATCGGGAAGGAACATGCAAGTGCAATTTAAGGGGAAACTTTTGGAAGTGCTTGCTAAGTTAAGTTGGTAACAGCACTGTATGCAAACTGGGTGGCGTAATCACTGTGCTTAACACCCTGTTACCGAGACCACTTCCCGTGTCTCTCGCCTATTGCCACAGAGTAGAGGAGACGTAGAGTGCTAATGTGGCAGTGAATACACCTTGAGGAAACCAGAGTGAGAGATATTTCACAACGGCATGTAAATCTAAGTCAGAGGCTCTTGGGCGGCATGAAAACTCTGACACCAAGAAAGGCAATAACCACGCGATGAAGAAGAAGAAGCGAATACGCAACTTATAATATCAGTAACATTGCAAGCAGAGTAAGTATGTTAAATAGTTATAAATGAGAACCCAGCAGTTCACTCAGCGTCTTTAATCCTAGGTGATATCCCTACGTAAACCATTGTCATTTATAAAGGTCTATTTTTGCAGATACGTCTTCAAAACTTTCCCGTTATAACTAGCAGGACAATTAGCAATAATTTATCATTGAAGGCACATTAGTTGTTTTTTTTCGTTCAAAATTATGCTGCATATTCTTAATAAAATGCTGTAATGAAGAAAAAGATAGCGAGAAGGAAGTTATTCTTTTTTTTTGCTCTAACCGGATGATAATTCGTTTTTATGTTCCCTTCATTTGTTGGTCACTCTGTGTTAACTAACTTCTCTGTTTCTAGGGGAAATGTTCACGAAAATCTACTTTCAGTCGAAACTAAACTAGGTTAAGACGCCGCTTTGTAAAGAAGATTCGACGGAACCGAGATTTCCTTGAAGTATTTGTAAGATTCATATTAATGCATATTATTTATTCACAGCTGGATTTTGTTCTCGAGTCCCAGAAAATGGTAATGTTGACATGACAATTAATAGTTGTTTATATGTCAATTATGTGCTGAATTATTAGTTCCAGTCCAGCATACCTAATATCTGACAATTTTTAATAACATTGCTTTCAACTATTGTCTTAAAATTGTTTTTTTATTTTAGCACCGAAATTCAACTTTCAATGAGAACGCTTTCGGCAGTTTAAGGGCTTGGTCAGTTTAAATAATAAACCTTTTAAGCATTAACCTTTGTGTTTGATTCAGATTGACCACTAATGGCGGATATTTTGGAGAACACTGAATAGTCCTGTGATCGATTTTTCTTCGCTGTCACTTGTTTCAGAGCAGTTGTGGCCCAGTGGTTGCGACTCCGACTTACGAATATTAAGTTGTGGTTTGTTGTGTTCGAGCCCAGGCAGGCGCATTACTTTGTATAATTTATTTCATAACTGCTGCCCTCAAAACGGTGAAAGAAAACATCGTGCGGAAACCGGCATGTCTAGAACCAAAAAAATCGAAGACATGTGACACCTACCAACCCGCACTGGGCCCACGTGGTGGGTAATAGCCCATCCCTCTCCTAGAAAAGAGGCCTGAGTCCCTGCAGTGGGTGTATTATAGGCTGATGATGATGATGATTACTTCTATCTATAGTGTAATCACATAAGTAAATATGGGAACATTTTTATGCAATAGACAAGAATATAAAGGAATTAAAAACCGTCAAGAAAGCAAAGCTAAGAATTCTAAGTTTAGACAGTTTTAACTTTAATTACTTTTACTCGATTAATTATTTGACTTATTCATAGATACGGGTGTAAGAGTCATTAATAGTTGGAATGAGTCATAAAATTACATTCAAAAATATAAATGACAATTTGATGTTTATGTAAGTGTTCATTAATTTAATACAATTGTTAACCATCCTTTTAAAAGCAAATCAATCAAACCGATATAGAAACAATATCAATGTCCTGATTAATTTTAAAAGCATTAACGGATTCAGTTACAATTGGGGTGAATTACATTTAACTATTAAACTAAAGCTCAATTAAAAACCAGTTGTATTATGTTGATATTCTTTAGAATTTGTAAATTGCTGAATAATAAACTGATTTGTGGCAGAGTTTCTAAACAGTGTTTTAAAAGTTTTTAATACACTTTGGGTGATGGACAATCTCATCGGCGAGAGTATTTTTACTGCTGAATGTACGTATGTGTAAGTACTGCTAAATGAAACTTTTTTTATAAAAAATGCTAATTAGAGTACTAGGTAGTATTTTCCATCGGAATATGAGAGAAAAAGGAACAGAGAGTGCACTTGTGCCAGCGCACACACTTGTGCACTATAATATCTCCCGCGCCGATGGCTAATCTCCACTTAGATTGGCCGCCGTGACCTAAAACGGTACAAACGGAAAAAGGGCTATTAGTATTTTAAATGAGTTGCGTTCTTTCTTCAGACAAACTTCCTAAAGCGCTGAGATACCAAATTAAAAAATCTATGTGATAGAATAATGATGTCTCCATACTGACGGCTGAGTACCTGTGCCTCTGCTTACCTAACAATCAAATACAAGTACCTAAAGGTGTTGAACGACAAACCTTCCTCAACTTCCACGGGTCTATTTGTACTAGAGATCTATCGGAGTAGTTAACAGGTAATGAGGGTAAGGGTCACATATTTGTATTGCTAGTCCTTAACCTATCGTCAAGCTTAACCTTAACCTTTTTAGCGATGGTTCGATTGGAAGTTCACCGATATTATAGAAGGCGTACTTAAGAGAAAACTCAACAACCAAACAAAATAAACAAATACAAAAAAAATTTACAACATTTACAAAGACTATTCCCACATCGCCATTAAGTAGATTTCAAAACAGAATACACTATCGAACGTAACGGAAAAATACGATAAAAGCATCAAAAATCATCCACGGACTAGCATGAACGTTGAGAGGTGTCGGATGCGTCACGTGTCGCGACGCGACGTCGCGACGCGACGTCGCGCCGCCGCGTCGCCGACGCCTCTGCCGTCGCCTAGCAACCCTGCACCCCGCATTTATAATCTCCTCGGGTGTGCTGACCTCCTGGTACTTTGCACACAAATCGCTGCTAACGTGTTTTAAGTTTTCAATCTAAATTCCAGCATGTCTACGAAAACATTTCCCAGATTAACATCTTGAGAATTTCCTTAATTTTCTTTACAGAGGAAGGCACCAAAGTTCTTAGAACCACTTCTATAGAAAAAGCTAGAGCTGGTAGGAACTAAAACAATAATAAATAGTGAAGTTAAAGCAAACTCCTAAAGACTTTGCCAAACTACCTCTTACAGTGACAAAATAAATTTAATATAATATTTTAAATCTGTTTAGCATTGTTCAACTCAAAAAGCATAGAATCATAATAGTAGTAAAATTTACCGGTAAAATCATTTTAATTGGATTAGTTGCCTTTGTTCCATTCAACATGTCATATTTGCTTTCAAATCAATGGCGACTAGAGCCTGGGAAATAGGAAATTGTGCAACTAAAGAGTACTTGACATTTTCCTATAACTATTCTATTGCCAGGAAATTGCTGTAGGTAATAAATAGTAGATTGTATGACAAGGGAGCAAAATAATATTTTTACGGCGAGGGCGCTATTTTGAATCCAGAGCGGAGCGAAGGATTCTAGAATAGAATCCCGAGCATAGCGAAGGATTCTAAAATATAATCCTGAACGTAGCGAGAGATTCAAAGTACATCGCCTGAGGTAAAAATATTTTTGCTCTCGAATCATATACTCTACTTTTTATCTCCCTAATAAATAAGAGACACTTTTAAGAAAATAATGAATACGTTTAATTAAAAAAAAATACATGAATGTAAATGGTCAATTAATCATTCAAGAAAATTTAAACATTTTGTCCGGAAAATAGGTACTTTCGATTTCTTTGGTTTGTGTCCTTCAGACAGTCTCTTCAGATAAGCTACTAATTTTGAGTAGCCGTCAATTTTAATATCTTTATTGATATTTACTGTAGATTTAAACATGGAGTATACACTCCAAAGAGTAGAAGGCAGTTTTGTTTTGGATAATTCTTGAAAATAGGCCAAAAATATACTTTCCGAAAATGTCTTCGCTCCTTATCTATTTTTCCATAGTATGAAATTGTCATAGGGCTTTACATATTTCTCCCGAGATTTCGTAGGTATTAAGTTTTGTATGACTTTGTTGTCTTCTATTTTTATTGTTTCAGGAGTTAATGCACTATCACTTTCAGAATTAGATGTAGAACTATTTTTTTTTGTAAAATACAATAAAGTCCGTACCGATTACAAGACAGGAACAGGGAAGTAATTCGCGCGCTTTTTTATTTTTTAGTTACCGCGCCACCTCGCACCGTACACCCAACACTTACAGCCAGAAATCTAAACAATTTGCGTTCGATGTCAATGAACGATTCATGTTCCAAATTTAAATCTCATTACTGCCCGCTAAAAAGTCTTGAAGAGAAAAGAGCTACTTTGCTCCCGCTTAAAGAGGAACAAAACGACACTTTTCGAATAGAAGGGATGAAAAAATAAGTCTACAAACTATAACCCGACTACAAACCGCGGTCTTAAATGTAGAAAACAAGAAAATTATTCTTGTCTGATATTCATGTATTGAATTTGTATATTTCTATTTAAATGTAAGTAAAATTATTATAAAGGACCGCCGCCGTAGTCGCAGGCCTCCTCTTTAAGAAAGGGATGGGACATGCTGGTTTCCTCACGATGTTTTCCTTCAACGTTTTGAGTGCAGCGGTGATGAAAAAAATTACACAAAGTAATGCGTCTGACTGGGTTCGAACCCACGACTCACTGTTCGTAAGTTATTTATTTTTTTATTTATTATAATCACAATGTTTTCTTTGCCATGTTGGAATTGCCACCACTGCTCTTGTTTATTTAGGTACGGTAAATAACCACTCGGATTAATCTTCAAGTTAAGATGATCTTGGCATGGGTTGTGTCATGGATGGTACTACCCATCACATACTGAGTTTCCTCCGTGCCTCGGAAAGCACGTAAAGCCGTTGTCGCGTTGGTCCTAGTTGTCATTTGTAGAACTTTGACAGATAGTCAGTGGTCCGAAAGCCTGATAACCAATCTCACTTTGGAAAGCACGTAAAGCCGTTGTCGCGTTGGTCCTAGCTGTCATTTGTGAAACTTTTACAGATACTCAGTGGTCCGAAAGCCTGACAATCAATCTCACTTTGGAAAGCACGTCAAGCCGTTGCCGCATTGGTCCTAGCTGTCATTTGTGAAACTTTGACAGATACTCAGTGGTCCGAAAGCCTGACAACCAATCTCACCACGGAAAGCACGTTAAGCCGTTGCCGCGTTGGACCTAGCTGTCATTTGTAGAACTTTGACAGATAGTCAGTGGTCTGAAAGCCTGACAACCAATCTCACTAGAGTATCGTATCACCCAGTAATAAGTTTTATTGGGTTCTGGTGGTCAGATAGGTAGTAGCTCCAAGTAAAATACTGGTATTCAGCTGCAGCTGGTTAGATTTGAAGTCGAATCCAAAATAGTTGGGAAAAGGCTGGGCAAATGATGACTATGTAGGTACTCCAAGAATTTCAACAATGTTCATAAACTTTAGAAAGATCTGGTATTCTCAAATTCTCGACTCGAATAATATTATTCTACAGAAGTTATTAAGCAAGCACTATGATTAAAATCCTATTATCATATTAAAAGACTATTAAGTAAAAGATTCTCTATTCATTATACAGTTGGACGTCGGCCATAGGAAAGACAAAGATAGACTTTAACTACGAAAGAAAGTGGAATTTTCTTTTAAACTACGATTTAAAAGTTTGTCGGTGAAATATGTCGTTCTATCTGTCAGGAAATTTAAATTTTAAATCATAAAAGTGTTTTTGCGGCAGGCGCCCGTAGCTAAATCGTAGAGTTTTTCCGACCAGCGGGCTTTGTATAGCTATCAGTGTATGTTTTAAGGCAGTTTTAACTACTGCACTGTGTAGGTACTTGTATGTGTGGATGTTTTTTTTTTATTTTATATTTTTTATTTAGTTTTTACGTTCAGTACTAGGGACTGAAGGTGGTAAGCTTGGAAGTTGAAAATGTTCGTATTTTAACAAATACTGTTTTATATGTTTTCAATAAAACAGTTTCACAGATTAATATATATATTTTTTTTTTCAATTTAAGAACATTTAATTGATACGTCTATAAGTTTCGAAATCGACTGTGGCCGGGCTGCGTCGCAACACAAAAATATTCAACTTATTTCTAATCATGAGTAGCATTTTATAAAAACAATATTTATACTTACTATCCTTAATATTTGTACTTATACCCATAATATCCATAACTAAAACTAAATTTAGATCCCTTAAAATACAAAACAACCAACATAAACAAAACCATGCCTAATAACAACAGTACAAATCGCTTTACATTTCTGCAAAGGCAGCGGGAAATCAATTTTAAAACACGGAACATTAAAAACGCAGTTTGCGCCGGCAATCAGAGAGAGCAATTATAGCCCGAAGCGATTACTTTGCTATTACCAAGTAGTAGGGGCAATATACGTCATAAATATATTAACCCTGCATCGAACCCGGTTTGTTTATGTGCTCTGACGTGGTTGATGACGTCACCTATGTCCAGAAAACTTAAACATAAACTCTCACCAGTTTTGACGACACGGTTGGCGCAGTGGCTCAAGCAATGGACTGCTGCGCTGCGTGTCGCGGGTTCGATCCCCGCACGGAACAATTATTTGTATGACCTACAGATAGTTGTTCCGGGTCTGGGTATTTGTGTATGTGAGTTTAAATGTTTGTGAACGCACCCACGATACAGGAGAAATTCCTAGTGTGGGGCAACGTTTTTTTTTTAAATAAAAATTAAATAAAAAAGTTGTACTTGCAGGATAAGGCAGAAGTGTTATGTTCAAGTCTCATCATTCCATTTCATACGGACGAGCCTATTGCCATTGCTAAATCCGGACTGCGGGTCACTTCTGTTATTCTAGGTACAGCTGATTTTCAAACTATGGGAGTAAGCTATGAAACTTCTAATATGTATAAACCTGCGATGAATACCTTGGTAAAATACTACAAATATTTTTTTAAATATAATTTAATTAATGGTTTATTTAAGATAACACTTTATCTACTTGGTACTTCGAACGTGAGTAATTACATGCACAAAAGCTTCAACAGTTTATACAACAACAATAAGTCAAAGACTAAGACATAATTGTTCTAAAACAACTTACTCCCTGGACTAAAACAAAGTAATCAAAAACAAAACGTTTGTTCTAAACTTTAGATCTCAATTAAAGTTTGGGGTAAGATTATTAAATTACAAATTATAAAATAACGCAAGGCCGCTTTCGAAGTTGCTGCTAATCTTGATGATCCCTTTGGTACGTGTGGTCACCCTAATGTGTCAACAAAAGGGTCTATTAGTCCGGACAGGGCATTACCTGGGACGATCCTTTGTTGCGTTCGCAGATTTCGGGTCACGTGTCACGAGATTTAATTCAGGAAAAAGCTGACGGAAACCGGAGGTTGGAAACAAAATGTCCTCCCGTTAGCTTTCGACTTGGTCGTAAGTTAGTTGATGAGGGATTTTGGTACACTTGTTTTGTATCGTCCTCAAAATTCCTCTGTTATCTCGTGGTATTAAAAATATCTCTAGATTACGACTTACTACATTCACTTGTTTTTATTTTACGTTCACAAAATGAAAGGATACTTCAAGGTAGCTTTCTATGCCTTTTGTAAAACAAACGATAAACATAAAACATTTGCCACATAACTGATCCGATTCGAACGCGAACCAACAAACAATGGAAAGTCAACTAAACAAAGAAAACTGTATTGACCAACCGTAGCCAATAGTTCGTTGAATTATACAACTAACCATTTTAACGTAATCACATTGAACAAAGTTGTCGATAAGAAATACTTGTTCAAGTTTAATATGAAAAATGTTGTGATTAATAAGTAATTTGATGTTGCTACTCAATCTGATCGCAATCAGCCGGGATTCGTCCATGACGTCACGACTCACGGTGACGCTAACAATTTGCAATTAGCGCTCGTCAATCATTTATATTGTAAATAATAATCTTACAGTAACGTGATATTAAATAATGTCCTTTGGATGAATGACGAATGAAATGGAGAATTTAGTTTCTGTAATGGAATAAAATTTTCATTATTTGAATATCCATCCAGAATAAATGTCCAGAGACATTAATTTTCAACAAAAAATAATAGTAATATTATATTGATTGTATTGATTCATTGTTGAAGATTTTATTGATGATTTTTATTTTAAGCTTTGAGTGCAATCTCTGACGAACTACACAAAAACAGGACAGGAGGGTTATCGTTTGTAATGAAGGATTAGTGCATTAAGACATCAAATAGTAAAGAGTTCAAGAAAAATGTCGGCATTCTGAAGTATAATTTTAATCAGTCATGCTTGTGATCCAATTCGTAACAGCAGGGTTACTACAAGCCTCAGAAACTATTAAAAATACTTTAAGAATGGTTATCCATTCCTCAATACTTAAATATACTGATTGTTTTAACTATAAGTGTGAAAAGTACCCTCGTTTTGGGTTTCGTCACATTTGGGTAATAACTCAGGTGAAACCGCGGGCAACGGGGCAGGTTTGTTTAAATAGCAAACATTTCTACCCACTTTTCTCGATACCCATAGTTGGTTCCGGATCACAGGCATTTATTTATTCCGAGTAACAGGACCTCTGTACTGTTGTACAGAGCTTGTGAGCTGTGCTTAGCGACGATCGCGTTGGCGCGTTGCTATGACAACCATGGAAACTGAGTGAGGCGAATTCTGTAAGTAGTCCGTTGCGTTGCAGAGTGTTGTAAACGCAAACAGAATATGGATTACGAGTCGACAACCTTTTTTTAGTCATCCTCTTTTTCCGTATCGCACATTGGAAAACTCGAATTCATACTGATGGATAATATTGTCTGCACTGGTTTGAAGTTGATCACTTGGTAATGAGCATTATCATCTCATGTGATAAGAACGATTATGGCTTCAGCCTTGTCTAATGCTGGAGGCGAGTCAGGGTAAGAACAGGTGTAGGTACGTTATAAGGAAAAGTTGTTGAAACCATGGTGTATTCACGAGCCTTAACAATAAATAATGCAAGATGGATGAGGAGAAACGCGAGAGATTTTTATCGAAGATGAGTGACGTCTATCTGTGATGCATATTATCAGAGAAACTACCTAACATGAAATAAAACATGAAACATGGAATTAATCATACACATGATTTTCATGTAAGATCTTCAAATTCCACTACAACAAAATTATTTCTGAAAAAATGAAGATTAAAGCAAAATGCTAAAATAATTGGGCCAACAAAAGCCACATCTCAAAGTAAACTAAGATCAAAAATAAGTAATACAAAATAAAACATCATAAGCTCTAAGGAGGTCTCTTCTTTGATCCTCTGTTCAAAGGACACACGTGTAATCTACTTATGTCGATTGAGTGATTTCAAGCACGCAACTGTTAGAAGAAAGTATTATAAAGGTTGAAGCCATACATGCCAAAACAGTGGGTGATTTCGGGCTGATGATGATGATGATCATCATCATTTCAGCCGAAAGTCGTCCACTCCTGGACCTCAGCCTCCCCTAAGCTTCGCCAACCGCTAACCGTTTACTGGTTACGTACGTCTCGCATCCAGCGGATCCCCGCAACCTTCACCAGGTCATCAGTCCACCTAGTGGGAGGCCTTCCAACGCAACGTCTTCCCGTTCCCGTTCGCAACTCCAGAACTTTTTGGCCCGATCAGGCATCTATTCTGCGAGCAATGTGACCTGCCCATTGCCACTTAAGTCTGGCTATTCTTTGGGCTACGTCGGTAACCTTGGTGTTCATACCCTGGACCCATCTCAGGACCCTGTGGTCAGTTGGACGAGAAGATACTAATAAGTTTCCCAAACGCTGCCCAGCCGAGTTGGATTCGACGATTGACCTCTTTCTCCAAGTTGGACCCACCTAACTGGCCTGTTTGTCAACTTCGAGTGTAGAGTCTCCGATCTTAATGGGAGTTGGTTTTACATAGGCATTAAACATGATTTTGGTTTTGTCCATGTTCATTTTAAGACCCACTCTTTCGGGAGCTTTACTAAGGTCATCGAGCATTGTACTGACGTCCTCCATGGTCTCAGCCATGACCACTATATTGTCGGCAAACTGAAGGTGATGTACTCGCCATTGATGTTGGTCTCTCCGGTCCAGAACCTTGAAAACATCCTCCAGTACAGCTTCGCAGATATGACGTCTCCCTGTCTCACACCTCACTGCAGAAGGATATGTTCCGAAGTCTGGTCCTGAAGTCGGACTGACATGGTGGCGTTTTTGTATAAACACTTCAACACCTCGAAGTACTGGTAGTCGATTTGGCACCTTTGGAGAGACTGTAGTACAGCCCAAGTCTCGATCGAATCGAAGGCTTTCTCGTAGACCACAAACGCTACACAGAGAGGCAGATTATACTCTTCGGTTTTCTGTATAACCTGCCGCAGCGTATATAATTATGTGGTCTACGGTGCTAAAGCCTTTTCGGAATCCAGCTTGTTCGGGAGGTTGGAAGTCGTCAAACCTGCGCGCGAGACGATTTGTAATGACTCTTGGAAACAGCTTGTAGACATGACTCAGAAGTGAGATGGGCCTATAATTCTTCAGCCGGGCATTGACGCCCATCTTGAAGATGAGTACCACCACACCTCTGCACCATGCCTGCGGTGTATGCCTGCGGCGAAAACATAAATATAAAGCGGTGGAGGTCACAGGAAGATGATGATGATGTATGGTGTAAAACATTACAGTGCTGATGTAATTCTTGTGCAGTGTGGCTATGACCTTAGCTCTACATTAGCCAGAATATTTTTATAACTTTGATAAAAATGTCATTGACTGTTGTTGTATCATAATTTATTCTAAGTATATTATGATGAGCAAAGATATCTTACAAAAATGAAGTGTTTCTTCTTAGAAATGTTTGTTACCTACTACGTAGACGTCGGTAGATGTGTGGGTTGTCTTTTATTTAATTTGAGTCATATTTATATCGATAAAAGCAGCTTTATGCAAGTTATACAATAAATTACTATATAAATGATAGTTGACAAAAGCGCTCGTATCAATAGTGGCCAATAACAATGTGTTCTTAAACAGATTTTATTATTATTACACTTTTTATGTCAATTGGTTGAGACTAGAACAATTTCTAAGAGTTGAAAACACACAAGTACATAAATTACAAATAGGTATAGGTATTTATTATTTATTATTTATTATTTATTATTTATTATTTATTATTTATTATTTATTATTTATTATTTATTATTTATTATTTATTATTTATTATTTATTATTTATTATTTATTATTTATTATTTATTATTTATTATTTATTATTTATTATTTATTATTTATTATTTATTATTTATTATTTATTATTTATTATTTATTATTTATTATTTATTATTTATTATTTATTATTTATTATTTATTATTTATTATTTATTATTTATTATTTATTATTTATTATTTATTATTTATTATTTATTATTTATTATTTATTATTTATTATTTATTATTTATTATTTATTATTTATTATTTGAGATGGATGTGCTGTGACTTGTACGTTCATAGAAGACCAATATTTGGCTATCGCAAGACATGAGGGCACTCTAAAACGATGATTTGGCATTTCTTGCACATAAATCGAAAACTTCATCTGACCCCTTCAACCCTTTGGGAAAACATGTTGATGCCGTTATTGTTATAGTGATCTCAATCACCTACCAAAAACCTTTTACTTTTTATTGATACCAATTAAGTGCAGGTAAGAGATGGTTAGATTTCGATACGTTCGGTTAAGTGTTTATTTTTTGTGGCAAAAAAAAATATGTGCCAATTTACGAGAACATTTCCATTAGGCCTGTCAGGAAGTATACGGGGTTTTAAAAATCAAAATATTTTATTTCACATGGGCACTCTTAAAACGTCGAGAAAGCGCACGGTTCGGGTTAGTCGTTTCCTATTATGGAGAAAAATCGGCAAGAAACTCCACAGTTAGTTTTTTGTTTTATAGTTTTTAATCAAATGGCACTTCTTCACAGTGTCCCAAACTAATTTAATTCAATATTGCATTTCTAACCGAATGTCAAGTTAAACGGAAAATATGAATATATTATATGTTTGAGACACTGAGATAGGCATCCGCTTTTTAGCAAAGAGCCAAGCAAAGCGAGTAAACAATAAATTATTCCGTCGTTACACCACAGTGCACCGGCGGAAAGAGGTCTGGCTAAAATTAAACCTTCGCAGAACTTTGGGTCACAGCACACAATGGCTTCCCGCCACCCTCGTCAGGTCATTGCTCTTTACTTCCTGGACCGTGGTCAGTTCTGATCACTTTGCTGTTACCCTACATTCGTTCTCGATATCATGACTCCCATATGTTTTGGACATATTTTTTTTTATGATAAAAACGTTACTCCACACTAGCCATTTCTCCTGTTTCGTGGGTACAAACATTTAAACTCACTCACCATACTCTCAGACCCTGAACAATTATCTGTAGTCAATACAAATATTTTTGTTCAGTGCGAGGATTGAATCCGCTCAAACTGCCGCTGTCAAACTACTATACTGTATGTTGTAGGTATCTGTATGATTTTAAGTTTTCTACATCAATAATTCGAAATCTTAATCCCTGTTAATGTAAGTTTATAAGATAAATTGTATCGGATAAGATTTATCGTCCACTTCCGATGAGTCGGCATGATAACGGCAGCTAGTCGAAGGGAAGTTGTGTTTATATTAGTCGGTTTGACAGTTTGAGCGGTTCTTGTGTATCAATCTTTGGGGACGGTATTTGTTTGGAATCGGTTACCGTGACGTTTTGTTTGATTATTATTATTGTTTTCTGTAGAGGAGTTACACTCGTAGTGATAGTGTATAATGTGTGGCGCGTACCTGATTTGATTCGCCAACACCCACTCAAACTCAGCTTTATCGAGTATTCACAAACTGATGTTTTAACGGCATGAGCAACTAGTCTGTTCCATGAATGAGTAATCGCCTCTTACATACCAAGCTTCCTCTGTGCCTCGGAAAGCGCAATCAGGCGTTGGTCTCTGCTGTCATTTGTAGATCAACAGTCGTTACAGATAGCCAGACCTGAAAGTCAGATAACCATGCAGTCTTACCAAGGGTATCGTATTACCTGGTACTAAATGGGTTTTGGAGGTCAGATAGGCAGTCGCTCTATGAAAATATTGGTAATAGCCGACCACAATGTGTTAGAAAAAGGCTATACGCAGGTGATAAGGCTGCTTCTATAAGCCTTCTCTTATAGAAGCAGCCTTATATACTTCTCTTAGCACACACAAGTTTACACATCAGTGACTATTTTTATTAAACCTACTCACGGGCGTATTTCTACAGAACTACGTACCTCTACAAATACCGAAATTAAATCCAATAAATTCTTACTTTCCAAGCTGCACGTACGACACTTTTTTGCTTGCAATATAGCACATAAGCGTATCGTAGCTCGAAGCTCCTACCGATACGTAATTTCAGTACGCGCTGGCGCGTTTTCTCATACAAATTAGCTGTACGTGGCGTTTCGACGCATATAAGTCAGGTAGTGCAACTTACTTGTAGTAACGCGTCTCTCAGTCAACGTGTACGCGAGAGAGGAATAATAAGTGTGGAGGAAACCTATCAGGGAAATGAGTATTCCAAACCTAGTAGCGAGAAAGTTGTAGCCGTGAAATGAAATAGGAAGTCGAATTATTTATTTATTTATGTACTAGCTGTTGCCAGCGGCTTCACCCGCTACAACTCGTAAATTATCCCAAGGGAAGATAAAATCGGGATAAAACTATCCTATGTGTTAATCCAGTGTATAACCTATCTACATACCAAATTTCAACCAAATCGGTCCAGCCGTTTATGCGTGAAAGAGTAACAAACATCCACACATCCATTCTCACAAACTTTCACATTTATAATATTAGTAGGATTTATCTATTATTAGTACACTTACATTACAACAAGTTGGTGCAAACATAAACTCATTAGAGTTTTACCGTGCACCAAAATCATCGACGAAATAATTCAGACAACAATAAAATACGATAAGATAAGGAACACAATAAAATTAACAACGAGGGTATGCAGCGAAATATCATTAGTTGCTACCTTACAAACCAGCGAACATCGGTGACCAACTGCCCGTCCATCGAAACAATAAGTAGTGGAGGAATGTTATTTCGCTTGATACATGTTGTTCCGAAAAACTACAAAAAAAAAATGTGTTACTAGTAATATTCAGATAAGTAAATATGAATTAATATTTTGTAAGAAATGTTGCTTTAATTTGTGTTTAACGTATGTATGAACAAGGTATTTTGTCCCTTAGTGATAAAGGTAGGAATATCTTGGTTGAGTTTTATTGTGTGCAAATATTCACGAAACTCTGTAGGTATTAGATACTGTTCAACTTTCAGCAACGTTTATTTATAATTTCAAAACTGAATAAATACGTTGCTGGAAAGTTGAATGATATTGCAACTTCATTTGTATTGTGAGATAGCGTCTTCGTGTCAATCTGACTGCGTAGTAGTCGAAAATAATGTAGCTTTAAATCAAAAAAATAATTTTTGAAATCGATTAGTTTCGGAGATTAGGTACTTTACCTACCTTCTTCATGCAAACATATAAATAAAACTTTACGTTTTTGTTAAATACTAGATCTTCTTTATCGTGTTGTTAGTGATTAACTTGGTTTCATAGTTTTTATGCCACGCATAAACCACTAACGTAGATGAAATCATATTAAGGACGCTGTTACAAATGGGTAGTCAAATCATTACTTTTTTACACAAAAGTGTGTTTATTAAATAAAATGCTTTGCTTTCTTAAAATGTTTTTTGGTTAAATTGTTGATAAGTGTGCATGATACGATTCTGTACTATAAACGTAATTTTAGATATGTACAGTTTCACAATAATGGTACCGAAGTGATTTTTTTTACTTCGGTACCTACCCATTTGTAACAGCGTCCTTAAGCATGCACATTGCATTTATCAGTCTATAATGTTCCCACACCTGAGAGATTGCGTCCTCTCTACGAGAGGAAGCAGGCTATAATCCACCAAGCGGGTCCGGTGTGGGTTGGTGCCTAGATGTACATGTTTAGGATTTTTTTCACCTCACGATGTTTTTCTTCACCGTTTAAAAAATACATAATATTAATTTTAAAATATTTGATGCACCCAATTCAAATAAATGATTGTGATGATCTAAACGATGACACATCCCGCAATCAATAGATAATCTTCCATAAAAGCTACTTGAACAAACAAATCACTTTATGATGTGTTTCCCCGGATAAAGAAATAAAAATGTGAGTACAATTAATTCCCCATTAGATACGGCGAGGGCCATTCATATTCAATTTGTATACAAAAGATTAATAGTGGTGCTAATGTGTCTTGAATGCATGTTGTAGGTATGTTCTAGTATGAATAAATAGATTTTGGATTTAGTAGCCACTACAATTAATTTCATCAATACTTAATTAAACTGCGGAATAACTAACTACGCTACGGCTTAAGCGTTTATTTTGTGAAAACGGGCATATAAATAAATGGTGTAAAATACCATTAACAAAGCCAAAACTCGCTCGTTTTACTTTATTTACCTCTATTATACGTTTACATTACATACATTCAATTCATCCATCAGCACAGTGTTATGAGTGCGTTACATCATACATTAAGTTTTCTAGAAAAACATGATTTTCATCCCAAAAAAAAAGATTTTTCTTGGCCATAAATAAATGGTGTAAAATACCATTAACAAAGCCAAAAGTCGCTCGTTTTACTTTATTTACCTCTATTATACGTTTACATTACATACATTCAATTCATCTCAGCACAGTGTTATGAGTGCGTTACATCATACATTAAGTTTTCTAGAAAAACATGATTTTCATCCCAAAAAAACAGTTTTTTCCCGCCTTGTATTTTTAATTTAAGCACACATTGCAGTGCACATTCAAATGTAAACTTATAGAATATCGCTTTTGAATATCGTTAATGTATATATCATCATCATCTGGCCTATACTCCTAAGCATCTCTTTACGTCTATCACAATTATTCCCGGTTCGGTGCGTTCCTTATCCAGGCGTTGTCCGCGATTATGGACGGCCCTGGTTTCATTGGCCTAAACTTGACTACCACTCGTTCAAAGCCTAAATATGCATATACTATATGACTAAATCTGCCACAGATAATATAAACTCTGCTCTACAGTGTACCCACGAAAAGTATGATGTAATGATGTATATTTTAAGATAAGCTCATTTACTATAAAAATAATACTAAGTACAAATAATATTTTTATCGTTTGAAGAACGCTTTACCAAGGGATTTTCATCCCGATTGCGAACGAAGAGAATAGAAAATATTATTTAATAGAACTCGAACAGGATAAGACAGGAAAGCTTTCAGGTAATCTAATTCCTTTGCTTGACTTTTATAAATTGCGCTAGATAACGAGCTTGCGATGTTTTTCTTCAATTTTCATTCTATGAGACATGGTTCCCGATATTGCCGGGGTCAGAATAATCGTTTGCGATAAAACGTGGGTCGAATTGTGACATGAAAAATGTTTTACACAGGCCAATTTACAGAAGAAAATACCGGTTATTATTTTTTGATTAGGATTAATAAATTTGATGGATATAGCCTGGGCATTGCATTAAGGAAAAATCCCATTTAATAATACTTTTTATTTATTTGCTTTTCTATCATTAAGATTCCTAAAGAGGAGGCCCTCTTTACGAATCTTAATAAAAATCTTAATCAGAATTCCTAAGGAATAATAGAATTCCCAGAACTGCAAGAAAATTATAAAGAGGATAAGTAGCGAAGTAAACACCAACGTTTTTGGAAATAAATCAGGGTAAAATGTAACACATTCATTTAGAAAATAGTTAAATATTTACTTTGATAATTATCGGATAAATGCTAGTTAATTATTATCAATACATAATTATGTTCATATTTTAATCTCTATTTTCATTTTCTATTTGATAATTTCATTACAAAAGTAATTTATGTAGTAATAGAAACTTCATTTTATTTACAGACTACAATTTACAGATTTATAATAATTATATAATATAATAATTAAGTATATACCTATACCTACAAGTGTCAAATTAATTACTAACTGTATTATTCTTTGAGACTAGCAAGCAAAACGTCCTATAAATCAACCAACGAATCCCCAAACCGATGTCAACAAAATTTGATGAGAAGAGTTTGTTTAAAAATCCACGAACATACCCTAATATGTACCTAGGTATTTCCTAACTTGAAGTTTTAGAGCAGCCCAAACCAACCGCTGCCACTAATTAATTAGTTTAAGGCACAAAAAACCTCATTAATCAGTGGCGTTTTACTTTAATTTTCTAGGAAATAATTGAAGAAAAGTGTTTTTACGGCAGTCTAGAATAAAACCCAGCTCTTGTTTTAGACAAATTGAGTTTTGATTAATTGAAAGAGAAAATTAGAAGTTTTAACTTTTGTTTTTTTAAGTTTCTTTCATCAAAAAAAATCATAGACCGGTACCCATAGATCACTTTCAGCGCTTGGCTGAAAGTGCTGACTTTATAAACAGTTATGGCGCTGCGGGATACGATTGACAAAAAATTTGTGATAGCATCCTATGAATTGTTTACGAGAAGTGTGAAACAGCAATAAAAAATATGGATTTAAATTTTATGGATAAAAATTATGCATTACTACATGAATAGATAGGCCGTTTTCAACAATGTCCTATAACACATTATACATAAACTTTCAATTCCTAATAAAATGTCTAGAGGTCAGATTTTTACCGTCTAATGTTGACAAATTTCCACATCTAACATTTTCATGTATTTATCGAAATTTCTATAAAAAGATAGTTTCAACAAGATTTTCTACTACCCGAAACTGACAATTTTGTTCCCATTCATCCTTGATCCTAATGCTTAAGCTATAAAGTTGATAATCTATTGGAGAAAATTCACTTAATGTAGTAGTTTAATGTGCTGGTCTGTACTACATCGAACACTAGTAGATCAAGGTCTTTATTAAAATTGCCAAACTTAATTCATATCACCAACCAACACTGCATACATACAATTGACTAATTTAAATTGCTTCGCAGGGTCACCTTATGAATTAGGCCACCCAAATATTGTTCATGGCTGCTATGAAAAGGAAATAATGGCGCATTTCGACCACAATCGCAAATTATGACACAAAACATCAAAATACTGCAATCAATAATCTGATATTAGCAATAACTGTTTGTTATGACTGTCAATAGGTTTAAATTATGATGATTTCAGTTCCGGATTACCATATTGTGTTGACGGTGAATAGATCTGATCACAAATATTGCATACCGCAATTTTAATCAAACTAGTGCGTTTACTGGTTCAGTTTTACCACATTGGCACGAGAAAAGTACTATTTGTATTTAGCCGATATATAATATATTTTGATACGAGTATAAGTATAAATCCTTCGGTCTTAGCAGCAAAGTATAAACCAGATAAAAGTCGTTGATGACCTCTTGTAATACCAAAGGAATTACGATCTGTTCAGCGGTCCAACAACGCGACTCCTTGAAAAATGAAAAGAAGGCTAAAAAAAAAACAAGACGAGACCGAAGTCTCTGCCGATCACAGATATATAGATTTACCTGGATAACGCAAGTGTCACGATCTGTATGAAAATCAAGCGTGTCATTTTCTACTACTTAATAGGATGTCTTTTGCACTATTTAGTTACTATTATTATAAACAATTTACTATACAAAATAGACTACGTATGTGTTCCTTAAATTACTAGAATTACACAGACTTGGAGATTAAACGAACTTACCTGAAGTGAAGTTCTATCCAAATTATACGAGTTGCTTCGTCCGAAGAGATTAAGATAACAATGTAGTAATACGTCTAGGTACCGCCTTTCACCCACTAAGTTTGAAGTTTTTTAATTTTTTTGTGGGTACTTTGTCTTCCTTATAGTTATGCCTGCACCATCACTCATTTAGTTGAAAGCCTGGAACCTTTTTTAATATTTCACTTTAGGTATGGGTTCATAGGGTTGGGAGGGAACTAATCTCTTCGGACGAAGCAACTCGTATAATTTGGATAGAACTTCACTTCAGGTAAGTTCGTTTAATCTCCAATTATACTTCGTTGCTTCGTCCTTCGAGATTAAGATAACAATGTAGATTTTGAAAGATGGTGAAATATTAAAACACGGAATAAGTATTAATTTAAGTACATGTAATTTTATGTTTTAAACATTAATTTTTTTTTGAATTAAACATTAAATTATTGTTTTCTTGTAACTAAAGTATAGCTTTTCTATAATTAGGGGTAGATAAATAATGTAAGTAACGTTTTAGGTAATTAAATTTAACATCAATGAGAGGTTAGGATTGATAAAATAAATTTATCAGTTTGTTGTTTACATTGAACATTTCTATGAAAATTAATGAACGTATCTCCACCCAGCTGCGTTTCGTATCGTGTCAATATTGACCCCAGCTCTGTGAGCTGCTGAAGGTGGCTGCGTGTCTGTTGGAGTGGGGAGAAAATATTGAAGTGACAATTCCGTTTATTGATAATATATCTTTTATCCGCCGACTTTATTTGTGTTTTTAATTATTATTTCTAATGTTCTGCACCCTGCGTGCAGTTACAAGTGTGAGCAAAGTTACGACCTTTTTGGTTAAATGTTCTTAGTTAATTTAAATTATTATTTTGACACCATTTCGATAGGAACTCTAAAAGTCAATACTCCTATCTCCTATCGCTTTGGACCCGTGGTGGACACCCGTCCACCACGGGTCCAAAGCTAAACATGTTATATTTTGAGGCCGGAGGACGAGACTGTAAAATTTTGAATTTCAATAGCACTGAATAGCTTAGCAATGTGTTTATCAGACCTTAATTTCGATCCTAAGATGAGGAGGAGGTCAAAGTCAGAGCGGAAAGTTGACTGTTTATTATTATTATATATATTTTTTTTTTTGTATGGTCCGGTTAATAACCGGAACGAAATAACTCCGCGAGAAAATACATAACCATCGGAATTGATGCTTATGTATTAATATTGTGAGTTTTATAAACGTAAACTCAATCGTCGAATTACAACATCGTATTGTTTTATTTACATTTCAGATAAAGAAGTTGTCACACAACAATACCGTTGACCTGCTAATACGTACGTACGTATTTTAGTTTTTTTTTTTTTTTTTTTTTTTTTTTTTTTTTTTTTTTTTTTTTTTTTTTACAAAATGTTATCCAAGTAATCTTGATAATTATTAGGAATGTCATCGAAGTACCTAGATAGATGACAAATAACCTTATGATTTCAGTAAACAAATTACCGGCTTTGTTAACTATGTGAACACAAATGGGGCTGTGGTAACACATAAAATTGATGAATTCAATCCTTGTACCTATATCGTAGGTACTCTTTGTATATCGGAGAAAATACACATCCTTTAATTCAGGGGAGGGCTAGATCATCAATTTTTATGAAATATTCTTTTATGATTACTTATGAATTACGGTGTACTTGTTTAAGACATTAAGTTTTATATAAATCCGTTAAAAGGCTCAGATGAAGCTAACGTAGATAAACTTGGTTCGTGTAACAGATAGGCAGGTTTAGTAAACTGTTTCTTGTAACCTTTTATTAAAGATAATACAGGTACAAGACGGTCATTGTTTATCAATTGTCATTGATCATAGTAGTAGGATAACCGACCTGCGGAACGTACCAGGTCTAGCGCTGCGGGACTTGGCGCTGCTGCACAAGTCGCGGGCGCGGTGCGCGTGATGGTCTCCGCGCCGCGCTGTCGGGAAACGGACGCGTCCAGTTTCATGTTTGGACAAGAACCTGTCTCGGTCTCTGCGCTGGTGCAGGTCCTGAGTTTGATATAGCTTTTGCAGTTTTTAGAGTACTGGTCAGATGTTCACCAAATAAAAAATTATAGATTTTTGTAGTAAATCATTTAGATTGTAGAACATAATTATCATAAGACTACGGCGCGGCGTGTCATGGACTCACTGTGTTGTGAGTCATAAATATCAGTCGACCGGCTTCGATCAGTAATTTTATTACCGACTGATCTTTATAGATAATCTGAAGAAAAGACTATAGTGAGGGCTTCACTCACTATACAAGATACGCTTACTTGCTGCGACCTGCACCTGCTTGTTGTTTTTATTCATATCTCCAATAAAGCGGCCGTTATCTCTGGATTTTATTTTGGTACATCAATATTTGTGCACTTTTGTGGAACAAGATGCTTTTCAAGTTGCTCTTTTAAGACAACCTGTCGTTGCGATGTGTTCCCAATTAACAGATAATGTAGCTCGCTTCAAATATCTGGTCCATATTTTTTATCCTTTGATGAAGTTTCGCCCAAGAGAATCGCTTCGTCCAGCTCAGTTTGCGTTACATTAACAGGTAGTTCCGACTGCATTGTCTGTACTTCGTCTCTGAAGCAGGGATATCATGGATCGTCGAGGTGGACGTACCCAGATGTGGCTCATCTGAGTCAATAATCGGCAACGAGACGACTTCAGCTTAAACTTCCATTTCAGGAGGAATATAAATGTACCAAATGTAGGCATCGAATAAAAAAACAGCGCGGCGATAGTCTTCACAACTATCCGCAACACCAAGTTTATCATCATCAAGTAAGTCATGTGAATATGATCACTACGACCGCTGCTCCTTGTATATAACTAGTGGTTTTAGAGGGGCGATAGTCCTTTAAACTATCCAAAACACTATGTTTTAGTACGTACGGAAATAAAATGAAATTATTATTAAGTAGGTCATTAAATAATCTGAAGGTAACATTCCTTTTAAATGTACACAATCACTATGTAACCAATTTACGAGTATTGGAAATCCAAATTTATCCATATGATGTAGGTACACAACACTTTGTGTTAGTCCGTACGGATATAAAATCCAATTATTATTAAACAGGTCATTATAATGTGAAGGTAACATTCCTTTCAAATGTACACAATCACTACCTATGTCACCAAAGAATTGGGAATAAAAATTAACCCTTATGTTGTAGGTACATAACACTATGAGTGTTAGTCTGTACAGATATAAAATGTGAAGGTAACATTCCTTTCAAATGTACACAATCACTATGTAACCAATGAATTGGGAATCCAAATTAACCCATAAGATGTAGGTACACAACACTATGAGTGTTAGTCCGTACAGATATAAAATGTGAAGGTAACATTCCATTCAAATGTACACAATCACTATGTAACCAATGAATTGGGAATCCAAATTAACCCATAAGATGTAGGTACACAACACTATGAGTGTTAGTCCGTACGGTTATAAAATGCAATTATTATTAAATAGGTCATTAAATAATGTGAAGGTAACATTCCTTTCAAGTGTACACAATCACTAAATGACCAGAAAATAGGGAATCCAAAATTATGTGAAGGTAACATCCCCATAAGATGCACACAACACTATTTAAGATATTTATGACATCATGTCAGAATATGATACGGATATAGTCCGAAAAACTATTCACAATATCTTCCGTTTGTAAAAAGAACACTCAAGCTTACCTTCATGGTCCGATAGTAATTTCTACATAATATTCGTTGACGAGGTACTATTCTCGAAACTATTTCAAACACACGACCGTCTGTCGCATTTATTAAGTTTCTTTTCGAGTTTTCGAATCTTTTCTTAAAATAACTGCTGTCGTTTATTTGGCTATATGACTATATTTTGGCATCTTTTTTGTATAAAAATAAAAGGAAGAAATTAATGTGGTGATCGGCGACGCACTAAAACGCGAATGAGTGATGGTGCAGGCATAACTATAAGGAAGACAAAGTACCCACAAAAAAATTAAAAAACTTCAAACTTAGTGGGTGAAAGGCGGTACCTAGACGTATTACTACATTGTTATCTTAATCTCGAAGGACGAAGCAACGAAGTATAATTGTCAGTACCCTCGATAAGTATAAAATACTTAAGCCGGGCACGCGAAGTAGATGCTCTTGCGGTATCTAGCAATATCTGTGTTCCCGTTTCAGTCTCGATTTCAGATAAATATTCATTTTCGTATTCAAACGGCGTCCGACTTCAGCACAGAAAACTTTTGACACGGACATCAAACACCTTGACGGTATTAAATTCGATTGTTCTCACGAACTACCACCGTATTATTTAAACTGAAACTTCGCATTACTTTCGGAAGTGTTCATAAATATTCGGGATATCCGAAAACGTAAAGTTTTCGTAGCTTTATATGAACAAGCTGCTTGTAGTGAAATGGATATCGCCATGTTCGACACAGCTGTGCAAGTAACTTCGTCAGTGATTTGTGCACACGCTCCGAATGAGTGATGAAATGAATTTGGGAGCCGACATGGCTTAGCGCATCTAATCTATATAGATTTCTGGAGTTTAATGGAACTTTGGGAAACAGTGGAGTAGTTAAATTGTGTTTGGGAAGTTCTAATTGCATTTCTGTAAATTCGAGTTGTGTGAATTCGATATGCAGTTCGCAATATTCAATCAAGAACATCTGTAATAGTATCAATCTATGAACATAAAGTGGATGGAGTTCATTTACTAAGGAGGAACATTCGAGGAGTGAATACCTTCAATAACAGAGGATTATTCGATGCACTATCATCGTAAGATATATTATGATGTTTCAATACCTTATTCGTGATGCATGTACTGGTCAGTCATTAAAACTCAAATGCTTACAACTGCAATATCGTGCTATTAAAGCAAATCCCAACTAAAGTCACTTACGGTCAAAAATTAATTACAGATACCGTTAGAATCTCCTTTTCAAGATTTACATACTGGTAAAACCCGTTTTCCGAGATGACGCTCCGCTCTGGATTTAATTTTTTGATAGAGTAGATTTTTTAAATAAAGAACAGACAAAACCCAATAAGTGTCAGATAAAGCAATGTTTTTTTTTTTGGCGTGTGTAAAATCATCGAATGCCCGCTCTTGGGCAGAGCGAAAGGAAGTTTCATACTTCTACTCAAGTGTCAGACTTCTACTGACTAAAAACCACCCATGTTCCTTCTTAGCCCTCTATGTCGAGGCCGCGATAACTAGTGACAACCCGCGGCCCCAACGGGCGTCGGCCCTTTCGGGCCCCTCCCATGTTGCTGACATTTCTTTGAGGCGCGCGTGGAACACGAACGCGCCGTCGACACGGCCTGTTTTCTTCGTAAGACGGACGGACGGCGAGTTAGCCCATCACTCACCGTCCACAGGCCCGCGTCTACGGTGGCCGGAGGTCATCGCGTGACCCCCGACGCCCGGAGCGCCTCCATGTTTTTGCACTTTAAGCATTGTTTTTCACCGGGAAAAACATTGAATCACCTCTCATGTCGTTTTGGCATGATTCAACTATAACAATTCGATAACTAAGTAAAGAGAATAAACATTTTTACTTAGTTTTAGCAATCACCAACAAACTAGGTTAACATATAAATTTTGTTTAATTAAATTAATAAAAACTGCTGCACAAACTTATTTCTTCAAAAGATAAGAAAACATTGTGGCTACAGAAAACCTCTAATCTGCAGCACTTATCAAGTCAATCCTTAATTTTTCCTACTTGTTTTGAGACTTAAGTTCTTTTTCTCTTCCACCCGAATAATGAATACAATAAGAAATAAAAATACACGTGCTCTCCTTATTATCAGGTGTTTTAATAGAAACTTCACGATTCGAACCTATTTATCTTAAACTATAAATTATACAGTTAGTTGGGTTTTGCAGTAAGGGGACGATATGGCAATGTTGCTCAGTGGCGAAAGTGGGCACACCCACTTTCAAGACCGCCAGGACATAAATAGCTGTATGTGTATTGCTGATGCTACTTACTCGTAATAGAAATAGCCATTGATCGTATGATTTAATGAACGTCAATTAAGATGCTTCTACTTTTTATGAAGGCACGAGCGGGGTATTCGATCAGATGATAATCAAGGCAAAAGGAGTATGTAAGAATGTAATGATCATGGCAGGCGGCGTTCTGTGGTTTCTATCTACCCTTATGGGAAAAAGGCGTGAACCTATGTATGTATCTTATTCGAAAGGCACAGTATAAAATTATGTCATATTTCTAAGAAAATTTTAAACTGAAAACTTACTTTGTATTCAGAAAATAATGTATTTTTAACCGAGCAATATTCTGATATGAAATCTTTGGCACAGGTTGTCGATTGAACCATGAACTGAATAGATGAGTTAAGGCACTTTAAAGCGCTGATATTATCGGGAGTGTATTTTGTAAGGGGAAGCAATGACGTAATATTCTAAGAAATAGGCCCTTAAAATTGTGGGTTGTTCAAATATTTATTCTAGTAGATTTAACACAAATTGTTGGTTTTCATGGAGAGAATAATGTACCAAATAAAACTCGATTTATTGCCGACCTTTTCTTTGTGTAAATTGCAATACCTCCCTTTTGCACTAAGCTTTACAAAATTTATTTTGCAGCAGAGTAAGTAAAACACTTGAGTATATGTAGAGGAAAGTCACCAAATATGAAATAGTATCTTAATATGGAATACCTTCATTTCTCTAAGACTATAAGTATGAAACGCAACACTCGACCATCTTCTGTTCCATTCGGTCTACTAACACGTACGTGGTGCAATAGACCGAATGGAACAGAAGATGGTCGAGTGTTGCGTTTCATACTTATAGTCTTAGAGAAATGAAGGTATTCCATATTAAGATACTATTTCATATTTGGTGACTTTCCTCTATTACTAGCTGTTGCCCGCGACTTCGTTCGCGTGATAATTTTGGCTCTCTGGTCTGGACTTGGGACTGCCTCTGGATGTACTTTGCCAAATCGAATGCCAAATGCTAATCGAAGCGATTATATTCCCTTGAACCAGCCCTGTCTTAAAATCTGTTCCTACCATGTCTTAACTATATTCTATCTCTCTACCAATTTTCAGTTACAAAAAGCCAAGGATTTCAAATAAACTTATGGGAGCCCGGGCTTAGTTCATGTCGTCCCAATTTTTTTTCTTAGCTAATCTCCTACTTACTCATAAACTCTTTTTGTCTTTAGCTTTAATGATTACTAATAATAAGAGCTTTAATGATTACTTAGGCCATCACTTAGTAATGGTTTTGTTTTTTAGTTTTCTCATACAAAAATATGTCAAACCTTTACTAAGTGACGGCTTAAGTAATCATTAAATATATCTAAGTACGGACGTTAGACTTACAAAATTGCAGACTGGTAGTACAAAAAAATTAGAACTTTAATACAAATATGTGAGAGCCCTTTTAGTGTAAAATCATCTAAAGGCTCCTCCCGTTATGGGCGGAGCAAAAGAGAATCTCAGACTTCTACTGACTAAAAAAAACCCATGTTTCTTCTTCTTCTTTAAACAACACGCAGGTGTCGGCAGGCGTCGGCCCTTGCAGGCCCCTGTAATATTGCTGATATCTCTTTAAGGCCCGCGTGGAACACGAACGATCGTATGAAAATCCGTTATCAGCAAACTTCTACTCACCATAAACTACGTTCCTGCTAAAATTCAGTAAGTAGAACAAAGAATAAAGGACTTTTATACAAACTTGTGATAGTTCTTAAACCTCTCTAATCCGGCCCTGTCATTAAAACTGTTCTTAGCAGACGTCTACTAACTATAAACTACGTCCCTGCCAAAAATCAAGATTATGCCCCAAAAACTGAAGGACTTTCATACAAACTTGCGAGGGCCCTTAGACCATCCTAATCTGGCCCTGTCATAAAATCATTTCATAACAGACGTCTACTGATTATAAACCACGTCTCTGCCAAAAATCAAGATTGTGTAGCACAAAAAATTAAGGACTTTCATTCAAACTTGCGAGGGCCCTTAGACCACCCTAATCCGGCCCAGTCGCATAATCCGTTCTTAGAGGACGTCTACTAACTATAAACTACGTCCTTGTCAAAAATCTAAATTGTAGCACAAAAAATTAAGGACTCTCAAACCTACAAACTTGCGAGGGCCCTTAGACCACCCTAATCCTACCCTGTCGCAAAATCCGTCTTAGCGGACGTCTACTAACTATAAACTACCACCTTGCCAAATTTCATCTTAATATGTTCAGTGGTTTCCAAGATATTATATGTAAAAGCGAAAGGTCACTCACTGATCACGATATATAGATAGATTTGACACCAACACTTGGACTACAGCTGTTAGTTAAGTTAATGAAAAATGGAGCCAATTTATACGGGCCAACTAGTTTAATATCTGACAACTATTCTTTAGTAGACACGTAGCCATAGCAGAGATATTGATTACCGATTTACGTTACTCCTAAACTTCCCCGCGTTAAGGTGGTAATATAAGTGTACCATCTGTGCCGCGTCTCCCCTTGGGATATGCACCAATATTTGAACATGGCGGCTTGTTCAACGCAAATAATAACTTCGAATAAATTGTAAGTAGGTAGGAACAATTGCCCTTTTGGGGGATTAAATATGTATTTAATGCAATATTTATGGGATTATTATGTATTTTTGGTTTTATTTATGGCATTTTGAATGGTAAATGCATGACTCGGGAGCAATGAAACAGGTACCCACCACGGGTTAATTCACTATTGTAGTATATTTGCTCAATTAAAAGCAAGAAATACAAGGACAATAAAATTTAACTCAGCGATATCTTATGATCTATCTTAATTAGTCACGTGGGGTCCATTGAACCCCAAGCAACTTAAATTTCATCATAATTCAGCAAGTATTAAAAGTACGGGACTGTGCGTCTTAGTAGCATCCTAGCTCAGGCACCCCTCCCTCCACATTGCTTTGTTAGCCGAGGCGACAACCGCATATGCCATAAGTTGTCTGGGGTCCAACAGACTCCGTGCGAATAACATTGTTGGAACCACTACAATTTCTACCAATAGTTGAGGGTCAACTTCACAACCCAGTTAAAACGGCGTAGTAGTTACCCTTTGGTAAGACTTGTTACCAGACTTTTAGGCCACTAAATACCTGTAATAACTGTAAAAGATCTTAAGTCTGTACCAACAGCTTAACGTGCTTTTCAAGGCACGGAGAAAATCGGTATGAAATGTGTGGTCACCCCTCAACGTACCAACCTAGGTAAGTGCAGCTTAACCTAAATATCGATCCCGAACGGCTGTTACTACAGAGCCACGAGCTTCTCTCAGTATGCCTTTCAACCATATCTATTATAATCTAAAGGTTCTTTAGCATTCAACTTCAACCGACAATACCTCAGCTGTAGGTAATGATTATTTAATAATCGTATAAAACTGTTATTTTGTCGCGGCGACAATTCCGTGCAATTTGTCACTCATTATTTACTTGATTGTCACGCCAACGACCGTTCTTGACCAACATTCAGATACCGTGAAGAATAAAGTTATCTACATCAACAGACTGAGATGTTTTGTTTGGGTTCCAACAGTTTCTACCCTAGTTACCGGAACTAATAAAATATTTATTTTTTTATCAATATCGTTGATTTACTTCTATCCCTATCTCAATTAAATTGAAGTTGGCACAACATGGTCATCTTCCAAACTCCGCCTTTAGCCGTCATCTAAGTAGCCATATCATCATTTACGCAGTCCAGCCATCGCTTCTATGGTCTTCCTCTACTCCTATAAATAATTTTCTAAAAAAATTTCCTCATTCAATCTTAAAATTCTCGTAGTTATTATTTCTTTAATATCGGGACGGTCCATTAGCAAACAGTCAAAATTTTTGAGTTCGACAGCCAAAGCTGTGAGTCCAATTCTATTTTAAGCATAAAAAACATGTTTTGCTTTTTTGCGTATGTTTTGTCAGTCCATCAAACAATATTTCAGGTAGCACACTCCAATATATCCGGAAACTTCAAAACAAAAAAAAAAACAAAATCACCTCTACACGTTTCATCTAAAATTCTACTCACATTCAACAACAAAAACATATAGGTCAAGACTCCTATTTCCCAAATTCGAAATCAATAAATCAAACATCATGACAGGCCCATGGGACACCATCAGGTTACGAAGTCCCCAACGGCAACCATCGGCTTTTAATTTAAAAGCTATTTTATGTAACAACTTGGTCGCCAGACCGTGGGGAAACCACTCATTTCTGCTTATTTTTTTACCAATGTATCAATCAATCTTACTCATTGTTCAAGAGTGCAAACAATGACGGCTTTTTGAGGAAAATACTTTGTTATAGGTACGCGTTTTTGTGCTACTGAATTGATCCAATTTCCCCGCAATAATTTTCCAGGCACAATATCGGAATTTTGTGCCACTTCTTGAATTACGGGTCATGTTATAAAAGTTAAATGTATAGACGATAAAGAGAAAAGTTGGAAAAAGCACAGGCGTTTTTTTGAGTATCACAGTATAACATGACGCCTGTATTTCTCCAAGGTGTTTGACAGAAGTGCAGTGTAGTACACCCACATTTCGCCAGTTATGGAAATGGGGGGCGGGTCTATTGCCATCAACCGGGCACAATTCCAGACTCCGTTGCTGCTCCTGATGGTAGAATCCAATATCACTCTGCTGGACCTGGGAATCGATGTCAAGATCTCATGCTCAGGGCGCGCCACGATACTGGCGGTAAGTCCCCTCTTTGAGGAGTGGCTGGAGAGGCACCAAGGCACCCTCACATTCCGTCTGACGCAGGTTTTTACCGGACACGGTTGTTTCGGGAAGTACCTACTCCGAATCAGGCGGGAGGAAACGCCCAGATGCTACCATTGCAAGGATCGGCCGGAGGACACAGTGGAGCACACAGTGGTGCCCCGCGTGTTCTCGTAGCGGCGATTTGCAGCGGCAACCTCTCGCGTCCGGCCCTGGTACAAGCCATGGTCCTTCCATTCAAGCGAAGGGGGTGGCGGAACGTGAGAGGGAAGAACCTCTCGTCCTAGCCACCGCTGGAGACGCTCCGGGCGTCTGGGGCCACCTGGTGGCTTCCGGCCACCGTAGACGCGCGCCTATGAACGGTGAGTAATGGGCTAGCTCGCCGTCCGTCCGTCTTATGGTTACGACAGGCCAGGTCGACCGCGTTCGTGTTCCACGCGCGCCTCAAAGGGCCAACACCCGTCGGGGTTGCGGGTTGTCCGAAAGAGATACCGCGGCGTCGACACAAAGGGCTAATAAGTAACATGGGTGGTTTTTAGTAAGTATAAGTCTGACACTCCCTAACGCTTCGCGCTCTGCCCAGAGCGGGAGGAAACATTTTATGATATCCCACCATACAAAATAAAAAAGGTAAGTTAAGTAAAAGTCCAGAAAATTGTGTTGTTTAGTTGCAGCTTATGAAAATGTTATTCTTGTATTTTATTTCCATTTTACAATCCTAAGAAACAGAATATGTTATAAATATTTTCTCAAATATTACCTTGCCATTCCTTGCATAGCCTGAAGCGGAATTCGTATCCAAATCGTATTTTTATCGGGAAATAGAATATGTATTAAGTTTCTTCAGCGAATTTATTTTATCAGCAATAGTATGCTAGTTTGTTTTTTTATTTAGTCGGTATTTGTTAGGTCATGTTATAGTTTTGCCTACGGGTTCTTTCTGAACTGGTTTAGGAATTGTTGTTTTTAGTTTATAGTAAAATGTTATGTTACTATCCTCGATTTACATTCTTTGGAATCTTATTGTTCGAGTCATTCATATTACAGTACCTTCATAACTGTATTTCTTTTGTAATTTACATTGAAAAAGGGATATATGCCATGTGTACCTACTATTCGTTTTGAGCCCCCGATATTTTAGCGCTAAACATGGTATTATCCCATTTTCAATGTTAATGATTACGTATTTCTTTTGCTCTTTACTTTACATGGAAAGATGAACCTTATTGTACTTATGCTTTATTCTTAAGTAAACCATATTATTTGAACCCTCAACTAGCTCAATGCCTTGCGCAACCATATCAGTTTCAATTTTTCAAAACAAATTCATACAGTCAGCCGTTACAAAGTTCTGTATAATTCAACAAAACAAAATTAAAGAAACAAAGGAACAACTCCAGACAGGAATGAGCAAGGTATTGTGGCGCCAACAAACGTGCATAACACAATTTCTCGGGCCAACAGCTCCAAGTTAAGAAAGAGGAAATTGCAAGCCTGAACTATTTATAGCTACTGAAGGTGCAACGCGACTTTATGGGACTTTTGATAAATACTCTCAAGTATTACCTACCAAGGTACATAGCGCAAAAGCAACTGAGTTGCAAGCAATTTTCGGCGATGGTCACAGTTTCGAAAAATTGACAAACTCTGATTAGGGATAACTTCTATGGAGCCCGTAAAACGTGATTTTTTACCCCAAAAATTAAGTCGTTTGACACCAGTACTCTTTGGATAGAGTTACTTAGTTCCACGTGAATGCTTATTTACAACTTTGTAGGGGGTCCGTTTAGACCTTGTATATTAAATTTACGCTCACAGATACAAGAGGCGCCTCATAGGAGAAAATGCATACAAATACTTGTAAACCAAAATAAGTACATACATACTCGTAAGTATGGGGTTTAAGTAGTAGAGTTTGACATATTTTCAACTTCAAATTCTTGGTTCAGAAACCCTGTGGTAGTTTCCTACAATTCTATGTAGGTGCCTAAGTAATTCAATTTAAAAGTTCAAGTGAGAATAACGCCTAAAGTAGAATCTCGACGAAAGTCGACTTTCCTTATTAAGGTCACAAGAATAGAGTAGTTCTGAAGTTTCTCAAGGAACTGATGATTTGGTTTCCTTATTTTACTTCCATTGGAGTTTTAAGCAAAAATTTTGAGGGTAAATGACATCTCTTGTAAATTGATCAATCGAAAAAGTCCTGGAGAGTCTTTTAAAGTTTCTAATAAAAAAAAAAAAATAAGTGTAAGATGAACTTTTATTCCTATAAGGATTGTTGACTTATCTTTTATACCAATAAGTAACTAGTGTATTCCATTTGAATCTTAACTCTTCAACCTGAATGTCAAACATGGAAATTAGTCTAACTGTTTCGGGTTGAATAAGTGAGGCACTTGTGTATTAAAATTTTGGATTTGTTAATCCCGTAATAGGATTCCGTAAGTGTCTATTTACTCGTATGTACCTATCCATAGGTAATAATGTTTCCAATGTATGTACCATACATCTATACGTATGATGAACGGGGTGTAAAGTTCTTCATCCCATAAGAAAAGGGAGGATACTCCGACAAGATGGGTGTTGTGTAGGCTACTTGGGACCCTTGTCCTACAGCTGTTGTTGAGTTTTTCTATACTATTAGTTCTTCATTTGTTCAATGATGGCGCTGTAGTATTTTTTGTACTACGTTGCAATAGTAATTTTTGTAGTATGGTCAGCAACAGAAGTAGCTTAACAATTCGGAATTTTAATTATTTGATGTTCAGGACTCCAGCTATTATTTTAAATGTTTCAGACGTTTATTCTTTAAAATTGTCCTTACTCTTCAATAACTTGCTTGTAACGAGTTGTATCTAATAAGTTTTTATTGAAAAACCTGCGTTGCAAATTTGGGTAGTGTTATTCTATTTCTGATGCTGACCGTACCACTACCTTTAGTACCTAAACCTTATCCTAAACATAATATCCCAAAAAAGTGTATAAACATTACCTCATTCTTATTGCCAGACTACACCAAATAACACAAAACATCTGATACAATGGACATAACTAACTATCCAGCCTGAATAGTCCCACTGCTGGGCAAAGCCATAAACCCTACAATATTACCTACGCCGGATGCCGTTACAGAAAGTTTCCGTAATAAAGTTAGGGGCAGACAAACGTGATGGGTCCTGACACTCGTACCAGGCTTCGCAACTAAGACCAGATGTCAGCCATAGATATTAGTTCAGCTAGACGATTTAAAATTTAATCAAGGAGTTGAACCGAAGTGAATTGCTATACAAATAATATAAGTTAGCGCGAGGGATCCACATGGTGTAGGACAGTTATAATACCCAAGTTTTGTACTTATTACTGGTTAAGTGCACAAATTGATCAAATAATATTATTACTAATGGTTTAGTAATAAGTCGGTATTTTAGAATTAGTTTGTAAACCTTAGTTAATTAATATGCGTACATTTTGTTTAATTTTAAAGTGTTCGTAAGCTGGATTTGTAAAGTTACTTAAGACCTTATTTTTTAATCATCGCATTTTGTTGAGTAAACTTAACGTTGTGTTTTCAGGAAACCCTTTAGGCCAGATTTTTAATTTTATTTTTTTCGTGTGTTTTTAATGCTTTATGAACACAATATATTAATTGCATCATCCTACTACGGCTTTTTTTGGCTTACCAAATTAAGGGAACGCCAACACGTTAAAAATCACAATTTTATTATTACTAAGCTCACATTAATCACTACTTATCTTTAAGTTATAAAGGAAACATCATTCCGTATTGAAACTGAAAACTATATTGGAAAAAGTAATCAATACATTTATAGGGTCTATCAAATAAGGCGGGTCGATGTTGACAGTTTGTGGCGGCCATGTTGTTTTGGCGTGATCTGTCATTGCGTTGTTATTTCTTCAGTTACTGATGCCAAATCACCATGGAAAGTAACACAATTGAGCAGCACGTTCAAATGATAAAACTTTATTCTCAAAATGAGTGTTCCTTAGTGCAAATGTTGCGCGCATTACGTCTATTTTACGGCAGACGCAGTGGCCCTTCAAAGTCGACTCTCCAATGTTTGGTGACCAAATTCGACACGACTGGTTCGTAAAACAACCAACCAACACTCTTACGTCAAAGGAACGCCAGATCGGCCGAGAACATCGCTGCTGTCCGTGTGTGTGCAGGAGACTCCGAAGCAGTCGATTTCTTGCTGTACACAAGAACTCGGCCTTTCGCAGACTTCAACTTAAAAGTTTCGGGTATTACATGTAATGTCAATCATTAAATGTAATACCCGAAACTGCCTTTCCCCAACCAAGCTTGAACTTTTACGAATAAGTTGAAAATCTACAAATCTACTACTAAAGAATAATAAACCAATACTCAAAAAAATAATAGGTAGGTTACTATTACAAAAACAGTAATCTGTAAATTCTAAAATATAATAATAATCCAAGGTTGAAGTGGCGCTAACATTCCTTTCAGCACAAATGTATTACAATTCCTCCCAGTGGAAAATCCACATGCTTATGAAAGGCACATACAAAGAGATTTTATCAAACATTTGGGAGATAACGATGGACTTAGTTCACGTTGGAAACAATATATATATTCACAAACATTTAAACTCACACACACAAATACCCAGACCCGGAACAACTATCTGTAGGCCATACAAAAGCTTGCCTAAGCAAGGCTTGCCTCTCCTCCCAGCCACCGCGGGAGATACTTCAGGCGTCGTCGGGGGCCACATGACGGCTTCAGACTACCGTAGGTGGACGGTGAGTAATGGGCTAGCTTGCCGTCCGTCCGTCTTATGACGAAGACAGGCCGTGTCGACGGCGCGTCCGTGTTTCACGCGCGCCTCAACGAAATGTCGGCAACATTGTTGTCCCGCAAGGGCCGACGCCCGTCGGGTCTGCGGGTAGTTCGAAAGAAATACCGCGGCCTCGAAGTCTGACACTCCCTACCGCTCTGCCCAGAGCAGAAGGAGTCATTTGAAGATTTAACACACTTCAAAAAAAATAAACAAGCCAGCTTTTACTGGTCTTATATGCTACTGACGTATCCCTTGTCTACTATACCTTACTTTATAGAGTTATTTTCCGATGAAATGTAAAGCCAAGTCAGATGCCCTAGGGCGGTATAAAAACTACCAGGTTAGGTAATAACCACAAGATTAAGAAAAAGACTTACAACGACTAACCGTTATAAGTCCAATTTAAGTCTAATTTAAATAATTGCCTATTATCGGAAAAATAAAGCTGGGCATTTGTGTCCGGTTGATGGCAATATGCTTGCCCCTTATTACATATAACTTAAATATAACTCGCGTAGCGTAGGTCAAAATCAAAATCAAAATACTTTATTTCACATTGGCCTATGTGAAATATGCATGGGCACTTGTAGAACGTCAACAAAAAAAAAAAACTTGGAAGCAGGTCCATTCTATTTTCATTTCATTTCATAATTTAATGTTCAAATGAACCCCGCCTGCTTCCAAGTTTTGTTTAATTTAAAATGTGCTTGTTGTTTGCTTTTCAGTTTTTTCAGTAGGTTTTTTTTAGTTTTTAACTACTTTTTTTATTTCCAACTTTTTAGTTCTTTTGTTATTGTTCTTTCCTTGGTCGCGTTAAATTCTTCGCAGATGATTTCACTTATGTGTTTGTTTATAGGATTTGTCACTTTGAATTTCTTTTAAACATGTAAGTGTTATATATTTTTGTAATCTCCTTTTAAAGCCGTGTAATGGCCCCATAAATCCGCATTTTTTTTTTGTGTTTTTTAATTTTGTAGCCAGTGACACTCGCGCCATCAAGACGAATCTAACGACGTATATTTTATTCAAATCCCTTTATCCGTTTAGGAGTTATTATGGAACAAAGAAACGGACATACATACATACATTCACACACGCCAAACACATAACCCTCCTTTTGGGCTTCGCCGCAGTCGGGTAAAAAGATACACGGTTCGGGTTGGTCGATTCCTATGGAGCAGAAACTCCATAGGGTGTACTATTAGGTAGGTACATCTCTGCCTAACTCTTCGGGGATTACAAGCGTGGTGTTACATTATGTTAAAGCTGGGCATTATTTGAATGTCCCAGCAAAAAAAATTTACAAATGGAGACCTCTAGACCGATCCTTGTCATGAAAAACTTGTTACAACCTTAACCCATGTTATCATTAGAATAGCTAGGACCCATCGATTACAGTTATTTATGAGCCCGTAAGTCTGACAACGTATCTATTCTCAGAATATCGGATTTTCCCTGTGGGTACCTAATTGGCTTGAGAATTTGTGAAGGCCAGACAGAGTCCGTCTGTTACATAAATCCTCAGCATTTTTCGAAAAAAAAAAATATGGTATTATGAATGATATATAACAACAGTTTCTTGAGAAATAACTTTCATTATTCTTATACATTGGTTGGAGCAAAACGATAGTTGATTTTATTGTCTGTCTGTCTCGTTATTCATGTCAGCTGAATATTGGGCTGACGATTTGTCATCGAAACGCTAAGAAGAATATTCATGTCAGTTTAAACCGAGTTCCATTCAAAGGTTTCTCCTAGTCTTCTTATTACAGGCAAAACTGCACATGCATAATATAATGCATCGTCGCGGGCATAATACATTTATATTCAACATTGATATGCCACAACAATCTGGATGTTTCATCGCATCAATGCAAAGCCTAGTGCCGTCATAGTCACTGGGGACCAGTGTGACCAGACTTAAGAAAAAATAGGTCCTGTCATCGAAAGACATGACCTTGATAATAAAACATTTAATTAATTGAACGTTCGTTCTTAAACGAACTAATTATTTTATAGTGAGTTTGCGACATCGTTCTTCTTAACGAAGTATGAAGTAACAAAGAATAAAATTGAATGGATGACTCAGTAAAAGAAATAGTATAAATATGCCATGTGATTCCCGCTTTGAAGTTTGTAGAGGCGTTGCTCGAGTAATAGATGTACCCATATGTATTGGGAATACCAATATATCTGTCAACCTTATATGTAATAAAGGTACTTTGGGAGATTCTATACTTAGTAATACCACCAATATATAGCTTCTTGGAAAAGTGTTCTAGCCAATTTTTCAAACTTTTTGTTATTACATTTTGAAACCTAATAAGTTAAAGGGTTATGGAACTACACATCTGACTTTTTAAAATTTGTGACAAAAATCTATTTGCTTAACATATTGGCAACCAATAACAGAAATTAAAATTAAATATGTAACTAAACGTGTTTACCCTCGAAGTCTCCTTTCTTTTTTTTGGCGCGTGTAAAATCATCAAATAACCCCTCCCGCTCTTGGGCAGAACGAAAGGGAGTGTCAGACTTCTACTGACTAAAAACCAACCATGCTCCTTCTTAGCCCTTTATGTCGAGGCCGCGGTATCTCTTACAACAACCCGCAGCGAAGGAGTCTCCCTTTGCCATAAACATGTAAGTAGGTACCTTACACAATTGTAACAAAAGATCTCACGGAAATGTTTGTCGTCACTTAAGGCGCTTGCCTACAATTAGGTGAAAGGTGACCAAAATGGCCTTCTAACAGGAAAACAGCATCCCAGAAAGGTTTGGACAATGGGCTCCGAAATAATCGGTATTCCCCCTTCTCTGTTATTGTCAGTGTTGCCCCAGGTTTAAGATGATTATTTTTGTAGGAAGGCATTTAGGCAAATTGTCGGGGCAAACACTCAAAAGGGACGGAATTTAGGAATTATTCCAACAATTTTGGGAAAAGGTACTTATAGGAAAAGGTGGTATGAGTATTTTATGTAGTTTTGCTTACAGTTTTATACATTTTTGTTGCAGTAGGTAGTTGATTAAACTATTAAAAAGATTGCCAATTAAACAAATCAATGATTCAGGTTAAATCCAACGAAAACAAAAACGTAAAGTAAAATTTTCTTATAAGAGTTTTGTTTTGAAACAAAAATACAAGCCGTTTACAACACGAACATAATTTTATTTTTAAGTAGCTTCTACGGAGGGGTTCTATTGTTTGGATTACTTTTCTTGTCAGCAATTTCGGTGCTTTTAAGCGCGATTAATCCATTAGAACGCATTTCAGACATGATTAAGCAACGTTGCTACTTTCTATGCTACCCTTTAAGTTTCCAAAAACCATTATACGCCATCTTAATGCTGTTCTTTTCAGTAACAAGGAACAATTTATTTAAGTGGGGAAGCACACAGCTTGTTCATTTTCGTACGCAATAAGAACCCCTTAGACGTTCAAAAGGGCGATTGTACCGCAGAAATAAAAATCTGAAATATCATCCCATTTAAGAGAGAAAAACGATTAAACAGATAACAACAAAATACAATGCCTTAAAAAAAAAGAAACAAATAACCCGACAATCCACTTGTTAAAAAGTTACGTAAGGTTTTAATTTAACCGTTTAAGATCTTCGGATGAGTAGTATTACTAGTACACCATTACCGAATGACATTCCAGCAGTTCAAATGCTCTAAAAATAAGCGTGATGTTTATACTTCAATATTACGTCTCATTTCCGAGCTCGCAGTGTCAGTAATAGAGGCACAAACGTCAGTCGTGTCAAGCCTTGCCCGCATCTACACGAGCACTGGACATAAGCAATCGTCTAATTTGGAACTAAACTACTTTTGTCGAACGCATTTAAATAAAAAAGGCGCGAAAATAGAATGTGTCAGCCTTGAACTTTTATTGTCTGTATTGTTTGTGTTTTGTTTCATAAATGGAAAGAATATTTTTAAGATGAAGAATTTTGTTTTTTATGCTGTTTTCGTGATATTATTTTCGAATGGTGAGTGTAAAACTTTTATTTTACATTATGTTTATTTAGTTCTTACCTATATTGTTTAGTTTCTTTTTTTTAACAAAACGTTGCATGATCAGTCGGTTCTTCTAAGACTAGTATTGAGTAGTTCAATATTAGTATTGCAATCCGGTTGACCTGTGTCGTTAATATGCAAAAGTAAAGAAACAAGTCCTTGTATGTACATTGCTTCACAATCAAACTAACTGGAGAAACCTTTACCATATTTTTCCAACATGTTATCTCAGAACTTATGAAGCCACATTTTAAGTATTTGCCGTATCTTCGTAGGTAATACAATAAATTTATAATAATCTTAATCACACCTTTTAATTTACAACACCTAAAATCTACTTCAAAACAATATTAAGCTAACTGTGCCAATAAACTACTAATTATTAAAACATGAGCAATGTATTAAAACACTCTATGAGAAACACTGAGACAGTATTTATGTATTGAAGTACATAATTACTGTCTTTAAGTCGCTTTTAAAAAGTTTAAAGAAATTTTTTTATCAATTTACATCTAGGCTAGTACAAAATTGTAGTTATAAAAATACTCGCAATAAAAGCTATTTAGAGATAGCGCTAGTTTGCATTTTTACATTTTTAAGGCGGATGTAGGTAATGACCACTAGACGCAAGGACTAGATCACACTAAAGATAACATGAACTAAATTATAAAATGTTAGTTGATAATTTTATTACAAGGGGTTTTTATGATAAACTAGCTGATGCCCGCGGCTTCGCCCGCGTGAATGTCGATCAAATTTTACAATTTAACCTTCCTCGTGAACCACTCTATTTATGAAAACAGCATGTAAATCAGTGCAGCAGTTTTTGAGTTTACCGCGAACAGACATACCTGGCGTAGGACTTTGTTTTATAATGAGTTATACACTTAAACCTTCCTCGAGAACCACTCTTTCTATTTATGAAAACAGCATGAAAATCGGTGAAGTAGTTTTTAGTTGACCGCGAACAGACAGACAGACGCGGCGAAGGACTTTGTTTAAAATATACATAGTGATAGTGATGATAGAGTTACAGTTACTCTAAGAGCTTGAATAGCTGGTTTAACTGCCATTCGGGTCAATCTTAATGTTAAGCCGCACTTGCCTAGGTTGGTCCGTGGATGGGTGACATACCGAGTTTCCTTCGTGCCTTGGCAAGCACACGAAGCCGGTTGACAGTCGTTACAGTCAGTGGCCCGAAAGTCAAACAACTAGTCTTACTAAGAGGAATCGTATGATCTAGTACTAACTGGGTTGTGGAGGTCAGATAGGCAATCGTTTATGTAAAATACTGGTGTTCAGCTGCATCCGGTTAGACTGGAAGCTGACCTTGACTGAGTTGTGAAAAGGCTAGTCTGATACTGATACTCTTAGCCTGTATCATTAGGCAGGGTAAAGGCCTCTCCCCATGACTTCAAGTTATTTCGATCTAAGGCCAATGTGGACCACTAGTCGTTGGTCTTGTCCAGATCATCTCGCCATCTTCTACGAGGTCTACCGCGACGCCTTCTGATTGTGTCAGGGCTCCAGAAAGTGGCTATTTTCAGCCCATAGCTCATTGGGCATGCGGCAGACGTGCCCTGTCCAGTCCCACTTAAGCTTAGCGGCTTCTTGAGCAACGTCAGCAGTTTGTGTTTTGGAGCGCAGTGTTGTGTTGCGTACACGGTCGGTTAGTTTGACGCCTAGAATGCTGCGCTCCATTGCACGTTGAGTCAGACCCTGAGTTTGGACTTTTGAATCTTTGTCAAAGACCAGGTGTGGTAAGTACGTACTATTACCTATACTTATTATTTTAGTACGACCGCCCGCCGCTGTATCAAGCTTATATGTTTCATCCAATATACTTATACTTATGGGAAACCCCTCAAGTTAATGGCAATCTGCACAAATATAGATAAACATTCGTAGTGACCGCAGATTGACCCTCGTGGAAAGTTTATAATCCTTTGGGATATCACACTTGAATGTAAGTGTGTGGAGCGATTTTAATAAAATTTGGTATGGAGTTAGTGTTTATCCTGTTTTATCTTCCCGGGGGATAATTTTCGAGTTGTAGCGGGTGAAGCCGCTGGCAACAGCTAGTAACTACATAAAAATCCTCTATCTAACTAGTTAATTTAGGTCCGTAGATGTGTGAGCAAGGTTGTTCGTGCCTTGGGAAGTACGTAAAGGCGTTGTTACTTGCTGTCAGTTCTAGACCTTTGACAGTTGTAACAGGTAGTCAGTAGCCCGAAAGTCAAGTCAGGAAGTAAAACAGGCAGTCGCTCCTAGTATAATACGGATATCCGGCTATATCCGGTTAGACTGTAAGCCGACCACACCATAAATGTAGTTGGGAGAAGACTTAGCAGATAATGATCACAAGTTAATTTCTCGAAATTTGTAGTTGTAAAAATCTTAAATAGGGTATTTCATCAAAAAAAAAAACTAATTAGTCCGTCAGATAGATTTACAAAAAATAATGGACACGTAGTTTTTCCTTTTACACGTAAACAAAAGATGAAGACGATACAGTGCTTCGAAAGGTCGTGTCAAGTCGTGTGACGTTACAAGGTTAGTACTTTTTTACCCACAAAGTGACGTCAAAAGCCCCCACTCATGATCTTTAACACTTTCTATTTTCGTACATTTTTATTAATTTGATAAAATAAAAAACTCGTATCCAATATTTTTCAATAATCTAACAGACGGACTAATTAGATTTTTTTGTGAAATATTCTATTGTAGCAAAGTCACAAATTAACGTCTAGACATATTCCACGCACATTCACACATAATATAAGTAACATGTACACATTTATGCATTGTCTATTCTGTATAATTTATATTAATAACTTATAGTGTCGTAGTTTGCGTGCAGAAACACAAGGCCAAAGTAATTTCGCAGAAGTACCTCCCAATACAAGAGTTGCAGGTCAATTATTGTATCAATAGACAATGATCTTGGCCGACACTTTGAGTGTCAAGTAACTTTACAATGATCACAAGGACTTTCGCAGAATGTTACGTAAGTAAAGATACAGACTTCCGTGGCAGAAGAGTTTTCAGTAATTAGTTTACACCAGACCGAGTTCTAATGTTGTACAAGAACATTACCCTTCAAGGCAATAGATGGCTATGATATTCAACTACTTTATTAACCACGACGAAAAACAAACTGAAACTACGCGGGTGAAACCACGTGACGTGCGCTAGTATATAATATTATATTTTAACAAATAAGAAATGAGTAACCTTTTGAGTGATTAAGAGCTCTGTAGTCAGACTTAAATAGTGGTAACATACTTTTATTTGCTTTCAGATTTTTAATGCTAAAGGATTGCGCTTGATAGAACTTGAAATTTTATTAATAGCTTAATAGTTCATATAATGCTTTATTGTTTTCTAACGCATTCTTTGTTTTGGTTTGCCTTATATTTAGACACCTAAAACCAAACCATTTAGATGTTGACCTATAGTAAGTACTTTGACCAGTTGAACCAAAACTAACCTTCAAACTTTGAATCATACGTTGTCAAAACAGGTTTTTTTGTAGGAATAGCAAATTCAATAACAAAGTCGAAGGCAAACTGAAAATAGGGCTGTCAAAGCGTGAACGCGACAGTATTATGAAGTTGGTGCAACTCAATTTTCATACTGTCTATCAAACTTGAAACCATTTACGGTTTTCCGCGAATTGTGTCGAATCGGAATAATAGTACGTTATGGTACAAAGGTGTAATGTTGGTGATTACCTACCGCTGAGGCGCCATTGGGACCCGAGCTGTCAGGTGAGGGTCTTAAAAGAGCCGAGGACGGTAACATCAATACGTTTTTCACACTTGTGAAGAAAAGAATGCTAAAAAATCATTTTCAACAACTGATAAAATGAGTTGTGATTTTTTTTTCGCAATGGCTGGAATAATTAATCAGTTTTCCTATGTGCAAGCGTCTAACAATGGCGATCGGCCATAGGTCAAAGAATGAAGTATCTTTTTTTTGCTTTTTGCGGACAGCGTTTTAGCCACGTACAAATAGGGAATTCAAAGTTTTCTTTATTACAGAGAAAACAAAAGTTATATTTTAGTGAAAGTTTTATTTCTTAAAAACGTACAATTTAAAATTATCTATTTAAATTCAAAGTTGCATGAAATGAGCCAGCAATAGGTACATTAATTTGTATTAATGAACGCGATCTTTTTGTATCGAAACTTTTTTAAGAATAAAGCAACTCAACGCAACCAATAGAATAAAAAAAAACCTATAACCTATGGTCAATTAGATGTTTTGGTTTTGTTCATATGTTGACGGGGCTTCAGGGAGAGTAAAACAGGATTTTATCTCTTTTACTTTTTTTTTTTAAATAAATCTATTCGCAATTTAAACTCAGTGACAATCAATAACAAATACTTCTCAGGAATCGAAGATAAATTAGAGGGTTTTCTCGACAGTGACTCAGATTAAATGGTGACCGTTCTTATAAATACATCTATTGAGGTATTCCTATCTGAGCACCGATTTTGAGAGCACGTACGCTTAGAGCACCAAAGCTATTTCCATCTGAGCACCTACGATTTGGTAGCTGCTAGTGATTGGTTGTATAATAAAAGTAATCGATAATAATTTTAATAAAGTTCCACAAACCACCAGGAGAACAGAAACATTAGGAGGTATTGGAAATTGGAATCTTAACATCAAATCTTTCAGATTCCATGCAGTGTGTAATGAAGATACTACTACTTCACGATTCTGGCCTCCTGCTACTTTGTGAGACTTAACTGTCCTTGTTTCTCATCTCCAAAAAAAAACCTGCATGGTATTAGAAAGGCATATAGATTTGATTTAAAGTGTACAATTTCCAATACCTCCTAATGTTTATGTTCTCCTGGTAGTTTGTGGAACTTTACTAAAATTATTATCGATTACTTTTATTATACACCCCATCACTAGCAGCTACCAAATCTTAGGCTCAGATGGGAATAACTTTGGTGCTCTAAACATAGGTGCTCTAAAAATCGGTGCTCAGATGGGAATACCTCCGTCTATTGCCTCTCAGATAACGTTGACAAAAAAGGACCTATGTGTAAGCTTAATTTATGTTAAAGTTGTTATTATTTGAAGCTTTACTTAGCTAGTAAAAACACATTTGTGATAAAAAAATATATACCTAGTCAAATAACGCGAATACTACGTATCTTCGCTACACTCATTGTTGTATTAAAACTTTTGTACTTACGGCACAGGTGTAGGCATAAAAATAGGTTTGTCTTCTTTGATCATCATTCCCAGATGTGAACATAGAGCTCATTTCCTACGGCATGACCTAGTCTTTTTACAGCAGCAGTTATTTATTTAGATCTATAAACTTTTGTTTATATGAATGTAAATTACTATAAATCTCGCGTCAAAGTCAAACGTTTCAGTGTTTGAAACTCAATCTGAATCGGGGTTTTGAATAAACACGTTAATGTTTAATCAATAATGTTAATGTTATTGGTTTTAGGTTATCTGGGTGAAACAAACCCAGACATTTGAGATGTTATTTTGAAACATTATTCAGATAATGTATCAAACCTCTGAAATATCTGGAAGAAAGATCGATGTGTAACAAAAACTGATTCATCTTTTAAAGTGTTGTAACAATGTTTTGATTTAAACGAGTTTCGATAGAGTTTCTAGCCCATTCGTCTCCATAGAGATCTAAATAGGGATGTTTCTTGGCAAAAAAAAGCGATTCTAATTAGTCCGTCTGTTAGATTATCGAAAAATATTGACCACGTATTTTTTTTATCAAATCAATAAGAATTGACGAAGATGACGCGTCAAATATTTGAGTGGGGGCTTCTGACGTCACTCAGCTGTAAAAATGTCATACTTATGTCTTACAATGCACACGAGTCACACAAGTTTTCAAACTACTGTATCGTCTTCATTCTTTGTCTAAGTGCAAAAATAAAAATATATGAAAATTTAAAAAAATATTTGTTTGTTTTTGTATTAATTTTATATTTATGTCCAATCTTTTTTGAAAATCTGTCTGAAGGATTAATTAGATTTTTTTTTGTCAAGTACAGTACTTTCACAAGTTAAAATGCCTTGTGCCTGTAACTGTAGCTTCGCTTTCTTTGTTTTTCTGGCATTCAAAAGTGCCTGTTAGAGTTTAATTGATTTTATAAATGCTTTGTGTTTGAATTTTAGAACCTGAAAGTAAGAAATCAGAAGTTGAAAATTTTCATGTGAAACTGAAACACAAATGATAGAAACTATTCAGTGCAAAGGCTTTAGATTATTTTTAATTCCATAACTTTGTTGATTAACAAACTAAATTCCCTAACGACAATACATACAGTTTATAATTCTAAACGAGGTCAAACCAACATTGTAGGTAGTTCTAGTTTTATTAGAAGTGACACAAAGTAGCAAAACTACTTACAGTACTAAAGTAAACCATTTCTCAGTGACAAACTCACTTTCTTCAGAGTAAAGTATGTAATAAAGTTTATATTTTTCTCTTACACCTGGAGTAGTGAGATAGTGTTTCAAAGGAAATGAAGGAATTGTAAGATAAGTGCTAGTAATGTAACCGTCACACGTTTCTAGATACGATTTCTTGTATTTCGAGTTGTTTGTCGAAAGTTAGGTACATTTTTTTTTGTTATTAAACAACAACAAATTAACATACACAACAACAACAACAATCAATTATTCTTATTCTTATTTATTGACACATACAGTCTTATCACAGTTTTATATTAATTTCGTACCATTTAACCATAGATGGTTTGTAATTGGTACTCACATTCGCTTTAACAGCACAGAAAACACAAAAAAAAGGTAGTTAAGAAACTTAAAAACCCGTCTGAACAAACTGAAAAGCAAAAAACAAGCACATTTTAAATTAAACAAAACTTGGAAGCAGGCGGGGTCCATTCTATTTTCTTTCATAATTTAATATTCCAATGAACCCCGCCTGCTTCCAAGTTTTGTTTAATTTAAAATGTGCTTGATTTTTGCTTTTCAGTTTGTTCAGTCGGGTTTTTAAGTTTTTTAACTACCTTTTTTTATTTCCAACTTTATAGTTCTTTTGTGTTTGTTCTTTCGTTGGTCGCGTAAAATTCTTCGCAGATGATTTAACTTTTGTGTTTGTTTATATGATTTACGACTTTGAATTTATTTTAAACATATAAGTGTCATATATTTTTGTAATCTCCTCTTAAAACCCTTCATTTTGATACCCTACTCGATGGTAACAGAAATAAAATATTTTTTTAAATCCGCGATATGGCCCCCAAAATCCACCAACTTCTTTGTTTTTTAATTTTAATGTAGCCAGTGACACTCGCGCCACCAAGACAAATCCAACGACGTATATTTTATTCAAGTTTCGTCATCCGTTTAGGAGTTATGAGGGAACAAAGAAACGGACATACATACATACATACACGCCAAATACATAACCCTCCTTTTGGGCTTCACCGCAGTCGGGTAAAAAGACAATCATTAAAAATAAAATATAAGGAAAGATGTAGGTACATTAATAATATTTTGCACGCAACTACCCGTAAACATCTATCCATAAGTGAGTGCTTGCTATTTGGGTGGTTGGGCCGCTCATTAGAAAGCCGGTGTTGGTCAACGTATCCGATACAGGTTGCTTCTTTTTTATAGGTACTAAATTGATCATGCGGTCCCTACATGAGTTAAGCCTCACTTAAGGTGAAGGCGACAAGGTAGCCCGCGAAATTCGAATTTTCTTACGGTTTTTGCAATTTCCAGTCGTATCACACTAATATTATAAAGGCGAAAGTTTGTGAGTGTGTGAGTGTAGTATGTTTGTTACTTACGGATTTGGATGAAATTTGGTACAGAGATAGTTTATAATAACCTGGATTAACAAATAGGATAGTTTTTATTCCGATTTTATATTCCCGTGGGTTGTAGCGGGTAAAGCCGCTGGCAACAGCTAGTGTTAAATATAATTGGATTCGCGGCAATGACAAATGTCTCTTTACTGATTAATAATGATTAAAATCACCAATACAACCATCTCAGTTCATGTCAGTCTCAAGAATGTCTTTTTCATTAAATAGTCACTCTTGAGACTTATACTCCTTTGTGAGAGACTGGCGACCATACTAGGATACCCTGTGTGACGGTTTCTCAGCAAAAAAAGTGGTCGAGCGTAGCGAACTTTTTATATATGAACTAAGACACGGGCTACCTCGTCGCATCAAACTTAACCTCACTATTTTCACGTTACGTGTGTACAGTGTGTGAAAAAATTGTGATTTAGGTCTAAAGGTTACTAGGTAGGTCCAATGTAACTAACTGTTTGAGTTTTCCGGGTCATTCGTGAACATGGCAACAGTCAATCTTATCATTTCATTTGAGGTTTTACATAATAATTAGAAAAGCTTTGAACTGGGAACTCCGCCTCTAATGACCCATCGATCAAACTGCCGGTTGAAGTGAGTTTTTCGATTTTTGTACGGTATAATAGATTTGAGTAGTAACAGGAGGGGACACCCTTGAAGGACATACACTGACCTTATTGCTGAAGTTTTACAGAAAGGCCAGGTACTCGCAACTGGCGTGCGTGCATGACCGTTTGTATGAACGTGGAGAAAGGTTTATGTTAGGATCATAGCAAGTGACGTTTATGTATAGGTAGGTATATAAGCTAAAATTGATCTTTTTTCTTAAACAAAACATAATAATAGCGTTAAAACATTTCAAGAACCGACGAATTTCTATATAACAAGCTCCACAAATATTAGTTACGGTAACAAAATATTTAAAAGCGTAACGTAAGTAGCGGGCATCGTCAATTTGATGCGTTCGTTCGGCCACCGACTAGTTGAGCTCGTTAAGCGATGTGACGTTATCAATTCCTGAAATTATGAGTCCCATTATTTGTGTCATGGTGCTGCTAAATAGGACGCGTGTTCGGGCTTTTGAATTGAAGAATTTTTGTGTAATGCTTTGCCGTTTCATTCGGTAGCCTTGACGGTTAATATGGGGCCCGTTTGCATCACAAATTGATAAGCGTGTTTAGCGCTATAAGATACGTTCTTAAAAAAACATTCTGTCTGTGAGAATTCTTGAATCTAGCATCACAAAGATGGTGTAGTAATTGTGTTAAAAATATGTGAAGCGATTTCTGGTGCAAAGGAGCGTAGTACTCGCAACCGGCGTGCGTGTATGACCAGATCTACGAATATGGACGTGACAAAAGAAGGTGTATGTAAGGATCATAATTGGTGGTGTTTTGTGGTTTCAGCCTACCTTAAGGGAAAAGGGCGTGAGTTTTTGTATGTATGAGCCTTAATTTGAATAGGTATCTGGCAGTGCAGTTTGAAAGTAAGTTACTGAGTCGTAAAGCGCGTGTTTTCATTTTCATTTAACTAGCAACTACTATGTAGAGAAGTAACTGTCAGTTGTACTCGATTTTGATAGTATTTATATCATCCTTATTTCATCCACCGATTAATTATCAATTTTTAAAGAGAAACACATGTTTTGTTTGTTGCTAAAACCGGTTCTCAGATTGGCAGATGTGATTGGCAAATGTTTGCTAATATTGCTCTATTGTGATTTTAAGAAGAAACAGTTAGGAATTTCAGACGTAAACAACTATTTTATCAGAGAGAACCCCGCGACGATGTTGAAAGCTCTTTTAAAATGCATAAACCTTTTAGTCGGTTATACCAGATAACTGGGTTGCTTGTAGTTTGACATCTTCGGTTCAACTTATATATTTTGGGCCACAAAAAACATTTCGTTTGCCAGACCAAAGCTAAAAAAATGTACATTGCAATGTCGATTAAATATACCTAATAATATAATTCAATTTTGTTGTTTGATTTTATTTGGACACGTTACACAATTGCTTTTTCATTGAGTTCATAATATTTTTGATATTGATGGTACACGGAATAACGAGGCATAATTTACGAACGCCTGACATAAAGAGAGAAGAACCATAGCATAGGTTATTATATAAAAAAAAAAGTCAAAATTATGTTCGGAATTAGTTTTTTTATTACTCTTAAAATCGTTTTAATTTTTATGATAAGATGTTTACTCCGCGCGATTGTAGACCCCAAATATTGACAAGCGATAGACGGGACATGGCGACGAAACTGGTAATTCAAAATTTGTAACTACGACTGTTCACAGACAGAACGACTGTTACTAGGCGTAACAGTCGTTCTGTCTAGTGTCACATGCCTGCTTGTCCATTAACCTAAAATGATTGAGATCAAAATATTTGTTTGACTTCAAATGTCCGCTCTATATTTTATTTTGGTTATATGGGTCTACCATTTCAACAATAACACTCTAACTACATGTGAAATGCTTTTCCAATCAACTTTTACTTAACGGAAAACCTTAATCTTTAATTGGCCGTAGGGTTTATATTTTTAAGATAAAATTTCAAAGAGCGGTGGATTTTGTGAATTATAAATAAATAAATAACCGGCAACTTGTTACAAACTGGACTTCGTTATTAGGTCAATGTGTCTTCATTTATTCGAGTTTTCGTGTCGGAACTCAAACACTTATTCCTGATTTGCCCTTATTAAGCTGCAAGACTAATATTGTTCACTAAGTGTATTCAATTGGATAATAACAATGCCTGTTCTTGACTGATATAAGGCAAGTTGGGAAGAGTGACCTTGTTTATATTAATCAAGGAATGTTTTGGGTGTTGGTGTAATACTCTACATATATTTTTGATGTAGCAGATTAGGTCCGGGCAGTGTACATTTTTACTGAATTTGCACTGACTAACTCGTTTAAAACCTAGATATGGGAATAACACTAATCTGTGAGCGAGTAACGTAAATTGAAATCAAAAGTCTACAATAGGTACCTATGTTTCCTGACTAAAAATATATAATATGATTCTAATTAGTCCGTCTTTAGATTATCGAAAAATATTGGATACATATTTTTTTTGTTTTATCAAATCAATAAAAAGTGACGAAGAAAAAACGCGTCAAAGATCTGAGTCAAGACATTTTTACCGGTAAAAATGTCATAATAGTATGACATTTTTACTTGGACATTAGTGTCTAAGAATATGACGTCACACGAGTTTTCAAAGCACTGCATCGTCTTCATTGTTTGTTTAAGTAAAAAAAAAAAAATTTCAATATTTTTTGGAAATATATCTGACGGACTTAATAGATTTTTTTTGTTAACTACCCTAATAATTCTACATAATCTTGCCTTGATAAACGCGTTGTTTTTATGTAATATTTTTTTATAAACGCATTTGGAAATAAATATATAATATAGTTTGGTTTTTTTTTTATTTAACACTAAAATCAATGACGCGATTAACGGATATCCGGGTAATAATAAAATAATGAAAATGTTTGTTAAGTGGTTAACCGCTAATGTCCGCTGTTGTGCCTACATTTATTATGAATATGGTTTATATACTTGTTTCGTAGATGATTGAGAAATATAATAAACTTAAAATTTAAAATTATTATTTATATTTTGAATCATGTTTGATATCTACTAAAATTTATTTATGTACTTGCGGAACGCTAAACCAAGTTCAACGCCCTCGAGGGTAATTTATCATTCGTAATTACTAGTGAGATTAGTATTTACATAGACAGCAAATATTCTATCACGAAATAATATAGGTAAAACGTTATATATTTTGGGTAGCTTTAATCTAAACGGTTATAATTCATATTGCTTGAATAAATACAAACATAATCATAATTCACCAGTGGAAGTATGTCCCTAGTAAATGTTATTTTTTGAGAAACTAAGAGCCATGTTTCATACTTAATTTTTTTTAGTCCTGTATCTATAACCATTGCCAGCAGGTACAAACGACTAAACGTGCTCACTGAGACGCGGAGGACTCCAAAAAGAAATAGACGGTCAGTGGCCCAGAGCGGCTTTAAATAGGTGTAAACAGAAAATACTGATTGCTGAGCATGAGCTCTTGGGGTCAATTCCCGGGTCAGGTTATTGTTATTGGGTTTTCCATTAGGAAGTTCTCAGTAGCAGCTAGGGAGTCTGGATTTGTGCCCGGTTGATGGCATTAGGCTCGTCGCTTATTTCATAGAACTAAAACTAAACTGGCGAAATGTGGGTGTACCTCCACTTCTGCCTAATCCTTCGGGAATTACAAGCGTGATGTTATGTTAATCTTATGTACTACATGATTATGCAGAGATCTAAACATAAAGTTTCACATTTCTCCCTTTTTTTAATTTCCTACCGTCCCGCTCTGAGCGGAACGGAAGGGAGTGTCAGACTTCTACTGACTAAAACCACCCATGTTCCTTCTTAGCCCTTTGTGTCCGGGGTCGCGGTATCTCTTTCGAACAATCCGTAGCAAACTGCTCCCCTCTTTTTTTTTTGCGTGTGGAAAAACATCAAATAACCCCTCCAGCTCTTGGGCAGAGCGAACGGGAGTGTCAGACTTCTACTGACTAAAAACCACTTCTTAGCCCTTTATGTCGAGGCTACGGTATCTCTTACAACATCCCGCAGCTCTGACGGAAACTTTTACCCCTCTGGTTTACTAATTAGCAGGATCACCTTGGGTATCAGCTACCTTCTATAATAATCTTATAATTACGTCAAACTCCTGTTGCGTCCAACACAATGGGCGCCTAATTAATACCAGATGACGACCAAATACCGAGTATTTATAGGAAACTTATATGATCCGTGACCTATTAGTTGTTAACGGTCATTCCTATTTTAAGATTATGTGCAAGAAAATGGAGTAGGAATGACTCGTTCGGAAACGAGATATTAGAAATTGTAGTACAAGAGTAGAGTATGTCGTTGGTATATCAAGCTCTTTAGAATGGTTTAATGAAGTCTGAATTCAATTCCCAAGCTGAGCAAAGTGTACTAATAGGTTCAGTAATAGCCGTGTACTACTGACTGAGTGCGCAGCCTCGCGAGGCAGCATCGGGCGTATGCCGCGCGACACTTTTTTATTGGTTTCCTCGCGCTCAGTTTAGCTTACAGCACTGACTGAGCGCGAGGAAACCATGTGCTATTCACGAATATCTAGAAATTATTTTATGTATACAATCTTCGCATAGTGTCCCAGTTACCCTAAAAGTATATTGTTTTGTTCCCCATATTCATATTTCCCGGACAAGGCGGGAAATATTCATATTCCGGCAAGGTGTCCAATTCGTATCCCATGTCAAGTTTTTGACATAGGTATGTAGAAAATAATGTATATTATTAAGTAATATTCATATAAGATATAACCGCTAACCAGAGGTTCCATTTCATCTGTCCGATAACGCGCTTACTGAAGTATTGCAGACTACCTAAGATTTTTCTTTTATTAAAAAAAAAAAAAAAAACAAGTTCTTCCATGGAAAAAATGTCAAAAATTAAAATTAAATCAGGGTTTTAGCGGTACTTCCAAGAGATAAGATAAAGGCATGGCTCAATGAAGTACGAATCGACCTGAATAAATCGCAGGACAGATACTCTGGAATGATGCCTGAATCAGACCGCATAATTTTTTTTTTTTTGTGTATAGACCGCATAACAGTCGAGGGAAATTGTGAGTCTCGAGAGCGCTGTTGATATTTTTAGGTAAAACCCTCAGTTTAATTAATTGCATATTGAAAAAACAAGATAGCAGCGTCAGTTTCGAATCCATGCAGCTCTAATACTACAAAATTGTCAGAGACGGTAGGCCTTCGAAATTCAACTTAGTTTGAACAATTTTGTCGGTCATCGGGTGTCGGTCTCGCTCGCTACGATTTGTTTCACATTATAACTGTTGGTATAACGTCAAGTGGTCGTGTAGTGGTACCCCATACAAATTAAATTGTTTCTTATTCTCTACTTAGATTGATGACTTGCATGAGTGTGGTCGGCAGGCGGACAAATGAGACCAATCAACTATGCATTTGTTAAATATTTTAGTAACGATGTTGTTACTGAGTTTGTTGGTAACAGTACTTAGTTTTAAATGATATTTTATGATTAAATGAAGTAAGGACAATGTAAATAAAGTTTAAATTATTCTGTTTTCATGAATTGTGTGGCCAATCTTTCAAATAGACTTATCCAGTTTCAGTCCCAGTTAAACGTTGATAAGTGTATACTTACTGGTGCCCGTGACTCTACATCCTATGTTGGCGATCCTCAATATATAAATCATTATAAAACTTTGGTCTAACACAACGAATTGTTAAGTTTATATCCAATGGCAAAACACCAAGCATATCCATTTATATATTACTCTGTGCTGAATATATCCGAAGCTAAATGAAGCCTTCTCCTTACCAGACAAGGTATTATTTACCTAGCAGATCGATTTCCCTGTACATAATTATGTCGAAATTAATCTAGATACCCTATAATAAGGTAATACTACCCTATAGCTATTGCCAAAATCCTCTGTGCGATTAATTTAGAACATTATATCGTACTTATCCCACACTTGGAAAATATGGTAAAGTTTCACTCATTTTCATTATTATATATATTATATTCATCATTGCCGTGAGCTTTTCCCAATTTATTTGGAATGTCATCTCTGTTACTTGTCTTGCTAAGAGTCACCTCCTTTCAAGTTATACCATTCTGCACACAGTACATCCCTCGTTTCTTTGGTATTCTCTCACTCATATAGTCATCCACATTCACACTATAACTGAATCACTACTCAAACATCGAACATCGAGTTTAAAACTAGACCGAGTTCGGCTTAACCAATTATTAGTTGTTTCATCTCCCGATTTAGGACGCTACCACACTGTCGTTTCAGCGTATGCCCGTATCAAACAAATGAGTCTCGCTACTGCAGTACGTTGCGTTGGATAAGACAGTAGCAACTTGGTCATTGTTTACATTTACTTCGAGTAGCTACTGTTGCTGCTGTCTTATTCAAAGTTGTGGCGTCTAGTCTGTCTAAACCATCGACAAATACAACCAGTGTGTTCCAGGCATTAGGACCTCACACATTGTTTTGCGGGCAAAACCGTGACGTGAAATCTATTCTTGTATTATTTAGATGGACAGTGATTAACACGCATCTGCACTCAATGTCAAACGGTCATATAATATTTTAGTGTATTTTTATTTGGGTTATTTTCATACAGATGTTGGATGGCTGGATTATGGAATGTAGCAGATGTCCGCTTTAACTTTTAATTCATTGTATCATGTATCGTGATGCTGTATTCCCTTCCGGCTGTGCTGAATGAGGGTATGAATGAATGGAGTGCAAATATACAAAGAGAACGCGTGATAAAATGCAAAACTATTTTTTTTCTGATGTTAACGTTAAAATACAGATGAATCAACTTTTATGAGTAAATATTTATAGAGATACATTTATCGTGGTATGATTTAGGTCCCCATTGACATTTCTAGATCTTTGAAGTCGTTACAGCTGGCAGTCAGTGGTTTGAAATTCTGACAGATTTACCAAAGGATACCGTATTACCTAGTCGTTTCTAACCAAGTTGTGGAGCTAAGAAGTCACTCCATTTAAATTCAGCTGCATCCGGTTAGACTGCAGCCGACACTAGCATATAATTAGTTAAACACAACACAACACAACTCAGGTATGGGTGATTCCGGGCTGATATGATAGGCAGATGTTGATCATTTAAGGGATAACTCCCCCAGGATTAGGTCTTTTGTACATAAAAATCATAACCGTTTATTTAAAAAAAAAAGTATAAATTAATAAGATCAAAGAAACGTTGAAAAGCATCAACTACTCCACTCATCTCGATTAGGCAATCAATCAATGCATATTTCCCTGAAACAACAAAACGGAAAAACAAGCCAACAAAGTAAAACGATATGACAAACAACAATATATGTTTTATAAACAACACTTGTACTGCAGCAATATAATGGGGCTTAATTGAAAGACAACGCGGCGCGACGATAGTTTATGTCACTTTAATAATACTTCGCGCGACAGGCAACTCGCGACAAGTGTCGATGGTGAAGCGGCAAAATTATGGTGCGATTAGTCTGATGATACGTTGTTGGGACGGCATATTTTATGAGTAACTGGGCTATTTGTTAAATATGTAATGGTCTAATTTGATAAGTGACTAGTTATAGTTTACGTTGGACAGTAACCGCTATTTTTCAAATAGTTTAGTGTGCCTTATTGCGGTTTGTTGGATTTTATTTTAATTGACTCAATAAGAATACTATAGTTAAGAATGACAGAAAGGTTTAACACTTTTTTCAATATTTGTAACGAAACAAAACAACGAAGATCCCTATATGTACATAGGTCAGCTTATCTGTTGAGAAAAACGAAGAACGTACATGAACGACTAATTAATGAGACGATAATTTATATACTCACTTACTACTACACTTAGGTACCTCCTTACTTACATTATTTGAAAGTATTTTTTTGGTTTAGAAAGAAAGAACAAATTTAGTTATTGGAATCATTACGTTAGGTTCATACGTCGGGACTGCGATCCCGTCGGGGCTGCTGGATGTTGTTATAGATACCGCGGCCTCGACATAAAGGGTTATCATGGGTGGTTTTTAGTCAGTAGAAGTCTGACACTCCCTTTCGCTCTGCCCAAGAGCGGAAGGGGTTATTCGATGATTTTCCACCCACCAAAAAAAAAGAGGTTCATATATGTATAAGTGTATAATTATTATATACGTATATACCTAAGTATGTAAACATAAGCACCTTTCGAAGCGATATTGACACGAACCCCTCAACATTTAAATCTTTCTCACATTTTATAGGCTTTTTGCTAGTTCCATAAAAATAACGATAGCACTTCACCCCCCGATGTTTTCCATGTGCTAATTCCTACACTTGGGAGAAATAACATTAAATCGTAGTGGTTTCCCCGTTCCCAATGCTTTTTCACTAACGAACCGATAATTTAGGGGGAGTAGAGAACTTTTCTTTGGATTTACATTATTTTTGTTCGATTTTCCCTTGTTTGGTCTGCCAATGTGTAATGTATTTGTTCGCGGTTCTGTGTAAAAGGCGAAATGAGAAAATGAAGATAGTTAATAGTTTTTTCGATCTCGAAGACAAACAAAATGACAGTGCTTTTAACGAAAATATTCATTTTACTGGCGAAAATCATATTGGCAGTTTCAATAAGTGTTTCAAGTCTAAGACAAGTAAAATAACATCACGCCTGTCCCCGAACGGTTAATCAGGTGCCAGGTCAGGTCAACCGACCCATGAATCTAGCCTCTGTGGCTGCTACTGAGTAAAATTCTAATGAAAAACCCAATAACACTAACCGGCCCGAGAATCGACCCAACCTCACGCTCAACAGTCGCGCTTGTGACCACTAAACCAATGAGCCAATAAAATTCAACAATATACAAGTAAAAGATTTTAGTACATTTTCACCTACATCAGTATTCCTAGCAATATTTCCAATCAACAACAAACTATCCAGGGACCACCTTGTACAGTGTCCTACTTCCATTTGCACCACCATCATAAATAGCCTAATTGCTTCGTTAACCGACATTTTACGCGACAAAAATAGGTATGACGTCAAAACAAAAAAGGCAGGAAGCGCTAAATAAAAACCGCCATCTTTTGCTCCTTATTGATGTTTCAAACACCCACAATGATTCTGACCTTGCATTCTTTGAAAGACATAAGAATGACATACTAGATTCCCCAGTTATTTCATATTGCTTGTTAAAATTACATAAAGCGTCATCTTTGACTTAAGTCGTGACATAAGGGACCTTAATCTTGAGATCTGTAATTCTGTTGCATGTAATTTGCATGTGGATCGTGTTTCAGTCTTCAGCGTAATCTCGTTAGCTGTTTAATGGCGTACTTGGAATATATTGCATGACGGCGATACGTCAAAATGGCCTCTTTTTGTATGGATTTTCCGTACAATGAGAGATCTCCCTAAACTGGTTTTGTAAAGTTTCATTGGTCTCCATGATTACTCGTTGTACCATAGTTTTATCGTGTCTTCGTGTGTAAGTCGGTTCTGTAGACTAATTTACTTTGGTTTTCATAGAAAGATTTGGATTAGTATTAATAAGAGATAAGGGCAGGATGTCGGGGCCGCGGGTTGTACACTAGTTATCGCGGCCTCGACATAGAGGGCTAAAAAGGAACATGGGTGTCTGAAACTCCCTTTCACTCTGCCTAAGAGCGGGAGGGGTTATTTGATGATTTTCAACTCGCCAATAAAAAAAAGGGCAGGATGCTGATGATTATGATGAGATTTAAAAGATTTGCAATATCTGTCTTATTCATTAATGTTAGCGTCGATTGACATTCATTGTTTTGTTTTATTTTTCTATTTGACACCCGCCTGGCTTTTTTTTTGGGGCAAGCCCGCCACACTATTCCCAAACCACTGTAACTCCTGTAAGCCAGAATCAAAAGTGGTGACCACAAGAAAAGCGCCGAGACAATGAAGTTCGACGAAGCCCCAGAGAAACGATTTATCTGTCTTGGATCGAAAACGAAATTAATTAAACGAAATTAATCAGAAAAGAAAAGCGGAGGAGTAGGAAAAACATAATTTCCACTTCCCTCCATATCAGTAGCACACAGAACAGAACAAGGCAAATAAGCACACAGGGACGTATACAACTGGGATGAGCCCAGTTGCCTAGCACCACGGATATTATTGTCATTAATATTACTGGTACTTTAGTTGTGAGCTGCCCCGCCTGGTTGATGGCAAAAGGAACACCTATAACATAGGATTTACACTTATCTGGCGAAATGTGTGTGTAATATAAGGTATACCCTTGCCTAACCCGTCGGTGATTACAAGCGTGATGTTATGTTATTCTTTTTACCAAACTTTATACACCCTAGTTTGGTGTCGAATTCGATAGACAGGCCATTTACTCCGTTTCGCTTTTTGAATCTAAGATATTTAAACCTAAATATGTTTTAGCAAATTGAAACTGTTTATTTATCTTCATGATTTTGAGCAGTACTAAAAATTCTAGAGCCAAAGCAATTAATTTTACTCAGGCAGTTATATTACCCTTAAAATTGAAGTGGTTTTGTTTATAAAATTATAGTTTGCTACGGGATGAGAAAATATTATGTATCATCTATAAGCATGTTCGCTGTTACGCGTAGGATCATCATATAGTTTTTGTTTGTAGGTCATTCATGTTGAAGGCAATTAACTTGAATTGTTTTTAACGAGATATAAAAATTAGGTTGGAAATCCCATGTGTCCATGTGGTGAGTAATAATTCGAGTCCTGAAATATCAACTGTAGTAGAAAACAGTCCCGTATTGATGTTTTCAAATCTCGTTTTTCAAACCCTGCCATTTCTGGAAAACACATTTTTCATTTCAGGGTATTAATTAAACTACTATAGCAGGGCTAGAAAATGGAAAAGCGATATGCTTTGGACAGGCTATTTCAATTAATCACTGCATAGATTTACTTTGCACCATCTTGCCGTGACTTGTCTGCATTCGCCATTTCTGTAGGATTTCAGTCCATCTTCTACTAACGAATGTATGTAAAACTTTTGAATAGGTATCTATTTATTTAAACCGACATTTGAATGAGGTTCTCAATTTGTTCGCAATTACATAACTTTACGCCTGGAAATCTGAATGGTTAGGCAGAGGTCCAGAGGTCTACCCATTAGTATTATGTTTACGTCCCAAGTAACAGGTGTCGAGACTATTGCCACCAACTGGACACAAATCTAGATACCGTGGCTGCTACTAAGGATTCACTGATGGAAAAACGTAACAATTACACCACAAGACAAAAATAAAGCTTGTCTACGTAAATAATGACTACTTTATCTCAAGAAACTATACGTCACTGAAATATCTATAATGACACTCCCAATCTCTCAATAACATCGTTAGGCACATTGAAAAGGCTCTTTCAATACATCTCCCCTTATAAGCTTTCGCTATTGATTACGCCGAGACACAGGTTGGTCACAATTTTCGGCCACCACGTCAATTTCATCTGATTAGTTGCCTGTAGGGATTCCACCTAATAACATCGTACAACGGAAATAATGACTTCTGGGAAGCTTACGGTGTCTTTGATGTACCGAATAAAATCTTAGGACCGTACACGTGGAGGATAATGTTTTTCCATATTCTGAACTTGTTTTTGTTATTATATTTCCGGGAACTAGTAACTTTCCTTGTTTTTAAATCCTAACCTAACCTAACATTTAATGAGTCATCTTGCTTTATATGAAAAAATATACTACAATGTAATTTCTCTCAGATAATAATTATCATTTCAATCCCGATCATTGCCTTTTTTTACCACAGACCTGTAATAAAACTTTTCACATTACACAAAACTTGTTTGATTTTTGTGGATAATATTTAACTGCGATCTAATCCCGCCTTACGACAAACTCGACTGATCCGATAAATGAACTTGTATAAAAGTTTAATATAACGTTACGCGTCGAAAGCGCGGGATTGCGATCTTTCCCAACGACTGACTTTTGGCAAAGTTAAATAAGCCACGCCATGAGAAAACTCTGCCAATCTACCTCCCGAATTATAAGTACGTTTCTCTTCAATGTGAAGCTTTATTCTGTGGTTATAATTATTAGGGTAACTACTATGCTTGATTTGATAGTCTCCTTAATTATTATTTGATTCAATTAGGTACAGTAATTAACATGCCTGTGGTTTTGCGAGTAATTAGGGTAAGGATAGGAGCGATATTGGAATTTCATTAAACCCCTGTTTGATGAACACCAGGTCATACCTTTCTGAAATATCTACAAATTCTTTTATTAACAAACAACCTTCAGATGGTCTTGAACAGAACAAGTATACGTACCTACGTACGTAGTCAAAAACGCAAATATGTATACACTTAGGAAAATTAAAACGCGATTTTCTTGTAAAGTAACAGTTTAAATGTTTAGTTAAGACCTATTTTGTAAAAGTGTGGCCTCCTAAAAATCGAATTAGCCCGTCAGATAAATTTTCAAAAAATATGAACACTTATTTTTTCTTTTTTCACGTGATCAAAAAATTAAGATACAGTGCTTTGAAAGCTCGTGTGACGTCACTTGTTAATACATTTTTTATCTACAAGTGACGTCACTCATGATCTTTGACATTTTTTATCTTGGTCAATTTTTATTAATTAGATAAAACAAAAAACACGTTACTTATTTTATTTTTCGATAATCAAACTGACGGACTAAATAGAATTATATTTTTTTGAGATGATCCGAACCCCAATTATAGTAGTTTAAAAATTTAAAATGTATGTCACTTTTAAGGAGAAAATATTTTTTTAAAGTTACATCGTATATAGGATATGCTCGTGAATGTAAGTTTTCATTGATGTCAGTTTATTGGCATAATTATGCGAGATTTAAAATGATCACAAAGGGTTATGTTCAATTCTGAAACTCTAGTGAAAGGTCTATAACTAAGGTCGTAAAGTTTGTTGGCCTAGAGGTTTTTGCTTAAGAATGAATATACATTCTGTCCCTACAACCCTAAATTCCATTTGTTAAAACAGTAAACATTAATGAAGAATATGTTAGTTTTATTTCTATTTTAACCGTATAATTTAAATTTACATAAATGAAGTGCTGCATAAAGAGAAAGTAATTTTACATAATAATAAAGAAATAGCAACTAAAAAAACTGCCAATTTGAGGGGTGGACCTGGCACTTACACCCTGTGTACTAAAATATAATTTAATGAATATCAAGAAAAAACAGTGTTAGGGCTTGTTTACGGGGGGAGTCGCGCGGGGCGTGCAGAAGGCTAGTTGTGTCCTATTTTATTCATTTACTGAGAGGCGGGTCCACCGCAACAAACGCTGCACTTTAAACTAACGGGCGAAAAATCGCTTCTCGTAAAATCGTCGTTTAAAATCGTTACCGTTTTCATACATCGCCATATGTATTATAAACGCACAACGTGTCACGCGACGCCGCGCGTCTCCATAAACAAGCCCTTAGTTTTATGTTCATTTGGTTTAAACATTTTTACACAGTTCAAGCAGATACTACGGGTTTCTATTTTTTTTATTTTTGGTATTGTTTACTATTTACTCATCCACATTTGTTTTTGTTGCAGATTGCTCAGCCTGTTTCAAAGAGGATAAGACACACATCAGGAGTACAACTACAGGCAGTACGTTTTATGAGGAGTGCTGCTGTGAGGAACCTGGGTTTACGATTAAACACCTACAATGGCTAGATCCATTCAACAAGGTTATACTGGGGTAAGTGATATTTAATACTTTACTAACTCGATTATTTTCAGCACTGGTGAAAATATATTTCTTCTAACTACCTTATAGTATGTAGTACCTAGGACTGTTAGTCGGCGGGAAGTGCGAGCTCCGCGCTTGTTCTACACAGAGAAGTGTAGAACAAATGCTGGCGAGCGAGCACCTCTCCGCCGATTACTAGAAACTTACAACACGCATTTCATAAAAATCGATATTTTTGCACATAATCAGATCCAATTAAAAAAAATGGCAATGGAATTACTGGCTAGTCATCCTTAACCATGACTGCTTCTGTCCAACTCGAAGTGTACAGTACAAGTCCGGTGTAATTTTTCAGGTTTTATTTTTATTGTCTTACTGTCCCTTTCTGTATGCGTCCGTTTCCTTATCTCTTTCTTTAAACCGACATGATTTCGTGGACAATAGTGTGGGTTATGCGTTTGTTTACTGTTTTGTATATACTTTATATTAATATTGTAATGTGTAACTGTTTTTTGTCCCAAATAAATAAAATAAAATAAAATAAAATACCTTGTCAATGAATATGAATATTAGGCCCCTCGCCCACAGGGCACGCCACGATAGTGGCGGTAAGTCCCCTCTTTGAGGAGTGGCTTGAGAGGCGCCACGGCGCCCTCACCTTCCGTCTGACGCAGGTCCTCACCGGACACGGTTGTTTCGGGAGGTACCTGCACCGAATCAGGCGGGAGGAAACGCCCGGATGTGACGCCCATTGTGAGGATCGGCCGGAGGACACGGTGGAGCACACAGTGGAGGTGTGCCCCGCTTGGGCGGAGCCCCGCCGTGTTCTCGTAGGGGCGATCGGCGGCAGCGACCTCTCGCGCCCGGCCCTGGTGCAAGCCATGGTCCGGGGCGAGGAGGAATGGGACGCCGTCGCCTCCTTCTGCGAAGCAGTGATGCTAGCGAAGGAGGTGGCGGAACGCGAGAGGGAGAGAACCTCTCGTCCCAGCCGCCGCGGGAGGCGCTCCGGGCATCGGGGGTCCCGCGATGACCTCCGGCCACCGTAGACGCGGGCCTGTGGACGGTGAGTGATGGGCTAACTCGCCGTCCGTCCGTCTCACTACGCGCGCCTCAAAGAGATGTCAGCAACATGGAAGGGGCCCGAAATGGCCGACGCCTGTCGGGGCCGCGGGTAGTCCTCTGGTTATCGCGGCCTCGACATAGAGGACGAAGAAGGAACATGGGTGGTTTTTAGTCAGTAGAAGTCTGACACTCCCTTTCGCTCTGCCCAAGAGCGGGAGGGGTTATTCGATGATTTTACACTAACCAAAAAAAAAGAAAAAAAAAAAAGGCCCCGCGCCCACGGCGACTTTTTGTAGCGATGCTGTCGCGAGCGTCCAAGTCGCGATGCGGTTGTTAGCTATTTGCCCTCGCCCACAAAACTAACGCGCCTATGTGGCGATGCTGTCGTTTCGTAAACGCGCGACAGCATCGCTACAATAGTCACCGAGGGTGAGGAGCAATCACATAATACCATTGAAATCGTTTAAATAAAAATGCGTTTTCACGGTTCTCAAACCGGTGGAAAACATCGTGAGGAAACACACACGTAAAAAAATCGAAGACACGAGACATGTACCTACTAACTCACACTTATTAAATACTTTTTATATACGAGGAGGTCTGTTTTCCAGAAATAGTCCCATTATAAGCTGATTACACACAGATGATTCGTACACGCACAGGTTTCTCGTCATTTTGTCGTTTTATTTATTGCGTTTGATGTCAAGTCTTAAATAAGAACATTGTTTCCACAAGACCAGGTACAGATTCAAATGTGTACATCGAGGAGCAGAGTGACTGCATATCTCTTCTCATCCCAAGTGCAAGCAAGTCGTTATCAGGAGCATATCGATGTGTGACTACTTATGAGACGACAAAACGCTCTCAAATTTATAATTTGGATGTATTTGGTAAGACATACTTTACTTACAGAACATTATCTTTTCCAAAACCTTTATTGATTTTTAGCAAATCTCGAAGTGATTTCATTTTTAACACTTTCAACTCGTGCAAGCCAAAGGTAGCGATACGTTTCAGATTATTTATTCAAACTCATTACAATAATTTATGATGAAAATGTTAGCACATTTCAGTTTAACAGAACATGCAGCCGGTATTGTTCAGTTGTTCTGTTGATTGATTGACAAATACTTAATTATCTATTACTGTGAGCTGTGTGTGCAAACAGCAACTTTAAATCAAATGTGCTAAAATATTACAATTTAATTTCAATCAGTTTGAACATACCTTATCACGCTCAATGCAATCTCGCTGCACCGAATTTTAATAGTACTTACTAGCCACGTTTGAACGATTACTGATAGTATAGTTTCATCAATACGGGAAATCGCATATAATAATCTTTGTTGTCTGAATTTAACAGCTCCCTATGTGATAATAACTGCTATAAAACTCCCTGTCGAAGCCTTATCAGTAGAGTCACAATAATTGATTGGGAAGACCTACTGATTTTCACAGAATCGACAGCAGGTTGTCGATGAGTCTCTGTCCTACTTAAATCAATTTTGTTTAGTTACATAATTTATACACTGCCGAAGTGTTTATACAGTGTGATTCTTTATAATGTGCACATATCGAAATGAGGGAATCTATGCTTAATTTTATCGATGGAAAAAATATTTAAAAAAATCTATATATTTTTTAATATTTTTTATGGAATTTTCAAAAATGTTGTCCGCTGTTGTGACCCCAATGTAAACAAAACGGTGTAACTTTTAAACTAAATTATCTATCGCGATGAAACAATTTTAAGTAAAAAGTTATGAAAAAAAAAAGTTTTTTTGATCAAAAAACGTGTTTATTTTCAATTGAGGGTAGTTTTTTCCACAATTTTCATTTTACGAGGACGCCTAATTGCTTCCAATCATTATGGAGTTTGTTTCATCGCGATAGATTATTTAGTTTAAAAGTTACACCGTTTTGTTTACACTGGGGTCACAGTAGCAGACAAAATTTTTAAAAATTCCATATAAAATATTAAAAAATATTTAGATTTTTTTTAATAATTTTTCCGTCGATAAAATTAAGCATAGATTCCCCCATTTCGATATGTGCACATTATAAAGAATCACACTGTAGATTTTCCACCATGAATTTCTTTGTCGTAGTCCGGTTTATGGCAATAGGTGTAAGCTCTATTGTATAAGACTTAGACAAAACGGGCATTTTGGGTCAAAATAATAGAAAGTGATAGAAAGAGTTGTAATGCCCCGTTGTTAACGTTATAATTTTGCACATCAACAGATCCATTATACTTCTATGGCACCGGCATGGACCAGTACTTGGTACACAGTAATGATTCACGAATAACTTGTCAAGCTAAGGGAGCTACTCCACCTATTGTTAGGTGGTACAGAGGGCAGGATGGTCAGAATGAGGTAAGAGAATGAATGGTTTTAAAACAAACCTGCATTAGGGCCCATTCAGACATACACACATGCACCCATACACACTGCTACACTGCTGGTGGTAGACCTCAATAAAACCCCACAATGACCGATCTTATGCTTTCCTCAGACAGCGGAATCCTCTAACCATTTCCTTATCCGTAATTTAAGTGGTTGTGTATATACTTGTAATACCTGGAACTGAATTGTGACACATAAAGCTGTAGGTATGAGGTGATTGTCAAGGCTATGAAAAAAACTTTATTTCGGACCTTGATCCATAATTATGATGCTAATACACACTGCTTGCTGCTATGATGTTTAAAAAAACCATTTTGTTTTTAAGGAATGAAATTACATGACTTCAGCCTTGCCAGCAATTGAATGCAAAAAAATCTAATTGATGAAATTGAATTGATTGATTGAATGGAATTGCATGATACCCCGTTTTGTGATCATATTGAGCTCTTACGTTGGTCGTTTTATGTTGAAACAACTAGCAAACCAATACTACATTTTTTTTCGTTAAGTTCACTATTGGATCAGCAGTTTGAGTTAATTTTAACATCGAGATTAAAGGTTACGTTAGATGTACGTTCATCGCAGAACGGCTGGTAGCGGCTGAATGAAAGTTGCCGTGAATCAAGTCGAATAACTTGCAATTGGAGAGGCCTAACTCCAGCAGTGGACGGCTGTAGGCTTACAGTGATGGTTATCGATGGTTCAAATCGCTGTAGCCGGTTGCCATTGTAAAGGAAGATTTGAATTTTGAAGATAAGGACTTGCCATTTTTTAACACGTTGCGGGACGCACTTTCGATGTTGTAAAATGACAGTACGGGTACCGCCGTAAAAGTTTACACTCTTTTAAACTGAGGTTTAGAATATTTATTGAAGTGCGTTTTACTGTCTTACTGCATCATTTGAAAAAGTCATTACCGTCACGCAACGTTTCAAACAATTTCTTTAATATTTGGTTGCAGATATTCAACGACACAGTAAAATATCAGATAATGCCTGAAGGATTGATTGTAAAGAATGTAAGTAACGACGATGAAGGCATATACAAGTGCTCAGCGTCGGTACCGTCAACTGGTGAAGATGTCGAAATTGATATAGATGTTAAGGTAAGTACAGCAAATACATTTTCTAATAAAACTTAATTAACATATCGTTAAATACGAAATGCAAGAAACAGTGACGCTCCTAGAAAGTAATATTTAATTTTAAGCAAGAATAAGGTTCTCTTAGAGTAAACCTTAAAAACTAAGCTAATCTATGTTCAATTGAAGTGTAGCTAAACGAATTATTAGTAGAATCATAGGTAAGCGCCGCTTTACAAATATCTATGACTATGCACGCAAGCATCCTTTTTTTTTTTTTTTTTGGTGGGTGTAAAATCATCGAATAACCCCTCCCGCTCTTGGGCAGAGCGAAAGGGAGTGTCAGACTTCCACTGACTAAAAACCACCCATGTTCCTTCTTCGCCCTCTATGTCGAGGCCGCGATAACCGTTGAACTACCCGCGGCCCCGACAGGCGTCGGCCCTTTCGGGCCCCTCCCATGTTGCTGACATCTCTTTGAGGCGCGCGTGGAACACGAACGCGCCGTCGACACGGCCTGTTTTCGTCGTGAGACGGACGGACGGCGAGTTAGCCCATCACTCACCGTCCACAGGCCCACGCAAGCATCCTGTGTTACACTAGACTTCATTTTGCCTACATTTGTGCTAGGATGTGCGTAAAACTAACAAACAATATAGCATTCTTGGCTCAAGCTGTGAAAAATAAGCGATAATATTGGTTATTTTCACACACATACCCTTGGCGATGTATCTTTACAATCTCTAGCGGACCTCGTGACATTCGGTTCACCTTTTTCATCATTATAACAGATTTATATTTCATGTTTAACACTGCTATCATACAGGTAATGACACCACCAGTGATCACACAGCTATCAGCAACTCCAGAGGCAGAATTGGCAAAAGGAAACACTCTAGTCATCCAATGCTTGGCGGAAGGATTGCCTCAACCTAAAATAGAATGGAAGAAAATACCAGAAGAGGTAAGAATATTGTATTTGTACCTTAAATCGTTCTTTCGGAATGGGAATAGTCGAAAATTTATACGGTAAAATTATTATTTTTTGGTGTTAATGTACTACCACGTCAACCTATCTACCAAGGGAGTGTGCCTCGGTAGTGGCAGCCAAACTCTAGATATTAGAAATGATTTTTTGTATAAATGAATGTACATCCATTTAATTGATGATGGATGTTTCCATTGTATCCATTTTAATATTTATATTAAAATTCTATTAAATTTTTGGTAATCATATTCTATTTTTGGATTAAATAATCATAATTTGGAGTTGGTTGTTAGTTATTGTCTTTTGGTTCTCATTTTACGCTAACATTTTGGTAACCAATTAAGTTACTACTCGTATTTTTGGATATCCAAAGTGTTTTTTATTTCCGTTACATTTTACTTTTGATGGTTAGTTAAAAATAAGCCGACAGATAGGTTTGGCTTATTTTTTTTTTTAAGTAAAGTATCTACGAGCTGAGGTAGAAATTCTGACATTTGCTTGTCTTATTATGTCTAATAAGGCAAGAAAATGAAAACTCTCAGTTCTTTAGAGAACCCTTTAGAGGTACCTCTTAAGGTCTGCTGGCGTCACAGTAGTAAACCTTTATTAAATCTGACAGCCCACTTACCTTAAAGTCACTAAGGACTCATTGTGGCTCCATAACTCGAACGGACTATAAAAGCAAGTTTGTTTAGTACTTTGCTCAACTTACCGAGAGGTTAAAAGCAAGAGCTAAAGTGGACTGGTGGTAATTGAGGTACTGGTTTAAAGCCTTGAGATTTCTTTAGAAATAGTTTGTGGTAAATTAATTCATAACCTGAATTTAGATTTTATTTTTTTGGTTTAATTAAAAATCGTAACCTCTAAGTTTGAAACGACAGAATTCAGAAGTCTTTGTTATGATTTAATTATGTATTCGTGATAATATTTAAAAATCTGTTATTTATTTTTAGAGCCCTGGTGAAAACAAGTCTGTTAGATGGAAACAAACAAACGACACTTTACGTTTTATGAGCGTAACACCAGAAGACGCCGCGACATACGAATGTACTGCTGAAAACTATGTTGGAATTACTAAGAAGCAAATTAATATTACGGTAAAAAACCCACTTTTGTAACACCATAATGATTTCTGAAATTAAGCCTTAAAATCAGGCGTCACAGGTTTCATTATACTTGGCTTAATTAGAAATTTTAAGCACGTTACTTTACAAATAATTAATGAAATGGTGATTAAAAATACAGATAGATGCTATAGAAGAACGACGATGATGTGACAATGACGACGTTGACGATGTGTTATGTTGATTGTGATTATCGATTTTATTACAAACATGTTTACCAGCAAATACATTATATTCTCAGGTATTAATAGGACCTGAAATCATAGGATTCAATAATAGATCGGCAATAGAAGGTACAATGTTGCCCATAATTTGCAATGCAACAGGCTTGAGAAGACCGAACGTCACAATTACCTATGAAGGAAAAAGTTGGGAGGAGGAAAGGTTTGTACAATTTTCATGTTATTTAGACAAAAAACCTTGGTATGTTTAATTTTTTTTTTTGGCTTTAGTTTAATTTACCATGTTTGTTACAGAGATCTTTGTGATTGACCATATCGATTAATGCCTTAAAAGGGGAGAGGGAGTTATTGTTTTCGTATTTTATCCGATTCGCTTCCCGAGTATGGCAATTTAACTATTGGGCTTAATCGTAAAAATTACCCTTAATTAAGAACTGTGTTACTGATAACAATATTACAACGATTATCAAATAGCTTTAATACATTACTCAAAATAATGTTTGTTCCAGGGAAACCGAGTATGATGATGAAATACCGAATTTCACGACAATAAAAGTAAACAGATCAAGTGAAGGAATATACGTTTGCAATGCTACTAATGAGGGTGAGTTAACTTATTTAATATTAATTAATCATTGAAGACATGATCGTAATACAGAAAGTCTGATGACTTTAGTAAAGAAGAAAATTAAAAATTCATCTTCTAGTGGGTCGATGCTAATCTAAATTGCATCGACTCAGAACGGAGTCACTAGTTTTGGGCCTTCAGTATCGTCCATCAGCTCCTTTTTTTTTTTTTTGGCGGTTGGAAAATCATCGAATAACCCCTCCAGCTCTTGGGCAAAGCGAAAAGGAGTGTCAGACTTGACTAAAAACCACCCATGTTCCTTCTTAGCCCTCTATGTCAAGGCCACGATAACTAGTGTACAACCCGCGGCCGTCCATCAGCTCCTTGAACCAACATCAGGGCACGTAGGTCGAAAATTAAACGGCCCCATCGTTTGTGGAACAGTATTTCGCTAAAAATAAGGCCGTATGAATTTTCCTTAGTACATTTTTCTCATTCACATGACCAGTACGACAATAATTGATTACCACACCACTTTTTAGTCACCGCCAAAACTTTCAGATTCCCTCTTATGAACTCCTTATTTTATCTTTTCGGATTACACATTCTCATATTAGCCACATGCATTTTGCCTTTCATTCCTCTCTTAAGCGGCCCAACATTCTGATCCTATTTTTTTGGATGGTTCGAAATCATCAAATGACTCCTTCCACTCTGGGTAGAGCAGTCCCTACCGCTGAGATTCCCTAGTCTTACTGCGGTACTCAGAGATATTCCATGATTACTTATGCCGTCACTATGTATGTCAAAACTGTCAAAACCTTTACTTGGTGATGGCCTAAGGAATCATTAGAGCTCTCTGAGTGCGGCAGTCAGACTTCTACTGACTAAAAATAACCCATCTTCCTTCTTTGCTCTTTGCGTTGAGGCCGCGGTACCACTTTCGAACAACCCGCAGCCCCGACGGGGAACATTCTGATCCTTACGAAACAGCACATCTAACCATGGTATCATATAATAGGGATGTTTAATGACTTGAAAAAATATGATTCGATTTAGTCCGTCTGTTAGATTATCGAAAAATATTGGATACGTATTTCTTGTTTTATCAAATCAAAAAAATTGACGAAGATAAAACGCGTCAAAGATTTGAGTGGGGGTTTGTGACGTCTACGTACGTGCATAATACAAAATACGTGAACAAAATACGTGCCCAATATTTTTTGGAAATCTATCTGGCGGATTAATTAGAGTTTTTTAGTTAACTACCCTATTATCTTCCCTTCGAGTTTATGGAGAAAGCGGGTATCGCATATTGTTCCCAACACCTGCAGCCATTTCATCCATCCAGTGATAATAAATTCTGTGCTTCACACTTCGATCTATTTCGCCTTCGCTTATTGTGTATTAATTAAAATAAATTATTTTTTTACAACAATGCCAGTGAACACGACGACAGAAGTGATGTATTTATCAGTATTGCATCAGCCATATTTTGACCACACGTATGAACTAGTGTGGGCCTGGAATGGAGAAACTGTCAACATCAGCTGTGCACATGATAGCAATCCAAAAGCGAACTTTACTTGGAGGTAATTTGATCACTTATATTTTTTCTTTCTCGTGATTAAGTTTTTTCTCTTCTTTATCTTTGACATGGGATCATTCTTAGGGATTTCATTATTTAACTTTTGATATAATTTACCTACAATTAATTCAATTGCTGAAACTATGGCATGATACATTTTGATATTCCTTTATTTCGTGTTTCAATCTACAATCGTAGACCGTATCCAAAACGTAACATTCTTCTCTTAGCGTATCAGTTTAAAACTGCGCTACTAGTTTAGCGCTATCGGTGACATCTACCAGTTCCTGAGGTGAACAAACAACAAGACACGCAGGACACGATATTAAGTGCCCCCATCGTTTGTGGAACAGCACCACATTTACGCTCAAGGGCACAGTTATTACTGAATCTCCACCTCAACTTGGTGACTCAGTGATCACCACAACAACTAATTTAAATACTTCTAGGTCAGCCAAGGATTTGTTAGATTTGCAGCATAATTATGGAACGAATGGGTTGCAACGATTTGATTATACATCTGGTATGAACACGCGTTTTTCTACATTCGGGTCTAATGTTGCTTTTTTATTTACAGCTACACAACTGGCAATTATTCAACAATAGAGAAACAAGGAAACGACAATATAGTCCTAAATTATGAAACTTCATTAAATCATTCGTTCCCATTCTCAAATAAATTTGCACCGTTCGGAAAACATGAGTGCGCAGCTCGTAATGAACATGGCGATGCAGTTAAAATTTTTCACATTCAAAAAGGGTTTCCTCCGTCAATTGTAGAAAATGTAAGTACAAAGATAAAGTTTTAATACATAATTATCGTACGGTATCAGGTCACCTGTCTGAGTAGCAGGCCCAAGGCTACGCACTTTGTCGGGGCCGCGGGTTGTACACTAGTTATCGCGGCCTCGACATAGAGGGCGAAGAAGGAACATGGGTGGTTTTTAGTCAGTAGAAGTCTGACACTCCCTTTCGCTCTGCCCAAGAGCGGGAGGGGTTATTCGATGATTTTCCACCCGCCAAAAAAAAAAAAAGGCAACGCACTTTGAGTTTTTACTCCAATCTATATTATTTTTGTCATTTTTAAGAATTTGAAGCTCTTAGCAATATAGAAACAGCCGGTTGGGTCAATCTTCAGGGCATCATTAGGTGGCTACCCTTGCCTAGATTGGTCCGTGGGCCGACTGACCGCCTAATACTTCTCGAGTATGATGATGATTATAATGACAGGTAGTCAGTGGACCAACAATTTGGCGAGCAGTCCTATGAAGGGGTATCGCATTTCTTGGTACTAACTGGGTTGTAGAGGTCAGACAGACCGGGGCTAAATGTAAAATACTGGTATTCAGATGCATCAGTTTAGACTGAAGGTCAACCCCAGCATAGTTGGGAATAGGCTAGACTGATGATAGATGAATGCAAGAAATTTAATATGCACATCTGCCAGCCAGCACACTAGTTTTATATTGAAAAATACGACTTCTCCGTCATCAACCCACGTGCTGATCTAGATTTTACATGTAAAAACCAACTCAATATTTTACGCGCCAAACAATCTGCCAACAATTAAGCCATGACCTTTCCATACAACTAAGGAATTTAAAATTCTGCATACATTAGTAAAGTGGCTTCTGAGTTGAGCCTTTTAAACTCTAACTAAACAAACACAAAAGGTAATTTAAATCACAAATAGATTCTGTTATTGTGGTTAAAATCTCACTTCTTTGAAATTGAGCAATGGACTTGTATTTTCATCTTTTGTTGTCTAACTTTGTAATGGTGTTTCAAAAATTTTGGTTGTAATTTTAATTGTCAATTTAAGTTTAATGCCGTATTGATTTAGAGTTTTTGACAAAGATGAATAGACGAATCACTTTCTTCAGTATCAGAATAAAGAAAACTCTGATTTAAACTAATATTATAGAGAGGAAAAATTAGATCTTTGTTTGTTACGATTTAAATCAAAAATTACTCTGACGACTTTGAAAATTCTTTCAATATTAGAAAGCTAATTAAAAAAATATTCCTATGTTGGATAGTCGATTTATCGAGGAAGGTTGTGAGCTATATATTATTGTGAAACAGACAAAGTCGCGTGAGTCAGCTAGTGTAGAATAAAATTCAAAATATACAGCATCGATCAAAACGATCAAATAATCATATCAAGCATTGTAATTGAATTACAATGCTTGATATGATTATTTGCACAGTTTTCAAAAACTTTATTTAAAAAATCATGTTTTAACGTGATGGAACAAGGTATAACTAGCTTATCAGACTGATTGATATGTGTTTCCCATCCCATTCATCAACACTTTACAAACTTTTCAAGAGTTTGTAAAAGACTGCTGAAAATTAACAAGTAGATGAGTTTCGTACTGATTTTCAACATCATTATTAAAAGAATACTTAAAAATTTTATGCGCGAAATATACATAAACGCCATTACCAGATGAAACATTTCTGCATGAAGGAGGTATCATCCCCTCAGGTAGAAATATTAAAATTTTCGGTGGAAGACATTCCACCTTGTATAAATATTCACATAAACCATCTCTCTCCAGGCAACCACAACGGACGAAGCAGCCACATCAGCTACCTTCTACATCCAAACTCCAATCTACTACGAGGGTCCTGAGGTCATAGGCTACATCGCCGAATATGACGAAGCTGACAACTATGAGTTCACCGACATTCACCCCAACAGGACCTGGGCTACTGGCATCCCTTTTAAACTGGAGAGGCTGAAGCCTAATACTACTTACTACATCAGGTTTGCTGCGATCAATCGGGTTGGCACTGGAGAGTGGAGTGATATGCTCGCCTTTGATACTATGGATAAGTAAGTGTTTGTTTTATTATTTGGATTTTAACTAAATTAATTTTTACTCCCAGTTTTCTGCTCACGTTCTTGGATGACAGCAATGTGAGCGACTGCCCATGCTTCGCGAAGGTTAAAAACCGTGCGAATCATTAAAAGTCACTATTTATTTAAATCAGAAGTGTGATAGTTATAAAACTAAACCAATGGGATAATTAAGGTCCCTGCTTCTAATCACTGACAATAAATTGTATTGATTTATAATCGCAAATTGTTTTGGTGTAAATTCCTTTTGTTCAATCTGTTGTAAGATTGAAACATGTGTAGCATTTAAAATTGGAGGAAACTCATAAATAATGAGTTATATTATAAAGATACAATGTTCTCTATAAACTACATACGTGACTCATATTCTTGTAAATTTCCGTCTCTTACGCATTCAATTTACTTTGCCGATCATATTGATTTTTTACGCTTAACAAAAAAGCCCGTCGCAATCATTATCGAGTCATTTTGATTTAATTAAGATGACGTTGCTGGATTGTGTTACGTGATTATTAAACTTGAGTCGATGAATTGTTGCCATCAAAAAATATTGATTGGACAATCGGAAATTCGAAGGATCGTTCGTTAGTCGCTTCGTTACGACAAATGAATCTTAATACTTACCCTTTATCAAGTCAGTTTTTTAATTTGTAATAGATAGGATTTTGACGGAGACATGGGCAGACGACATTGTTGCCATTGCAGGAATAAGCTAAACGAGGCAAGAGCCTGTCGGGGCTGCAGGTTGTTCGAAAGAGCTACCGCAGCCTCGAACACAATGGGCTAAAAATAAACTTGGGTGGTTTTTAGTCAGTACAAGTCTGATACTCCCTACCTGCCCAGAGCGGGAGGAGTCCTTTGATGACTTCCACACTCGAAAAAATGCTTGCAAGCAAAGAGAACCTAGCAGTGGGTGAACTCGGGCTGTGAATGATAATGACAGCTATAAACTAAAAAAAAATCTCGCGGCTATTACTATTCTCAAAGCCAAAACGCCTAAGATTAACCTTCAACCATCTGTTAACCGTTTGAAAATACTCTTACAAATCTTAATTCATGGACTAACAGTTGTTGTGAATGTGTTGCCTGATAAAACTAAGACAACTTTGGGTAGGATCTTAGACTTAGACCTGAGGCTTGCGACGAGACAAAGTCTACAGCTTTGTTTCTATTTGATTAAAAAGGTATTCAAGGAAGTTATACGAACTGTGAGGGTTGTATATTTGTGATTTTAATCATTATTCCTTCGTAAAGTTACATTTGTTACGGTCGCGAATCCTATTTAATAAAATTGTACATCTGACATTGACTAAAAATTGCAAAAAGCGAAAGAAAATTCAAATTTCACGGGCTACGTTGACCCACTTTAAAGGCCGCCTTTTTTTTAACTTGCAAATTGTTATCTTTATAGGTCAGCCCCAGAACCACCGATATGGCAAACAAACGCACTCGAGTTATCTACAAACAAGGTGCTAAAGTGGAAAGCTCCTGAGAACAACGGTGAACCGATCGACTTCTACGCTTTGCGATACTGTCCGGTATGTATGGTTTGGAACAATGTGACCTTGTGGCAACTGGAATTTTGATATGAAAGTTTACATCGTGTACCTGCTACTATATCAATTTTTGGACACAGCGTAGCCTGCGTTCGGAACATAGGTAAAGGTACCATACGAGAACATTACAACATCTCGCCTGTAATTTCCGAACGGTTAGGCAGAGGTGTATCCCGACTTTCACCAGTTATTTGACATAACTGGTGAAAGTCGGGATACACCTCTGAAGCACTCTCAGTCTCATGAAATACGTCGAGCCTATTACAATCGTACCCAAGAGCTTATGAACAGCTATCGGGCTTGCCTAACCACTAATCAGTTATACGTGAACGTGTAACGTTGTAATCTACAGTTCTAAAGATACATTAAAACATAACGTTAAAACTTCGAAACTCCACCTCTTTTAATTATTATCAGTATAGATAGTCAAAGTCAAAGTGGAAAGTGATTTTGTTAAGACGAAATTTACTGAATCATGCAGAAAGGTTAAAAAGTTTCGGACAACGAAAATCAATTACGCCGAAATAACCTTTAAAAACTGATAGATCTTCAGTAATCTTTCTTAAATCCCAACAAACAGTCTATCTTTGTTGTTCAATTACTCTGATTTCTCGCCTACGATGAATCTTTGCCACACATTTACTTAAAGGTCAGGTCTATACATTGTTCTTGAGAAACCCAATAATCTCTATCCCTAGTGTATCAATCAGGTAAACTAAATAAATACATTAATAGTCGACTAGACCACATTCATGGTTATCACATTAGCGACAATTTCAAGAACTTTTTTCTTGATCAATGTTTTTGGAATCACGGCTACAATAGTACATTGTTCACCGAGAGGAGAAAGTGACCGATTACCGTCGAGGGTGTCGTTTGAAGCCCGAGCCGTAGGGGAGGGCTTTAAAACACCCGAGATCGGGAATCGCGCTTTCTCTCGAGTGATACATAGTGCTTTATACTACACCTACGAGGAAAATAAAAAACTAAATCTTTACTAATTGAAATTTATATTGAAATTGTTGCAGTTAGTGAAGCTTAATGTAACACTTTTTCCATTAATGATTGTTTGAGATGTTTGCGACAATGTAGGAGGAATAACTGGCTGTGCTGTTGGCACTGCGCTCGTAGAAGGCTGTGGTGCCAAAGGGGCAACTGGCTGCTGAGGAGCATTTGGCATCGCCGCGCTCGTTGATGGTTGAGGAGATGAGTCTTGATGCACATTAATCGATCCCGATATTTGGTTATTTATTCGTGTTTTGTTTCCTACGGAATTCTCTATGTAACCTTCTGCAACAGCGGACGATTTCCAACCACCGTGGCGTTTTATTGTGGTTAAATCAGCACCAGTATCGGCAAGAATAGTCGCTGAAGTTCTGCGAAAGCAGTGGCCAGTGTATTCTAGTGGGTTGAGTAAATTAAGGTAGGAAGCTATTTCTCTTGGCACAGTACTTATTTTGTTTTTCCCAATTACTTGTTTCGTACATTTTTTGTTTTTATATTGTAGTAAAACCCGATTGGTTTTGGGGTCACTGGGGCGAATTTCGTTATATTTCTTCATTATCTCATAAAATAAGCCTGATATAACAAATGATCGCTGAATTTTGGTTTTTGTGTTAGGAATATTGACAATTATTCCATTTTCGAGGATTTCGATATCGTCTGTTGTCATATCCACAAGTTCTTGCGAACGACAGGCCCCATTTACTCCTAAAATCAAAATAACCTGTAAACAAAAATATCAAACATGAAAACCTATTAGATTTCTACTCATAAATAGGTACGTAATAAATCATAAACCAGTGCATTTTGTTCATAAACTTACCTTCATCAACAAATATTTGTTATCTGGAGCATTCTGCAAAAAGGAATAAACATCCTTTGTAGTAAGCACTTTTGATTTCTTACTACGGAATCCCTCCGACTTTCTTTTCAGAAATGCTGTAAGTTTTTTGTATTCTTGAATATTAATGTCGTTTCTTGTCAATATAGTACTTTTCAACATTGAGTAGATAGACCATAACGTACTTGGTTTGTATTTTTGCGCTTTTTCACTGAAATAAGCTAGCAAAACTGTTTCAGAAAAAGATGCCGCATTTTTTTCACTTTTCCATTGCAAAAAATCGTTATAAGTTTTATTATATTTTTTAATTGATTTCTGTGGTAAAAGGTTATTCATCAGTATTTTTGCTGTTTCCTTCAACTGCGGCGGAGTTGAAAAATCTTCATCATCACTATCACTACTTATCATTTTGATAGTTTTATTTTACTTTCTACGAAAACTGAATCCTCAAACAACACACAAATTGAAAATGGCGCCAATGGCGTCTGCAATTTTTACATGTTCTTTTTTCAAATTGTTTACGCCGCAGGGTCGCACTGCCAGCCCGACCCCATCCAACACACAGCTAGTGGCCAGTGCCATTTTGCGAACTTGGAGATAAAAACTCACTGTAAATACTTTTTGGCTTTTGATATTTAGGTTACCGGCGCATAGTCTTACCCAAAATTAAAAAAAAAACCACGTAAGAAATGGATTTTCATACACTTTTCTCTCCCGCTCAGATGCGTTTTCTCCCCGCATATTTGTTCGATATGCAATGACGTACTTTCTACCGTAAATTTGATAAAGTATCAAGGTACTTTCCAAGCAGGTGTAGTATAAATACATTATTAGTATCCGACCCAAGCTTTTTGTTTATTAGGTAATATGAAGACTTGTGAAGTAATACAATATAATATACTTGAATAAATGAAATCTTTAATTATAACTCCCGTATCTGTCAACATGATATGAAGTTAGTTTTGATTATTTTGATGGTTTTTACTTCATTCAAATTCTTGTCTATTGCATAAACATGTATGCATAAGTGTCTAACTGGCTGGACCGATTTGGATGAAACTTTCTAGGGATTTTTCAATGGGTTCTAATGGGTGGATAGTTTGAAAACACAATTGAACTCGGTAGGTGGCGCTGCTGTCTAGGCAGGTCGACTTCTGCTGGGTCCACAGGATATAAAATGTGTTTGTATCATGCATATTGTGCGCTCTATCACTACAATGTTTCATACCAACCCGCACTGGGCCTGCATGGTTGATTATAGCCCATCCCTCTCGTAAAGAAGAAGCCTGAGTCCCTGCAGTGGGAACATTATAGGATGATGATGATAATGTATCATGCATATTAGGCGCTCTATCACATTTTTTTCAAGTTGCTGATGAAATGCTAGTACCTACTTACTCGGTGAAGGCGGATACTCTTACTAGTCTTTGAACCAAATATCATAATAATGATCATCCATAATTCACAATATCCACTTTGTTAAATTATTAGTCAGTTTCAGTAATATAACTGTCACCATTATACAATAACAGTTTAGTAATATTTCAAGTGACTTTATCAAAGCCTGTCCTACCTAACGATCTTTCCATCTTTTGTTTCTGACAAACGCGACGTTTATATTATTATCTATTTATCATTATTCCGACCACAGATTTGTTTAGAAGTTTGTGAACAGCTAATATATCTCGATTTTGAAAGCAAAAATAGATGATCATTAACCAAATGGTAGGACTTCGTGCAATAGCAGTGTCACATTAAAAATAGTTGAAAAGTAGTGTGTAGTGCAGGATAGTTTCAATAATGGTCTATTTACCAACACAAATTATACTTTATCGTATATTATTTATGTTAGCTTGGGTGGGGCTTATTGGTTGGAGCTTATGTTAGTAAGGTGTATATATCTAGGTCAAAGTTTCCGTTATGTTGTTGAGATAACACGTATAAAAAACATCTCACTTAAATTATGATTTTGTTGTGATGATATCTCCAGGCATTTAGTGTTATCTGTGCTCAAATTAAGTTAATTTTAAATCTCATATATTTTCCCACAGATGGACGAGGACCTAGAAGAAATCCTAGATGAGTCATTGTGCAAAGTGCAGCGACTGGAAACGGTAACCGAATTTAAGGTGCCCGATTTGGAGCAAAACACGACTTATTTCTTTGAACTCATCGCGCACAACGCCGAAGGGAATTCTACGCCCGCTAATATGTCAATTTCTATAGGTAAGATATTTTCATTTGGCCTTACAAAATGTATTGGAATGATCAGAAAACTTACCTATTCTGTGCCGATGGAAAAACACAATCTGATCCGATTCAGAGGTACTGGGTTCGAATACCAAAAGGAAAGAGAAAAAAAAATTAAAGTCACTCATGAAACACACCAACTAAATATTTTTACTTAAAGAACTTAATAATAACTGCCACGGTTGCCTAAGTTTCTCGGTGGATGGGTGACCACCCGTGCCTCGAAAAGCACGTTAAGTTGTTGGTCCCGGTTGTCATATACAGGGTGTAGCACACGCTTCACACATACGTCAACCAAGCATTCTATACATCAAACTAAGTACCCCTACGCAAAAATGTTTGCTGGGAAGCGGATTTTTTTGGGGTCAAAAATCACATTTTACGGTAAAACCCAATGTAGCACTCAATAAACATTGTGCTAGTGGGTGCTTGGAATAGTAAACGGGTCATAGAGCTAATTTAAGTAAAGTTATAATCTGAAAAACTAGTATTTCCAAAAACAGCTGTGAACATTTTGGGACTTTGACACCCAATATCTCCGTAACTAGGGGGTTCCCAGGTATGGTCTAGAACAAAAAAAATATTGCAGTGGTGGGGAGAATAAGTGCTCTTCGTTTGCGTTAAGGGTACTTTTACACCCTTTATAGAAATATGTTTGGCAGTCGTTACAGGTAGTCAGTGACTTGGAAGTCTGACAACCAGTCTAACCAAAGTTATTAACTGGGTTGTGGTCCGATAAGCAATCGCTCCATGTAAAATACTGGTATTCAGCTGCATCCGGTTAGACTGGAAGCCGACCCCGAAATATTTGGGAACAGGCTAAAGATAGATATAAGTAGATATGATAGTATATGAGAGTCACCATAGATATAATAAATACAGTCACGGATATTAAAATCATGCAACCAAAAGAAATGAAGCTAGATCACATAGCAAAATTCAAAAGCAATTTTCCCGTGAAATAGCATTTTTTACTTTGAGAAGACCTATTTGAATGAAAGAAAAAGTATTTATTGGTCTCACACATGACAAGAAATTAATAATAAAAAATTGACATAAGAACGAAAACAAGAGAAAACTTAAAAAAAAAGAGAATTATACGAGGCTAAGATACGATAAGGCTTTCAATACAGTAGGAGCCAAATCGTTTTAGGGCTCCGTACCAAAAGGGTAAAAACGGGACCCTATTACTAAGACTTCGCTGTCTATCCGCCCGTCTGTCCGTCCTTCTATCTGTCCCCAGGCTGTATATCAAGAGCCGCGTTGGCTAGACAGTTGAAATTTAACCAAATAATGTTCTGTTGCCGCTATAACAAAAAAACAAAATAAAAGTAAATATTTAAAACGCGTTTTTTTATAGATAATAGTACGGAACTCGCACTTGGCCGGTTTTTTGTATATCAAGCATAGTGGCTTTCATGCAGAAACACAGTGCATGAGTCCTTACATTTCATACTGTGTACTTGTAGGTACTTAGTTAGTGCCGTTTATGGTAGAAGTTGTAGATGATACGTTTATTGAAGACTATGGTATTCATCATAGTCAGGTATGGAGTGTACTTTCCAGTTTAATTAATAAGTTTCTTCGTTTCTAACATTTGCAGTGCCAAGCGAACCAGGATCACTTTTATCAGCAGGAGCGCTCATAGGAATATCAATAGTTGTTGTGATCGCATGTCTAGTCCTTTTGGACCTACTACTGTACTTCTGGAAGAAACAGGGCATCATTGCCAGCTGTTGTTGTAAAAAGAGTAAGAAGAGGAAACCGAATCCTCTGAATGCACGGTAAGATTTTAACTCGCTGAATTTTTATAAGGAACAGCGGTAGAATTTTATAAATTTAGCATTTTAAAAATGACCTCACCACTAAATATGAAGGATCATCACTAAATAAAGCTTAATAACATAATCATCGTAGTCCAGAAATTCATTTCCATCGCTATCTAATTTTTATTAAAAACTCTTCAATTACATCACAAGTTGAGCTGGCTATTAAAAACGGTTGAATCACAAAAATTACGCTCCCGAAATTCCAAGTTCAGGATTTTTCCCACCAATTATTAAAAGAAAGTAATAAACGACAAATCAAATCAAAATTTACTAAGCCATCCCGGATTCAATCAAGCAAAATCAAATTGGGAAAAATAGATTAATGAAAAATCGGGAATAATTTGTCGTTGAATTGGCGCGTCACCTTAACCTCGATCCAACGTCTTTTTTGTTGAAGTCTTAAATCACTTTCTTAAAAGTCCTATTGATTTTCAGTGACAAGAAAGGTCTGTTAAAAGACAACGGAGAATCTGGCACAGGCGATACTTTGAAGAGGCCAAACAATGGGCACAAAGAGTACGAATACAATAAGACCACCGGCATTATTACCGGGAAACATTCCTCTGTTTAGAGTAAGGAATTTTAAAACGTTTAAGATGACGTGAACCGTACGATTTTTGTCGGGAAATTTGTTGTCATTGTTGGGTCTTTTCTTGTCCCAGGGGCGATAATGGACGCGGCTTTGCATGAAACGCTTTTCTATTCTGACCTTTTGTAGAATTAGAAAGCCTTCAGGATCATATCCTATTTTTCGTTCATCGCTTTGATACTTCTACAGAAATGCTTGTACTACGAAATCATATGTCATAAAATAACGATAAAATCGTACGGTTTATATTTTATGTATGGTAATTATTGAAAGTGATATTGTGAATCTGTAAGACAGTAATGTGTAAAGTTGTTTTATGTTTGTAATGATTTATTTTATTGAGTGTATGTGTAATTTTATACGCTTTAGGTACACATTTTTATTAAATTCTTATCTGTAAGTATTATGGGTACGCCTGATTTTTCATGTTTCAACGAATCAACCAAAATGTTATTGAAATAAAATATTACATTCGTTGTCAGACTTTTTGTTACTTTTATAAATTGCTGGAGGTTTTGCTGTTGAAATGAGGCGATGTTGGTTTACAGAATTGGAAAGAATCATTTTGTTTTTTTTAGGTTCGATACAATAAATATTTATTTAGTATAGATTTTATTTCTTACAGAGATACTTTTATGTTAAAGTCTGTTACTGATACCATCTACAGTACTTATGAGGTCTATATAAATCTCATTCCTAGTACAAACATATTGAAAGTGCCTTTCATTTATTAAATAGACTACTTATATCTTCTTACTTTTTTCTTTTCTTCTTCTTATCTTTTATCGTGATATATTTTTTATTGTTGTGTAATTTTGGAGATTAGATCTGAAATAAATTTGATTGTTGTTTAATAATTTTAATAGAAATTACCTTTATTTGTGTAATAAGTACTACACCTACACCTATCAATCATGAATGATAAATAACCTCAACAAAAAATATATATTTATAAGATTTTTTAAAATAGCATAATATAAATCCTTAAATATAGGTAGGTATAGAAATAGCTAAAACTCGTTTTAACTTCATACCAAAGAATAAGTCAGTATCTTAACAATATGGCAAAAATACTGCAAACTTGATTTTTAAGAGGAAAATAAAAAAAAATTGCCAGCACCTGGCTTACGGTAAATGTATTAAAGGCATGTCCTCTCGTGCGCGGGTGCGGTATCTTGGACCATAAAACTGAACAACTTTTGCTATACGTTTCTGACATACGCAAGAAGCAGGGGTTTCTGTAGAAAGCCCAGATTTTTCCTTTGGGAATGTAAGTATGCAATTAGCTGGTCAACATTGCATATAAAAACCACATAGAAAATTCATATTTTATAAATGCATTTTCTACAGACATACAACAAAAGGTGTTCAAATTCCAAAACTACAAAAGAGATCGTATGTTTATTATGTCACGCTTTGTATGAGCGAGGTAGTGATTTATTCATATATTTTTAAAACCAAATTAAATTAAACACGTGTTTTCAGCACTTTTTTAATTTAAACTAAATGACTACATTTTTTAAATTTAGTTTTTAAAACTCGATGCGCTATAAGTATTCTATAAAATGCATCATACATTGTGACCGAGTACATTTTGCACTTTTGTATGAATACCGGATATTCTTATAAATTATTAACGAATACTTTCTACGTTTGGGGATTAAAGTAAATAATCTACCGAATTCATGATAACAGCTTGCACATTGGTGTTCATTTTACCGTGTAGTAGGTATATGAACGCCCGGCTGCTTTTACATAGAATTTCTTGACTATTTCTTGTTTTCTTTATTAATGACACATCGCTGTGCGCCGACACAACTACTGTTACTTTTGCAATTTAACCGAATTCAATTAAACTATAGGTATCTAATACTAGCGGACGTCAAGCTGTTTCACCCGCGTAGTTCCCGTTCCCGTGGGAATACAGGGATAAAAAGTAGCCTATGTCACCCGGGGATAGTGTAGCTTCGGAGCCTATTCGTTACAAACAAACAAACAAATCTTTCCTCTTTATAATATTAGTGTAGACATACATATTAAGTTGATACTTTTGAAATACCATATAACATCTGAAAGCCGAGTTCTCAGTATTTTTGCTATAAAACATTGTATTTTTATCTTTCATTAAAGTTTATATAAATCTATAAAAAGTGTGTTTCATTTCTCGTGTTCATTTTCTTCCATAATATTATGTTAAAAGGAAGGCAAGATGTCTACCGCACTTGGGCGTGACTTCGCACTAATCCTGCTGTATTTAAACCTCACTTTCTACATAATATGAATACATAATTATTTTTTTTTAAGTTTTACGGGACAAAATTAAGGGTTTTGTTTACTTTCGTTAAGAAGAACAACCAACTCGGACTGGGTACATATTAGTACAGTTATGAAATTATCTGCTGCTACCAAGCTGCTACCGTTTTGGCTTTATTTGCCTAGTAATAATATATATTTTTATACCATACCTACTCTAAAAAGCTTATTTTATTAGCGCAAAACAGTGAATAAAAAGGCCTTTTATTCACTGTTTTGTTTTTATTCACTATTTTGGTGTTTGAATTTGGAACACAAAAATATATCCGGTCTCTATTTCAATGCTTACTTCAAAACTCTTTGGTGCAAATAAATTCTCGAGATTTGATTGGTCGATATTTGCGACAAGGAGTTTGGCATTAGATTAAAAACTGTTTTGTGTTCTTTCCTGCCTTTAAAGAAAACAAATAGTGAATTGGCGCCATTTCAAATACTTACTGTGAATTGTACGGACACAAAGTTTAGTGTTACTTTATAATAAATAAATATTGTTTCACAAGTTGACCACCCTAATGATAATAATAAGAAAATTACGCTTAATTTCAGTCATTGCTCTCATTTTCTGTCCATTTCAATTAGGTAATGTAACAATTCTTATTTCTTGATTAAATTTCTATTTTCGCTTAAATTATGTCTTTTCTCGTAGTCATGGTATAAAGCAAGTCATGGTATGCAACTCCTGAATAAAGTACGAATTTATATCGAGGGCCATGAATCACTCGCGTCGTTCAGGATTCTGACAGTTGAATCACTCCCTGCGCTCGTGATTCAATCATTAGAATCCTTCACTTGCTCGTGACTCATCTACGGCCCTCGCTTTAAATCCGTCCTTTATTCACTAGTTGCATAATATACTATTATTCCCTAAAAATAATTTTTGTCTTTTTATTATAATAGCACAGCCGATGTCGACTATTCTGTCAATTATGGTCGAATGTGACTTGTAAAATCAAGCGTGCGTAACAAAAATAAAAATGTTTACACTCAACAACTCCTCATTTTAGTGAAATAAGTAAAGTGGAACACGTCGTATAGGGTTATTATGGGACTGAAGTGCTTAAAAATAATGAATTCATAGTTTCATTAAATAAAATAGAAACAAACAATCACAAGGGCCTACACAAGAGTCTATTGGTAAATCAGAAGATTCGTATTTCGATTTTATTTCACATAATACATCATCATAGATAGTTTTCGTTGCCACAATAAAACTTCGCCATAAAAACAGCAAACATCTCCAGTGCAACATAAGTAGGTAGGGGCTGGCAAGGCCCCTAAAGTGAAAGAAAATACAAACGTATAATGATTTATTTCAAATCATTATAAAGATTATCCTATTTTAATTAACTGTTACAATCGGTAATGGCATTGATTCATAAAGCAATCGTAGCCGTTGGTGCGAACTAAATCATTCTGAATATTTAATGAATTCGATTCCAAAGGCTACGGCGCACCTGTTATTAAAAATTAATACTTTAGAAGAAAGGAATTGGTAATAAAATGTTACAAGCTATGAGAGAATAAAAGATTGGATATAAGACATTTTAAATCCCCTGAATACTCTGTTAATCAAGTAAACGACTACTTTGCTAACATTGGCAAAAACCTCGCAACCAAAATAAAACCTCCAAACCCCCAATCAAAATTCCAGATACATGTCCCCGACAAGTCCTACTGTGGCTCTTTTGTTATTTTACCAACCGATTGCAGTGAAGTTGAATTAATTCTACTCTCTTTAAGATCTGACTGTGCTGTGAGCTGTGGGATGAGATAACATCCCTACAGCTCTGCTAAAGCGATATAAAAACCTCCTCATCCCCGTTATAACTTATGTTTTAAACGTCTGCCTTGAAACCAGTACTTTCCCCTCCTGTTTTAAAAAGTCACTTATCCATCCTATCTACAAGAGTAGGAGTAGAGACTGTGTCGCGAATTATCGTCCGATAGCCGTATTGCCTATACTTTCCAAGATTCTGGAGCGGATAATAAACAAACGACTGATAAAATTTCTGGAAGACAAGAACTTATTGTCAACCGCTCAGTATGGCTTTAGACGAAATACATCCACCTCTAATGCAGTCCTGAATCTTACTAACCATGTAGTCAAAAACCTAGATGAAAAGAAAAAGGTCCTCACTATCTTCCTAGATCTGGCTAAGGCGTTTGACACAGTCTCTACTCCCCTCCTGCTTCATAAGCTGGAAAAAATGGGCGTGAAAGGTGAATCTATTCTGAAGGACTATCTACGTAACCGAACCCAATGTGTAAAAATTAATAACTATGTGAGTGATGAGCTGCCAGTAACATACGAAGTTCCGCAGGGGAGTGTGATCGGGCCGACACTCTTCCTCGTATACCTAAACGACCTTTGCCAGATTAAGTTAAATGACACCAAGATAACAGCATTCGCAGACGACACTGCAAAAAAATATTCTCTGAGACTGCACACCTCGCGGTTGTGGAAGGTCTTCGCGTTTATAAAGCCTCGACCCCCGCACTTCCGCGGAATATACAGTCTCATCACCGATGATCGTGGGGGATGCATCCGATTTGTGGTCAGCAATGTACGAACTCTCCTATTCAATGCGTCAAGTTCCATTTGAGTCTGCCGAAAGAGTACATTAAAACTGGCATGACCCAACCGTTGAAGGCGCGCACCTTATTCCCACCTGAAAGAAAGCTACTTAAAACCTTCTTCAGGCGTCCGAAGAAGCGCTCCCTCAACGATTGTGTCATGTTAACTACGTTAATGCCTAACGCTTCCGACATACCCAAATATTTATAGCTTTCGGTCGAGGAAAGGGATCTGAGGTGTATGGAATCCGAAAGCTGAATTCCCTCGGATTCCATAATCTCCCCTCTCTTTACATACATGACTGCACATTTGTCCACAACAAATTCCATCCTGATGGCGCTACTAAAAGAATCAGTTAGTTTCAGTAACTCCATCAGTCGCAATTTGTTGGGGGCAAAGAGTTTCAGATCATTCATGTAAAGAAGGTGAGATATGACCTGACCATCTCTCCTCAACCGGTAGCCTAGACCTGAATCCTCCAGTAATGTGCTGAGAGGATTCAGGGCCCTGGAATATTCCCCGCTTGATCCATACAGGTTCATCGTTCCCCTGAATCTGTTGACATCCTGGATATCGAAGGACAGTCTTCCATTGCCCCATACACGACTCAAGGAAGGCGCGTAGAGTTGCGTCTATCTTGTATAACTCCAGCACCCTCATGAGCCATGTTTGTAGTACCGAGTCGTAAGCCTTCTTATAGTCTATCCAGCATGTCGACAGATCCTTGCGGCTCCTGTTGGCTAATGGCCATGTCGATGAGGAGTAGCTCCTTAGTACCGCGGGACCCGTTCCTACATCCATTCTGAGTGGCAGACATAATAGAGTTTTTCTCAATGTGTTTACTGATTTTCGCTCTCAAAATGGATGTGAGAAGTTTATAGACCGTCGACAAACACATGATCGGTCTATAATTCTTGGGTTCCGCGGGACTACCTGACTTATGCTGCAGGTAACGCCTGTGGTCAAAAACTGCGGTAGCGTCGCAGATTCTAAGGATGACTGGCATTAGGATGCCAGACAAGTGTGTGAACTACTGAGCCATTTGAGCCAGAAATTGTGCAGTCCGTCCGAACCAGGTGATTTCCAGTTCGGTAACGGACGAACTGCACTGGCTACATCTTGTGGTGTTATTAAAATAGCCTCCATTTCTGGAATAGGTTCACACACTCGCTCGACATCACGCAACCAGTCAGCCTCAGTATGACAGACGGGTACCAACCAGATGCTACGCCAAAATGAACTCGTGGCAGCATCATCCAGGCGACACACGTCCGTCATATTTGGCTCGGGTTGCTCCCAAGTTCAGTATACCCACCTTTCATCGCTCTGGAACATGCGATTCTGTGAGTACCGATCAACCCGCCGTCTGTACCGCCGAATACGGTTGGCCCATGCATAAACCTTCTGCTTCAGGAAGTCGATGCGCTCTGTGACACGGGACATGTAATCTCGAGGGCTGATTTCTGTCCCCGAGAATGCCCGCTTCACAGAACGCATCACACGTGGTCGTGTATTGCCCTCCCTGAAGCAGTAAAGTTTACCAATGAGTACCCTGGCCCCGTCAATACGACGTTCGATCCTGCGCTGCCAGGCCGGTACGGTTGGTTTTGGTCGACTAGCTAAGTCACAATTTGGGAATTTGACATTAGCTAGTCGACATGCCGCAACAGCACCACAGTACAAGATTGAGTGTGTATCAACGAGGTCCTCGCTACTCTCGAATATATTCTTGAGTTGCGAGTCCAGGGCACACACCAACGCCCTATTTCGTTTATGCATGGGTAACCGTGGTAATCGGGGCCCAAGTTCGGTAGAAACGGATCGATACTCACGAAGCGCATCCTCCAGTGCGCTCTTCATTCGGTCGTTGCACTGGCTACTTGCCGTGGCAACCCTATCATCTTCCTCTTCATCAGCAGGACTGTCTGTGACAGGGGATTGTATTAAAAGTTGATGTTTGCGTCACTGTTTGAGATGGAGTGAAGATGGTATGGTTGCTCAGTACCTCTGAGCGCAGCCTATCAAGCGCGGCGTCGTCCAACATGCGATTGCGCTGGATAACGCGCACCTGATCCGACAGTCGTTGGGTCGAAACGCTGACAGTTGTTTCAAGTTCCTGAAATAGAGACAGCATCCTAACACGGTACGCAGTGAGGTTAGTTCCCCCCTCTGTAGACCCGTAGTATGCGCGCAGCAGCAGAGCGACGAGTCCGGAGGTGGAAGGCGTGCGCGTCTAGTCGCTGATCTTGTCAACATTTTTTGTCATTCTTCTACATTGTTCTTCAAATAATTTATTTTGGGATGTCATTATGTCATCAATTTTTCTTCTATGGTGTTTTCTTGTGGTTAGTCTCATTTTATTGAATTCTGATTGAAATTATTGTAATATATAAATCGGAGGAAGAAATTGTATGACAACTGTTGACTTTGGTGTTGCCAGCTTATTATTTATTATTATTATTATTAAAGATTGATTTGAACAGGCCAGCAACTCCATAGAATCTCTTTTAATCAAGTTAGGCACCCCTACACGCGTCTATATACTCGGTGTTATTATGTTATTAACTCATCAACCAACTACCATATTTTTTAGAATAACGTAGATGAATGCAGTTACGTACCAAAAAATAAGCAATTCCGCTACAGCTCACAATTTAGGGCGAAGCATCGACACCTGCACCGCTGATATTAAACGTTCGAACTAGAAAGCAGACGCGCGTGTTATTGGAAAATTCTGATATTTTATGATATATCACCACTAGGATTAATTTATGGATGTCTTCGTAGGATCAATACGAAGTTTTCTACAGTATACCAAATAGTAGTGCTCTAGTCTTGTTTGAGACGATATAAAGGTTGGAATCAATTTACATGCTGCACAGTCTAAATAGTTAACTAAAAAAACCTAACTAGTCCGTCGGATAGATTTCCAAAAGATATACACGTATTTTTTATTTTTTCACGTAAACGAACAATGAAGACGATACAGTGCTTTGAAAACTCGTGTGACATCATATTCTAAGACACGGTTAGTGACGTCACAAACCCCCACTAATAATTAAAATACAAAAAATAATACAAAAAGTACGTATCCAATATTTTTCGATTATCTAACAGACGGGCTAATTAGAATCACATTTTTTTAAGTCACAAAACATCCTTGTTCGGTATAATATTAGCAACCGAACAGCTCAGGGTATCGAAAATGGCCGCTTTAGCAGAATCTTAATATGAATCATGTTAAAAATTTAAAATTCTTAAATGGACTCTATTGTTATAGACAATAAGTCCATTTTAGGAATTTCATTTTTAACGTGATTCATACTAAGATTCTGCGTGGATTCTGATAAAGCGGCCATTTTAGACCCACTGCACTTTTGCCTTCATGCATTTCCATAAATGCATGTATCACAACTATTGCCAGTTAGTGCGTGTGCTTGAATCAAACCATCTTAGTGCTAAGTTAGCTTACATTAATTACCATTTTACCATTAATAGTTAAGTAGTGTACAATATAACTTTGAACCATATTATTGCGTATTATTAAACCAGTGTTCGTAAACCAACAACCAAACCATTACCACTCCGATATAAAGTCAACCAAATCAACCAACCCAAGAAATAGTGCTAAACCAAGCAGGCGCTCGTTTCTACAATCCCTATTGGGGGCAAACCTTTTCCCATCAACCGGGCACGAATCCAGACCGTTATTAAAAAAATAATCGCTATGTAATGTAGATGTGAATCTCAGGAATAATTAATTAATAATCATAAATAGATGCAAGTGGTATGTCTAGTCTGGCTTATAAATATTGTAGTGAAATCTGTGAGGGGATGGCGCTGCTTGCCGAGATACAGGATCCGTCCTAGTTCGGCAACAGAGGATTCCATATTAAAAATGTATACTAAGCCTATCAAGTCATGTAATATGTTATTGTTTAATGTTTGTTGTGAAAATAAATATTATTATTATTAGTAACACATTGTCCGAAATGGGAATCGGACTCTAGACCCCAAGCTCAACAGCCTCGCTTGTGACAACTTGACTTTTGACGCAGATAATTACTATCCGGGTAGTAAAATAAAGAACTGCTATGGCTGTAATTTCAACTCGGTGAGCGGGTTAGTTAACACAGTTTGATGTTATTTTGGCGTATAAAAATACTGCTCAGTCTTAATACTAATGCCATATTTATGTTTTTAATATAACCATAATTGAGAATTTATAGGGCTTTACCTACGGTAGGTACGACTTTAATAATTATTAGTATTTTTTTAAGCACACTGAAGAAGCGTTTTTATTAGACTCGATTGTTTTCTTAATAACTTTCTAAATTAGGCGAGTTTTTTAGTAGTTTACCATTGATCATCATTCTCTACCTCACCAAAATTATTTTCAATTTTCATTACCCTCGCACACAATCTTCTTTCTCACAAAAATCAGTAAAAGTAACCGCAAGCAATAGGGTTTGTGGATGCAACTGTCAGTTCCCACGAATAAGCGGCTATTTGGCCGATTTATAGGCTTCCTAACTGAATGGCCCGCAGGTGTCAATAATAGCCTTTAAAGGTAACATTTTCCGCAAAACGAAACTCCCCGTAAATTAACTGTGTCTGCTGCAGGTATCTATTAGCAATATATATAACGTTTTGGGTTTATTTTTGTTGTCTGTTTTATGTTTTTTTGTTCTGTAAAAATGTTTGCATACTTTTTACAGGTAGTCAGTGACCTGAAACTCTGTCAACCAGTTATCAAGGAACATGATTACGCAATACGAATTAGGTTGTAGAGGTCAGGAACTGCACACAGACCCCAACATATTTGGAAAAAGACAGGGCCGATGTTGAGGATAATCATGAACTTTCCTTTGGAAATTACAAGCCTACCCATTCATATATTACTTTCATTAAAACTATGCTTCGTCCTCAATTACCTAGTCATCAATGAAACGCATTGATGTGGTTAACCGAAAATTATGAGCCCGTTTTCGAATATTATTGAAGCATATTCGTAAATACCTATATAACAATCCTGACATTCGCTGCGTTGACAACACGAAATAAAACAGTTTTGATTATTATCGTTCGTTCGTTTCCAAGCGGAAACGAACGAACTTATAATTACTACGACTTACTTAATGAAGCGATTGACCTTTGAGAAAACGTTCACATAATAAGCACACAATACATCATCATCATCAGTCTATAATGTTGTCCCTGCAGGGACTTAGGCCTCCTCTCTAGGAGAGGGATGGGCTATAATCCACCACGCGGGCCCAGTGCAGGTTGGTAGATGTCACATGCCTTTGATTTTTTTGATTCCAAGACATTCCGGTTTCCTCAAGATGTTTTCCTTCACCGTTTTGAGAGCAGTGGTGATGAAATAAACTACACAAAGTAATGTGCCTGCCTGGGTTTGAACCCACGACTCACTTTTCGTAAGTCGGGGCCGCCACCACTGGGCCACCACTGCTCTACAACACACAATACATTGTGAGGAAATTATAGCTAACTCAACAGCAGCACGGGTTAATCTTCAAAGTTAAGTCGCGTTTCCCTAGGTCGGTCCGTAAATGGGTGACCAGCCATCACATACCAGGTTTCCTACATGCTTTATAACTTAAAGCCTTTTTTTAAATTAACCATTGTTACAAACATTTTCTTAATCTAATTAAGCGCTATGAATAAACGTGACAAGTTAAATTTTAATATAGTTAGGTCAAGAAAACAGAGGTCCCTAAACTAGGCTGCGCCTTTATCTTGGGTGCCAGAGACTATACCTTTGAGGCATCAATATAACCATTAGAAATTATCTGATATCTTAAAATACTGTGATCAATTACGGTCCTCTCCATTGTGTGTCAGTCGTAAAACAGCATAATTTAACAATAGAATTCCTTTCATTCATTTGTGTGTAATAACGTAGAAAATAAAAATGCGATTAAACTAACTTTTAAACCAACGAGACGCGTCATTTCTTTTCATTTTAGCATTCTTAATCAACTTAATGTTGCTAGTCTCTTTATTTTACTTTGTTTTGGTATAAAAACTACGCGGAGGTGGGTAATAGGGATGTTTACTGACTTTAAAAATATGATTCTAATTAGTTTGTCTGTTAGATTATCGAAAAATATTGAATACGTATTTTTTGTTTTATCAAATCAATAAAAATTGACGAAGATAAAACGCGTCAAAGATTTGAGTGGGGGTTTGTGACTTCACTTACCACTAAAAAATGTCATACTAATGTCTTAGAATATATGATGTCACACGAGTTTTCAAAGCACTGTATCGTCTTCATTGGTTGCTTAAGTGAAAAAAAAAAAATGTGTCCAATATTTTTTGGAAATCTATCTGACGGACTAATTAGATTTTTTTAGTTAAAAACCCTATTACAACGATGCTCTTTACACTTCGCTCTTGAAGTTATTCTTCGTACCTAAATCAATCTAAGAGACAGCGGCCACTAATTACCCTTTCCTTTCTACGCATAAATTATACCTACCTTTACACTTTAATTAAAAATGACTGATTTATTTACACTCGTCCCTTCCATCCAGGGGCCAGTTTGATTATCTATACGTTACCTATCTGTCGTATATTTTGAATGTTTTAGATATGGTTGACTGATTGAGTAGTGGTGTTTGATGTTGTGTTGGTCTTGTTATAATTGGGGCTAATTTATTAAATGTTTTGGTAAACGAAGTAGAAAGCTATATAGTATTGTTTATGGGTATGCTGTAACAGTTATGAAACAGCGTTTATACTACACAAAGAAGGTTTTGCAAGAATGCAGTGTCACGCTATCACACTAATCACACTACATAATATTATAAAGGCGAAAGTTTGTGAGTGTGTGAGTGTGTATGTTTGTTACTTCTTCACGTCTAAACGGCTGGAGCGATTTTAATAAAATTTGGTATGGACTTAGCTGACACCTTGAATTAACACATTTTTATCCCGATTGTATCTTCCCGTGGGATAATTTTCGAGTTGTAGCGGGCGAAGACGCTGGCAACAGCTAAGTAGTTAATAAATAAAAGTATTTATTCTTTATGTGATGGCAACATGTTCACAGTGAAAGGTTATAAAATAACAAATTTGAGACTCACAAGAGAGGCGTTAAAAAATGTTATTCATAAAACCGAAATGAACATTTTTAATATAGACAAAAAACGTACATTAAAATCGGAGTCCGATTTAGCTTTTCCAGTTAGAGGATTACTAGATTGTTTCACAAATCCTTTTTAATATCGAAAATGAAAACATTTTGACGAATAAAATGAATAACCAATGTAAGCACTGCGTTTTTTAGTTATAAAAACTATCTCGTTGTTAGTGCACACAGTGAATAGCCATTAGGTACCAGTTAAACAAAAAACCTGGAATTGTGTACCTACATTTTTGTGTTTTGTTGCGTCCGTTTGTCGGCGTAAAACAATAGAGAACAAAGTTTTAGTTGTGTTCTGTGTATGATATAACCCTCCTTTTGGGCTTCGTCGCAGTCACGGGTAAAAATAACCGGTAGACACAACCTATTTTGCAGAGTACCTACCTGAGGGCTTAGAGAAGTTGCTGGCTATCTTGTCAAGCGTAACGTTCACAACATACATAGTTTACATACCTATTAATAATTTCGAATGACACAACCTAACTTCCGCATCCCTATTCTATCATCGGACGAGCAGTTGTATTATTATATTATTATCATCTAGCAAAGCGTCACCGTTTTATGGTTGAGGTTTTACGGACCTGAACAAAGCGCTAAGCTCAGTGTGCGAACCGCCGCCGATTGTCTTTTTGCCGATCATCGTTATAATCTGAATACATTGAAAGTTCGGCTGAATCGTTTTTTCCGTGAAGCGTGCTCATAGCTTCACAATACATCAGGTGAGTTGCGGCCAAAAGCAATATTGAAAAACGGGAAAATCTCTTTTCCGTTCTTTTCTTTTATATTTCTGGCTTTCCATACATTCTTCATCATCAGCATTTCAGCCCGGGATCATCCACTGCTGTGTATAGGACTTTGTCTGCCATTCTCCTCGGTGCTGTCTTGTACTACTTATTATGTATTCAGTGGTGCTGTGTTGTGCGATCATCAATCTGTTTCCCGCGATAACATAGATACTTTTGAGACTCTCTATTGTTCTACTAATCTTAAGTCTTGCCATCAGCTATTGTTGACAGCTTTCCGTACCAGTTTTATCTCAGTCACTGTAAAAAAAACACGCATACTTATATTTATGTTCAAAACCCTGAGATATGTTGGCAGTCAAAAACTTACACAGCGTTGTGCCACTGCGACTTGGGCTATGGTACCTGTGCATGGAGTGGTGCCGGTAAAACACACATGATTCAAATAGTACGCTCACAGCGTGCAGTTCTGAAGGTCCTACTGTCCCTTAACTTAACCTATTAAGGGAGAGTTGTTAAGGGATACGCATAGCTAAAATTTGTAAGGGTCAAGAAGTGCCTACGGATTGCATAGATTGCCAAGAGCGCTGTGTCCGCAGACGCCCCACGTTTCGGAACTGAACGACGACGACGACGACGACGACGACGACGACGACGACGACGACGACGACGTTTGACTTCAGAACTCGTACCAGTTTGGTGTATGAGCAAGCACGAGTGCTGAGCGTAAGAAAGATATTTATTTACGAGTGTCTACGGAGATATCACCGAATTACGTTCCCCTTATTGCTAAAAAATAATAATAGATCAGAGAAATATCCTGTAGCCAGGGCATGGAGCAAGTTTGCGAGAAGGCATTACAACAGCTTAGCGCCACGCCTCTACTCCAAAATTAGCCAATACAAACAAATTAATAATGTTAGTAACTTCCAGATAAAAAAGGAAATATTACTTTGGTTGGAAAGCTTTTGCTTCGATGACACTCAATCGCTTATCAGTAATTAATCTAATGTAGTGACATAAATACTCATAAGTATATAACACACGCACACACTCACCATCAGACAACTCACCACACACACGCTACCTCTATTCTAATCTAATGTAAGGTGACTTTTTCTATTTTGATTACCATACTTTTATTTTCTGTTATTTTAAGTCAATTTATTTTAAGTATTGTCAATTTATACTGTGATTGCAGTAACCACAGTCTAAATTTCCTCATTAAAATCCAAGCCTAATAAAAACAAAAAACATGAATTCGTTAAACTTAGCTTTAAAATGTTAAAACATATATAATATTTAGAGAAACACGGTAAGCTATATCGTAACATCAAACGATATGTTTCACGTTCACATTCAAGGGGATGTCATCCCGGGGTAACCGGAAAACCTCAACTCCTGTCATACAGGCTGTCCTAGTTCAGAGGTTGAGACTGTTGTTTGAGTTTTTGAAGTGAAAGAAATAAATTATTATTCTCTTTAAAACATTTGAAAATATTAAAGAAATAGTAGTCTGCCAGTGTCGGGAGCAGGGTCCAAGCTACCGGTGGTTAAGGCTTCAGAGACAGGAACCTCCTCACAATACGAGCCGTATCAAAAAGTACTGCCTTCTGAACCAGGCCCTTGATCCAATCGCCAAGCAAAAGCTGTGACAGCTGACCGTCCGATGATTAAATTACTATTATTATTACTGGGCAAGAACGTTAATCTCTAAAGTTCTCATAGAGATCATTGTGTCAGTTAGCACTGTCGTCTGCGGTAAACGAAATGTAACGCTGGAATTGATATATTTAATTGGAAGGTAGAGAAGTAATTAGTGAAAGTTAATAATATAGATTTAGCAGACGGAGTATCAAACGGAGCCAGCAACGAACACATTCTAAACATGCTTGGATACATGTGAGAGAAGACAAACTAAAGTAAAGAACACCGATCTAAAAGCAAATGGAAACACTACTACAATACTGTTCTTAAAATTGTTTTTACGGTTTTAAGGCAACAATATATGCCAGCGACCTTGAGCAGCTGGGTGGACCTTGTGTCACTCCCCGCGACCGCAAAACGCATCCCCGCAATTCACGCTCGTTATTTCGTAGGGTAACTATACGTTTCAAATGGTAAGGACTGTGCAGCCCGATTTTTTATCACCATACAAAATTATGTTCGGGTGTTCGGGTTCACTATGACCTTAGTATGTTGCTTGTAGAATTTTAGCCAAAAAATCAAATCATGTATTCAATATAATCATATATTTTAGTACGATTTTTACTCGTTAAAAGAAATTTTTAGTGGTAGTTTCGCGTTTTTTTTCTATCGAGTAAAATTAGTTGTTTATGTTTTCAACACACTATGTCACTAGCGTATAATTATCCTGAAGACGATCATATATATTTTTATATTTTGCTTCCTGCAGTGAATCATATACTATAACGCATTGTAAAACTCGCTCCTAGCTCCTGTTGTCCCCTTAAGGCCAGAGGGATCTGTCTATAGCGTTTAGTAAAGTCAAACATTTAACAAGACAACTAAGTAACCTCAGGTGATATAGGTTTTCATGGGCCTAGCTCACAATACTGAAGTCATCAGCATCATTCTCCTACTCTTATCCCAATTTATTTAGGGTTAGCGCAGTATGTCTTATTCTTCCTTACTCGTCACAGTACTGAAGTGATCTTTAAAGTTGAAAGTTACAGTCAATAAATCTTTTTCACATCTCTTCTAGAAGGTACCTAGGTCTTTACTGGTGGTGTATCGTCCACATGTTGTCAGAGCGTGCGGTCGCTTACCGCAAGTCAGCCAGAGGAGGGATCAACTGAACGAACTGAAACTTTGTGGACCGCCAACTTTCTTTCTCTTTCAAGTTGTGCTTTTTTGTAGGGCTGGAGTGGATGGTTATGTGTTTGACCTATATGTATGACATGTCCATAATAATCAGTGATAGGAATAGGTAGTGCCTATTTGCCTAAACTTCGAAGAACAGAGACAAGAAACGGAGACTTCCTTAGGACTAAATTTTTTCCGAGACATCTGTCCCGAAATTTCGAGACAACACATAAATACATTTTAAAAAAATGTTATTTGGAATAAGTAATTCGTCTATATTTACCTCAAGTTTGCGACTAGATATATCATAATAAAATAATAACATACACAGTCGTTACAACCATAAAATTTTCTGAATTTTATAGACAAACTTTAGATAAATATAGACGAATTACTTATTCCAAATAACACATTTTTTTAAATGTATTTAAGTGTTGTCTCGAAATTTCGAGACAGATGTGCCGGAAATAATTTAGTCCTAAGGAAGTCTCCGTTTCTTGTCTCTGTTCTTCGAAGTTTAGGCTAATAGGCACTACCTATTCCTATCACTGATAATAATATGTCCGCTTCTTTTATCCCTCGTAACTCCTGACCGTATGAACGGATTTGGATGATTAATAAGTTGATACATTCGTCTTGATAACGCAAGTGTCGCTAAAAAAAAAACAAAAAAAATATATAAAATAGAATCAAATCGATCATTTTTAGGGTTCCGTAACCAAATGGCAAAAAACGGAACCCTTATATCTACAAGGGTTCGGCGTCATGTCTGTTTGTCTGTCTGCCTGTCCGTCCGTATGTCACAGCCATTATATTCGGAAACTATTTAGACCACACAGTGGAAACTTGGTAGGTGATGTATTGTATTCTGTGAACCGCTTTACAAATTCTATACAAAAATAAAAATTGAAAGATTAAGGGGGGGTCACAATACATGGAACTTAAACTAATAAATACTAATTCATGAAACCAATTCGTGTTAGGTGTTTATAGATAGGTCGGGTCCCCCTCTGTAACTTTTAAACTAAGAGTGAAAATCTAAAAAAAATATATAATTATGCTGTAGTACGCAATAAAAACCATCAACCAAAATTGGTTTAAACGATATAATATAGTAAATAGTTTTGGAGATAAAGCACGTGTAAAAAACCGAATAAAACTTTGTCATTTATACAAACACTATGAAAAACAAACTTGTCACAAAATATTTTTTTCTGTTGCCGCTTAACAAGAAATAATATAATTAAAGGAAAATTACCCTACTACGATGGTACAGAACCATTCATGTGCAAGTCCGACTTGCACTTGGCCATTTTTTTTCAATGCCATCGAGGAATAGGTATTTAATTTAATTAGACGTAATTACTCATTTGATTACTTTTTTGATAGTTTTGAGCCTGGCTTGTTCATTGTTTTAAAGAATGCTGATTGAAGCTGTCTCTTTGAAATTGATAAACGTGACTTTATGTTAAGTAAAAATAATTGAAGAGATCTCGTAACTGGCAGTACAATAAAATAATTTATAATCACTGTTTATTAGACGTGTAATACATACGGCGTAGGTACCATTAATTTTTAACTCAAGTTCTCTAAAGTGAGACAATTTTGAAATCCATCTTAAAAGAGAATGACAATGTATTAACTTCAAGAATAATGGTAAAATATGCCTTCTCAGGCAATATCCGCGTCATGTGACTTGCAATATCCGGACGCGATCGTATCCGCGCGCCCATCTTGCGAAAACCCCCGATTTACTTATAAAATCTAATCTTTTGACATGATTGTCGCCGCGAAAATGTAAAATGAAGCTTCCTTGATAACTGATTCATGGCGCAGGAAAAAACATAAAACAAAACTATTGATGCCTGCTAGTAGTTGATACAGAATTAAGAATCTAAGTATTTGATAAAAAAAATCTACAAATACATACAGACACACAAAATCCAGAATCCAGATCCAGATTCCACACATATGATATTAACATAGTTTTAAGTTACTTAAACTAACACGAATGTTATTAGTATATACATATATTAGGTTAAGGTGGAGAGAGAAGTGGTAAATAAATGTATTCTATTTTATAATTTCGAAAAGCATTTACGATATTATAAGACCTACTACTTATAATAACTCTTACTTAATTGCATTTTGATAAAAGAAAAGTAAGAACGTAAAGTAATTTTTTTAAGTAGTAACGAATTTCGTGAGCTTAGTCTTAACCAAAAAACTGGTGGAAACTTTACCTTCGTACATAAATCTTTGATATTAAGGTTCAAAAAGCTAACACCTATCTCACCACAAAATATAAGCAAAACCGCTTTTAAATTCCAACTCTAACAAACAGATTAGGTAGGTACCTAGATACCAGTTTGTCTATTTTAACTAGGGTAGGTACCTACCTACTTCCGTAAAATAAATTAGGTTAGTACCTATTACCTGGAGTCGTGGGACTAATAGCTACCAGGCGGGCAGACAGATGGTGGAGGTCATTGATAAATTTTCAATTCCGGTACCCGTTCGCTAGTGTCCGAACTATTAAATGAACCGGAGTTGGACGGACAATGACTTTCTGCACCATTGGAGTTTTCAATTCCGTGTCTTTTAGGAATAGTTGTATTTTAATGTTATGTGGCCTTTAGGTGTGGTTTAATTCTACTTAGATTAAATTGTTCATGTCGAAATCTCCACATGAACAATTTAATCAGTAGACTTCTCAAGTGGTTTCTGAATTTGACTGAACACCAGATAGTTTTAACAAACTAAAGAAGCGTTTAACTCGTTAAGAAAATATATTGCCTCATGATTAACATATATAAGCACTTGACTCGTATTGTTTATGAAATAAAGGTCTACCTATGATATTTACTAGAATTGAAAAATAAAGACAGAAAACAAAAGTTGATAAACCTATAGCTGCACTTTTAAAATAGAAAGTAAAAATGCAGCATTTCATGTGAAAATATTACGTAGCTGCGTTTTTCTCGAAGCCGCCATTTTGCAAGTACTGCATTTACTGTTACGAGGACTGAATAGCCCATCAGACATAATACCATCTGGTGGGAGGCTCCATTTTCTATCACCCTGTTTTTCACACTCTAAAACCCTCACGTGTGTAGAAAAATCGTTAACATAATTATTTAGATACTCTTACCAGGTACTTCCTATAAATACTTTCCTCATTCTCTAAAACACGTCATGATGTTAAAACCTCGCTTTGACGACAGGATTAAGTTTCTTTTCATAAGGCTCTAGCTTCTAAAGCCGTGTACGTGCTTGTAAATTCGACGCTCGCCATGCACTGTCTTTATCGGTCTAACATGGGAAAAGGATATTTATAAAATGTATAGAGAAAGATAATATAGAAAGAAATTTCTGTTGTAACAGATTTTTAACACCACCCACTTGCAGTTTATAGTGAGCTTACACTTAGGTATGTACCAGCTCCTACTTACTTGCTCCTTCTATAATGTTGATTACACAAAAAAATCCTCTATACATATTTCTATGTTATTTGCATCTGCTCGATTGTTTAAAAGTTAAAGCTGGACAAACAAACTCTACTTAGCATTTGTAATGTTATTTAAGGTTTTCATTAAGTAGCAGATTTTCAAATAAAAATCATGCAACCCACCTCCTTTCTCGCAAATGTATGTTAAATGCAGCTCCCAATCACCCAAAATACGACTATATATTACTAGAATGATACGAAGTGAATACTGCCTGACCGCTGAAACCTAGCTAGTCAATATTCTCTCAATAAAGGCAAAGGGGAGTACCCAGGCGGTGTTAATGAAATCTCTCGTATGCTGAGCACCTTAACGAAGCAGGAGCCTGTCGAATTGAAACCTACAATGTGTGTCTACTCCTTTGTGATTCAAGGCGTGGTTTATGTAGGGAACCAAGCAGGTATGGGAGAGGAACCGCAAATCAAAGACTGGAAATTGTGTTTAAGTTCAAAGAAAGCGGTCGGAAAGCTTTTCACCTCTACCCTGCAAAGTAGATAAACAAGACTACAAAAAGTTTTAAAGATTTTCAAGGAGTTTTCACTGTACCAAACTACTGTTCCTTCTTATTTATTTTTTTTTGGGGGTGGGAAGTCATCAAATAACCCCTCCCGCTCTTGGACAGAGCGAAAGGGAGTTTCAGACTTCTACTGACTAAAAACCACCCATGTTCTTTCTTGGCCCTTTATGTCAAGGCCGCGGTATCTCTTACAACATCCCGCAGCCCCGGCGGGCGTCGGCTGTTGCGGGCCCACATGTAGGTGCATACTTGAGTCATCATACTCGTTCTTTGTCGTGTGGTGGTCTCAGAGTATTTTTTTTTTGCCGCCCACGAGTCTTGTCCTAACATGCCGTCGATAAATATCTCTCAGGCATGTTGATTTTCTTCTACGGAACAAGTGATTATTATATAATACGCACATGAATCCGTATAATCAGACGACTTGAGTTAGAACTCGTGATTCTAGGGTAGTTAACTAAAAAAAACGAATAAGTCCGTCAGATAGATTTCCAAAACATATTGGACACGTATTTTTTCTATTATTCACGTAAGCAAACAATGAAGACGATACAGTGCTTTGAAAACTCTGTGTCGTCATATTCTAAGACATTAGTATGACATTTTTAGCGGTTAGTACTTAACGTCACAAATCCCCACTCAAATCTTTGACGCGTTTTATCTTCGTCAATTTTTTATCATTTGATAAAACAAAAAATACGTTTCCAATATTTTTCGATTATCTAACAGACGGACTCTTAATTAGAATCATTTTTTTCGAAGTCGGTAAACATCCCTAATGTATCACTTAGGTACCAGGATATCCATACTGTGCAATTTCGGCGAGATGTAGGTAAACTTTGCCATTTTCAATGAAATGTCAACGAAACAATCACATATGTTAATCCTCAGTGAATGAGCATATTCAGCTCCAAATAGGTACTGTCGAGTTTTTTGACCAGCTCTGAAATGTGTAATGTTACAGAATAGTGTGGAATATGATCGAGCACGTACGTTTGAGCCATTAGTGAGCTGGCACCGGGAACTGCCGAACTAATGCCCGATACGTGAGCCGGGCAGGCCGCATGTGGCCGTGCATAACCTGGCCTTCCAAGGCTCATTTGCAAATGCATTTTTTGGATGGTGGAGTTTGAATTTCGGGTACGGACTCATACGTTTAAGGGTTATTGTATGACAATACTAGTTTACCTAAGATACAACACCTATATGAAACTAGGTTCACGGCATGTAAATTTTTCGTCGTTTATAAAAACAGCTATTCGTTACACAATTTTTTTTTTCAGTTCATGTGCTTAGATGATATTTTAATGTACAGCCGAATCCGGTTACAACTATACTTAATCTTTGGTAAAGGCTTGTGTCACGATGTTCTTTCCATTACTTCATTCATCATTAATTTATCAGCCTATATTTTTTCCACTGCAGGGACTCAGGCCTTCTCCCTAGACGAGGGATGGGCTATAGGTAATCCACCACGCAGGATCAGAGTTGGTAGACGTCACATGTCTTGGTTTTTTTTTTGGTTTGGTTATTCTCACGAGGTTTTCCTGAAATAAATAACACAAAGTAATGCGCTTACCTGGGTTCGAAATTCTTTTTTTTCCAATACTTACTAATAACAAAATTACCAATAGCAGAATTATTAAAATTCGCTAACCGTTTTCACGTTGGTGTTCCATCACGTATTTTTAGAAGATTAAGTTTCACAAAATTGTATCTATCTTTTCATTGCCTCCAATGGGACCCGTTGGAGGCAAAACTCCTTATTAGTAAGGATAAGTCAATGAATAATACAAAAGATCTTTGCCAAAACAACGAGAAAATAATCCACAAACTCGTTTATTTAAAGGATCACATTAAACGTTGTCCTCGTGGCGGTGCTTGTACATAAAATATGTGGTGAAATAATATTTATTTAAATTACAGCTCTCTAGAGATCTTACCCTTTTCACAGTTGAATATTTCATGTAGCCAGTATTTAGTTCAAGACTTGCGTATGTATTTTTTTTATTTGTTATAAATTCGTCTTGTTTTACGGCGAACAAGTAGCCACTTGCTTAGAAGGATTCTTACATGGCCTTTTAATTGAAGGTTTTCAATGATATTAGGCAACTTGGTTGGTTTACACCCTACTTAACCCGTGTAATATGTAGAAGGTGGTCAGATTTGATGGTCCAAATAAAATATAGTTGCACTTTATCGGATTTATTTAGGTCAGCGTAACTTTCTCACTTGACGGTTAGAAAACGACAGTGTTCAAATACCCGACGCATCGACTTTTATACAGTTCTACAAAAACCTCTATAAACCTACAGCATTTCCAACAAAATCAATATTTTCCATTCACCTGTTAGACAAACTAACTGACAAAAAGATTTGACATCATAACCTTTACTAAAGTGTCAAAATTTTAACGATGTGATGGCTTAAGTAATCATTAAACGTCTCTGAGTGCGTCAGTAAGACAGACGTGGCCGAACCGCCGCGTGTGATGGATTACCTCGAGAACTACCCTGACGGACCCCCCGGCGATCGGACTGAAAATTGAATTAAACGCTCACTGTTCAATAAAATTCTCGTCTTGGAAAGCATTAGTGCAAGCTTATGGGGATTGTGTTACTATTGGAGATACTGGGATGGTCTCTATCATGTTATAATTCCTCAGGAAACATTTATAAACTATATTTCTTGGATTAAATCACCATTTAGTTACGTAACATATGAAGAAAACGAAACGTCTCTCACTTAAATCGTGGTTAATCGAAAAACGAGTAAACAAGATACGAGTATAAAGTATGCCATGGTGTGCTGGTGGAGTTGGATAAAGGTACTTTAATAAAAAAATCACTACCGAACACGAACTAAATATACGAGTAAATACTTTGTGCTCCTGAACACTATTAAAAAGCAAAATTTTAATGCAACAAATACCAGCCCATGACTGGGGCTGCTATTATTTGTATTCTATTTTATTTGCTAGACAACCCACCTCTTCACATTTTTGAACATGGTTCCCTATAATTTACAAACACTAAACAAAATTGTAGATGAACTAACTACTCCCTACCACATGGTTTTTTTTATTTATTATTAGTTCTCTGCCCTTTCGCCGAAAAGTGCTACCCAGATTTGCACTTGCCGAACTTTGCATGGCGAAATAAAAAAAAATTGTTTTATTTCCCAACCTCACAGTTACCAACTGGACGTTTGGTCTGCTTTTCATAATGACACTTTTAAAATGCCAACTTTCAAATAGCACAATATTTTATTTTGCGTAATATTCATTTAGTTGTTTATTGTTTACCAAATCAAATTATTGGAACCTAAACCCTCCAGGCCCAGTCGACGGAGCTTCGCTTTTCTAGGTGTGTAATGTATGACAAATAATAAATCTCAACAATAATTCTACCAATAGAAACGTTGTCATACAAAAATTTGCTTATCGTTAGTTGTCAAAGTGAAACATTGGTTGCCAATCTGCCAAACAATTTTCGCCGAAGAGGCAAAATACCGTTTTTATTAGCTCTGTCGCCATACCACTCTGAACAGTGTCAACTAATACACATTTCCTTCTCATGAAAAATAAACACAACGTTGAAGCGGGTTGTAGATACTTACCCGCTAGATTTCCCAGTAGCTAGCTATGCATCCAGAACCGAGGTAGTACCAGATAGGATTACATACGGTGACAAATAGCTACTCGTGCCCTGGATAACAAGATTCCACTCGCGTCCGTACGGAACGCAGGCGATATGAAATTGTAGAATAGTGATATTGTCGTTCGTATTATTATCTATAGTGCACGGAACTACGGATGATAAAAGATATTATTAATAATGTGGATTTTAAAGAGAACTATAATATATTGTATTGCTTGTGAGAAAGCTTTTCAGTCGAATTTTCCATTCTTCTAAAGTGACCTTTAAGAAATACTTAAGCTTGAAATCGATGCTAAATAAGGTTGGTGTTAGATGAATTGACCAAGTTAGTTCGCTGTAGTTATCGTCATCATCAGACTATAATGTTTCCACTGCAGGGACTCAGGCCTGGCCACGTGATGGCTTCCGGCCACGGTAGACACGGGCCTGTGGACGGTGAGTGATGGGCTAGGTAGCCGTCCATCCGTCTTACGACGACGACAGGCCGTATCGACGGCGCGTTCGTGATCCACGCGCGCCTCAAAGAGATGTCAGCACATCAGCAAAATGGGAGGGGCCCGCAAGGGCCGACGCCTATCGGGACTTCGGGTTGTTCACAAGTTACCGCGGCCTCGACATATAGGGCTTAGAAGAAAAATGGGTGGTTTTTAGTCGGTAGAAGTCTGACACTCCCTTTCGCTCTGCCCAAGAGCGGGAGGGGTTATTTGATGATTTACTACCCGCCAAAAAAAAAAAGAGACTCAGGCGAGCGAGGACGCTAGGATAGGGCTGGCCTAAAATCCACCACGCGGGGTAAATAAAATTGAAGGAGTGTGCTTGTAATAAAATTTGAATATAACAGATTTTTACTGAATGCATATAAAAGTATACGAGGGTACTTAGAACAAAAAAAAAACACTATTTATATCAGTCTGTTTATCAGTCGGTCTCTCAGTCTGTCTGTTTGTTCCGGCTGGACCGATTCTAATAAGACTGACAATTAGGCGATAGTATAAGGAGTAGTGATGCCTGTGACGAGACACAGCTTAGGAATTTTATTATCTTACTTGCCACAAGCTGTGCGGTCTCCAAAGCATCTGTAACATGTAGAGATTATTATTTTGTTCCCTTTGCATACTGTTCATTAATATTTTGCGATTAAAACCAGACTCTTAGATAGATGAGCTCATTGAATATGACGATATTTAGTCACATACATAGTTTCGTCCCCCCCCAAACATTGATTAGAAAAGGCATGTGAGGCAGGCTTTTTACCCGACTGCGGCGAAGCCCAAAGGAGGGTTATGTGTTTTGCGTGTATGTATGTATGTCCGTTTCTTTGTTCCCTCATAACTCCTAAACGGATGAAGGGATTTTAATAAAATATACGTCGTTACATTTGTATTTATAGCGCGAGTGTCACTGGCTACATTAAAATTAAAGAAGAAAAGAAATTTGTGGATTTTGGGGGCTTTATATAGCGTATTTCAAAAAATATAAAAAAAATCCATTACCATCGAGTAGGGTATCAAAATGAAGGGTTTTAAAAGGAGATTACAAAAATATATGATACTTATATGTTTAAAATATATTCAAAGTCACAAATCATATAAACAAACACAAAAGTTAAATCATCTGCGAAGATTTTTACACGACCAACGAAAGAACAGACACAAAAGAACTAAAAAGTTGGAAATAAAATAAGTCGTTTAAAAACTAAAAAACTCGACTGAAAAAACTGAAAAGTAAAAAACAAGCACATTTTTCGCGGGGTTCATTTGAATATTAAATTATGAAATGAAAATAGAATGGACCCCGCCTGTTTCCAAGTTTTATTTAATTTAAAATGTGCTTGTTTTTTACTTTTCAGTTTTTTCAGTCGGGTTTTTTAGTTTTTAAACTACTTTTTTTTTTCGATAATCTAACAGACGGACTAATTAGAATCATATTTTTTTAAGTCGGTAAACATCCCTAATGTATCACTTATGTACCAGGATCTTCATACTGTGCAATTTCGGTGAGATGTAAACTTGGCCATTTTCAATGAAATGCCAACGAAACAATCACAGATGCTTAGCCTCAGTGAATGAGCACATTCAGCTCCAAATAGGTGCCCGTCGGGGCTGCGGAATATTGTAAGAGATCCCGCAGCCTCTATGTCAATATACGGCTAAGAAGGAACATCGGTGGTTTTTAGTCAGTAGAAGTCTGACACTCCCTTTCGCTCTGCCCAAGAGCGGTTATTTAATAATTTCCCACCAAGAAAAAAAAAAAAGCCAGGCTTTTTCTCATCAATGTTTGGGTCGACTCCTCCAACAGTGAAAATATTGTAATATTTCACTCGTTTTAAGAGCAAATATCAACACACACAGTTCGAATATAAAGCTAAATAGTACACCCACCTTTTACATTTGAAAAATGTTCACTAGTTTTTGAGATATTTGCAAAAAACTAAACCCATTTTTTATTTTTTAGTTAATTGTTAATAACTTTTGCAATTTTTGCAAGCAGAACTTCAATTTTTTCTTCTTTTTCTTCAATCCAATCTACGTGGCTGTAATAGCGGATCGGAATGACTCAAAAAATATGATTCTGTTTAGTCCGTCAGTTAGATTATCGATAAATATTGGATACGTGTTATTTGTTTTATCAAATTAATAAAAATTTACGAAGATCAAACGCGTCAAAGATCATTAGTGGGGGCTTGTAACGTCATTTGTTTGTAAAAAATGTTCCAACATGTGACGTTTTCGAGGAGTTTACATTCTGAGTCTTCATTTTTTTGTTTACGTGAAAAAAGAAAAAATATGTGTTCATAATTTTAGGAAATCTATCTGAAGGACTAATTCGTGTTTTTGTCCGATCCCCTATTGAATAAAACTGGCTAAGAGGAAGTCAGACTTGCACATGAAGGGTTCCGTACCATCGTCCAAACTTAACATTGTATTTGACAAACTTACATTTGCAGTAAGAATGTATGGGTACTCATACGAATGGTCAATTATCATCTATTTTCTTAATTATCTTTAAAAGTGTTTATCTTAAAATCATTTGAGCTCAGTTAATTGAAATCATATTTAAACGATAGACATCAGCAAGTACAAATAAATGGTGTCAATTCAATGGGCTTAAAAGTAAGTATGGGTGTGCCACAAGGTTCGATACTAGGTCCCTTTCTGTTTTTAGTCTATATTAATGATCTACCCCATTTATTTAAAAACCAACCTGAAATGGTATTGTTTGCCGACGATACTTCTTTAATATTTAAGGTAAACAGACGTGCCACAAATCTCGATGACGTAAATAACGCCCTACTGCAGGTTCATAATTGGTTCAACGTTAATAATTTAGTATTAAATGGGAAAAAAACGAAGTGCATAAGATTTGCTTTACCAAACGTCAAAAGTACTGATTGCGACATAGTATTGAATCAAGAAAAACTAGAGTTTGTAGATGAAACTGTTTTCTTGGGGATAACGGTTGACTCAAGGCTACAGTGGGGTCCGCATTCAACATCTCTTGCAGGACGGCTGAGTTCAGCAGCATATGCTGTTAGGAAAATCCGTCAATTTACTGACGTAGATACCGCGAGACTAGTCTATTTTAGCTATTTTCATAGTGTTATGTCATACGGTATTTTACTATGGGGACGGGCTGCAGACATCGAGTCTATATTTATTCTGCAGAAAAGAGCCATTAGAGCCATATTTGGTCTAAGAAGACGCGATTCTCTGAGAGAGCTGTTTAAGGAAATTAACATCATGACAGTGCCTTGTCAATACATCTATGAAAACATCATGTACGTTAGGGAAAATCTGCATTTATTTAGCAAAAGAGGTGATAGACACCACTATAATACGAGAAATAGGGACCAACTAGTTCAGCCAGGTTTCAGGCTAGCTAAAGTAGACATCTTTCATGGGGTACTGTTTAAAATGTTACAATAAAATACCCCCTCACATTCTTCAACTGAATGAGACGAAATTTAAATCTTGTATAAAACGCACACTATGTAGGCAAGCATACTATAAGTTGGGGGATTACATTGATGATAAAAATGCTTGGCTCAATGCTGGTCCTGCTCCACAACCATAGGGGCAAATAAATCGATTATCATGTGAAGTAATTGTAGAAGCTAGAGAAGATTGTAAAAATATCTTTGCGTTATTTAGATTCGATATCTTAATATTATATAATTGCATAGCACATGTGTGAGTACTATGTACTATAAAGCCACTTTTTACATTTAGTTATTTTTTTTAGTGACTTTGCCCTAGTGGCTGAGAGAATGTCATGCTCACTCAAATGTCTCGCTGATGGTGGCGTGTGTGTCAGATCATTTAGCTCCCTTCAAAATAGTTGAGCTGAATGGTGCTGATCCATGCATCATTTTCGTGAACGGGCGCTGTCAGTAGAGACTGGTCATCTCTTAGTTGCCATGGTACATTTTTATTTTTTTACTAGCTGACCCACGCAACTTCGCCTGCGTCACATAAAATATGTAGCATAAAACCTTTCTCGATAAATCGACTATCCGATCTAACTACCTTATTTTATATTTTATTAGAATATCTCATGTGAAGTTATTGTAGAGGCTGCAGAAGATTGTAATTATTTCTTTGCATTGTATAGATTCAATATCTTAATATTATATAATTGCATGGCACATGTGTGAGTACTATGTACTATAAAGCCACTTTTTACATTTAGATATATTATTTTTAATGACGATGCCCTGGTGGCTGAGAGAATGTCATGCTCACTCAAATGTCTCGCTGATGGTGGCGCATGTGTCGGATCATTTAGTTCCCTTCAAAATGGTTGAGTTGAATGGTGCTGATCCATGCGTCATGTTCGTGAACGGGCGCTGTCAGTGGAGACTGGTCATCTCTTAGTTGCCATGGTTTATAAATATATACATATTTTTTTGATTTGTTTATTATACCTTTTTACTCCGGACGCTCTTAACTTGCACGTCTTGCTACATAGTTCTCACATAATATACCATCTCAACATAAATGATGTAATGTACCAAGATTTTGTAACAATATTCTGATTTAAAAGAGTGTCCATGGAGTTTCTTGCCCGTTCTTCTCCATAGAGATCTACGCTAGGGAACTGGCAACTACAGTACTTTCACAAGTTATTATGCCTTGTAACTGTGACTGTAGCTTAGGAGTGCAATACGTTGTTTCGGGGGTTGCTGCGTCGGGTTGCGCGGCGCCGGATGTTACCGGCGGCGAGTGCTGTGGGTGCGGGGGCGCGCGGCGGCGCGTGCCGTGGTGGCGGGTGCGCGGGGCTCCGGGTCGCGGGGCGGCGGTTGCGCGTTGCGGCGTGCATTCGTTGTTCCGTGATTCGAGGTCTCGTGCATTCGTTGTTGCGGTGTGCGTCGCTGCGTGCTTTTTTGCTTGCAGTGTTCGTCGTTGCAAGCATTCGGCGGCGTGTGGTTCGGCGTGGTGGCTTTCGGAATGACGTATTGCACTCGTAGTTTTTCGTAGTTTTGTTTTATGAATTGTTCTTATGACATTCAAAAGTGCCAGTAATGGTTTAATTGAAATAAATGCTTTGAGTTTGAGTTGAGTTTGAGTTTGATTAAAAAAAAATAGTTGTTTGAGATCCTCATAATGAGGCTTTTCATTTGGTATATCACACGGTACAGTATGCAAATCCTAAAATAAAACTGGTACATCCTCAAAAGTGACCCCATATTAAAAATTCATTTATTTTCGTTATACAGCCGTGTTTGGGTCATAGAAATACATTATGTGTACCAAATTTTAACTTAATCGGTTCATAAGATTCGGAGTAAATTGGCTGTAACAGACAGACAGACACAGGAGTGATCTTGTAAGGGATCCGTTTTTTCCTTTTGAGGTTAGAACCCTAAAAAAGAACTTTACTGTAAAATATCACGTTTAAGAGTAAATAAACTGTAGCAAGTAGTGTTTCAATTTAAAATGTAACACAAATAGCTTTTGTACCGTTTATATCGTTATCTAGTTGTTTCCACTCTTTGACTAAAGTACAATTACTTTGCTTTCGCTAAGAGAAATCGATGAAATACTGGAAATTCTCTCCCAGAGCAGTTTAATTACGAAACTGGGGGCAAATACCAATTAGTCTGTAATAAGTTAGTTTAAGTATTGATGGAAAATGTTATTTGAAGAGAACTAGAGAAATACTGATAGTAATAGGGTAGTTAACAAAAAAAATCTAATTAGTCCGATCATTATAGATTACCAAAAAATATTGGTCATGTATTTTTTCTTTTTTCACGTAAACAAACAATGAAGACGATACAGTGCTTTGTAAACTCGTGTGACGTCATACTCTAAGACATTAGTAAGACATTTTTAGCGGTCAGTGACGTCACCAACCCCCACTCAAATCTTTGACGCGTTTTATCTTTGTCAATTTTTATTGATTTGATAAAACAAAAAAAAGGAATCCAATATTTTTCGATAATCTAACAGACGGACTAATTAGAATTTGTAAGTCAGTTAACATCCATAATATGATAGGCTAGTTCTATTAGGGCAACTGAAAAAGGGCCGAGACTGTACATCATTATCATCTGCCTAGCCTTTTCCCAACTATGTTGAGGTCGGCTTCCACTTTAATCATTAACGACTACTTTAATGATAAGAACAGTTGGTCGCTGAGTTGAACACAAGACAATGTTTGTTATTTATTTATGTTCTTTCTCCAAGATTAGTTTACTGATTTATGTTATGTCTTTTTTTATTATTATTATATACTTTTTTATACTTGCCTTACTATTGTATCGAGTCTGGTTCTTCTAACCAACCTAACAGACAGATGTGTGCTGGGGAGTTTGTTCCGCCACTTCTTCTTTCCAGCAAAAACACTAGGAAGTGTCGAAGGGGGGGCGTTTTGGGGGACTGTCTCTTGTAAATAAGTAAAGTAAAGTAAATTTTGACGTTCGAAAAGTGCTGACTATCAGCCTAGTTTGAATAAATGAGTTTTGATTTTGGTTTTGATTTTGATTTTGAACCAGATGCGGCTGAATACCAGTCTATATTAATATTATAAAGTGGAAAGATTTGTATTTTTCTGTTCGAAACTAACGCGTCGATTTTAAAAATTCTTTCACCACTAGCTGTTTCCAGCGGCTTCACCCGCTACAACTCGAAAATTATCCCACGGGAAGATAAAATCGGGATAAAAACTATCTGTGTACCAAATTTTATCTAAATCCGTTTAGTAGTTTTTACGTGAAGAAGTAACAAACATACATACTCACAAACTTTCGCCTTTATAATATTAGTGTGATTATGAAAGCTACATTCAACCTGAGTAACATAGACTTTATATCCCTGTATTCCCACGGGAACGGGAACTAAGCGGGTGAAACCGAGTGACGTCCGCTAGTATTTGATATGGAGCCACAACCCGTTAACCTTTGGCCTTTGGCTTTGGCCTTTGGCCTTTTGACCTTTGACTGTTTGCTACAATTTTTGAGGAACGGAGAAAACTCAGTATAATGGATCACCTATACAAACACCGACCTAGGCAAGCACAGCTTAACCACAGAAACCAAGAGGCCATTTCCAACAAAAAGGTCATCCTGATTCCGCTTATACTAAGAACTCGTGTTAAAGGACACCGGGTGCTGATTATCCCGGGTAGATACAATTCCTTGGGGTCATATCCACCCCCCACCCACGTGGACAAACCGCGAGTAAAACCAACTTATTCATAATTTTCACTAACCCAATTATCAATCGCAGAGGACCAATTCGACATTAAGGATGCCACCCACAATTTGCACGTTTATAATTATTTATACAGACGGACGAGTGGGCTTGTGTTGCATTTAGTATGCGCGTCATGCCATCCCACCGGATTGCGTGCCACCCTCAATCACGGGCCTTGTGCGACCAATAACAGTACTATTCATTCGTTAGTCTATTTTAGGCTATTGATATTTTAAATTGAATTGGTTTTAATGAAGAGGTTTAGTTTTTTGTTTTGGTTTATTTTTCTTCAGCAAAATGTTTGGTGGGGGTCGCATTACGGGGTATATCACTTCGAACTCTGAGTTATTTTAGTGGTGTATAGGCACTTAAATAAATTAGTTTTCTTTCACAATGTTGGTGTTGCTTGCAGCAATCAATAAGTCAGATGGCCAAGATAAACCAGATTTTATTTCTGTAAATTGGTTTTTACAAAAAAAGTTTTACATGTCACATCATGTTATATTTTAAAACTTGATGAGGCCGGTGTTCCGTACCTCTACCCTGAGAAAAACAGCAGAAACAAACGCAGAGGTCACTGTATCTTTTAAAGTCATTATGACGACTATGCAGATTAATGTCTGAGATGGACTATTGACAAAAAAACCACACAGAATTTAGTGAAATATTATTTAGAGGATAATTATTAATAGATTTGCTTCAGATATTGTGTACGTTCAGTACTTAGGTGAACTTTTGGTGAGTTATGGCTCCTTCAAATTAACCGCAAAAAAGATTCGCGGTTGCATCGCGGCTCTTTTGACAAGTATTTGTACACCCTCATTTGGCCAGTTAGGTATGATAAGTACCGTGTAATTGCCACCGTGGCTGCTTAATTTGACATTCTTGATAATAAAAATCAATAAAACTGCTCGACCAGGAAATGGAACCACGACCTCGTGCTCAATCGGCAATCTTCTTGTCTCAACATGGCAGTTCTCCGGAAAAAACAAAAACAATTACTTAAATAATAAAAAAGAAACTTAATACAAGTTACTAAAAAGATCAGTTAGCAAAATAACCAACAATAGCTTTAAAGGTAAATATCCTCTGATTAGTTTAAATTGAAACAACGGTATCTTGTTCCGATCTAAACATAGCTTGCTGTTGATAGGAATTTCATTAAATCATTTGTAAATTACGGTCCAATGATTTGTACCTCGCTACGGAGCCAATTAAGATCTATCGGAATTACATTGCAACGGTTCTGGGAACTGATCAGAAGCACAATGTTTTGTAAATTATTTTAAGAGAATATAAGATTTGTTTGTTAGTTTGTTTATTTCATAACTTCTTTATTTAAACTACAACTTAAGATTGCAATATGTCTCAAAGTGGACAGACGACATTGTTACCATCTCTGGAATGTCCTGGATTGGGTTGGCATGAAACGTGGAGTGGAGTTTGGCACCAGCTAAGAGAGGTCTATACAAAAATGGCAGTTGGTGAACTCAGATTGTGTATGATATTGTCTTATATACCGAAAAAGCTATCATAGTAAAGGATCCATAATAGGTATCATTTGGCAGGGTAAATAATAAAAACCCGACTGAAAAAATTGAATACTTTTTTAGTTTTTTAACAACTTTTTTTTATTTTTAACTTTTTAGTTATTTTGTGTTTGTTTTTCGCAGATTTTGAACTTGTGAACTTTTGTGATTGTTTATAGGTTTTGTGACTTTGAATTTCTTTTAAACATATTATCATATATTTTTGTAATCTCCATTTAAAACCCTTCATTTTGAGATCCTACTCGATGATAATGGTTTTTTTTTTGTTTTTTGAAACCCGCGATATGGTCCCCAAAATCCGCAAATTTAGTTGATTTTTTGTACGTGTGTTTCATTTTAATGTAGCCAGTGACACTCGCGCCATCAAGACGAATCTAACGCCGTATATTTTATTCAAATCCCTTCATCTGTTTAGGAGTTATGAGGGAACAAATAAAAGGACATACAGCATTTATCCATACATACATGCCAAACACATAACCCTCCTTTTGGGCTTCGCCGCAGTCGGGTAAAAAATCAGACGAAAATCGAATCTGAGAGATCTTTTAATGGTAAACATTAAAACATTAAACTCAGCTAAGCAGTCCACTGCCTGCCCCAAGTTGAACCAGAACCCTCTGTCCTTCGGCATCCGCATCCAGTCTGTCTCACTCCCATCCAGTCACCTTAACAGGGTACATTTCTGATAGGTTACCCACGTACAGAGAATTCAGAGGTCAGTAACCTCGTAATTATTATTAAGAAAATCAAAGTCAAAACATGGATTAATTAAAGCCCATCAACTGTCAATCATTAGCAAATCAAAATAATTATATTTCATCGTCAAACTGGCTCGCTCCAGCGAACTATCAAATTCCCTTATCTATGAGCCCCCGATGGACAGTCCCACAGCAAGGTACGTATAATATTATACAGAATTAATTTATATGCTAATTGCCAGCCAGAGTGCCACTGAAATTTTCCGATTGGGAAATTAATCGAAACGACCAGCGCGCCATTGTGTTAAGCATGGATAGAATTAAAATGGAGTTTGGACAAACTATCAAAAAGTTTGAAAACAGTTTTTGAGGTTGAGTAAACTACAATATAACTTAAATTAACAGTTTTTTTACGATTTTTAGATTTTTAAACCTGTAATCACGAACGATGACTAATGATGAAATTAATCTTTCCTAAACGCATTGGTGTACTGAAAACTTTGACAGGTACACTAAACGCAGGGTCTTTTGTCACTCATAGGTAGGTACTTACCTTTCCCAATTTCCAGATTCAAAACGTTTTATTTAACAAACCTTCCGTAACTTTCAGTAAACTTTTCCAAAAGACGTCCGACCATATTTTGATTGTAAAAAATAATAACCAACCAGTACTTAAATACAGTATGGAAACTTACGCTAACCTTGTATCATCCAAATTGTTTGCTACTGCAAGGTTTTTTGTTGTTGTGAGACCTCACAACAACAAAAAACCAACACGCTAATAAGCTTTACGGGCAAGGAAAGCCTCGTTAAAAAACAATTTCCCAGCTTGTCGCAACAGAAAGGCAAATGAGATTAAAGCGTTCACAAAGACAATTAATCTGCATCTAGACGAGACGTTTCCCTAATTACAGGTGAGGATTCCTAGAATACTTCTCCTGTAGCAATTTATATCAAGCAACATTGCAGATGACGACCATATTTCAGGACGTATGCAGAAAGGCAATATTTTACCTCTGAGCAACGGAATTTAGTTCCATAATTTGTCTCCGCTCCACTGGAAATTCTAGGAGATGTAGAATCTCGTGTAAACGCCACACGTTGCAACTTTTGTTCAAGATGTTATTTCATGTGAGTTTGGTATGTCATTTCGGGTAATGGGATTTTGGTTGTGAACGTTACATTTGCGTAAGTTGATGCAGTTAGGTTTGTTGTTACGTAATAAAACTGCTACGTAATAAAACAGTGTAGAACATTCTAAAGCAATGTCGCCATTAAATTGCGGTTTAGCTAGAAGCAATCTTTTTACCTTGTCCTCGCAGCGCAAAAGAAAAATCTAGCTTCTCGCTTAAAGATTCGGGTTCCAAGACAACTATTTTCTTTCAAAGTTTGCCTTTGAAAGAAAATAAAAAGTTGGGTAACCAAATTAAAAATCACTAGGAAAGACCCAACATTTCCCGAACACAAGTTTTCTTTGTTAATCTTACCTGCAGTGAACGACGGCTAGTCGACGTGGCCCAGTGACAATCAACGTCCCTTATTAAGATAAATGACACTCGCCCTATCGTAAAGGAAATCTATTGTACGCCAAAATGTTTGGCAACCTTTGGTGACACGGTAGTGATCGCCTGTAAGGTCATCAGGGACGGGATGTTGATGGGTTGTCACGATTAGGAACGTAAAAGTTAATTAAAGTATTTAATCAAGTTAGTTTTCGGAAGCTTCACTCTCAATCCATGTTACATATTGACAAGATAATTGCAAAACATATCCACTCCGGATATGTTTTGCAAGCTTTAGGAATAAAATTTATCTCAATTTTGGAGCCTATACAAACCTTTATAATAAACAGGAAATGTTTTTTTAGGTAAGGTAAGATGTCCTCTTAAGATGCATACCTAGACTTCCACAGATGTTGCCTACTTTTTCAACAAGGTGGTGGTTATGTTTCCGTAGATTTTGTACGAAAACACCCACTTAACTTTGATTTCTGTCAGAAACACCTCCCGTGGCAAAAATAGGGGAGCTTTTATGTACCGTCACATTGATTAGTTGACTATTGTTAGCTTCAACACATACCTACCTATCTATGAAAGAAAAGCAGCACTCGGCAGATACGGTTACAAAAAGCTATCATACCGTCTACCACAGGTTCATTTAATCCACGTAGACGGTAGAGAAACTTCATCCAAGCTAATTATTACCTCCTTCTTAACTTATACCCTGGTACGCGTTTCGGAATTGAGTGAAAAATGTTAACAAGTCTTCCTTCAGGAGTTCGTACATGTCTTGAGATTTAAACGCTGAGCTCATTAGACAGGTAATCAAACGGTTATGGAAAGGGTCCGATGTGTCACTTGAAATATTTTAAGGGTGAGTCAGTTATACTTTGGTAATAAGTAGGACATACATATATTTTATACGTGATGCTGAAATTACAAGCCATGTGAAAATTTAACTTACTAATTAAATCGGTCACAATTCGACCGCAAGCTGACAACTAAAACATCAGTTTGTATCTTTAAATTCTGATATATTTTCAATACTTCTGAGAGGGCTCATTTTGAAACAAAGAATTTGAATTTTAAAGTATTTTACGCCTTATACAAATATTCGTAGTACCTACTTATTTCGTAGCAGGTTAGACCTCGACATTAAAAAGTTGTGTAATCCCAGAATGTCTCAAGAATACAACTGGTTTGAATTCGCCATTTTGCTTTAATATTCTCTAGACCTCAGCTAGGTTTTGAATTCTAATCGCTCAGAATTAAGATATATATATATATATATATATATATATATTCATAGGAATAACTTAGCCCGCTCTGAAAATAATGACATAACAATGAATATTGGGATAGATACCAACGAAATGCCAGTAAATCTTTGCCAGTTGTATTCAGTCGTTTTCACTAGCTCAATACGTACTTACACCAATTGCTTAACACACTTTCTGTCGCAACTCGAACAAATCATTAAACTCGACCACGTAATGAATACTGCTGATTTGATAAAATGACTTGGGGATTGTGAGTGTGTCAGACACTCAGACAGTAACTTACCTAATAATTAGCAGTAATATCCTAGTAGTGTAGGTACCTAGCTAACCGTCGGACTTCTTTAAGATTTTAAAGTACCTAAGATTTTTAGTACCTATCATCATCATCATCGGCCTACAATGTTCGCATTACAGGACTCAGGCCTCCTCTCTACGAGAGGGATGGGCTAAGATCTACCATGCCGGCCCAGTGCGGATTGGTAGATTATGTCACATGTCTTTGAATTTTTGGTTCTAAGTCATGCTGGTTTCCTCACGATGTTTTCTTTCACCGTTTTGAGAGCAGTGGTGATCGGAGTAAGGATCGGAGGAGGTAATCGGAGTCGCTACCACTGAGCCACCACTGATCTCGCTATGCTGCTTCCAGTACCTATAGTATAATTAATTATCACTTGCTTCCGCGATGAAAACATCGTGACGAAACCAAACCAGGCATGGCGACCGATACGTCTCGAAGGCATGTAAAGCCAAGTTAGAGACCCGTGGGCAGCATATACACTAACACCAAGTGAAGCAATAACCACACGAATAAGAAGAAGAATTATTACATACCCAACTGTCAACGATGTTAAAGGACAGTATGTCTTGACTTTACAGAAGGAACATGCATTAAATAGCGACGTTATTACTCATGAACATATTCTCTTCTTTGAATAGGAGAATGTGTCTGTAAGATACAATGTTACGCTTTTTTTCCTTTTGGGGTTAGGAAAGGGTCCCGCTCTTGGCAGAGCGGAAGTGAGTGTCAGACTTCTACTGACGCCGCCGCGCCGCCGCGGGAGACGCCCCGGGCGTCGGGGGCCACTTGACGGCTTCCGGCCACCGTAGACGCGAGCCTGTGGACGGTGAGTAATGGGCTAACTCGCCGTCCATCCGTCTTATGACGACGACAGGCCGTGTCGACAGCGCGTTCGTGTTCCACGCGCGCAAGGGCCGACGCCCGTCGGGGCTGCGGGTTGTTCGCAAGAGATACCACGGCCTCGACATAAAGGGCTAAGAAAGTACATGGGTGGTTTTTAGTCAGAAGAAGTTTGACACTCCATTTCGCTCTACCCAAGAGCAGGAGGGGTTATTTGATGATTCCCCACCCCCAAAAAAAAAAAACTTTTACTGACTAAAAACCACCCATGTTGCTTCTTAGTCCTTGTACCGAGGCCGCGGTATCTCTTTCGAACAACCCGCAACCTCGACTTTTACAATGTTACCCTCACTTTTCATTTAAGTCAAAGAGGGCGACTGAAGAGTACCTAGGTACCTATAATTAAAAGCCTAAGGTTCCTGTTGCCAGTAATTTAGGCAAATTTACCGCTGCCCGTGCGTAATTTGTGCTTTATCAATTTACTTTCGTTGTTCATCCTCGGGTTGGGATAACAACCCACCAACCAAAAATTGGATAGTCTGAAGGCTATTATTAATAAGCGCAAAGGTATCGGCTATAAGAAAAGGTTTAGCTGTTTCATTTGTATGCTAGTTTATTAACAAACTGGACTTGTTTCTGGTACCTAAGACCACGTACCTTGCTCGGCACCTAGAGCTCAATTTCCTAGCGCGCAGTGGAGCTGGATGCAAAAATTCTAGTATGTTCTTTCCACATCGCTACTCGCTGGGCTCTAGTCTAGACGATAGGGGCTCGGTTACGGAGACGCGGAGCGTCGCGCGGCGCGTGCTGGAGGCTAGTCGCGCGCTATTTTATTCATTTACTGAGAGGCGGGTCCACCGCAACAAACGCTGCATTTTAAACTAACGAGCGAAAAATGCTTTTCGGAAAATCGTTAATGTTTTCATAAATCGTGTGTGTGCTTAAAGTACCATGTGCTTGAATTAAAAACGCACAAAGCGCCTCCGTAAACGAGCCCTTAGGCCTCATTGTGGAGAATTGTTACTCAGGTACCTACTTCAAGCCACAAGCTCTAAAGCCAATTTTAAGTGCACTAACTAGGTACATAGATAATTAGGTACACTACATACATAGGAAGCTCAAGCTATAGAGCAGAAATAAAATGTATGGCATAATACTCAATACTTTATTGCATTCCACATGATTGTATAAACAAACATAGGTGGGAAAATTATAATTAGATCACATGGACCCCTGTCGGGTACAGCAAAAAGCGTATATGCATACCTGCTAGGTTGGCAGAGTTACCAGCTGTCAGGTACCAGGTGCTTAAGTCAGGTAAAAGTAAAAGGTACAAAAAAAATTTTGACGGTGACTAAAAATCATCTTGTATATCGCAAGTATCACGGATCTGTATGAATACCAAGCGTTGCATTTTTTGACTACCCATTATTACGTCACAAGCACGGAAAAATCGTCGTTATCGGAAAATCAAATCGATTCAAAGACCCGCGTACGCAGAACCCTTCTCCCCAAGACACCGATACAGACTGAGCGCGAAAGCGGCCACTTACGATTTTTGTACGTAAGCTAGGCACGCGAACAGTTGCTCTTGCGTCTAAGTCTAACTATATCTTTGGTAGGTACAGTCGAACAAACTAATAAGTATACAGGTAGGGTTTTTTATAGTACACTGAAAATATTGATTGCAATTTTGTTTTATAAAGCGTTTCGCTTAAAGCGACTGATGTATTAGTATAATCTTAAAAGTAAATGCAAGTTAGCTGGCTATATACTTATTAGCTTGTTCGACTGTACCTACTTGCAATATCTATGTTTTTATAATCCACGAAACAGATCATAGAGTAGAGCAAGTAGGTACTACGAGTGTTCCAGTTCTGCACTTCTGGCGTTATTGCCCAAGTTTCTAGAGCTCGCCCATATTTTCTTTGAAAAATTCGCACAGCTCCACTCAAACTTTCGCAATTTTCAATAGTCGCATCATTTTCAGTAGCAAAACATGTAATTTTACGAGAACATAGCGTGTTCACGGAGTAATTTGCAGGATGCTGTTTGTGACGAATAGATGCTTTGTGTTGAAGTGATTGTGCTTTGTTTGTTTGTTTGTGAACATTAGGCTTTTCATGGAGACTGGCATAATAAAAGACTTTTAGTAGGTTTATACGAAATACCCACTTAGGTATGTCATGTATTAAATTGTCATAGTAAGTACCTACTTCCTATCTAGATACCTATGTTTCGTTATTGCAATCCTACGATGTAACTACTTAGGAGAAAGCTGTTGGCATAAAGTAGTTTTTATATGATATATTTTGACTGTCGATTTTGTTACTTGAATAAGTAGATGGGGGTCGGTAATAAGTCAGTCGGTGTAAGTCTAGTTTCTTTGTTGTCATACTCTTGGCAGAGTAGTCGTGGTCGTCATGACAGGATGGTGGCAAGCTTCACAATTCGTCGCCATTCGATAGATACTTACCTACCTCAATCCTCATATATAAAAACTGCCGTAGGTAGATAGGTACCTACCTAAGTTATTAACTAAGTACCTACCTACATAAAGCAATTACCTACTTACTCAAAACTATTTTACTAAGTCCCGAAAGATGTCGCTAAGTACCAAACTGGCTGGAGCAACAACACAAAACTCCCTCTTAAAAACTAGTCACTTATATTTGCCCAAGCTGCTTCAATGGCGAGTGAACTAATCGCCCCCTTGAGAGGCAGCGGACGGACAGTTTGGTTATTGGGGAAGCCGGGCAAACATGGCAAACCACTTGGCGTGACTATGCCCGTTTAATTGACAGGCGTCACAGATGATTGGGCCTCTAATGTAGATTGTGTGTGATGCGAGTTTATGTAGGTCAGTATGTAGCGCAACACAAGCTCTGCTTAGCTTGGGACTAGATGGCGTTGTGTGATAGTTGTGGAATATTATTATTATTAGGTATTATTATGTAGGTACCTTTATACATGAACAATAATACACTTAGTAAAATTCAAAAGCGATCATCATCATCAGCCTATAACGTTCCCACTATAAGGACCCAGGCCTCCTCTCTAGGAGAGGGATGGGCTATAAACCACCACGCGGGCCCAGTGCGGGTTGGTAGATGCCACATGTCTTCGATTTTTTTAAATCTAAGATACGCCGGTTTCCTCACGATGTCTTCCTTCACCGTTTTGAGAGCAGCGGCATGAGCATTATCTAATTTAAACCAATTCATTCACGGGATTACCTAAACCAGAGATTACTCTGTAGAAAAAGACAAACCTACCTGCCTACAGATTTTTCTTCCAATCGGGAAGAAAAATCTTCATTCAAATTCACCCCTCGATTGTGCCGTGTCCTCCGCACCTTTAAGTAGGCAGCTCGCGACGAAAAAACTTGTCACTCAAAAAGTTTACAAGTCAGTCGCACCGAGTCGCACGTCGAGAACATTTTGCATTACAAGCCTACTGTGATTATTGGGCAAATCGAGTTCCAGAAGTTTTGATTTACCTTCCTAACTTAGTTATGAAGGTAAACCTTTCGGAATTTTCTTTCGGTAAACAGAACCTATTACCTATGTAGATAGGTAAGTACCTACCTACTTATCAACTTCCCTACTTACTGGATGCCAATAAAAAAGGTACTTATTGGTCAGTAAGTTCGTATAACCACCGAACGAGAAAAGGGTATCCAAACCCACTTCAAATTAATAATAAACAATGTCAGTAAGTGTTCTGTGTAATGTTACAATAGCCTAAAAAACTTAGGACACACATAGATAACTCATGTCAAAAGCAAAGCTTCACACCAATGCCACAATTACCTTTATCATTGTTTAAAAGTAATTTGAAGTTAGGGGTCTGAATATACATACTTATCTCTTTTGGTGACTGTACCTACTCAATTAAGTGTTGGTGATATCTAAATAATTATTTTGCCCTTATCCAAATTCATTTGCGGTCGGGCTTTGTAGCGGCACTATAAAATAAAATGTCTACTTAACGAACGGCCGAATACTGAAACGCAACTCAAAAATATAAGTAGGTAATCCCTCAAATCTAGTGCAGTATCGGTCGCTCTATGCTGAAGTAACAGACAGAACGAGATTTAAGGGCAACTTAAAATTGAGTAGCGTTTCAGTATTCGGCCGTAAGCAATATAAAACAAAAAATACTACAGCGTCATCTAAGACATGAATGAAGAACTAACATCAACATTCTAAATCGCACAAGTTGTTAACCGCTGTCGAGCAGTAGTTCGGCAGACAAGATCCGTCTGCTCGGATGATCCTCCCTTTTGTATAGGGAGTTACGGACGAACATTCCCCCATGTCTTCATACTCCTATATCTTCAACCCTAAATAGGGTATTTCATCAAAAAAATCTAATAAGTCCGTCTGTTAGATTATCAAAATATATTAGATACGTGTATTTTAGTTTTTTAATTAATAAAAATCGACGAAAAAAAAACGTGTCAAAGATCATGAGTGGGGGCTTTCGACGTTACTTTGTAGGTAAAAAAGTACTAACCGTGTGACGTCACACGACTTGACAGGACTTTTCGAAGCACTGTATCGTCTTCATCTTTTATTTACGTGAAAAAAGAAAAATACGTGTCCATTATTTTTTGGAAATCTACCTGACGGACTTATAAATTTTTTTTGGTGAAATACCTTATTCTCTAGTAAGTAGGTGCTCGTTATCTCGGCAGTCACCTCTTATCTAGCCTTTTTTTTCTTTACAAAGTGTCCATCCGTTTCTTTGGTCTATTTCTACTCTCTAGGAAAGTTTTGAATATGAATCTGAATGGGTATAATCCACATTCATAGGTACCTACTCAAAACGTTAATTAATATAAGGAAAAACAAAAAGTAAAAAATAAAACAACGAAGTTCATCATTTGCATTTTTTTATTCTCATACAATAAAATGAAATATGAAGTACCTATTTACAAAATTATATAGAAATAGAAATCTAATAAATGATCACATAAAGAGTTTCCTAGTTGTTCGTACTTTAACACTACAAATATTATAAAATTAAACTAGAGAACTAGTTTAACGGAAGAAATATTTTCATAAATTGTAAAGATGCATTATATCTATTGTATATTTAAATAGTACATTATTGCCATCGCGACACGGTCATTCAATAAAACCATATTGTTCAAAATTCGATACGTATTTCAATTCAATAATAAATTACGAAATTTAATAGAAGGATACAGTTCAATGAGGAATTTTAGGCCTTATACATAATACAAATAGTGATGCCTAGGTACCTATTTATGTGTTACATTCGGTCAAACTTAAAAGTAGGAACTTTTCTGATTCATTTTAGTGAAACAGAATAAAATAAAATTGAAAGTTTACTACAAATAAAGTGTTGGAAGAGGTAATAATTCTTGTCAATTGAGATTCGATATGCGTCCAATTAATTGAATTCAAACAATTATAGCTATGTTTGTAACAACTAATACATACCTAAAGTAACCATCATTTGCCAGGGCGAGAAAAAGCGGGAGTGCTAATGCACACAACAGCATCAACGATGCCGTCGGCAGCAAGCTTTGTTTCTCGCTCTATAGTTGCTACCAGTTTAGATGTCAATAGCGTTCATTGCCCTTTTCCTAATATAATATATAAATGTTGAAGATCGCGATAGATGACGATTCATGACATGAACAGGTTATTTTGAATTTCAAAGTTAAGAATATTAATAAAAAATGTAGGTGGGTCAATGACCGCTATTGACATTTTAACTGGGAGCAACTACCTATAGCAAATGACGTTTCTGCGAGACGAAAAAAGATCAGAGTATGAAAAATGCGATTCCGTGCTTATAGATGTCGCGAGCACGAATCTCACAATTTTATTAAGTTTCATCTATTATTGAATCTTAACACTTTTCATTTATCAGAGAAGGCAAACACTAAAATGAAAAAATCCATAAAATTACTTTGCCATCAATTATTGCTTGTTTTTACACATTGGGAGGGAGACATCGTGACACAATATTTTACCATTTAGTTCATGGTTCTAGACACCTTTACAGTTCAAATGACAAGTTAGTTATTTTTTAAGAAACCTGCAGTTTTATACAAAAGCCACGAGCACTAATACGAAACACTTAACAAAGTTCATAAGCGATTTTCTCGAGACAACGGTTTCTACTTTGAGATCAGACGTTAATTATTTCGTTATAATATGCCTTCAAAAAAATTATGTTCTTGAAAACGTTAATTAATACAGTAGGTGAAAATCGACTAAAAATTTGCTGCGTATTTACATATTTTATCTGCTTGTGACTGTACACCGTCAAAAAATATTGCGGCGGAGGGGAAGCCCGCTTTATGGAACAGTTTTAGTGTCCCGATGTCTTATCCACAGTACTTATTTAAAAAAATTGTGAACGTTTTTAGTAAACTGTGAAGAGTGATACAAGTCAAACCCTTGTTTTGAGAAAACTATATTATCTAACTTGTTAAATATTTCAAGTATCTATAAAATGATTCGATGGGTGTTAAATTGGGTAAAATATGATTCTGTTTAGTTCGCCAGTTAGAAAATTGAAAAATATTTCATAATTGTTTTTTTGTTTTATCATAATAAATAATATTGATAAAAAATTACAAAGATAAAACGCGTCAAAGATTTTAGGCCCCACCCAAGATCTTTGACACGTTGTTGTGTGACGTCACTTTTCAATAAAAAGTGAGTCATGAGTTTACGAATCATTTTCGTCTTTATTTTTTATTTACGTGAAAAAAGAAAAAATGTCTCAAATATTTTTTGGAAATCTATCTGACGGACTACTTAGTTTTTTTGTCAAGTACCAATTGGGAAAGTGCTGTATATCTCGCCGAGATTCCATATCAGTTCACATGGTTACGCTTAGTGCTCCGTAATAAAATGACATAACATACAACATCCCCACTTTTACGATTACTTAATCGTAAAAGTGGGGATGCCAACAGTGAAACAAATGGCGCTAGAATAGCTTGTTTCGAGCAACGTCATTGGTTGAACCTGTTAATGTCATTATATCCTTTAACTTGTTGTATATTGTATGCATATATAATAAACAAGATAACAATTAAAAATCCATGGAGTCTCGCGTGGATCTACGTTCCACACGAAGGGTTAAAATAGCTAGACCTCATTGATCAGGTTGAGACTTAGCTATGGTCACGCCATCTACAATTATTTTTTACAATCCTTTCCCATTAACACGATACTGATTACAATACCCTTTGAACAGACATAAACACCTATTATGTGTATTCAAACAGTGAAAAAAAAACTTAGATGTTCTGATAAACAATTAATTACCGTTTTTAGTTGACTTGTATCATTCTTCTCCGAGTGTACTAAATCGAGGAAGGAGTTAGCGCTCGCGGTACACATTTCTCTGCAAAAGATGACATGGCGTCATCAAGTTGATAAAATTACCTTTCACAACAAACAGGATACAAGGGTGTAAAAAGACCCATTATTAACGAATACGGCATCTACGCATTCTGTACATTGAGCAAATATTATTGCTGGAAAATTACCTCAACGTTCATAATAATTATATGTACCTATAAGCCATAGTTGTCAGAAATAATTATGTATCTATTATTTACTTTGGTGTTAAAAAATCGGCTCGCAATGCAGACGCAAAACAATGCAGGGCTTAAAATTTAAGATACCTGTAACATTTAAAACTTCTTTTACTAAAAGAAAGTCGGGACCTTTAATAACCAAAAAGTATCTGGAACACAAGTCGGCATCGTAAAGGGCCTTTTTACGCCAGTTATTTGACTAACACATAATTATATAAGTACAAAAAGATTACTACACTAAAAGGTATCAAGTATTAGACCGATTTGGAAGTTTGAGCATTTCGTAACGAACTAATTTATTATGCTTACTTTTTACTTAAGACTAACAGCTAGTATAAAAACGTAAGGTTTTAACAAGTGAACAATTCAAGTAAGAAAGTATACATAAAATGTATTAGTGCAATTAAAACTTGCTGCGGGACCGACTTTACTCGGTGCTATTACTAAAGTGTCAAAGCTACTGGCTAATTAGGCTTGTGGACTAATTTAACTCCTTACAGTGCACTTACTCGGGGAACTAAAGCCCGCTTTACTGATAAAAGCAAATGGCAGTCTATTGTCGGGCCAAAAATTGGCTACAATTGTCATGTTGAGTTTAGCTAAATTAATGTAGATTTTTCCATTTTTAGGGAGGAAGGGATACCGACGCTAAACAGCTCAATCGGTAGCCGTTTTATGCTGAATATAAATTTGTGATACCGTTGGTAAGACTGGCTGTCACTGCTTGAGGCCACAGACTACCAGGATCTACTAATTATAGCCTGGTGCTTAGCCGAGGGCTGAAAATGTTTATTTTGGTATCGCTTAATCTTAATAAAACTTCTGCGCATTCTATTTACAACCTTAGCGTTTTCGTAGCCGTATATATAAATGTGGAAACATACACAAACAATCTACTTGCCTTTTAAGTAGAGGGACTTGAACGTTAAATCGGTTTATTTCTTAATTAAGCTGCTTTGCTAGAGTAGATTATTAATACCTTTTTTTGGCAGCTTCCCATTACAAAAAACGGGGTATGTTTTAATTGTTTCATAATACTAAAGGACACTGGTTTAGGTACATTCATAAATGTACGGTCGAGCGCTGTTATTAATGGCAAAATGCATAATTTGTTATATTTTGTGCACAAATATGCTGCATTTAAGTGATATTTTGTTCTAGAGCTAAAGTAAAATAAACGCATGTGAACTTAAAAACGAAAATAGGTCGGTTCGTCTAAATCATTGGTCCTGTGTTAGGCGAAATATGAAAGCAATGATGCGACATACATTGCTTAAGACATATAAGCCGTCTCTAGAGAGGGTGGGAGACATCGCATACGTGCTTATTACCCTGTTCTCAATGGACAAATTTATTAAGTTTTTAATTTAAGACTAATTAAAAAATCGGTCAAACAAATCGTTTAAATTATAGATTTTTTATGGAGTATTTCGTTAATTTCAATCTAAAATATAGGCAAACCGTTTGAAGCATTTTTTGCTTGTCCATTTCAAGTCATTAACGTTCAAAATGGACAAACAAAACAATAATTTTCATGTTCACTAGTGAGTTATGGGGGTCATCATGTAAGTACACAAATAAGTTATTAAAAACGTAATGTAACGTTCAAATGATTCTCATACTTACATAATAAGGTCCCTTGAAAATGTTTACCTTACACAAAAGTTTTCGCAGACTTAATCTAGATGGCAGCAGTTACATGATGGCGTTTAAATTACAGAAACATTAAACGTTTAAAATAGTTGCTACACGATTTTCGACCTAATGTCTATAAAATAATTTACTAAACTCTACAGATAGTATTATGACGATTATGATAAAATAAATACAATTGTCTTAAGCATAAAATTTACAAAAGTTTAATTTTTATGAGAAATCGACTATTGCAAAACATTATATAAAAATATAAGACTAGCTTTACACTAGAGGATGTTTTTCTCTCGTAAAATATAATTATACTATTACGCTAAATTACTTATAAAACTTTTTTTTTTATTTATAAATCTAGCATTTGCTACGCGACCCAAAATTTCTTATACAAAAGAGTTCACGATATTTAAAAAAATGTAATAATACTGAACGCAGTGGAAAAATTTAGAAGTTTATCACGCAAATTACATCTTTATTTAGTTATTATAATAGATTGTGATGATATCATGAAAAACGAACGATTTCAATGGAAACCTTGGGGAGCCTTTACTAAAATCCTATTATCTAATGTACATAAATATACATATCTCGAAGTACTCAGACATATTGCTGCTATTTTTCATTTATGAAAATATGACGGCGATTGATCACAGTCATTATTTTAAGATAAATTATTTACTTTGGGAAGTAGACAATTTACAGGAAACAAAACGATCTTTTTCGCGTTTGGTTGCACGACAGTTATTTTTTTTTTGTTTGTCAGTTCCCATAGGAAATTGGTGTCGAAAACGTGAATATTAAGAGAGTATTCAAACTAGCTATTTCGGTAGGTAATATGACGTACCTATCGGCCTCTTTAATTTCAAGTACCCAATAGAAGTGTAGTGTAAATTAAGTACATACTACTATCTACTTCTCATCCAAGTGTTATATTAAACACTTAAGTGGGTACTGCAAAACTGATCTTGTTTTACTGTGTGCCATAATCATCTGAAAATTCCCTATTATAGCTGTTGATGCTGTTGACCATTAATTAAATGATTTTGTCCTTGCAATTATACAGATGCATATTGACCAACTGTGTTATTAATGGAATTTCAAAATGGCTTTTACAGTCATTTAAGGAACCATTTAGACAATAATACAAACATGTTGTATTTACTATCTTATGTGTTTTTTCCAATTCATATTTTGGTGATAAGTACATAAGTCTGGGTTGTATTTGACAAACATTATTAAAATCAAATTTAAAGTATTTCGAGTCTACTTCACGTTTCACTTTTTTCTCATTAATATTGCCTCTGAAATTCTTGTTCAAGTGAATCACTGTTAAAATGTATAATAAATAAGCTCTCATTAATTGCACAAACCAAAGTTAACATAAGTAACTACATGAAATACTATTCAATTAAGTGGCATTTCGGAGTAAAAAAAAACAGGTTATTATATAAATTCGCTTTCTAACGAAACCATTATAAAATAACAAGACAAGAACAGAATGTAAATTGGAGCAATATCTACAAAAGAGTAGATTATAGAAGATACATTTTTTTTGATCTGAGTACGGTCGTACAAGGTATTAAGTAAACAGCCAGCTAACTTGTATTTACTTTTAAGATAACACAGATACACTAAGAGACTGATTTCAAACGACACAGCATTTGGTATCAGTCTCGTAATGCCAAACGCTTTATAAAACAAAATTGCAATCAATTGTCAGTGTAGGTACTAGAATTATCAATATTTCTGTGTGTATACTTAATAGCTTGTTCGACTGTACCTACACATCAATTGGGTAGTTTCCTGGTTAAAAATATATGTTTCTTTTTAGTACGTCAGTTACATTACCGAAATTTTTTTTTTTGTTTTGTCAAATGAATAAAAATTTACGAAATTAAAACGCGTCAAAGATCATGAGTGGGGGCTTTTGACGTCACTTTCCGGTACAAAATGTACTGAAATATTGTGACGTCACACCAGTTTTCTCCACACTATAATATCGTCTTAGTGTTTAGGTGAAAAAAAAAAGTGACAATATTTTTTGAAAATCTATCTGACGGACTAATTAGATTTTTTTGTCAAGTCAAACCCTATTGAGTATTCAATTACTTATAGATAGATTGTAAAAGGTTAACATTGTATCCGGAACACTTAACCCTTGAATGTACACTGCGGGTTTTTGTTCTGTCGGGATGTAACTCCCTGTACATGAAGACCAATGTAATACTGTTTCAGACTCACACTTCGATGTGGTCGTCGGGGATGACAGGACGCTTCAGTTTCTTAGGGTTTAGTATTGAAGGTTTCTGCGTACGTGTGTGCCAAACATAGACCTTCGTGCAGTTTTCTGCCAACGGCTCCAGTTCGTCTTTGTTTGTGAAGTATTTTAAAATTTCGCTTTCCTGAAATAGAAGCATGTTTATGATTAGTGTTGGTGTTATTACATAACATAACATCACACATCTAATCTTCGAAGGGGGGAGGGGGGGGGGGTGATTAACCGGGCACGAATCTAAAGTCCGTGGTTACGTACTACGAAATTATTGACGGAAAAGCCCAATAACACTACCTGTATCTCTCTGTGTGTATCTCATGCTCGGCAGCAGAGTCTGCGACCATAAGAGGCAGGCTGGTGTTATTATCATCAACATATTTTGTAGTTTTGTTATGACAATCCTTGAATGATTTTTCCTCATTTAATAAAAAAAATATCCGAAAATACTAACAAAATTTTCTTTTTTGTTTTTTTTTTGCCAAAAAGGCAAACCTTTTATGCGATAAAAAGCAATAAGTTTTTTTAATTAAAATTTAAAAACTATGATAGTACCTACTGATAAAAACATTTCCATCACTTTTCTTTGTAATTTAATCTAAATAGAAACACAAGATAATTATCATCAGAAGTCCCTACTTCATATTTATTTGAATACCAATAATCGATGTCTATGTATGGACCAGTTCTACAGGATGCGTCTGATAAGACCTGACATAGGTTGGCATTGAGTGAAAGCTACGTTATCGTCACATTATACTCGAAGAGATAGTCATATGCTATTGACTTCCTACTTTTTTTTTCGCCAGATGAACAGGCATACTGGCCGATTGGTTAAGTATTTTGTTTCTTCCATCATCAGCGCCTCCACATAAAATGATGATTATCAGACGCAAACACTTAAACATCTTTAGAAAATATATGTTAAATGTAAGAAGTGCCTATAAAACTTGAAGGTTGCCCTCGATTTTTCTGGAATCCCATCATAAGATCTTGACTTGGTGAAAATGGGACCACACTTTTTCGATTAAACAACAAAGAATTTTGAAAATCGGTCTACAATTGACGGAGATATCGGTGCACATAAATAGAAAAAAACATACACACGAATATAGCCTCCTCCTGTATGGAAGTCGATTAAAAATGACAACACACCGAGTCTTGCTCTATAACTAGTAGGTTTGTATGCACAGTAGTTTGAGACAATACTAATAGACATAGGTTGAATTCCTAGCATTCTCTATTACCTTGCTAAAGAACAACGCACACAGGAAAAACGCGCGGGTAAGGTTGAGAGTGCGGCGGTTTTTTTTTGTATTGGTATCTCGCAGTTTAAGGAAAATGCGACAAGTTAGCCCGCGAAGTTTAAGAAAGAGGAGAAGAAATTTGACGGCCAATGTCAGGTTGTACTAATATTATAAAGAGGAAAGATTTTTATTTTTGTGTGTATGTTTGTAATGATAAAAATGAACTCTAAAAGTAAGTACTACGCCGATTTCAAAAATTCTTTCAACATTAGAAAGCTACATTCACGTTGAGTAACATAGGCTACTTTTTATCCCTGTATTCCCACGGGAACGGGAACTACGCGGGTGAAACCGCGTGACGTCTGCTAGTATACACTAATATTATAAAGAGTTATTTTTAGTCAAAGAGATAGATATATGTTTGTTTGTAGCGATTAGGCCCCGAAACTACAGGACCGACTTGATAATTCTTTCACCGTTGGGAAGCCACACTATCCTCGGGTGACATAGGCTACTTTTATCCCTGTATTCCCACGGGAACGGGAACTACGCGGGTGAAACCGCGTGACGTCCGCTTGTGTTAAATAAAACAGGATTTTGCGGCTGTAACAAATGTGACTAGTCAGTGACCTGAAGGTGTGATAACCAGTCTAACTAAAGGGTATCGTATTCGCAGCTACATCTGGCTAGACTGGAAGCCCACTCCAACATAGTTGGGAAAAGGTTGAGCAGATGATGATGATGATGATGGACGACAACACACAGAGAGTGCGTGAGACGGGTCTGGGTCGAGTGACGAGCGGGGATCGCGCCCATCGTCTGCCATCACAAACAGCTGATTGGCGAATAGCGATTGGAAAAATTCTTTAATTTTTTTTTTAACTTTAAACAATAAAAAAAAAGTATTCGTTCCATGAAAATAACTCCTTTTTCAAAAAAAGTAGCAGTCTCATACAACGGAATCGACCCGATTGACGCCCGCACTCAGTATGAATTGGCCTTTAAGCTACATGCAATATGAACCTCTTACAAAGAATAGGCACTTAAAGGGTGTAACTTGAGATTCTAGATTAGTTTGGACAGAAAATGTGCGTTATAGGCTAGCAACATATTGAAATGTCTTCTCGCGGATTTTATACACAGTTATGTGTGAAAGTAAGTTGCGAATAATGATAGATTTAAGGTTATTAAGATATTGTTGCGGGTTGTTAGAAAGAGATACCGCGGCCTCGACACAAAGGGCTCAGAAGGAACATGGGTGGTTTTTAGTCAGTAGAAGTCTGACAATCCCTACCGCTTCACCCAGAGCGGGAGAAGTCATTTTATGATTTCACACCCTCCAAAACAAAAAGGGAATTAAGTTATTGCGGTGTCAAGCAAACAACCTAGTGGTTATGCGTAGAAATACATAACAAGATTTATTTAAGGCCGTACACAAATTTACCCTAAGCCGTTATCCAATTAGGTAGTTTAATTAAATTACTAACTGGGCTAATTATAACAACAGAAACAAAAAAAAAAGTCGTTATTTTTTTTTTTGGGGTGGGAAGTCATCAAATGACCCTTCCCGCTCGCTTGGGCAGAGCGGAAGGGAGTGTCAGACTTCTACTGACTAAAACCACCCATGTTCCTTCTTAGCCCTTTGTGTCGAGGCCGCGGTATCTCTTTCGAACAACCCGCAGCCCCGACGGGATAAGATGTTTTTTTCATCTCTGTCAACAAGCATTCATTGGGTGTCGCTTTTGTGTTAATGAAAAACATCAGAATAACTCCTATTATCTTAAGAAAAGTACCGCCGTACTCGAGAGATATTTAAAAGGATTACTTAATCCGTGACTTAGTAAAGGTCTCACATACAAAATCTTCAATAAAGTGTCAAAACTAAGTGATGGCTTAAGTAATCAGTACCGAATACCGATATACCTACTTTTATTGTTTTTTAAAATTACCTTCAACTAATTGTTATGTGCTATTTGTAAACCAAAAGTATTAAGACGAGCGCTAACCCGCCGACAAACTGCTGCGCAGTTTGGTGGGTGCATAAATGTTAAAAATGTTTGGTCCTCAATAAATGATTTATTTTATTTATTATAATTATTGATCGATTTGTCAATATTGACTTGAGTTATTTAATTTTCTTTACGTTATTATTATTTATTTTAATTCATACTGTGTGGTTTATAATTTTGTGATTGTTTGTTTGCTATTATTTGAATTTATTGTATGTTTGTTAAATTTTGTATCGGTGGGCTGTCTTTTGAGTTTACAAGAAGAGTTTACTCTTTGATTTATGGATTGTGTTATCCGAAATAAACTTATTATTATTATTATTAATTGAATATCTCTGAGTCCGGCAAGTAATTTCTTAAGATAGTAGCAATAGTCATAACTAAGGGTCTATTTTGTAAATTAAATGAACCTAGTCTTGACATCGATCCTGTCCTGAGGACAGAGACGAGGTCGTAGATGGAACGAGATGACCCAGAAAAAGCCTATTAACTGGCGAATTAAACATATTGCGGTCATATGAATATGGGAATATCGACGATTAAATATTATTATTTCATTAAAAATTCACATTCATTCCATAAAGTAAGAAAAGAGCAGGTGACGTCTGTATAAATTCGAATAAGGTAACAACAGTGACAATTTGACTTTGAGACTTTTTCGTTGCGTGTTACCACTGTTTGAGAAGTTGGTAACAAAAGAGCTTGTTATACAGTCTAAAGGAATCGTCTTCATTCCTTAGTAAATTGTTTTTTGAATAATGTTTACCATTATGAAGAACTAACCTGAAATCCAGACTGCACTTTTCTGGAGAACTTAGCTTCTGGATGATCCAAGAACATGGAAGCGTTGATGGCGAATCCTGCCATATCGATGGGGAATGGTCTGAAGGGTTTCCAATAGGCGTTGTAACCGCTCACTTTTCCATCGGTCACCAGTGGCATCTCGACTCGCATACCACCGACAATGCCGACCGGCCAGACGCCTACTTTCTTTATTTTCCGCATCTGGAAATATTAAAAACAATATTCATTAAGAACCTGGGCGAGTCGTACTTCTAGGATGAATCAGGACGGAAGGGGGTAACAAAGGTCCCGTCAGGGCTGCGGGTTGGTCGAAAGAGAACGCGACTTCGGCACAAGGGCTAAGAAGGAACATAGGTGGTTTTTAGTCAGTAGAAGTCTGACACTCCTTTTCACTCTGCCCAAGAGCGGGAGGGGTTGTTGATGATTTCCCACCCCCCAAAAAAAGGGTAACTAAGTTCACACACACACACTGTGCGTGCCTGAAGACGGGCGTCACAAATGAGGCAGGTCTTAGATACGCTGGCGTGTCCAGACAGCTTGACTCGAGGAGGCAAGATATGAGGAAAATTGGAGGCTTTTGGCCAGCACTGAGACCGAACAGACCAACATTAAAATTAAAGACTAATAAAATAATGATTTGAGTAGCTCAGTGGAACTATAATTTAATTATTTGTATTACAGCAAAATTGGCCATGAGGACCATGCTTGATGGAAACCGTTGGATGAGGTCTATGATGGTTTATACTGTTTATAGTTCATGCTTTTGTTGATTTTCGGCATAATATTAATATAACATAACAAAAACGGTGTTTCAAGACGAGTCGACTTCATTCATATCTAGAACGTTAGCTCCCAGACTTATCCAGTCCAAATGGCTGCAAGCACTGTTGTTTTCCTGCAGAAACCCAATTTATGATGAAAAGTTCCTTAAACGAAGTAATTGAGATCTTTCCCGATTGTGGGAATATTTTTGTCACAGTTGTTCGTGTATTGAATTGGAAGATTCTTTGTAAACGATTGTTTTTAGTTATTTGTTTACAAATAACCTCATACAGACCTGATGCGTGGGGAAATCGTGATAAACGCGTTTGAATATGAAAACCCCAGTAAAGGAAATATTCACTATAGACTAACAATGGTTACTGTTTGTGGTACTTCCATGAATCATTAATTTATTTTTAGCTTTAATCTATGTTTAGAGTAGATAAGATAACGCAGTAGGTAAATATCCGAGTGCATGAATGAGCTCAAAATAAGTAGGTAATACATGTAAATATGTTTAGTATACAGGGTGTCCAAGAACCTGGCGTCCAACTGGATTCCCACGATGCCCCAAGTTCTAACAGTACTCAGAAAAATATTTTAAAAAATCCACCCCATGTACTTACAGAATTATACTGATTTCAAAAAAAAAGGGAAATGAGCACCCTGTGACATACTTTTGAATGCTGTGACTGCTAATGCTGATAATTTCGATATTTCTTGGAGGTTTTGTAATCTAGGGTATTGCTGTGTCTAAATAGAATGTAAAAATAAAGTACTTATTGTACCATTTTAAAATAAAATATTATTTTAACTAAAGGTGATATGGAAAACTATTGAATTTCGCAACTTTGACCGACTGTAGTGTAAAAAAAATGTACCAAAATAGTATGGCAAGTGACGTCAAATTTTGACGCGTTTATTCCTCTTTTTAAAAAGGTATAATACTTACACATTAATTTGAAAAAAAAATTTTTTGATAATATTTTTACTCAACAACCCAATTTTTACGATGTCTTACAGAATTCTTAGAAAGAAAAATTTACGACGAATTGAATCTAACCTCTAAAGAATTACTATTGTATGCTCATAAAAATAACAACAGACCTCTCAAAAAACAGGTTAGACCGTAAGGGACGGTATGTGCATGCATCTCACCATAGTGATTCGTTATTACAACAGGAGGGAGCAAGACAGAAACTATCTTTGCGATTTGCTGGTTCTTCTTTATGGTACCCCATTATTCAGGTAAGAGTGAGGGAGAAAAAGGTTAGAGGTGCGAGTGAGATAGATAGTGACGCTATCTGGGATCGTGCTATTTAGGATAACAGTACGGTCAGTACGCGTCACTGCCTCCTGCCGTTACTACGCACCTCTCTATTATTGTTACCATTGATCACGTACAACGATTTAAAGCTTTGTTTATTGGACTCGATTACTCTTTGTGCTCTGGACTTTGAAACGAACTCTTTACGACGACCTTTGCCTGTGTTTGGACAGTTTGTGTTTTGTGTGTGCTACCATGGCGACCTACACTCCGCAAGAATACGCAAATATGCACTACATTTATGGAGAATGTAGAGGTAATGGACGAGCTGCAGCGAGACTTTACAGAGAAAGGTATCCGCGGGCTACGCGATATCCCGACCATCGAGTTTTCATTAATGTGCACAGATCACTATGTGACGGGCGGTTCCCCAATCAAGTAGCTGGTGAAGGACGACCCGTAAATGACTTCATACGCGATGAAGTTTTAGAGGCGGTGTCGGCAAATCCAAGCATCTCTGTGCGAGGAATAGAAGCTGATACGGGGATACCGAAGAGCACAGCACACAGTATTCTCCAAAAAGAAGAATATCATCCGTACCACGTACAGCGAGTGCAAAGTCTTTTACCTCGAGACTATCCGAGCCGAGTCGCGTTTTGTGAAACAATCCTGCAAAAACATCGAGAAGACGAAAACTTTATCGACAAAATTTTGTGGTCAGATGAATCAACATTTAAGAAGGATGGCTACATGAACCTACACAACTTGCACGAGTGGCATGTGGAAAATCCGCACTTGATGCGAGAAGATAGATCCCAGTACCGGTTCAAAGTGAACATGTGGACCGGTATTCTCTGTGGGAATATTATTGGTCCATTTGAGATGCCCGAGAATTTTACTGGCGAATCATATTTAAATTTTCTTCAAAATGATTTGCCAAACTTACTAGAAGAGACCCCACCAGATATGTGGTTCCAACACGACGGCTGTCCAGCACATTTTCGCGTATCCGTTAGAGAGTTTTTGGACGAGCAATACCCGAACAGGTGGATTGGGCGATCAGGAACAATCCCGTGGCCAGCCTGCTCACCTGACTTAAATCCGCTGGATTTTTTTTTCTGGGGAACTATGAAGGAGCTCGTTTATGCGAAGCCCATTAATGACATCGCTGACCTTCGTGAGAAGATAACACAAGCAGTGCAGGTGATACGTCAAAAAAGTTACTCGCGAAACATAAAGCGGTCCTTTTTAAGGAGAGTGAGAGCTTGTATTGCCGCGGGTGGTCAACATTTTGAACATTTATTGTAATAAAATATCTTTAAACTAACATTCTTTGCTTTTATTCTACTGGGAACCCATCTACCTGTGTGTATTTCCTTCTTGCTCACTCTTGGAACCGAAGTAAATAATAGTAGTAACATAACAGTTTCTAAGATAAGAAAGGGTCCGACAGTTACCGTTAGTAGGTAGGCACTTCGTAAAAATTGGGTTGTTGAGTAAAAATATTATCAAAAAATTTTTTTTTCAAATTAATGTGTAAGTATTATACCTTTTTAAAAAGAGGAATAAACGCGTCAAAATTTGACGTCACTTGCCATACTATTTTGGTACATTTTTTTTACACTACAGTCGGTCAAAGTTGCGAAATTCAATAGTTTTCCATATCACCTTTAGTTAAAATAATATTTTATTTTAAAATGGTACAATAAGTACTTTATTTTTACATTCTATTTAGACACAGCAATACCCTAGATTACAAAACCTCCAAGAAATATCGAAATTATCAGCATTAGCAGTCACAGCATTCAAAAGTATGTCACAGGGTGCTCATTTCCCCTTTTTTTTTGAAATCAGTATAATTCTGTAAGTACATGGGGTGGATTTTTTAAAATATTTTTCTGAGTACTGTTAGAACTTGGGGCATCGTGGGAATCCAGTTGGACGCCAGGTTCTTGGACACCCTGTATACGCCGTCACAGTTTCTCTTGTTATCTAAGTTGAGTTTCTTTAAATTGCCTGCTATTATCAACAAAGTGATCAATAAAACCTAGTGTTACCGCATGCATTTTTACGTCACAAACAATTTGGTTAGAACAATTTACTTGAAACTTTGACCTTTCTCTCAAATACTTTTGTAACTACAATTAAGTATACGTACGTACGTAGGTATACGGGCTTGAGTCTTGTGACATTTACAGTCTGTCGAAAAATTCGCACAGGTTTAAACTAAAGTTGTTAAAAAAAATGCAATTATTTTAGAGCAACATAATATTGGTTATATGCATAATAACTGCGTATTTTTTTAAAGTTCATAAAACTTACTCTTGTTGCGTTAATCAGGCGTTGAAAAGAGGTCTGTCGCGTGCAACGAAAGTCCGAGTCCACTTTCAGCAATCAGTGCGAACGACAGAGACTAAATGGCAAATTCTATCGAGCAGAAAAAAACATTATATCCTTGTCATCAAATTCTGCTCATTACTTTTTTTAAAGTCTTTAATTTTCTTAATCTGATGACGTTAATATCGTATTTCTCGGCTTTTGCTCTCAAAAAATACATAGTTTCTGTTGATAGATTTGTGTTATTATTCGATTTCATTGAAGGGCCATTGTTGAATGACATGACAAAACAAAAAAAAAAAACTACCTATCGTAAACTGCAAATTATGAAAATTTCAAAACATCGATAAAATAACAGTTTATATACAGAAACGTATCCCATATTTTCTCAGTGACCGCCCAGCGGTCGAGGTAGACGTGGAAATATTGTCAATTTTTTCCCGATCGTAATTTGTTTTGCGGGTGGTAAGCCACGCCCACAATCATGTTCAGCGGTCATGTTATGAAATGCAGACTACTCTACTTAATTATTTTACCCGACTGCAAAGAAAAAGGGTTACGTGTTTTTCTGATGATTTTTGATTTTTTTACACACAAAGAAACTAACGCAAACAAATCGAAGTCAGAATGAAAGATCGCTTACAGAACCTATTGAAATCGTCATGTGTGTCATTTTCCATAACGTTCGACTAGGTGTCAAAGGGGAGCTCTCTCGCACACACGATGTGTTTTTGTTTTTTCATAGAATTTCTGAGTTGTGCACGAGCCAACTGTGCTCTTAAAGTCTTTACGACTTTTCACGAATATTCAGAATTTTTTAGTGTGATTCCGCGACCCGAGTTCACTGGCGGTCAACCAGTTTTCAATCCTATTGCTGGGAGGCATAAGGTCGAAAAGTAGTCGACCGTTAGTGAACTCGGGAGCACATATGGCGACACATCAAGGTATACATTTCCAGGATAACATGCCCTCGCTTTGTATAGGTATCCCGTACAATGTGGGATCGGCATTAAATGGTTATTTACGGCTTGATTAGTCGTCATGCGTAAATACACTATACTCTATTCATATTTATGGAGAAATACAAAGAAAGCTGCATTCTTGTAAGTATCTTTTTTACGATGGGAAATCATCAAATGACTCCTCCACCCACCAACTAAACTCCCTTTTTTTAACTTCTGGTAAAGTATGCAGATTCTAACAAATAGCCACATGACATTCCTATTTACCAACACAAAACGACAATATTACCTACTCGTAGAAACATCGATAAAGACTATGAATAAAGCATTGTTAATATACGGCTTCCTTAGTAATCATTCCGTTCCAATGATTTTATGTTGCTAATATAAGAGTTTTATTGATATTACTACAACGAAAACATCGGCTGTTAATCACTCACAGTTTATTGCTCGCATTGTAAACAAAGAAATGTGGACAAGAAAAGAATACATAACCAATTGATACCAGACATTATCTGACTGAAATTAGGTCAATCGAAATGGAACAGTTTAAGTAGGGCTGCCAAGGAGAGTGGCAATAGACATTTAGCATGAAACTTACGGCAATACATACCTACTAGTTTGTGCTCGCGGTTTCGCTTGCATGAAGTTCGGGAATAAGGTCCCACAGGATCGTATTACCGGCCTAAAATGTGTTACAATTTCATCCAACTTCATTCAGTAGTTGTAGCATAAAATAATAAAAAACATCCATCCGCACCAATTTTCGTTTTTATTTCCCACTAGCTGTCGCCAGCGGCTTCGCCCGCCACAACTCGAAAATTAGCCCCCGGGAAAGTAAAATCGGGATAATACTATCCTATGTGTCAGCTAACTCCATACCAAATTTGATTAAAACCGCTCTAGCCGTTTAGACGTGAAGAAGTAACAAACATACGCACTCACACACTCACAAACTTTCGCCTCTAAAATATTAGTGTGATGTGATTAATGTGATATTCAACGAAATACAAACCAAACCAAGATGCAAGCGACGCGATGCTTAGTTTGTGGCTTACCGATTGTTATTTATGACAAAACTGATTTGTTTCTATTGATTCATCATCAGCATATCAATGTTCCCACTGCTGGGACACAGACCTCCTCTCTTTTAGAGGGAATGCACTATAATCTATAACACGGATTAACATATATGTACTACTATTTATACGTATTTATTACTTATATTACATATTATTACTCATTTACTTCACTACATATCACATTATTAAAAAACAAAGTCCTCTGCCGCGTCTGTCTGTCTGACCGATAAACTACTGCACCGATTTTCATGTTGTTCTCATCCATAGAGCAACACAGGCCACCGGCTCACCAATGGATAGAGTGGTTCTTGAGGAAGGTTTTTTTGAGATATAATAACAGAATGATGTACTTCTCTGACGTATCTTTGTCAACATTTTATATATTGAACAAAATATCCACCTGTATACTAAAAACAGTGATATTCACAACTTTAACACTAGAAATAAGCATAAACTACGCGCTCCTTTTCACCGGCTTCACAAAGTTCATAATTCATTCGTCGGGCTTGGTATAACCAGGGGCGTAGCTACCGCCGTATCTGCCGTATCAATTATACGGGGCCCCCGACGTTCGTAGGCAAAGATCAATAAAAACTTCCAATTTTTTTTTATATTAGGTCTTTACCTATGAAATTGCCGTTCTGCAGTACTGGCCATTTCAAATCAAAATAATTTTTGTTTGGCAAAGAATTCTAATTTCAAATTTATTTTATTTTAAAAACATGTTTTTTTTTTCCAAAAGTAGTTATTTGTTTATTGATTTGTGTTACATTTTCATCGCATTTCAATCTTTTTCGTCATCATGGATACGTTAAAAATTCGAGTAATTATTATGAGTACCGCGTCGTGGCAGCAACGCGGCACAAGCGGCACGCAACATCAACGACGTTTACGGAGCTAACACTACAAACCAACGCACCACCTGTTATTGGTTTGCTCGCTTCCGTTCTGGAAATTTCGACCTGAAAAATGAACCTCGCGGTCGTCCGAAGACTTTGGTCGACTATTACGAATTAAAGGCGATTGTGGAAGCTGATGATACACAATCTACGGCTGAATTAGCAGCAGCTTTCGACGTTAGCGTCAAAACAATTTTGGTCCATTTGCGTCAAATTGGCAAGGTAAAAAAGTTTGACAAATGGGTGCCCCACGAACTCAATGATCGCCAGCGCGAAGTACGCGTCGAGACGTGCCTTGCACTGCTCAACAGACACACAAATGAAGGAATTTTGAACCGCATTGTTACCTGCGATGAAAAATGGATTCTTTTTGATAACCGCAAGCGCTCAGCAAGTTGGTTGGATCCTGGTTCAGCACCTAAACAATGCCCTAAACGAAAACTTACCTCTAGAAAAGTGATGGTCACTGTTTGGTGGTCTAGCGCCGGTGTGATTCATCACAGCTTCTTACCAAACGGGGTGAGCATTACTGCAGATGTGTACTGTGAAGAACTGAACACAATGATGGAGAAGCTGGCACATCTCCAGCATTGGTCAATCGCTCGTCTCCGCTGCTCCTGCACGACAACGCGCGACCTCATACTGCACAGCAGACGGTCTCCAAGTTGCAAGAACTGGGGTTGGAAGCTCTCCGTCATCCGCCCTACTCACCAGACCTTGCGCCTACAGACTACTACTTTTTCCAGAATTTGGATAACTTCTTGGCGGGGAAAAAAATCAATACCCGAGAGGCAGTACAAAATGTCTTTGAAGAATTTGTTGCCTCCCGACCAGCTGATTTCTTTAAGAAGGGCATCAATAAACTGCCACTGCGTTGGCAAAGATGCATTGATTGCATGGGTGATTACTTCGATTAATACAAATAAAAAATACATGAAAAAAATTGGAAAAAGTGACAGATAATTATGATGAATAAATATTGCTTTTAATTTTATGCAAACCATTTGTTTTTCTTTTGTGAGAAATCCCCAAACAATTTTTTTATACGGGGCCTCGCAAAGGCACGCTGCTCCACTGGGTATATAACATTATATAACAAACTGCCATCTTCTTTTCTAGACTTGCCATTTAATGCGTTTAAAGCCAAAGTAAAATCAAATCTTTGTTTAAAAGCTTACTATTCCATTAACGACTACTTATCATGATAAGAATAGTTGGTCGCTGAGTTGAACACAAGACTATGTTTTTTATTTATGTTCTTTCTCCAACATTAGTTTACTGATAATATGTTATGTCTTTTTTTTATTTTTATTATAATACTTTTTTTATTGCTTTTTGTGTCTGTAGTCATTAACTTGCCTTACTATTGTATCGAGTCTGGTTCTTCTAACCAACCTTTTTGGGGGACTGTCTCTTGTAAATAAGTAAAGTAAAGTAAATTATAACGTTCGAAAAGTGCTGATTATCAGCCTAGTTTGAATAAATCAGTTTTGATTTTGACTTATTGTGGAATTGTGTATCTTATAAAGGTCTACAGAAAAGTCCACGATGGCATAATGTCTATCTGTTAGGGATAACATACTATGTATATCTATTTTAACACTTTAAAACTGGGCAATAATTGGAAAACTTTTTAAACAAATACGGCATTAAGCCTTATATTTTTTACTAGAACTAGAACGCCTTATCAATAAAAGACTTATATACTACCTAGAACATTACAAATTAATATCACCTCAACAATTTGGGTTTCGTAAAAATAAGTCAACCTGTGATGCGGTTCAGGAATTAACTGCCAATATTGTACAAAACCTAAACACTAATAAAAAGGTCCTAACAATTTTCTTAGACCTTGCGAAGGCATTCGACACCGTCCCCGTCCGCTCTCTCTTACTTAAACTTGAAAAGATGGGTATCAGGGGACTACAACTTGATCTCTTTCAAAGCTACCTCACTAATCGCTCCCAGACAGTCAGGATTGATCGGCACAGCAGCAATGAGCTCCCCATCTACTATGGCGTTCCACAAGGAAGCATATTGGGTCCCACTTTATTTTTAGTCTTTATTAACGACTTGTGCAATTTAAAAATACCAAATGCGAAGATGACATCATTTGCGGATGACACTGCCATTACTTTCGTAGCAAACACATGGCCTGAACTCGAGGACAAAGCACAACATGGCTTTAATCTAGCACTGAACTGGCTTTATCTCCATAAGCTTACACTTAATACGTCCAAAACCAAGTTCATCACCTACTCGGTCAGTTCTGCTTCCCAACCAAATCCACCAGTTTTACTTATAGCTCACACATGTAATTGGAAAACTGAAGTGTCATGCCAATGTGAACCTATTTCTTCTACGGATGAAATCAAATACTTAGGCATAATCATAGATAAGAATCTGAAATTTAAATCTCATATTAATGTCCTTACTGGGAGAGTTCGCAAACTTATATATATATTTAAAACTTTAAGAACTATTGCTAATCCTATTATTATACGTAATGTATATTTTGCCTTATGCCAATCTATTATTACCTATTGTATTAGTTGCTGGGGTGGTGCTGCAAAATCCATTTTTAAACCACTGGAAGTTGCACATCGCGCCATACTGAAAGTGGCTACCTTCCGTCCACTAATCTACCCAACCATTCAGTTATACAAAAATTGGAATGTTCTCAACGTGCGTCAACACTTTATTTTGCAATCAATTTTGTTGCAACACCGCATAACCCCGTATATTGAAATTACCAAACGCCGAAAAGATAAAGTATGTTCTCTTCCAAAAACACGCTTGTCGTTTACTAAAAGATTCTTTTATTATTTAGGTCCGTCCCTTTACAATACAATTAACAAAAAATGTCCAATATATAGATTGTCTTATCATAATTGTAAGAAAGCTGTCCGCTCATTCCTTCAAAATAAAACCTACGACGATACAGAAAAATATTTAATTTAAATAAGTTACCTACGATAAGTTTGTACTTTGTACCACACAAAACATAAACCCACACTAATAAAATTCACTTTCCTACGCATGCTTACACAGCCATATGCTCACACACATACACTCGCTTACACACACGAACATAACACAACAGACCCATACACACCACACACGCTCACATACACAGACACAGACACACACACACACAGGCGCACAAATGCGCTTGCGCACATAGCTTTATGTAAAATTAAGTTAGAAATTTAAGTTTTTAAGGTCACATATTTTTAAAATAAATTACAGTAACACATTTAGAGGGAATCGGCACTGTTACTCCTTAATACAGGCTATTTCATAGCCTAGCAAGGAGATCAGGACGTCACCCACTTGATTGCTAGAGATTTATTACTAAGTACCCACTCTGTGAAATTGTTAAATGTACTACAATCTGTTTTATATAAATAAAGATTATTATTATTAAGATTATTATATTTAAAATAAGTTATAGGCTTGAAGCTTTTCATGCACATTATTTTACTCTTTAACACCATATTGATTAAAATAAAAATAAAACATAAAACATTTTACTGTAGGAAGGTAATGTAAAATGATATTGTGAGGCTTTTTTTATTTTATACACCATAATTAAACGAATATCACAGGAGTAATCGCAAACATAAAATTCAAGCGACCAATTTCGTAAGTCACAATCGACCCTCCCGCATCGTCATGTCTACAGTTGAGCGTAGGTATAAAAATATAAGTGTCAACTTTACCGACATCCACGCGAGCGAAGCCGCGGGCTAAAGCTAATATATAATATTAAAAAGCTAAAGAGTATGTTTGGTGAAGGGGTTAATCTCAGGAACTACTGGTTTGAATTGAAATAAACTTCAGTGTTGGAACATTAATTAAATAGGTTCAAAAAACGGGAGATATTCCCGTGCATCAATAATCGAACTTCATGCAGGCGATGGCGGACAAATTAGTAAGTTATAACGACAGCTGGATAATGTTATTTAAAGGTTTTAGTGGTCGTCGATGACCGAAATAATAAGTACGCAACTTAATCGTAAATATCGTACAAATATTGTACAATAAATATTTGTACTCTACCTTCAAAGGTGTCCCGACCACTAACACATCTGTGTAAGCGATTGCCGTAATCTTTGAAATAATACTTTCCATAGGTAAACAATACTTTGCATAGTTATAGAATACTATCCATAGTTAAAGAATACTTTGCATAGTTAAAGAATTCTTTGCATAGTTAAAGAATACTTTGCATAGTTAAAGAATACTTTGCATAGTTAAAGAATACTTTGCATAGTTAAAGAATACTTTGCATAGTTAGAGAATACTTTGCATAGTGAAAGAATACTTTGTATAGTCAAATGCATGCCATCTGGTATGGCATTATTACCTGTTATACATTTAATTTTTCAAGGCTACCTACACTATACTTATAGTCACGTCCTTGCGGTGTACCTATCGTTGTCGCTGCGGTTATTTTCTTAAGATAAGTGAACCATGAAATACTACTATTAGTCCCAGACTACACTGAAGCAGAGACTAGTGAAGGAGAGTGGGTACGTGCTGGTATCGAACATTGATGGAAACCCATATCACGTGAATCGTCTATCCTATGATTGGTCGCTTCTTACACGTCTCTTCTCATTTCCACTCCCTTTAGTGTAGTCCGGGCGTTACTTAGAATTGGTAAACAATCGGCAGTCAATTTAAACCCGGCAATAAAGGTTACCTACCATTTCAAAGTTAATTAAAACGTATATTTACAATAGCTTTAAATTGAACCTTATCTAATCACTTACTACAAAAGTAAGTATTACAATATTTTTAATAAGATAACGCTTATCAAAAACGTAGTAATTAACTACCTACATAACGATGCCGGAACTTACTTTATCCGGTAAGTAGGCAAAACCGATAAACAATATTTAAATGTTAAGTAATACCTAGTATTGTGATTCGAGAACAATAGGAATGTTTCCTGACTAAAAAAATATGATTGTAATAAATTTGTCCGTCAGTTAGATCGAAAAATATTGGATACTTACGTGTTTTTTTGTTTTATCAAATTAATAAAAATTGTCGAAGATACTAGACCGGTACCTATCCTTTCTGGTTTTTTTTCAATATTCATGCCAGTTTTCAATACCTATCAAAACCTACTTCCTACTTCTGTTCTCCTGGTAGTTTGTGGGACTTACCTATCTTTTTTCACCTCTTTTTTCTCTTCTTCCTTCTTGTCCTTGTCTATTTAAAATAATACAAATGCACGTAGCAGTTGGCTAGATCGAATGACTATAGCAATCAACTAAAAAAAAAATACTGGGTCCTTTAACCCAGGTGAACATAGGACACTAAATGTTTTAACATTGGTTTAGTATCCTCAATTCACCTGGGTGAAACTAATATCTCCCAGGTGAATTGAGGATACTACTTTAGTATCTAATGTTCACCTGGGAGATATCACCCAGGTGATCATTAGACACTAAACCATGCCGATGAGCACTTAAATACTAAACACAATGAGTATCAGCTAAACATGGTGTATCATTTTTATTCCGCCTTACATTTTTCAACACGCTTGTACTCAAATTTTAAATTCGATGCAAATTTTGATCTATCTTTATCAGCGGGTCCAATCGACCAAAGAAAAGTAATGTAAATAATGCAATTGGTAGAATCATCCCGCGGGTCCCATCTGAGTGGGATCAATTTACCAAAGACCCGCCTTAAGCAGGAAAAAAGTGTTATCGTAAAGTCAGAGGTCACGGGCCTGAGTTTAAACTTTTCGTAAACACGTGCGTATTTATCACTTGTTTCAGGTAAAGGAAAACATCGTAAGGAAACCAGCAAGCATTTTTTTTTGGAGTTTGGTAAATCATCAAATGACTCCTCCAGCTTTGGACCGAGCGGTTGTGATTGTCAGACTTCTACTGACTAAAAACCACCCATGTTACCTTACCCCTACTTACTCTTAGCTCTTTGTGTCGAGGCCGCGGTAATTCTTTCAAACAACCCGCAGCCCCGACGGCAAACCAGCATGATATGTTTTTCAGTTGCATGTAAAGCCAATTTAGAGGTGTGATATCAGGTGTGTTATCATGAGAACACTTGTACATGTCAAAGAACTTAATAAGTACTGATAAGGATACATGAGATCTTCTATTAAAAGAAGTAAGACCTAAGTCAACATAGGTACTCTACCAAACTCCTTGAAATGTCACCTAGGTTAAAACTAACAAATGCGTAAATATGTACCTATTTAGCATGCTATTTCTGTATCGACATACAATAAAAAGGTGTGTTATTTATAAAATGTAGGTAAGTAGGTAGGTACATAAAGCGCGTGCAATTTATTTACTTATTCACTTTAGTAAGTAAACACCAGACAACCCTAGGACGCATCTTATATTTACTACGCCATCAATTTTCACAAGAATGTCTTCAGTTATCAAGTTTTATCTATTTGTATATTGGCTTACGGAACGAACGGGCCCGTCGGAACTCCCGATACTTGCTCGGGACAGAAGGAAATGATAAGATAGTGTCGATGACCCCAGCCGCTAAATGGCTATAGATTGGCTAATTTTAGATGTAGGTATCGAGTTAGATGACTTATATTGTTCATACAATATTGTCTTGGCATGTAAAAGTTTGATTTATTTGTAAACATTTTAGGTAGGTACTGTCATAAATGCCACAACTGGCAAAATAATAATGACCGTAGTAGCTCGCGGATAAATAAGCCGCATTTGCCGGGGTTGGTCAGTTCAGTGGATGGGTGGCCACTCATAAATAAATGTTTTCTTTCTTTCACCCATTAGGTACATACCGAGTTTTCTCCGTAGGTACCTCGGAAGGCGTGTTAGGTTGTTCGACCCGGCTGTCAATAAAAACCCTTTGACAGTCCTAGTCGTTAAAAGTAGGTAGCCAGTGTCCCGAAAAAATTGCAAACAAGTCCAAATATCAAAGAGTATCTTATTACCTCGAGAGTCTGACTTTGTGCCCGGTTAATAGAAATAGGCTCGTTTCTATTACATGTCATCTGCCTAGCCCTTTCCCGACTAGGTTGGGTTGGGCTTATACTGAGAATGTCTTTAAGTACCAACCCAAAACCTTTCGCGTCCGGCCCTGGTGCAAGCCATGGTTCGCGAGAGGGAATGAGACGCCGTCGCTTTCTTCTGCGAAGCAGTGATGCTAGCGAATAGCGAAGGAGTCGGCGGAACGTGAAAAGGAGAGAACCTCTCGTCCCAGCCGCCGCGAGAGACACTCCGGGCGTCGGGGGCCACGTGATGGCTTCCGGCCATCGTAGACGCGGGCATGTGGACGGTGAGTAATGGGCTAGCTCGCCGTCTGTCCGTCTCAGGCCGTGTCGACGGCGCGTTCGTGGTCCAGGCGCGCCTCAAAGAGATGTCGGCAACATGGAAGGGGCCAACCTAATAATACTTTGCCCGACAATCGAAACCTCGATCGAGACCTCATGCTCACTTAGCAGTCGCGTTCGCAACGAAGCAGTCAGGTGGGCAGTAAAAATAATAATAGTAATTGATGATAAAAAATTAGTGATATCATATTATTATGTTTCTTATGTAAATGTAGTTTACTTTATCATAAAATTTCGATCGCAAGCGATTAGGGGATTTTCAATTAAAATATTTATTTAAAATCATGTAAGTAATTTTGAAGATTCCATCGAAGATTGCAGATGTGTACCACGAATCGATTTATCAACGTTTCCTCATGCTAAAAACTTTATAAGATATTGGATACTTAACTTACTTCATCATCTAAGTACCTACTAGGTTTTTCTCAACAATTTTGTGGTCACTAAACTGAATACTACAACTGAATATTAGTATTTTAGCGACTGCCTATCTGACCTCCACACTACACGCCTCGACACGACTGGGGTTTTGAGTGTGACAATCACCATCAGCTTATTAATGTTCCCACTGCTGGGGCACAGGCCTCTTTTCTTTGAGAGGGAGAGGGCTATAATCTACCACGCGGGCCCAGTGCGGATTGTTAATGTCACAAGTCTTCGAATTTTTGGTTCTAAGCCAATGCCGGTTTCCTCAAGATGTTTTCCTTCACCGTTTTTGAGAGCAGTGGAGATGAAATAAATTACACAAAGTAAGTAAAGTGCGCCTGCCTGGCCGCCACCACTGGGTCACCGCTGCTCTAAATGACAATCATGTCCTACAATCATAATAGGAAATCGGACAAAAAATAATCTAATCAGTATACGTCAGATAGATTTTCAAAAAATATTGAATATATTTTTTTTCCTTTTTTCACGTTTAAAACAAAAATTTAACACGATACAGTGCTTCGAATCAGGGGGCACGGTAGTGCCCCCGCCAAGTCGAACAATAAAGCGGCACGGCCGTACTATCCTTTTCTCGAACCAGTTCAGGCCATTTGCGACCTTTCTTTTTCTATAATCTAACTGACGGACTAAACTTTTGAATCAGTCCGATCCCCTATTATGTACGTACTAACATAAGTTTGACTTTGAATTGATGGATTTGTTGTCATACATGCATAGCGGCATTTTCGACACATACATGCCTATGTAGTAATATCATTACGTTATTAATAGTTTGTTATTTATAAACAGAAAACAATAAGTATCAAGGTAAATATAAACAGGATAGTGGCAACACTATCTTCCTGCGTACCGCTATATTTGTCAAATAACCATTATTTGTTGTTAAAACTGAGGAATTGCGGTTTTGGTTTTTGTTGATATTAATGGAATTTCATATTTATGAATTTTCGCACATTTTTCACACGAGATTTCGCCATGTTTAGGTTTATTTTCGATATCAATAGGTCCACAGTATTTCCTTTTTTCATCAGGCGTAAAGGAAAATATCCTCTAGTACCAGTAGTCCGGTTGAACTAATGCAACTTCTCAGTAGTAGTAATTCGGTTGAAATATAGCACCGAATTACCGATACTCTTGTCAATGAAACAAACAAGCCGACTTCAGAAGCTGATTTTTCTTCTGAAGTTTATTTTTCACTTTTTTGTTTTTAAAATAACAATAGGGTACCAAAGTGTATTGTACACAATGATTAGTGATCAATGATTCCACAATTTTATTCTTATTATTACAAACCGAACTGGGGATCTAAAATGGCCAATTTAGCAGATCATAATATGAATTGCGTTAAAAAACGTAAAATGAACCTTTCATAATAGTAACTGCGTCTGTGACCATTTTACGAATTTTAACGCAATTCATATTATATGATCTATTTTCCTATAGTCACAGGCGCAGTTACTATTATGAAAGGCCCTATTACGCTTTTTAACGCAATTCATATTATGAAGTGGCCATTTTAGACGCCCGGTTGCTACTAAAGAGTATCGGTAGTTCGGTGATATATTATATTTTAGCCGAACTACTGCTACTAGAGGAAAAATATAGGTTTTAGCAACTAATAGGAAATAATAAAAAATTATTTTGGCTTATCAAGTTGATAGCCCTGTTACTTTCCTGCTGCCCAGTTACAGTTAACGGTCAAGGCCCGAATTCAATCGGATCTACTGAATAATAAAAGTAGGTTTTCCTCACATGGTCAAACAAAAAAATAACGCACACTTGTAATCTCCAAAAGGTTAGGCAGAGCTTAAAGTACACCCACATTTCCCTAACAATGAAACAAATAATATAAAAAAAACCGGCCAAGTGCATGTCGGACCACGCACAATGTAGGGTTCCGCAGTTGCCTATCAAAATATGTAAACTTACTAAACTGATTAACCACCCTGCCTACCTTCCTCCGAACGATGTTTTTTTGTAAAAATAAAACTAATTTACATATGCAGTTTTGAGACCTGCGCTCCCATACATTATGTATAGGACAATATTTCATACAAGTACATATTATAAGTTAATAAATAATAATAACAATATAATCTTAAAGTTGGTCGACTATTACTCGTAAACTTGCAAAGCCTACTTAGTTGTGACAGTTTTCCTTTTATTTTCGTTATACAAGGTGTAAATTAACCCTTCACACATACGCCAACCAAGCATTCTTTACATCAAACTAAGTACCCCTACGCAAAATTTTTTGCTGGGAATCGACTTTTTTTTTGGGGTCAAAAATCACATTTGGCGGTAAAACTCAATGTAGCACTCTTAAAACGTGCTAGTGGATGCTTTGAATAGTAAACGGGTCATGGAGGTAATTTAACTAAAGTTATAACCTTAAAAACTAGTTCTTACAAAAACAGCTGTGCAAAATTTGGAACTTTGACCCCCAATATCTCCGTAACTAGGGGGTTCCCAGGTATGATCTAAAACCAAAAAATGATCGCAGTGGTGTTGAGAACAAGTGCCCTTCGTTTGCGTTAAGGGTACATTTACACCCTTTATTATGCTACTACCATGAATTTTTCACACGCCCGTACAAGTGGTTTAGGTTGGCTACTCTTGAGCCTAATATTAATTTGAAAAAATATTATGAAGGTAAATTGTATATGGTTGTATTCTTTCAGGTTATCTAAGTGAGCTGATTATGGAAGGTACTACTCCTCAACGGTTAGGAGATGAAAGCAATAATAAGGGAATCTTGAAGGTTAAAGGTTAGGTTTCTTGGTTGAATGTTAATTGCATAGTAAGTATTTGTGTAGGATATTACAACTTAAAATGGAAAAATAAAAAAAAACCCTAGTAGATTATGAACCAAGTTCCCTCCGTGCTTCGGAAAGCACGTTAAGCTGTCCCGACTGCCATATATAGATCTTTGGCAGTCGTTACAGGTTGTCAGTGACCTGAAAGTCTGACAACCAGTCTTACTTAAGGGTATCGTATTACTCAGTATTAACTGGATTGTGGAGGTCAGATAGTCAGTAGCTCCATGTAAAATACTGGTACTCAACTGCATTCGGTTAGACTGGAAGCCGACCACAACATAGTTGGGAAAACGCTTGGCAGATGATGAGATGATGAAGTAAGCATTAGATCCCTAACTGATTATCAATATGAGGAAACATTGACAAATAGCTTCGTGTTGTACCTCAGCAATCTACGATGAAATCTTGAAAATTACATGTTTTTAATTAACTGAATATTTTAATCGAAAATCGCGTAATCGCATACGATCGCAATTCTATGATATATTATATTTACATGGAAAACAATATTATGTTATCTATCACTAATTAGCTGTTACTACCTCCTTGGTCTAGTGGTCGCAAGCGCAACTGCTAAGCAGGACGTTCTGAGTACGATTCTTAGATCGGGCAGAGCTTCATCAGGATTTTTATTTCAAAAGCAGTAAAGAGTCTGTTTGATTTGTGCCCAGTTGATGGCAATTCGCTCGCCCCCTTTTACTTGGCACTTAAACATTACTGGCGAAATGTGGGTGTACTCTTAGGTACAAATCTGCCTAATCCACCCTTCGGAGATTACAGGCTTGATGTTATGCTGTTGAAAATGTTAGGAATGTTTGTAATGAATTTATTGGAACTGTGCCAAAAATGTGATAGTAGACACTTGAATATTTTAAACTAGCTGTTGCCAGCTGCATCACCCGCTACAACTCGAAAACTATCCCACGGGAAGATAAATCCGGGATAAAAATCTATCCTATGTGTTAATCCAAGGTGTCAGCTAACTCCATACAAAATTTTATAAAAATCGCTCCAGCCGTTTAAACGTGAAGAAGTAACAAACATAAGCACTCACACACTGACAAACTTTCGCCTTTATAATATTAGTGTGATAAACTGGTAAATGGTGTTATCACTTTGAATGTTACTCTTTTGTAACCAACAAATCTGGTAAAACTATTTCATTAGGACTAAGAACAAGGCAAGGCCCCCATATCCACAAAAATATGACAATATGTTTCAAATAATGATTGAAATGCCAGCCATGACCCACTGCAGGGTACACGCTTCCCTTCTCTTGTTAAATCTGATATCTGATAAATGCTAATCTATACAAATAAATAACATCGAAGAATCAGTTTGTTTTTTAAGATAAATGCTTATTACTGTGTGCATAATAAAGTGCTTATGTAAATATACTTATGCATACGACACTTTTTTTTTGGCGGGTGGAAAATTTTCAAATAAACCCTCCCGCTCTTGGGCAGAGCGAAAGGGAGTGTCAGACTTCTACTGACTAAAAACCACCCATTTTCCTTCTTAGCCCTTTATGTCGAGGCCACGGTATCTCTTTCAACATCCCGCAGCCCCGACGGGCATGCATACGGTACTTACAACATGATTTTATTTCAGAAAAAGGGTTAGGGTTCTGTGAAAAAATTTTAAAGCGTGATAATGCCTTCAAAATCTCATTAAAACAGAGAGGTTATTTTATTTAATAATAATTTGAAGCAAACAAAGATCGCAGGCATCAACGGATATTAACAGAATATTACAAATAGGTCCATCCCAACAATGCATGAAGATGTTTTAATATTAGAACTACAGTACGGCATGAATGTGATGTGTGAAGCACCTAGATTTAGCCGGATACCCAGATGCAGCCGGTGCCTGTCAGTCACAACCAGCAACAGACAGGCTATTTCTGAACAAAATGGAGTATTGTAGCCAATCCCATTCACAAGTACGAAGGACCTCTTGCATCACAAATCATTAAACCGAATTTAAAACACCTTTGTGTATCTGACTATTGTTTGCAGATGAGAGAGAGAATGTTCTAGACATGTTTAGAGTTCAATGTTATCAGCAATTTGTGGTAGCTACAATTGGCTCTAGGTTTAGTAGGATATTTAGACTATCTATCCATATGAAATCAATAAATTGGTCACATGGGTAACACAATATTAGAGATAAATGCCTACTGATAAAAGATAAGAGTGTTTCATCGGTGATAATTATGTGTTTCAATATGAAAACGGTTTTTCAAGAGCCCCTAAGCAGTTCAGTGCTTAGTAGTTAGTTAGTGCACTGTATTTGGGAATCTTAAACCGTAAACAACAGTTAAGTAACAGAGTTGAGTTCTCTTCTTCGTTACCGACATAAACTGTCGCTAGGAAGGTTTTGTATTTGAATGTGTATGGGTGTAGTAGAGGAAAGATACGATGGATGGACTGTGTTAAGAATCATATGGTAAGAAAGGAGGTGTCTCATAAGATGACCAGAAACGGCGAAGTATGGAAGAAGAAGACATGCTGCGCCAACCCCAAATGTAAAGGGGATTTCACCAAAAAAATCTAATTAGTCCGTCAGATAGATTTTTATACATATATACCGCGGCCTCGACATAAAGGGCTAAGAAGGAACATGGGTGGTTTTTAGTCAGTAGAAGTCTGACACTCCCTTTCGCTCTGCCCAAGAGCGGGAGGGGTTATTCGATGATTTTCCACCTGCCAAAAAAAAAAAGTCGTGTGACGTCACAAAGTTAGTATTTTTTTTACCCACAAATTGACGTCAAAGGCCCCCCCGGATCTTTGACACGTTTTATTTTCGTCAATTTATATTAATATGAACAAAAAACACGTAGTCAATATTTTTTGATAATCTAACAAACGGACTAATTAGATTTTTTTGGTCAAAATACCCTATTGGGGGGCAAGAGAGTTATGATGATGATGTTCTCGACATAAAGTAATTAATACTTTTTTTTTTTGGCTGGTGGAAAATCATCTAATCCCCCCCCTCCCCTCTTCCCCCCTCCCGCTCTTGGGCAGAGCGAAAGGGAGTGTCAGTGTCAGACTTCTATTGACCAAAAACCACCCATGTTGCTCCTTAACCATTTATGTCGAGGCCACGGTATCTCTTGCGAACAACTCGCAGCCGCGACGGGCAACTAAATTAATACCTTAGCTTTATAAATACACTTAAACTATGGAACGACATACTCAATACTTATACTAATTTCGCCTCGTTCATTATTCGCTAAGTCAAATCCAACGACAAATCTTACAAGGGAGGTAAGAGGTAATACAAACCGACAGACATGATTAGTGGACGCCTCGCCTCGACGATTACACTGAGGGAGGGGGGGGGGCCCCCTCCCTCAGTGTAATCAGTAGTCCGGTCTACACTTGAATCACATAATGAGGAGGCTTTCATCGGCCATCTATACATAATAATACTAGCGGACGTCACGCGGTTTTACTCGCGTAGTTCCCGTTCCCGTGGGAGTACAGGGATAAAAAGTACCCTCAGGGTGCAAAAATGCAGCTTTCTAATGGTGAAAGACTTTTTGAAATCGGCGCAGTAGTTTTTGAGTTTATTCATTACAAACATACACACAAAAATACAAATCCTTCCTCTTTATAATATGAGTGTACTTAGATAAGATAACAAGTTTGTAAGTATATCATGTACCTATATACTTAAAATATTTGAATGGCTAAGTGTTAGCCCTTCACATTGAGAGGTTTTAATCTACATGCGAATCCCGAAAGATTGTCTTTATTATAATGAAGATGCTACATCATAGCACAAAGTAATCGGTTGTCATTGTACCTATGGGTACTTACGTGATGATGGCAAGGAGTGTGGAAAATGTTGTGAGTAAAGAATGCTGTATGAATCCGACACATGAAAACGTGCTCAACAAGCCACCGTCGCGTCGTCGTCGGCTAAATTCGAAAAGAAAACATAATTTTTTAGGGTTCCGTAGTCAATATGGAACCCTTGCTACTGTTCCTGTTTACTTTTATTTTTATTGTTTGATGTGTGCACTTATGGCAGGTGTTAAATAAATGTGTTCTCTTTCTTTCTTTCTTTCTTTCCTTAGGCCGGCAATTCGGAGGGGCGTTTCTTGCAGCGTGGAGCGGCGCGTTTTATGGAACTGTCCACGTAACGCCCCGCTGCGCGCTGCACGCAACGCCTCCTCTCCGAATTTGCGGCCTTATAGTTTCGCCATGTCCGTCTGTCCGTCCGTATGTCACAGCCACTTTATTCGGAAACTATTAACAGTACAGGTAGATGTATTCTGTGAACCGCTTTACGATATTTATACAAAAAAAAAACATCAAACCTATTCGTGTGGCGTGTCTAAGATAGATCTTTAGAAATGACATTGAGGTTCCTAAAACTATTTTTTCTCAAAGTCAATCGTTTGAAAGATAGACACTTCCAAATTGGTAAAAGATGTCCCTCCCCCTCTAACTTTTAAACTAAGAGAGTGAAAACTCTAAAAAAATGAAAACTTTTATCTAAAATTGTATTGAACAATATTAAAATAGAGTTACTAGCTAACCCACGCAACTTCGTCTGCGTCACGTAATATACATAGCTTATACCTACCCTTTATCGATAAATCGACTATCCAACATAAAAAAAGAATTAATTACAACCAATAGTTTTCCTTGAGATTAGCGCGTTCAACAAAACTTGACAAACAAAAAGTCTAATCTTTCCTCTTATAATATTAGTTTAGTTTAGCTTACATTATTTTAAAGTGAGAATTACTATAGGTATCTCTAACTGTTCAATATACAATAACATCTTGTACCTACTTGTAAACATTCTGGTGAAACAAATATTTTGAATTTGAATTTCTGGAGGCCAGAATCCCCACGTACCTACAACGACATAGCGAAGCGACAAGCGCGATACGCAACGGCCGGCCGGAACGAAAGACTGCCGTAATTATTTTGTCGCGCCGATATTTTTAAATTGCGATATCTTCTAAGATATTTGTTTAAACTATATTATAGTCAAGGGCACAAATATTCTATATTAAATTTCCGTTCTAATAAAGCCATTTACATGTACATTAATACCATATGGGTTTAATAAACTTCGCAAAAATTCATTATTTTTAGGGTTCCGTACCTCAAAAGGTAAAAACGGAACCCTTATAGGATCACTTTGTTGTCCGTCTGTCTGTCTGTCTGTCTGTCTGTCTGTCTGTCAAGACCTTTTTTCTCAGGAACGCGTGGAGGTATCAAGCTGAAATTCATATCAAATACTCAAGTCTATGGTCTCTTGGAGCTGTGAAAAACTCAAACTTCTAAGTCAACGCGATCAAAAGATACTCCCGTTTATGCCGCAAATTTTCGACACTCGCAAGGGAATCAAAACCTACAGGGTACTTCCCGTGAACTCAGAATCTTGAAATTTGGTACGAAGCAACGTCTTATAACACAGATAAAGGAAAAATTGCGAAAAGCATAAATTTTTAGTTACATCATATAATAAAAATATTTTTAATAATTTAAAAAAAAAAAAAAAAAAGCGACTCCCCTACTACGATGGTACGGAACCCTTCATGTGCGAGTAGGACTCGCACTTGGCCGGCATTTTTTTGTAACTTTTAAAGAGGAACAATTCCTTCATACATGATATTTGCATAACTTAAACCATTTTCGCAGCGCCCGCAACTGAAGCTCTTAAAAAAGAATATCGTTTCCCGTTTTTGCAACATTTTTTTTTGTTGCGGCTGGGAAATCATCAAATAACCCCTGCCGCTCTTGGGCAGAGCGAAAGGGAGTGTCAGACTTCTAATGACTAAAAACCACCCATGTTCCTTCTTAGCCCTTTATGTCACGGCCGCGGTTTCTCTTACAACATCCCGCAGCCATGTTACATAGCCTAAAGCCTTCCTCAATAAATGGACCATCCAACACCAAAAGAATTATTCCTGAGTTCATCGCGTTCAAACAAACAAACTCTTCAGCTTACTTGCTTGCTATTTTGAGATTATAGCACATTTAAAAACCGCAAATATGACTTTATCATTCATACAAACACTTGAAAAACAAACTTATTACAATAGTACATTGTTATCCAAGGAGTTACTTATGTAGTCCCGATCCGGGGTTGTCGCCCTTAACGTAGTGAGGATTTCATTTCATTTAAAAAATAAGAACATAAATTATTAGCTAAAGAAAAAATTTGTGTTGATCGGATTGTCTCTTTACCGCTTATTTTGTTTTTTTTTGTCCTCTGGACGTCCCTATACAGCCAGTATGTTTCATGTTCATCATTAAAAAAATAGCAAAGATTTTGTCGAAATATAATTATGTTATTTTAGAGAAATAGTTAAAACTAAATTATATTCAAGTCATGATATAATTATATTCTTAAGTTAACTTTATGTTATTATAATTTAAAATCGCACTGTAATTTAGTAACTGTATAAAAAGTTGGAGCATGGTTTAATAAAAATGTGAAAATAGAGCTCGTTTTTTTTCAATAATTTGACAGCTCGGTCAGTTGAAAGAGGGCTGAACAGTAGTACTTCCAACCCGCGGTGAAAGTTACTTATTTAGTCCCGAGACGGGGTTTGGCGCCCGTAACGCAGTGAGGGACTAAATAAGTAATTTACCCAAAGTAAACACTGTGCTTTTCATTACGAAAACGAGGAAAGTAAAAATAAGAACATAAATGATTAGCTAACGAAAAAAATTGTGTTGATCGGAACGTCGCTTTCCCGCTTATTTTGTTTTTTTTTTGTCCTCATTTAAAAAAATCTTAAAGATTTAGCCGAAATATATGTTATTTTAGAGAAATTGTTAAAACTAAATTATATTAAAGTCATGATATAATTATATTCTAAAGTTGACTTTATGTTATTTTAATTTTAAATTGCGCTGTAATTTAGTCGCTGTAAAAAAAGTTGGAACAAGGTTCAATAAAAATGGGATAATAGACCGTTTTTTTTTTTAATAATTTGACAGCTGTCAGTTAAAAGCGATTATAAACTAAAAACTGTAAGTTAATAAAACTAAATAAGATAAACTTTGTAACTGCTGTTTATTTAAAGTATTATAGTTATAATACGAGTGATAAGTGTAAAGCAATAATTAAATGATTATCGATAAGACGTTGAAATATTTTAATATTAATATTGAATTTGCTGGGCGCGGTAGGGGATTCCCGATGCGTTTACGCTCTGGCGCTCAAAATGTTATGAATAGGGGACCCCCAAAAAAGCGATGGATGGACTGTATTAAAAATGATACGATTAAAATGGGGTGCATTCAAGACATGGCGAAATAATAGTGTAGGTTCGGAGCGAGAGGGAATGGGACGCCGCCGCCGTCGCCTCCTTCTGCGAAGCAGTGATGCTAGCGAAGGAGGCTGCGGAACGTGAGAGGGAGAGAACCTCTCGCCCCAGCCATCGCGGGAGACGCGTTTATTTTGCTAATAAGTAATTTTTTTAAACACTTTTGCACGTCTTTGTTTTTACAGGTGCGCATTTAGGTAAGTATGATCTGATGTATAAACATAGACGAGGCGTAAGCCGTATGGAGGCGTTCTTTAGTTTCTGTGTACCACGACGAAAAAAGGCGTGAATGTATATAAATGTGATGTGCTGATTGAATTTTGAATTTTGTTTAATAAAATGTGCATTTAAATAAAAAAAGTGTTCATAAAATGAAAACTACTGAGCCAAACTAGGTACCTACTTATGTTAAATTTGTATGGTACCAAATGGCAAGTATTCCGCATCAATCTAAGAAGAATATAAGAATCACGTAAATCTGAACATATTAATCTCAGCGTAATCGGTGTAAGTACCTACCTACATACATAAAAAATACCAATCTAATTGCGAACCTCCTCCTTTTTGAAGTCGGTTAAATATGACGAGCCTCTGCTCGATTCAAAAGCATTTTTGGGATATATTCAAAACCTCAAAAACTCCATGAGCCTCATTGGAAAAGTCGAAATCGACCCAGCGAGGCTACATATAAGCAGTTTAGCTGCTCGTCATTACATTTAATACATAGACAAGACTTACCTCATCAAAAACTTTGAGTGAATACGTGTTGTCATCATCCATAAAGTACACAACGCCTCTTTTATTTTCGGCCTTCTGCAAGTGGCCTTTAAGCCAATCCAAAGCCAAGTTCCTTTGTTCAACACCACTTGCCTGAAATATTGACAAGAACCAATGACAAAATTGATCATTAAATAAGGATTTCCACATGTTTTCTTAGTCATCAATTCTACAAATTCGGTTAGGTATTTGTCAAACAATTAGAAACAAACATTCATTTCGTACATCTATAAACACCACACGAAGAGTAAACCACTAAATGTTTCATGACATAGATTGTTAACAAACTGTATCACATTGTGTCTGATTCTTAAAACTATGACAAAAATGAAAACTTTTAACTGTAAATAGCTAGCAAAACACCGAAAATCTGCTGAGAATCGATATCTAAACACAATGAAACACATGAAATAGTTTTTGATGAGTTTTGGGTATTCACGCCCGCGGCTAGTCTTACTTGAGTTGAGAAAATCGTATTTCACTAGCCGATTTAATGTCCCCCTTAAAACAAAGAGTCGAGTTTCCCAGAATCTGGGTTGCTTTACCCCTAAACAACAAAAAAAAAAGAGAAGAGCTTCCAAGGATTTGTGTTGCTTAATTTTGATAATCAGTGATTGCGCAAAATGGTATCTAGAGTAGGCAATTCTTTTGATAACAAAATTAGGTTTCTTTGATTTAACCCAATAGTCACATTTTAGAAAAGATCTTGTTCATGGATATTGGGATCCCGAATGGATGAACTGTGTCAACATCAAACTTTGTTTTTTACTGTCTACTTTTATCATATTAACTCCTACAAAAGTTCTTTTTGTAAACTAAATCCAAGTTTCGGAGTCATTTTATAAAATCGAAAATAACCTCCAAACCAGGCAAGTAGGTTTTTTAGGGAAACCTCTACGATGCGAAGTCAGTCGAATTGTCAAAATTAACTGACACATTTCTTTCAAAACGACTTTTGAACTGGTTGTGTGAACGCCATGTTTATGGAGTAAAACAATATTCATACTTTTATACTTTAAATTAAATTCCATCTCCATAAATCAAATCCCAGCCGCATAATGTCGTAAAAAATTATGAAAATAATTATTATAACATTTTGATCTTGAAACTCGACAATTCTTGGTACGAGTTTAGGTCATTGTCTTTTATAATACATATCCATTTATCCTACCGATTTGAGACTTATTCGGTAAATATGACTAGCTTGACTATGACCAGTAGGTAAGTATATCAAATTATTGCGCGATCACTGATAGACTATACGTACAAAGAGTTTACGAATAAGTACCATTTAACCATAAAAAAGAGTTCACTCACAAAATCAAAATAATAAACAAAGATTAGTCTACTACAGATTTGAAATTCTCTAAAGTAAAAGTTAACCCTATAGATAGAGAGTATCTAAGTTAGTACAGGACCTACGGAAATAAATAGTTCTAGAGTTCTGAAATATTATTGCTAAATCGTAGATAGGTACTTCTGACAGAATAGAATTTCGTATCTTTAATGATTCAGACTCCCAACTGTTATTCGCAAACGGATCCGGTAAGTACAGATTAACTTGCAAAATATTTAGTGATGAGATCATGATTGTATATTATTATGATATAATTAATCCCATGAATATGATGATGATTAGATTGCTATACTACAGTAGGTATTTTTTTTTATGTACTCAACGGTTTGCACTTTATTTTTTTATTATTTATCGGCCTGCGGTGAAGCCCAGTAGTGTAACGTGTTTGACCTTTTTGTATGTTCGTATATTTCTTCCTTCGTCACTCTTATACGGATGAACAGAAATAAATTAATTGTACGTCATCGTTGGAATTGTCTTGGTAGTGCGAGTGCCGCCAGTTGTAAACTAATAATTAAACTTACTTACATAACTACTTAGCAAAATCATTAAAAAACAAAGATATTGCGGATCAAAATATACAAATAAACAAATAGGTTTAACAAAAAAAAATGTAGGTAGGTACTTACAAGGTCAATAATTAATATGTACCTACCTAACGCAATTTTTTTAGTTGTTAAAACCACCACCAAGTGGTTTATGGAATATGAAATTATGGAATAAACGTTTGCGATTGTTTATGGGTGGGTGAAAGAAAGCGCGATTATATCGTCTGCGAATTCTTTCACGTTAGTAAACAGGAGGAAGCAAAATCGGATATAAAATAAAGACATCCAGAAGAAAAAGATTTTCATAATTCAATCAGAGCGTGAAAAGTAATGGAAAAATACGTGCAACACTTTTGTTTTTATGCAGCCTACCGTGACTGGCTGGTTGAACGACGGACATACTGAACGAGATAATTTATCTGATCTCTACCTTGAAATGTAACTAAACCGATAATAAATCATCATCAGCCTAATAGCAATCTACTGCTAGATTTAGGCCTCTTTAATACATTTGTTTTATTTTATTTTGTGACGCGAATGTTCCCTCTTTTTTTAATCACTGCTCCGAAAGTCAATAGAATGAGAGCCCGCCAACATGTCCAACGTTTTAAATATCTTTCTGCATAAGTGAAGAGTGCATCCACTACGCGTGAAATTGCAATTTTCCGTTCGAGTCTACGTCGAAAAACGAAGGTGGCAATTGACAAATCTTTTTAGAAACTATGTCATGCAAGTTGGACCCATGACCATGTTCACAATAACCGAGTCCCATTACACAACACCACTCCCATACTACATGTATGGGAGTGGTGTTGTGTAATGGGACTCGGACAGGGCGAATTTTATCAAGACGGTGTAAGTATACATAAAAAATAAAAACTTTTGAAACAAAAAGGACTATCCCTGGTGACATAATTGGCTGATAATATAGTCTGGAAGCACTTAGGTTACCTTTATTTAATCACTACTCACAAGCGTAGGTTTTAGTAGTTTATCAATCAGCCCTGGAGTCAACAATGGAGGGAATGGCTGTAAAGGATAACTTTTTTAACAGATATTTTTGCATTTAATATAATGCAATGCAAGACAAAAAAGTACTGCAATTTTTAAGAAGATTATGCATTCCTGCCGGCTATTTTATCTAAACATGACAGAACATTTATTTTGTACCTTTGAAGTGGTTGTTTAATTCAAGTGTAATTACTTGAATTGTGATTAACATACAATGATTTAGTTTTCATAGCAATCTAATGTCTGAAGATTAGCTAAATAAATTGCAAGTTAAGATACACAGTTAAAAACTGATTTCCCTTAAAAATTTGGCCAACATACACAATACCAAGTCGTGTTGTATATGCTTGTTCTAAACAGACATATATTGATATCCATCATCTGAAATGTTTATTAAAATGAGAAAAAGAAAACGTAACTAGTTACAGTCCCTGAAATAGCAGAATAGAATAGACTTGGCAGACCTAGACTTTATGGGTGATATTTGATTCTAAACCTTACGGAGTGTAGTTGATCATGGCCAAAACACTGTTTCGATGTTGCCATACTGAGGTTTTTAGGCTTATATGGCCCAAAAGCAGGATGATATTATCGCATAATATCAGTTGGAGTAGATGATAGGATATACTATCAGTTACTTCAGCATACAATCCAGATTTATCATACTGCTATAATTACAATAAAAATATTATTTAGTTTAGATATTTGATGGTAATGAAACAAAGTTTATACATACCGTGGATGACTTAGTTTTATGTGTTTTGATATTAAGATGTGTGTACTTTAAATTGGACTCTCGGAGCAAGTTAGCAACCAACTTTGTCTTCTCAATAGAGTCCTCAATCACGACCCAGTGGAAGTTCTTCACATGCATCAGAGTTTGTGATAGCCTGGAAAAAGAAAACTTGTTTTAAACATTCTTCTTCTTTTCCTAAATATGTATTGTTTTAGTGCTATATTCAAAATATTCAAAAAACACTAGGAAGTGTCGAAGGGGGGGCGTTTTGGGGGACTGTCTCTTGTAAATAAGTAAAGTAAATTTTGATGTTCGAAAAGTGCTGATTATCAGCCTAGTTTGAATAATTGAGTTTTGATTTTGATTCATCTATGCTAAGTATGTTTTTTGGGCCCAATTGGTGAATATTTTTATTTAATTGAATGCAGTCAAAAGATATGATTTGTGTAAAAAATTAGAAGTGCCATTATTCAATACTAGCTGTTGCCAGCGGCTTCACCTGCTACAACTCGAAAATTATCCCACGGGGAGATCAAAACTATCCCATGTGTTAATCTAGGTTATAAACTATCTGTGTACCAAATTTTATCTAAATCCGTTCATTAGTTTTTGCGTGAAGAAATAACAAACATACACACTCACAAACTTTCGCCTTTATAATATTAGTGTGATATTTATGGGTGAACAATGACTCAAACAGACTGAAACTTTGAAATATTCTAAAGAGCTGAAATTAATTTAATATAAGCATTTATTACCAGGGATCAGAAAAAGTGGACTTTATTTGCCTAAACTTTAAGGAAAAATAAGTACCTAAAGAATGTGTTAAATGATTGATGAAATCCCAGAATCATGAATAATTTCCGAAATAAATCAAATATTTTCTTATATGTGTATATATTGTTATATAGGTTAAGTTAGTTACGTACGACACATAATCACAGAATTCTTTTCCGCTTCTCACACACTATAGTCTACATTTCTTTTTTCATTTCTCCTTTTGCAGGTCTGCTGGCAGAAATTTCTTGAGAAATAAGCAGTACCTTTGTACTCTAATGTTATATTTTATAATTTTCCTGTGTTGTCTACTGTGTGTACATAAATAGTTAAATAAATAAATAAATAAATTAAAACATTATTATTGATAACTGGAAATTTAGACAAATAAACTCAAGCTTATTTTCTTATAGAAATTTCTCAGTAGCTTTTGTGCATGATGGATGGTTCAAGCTTGATCCCTATTTGAGCCTTGGAACTGTTATTTTAGTCAAACTTTTAGTATCCAGTCAACTATTGCAGGGACTCCTAAAATTCACTGAATTCATGAATTCTTAATAAGTTTACTTTATTTATATGGTTGCATTAATTTCCACACTTTATATTTGTCATTCAAGCACTCAGGATTACTTTTAAATAAATTCATAGCAGACAAAGTTCCCAGAACAAAAAGTGAGTAAGCAATTAAAGCGCAATTTCTTTGAACTCCGTAAATAAAGCTCGTCGGTAGGTACGCGCTTTACATGACAAATATGAAGTACCTCCAGCACATTCTCAAGGTATGCATTGTGTAAGCCCATCAATAAACCAATTAAAATAATTGTCGGTTTACCGAGAGTATTGCCAAATACTCTAGCCAAACAGATGAGGTAAGATGCAAAACTATAAATCAAGGGCAGAAGAATCACGATAAAAACAGTTCTTACCTAGTAAGATCCGCCTTTTGAGCGAGCCTCGAGTACGTCGGAGTTATCCCGTAAATCACTGGGAGATATGAACTCACTTCTGCATTAAACTGACATTGAAAAGTGGGCCTAGTATTAAATAAAAACAATAGAACGAAAATCAACATCCCGATTGCTAGATATTGCTTCTTGATGTTTACAAAAGGCATCTTACTGTCGATCACTTTTTATTTCGATTATTTTATTTTAAGAAACTGTTCGCACGCGCGTCTCTCAGTTGTTATTGCATTCTTGTGCAGTCCAGTTTAAAATAAATTACAAAATAACTCGAAACACGAGTCCGCTGATGCGGCCGATTCGCCGTCGACGAATGACAGATTGATTTGACGCTTTCATTCAAATTTTCACAGATATTTTACGTTCTACATGCGATAAAACAGAAAATATATAGCATAAGTGGATGGTTTGTCTCTTTCTACCTGATTTAAACGTGTTGTAGCCAGAGAAGGACAAAAGTTTCACAGCAGTGCAGATGTAATTGAGAATGTAGGAAATCGCTTAAAAATCTGTATCCGTTTTATGTTACTCATTATCAAATAAATCTTAATATCTTTTAAGAAAAATATGCTTAGTTTTACTATCTTATTATAAATTATTATTGAAACTTTTACACGGATTTATTAATTATTTCCCTTCAATGCGTAACTAGCGTCATCTGTCAACATTTTATTAAAACTATGCAGAAACCTGTCCGTAACTGGTTCTTAAAAATTTAAGCAGATGGCAGTGATTTGCTCACCGCCATCTGTTTAAACTTACATAAACTGGGCCTGAGAATTTTTTTTTTTTGGGACAAGCCCGCCTCTCTATTCCCAAACCACTGTAACTTCTGTAAGACAGAATCAACAGTGGCGACCACAAGAAAAGCGCCGAGACAATGAAGCTCGACGAAGTCCCAGAGAAATGATTTGACTGTCTTGGATCCCGCAACGAAATTAATCAGAAAAGAATAGCGGAGGAGTAGGAAAAACAGAAATTTCCACTTCCCTCCATAGCAGCAGGAGACAGAAAAGAACAAGGCCAATAGGCACACAGGGACGTATACAACTGGGATAAGCCCAGTTGCCTAGCACCACGGATATTGTTGTCATTAATATTACTGGGTCCTAAGTTGTAAGCTGTTATATTTCCAATAATAGGTATGACAAAAATGCTTGAACGCACGGAAATTTGTTCTAGTTTCTACAAGGTCCGTATAGTAAATAACTCCGGATGTAACCTGTACACTATCCAACATAATATTACGTTCATTCTGCCAAAGACTACACTGCCATAAAATGTGATGTGCAGATTGTTCATATTCGCAGTCAGATGTAGAACATTGACAAAAAGGCGACGCAACAAGCTTGAAGGAAAATAATTTACTCTTAAAGTTACCATGACCAGTGAGAAATTGGGCAACACAGTGATCCACCTCCAGCCATGTTCTGGCCAGCCGCTCACGAACGGATGGAAAGAACTGGTGGAGGTGTCGGCCTTTGATGGAATTATCCCACCTACATTGCCATTCTGACAAAAGATCCTCCCAGACGTCAGTCTGTGGTTTAAGTAATCTAGCTATTTTAGTACGTTTTGTTAAAAAGTTTGCGTCCGCGGTCTCTCGTGCGCAGTTGTACATTGAAGCACGGCGCTGCACTTCAAGATCGACTGGAAGTACCCCTGCCAGTACCGGTAAGGCTTCAGTACTAACTGTCCTATACGCTTTACACAAGAAAATCAAGGCCAACCGCTGGCTTTGAAGTAATTTACGTCGTGCCGCTCCTATGGTGTCCCTATCGGCTGGTGCCCCGTAGCACATACACCCCAAGTAAGTAGCCCCGTAGATCGTCTTCAGAGTTACAATGATAAACCCCACGTAGATTTAGATATTCTCGATATGGCATAAAAGTTCTTTTTAGCTTTTTCACCGACGGTTTTTATATGTTCAATTAATGAAAAATTCCTCTCTAAGACAAACCCAAGGTAGCACACGGACTCCTTCTTTTTCACGGGAACGTTATTAAATTTTATACTGGGGCATGATTTAAGATTACCTTTTAAAAGAAGTTGATAAGTTTTATGTGGTGCAAAGGTCAGACGGTTACGATCACCCCACTGGGATATTAATTTTAGGCAAGTGTCAGCCAAATTTTCGAGTCCAGCCCGAGTACTTGACTGAATGAGCAGCAGGCCATCGTCCGCGTAACCGGTTAATTAACAGCCGCATGGAAGTGGAATCGCGAGGAAGTCATCAAAGCCTATACGTTCCATACATACGGACCCATAACCGAACCCTGAGGGCATCCCATGGCGAGGGACTTTGACATAGAATGATGTCCGAGTTTGAGTTTCGCGGAACCATTTATCAAAAGCCCCAGAAATATCTAGAAAGATCCCAACTACGTACTTATGTTCGGATGTATTGACAATTTTCCGGACACAAAGTGCCGCGTCTACGGTAGATTTTCCCACGGTAAAACCGAATTGGTTGTTGTGAAATTTCGGTCCGTCTGGTAGTAAACGTGGAACGATAAGACGCCCCAGGAGTTTCCCCAAAGATGGTAGTAGTGTTATAGGGCGGTAAGACTTAGGGTCGTCCGGTGGCTTGTCGCCACTTTTCGGAATTATTCGTATAAAGCCGCGTCGCCATACACGACGAAAAACGCGAGTTCACGAGTTTTCGAAGCACACAATCGTCTTCATTTTTTGTTTATGTTAAAAAAGAAAAATACGTGTCCAATATTTTTTTGGAAATCTATCTGACGGATTAGTTTTTTTTTGTCCGATCCCCTATTACGCTTTGACTGCAATAAAGAAGTTTTCACACTTGTATCAATGACGGCACGGTTGGTGTAGTGGCTCAAGCAATGGACTTCTGCGATGCCTGTTGATGCCTGTTTTCTTTATGTTTTGCGCAGGTTTACAGTTTAAACACACGATTTAAGTTAAGAACAAACGTAGCATCGCGCGAGAGGTTGGTGCGTAACGTAATTGGTTGGGCCAATTGGCCACATTTCATGTTGTAATTTTTGAGGGCGGACAACGTATCTATAGTTTTAATATATCATTGTTTGTGAACACACCCACGATACAGAAGAAATTCCTAGTGTGAGGCACCGATAAAAAAAAAAAACTGTACAAAACTGACAGTTGTCAAATTTAAAAAATACTAGTTCTATTTTGGCTTTTCTATTGAGCCATTTTCTAACTTTGTAAACAGCCATAAAAGCACGATTTGAAATTAAAATAACATGAAGTATTTTAGTTTCAATTTCTCTGAAATAACATAGATTTTAAAAATTAAAATCCGTGGGCCCAAGGTTACTGAATGGACAGCAAGCAAGATTTATCGAAAAACGTCACGAAAAGATTCCCAAATTTTGAAACGAAGTTAGCAGTACATAATGGCTTTTCCGAATACAGTTAAAAACTCGATTCGTTGTGGAACATGGAGCAATAAATTCGGTTAGCACCTGTATATGGAAGCGTGATATATGTTTTTCTTCTGTGTGTTTTACTCTGACTGACACAGTATGTTAGGAAACCATTGGATTATACATACAGGATGTACACCAACCCTTCACGACCAAGCATTATGTACATCAAACTAAGTCGTCAAAAAATATTGCTGGGAAACAATTTTGTTTAGGGCTGAAGAATCACATTTTAGGCTAAAACTCAATGTCGTACTTACTCTTAAAACATCGTGCTAGTGGATGATTTGAATAGTAAAACGGGTAATGGAGTTAATTAAAATAAAGTTAAAACCTGAAAAATAACATTAATAACCCTCCTTTTGGGCTTCGCCGCAGTCGGGTAAAAACAGCTTTGCCAAATTTGTAACTTTTTAGTTACAGAGCTATTGGGGGTCAATTTCTAACTAAGGGATTCCCAGGCATGATCTACAACAAAATTATGATCCCAGTGATGGGGAGAACAAGTACCTTTCGCCTTCGTTATGGATACTTTTGCAACCTTTTTTTTTTTTGGGGGGTCGTCAAATCATCAAATAACCCCTCCCGCTTTTGGGCAGAGCGAAAATTAGTGTCAGACTTCTACTGACTAAAAAATCACCATGTTCCTTCTTAGCCCTTTATGTCGAGGCCGCGGTATATCTTGTGAACAACCCCGACGGGATACTTTTGCACCCTTTAGGTGGCCTCGTTGCTCTAGTGGTCGTAAGAGCCATTTTTACATGCTCATCAATCAGTCGTAAGAATTCGAACTCATCATGACAATGGGGTCGTGATGGGTTCGATTCCCAAGTCCGAGAAGAGTGTTATTGTATTTTTCTGTCAGGAATTTCTCAGTAACAGTAATTCACTTCTGATACTACTAGGTTGTGATTGAAAGCACGTTGCTGGTGGACAGGATAGTCCTGGCAACGAGGTTGTGTCTATGCAAGGAGTCTCCATTTGCCAGATGAGAACATTTATTTATTTATTTTGGATAACCAACGAGTTACATAACAATTTATCTCATCAAAATTCAGACCATTAGAGAATACATGGTCCTGAAACGTACACTCAAATACCTACAGGTAACCACAGCTTACGAGTACACAATAATCTAAATACATAATTTAATAGAAATAAAAACTAAAAATTAGGGGTACATACAATTAAATTATTATTAAACCATCATGCTATGTAAGAACTAAAGATTAGAATGTCAATAGTCAAATCAAATCAAAAATCATTCGATTTATAATTGTCAACCGAGTCATCCTTCACAATGTTGCAATGTAAGTATATCCGGTAGTTATTCATAATCAAAACTTCGTTCATATTGTTTCCAAGTATCTCTTATGTACGAACAAGAAGGCTATAGACTTTTGCTACCACTTGCTCGTAATTACTTTCTAATTCTTTAAGGATCCACTAAAAACTTAGGTTAAGTGTCAGAGTATAGGGCACGCCACGATAGTGGCGGTAAGTCCCCTCTTTGAGGAGTGGCTTGAGAGGCGCCACGGCGCCCTCACCTTCTGTCTGACGCAGGTCCTCACCGGACACGGTTGTTTCGGGAGGTACCTGCACCGAATCAGGCGGGAGGAAACGCCCGGATGCCACCATTGTGAGGATCGGCCGGAGGACACGGTGGAGCACACAGTAGAGGTGTGCCCCGCTTGGGCGGAGCCCCGCCGTGTTCTCGTAGCGGCGATCGGCGGCGGCGACCTCTCGCGCCCGGCCCTGGTGCAAGCCATGGTCCGGGGCGAGGAGGAATGGGACGCCGTCGCCTCCTTCTGCGAAGCAGTGATGCTGGCGAAGGAGGTGGCGGAACGCGAGAGGGAGAGAACCTCTCGTCCCAGCCGCCGCGGGAGGCACTCCGGGCGTCGGGGGTCCTGCGATGACCTCCGGCCACCGTAGACGCGGGCCTGTGGACGGTGAGTGATGGGCTAACTCGCCGTCCGTCCGTCTCACGACGAAAACAGGCCGTGTCGATGGCGCGTTCGTGTTCCACGCGCGCCTCAAGAGATATCAGCAACATGGGAGGGGCCCGAAAGGGCCGACGCCTGTCGGGGCCGCGGGTAGTCCAACGGTTATCGCGGCCTCGACATAGAGGGCGAAGAAGGAACATGGGTGGTTTTTAGTCAGTAGAAGTCTGACACTCCCTTTCGCTCTGCCCAAGAGCGGGAGGGGTTATTCGATGATTTTACACCCACCAAAAAAAAAAAAAAAAGTGTCAGAGTATTTCAATAATATTGTCAAAGTTAATATGGAATTGAATATCTCCCTTCCCTAAGGTGAAGAGTGCCGGTTTAATTTCGAGTTCAATTAAAGCGGCATTTCAATTAAAATCTAGTGGATATCTGATATACCTATTGGTTAGTTGTTACAAGTCGTCTTTAAAGCCGTCTTTTTATTTTACTAGGATTTGTGGATTCAACGATTACCCGACATAGTTGGGAAAAGCTAAGCAGATGATGATAACGATGATGTTTTATGTTTAGTACTCTAAGTTTTTATAAACCATTGATACGACTATGATGATACTTTAGTGGGTTCTTCTGAGTACGTCTGCGAGGGTTCTTGGTCCAAAAATCTAAATATTTGCAACCAGATTGTGAAATACGAGGTACTAACAGACAGAAGAGGACACTTCCCGAAACTGTAAACCGTTTCGTACATACATCAAACTCAGCAATACTGCGTGAAAATTAGTGCTCGAAACGACTGTTTTGTGATTTTTAGCGTAGAACGTAATACAGAACATTAGTAACGTTTAAAACGTAAGTACCTTTATTTTAAATGCAGTGTAATAAAGTTGGAATATCTTTTTAGATTCTGTTTTTGAAATTAAATTTTAATCAACACTTAGGGTAAACTTGCCTAATTCGTACTTACGCCAAATTCGTACTCCACTTAAAACTCGGCTTTGGTAATAGCTATCAGCGCCTCTAGTGTCAAAAAATGGAAATAACAGTCGGCCATTTTACCACCTGACAGATAACACCTGTGAAGCTGCTCTCCACAAAAATATTGAAAAAGTAAGTTTTTTTCAACTATTATTGTAATATTTTTACACATTTCGTAAGAATTTTATTCAAATAAGGTCGTGTATAACTTATTTTACGATTTGACACGTATTCATGAGTATATTTGCGATTTCATCTGACGTGTTATCATACTCGTAACTGTTGTCAATTTTTTTTGGCGGTAAATTTAATATTTGTTTGGCTCTTGCTCCTAAATCGTACTCGAGTTAAATTCTTAAAACGTACTGGTACGATTTAGGAACCAATAAAAAAACCAAAGATTATAACTGCGATGATTGCCGAGAATTGGCGAAGACCATACGTCGAATTTGTTAAGAATTATTACTTGTTTTAATGACACATTGTTGATTATGATGCTGATTCTCAATACTGTATACCAATGAATAGATCTCAAAGTACGAATTAAGGATATAGCAGTACGATTTGGGATGAATGGTCTTAAATCGTACTATTTTAGTTTTTTTTAAATTGTTTATTTTTGAAAAGTTTATAAGGTTTATGTTAAATTTGATTATAGAACCAATAAAGCATTTAGCAAACAAAAATTACTTTTAATTAAAACGAATTTATCTTTCCTAATTTTCTAAATATGATGGTTTTCTCTTATGGGGTACGAATTAGGCAAGTTTACCCTACTCATAGTGCATGTCAGCTTTTTTGATTGAACGAACACTATCTCAGGTCTTACCTGTCCCTTTGCTGGCCACCCCCAGTGATGCCCTAAGCCGAGGTCCGCACCCCACAGGTGCCTCAGCAAGCAGACAAGTCTATAAGTTTTTTCGCCCCTGGCTGGATGCCACTCAAGGCACGCACAGGACTTGCCTGTTTAAGCCAAACCCAGCCTCGAAGCAAAGGTTGAAGAAGTAAGTGGCCATTTTAGACCCCCAGTCTAAAATGGCCACTTTAGCAGATCATAATATGAATTGCGTTTAAAAGCGTAAAATAGTCCTATCATAATAGTAATGCGTCTGTGAACATTTAGGAAAATAGATCATATTAAGAAAATAATATGAATTGCGTTTTAATTCGTAAAATGTTCACAGACGCAGATTCTATGTTAAAAAGTCCATTTTACGATTTTTAACGCAATTCATATTATGATCTGCTAAAGTGGCCATTTTAGACCCCCTGAGCTCGAGACAAATTAAAATAATATTTTTTAATACTTATTTACTAGCGAACGTCACGCTCTTTCACCAGCGTAGCTCCCACTCCCGTGGGAAACAGTACAGAAGCTTATATCACCCGGGGATAGTGTAGTTTCCCATCGTAGAAAGAATTTTTCAAATCGGTCCAGTACCTAGTTTATTAGTTACATACAAAAATAAAAAAAATATATTATCAGTATCATCATCATTAGCCATAAGACGTCCACTGACGTCTCTACTGCTGGACAAAGGCCTGAATATGAGTATAGACGTAGATAATTCACAAAATCCACAGCTCTTTGAAATTTTATCTACACATAACGTTACTAAGAGTACAGCGACGCAAGTCAGAGATACTCACTTGAAGGATTGTAGTTAAATATCGTACAAATGCATCCATCAAGTAGACAGATTCTACCTACCTACATTACGTCAGAAGTATTCATCAGAGATCCAGTCGGGGCTGCGGGATGTTGTAAGAGATACCGCGGCCTTGACATATAGGGCTAAGAAGGAACATGGGTGGTTTTTAGTCAGTAGAAATCTGACACTCCCTCTCGCTCTGCCCAAGAGTGGGCTATTTGATGATTACCCACCCCCCCAAAAAAAAAGTATTCATCAGAGATAGATCTATGGGGACTATTGCATTCTTTAAATAGACTTGTCCCCATTTAAGTCGTATTTACAGATAATGTGGGTGAGCCAGAGTAAAAACGTGGGTGTTTAACATTTCCGTTCTGCCTACTCGTTCTAATTATAACTAGGGGTATTATATTAACAACAAAAATACGTATTCCTCGTGGGCGAAGTCACGGGAAAAAGCTAGTTAATATAAGTAGGTAGAGAAGTATACCTAGGTATCTAAGTGAGCAAAGAAATCGCAGCAAATCTCTGCATTACACCTGCTCTTTCTCCCATTTTAACATGAAACTACTCCTTTTACTGAAATAAACTGAAGCGGCGTTTACAGTCAATGTTGTTGACTTGAAAAGGTTTAGATGGTATTCCGGAGGAAAGAAGGTTTATCTTCAACCTGTTGCTTTTATTTTCTAAGTAGTTATGTACGTCTGTGTCGAGTCACTAGCTTCTTCTGGAGAGTAGAGGTTTCTTGTAAGTTTTTAGATATTTTCACAGGACAGGTAAAAAAAATCGATTGCACGTGGGATGGTTTCAATGAGCTGGTCTATGTATACTTATTATAAAATGTAGTACAGTACAGAGTGTTTGGTGCATCGTTTGCACCAAACACTGTGCAAACGATGCACAAGCGCTGAACTGGCTGACAGAATGGGTTATTTATTTGCTGTCTCTTCGGCCCCATTAAGTAACCTTGGGCCCACGGATTTTAATTTATAAGCCGCTGGCAACAGCTAATATTATAAAAGCGAAAGTAACTCTATCTGTCTGTGGCGCTTTCACGCCAAAACTACTGAAGCGATTTTAATGAGATATGGTACACAGATAGTCTAGAGCCCGAGAAAACTTTTTAATGCGCAAAAATAATTGTTAAGGGTTGAAAGGGGGGCTGCTGATTGTTCACAAGTTACCGCGGCCTTGACATATAGGGCTAAGAAGGAACATGGGTGGTTTGTAGTCAGTAAAAGTCTCACACTCCCTTTAGCTCTGCCCAAGAGTGGGTTATTTGATGATTTTACACCCGCCAAAAAAAAAGGGGCTGAAAGGGGGGGATGAAAATATTACTTTTGGTGGTGATAACCGACATCGGTTACGGTAACGCGCGGGCGAAACCGTGGGCATCAGGTAGTATTCTATAAAAATCTCAGTAACTGACCAGAATCTGAATTGGTGCCTGGTCGATAGCAACAGGCTTATCTCTTATTGAATACATGCTTTTGTTTCGTTCGGAAATGGTCGGAAATTGTATCACGGTAACGTTATGAATATAGGACACTCGGAGATTATGGTAACTTCCTATTAGTATAAGAATTTTCGAAATCGGAATAGTCATACACAAGTTCTTACTTGGAATATTAGAATAGATCAAGAACATAAATTATATAATATTATCTACTACAATAGATACGGTTACAGTATAGGCCCTATCAGAATAGCAGCGTATTGTTTTTTCTAATGTTGAAGCTTCAGGCTGAGATGAGGCTGTTTGACGTTGTATTTGACCAATTTAGTCCATCATCATTTCAGTCAAAAGACGTCCACTGCTAGACATAGGTCTCCCCCAGTTGTCGCTACATTGGTCCCCGCAACCTTCACCAGGTCATCGGTCCACCTAGTGGGAGGCCTTTCAACGCAACGTCTTCCGGTTCGCGGTCGCCACTGCAGAACTTTTCGGCCCCATCGGCCATCCATTCTGCAAGCAATGTACCCTGCCCATTGCCTCTTAAGTCTGGAGATTTAGTCAAAAGTATGCCTTGTTAAAACTTTTTTTCACGTATAATTTTTGTACAGTTTTGTTTGATTGTTTTGCCATTTTGTTTTGTCCTCTGTGAGACAAATAAATATTTTTTTCTTTTCTCTTTTTCTACATCCTGGCTTGCCCATTTCCAGAAAAAAACTGTCATGTTATACTACCCACGGTCAGTTTCTCCAACTTATGAAAACTAACTTTTTATATCTCCAATAACTTTTACAAATATTTTCGGTAACTTCAAAATTGAGTCGAGAAATCAAGGTAGACCAATCGCTCACTTACGTAATAAGTACCAGAAGTTCACAGTTCCGGACGCACAGTTAGTAATTCAACCATGTCGAGGGTTTACTTTTTTATTACCTTTCAATATAAACTTTTTCGATAAACCAAAACTTTTCTTGATATTACTGAAACACAGTAAAAACTTTTTGTGTATAGTAGGTATATCTTTATGTTGGGATGAGTGCAATATCCATATAACTCGTGTAATCTAGGTTTCAATGTCTTTTTTCAATCTTCAGCATATGCAGAGGAATTTCCTTGTCTTTGAATTTTTCAAATTTTACATTTATTTATTCCAGCTTCTTGTAATATACCTAAGGGGTGTAAAAGTACCCTTAACGCAAACGAAGGGCACTTGTTCTCCCCACCACTGCGATAACTTTTTAGTTCTAGACCATACCTGGGAACACCCTAGTTACGGAAATATTGGGCGTCAAAGTTCCAAATTTTGCACAGCTGTTTTGTAAATACTAGTTTTTCAGGTTATGACTTTACTTAAATTACCTACATGACCCGTTTACTATTCAAAGCATCCACTAGCACAATGTTTTAATAGTGCTACATTGAGTTTTATCGTGGATGGTGTTTTATGACCCCAAAAAAAAGTCGTTTCCCAGCAAAAAAAAATTCGGGGCGTAGTTTGATGTACAGAAAGCTTGGTTGACGTAGTGTGAAGGGTTAATTTACACCCTGTATAGAAGAACTTATGAGTAGGTTACTATATAACCCATTTCAACCAGATATAATGCTGCAATTTACGTTGCAACTTTATTAAGATGTATAACATCGGTGAAAAAAATATCATCCCTTGCTTGCGACATAATTATGTAATGAGTTGGAAGACACATACCACATTTTAATGAGATGTAGATATAATATGTCCACTTTGAAAAACAGGCAAAGAACACAGTTCCGATTGTGGATTTTTATTTTGTTTAAATAAAAGAAGCTCTATAAAAAGATACAATTTAAAAAATAAAAATATGTCACCGGATAGTCACCTTCGATCTAAGTGAAATATACTGGATTGGACTGACTGGATTAAATGGGATTCTTCAAGAGTTAGGATAGGTAATAATATGGTTGTAGTCAAAGGAACATTCTGAGAAAACTTCATACATGATTGAGATATTCATGTATAAGATTTTCTACGAATTTTCCAGTTGGAAGAACCTCAAATGGAAAAGCTTTCAATTTGTCTTTGAATATATTTTATTGGCACTTTCGGGGTACTGCGATATACTCTCTGCTTCATATTTTTGCAATTTGAATTCTTCTTCTTCTGATGTTTCTACAGAACCTTGAACATTGAAGTTTTTTTTTGTCTTTTGAATTTCCAACAAAGTTGTAAGAGATACCGCAGCCTCGACATAAAGGGCTAAGAAGGAACATGGGTGGTTTTTAGTCAGTAGAAGTCTGACACTCCTTTTCGCTCTGCCCAAGAGCGGAAGGGGTTATTCGATGATTTTCCAACCGCCAAAATAAAAAATTGGATGTACTCAGACTAGAGAAATAAATACTTTTAGGGTTCCGTACCTACCTAAAACGGAATAAACAACCCTTATAGGATCACTTGCACTCGTGTGTCTGTCCGTCTGTTACAGCCAATTTGCTCCAAATCTAATGGACCGATTAAGTTGAAATTTGGGACACGTACTCGTATTATTAAGAAATGAAATACACGGGCGTATAACGAAAATATATTAATTTTGAATATAAGGGTTACATTTGGGGATTTTAACTGTTTTTAAGGTTTCGTAGTCAACATGGAATCCTTATAATTTCGCCATGTCCGTCTGTCTGTCTGTCTGCCCGTCCGTCCGTCCGCACTATATCTCAAATACTCTTAGAACTAGAAAGCTGTAATTTGGCATGAATATACAAATAAGTTACGCCGAGAAAGTGGTAAAATAAAATTTTGATGGCATTTTTTTATGGTATCTCCAGTACACATTAAAGTGGGAATGTTTTTTTTTCTCGCGAAGCCCAATGTGTGGAATGTTTTTTTTTGCTATAACTTTTTTTTGTTAAAATTTAGGGGTAATTTATGGTATCTCCAGTATGGTATCGACCAGGAGACCACAGCGTGCGTAATTGAAGTTCGAAGACTATTGAAGGTATCCCTTCCATTGGGAGGGGCCCGAAAGGGCCGACGCCTGTCGGGGCCGCGGGTAGTCCAACGGTTATCGCGGCCTCGACATAGAGGGCGAAGAAGGAACATGGGTGGTTTTTAGTCAGTAGAAGTCTGACACTCCCTTTCGCTCTGCCCAAGAGCGGGAGGGGTTATTCGATGATTTTACACCCACCAAAAAAAAAAAAAAAAGGTATCCCTTCCATGGGCTAGCTCGCCCGCCGTCTGTCTTATGACGATGACAGGCCGTGTCCACGGCGCGTTCATGTTTCACGGGCGCCTAAAAGACATGTCAGCAACATGGGAGGGGCCCGCAAGGGCCGACGCCCGTCGTGGCAGAGGGTTGTTTACAAAAGATACCGCGGCCTCGACATACAGGGCTAAGTAGGAACATGGGTGGTTTTTAGTCATTAGAAGTCTGACACTCCCTTTCGCTCTGCCCAAGAGCGGGAGGTGTTATTTGATGATTTTTAAAAAAATGTATCCTTTCCATCGTAAAAAAGCTGGATACTAAAAGTATGCTATTATTTCCTAATTGTGAATTGAGCGATCTCATTGAAACATAAGAGACATCCTCGGTGTACTCTGATCAAAGATGGTGAAGTTTTAGACTAACAAAATATGATGACGAGCTTCCGACACAAAGATGAATGAATCAAACATACAGACGCATTTATCTTTCTTTCATCTTTATTGTTAATATGCCAAACTGGCATAATAAATAAAATCGATAAAATTGTAAGTGTAGTGTAATTACATGTGATTAAATGACTAGTTTTTCTAATTTCTAACTAACATTTCTGGCTTTGCGAACTAGATATACTTTCGGTGATGTTTAGAAAAAAAACTACAACTACTAAAAAAAAAAAAGTACTACAACTGATAATTTATAAATTATCAGTTGTAGTACTCTTATACCATTAAATCGTTTTTTCTAAACATCACCGAAAGTATATCTACACTCGAGAGCAATGAATCCGGGTCACTTAAAGAATGTTAAAAATCTCGGAAACTAAAAATGATAGGTTAATGCAATAAATTGTATTTAATAGACAATGTAATACTCCTTAAATGAAAGTAAAAAAAATATGAGTCACCATACATTTTATTAACACAAAATTACATAAAGAAAAAAACTGCTGATCTCTCCTTAAAACAAAAATAGGAAACATGAAATTTTTGAACATTATTACGATTTTCTTGAATTTTAATACTTCGTATTGCCTCCTCGTGCTTCCATTACTGCGTTTACGCGGTTTGGCATGCTGTACACCAAGTTCCTTATACGATTTTGGGGAATATTCTCCCATTCCTCTGTGAGAGCAATTTTGAGCTCACGAAGCGTGATTGGGGGAGGGTTTCGTTGTTTTACGCATCTGCCTAGCTCGTCCCAAGCATGCTCGATCGGGTTGATATCCGGGCTGCGCGCTGGCCACTCCATACGAGTAATGTTCATCTCTTGAAGGTAGTCATTCACAATCCTACCTGTATGAGGTCGGGCATTGTCATGCATAAATATAGCATCCTCACCTAAATTGACCATAAATGGACCAACGTGATCATTGAGGATTTCTTCCACATATCTTACGCTAGTTAAAGAGCCGTTTTCTATGATCACCAGCTCTGTGCGACTTTCAGAAGAAATTCCGGCCCACACAAGTACAGACCCACCACCGTAGGCTACTTTTTCTTCGATGCATGCTTGCTTGAATCTTTCCCCTGGTCTTCGATACACTCTGTGTCTTCCATCGTGCTTGTAGAGCATAAATTTTGATTCGTCGGAGAACATAACTTTTGACCAATCTTCAATACTCCAATTTACGTGGCTCTGGGCATATCTTAGTCTTGAAATACGATGCCCACGCTCCAGTTTAGGGCCGTTTGCAGGTCTAAGGGGTTTTAAGTTAGATTCAGCAAGCCGACGTCTTACTGTCCATGCACTTGGGTTACTTTCTCCGAGGCGTCGAAACTGATTTGTGAGTTCAGTTCCTGTGAGAAAGCGATTTCGAAGCATGGTGTTCACCAAGTATCGGTCTTCTCGTGCTGTGGTACACCTGGTTCTGCCCGTTCCTGGTCTGCGTAGGTTAGAACCAGTTTCTTCGTAACGTCGGAGAACTCTTTGTACTGTTGACAGCGACACACCGACAGTCCTGGCTGTATCGCGCTGACTCCGGCCGGTTTCCAGCATTGTAAGTTTTCTGGTGCATTCTTCAGACGTAAGCGACATAATTTCAGCTTGAATAATGAATATAGAGCACTATCAACATGGTTTATGTACCCACATAAATGACAGATTACAAACAAAAGCAAAACCAAATGCTGTAATTTCGTAGTTCCATCTTCGAAAGTGGCCCTTTTACAAATTTGATTTTTTAATGATATAACTTTACAATAGCTAAGAAGTTTTAATACCTTCATTTAAGGAGTATTACATTGTCTATTAAATACAATTTATTGCATTAACCTAGCATTTTTAGTTTCCGAGTTCATTGCTCTCGAGAGTGACCCGGATTCATTGCTCTCGAGTGTAGTTCGCAAAGCGCTAAACTTTACTACTCCCATACAGAACATGTGGGTGTTTTAAAAAACTCTCCGTAACAGCTCAGAAATAACATTATTATAAAGTACAACAGCTCAACTTTCTTGAAACTGGAGATACAGTCATCAAAATGTAGGCGTATACAAATGTACCGTTTCTCCTTGCTGAATGCGTAAGTGGATTATTATTCATTTTTGTTCAAGAAAATATATTTTTTTATTTGCCTACGCAAGTTGACACATACCTCTCATAACGTATTTGTATCTATCGAAAATAATTCCCTTTTGCTAATTCTGATCTTATTGAACAAAATAAGATTAAACATATTTTTAATATCTGGAACCTGTACAGATAAATAAACACGTGCTATTTCTCAAACTCTCAGTGGTTAGTTCTCGGAATATTTTCATTTATTAGTAAATGGGACGCTTAGAACTGATATTCATTGGTTGTCTACTACAATTAGTTTACATAAATATGTTTTTTTGATTGTAAATTATTTTTTGATAATAATTCGCAGTGAAAATCAACCATTAATCAAATCTACTGAAATATAAATGGGGAAACAGTATAACATTACCGCAACGTATCGTTTCATCTGTGCTACTACGACGTAGCAAGGAAAGCTGATTATAAAGCGTCTGCTACGAATTAGTGTCAGGCGTAGCGGCGTAGCTTTGAAGTCTTGCTACGCGTGTAGCGCATAACTTATGTGAAATTACGGTAACGTTGAATACCTACTACTAATAAAATTCCTATACTGTTGAATTTTTTGTTGATGTCACAAAAATTTAACGGACAAAATTGTTGAATTTGACTCGATTATGGCTGTGCTTTGTATTACCAATTAATGCCAACGGAGTATTTTAAAACTATTAAATTACATTGTGCAACATAAACCTTTTCACAGGCGCGTAACAATGTAATTAACTCGGCCCCATGTTTAATTAAACAATCTCAATTAAGATAAAATTATACACTACAATGCAACGTGAACTATTCATGAAATTCAAGCAAGAGACGCGTACTAAATAAATATGTACCGAACCTCGGTAAGGCATGCGAAAGTTTCGCTCGAGCACTCTACAAGTGCGAGGAATCCAACCTTTTCATGTACCAACAATCGCGACAGTAATTTCACATTGTATTACGAGCTCGTTACAAAAAGCTGAGTGAATAAAGTGGGCGACTTATGGGAGCTATGCGTCGGCTAATGTAGCACGCAGGTAGTTTGTGTTCACCGAGCCGTTTCATTGTAAAAGCGGTATAGATACGACAGGGACGAGCTGGCTGGAGGTCGGCCCGGGCTCACCTGTGCGCTAGACCCGTAGGCGCGTCATACACGCACACACAGATCAGCATACGGACAGGCGTGCGCAGGGCGTATGGACGGTGGCGCGCCGCACACAGGCGTGGCGGCCACAATGAAGGGTGTAGCGCGCGCTGCACGCACACCGACGGACGCTCACGCAAACTGACGCGCACTCACGCACACCTACGCGCGCCGTAGGAAGGCGGGCGGCGCAGCTCGAGGCACTGGCGGGCGAGCTTTCCCGCCGCGAGGACCTCCGAGCGAGCCCGCGTCGCCGGCGCTCGCAAACCACTTGTTGAATCTTACAGACTTTTCACACCTAAACCGAACTCGCTCGAGTCACGTCGCGCGTGTTAACAGTCCGCTCTCCGGTCCGGTTTTACTTTGATTTTGTTTCGTTTCGGTTAGTATACTCGTACTTCTAAGCTGATCTCGATCTACCTGTGATGCCTACTCTTTGCTTCCTCTCTGCCTTCTCTTCACTCCCAAATGCGCTTGGTTTCGTCTTCCTATCAGTGTTATTATTGTTACGGACGGCTCTCTCAGTAACCTGAGCGCGTTGTAACTTGTTGTAACTTTAAGATATTTAGAAACTGTTGTTGATACTCGCATCTGTGTTATCTGTTGACTACTTACTTGTTATATTAGAAAATTTTGAAGCAAATAAATATATACGTCGCTGTAAAATTATAAAATCGTTCGTGATACTGTGAAGCGTTGCCGAGCACAGGTAAGTGACTTATAAATCGTTATAATTAATTTTTATGCGGGGTGAAATAACTACGATTAGGAGAGCAGTAAATTACTTTTATAGCGCCATTTTTGACTGTCGGGCTTATAAATCAAGCTTAATATCATGCAAAAAGTCTCTCATTTTATTAAAACTTCCACAGGACATCATTGAGTTAATTCACCCTATTTTTAACCAGGTCATAATGTTCTAAGTCGTAGTTTTACACAATAAAACGTAACAGTCTAGCATTCAACAGGTAAGTGCACCTATTTACGAAGGCGCCTGCCTCACCTACATTCACGGAGACAGGGTGTATCATTGTCTTGTGCACTTACGCCATGTTACCTGAATAATGCGTTTAACGTCCCGCTAAACACGAGTGCCCTCTAATCGGATTGTGTGCTTCAGTTGAATACTGCGACATTGAATCGTCTCAAGGAGTATTTCTGTAAGTTATGTCGTATCTTTACGGAAAATAAGGAAAAACAGGAATAGCAATTTCATTAAATATCAGACATCCAAACGTGTATTTTGTGTGCGTCTCCTGCTAAATTTCAGGTCAGGAATTTAGTACTTAGTTTTAACAAAATTATAAAAGTTTATATTCCTTCTACTTTGGGGTTCCTGACAAAATCTTACCCAATATCTGTCTTCTACATATAAAACAAAATAAATCATAGGATTGAGACGATTTACTACAAAAACCTTTTATAAATCGCACAAATCAACTTTTATTCTTTAGAAGCTGTTGCAAGCGGCTTCGCTCGCTAAAACTCGAAAATTATCCCACGGGAAGACAAAATCGGAATAAAAACTATTTTATGTGTTAATACAGATAACAAACTATCTGTATACCAATTTTTTTTCAAATATAGAAAATCCCACCCAAAGTAGGAGAGGATACGACTACGATACAGGAGAAAATCCTAATGTGGGGCAACGTTTAAAAAAAACATTTTTAAAAGTTGCTTTGTATTTTGGTGCTCGTGAACAGTCACGCACATGGAATGGATGTGTCATGCATCGTGGATGCATTTTAGGTACAGACCTAATATGCATGGAATTCACGTTCACGTTCATTCAATTCATGTTTAAAACTCAGCAGACTTAAATATAACTCCTCTATTTACCTGTAAGTAGAGGAGTGCTATTGCCAATTACAGTTATTGCCTTAGAGTGGGCTGCGCTAAGTGTGTCTCAATTGACTATTAATATTATTGTTCTAGTAAATTCTGAGGAGTTTATTTCCAATATAACCCTATAAAGATGGATAGCGTAGGCAACCACTTAACCTTTGCAGTAAGGACTAAAATAAACAGCGCTCATGTTCCAATCTATACAGAATATTGAATATTCATGTCACTTTTCTAAGAAAGTTATTCTGCATGTAATTTCATCGAGTTTGGTAGAATTTTTATTTTTTATGAAGAAATACATAAAAAACGCGACGGTGATGTGTGGCAATCGATTGTCGTGGTATGGACATGTGATGCGCAGGAATGACGAAAATATCGTGAGGAAAATGATGAGTATAAATGTCGATGGCTATAAGAGTAGAGGAAGGCCAAAGAAACGATGTATGGTCTGTGTGAAGGATGATATGGCTAGGAAGGAGGTGGCTGCTGACATGACGAGAAATAGAGAAGTATGGAAGAAGTAGATATGTTGCGCCACCCCTAATAAATTGGGATTAGGGCAGGAGAATGATGATTCTGATACTGTTAGCCTGTATCATCCCACAGTATGGCAAAGGCCTCTTCCCATGACGTCTTCCAGTTATTTCGATCTAAGGCTAATGTGGACCACTGGTCGCTGGTCTTGTCCAGATCATCTCGCCATCTTTTACGAGGTCTACCGCGGCGCCTTCTAACTGTGTCAGGGCTCCAGAAAGTGGCTATTTTGGCCTACAGCTCATTAGACATGCGGCAGACGTGCCCTGTCCAGTTCCACTTAAGCTTAGCGGCTTTTTGAGCAACGTCAGTGTGCAAGTCTGCCCTAGGCTTTATGTTATGAAGCCTCTTTTTTATACCTCGATATTAACTACCGAAATAAAAATCGCTGATTCTTGGTAGTGAAAACAAAAGTGTAATGACTCAATCAGAAATACATAAACAATAAGTATCAAAAAATAGACTAAAGGTATAAAAAAGAGGCTTCATGACATAAAGCCTAGGGCAGACTTGCACAGTCAGCAATTTGTGTTTTGGAGCGCAGTGTTGTGTTACGTACACGGTCGGTTAGTTTGACGCCTAGAATGCTGCGCTCCATTGCACGTTGGCAGACCTTGAGTTTGGACTTTTATCAAAGACCAAGTCCATAATAATAATAATAATAATATTCCACAACTATCACACAACGCCATCTAGTCCCAAGCTAAGCCATCCCAAAGCCATATGGGATCCATAAGTCAGAATGGGAAAAATGCACATGTCCATGATTTTTCGTTTTACTGATAAAGGATGGTCTCCTATCATGAGTTCTTTCATGGACCAGTAGCTCTTCCAGGCATTTTCACAATGATGATGATGATGAAATACATATTAAAATAGTGGCCTATATCATCCTCATCTACAGCCCAATTTCACCCACTGGTATACGCCACTTTTTGCTTGTGACAAGTTTCATGGTTTTAATGTTGCAATATCATAGACAAAATAGAGGTGCTTCCTGACTAAAAAAATATGATTCTAATTAGCCCGTCTGTTAGATTATCGAAAACTATTGGCTACGTATTTTTTGTTTTATCAAATCAATAAAAATTGACAAAGATAATACGTGTTAAAGATTTGAATGGGTTGTGATGTCACTGACCGGTAAAAAATGTCATACATAATGTCTTAGAATATGACATCAAACGAGTTTTTAAAGCACTGTATCGACTTCATTGTTTGTTCACGTAAAAAAAGAAAAAATATGTGTCAAAAAATATGTGTGAAAAAATATATATTTTTGGAAAATCCATCTGACGAAATAATTAGATTCTTTTTGTTAACTACCCTATTGGTAAACTATAGTTTATGATTGTAGACAGGGAATAGTTTTGTTTAGGTACTGTTGACCCATTTATAAAGTTTAAACACGAAGTCTAGATAGTTTTCGTCTAAGCGAATTAATATAAACTATACCAACGATGATAGATATGCCAATGGATGGACCAGTGAAATTAAACAATAATCAGGCAGTTTATTTAATTAAACTGAGATTGTAGATACAATAGGGATGTTTACTGACTTAAAAAAATATGATTCTAATTAGTCCGTCTGTTAGATTATCGAAAAATATTGGATACGTATTTTTTGTTTTATAAAATCAATACAAGTTGACGAACATAAAACGCGTCAAAGATTTCAGTGGGGGTTTGTGACGTCACTAACCGCAAAAAAATGTCATACTAATGTCTTCGAATATGACGTCACACGAGTTTTCAAAGCACTTTATCGTCTTCATTGTTTGCTTACGTGAAAAAAGAAAAAATACATGTCCAATATTTTTTGGAAATCTATCTGACGGACTAATTAGATTTTTTTAGTTAACTACCCTATTTTTGTTACTTACATTTGGCTTGGCTGATGTGGCGGTAGCTACGCCCGTTTCACGGTATAATTCAGAAGTTTGTTTACAATTATTTATTTATGTGGAATAGTAGACATTTTATCGACTGTGCCAGCCAGAAACAACCTACTAACAGGTTAGAAGGTTGTTTTTCTTTCTCGTTTTCTTGTCTTTGGCCTGGTTTTGGTTTTATTAACCTGTACTTGTAAGAGCAAAAGCTTATCATCAATGTTAACATGTATGAAAAATGATTATAAATCTTCTAGATGAGAAACTTAAAAACAATATATTTTAAAGGAATTCTCATATTAACTTCAAGAAAATTAAAAGCTAGTGAAAAATAACTGTTTTTCTTGAATTCATTACATTTACATTTACCTAGTTATTAAAACCAGTCAAATATAAAGAAAATGCAGTTCAAAGGCATCGCACATTTCTAAAGATATCTCTTTCAATACACTTCTAAGAAAACAGATTTGCTCATGTAATCTATAGAATTCTTTTTGTTAAATCTGCACATCTGCAGGGCTATTGCGTATCTTTTAAATGACAGTGGCTATTTTAAAGCGTCCATCAAATAACTGTCAAATGGTTCCATTTTGTACTAAACCATAACCAATTTGACAGTTAATCCATGGACATAGCCCTGCTGAAACCACCTTAACACAATTCCACACAGTAGTATTAAATTAACTACATCAAAATGTGGTTTCAGGAGTTGCGGAATATTATGTTAACCTTTTAGCCATTTGCGGTTTATAAGCTGAAGTACCCAAAAATAATAGAGGCGGTTTTAAAACATGAAACACTTACTTGGGTAAACAGTGGGGCAACATAAAATATGTCGTCAAAATGTATGATCCTCGGTGCTACGTGTATCAACTTAATAGGGTATTTCACGAAAGAAATCTAATTAGCCCGTCTGTTAAATTATCGAAAAATATTGGATACGTGTTATTAATTTGTTTTTTGAAATTAATAAAAAATTACAAAAATAAAACGTGTCAAAGATCATGACTGGGGGATTTTGACGTCACTTTGTGGGTAAAAAAGTACTAACTTTGTGACGTCACACGACTTGACACGTCTTTTCGAAGCACTGTATCGTCTTCATCTTTTGTTTACGTAGAAAAAGAAAAAAATACGTGTCCATTACTTTTTGGAACTCTATCTGACGGACTAATTAGATTTTTTTGGTGATTGAATACCCTATTATGTCAATAATCTGCCTAGAATTATTTTTCTAACTATGTTGGGGTCAGCTTCTAGTCTAAGCAGCTGCAGCTGAATACCAGAATTTTGCATGGTGCAACTGCCTATATGACCTCCAGAACATTACGATGCTGCTTTGTAAGACAGATTGCCAGATTATCAAGCAACTGACAACCTATATTGGCTGTCAAATTTATATATAAATGACAGCCGGTACCAACGTTAGCGTACTTTCCGAGGCACGGAGGAAACTCGGTATGTAGGTAACTGGTGGTCACTTTTCTACGGAACAACCCAGGCAAGCTGGCCTTAACCGAACCGAAGATTGATCCGATCCGCGGCTCTTATTACCCATGAGCCCCTCGGTGATGCGTATAAAGTAGTAAGTAGGTAGTAGGTATGATATTATACCATTATACCCATTATGCCCGAAATAGAATGGGCTATCGGCAAGAAGGTGATGAACTGGCCAATAACTGGCAATTTAAAACATAGTCGCAGAAAAATTTAAATACTGATGTGTTTACTCAATGTTCCAAATTAAACAAGTTTATTTTCCGTTATATAACCACTTATTTACTCTGTACCTCAGTAAAAAGTAAATAAATGCGGCGCTTTGATGTCAGTTTCATATAGATACAGGGTTATGCGTACGTGTAACTTTATGCATCGATGGCGTCGCAGTTTGCTGCTGTATTTTACCTAATAAACGTTGATTTAACAAGAAAACCGGCGCTCAAAGGTCGTGTTTTCTTACAAGGTAATATGTGTAAAGGAAAAAATATGTAGTATCCTGAAGAAGGACTACTTAACTTCTACTTCTTTTTTATTTAACTCTCTACGCGGAATCCGTTTCTACATTTTTATTTCTTATTTCTTGTAGCCACGGATTCCGGGATCCGTAGAGACAACTCGCTGGGATCCGTGCTCAATCAACTCGGATCCCGGGATCGGTGGAAACAATCCCGTTTTAATGAGGCAATGTAAATTTAGATGATTATGTGTTTTTTTTTTTATTCCCGGATTTGATAAATTACTAAAAAAAAACACGTTCGTTCGTTTGTTTTATCCACAACGAAGTTATAGAAGGTCGAAAATGACCTGAACTGGTTCGAGAAAAGGATGGTACGGCCGTGACGCTTTATTGCTCGACTTGGCGGGGGCACTGCCGTGCCCCCAGATTGGGTTTTGCTATCAGGAATTTCTCAGTAACAGGTACAGTATCTGGGTATATATAGATCTGGAATTATCCCCGGATGGCAATAGGCTCGCTATTGCCATCCGGACATAATTCCAGATCTCCCTCTATTACCATGACTTAGACATAACATAACACACACATAATACAACATAACACGACTTAACATAACTTAATTTAAAAAAGAGAAATGAACTGGGTAAGTGTGACTGTACTAATATTGACACCTTTGTCTAACCCATCGGAGATTACTGATGTTATGCATGTGAATTTTGAATGATTATTGCAATAATCAGCGATTGGGGCTGCGGGTTGATCGACGGGGCTGCGGGTTGTTCGACGGACTGTGGGCTGTTCGACGGCGCAACGGGTTGTTCAAAAGAAATACCGCGGCTTCGATACAAAGGGCGCAGAAGGAACATTAGTAGTTTATAGTCAGTAGAAGTCTGACACTCCCTACCGCTCTGCTCAAAGCGAGAGGAGTAATCTCAAGATTTCACAAACTTTTTTTTTTTTGGCGGGTGTAAAATCATCGAATAACCCCTTCCGCTCTTGGGCAGAGCGAAAGGGAGTGTCAGACTTCTACTGACTAAAAACCACCCATGTTCCTTCTTCGCCCTCTATGTCGAGGCCGCGATAACCTGTGGACAACCCGCGGCCCCGACGGACGTCGGCCCTTTCGGGCCCCTCCCATGTTGCTGACATCTCTTTGAGGCGCGCGTGGAACACGAACGCGCCGTCGACACGGCCTGTTTTCGTCGTAAGACGGACGTCCACAGGCCCGCGTCTACGGTGTCCGGAGCTCATCGCGAGACCCCCGACGCCCGGAGCGCCTCCCGCGGCGGGTGGGACGAGAGGTTCTCTCCCTCTCGCGTTCCGCCACCTCCTTCGCTAGCATCACTGCTTCGCAGAAAGAGGCGATGGCGTCCCATTCCTCCTCGCCCCGGACCATGAATACACCAGGGCCGGGCGCGAGAGGTCGCCGCTGCCGATCGCTGCTACGAGAACACGGCGGGGCTCCGCCCAAGCGGGGTACACCTCCACCGTGTCCTCCGGCCGATCCTCACAATGGTGGCATCCGGGCGTTTCCTCCCGCCTGATTCGGTGCAGGTACCTCCCGAAACAACCGTGTCCGGTGAGGACCTACGTCAGACGGAAGGTGAGGGCGCCGTGGCGCCTCTCTAGCCACTCCTCAAAGAGGTGACTTACTGCCTCTATCGTGGCGTGCCCTGCACGGGGTTGCGACAGTCGCTGTCTCCATGTCGCCATGAGATCGCACCGGAGGTCTGTCCGCCGCGCAGCAATTTGCCGCGGCAGCGGAGTGACCCCCCAGCGCAGCGCCTCCGCGCTCCATTGATGCAGGCGCGCGAGGACTATCGCCTCTAGATCCCACGGCGGCAATCCGGCAAGGAGGTTCGCCGCTTCCCGGGAGATCGTGCGGTACCCCCGTACCATCCTCACGGTCATGACCTTTTAGGGCACGTTCAGGTAGTGGGCGGCCCGCTTCCTCAAAGCAGGCGCCCACACCGGGGCCCCGTAAAGGACCATGGACCGCACGATCCCAGCATAGAGCCTCCGGCAGGAGGCGTTTGGCCCCCCCAGATTGGGCAAGAGCCACCTAAAGGCAGCCCCGGCCCGCTCCAGTCTGGGAGAAAAAAAAAATTGTTGTCTTATAGGTAGTATTAAACAAAAATTATTATTATTAATATTTATTTTATGACACGAACATAAGGTTCAGAGATTTACAAATTAAATATAGTGTAACACTGTGCGTGTTTTTAATAACTTTTATTTACATAAAAAAAATAACTTATTAAATTTTATTATCTTACTTATTAAGCTAACCTATAATAATGAATATTTAAACTATTTTACATTCACACTACGTTAAACTACTTTTAAACTATTAAACAATGAAATTAATTGTCTTCCGATGCTTATCTATGCGCGCGCGGCGTTCGTGTCTACTCGGATGTTGTCGGCTAGGCTCGTGTGTGGCTAACGGCCGGTTTAAAGGTGACCTCCAGCTGATCGTACATTCCAGCGCAATCACTAGCCGTGCGAATACGTTGCATTGTCGCTGAATTCCCTCCAAACCATTTTAACGGTTTTACTAAATTTTTATATTTCTTTTTATTGTAATACGTTCTAACGTTCTACCAAAGTATATTTTACTTAACAGTGAATTTGTGTAACCCCGATTGGGTAAGTGTTGCATATTTATTTAATTATTGTAGTACCTGAGTACGTAGGAATCTTAGTCTGTATTTAGTGTAGTTACTTTATAATTAGAAAACTGAAATTATCTAGTAGATTCTAGCGAACATCTTGATATTGGTAAATAATATGTGACTAACTTATTTTATCACGTAATTGTTCCTTGTAGCTTGTTAAAGTACCTACATGTTCGTTATTGTTGAACATTTGATTTTATATGTTTTCATTTAATTTATTCAATAACGCTTCTGTGCTATTTGTCATTTTTCATACGTAGACTACATATTGGGCGACCCATGCTTTGTAGGTGTCGGTCAAATGCTTTTGTTCTGTGCTTTGTACTTTGAACAGTTTAACGGTTATTTTTTGTAAATGTTTTTGCTGATTTTGCTTGTGATCGCAACATCATTGATCGCTATTTCGTGCTTTGGTTCCACTTCCTAAATCGACGCTTTCGATTCCGGGACGAGAACTCATGTTGCGGTCACATATACGAAATCGGACTTTCACTGAAATGTCCAATTTCCCGGAATTCCAGGGTCCCTGTACGAGACTACGCTCGACCACCTTAAATTACGTTCTACGTGCTGATTTCGACCCTGAAGAGGACGGGACAGTGATTGCCCGACCGCGACGTCATCAAACACCACGGCTGCCAGGGAAGTGGTTACCTTTTTGTAACGCCACGAATAGATTCAGCTTAATTACGTACCCGCGATCTGGTTCTTCTTCTACCCTTAATGTATTTTTTTAAATTAGGCAATATAGCAATTATTTTTCCTTTACTCTTTAGTTTTCTTTTAATCTAAACTAAATATTTAATGTTGACGTCTACCAACGTCACAGTGGCGCCCAAACTATTGAATTGAGCTGAGTTTGTTCGGTTTGTTATTGGCTTGTTGTAGTTATCTTCGGTGTTGGTTTCATGAGTAGAATTCTAGTAAACATTTCACTCTAGTCAAGGAATACATACTGTTTATTTTAAGTGCTCGATACAAGTAAAAAATTGTTATTTTATGTTTTATCAAGTCAACTTGTCCTTTAAACTTTCTTAGTTGGAACTCGACACTAGTCTTTTAAAAAATTGTATCTAGTCATCTTTTATTATTTATTTTTTATATTTTACACGATCCATTGATGAGAGTAAGCTGATTATCGCAATTTATTACGCTTTTAAATCAATTGTTTTGTTTGTTATTGCAACACTTACGCAATCCATTTTAATAATTTAACGTAAAATGACTTACCCTATCAAATATTTGGCTTTACAAAAATCTGAATTAGAATATGAAGTTGCACTTCGGGGAGGTGACATAGCTGAAGCGTCAGTTGCTGAGCTACGAAAGCAAATCGTTAAGCTATCGCCTCTAGCTGCCCCTGATGAAATTGCTGAATCACATTTAGAGCCTAAGGAAGATCTTATCGCTGTTAAAGAATCTCTACTCAAGTCGAAGACTATTCTTGAAAGTTTAAAATCTAAGGTTGACAAAAATACGTATTCGCGCGCTGAGGCACTTTTAAACCACGTTTATTACAGAATGAAAAGAATTCAACCGACGTCTGAGGTTGTTAAACTTAACAGTGACTGTAAGGCTGTGTTTGAAGCACAATTTACAGAATTAATTAGTTATAAACCTCAAACACAGACTTCCTCGAGTTCTCATACCGAAAAGTCAACTGCTGCGACAACATCCGGTTGTGATACGAAGTTCGTTGCTGATGCTGTAGGTAAACTTAAATATTCTGGTAAAACCTGTGTCCGTTCATTTATTCAGAGAGTTGATGAATTACTTATCTCTAAAGAAATCGATAAGAAAAAGCTGCTTTCTTTCGCATACGAGATTTTTATAGAGGACGCGCTTCACTGGTACCGCTGTATCAAAGACAACGTTACGACTTGGGATGAAGTTGTCGAATTGCTAAAAGTAGATTTTAGTCAGAGCGATTATGATTACAAACTTGCATCAGAAATCAGAATGCGTACACAAGGTGAACATGAAAACATTACCGTTTACTTGGCAATTATGCATGGTATGTTTTCGAGGCTTGACAAACCAATTTCGCAGGAAGAAAAGTTAGAGATTTTATTGCATAACATACGTCCATGTTACGCTAGTACACTTTCAGCTTCTTCTAAGATCACAAGTATTGACGACGTGAAAACTTTGTGCCGTAACTACGAAAGTATACAATCACGCTTGGCACACTTTCGCGAACCACCTGGAGTCACTTCAGATACACTAGCGCGAGAGTTTGCTTACACTAAACAGTCAACTCAACCAAATAACTCTGGCTATTCAAATAAAAACAACTACAATACTAACAAAAATTTTAATACAGGTTACAACTATAATACAAACAGAAATCAAAACTCTAATCACAACAATAATAAAAACTATAATTCAAATCAATCTAACTACAAACCTAATCCTAATTACAACAAATCAAATCAACAACAAAATCAGGCAGTCGGTGTTAATTCCATTAACGATTCGAACAACAAACCTACAAGGAAAAAATATTGCCCTAGATGCAGGAATGATACTCATTCTCTTGGTCAGTGCAGGGAACCACATTTCTTAATTTGTTTTAAATGCGGAATGAAAGGTGTGCGATACCCTGATTGCAAGAACTGTCATGCTGATAAATCTAACACAAAAAACTAAGTACTGTGGATTGCAGGGACAGTCGACATAGTATAGAATCTCACAACTGCAAATTTAATCAGGATGACTGGAAAGAATGGTTACAATTTATTTCAAAATTCTTTTCATGTTACACTTTATCTGCAATCCACAATACTAAAGGATTAAGCTCACGTCCCTATGTTAATGTGACTATAGAGGGTAAATCACTAACTGGTTTACTAGATACCGGATCAGGTGCTACTATTTTAGGCAATAACTGTCATAAACGCTTACTCGATCTAGGATACACGCTCCAACCCTGTGAGTCTTTACATTTTGTAGCTGCTGGAGGACAGAAGTTGCGTAGTATAGGGAAAATACATATACCCATTACATTTGACGACACGGTTGGCGCAGTGGTTGAGCGATTGACTGCTGCGCAGCATGTCGCGGGTTCGATTCCCGCACGGAACAAATATTTGTACGACCTACAAGTATTTGTTCCGAGTCTGGGTGTTTTTCTATCTATATTATGTATGTATTTACAAAAAAAAAAAAAAATGTATATAAGTAGTTTATCAGCCATCTCGTTACCATAACACAAGCATTAGGTTGCTTAGCTTGGGACTAGATGGCGTTGTGTGAAATGTCCAAGGATATTTATTTATTTATTTATTTATTTATTTCAGGATAAACTACACATCTTGGATGTCTATGTTGTCCCCGGAATCAATTCCTCCTTAATTCTTGGTATGGATTTCTGGAGAATTTTCGAACTCTTTCCGACACGTCTCGATTCCGTCATTTTATGCGATGATAATAATAGTAGCTTGTCGAATCTATCTACTAACAATGGTACACTTATCCATGGTTATGACTGCCTAACGGAAGATCAGAAGACTACAGCTGATCATATAATAGGTCAATTTCATGGCATCTCATTTGAAAAGCGAGGACTCGGTCGTACTAGCCTAATCGAGCATTCTATTGACACTGGTGATGCTGCCCCCATTCGTCAAAGATTTTATAGAATGTCCCCAGAAAAATTAAAAATTTTAACTGAGCAACTAGACGAGATGCTTGAGGAAAAGGTCGTAGAGCCTTGTGAAAGCCCCTGGTCGTCTCCTGTGCTGTTAACCCCTAAAAAGAATGGCCAGCTGCGATTTTGTCTAGATAGTCGGAAGCTAAACGCTATAACAAAAAAAGATGCATATAGTCTCCCCTATATCTCAGAAATACTCGATAATCTACGTGACGCTAAGTACCTGACTAGTTTAGATCTGTCGAAAAGTTTCTGGCAAATAGGTATTAAAAAGGAAGATCGTCCTAAAACTGCCTTCTACATACCAGCTCGTGGTACTTTTCAATTTAGGAGCATGCCTTTCGGTTTAACTAACGCTCCTGCCACTCAGCAAAGGCTTATGGATGTCTTATTCTATGGTCCAGAATTCGAGCATAAAGTGTTTGTTTATATTGACGACATAATTATCGTATCCTCAACCTTCGAACAACATATGTCCTTACTAGTACGTGTTTATGAAAAATTGAGAACTGCTAATCTAACTATCAACTACGAGAAAAGCCAGTTTTTCAGAAAACAACTTAAGTACCTCGGATTCGTCGTTGACTCAAACGGATTACACGCTGATCCTGAGAAGGTGGAAGCGATAGTAAATTATTTTACTCCCACTAACCGCAAAGAAGTGCGTAGGTTTCTTGGCACAGCTTCGTGGTACAGAAGGTTCATTCCCAATTTTAGTGACTTGGCATCACCACTAAATAAACTTACTTCCCAAGGAAAAAAAGCTGTTCCATTCCATTGGTCTACGGAAGCTGACACTGCCTTTAAAAAACTAAAAGAGTGTTTAATAAGTACCCCTATTCTTTCATGCCCTGACTATTCTGAACCGTTTCAAGTACATACTGATGCGAGTGATGTAGGCGTAGGTGCTGTTCTCACTCAAAACTTAGACGGTAAGGAGAAGGTTATTGCTTACATGAGCAAGTCTCTATCAAAGCAGGAGAGAAACTACAGCGCTACTGAACGCGAGGCTTTGGCTGTTCTTACTGCAATAGAACATTGGCGTTGCTATCTGGAGAATGGTCGGACTTTTATTGTTTATACAGACCACTCCGCACTGAAATGGTTTTTGAATATCAATAATCCCACTGGTCGCTTAGCCCGTTGGGGAGTTCGGTTGTCTGCCTATAATTTTGAGATAAAACATCGTCGGGGTGTGGACAATGTCGTACCAGACAGTCTTTCACGTAGCATTCCAGTTTCTGCTATTGGTGACAATCAAACTCCAACAACAAATCCTTACAGCTCCACTACTGATTCTTGGTATTTAAACATTCTCAATGGCTGTCAAAACTCACCGACTTCTTATGCCGATTATCAGGTCATTGATAACGAACTTTATCGTTTTAAAAAGAGTTTAAATCCACTGACTAATGAGTTTCAATGGAAAAAAGTAATACCTCTTGAATTCAGGGATGAAATAATCCAAAATAACCATAGTGATCCAACTGCGGGACACTTCGGTGTTTTTAAAACTTATAAGCGTCTTTCTCTCAAATATTTCTGGCCGGATATGCATAGAGACGTTACTAACTTCGTAGCTAATTGCGATGTGTGTATTTCCTACAAATATCCTAACCATACTACACTCGGAACTATGGGTCGACCTAAGAATTGTTGCAGGCCATTCCAAGTGATAAGCATGGATTTAGTTGGACCATTGCCTCCTACAAGAAAGCAAAACACTTTCCTGTTCGTAGTTACCTGTTGTTTTTCAAAATTTTGTCTCTTGTTCCCAATCAAACGTGCTACTACTGAGATCATAGCTAAAATAGTGGAAGATCAGGTTTTTCTAGTCCATGGAGTACCTAGTACTGTTCTCATGGACAACGGCAAACAATTCGTTAGCGGTACTATGAAACAACTGTTTTCTAAATATAAGGTTCCTAACGTCCATTTAACGCCTAAATATACGCCACAAATGAACACCGTAGAGCGTTATAATAGAACTATCATCACTACAATTTCAACCTTTGTCGAAGATGATCATCGCTCCTGGGACGTAAATATCACTAAGATTCAATTTGCAATTAACTCTTCAGTTAACGAGGTTACAAGCTTTACTCCAGCCTTACTTGTCTACGGACGTGAGTTAGTTAGTTGTGGATCGCACTATCTTGACTCTGATCTGCAAAATGATCTAATATTTACACCTAGAGATGAGTATGCGGAATCTTTAGGACACTTGCGTAAAATTTTCGATAAAGTGCAATCATCTTTGATTAAAGCTCATTCGAGAAATAGTAATTATTATAATCTACGTCGTAAGAATGCTGAGTTCAATATTGATGATATAGTTTGGAAGCGAACATATTACCAGAGCAACAAAGACAACCGGTTCACAAAAAAACTAGCCCCTAAATACATGAAATGTCGCATTATTGGAAAAAAATCACCATTAGTGTACGAACTTGAAGATATGCAAGGCAACAACCTTGGTACCTGGCATATCAAAGATATTAAACTTACAAACTATAAACAGTAAAAGTAAAAACGCTGACTAAATACAATGCCATAATCTACTCTGAAATAAAAATGCGACTAGGAGTTTGAAATATTAATATATAACATAAATCTACAATTACCTACCTCTAAAATGTCCTACACAATAAATAAAAATATATAATACAGTGGCTCTAACACATTGGATTATTAAAAAACTGAAAACTAACTACTAACGTTCAGTTTTTAAGCGTAAAAAGTAAGGAAGGAAACTAGGTAGATACTACAAATTTAACTACAACCATTTATAAATAAGTAGATTATGAATCTTTTAACACCAATCAATAGAAAACCTTGAGTATCTTGTGATTCCTTAAACAAAATACTCAGTATGTCAGGTTGCGCAGCATAATGGAATACATTAAAATGTGGGTGCTAATTTGAAAGACTGATGGATGATTTGCGAAGAAAGTAGGGAATGTATGTAAGAGGAAGTTATGAATGTTGGTAATGGTATCTGTTGAGAAATAGAGTTGTTAGCGGATTTATCTAAGAAAAATCCTAATCTAGGAGAGGGGGTACTGTAACACTGTGCGTGTTTTTAATAACTTTTATTTACATAAAAAAAATAACTTATTAAATTTTATTATCTTACTTATTAAGCTAACCTATAATAATGAATATTTAAACTATTTTACATTCACACTACGTTAAACTACTTTTAAACTATTAAACAATGAAATTAATTGTCTTCCGATGCTTATCTATGCGCGCGCGGCGTTCGTGTCTACTCGGATGTTGTCGGCTAGGCTCGTGTGTGGCTAACGGCCGGTTTAAAGGTGACCTCCAGCTGATCGTACATTCCAGCGCAATCACTAGCCGTGCGAATACGTTGCATTGTCGCTGAATTCCCTCCAAACCATTTTAACGGTTTTACTAAATTTTTATATTTCTTTTTATTGTAATACGTTCTAACGTTCTACCAAAGTATATTTTACTTAACAGTGAATTTGTGTAACCCCGATTGGGTAAGTGTTGCATATTTATTTAATTATTGTAGTACCTGAGTACGTAGGAATCTTAGTCTGTATTTAGTGTAGTTACTTTATAATTAGAAAACTGAAATTATCTAGTAGATTCTAGCGAACATCTTGATATTGGTAAATAATATGTGACTAACTTATTTTATCACGTAATTGTTCCTTGTAGCTTGTTAAAGTACCTACATGTTCGTTATTGTTGAACATTTGATTTTATATGTTTTCATTTAATTTATTCAATAACGCTTCTGTGCTATTTGTCATTTTTCATACGTAGACTACATATTGGGCGACCCATGCTTTGTAGGTGTCGGTCAAATGCTTTTGTTCTGTGCTTTGTACTTTGAACAGTTTAACGGTTATTTTTTGTAAATGTTTCTGCTGATTTTGCTTGTGATCGCAACATCATTGATCGCTATTTCGTGCTTTGGTTCCACTTCCTAAATCGACGCTTTCGATTCCGGGACGAGAACTCATGTTGCGGTCACATATACGAAATCGGACTTTCACTGAAATGTCCAATTTCCCGGAATTCCAGGGTCCCTGTACGAGACTACGCTCGACCACCTTAAATTACGTTCTACGTGCTGATTTCGACCCTGAAGAGGACGGGACAGTGATTGCCCGACCGCGACGTCATCAAACACCACGGCTGCCAGGGAAGTGGTTACCTTTTTGTAACGCCACGAATAGATTCAGCTTAATTACGTACCCGCGATCTGGTTCTTCTTCTACCCTTAATGTATTTTTTTAAATTAGGCAATATAGCAATTATTTTTCCTTTACTCTTTAGTTTTCTTTTAATCTAAACTAAATATTTAATGTTGACGTCTACCAACGTCACAATAGATAAAAAAAACAAAGGTAAAGAAAGTAAAACGTGCGTATACGAAGCTTGAAAAAATCAAAAGCAAAAGCAAAATTGCGTAAATATTTCTTATTTTCGATGAAAAGAATGCTGTATCAAAGAACGTTTGCCTGAAGAGATATAAAAAAATACCAAATACTTCCCACGATTTAATATTAATCAAATCATGTTTGATCGTGATAAGTATCGACCAAAGTCAAGTCAAAGAAAATATTTTCCTGTACATAATGTATGGGAGCGCAAGATCTCAAAACTGCAAAATAATGTAAGTTCGTTTTATTTTTACAATAAAAATCATCCTTCGGAAGCAGCTACGCAGGGTGGTTAATCAGTTTAGTTAAGTTCGCATAATATTTTGATGGGCAACTCTAGGGAACCCTACATTGTGCGTGGTCCGACATGCACTTGGCCGGTTTTGTTTTATTATCGTGAATTAATCTTATCAATGACGTAGTCGGATCAAATAAAGTTTAGTGTTATTAGGTTTTTTCCATCAAGTCTCAGTAATAGCTACGAATTCAGGAGTTGTGCCCGATTGATGGCAAAAGGGTCGCCCCATATAACATGTACATAGGACTTGAACATACCTGGCGAGATGTGGGTATACTATTTGCACGACCTCTGCCAAACCATATAAAAATCCCTATGGAGTTAGGCAGACAGGCGTTATGTAATGTAATATTGTAACAAAAAATATTTAACAACTTAAAAAAGTCAAGGAGAGTCTGATCCCCCCCGCCCCCCCCGCTCCCCCCTTGCATATAGCGCTTAATTATAACTTGTGAAATGTGCGTGTACCATTAGTGCTCCTCCGACTATCAATTAGGGATCCACAGGCGATATGATTGTTGTTATTAATCTTCTTTTGGAATTTTCAGCATTTTGTCTGACCAGTATTACTATAAGGCATTGAAAAACAATCAAACGATATTCCAATGAAAAATCCTTAGAGATTCCAGCAATCCAACAAACAAAACAACATTTAGTTTGATAAAAAACAGCTCAACTTTCTTCAAAAGCATTCTGCACAACACAGTGCTCTTATTTCCTAGTGCAATCTCTAGGAAGATTCCTAGCCCGCCCACTTCCTAGCCTGATTGCAGCTCACGCGTAACGTTATCGCAGCAGCATCCGCCATGATTACGTCCTCGGAAAGCGATTAAGTTTCACAGAAAATACTTTTCCGAGGAACGTATTGTTTTTCGACGAAACGAATCTCGACCTACTCGTGAAGGTTGTTGAAACGTTTCGACGAATTAAATTCTGATAAACTGTAATTTTAAACATTTTTATCGTTGTAAGCAATGGATGATGTTTGAAGAAAACAATTTTCTGAAAAGGTGATAACTCTCTAACGAATTTGCGAGAAAAAGTACACCATCGAAAAGCGTAGAAGGAATCCGGGAGGTCTTTATCCAGGAGTGGCACAACAACAAAAAAATTAAAAAACTGAATAGACACTCTCTTCTGCTCTCTTCCGACGGAACTTTGAATGACGATGTTAATTTTAACGTTCCAACACAATATTATTTACATTCAACAAATTAATCATCAGCCTATAATGTTCCCACTGCAGGGACTCAGGTGTCCTCTCTAGGAGTAGGATGGGCTATAATCCACTACGCGGGCCCAGTGCGGGTTGGTAGATGTCACATGTCTTCGATTTTTTTTTCTAAGACATCTCGAGGTTTTCCTTCACCGTTTTGAGAGCAGCGGTGATGAAATAAATTACACAAAGTAATGAGCCTGCCTGGATTCGAACCCACGACAAGTTGGGGCCGACACCACTGGGCCACTGATTGTAAGTTATTTCTAAGTAATTAATAATTTTGTGAAAACAATATTTTAGCTTTGGTTCAATGAAAAATGGATGAAACCTGACACACAAGGTAAAAGCTATCGGGTTCTAGCTAAACTAGGTTCGTCTGCTAATTAATGAAAGCCGATACTTTTGGGTTGTTAGCAGTATTGTAAGCAAACAGAATTCTATACAAAATGGCCGATATAAGGCTGCATTGATTTGAATAACAGCCAACCAACGAACAGATAGACGGATAATTGGATTTTTTTATAAGCACCGTAATAATTTCAGACAGAAAGTTCCATTTTATGTGTGTGTATAGATTAGACTTACACGTAAAAAATCTCATTGTTTTGTCAAGTCGCCAATAAAATACCTGCCAAAAAACAGAAAACACTGGTGAAAAACTAAAAAGTTAAAAATTGCGTTACATTTGGCAGGAAGAGAACTAGATAAGGTGTGACACGCTTTTATATATTATTAGAATTGAATTATTTTTAACTTTTTAGTTAATTTAAATAACATGTTAAAAGCTTGTTTTTTCTCCGTTTAATTTTTAACTTTTTAGTATTGTCGATTCAGGATTTAAGACGGCAGCGTAGTTTGTAGCGCATTGTGTCGTTTTTCTTTAGCCCTTAGTAATTCGTAGTACGCACACAAACTTTTAATAACGTGATCTATTGAGCACTTAAAGTGTTATGTCATTTATATTTCATTTCAATAACTTGCTCACATTAGTTATGTAATTACTATTAAATTATTTGTAACGTCTATTATTCTATCTTTTCAAAATTTCAGATCAATCAGAAACCAGTAAATGTGTCAAATTTAACTCGAATAATTTCATTACAGACAGACATAGGGACAGGTGAAAGTAAATAAAAGCTTTTAAAAAGAAACCTATGAATACACATTGAAGTTTTTACAATCAAATCAATACCCTGTCATTCTCCCTCACGCTTATAAAACGTCGAACCTACGTAAAACGTCAGTACAACTTCTAATAGTCCAAGATTAGTTTGGGACGTGCCAACTTAACAATATAAAATGTAAGTTCATGTTAAGTGACCCAAAAACACTGAGTTTGTGGCGTAGACAGCTTGTCTAAGTTTGACAAACCGTTTAGTTATAGAATAGATGCAATGTACAGGGGGTTCAACTTTAAGCTAAGTTCATGACGTGTGATATCGAAAGTCTTCTAAACAATTCAAGTTATTCTGCAAATATTCAACTTAGAACTATTTATAGTGAGCATGTTCACTTAGTAATTAAAGTTAGCTAAATAATAAGAGTTGAGATTTTGATGAAATACTTGAATATATAATTTAATAGGTTCTGATGAAATGTCATCTATCTATTCAAGACTTAAGTAGATGTTGGTTCAGCCGAGGCCCGACAAGAGTAAACTGGCACTGTAATAACATAAGTGCTTTTGTTTAATTTGTAACACAATGTTATATGAAACGCTCTTAAAATTTTCTTGTATTTCATTGTTCACTCTTGTATATTTTCACTTAAATATTTTCTTGCTATGCTAATTTCTAAAGTATCTTTTTTTAATTGCGTACTTTTGTTCCTGCTTACACTGAAAAAGCGTAAGTTTATGTATAAGATTCATGCTGTTTACAACGTATATCAACGTAATATGCTCTTGCTCTTTCGGCACTTACGTCCAAATTGCCAACATCGATCCTGTACAAACACACCTGTAAATAGGATATTTGTCCTAATATCCAGAGTAAATATGACGTCGGAGGAATGAGATTAGCCAATCGGCGACTGAGATGATTGCCTACGTGTTTGTCATTCACATCGTGAGGAAAACGGCATGTTCTAAAACCAAAAAATTCGAAGACATGTGACATCTACCCACCTGGTAGATTATAGAACATCCCTCTCTTTTTTTTTTGGCTGGTGGAAAATCATCTAATAACCCCTTCCGCTCAAGAGCGGAAGGGGTTATTTGGGGCAGAGCGAAAGGGAGTGTCAGACTTCTGCTGACTAAAAATCACCCATGTTCCTTCTGAGCCCTATATGTCGAGGCCGAGGTAACTTGTGAACAACCCGCAGCCCCGACGGAATCCCTCTCATTGAAAGGAGACCTGACTCCCAGCAGTGGGAACATTACAGGCTGATGATGATGATGTCATTCACATGGAATTATTCTGCCTACCTCGTTGGTGTAGTCGCAAACGGGACTGGATATTCAGCTTGGGCAGTGTTATTGATTTTTCAGTCTGGAATTTCTCAGTCCCACGGCGTACAAATTTGTGCCTGATCAATAGCAATAGGCTCGCCTATTGCACGGGGTTTAAACATTACTAGCCAACTGTGGGTCTAACCCTTCGGGGATTACAGGTGTGATATTATGTTATGTACTATACCATACAGTCATATCTGCCCTTTTTTTGGATGGTGGGGTTGTAAATCATCAAATAACCCCTTCAACCCCTCTTGGTCAGAGCGAAAGGGAGTGTCAAGACTTCTACTGACTAAAACCACCCATTTTCCTTCTTAGCTTCTTTTCTTTTTTATGTCGAGACCGCGGTATCTTTTACAACATCCCGCAGCCCCGACGGGCGTCGGCCGTATCGGGCCCCTCTCATGTTGCTAACATCTCTTTGAGGCGCGCGTGGAACACGAACGCGCCGTCGACACGGCCTGTCGTCGTCGTAAGACGGACGGACGGCGAGCTAGCCCATTACTTACCGTCCACAGGCCAGCGTCTACGGTGGCTGGAAGCCGTCACGTGGCGCCAACGCCCAGTCATATCTGCCTTACACTTGCATTGAGGTATAATTCCGGAAACCACCGCAACTGCCACCCGCAACAGTAAATCTCAGTCCACAATGATATTAGTTTCTATGCGATTCTGCGAAAACTGCAACAAGCGATAACATCGGAATACGTGATGATGAAAGCTATGAAAAGCTTTTCATAAAAACCTTTTATTGCAACCGCATGTAGTTCAAATTGTACCTTCTCTGTTAAGCAAACAGTTGAATATCATCATCTGCTTAGCCTCTTTTTTCAAGGGCATGTATTTAAATCGATACCTATCTGAATATTCTCTTTTTTCAAACAATTTAGCACAAAGTTAAACCAAAAATACTCTAAATCGTTCAGGTTAGGTTAGGTTAGGTTAGATTAATAAATTCAATCAATCTAACCTAACCTGAACGATTTCGAGTGCAAGTTAGTATTTTTGATAAACAATTCGTATTTTTTATAAACAATTCGTATTTTTCCGATGTACGAACCACATTTTTTGGTGTGAATTCGATTAAACAGGTCATCTCGTTTTGTGTGCTTTTTTAGTTTATTTTGTATGTTCAGTTAATCAATTGGTTTTTTTGCACAGCATTCATTTTTCTGGTATGCATTCAGTTAATTAGTAGACTTACTTAGTGTGCCGAAAAATTATATAGATATGCATTTAAAAATATCCCTTTTCCAACTATTTTGGGGTCAGCTTCCAGTATAACCGGATCCAGCTGAATACCAGTATTTTACATGGAGCAACTGCCTATCTGACCTTCACAACCCACTTAATACTGTGTAATACGATACCCTCTGGTAAGACTGGTTGTCAGACTTTCAAGACTAACAGCTTGACGTGTTCTCCGAGGCACAGAGGAAACTCGGTATGCAGGTAATGGGTTGTCATCCATCCACAAACCTACCTAGGCAATCGCGGCTTAACCTAAAGATCGAACCGAGTGGCGGTAATTATTAAGCCACGAGCTCCTTAATCCCGATTCATTTTATTGTTTGGTTTGCAAAAACCACCAGTAAGACATTCAATCTTGTTGATAAATATGTAGCCAATATTTTCCACTTAGCATGGAATTTATTTATAGAGCGGAATTTATTTATTCGTTGGCGACAACGGTCCTAGAATAGAATGGTTCAAGATGAACAAGAAATGGGTTAATACTGGGTTATTGAATTTTCTGTTCGGTGCTTTCATTTTATCACTTAATTTTATTGGGTAAAGGGTAGCTTGTAGACCAGTTGTGTAACTTACTTATTGTTATGAATATATAGTAAGTAACCTTTATGCGAACTATAAAGGGTAAAAAAGTACCCTTAACGCAAGCGAAAGGCACTTGTTCTCCCCACCACTGCGATCATTTTTTTGTTTTAAACCATATCTGGGATCCCCCTAGTTACGGAGATATTGGGGGTCAAACTCCCAAATGTTGCACAGCTGTTTTTGTAAATACTAGTTTTTCAGGTTGTAACTTACTTAAATAACCTCCATGACCCTTTTACTATTCAAAGCATCTACTAGCACAATGTTTTAAGAGTGCTACATTGAGTTTAACCGTAAAATGAAATTTTTGACCCCCAAAAAAAATTTCGTTTCCCAGCAAAAATTTCAAAAAATTTTAGGGGTACTTAGTTTGATGTACAGAATGCTTGGATGACGTATGTGTGAAGGGTTGATTTTCACCCTGTATTATCGAGATTCACCAACTTAGCAGGAATGCTGTTGAATGCCAGCATACCTGCTAAGTTGCCAATGCCAATTTCGGACAGTTAATATTGTGTTTAAAATAACTTTAAAATAACTACCACAGCATTGGGAGCATCAACATTACGATGTGTTAAAAAACTTAACGACGTAAGAAAGCAAACTTTTTAATCAAAGTAGAATTAATAAAATATTATTAATCACACTTTTATAAAGGCGAAGGTTTGTAAGTGTGCATGTTTGTTACTCTTTCACGCAAACACTACTGAACGGATAAAATTTGGTACACAGATAGTTTATAACCTGGACTAACAAATAGTTTTTATTCCGATTTTGTCTTCCCGTGGGATAATTTTCGATTTTTAGCGGGTGAAGCCGCTGGCAACACCTATTGGTATTGTCATCATCATCATCAGCCATAAGACGTCCATTGTAGGAAAAAGGCCTCCCCCATAGAACGCCATAACGAACGGCAACCTGCCGTTTGCATCCGCCGGTTGCCCGCGACTCTCACGATGTCGTCGGTCCACCTGGTTACCGACGCTTACCAACGCTGCATCATCCGGTTCGTGGTCGCTACTCGAGAACCTTTCTTCCCCATCAAATGTCGGTTCTTCGAGCGATGTGGCCTGCCCATTGCCATTTCAACTTGCATATTCCGAGAGCTATGTCGGTGACCCTGGTTCTTCGGCGAATTTCTTCATTACGGATTTTGTCGCACAAGTAAACTGCGAGCATAGCTCTCTCCATGGCTCGTTGCGTGACTCCGAGCTTCTCTAAGAGGCCAGCAGTTAAGGACCACGTCTCTGTGCCATAAGTCATCACTGGCAACACACACTGGTTATACACCCTCGTCTTAAGACACTGCGGAATTTTTGGACGAAAAGATGTCGCTTAGTTTCCCGAACGACGCCCATCCGAGGTGGATTCTTCGGGCGACCACTTTGTGGAAATTGGATCTGCCTAGATCTGCGATTGGTATTGTACCAAAGAGAAAACCTTTGACTGCCAATATGTGGCCCTTGATTTCCTTCAGGGGTTTACCCTATTAGAAAGAGATTATATCTACTTTCGAAGTAATCTCGCTGGGAATGCTTTTGAGTTGCACGCGCACATTTCAGTTATAAATATTCGTTGTTATAGTTGGTTCGATTTTATTCTCAAATATTAAAAAAAAATATATAATCTACTCTGCAGCAACTTCGCTATAAAAACGAGATCTAAAAGGAGTTTTCTAATGATCGACAATACAACACAATTTTTCGATGCTCTTGGGCCCAGGGCGCACGATGTATGAGAGCAGAACAATGTACTTTAGTGTCCCGTGACCAAGGGCTCGCTGTTACTTTAGCCAGAGGCTAAGTGCCACCAGTCCCTTGGGCACATTACCACCTGACAGCGTTTAGGAGGTCTTTTACTATTGCTGTTGGCTTATCGTTATCTATTTTGGTAAGTATATTAAATAGTTTTTATATGGAATAATGTTCATAGTTAGTTTATTAAATAAAGCTTACGAACTGTTAAAAAAACATTATTACGAGTGTAATGTTAAGCCCACCAATTTAGCTATATTTTGACAATACATCAATCAGCTGTATACCTATGTTTACAAAAATTGTTAGCCTTAAAACGCAATCAATGCCATAACCAAATGAAAGAAAAGTGTGAGTGTGTTACAATAAGGTAGCCGTATAATAATTATATTTTGGCACTTTTATGTCGGTTCAATATTTTTTATCAAACATATTGAAGAGAATTCTTTTCTTTTTGTCTTTTTTATATAATATAATAATAATAATAATAATATTCCACAACTATCACACAACGCCATCTAGTCCCAAGCTAAGCAGAGCTTGTGTTATGGGTACTAGACAACTGATAAACATACTTATATACACACATCAAAAGTGTCTAGGGATCAAGCATTTTTATGCGGATTTCTTGAGATTGAGATGTGGCTTTGTAATAAATTTATGATTTTATAAATTTATATGGATCTTTTTGGTGCATTTCATAATTTGAATCAGGAACTGTGAATCAAATTCGAGTAAAAGATGAAAATCAGCTGTCAATATTTTCCCTATAAAAACATACAACGCATTGAAGACATTATTAGTGCTACTGTTTTCCTACTACTGATTAAAACCAACGTTATTATGGAGCGGCGACGTCATTTAAGCAGGGAAGAAATGCTCAGAGCCGTGGGAATGATAGAAGCTGGTTCCCGGCAACGTACTGTGGCTTTAGCTCTGAATACAAGTCAGAGTGTTATCAGTCGACTTTGGACACGTTACCGAAGCACTGGTACCGTGGCTGAGCGCCATGGAGGACGGTATCGCTGTGCACCACACGGAGACAAGACCGATACATTCAAATCTTAACTCGAAGAGCTCCAACAATAACCGCCATGATGTTAGCCGTGAGGCTTCATCACTCTTCAGGGAACTTAATTAGCGACCAAACAGTCAGAAACCGCTTGCATGAAGTGAACCTTCATTCCCGAAGACCGCTACGGGTACCACCTATAGCAATGCACAATCGTAGGATTCGATATCAATGGGCTCTTGAACACAGAAATTGGGCAGAAGAACAATGGCGTTTCGTGTGCTTTTCTGATGAGTCTCGTTTTGGTATGAGACCGGATACAAGACGTATACGACACTGGAGAACCCCTGGACGCCAACAGCGATTAAAATCCTGCCAGGAAGTCCATCCTTATAGTGGTGGAACCATCATGGTATGGGCGGGTATTTGGATCGGCGGAAGAACTGAGTTGATTTGGATCAGAGGCAACCTCAACGCTCAAATTTATGCTGAGACGATTGTATCAGACGTCATCGTTCCTCTACAAGTGCAAATCGGTCCCTTATTTCAGTTAATGCATGATAATGCACGACCGCACACCGCAAGAGTTGTAAGACAGACTCTCGCCGCAGCTAACATCAATGTCCTGCCCTGGCCTGCTCAGTCGCCAGACTTGAACCCGATTGAGCATGCATGGGATATGCTACAGAGAAGAGCTCTGCCGAATATGGAGGGTATCCAGTCGCAAGAAGACCTTTTTTTGTTGTTGCAACGAACATGGGCGGCCATTCCACAGCGTGATTTGGATGAACTCATTTTGAGTATGCCAAACCGATGTTCTTGTGTTGTTAGTGTTCGCGGTAGAAACACGGATTATTAATTGTTTAAGTTACCGAATAAAATTTTAAAGAAAACTGTTATTTCAGTCTTTTTTTCGAACTTTAATGTTAGTGGTTCAAATGTCAAAAATCCCTTTATTAGGAAAATGGCAAATTTCTTTATTAATGCAAAGGTGACTTGGTTTATCGTTACTGTGACAAACGAAAACACTTTATTTGATGAATCCTTAAAGAAAATTTTAATTAATATCAATCAGGAGAAAAGTTATTGCAAAAATAAATGTTGATCCCTAGACACTTTTGATGTGTGTATTTCTAAATACATACATATTATAGATAAATTACACCCAGACACAGAACAAATGATCGTGCTCATCACACAAACATTTGTCCTGGGTGGGAATCGAACCCACGACCTCCGGCATAGCAGTTAGGGTCACTAACCACTAGACCGACAGGCCAGTCAAAACGTTGCCCCACACTAGGAATTTCTCCTGTATCGTGGGTGCGTTCACAAACAATTAACGTCACATACACAAATACCCAGACCCGGAACAACTACCTGTAGGTCATACAAATATTTGTTCCGTGCGGGGATCGAACCCGCGACACGCAGCGTAGCAGTCCATTGCTTGAGCCACTGCGCCAACCGTGTCGTCATATATTGCAATCCATCTCAATTCAGCAGTATGTGTACCCCATTCAGAAATGCTCCATCATTAATACCGATTACTGATTCAATGGTGCAATCATATCAAATTCTGAAACACTTACTGATTTTTGAAAATATGAAACAGTTACGTATGATTATAATAATGAAATTTACCTATTTTATGTTTTTTTGTAAAATGTGTAAATAAATGGCAAATAGTTCAGTACATAATGTATTAATATACTTTAACATGATATTGCGTAGTAAATACATAGAGGGCAGCCATATTTATTCATCTAGATTATAAATAGACAAAAAGAACTGAATTGTTTTTGTTTGGTTCACCTTTATACTAGAGTGGTTTAGGAAAAGAAAATACCCATTAATAAAAACTTATCAGTTTTAAGATGTAGGAAATTTGCCAAGACATCTATACAGGCTATGACAAAACCGTCAACCAAGCATTATGTACCTCCATCAAACTAATTACCCCTACGCAAAAATTATTGCGGACAACGACTTTTTTTTTTTTGGTGTAAAATCTTATTTTTCGTTAAAACTCAAAGTAGCACTCTTTAACATTGGGTTAGTGGGTGCTTTGAATACTAAACGGGTCGTGGCGGTAACTTAAGTAAAGTTAACACTTGAAAAACTGGTTTTGAAAAAAACCGCTGGTATAAATTTGGAATTCTGACCCCCAATAACTCCGTAACTTATATCACGTTCTTTTCTCAAAATAAATCGACGACAAAGAAAATATAAGGAAAATTGATACATTCGGACATAGTTCGTTAGTACCTTGTAAACAACACAAACTTTATTTGGGGCCGTGTGTACTATTCACATAATTCTTATTATATCTTTGAACATAACAAGCTTGTATACCAGAAGGGTTCGGCAGAGGTGTACCAGTTAAGTCCCGTGTTATAAAGGGCGAGCTTATTAACTCTTCCCATCTACCGGGCTAAAAACGTATATCCAGCCTGTTACTAAGACAACTAAAAACTTTTTATCCGACCTGTAGGGCTATTGCGTATCTTTTAAATGACAGTGGCTAACCTATAGTGCCTATCAATTACTGTCAAATGGTTCCATTTTGTACTAAACCATAACCAATTTGACAGTTAATCCATAGACAATGTGATTGCCACTCTGATTTAAAAGATACGCAATAGCCCTGCTGTAGGGCTATTGCGTATCTTTTAAGTGACAGTGGCTAACCTATAGTGCCTATCAATTACTATCAAATGGTTCCATTTTGTACTAAACCATAACCAATTTGATAGTTTTTCTATGGACAATATGAAAGCCACTGACATTTAAAAGATACGCAATAGCCCTACTGGGTGCCTAAAATGGCCGCTTTAGCAGAATCGTAATATGAATCATGTTAAAAATTTAAAATTCTTTTAATGGACTTTATAGTTATAGACATTAAGTCCATTTTAAGAATTTGAAATTTTAACGTGATTTGTACTAAGTTTCTGATAAAACGGCCATTTTAGACCCGCTGGTATTCAAATCTAGGATCTTATGGTCACCAACAGCTCCTTTACTCTCTAGAAAAACCAGTAGGTATATCTAGTCCTAATACAAAAAAAAAAACTTAACGACCAAGGTCTAACACGCTAGAGCGTCTAATCAAATAATTCTCCAAGGGTTTCCATTATAACATTTGTTGAATCGTTTACAACAAACAATTTAAATTACTCTAATCCCATATTGTCTGGGGAATATAATCGTTCATTTTGTGTGAGATTATTCAGCTGTACCCTAATATTATCTACATAAATTGTGACTTGTCGGTCCTTCGGGACCCTTAGTTCGGTCATATGTAGCTTCAGACCGCAGACTGGGGATTTGAAGCTCAACTTGTGACTGACGAAGCGACTTACTACCAGACATTTTAAATGTTAAATGTTGCTGTATTTGTTAGTGATAAACATTGAGAAAGATTAAAATTTACCAGCAAAAGCCGAGTATGGATTTATACCCGGTTTGTGTCAATAAGCTCACCCCTTATTTCATGGGACTTAAATATAAGGATTAAATTAATATGGGTGTATTATAAAGGTAGGATACTTCCGTGGATTATGTTTTGTTTTTAATATCGCTTGAATCCATCGTTTCTTTTCTTTTAAAACATTGAAGAAATAGTTTTTTGTGGTTCAAAAAGGTAAAATTAAACTTATTTAAATGTAGATATCTAGTGCCATAACGAGCAGAGATGGCCCAGTGAGCAGCGGTGGTCCAGTGGTGGCGGCCCCGACTTACAAACAGTAGGTCGTGGGTTCGAACCCAGGCAGGCATATTACTTTGTGTAATTTATTTCATAACCGCTGCTCTCGAAACGGTGAAGGAAAACATCGTGAGGAAACCGGCAAGTCGTAGAACCAAAAAATTCGAAGACATGTGACATCTACCAATCCGCACTGGGCCCGCGTGGTAGATTATAGCCCATTCCCTTTCAAAGAGAGGAGGCCTGTGTCCCAGCAGTGGGAACATTAATAGGCTGTTTGTTGTTGTGTTGATGATGATGATGAGATATGTAGTTGATATTTCTCTCGAGATGTTTGTGGTTAAATAATAACAATCGCACGGGTCGACCATCAAGGTTAACCCGTGTTTGCCGAGGCTAGTTTATTGATGGGTAATAACAACATTACATAGGTACTGGAGGTCAGATATGCAGTATCTTCATGTAAAACCCTGGTACTCACCTACATCCGGTTAGAGAAAAAAGCTAGGCATTGATGAAATGATATTTCTTTCAGATACTATTACAAAATCATGTCCTTTTTATATCTACAGCTCTGTCAAGAACGTAACGGGAAAAGATCGATAATATACAAAATGTTTGTTATTCATCCAAATTTATTTTATCACCTTCAAAGTAAGCTTCTTCAGAAACGATACACTTACAACAACGAATAATCCAATCATCACGCTGTTTCCATATTTTTTTTATTTTTTTATTTGAGAGTGAAGAGTAGAATCTCCTAGCACCAGCTGGTATATCTTTTACTCAAAAGGAGGTTCCTATGTAAGATTAACTGTAAAAGTTGAAATAAAACCTTTATTTATTTTATTTTTAGTTGCCGGAATTGAGTTCAGTTCTCGTCGCGAATTCTTCTATATGTCTTTTACCGATTAAAAACGAGTGCCACGAAGTGCTAATTTGAGTTAAGAAAAAGAAAAAAGTCGGCTGGAGTCATCTATCTGGTAAATATGGTGGTTGCCCGATGGTGTTTGTTGAGAGTTTGGTCAAAAATTCGTTTACAATGACTCGCGTGCGATTGAGTTTTTGGAGGAAAATTCAGGTCTTTTGGGACTAGCCGAGCGGTAACATGTTTCATACCCAAATGATTACTTAAAATGATACGGATCGAATCGTGAGATACAGAGAGTTGAATGAAGAATTTCAGTCACTATTTCCTTTACTTTTGCGATGTTAACTTTAGTTGCAGACGTTGAAGGCCTACCAGAGCGAGGCAAATCTTCCATCACGTCTCGACGACGTTTGATAAAGTCGATTCACCGTAAGCCTTCTGTAACATTTTCAATGACTCCGAACACGAAATTCCATTGGCGATGCAAAATTTAAGACAAAGTCTTTGTTCGATAATGAAATTTGCTATATACACACTAGATATGATATAACTAAAAACAGCACTGTATTTAATATAAATAACAGATGCAACTCAAACTCCGCGCCAAAATGGAAAACAGTTATGCCAATCTAACAACCACAAAAAAAAACTAAAAATTTGAATTTGGAATCATAAACAAATCATCCATTACCGAATTTCCCGATACTTTTTTGACTGGATGATAATATAGCAAGAGTGTGTGGGTGTGTCAATAATTTCTACTGCTCAAAATTCCTAAGTAAACTATAGGTACGCAGTACAGATCTTACGCAGCCAAATTCTTGAAGATCTCGAATCGCATTCACTTTCACGTATTCAACCGACGAACTGCTAATGAAGGAAGGCAGGACGGAACGTTCCGTGCATACGGATACGAGCTTACGGGAAATAATTTACAATAAACACAACAATTTAGAGCATTTCGTATGTACATTGTACATTCACGTTTTTAACGATCTCATATAGAATTTAATTACCCTCACTGGAATCATAACAGGATGCTTGGCATTCACCATGGAATTTTATTGCGAACTTGGCGGATCGCATACATATGGTACAAGTTATGGCAAAATGAGTGATTTAAAGAATATTACGAAAACGGCCTTGTAGAAATTAAATACGTTTACTAGCTATAATGAGTGACTAGCCAAGGAGTCTCGTGGTATCCAGAGGTTGTGAAAGGTTGTTAGATGGAATGGGACGCCGTCGTCTACTTCTGCGAAGCAGTGATGAAAGCGAAGGAAGTGGGGGAACGTAAGAGGGAGAGAACCTCACGTCCCAGTTGCCGCGGGAGACGCTCCGGGCGTCGGGGGCTACGAGATGGCTTCTGGCCACCGTAGGCGCGGTGGACGGTGAGTAATGGGCTAGCTCGCCGTCCGTCCGTCTTATGACGACGACAGGCCGTGTCGACGGCACGTTTGTGTTCAAAAAGATGTCAGCAACATGGAAGGGGCCGATGCCCGTCGGGCTGCGGGTTGTCCGAAAGAGATACCGCGGCTTCGGCACAAGGGCTAAGAAGGAACATGGGTGGTTTTTACTCAGTGGAAGTCTAACACTCCCTACCGCCCTACCTATAGTAGGAGGAGTCATTTGATGATTTTCCAAACCCCAAAAATAAAAAAAAATCGAAAGTCAAAATAAGCAGTTGTAGTAGTTCCAGTATATATAAAAAATATGAAATGGTTTAATTGGTTTTTATTCTTTGTAAATTTGTATGTAGAGGGAAATCTTCGGAACTGATGATCTAACTCTAAAAAAATGTTTTACTAGCAGAAACCTACGCTGTTTGAGGATGCCATGGGCTAAACATCTTATTATATCGTGCTATTTGAATTTTTGCGAACGAAGTCAGGGGCAAAGTGCAGTAAACAAAATATGAACTAGTATTCTGCTGTTTTCAGTTAGAGTGGAAACTTACCCTAACAAAAGCTACATAAAAATAATGATAGTGAGGTTTAAAGTCAATTCAATTGGATAATTCAGTCAGTTCAGATAAACGACTGAACACCGGTATTGCCCAGTCATTTGATCTGTAGAAGTCAGATTGCGGACGTTATATTGGTATTCAAGCGCATTTGGTTATAATGGCAGCTGACCCCAACTTACTAAAAGGAAGGGCAAATGATAGCCGTCGTAAAATATGTTCAATCGTCGGTTTCTACTAAGCTGTACATTTTGATTATTAGATTACCATTTAAGCTTTTTTTTTTCTTTGCAAAAAAGCCTCCCCCATAGGTTTACATTCTTCGTCCGTGCAGTTTTCTCTGGCTAATCTGTCACGAAAGCTTCTAAATCTTCATGCCAGCATTTTCTAGGCCGCTCTCGACAACAACATACGTCTTCTGGCACCTAATGCGTGATGTAATTAATTAGCGTCATGTGGGTTCTCGGCAGGTTACCATATTATTCTGATTATTAACCGACTTCAAAAAGATAGAGGTTTTCAAATCGTCTGTATGTTTTTTTTGGAAGTTTGTTTCCGGATATCTCCGCCAATAAATTGAACTGATTTTCAAAATTGTTTTTGTATTCGAAAGAGCATATTCTCGAGGTGGTCTCGATGTCACCAAGTCAGGATCTGATGATGGAATCCCAGGGAAATTGAGGGCAACCCTTAAATTTTCTAGGCACATGTTACGTTTTCCAAACATTTTCTAAAGCTGTTCATGCATTTGCGACTGATAAGCATAATCGCATGTGGATGCGCTGATGATGGAAGGTACAATTCCTTAACCGTTAAAAGTGGAAAGAAAAACCTATCGAAATTATATGTACTTATGGACTGATAGCAGTATTCTTTTTAGGCTATATGTTAATCTGATGATGATGGAATCCCAGAGAAATCGAGGGCAACCCTCAAATATTATGGGTACGTACGAGTCTTACGTGTTACGTGCTTTTTCTAAAGCTTTTCAAGTATTCGCATCTAGCAGTGATCACTTCATGTTAAAAGCTTATCATAAAAGGTTAGGAGTCGAAATAATAATAATAATGTTCTTTATTCGTAAAATCAAAATAACAACCTTCTTCTGCAGATTTCGAGGTGTAAGTTACAAATAAGCAGTACCTACCTAGATACTGCTAAAGCAATAATAAAGGAATCTTGAAGGTTAAGGGTTAGGCTTCTTGGTTCAATGTTAATGGCAACTAGCAGCTGACTTCTGTGTAAATGAGAACACCATAAAGAAGCATCAGGTATCAGTGGCATGCGAGTACGACTGTCCTCTATAATTTATCAAATTATCTACTTACTAGACGATATTTCTTGTTTAATACTTTTAAGACCGAAGTTTTATTAGTCTGCGTTTTTATTCGGGTTTTAGGTTTTAAACTTATTTTTTTATTCTATTTAAAGAAAACATTGCCTTGGAACATTACTCGGGATTTCTCCTGTATCGTGAATGCGTTCACAAACATTTAAACTCACAGACACAAGCACACCCAGACCCGAAACAACTATCTGTAGGTCATACAAATATTTGTTCCGTGTGGGGATCGAAACCGCGACACGCAGCGCAGCAGTCCACTATCTCAGCCACTGCTCTAGTTTGATGTTGTATTATGTTATTTCATTTCTTACCGGAAAAGCTGTACAAAAGAATCGTTGCCCCAGATAACAGTGATGTATTGTTTTCGTAATTATAATAACAAAGCTACGTAATACATCAACTGATTGTCTTTTGCCACGATGATCTTTAGCCACGCAGCCGGCAAGAAGAGAGATTCTGAAAAAGAAGAACTGAATACAAATTATTTGATTGTCAGAGTTCAGAAGTAGTAATTAAACATAACATACAGAACATCACGCCTGTAATCCTAAACGGATTAGACAAAGGTGTACGGAATATGTCATCCAAATTTCACCAGTTAAGTTTAAGTCCCATGTAATAGGGGGTGAGCGTATTGCCATCAACCGAGCACTAATTCAAACTCAGTAACACTTAACCCGACCCGAGAATAGAACTCAGGACCTCAAACTCAGCAGTCGCGCTGGCAACCACTAGATCAATTAGGTAGTCGTCAGCAGGATAGAATTTGTATGTTTTTCGATAGAGCAAATAGCCGAAAGCTAGTTGCTTAAAGTTGAACAAATTTAATTAAGGTGGATGCTTTAAGGTAGTCCGCGAAATTCACATTTTTTACGTTTTTTGCAATTTGAAGGTCAGTGCCAGGTTTTATATTGATTAAAAATATGATTACAATAGTGGCCAAAGTTGGGCATGAGAAACCAGGGCCGTCCTAAAGCACGTTGGGTGGATGACATCGTCAGGAGCTCGGGATACGGATGGATGAGAAACGCACAGAACAGAGAGGAGTGGTGGAGTAAAGGGGAGGCCTATACCCAACAGTGGGTGATTACGGGCTGAAATGATGAAAAATATGATTTGCGCAGGTAATGCGTATACTATGTATTTATAGAGATATAATCATAAAATCATGAATACAATCCTCTTGAGTTGATTTGATTCTAGAAAGTTATATTTTATTTTTTAAGCTTTACCCCACACTAAGAATTTCCCCTGTACCGTGTACCCAGACCCGAAACAACTATTCTGTACGCCATACAAATATTTGTTCCGTGTGGGTATCGAACCCGCGACACGTAGCACAGCAGTCAACTGCTTGAGCAACTGCGCCAACCATGTGTGTATGAACTGAGAGGGTTGTGTTGGTGATTTTAATCATTATTACTCAGTAAAATCACAATAGGGTATTTCACCAAAAAAATGTATTAAGTCCGTCAGATTTTTTTTTCCTACTCCTCCGCTATTCTTTTCTGATTAATTTCGTTGCGGGATCCAAGACAGTTAAATCGTTTCCCTGGAACTTCGTCGGGCTTCATTGTCTCGGCGCTTTTCTTGTGGTCGCCACTGTTGATTCTGGCTTACAGGAGTTACAGTGGTTTGGGAATAGTGTGGCGGGCTTGTCCCATTTAAAAAAAAAAAAGTCCGTCAGATAGATTTCCAAAAAATAATAGACACCTTTTTTTTTCTTTTTTCACGTAAACCTATAAAGGGTGTAAAAGTACCCTTAACGCAAACGAAAGGCACTTGTTCTCCCCACCACTGCGATATTTTTTTTGTTCTAGACCATACCTGGGAACCCCCTAGTTACGGAGATATTGGGGGTCAAAGTTCTAAATTTTGCACAGCTGTTTTTGTAAATACTAGTTTTTCAGAATGTAACTTTATTCAAATTACCTCCATGACCCTTTTACTATTCAAAGCATCCACTAGCAGCAGAGTGCTACCTTGAGTTTTACCGTAAAATGAAATTTTTGACCCCAAAACAAAAAGCTGTTTCCCTGCAAAATTTTTTGCGTAGGGGTACTTAGTTTGATGTACAGAATGCTTGGTTGAAATATGTGTGATTTACACCCTGTATAACATACAACCTTACACTGACCGGAAAAAACGCAAAAAACGTAAAAAAAATCGAATTCCGCGGGCTACCCTGTAGCTTTCACCTTAATCATGTTTTTTCGAGACCGTATGAAATTATTATCATCGTGTTTCATGAATTTTAATTTATGAGATAAAAAGATCTTGTCTGGGTATCTTTTAGCCTCAAGCAAAATACATCTTCGTCTTTTGCGCCAATGTAATTATCTATAGTACTTCTAATAAAGTACGTCATGAACGAATGAACTGTACATATAGCAGAAAGGCTCAAAGGTTCGGTTTTTCTTATAAAGAATATTTTCGGGGCCTTGAATATATTCTACCTATTGAATCTGAGTTGCGTCTTATTTAATTGAAATAGGATATTCATTTCATTCATTAAAATTTTCAAAATTAGTGTAACTATAGCGGACGTCATGCGGTTTCACCCGCGTAGTCCCGTTCCCGTAAAAAAAGGGATAAAAAGTGGCATATGTTACTCAGGATGAATGTAGCTTTCTAATGGTGAAAGAATTTTCGAAATCAGCGCAGTACTTTTTGAGTTTATTTATTACAAATACACACACACAAAAATACAAATATTCCCTCTTTATAATATTAGTGAAGATTTACCAGTAACAACCACGGAGACAGGATTTGTGCCCAGTTGATGGCAATAGAAATGGATGGCGAAATATGGGTGAACTATCTACTAGGTACACCTCTGCGTAATTCTTCAAGGAATATAGGGCGTGATGTTATGTAATGTGCTAATTAAAACTAGACATCGTGACCATCTCTCATGCAACTATGATGGAGTCTGATTTCAATTTAACTGAATGCAGCTTAATACCATTATTCGACATGCACTCCTCAACCAGTTACTAGGTAACGAAATACCCCTTGTCAAGACTGGCCGTCAGACTCTCAACTGACTACTCTTGACAGCTGTCAAACTGTAATACTAACATGTTTTAACAAAAGACGAATAGCAAAGCTACAGTTATCGGATTACCATGTTAACTAACTTTAGCGTTAGTGGATGTGCCTACCCTTCTATTGTTACACGTCGTTATAATAAAGCATGAATGGAAAAAGGTCGTACGGATGTTCGCCATTTTGTCGGCACGCATATCCGAACATTATTGTATTATGGGTCATGTGGTTCATTATAAATATATATTATGATGTTTAGTAAAAGCGCTGTTTGATGATGAAAAATTGGTATTATTTCAAAATAGACTGTACAGATCATTTTGCAACTTTGGGGTCCTAGCACCTAAAGTCGAAGACATACTGAACTGACTACACTGGGTTTGCAATATAGATTATGGGTCCATTCCTTCTTAATTGACAAAGCAAATATAACAGCTCACATCTTAGGATCCAATAGTTTTAATTATAATATTTATCCGTGGTGCTAGGCAACAGGGCTTATTCCAGTTGGTAGTGTCCCTTTGTGTCTATTGGCCTTGTTTTATTCTGTCTATCAATGTTCCCACTGCTGGGACACAGGCCTCCTCTCTTTGAGATTTTCTCTCTCATTCCCTCTCAAAGAGAGGAGGCCTGTGTAGCCCATTGGCTATAATCTACCACGCGGGCCCAGTGCGGATTGGTAGATGTCACAGGTCTTCGAATTTTTGGGTTCTAAGACATGCCAGTTTCCTCACGATGTTTTCCTTCGCCGTTTTGAGAGCAGCGGTGATGAAATAAATTACACAAAGTAATGTGCCTGCCTGGGTTCGAACCCACAACCTAATGTTCGTAAGTCGGGGCCGCCACCACTGGACCACTGCTGCTCTTTGTTATTCTTTTCTAATTCATTTCGTTGCGGGATCCAAGTCAGTTAAATTGCTTCTCTGGGACTTTGTCGAGTTTCTTTGTTTCAGCGTTTTTCTGTTGGCTGTTGATTCTGGCTTTTAGGAGTTGCAGTGGTTTGGGACTGGTGTGGCGGACTTGTCCCAATTATGTTGCTAAGGTCCAAATTAAATTCTTTGATTGTTTTTATTGCATTTATACTAACTATTCAACTTTTAATGAAGAAAAAAAACGGGAAAAATTAGTGGGATTAATAAAATAAAAATATATACATGGAAGTCTAGGAGAGAGGGTTTTGCCCAGCAGTGGGATGACGCGGATTAACAGTGTCGGTATAATTATGTACAAAATATTTTGTACGAAGCTGACCTGTATAAGCGTACGTCCGCACTTCCAATTTAATTTTTTATAATCTTAAGACCCTTAAACGCTACTTACGGTCCAATTAAAAAGCTTTTTATAAGAAAACCTGAACAAAGTTGCCGAGTCAATCAATAAAGCGATTAAAAATTTAAGCTGTTAGAGTTGCAGAGAAATTTCGATAGTCTGCCGATGCCTAGAAGCCAAGTTACGGAAAGAAGTACTTATTAAATATTTAAAGTGACTTTTCTTTGGAGAAAACCGCTAATTTTACCCTCTAGGTTTGTCTTGAAGTTCCGAAAGACAACATGACTGGAATGGAGTGGTGTCGCTTAATGCTTTAGTCGATTTGCAGGTGTAGTCATTGAAGTTAATAATTTGTTTACCTTCGAGTGTCTCGATGTGAAAAGGGCCGGAAAGGATTTGAACTCGTTCCAGACTGATATGTTGAAGAAACGTATGAAGTAGACCTTTGTCTACCAATGGAACACCATAGATTTGTAAAAATTTAGACGTCACTACAAGGTATAACCCGACCCTCCACGTCTTCGTGCATAAGCATAGCCTGCTAAGCCTTCTGTTCATCAAAATTAAGTCACTTGACGCAAAAATATTGCTGGTAAAGGATTTTTTCTGGGGTGCAAAATCACGTCTTCTGGTAGAACTCAATGCAATTTAATGTACACAAAGCTGCTGGTAGATGCATTGAATACTACGGAGGTTGTGTAGGAGTTTAAAGAAAATTTAAACTACAAAACAAAAAATGCAATGACGGGGAGATCTAGTTTATTTCAGTTTTTCAAGGGTATTTTACACCCATTATGTTGACAACCCTTTCTATTAGTAGGTCACACCTCTTTTACATAGGCTGAAAAAACATCAAACAACCATTTCAACAATTACCAAAAAAAAACACCATAAAAAAGGAAAAACCAAGGTCTGTTGGCAATTCAGATATTCTTTTTTTCGTAGTAATAGGCCTGCTAGTAACACGCGACTTTACTTCATTTACATGTCATTAGTATACGCTAGAGGAATTCGTTAGCTGCGTGAATGTATGGACGCAATTATTGCTGGTGACGTCATATCTAGGTCTGTCGGGCGTATAGCCGTACAAAAGATCCGTGTCACACTAGAAGTGTTCGTTTTCTTTGACAGGGTTTGAATAAAGAGGTTTTTTCATAGCAGTGTACTGTTGGACAGAGTTTTTGCAAGTTCTGTCGTAAATTTTCAATTTTTGCGTTCAGTCGATCCCAGAAACACTATTATTTACATAACTACCTTTTCCCGCGACTTCGTCGGCGTAGAAGTCGAAAATGGTTCTAATAGGATTTATAATTTGTTCGTCTGTTTTTTCTTCCAGGCTTGGATCTTTTCCATCGGGGCCGTAGGTTGTTCGAAAGAGATACCGCGGCCTCGACACAAAGAGCTAAGAAGGAACATGGGTGGTTTTTAGTCAGTAGCATTTTATGATTTCCCACCCCAAAAAAGGAGACTTTTCTTTGCGGAATTAAGACTAAATATTTTTAATCATGGATTTCCGCAAAAATACCTGATTCTATAACTTCACGAAAAACGTGGACCATCTAATAAGCCGAAGAAAAATTAAATAATATTTCAAAAAAAACATTCACAATTTTATTAAACTAACAAAAGCTATCGTAGACGTAACCTATTGAAAAATATGATTTCATTGAAAAGTCTCAATAACAAAATACATACAATTTTCTCTTGAAAGCTCTGAATGTATCTATAAAGAAAGATAAAATACTAAAATGCATTTGAAAAATAGCTCTTTTCTATCGGTGGGTATTGCGTGGGCGGCCACCCACGTTCCAACCGCGTACCCACCCACTTGTATTACCTACATAGGAAACACTAAACTTTGATCGAATGTGGTTAAATATCCAGAATTTCAATGAAAGTACTGACTTGCATGTATATTTGGGTGAAAGTTTCGGGTGGTGCAATAAAAATAGAGCCTGTATTTGTGGGCAGATGCGTAGGTTTTATTCGTTCTGACATTTCACGCTGTAAGGCCTTTTTTGGGGGGCTTAAGAAATCATCAAATAACCCCTCCCGCGCTTGTGCGGAGCGAAAGGGAGTGTCAGACTTCTACTGTCTAAAAACCACCCATGTTCCTTCATAGCCCTTTATGTCGATGCCGCGGTATCTCTTACAACAACCCGCAGCCCCGACGGGCGTTGTCCCTTGACCCTTCCATGTTGATAACATCTCGTTGAGGTGCGCGTGGAACACGATCACGACTTAAAAGTTAGATTTTCACACTTCTGAACTGCTTTATGCATTGTGTTTTTCATACGTAATGGATTTTTTAAACTCTGTATTTTTGATGCTACCAGGGTATCTCAAGAAATTTACAGCACCCGATCCGGGCATTGAACCAGCTCGGCAGCGGTTCTTGCGACCACAAGACCAATGAAACAAACTGATTAGGGATGATAATATGAGCTTTGTAAACAACTTTAGAATCTACTTTACCCATTATTAACCCCACATAATACTCCTGTATCTTAACACGAGTAAATAACAGATTTCAATTAACCATATGTCAAGAACACGCGTTTGAACTTCGCCAAATCGGTTTGTGTTTGGTATATCTTTGTGAAAGCGTATCCAGCTCGTAATTGGTAGGAATTTCTTTGACCTAGGTAATGAATACATCTTTGTTTAAAGAATTCAATGCGACGGAAGCTGTGGAAGGTGAGTTCGTTGTAAGAGAGTTTTGTTTTTAAACTGAAATACAACTTCACCTTAATTTTAAAGTAACTAAGGTCTTGTTTTTGAAAAATATACCGAAATATCAGTGAACCACTTACCCATTTACATTAAACTGTTTAATTAATTTAAATACAATGTAATCTCCGTAGAGTTATGCAGAGGTAAACCTTATTATAAAATCCTCATTCTGAAAATTGGGTTTATGTCCCATTAAGTTGAGCCCATTGCCATCAACCGGGCCCAAATCTAGACTCCGTGGCTGCTACTGAAAGATTCTTGATGGAAAAATCCAATAACACTTTTCAGTCGTACTGCGACCAGTCCTTAAAGTCAAGTCTTATAAGGTCACTAACTTTATCCCTAAAGGGAATATCAAACTAAATAGAAGATAATTATCCCGTGTGAAGTAATTTTAACCATTTCTAATTTCGACTTGATATAATCCATGTGAACGACAAAATTATGAATACTTAATATATGAAAACGGTCAAGGATGTGCGTGTTTGTAAGTAATAAAAAATTGGGCAAACCTCTTCAGTGGCAATTCGTTTGATGGTCCACACACTATTCCAGCTCTAATGTCGATATTAATATCGCTATAAATATGCAGGCCAAGCGACGCTTTAAAAATTCAGGAGATTAATTGAATAGAGGCTCAATTATTAATTAAAATTAAAATTTGTTTGCAATACCTCTTACTAAGCAGATCACAGGATTTCAATGATTGACCTCATTTTCTTTTTTTTTTGGGTGGTGAGAAGTCATCAAATGACTCCTCCCTCTCTGGGCAGAGTGGTAGGGAGTGTCAGACTTCTACTGACTAAAACCACCCATGTTCCTCCTTCGCCTTTTGTGTCGAGGCCGCGGTACCTCTTTCGAACAACTCGCAGCCCCGACGGGATGATTGACCTCTGACTACCAGTCATCCCAATGAATATTTTCCTGAAAGAGGTGAAGGTCAGATAGACAGTGGCTCAATATAAAATACCGAATTTTATTTGCGAGACCCACAATATAGTGGTTGCATGCGCTGAGTTGTCTTACAGAGTAGCTGTCTGAATTGGAAATTTTCAGTTGCAGTGCGAAACGAAGCTTTTTTTTTTATTTATTAAATGGGTCTACTCGTGTCCCCAATCTAGTCCTGAGGACAGAGATGAGACTGCCGGGGCTGCGGGTTGTTCGAAAGAGAGACTGCGGTCTCGTTCTTAAGTCAGTAGAACTCTGACACTCCCTTCCACTCCGCCCAGTGCGGGATTTGATGAATTCCCACCCGCCAAAAAAAATTATGGACATGATAAGTTGTCGACAATGAAACGAGCTAACTCAAAATAATTGACTATCAATGCAAAATAGATTGGGGTCATACGAGACTTGGGAACACCGACGCAGGCAGGGAATTCCACTCCTGCAGCATTAGTATTTGTTAATCGAATACTAACCCGCCGTTTATAATCCTTAACTCATCAAATGTAGGTGGGCTATGCTTCTATTTACCCATCCGGGAATCAATTATTCAGCAGTCTCCGGAATTAGAGCGTAAAGAAATGTGACGCGTATACGTGCGATATCACGCCAATTATATTTTTGAACTTTTGACCGATTTTTCAATAGTATGTTTTTACGAGGTTTCAATCAGCTGTAACCATAATTCAGCGAAGTGAGTAAGGTTTATTAGAGCTAATAACTTATAAGAGAAAGTAAAACAGATTTTTGATTTTGTAATCACCCGTTGATATTTTAGATAATCGTAGTGCATGAAATTGTTGAAAAGCCAAGCGAGCCTTTAAACATATCTGCCTAGCCATTTCGCAACTATGTTGAGGTTGGCTTCCAGTCTGACCGGATGCACCTGAATACCAGTATTTTACATGGAGCGACTGATTATGAGACGTCCACAACCCAAGTAGTATTGGGTAATAATTACACAATTTTTTTAGGAGGCAGAGAGGAAGGGAGTGACATACTTCTACCGACTAAAAACCACTCATGTTCCTTCTTAGCCCTTGTGCCGAGGCCGCGGTATCTCTTTCGACGAACCCACAGCCCCGACGGGACCCGCAGCCGTAATGGGATTTATGAAACTCCTTGATTATCGAAGTGGGCCTTTATGAATAGTGTATAAAACTGCACATCAATAACTATTTTAAGTTGATACTTTAAACTCTTTAAAGTGCATAAAATAAGTTATAATGGTAATTTTCTTTGTTCCAAAATAAGTACTTTACGGTATAAAATCTATGCTCGTAGAAACTTAATTAAAATGTCTTAAAATGAATTTCTTACTCGCGTTAAGAGGAAAAATAACATGTACTCGTAAAATGTAAGTGAAGCTTCGTTAGACGCTATTGTAAGTTGTACAGATTATGACGTCAACGCATTCACCTTCCCACATTTATACAAACCCACCAAAATGTCAACAGGCTGCCTTGTACAGTTTATAATGTTTTAATTTCAACGATTGCTCCAATTCTTTTATTTTTCTCTCAAACAAGAAGACAATGTTTCTGTCTGTTTCACAATGATTTCCATTCATTAGAAGAAGTACCAACGAAACTCTTTGTCTGTAATTTTCATATTTATTAAGAATTTTTTTTAATGTGTTTATTCTGATAAATTAAATTTATTGTCATCATCCCTATTTATTTTTACAAAAGCTCCCTGCATCCAACTTAACCAAGGTTAGATCAACTATCCGTCGGGGCTGCGTGTTGTTGTAATAGATGCTAAGAAGGAACATGGGTGGTTTTTAGTCAATAGAAGTCTAACAAAAAAAAAGTCTAGATCAACTATCAGCTACATGTTATGAGTAGATTTAAGTGTGATGCAAAGTGATATTAAACCTTAAATTGAAATAGTACAGCGTTTATTTGCTCGACTATACATTAGAGAAAAACGATATCTTATTGGTTTTTTTGTTGAAACAGAACTGCTAAAGGTATGTGAAGTAATGATTGCGTACGTTGTTGAAACAGCACCAAGTCCCTTGCTCTTCTTCTTTTCGAATCGATTACTAAGATTTTGTACGAAACTTAAAATTGCAAGAAAGCATGTTTTTATTCATTCCTGTTACTATTTTAAATTGCAAAACAGCATATTTTTAAAGAGAATTCTAGGCACTAAAATCCCCAAAAAAAACACTTGACTACACAGAGTTTTGGCATTACAATCTAATTGACCAAAGCACAAGTTGCCATTCGCTTTTCTAAAATGAAATCCAATTCATAAATAATATTTGAATCAGTGGAAATTAGGTTAGTACGTAATTTTATTTGGTTTCAGAATACAGTCGGAAATATAAGACGTAGGGACTTAGAGAGCTCTAAGGGCTTTAGAAGGAGCTTATGGTATTGACAGCTGCACAGGTCGATCTTCAAGAGTAAACCACGGTCGCCAAGGTTCTTCGTGGTTGGGTGACCATCCATTACAGACTGAGTTCTCCCCGTGCCTTGGAAAGCACGTTAATCCGTCGGTCCCAGTTTTAGAGCTTTGCCAGTCGTTACAGGTAGCAAGTAGCCCAAATTCTGGCAACCAGACTTCATCATCATCATCATCATTTTAGCCGAAAGACGTCCACTGCTGGACATAGGCCTCCTCTTAGTGTCGCCACATTGACTGGTCCCGTGCGTCTCGAACCCAGCGGATCCCCGCAACCTTCACCAAGTCATCGGTCCACCTAGTGGGAGGCCTTCCAACGCAACGTCTTCCGGTTCGCGGTTGCCACTCCAGAACTTTCCAACCCAATCGGCCATCCGTTCTGCGAGCAATGTGCCCTGCCCACTGCCACTTAAGTTCGGCAATTCTTCAGGCAATGTCGGTAACCTTGGTTCTTATGCAGAAGTTCTCATTTCTGATTCGATCACGCAAGGGAACTCCGAGCATAGCCCTCTCCATTGACCTTTGGGTGACTTTGAGCTTTCTGATGAGGCCCATTGTGAGCGACCACGTTTCGGTCCCGAATGTATTCACTGGCAACACACACTGGTTATAGACTTACCAAACCACAACGAGTCTTACCAAAGGCTATGCCCATCATTGTATGACCCAGTACTAAGAGTGGGTTGTGAAGGTCATATAGGAAACTGTTCCATGTAAAATACTGGTATTTAGTTGCATTCCCTTATACTGGAATCCGATCCTTATTAAGTTGGAAAAGGCTAGGCAGATGACGAACTGTTGTGCTTTGTTTTCTAGATAGCCATTAGTTCAGATTATTTCGACAATGCCTTCAAATCTGTAGAAAATAGCATGTATAATAGAAAACACATACATCTATACTAATATTATAAAGCTGAAGAGTTTGTTTGTTTGTTTGTTTGAACGCTAAGATCTCAGGATCTACTGGTTGGAATTGAAAAATACTTTTTGTGTTAGATAGTCCATTTATCGAGGAAGGCTTTAGGCTATATAACATCACGCTACAACCAATAGGAGTGGAGCACAAATGAAAAATGTTGCAAAAACCGGAAACGATAATCCTTTTTGAGAGCTTCCGTTGCGTGCGCTGCGAAAATGGTTTAAGTTATGCAAATATTTTGTACAAAAGAAATGTGTCCATTTAAAAGTCCGCGACAGCATATATCTATCTATTAAGATTGACTAACTGTAACAATTTTTTACTATTGAAATATTAGTTTAAATAGAATTATATTTTGCGAAGCTTATTTAACCCCTAAGATATTAATCTATATCTAAATAAATGTGTTTGTTAGAACGAAAATCTAATATAGAATATTTGTTCCTTTTTTTCTAGATATTGCAATGTTATAATGTCCGCGCGACAAAATAATTACGCGGTCCGCCGGCAATCGCGTCCCGTAATTCTGGCCACTCCATTCCTTCCACTTCTTACGATGGTGTGCTTCATCTTGCCAGTTGGTGAGAAAGCTATCCAAGGCGTTCCGCCATCTTCTCCTCGGTCTACCGCGACCCCGTCTAGCTGTGTTAGGGCTCCATTCTCCATTCAATTCAAATTTAAATTCAAAATATTTATTGCACCATAATATTTACAAGGTGTTATTGTACATTGTTTTGGCAGCAGTGTTGGCCCAGTGGTGGCGGCCCCAACTTACGAACAGTTGGTTGTGGGTTCGAACCCAGGCAGGCGCATTACTTTATGTAATTTATTTCATACCACTCCTAGAGAGGAGGCCTGAGTCCCTGCAGTGGGAACAATATAGGCTGATGATGATGATGATGATGATGATTGTGTATTTAACAGTAAGAGATAGGTAGGTACCAACTTATTTATTCTCACTTTGATAATGTTATCTAAGGTTCTATCTATCTAATATTATAGAGAGGAAAGATTTTTTTTTTGTTTGTTACGATTTAACTCAAAAATTACTCAGAGGACTTTAAATATTCTTTAAACATTACAAAGCTAATTGAAAAAATATTACTATGTTGGATAGTCGATCTATCGAGGAAGTTTGTAAGTTATATATTATTGTGACGCAGACGAAGTTGCGTGGGTCAGCTAGTACATACATAAGCTCACGCCCTTTTCCATGGGGGTAGGAAAAAACCACAGAGCGCCACTTTGGACAAATTAACCTGTCCTAATATTAACAGCCTCTGTGACCATTTTATCAATTATACCCAATTAATATTATTTTCCTATTATGATCTATTTTCTTAAATGGCAGTTACTACAATACAAAGTCCAATTTACGTATTTAACGCAATTCATATTATGATCTGCTAAAGTAGCCATTTTAGACGCCCTGGGGGCCAATTCTCGATTTTAGAGATGTTGTCGAACTCGACAAAAATTTCTAATGACGTCATTTTTTCGACAAATTTTAAAAGTTGCTATTCTGGGGATGTCGAATTCGACATTTGTCGAAAGCTAACGTTAGAGTTCATGTCGAGTGCTTCTGAGCAGTAGAGATGTCATGTCGATTGTAGAGATACGTCATTTCTGAGTGAATTCGTTGAGTTTTGGATTGTACACTGTGTTTTCTTTTCTTTAATTTTTAAATAAAATACGGCTTGACATCTCATACTTACTGGAAATTCGATTTATACTCTTTGATTTGTGCCCTTGCCTTGTTTGATTTTTTCCCTCCATGTTAAAATAAAACTTTTAAAATGTAAAACAGCACCCAATAATGATGTAAACACAGTACATGTAAACATAACAAAAGTTTTGAAGGAACCGCAAAAAGGCGCAAATTCTGACACTGACAGACAGTCAACTGTCAATTTGTTTTCTTTATTTCACGAAGAGCATACGAAAATCTTGAAACACACTAAACGTTTCGTTTTATACTTAAATAATTAAGTTTAGTCAGCGTTTTATAACAAAATCATTCATTAACTCATAGCTACCTAAAACAGAACGTGCGATTCTTCATAATGGTAACATTATCTTCACTCGACTCGACATTTTCGTGACATTTATTTCTATTTTGACTGAGAATACGGAATTCTGCTCAATTCGACATTTTTTGGTAGAGATAGAGATATTTTTAATAGACATAGAGATAGACTTACGATCTCGAACTCGAGATAAATGGCGAAAATCGAGAATTGGCCCCCTGGTTATACACGCACGCCGGTTACGAGTACTTCGCACCTGTCCTCCAACGCGCGATTATAATACTTTATTCTATAAATAGTTGACAAATGATTTAATATCACAACAAACATTAGTACTTTGAGTATTCGTATACTCACAATTTAATTACCAAACTTTGCGCACGCAATTCAGCTTCACACTGATTTGATCAGATTAATAATTAGACTACACAGACAGTTGACAGAACTATGACAGGTATTAATTTCAATATTATTCATAACTGAAGATAAATTCGTTCAATTAGATTACTCAAGTGTTATATTTGTGAGACAACAAGTACGACAAGGCTGTTCTCCATTGCGACATTTGAAATTAAGAAAATGAGCATAGCTAATGTAAAGGAAAACGGGCCTTGAAATACGGGTATCTTTTTATTTTTATTTCTACGATTTTAGGCGATTCGCAGTTCATATTGATCACCGTTTGTCGCTAAAACTGTAAAAGGCAAAGCTGACTGACTGAGGATCTACGCGCAGGTCAAACAGACCCGCAGGGCTATTGCGAATCTTTTACATGACAGTGGCTATCATATTGTCTATGGATTAACTGTCAAATTGGTTATGTTAAGTACAAAATGGAACCATTTGACAGTTAATTGATAGGCACTATAGGTTAGCCACTGTCATTTAAAAGATACGCAATAGCTCTGGGTCCTTATAGTCAGAAACTGAAATTTCGCACACGTAGGCGTAAGCCGCGGCCAAAAGCTATTTATAAAACTATGCAGTGTGTTAGTTTAAACGCGGGAAAATTAAAACTCGCAATGCTTACATGATACTAATCAAAATAATTATGAACAAAAAATAAACTGATATATAACAGACAGAACCATACCAAATCTTTCGGAAAAGTCACAACCTTTGCGCTTATCACAGAAAATGTGCGCGGGTCACGGGACTTTTAAGTATAATCCATTTTACCTTCATATTTAAAACTGGCGTAGGGCCATTGCGAGAAAAAAAAACGTCTAATAAAGTGAGATCTGAAGAGCGTACAGCCATGGCACAATAACGTCACAAATTAAAGATATTGTTTTTTTTACATATTTAAGGTGGAAGCTCACATCTGGCCCGCGAAATTCTAATTTTCTTACGTTTTTGGCAATTTGCAGGCCAGTGCTTGGTTGTATGTTTATGAAAATTTGATTTGCGACTGTAAGACGTATGAAGTTACCGAATTATAACCATCAAAATTATCAATACAACCCTCCAAGTTCATTTTCATGTCAAGATTGATTTTTGCATGTAAAAGTCATTCTTTAGTAATTTAGTCGTCGTTCTTTAGTAGTTAGTAATTTTGATGGTTATAATTCGGTAACTTCATACGTCTTACAGTCGCAAATCAAATTTTCATAAACATACAACCAAGCACTGGCCTGCAAATTGCCAAAAACGTAAGAAAATTAGAATTTCGCGGGCCAGATGTGAGCTTCCACCTTAAGACGAGAATCGAATATTGAATGCCTTGCCTCATTTAACCTAAAATATTGTATATATAGTGGTAGTCTATGCACCGCTGTAGCCAGGTCCACTAAACACTGACTGGACTCGTGGAATAAGTAGGTGGAATTCCAATTTTGTTGAATGTTTTCCTAGCTTCGCACTACTCCGCCTCTCTCAACTCAAATGGGCGTCGAGCTTAGCTCACACACAAACACGTCGTATATGCACATGAGACACACATACATCACTAAGAATGTTCGACAAACTACAGTTCAAGTTAGTTGGAATGTCAGTATCCACTTTGATAGGTATCGTATAAATGTTATGTAACTTAAATAACTGATGTTAGAAACTTAGCGACTGCAGCTTAATTGAATTAAGGGCGTAATACCAACGATTTGTTTAAGACGGAATCTTAAATCATAGGTAACTTTGAAGTGGCCAAAGGTTCACAGAGGTATACGCGTTTGTCATAGACGTTCTCAATGATTATATAATTATTTTTGACAGTACTTTAAAGTAAGGAACAAATATATACTCGTATTACAAGGAAGGTTGAAAGTTGCGCCAGTTACAGAAAAGTTAAAAGGGAATCGACTGCCGTTGTATGGGCATGTGATGAGGAGAGATGAATAGCGTATGACGAAAAGAGTGATGAATTTATTTATATGTAGATGGTTGGAGGGGGAGAGGAAGACCAAAGAAGAGATGATTGGAGTGTGTGAGCAATGATACGAATGAAAAAGAAATAAATAATAGCATGACGACTGACAGAGCAGAATGGACGACAAAAACGTGATCCGCCGACCCCCAATAGCATGAGATAAGGCTGTCCTTATCTCCATGCTCTTTTTTCCTGTGAAAATGATGAATGCTCCTGTTTCTTTATTTTCAGAATAATATTTTGTACGTGCAGTTTCGTGGAATTAATATTTGGTCCAATAAAATTTGGTCAAAGTTTTTGTTAAAAGACAAAATGTAGACTCACAAATTGCAATGATCTAAAATATTTTGGGGCCTTCAAAACACTTGTAGCGGGTAACGAATATACCTTTGTTTTTTAATGGGAAACGAATGTTTTCTCTTCGAAATTACAAGACGTAGCACTTAAAATATTTTTTACAAAATTCACAAACTCGCTTATTTGAAAATGTTAAAGGTCAGTAATATTTGATACGATCTTATATTTGAAATTTTGTTTCAGTTACTAAACGAAATAAAAATTAACCTTACAAGACTTGCCTTTGAAAAGAATAATATTATTTTATTAGGACCATTTTTCTTTATATAGACGAAACCTCTCGAGATTTCAAACATTAATAAAATTTTAATGTTATTGCTTTTACAAAGTATAGACTAAAAGAATAAACTCCTAATAGCTAAGACGTGGGATATTTTATTGAACTAAAATCCTATTTTACGGTAACAATAATTCTTTTAACTTGGCATGCTTATTTTGAGGCTTAAGTAACAAAAAGAGAACAGATGAATGGACGAATGGAAGTTAGAAAATGAGGTAAAGAAAAATGTTATATTATTTATAAGTAATGTTGAATCTTCTCACGTAGCTTTTTTAACTTTATATGTTTTTCGTGTTTTGTAAAACAATGGGGATGTTTACTGACTTAAAAAAATGTGATTCTAATTATTCCGTCTGTTAGAATATCGAAAAATATTGGATACGTATTTTTTGTTTTACCAAATAAAGCGCGTCAAATATTTGAGTGGGGGCTTGTGACGTCTGCGTGTGACGTGCTTGTAATGCCTAAGAATATAACGTCACACGAGTTTTCAATGCACTCTAACGTATTCATTGTTTGTTTACGTGAAAAAAAAATGAGTGGCCACCTCGAACCGTAAGATGTTGCGTTGAGAGGCCTCCCGCCTCCCACTAGGTGGACCGATGACCTGGTGAAGGTAGCGGTGACCTGCTGGATATGAGACGTACGGGACCGGTCAATGTGGCGACATTTGGGGTAGGCCTATGTCCAGCAGTATACGTTTTTTGACTGAAATTATTGTTTTAGTTTTTAAGGTTAGTTTATTATATAAACACAGAAAAACTACACATTGCGAAAAAGTAATAGCTTAAAAATGGCTCACAACACACTCGTTCCACCATATTACCTACCTCGGTATCGAGCCCACTCTAGGGAAACCAACGAATGAAAATTATCGACTATCTAGCAAAGCAATCGAAGAAATTGAAATGTGTTAATGTAAAGTGCTAGTATACACGTTTGGAATAACAGTGGAATGTAAGAAGATTTTATAAAGGCTTACCTGTAATTTGGTTCACTGACGGCCAAGTGATTATCAGTTCTATGAAATTTTCGTATTAGTTTCATAACCCTTTCTTGCAATATGAGTTTATTTACCTATATTGTCCGACTGCTGGGAACTGCCCCCTCCATAGCCAGCCATTCCTTTTTTTTCCATTCTTGTTTCCGTGCAGATGTCTCTGGCCAATTATTATTTAGTTATTCAAATACTATCCTTTTGCCAATGAAAAACTATGAAAAAAAAATGAAACCACATTTACCAAAAGCAAAACTATATAATATTACTTCACAATCTCACAGCAAAATGACCAAGTCAAATAAAAGTAGTCCAACCTAGTTAGTTTTATTCGTATCTGAATACTCGCTAAAGGAAAGGACACTAATAGAAATGACACTCAACCGAAGGCGAAACAGATTCGCCAATTAGTATCTTGTTCGATATTTTCAGTATCTTTACATACTCATTAGCAAGATTTTAATCTAGATTGTATGCGAACAAATACGGCCACATTTTGAAGCAAAAAAGATTAAAAAGACAGAATTAGCATTTATTGAAACGGATGTTTCTCTTCTCTTATTATAGAATGCTGTTGAACGAGGTTCTAGCTTTATATTCTTGCATTTGATTTTTATTACTTCTGCCTGTTAAAAGGAAATAATTATGACAGTGCTCTGGTTCGTTCTATTTTATCTTTTTTGATGATCGGTCCAATCAAAGTTAAAATCAGAAACCAATAATAAGCGTCATCAGTGGAGTGAAAGCGTTTTGATAGTTGTTTACCTATTATAGAGGTAAAGTCAGCCAACAATGTCCCCATTATTGAGACACAGGTCTCCTCTCTATGAGAGGGAATAGACTTTAATCCACCACGGCCCTGTTCGGGTTGGTAGATGTCACATGTCATCGTAAATCATGTGTCGTGAAAAGTTGGAATTACACGTAGATATCCCACTGCTACGTTACAGCTCATAAGAAATGCAGTAAAACTTACGGTACAATAATGCAGTAGGAACATGGCTTTAAGGTCCAATATCCAAAAGATAAATTAAATGTAAAAGTATGTCATCAAGAAACCAAACAAGACGTGTGATTAACATATTTTATTATATCCTTACCCACGATGTTAAGCGCAATCCAGCACCCACCGCCCTAGCAAAGAGGTACGTTACTCACGTCACAACATGTCAGGAATAAATAATGCTCGCTCTGAAATATGATAGTGGAAGACACAGTAACAATGAGCGACAGTGTAAGTCCCCGCGGCTTAATCAACGTACGCAAATGACACTGTAATGCTATGCTACCTTGGTACCGTGCTTTGTTAAAAATAATAATAGCTGAATTTGTTGGTATTTTTGGTTGGGCACTTGCGTAAACCACTTGCTTGCTTCGAATTTTGCAAGTATTTCTTTCGCGCAAATGTCCTGAAGCCAAAAGATTCAGCTTTTTTTAACGTAAAATATGGTTCAAAATTCAGCCTAGCCATGGGCCAAAAATATACTTGCACAGCTATATGTTGTAACCGACGATTTATTCAGTTTCTAGATCTGACACTGCTCAAGATTTTTCACGTACCTAATCTTCATGTTTACAACGAACGACTGCAAAAAGCTCAACCAATATTTGTGCTGACATTTGAAACCGTATCGTATTTGTCATGATTTCGTCCATCGAGATCTGTGCTGCATCTGTGTACTTCTTATGACAAAAACGCACGCAGAAGTAAATGTGTATGTTACGTCACGACGTGTTACGTCATGTTTAGCCAAGTCAGAAGTGGCATAAACCTATAGGGACTGCGGGTTGTTCTAAAGAGATATCGTGGTCTCGACACAAAGGGCTAAAAAAGAACATGGGTGTTTTTTAGTCGGTAGAAGTTTGACACTCTACTAAGCCCAGAGAGGGAGGAGTCATTTGATGCTTTCCTAACTTCCAACTCTAACACTTGGTTAAGCATTAAGCGTATGATAAAGAAATAAAGAAGGAGCGCCAACTCATTATAGACTGCCTAGCTCTCTCTCATTATAGATTATTGAACTAGCACTTACTGGAGTGCTTTGAGTGTATCTTCTGTAAGCTGAGGGATAGCTTATAAGCCTTTGGCTTGGAGTTCGGTAATGGGTACAAGTGAAATTATGTATTACCAGAATAGATAAATATATAGTATCCCATATCATAATTAACCTAGGTTATAAACTATCAGTCGAACTAAATTTCATCTAAATCCAGTTATTTGTTTTTGCATGAAAGACGAATATTAATTATTCATTATCCTCACAAACATTCGCATTTAAGTATTATAGTGGTAACATAACATAAGCTAACCCTTGTTTTGCAGTGTATATGATATTATAATGACGAGAAAACATAAAATGTTAAACGTACCTTTAATAATTTACGTACCGTGCAAAACATGAAATCCAGTCCGACAATTACACGTAGCATGTGACCTTTTTTCTGTCATAAATATTCCTCGCTGTGCCCCTGAGGGTAATATTCCGGAAAACTCAGTTTAAAACTAACGCAATAAATTAAAACGTAGGTAATACTTATTGTAGCAATTAATCAGAGTAAACAAACATTCATTACTTAAAAACTTGAGTAATCCTTTAAAGTGTGTTCTCGTATGTTGAATACAACCCTGTAATATGATACTCTCATAAGGCCATATTAATCCTGGCCTCAAGTTTGAATATAACGTGTGATTTACAACAGTATTCATCTTTGTGAATTCTTTGAGCACTCAGGCGTTGAACTTGCTTAAAAATTTGAGTGGGTATTTAGTTCAGTACACGAAAATATCGAATGCTGCATCTACGTCATCATCATGACTCATTAAGTTAAACCTCATACCATAAACTGGATCCACTCATTATCTCCTGAAGCAAAAAGTAACATAATCAGCCTATAATGTTTACACTGTCGGGACCAAGGACTCCTTTTAAAGAGAGAGTGGACCATTATTCATCACACAGATCCAGTGGGACTTAGTAGATGTCACATGTTTTCGAATATAACATTATACAATCAAGATTTACATAACATATTTCAATATTCAAACTTGATATTCGAGAAACAAATTGGGATAATTACTTGAACTGGCTGCATTATGATGCAAACAATAATAGACTTAATGTAGCGCAAATCCAGGAATCGCAAACGTTTAAGTCGATTCAAATTTCCACTTTGTATTCAATTTCTATGACGTTGACCTATGGTTTAAACTGCTCTGCAATCGTCAAACGCAACAATTATACCGCAAATCACACAAGAGACATTGAGAAAAATGTATTCCTCGAGAATTCTGATGTGTATTATTACAACATAGTGAAATGTTCAAGCAATTCAAGCTTGTATTAACATGCATTCTGTAGGCGTGTACTGACCATTAGGATTCATTGAGTACTGATGCCAGTGGTCTATACCACTGGCATCAGTACTCAATGTGACTTGGGTGTATTATAATGGAGTGACCACATAGTCTAAGTTAGCCAAGGCAACTCGTGTTTGGGTGGGAAAGTGAGGTGAAACGAATGAATTAGTTGAGGCAGTACTATCTCCATCTAGCAGCACTGAATCGCTCTTTTCCATGCCTACTATGTCGCTCAAGTCATTACAATCATTTTCTAGAGCGAAAAGAAGACCTTACTGACAAACTTCTATGCTGGCGAAATGACGGTTCTGAGTTCTGTTCAGAAATCAGTGGGAGCACACGCTTTAAGAAGCTAAAATCTTAAAATGAACAGTTAAAAATATTTCATTTGCCATTTACTGAATTTCATTTGATTTCCGTCACTATCAGACACGATTAAAACAAGCGAAAGCACGTTTTCGAATGTCAAATTGTTTGAGTGAAAGTAGTTTATTAAAGTGCTACCTTTAAACGTCAGGCGCAAAGTAAACAGTGATCGATAGATCAAACACGACCCGCCCCATAATTTATTTAAACGAAATTAGTAATTGTGGATAATTTTGTCCAAGGCCGTGTTTACAAGTCAACCGTCCTAACATTTCTGGGAATTTTAGCAAAACCTTTCTCTGATTGGTTAACGGTTATACAATCTTGTTGAAGATTAACGAAGGTTTGGTAACGGCTGCCATGGGATCTTGAGGCAATAGGCCTCGCGCGCCTGCATGAATGGCGCGCGGAGGCGCTACACCGAGGGGTCACTCCACTGCCGCGGCAAATTGCTGCGCAGCGGACAGACCTCCGATCTTATGGATTTTTGTGATCTCATGGCGACATGGAGACATGAAGACAGCGACTGTCGCAACCCCGTGTAGGGCACGCCACGATAGTGGTGGTAAGTCCCCTCTTTGAGGAGTGGGTAGAGAGGCGCCACGGCGCCCTCACCTTCCGTCTGACGCGGGTCCTCACCGGAAACCGTGTCCGGTTTCGGGAGGTAACTGCACCGAATCAGGCGGGAGGAAACGCCCGGATGCCACAATTGTGAGGATCGGCCGGAGGACACGGTGGAGCTCACCGTGGAGGTGTGCCCCGCTTGTGCGGAGCCCCGCCGTGTTCTCGTAGCGGCGATCGGCGGCGGCGACCTCTCGCGTCCGCCCCTGGTGCAAGGTCCGGAGCGAGGAGGAATGGGACGCCATCGCCTCCTTCTGCGAAGCAGTGATGCTAGCGAAGGAGGTGGCGGAACGCGAGAGGGAGAGGGCCTCTCGTCCCAGCCGCCGCGGGAGACGCTCCGGGCGTCGAGGGCCACGTGCTGGCTACCGGCCACCGTAGATGCGGGCCTGTGGACGGTGAGTGATGGGCTAGCTCGCCGTCCGTCCGCCTTATGATGATGACAGGCCGTGTCGACGGCGCGTTCGTGTTCATGGGAGGGGCTCGCAAGGGCCGCGGGATGGATGCAGGGATGCGGGTTGTTCACAAGTTACCGCGGCCTCGATATGCAGGGCTAAGAAGGAACATGGGCAGTTTTTAGTGAGTAGAAGTCTGAGACTCTGACCTTTCGCTCTGCCCCAGAGCGGTATGGGTTATTTGATGATATTAACCACGCCAAAAAAAAATGGTAACGGAATCGAAATTATCATTATCTAACAACTCTCACTGGACCTGCGTGATGGATTATGTAGTGGCCCACTCCCTCTTATATAAAGGAGTCCTGTGTCCCAACAGTAAGAACGTTATATTATGTTAATTTTTTGCTACAGAAGAGTTTATGGTCGGTGATTCATATACGTTACCCCTTGTTAAGATTGGTTGTCAGACATTCGGGCCACTGACAAAGATCTACAAGCGACAGCCAGGATCAACGGCATATCGTGCTTTCCGAGGCACAAAGGAAACCCAGTTTGTTGTGATGGTCACCCATCTACACACCGGTATATGCAAGCGTTGCTTAACGTCAAATATCGACCCTGCGTGGCTGTTATTATTTAAATTAAAATATTAAAGTAGTGTAATATTTAGCTCATCTACCCTTTTGATTGTTATTAAACGCTTCGATTGGAGCCACTTCCAATAACAGCCACAGTTATAGGTACACTTTAGTTTAACCTGCATAATAATATGATAATTCCCAAGATATTGTCTTCATACCTAATAGTGTTCATTGATGCTTGTATTTCCCACAAGATGTACCTTTATGCTAAGTTTACTCTCAGCGAAGATGACAAGAATAATTATTCTGCACTAGTATAGAGGTTGATTGTAGGCAATTAATTCAGCAACTTGTTAAATCCTTTGAACTTTTAGTGGTTGCTTGCAACCTATTTTGTAAAGAAATTGTTGCTGTATCTAGATCAATATGTTTAAAATATTAGGATGCAATAAAAAGTGAAGGAAAGGTGAGGAAACTGACAAAAAATTGAAGATTTGTGACATCTACCAATCCGTACTAGGCTCGCGTGGTACGTTATAGCCCAATCCCTCTCAAAGAGAGGAGACTTGAGTCCCATCGGTGGGAACATTAATAAGCTGATGATGATGATGAGACACAAATTAGTTCATTTTTATTTGTACAGATTTTCTTTACTAGCTACCACGCCAGAATTCAGAGACCTCATAAATGCTCATTCATAATTTTGTAGCTTTGAAAACGTGTAACATTTGCGTCTCAAAGACCGGTTACGTTACTTTGATAAACCGCGAATGTAAACATTAAAGGTCATTTTCACTGAGAATTTCCCCGAATCCAATTAGGTTTGTGTACACTTACTGCTTCTCGATTCCCAGGAATTCGTAGATTTCATTTGTTTTAACTCCAAACATTCGGTGTTGACAAAAGTGTTCAATGATGGCTTCGTTAATTTCTGCTGTGTTATTTGTTTTGTTCATTAGCGGAATCGGATAATGAAAATGCGACGTTTACTGTTTAGTAGTTTTCATAGTTTACAAACAGGTGTAACGGAAATCCAGTTACTAACATTTTATAAAAACGTTCTTGTAATTTATTCCATTTATTTATCTTTATTTTTTTTGTCATTTATGTGTTCATTACGTAGCGAGTTACTTGCGTGCTTCGGAAAGCAAAATATGCCTTTGGTCCCGGCTGTCGTTTGTAGATGGTTGAACCATACATATAGTCAGTGGCCCCAGACATTTTCTAGAGCGAAAAACAGACCTCAACACAGGGGTGTTAAGACGGGCTGCGGGATGTTGTAAGAGATACCGCGGCCTTGATGGGCTGCAGGATGTTATAAGAAATACCGCGGCCTTGACATATAGGGCTAAGAAGGAACATGGGTGGTTTTTAGTCAGTAGAAGTCAGACACTCCCTTTTGCTCTGCCCAAGAGCGGGAGGGGTCAGTTGATGATTTTCAACGCCGCAAAAAAAAAAAGTGTGTTAGGACAATTGATCTTAAGTTTGCAATACCTAATTGTATTGAGTATCAAATAACAGATTAACTTCGTGTAAAATATTGGTTTTCAGCTACATCCGGTGAGACTGGAAACCGACATGATATATTTTTAACTAGCTTGTGCCAGCGGTTTCGCCCGCGTGGAGTTCGATAATTGTCCCAAGGAGCATACTACCGGGATTAGAAGTATCCTATTTATTAACTCAGGTTATTAACTATCTGTGTTCTAAATTTCATACACATCCGTTCAGTAGTTTCTGCGTAAAAGAGTAACAAACATGCGCCCATCCATCCATCCATCCATCCTCACAAATATTCGCATTTTATTATTAGTAGGATAACAAACTGATTTCAAAAATGTGAAACCCATTTTCTTATCGTCATGTTCTTTTCTTCAAAGCGTGGCCTCATATCTTTTATTTTAACCAAATGTATAAAAATCTTTTTGTAAACAGTGCTAGGAATAGGTTCTCTAACAATAGGGGTCAAGCTCCAAGGGTCGGATTCAAATCCGCTGCCCTACCCAAGCCTGTGGGCTATTTTCCTTTCATTAATATTAATTTGGTTAACACAACGCTTTTCTTTGATAACGCATTTTATAACAAAGTGAAGTATACATAAGTTACATATTTGAATGTAGAATTGTTAAGTAAGAAGAGTTGCGGACTGTCTCGCTGGTCTTCTAGTCGTAATGCGTGACGACTGAGCACGAGGATTTGATTCCCAGTTCAGGCAAAGTGTTATTTAGTTTCCCTTCAGTAATTTCTTAGTAGCATCCACGAGGTCTGAATTTTTTAATTTTTTTTTTAATTGATGGTGAAGAATAGGCTCGACTCTTTTACATGGGACTTAGACATATCTGGCGAACTGTAGGTGCATTATTAGGCACGCCTCTACCCAACCCTTCGGGGAGTACAGGCGTGATATTGTGTTAGTTAGGAGTGGAATTTAATAGTTGTCAGCTTTACCATTTCTTTAACTAAATGTCTCACTTGCACTTACGATTTCTTACAAATACAAAATAAAACCAAGGCAAAATCACCGCAAAAAAAAGATTTCGTGATGATAAAAAGATACATAATGGTCAACAAAATAATCTGCTCCCTAAGTGAAACTCTTTCCAAAAACTCTGTTTAAAATTCTCCATAGATCTTTTAATGTAAATAAGACAAAATCTAATATTCGATGGGTGTACTTGTCTAACAAATTCGCTTCAGGTTATCTTTAAAAGATAATTTTAATTCTAAATTATCATAAAGAAGCAGATTATGGTAATGAAAATCGGATACAATTATGTAATCATACTTTTATTTGTAAGCAACGTTATTTTGTCAAACAATCTAACTTTAAATTATTCTGTAAGAAGGCTGTTTTAATGAGGCTACGGTACAGGTAAGGCCAGTTTGATTCAAAATTCTGTCCAATGGTCCCGAAAGAGGATCATTTACATTTCTTGCGGGTGAACTGGCATTGAGTGAATTTTCTAAGGGTTTCGCCTCGGACTGAGGGTTCGGGAGAGTATGTTTTAGCCACCTGAACTTTTTACTTTTTGGAAATATAATATGCAGCTATATTTTACTCTTGGAGAATTTTATAAGGTCATTTGCTGAAACCACACTCACTCAAATGGTTAACTTTAAACTGCAGTTGGGGAGCGTTAGGAAATCTGGTCTATTCCTTTGAATTTTATTCTGCTAGATCTATTTTAATATTCATATTAATTTGGTCCTTTAGTTGATAGCATTGCTAAATGAATAAATATAAAAAAGATAAAATAAGTGTTTTCTTTAAAATAGTCGTCTCATGGTGTAGGTATATTTCTTCGAAAGTTTTCACGTTATATGACTATCAGCATATTAAATGAGAATTCTAAATCGTAAGCTAAGTCACAGCAGATATTCATTGTATATTTTGCCAGTCGTGACTAAGAAACGGTTATCTCTATCAATAAATCAACAAGTATGTAACGCTAAATTTTAACCCAGACAGAGGTATACAGTTGGTTTAATCAAGTACATCTGACATAAGCTGACAGATTCAATTGTTACATACCGACTTTCGAGATCTCTGCTATTCATCACAGGTAGTTAGTGAGTACTGTAAGCCTGACCACCAGTCTTAACAATGGGTTTCGTATTACGCAGTATAAACTGGGTTACGTAGGTGAGATCGGCAGTCGCTCTATGTAAAATACTGATTTATAGCTGCATACGGTTAGACTGGAGGCCAGATGACGATGTACGTGGGTTCTTGCCAACCGAAAATCGGGAAAAATCCTTTAAAAAAACATAACGTGACAATAATAGTATTAAAAATTAAGCAATAGGATCTATATATTTTTTTTTTAAACAATGTAGAAAGCAAAGGTCATCTGGCCAGTCCATCGGGAGTAGAACGTTATTAACTTTCTGTTTTCTCAATTGGCTTTTGTTATTTACCTTATAAAATGAATAAGCTACTATTACATGTTCTGCTACTATTGTCCCTGACCAATGCTGTAATATTTTTTTCGGTATAAAACTAGAGCTTTGTAATAACAATATACACACATCAAAAGTGTCTAGGGATCAACATATATTTTTGCAATAACTTTTTTCCTGATTGATATTAATTAAAATTTTCTTTAAGGATTCATCAAATAAAGTGGTTTCGTTTGTCACAGTAACGATAAACCAAGTCACCTTTGCATTAATAAAGAAATTTGCCATTTTCCTAATAAAGGGATTTTTGACATTTGAACCACTAACATTAAAGTTCGAAAAAAAGACTGAAATAACAGTTTTCTTTAAAATTTTATTGGGTAACTTAAACAATTAATAATCCGTGTTTCTACCGCGAACACTAACAACACAAGAACATCGGTTTGGCATACTCAAAATGAGTTCATCCAAATCACGCTGTGGAATGGCCGCCCATGTTCGTTGCAACAACAAAAAAAGGTCTTCTTGCGACTGGATACCCTCCATATTCGGCAGAGCTCTTCTCTGTAGCATATCCCATGCATGCTCAATCGGGTTCAAGTCTGGCGACTGAGCAGGCCAGGGCAGGACATTGATGTTAGCTGCGGCGAGAGTCTGTCTTACAACTCTTGCGGTGTGCGGTCGTGCATTATCATGCATTAACTGAAATAAGGGACCGATTTGCACTTGTAGAGGAACGATGACGTCTGATACAATCGTCTCAGCATAAATTTGAGCGTTGAGGTTGCCTCTGATCCAAATCAACTCAGTTCTTCCGCCGATCCAAATACCCGCCCATACCATGATGGTTCCACCACTATAAGGATGGACTTCCTGGCAGGATTTTAATCGCTGTTGGCGTCCAGGGGTTCTCCAGTGTCGTATACGTCTTGTATCCGGTCTCATACCAAAACGAGACTCATCAGAAAAGCACACGAAACGCCATTGTTCTTCTGCCCAATTTCTGTGTTCAAGAGCCCATTGATATCGAATCCTACGATTGTGCATTGCTATAGGTGGTACCCGTAGCGGTCTTCGGGAATGAAGGTTCACTTCATGCAAGCGGTTTCTGACTGTTTGGTCGCTAATTAAGTTCCCTGAAGAGTGATGAAGCCTCACGGCTAACATCATGGCGGTTATTGTTGGAGCTCTTCGAGTTAAGATTTGAATGTATCGGTCTTGTCTCCGTGTGGTGCAGCGATACCGTCCTCCATGGCGCTCAGCCACGGTACCAGTGCTTCGGTAACGTGTCCAAAGTCGACTGATAACACTCTGACTTGTATTCAGAGCTAAAGCCACAGTACGTTGCCGGGAACCAGCTTCTATCATTTCCACGGCTCTGAGCATTTCTTCCCTGCTTAAATGTCGTCGCCGCTCCATAATAACGTTGGTTTTAATCAGTAGTAGGGAAACAGTAGCACTAATAATGTCTTCAATGCGTTGTATGTTTTTATAGGGAAAATATTGACAGCTGATTTTCATCTTTTACTCGAATTTGATTCACAGTTCCTGATTCAAATTATGAAATGCACCAAAAAGGATCCATATAAATTTATAAAATCATAAATTTATTAAAAAGCCACATCTCAATCTCAAGAAATCCGCATAAAAATGCTTGATCCCTAGACACTTTTGATGTGTGTATTTTGAGTTGCGAAGTAAACGAAAATAGGAAAACTTATGAGTATTGCTAAAGATACTATTGATATATAGGATATGCAATATTATTATTGTTATGGATTAGACTTGCGTGCAGGCTAACGGCCATACCTTAGGTTACAGGGTAGTGAATTTAAAAGAGTGAATTTTAATTTTAATCGTCAAAGTTTTGATTGAGAGATCAAAACCTTTCTTAGTAAAAGAGAGATGCTTAACAATAACTAAGCATTACTTACAAAAAGGTCACAGAACTAACATAAAAGTACCAAGCTTCCATGACTGTAGCAGAGACAATGGCACAGCAAACTCAATCGGGATCAAAATACACAATGATGATACCGAAAGACTACACCTGTAAGATAACATGTTAGTTATATACTAGTAGATTAAGAAACGGTAGTGAATTTGCTAGAATTAAAGATAGAAATAAATGGGTTTACATGTCTCTTTTTTTGTGGGCTGGGAAATCATCAAATAACTCCTCCCGCTCTTGAACAGTGCGGAAGGGAGTGTCAGACTTCTACTGACTAAAAACACCCATGTTCCTTCTTAGCCCTTTGTGCCGCGGTATCTTTTTCGAACAACCCGCAGCCCCGACGGGCGTCGGCCATTGCGGGCCCCTTCTATGTTGCTGACGTCTCTTTAAGGCGCGCGTGGAACACGAACGCGCCGTCGACACGGCCTGTTGTCGTCATAAGACGGACGGACGGCGACCTAGCCAATTACTCCCCGTCCACAGGCCCACGTCTACTGTGGCCGGAAGCCGTCACGTGGCACCCGACGCCCGGAGCGTCTCCCGCCTATGGGTATATATGTCTGCCTAACAAATTGAGAAAGAAAGGCCTAAAATAAAACAATCTGACCAATATTTTACCCCAAAAGAACGTTGAGAAACTGACAAGAGACGGATTACCAGGCTAACATAACTATAACAAAGAAAACAGCAAACTCGATGACCAACAAAGATTCAATCATACATTCCACTCCCATTAGGGGAATGGCGTTAGGGACGTACGACAAATCCGTGACCAAAATACACAATGATGGGACCGCTAAGCGACTAAGCACACATAGAATCGTGATCCTGCTTTGTGTTCTAAATTGCCGCCTTATAATAAATGTAGTTTTGGCCCAGCAGTTACAAAGGTGATAGGGATGGACAAAAATACTTACAATGGTAATTTTATCGGTGGCCTTTTAAATAAAAGTCGATTATAGAAATAGTTTAAATGCAATACGTGAGATTCGACGGTTTTTGTGAAACTTGTTTTTTTGTACAGTAAAAATCTATATGGAGAAAATTATCATCATTTTTATAGACGTAAATTGTGTTGAGGAAGTGATGGGACCTTGTATTGGGAAATACATTTGTGTCGTCGAAATCACGCTAAGAGTACAATTCAATCAGTGCGCTTGGTTTCGAATCAACTAAGTATCATGTCATGTTATGTAATTTGTTATGGAACCTTGCTTACATTTCTACGACACATTCCTTGAATTATCGAAAAATCGAAAGTGTCCAATTAACACCTAACTGCCATGAAATATCGATTTACGCCGAGCGAGTTTGGCCCATCACTAAAATTTGATACAACATAACCTACGTAGTGTTTAGCTAATGTCGCTGTCATGGTGGATCCGAGGACAAATGGCCAACATTTTTTATTACATCCATTAGGGGAAAACGGCAGATTGATATTGATATAATTTTAATATTAATTTTGTGATCGAAATGAAAGAGCGAACGTGTCAAAGTAATTTAATTACTGATATTGGTTTGTTTAAAAAACACGTGTTTCCTTCAAACGAACAATGCTAAGGCATGTTCCATAGTTATCTGCCTGGCCTTTTCCCAACTATGTTGGGGTCGGCTTACAGTCTCACCAGATGGAGCTGAATATCAGTATTTTACATGGAGCGACTGCCTATCTGACCTCCACAACCTGGTTAGTACTGGGTAAATGATACCCTTGATAAGTCTGGTTGTCAGACTTTCGAGTCACTGAGTACCGACGAGTGTTACGACTAATCTAGGCAAGAGCGATTTTTTTTTTTGGGGGTTGGAAATCATCAATTAATGACTCCCCTCCCGCTCTTGGGCAGTGCGAAAGGGAGTGTCAGACTTCTACTGACTAGAAACCACCGATGTTCCTTCTTAGCCCTATATGTCAAGGCCGCGGTATCTCTTACAACATCCTGCAGCCCCGACGGGCGTCGGCCCTTGCATGTTGCTGACATCTCTTTGAGGCGCGCGTGGAACACGAACGCGTCGTCGACACGGCCTGTCGACGTCATAAGACGGACAGCGGCGAGCTAGCCCATCACTCACCATCCACAGGCCCGCGTCTACGGTAGCCTGAAGCTAGCGCGACTTAACCTGAAGATGGAACCGAATGGCTGTTATTGTCAAGCCATGATCCCGTATGCGCATACGAGCATGAGTCGTGTTTCATAGTATAGGTAAAACTTACGAGTAGAACTGACTTTTTCGTTTTGCAAATAGCTAGCAATACGTTTAGAGTTTGATGACGCGTAATCGATGCGTATCGGCTTTGATACATTGTGCTAATATTGCAAAACTATGACGCATTGTTGCGATGTTATAGTTGTGTATACGTTACATGTCCACATTCTCCACTAAAGGTAAAGATTTGGTGGCCCTGGAAAACTCACTAACATAAATATTTGCTAATACGCAAAAAAACGTTAAAAAGCGTGTTTTATATTAAATTCGGCCGTGATCCTATTCATTTTACTTTATCTCACCTTTTCTGACACGAAATTCTAAACAATATTTTTTCTCTTATTCGCAGCGAGATTTTTTAATCATTGGTGTCATTATATCTTAACTTTTCTACTTCGGCAAGTATTTTCTCAGGTCAACGATTTCGAGAAAAACCGTCTGCTTTTTTCTGTTTGCTATCCATATTTGAAATGAGAAATGATTTTAAATTGTAAAGATGTTCGTGTCGGCTACTCTTACAATGTTTTAAGTAAAATAAACATATAAAAATGTAGTATATTATTATTATTATTTTATCATATTAATTTCAGCTGCATCTGGTGAGACTGGATGCTGACCCAAGCACAGTTGTGGAAAGGTTGGGCTTATGATAATGATTTGGCACGTTGTCATCATTTTGAGCAAGTTATTTGCACGAGTTGTTGGTAAATAACATGATTATTAAATTTTCATTGGGTTTTTCATCAGACATTTGTCAGTAGTAGTCACAGAGTCTGGGTATCCTCGAGCATGATAGGCTAATTTAAAACGTTTTCTTATTTCTGTACGTTCCGAGAGTTCAAAGTTCAAAGTTCGCGAATAAAACTACCACCTGTCCATTTGTGTAAAAAAAAACTCTATTTTCAGTGTTCGTTCCTCATGGTAATTGGGATTAAAACGGAGCATTCATAATTGGCTGTTGATAGAACATCCCGTGAGATATGTTCGGACTACGTGAGCTCAATTTTTTTAATATTCTAGAGCTACTGTTACGTATTTTAGGATTTAATATAAAAAATCTAGAATATCTACCAAAACTATCTTAACTTAAAATAATGCTGTTGGGATATAAATAAAATAAATAACACAGGGGAATTGTTGGTATTTATTTGTGAAAGTATTGTATGGATTTGTAGAGAAAAACAAGAGCAGAACGCATTAGGACAGCTGGACTAGAGTTGTCATGCAGTGGGAGAAATTGGCCCCAGTAAACCGGCACAGAGAGAAGAGATGAAGGCTTTGGAGAGGCCTTTGCCCAGCCGTGGGACAATATAAGCTAAGATTGATTAAGATTGAAATACTGGTATTTAGCTGCATCCAGTTAGACAGGTAGCCACCTCAATGCAGTTGGGAAAAGGTTAGACAGAGGAGAATATGATTCCAATGAAAGGTCTGTCAAAAATACAGTAATCATTATTTATGTTATTTTATTGTTGTGTTTGAAAGTTATAAAGTTACTACAAATAAATTAAAACTGTCCAACTGTAAACATAACAACTCCTGTAATATAAAACTTTGTAATATAATTATTATATTACAAAGTTTCATATCTCATTTGTTGAGATTCCATTGTGATCGTATTTTGAGCATTCAATCGTCGTCCCGTTTTTCACAGCGTACACTGCTGTTCTGATTTCCTTTTCACAGATGTATTTCGGTAAATTGTAACTCAGAAATATACGTTTCCTATTTTTATAACATTATTGCTGTTTTGTAGAGGGTTTTCCAGTATGCGTTTATGGTATTAGCGATTTATTGGGGGATGTGTGTCAAATGTTTTATTGAAACGTATTTTGTTAACCGACTTCCCAAAAGGAGGAGGTTCTCAATTCGATTGATGTTTTTATTGTATGTACACCGATTACGTTGAGATTTATGATCCGATTTACGTGATTCTTTTTTAGTTTGATGCGAAATAGTTGCCATTTGGTGCCGTAAAAATTTTACATAGTTTGGCCCAGTACTTTTCATTTTATTACTTTTTTTTTAAATGTATAATTATTTTTCGCTTATAATGTGTTCGCGAATAACTTCGTCGTTTATGAACCAATTTTGATGATTATTTTTTTATTGGATAGGAGATATATTTAACAATTTACTATCATTCATAGTGTTTCATTACATAACATCACGATTGTAATCCCCGAATGATTAAGCAGAGGTGTGCCTAGATAGTAGACCCACATTTCACCAATTATATTTAACTCCCATGTAATAGGGGGCAAGCCTATTGCCATCAACCAGGCACAAATGCAGACTCCGTGGCTGCTCCTGAGAAATTCCTGATGGAAAAACCCAAAAACACTTTGCCTGGCCCGGGAACCGAACCCTCATGCTAACCTCATGCTCAGCAGTCTCTCATGCGAACACAGGAACAACAAGAGGCAGTCGTTAATTGGAAGGGGCCCGCAAGGGCCGACGCCCGTCGGGGCTGCGGCATGTTGTAAGAGATACCGCGGCCTTGACATATAGGGCTAAGAAGGAACATGGGTGGTTTTTAGTCAGTAGAAGTCTGACACTCCCTTTCGCTCTGCCCAAGAGCGGGAGGGGTTATTTGATGATTTACCACCCCCCAAAAAAAGGCAGTCGTTAATATTATTATAATCATTCATTTTATTTGGTTTGGCTTAAAACACATGAATACTGACTTTAAAAACGTTACTAAAGTTTGATTGATTACTGTATTCTTCGAAATTAAATATGTTAAACAATTCAGCTTAAATTGCTTTATCCTAAATTTAATTCACTACATATACTTTGCTTACCGTCTATCAATTTACATAATCTATGACATTTAAATTGATGGCGTAAACATAATCATTATTCTATAGCAACTGGACTCGCACTCAATTATTAACTTGAAAATCGACTTTCGAGTTAATAATTGAGTGAGAGTCCATCTCGTCAATCGTGTGAAATGCCAAAAGCTTAAGCAATTAAATATTGACACTGTAATTAAATTATATTTTGACACTGAAGCATGAATATTGAATTAGAGGAGGCAGATTTCAGTCTTAAAACATATCATAACTTCACGCCCCGAAGGAGTAGGCAAAGGAGTACCTAATATTTACTGCTTCTGAGAAATTTCTGACGGAAAACCCAATAACACTTGGCCCGCCTTGGGAAGCGTTTGACTAACAACCACTAGAGCGAGGCAGTCATAGTAATCGAGACATTTCATTCTTATGTATACTAAAATCTTGTTGCAAACTTACCGTTTACGAACAGAGGTTTTTTGTGTGTTATTAAAGCTAGTTTTTCAATAGCGATACCAATGTACACGTTAAACAAACTATTGTTTAACAATCCTTCAAAGCGATTTATTTTTAAATTTAAATTTCACGTTCCCTGAAACAAAAAAATAAATAAAACACAAACTTAACATCCCACGCAGTATTAGTTTGCTTACAAAATCCCCTTTCACAGTTTTTACAGCATAATTGCATTCAGCCATTGAATGTCATTCGTGTTTCTCAATAATATTTTTGCTGTTACAAAACAAATATATATTCTAGAATAAGCATAACAAGAATGAAAATACAATACTGAATATTGAAATTTTAATATTGTGAGTGGTTTTCTTTGTAATCCGAGCACAAGGTTGAACGCGATTTTCATACATTCTGGTTAGATGAGAGTTTTAGAAAACCCACAGGCATGTCCAGTATGTTTTCTAAAATTCTTCAGTAACGTATTCATATTATAAACCACCTTTATAACTTTTATCCTCACTAAGACCTTCCCCCTTTTTCGAAGTGTGGATTGATCCACAATTCAAAAAACACACAACAAACACAAACACGATTTACTCTATTAAAATATGTAGCTATCAGACAAGTTTATCCAAAGAGTAAAAAAACCTAACAAACTCCTAAGTTTTCCAATGATGGACCTTTAGGTTATTTTAATTTATCAATGTACGTATTATTGTTACGAAATAAGTAGAGAAATAAAACTGAAACCAAGTAATAATCAGTATATATAAAAATCAATGCCACTTTTCGTTATAATTTTATAACTCAAGAACCGGCTCACCTATCCAAACCATTTGGTTTCAGGCTTTGTTTGGACTATTTAGTAGATGGTTTATGTGAAGTTTACACAAAATCGAGCGAGCAGTACATTATTTATCACATTTTTGTAACAAATAAATTCAATAAATGGCGGATCATTTTGTTGATGGGGATTTTGCTGTCTTGGACCCGGTAGGTGCGCTGCTGGGTAGTACGACGTCTGCCAGGTCCACTAGTTTGTTATAAAAGTTTTGACCGGTGAAAGTAGTTTTGACTGATTAACAGTTTTACTGTGACATATGTATATCAGTGCTCGTGACTGTACCCCATGGACGACCTCATTGGAGAAAACTTTTATTATGCTCAAGTAGAATGTGGAAAAAAATAACATCCCCCTTTTTTGTTTTCAGATAATGAGGTGCGCTACCAACACACCAAGTAAGTATAAATATTATAAGCATGCAAACAAGGGTTGATCTCCAACGGAAAATATGATAATTTGTTGGTGAGTGGGTCAAAAGAAAATGGCGAAGTGCAGGTAAATGATCTTCGTGGGAAAGGTGACATTGACAACGAATTTTGGGTGAAAGTAACGCGAGCACAAGAGACCTCGGTTACTGCTGAAAAATTGACTTTTATAGAGTACAGGCGAAGATATATTACGAGTACGACACATTTCTAGATTAGTTTCTTCTAGAGTGAAAAACTTTACCCTTGGTTCTTTGCGTGATAATACCAGTGTGTCGAGCTTCAACATCATAGTGGGTATTGCATAAAAGTCAATTGGAAATTTAAAACTGAAACCAATATAGTTTGTGAATGTTTGTGCACGAAGCAATAAATGAAGACGCATAAATTGAGGTAGTATTCAACTACCCATCGGGGCTGCGGGTTGTTCGAAAGAGATACTGCGGCCTCGGCACAAGAGCTAAGAAGGAACATGGGTGGTTTTTAGTCAGTAAAAGTCGGACACTCCCTTCCGCTCTACCCAAGAGCGGGATATTTAATGATTTCCCACCCCCCCAAAAAAAATGTAGATTTCAACTTACGAAAATACTTATTGAACGTGGAAACAAACGTGGATATATCGCATTTCATATCCCGCAGCTGTTGACCCTAGCCGACCGTCAACAAATAAAACTTCCAATTAATAGCTACGACATCTCCCCAAATACGAGCTAAAACATTATTTACTCGTAGAAGTAATAACAGTTTGAAACTAATATTGAGTGAGCCTGATTTCTGGTAGTTCGGCCGTCCGGTCCTGGGGCTGTTCGAACTTCGATATAATATTTGACCACGGAATAAAGAACAGGTCAGAAGGCGTAAGAGCGCACAGAACTTTTCTATTTGATCAGTTTAATTCCTAAATGCTTTATTTAAAAGAGTTTCCATGGTTCTTAATTATGAGTTACATTGTAGCCGGAAAGAAATAAACCTTTTTACCCTTAATTGTTACGTATGTAACTGAGGCAACTGAAGCTCTTTGCGAATTACCAAATGCAAATTATCGACCAAGGAGGCAGTTTGAGGAGGCAGGTCCTCACCGGACACGGTTGTTTCGGGAGGTACCTGCACCGAATCAGGCGGGAGGAAACGCCCGGATGCCACCATTGCGAGGATCGGCCGGAGGACACGGTGGAGCACACAGTGGAGGTGTGCCCCGCTTGGGCGGAGCCCCGCCGTGTTCTCGTAGCGGCGATCGGCGGCGGCGACCTCTCGCGCCCGGCCCTGGTGCAAGCCATGGTCCGGGGCGAGGAGGAATGGGACGCCGTCGCCTCCTTCTGCGAAGCAGTGATGCTGGCGAAGGAGGTGGCGGAACGCGAGAGGGAGAGAACCTCTCGTCCCAGCCGCCGCGGGAGGCGCTCCGGGCGTCGGGGGTCCCGCGATGACCTCCGGCCACCGTAGACGCGGGCCTGTGGACGGTGAGTGATGGGCTAACTCGCCGTCCGTCCGTCTCACGACGAAAACAGGCCGTGTCGACGGCGCGTTCGTGTTCCACGCGCGCCTCAAAGAGATGTCAGCAACATGGGAGGGGCCCGAAAGGGCCGACGCCTGTCGGGGCCGCGGGTAGTCCAACGGTTATCGCGGCCTCGACATAGAGGGCGAAGAAGGAACATGGGTGGTTTTTAGTCAGTAGAAGTCTGACACTCCCTTTCGCTCTGCCCAAGAGCGGGAGGGGTTATTCGATGATTTTACACCCACCAAAAAAAAAAAAAAAAAAAAAAAAAAAAGGAGGCAGTTTGGATACTTACTTCAATACTTTTAAAACATATGTTTGGTTTTCGAACCACTGACCGCGGCATGGAATTACGATTGGCCTTCTGATTTTTTCTGTATTCCGAGCTATGGTTGCGTACGATAGAATGAAGGGAGAGGTGTCCGGTCAGCATTAATATTTTGTGGTGTTACCGCGTCGCAGATATGAACTGACGGAGCCACCGTGTGCCTCCATATTTAATGTTTTAAGTGCTTTTTCGTGTTGCCAGGTACATAAGCATTCCATACTATGCTCTATATCTGGGCCGAATTTCATCCATATCCGTCAAGCCGTTCTGGTGTAATTGAGTATTCAAACATTCGCAGTATCGATCTACTACTCTTCTTGATATTAGGGTTTCTAGTTCTAGCAGTCTGCTTGCAGATTAGGTTGAATACTAACAATAGAAATGCACGCAGTATTTCTTTTGATTTACTTTATTTACTTAACTGCCACAATTGTGTTTAGAGACTTAAAGGCAGACAACACTGTAATAGTTCCTACCCATTCCATTGTTAACGGTGAATACTCCTTCAATTATGGAATGTGAGGGGCTTAAGGCAACATTACAGCTCCAGACAACAAAAGCTACTGATAGGATATATGATCTTAATTGTGAAGACTTCAGGAGAATCTAGCATTTAGTAACGAATTGAATTTTTTGGTTCAAAATGATTTAAAAGCTTTTTAGGTATTACGTTTGATAATGTCAAAAAAATATAAATTGTTTGTATGATACCAAAACCTTTTTAATAAAGATGTGTGTGTTTCATAGTGACTTATATAAATTGTCGTTTTAAATGCCAGTTCTCCGGTTCTGTAATTGAATACCTGTCCTCACTCGCTCATTGCTTAGTATGCCACCTAATATTCACCGCCAGGGGTGCCTTTTCATGGCTAGTTGCTTCTCGGCTGGTGAATTGGCATGGCCAATATGACATCAATCCACTTACGCTCGAATGGCTACCATTTCAGCATAGGCAAAGAAAGCTCCTGCTCTTCTACTAAATATAAACAAAAGTCATCGTCACCCTATTTACAATGCGTAGACGTCACCAGGCAGTCTGAAGATTCGCATCAACTTTCTTGATTCGACTAATCGACAACATTAGGGTTAGTGTACCTCAAAATAAGGTGCAGCTCCTCAGACATCACTATGCACATCCAGCTCACTATGTTTAGCCTGCAGAAATGCTCCCAGTTCACAAATCGTCTTGACCTACCTGGAAGACTCTAATCCGACCCCGAGGCCAGATGGGCCGCTGGATGTACCAAGTTGGTTCGTTGGCGGTGTGACCAATGAAGCAGATTGCGATTTTTTTTTTCTTTTTAATGGGACATGCCCGCCTCACTATTCCCAAACCACTGTAACTTCTGTAAGCCAGATTCAACAGTGGCGACCACAAGAAAAGCGCCGAGACAATGAAGCTCGACGAAGTCCCAGAGAAATGATTTGACTGTCTTGGATCCCGCAACGAAATTAATCAGAAAAGAATAGCGAAGGAGTAGGAAAAACAGAAATTTCCACTTCCCTCCATATCAGCAGGAGACAGAAAAGAACAAGGTCAATAGGCACACAGGGACGTATACAACTGGGATAAGCCCAGTTGCCTAGCACCACGGATATTGTTGCAGATTGCGACTATGAATTCTCACCAACGCCGCGCTGTCAATGTGTCAGTTCTAGTTGAAACAAATTTAATTCAGACACGAACAAGAAGATTTAATACCCAACATACGTTAATACCTGAATATTAAATTCCTTGCTCTTTGTAGTTTTTCCATATAAACCTAGGATCATATTTAAATTTCTCTCATAATCTTCTTACACCATTAAAATAGTTTCCTATATTAAAATTCCCGGTAGCGATACATGATGAAAAATGTTTGCAAGTTTTTGTTGTAAACTTGAAAATGACGGTAAAGAGCTATTAATTTATGAAGTTACCTGAACCGGTCAGGAGAGGAAATTAAAAAATGTTTGCCTTGTAAAATGTCAACCATCTTGAAGTAGCGATGATATTTTCAGCTTGAGTATTTTAAATCCGGTTATTTAAACCATGTAGTTTTGCTTACTAAATATCTTATCTTGTTCCCAAGTTAACGTTTCTATGCAAACACCTTATGTAGGTAACTGTTTGGTTACCTATATAAGGCGCGCGCGTCGCAAGTACATGTCAGCAACAAGGACGGGGCCCGCAAGGGCCAACGCCCGTCGGGCTGCGGGTTTTTTAAAAAGAGATACCGCGGTCTCGGCACAAGGGCTAAGAAGGAATATGGGTGGTTTTTAGTCGGTAAAAGTCTGACACTCCCTTCCGCTCTGACCAAGAGCGGGAAAGGTTATTTGATGATTTTCCACCCCCAAAAAAAGGGTTTCTTACCATTGAGAGATTTCCCATGTTATTTTAGCATCATTATACTTCTTATAGATTTTCCTCATTTCTTTGTTTATTTCAAATTAATGAATTTTAGGCTCAGTAGTTTCGGAGATATGAGCCCCCCATATCTCCGAAACTACTGAGCCTAAAATCGGATAGAAAGACAGACTCACGAGTGATCCCCTAAAAAACTTTTACATATAAACTACTGAATTTCGACAGAACATTTGGTGAATTAATTGTTGCATTTTAATACTATTAAGGCGTCCTCCATGGAAGGCGTTGTGATACCAGTTACCCAGTATTTTAAACAATAATAAAAAAAGACACATTGAAATAAAATTTCAATAAAATAAATAACATTACTTACAAACGAACGAACAAATTGTGAGAAAAGGCAAAAGGCAGTATTTATGATATTCAAAGTAAAACACAGAAAATGTAGATAAAACGTAATAATGCTGTGAACCTCAATTGGATTGTATTGAGTCGTCTTCTGCGAAGGCTTATTGCATTTTCGCGTGCATCTATAGTAATGTCTCATTTCACAAACAACGATGGGAATGAGTTCTTGTTATACAACCTTTGTTTCTGATCCGCTTAGGGCTTATTGAACCTATGTACTCATAATTATGAAACTTAACTTGTTTTTCAATACTTTGCAAATACAAGTGCATCTATAGTAATATTTCATTTTACTAACAACGATGGGAATGAACTCTTGTTATACCTACAACCTTTGTTTTTTCTTAACTTCAGGAATTATTGTTACCTACGGATAATTTAGAAACTAAGCTTGTTTTTCAATACTCGTACAGTATTGCTGTTTCATTATTATTCGTTCTTGTTTTTTGCTGCAATGATGGAGTGACGGATTTGAAATCTTATAGCAGTTGTTGTGTTTGTTTTAAAGCAAACTTACAATTAAATAATATATGTGAATTTATATAATATTATTATAGTCATTCGTAATATCGAGTATACATACAATAAACTGCTCAATTAGAACAGATAAAGTGCGAGTCACTAGAGATAAAATGGCGAGGACGTTTGAGTAAACAGCGATATTCTCTGTGGGACTGTTAGCTCGCCGTCTCACGCGATGATACCGTGTTACTGGTCAGTAAATTGATTCTATTTATAAAACTGGGTGAGTAAAACCTATTTTTTTCAAACTAACCTGTTTTATACCGATTTTGTGAAAGGGTTCGCCCTTGACAATTTAGGGAATTTATTTATTCAGCCAATTGACTGAAACTAAATATTTGCGTGGGCATAGTCTGATACTTACCAAAAAAGAATATTTCTTTGCTTGACATGACACGGACGTCATAAAGTGATGCATCTTTAGTGACCAGGGGTCACTAAAGCTTTGATGCATCACTCAAATGGGGGGGGGTCTAAAATGGCAATTCATATTATGATCTGCTAAAGTGGCCATTTAAGACCCCCAGGGGGTCTAAAATTGCATTCGTTTTCGTGTTTATTTTATTAAGAACAACGAGAACCTTGATATGGAGGACTTAATAATTATTTTCGAAGCTTTTCACCTCAAGATTTCTTAATTGATTTCGGAATTGATTAACAAGATTAATAATAAGTAGTCTTGTCTTTAATAATAAAATATATCTTTTCTAAGTTTTTGAGCAAAAGTACTACGTTTATGAAAGCGCCAGGCATTCTTGATATTTTCATCATCTATTATGGTGTCATTGAAGGAAGGTATAATGTACTACATGGTATTAGCGTATTAACATAACATTTCACTTTGTCACACAAAAAAACTAATTTTCCATTTTGTAGATTAACTTACATTATTATTTTTTATGAACAGATTACTGGCACAACAAGAATAAAATCTGATACAAGTTACATCATCCCCATTAGAAACATGGAACATTACATTCAGCAACGATTTCAATAACACACCAGTGAATTTATGGCACGGGGTATCAGAGATCAGGTCATGCCCTTCGGGAAGTTTCAAGTAGATCGCTATTCAATTTCCTTTGCGTTCGGGGGTGACGACAGCAAACCGTGTTAGGGCTGCCGAAACAATTGTATTTAAACCTACATAACGTAAGTATCAAATCCAAATATCAAATACGTTACGTTACGTAGCAGTCCCTTGAGCACATTACCAGCTGACAGCGTTGAGGAGCAGTTTTTTGATGTCGTTCCTTGTTGGTTTACTCAATAGTAGGTATATAGTTGGCTTCTCTATTAAATAAAATATTCCAATATTTAAATCAAAAGACATTAGGTTGGTGCAATCAGATCATACCTGCATACTCGAATAGAAAAAAAAACGTTGAAGATGAAAAAAAAAGATGCACAATTAGCTATGAACCCTGACACAGCCAGAATGCGCCGCGGCAGATCTCGTAAAAGATAGCAGGATAACTGGAAGTCATGGTGAAAACTAAAGGAGATATTTATGAAAATCAATTCGGACGGTTTTCCCAACCCTTGACGCACAAGGTTCCATCAAATCATTATCCGCCCAAGCCCTTTCCAAACTGTGTTGGCTAGAGCCATCAGTTAGTCACAGGTTGTGTACGTGTGATTGAAATATATTCACATTAAAATCTTCTTAATTAAAGTTAATATAAAAAATGCAAATGCGAATTTGAATGATTTTATTTTAATTCATCCAAAAAATTGGGTCTACGAATTTACGAAATCCGTGAATCAATCATGTTGTTGTTTTCTGCGATAAATAATGTGAATAAATATTTATACCAAATATTTATTTCGGTCAGTACTCTGAACAGGGAAAGCGATAAAGTTCTCAGTGTATAAATTCTAATTGCGGGCCAGTTGCCGGCAGCCGCCAACCATTTTTCACCCAAAATGACAGGGATGCAACTAAAATTCAGGGCACTTACAACTTTTACACTGATATGGTGCACAGTCGTTTTACAGTCGTGGACTGAACGTGACTCTGACTTGACGCGCCTACATTCCACCCTACTAGACATATTGACAGCTACAGTTTGTTTATAATTTGACATAAACGCACACTTTTCAATACAGAATGACATTATAAACATCTTTGACATTGATTACAGTGACATAATATTAATTATGGCATCTTTAGAATTGATTGAAGCTAAATGCAACTACGGGTTTGGCAAGGATGACTGATGTAGGAGGCAACGTACATATACGGAGGAAGTACCTACCTTATTCGAAGATCCACCAATCGTGGACAAATAATCCTAGGACTGATTTGGTGGCGATGTGTCCATGTTGTCATGACAACAATAGTCGACTCAAGTTCAATAACTACTTGAGTCAGCACTATAAATTAATATAGGTGTTTGTCGCATAAACGCACATGACAGCACATTTTTAAATCACATCACTTACTACAAAAGCTTTCCTTTCAAAAAGATGCATTAGTCGTTTCGAAGAACTGTAATCACATTACATCATGAGCTCTCTAAGCTATATAGGTATTATAATAAAACATAGTATCCCTTGCACTTAGCAAAAAAGGCGTGTCACAGTTCAACCTCTCATTTAGTTGATGTATATTGAACCCAAGGACCTTTTGTGTTCAAAAGACCGCTGTCCGTTTATTTTGGGAAGGAAAAGCAGATATATTGAGAAAATGCGTATTTCAGCTGAGTTACGGCCCAGTTTTGGGTTGACTACGTATTTCTGTTGAGTGAATGTACTGCATTGTGAGTGGATGTTTTGATAATATGAAGTGAATTGATATAGCAGAAAGTGTTACTATAGATAGATCGGTCAGTAAAATTACACAAAAATCTGTTTTCTGTCTCAAAATAAGCGCAGTTTTATCGACTTTCTGCAGATTTTAGCATGAGGATATTTTTTTGTATTCCAATAATTAATATTCTCATTTAAAAAAGGTTAAATACTTTACGAATACCGCAGCAGTTCATTAGTTCATGCGAAAACATTATCTCATTAAAACTAGAGTTGACGCATGAAAAGTTACTGAAACTGCAGTGCTGATAGCATTCATTGCGAAAGAAGATTGTCGACTAATCTTTTTGAGATATATATTATTATATTAAACTTCGTAATTCATTTATCTTTGTACAAAGTAGTTGTCATTTACTTGGAACAAAAAGCTCAGTTATTTGCCCTGAAGCTGTTAAATACCGCAACTTTTTTTTTATTCAACCCTGAAGTAGGAGCCTCGCGAAGCAGGGCTCCGTCGACTGGGCCTAGAGAGGTTTGGTTACAATAATTTGTTTTTCTAAAGAACGCTGCGTCGCCTTTACTTGGGAGTGCCAGGGTATAGTTGGCACAATATTATGTTTGATGTTCAAAAAAATTTAACGATCGATCGTTGGCTTTTTTACCTCAGTAAAACTGACTAAATTGAAAGTCGTGAATTAAAATATTCATCATCATCACCAGCCTATAATGTTACCACTGCAGGGACTCAGGCCTCCTCTCTAGGAGAGGGATGGGCTATAATCCACCACGCGGGCCCAGTCCTGATTGGTAGATGTCACATGTCTTCGAAAATTTTTGTTCGAAGTTTTTATAAATCTTTATGACGTAGAATAAAATGGGAAATAAGTTAATTTCTACAAAACTTATGAAACAGAATTTTGTAAGCATTTATCCATTCTGTCAGGTATATTTTAAACTAAGGGAAGAAACAGAACACAAATTTCTTCATGATTAATCATCATGTACCTCTACGACCGATCACATAGCATAGCCCAATTGCGGAGTATGACGTGATTTTCCGAAAACCTTAACATGCAGATTTACCAATTGTGGTCTTTATAGTATGCTAACCGCACGTTAAAATCTAACCTACAGGGATGTTATTCAATCAAAATAACAACATATGTATTAATACACATGAAACCACAAATATTTTAAGCCATCGAAGTGTATACCCAAAACGCTATTACTGCTAAGAGGATTAGGTAGGTACATTTTATTGCTTTTAACTGTTTTATCATATTTTATTTGTTTAGCTGATACTCGTATGAATTTGATGAGACGATTTATTAATTAAAGACCATATAATTTATTATATTCGGACAAATAATTAATGGACTTGAATATGTTGCAACTGTAAGAACTTGACATTTTGTATGCAGTATCTGCGACAATTAAAATATATTCTTCTCTCTATTTCAAAGAAAATTAAATTGTTAACAGCGACATGACAACCGCCAAAGGTGTCTAAAGTTCACTTTAAAATGGCAGAGTGATATCTTAAACGCTAAATCTCTTTCGGGCTTTGATCGGTCCTTTGAATAGATACAAGGCTAAGTGAGGGATCAAGTCAATAGTGTTGAAGATTTGAAACTGAGAATTTTGTTGCGGTTGATGTTGCTTTCTCGAGGGTTTTAAAAAGGGATTACAAAAGTATACAACACTCATATATCGGCCTAGCCTTTTTCCAACTATGTTGGAGTCGGCTTCCAGTCCAACCGGATCCAGCTGAACATCAATATTTTACATGGAGCGACTGCCTGTCTGACCTCCAAAACCCACTTAATACTGGATAATACGATACCATTTGGTAAGACTGGTTATACCTACTATGTATTTAGGTAAAAGTATGTCAAAGAAAGAAGTTAGTAAATGAGACTAACGGAAAGAAAAATAAGGAGTGTATTACTATACTGGTATTCAGATCAGTGCAAAAAGGTAGCTGGAATTTTCAGCGAACTTTGAAAACCAATTAGATTAAATCTAATTGATTCACCTATGAAAAATCTAATACAAAGGGAAAAGCAGAACTCTGAAATGAAAAGAAAGGGAAAATTCGAGAAATAAAAAAGTAGTCGTCGGCTGCTACAGTAACAGTAGACGGCTCATTAGTTTCCTTTCGAACAGATTACTCAGAAATTGCAATGGCCGAGTTTATCATCATCATCATTTCAGCCGGAAACGTCCACTGCTGGACATAGGCCTCCCCTAAGTGTCGCCACATTGACCGGTTCCGTGCGTCTCGCATCCAGCGGGTCCCTGCAACCTTCACCAGGTCATCGGTCCACCTAGTGGGAGGCCTTCCAACGCAACGTCTTCCGGTTCGCGGTCGCCACTCCAAAACTTTCCGGCCCCATCGGCCATCCGTTCTGCGAGCAATGTGCCCTGCCCACTGCCACTTAAGTTTGGCAATTCTTCGGGCTATGTCGGTAACCTTGGTTCTCATGCGGATTTCCTCATTTCTGATCCGATCACGCAAGGCCGAGTTTATAAAAAAATAGTAAATAGTACACTGACATCCAAGGAGTGAAAGTCACTTATTTAATCCCGAGACGGGGTTTGGCGCCCGTAACGTTGTGAGGGTGCTATTAGTTCGAGGGACTAAATAAGTAATTTACCTGAGGTAAACACTACACACGAATACGAGGAAAGTAATAATAAGAACATAAAATATTAGCTAAAGAAAAAAATTGTGTTAATCGGATTGTCACTTTCCCGCTTGTTTTGTTTTAACTTTAAAATAATTATGTAGAAAACATAGACAGCAGTCATTATGTCGCACTAAACCCAGAGTTGGCAATAAAAAACAAGATGTTTGGGGGAGTTCTATTAGACTTGAAACACACTTCAGTGGTAGCCTATTTAATAGGACACCTAAAGTGGACATGCGGATAAACCCTTAGTGGATAGTATGCTTACGCCGAGAGCAGCAAACACTATGTTACCGTGCTGCGGGTGACAGGTTTTGGCGATAAGCGTAAGTGCAAAGACTTGTGGCCAACTTCGGGTTTTAGCTCGGTGGGTCTCTCGTCTTAAGTGTAAATGTGGTGCTGTTCCGCAAACGATGGAAAACTTAATATCGTTCCTTGCATGTTCTGTTGTTTGCTCACTACAAGAACCGTAGATGCAATCGAAAGTGCCAAAGTAGCTCAGTTCTGGGCCGACAGAATTTAGATTGAAGAAGAACTCTGATGTTTTAGTATTCAGCTCACGTGATAAGTGTTTTTTTACGCACCCACTTATATAGTGAAACGTAAACATAAAACAAGGCGTGACTATTCAAATGAGAGCGCGATAGTGGGTGTAGCGAAATGTCAACGATTTAATTAAATTCGTTTGCATATAAAATACTTAATTGTCTCACTCATGTTTCGAGTCAGTCACTTGACTTTATTAAAGTTTTCAGTACGTTGAGAGTGATAAAATACATCGCCTAACATTTTCAAATGAAGACAAAGTGAATCTTTAATACATTGATTCCAACATCTTAATATGAAATAATTACTTACTGACTGCCTCTTTGGTCTAGCGGTTGTAAACGCGACTGCGTACCACAAGGCAGTACCTCATGGTCCACGTCGGGGCGGCGGGTCCCGTTGGGGCTGCGGGTCCCGTCGGGGCTGCGGGTTGTTCGCAAGAGATACCGCGGCCTCGACATAAAGGGCTAAAAAGGAACATGGGTGGTTTTTAGTCAGTAGAAGTCTTACACTCACTTTCGCTATGCCCAAGAGCAGAAGGGGTTATTATTTGATGATTTCCAACCCCCCCAAAACTAAAAGGACCTCATGGTCAGCAAATTTTTTAAGTTATCGAGAGTTTGTTTACTAAGTTTATATTCGTAATATTTTGACTGCATTCTAGACTAACTTTTTTTGTAATTTCTATCACTAAAACTCTCAGTGATTACAGGCGTGATGGTAAAAGCTCGGTAGGGTGACGATGTCGTCAAAATCAAGGGTCACATCTGAATAAGAGACACAAGCAACCGGGAAGTATGACAGTAGAAACTAGAGGCATATGCCCAGAATTGGATCATTCTCGTCTGTAATAATGAAGATGAAGTCATTTTAAATTTATGAAATGCCCTATGTTCTTTATCAAGATTTAGATCATATTTTCCAACAAAAGCTTCAAAAGGATAAAAACGCACCAATATTGACAATATTATTAACGAAGCCAGACTAATCCCTTTGATGGCCGCGCTCAAAGCCAATAAGTACATTTACAACCTTTGCAGAAGTTGTGAAAATTATATTTGAGATAAATAAAAATTGAATAACCACAATAATCAGCTTTCGCTATCACGTACAGTTGAACAAGCTAATAAGTGTATACTTATTTATATATTATACAGATACATTTAGAGATTCATGTCAAACGATAGGTACAGCATCTGACATCAGTCGATTAATGCGAAACGCTTTATAAAAGAAAATTGCAGTTAATATTTTCTGTGTACTAGAATTACAAAGATTTCTGCCTGTATACTTATTAGCTTATTCAACTGCACAAAGTCCACCTTAAGGACTGAGTACGGTAACCAAATTCGTAGAGTAGAACATACTCAGCTTTTATGCAAAGATACAAGGTGTACCGTTTAATGCTGTGACCATTAATAAAACGATGGAGTTACAAAGCAATAACTAATCTCTAAGTAAATAATCTTGTATTTAAGTTGAAAAAACAAACTTTCAACGACTCGTTTTCAACTTCAAAAAAACTAGATTAAAATACCAACTTTATCATCATCACCATAACTTTGGTCAGATCACAAAACATAGCTCTTAAAAGTATTGATATAATTATTTAATGCCCATATTTTTATTATTTACTTATATTTTCTAAGCTGAAAACCACTCAAGCGCATACTAACGTTATTCCAATAAGCCATACCTACCTACCTACCATACCCTATTCAACACTGGTGCAGAGCTTTTTGAGCAGCGTATATTAAACTCTGTAGGCAGCTTTCGTATTTCGTGAAGCAATGATCGCACATTAAGCCTGGATTTACTGTCAGACTAAACCTTCATTTTATCGAAGCTCGATACCAAGATTATCTCCTTTCGAGTTTCTTCTAAGAAACTAGGCCCTTGGGTCATTAGTAGGTATGTACGTACGGTGTATCTAAGAAAATGGCCACTTTTTTGGTCCACTTCGTCGTAATTGAAGTGCAAAAACAAATAAAGCCTTGTTATAGATTCAGGTTTTTTGTTGTACTCAAGTATTTTTATATCTCGTACTTTAAGTAGTATTTACACTTTGCGATACTGGTTCGACATAACTTTTCTTACCAGCCAGTAAATACTTCATGTACGTACAGTAGACAGATTTTGTAACAATATTTTTGATTTTATTAAAAGAGTGGATCTACGCTTCGGGATGGGCAACTTTATACAGTCACAAGGGCATACAGTTGTGAAAGTACAACTTTTGTACTTTCACAACTGTATGCCCTTGTGACTGTTGATTTTTTAACCGACTTCAAAAACGGGGAGGTTATCAATTCGTCGGCAATCTTTTTTTTTTTTTTAAGTATGTTCCCCTATTACTCGAAGATGGCTAGACCGATTTAGATTTATTTTGTTTTGTTTGAAAGGGTATACTTTCCAGGTGGTCCCATGATCATCAACTCAGGATCTGATGATGGATTCCTGGAGAAATATATGGATTTGAGTAGTTTTTGGAAGAATACTTTCTTGTAATGGTCCCATTTAAATTTGGTAAAGATCAGTCGGTTTAATTTTTTGTTAAAAAGTTGTTTGACAGTGAAAAGTACCTGTAATGGTCTAATTGAAATAAATACTTTGAGTTTAAGTTTATAGCTGGGGTCAGATAGGCAGTCGATCCATGTATAATGTTTGTGTTCAGCCAGAACCTATCTAAACGGGTGGACCGTCTAGATAGGTTATCGTCAAGAAATTAAGAATATTATGGTTAGTAGACCATTTGATACTATTAGACTTCTTTCAAACGTCATAAAATTTTAATACTATTTCAGGTCAATAAGGACGCGTATACGTACACCCACATTTATTGTTTGAACCCTATTTCCGTACGAATGCTCGGATTGCTCACTGTTTCATATATAATAGCGAGATGGTCGCGAGTTCACCGGGAACAGATAAAACTCCGTGGCTTGTTCATGTGTTACAATAACACGTAGTTACTAAACGCGACTACGAAATGGATAAAACGCAATAATGTACGAGTTTCGTACTTGATTACGGAAAAATGTAATATTATGTTGAGGAGCTCGAACCCAAATAATAACAATCGCTCACGTCGCTATTTAGGCTAAACCACGCCTGCCTGTGTTGGTCCGAGGATGGGTGACCACCATTACATACCGAAAATCCTACGTGCCTCGAAAAGGTCGCTAAGAAGTTGATGTCATCTACACACATCAAAAGTGTCTAGGGATCAACATATATTTTTGCAATAACTTTTCTCCTGATTGATATTAATTAAAATTTTCTTTAAGGATTCATCAAATAAAGTGTTTTCGTTTGTCACAGTAACGATAAACCAAGTCACCTTTGCATTAATAAAGAAATTTGCCATTTTCCTAATAAAGGGATTTTTGACATTTGAACCACTAACATTAAAGTTCGAAAAAAAGACTGAAATAACAGTTTTCTTTAAAATTTTATTGGGTAACTTAAACAATTAATAATCCGTGTTTCTACCGCGAACACTAACAACACAAGAACATCGGTTTGGCATACTCAAAATGAGTTCATCCAAATCACGCTGTGGAATGGCCGCCCATGTTCGTTGCAACAACAAAAAAAGGTCTTCTTGCGACTGGATACCCTCCATATTCGGCAGAGCTCTTCTCTGTAGCATATCCCATGCATGCTCAATCGGGTTCAAGTCTGGCGACTGAGCAGGCCAGGGCAGGACATTGATGTTAGCTGCGGCGAGAGTCTGTCTTACAACTCTTGCGGTGTGCGGTCGTGCATTATCATGCATTAACTGAAATAAGGGACCGATTTGCACTTGTAGAGGAACGATGACGTCTCAGCATAAATTTGAGCGTTGAGGTTGCCTCTGATCCAAATCAACTCAGTTCTTCCGCCGATCCAAATACCCGCCCATACCATGATGGTTCCACCACTATAAGGATGGACTTCCTGGCAGGATTTTAATCGCTGTTGGCGTCCAGGGGTTCTCCAGTGTCGTATACGTCTTGTATCCGGTCTCCACGCCTTAACGCCATTGTTCTTCTGCCCAATTTCTGTGTTCAAGAGCCCATTGATATCGAATCCTACGATTGTGCATTGCTATAGGTGGTACCCGTAGCGGTCTTCGGGAATGAAGGTTCACTTCATGCAAGCGGTTTCTGACTGTTTGGTCGCTGATTAAGTTCCCTGAAGAGTGATGAAGCCTCACGGCTAACATCATGGCGGTTATTGTTGGAGCTCTTCGAGTTAAGATTTGAATGTATCGGTCTTGTCTCCGTGTGGTACAGCGATACCGTCCTCCATGGCGCTCAGCCACGGTACCAGTGCTTCGGTAACGTGTCCAAAGTCGACTGATAACACTCTGACTTGTATTCAGAGCTAAAGCCACAGTACGTTGCCGGGAACCAGCTTCTATCATTCCCACGGCTCTGAGCATTTCTTCCCTGCTTAAATGACGTCGCCGCTCCATAATAACGTTGGTTTTAATCAGTAGTAGGGAAACAGTAGCACTAATAATGTCTTCAATGCGTTGTATGTTTTTATAGGGAAAATATTGACAGCTGATTTTCATCTTTTACTCGAATTTGATTCACAGTTCCTGATTCAAATTATGAAATGCACCAAAAAGGATCCATATAAATTTATAAAATCATAAATTTATTACAAAGCCACATCTCAATCTCAAGAAATCCGCATAAAAATGCTTGATCCCTAGACACTTTTGATGTGTGTAGTTATATAATCACCCAAGATCAAAGTAGTTGAAAAGTTACCCAGAATCAACTGGGTTATGGAAATCAGATTGGCAGTCGTTCCATGTAAAATACTGGTAGACTGGATGCCAACTCCAAAATACTTGGGAAAAAGAATAGGTATATAAATCCTAATGCTATGATTTTCATTGCAAGTGTTATAATTTGTATATAGCTACAATAGTTTTGAACCCAAAATCATATAGATATTACAATCGATAAAAAGTTCTTTAATTTTGTTTTAATATCTTACTGTGACTGAACATGGCGATATTTTACACGTGTTGTGTTGTGAAGCCGTAATTATGCTTTTATAAACACGAAATAATGTTTAGTTGTTAAAACATCCCTTCAACTTTCCTTCGTGCCTACAACAAACAGAAAAATGAAGTTGTCGAAGCCCTACGATATAACTTTTGACGTTTCACAAAGTTTTTGCATTAAAGAAGCCTTTGGTTAAGCTAAATGCCAAGAGGTACTGCAAAAAGTTTCTGTTCAGAATTCTAAACAATGCTTTGGTATTGTTTACGGTATATAATGAACAAAAGGAGAATCTGTAGAGCTTCCTAAAATTACAAGTTGTGCTGGTACCAGTAGCTTGGCTACCTTTTACTTGTAGGTACCGGTCCATTGGTCTCATGGTGAGACTGCTGAGCGTTGAGTTGTTGGTTTCATTCCCGGACAGTGTTATTGAGTCTTTCCATTAAGAATTGCTCAGAAACAACTCGGAATTTAGAAGAAAGGGGTGTAATGCTCTCCGTGCTTTGGAAAGCACTTTAAGCCGCGACCATTTAAATTCTTAATATTATATAAAACACTGATTCGGTCTCAATTAGAATACGCCGTCCAAATTTGGGATGATAAGTACAAAGATTGGCTAGAAATTGTTCAGAAAAAGTATTTACGTAGTATGAATTATAGATATTATCGTTCTAAAGTCTCCTAGGAACAATTACTGAAACGATATAATGTACTTAGTTTGAAGTCTATATAGACGATTTCTTCTGGGAGTAATGATGCTGCATGGAATATGCAATAATAGATTCGACTGCATTCCTCTGTCAAATAGTCTACATTATATATTATAGTACCTAGATCTGTCATGCTTCGTGGGGTACGTGTGCCTCGACTATTCCACACGAATTCGTGCAGGACTAACGCTGGGGAGCGCGTGCCTCTGCGGCGCCTTGTTGATGCGTACAACGCTCACTTTATGGAGCTTGACTTATTTACTCTTTCCAAAGATCTCTTCAAAGCAAAAGCAATAGAATGATTAAATTCATAAGTATATACATTTTCTTTTCTTTCTTTCTTTTAACTAATATTTTACGATGCACACGATTTGTCTGTTTTCTTTAACTACTATTTTGTAAATTCGTGGAAAATGTTATTGGTTACATGTGTACATAAACGTGTGAGATTGTGTATAACTGTACTTTGTCACTAACAAATAAAATAAGCCGTTGATCTCTCTCAGATCGCTTTTGTTTGAAGTTTTATAAGACTATGAGAGTAAAGAAAAAGAGAATGCAAAATTACGAACACATTTGTATACTATAATATCTCCTGCATATTTGACAAATCTCCATTGAGACAAGCCACCGTGTTCCAAATGAGGTCGGGAGGATATGATTATAAGACATATTTATTAAGTATGTGAACGTAAATAAAAGTAGAACAAAGTACACAGATGAACTGTGTGCAAGATGAGGTGGCTAGTCTCCGCTCAGATTGGCTACCATGTTATATTAAGTCTTTATGCCCTTTCGACCACTTATAGCAAATGCCAAGTCCTCTCAACACTACATTAGTATGATGGCTCTATAAGAGTGGACCTGCCATTCATGGCACTACACCCACTTCTCGACCCCTGTTAGATTGGATTTGGAGTGGAAACTGCGAAAATATAGAGCTCCGAAATTTGGCTACCTATTGATCTGTAAGCAAGTCACCATGACTTGCTTGCAAATATTGGTTACCATGCAGTGTATATGTCAGTTTATGTATTTCTAAATATAACAATAAGTATTAGTTGTCCCAGAATAAAAAAGAACTCAAGCCTTAGTACGAATGCGCGGAGTAAACGTAACCTCTGTACGTTCTAGCGGACTATATGTTTTAATTTAACCAGTAACTGAATATTTTAAAATATATTCCGCGTTTAAGAGTTGTCAGAGCGATGCAATTATAACTCTGACAGATTCGGAACGCAGTTTAATATGTGATGACCGCAATCAGTTTCTTTGGTGAAACTCGCCCTAAATAATACGAAAAGCGACAAGCCCAAAATTAACATCAAAGTTAATTTCAGAACGTTACCGTCCTTTTTTAGCTACATTTTGGAGTTTAGGTGGGCCATCTGTACTTACCCACATCAAAATACAAACACACTGTTAGCTAGGGTTACCATCCACTCTGAAATACTCTGCCTTGTCATTTGTCCGAAGAATTGATAAGATGAAAAGATTTATTTTACCGACTTAACCAAAATAATTGCCAGACTTAAGTGGCAATGGGCTGGGTACATTTATCGCAGAACGGATGGCCGATGGAACCGAAAAGTTCTGGAGTGGCGACCGCAAACTGGAAAACTTTGCGTTGGAAGGCCTCCCACTAGGTAAACCGATGACTTGGTGAAGACTGCGGGGACCCGCTGGATGCGAGACGCACGGGACCAGCCAATGTGGCTACACCTGTGGGATGCCTATGTCCAGCAGTAATGATGGTTTTTGAAAATAGAAATAGTGAAATTCGTAGCGAAAATAGAGTAAAAAGTACACTCTTTTGCAAAAAAAAAACGGGCACCTAAGGAAATTTACGTTCTAAGGTCGATTTGAGTTAATTAAATGAAATTTATTTCTTTAACGTAGTCTGTATACTTATAATCGTGTAAATTAATGCGCGTGAAGTGAATTAGGGCAATTAAAAGAAAAAAAACGAAGGATTCTTTAAAACCGATGTACACGCCCCAACAATAAGAAGTGGTCGGCAATAAAGACAAGTTTTTTTTTTTACTTTTTTTAATTAAATAAAGTTACAAATGTAAAAACCTCATCACGAGTGTGACCTCCTCTTGCCAAAATCACAGCTTGAATCCTTCTGGGCATGCTTTCCACTATGTTTTTAATAACGTTTTGAGGAATACGTTCCCACTCTTCTGCAATGACTCTTTTTAGCTCCCTGATGTTTTGTGGAGCAGGTTGCTCTGATCTTACCCGTCTCTTTAGAACATCCCAGACATGCTCAATTGGATTGAGGTCAGGACTTCGAGCTGGCCAATCTAAACGACGGATCCCAACTTCTTGCATGTACGCTTCCACATCGCCAGAACGGTGCGGGCGAGCATTGTCGTCCATAAAAATGGATTCTTCCCCAAGTGCAGTCAATGTGGGTTGTCCATATGGAATTAGGACTTCCATTATGTACCGGTGTGCATGTCGCTCCGTCGAATGAATTGCTGCCCAAAGCATAACGGAGCCTCCGCCATAAGGAGTGATTTCTTCGAAACACACTTCCGCATAGCGTTCCCGTGGTCTTCGCAGCACTCGCTGGCGTCGGTCCTCTCCACACAAAGAGATTCTAGCTTCATCAGAGAACAATACTTTATTCCAGTCCTCCAGAGTCCATGAAGCACAGTACCGAGCAAACTGAAGTCGAGCAACACGGTGCTCACGGAGTAATTTAGAGCCCCGAGCTGGGCGGTAACTCCTGATATTGGCAGCCAAAAGCCTCCTCCTGACCGTCCACAAGCTAACTTCTACTCCTCTTACTTCTTCAAGGCTCTTCTTCAGGTCCACACTTGACGCCTTACGATTCCGCAACGCCTGACTCACCAAAAAGCGGTCATCTCTTGGTTCTGTGCATCGTTTTCTTCCCGAACCGGGTCTTCTTTTGGCCGAACCGGTTTCTTGATACCGTTGCCAAGTCCTCTGGACAGTTGAACGACTCACATTTAGCCGCTGAGACACCTAAGTTTGCGAACAACCTTCTTCAAGTAGGGCTATATTTTTACCGGCCCTTATCGCTTTATCACTCATATCAAAAAGTGGTATTTAATTTTAAAAGAAAGATTAAACTGTTTAATTTGCAGAAAATATCCAAAAAGTTTTAAAGTATCGTAATCAGTTAAAAATCGTTTCAACAATTCGCGCCATTAGTAAAGCAATTTTAGAATTATCCCACAATAAGCATTATTTTTCTTTTATTAATTTCAAATTTTAAATTTGTAACGTAAAGAATCATGCCAGGGCCTGCAGTCTCTACAAAGATAGCGATCGCTTTACGACAAAATTCGGTCGCAAAGCTATAACGATGCGGATTTAAGGTGGACGTGAGCCGGACGCGACCCGCCGGTATTAACTACCAACAGGATGCTTCAAATAACATGCCAATACATCGTCAAATTAATAAAACCTATTTCTTGTTCTTCTTCTTATTGAAGTAGAGAAAAAAATCTAGAGTGCCCGTTTTTTTGCAAAAGAGTTTAAATACCGTACTCAATGTTTTGGCAACATGTGTCGATACCGATAAATTACATCTTCCAAGTTCATCGTGCTGCGCAGGCGCTGCCGCTGCGGCTGCAAAGAACCTCAAGCGGCATAAATATAGTAACCTTTGTGGAAACTGTATTTTCCAGCCGGTCCGAGTGCTCATATCCTGTTCAACTAAATCTCAAAAAGTTTACCTGGTTGACGCTTCACGTGACCCAAGGGTTGGCTTTTACTTTGGACAGTGGGTAAGTGTTGCCATACAACGTGGCAATGCCGCCAGTCTTTTGGGTTCATTATGTTTTTTGATGCCCTTTTATAGTTTTTAATTAACGTACATATTTTGTTTACTCTAACAATTTTGTTTTTTTGTTAACATGCAAATTATTTTATACTTTTTTTCAAATGACGGTTCGCATTAAGTGTGGTTCAGTGCTCGAGCCGTAAATGTGTTACGAGTATCTGTCTTACAGAATGCTGTCACACTCCCTGTTACGTACTCTTTGGTGTTTTATACTTTTTCTTTATTATTACAAATTTAAATTGTTTTTGTACATTCTCTTTCTGTCTATATTACGATGCTGTGTTGCTGTCAAAAGGTGTGATTTTCTTTATATTCATTAAAACATTATAAAATATATTAATTTACATTTATTTCACTTTCGAATTACAGCCCACACCCTCATCTTTTTCACTCCCTTTACTGATTATTACGCTGTAAAATATGATTTTACATGACATGAAAACAGGATGGATGTCTTTTTTACATTGAATAAATGATGGATTGATATTTCTTTACAAATCGGAATTAAAATGATTAATTTGAAATTGTTGCATTCAGTAAAAGATTATAGTCGTCCATGTCCTGTTTGGAAACTAATCCACGGGAACGTACAGTCACGAGGAAAAACATGTTGAAAAAATACACCTAAAAAAATTAAACGCTATTTTATTGTTAAATTTCGTAAAACATTGGCTTCCAAAATGTTGGGATCGTGAAGACGTATAACTTTAATAAACTCAGTAACTGAATATTAAACATTTATTAAAAAATACAATTCAGTTTTCTCTTCAGCTAGAAATAAAAACATTTTCCAACGTTTAAAAACAGGATAGGTATTCTCAATGCAGCCAGCAAATCCCCTTAATCCATTTATCCATTACCATAGAACATCCCAGGATGACGTAAAGCCAATAATTCTTTATTCTATTTACTCCACATATACCTGCAACGTACGCTATAAAGCTTTTATATAAACCATATTTATGGAGCAACATCGGATGATCACTCACTAAATTTTGATTTTACTCAATTTCCCCTTGTCAATTTCTGGTGTATGGTTTTGTGAACATGGGTTACTTCAGGCGATGTTTTTTCGTTTCTTTATTCTTTTTTTTATCTATTTAGCTATAAGGCGCCAGTATAGTAAAAAAAATGAAAAAAAAATGAATGAATGATGAATGATTATCAACATGTGTAAATACCTTTACACATGTTTTTTCAATTCAATTCAATTTAATTTAATTTTTTATAATTTTACAAAAAGGTAAAATGGTTTGAAATTTAATTTCCAAAAATGTAAGCTACTAATCACATAACATGACTTCTTTTTTATATCTATTTAGCTACTAAATAAAGCGCCAGTATCACACTTCACACTAATATTATGCCGAAAGTTTGTGAGTGCGTGACTTCTTCACGCAAAAACTACGGCACGGATTTGGATGAAATTTGGTACACAGATAGATTATAACCTGGATTAACAAATAGGATAGTTTTTATCCCGATTTTATATTCCCGTGGGTTGTAGCGGGTGAAGCCGCTGGCAACAGCTAGTAGTAAATAAAAACATGTGTATAGGTACTGCATTTCATCATCATCATCATCATCAGCCTATAATGTTCCCACTGCAGGGACTCAGGCCTCCTCTCTAGGAGAGGGATGGGCTTTAATCCACCACGCGGGCCCAGCGCGGGTTGGTTTCCTCACGATGTTTTCCTTCACCGTTTTGAGAGCAGCGGTGACGAAATAAATTACACAAAGTAATGCGCCTGCCTAGATTCGAACCCACGGCCTACTGTTCGTAAGTCGGGGCCGACACCAATAGTCACCGCTGTTCTCCTAAGCCCTATCGATAGCAGTATTAATATAATATCAAAAATTGGGTCTTTCTAAAAACAACTTCATTTGATGGGGATGTTTAACTACAATGATTATAAAGCAAAGTAAAAATATTAAAAGGTTATTCTAAATTAAGTAGCCCTATTGTCCCGTTGCGCGCATTGTCGTGGGCGAAAGGCTTTAAAGTTATAATCTCGACCCTAAATATGAGCCCACTATAAAGTTATGGTCCCCTAAACTTTTCAATGTATTATTTAATGAAATTATAATCCTACAAAATTAGCGAAGTAGTTAGTTACAATATACTTCTATTTTATAGAAACTACTTTGTTAATAATGAAAAAATCGTTCACCAACATTTGTTTATTAACAAAATAACACTAAAATAAAGCCGTTTCTATTAATATCAGTCACAGAAGTCATTAGTCTAGCAAAGTGTTATTGGGTTTTACCAACAGAAATTTCTCAGTTGCAACCATGGAGTCCGGATTTGTGACAGATTGATGGAGATAAGGTCGGGTGCATCCTATTACATGGAGCCTAAAAGTAACTGGCTAAATGTGGGTTAACTAGGTACATCTACACCTCTGCCTAACACTTTTTAAACTACAGGCGTGATTTTATGTTATGTAGAACTCATGACAGTCATTTAATTTTTATGGTGACAGAAATCCAAAAACGCCGACAGCTTCTAAAAGGAAGTCTTTACTAACTCAATAATATTAAAATTTGGTACAACAGAGGTCCTTGAACATGACTAATGTAAGACAAGCTGTCACTTCGGAGGTCGTCGGCGAAAGCGATTTATTTGCCGAGGGACCTCAACTTTGACGGAACATGCGCATGGAAATTAATTAGGCCATGTATTTTAATATCGGGGAATGCCAACGTCTTATCAAAACAATTTCCGACAAAACCAAACCATTTTCAGATTCCTTTTTGTATTCACAATAATTTGAAAAAAAAAATGCGAGGGGTCCTATGGACCCGGTTCAAACAAAGCTACACGCTACTGCTTAAAATTGCTGCGATAAAATGAGCACAATTTATCGCAAAAAAAATATTATTTATATAAATACAGAATAAAAAAAATTGTTTAAAAAACTAAACCGCGGTCTTAAAAGTAGGAAACAAGAAAAATCGTCTAGGAAGTAGATGATTTGTATATTTCAATTTAACGTATTATAAGTTAAATTATTATAGAGGACAGCCGTAGTCGCATCCTCTATAATTTATAAAATTATCTACTTACTAGACGATTTTTCTTGTTTGATACTTTTAAGACCACGGTTTCATTAGTCTGGGTTTTTATTTGTAGACGGGTTTTAGACTTATTTTTTTGTGTTATTTAATAAATACGTTACGTGGTTACGTGTTACTTTCATAATGTAAAATTCTATTTACATAATACTAGTAAATAGCACAGACTAGACCGCGAGAACTGTTTGACCACATTCCAAACGTATATGTTGACTAAGACTATAATATATATACATATTTGTAATATGCTCGCCAACACCTTTTTGATACCAAACATGTTAAGATTATCTCAACTATGTAAACGCTCGTTTAAATGCTAAAATACATACTGATCACGCGGCTTAACTAAACGCTAAAAACGCTGCTACGAATACACCTAGAAAGAAATCCATACGTTCAGTAGTCGAGCGTGCACGCTTAAAACAATGCGCACGCTGCACGCACCGCCTCTCTGAATTTGCGGCCTTATACCCATCTACATTCATACTCAAAACCTTTCTCACGACATTTTCCTCATTTCTCGGCATCACATGCTCATACCACGATAACCGGTTTCCAGACAACTCAATTCTTATTTTAACCGTTCGCGTCCACACATCCATACAATCATCCTCCTAAGCTACATGTCTCATCTCAGCCAAATGCAAATGCCTTTCATTCATCTCTTTTGTGGCTCAACATTCTAATCCATACGGAACAGCAGGTCTAACCAGAAATACGATGCTATATTTCCGCCAACAAAGCACATATCCAGACTTGAGTTCACATAAATCAATAATGATATGTATCAACAGTTGACGCCATCAGATACATGAATATAGAATAATAGGCATTAAAGCGTTGATAGCTTAGTAATGAGTGCTAATCAAGCTACGGCCTTATTACTACTAATTACTACCTATCAATGATCCGCTTTATCAAGCAAATGGAACTGACAGGTCTGAGCATCTGTTGATAGTACCTACCTATCTATCTAATGTGTGTTAAATTCCTCATATTATTACATATCGAGAGAAGCGGTGGCTCAGTGGTAGCGGCCCCGACTTACGAACAGTGAGTCGTGGGTTCGAAACCCAGTCAGGCGCATTACTTTGTGTAATTTATTTCATCACCACTGCTCTCAAAACAGTGAAGGAAAACATCGTGAGAAAACCGTGTCTTAGATCCAAAAAATCGAAAACATGTGATATCTAACAACCCCTGGGAATTGATCCCAGAACCTAATACACAGCAGTCGTGCTTACGATCACTAGACTAAAGAAGCAGAAGAGTGATACCTACTATTTTTTTTTGGGGTGAGAAATCATCAAATAAAGGGGTTATTTCCCCGCTCTGAGAAGAGCGAAAGGGAGTGTCACACTTCTACTGACTAAAAACCACCCATGTTCTTTCTTAGCCCTTTGTGTCGAGACCGCGGTATCTCTTTCGAACAACCCGCAGCCCCGACAGGAGAAGGACCTTATACCTATTTCAATTTCACTTAAATTCACAAATAAATAATTTAGAAAACAAACAATATAATGACCGTACTCCATATGTATAAACAAAGTAATCATTTATCGTTTAAAAATACATCCCAGCCCAGGTGCTAGACATTCACTATACCCCTGTGTATAAGCTCCTAAGAAATTAATGAGAATTAATTTGCGCGAGTATTGAGTCGCCCCTTGGGGTTGGGAATAGGCACAAACTTCGCTTCCAACCCATTTTCAACCCTATTGTATGTCGCTATACCGAGGAAAACGTTACTGTTAATCAAAACACGCTTTTCATTGTTCTCTCATCATTTGTTTGTGAATACTGTTACGAGAGAAACACCATATTTCTGACGGAGAGAGAATAAGGACCACGATTTTATGAGTCTGTTTTTAGTATGTTGTTAAATTGACGTTGCTTGATTTTGTAGATGAAATTTTCATTGCTGAGGATGGTCCTCTGGGTAGACCACAATTAAGTTGTGAGAATTTTTCTTTCCATTGATCATCACCAACAGCCTATTACTGTTCCCACTGCTGCGACACAGTACTCCTCTCTTTTGAAAGGGAATGGGCTATAATCTACCACGCGGGCCCAGTGTGGATTGGTAGATGTCACATGTCTTCGAATTTATTGGTTCTAAGACATGACAGTTTCCTCACGATGTTTTCCTTGACCGTTTTGAGAGCAGCGGTGATGAAATAAATTACACAAAGTAATGTGCCTACCTAGGTTCGAACCCATGACCTAATGTTCGTAAGTCGGGGCCGCCAACACTGGGCCACCTCTGCTCTGCTCTCGGATTTGTGCCCGGTTGATGGCAATAGGCTGGCGCTCTATTACATGGGACTTAAATATGACTGGAAATGTGGGTGTACTATTAGGCACACCTCTGCCTAAACCTTTGGGAATTACAGGCGTGATGTTATTTGTCTTTCCATGGGAGGAGGTACTACGTATCTTCAAAGACAATTCAAAGATTGACTCAAAATGATTACGAGCAGCTTGGGACCGCGGCCGTTCTCATCCGATTTATATTCCCCAAAATATTTTCCACAAACACAACCGAAGTAGGAACTTCAAAAGACCACAAACCACTTCGTTTAAACATGAAACAACAAAAATCAACAAGCGAAAACCGCAAACGAACAGCAACGGTGTAAAATTTCACGAAGTACTTCGAAAATCAATAGAGGTAATATTTAGTGAGTTCGTCGTCTCTGTTGACTTAGGTTTTAATTGAATAAGCATTAGTGATCGAGCATGGCTGCGGTCACGGTAATGCAATCACCGGGGCTCGTTGCGATGCAAATTTAGAAACGAAGCGCTGGATCAAACATCTCGCTCGCTTCGCTGTAATTACTACAAGGTTTTTAGATGATAGTGATAACGGTTCGTTGCATGGAGGAAATAATTAAACCCATTTATTTATAACTAGCGGACGTCACGCGGTTTCACCCGTGTAGTTCCCGTTCCCGTACCCCGTATACATGGATAAAAAGTAGCCTATGTTACTCAGAGTGAATGTAGCTTTTCAATGGTGAGAGAATTTTAGAAATCGGAGCAGTAGTTTTTGAGTTTATTCATTACAAACATACATACACACACACACACACACACACACACACAAATACAAATCTTTCCTCTTTATAATATTAGTGTAGATGTAGAAGTGTAGACTATCTGAACCACTCAACTTCGTCTGCTTCACAATATATACTCGTAGCTTATAACCTTCCTCGACAAAAGAACTATCCAACACAATAAAAAAAAACAATTCCAACCAGTAGTTCCTGAGTTTATCGCGTTCAAACAAACAAACAAACTCTTCAGCTTTATAATATTAGTATAGATTTAGGATAACAAAAACCCACTTTGGGTTTAGTGTGTTCATGCATGGAGAGGGCGGCCAAAGCAAATAAGGACAGATTGTGTGAGGAATTATATGAAAAAGAAAGGTGTAAATGAACCCGTGTCGTCTAACAAGGGGGCATGAAAGAAGAAAATGTGTTTCTCCGACCAAAAGTAGAATAGGACCAGGGGGTCTAAAATGGCCACTTTAGAAGATCATAATATGAATTGCGTTAAAATTCGTAAAATGGACACAGACGCAGTTACTATTGTAAAAGGTCCATTTTACGATTTTTAACGCAATTCATATTTTGATCTGCTAAAGTGGCCATTTTAGACCCCTAGGGCAGGCAGATGAAGATTATGGTGGGAGGGTGGGTAAACTTAAAGTACCTACCTCTCTCTGCCTAAACTTTCTGGGATAGGTTCAGGCGTAATGTTATGTAAGGGATGTAGTATCTATACTGATATTATAAAGCTGAAGAGTTTGTTTGTTTGTTTGTTTGAACGCTATGAACTCAGGATCTACTGGTTAGAATTGAAAAAATCTTTTTGTGTTGTATAGTCCATTTATTGAGGAAGGCTTAAGGCTATATAACATCACGCTACAACCAAACGGAGTGGAGCATAAATGAAAAATGTTGCAAAAACGGTAAACGATATTCTTATTAAGGAGCTTCCGTTGCGTGCGCTGAAATGGTTTGAGTTATGCAAATATCATGTATGAAACAAATGTTTCTCTTTAAATTTTCTACAAAGAAGTCCGAAACACCATATATCTATCTATTAAAAATGACTCACTGTAACCATTTTTTACTATTGAAATGGTAGGTTAAATAGAATTATTTTTTGCGAAGCTTATTTGACCCATATGGTATTTAATCTAAACTAATATTATAGAGAGGAAAGATTAGATTTTTTGTTTGTTACGATTTAACTCAAAAATTACTCTGACGACTTTGAAAATACTTTCCACATTAGAAAGCTAATTGAAAAAATATTACTATGTTGGATAGTCGATCTATCGAGGAAGGTTGTAAGTTATATATTATTGTGACGCAGACGAAGTTGCGTGGGTCAGCTAGATATATTATAATCCTAGAGTATAGTTGCAGTAGTTATAAAATAAAACAGCTGCAATTTAGCTAATCATACTTACTTTTGGTTTTACAAGCAAGCAAAATTACACCTAAGGTTTTATGTACTACAACACAAATGCGAGGAAATAAAATTGCAACGTAGAGAAAAGTACTTACTATTAACCTTGATTGAACTTCGCGATGATGACTCTCAAATAAAACAGAAATTTCGTGAAATAGCAGCTCTGCAGTCGAACAATGGTGATGAAACTAAGCAAAAGTATGAAAACTTCGCCGTAACTTTAAGAACGTTCATTTGCAGTCAACTATGCTGTCAGAAAAAAAGTAATCATTGTTAAAACTTGTTTTATTTGAAGATGCAAGAAGATATTTGTTTGCTTAAGTTATGATTAAATTGCTGAAAACATCACTGTAATTCCAAAAAGGTTAGACCAAAGATTTAATTAACAAGGGTTAGGAATAGGTCCCGTCGGGGCTGCGGGTTGTTCGCAAGAGATACCGCGGCCTCGACACAAAGGGCTAAGAAGGAACATGGGTGGTTTTAGTCAGTAGAATTCTGACACTCACTTTTGCTCTGCTCAAGAGCGGGAGGGGTAATTTGATGATTTTCCACACGCCAAAAAAAAAAAAAGGTTTAGGTAGAGGTGTACTTAATACAACATTCATACTTCAACATTTAGTTTACGAATTCAGACTCTGTGACTGCTACTGAAAAAAATCTGATGGAAATGGAATGACGGCCCGGGAATCACCCGGGACCTCAAAAAACTCAAAAACTGCTCTGCAGTCGTGATTGAGGCCACTAGACCAACAAAGCAGTCAGTTGTTGTAACATACACGATTAATACGATTGACCTTTAAAAATTGTAGATATAAACAAACACCGTACCATCAATTGTATAGCCAACATTATTTATATTCTTCCCCAAAATACACCGCAACGACCGAACGCCTGCGGCAAAAAATGCTTACATCACAAACACAAACCCTAAAAGGGTGTATGAGGTCAAATTGTATATTTTTATGTGACATTTTGTTTATACTATAGTTTCAACGTTAATCCTTTTCGTGATATATAACCGAGGACGTATAAACGAATATTCAATTACGCAAATTGAGTAGATGGAGCTGCCTTGAATATTGGTCTTTTTATCCCGGCCGCAAAGTAATAGGTGAGCGCAAAAGAGCTTGCGAATAAAAAGTAGATGTTGTGGACGTATTCTCATAATTCTTATGTGTCCTACTTTCTAGTTTCTTTGTTGTACTTCTTTGTGATGCAAGGGTATGGGGAAAACTTCAATGTCGTGTGTTACTATCGATACACCTATGTAGGTACTTAGGTAGCAGGGCAGGAAGGATACCGACGCAAAAACGGTTACCACACACTACTTTTTTTCAAATTGATGATTTTAATCAGTTATTTAAAAAAAAACTGCTGATCTTTGCTTTTGTGGGAAACAGCTGTTTATTTTTACCCGACTACGGCGAAGCCAAAAGGAAGGGTAATGATTTTGGCAGTCTATGTATGTATGTGTGTTTGTATGTTCCACCGTAGCGCCTAGACTACTGAACGTATTTTAATAAATGAGGTGTCAATAGATTCGTAAGAATACTCCAGGTGACATAGGCTATATTAATTTTTACAATTCTTTTTATGACGGAATTTAAATGTCAAATTCTAAACTCGAAAAATTTTTTATTGAGATAATCATAACATGTTTGGTATCAAATGAGAGGTCTTGGCGAGCACATTACAAATATGTATATAATATCGTAGTTCTAGTCAACATACACGTTTAGAATGCGGTCAAAAAGTTCTCGCGGTCTAGTCTGCTATTTACTCATACTATTTAAATAGCAAACCAACATTCAGTAGAATTTTACATCGAACATGAAAGTAATATATTAGATAGAACGGATTTATAAATAACACTAAAATAAAATTCAAATAAAAAAATAGGTTTAAAAACTAAAACCCGACTACAAACCGTGGTCTTAAAAGTAGAAAACAAGAAAATAATTCTTGTCTGATATTCATATATTGAATTTGTATATTTCTATTTAAATATAAGTAAAATTATTATAGAGGTCAGTCGTAGTCGCATGCCACCTTGCTAACGGCAACAGCAGCTGACTTCTGCATCAATGAAAACGCCATGATCTTTCATGGCGTTTGGCGTTTGCATCAGGTATCAGTGGCATGCGACTACGGCGGTCCTCTATAATAATTTCTTGCCAATATCTTTCATATCATTCCTCACACAATTCATTCATCTTTAATTTGGCCTTCCTCTCCCTCTCCATCTATCAATATTAATTTCTTGCCAACAATGCCCCCCCTCCTTCAACTTTATTCAAGGGGCTAAAGCACTGTACTTTTTACTTCAATCGCTCCCCAAGTCATCGTTCGGAAATTGTAAAACAAAGTGCTATAAATCAAAATGGGATTCCATAACGAGAATTAATTTATATTGATGGACCCACGGGCAGACATAATTTCTTGCTGTATTATTTTTTATTTTATTTTATTGCTCCGAGTATTAAATTTGGGGGTGCTTTGCTTTGTGTAATTTATTTAATTAGCACTGCGCTCAAAACGTTGAAGAAAAACGGTGTCACGAAACTACCACATCCAAGAACTAAAAATTCTACATCCAACAAGTCGTAATGAGACCGTTTACTGGATTATGACCTGAGTTCTCACAAAAGAGAGGGCCACGCCCAACTGTGGGAACACACTGGTTAATCAATATTCATAATATACATATCTAGTATAAATCCTCATATCTGACTTTAAAGATGACAGTCGCTATTTGAACTTCGTTAAATAGGTTTTAAGTGTTATGGAACAATTAAAGAGTAATGTTGCAATAAGGAAAGCGGTTTATTTTTTAACTTCATTTAAAAGTTTTACAAATGATGGTGGACGACAATTATGCCATTTGCGGAATAATTCTTCCACAATTTTGCGATAAAGACATGAGAAAAAAATATTATTTACGTTTCTAGGTAACTGCCTGTTTTGTGCCTGGAAGAAAGCGTATAATTAATAAAGTTGATTATGTATTGTCAATGTTACGTAACCAAGTCTTTGCAAATATAGTAGTGGAGAATATTATCGTTCCTATGACAAACTTGAAATAATTATAACTTGGTCTAAAAATAATCATACTATTACCCTCTTAAATCTCTCTTTAATAATTATACTATACTCCCATACAACTACCTCTTCCCAAAATGTCCCTACAATTTACTCCAAGTTCAATTACAAAAAAAAATTAAAGTCAAAAATCATTTTTATTTTCTCGTTATCATAAACTTTTCCCATCTACGGTAAGTAGTCTATGCCATTTCGGAGCTATTATACGATTGCCCGATGTTGTCCCAAATCGCATTATTTTCGTTGTTTAGGTAGCCATTGAACATTATAAATTCATCACAGAGTGTGACCTTGGAACTTTTCCTAATAAAGGTTAAGTTACATTGTGAAGGGTACACATCATTCCCTTATTAAACAATTTTCGTAATTATTGTTGAGAACTTAAACTTTTGCTCTTGAAATAAAATGTGAATATTACCCTGACTACTTATGGTTGCCTGTGAAATCTAATTAGGGCGGGCCTGGACGAGTATTAGTTTTGAATAAAGTTACAATTTTGAGAATTTCACTTTGGATTGTAATTTTTGAACTCATTATGGTAGGAAGACATACACAGACCTTATTGGTGCGGTTCTTTTTAGTACTCGCAACCTGTGTGCGTGTATGACCAGTTGTATCAATGTGGAGCATGTAAGGAACGAAGCAGATAGCGTTCTGTGGTTCTTGCTTACGCCTATAGGAAAATGGTATGAGTTTATGTTTGTATGTTTTAAATACCCGTTATGTATGTGCCTAAATTTTGTGTAAAACCCAATACCATCTTATTTTGGCGAATCAATTCGAACGGTGTGCTATGTTTCATTATGTGTTATGGACTTTGTTACGGTCAGATATCATGTATGCGGTATTATTACAAGGTAAATTCTCATACAGGTTGATGTTTATGCAGGACAAATATTATGGATTGGTCCATAATATTTGTCCTGCATAAGGATCAACTTCAATTATAGAGGCAAATAGTGCTATTAATAAAAAAAGTCTAGTATAGAGGACCGCCGTAGTCGCATGCCACTGATTCCTGATGCTCCTTCATGGCGTTTTCATTGATACAGAAGTCAGCTGCTGTTGCCGTTAGCAAGGTGGCATGCGACTACGGCGGTCCTCTATACTAGACTAGACTGACATATACAAATTCAATATATGAATTTCAGACAAGAATTATTTTCTTGTTTTCTACTTTTAAGACCGCGGTTTGTAGTCGGGTTTTAGTTTTTAAACTTGTTTTTTGATTAGAATTTTATTTTAGTGTTATTTATATTACTTTTATTACATTATATAAGTCCGTTATAATATATTACTTTGATGATGTAAAATTATACTGAATGTTGGTTTGCTATTTAAAATAGTACGAATAAATAGCAGACTAGACCACGAGAACTTTTTGACTGCATTCTAAACGTGTATGTTGACTAAAACTATAATATAATATACATATTTGGAATGTGCTCGGCAAGACATCTCATTTGATATCAAACATGTTTTGATTATCTCAATAAATTTTTTTTCCAGCTTAGAAGTTCACATTTAAATTCCGAAATAAAAATAATTTTAGTGTTAAAATTTATATAGCCTATGTCACCCGCGTTATTCTTACGAATCTATTGACACCTCAATTATTAAAATACCTTCAGTAGTCTAGGCGCTACATTACGATACATACATACATAGACTGCCAAAATCATTAGGTACCCTTCCTTTTGGCTTCGCCGTAATCGGGTAACACATGTGCATAAGTTAATGCTTTCAACTTAAAATGAATTTACAGTATAATTATGTCGGATTAACATCATCATAAAATTGTAATCCCACACTTTCGTCACAAGAATTAATGATTGCAAAATATGTAATACACAACCTTTTACATATTATTTTGCATACCAACATCATTACTTCCGCGAAATATTAATTATTGCAACGCATCATAAAAACTCTGTTGATAGCTGTTTCGTATTTTAATATTTCACACCTACGTTCCCCAATTCGAAGTATTAATTGAATTTCCAGTTAAGGATCGCAGGCAATGCTTTATAATTATTAAATAAATGAATTCTGTCTACTGACCAGAGAGTTTAGCACAAACGCGCGACATAAACATCGACATCAAATTTATTAACGCCTGAACTATTTTTGACTATTACTCTTTTATTCTGAGCTTCTCATTATTCCTAGAGCTGTGAAGAGCTGGATATACACCACTGATATTTTACCCTCCCGCAACCGATTTATTGTGCGCCAGAAGGGCTACGCGATTTGCTAGTAGCGATTACGTAAAAAAAATCGTTATAAAGAATTAAGAAAGTAATTGGCAAAAATAAGCCAAAGGTACCCCTCGGCATGACTTTATACATATAATAATAATTATATTGATGGCAATAAAAAGATCGTATGATTGATAGTTTAGGTGAAAAATGGGAATAAGTTACAAAAACAGCGGCTACTTTGCATATTTTTTATGATGTTAAAGTTATTTTTTTGAAGCTTAAGAAAAAAAAAGAAAAAATAAAATTGAAAAAATAAAATAATATATTATTAAATCAAAAACCGGTGATGGCGGTGGAAAAAAATGGTTCTAATGTATCCTAAAACAGGCCAATTTACGTACGAGTATATACACGCCTTAAGCGGGCACAATCACTATTATAATATTTTCCTGCCCTTGCCACACGTTTTCATCTTCGATTCTATCGTCAGACTTACTACTTTCACTTTTAAATCATTTTCCACACGACTCATCCATCTTTCTCCAGAATCTAAAGCATCAATCATATCCCACTAATATTATAAACGCGAAAGTTTGTAAGTATGTATGTTTGCATGGACATTTTTTACTCTTTCACGCAGAACCTACTGAACGGATTTTCCCGGGTGTTTTCCCGAGGGATAATTTTCGAGTTGTACACCTAGTCGAAAATAAAACTAACACATTGTTTTTTGGAATAAGCAAAAACCTACTACCACCACCACCTATATGGATATGAATAATATCATTAATTATTATTATGAGAAATGAGTATTTTCATTTCCGTCCCAATTTTACTTAAGCGTGTTCGTGTTAGGCCCACAGAAGAGCTTTGTCAGGTGGAACAAAAGGGCCCTTAAATATGTTTCGTGATTCAATAGCATGGTGTTAATGAATATTTGTTCCAATATGCACACAGAAGGTACGACCCTATTTATTCAGTTAATTTGTAGAGCCATTGTTTAATTTTTATGTATACTCTTTAAACGTTCAGTGAACATGGATTATGAATGTCACCTGAATAGAATTTTAATTATAGTAGCATTTTATTCACTAAATACTGTAACAGTTCGTATTAAGTTACAGAATTCCCTCGTTGGTCTAGTGGCCGCAAACACGACTGCCGAGTGTGAAGCCTTGGATTTGATTCCTGGGTCAGGCAAAGTGCTGTCGGGGCTACGGGACGTTGTAAGAGACCGCGGTCTCGACATAAAGGGCTAAGAAGGAACATGGCTGATTTTTAGTCAGTAGAAGTCTGACACTCCCATTCGCTCTGCCCAAGAGCGGGAGGGGTTATTTGATAAAAGGCAAAGGCAAAGTGTAATTGGATTTTCCATCAAGAATTTTTGTAAGCAGCCATGAAGCCTGAATTTGTGACCGTTTGATGGCAATAAGATCGCTCTCTATTACATAGGACATTAACATAACTGCTATTAGGTACGCCACTGCCTAACCATTCGGGGATTACAGGCGTGATGTTAGGTTACAAAAATAAACTAAGACATTCCGAAATCTGTTATTTTACTGCTGCCAGAATAGTAAACAAAACAGTTCCTCGAACAAGTGTGCGAAAACATAGATCGAGGAGGTTCTTGTTTAATTTCTAGGGAAACTCTGTGTTTTGTAAGTCGGATATCGAATATTTGTATAACTAGATCGCATTACCAAAGATTTTGATGACGTTTCTCTATAGCAAAGCTTCAAATACCATTCCCCGAACGAAAATACATTGTTAAATTATTCCTTCAAACACACTCCATTAAATGTGAAAAAGTAACCATACCAAAATTCCTTCAAAACCCACTCAAGGAAATACACCCCTAAAACATCATCAATAATACTCGGTGAAGTATTGTCCTGCATCATGTCAAGATAAACGGTTGGTCGTAAAACTGGTCGAAGAAGGACAGCCGGTCGACTGGGGCCTTTATAGCTCGATTATCGTACGACAATATCGATTTGATACAGATTCCCCAACCTTAACAATCTGTTGCTTCCTCGTCTCGGTTATTGAGACAGTTATTTGGTATTTTATTATTTGCACTGAGCGAGATGCTGCGGATTTACCCGATACTACGTTCCAATTTCGATTTACTGTTGTTTATTGAATTGTTGTTCGGTTGTGTGTCCTTATTACTTTACTTCAAGACTTTTGTATATCTTTGTTAAATGAGTTGCTACGAAAGAGCTACGCCGTAGCGTGGCGTAGCAAGTTGCGCCTACGACGTAGCGTTTTACCAAATCATCATCTGCCTAGCCTTTTCCCAACTATGTTGCGGTCGGCTTCCAGTCTAACCGGATGCAGCTGAATTTCATTATTTTATATGGAGCGACTGCCTATCTGACCTCCACAACCCTGTTGATACTGGGTAATACGATACCTTTTGGTAAGACTCGTTGTCAGAGTTCAGATCACTGACTACCGGTAACAACTGTCAATGATCTATAAAATGGCAGCTTAACGTGCTTCCCGAGGCATTTCACCTGCGTCTTACCCAATACTTAGCAAGTATTAAAAAAAATATTAAATTGAACATAGTTTTGGAGAGACCAACTCTCAATAAACGGTGTTTTTTATCTCACTGCCAACTACTTATTGAGTTCTTGCCGAGATATTTCATGCAACAAGATATTCTAAATTAGCACAAAGAGCTGAAATCCGACACGAGTAGCATTAGAGCGTAGCGTATCACTTTGAAAGGCACTTCAAAATCTCAACAACGTAAAAAGCTGCATGAATGCCGATTTATAAACTTCAAACAGCACACATACAAAACTGAAACCAGCGAACAATTTGAAATTATTGATGCAAACAAAAAAGAGCTTGTGTCAAAAAAATTAACAAAATGCACTGAATCTCAGGGTAACAACGATTGATTTCTGTCAAGGGATTACAGACTTTATCATCACCACTACACTATACCTTTTGGAGTTAGGGTTCGGATTGGAACTAGCTGTCATTTGTAAATCTTTGAAAATTATTTTGGGTAGTCCAAAGCTCGAACGTCTGACATTCAATATTTCCAAGGAGTATCGTGTTAGCCAGTAACTAGGTTGAAGATCTGATAAGCAATCGATATAATATGTAAAACATTTTATAATTGATTTTAATTTTTTTTTTTCAATTTTTTTTTTATATATTTTTTTTAATTTGTAAGTCAATGCTGTTGAAACCGTGGAAGCGACGACGATACGACTTGGTGATGTATGTTTCAAAAAGGAAAAAGGCAGATGACAAGTTAAGTCATAACATGACATCATGTTTTTATCCCTCGAAGGAATTTAGCAGAGGTAAACCCATTCATTTACCCATGTTTCGCCAGTTATATTTATTTCCTATGTGAGAGGAGTGCCCGTACACTAATTTGGACTCTGTGGCTGCTATTAAAAAACATCCTGATAGAAAAATCAATAACACTTTGTCCAAATTTGGAATCGAACTAAGGACCCCATGCCCAGCAATCACGCTTACGACCACTAAGCCAACGAGACAGTCAGTGAGTTAAGTCAGTCCAACCAACCGCAGAAGTTAAATATCACCTAGAAAAACGTATTAAAACATAAGGGTTCGTACACAAAGATGATATTAGTTGATCACTCGTGGCCTGACTGGTACACAAAGCTTTCTATTAAGAGTGTTCCAATAATGTGTGTTCCGGACATGTAAGCGTCAATACACCATGTATAGTCGGTTGCGTTCGCCGCAGAAATTGTGTGCCTACCTTTAGCTAGGAACGTAGGTATGTTGGTGTATGCTTCAATGATGTTAGTGTCACGACGGTGTAAATTGGTTTGAGAAATTCCGCGTTTTCTCCCAGAATTACTACGTACATATCGGAAACTTTCAGAGTTTTTTGACACTAAAGTGATTTTAAGGAACATGGGTGGTTTTAGTCAGAAGATGTCTGACACTCCCTTCCCTTCTGCCCAGAGCGGGAGCGCCTTATTCGATGATTTCTCAACGCCAAAAAAAAGAAAAAAAAATGTAGTTGTTCCTATATTTTTTCAGCGTGTGCTTCTGTAGCATTATTTTACCTACTTGAAAAAGGCATAAAAATCTTGCTTGGTCAAATTCGCGCTTCAAAATAAGTAAAAAATATGCCTGTGTTTAATCAAAAGGTAAAACAGAGTCGTACCTGTAAGTATACACACAGTCTTTTGTGAGTAATATTTAACAGAGAGTGAGTGAGTGAGATGGCCCACGAGCCGTTTCATAAAAAATATTAATCACTATTATTTTCTTGACCAAAATTGATTTAGTTACTTAAAAGACATTTTCTAAAACTCACCTTTTTCGAATAAAACCAATATCTCGAACAATTAGATGTAACGTACAATCGAAATCCAACAAGCAATTAAAACCATTAGTTGAGAAACCTTGATTCCGAATCGGATTTTCGATTCAAGCTTAGAATGAATTTACGTTTCCGTTTGCCTTTAAAGGTACTTGTCTAGAGATTTCTTGAAAACAATATATCATTTTCCCTTATTTTATTATACTGCTTAATTAGAAGTGTATATTTTAAAAATAAAATAAAAATAAATAAACGGTTCGTGTTTCGAAAAAGTTTCCCGACATCCCTTTAAGGACTAATTACGTCTGGTGTGATGAGCACATAAAATAAATAGACACAAGTTTTTAGCTCTGAGTGTTTATTTAATAAAATGACTATTATTTTATCCATTTGTAAGAATAAACATTCTAAAACACATTTCTATCCCGTAGGTTTTTACTCTCGTTCGTGTAGACGGCCTCTCCCTTAGAGGCAGTCTACACGAACGAGAATAATAATATAGTGTGTATAGAAAAACTTGTCACAACGATATATTGCCGCGACTCACGCTCGTGTAGAGCTAACACATCATGTAGACTGACCGACAACCGACCGACTCACCACCACACAATGCTTCACTGCCCATCACTCCCTTCTCCACCTCTGCTGAACGCGCGGATAAGCGATGTCGTGTTTAAAAAAATGAACGGCGCAAGATGTCTTATTACTTCAAATTATTATCTAATTATTGGTGCAAATTAAAAAATATCTGGCAAATGTCGGAAAATTAAAGGTATTCTACTTCTTCCTGGTGAAAACTGAAACAAACATGTTGAAAGGATTATTTGAAATCATAGAACAAACGGTGAGTATAACAACTGGACATGAAACAAATATTTGCCAATAGCTATTTACTTACTTCCATGAAAACCGGCGTCCATGCACCTCACTGGTTAGGTTTGATACAAAATGTTAAATAAAAAATGTATATTATTTTTCGTACAGCAGACACTTTTTGTCGCTGAATAAAACCGACTTCAAAACTTAAATGGTAGCTTTTACAAATATTTGCTATACTATTATTTTACACTGTTAACAAACATGTTATGGCAATAGGGTAGTTAACAAAAAAAAAAAAATTGGATTTCCAAAAAATATTGGACACGTATTTTTTCTTTTTTCACGTAAACCAACAATGAAGACGATACATTGCTTTGAAAAATCGTGTGATGTCATTCTAAGACATTAGTATGGGACTTTTTACCGGTCAGTGACGTCTTCACTCCCACTTAAATCTTTGACGCGTTTTATCATCATATATATATATATATATTTAATAAAACAAAAAATACGTATGCAATATTTTTCGATAATCTAACAAAAAAAAAGGAATTATCTTAAAAAATGGCTTAGTTTTAACCGATTTGAAATGACTTGCCAGACGAAGACTGCGCTATGAAGATGTGACGTCATAACTCATACCACCATAGTTACGCAGAACAAATGGCCGTTTCGCCCGACAAGGATAGCAAATGCCCCCACTAAAAACTTCTAAGGCGTGAAGCTATTCCATTTATTCATCGATTTTATTACTTTTTTATACATCGTATTAATTCTGTTATTTCTTTGAAATAACATAACATTTTCGTAACGTTTTAACAGTAGCCAAGTACCCCATTAGCGTATAACTGTAGAAATCACGTCTGCATACCCCCTCAGAGAATAAAATTTTAAGTGATCGAAGAAGATATATCGCTGAAGACAGACAAAAACGAATTGATAACGTCCTCTTTTATTAGGAAGTCGGTAAAAACTCTTCCATGTGGACAGCTAACCAAACACAGATCAGTGCAGTAGTAATAATTTGACATCGACAGAGTTTTTTTTCCGGTGCCATACGGCCGGTTGTCGTAGTGCAATCTTGTCTATAGTTGTCTGTACCATAAACGCGGAAATATGTATGTATTTGGCGAGTGTTATCATCATCCTATAATGTTACTACTGCAGGGACTCAGACCTCGTCTGTAGGAGACGGATGGGCTATAATCCACCACGCCACCGGCCCAGTGCGGGTTGGTAGATGTCACATGTGTTTGAGTTTTTTATATTTTTTTAGTTCTTACTTACATGCCAGTTTCCTCACAATGTTTTTATGTTCTTCACCGTTTTGAGAGCAGCAGTGATGAAATAAATTACACAAAGTAATGCACCTGCTTGGATTCGAACCGCGACTTACTGTTCGTAAGTCAGGGCCGCCACCACTGGGACATCGCTGCTCTCTTTTGTCGAGTGTGATATTCGCAAACTATCTCTGTCGGGCGATTGACGGGACCGTTGACGTCGTTTTCGTGCAACAGAGCGAAAAGCGAAAAGAATCGTTGAATAAATTAGGAATGCAGACTGCGGGACGGAATGCAATTCCTGAAGCAGGTTTGTCCGCTCAGTTTATTATGAAAATTCAAACGATTTGTGGTGTTATTTTGTTTGCGTCGCACTTTTCTTTGTCAGCGCTTTGAGTTTTGCACGGAAGTGCTCAGCAAAGTTAGCAATAACTGGGAATAAATCAGGAATGAGAAAATGCATGAAGTAAAGCTTCTATAGGTTTTAGGGAAATGTAACAAAATATTTTTGTATTACGCTTAAATATGGTTTAAAGACTATGGATGAACCTAGACTCAGTAATAACTATATATCAATAATATGATTATCGTGATTAGCTAAGTAATTAGAAAGTAAAGATCATTAACAAACTTTGTGTCAGATCTAGCAGTGTGTCAGATTTTATTTTCCATCGAAAAACAATATAAACTTCAATATAGTAAACTGTAATAAGGTATTATTTAAAGATAGCAACAGCCACACGGGTTAATCTACAAAGTAAAGCAATACTTGCCGCAGTCGGTTTGAGGATAGGTGACTATCATATCAAGTTCCACCTCCCTGCCTCGGAGAGCAGGTTAAGCCGGTCTCGGATCTCATTTGTAGATCTTTGACAGTCGTTATGAGCCAGAATCACGAAAGTCTGACAACCAGTCTTACCAAAAGGCATCGTATTAGTCAGTGGGTTTTGAAGTCAGATAAGTAGTCACTCCACGTAAATCACTGGTATTCAGCTACTTCAGGTTGAACTGGAAGCCGATTTTAAAATATTTTGGTTTGGGAAAAAGCCGAACAGATGATCAGCAAGGCTATTGCGTATCTTTTAAATGACAGTGGCTATCATATTGTCCATGGATTAACTGTCAAATTGGTTATGGTTTAGTACAAAATGGAACTATTCGACAGTTAATCAAAGCACACAGAGCCAAAGTGTTAATCAATAAATCTGTCAACAGAGATACGCAATAGCCCAGCAGGACAAAAAAATTAAAATAAATACTTTTCACGCTTCCATTTGTTACACTTTAAAAAAAAAATCTTATAAATATTTCAAGCATCTTATAGACCCAGTAAAGCGACATTAGAAAAAGAAACGGCAACCAATAATATGAATGTAGTTGTAGCAAGGTAAGCCTTAACACACTTTACTCCTAAAAGTAATGTACCAAATCGTCCAGATTTCTCGTCTGGCTACAAAGTTAGGCCTTCGAACAGAAACAGAACGTTTTTGTGCGAGCCCAACTTCTGTAACATCACCAGAATAAATCAAATCCTGGCCACAAAAAATAGGGAACGGTCAAGCGTGTGATTGATTCTCGTACATAGGGTTCAGTACCTTTGATTTTTCATCTCAGTTTCTTTCTGCTATATTATAAGATCACTTAATACCAAAAACCATATACATATAATTATACTATATTCGAATATTTTATAATGATTATCAGTTCAATTATTGGATAATATTACTAACCCAAACGCAACGGGTATGTTTGTATCCTATATGCAAGATTTAGACTACCTTGGATTGTTCTAAACTGAAACGAGCACTACAGAAATAACTCGGACAGACTTTGGGGTAGTGATAGTTATTTCCGTCGTGTTACTCGGATGAGCAGCGATGGCCCAGTGGTGGCAGCCCCGTCTTACGAACAGTAAGTCCTTGGTTCAAATCCAGGGAGTTACATTACTTTGAGTAATTTATTTCATCACCGTTGCTCTCAAAACGGTGAAGGAAAACATCGTGAGGAAACCGGCATGTCTTATAACCAAAAAAATTCGAAGACATGAATTGTGACATCTACCAATCCGCACTGGGCCCGTGTGGTATAGTATAACCCATTCCCTCTCAAAGAGAGGAGGCCTGTGTCCCAGCTGTGGGAACATCATCAATAGACTGTTGATGATGACTCGGATGTTCCAAAGTTAAACATAGTGAAAAGTAGCTTGAGGCTCAAATAATTTGCATCAAAATATTGTATGAGGAGTGACATGAAAGAGATAGGAATAAATGTGCCGGAAAGAGATAGGAATAAATGTGCCGTGCGGTCTGACAGAGAAGAATGGAAACATAAAACGTGTTGCGCTGGCCCCAAATAGAATGAAACCAAGGGAAAGAAGATGATTGTAATGTAATCCAGTACTATATCCGATAAAGTTCCGCTCCAGAAAATGTAAGAAAATCTTGAGATCTTTTGAAATCATTATACATCTTTTAAGACCTCATGTTAACTGTAGGTGCCTAAGGCTTACATTAGATGGCTGCAGGTTGTTCGAAAGAAATACCGCGGCCTCGGTACAAGTGCTAAGAAGGAACATGGGTGGTTTTTAGTCAGTAGAAGTCTGCCACTCCCTTTCCCTCCGCCCAAGAGCGTGATGGGTTATTTAATGATTACCCATTACCCAAAAAAAAAGCTTACATTAGTTGCCTCATTGAAAGAAGTCAATAGCCGTCGTCCTCCGTCCACGGAACCCCAAACCCAGTCATTCACTCCGGTCACGTTTGACAGACCCGCAGGATCGATTCGCGATTAAGTACACGTTTTTACGGTTCGCGGTAAATCTCTCCACCTTATTTGGAGTGATTATAGGCGTAAACTGGGGTAGGAACGTAAACGGCCACTACCATTAGTGAAGTGATATGACCAAAAATTTACAACACCGTAGGAGTGGTTTTTGACGTAAAAGTGGAGGATTCTAGATCTGGCAGAGCATTTTTCATGTCATTATCATCTGATTCTATGTTGGGGTTCGTTTCCAGTCTAAACAGATGTAGTTTATACATGTACCGACTTCACACCCACAAACCTAGTTGGTACTAGGTCACATGATAACCCTTGGTAAGACTTGTTGTTACACATTCAGGCTAAAACTTTTTGTAAAGACTATCATTCACTAAACTACACCACTACTGCCATCTAAAAATGACCGCCGAGACCAACGGCTTAACGTCCTTTCCGAACCACGGAGACAAACTTAAGTAAGCACGGTGCTACCTAAAGATCGACCTAAGCAACTGTTACTTATTAAGCCAAATAGGTCAATGGTATGAAAGAGATTGATGATGTGATTTCATGTAGAATATCACTCTTCACAGATACCCTGGCTGGCAGCTACTACGCCATAACAGTAAATAATAAACCCATACATGATTCATGATGACTATCACCTAGTGCGGCATATCTAGATAATTAGGCCTTGTCACTAATAGTGATTATGAACGTCATGCCTCCTGTCCAACCAACACATTGTAACGACAAGCGATGGGACTTGCACACAAAGACACGCGCGTGCTTTACACTTAGTCAGTAGGAGTCTGTCACTCCCTTTCACTCTGCCCAAAGAGCAGGGGGGGGGGTTATTTGATGATTTCCTACCCCCAAAAAAAAGCTAACCATACACGCTAGGGTGTACCTGCAGATCAAATGTACAGCCCAACCTGTTAGTTACACCCTTTGTATGGCTACATTTAACAATCATTCATATTTTTTCCTAACACACACAAACCACGTACACCTATACCTTGAGCGTGTACTACAGTAATTCCTGACCAAGCGATAAAGTCATGAATACACGTGTTCTCAACATAAACTTTATTAATTTATAGTGAGTTTGAGTTGCGCATGATGAGCAAAGTTGACAAGTTTCTGCTACGATTAGAACACCTCATCATACAAATGGTTGAATGACTTAATGCATGTGTGAATGTGACTTATTGTTTTAAATTGAAGAGCCTTGGAATCATTAACTCATTGAAAGTCTAGTTAGTCTAGTTGAAAGTAGTAGGTGTGCAGTGTGCAGGTGATACCACAATAAGAAAAATATTTATTTGGCACAGTAAAGTTTGTCAGGCTTGAGGACCTATGGCTGCTTATTAATAGGTGATGGGAATCCAAATGAACAAAACTGTTTTTTTCTACAATTTGGAATTTCAAATAATACTTGCTCTGTGATAAAAACTATGAAAGGGTCTTTCTTAGAGCTCTTTTTCAAGTGTTTACATTGAGACTCATAGTTCGTAAGTTAAACAATTCCAACAGCTAGCACTTTGTCTGCGATAAGATTATGTACCAAGCTATGTAATAAATTATAATAAACAGCCACTTGGGTTACAGAGTTCCCAGAATAAATGTGTAAACATACCCTTTTTTTTTTGTTCGGTGTATGGGTTGACCTGAGCCGTGTTTTTGATCAGCTTGCAGATGCAAAATATGTATAGAAATGTCTGTTCTTTTACTTGATTATTGTACAATAATGTGTTATTATGTAAATAAAACAATAACTTTGGAAAAAAATGCATTTATTTTATTAACATGACGACTTTTGTACCAAAAACTGGGAAAAAGTAGCTAACCCTACTTTCAATTTCGAATCAACAATAGATTCCCCAATAAAACTGTACAAAACTATAGAAAATCAGATAGCTTATTTCATAACGATTTCAGTGACATAGCGTGTGTCTAGCTGCGCACTTTAATTTCAGAGATATCGTAGTTTTAGTGAACGCGGAGAAATTGCACGATTTCGGCCGGGCGCACTCCGGCGGCTCTGCGGAGTTGCGCAATAGAGGCCGCCGTATGAGTGGTTATACATCACACCGAAAACAAAAAAAGAAAAACAAATTATTAGATTGATATGGCTTGGAAGGAGGTGACTCTGCTGAGATGCTGAGTGATAGATGACCCTAACTAAATTGTGTAATGGACAGAAAAATCATAATAGAACAAATAGTAAAAAAAAAATGAATCAGCAATATCTTGTTTTTTATCAAATTTATTAGAATGTAAGTCGCGAAGTACATAATGTTGAGACAGCACTAATGTATCTTGTACAAAACTATGAAAGCCTTACAAGATGGCACAAAAAATATACTACAACCTAAAACAGAAGTTAATGTATCTGGCGGTAGGTTCATTATCCCTTAGCGAGATCTCAATAAGTATAAATGAGAAAAGTTGCCTATGGTTGATGACTTCGGGGCGACACATACAGATATATTTTTTAAATTACTCTCCCAACAACAATGAATAATAAGTACATATAGAATAAATTGTTCTGCTAGCTGTTTTTTCTGCGTCAGATTAGAAAGAGAATAAGCATGTCATGTGTGTTGAAAAAATTAATTATAAAAGTTTTCAGCCGAGTGTGTATGTTTTGCCAGTTTTGACAGATAATTATCGAATTCACCAAATCTTCAAACGGTCCACGGTACGCTAGACATTCATGTAACACCACTACTTTGGAGAGAGGCTTATTTAATACCCCGTTGTGGCTGCGGGCTTTCCGAAAGAATTACCGCGGTCTCGACACAAAGGGCTAAGATGACATGGGCGGTTTTTAGTCAGTAGAAGTTTGGCACTCCCTACCGCTCGGCCTAGAGCTGGAGAAGTCATTTAATGATTTCCCACCCTTCCAAAAAAAGGCGCATTTTTTTTTTATTTTGTTTTAAAAACGTTGCCCCACACTAGGAATTTCTCCTATATAGTGGGTGCGTTCACAAACATTTAAACTCACATACACAAATACCCAGACCCGGAACAACTATCTGTAGGTCATACAAATATTTGTTCCGTGCGGGAATCGAACCCGCGACACGCAGCGCAGCAGTCCATTGCTTGAGCAACTGCGCCAACCGTGCCGTCCGTATTTGATGCAACACAAAACTTATTATACAGACAACTTTATACAGTTTATATAGAACTAACGAAGAGTACTTTAACATACTTCTATGCTATAAAAATAAACTGTTTCCAAGCGAGGGCAGTTGCAAAGGATTTTTATTTTAAACAATACTAATTTTTATAAAAGAAAAATGTTTTCACAAAGAACTGAACAATTTCGGAATTCTGTCAGTTCCAGGTTTGTTTGAATGTTATTGAATTATATAATACAAATATTACCACTAATTGGCGAAAAGGTTTTGGTCAATTATTGAATTAATTAAATTCTTATAAACCATGCGTTCTAGCAAGTAATTTATTAATTAACCGTGTGAGTTCATATTTTATTGGTACCAAAAATACGAAATGTGTTCGTGTTTTACATAAGTAATGCTCATCCTTGTACTCGCTTGACCATTTAAAATAAATGGGATAACAATATCAGATAAAATGATGAAAAGAGAGAGAGACCTTTCAATATTAACATCTTTTTTTACTCCTACAACCCTACGTACTGAATACAAAAGCCAATATTGAAAATTCAGGCACGCCTTCTAAACAAACACCCTTAGAATATGCCTCAACAAATTCATTCAGTCAATAAAATTGACTACAAAATAACTCAAGTCAATATGCCATATTTACGAATTCACCTCAAATCTTGTCAGTAATCAGTAAACGAAAGAAGATTAAGCCATAAATTCTTTTTGATGGCTCGAACTTTGAAGCCAGAATGCGCTATGAATTCAAATATAACCTGGTTACTGTGAAAATATTGTACCCATATACTTGGTTAAAAGCATCCTAGTGTGGGTTTATGGGTTTATTCAGTGAGTTATATGCAAAATCTTTGTGAGTATAATCCCATACTTAAGGGTAAGTAGGGTTGCCATCTGGTTGGGAAACACTCTCGAGATTATTTTCATATGTCCGTGGCAAGAACAGTTTTCTATGTTAAAACTTCTTAGAATCTTACGGTTGAAATTGAATTCACTTTGTAGTCTTCTTCTTCGTGTCTGTGGTTCTCATAGTTATTTTATTCTATTAAATTAAATTTGTTTCGACCAGAACTCGGCTACATCGACAGCGTTGGTAGTATCTTCGGACAGACCTATTAAAGTGCAGCTGGAGTTGTTTTTTCTAGTGTAATGTGCCGTTACTTGAAAGAGATTCGATTTTTATTTGAACCACACAGAATGATACTACATTTCACTTTGAAATAGCCGTTAAAGAATATTGGCTCCAAAATTACTAGTAACAATAGCCATTATTGGGACCAATATTCAGTCCAATATTGGGCAGTACGGTCATTATCTGCTATAGCACCAACAGGTAGTCAAAATCGTAATTACATATTAAGTTTGTGCACAGTCCGCTCCTATTGAGAACTCCAATGGCCAAGCTTAATTATTATGTAGGAACTACCTACCCGTATAATATTACTTTACACGCTAATTAACATGTATAGCAAATTAATTTGACTATAATTAAACTGGTATCAGACAATGTTCAGGTAGTTTGGTCTATGGTATCATCTACGCTAATTACGAAGCGTTAAGTATATAATTGTGGTTTTAGACGGGTTTAAGCTGGTATTATGATGTTGAAATGAGATTATCGTGATTAGTTTCAATAGTTCCAGGAAAAGAGAACTATTCGTATGTTGATTTACTGAGTTATATAACAAAGATTTGAATCATAGATGTGCGCATATCCTACGTAGGTTGTAGGTACCAGAAAGTGTCCAAGGAGATCATCATTTCATCTTGCTGCTCTTATCCCATGGTACTTGGGGTCGGCAGAACATGTTTTGTTCTTTCATTCACTCTATTTCCCGTCGGTACCATTCACTCCTTTTCCATTAATATCATTCCTGACACAACTCTCCCATCTTTTCCATGGTTGTCCTTGCTTTTCATTCGTTAGTGCCAGTGAAAAAATACTCAAACGTCAGTGTTGAACAGGAACGAATCCATTTTTAACAGACTTCCAAAAGGAAGGAATGAGAATGTTTTTTTGCAGAATAAATAAACTGACTTCAAAATCACAAGAAAGTGACAAATTGGTCGGGGACTTGGTGGAATGCCAAACCAAACCCAAAATCAACCCCAAACCAACCCAAACCCAAACCAAACCTCTCTTATCAATCCTTCCTTTATCTATTTTTATCTCAGACTAGCGGACGTCACGCGGTTTTACCCGCGTAGTTTCCCGTTCCCGTGTGAATACAGGGATAAAAAGTAAAAAGATAAAAAGTCTATGTCACCCGGGGATAGTGTAGCTTCCCAACGGTGAAAGAATTTTTTAATTCGGTCGAGTAGTTTCGGAGCATATTCGTTACAAACAAACAAACAAATCTTTCCTCTTTATAATATTAGTGTAGATAATGCAACTCAAAGTCAAAAATACACCGCATTACTCCATTTAAATCATTAAAAATAGTCTCCTTCCCCGTCTCAATTCCGACTGATTAAATACAAAGACACAATGCAAGGCAACGAACAAAAAATATCTCGGTCTGATTAGTGAGCCATGGTCGCTTTCACAAAACCAGTGATCTCTGAAACGTGATTAAATAACAATTTGGGATGGGACCCAAAAAAATACCCGTCAACAAGATTGAGTCTTTTCTACGAATTCAGAGTATTCTCTGATAGAATTGAACGGTTTTTTCGCAAATACGTCATTAGTTAACGAGAGTTTAAATACTACTTGAACTCGCGGTTTCATTCGCTTGACAGTGTGCTTTGTTTTATAGGAGTTAATGTTCGCGAACTAGTCTAGAGTGTACTATTGGGGTCGAAACTCTGGGGCCGTGGGGTCCGAGTGCTCATATCTTGTTCAAGGAAATCTCAAAACGTTTAGTTGACGCTTCTCGTAACCCAAGAGCTGGCTTTTATCTTGACCAGAGGCTAAGTATTGCCTGCTCGACGAGGTGGGCAAGCTCTTTGAAAGAGTAATTGCAAACCGCCTCGCCGAGCACCTGGAGGGAATGGGTCCGGATCTTGCGGAACACCAGTTTGGTTTCCGCAAGAGGCGCTCGACGGTGGACGCCATCATGCGCGTGAGAGCCCTCACGACGGGGGCTGCGGTCTCTCGGGGTGGTGGTGTGGTCTTGGCGGTGTGGTCTTGGCGGTGTCTCTCGACATCGCCAACGCCTTTAACACTATGCCCTGGAGCTGCATTAGGGAGGCACTCCGGTATCACCGGGTGCCGACCTACCTTCGTCGTGTGGTCGGGGACTATTTGACAGACAAGGCTGTCATCTACCCTGGTCAGGACGGACAGTGGAACCGGCGAGAGATGTCGTGCGGTGTTCCACAGGGATCGGTTCTGGGGCCGCCCTTGTGGAACATCGGTTACGACTGGGTGCTGCGCGCCGACCTCCCTAGCGGTGTCAGCGTGGTCTGCTACGCGGACGATACGCTGGTGCTAGCTCAGGGTGGGTCGTACGAGGCGGCGGCCGACAATTTGACACGCCGGGTTGCGATAGTCGTAGAGAGGATCCGGCAGCTGGGTCTCGAGGTGGCGCTTCACAAGTCGGAGGCCATGGGCTTCCATGGACGTGGGAATGCGCTGCCGTCGGGATCCCAGTTAATGGTGGGAGGGGTTCCCATCGGCGTCGAGTGTACTTTGAAGTACCTAGGACTCGTCCTCGACAGCCGGTGGAACTTCGTGGAGCATTTCCGACGTTTGGCTCCCAGACTGGAGCGGGCCGGGGCTGCCTTTAGGTGGCTCTTGCCCAATCTGGGGGGGCCAAACGCCTCCTGCCGGAGGCTCTACGCGGGGATCGTGCGGTCCATGGCCCTTTACGGGGCACCGGTGTGGGCGCCTGCTTTGAGGAAGCGGGCCGCCCACTACCTGAACGTGCCCCAAAAGGTCATGGCCGTAAGGATGGTACGGGGGTACCGCACGATCTCCCGCGAAGCGCGAACCTCCTTGCTGGATTGCCGCCGTGGGATCTGGAGGCGATAGTCCTCGCGCGCCTGCATCAATGGCGCGCGGAGGCACTGCGCCGGGGGGTCACTCCGCTGCCGCGGCAAATTGCTGCGCGGCGGACAGACCTCCGGTGCGATCTCATGGCGACATGGAGACAGCGACTGTCGCAACCCCGTGCAGGGCACGCCACGATAGTGGCGGTAAGTCCCCTCTTTGAGGAGTGGCTTGAGAGGCGCCACGGCGCCCTCACCTTTCGTCTGACGCAGGACCTCACCGGACACGGTTGTTTCGGGAGGTACCTGCACCGAATCAGGCGGGAGGAAACGCTCGGATGCCACCACTGTGAGGATCGGCCGGAGGACACGGTGGAGCACACAGTGGAGGTGTGCCCTGCTTGGGCGGAGCCCCGCCGTGTTCTCGTAGCGGCGATCGGCGGCGGCGACCTCTCGCGCCCGGCCCTGGTGCAAGCCATGGTCCGGGGCGAGGAGGAATGGGACGCCGTCGCCTCCTTCTGCGAAGCAGTGATGCTAGCGAAGGAGGTGGCGGAACGCGAGAGGGAGAGAACCTCTCGTCCTAGCCGCCGCGGGAGGCGCTCCGGGCGTCGGGGGTCCCGCGATGACCTCCGGCCACCGTAGACGCGGGCCTGTGGACGGTGAGTGATGGGCTAACTCGCCGTCCGTCCGTCTCACGACGAAAACAGGCCGTGTCGACGGCGCGTTCGTGTTCCACGCGCGCCTCAAAGAGATGCAGCAACATGGGAGGGGCCCGAAAGGGCCGACGCCTGTCGGGGCCGCGGGTAGTCCAACGGTTATCGCGGCCTCGACATAGAGGGCGAAGAAGGAACATGGGTGGTTTTTAGTCAGTAGCAGTCTGACACTCCCTTTCGCTCTGCCCAAGAGCGGGAGGGGTTATTCGATGATTTTACACCCACCAAAAAAAAAAGGCTAAGTATTGCCATACAACGTGGCAATGCCACCAGTCTTTTGGGCACATTACCGGCTGACAGCATTGAGGAGCAGTTTTTTTATGCACTTTTATAGGTTCTTGTTTGTTTATTTAATTGTTTTTAATTAAGGTACAAAGTTACTTTACTCTATTAATATTTTTAAATCATGATTTTAGCATTTATATTTTTGACTTTGAAGTGGTTTAGATAACATAACATAACGCTACTGGTGGTATGTTATGTTATCCCCGAAGGATAAGTATGAAGTCTATCCATTAGTTCAGTCAGTTTAAATCCCATTTAAGAGGGGGCGAGTCTATTGCCATCAACTGGACACAAATCCAGACTCCATGGCTGCTACTGAGAAATTCCTGATCGAAAAACCCAATAACACTTTTCCTGATCTGGGAATCGAACCCAAGACCTTAAGCACAGAAGTTGCGCTTGTGAGAACTAAACGCCCGACGAGGCAGTCAAATTATTTACAATTAACTAGGTACTTACATAAAGGGTGTAAAAGTACCCTTAACGCAAACGAAAGGCACTTGTTCTCCCAACCACTGCGATATTTTTTTGGTTCTAGACCATACCTGGGAATCCCCTAGTTACGGAGATATTGGGGGTCAAAGTTCCAAATTTGTTTACAAATACTAGTTTTTCAGGTTATAACTTTCCTTAAATTACCTCCATGACCCGTTTACTATTCAAAGCATCCACTAGCGCAATGTTTTAATAGTGCTACATTGAGTTTTACCGTAAAATGTGAATTTTGACCCCCAAAAAAAAAAGTCGTTTATTAATCGCAATTTTTTTTGCGTAGGGGTACTAAGTTTGATGTACAGAATTCTTGGTTGACGTATGTGTGAAGGGTTAATTTACACCCTGTATAGCATTTTTAGTGTGTAATATTGAATCAGATTACTCATTATAGATTTCTCCGTATTCAGCACATCAATAACTGAGTCGGTATCTGATGGATTTTTTTTTAATTACCTAGTGTTATAAATAAGTATTGCGGCTGTGAGAAAAATACCAAATTATTATGCGGGAACTTATATTCCATTTACTTGATTGTAAGATTAGGAGGAGCGTTTCGCAGATTTCGGAAATGAAGGGATCTAGGACTGACCTTGACACGATCTTCAAATCTCGTGGCTGCTGACGCGCCTTTCTGGATTTCTTGGGCCCAAGATCTTCTTCTTCTTCATGAAAACACTGCACTCACTCACTCTTAATGTTCGCGGTGATATATTTATGGAAAATATGGGGTTATAGAAGATTTATAAAAAAAACTATAATTCAATGTTCATTGATCGGCTTTCTCACACGATATGTGTCAGCGTAGTGACGACGCCAGCGCCTCGTCGCGGCACTTTACGAAACTTTTCGAAAGTGCTCGAAGATTTTCTTCTTGCCTCTTCATCGGGTTATAGGAATGAAAGGGATGGAGACAGGAAATAAAAATGCGAAACGCTCGTTCCTTCCTATTCAATTTTTTTTAAGGATTTTATGAAGTTTATGGCGTCAACATCCTCCGCCGCCTTGAGAAAACGCAGTGTTCTCAAGCAAAGTATAAGCTAAAAGAATATTTAATATTTTAAATAATTAATTATTAATTAAAGTTAAGCGAATATTATTGGAAAGTATTATGTTTTATTTAGCGGTTATTTAGTTATTAGTTTATTGAGATGGTAATGGACACAATTTTACAATAGGTCTTTTAAAATTGCCTGTAGCCGTTTTGACTAAAGCTACGCGAATAGTACCGTCCTTACCGGGATATACTTCAGTTATTATGCCAATTGGCCAGCGTAATGGAGGAATATCATCTTGATGAATTAGAACTACTGTACCGAGCTTTATGTTATCTACCTGCGTTAACCATTTCTGCCTAACCTGAAGATTGTGTAAATATTCTACACGCCATCTTTTCCAGTAGCTACACACCATCTGGTCTAATAATTGTTTCCGACAACTAAGAGATCTCGATTCATCGGGAACGTTTTCTATGGGCAGGAACGTTAAAGGTGAAGCCATAATAAAATGAGCAGGTGTAAGAGGTTCCGGATACGGTTCCTCAGATAAGACACAGAGTGGTCTCGAGTTAAGGACTGCCTCAATTTGAGTGAGGACAGTCAGGAGTTCCTCATAAGTGAGAATTTGGGAACCAATGATGCGGTATAAATGGGTTTTAATGGATTTTATATTGGATTCCCACAATCCCCCAAAATGCGGAGCGCGGGGTGGGATCATTTTCCATTCAATTCGGTAGCAATCGGTCAGTAGATTTTGTAATTGAGCTTTAGCTCCAATGAAATTGGTTCCATTATCGGAATACAAACATGACACAGGTCCACGTCGTGAAAGAAAACGTTTAAAAGCGGAAATAAATGTATCAGAAGATACATCGGTAACCAGTTCAATGTGAACTGCTTTAGTTACAAGGCATATAAACACGCATATATAAGCTTTTTGACTTCTTTGACCACGACGTCTACATAAAGTTACTTTTATTGGGCCAGCATAGTCCACGCCCGTATGCACAAACGCTTTGGTCTCCCGTACGCGGCAAGTAGGCAGATCAGCCATTTTTGGGCTGAGGTGTGAAGGACAATTTTTAAAACAAAAATTGCAAGCGTGTAATCTTTTCCTAATGACACTTCTGGACGAGAGTATCCAATACTTCTGACGCAACAGTGAACTCAGAAGGTTGGATCCAGTATGACAATGAACGCGGTGAAAATAATCAATTAAAACATGGGTAATGTTATCATGCTTAGGTAATAAAGCGGGGTGCTTAGCTTCATAAGGAAGGTTGGCATTAGATAATCTACCTCCGATTCTAATAATTTTCTTGTCATCGATAAAGAGATCGAGACGTTTAAGCGATGAACGTAAATTATCCTTCTGTATGTCTTTGTACAATTGTTTAAAGTGATGTTTTTGAACAGAGCGGATTAAATATATTTCAGCTATATTCAACTGGGAAACGGAAATCACGCTGCTACATTTGTCACGAGGAATAATGCGTAAAAAGCGCAGTATGTAAACTATAATATGTAGGATTTTATTCCAAGACGAAATATTCTGTGAAACTGTATAAATTAAATCAGGTTCCAAAGAAGCGGACGCGTTATGTGTCAAAGATTTAAATTCAGGTAGTTCTTCACAAGAGGCAGGGATAAACGGAGTGATAGGCCACTCGGATATTGGGTGTTGAAGCCATTTAGGGCCGTGCCACCATAAATCATGTGACAGTAACTGTTCAGGCAGAAGACCTCTTGACAAACAATCACTCGGGTTTTCTTTACCACTAACATGATAGAAATGTTTAGAATCAAGATTTTCTTGACATTTAGCGACGCGGTTGCTAACAAAAATATTCCATCTATGTGGGGAAGAATTAATCCACGAAAGGGCAATTTTCGAATCGGAGAAAGCAAATATATTATTAATTGCTACACGAGCGCGGTAAGTGTCATTAATTAATTTAATAAGTTTAGACATGAGAAGAGCGGCACATAATTCTAGCCGAGCTAAAGAAACTACCTTTACAGGTGCGACCTTGGATTTAGCACACACCAAACGTACGTGTGTGTTGCCATCGGTGTGTGTTACATGTAAATATATGACGCAACCATATGCTTTCATGCTGGCGTCTGCGAAACCCACAATATTTATTATGCAGTTCATGGAAACTGCTAAATGCCGTGGTATTTTTAATGAGGAAAGAAGAGGCAGTTGATCTTTAAACTTTTGGAAAAGCGATACAATGGTATGTGGCGGAGTATCATCCCAACTGATATGAAGATCCCATAACTCTTTTATAAGTAATTTGGCAAACAAGATTACCGGAGCAGCAAAGCCCAGTACATCCCACAGGCGTGCGATAGCGGATAGAATGGATCTTTTGGTACAAATCCCATCTAGTTCAGATGTAGTAAAAGTGAAGCTATCATCCGAGGGAATCCATTTAAGACCTAAAATTTTTAAATTGTCCTTATCCGAGAAATTAATAGAAGCGCGATTGGATTGCGGAACAGTAGCTAATAGTTCTTGTGAATTACTTGCCCATTTGTTTAGATCAAAACCTCCAGCTTTAAATAATGCGATGAGTTCGCTGGATAGAACCTTAGCCTCTTCCAATGAAGGAATAGATGTTGCTAGGTCATCCATGTAAAGCTCTTGCGAAGCTACAATAGCAGCGCGTGGAAAACGATGTTTTTCATCCGCTGATAACTGGCGCACTGTGCGCATGGCTAGAAACGGACTAGATTTGAGTCCAAATGCAACCCTGTTAAATTGAAATTCCCGAATAGGCTCAGTGGTGTTAAAGCGAAATAATATTTTCTGATATCTTTGATGCTCATTAGTAACAGCAATCTGCAGATACATCTGCTTTATATCTGCGGTAATCGCAATTGGAAATAAGCGGAATTTTAATAACAATATAAATATGTCGGCCTGCAAATTCGGCCCTGTGTGCAAGATGTCATTAAGTGACACGCCATTATGACATTTTGCACTAGCGTCAAGAACAATGCGAACCTTGGTGGTTACTTTATCCTGCCTAATAACAGGATGATGCGGTATGTAATATCCCTTATCGCGATCCACAGCAGTATCACTAGAAATTATTTCTGTTAGATAATTTTTATCAATATATTCCTGAATAATGTCGTTATAACTGGCACGAAGCTCAGGATCTCGCAATTTAGAATATTCTAAAGAAAGTAAACGTCGATATGCTGCAGAATGGGAATTTCCTAACACCTCTGGATTTTTACAAAACGGTAACGCAGTACAATATCTGCCGGTGGAGTCACGTGACACAGTAGCAGAATACTGCTGCTCACACTCCCTGTCTGACGGACTACAGAAGGTTTTCTCGGGAATTTCCTCAAGATTCCAGAATTTATGAAGCGAGTCATCTAACGAAAGAAAACAATAATTATAATCACAAGTTGTGAAATATGAAGCGGTATTCAATGCAGTGGACGCAGGGTTACACTCGTATTGAACAGCGGGAATATCGCCCATTAAAATATAACCGAATACGGTTTCAATGGCTGATGGAGCGGGAGGTGATATAATTTTTCCACCTAACAACAAAAATGGGTACAACTGTGCCCCAATAAGCAATTCAATTTCTCCGGGCATATGCCACAGAGGATCAGCTAACGGTAAGTTTGCCAAGTGTTGCACTATAGAAGGGTCAACATCCTTAGTGGGCAATTGGTCCGTAATACAATCAACGACTAAAGCGGTTATATTATAAGAATTTTGTTTATTTTTTGCGGTAATTTTTATCTTAACATATCCCTCAATAGGGCGGGAAGAAGAACCGACACCCTTTATAAAAGAATTCGCAAGCGGAATAATATTTAAATGAAGTTGTTTGCAGCAGGCAGAAGTGATAATATTATTTTGCGACGCGTTGTCGATCAAACACCTAACTAATACGTGTTGGCTGTTATTATTATTATTTACGTAAACTTGGGCAGTGGATAAAAGAACCATGCTGCGTGATGAATTTACAGCGCATAGCGTATTATTATCACTGGCTGTCGGCGCTGGCGCATTTTCCAAAACGCTCGATTCACTGCTTACACTAGTAGAGCCAGGCGGCTGCGAGTTAGAAGAATTTACGGATTGAGTATCATTAATATCCAAATGTAAAAGTGAATGATGATGCTTACTGCAAGTTTTACAGAGATATGTAGATTTACATTTTGAAGCGGTATGTGTAACACTAAGGCAGTTTACACACCCTCGTTTAGTTTTTATAAAATCTAAACGTGACTTAGCATTTATCGCTTTAAACGCTGGACAATAATATATTTGCGAATGATCTGACTTACTGCAATATAAACAAGCGGATTTAGTTTTGTTATTATTATTATCGCGGGTTACGAAAGAGTGGACTGTATTTCGCGGTTGAGTACGTGAAGCGGTATTATTATTTTTATTAGAGCCCGACGCTGGTGTCGCGGATCGGTCCAATATTTTAGCTTGAGATTTAATAAAATCAACAAGATCCTTATAAGAAGGAATCTCCACATCTCGCCTATACATTTCAAATAAATGGACGGTTGTGGAATCTAATTTTCGTAAGGCTAAGTTTAATAAAATGAAATCTTTTAAGTCTTTAATTTGCAATTGTTCTAACGCAGAAACAGAAGCGTGAAAATTTTCAATAAATGTATTTAAGGATGCGGAATTATTTGCGGTAGATTTCATATTAAATATGTTTGACATGTAGTGAGAACCCAGGGCCCTTACATCTTGGTATTTTTTAACTAAGCTGTCCCAAATATCTTCATAATTATCACCTGACGGTATGATCCCTGCAGTTAACTGTAAAGCGGTTCCCGTTAATTTACCTATTAAGTACTGAACCCTGTGAGAATCAGTAAGGTTAGTATTATTATGAATATTAGCTTTGAAGGATTCGTAAAATACGGGCCAATTATCAATTTTACCGTCAAATGAAGGAATTTGTATCGGCGGTAGTTTAACACAACCTTTATATTGTGACACGCTGTCTTGCGAAACCGACTTAGTATGCGTCGCTAACGTACTGGCTGCGACGAGAGACCTCAGCCTCTCTATGCGTGTATATATTCCATCAAAGGATGTTAAACTATTATAATCTAACATATAATTGGGATTTAGCTTAAGGTTGAACACGTTTATTTGGTCTAAATTAGAACTGAATTCTTGCCTAATTGTAGACAATATTTCAGTGTCTGCCATAAACGCTTCCGTGGACCGGAGCTCAACTGTGGTACGAACATTTTTATAAGTATTATAAAGTGACGTTAAACGTTCAAATATTGCCTGGTTTTTGGCTTCAAACAATTTTATTTTAATTTCATAATCTTCCATTTTTATGAAGTAGGTATAATACCTAAGTACATAAAATGATAAATCAAGATGGCGGGTAAACGTAAAAACTTTGCAAAGAATGCGATAGTATTGTGATGAAACTATACGTAAACAAGATTTATTTAATAAGCAAATCAGAAATGACTCACGCAAACGACAGTTTAAGCGGATACCTATCTAATTTTTGAGTAAAAGGTGATTTTACTTTCTTAGATTACGAAAATAAAATTAGTGGGTAGCGGAATATTATAGTTTAGGTATAGACCTGAAGCGGTTATTATTTTAGGTATAAGACCTAATTATGACGTATAGACCTATATAAAATGCGGGTTATAACACTAAATAGCGGTTTAGATAATAGCGGTTTAGGTATAGTGATTCATAAGGAATCCGGCTCGAAGGACCAACAGATGATGGATTTTTTTTTAATTACCTAGTGTTATAAATAAGTATTGCGGCTGTGAGAAAAATACCAAATTATTATGCGGGAACTTATATTCCATTTACTTGATTGTAAGATTAGGAGGAGCGTTTCGCAGATTTCGGAAATGAAGGGATCTAGGACTGACCTTGACACGATCTTCAAATCTCGTGGCTGCTGACGCGCCTTTCTGGATTTCTTGGGCCCAAGATCTTCTTCTTCTTCATGAAAACACTGCACTCACTCACTCTTAATGTTCGCGGTGATATATTTATGGAAAATATGGGGTTATAGAAGATTTATAAAAAAAACTATAATTCAATGTTCATTGATCGGCTTTCTCACACGATATGTGTCAGCGTAGTGACGACGCCAGCGCCTCGTCGCGGCACTTTACGAAACTTTTCGAAAGTGCTCGAAGATTTTCTTCTTGCCTCTTCATCGGGTTATAGGAATGAAAGGGATGGAGACAGGAAATAAAAATGCGAAACGCTCGTTCCTTCCTATTCAATTTTTTTTAAGGATTTTATGAAGTTTATGGCGTCAACAGTATCATTTACATAATTAAAATAAAGGCAGTCGAAATGCTCCCAATTATTTCTACCAGTACTTAATTCATAGATCAGATATATATTTAATGAATCTATATTGAAATACATTAGGATGAATTTATCCAAATCATGTGTTTATTCATCAATCATGTTTTGCCTAAACATATGAAATCGGTCACTGAGTGACAAGTCTATAAAGCGTATTGAAACGTTACCTGTCAGACATGATTACGGGTCAGGTTTTCCTTTTACAGATGGTTAGTTCAGTTCGGTCACTGAAGCAACGTTTGAGTTTAGTTTTCGCCAGGTCTAATATATTTTCGTACCCTTGAGGACAGAAGGTGACCCTGGTGAGTTAGGCTGACTACAAAACTATGATAAGACTCAATGCATTCATATTATAAATACAAAAGTTTGATTGGATCGATGGTTGTTTGTTGCTCAATCATAAGTCACAACGGCTTATGGCTTCTGGATGAAATTTAATACAAAGATAGATCACAGTCTGAAATAGTACATAAGATTTTTTTTTCTTTGTCTCATCTCGACAACAACCAGCAAAAGCATACATATATATTAATACAATGTGATCAGTTATTTGACGGTTATGATTAAAAACCGAAAATTTCAAAATTTACAGACAAAACCTCTCTGACTTTGCTCCACTTGAACGTCGTATTCACAAAACAGAAATAGTATTATTCTACCACAAAAAATACAAAAAGAAACACTGCGTACTGTAAAACAAATATCCAGTTAACTCTTAAAACACTCATTCCATTGTCCCTAAAAATCCATAACCACATCGTAGTTCGTACTTTGTAAATCAAAATGGGACCGTAAACGTTTGGCGACACCTTTATACTGTTAAGTATTAATTAAATTGGTATCCGACCTCTCGCCATTGTTGGGATGCCTTAGAAGTTGACAATGCTTGTCAACTTGTACTTGTTGTCGTTGACGTGCTTGTATCCCATCACTGGAACGCGGAACAATCTAGAAAGTCGCATTCATTCTGTTAAGCCGAGATGCCCATTGTCCTTTGTATGAATCTGTTCTTTCGTTTTGAAGACCAGGCATTGGCCCCAAAAAGGTTATTTTTGTAATCCATTTAATCTCCAACTAGCTGATGCCCTCGGCTTCGTCCGCGTGGATGTCGGTCAAATTATACAGTAAAGCCTTCCTCCAGAACCACTCTACCCATTGGTGAAAACTGCATGAAAATTTGTGTAGGAGTATAAGAGTTTATCGCATACAGACAGACAGACGTGGTAGAGGACAACATTTTTTATTATGTAATGATTTTGTTCTGAATATTGGAACACGAGCGTCAGTTATCAAGAAAATAATACCGAGAATGCATGAAATAATTCTTTCAAAAACATTGACAACAAAATTCAAAGAATTCTCTTTAACATTTTTATTTGTAATCTACATTTTCCCCAGCTTGCATATGCATCATAATATTGGATCCCCGGAAAACGCAACAAACTCAACGAGAAACGTTTTTCTGAGTGCATTCCAGCAATTTCCTTTACAGCGCCAACCGACATCCACGTGCCACTTTATCATAATAAAGTAGGTAGACAAGTACAATACACAGATGTAACAATATAAACATTCACAAAAAAACTGCCTTCGTCGCCTGGTATCGGTTTCCCCGAGCTAATATAACCCCAATCTGTTTGTAAGCGAGAGGCTTTTTCTGGGTTAGCTCGTTCCATCGTCGACCTCATATCTGCCCTTAAGACAAAATTGAGGTCAATAACAGGCTCATCACATATAAATATATAATTATAAATACATAGAAACGCCTGACCTGTCATGCAGTGTGTTACCATGAAACTGAACTACTTTTGTTTTATGACTTTCAAGGATATACCATACCTACATTGTTGATCAGCTGATTGCATCACTTTCTCTTCAAAGTCCATTTATTTGAGAATTTCATGAAGTCGTTAAGTTTTAATGGTACCAGAGACCACACGGGACGTATTGCTCTTATAAGGTTACACCTTGTATATGTTCCCATATAATTTACTAATTAAAGCTATTGTTTTATTACAATATAAATACTATAAACTTCATCATATTAATATATCGATAAGAATCTTTTGAGAACAGTGAAGTTCTATTATTATATTTTCTGCCATATATCACTTTAGTTAGAAGTATGGAATTATGAAACCTTGACTCCAAGTAATGGGAAACCGTTTTATGAGAATACAATAGGACGAAAATTCAAGTTCTAAAAATGCGGTCACACCATTTTTACGCTTGTATTTTCCTGCTTAAGCTAAATAATTATTCTAAAACACGGTTTCTAAAGCATACTCGTAATATTCATTTATTATGAAGTGTTTTTTGACCGGACTGCAAATCAATATCGACTATTATAGTATTAGCTGAATGATGCCATTAAGGTCGTCTGGTTTCAAATATAACAAAACAGGTCATCTTCAACTTGTAAAAAGAATTCCCAGTGGGACGACCCGCGGTGGCTTTGGCCAAAAAGGTCTGGGTAGTACGAGTAGGTACTCATTATTTTAAAATCTTTTTTCTTAGAAGCTTTCGTCTCCAAATATAATTTTGACATTGCAGATTTAATATGGCTTTATGCTTTGAGAATTTTAATTACAAATGACTTGGTAAGGTCAGCTCGGATTACATGCTCGGGAGGGTTCTTTCTTAGTTCAGCGTTAATTACCTAATAACGTTCCAAATAAGTTTATTAATGTAGTTTTATTTTAGTTAAATGTTTAATTTCTTACTGAGTGAAAAGTTGGTCCGAAATTAAAATAGAGACGGCAATTTTAATGTTACTTACATAAGTATTTTATTTGAAATCAAATGAATTTTAATATTGCGGTTTTAATTAATTGCGATTCATTGAACATAGTTTTGTTAAGCTAATATATAAATTGGATTAATAAACTCTTAGAAGCTTTATAACTCAAGATTTACTTAGTTGCTATATTCCAAATATTTAAGCGAAACGCAATTACATATTAATATTGCAACCTGCACGAAGAATATTAAACAAGTTATTTTGTAGTCTCAAATATTGGTTTACAGTCTGTGCACATAATTAGCACAGTTTGCCGAGCAACATTTTAATTTACGAAACCTGCAGGTATCTTGTTTGCGAAGGGGCGAAATTACTTTAGTTATTTTGCACTTGGTTTTGAATATAGCGCAGCTAGTCCTCCGAATAGGTCAAACTAATAATAGGATTGTTAACAAATATAAATATTAATAAGTCCGTCAGATAGATTTCCAAAAAATATTGGACACGTATTTTATCTTTTTTTACGTAAACAAACAATGTAGACGAAACAGTGCTTTAAAAACTCGTATGACGTCATATTCTAAGACATTAGTATGGCATTTTTTACCGGTCAGTGACGTCACAAACCCCTACTCTAATCTTTGACGCGTTTTATCTTCGGCAATTTTTATTGATTTGATAAAACAAAAAATACGTATCCAATATTTTTCAATAATTTAACAGACGGCAACATCCCTATTTTGAGGTCAAAATTGGAACTAATACATTATCAATGTAATCATTTTATAATGTATTTTTTTATGTTTTTATCATTTTTTCTGTATTTTTGTGTTAATAACAATTGCACAAATAAATATCGCACTATAATAATAGCAGTTCAATTTCTAAAATGTAAAGCAAATAGTACCTTGGCACCTTTACACACGTTTCACATTGTGTTACCCGAGATTGTAAGTGTCAAACACCTGTCCCAAACGCAAATAAGGTGATGTGTGCACAGCGCAACGACACCCAGCGTCGCGCGTCGTGTCAAATAAAAAGATTTACAAACATACCGGGATATGCCTGAAATCAAACATCAGAATCTTGCATAGCATATTTTCGTTAAAATTTTCTTGTTTTTTTTTTAAAACTCTACTGTGCCCTCTAGTTCGAAGTATGTGTCTAGTTGAATGAATAAATAGGGTACGCCTTCGTTAATGAACCATTATTGCCCTGTGATCGTAACTAATATTATAAAGAGGTATATTATGTGAGTTTGTGTGTGATCTGATTCTGAAATTTTTTTCACTATCCCCGTAAGGTATCTGCATTATCCTTATTTGAATTAACTATTTTATTTATGAATGTCTTTTTTGTTTTTACTGTAGACACTTTTAACGTGCACATCTTGCCACATCATTGTCAGGTAATAATGTACGATTAAACCTTATTAATGTCGACGGCCTATCGTAACTGAAGAGCGTCCCACGCTACGTAAATTAAATCCAGATTACGAAATAATAAGTGATACTAATTCCGAGTTTCACCAACTGGACACACGTGTTCCGTTTTTTGCGTCGAGTTGGTGAAAAACCCAAATCATAACTAGAGCAAATTTTAAGTTTTCTCTTAAACAAATGAAGCATGACTAAATAAATCGATACTAACTTACAACAATCCCCAAACAAAATATTTAGTTTCGTTATTCCAGTAAAGCAAGTTGCTAAAATCGCTTCTTTTCAATAAAGTTTGGTCTGGAGAAGTTGGAGTGGTATTCAGAACGTGCCTCGACTTGTATGGATCGTTTTACTGAACTCGAACAAAATTTTCATAACCCAATATATTGCAGTATGTTCGCATGTGAGAATTACTCGTAACTCTAACATGTCGTTATGTTCTTGTTGAAAATTCGAATTGTTGTTTCGATTTTCGATGTTCGCTCTGTCGTATCTTTTGTTTACCGAACTGTTGAAATATGTAGTATTGTAATTATAATTAACGTATCGAACTTGTTCTATACAAGTTTAGTCTTTCAGCGCCTCGTTCGTCTGGTGGTAGCAAGCGCGTTTGCTGAGAATTTGGTTCTAGGTTTGATTCCGAAGTCAGACAAAGTGTTATTGGGTTTTTCCATCAGAAATTTCTCAGTAGGTAGCTACGATTTTTGGTTTTTGTGGCCGGTTTATGGTAACAAAACTGGTGAAATGTAGGTGTATTATTAGGTAAATAGGTACACCTCTGCCTATCCCTTGGAGGATTACAGGCGTGATGTTATGTAGTATTTCAGTTATACACCACAGTGGTTGTACTTACTGAGTATTATAAAAACCATAATGTTTCTGTATCAGGCAATCAAAAAAATGAACATTTTTAGGCATGAATTTCAACAGTTTCATCATTTGTCATTTTTATTCTTGCAGTAAAAGTAGAACTCATTAATTTAAATGAATAGCATTACTTTTTTTTCTTTAATTTTCATAAAATGGTAATTATCTCGCGACATAGGTACTTAAAATGGTAATAATGCTAATTACGGTCTGTATAGGTACCAATTTACATAGTGAAATCCTATGGATGTTACCAAACACTAAGAAGCAAATTAATTTCATACAAGGCGAACCGCTACTGATCAGCGTCAGATATGACGTCATTAAGCCGCGCTTAGGTACATCATTAGACACCCTTTATCCGTCAAGTGAAGGTAGACTAGCGCCTTGTTTCAGCATGACATAGTTAATTACATAATTAGGCACATATAGTCACTTTAGCGGAATATGATATTATTGTTTACAATTAAGTATTAAGCGGAAGGTGAAATTGTAGCAGCTGTCGGGGCAAATTATATGGTTGGTGCGTACCTTTACAAAAACACAGTGTATTATCTAAAAAAGAATAGATAAAATTACAGTTTATAGTTACACAAAAATATTGTAACGCCGAGCGAAAATCTTAACCACTACATTGGTTTTTTTATGTATAAATAAAAAATGAAGTTTAAAAAAAAAGAAATGACTGAAAGGCAATTAAAAGCACATTTTAAATTAAACAAAACTTGGAAGCAGGCTGCTGGAGAGCAGATGAAAATAGAATGGACCCCCCATTCTATTTTCATTTCATAATTTAATATTCAAATGAACCCCGCCTGCTTCCAAGTTTTGTTTAATTTAAAATGTGCTTGTTAATTGCTTTTCAGTCTTTTCAGTCGGGTTTTTAAGTTCTTTAACTACTTTTTTTATTTCTAACTTTTTAGTTCTTTTGTGTTTGTTCTTTCGTTGGTCGTGTAAAATACTTCGCAGATAATTTAACTTTTGTGTTTGTTAATAGAATTTGTGACTTTGAATTTATTTTAAACATTTAAGTATCATATATTTTTGTAACCTCCTTTTAAAACCCTTCATTTTGATACCCTAATCGATGGTAATGGACTTTTTATTTTTTTAAATCCACGATATGGCCCCTAAAACCAGCAATTTTTCTGTGTTTTTTAAATTTAATGCAGCCAGTGACACTCGCGCCATCAAGGCGAATCTGACGACGTATATATTATTCAAATCCCTTCATCCGTTTAGGAGTTATGAGGGAACAAAGAAACGGACATACATACATACATAACATACATACATACATACACGTCAAACACCCTCCTTTTAGGCTTCGCCGCAGTCGGGTAAATACACGTCAAACACATAACCCTCCTTTTGGGCTTCGCCGCAGTCGGGTAAAAACTAAAACCCGACTACGAATAAAAAAGAAGACTAATAAAACCGCGGTCTTAAAAGTATTAAACAAGAAAAATCGTTTGTAAGTAGATAATTTGATAGATTATAGAGGACAGCCGTAGTCGCATGCCACTGATACCTGATGCGCCTTCATGGCGTTCTCATTGATACGAAAGTCAGCTGATAGGTGCCATTGCCATTAGCAAGGTACTTTCATAATGTAATATTCTACTTAACGTTGGTTTGTAATTTACATAATACGAGTACCTAAATAACACAAACTAGACCGCGAGAATTGTTTGTCCGCAATCTAAACGTATATGTTGACTATAATATAATATACATAATTGTGATTTACTCGTCAAGACCTTTCTTTGGATATCAATCACGTTATGATTATCTCAATTTAATTTTTTCAAGCTTGGAATTTGACATTTAAATTCCGTCACAAAAAGAATTGTTAAAATTTATATAGCCTATGTCACTTGCGCTATTCTTACGAATCTATTGACACCTCATTTATTAAAATACCTTCAGTAGTCTAGGCGCTACGGTGGAACATAAAAACATACATACATACATAGACTGCCAAAATCATTACCCTTCCTTTTGGCAAAAATCAAAATGACGGTGTTGCTTCGAGGTGTCAAAAGATTCTTGTTAAGCTATAAATATACACTCAATCTACATATCTTTAAAATTGTACATCAGTTATTTATTGAGCGGAACGTCAGCTAGTTACAGACCAATGACACGCCACTTTGTGATGCGTTTGTTCAGGCAGAACCACAAGTGACCCCTCGGATAAATGACGGAACATTTAATCATATGCAACGCGACAATGTTCCCCTTTTAGCTAATGCATCGATGGTCGTTTCGCCTCGATTTCCAGCTGAAGCGAGCATTCAGATTAGTAAAATTATTCAAGTATATATTTTAAAATATTTATATCGCAGGATAAATGGAGAAATTGTGTTTAATATATTTATCTAAGAGCCGGATTATTGATTCAGGAATATTTTTGTAATAATATGAGCTAGATTATTATTGTTAAATAGGATAGTTAACAAAAAAAAATCTAATTAGTCCATCAGATAGATTTTCAAAAAATATTGAACACGTATTTTTTCTTTTTTCACGTCACAAACAATGAAGACGATACAGTGCTTTGAAAACTCGTGTGAGGTCATATTCTAAGATATTAGTATGACATTTCTTAGCGGTTAGTGACGTCACAACCCCCCACTCAAATCTTTGACGCGTATTATCTTCGTAAATTTTTATTGATTTGATAAAACAAAAAATACGTATCCAATATTTTTCGATAATCTAACAGACGGACTAATTAGAATCATTTTTTTTTAAGTCATTAAACATCCCTATTGGCTCGCCCCCTCTTACATGAGAATTAAACGTATCTGGGTAAATTTGGGTGCAGTTGTTAAATACACCATGGGTACACCTCTACTTAACCCTTTGGAGATTACATATATACCAAGTATGTCTGAGAATAGGTACTTAGATGTATGTTTGATGAAATAGAATGAAGCAGTATTCAAACTTTATTTCTTTGCATCGATTCGCATTTACTCAAAAAACAACTTAGGTCTATGTTTTAAATAATAACCTACCCCTTTTTAATATTTCATTTGATGTTTTACTGCAAATGTTACATCAGTGATTATCTGCGACATAGATGCATATCCTCGTTTCCCACTATCCCATGAAAAATGATCGGTGTGTTCACCCTAAGCCTAAACCTATGCCAAATGTACGAGAAATAAAAAATTGCCTTTGTCTTAAGGCCTTGAAAGGCGGTTCTACACTTTTGGCGTCGACCTCGAAGATATTATACTACAAGACTTTTACTCAGTTTTGAATGATTGATGCGAAAGATCAGCTGTTGAAATAAGAAGGATTTTTTCGCATAAGGTTGAATTTGTACGGTTTTTGGAGTTGTCTTTTAGTGTTGGGGCTGTTGACAAAATGTAATTAGTCCGTCAGATTAATTTCTAAAAAATATTTAACACGTATTTATTCTTTTTTCACGTAAACAATAAATGAAGACGATACAGTGCTTTGAATAGCCACCAGCCCCCACTCACGATCTTTGACACGTTTTATTTTCGTAATTTTTTATTAATTTTATACAACAAAAAACATGTATCCAGTATTTTTTAATAATCTAACAGACGGACTAAACAGAATCATTTTTTAATAGTCAGTCATCTACCCTAATGCAGATTTTTTAAAGAATAATTAAATTGAAAAAGAGAATTTCAATTAGTGAATAACTAACTGACTGACTATCTCGTTGATCGAGTTGTCGCAAGCACGGCTACTGAATATGAGGTCCTTGGTCGATTCACAGGTTGAGCAAAGAGCTGTCGTAGTCTAGTCCGGCAATATGCTCACCTACTATCCCATGGGACTTTTTGTTACGGGCCTACTCTGTCCCACTCCAGAGCACAGGCCTACCTCCACTCTCCACTTCTCGCAAACCCGCGCGTCCTCCTTCCAATCTAGTTCATCCCGCCATCTCCTTCGTGGCCTGCCACGACCCCGTCTCACTGTGTCAGGGCACGAGTTTCCTGCTATTTTGGCCCGCTATTTGTCCGGCATGCGGCAGACATGTCCTGCTCAGTTCCATTTGAGTGGAGCAGCCTTTGGGGCCACTTCAGCAATTTTTGTTTCGGAACGCAGCATTGTGTTTCAAACACGATCTGTCAAATTAACACCTAGTTTGCTCGTTGGCAAACCTTGAGTTTGGACTTCTAGATGTTTGTCAAAGACCAACATAACTGGCAAAATATGGGTAATTTAAACTATTAGGTAAACCTCTGCCTACCCCTACAAGGATTACATAGGCATTTTATTATGTAACATTTATTACTTAGAGAACTTATCATCTATAATTAGGGTCAAATACTTCTAAAACCAACCCATCAAAATTTATAACAATGAGATAACACTTTTGTCACTCTACTTCTAAACCTCGATCTAATGATACTACGAAAAAACTTTTTTTTAAATAAAACCGACCTGTGAAGCTACCGACTTGAGAAGCAAATTTTTCTTCTGAAGTCTTATCTTCAGACCACTTTGGGAGTTTACTTTTTCGAATACCAAAAGAGTTTTGAAAATCAGTTCATTAATGACGGAGATATCCTATAACAAACATACAGACGAACTGAGAACCTCCTCCTTTTTGAAAGTCGGCTAAAAATATAATCTTAAATACTTAAATAGGGAACGTGGCGTTTCACGCTAAACATCCATTCGAACCCCTCTTCACCACAATTTCAATAAGCCAAACCTAATAGCCCGTAACACCTCTATTGCCAATATTCTCATAAAAAAGCTAGCATAAAAAAACATTTACGGCAAAGAACACCGTCATATAGGTATAAACAAGTCACCATGATGGGCATAAACAAGGAGAAAAAAACCGGGCCGTCCATAAAGCTTATTTTTACCAGGCAAAGGAAATCATATTACTGTTTTCAGAAAGAGCTTATATCGATTTCTTCTTAAAGTACCTTGCCTTGTGTGGGGTATTGTTAATTTAAATACAAACGCCGGACGCCATTGTTGTCTCCCAAGCATGTTTGAATATTCTCCTTGGAACTGGTGATTCTCTTTTGGTGCTTCGTGCTCGTTATTTTCCTTATCTATTACCTTATCTATTATTTTGAAAACCATGGTATTTTTCATCTAATTTGAAGAATATTTACGCTCGTACGCATGGTGACCCTCAATGTACTGGAAATCTATTCAATGCGAGACCATATTATGAGAAAAAGTATAGTATGATTAGACGCTGTGTGTACACAAAACCTATTTCATTGGTAGACCACAGTTTACCTACTAGTAAATATAGTGTCTAAAATTTCATAATTTTGTTTAAAAAAAAACATGTAGTAATTACTGTGAGCAGCAGTGATAGAACTTTTTAACAGAAATTGATAATGCAATTTCTGTTAAATATTATAAAAATATAAAAAAAAACTAATTATTAATTAATTATTATATTAATTAAATTAATTATTACAATATATTATTATTTTATTAATAATAATTAATTTTATTAATAATAATTAATTTTATTAATAACAATTAATGTAATAATTAATTTAATTAATTATTATTAATAAACTTTGTTGTTGTTATTGTTATTTCTGTCTTTCTATTAGTAATTATTGAATGGAATGAGCATTGTTACAATGAGATGACGAGTAGGTGCCTAATAGTTCTGTAGGGATAAAAAAAAATTGTTGCGACGACCCCAAATTAATAAAGGATGATGATGAAAGGAGATGATGATGATGAATGAACATTGTGCAATGATTTTATTTTTTGAAAATAACTAGGCAGCCGTCAAAAGAGGGAACGTGGTCGAAACATTACCAAACCAATGCTCATACACAAAGCCAATCTGACCTAAATCAAAAATAGACACAAACTTTACTTAAACTTCTATCCCATACCCACCCACACCAAGACATTTCAATAAACAAGAAGACGGCCATATCTTGCCGATACTCAATCATTCACTTTGCATACGATCCGGGTTATTCGTAAATGTGATTAACGCGCCATATTCAATGGGCTGGAAAATTAACGCACATGTGTTTAAAATTAGCGATGACACAATATAATGTACCCTAGCGTACGGTTAACGGGACCGCTGGAGTGGAAATTTTGTATAGATTGCGTTATCTGATTGTTGAGGATTTTGCTGAAAATTTACTGAATAGTTACTTGGGAATGTTGAATAGAAATTGTGCTGATAGAGCTATAATGGAGATATAGATACTCTCCGAAGGGGTAGGCAGTGGTGTACCTTACAAATACACTCACATTTCTCCAGTTATGTTTAAGCTCCTTGTACTAGGGGGTGGGTCTACCCCTTCGGGGCTGCGGGATGTTGAAAGAGATACCGTGGCCTCGATATATAGGGCTAAGAAGGAACATGGGTGGTTTTTAGTCAGTAGAAGTCTAACACTCCGCTCTTGGAGGGGTTATTTGATGATCTCCCACTGCAAGGAAAAAAAAGGGGGTGGGTTTGCCATCATATGGAAACAAATCCAGACTCCGTGGCTGCTGCTGAGAAAGAAAGAAAGAAAATGTATTTATTTCACTCAGGACAGAACAAATTGACAGACAATTAAAAGTTAAAAGCTTAATACATAAAAGAAACACTTAACATTAGGACATAAAGAAAGAAAGACATAAAGAAAACATAAACACGGTGTTACGTTAAATGAGGGACATATTGAAGGAGGGTATTCAGTATTCGATTCTCGTCCCAAATATGTAAAAAAAAAACTATAATATTAATTTGTGACGTAATTGTCCTATGGGCGGGCACGCTCTCCAGATCTCACTTTATTAGATGTTTCTTTTAAGTCATTGTCCTACGCCAGTTTTAAAATACTTAGGGAAAATTAATTATACTTAGAAGTCATTGATCCGCGCGCGTTGGTTGTGTGTCCAAACTTTTGCGAAGTATTTGGTATGGTTCTGTCCGTTTTATCCGCTTTTTTTTGCTAATTTTTTATTAGTATCATGTAAACATGGGCCCCTATTGCGGGTTTCAATATGTCCCTCGTTTTTATTAAACGAACATACTGTATATTTATTTTGAACAGGCCACAAGTACACACAACAAAATAAATACATAAAAAAAACTAAGAACTAAACACGAAAAAGCATGTGTATCTCAAGGCTGCGCCAAATAGGACCAGTTCAGCAAAGTGCCGAGCAACTAGTTCACGGCGCTGGTTTTCAACTGGACCTGAGAATATCAATAACACCTTTCGCCCCGACTCGGGAATCGAACCCAGGAACTTCATGCTCAGCATCACGCTTGCGTCCAATAGACCAACACGAGTCGATGTGGTAGCCACGGCCAAAATAAAAAACATCAAAATCAAAATACACACATCAAAAGTGTCTAGGGATCAACATATATTTTTGCAATAACTTTTCTCCTGATTGATATTAATTAAAATTTTCTTTAAGGATTCATCAATTAAAGTGTTTTCGTTTGTCACAGTAACGATAAACCAAGTCACCTTTGCATTAATAAAGAAATTTGCCATTTTCCTAATAAAGGGATTTTTGACATTTGAACCACTAACATTAAAGTTTGAAAAAAAGACTGAAATAACAGTTTTCTTTAAAATTTTATTGGGTAACTTAAACAATTAATAATCCGTGTTTCTACCGCGAACACTAACAACACAAGAACATCGGTTTGGCATACTCAAAATGAGTTCATCCAAATCACGCTGTGGAATGGCCGCCCATGTTCGTTGCAACAACAAAAAAAGGTCTTCTTGCGACTGGATACCCTCCATATTCGGCAGAGCTCTTCTCTGTAGCATATCCCATGCATGCTCAATCGGGTTCAAGTCTGGCGACTGAGCAGGCCAGGGCAGGACATTGATGTTAGCTGCGGCGAGAGTCTGTCTTACAACTCTTGCGGTGTGCGGTCGTGCATTATCATGCATTAAATAAGGGACCGATTTGCACTTGTAGAGGAACGATGACGTCTGATACAATCGTCTGAGCATAAATTTGAGCATTGAGGTTGCCTCTGATCCAAATCAACTCAGTTCTTCCGCCGATCCAAATACCCGCCCATACCATGATGGTTCCACCACTATAAGGATGGACTTCCTGGCAGGATTTTAATCGCTGTTGGAGTCCAGGGGTTCTCCAGTGTCGTATACGTCTTGTATCCGGTCTCATACCAAAACGAGACTCATCAGAAAAGCACACGAAACGCCATTGTTCTTCTGCCCAATTTCTGTGTTCAAGAGCCCATTGATATCGAATCCTACGATTGTGCATTGCTATAGGTGGTACCCGTAGCGGTCTTCGGGAATGAAGGTTCACTTCATGCAAGCGGTTTCTGACTGTTTGGTCGCTAATTAAGTTCCCTGAAGAGTGATGAAGCCTCACGGCTAACATCATGGCGGTTATTGTTGGAGCTCTTCGAGTTAAGATTTGAATGTATCGGTCTTGTCTCCGTGTGGTGCAGCGATACCGTCCTCCATGGCGCTCAGCCACGGTACCAGTGCTTCGGTAACGTGTCCAAAGTCGACTGATAACACTCTGACTTGTATTCAGAGCTAAAGCCACAGTACGTTGCCGGGAACCAGCTTCTATCATTCCCACGGCTCTGAGCATTTCTTCCCTGCTTAAATGACGTCGCCGCTCCATAATAACGTTGGTTTTAATCAGTAGTAGGGAAACAGTAGCACTAATAATGTCTTCAATGCGTTGTATGTTTTTATAGGGAAAATATTGACAGCTGATTTTCATCTTTTACTCGAATTTGATTCACAGTTCCTGATTCAAATTATGAAATGCACCAAAAAGGATCCATATAAATTTATAAAATCATAAATTTATTACAAAGCCACATCTCAATCTCAAGAAATCCGCATAAAAATGCTTGATCCCTAGACACTTTTGATGTGTGTATTTTTATTTCACATAGGCCTACATGGGCACTTATAAAACGTCAACAAAAAGGTGGAAGAAAAATATAAAGGATTAGGAATAAGCAGTGTATATAGACCTAAGCTTCAGCGCCTTGATTTAAGTAAACTGGATAAACAAAAAACAAATCAACTGCCACCCAAACTTCAACTCTAACTCTAACCAAATATCATTAATATTCATCGCTCTGACAAACAATTTATTAACTAAAACGCTTTTCTTTATTGCGAGTTATTAATTTCAGTCCAGGTCTATTTATCATTACTAAATTACTCACAAAGTATACTAACTACAGTTGCAATACAGGCGTTTCCTTACTCGAGAACAATGCTAATGACTGTAATGTATTATTTTGGACTCCAATTTCCACGAAGTTTTAGGCGTCTCGCTAATTAAGGGGTTGACCTAATTTTCTGTTGTTTTTGAAACTGTTGCTTCTAGTTACCGATCTCAATGTACGCCTTCAAATGAAAGGCTTTTTCATAAAAACTCAGTAGGTATATAGGTACACGTTCCTTTTTTTAAAATGACTACTCCCACTTGGGCGGAGCAAAAGGGAGTGTCAGACTTCTACTGACTAAAAACCACCCAAGTTCCTTCTTAACCCTGTGTGTCCGGGGCCGTGGTATCTCTTTCGAACAACCGGCAGCCCACCATCTTAATACCTTACTGCGTTGAAACCTAAACCATCAAAAGCATATTGAATAACCATGTTCTGAGAATGCACGTTCCATATAGACCATCTGTCAGGTGAAAATCAGGTCAATAGCAAACCCAGTAATGCAAAGGTGCTTGAATATGTACATAACCAATATTTACTAAAGTTCCGTTGGTATAAATCAACTTGTGACTTCTAAAACACGAGAATATGGACCTTTCCGTACAGCGCCATTCGAATCTATCGTCGTCGTCGATATCTGCTCGTAAGGCTGTCATTCCACGAAAGTGCACCTCTATACCGATTCCTTTGGGATCACGGACGTGATGCCGAAGACTATGTATATCGAGCTTACTGTATGTCGTTTTACATGACCCAAGTGACACTAGTAAACTTCGGGACGATGCTGTTTAGAATTCTCTAAAGGAATCGAGATTAAAAATAAAACGGTTTGGTTCTTCAAGGACTATTGGTGCTCCAAAGAAGTTGAAAGGGTTTGGTTACCATTTGTTTAATTGTATTGTGATATATTTAAAAAAATAAAATATGGTCACGTTAGTTCTGTATTTGGCCATGTGTCAAATAAAATTTCTGCTGTAATTAGGCCCGGGCTCAAATTAAATACGAGTAGATACTTGTGAAGTGCTGAGTTGCGTAATAGCTGGGGTGTATACACCAAAGAGCAGTGGTGGCCCAGTGGTGGCGGCCCCGACTTACGAACAGTTGGTCGTGGGTTCGAACTCAGGCAGTCGCATTACTTTGAGTAATTTATTTCATCACCACTGCTCTCAAAGCGGTGGAGGAAAACATCGTGAGGAAACTGGCATATCTTAGAACGAAAAATTTGAATATAAAGACATCTACCAATCCGTACTGGGCCCGCGTAGTGGATTATAGACCATCCCACTCCTAGACAGGAGGCCTGAGTCCCTGCAGTGGGAACAATAAAGGCTGATGATGATGATGATACACCAAAGCTGTGTGAAGGTGTGCAAAGCGGCACGCCGCTCTCTGCTCACCACTCGTCGCGTGTTGGTAACTTTTGCACTGGCCTAAGCAATACGACACATCGATAACCCGTAACCGTTTTGTTTTCACACCTTATTATTACCCGACTACGGCGAAGCCAAAAGGAAGGGTAATGATTTTGGCAGTCTATGTATGTTTGTATGTTCCACCGTAGCGCCTAGACTACTGAACGTATTTTAATAAATGAGGTGTCAATCGATTCGTAAGAATAGCCCGGGTGACATAGGCTATACAAATTTTAACAATTATTTTTATGATGGAATTTAAATATCAAATTCTAAGCTCGAAAAAAATTAAATTGAGATAAACATAACATGTTTGGTATCAAATGAGAGGCCTTGGGGAGCACATTGCAAATATGTATATTATATTACAGTTTTAGTCAACATACATGTTTAGAATGCGGTCAAAAAGTTCTCGCGGTCTAGTCTGCTATTTACTCGTACTATTTAAAATAGCAAACCAACATTCAGTAGAATTTTACATCGTTAAAGTAATATACTCGTGTTATAACGGATTTATTAAATAACACTAACACTAAAATAAAATTCAAATAAAAAGAAGTCAGTCAGTCGTAGACGCATGCTAACGGCAACAGCAGAACCGTAAAACGCCATGAAGAAGCATTAGGCTGGTATCAGTGGCATGCGACTACGGTGGTCCTCTATAATAAGTTTACTTATATTTAAATAGAAATATATAAATTCAATATATGAATGATATTCATCAAGAATTATAAGAATTATTTACTACTTTTAAGACCGCGGTTTGTAGTCGGGTTATAGTTTTTAACTTATTTTTTTTTAATTAAAAATATTTTTTCGTATTGACCATGGCGTCACTATGAAACGGAATTCAGAATACCATCGCTTCTGTATCAGATGTACATACAGCACCATTCTGACCTCGTAGAGGACCAATTTTAGTTTAATGTTTGTCATATTTTTAATCATTTCGTTCTGTGATCTTGTGTGAAACTTATAAATACCTAATTTTCTTTCTGTCTGAAGCTTAGTGGGTTGAGAAGTTTAAATAACGAAATTCTGACGGTGTTTCCAAACACATCTCTCTTCTCGTCTCGCCTCCACTTTGGTGAAGTCTAGCCCTAATTCTACTTTTAAAAGCTAACTTTCTGTTGTGAGTAGTATGAAATGAGATTCAAATTACTTCTATTGAAATGCTTTACATGAATTAGAATTTGACTGCGTTCAGATTTTTCCTAGAAACAATGAGCAAAACGAGTATTTAAACGACTTGTAAGTTCTGTCGTGGTAAACTTTTTCTTCGGTATAATATTTATTGGAAGTAGTTTTTGGGTGTCTAAAATGGCTGCTTTAGCAGAATCGTAATATGAATCATGTTAAAAATTTAAAATTCTTAAAATGGACTTTATATTTATAGACATTAAGTCAATTTTAAGAATTTGAAATTTTAACGTGATTAATACTAAGATTCTGCGTGGATTCTGATAAACCATGGCCATTTTAGACCTGCTGAACCGGTTTGATGGCAAAATACTCGCCCCCTATCACATGGGACTTTAACATAACATCTCTACCTAATCCTTTGGGGATTACAAGGCGAGATATTATGTTATGTTATAAGGCAGTAACAAGATACCCACTCAGCACAGATTACGTATTGAGTGACCGTTACAATCCACTTTGTCGTTTGGGTGAACGACGCAGTCGGGTTATGGTTACCGCAAATCCCTTTAAGAGCATATCAGCGGGGATTCTGTACCGCACGACTGTAGTCTTCACTATGGCTGTATATGTCTGTATCTTGGAATTAAACGTTTGCCTTGACTACGAAATAATTCCTTGTTCTTTTCTTAGAGTACACTGGGTGGGTATGGGTAATGCTTTTAAATACCTACAGTGGAAGTTTAGGGAGATTATTTTACGACTTCAAAATAATTGCTTGATTTTGTTTTCGTGGAACTTTTTTATTTTTTTATCAGGTTTAAAATACACGTAATTTCATATTATTTTTACAAGTAATCGGATATTAAAATAATTATCTTTCTACAGCAGATACGCCCATTGAGCGTCCATATTACAAAGAATCTCCATCCACGAAAGCTTAATTCATTCAACTAAAATATTCTTCGAAAAAGCGATCGAGTCTCTGAATTTCATAAGCTGTACGGTATGTCAATGAATGCTTTATTTGACCTTAAATAAGATATTCAGTTAAAGATTAATATTCAGATACTTGGTGGATGAAAGGAAAATGACGATCTACAGTCGAATTAACTTCCAAACGAGGTAGTTAACACAATTAGAGATTACCCTGGGCTGTTCCTGAATTAATTTCAAAGGTACGCACTAAATAGAGGGCCGCTTACATTTGTAAACGGACTCTTATCAGCCTGTAAATATCTCTAAATGGGCCAGGCCAAAATCAACTCTATTAACCGTCAAAAGTGTTCAATCATTGTGAATAATGAAAACAGCTTGAAATAATAGAACGTCGTTAGTGGTTATTTGATTTATGAAAGTAATGTTCTGTTTACTTACAATGTTTTTTTTCGTCTCCTAAAATATAAGAAAAAAGGTTAATACTTTTTGACTGTAGACAACGTATTGAACGTCACTAGCTACTAAAGTGTAGTTTATAGGTTTTTGATGACACACGAAATAATTTGGATTAACAATCTTGATCCTGCTTCTATTACTGTAGGCAGATGAAGGGTTCATATTTTAGTCTAACGCTAAACAATTAAAAGACGAGCATGTCTATTTGTGTTTACTAGGCGTAACTTCAAATTGTTTGGTGAAACGACGCGACCAAGCCGTAACGAAGACGAGAATTAGCGGCACCAACACAAATATTATCCACCAAGGCTTGTTTGAAGTACGTGCCCTCTTAAACAGTAGTTGTCTATATAAACAGTCTTGTTCATAACTCTGTACAAAGTGTACATGAGTGGCCCAGTTTGTGGAGTTAGTGTTTTGTTTTGAGTATCCGATCGTTCCCACACTGTTAGGCTTGTTAGGGCCTCGTACTGACAATATTTTTGTTTGAACTTGGAACTATGCTGTGGGTCTCTGGTTTGTGTGAAACTGCTTATTATTTTATGCTACTTGTGAATAATGTGCTGAAGGTTGCTTGAGAGGTGGGGCTATTAAGCAATGAGACCGAGTAAAGTTAAGTAAGTTAAACTGACAGTGCACTCTAGATACGTTATAGGTACTGAAAATATATGAAAGAATCTGAATTGAAAGTATCGCTAGGGAACACCGAACTCGTCTATTTTTATTTTAAAACCCGATACATTATTGATGGCTAAAAGTATTTATAAAACGAAATATGTATTTGTTATTTTGAATGTAAAACCATAACTACACAGCATACAACTTAAGGGCTGGATGGGTCAATAAGTATATATCTGAGCCCATACTAATCCATCATCGAATTTTGGATATATGCCACACCATAACTCATATTCATTAAACGGTGATCATTTTATGTCAAACCAATCAACATAAAACAATCATGATATAATTATAGTTTTATTCTATTAACCTAATTCTTCGTGTTGAGCACTGTTAATGTCATTAATATCAAATGTTGGTCATACCGCTCAATGGACATAGATACGTCACACTCCACGGTAAATATGCCTTGAGTATAATTTGTATCATTTAATTAGTGAAGGAAGCCTTTGGATATTTGGATAGTTGTTACCTTCGAGCTTCTCCAAAAAACCGAAAAACCGCATCGGTTTTTTCAATTCTTAAACTGCCAAACTCCGTTGTGATGTTTTGTTAAATTGTTAGACATTTTCATTTAAGTTGTCACTGAAACATTGACTCACCTTTATTGTCTTTGTCATTTCTTCTAAAAGTTTCCAGTATTTAGTTATTTTCGTCATTTGGCTATAAGTTAATTAGGAACGTGTTTTTAATCATAAGACGAGATAATTGTTTTTTATTTATTTCAACAAAGTTGAACATGACTGGGTTTAATACAAACCTTGTGCCAAACTGCAGGACAGTTTGTCGGCAGTATTCTCGTGAATACAGCTCTTAGTTAAAATAACATGAAGTACTACATACATCATAAGGTTAAAGTTAAGGGAACACATAGTTATAATAATATAATAATAATATTCCACAACTATCACACAACGCCATCTAGTCCCAAGCTAAGCAGAGCTTGTGTTATGGGTACTAGACAACTGATAAACATACTTATATATTTCTAAATACATACATATTATAGATAAATTACACCCAGACACAGAACAAATGATCGTGCTCATCACACAAACATTTGTCCTGGGTGGGAATCGAACCCACGACCTCCGGCATAGCAGTTAGGGTCACTAACCACTAGACCAACAGGCCAATCAAGTTAGTTTTGTTATTTATGTAACTCTAACATCTCTGCCTAACCCATTATAATTTCACATGTTACAGCGAGGTTACGAAAGCGGAGCTCGTAGAAAAATAATGCCTATTATTTGGCCGCAAATATTGCCAATAACTGCCACTAGGGTCGATCTTCAGGCTAAACCACACTTGCCTGGGGAGTGACCATCAACCATTACGTACCGAATTTCCTCCGGGCCTAGCACGTTAAGCCGTTGGTCCCGGCTTTCATTTGTTATAGATCTCTGACAGTTGTTACAGATAGTCAGCGGCATTCTGACAACCAGTCATATCAAGGGATAGCATATTACTCAGTACTGAGTTGCGAAAATAATAATAAGTAAATGATTAATTGAGGACCATACATTTTAATCATTTTATGAACCCACTAAACTGCGCTGCAGTTTTTATGCAGTCGCTCCATGTAAAACCAAAAACAAATAAAACGTTTACAACATCATAGACAAAGAAACAACAAGATCTTTCTTAAGCAATCACAATTTGGGGTCACCTGTGCCTCTAAAAAATCAAAAACAAACCTTGACATAAAAAAAAAAACTAGAAATAAAATCAGCGGCACGTAAAGAGTTCGGCGTAACTTGTTGTTTTCTTTGACGAAAATTACGTTAAGTATTTCAAAGTAATCATAAATACTGAGGCATAAAGTTTAATCATTTACTAAAGTTTCTTCTTGCGGAGGCGTAGATCAAAAGACGCGCTCCCGTTGCCTTTTTTACTGGAGTGCGATTATCGACTAGCACGGAAAGTTGGTTTTGCGGATTAGTTTGTTTGATATTTGATGAGAAAATTAGTTTTATTTTTAAAGTAACTTGTTTATTATTATCTAAAACCAAACACTTACCTTCCTTGGCCGCCAGTCTCCTGGAGATCAGTGAAAATGTAAAACAGCGTTGAGGTGGAGTTAATTGACACCAGTTTCTGTTCATTGTTGAGTTCGTTATTTAAATTTATTCATTTTAAGATTAAATTTGCGTAGTCGTTCAAAAACATCGATTAACTTTTAGGAAATTATAGAAGTAGTTATGTAGATAAATACTTACGTATTTACAAGCTACAAGATACAGAACCACATTAAATTTACTAAAATATGTAGAAGTATCAAAAAGGAAATAACTGCAGGGCTTTGAAAAGTCGTCCACATTGCTGTAAACAGGAAAGTGGGCAGAAGACTTTGCTATGATAGAAGTGCTAATAGGGATGTTAACTGACTTAAAAAAATATGATTCAAATTAGTCGTAGTTTACATTATCAAAAAATATTGGATACGTATTTTTGGTTTTATCATCAAAAATTGACGAAGCTAAAACGCGTCAAAGATTTGAGTGGGGGGTTGTGACGTCACTCACTGGTAAAAAATGTCATACTAATGACTTGGAAAATGATGACACACAAGTTTTCAAAGCACTGTATCGTCTTCATTGTTTGTTTATGTGAAAAAAGAAAAATACGTGTTCAATATTTATTGGAAATCTATCTGACGGACTAATTAAATTGTTTTTGTTAACTAGCCTATTGTTTGGCCAAACAAAATAGACGAGCCCTGCTGGGGGTCTAAAATGGCCGCTTTAGCCGATCATTATAGGAGAATTACATGCTACGTTAAAATTCGTAAAATGTTCGGAGACGCAATTCATATGATGATGTGCTAAAGTGGCCATTTTAGACCCCCAGGTAAAGGGACGACCAACTAGTTATATTAGCTTAAGTAATCATTCATTTAGTAAGAAACAAATGAAGTAAAATTCGAATAAATTAAGTAGCCACGTCTTTCCCGCCTTCGACTTTTATGTAAAGCTAGTATTTGTTCATTACAATTGGTTTACAAAATTAATTAACCTCAAACAAATTAAAAATTAACACTTTGAATTTTACAGCATTATAGCTGTAGACTTAGGTACTCAGTTCATAAAATAACCACACAGTAAACGTTTCCACATACATACCCAGAACTTCACACTCTATAAAAGCAAACCGCTTTCATATAATATTTTATAAAGCATAAATTGAGTTGTTTTTCGTGTAATGGTCAATAAAAGTTGTCAGCTCAGGTGGCCACGGTCTTACGGTACGAACGATAAATCAAAACTGGATGCGGTAACCACCTTAACAAAAACCATTAGGGTATCTTGGCCCCCCAATTTTCTTAAACAAAGATGACGATGAACGAATCTCCTGGGGTCTTCTTAATTTGGTCATGGTTTTCCCCAAATGCTGTACACCTTCAGGATTAGCTCTTAATTAAATTTCCTTATAATTTAGGACAAAAGTTTCTTAATGCAGATTTTAATATGCCCCTGTGCGTATTTTCGGCTTTATATTTTTGAGATGTTTGTGGATGGTTCTGACTGTTCAGATTTGTTGAAATTCACTCTTTGAGTGACCAGTCTGTTTTAACGTCAGTCATACAATTTTATTTTAACCTAGATTTAAGTTGAGTATAATCATAAAGTTTGGTTCATGAAACGAATTAGCGATACAATTTTTTAAGAAGAAAATGTACAACTCCATCTATGACTTTTAAAAACAGCTATTTAACCTCACTAACATGATCAAATTTTAATTATTTATATCCAAAAAGGGCAAGGCTATTGCGCATCTTTTAAATGTCAGTGACTTTCATAGTGTCCATCGATTAACTGTCAAATTGATTTTACTCAAAAATGCATGTAATGTTGTCATTATTTTGACAACCTTGTTTGAGCAAAGTCGACCTTGCCGTTCTGTTTCAAGGAGCGGCCGGCAAAGTTTTGCTGGCCGCTCTAACAGGCCGGCAATGTTTTGCCGACCGCTATTTTGACGTTTCAACGTTTTAAAAAATCAATTCCAAAAAGATTTTATTTCAAACACAGCTGTTTGTACGTCTAAAGGTAAAAAAAAAAAAAGATTTAAATGAAGAAATAATCCAGCAGTCAAACACCGCATTAGAATTATCGCAAACTATCAGTAATATCAAACCGGGAAAGTCGGTGTTGAATTTTAGTAACTGTACTTTTCATAATTGTCATTTTAATTACAATTCTAGTTAATTGATATATTTTGTATTTAAATTACTTGCTGGTTTTATTTAGATTAGGTACTTGCATTTTTGAGTAAAGCACTATACAAACCTTGGCCCACAATGACTGCTTCGCTGGTCACGCTATGATTGCCTCGAGCTAGCCTAGCTACGCTCTAGGCCTTTCAGCTTGGCCATCATTGCAGCCCTTGCTGTCCTCGCTGTAAAGGCCTCGACCTACGGTCTCGGCCTTTATCTCAGCTCGTCCATCAAGTGCTGCACGCTGACCGCGCTGTGTCGGCCTGGAGCTGCGCTACGCTGCGCTGTCGGCCATCATCAGTGCGACCAGCAAAGTAGTCATTATAGACCGCGGCAGTAATGTACTAATGGTTTAGTACAAAATGGAACCATTTGACAGTTAATTGATGGACATTATGCTAGCCACTGACATTTAAAAAGATACGCAATAGCTAGCCCTGCTGGCCCGGTTTGGTATCGACCCGAAAGGGACTATTAACGAGTAATTAAGAGTTGAATGAAAAAGCTAATGTGTCAACGCCATTCAAAATTTTATATTTAGCTCGAAAGTTACTTTATGAAATTTGTCAATTTTAAATTGAATCTCATTACAGTATCGTTCCTTAACATATTGAATAAAGTTAATTATTAATTCCCGTTGATGTATTCTATCTGAACGTTATTACACACCAATTATATTTAATCCCATTGACGATGAAATCAATGACTTAATCCGAAACCCCTTCCATTTCGAGTATTCTATATTCCCAACTATTAACCAATTAGAAATTAAAATGGGTTTGAATTAAATAGAGTGTCTGACCTCCGCCATTTTTTTTCAAAATACCCAAAAAGCCTATGTTAATCATTATCATAGTCAAAGTTATTATAAAGATAAAAAAAATATATATGCACAGTTGGTATGAGAGAGGGGCATTAAATTACACTACGTATACTATACGTGTTTAGTATTAATTCGATACGGTACAAAAATAAAAAGCACCAAAAATGAGGATTTTTTTTCAAATAAACTAAATAGCTTACAAATCAGAGTAAAACCCTTTATAAATAAATTTAACTGACCTTAGATACCTAGGTAACAAATTGGCAACGTCGCGTCAAAGCGGTCGGGCGGCGCGAAGCGGCGCGCGGATGTGCCGGTGGTTACCGTTCGCAAGGATTTAAGACGCAACACAGTGACCTATTTCTATTTCTTTTACGCGCGGGATATTTTGCTATGATTGTCACTGTCGTAGTGAAAGTGCACGTGTGTGTATTTATTTTGTTTCCTTGTTTGCATTGCCATCTTTTAGCGAAAATATTTGGTTGTACTTGTGAGTTGCGTCAGAGCGGCAACAACGCATCTCAGATTTAAAGGTGCATGACCTATGCGTATAGACATAATCAGCTGTTAGGAAAGATACATCGTGTTCAAACGGGGCAAAAACTTAAAAAATCATTTGCGACTAAACTACTGCTCCTACTTAATTGAGTTTTGGTACAGAGTTTATGCTGATTGAAAGAAAGCCTCTCTGTCGTATCAACTTTGTATATAATATACGAGTATATATCTGGGAAACTTGACACTTTAGAATGTTTTTGTCCCATACAAAACTTAAGTGTACTGATGCTAGCAATCCATTTATGTAGGTTTTATGCGTCACCACTACTTTGAACACAACATCACGCCTGTAACTCCCGAACGGTTAGGCAGAAGTGTACCTAAGAGGACATCACATTTTGCCAGTTACTTATAAGTCCTACTTTACAAGGGTCGAGCCTATTACCATCAATCGTGCACAAATTCCATGGCTGCTTCTGAGACATTCCTCTTTTAAAAACCCAATAACACTTTGCCCGACCCGGGAGTCGAATCCAGACATCATGTTCAGCAGTCACCCTTGCGTTCACTAGACTAACATCGCAGGTACTTTGAAAAAAAAATTATTGGCGGAAGTTAGACAGACCCGGCTTCATACTAAAACTTCCAATCTTTTTAAGTACAGTATGTCTATATTCGCTTGCCAAAGACCTCCATCAAACTAACGTGAAATATACTATCGACCTTCGATCGGTTATACGTTATAACCGGTTAGTTAGTCTTGAGGTAAACCCCTGAACAAATTCTGTGGTAAATGCCCATAGCGTCCCGATTCTATGAAATTGATGGTAACAATAATGGAATTACCTGCTATCGGTATTTGGCGGAGGTATTTCGGTGGAGCCGGGTCGCCGATTGTGATATCTTAATACGTGATCATGGTGAGAATCGCGTTTGGTACGGAGAGTCTGAAATTGTTTCGTGTTTACCTGAGCTGGGTACGTGATTATTGCGTTGTGGGTAATTTATGTGTTAGATTTCTTGTTATTTAGGTCATGTGTTATTACTATTGTTACGTCGGTCATCTATAATCTTCGGGAAATCTCGCTAATAACTGAAAAGTACGCGTGAATTCTAGTGGTTGCCTATTTCCATTCTGTAGGTAGTTAGTCCGCGCCCGGCGTTGGCGGCACTTGCCATTTTAATTTCAACCGTGTGCCTACGGCGTAAAGTAACTTCTTCTTTGTTGGTTATTTTAACTTTAAGTTATTTTTTTTGTTAAGGTTTTTCTGGATTCTTTATGGAATAATAATAATATATATATAATAATAATGTGTGTTTGTAGTATAAAAGGACCGAGAGAGGACGAAGCGAGTCAGTCTACTTTTAAAGCGAGACAACGAAAGGTTCGAAGATATATCCAGTGCGATAAAGTGTTCAGTAGTGTTTTGCGATTGATTATAAGTGTTTTGTGAGTAATAAAGTTATTTCGTGTGTTCGATTGGTAGTGTTTTTATTTATCCCATACCCACCTCGAAACACTATTTTCGTTTTTAGAAGTATTAAAAGTAAAGACAAACAAACAAACATAACATCACGCCTGTACTTCTCGAAGGGTTAGGCAGAGGGGCCGCGGGTAGTCCAACGGTTATCGCGGCCTCGACATAGAGGGCGAAGAAGGAACATGGGTGGTTTTTAGTCAGTAGAAGTCTGACACTCCCTTTCGCTCTGCCCAAGAGCGGGAGGGGTTATTCGATGATTTTACACCCACCAAAAAAAAAAAAAAAAAAGGGTTAGGCAGAGGGTGCACCCACATTTTGCTAGTTATGTTTAAGTCCCATGTAATAGGGGGGCGAGCCTATTACCATCAAACGGGCACAAATCCAGACTAAAAGGCTGGTACTGAAATGTACTGATAGAAAAGTTTAATATCACTTTGCCTGCCCGACTTAAGAATGGGACCAAGATCCTAATGAAAATAAAAATAAAAAATTTAAAAAAAAATTAAAAAAAAAATCTATGACAAATATACATGAACAATCATACGAAATTAACAATAGTTTGTCTCAAACAGTAAATATGCAACCTAAAACTTCCCCAGTTAGTATACAAAACTGTACCAATTTCAATGTACCTATATGTGAATTATAACTTTTATAAGAAATAAATTATTAGATAGTTGAGTTAATTGTGTTTTTATTATTTTATTAAATTGCTTAAATTTTTCGCAACTGTATTAAAAATAGTCGTTCAGTACACGTGCGAAACCGTCATTGCAACTTGTTCCAACTGTCAACCCTCTTGTCGGTACTCTTTGCAATGACAACCATTCTGCACTTGTAATGAAATATACTATTCCAAAAAATATTCTACACGTATTTTTTTATTTTTTCACATAAACAATCAATGAAGACGATACAGTGCTTTGAAAGCTCGTGTGACGTCATTTTCTGAGACATTAGTATGACATTCTTTAGCGGTCAGTTACGTCCCCACTCAAATCTTTGACGCGTTAACTTCGCTAATATTTTTCAATAAACTAACAGACGGACTAATTAGAATCATATTTTTAAGTCAGTGAACATCCCTATTGTGTGTGTTGTGCTGTGTGAGTCTGCAGACAACTCATTTTGCGTCGCCGGCCGTTTGAATCAAATAGGACTTTTGTACGAAACCTATTGCAGCAGTATTTCTGAGACAGAAATTCTGCGACTACGACTCACAAAATTACGCTCGTTTGGCCTAAGGTATTTTTCAGTTCAAGTTTTTATAAAAAATGAAATGAAAGTGCGATACGTGGCCTTTATTTAAAAAAAACGTTAAAATCTTTTTGCTTTAAAAAACGAAAAGGTATCACACCTTTTCAACCTATAAATAAATTTTTGATGCGAAACACCCTTTGTGCCAGCAAAGGTGTTATTTTTACGTAACGGCCGTACAGAAAATCTCGCTTAGGTTCTAACTTTAGCCTTGATCTAGCTACTAAACATAAATAACTTGGAACGTTATAAGCCAGTAACCTGAATACTTTGAACCTTGAAATTCAATTTTTTCGTAGAAAAAAATGTGACTTAGACTGTATAGGTTTAGATAATAAGGGCTACTAGCTTGTGCCAGTAGCTTCGCCTAACTATCTGTGTTCTAAATTTCATCCACATTCGTTCAGTAGTTTTTGCATGAAAGAGTAACAACCATCCATCGATCCATGCTTACAAACTTTCGAATTTATAATATTACATACATAAACTCACACCCTTTTCTCATGGGGGCAGGCAGAAACCACAGAACACCACCTGCTACTATCCTTACATACTCCTTTTGCCTCGCCTACTCACCTGTCCTTTCTGAAGAACGGCACCAATAAGATTAGTGTATGTCTTTCTAGGGCGTCCCCTCGCGACGTTGCCACTCACATCTGCCAATTGACTTATAAATTAATCAATTTATTTATTTATAATATTATTAGTAGGAAATACGTTATGTAACGAAGTCTATCCTAAAGTATGACTTTTTATTTTTTTAATGGACTGGCCTGTTGGTCTAGTGGTTAGTGACCCTAACTGCTATGCCGGAGGTCGTGGGTTCGATTCCCACCCAGGACAAATGTTTGTGTGATGAGCACGATCATTTGTTCTGTGTCTGGGTGTAATTTATCTATAATATGTATGTATTTAGAAATATATAAGTATGTTTATCAGTTGTCTAGTACCCATAACACAAGCTCTGCTTAGCTTAGGACTAGATGGCGTTGTGAGATAGTTGTGGAATATTATTATATTATTATTATATTATATATTAATGCAATAGATTCGGATCAGTAATTTTTTTTTGTCGGTGGGAAATTTTCAAATTACGCCTCCCTTGGGCAGAGCGAAAGGGAGTGTCAGACTTCTACTGACAAAAAACCACCCATGTTCTTTCTTAGCCCTATATGTCAAGGGTGCGGTATCTCTTACAACATCCCGGAGAGATGTATCTCTTACAAAGTCCCCGGATAGATGATTGTCTCATTGGTGTAGTGGTCGTAAGCGCGGCTGCTATTCATGAGGCCCTGAGTTCGAATTTCAGGTAGGGCAGAGTGTTATTGGGATTTCCTATCAGGAAATTCTCAATTGCAGCTACGGAGTCAAGGTCTTGACCTCTATTACATGGCACTAAAACAGGGTTTACTAATGGGTAATACTTCTCTGTCTAACCCTTTTTTGTTTTGTTTAGGCGGTTGGGAAGACATCGAATAACCCATCTCGCTCTTGGGCAGAGCAGAAGGGAGCTTCAGACTTTTACTGACTATAAACCACCTATGTTCCTTCTTAGTCTTTGTGCCGAGGCCGCGGTATCTCTTTCGAACAACCCACAGCTCCGACGTGCTCTGTCTAACCCGGGTATTAAAGGTGTGATGTTATATTAGTAGTAGCATATTTTACGTCAGCTCGTCATTTACCCCAGTAAAAGATGGAACTAGAAAATTAATCGTAGTTTCTAAAACGTTAGCTTCCAAATTCCAACGAAACACAATTTAATGGTTGAACTCAATCAAGGTTTAACGAATTAGTTTCTGTTTTGATAACCGCTTGACCTCTCAATTTCCTCGCAGCTATTTAGAAACTAATCCTAACTGATGCTGGGATACTAAACAAACTTAATTTTAGGTACTCAAGGACCTTATGGGCGTGGCGAAAATCGGGACCAAACAATACCATGTTGGTTTTTCAATATCTACAGTAGAGTTGATTTCCAAAAAAAATATGGACACATATTTTTTCATAGGTCAACAAAAAATGGACAACGATTCATTGCTTCGAAAAGTCGTGTGATGTCATATTGCAGTAATGTTTAGGCCCTCACTCATGATCTTTGACACGTTTTATCTTCGTAAATTTATATTAATTTGATAAAACAAAAATCACGTATTTAATATGTTTCGATAATCTGACTGACGGACTAAACAGAATCATATTTTTTGTAGTCAGGAAACATATGCTCAACTTATTAGATAAGTTAAAATAAACAGTAAATTTGTTTAAAAAAAAGATTAGAGATTTATTAGCAGACAAGTGTTATTATAATATTTATGACTTTTTGAGTGGCACTATTTGACATTTTCTATTTATTTAACCTTAATTTTTGTGACATTTTATAATTTATTTATCTTTTATGACTTATCATTATTTATTTTAGACTACACGTTCTAGGATTGCAGTGCCTTGAACTAAGTTTTTGTACATTACTGACATTTTTTTATTGTTATTGAATATTTGTGACATTTTATGATTTCTACCGACTTATCAATGTTTATTAATTACGTAGGTACTAATTTTTTTTTGTTGTAAATTTTAATATTTTGTACGCCTTACGGGTGAAACATGTACGTACAAAAAATCTTATTGTAACATCTTGCATGCCTCATTTGCATGTATACGCATGTTTTGACAAATAAAATGATCTTTATCTTTATCAAACGTTAACCAACAGTACCATCTTGACATTATCAAGAACCTCATGGTTAGATAATAACAGTGCCTAGGTTGGTTTGTGGATGGGCAACATCTCATTACATAGGTACCTCGAAAAGCTAAGCCGTTGGTAGCGGCTGTGATTTGTAGATCACTCACAGTCTTAATAAATAGTCAGTGGAATAAAAGTCAGACAAACAGTCTCACTAAGGGGTATCATATGTGGGCCGCGGGTAGTCCAACGGTTATCGCGGCCTCGACATAGAGGGCGAAGAAGGAACATGGGTGGTTTTTAGTCAGTAGAAGTCTGTCACTCCCTTTCGCTCTGCCCAAGAGCGGGAGGGGTTATTCGATGATTTTACACCCACCAAAAAAAAAAAAAGGGGTATCATATGTTACCCAGTACTGGGGTTCTAAAATGGCCACTTTAACAGATCACAATATGAAATGCGTTAAAAAACGTAAAATGGAATTTTCATAATAGTAACTGAGTTTGTTACAATAAAAAAAAATAAGTGGCCATTTTAGACCCCCTGACTGGGTTGTGGGGTCATTAAAATAATGATATTCAGCTCCATCTGGTTAGACTCGAAGCCAAAGCAATATAGTTGGAAAAAGGTTAAATCATTCTTACGGCATTGTACCGATACCTACGTTTTCAACTAAATTCAGACAGATTTTCCTTTTTTTGCCTTTGGTCGTTCAAAATGTTATTGCTTTTTTCATTTGGAAATTGTATGCAGCAGATCAGAGTTAGAATTTTTGCTTAAAGCACCATAAAATTTCTACACATTCTTTTTAAGATTCCAAGCGTTTTGTACGTACCTACATCTCAAGCTAAACAGTTTCAGTATAATCTGATCTCACTATGTACGACAATCCTGTAGAAATAGAGATCAGCTTAATTTCGTTTTCATTGCTTGATTGGTCGTCATGAGCACATATTAATTTAATATTATTACTGTTACACTGGATCAAATACCAAGGGTATCATATTACATGGTACGAACTAGGTTATGGAGGTCAGATAGGCAGTCGTTTCATGTAAAATATTGGTTTGAAATTCATCTGCGTCCGATGAGACTGACCCCAACAAAGTTGAAAAATAGCTAAGCAGATGATGATAACACCTCATTAAGTTCCAGTCAGCCATGGAGGCCATTAAGTTTTTGTAATAAAAATATTATTTCCCAACTGAAGCCAACAAAGTTATTACTTGAAAAGGTTTTAAGCTTGTAAAGAGGTTTTATTTGATTCTGGGTCGCTCCATAAAATATTGATGGAGTAGTAATGTTACTGCGACAAATATGGTTGAGACGGAGTATAAAATTAGGTAAGCGCAGCGCAGTGGTGGCCCAGTGGTGGTCGTCCCGACTTACGAACAGTAGGTCGTTGGTTCGAACCTCGCAGGCACATTACTTTGTGTAATTTATTTCATCACCGCTGCTCTCATGTCTTAGAACCAAAAAATTCGAAGACATGTGACATCTACCAATCCGCACAGGTATCCCGCAAGGTAGATTATAGCCCATTCCCTCTCAAAAAGAGAGGAGGCCTGTGTCCCAGCAGTGGGAACATTAATAGTCTGTTGATGATGATGATGATAAAATAAGGTGATTGATTACATTGGTGATATGGTAACTTAAAGTATTTTCAAGTTCATGTTTTCAATTAATAACAGTACTATCGTATCAACTAGGTTGCGAAGGTCAGATAGGCTGTCGCTCCATTTTAAAAGATAGTATTACACTGCGTCCAGTTACACTGAAAGCAGACCTCAACATAATTGGATAAAAAAGGGTAGACCAATGATGATGTTTTCAACTGAAAATAATACTTCGAATTAAAAGAATACCATCTCAATGCGATTGTACTTAAGAAGGTAAAGTAATTGACATCACAATGACTAGTTACCCGCATAGGAAAAGTAATAAAATGGCAGTTTCTTTTGCGCAAACTGAACTTTACCCGTCTCATATAAAAAAAAAACTAAGGTTTTTTCTTCAAAAATACAAATAAAATAACCACGCCATCTTTAACAAACATGTTGAACATTAAAGCGCGGACTCAGAATAATTCATTATTCCACGGAAAACAACGAATCTGTTATGAAAACATTTAAATTTAAACGGGATTGATTGATTGATTTAGGTACGTGCGTCGTCATGTAACACACATTATTATGTCGCTGCTATTGTAATCAAGAACAACTCTTCCATCCATGTTATTTTAAGTCCTCCACAGATATTTTCTACGACGGCTCCTAACCAAATCTGGAACACCTAATTAACAATTCATTAATCAATTAAAAAGGTCTCAACTGACGACTAAGGTCACAAAGTGCCCAAACAATTCTATTGTTGTGTTTCTAAAATAAATAGAGAACAGGCAAGTTTGCAACAAAAAGATATTATGGCCCCTAAAAGATCAATGGAGATTGGCGAGTTTAGGGATATTGAATTTTCCCTTGAAAGCGAATTAACAATGGTTTTGACATGGGTCTGAATGGGCATTGCTTATGAGTGCTTTTGGGTGCTCTATAACTTTCCTTGCTTGATTAAGTTTTTCATAAAATTATGGTAAAACCCTCTACAGTCGCCCCACGAAGTTTAATTATATATTAGGATTTCCATCGTTTCTTTTTTCGTTTTTTCCTTATTGCAAGCTTTACCATTCGTCATAAATATTAAAAATAACAGCTTTAAAAACGTTACGCTACTTAAGAACACGTATAAATTCTGTTTTACGTTTGTTTCAGATGTTCGATCGTAATGAGATGAACGTGAATTGGTAAGTAGGTCAAACTTTTAGACGGGTCACTAAATAATGCAGAGGATGAGTAGCTCTGCCCTTGAATATGGGCTGAAAGTATATAGTGGCTTACACCTTTAGGTATAATATACTAGGAACCCCATCTAAACTGATAAATACCTGAAACATGGTATCATCCCCGGATTATGGAGAGGACATCAAAAGGAAGGGTATTTGGGGTGCATTGAAGGTAGCGCGGCAACCGGTGATACCGATCTTTCAGTTATGGCAACACACTTAGGTTTAACACCACATGACCTCAGAGATTACTGACTACAATAATTTTTTGACCAAGTGCAAGTCGGACTTGCACATGAAGGGTTCCGTACCATTTTAGTAGATATTGAGAGATTATCTATGTTATTTTAGCACCATAATAGACTTTTTATAGGTTTTCCTGTAATCATAAGTATTGTAACTGACTTCTGTATTTTTTAAAAATTTTAGGCTCGATAGTTTCGGAGATAAGACTTTCTGTATGTCCCCCACATACAGAAAGTCTAAGGGTTCCGCTTTTTTTTGAGGTTACGGTACCCTAAAAATTTCTTTTCACCACCATTAAAATACAAGTTTCATACTGATGAAATACAGGTGCACTCTTAGGTACACCTCTGCTTAATCCTTTGGAGATTACAGGCGTGATGTTACGTTCATTGAAATAAAAACAGTTTTTAATATGCATGTAAAGTATTAGAAATGTAAGAGAGAAGACATTCTGCATCGATCATAAATAAATAAAACAGTTTTGAGAAAGTAAACCAAATAATATTACGAGTAACAAATTAATTATTAACCAATACTATCATGAGACTGTCTCTGATATTTTTATTGAAAGTGACAACAAAGTGCTGCACTCACTCCACAATTACGAATTCATTATTAATACATAATTTATATTCAACTAAACTCAAGTGATTTTTTTTCAGTTCAAAAAGTGACGAATAATTTTCTGTGCTCTTGATCATACTTTTACTAAAGAATAATCTTTTTACCCGACTATGGCGAAGCCAAAAGGAAGGGTAATGATTTTGGTAGTCTATGTATGTTTGTATGTTCCACCGTAGCGCCTAGACTACTGAAGGTATTTTAATAAATGAGGTGTCAATAGATTTGTAAGAATAGCCCGGGTGACATAGGCTATATACATTTTAACAATTCTTTTTATGACTGAATTTAAATCTCAAATTCTAAGCTCGAAAAAAAAATAATTTGAGATAATCTTAACATGTTTGGTATCAAATGAAAGGTCTTGCGAGTACATCACAAATATGTATATTATATTATAGTTCAAGTCAACGTATACGTTTAGATTGCGGTCAAACAGTTCTCGCGGTCTAGTCTGTGTTGTTTACTCGTATTATGTAAATTATAAACACATATTATTACGTATTTATTGATTAACACACAAACATAAAATACAAATAAAAAAAATAAGTTTAAAAACCAAAACCCGACTATATAGGAATGAAAACGCAGACTAATAAAACCGCGGTCTTAAAAGTATTAAACATGAAAAATCGTCTAGTAAGTAGATAATTTGATAAATTATTGAGGACAGTCGTCTTCGCATGCCACCTTGCTAATGGCAATTAGCAGCTGATTTCTGTATCAATGAGAACGCCATGAAGGAGCATCAGGTATCAGTGGCATGGGACTACGGCTGTCCTCTATAATTTACCAACTTAAAATTGAGTAGCGTTTCAGTATTCGGCCGTAACGTAAAAATCGTATTTAAGTGTCCATAAGACATAATACAGCTAAATACTGGTATTCAGCTGGATCCGGTTAGACTGGAATCCGACCCTAATATAGTTGGGAAAAGGCTAGATGATGATGATGATGATTCATATGACAAGCTTGCTGATGATTGCTTATCGAATATACTCGTACCTCAGATTATTATTAGGGTATAAACTTTGATTTATTCCTTCAAATTAAAGTAAAACTAAATAGGGTAGTTAACAAAAAAAATCTAATTAGTCCGTCAGATAGATTTCCAAAAAAATATTGGACACGTATTTTTTCTTTTTTCGCGTAAACAAACAATGAAGACGATACAGTGCTTTGAAAACTCGTGTGACGTCATTTTCCAAGACATTAGTATGACATTCTTTACCGGTGAGTGACGTCACAACCCCCACTCAAATTTTTGACGCGTTGTATCGTCGTCAATTTTTATTGACTTGATAAAAAAATACTGATCTAATATTTTTTGATAATCTAAAAGACGGACTAATTAGAATCATATTTTTTAAAGTCAGTAAACATCCCTATTCTGTGAATCATGGCTTAAGTGATCCCTGGAATTTCCACGTACAACGTCACAGCTGGCAAAGATTCTATATAACACCCGCCACTTATAATAAAGTTTTTAAACATTTCCGACTTTTTCATTATGCGGAGTTTGTCACTTTGGTGGTAATGGAAAAGTGATTGCTCGGGTCATTTTCGTCTTTGTTTTCTTTCAATTTCTTTTTACTATTTTGAGATTTTAGCAAATGATAACATTACACCTGAAACTGATTAAGATAATGGCAAAACTGTACCTATTTATATCACACTTATTTCAGTAGATTTCTTAGTTTTTTGAATAGGATACATATGAATATTCATATGTACGAGTATATACTCGTATATATTCTATCCAAGAAACTTGTTACACGTGGACGTTAATCCTATATAACATACATATATAATTATATATGTTATATAGGATTTAGGTACATGTGTAACCAGTTTCTTAAGCAAGAAAATAATAACTTTGTTTCGGTGAAACAGCAGCGATTAGTATTCAATTTATGTTTTTACAAAAGGTCTTCCCTTAGACGTTACAAAATGTTTTATTCAGTTATTCACATTTAAATGTCAATTCAAAATGAAATGCCAAAAAGTATCTCATAAAAATTACACGCCGCATTAAATAAAACAGAATTAAAACCGCGAACAACATCATGAAATAATTTTACACTCCCGACCAAATAAACAATCCAACCTGAAGATCCGACATAAATTCTCTCGCATATTGAACACTGAACTTCTGAGATATTCAAACGAGCCTATCAATTCTGTCCGAAATAAGAAAGGCCTACAAATCGACGCGAATGTGATAGGAATGTATGAGATACCGACCGGAGATTATTTATCGGGCTTCAAGTGTACAGTGATTTACTGGACGGCATTCCTATCAGTCGTGACAGTTTATCCGGTGTCCTATTGTATGACGAGGGTAGTGTTGTAACCACTATTAATATATAATATTATATTTTTAATGGGTGAAAGGCATACTTTTTAAGTTATCGAGAGTGTGTTCATCATCATCATCATCCAGTCTAACCGGATGTAGGTTAATACCATAGAGTATTTCACCAAAAAAAATTAATTAGTCCGTCTGTTAGATTATCGAAAAATATTGGACAGGTTTTTTGTTTTATCAAATTAATAACAATTTACGAAGATAATACGTGTCAAAGATCATGAGTGGGGGTTTTTGACGTCACTTTGTGGGTAAAAAAGTTGTGACGTCACACAACTTGACGCGACTGTTTGAAGTACTGTATCGTCGTCATCTTTTGTTTAAGTGAAAAAAGAAAAAATACGTGTCCATTATTTTTTGAAAATCTATCTGACGGACTAATTTGATTATTTTGCTGAAATACCCTATTTTACATGGAGCGATTGCCTATCTAACCTTTAAAATTTGAAATTTTGAAGTGTTTATCAGGTTTATAATAATTTTAGTTTTTTTTTCAATTTGGGCAAGTTAAGAAAATTTTAATAATTATCCTCAGCAGATAGCTCATTTTAAATTCGAAATCATAATTTCCCTACGAACACAAAAAATTCGTAGCTTAGCCAGCTACGATTTTTTTGTGTTCGTAGGGAAATTATGATTTAAATTTAAAATCTTTATTTTTAAATTTATTTCTAATTTAAATTATAATTATGAAAATATAATTATGACGTTCGTGTCTACGCCGTAGCTGCGTAGCACGTAGCCACATTCCGTGAAAGAACTCAACATTTCATTTCAAGTATCCGATTTCCACTTCATGGTATACAAAAGATTTCCGAAGCGAGAGAGTAACATTCAATCTTTTGAGAACGCTCAGCTGTAAGCACTTTAAAAGTATCTTCACACTTTTCATAATAAAAATACTTAAACATTTTTTGTCGACCGATACCATGTGATAGTTAAAGCTTTTCATAACTTATCTTTAGCTTAGCCTTCTGGCTTGTTCAATATTCTAGCTCAATCGTAACTAAACTTTGAAAGCAAGACACAAAAGATTTACCATCGCCCATTGTTTCTTTAGAAGAAGCGCCTCGATCAAGCATGTAACCTAGAGCTTATTTTTTGTTGCCGTCTTAAAGTAGGAAATTACCTTAAGTAGGCAAATATTTTATTCATGACGAGAACACTCACGATGAGACGCGCAGCCTCGCGACTCAATCGAGTACTTGCTTGCTCTTATTTATTTAGCAGTTGGCAATTTTATTTATGAAAAATGTAAGCTGGAAGGTATTTAAAATCGACTGCAAATTTATTCAGATGTGGTCACAAAACTGTGATATGAACACTAACTAGGTTGGTGAAGGTCAGATTGGCAGTCGCTCCAAGTAAAATATTGGTGTTTATCTTAATACGGGAAAACTGGAAAAACTGGAAACATGGTTAGAAAAAGGCTAGGCATATGAAAATATAGAATCATTATCAGAACCTTTTAATCTACTTATGGGTTTCCAGGGCTGTCTAAATGCTAAAAATAAATGGAAACTGTGCTGGCTCATTGAACCGTGTGACCAAGTCATTCCTCATAGCTTACAAAGAGTCCTAGAAGAAAAGAGGAAGGTAATAAACAGCAGAATACTCAACAGCTCACATCCAAAGCAGTTAATTATAATTATAATCAAGAGCTTAATTATATAATTGATAATGCCTAAGCTCCTGTGGCGTGGGTAACCAAGGCTATTTGCTAATGAGAAACAAATTCAAAGTTTTGAGACCTACACTGAAACAACAGCGAGATAATATATCATAATAATATATGTTTCAGGTTTACTTAGGTATTAGTAAGGTCTTATCTTACTAAGTACGCGGAATACCTTAGTATAATATTATTACCTACAAGTTCAAAGTTTCAAAATTACATTACTTGGTTAACATTACAAATATAACAATCTACCTAACTCCCAGATTTCATAGAACATTTCCATACTTCTTTATTACAAAATCAGGTCAAGTAGTCAAAATGAAAAACACGACATGATTCAAAAATCATCCTGTAAGTACAAAACGGTGACAGTCGGGAACCCCTTCAAACCTTTGGATAAAAGTATCGTATTTAGGGATCAAAGAAAGAAAAATCTACCTCACTGGAAAGGTTTTCAATGCATTTTTAAACAAACTGGGTCATGTAGTTAAAAGTATTGGTGAAATACGATGCGTTGTTCTCAACTGTAACTAACTTATTTATTTATTTCAAACAGTTAAATAAAATACGCACCACAGTTATGCTTTTAGAAACTCAAGTGGTAAATTCATTGTTTTTCATCGTATTCATAAACAGCCCACAATTAGTCTGCTTCTTTGGTTTGGTGGTCGCTAGCGACTTTTGAGCTTGGGTTCCTATGCTCGACTCTCAGACCGTGCAAAGTTGGTGGCTGTGAAAAGTGCAGTAGTCCGGTGGTTGAATTTGAGTCCGATATATCAATAGCTTCGCCCATATTCTCCTTTTTTTTACTCCTGAGGATTGCTACCTATCTTTTAATGTTCTGATCCGGGCTAGTCAGGTCAATATACTTAGGCGATTCTCATAAAATACCGTTTGTCTTGGCTTGTATGCAAGCCGGTGATAACGTAACACACGTCCACAGGACAGCGCGGTCGAGCGTCGCCGTCGCTCATTTAAGTATGTCTAGAGACTCATCGACCCCAAGTCAAACCATTTCATCGGTTTTGTGGAGCTTTGTATAAAAGTTACTTACCTATTTGGAATAAAGATAAACAAAAAAAACCTCTCCACGCGATGCACCGCCGATGCATTTGCATCGTCGCTTCCGGGCGACCTGCCTTGCCCTGCCCAATTCTTGAAGGAATAAAAGTAAGATGTCGTAAAAAACAGAGTTTAGTTTACTACATCAACACAGCCCATTTACAATCATTTTACAGACTACAAACACGTACCTTCAAGTATGTCCTAGAACTCGCAAAAGCACAATTTTCGTGTACACCTTATTATACGAGGTTTTCTTACGACGAAGAAAAATATTTTCACGTACGACAAACAAAACGAGTCGGGGTAAAATACGTGCCGTTTTTGATGCTTTTACGTCGAGACCATGTTAGATACGAAGTGGGTAGGTAATTTTTAATGGCTGTGTATTGCTTAGGGACATGTATTGTTGCCTCGTTATATTGGGAGTAGATTTTTTAAGAAATATATGGAGCTCGTTGCTAGAAACGTTTGCAAAGAATCTTATGAAGTTTTAAATTAGAATATAATTAAGTACTTAAGTTAACGTGGAAATTAATGAAGTAAGGTAGATTCTTCAAATGTACGTGGTCAGCAAATCGTGAAATCGGTTTAAATAAGATGTTTCTGACAAAGCAATGATGACATTTACAGTTTCTGAACGCAGTAACGCAAATAAAATTAGTTGAATTGAATGAATTAATGAATGAATCAACGCTAATGAAACAAACCACAACGCGATTCACTGATCGCGTTTAAAATCATTCTAAACGTTCATAGCATAACATAAATCTAGTAACTTGTTGCTTCATTCAATGCTGCTTTTATAAAACTGTGACGATGAAATTTAATTTTCCGTAACTGCTTCAATAATGTTAATAAATATTCAGGAGTCGACGCAACTTTGCGGTGCTCTCAATTTACTGAACCATTTATGGAAGCCGCAGGAAAGCTTTTCCTGCTAATAGTCTGAAAAACTTTGTGAATACATGCATAGTAGGAAGTATAGGCTGTCGTGTAATAAAGGGCAGTATAATAAGTATATTATTAAGCATAACCAAATGCAGCTGAATACCAGTATTTTATATTGAACGATTGCCTATCTGACCTCCACAACCCACTTAAGACTGGGTTATACTGTATGTCAGATTTTTTGGGCCACTGCTGACTGGGTAGCCAGTGTGTAACGACAAGCCCGCCACACTATTCCACCACTGTAACTTCTGAAAGCCAGAATCAACAGTGGCGATCACAAGAAAAGCGCCGAGACAATGAAGCTCGACGAAGTCTCAGAGAAACGACAGTCAAAAACATTTGTTACAAATGTCAGCTTGGCTAGACGTGAATTCCGAGGCACGGATGAAACCCGTATGTAATGTGTGGTCACCCGTCCTCATATCAACTAAGCCAAGTGCAGTTTAACCTAAAAACCGACCCGAGTGGCTATGATTATTTTGCGTCGAGCTCCTCTACAACTAACATATTTTATCGGAAATACCTTGGAGATTAAATTTGCCTACAAGTTAAACAAGGTTCATGCACTAACATATTTTGTTTAACTTATAACGTTAAGTGTCGCATAAACATGGTATTAATAGCTAGGTATTATTACCGGGCAATTTCACTAACACTTTTAGATATTCCTGTTGGTAGCCATGTTAATTTACGTTTTGAAACCACACGACAGAACAACATATACCGACAGGAAATTAATTACATAATAGGGGATCGGACAAAATAAAACTAATAAGTCCGCCAGATAGATTACTAAAAAATATTGGACACGTATTTTTTTTTTATTCACAAACAAAAAATGAAGTCGATACAGTGCTTCGAAAATTCGTGAACTCATCGAAAACGTCACATGTTAGTACATTTTTTACCAACAAATGACATCACAACCCCCCACTCATGATCATTGACGCGTCTTATCATCGTAATTTTTTATTAATTTGATAAAACAAAAAACACGTGTCCAATATTTTTCGATAATCTAACTGACGGACTAATTAGAATCATATTTTTTTGACTCAGTCCGATTCCCTATTCAATGTTCGTGTTTACACAAAGATCATCTTAAGTTATGGTCGAAGGTAGACGATTGTACTACAGATCACTAAATACGTGTAGTATCATCTTCCTGACGTAGTCCCATTATTATTTACTCCATTTTTACCCGACTGCGGCGAAGCCCAAAAGGAGGGATATGTGTTTGGCGTGTATGTATGTATGTCCTTTTCGTTGTTCCCTTATAACTCTTACTGATGAAGGGATTTGAATAAAATGTACGTCGTTGGATTCGTCTTGTTGGCGCGCGTGTCACTTTGGCTTTATTTAAATAAAAAAACAAAGAAATTTGCTGATTTTCACGGCCATATCGCGTATTTAAAAAAAAACATGACCATCGGGTAGGGTATCAAAACTGAGGGGTTTTAAAACGAGATTCCAAAAATACATGGCACTTATATGTTTAAAAGAAATTCAAATTCACAAATCCTCTAAACAAACACAAAAGTTAAATCATCTGCGAAAATTTTTACGCGACCAACGAAAGAACAAACACAAAAGAACTTTAAAGTAGAAAATAAAAAAGTAGTTAAAAAAACCCTCCTGAAAGAACTGAAATGCAAAAAACAAGCAACTTTTAAATTAAATAAAACTTGGAAGCAGGCGGGCTTAATACTATTTTTTCATTTTATAATTTAATATTCAAATGAACCCCGCCTGCTTCCAAGTTTTATTTAATTTAAAAGTTGCTTGTTTTTTGCATTTCAGTTCTTTCAGGAGGGTTTTTTAGTTTTTTAACTACTTTTTTTTGTTAATATCATTCCACACACAATTTATCCATTTTATGTTTGTTCTTGCTTTCTCCGGCTCAATCCATAAACTTTTTTATTCATCACTCTTAGCGTAGCGTAGAGTTAAACAAATTTTAAAGATGAGGTTAGATACAGCATTACATCAGTCATCAGTCTGCCTATCTGTTATTGTAACTGTAACTTAAGAACCAATAGTCAGATTTATTGTATTATCATGTTAGTTTATTCCAATGTTCCAGGTTTCAATATTAATTAGAACCCGAGAGCGATGCCTGAGGCACTTCAACACAAAACAGACGAATGCTCCTCTTTCCTCGAATTTCATGCGGTCACAGCGATGTTCAATATCAAAGGCAGCAAAATTCTTTTGTCGAAATATTTCCATGTTTGTGTGGACATCCATTATGATGTCAAACGTAGTGACGCTGATAGACGTATAAGTAACTTTTTAAAAGATCGATCACTCTGTTTTTGGTGACAGCATGTGATGAATTCGCGCTACCTAGGCCACGTCTTTCATGATGTATGTTGATTAAAACACGGGTTGTTTTAAAATTGTCTTTCAATATTTTTGATTTTATTGGAAGAGGTTTGAATTTAATGGCCGACTCCCGCCATTTATTTACAAATTAAATATGTAATAAATATGTTTTGTTCATATAAATAAAACGAAATAAGTTTTATGCATATAAAACTTATATCAATCGATAGTTGGTATCAATACTAACAAGTTCAAAGTAAGCATGAAAGTAAACGTCCATTCATCGATGACTAATTTAAGTAAGGCAGACTATCCTTCAACACCTTTTGAGCAACACGTTGTTTGAGCCTACCGTTAACTTTGACATTCTCAATAAATAATTATTTTTACTTATGTGGTCAGTAACTCGTTTCAACAGGCGAGACTATAACTGCCCGTACCCAGATTTAATGATTACTTAGGCCATCACTTAATAAAGGTTTTGATAGTTTTGTCATACAAAAATATGTTAAAACTTTACTAAGTGACAGCTTAAGCAATCATTAAATATCTCTGAGTATCTCAGTAAGTAAATTGATTTTCCCGTCTGACACAATGTAAAACACTTTTTGCGTAAAAGTAGGTCAACAGAATGATTATTATTTTTCCAATAATCGCTGTACGTAAAACAATAATTTAACAAAAATATTAAGCACATATTTTACCTTTTTGCTCAGAAAATGTCAAACCAAGAACACGACCATGCAATTTATCGCAAAATGTTTTATTATCCACCAGGGGACTTCCATCCGCGATCTCTTATCATCCCCATATTTCGTGAGGTTTATTTTTCTGAATACAAAGCTGGGATGGGATTACTTGCGTTGAATCTATTTACAATCCAACCTTAGATACCCGTGCCCTCAGATAAATGGTGGTTTTCCTTGTTTAGGCAAAATATTTTTAGATCTGCTTTTGAGATTTTGCAACGAACCTAAATTTTGAGCAAAATATTCATAGGTTTTATGTTTGGTTGTTATTTGTTTGGGGGTCGTCGGTTACGTTGTAGCGTAGTGCTTTTAGTGGGTAGAAGAAATGAGACAAGGAAGACTTAGTTATACATTTACTTTTGCACTACACTTACAAAATAGGTTCTAGGGTCTAAGGTTCTAGGGTCTAAGGTCACGCACTGTCACTGAAGGTAGGAAAACGGTACTGCCCTGAGCAACCAGAAGACGTCGATCGCCACGCACGGTAGGTAGGCCGGGTCAGGCGGCCTCACGCGTCGGTAGGGACGCGCGGCAGGGCGGTCGACCAGGTGGGCAGCGGGCTCAGGGCAACTAGCCCTAGGCAGCGTTGGTGGTAGGCAGGTAGCGGCAGCGCAGACGGCCAGTAGGTAGCGGCGGCAGGCCGCTGTCTACACGGCCACGCCGTCGTCTTGTGCCTGACGCGTAGGCGTCACAGTTTAGAGGCGGCACGCGGTAGGGAGGCCGTGCAGATGCGCGCTTCTCACCGCGTTGGTAGATGCGCGGGAGCACAGCAGAGCAGCAGAACAGTGCAGCGTGAGCGAAGCAGCCCTAGTTGGTTAGCCAGCGCTAGGAACCCTGAAACAGCGCCAAAGGGACGCTTGAGCTCCAAGATGGTTCCTGCAAGCCCCTACGATGTGCGTGTCCCAGCCATGCGTTAGATGCGGCAAGCTCAAGGCAGTGAAGAAGATGGAAGATGGGTACTCACACATCGCAGTGGTTTACAGTGATTAGTTGATAGGTGAATAGTTGATAGACTAAAGGCAAGGCGTGGCGTCACATCGCCACGTGGTTCTCATTGACTGTTGACTCGCGTCGCCGGTTTATGATACAGCATGGATGAGCATGATTTAGTTTATAGAGAATAGAATAGGATGCATGCCATGCGGAGAACCATATAACTAATTAGAGCACATGTGCATAGTGAATAGCTAGGTGCTAATTAATATTAAATACAGAATACATTGCCGGCAGCCATGTTAAATAGACACAAAGATTACAAATAGATATGGCTTGCCGGGACATAAATTTAGCAGCAAAAGAACACAATGGCGGAGTTCACTTACCCAATAACTGGGGACTTATCTAGTAGGCTGCTCGCTTGATGTAAAAAGGGCAGAACCTATGCGTGCAGCCGTTTATAAAGGAGGTCCTGAGCGACGTTCTCCCTCCATTGTGACATTACAGAACATTTAGGGTTGTACCTATAATTTAGTGAGGTGACAACTTTTTAGAATTAGTCGGTTTTTAGTGAATCGACTAATTTATGCTACAACGTGGTCGTCGTTGGTCGAGCTGTTGCAAACGTGACTGATAAGCATGAGTTCCTGGGATCGAGTCCCGGGTTGGGCAAGTGTTTTGTTGTGTTTTACAATCAGGAGTTTTTCAGTAGGCGCCACGAAGTATTTATTTACATGGGACTTTAAAAAAATCATAACTGGCAAGTTGTGTTTGTAATTAGGTACACCTCTGCCTTACCTTCGTGAATTACCGGCATGATGTTATGTATGTACGTCTGGAGTGAATATGGCATGTCTATAAGGAGTTGGCTATAAATTGCTTTACCAGTAATAAGCAAGCAATGACTAGATATGCAGCCGCCTACGACGTGATAATCAATGTGAAAAAAAAATCATAGATGCTTACTGATACTCGTATTAAAGTGTACGTTTTTAAAAATATGAATGTGATCGATTGATTTATAGTAATTATTTTGAAGCTGTTTTCAGTGGTCTGCGGCCACGGCTCAAAGAGGCACTAATAATGCTAATTTTTCAGTTTATTTTGCCTTCTACACGTATTATATTTATTATAATTACCCATTTTCTTATGAATACACGAGGGTGACGCGTGAATACCTACCCATTTCTCAGTGACCAACAAAACAAACATCCTGTATTTGTCGTACTTATTAATACGGACCACTGACCACAAATTCGGACAAATAATATCCAAACATTTGTTGGAATTTGTGCCTAGTGTACCGAGTAACATTATATTAATATCGTGTTGCCAAGATCTGGTTCGTGGCACTTTTTAGGGTTCCGTACCTATCCTTCTTTTTTTGGCGGGTGATCATCGAATAACCCCTCCCGCTCTTGGACAGAGCGAAAGCGAGTGTGAGACTTCTACTGACTAAAAACCACCCATGTTCCTTCTTAGCCCTATATGTCGAGGCCGCGGTATCTCTTACAACATCCCGCAGCCCCGACGGGCATCGGCCCTTACGGGCCCCTAATATGTTGCCGACATCTCTTTATAGCACGTGTGGAACACGACATGGCCTATCGTCGTCATAAGACGGACGGACGGCGAGCTAGCCCATCACTCACCGTCCACAGGCTCGCGGTACCTCCCGTAACAACCGCGTCCGGTAAGGACCTGCCTCAGACGGAAGAAGAGGGCGCCGTGGCGCCTCTCTAGCCACTCCTCAAAGAGGGGACTTACCGCCACTATCGTGGCGTGCCCTAGGGTTCCGTACTCAGTTCGCATAAACGGAACTCTTATAAAATCACACTCTTGCCCATCTATCCGTGTGTCAAGACGCTTTTTTCTTTAAAACTCGTGGATATAATCAAGAAACAAAATACTCTGGTTTGATATCCTTGTAAGGTAATGCTATAAAACATAATTATTGTGACATCGCAATATTTTCCTGTTGACCTAAAATCATTTTTGCCAGAAAGCATTTTCTTCTCTTAGTTTACTGCATTTTAAAGTAAAAACAACAGATTTCCTTCACAAAACATATTAACAACGTATAAAAGATATTAAACGTTATTTTAAACCCAATTAGGGATCGTCGGTTCGGCACATTACACCGCAGATTGCTAAAGTAACTCAATTAATAAACGAGACTGCCAAAAATATCGAGAGAAAATAAATTTGAACGAGCTGAGGTTACACGATGTGAACGCTCAGTTAGTATGTTTCTAATTGAGTCATACACGAGGTTTGAAGGTAGAATTTCAGTTTTTATTTTTTTACTAGCTCTGCCCGGGAATTCGTTCGCGTGGATGTTGGTAAACAGCGAGGTGTCACTTAAAGAAAGTGTACCACTTCCTTCGCTGAAAAAGAAGGATTTCTAAGTAAGAAGTGATGGCTGTGGGTATTGCTAAGTAGCTTGCTTTTCTTTAGGCTAATGGTTTTCTGTAAGTAAATTTCAAATAATCATGTGAGTATCATGGGATTAAATTAGCTTATAAAATTGTATCGATGAATTTTATGTTAACGATTCATTTTTGTTCTACCTACAGCCCAGTAAAGACAATTTGAATTTCAGTCTATCCTGGCGCTTCCTCCGGTGTTTTCTCTTGTTTATTTTAAGAGTTATTATTTTTAGCTTTCAGTACTTACTTTTAGAAGACTCACTTAAATTTAACAGAGCAAAGGTATAATTTAATGTTATTCGTATTACAGAGAATACCGTTTAATATATTTTAGTGTTTGGTATATATAGCCAATAATATACATGTCTAACCCTTAATCACATTACTAATTAATTAGTCTAGCATGCGATGACGGAATGCGTTAGTAAATCGCAAACAGGCGTGAGTAATCAAACAGGCAATTAAATAAGCTGAGAGCTAAGTTATTAAATATTTGTTTGAAAAAGTAACAAACAACCTTCCTTTTGCATTTAGCATATTAAGTTAGGATTATCAATACAATTGCACAAGTATCTATAGAAAAAAACTGATTTAAAAGATTTTAATGCTACTTAGTGTATGTAACTTTTAAGCAATTTAGTTTTGGCGGCAAAGCAGATTACCCAAAAAAAAAATTAAGCTCATAAAAACTCCCTGCCATAAAATTATTTTCAGAAAATTCGCACCTCGAGCGCAATATTTTCACGGCCAGATATTTTGCAGATAAACTAATTACAGAGACACAACTTCGTTACGGTGCAAGCGCCTAGTCAATTACTGGATTTTGTGGTAAAAACAAGCTATATTTTCCTAAACTATATTTTGCCTTCAAGTTACTCGTGCATAAACTGAAGGAAATTTAAAAGGTTTCCGACATTTTCAAGCATGTTCATGACATTTATAAATATCCTGTGTTTGAGGTGGAGTAGACAGTTTAGACGGGCCAAGACGTTGGAGAAAGTGAACATCAAAAAGATTTACAGGCAGCTTTCAGTGATAGATTTCATAGGATATTAACTCGCAATAACAAGTTTGTTCTTTAGAAAATGATAGCATTTTAAGGGGGTTAAGCTCAACTTATGAAACTTGAATGGTCTTTTGTGGTTACATTTTGTATATTACTATTATCATCATCTGCCTAGGCTTTTCCCAACTATGTGGACGTCTGCTACATTTTGTATATAAGATGTTAAAATGTTTTTAAAATCTGGAAATATGCTGCAACAACCCCAAATAAAATGGAATAAGAGCAGGAGAATGACGATAATAACTATCTTTTTTTCCAACCTCTTCATAGCGTGTAGATGGCAACCTAAATTGAATAAAAACTTTGGCGAGTTTGACACTTTCAGCAGAGTCCATTAGCTCCTGTATTGCACAAGCAACAGAACACGATGTTGTGTGTTGAGAAAGTGCCATCGTTTATGGAACAACACCATATATACACTAACCTCATAATCTATGGATCTTTTTTGAACATAAACACGATTAAACCTTCTAAAAACGTTATTTAATCGATGGAACAGCACATCTCAACCATTTTCGACGATTTTCAGTGTCAATTTTCCGTAGCAACGTTGTCACTTACAATTCCTAAGCCCCGTAGAAATCAGTTTATCGCGTTCACTTTCACTAGCAAAACTGACCCCTAGTATTGCTTCCCACATATTACCATAACGGATATTAAATTACCGACAGAGGCACTTTCAGCCAGATGTTAGTGGAAACACCGGAACTGGAAAGGGTCGCCCTTGAGGTCAGGTGCGCAGTACTCGCAACGGGAGTGCGTGTATGACCAGATGTATGAACGTGGTCATAGCAGGTGGCATTTTGTGGTTTCTGTCTACTCCCTTGGAAAAAAGGTGTGAGTTTATGACTGTATCGCCACTACAGCCTATAATGTTCCCTCTGCTGGGACACAGTCCTCTTTTCTATGAGAAAGAATGGGCTATATAATCCACCACGCGGGCCGAATGCGGGTGTGGTAATGTCACAAGTCTTGTAATTGTTTGGTTCTAGGACATGCCGGTTTCCTCACGACGTTTTCCTTTACCTTTTTGGGAGCAGTGGTGTTGAAATAAATTACACAAAGTAATGCGCCTGCTTGGGTTCGAAGCCACGGCTTACTGCTCGTAAGTCGTAATAAGTGTATTTATAGACGTACGACAATGACATTGAAAGAGCAAAGCCTTATCATTGTTTTCCTAAATTGGGATTCCAAACACGTTTACATGTAATGAAATTGCAATTTTATATCATTTATGAATATAAAGTTTATTTATACTAATATTATAAAGCTGAAGAGTTTCGATAACTACTGGTTGGAATTGGTAAATCTTTTTATGTTGGATAGTCCATTTATCGAGAAAGGTTAAACTTATTGTGTGTGTCAACTAGTTTTTAATAAATGAGAACTATCCCGTAAATAAATTTACAATTTATAGCTAATTAAAATCTATATTTATTTAAGAGAGAGTTAATATTTTATCCAATCTTTCATACATATCATCAATTAAATATTAACACTATAAACTACTTTGTATTTTTACAAGTCGGGGCCGCCACCACTAGGCCACCGCTGCTCTATTTATGAATGTTTGGTTGTAAATAGAACATCCCAGTTTTCCCGTATAACTAGGACAAGAGTACTGGGTCAAGGTGTAGGCGGCCTAAACCTGTTATCGGGAACTAATGCAGTTCCTGTATACGGTCAAGAACACATCTTCACGGGTATTCAAAGGGCAGGGGATGTATCTATATTCTCGATAGATAGTTTGATACTTGCATAGTTTGTCAAAGGAAATGCGTGAAGTTAGAGACCCCATTTTCAGATGAGGATATATTTTGGTAGTGATTAATACTGATGCGTCTTTCAAAACAATTAACGTGGTTTTCTGGCTGCATCAGGTTAGAACGCCGACTCCAAAATAATTGGGAAAAGGCAAGGCAGATGATGATGATGGCAAGTCTATAACCTTTTATTTTTTCAACCATTCATAGGAAGTAGTGACTTGGTTATTGTGTTAATTATATTAATAACGTAGAGCTGGCTTATTTGATATCATTATTTCTTTTTTCCCAAGGCCTGTTAATTTAGCATTTTAATTTATCTGGATCAAACTATGCTGGTGAATACTGAACTGGGTTATTAAGAGCTGTGGTTTACTAAAGAATGACTGTTTTATGTTTTGCTGTTTATGCGGAATAGAGGATCTTGTATAATCTGAATTTAATTGATTTAATATTTATTATATTATATTTTTTATATATATATATCTTTTTTTTTATTTAATTTTTAATTTCTATTTTTTGTATTTTATTATATCCTTTTTCCCAAGCTATTTTAGGGTCGGTTTCCGATCTAACGAGGTGCAACTGAATATCAGTGCTTTACATGAAACGACTTCCCATCGGACCTCACTCAAAAGCTAGGTCTTACGATACCACTTGGTCCGCTACTAAAAATGCGCTTAAGAAGGTTATTAAACCTAGTGACGACGGGTTTCAAATTGTAGGCGTTAAAAAAACCGCGAAATCTGGTGTTGTACTACGTGTCGCTAATGATAACCAAATTAAAAAATTACAATCGGTCGATGCCATTAAGTCCGCGGGCTTGCGACTTGAAAAACCGAAAGGCCGACGGCCACGTATATTAGTTAAAGACGTGCCACCCTCAATGGAAGACAATGCTTTTTTGCACGCGTTATACTGTCAAAACATCAAAGACGAGCTGCCAGTAAATGAGGATGATTTTATTAAAACAACCAAAATTTATCGTAAGCGTTCTTTGGACAACGGTCGCAAGTGGATAGGCGTTGAAATCGAGCCCACCGTACGTAAAAATTTAGTGTCCACTAAGGAAAAGTTATTTATTGATTGGGCGACTTGTCGGTTTATTGATGATATCGATATAGTTCGTTGTTTAAATTGTCAACAGTTCGGTCACGTTAAGAAGTACTGCGATAACAAGTCACCTACCTGTGCTAATTGTTCCGAAGCACATGGAACAAATGACTGCCCGCATAAAGACAAATTAAATTTTATACCAACTTGCGTGGCGTGTAAGCGTTTTAAAAAACCATTTGACCATCGTTGCGGGTCACCCGAGTGTCAAACCTACAAACTGAAGCTCGAACAGTTAATCCTGAACACAAATTACTAAAATAATGGATAGTTTAAACATAGGACAATTAAATCTCCACAACGACAGGGTAGCGACTTCTGAATTAGATAAATTAATAATCGATTACAGCTTAGATGTAGTACTCGTTCAAGAACAATATCAAAGCGCACACTTACGTCACAAAGTAGTTCAGCTGGATTCAAAGTCACGAGCCGGAATTTACGTGGCTCGTTCTCCTAACTTTACAGTAACGTCTTTGCGTAACCTCATGACGCCGCACTGTGCCGTTGCGGAAGTCTCATCGGCTTCCTATAAAGTTTACATTGTGAGCTGTTACTTTCAATATTCAGACCCAGTTGGTCCTCACATACACAACCTCCGTCATGTCTTGCGGTCACTCGCGGGCTGCAAAGTTATCGTTGGCGCGGATGTTAACGCGTCATCGTCTCTGTGGTATGGCAAGGTTCGGTCTACGGATTCCGACCGACGTTCCGCTGTCGAAGATTTCATTGCTGAAATGAACTTATCGATTCACAATACCCCTGATGCACCACCTACTTTTTTTTGCAGCCAAATGGGCGAATCTTGTATTGACGTCACACTTTCTAGTGCAGACGTTCGTTTGGATAGGTGGCGTGTCCTACCAGACGCGTCATGTAACAAGTACGTAGTTGGGATCTTTCTTGATATTTCTGGGGCTTTTGATAACGCATGGTGGCCGATGCTACTCCTAAAACTGAAAACTCGTGGTTGCCCTAAAAACATATACAATCTTGTTTATTCGTACTTCTTGAATGGTTCCGCGAAACTCAAGCTCGGACATCATTCTATGTCAAAGTCCCTCACCATGGGATGCCCTCAGGGTTCGGTTATGGGTCCGTATGTATGGAACGTAGGCTTCGATGACTTCCTCGCGATTCCGCTTCCAGGCTGTTCATTAACCGGTTACGCGGATGACGGCCTGCTGCTCGTTCAGTCAAGTACTCGGGCTGGACTCGAAAATTTGGCTGACACTTGCCTAAAATTAATATCCCAGTGGGGCGCTCGTAACCGTTTGACCTTTGCACCACACAAAACGTTTCAACTTCTTTTAAAAGGTAATCTTAAATCATGTCCTAGTATTAAATTTAATAACGTTCCCGTGAAAAGGAAGCAGTCCGTGTGTTACCTTGGGTTTGTCTTAGAGAGGAATTTTTCGTTCATTGAACACATAAAAACCGTCGGTGAAAAAGCTAAAAAGAACTTTTATGCCTTAACGAGAATATCTAAATCTACGTGGGGTTTATAATTTTTAACTCTAAAGACGATCTATGGGGCTACTTACTTGGGGTGTATGTGCTATGGGGCACCAGTTTGGGCCGATAGGGCCACCATAGGAGCGGCACGACGTAAATTACTTCAAAGCCAGCGGTTGGCTTTGATTTTCTTGTGTAAAGCGTATAGGACGGTTAGTACTGAAGCCTTACCGGTACTGGCAGGGGTACTTCCAGTCGATCTTGAAGTGCAGCGCCGTGCTTCAATGTACTACTGCGCACGAGAGACCGCGGACGCAGACTTTTTATTGCATCGTGACCGTGCTAAAGTAGCTAGATTACTTAAACCACAGACTGACGTCTGGGAGGAACTTTTGTCTGAATGGCAATGTAGGTGGGATGATTCCATCAAAGGCCGACACCTCCACCAGTTCTTTCCATCCGTTCGTGAGCGGCTGACCAGGACATGGCTGGAGGTGGATCACTGTGTTGCCCAATTTCTCACAGGTCATGGTAACTTTAAGAGTAAATTATTTTCCTTCAAGCTTGTTGCCTCGCCTTTCTGTCAATGTTCTACATCTGACTGCGAATATGAACAATCTGCACATCACATCTTATGGGAGTGTAGTCTTTGGGAGAATGAACGTAATATTATGTTAAATAGTGTACACGTTACTTCCGGAGTTATTTATTACACGGACCTTGTAGAAACTAGAACAAATTTCCGTGCGTTCAAGCATTTTTGTAATACCTATTATTGGAATCAAATATAACAGCTCACAACTTAGGACCCAGTAATATTAATGACAATAATATCCGTGGTGCTAGGCAACTGGGCTTATCCCAGTTGTATACGTCCCAGTGTGCCTATTGGCCTCGTTCAGTTCTGTCTCCTGCTGATATGGAGGGAAGTGAAAATTATGTTTTTCCTACTCCTCCGCTATTCTTTTCTGATTAATTTCGTTGCGGGATCCAAGACAGTTAAAACATTTCTCTGGGACTTCGTCGGGCTTCATTGTCTCGGCGCTTTTCTTGTGGTCGCCACTGTTGATTCTGGCTTACAGGAGTTACAGTGGTTTGGGAATAGTGCGGCGGGCTTGTCCCATTAAAAAAGATACCACTTGGTAAGGCACTTGGCTTGGTAATGTATTATGTTCCTTTTTATTGTTATCTTTAACTTTTTGTCAATTTCTTTTGTCCAGTGTGAATAAAAACATACACAATAAAAACATTTTCTTTCTTTCTAAGACTGTTTGTCAAATTTTTGGACATTTGAGTATTCGTAACGACTGTTAAAGTAATTACATTCGTAATTACATCTCAGTTAAGTTTTTGTTAGGAACTATTTGCTTTATTGAAATATAAGCACACTATGGCAAATGATTACAAAGCATTCTCGAAAGTCTCAAAACCGCAGGAGCCCACCGTGGTGAATATGAACACCCATTCCCTGTTACAAAGAAAAGGCTCGCATCCAATCTAGAACCTGTTTGTTTTTTTTTGTATTTTATGACTCCTCCCGCTCTGGGCAGAGCGGCAGGGAGTGTCAGATTTCATCTGACTAAAAACTACCCGTGTTCCTGGGCCGCGGTATCTCTTTCGAATAACCCGTAGTACCTCTACAAGCGTCGGCATGTTGCTGACATCTCTACCACGCGCGCGTGGAACACGAACGCGCCCGCGCCGTCGACACGACCTGTCATCATCATAGGACTGACGGACGGTGACGGAGCTAGACCGTTACTCACCGTAAATAGGTCTGTATCCAAGCTAGAACCTTACAGTCTGATTATAGCAAAAGCTAATACGTTTGCGTGACGATCATTGTCGGTTTCTTGACGGCATGAGAAGAATCCCGCAACATAGCAGTTTTCTCTATTGACTACCTCGCCAATATTTATTAAAATGTTCACACAAACAGTTTGTTCAAAACAATGTTCTAGCATAAAATATACAAGAACAGTTTAAGTTTGCAACTTCTACCTAACTTAATCTCCGAACTTTGCTGATAAAGGAATATCCGAGTACCCAATAACATTTAAAAAGCATTCTTTTAAAATTATTTAAACCAAAAGGATCATTCTACATTCACATTACATGTTCTCGAAATCAGTATACAAACTGCCAAGCAATAAGAAAGCATTTCATAAATTTTATTTAAAAAGGAAAAGCTTTCGGTGATATTTAGGAGTTTTGGCAGCAAGATCTTGGCTTAGATTTACGAAAGATTCCATCGAATTGGAAACCGTTTCGGAAAGGCCCGCGGATCATTTTACAATAATCTGTGGATTGCCGAGCGTCAGGTGCGAGTTCGGTTGTTATTGGTGAGAATTATTTTCGGAAGGTACTTTGTATATTTTTTGTCCTGTTTTACCTACATACGAGTATTTTACATTTTGAATATTTTTGTTAAAGCTAGTAAAAGGGAGGTAGGTACAATCACCTGCAAAAATGCATGGACAATTCAGAACTAAAATCGTGAGAAGCGAGAAATGACGCCACGTAACGTAAACTAGTTATCGACTATAAACGTTCACAGAAAAATACACACTAAAGTTATTTTGCAGCTGACTGTACATTGTCAATGCATCTGCAATAACATAATGAACGTTAGAAAAAATCTGTAACTGCCAAATTAGACAAAAGAGTACTTTGTGTTAGAGGTATTTTAATTGTACGTTGTATGTGGCGTGTTGAATGAAATAATTTAGTCAAACTTTTTTAATTGTAAGACGAAGGAGAGGAGATGAACTCAATAATTGTTTATGATATTGTTGTTAAACCAAGTTATAAACTGTCAGTGCGCCAAATTACATCATAATTCGTTGTGGATTTTTTGCAAGAAAAAGTAAAAACATCTTCACAAACTTTCGCATTATTTTGTTATTTTCCGATTCCGACTTTTTATCTTAAAAACAGTTTGTCAGTTTCAATTTCATTGAATAAAACCCCAACAATACAGAATGACTGTCTCACTGAGTAATTGTTTATCAACATTAATCTTAAGGACAATACTAAGCTCACTGGAGTAATCCTAATTCAAATAAATGCGGTTCATTGACCTCGAAGGTTTGACAAGACTATTCATTAGAGGGCGTAACAATATTTTGGTTTTTCTCGTGCTGTAACTAAATAATCTGGCCCTTTATTGTAAGTTTTAAATAACACACAACAATAAATAAGTTTGTCTTTTTCAATGTGTACAATTTGCATGGTTTCATCATTGAATTCAGGCAAATTCTGCTTCACGGATAGGCCAAACAGATTTGGGTTCGTATCGTCTTTTCTGTCCCACTCCGGGGCAAAAACCCTTTTTACTCTTTCCAATTATCGCAAACCCGTTAAACGAATTTAACTATACTTAAAAAACCCCTATAATTTTATAACGGTTCTGCAATTAAAAGTCACCTTTAGAACATTTTATTTCATTCAGGGAACTCTGCCAAAGGACCCATTTTTTTTATTATAGGAATCGTTCTTGTGTTTGTATTTACAGAGAAATTCATTCAAAGAAATAAAACTTAAAGCTAACACCGAGAGGTAAGACTGACGGCAAACAAAATAGGTACGGATTGAGATCAGTATTTATCATTATCGTTCTTTCTTTGCTTTATTACAAAGGTAGTGAATTACTAAAAACAATGCTGTAAAAGATTCTGCATAGCAAATAAACACAAAGCAGTGAGCTTTGTGTTTATTTTGCTATGCAGAATATTTTGCTTTGAACCTAATGAGGTTATGTCTTGAAATGTCACAACATTTGAAAAATTAAATTGCTTAATTTAAAAACAAAACCATAAAGATTTTCTCCTTTCTAACCGACTTAAAAAAAAGGTTCTATGTTCGGTTGTATGTATTTTTGGTATAATTAGGTCGCGCGGTGATTTTCTTAGCGTTGACAATTTCCTAATATCGTCTAGTTACAATATGAATGAACACATGAAAAGAATTTGTGTTGGGTTGAAATGCTTTAACTAAAAAGTCATCATCATCTGCCTAGCCTTTTCCCAACTATATTGGGGTCGGCTTCCAGTCTAACTAAAAAGCTAAAAACTAAAAAGCATAGCATTAAAAACAATTTTGCAAAACCAAATTTAACTGAGTTCCAAAAACGCACTAAATAGAGGAAAATAACTATGCTTTCGAAAGTCGCCAGCAAATAAAAATGTCAACGAAACAACTTCCGCACGTAAAGTTTTTTCAGCTGTTCAGTGTTTTTTAAAAGTAGGTTGATTTTCAAAATCAAGACATTGGTAGCTTAAACTATATGATAACCATAATCATGCTTTCTGTAAACATTAGTAAACCCAATTGATCACATTCTCAAAAACTTCCACTGACACGTACTGAAATGAAACTTGACTGCATAAAGGTGGAAATGTTTGAACATAGATGAATTGGTTCATCCATTGGCAAACTCACAAACAAACCAGAATAGTTTGATAAAAGCGAGTTGAAAAAAAAGGCAAATACGGCAAACAACTCCAAAGGCTTGAGTGATTGGTAGACTAGATCAAATAGGGAAGATCGGTTATAGCATGCATTCAGCTTGAGTGGGTTTTACACTATTTGTTTGTGATGATGCGTTGATGAATATGTGAACCACGAGCAATTCAGCAGCTGATATACGTTATTTGATGATACAAAAGAAGATAAATTATAATCTATCTTAGATATAATCTATCTGAGATAGATTATAATCTATCTTCTTTATTTACCGTGTGGTTAGTGCTTAAGCTAGTATCAGAGTTTTTATGTCTCTAATAGACCCCTAATGACTGAGATCTAGCAATACGTGACAACATCTCTCTGGCACCGTATTGCTATTTCTGGCATCCTATCTGTACAGCGGTAGGACTGAATGTACCTAAGAAGTTACTCTACAATTGCGTAGAAAATAAATTCACAGAAAAAAAATAATTTTATAAAATTTGAAAATAATAATTTAGAACGTTTTCAGAAGTAATATTTTCTAATATTTTCAACGTACTTAGATACCACGCCACTTTGATACTCACATGAAACCGTTTTCATTTAATCCATCACCAATATATTCGACGAATTTCCGAGCACAATTTCTGCCTAAGGGACAGAAGAAAACCATAATGCCGATGCTATATACACGGATATTGTCAAAGAGGCAAGAAAACAATGAACAGATTAATAAAGGACCAGAAGGGGTGGTGTGTCGAACTTGCAACCATAGAGATTGATTTAGATTGATTAATACGTCTTCGGATTTCCCATCCAAAGACAATGTATGTCTTTGGATGGGAAATCCGCAGGCCATGTGCAATTTGTCAATGATTCGTGGTTTGTGTTGTTATAGGAAATTATTCATTATAGGCAATCTTTTATTGTAACATTAGGGAACAGGTCTTCTTTTCGTTTTGTGAGTTACTGTTTAGTGATCTGAGTTCAAGATTTTAATCCCTTTCCTGTCCTCTTTACCCATCAATAAAAATGTATCTATTTTTAGAATATTATTTTCTTTTCAAAAGATTTCAAGGTCTAAGAAACTCTTTTGTTTCGAAGTTTTCCTTGCTTCTGTGTTAATTACCAATAAAATAAAAATTTTAATTAACGAGTAACGGCTTCCGCAAAGTTTCTCAAATTATTTTAAGTATTTTCTGATTCCAATTTAGAATATTTCAAGTTTTTCAACGGCAGGTAGGTACAGATTTTAAAAAAAAATGTTATTGAAAATCTCTGTTTACACTTTCAATGAGCAAGAAAACTCAAGGTAGAGGCAGGTGCGAGTGTATTTTTCCACGTGCCCAACAACAACAATATTTCTTAGAAAATATGTAAAAAAAGAAGTGCGATTCCATCGAAGTAAAGTGGGCACCCTTGTCAACAAGATAGAAAGCGACAAGTACTTCCGCGGCTGATATCAGCTGTTAGATCTTTTAGTGTGACATTGAGAGTCAATAGTGACGGACTAACTTGTATTTAGGCACTTACCTGCTGTGGCACTTGTGTTAACAGATTTAAGTTGACATTCGTATGTTGTCCTCCGCGTTTTTTAGTATATCTTTCACAGTAGAATGGTCAATTACTTGAACAAGATGCATAACAGATAGCAAAGTAAGGTATATATCAATGTGGGCCGCGGGTAGTCCACCGGTTATCGCGGCCTCGACATAGAGGGCGAAGAAGGAACATAGGTGGTTTTTAGTCAGTAGAAGTCTGACACTCCCTTTCGCTCTGCCCAAGTGCGGGAGGGGTTATTCGATGATTTTACACCCACCAAAAAAAAAAAAGGTATAAATCAATGTTATGTGTGATATTATTATGTGTATCTGTTACTTTTGATGAATGTATACATCTCGTGTAGCCCAGCGGTGACGGCCCCGACTTACGAGCAATAAGTCGTGGGTTCGAACCCAGGCAGGTGCACCATCCCGCATTGGGCCCGCGTAGTGGACTATTGCCTATTCTCTCTCATAGAGAGGAGGTCTGTGTACCAGTACTGGGAACACTATATCGTGATAAGGCATATCTTCTGGTCGAAAAAAATCAAACATAATCTTTCTTTTCAGAACAGACGCTAATTACACATCTACAGTTTTGTAAGAATTGGAGCTTGCAAAAACTTTCGCGGTCAGGAGAATTCAGAGTTTCACTATGTTTTTACTTTGTTAGTGGTGGCCACAGCTGGAACTTAAAAAATATTGGCTCCGAGCTAAACTACAAAAGATTTTACACAAAGCCTGTGACGGTAAATCGTGGTGCACCGCTGACCGCAGCATTCCAACTCCTTGTAAGAATAGCTTTTAGACTGTTAACTTATTTATTAGGTACAGCGTCGGACACTAGCTATTCAGCATTTTCAAGAACTGGGCCTATTTGGCACAGCCGTTTGACGAACAACTTTATCCCTTTTTCCTTTTTAATTATTGCTGTTAAAAAGAAATGTATTCTATTTTTCTTTTGGGTTCTGAAATACAACACAAAGGTTAAAAACGTTTAAAAACGTAAATGTTTTAGTACTTTTTCAGATATTGTCGAATACTCGTCACTCGAGCTAAACGCAACTGCAACGGTCATTGTCACAGCACAGACACAGTGATTTAAATAATCTCGGCCTAAATCTTTGCCTAATGCTACGGTCCATTAGGCTAGTCTAGACACGTGATAACCTCAACTTAAACATCAAGTAGGTACAAAACAAATATTGTCCGGTATTTAAAACCGATCTGAGCAGAGCTTGCGGTGTCCCACTAAGTGGGTCTAAACCAGACAACCTAAACCTTAAACTACTAGACTTGGTACGTACTGGAACAGTTTGCCTACTTCGGAACATCTAGGCTACATTCTAGAATTAGATTATATACTTTTTGATAAACTAGCTCTTGCTCGTGGCTTATGGAATGTACGAGTAGGTATGGAAATTAACCCGCTCTGGTATGTGTTAAATGTAGTCGAGTCATAAAACTATGATACTCGAGGATAATGTAACTTTCTGTTAGTAAAAGAATAGGCATTAAATACGAAACTTGTGATTAACAGGTATGCCCGTTTATATCGCATATTTTGCAATTTCACAAGGGAATCAAAACCTATAGGGTACTTCCCGGTGACCTAGAATCATGAAATTGGGCAAGAAGCAATCTACAATCCTACACTATCATTATAAAGAGGAAATATTTGTATTTGTGTGTCTGTGTGTATGTTTGTAATGGATAAACTCAAAAACATTAACTTAAGCCGCCACTTAGTAAAGATTTGACATACTTTTGTTTGACAAAAATGTCAAAACTGTTACTAAGTGATGGCTTAAGTAATAATTAAAACTCTCTGAGTGCGGCAGTAAGTCATCATCATCATCATTTTAGCAGAAAGACGTCCACTGCTGGACATAGACCTCCCCTAAGTGTCGCCACATTGAATAGTCCCGTGCGTCTCGCATCCAGCGGATCCCCGCAACCTTCACCAGGTCATCGGTAGTAAGTGTCTGTATGTTAATAGAAAACCTGATATTTTGGTGAAAAAGTATCATTATAAGACGGTAATTACACCCATAAGTAGCTTCCGACTACATTCACAATTTTTTGTTTTATAATCAGAATACAAACCGCTGTTTGTATTCTGATTATAATACACGTTCCATTTTATTTATTCACTAGCTGTTGCCAGCGGCTTCACCCGCTACAATTCGAAAATTATCCTAAGGGAAGATAAAATCGGGATAAAAATTATCCTATTTGTTAATCCCAGTAATAAACTATTTGTGTACCAAATTTTATTTAAATCCGTTCAGTAGTTATTGCGTGAAGAAGTAAAAAACATACACACTCACACACTCACAAACTTTCGGCTTTATAATATTAGTGTGATTAGTTCCCCATTAATTTTTGTAATGAAATAACAATAAAACGTCCAATGGTTCTGGTTTTGGCAAACAAAACACTAAATAATTACTAAATTAAACGAACTTACCTAAGTGAAGTTCTATTGTAATTATACGAAGTGCTTAGTCCTCGATAAATTTCTTTATTTACTATGTAGTCCCACTATGATCCATTGTGTAAACGCGAATATTCAGAGAATAAAATCCTGCAAAAAATAACACTGGCAACTCTATCCAGCTTATGTCATTCTATTTAGAGCAATCTGTAATGAGATAATTAACATTAAAAGACAGTAATTTCCCAACTTCAATCCCAGGGTCAAAAAACAACTGGTCTTGTTTTAGGGCTTGGGAGGGAACCTAGTATCGAGGACTAAGCACTTCGTATAATTACAATAGAACTTCACTTAGGTAAGTTCGTTTAATTTAGTAATTATACTTGTGCTTAGTCCTCGATAAATTTCTTTATTTACTATGTAGATGTTTAGAGATATGGAGTTGGAAATTACAAACAATTATTTACAATTAAAATAATAAAACATCCAAATAACAAAATCAACCTTTTATTGAACTTAATTCAAGTACCTTTAAACATTTTAAAGATAACCCTGTTCATATTATACCGATTATTTATTTAGTACCACTTCTTTTGTCTTATTTATTGTTAAGATTTTCTAAATCATATCAGTCTCAACATTGCAAACAGTCTTGGCAAAGAGATATTTATCATTTTCTCTAATCAAAGGTCTATTATAATGATTTGCAAAAACTTTTGATCCTACCGACCATCCAGCTGTTCTAAAAATAGTATCTAATGTTACACCTTCCCTATTTGCCATTGAGGTAGATGCATGACGCGTTGAATGTGGAGTAAATTTTTTGATATCTATTCCACTATCCATCATTGTTTGTTTAATCCAACGACTAATTGTTTGCCTACTAGCATACTTGTGAGGTTTCTTAAAACTAATCAATAACTTTTCTGTATTATCTAATTCTGAATTTCTAAATTTATGAGTATAATTTATATAATATTGTAATGTAAGTACAGGACAAATCTCAGGTTTCATACAAAAATAAGGTAACTTAATACATATTTGTTGCTTTCCAGGCATAGATGTTTTCAACAAATCAGTAATTTTTATTTCAACCCCTGAATCAATAAATTGTATGTTACTTAGTCTAATTACTGACAGAGTTTGTATTCTTTGAGCAGTAGTAAGGGCTAAAAGAATGACCAGCTTTTTAGTTAGAATTTCAAAAGTTAATTCTTGCAATGGGTACCATCTTTCTATAAAATGTAATACTTTTGATGGATCCCATGTATCATTGTATTTAGGACGACTTGGCCGTAATTTGAAGATACCCTTAAAAAATCTCTTTATTTGAGGATCTGTCCCTATTTCAGAATTTATGATCAAAGACAAAGCAGATCTATTGGTATTAAGTGAAGTGTACGAACTGCCCTTGTTGAATTCATGTGTTAGAAACTCTAATATTTTAGTGGTACAATAATCAAATATATTCTTTCCATTACAATAACTCCACCATTTATTTAGTGCTACTGAATACTGTTTAATTGTGTTTAGGGATAATGAAGATATCATGACCTGCATGGTGGCGTCTGGTATCATTTGTCTCTTCAACGCTTCCCTGATAATATGCAGGCCCCCAGGGAAAGGCTGTTGTGCAGAGGATGTAGTATTCTGTAAGGTGACAGTAACAATTGATTGGATGGTCTGAACACTTTTATTTCTGACACAACCATAGCATGAATAAAAGGATACCAAGGTTGTGATGGCCACATAGGAAAAACTAAGATGCCTAAAGCGCGATCATCTTTAATTTTTTGTATAGTTTTTAAAATTAATGCAAATGGCGGGAATGCATAGAATAACGTATAATTTTCCCAATTTACTGTAAATGCATCTATATTTTCTGCATGTGGATCCCTATGCCAAGACAGATATCTATCACATTTAGTATTAGCTCTAGTAGCAAATAGGTCAATGGAAGGATTTCCAAATGATCTCACTATATCAAGAAACACTGCAGGTGACAGTTCCCATTCACCATCCATATTAATATTTCTAGATTCAATATCAGCTTCTTTATTGTCTTTGGATTTTATGTAAGATGCAAATATCCAAATTTTTCGAGCTTCACACCACTGCCATATGTCCCGCGCTAAGCAATTAAGATTATTAAATTGAATTCCACCCATTCTATTAATGTAAGCTATGGCTGTGGTGTTGTCAATTCTTAATAAGATTTGGCATGAATTTAACTCTTTGGCAAAACATTGTAGACCAAGAAAAGCTGCTAAAAGTTCTAAGTGGTTAATATGATTTTCTTTGTCCTCCTCAGTCCAAAACCCATTTGCTACTTGACCATCACAAAATATTCCCCAACCAGTGCGCGATGCATCTGAGTAAATTTCAACCTTAAATTGATAATGTTTTATAGGGTTTTTAGCCTTTTTAATACAATTATGCCACCATTTTAAATCTTTTTTACACTCTACATTTATGTTCATTAAAGAATCAAAGTCATTATTGTGGTTTAATAATTCAATACATTTTTGTTTTTCCAAAACTTTTGTGTATAGAAAGCCATAACTCACAGCTGGACAACAAGCTGTCAAGGTTCCAATGAGTTGTGCAAAATCTCTTATTGTACAAGAATTACTATTTAGGTACTTTTTAATTAATAACTCAATTGAAGATCTCTTCTTGTTTGTCACTGACAAGGTCATATCCTTTGTGTTGATCTCAAAACCTAAGTACTCAGCCACTTGTTTAGGTTGGACTTTACTTTTATTTTTATTTATACAAAAGCCAAGACACTCCAAAAGTGCAATAGTCTTGTTGCAGTTTTCTAAACACTCTTCATATGTTTCTCCAATACAAATAATATCATCAAGATAAATCACCGATTTTAATCCACCACTACGTAGATAAGATATAACTGGTTTTAACATTTTTGTAAAAGTCAGTGGAGCAGTACACAGACCAAAGCACAAACAATTGAATTCATAGATATTATTTTTAAAATAGAACCTCAAGTATCTTTTGTCCTCATTGTTTACTGGTATTAAAAAGTAGGCATCTTTCAAATCAATTGTGCACATGAAATCATTTTTAGTTAGGAGTTTACATAAAGTCCTTATGTCTTCCATTTTAAAATGTTCTGTATGGATAAATTTGTTCAGACATTTCAGATTTAATATAAGTCTAGTACCCCCATTTGGTTTGGGTACAGCAAATATTTTTGACAAAAACTGTCCACTGACAGCGGCACATTTACTAATAACACCCAAATTCAACAACCTATTAATTTCTTTCAATATGACCATATTTTCTGACTCAGAAAATGTACAATTTTTAGGGAATATATGTTGTGAAGGAAAATTCTTAAATGGAATTTTATAACCTTTTAACCATGCCAAGATAACTTTATCTTGTGTGATCTTTTTCCAACAAGAATAAAAATATTTAAGGCGACATGCAAATGTCTTTACCTCTAAGTTTGACGTGCAGGTTTGTGACGGTAAGTCTTGCCTGATGGTAACCTCTGCTGTTGGTGCCTCCCTGTGTTCCTCGGTTGATATCTGCCCCCCCTCCCCTGTTTGGCTCGACTCGAGTGTGAGGGGGCATAGAAGTTTTCCTTGTTTTTGAAATAATAGTTAGATTGTTTGGGTTGTACAGCTTCACGTATAAAGTTCGATTTTTTAAGTATAGTTGGGGCTGCCTTCTTTATTGCATTTGCTGACTTAACATTTTCATTAAACTTTTCACCAAACAGGAAACTGTCCCGTTTTGCTGCATCTAGCGATTTAATAATATTTTTATCCAGGTTAACTGCAACTAATTTCCTTCTTGTACATGTATCATTGTAATGTAAATCACTTAGCAGTCTTGACACATCTGTTAGAGTTTCAATATTATTTATGTTTTCATTGTTTTTGATCAAATTATCCAACACTGATAATACTGCTGATAATGCAATTCCTAATTGCTGTTGGCGGTCTTCCACCCTTTTGTCCCTTTCTTTAATTGGGTCGCTTAGGAGACTCTCCAGCTCCATGTTTAATTTTGGGGCATCAAGTAACAATACATTTTTAGGAATTAAATACTTTTTACATAAATTGTCTCTTGTCTCCTTATCAACCCCACTTGCCAAAATATGTTCTATTCTTTTGATGATTTCGGGGTGAATGTCATCAGCATACGTTTTTTCTGAGCTGGACGGATTTCCTAAGGCTGTTATTATTGTATCGTCCAACTCCATTAGCCCATCTTCTTTCAATTCTTGGGTATCTATGAAGCACACAGTAATCATTAGACTAACTAAGTCTGATGTTACTAAACTTTGTTTTATTAACACGTGGCAATAATTTCTCACGAGGGGACCAACGTTACTAGCATATCATAGAACTTCTAGATATACAATATTATTGATTTACTTTGTACCTCAACTTGAGGCTTCGAGATCAGGTCTCGAGGTCCTGTAGTAACACGAACTTACATATTACCAGGGATAGATCTAACACCAGCAAGATCGAAACTTATCTTCGTCATCCACCTAAAATTTTCAAAAAATACCACACTATAACATACCTGTGTGTTCTTTTTCGATTAATCCTTCAGTTGTGTTTTCCTCTTCACATTGTATTACTGATTCTGAAGATGGCGATGACGACCTTAGCCTAACTCGCCTTCGAGTTCGCTTCCTTAACTTTTTCTCAATTTTCTTTAATTTTCTCCATAACTTTTCGTCGGACATTGTTTTTGGTAATTACTTGTAATTATATTATGGTATTTTTTAAGAAAAATCACTAATTTTCTTAAATGACATGCGCTACACGCCGCGAAAAAATAGTGAATGACATAAGCTGGATAGAGTTGCCAGTGTTATTTTTTGCAGGATTTTATTCTCTGAATATTCGCGTTTACACAATGGATCATAGTGGGACTACATAGTAAATAAAGAAATTTATCGAGGACTAAGCACAAGTATAACTACTATGTTTTCAATACAAAATTGTTACGATACCAGGGCAACTTATGCATGGGGAAACATTCTTGGTCAATTAGTATAATATTATGAGATCGTTCTAAAGGCTTGGTGGCTAGAACAAAAGACTTTAAATAAAAAGTATGAAACTTTTCTCGAAAGTTGTTTAAAATATGGCAAAAAAAAGTTAATTCTTGAATGTCTTTATCGTTACACGTGCACAGCAAACTTCAGGGTCAAATTAATCAAAAAAACTGTCAACAATTATTAAATGCAAGGACGGTCCTAAATAATTTGTTCACGGCATTCCTAAACTCGACCCTTGTCATAGAAATATTATGCGCAAAATTATACCGAGGTCACACAGAGAATGTTTAAAGAAGGTGTGTATGACCACCAGTATGTACCCGGCCTTATGTGGCCTCTTATAAATAGATTGCGATCATAATTATTAAGGCTTGTACTTACTGTATGTAAAACTTATGTGGCTTTGTTTACCACTTTTGGGTAAAAAATTATTAGAAAAATCTCACCTTAATTTAAATTGAGGTGAGATTTTTATATCATTTCGATTCTTCCTTAATTTATTAGTATTGAATAAAAACTCAAAACGACTACTAAGTCTCAAGTTTTGCTGTTTGTCCCGGCTGCCCTGTGTATTGTGTAGATCTTTGGCAGTCTTACAGTCAGTCATACCAATGGGTATCTTATTACCCAGTATTAACTGGGTTGTGGAGGTCAAATAGGCAGTCGCTCCATGTAAAGTAGGTACTGGAAAAACTAAATATATTCAGCTGCATCCGGTTAGACTGGAGCCAACCCCATTATAGTTGGAAGAAGGCAGATGACGACTACTAAGTCACACAGTAATAAATTTGTATGAGTATAATATTAAAGCTAATAAAAGTCATAAAAATACAATCGGTAGTGACTAACATCTTCAATGAAAATAGTCAAAGAAAATAATCAAAGTAAGTCCAAAAGCGGTACTCCTGGATACAACTCATATTGTGAGGAAGTTTCTCACCCTGGAGTCCTGACCACCGCGACCAGTAGTTTGGTGGACCCTGTTCCCAATAACAGTGCGGTGCTTTTTAGGGTTCCGTAGTCAATATGGAACCCTTATAGTTTCGCCATGTCCATGTAGTAGGTACTAGAACCTGTAATTTGGCATGAATATATAAATGAGCTACGCCGACAAAGTGCTAAAGTAAAATATTGATAATTCATTTTTTAGGGTATCTCCAGTACACATTAAAGTAGGGATGAAAGTCCATTGTGTTGGATGTCGTTGGATAGGTCTTTAAAAAACATTGCGAGTTCGCTCAAACAGTTTATTGATTAAGGGATTCGTTTGTGAAATATTAGGCTTTAAAGTGCACATTTTTGCTAATATTTTTTACAATTATTTTAAATCAAACCGTAGTCACGTCCACTGCTAGTGCGGTCACAAAGGTTTCCAAAATTAGAGAATAAATTAAATCAGCTTTTCTCTTATAGCGTTTCTTATATCTAAAAATAATATTTCAATCCCTGAAAAATATCAAACGTAGAATATTCCTTAATGAATGTGATACGGATCGTATTCCTGTAACATTTCCGAATGTGATTTCGGAATATCCGAATTGATTTTATTTTCACGAGCATCTTATCGAACGCTGACAATTTGATGTATCGCTCAGGCAGAAGTACTTTAGGTCGCAGCCACACAGCTGAGCTAGAAGCGTGTAGTAGATAGGTAACTGCCGTACTCAGATATATTTAATGTTTACTTAAGCTGTCACTTAGTCAAGATTTGACATACAAACCCTTCACTAAAGTATCATAATCTTTACTAAGTGATAGCTTAAGTAATCATTAAACGTATCTGAGTGCGGCAGTCAGTGTCAAGTGCTGAGGTGCTCTTTACGCACTTACGCGATTTTTCTTCTAATCTAATGGCATTATTGGTGGATGGTTGTTTTTTTTTAACCTGGTGCTCTTCATTGGCTACAAGTTACTTCCTCAAGCAACAGCGAGCATCACATACTTGTATAGACAAGGATAACAACACAGTATTCTCCTACACCTGTTCATGCATGGCTGCTAAAATACGCATATATGAGTAAACTAGCAATTGTGCCCCGCAATTTCAGCTGTATTTTGTTTTTTTTTTTGCTGCGTCTTTTAGGCCGTAGCGTGATGCTAATTACCCTTTTTTAAGGGGTGGAAAATCATCAAGGAACCTCTCCCGCTCTTGGGCAGAGCGAAAGGGAGTGACAGACTTTTTCTGACTAAAAACCACCTATGTTCCTTCTTAGTTCTTTATGTCGAGGCCGCGGTATTTCTTACAACAACCCGCAGCCACGTTAATAACCCGTTTTAGCTTGGCCATAGTCAACCTTTCCTGATTACCTTTCTTGAAATTGAACTGAACAAACAAACTATTCAGCTATTATAGTAGTATAGATTATGCCCTAAGCACAACCAAATTTAGCTTACCTCTAAGTCTCCGACCATACTCTTGCGAGTTTTGACGTCGCGGTTATGTTTGCCTTCCAAACTAAAGTAATGTCGTTGGAGTTCCAAAAATAGTTTGTCCCAGATATTACCCACCGCTTTCTCGACAGCATTACTTTGTTTTACTATCACTCACGCACTGTTATGGGTACCTACATAAACATAACGTAAACATAATTTTATTATGGGCGTTAGCTCTTTGCCTTTTTGTTGTGGGTGATGTATTTATCTTTACATCGTTGTCATTGTTTCACGATGCTATTTTTAATGCACACCAACACGCCTGTAATACGATCCGAATCTCGAAGAGTGAGTGAGTGAGTGTACCTGTTAGTACAATAGGATTCGCCAATAACCTAGTCCCATGCAATAGCACACAACGAAACCGGGCACTAATTCACAGTCTGGCAGCTTCTGAGAAATTCATAATGGAAAAACACAATAATGCTTGGTTTGACCTGCGAGTAAAACTCAAAACGTCATGCTCTGAAGCGCTTACGGCCACTAAAACCGATTTTTAACAATGTCAACTGTTAATACCTTTGTAAGTGAAAAAATGTATTTTTACCACTAAATACACGTCACAAAGTTGGTGAGGAGTTTATTAATTTCCATTTTTACACAATTCTTTGGATCTTCTTTATTGCAAGTTACATAATTAACGAGTATCTGATTGCATTCTGATTTAATTATGTAAATAGCCTCTTCTTGTGATTGCTTTTTTGGAACAAAATATTCATTTACCGGTAATGGTGTTGAGGTCAGGTTGGATAGCCGTGGGCATTCATTCATTCCATTCAATGCTGGATCGAAAGCTGTGTTTTGCGTTTGTAATATGTATGTTCTTTATTTATGTAATAACTAGTAATTCACTTGCGACTTCCTCCCCAATACCTCGGTTAATATGCATGATATAAAAATAATTTATAGCATACAGCACCCACGAAAAATGTTTTAATATGAGTGAAAAACAAATTAGAGTTGGATCATTCGTTCTGGTGATTACCCCCTATAAACCAACTTACACCCCCCCAGGATATAGATATGAACTATCTATGAATACGTCTTTGTTGAGAAATTACAGCTGTCGCTATGAACGAGTCTTCGAGGTGTTATTTTTCAAATAACCCCTCCTGCTCTTGGGCAGAGCGAAAGGGAGTGTCACCACTTAAGTTCCTTCTTAGCCCTATATTTCGAGGCCGCGGTAACACAACTTGTGTACAACCCGCAGCCCCGACGGATGTCGGCCCTTGTGGGCCCCTCCCATGTAGCTGACATCTCTTTGAGGCGCGCGTGGAACACGAACGCGCCGTCGACACGGCCTGTCGTCGTCGTAAGACGGATGGACGGCGATCTAGCCCATCAGTCACCGTCCACAAGCCCGCGTCTACGGTGGCTGGAAGCCATCACGTGGCCCTCGACGCCCGGAGCGCCTCCCGGGGCGTCTGGGACGAGAGGTTCTCTCCTTCTCGCGTTCCGCCACATCCTTCGCTAGCATCACTGCTTCGCAGGAGGCGACGGCGTCCCATTCCTCCTCGCCCCGGACCATGGCTTGCACCAGGGCCGGACGCGAGAGGTCGCCGCCGCCGATCGCCGCTACGAGAACAGGGGGGCACACCTCCACTGTGTGCTTCACCGTGTCCTCCGGCCAATCCTCACAATGGTGGTATCCGGAGACTAGTATATCCTCATATAACAATATCCTGCGCTTTTGCACTTTATTAAACAAACAGGTTTAAACCTTTCCATTACCGTAGATTCTTTTTCAGAATATAAAACATCGTATGTTGCCTACCTTTTCATTATATTGCTTTTAGGGACGTCAAAGAGCCTAACTTTATTCCCGACCCGTTTTTTTGGATCTTTTCTGATAATTCTTCTTCGAACAAAAGACTCTTTCGCCAGTGTTACAGTCGAACAAGCTAATACGTATACAGGCAGAAATCTTTATAAGTTTAGCACACTGAAAATATGGATTGCAATTTTGTTTGATAAAGCGTTTCGCATTAAGCGACTGGTGTCAAACGCTGTTTAGTGTTACACCAGTCTCTAAAGGTATCTGTATAAAGTTAAAAGTAAATGCAAGTTAGCTGATTTGATACTTATTAGCTTGTTTGACTGTACACTTTATTGCAGTAACGTTGACACTTGGAGGGTGTGTTCTTTGTATGTGTACCAAACCCAAATGAAGATCCTTATTCATTCGTCATTTTAAGTGCAACTTTTTTGTGAAGTTTTGTATAATGCTGGTAACTATTCTGTCAGATTACTGACGCACTAATTCCTTCTGTATACTGATATATACTATAATATACAGGCACAGCCTATCAGAAGATTACAAGCGACAAGTGAAAAGGCTGTCTGGCATTATAGATGAACATCTAGCAGATGAAATCTACAGTAAATGTGTGGTCACAAGAGGAGAACCTGCATTAGGAGGACAAAACCTACAGCAGTACGGGTTGCCTTAGCCGCAAAACTCTGAAGGCTTACACAATAACCGGCGAGACTACCCCAAACCAAGGCACAATGTCAATACCTTAGTAGAAGTGGTGTCAAGTAGTGAAGGCTTGGGAAGGACCTTTAAATTATAATAATAAAGATTGTTATATTTAATAAAAATTCAAACAATTTAACAAAATAATTTATATGGTTGAACAATGAATAACGTAAAAAACAAATTAAAAATCCTATTAGATACATTTTCGACTTCGCAGACGAAGTCGCGGTCAAAAGCTAGTTCATACTTCAAAGAAGTATGAACTGCTACAAAATAATCTCAAAAACCAAAAGAAAAATGCCTCGTACCGTGATTTACAATCACCACGTCTCCCGTCCGGCACGCAAGCAAAGTAACGTGTCAAGATATGTTAATGAAATCGTTGCCTCGTGACGGACGCCTGTTGAAAGCCTAAAAGCCGGATTAAGTGTTATGTTAAGAGCCTTAACACGCTCGTTTACTGGGGAAACTGATTTTTATTACTTTCACATTGCTACTATAGGTACACAGTTGGTAGGGCTTATGGATAAATTAACATACAAATTGGAGCGTTGCGTATATATGGATCTAGTGATTTGATTCGACTTAATTAGACCATTATTGTTTTATTTTAATCGCTAGGGAGGGTAGGGTACTCGTTAGTAGTTCTAAATAATAACTCATACTCAAAGTACCTACAGTCACAAGTAATAACATTTGCAATCACTGTAGTTGTCAATTTGAAAGCTATGGAAAATAATTGGGAAGAAACTACATAGACACTGTTTTTTAACAGGCGCACGGTACAACCTTTTTTTATTGTGGGGTGGTGTATCATCGAATGACTCTCACGCTCTGTGCCCAACCATTTTTCTTTTTCGCCCTTGTGCCGAGGCCGCGGTATCTCTTTCGAACAACCCGCAGCCTCAACAGGCGTCGGCCCTGCATGGTACGCATGCTGAGGTCAATCAATGGATAGGTTTATAATCTTCCTGGCTTTCAATTATAGAGCTTTGACAGTCATTAAGAGAACCCAGTTAGAAGCCGAACCGAGGTGTATCGTTTTCTATCCAATCGTAGAAAGTAATTTTCTACTGTAAAAAAAAAGTCCCTACGCAGCAATTATGAGTTTCACTTAGTGTGATGTGCAGAATGCGGTTATGCTGCGGCCTCGTGAAGGGCCCCTTTACACACAACATATATAGTTACGTCTTCTTCTTTACGTGCCAATGAGCTCAAATCGTGTTAGACTAGTATGTAGTAAGTCCTGAATCGTGCAAGTGGTTGTGCAGGATGGGCAGGATAGGAGGTGGCGCATATCCTGCAAAGGGGCTCCACACTGGCAGTTTGTTTGGGATGGACCTATGATTTGAGCAAATTATACCTACAGCGGCCAACCATAGTAACGTAATAAACAGTCACATTGTATTGTATTCTTTTTGTTCCCCAAAACTCTTAAAACAACAAAATGTATTATATTCGTTCTAAAATGCCACTGAAAATGAACGTATGACGGTCAGAATAGCGTTAATTAAAAACGTCATGTGTCACTGTCAACAACAGCACGTTTGCATGTTATTGTATGCTCTATTACATCCTAGTTTATGGCGTATATTGCTTGTTTATTGCGTTCATTACTAGTTTATTAAGCTTTTTGTCATTGTGTTGTGGCATCGAAATTGGAGTCGTGAAGGACAAAGTTATTTATGGAATTCAGCGTTCTATATGGCCATGATCAGACAGATATAATTACTGTTGTGTAATTGTAGTGGTTGCCGATGTAATAATCGATTTTTCACTCTCGCATTCTGCGCAAAGAGTTGAAATTTCAAAAGAGTATTAATAATTATTCATTTATTTATTTTAAAAGAAAGCTTACAGACTAATAATAATTTTAAATATCATACATAAGTTAAGACATTCGATAATTACAAGCTTCCACATGTATAAAAAACATGTAACTAGACATTCGTTTAGGTATCACTCAGTTTTCGTTAAACCGAGTATTAGTACCGTCAAGATAAATAGGCAATCATTAGATTAATTTTTAAGATTGTTCCATACTACTTCGTAATAATATTTGTGACTGTTGAATAAATTGCTACAAGCCTATATTTCTGAAATTGCCAGACGACCTTGCCACTAAAATACAATGTTTTTGAAACACTTTCACTAACTCCTATTTGACTTGTCACGTTAAGGTTTCAAATGTTAGTTTGCGTTAAAGTAAATCGGTGATGTAATAAATACGAAATCAGTTGAGAAATAGTTTAGTTTGACCTTTACTTACTTACTACAAAAATTAGATATTTAAATACAATTTCCTTAAAAAAAATGTTATCTCTACTTACAAAGTTAACTGAATAAACTCGATTGAATAAAATACATCTCAAACAGGATAACAGTCAATAAATTGAATCGGGAAAACTTCAATAAAATGTTTAAGATTGACATAACCTTTCCAACTGTCACCTGATACGTTCGTAAATGTCAGAACTCTATATTGAATTGACATATTTATTTCCCCGCTATCGGAGATTGTCATCTCGCCAAGAGGCTTTCACAGATGCTACGGCGTAGCACTCGCGTAGCGATTACGCCATGATGTAACCGCTACGAGATTTACTGTCGTAGCGACAAACTATATTTGGTTAAAGTTTTTTGATGTTACGGAAAAATCTATTATTATAATTTAAGAGGGGGATATTTTTCGGGTTCTGGAAAGTTTCGTGGTAATCAGTATGGACATGTATGATACCGAACAAGGAGGAAAATGTAGTGAGGAAAATATTGAGTGTGAATAAATTGATAATATAAATGGATATTAGAGTAGAAGAAGACCCAAATAAAATGGAATAATAGCAGGAGAATAATGGCGATTATAATAATTCAGGTTACAGCAATTTGTGAGATCAACTTTTGATGAGAACAGACACGATTTTAAGTGCTTGTGGTGTAAACCAATAAAATCTTAACCGTTCATTGTATCAGAGTTTACTAATCATAAAACATGATTGTATTCTAACATAACTTGACGAACAATCCACCCTTAACTTTACTCGCATCCATAAAAGCCAAGGTCTACGCTCTCAGCTCATAACATTCTATTGCAATGGGCTATATAAATAACTGCGGTATCAACAAGTAAGACTGAGCGCACGGGGATCGAATCAGTAGCAACAAGTCGGCTTGATGTTTGCTCTTAATATTGGGAGTAGCAATACTGGTCTCTGCCGTCTAGTGTTTGAGCTTTAAAGTCGTTTTTGAGTAATTGGATGCCTTTGTGGATGTATTTTTATACTTGTGAAAAGAAATAAAACTGTCTTGGTTTGGTTAACGGTTTACTGTGTACTGTCATCTTAATGTGTCGACTTCTTCGTCTGCCTCATTGATTTGGTTCGTACCAAATCAATGAGGCGCAAGCGCGACTGTTGCAATAATAATAAGAATTTATTTATCAGACTACAAAGGAGGTCCACTGTGTTAGAAACAATATAACTTAGCCTATGTTAATACTTAATAACTAGGGCAGATCGGGTGCGATTGGTTAGTGCCCACACTAGCGGGCTATCTACCCGGGTGGCTATCGATTGCAGGATAGTGTTATGACTGCCACGCAGCCTACGGAGTAGCGAGGCAGATGTTTTGCGCCACAACGCAACAAAGCAGTCAGTGCGTGTGTTAACAACATTTCCGAGGCACTACAGAAGCGTGGCAGTCGCAACAATATCCTGAACGCATTATTATATTGGATACGCAGAGTATTATAAGCCTTTTGGGTACACAGGGCTGCCGAGTACAGTGATGTATAATAATAATAATATGCTTTAAAAACTACTATTTTATTTGTGGCTATACATCGAGAGAACCTGCGTGCCAGCATATTCGCCCTGACTGATAATTTTTCTTGATTGATTCTTTCCTGATCCAGATCATCCCTCATATCATCCGAGATTATGGAGACCTGGGTTCGATTTCGTTGGGTAAACTGTTATTGGGTTTTTCAGGAATTTCTTAGAAGCAGCCACGAAATCTGGATTTATTCCCAATTCATGGCAAAAAAGCTTCCCTCCTATTACATGGGCATAAAATAGGACATTCCTCGTACACACGAACAATAAATGTTAAAACTTGCATATTATTTCATGCTATAAATTAGCCAAATGTGTGTTCCCAAATATTTTATGTAATAAGAACTTCATGTACATTTTTATGTAATAAGAACCATGTTTGATGCAATAAATGAATTGAAATTGAAACATACGCTTTTCCGTTTTTCATCACACTACAAATGATTGTTACATTTTTAACAAGAAATGCACTTTCATTGAGGTCAAAATAAAATTGGAAACCTACCTACATGAAACAAAATATTTTTATTGCATATCGAATTGTTTTTTCCAATCTGCGGAGTGCGATGTTTGTAATGGCTATTCGTTATACAAATATTCATCGGGCGACGTATTTTTAGGGTTCCGTAGTCTTTACCCTTTTTAGTTTCGCCTTGTCCGTGTGTCTGTCTGACCGTCCTTCCGCATTATATCTCATAGACTCTTAGTACTAGAAAGCTGTAATTTGGCATGAATTTACAAATGAGTTACGCCGACAAAGTGCTAAAGTAAAATATTGAAATTTTTTGTAAGGTATGTCCAGTACACATTAAAGTGAGGATGATTTTGATGAAATATTTCGAGTTTGCTCAAACAGTTTTTCGATTAAGGGATTCGTTTGTGAAATATTAAGCTTTAAAGTGCAAATTTATGTTAGACTCAAGTGTACCAACCAAAACCACCTAAATGGGTTAAGTTTAGGCATGTGAAAAAATGCATGGTAGTAGCATATAATATATTATATAACGAAAATAAAAGGAAAACTATCTCAGCTAAGTAGGCTTTTCAAGTTTACGAGTAATAGTCGACCAACTTATAAAATATAAATGTATGCACTATTTTCCTATACATAATGTATGGGAGCGCAGGTCTCGAAACTGCAAATGTAAGTTTGTTTTATTTTTACAATAAAAATCATCGTTCGAAGGCAGGTAGGCAGGGTGGTTAATCAGTTTAGTTGTGCGTGTCTACATTGTGCGTGGTCCAACATGCACTTTTCCGGTTTTATTCCGTTATTGTTGCTGTTTCGAGGTTTTAACATACGTGTCAGAATTCAATATGAAATACAATTTTATATGTGCTGAAATATAATCTTGTTTAAATCGGAGTGTATGCATACTCGTATATCCATTGAAGTTATATCGGACAGATACTGGGAACGAGATATGTCAAAGACACACACACACGTACGAGTACATATACATGTATTTACATGTCCGTACTGTATTCTGCAGCTCCTTGCTTTGGACATATTTCACAGGCTTTCACAGGCACACGCTCCTCAATGATATTGGATCCTGCTTTCTGTGTACCGGACTTCGGATCAAACGAATTGCATGTTTGGAGGAATAGTTTCTATAGGGTTATTGAAGGAGAATTTCTTTTAAATGTTTATATTGTATAATACAATATAAATACTTGACTGTAGAGGAGTTCACAGCTAAATAATGACAGAAGCTCGTATCAATCTTCTGGGATATAGAAGTCAGATAAGTAGTTGCTCCATGCAAAAAAAATGGTATTCAGCTGCATCCGATTAGACTTTATTTTCACATTTTTTTTTTATATTTTACTGACCTATTCTTCCAACACCTCCATGACGATATTTGTTAACTATGTATAAAGTTTACACTCTTCAATATTTTCTCTCGGTAAGCCAAAAACTCCTAACATTTATTTATTTTGAGTCCTTTTCGATCAGAAAAATAGTCACGTTAGTCAACTAAGTAGATCTGTCGCTCTCGAAGTTTCGACAGTGCTAAATTGATTTTGTGTTCTGCTGAAGTTATAAATTATTCAATTTTGCTTTGCTTCACGAATACTAGTTAAATAAATAGGTAACTGTCAGTTAACACTTAAGTTTGTTTATGTTCCGCCATTAACGGAACTTGACAGATGGCGCTGCGCCCTTATTCAATTACTAAACTCACCATAACATCGCGCCTATAGTCACAAAAGTTTAGGTACCATCCTATAGTATACCCTCATTTTGACATTTTGTTTAAGAAGACCATCAAAGAGTGATTGAAAATGTATACAAAATAGTGAAATGCGCGAGAATGTTGAGATGGACGTGTGCAGATAATAATGGAATAATTATATTAGAGGAAGTTAAAAAGTGGCACCTGTTACAAAAGAATCGATAGGAAGTCTTCTATCTTGGTTTGGACTTAAGTAATGACGATCGATGAAACGCATGTGACTAAATAAGTGATGGATATTAATGTTGATGAAGGTAGAGCAAGGCCAAAGAAGATATGGATTGAGCTTGTGAGAAATGATATTAAAGAGAAAGGAGTAAATGATGCCGTGACGTCTGACATTTAAGAGCAGAAGTAGAAAACGTTTACTGTTACTGGAATGTGCTATGAGGAATAATTCATGCTACTTTTTTCCCGTGCAAACAAAGAATTGTAGCCCTTGAAATTGTTACCAAAAACTGATTCAAAAAGAAAAGTAATATTTTTATGCAAACGAAGGTCGAGGAGAGCTAGGCCAATTAGGTAAGCTTGAATTATTATTTCAACTCTCTGTACTTATAACACCGCAAATGGAATTCACGCTCAGCTTACGTTTTCCATTATGATGCAACCAACAGGATTATTGCATTACGTTATTTTATGACGAGCAACGAGCTGTTGTTTATGGCATTTTAGGGACAGTACTATAATGTGTTGGTGAATACGAATATAAATGTTCGAAACCTCGACCTGGCTTCCCTACGGTAAGCTGCCACATATTTGTTACATCCCGCAACACAACCACCTCTCCTTCGAGCTTTTACCCTATTGCACGACGCTGTTGCTGTATCAGATAATACATCTTCAAATCCAAATAAACATGACCAGAGCAACGATGGATGGACTGTGTGAAGGATATATGATATGGCTAGGAAGGAGGTGACTGCTGACATGACGAGAAATAGAGAAGTATGGAGGAAAAAGACATGTTGCGCCAAACTCAAATAAATTGGGATTAGTGCAGAAGATTGATGAGAATGACTATAAAGGGTGTAAAAGTACCCTTAACGCAAATGAAGGACTTGTTGTCCCCATCACTGCGATCATTTTTTTTTGTTCTAGACCATACCTGGGAACCCCCTAGTTACGGAGATATTGGGAGCCAAATTTTGCACAGCTGTTTTTGTAAATACTAGTTTTTCAGTTTGTAACTTTACTTAAATTACCTCCATGACCCTTTTACTATTCAAAACATTCACTAGCACAATGTTTTAAGAGTACTACATTGAGATTTACCGTAAAATGAAATTTTTGATCCAAAAAAAAAAGTCGTTTCCCAGCAAAAAAAATTGCGTAGGGGTGCTTAGTTTGATTTACAGAATGCTTGGTTGATATATACTACTACTACTTGTTGTATCTCCTACTTGTTCTTGTCTATTTAAAATAATACAAATCCACGTAGCAGTTGCTTATATATCAACAGACTATAACAATTAACAAGAAAAATACTGGGTCAGTTGGTCACATTGATTTAGTGTCTAATGCTAAACCAACTTGCACTTATTGCAATTGATCCTAATAATTCACTAAGCCATTAGTCCTGGCTATCATTTTTAGATCTTTCACAGTTGTTAAAGTTAGTTTGTGGCCCCAAAGTCTGATATCCAGACTTACCAAGGAGTATCGTATTACACAATACACACGCGTGGTGTGTGGAGCTCTCATGGGCAGTCGCTCCATAAGAAGTACTGGTATTCGATGGATGTGATTAGACTGGAAGCCAACCCCAACTGAATTGGGAAAAGGCAAGGCAAATAATAATCCAGGTTGTGGACTAGCTCTGTTCCCATTTTTATCCAATTTCAACGATCAAGGCATATTTTAGTGACAAATAACAAATTTTCTTTTCTTTCATCATCATCATCAGATATAAGACGTCCACTGCTGGACAATGGCCTTTCCTATAGAACACCCTAACGAACGACAACCTGCCGTTTGCATCTACCGGTTATCTGCAACACTTACGATATCGTCGGTCCACCTGGTGGGGGACCTACTAACGCTGTGTCTCCCGGTTCATGGTCGTCACCCAAGAACTGTTCTTCCCCATTGGTTTCCGGAAATTAGTAGGATATTTTTAAACATAACCCACTGCTAGCTACTCTAAAATCCTAAAACTAAAGAGTTTACTCTCCCAGCAAACCCAACGGAACGTAAGAGTCTGTTCAGCACTCGCTAGTTAAGCCAGTTTGTATAAGATTACGTTCCAAAGGATTGAAACGCGGCTTGGTGACGAATCCCTGTGTTCTAAGTCTCAGATCTCAGTTGCATATAAGATGAAAAGCTAGAGGATGCAAACACACAACGCGTTAAAAATTCTGTTTCAAGGAAACAGTCTTTAAAAAGAGATTTTTATTTTATTTTATGAGGTCATTTAACATACTTCGTTTTACAAACGCTACGAACCTGAATGGCTAAATTACTATTGCACGACTAGAATTTAGACTTTCTGCACTGCGCCAAGGTTTGAAACGTTGTGACTAGACAAACATATTGAACAAAACTTAACCATCATCAGCCCAAAGCAATTCACTGCTGAATATAGGCCTCATCAATCGCGCTATCAGCTCGATTCTTGGCATCTCTCATCCAGTTGCTACCAGGCACCCTTCGAAGATCGTCGCTCCACTGAGCCTGAGGGCACTCTGGAACATACATTAATATCGCGTCTTTATTTTACTAAGAGTACCTATGTAGTTAAGTTATGGAAGAAGGTAGATGGAGGACTTAGGTATGGAGCCAAGTTCCGGGTTTAAACTTTATATTTCATAACTTTGCTCTAAAAGTAGGTATCCAAATAAAATTATTCATTAAAATATTTTACAATGTACAACAACATTGCTTTACAGATTTCACTTAAAACCCATTAATTCATTGCATGCCTCTTTGGGCCTGCAAATAATTTGGTAGCAAATAGTCTATGTTTGCAAACTAAAGGTTGGTCCACAACAAATATACTCGTAACGAGTATTTAAGCGGAGCAAGGGTGTAACAATGTTAAGTTTATAGAGGTATACCGGTATACGTAGAGTGAGAGAGAGAATATTATTGGCTGAGTGTGTAGTGTACCAGCCTTTAATCATCACAATGAAAATAGCACCAACAATAAAATACCTTCTGGTTGAAGTGAATTATATAATTAACGCATATTTCCCTGATAGGTAGTCGACTGTGAATTCACAGTAGTAAATACAACTCATTATTTGAAGCAGATTTCAGTGGGAATCCGAATCAAAGAGGATTACGTAAGGAATGGAACGGTGGAATGTTTAGCTTTGAAAGGCTTTAAGAAATATGTTTGGACTTTTAGGGATGTTTCAGAGTTTTGCTGCTAGTATCTTTGCAACTAAATGTCAGTGTTGGGTCGTTTATATACAGGAACATTTACCTTGAATACGATGTTTTGTAGGAATAACACAATTTTGGCCGATTGTGGCATCCCTCAGCGTCTAATGGGATGTGTCCAAAATAGTGGTCACATGGGTGGTCACCTAATTGGTTCAGTGACCACAAACGCGTGGCTAGGATTATTTAAAGTACTTTAAAGGTTTTTCTTTTTGTGAAATAAAAATAAATGACAATTTGGAGCATTTTTGAACATTGATCAATACTTCTATTGTTTTGAATACTCTCATTGGCATTTGAGTTTACTTTCTCAAGTTTCTCCAATTGTTTTAAAGAATATAGGAGAGTTTTTATTAGAGAAAACAACTTTTACTGAATAATAAAATAAACATCTTGCAATTTCAGTCAAGTTACATTCCAATACCAACTTTAAGGCCCCAATAAAAATAAAAATTAACACAAAAAAACCGTTTCGTCTCACTACTAATTTCAAAAAAGAAACTCATTTTTAGTTTTACAGTTTCCTGAAGTGAACCAAATCTTTTAAACATCTTACAAGAAAACATTAAATACAAAGGCAACGTCGAAGAATATAAACCGGGTCAGTATAGCTGTGGGCCCGTACAAACGTGGCCCGGGGTAATCAACGGTTGCTTTGAAAATTATAGGCGTAGGTCACAGGGAGGCTGATTGTTTAGCTGGCTGGCCCACAGTATAAATACCAGCAGTCGGTCATCGCGACAAAATGAACCTGCTGAAATGTAAATTCCGCTGTGGTGCTGGTTGAAAATTACAGACACATTGTTGATCGATCGAGAATTGTAGTAGTTGTGTAATAGTTTTCGTATCACAGTTTGATTCTTATAAAGCAATGAATAACGGTTTTTTTAAGAAAAATCGTTATTCATTGCTTCATAACTTTGAAAAAATCGTCTGCTCATAAATGTGCATACCGCAATGAATATTTTCATTATCATCTGCCACGGAACTCAGCTGAATACCAGTATTTTACATAGAGCTACTGCCTATCTGATCTCTACAGCCCAGTTAGTACTGGTAAATACACGCGATGAATATTTTAAATTCTCAAAATCATCACGAGTGTATTATAAAATTAACCAACCGATTCCATTTGTCTTATTATTATATCAAGCGAGTTCTAAATGGTCTTATTTCATAATCTGTCGGCCTTTATACCATTCAATTTGGGGTCGGTGGAACACGTTATCTTTTTCCATTCTTCCCTCACGGTGGATTTGGGGTCGGTGGTCGGAGGTCACGGTGGCATTTACTCCTTTCTCTTTCATATCATTTCTCACACAATCCATCCATCTTTTCTTTGGTCTTCCTCTCCCTCTCCATCCATCAACATTTACATCCATCACCTTTTTAGTCACATGCGATTCGTCCCTCCTCATAACATGTCGATTCGATTCCCTTTCAACATTTCTGTAACTGCAACTTTTAAACTTCCTCTAATTTACTCGTTCCTTACCTTATCCATTCTTGTCACACCACACATCCATTTTAACATTCTCATCTCAGCTACATTCAATTCTATTTTCATTCATCTTATTTATAAAAGCAAATTGCAAACTATAGCTATTGATACCTTTCCTGCCTTTATCTCAATTTATTTACTCGTCATGTTCAACAGTTATTTCCTTTCTAACCGTGTCTTCCTTCACACAGTCCATCCATTGTTTCATTGGTCTTCCTCTACCCTTATAGCCATCCCCAATTTTTGATACCTATTGTATCTTACTATGCGATAATAGAGTCATATCGTAAGCTACTAGTTTCATGCAAATTAAATGGTCACATGAAAGGCCATCACTTAAACGATGATTGAACTTGATCGAACCAATTTACAAGTTGAGCGACGTGATGCTACTGGCTATAGTTACCTATTAATGAGTATAACATCACGCCATCTCTAAAAGGTAAGCCTCACTATAGCTATCAATCTGTCAACATTAATAATCGTTATATGATATTTATAAAATAATCAAGGGTAAAAATTGAATTTTAATAATCCAAAAAAAATCTACCTGAATGATATAAATTCCAGGTTAGCAATAATAAAATATTTCATTCCTTCATTTCAATCAATTTAAATAATAGACACAGGGTTAAATAAAATGCTCGCATTTTCACAGATTGGATTTTACGTCATTTTAAAATGAAACTTCAATTACAACGAAACTTAATAATATATAAATTATCCATTACATAAATTATTATGAGGCGTTGCGGTTTCAAATATTTTTTTAGATTCCACTGACGAAGAGCGTAGACTTTATTAAATTCACATTTCATTTGTAAAATGCATGCTCAGTAGAGTATTTATTTAGCTGACTCAAATACTTAAACATCTGTAGGTACTTTTATTAATAACATTGAAACTTATTTACGAGCCGCAAATACCTACATTGTTTCAATTTTTGGCCGAAGTCCGTATTAGTTGTGGACACCAGCGGCCTTTGACTTCAATTCAAATTAAATTTCCAATTCTCCTGTAAGTTGGGATTTTGCACTTGGACTACTTCGTACCTATACGTAGGACCCGTCGATAACAAAGCACAGCTATGCCTACTAAAATTCCGAAAGTACACGACAATCGACTGTAACAAATCTGTATTAAACCTCTTTTTACCCGACTGTGGCGAAGCCCAAAAGGAGGGTTATGTGTTTGGCGTGTATGTATGTATGTATGTATGTCCGTTTCTTAGTTCCCTCATAACTCCTAAACGGATGAACGGATTTAAATAAAATATACGTCGTTGGATTCGGCTCGATAGCGCGAGTGTCACTGACTATATTAAAATAAAATAAAATAAAAACAAAGAAAACTTGCGGATTTTGGGGGCCATATCGCTGATTTAAAAAAAAAACCATTACCATCAAGTAGGGTATCAAAATGAAGGGTTTTCAAAGGAGATTACAAAAATATAAGACACTTATATGTTTAAAATAAATTCAAAGTCACAAATCCTATAAAAAAACACAAAAGTTATATCATCTGCGAAGAATTTTACGCGACCAACGAAGAACTAAAAAGTTGAAAAAAAAATTATACAAAACTTGGAAGCAGGTGGGGTTCAAATCATGAAATGAAAAAATTGAATGGACCCCGCTTGCTTACAAGTTTTGTTTCATTTATAATGTGCTTGTTTTTTGCTTTTCAGTTTTTTCAGTTGGGTTTTTTTCAGTTTTTTCAGTTTTTCCCCGTGCGATGACTATAAGCTCGTCCCTGTTACATGGGTCTTTGGGTCTTAAACAAAACTGGCAAAATGAGGGTGTACTATTAGGTACCTGCACCTCTGCCTGACTTCATTATCATTCATTACATAACATCACGCCTTCGTGGTTTTTAAGGGAAGGGTTAGGTCATAGATATAATATGGGATAGGCAGACTTACTAACTACTACTACTGTCACTTTCATCATAACCAATTATATAAAATCAGACCTTACCGCCTGCGACAAACCGTACTTACCTTTTTCAGCCAAAATCAAACGCCCATTTCGATAATCGAAAGACATTCAACCTTTAATAATCTACAGTCCAAAATCTTCAGTCTCTCATAACGTATGTAATTTTCATTTTGAGCAGAAACCTCCAGTATGACCATCATGGCCACGTGGGCGTAGCTATAAGCAAGGGATGGCAAATTTCCATCGGCAAGCGTGTACTTAGGACTGAATGTGGACGTCATATTGTATCTTCTATACTGTCGGATAACAGCTTATGTAGATCGAAATTCGGGACATACTGACGAGTAGGAGAAACAACACAATACTGTTTGACCGCATAGTCTTTCATCAATTATAAATTGGAAACTCAAAATATTATATTTTAATAGAGCCGCCACTCAAACGTCCCGGCCGCGACCTCTGCTGCCATCTGCACTTCGGACGCGGATAAAATCGGATCTATCAAAACGTTCAAAGATTTTCATACTGTTTTTTAAGTGGTTAAAGGCATTTTAGGATTTTTATTTTATTTTTTAATTATTTATTTTCTCCATCTTAAGACTATCTTTACAAAATTATCAGAGAACGGTCATTTAAAGGTGTCGAGGTATCGCATGACTTTATTGCATTATTATTTTGAATAAAAATTACAAAGAAAGGAAGAAAGGGCCGCCTAACATACCGTCGTCGTAGATTCAAAAAGAAAACGCAGACTAGATACGATATAGAACGAAATATGGTCTAATACACGATACAGTGTTTTACTATAATTTAACATACACTCGGGTATGTTCAATGAAATGCGTACCTATGTTTTAATCTCAGAGACTTTAGAGACGTGACGAATCTTATTGCAAGGGTAATCGCCGAGCCTGTCGGGGCTGCGGGTAGTCCTCTGGTTATCGCGGCCTCGACATAGAGGGCGAAGAAGGAACATGGGTGGTTTTTAGTCAGTAGAAGTCTGACACTCCCTTTCGCTCTGCCCAAGAGCGGGAGGGGTTATTCGATGATTTTACACCCACAAAAAAAAAAAAAAAAGGGTAATCGCCGAGCCTATCGAAACTACATACATTTTTTGAATAAATAATACGCAAAAACCACCTTAAAAATAAAAGTATATATCACCTCATTTACTATTTCTTTTACATTTTCTACTCTGGTGCAAAATTAACACCTGGATATACTCGTAAACCCCTTTGTGTCACCCAAAATCTGAATCTTAAAGCCGTCATAGCATTCAGAACCAAATGCTCGTACATTCACCGAGGCTTGTGTCTCGGCACTTCCCTTTGATGTATATACTCGTTGGCTGCGTACAACTCGGTCCGGCGTTGTTTTAAACTTGTAACAGCGTGAAATTGTGCGACAGGTCAGTGCGCGTCGTGCACACGATATAGGTTGGTGTACGGAGTGCGTGCATGCTCTAGATATTTTGTGTTGTGTCTCTTGTTTTGAACAACTGTTGTTGTTTTAAGCTTGTGTTATTGGTTGAGGAGTTGAACGGATGTTCTAGGGTTGCAATGTTGGGGGGTTGGGGGAGCTACACAAAGTGACATGCGATAGCACGGCATTTATGTTGATGCATTGACTCAAAGTGTAGAATAGTCTTCCATTTCGAGTAGAAATACGAAAAACTTAAAAAAAACCGATCGATACTTATCTTGTCTCTCTGATAAAGGACAAATAGACTTTGAATGACCTATTTTTTTTCATCGTACTGGCTTAGTCTTCACAAGTAAGTAAAGCTTACATTATATCGGTAACAAAAACCAAAAAACTTCAATCAAGTAAAATGGCTATTAAGACCTTGTCGCTATCACCCGTATCTATAATCAAGTTTAAGTAATTACTTATGAAAACATTATTTATCCAATAAACAAGAATTTAAACAAATTAGGAACCGTCAAAGAACGCAACGCTAAGAATTTTAACTTTTGACAGTTTAACTTCAAGCAATGATTAAACTATGGAATAAAAATCGTATCCTAAATAAAGTCAAGTTATCTCTTTGACTTGTTTATAGATACGTTTATAAGACCTAGTATAATGCCTGCTGGGACCGCGACCACGGGCACAGAGAGCTAAGAAGGAACATGGGTGGATTTTGGTCTGTAGAAGTCTGACACTGCCTTCCGCTACGCCCGCGCCCAGAGCGGGAGAAGTCATTTGATCATTTCACACCTTCCAAAAAAAAAGACCTGCGGGTCTTTGCGGGGATTCTGCGTGGATTCTGATAAAGCGGCCATAAAATGGCCGCTTTATCAGAATCCACGCAGAATTTTAGTATGAATCACGTTAAGAATTTGAAATTTTAAACGTGATTTATATTACGATTCTGCTAAAGCGGCCATTTTAGACACCCTGGTATAATTATTCTAAGGAAAAATAATTTTACAAAAGATAATGTAAAACATTTATTACAACAATATCTTGGTTGTGACAATTGATTCAATATCGGACTAGCCTATTTCAAATATGTTGGGATCAGCTTCTAGTTGGGAGGCAGCTGAATACCAGTATTTTACATGGAGCCACTGCCTAACTGACCTCCATAACCCAGTTAGTACTGGATAATGTGATGCTTAGTTTGGACATATATATTTTGAAAGTTCCTAATTACGTTATATTATATTTATACTGCTATATTATTAGTTTTAAGTTATCTTGCTGCGCCCTAACAGGGTCATGTACTCACTAGTTCTAAGCCTATAAGCATGTAACTATGATGTGTACATTGTGCAATAAATAAATAACCAGAAAAGGGAGCACAAAGCATCCATACACAAAGGCAATTCTGCGTAGGCAGGCGCCTACGCAGAATTGCAACATCCGAACTGAATACCCTATTGTTAATGGTAAATGCAATATTATGCTATTGTATACGGATTTAACTAGTACCGATGAAAGCATCTGTGCAACAAGCTTGGCTGTTAGGTACTATAGCTTGACCAGTAACTGAGTGCGTTTGCGTCCTTCATCATTAATTATCAGCCCATAATGTTCCCACTGCAGGGACTCAGGCCTCCTGTCAAGGAGGTTTTTAAATAAATTTCACAAAGTAATGCGTCTGGCTGGGTTTGAACCCACGACTTACTGTTCGTAAGTCGGGGCCACAATCTTTGGGCCACCGCTGCTCTCACGGTCCATCATTAAGATCAAATAAATAAATTTCAAAATAAAAGCTGTTTACTGAATGGATATGACATGAAAGTATCGGTAACAAACTAGTTTATTTTCGCGGCTTCGCCTAACTCGAGTTCGATAATTGTCCCACGAGATCATACTACCGGGATAAAAAGTATTTCTGACCACCTCAACCCAGTTAAGACCAGGCACTCTAAAATAATTTCCACGCAAGCTCCGCCCCATTCACCCCGCCACTCCGCGCGATGTGCTAGACGCTAGCACATCAGTAATAAAGTCGAATACCGCGTGCGCTCTTTGATCGCGTTCGAGCACGAAACTTAATGTCGTAAGTCTCAATTCTTATTTCGTTTATAACTAAAGTAGTAATTGATCTGGAGAAAAAATATCTTGTGGCTGGATAGTAAACTATATTTTCTTACAGTGAACATTTATTTTAGACATAAAGGCGGAGCAATTTTGAGGAAAAATGTAATAATCGTTAAAAAAGACATGATTTTCGAATAAAAAATGAATCGAGCGAATATGCTACAATTACGTAACTGTCTTGTACACGGAAAGAAAAAGATCCAATAAATCATATACTAAAGTTCCATTTTGATTGTATGTACGACTGTTTCAGAATATTAATGCAAATTAACATAAATTTAGGGAGCCTCCTCTTAATACTAGGTAATACAATACCCTTCGGTAAGACTGGTTGTAAGACTTTCAGGTCACTGACTACCAAACATATAATATATGGCAGCCGAGACCAACAGTTTAACGACGTGCTTTCCGAGGCACGGAGGAAACTCGATATGTAGTGGGCGGTCACCCATCCACAGACCAACCTAGGCAAGCGCGGCTTAACCTAAAGATCGACTCGAGTGGCAGTTTTTATTAAGCCGTCGTCATATTCTCAGAATTTTATCTCTCTTTCTCTCTCATAGGATACCTTTTCACAAAGGATACAAACTTTGTCAACATTCTCGACTTTTAAAAGTGTAGTGTTGAACACAATCTGTAACTACATGTCATACACTACAGGGTCTATAGGTAAACTGAAAACTTTAACAAGGTATTTAATATCTACTAGAAAGTTCCAACTCCGATCAACTTGTAGTGCCAGCAACTTTTGTAGATACAATTTTCTTGTACGTAAAATATCGACACGTTGCATGTGAATTTATCGTTTAAGTTGAGTAAGTGGCAATATAATTTTAAGTTTACCATATTAAATTACGACAGTTAACATCGAGTTTATACCAACATAATAATATCTTCGTCGTTATTTAAAAAAGACAGCAAAGACTAATCAAATCCGTTACCATGCAGCACTTTAGGCAAACCATAATTTCATGGTACATATTTACATACCTTAAACTCCTGTCCAATGAAATGCCTGTAATTCCTAAAGGGTTATTTAAACCCTTTAGGAATTACAGGCATTTCATTATTCATAATATAGAAATATCTTTGACTGTGTATTGAAGAAAATAACAAATGCAATTATAATCACATCACCAGACATGAGCATAACCAACATATAATATTAAGGGTCATGCAAAGAGGAAGAAAACTGAGTATAAACTCCCATTACTCCTGCATGGCCTGTAAGCACGATATTAACCTACTCTCCTCAGATGAGTGATGACCCGCGGTCCCGCACAGTTCGTGCGGAAACGCGGTGACACACTCTATTTCTCTTTCACGCTTATATCGGACAGTGTGCACGTGCTCGATTATAAAAGCTATGCTGGACACGGAGAATTGTGTTTCAAATGTTGTTATAGTTGCACCCAGTTAAGATGTCAATTGCGGTAATTCCTACATTTAGTAAAGTTCTTAACTTTGAAATTCAAAAATAAGCCACGCCTTTTTTCTTTTGGCTTGTTGAAAACCATCAAATAACCCCTTCCGCGCTTGGGCAGAGCGAAAGGGGGTATCAGACTTCTACTGACTAAATACCACCCATGTTCCTTCTTAGCCCTTTGTCAAGGCCGCGGTATCTCTTACAATATCCCGCCGCCCCAACATCCCGCAGCCCCATTAAGCCATGCCTTGAATCGTAATCTATCGTAATCTTCAACATTTTTTCTAATGAAAAACGACATGGTTCGTTTGTTTTGGTTCGTACGAAAAGATATTAGGTAATGGGCTATGGCATCTTAACTGGCAGCAACTATAGTTCCTTGTGGCTACTTTTGAGGAGCTTGTGGCTTAATACATCCCTTCAGGTGAAACCAAGCGTGCCTACGTTGGTCAATAGAGAACATAACGAGTTTCCTCCGTGCCTCGGAAAGCACGTTATGCTATTAGTCATGACTGTCAATTTGTTTATCTTTGACAGTCGTTACAGCTAGTCACTGGTCTAAAAGTCTAATAACCAGTCCTTACCAAGGAGGTTACACTGCAAGCTGACCCTAACATAGTAGGAAAAGGCTCCTAACTCTAGATCGGTTTCTCGCCCTCTTAAAACTTTCATCGAAATCGACTGGACAAATATTGCTCATTTAATAGTAAATGATGAAAATATTTACTGATTGAAACCTACTAAAACAGGTCTGGACATGAACTCTAACTTTTGATCAAAATTAAATGGCTAGTCGACCAAAGTTGGCGAGAAACATGTGTATAACACACATGACATGAGTTTGTACAAGTTTCTTAAGTTGATTACGCGCTGGAGGTCACTACATGGACACTGAAACCAACAACCAACCTACTTTATAGTTTTGTTGTTCTCTAAATTTCCGTTTGAGATTCGAACGTTGTGGTGGGGGAGTACGCGAAGACTTGATTTAAAAAAAATTTGGAATGTTTTCAATTTTGTGCGGTTAATTTCCTGACTAAAAAAAAATGATTACAGGCAGAATACAATGACTTTTAAGATATAAGATCTTTTCTTATAATGTTTATGTATTTTCTCGCTAAACATTTTTAATTATTATGTATTGGGTATTTGTGTATGTGAGTTTAAATGTTTGTGAACGTACCCACGATACAGGAGAAATTCCTAGTGTGGGGCAACGTTTTTTTCAAACAAATTGATTTGATTGATTCTGTATAGTCAGTCAGTTAGATAATCGAAAAATATTGGATACGTGTATTGTTTAATATTGTTTCATCAAATTAGTAAAAATTGACAAAGATAAAACGCGTGGGGGCTTGTGTCCCTTTCGGGTAAAAAATGTACCAAACTGTGACGTCACACGAGTTTTCGAAGCACTGTATCGTCTTAAAAAAATTGTTTACGTGAAAAAAGAAAAAAATATGTGTCAAATATTTTTTGGAAATCTATCTGACGAACTAATTAGATTTTTCTTGTCAACTACCCTGTTATTGGGGTTCTCTTTACCCTATTATGAGTGAACTTACAGTGCAATTAAGGGTCTTATGGAGTTTGAAGGACACTGACAGAGAGGTGCTATTGTATTAATAACGATTTGTAAAATGTAATGAAAAACAAACATAAAATCACGCTTGTAATCTCCGATGGGTTAGGCAGAGGTGTACCTAATAGTTAACCCATATTTGGCTTGTTACGTAAAGTCCCATGTAAAAGAGGGCGAGCTTATTGCCTACTAGACACAGTCCCCTTTTTTACGGTCTAAATAAAAAAGGGGATCCGACAGAGTAAAAAAAATATGATTCTAATTAGTCCGTCAGTTAGCTTATCGAGAAATATTGGATACGTGTTTTTGGTTTCCTCAAATTAATAAAAATTGACGAATATAAGACTCGTCAAGGATCATGAGTGGAGGGTTGTGACGTCATTTGTAGTTAAAAAATGTACTAACATGTGTTGTTTTTGAGGAGTTCACGAATTTTTGAAGCACTGTATAGTCTTAATTTTTTGTTTATGTGAAAAAAGAAAAAATACGTGTCCAATGTTTTTTGGAAATCTATTTGACGGACTAATTATATTTGTTTTGTCTGATACCCTATTCTACCCACATGCCAAAATATCCTTGTACTCCTATAAATAGAGTAGTATGAGGGTAGAATTCAATTCCTCCACAAAGCGTTCAATTATGCGCAGATATTTGTGTCCCGCAACCTTCGGTAAAACCATTCTTTATTATGTAAATTCATCTCTAGGGATTGCCTTTATTTACCGCAAGATTTTTTTATTGTTTGTCGTTCCGGCTATTGAATAAAATCAGTCGTTTTGACGGTGATGTATTGCTGTTTTTATATATTATACACAGATATACACAGATTGTTACAAATCGTTTATTCATGCGTATTTTTTTGTGGTTTTCCCTGTGCGTACCAAAAATCCTCGGCTGTAAACAGGTTTGATACGAGTGGGAAGATCCTTTTGAAGATATTTTTTCCCTATAATTAAATTAAAATGATTACGGCAAGATAAAATGGTAAGTTATAAATACACGGTGATCGGTTTAATGAATACTTGAATAAAAAAAGCTGCTGTTGCCTAACATTTTTAGACTTTCGCCACCGGTATATATGTATTTTACCCAAGGCTTTGTTCAATGTTTATTTACATTATGTGCATTGGTTTTTTTATGTTGCAGCTGCTTTTTTTACTATTTTATGCTCGGTCTTATAATAAAAATGGATTATACATTTACATTACTACACATTCACTCCCTACTAAATCACTCAGTATATCAACTTACTCACACTTACAACACCAAAATACCTAACAATAAACATTGTAGAGTTAATATAAACGCACAAAAACATTGACAAAGGATCAAATATAACTTACAAAAGATAAAATCAAACTCGAGAAATCCCTAAGTCACGTAACCCACCAAATCAAATACTACCGTACCATTTGATTGGCTATTTGATATATAATCTCCTTACTAGCTGGCTGATGTATTTCTTATTCTTTGTAATTGTCAGTTGTCACATCTGATTATTGTTGTCAATTTACTAAAATACTTATTATTTCTATGGCTTGTGAAAATAGTTAATTAAAGCCTCCTGGGTTACACGATCACAAATAATATGATTGAGCCTGATAGAGATCGACTTGTTCCTCTTATAAATTTGCCGCTACCATCTAATACCGCTGAACTTAAGAGAGCACAAGGGCTGTTTGCCCACTACGCCAAATGGGTCAACAAATTTTCTGAGAAGATCCAACCGTTAATTAATGCAACCCACTTTCCTCTTAATGAGACTGCGCAAAACAGCTTTCAGCAACTAAAAGCAGACATTCAGAAGGCAGCATTGGTTGCTATTGATGAAACTGAAATATTAACAGTTGAAACAGATGCTTCCGAGTTTGCTTTAGCCGCGACGCTTTCCCAAAAAGGTCGCCCCGTTGCATTCTTTTCAAGAACACTATCAGACAGTGAACGCAAGCATGCTTCTGTAGAAAAGGAAGCTTGTGCTATCGTTGAAAGTCTCAGGAAATGGCGGCATTATCTACTGAATAGACATTTTATTCTTATCACAGATCAGAAATCTGTGAGCCACATATTTAGCCAAACTCATACAAGCAAAATAAAGAACGACAAATTCGAAAGATGGAGACTAGAACTTTCATGCTACAAGTATGACATAATTTATCGACCCGGTAAAGAAAATGTCGCTGCTGATGCCCTCTCGAGAGTTTGCGCATCCATGAGTAACAACAAGTTATATGAATTACATGATGCCCTTTCTCATCCAGGAATAACTAGAATGTATCACTGGATCAGGCAGAAAAATATGCCCTACTCTATCAATGATATTAAGCAAATGACTGCCTCATGTCCCATATGCGCAGAAATTAAGCCACGTTTCGCAAAATCCAAGGGAACACTTATTAAAGCTACATCAGCTTTTGAGCGACTGAATATTGATTTTAAAGGTCCTTTGCCATCAAATACTAAGAACAAGTATATACTCACGATAATAGATGAATTTTCACGGTATCCGTTTGCCTATCCTTGCGCGGACATGACCTCCGCGACTATCATACACTGTCTCAGAAATATTTTCTTTGAATTTGGTCAACCCCTGTATATACACAGTGACCGAGGTGCTTCCTTCATGTCAGAAGATCTGCAAACCTTCTTACGAAATTGTAACATTGCGTCTTCTCGCACAACGCCGTATAACCCACAAGGAAACGGCCAGGTAGAAAGATTGAACGGAACGCTCTGGAGAACAATACAACTTTACCTACGTTCAAAAAATCTACCCATTGAAAACTGGGAGCAAGCTTTAAAACCGTCACTACACTGCGTACGCTCACTTTTGTGCACATCGATAAATGCCACTCCACATGAGAGACTATTTAACTTTCCTCGAAGAACACCTGTTGGAGAATCCCTTCCATCGTGGCTTGTTCCAGGTCCAGTATTGTTAAAAAAATATGTACGAGGTTCTAAAACCGATCCCTATGTGGAGGAAGTTGAGCTCCTGCATAGTAACCCAAGTTACTCGTACGTGAGACGCAGCAATGGCCAGGAATCGACGGTGTCTAACAGGCATTTGGCACCGCTTCCTGTTACGTTGGTGGATGAATCCGAGATAAGTTGTCCAAATACCGAAAACAGAAATGATTCAAACGATGATGAAAATGATGAAGAAGAAATCTTTAGAACTCCTGAAGCAAATAACAACAGTGCCGAACTACCTCAGGCCGTTCGTAGATCAGCAAGGTTAAGGAAACTCCCAATTCGTCTTAATGATTACTTCCTCGATCAAGAAAACATGGAGGGGGTGAATGATATATAATCTCCTTACTAGCTGGCTGATGTATTTCTTATTCTTTGTAATTGTCAGTTGTCACATCTGATTATTGTTGTCAATTTACTAAAATACTTATTATTTCTATGGCTTGTGAAAATAGTTAATTAAAGCCAAGTTCCCATTGGTTTATCTTTCATTACGTATGTATCACTATTTATCAGATAAACAATGCAAAAAATGCTGTTTGAATGCCATTAGTTTTGGTTACTACTTCAAGCGTGGCATATTTGTTTCTACCATAGACTACAAAATCACCGCAACGTCTAGAGACGACCGACAGTACATTAGCGCCATCTATAGCAGATGTGATAAAATCATAATCATATTCATACATTCTATACAAGAGATCTTTTGTGTGGTTCCTCGTCCATGAAACTAAACAACTTTTGTTCTACTTGATCTGCAAAATCAGAAATTCGCCATAATATATATATTTAGTTAATAGGGATGTTTCCTGATTAAATAAAATATGATTCTGTTTAGTCCGTCAGTTAGATTATCGAAAAATATTCGATACGTGTTTTTTGTTTTATCAAATTAATCAAAATTTAATAAGATAAAACGCGACAAAGATCATGAGTGGGGCGCACTACGTGGTAAAAAATGCAGTGCGATGTGACGTCTATTTGATTTTTAATTTATGTGAAAAAAGAAAAAAAATGTGTTCAATACTTTTTGAAAATCTATCTGACGTCTACCCTAGTTACATCACTTTATAAAGGTTACTTGTGTCATTATTACGAGAAGTAAACTCTTGGTTTATATATGAGAAGTGTTGCCAATGCCGCGTCTAACAACCATCGTAGCGCCGAGTCTCCGTGCTCTATGGTTTGCTATCATCAAAGAGAGGATGAGATAAAAACTTTTTTGTTTTCCCTTCACCGTGACATGGCCCACAAAAATGGAAGAGCTTATCGTTCTTTGTCTGAACCACCCACATTGTTGGTTTTTGAGAGCTAAAATCCGTAAGTAAGGTGATATTCATTCCCGTCGGGGCTGCGGGTTGTTCGAAAGAGATACCACTTCCTCGTCACAAGGGCTAAGAAGGAACATGGGTGGTTTTTAGTCAGTAGAAGTCTGACACTCCCTTTTGCTCTGCCCATGAGCGGGAGGGGTTATTTGATGATTCCCCCCCCCCTCCCCAAAAGGTGCTATTCATTTAATGTTTGTTTTGATCACGTACGTGCAGGTAGTCTAATTGACAAAAACAGGTGCGGTAACAAAGACTATGTGGGTTTTCATTTCCTATCTTCTCATGACACGAACTGTAGGGAAATTGCTTGTCATGGTAGAAAGATTAGCGAGTCAGCAACGTTGATAGTGAAGTTTATATAGGTAGCGGTATACTGAGGTACTTATACTTACAAATATTTTTATGGTTTTCTTTATGTGCGTTGGCGCAAATAGTGATTTGTTTGACGTTTTCTTGACAACTTCTAACAGTTTACGTAATTTATAGTAACCCTCCTTTTGACCTTCGCCGCAGTCGGGTAAAAATATACTCTTGCTTTTAGTTTGCTATATTTATGTCATTACAAAGCAATGCTATTGATTGCATTTTCTCAACATTAACGGGCACGATGTCTACCTTAAACTATATTGATTTCTCAAAAATCCGTTGATACAGTTTTAATTTTAATAAATTTTCATCAAAATCAGGCTCGGAGTGTTATACGTTATTCTTCATAGTTTTATAATATGACTATCCACGCCCACTTAAAAAAACAACTTGTATATCTAATAGAAGGTTTTATACTTATATAAATAATTTTGAAAGATACGGGTGGTTTTCATTAAGGAGAAGACGTGATGTGCTTTTGTTTCGAGATATACAAGCGAAAACAAAAGCCTACGTCAGCTTTACTGCTTACAATATTCATTGATGAATTTGAGCACGGTTCTTGTAATATCTTCTATCTACATTAATATTATAAAGAGGAAAGATTTGTACTTGTGTGTATATGTTTGTAACTAATAAACTCAAAAACGACTGCGTCGATTTCAAAATTAATTTCTTCCACCATTAGAAAGCTACATTCACCCTGAGTAACATGGGCTACTTTTTACCTGAATTCCCACGGGAACGGGAACTATGCGGGTGAAACCGCGTGACGTCCGCTAGTCTTGAATAAGCAGTGTATAATATTTGTTGTATTTGCGGAACTGACTAATGACTGGTTTAGTAGACTGCTGAGATATGAAGTCCTGTGCGATGGGTCGATTCCCGAAGTGTTATAGGGGTTTGTCCATCAGGATTTTTTCAATAGTAGCCTTGAAGTCTGGATTTGAACCCGGTTGATGACCCCCTCGCCCTCTGTTTGAACCCGGTTGATGACCCCCTCGCCCTCTATTTCATGGGACTGTATCATAACTACCGAAATGTGACTGTACTGTACTGTTTTTTTATCACACTAATATTCTATAGGCGAAAGTTTGTGAGTGTGTATGTTTGTTACTTCTTCACGTCTCAACGGCTAGAGCGATTTTAATAAAATTTGGTATGGAGTTAGCCCTGGATTAACACAAAGGATAGTTTTTATCCCGATTGTATCTGCCCGAGGGATAATTTTCGAGTTGTAGCGGGCGAAGCCGCTAGCAACAGCTAGATATTATTATACATTTTAATTATTGATTTGTGTCTGTAGTCATTAACTTGCACCTTACTATTGTATCGAGTCTGGTTCTTCTGACCAATCTAACAGACAGATGTGTTGCTGGGGAGTTTGTTCCGCCACTTCTTCTTTCTAGCTAAAACACTAGGAAGTGTCGAAGGGTGGTGTCGTTTTGGGAGACTGTCTTTTGTAAATAGGCAAAGTAAAATAAATTTTGACGTTCAAACAGAGCTGATTATCAGCTTTGTTTGAATAAATGAATTTTGATTTTGACTATTTATTAGATACACCTGTCTAATTTTTCGGGGATTACAGGCGCGTTGTTATTCCATTTTCATTATATTTTTCGAGTTAATTAACTTCTCTTTTCTTGCCAAGATGTCAAGAAATAACCTAAATAACTAATGAATGCTTATTTGGTCTTTGTACTGTTTGCTTTTAAGACGCGAGGACGCTGTAAGACTCCACATCATTCTGCTGATGACGTGCAAACTCTAGTCGAGTGATTTTTTTTATCGTTTCTTACATTAAGATTAAATGGACCTTTTACAGCGTACGACCTGATTAAATGTATTTAATTTTTCTCTGACAAAGAACCTATTACTTCGCGTTTTCCGAGTAAGAAAATATATTTTGTTAAAAGATTTTAAAACGAAGAGTTTTTAAACTTGTAAAAATTTTCTACAAGATTCCGCCCGCGGTTTCGTCTGCTCACATTTGCGTTACATTTTTTTTTTAACAAAATTTCAATTAAAGTATAGTCTATGTATTATATCGATGTAAAGTGTAAAGTTTCATTAAAAGTCCATTTACATTTTTTTCGTGACTGAGAAAAAAACTCCATCCTCACAAGTACAATCGGTAACAGTCTGTTACAGACTAAAATAAAGTATTAAAAGATGTAACGTACACGTTGAAGTAGAATGTGTGTTAAATTAACTTTTTGATTCATCATCATCTGGGTCGGTTTCCAGCCTAAACGAATGTAGCAACTGACGTAATATTTAACTTATTTTTAAATACGTAACCCAAAAAATGCAAGCAACAAATTCATCAACAAAGTATAAAATAATGACTTAAATTCAGTTCATATTCCAGGCCAGTATATAATGAACATTTCGTCATGTGATCCGAGACTGGAGGATGCATTCACTCCAACTGGCAACTAATTAACCGGATTGAGCCACCACAGAAGTGGTTGAAAGCCGTTCCATAAAGGTAATGGTCACCCATTTGACAGGCCTATTGAATGCTTCACTACGGTATCGTCCGCGTATTGATTCGAGTGACGCTATTGATGGGACGGCGAATTTATGCGCCATATTGCCAGAGGTGGAAAATGTTTATGGTCAACGGTTGCTTTTTACCAGGTAATGTTCTTTGATAATTATCAAACTATTTTATTGAACTCAGCCCAAACAGGGGGCAGTTTTCATCCGAATTTTCCGTATTGTAAAATAGTAAAAGCAAGTCTATTCTAAATTCTTTTTGTGGATTAAACGCAATGAAAAAGGTCACAACCTTTTTTAAATAGACGCATTTGGATACGCGCGGAAGCGGCAAATTGCGTTTGTATACATGTGAAACGACATTGGTGTAATTATCAAGATTTTATCAATGATATTCATCACTTTGAACCCTGGTTTTAACGGTACTGTTGAATTTTGGAAACTGCTAAGGCTGCACGCTGGGCGCTGGTCATAAGAATGATTATAAAATATCTTCATTTCAACAAAATTGTTAACATTATTAGATGACATGTTCAATATAAAAGTTTTGAGCATGGAATCCTCTGATGCCGAACTAGGACGGTTCTTACACATCGCTAAATACGGTCATCATTTTGCAATTATTTTTTTTCATCAATTTTTTAAGCATTATTTACATTTAAATATTGAAGTAAGCAAAATCACAAAATCAAAATCAAAACTCATTTATTCAAACTAGGCTGATAATCAGCACTTTTCGAACGTCAAAATTTACTTTACTTTACTTATTTACAAGTGACAGTCCCCCAAAACGCGGGCCCTTCGACACTTCCTAGTGTTTTTGCTGGAAAGAAGAAGTGGCGGAACAAACTCCCCAGCACACATCTGTCTGTTAGGTTGGTTAGAAGAACCAGACTCGATACAATAGTAAGGCAAGTATAAAAAAGTATATAATAATAATAAAAAAAGACATAACATATCAGTAAACTAATCTTGGAGAAAGAACATAAATAAATAACAAACATTGTCTTGTGTTCAACTCAGCGACCAACTGTTCTTATCATTTAAGTAGTCGTTAATGGAATAGTACGCTTTTAAACAAAGATTAGATTTTACTTTGGCTTTAAACGCATTAAATGGCAAGTCTAGAAAAGAAGATGGCAGTTTGTTATAAAATGTTATACCAAGCCCGACGAATGAATTATGAACTTTGTGAATCCGGTGAAAAGGAGCGCGTAGTTTATGCTTATTTCTAGTGTTAAAGTTGTGAATATCACTGTTTTTAGTGTACAGGTGGATATTTTGTTTAATATATAAAATGTTGGCAAAGATGAACTGAGAAGCAACAGTGAGGATACCAATCTCCTTAAAAAAATCTCTAAGAGAAACTCGGGCACCCAGCTGATAAATTGCACTAACCGCTCGCTTCTGCAGAACAAATATATTTTGAATATCAGCAGCTTTGCCCCACAGCAGAATACCGTATGACATAACGCTGTGAAAATAACTGAAGTAGACTAACCGTGCTGTATCAACGTCAGTGAATTGTCTTACTTTTCTGACGGCGTATGCGGCTGAACTTAGCCGTCCCGCTAGGCTTGATATATGTAAACCCTATTGTAATTTTGCATCTACTGTTATGCCCAGAAATACAGCAGAGTCGGCAGTTTCCAGCTCCTGATTGGCGAGGATAATATTGGGACCTAGTTTTCTAACATTGGGTAAAGCGAACTTAACTATTTTAGTTTTCTTGGCATTAAGAACAAGGTTGTTTATTGTGAACCAATCCGTGACCATTGATAGTGTGCTGTTTACGTCGTCAAAATCGTGTCTATTCCTATCTACAGAAATTCATATCGGGATACATTGCTATATTTTTAAATCAACGGATCAGAAAATCTTAGCTTTGAATCAGATCTACATTTACCTACTCCTGGAATAAAACCCAAGTGTAAGCTTACACTCTTTAGCAGCAAACGCAATTAAAGTCCCTTCTACGTTCGTCGCTGAAGAGTCTCCGCGCTTGAAGCGATGAAGTCAGACTTTCTGCAAATGGATGTAATTTTGCTTCACTCACGTTGACATATTTTTCAGTCGTGTAAAAGGAGATAGTGAAGTAAGTTTTCTAATACTGCTAGTTTACTGTATGTATGTATTTTTAACATTGTGTACTTGATGATGTCTAGTTGTTGCATTCACTACTGGCTTACATGAGGAACATTTGTGTGTTTGATTCTTAGATTGGACAACAATTTGTGAATGCATTTTTCCATCAGATTTTTAATGCAGCAAGCCATATTTAGATTCGTGTCGAGTTCAAAGCATGTGGTTAAATACCATTGGCAAAATGTTGATGTACTTAAGGGGAATGCTTACCTAAAAGTCTATAGAATATTTGTTGATTTGTCCGTGTTTGTGCTAACTCGTTCCATATGAATGTCAAAAAGTGCTATTAAATAAACTCTTATTGAGTACCACGAAGTACACTTATAAACAAAGCCTTTTGTTACATTTCAAAGACGTTAAAACAGGAAAGTGTTTGGCGATGAATACCGCCGTAATGTACCTCATTATACTTCAAAGGTAATTAACGTGCAAACAAGAGCGAGTCAATAAAATGAGAACACACTGAAGGTCATAATAAAAGCAATGCGCGCTCATAATGGAATGTTAGTTGGTTTATGTAAAATGTACACTTGAAATACTCAAAGGGAGTTCGTGAACCGAGTTAAGGTTGAAAGAACCGAAGGTCCTTGACCGACGAGCATCTAGTTGGATTTGTTACATTATTTTACTACAAAGTTTACAATTATACAAAACTGTTGTTTAAAACTGACAGTCATTTTAGAAAAAAACTACTTTATCGGCGTTGTGCACTTTTTTTGAGATGGGTAAAAACTGTGAAACTCGCGACAGAAGGACACGTGACCTGACCGTAAGACGGCGTAGGGAGCTTGCGCGAACGTGCGTGTGTTAAAATGTCAAAAAGAAATGTCAAATTTTTCTGAGAGATTTAATTTAAAATAATTGTAATAGTTCTGAAGTGTTCATTTTTGTATGGAATATAAATTCTCATGTTTATGTACTATAGCGCAATAAATGAATATTGTACTGATAAATAAAGCAATTCGTCAGAAATTATTCTCTAACCATTCCAAAATATTCAAAAATGCACAGCCTTAATGTTCAAGATTTCACTTCTGCCGGCACTCCCGGAGTGCAACCTTTTGTTTTTTTCTTTATTTTTAATGCCAGTGTTTCAACAGTTCTAAAAAGACAGTTATTGTTTTATTAAACAATAATGTAAGTGTGGCTGCCGAGAATAGGATTCTGAATTCGATTTTGAGCTCAGACTAACAGTAATTGGGTTTAAAACCAGGCTTTGAATAATGCGATAGGCCCTTAAATATGACCTTAAACCATTAACGCTAAACTATTTTGTTGTAACCTTGACAGTTACGTAGATAGCAGTTTTTACTTCAAAATAAAAAAGTGAGATCGCTCCACACGTTTGTATTTTTATGTTCGTAATGTGTAAATGTCTGCAAATATTATTTCGTGCAGATGTGTTGCCTGCAATAGATGTAAAAAAATAGAGAAACTTCTTTTGTCTAAACTGAGATGCAACAAGCTAAACGACCATAATTTATTACTTTTTCTGCCTCAGTTTTATTTTTTTATGGCTTATGGTATGTTTACAGTTTACATAAGAGTATACGAGCTCAAAAAAGGGTTAGAAAACTCGCCAACATCACATTTGGGGGTGCATAAACTACAGGCTTTTATTCTGGAGCGGTTCTTTGGAAGTTATTTATTTTGTATGTTTGTGTGTTCAATGGCTGTTAGTTTCCCTGCTGCGAGGACTTTTTCTCTCTCTATTCTTATCCAGTTTTTTTAACAGACGAATAATTTTACTGTCATAGAATACGCATCATTCTACTACCGACGAATTTTATGAAACGATCTAATAATGTTTTTATTTTTGTTTCAGATCAACATTTACGTTCGTAGCTATTATTGGTACGTAGTATCATTTCACAATTTGCTTTATCATTGACGACATGGCAAGATTGTCAAAAATATATATTGTCAATCTTACATGGTTTTAAGTGCCTCTATCGAAAAAAAGGGTCGTCCTATCCATACAGTTGACTTTTACGTCATACTAGGGATGACAAGCATCTAGAATTACCTTTATGTTCAGATAAGTAGGTAGGTAACAGTAGATGTGTACAGTGCCTATAGCAGGCTGTTTGATCTCAATCGAGGCGCAGGTGTGTCGTTACAAATTGGTCCCGCGATGAGCTCGGTGAGATATTGCTAACGGTACATCAAAATTATTGTCAACTTCTACAAGATTTATGATACAGTTTATCACCCATGCTAAAGTTATTGTTTCGTTTACCAGAGATTATTATTATAATAATACCTAGCGACCAAGACGTGCAATCTCTTGATGTAATAAAATATTGTCTAAGTTTAAAAATAATATACCTATTAGGGTATTTTAGATCCCTATATGTGTCTCGTGTAACTTCTTTCCAATACTCAGGGAAGATGTCCAGTTCGCCCAGATGGCGGAGCGCACTGGATGTTTTCCTACGTGGCAATTAATTAAAAGAAACTGCATTACGTACAAACATGACAATAAGCTATGCTCGGAGTTTCCTTGCGTGATCGAATCAGAAATGAGGACATCCGCATGAGAACCAAGGTTACCGACGTAGCCCGAGGAATCGCCAGACTTAAGTGGCAATGGGAAGGGCACATTGCTCGCAGAACGAATGGCCGATGAAGCCGAAAAGTTCTGGAGTAGCGACGGCAAACTGGCAGAAGTTGCGTTGGAAAGCCTCCCACTAAGTGGACCGATGATCTGGTGAATGTTGCGGGGACCTGATGGATGCGAGACGCACGGTACCGGTCAATGTGGCGACACCTGGGGGAGGCCTATGTCCAGCAGTGGTCGTCTATTGGCGGAAAAGATGATGATGACAATAAGGTAAAACCTCCACGGTGTAACGTTATATCATGTATACCTTTTTTTTTTTTTGGCGGGTGTAAAATCATCGAATAACCCCTCCCGCTCTTGGGCAGAGCGAAAGGGAGTGTCAGACTTCTACTGACTAAAAACCACCCATGTTCCTTCTTAGCCCTCTATGTCGAGGCCGCGATAACTAGTGTACAGCCCGCGGCCCCGACGATATCATGTATACCTTACATTAAACTAAGTAATTTATTATATTTGCAACAGAACGCTTTAAATTCACTCCATAATAAATCGAGTACACCCAGGTTGCAGATTAAATCCTTGGTTCTGTAGCGACGTATATGTTAGTATCTGTTACGAAAATAATGAGATCCTAAATCATCGCGAGAAAGGTACGACGGGCTATTGTTAACGCAATTTTGCTTCATTTTCTTATTTTTACTAAATGTGGAGATGAAGAGTCACAAGCCCTTATACTCGTATGAATACACTTGCCTTTTTTGAGTAATTTTCTTCTATTTCATTGTTACGACATTACAATTTTGAAAACGTATGAAATAGTTTTCATCTTAAAACTAACCGTTTCGTCGCTTAAGTTCAAATTCGCAATCGGTCAAATTCATAAAAATCGCAATCCGTCAAAATACTTCTGACTTCGGAGCGATCAGACGTTAGCGTGCCGCGTCACTGCAGTCAAGGGACCGGGGCAGCTGGAACAGTCTTCTGAATGTGAACAGTCTTCTGCAGGGAAAAATTATTGCCCGTTTATGAGAGGAGGAGAGTTTACTAAAACATGCAGTAACTTGTTTCCAAAGCAGATCATGTCGAAAACATTTTACAATAGTTAAGCTCACAGTTATTCATTAAAACTAATGACTAGTTAAAAATAAGGTTTTGTAACGAAAAAAAACCCATTTAAAGTTTTTTATTAGCAGTTAGAACATTAGGATCATTGGTAAAAATACATAAAACGGCATTATATTTCAGGTACCTCTCTATTTCCTTTCTCCAGTGACTTAGGTACTGTGTAATTTTCCTTATTATAAGCTGCTGTTTTAGATCTCTTTTTATTATTTTCGTCCAGATTTCGTCTTTGCAAGTTATTTCACAATAATTCGGTATTCTATATTGCTAATAGTGCGAACCGAGCGGCGGCGGCGGTGGTTCGCTAATCGGTGACCGCTGGTTCGTTTGTGAACACAGGACTTTGATCGTTATCTCAGTTCATTATCTGTCAAAGTTCACTGTCCGTAGTGTGACCCGCTCGATTAGACCGCATTCATCAATGGTAACAAAGCTAGTATAAGCTGGCCTCTAAATTAATAGTGAAATTCTGTGCTATGCTAGGCCAGCTTATAGTAAAGTGCTGCTGGGGTCCGGCCGATTATATTCGTTTAATATGCGTTCCACAATGACAAAAAAAGTATTACAGAAATATTCTTTTCAATTATCAATCATTTCTATCAATGTTATATCGACGCTTCAAAGGCGAAACAAATCTCCTCTATTTTCGTGGTTTTAGATTTAAATGGACCCCGACTACTTCCAAGTTTTGTTTAATTTAAAATGTGCTTGTTTTTTGCTTTTCAGTTTCTTCAGTCCGGTTTATTAGTTTGTGAACTACTTTTTTTATTTTCATCTTTCTAGTTAGTCACGTAAAATATTTCGATTTGAAAACTTTTTCCTACGCTTTCAAATGGTAATTAATGTCCCGAAGAGACTGGTTTCGTTGGCACGTTCTGCGGTGACGCTAAGCCTCGGTATAACAATGTTTACAGTTGAAAACAATATTATGGACGCTGTTAGGGTACGACAATTTATACAGGGTGTTTGGAAGGGAGCTGTACATACGCCTAGGGTAGAAACTAGGGATAGTCTGCTACCTACCCCCGCCCATTATATTGACCTTGGCCTCAAGGTTTTTTTTTAATTTAAAATTATTTCTTTACCTTACTACGGTACTTCAGGCCCCATAACTTTTCTTCTCCACAATTTTCTGGTGTAAAATAATTTTTTGCAGGACCCTAAGACTCTAACGATTAAAACAAGACCATTAGCCGACCGGTCCCATGGATAGATTTTGAGCTACAGGTAGTTTTAGTCAAAAAGTCAAATAAAAAATAATAATAAATTAAAAAAAACCTTGAGGCCAAGGTCAATATAATGGGCGGGGGTAGGTAGCAGACTATCCCTAGTTTCTACCCTAGGCGTATGTACAGCTCCCTTCCAAACACCCTGTATATATGTTTTATAAAAGTTACATTTTATGTCACTACATTATCATAACTGGCAAAATTTAGGTGTACTATTAGATATATCTCTGCCTAACCCTTCGGGAATTACAGACGTGATGTTATGTTATATTAACATAGTGAAATGCTTCATCCCGATTTATTTTAACGTTAAGTTCTACTTCATATCATTTTTTTCAAAGACGAAACCCTTTACTTAAAACATAGTTCTGTGAATACGCTAAAAGCATCTACATGTATTTCAATAGTCAAAACCCCATTTTAATAAATGTAGGTACGAGTACGTACGCCTTTTTAGGTTTTTATACAGAACATAAGAGGGTATCTTTTGAAATAGTTTCAAAGATGTAAGTTTCATAACAAAGTACCTTTTTATTTTTGTTCATCGTGCAGAAAGGTTGAGTTAGGGTCAGCAAATACAGAGTATTAAAGAAATCGAGTGGTTTTAGTTATACATTCATAATGATCTTTAACAAAACAAACATACAAGATACGCGCCAAAGAAGAGTTCAAAATAATTATAATACACGAGATACTCTGTAGCGATCATTTTTGTAATTATTTTCACATTTTGACAGCAAACAAAATTAAGAAACCGTATGCTGTTCTGTCTGCGTTGACCTTAAGGAGTATTGAACATTGCAAAGTTTTATATCAGAAGATATTGCAGTCAGAATATTAGCTTTATTTTATCTTTTAATCCTTTTATTACTTCTACACAATAATATGCCAGAACACTACACTTAAATGTGAAGTAATAAGTCTCTTTTCTTTGAGAGACAGTGCTTTATTAATAAAAACAAGAATAGATAGGCAGAGCTGTATCAAATACTACACCAACATTTTGCCAATTATGTTTTTATCTCTCATGCGATAGGGGCGAACTGATTGCTATCAATATGGATTAAATGTAGATTCCCCTGGATGTAATTGAAATTAATTAAAGAAAACTTAATAACTCTTTTAAGACTTGGAATCAAACTCACAACGTCACGTTCAGCAGCCACACTTGCAACCTACCAGGCTAACGAGGCAGTTGATGAAGAATTAATATAAATAAGCATACCACGCACTTTCTGTTTTGAGTTATTTCCAGCAATATTTTTATTAAAATAAATATGACAAAAAGCTACCACCCACGTAATCAAAGATTAGCTTTATTTTTATAATAAAAGTTTACTTTGGGGTCTTTGCTGTAATTGAAATATTGCTTTTATACGTGGGCGATGAATTAATGGACATATTCAACCCACGTTTTTTGTTTTCTATGAATCTCCAAAGAGGTTGTTGTTCTAATCATTATGAACACCTTTTACGATGGGACGAATCCTGAAATCGCAATCGCGACGTCCGACGGTTTTTACCTGACTGTGGCGAAGCCCAAAAGAAGGATAATTCTCTTTTTAAACGAATTCCCAAAAAGAGGAGGTTCTCAATTCGATCAGTATTTTTTATCCCCAATTCACCTTATATAATAACACAATTTTCGATAGCTTTTAAAAGAAAACTTCACAGCCCCATTTGTCTGAAGGGTTATGCAGAGATGGACTTAAGGACTCACATTTCATCAGTTACGTAAAACTCTCATGTAAAAGGTTACAATTTCCGCTATTAAATACTTGTAACAAATACTTGCACCATGTTTTAACAAAACAGCACCCATTTCACCAAAAAGGGAAATAAAATTAATGTCAAACGTTTCCGCTGAGTGGCTCGAATTTATGAGCAGTAATTATTGCCATTCTTTATTTGAGAACAACATGAACCGTACTGATTACAAATGTTCCCTAAGAACTCCTTTAAACTTAATGGGGCAATATTTTTTCCTGTTTACACCGTCAACTTTACTGATACGGTGTCTACGCCGTAGCAGCCGTAGCAAGTGCTACGCCGTAGACCATCTACAAATTTTTTATGGCAGTCAAAAACAAAGAAACTGAAAATCTACGAAAGTACTTCAGTAAACATTTATGTATGGTCGTAATGGTTGCAGCAGAACACTTTGCATGAATTAATTATTCTCCTTTATTGCAGGAGAGACACAAAAAGCTGCTGTATTTTCAATGTTCTTGTCATGTTAAAAACATGCCCAAATAAGTAATCTTCTTTGAAAGCTTTTATTTTTGAGTTACTTCACGTATTTGTTTAGGACGAGCCTTGTGAGCCAGTTTTAAACCACTTTTGTTTTTAATTTAAACGTTTAAAATCCATCACAGGGATCCCAAAAAAAAAGTGTAAATGTCAACCCACACATTTTCTACCCACTCAAAAAAGTTTTTGCGATAATTCCTGCAATAACAAACAACCAGAACCTAATCAGCGTTCTTATCACGATCGTTATCAACCGAATCTTCTTAACTTTGTCACCGTGTCGATAAGAAATAACAGAGTTAGCGCCTTAAATTAGTCGGTATCTCGCCCAACATAATTTAACTTTGTCAGAACCCGCTTTTACTCCAAATAAATTAACTTGGTGCCATCGCACAACGTAAGCTCTCCAATAAAACTTTTTATTTGTTCAAGTTGAAATGATTTACACAAGTCAAAGGGAAAGTTAATTACTGACCAACAAGTATTTGACATTATTGTGGTTTATTTGACGTGGCTAGGTTATTCATAAAACCGAGTACAAAAATACAAAAAAGTGAAAAACATCTTTAGTCTCAGACGTGACTTTTGTTTGTTTGATTCAATTTTTATTGCAATCGACTAAAGATTCAAATTCTAGGATAACAACGCGTTCAAAATTGTTTAATAAATTATGTTTGTAATTTTGTGTATCAAGAAAATCGTGACAGTAGCGGGTGGGCCGGCTGACGAACAGTAAGTCCTGGGTTCATTACTTTATGTAATTTATTTAATCACCACTGCTCTCAAAAACGGTGAAAGAAATCATCGTGAGGTATGTCGGTACGTCTTAGAAAAAAACATCGAAGACATGTGACATCTGTCAACCCGCACATGGTCAGCGTGATGGATTATAGCCCATTCCCTCTCATTGAGAGGAGGCCTGGAGTCTCAGCAGAGGGAACATTATAAGGCTGTTATACAAGAAAACCAGTAAATTGCAAGTAAAACTTTAAAGCTTTAAAAAATGTTAATAGAAATCAAAACAAACCGAATTAGAAATCGCGTCACGTTTTTTCTCCCTTTAGTTGTGGGCAAAGCTTTGCGTCGATTGAATGCTTGATGCATTTACTCTTAGCCACAGGTAGCCCTTGAATTAGATTGAAAAACCTTAATGGATTTAACGTAAGTACGTAGTGATTACGGGAATTATTTTGATGAAGTTTGGGAGGATTTTAGTTTTCAATTTTGACTAGATTTCTCTTGAATGGCAAATATTTAGAAACAGGTGGATTAAAATACCGTAAGGTCTCGTTTACGGTTTACATTGTTCGTTTTTAATTCAAGCACATGGCGATGTATGAAAACGTTAACGATTTCAAACGACGATTTTACGAGAAGCGATTTTTTGCTCGTTAGTTTAAATGCAGCGTTCGTTGCGGTGGACCCCCTCCAGTAAATTCATAAAAAAGCACGCGACGAGCCTTATGCACGCACGCGCCGCGCGACGCCCTGCGTCTCCGTAAACGAGCTCTTAAAGTTAACTGCCACATATTTGATGGAGTACCACTTGAAGCAAGCTCGGCTTATATTGTCTGGATATTGTTTGTATTTGGATTTAATTATTGTTATATAAATGTTACAGATGTTTTTGAATGGCTATTTAATTTATTTAAATAAGAACTCCGCGCAAACATCATAGACGACTTCGGAATTATCAATGTCGTAGCTGTCAGTGTCAGTAGTATCTGTCAGTAGAGCGTTCGTTTATTTTAGAGCTTCTTGCTCCCGAGACAGCGCCTGTACCGGTCGTGCGCACTGATTGATAAAATAACAACATGGCAGACACCAATATCGTGCACTTGGACGCTAATCCACTTCAATCTGCGACATATATTTTTGATTTAGAAATATTATCATTCTTCTGCCCTTATCTATACTCCTCTATAGAACGTCATGTCAGCAGTCACCTCCTCTCTTGCCATATCATCCTTCACACAGGTCATTCATCGTTTCTTTGGTCTTCCTAATAGTTCCTAAATAGTCAGAGTATAAAAATAGATATTAGTAAGTGATTTTTTTTTAATATACATCAAACATTATTAGAATAAGATGTGATTTTCATTAACATATTTTTAACTAACTTTACTTGCAACTTTCTGATATTATTCATTTTTTTTGTTTGACGTGAGGTAAATCATCAAATAACCCCCCCCCCCCCACTCTTGGGGAGAACGAAAGGGAGTGTCAGTTTTCTACTGACTAAAAACCACCCATGTCCCTTCTTGACCGTTTATGTCGAGGCCGTGGTATCTCTTGCGAACAACCCGCAGCCCCGACAGGGTTTATATTCTTCATACCTAAAACCTATTTTTAACTGCGGCCCGAGAATTAAACCCAGGACGTTATGCTAAGCTGTCGCGCTTGGGACTACTACGCTTGGCATCAATGAATTACCATGAATCAGATTTATTATTGTTAATAATTGGCAGTACGTTGTAAATCACATAAATTCTCCGCACTCGGCTTATAAAGACGGTCACAGGGTAACTACAGCCATATTTCTTTAGCTTTGACACATAATACATTACGTCTGGCAGGGGGCTACTTCGAAACTATTTGAAACAAGCTATACGTATGTAGTGGTTCTGATAACAAGTTAAAACTTTAACCAAAGACAAAACATGTAGATTGACGATATTCCCTACTAAATCAGCGTAGGCTTTTGAGACATTAAAAAAACATAACAAGATACCAAATTAAACAAGCCTTGATTTTAGAATTGTCTTAAAATAGGGATGTTCCCTGACTAAACAAAATACGAGTATAATTCTGTTTGGTCCGTCAGTTAGATTACCAAAAATATTGGATACGTGTTTTTTTTATTTTATCATATTAATCAAAATTGAATAAGATAAAGCGCGTCAAAGATCATGAGTGAGGGCTTTTGACGTCACTACGTGGTAAAAAAATGCAGTGACTTCACACGAGTTTTCGAAGCACTGTATTCTGTATATTTCTTCATTTTTTGTTTATGTGAAAAAAGATTTTGGAAATTTATCTAACGGACTAATTAGATATTTTTTGTCTTATCTTTATGTTTTATGTCTTAAATTTATAAAAAGGGTTGTTATAAAGTTAATGCCTGAATTACTTGAAATTACACACAATTTTCCACCTATTTGTTTCATCCACACAACTTTTAGAGAGCGACGTATATTAGCAGAAAATTGGCCGACAAAATACACACTCCGTTGACTTTGCAAGGAAAATAGGTAAATAAAACACATCGGTTCGGAGACCACGGCTCCTAGCAGTTAGGGTTACCATTTTATGATTGGAAAGTCCTGCCTAAAATTAGCTCATCTGCAAAAATGCCTTAAATAATTTATTATATATTAATGACACGAAATACTGAAGAGGGGAAAATAAACAAAGATAGCATAGCCCAAAATTGCTACATATTTCATTAAAAAATTCTTCCACCACAACGAGTGTTTGAAAAAATTATAATACATGGAAACTTAAATCAGACTATAATAATATTAACCATAACTAGAGTCTGAAATGGCTAAACCACCCATGTACCTTATGTTTAATGTTTTTCTTCGACCAATCTAGGTGGGTGGTAACCCTACCAGCGCGGCGGCAAACCATAGATAAATGAGTTTGCTCAACTTCGGGAGGCCGTCACCCTACACAAATATCATAAAGACTCGTGTTTGCACAAGATACTCGTATCGATGGTAGTTTTTATTAACCTATAACAATGAAAATTATTTACAATAATATTTACAAACTACAATTTACAGAACTAAAATTTTAATAAAACTATATGCAAGTAATCAACAAGGGAAGAATTACAGGGCGTCAAAAAATTCGTCCACACCGCTGTCAACAGGAAAAGTGCCCAGAAGGCTGGCTGTTTGTTAGTTATATAAGATACCATTAGGCAGATCATATACATAATGTGGCTGTTAGAAACGAATATCCTTAAGGATTGGAAATAGTGACGCGAATGAGATGCTCAGTTGAGGCTTAGTTGACGCTTCTCGTGACCCAAGCGCTTACTTTTATCCTGGCCAAAGGCTAAGTGTTGCCGTACAAAGTGGCAATGCCGCCAGTCTTTTGGGCACATTACCGGCTGAAAGCTGCGTTGAGGAGCAGTTTTTTGATGCCTTTTTAATAGTTTCTTGTTAGTTTATTTAATATTTTTTAATGAATGTACATACATAGTTAGATTACTCATACAATCAATAAACACATTAAAGGCAACAGAAAGTTGTTGGTTAGACAACGTACTCGTGCAAGAACTACAGAGTCATCTCTAAACTACATCCCGTCATCTCCAAACTAGTACTGCCACGGACACTTAAAACCATCGTAACGATATTGCCGTAGTTCAGGATTAAGTAGTCAACATGAAGTGAGGCAAGGAGCTGTGGGTTGTTTGAGGAGCTGCGCGGGTGCTTCAAAAGAGATACTGGGGCCCATGATTCCCCCCCCCCCCTAAAAGGTGGATAGTTCTTGTAATCCTTCAATGTTGTGATCCACCTTCATTACATACGGCTCTTTGGTTTGGTGGCCAAGGACCAACCTAAGTACAACCCAAAAGGATCTCGAGAAACTACAAAGATTTGCCTGCGTAGCAATCACCGGCAGCATGAGAACTTCCCCCACTGCCGCCTTACAGGTGATGCTGGGCCTACCTCCCCTACACCTCGTCGTAAGAGAGGAGGCGGCCATAGCGACCTTCAGACTCGAAGTATCCGGCACCCTAAGAAATGATTCTAGAATCAAACACACACGCATCGAAGAAGGTGCAATCAAAGAACAACCGATGATGGCATCACTCATCGACAGAACCCTGAAGACCTACTGCTTGCAAAAACACTACAACATAGAGCTCATAGAGGAGTGGTGTGACTACTCAGGTACAAGAGAGCTAAGGATTTACACTGATGGATCAAAAACCGAAGATGGGACAGGCGTCGGGGTGTTCTCCGACGACCTAAACATTAAGATATCCAAACCACTTGGAACGCTCAACTCTGTTTATCAAGCAGAGTGTGTAGGTATTATCCAAGCGGCACACGCTATAGAGGCCAGGGAGGTTACGGATACTAATATTCGAATACTCTCCGACAGTGCCTCAGTCCTTCAATCCCTAAAGAGCAATCTGATCACGTTGAGACTGATAATAGAATGCCACAAGGCCCTAGAACGTATCACGGTACTAAATCACAACACGGTAACACTACAATGAGGTCACAGTGGATCACTTAGAAACGATGCGGCTGACAAACTTGCCAGAAGAGGATCCAGCACAAAACCGTACGGACCCGAACCCATTATGCCCATCCCTTTCAAGCAGCTAAGAAGCTGGTTAAAAGACCACACTCGCACACAAGCGGACGAATGGTGGGCCTCGACACCAGGATGTAGGTAATCCAAGGATGCTATGCCATCCCTGGATACAAAGCTGACCAGGCGCCTTCTGCGCCTGGACAGAGACAGCCTGCGTCTGGTGGCGGGGACCATCACTGGACACTGTTCACTAAATAAACACTTTCACAACCTAGGAATCACTGACAGCCCCCTGTGCAGAGCATGCATGGAGGCAGAGGAAACGGTGGCGCATGTGCTCCTTGAGTGTACAGGCGTTACCAAGATCCGCGAGGAGACCCTTGGAACACCAAGATCCCTTGCGGATGCCCTGAGGAGACCGGGAAGTCTGATCTGCTTCTGGAGGGAGGTGGGCTGGTTGGAGTAATCGGCCACCATGGCTCACGCACAATGGTCCACTTTAAGGACTAAGTGCGGAAACCTGAACCCCATAAAGAAGAAGAAGCAGATCCACCTTCATACGTAAATGCAATCTTGTTCAATTACTCAATTGAAATACAAACAATTTGAGACTACTTTGCAGCAAACGTTAGCATAAATGTTTCAAGTACTTACTTAACTCAAAGTGGTACTTATCTCTCTGAAGTTGGGAGTCTTGTTACTTAGAACTGCTTATGTGATAAAAGTAATTGCTTTCAGTCAAATATCTGTGAAACGAGTAATACATTAGTGTATCTGAAGCAGTTTGGTTTAGCTGGTGATATAGTTCGTAGTTCAATACTAGTTTAAACACACAGGAGCTCTCATATTCATTGAAACTGAAAGTTATCACCGCTTCAGTTTAGAGGAGGTGCTTCATGCAATGACTGTCATGATTTGTACAATATAGTGACTCTGGTAGATTGCAGAAGTAAAAAGAAAAATTAGCATTATTTTATAGTAAACTAACCGCGAAGTTTCCGTTCCCGTGGAAATGCAAGGATAAAAAACCTTTGTCACCCGGGGATAGTGTAGCTTCCCAACGGCGAAAGAATTTTTCAAATCGGTCCAGTAGTTTCGGAACCTATTCGTTACAAACAAACAAATCTTTTCTCTTTATAATTTTAGTGTAGATTTAGTACTGTGCCTACTTTCTCGGCGAGAGCCACCTAACTGCCGTTAAAAATCACTACGAAATTCACACGGCACGTCACTAGTTTTGCATTGCACGAAAAGTTTAACAATGTGTTAAAGTTAAAAATAACTTTTCTTGCTCCTAGTACACATTTAGTTCACACACAGATGCGACTGCGTGACAAATGTATTGTCGTGTGATTTTGCGCTGACGTTTTCTTTGAGAACGCATTTTTGTAAACAAAACGGTATGCGTTTTGTTTACAAAAATGCGTTCTCTCAACAACGTTCGTGTCTGCAACACACTTCAAACAGAAATGTTTTTTATCTGGCTTCATGTAAATTTCAACTCATCTTGTACGAGGTGCACCCTACTAGGTCAATAAGGCTCTATTGTTTACAAACCACGCACTCACACTGTGTAAAACTGTTGGAAAACACCAGTGTTATTATGCCAATCTACGGAAGCTTGGTTTTGAATAAAAATATATGCTGAACACTGTAACCCACAACTGACAACAAAATCATAGACACAAAGGTGCGTTTATTTCTAAAGATGTTTTTTTTTCCAGCGAGCAATTACTAGTCTTTTATAAAAAAAAATACGAATAAAAAAAACAATTTAAAGCTAGTAATGAAATTGTTTAAACAAAATTAATTAATCAATATCATCGTTTCATCCTTGTAACGAAAACGCTGATTAACTAAAATTAGAAGTAAAACAATTAGATCCAATTACATTGTAAAAAGGATTCTTTGGGAATCTGAAACTCTTCAGTTTTCTTGCTAATTTCAAATTAAAGTAATTAATCCAAGACAGTGAAATCAGACATAGCTAGGAAAGTAACAGAGCGGTAAATATCTTTGTTATATAACTAAATCTAGACTGTTGAAACTTTTATTACTACGTAAACACTCTGTATTAAAATAATAAATAAAAGTTTCAAATCATCCTTCTTCTGCCCGTTGGTCGTCATCTCTCGCCATATATATCTACACTAATATCATAAAGAGGAAAACTTTGTATTTTTGTGTGTATGTTTGTAATGAATAAACTTAAAAACTACTGAATCGATTTGAAAATCGTTCGCCGTTGGGAAGCTACACTATTCCCGGGTGACATAAGCTTTTTATCACTGTATTCCAACGGGAACGGGAACTACGCGGGTGAAACCGCGGACGGCTAGTAATAAATAAAAAATCTAAACATAAGTTTAATACTTCATCAAATAATTTCTCATTATTAATATCAGAACACCAGATATACATAATACCAGAATACCAGGTGATCCTGAATTTCAGACGTTCAAATTCCACTATGGCCTCATTTACGGAGAAGCGGGGCGTCGCGCGGCACGTGTGCGTTTTTTAATCCAAGCACATGGTGATGCACGAAAACGTTAACGATTTCAAACGACGATTTTACGAGAGCCGTTTTTTGCTCGTTAGTTAAAAATAAAGCGTTCGTTGCGATGGACCCGCCTCTCAGTAAATTAATTAAAAAGCACGCGACGACCCTTCTGCACGCGCCGCGCGACGCCCCGCGTCACCGTGAACGAGCCCTAAGAAGAGTATCTAGCGAAAACTTACTGACTACCTAAGTAGGAAAACTACTACTTCAGTAAGTCAGTTTTGATTAGCAGTCAGTTTTGACCAAGTGCTCTAGTGGTCGCAAGCGTGACAGTTGACCATGAGTTTCAGGGTTCAATACCCGGGTAAGGTGTTATTGGGCTTTTCCATAAGGAATTTCTCGGTAGCAGCCACGGAGTCTGGATTTGTGCCCAGTTGATGACAACAGACTTGTCACGTTTAACATGGGACTTAAAAAATAACTGCCAAGATATGGGTGTACTGTTAGGCACACTTTCATTTTTTGGGGTTGGGAAATCATCAAATTACCCCTCCCGCTCTTGGGCAGAGCGAAAGGGAATGCCAGACTTCCTACTGACTAAAAACCACCCATGTTCCTTCTTAGCCCTTTATGTCGAGGCCGCGGTATCTCTTACAACAACCCACAGCCCCTTCACATAACCGTTAAGCGGAGAGAGTGTTAAAAATGCCATCCTTAAATGGAAGAAATAGGGGTTGTACGTTAGTATGAAAATACGTCAACGGGCAAACTTGGGGCGCGTTAGCTAGTGTTATTTATATGAAACGGAAACATAATCTTTTAATTAACGCTGATCTAAGCTTTTTCTCTCCTATTTCCGCGACATATCTAAATGTATATCTAATTAACTTCAGTCATATTTCTTCGCTTCATCACGAAAGCATTGCCATTGTATTTTATTAGCCGACATGGGAATCGCATTAGTAACGCTAATGCATTGTAACATGCTTCTTATATTTATATAGCAGTCAGACGTATTTCTGAAATATAATATGTACACATTTTTCTCTGTGGTGAGATTCTACAAGTGGTTGCTTAAAAAAGTAAATTTTAATGTCCAAAAATAGTTTCATGAATGTATACCACTCTTGTTTGGGCCCATGCTCGTTCACGTGTAGATCGAAAATTTTAGTGCAGGCACATGTTACCGAAATGTATGGTAACCCAAGGTCTAGCCTAGGTAATGGTCTACTTAAGTAAGTATATTAAGGAAATCTACTCATCCGTTTATGTGTAAAAAGTAAGAGACGTACATAATAACATTTGGATTTATAATGATAGCTGTTTCATTACATTTATAACTACACTGGTCAGCAAATAAACCGAGCCCCCCGCTACCTAGGAACTCTGATTCGATTTTCTCAAAAAGTATAAAACTTACAACTATCAAAGTAGTTTCAAGATATTTACAGTATTTTATAAAAAAATACAGAATTGTTTAGTTTAAATAAGTAAGTTTGATTGAGTTGAAATGCCAAAATGGCGCCAACGATTATTGTAATGACAGTTGAGTACTGCAGTCTAGTAAAGAGGTTTTAAAAGGTCCAAGGCACCATTTTAGCAGAACATTATTTTCTGAACTTTTAAAGTGAAAGGAGCTCTAAAATACCTGTGTCAGTACAGTGAATTTTATAATAAACTTGTAAATGTTGTGTTGTTGCCGTTTATTCTGTGCTTATTTTGATGTTCTGAACCCAGTAAATAAATCATGCTTTAATCTGTTCAAATAGAAGATTTTATTTCCCTTTTGCTCTGGCTTGTCCTACAATAATATTAATCATATATTTAATTAAATTAGCTTTTTTTTTTTGATAAACGTTGCCCCACACTAGGAATTTCCCCTGTATCGTGGGTGCGTTCACAAACATTTAAACTCACATACACAAATACCCAGGCCCGGAACAACCATCTGTAGGTCATACAAATATTTGTTCCGTGCGGGGATCGAACCCGCGACACGCAGCGCAGCAGTCCATTGCCAGAGCTACTGTGCCAACCGTGTCGTCATTTACATATCTTTAACCAGTCTAACTTAGAAGTATTGTTTTACCCAGTAATAACTGGCTTGAAGTTGGATCCGGCGGTCGGTCCATGTCAAATACTGCTACTCAGCTGCATCGGGTCTCACTAAAACACGACCACAAGATTGTTTTAATTGAGGAAAAGGCTAAACAAAGATAAAGCATCCAATAGCGGATCGGACTGTGTCAAAAAAATATGTAAAAATTTGTCCGTCAGTTAGATTATCGAAAAAAAATAAGTATAAAAACTAAAACCCGACTACAAATCGCGGTCTTAAAAGTAGAAAACAAGAAAATAGTTCTTGTCTGATATTCATAAATATTGAATTTGTATATTTCTATTTAAATATAAGTAAAATTATTATAGAGGTTTTAGTTTTTATACTTATTTTTTTTTATTTGAATTTTATTTTAGTGTTATTTAATAAATCCGTTATAATATTATTACTTTCATGATGTAAAAATCTATTTAATATTGGTTTGCTATCTAAATAGTACATAAACTTAAAAACTACAACACTAAACTTATAAACTTATTTTTTTTTATTTGTTTATGTGAAAAAAGAAAACGTACGCGTTCAATATTATTTGGAAATCTATCTGACGGACTAATTAGTTTTTTTTTTCTCCGATCCCCTATTAGTCCTCTATAAAAACCTGCGCATTACTCCTACTCAGATATTGATGATACTAACACTAAGCATTACCTCACAACAACTTTACCCAAATTATATCAAAACGTCCCAGGGTAACCAAAATTCACGAAATAGCCTGATTTCATCGGTGTGTTTAACAAGATTTACACGACAGATCAGTGGACCAACCACGGAATCCCTCACAGGCCTAGGCGTATATATAGTGCCAACATAATATGGAGAAAATCCAATCGTGTTTCGGACCAACCAATAATCTGTTTAAAACGCACCGCACTGGACTGAAATTTTCATCGCTGGGTGTAGTTGTGGAAACGTCATTGGAAATTCAATTTCTGCAATTTGTCCACTTGTGCTGTGGGGGTTGAAATGAAACAAACTAAGAAGCAACCTTCAGAATTAAAGTAGAATTAAAAACATATTAATAATAGTATTGATTTCAGTTAGGAAAAAATATGGCGACGTTTTTCCAATCACAGAGCTCAATTTTATTGTACTTAGGTAAGGTAAAATAAAATTGAGCTCAACAATCTTTTTATTTGTGAGCTTTGCGACATATTTATTCAACAATAAATTCATGAATATTGAATATGACGTACATTCAACAACAAAACTCTTTGTTTCAAAATCCAAATTGGTAGGTTTACGTTTGCACAGCTTTGAGCCCATTGTTAATCTATGGATAAGCTTAGCACATCATACATTTTGCAATAGACTTAATTCATGTAACCAAAATAATAGCCCGTGCTCGTATAATATTTCTTAGCAATAAATACGAAGAATATGCACAATTTAAGATTTTAGTTCTTTGATTTAGTTTTAGTAGTTGGAGTACTCTTCTTTCTCTTTATAGGTATCGATTAAAATATAAAAGCAAAATACTGAAAACGGAATAAAAAGTGGAGTTATTACTGAACAATACAAATAAAGAAACAGCCAACATGGCAGAACCAAAAAAATACTTCCCACAATAATAATTAAGTATTTCTTATTTCAATATAAATTGAAATTAATGTTCTTACCTGAATCCATTTACGGATAAGTTATGATCATCATTAATTGTACGGAACCCAAGTCCTATCAATCAATAACAGCTTGCTTGTTTTGTGTCGTCTAATTCCTTATATCAATCAAGTTTTAAGGAGTCGTTTTAGATACTCGTACTTCTCAATTGACTACAGTGATGTGATAAAATGATACATATCTATATATATATATATATATATATATAAATACTAGCGGTAGGTATAATTGTTTTATAAAAAATATGACAAAATTCTGTGGAACTGTAATTTAATTAAAAATAAGGCTTGAACGAACAGTAAAACTGTTCAATTTCACTGTTGTAATATTGACTGGACTTTTGTGAATTAATCTGTTTTTCTTTAAAAGTTTCAAACGTCTTTGCATAAAAAACTGCTTGCAGAACACAATCAATTTTCAGACGTCTAGATAACGTCCATATTTATTGAGGTGCAATGTTGACTTAGTGGTCTAAGTGGTAGTGGAGTAACTAGTAAGAGCCTATGCACCACTGATCTAAAAACGGTGAAGGAAAACAATAAACAAAACTTCGAAGGTATTTATGCTTGCAATGTAAAACTAACAGAGAAGAGGCCTATGTTCCAGCACGTTCAACATAATAGTTATGTTAGTAATTTATTGAGCAAAAGAAAATAAATATCCGTAAAATTTACAACTGCTCTCAAGTAACAAAAATAGAGATGTAGCAAGACCAAATCAAAGCCCCACTCGATCGTCTGTCCGCTACATAGCAACACTATTAATGAAAGAACCGCGATTTCCCCAACTGTTAACCACACTAATTGCGTTATTATTGCATTTTCCTTCCCTCTTTCACATTTACAGGAAATGTTTTTCGTGTAAACGTAAGCTGGCCAAGGTTAATTTCATTGTTTATCTGGTTTCTCTAACAATACTACTGTTAGATGAAAGAACAGACCGTAATTACTGGATTGTGTCTTCAGATCCATTGTCTTATAGTTTCATTTGATGTTTTTTTAGGAAAGAAGATATTTTATGAATCTTGAAGGTCCAAAGAAAGTGAAATTTTACGAGTGATAACGATGGTGGAAAGTTAAAGGGATACTGAGATTTTTTCAAGAAAATCGTCCCAGTCCCGGAACTATCTGTTATGTAGGTCATACAAATATTTGTTCCATGCGGGAATCGAACTCGCGACCACGTAGCACAGCAGTCAATCGGTCTTGATGATAAAATGAAATGATACAACATTGCAAGCAAGTACGTACTCTAATAACTTTGACGATAAATTATATTGTCCTAGTTAATTTATGCCATTATCTGAATTTTGCGTATTCAAGAATAGGGTAGTAAACAAAAAAATCTAATTAGTCCGTCAGATAGATTTCCAAAAAACATTGGACACGTATTTTTTCTTTTTCCACTTATACAAACAATGAAGACGATACAGAGCTTTGAAAACTCGTGTGGCGTCATATTCTTAGACATTAGTATGACATTCTTTACCGGTGAGTGACGTCACAATCCCCCACTCAAATCTTTGACGCGTTTTATCTTCGTCAATTTTTATTGATTTGATAAAACAAAAAATACGAGTACGTGTCCAATATTTTTCGATAATCTAACAGACGGACTAATAAGAAGAATCATGTTTTTTTTTAAGTTAGGTACTAAACATCCCTATTCCAAATGAGCCTACTCATTAGCCAATAACCACATGCATTAGTGCCACACTTCAAGAACATACTATTTATTATTTCCGTGACGTGCTCAATATTTTAAAAGAGCCACACTCGAAGTTTTCCTTCTGAAACCCGTCAATATAGCAAGTTGGCTTCAGTAGACGGTCCTCTGAATATTCCAGAAGTTTCCAAGGGACTCGCCGACTTTGCCTAAAATGAAACATTATAGCGTTACTAAACCTTTTTAGCGTGAAATGATAGCGCACCTTCAGTATAATAGGGGCCTAACTAAAAAAAACATTTTGTTGGCAAATCGCAAAAAACGTTCAGAAAGTTAGAACATTTAATTTTGACAGTAATTATTTCAATCTTTTTATTATAAATGTGATACTTTATATTTTAATAGTAAAGTCTAGGTTGTGCTTTGTAGACAAATGTTGAAAAAAAGGTCTATTTGTATTATTCGAATTAACTACGTTTTTTTTAAAAAATATTGGAAATTATAAGCCTTTATCATTCTGAAATGTCTATTTTAAAAAAGTCAATTTTATAGTTGTGCCTCTTTCATTCTGAAAATTAAGAGATATAAAGTCCCTATCTTTGAAAAGTTCTCTACAATTCTAAACTGATTACATAATTAAAGGAAACTTTTTGAAATAAGCCTTTGATGTTACAAAGGGTGAATTGAATAAAACACATATTTTTATTACTGAAACGACGTTTAATTCTTTTTCAAATAAATAATCAAAATTTTAAAACAAAATAGAACACTTTTTAAAAAAAAAAAACAGTTCACGCTTCTAACAAAAATATAAAATCGTATCAAAATGGTTAATGATTCTCTTATAAACTTAACGAGGGAAAGGAACTTTTATTTATCACTGCAACACTTAAGCCTACTTTTCAGTCTCATTCTTCAGATATTGTGTCAATTATTGGTAAATGCTATAAAATTTAGAAAGAACGAAACTATGTTCTTCCTTAATTTAGCAGCAGGTACACTTAAAAAGGATCTAAAACAGTAAGTTATATAAGTTCTTAAATTGACATAGTCATTAATACTATCATTAGAATTTATAACGGGATATTTACCATGTTTACACGGATTTATCATCTCGGATCCGTGATCATGGCATGGAAGAGCTGGGCCAGACAAGGTCGAAATATCACAACAAATATTAAACATGGTAAATATTCTGTTTCATGTTCTTACTTACTTGCTTACAACTAAATAAAATTTATGAGGACAAATATCTAGGTAACATTTTCAAAATATCTAAGTATAAAAAATATTATTTGCTAAAGTGATAAATCATTGAGATTTATTATTTAAGTCACAGTTAGTAAACTTTTGTAAAAAAAGGCGTAATAGTAAGGAATCAAATTGTTTTCAACGAGGTAACGCAAGTCATCATGCTTTCGTTTCGATAAATTTATTGGCTTAGAATATGCTTTGGTTAAAACTATATTCTGAACATCGTCCATCTTTTTCTTTTATTTCTCATGTCAACTCTGGTGAACTGAGTTTGACTGAAAGACGTTTTAAAGTAAAACCTTAACACATCCTGCTTTTTGTATTTTAGGACTTTTATATCGTTCCACGTCAAATTCTGTTTGTTTTCATCTTCATTAAAGTTATATGCCCATTTTTCCTGAAAATCTTTTAAATCCCAGAAAAAGCCAAATGTTATTTCTTTGATGATAAAGGGTTTTCCATTTTTCCGGGAATTTTGGATTAGCATTACGTACTGGTTGGGCGCATAGATAGGACCAGATTTCTTGTGCCTCTGAATTTCTTTTTCGATCAAACTGTGGACACTGTCCCCTTCATTTTGTGTATGGCCCTTGATTAAATATTTTTGAGTGATTGAATGTATATTTTGAAACTTATAAACTGCATATGAATAATAACTTGTGATAAATTTGTTTTTATTTTGCCCACTGCAGTTATCTGAATAAAAGGTAACGTGGATAGCCTTGCCTTCATGTTTATCATTTAAAATTTCTAAATAATTGAGTAGACACGATCCAATCTCATTAGCACCCCTATGACCTTGAGTTTCATCCCAAAAATATGAGTATACGTCACTATAAGCTCCATTGTTATGGTGTTCGTTGTTACCTTTGTTTTCTTCCGTTATTTTTTGTGATAATTCAACTATTGTGAAGTTAAGGCAATTCAATTTCGATTTATAATAAAAAGCAGATGTTTCTCCACTAGGGCACTGCATAACGGCTTGGAGATCGAAAACAGCAACAATGTGACCATCATCTACATTCTGTCGATCGGTCAGTTTCTCAATTCTGGATAGATTTTTTTCTCCTAAGTGCCTTTCGTACTTTTCCTTTAGTTGTAATTTTCTATCTGACAGAGCAAGTTCGTATTCAAAGCACAAGTCGCATCTGTCCTTTTTCGGTTGGAAAAATCCGATATTAAAATCTTTATTAAAAACGTTATAGTAGAGCCAGTAAAGACACGAAGATTTTCCGGCGTGTCGTTGATCCTTGTCAAAATCCCTCCACAAATCCTTAATTGTCTTTTCTCCTACGATGTATTCCCGTGAAGTAGAACTCCTCAAATAATGGGATTCAATTCTAGGTATGGAATTGATATGATTCTTAATGTCTTGAATAATCATTGGATCAATCTTCTTCTTATTTTCCTCGTTTTTACCATGTTGGTCTTGCGCAATGAAACCATGTGCATCTGTTTTGCTTTTTACTGTTCGGATGACTTTGTCACAGATATCTAGTGTATTAAGAAACAATATTTTACAGACTCTGATTTTAGTATTATTCACTGTGAAATATAAAGCGGTATTAGGATTCCTTGGTCTCTCTGCGTTCGTATATTTATATTTAGGTTTCACTTCAACCATTGAATTCCGAATAAATGATCGTTGCATTTCAATATTACTCAATCCCCAATATGATTTGAATATAGTATTTCTCTCATCTTCATTAATATTGTAAGAGCATTTGAGTCTATATTTATCTGTACAAGGGTTTTTTACAGAACGAGCGGGAACTATTTTCTTAGACTTTGTGTTAGAAACGTATTGCTCACCACTATTACGCAAAGTCTTTGCAAAATTTTGTCTCCAGGTTTTGGGATTTGTTTGACGCTTGCGGGATCTCTTCTTATCATTTGAGTCTGCGGCTGCAGCTGGCTCCTCTGTTGCTCTTGGTGCTGATGTTGACGCTGCTGACTCAGAGCTTGAAGAAGTAGAGCTGCTACTGCTGTGACTACTTCTAGAAGATGAAATCCTATATGCAGCGCCAAGACGTGAACGAGGTCTTCTTTTGTATGTAGGGTCGTCATCACTTAAATCTGCATCACTTTCGTCTGTGTTCATAGGAGACATGCGGTAGTTTTTCGTTGATCGTGTTGCAGTGCGATATATACCTGTTGATGTTGAAGGTTCCTCGACCATCGGGTTCCAGTTGTTATCTCCATGACAATGTAGTGAAGTAATAGGACTTGAATCGCCAAGGATGGTATTTTCTGGGTAAATGGTCTCGTTTCTATGAAGTGAAGGCGACTGCTTAAACTTAATTATAGTCATTTACAACATCTCATAGGTCTTACCTTACTTATCTTCTGATTTCTCAGAGCTCCGTTCTCTTCATCTAGACGAATATTTAAATTTATGAGTAGGTAGGTATATGGAATTAGTACAAACCGCTTCGCAGGATAGTGCGAGATTGATGCACTTAGATACACCCTCATCATCTTCTTTACTGGATGTTATGTCTCTCTAAAAATGCCAGTAGAAACAATGTTTAATTATTAACCAATAATACTAATAGTTTTACTAAAATATGCAGATATAGTTTAATTACCTTTATTTGTTCTTTGCTGTACAACTGTTCTAGAATAAAATCAGCTCTTTTCTTCATTTCTCTAACTTATCTAAAACAGACTGGGACACAAATATAATAAGTAAAATTTATTTTTGGTAAAATAGAGACATATTTAAAAAAAAAGACTGGTAAACAATATGATCTTAAGGAATTAAAGAGACACAAATAATAAAATGTACTTAGAACTTAATAAGTTATTAGAACAGAACTGGCTTATTTCAATTTAAAATTTAAATCCATTAGATTATTTCGTGAAAAAGAGACCCAATTTGGTTTACTTCTGCTTAGTTTCTATAATATTAGGTAAGAAAAAGGCACAATCACAAGTATGTCCCATTAAAATAAAATTCATTCTATGTTATGAAGACCTATTTTAAAAAGTGCCTTTATAATATTAAAGATCACAATTGTACTTACCGATTTGGCTAGGAACTATAAAGGCGTAATGAGTTTTGAGCCTGTACACACCTGAACTTGCGACGACCTGTCCGTTTCACGTTAGGCACAACATTGATTTCGTCACTTTCGCACTGAACGGGATAGGGGGAGAGTACCGGTGTAAGAGAGACGGAAGTATATGTTTGCTTATTCTATCATTTATTTGCCTTTATTTTATAATTCATCGGATAGAGCATACCTTTTTAAGTGTTTCTATGATCGTAACTAAATTTCGCATTTTTTTGAATTATGCCCCTATTATACTGAAGGTGCGATAGCACGAATCTAGAGGTTTTTTGTTTCTATATTTTCCGCTTGATTAAAAATGCATCTTATTTATGGAGGTCCAAATTACCGGGAAAACGGACCAACCTTTTAACGCTGTTTTTATTTACTTTACGCTTTTGTACTGGTATTATTTTAAGTGTTGATGTTTTGGATCGGCTTACAGCTTTGCCTGTTTACTTTTGTTTATCCACGAATTTGTATTAAAAACATTCTAAAGCTAAAACGTTAAAGGTGTAAAAATTTTAAGGTACCTTTGTGGAAGGGAAATTAATGTTTTGTGTATCCGAAATACGCTGTACGACTTAACGCAAATCTAATTAGTCGGTCAGATGGATTTCCAAAAAATAATGGACACGTAGTTTTTCCTTTTTCACGTAAACAAAAGATGAAGACGATACAGTGCTTCGTAAAGTCGTGTGACGTCACAAGGTTAGGTTAGGTTACTTTCTTACCCACAAAGTGACGTCAAAACTCATTATCAAGACTAATTATCTTTGAGAAGTTTTATTTTCGTAAATTTTCAATAATTTGATACGGCAAAAAACACGTAGGTATCCAATATTTTTCGATAATCTAACAGACGGTCTAATTAGATTTTTTGGTAAAATACCCTATTACGAATAATAATATGAACACTAAAATGGGATAAATAACATGTTTACTATTTGTTTTCGAGTTATACATATAACCACGAACTTTAATACGAATAGTCAACTAATAACAATCGATACCCATCATCATCAGCTTATAATATTCCCACTGCAGGGTCTCAGGCCTCCTCCCTAGGAGAGGGATGGGCTATAATCCACCACGCGGGCCCTGTGCGGGTTGGTAGATGTCACAATATGTCTTCGAATTTTTTGATTCTAAGACATGCCGGTTTCCTCACGATGTTTTCCTTCAACGTTTTGAGAGCAGCGGTGACGAAATAAATTACACAAAGTAATGCCTGCCTGGATTCGAACCCACGACCTACTGTTCGTAAGTCGTGGCCGACACCACTGGGCCACCGCTGCTCTCTCGATCGATATCTATACTTATAATAAATTTTCGATTGAGAGATTGTCCATGTTATTTTAGCACCATAGATTCTTATAGGTTTTCCTGTATGTTTTCAAAATTTTGTGCTCATTAGTTTCAGAGAATAGGGGGGGGAGAATGGTCGGACAGAGAGACACACAGACACACGAGTGATCCTATGAAGGTGTCGTTTTTTTCCTTTTGAGGTACCGACGGAACCCTAAAACGGAGAATGTAACTGTCACTTCTCACGTCTTGCAGGTGAATGATTTTCGATGAAATCGACTCACAAATTTCGATGAATACAGCCTGGGGTAGGACATTGGTACTTCTTACCCTCCACACAGGCAAAATAAAAGCTTATATGTTTTAAATTAAGCCCATATTCCGAGTTACTACCGACGATGCCAACAGAGCGTTGTTTTGCTCATAAAAATGAAATGAATGCACTCTAAAATATTGAAAACCTGTCAGATCTGTCTTTTATTTCCTGGTTTATTCGCAACACTAGCTGAAATACATTCAGATAATAGATTACTCTCTTGATACACTGTAATTGAATTCGGCAGGAGAAATGACACTTAAGAATCGCAGTCTTAGAAATAACGGTTCTCAGCAACTAAAAAGGATTGGAGCATGGAAATGTGCGATTCCGTGTCGCCAGATGAGGTTCAACCTTACACAATTATCACAATACTATTTGGTGGTGGTTTTGGTTATTTTCTACATAGTTAAATTACTTGCGCAACAAATATTTAAGCCAAAGAACTCCCAGTATTTTTGGGTCTTCATGGTGAGTAAACATCATAAACTTCATTGCGAAGAAAACATTATGAAAAGTAAAAATCTTTCAAATGACATAGAAATTTTGCAGTCCAATTTAGTCTGGTTCGCAAAAACATTTCTCGTGTTTCCATGTATTCAATGGGTTAGTTGACAAAAAAAATCTAATTAGTCCGTCAGGTAGATTTCCAAAAAATATTGGACACATATTTTTTTCTTTTTTCACATGAACAAAAAATAAAGACGATACACACACATCGCACTGCATTTTTAGCCACGTAGTGACGCCAAAAGCCTCGTATTATTCTATTAAATTGTTATTACTTTGATTAATCAAAAAACACGTAAATAAAATAAAATAATAAAAATAAAAAATAAAAAAGCCTTACTTATCCAATATTTTTCTAACTGACGGACTAAACCGAACTATATTTTGTTTAGTCAGGTAACATCCCTACTATGAAATCGTCCCCTTATCTAAAAAACATATTGTAACAGCCCACAAAAGAAAAGACCCCAGATTGTCGGAAAACATATAAACTCTCCAGCCTCCTTCGCAGGAAAAACTTGGAACGTAATTATTTTCGGAGGACAAACTGTTTCCGAAGTAATAGCCAACATTACACGACAAACAACTAATAAGGATTTCACTTACCTACTTACTAAGTCTAGTTTTACTTTCTGTTCTGGAGAGAAAGTGGAGCTTTTGCACCAATTACGTATTTGTTTTGACGGTTCGTTTCTCGGTAGAGTGTGAAATGTCTTGAATTCGATATTATTATTATCAGCCTGCAAGATTTGTTAAATTAATAGCGTGTGATTTTTTTTTCTTGAAATATGCGGTATCAAAAAACAACTTGTAAATACTATTTTTGTTCTAATTGTATTTTGTATATAATGCACATAGCTTATTAACAATTACAGATTTAGGACCTGTGAAAGGTTACTTTTTTCAAATATATTCAAACAAAAACATATCGTAAGCTAAAACTAAAAATAAACTATCACGCTACGTCAAAAGCCATGATTGTCTAACAACACAATATTCCAAACTCAACTGTTCTATGGAGAGCGCTCACAACTAAAAAATAACGTTTAAAAACTTTCCTATTTCCGAGAACAGACAGCGTGCGGAAATTGGACTGCCTATTTCAATTGTTACGCTGGTGAGCGGTGTCACAAGACTCCACAAGGCTTTGTAAATTCTGACACTGACTCACTGGTTTACCAACGTTTAAATTGTTCTATAACAGCAAACATTAGGGGCAATATCTGTTATGTTCCTGGTCTTATTTAAGAACGAAAAATTATAAAAAATGTACTTAAGTTTTTTTTTTGGATGGTGCGAAATTATCAAATGTTCCCCTCACGCTCTGAGCGAAGCGGAAATAAGTGTCAGACTTCTACGCACTAAAAACCACCCATGTTCCTTCTAAGCCTTTTGTGTCCGGGGCCGCGGTATCCCTTTCGAACAATCCGCAGCAGGGTATAGTTACCTACGATAGAAAATTTAGTTAGTTTATTTTGATCGTGACCTTCAGCTTTGTTTGAGATTGTTGTTGATACCGTAGTGATAGGTGTCACAAGACTCCCTCCTAAGCTGTTCTAATTGCTACACTGACTCAGTGATTTACCAATCACGTTTTATTTATTGTTCTATAGAGTCGCTTTCGTAGAAACTTTGGGGACAATTTTCAAATAGAATCCAGTCTATTTCTGAACTAAATGAAAATTTTGTTCCTCAGCATGGTTTATTATAAAACATTGTGAATGTAATAACTTAACTAGACGCAAAATATTAGTACTATTACTTCATGCGCTTTTCTTAAATATTCTAAATAATTAAGAAAAGAATTCTAAGAATTCTAATTATTATTTTAATATTCTTCTCTTTTAAAACAAGATACATCACTCTAATTTTCGGATTTTCTCAAAACCAAATGTCAACATATCTTTTGAATCTCTTGAAATTGAAATATTATGAGAATCCGTATCTTACATTGTATCAATATTTCCCGAGACTTCGTTAGCGTTGACTTTTGGATCCCCAAGTGGCTTTTATTGGCTCTAAATGTATCATATATTGTGTGTTAAAACATTCCAGCTAAAAATTCCTCTGTGTTTGAACATCAATATGCGTTCAGCTGTTGCGGCATGATTGAGTTAGGAAATACTCAAACTTCGGCGTCGAAAATATTGGTTTTGAATTTTATGGAGCTTGCTACTGTTAGCTTGTTAGAGTTTATAGATAAAAACAAAACGTGATATCCAAATATTTGGCTATATTCCCTTTTCAGCATAAAATTAAAAACATGTTATAAATGTACCTTTTGATTCATCATTTTCCTACCCATATCTTAACTTATTTCCGGTCGCCATACTATATCTTGGACCTTCATCAAAGTTTATCTTCCCAAAGCCTCAAAACCTTGGTCTAAATTATCGTTATTTGATTGATTTCCAATTTTTCATCAAACCATCAACTTTATTCCGTGCCATTGAAAAGAAACTGAATTAAATTGGAACACCCTTTGTCCTTTGTACTCTTTTATACACAAAGCTCTGAGGGACGTACTCCAAATGTTCAGAGCTATAAAACTAGATATTGGCAGTGCTCTTTTTACTGTGCTGCGCATGGAAAACTTTAATAGAAGGATTGAAATGCTTTTAGTAGCTTCAGGTTATGTCGGGTAAGGTCAGTCCAAGGCTGGCTCACAAAGACTGCACTTACGTGGTTCGTGTCTCGTATGTCATACGAATATTTTAGGTAGCAGTATACATTTTGAACTCAAAAACATTTTTGCAAGAAAAAAAACCAATTTAAAACACAAAACGGTAGCAAAAAACTTAATTAAACAAAGAAAAGTCAACAGTACATCAGTAGATTAAGTTATTTTTCACTTTTGCTTGTTTTGAAGTCGGTATTATTTTTAATTTAACAGCTAAAACATTATCCTTCTTTTGAGTGCCAGAACAGTCGGCTAAAAGACAGCTGGTCCAACCAACATATATCATATTTAAATGGCAATATCGTCTCTGTCTACAAACAATTGTCATACATCCTTTTCCCGCGGTCAGTCCATTCGAGTACATCACAGAAATTCACTTTGTGTAGATTCCTTTTCCGACATATTACCGCAGTAGGCAATATTTCTGCCAATCCCGTAGAAAGCAGTCAAGCTTTGCTTTGTCCCATTTCCACGTATCCTTTGTTTAAAAATCCAATTTAGAGTGTATTGAGAGTTCAGCTGAAATTGATATGTACTCGTTGGTATAGCATTGTGCATTCCGGTTTTGTGTAAAACTATCGTTTGACGGTGGCTTTGAATGCCACGTCGTATTAATCAACCGATTTTTTTTTCTAGACCGTCAGGAACACCCATGGGCACTAACATAAATTTACTATTTTTAGTAACGATTTTCAAAAAAGAAATATGACGCAATGAAGGGAAGAACAAAAGCCTTTTTTTTTTGGCGTGTGGAAAATCATCAAATAACCCCTCCCGCTCTTTGGCAGAGCAAAAGGGAGTGTCAGACTTCTACTGACAAAAAACCACCAATGTTCCTTCTTAGCCCTCTATGTCGAGGCCGCGATAACTAGTGTACAACCCGCGGCCCCGACAGGCGTCGGCCCTTTCGGGCCCCTCCCTTGTTGCTGACATCTCTTTGAGGCGCGCAAGGAACCTGAACGCGCCGTCGGCACGGCCTGTTTTCGTCGTAGGACGGACGGACGGCGAGTTAGCCCATCACTCACCGTCCCCAGGCCCGCGTCTACGGTGGCCGGAGGTCATCACGTGGCCCCCGACGCCCGGAGCGCCTCCCGCGGCGGCTGGGACGAGAGGTTCTCTCCCTCTCGCGTTCCGCCACCTCCTTCGCTAGCATCACTGCTTCGCAGAAGGAGGTGACGGCGTCCCATTCCTCTTCGCCCCGGACCATGGCTTGCACCAGGGACGGGCGCGAGAGGTGGCCGCCGCCGATCGCCGCTACGAGAACACGGCGGGGCTCCGCCCAAGCTGGGCACACCTCCACTGTGTGCTCCACCGTGTCCTCCGGCCGATCCTCACAATGGTGGCATCCGGGCGTTTCCTCCCGCCTGATTCGGTGCAGGTACCTCCCGAAACAACCGTGTCCGGTGAGGACCTGCGTCAGACGGAAGGTGAGGCCGCCGTGGCGCCTCTCTAGCCACTCCTTAAAGAGGGGACTTACCGCCGCTATCGTGGCGTGCCCTGCACGGGGTTGCGACAGTCGCTGTCTCCATGTCGCCATGAGATCACACCGGAGGTCTGTCCGTTGCGCAGAAATTTGCCGCGGCGACGGAGTGACCCCCCGGCGCAGCGCCTCCGCGCGCCATTCATGCAGGCGCGCGAGGACTATCGCCTCCAGATCCCACAGCGGCAATCCGGCAAGGAGGTTCGCCGCTTCGCGTGAGATCGTGCGGTACCCCCGTACCATCCTCACGGCCATGACCTTCTGGGGCACGTTCAGGTAGTGGGCGGCCCGCTTCCTCAAAGCAGGCGCCCACACCGGGGAAGAACAAAAGCCTTTTGGCTTCGTTAAGGCTATTTTTATACCCTTTATGGATAGACATAGAGTATACTAGAATCTCAGAAGATAGACATGGATATGGCAGCCTATGTATATAAATTCCGCAAACTTTAAACTGCGCATAGGTATGTCGCAAATTGAGTATCGCGTTCTCGTTACTTCAACCCACTCTATCGTAATAACTAGATGACGTCCCGAGTTTTACGTTTCAAGTACTTATAATACCTATATATTATGTTGTTATGTGGGGTAAAGTTACGAGAAGTAGTAGATTTTATAAAACATCATCTGCCTAGTCTTTTCCCAATAGGGATGTTTACTGACATAAAAAAATGTGATTCTAATTAGCCCGTCTCGCGTCTGTTAGATTATCGAAAAATATTGGACACCTATTTTTTGTTTTATCAAATCAATAAAAATTGACGAATATAAAACGCGTCAAAGATTTTAGAGGTTCGTGACGTCACTGACCGCTTAAAAATGTCATACTAATGTCTTAGAGTATGACCTCAAATGAGTCTTCATTTTTTGTTTACGTGAAAAAAGAAAAAATACGTGTCCAATATTTTTTGGTTATCTATACGACGGATTAATATGTTTTGGTTGGCTTCCAGTTTATCACCAGTATTTATTCATAGAGCGAATGTCTATCGGAACTCCATAATCTATTTAGTACTGGATAGTACGCAACCTCTTGATAAGACTAGTTGTCAGACATTTGGGCTACTGGACTGCCTTTAAGATCTACAAATGTCAACCTGTACAAAGGCTTAACGTGCTTACCGATGCACGGACAAAACTTGATATGTAATGGGTAGGATAAACTTGTTTAGCCAAAAAATTGGGTTTGGTTGGTAAAACATACAACAGCCCAACAACAACAGTCTGGCATTAGCCCACAGATACCACAACCGCCTGAGCAACCGTCAAGTATCATGCATTTCCTATCTTAGAGTGCGTAGATGACAATATTTAAATTGAGTCCGTCCAAAATTTTGCGACGAGTTTGGCATTTTCAGTTCAGACCTGTGATGTGCAGGTAACGGGACAGGCAGGACACGATTATCAGGTGTCTCATAGTTTGTGGGGCAACACCACATTTACACTCCAGGGCAGAGTCATCCATGAAACCCAACGTGAACTGGTTTTCCTTGCTTCGACCAACCTGTGTCCAGAGTCTATTTAAGAACTTCCAGATCAGCCATAGCAACTCGTCGGCAAGTGGCACAAATTGGATGGGTAGACAAACACTTTCGAACCACAGCTTTCTTTTTTTAGAGCGATACATAACGTTACACTCCATTCCTATACTGTTCGGTGAACCAATCCATATATGGATTGGTCTGAATTAACTGTTATATATTAATTTTACATACCTACTCGCTAATGAATAGTGACATAGATGTGGTACGTCATCCCAATTATTAACTAATTAATACATCAACGTGATGAAGATTATTGGAGATAAGCTAATTGTATGTAAATACAAGATGGGCGATTATTTCACGCCATTGATCTCTGAAGGAGTTACACAGTTATTCAGTCAAGCTAAACTAAAAGCAAAAATGTCATGAATATTTATCGATTATAAAGTATAAAATGCCTCTCAAACATGAATTGCTATTTTCTGTTATGCTTATGTTTATGACATATTATTATTACAAATAAACTTTTTATTCAACAAAAATCACGCTCATCTTGTCTAGACACATAAACTTGTAAAATGTAATTACAATTTATCACCGTCAACATAAAACTTGACACAAAGTTTACGCGAACCGGGACTTCGTTCAGACACTCGCCAGTAACAAACCAATTACCGAAAAAAAATTACGCACCACCCTATAAAATATTTTGTCCTCGCGTATTTCCGAACGGACTACAAAGGGCGTGATCTTGGGGACTTGTAATTTGGCCTCAGGCCTAACAATTAGAAGCGTCGGATTTTACTTTGTTAATCAACACCTACTGGGTACCGATGGATGGATCCACAGACATCTTGAAACCCTCGGGAAATAATTATTATAATCGTTGAATGTATCTCAAAATAATTGGTTCTTTCGGTGAAACTTTTGACATGGATTCTGCCCACTACACCGTCCCATACTAGGGCACATAGAACAGCCATAGAATTGTAAGGTAATGGACAAACTCTGTTAGCTTATCTTTGTAAAAATTCGACAGATTAAAAAAGCATAATTATCAATAGTTGTTCTCATTGTTTTTCCTAAAAGACGCCTCCGACCTTGATATACAATTTTATACTCGAGCTGTCTTTAAAAAGTTAAGCAACTGGATTTTGGTTCGGAACGCCTTAAAAATAAAACAAACTTATATACATATATTACAAGCTGTGTCTTGCATGTGTTGCATTGCACCTTTTTCTACCTACCTTATTTCCGAGTGGGGTAAGGAGGGTTAAAGTACTTTACGACCTATTCTCATACCTACTGAATTTACACACAAAATTGTATATAAATCGGTCATGGCTTTCCGAGGAGTATGGCAACTAACACTGTGACATGAGAATTTTATAGATAAGTAGATAAGAGTGAAACTGTTTCGCTATTTAAGTAAGTTCCTTATTCAAACTAAGTATCGCTGTAAAAAGCTAAACAAAGTATAGAAATCGACTTTCTATTTCTTGCTTCCCTGCAAGAGCGAACTCTTGTTTCCTATTGTATTTAACTCGACCATTGTTCTCTTAGTAGCTGTAATCTGACCTAAGTTTCCTCTAAGTAGCAACAACTGTATAGAATTTTTATTCAGAACTTCTTTTACAACGTATAGTAAGGTAATACTTTAACAGTTCACTATTATGTTTTACAAGATAGTTTTCAATGTTTGGTTACTGAGTATCGAACAACTACTCTTCATTTTCCCTAGTCTGGCAAACATGTAGACACAGGTTACAAATTAATACTCTGTCGCAGTTTTGAGCTTAAAATTATAATTATAAGGAAATAGCCAAAATTTTAGCCAGAGTTGACTTTCACCAAGGACACTTTTTCACGTTTTCTATAATAAGTGGTTAGTGCCTAATCCAGAGTAAGAAATTTTATGCCGCCCTTGGGCCTCTGACTTGATTTTACATGCTGTCGAATATCTCATATCTCTCAGAAACTGAACGTGACATCTAAACTGCGTATAAAAGCTGTAGCCATTATGAGATTTCACTGGGGCCCTAACAGATTTGAGAGGCCCCGTCGGCTGCGGGTTGTTGTAAGAGACCGCGGCCTCGACATAAAGGGCTAAGAAGGAATATGGGTGGATTTTAATCAGTACAAGTGACTGACAGTCCGATCTTTCGATCTGCATGCCCAAGAGCGGGATGGGTTATTTAATGATTTCATACCCCCAAAAAAAAAGGGTTAACGAAACCATATAACACCTCATAGTGTCATCCTGGTTTTCAAAGGCCACATTGCAAACCATCTCTAGTCAATCATATAAATTAACAATACCTACAAACAAAGAAATTCAAACGACTTGGAGAGCAGATATTGGGAATATTGTCATACAAAAATTTCATCCCGAACAATTTCAATTTTTGACACACAAATGCTACACACATACATACATATTTAAAAACAGAAACATAAATCTCAAAAAATAATCAATCATTTATTTATTTATTCAATTTGTTACTGACATAGCTTATAAGTAGTATGTATTACTAAATTTATTATATCTATGATTACTAAGATCATATGGATCAAGGTCTGAAATAAAGTTATTTTACAAAACAAAGAGCAGTCTTGAGACAATCGCTAAATACCTTTTCTCAATTGTTACAGATGCTGATACAGACAATACAGAAGGACAAATTGGTGATATATATTAAGCAAAATGTAAGTACCAACACATTAAACTGTTCAGCCACAATAATGCTTGTTTTCAGTGAAACCACGGCCAGTAATTACGCAAATTAATATGTGCTTCCAATTACCAATGATTAAATTTTGCAGTACGGGTTATCGAGTGGTTTTCCTGTTTATAGTTAAATGGTTAATGAAAAATATTTACAAATTGGTACTGTTATTGTTATTTTAGGATGTATGTTCGAAGTAAGACTTGTAGTAAGTAAGAAGGTTTTACCTATTGTAGCATTTATTATGAATTTAGTTCGATATACTATAGTATGTACATATACAGGGCAAACCTTACCCTTCACGCAGAAGTCATCATCATTCTGTTCATCAAACTAAGTACCTACCCCTACGCAAAATTTTTGCTGGGAAACGACATTTTTTTTTGAGGTAAAAAATCACATTTTACGGTAAAACTCAATGTAGCACTCTTAAAACATTGTGCAAGTGGATACTTTGGATAGTAAACGGGTCATGGAGCTTATTTAAGTGAAGTTATAACCTGAAAATATAGTATTTACAAAATACAGCTGCGAAAAATTTGGATGTTTGACCCCCAATATCTCCGTAACTAGGGGATTCCCAGGTATGGTCTAGAACAAAAAAAAATATCGCAGTGGTGGGGAGAACAAGTGCCTTTCGGTTGCGTTAAGGATACTTTTAAACCCTTTATATCTTATCAGATATAAACTGAACCTACCCTCATACGATCTTAGTTCATCGTTAATGATGTTGGCGCTTCAGCCGTCAGCCGATACGGTTTGCGTCACACGAGAGACACGTGAGCGCACCTTTGATTTCCTTCCCGTGAGTATTGTGGCTTTGAAAATCGCGTCTCTGGTGACTTGTTTCAAGAACTTAATCTGCTTGACTGCCTCGTTGGTGTAATGGTCGTCAAGCGCGACTCCTGAGGTCACTGACTCCTTCTCAGTCACGGAGACTGGATTTGTGCCCAGTGGATGGCAATAGGCTCGCCTCCTCATACATAGTGGTAGACAAAGGCGGTATACTATTAGTTGCACCCCTGCCAAGCTCTTTGGAGAATAATGCGTTTGCGCTGCGGTCGGTGTAAGACGCGTGTCGCTCGAATGTGTGACTCGTCGTTAAGAGGATAGTTTAACCGCAACGCAAATTGCGCTCTGTGGTCTTTCAAAGTTGGTCCACAACTCGTTGTTGCCGTTTTGGCAAGTGCCGCGGTTTTAAGAGACCGCAGTGTTGTCTGCTTGTTGTTGTCTTTTTCGTGTCAGAGCGTCTATATAAGTCCTTCAAAACTTATGTTTCTTTTAAATAGGATTATGTGGGGGTAAGGTTTTTAGCCATATGGTTTACTCAGGAAAAAACCAATATCTTTTTTACGATAATCTCCTTTTTTTTTAAAGGAATGGAGTCGAACTTTGTATACAAACAAATAGTTCGAATAACTGAATGCATGCTTACCTAGATATAAAGGGTGTAAAAGTACCCTTAACGCAAACGAAGAGCACTTGTTTTCCCCACCACTGCACTGATTTTTTGTTCTAGACCATACCTGGGAACCCCCTAGTTACGGAGATATTGGGGGTCAAAGTTCCAAATTTTGCACAGCTGTTTTTGTAAATACTAGTTTTTCAGGTAATAACTTTACTTAAATTACCTCTATCACCCTTTTACTATTCAAATCATCCACTAGCACAATGTTTTAAGAATGCTACATTGAGTTTTACAGTAAAATGTGATTTTTGACCCCATAAAAAAGTCGTTTCCCAGCAAAAAATTTACGTAGGGGTACTTAGTTTGATGTACAGAATGCTTGGTTGACGCATGTGTGAAGGGTAAATTTACACTCTGTATAATATAAATACAGAAAAGCCTATCGTAATTCGTTAGGCTTTTCTGTATTTTTAAGTAAGGAAGTGTTTGTTTCTACTTTCAGAGCACAACAATACTTTGCAGAATGTATCTAGTAAATTGGTACACAATATCAAAACAAAGGAAATAAAAAGCATTTTTGTATATTTACACTCACAGCCTTTATTCACAAAACACCTTATAATTATAAAACCTCTCTATAATTTTCAGTGAATCAAGAGAATGTACAATTATTTTGTGAAATAACGGTCTATAAATAGCATTCCACTTAGCAATGCCTTTTACTTAGCAACATTAACTTACTTAAGCAAAAACTCCCTTCCTACGAAGTATCTTCATTGTTAATCCCACACAGGAGTCATTAGGAAGAATAAATTAACATAAAATTCAATTAACTTACTACTTAGTGCAAAATCGTTTAAGAAACTCGGTCGCATCCACGACGCTTCGTACTTAAGCACAAACAAAACTACGTTAGTACTAATAGGTAATCGAAAAAGCACTATTTGAGTCAGTGATTAAAAGGTTTGTTACATCTGATTTTAGAGCTAAACTACTTTGAATAAGTTGGAAAAAGCATTTTATAACCTTTTATGCCGTTATGCGCAATAGATGTGCATCTATGTTACGGCGATTTAGGGGCAGCCCTAACAATATTCTAGCTACACTGGTGGACAAAATTGATGGGCCATAGGCATTGGGCGGGTAGACATGTGCGCGCAGATGTCCATGTCGCTAATTTAAATATTTTGTAAGTTTAGTTTATACTAACACTCCCATTAACCACTCACTCCCACACCCACCTCTCACTCCCATTGACTACTCTTCCATTTTACAAAACTTAAAAAAATGTAAAACATAAAATAAATCGTGTCAACTCGTCCCCTAAAACTTAATATAGAGAAAGCAACCTGTTAAACACAATTCGCCACATAGCCAACACATAATTTATTGTAGCTAACACATAAAACTATTACCCTTTATCTAAATAAAAACAATAAAAACCAACCTTATCCCCCCAACATTGGTTTTACTTTTCAGTCGTCAGTTTCAGCCGTTTAGCCACATACTCACGAGAAAAACACGTTATCTTATCGCAACGATGTCCTGAAACCAATAAACAGGGTAATAAACAATAAAAGCTTAGTCCTTAACCTATAAAAATGTTGATTTCAACTTTAATGGTCTTAACGACATGATATGTCGTTGTTTCTCTTTGTTTTTACTCTTTCAACTGTCTTTTACGAGACAGATCAACGGTAGTAGTCTTGGTGCCAGTAGCTGTTATGTTCAGTCAGAATTACCATGGCATCAGGCATATAGGTATTTGTTGAGATTATTTTCTGATTCTATGACAGCATATTTTCGTTTCTCTCAATTGTCAATATGTACTAACTTAAAAAAATACGTCAATATTGTATTAAGTTTTTATGGTTTACTAGCTGTTGCCAACGGCTTCACCCGCTACAACCCACGGGAATATAAAATCGGGATAAAAACTATCCTATTTGTTAATCCAGGTTATAAACTATCTGTGTACCAAATTTCATCCAAATCCCTGCAGTAGTTTTTGCGTGAAGAAGTGACAAACATACACACTCACAAACTTTCGCCTTTATAATATTAGTGTGATATTGGATTATGATTAAACTTACACTGTCACGGAATATCTTACGTGGTTTTCAAATATTGTGAGCTCCCGATAATTTCGAAGTCCTCCAGTTATTTCGCTTGCAAGGGTGTCAAAATATCGAGAGCTCACAATAATCAAAGTCACAGAGTAAGTTTAGTCATAAACAGTGAAAACTTGAAACAGTCTTTACCCAAAATTTAAGAGAGTTCGTTTTGTAAAGAGAGTTGGCACGAAGGAATGATTATGAAAAATTCATGTCAGTCCAAAAATAAGGAAAGAATGTTTGTAGGAAATCGCTTTCGATGAAAAATCTGGAGCTCGCCGCGAATTAGACAATTTATACTCATAAAACTATTTACGCACAGTCAGGTCAAATGTCAAGGTTCTTCGCCTGTCTTACAAAATGTTCCTGTCAAAGTAAGGTGTTTTATATTGAAATTAATGATGCCGGGTGGGCACTGGTGTGGGTACTTGGCCCGAACCCTTTTCGTTTCTAGACGATTTTTACGACTCACGTAAAATGTGTTTTCTTTTATGTATACTTTGCCTAATAGTGGGACCATTGCTAGCACCAGCCAGCAATACATTAAGAAGCAATAAAAAATCTCATTAAAATCTTAAAAAAAATCAATTCCTCTCAACTACTCATAATTGCACAATAAATCATAATCAATCTATAATAATTCATTTAGATACTATAAAATTTATTTAAATAAACTATTATAGATCGGTTATGATTTATTGTTACCAGAGCCCCGAGTCTGCTATTCAATAGTGTCAGAATGATCTATCACTGATCTCCTAATTGTTGATTTTGACAAGTTTGGTGTTGACAAAATCAACAATTAGGAGATCAGTGATTGATCATTCTGACATTATTGAATAGCAGACTCGGGCCCCAGACCAGTGACTTACTGTTACCAGACTTACCTTCGACTAAAAAAAACAAAATTCAACGTTTTATCTAAGGCCCTTAGCACACGGTCAATGTTTGCGAAGTTTATTGTAGAATCAAACGCGGGTAAAATACGACAAAAACGCGCCTGTGAAGCGCGTTTGAAACTCGTTTGAAGCGCGAGTCGGTTTGGGATCGCTGTATCTGCGCGTGTACGCGCCGATGACTCGTACTTCACGATCGCCCAGTGTGCGTAGGTTACAAGGTTGCGCTCAAATCTCGTTTGCACACATGCGCGTCATCAGCGCGTCTGCACTGGACTGGAGTGTAAATGTGGTGCTGTCCCTTAAACAATGGAGTACTTAATATCGTGCACTGCCTGTCCTGCTGGTTATTCACCACAGGAACTGATGGACGCTACCGAAAGCGCCATACTAGTAGTCCAATTCCGGGACCACACAATTTAGATTGCCATCGACACGCTAAGAAGGAGAAGCGCGTCGTCGGCATCGTAGAAGAACCGCCGTTTGCTAGGGGCCTAAGAATGACGGTATGTAATTATTAGCGTCATGAGTAAACATACATACATATTATTTGCGATTTTTCTGTGGGGGTGTGTGGTAGGCAGAAACCACAGAACTTATAAGCAGCTACTTGTAAAATTCTGAGGTTTCTGCCTACCCGCTGCGTCATCCTGTAACATTTTCCGTTATATGAATCTATGGCCTATTAGTTATAAACCAATAACTTATTGCTCTAAAAACGGTGTAGGAAAACATCGTGAGGAAACCGGCATGACTACCAAACCGCTCTGGGCCCGCGTGGTGGATTATAGTCCATCCCTCTCCTAGAGAGGAGGCCTGAGTCCCTGCAGTGGGAACATAAGGCTGATGATGAACTTATTGAATCCTGCCAAAAATACGCATACGTAGGCAAAAATGCTACCAACTTTATAATATATGACCACAAATGTATCGAATCAAACGTGCTCCTACAATACTCGTATTAATACTACTACGATGCAAAATAAAATTGCGATGACACTTTTGCAAAAATTGCAAACTTCCTCCGTACAGACTATCACTCCTTATTCAACCCCTATCAAGGTTAAATATGACATGGACAGCTTATAGACCCCGATATTGACAGCTTTCGGACATGCTGTTATGACTCTGGAACTGGTAGATACTTCAATAAATTATCAGGCAAACTACGAGGTAAGGAGCCGCGATCCCGTTTATAATTCCTCAAGCCTATTTCCCAGTTCTGCTAAGGTCGACTTCCAGCCTAACCGGCAGCCGAATATTAGCATTTGACATGGAGCGACTGCCTATCTGACCTCCACAAGTTACCGGGTACTGGGTACTACGATATCCCTTGATAAGACTCGTGGTCACGCAAAATGTAAAGGTCAACCAATCGTCGAGAAATTACTTAAAAAAAGGAGATGCGCACTTTGGTCCCATGCCCGGGTTCGACCTCAAACTCCTCAAACCTAAATTACAAATAAAAAAATGTATTAAGTAATGCAAAGTACTAAATAAACCCGACGGACCATTATCTGACCTCTTTAAAAACCCAAGAACCTTTACAAACTTTACTACGTTTTGCTTTCATTTATCATTCATTAGACCTCGTTATCTCTGAGTTTTCTTATTCAAATTAGATGTTTCAATCTTTTTGGCCATTGATTTTTTTGGTACAGGAACCTTTTTGTGTAAACTTGGTGACCTTGCTAAAGATACAAGTTAACGAAAAGATTTACATAGGACAATGTTTGTTTGGTTAAATGCGCAATGACGGCTAACAATAGTTGTTTTGTTATTTTGTTTTCATTTTATAAAGTACCTACTAAGTAACGAAGCCATCATAAACCACAAATTTATTATTACCCACCAATCATGATTTAAAACGAAATGTAAACCTATCCGATATCATAGGAATTATTTTAATGGAAATGTCGGGCACCATGTGTTTTCCACGCAAAAGTTAAATCAAAACCAGCATTTCATAGCTTCGTGGAACAGCTATTGAAATTCAACACATCAAATCAATGCTATTGTATCTAGCGATATGAACATCCAAATATTGAATATCGCAACATTGAAAGCGGTGAACATTGATGATAATTATTCTGGCTCGCTTTGAAATCACGGTAGATAAATGCAATGTCCGAACTGCCCGTGAAATGCGTTGACGGGGCATATCATGCTTCACGGTCTGTTAATTCTCAAAGCGAAATATCATGTTGTAATTGAATGAATGTGTTAATGAATGGACCAGCAATCGAAATATGAAATAACTGCTAAGTCTTGATGTAAGGGGCGGTGCTTATTAGTTGATAATTAACTGCCGTACTCAGAGATATTTAATGATTATTTAAGCCGTCACTTAGTAAGTGTTTGACATATTTTTGTATGAGAAAACTGTCAAAACCATTACTAAGTGATGGCCTAAGGAATCATTAAAGCTCTCTGAGTGCGGCAGTAAGTGTGATTTTAAATAAATGACCACTAACTTTTGATATGGGCAGCACGTGCCTCATAATTGCCTCACTGGTCAGTTTTAAGCTTAGCGAGGTCTGCCTTTGGACGGGTGACTATCCTTATATATCGAGATCTCCTCAAGGTTTGAAAAGGACTGTCAGCCATATACCCCGGCTGTCAATTGGAGCCCGAAAGCCACTAAACCAGTATTACCACGGAGTAACGCGTTACTCAGTGACTGAGTGGTGGCAAAAGCATGTAAAATACGACTATTCAGCTTCATCTGCTTAGACTAGAAGATAATCCCACCATAATTATTAAGACAAAATAGAAAAGCTGTGCTCGATATTATGTATGTTTAAAGAACCATAAAAGGTCAGAGATTCTACGGAATCTGTATCAGATGCTCTAGGGTCATCTTACAGTTAGTTTACTGAATCCTATGTAAGCATCGAACGCTTACCACATAGCGCACGTACTAAGTTTGTAAACTCGTGTGAACGTCTTACAAACTACCACTGTATCTTGTGCACGATCACGAAGTTTGTTAAAATGTGTCAGATGACTGCGTTATAAGATGTGGAATGGGTCAAATAGCTTATCATGTAAATCGAGAAATTGAAGGAATTGTAAAGTTATTTATATCTTCTGAAGGTAGGTTTTTACTTCAGGTTCACAAATGGTTTTCACACAATACATTAATTAGTTTCTTAACTTATAAAAGACGCTCAGATCAATCTTCAGGTTAAGCCATGCTTGCCTAGGTTGGCCTGTAGATGGGTGACCACTCATCACATACAGATTTTCCTCCATGCTTAGGAGAGCACGCTAAGCCGTTGGTCCCGGCTGTCAATTATAGATCTTTGACAGTCGTAACAGGTAGTCAGTGGTTCAAAAATCTGTCAACCAGTGCTACCATGGGGTATCATTTTACCCAATACCAGAACTAACTGGATTAAGGAGGTCAGATAGGCAGTAGCTCCGTGTAAAAAAGTATTGCAACTGGTTCGACTGGACCCCAACATAGTTGGGAAAAGGCTTAGCAAATGATGATTGCGTATCTTTTTTTTTAGGAATGGGAAATCGTCAAATCACTCCTTTTGCTGTGGGCGGCGTAGAAGGGAGTGTTAAACTCTTACTGACTAAACCCCATCTGTGAACCTCTTAATAGCCTTTGTATTCGCGGTGACTCTTTAGAACAAATTCTGTAACCCTGGCAGACTCTGGCCCTAACAAGCCCTACTAATCATTGCATACCTACATTCATAATACACGTTATACATTTATTTTAACCTGCATATACCCGTTTATGATCATCGAGTCATAAAAGGAAATCGTCCCGCTGGTTTAGAGCCCATTTTATTAGCGGACGAACGGAAAACTAGTTCCAGATACATTTAGATGTAAAGTTCGTGACACGTATTCGTATTGTTTTGTTTCGGTGGGACAGGTAATTACGAGTTCACAATAAAAACATGATTGGTCAGCGATTTTTAGGGCTCACAAGGTTAAGGACTTACAAGTTTAATGTCAGTTATTGTTAGTAACTATAGCGTACCCACAGGGTGTAAATTTACCCTTCACACATACGTCAACCAAGCATTCTGTATATCAAACTAAGTCCCCTACGTAAAAACTTTTGCTGGGAAACGACTTTTTTTTGGGGTCAAAAATCACATTTTACGGTAAAACTCAATGTAGCACTATTTAAACATTGTGCTAGTGGGTGCTTTGAATAGTAAACGGGTCATGGAGGAAATTTAAGTAACGTTTTAACCTGAAAAACTAGTATTTACAAAAACAGCTGTGCAAAATTTGGAACTTTGACCCCCAATATCTCCGTAACAAGATCGCAGTGGTGGGGAGAACAAGTGCCGTTAAGGGTACTTTTACACACTTTACTGACACTTCACTGACTGCCGCTGTGGTCTAACAGTCGCAAGCACGGCTGCTGTTCAAGTCAAGTTCACGTTAACATTTTGGAAACTCAAACCCAGGACGGGCAGGAGGACAGTAGTGAGTAGCATTCACAGAGCCCCCCCTCCCCCCCTCCCCCCCATTTGTGTTCGCTTAATGGCAATAGATTAGTTCGCCCTTTTACATGAGACTTAATATGATTGGCGAAATACGAGTATAGGTACTATTAGGCACCCCCATGCCTAATCCTTCGGAGAAATAAAGGCACAGATTATCTGCAGAACCATCTAATAAGAACATGAATGCTGAAAACTTTTTATAATCTAACTAATAACTACCCACGCGGTGTTGTTTCAGCCAATCCATTTTATGTTAGTGTACTCAAATGGAAAAGTGTTTCAACTTTCTTACAGATACTCAATCTTCATTTTACTTTACTAACTGATTGTTACATCTAGTACTACAGTTGAAGTCTAATTCAGCATTTTAGAATATCTTTAGTAGTTTCTCGTTACATTTTACAAGAAAACTCCAAAGAAATTATGTTGATGTATGAGATAGGGCGTCATTACTCACCGTGCTGTAACTGATGCAGACTGGGCTCTGGGAAGTCAGAGTAATCACATTAGTCTTGTCTAATCATGATTAACGTCCTCTGAGTGAACACGGCTCTTGGTTCTTATCATATTGGAATATGTAGACGGATCATAGAATAGAACACTTAAGTAGATTATGAAGATAACGGGTCCAAACAAAACAATACGAATTATCATTAACTGGCTATGCCTGCGGTTTCACTCACGTGACTACATATTTTTTTAGCATTATCAAGGAAAAAACCTGAGAAAATGTAAAATCAAAATATACTCTACAAAATAATATACTGAAAACCTATTAACATATTTGTTTTAAGTAAAAAAGAAACTCGTAGTCAATTTCTGAAAGAAATCAATTTAGATTACACTACCCACGTCATGCTAAAAAAATACGAACTTTTATTGATGATACGAATTTAATTGACTAGCTTTTGAATTAAACTACGGCAACGTATAACTATTAGCCTACTCATGTGCTAACCGAAGCCTACCCGATTTCTAAATCGTCCAATTGTATTCCATTCAGCGGCGTGAAAGTTAACAGGTAAACAAAGGGAGTTAATTTCACATTAATAATGACACACCTGAACACTGGGTCGAATTGTTGAACTAGTGAACTCAAAAAGAATAGATAAAGCATATTAAACAACTGGCCAAGTGCAAGTCCGACTTGAACATGAAGGACTCCGTACCAGGGCCGCGGGTTGTACACTAGTTATCGCGGCCTCGATATAGAGGGCGAAGAAGGAACATGGGTGGTTTTTAGTCAGTGAAAGTCTGACACTCCCTTTCGCTCTGCCCAAGAGCGGAAGGGGTTATTCGATGATTTTACACACGCTAAAAAAAAAAGGGCTCCGTACCACTGTAGTTGATTTTGAGAGATTTTCGTGTTATTTTTAGCATCATAGACCTCTTATAAGTATACCTGTAATCTATAAGTGTTGAACTAATTACTGTAATTTTTTCAATATTTTAGGCTCAGTAGTGTCGGAGATAAGGGGGGGGGGGGGGTAATGGTCGGACAGGCAGACACACGATTGATCCTATAAGGGTTCCTCTCGGGTCTTTTTCCTTTCGAGGAGCGGAACCCTAAAAAGACAATACACAACTTCAAGTCACAATAATAATAATGTTGATAAACTAAGCCACTAAGCCTTATTAGTAACCATAGCTTTATCACAAGAGACCATCAAACGCCCGCACAAATTACGCTCTTAAGTCACTTTTCAATAAAATAACGATATTTTCTCTTCCAACGTTATTAGACAGCCATCAATTCCAATTTCCATAATAATTATTCTCGCTCAATTTTCCTGTTCCCTAGCTTCATTAGTGAGATTGTTCGTATGACCGCAAAACTGATAACTAGTTTCAAAGCCATCTGAACTGCATCTTAGGGCTACAAATCTAGGATTTACTCAATACTCTGACCTAACCAAATCCTAGAACCCAAAATGTTACCGGGAATTTCCGGCAGATATCAAGTTCTAACAAGGGCTAATCTGGTAAGGCAACTCGATATTCCAAAGCTGGCTATCAAACAAATATAGTTAGTTATTGTAATGAAACCATAATATCGGAACTGTGAGAAGTTTCATTAGATTAATTAAAAGTTATTAGAATCTCTGATTAGTGAAGTTATGGAGTTAATTAACTATGAAGTGTTTGAATAATTCCAGGCGGTATGTCCATAATTATCGACACTAGGGTTACTATTTACGGTTACTAGGGTTTACCGTTAGTTCTTATATGTTTCCTATGGCAAGGGAAGAGGTATACTCTTGTGAATCTTTGATTACAAAACTACGTCGTTGCTACCTGTCCTGGGTACGATTCACGGGTCAGAAAAAGTGTTATTGGGGTTTTCCACAAGGGATTTATAAGAAATCGAAGGATGAGGCTGGCTGATGGCTGGAGCTTGCTCCGTATTTCGAGGGAATCACACTAATATTATAAAGTCTTTCGACTTTATAATATTAGTGAAGTTTGTGAGTGTGTGAGCGTGTATGTGTGTTACTTCTTCGCACAAAAATTACTGAGCGGGTTTGAATAAAATTTGGTAAACAGATAGTTTATAATCGAGGATAGTTTTTATCCCGATTTTATCTTCCCGTGGGATAATTTTTGAGTTGTAGCGGGTGAAGCCGCTGGTAACAGCTAGTTGAACATAAATGGCGAAATATGGATATACTATAAGATACCACCTTCCCCCTTTCACCTTCCACCTTTGCTTTACCCCTCAGGGATTACAGGCGTGGGCCGCGGGTTGTACACTAGTTATCGCGGCCTCGACATAGAGGCCTAAGAAGGAACATGGGTGGTTTTTAGTCAGTAGAAGTCTGACACTCCCTTTCGCTCTGCCCAAGAGCGGGAGGGTTTATAACCGACAAAAAAAAAAAAAAAGGGTTACAGGCGTGATGTTATGTAATGAAATCATGTCAGTACCCAACTGAATAAATCTTTACCATGAGCAACAATTAAGTGTATCAAGATTATTTATTTGCATAAAAAATTGTACTTTGCTAAATGTACAAGCAACCCCATTAGGCGAGTATAAAAATAAACTGCAAGGGCGAACAGGTAAAAAAGGCACTGCCATTATATTCCCATCACTTTCGTTACGTATTAGCCAAAATTATTCTCATAACAATAATACAATGACTGGCATTTCTTCACTTCTTTTCAGCATTTGTGCTTACGTCAGCAAAGAATTATATGTAAAGGTTTTTGGAATAACATAGAAATATAAGCTTTATATGTATACAGTTCGGTGCCACAACATGCTACTTATTTTAAGAGTACTCTTAAAACATAACATAACGTCACGCCAGTAATCCCGGAAGGGTTCGGCAGAGGTGTACCTAATAGTATATACATATACCCCCTTTTCGCCAGTTCTGTTATGAGGCCCTGTGTTCGATTTCCGGGTCGGGCAGTGTTTTTGGGTTTTTCTATTGGGTATTTCTCAATAGTACTGTAGGTCTTTAATTAGCAAAATGTTTTCCTGATACGATGTATAGATTCTAAGATCTTCGAGCCTGTTACATTTAACGCTAAAAATATCAAATAAGTCCTTATTAAAATCTTAAATTCAATCACTAACAAGCCGTTGGGTTTTAAACAGTTGAACCTTTGCACATAAACTCCTGGATTTAGTAGCATGAAATTTTGCACATAAGCATATCTTAAATGACAAGAAAAGCACTCATGACAGATTTTAGAAATCTCCCATAATTAAAGTTTGTAAAAAAATATAATATCATTGGTAATTCCTGAAATCGGGCTTGCAATCTTTGTAAATAGCTAGCCCAGTAAAGTCGTATTTAGCCGACCTACATAAATAAATCACTACCGACTGTATGTCATCCATAGAACGAACGACAAATACAGGATTACCGGTAACTCGACGTATTCCTTGCAGGACGTCATAGTAGACCTAAACTGCAATAAATTAACCACTAAATGTTTCCCCGAAATTCAGAAGTTTTTGAGATATTTAGATTTTTCTTAAAAGAAATCTCAGATTTACCACTGTACCTGTACTGAATCAAAAACGATTTTAGTAATGTAGGCCAGACTTTGTATTTCGTTTTATATCTATTTAGAAGGCTACTAATAACACAAGGATATATTCTAGTAATTTGTACATCTGGCGTAGTATTGTTTTTGCACCATACAATTTAAGCAAAGGTCTGCTACGCTATGAATTATGATAATAACATAAAATTTTATTCATTACTTCTTGATTGGCGCAAAAAAATACTACGCCAGATGTACAAATTACTAGAATATATCCTTGTGTTATTAGTAGCCTTCTAAAAAGATATTAAACGTAATACAAAGTCTGGCCTACATTACTAAAATTTTCGTTTTTGATTAAGTACAGGTACAGTGGTAAATTTGAGATTTCTTTTAAGAAAAATCTAAATATCTCAAAAACTACTGAATTTCGGGGCAACTTTTAGTGGCTTAACTTATTGCATTTTAACACTTCTATGACGTCCTGCAAGGAATACGCCGAGTTACCAGTAACCCTGTATATTAACTTAAGAAGGAAGCGCCACGGTTATCCGCAACACTAATATTAGTTACAGAAGCGAATCATAATTATGTTAATAAACATACAAGTACGGAAAAAGTCATGCTGCGCCAACCCCAAATAAATTTTGATAAGGATAATGATGATACAACCTGACACTGACCTGCTTTGCAAGCAAAGATTTAGTTACGGTTTACCTTATCGAATCTTTCTTGAAATGTTTTTGTTAAGGTGATCTTAGAATTTATTGACAGTTTGTGAAATATTTCTTTAAACCGAATCACACTTCACACTATAACACTTTATTATTATATTTAACACACTATATAATTTCACACTAATAAGTATTATAAAGGCGAAAGTTTGTGAGTGTGCATGTTTGTTACTTCTTCACGCAAAAACTACGGCACGGATTTGGATGAAATTTGGTACACAGATAGTTTATAACCTGGATTAACAAATAGGACAGTTTATATGCCGATTTTATCTTCCCGTGGGATAATTTTCGAGTTGTAGCGGTTGAAGCCGCTAGCAACAGCTAGTTGTATAATAATAGTCATTCTCATTTAATTCGGGCGTAATGATCTTAAAATACTAGTGTTAGTAGACATAATACACAATTTATACAGTATGTAATTTCATCCAATGACGCAGCATTGGAGACTCTCATCTCAAGATAGGTACTTATATAGGACTTTGGCATCTGTATAGCTATACCTACCAACGTAATTGACTGACTTGTATGCAATGTACGTAAACCATGGACCGTCAGGAATCTAGACATATTAGGATTACCGTATTTCGCACGATATCGCACGGATGATTCTAGCTCAAGCAGATTATTATGCTCAACTGATCAACTCTGCGTGCGACAGAGCGCCTTAGCACCTTTAGTCCTCCATTCATGCATGCAACTGGTTAATGTACTCGGCATAACACACATACATAATATATTCATACACATACATATCTTTACTAATATTATAAAGCTGAAGAGTTTTTTTGTTTGTTTGAACGCGATAAACTCAGGAACTACTGGTTGGAATTGAAAGCCTTTAAATTCCAACCAGTAGTTCCAATTATATTTTCAAAATACACGCGGACGAATAAAATTTAATACTAAACAGTTTGTTTGTTTAGTTACGCGCGAATTTAAAAAATATTTCTTTGTTGGATAGTCGATTTATTGAGCTTTAAATTCTTACGCAGACAAAGTTGCGTGAGTCAGCTAGTATTATATACACGTGGAAGCTTGTATTGGCAACTTTGTACTTAAGCATAATATTATAAAATTGTAATTAGTCTGTAAGCTTTCTTTAAAATTAAATAAATAAATTAGGTACCCACCGAACACTATATTCTTACGTATTAAACCCGTCATGCACAGTCAAACACAGATGAAATGTAAAATAATTTTGTAACGAACACGGTATCATATGGGTACATCAATTTAAACTAAAAAACTTAGGCTTACTAAACAAAGCATTTATACTTACACATATTACACATTTTTAAATTAGACATACATCATTAATTTTGCCTTCCTTTCTCCAAACGCGCACTCTCCCACAAAACAGAAAAAACAAAAAAAAGAATCCTCGATCTGGACTGCCACGTTTGTCTCCTACAAGTGCGAATATGAGCTGTCTTGGATCGAATTGCTGGGTCGGACAAATTATCTTTAGGTTTTTCCATCAGGAATTTCCCAATACCAGCCATGGGGTCAAGATTTGTGCCTGGTTGATGAAATGCTCGCCCCCAGCATTTTTGTCATACCTATTATTGGAATCAAATATAACAGTTCACAACTTAGGACCCAGTAATATTAATGACAACAATATCCGTGGTGCTAGGCAACTTTGCTTATCCCAGTTGTCCCAGTTGTAAACGTCCATGTGTGCCTACTGGCCTTGTTCTGTTCTGTCTCCTGCTGATATGGAGGGAAGTGGAAATTATGTTTTTCCTACTCCTCCGCTATTTTTTTCTGATTAATTTCGTTGCGGGAATCGTTTCTCTGAGACTTCGTCGAGCTTCATTGTCTCGGCGGTTTGCTTGTGGTCGCCATTGTTGATTCTGGCTTCAGGAGTTACAGTGGTTTGGGAATAGTGTGATGGGCTTGCTCGCCCTCTATTTCATGACACTTAAACGTAACTGACGAAATGTGGGTTTACTAAAAGGTCCACCTCTGCCTAACCCTTCGGGGCTTACAGGCGTTATTTAACTCAGCGTTTTCAACACTAACAATAGTTTCAGTACCAAAACTCCAGTAATGAAAAACCAGACACTAAGTCCCCTCGCACACGGCGACTTTTTGTAGAGATGCGTTTACAAAACGCGCGACAGCATCGTTATAAAAAGTTGCCTTGGGCAAGCAGCCTAACAGGACAGGACAGGAATCACAATACAATATAATAGCCTGGTACACAGCAACAGAACATGTTCAATATTGTGGTCCAACCCTACATAACACGATAACATCAAATACCTGAATTAAGCCCGGCCTAGCTTAACGCGATACAATAATTGCCTCCCCCATTCAATACATTGTTCAACCTTAATTTGAATTTACTTAAATAACATCATGCCTATAATACACCTCTGCTGAAGCATTCGGACGCTTCAGCAGAGGTGTACAGTCAGCAGCATCAATATGTATACACTTAGCTAGAACTGTAATGATGTCATTTTCATGTTACTATACACCATGAACCATATCATCATAAAGTAAGGTCATATTTCAAAGTTGCAATCGTTATTTCACCAGAAACTCGCGTTTGAACTTGACCAAGTGTATACATAATTTGCTCGTGACTGTACCTGTCATGAGCACTAATAAGTGTAAACGAAGCAAATTTCAAAAGTGTTTTTCTCTTACTGTTCTGATTATAATTTCATGTTGTTACGAACATTGTATTTGAAACACATATTTTATGAAAACGATCCTATGTCCAAGTCACAGTCGTTATTTCTCACAAAAAATCCTTTTAAATTTAGGAAAGTGTAAACATTTTATACTCGCGATTGTACCTCATAGTAGACCACATATTTTATTTTGAAGTCCCACGTATGCAAGCCTATTACCATCAATCAAACACAAATCGCAACTCCGCGACCGCTACAGAGCAGTTCCTAGAAAAAGCCAATAAAACTGTGTCCCATCTCTGTGTGCATCTCTCATACTCAGTGCCCGAGTTTTCAACCACTATCTAGACCAATAAAGCAAGAATTTAATCAGCGAATATTTTTTGCGAAATATTGCATTCACATGATGCTCCCTCTTCTCCAAATTGCTGTTTAAACTGAAAAACTAACGAAACAATTCCGATGTACTCTCATTAAACTGTTCCACTTTGTAACCGTATGTAAGTTTATTTGCGCTTCCCGAGCATTTCGTAATGCGAAAGTTGTTTGTGCGTCCAAAATTCACTGTTGTTGGAAACTGTAATTTAGAATTCACTGTACCTATACGGGGAATCGGGTATGTACACTTACAAACACTAAAACACATTAGATAATGATGTTAGCTGCGATCAATTTTGTAACGTACAAAACGTAACGGAGTCTTTCACGCCGAAATATGTTGTCACAGTGAGCGTATTATTTGTTGAGGCCTAATTGAATGAAGCGGGCCGGGCCGACAGGAGGCACCCGCGGGCGCCGGGACGCACCCAACAAAATTCATTTAAAACTTTACCCGTCCCCATCAATCAAAACCCAATCTAAATTGGACAACATTCTCGTTTGTTCACGGGGTATCTCCAAAAATGTTCAAGATTTAAAGTAACCACTCGAATGAATGCTATTACTCCGCTATTACGAACATGGAATAAGCTGCTTTTATGATTTCTGTGGTGCACAAAAGATGAAAGCCAGACGCGAAAATTAATTGAGAAAATACCTGAGAAGAAAGGCTTGTGAAACATAATTGGTTGTGTTGTATGGAACAAGTTACTAAGCCCTCTTGCTAGGATTTACGTCTCCCGTGTCGAATTCCTAGTTTCCGTAAAATGGGAATACTTAAGGAGTTGAATAGAGATATTACTTTCAGTTAGTATTTCCAGATGATAACATTTCTCTAGAACACATTGTTGTAACAGTAGTTGCCAATTATATAACCAAATTATTCGTGTAGAGATTGATAAATTAAGTCAATATTATTAAAATCTTCTTCTTTATTTTCTATTTTTTCTGACCTGGTGTTAGAGTTTTAATGAGCTTCCCACTAATCCAACTTGGATTAAATGCCGTCGAGATTTATATCTCGGACATGCTTGTTTCCTCACGAATTTATCCTTTACCGAATCAAGTGTTAATTGTACAATGCGCTATGGTTTCCTGGTATTTGGAAACTCGAGACCAAAAAAATATCGATCAAAAATAGAAATAAAGTAATTCTTACCGATAAAAATAGTAACAAGCTGCGCATCTTTATTAGAAAGTTACGGTTTGTAAGCACAAATTCCTTTCCATCCTGTAAAACTTCTTATTATAAGGAAAAGGTAGTTTTCGTTAATTAAGTGAAGAAACACGTCTTCATCAAAATGATAAGAGACTGCGATCATTAAGTTTCTCATTATCCTGTCGTAAAATGGAAAGACTATTAAATATCGTAATTAAAATAGCAAATAATAAGAAATGTTATTTAAAAACATAGAATTAAAACTTGAACAAATATAATGTAAAATGAAAACATCGCGAGAAAATCGTCATGTTCTAGAACCAAAAATTCGAAGCCATGTGAAATCTACCAATACGCACTGGGCCCATGCGGTGGATTATAGCCCATTCCCTCTCATAGAGAGGTGGCCCGTTGACGGGAGTTTTCGCAACGGATTTACACTTAATACTAAATGTGAACTGCAAAATACTAAAATAGTATCTCGTAATGCATAACCATTTAAAATGAATTTGAAGTATCAAATAAAAAATTGCTGAAAAATAAAAACTTATTTCGTAATAATAATAGTAGCTTAGTTCAGGCGTGGAAGCAGTCGGCACCGATGTTACTAGTAGCGCCATCTCTGTATAGGCGCTGTAAGTTCGTACTATCGTCACAAGCTTTCTTTCGCGCCGGACACTGCACTGCCATCTACAGCTTTCAGTGAAAAGTAACTGAAAAGTCGCAAGCTTACAGGAAATAGTGCGGGAAACTTTCACTGTGTGGCGCTGTTTTCAGTAAATAATTTGACAGATTCTTAGTTTAAAAATATCGAATTGTTTGCAGTAATAAGTATTTTTTTTTTTTATATTTGATATTGTCATTATCAAACATAAAAAAAAAATGATGCGTTTGGGGCAAAATCGCCCAGCTTAGTTTGAATTACACCTAGCCGACTTTCAGAGATAGTAGATGCCGAAAGGAGTTTACCGATCGGCACGAATATATTCTAAGCCGACACATTCACTCAACACATTCTTTAACTGCTTAAGACGAAATATAAATTTTGTATAAATTGCAGACTATGTAGGCAAGCATACTAAGTATAAGTTAGGGGATTACATTTGGGCCACGGGTTGTACACTAGTTATCGCGGCCTCGACATAGAGGGCGAAGAAGGAACATGGCTGGTTTTTAGTCAGTAGAAGTCTGACACTCCCTGTCGCTCTGCCCAAGAGCGGGAGGGGTTATTCGATGACTTTCCACCCGCCAAAAAAAAAAAAAGAAGGGGATTACATTGCTGATAAAAATGCTTGGTTCAATGCTGGTCCTGTTCCACAACCAAAGGGGCAAATAAATCGATTATCATGTGAAGTTATTGTAGAAGCTACAGGATTGTAATTTTTTTTTGCATTATATAGAGTCGATATCTTAATATTTTATAATTGCAAAGCACATGTGTGAGTAAGTACTATGTACTATAGCCACTTTTTACATTAAAATTTAGTTATTTTTTAGTGACTTTGCCCTAGTGGCTGAGAGAATGTCATGCTCACTCAAATGTCTCGCTAATGGTGGCGCGTGTGTCAGATCATTTAACTCCCTTCAAAATGGTTGAGCTGAATGGTGCTGATCTATTTGTCATGTTCGTGAACCGGCGCTGTCAGTAGAGACTGGTCATCTCTTAGTTGCCATGGTTTATATATTTTTTTGATTTGGTTAATAATTATATCTTTTTACTCCGGACGCTCTTAACTTGCATGTCTTGCTACATGGTTCTCACATAATATACCATCTCAACATAAATGATGTAATGTACCAAGATTTTGTAACAATATTCTGATTTAAAAGAGTGTCCATGGAGTTTCTTGCCCGTTCTTCTGCAGAGATCTACGCTGGGGAAAGGGCAATTGCAGTACTTTCACAAGTTATTATGACTTGTGACGATTTATGCCTTGTTTCGGTGGTTGCTTCGTCGGGTTGCGCGGCCGCGCCGCCCGTATGTTACCGATGGTGCCGTGGCGGCGGTTGCGCGTTACGGCGTGCATTCGTTGTACCGTGATTCGAAGTCTCGTGCATTCGTTTTAGCGGTGTTTTCGTGTTTGCAGTGTTCGTTGTTGCGGGCATTCGGCGGCGTGTGGTTCGGCGTAGTGGCTTTCGAAATGACGTATTGCACTCGTAGTTTTTCGTAGTTTTGTTTTATGAATTGTTCTTATGACATTCAAAAGTTCCAGTAATGGTTTAATTGAAATAAATGCTTTAAGTTTGACTTTGAGCTCGACATGAAGTTTTCATTACTTTTTTTTGTTGGCATGTGGAAAATCATCAAATAACCCCTCCCGCTCTTGGGCAGAGCGAACGGGAGTGTCAGACTTCTACTGACTAAAAACCGCCCATGTTCCTTCTTAGCCCTATATGTCAAGGCTGCGATTACAACATCCCACTGCTTCGACGGGCGTCGGCCCTTGCCGACGCCCGTCGAAGCAACGTGGAAGGGGCCCGCAAGGGCGGGCCCCTTCCATGTTGCTGACAACTTTTCAGGCACGCGTGGAACACAAACGCGCCGTCGACACGGCCTGTCGTCATCATATAACGGACGGACGGCGAGCTAGCCCATTACTCACCGTCCACAGGTCCGCGTCTACAGTGACCGGAAGGCGCCACGTGGCCCTGACGCCCGGAGCGTCTCCAATGGCGGCCGGGACGAGAGGTTCTCTCCCTCTCATGTTCCACAGCCTCCTTCGCTAGCATCACGGCTTCGCAGAAGGAGGCGACGGCGTCCCATTCCATTTCGCCCCGGACCATGGCTTGCTCCAGGGCCGGACACGAGAGGTCGCCGCCGCCGATTGCCGCTACTGGCCGGGGGAGAGCACGCTCCGCAAGGCCCAGTCGTAGTTTATGTTCCACAAGGGTGGTCCCAAGACCGACCCCTGTGGAACACTACACGTGATGGCCCTGCGCACAACTTTGCAGTTTGAAATCTAACCTAGCCTAACCTAACATAACTGACATTGCCAAGTGCCTCGTAGGTTAAATTAACGCACGCGACTGCCGCGTATGAGGTCTTGGGTCGGAAAAAGTGCTTTTGGTGGTTATTTTTCCATGAAAAAGTTCTTAGTAGCAGTCGGGGAGATGATTTTTTTTATTTATTTAGCCTTCTCTGTCCCACTGCTGGGCAAAGGTCTCCCCCATGGCTTAAGAATTTGGATATTATACGTTTTTGAACATACATGATCACTAACAGTATCATTAACACTGAAAACGGGATATTTACCATGTTTCATTTTTGTTTCGAGCTCCTGATATTTCGGCGTCCCGTTTTCAGTGTATGATAGTTTGGACGTAAGTAGTTTAAGTCAAATAATTGTGTCAGTGTCACCTCTGTTCTCAAAATAGAAACTGCGTAATTTATGAACGTTAGATAATTATTTATTACTGACTTCTGTCGAGTCTTAAAATATTTGATGTATCCAAGATAATTTCGTGACCTGTCAACTCCGAACAACGACCTTTATTACCTTATGACATCGAACACGGATCTTCCATTTATTCTTTACGTAATTAAGAAAGATATAATGCTGTTTATTTCCTTTGCTAATAAAGATTATTTGTTTAGGGATGATGTAGGTTAAATATTTAGGGACTGGTATTGTTTGTATTGATATGGTTATTTTTATAAAGCGTAAACTAAAACCTAACTTGGAAGTTATCCCTTAGGTTCGCTTTTCATTCGAGCTTAGGGTAAGTAAGTTACCTACGTTAAAAGATAGAAATTATGTTTGAAAGTACTCTAAGTATAATATAGATTAAGTACACATACAACTTACACTGTACACTTTATTTTAATGTTTTCTTACTTTACTTTTACACTAATTAATATATTTCAGTACAACAACTACTTTACAATACAAACTATTTTTACAACAATTTTTAATCTTCCATAAAATTTAAATTTTCAGCGAAACTAAAGACGGCCTCATTCTGCAACTACTTATATGATTAATTATTTTCTTACCTATTGTTTCAGATGTACAAACTGTTTGATGTGATAATTGTGTATGGGAATTACCCTCAAGTAGCGCCCTGACCCAATGACCCGGCTTTCGACATGCCTCAGTCCCCTTCACCTCGTCTACGCCATTACAGGTCCCTAAAAACCAAGCATGGTTATGTAAACCAAGCATGAAAAATTTGAACCAAGCATGAAATCATGAGCAACGACCATCATTCGCAAAACATATAATATGTATGAAACCTTGCATGTAAAAGTTACCAACAATCTGTCTTAAGCACAAGGCTTTTGAGTTTGTAATTGCATGACATCCAAGCATGTTTCGCTTTTTAATCTTAAGTGTTTAATAAAACCCCAATATTTAATAATATTGCTAAACGGAAACGTATTATGATAAAAAAACAATAATAAAAAAACATACTTTTCCAGTGATACGCACGTGAACGTATCAAACTTTGCCAAACAATCTTTTGCTTCTTAATTTTGGTTTTGTTTATTTTATTTCCTTTAGACAGGTTATATCGTTCTACAATATGATTTAAAGGCTCACTTCTGAAAAGGTATTATTCAATACAATATTTCAGTTCCAGGTTACACCCTAAATACTGTTTTTCCTTTCCACAGAGCCTACCAAGCTTAACTTTTCAGAACTTTCTGTTTTTCAAAAGATTATGTATTTTTAATATCCAAAAAGGAAATCTACTTTATTGTGATAACCATACGAGCCGTCAAAAAAAAATATCCGACAATACACTTAGTTTTCTTCTCAACTTTTTAAATCAATCTGCACTTTTCTTGAAACACAACTTCATAACGAACACTCATAAACATAACACAATGTCATTATTATAAATAGATAACATAATCATAATAATAAGTAGTTTATAAGTAATAGCACAGTAGCAATAGAAGTAGGTAGGTAGGATAAATTGGCAAAAATTTTGTAGACAAAATTTTATTAATAGGTAATTAAACAGTCAAAATACATAAATTGTAGTTTAAAATTATAGAAACCTATTTAAGATTAACTTAGTACTATATTAAATCCCAGATTATATTATAATTAATTAACCCACTTAGATAATTTCAGAAGTTAGACCAGAAAATGTTTAATTAATTTCCAAAACTTACGACAGACAAGCTAAAAGTCTGCGTTGATTTGAATCTACAATTTCAAAAACAATTCTGTTTTCTGGTAAAAGTTCTTATTTTGGTAGGTAGTCCGTAAATAGATTATACTTAGTTCATATTAAAAGCAAATAGAAAATTTAATTACATGCAAAGTTATTACATAAGAATGAACAGAATGGCTTTCGTGATCATTCAACACCCAATAGCGAAGATGAAACTCGAGGCTTCAAGTGTTTATTCCCATGTACTGACTTATCTATTACAAGGTACTCTAAGTTTACGAGTAAATTGGATCCCATTGTCAAGAGATTTCGAACCGACTGAGCACATTCCCTGTTTCCACTTCAATAATATTAAACACCACTTCTCAATCGTCAGTCACATTGAGGGGAACTTGCTCATCCGAATAGCCGGCAGATAGGCATTATCAAAACATCATGCGTCGACTCACTATGCCGCAACAATAACAATCACACGCGTTTATCTAGCGATACGTACTTTGTATGCCTTTTATCATAAACACATGTCTCCAAGGCTGACGATAAACATGGTAGGGGAAAGCGTATTCAATCAAACAGACGAAGCTTTTTCCATCTGACTAATCCCTGATGATAGAGAAGTTCGCGGCTGTCGGTGATAATCAATACAATTATAATCCGACGAAAATATATTATTATAGTACGAGTATCGCAACAATTGTTTATTGATAATGTAATGTTCGTCGACAGCTAGGGGAGTGGTTATTACTTAATATCGGTAGTTCGGTTATCAGGCCGCTGATGCGAGCACAAGGGCGCGATATATCGCTTCACGCTTATTCGCATCGACTACCGGGTGCACGCACCACGATGTATCGCGGTATCAATTTTCGGAATAATAAATCGTTAGTTCTACAATATCTTCAAACTTTCTGTATAATGTCTTCTACGATTGTACTAACAGTGTTTTTGTTTTTGTACAGGACTATGACAGCAATATGTTTCGTTTGCAATCTACCGATACTGTCCCACCAAGTTGGGCTGGTTTGGGCAGGAGGCAACGGCTGGGACGAGCTCACACGGTCCACCTTAGAAGAATCCACTTTGAGGCAACGACTGGGCAGTCGGAGGGACTCGGCTGCACAAGTCTCTTGTCTCTCGCCACCGGAACCAGACGACAGTCAACAAAGAGGTACGTGAAATATATTTAAGTATTTTTATACAAAGCAACTTTGAAACCACCATTTGAAATTACCGAATAAAGTCCCTCTAAGTTTTTCAAAAACGTAATTAGATATCGTTTTTTGATAGGACCTCGTCGCCGCCGCTCCTCTTTGGCTCAATTAACCGATATACTGCGCGAGTGGGGAGGTGGGGGCAGCGCGCCCCGTCGCCAGCGGGCCCCGCTGTCCCGGCGCGAGACCCTGGCGGACCTCGCCCGCTCGCTACCCTGGGCGCGCCACGAGCCACCGCCGCGCCGCCGACGCGACTCCTCTGCCGACTCCGGTATCAAATCCGTGACATCCAAGCGCCGCGACTCAAAAGTGGCACCACCGCAAGATTTCCGTGCCGATTTTACGAATTGGGACCGCAAAGACTCAATAACTATCATGCCAACGCGTGAACGGCGCATCAAGAGACGTGGTTCTGAGGAAAGCAAAGAACGTAGAGACTCGGTTGACGGACACCGACATCGTCGTGACTCTATCGCAGCACCTCCACGCATTGTGGCCACCCACAGAAAAAGGCGGTCATCACCCCCAACTCCTGCACCACCGTCGTTTGTTGATGCGTCTTCAGATCCTGGACCATCCACACAAGTGCCATGTGTGACTGTAGTCTCTATTCATGAACCGAGCCGCTCTGACGGTGAATGCCAACCAATGATGCAAATGCCAACCATTATTACATCTGCTGTGACACCCTCACCTACTTCACCTACGCCACCCCACAGTAGTGCCTCTCAAGCGGCACAAGGTTGCCAAACGTCACAAACAGCTCAAGGCACTCAAGTTACTCCCGGAGGCCGCTCTCCGCCGAACTTAGGTGGCCGTCGGGATTCCACTACGCAATGCGGTCGAGCTCGAAGGGATTCTAGAGCTGCAGCCAGTCCTGAACGTAGACTTGGTAGATTACAACGCCAAGCTACTGCTTTCGATGATCCCATAGGACCACCTGGTACTAGGCGTAGGGATTCGGGGCCATCATTAGGGCCTGATGACGAAGGGAGGGCTAGAAGAGATTCTCTGAGCCCCGATTCCGCGGTTAGACCGAGGCGGGAGCGCTCGCAACTGAGCCCGGATCGAGCTGGTGGTGGCGAGTTGAGTCCATCAGCTGCAAGGCGTCGAAGTCGGCTGCGAAGACAAGCTTCATGTGTCAGAATGGGTCGAGCTCGGAGTCCAGAATCGAGTTCCTGCTCAAGCCGGGATCCGAGTCCATGCGCTCGGCCACCCACAGAGCGAACAATGATTCGTAGGCAATCTACTACTGAAGAAATACTAATAGCTCGGGGCTTTCGACGGCAGTCAACTACTGAAGAAATGATCAGATGCCGCAATTTCCGTCGGCAAAGTTCGCAAAGTGACGACGCATGCATGCGAGCTCGTGGCCGCCGTGACTCCTCGACACAAATACTAGATGGAACTATTGGGACTATGACTGTTGAAACCACCAGCACGTTCTTCGATTCCAGTACGCAAACCGGTAAGTTTAAACTTTTGTATTTTTTTAATAGGTCATCCATGGTTATTTAATAAATAATCAATTTTATTTATCAGATAGATAGGTAACAGGTAAACATTATCTCCTAAACAAAAAAATCATAAACGTATTCAATACTAGCCCTTCGCTCGCGACTTCGTCCGCAAAAATATAGCTCGGATAATGTGGATGATTTAGATATAATTTATAGCCCATAATTTATAGCAGCCATGCATTATGTAATTTTATGCCAGTAAAAGTATTTTTTAATTGGAACACTACCTTCGGCGTATTTATGTGTACTACATAAATACTTACAAACAACCTATGAAAAACTTTAAAAGAAAGCTACATGCTTCTGATTATCATTTTCATATTATTTGTATGGTTATTTCTTAAAATCAATATTCAAAGTTAGTTAAAGTTACCGGTAACGCGCAATTGACAACTATCCCCTACACGCGCTAAAAAGCTTTTGCGGGACGTAAAACGTACTACAACAGCTAACTCAATCACCGTACGAGTAGTCGAACACTCTCACTGACAACAGCCTTTGCCACGTGCTCGGCCCCCGCCCCTTTTCATCAGCCAATCGATGCGCGCGCTTCTCTCTTGTCTCTGTCTTGCCATACTGCTTTACCGACGAGAAGAAGAGGGTTGACGGGTGAAAATCCCTCGAAGGAGTGGGGTAGGTGGCGCCACAGTCGGCTCGGCAAGTTTCGGGCGGCCACTTTGAACTGGCAGCGCGGTCGCGCGGACCACGAGATGAGATGAACGCGAGCGATCGGCGCAGGCTCGCTCGCCCGCGCCCTGTCATCTGTTGCCGAATGCTGCCATGTTTACTAGAACGAAAGTGACGTGCCGTACACAACGAATAACCTCAAAAAACAAGACATTTTGACAGCCTAAATTCGCGAGAAAAATTTCGTGAAAATTTTTTCAACGTAGACGTTACAACGAATCTTGTTTTTCTATAAAGTACAGTAATAGATGTGCTAGAAACTCGGTTTGTGTTGTAAAATATATTTTTTGACAATTCACCGTTTTATACGCATAAAAATATTTTTATGTTTTGATCCCGTGTCATGTTAACGTTTATGTGATAAGAATAGTTTGTTATCAGGAGGGAGTGTCATTGGTGGAAAATAATATTTACTTAGGAATAAATATAACCTGTAAATAAGTGTACTGTAAAATAAAACACCAAGTAGTAGTCGTGTCGTAAATAAATGTTAGCGTATAAATAAATGTTAAACTATTTTCTGGTGTAGCTAATATTTGTAAAATACAAAAATAAAATAATATTTTTTTCTACAAGTTTAAATACATCCGTCAAAATTGAGCCCAAACGATATGGTGAGTAGATAATTATTATTTGATCATTCAAAACAATATTTTATTCATGTTAAATGCGTTGTTCCAAAAAATAACAATAATGTGACCACCGTAACGCACCGCCTAAGATATTATTTATTTACTAACTTCTGCATTTTATTTACTTTCTTTCAAAACTTTACGTCGTTTTACTTCAAGCAGGAAAGACAACAAGCCTCACTCAAAAGCGTTGCTAAAGACCGCGGCATTTGAAATATTCTTACGTTTATGTAGTTTGCAGGCTATAAACAAGTTGTGTGTAACTAAATACAATTTGCGACTGTGACAAACATGTTTTTACAGAATTGACAGAAACTTCTTCATTATAATAATTCTTTCATTTACAATATTTGATGATATGATTCATTTTAATTATTGTATTGAATTTTGCGGGCTACTCTACCACCATATATCTCAAATCTTAATAATTTCCCAAAATTCGTTTAAAAACAAAACAAACCAGCCTGTGACATCCCCGCTTTCTTTTACCAATTACATTCAGATAAGCTTTTGATATAATTGTCATATCCAATAAAAACGCCTAAGGGACAAAATTCTTCCTGTCGGGGCTGCGGGTAGTCCTCTGGTTATCGCGGCCTCGACATAGAGGGCGAAGAAGGAACATGGGTGGTTTTTAGTCAGTAGAAGTCTGACACTCCCTTTCGCTCTACCCAAGAGCGGGAGGGGTTATTTGATGATTTTCCACCCGCCAAAAAAAAAGGCCTAAACTACCTCCAATGTAATAAAAACTAGGTTTTTATCTAGACAGAATCCCAGGTGTATCTCCGGATGCTTATTTCCATCGCACGTTACTTCGGTACTTTACTACTCAGATTTACCTTACAAAGGCCAATTTTTCACCAGACAACAAGATACTTCAATTATCTAGTTCGTCTGAAAACTTTCTAAAACTAGTATTGAAATGATTTATTGTACGAAAGAGAACTTTTTTAATGAGGTCTTTGTAGAACTTCGATAACTTAGTTATTTTTCAATGAGCAGCCAATAACTTTCTTTTTGATATTTCCATGTTATTACTTAGCTTATTTATGTTCCTGAAAACATTTCGGTTTTGTATGGGACGAGTTAGGTATAATGTACTCACAAGTCCTGAGCTTGATATAATAGATCATGCCTCTCTACACCCCAAACGCGATTAATAGTTTTTATACTACACCTGCTTGGAAAGTACCTTGATACTTTATCAAATTTACGGTAGAAAGTACGTCATTGCATATCGAACAAATATGCGGGGAGAAAACGCATCTGAGCGGGAGAGAAAAGTGTATGAAAATCCATTTCTTACGTGGTTTTTTTTTTTTAATTTTGGGTAAGACTATGCGCCGGTAACCTAAATATCAAAAGCCAAAAAGTATTTACAGTGAGTTTTTATCTCCAAGTTCGCAAAATGGCACTGGCCACTAGCTGTGTGTTGGATGGGGTCGGGCTGGCAGTGCGACCCTGCGGCGTAAACAATTTGAAAAAAGAACATGTAAAAATTGCAGACGCCATTGGCGCCATTTTCAATTTGTGTGTTGTTTGAGGATTCAGTTTTCGTAGAAAGTAAAATAAAACTATCAAAATGATAAGTAGTGATAGTGATGATGAAGATTTTTCAACTCCGCCGCAGTTGAAGGAAACAGCAAAAATACTGATTGATAACCTTTTACCACAGAAATCAATTAAAAAATATAATAAAACTTATAACGATTTTTTGCAATGGAAAAGTGAAAAAAATGCGGCATCTTTTTCTGAAACAGTTTTGCTAGCTTATTTCAGTGAAAAAGCGCAAAAATACAAACCAAGTACGTTATGGTCTATGTACTCAATGTTGAAAAGTACTAAATTGACAAGAAACGACATAAATATTCAAGAATACAAAAAACTTACAGCATTTCTGAAAAGAAAGTCGGAGGGATTCCGTAGTAAGAAATCAAAAGTGCTTACTACAAAGGATGTTTATTCCTTTTTGCAGAATGCTCCAGATGACAAATATTTGTTGATGAAGGTAAGTTTATGAACAAAATGCACTGGTTTATGATTTATTACGTACCTATTTATGAGTAGAAATCTAATAGGTTTTCATGTTTGATATTTTTGTTTACAGGTTATTTTGATTTTAGGAGTAAATGGGGCCTGTCGTTCGCAAGAACTTGTGGATATGACAACAGACGATATCGAAATCCTCGAAAATGGAATAATTGTCAATATTCCTAACACAAAAACCAAAATTCAGCGATCATTTGTTATATCAGGCTTATTTTATGAGATAATGAAGAAATATAACGAAATTCGCCCCAGTGACCCCAAAACCAATCGGGTTTTACTACAATATAAAAACAAAAAATGTACGAAACAAGTAATTGGGAAAAACAAAATAAGTACTGTGCCAAGAGAAATAGCTTCCTACCTTAATTTACTCAACCCACTAGAATACACTGGCCACTGCTTTCGCAGAACTTCAGCGACTATTCTTGCCGATACTGGTGCTGATTTAACCACAATAAAACGCCACGGTGGTTGGAAATCGTCCGCTGTTGCAGAAGGTTACATAGAGAATTCCGTAGGAAACAAAACACGAATAAATAACCAAATATCGGGATCGATTAATGTGCATCAAGACTCATCTCCTCAACCATCAACGAGCGCGGCGATGCCAAATGCTCCTCAGCAGCCAGTTGCCCCTTTGGCACCACAGCCTTCTACGAGCGCAGTGCCAACAGCACAGCCAGTTATTCCTCCTACATTGTCGCAAACATCTCAAACAATCAACAATGGAAAAAGTGTTACATTAAGCTTCACTAACTGCAACAATTTCAATATAAATTTCAATTAGTAAAGATTTAGTTTTTTATTTTCCTCGTAGGTGTAGTATAAAGCACTATGTATCACTCGAGAGAAAGCGCGATTCCCGATCTCGGGTGTTTTAAAGCCCTCCCCTACGGCTCGGGCTTCAAACGACACCCTCGACGGTAATCGGTCACTTTCTCCTCTCGGTGAACAATGTACTATTTCTAACGCCAAATATTTATAAAACAATGTTATCCCTTATGAGCTGCAGTCCGACTGGTTTTTTGTGATAGATACCGCGCATATAACAGCTAAGGTAGTGATAAATCTTTCACATATTAAAAACACAGAAAACAGCCGATAACCTAAGATATTACTAAGGAATAAAGGTACCTTCTTACTAAGTTTAACATAAAGAGCCTAACGACAAAATACGCTAGACATAAAATCTTCGAAATAGCCAATATACGAAGCCTGCCTTATTTTAATAACGAGATCCATTACAGAACTGGCGTAAACGATAAACGCATAGAATATTGAAACAACATTGTTATAGACTATCGTAACATCAATATTATCGTCGCTATTACTTCCTCGGCTATAAAAAGATGAAAATACTTATTTACTGCCAACTTTATTACGTCTACTTTGATCACATTAATTACGCTCCGTTCTCTATGGCGATCGTTTAATATTTCAATATCTGAATCGAGTGAACTTTGTTTTACTCTGTCTCCTTAGAAGACACTGGCTTAATGGCCCTAAAATTTTATTAACTTGTAAAGTGATTCAATTCCCGGAACACTGTGTTATGCCAACGATATGGTATTCACTTTCCAGCGAAGTTCATTGAATTTTATACATGAATTTATTATGATGAAACTTTGAGCCTCTTCCAAATTAATGATTGTCAAAAAATACTAAATCAATACGGATTCTAAGCACACTGCCAAAGTTTTATAACTTTTATGGCCCAAGCGGGAGTCATTTATCAAAATTTGTTCGAAGAAACACAATGAACAGTTCTGTTGACTATCTAACTCGAAACTCCAAACCTTGTTCGAGAGGCATTAAAGTGTCATATAGTTTAATCTATGATCAATCAAAACTTTGTCGCAGAAAAATTGGTTTTCGTAAAACTCAAAGAAAAATCTCATTCATCCCAATAAAGAGCTGTCAGTTTGCTGTCTAAGTCACCTTTTAAAAAGATGAGACCCTTTTCATCAACGAAGGTACTCGTATCAAGATTGTCTACCTTATATTTTGTAGAAGAAAGTTGATCAATAATGCATAATGTTGGGAAGAGTCGCGAGTCCGCAAAGAATACCTAAGTGGTTGTCACACGTTTCGACAGGGATCGTCAATAACTTGGTCTTAAAATGTTAACTCTGGATTCTTGGCAAGATTCCGAGATACATCACTATGCCCTTTGGCTCGGGGCCAGCGGGAGAAATTCTACTTTCACTTTTTAATAAATGGGTTTGTAATTTCGCCAAGCTGCGCTGGTTTAAGACAGTAAAAAGTTTTCAAGTACAACTTAATAGCGTTAAGGCAACAAGCTGGAAAGTTACGACAGTGAATATGTGCAGTTTCTGCTAAGGTTACGACAGTGAATATGTGCAGTTTCTGCTAAGGTTCTTACATAACTTAAGTTCAAGTGTTATCATATTACAACCGCAACACGAATCACGATGTTAAGAGGAATTTAAGATGAAAAGACTCGTGTTCATGATAATTTAATTGTATAACATGGTATATTGATTTTGATCTAGTAAATAATTAATAGAACGCCTATGAAAAACAAAAGAAAACTAGCTCGCACGACGATCAATCAACCTGTGAAAACTAAATTATGGTCGCAAAACGCATCTAGGTAATCTCCGGAACTAATGAACCAATTCTAAAATCTTGGGTGATATATATTTTTTTTAATTATATTTATTTATATCATGCATATTAGCCGACCTATCACAATTTTCGCGGACGAGGTCGCGGGCGAAGGGTTATCCGTTTATCAAAATGAATTTAACTCAACTATTCACAATTTATTGTTGTTCTGTCAGCAGTTACAGGGCTAATAACAATCACTTTATTTTCTCACAAAAAAATCACACCCACAGATAAAGAAATTGAACTAGGTTCATCCAATCGTTTTACCAGCTTTGATTCCGCTTATTATGTATTTAAAAAATTAGTCCATAGGATTTTAGTTGAAAATTATGAGGGAAAGGTCCACCCTAAGAGCAAATTGAACACCCATCTGTTTTCTTAAGAGTCCTTTATTATGATTTATAAGCGCACCTTGTGTCGGTTTGCTAAAATTTAATCACTTTCCTACGAAAATTTGGGTCAAATGAAAATATATAGGTACTATAAAGTGATTATCCCTTGTATTTTTACCCGACTATGGCGAAGCCAAAAGGTGTCAATAGATTTGTAAGAATAGCCCGGGTGGCATAGGCTATATAAACTCTAACAATTCTTTTTATGACGGAATTTAAATGTCAAATTTTAAGCTCGAAAAAAATTAAATTGAGACAATCATAACATGTTTGGCAACAAATGAAAGGTCTTGGCGAGTACTTACATCAACATATGTTCAAGTCAACATTACGTTTAGATTGCGGTCAAACAGTTCTCGCGGTCTAGTCTGTGTTATTTACTCGTATTATGTAAATAACAAACCAACATTAAGTAGAATATTACATTATGAAAGTAACATATTATTACGTATTTATTGAATAACACAGAAAAATTAAATTCAAATAAAAAATAAGTTTAAAAACTAAAACTCGACTATAAATAAAAACGCAGACTAATAAAACCACGGTCTTAAAAGTATTAAACAAGAAAAATCGTCTAGGAAGTACATAATTTGATAATTATTTTAGAGGACAGTCGTAGTCGCATGCCACCTTGCTAATGGCAACTAATGGCCATGAAGGCGCATCAGGTATCAGTGGCATGCGACTACGGCTGTCCTTTAAAATAATTATCAAATTATCTGAAACAGATCCTATGACCAATGTTTTAACAAGAAAGAGCCAATGATCGGCTTCTTGTATCGTATTATGTGTGTAATAAATCTAATAATAGAAGTGCGTGTTGTCAGTCTTTAAGCTTTCATATTATTATTCGAAGGCCCAACTTCACAAGTTAGCCAAATTGATATACAGATAAAATATGTGTGCATTAATCTATTTGGAACATTCCAGAACCGTCTCCGTTGTACGACAACAACCACTACCACGAGGAATGTCTCCGCTGCAACTCCTGCGGGCTGAATCTCACCGGTCCCAACCAGGTCAGTACCATTTATTACATACAGGAACTGTCGTGTTTTTCCATGAAAGGGGCAAAAACTAAAGAATAATAATAATAATAATATTCCAGAACTATCACACAACGCCATCTAGTCCCAAGCTAAGCAGAGCTTGTGTTATGGGTACTAGACAACTGATAAACATACTTATATATTTCTAAATACATACATATTATAGATAAATTACACCCAGACACAGAACAAATGATCGTGCTCATCACACAAACATTTGTCCTGGGTGGGAATCAAACCCACGACCTCCGGCATAGCAGTTAGGGTCACTAACCACTAGACCAACAGGCCAGTCAAAAGAATGCCATCTGATTACGATTCTTAATGATTATGACCAGATTTAGAAATGAGTTTCAATTCGCTAGACCTTTCTAAGGAACATCATTACCGTACTGGAAAAAAAAGTTCAGTCTGATAGAAAATATTGAAAACTTTGTGCAACTCAAAAGTCGTATTGTTTATTTATGATCTTGTGTCGCTCTTAGTGTAAGAACGAACGGGTGCTTTCTGAACGCTTTTTTACCAAACTCTCGATATTCAAATCTCGACGTTGACTCAAGTGAATCAGATGAGATTTCCACAGGCCGCAACTCTCGTGTTTTTGATACTTCGGATTTTGATTTGGATTCGCAGCTTTGGCAAAGTATAACTGGGTATAATCATTTTAAAATGCCTACCAGGAAACCAGCATGTCAGAGAGATATTTTCGCACTAATCACACGGTGAAGAAGAACAGTAGCCGCCTGTGGTTTAGAAATTGAGGGTATGACACCCCTGTACCTCGGAAAGCACTTCATAGTTGTGTCGTATTGTAGTCCCGTGAGACTGTGAGAGTAAAGGCATAGAGCGTGCACCGTGTTTGCGCACACATTTGTGCACTTTAATACGTCTTGCGTACTTGGGTAGTCTCCTTTGAGGTTGGCGGCTGTGGCCGAAATTCAGTCGAAGGTAAATTAAAGGAGGCTGCGGGATGTTGTAAGAGATTCCGTGGCTTTGACATTTAGGGCTAAGAAGGATCATGGGTGGTTTTTAGTCAGTAGAAGTCTGATACTCCCTTTCGCTCTGCCCAAGAGCAGGAGGGGTTGTTTGATAATTTCCCACCACCCCCAAAAAAAAAGGTAAATTAAAAGAAGTTACTGGAAAACTGGGACTGGAACTGTAAAATGGCAATTTTTAGCAGAATCATAATATAAATCATGTTGAAATTCTTGAAATGGCGACAGATGCACAGTTTGCATTGTCACTTTTTTTTTTTTTTGGCGGGTGGAAAATCATCGAATAACCCCTCCCGCTCTTGGGCAGAGCGAAAGGGAGTGACAGACTTCTACTGACTAAAAACCACCCATGTTCCTTCTTCGCCCTCTATGTCGAGGCCGCGATAACTAGTGTACAACCCGCGGCCCCTGCATTGTCACTATGGAACCATTTTACGAATTATAACGTAATTAATGTATAATTAATATCCTATTATGATTCTGCTAAAGCGGCCAATTTAGACACCCAGATAGTATTTTATTTTCTGCTGCTTAACTGGCAGGGACGGGAAAAGATACCTACTAGTTATAAAACATACTGCTGCACTCAGAGACGTTTAATCATAACTTAAGCTGTCACTTAGTAAAGATTTTATATTTCAAATGTTTACTTAGTGACGGCTTAAGTAATCATTAGTGTAGCAGTAAGTTTTTTAGTAAAACACTGGTAACAAAACAAAAATGCCTATCTAAGAAAAATATCGCTATCGATATAAGAGTACCAATGGAGGGACTCAATAGCCTAACATAGAAAAAATAACATTATTAGGACACAAATCAAATGTCCTACTGTGCCCGACTGTGAAAGAAAATATTTTACCTGTTTTAGGTATTCCAATAAAATCTCTGCCTACATCATTAAAACATACGAACCTATATATCATTATTTTAATGGTATATGAAACTGTTTCTATGTAGGTAAACGTCGAAACATTAAATTGCTTAAAACAGACAAAGAAATAGATTTAATATCATCGTCTTATACCTAGCCTTTTCCCAACTATGTTGGGATCGGCTTCCAGTGTAACCTGGTGCAGCTGATTACCGGTATTTTACATGGAGCAACTGCCTATCTGACCTCCACAACCCAGTTAGTACTGGGTAATGCAATACCTCTTGGTAAGACTGCTTGTATTTTAGACCACTGTAACGACTGACAAAGATCTACATATAACACCCGGGACCGACAGCTTAGCGATAGATTATATTCAAAATACTAAAGCAGATGTTTTCAGGATTTCAATTTCAAACTAAACTCTCTTCAATAAACGTTTTAGCGATTTTCCCAATTAAACTTTTTACATTTTCTCGTATGTAACATTTTGTAAACAGAATTTCCTCCGAACTGTTTCCTCCATTTCGTTCACTCCTTTTAGATCTAGTAAAATACTCGAATGTGAATTCAATTCAATTTCTCTCATTCCTTGATTGAAATTTCAAATGTTTGTAATTCGTGCTGTTTCTTTTCGTTCGTATTTACTGGGTTACTTTTAAATTTCGTAAGTAAAAATTTAACTCGATTACACTCTTCGATTTTCATGGATATGGCATGATTTTATTGTCATCTGAAATAATCGACAAATTAAATGACGTATCAATATCATTTCACCACCATCAATCTCTTGTCCTTACCCCAATTTATTTGGAATCGTCGCAGCGTGTCTTCTTCTACCATACTTCTTTCTCTATTAACTATAACTATATACTCGTCATCTCAACAGGCACCTTCATTCTTGCCAAATCATGTTTTACACGGTCCATCCATAGATTTTTTAGTCTACCTCTCCAAATTCTCTAAAAAGCCATATCAAAACCTAAACTTAACACTACATTTTCATAAATATGCCTAGAATTATTGCAATAATATTTCCACTGCAGCGACTCAGACCTCTTCTCTAGGAAAGACAGTTTATTTTTTTTCTCACGGTGTTTTCCTTCACCGTTTTGAGAGCAGGGGTGATGAAATATATGACACAAAGTAATGCGCCTGCCTGAGTTTGAACCCACGACTTACTCGTACTGTACGTATGACGCGCGGGGCCGCCGTCACTGGGGGCACCGCTACTCCCCCAACAAACAAAACAAACATAACTGACAGAAAATCGGAAAAATCGAATTGAAAAGACTCGACTTTCAAAAATATGCAGATCAGGTTTTTCGGTTCCCTCTCTGCAATATTGTGGCAAAGTATTTGAGTGTAAACCGAAGGATTTTCTACGCTTTTGTAAACCGAAGCAAAGACTTTTGAAAGGTTTGAGGTCGAGGAAGTTTGAAGTATTTCAGCAAAATAAGAAATTAAGTGAGAAGTTTGTAAACAATATAGATCGCGCTGTCGGCTGTGAAAACCTCTTTAATCGAAATGATATAATCTCGTCAGAACTTCTGTGGTAATTTTATAACACTCAAATATTAAAAAGTTAAATTTATTTGAACTGTTAGGTACGACACTACCGATGATTGAGCTGAAATAAATAATGATTTGGTTTTAGGTATATACTGTAATTATTACGTGTGGTTGGTTTTTATGAAAAAACAAATCAATTAACTTAGAACATCTGATTCGTAGCGGATTTTTTCTCCAAAACCTGTGAATGTTCATCTGTAGTAGCGATTACCCAAAAAATAAGGACATTCTCCTAAGAATCTTGTCCTGTCCCGATCTCAAAAATAATTACCCTGTATAATAGCAACTTGATATTTAGTTTCAATTCTAACTTCTACCATTTCAATAACGATTGTCTTCGTAAATTAAATTGTCAGTTATATTTAGAACAAGTGTTCTATTCAATTTACCCTTTTAGAATGGGTTCGTGGAAACAAATACATTTGGAGAGAGCCTAATGGCGACCGGACCCACCCTTATTGGACGATAACCAATATGAGGATGTAGGCGACACCGGTACCGGCTCAACCAATGTGCTAATAGCCTATTTTCATTGTAATGCGTTGGCCAAAGATATACAAATTAACTAAATAGGTTTTGGTACCTTTATTATTTTGGAATCTTGACTTAAGCCATAGATAATGTTTTAACCTACCTATATATATATCTGTTTAATGTGTGCCTCGGTAAACAGGTCCGGGGTTATAGCCCGCCACACTATTCCTAAACCACTGTAACTCCTGTAAGCTAGAATCAACAGTGAACAAGAAAAGCGCCGAGACAATGAAGCTCGACGAAGTCCCAGAGAAACGATTTAACTGTCTTGGATCAGAAAATAATAGCGGAGGAGTAGGAAAAAAACATAACTCATCCACTATTACCCAGTACCAACCGGGCTGTAGAGGTCAGATAGGCAGACGCTCGATGTAAAATACTGCTGCATCCGGTTAGACTGGAAGCCGTCCCCAACATTATTTGAAAAAAAACATTACTCATCCACTATTACCCAGTACCAACCGGGCTGTAGAGGTCAGATAGGCAGACGCTCGATGTAAAATACTGCTGCATCCGGTTAGACTGGAAGCCGTCCCCAACATTATTTGAAAAAAAAACATAACTCATCCACTATTACCCAGTACCAACCGGGCTGTAGAGGTCAAATAGGCAGACGCTCGATGTAAAATACTGCTGCATCTGGTTAGACTGGAAGCCGTCCCCAACATTATTTGAAAAATAAACATAACTCATCCACTATTACCCAGTACCAACCGGGCTGTAGAGGTCAGATAGGCAGACGCTCGATGTAAAATACTGCTGCATCCGGTTAGACTGGAAGCCGTCCCCAACATTATTTGAAAAAAAAAACATAACTCATCCACTATTACCCAGTACCAACCGGGCTGTAGAGGTCAGATAGGCAGACGCTCGATGTAAAATACTGCTGCATCCGGTTAGACTGGAAGCCGTCCCCAACATTATTTGAAAAAAACATAACTCATCCACTATTACCCAGTACCAACCGGGCTGTAGAGGTCAGATAAGGCAGACGCTCGATGTAAAATACTGCTGCATCCGGTTAGACTGGAAGCCGTCCCCAACATTATTTGAAAAAAAACATAACTCATCCACTATTACCCAGCACCAACCGGGCTGTAGAGGTCAGATAGGCAGACGCTCGATGTAAAAAACTGCTGCATCCGGTTAGACTGGAAGCCGTCCCAAACATTATTTGGAAAGAGCAAGGCAAGGCAGCAGGTAAGGTGATGTTGCCATTTACGATCTCATTTTTTTTGGCACATTCATGTCCTAGGTTTGGACATACGGGATACTTTTAATAAGTTGCCTTAAGATAAGTTAATTTTCGGCCATAACCGTGAACTTTAGTGAGTTTATGTAAATGCAAAAGTTATTACTCTTTAACTACTTAAACAGCAATTTGGAAACACCGATGTCCCGAATTAAAATGATAATTTCATTGGCTTAAAACTTACTTTTGTTGCGTGAAACTATGTAAACAAATTACTGAAAGCAACAAATAGATTATTACGAATAATAGCGCCCTAACAGCTGTTTGTAATCAGTTTGTGACTGTTAAATGGTCTTTGCTTCGTTTGTTTGACAGTTTTATATGATTGAAATTACACATAAAGCAACTTACATAGATTTATGGATCTGAGGTCCTCCCGTCGGGGCTGCGGGTTGTTCGAAAGAGGTACCGCAGCATACAGCACTGCCCAGAGAGGAAGGAGCTCATTCGATGAGTTCCAACACTCCAAAAAAAAATACATACATTATGTATGTATCAATAGGGGATCGGACAAAAAAATAATAATTAGTCCGTCAGATAGATTTTCAAAAAATATTGGACACGTATTTTTTTTTTCACATAAACTAAAAATTAAGACGATACAATGCTTCGAAAATTCGTGAATTCCTCGAAAACGTCACATGGAAGTACATTTTTCACCAACAGATGACGTCACAACCCCCCACTCATGATTTTGACGCGTCTCATCTTCGTCAATGTTTATTAATTTGATAAAACAAAAAACACGTATCCAATATTTTTCGATAATCTAACTGACGGACTAATTAGAATCATATTTTTTTGACCCAGTCCGATCTCCTATTATCCATAGGTAAAAAGTTGCCTGAAAATAAATGTATATTAAGTATGTTATGTTATTACGGCGCTTTCTGCCGGCCGACCACTGTTCAACCTTATGTGGTGGAAAAGAAGGTTGAAAATTGTACGACCGTTAGTGAACGCGGTAAAACTTAGAATCTAAATATTACCACATCATTACGTAAAGACTTAGGTCGCCAAGTACCTCCTCTAACTTTGAAAAGCAAACTAGTCTCTATAGATTGTCTTGAACTAAGCAAAGTTTGAAAGCATTTTGGTTTACACCTTACCGAAACACAACCGATATTTATGCTTTCAAGTACGCTCACCGTGGATATGCGAAGCGTTTTCAGTTATTTATTTTGTTACCTTGAATGTTTCGTGTATCTATAGACTTTGGTGGGTCATTGTTTGCGAACCATTTTCTTTTTATAGGCTCCTTTTTATTATTATTAGTGTTCATACTTAATTTTGCACGATAGATAACATAAAAATTTAAATCGGAAAAAATATCTTACGAGTAGGTATGTTGCCGTTTTTAGAATACGAATATAATTAAATTAAAAACTCACTCTAAGTATAAAATCAATTCGGAAACAGCAAGGGCTGTTTCCGAATGCTTCGGGTTTCTTCAGTAAAAAAAAGAAAAGTGTCTAAATGCGTTTTAGCCCTCTGGTTTGTTCTTTATTCTGAGACTCCCGAAAATTTTAGTATCCTCCAGTCCCAGTCGGAATATGGCGAATGTGCCCTACATTATCGACCTGTCAATCACGAAACTGCTGCTCTTTTGTACTGAAACATTGAGTAGGGTAGCCCACAGCCCTGATGAAATAATTATTAGACTGACTGGATTTTGCCTTCCTGTGTCATAAGGTTTTTTGGTACTTGCCATTTAATGTTGACATTGTGCGCGTACAAAATGTATGTTTGTAGATACTTCACAAATTTGTTGAATTATTTTGGTTTCGTGATTATAGAAGTTTGAGAGTTTTTAAATGGCAAAGTTTACTTTTCAGACGAATGGAAATCAAAAGGTTTCGAAACTTCTAGTAAACTGCCAGTAACATCATCAGTTTCAATTTCGTAACAAACAGTGAAGTATTTATTGAAAATGGCAAATCATACAAGGTGTAGGTGAAAAGTTTGATCTTGAAGGACCCTATCAACTTATCTAATGACAACTTATACGCTGGCACCAATCCAAATTACTTAAAAATCGTATTATCAGCATAAATGGAAAAACTGATTACCTACTTTTCTTACTACTTTCGTTGAATTATGTTAACTGATAAGTAGAAGCACATTTTTACAACACCAACTCGTAAAAAAAAATCCGTTTACTGTCAAGTGAATGGAGAAAATTGTACATAACGTTCAAAATTAACCAATAAATATCAACACATCATCCTTTCTGGACTGTAGCATATTTATTAAGAGTTTAATTCGGCTAAAAAAGAACTTGGAACTCCATCGAAATCCTAAAACCAACCATTATACTGTTTACGCAAGACATTGTAGGCTCTCGACACATATTACAGTCAGGCTATCAACCCGTCAAAACCGTAACCCTCACATTACAGCCTTATTATATCTCTATGAATGCGGCGACCTTGATGTACCATATAAAATAAAGGCAAGCACTTATACGTCAAGGACGTAGATACTTTGATCTAAATTAATCAAAGACGAATTACGTGGGAAGCCCTCCCGAGAGTTATTACCGAGTGAGGGCGAATCAATCACTCTGAGAATTACGAAACAAATACTGAAATCTCTTTTTGGATGGACAATGGTGAATTGGTGCTGAGGGCCAAGATTTTTATGGAAATTGGGTATGGTTTTGATTTATGGAGGAATTAATGATGTTATTATGGGGTGTGTCATAAATAAGTTTTAATGGTGAAATAATGGATGGTCAAAACATAAAACATGGAATATGGCCAAATCTCATATTTCCACTGTAGTTACGGGCTCAAATTCCACTTTTCAAAACACCGTGGTTTTAATTTGGGAACCTCTGGCCTTTGCCCTAGCTAGTTTTGATGCTTTTCGTAACGTAAAAAAGTCGATTTTTGATCGATAATTAAATTAACATAAAGCATTTAAGTTAAATTGTTTGCAACAAGCACTTTCAGTATCAACCCTGGATATTAATTTAAAAAAAAAATCGAATCGAGTACTTTTAGTTTTAAATCGACGTATTTACGATAAGAAAAAAAGTCAAATCTCAACTACAATTTCATTTCACTGATGGTAATGATGATTCAATATCTACATGGATAGGGTCCCTAGAGTTTGTATAATTAGTTATATTGTAGATGCAGAGGTGAATTCCGGCTGCAGCTTCACTTGATTAATATCGGACACTGTCGTGGCCGGCCGGCTCAATCTTTATTTAATCGATTTGCAGATTCCCCCGTAGTTAATATATTGTACATAGTGCACCTCATTGATGTGTTCGTCTAACATCAATCGCTTTAGCTGTTCTGAGATTTAACCCAAGTGTGATGATTCGGACATCCCAGTAGGCACTGAAGGTCAATACCTCCTAATAACTTTCTTGACCCTTTAAAAATTACTATAGGACACTCCTCGATCTCGGCCTGGGCCTTTCGCGGTGTCTCTGAATACTTTAGTATCTAATAAGTGGTTATATTTGCCCGTTGGTTTTTCATTCACACTAATATTATAAAGGCGAAAGTTTGTGAGTGTGTGAGTGTGTATGTTTGTAACTTCTTCACGTAAAAACTACTGAACGGATTTGGATAAAATTTGGTACACAGATAGTTTATAACCTGGTTTAATACATAGGATAGTTTTTATTCCGATTTTATCTTCCCGAGGGATAATTTTCGAGTTGTAGCAGGTGAAGCCGCTGGCAACAGCTAGTCTACAATAAATGTGACCAGCCCAATTCCAACCTAACCTCTGCTATTACGTACTTAAGTAAAGAAGAAACAATATTTAGCTACAACCGTAGCAGCTAAGAGACGTTCTCAATTACTCAATATTAAATGTTAACAAAACTCTACTATTTGTCATTTCAAGATTTACAAACATTTTCATCATATCAGCTAAATTGTCTTAATATCCAGAAAATAATGAGAGTAATAAATCAAGGAGGGATCGAGGAGGTCTGGGGTCATCCCTAATTGAGTTAATAGTAGTCCTTGCCCCAAAGTTCCTCTCAAGATTAATGAGGTTTTATTTGATTTATTTTGGCCACAATTTTGATATAGATTTATTACGTATTCTTGTCATGTTTGGTTAAAATAAAGGGTATGGTTTGTTCATGGGGTTCGAGCATAATATATTATCGAGATCCCTTCGTTTCCTGGAAATGACTTTGGGCAGTTAATACCGACTGTCATTGGAGACACTTAATCAGCATTTAGGCAGAAGCCAAACATCTCAAAGTAACTTGAGTGTAGGATCCGTCGGTCAGTCTCCACGAAAAATGCTAGCTCCAGTTAGCTGCATCCAGTTTGACCAGAAGTAATTCCTAGCTAAATGAAACACAAATGTCTTGCTATGTATAAAATCACGCCAGGCTTTAGTAGCCATCTTTTAACAAGAAAGGTTTTTTTCTTAATGACCTTTTCACAAAGTGAAGCTTTGTCCCATCATTTTAAGACGTCTTAATGACAAGGAATATTAAGTATTATTAAAAGAAGGAAACATTAAAATGGCTGTTTTTCCTTATTTTCGTGATGTTACAATTAATATAAGAGGGCCACTCTGACGTCACTCAGGTATAGATAGCTATCTAAGGTTGATTTTAGAAAAAGCTGATGCCCGCAACTTTCGTCCGAGTTAAATTCTCATACAAATACTACTTCCCTATTTGAATCGGAATTTGTTTAATTTCAAGGGTTTTAATTTTTTACACGGAACCCTTTTTTCAAAAAAAATTGTTATTAATTTTAACGACAGTTATTTGTCAGTAAGTCTCTTCAAAATCGGTCCAGCCGTTTCAGAGATGCGGCGGCATAAGCTGCCAGATAAAAGTAAAAGAAGTAAGAGTTGTTATTGGTACCGTATAAACGAGTACCTAGGTACTTTTATATTCATTTGGTAAAAAACTGTTATTTTGAAATATCAAAAAAACACGTAAATTTTATTTGTTTGTATAAATGTTGAAACAAAAAAACTTATAAATTAAAGTTCAAAGTCAATACTGTCTTCTTCGAAAATAAAGGTCCTAAAAAAACTAAACTTACTTATTATGATCAATTGAATCTCTTAACGTAACTTTTTAACGATTCTTTCATCTCTCATATTTTCGAGGAAAATTACAATATTATTTCTGGCATAACTTTTTTTTTTTTTTTTTTTTTTTTCCCTTATCTTAGGGCTCATCAATAGGATGGACCCTAATCTTATTACAATCTAGCCTTATAAATAGGCTAATAAGTAATTAAATTATAACCTAAACTAATAAATTGTCTTTACTAAGAATGTGTCCAATAGCACTTTTCTTATTGTCTCTATTAAGGCGAATACACTTCGTTCTTGTGTTCGTTTGGTACATTTGTACTTTACACTATTCACTATCACTAAACACTAACTCGAACGGTTTTGTTCTTTTTAGCCTTCTCACTATGTTTGTGTGGTCGAGAAGCTGGATTGCCTCGACGTTCACATGCTGATGAAGTCTCTTTTCGTGAGCTTCTGCAAATTTCTGGATCACTTTTTCGATGAACTCAACTTTTAGGTCCCAATGTAGGTCATCATTTCGTATGTACCAGGGTGCATTTACAATTTCCCTTAGCACTTTGTTCTGGAATCGTTGTATAGTTAATATATTGGTCTGTTTGGTGCAGCCCCACAGCTGGATACCATAAGTCCAAACTGGCATCAGGACTTGCCTGTATAGCAACAATTTATTTTGCACGGACAGCGTGGAGTTTCTTCCAAGCAGCCAATACATTCTTTAAAATCGGTGGTCGAGTTCATCTTTTTTCTTCTTGACGTGGGCTTTCCAGCGTAATTTTGCGTCAAGGGTCATACCGAGATACTTGGCTGTATTCTCGTATGGGACTTGTTTAGTGTCAATGTAAACTGGAGAATACTGGTGTTTTTTGTTGGAAAAGTCTATGTGAACAGATTTGGATTCATTCAGTTTAATCCTCCATTTTTTGGTCCAGTCATAAACTTGATTTACAGCCATTTGAACCTTTTCTACTGCTTCTTCGTGGCTGTTTCCTACAGCCATTATGGCTGTATCATCAGCAAAGGTCCCAACCGTGTTTTGCTCTAATTCAGGAATATCGCAAGTGTATAGTAGGTACAGGACCGGACCTAACACACTTCCTTGCGGTACGCCAGCGTTAATTTGTTTCAGTTCTGAGTAGGCGTCTTCTTGTCTTATTCTAAAGACTCTGTTCAAAAGGTAAGATTCTAATATATCTGCAAACTGCTTCGGTAATAGGCTCTTCAATTTATGTATAAGGCCTTCATGCCATACTTTGTCAAACGCTTGCGCCACGTCTAGGAATACAGTAGCACATACTTTCTTGTCTTCGAGGGCGTTTTCTATTACGTCTGTGATTCTATGCACTTGATCGATGGTAGAGTGTTTTTCTCGAAATCCAAATTGGTGCTCTGGTATTATGTTTTTACTATCTATTATTGGTTTAAGTTGTTTGAGTAACAGCTTTTCAAATAGCTTCGACATGATTGGTAGTAAGGAAATGGGCCTGTATGATGATGTTTCGTGAGCCGGTTTCCCTGGCTTAGCTATCATAATTACTTCAGCCACCTTCCATAAGTCTGGTACATATTTTAGCCTTAGTGCAGCATTGATAAGGGTCGTTAACTTAACCAGACCCTTTCTTGGGAGGTTATGAAGTACTTCTCCTGTTATTAAATCACTAATGGCATAACTTTAAATTTTCGTTACGAACACTTTTTTACTACAGCATCTAAACTGTTCTTATTTTCTCTCCGTCTATTCCTACTATAACTTTGGAATAGGTTTTCCAACAAATATTACAACAATAACAGTTCAACGATATATTATTTGTTCCTAAAGGAAGCTTTTCACCCAATATCATTGTTTCCTATCACTAAAGAGGTTGACATAATATTATTTAAACGGCTTTTCCTTCCGTTAGTTCGCCGTTCGTTAGACACCTTTGATGGTTTAATACCCATTTTACTATTAACACGTGGTATCGATAATAATATGAGGTACATAATTAAACTTCAAAGAAATTTTAGAGTCCTGTGACAATAATAAGTATTAATTCTTGTATTACACGACCTTGTAAAATGTCGCTCGTCTCATATTAATTATATGTTGTTTTATCGCCACATGTATAAATAAGGAAGTATTTAGAAGGGTCCGTTCACTTAGGAGTGCTCACACACTTTGTTTCTAAGTACTCCTCCACATCGCTGTCATCCAGTAACGTACCTAGAAGAATGGCAGCATTGCCTCATTAAATGACAATGCTACTTCCTTGATTTCTTAAATTTAATTTTCTTTCTTTTAATTTTTGTTATTTTTTTTATTTATAATTAGCTGTAACGAAACAGAGAAATTATTAGTACCAACTTTACCTTCAGTAAAATAACTCCCAGTATTTTACAACTTTCATTATTCTTTTTCAAATCATTCACTAAAAAAGTCGACACAGACAAAATGATAACTTAATAACATTTTCTCTCCGGAAACAAAGAAAATATTCATTCTGATTGAATTACTTAATATCCGGTGGTTTTGCAACATTCATTTCAAACGAAATATGGAAATAAAAACAGATGGATATAAATGTTACCGAGTTCTTTCTCGTAATGGTCTCTGCATCACCTCGAAGCAGACTGGTCGAAAATGCCCAAGGCATTGAATCCGTATTTGTTCAGTTTTTACCTTAGCTTGAAGTTTTAGTGAATAAATCAATAATAATAGCCTATCCGACCGTTTTCTGGCATGTGTAATCTCAGCGGAGATTTTACCATCGACACGAAAAAATATTATAGTGCACGTAAGTGTGTGCGTTGACATAGGTGTCCTTTTTATTATAAGTAGGCACACATAAATGTACTACTGCGCAGGAGAGACCGCGGATGCAGACTTTTTAACGCAACGTGACCGTGCTAAAATAGCTAGATTACTTAAACTACAGACTGACGTCTGGGGGGAACTTTTGTCTGAATGGCCATATAGATGGGATAATTCCATCTAAAGGCGACACCTCCACGGGTTCTTTACATCCGTTCGTGAGCGGCTGGCCAGGACATAGCTGGAGGTGAATCACTGTGTTGCCCAATTTCTCACAGGTCATGGTAACTTTAAAAGTAAATCCTTCAAGCTAACAAGCTTGAAGGAAAATTTACTTTTAAAGTAAGCCTCGCCTTTTTGTCAATGTTCTACATCTGACTGCGAATTTGAACAATCTGCACATCACATTTTATGGGAGTGTCAAACCAAGTCTAAGTTAAACCCAAGTTTAACCACTTTTGTAATAAGGCCGACATGGTTTAATAAAACAAATCTCATGCATTATCATTTTATTATTCCCTCGTTAGTCTGCAAAGCAAGCGCTCCGAGCCTGAGGGCATAACGTATTTCAAAAGCAGCCTTTATTCTGGAATTGTGCTCATTTTATGGCAAGGGGCTCGACTCCTATTACAAGGGATTTTACCATAACTAACAAAATCTGGGTTTACGTGTATTATAAATAGTTACACATTCTATCTCCGGAGATTACAGAAGTGAACTTAATTGTTACACATCATCACTTTACTAGGCAGTTTACGTCTATTTTTCCGAAAAATATAAACATACGCACTCCTTTTTATTTTTTTTGGCTTGTGTAAACCATCAAATAACCCCTCACGCTCTTGGGCAGAGCGAAAGGGAGTGTCAGACTTCTACTGACTAAAAACCACCCATGTTCCTTCTTAGCCCTATATGTCGAGGCCGCGATAACTAGTGAACAACCCGCAGCCCCGACGGGAACATACGCACTCCTGGGCTCAACAAACTCGGCTTAGCTACAAACGCATACCGCTCGGAATTCCTAAACCCAAAGGCCCGCTAGCCAACTTAATAAATCCGTAGTCGTCGTTTATTTTGTTTGCATATGAGAGGCGTACAAAGGCAACGGATACCGACATTTCAAATACACTTTTATTCGCTTTACGTCACATTTTTAACAAACTTCCAAAAAAGAGGAGGTTCTTTAAGCCAATACGTCCCAAATTGCAAAATACTCTAGCGATTTTTTCATTGAAATGCTATTCCTTTGTGGTTCACACGCCTATTCAGGGTAGATGAATGAGTTTGGCTAATTAAGGAGACCATTGTCGGCCTATTGTTACTTCGATTCGGTGTTTCCATTCTTCAGAAGCGCAAAAGTAAATGTAAAATATTTTGAAATACGCGAATGAGTTATCCTACATTTTAAGATAAATGGGAAAACTTGGTTATTGCATTCGAGGCGGGATTCACACCAGAGCCGCAGGCGAGGTTGTTAAGAAGCTGACACTGCAGTAACACAGTCATGTCCACGTGTTGATACGAATCAGACGATGGTTTTCTTAATATATTTCCAAATCGATCAATACTTTCCTATTTTGATAATCGCATTTTTATTTAATTACAACTTTATACGAGTGTTGTTTATCTGTATAAAATTGTACCTTTAATTATACAAGCCACGTTAAAATTTTCTGCAAAACAAAAATAAACAGCAAGTATGTAAATTATTATTCACTTTGCAATAATTTGCGACCGGCAAACCAATATGTTGTGCGTGCAGTATAATATTATTTTTGCCCGCGTTTCATATTTCGTTTGTCTCTTACAGTTCATGGTATCGATATTTATTTACCTCTACGAAATCCAATCGGAGTTTTATTCCATGCCTCGGTCCATTTTGTCCTTGTATAAACAGCCAGGTTTCCACACCAGTGCCCAAACATATTTGCACAATAAATTATAGGAAATTTTGGGTTTGCCAGCCAAGCGGCGCGGGGACCAATGTTGGGTCTTTTTAAAAAGACATTCTATTTATTGGGATTGGTTTACAAAATCGTTGAATGGTTTTTAATTAAATGTGCTTAAATAGGGGTATTAATTATTTTTAGATTGTGTTGGATATTATCAAAGTAGATTTTTTTTTTAAGGGGTTGAAAATATATTTTTTCTTTTGTATTTTATTCTTATAACACAATTTGTATCCAGCTTCAAGTGTAATAAAGATTTTATAGATGGATTATTGATTAATATAATATAATATATCATTTTTATACTTTAAAATGTTTTTTTTATATTATTTTATGTAAGAATATTTAAATATGTAATTTATAAGTATAAAAATAAATAATGGAATAACATTAAATATATCCGTGCATGACAAAGACGTTCTGACTAAGAGCTTCTTTGTCATTTACGAAGAATAGGTAAGTACTTACTTAGTTGATTTAATCAAAAACTTCGAATATTACGAAAGAAACAAAAACCTCTCAACTGAACCGTACTTGTCCAAAAAAACGTTCATGATAAAAATATCGCCGATAATATTGTCTGGAACGCTTGACTTATCACCTTAACAACTTCGCTGCCAGCTCCGCAAATTAGCGGGGTGCGGGGTGAGCGCGGGGTGCCGGCCCCGCTAATATGCGGAGTAGCGCCACTCGGTTTCTATGAATTAGTACGCGCCCGGCACTGTTAAAATATCATAGATAGTTTTAAATGAACCATAATACATAAAATAAACTACTCCGCAAAATTGCGGACTTGGCACTGAGGTTGAAACTGTCAATCTGAGTGCCAGGTCCGCAAATTCGCGGATTTTTTTTATTTAGCTTTTTCTTACCAAAAACTCCTAAAACTATTTAAATATTTCCAAAATAAAAATATTGAAACGTCCCCCATGCATATTTTACAAAAAAAATACATTGGATTTTCTCATGACGTCACCAAATTCCAGTTGGCAGCGAAGCTGTTAATGATCTAAATGAAAATTTGTCTCCTTGAAATTGCGAACGTTCAGTATTATCGGCCCAAGTTAGCGGTATTGGACATCTTTGATCGAGGCCTGCTTACAAAAGCCTGGCAGGTATCAAATAAATCCATCAAACTTTAAACTTCGTCCAGGGCAGGCTCCGCTTTTAATTAAATTTTTGTTTTGTTTGGGATTCTCAATTATAACAGTTATATTTGTTGTTCCTTTATTAGTAATAAGCTGATAGAATAATAATTGAAAATGATTAAATCAAGAAATTATGAACTAAAATAAACAATATTCTTGGTATAAAAATCAAGAATCTGTAAGCAGAAATTCCGAAACACAAATTACGAAATTACCCTCAAACAAGTCTTTGAACAAAATGCCAGAGCATAATAAGATGTACGAGAAAATAAACCTGGCTCCGAAACTACGATACGCTAGGAGAAAAATAAATTTAAGTCGCGGAGACAGGGTTCAAAAGAGTGCATAAAATTCCCGGCGCTAGTAAACAAAGGACGAGTCAAGTCTGCCTTATTTTGTTCGTACTCAACGGCTTTTGTACTAAATTAGGTTTAAGATAAAGTTGCCCTTTGTCAGCGAGTTCGCTGACGTGTGATGATATTTATGTAGATTACCCACTTAATGTTTCGTTTTATGCTAACTTTTGTTTTGCGGAATAGATTAATACAGGAATTTTTGTAATCCAAAAAATGTAGATAGGGGTTTTTTTGATATTCGATGATATATGAAAACGCCTGAGATTCTCTTTATATTGGAGAACTAAGCTTTTAGTGCTTAGAATAATATTTCCGCTAGCACATTTGTAACTAACCAAAACCTGAAGATAAAAAAAATGAATAATTTTACGATTTTAGGGAGGCACGATCTTTATCCTGTTTGAAATTTGGAAAATAAAAACAAGTCATTGTAGGCTTGTGGGTGTGCCTATTAGAGGATACACCTCTATCCCTCCGGGATTTTCAGGCGTAATGTTATGGCGTGTATGTAGGTCAGTGTGACATATTGTTTTTAAAACAGTCAGGGAAATGAATTGTGTATTGAATATTATACAAGTTTACATACTTCGTCAGTTTGCCATGTTAGCGACATATCAAAGAACTAAAAAACTTAAAAAGCAGTGATAGCTCAGTGGTATGACGTCGGACTGCCAAGCCATAGGTCTCAAGCTCGAACCACAAGACTTACACAACTGATGTTTTGAATTCAATTGCGTATAATTATCACTTTCGCTTGACATTTCTCGACGGCAAGTAAAGGCAAATGAGGGCTATCGGCAGTTGTGGGATGTTGAAAGAGATACCGCGGCCATGACATATAGGGCTAAGAAGGAACATGGGTGGTTTTTAGTCAGTAGAAGTCTGACACTTCCTTTCGCTCTGCCCAAGAGCGGGACGGGTTATTTGATGATTTCCGACCACCAAAAAAAAAGGGCTATCGGCAGCGGCATAATAACTCTGATACCAGACGACCACAACCACATAATAAGAAAAATCAAGCGGCACGGTTGGCGCAGTTGCTCAAGCAATGGACTGCTGCGCTGCGTGTCGCGGGTTGGATTCCCGCACGGAAAATATATAGATAGTTGTTCCGGGTCTGGGTATTTCTTTCTGTGAGTTTAAATGTTTGTGAACGCTCCCACGATACAGGAGAAATTCCTAGAGTGGGGCAACATTTATAAAAAAAAAAAGAATGACTAAACTCGTAAGTAGCGAATTGTGATTTAAATGTTTACCTACATGTTTTAGTTAATAATGAATTTGCTACAAAAAATATTTCCCTCGACTTTACTTTTACAACGTTATGTCATAAATAACAATGAACGTTAACTGGGGATGTGTTTGGCATAAAATAAAGTTTTTTAATCATCATTAACAGGTTGTTAAACTCGTAGCTCCTACGTTGTTTTGAGTGGTTCTCGACGTAACGACCAAGTATGATTCTCGAGTTAGAGAGACCTCGTTTAGTCGATTGGAAATAATCGAGTTTAATCGTTGGAGAGTTATCGAAAAAAAAGTGATGAGTGTGTGATGTGTGTGTGTGATAAAAGAAATGCTTTTGGAGTTCCAAAAGAATAAAAAATTTTTTTTTTTTATCATTGTAATTTCTCAGAGCAGTATTTTTAGTAGATTAGCGTATTTTAAGCGCGTATACGTTCGTCAATGGAAGCGAGTGTACGCGCGTATAAGCTTATACATTATGCAAACCTTACGTCTCTCGTCAGCTGCAAAAGACGTCACCCTGCATGGCCCGCTTACCTCAAGCGTATTAAGCACGTGTACGCGCGTTCAGCTCTTTGAATTGAATAACGCGTGCAAGCTAAAGTAATTACGACCTCAGACGGACCACAAAATACGCTAGTCTGAAACCCCTCTTTGATACAAGCTAGTTACGTCGTAGACTAAAACTCAGAATCGCAGATAAGCATTTTATTCTGTGTGAATTATTTCATCATCACTGCTTTCAAAGTAGTGATAAAGTACATCGCAATGAAAACGACATTACTTAGAAACAAAAAAAAACAAAAATATGTAATTTCATAACTACACTCGAGAGCAATGAATCCGGGTCACTTAAAGAATCCTAAAAATCTCGGAAACTAAAAATGCTAGGTTAATGCAATAAATTGTATTTAATAGACAATGTAATACTCCTTAAATGAAGGTATTAAAACTTCTTAGTTATTGTAAAGTTATATCATAAAAAAATCAAATTTGAAAAAGGGCCACTTTCGAAGATGGAACTACGAAATTACAGCATTTGGTTTTGCTTTTGTTTGTAATCTGTCATTTATGTGGGTACATAAACCATGTTGATAGTGCTCTATATTCATTATTCAAGCTGAAATTATGTCGCTTACGCCTGAAGAATGCACCAGAAAACTTACAATGCTGGAAACCGGCCGGAGTCAGCGCGATACAGCCAGGACTGTCGGTGTGTCGCTGTCAACAGTACAAAGAGTTCTCCGACGTTACGAAGAAACTGGTTCTAATCTACGCAGACCAGGAACGGGCAGAACCAGGTGTACCACAGCACGAGAAGACCGATACTTGGTGAACACCATGCTTCGAAATCGCTTTCTCACAGGAACTGAACTCACAAATCAGTTTCGACGCCTCGGAGGAAGTAACCCAAGTAATATAATATTATAATATTCTGAAGGAGTATTGAAGATTGGTTAAAACTTATGTTCTCCGACGAATCAAAATTTATGCTCTACAAGCACGATGGAAGACACAGAGTGTATCGACGACCAGGGGAAAGATTCAAGCAAGCATGCATCGAAGAAAAAGTAGCCTACGGTAGTGGGTCTGTACTTGTGTGGGCCGGAATTTCTTCTGAAAGTCGCACAGAGCTGGTGATCATAGAAAACGGCTCTTTAACTAGCGTAAGATATGTGGAAGAAATCCTCAATGATCACGTTGGTCCATTTATGGTCAATTTAGGTGAGGATGCTATATTTATGCATGACAATGCCCGACCTCATACAGGTAGGATTGTGAATGACTACCTTCAACAGATGAACATTACTCGTATGGAGTGGCCAGCGCGCAGCCCGGATATCAACCCGATCGAGCATGCTTGGGACGAGCTAGGCAGATGCGTAAAACAACGAAACCCTCCCCCAATCACGCTTCGTGAGCTCAAAATTGCTCTCACAGAGGAATGGGAGAATATTCCCCAAAATCGTATAAGGAACTTGGTGTACAGCATGCCAAACCGCGTAAACGCAGTAATGGAAGCACGAGGAGGCTATTGCCTCCTCGTGCTTCCATTACTGCGTTTATTAAAATATTATTGCGAAGTATTAAAATTCAAGAAAATCGTAATAAAGTTCAAAAATTTCATGTTTCCTATTTTTGTTTTAAGGAGAGATCAGCAGTTTTTTTCTTTATGTAATTTTGTGTTAATAAAATGTATGGTGACTCATATTTTTTTTACTTTCATTTAAGGAGTATTACATTGTCTATTAAATACAATTTATTGCATTAACCTATCATTTTTAGTTTCCGAGATTTTTAACATTCTTTAAGTGACCCGGATTCATTGCTCTCGAGTGTATTCCGAAAAAGGTTTGAATATAATCATTTGAACCATACAACTAATAGCGTTATAGAAATAAGGTAACCTTATTTGCAGAAACATGCACATTCCGCCGTTTCCAAGCAAGCTTTCTTCCACACTCTCATCAATAAAATCTGATTCTTATTGGCCTCCGTAAGCCTTGAACAATTTAGTCAAATGAATTCCATTTCGGGTCCAATATTTGCCAGCATTTGGCCAATGCAATAAGGTATGGTATGGCCAGTAAATTTTCTTGGATCCAATATGTTAACTCTCATTGGAGCCAATATTGGCGGAGTCACGTGGTCTCATGATGTAGGGATTCGCTTTTAGGTTATGATAGACTTAACCTAATCGAGTTTTTTTTTTTTGGAACGTTCCCCACACTAGGAATTTCTCCTGTACCCCGAGCCCGACCCGAAACAACTATCTGTAGGCCATACAAATATTTGTTCCGTGCGGGCATCGAACCCGCGACACGCAGCGCAGCAGTCCAATCGCTCAGCCACTGCGCCAACCGTGCCGTTTCTCGTGATATTACTATGCTTTTATTTAGGTTCAACATCTCGGTAACAATTTAAAGATGAAGACCCGCCTATCTTGGTACAATCCAATTCAAATCGCAATGCAACCTATAAGTATTTTTCTAACATCTATTTTTGATGATGATAATGATCGACAAACATTTCTTTTGACTACGTCATAGTTCCCGAATTTCCAAAAAGGGTTATTTTTTGATGTATTGTGCCTAGATACGGAGAAATATTACATGAGCACTGGCACGCGAACCTATCAACAGGGACGCAGCTGTAAGCTCGTCTTACTACCTCCGTTACAATTGTTACGTTGTGACTTTATTCTGACTTCTCCCATTTAAAACTGCGTTAGCTTGTTATAGACGAAGATTATGTTCACTCTGAGCTACTAATATTAATAATTATTGGTACATATCAATGATATTGTTAAATGGTACCTACATGTGTCTTGTTACAGGCACTAGTAATTCACTAATTTGCTTAAACAATAAAATAATATATAAATAATAATATATCTAGGGATTAAAGACAAAAGAAGGCATTTATAGCTATATCGAGTTATCCCTCAATATGTTAAGTATATTTATGAGTTATTGGTAATGTGGCGACCATCCATACTTCGATAATTAGATAAGTTCAATTTTTAACTTTGTGTAATATAATAACTGATCAAATTTAAAAAACAATTCAAGCATTTACGGTTTCCTTGTTCGTCAAATCGCAAAATACATTAAGTGGTAACCATTTGCTTCTGCCTTCATAAGAAAACAGTGCAAAAGATTCACAGTTCCATGCTAACTTTCTATTAAAAAATACACCAAGAACCCTTTAACATAAAAATGTTCTAAGAATTCGCCTAACAAACTTACGCAGCCTACCTGAAAGGTCTAGCAAAGTCGATAGAGTTATTTCAGGTCGTAGCCGTTAATGTGCCAGGCAGGTAATAGGTAGGAATTACTACGCACCCACCTATTACACCTTGAGAAAATTGTTTTGGTACAATCACTGACCGTGGGATAGCTCGGAGAATTACTGATCAACTATGGACCCTTTATCAAGGAAACCTTTGTTACTATAATGAGTGTGTTGTTCTTAAGTTATTTATTAAGCAATTTGTTAATTAACAATGAAAGAAAATTTTGATATATTAAATAAATTGTTGGCTCAAGAGTTGAAATATTATATTTATATATTGTGATAGAAATCGAAGATAGGATGCAAAGTCAGTGAAGTGAACACCAAATCAATCGTAAATAAGCAGTCTAATTAAATGGCCGAGGTTTTCTTTCTTGGGCTGCGGGTTGTTCGAAAGAGATACCTCGGCACAAAGGGCTACGAAGAAACATGGGTGGTTTTTAGTCAGTAGAAGTCTGACAATTCCTAACACTCTGCCCAGCGGCAGGAGCCATTTGATGAACACCCGACAGGTTATCTTTCTTAAATATATAGATATTCCTGTATCGTGTGGTTAGTGCCTAAATTGACTCATGGTTGTAACTTGGATTTATTTGCCGTCCAGAAATATCTCTCAGACGCACGATGTCGAAAACATCGGGCACCGATGCAAGTGATAAATAAACAAAACGGAAAATCAGGTGCGTGTCTTGGATTCGAACTTTAGACAGCAGTCCGACACAACTAGACTACCACGGCTATTTAAACAGATAACGATATCCAGTATTAAAAAAAACAGAAACATGATACGAATAAAAAACAAATTAGTCAGAGAACCCAACAAGGAAAGCTATTTATCTAAATAAGTTCAAAATATACCTGTGTTGGCATCCTAAAAATAAAATTCAAAAAGAAGTCACTCACGAACAACGAATTTAATAAATGTAATAAACAATTTAATATAAAAAAGTCTTTGTTCAAACAAGGACTTTCTAGGACCTAATATCGTGAAAGCTGCAAAGTAAAATTAATAAGAGACCTTTGTTGAAATAGCACTGAGCGAAGTTATTGTTTAATCAGCTTTCAAAATGAATAGATAGATAATGGAATACCAATCAAGAATATTCCTAGATGGCGTTTATGAAAGTTTTTGTTGGGCTGCCAGTTCATTACATCACGCCTGTAATTCCCGAAGGGCTAGACAGAGGTGTGCCTAAAAGTAAACCCACATTTCGCCAGTATGTTTAAGCCCTATCAATAGGAATCCTTTTTTTTTGGGGTTGGGAAATCATCAAATAACTCCTGCCGCTCTTGGGCAGAGCGAAAGGGAGTGTCAGACTTCTACTGACTAAAAACCACCCATGTTCCTTCTTAGCCCTTTATGTCGAGGCCGCGGTGTCTCTTACAACATCCCGCAGGCCAATCAATAGGGATGCTTCGTGGGTATTTTGGTCGCAAGTATGAGTACGACTGCATGCAGCATGAGGCCCAGAATCGTAACCACAGGGCGTCCGGATTGGAGCTACGTGGATGGTAATAGACTATCAGTTGTTAAGCCATAATTTAGTTCTACGATTTTTCGTTAGCACTGCTGTTTAAAACTGTGTAAAGGTGTAAATAGTTTTAAAGTAAAACTTAAATGCTTTGAGAGCAACAGTGTGTTGACACCATTGCTCCCAAAACATTGATGAGGAATAATATTTCAATGCAAACCAAAAACCAAAAATTCGAAGACGTGTCGTTCACTCCAACTAGTCTGGGTGGTGGATTATTACTAGCCCACTTCCTTCTACACAGAAGAGGCCTGGATTCCAGTCTGTAAAATGGAAAATAAATAATAATAATACGTCAATATATGTGTCCAAGATTGCCCGCGTAGGCCAAATATATGCAAATAAAGGTTTTACGGGACAAAAACCGCAACTCTAAAATAAATTGGCAATATTCAAAAACAGATAAAGGCTAAATGGGTCTCGATACAAAATGAAATACTGCGAACATATTAATTTGTAATATCGTCCAGCTGTTATCGTTTAAAGGTATCCCAAAAGGATTACTTTTACTTCAATTAATACACGTGTGGTTTATTTCAAGGTGTAATATTTATTCGCCGTTGAATTTTATTAAGTAGCTATGTAATAGATTTTTCATCGCGGAGTACTTCGTTGGTTTAGTAATGGCAAGCGTTACTGCTGAGCATTAAACCCTGGATTGGATACCCGGGTTTGTGACATAAACATCCACTAAGAAAGGATTTTTCAAAATTCAACTCCCAAGGGGATAAATGACTCGGGCCTGTGGACGGTGAGTGATGGGCTAGCTCGCCGTCCGTCCGTCTTATGACGACGAAAGGCCGTGTCGACGGCGCGTTCATGTTCCACGCGCGCCTCAAAGAGAATGATGTCAGCAACATGGAAGGAGCAAGGGACGACGCCCGTCGGGGCTGCGGGATGTTGTAAGAGATATTGCTTTGACATATAGGGCTAAGAAGGATCATGGGTGGTATTTAGTCAGTAGAAGTCTGACACTCCCTTTCGCTCTGCCCAAGAGCGGGAGGGGCCAAAAAAAAGGGATGAATGACTTGGTCTGACTGCTTTGTTGATTCAGCGGTCGCAAACGCAACTTAGTACTTAGTTTGTGCATGAGGTTCCTTCTTGGTGGTTCTTTTCCCAGGTCGGGTCAAGTCAGGAATTTCTGGCATTGGGATGGATGGATGGATGCCCACCTATTACATGGCTCTTAAACCGCTTACACTTTAGGACGTGAGCAGTGCGACAGTCGCGCGACTTTAAACAAATACTAACGGGTTGTTACGACTCTTCTTATACATTTAATATTTTTACAAAAAACTTGGATCACAATAGGGTATTTTTTTTTTAAATCTGATTAGTCCGTCTGTTGGATTATTGAAAAATATTGTATACGTGTTTTTTGTTTTATCAAACCAATGAAAATTGACAAAAATAAAACGTGTCAAATATCATGAGTGGGGGCCTTTTGACATCACTTTGTGGGTGAAAAAGTACTAACCTTGTGACGTCACACGACTTGACACGACTTTTCAAAGCACTGTATCGTCTTCATCTTTTGTATCCGTGAAAAAAGAAAAATGAAAAAGCGTTTATTCATGGTCACATCCGTGTTACAAAATATATTACTTCTGCCAAACTGTATTACAGTTTGTTAGCAGATGTAGCTCCCTTACACAAATTTATATTTTCATGTAACAACTTGTTGGTGCTTTTCCATCAATAACAACGATACTTTTACCTACAACTAAACACACATAATTAATACCAAGGTTGACTATAACGTAACTGTAACATTTCAGTTACGTAAAAGCACTTCAATTAACAGCGGTGAAGCCGCAAACATGAGCTAGTATGGCATAAATATATACTTCATCATCATCATTATCATCTATATACTTAAAAAACAATAACTATTCATGAATGGAATATACACATCTTTTGCTATGAGGTTTTTACAAAAGGTGTTAAAAAAAAAATCCCTATTTGATTTTTAAAAGACATTTTCGTGGTACAGTTATTTTCTAAATCGGAAGGTATGTCGTTAAAAATTGTTGGTACTAAGCATTTCCTACATCTTTGTCCATAATAATTAGTACAAGTGGGTACCACAAATCTTCTGATGCATTTATTCCTTTGAGGTCTTATGCGCACCGCCTCCACTTTAAACTCATCCTTGCAATAGTTTTCTATAGCCAATAACAATTCCTTCCTTCTATGAACCGGCAACATCTTACATTCTAAGAATAATTCTTCATAATCACTATTTTTACAACGTGCTTTTGTGTTTTTATCAACTAAAAGTTCCATAAATCTGATTTGTATTAACTTAATTTTATCTAAATATGTTTTAAATGTGTTACCATAGCATGGCAGTCCATATGAAAGTAGCGAGTCCATCAGTGCATAGTAGACTGTACAAAGGGGCTATCCAGTACAAAACTAAGGTGGTGGAATTTTACAAGCACTAATCGGAGTTTGTCACAAAGGTATGTTATGTGCGTTTTCTACGAGAAGCTGTTGTCTATAACTAAACCCAAGTACTTGTATTCCTCCACCACCAAAAAGACGTGTCCATTATTTTTAGGAAATCTATCTGACGGACTAATTAGATTTTTTTGGTGAAACACCTTAATCGTTCGGTCACTTTTATTGAAAAAAGTTGTAACCTCAATATGTTATGTTGTTACCACAGAAACGCGCCCGCCGCTTCAAGAACCAAATCCTGTGCGACCTGCACTTTGCGGACGTGGCGCTCATGGAGTGCAGTGACTTCATGCAGCAGCTACGCAGCTTCAAACCTCAGTCCTTGGGCTGCGCAGTTGCCAGGCGGAAGTCTTCCACCACGCTCATATTCCCGCTGCCGCCACAGGCTTGCTCAGGTACGTGATTTTTGCCTTAACTTCATGTTGCGTCACCGTCGTGTTCATGCAGTAGTTCGGCAACATCGGCGAGGGCCGACGCCTGCCTGCTGCAGGTCAGTTCAAAAGACCTACCGCGGCCTCGGAATACAAAGGGCTAAAATACACATAGGTGGGTTTTAGTCAGTTTAAGTCTAACACAAGACGGACGGCGGCGCCGCCGAGGCTGGCCCAGAAAGAGATGGCGTGACGATCTGGACGCAGACCACGAGGGCTGGTTTGAGGCGGCACAGGAAAAGAACTCTTGGAAGTTATTGGGTGAGGCCTTTTCCCAGCAGTGGGACAGTACAGACGAACTTAAAAAAAAAGACTGATACTCCCTTCCACTCCGCCCTAAGCGAGAGTTTTGATGATTTCCCATCGGCAAAAAGAAGTCTTGCTCACGTACGTGACTTTTGCCTGACTCCATGCGGTAGATCGGTAGCTTAGAACGGTAGTCCATAAGCAACATCTATTACAAGTATGCTAGGGTAGTAGATAGGAAGTTTTAAGTTACTTATACGATCATAAATGTTATTAGTATGTATATTAGGTAGGTTTAGTTATTTAACAATGATCTTTGTGACCTGAAAATAAATTAATTCAGTTCTATTCTAAGATATGTTTTAATGTAATTTTTAAGCTATAATTTCCGACTGATTTAATATCGTTACATGATCCCTATTATAGTTTACAGTTTGTAAGAAGAATATTTCTTAAAATCGACCAGCACAATCTTCCAAATATTTAAATTTCTGCTGTATGTGTGTTTGTCAATAAACTCCTCCTAAACGGCTGGACCGATTTTGATGAAAATTTTCATAAAATTATGCATTATGTGTTCAAATGAATTCGAGAATGGTTTAGATTTACAATTGGACCTGGTAGGTGGCGCTGCTGTCCGGGTAGGACGACGTCTGCTGGGTTCGCTAGTAATATATAAATTATGAAAGTCAGGAATAAATTATTTCGAAGCTTTTGAAACTTCAAAATATCCCGCGTGGGAAAACTATTCTCATAAAACAGGTGATTGGTTCTCAGATTTAAATACCAACAGAAAATAAAAACGTTCAAACGTAAGACTTCTGTAAAATAAGTTTACCTACACTTATAATAAATTGAATGAAGTGTCACTCAACACAGTTGAGGACTCTTGGCATATCCAGGGTGCAGCTTATTCCTAACTAGAAGTGTTTCCCACGGACATGGAAAAGTTTTTTTAAGTTAACCACTAACTTTAATAATCGTGTATACTGTTTTGATAGAATCACTTCTGAGAAGGATAAGTATACCACATTTTTAAGCTTTCTGGTTAAAGAGGTGCAATTTTGCATCCACTTCAATTATTTTTATATTTAGCCGTTATTGTCCCACTGCTGAGCAAAGGCCTCCCCCCATTCCTTCCACTACTTACGATGGTGTGCTTCTTCTCACTTCAAATTCAGGAGATTGTAATAAAATAAATTACCTACCTATTTTATTATTAATTCGGGTCGAGAATCATTAGTTTATTTACCATATGCAAAACGACATCATGTATCATCAGCCCCATGAAATCCACTTTGAAATACGAGTAGAGTTTTAAATCGTACGTTAATTTTACCCATGGCTTAATCTTCGGCTTCTCTTGTCGAAATGCTAAATAATCAAATATACTTATGGATTTAACTTATAATAAGTTTTAATTCAAGAGTAATTTCATTTAATAAAAAGAAAAAAAAATACACGTCCTATCACAGCATCAGTTTAGCAAAGAGATCTTTAGAAGACAAATGAATACAGTAACAGTTTTTAATCTCAAAGTTCCTTGCTCCCCTCTTCTTTCAAAACTTGGTCTCAAAAGAAACAGGCGCTCTGCTGTTTTTTCTAACTCAATTTTGTCCTTTACGACTTCTACGCAGGTCGTTATAATCTCGATAATGTTTTGGAGAAAAGCACACAATTATTATTATTAACATTTTTAACGGGATATTTAGCAGGTTTACTATCGGAAACACGGTTGTTTGTTATCGGAAACTCAAAACAAATAGTAAATATGGTAAATATCCCGTTATAATGTTAGTGAGCATGTCTGTTTCAAAACTAAGTTAACTAAGCCTACAATACGTCTAACTGCGGTACTCAGAGATATTTAATGTTTATTTAAGCTGTCACTTAGTAAAGATTTGACATACTTTTGTACGATAAAACTGTCAAAACCTTTACTAAGTGATGGCCTAAGTAATCATTAAAGCTCTCTGAGTGCGGCAGTAATTGGCAAAACATGGTTGTACTATTAGGTACCTACACCTATGCCTTACCCTTGCAGGATTGCAAGCGAGATGTTATGCTATGGTACTTAGAATGATCACTATCATAAACTGATATAAGCTTCAAATAATGATAACTGTAGGGTCGAATGATGTCCTTGAGAACATTGGCTGTGCAGGAATCTGCCTACATTTTCTTTCTTTCAAAGCTAAGGAGACAAGCGAAATTTGACTGTTTGTGTTTTCGTTTGGTCTTAATTTATTATCATTGTGGCGCCACTGCAGAAACATAGTACTAAAAGTACTACAGCGCCATTTTAACACAAAAAAGAACTAAAATCTAGGAATTAAAGAATTTTACACCGTGGTCTTCATACTCATTTATCTTATTGAACTGAGCGTCTAACAACGCTTGCGTGCAATGTGCCCTGTTGTGTATGTTTTATTTAATTCATACCATGAGACAGGCCCATATATTACCATCCCCAAGGAAAAATAATACCCCCTAAGTATATTGTTATTACACTTTTTAAGGTTCCGAACTAATTTAAGATTGTCATGATTTTGGTTCTCGGATAAGAGTGTACAGTTTACCAGTCGAAGTCTTCACAGTATTTCGAAGTTCATATCTGGACATAGGCCTCCCAAACTGTACGACAAGACCCTGTTTGACCCCGCCACCTCCTTCGCTAGCATCACTGCTTCGCAGAAGGAGGCGACGGCTTCACATATCCCTTTGATAACTAAAAAATCCGCAATATCATGTTCATGAACGAAACATTCCTTATTCACAAACACATACCACAAGCATCCCTTGTGTACGTGATTCTAAAATAAAAAGAAACAACGCAACTCTTGTTTATCGTCGCCAAGCAACTCGTAAGCCCCAACTATTGCTGCACAGGATTGGCTTATACATAACGTAATGAACGTTTACAAGTCAAAGACCGCTGTCTTTCGCTGTGTGATTCAGGGAATTTAAATAATGTATGTAGAACTTGAGGCAAACATGAAAAGACACAGGTATATTATGCACGAGCACCAATGTGTATACACTTTATTAAAAAAAAAAAACAATTTTTGCGAGAAATAACGGGTGTTACTTGGAGACCTTAAAAATAAGACTTCTAAAATACTATGTTCGCAACAACACGAAATTTTTGTGAAAACAATAGGAAAAATGAGACTTTGACTTATGATAATAGGAGAAATCCTTTAAAAATGTTGTAAAGTGTTTACATATCTTTTTTTTATTGGTGTTAATATCTGTACATACCGTAAATAGTAAAACCCAATACGAATTCTTATGATCATTGTCATCAGCCTATCCTTATCCCATCTATGTTGTTTAGCTTCCAGTCTAACCGAGCGACTGCCTATTTCATATCTCATACAATCTACACTAATATTATAAAGAGGAAAGATTTGTTTGTTTGTTTGTAACGAATAGGCTCCGAAACTACTGGACCGATTCGAAAAATTATTTCACCGTTGAGAAGCTACACTATCCCTGGGTGACATAGGCTACTTTTTATCCCTGTATCGGGAACTACGCGGGGGAAATCGCGTGACGTCCGCTAGTGTCAAATAAAGAAAAACTTCCTCAGTAAATACCGCCTTAAACACAGATTTGTATAAACCTAAATCAGGCAATTCGCTACATTACTACAAGAATATTAACTCTTGCAACTTTAATCTTATGATTTCTAGATCTTATCTCGTTAATTGTAAAACTATTTAAAAAATCTTATAATAATATAATCAACAGTATACATAAGTAAAAATTTAAAATTCATGTAATTATTATGCATGTAAATTGTTGATCACAATATTATATCACTTTTTTGGAAACTGTTTATTAACTTTTTTCTTGTGGTTCCGATGTACTACTCCAAATTAATTAAATTATCGCAGGTGGCTTTTAGGTCCGCGGTCCCGGTCCCGAAAGCCCCACGACCCGTTTCAACATCATACCCTGATGATGATTAAACGGGTCTTTGCTAGGTAATGTATATTTTATTGATCCTGCAAACCCTTCAACAACATCACACCCATCACTAAAGCTGCAATTAGGCAATGCTGCGTTTTGAATGTCAGCGCGCATAACTATAGCCACACTGGAATGCTATTGCTCCCGAAATGTATCTACTGATGTGATGATCATAGACGAAACATAAATACATACATCCATAAACTTCCGCCTTATTGCCATGGGGGTAGGCAGAAACCACAGAGCGCCACCTGCTACGACCCTTACATACTTCTTGCCTCGTCCACATTCATACATCTGGTCATACACGCACGCCGGTTGCGAGTGCTACGTACCTATCCTTTCTGAAGAACTTCACCAATGGTCATTGTATGGCTTTCTAGGACAAAAACCATAAATATAGACGAAAACACGACGCAATTAACCACACTGGAAAAGCGCCACTTTTTGATGCTCTCTTGTTTGTTATGTCAAGAAGGAGAGACGCATAAAATGCTCAATAACCTAGGACTCGAACTCATGATCTCAATCGTTTCAATAATAGGTACTTAGTGCACATAGATAGACTAGATTGTCTTGATACCATTCACACGTGTAAACCAAAACGTATAGACACTACGTGTTCACTTGATGGCAATTTACATCGTTTTCAAACAGCAGATTAGATTGGAAATAAAATGATAAAATAAACTGAAAACGTTCTCATTCGCTTATCAGTTTCCAAGTTCAAAATTCCCATCAACAGATACCATTCAATCTAGCTGATTTCAATCGAAAACCTATCAAAATATCTTCTCAAGTATCCAATAAGTGTTCTTGCTAAGTTAGCTGAATCGTAAAATGTGATCACGTAAAAATATTTCGTTAATCGGTCAGTAACCGCAATTAGTCTGGAAATACAGTCTGCTAATGCTGATAAACCACTGTAAGACCGCTACATGGACTCCGGTCGTGCCAATTTTCCGGATAATTGACAAGATTAAACGCGCCAACCATTCTGTTCTCCTTCTAAACGTTCCTAAATGCTGAGAACTGAATAATAACGTTCAGTTTTACTTTTATTCAAATGAAGATTTTGGGAAGTTCGTGCGAAATTGGTGGTGAAAAGTAAAGAGTTTATTTCGTCTTAATGCTACTTAAATTGTCGAGGTCGGGTTTGAGAATTTGTTGTAATGCTCAAAGGGTACGTGTTAAAGTTTTAGTTGTACTGTTGTAAATGATACAGGGTTGTCTGTCAAGAGTTTATGTACTTTGCTCTTTGACCCACGCGGGTAAATCCCGGGAGATTAGATACAGGTATGTTTTCACACAGCCACAGTTTGCCGGTGATAAATATTTGAGTAATGTTTTAGTGCTTTCACCTTTTAAATGAGGCTTGTTGTTGTTTTGAGATGTTAAATAAAAACTACAGGATAAAACGGCGGGTGGTTTAAACATTATTCCTTTAGGGACGTGATGTTATATTTTGTGGTTATGTTTTAAAATGATCTCGAAAGTTTTTTGTAGGCTGTCAAAACAAATAGTCGACATTGTGAAACATTACATAACATCACGCCTGTAATCTCTGAAAGTTTAGGTAGAGGTTTACCTAATAGTACATCCATATGATGCCATTTATGTTTGGACTAGGTGTTGCCAGCGACTTTACCCGCAACAACTCCAAATTTATCCCACGGGAAGATAAAATCGGAATAAAATATCTTGTGCTAATCCAGGTTGTAAACTATCTGTGTACGAAATTTTAGCCAAATCCATTCAGTAGTTTTTGCGTGAAGAAGTAACAAACATACACACAAACTTTCGCCTTTATAATATTATATTGGATTATGATTAAACTTACACTGTCACGGAATATCTTAAGTGGTTTTCAATTATTGTGAGCTCCTGATAATTTCGAATGTGTGTGATTATGTAGAAATGTAATAAGGGGCCAGCCGCTTTGCCATCAACCGGGCACTAACTTAAACTCTATGACTGTCACTGAGAAATTCCTAATAGAAAACCACAATGGGTGTAATTTATGTATAAAATGTATGTATTTAGAAATATATAAGTATGTTTATCAGTTGTCTAGTACCCATAACACAAGCTCTGCTTAGCTTGGGACTAGATGGCGTTGTGTGATAGTTGTGGAATATTATATTATATTATATTATATTATATTACAATAACACCTTTGCCCGACGAACCCAGGAACTCGTACGTAGTCGCGCTTGCGACCACTAAATCAGCGAACTGTCAGATTTGTGATACTCTAAAATAATCAATTGAGACAATAATATTTTAAAATCATTTGGAATCCTCTCGAAAGCATAGCAGCTAAAGCCTTAGCCGTGACTTATGTCATACTTATTTTCTTTGCTGGATGGAACTCTAAAAAGTTGTATTTGAAATCCAATTTCCTTCTGTCGACTGTATCAGACGACCGACAAACATATGATTTAGAATTCATCGTAATAAAATCTTAGTTTGTTACGCAACTCAGGTCCTTTAAATATGAAGATATTAAAGAGCGTTGTTGTGTAACTTAATTGATTCTGCACCCCTATTGTCATTTTTTTTTTTTAAATTTTTCGAAACAATAATACATTGTGTAGAAATTTTGTAAAAAAAATAGTATAAAAAAAAAGTACAATTAAAACATTACAATCCAAAGAAATGTGTAAAAAACAATAAGTAACTCAAGACGATAATAGTTCACATTCAATTTAAAAACAATGAATAACATAAAATAAAAATGACAAAAAAGGAAACACAAAAACTAAATTGTTAAATATCATCTAAATTTTTGTCAATTATCAATTAAAATATAAAGTCAAATAAAAATAAAAAATAAGGTACAAATTGCTATAAAAAGGTCAGTCATAATAATTATGTCATCTCAATGTAAAATAAAATAGATATTTTATTTTAATTTTAATAGCCTGTACTGTCCCACTGCTGGGCAAAGGCCTCCCCCAAATCCTTCCAAGTGCTCTTTTCTTGAGCATTTCATTTATTAAAATTATTATCGTTCTTTGAAATGCTTAAAGAAGAAATCTAAATAATTTATGAGTAGTAATTATTTAGTATCGTAGGTTTGAAACTTATTTTAGACCATTACATAGTCTGCTGTTACTCGACATCTCTTGCCTTTGTGCCAATCAATCACCCATACGACTTAACAGGTGGCACACAGATCAATAGCCACAATTCTTTGATCGATCTGTCCTGATTACTAAAAGCTAACTAGTTAAATTCAATTCAAATCCTGATTTCAGAATGTTGTTATGTCTAAGTTAATTTCAGAAAGACAATTATATCTTCTAAGTATTGGCAGAGTTTTAAATCAATTTAGTTGAGACACAAACTGGACTCATTTAGTCCAATTTGTGTCCAAACTGTGTTTTGAAATCCAGTGTGTAACTCTCAGACGGCATCAGTGTTCCCTCGCACTTTTAACCTGTCTGCATTTAAATCAAGAGTGAGCAGGCATCTTCTGGGTACGCTCGTTTCGCCATACTTCATCCATCGCTTTCCGTTAGGCGGGATCGAGGTTAATAGAAGGCCTAATTTGCAAGAAAGAAAAAGGCTGGGCTCATCCCAGTTTTATACGTCCCTGTGTGCCTATTGGCCTTGTTCTTTTCTGTCTCTTGCTGATATGGAGGGAAGTGGAAATTTCTGTTTTTCCTACTCCTCCGCTATTCTTTTCTGATTAATTTCGTTGCGGGATCCAAGACAGTCAAATCATTTCTCTGGGACTTCGTCGAGCTTCATTGTCTCGGCGCTTTCTTTGTGGTCGCCACTGTTGATTCTGGCTTACAGGAGTTACAGTGGTTTGGGAATAGTGAGGCGGGCTTGTCCCATTATAAAAAAGATAGAAAAAGTTAGGAACCTAATTTGTTATTTCCGTATTCCGAAATCTTTAACATACAGTGAGCAATGATCGATTCTTCCCAGAACGAGAAGAAGTATTATGTGTCTAACGTTATATAAAGTTCGAGCTGAAAACTTTATACCCCAGACTTTTGCATGCACTCCTGAAAAGTTTCGACGGCTTTTAAGTGCTATTTCTGCACTTTCCTGATATTGGTAACTACGTGAGTTAATTAATGGCCGACTTTCTCGCTGGTCTGGTGTCGCAAGCGTGACAGGACCTAAGTTCAATTCCAAGGTCGGGCAAGTGTCATTGAGTTTTTCCATCAAGAATTTCTCATCAGCCAAGGAGTTAGGATTTGAACCCGGTTGTAGGTAATAGGCTCGCCCTCTATTAAATGGAAATCGACATAATTAACCGGCGAAAGGTGGGTGTACTATAATTAGTTATAACCTTCTTTTTTGAGGGTAGGAAATCATCAAATAACTCTTGGGCAGAGCGGAAGGGAGTGTCAGACTTCTACTGACTAAAAACCACCCATGTTCTTTCTTAGCTATGTATGTCGAGGACGCGGTATCTCTTGCGAACAACCCGCAACCCCGACGGGTTTAGTAATACCCTTGGAGAATTACTGGCGTGATGTTGTGCTTTGGATATTACCTACCTGATATTTCAGTGTGAACATAAGTCAATTAATCACAGTCAGATCATTGAAACCTATAGTTTACTAAATACAGCTTACAGCCAGCATTGCCGTCGACCGCCGCGGTCAGTCAATAAATGCCAGTAGAAATGGAGAACGTATGTCACCTGACATTAAACTGACTTGTGTTCTATACTAATATAATGGAAGTTACCGGCGAAATGTGCGTGTACTTTGTTATGTAGAGCTCTACCTAGCCTTCGGGAATTGCAAGGCGTGATGTTACGATATGTATGAAGTTTGTCGGGAAATAGCATGTACTTCTGTATTTACCGCTACTAGAATTCTGAATGCTTTGGAATTCGATTGACTAGAGATATCTATTAATAAATAAAAGTGAAAAGCCTCACTTTAACATAGTATCCATCGAAACCCAAGTATTCTTTGAATTTTCACAATTCCTTTCGTTTCGAATTACGAACTAATAAATCTTAATCACCTAAACAAGAACAAAAAAATCCCAATCAATTTTGCAATTTGTCATTATTTGGACATCCCAATATTCCAAGCGGTGAAATATAAAAGCCTAATTCCTTCAAAGCAATACAAAAATAGTTGCCTACTCCCAAAATAATTTATGAGAAGTTATTATTGCCTACCACCTACCCAATATAATGTGTACAGTCAGCAGCAACAATATGTATACACTTAGCAACGTTATGAAGCATTTTTTACTACCAGTATTGAATTCATTTTCATGTAACGTAACGAAACTACTTGTAATATTTTGGAACCCATATTATCATAAAATAGGTCATATCTCAAAATTGCAATCGTTACTTCACGAGAAATTCAAGTTTGAACTTTGCCAAGTGCATACATATTTTTGCTGTACACGACAAAGTTAACTACGACCTTAAGAATCTACTATTACAGAGCAATAATGAAGATCTTAGTAGGTAGGTAGGTACTGCGTAAATAGTAGTTTCATTCGCTTTGTCAAGAACTACACGCTCAAGTGATACGCTTGTTGCGTCTGCGAAAAAAAAACAATATGACAAATAACTGGCCAAGTGCGACTGTATCATCTCATCTCATCATGGGGTTTAGGTTTCCCAAGCAGCAAAATTGCGCTATAGTAATCGACTTATAAGACTAAACGTCTTATAAGAATCTAATAGACGCTTTGACTAAGATCAGTGATTTAACAAAAGCATCTCACAAGATGATTTGCGCTATAAGTACAAACAATTCGATGTTTGTTTATATGATTTGTGACTTTGAATTTATTTTAAACATATAAGTGTTATATATTTTTGTAATCTCCTTTTAAAACACTTCATTTTGATACCCTGCTCGATGGTAATGGATTTTTTTTATTTTTTGAAATACGCTATATGGCCCCCATAATCCGCAAATATCTTTTCTTTTTTAATTTTAATGTAGCCAGTGACACTCGCGCCATCAAGACGAATCTAACGACGTATATTTTATTCAAATCGTTCATCCGTTTAGGAGTTATGAGGGAATAAAGAAACGGACATACATACATACACGCCAAACACATAACCCTCCTTTTGGGCTTCGCCGTTGTCGGGTAATAAAAGGCTTCCCCAATTATTTTTAATTCGTACTTTCACACAACTTTTGTGTAGAAGATACTTGTGTGTTGCCCTCAGTCTCATAGTAAAATTCTGTGATATTGGAGCGTACTACAGACAGACAATCGGACATTTCAGGTTCAGGTTCGGTTCAGGTTCTATACGGTCTACAATTTGACAACAAAACCCTAAAAATTATTAAGAGTTGATAAGAAAAATGATTAAGAGTGGCTCATAATAGCATTTAATAACCCTCCTTTTGGGCTTCGCCGCAGTCGGGTAAAAATGCAGACACCGTAAGTATCCTCAATCGGAAAGACATACAAACACAGTCATGCACAATGCTGTCATCAAATATCTTCTCAAAGCTCGCGTCGTCGGTTTACGACGACCAACACCACTGAAGGGTCTATCCAGTCCACATTTTCACAATACGCCCCCTCCCCCTCTCGGGGCCCACGCTTTCAGCGATCACGAAACGAAATGCAAGGAAACTCAATTTCCGTCTCATCGTACCTGTTTAAGCAGATCAAAATCCTGTAACCGCGAAAAGGTAAAACTTTTCTAATAATAAACCCGGTGGCCGGTCTGAATCGCCCACGTATTACAGAAAGGCTTCAGTAAACAAGTAGGTAGGTATGTACTCGTACAATATTTAGGCCTCGTTATTTTTGCACGTAGGCCTTCGTCGGGACTGTGTATTCGGTAATGCATTGTCAACACTTTTTGGTAAGTGGAACTCGCTGAGGAGTTGTTTTGAAGTCCGGGATCTCGGGACACGGGGCTGTGTACGATGTGTCTTGCATTTATAGTGTATGTGTACTGAACAGAGGGACAATGTTTGGAAGTAAATTGAAACGTGTTTGGGACTTGATCCTGTTTAATATGTACCGTCATCTTACTGAATTGTCTCTCCTGTTGGGAAGAGAACTTCTTTTAGATTTTAACTATGAATGACCCGTAGAAATCCGTATATTGTCAACGTAACTATTATTTATCATCGCACTACCCAGAAGTAGGTAAACATTGGATCTTTGATGTGTTTTTATTGTAAGATTTGAGTGGGGGTTTGTGACGTCACTGACCGGTAAAAAATGCCATATTAATGTCTTAGAATATGACGTTACACGAGATTTCAAAGCACTTAATTGTTTTTTTACATGAAAAAAAAAATACGTGCCCAATATTTTTTTAAATATACGGACTAATTTGTTTTTTTTTTGGATAGTTAGTATAAGTTCTAACAGAATAAAACATCACACCGCCAGTTTAATTATAAGTCCCATGTAACAGAATGCGAGCTTATTGCCATAAACTGTGCACAAATTTAGATTCCATTCCTGCTACTGAAATCCTGAAGGAAAACACTTTGACCGACCTCATGCCAATATAACCTTAGATCTCAGACTCAGTAGTCGTGCTTGAAACCACAGGAACAACAAGACAGACTTTATTGAAAGCGGCAAAAGGGCATGCTTACATGATACTAAAAAAATAAAAAAAAAAACCACTGGTAAAAAACAGACAGAACCTTATCAAATATTTTGGTAAAGTCTCGCAACCCTTGCGCTTATGTCAGAAAATGAGCGCGGGTCAATGATTTTTAAGTATAATATAATCCATTTTCCCTTCATATTTTAAAACTGGCGTAACACAATGGCGAAAAAGAAACATCTAATAAAGTGAGATCTGGAGTGCTTGTGGGGGCCATGGGAAAATTACGTCACTAATTGAGGTTATAGTTTTTTTACATATTTGGGACGAGAATGGAATACTGAATCCCCCCCCCCCTTCAATATGTCTCTCGTTTAACCTAACACACTGTATGATAATGGCAATCATATGAATGTGTGTTTGCTTCCGTTATGAAAACTTCCACCACTGAAATATAATCTCTATATACAAAATTGTAGTTTTCATTTCATGCTGCTTGTATGATCCGTGCTAATGAAACGTTTGTCCGTCGGTCCATCCCAGCCAGTGCAGACAGACACAGACAGACATATTCAGGTCATTTTGTACCTTATATTTAGATTCCATTTGTGGAATTCAATATCTATCATTTGATATCTTGTGAGAATAGTTTAGTATGCGAATATGCATGTATGAATATGCTATATAGGCATGCAGGTTGCGTAATGGAAATATTGGTCAACAATTTCCTTTCTGGTTATAATTTTATTTTTACCCGACTGCGGCGAAGCCCAAAAAGAGGGTTATGTGTTTGGCGTGTATGTATGTATGTATGTAAGTAAGTATGTATGTATGTCCGGTTCTTGGTTCCCTCATAACTCCTAAACGGATGAAGGGATTTGAATGAAATATACGTCGTTAGATTCGTCTTGATGCTGCGAGTGTCACTGACTACATTCAAATTAAAAAAAAAAACAAATATAACTGCTGGTTTTGGGGGCTATATCGTGGATTTGAAAAAAATAAAAACAATCCATTACCATTGAGTAGGGTATCGAAATGAAGGGTTTTAAAAGGAGATTACAAAAATATATGATACCTATATGTTTAAAATAAATTCATAGTCACAAATTCTATAAACAAACACAAAAGTTAAATCATCTGCGAAGTATTTTACGCGGCCAACGAAGGAACAAACACTAAAGAACTAAAAAATTAGGAATAAAAAAAGTAGTTAAAAACTAAAAAACCCGACTGAAAAGACTGAAAAGCAAAAAACTAGCACATTTTAAATTAAACAAAACTTGGAAGCAGGCGGGGTTCATTTGAATATTAAATTATGAAATGAAAATAGAATGCTGCTTTTCAGTCTTTTCAGTCGGGTTTTTTAGTTTTTTAACTACTTTTTTTCTCCTATTCTTGCATAACATCACGCCTGTAATCTCCGAAGGGTTGGGCAGTGTATACCCACAGTATATCCACAGTATACTATAAGATACACCTCGGTCACTCAGTAAAGGTTTTGACAGTTTTGTCATACAAAAGTATGTCAAATCCTTACTAAGTGACGGCTTAAGTAATTATTAAATATCTCTGAGTACCGCAGTAAGTAATGGAACGTTAATTACTCGGAGAGCTTTTAATCAATTAGCTAAATAATATTTAACTTTCTATTAAAAAATAATCGATAACACGCCAGTTTATTACGGACTCATTACTTGTTTGCAGGCGTGAGGGGGTGTCTGTTTACAATCGATTCCTTTCTATTGGCAGGTTTTTGTTACAATGTGGGTAGGGTTTATACAAAGTATATGTTTTATCATTTGGACAGAAACAGAAAATAATCAGATATAAATAACTTTTTAGGCGATGATCTAACACTAAATACATAATTTGAGCCTATTATATAACGTAGTACAATAAGCTTCTGACATAATGTACGCGTTATAATTATAATTATTGCAGATTAATACGAGTATCCCTTTGTAAATATTTACAAACAAACTGATGGTCTAAAATGGCCACTTTAGCAAATCATAATAGGAAAATAACATGAATTGCTTTTAAATTCGTAAAATGATCCATTTTTTCCACGGTCATGGCAAACAAAATAAAAATAAAAGTCATGGCAAACAGCTAACAATAAAAGCTCTGTTTTCATAATCCCCAATTTTCTCAGGAACTCGTTTCAATCAGTAGTTAACGAGATGTTAAGACGGACAAAAGCGTGTCGATTGCACCCCTAAAGGAAAGGGATCTGCGACCGCGACAGCCCCAAATTATGTTTGTGCCGGCCCATTTTGTGGACCTAATATATTTGCGAAGTTCCGCGCCACCCCGGCGCTTCTACCAACTTTCCCTGTATCAGAAACGGCTTAACCTGGATTCGGTAATGTGAAAAATAGTGAACGGGAGTAATTTTTCTTTCGTGTTACACAAGTTATGTTGGGCCCGTATAAGGGATGTGGGTAGCATTTAAGCATGGGATAAAAAGATTTACGTATTTTTGCGAATGTTTATTTTTTCTGTAACATTAAGTAGAAGGTTTTAGTAAAATTTTACGAATCTGTAAGTATTTATAACGAATCTTTTATTTATGAAATAGGGTAGTTGACTGACCTGATAAAATATATGATTCTGTTGATGTTTTTTTTATCAAATTAATAAAATTTACGAAAATAAAACGTGTCAAAGATCATGAGAAAAAATGCACCAAACTGTGACGTCACACGACTTTTCGAAGCACTGTATTGTATTTTTTTGTTTTTACGTGAAAAAAGAAAAAATGTGTCAAATATTTTTTGGAAATCTATCTGACGGAATAATTAGACTTTTTTGCTAATAAGCTGCATAGGTCTAGTACATATTTTAAACAAATCGCATTTAAATAAAGAGCAAGTAATTTCGTCAGCTGAATTCCAAATACCAAAATTGAAAATATGTGTTTGCTGAAACTTAAACCAACAGCTGTAGAATATTATTAATAATATTTATAAAACATGACAGCGTAGGTGCGAACATAGTAAATCCCTGTTCGTGATGTTCAAAAATAAATTAAATATAACAACAACTTTTCATTCAGAGGCAGTGATAGTCCAATAATAGTGTGAGCGTGTGACTTGGCAGTTTGGACTGCCAAGTCAAAGGCTTCGAGTTAAAACCTAAGACAGCTCTGATTATTCTGATTCAGGTGCGTATTGTATAATCATCACTTTTTTTTGTGAAGGGAAACTAGCATTAACTGCTGTACTCAGACATATTCAATAATTTCTTAAGCTGTCACTTAGTAAAGACTTGACATACAAAACCTTCTATAAGTGTCAAAATCTTTACTAAGTTAGTGATGGCTTAAGTAATCATTAAACGTCTCTGAGTGCGGCAGTAAGAGATATTTCATAATCACTACATATTATAAAAAAAGTCCTCCACCGCGTCTGTCTCTTTGCGACAAACTCAAAAACTGCTGCAACGATTTTCATGCTGTTTTCACCAATGGATAGTGGTTCTCGAGAAAGGTTTTAGCATATTATTTGACGCAGGCGAAGCCGCGGGCATTGGCTTATAAAGGCAACTCAGAGACCCATGGTTAGGCACTAAAGTAACCACACAATAATATAGAAGCAGGGTAAAATTCAAACCGCCTAGATTAGACTCCTGTCTGGCTGTGAACACTGACTGATATTTCCGTACATATGTATCTGACAATGTCTGGTCTAGTTGGTTTGATCGCATGTTCACTTGTCTAAGCTTTTAGAATGCGTGGACCTATTTCCAGACATCCTTTTTTACAAATTCAAGTTTCTTCACAATGTTTTCCTTCATCGAACATCACAGATTAAGATCAAAACGAGAAGTCTGAAAAAAAATTTGAAAGCACCTCATATTAAAATAAAATAAATAAAGGCTAGTTCATGAATTTATTTCGAATCATTGATCGCGCTCCCAAAGCCCATTTTTATCCTCTGTTTTATGTGGAGGGAAAAGGGGCTAGTCAAAAAAATAACCCAGAGAAAAATACAACGTCATCCACTTTCATTTCCCCGCCGTTACAGGGCCTGTAACATAGTTTGAAAGAGTCCGTCATACGTCACCAAGCTTCTAAGTCATAATTTATGTCTCCTCTCGTAACTTTTTTAAAGGACGTATCAAATATGCAACGCGTACACATCACTTATGTATGGACCTTGATACAGACGATGGAAGGCTGAGGGAAGGGAATAGCTTTTGCATGTACGCATTTCTTTGTTTTTGAAGGGGCTGCATTTACAGTTATTTTCGAGCAATTGTTTTATATAGAGGAAGGGTTTCAACAAAAATAAAGTTAAAATTCAAATTTTCTTACGGATGTTTGCAATTTTCACCAAGAAAATCTTTTTTTTTGGGTGTGGGAAATCATTAAACAAAATAACCCCTCCTCCTCTCAGATTTCTACTGACTAAAAACCACCCATGTTTTTAGCCCTATAAGTCGAGGCCGTGGTATCACTTGCGAACAACCCGCAGCCCCGAATAATTCAATTTTCCTTACGGTTTTTGCAATTTTCACCAATATAACTTGGAGTTACCATTGAAAACATTATAATTATATTTGGCTGCCTCGTTGGTCAAGTGGTCACAAGCACGACTGCTGAACATTAGTTCCTGGATTCGATTCCCGGCTTGATCAAAGTGTTATTGGGTTTTTCCATCTGGAATTTCTCAGTAGCAGTCATAAAGTCTGGATTTGTGCCCAGTTAAAGAAAATAGGTGAAATGTGGGTGTACTTTTAGGTATACCGTTCCTTAACTCTTCGGGCAATACAGGCGTCTTTGGAAATAAAACGCATTTTACAAAAACATTTTCAAATACTTCGAAAATGTTTTCTACTACCTTTATACACCTGTGTATCCTGCTTAGGTGTGTGAAGTTTCTTTAAAATCGGTTCATCATTATTTTCAAAAAAGAAAAAAATGTGTTTATTTCAGACAATTTTGTAAGTAACAAAATAATTTTCTTAAAACTCAGTTAGTAGCAATTTCTGTATTAATGTCATCATCATCTGATTTTTTTTTATGAAGTGCCGTTTCGCTCATAATAAATTGGATGCAAGGAGAACAAGGCCTGACATTCTGTGTTTTCACTTAATGCTCATATTAGCTCTGCTAACAACATCATAGTTTAGTGTTTATCAACTGGATTCATAGTGGGCACATTTCGTGATAATCTTCTTGCTGCTACTAGGAACCGCCGTCGTTATTCTTTGTCCTGGCTTTGCTCCAGATTTTTAGTCCTATTCCTGAGGTAAGAAAATCCCAGAATAGAGGATTAGATTAAAAGTGCATGTTAAAAACATCGTTATAAGTAGCTTTTACTAACACATATGTTATTTATTAGTATGTATATTTAGGTTATTGTAATATTTGGGAAATAAAAGGCTTAAATAATAATAATAAATAATAATAATATTTAGGTTAAAGTAGAAACTCCGCTGACTCCATTAATAATGAAATACGATAAGCAAGAAAATTATGATGATGATTTATGTTAAGGTAATTTTCTAATTTGGGTCTTTGTTACTTGAAAATAAATGGTTTATTAGAACCACCTGAAAATTAAATTCAATCGCAAAGTAGAAAAATGTCAAGAAATAAGCTGTCCTGTAAACTAACGTCACCACCAGCCAGCCAGTTTAGGATGGAGTGCAAGCTCTCAGGACATTACCTGCATATTGTTTTATTAGAACCCCGAGGCGATAGTGCAGTTAGCTTCCATAAAGTTTATCTGTACTGGATAGTGTTGGAAAAGACGAAGGAATGTAAATAATAAATACTTGAATCGCATAACATGTTTTATAATGTGTTAGATAACATAATGTAAATGAGGGAGTCGCAAACTTTTTAAATAAAACCTGTAGGTAATATTATTGAAGTGTAATAAGTTTTTGTTTTTATTTTCAACAATCATTTGCCCGCGTTTTCGCTCGTGTGGATGTCGTTAAATATTCCAACAAACTTTCATTCCCTATTTAACTGCCATAAGGGTTGAATTTTATAGTATATATATATATACTAAAATCTTCCTCGAGGACCACACCATTAGTGAAAACAGCATAAAAGTCGGTGCAGTAGTTTTTCAGTTTATCGCGAACAGACAGACGCGGCAGAGAACTTTGTTTTATTGTCATGTTAGTGATGATGATGTCAGCACAATCAATCTTAAAGGACCTAATTTAGTATCAATTTTGTCACGCATGTAAACACAAAGATACAATTTAAGGAAACCCAGTTTAATGACACATTTTTCATCACAAAATAAACTGTGTCAAAATTCTGAACTACTAACTAATTCTGAAATCGATTACACCCTGCCGATCAAACTGACTCCGAAATCGAATTATATGACTACGTTATATTCGGTTCAATATGTCAACAAGCGGACCGTGTCCGATACCTACCAATTAGTGGGCAATCGAAACTATACCGAAGAGAAACTCTGAACTCTTTGCTTAAAATGCTTTAGTAGCCATTTATTTACAGTTAATATTATGAATATGATGACCCTATTGGTGAGGTTCTTCAATAAGGGCAGGTGCGTAGTACTGGCAAGCGACGTGATTGTATGAACGTAGACCAGGCAAAAGGAGTATCTATGGATTGTGGCATTCTGTGGTTGTTGCCTAACCTCAAGGGAAAAAGACGTGGGTTTATGTATGTATGTATGAAAGATTAAAATTGCAACATTTCGTAATAATTTTTCGAAGCAAGTGGCAAAGGTAGAGATTCTCGATAAAAACAATAATTTAAAATAAATCCTTTTATAATTATGGTATTTTAATTCCTTTAATTATTTGTAACTTAATATATTTAATTGTAAGGGAAAGCTTAGATCACAGACATAATCTTATATCATAAACCAATACCCAATTAATACTGTGCACGTTCTTACCTACACTTCATGATACCGAACGGATTATACGGATTAATTCCAAGGTGCTAATTAAAACCCACAATAAGCATGGCATACTTCAATAAATAGGGTAGTTGACTGAACAAAATTGTATTAGATTCTGTATAGTCCACGTCACGTTTAGTCCATTTGTTAGATTATCGAAAAATATTGGATACGTGTTTTTTGTTTTATCAAATTAATAAAAAAATACTAAAATATAACGTGTCAAAGATCGTGAGTGGGGGCTGGTGACGTCACTTTCTGGTAAAAAATGTACCAAACTGTGACATCGCGCGACTTTTCGAAGCACTGTAAAGTCTTCATTTATTGTATACTTACGATAAAAAAAATAAAAAATACTGGTCCAATATTTTTTGTAAATCTACATGTATGTGACGGACTTATTGTATTTTTTTTGTCAACCCTATTGTTCGTCGATTTAGAATTCTTTACAAGCAATCACTTTCCTTGTTGGTCTAGTGGTCGCAAGCGTGACTTTCACGTTCGATTCCCAGGTTGGGTTAAGTATTATTGGGTTTTTCCGTCTCTTGGGCAGAGCGAAAGGGAGTGTCCGACTTCTACTGACTAAAAACCACCCATGTTCCTTCTTTGCACTTTATGTCAAGGCCGCGGTATCTCTTGCGAACAACCCGCAGTCCCAACGAGGCAATAGCTCGCCCTCCCCCCTATTATATAAGACTTAAAACAAAACTGGCGATGTCTGGGTGAACTTTATTAGGTACATCATTACCTTACCGTCGTCGGTCGGTCGTTACAATACGGATCTTGTAGAAACTAGAACAAAATTTTATGCGTTCAAACATTTTTGTCATAACTATTATTAGAATTAAATATTTAATAACAGCTCACAACTTAGGACCAACTAATATTAATGACAATTTATAATATCCGTGGTGATAGGGAACTGGGCTTATCCCAGTTGTATGTCCCTGTGTGCCTATGAAGGGATGTGGAAATTGTGCTTGTCTTACTCCTCCGCTATTATTTTCTGCTTAATCTTGTTGCGGGATCCAAGACACTTAAATCGTTTCTATGGGACTTCGTCGAGCTTCATTGTCTCGGCGATTCTGGCTTACAGGTAGTGGTTTAGAAATAGTGGCGGGCTACGATGTCATTGTATGTACATACGTTTACATACCCAAACCATTTTTTTTTTTGCGGCAGAGCGAAAGAGAGTGTCAGAGTTCTACTGACTAAAAACCACCCATGTTATTTCTTAGCCCTCTATGTTGAGGCCGCGATAACTAGTGTACAACCCGCGGCCCCGACGGGCGTCGGCCCTTTCGGGCCCCTCCCATGTTGCTGACATCTCTTTGAGGCGCGCGTGGAACACGAACGCGCCGTCGACACGGCCTGTTTTCGTCGTAAGACGGACGGACGGCGAGTTAGCCCATCACTCACCGTCCACAGGCCCGCGTCTACGGTGGCCGGAGGTCATCGCGAGACCCCCGACGCCCGGAGCGCCTCCCGCGGCGGCTGGGACGAGAGGTTCTCTCCCTCTCGCGTTCCGCCACCTCCTTCGCTAGCATCACTGCTTCGCAGAAGGAGGCGACGGCGTCCCATTCCTCCTCGCCCCGGACCATGGCTTGCACCAGGGCCGGACACGTTAACATAATCCTAAGATGCAAATAAAGCAAAAACTCGGGGTCTAAAATTAAACGGCGAGCCGAGTCGGATGATGTGCAAAGTTACCATGTTTGCCAAAACAAACACCCTTTATTACAACCAGCCTCCATAAAGTACGGCTGACAGATAACATTACATGGGAACGAGATTAAAAAATAATGAACGACGCGTATAAAATGTGATATTTACGTCTTTTTTATTACAAAGAGGGAAATTCTAACGATTGATATGGCTACAGAGTATTGTATTACTGAAAACTTTTAGATACGTGAGGTTGAGTTTAAAGTTTATCCGATATTTGAGACCTTCGTTGGTTTTGTCAAGGTTTTCTGAAAGAAAATGGCGACGGCCACCTGCATTTTTAAACTTAGTTGTAGCTTTATCATTTCTTGTTTGAACTTTTCCTTTCCGGTGACAGATCAGAAAATTCATAACGTAACATAACATCACACCTGTACGCAATCCCCGACGGTTAGGCGGAGGTACCTATACTTCATAGTACACCCACATTTCGCCAGTTTAGTTTAAGTCCCATATAATAGGGCGAGTTTATTGCTTCCAACCAACAACAGATCTGAGGGTCTCAAATGGCCACTTTAGCAGATCACAGTATGAATTTTTTATTATAATTTTACGAATTTTAACGTAATTCTTATTATTTTCCTATTATGATATATTTTTCTAAATGGTCGCAGACGCAGTTACTATTAAGAAAGGTCTATTTTACGCTTTTTAACGCAATTCATATTATGATCTGCTAAAGTGGCCATTTTAAACCCTCTGGACTCCTACAGACTGGCTGCTACAGAAAAAAATCCTGGCAGTTTTCTACCCAATAACATTTGCTCGATTTGGGAAACCTGTTTTTTTCTCTGTTAAAAGAAATTTGTGAACACTACTAAGAAGTTTTATCATTGTAACCACAATCTACCCACATAAATACCTCTCCACAAATACTTATTTGAAAAGATATTACGGAAAGGAGAAAAAAAGGTTTGACACCATTGTCGTACCAGCCTAGTCTAGTCCAAAAAGGAAACCCTTTACGGAAACGGAAATTAATATTCCTTTGTGCTTTTGATCAAGAGATACGAATATGTGGGTCGCAGAGATTTTTGTAATGAAAACATATTGTTCTTACTAATTCGTTGTTCTATAATAATTTATCTGCGTGTTAAATATCCGGGCGGTCTGAATGGGCTACCTTTGTATGTTAATTAAGATAAAACTTGTAATGCCTAATTATAATTTAAATTTCACCTTTATAGCCTCGTGTAAATAATGTTGAATTCGTTTGTTTCATTTAATGAAGAACCAATGGGCTGTCTCGCGGATAAATTCTTGTTTAGACTGTATTAATATTTTGTAATATTTTTAACATTTTAAAACTCTTTTTTATTAATAAATAAAATGTAAATAATCATTTTAAGGAACTCCGTTCCAACTAGGTGTCCGTGTAACACCACTCCATTTTTGTAGTAAAAACTTCTTTAGACTGGTTAAGCACTTTTTGGGTGAACAAAAAACCTTAAACTCGTGTCATTGGCACCGGCGGTCACCGCACGCTTCCCATGAGCTCACATAGCTATATACAATGTATTATGTTCAATAATAATACAAAATAAATATTTAGTAATAATTTAAAAATAATAATTTAATAGCTCGATGATACAATTCACAAGTTACTTACTTCGTTTTCACTTCTATCGGCAGTCCCTAAATACTGCCCCCAATGATTGGTTTTTAGTCAGGAAGATTGTGCTGGCACGAGAATAATCGGTTATTTCTCTGTATTAAATAATTTATCTACCAATGCCTCACCAAGATATATGACAAATATTAATAATAATACAGGCTTTCATTCAGATCAGTGTAACAACGAAAAGAAAAATACATAGAATAACTCAAAACTAAATCTTAATCTATTCTTTTATTTGAATTTTACTGATTTTCTGTAGATTTGTTTGCCAGTCGGCAAATGCCTCCTCCAATCGTTTCCACTCATATCTCTTTTTATAATAATAATATATAATAATAATATTCCACATTTATCACACAACGCCATCTAGTCCCAAGCTAAGCAGAGCTTGTGTTATGGGTACTAGACAACTGATAAACATACTTATATATTTCTAAATACATACATATTATAGATAAATTACACCCAGACACAGAACAAATGATCGTGCTCATCACACAAACATTTGTCCTGGGTGGGAATCGAACCCACGACCTCCGGCATAGCAGTTAGGGTCACTAACCACTAGACCAACAGGTCAGTCATACAGTTACAGTGAGTACAGTTTTTTGAGCCACTCTGTTCCATGTAACGCCTGCCACTTGTCTTATGTCATCGTCCTATCTTTTTTGTGGTCTACCTCGTTTCCTTTTACCTTCTGCGGGTGCCGGGGCGTGCGGCCGTGCGTGCCGTGGCGGCGCGCGGAGGGTGCGCGGGTCTCCGGGTTGCGGGGGCCGCGGTTGCGCGTTGCGGCGTGCATTCGTTGTTCCGTGATTCAGAGTCTCGTGCATTCGTTGTAGCGGTGTGCATCGCTGCGTGCTTTCGTGCTCGCGGTGCTCGTTTAGCTGGCATTCGGCGGCGTGTGATTCGGTGTGGTGGCTTTGTTTTTATGAATTGTTCTTCTGACATTCAAAAGTGCCTATAAAGGTTTAATTGAAATAAATGCTTTGAGATGAGTTGAGTTGAGTTGAGTTCTCTAGGCTACCAACGTGTCACAATTTTGTTCCATTTGTCTTGTCCTTTCATCATGTGCCCTGCCCCTCGCCATTTAAGCCTTCTAATTTTGCACGTAATGTCTGTAACCTTTGTTTTGCTTCTTATCACACGGTTTCTCAGTCGGTCTGACTTCTTAACATTCATCATGCTCCTTTCCATTGCATATTGGCAGGTTGCAAGTTTACTAGTCGTGTATGCCGTACATGTAAACTGGTAGGATGACTGTGTTAAATAGTTTGCTTTTTACATTCATATGGAGATTCTTATCTTTCATGATCTCTTTCAAATCCCAGTATCTCCTCCAGCCATTGGCTATTCGTCTTTCTACTTCTTTGCGCATCGGATTATCAGGTGCAAAAAATAGCTGTCCCAGCTTTTTTATAATAAGATGTGGTGATTCCTAATATGACAGTGGAGAATGGAACCACTACAGAACGGTGTGGTGGTTCCATTGTCCACTATAGTTTTTATTTTTTGTGATTACTGGACCTTTGATTTTTTTAAATTCTTTATAAGCTTTTTTTACACCTCCCGTTTTGACTACGTATTATTCGATAATTAACATTCTAGTGGTTTTTTTAATGTCCGTTCTTATACTTTTTTTGATGTTTTTACTATTGTTTGCTATACGTCTTCTTCTGTCTTTTACATGTTTTGCGTTGATTAAGCAGTTTCTTTGTTCTAGCAAATTCACAGTGTTGGTTGTTAGTTTTAATAGGGGTTCATTTTTCATCCATCCTAGCCATCAAGTTTTTTGTAAGAGATTCAGTTAGTTCTGCTGTTTGTTTCTGCATTTTGTCAAATAATAATTGAAATTTTTCCTCCATAGTTTTGTGCAAATTACGTAAAATGGAACGTAATATGAATGGTAGATAATATTTTTTGCGTACTAGCAACACTGGAGTTAGTGCCAACTTCCCTAAGGTCGTTTGTGACCATTTCCTGCGCGGCAAGTGCTGGCATCGGGGTAGTCCCCAATAATGAGGTAAACTTAAAAAAACTGACATTTAAGTCAGTAAAAGTAGTCAGTAAATTTATTTGACAGGTTTTCTGTACTTGAATATTCTAACCTCAAATGTTATTATGAATTTTCTTCTGCACTTTTCCGGATAGATCCTGTTAATATACAAGAGTTTTATTCCTTCTGCGTCCACCGTATCACTAATGTTGTGACTTATATAAGTGTTGAAGACTGAAAGTAACTTCTAACTATTTGTTTTTCGAGATTTATTATGGATAGAATCACAGTGGTGTTTACACTCCAAAGACTGGAAACGGAAACACTATGTAAGAAAACAGTATGCTAAACGTTAAAATACTATCACTCCCTTATACAGTTCGCCTATGCTCATCAAAATATGTTCAAGAAATCTATCTGAAGGTGTTCAAGGAAATTATTAGTTATTTACTTTATCCTTGTATACTAAGTAAGTTCCTACTGGTAGATGTAAGTAAAATGTAAATGTATCAGCTGGCTTCCTTCCCACGTGTGTAGTTAACGGCTGAACGGCCGCCATTTTACATTTACTACGCAAGTTGTGACGATAAACCTTGGAAGTGTAAAATATTATACGCGCGAATAAGAATTTGTTATATTATGGCAGGATAACGCGTGACTGATGGTTTTTTGGAAAGGTTTTTTAGGGATTATTTTGTCACTGTATGATTCGTAATCCCTATTTGACATGACCACTGCGCTAACCGGTTATGAAGCTTCTAGGTTTATATAAATAAACGAGTATTTACTACTGAATGAGTTTTATTTCCATTAATCTTAGGGAGAACCTTCCAACCAGACTAGAGACCTAGTCCGCCGTTCGTACATCACGCTCACATTCACAATTTGCATACCTTGCATTCTGTCGTGCATGCTTACAAGTGTCCCTACAGTTTGTTAATTTTACTAGCTAATCGAAGGATATATTTTATACTTGCTTATTAAAGTTTATCAACAGCCTCTGTATACAGGGTGTAAGAGATAGCCCGCCGCAAATCGACAGGGTGCAGGTTGTAGTGGGTGGTGTTCAGCTCCTTGTTCTGGATCATATTCAACCGTCGCCTTACGCCTTCTACCTGAATGTGCGCACAGGTAGGGAGCGCCAGAGCCACCAGTGTCGCTGGTTGCTACCCGCTGGGCCTCCTCTACTACTCTTCCCATCTAAATTAAGATACAGCTAAGCTCTTTATTTTGAAAATAAGATCCTTAAAGCCACGTCCACAAACATCAAGATCCAAGGAATTTATTTTACGAGTGCAATATTATGGTTTGTTCGAAGGCTTGAAATAATAATAAACAGAAATATTCATGAGCCCAAATCGTCCGTAAAAAACTAGAGTTCAAGAAAAATCTTACTCGGTAAATAGAAATGTAAGGTTTCTCGGCTTAAATTCCGCACGAAATTAACTGAACTAATGAACTTTCTGAATATAATTTAACCCTGGGTCTTAAAACATCGTCCTAAAAGTATAGATAGAGGAATAATTTGAAAATTGCTTTAATTTTTCTTGACGCGGTTACTATAATAAAAAAGTAGTTAAAAAACTAAAAAACCCGACTGAAAAAACTGAAAAGCAAAAAACTAGCACATTTTTAATTAAACAAAACTTGGAAGCAGGCGGGGTCCATTCTATTTTCATTTCATAAGTTTTTTGCTTTTCAGTTTTTTCAGTCGGGTTTTTTAGTTTTTTAACTAGTTTTTTTTATTTACAACTTTTTAGTTCTTTTGTGTTTGTTCTTTCGTTGGTCGCGTGAAATTCTTCGTTTAGGAGTTATGAGGGAACAAAGAAACGGACATACACACATACATACACGCCAAACACATAACCCTCCTTTTGGGCTTCGCCGCAGTCGGGTAAAAATACGGTTATATTTATCTGTAACTTTAATATTAATGTTTATTAGACTGCACATATACATTCCGCAATCACTTTCCTAAATGATGTTAAAACCGCATCAATATCACACAGTCAGACCCGAATATCAAGTTATTTTTACAAACTAGCTGTTGCCCGCGAACTTTGTCCGCGTTAAATTATTATTATGTAAACACATCTTCCCTATTCGGATCGGATTTTGTTAAGAATTTCGATGGTTTTAATGTAATAGGGATGTTTACTGAACTAAAAAAATATGATTCTAATTAGTCCGTCTGTTAGATTATCGAAAATTATTGGATACGTATTTTTTGTTTTATCAAATCAATTAAAGTTAGCGAAGATAAAACGCGTCAAACACGGGGTTGTGACGTCACTGGCCGCTAAAGAATGTCATACTAATGTCCTACAAAATGACGTCACACGAGTTTTCAAAGCACTGTATCGTCTTCATTGTTTGTTTACGTGAAAAAAGAAAAAAAACTTGTCCAATATTTTTTGAAAATCTATTGCACGGGACCCTGTTTATTTTCTTAGATAAAAGTAGCCTAAGGTAATCCTTAAACCGACAGCAATCTAAAAGCCCCGTCAACATAGGGTCAGCCGATTCGGAGAGTAGCCGGAACAAACAGACCGACAAACAGACAACCAAAACATTTTTTTTGGCTTTTTATGCATTCAGTTAAAAGCTGTTCATTGAAAATTACAGACAGACACTCGAAAAACAAAAATTGATGACATACAATACTCGGTTCATTAAATTGAAGTGTCTGTAACACTTCAATTTTATTTATTTGTATCAAAATACCTATGTATGTTTTATAAAATCTAGGAATTTGGGGACCCAAAACTTCGGGTGCAGTCATCGAAGAAATTCAGTAGTTCGGTCCACTCTAAGTATGAACGCCAAGCATAGTGATAAGAGTTTGGTGTTCTACCTTACAGTGAACTGAGTTCTGAACAATCTACGCAGCCTCGAGGGACAGAAGCCAGAAGAACGTGAAGAAAATCAAATGTACTGTTGTTTTGATGAAATCCATTTTTAGTTGTAATATCCTATGCAAATATTTACTATGCATTTAACATTCAACCAAGAAACCTAACCCTTGAAGATTCCCTTATTATCACTTTCAACTCCTAATCGTTGAGGAGTAGTACCTTCCATTATCAGCTCACCTAGGTAACCTGAAAAAATGCAACCATATAAACGTCCCCATAATAATTTACTCAAGAATCATCTCTAACTCCTGAGCGTTGAGGAATTGTACCTTCCGTCATCATCATTATATCGTGCTGATGATGCAATGCGAACAAACATAAAAACTATATATACGAATTGAGAAACCTTCTCCTTTTTTGAAGTTGGTTAAAAACGTAAAACAGCGTTTTTCGACGTTGCGGAAACTAGAATGCACCCTTTTTAATATTTATTAAGAAGGGTCAATTTTGTTACATCAGGGACATACCTACTTATGTATTAATATTGTACGTAAACGCTCATAAAAGTATATATGTATAAACATATCTTTACGAGGCAAGACCTTTTGACCAAAAATAAACCGACCTCACGCACGAAGCTTCATTTATTTTAGGCGTGAACTTTGTACGTTTACCGCATCTTTAAAAATCTCTTACTGTTTTCATAAAATATTCAATGAGGAGACCCGAATATAGTGGAATATGTAGGTTCTTAGTGGTGGCTGCAAAGACAGCCCGACTAATACCGTGGACCAACCGACTACTACGGACACTTCCGTATGACGCTTTTCTATGTAAATGTTTAATTCACATCTCACAACCGGCCGGTAATGGCATCAGCACCAGATTTCCCTCGGATAAGACCCCAAGGATAAGAGCAAAAATATTAATAAAAATGTTACGGCTCCCATGTTTGTTTAATATTCATCGCACATGAATTTCTAAGCTTTCACTTTCACGTTCGCCTGTGATTGAAATTTACGTAAAACATACAGCTCTCTGTGTCCGTAAATTCCGCTTGATTTTGACAACTGGATTGAGTTTCAAAGCAAAATTTTAAAGCGACTGAAAGGATTATATTGCTTCACGGAATTAAGTACTAAACGCTTCCGTTTGATATTTTGTTTCACTTTGCAGCCGTCTTCTCGTGCATTAAATTGCGGGATTTGATTTTGATTCATAATTATTTTCATTTTATCTTTAAGACATTAATATTTTCTGTGTCTGTTGAAGGTAAAATCAGTACACAAGAGCAACTTCTGTAATGATCAAAACTCAGTCTGAGTTACGCTCAAATGGGCACTTAACGAAGCTAAATAAATTAATAGTCAATAAAAGGGCTCGAATCGGAGCCATCCAACAACGATAACGAAATTAATTTCACATAAAAACTCAAAGAGATCGTTTGAGGTTGTTTTAATAAGTGGAAATAAGTATTTAGAAAATATGCACCATTTCATTAGGAAAATGTGTTTTAGTTAATTACGATGCTACAAATTGTGGGTATTTTTCTACATTTAAGATGTTACTTACTTGTAATTGTAAACAATATAAGAGTTTTCGGATTAAACTTTTGTAAATATTTTATTCAATAAGCGTTTTTATATACGTTTGCAGAAAAAACAACACTGCCTATCAGAATCCAAAGACAGTTTAAACTAACCCCTTGTTTTCTTCCCCAGATGAATTCTGCGAGGAGTACCCACACAGCTTAATCCCAACTCCTGGCTACTGGATCGAGTGCTCGCGCCAGAAGATCGCTACAGACACCATCTGGGACGAATCTGAGTCCGAGCATGACAGTGGACCAGACAGGGATAACCCGGATAATGGTAAGTCAATAATAATATATCATATCGTAGCATCAAGTCAGCAGATCCACGATCCACGACGGAGTAGGCAGAGCTCGTAGACTCAAATATCACCAGTTATCCATAGGCAACAACCATAGATTGGCTGCGGTGACAATATTCTTATGTATGGGTAAGAGGTGAAGACAGGTGGAGTAAAGCTAAGACCGAGCTGCGTCCAAGGACTAGAAAAAGAAAGCAGGAATCGGGGTCGTAGATCAAGGTGATGCTTGAAAGGTTAGCTTGTTTCCAAGAAAACATGGAAACTGATCACGGTCTTTAACATCATCATTTTTTCCCAACTATGTTGGGGTCGGCTTCCAGTCAAACCGAATACAGCTGAATATCAGTATTTAACATGGAGCGACCTCCACAACCCAGGTTAATACTAGGTAATACGATACCCTTTGGTAAGACTGGTTGTCAGACTTTCAGGTCACTGACTACCTGTAACGACTGCCAAAGATCTATATATGACAGCCGGGACCAACAGCTTAACGTGGTTTCCGAGGCACGGAGGGAACTCGGCATGTAATGAGTGGTCACCCAACCATAGTCCAACCTAGGCAAGCGCGGCTTAACCTGAAGATCGAACCCAGTGGCAGTTATTATTAAGCCACGGTCTTCAACATAATTATGATACTTATTTTAAGGTCGCTAGTACTTATAGACAAAGTATTCCTCAATAAAGCGTCTGACACTCGTTTTTACCCGACTACGGCGAAGTTAAAAGGAAGGGTAATGATTTTGACAGTCTTTGTATGTATGTATGTATGTACGTATGTGTGTATGTATGTATGTATGTATGTTTGTATGTTCCACCGTAGCGCCTAGACTACTGAACGTATTTTTTCTTTTATCACGTAAACAAACAATGAAGACGATACAGTGCTTTGAAAACTCGTGTGACGTCATATTCTAAGACATTAGAATGGCTTTTTTTACCGGTCAGTGACGTCACAAACCCCCACTCAAATCTTTGACGCGTTTTACATAAACGTAAATTAATACATCCAAATACAAATTCGCATCTCAACCCGTGCATCGAGTTAGAAGGGAACGTACCTAAATATATGAATATAAGGTTTAACGTTTAATAAATATACGGGATCGCGCCAGCGCAGCGGTGATTCCTCCCCTGTCATATTAACTCTGTGAAGAAAATGAAATTTTATACTTTCCTCAGTAGGTTCATATTCCATTTCGTTACGGTGGTTGAACTCAACCTCAGAGGCAAATTATTAACATTAGTCGGTATGTAACACCACGATATATTTCAGTTTTCGTTTTTATGGCAGCCGAAGAAGATTTGGTGCAGAAATGTTATGACAGGAAGGTTTAATCGAGAAGAGTCGCGGAAAGTTTAACATGAGTTTTATTTGTATGTATTTTGTAGGAGCTGGATCATAAACATCACATCACAAATCAATCTTAACAGTGAATGTGTTCCCATTGAATTAGATCCGTACAAATAATTGACATAAAAAAAATATTGAATATGAGTATATTGGACTCAAGCTCAACCCCCAAACTGTAGCTTAGGTGCTGTATTTTTTTTCTTTCTTCTGTTCTGTTCTACTTATTTTTATTATACGCTCAACCAAAATATTTTGCAACTTCTTAAACAATCCCTGATATAAACACAACAAAACACGCGTAAACTATAAAAAAAAATAAGTAAAAGGCACTGCCACACTGAAACAATGTTAACCTTGCTCTGACTAAGTACCTACTGAGCGTAAGAGTTGCGAGATAATTCTTTTGCTGTCACATTAGCGCGAAAATTAAATTTGCCTCCTTTTTCGGGCGCATCGAAGGAAAACCTCATACAATATGTAGCAACCTTTATAAATCCTGACGTGAACATTCGCAGTTCAGTTTTGAATAGAAGCGTAATGTGGAATGTGATTCAAAACCCGAGACAGTTCTTGAAATGTTCTTGGTGTGTCACAAAGTTTGTTTTGAACTTCACTTTAGGTTTTCTGGCGATATACTCTGAAAAAAATTCAAGAAAGTTTCTTTGACTTAGGGGAGCGTACTTTCTCAGTATATTAATTTGAAGGAGGTTCAAAGTCGCCTTCGTCAATCAGGATATTAAGAGATTATAATTAACATTTCCACAAAATCAGACACCCAAATGCACACACGCACTCACACATATTTTTGGATTGTTCAGTATTTGCTTTCATTAAAAAATCTTAATAGAAGTGACAGCGGTCTAACCGTCGGACTGCCAAGTCACAACACACAATAACAATATTAAAACATATAATAAACATACACAGACATATAATAATATTAAATTATTATTTGTATAATATTACTTGCTTCGGTGAATAAAAACATCGTGAAGAAAACCGTATTATTGAGAATGTTGTATACACAGCATGTAAAACCAAGCTAGAATCCACGCGCGGCATAAAAACTTTGACAACTAGGCACTAACAACACGATAAAGTAAACGAAAAGATTAATATCATCGTAGCTTTTTACATCTTATTTTTAATACTGAAAACGGAATATGAAGCATGTTTTTTTGTTTAACTCGAAACAAGAAAGTAATCATCAGTCTTAGTAAGAGTGTTAGTGACCATGTCAGTTTCAGAACTTTATTATTTCATGTTGTTCGAATTATTTATATCCTTGTACGTTTTTAGGGGCCTGGCGCTATATGACTATATACGGGATTCGTCCTAGTTCAGCTACAGATACTCCCATGTAAAGTAGTGTGTTTAAATAAATAAATACGTACATACATACATAAAGTCAGGCCCTTTTCCTATGGGGGTAGGCAGAACCCACAGAACGCCACTTGCTACGATCCCTACATACTTCTTTTGCCTCGTCCACATTAAAAAATATACATACATATGTATAAAAAAAATTACATACATAAAGGGAAAAGTACCCTTAACGCAAACGAAGGGCACTTGTTTTCCCCACCACTGCGATATTTTTTTGTTCTAGACCATACCTGGAAACCTTCTAGTTACGGAGATATTGGGGGACAAAGTTCCAAATTTTGCACAGCTGTTTTTGTAAATACTAGTTTTTCAGGTTATAACTTTACTTAAATTACCTCCATGACCCATTTACTATTCAAAGCATTCACTAGCACAAGTGAGTGAGAGTGCTACATTGAGCGCGTACATTGAGTTTTACCGTAAAATGAAATTTTTGACCCCAAAAAAAAAGTCGTTTCCCAGCAAAAATTTATACGTAGGGGTACTTAGTTTGATGTAAAGAATGCTTGGTTGGCGTATGTGTGAAGGGTTACACCCTATTTACACCCTGTATATTATTATGAAATAAAACCCTGTCTGTCCAGTCCCATAACAAGCACATGGGCGATGCACGATGGTAATTGTTAAGCTGTAATGTCTATTTCTGATACTAGGTACATTGTATAAACATAGATATACAACAGATAAACAAATACCCAATGTTAATATTACTGGGTCCTAAGTTGTGAGCTGTTATATCTGATTCCAATAATAGGTATGACAAAAATGCTTGAACGCACGGAAATTTGTTCTAGTTTCTACAAGGTCCGTATAGTAAATAACTCCGGATGTAACCTGTACACTATCCAACATAATATTGCGTTCATTCTGCCAAAGACTACACTCCCATAAAATGTGATGTGCAGATTGTTCATATTCGCAGTCAGATCCCAGCAAAATAATGTTCCCAGTAATATTAATGACAACAATATCCGTGGTGCTAGGCAACTGGGCTTATCCCAGTTGTATGCGTCCCTGTGTGCCTATTGGCCTTGTTCTTTTCTGTCTCCTGCTGATATGGAGGGAAGTGGAAATTTCTGCTTTTCCTACTCCTCCGCTATTCTTTTCTGATTAATTTCGTTGCGGAATCCAAGACAGTCAAATCATTTCTCTGGGACTTCGTCGAGCTTCATTGTCTCGGCGCTTTTCTTGTGGTCGCCACTGTTGATTCTGGCTTACAGAAGTTACAGTGGTTTGGGAATAGTGAGGCGGGCTTGTCCCAAAAAAAAAAAAAAAATATCCAATGTTATTTATACGTATAAGTAGTTTCAGATAACATACGAGTAGCATCTTCACATAAGCTCGAGACATATACTATCAACCATTATAATATTTTGCTGACACACGGATGAAACATTGAGAAAATGTACAAACAACACGTATGATATAAAAGCACATTTTTGTCACTCTCATCCATAGGATTACATTTACATCTTTTTCCACTGAACATCAGGATTATTTTGGTCCAAAATATACTCAGGTATTATTCATATAAGAGCATTATTTGAGCTGAAAATTGATACTGTCAAATAGGATGATGAATGTGTCGCCCAAAGAAACCATCGTTCAAGGCGAATAAGAAAATAGCATGGTATAAAACCTATCTTATTAGCAGGTGTAGCTACTCTCCAAATGTACCTATTCCGATATTTTATGATTATTGAATAAACCATTTTTAGAACAATGCGGGTAATGAAAGTTTCATTGTGACTCTTAACTCATACATGTAAATTCTAGTGAAATAATGATGACAGTCATGACTATGCACACAAAACTTTTGTAAGGAAAACCAAAAACATCATAAATAACAATACCCCAAAAAGAATAACAAACCTATTACCGATTTCAACGGAAATGTAGAGACATCAAATCAAATAGATAACATGCCTTCAAGACAAAATAGTTCGTATTACAACCAGGATCAAAGGGAGGCTTCCAATCAGATCCAGACGCCTCGCAAAATAGGTCATAAAGCCGATTGTGGTTTGTATGGAGCGCCATAAAATTCCTAGCATTTTCAAAAGTTTCGAGCGTTCACGTGGAAAATATACCACAGTTGACGTATGTTTATTACCTTTGTTGGTTTTACGAAGTTAATGCCGCAACCTCCACAATAAAAATAACTTTAACAGAAAATTTAAATTTATTACCCGTATATAATGCAAAATGAGTGCACGAAAAACGGTTGTTTGAGAGCTAATTAAAATGTGTACTTTGTAAATACGGTAGTTATTCAGAATGTTTCATTAACATGCAGTGAAAATACAAAATATTATATACAATTTGGCCTTATTTACTCGGTGTTGACGTCGTTGCATTTTGAAAATTCTATGCAGCTTATAGTATGTATTCTGTCCATAGTTATTATGGACAGAATACATAGCATGACGTCGAGCGCAAATGGTGTTCTGCAAGACGCCGAACTTGGCAGCGCATTGGTTATGCTAAGCGGATTATTTAGAGTACACGTCGTTGCAGCCACCGAGAGAGAGATGATGTTTTACGGGTTGACTTGCACGATCTACAGTTTTGAGTACTAAGTATGTAGGTATACTTTTGGCAAAATTCATAAGCAATTTACTCGTGGAATACCGATTAAATTATCCATGATCTCTTGTGGTTTCCAAAATACTATGTTCGTAATAACAACATAAACTTAATAGAATAGGATAATAGGAGATCAATACTGTAAGACTGTAAGTAGTATCACTCTTATATAATGATAAGTAGACTTTGGTTAGCTATCATGGTGAAAGGGTTAGCCAATCAGCGTGGAAAGTGACTCAATCCTAAGGGTGAGCCGGACATGCAGTGTCTTCGTTAATAAGTAACTTGTGGAAGCCTCTTTCATGCGCCCTGATAGCTAAAAACTTTTTAACAAAAAAGTAAAAAATAAACTTCAGGAGAAGTCGGTTAAAAATCTGCTTCTGAAATCGGTGACTTTTGTTTGTTTGATTTAATTTTTTGCCACCGATTTCAGAAACTGTTTATTGTTATAAAATTTATTTTTTACATTTTTGTGTCTTATTTTTTCTTGAAGGCGATATTATTTTTTGTTAAAAAGTTTTTATTTTTCACTTTTCAGTGGTTCACATGTGCTTACCCCTTCAAAGTGTACCGGCATGATGTTATGTTATGAACTGGTTTAAACAATAGACAGACATGAGATTTCAGCAACCCCAGTCCATTTGCTATCATTTATTGAGGAGTTCCGTTGCCTATCTCTGAAGATCTTCATGAGATCTTCACCAAAGTGAAATGGAATCACTTCGAGAAGGTACTCTACCAAAAAATACTCAAATGACTTCAAATGTGCATATAAAATTTGAAGAGTTCTCTCTACTTCCCCAGGATCCCATAATCAGATCCTGACTTGATGATCATGGGACCACCTGGGAAGTATGGGAAGTATACCCTTTCAAACAAGACAAAAACTATCGAAATCGGTCCAGCCATCTTCGAGTAATCGGGGAACATACATAAAAAACCCTCCAACGAATTGAGAACCTCCTCCTATTGGAAGTCGGTTAAAAAGCCGCAAAAATTGCATTAAGACGGCATGGGTTTGGCATTTGGCATTTTGGCCGTTTGGCATTGGGGTTTAGCTTTAGCTAGCTGTCGCCAAATAGTGCTTCCTTACCTATTCCATTAATTCCATCTACTGAACATATCCCACGTGAATCCTGGTCATGAGTTGCCTTGGCGAATCTGGAAGTCTGTTAGCAAACTCCGTACATGGGTTTGTCGAAAAACCTACTCCTCTAGAGATTTATAGACGATTCTAGCCAGGAGTACAAATGATATAATACCCTAATGCCTGCATACTACAGGAATTGATATAAGCTAATAAAACTGCCACACTCGTAGCTAAGTTCTGGGCCAATTTATCATTGCCATCGACTTCTTCACAATAAATAATGGTTACCCTTAAACTCGGCTTGACTGTGATATATAAAATGCTTGGTTGTCGGATTCGTGAGGTGTTCGTTTACACGTAGCTTTTGAGTTTACGTTGTTCGCCAACTTGACTCTCATGTATCTCCGGGCACATAAAGTTACTAGAACTTATTTATTATGAGTGAACACGAAATGTCACGCTTATTCAAAAAGTTATACGTAAGATTTCAGACAAAACGTAAAGTTAGGATTTATGAAATTACATTATCTTTGTTTTACTCATTACTGAGCTATTGATCCAGTTTCTGCGATCCTAAGTGCAAAACGTTTTAAATCTGTTTCTGATTTGGTACGTACTCTTACGGGTGGTGATGGCAACAACGTTTCAATTATGTTGAACTTGAAATATTATTTACTTTACCGTTTTTAATAACTTTTTTATTGCTGCGTTCTCAAACAGACAGGAGTTTTCCAAAACAAACAGCTTTTTCGAACATGAATACAATTTTATGAATTTCGCAAACTTATTTTATACGAATTTTTCAATCATTTTTAACATTTTGTTTTGTCTTGTGTGAGACCAATAAATACGGTTTCTTTCTTTTCTTTTATTGTCAAATGTCAGATAGGACACAAGTTGTTTGTATGTCTTTCTTGCTAAAATGTTTGGACAGTCGGGACTGTGTAAAGGGACGCCCTTGTCCATCGGCGATGTCTCATTCAACACACGTTTTCAATTTATCGGCGTTCCTCACATTGTCTGGGATGGTGAGAGATCTTTGGCGCCCGCCGTCGCGTCTCCTCCCTTATCGGCGGCCCTATTCAAAAGTCACGTCATGTGTAGATGTACCGCGATACTGTAATGGCACAGTGACCCGGTCATTTTGCTCGACAGTGTGTTCTTCATCACAATCTGTACGTGACTGGGCGCGTTTGTTTACGTTTGCGATGTCATTGCTTGGTGTTTTTCTCACATTCGTTATGATTGGTGTTAGGTTGGCTTATTTATTTAGTTTCATAGGATTGCGAATATACCGTTAGGCCTACATTGATCTACGGTAGTCTATGCTGTTCACTTATACCTTCTTAAATATTAACACGTAACTAATCATCGTCTCTCTCCTGGCCGTATTGTAAAAAACAAATATTCATAAAGCATGACACATGACGCTCATGGCAATTTTTTTTTTATTGTGAATTTAACATTGACTCACACTACCAACATCTTACCCTTTTATTTATTTAATATAACTGTATGCACAAGTAATAAAACCGTACAAAGGCGGACTCAATGCCTTGGGCATTTTCTACCAGTCTATTTTAGGGTGATGCAGAGACATTACACAGTAGGTGCAAAACAGAAACAAAAAAATAAAGTTTGAAAACTAAAACCCGACTACGAATAAAAACGCAGACTAATAAAACTGCGGACTTAAAAGAATTAAACAAGAAAAATCGTACAGTAAGTAGATAATTTGATAAATTATAGAGGACAGTCGTAGTCGCATTCTGGAGCACACAGTGGAGGTGTGCCCCGCTTGGGCGGAGCCCCGCCGTGTTCTCGTAGCGGCGATCGGCGGCAGCGACCTCTCGCGTCCGACCCTGGTGCAAGCCATGGTCCGGGGCGAGGAGGAATAAGACGCCGTCGCCTCTTTCTGCGAAGCAGTGATGCTAGCGAAGAGAGAAAAAGAACCTCTCGTCTCAGCCGCCGCGTGAGGCGCTTCGGACGTCGGGAGCCACGTGATGGCTTCCGGCCACCGTAGACGCGGGCCTGTGGACGGTGAGTGATGGGCTAGCTCGCCGTTCGTCCGTCTTACGACGACGACAGGCCGTGTCGACGGCGCGTTCGTGTTCCACGCGCGCCTCAAAGAGATGTCAGCAACATGGGAGGGGTCCGAAAGGACCGACGCCCGTCGGGGCTGCGGGTTGTTCACAAGTTACCGCGGGCTCGACATATAGGACTAAGAAGGAACATGGGTGGTTTTTTGTCAGTAGAAGTCTGACACTTCCTTTCGCTCTGCCCAAGAGCGGGAGGGGTTATTTGATGACTTTCGACCCGGTAAAAAAAAAGGGTGATGCAGAGACATAACATAGTAGGTTCAAAACAGAAACAAATAAAAAATAAGTTTAAAAACTAAAACCCGACTACGAATAAAAACGCAGACTAATAAAACCGCGGTCTAAAAAGTATTAAACAAGAAAAATCGTCTAGTAAGTAGATAATTTGATAACTATTATAGAGGACAGTCGTAGTCGCATGCCACTGATACCTGATGCTTCTTCATGGCGTTCTCATTGACACAGAAGTCAGCTGCTAGTTGCCATTAGCAAGGTAGCATGCGACTACGACTGTCCTCTATAATAGTTATCAACTCTCTCTGATTGTTCGGATTATCTATGGAAAGGCCATGTTGTACTGGAATTGTAAGCTTGATCTGTCGCTGTGTGTACAACCATAAAAGCAACTGAATCTTATAAACACAAAGCACATGTGTTCTGGTTTATCACACGACATTTATTAACGTAAACCACACATTTCTCATTATTATTTCACAAAGCATTATGAAAGAAAATATTTCCTTCGTCTTTTGTTCGCGTGCTTCGCTCACATTCGACGTACACATGAAATTGATTATAAAGACATGAAGTTAAGTGGGGCTGAAGTAGTGGGTTGCCCCAGTATCTTCAATCATAGTAACTGGCTTCCAATAACATCTTGAAGGGCTTTGCGTAACGCATATATGAAACTATAATTTAGCTTGTAATGATAGTCCTTTTAATTTATGGCATCCATAATGGTTTCAATAAATTCAATTTGTAGCTCGAACCCTATAATTTTGTCGTTATTATTTTGTCTTGGCTTTGAAAATAGGGAACAAGATACTCGACTCGTTAGTAACTGAAACGATTTTGAATCATTCATCGTATTTTGATAAAAATACGTGTTATCTCAAATCTGTGGTTCTGTTTGGATAGCCCTTTGCTTTCGTTACAAACCGTTTTTCTTTTTTGGAGATTGGGAAATCATCAAATGACTTGTCTCGCTCTGGGCTGGAGTGTCAGACTGACTAAAAACAACCTATGTTCCTTCTTAGCTCTTGTGTCCGGGGCCGCGGAAGCACTTTCGAACAACCCATAGCGAGACGAAAATGGGACTCGGCAGGCCATGTCTGCCGGATGCAGCTGTGGGTACGAACATCTAAAGACAGCCTGGTACAGCTAGACGGGGTCGCAAGTCGCAGCAGATCAAGGAGAAGATGGCGGGACGTCTTGGATGGCTTTCTCACCAATTGGCTAAAATAAGCACACCATTATAAGAAGTGGAAGAATTGGGGGAGGTCTTTGCCAAGGAGTGGGACAAAACGGGTTTTTTTTTAAATGGACAAGCCCGCCACACTATTTCCAAACCACTGTAACTCCTGAAAGCCAGAATCAACAGCGGCGACCACAAGAAAAGCGCCGAGAGAGTGAAGCCCAACGAAGTCCCAGAGAAATCATTTAACTGTCTTGGATCCCGCAACGAATTTAATCAGAAAAGAATAGCGGAGGCGTAGGAAAAACATAATTTCCACTTCCCTCCATATCAGCAGGAGACAGAACAGAACAATGCCAATAGGCACACAGGGACGTATACAACTGGGATAAGCCCAGTTGCCTAGCACCACGGATATTATTGTCATTAATATTACTGGGTCCTAAGTTGTGAGCTGTTATATTTATATTTGACTAGCTGTTGCCAGCGGCTTCACCCGCTACAACCCGAAAATTATCCCACGGGAAAATAAAATCGGGATAAAAAATATCCTATGTGTTAATCCAGGTTATAAACTTTCGCCTTTATAATATTAGTGTGATTTCAATAATAGATATGACAAAAATGCTTGAACGACAAAACAGGCTATTTAAAGAAAAAATGGCACTCTTCTCTTTCTACTTGACTGGCCTGTTGGTCTAGTGGTTAGTGACCCTAACTGCTATGCCGGAGGTCGTGGGTTCGATTCCCACCCAGGACAAATGTTTGTGTGATGAGCACGATCATTTGTTCTGTGTCTGGGTGTAATTTATCTATAATATGTATGTATTTAGAAATATATAAGTATGTTTATCAGTTGTCTAGTACCCATAACACAAGCTCTGCTTAGCTTGGGACTAGATGGCGTTGTGTGATAGTTGTGGAATATTATTATTATTATTATTATTACTAGAGTTTGAAATGACAACTTAGAACGTGATGGGCAGTAACTTCGCCTTCCCTGTCTAACCATGACGAATTGAGAACCTTCTCCTTTTTGAAATCGGTTAAAAACACCTCTGTATATTTAGCCATGTAAATAATAATAAATAATAATAATAATAATATTCCACAACTATCACACAACGCCATCTAGTCCCAAGCTAAGCAGAGCTTGTGTTATGAGTACTAGACAACTGATAAACATACTTATATATTTCTAAATACATACATATTATAGATAAATTACACCCAGACACAGAACAAATGATCGTGCTCATCACACAAACATTTGTCCAGGGTGGGAATCGAACCCACGACCTCCGGCATAGCAGTTAGGGTCACTAACCACTAGACCAACAGGCCAGTCAAATAGCTGATACTTAATGGATGAGCACAGGTAATGGAAAACAATTCGTTTTTATTAGGGTCGACGTATACCCGTTTGAATCACTATTGGAAAAAAACAAGAACTAGTACTATAGCGCATGGTCTAGTCTAGACTGTTGTCATGAATTGTAATTGATTTTTTTAGAAGAGAAATGTTCCATGTGCATATCTTATAAAAACTAAAATCATAGGTGAACTGAATTGAACCAAGTCAATAGCTATTTTGGAACCCAATGGGCTGGCACGCGTCGATGGGAAGAGACCAGATGGATGGTGGATAGAATTTGAGTAGACCTTTGGTCAACACCCTTGCGCCATCCCATCTTCCTAGCACGGTGAGCTGTGTGCCACCTTGCTAACGGCAACAGCGGCTGACTTATCAATGAAAACGCCATGAAGGAGCATCAGGTATCAGTGGCATGCGACTACGGCGGTCCTCTATAATAATTGTACTTATATTTAAATCGAAATATACAAATTCAAAATATGAATATCAGACGAGAATTATTTTCTTGTTTTATGCTTTTAAGACCGCGGTTTGTAGACGGGTTTTAGTTTTTAAACTTATTGATACTTGTATATATTTTACTATAATTTTAGTTTTGTAAATTATTGTAGTTTGTAAATATTGTAAATAAATTTCTAGTCAATAGAAGTAGGTAACATCAGTAGTTATATAAAACAAAGTTTTAAATTGTTCTTCAACTTCTCAGATAGGCACTGAATCACGAAAATATTTCGGAATATTACTAACCCAATTCCATATTTATTATTAAAATGCTATTTTCATTACAAACGCGCCCTTCATAGCACTCACGGTGACTGAATCTATTTTTAGTAAAGAAAGACTAACAATATTCTAGTTTGTAAATTCTGTGTTACTCTTGATTCACAAATTAGGTTTTACACCCACTTGGGATTCTGAAGCACAAAAAATAATGGAGCGTAAAATGTGAGTGGGAAAGCAGTCAAAACTAACCTCAATGCCACCGTTACTAAGATCATATCAGAATGGTTTTATGATACATTTTACAAGAGATTATGTCAATTACATCTTAACCTTGAACCACTTACTTATATTTGTTTTTTTAAAGTACTTATACATGCATGATGTATTCCTCGAAGGGTTGGGTAGAATCATCAATTGACCCCTTTTTTTTTTTTTTTGGTGGGTGTAAAATCATCGAATAACCCCTCCCGCTCTTGGGCAGAGCGAAAGGGAGTGTCAGACTTCTACTGACTAAAAACCACCCATGTTCCTTCTTCGCCCTCTATGTCGAGGCCGCGATAACCGGTGGACTACCCGCGGCCCATCAATTGACCCCTTTTTTTTTTTTTTTTGGTGCGTGTAAAATCATCGAATAACCCCTCCCGCTCTTGGGCAGAGCGAAAGGGAGTGTCAGACTTCTACTGACTAAAAACCACCCATGTTCCTTCTTCGCCCTCTATGTCGAGGCCGCGATAACCGTTGGACTACCCGCGGCCCATCAATTGACCCCTCAAATATTAAAACTACTTTGCCACAATTCGAACGATTTCATAAACCCGTGGGAGTTGCAGGAGATTTTAAAAGCAGTGATAGTTTAGTGGTGTGACCGTCTGACTGCCAAGTCATAGGATATATATGTCGTCGCAAGGGCGTAATATATATATACATATTTGAGATATTTTACCCGGGCTCTCTATAACGATCGTTTGGGGTACTATGGCGAGATAGATATTTCGAAATAGAAAAACGACATTGTACCTAACAAACACCTCATTATGAAAAATCAAATATCAACAAACTTCATTAATTTCCATGCAAATCCAACTATAAGAGTATCCCCCAATCCACACACACACCTACCTTCTGTCTACAAATTTAATAGCATATCAGCATCCATAGCTCGACTTCACCCGCTGTTGGGTATAAACCTCTTTTTGCTTGTACTAAGCTCCACGTTCTTGTGGCAGCCTCATGCAGAATATACCCTCGATAGGAAATAGCATGTAGACCCTCAAATATTAAAACTCCTTTCCCACAACTCAGACGATTTCATAAACCCGTGGGAGTTGCAGGAGATTTTGAAAGCAGTGATAGCCCAGTGGTGTGATCGTCTGACTGCTTGCTAGAGCTGCTAGGTCTCGAGTTCGAATCGAAGACACACACATATTTTTGCTTCGGTGAAAGAAAACATCATGAGGAGACCAACATGTCTGAGCGATATGTCTCGACAGCATATAAAGCCAAGCTCCAAGTCCCTTTTGGGGGGGGGGGATCATCAAATGTCTCCTCCCGCTCTGGGCAGAGTAGGGATTGTCACATTTTTACTGACTAAAAACCACCCATGTTCCTTCTTATCCCTTAGTGTCGAAGCCGCGATAACCGGTGGACTACCCGCGGCCCATCAATTGACCCCTCAAATATTAAAACTACTTTGCCACAATTCGAACGATTTCATAAACCCGTGGGAGTTGCAGGAGATTTTAAAAGCAGTGATAGTTTAGTGGTGTGACCGTCTGACTTAGATGGTATCTCTTTCGAACAACCCGCAGCCTCGACGAGCGTCGGCCCTCTCCTTAGCTGGTTCTAAGAAATTCCTGATAGAAAAATCCAATAACACTGTTGCCTGATCCAGGAATGGAACCTCATGCCACCCCACCAATCGCGCTTGTGACCACGAGGCCAACACGTTACAAAAATTGTTTAGACTATTTGCAGTTAAAGTAGTTTTTAAAAAGCTTTTCGTAAAACCGATTACCTACAACTATTGCAATGTCTCTTTGATACGTGGGTAAGCTACGAAATAATATCAAAATATGCTACACAACTACACAGCGTACGTGACGACAATATTGACAAGTAATATTACTTCTGTGTAAGTTCAGCGAAATATAACGCTGAAGTGGATTTGAATGAATTTGATCGATGTTGGTAAATAGTAAATAATACTGTATACTTATACTGGTTGATACACATAAGGGAAAGCTTGCAAAATAATAGACATAGGTATACAGTATGTTAGTTTAAACAATGGACATATTGGAACTAGCAATAATGCTTACATGATACTAATAAAAATATGAACAAATTAAATACTGAAAATTCTTGCGCTTATCACAGAAAATGTGCACGGGTCAAAGACTTTTAGATATAATCCATTTTCCCTTAGAGCGTACGGGGGGGTCATAGCACAATTACGTCACAAATTAAGGTAAGGCCACGGAGTCTGGATTTGTGCCCCTATTTTTTTTACTTTGGGCTTAAATATACTTGCGAAATGTGGGTCTCTATTAGGTAGGTACACCTCTGTCTTACTCGATTGGCAATTCTTAATAATCTATACTCTAATCTTATTTATTTACGCGGATTGGACCATCAGTAACCCAAACTAGAAGTTAAAATCAATATTGGCCACAAAGCTTCCTTTCAATAGCGAATCCATTTCCAAATGAGATAGGTATCGAATCCGCTCCACTAGCTGTTTATTTGTTTTACTTTGTGCCCCCGAGAGGTTATCAATCACTGAATACTTACTTGCTACATACTTTTCCTTGAGTATAATGAATTAGATTTACAAGTATGAAGATTCTGGTGGGAATCTTTGTCCCACACTAGGTATTTCTCCTGTATCGTGGTAGCGTATACAAACATTTAAATTTTTAAACACACACACAAACAGCCGGAGAAGCTACATGTATGTAGGCTATACAAATAATCCGCACCTTCAGAATGATACGGACTTAACTAAAAAATCATAGAGGGTCGCTAAAAGTCAACGCACTTTTAGGTGATATTAATGAAGCGACGTCGCTTCATTAGTATTCACCTAATAGTTTTGGTAGAATAAAGCCATAGAAAACGTCGCTTTTGTAACCATATCATTCTGAAGGTGCTGTTCCGTGCGATTTATACTAGCCTTATTACCAAAGTAATAATAAGCAGTAGCACTGCACGAGCAGTGGAGTGACCGTCGGATTGACATGTCCATAGGTGTCGTGTTTAAAACCAAGACACGCACCGCTGATTTTTTGGATTCATGTGCGTAGTCATTAACTTGCCTTACTATTGTTTCGAGTCTGGTCCTTCTAACCAACCTAACAGACAGATGTGTTGCGGGGAAGTTTGTTCCGCCACTTCTTCTTTCCAGCATAAACACTAGGAAGTGTCGAAAGGGGGCGTTTTGGGGGACTGTCTCTTGTAAATAAGTAAAGTAAAGTAAATTTTGACGTTCGAAAAGTGCTGATTATCAGCCTAGTTTGAATAAATGAGTTTTGATTTTGATTGTTTAATCATCACTAGCTGCCAGAAAAAAAAATCTAATTAGTCCGTCAGATAAATTTCCAAAAAATATTGGACACGTATTTTTTCTTTTTCCACGTGAAAAAACAATGAAGACGATACGTACTTTGAAAACTCGTGTGACTTCAAATTGTAAGACATTAGTATGGCATTTTTTTACCGGTCAGTGACGTCACAAACCCCCACTCAGTTCTTTGATGCGTTTTATCTTCGTAAACTTTTATTTATTTGATAAAACAAAAAATACGCATCCAATATTTCTCGATAATCTAACAGACGGACTAATTAGAATCACATTTGTTTTAGTCAGTAAACACCCCTATTTTCACGTGAAACCAGCATGCCTGCGGATATTTGTCGACTAATCTCTTCATTCGCCCGTTTCAACCCCTTACAACCCTTTTTTGCACTAAAAGCCTATTATGCCCTTTTACAGACTCTAGACTATCTGTGTACCAAATTTCATTTCTATCGGTTCAGTAGTTTTGGCGTGAAAGCGCGACAGACAGACAGACAGAGTTACTTTCGCATTTATAATATTAAGTTTATATAAAAGAGGAAGTCTCTTCTTACCGTTAATCAAATTTATACTGCGTAATATAATTTATCATACGATAAATTGAATAAGAACGTGATCTGATCTACTTAGATGATTTTATTATAAAATTGTCACATCATCCTTGGAACCGGATCTCCGTAAGGTCGAATAACAAGCATGAAATGACGTAAAAATATCGCCAATAAAAATGTATGGCGCCCCAAGAAGATGAGTTTTATAGCCCCCATGTAGTAAGTGAACTTTCCTGTTAGATGCTTTTCTCTTCATTTGATCCTTAATAACATAATGTGGCGCCTGTAATCCCCAAAAGGTTAGACAGAGGTGTACCAGATCACCTGTTATGTTTAAGCCCCATCTATTAGGGGCGAGCCTATTGCCAATAACCGAACACGAATAAAGAGCAGTGGTGGCTTAGTTGTAGCGGCCCCGACTTACGAACAATTTGTCGTGTGTTCGAATCCAGGCAGGCGCATTACTTTGTGTAATTTATTTCATCACCACTGCTCTCAAAACGGTGAAGGAAAACATCGTGAGGAATCCGGCATATCTTAGAACCAAAAATTCGAAGATATGTGACATCTACCAATCCGCACTGGGGCCGCGTGGTGGATTATCCATCCCTCTTCTAGAGAGGAGACCTGAGTCCCTGCAGTGGGAATAATATAGGTTGATGATGATGATGAACACGAATCCAGACCCCATAATCGTCCCCAATCTCAGCAGGCGCGCTTGCTAACAATATACCAAGGGTGCAGTTCTTTATACTTCTTTAGTGAAAAGTTTCTATCAGAAATAACAACACCAGATGAATCTGAAAAAGAACTTTGTAGACAAGAAAACATTAACTAACAGTACAGCTAGAATAACAAATGCATTTTATGTAAAAAGTTAAATCAATTTCATGTTTATAACTAAATTGATGATTCATGCATAAACTTGTCCAGCAGTACAAAATGTCATAAAGAAAAGTGCTCCACAAACATTTTTCTTTATAATTTATTCCGACATCCTGTCATTCCTTCGTAGCAAGTCCACACTTAAGAAACGCGAAAACGTTAGTGACATTTTGTATTTTGGCACAGTCAAATTCCGCACGAATGGAAAAAATAACTTTGCATTCAATATTATTTCATCAATCTTCGAAGAATGTTGGAGCCCTTGTTCTTTTCGATTCCGATTTCCAATACCGTTTTAACCCTTCGGCACCCTTCTTGTTTTATTGGAGATTTTTTCAATTATTTCTGTATTGTATTGGTAACAACATTGTACCGTTTCTAATTAGTTTCTTGAATCTTATTCCAACTTTATTAACTATACTGTGAGAAAATATTATGAGTAGGTAACTGTGACTGCCTCTTTGGTCTAGTGGATGCAATCACGACTGCTGTGCATTAGTTGCTGATAGATTTTTGCAAAGAATTTCTCAGTAACAGCCTAGGGGTCGGATTTCGTGCAGTTGATGGTAATACATAATCATCATCATTATCAGCCTTATATTGTTCCCACAGCAGGGACTCAGGCCTCCTCTCTAGGAGAGGGATGGGTCAGTGCGGATTGGTAGATGTCACAAATCTTCGATTTTTTGGTTCTAAGATATGCCCGTTTCCTCACGATGTTTTCCTTCACCGTTTTGAGAGCAGTGGTGATGAAATAAATTACACAAATTAATACGCCTGGCTGTGTTCGATCCCACGACCAACTGTTCGTAAGTTGGGGCCGCAACCACTGAGCCACCACTGCTCTGGATGGCAATACGCTCGCCACGTATTACATGGAACGTAATATTGATTGAAAGAAAAAAATACCTGAGGGATAGCAGCGTACTTTTTTTTAGTTCAAATAATAAAAAGAGTTTGCGACCTCGAAATATATCTGTCGAAATATGGGTGTACACACGGCTACACATCAATCTATACATGTCCAGTATAAGCTGGTCTAGCATTGTATAGGATTTTCGTACAGTGCGAGATCAGCGTAAACTGGAAATGTATAGCTTAATGTGTAGCCGTGTCTACCAATGGGTACTCATCTGCCGAACTCATCGAAGATTACAGGCGTGATATTATATTGTTTCATTAACTATTTGTAAAATATTGTATTACGAAGAGTCTTTAAAGAAAATTAAATAACATAACCAGAAATGAAATGAAAATGCTTTCATAATTCAAAAACAACATTCTCAAAGGAGGCGTATCCTCTATGTCTAATATTATCTTCAAAGAGTAGTGTGTTTCAAGTTCAGTCAGGTGCCAACAGCAGCTCAAATGAGATTATTTTGGTGTATCTGTTCAACTGGTGCAAAGTCAGAAGCTTCTGTTAGAGGATTAGGCTAAGAGCGTGCGAATTGCTGATTGTGAGTTTAAAAATGAGACGGGAATAAAGATTTATATTTAAATTCTTGGGCACTTTTAACTTGTTTTAGTATTGCTGGCTAACTCAACGTTTAAGTCTTTACTTAAAGTTCATAAGAAATAATGTTCACTCTTGTTTTTTAGGAAAGAACAATTATCATAGCTCGGTATTTAGATAATAGACTACTGGTAGACTGGTAGAAATTGCCCAAGGCATAAAGTATGTCTTTGTACGGGTTTACTTGTGCATAAAGTTTTAATACACAAATAAATAAAACATTTCAGAGTATAAATATAAAGATAACGAGACGCAAAGACATCGTCTTTAATACAAAGAATTGAATTGGATGCTAATAGGTCTAATGTCCGTGATATATGAATTCCTATCCACGAAATGAGGATATAGTACCTATTGGCCATTGGTAGTTATTTCCGATACAGGTGAAGTATAAAGATGTAGTGACACCATAGTGACACAGTACTAAATAATTTCATGCACCTATAGCGACACAGTTCTGTCAAAATAATTTAAAAAAACTGGCGTGGCAAGTCGGACTTGCAGACTTGCACATGAAGAGTAAGAAGGCCCCCTTTAATTTGTATTATTTCTTGTTATAGCGGCAACAAAAATACACATTTGTTGATAAGTTTGTTTTTGATAGTGTTTGTATGAATGACGAAGTTATATTTTCGGATTTTTAAATGTGCTATATCTAGCTATTGCGACTTACTAATACTTCATAAAATTATTAATGGTTCCATAGATGCACATTTGGTAAACTATTTTAACTTTCGGTCCAGCCAACGTAGCAAGCGTCATCATCGTATATTTGAATTGCCTACAAACATACCATACTTACCATACTTTATGCCTACATTAAATACCACATTTAATAGCCCCCTAACACGTATGGCAAGGCAATATAATGAACGATCTAAACAGATAGATTACCCCATTGATATTTTCTCCATGAGTTTCGCTTCATACAGACGCTCCGTATTTAAACAATGTGATGAGTTCATGTCTAAGTAGTTCAATTTGGTTTGTTTTGTAGTGATCTAGATTAAGGCCTACTAGGCACACCTTTTTATTGTTTCCCTTTGTCTCTAATGTTCATGTATCAATGTCATGCATACCTGTTATTTGCATAGTTACTGAAATGTCAATTTTTGTTGTTATGTAATTTGAATTGTAAGTGATTGTGCTGTTGGTGTGCTTATAATAAATAAATAAATAAAAACTACTGACTATATCGCGTTCAAACATGTTTTGTTTAAAAATTTCTAGCGACCCACACCACAGCCTACACCATATTCTTTTTTTTTTGGTTTTCACTCTCTAAGTTTAAAGTTAGAGGCACATTTTACCACTTTGGAAGTGTTTCTTTTTCAAACGATTGACTTTGAGAAAATGTAGTTTTATTAACCTTAATGTTATTTTTAAAGACCTACTCGTATCTATAAACCACCCATACAAATAGGTTGTATGAAAAAAACGTTTTTTGCAGTTTCAGTTCCATGAATGAGCTTCCCATACAAAAATCGTATAGCAGATTACATCTACCTACCAAGTCGCAACTGTGTTGTCTTAATATAATAGTTTTCGAATAAAGTGGCTGTAGCATACGGACAGACAGACCTGACGAATCCATAAGAGTTCCTTTTCTTCCCGTTCGGCTGCGGAACCCTAAAAAGGGTATAATTCGGTTTTGTTGGCTGCTGTAAATTGCAAATTATACTGTTAAAAGTGACCATTTATATTCATTGCCGTACCACCTATACAGCTGTACCTACCTGTACCTGACCACGTTTATGGCGAAGATCCAAAAAAATGCGTACCTACAGTAGAATTGTCAACACATATACAATGTTTGCAAGGGATTGTGTTTCATAGCAATTTACCCGTTTGACAGCGCAGCTATGCTTAAACAAACATACGGTCTTTTGATATGATAAAAATAGGAACGGCAAAAGGGATGTACAGTACAATATGTACATATAAAGCATAAGCTAACACATTTGTATTTTGCAAACATATTCGAGGTTAGGTTTGCGTAAATAATAATGACGGAGGCATTTTTGCCGTTGAAGTAAGGTAAAGCTAACAAAACCCTTAAACATGAAAATTAATGTACTGAAAGTCGTACAAAGAGGCGGAATGTTTATATGTCTAGGAAAAAGGTAGACGACGAAATATGTAATTTAAGTAAAAGAATATAAGTTAGGAAATCTAATAATTTATTAACCTGGCAGAATGTCTATGTCTCTGGTTATGTAGATTCGGATGCTTACTCATATAACTGATTCGGGGTGAATTGTAATTGGGTGCATTCCTTGAAATGGGCGAAACTAGACTATATTTGTAACAATTTTGTTCCGATTATCTCTGGGCCCAAACTGGATTGTCTATGACGAACGTTAAATTTTTTTTTTTTGAAATTTTTCTCCGCTCCAGTATACACTGTTGATTATGAGAAATCTGCGCCGTTCAGGATGTGTGATGACGAACAAATTCTTAAAGAAAATATCCCCGGAACATAAACAATCTCAGACATACTTAAAACATATTTAATACTAGCGGACGTCACGCGGTTTCACCCGCGTAGTTCCCATTCCCGTGGGAATACAGGGATAAAAAGTAGCCTATGTCACCCGGGGATAGTGTAGCTTCCCAATAGTGAAAGAATTTTACAAATCGGTCCAGTAGTTTCGGAGCCTATTCGTTACAAACAAACAAATCTTTCCTCTTTATAATATTAGTGTAGAAAACGCGAACCGTATAAATCCAAACCCAATTAGAGTGTCTTATCACGTAAATGATACATACGTCATCACTTCATCAGTATAGACGCAATCAAGCCCCATTCAATAGTAAATTGTAGTGACACCGAAATATCTAGAGTGAAATTTAATTTGAGCTGTTCAAATATGTGAAGTCAGGCAGCATTGACATGGTTAGCCTCGGCTTTGGACCGACACGTTGCGAGTTGGCCCGATAACTGGATCTAGATTGACAGACATCTATTAAAAATACCTGCATATGTAAAATCATGCATATGGAAGTATGCAAAAGACGCTTTTTTATTTTGTTATCCTTCTGCCTGTATGTGTGTTTTGTCGGTTTGTTGCGACTAATCTCCGAAACACCTGGATGGATTTTGACGGGACTTTAGCTGACCGATAGCTGTAGTTGTAGTTATATTTTAGAAAAAAACTAAGGATTCTGTACAAAACAATATACAACCCTTAAAATTGTTTACGAAATCCAATTTATACAAAAAAAGTCATATTTTAAAAATAATTTCACTCCGATGAAGGGCGCGGGTTATAGCTAGTTTCCCAATAAAGTAGCTACCTGTCTTCGGTGTGAATACTAAGTCAGAATTAATTGAATTAGTGTTAACATTAATTTAATAGTTATTAGTGAATATTCAATAGAGACTGACACTATTTAATTAGAAACCAGTCTTGGAACTTATATAACGACTACTCGGCTTTTGATTTGTATAGCACTAGTTACTAACTATTGTTATTAATGTTTGTAATTTTATTATTTTAAATTAAAAACTAGGTATTTTTTCAGAACCGATGTAGTACACATATAATTCGAGCCAGAAACGCCATAGAAATTCACAAATATAACAACATCACGCTTGTAGTCCCCGAAGGATTAGGCAGTGGTTTACCTAATAGTACACCAACGCCATTTCGCCAGATATGTTTCAGCCCCATGCAATAGAGGGCAAACCTATTGCCAACAATTGGGCACAAATTCAGATTGCGTGCCTGCTACTGAGAAGTTCCTGTTGGAAAACCCCAAAAAAAAATCCCCTGACCCGGAAATCGGACACAGAACACAAAATACCACCAAATTCCCCTTTTCAAGTGATGTTCGGGGTATCTTAATAAGCAGGATTATAAAATTATTTTATATTATCCCACTTTACGCACACAATAACTTCAAAAGCAATTATAAAACCGTAAGCAGATGGCAGAACCACGTGTCTCTAAATAATCCGATTATAACATGTCGACGGGGAATGAATTAAAAATGAGATTTAAACCTCGGTACAAATTAATGATTATTTAATGCTCATGCAAAAATGTTCGCATGTTCTGTGTTCACTTGATGACCGGTGTGCTATTAAGTCGGCTATATTGTGGTTTGTTGGTATAGATTGTCTTTTACACAGATCATTTACAGGGAGGGAATGGGTATTCAGGAAAACTTTAGGCATCTTAAGAACTAGTCGTAAATAAACTGTGAAAGGACGCTAGCTATAACTATAAAGGGTGTAAAAGTACCCTTAACGCAAACGAAGGGCACTTGTTCTCCCCACCACTGCGAACATTTTTTTTGTTTTAGGCCATACCTGGGAACCCCCTAGTTACGGAGTTACTGGGGGTCAAAGTTCCAAATTTTGCACAGCTGTTTTTGTAAATACTAGTTTTTCAGGTTGTAACTTTACTTAAATTAGCTCCATGACCCTTTTACTATTAAAAGCATCCACTAGCACAATGTTTTAAGAGTGCTACATCGAGTTTTACCGTAAAATGAAATTTATGACCCCAAAAAAAAAGTCGTTTCCCATCAAATAAATTTTGCGGGTACTTAGTTTGATGTACAGAATGCTTGGTTGACGTATGTGTGAGCGTTGATTTACACCTGTATACAGCCTGTAAAAATACCCGTAACGAAGGCAAAGGCTAGGTACTTGTTCTTCTCGCCATTGTATTTTTTTTGTTCTGGAATGGTCCAGACCAAAAAAATGTAATGATGAGCAACTACTCTACCCACAAGTTACTATGCCTTGACACTTTGCTTCGCTCTCTTTGTTTTTATGATAAAGTGCCTGTAATGCTCTAATTAAAATAAATACTTTGGAGTTTAAGCTGAATTTGGGCCATACATATTTGGACTTTCTACAAATGAGATTAAGAGCACTTTTACAACGGCCTGATACAACTGTGAACTTACTCATCTACTTACGTATGCACACACCCAATTTCATTGTTTATCTATTTTAAGATCTAATGGCAGAATTCTGTTATCATTGCCTACATTTTATATGACTGTCTGGAACGCGTGCTGGCGTACTTAATGTTGTTATGACTTCTGTATACAATTGCCCATTATTTACACACTTCAACATCCATTACTGAAATAGTAAATTATTTAATAGGTGTGGTCTTCATTACAATAAATCGTTGATAAGAGTAATTTCTTAAGTTTCACATACACCAAACCTACGCCTTTTTCTATGGGGACGGGGAGAAACTCTTGGAGAAATGTAGGTGGCTATACGAGCATTGGAAGACTAACAAAACCCTCGCTAGGAATTTCTCCTGTATCGTGGGTGCGTTCACAGGCCTTGAAACTCACATACACAAATACTCAGACCCAAAACAACTATCTGTAGGCCATACAAATATTTTTTCCGTGCGGGGATCGAACCCGTGACACGTAGCGCAGCTGCTTTCCACTGCGCCAACCGTGCGGTCAAGAATTGATTGTGTGCAGGATGATATGTCTAGAAAGGAGGTGACTGCTGAGATAACGAGAAATAAAGAAAATTGGAAGAAGAATACATGCAAATTGATATAAGAGTAGAACCAGTAGTCATACGCGTACACCTTTTCTTATATCTGACGCAATTTGGTCAGGTAATCTGAATGAGTCACTTACAAAATGTTTGGTTGTTTTGTTAACCGGTATAAAGGTGAAAGAGTACTGCTACTCTTCTTAACCGACTGCAAAAGAAGGGTCGGGATTTTCCGGTTTTACTACCTTTAAGTTCCCACGGAAACAGTAAAGGATAGGCAGGCTACTGGCATCCTACAGGCGTATCCTTCCAGCTCTTAAAAAAATGAGGAAGTACTTATGTATTTATATTTTGAAGGGTAAGTCACATTATATGATTGATTGGCCTGTTGGTCTAGTGGTTAGTGACCCTAACTGCTATGCCGGAGATCGTGGGTTCGATTCCCACCCAGGACAAATATTTGTGTGATGAGCACGATCATTTGTTCTGTGTCTGGGTGTAATTTATCTATAATATGTATGTATTTAGAAATATATAAGTATGTTTATCAGTTGTCTAGTACCCATAACACAAGCTCTGCTTAGCTTGGGACTATAGATGGCGTTGTGTGATAGTTGTGGAATATTATTATTATTATTATTATTATATCCGCGTTGCGTGACTGAAATGCTTCCAAAGAAATCGCTCGTGACATATCGAAGCGTGACAACAGAACTTTATCTGCGTCATTAATCTGCGACAAGCTAGGGTCGGCGACGTCATCGGCCTATATCTGCGGTGCCCCAGTCCTACAATACATATAGCATGTATTTGTCATTTATAGAAAGAATTTAGGCCGTAGGACTTTCTTTGGAACCGAATCTAGAAAATGCTTGCAAATCCTGCTAATATTATAAATGCGAAAGTTTGTGAGGATGTCTCGATGTCTGGATGTTTGTTACTCTTTCACACTAAAACCCACTGAACGGTTTATAATGAAATTAAGCACAAAGATAGGTTATAACCTGGATTAACACATGATCCCGTGGGACAGTTATCAAACTCCACAAGATTAAATAAACTTGTTTCCCACCCATTTACTTTTCATTCAGGTGTAAGGCGATTTCATGTCCCTTAATAAAGGGTGACTACATAATTTCATTTACTGTTCGACTCAAGTACAGACGTCAGCACTTCAACCTTCTACAATCTGTCAAATTACTTTAGTAGGTCTTCATCTTTATCGTTTAAGTATTAGGTTCAAGGTTGATTGACAAAAATTAAACTGTCTCAGGTAGCCGTAATAAGGTAGGCCAGTACATAAGTACTGGCCTACCTTATTACGGGTAACGGCTCACAATCCATTTGCTGAAAAACAACCTATAACTATGACGATTCAATCGGCTGCTCCAGTGCTTCTAGAATATGGCTTTATTTTTTAAAAACGTCGCCCCACACACTAGAAATATCTCCTGTATCGTGGGTGTGTTCACAAACATTTAAACTCACATACACAAATACCCAAACCCGAAACAATATGTAACACGAAGAACAAATGCTAACAATTTTTTTCTGCATTCCTAACAGACCGCCACAGAAGATCAGGGTCCCTCGACGAAGCGGCCGAAGACAGTAGTGAGGGTGGGGGAAGCACACCAAAGAAGAAAACAGTGATTGAGGAACAATGGGAGAGATCCGGAGGCTTCGAGCTCACCTCCGTGGAACAGGAGACGTATGAGAAGTACTTCTATGGCACCGAGCATTGGAACTACTTCACGAATGATGAGGACCTCGGGCCAGTTATACTGTCCATCAAGCAGGAGACCCTCAATGGGAGGGATCAGTTCAGGTATGACCTTATTGTTTAACATAGTTCACCCAGTAAAAAGTTTCCTGTTAAAACCTTCTTTCTTTCTTCATCGTATGGTTAGTGCTTGACTGCAGGTGTCAGAGCTTTTATGCTGCCTGAGGGCTTCTGACTTCTGCGGGTTGTTCGAAAGTGATACCACGGCCTCGACACAAAGGGCTAAGAAGGAACATGGGTGGTTTTTAGTCGGTAGAAGTTTGACACTCCCTACCGCTCTGCCTGGAGCGGGAGGAGTCATTCCATGATACCCCACCCCCGACTTGGCTTTATATGCTGTCGAGACATATCGCTCAGACTATGTTGGTCTCCTCATCATGTTTTCTTTCACCGAAGCAAATGATAATGTGCGCGATAATGTGTGTGTGTGTGTGTGTGTGATAATGTGTGTGTGCGTGACTTCGGTACGAACTCGAGACCTAGCAGCTCTAGCAAGCAGTCAGACGATCACACCAGTGGGCTATCACTGCTTTCAAAATCTCCTGCAACTCCCACGGGTTTATGAAATCGTCTGAGTTGTGGGAAAGGAGTTTTAATATTTGAGGGTCTACATGCTATTTCCTATCGAGGGTATATTCTGCATGAGGCTGCCACAAGAACGTGGAGCTTAGTACAAGCAAAAAGAGGTTTATACCCAACAGCGGGTGAAGTCGAGCTGTGGATGCTGATATGCTATTAAATTTGTAGACAGAAGGTAGGTGTGTGTGTGGATTGGGGGATACTCTTATAGTTGGATTTGCATGGAAATTAATAAAGTTTGTTGATATTTGATTTTTCATAATGAGGTTTTTGTTAGGTACAATGTCGTTTTCCATTTCGAAATATCTATCTCGCCATAGTACCCCAAACGATCGATATAGAGAGCCCGGGTAAAATATCTCAAATACTCAAAACATACACTCCGGCCTTCGGAGAACCGACGAATATTCCAGCGACGCTAACAATGATTTAATATTATAAGGTTCACAGCGAATCAATGAGGTACTCGAGCATATTTGTAGCTATCGAAATGTACTGAACTCTCGGAATGTAGGTACCTACCGAATCCCATCATTTCACACTTATACAGCCAGAAATGGAATTTAATTTAATATAATTAAGTTAAACCGTTATTCTACTGTACTGCGACGAGTGACTAGCAAAGTATGAAATTCCTATGGTGGGAAAGTCGGCCATCTTTGCCGACGCCATTTTGAAGTTAATTACTGTTATACTATTGTAATGGCTGAAGAGTTATTGAATGGCTGCTTTGATTTTAGATTCCAGTTGGCGATAGGACTTTTAATAACTACAAATGAGATTTTTTGTTTGAACTTGTCTTGTTTACTTTGAACTTCAATTAAAACAATTTGTATATACTTGTATCTCAATTAGAAATCTTTTGTAAATAAATTATATTTAGACGCTTAGGTAAAGTCACAAAAAAAAGTTTTCTCTTTATTCTATTTCGTAAAACAAATAAACATTCGCGTATTTCACTCAATATAAATAGAAGTGCTATCTGCCGCCGTGGGGTGCATTTTAATTAAAAATGGCAAGGTATTGTAAAGCGGAATGGGTTTTGTATAGTGTTTGTAGGAGCTATAATTAACTGGCATGTAACGGCGATGACCTCACTCGGGTTTACCTCCACGACCCTCTCGTAAACCAAGAATTCAATTAGCATAATGTAGAAGCAAGGTGTTAAACTCCCTAAAGCCACTCAATAATGTTTAGTAGGGCTGGTGTGAACACAAAGCCTATCAACGAAAATGTTTCGAGTTATCCGTGTCAGCTATCCCTTTCACGCTCCCATTTCCTTAATTAAGGTAATTTTAATTACAGTTTTATTCTTCGTATCGCAAAGACAATCATACCTATAGTCAAGTCGTTCGTAAGTCTCAAAAAGCAATAACTGTCACAAACGGCCTTTAATGGCAGCGCAGTTGTAAAGGAGACTGGGCGATTCGAATGTGGCCTCTCCCTTACACGCGTAAAAGGTGTTATTACCGAATTTTAATTGTACCTTAAGGTATTTCATTAAACCGAAATTCGTATCACAAAGTTCGTTTCATTGGCAGCACTTAAGAAATGCCGGTGAAATTTTCATAACCAACCAGATATTCCGGTACAATGTTTTAAACAAAGTATCTTCATGTAATCACATTCCTGTCTCAAATATGAGTGAGCAATGCCATCATTTTTAGTAATAAAATATCTCTGGTATTTTCGGCGATCATTCATTGATGGTTGTATTAAACATTCATTAAATATTATAAGGTTTAAATAGGTCTCTGTTTCTGTTCTGTTGTTTCAACATAACATCACGACATTCACGACTAGGCAGATGTGTACAAGTACTACACCCACATTTCGTCAGTAATGTTATTTAAATCCTATACAACATCCCTTATAATCTTCAATAGGGAGGCCTATTATGTCAAATCAATCAAATCTAAATCATTTATTTCAAGTAGGCCAGTTACAGGCTCTTTTGAATAGTCAAACAAATACTAAATTTTAATAAGCTAATAAACTAAGCTACAGTCCCACTTAAAAGGCATAATAACTGTGAGTGTACTGTAATTGTCGATTCCAAAGCGTTGGTCTCATGAGAAGAATGGCAAGAAACTTCATGGACACACATCGTAATATTGTTACAAAAGTTTGGTTACATCATTCATGTTGAGATGATTATTATTATGTGAGAACGATGTAAAATGGGATGTGACCTCAACCGGGCACAAATTCAGACTCCGTAGCTAATGCTGAGAAATTCCATAGAAACAATTACATTTTGCCCGACCCGGGACTCGAACCTAGGACCTCATGCTCAGCAGTCGCGCTTGCGATCACTAGGCCAACGAGACAGTTTAGTTTAGTTTTAGTTTTTATTTCACATTCAGGTTGCCTAGAGAAACGACCAACCCGCATTGGGCACGCGTGGTGGATTCTAGCCCATCCCTCTCCTATGAAGGAGGCCCGAGTCCCTGCATTGGGAACATTATAGGCTGATGATGATGATTAAATAGTACGTCGTCTCAAATATCTTAAATCTTTTTTCAATTACTTATGGTTCTACTAGACGATGTCAATTATATATTTAACAACATTTTGGAAGTCCCATCCGACGCTACCTTTGAAGTAATACTCGTATTTCCTCCGAGAAATAGAATTCAATTTGATCGTGAAAATCGTGATACATCGCCCTACTGAAGGACATCGATTCCGTAAACTTTGGCGTTTTTATTACAGGCCTTTAGAAATGATTACACCTTAGTTTAGTTTAACTGGGCTTTTATTCGCACTTAGCCTCTTGATTGGGCCATTGTGCGTGATTTTTAAGGAATATCTACTCCAACCAATATAGGGCGTTCCAGAATTGTAGCAGCCTTCCCAGACTGCTGCAGGCTTCCGGGAGAGTTAGTGGGGATCGTAGAGTTTGTGCCCGGTGATCTGCCACGCTCCTGCACTCTAGGAGTACGTGCCGTGGCGTTTCTTCCGCCTTCTTGCATCCTCTGCACAGTGGGCTATCTGTTACACCTATGATTACACCTAACAACAAATTATGTAAAATTGAAAGAACGAAGCAACGGTTCTGAATATTATCGTAGAAATACTACTTAACGAAATCCAGTTATACTATACATCACACTTCACACTAATCACACTAATATTATAAAGGTGAAAGTTTGTGAGTGTGTGAGTGTGTTTGTTTGTTACTTCTTCACGCAAAAATTACTGCACGGATTTTGATGAAATTTGGTACACAGATAGTTTATAACCTGGATTAACAAATAGGATAGCTTTTATCTCGATTTTATATTCCCGTGGGTTGTAGCGGGTGAAGCCGTTGGCACCAGCTAGTAATAACATATACTTTGCCAAATCCCACAGAAACTGGCTCGTTGGTGTAATGGTCGCAAGTGTGACTCCTGTGCATGAAGTCTTGGGTTCGCTTGCCAAGTCAGGCAAAATGTTATTGGGTTTCATCAGGAAGTTCTTAGTACCAGCCACGGATTCTGAATTTTTGCCCGGTTGATGGCAATAAGCTTGCCCCCTATTATGTGGGTGTTATAATGAGCTCATCTTTGTCTAACCCTTTTGGGATTACAGGCGTAATGGTATGTTATGTCTTACAGAAAGAATTGAAAGGTCGTGCTTGCCTTTATTCTTCGAATAAGTGATAGCAAGTTGTGATTGTATTAATTTTATTTACGACCAATGAAATTGTCTATTTAGACCAAATATTTCTGTAAAAATATTTTTCTTTATTTGTATTGAGTAAGCAAAAGGAATGAAACCGTAACCTTTAAAATGCTAAATATAGGCCTACTTACCCTCCATGAGGCCATCCAGATTGGCAATAATCTTCAACGAGACTATCGCATGTCCAGGCATCGTTAACCCGAGCGTGGTCACTGCTTCCAAAGGCTAATCACTGTTCAACATCATACCATAGCGTAACTGGTTACAGTAGCTCAACGAGCATTGACTTTGACAGGTCCACAGAAACGTCAAATTTTTACACTCCTTGAGTCCCCTTTGTGCTCAGAATTAGTCGAACAAGGTTAGCAGTGGTGGGCAGGGTTTATGCTAGTGACATGAGGAGACATGAAGGAATAGTAAAACACACTACCAAGCATTTGTTAAAGTCGTAAATTCATTAGATAAGGTTGAAGTTGACTAGATGGCATCATCATCATCGGTACATTATACCTATTTGAGTCCAGAATCATAGTATGGCTTATTACTCTGCAAAAACTCCCACATTAAACCACTGTAAGTTTAAACTGTGACCATATAATCGACTTTGATGTGGAAAACATAAAGCCTATATAATTTAGCATTAGCTAATATTGACCCTGATGCCTGATTTACATGCAATTGGATAGGTAAGGGTTTGTTTGAAGGGTAGGCGTATTGGACTATTCAAATTTCACACACCCTCCATAATGCAGAATTTGTAAATTAGTGTTAATATTAGAGCTTTTAACAACTACACCTGAAATAGTTATTATTTTCATTCCTTGAATATTTAGTACGAACTGTTATTTCTCAGTAGAATCAGTTAGAGGTTTCATGCCTAAAATAATACCGTTATCAATGTACCTACTCGTTAGTAAGTATGTATAAAATGGAATTTGTTAAAATTATAATTTCTTGACTTCGGAAAATCGTTTTTAGTTACTGAAGAGCTCCGTAAATAAACCAGGACTATTAAATTGGTATTCAGAATTTTTTTCACTAACATTCTTTGATATAACAGCTCACAACTAGGACCCAGTAATATTAATGACAACAATATCCGTGGTGCTAGGCAACTGGGCTTATCCCAGTTGTATATTTCCCTGAGTGCCTATTGACCTTGTTCTGTTCTGTCTCCTGCTGATATGGAGGGAAGTGGAGATTTTTGTTTTTCCTACTCCTCCGCTATTCTTTTCTGATTAATTTCGTTGCGGGATCCAAGACAGTTAAATGATTTCTCTGGGATTACGTCGAGCTTCATTGTCTCGGCGCTTTTCTTGTGGTCGCCACTGTTGATTCTGGCTTACAGGAGTTACAGTGGTTTGGGAATAGTGAGGCGGGCTTGAAATTCTTGAAAAATTCTTGCGGGGTGAACTCAAAAATTATACTTTATGCTAGTTACGATGCGTTTAATACATACATAAACTAACGCCTTTCTGGTAGGCAGAAACCATGAAACGCCACCAGGTACAATCCTTTCGTACCCTACTGCCTCGTTCACATTCGTACATCAGGTCACACACGCACGCCGATCGCGAGTGCGACACACCTGACCTTTCTGAAGAACCTTACCAATTAGGTCAGTATTTGTCCTTCTAGGGCGTCCCCTCCCGGCGTTGTCACTCACATCTGCCTGGTAAATAAAAAGCCTTTTTAGCTGCCTTTCACTCATCCTCTCCACATGGCCAAATCATCTAAGCATACTTTTTTCAATAGGGGATCGGCCTAGGTCAAAAAAATATGATTCTAATTAGTCCGTCAATTAGATTATCGAAAAATATTGGATACGTGTTTTTTCTTTTATTAAATTAATAACAATTACCGAAGATAAATCGCGTCAAAGATCATGAGTGGGGGGCTATGACGTCATTTGTAGGTAAAAATGTACTGACATGTGACGTCTTTATTTTTGTTTAAGTATGTGAGAAAAGAAAAAGATGTCTTCAATATTTTTTGTAAATCTATCTGACGGACTTATTAGTTTTTTATTCGTCCGATCCCCTATTGTTGACACTACATTTTCTTTTAAACCGCAACGTTCTCGTGTTTTGTGTGTGTGAGTTTAAATGTCCGTGGACGCACCCACGATACAGGAGAAATTCTTAGTGTAGTGCAACCTTTTTGAAAAAAAACAAACTAATAATCTCATTCAAAGTTACACCACACACGTTACGCAAGGAATGCATTTCCACAAAATACGAGTATCTTCCCCTTTCTTCATTTTTAAGTCTGCAGTCTGATCTGAAAGACTTATCATCCGCAGCCCGACTTTGCCCACTGCCTCTTTTTGCTCTTTGCTTTGGATCTTATAAATAATGCGAAATATCAAAAAAAAAACTTAGCCGCGTTTGACGAATTCTATTTCGTAAATGATACAGACTACATTAAAAACATTCAGATATTGGACTCCATAAACAATATTTTTGCTAATCGTGTTATCGTATTACTCTCAGTACCTAATTATCAAGCTCTATTCGGATAAAAATATAGAAAAATAATTTTCCCAGATATTCTTAAATCATCAAAAGGCAACTGGGTGGAGCGGGAGGATGTATGAGACTGGTTCTAACTAAAACTCACGCATGTTCCTTCTTAGCCCTTTGTGTTCCAGAGCCGCGGTATCTCTTTCGAACAGCCTCGCAGCTTTGGCACGATCTGCCCTTGTGGACAATCTAATTTGCTGACATCTCTTAACCCCGTAAAATTTCAAGGACTTGGTAACAACTTTTGCTTGTATAATAGAGAGTAACAACACTGTCATGATATCTTTAAATATACAGCAACAGCCAATAATAGCTGCAACGAGTCTATTATAATTAATACGCTCTTGTGGCAAAGCTAGGTGATCTCATCGGCAATTTATTAGGCTTTAAACTAAAGCCATAAAAAAAAAATATTTGTCTCTCTATCGTATAATGAATTGAAATTAGTTTTTTATTTACCAGAAGTGGATTATTTGAGTTAGGAATAATATGCTTTTATACTACACCTGCTTGGAAAGTACCTTGATACTTTATCAAATTTACGGTAGAAAGTACGTCATTGCATATCGAACAAATATGCGGGGAGAAAACGCATCTGAGCGGGAGAGAAAAGTGTATGAAAATCCATTTCTTACGTGGTTTTTTTTTTTTAATTTTGGGTAAGACTATGCGCCGGTAACCTAAATATCAAAAGCCAAAAAGTATTTACAGTGAGTTTTTATCTCCAAGTTCGCAAAATGGCACTGGCCACTAGCTGTGTGTTGGATGGGGTCGGGCTGGCAGTGCGACCCTGCGGCGTAAACAATTTGAAAAAAGAACATGTAAAAATTGCAGACGCCATTGGCGCCATTTTCAATTTGTGTGTTGTTTGAGGATTCAGTTTTCGTAGAAAGTAAAATAAAACTATCAAAATGATAAGTAGTGATAGTGATGATGAAGATTTTTCAACTCCGCCGCAGTTGAAGGAAACAGCAAAAATGCTGATTGATAACCTTTTACCACAGAAATCAATTAAAAAATATAATAAAACTTATAACGATTTTTTGCAATGGAAAAGTGAAAAAAATGCGGCATCTTTTTCTGAAACAGTTTTGCTAGCTTATTTCAGTGAAAAAGCGCAAAAATACAAACCAAGTACGTTATGGTCTATGTACTCAATGTTGAAAAGTACTATATTGACAAGAAACGACATAAATATTCAAGAATACAAAAAACTTACAGCATTTCTGAAAAGAAAGTCGGAGGGATTCCGTAGTAAGAAATCAAAAGTGCTTACTACAAAGGATGTTTATTCCTTTTTGCAGAATGCTCCAGATGACAAATATTTGTTGATGAAGGTAAGTTTATGAACAAAATGCACTGGTTTATGATTTATTACGTACCTATTTATGAGTAGAAATCTAATAGGTTTTCATGTTTGATATTTTTGTTTACAGGTTATTTTGATTTTAGGAGTAAATGGGGCCTGTCGTTCGCAAGAACTTGTGGATATGACAACAGACGATATCGAAATCCTCGAAAATGGAATAATTGTCAATATTCCTAACACAAAAACCAAAATTCAGCGATCATTTGTTATATCAGGCTTATTTTATGAGATAATGAAGAAATATAACGAAATTCGCCCCAGTGACCCCAAAACCAATCGGGTTTTACTACAATATAAAAACAAAAAATGTACGAAACAAGTAATTGGGAAAAACAAAATAAGTACTGTGCCAAGAGAAATAGCTTCCTACCTTAATTTACTCAACCCACTAGAATACACTGGCCACTGCTTTCGCAGAACTTCAGCGACTATTCTTGCCGATACTGGTGCTGATTTAACCACAATAAAACGCCACGGTGGTTGGAAATCGTCCGCTGTTGCAGAAGGTTACATAGAGAATTCCGTAGGAAACAAAACACGAATAAATAACCAAATATCGGGATCGATTAATGTGCATCAAGACTCATCTCCTCAACCATCAACGAGCGCGGCGATGCCAAATGCTCCTCAGCAGCCAGTTGCCCCTTTGGCACCACAGCCTTCTACGAGCGCAGTGCCAACAGCACAGCCAGTTATTCCTCCTACATTGTCGCAAACATCTCAAACAATCATTAATGGAAAAAGTGTTACATTAAGCTTCACTAACTGCAACAATTTCAATATAAATTTCAATTAGTAAAGATTTAGTTTTTTATTTTCCTCGTAGGTGTAGTATAAAGCACTATGTATCACTCGAGAGAAAGCGCGATTCCCGATCTCGGGTGTTTTAAAGCCCTCCCCTACGGCTCGGGCTTCAAACGACACCCTCGACGGTAATCGGTCACTTTCTCCTCTCGGTGAACAATGTACTATTGTTTTTCATTGTTCATTTCATGCTAGTCTAGAATCGTAAAAACGCAGCTGGGCATGGAACTGTCTCAAGCAATATTTACTTTATACTACACCTGCTTGGAAAGTACCTTGATACTTTATCAAATTTACGGTAGAAAGTACGTCATTGCATATCGAACAAATATGCGGGGAGAAAACGCATCTGAGCGGGAGAGAAAAGTGTATGAAAATCCATTTCTTACGTGGTTTTTTTTTTTTAATTTTGGGTAAGACTATGCGCCGGTAACCTAAATATCAAAAGCCAAAAAGTATTTACAGTGAGTTTTTATCTCCAAGTTCGCAAAATGGCACTGGCCACTAGCTGTGTGTTGGATGGGGTCGGGCTGGCAGTGCGACCCTGCGGCGTAAACAATTTGAAAAAAGAACATGTCAAAATTGCAGACGCCATTGGCGCCATTTTCAATTTGTGTGTTGTTTGAGGATTCAGTTTTCGTAGAAAGTAAAATAAAACTATCAAAATGATAAGTAGTGATAGTGATGATGAAGATTTTTCAACTCCGCCGCAGTTGAAGGAAACAGCAAAAATACTGATTGATAACCTTTTACCACAGAAATCAATTAAAAAATATAATAAAACTTATAACGATTTTTTGCAATGGAAAAGTGAAAAAAATGCGGCATCTTTTTCTGAAACAGTTTTGCTAGCTTATTTCAGTGAAAAAGCGCAAAAATACAAACCAAGTACGTTATGGTCTATGTACTCAATGTTGAAAAGTACTAAATTGACAAGAAACGACATAAATATTCAAGAATACAAAAAACTTACAGCATTTCTGAAAAGAAAGTCGGAGGGATTCCGTAGTAAGAAATCAAAAGTGCTTACTACAAAGGATGTTTATTCCTTTTTGCAGAATGCTCCAGATGACAAATATTTGTTGATGAAGGTAAGTTTATGAACAAAATGCACTGGTTTATGATTTATTACGTACCTATTTATGAGTAGAAATCTAATAGGTTTTCATGTTTGATATTTTTGTTTACAGGTTATTTTGATTTTAGTAGTAAATGGGGCCTGTCGTTCGCAAGAACTTGTGGATATGACAACAGACGATATCGAAATCCTCGAAAATGGAATAATTGTCAATATTCCTAACACAAAAACCAAAATTCAGCGATCATTTGTTATATCAGGCTTATTTTATGAGATAATGAAGAAATATAACGAAATTCGCCCCAGTGACCCCAAAACCAATCGGGTTTTACTACAATATAAAAACAAAAAATGTACGAAACAAGTAATTGGGAAAAACAAAATAAGTACTGTGCCAAGAGAAATAGCTTCCTACCTTAATTTACTCAACCCACTAGAATACACTGGCCACTGCTTTCGCAGAACTTCAGCGACTATTCTTGCCGATACTGGTGCTGATTTAACCACAATAAAACGCCACGGTGGTTGGAAATCGTCCGCTGTTGCAGAAGGTTACATAGAGAATTCCGTAGGAAACAAAACACGAATAAATAACCAAATATCGGGATCGATTAATGTGCATCAAGACTCATCTCCTCAACCATCAACGAGCGCGGCGATGCCAAATGCTCCTCAGCAGCCAGTTGCCCCTTTGGCACCACAGCCTTCTACGAGCGCAGTGCCAACAGCACAGCCAGTTATTCCTCCTACATTGTCGCAAACATCTCAAACAATCAACAATGGAAAAAGTGTTACATTAAGCTTCACTAACTGCAACAATTTCAATATAAATTTCAATTAGTAAAGATTTAGTTTTTTATTTTCCTCGTAGGTGTAGTATAAAGCACTATGTATCACTCGAGAGAAAGCGCGATTCCCGATCTCGGGTGTTTTAAAGCCCTCCCCTACGGCTCGGGCTTCAAACGACACCCTCGACGGTAATCGGTCACTTTCTCCTCTCGGTGAACAATGTACTATTCTTAGTATATACTCATTTTCCCATATTCTGATTATTAAGAACTATAATAATCTTATACAAGGCAAACCAATGTTAATGTAAATAAGAGAAAGAATAAAAGGCAAAAGCTTTGTTTCCTTACCAGTTAAAATGAAAATATCGTAATTCCGATATTTACATTTTCTACCGAATTTCCTCTTACTAATAAACTAAAACTCGTATTTTATTGACAAACAAGTTGATTTAATTTTGACTGCCACATAAAAGGAACGTATAGGAAAAGAGTAATATTTTTCCCGAATTTTTCGTGCATTCCCAAATGCGAATACATTTTCTACTGCATCGTTAGGTTGATCAAGTTCTTTCCTTTTTATTAAAAAAATGTTTTTGCAAGTTTGCGTTAACATATTTTGGCAGTTAGTGTTTCATTTTTGAATAGAACATAGTATGTACAAGAAGGCAGGTAAACTCATGTCAAAGTAAATTGAGCTGAAGCTTTAGCCTACAAAGAGCAAAACACTACATCATATAAAATCAAGATACGCCGCAAAAATGTCTCCTTTTTACATAGGAATTGCTCGCAGGGAGATTCCTCGGCTGCTCACCGTAAATTCCGGCATTTTCATTATTCTCTGTCATAGGATAACTGAAACGGCGAGACAACGGAGTATTTAATTAAAAATGTTGGCTGTTCACATTTTGAGACTGGTTTTTTTGCAGAATGTAAAAATAACCATACGTAATTAGAAAAACAATTTGTTGAGTTTAATATTATTGAGAGATTTCTTTAATTTGTGATATTTTGCTTTGGTATAGATTTTAATACCCCTTTGATTTATCATCTACACAACGCCTACTTATTTCAGTTCAGTATTAATATTAAGCACTAGCTTTATAACTAAAAACGAGCCATTTGCCGTTTTGATTATCCGTCGATAATTAAATAATGAACACGGTTAATATTCTGTTTTAAGTGATAGTGTTCATGTTGGTTTAAAAACTTATATTACCAATATCACTGACGTAACTTTATGTTAATAACGATTACCGAATAATTGACGGTTATAGAATACCTGAAACCCAGTGAGGAATTTGAGTGGGATTATTGATTCTCTTGGATTCCCAATATTGTGTGACGAAAATATTTTGTACATAGCACTGGCATAATATTACATCACGCCTGTAATCTCCGAAGGGTTAGGCAGAAGGGGACAGAGGGCGAAGGGTTAGCGAGTGATGTACTTAGTGGAACACCGACATTTCGCCAGTAATGTTCAAGTCATATGTATACGGGGCAAGCCTATTGCTATCAACCGAGCACAAATCCAGACCCACTAGGTGCTACTGAGAAATTCCAGATGGAAAAACCAACAACCCTTTACCCGTCCTGGAAATCGAATCACCGACCTTATATTCAGGAGTCGCTCGCGATCACCAGACCAACGAGGAATTTTACTCATATAAAATTTATTCTGAGTGGCCTGTTGGTCTAGTAGTTAATGACCCTAACTGCTATGCCGGAGGTCGTGGGTTCGATTCCCACCCAGGACAAATCTTTGTGTGATGAGCACGATCATTTGTTCTGTGTCTGGGTGTAATTTATCTATAATATGTTTGTATTTAGAAATATATAAGTATGTTTATCAGTTGTCTAGTACCCATAACACAAGCTCTGCTTAGCTTGGGACTAGATGGCGTTGTGTGATAGTTGTGGAATATTATTTATTATATTTATTATATTTATTATTCAAAACTGGGCGTTGCCAGCGGCTTCGCCCGCTACAGCTCAAAAATTATCCCACGGGAAGATAAAATCGGGCTTGAAAACTATCCTATGTGTTAATCCAGGTTATAAACTATCTGTGTACCAAATTTTATCCAAATCCGTTCAGTAGTTTTTACGTGAAGAAGTAACAAACATACACACTCACAAACTTTCGCCTTTATAATATTAGTGTGAAGTGTGATTGTCTAACAAAGTGGGTTTGTCTGAAATACCCATAATTTTAAAAGTTAATTTAGTCGAAATACTGAATAGGGAAAAAATTAAAAACACTGTTATTATTACTCCACGTAAGTGACCCAAACGATAGTAATAGTGACGAATTAATTTTATAGTAATTAGGTGCTTTCCTATATTATTATAGCGTGCCGTGGGTCCCCAGCTGGGAATAGGTCACGCCCCATCTTCCCTAGAGTCTCGTTATGAGCCACGACACGAGTATCAGCATCCACTTAAACAATGATAAAATTATTTGGCTGTCCTAATGTGCCTTCGGAGCGTAGTGTCTGGCGATCAATCATCGAGATTTATATGTTGGGTAGACCCATGTTTCATAGGAAAATTTAAGGTTAGACCGTAGTAATATACACATAATTATGACCCTAAATAACCTGGCTACCTAGTAATAACTATGTTGATGGAAATTCGTTGCTATTTTCCGACCAATTCCGTAGAGTTACAAGCTTGTTCGGTTACTAACTGGTAATTAGCGAGTGTTGCTAATTGTCAACTTTTTACCTTCGGGGTTATAACCACAGTGAATGTTTTCATGCCATTATTCATTCATTCATTCATAGCCGTTCATTCGTTCATTTAATACTAAGCCATCAGCAACGCAATTAATTCAAGAACAACAAGCGTTGCTTACGTTTGAGAAAGCCAATTTATAGTATTGCTGCTGATATACACCGGCTAATTTGATCTTAATGGTATTGTGATCGGTATGTATCGGTATCGACTGACGTGGAACTTGATCGATTTGCACTACTAATTTCATTAACCATAATGCTTTCTAGTAATTTGAAGGCTAGCCGTTAGCCTAGCAAAGACAAATTATGGTTATTATTAAGTAGGTATCACGTGAAACGGGGTGAAAAGATACGCAGAAAGAAAAGAAGAAAGAAAGAAAATGCATTTATTTGGCCCATGCCACAAGTACACACAATGTAAAATAGTATATAAAAAAGGACTAAGAAATAAACAAAACGTGCCACTGTGTGCCTCACGGCTGCGCCAAAAAGGTCCCATTCAGCAAAATCAACTAGTGCCCGACGCTGATTTTCAACTGAACCCGACTTAGAGTGGTTACGGATGTAAAACAGTTTTATATGTTGTGTCAATGTTTGTCGTGAATATGTACTTAAAGACTTTACTTATGACATAAAAAGAAAGGGTATGATATGAATTACTATATGTTACAAACTTGATTAAACTGAATAACTCAAAGTCCTTCTTGATATCATGCCATATGCTTAGCTTTTTCCCGACTGTATTGGGGTCGGCTTCCGTCTGTATTTCACATGGAGCGACCGCCTGTCTAACCTTCACAAACCAGTTCGTACTGGGTAATACGATATCCTTTGATAAGACTGGTTGTCAGAATTTCAGGCATTAGACTACCTGTAACTACTGTAAAACACCTACAAATAATTATCCGAGACACAACGGCCTAGCGTTCTTTCCGAGACCCGAAGGTATTTTCTCGGTGTTTTTTTTTCGGTTTTTACCTAGGCCAGCACGGCTTAACCTGAAGATCTACCCGAGTGGCTGTTTTTATTTAGCCACGCCATAATAATTAAACTTTAAAACCCTTTCAAGTTTCTTTCTCGATTTACTACTTAAGTTACGTAGCCGCTCAAAATCTTAACAAGAACATGGGAAGTCATCACCTAATACACTCTCAAATGTAACCCTGAAAACGAGCCACCCGGAAACACACGCCTTATAAAGGAAATTACGAAAAATGCCCAAACAAAGTAAATGAGTGGAGCGCGGCTGTTAACCTAATTACAACCAAACAAAGCCAGAACAAATGTCAGTCCCTAGCTATTACTAGTTTAATTTCGCTGTGACCATTATCTGGAGTCAACAAGTGGGCTACTGAACTGATGATAATAATAATTTTATTTGCTCTTACTCTGTTTGTAGTGCTTGTTTCGGTGGACTGGAGCGGTTGAGGCATAGAGGGCAGGACAGTTTAATTGTTTCTCTGGGACTTCGTTGAGCTTCATTGCTCGGTGTTTTTCTGGAGGTCACCACCACTGTCGATTCTGGCTTTCAGGAGTGCAGTGGTACCCGTCGGGGATGCGGGTTGTTCGCAAGAGATAACGCGGCCTTGACATAAAGGGCTAAGAAGAAACATGGGTGGTTTTTAGTCAGTAGAAATCTGACACTCCTTTTAGCTATGCTGAAGACCGGGAGAGGTTATATAATGATTTCCCACCAAAAAGAAAAGGAGTACAGTGGTTTGGGAATAGTGTGGCCGGCTTGTACCAAGAGTGTGAATAATTTAATAGTATAGTAAATTTGCGTATAGCAGACATTGTGGCCTTAGTAAACATAAAGTTGTATGTATAAGTATATGTATGGTAAAATGCAGGTCGGTTTTTCCATTGGAAATTGCTAAGCTGTGGTCTGGATTTGTGTGTTGATTCGAGTAGTCTCGTCCCGTATTACAAGAGACTTAAATATTGAATTTGGTAAACGTGGATGTACGTACATACATAATTACATAGGCACATGTTTGCCTTAGTCTTCTTTGCTGACAGGCACAATGTTCTGATCTGGTATTGCTATCGTTTATGATTCTTCATTTCAACATAATTGAATTTCAATCTTGGACATACGTTGTTGCAAAATTGTAAAGGAATCACTAAATTTAGCAGATAAAATGTGTCCGTTATGGAATTCTAGATCCCTAGTCAGCTTGCTGTAGTGTTGAATATAGTTTGATTCTGCAAAATTGCTTACGTTCAAAGAGATTTAAGACTGAATGTCTTTGCTTACTTAATAAGATAACACCTGCGATTTGTGCAGCTTTCAAGTCTATCGTAGCCTTTCTCCATAGATAGTACCTTTCTAAACCTCTTTGGTCAGACCCTTCAATTTGTCGACGTTTCTAACAAACCCTTTCAGGCAAAACGTTAAGCTTCGAGTCGTTTTAATGTGATTGTAAACCAGATTCTATACCTAAGGTCCGAATGTGATTATCCCAGTTTAATACTCGGTGGCTTTTATGAAACGTTTGTAAATTGTTTTATAGTTTCAGGTGTGTACGTATTGGTGTAGGCCGTCTGCTAGACCGTAAACATATGTGTTAATTATGGTTAGCGAAAATGCTACCGTAATATTGTTATTAAAGAATAACAGTCTCACTAATCTGGGAAATTTTCTCGCATAATCACACTAATATAATAAAGGCGAAAGTTTGTGAGTGTGTGAGTGTGTATGTTTGTTACTTCTTCACGTCTAAACGGCTGGAGCGATTTCAATAAAATTTGATATGGAGTTAGCAGACAACCTGGATTAACACATAGAATAGTTTTGCTCTTCCCGTAGGACAATTTTCGTGCTGTAGCGGGTAAAGCCGCTGGCAACAGCTAATATCTAATAAACTATTTGAATAGTATACGATTGCTTCGTTAGACTAGTGGGACATCTACTGAAGTTCTGGGGTTAAAACCCGGTCGAGCAAAGTGTTATTGGGGTTTTTCATAAGAGATTCCTCTAAAGCAGCCAGTCAGCCGGTTGATGGCAATAGGCTCGCCCCCAATTATATAGGGCTTTAAACATAACGACTAACGGGTGAAACTGGGTTTACTGTTAGGTACACCTTTGCCTAAGCCTTCGGGAATTTTATTATGATGATGCTGATGATGACCCACCCTGTAGAACAAGAATTGAAGATAGTGTCTTCTGGAAGAGGTGGGAGTCGCAACCTAAAAAAACATCATCATTTTCTCGCCCTTAATCAAAAATAATGTTTATTTGGGATCATACTTTTCTGTTTCTCGTCATCTCATGAGACACCTCTTTTCCTACCATATCGTTCTTAACACAGTCCATCCATCGTTTCTTTGGTCTTCCTCTAGGTACTCTTATGCGGCGTCCTAATTGGCAACGGTCGTACGATCAAACGATGCGTTCATCGTCGTGCGATGAAAATGATCGTACGATGGTCCAAGTGGTGTCCTAACTGGCAACGATCGATCGTACGACCGAACGATTCGTTCTCTCTCATCTCGACTTACCTGTGCCGTACCCCGCCCCCCACGTTCTGCTCGCACGATGACGCGTGACCAATCAAAAGCGATTTGTAGCTTTGATTGGACGATCGCACGATCGTTTTAAGCATTTCATTGTGATCGCGCGATCACTCGCAAGCTCTATTAGAATTAGAACACGCCGAAGAAACTAGTGTGTTTAATCTCGTCGTACGACGGGAACGCATCGTTTGATCGTACGACCGTTGCCAATTAGGACGCCGCCTTATACCCATCCACATTCATATTCAATGTGCATCCACATTTAATATAAATGTGGATGGGTATAAGAGTAGAGTACGCAACCTAAACAAACCTGTGGAAAATATTTCCTCGGTATCAACCAGCATTTCTAATTTCTATATTCTGATTAGGAGGCGTGACATTATGAATTTATAAACCACCAGCCTTCTAACCACAGAGTACATTGTATATATAACTATACGAGTACACTACGATCATTCATTTAAAAGGAAAAATGCTTTAAAACGCATTTTCTTTCAGTTCATAGACCAACCCAGCCTCCAAACAATACCAATATCAAACTCATATATACCAGAAATACAACGTTGGGCAAATATTAACCAACCCTCAAGAACGGTGACCCGTTTCCCTGAATCGACACTTAGCCCTTGTCGGTATTGAACTAGTTCCAGAATGTACTGAGTATACTACGTCTGTGTGTTTTTCTTTCAAGTTATGAAAGGTGTTGTGAACATGGCCCACCTATATTTAACTTACCTACTTATTTTATTTCTAACTAGCTGTTGCCCGCCACCTTCCATCATCATCGTCATCGGCCTAGCCTTTTCCCAACTATGTTGGGGTCGGCTTCCAGTCTAACCAGATACTGCAGAATAGCAGTATTTTGCCCACAACCTTCCATTGTGTGAAATTACTACAAAAATGACTTCCCCGTAAATAAATAGGATCTTTTCACAATTTTAAGGGTTTAATTTTTTTTTGCACGGAACACTATTTCTTTTTCGTGTACTGTTTGTTACCTACTTGCCTTATAACATCAGAAATCAGCCAGTAGAAATCAAGTCAGAATCGGCCCAGCCGTTTCGGAAATGAACCGAAACAGACAGATAGAGAGCAATTAAAAAAAAATGCATTCATTAAAAAGCTGTTATTTCGAAATTACGAACGGCACTTTAATATTATTTACTTGTATAAATTCCGTTAGTTAAATGATAAAATTGGATAAGTAGTTGATTTTATTCGTAAGTATTTTATTTAGGTGTTCAATGAGACATCTACCTACACATCTTCAACAGAACAGCTGAAATTTTTAAGACAAAAAACTTGGCATGATAGTAATATAAAATTGGGCGATGTCTTAAAACTGTCCGTATTTTAGTTACGATATCTATTGGTATGGTCATTGAAAATTTCTTGGCACTGAATACCAAATCAAAATCTGTATTTAATTTTCAAAAAGACAAATGTTCTCACTATCATTAATTTATCGTGAAATTAAAATTTCTTCTGGCATCGGCTCAAGCTCTACAATAATAACTCGAATTGTAACGATATAATTGACCGCTGACAGAACTTTAAACAGATGATTCTATTTATAACAACAACAACATTCATTTTATTTTCAGGGAACTGGCCTATAGATTTTTTTTTTTTATCAAATAAATAAAAAAAAATCTATAGGCCAGTTCCCAGTGTCAGAAGATCAGATCAGATCGGGAACGTCTTAGAAACTGAAATAACCAATGGGTAGCCAAAAAAGCACTAGTTTCAATGGCTGTCATAAACTCATTGGTGACTTGGGTATGTAACAGGCCAGTTTTATGTTTTTTTTTTTTTTATAAACAAATTAGATTAGTAAGTTGGTAATATGGAACTTTTTTGTAGTTACGTGGACGCCACTGTTTATTCTCGCTTACAGGAGTTACAGTGGTTTGGGTATAGAGTGGCAGGTTTGTATCGTAAAAAAAGGCTCTACTGGTTACTTGACGTTACTTTGTCATAGTAGTAATAAAATACAACAAATACAGTCGCCATTTGTTTTACTAAAGTTCAGTTATTTTCAGGTCAGTTAGTTTTTTTTGTTTGTTTCAATATCATTGCATCTTACGTCCTGCTAATATTATAAACGTGAAAGTTTGTTTGTATGGATGGATGTTTATTAGTCTTTTACGCAAAAACTTCTTAACGGATTTGGATAAAATTTGGTACACAGATAGTTTATAACCTGGATTAACATAGTTTTTATACCGATTTTATTTACGAGTTGTAGCGGGCGAAGCCGTTGGCAACAGCTAGTTCAACTATAAACGTTAAATACTCTTGTGTACAATATAATTTTACGTGGACGTTAACCTTACTGCGACAAGCTTTTCACTCAAAACAATTTGGATACGGAACAAACTTCCGATAAATAATGGTTTATACATAAATAGCTGCTTTAGCGTGGATACCTATATAGATTCATTGAGTTTTACAAGAATGCCGGAAGCTTTAAGAAGCTTTAAGGTTTTGATACAGCAAGAGTTCCTTTCCCGTCTCTTATACAGCATATACCTAAACCTGCCCATTCAATAACATAGGTACTTACTAAACATGGTAGGTAGAGACCGCATGTTAATGATAACAAATCAATATAAGCTGGCCTTTTAGTATGCTGAAACTCCGTACTAGGCTAGTCCAGCTCAAGATCAAAGTAACCACTAACTTGTGGTTTGTTGTACAAACAAGCACGATATATAGGACTTACATTGAATAGGACTTAATTTAATTGAAGAACCGATAGTAACGACAGAACCGAAAGTTAGTAGTAGTTAATCGATAGAGAGTTCTCCAATACAAAGTGCAAACAAGCCGTACAAGTACACAAGTAACTCTACGTGAAAATTATTGCAAGGAAACATTTTTTTTATGTCGAGATAAGCTACTGTTTGCAGTAGGACTCAAAAATGCACATATCTATGATGGCAGTAGTAAATTCTTATATACCTCTGCTGGAGGAGCTAGGGTATATAAAAGGCTTCTCGAGTTATCAACTCCCAAAGCACCGAAAGTACCGTAAATCTGGATTCCAAACTCTCGCAGCAGAGCTCCAATTTTTCACTCTTTTTAGGACAAAACCCTACTAAACACGTTTTTCTCCACCCAGGATCCTAGTCCGGGCAATAAGCTACACGGTACACGGACTCATCCCAGCATCCTGCGTGTTCGCGGACCGGTACAACCGCGAGGAGGTGGTGCGTTCTCTGGGCAAGGAGGTCAACATCAATCCTCCACTGATGCTGGGTCAGCTGCCTGATACTCCAGAGGAACTGCTTAAACTTGACCAGGTGAGTTGGATGAAGGTGTTAATGTATTGCTTCGGTTTTTTTTGCAGCTCTTTTTCTGCATCTGACTTCTGATCGGTTCGAGGCAATATGCTCGCCCACAAATACGGTAAACATGAATGGCGTGCAGCGAATGCCTAACCCTTAAGGGATTACAGGCGTGGCTTGATGTTTTGTTATGTAAATAAGTTGTAATTTAAATTGTGTCGAGCAATATACATTCCAAAGAAGGTGGAATAACTTTCTTCTTCTTTTTAATACCCTAAAGATGCGCATACTGATCATAATCAGATCAGGATCTTTATAATTGAAACTCATAGAAACCAAAAATAGTACTAGTACTTCAAAACATGCCAGACTTACATACAACTTGTTTTTTGGCAGTGGAACCTCTCTTGGATTAAGGAAATGGCTTCCCGTAGCAATTTAATCCTTGAATTAAGTAGGTACACATAGCAATTCGCATCCGGCGATGGTCATTTACATAAAAAAGACGACCGCAAACGGAACGGAGCAAAATTCTATCCACAAAATGACTGATTCAATTTAAAAATGCTTTTGTGAGCCCCAAAATCGGTCTGTCATGCAAAAGCTTCGTTTAATGAAAGTTGGAAGTTCAATCATCGTAACCACAACATAGGGCTATACCCATTCTCGTTATTTGACACATAAACCAGCTGCCTTTTGCTTTCAGTTGTTTTTGAATTTCATAGAAACATTTTTTTAAAGTAAAATTTAATTATCAACTAAATCATGTGAAACATGCACGTTAACCACGAGTCAATAGTACTTTACTTCAAGACAAACATTACCCGCAACAATTACCAACCTAATTTACTTAAGAAGATTATGTAACCAGCATTAAACGTGTTGAGTTCGTATCTATTTTCGAACTTAAAGATAAGGGTGAGCATACACAACCGCCAAAACAAACACAAGAAAATCACGACCAACACTCGCTTTATCTCATTTGGCATTCGGCCCGAAGCGAACTCAGTTTCGCAAGTAAATTACCAGTAAAACCTTTCCTCCGGTGCGATTGTTTTTTCAGTTCCCAATTACGAATAAACGATGCCGCCGCTTACTGCCGTGAAACATTGATGAGGCCCCTTAGTCGCGAGGAACGTGGAGAGCGTCCCCCTACGTAGCTACGTCTATCGGCTTTCTCCTCTCTTGCCCAAGGGGGAACGTGCCTCTCCATAGCTCGAGCTAATCAGAGTAATGGAGTAATGACAAGTTAGACGCAACTACTTCTCCGCTGCCACAAACTTCGTGCATGAGACCTGTGCGATGGGAGATGGGGGACACATTAAAATATTACGCAACAATGTTGGAACTTTGGATTGGAAACGCGAGTTAGTGTGTGGAACGTAGCTAATTACTCAGAAGTTGAACGAGACAACCAGTCATTTAAATAAACTTCAGACGTTTCCCTTACCTTGGAATGTAAATACGAAAGTACTTGTGTGAGTGATTAAGTTTTAATCGTTCTTAATTGAATGTGGTTTAAAGATATTAAAGTGAAAGTTAAAACCATTGAGAATGCTAGGCAAGGCAGGCAAAGAAATAAGGTATTTCATGCGATAATCCTCAATAATGCCTTTCTTTCTAATATCTAGTAAAACACAGATTTTGACAGCAATATTTTTTTAATGTGAAGATAATCTAGGTGCAATTCATATAAACGAAAAATACCTACCGCGTAAGCCAAAAACTACAACATCCTGTAAATCACAGTAGTAACCTATAAATAATAGAATGATGGAAAGCGAAAACAAACCCAAAAACAATCACTACCGTTATAAAGCGATACAATAAACGTCCACCTTCAAACAAACGTATTTTTCAAACGTCAGTATTTTTACCGTGAACCTTTACCACAGAGAGAAGGAAAACGCACGTAAAATCTGTAGCAAAAGATTCAATTTTCAGCGTAGATGTTTTTAGGAACGTTTGTTCGATCCAATGAACTGCCAATTTTCATTAGTTGCGTTACGTTCGTTTATACTCGTAAGTCGGAAGTTTGTTGAGATCGGCCCTGCCCTGTTCGTCCTTTGCATTTTGGATTCACTGTACATGTCGGTTTTCAGAATAACTGAGTGAGGCTTTCATGTAGGGACTTAATGCCTGGCAATAAAAAGGAAATTTCTAAGAAAATTTCTATGTTTTATTTGTTGTATTTTGTAACCTGGTCATATTGGAGAGGTATAAGTTATAACTAGTTCTATTAATTAAAAATATTTAATTGCCAGCAGCAACCATATGTTTACTGTCTAATAAATCTATTTCCCTGGCAAGCAGTTAACTACATAAATAGACTAATTATCTAGTAATGACGGAGATTTGTGAATTTAAATAAATGTTCACGGAAATTGCTAAGATGTGGTTTTAGCATCACTAATTCTCGACAAAAAAATACACAAACATTCTACGTTCATCAATCCGTAATTACTGAAAATACGTTGACTTGATGTATGTACATTGTGTGTATGAAAGCGTCTGATTTCAGCCTGATGCATGATTGTCTAAGATCTTTTGTTTTTCACTGCCATAAACACAATACAATACGCCGAACCTATTGTTTTCTTCCACCATAGCGAAGCTCTAATTTGTTTACCGCACCTTCGGCTGTTAAGGATTTAATGGAATACCTAATTTAATGTGAAAGGCTCACAACCATTTCCGTTTTAAAAGGGTGAACAAACAAAAAGTTACGGATTCTAATTCAAAAGGACGACATTCTAAATGATAAAAATGTTTATTATTCCTATGTACGGTACACATATTGAGACACTAAAGATAAAATGATTGTCGTTTACGTGTTCCTGCGTTACCTTACTTTGGATATTACGTTTTTCGGCATTAGTTCAATAATTTACAAAATAAAATACGCAATAAAACGAAGAATTTAATAGGTACTGTATCCTGAGTTCATTATACTCATAATAAAGTCCACTAATGTGTAATAACAATTTTGCGTGACTGTGGTGGGGTTAATAAAAAAAGTTTTTTTTATAATATTTCGGCCTTTATATCCCAAAGAAAATGGTACTATCCTAATTTATATCACAAATACGAAATTAAGTTTCTTTGTTACCTTTACACGCATAAACGACATCTTAAAATGTTGTAAATACGCTGTCTGGTTTACAGAAACGGACATAGGGTAGGTACCTTTCACCCTGAAACAAAAGTACTGTTAAAACGTTAAACGTTGTTCGTTGTTCATTATATATTTTTATAGAAACTTTAGTAGTATTTTTATAATAATTTAATAAAAACATCGTTTCAAAATCCCATTCTTCTACACACTCTTCTTGATTGAAACCTGTAAAAAAGAAAAACGTCTGTAACTTTTTCCTTGACTATAATGTAATCTGACATAAAGCGTGGACTAAAGTAACGCGAACTGACATGGATGGCTTGACAAGAAGTCCGGCCAAACGTTACAAGTCTACGCGCTATTTTTCTGGAAGAGATTGTTTTAGATCGATGTTGACGGCCACTTCCACCTGAATGATTTATGATCTTTGGCGCTAGTTGTTTTTCTTAAATATTTTCTGGAATATAGAGAATCTGGAAGTGAAGGTTCCTTAAATGGGCTTAAGATAAAGATAGTCACGTCACTATGAAAACTATTTCGTATATAATCTAAACGTTTGGTTAATTTTAAGCTTTGAGTCTATTTTAAATAATTTCTAACTAATATCAGTCTGATTTGGTATATTTGAAAAGTAAGAAATAACTATTATAAGTACATAATATGTATGCCAATGATGACCTGGACTTCTTTCTATCCTAGATAGAGAGTCAAAGAAGTTGATTAGGGAGGCCATAACGATGCAACTCTCAAATCCATGCTAGTAATAAAGATACCTATCAAAGAAGCATCTTCAATAATATTGGGGTATTCAGTAGCAGCCACGGTGTCTGATTTTGTGCCTGGTTGATGGCAATAGGCTCGCCCCTAATTACATGGTCATCATCATCATCATCAGCCTATAATTTTCCCACAGCAGGGACTCAGGCCTCCTCTCTAGGAGAGTGATGGGATTATAGCCCATCCCTCTCCTAGAGAGGATGCCTCCACCACGCGGGCCCAGTGCAGTTTGGTAGATGTCACATGTCAAATTTTTTGATTCTAAGACATGCCGGTTTCCTCACGATGTTTTCCATCACCGCTGCGATGAAAAAGTAATTTATTACTCAAAGTAATGCGCCTGCCTGGATTCGAACCCACGACCTACTGTTTGTAAGTCGGGGCCGACACCACTGGGCCACCGCTTCTCTCATTACATGGTACTTTAACATAACTTGCGAAATTTGAATGAACTAATTGGTAAACAGCATTTACAACAAAAACAGCATTACACTATTTACGATCAATTTTCAAAAGCTTTGCGCGGAGACATTAAGCTACCCTAAGTTCTCCCTTACGGTCCTTATCTCTGCTTTTTCTCCGTTAAAACGTTAACGATGCCATAAAAAAGTGTTTCTTTTACAATTGTACCTACAATCGTAGAGCACATCAACCCTCCCCTAACCTTTACACTCACCTGTTTAAGATACTAGCTGTTGCCAGCGGCTTTGCCCGCTTCAACTCGAAATTAATCCCACGGGAAGATAAAATCGGGATAAAAACCCAGTTAATCCAGGTTATAACTTAATTAAAATCTGTTTAGTAGTGTTTGCGTGAAAGAGTAATAAACATCCATACTTACTCACAAACTTTCGCATTTATAATATTAGTAAGAAATAGGATAGGATTACAACAAGCTACTACAATCTGTTAAATAGATTTTCAACTTTATCGCTAAAGCAAGGTTGATTGGGATAATTTGACACTTTCGAGTAGCTTATTGTGCTGGCGGCTGTACCACAACTTACCTACTGCGCGTTTAAGGTTAAGGCAAAAAGGTAGCCCGCGAAATTAGTTTTTTACGTTTTTTGCCTTTATCATCAAATAGTCACTCAAGAGACTTATATGAACTGAGACGGTGATTGGTGATTTTAATCATTATTACTCAGTAAAGTCACATTTGTTACGTTCGTGAATCCTAATTTATTTAACATCCTACAACCTGACACTGATTGGCAAATTGCAAAAAAAGTAAGAAAAATCTAATTTCGCGGGCTATCTTATCGCATAAGTAAATATAACACCAAAAACACAACAACATGTGATGCTTTTAATACGTTTAACGTAATCCATTAATTAGATAATTTATTGTGCAAACGGGTCTTAAAACCATAAAACCTAAGTATATGTTCCAAAAACTTTTAACGAATATTCAAATCGCTTTTCTTGACAGCATCTCTAACTTTCGTTTTAAAATTCATATCCACATTTTCGTCTTTGTCACCTCGACTTTTCCGTTTAGGTAGATTTAAAATATTCGATAAAGCTTTCATCGGTTTTTGTCAACTTTCTTCTTTTAGAGATGTGTCATTTTTGTCTTCATAATGTCATTTGGCACTTTGCTAAGTATTAGTAAGTAATAGGGACAAAAAAAAAATGTCCGTCTGTTAGATTATCGAAAAATATTGGAAAGGTAAGTGTTTTTTGTTTTATCAAATTAATGAAAATTTACGAAAATAAAAAGTGTTAAAAATCATGAGTGGGGGCTTTTGACGTCACTTTGTGGGCAAAAAGTACTAACCTTGTGACGTCACACGACTTGACGCGACTTTTCGAAGCACTGTATCGTCTACATCTTTTGTTTAAGTGAAAAAAGAAAAGATACGTGTCCATTATTTTTTGAAAATCTATCTGACGGGCTAATTAGATTTTGTTAGTGAAATACCCTAACCCTATTATCGCCTTTGAGCGTTTCTCATACTATGTAGCCATGTAACATTCCCCATCTGTATCATAACATGCATAAGCAGTGACATCATCTTTACGACGTCAGGCCGTATTCATCCACTTTTCATCTCCATTTTATATGCAATTTTACTCAACTATTTTAACATAAACATTTCAGTGATACAAAAAGTGCTAGTAAAGTATACATACAGTATTACCCGCAGCAAATATATGTACCCAAGAGTACCGTCTAGGTACATATAGTACTTTATGTCTCCTTTATTAGGTAGTAGAACGGCAGTAAAATGTGATCTCATCAAACGAAATGTTCGTCTAGTCTGTGTTTTGTTACTGCGAGGTGAAATATCGGACTTCGCGGCTGATGTATGCGCACTGTAATGCTTTTGTTGCCACGGATCCTACGTCGATTGTTTCTTATGGAACAGATTTATGAGGTGTTAGTAAATAGATTTACAATTCCACTAAACTTTACTTCAGGAAATGTTTTCTAATAATCCAATTTATTATCGTTAATACGTCAACACCACAACATACAATAAATTCGTGTGTTTATTTTTAAAGAAGACATCTCAATGCTTCTTGAATGATTCCGATGTCCACAAAAACATTTCTGAAATAGTCAAGGATCTCCATACAAATTAATATTTTATTTATTCTCCCTTGAGATAACTATGTTTCGACTAAAATTGAGTGGAGTTCCATGTCGCTCTCAACTTGCTTTTGACCGGCTGTCAATCAATTGGAATAGATACATATTGAACCCACTCAATTATTAATTAGGCTTGCTTAGCCATTACAAGTAGCTATCTACTAAACAATTCAATAGACAGAAACTGCAGTCCCACTTTAAAGCGTTATTGAAATATTAAAGAGCGCATTTAGGTTGTGTGGCTGGCTCTAGTGACTTTTTAAAGCTTTATTCCTCTTAATCGGAGCAGGCGGTGGCCCAGTGGTGGCGGCCCCGACTTAAACACAGTGAGTCGTGGGTTTGAATCCAGGCAGGCGCAAGACTTTGTGTAATTTATTTCATCACCACTGCTCTCAAAATGGTGAAGGAAAACATCGTAGGAAACCGACAAGTCTTAGAACCAAAAAATTCAAAGACATGTGACATCTATCAACCCGCACTGGGCCCGCGTGTTAAATTATGACCCATCCCTCTCTTAGAGAGGAGGCCTGAGTCCAGTGCAGTGGGAACATTATAGGCTTATGATGATAATGATTCTTCTTATTAAAAGTGGTAAACTAAATAATATACTAAAACTTACTTTCTTAGCTTATTTTAACAAAGTTTCAGTAGGTCACATAGCACATCAAACTACCCGAAGCTGTGAAATATTCTCAATCAACCTTGACTCTAATGCTATGATAAAGTTGAAAATCTATGCAATATGGGATAATATATCTATGGGATCGGACAAAAAAAACTAATTAGTCCGTCAGTTAGATTTCCAAAAAATATTGGAGACGTATTTTTTCTTTTTTCATATAAACAAAAAATTAAGTCAATACAGTGCTTCGAAAACTCGTGAACTCTTCGAAAACGTCATATAATAGTACATGTTTTACCTACAAATGACGTCACAACCACATCTTATCTTCGTCAATTTTGATAAATTTGATAAAACAAAAAACACGTATCCAATATTTTTCGATAATCTAACTGACGGACTAATTAGAATCAATGTTTTTTGACTCAGTCCGATCCCCTATTTGATAGATTGTAGAAGTTTGATGTGTTAGCGTCTGTACGTAAGGCGAAAATAAAACAAATGGTGAAACTATTCTCATACAAAAGTATAAAGCTAAATGCCAAAACATACCTATGCTAAGTATATTTTTCTCACGTCGTCAGTAAACTTTGGAATCATATTAGTAGCAACGAAGAGTACCAAAAAGCTTTTAGTTGTAACGTTTCCTTCTTTTCGCATCTCGCATAAATATTACCTATTCGAGTACAGTCTAAGAGCGTATTTCTGATTTTATTATATTTATGATCTTGACTACCGGTAAGGTAAATATTGTTGAAACGTTGGAATACTATGTGTCTATTTACCGAGCAGATATTCACGGCCACTGTTGATTTATAGGAAAACTCGGAAACGGAAATATACAAGTCTGCTCTTCAACAAAATACATCACAAAAAATAATACCGGTAAAATACTCAAATTATCTTTCCCCTCGATCGTATCGAAATAGATTACAAGTGTCCCTAGAGAAACTAGATTCGATACCGAAAAAGTATTCATATTAATCCGGATTACGGTTCTGCTTAATGTCTTTCCACGAAATTGGTGCTCTCCTATCACTTCGTAACTGAGAAGGTAAACATAATAAGGGATAGTAGCTATTATTTTACGAGCGAGAAAAGTTCTTTCTTCACTTCACGATAAATATTTTATTTGTAATGTCTGATTGTTGACGCGTTCTTCTCCATTGTTGGCTGAATTTCGTGCAATAAGACGTTAAAAAGCTGTAACCATAAAAACAATTTCTTGCTATCTTAGCTTGGTTTCCAAGCTTTTCTAATATTAAAGTAAGTGTTTTTATCGCAGCAGGACTTCAGGGATCATTGTATGAAGCTGAGATAAGAAAGATAATGAGAGGGGTCCCTGAGGTCCCCGTCGATCGAACAGTAGTGGTATTCTGATCAAAGACCCATACAGGAATAAATTGCTATCCCTTATCCTTACAACAACAACACTGCTTGTGGGAAAATTGCGTCTTAGCTTGATTGAGCTTATGAGATTAAATTTTTGTTGACTATAACTAAAGTAATTATTTATTCACATTAACATCTTTTCTAAGTAACAATAATTATGCTACAATTTAAGGATACGTATGTAAACAACAGAATTACTTACAAATATATTTGTTGTCATTATGTTTTGTTGTTTTATTTCGAAACTTGGAGTCGGAAAGGTTTCGCGAATCGTTTTTCCTCCCTTTTCCTATGATATGAATATAAGTGTTTTGTTGAATAGTATCTCCGTTAAATACCTACGTTATAATCGACAATATCCAAGGAAACTTGAATAAAAGACCTGTCAGGTCAGGAGTGGTCTTATGTGGGAAATCTTCGTGTAGTTAGTGCCTGAAACTGGTGTCAATTTGTATGCCATTCATGGGCCTTTGACTTGGCTTTACATGGCATCGATAAATATCTCTAACGCAAGATGGTTTCCTCACCATGTTTTTCTTCACCGATACAAGTTATAAAATAGGCACTTGAATTCTGAAAATCAGAGTTGCGTGTTTCCCGCCGGGGCTGCGGTTTGTTCGAAAGAATACCGCGGCCTCGACACAAAGGGCTAAGAATGAACATGGGTGGTTTTTACGTAGATCTGACACTCCCTACCGCTCCGCCCAGAGCGGAAGGAGTAATTAGTTAATTTCCAAAAAAAAAGGATAATGAAGTTGGAATAAGATTCAAGAAACTAATTACAAACGTTGCCATGTTGGTACCAATACAATACAGTGCGTGTTTTGGGTTTGAAGTATTCGGGACCAACAACTTGGCAGTCTAACAGTCGCACTACTGGGGCAGGCTATCACTGCTTTTGGGAAATGCACATTTACTAATAGAGAGCAATTTACGGTTTTACAGGTATTTATAAAATCGGAGCTAAAAGTCGGGGTAATCTACGTGAAAGAGAACCAGTACACTGAAGAAGAGATCCTGGACAATAACGAAAACTCGCCAATGTTTGACGAGTTCTTGCAAGTTTTGGGAGAGAAGGTCAGACTCAGAGGTAAGTTTTATTGTACCTATTCTCGTAAGATAATTGGTTGGGGGACTAGCCAAAGTTTTATTGCAAAGCCATTATTTAAAGAACATCCTATCTATCCATTTACCCAAATCCTCTTAACGAGAAGTCGTTAAGAAAACAACAACAATTTGGGCCCTTAATAAAACAGCCATAAAATTGCAACAAACTCCCAACTATGGTTTGTCTTACCGGAGACCCGGTAATAAAACTGCCTTCATGGTGCTTAGAATTATTATACTGAAATAAGAAGCCTCTTTTTTATTTTTGGCGGGTGGAAAATCATCAAATAACCCCTCCCGCTCTTGGGCAGAGCGAAAGGTAGTGTCACACTTCTACTGACTAAAAACCACCCATGTTCCTTCTTAGCCCTATATGTCGAGGCCGCGGTAACTAGTGTACAACCCGCAGCCCCGACGGGAATAAGATGCCTCCTTGGTCTAGTAGTTGAGTATGAGGGCCTGGGATACCCAGATCGGACAAAAAGTTATTGGGTTTTTCCATCAAGAATTTCTCAGTAGCGGTTACGGAGTCTGGATTTGTGCCCGGTTGACGGCATTAGGCTCACCCCCTTTTATCTACATGGGACTTGAACATAACTGTCCAAATGTGGGTGTACTATTAGGTTCACATTGCCTAACCGTTCTGGGATAACAGTCGTGATGATATATCAATCCGTGTCTTTGCAGGTTTCGACAAATACAAGGGTGGTTTAGACACGGTGCACGATCTGACTGGTCTATACTCGGTGTACACAAACTGGAGGGGTATAGAAATCATGTTTCACGTGTCAACTCTCCTGCCTTACGAGAGGCATGACCCTCAGAAGCTGCAGAGGAAACGTCATATAGGCAACGATATTGTTTGCGTCGTGTTTTTGGAAGCAGACAACACGGCGTTCTCGCCGGCTTGTATCAAGAGCCATTTCTTGCATACATTCATTTTAGGTCAGTTGAAATTATTAACTTTATGATTTTTGATTGGTGAACAAGGTCAATATTGTAAGTTGTTAGCGAAACTCCCCAGGAGTGACTGATATCGATATCTAAATAATGAAAATACGGTTTGATGGTCGCAGGCAGGCAGAATAGTTTACTTTAGATTTGTTTAATGCGATTTCTTTTTTTTTCGTTTATCGTTACAAACACACGACTCCGCCCCCAACCGGCAAAGAGAGTATTATTTAAATATGGGTTTTAAGTATTGCTCTTTAGATATACTTTACATTGGCAACATAAATTAGCAGACAGCTCGTTGTCAGTGAGCTTACCGCCCGTCTTACTTCTCGGTAGTTCGGTCTGCCTCGGTGTAAACAGATAACACCATTTATAGAAATCATTACGACAAAACCAAAACTTTCCAAATAAAAGTCATTATTCAAAAATCTGTTTATGTGTTAAAATTGTCAAACGTTAAAATAAGCTTTTATAAAAATGCACCTAAAAGTGGAAATTAAATATAAACGGATATTCACGCGACAAACTATTATAATTTTGTTTTATTTATTTTGTACTTTCAAGTGCATTTTTATAAAAGCTTGTTTTTAAAAAGGTTTTTTAAATTATTAATTTTTTTTGTTTTGCCTTACTTACTGCGGTACTCAGATATATTTAATGATTACTTAAGCCGTCACTTAGTAAAGGTTTGACATACTTTTGTATCACAAAACTGTCAAATCCTTTAATAAGTGATAGCCTAAGTAATCATTAAAGCTCTCTGAGTGCGGCAGTTAGTTATCATTGTTCGATACCCATACCGTTTGACAATTTCTTTTAACAAGAATTCAAAGACATTGTGACATCTACCAACCCGCACTGGGCTCGTGTGGTGGATTATAGCTCATTCCCTCATAAAGAGAGGAGGCCTGTGTCTCTCCAGTGGGAACAGATAAGAACGTTTAAATGTACTGGGTTATTAAGTATTCAGTATATTTTAAGGCACCTTTGTGAATGAGAAATGTTTTTTTAAAATTATTATTAAAATCTTGTTAATACGCACCCTTGAGCACAAGTGTTCCCTAATCGAGTAATTAAATCAACCACAGTTCGGGTATCTGCTAAGATCAAGCGTCGCCCGACGAGATACGAGGTGTCAGTGGTCACTCGAGATGAAGTAGGCGCTTACAAGCCTTACTTGTGGGAGCAAAGCGTCTTTGACAAGGGGCCCATGTTCAGGTAAGATTTATGTATAATTTATAGATAAATGAAATAGGGATGTGTCCTGAGTAAAAACATATGATTCCATTTAGTCCGTCAGTTAGATTATCGAAAAATATTGGATACGTGTTTTTTGTTTTATCAAATGAATAAAAATTGACGAAGATAAAACGCGTCAAAGATCATGAGTGGGGGCTTTTGACGTCACACGAGTTTTCCAAGCACTGTATCGTCTTCATTTATCATTTACGTGCAAAAAGAAAAAATATGTGTCCAATATTTTGTGCAAATCTATCTGGCGGACTAATTCGATTTTTTTTGTCAACTATTTTAGTTCTAACGAACGTAATTAGGAAGAGGCAAGGAAATGAAATCATGCCTGCGCGTTGAGTGACTCGTCGACTCCTGGATTGGATTCCCGGGTCGGGCAAAATTTTATTGGGTTTTTACATCAAGAATTTCTCAGTAGCACCCACGGCAATAAGTTCGATTCCTATTACATAGAATTCGCCTTTTCTGCAATGGCGAATTGTGGGTGTACTGCCTATTAGATAAACACGTGCCTAACCCTACGAAAATTATAGGCGTGATGTTATGTCATATTAGAACTAAAATCTTAATTCACCAGTTACAACTGGAAGAGAAGTATTGCAATTAGTTTTACGGAGAACTTGCTTCGGTTAAATAAAGTTATAATTGACCGCAGCGAACAGATACCCTATGCTAGTTGTAGACGAAAGTTTCTGATGAGAAGATAATATGAGGATCGGTATAACTATTATTTGTGTTGTAAAGTCCACATTACGAAAGGTGAACTATTTGATTTAGCCTCCCAATTCAGGGCGAAACCAAGTTGAAACTACACTCTATTTTAGCACTCTAAAGCTACCTACTCTGATCCAATCTGTATTTAAATACTTAATTACGGTAAATAAAAAAAACTTTTCAAAAAAATAGATCCAGGCATGGATGCAGAAATCAGCACCACCCTCCCGCCCGCAAAAATATGTACCTGCAGTAAGTGCAATAATTATAATGCAACATGCAACCACCCCTTGTGCTCGACACGTATTTGGCCCCTTTCTCTTAAATTTTACCAGCTAATGCCCGCGGCTTCGCCCACTTTGTCCCTCGGGATCGTACTACCAGTTTGTAATTCCTATGTGTCAATCTAGGTTATAAGCTATGTGTGCCATATTTCATCCAAATCCGATCAGTAGTTTTTGCTCGCAAGGGTTACAAACATCCATCCATCCATCCTCACAAACTTTCGCATTTATAGTATAGTACGTAAATATACATATATGAGTAGTAAGATATTATGCAACGTAACGCGTGATGACACAACTTACAAAACTTTTCGCATTTCTCAGTTCCGATTCACCATTATTTTTCAGGGAATGGTTGCTGACCAAGATAGTGAACGGAGAAAGAGCTTCATACTCCGCTCCCAAATTCGCGAGGATGCAAGAGAGGACTCGCAGCCAAATGCTAGAAGACATTGTAGCTAACTTGCAGAACCATGCCGAAACTGGACAAATACCGAAACCTTACCGAAGAGGTAATGAACCAGTGTTAACAACTCATATTTTTTCTGTTTGCTTTCCAAAACCTATCAAAAGAGACAAATCATAACAAACGAATATAATATTGTTACTGAAAAATAGTGGTGATAGACCGGTTTTTCGGATTTTTCCTAGTTTGGAGGGCGTCCTGGGATAGTCCAGGCGGGGTTTTAAAAATTGATGGACTTCTAATATACCTTTCCAGGTTCTTGGCGTCCCATCGGTCACATGCGACCGTCCTCACCTCTTCTGGACTCAGTGCGGGACCAGTTCGAGGACTACGATCAGCTTGCCAAGGACTTTACGCGAGTCTTCCTCAACAGCGAACTGAACATGGCACAGAATGCCCAGATGTTCGACGTCGTGTTCCTCGTGGGGCAGTCCAAACAGAAGACCAAGTTTATTGGTGTTAGGGCCATTCTTGGAGTTAGGAGCAGGTGATTATTTTTTATTTCGTTAATATATTGCTACAAGCATGTTTTGGCGCTCGAGTGAAAATCTGTTAGATCCGAGTATTTGAATTTAATGCGATACTCGAAATTAAAACTTAATAAGAGTTTAACAAGTTATAAACTTTAACAAGTATAAAAAAATAAATTAAAAAATAAAAAATAAAAATAAAAAATAAATAAATTAAAAAAGAAAAAAAATTAAATTAAAAACTAGTAAAATGACAGGATTTTGTAGGAAAGATTTTATGAATTTGTATTTAAAAACAAATTGTCACTAAGGGATCCTGAATTTTAAAGAGTCTGTTAGTTTTAGTCATGCACCCAGTTTCGTTTTTTTTTTTTTTTTAACAAAAAGAACTATTCTCTATCCTACATTTTTGTTTGTGGCCTACGTTCTCATTTTATTTTCGCCCTACGTTCAGTTTGACAGATATGTCCTGCCCTACTCATAATTTGAATGGACTGTTTTTTCTCGCGATAAAAATAGTTTGACAAATGAGCTTCTCAATATGAATGCTAACTTTTCCGTAAACATTGTTTACTTTTATTTTACCTCGTTTTTCTTCACAAAAAATATTCATTAATATTTCCAGAGTATTCCAAGAAATGCTATACGGCATTCAGACGGGCTTCGGATCGCCACAAGTCCCGGTGGCTGAACTGCTGGCCCGTCCAGCGCCCACTCTACTGTCCCCGCAACCGTCCAGGCAGAAGAGTAGCAACTTCTTACAAGTGCCCGATATTGAGTCACCAAGGTTAGATAGACCTAATTTTTTATCGAATCTTGAGGGTACAGTTACGACCACTAATATCAATACACTAAGGAAGATTCGAGAGTGATTTTTTCGCGGAATAACTAATGCAACTTTGGCTAAAAGTCTATTTCATTTCTGTGTGGGGGGTACCAAAACACTCAAAACAGTATGTTCGTAACTACATAAAATTAAATAAATTTAATACATTTTAGTGTTCTTGACTGTACACAGTCATGAGTACAACTTAGTGTTGTAAGAAACTTGAGTCTTTTAGTCTTTATTTCAAGACTTGAGTAGATTTTCGAGACTAGGACTCGTTAGTCTTCTGAGTCCTTTCGCGACTTAAGTTCTTTGAGCTGGACTGAGTCATGAACTTGGGTTGGTGTATTATAATAGATAATACTGGGTGATTTTATATCGTCATCTAGATTTATGGTTTGGGCGCAGAACGTCCGAAATTTATTATTAAATTGCAAGATGTAAGATTAGCCAAACCACCATCATCCATCACAAATCCACCGCAAATTACCATCACCAAAACACCACAAATTGACCATCGCTTTATAGATTGAAAATAAAACGCAAAATAAAAATTTCTAACAATTAAAGTGCATTAAACGCAAATAACCTGTGAGTTCTTTTAGGCAGGACTCGTCTTTTTAGATAAGACTCCAAATTCTGAAGGACTTGAGCTCTAAAGTTTTATTATAAGACTCGAGTCTTCAAAAATAGCTCAAGCATTCTTAAATAAGACTTCAAGTGTTGTGAGAAACTAGAGAGTTTCTCACAACACTAGTACAACTAGACTGAACTACAACTACTGGTTTATATTTTACTGTGAAGGTTTTATTTTATCAATGCTTAAAAAAAATACTGTACCTACATTTTTCATTACACACAAGCATAATCAGCAAATGATTTCATTGATGAACATTAACAAATATATCTGGATCTAGTTTAAATTCATATACCTTCCGAAATTTGGGACCTAAAATTTTGTTTCTATGATTTCAGGCCAAAAAGCGTTCCCAGTTCGCCGATGGTGAAGCGTGCTTTCTCGCGCCTTGGCACTATAACCGCCGGATGGGGCCGGTCCATCCGCAAACAGCATTCGCAGCTACATGCAGAAGATAAGAAGAAATGGGCTAGTTCCCAGGATTGTTCCAGTAAGCTTATAACACGAACTCGTTTTTAAAGATCCATAAGTTTTCATAGTCAAACTTTACTTAGTCAGGTAGTATTAATATGTCGCCATATCCCGTATTGGTTCTATATTCGTCTTATACAGTACATTGTGTTTTGATGAAATGTATAAAATACAATGTGGGAGCATTCTAGAGCAGCACAACAACAATGACAAAGCGCCTTAAATAAATCTTTGAGCAACGTTTAGCGCTACTGTTTATACAAAAATGTGATATTTCTGGGATCTAGGACATATTTTGCGCGCATGGAAATTTGCGCGAATGGACATATGCGCGAATATACATTTTCGCGATTGACACTTGCGCGACTTAAATGGCCTAACTTACAGAGTAAACATAACATCACGCCTGTTATTAGGTACTTCGGGGGTATGCTGAGTTGTCATTGTTAACAGTTAGGCCGAGACATGCTGGAAAAAAATTGTTAAGTCGCTTTTACACTGATTCCATTTTTCTGATATCACTTAACTAAAAATATAAATAAACACTGTTTAATCTAACACAAAATTATTTACTTCTTTAGATAAAGAAGCAAAAGACAAAGAAAAAGAAAAGAATGCAGCACTTGCAGTACCCAGGCTTTCTGTGTGCGCCGATGCACAAAAAGTTGACCGTGCTAAACTAGCACAAACTGAGGTAAATATCGAGAAAATTGTTCAGTTCTATTTTTCAATTTCCTCTTTCAAAAATACAAATGATCACAGAGCTATTTGTATTAACATGACAATACTGTTTTGTTTTTTCAGTTTTCAATAATCGAATTCGATCCGGAAACGTTCCGCATTCTTCTCGATTACTTACACACCGGCTGCTGTCCACTAACCTGCGCCTCCATACCAGGGCTCATCTGCGCCGCAGAGCATTACGACTTACCTGAACTACTACAGGCGTGTTTCCATCACGCTAAACAGTTTCTTAGAACAGACGTGGCATGCACGATGCTAATATCATTAGAAAATTACTACTGGCGATACACTTCAGCCTCGGAATTGGTAAACATGATCCTGATCTTCATCGAGCAGCGAGCGTACGCCCTGTTCCAGACTCCAGAGTTCGTGAACTTGTCGGAGTCCATGGTGCAGATGATCATGTGCCGCAACCTCGAGGTGACCGAGATGAAAAAGTTCGAGGCGATGCTCACCTGGGCCAAGCACAAAATCAAATCCAAGTCCGCTAATAAGACTGATGCCAAAATTGAATTTAAAGTCACTATGGAACGACTAGCTAGAGACCTAAAACTGCATAGGATCTCACCGCAGGAATTGATAAAAGTGGTGCTTCCAACGAAGGCCATCAAGAACGAGCGGATCCTCGAGACGCTCATGTTCCAGGCCAACTCGGGCATGTACAGAATCCACGACAGCTACATTGAGGCCTGCCAGCAGCGACTGCAGAAACAGGACTCGAGGTTTTCGGAATTCGAAAGTTTCGACTATGGTATATAAAACATGGAGCTGTGAAAAATATCAGTGTATTAGATAGATTATGAAGAGTGACTGGGCTGGGTCCTTCTATAATGGTATGTTGACGCCTTCTAAAAGTATTATTGTTATAGATGTACTCGAGTACTGTAGAGGTACGAGAAATATTTGTACACTTCTCGGATACCTATTCCTTGTTGTTGTTCATTGATACCTATATTTTTTACATCTAGCTAGATGTGTTCAACATAATCATCTCTATTTTTGGTACCTAAAATTGCGAGTAAACGTTCATCATCTGGCAAATAAAAGTATACATTGAAATATTGTTTATATCCATGTTATATAGCACGTATTAAAGTTTTCCCTTCTGTGATCTATCATGAGTGTGTCAATATAATAATATGACCTAAAATACCCAAGTAGTAAAAAGAAACAATATTACGCATGATCAGAGTTTAAAATATTGTAGAGAGTTTCACTTGTTATAACTATTTTAATGAAAATATTTGAAATTCTATTATACGACTGAAACCTTTAAGTGAATCTGTTATTCAAAGTTATAGATACAATATATAAAACTTGATAAAAATATATCGTATATTATATAATTGTTCATAAAATACGAGTACACTAGAACTAATTTGTGCGAGATGTACATGTACAATCCCAATTATATATATGTATAAAAAAAATATTATCTGTAGAATAAAATTCAGTAGGTATATGAACCACTGTGTACCTAAGTCTCGTTCTTGAGACGTTTCTAAATATTATCTTAGATAATGCTATTCATTGCCTTCTGAAGAGTATAAATGTAATACATACCGACCTATATGTATACTGTTGTTGTTCTTACGATACATCCAAATAATTCATTAAAAATTGTCACCAATTAATAATAAATAGATCAACTCATGTTTTGAAAAGAGAACATATCAAATTCATTTATTAAATGATGTACCTCCATACAGGGTAATTGGTAATAGGGTGCATTCCTTGAAATGGGACATACTAGACCAAATTGGCACCAATTTTGACCCGATAACTTGGGGTTCGAACTGGGTCGTTTAGGAGAAATCGAACTTGCAAAGCTTTTTAGAAATTTGTTACCTGTCTACTATTAACTGCTGATTGTGAAAAATGTACGCCATTCTGAATTTTAAACTGATACTTTTCTGTTAGCTCCTGAACGAATAAATCGTTCAAAAACCAGTTTAAAAGTAAATCTGCCTTTGGAAATTAAGCGCTGTAAAGCAAAGGTACTGAAATTTTCTTTAAACTTCCCTTATCTTTCGAGACAGTTTTCTCAAAATGAAAGTATGTAATCGAATTACAGTATCCACTTCCGTATCTCATTATTAAAAGGGTGCCATCGTGCCCACTTTTAATAGTGTAAAACCAGAAAATAACGGGATTTCCTTGTTGCAAATTTTCTTGTTGTAGCTGGATCAAAATCGTTGCAAATTATATCTAGCAACATCTACCTCGAGGAATGCACCTAAGACCTAACACCCTGTTTATTGACGTTATAAATCGGTGTCAAATATATAACTATTCTTGACATATTTTATTTTCTTGATGTATTTTTATAAAAATTGGTGCCACGATATTCTTCGCACCATTTTATTCCACAAAGAAAGCTTTAATTTAAACACTAACTCAAGTTCAGTTCTAATTGTATATTATCGTGAACCGTTCTTGTTGATAAAATAGAATACCGTTAATTAAATATATTACAAACTCTATCATTTGTGTATCCAAGTGTTTATTAAATGTCTGTATCCCAAACCATGTCTTCATTACATTTGGTCGTTTAAATCGTACTTCGCCCCTATCTGTGTTCGATGGAATAAAGTAAGTTTAGAGTGTATATGTACCTAAGTGGTCTAAAATATTCGATATACTAGGTGTAATATATGGTCAGTATGGTCACGAGTTGTATCGGTTACGAAACGCCTTGTAATCGGTAAATGTATGTAGTAGATAATATAGCAGGGTGTATATCCTAGGTTTAGCTTACATTTGATAGCCGAATTTGACCAACGACCAAGTGTAAATGACGCATCACATAACTATTGTTTGTTTCGAATATGTACTTCTATGTGAACGATGTCAGTTCGTGTAATCATCGTGATGCTCTGTGGAAAACTGAATTGTGCAGTCTGTGCTTAGGGTAAGTTTAACTTATGATAACACATACGGACTGCATAGATATAGTTTATATGATTAGAACTTCTACTCAATCTCACCTAGGTAAGTGTACTACTTTGTGTTAATAGTTAAAGTGAAGACTTCTGAACCAAATGGTGTACCTATACAATTTTTTATCCTTCTATACGGTACGGAATCTTTGAGACCCATTTCGCTTTTGTCTATCGGGGTAATTTATTTAGCGCGTTTAAAAGAGTTATATCTATCTCGGGAACACATTCCTGAAACATGTATTTAAGCTACTGAGTCGGAACGAATGGCTTATAAATAAATATAGTTATCTCATTATATCCCAACGGTGTTATACATTTGATCATTTAGCTATATTTTGCGTTTCGCATTTACATGTTTGCGATACATCTCTACTGTCGTATTCTATTTCTGTATGGTTGTTTATAGGTACGAATGAAAAAGTAAGAATGTAAAACTCATTCCTGTTATTCCCTCATTTCTGTTAGGACGCATATTCCCAGCCTTAGTGCCAAGTTCCATTCATGAGCGCACTCGTCTATATTCTAAATAACAATATATTTATAAATATATATGAAATGGGTCTTCTGAATCTTAATGAATCGTTTAATAAAATAGGTGTTAATATATAAATAAATATTTAGCCTAAATTCAAACGTTTCTAACGTTCTGGCGGTGAATCACGTTGAATTGTCGGTAAAATTTTTATACTTATGAAAATTATACATGACGGTAAAGTCTTCTATTGTCAATAATTTTATAATGTTTAGTTGTAACTTTGCTCAAAGCTTCTATGGATGGTTCGCCGATATATAATATTCAGTGGATGTCTTATAAATATATGTAATGCATGATTACCCGATATCTTATGAGTTTTACATTATCTATAAAATACTCATTTATGTATCTATAGGTTTAATTTGTAGAAACACCAAATATTGACGTGAAAAGCTCTTCAATGGTTAAATAAGTTTTCTATTCCAAAATTTTAACCTTCCTGTGATCGTGAATGTTGTTAGAAGTATGTTAATATGTGGGATCTTCAAAGAATATAATATTATAATTATAACTGTTATTTTGCAAGAGCAAAGCAAGATTATTATCCAATGAAATTTTATGTGGTGAATAAATTTTTTTGTGTATTTTATTTGTGGTTTTAATATCCTTCCATCTCTTCTTTTACACTTATGAATCTCGTTTTTATTCCTAACTCAATTCTGTTCTGTTACGAACATAGATATCTTATAAGTTATCCACATTCTATTCTTAACACGCCTCTTCTCCAAGAAAACCATCTTCAGGTTTTCTTTCAGTGATTAAATTGAGAAGTAGGACAAGAGGCGTTGTGTTTGTGATATCACCACTAATACTCAATACTCACTCAATACTCAATACTTTATTGCATTCCATAATGTGTACATATAACAGTTGGTATGTTAAAACATAGAATCAATTATGGACCCTGTCGGGCACAGCAAAGTTAATTTTTTATAGTAGAGAGGATGAAGGCGTCTTTTTAATAGAATAACAAAATAAATAATATTTGTTTAAAATAGTATCAGTAAGATAGTCGTATTATTTGCTATGAAGGTATTTAAATATTTAGTTTAAAGTTATATATTTATGTGTTTTATTTTATATATTGCACGAATTATATTATTAATAATTAAAATAAATTAAATACTTTTTAAGTTTTTTTAGGTATTATGTCAAAATAGTTTTTATTGTTGTTTAAATTTATCGTTAAAATATTCGTCAATAGTGTAGTAGCTTTTGGTTATTAAAAATTGTTTTAATTTATTGATAAAGACATTATGATTATTTATATTTTTTATGTACTCCGGTAACTTATTGTAAATTTTAATGGACATAACGAATGTACTAGAAGAGTGCATTTTTAATCGTGAAGTGGGTATGTTTAATCTGCTTTCATGTCTAAATGCAATTTTTGTTTGGATATCTCCTCTTTTGGTATAGAATTGCGGATATTTTCGTACAAATTTACAAATTTCAAATATGTAGAGGCAGGGCAGGGTTAATATTTTTAGGTCTTTAAAATGAGGTTTACAGGAGTCCGTAACTAACATGTGTACTAACATGTTCAGTTAACCGTAGCTAAAACTTCCGTTAAATGTCGTAACGGCTAACTCCATAAATAAGCGCCACGGAAAAAAGAACAATGCCCAAAAATGTATGGACACGCTTGTAGCAATTTAAAACCTATGGTAATCGTAGGGCCACAGTCATCTTATCATTTTATTGTACGACACTGAAACTGAAATGCGCATCCGAAAAAAGTTATATCAAGAAAAGTTATTACTCGAAGTTGTAGACGATTATGTCTACCTGAGACAAACGGTCTATAAGTTAGGTAGGTCTTACTTCGAGAAATCCTCGCATCCAGTGGGCCCCCGCACCCTTCACCAGGTCATCTGCCCACCTTTTTTTTTTTTTTTTTTGGGGCGGTGGAAAAAGCCTAACGCATACCGCACCGTCTGGGGAAACGGCGCGGTTATGTGGGGCTTGCACCCACTAAAAACACCGCCGTGATCAAACTGTCGCCTTGTTGGATGGGCCATGAGAACTACGTCGTATGACATTCGCGACCCATCCGGCGCAGCCCGCCTCCGAGCTCCAAGCTCCTTTGGTGATGTCCGGATTCACATCGTCACCACTCATGAGGGCCGTGCTATGCCACGACGATAGACTCCCCGATCTATCGCCCGCTGGCACCTCCTAGGGCGGCATCAAGTCGCCATGGCGCCTCCTCCGCCGCCCTGTCCTCATGCGACGAATTGCGTCAGCGAGGGAGTCATTCTCCCTGACGCTCTCCGCCGCCTCCTTCTGCGAGATGACCTCCTCGCAGAAGGACGTCACTGCCTCCCATGCCTCCCTACTGTCGACCATGGCCTTGACCACGGTCGGCAAAGAGAGGTCTGCTCCAATTGCTGCTACGAGAGCACGGCGCTGCACCACCCAAGCAGAGCAATGCTCGAGGGTGTGAAGCGCCGTGACCTCACTGCAGCCGCACTGGTGACACACGGGAGTCGCCTCTCGTCTGGCCACTTTGTGCAGATATTTGCCAAAGCAGCCATGCCCTGACAATACCTGCACTAGACGGAAGTTCAACGTCCCGTGTCGCCTCCGTATCCACTTCTCCAGGATCGGCTGGATAGCCCCCACAGTCAAGTGACCCGCACTAGGCGTCTCCAGCCTCACCCGCCATTCCCGCAGGGTGTTTGCTTGGGCGTCCCTGCGCCACTTGCAGGTCTGCGCCACGCTGGTAAACTTCGGCGAGCACTTGCGCCTCCAAATCCCACGGGGGTGTGCCTGCGAGGGCGCACGCCGCTTCCGTGGACACGGTGCGGTATCCGCGTATGACCCTGACTGCCATGACTCTCTGCGGTCTCCGCAGTAGTGCCTTGTTCTGGGCAGACAGGGACTCCGCCCACACCGGGGCCCCATAGAGCGCCATCGAGCGAACCACCCCCGTGTACAGCCGCCGGCAGACCACGTTCGGTCCACCCAGGTTTGGCAGTAGCCAACTGAGGGCAGACGCCGTGCCGATCAGTTTCGGCGCAAGCTGAACAAAATGCTCGCCGAAGTTCCACCTCCGGTCCAAAACCAGGCCCAGGTATTTCATGCTTGCCCGCACCGGTTTCGTGGCACCACCGATATCGAGGTGTGCACCAGCCGGAGGTCGGCGTCGGGGTGCATGAAATACCAGGGCCTACGTCAGGGCTACCTTGAGATCTAGTGCCTCGATTCGTCCCACCACGAGGGACACAGCCTCGACGGCAGAGCGCGCCGCTTCCTCGTAGCTACCTCCCCGGGCTGTGACGAGGGTGTCGTCAGCGTAGCCAATGACGCCCTGCCCGGGGGAGAGCACGCTCCACAAGGCCCAGTCGTAGCCTACGTTCCACAAGGGTAGCCCCAAAACCGACCCCTGGGGAACACCGCACGTGATGGCCCTGCGCACAACTTGGCCGTCGCTTCCCTTGTAGCAGACGAACCGTTCCTGCAGGTAGTCAGCTATCAGCTGCCTCAGGTAGACGGGCACCTGATGGTAGTGGAGCGCCTCCCCAATGCAGTCGAATGGCAGGGTGTTGAACGCGTTGGCGATGTCTAAAGAAACCGCCAACAACACCCCACCTTGAGCGACCGCATCCTTTGCCTCGGCCTTGAGGCGCAAGATGGCGTCTATTGTCGAACGCCCTGCTCGAAAGCCGAACTGGGCGTCCGACAAGTTAGGGCCAACCGCTTACAAGTGCTGGACGATGCGGGCAGCGAGAATCTTCTCTAGCATCTTACCCGCCTCATCCAGCAAGACAATCGGTCTGTACGCCGATGGAGACTCCAGGGGCCGCCCCACTTTCTGCAGCAGCACCAGTCGACCTTCCTTCCAGGCCTTAGGGAACCGTCTCGCCGTCAGACAGGCGTTGAACAGCTCCCTAAGCCTGTCTTCCAGTGCCGCTTCCAATGACAGGGCCAGCACCCTTGCAGGCACCCCGTCAGGTCCAGGGGCTGTCCTCTTGGACCGCGCCCGCAGGGTTACCGCACCCATTTCTGCATCGGATATCGGGGGAGTCTCCACCTCCACATCTTGGTCAGCCTCTGCCTCGGCCATGGTTGGGGAAGGGTGATCCGCCCGATCCAGGAAGAGTGCATCCACGACTCTGACGAGAAATTGAGGCTGGAGGGTTTCCGTCAGTGGGGGGCTTTGGGTGCGGAGTTTCTTCCACGCCGCACAGTACGGACGCCCCCATGGATCACGGTTCAAATCCTCCAGTGCCTCAGCTCTCGACCGCTCCTTTCCCTGACGGATCGCCAACTGCAGAGCCCCCCGGGCATTGCGATATGACTCATGCAGTTGGGACTGAAGGATCTCCAGCTGTTTATCGCGGCGGCGCAACCTGCGGACCCGCGAGTAGGACCTCCGGGCAGTTATACAGGCAGCGCGGAGGTCCGCTATCCCGCCATGAACCGCCATGGACGGAATCCAAAAAGAGTCTACGATTTCAGCTGCTGCCGGGGAGTTCGGTGTCCGACGGTCGATGTCGGTTGACAAGATACGCGGCCACATTGACCAGTTTCATGCGGTTCGCATCCAGCGGGTCCCCGCACCCTTCACCAGGTCATCTGTCCACCTAGTGGAAGGCCTTCCAACGCATCGTCTTCTGGTTCGCGGTCGCCACTCCCTAACTGAATTTAGAGTTTCCGATCTTGACAGGAGTGGATGTTACATAGACATTCAACATGATCCAAGGGCGGATCCAGCTTTAGTGCCAGGGGGGGTCACATAGTCGTGGTCAATTCACAAGAAGTTATATTTAATTTTTTAATCTACAATTCTACATCTACACTAATATTATAATGAGGGAAGATTTGTATTTTTGTATGTGTGTATGAATAAACTCAAAAATTCTTTCATCATTAGAAAGCTACATTCACCCTGGGTAACATTGGCTACTTTTTATCCCCGTATTCCCACGGGAACGGGAACTACTCGGGTGAAACCGCATGGCGTCCGCTAGTCATAGATACAGGTAAAGTAGGTATATTATTAATGTACTTACTGTTGGCCTGTAGATACTTAAAAATACCTATTTTTAAATAACAAAATCAATTTTTCTTTTACATCTTCTTCCGAAACGCGTGAATACTTCATCTACTTCTATAGGTACGTGTTTTTGGACGTGGAAAAGTGTCAGTCCGGTTAGAAGTTACGGTACGGTTAGATGAGCGTCTCAAGCGAGATAGGGGTGAAAGAGCAGGAGGAAGGCGCAAGCGCAGCGAGCGCGAATTTTTTTAATATTATTTTTATAGATTTTGGGGCGTGGCAAAGATCATTGGGAGGGAAAGGCATAAAATACTGTTTTACTTGGTTCGACAAGAGGAGTGCTTTCTTATCTTAATAGACACCTAAGACAGAGGTTTGGAAGATGTGACTGATACCTTCTCGACAATTATTAAACGATTATTCGTTTAATCATTGTCGTCGTAGTTTTCAGCTGCATCCAGTTAGAATGGAAGCAGAATACAACATAGTTGGGATAGCGTACGTGGATATTTTAACGTGGATTTTTCGCTCGAGATAACGCAAACATTATAACGATAGTATCAAAATCGATTCAGGCGTTTAGAAGTTATGGTGGAATAAATAAACTGACAAATAGACTTTTAGACATACACACCATACATGAACCCTAAAAACATTATTTTTTGGGGAGTTGAGGGTGTAAAAACATATAATAAAAACATTGTGTTTCACAATTTTAATTAGTGGTTCACCTAGGTCCTGGACCCAGCCCAGGGAGGGTCATGACCCCCATGACCCCCCTTCTGGATCCGCCCTTGACATGATCTTGGTTATGTCTATGTTCATTTTAAGACCCACTTTTTCGGAAGCTCTATTGAGGTCATCGAGCGTTGTACCTGAGGTCCTTTAGGATCTCCGCCATGACCACTATATCGTCGGTAAACCGAAAGTGATTGATGTACTCGCCATTGACATTGATGCCTACTCCTCCCCGCGCGGTTCAGATCCTTGAAGACATCCTCCAGTAAAGCGGTGAACAGCTTCGGAGATATGACGTCTCCTTGTCTCGCACCTCGCTGCGGAAGGATATGTTCCGAGGCTTGACAACTCCGAACGACATCATTGCAAAGTAATAATTACAAAAAGAAAAGCATCGTGGTCGGTAACATAATTATTATTGTGACTCATTTCGGTTTCTTCAGATCGATATAACTTTTTTCGGATGCGCATTTCAGTTTTGCTGTAAAACAATAAAATGATAATATGACTATGGACCTTCGATTGACATAGGTTTTAAAGTGCTACAAGGTTGGGGACGTTTTGAACATGTTTTGTTATTTTCATAAGTTCTTTTGCATTTTACCGGTCTGTGTCACTTTGGACAACATAAGACTCGCGGCGGCTGGGATTAATGATGAACCAGCATTCAAATACACGAAGTGACAAGTGACAAGTGACACCAAAATACAAGAACGATTTTTTTCGGCCCTGAAATAACAGAAATTCTGGAGTCCCAAAAATTGGACCATTTTTTATTCTTGTAAAAAACGTCCAGTCCATACAGGGATTTTTTGCATCATCAGCATTCATCATTTTAGCCGAAAGACTACCACTGCTGGACATAGGCCTCTCGCAAGTGTCGCCACATTGATCGGGCTCGTGCGTCTCGCATCCAGCAAGTCCCCGCAACTTTCACCAGGTCATCGGTCCTCCTAGAGGAAGGCTATCCAACGCAACGTCTTCCGGGCGGTACAGACCATTCGTTATGCGAGCAATGTTTATTTTAACCATTTTCAGTAATGCATCTTATCGGGTTGCAGTTTTCTGATATCTAGTATCAAAATAGATTAAAGCATATTATCAGAGTAAAGTACGTTATCAAAACTGATTAAAATATACTATCGGAATTGATTAAAGTAAGTTTATCAATCTTGAATCAGCACACAGTAAGTGCGAACCAACACTTGAGAATAGCCGTGGAAATATATAGGAAAGTAAGACAGCAAGGCAGCTATGATAACATCCTATCATAGCCTCTCTGCAGGGCCAACGGATCTTCTGATACAGGTAAGGCCAGCATTCACTACTCACACCGCGCTCTTCCAAGGCAGACCTGTATATAAGTCAAAATATGAAATAACAGTTTAAAAAAAAAGAAAACTATTGACAAGTGATTACTCACAAACACTTGTACTAGGAGTTCCTGTATAACAAGAGCCAGATCTCTATAACCACATGAACATAATAAAACACATTCATACGTAGGGTCATGTAAGAAATAAAAGGTAATAATGTAGGTCGTAGCTGGTGTATCTACCTATGTTACGGATAAAGAATTTCAATAATGAAGGTAGCAAACCTATCAATCTGACCATCCAGCCCATCTCGATGGATAAACTGACAGATATCACAAAGTCGCGCCAAAAAAGTTAGAAAGACCAAGCAATTCAGCACATAATAACAAGCTTACCCACGCACTATAACGCCTGTACACTATTTACAGAAACGCTAAATACGTGACCCTCCGATACAAATGAGAAGTCGGGTAAAAATAAAGTAGGTTATGCAAAGTTTATGCCACTACGAGCCGCGAATATGTTTTGTTTGCGATATAATATTCCGGAGCGTTCCGTTTCTCTCTGCGGATAACTTTGACAGTCGCGTAAGTGTAACGAAACGTAATTGGAAAGTTCGTCACGCCGCCGCTAGGAGCGCTCGTGCGCCAGTCTTCTTGCAGCGGGCGCGCGGCCGGCTGCTTGTTGCAGTGCGCGGTACGAACCAACACACGCGAGTTTGCGGTCATAGGCTCGAACGAACATCGAAATCGACGGTCAGTGCGGTGACCATGATGATGGACAACGGAGTGATGTCAAATCACTATGACGGGCAGTACGGGGCGGATGGGTATATGGAACAGGAGGAGGAATGGGAACGCGAGGGTCTGCTAGACCCGGCTTGGGAGAAACAACAAAAAAAGGTCAGTTTTACACACCTCACACAATGTTGACACACGTAACGTGAGGTAGGTAAACGTAAACGTATTCTGCACAGCATACCCAGTTTGCAATAAAAAATAATACCATCAGGAAAACCTTATCTCGTTTGAACTGATTAATGTTTGTGTATTTACAAAAAAAAAAATATTTTATCTTTAAATCGATAAAACATATGTTCCTTCTGTTGGACCAGCTCAGTACTACACTACTACATCTGATTGCAACTGGTCTATTAATTACTAGCGTTGATATAATTTATCAGATTATGAATCTATTTTTAGAGATCACAATTATTAGACATTCGTTGAAAAAAAGTTTGTTTATACTTTTAATTTTGTAAAAAAAAACAGCAAAAAATTATACGAAGTGCAATATGGAAATTAATTTGAAAATCCCCGCGCATTTTCAAAAAATTAAACACAGTCTTGCACATTTCCCGCCGCTAGTTGAAAGTAGATCTCGGCCGTGGACACTATTAAAAGATTTCTTGAAGCTTTTCGCGCGAGCGAGACGAAAGCACACCGCTTCCCACGAGAGGGAGCGGGCCAGAGAGAGAGGAGTCGAATTTCCGTTAGTCATGTCCTAAAATGGGTCCAGCGCAGGCGCCGCTGAAAGCGCGGGCGTACGACTTTACGTCACCATGAAACCCATATTTCAGGAAATTGGTGAGGTGCTGTGTCTGCGCTAACTGCATTTTGAACGTTCGCTATTTACGCGGTGAGCTGGTGGTCCGTGACGAATGCTCTGACGCACCCCGGCAGCGCAACCTGTGGAATGTCATTAACGACTTACGACACCTCACTCCGCTCACACTTCTGATTCAATTCTATTTTATTTGGTCCTTCCATTCAGTTCAGATGTACACAAATATCGACAATATAAATAAAAAATATCGGCATAAATATCGGCAATTATTTAATCAAGATTTTTTTGTATTTTTTCTGGAGTGTTATGAGATTATGTTGTCCCGTGTCCTAGTAACATTGAAAATGTAGATATTATAAATCTGAATACAAATAGCAAAAATTTTTGCTAAACAAAAATATGTCGCCTATGAAAACAATATCAGCTGGCGAAACTTCAAGGCTTTTCTTGAAGTAACCTTAACTAATCATTCGCACCTCAGATCGTTTTCCGCAACACAATGTCATTAGCCAACCCACGCAAAAATGTATGAAGATAGCTGTTTTGCTAGCTAGCTAAATGCCTAAATCACTTACACAAGGATGAGGACAATGAACGACCGAGGCTCGAGGCCTTACAGGATATAAACAAAGAGCCTGCGACACTCGGTGCATTGGCCGATCATGTATGGCGGGTCAATGTCGCGGCCGACCAACTTGAGATGCGTCTGCGCGGAAAAGTCGCCCGACGAGTCGCACTCGCGCTCCCAACGACTGGAATACGTCTTCCGCAAGGAGGTCAGTAGCGCACTCATGCCAAACATGCTTTCCTCGTCACAAACATGTACAAGGAAACACGATGCAGCGACCCCAAATGTGCGCGCAAAACTGATAGTTCGTTTTCTAAATTCTACTAATTAGCAATCTTCGACAAAAACAAGCGTTACAACACTGCGACAAATCCACAAATTTGTGAAAAACTTCACGTGTACGATGTTTTTTGAAGTAAATGTCAAAAGTAACATCGATCAGCGTCTGGTTGCGCTAAATATCGGGTGTGAAAGTAGTAAGGACGAGCTCTAAACAGGTTCTAAAATCTGTGATTTACATAAAACTGCTCATTTATTCTATGTTCATATTGTCAGAGTTCATAGTTGGATTAAATCACTAAATATTTTCCATGTCGGTTTTTTAAAACAATCTATTAATTCGGAATAATAATTCCAAACCGAGCATACGCCTGGCTTATTAAATCAATCTAGGGACATGTTTTATTCAACGACCGGCATAATTTCATCTAGTATACCTTACAGACACTTTTCACTGCATCATAAAAACTCTGTGTATCAGAAACATTCACGTCGTCAGTAGCCAAAGTGTTATCACCTTGGCATACCTTCTGCTTACGGGGTCATTGACACTTGATAAAATCGAAACACAAACACTATGGATAAATGAGGGTTTGTCATTTTACCTGTTACACCTTTTATTACCTTTACTACTCTAACATTTAACAGCAGGACAAGTTCACTGGCGAACTCGTATATTCAAGCACACAATAACACTTTATGTTCTATTACACTGTTTGCCTCCAGAGTCAATTGAAATCGAACTTAACAAGTCGCAGTTATTTATGTTGGAAAATTAGTCTAAGAAGAGAACAGTTCTTGTAGTTGATCACAAATATGTTGACGTAGACGTATAATATCAGTTACATAACATTTGACATGGCTATTTTTTCCTTGTCGTTGTTAGCTCGTTTTTGGCACGCGCTCAAAAATCGAGGTACCAAAGTGTCGGCTTGCAACTCTCCACACCGTTGGATAAATCATAAGAAAGCTGAAAATTAATTGTCCGTTATAATAATGCACGAGGTGTATATCGATATTGGCTCTTGGGTCAGTATCGTATCATGTTCAACAACCACATCCGTGGTATCAAATGTTTACTAAGGTTGCTACGTCCGCCTACGCACCAATAGCTGAGAATTCAACTTCCACTGCACAAGGTGCGCCGTCTGTTCGTATTTCTCGGTACACCACCATTCATAATTCTTGGAGGCAATTAAAATTTAACGTTAAATAAGGACGAGGTGAATAATTATCAAATACATAAAAAGGCGACAAATTGACTAAGTAACGTCGCTTTAATGCCCTCAAAGAATGCAGAACACCTTCAGTAGTTTCCTGCCCCAGAAACAAGTCATGTGCTTGATAAACGGCAACTTATTACAGTTAAAACTGTTTGGAATTCAGAATAAAAAAACAAATGTGAACGTCAATAAAGTAGCTCCAACGTTTTTAGAAGATGTTCATACAGCTGATGCAACCTTAATTTCTTGTAGAACATTGGAAATATTATCTAAATAAAAACCTCATTATTAATTAGATGAGATGTCAGTTTTGTACCTGCGGCTAATATATTTCGTATGTAAATAACAGCTAAACAAAATACGGACGACCTTGAATATTGAACTACGACACGATAAGTTGCTTCCAAATTTACATAAACATAAAGGAGAAACGAAACTTTCTAAGCGTTATCACAATGCGCCTGCATCGACCGAGCCACTCCGAAGCAGCTTTTAACCCAAAATGATTCAACTCTATACAGTCTAAACATAAACCACAAATACCTCGAGAAAAGAAAACAAATCAATAACATAAATATCACAGATCGATAAGTAAATAATTAATTTGAATTAAAGAGAATGTTTAGGGTCATTCAAACTTTTTTCCGAGATCTCCAATTAAAATGTTAATAAGATTAAGATAAGAAGATTAAAATAATAATTATTAATAGCTTTAGAAATGTTTGGAATAAATTTCTAGATTCTGCCAAATAAAAACCTTTAAAACAAAGTTTTCTTTAAAAGTGATGCAAAGTTAGTTACTATGAATAAAAGTACCAGTTACGACTAATTGATCATAACATGCAACCAATGTACTTGGAATTTAAACAGAGACAATTTGACCTATTTAAATAAAATTACTAGAATATTTAGTAACTTGTTTATATATGTATGGACGATGGATTATTTTCCGAATGCTTTGAGTCAATATTAGTAAATATTAACGGGAAAATCCTTTAAAAACCTGAATCACTAAGTGAAAGTAAATCTACAAACCAAAATAACAGAATTACTCATTGGGTTTCTAGTAAAAACCGCATCGTACAGACCTCGAGGCAAGAGGGAGCACGATGTTTGGTCTCATGCCCACGTCAATAATATCATTTTAAGTGGACCGGTTCTCGCGCGGACAATCCCACTAAGCACGTAGACGTATTAAATTATAGACCCTACATATTACTTAATTGTACTGACAGTAATGAGGATATCGTATTGGTATTTTAAACATCTATTATGTTTAAGTAATTTTTTTTGCTTCCGTGTCGTGCAATGTTTTGGAATGGTCTCATACTTGCATTGCATCAGTGTACCTATAACAGACCTTCAAAATGTTACTGCTACCAGTTCGTATGTCATTTCTTACTTTCTTATTATATTTTTTCCACCATCTTGACTCGATGGACAAAGCTCTCACAGCTAAGAAGCTTCTTCTTCAACGCTTCTTCCGATCATCTTGTGTTTATGCACAGCGTTGTTTTCAATTTAGAAACAAGTTGACCTTTTCACTGCTGCAACTTTAGGAGTTCTCTGTTCAATAACATTTCCAGTTCAATGGGTATCTGTAACATTAGTATCTTCATTTTCACTTTATTCTCTCTATATTTACTTGAGTTACTTCTTTACTGTTCGGTATTTAGAATATAGTGTCCGTAGATGAAGTACATTTAGTTGTTAACCGTAGATAGACCAAGGGTATCTTCAAGTGTTCAAGGTTGGCCACCTTACGTACCAAGCTAACTAAAATAAGATGAGTACAAAAATAGTTAGTACCGTGCATCAAGTTAAGTCTTCGGATGGTACTCGTGGCTGCATCTCGGTCGTGTCGGTTCGTTATCGAGTCGTGTCTCATTATTCCTGGGTGCCGTCGTGTGTTTCAAAACGCGTAGAGCAGATAAGTAGGCGTCGCAGTGTCCGCCCACTTACTGCACCCAGGTGCGTTCCGAACTGCGCCCGCGCAACCACTGTCAACCTTGTCTTATCGTTACACAATTGTGTTGTTGCATTCTACTACAATATTATGATTCTTAAACCTAACACTTAATTCATAGTTCCGATATCACTAGAAGTTTTTCTTGATTGTAATGGTCAAGTTCCATTCCCAGTATTTCGTTATACGTATCATATCTAAATATATTATGTTGAAGTAAAAGATTTGAATAGAACCACAAATAAACCCATCAGTCAAACTGTTGGATTTCAGAAAATAATTGTTGTGTGAGTGACGCTGATACGCCCCGTTTTAAAAATCACGTGATTTTTGATATTTTCGCGAAACGCAGACGTTTTCATAGAGACTGACAGACAGGATCGTACGACTTTACGAACAGAGTGCAAACCAGCCGATGCCAACATCGTCTATTTTTGATCCGTCCAATCGCCCACGCGAAATGCTTACACTCACTTGCTACTATTATTATAATTAGAAAATCGTATAGGTACTAAAATTATTTCCGACTCTCGAAAGGCGTTAGCTTCCGCAGGTACATTAACCATTCGTGTAAACACTGTTTTATGTTTGTCCAAAGGTATGTTCTGCAAGGGGATTCTCATATAACATACATTCACGTTTGATTTAATTTTTAAATGTTTACTGTTGTAACATTTTGCTGATCTTACAAATTCTTTACCGTATGGAAGCATCAAATTCCCGAGCGCGTACTAATAAAATGAGTTACTGTTCCTGTCTTTATCGCACGACCGTGAACGTAACCAACTAACCACGTGTCGCTATACCAAGCTATCTTCACCGATTATCTGTTTAGATAAATCCAGCAGCCATCATAGCGAGTTAGCGAGGGGGACTATGTCTTTGGTTGTTATTCATTCGGTCCCCTCCCGTACTTACACAATAGAAACGAGAGGGTAGACAGTCAAGCAAAAAACGCCCAAATGTACAGCTGGGTGGAAAATCAATGCAACAGCTGTCCCAAAAATTTGGACCGTTCGACTGTTAATCTTCTCAACTTTCAAACGCAGTCATAACATTTAGTTCCGCAATACTCGTAATCAGTCGACGTAATCAAGCGAAACACAAAATGACTAACACAAAATGCGTTTGTATCGGGATTTCAAACGTTCGTCAGTGCTATCAATGTCGACACATTCACGCGTCTAGTGTCAGATTCCAAACAGTGTTAATAAACAGATACCTATGCGTAGGACGTTTCCGCTACCACATCGCATCAACACGACTGTACGCCAAATATACATTGCACACAAAGTCACAAATTACCTCGTAGTTGCGTCAGAAACAGAGATGTAATTAGTCATATTATTAATTATGGTAAGCGACGTAACATTTACCCTAAATAATCTTATGACAACTCATACCATGTGACGATGGATCAGATGTTTAAAGGAAATTAAAGAGTGAAGGAGCCAAAGCATTCGATAATGACTTCAGAACCCCATATACGAGCGAACAAGTTTGCAAGCCCATCAATTACTTGGACGTAATGATTCCAATTTTCAAATCGTTCCATGGATGCATAAGCAGTTACTCGGATCATCACATCGGCTATAAAGATTCCGATTTCTGCTTCAGATGCCTACACATATGTATCGTAATCAGACTTTTTATGAACTTCATCAATCGTGCAAACTGTTCTGAGAAACATGCACGTCGTTCTAAAACAGGGCGCTCTCAGATTTCCACACCAAAACTAGATCTAATAGATCACTTCTTACACTCGACACATTGTGTTTCATATATGGATCGTGTTGTTGCGAATTTGTTTTTATTAGTCCTACACGCTTCGCTCACAGGATGTCTGGATCACCAAGTCACAAGTCCCTTCCTCTATAAAGTTATTCATTCGCTTCCAATTGGTAATGGTGCATTTTCTTTATTTAACTACGTTGATAGATCGAGTGCAGGCTTTGATAAGTCGTTATTATCTCTGCCATATCTTTTATCTATAGATACCAACAATAACAATGGATTGCGTGGATGGACATGTTAATATGATAACACATATTTTATATTTAATTTGACTATCATTATAATTCATGACTACCTACCAAATACCTGTCTACGTAATTTTAAGTACCGCCTTAAAATTACAATCAATTTATGTATGAATTTTAAATATACAATAGGAATCTTGAGTATTAAGCTATAGTTCTACATGTTGTAAGTACATAAAAAGTGTAAGTAATTTTATTAAGCCATCTACGTATTAGCATAATAATGTTGCTAATAAATCTTCATGTTAATTTTGTGATTTTTCAAACCAATTTGGCGATTTTTGATTTGAAGATCCTTTTTTCAAACTCTGTTATTTTAAAAACCAATTGCACAGTTGTTCAAAATGAAAACAAAACTATAAGTAATGACAATAGGTACAGTGACAATGGATACGTTAGGACAACAAACCATCATTAATTAGTTCACAAATAATTGACAAAACAATTGTGTGTTTACACAAAGACATGAAATATGCAAAGATCAAGAACAACAAAATAGAGCTTTTGAGGCTACGAAGGCAAGCAAGTAATAGTACAATGTCCGTAACTAGTTTATAAAAAGCTTCATACATCGTGACACAATGACATAATCTGCACATTGTTTACTTTGTGACAACAGAACATAACAATAGATCACTAATGAATGTAGTGCTAGTGCCAAAAACTCCAATTTAGAACTAGTGGGTGGAGTCGTTTGGCTAATTTTATTCAATGAGGTCTCAGCAATTAACACCGAATGGAATGGAAACAATGTCGAAGATAACACTAAAGGTGAGAGAGAACGAAACGGCGTCATGCCTAAAAAACAGAACAGTTTTGGCAAATGCAACAACAATTCTGGTAAATAAAGGATTGTTTACTTTCTTAAAGAAACACTTTTTAAATGCAGGGCAATTTGGAGACGTCATTCACATAACATTAAACAATGTTATGTGCAATGTTCAATAAATATGTTAGCAATAAATATGTAAAGCTGCCGAAACTAAATTAATTCATAGAATGGCTACGGTTGGCACAACTGTTTTCAGCCAATTGATTTTTCTTTCTCTTCAGCCGATTTCAATGTCAAGCGCCACGAGATAATAAAATGCGACTCGAATAAGCTCTTATATTACAGTGTATGACGAAGCTTGCAACACACAAGTCTACCTCATTGTTGTTGCGGCGTGAATAACTGACCGCTCTCTTTTGTTTCGCTTATTCAAAATTACACATTGTCTACAAAAGGTAACAGAGACCCAACCCAACCAAATACAGCCTGCTGTTTAAGTTGTACAAGTATAAAACAATGACTAATAAACCTTAGCTTATTAAAACTACATACAGATCCAAAAGAAAATCCAAGCCCCTGGGAAAACGTTTGGGGCTAGACAGCCGTTGCCTTAGAAACTGTCGGAACAAGATCGATAAAGTCAGCCTGAGTGCGGCCAGACCCAGTACCTATGTAGCTATGACAACCGAATAAGTGAACGAACGCTGGAGAAAATGTAAGAATAGACTTAAAACGCGCTCATTTAACGTAGCCCCAGGGTCGACGGTATCAAAACAATGGACAAATATCTGGTGCCTATTCAAATTGAAACATACGAAACGTAAATTGTAATTGAGGTAGCTAAATGTGACCTTTAAATGTTACTGTTTCTACCAGTGCTAGCACCAGCCACTGTTACTAATAAGCTAAAAGCATTACGAGTGCCTACTTGCGTGGAGTAATTGTTCAAGGTGACAGAATAAGAAACTAAAGATCACACAATCAATATGTACACATCGCACCGGCTAACTGTCTCTAATCTTAGCTGTACATCACTGATCCGTGCTAATGAGTTTGCTTTTTTACTTACACTGTAAGTACCAAGCTCCGAGTACACAAGAGACCGCTGAGAAATAGAACCGGAACATGCATTGATACCAGCTTGTCATTGTCGTCCTTCGTGCGGAACGCACCATTGTCCTGTCTCTCCGTTTACTCGCTCAATGATACGAAAAAAATGTTGATATCAAATCTATGCATCATCCAAAAACTAACCATAATCGTACGCACCAGTTGCTATAGATAGGAATAGTAGAATTACGGCTAATTGACACGATTTAAAGGTTAACAGTCATTACTCAACGTGACTTGGAGCATCTGCTGCCTGTTTACTAAAGAATTTACTTTTCTTTTGTAATGACCTCTCCATCGCACAGCTCCTGTTTATATAAATGACTGTTATTTATTGTGAAATAGAACGAAAACAGATCAGTATTTTAAACAAAAACAGGCATTTGAAGGTTGTCTATCTACGTAAGTTTATGTAAAAGCACACTGCGGCAGCTTTGCAGGTATCAACAATTTAGAGAGGCGAAAGTGAAACGTGTATGGCTTTCCACATCAGATCTTCTTCACACGACGCAACTCGACATAAAAGCAAGAACACAATAGTATTTTTTTACATCCAGTTTTAATTGCGACAAACACTCCTTCAATTTTGTTGTTTAACGTGTTAAACTGTTGCTAAAGTAATTAAAACATCAAAGAAATTCAATCAAAAACTATTTATATAAAAACTTAAAATTATGGCGTTTAAAATGATTGATCAGTCATCATCATCATCAGCCTGTAATGTTCCAACTGCAGGGACTCAGGCCTACTCTCTAGGAGAGAGATGGGCTGTAATCCACCACGCGGGCCCAGTTTGGGGTTGGTAGATTTTTTTTCTTTTGAAAAAACGTCACCCCACACTAGGAATTTCTCCTGCATCGTGGGTGCGTTTACAAATATTTAAACTTCACACAAATACACCCAGACCCTATACAAATATCTGTAGGCTTTCAAATATTTATTCCGTGCGGGAATAGAACCCGCGACACCCAGCGCAAGAGTCCAATCGCTCAGCCACTGCGCCAAGTCAAGTAGATGTCACATGTCTACGAAATTTTTTAGTTTTATGAACGTTTTTAAAGTTTTTTGTTTCCTCACGATGTTTTCCTTCACCGTTTTCAGAGCAGTGGTGATGAAATAAACTACACAAAGTAATGCGCCTGCCTGCCTGGTTTCGAACCCACGACTACTGTACTGATTGATCAGTAGTAATAACTAATGGTAGACCACATGGTTATAGCTATTCCTGAGTCATCAAAGACTTTAATTTTGGACTTCTGAAAAAAATCGCGGAAGTAACAGTGGCTGTCACTCTGGCGATCTATATTTAACTGAAAGTTCACAGCTTGGTGGAGCAACTGGGTCGACCAGTGGATATTTCAGCATTCGAATGATGATATATTGCTTGCATGGTCCAGTTAGTCGTAAACTGGTAACGTTCCCAGTAGCCCCATAAACTGCACGTGTGTTGGATATTATTTTATATACGGAAGAGAACGTCTTAACGAAACACTAGACGTGATGAATTTTCACAAAATTAGTTACACTTACGTAGAAACAATGTAGAACATTATTGCAATTCATTTGTCAATACTCGTGACTCTGGCGTTTAGCTACAAAGATAATTTTAGATTATAGTTTCACGATTGGTTCGTGTTTGACAAGACTACGATTTTAAAGGCTCCTTTGGTTACACTGTTGAGATAGTCAATAATAAGTTCTCCAATTTTGACTTCAATCCAAAACAACACAGACAAAATTATGACTTGTCATAAGTTAAGAGAGACCGGTATCGATCGAGATAGAAGGAAGTTTTTTATGGGAAAAGCTAATTTTACGTGCCCATGCGTCAGTCACCAGATTGAGAATTACCGAAGACTCGATAATTTACGTTTTGACGATACTCTTACATCATTATTTACTCAAGGAAGTACAGGCGCATAAGGTTGCGAAACATATGTAACTAAATCTTTATTTAGAGCAAAACCATGGTGCATGAGTAAGTGGGTTTATAGCAGGAGTATTTTTAAAAAGCATTGTAGGTTAGAATACTGTTTGTTCGACTCAGGTTACGTTATAATCAGTTATTTATGAGTTAACTGTGGCTGCGCCCAAAAGGTTGTCCACGAATTTGCTTGTGCAATTTATTTGGTTAACATCATGCCGTCGAGAACTAATAGGTGATTCATAAGAATCTTTGTACATTTTTGAGTAATCTGTGGTTGAGCAATCTGATGAATCTTTGTTTGAATTTATAAATGACGTCCTCTTTTAATAACTTTAAGAATATGAACCCAGATGACACCCAATGTGAATATACTAAATTCACAGAAATATAAAAAGTAAAGTGACTATAAAAATCATAATTTAAAAGACTAAAAGTAAGATATCAATGGCATCTGTTATAAAGAAGCCATCTTAAATTTTATTATACGGGCTATAAAGCTTTGAACAGAAACATTTTCAATGTTAAATCCATTGTTTCCACATTGCGAGCAGACTGAAGATGTTCTCTTTAACAAATAGCCTCCGGTGTATGAAAATACCCGGCTCCGGATTCAGCCGCCTACGCGTATACTTGCCTATCTAATATACTATCTACCGCCTGTTCCCATGGCAGATATTATATTAAACTTTTTCAACCAAGTCGTCAGTTTTATTTTCCGAACGACGACGTATTATTTTCGTCATCACTAGCCTTTACCGAATTCCAATCGCGTTGCCATGTTTCTTTTAGCTGCGCTTGATTTATAAGATGCAGAAAAACATGTACATTTCTACGTGCTTCTATTGATTGTTATTTATTATTGTTCGGACGTAAATTTATGAATTCGTGTTACAAATCACCAAGATTAAATCTCTATAAAACAGAGAACCTGTGCAGACAACTTCTAAACGACGAAAACACTTTCAGTTTTACAATTTAAATATGCAAACAATAATCCGATGAGGAATTTTATGTGTCTAAAGCAGTGTGTGTTCTAAAAATACAAGTTTCCTCATCACTCATTATCTTTTTCCTTTTTGCAGGTACTATACTGGACCTGACAGTTATCAGGATACACTCAACATGACACGTCATGCCAAACGTGAGTGTAAGCATTTGAGCCTTCACACCAACGCGCGAACTGTTAGCACGCTTTACGACATTACCAAAGTATTTTTTTGCTCTCTGATATCTTGGGTCATTGATCTTAGCGCTCTGCTATCACAAGATACCAACCCAATTTAAAATTTTGTTGACAATTTAATACTCTCTAGCTAGGTGTATCAACGTGGGGAACACGGCATGTCTGTGTTTACAGAACATAAAATTAAATGTATGCCGTCTAACGGTCACGTTATTGTTTATCGAAATGATAGTGGGCGGGTTGGCACCGGGCCCGGCTGAACCACCTTCACAGGTGTGTCTATCTATTAGTATTCCGACAGTCGGTACCACACCAACAAGCCGTAGAATGCCTACCTAATTAAAGCGGCGCCATAAAATACTTCAATTTGAACAAATATTAACCGATATGTTTACTTCTAGAAGGCTTATTTAGGTGTGGCATTGAAATAACTAAAGATTCAAACTTGGCCTCTACATGGCCATCTGTGTCCTTAAGTTTAGCTCTATTAAATTAACAATAAAACAACAATTTTAAAAAGAGAGATAAAACAGGCTATTTCTATTAGCCAGACAAACATTACCAACCCTTAAGTTTCTCCCAAATTCTTGTGAATAAGCTGGAAGTGGGTAAACCAATTATATCTATAGAAACAAAAGTACGAGTATACGAGTATATATTTTAAGCGAATCTCGCTTTTTATCTGGGTAATATCAATATTAGAAGTCATAATTTGTCTGACTTGTCAATGTGATTATTGAGGCTATCAGGCCAATGGCATTGCACTCACACTGATTAATAATGAGAAAGTCATTCGACACTTTTCTTCTTGTCAAACCATGATGATATGATAATTAAGAGAGTTCATTTGGAAAAGTAAACATTCATTATAATAATAAAGTAGCAACATTAATAGAGAAGGTAAAGCATAATATTATGATGCTTTGGAAAATGATGAAAGAATTAATTAAATGAAAGTAGTGACATAATTTAATTAAAAAATAGTAAAAGTGCAAATATTATTATCGTTTAAAAACACCGAAACAAATTCATAAGCCACAGGTTCTTTTCAAGGCCAGAGACAATTTTGCCATCGACACGCTACTAAGAAGAAGAATTGTGGCCTAGTCATATGCAGAACACGGTTATAGGGTGTCAATTGCCGCTACTGCTATCTTACAAACTTGAATCATCAGCATATCAGCATAAAGGGGGTAATTGAATGAGTAATTTGTGCTAATCGTATCAACACCGTTAGGATCGATCATCAGCGCCCACAGGTAGCAGGTACCATCAATCAAAATAATTACCAATTGTCTTGTCACCTTCTTTTGTGTAAAACTAAATAACAGTATTTGTTTGGAACTGCGTGTTCAATCAATGATGAAACGAATTGTTAGTCAATCAAAAGTAGTCTTCATAATTCGTTAATTATTAAGTTTTTTTTTTTTTCAATTAACAGACGTGAATTTGGGTAATCATCATGGACATAATAGGTAGTACCTAGTAGAACCAAAATTGTCACGAATAATTAATTATGCCAACATTTATTTCTCTTTGCCACTTTCTTATTTCCATATTGGACGAATTTAAAGCCTATTTTAGAGGCATTTCTATGGAAGCCTTCATGATCATAAACTTCTCATACAGTCAGTTTGTTTTTTTAAACAGATTCTAACACCCCCAAACTGTTTTATCTCGAATAATCTATGGTAATCCTCAGTCCAGTAGATACGTTAACATTTAGATTATTTTCTCTCCTCAGATTCTCTTTGTTCATAATGCTCAATTTTTTAATATGACTTCCGATCAATAACTTCTATAAAAGTGATCGAAGTGTAACTATGACCTTATTCGGTTAAATTAAAACTGATAACTATCTAGAGAAGTAGAGATGAAGGCATCGTCTAAGGTCCATATAGGTAGGTATAGGTGTGGGTGTGGTATATGGTCTGGTATTCATTCAGATATTGTTTAGTTTTGCATACTGTATCATTTTCCTTATTCTTTTTTATGAACTGTACCGTAAAACATAAACTGCTGTCTGCTGGTTACATTGTTTATATATTAATAAAACGATACATTCCAAAACAACAAAAGGTAACTTTATAACAAAAATAAGAAAAAATAAAGAGAATCCCCTAAATGTTAAATGAGGTGTCGAAGTTTGTATTGAGAACTCCGAAAACCATGAAGCCAGAGCCGCTGACAAAGCTTTTGTTCCTCATGAAATTCGTCCAATAGGGTATTTCACCTAAAAAAATCTAATTAGTGCGTCAGATGGATTTAAAAAAAATAATGGACACGTATTTTTTCTTTTTTCACTAAACAAAAGATGAAGACGATACAGTGCTTCGAAAAGTCGTGTGACGTCACAAGGTTAGTACTTTTTTACCCACATAGTGATGTCAAAAGCCCCCACTCATAATCTTTGACACGTTTTATTTTCGTCAATTTGATTAAACAAAAAACACGTGTCCAATATTTTCGATAATCTAACAGACGGACTAATTAGATTTTTTTTTTGTGAAATACTATTGTACAGTTGGTACTTCATCATCATCTTCGTAGCCCTATACTATGTTGCTTGGAGTCGGCACATCTCATTTCTTTTTCCAACCTTGTACTACTTTTTCTTTCGTATCCTTCCTTACACAATACATTCGTCTTTTCTTTGGTCTGCCTCTCCCTCTTCTATCAGCGCAAATTTCATATAAATCAATATAAAAAACATGCATAATAGGAAAGATCGCGTTTTTTTTTTTTTTTGGGCGGTTGGAAAATCATCGAATAACCCCTCCCGCTCTTGGGCAGAGCGAAAGAGAGTGTCAGACTTCTACTGACTAAAAACCACCCATGTTCCTTCTTAGCCCTCTATGTCGAGGCCGCGATAACTAGTAAAGATCGGGGCCCTAATACCATTTGACACGAGCATAACCTCTCACCGGTCGCCATCTTAGCTAATAGTGCAGTCGCAGCGCACGATGGAGTTGCACCTTGAACTGCATTTATGATTTACACAGTGAAAGTCTGTGCAGCACATAGGTACCTATCTACTTCAATGGTTCAATTCTTGTTAATAACGTGGATGCGAAAGCCTGTTTGTATATTTGCTGTTGATTGTTGAAGAAAATGTTATGGATAGAACTTTTGCTTCTTTCTTTTGCGTGGAGATTCACATCAGCCTTTAACCTTTTTTTTGATGGGTGGGAAACATTAAATTTTAATGACTGATCTTGCTCTGGGCAGAGAGGAAGGGAGTGTCAGACTTCTACTGACTAAAAAACACCCACGGCCCTTCTTAACTCTTTGTGTTCCAGGGCCGCGATATCTCTTCCGAACAACCAGCAGCCCCGGAATGCCTTGAACCTTAAATAAAGTCTTTTTTTAAATATTATTAGGCTCAATTTCGACCAGTACATCTCCAGATACCAAAAGTTTCGATGTTCTACTAACTACCTGTACCTACTCAAAAAGCACAAGAATCAGTATTTCACTCATCTTACTCTAGTACGCACCTAAAGAATTAAGCAATGATTTAAGCACCGACTATGAAAGCGGAAAATACCTATCTTTTATTATTATTTAACTTAATTTAAATTTATAAGGTTTCCGACTGTTTAAGTTGGAGCTTACCCACTATAAACATTAACTGAAGCGATGTGTTTAATAAGCACATTAAAATACATAAACAACAATATAATTTATGTCGATAAAAGTAAAAATGTGTTATAAAACACCATATAAGTGTGAAAAAACAATTATTTTTGCTTTAAAATCATTACTAATAACTTCGTTAAAGCGATAAAAGTAGGATTACCGAACGGCCATAGTATTGCCTAATAAAGCTTTTACTTAAAAAAAAAAAAAAAAAAAAAATTCATAACGTCATAATAAGACTAACATTTGGGCAATAAAAAATATAAATAAGTTTTATTTGTTGTTTTAATTACATGATGTCTAACAATAGATAAATAATGAGAATCCATAAAAAATAATTAATAATTTTAACATTCTAAAGTTCCAAATTGTTCGTAATAAACATAATTTATTCCTGTCGTTTCACTGTTAAATAATTCAACGAACATGTCGAGCTTTCCTTGATCTGTTCATTTTTATTAATTGAATATTCATAGAAGATAAGTGATTGCCCAAAACTAGAAACATCGGCGCCTTTCCAAACAACACAGGTATCGTTTAATATTCACTTTCATATTTTATGTTTTGTGATTACCTAACTTTGTATCATATTAACGTCGTTTCGGAATCTGTCTGACGGAAACATGCTTTGACCTTTGACCACTGAGGAACCGACATGCCTTATAGTTTTGGCATCGATAACTCTGATTCCGACATGACCCTTAAGGTTTCTGACATCAATGTCTCAAAACCGATCTCGAAGATGTACAACTGCGGAGCTAAGCAGTAAATCTAAATAGGTATTGAAGTGGAAAATAAAACAGTCGCCTCATCTAATGATGAATGAACATTCCTTCCTAAGATTTAAGCACTACATCATGCCAGAGCTCGTTTACCTGGCACCTAATTGCTCGTATAAATGCAGTTTGGCACTCTGTGTGAATTATGCATAAATCATAACAGATGACAGATTTGTTATTTACTAAAGACAAATAGAGGGCATGTAATATAACTACAGGCATAAGCCAAAGCCAAAGCACGCGTTCAACAAAAAGTTATTGGCTTGCGGGCTCTAGAAATAGCTGTAATAACTGGATACAGCTGCGTTCATCCTACCTCATCAACGTAACATTTGTACAGGTTTAAAGTTTCTTGGCAAAACTATTGTAGAACATATTTGCGTAAATTATGTCCCGCGGTATGTTCCACTTGACCGCATTTATATTTCTTAATTAACGAAATTAGACTACCATTTAAACGACCTTAAAGATCAGTGTCAACAAAGCTATTGTACAAAGCGTTTTCAATGAGCTCAATAACTTCCTTGCGTTGCTCGCATATCAGTATAATAGTGTGTTCCTTTTCAATGTCATTAGTAATTTCAGATTGTTACAGTTTTTGGATCAGTCATCGGTCATTTGGTTTAAGTCGCCTAACAGTTATTTCTTGCTCTCGTTTGGAAGGATCAAAGAAAGTGAAACACTAGCTCGTAAGGCGAGTCGTTTGTCTATTTGAATGGTGGCACACAACAGCTGCCGTTATTACCTTGCCATGTTTACCTTGAAACAACCTTTCAAAGATTATCCTAATTTTCCGAAGCGTAGGTATGTATACTGGTTTCTGGAGAATTTATCTAAAGAATTCGACCATGGATGAATAAGTGGTTGAGTTTCTAAACATTTAAGTAAAAGTTTGTATGACCGCGTTAATTTTAAAAGCTAGTTTAAATTTTCAGCGACAGTTTCTGCTGACATTTGTGCAAGTGACAATACAGCTTTCTTACCTCGCCCATTAGCACGTTGACAACAATATTTAAACGCTTCAATGACAACGCATCTACAGTCTAGTTCACATTCTACACATCTCGAATAGTCCGCTGTCTACACCTGCGTGCCTTATTTTAGATCGACGCTGGCCGTGATGGCAGTTGCAAGGTGACGCGGGATTATTTTCATATTCTGGGTCACGATGTGTGTTTTGTCTCAGGGACGCTGGTATTCCCGTGTACACGAGGTCGCGTGTCGTATTTATGTGACAACGTTGTTACTAAATCATATTTCAAATTCCACCTAGTCCAAGGTGCCTGAAATACAGAATACATTACTTTTTTTATGCCAAACCTTTGCAAATAAAAAGCAACGCTTAGCTTACTCCATAAAGTTGGACGACAACGATGGACATTTAAATAAATGTAAAATGCAAGTACTTACACGCAAGATAACCATCTCCTTAATGCACCATAATGGCTGTTCCCATTACCCGACCTTTCGCGCATATATCAGATGCTGTCGAATGTTTTCCCTGATACATCATCTCCACTATCAATGATACAAACTTTCTTTTTACGAAATATCACATAAACCAAAATAAACGAAACGTCTTTACGACTTGCGTTCCCATTCGCCGTTAACTGCGCTGTTAATTTACGACATATGGTAGCTAGGCGACTTATACCTTCACCTGCATATTGTAGGTCATGTGGTAATGGAAGGTAGATTATTATTATTTTCTGTCCTGTGCCAAGAGGCGAGTTCCAAAGATGATTCATACATTACGATCTCAGAATGCAGTTCGGTCACTTTTAATGTTCCGCAGTGATGGCATCTTCGCTAACCTCACATTGTATCTATGGATATAGGTGCTCGATAATTCTATGTCACACGTTTTCTACAGCAAAATACTTTTTAATGCATCGACAAAAGAATCAAATTTCTGTAACGCAAACCTTTGAATTCAAATGTGCTTGCAGGTAGAATTTTTTGCTCATGTCTCACATGCCTTTGTTTATGTCTACCTACCTTGTCTGTGAACTGGTTAACAATAGCATAGTTATCTACTTTATCGACTTAAATCAGTCAGGTATCTAGGCAATCGTCTATAATATCATGATTTTCTATTTCTTCGTAAGATCTAATTAGGATGAGACTAACAGCTAACCTACTTGCACTGAAATCAACAGAATGATGACGTAAGGCAGTTCAATGGAAGCGTATTATTCTTTGAATGAATTGTCAACTTCAGTTAACTCCAGCACGGTCACGCAGTCTGTTGATGTATTGAATTCTATTTATCAGTTCCAACCTTGACGCCACCTCCGGAACCAATCGAGTTTGTGAGTTAGCATAGGATCGCCGCCACTAGTGAACTATACTGCCGTTCAGATCTTATTCAACGTCCATTACAATAGAATTAGCTCTTTATTCGGCCCGCTCGGCTTTCGATACGTATTTAATGATATAATCAAGCTAACGGTGACGACTGCATGGCCCATTATGTGGGTTATTGCTATCTAATGGTATTTGAATAGCTAAAAATATACATTCATATCTACATCCGTTTAAACACACACCGGATTAGTTGGTTTAAAACAATGAAATTTTAAGTCTTTTGTCCTTCACATTATTTCTCGAACGAACAAAGCGATGGACATGGAATACTTAAATAACTTAAATCTAAGCTTGTAAAATGTTCTAATTTATTCTAAAATGCTCATAGAACTCTCACAAACAATATTCATAGTTAGCAGACATTCCCGTTTCTACAGTTTTGAGTCGAAATGGCAAACCCACTGTGGCGGGTGCTAATAACCGGCGGCGAATTTGGCAGTGCGAGAGGGTCGGACCCCTTGGCCGCCCGCTCCCCTACCTGATGCAACTGCAGTATTGATTAACGGCACTTGTATTCGTCCAATGTCGTACTTCCGATTAATCTGCTGGAGTAAATTAAAATGTAGGTAAATCGTACTCTTATTTTCAAAACACTCACAATTTGTTACGCACGCACACTTCACCAAAATGTTGAACACGCAATTTGAATGAATATCTTACAAATTGCAAGTAATTCTATGAACAAACATTCGCTAGGTCTTACGAAACACGTCTCTGTCACCTTTCCCACTACGTAAACAAAACACTCATACAATTCTCACTTTCGCTTTCAGACCTTCACAGCATGGTGCAACAGCCATCTTAGGAAGGCCGGTACTGGTATCGAGAACATCGACGAGGACTTCCGCAATGGGTTGAAGCTCATGTTACTGCTGGAGGTCATCTCCGGCGAGACCCTGCCTAAGCCCGACCGCGGCAAAATGCGTTTCCACAAGATCGCTAACGTCAACAAGGCTTTGGACTTCATTGCCTCTAAAGGTAAATACACATATCAAATATGGTGCTTCAAATAGATTATACCGATTGGTTTATGCGTTATTACTATCACATCGGGGATGTCATGCACATCTCAGCAAATCCTAAATCGGATATAAAGGAAATTACTAATACCTATAATCTAAATTAGGTAAACTGTTTTCGTTACTACACCAAATTGCCGTTATAGAACTAATGATGAATCGAATTAATATCGCTTTAAATTAGATAGCAATCAATATCTTTGAGTGGCCATCTACTGGCAGTCTCGTCTGAATGCTTAATCTTTGTCGAGGGTATCTCCCTAATTGCTTCTGATTTAGATATCGTAGTGATTACTAACAAGGTATTGCGTATTTTGCCATTTACTGTAAAAGTGCATAAAGTCGCATTCGTAATGGGCAATTCAAGTAGAGTTATTACTCAATACTAGTGTTTTGTAGGCGATTTGCTCAGAACCTGTCCGTAGTACTCCTACACTCATTGCTGTTTTCAATACAATGATTGTATTTTATAACCAAACATGATACAGCCGGTACTGGCTTTTAGAAGATAAAGGTAAAGAAGTATACTAAAAGCTTTAAAAAAACAGATATTAACTCGTCAGTTTCAGGAATATCAAATGATAAAAGGATATAGAGTATCGTCCAGAAACAAAACGGCAAGAGGATCATAATAACACAAGTTATTGCAAAAACTTATTTCTTGATTCAGAGGGACCTAAAATTGTACAAGTACATAACAGTTTATGCCGACACGATTTTATTTTAGTTACTGTTCTAATAGTCATTATAAAACTGTACACCTACCAGGGCCCCGAGTCTGCTATTCAATAGTGTCAGAATGACATCTATCACTGATCTCATAATTGTTGATTTTGACAAGTTTGGTGTTATCAAAATCAACAATTATGAGATCAATGATAGACCATTCTGACACTATTGAATAGCAGACTCGGGGCCCTGTTGGCTAACGATGAGGTTCTTTTAAAACACCTAATCAATACTAAGAACTAGATAAGTCCCTAGTTGTAAAGAAATTCGTCATAATGACAAATAACAAGAATCGGCAGTTTCAAGTTTTTGACTCAGAGAGATCCTATGCTATACGTGTTAACCTACATGTGCACTATATGAGTAGTAACCACAAAGAACTAAGTAACTCACTTACGATTTTATAAAAGCAAACACGCAATTATTATTATTATAACATCCAAATACGGCTCAATGCAATGGTATGACGCCAAACAGGTAATACTGAGAACATACCTACATATCGTGTTTAAGGAAGACTGGACTGTTTACAAATACAACATTACCAATATTATAATACAACTGAAAGCAAAATCGCAGTTTTACAAATTCTAATGACACAGATTCGTTTACTTAAGAACGTTTATCTAGTAAGAACCAGGTAAAATTACTGCAACTGACTTCTGTTTTCAGGCGTGAAACTGGTGTCCATTGGTGCCGAAGAAATCGTCGATGGCAACCTTAAGATGACCCTGGGTATGATCTGGACCATCATCTTGCGATTCGCTATCCAGGACATCTCAGTGGAAGAAATGACCGCCAAGGTAAACCCGCAATCCATCGACCATATTGATAGTTCACACGATTCAATAATCCTATAACCACATTCTTGTGTAGGTTATAGAAATTAGTCATCGACTATAATAATGCGAATATAAATGTAATTCGCAATGCATTTTTTCACATAATATCTACCATTCAATTTACAAACTTGGTTTCTATCGTTAAATATGGATGCAATTACTCATTTTTTATTATTCAGAATACGCTAACATCTCTCCAATCAGTCACCAGACGACAATTTTGTTGATAAAGTTACCAACTTCCTTTGTATCATTGGTCGTTAGTTGAATTTTAATTCTCGCTCAACAGGAAGGTCTGCTGCTCTGGTGCCAACGCAAGACAGCCCCATACAAGAATGTGAACGTCCAGAACTTCCACCTGTCCTTCAAGGACGGTCTGGCCTTCTGTGCCCTGATCCACAGGCACAGGCCCGACCTCATCGACTACAGCAAATTGTCTAAGGACAATCCTCTAGAGAACTTAAACACGGCTTTCGATGTGGCCGAGAAGTATCTCGACATCCCCCGCATGTTGGACCCCGACGGTAAGACACGCTTGCTATGCTTCTCGCTCAAGATTTGTACAACGTAGAACGTACTGACAAGAGCAAGTCAAGCTCTGGACACATTCCTGTCCTCATTTATCAATATGGGATGAGATTCTACGTGACATTTTACTGCCAGTTTTGCCGCATTTCAGTATTTTCTAAATAATCATCAAAAAATGGATAACACATATAACTTGTAACTGGATATTGCAGACTTAATAAACACACCAAAGCCGGACGAGCGCGCCATTATGACCTATGTGTCGTGTTACTACCACGCCTTCCAAGGCGCGCAACAGGTACTAAGCAAATGTAAAATGGCCGCCACTCGTTACCGCCATTTGATACCCGAAACCTAACGCCAGGCCTTTGTGTGTAACTTATAGCATGATGAGTGCCTCGCTTTATGTCAAAGAAACTCCAACTGTCAGTGTTGTTAAACTAATACTAAAGACCTCGGAAGAAATTCCCAGACTAGTTGTAACATCGCATCAGATGGGACATGCAAAATGTGGTGATATGTTCACATTTTCGACCAAATCCCATCAGTCATCGGTCATCATATCATACCCATCTACCGAATGAGTGCAGAAAGGTCTTCCGAGGTCAAATATTATCCTTGCCAAAAATGTGATCCAGAAATGCCAACACTCCAAAATATATTTTATGATGTGCAAGAACCAAATAACCATATTTTTATACCGATCCCAAGCAACAAACCCCGTACCTACCTAAATAATTATGAAATGTGCTACAAACGTTGTTTTTTTTATAAAAATAAGCTTTATGTTGTTAACTCATACAGTACTTTATTGATATCAAACGAAAGAATGCTTGTGTTCTAAATTAATCGCTCTCGCAATTCGTAGTTATTTCAAATAACTCATTTACTTGATTGTCTAGATGTTCAGTGGAACATTGTCAATTAGCTCTACATTAATTAATTTCCTGTTTCAAGTACATACCTACTATAATGAAATGCGATAAGACAATGCGGGATGTAAAAACACAAAGTTTTAAAATGTATTCTTTGCCTTTTTTATTTCGGAGGTGAGTGTTCGGACTAAAAAGATATTCAAATGCAAGATATTAAGATCAGTAATAGACCATCAAAGCTTTGAATACCCCAAGTAAACGAAGACGTTAATGTTAACGACGTTGTATGACAAAAGATAAAACACATGCATTCTAGTAGGGAATAATTCATGATACATCGCATGAGGACTAACACTGTGTCGCTTGCGTGCCGCTTGTCAGATCTGCAGAACACAGCGATGCCGGACGAGCGTGCGGTCATGACATACGTCTCTTCATACTACCATTGCTTCTCTGGCGCACAAAAGGTTTGTATCATCTGAACCTACTAATAAATGCTGTAGTTTTCTGAACCAATTCAATACCCGTTGATAAAATTTTGAATTTGGGGTAAAATTGTTCGTCAGAAATCTTCTGCTCCGTGTTTTGTACAGCTTCATTGTGTTTACAAATCAGATGAATAAAATGAATAACGATTTGAGCTTGTCGTTAAACTAGTAGTACCTAGGTACCTACCAAGTTTAATCGGCAAATATATTACATAAATCTAAAAGATATCTAATGTACAATCCACAGGCTGAGACTGCCGCGAACCGCATTTGCAAAGTTCTCAAAGTCAACCAGGAGAACGAACGCCTCATGGAAGAGTATGAGCGTCTTGCCAGTGACGTAAGTATCCCATTATTTACATAACACAACATCGCGATATTTTGATCATACAACGAATCAGACAGCCGCCACGCAGAGAGAATGAAAAGTTAAAATAGTGATCGAATCCTCCTTGACGACTGCTCCATAAAATATCTAAAGCGAAACCTCTTACGAGTCGCTCGTCATTACTCAAATGCACTCTCGTGCTGTTGTAAACTTAAAATATTTTATGTTCCAGTAAACATTAAACAGTTTTAAATGTTATAGCTGCTGGACTGGATCAGGCGTACCATGCCTTGGCTGAACAGCCGCCAAACCGACAACTCTCTTGCCGGTTGCCAGAAAAAACTGGAAGATTATCGTACTTACAGGTAAATATCGTTTGGGATTTTGGAGACCTCATAACAGTTTAATAGAATTATAACACATTAAGCCAATGACAACGTAATGTTTGAATCCCAGTTATCTAACTACAAAAGAAGGATTTTCCTGTCGGAATCCGCGAAACGGCGATAATGTACCTACTTAAATTTGGAAATATATTCATTAAATACTCCGGGTTATCCTATATCCAACCACAAATTTTAACTATTTTTCTCTGGATTCAGGCGTAAGCACAAGCCGCCACGTGTAGAGCAGAAGGCCAAGTTGGAGACCAACTTCAACACTCTGCAGACCAAGCTCCGCCTCAGCAACCGCCCCGCGTACATGCCCACCGAAGGCAAGATGGTCTCTGTAAGTATCACGATCATCCAAATAACTATTACGATAAAAAATCCTTCATTGATTCTCATCAACTGGCACCCTAGTCTTATAACCCCATCCAATTTCCATACCGGACTCCTTTATGAGACAAAAGAATGACTAATCTTATTGATACTGGTTATATTTCAAGGACATCGCCGGAGCTTGGAAGGGCCTGGAGATCTCGGAGAAGGCCTTCGAAGAATGGCTGTTGAGCGAGATGATGCGCCTTGAGCGTCTTGAGTACCTGGCCCAGAAGTTCAAGCACAAAGCCGACATCCACGAGGACTGGACCAGAGGTTGGTACCTACAGAAATCTTCCGACTGCGAGCATTCGCAATATAATGTTACAAACCATCGTTTAACGCAAACTTCAAACGTGAAACATCGCTAACGACAAAGACAAAAATTAATAAACTATCTTTTGTTAATCATGAAGTAAATTCACCATAATAATATAGCTACCTCATCTAGGACATCAAAATATTATGTTAGCAAGTACAAGTACCGTACATGCCTTTACCTGGAATCTAAAGAGATCGTACAAAGGCTTTACTCACACCTATTACAAAACACAATGCGAAAATCGAATCTCCCACAATTCCAGGCAAGGAGGAGATGCTGCAATCTCAGGACTTCCGCCAATGCAAGCTGTACGACATCAAGGCTTTAAAGAAGAAGCACGAGGCCTTCGAGTCAGACCTCGCCGCCCACCAGGACCGCGTCGAGCAGATCGCCGCTATTGCCCAGGAACTCAAGTAAGAAACCAAATGATAATATACATGAACTGAACTGTATTTCTGCACGAAATACAGGACGTGGTCATATAACAGTCCAATTTTATTCGTATGGAACCAAACCATACATTAACACGGAAAAAAAATCACACGGTCTATTGTTGATGTTCAATTCAAACACGATGTGACTTAATTTTTTTCTGAATGAATGACGTTAAAAGAAATTTTGTAACTAGCAGCTGATGACGACGATAGTCGGCAAAAGTGTAATCTGATCGTATCGATCAGATTACGCTGTAATTGATTGGCAGTGGGACTGCTGAATAGCTATTCACAAACAGTCGAACCGAAACCAATAAGTCGCATGTCTATCTCGCTCAGTTTCGTAATGCCAAAAGACATGCGACTTATTGAAATTGAATCGAAGCATTGTGAATAGGGGGCCAGTCTCTGACGCAGTCCTTTCCATTGGCTGGTCCTTGAAACTTAGCCTAACCATGAACGGTTCTCTTACTCAGTACGCTGGAGTACCACGACGTGGCGAGTGTGAATGGGCGCTGCCAGCGCATCTGCTCGCAGTGGGACCGGCTGGGCGCGCTGACGCAGCGGCGCCGCCACGCGCTGGACGACGCCGAGCGCGTGCTGGAGCAGATCGACCTGCTGCACCTCGAGTTCGCCAAGCGTGCTGCGCCTTTCAACAACTGGTATGTACCCACATATTCCTAATTCATTTATTACTTTTGTGAACACAAGGTACAAATGATGCCCCGTAGGGGCTGCGAGATGTTGTTAGAGATACCGCGGCCTCGACATAAAGGAACATGGGTGGTTTTTAGTCAGTGGAACTCTGTCACTCCCTTTCGCTCTGCCCAAGAGCGGGAGGGGTTACCTATTTGATGATTTCCCACCCCACAAAAAAAAAAAACGAAAAAAAAAGGTACAAATGATGTTCTATAGAAATATTCGGTTCATACTATGTTCCGCCGAAAGACATGCACAGTAGAAACAGGATAGCTCAGCACTAGTACTTATTTGAAACTAGCTGTTGCCATCGGCTTCACCCGCTACAACTCGAAAAATATCCCACGGGAAGATAAAATCGGGATAAAAACTATCCTATATGTTAATCCAGGTTATAAACTATCTGTGTACCAAATTTTATCCAAATCCGTTCAGTAGTTTTTACGTGAAGAAGTAACGAACATACACACTCACACACTCACAAACTTTCGCCTTTATAATATTATTATTGTGACTATCATAATTTATGCCCGGCCTTTCCCGAAGTATGTTGAAGTCGGGTTCCAGGCTACAGTTTAAAGCCAAAATGTATTTATTTGTTTCAGTTATTCTTTCCACCTACTATCACAATAATAAAGAAAAGTAAAGAATATTTATTAAGTAAAGAATATTTGTATTGATATGTATCAGCTATTAAATTCTTTTCATTTCCTATTCAGGTTGGATGGCACCCGGGAGGATCTCGTGGACATGTTCATCGTCCACACGATCGAAGAGATCTCCGGACTCATGGATGCACACGCTCGCTTCAAGGCCACACTCGGAGAGGCTGACAAGGAATACCAGGTAAAATTGAATATTTTTATTCTTGATTTGCGCTAAATACACAACAGCTAAATGATGAACTCGAAGTTAATTAAAATACAAAAAAAAAAACAAGAAAAGCCTAAAGCATTTGAAGATAAGACATTTTGGACCATTTTCTAATAACATAATCTCACATTTCAGGCGATAGTCAATCTGGTACACCAGGTTGAGTCTATTGTGAAACAGCACCAGATCCCCGGTGGTTTGGAGAACCCCTACACTACTCTTACTGCTCACGTAAGTTTTGCCTCTATTAACTATAACAAACAAACTATAAAACTATGACAAACAAACTGTTAAACTATCACGAACAAACTTACTCGATAAGTGAAGGCCCTGCTATGAAACAAGTAAATGATCGATATTTTAACTGGCCATTATAAGTCACAAACACTTAAAAAAACAATCAAAATAAAAAGAATATCTCGTTTCTTTCCAGCAATTTTGAGCATTCAAAAAGCTAATCGTGTCAAATTTAACCATTTTATTTGTGAACCTCAGGAGCTGAACCGCAAGTGGTCAGACGTAAGGCAGCTGGTTCCCCAGCGCGACAACACGCTTGCCGGCGAGCTGCGCAAGCAACAGAACAACGAGACCCTCCGGCGCCAGTTCGCCGAGAAGGCCAACGCTGTTGGACCCTGGATCGAAAGGCAAATGGATGCCGTCACAGCTATCGGAATGGGTCTCCAGGTTAATAACATTTATCTAAGCAATCAATATCAGCAACTCTATAATCTAATTGCAAGTTTGCGTAACTCAAGGTTATTCGCTTTAGTTTTTAATAATAAGAGATTATGATTTTCTATGAATGAATAATCTTATCTAAAGAAATCTGCCTATTTTTTATCAGCTCCTCACTTAAATCACGTAATTGTTTTTATCAGGGCTCTCTGGAAGACCAACTGCGTCGCCTCAAGGAGTACGAGGCCGGTGTGTACGCCTACAAGCCACACATCGAGGAACTGGAGCGCATCCACCAGGCCGTACAGGAGGGCATGATCTTCGAGAACAGGTAAGTCAACAACCTGTTCGACCTGTATTGTGGTCCCACCGCTGGGATACTGGCATCTCTTTAAGAATGAGTCAAGTAAATATAAAACAAGTAATAAGCCGTAACCTCTACTTTCTATAAATCACTGAAGTCATCATAGAAACCTATCTAGACTTTGGAAAATAAACATCTTTAAAAACGAACTCTTATTGTAACCTACAATACCAAATGCTACACGCTAGAGAATGAATTGAATTCTGACCAACATATTTTTAATCTATCAATTCAAACTAAGAACTACGGTCTCGTACAAATTCTAGGTCAGCCAAGAATCACACACAGTTATAATAAAAATCGACATCTTTTACAGGTACTCGCAATACACAATGGAAACTCTGCGCGTCGGCTGGGAACAACTTCTGACTTCCATCAACCGCACCATCAACGAAGTCGAGAACCAGATCCTGACCCGCGACTCCAAGGGCATCACTCAGGAACAGCTCACAGAGTTCCGTGCCTCCTTCAACCACTTCGACAAAAACCGCACCGGTAATTCTAACCTTTACTACTCTTTTGATTAACCGAGAATGTATTTTTAAACTTTGTAACTGCTGATAAGTACAAAATATTTTTGTGCCTTGGCGTGGGAGGGGCGCAATGCGTTTACGCTCTGGCTTTCAAAAGGTAGGCCCGAGTGTTAACTCGTATATGCGAACTGACAATAAAGACATACAACTTCGTTCACAGGCCGTCTAGCACCCGAAGAGTACAAATCATGCTTGGTGTCTCTCGGATACAGCATCGGCAAGGACAGGCAAGGAGAACTCGACTTCCAGCGCATTCTCGCTGTTGTCGACCCCAACAACACAGGTAAACTTCTTTTTGGACAACTGCTAACAACCAGACCAAAATCAAACAAAGCTTTCATAAAAAAATAATAAATCTTCTCTAATCTTAATCTTATCTGTTCGTAGGTTACGTGTCGTTCGATGCGTTCTTGGACTTCATGACAAGGGAATCTACAGATACAGACACCGCTGAACAAGTCATCGACAGCTTTAGGATCTTAGCTGGTGACAAGGTAAAAAATTTATTGCTCTTTGAAGACTGATAACTTTTGTTTTTGTTTTTGCTTTTGTTTTGTCTTTTGTTTTGGATGTGAGATGATAAGTAATATCTTGTGTTGTATTGTGTAGCCCTACATAACTGCTGACGAGCTGAGGCGCGAGCTGCCGCCCGACCAGGCGGAGTACTGCGTAGCGCGCATGCCGCCATTCCGCGGCCCTGGCGCTCCTGCTGGCGCGCTGGACTATATGGCATTCTCCACCGCACTCTATGGCGAAACCGACCTTTAGGTACAGCACGACGACAATGTACATTTTTTTAATTTATTTCTAGACTAAATTATATTAAATAAACTATTTAAAACACACCCAGGCTTTCGAATCCCCCGAGCACATGATGGTATTTGGCAAACCTCCAGTTCGACATTGGGCCGTTGCCTAACGCCCACCATGCTTACATGTTATGTTAAATAGACATATTTATAGAAACTGAAATGATTTTTACTTAGACGCAGGTCGCAGAAGTCGTATCATAGGACACTGTCATCCACGTCATCAGTCAAGGAGGGTAGCTAAGATGGCGCGCGCACACTGCGCTCAGTACTAACACGACGGCCCGAGGCTCCAGCGGCGACGTAACGGCGCACAAAGATTATTTCCCTTACATTGACCTACCTCTCAGAAATCGCCCTAAACCGAGGTCAATGCAAAGCAAACAATTTTTGTGGAATAATTTAGTCTATAAAAACAGTTCTATATTAAAATATTATTATGTGCAATGTTCAAACCAAAAATGCCATTAACTTTCATACCATAAAACTCCTTCCTAATGTTTAGTAACCTTTTGGCTCAAATCAGAGAAATCATTTTATGTTTACAACACTCTATTTATACATTAGCATTAGGTATTTTTAACTTTTATAAGAAATTCTCAGGGAAGTCACAAAAAAAATATTTTTAAGATAAAAATGGTGCTAATGTTAGGCTTGACTAATGTGTGACACCAAAATAAGACTCATTTACATTGTGAGAATGTTTTTGTTATATTTTTTTTATTTATAAGCAAACATTATTTATACAAGATCAATTTTTATTTACTGCCATTAGTAATTTTAGTACTTTGATGGTAGGCACAGTATTGTTTTAGGATTTCTAAATTTATAAATGTTGCAGGGAAGTGTCACACAAATTATTTATATCATAGATTGCCATAGCTTGCCTGCATCTATTTATTTATCATTTTTATATGATTATTGTTTGTGAGAGTATTGGAACGAGTACTCAAAATAAATGATCTGCCATATTTTTGTCTTTTAATAATGACTGCGTTGTTAAACCAATCAATTTTGTTTCAATGAGACAGCAGCGTATGTAGATTAAGAATGACTTATGTGCCCAAAAGTATACTAACTCGAATGTACAGCTACTTTAATAAAGAGCTCTTAAACAGTTTTATTTTTTATTTTACCTAAATAGTATAATAGTATTTAATATATAAATTAAATAAATAATAAGTTTACCATAAGAAAAAAAAACATAAACCGAGTCAACAGTGCTCATATATTTGAAAAATCAACTAGAATACAGATCAACTTGCTAGTATAAGATACAGTTGCAATACACTATGCAATATAATTAATATTATATAATACATATAACAGTACAAATCGAAAGTTTCAATATACCACTACATAGACACTTGATGAAGGTATTAATAAATTATAATATCCTATGCATATCTATTAAAATATTAAAAGTCTAAAAACCATTCTGTATTATTTCTCGCCCTCCTTTTTGGCTTCTTCCGCTGTTAGAAGTGCACTTTTTATTCCAACCTTCTTCAGTTCCTCAATGAGCTCACCTGATTGGTGCATTTGCAGCATTATGTCACAGCCTCCAACAAATTCCCCATTGATGAAAACTTGTGGAATTGTGGGCCAGTTGGAATAATCTTTGATACCTTAAAAGACAATATATTATTAATAAAAACAAAATGTATTGGAGTGGTGCATGAAAAAATATCTGGAAGAATATGGAGAGGCCTTTGCTCAGTGTTTGGACATCCTATCAAAAACTATTATGTGGCCTTTTCTGTTGTTGAATTGAGCGACGAATTGCAACCGTTTTCCTGACAACGAAAATGGTTGTCTTTGCATTTGGTTTGACAAACAACAGTATTAACAACTGGTAATACAATAACGACTGTATTGCATCGTCATAAAGTTCACTTTTTATAGTAACAACTGTTTTGTAGAATGTGTTAAGTAAAGACGTTAAGGACGACAGGACAACGACAAGTGACTTTATTAAGACAGATAGTTGGATCATTGCATTCTTGACTTTAATCTCATAGACGTGAAATACAAAATCGCACCAAGAAATTCTAAAACTAGTTTGTGCAACGAAGACTGTTTGAACCCAAGACGTAAAGCGGTTCCATTGTCACAGAACACAAAACGGTATTTGAAAACAGTTTGTCGTTGCAAAGCCCACCATTAAAAGATTGCATCACTTTTCATTGCTATAATGGTAAGGTGTTGATTTCTTGATTGACATTATTTTACATTTATTTTTATGATAGTAGTAAATTTCAATAGTCATGGTAATGGTTGGATATCAATTTAAATAATAAATTTATCAACCATTATTAAAGCGTTGTTGGATTGCAAGCATGAAACAATGAAATTGGAAATAAAAGTAATATCTGGTGTATCATTTGGTATAGAGTAGATAGACTAGCCAGTACATAATAAGTAGAGGCTGGTCTAATGATAATATTATTGTAGGAACAATTCAATAGCATTGTTGATGATTTTCAAATTGGTTGATTGCTTGACCTTTAATGATAAAGTAGTTAACACAAAATCCTTATCATATTTATAGCCTCTTTAGAGATAACAGTATTATTGTAAACTCAATATTTAAATATACTTAGAGAATTCAGGTTAAAACTAACCTTGTCTAAGATCTTCATTCGACAAGACATCGTGACTGTCGTATGGTACTGCGTGCATCCTCATTATCTGAACAACCGCATTACTGAATCCACACCTTGGGGCATCTGGTACACCTTTCATAAATACTACCACTTTATTATTTTTAACTATTTTGTCGATATTTTCTTTCATCGGTGCATCGGCGGCGAATGAACGACATGATAACTTCAAAGTATTGCTATAAATTGGAAATATACTCCTACGTAGCAAAGTATTCATTTTTATTGAGTGATTCTACGTGCTATAAATTTATTTTATTTAGAACTAGAAACTATAGAATTCTTTCTTTTGCTATGTATCAATGCCACTCTCAGATTCTCAGATGTTACGTTATTGTCAGTTGTCACTCTTCAAAACTTCAAATGTCAATTACATACAAGGCAAGTAATACCTGCGCGCTGCTTCTACAGTTTATGACGATCAATTTAGAAAAAGGAATAATTACTGCACCGTTTCTTTTGTGTAAGAAACGGTGCAGTAATTATTCCTTTTTGCCAAAAAATATTCATGAAAATTATAGTGTTATTTACTGTTTAACCGATTTTCCATTTCATGAAACATTTTTAATTGGCCAGGGTCAGAGATAAATTATGCTTTATAGCCTGTGGAAGTGTGGAGTCTGGAGTGTGTCGAACTCGAAATACTCGAATGCTGTTAGAAAACTATTTTTCTTGTTTATGGTTATGGTTGAGTGGTTTGAGTTTGTTGTGTGTGATTATTAGATTTTGAATAATTCTTAAAATGGAGAACGCTGAAGAAATATTCCACTTCCTTGAAGATTTCTCCAAACGCAAACCTAAAACAATCCCACAGGAGCTCAATGACTACTTGGCATACGTAGCACGAACCGGTGATCCAGTGTACCAATGGTCACTGGTTAAAAGCTTATTCAAAGAAAAATTGCTGAATGTGATTACCGATTTCTACGAAACAAGTCCAGGTATTGACATTCCACCTTATCCAAACGTGGATCCTTTTAATTATGACATCATGAAAAATAGCCTATTAGAACGCCTAGATTCATTCACCTCTGCCCCCTTCACAGTTCAAAGAATTTGTGAACTACTCACATTTCCGCGTAAACAGTACAATCGCGTTGATAAGTTTATGAGGGCGATCGAAAAGAACATTTTAGTTGTAAGCACCAGGGAACCGGGTACACAGCGCCACGCCGAACCTGAAAATGGTGAGCCAGCTGAACCTATTGTAAATGGTTCAGATAATAATTCCGAATATAATGTGGATGTTGAAATGGAAGATATGTCTTGGAAGGAAAATGCTGAACAACCCCAGATCGCAGAGCCTCAGCCGAGCTCATCAGATGCACACATTTCGGTTGATGACATAGAGGCTCGATTAAAAGCTAAAGAGACCCCAATGGATACTCAAGATAAAGTAGCTACCGAATATGAATCGGTTACACCTCCTGAACTAAACATAAGTGCAGATGTGCCGCCAGAAGAAATCAAGCCGAGTGCTGAGCCTGGTCCCCCTCCAACTGTGTCCACTGAGGAGCCTAAAATTGAAGCAACAACTTCATCTACTCCAAAAGAAGAACCTAAAGTAGATGTTGAAATGAAGCCTGAAGTTCCTCCTCCTGCATTAATCATTCCAGAAATAAAAGTTGAGGATGCTGAAATGACAGAGCAAAGGTTAACTGCGCAATCATCAATAGATAAAGTTGAAGAAACAAGTGAGCCTGTGACTGAAAAGGAAGCTCCAAGCACAGAGCCTACTAAACCTGTGATTGAACCACAACCTGTAGCTATGGATGAAAATAGCTCGGATTCCACTACAAAAGAAGACAATGAACCTAAACTAATATCTGAAGTGTCCACATCAAGTGAGGAAAGTTCATCGTCAAGTGATAATACTGATGGTAATAGCAATTCTCCTAAGACAGATGAGAGGCACATAGATGTGCAAGAAGAGTCCAATCAATCAGATACCCCTTCAGACACAGCTTCAGAAGAAAGCAGTGTTAAAGAATCTGAACAAACACCTGAAGTGACACCTGAAACCACTCCTGAACGGCCTACTGAGGAGGTTTCCCCTAAGGTTGAAATGCAATCAGATAATTATTCAATATCTGATGTTAATTCTGAGCTACCTCAACCGCCTGCCGAAGGCCCAAAGGTTGAAGAAGTGCCTGAAGAAAAGAAGGAACCAGAAAAGGTTAATGAAGAAATTAAGTCTGATAATACTGAGATAGAGACACAGAACAAAGAGAAAGAGTCTTAATTAATTGGCTCAACCATTTCAAATACTTTTTTATTCTGTGACTGTTAGTTTATAAGTAGAAAAGTAAACGAATTTTTCTAGGCACTATGAACAATCTCATCTGTGTTTAGTTTCCCAATTAATAGTCTTGCATATTCCTTGTGACCCTTAGCCTCTTTGAACTTGAAGTATTTATAGCTGTCCACTAAAAGCCATTATTGAGGTAAAATTTTGATTGAAATGAAAATGAATGATTGTAACTTAGTATTATTTTATACATATATAATTTAATATGAAAAGAATAAATAATGAATCAATTTCGTAAATTGTATGTTTTTTTTCTTCAACTAATTTAGTTTCTCTCACTTTCCGCATTGGTCTGTGGATGTACTTAAATATCAATACCGGATATATCTATAAAACTAGGCCAAAATAATACAACAGCCTTTTAGATGTTGATTTTCAGATTGATGATCATTGATTGATCATCATTCAACATCCAATGATCTTGAACCTGACATTGTCAAAAAGCATTGCATTTTCAGCTCATACTGTCCAACAGTTGTTGAGGTTTTGTATACAGGTTGTTTGTTTTAAGTCTGACAACAATAAGAAATCATGAGCTGATGGACAGTCATCAACACACTAAGAAAACGAGGATATCGGAATTCATAAAAGATACCAAGATACCTGAGAAAGCTAGTCCTTTTATAATGGAAACAATTTGGACTTAGGTACTTAATTATTCCATATTAATGAGGATAAGTGACAAAAATTATATCTGTGTTAAGATAATTTTATTGTATGGGAAGAATAAATAGGGATAGCAAAAGTTGACCAAAATGTCTAAAAAAAAATGGCATGCAATTTGCTTTTTTCAAAAATGTAAGTCAAACTAGAATTTTTGTATGCTATTCGATTCTGCTGCTATCCAAATTAAAATAACGAGAAAATAAGAATATTCCCAAACAATGAACGCGACAGCGGCACGTTTGGCAGTCCGCAGTGGCCACAGAGTACAATATACTTAGCAGTGGCTTAGCGATTGATTGCTGCGCTGTGTGTCGCGGCTTCGAATCCCCGCACGGTTCAAATATTTGCATGGCCTACAGATAGTTGTTCCGGGTCTCGGGGTTTTTGGTTTGTGTATGAGTTTTAATGTTTTTAAACACCCACGATATATTTACACGGAGAAATTCCTTATGAGGGGCAACATTTTCCTTTACCGTTTTGAATAATTTACACAAATAAGTAATGCACCTGCCTGTGTTTGAACCCACGACTTACTGTTTGTAAGGTGCGGCCGCAACCAGTGTTGGCCACCACTGCTCTCAGTGCAAGAAGGTGATCAAGTGATGAAGATGTGATGGGACAAGTTCAGGAAGATGATGATGATAGATATTTGTTGCCGCATCGGGCATGTTGTAGGTACAGACGTCAGCATATCAAGCTACCCAAAACTGTAAAATTTCCCAATCAAACTTGAACGTAATGCTATAGCAATAAAGTTAAAAATCTACAGAAATATTGTAGTAGTTTTATATACGTTACACGGGTTAAAAATAACGAAGCAGTGAGAGCGTAATTCTATTAAGGGAAACAAAACGACACCAAACTTACAAAAATAAAGATTTATTGTTGAACAAAATATCTATTTACATAGGTACATACAGTAGGTGTTGGAATAAATCTTAATTATACTAAATTACATATTAACAATTCAGTCCTATAAATCTACGTAAAAATAAACCTCACTTAGAGCTATAATTTAAAAATACTAGGTACATAATACTCTTCTATTCAGGTAACTAACGTTTCTTAATACCAAGAACTTTAAGTTCATTTCTCATAATTTTACCGGCTGCGTTCCTTGGGATTGATTCTAAAAATACTACGCCGCCGTCAAGGTGCTTATATCTCGTGAGTTTCTTAGCGACTAAGTCGGTGATATCTTTCTCTGTGAGTTTCTGTTTCGGTTTGAGGACTACGAACGCTCTAGGGACCTCGCCCGCTAGAGGGTCTGGTACTCCGACGACAGCGACGTCTGCAACTTCTGGACGCTCCATGATTATGTTTTCTAATTCTGTCGGCGAAACCTGCGGATCAAAAAAAAAAGATAAATAATGTTTATGTCTATTTTTGTGCCCGTTTACTGGCAATAGGATAGACCCCTTTTTGAATGGACTTAAACCCAACCGGTAAAAACTGGTTTCACTAACATCTTTGCCTACCCCGTCAGAGAATACAGGCGTGGCGCTGTTTTTCTCTATAATGGGAAAGTTCAACTTGTCACCAATTTACCCATACATATTAAATTAGATATTGATACTTCTACGTCATCAAATAAAAATCAAACCTGTCACCTAACAATGCGCAGACGCACATACTGTCAAACCACAATGTTGACCCATTTAATAGGCGCATATTTACTAAGTGCAAAGTCCCAGTAATTTTGCAAGGAGATATAATTAGTTTAGTAGCACAGATGTCGTCTACGAACCTGGTTGCCCTTAACCTTAATGAGTTCTTTGGTACGGTCAACTATGTAGAAATAGAAATCTTCATCGTAATATGCCACGTCGCCAGTATGCAGCCAACCATCGCTGTCTACGGTCTCTTTTGTAGCTTTCTCGTTCTTCCAGTAGCCTTTCATGACCTGGGGAAATTTTGATGATTAGTCACCGACACACGTAACGTTAAGTAACGTCATTGGCATTATTATTATCACAATTTTATCAACAATCGCGAAAAAATCTTTTCATTCAGGTTTTATTTAATCTTTGCACCTTAGATAAAAGGGGCATGACTGTCCTTTTATTTTACACTGGCCTATTCTGGCTTATTCCAGTACTAACCCATTTGGGACCTGATTCCCAATCACTACGAATAGGAGCAAAGATCCCTTATGAACTTATTCACCGTAACATATTTTAGAACTAGCTGTTGCCAGCGGCTTCACCCACTACAACTCAAAAATTATCACACGGGAAGATACAATCGGGATAGAAACTATCCTATGTGTTAATCCATGTTATAAACTATGTGTGTACCAAATTTTATTCAAATCCGTTCAGTAGTTTTGCGTGAAGAAGTAACTAACATACACACAAACTTTCGCCTTTATAATATCAGTGTGATTTGAACAAAGGAAGCAATACTCACTTGTGGTCCTTTCAACCACAACTCTCCAGACTTATGTGGTCCCAGCATCTCTCCGGTAGTGATGGAGACCACGCGAGCCTGTGTGCTCGGCACCAGCTGTCCAACTGAGCCCACTTTACTGTACGGGTACGAGTAGGGCGTCATCAGGGTGACGGGAGAACTCTCTGTCATGCCGTAACCTGGGGATAACAGTCAGAAAGATAATATTCGCTGCTTTTATCATTATTGAATAAGTTTCACGGATTGGCCCTAGTAAGTGGCCTCCAGGTATTGCCGATCCAGTGCAGTGTTCATAAATGTGTTAAGAGCTATAGGTTGGCTATTTCTATTCAGCACAGAAATTGATATAGGAGCTCGAAATGAAAAATATAGTGTGGGTAGTCTTCCAATATTTAATTGACACTGGTCAACTAAGCTGGCAACGGCTAAAGGTCACTTCTCTTATTCGTCTGTTTTAATTTATTTAGCAAAGAGTCCGAAACATACCTTGCAACAATTTAATCTGGTCCTTAGTCTTCTCGCATTTGAGCAGGAACTTCTCCAGCATACTGTCAGTAGTAGGAGCAGCACCCACCATGATGGTCTCTACCCATTGCAGATGTTCCTTCTTTACCGATGGATGGGTCGCCAAGAAAGCCAGGAGTGAGGGCACGACGAACAACGTCGTCGGCTGGTACTCCACCAGACATTTGATGTAATCGTCGGGTGTGAACCTGGAAGGAGAAATTTCATTGTTAGATGATAAGCGTAGGTGTGGATAGTTTTATCATGCGTTCGTAATTTAGTTTACAAACGTGTAAAAAACTTAAATAAGCCATTGTTTAAGACGAAATTCAGTTTGGCCTTTAATAAAAAAACTTTTTTAAAGGTTTTGGTCTTTGACTAACATCCAGAAGTTCAAAGTCATCAAATAACCCCTCTCGCTCTTGGGCAGAGCGAAATGGAGTGACAGAATTCTACCGACTAAAAACCACCCATGTTCCTCCTTAGCCCTTTATGTCGAGGCCGCGGTATCTCTTGCGAACAACCCGCAGAAGGCTGCCCAACTTAAACTGGACTAGGTGGTACATGTCTGGCGCATGCCGAACAAACTCTGGGTCAAATTAGCAGGAAACTGGCGCCCTGACACAGTACGAAACACGGACGAAATGGACAGGTTCTGTCAGAGTAGGATGCAGGACTTGCGGGTTCCCAAAAAATGTATAAAGTGGAGAGGGAGCCTTTACCTAGGAGAAGGACAGCGCGATTAGGAAAACAATAAAAGAGTACCAATCATTCTGAAATCTGTGCATTTGAATAAGGAATAAATACATTCCTACTTCTGATTAACCACAATCAAAGACTAGAAGGATATCAAACCTCTTTGTAAAGTACCTTCAATGACATGAAAAAGTTAAAGATGAACTGTGTAACTTTTACCAGACTGCAGTATATCTCAAAGAGAGAGTAACGTTTTTTTAGATGCAATGTATTTACTCACCTAGGCATTGTAACAATATGATATCCGATTTTGAGATTGTAGTTCAGGATTCCGTTGAAGCCGTAAATGTGAAAGAATGGCGGTACTGTGAGGAGCACATCGCCTTTACCTAGAAAAAGTTTTTAGCATTGTTAGAATCTCAGTTTAGGTATATTATAGTTAAAAATTAATATACAAACTTTCTATATCAAAGCGTCATTCATTTTGATGGACCTATGTAGGTATGTTTTATTTCCAAAATTACTAACAAGATTACACTAATCATTTGCCGAAACAAAACGAAATACCTACAGCTACAGCTATTAGTTTGACCAAATAGGCAAAGCCCCGTAGTATGATAGGTATCTGCTTTTAGCTGATTTCTGATAACGTTTTGGTGTTATCTATTGCATAAATCGATCATATATTATTTATGGTTGTCAGATTCGTTTCAAAGCATGAACTAATTACGCCTACCATTACATAGGGATGTTTCCTGACTAAAAAAATATAATTCTGTTTAGTCCGTCAGTTAGATTATCTAAAAATATTGGATACGTGTTTTTTGTTTTATCAAAAATAATAAAAAGTGACGAAAATAAAACGTGTCAAAGATCATGGGCTTTTGACGTCACTTTCTGGTAAAACATGTACCAAACTGGTCACACGACTTTTCGAAGCACTGTTTCGTCTTTATTTTTTGTTTACGTGAAAAAAAGAAAAAAATACCTGTGTCCAATATTTTTAGGAAATCTATCTGACGGACTAATTCGATTTTATTTGTCAACTAGCCTATTATAGCAGCTCGGTATTAATCTCCTAGAAGTTGCCTTCTAATACCCAAATCTGCAATTTTCCGTTCCATCAAACTTTATTAGATTGCTGTTGATTTATAGCTGCTGTCCTTTAATTCCTATAATCTTCCAATAATTACAAATCTATCTAGAGCCGAGGTCCGAAAGCGAACGCATAAACTACTAAGCTTTAAGGCGACAATAAATGCCAGCGACCGTGAGCGAGTGCGTGAAGCTTGCGCCACTCCCCGCGACCACGAAACGCATCCCCGCAATGCACCCTCGTAATTTCGTAGGGTAACTATACGTTTCAGATAGTAAGGACTGTCCAGCCCGATTATTTACCTCCATAAAAATCTATTGATTTGACTAAAAAAATAAAACACAGTACCTTAGTATGCTGTTTGTTTGTTTGTAGAATAATTTGTCAAAAAAATCAGAACGATCACATGTATTTTACTGTGGTACTTTTTACTCGTTAAAAGAAATTTTTAGAGGTATCTTCGCGATTTTTTTCCATCGAGTTGAATTAGTTGTATTGTGTTTTCAACACACTATGTCACTAGCGTATATCCTGAAGAATATCAAATATTTTGTTTACTGCAGTGAATCATATACCTACTTTAACGTATTATAAAATTTGCGTTTAGCTCCTGTTTAAGGCTATTTTTCTATCTCCACATTTACCTTTCTCTCCATCATACTTCATCATCTTAGGGCACTGAGTTTGTTTCAAGTTGCTGACGAGGTTCTTGTGCGTCAGCATCACGCCTTTCGGCATGCCAGTAGTTCCACTAGAGTAGGGAATCAGGCAGACCTCATCCGGGTCTACCGTCGGCAGATTAGCTTGGTGATCAGCCATCAACAATGAGCGGAGGCCGTAGACGCCTGGAAACCGAAAAGGAGAAAGTCTCATAATATAATCAGTCTACGAGTATAATGCTTTCACTAATGGGTCTATCTTCAAGGTAAAGCAGCGCATGTTCAGGTCGGTTCATTGATGGGAGGTAGAGCTTAGGCAGTCATTACAGGTACCTAGTTCACAACCGCGAAAGTCTGGGAGTAGATTCATGACTTCCTGTCAGATAGCCGCAATTGCTTTACGTATAAAATATTGGCCCTAAGTTATGAAAAGGATTTAAAAAAATTGGGTAAGGCTAGGCAGATGATGAGTGTCCCCCACCGCTGGGACACAGGCCACCGTCTAAGTGACTGGACCGTAAGTAAAATCAAGGTCGCCCAACATAATAAGGTAAGTCCGTTTGGCTTGATGTACTGAAAGAATTTTTATATTGGCAATCTGTTATTATGATTTTGGCACAAGGGCTCGGCACAAGATTTGGTAGAAAGCATATTTTATATATGTGGCATAATTATATGAAACGGTCAAACAGATCGTCTAGTATAGCAAGTACAAAAGTAATCGAAGAAAGTCGGTCAAGAACCGTTCTGGAAAATTGGTGACAGCGCTATCGATATTCCTTACATCTTCTAGGTAACCTACACGGCATCACTAGCGTGTCGGTCATGCAAGAACAGGCACACATTAAAAACAACAAGACTGCCTCGCTGGTCTTTGGTAGAGCCCTACTGCTGAGCAAGAGGTCTTGGGTTCGATAAAGTTCGATTTCCAAATCGAGCAGTGATATTTAGTTATTCTCTTACATTTGATTATAACGTGTGAGAACTACAGGTTCTCTGTCTAGTATTTTTTTTATGTAAGACTCAAACATAATTATGGTATATGTACCTACCATAATTATGTTTCATGGTGACCTATGGGTCACCATAACTGGTAGAAAATAGACTAATCATTATTATTTTGTAATCATTTAAACCAAAAATAGCATGGAACACTAAAATAAGTTTTAAATATTTTAACTTGCTTTAGTGACCATTTTATTGTTCTTACTAAAAATGTAGGTATGCTGGTAATAGCAACTACATAAGTACCTTAGTTCTGCTAATTATACAAGGTATGCCCTACCTATTCAAACCTAAACTGACGAATTAATTAGCTCAACCCGTTTGCCCTTAGGCGTTCTCTTTCGCTATAATCTAGTATCTAGTAAGTACCCACATATCAAACTAGTATCTTAAATATAGAATGTTGCCTCAGAACTAGCATTTCATAATACCAACGTTTAGACGTGGTTTCGAGTGGTTTACATACATAAGTATACAAAGTGGAAACGGTCCCTTCACGATACCGTCAACCTAGCATTCTGTACATCAAACTAAGCAGAGTTACTTAGTGGGAAAATTAGTGCTAGGAAACGACTTAGTATTTTGGGGTGAAAAACCACGTTTTACGGTAGGTCTCAATGTAACACACCGTGCTTAAAACATTCTGCTTATGGATGCATTGAATATCTAGTACGGGATTTAATGACGTCACCGTGGAAGTGGTGGAATTTGTAATTTTTGGCTAACAAAGTTTGAAATTATTAGGTGTTAATTGTCTTCCCAGCTACACGAAAATGGAAACCTGAAATCTGCGGACCCAAACACAAATTTGAACAGTAGACAAACAAATTATTTATGATGATTCTCATAATTCGATGTGCTTAACATTTTTTATTGTTTTGTCTACATTATTATTGAGTAATAGATTTATTACTCAATAATAACGAATAGTATTGGGTGAGACCTGAGCTGACCTTTCTAATCTCACTCCAAGATACACTTAAACTTGCGTAACCCCTGCCTTATTACTTACACTCTTAATTTTAGTTTTTGAGTATACTATATTAATTTAGCTGTGAGTTTGAGTAGAAGGTTAAACGAAATGAACTTAAAAGGAGTATCTATAATACTCCTAAAAATTAAAACCAATAGCTAAGGGACCAATTCATTGAAAAGGTGGAATATTTTTTTATTCTACGTTTAAAACAAAACGCGAGTTCTTCACGTGTTCCACGTGTAGAGAAACACGTCTTATTCGTTTACACATTTTTCCATGACTGCGTCTAATTTTTACCATTTATTTTACAGGTGCTTTTGGAGAACAGACCGAGAAAAGCAGAGGTGATCAATCTTGACTGTCAAATTAGTTCACCTACTTACCGTGTTAAAAAAAAGTACAACAGAAAATGAACTTTACCCTGACCCTTGTCATCTTCTCCTCCAACCCATATAGTTCCCTTGTAATCCTTGAGATGCTTGGCCACCTCCTGTGCGACCGGCATGAACAGCTCGATGGTAGCTATCGCCTTCACGTTGCAGTCGCCGAACTGACGCTTCACCTCATCTGCAAAGAGAAATAAAGTTATAAGTGTTGTGGGAATTAGTGAAGCAAGATGGGGTCGATCTTCGGGTTAAGCTTGTCTTGGTTAGCTTGCCTGGGTTTGTCCGTGGATGAGTGACCCACCCATTACATACCGAGATTTTTCCGGCACGTTAAGCCGTTGTTCTCGGCTGTCAATTGTAGATCTTTGACAGTCAGATTACTGCAGTCAGTAGCCCGAAAGTCTGACAACCAGTCTTTTACCAGGGGTCAGATAGGCAGTCGCTCCATGTAAAATATTGGTATTCAGCTACATCCAGTTAGACAGGAAGCCGACCTGAACATAGTTGGGACACGGCTCGTAAGAGGCAGTGGACTAGTCACAGACTCACAGTAGCCACATCGTTCAAATGCATCTGCATAGAGCCGATGGGCAAAATGGCGAGCTGATCTAAACATGTTTACTGGATGGTCGTGGACCAGAAATTGCACAAAAATTGTCTTTGAATAATGAAACGAACTAACTCATCTCCGATTTGCGGATGACATAGTCATTTTTGCGGAAAACCTGGAGGACCTAACAGCTATGATCGGAGAGCTTTATGATGCATCAGTGATTGTTGGGCTAAAGATGAACACATCGAAAACTAAAATAATGTGCAACGATTCCGACATAGATCACATTACTGTGCATGGGATTGTCATAGAAAGAGTCAATGAATATGTCTACTTGGGACAAACCTTGAACCTTGCCAAATTCGGACAAAATAGCGAGATTGAGCGCCGCATCCGCCTACGCTGGGGAGCTTTTGGCAAACTGTCCGAAGTGTTCAAGAGCACAAGCATTCCCATTAACCTCAAGCGTCGGGCATTTGAACAATGTGTCCTACCAGTTATGGTCTACGGAGCCGAGTCATGGACGCTGACAAAGCAGGTGATGCACAAGCTCCAAGTCACCCAAAGAGCCATGGAACGGGCTATGTTAGGCATCTCTCTACGTGATCGAATCAGGAACACAGAGATCCGGAAGAGAACGAAATTGGTCGACATAGCCCATGTGATCGCTAGCCGAAAATGGAAGTGGGCGGGCCATATATGCCTTAGACAGGACAACAGGTGGGGTAGTCGGGTGCTTGAGTGGAGGCCTAGAGTAGGGCATAGAAATGTGGGCAGGCAACCGATGCGTTGGACCGACGACCTTGTTGGAGTGGCAGGAAAGAACTGGATGCGAAAGGCGAAAAACCGGGAAGAATGGCGTGCACTGGAAGAGACCTACACTCAGCATTGGGTGGTGAAAGGTTTAAGAAGAAGAAGAAGAAGAAGAAGAATGAAACGAACAGGTTCTTGTGTACACAAAAATAGCCGTAAACATCTACACAAATTAGACCACCAAAAAACTATTTAGCTTCGTGTGGCTTTTTGCAACATCGGCTTACCAGAGTAGATAATTGTGTATGTGAGCCAACTATTGCAAACCACTTCTGATTTCAAATACGACCGACCAATTTTATCTTGTGAGACTAGCGAGTGCATTAAATTCAAAACCAGGCAGGTGGGCCTTGTAGGTTGTATGAAAATACCGTTAGGCAATTCTTTTTTTTCTACTAGCCATTTGCGTTACAGTGAGACATTAATGGCAAGACTTGAAAATATCTCATTAAGTAAAATTGCTATAGCAGTTTAAGTATTGGCAAAATAATATAATTAGTGCATCTTAGTGCTTCGGTGCCATTTCTACTAATCTTATCTCTCTGTCTTATAACTCTATACATAATCAATTTCACTTTATCATAATCTGTACTTCCGTGAACTTTGCTCCAACGCAGCTCATATCATAAGCAAACAAAAGATAATATCACGTACCCATAATCTATGCATTTAGAAGATAATTATTGCAATGAACCACGTTCTACAAATAGAGAGAGATAACATAGTCCACGCCGCAATTAGGTAAGCAACCGTCTGATTTCCTCAACCTTGACTGCAGTTGAGTAATTAGCGATCATTTATTGCTTGTTAGATGTACTGCACGTGGTTAATGATAATATTGTGCAGTAGGCAGTTTTCTATTCCTATAAATCGCGTGTTAGAATATGATTGGTGCATATTGGAGGAGCGCCTGGTTGTATAATATGCTGATTAGAATTTTGTGCTGAACTGAACTGTTTATTGTGCTGAACTAGCTGATTTCGGTAGACAATTAGACATAGGTACACACGGACTTCAATATAGGTAAACAAAAGGTGTTAACAGACCTAATCTAATCTCGCAAGTTTTTGACATCATTAACATTGATCCGGAAATAGACTTTACACTTTGACTAATTTGACTTACTTACATAATTAAAAGTGACTTATCGGCTGTAAGAATTAATGCGTTAAAAACTAATAGAAGAACATCGTTTCTCAACAACCGTTTCTCCTTGGGCTATTTGAACTTTGGTATCACGCCTGTGACTCAAAAAGTACCTATAAAAATGTGAGGTAGATTTCTTGTATTTGGTAGGAAATCAAAGCACAAACATTAAATCTGATGATGACATTGAAATATTTCCATTCACTGTAGGTTTATCACTTCATAGTCATTATCTTGAGATGGCAGACAAACCTATTCTCTTCCTCAATTTTATCTATTACTCACACGAACACATGTTGACTAGAAGGCACGAGGTTCAAATAAATGATAACTTACTTATCATTGAATTAAGTATAATAGATTTTGTAATAAAATTTAACTATTTATTCTTCATATCTACATTTAAAAAACTAGCCAAGTGCAAGTCGGACTTGCATTTGAAGGGTTTCGTACCATTCGATTATTCGGAAGAGATACCGCGGCCTCGGCACAAGGGCTAAGAAGGAACATGGGTGGGCGAGGGGTGAGCGGGAGGAGTCATTTAATTCACATACGAGTATCACATGATTCACGCCAAAAAAAAAAGTTTCTCTACCATTAATGTAGTAGATATTGAGAGATTTTCTATGTTTTTTTGCACCATAGACATCTTATAGGTTTTCCTGTAATCTTTAGGTGTTGAACAAATTTTTGTATTTTTTATTTTATGTTAGCCTCATTAGTTTCGGAGATAAGGGGGGGGGGGGGGGAATGGTCGAATAGACAGACACACGAGTAATCACATTTTATAAGGGTTCCGTTTATTCCTTTAGAGGTAGGTAAGGAACCCTAAAAAATGAGTATATAAAGAAATCGTGTCATGATCACAAAAACTGTAACAAATATTTGCTTCTGATTTACTTCTCTCGTATCTTAAAAACTATTGCAACATGCTAAGGAGGACATGTTTTAGCTAAGGTGGTAAAGTAGATCAGTGCACAGGGTGCCATGGGTACTCCCTACATTCATGTACCGTTTAATGTTGGTACTTGAATGTGGAACAAAAAAAATTCTGGTCTAAATAAATAAGTAAAAGAAAAGCAAGAAAATGTACCTACAGTTCAGGGTATTTTCCAACTCGTGTAATACTTTGGCCTCTAATAAGTTGGATACAATAATCTACCTTCCGATATCAGCACTAAAATAGGCATTGTTTGATAACTTTATATGAGTTTGCGGTCAGCCTAAGCCTTTTAGGGGTCTGGCCACGTCAGATGATAATAATCTAAGTACCTATTGACCAAAGTCCACAAAAACATGCTAAAAAGCGACGTAATCGATCTGTGAAATTTTTGGACTTTGTCACTGTGACCTCTTCCGAACACTGATCACATAAATAGGTATCATGCAATAGGCCGGGTATACTTATCTAATCAATTTTACATTTTGTTGCTATGCATAATAATTATCTACTTCCAACCACATTAACCCATTGGAACTTTTGACTATCGCCAAAATAGTGATGGGCTCGATATTTCCCTGATGTCTTAGGATTCCCACATCAAAAAATGCGACGTGGGTCATGTTGTGCCTAATCTAACTGTCGAGCAAGTTTCAGGACTTGGTTTCCGGAATCGCGTCCAAAATTTGTAGCAGAACCTTTAAAGAAATTAATCCTCGAAAAATCTTACCTGCCGTGTACAGTGGATTGGCGAACGTTACAACCAGGCCAGCCTTCATAGCTCCATGGATAAGGACGACAAACTCGGGGAGGTTTGGTAGAATTAGGCCGATCCTCTCACCAGGTGCCATCTTCAAGTGGCCAGCGAGAGCTCCTGCGCATCTGTCGATCATCATCCGCATCATACCATAGTCGTAGCCACGGCCTGATGCACCGCATGTCTGGAGACAGATGAGAGATTAAGTAGTTTTTTTTTTTTTTGTATTATATTGATAGGTCATTTTTTGTGGATAGGTAGGTACTTACGTTGACATTAAGATAGGTAAGTGCTACATGGAGCCTTTTTCCATAAACATTGTGTGCAAGAAATTCTACATTAAGTTGGTACCTACCTCACTAACAGATACGAAACCTATTTTCCTTAGGATTCAAATTTCCAGTCACGTTAAACGCACCAAGTAGACCATCACCTCCTACCTACATTCTACATCGATTTCATGGTATTTTACATTTTACAAGGTCCTGGATTTGTCCTTCGATAAATTCACGAATGTCTTCATTCAGACTTCCGACTGTGGGACGTCGGAAGCCCTTGACCTATATACTTAGGTCTTGTATCGTCCTTATTTATAGAGACAGAGGAACCCGGTAGTGCAAAGTACAGTAGGTAAAGCAACGTCATGCTACATTATCTGACCGTAAATTATGGAGGTAAATAAACTAGATTCAAGTACAACACGTGGTCCAAAATGTAGGTCATTGGACTTTGCCCCGTATTTATAGACGAACGTTTAAAATAATTATGTAACCTTTTAAAGCACAGAAATGTGCTCCAAAGTCCAGTGTATGATATTGAAATAACGTATAGAAACTGGTACAAGAATATTTGGCACGAGATCTGAATCGTGGGAGCCCCTTCATCTTTTTATTCAATGGTAAAAAATGTGATGAAGTTTGAAATAATAACAACACTTTAGTTAGGTACCTATTCGGAATTTTAGACGTCGTGTTGTTTCAATTATTCTATTGACGTAAATATAAATATGGGTAGGCAGGTAGGTAGCATATACACCTCACATGATATTATTTTTCGATTTGAAAACCATTAAGTCAGTATAGTACCACGTACTAAAACACGTTTCTAAATCACGTGGACATAGTAATTTGCAATTGAGTTTTCTGCTCTTTATTCACAATGATCTACTGTTCAACTTGAAAATTAACCGTAATTTTATACAACTTCATCTTACACGAAGGGCATTAGATCAACAACATAATGGATGTACCTATAACTCGTAAGATACATAACTAAGTACATAATAGTACGTGATCTACACTGAATAAAATATACGTAGCTCATAGTCATCGAGAATGCTATGACAACAATTTCCTCATTCTAAATCATTTGTGGGGAAATATGTCCTATTTTATCACAATAATGGATATCTAGTCTATTAGGTACCTAATTATTTGTTGTTGCAAGTTATTAGGTACTGTAAAAATAAATGAAGTTAGCTGTAGGTACCTAGCCTGTAAATCTATTAAAATGTCCTGAATTGCCTAAAACTACACTTATTATGTGCTATTGAATTTGATTTACTTAACATTTTAAATGACTGACTTTTTTTAGTTTTTTTATAGCTGACGTGGGAAAAAAACTTTGAATACAACAATTAATTAAACTCTTAATTAAATTTTAAGTCGTGTAGGTAAATTAATATCCTATTTTTACCGAACTGTGTTATGTAAGTTGGTAATATTATTTTTTTATTTTTCCACCAGATAATTGTATCAGGTGTTGAACTGCTCACCTAGTCTTATAATAATAGTCATTAACTTATCAGCAGTTTCTATAGTTCTTTGCCGTTGCTAAGGTAGTAGTTAAATCTATAAGTATCTACTATTTACACCTAGCAGGTACTAAATCACTAATTTGTTTCTACAGTCTGCAGTCAAATGAAAAGATCAAAATTAGAACGTCATTACGGCTAAGGAACCTTGTTGCAATTGTGACAGAGTTATTTAGCGGAGTAAGCGATTGCGGGTTCGATTCCGACTTGACGTCGGATAGAAAAAGCCGACGGTCGCTAAAAAGCCGGTTGCTACCTATGCACTATGCACCACAACTAATCTATCAGACGGTTGACGTTAGCAACTGCAATCACAGTATTACTGATGCACATAACCCTCCTTTTAGGCTTTGCTTCAGTCGGCAAATAAAAACATTGCCAACGTCAAAAGGTATTTTCAATAACTTAAAAATTACTAAGAAAACCCGCAACAATACTCTTGTTAATTATGATATCTTTTCCAATTTTGTGAGATGCATGTTTGGCACCGCGCAGACATTTAGCCCTAACCTTCAAAAGCAAACTATTAATAAGTCCCTATCACTCTCGTATAACATCCCTACGTATATAACAGCGAACTTTGTACTAGGAACAATATTCTATTGCAGTCCGCATTGCACTCGGATTTAATAGTTTTTAATTGAACATAAATAACTAGACTCGTTGTCAAAGAGCTAAGAACTACTTGGCATGGTGATTTGACTACAAGGTGCGTTCCAAAGGTCGGAATGTGTTTTTTAAAATTCTTTACATTATGCTATTTTTTTGGAAGGGTCTGTTCCCTAAATCTTGTTCAGTGGACTTCTTTAATATGGCTTACAAATATTGCAGACAAAAGATTCTAATATTGTAGGAATATTTTCTAACTACTTCCAGCATTGTTACATAAATAAAAAATAGAGGGTACTTACCACAGATGGTGCATCCGCCCATTCTTCGACGTCCGAAAACACAAAATCAGTCAGGGTTTCCTTCCCGACTTGAATTTCACCCCATGGTGAGTTTAAACATTTACTGTCCGCTACTGTAGCAGTTTGAGTAGCTAAACTTCTACTCAAGAGACGGCTGTACGACAACAGTTGTTTGTTAACTTTTTTCCCATGTTTGGCACTAACGAACGAGTTAAGAATTTGCCGCGGTAAACTCCCGCGCAAAACTTTCAAATTGGACATGTTTCCGCTGCAATGTTTTCCCGCGAAGCGTTAGCGCGTAAATGTTAGCCGCCGCTTCCACCGTCGGGTTTTGGCGCGTTCTCCGCTCGCGTCGAGGGCAAGGTCCATTTACTTATTTAACCTGTTTGTTGTGGCTGCGATGAAAAACTCATAGTAAACAGTAGGTTACGCGTTACGACAGCAGTTTGTTATCTTTGTAGTAATGAATGAGCCACGATACCATTCGCTACGTGCGTTTGGAGCACTGCGGTAGTGCCCAGTCTACTGATAATACCGCGATTACGAACCAGACTTGAATATTGGGTACACGATAAGGCAATAAATAAAATGCAACATTAAAATAACAACAACCATTTTATTTGTGTCAGACAAAAATATTCCTTTACCCGTTTGTCACTCTATGATTTAAAAACCTTACCAGATAAAATTTTCATAAATTATGTAACAATTCGACATTTCTACATTTTGAACACATGAATCCATTTGCATTTTGTTTCGTGCTACATCATAAATAAAGTATACTACCTATATATTTATCACAACTTATTCAGGCTAAATAACAGTGACGAAGGGTTTTATTGCACGATCACTTTCGTTCCTTCCTAAAAAAAACTCTACATTATCTTAAAGTAGCCGAAGGGTGCTAACGGGACCCTATTACTAAAATTCCGCTGTCTGTCTGTCCGTCAGTCTGTCACAGAATTTTTGAACTGTAATAAGTAGACACTTTAAATTGTCACAAAATGATTAATTAAAATAAATAAAGTTAAAAACTAAATGGAGATCCCCATACAATAACATGTATTTTCGGCGTTTTGAGGAACTCTTCGTTTGTGAGTCCGACTCGCACTTGACCGGTTTATGACAAAATAACATCACGCCTGAAATCCCCGAAGGTTTAGGCAGAGGTGTATCTAATAGTATTGTTTTTAGGGTTCCGTACCTCAAAAGGTAAAAACGGAACCCTTATAGGATCACTTTGTTGTCCGTCTGTCTGTCTGTCTGTCTGTCTGTCTGTCAAGACCTTTTTTCTCAGGAACGCGTGGAGGTATCAAGCTGAAATTCATATCAAATACTCAAGTCTATGGTCTCTTGGAGCTGTGAAAAAATCAAACTTCTAAGTCAACGCGATCAAAAGATACTCCCGTTTATGCCGCAAATTTTCGACACTCGCAAGGGAATCAAAACCTACAGGGTACTTCCCGTGAACTCAGAATCTTGAAATTTGGTACGAAGCAACGTCTTATAACACAGATAAAGGAAAAATTGCGAAAAGCATAAATTTTTAGTTACATCATATAATAAAAATATTTTTAATAATTAAAAAATAAAAAATAAAAAGCGACTCCCCTACTACGATGGTACGGAACCCTTCATGTGCGAGTAGGACTCGCACTTGGCCGGTTTTTTTTTTTCATTATTACTGTTAAACCAACATTAGTTCCTGCACACTTATTGTGACCAGCTGTTCTTGTCAAAACTTGCACCCTTCGCGACTGTAAATAGCACATACGTTTATTTACAAAACATTTTACTATTTATGCTATAAAAAATAATAAATTATAACAGAAAATAGGATTTAACCTACCTATTATACAAAGCAAATTGTTACTACCCACTAGATGCATGGATAACACATAGTTTAACATACTTTACATAAAAGATAACTCAGCATACATAACAGTACTTTGATCACTAAGTTTAAATAGAACAAAAATGTTTATTTAAAAATAAATTAAACTACTTCTTTCAGTATCAACAAAACTCATAAAATTCGTGGCAGTGAAGCTTACTTTTGTCCGTCCTGTCTACTTTTCTTGGAGAATGCTTGGTGGTTGATAAGGTCCTTGAAGAATCCTCCCGGTTTTGCGACAAGTTCGGGGTATGGTCCCTTTTCGACTATAATTCCGTTTTCCATGACCGCTACTTCGTCGGCTGACTGTATAGTACTTAATCTATGGGCTATGGTGAGAACTGTTCTGTCTTTGCTGATGTCCTTCAATGCTTTGTCTACTAAATACTCGGAGTAAGCGTCGAGTGCTGAGGTAGCTTCGTCCAAGATTAGTATTCTCGGGTCCTGTAACAAAGAAAATATCACTCATTTTACTCAAATCCGCGTTCACACACTATCTTGTGATAACTACGTTTTGAATAAACGATCTTTGATTGATTGAGCATCTTATCTTATCTGAAATAATTATAATTTAAAATAGGAATTATTATAGTTGCGTACGGCTTTAATTATTTCTTACAACTAGTTTTAGCCAGTTCGATTTTAATCGTCACTGGCCCTGTGACCACCGATGAACGAAGAGCAGTTGGAGTTTGAAAACGATTAGAGCTATCCAAAAACAACTCACATTAGCGAAACCCCAAACTCTCTGAATATACCTAGTTTATTTTGTTTTTCAGTGCAGGGCAAGCCTTTATAGCTATTTGCAACTAATAATTATTTAAAGCAAGTATTCTAGAATAATGATAACTTTTTGCGAATCTCAGTGGCTCAAACTATCCCGACTAAAGTAAAGGTTTTGACAGTTTTGTCATACAACAAAAGTATGTCAAATCTTTACTAAGTGACGGCTTAGGTTATCATTAAATATCTACAAGTACTGAAGTTAGTACTACAATCTATTAGTTTTTAACACGCTTTTATTATAAGCTTCATCTGTAAGGTATAAATATCATAGAAGTTAAATTTGACCCACTTCCCACTTTTCTATTGTACTGAAATTTGGCATGTACTATGCGAGCCAACTAAGAATAGCGCTGTCAAGACGCCATTTTGTTCAGCAATACTCGCGAACTTCATAACCAAAGCGTACGGTGTGCAGAAAAATCAATGAAGAAACTATACTCTGTTTAATTATTTAATGTTCACTTTTTTGGTATTTCTAATCAATTTTACGCCAAATTAGTTATACATGAGTAGGATATGAAAAAAAGCATGTTAATAAAATAATGAAATGAACAAAGTCAACATTGATATCAAAAAAAAAAAAACAATCTATGAATAAAAAACATAACATTTCTTATTCGCATTTCTTTTTTGCTGACAGTACATATATGTCAGGTAAGTACTGCTATCGTGTGAAGTTGGCAGCGAGCGCGATCCTATTCTTAGTTGGCTCGCATAGTACATGTTTATTTTGGATGGTGGTGGAGGTGTTGGATCGATGAATTTTTACATTTCATTTATAATGGTGTTTTGAACAATCCTACCAATTTTCAGCCGGGTGGGAATTAGTGTAACCTTTATTGTCTAAATTGACCGGACTATTAACCTGTCCCAATATACGTCATTCTTAAAATTTATCCATGAAAAGTGACATGTATCTGTCAGGTAAGTACTGCTATCGTGTGAAGTTGGCAGCGAGCGCGATCCTATTCTTAGTTGGCTCGCATAGTACATGTTTATTTTGGATGGTGGTGGAGGTGTTGGATCGATGATTTATTACATTTCATTTATAATGGTGTTTTGAACAATCCTACCAATTTTCAGCCGGGTGGGAATTAGTGTAACCTTGAATGTCTAAATTGACCGGACTATTAACCTGTCCCAATATACGTCATTCTAAAATTACCCATGAAAAGTGACATGTTAATTACATTAAACGTGTTTTGATAAAGATTTTAATTAATTTTAAGGGAAACAATACGTTTTAATGAGCGGTTTTGTTCACATTACTTAATTAAATATTCATGAATAATAACCTGATTCAAGTTATTTGTTTGTTTCGGTTACAAGTAGTTTTTGTATTTTTTTATTTAACAATAGGACGTTATTCCCACATATATAAAAATAACAGCGATGTTTTTGGGTAGAGGTTACGTAAATTATGATTTTACCTAAACGGATACAGAGAGATCCACACTTCTAGTGGTCAGCGTAAACTGGGCACGGCACGGTAAGTCACTTTATATTTGTCCAATCTAAATTCATACGTAGCTAGTCGTAACAAGATACAGATTCCAAGGTTCAATACCACAATGGAAAATCCCATTTGAGCCTTAGAGTCAATCTATAAAAAATGGCATTTCTATCTTGTTAGCACTAGCTCCGTATGAAATTATGACTTAACTTTGGGTAAAGTTATAATGCCATGCCATGCCTTCGCCAGTGACTGCTGGTGTTTTCCGCAAAGTAACGCCTGATTCCATTGCTTATCAGAGTTTCTTTATTAGATCTCTAAACGGTATAGACACTATGTCCCAGTGACACAGTGTTGACAACACAATGTCTATATCTTGGCTTTTATTCAGTCAAAGACGTACTTCCTGTCCTCTCCACATCTAGCCAGGTATTCTGCTTTAAAGTGTCGCTTTACGGAAACGGACATAAGGTTAGCAACAAGTCATCATCAACTGCCTTTTCCCAACTATGATGGGGTCAAAATCAAAATCAAAATCAAAAGTCATTTATTCAAATTAGGCTGATAATCAGCAATTTTCGAACGTCAAAATTTACTTTACTCTACTTTTTTTTTTTTTTTTACTCTACTTATTTACAAGAGACAGTCCCCCAAAACGCCCACCCTTCGGCACTTCCTAGTGTTTAGCTGGAAAGAAGAAGTGACGGAACAAACTCCCCAGCAACACATTCTGTCTGTTATGTTGGTTAGAAGAACCAGACTCGATACAATAGTAAGGTGTAAGTATGCAGCTAAATGCCAGTATTTCACATGGTGACTGCTCATCTGACCTCCACAAACCAATTAATATTGGGTTACATACATTATACCTCTTGGTAAGACTGGTTGCCAGAGTTTCGGGCCACTGACAACCTGTGACGAATGTCAACGATCTTCAAACGACATCCGGAACCAACAACTTAACGTGCTTTCCGATGCACGGAGGAAACTCGGTATATAATGGGTGGTTACCCATCCACGACCCAACATGACGATTGACCCGAGTGGCTGGTATTATTTAGCCCATGTATACGTACCTTAACGATGGCCCTCGCTATGGCAACCCTCTGCTTCTGCCCACCGCTGAGCTGCCCTCCCCGGGCGCCGACCTGTCGCTCCCAGCCCTCACTAGTGGCCACCACTAACTCATGTAAGTGCGCTGTTTTAGCTGCCGCAATCCAAGGGCTGTCCTGTGAACAAAAATAGCAATTGGGTGAGTTTTTTATGTTTTCAGGTATCTAACAATTAAGTACGTTGTCAAAGAGTAACGTTAAAGTGTTTCATTAATGCAGTTTCTTGCAAGAGCATCATAATATATCAATCACCGCGATGTAAAATGCGGCGGGTTCTTGTTCCCTCTCAAAACATCAAATATCTGCCAAAGAACCAAACATTGGAAAACATTCATCAACCCGCACTGGGCCAGCGTGGTGGTCTACAGCCCCATGGAGAGGAGGCCTGTTTCCCAGCAGTGGGAACATTACAGCCTGATTATGCTTTTGCATTATTAGACTCCTGACGGTTTCCAGTCTAACCAAATGCAGCTGAATACCAGTATTTTACACAAAGCGACTACCTATCTGACCCCCACAACCGAGTTAGTACTGGGTAATACGATATCCCTTGGTAAGACTGGTTGTCAGACTCACTGTACAACAATGCAACTGTAACGAACGACTGTCAAAGCTCTATTGACAGCCGGACCCAACAGCATACTGCATAACGTGCTTTTCAAGACACGGAGGAAACTCGGTTTATAGTGGGTGGTGGGGGGTGGGGGTAATCAATGTCACGCTATCTTTGTTCCTAACCGTGACTGTCACATTTTTATAGGCTTTATACTCACGATGCTGTTATCTAACCATGTACTAGTTATCACTATTATTACGTGTCTATTGACTATTTACAATCTGAAGTGATTAAGTTTCGATAGTACTATTGCGCAATTTCTGTTTATTTATAAACCACTGCAGTATTACATACAATTATGTATAGGTATTGTTTGAATGTAAATATGTAAATAATAGCCATAATAGATTAGATAACATTCTCAAACTAATTCACTGAATTATTGAATAAATGCGTTTGAGAATGAAACTTAGGAAGGATTTCAGAAATGTTATCCCCTAATGTTAATAGAAGAGGATAGTTTGCATGGAAATTTTTATATGGAAAAAACCTATTGGGAGTCAGTTTAAAAAACATTCATAGATATGTCCGTAGACTGGACACAGTCCAATTACTTCGTAGTATCCAAGAGTGTTTCCAATCGGTATGCAATTATCAGAATTAGAAATGTAAAATTGACAGTCTATATTTTAGATCTGTGGTGTTCACATCAGATTGTAATTTTCCATTATGAGCTGCATCTGATCCGAATTCAGAAACGGACGGTCGAAATTGTCCGATGTATTAAGTGTTACATAATAAATCGTGACGTTTTGTTTGGCTTGTTTTATTCTCTGATTCAGTTCGATGCATGGTGATAATTATTTCTTTATATTAAAGCTGATCAACTTATTTTTAGGGTTTGGTTTCCATGTCAACTGGAGGGTCATCTGTTTAATAAAAGTTGCTTATTTAACAAATCTTACAGTTCACAAATAAGTTTAATAATAATCTTATGTAAACACCAATCACGCGCGCGCGTGCAATCTGTGTAGGTCGAGGTTTATTGTGACAACAATTAATTAGTATTTGTCCTGACTTTTTCGACTTTTGCTTAAAAGTTTCAGAACAATGAAGAAGCATTGGATGCAATAGCGAGCGTAGCGAGCTCGATAAATTTTAGCACTACGCCTTGAAAATGTTTTATTTTCTTTTTGAACAATTAAGGTATAAGCGGCAGACTAAAAGAGTGCTTGTAATAAGCAAAATATTGATTCGATCGGGTTTGAATTTCTGAATTCTATTCTGAAAAGCACGGTAGGCCGCGGGTCTGGCGTTGATCAACCTTAATCAATTTCGTAATGCCTATAAATGTATGGGTATATTATTAATTTAGATACATTTTAAAATTATAGAATACTGTACGTAAATACTTACTTTATTTTTCTGTTCTAATAATTCTTCATCCTCAAGATCATCGTCTAAACCACCATAGAGTATATTCTCCTTTATGGTCCCACTAAATAATACTGGTTCCTGAAATAAAAATATACAGCAATTATTGTTTTGTAAGAGAATACACTTGTGACCAAACAGTGGATAACCTTTATGTCAAAAGATAAACGTGTTGGGTTTTAAGTAAATTATTCACGTGACTATCAGGCATTTAACTTATTAATTAGGTTAAAATGTAGTTTGACTGCCACAGTATAAAAATTTACGTTAGGCAGATTCTTGAAGTCTACAAAGTCTTTAAGAAGGCCTTGTCCTCGACACCATCATCACCAGCTTCTAGAAGCTCACGATTAGTCAAACGTTACTCCAATGACACGTCAGATAGATTTTCAAAAAAATAATGGACACGTATTTTTTCTGATTTTAATTAAACAAAAGATGAAGAGGATACAGTGCTTCGAAAAGTCACGTGAAGTCGTATGACGTGGCCGCGGGTTGTACACTAGTTATCGCGGCCTCGACATAGAGGGCGAAGTAGGAACATGGGTGGTCAGTAGAAGTCTGACACTCCCATTCGCTCTGCCTAAGAGCGGGAGGGGTTATTCGATGATATTCCACCCGCCAAAAAAAAAAGTCGTATGACGTCACAAGGTTAGTACTTTTTACCCACAAAGTGACGTCAAAAGTTTATTTTCATCAATTTTTATTAATTTGATAAAACAAAAAACACATCCAATATTTTTCGATAATCTAACAGACGGACTTATTAGATTTTTTTGGTGAATATCCTATTCTTGCACAGTTTATCTTTCGAGTTGAATAGTCGAGAAAGAGCAGTACGATACGTACGTGCGTATTCTCATCATCACCTGCCCGGTTTTTTTCTCAACTGTATTGAGGTCGGCTTACAGAGTAAACCGGATACAGCTGAGTACCAGTATTTTACATGGAGCGACTGCCTATCTGACCTCCACTAACCAGTTAGCATTGGGTAAGACTGGTTGTCAGACATTCAAGTCACTTTCTATTTCCTAACTAAAGAAGAGTTCCTTCGATGAAATGTTGGCTTTACGTGGTATCCTAAGCACGGAAGAAACTCGGTATGTAATGGGTAGTCACCCATCCACAGATCAATCTAAGCAAGTGCGGCTTAAGCAGAAGATTGATCCGAGCACCAATTATTATCTAGCCCTGACCTCCTCGAAAATTACTAAATATCCAAATTAAGACAACATTTCAAAACATACCTGACTAACAAAACCAATGTGACTCCTTAGCCATTTAGGATCTAGGTCTTTTATATCAACGCCGTCCAGTAGAATCCTGCCCTTATCAGGGTCATATAACCTCATTATCAAGGCTGCTACGGTACTCTTTCCACAACCAGACCTTCCTACCAGGGCAACCGACTTCCCAGGATGCAGGTGCAGGTTCAGACCCTTTATTAAAGGTGCATCTATATAGTTATAGAATACGTTTTCTATTATAAGTTCGCCTTTTGGCTTCGTTGCTGGTTTCAGGCCCCCTGAAATTGATGGAAATGTTTTTTTTTTTGTGAAATGTGTTTAATTTTTTTTTTCTTGGAGATAAAGAGAAATCTTACCAAGTTAAACTAGAAAATACACAGTTTAGGAGAAGTAAAAATTTAATATTATTTGCGATATCGAATTGAACGTGATCAAATAAAAATGCATTGAAATAAAGTATAGTTTGAAATAATCACAATCATTGACAATATTTCTTAAGAGTTAATCTTAAGTTTTTGCATCCCAACGTGAAATCTAGTTGTCGTTTCATATCACACAGCACTTCTATTTTATTAGTAAGTCGGGTAAACCAAATGTACCTCAACGCAAGCCTTGCCATCAACCGGGCACAGATCTAGTCTCCGTGGTGGGTACTGTGAAATCCAGATGGAAAAGCCCAATAACACTTTGCCGAGCCGGGAATCGAACCCAGGACCTCACACTCGACGCCCACTACACCAACAAGACAGTCAGGCTGTTAGGCCTACTCTATTAATAAATCAAACGTTTATTACCTGAAACAGGGATAGCAGGAACCCTATCAATAATATCCCACAATCTCGTAGCAGCGCCGACTCCCTTGTTCAGCTCTGTATAAAAGGTGCTCAAGCCTCCAATACTGATGCCCACATACGCCGCATACAGCAGGAAAGAGGTCAGATTGCCCACTGACAGCTGTTCCATAGCGACCATCCCGCCTCCGTAGTACAACACCAGGATTATAATCGTGTTCCCTGCGAGGCCCGTCTGTGATTATAAGTTGATAATGTATCAATAAGGAGAGAGGTTACTAGATAATGTCTCGGTTTTCTATCCAATAGAAACCTGATTAACAATAGACAGCATAAGCCGCTGGATCCGAATGCGTAAAATTTTGCATTAACAGGTTCACTGTCCAGGCTCCAGAGTGGGAATGGTCCATAAGTCCAGTTATGTTTTTTTTTTTTTGTATATGTCCTGCTAAGTCCGCAATAAATATGAGACTTTCTCCTTACGTCCACAGTATCAGATGGCTTAGAAATTGTACGGGCGAACATACCACATACGGTCTGTGGACTGATATGGAAGTCTCTCTACAGACCGTATGTGGTCTGTGGACAGTGAACCTGTTAAGAAGATTGCCTTATTGGGAGGATTTTTTTAAATCTGCTTAAAGGGGTTTTTTTATGGAATAGCGAACAAATCGTACTGGGCGCACGGCTTTGAATGTTTTTGTAATGCTTTAAGTTTAATTCCGCATAGACTGAAAATTTAAACATCTTTAGAAACATATTTCATCATTTTAAACGATTCAGTCCCAAACTTCGAAGTTAAACCGAGTGGAAAAAATCGAGAAAACCAGAATGGCAAAGGCATAATTAATGCAGTTCAGAAATAGAAAGGTCAAAAAGGTAACTTCAAGAATTCAAAAGGTCAAGAAAGCAAAAGTAGAGACGTAATTATCATCGCAGTTCGTAACTGTAGAAGTTACGTACTTGAACCAGTACTTATAACTGCTGACATTGTAACCTGTAGTTATAAGCAAAGTGGGTAAGCATGCCTAGGTACATAAATTATGTTTATTACGTAAATGTTTTTAGAAACAACACAGAACCTTAACATTTAGAACCATTAAAATAACTTACAAAACCATAGAAGCTGCCGACCGCTAGTGACTCCTTGTACGCAAGTGTCAATAAGTTCTCTATTCGTTGTCCGTAAGTCTCACATTCTGCCTCCTCTTTACTAAATGCTTTCACAGTCTTTATATTTGATATCTTTTCTTCGGCCAACTGTAAACGTTATAATGTAAAATTAAATACCGATGTATGAGTGGCGTGCCTAGCTAGGGGTCAACAGCTCTGCAAGCCCATAAGGTTAAAAGGGCAAACCAAGCTTTTGGGGTTCCAGGGCAAGCCCCACACTATTCCCAAACCATTCCAACTCCTGAAAGCCACAATCAACACCAGAAAAATCGCCGAGACAATAAGCTCGACGAAGCCCCAGAGAAATAATTTAATTGTCTTGAATCCCGCAGCGAAATGAATCAGAAAAGAATAGGAAAAACATAATTTCCACTTCCTTTCATATCACCAAGAGAGTATTTAAGTATAGTGTATCGCCTCTTGTAGGTATGTATGTGAATAGTAGATTTCGTCAATTGTGCTTAATCCCCATGTCAGAAGGGCCCACCATATTCTCAATGCCCTATTGCTTCTAAAATATTACACAATCATGGAAAACCCAGAACCTTTTTCCTAACACGTTTTGTTTGGCCTAGGAGTCGAAGCAAGGACGCTCAACAGACGCGTTTCTGTCCTTAGACAAACGGGCCATAGGCACATATGTAAATAAACGACTATGAATACGGCAAATAGGTACCTATAATGTTAATGAATATCATACAAATAATAGCGTGTTTTTATTCATAAAACACACGCACAAGTTTATTAAGTCAGTATAATACTCGTGAATGTGTGCTATCTACAATATTGTTGCTATTTTACTGCATGATGTTCAAGATAAGGATAAAAGCTAGTAATTAATAAAATGTTATCATCTTAATATGAAAACGATATTGACGGAAAAATTTGGAACCCGTTTTTTATGAAAATTGCTACTTGGCTTACGCCGCTTTGGGCGTACCAATCCGGACTAGATAACGGCCCATTCCATCTCCAAGACTGGAGGCCTAAGTCGATAAGGCTGGTTTTATTTCTGTTTTTAGGATGTATGCCTTCAGCACATTTAAGGCGGTGCTGTTTGATATATAAACTAAATCCGAGGTATGCTAGCTGGTTGGTAGACGCAGCATGGACCCATTGTCCAATATAATTTGTACAAAATTACCTAAGAAGAGGGGACAAAAAAAGTACAGCCAATTCAATGAAATAATCATACCTCACTAGATTCGGCCAGTGCATCCTGTAGTTGTCTCGTAATGCCGCGCACAAATCTTCCGTATATGACCGCCAACATTGACACAGGCGGCACCACGCATAGCCCAATCAGTGCCAGCGATGGAGACATGTAGAACTAAAACAAAATATTGACATCATTGGCATATCTTTGATTGTTTTTTTCGGCTCGATAGTAAGAATTTAAGTTAGACATAATAAAATGGCTTAGTTATAACTGATTTTAAATGACGTGCTAGACAAAGGCAGCGCGACAAGAGAAAGTACCCCAACAAAAAATTTCTAAAGCAAGCTACTTCAACTTTTTAACGATTTTATTTCTTTTTTCACACATCATTCTTTGAAATAACAGAACATTTTCATAAATTTTTAACAGTAGTCAAATAGCCAATTGGATTGAGTATCGATGGTGGAATGATCAATGATCGATGAACAATCAGCAATGATCGTTTATCGACTTAGAATCATCGACGTCAAATACAAACACTGGATGCATGCACCACGGTATAAAGGTAATAAAATAGATAATAATAAGTGCGAACTTTAGTATCACGCTACTTTGATTGATCAACCTCGATTTAGTTGCACCTTAATACATATAAAAACTCATTTCATTGCATACATAACATTTAGGATAAGCCGGCCTGCACTAATTGGCTTTATTTATCGTGATTGATATTGAAAATAGAATTAGGTAAGTTGAGATTAGAACTTTACTTATTATTATAGTATGTTAATTAGCTTATTAGAGTTCCATAAAGAAACAAGTTAGTCATACTATTAAAACACACATATTTTCAGATATAAACACACATATACCAGAATCACAATGTAGAAAAAGTATTGAAGTGAATTTATCAATCAAATTATCATGGTGACTTGTAAGAGAAATCTGACTTATCGCCGGACAATTCGAAAACATTAGACAAACATCATATGCAAGTACATACTACAATACATAAGCATTATCTACTGCCATACATTTGGGTCACTGTGAAAGTGAGAGAGATGATGCAATCTGTCCTCAATTTTACTACTGATATAAAATGATAGTGGGACCAATGATTTATAATAGTAGAATCTTCAATTCATTGACCACTTTAAATGGTTTAGACAACAGTAAATATAGACTAGACATACAGCTGAACTTGAAGGTCTACCATACAAGGAGTTCATAAGCCAACAAGGGGGTCATTTTGTAACACACTTTCATACTTTTTAATTTTGCTAGTTCAATGAATGTTTCATTGCATTATTTAAGTGCAACTCACTGGACCCTGGTGCGGGTCAGGTTCAGATTATAGCAAATGTAATTTTGTGTATTTATATGGACAACCACAAATGACCAGCTTGCAAGAGAAAACCGACCTGCACCCGTTCTTCACAGTGTAACACAAACAAGGAGCACCCTGTTTGTGTTATGTCTTATGTTGCAGAGCAGACGAAATTTTTGAACTTAAAGGGTATCATATTTTTCAAAATCTTTAGAAACAGTGATTGAAAGCGTGTTCAACAGTAAGGATTGTATCTTACTATGAATAAAACTGTTTACAAAAATATCTTACCATCATTCCAGTTCCAGCTCCTACCATAAACAGTGAACGTAACCCATCACTGACATTCTGACTGAGGTTACGTCCAACAAGCTGAGTGTCTGCCGATAACCGGTTGACTAGCTCTCCTGTGGATGTTTTACCGAACCAAGCAGGTTCTTGTCGCATTATTGCAGCATATACTTGTTTGCGAAGTGACTGTGTCATTCTTTGGCCTGAAATAAACATTATAAATCATGTTTTTTATCTTTCATACAAAGTTAAGTCTTAATATTATCTTACAAAATTTTAGTAAGCTTGTTATTTTATTGGATTTGTTTATTTTAGGTGGATTTGTTATTTTGTAGATACTTTTTTTTTAATATCAATATATAATGATATTCTGTGCAGACTTCAAATAAATTGGAATAAAGGCAAGAGAATGATGAAGACTATGATTTTCAAACTGACAAAAATTATTGCAACTTTTGAGTAAAATCTTAAAAAACCTTCATTGAGACTTAAGAAATCACATTTTTCTTTAGTAAGTTTAGGATAGTAGTTACCTGATATAGACATTAAATACACCCTGCCAAAGTTACAGAGACCTCCAACAAGGAATACTCCACATAACATCAGACAAACAGTGTCCAGCTTCTCTCGGGCAGAGCTCAGGTCACTTGTACTGCTATAAATTATATCTAGAACCTGACCCAATGAAAATGGTATGGCCATAGAGACACTAGAAGATACAACTAGGAAGCCAATAGCACCTGCAAAGAAAAAACTCATTATTTCCCAAAATTTGGACATATACCTCAACAGACGATGTTTACCACTTACCAGCAAGAGTCCATTTCTCTGGTTCAGCTAAAGTAAATAATCGTTTCAGTTCTGATGTCTTTAATTTGACATTGATCTTTTTCGTAGTTTCTATTGGATTTTTTTCTTTTACAGTTTCTAAATCATCCGTCTTTTTCTGAGCATCCACTTGCGTTGTGTAGCACCGGAATTTATAATTAAATAAACCATATTTGTTCGGAAAGGTCCTTTCATAAACATTTCGTTTAACTGGCACTCTATATCGAGAGTATAACCTGGATCCACAATGCTGACATAAAGAAACTTTGGTCGGGATACTAAACAATAACTGTAAATTTTTTCGAGATATTTTTAGTTCAAAACTACTGTAAATTAGTCGTTGTAACATCTTAATATTTTTATTGGACTTTCTAACAAAAAATCATGCAAAAAACACCTCATCCTCCCGTAAACATGATAACTGTCAAATTTGACATTTTAAGTCGTGGAAAAAAAATTAAGATGTTTATCTCTATGGCACACTCTATGGGAAAAATTAGCGTAAATAAAGTGCTGCCACTTTATTTCATGTGCTATCGTGGTAAATATCCGTAATCTAAGAAGGGTAAAAGTTCTGTGGGTAATAGTAACTTTATTTAATTATTATTTAACTTATACTGGCCTTACTACTAACAAACAAAATATGCTATGCACAGCGCTTTCATTAATTCCATTACCTAAACTGAGGTATAACGTTGTACCCAGTAACTTACAATACCTACTTTACTTGTGTCGAGAAAAAAAAATATCCGTGTCCATGTGTCCTTCGATTGTATCCTCGGATACATGTAACTTTCAATGACTTTCATACAATCACATATAGAAGTAGGCGTGGATCGCTCTCGGCATGCCGCAGGATGTCCCGGTAGCTGATGAAACGCCATGGTATCTAGACCGTTGTTGCAAAATCTCTTGCACTGACTCTCGGGTGTGCGCTTCTCATAAGACACCTCCTCCTTTCTATCCATTGTTTCTTTGGTCTTCCTAAACTTACTGCCGTACTCAGAGAGCTGTATTGATTATGCCATCACATATTATTGGTTTTGACAGTTTTGTCATACCTACAAAAGTATGTCAAATCATTACTAAGTGACGGCATAAGTAATCATTATATCTCCGAGTACTGCAGTTAGCCTACAACATTCACGCTCAAATCTTTCTTCACGAAGTCGACGATTCTCCGCAACACGTGCCCAAGCCGATTTTTTTTTTAGATGCAGCCACTATGCTAGGCCAAAAAATGTTAGTGGTAAGAAGGATGATAGTACGAAAATAAAACGAGATCCTTTATTTATTCGTGTATTATATATTTTATATCCAGTATTGTACATAGAATTTATTTCTTCAAAATCAAAAAAATATTTAAGAAATACCTACTTACACAAAAACAAATAACCAAAAACTTGAATAAATGATGTCATACCTTTTATGATATCTCTAGGGTAGTTTTAAAACCAAACAATAAATTCTTATATCTTAATTTTTCAAATAAATAGATAATAAATTATTCCTTGATGCATGTAAGTCAGGTACATGAAAACAACGAAAATAATTCAGAACCCCTTCTATCGGTAATGGTTCATGTTGAACAGACTTGAATATCCCTCCGAACACCTATTATTACCAAACCATGTCCAACGAAATACATTACAAACATAAAATAAACACGAAAAAACAAACATAATATTCTCCGATACATGGGTGATTAAAGAACAGTGCAACCCCGATTGGAAGCCATGTAAGTAACAGTCGCACAATATTGTTTTCTGCAACATTAAATGTTACTGACAACAATGTGGCGAAACTTTACTTTCATTGTTTTATTCAATTTTAGGGTGTCTGCTTCTGGTTTTTGGATACTAAAACATTGCACTAAACAATATTTTTACTATTTAGGCTACGCTCAAGAACGAAACAACAATGCAACATTTAACTTTGTTTCTTGCGAACTTGTGCAACGACGTTGCTCCACAATGTTGCACAACTTAGTAATGTTGTGCAAGTAAAGAGCTCATTTATTCTTTTAAAGTAAAAGAGAAAGTAAAAGAAGTGACAGACACAATTATATTACTAGGAATAGGGACCAGTTAGTGCAGCCAGGCTTCAGACTCGCTATGGTAGACTCATCTTTCATGGGGTACTGTTTGAGATGCTATAACAAAATTCCACAAAGCATTCTTGAACTGAATGAGACGAAATTTAAAACATGCAAACGCACACTATGCAAGCAAGCATATTACAAGTTAGACGATTATATCGCTGATAAAAATGCTTGGCTCAATGCCGGTCCTGCTCCACAAGGACAGGACGCTTAAATGAATAGCATTTAATAGGAAGAAGAAAGAAGAAGAAGAAGAAGATTGTACAACTATCTTTGCAATGTATAAATTCAATCTCTTTAGTATTATATAGTCGCATAGCACATATTGTGTGAGTACTATGTACTAGAAAGCTGTCATTCTCTGGAAACCTACATTTATTTTTCTATTTTTTATTTGACTTGGATATGCCCTGGCGATTGAGAGTGTGTCATGCTCACTTAAATGTCTCGCTGATGGTGGCGGGTGTGTCGGGTCATTTCGTTCCCTTTAAAATGGTTGAGTGGAATGGTGGCTGATCCATGCGTCATGCTCGTGAACGGGTGCTGTCAGTTGTGACTGGTCACCTCTTAGTTGCCACGGCTTGTTTGAATTATTATATTATTTTTAAATCGTCGTTTTGGCTTTACTGTCGACACTTATCGTGCACAACTTGCTACATCGTTCTCACATGATAATATACCAATCTCGATATGAATGAAGTAACCAAAGTTTTGTAACAATATTATGATTTAAAAGAGTATCCATGAAGTTTCTTGCCATTCTTCTCATGAGACCAACGCTTTGGAATCGGCAACTACAGTACACTGACAGTTATTATGCTTTGTGAGTGGGACTGTAGCTTAGTTTATTAGCTTATTAAAATTTAGTATTTGTTCGACTATTCAAAAGAGCCTGTAACTGGCCAACTTGAAATAAATGATTTGATTTGATTTTATAGCCTTATTTAGACACAGTTCACTTACAGACTTCATGTGGAGATGGAAACTGTTCGGTAGTATCAGTATCCAGCGAACTTAAGCTACAAAGTTTTTAATCTATATTAGTTTAGTTCGTGATTTATACTTAACAGTAACTAATTACATATTCTGTGCGCATTTTATGTTTGTTACATTAAGAAAATTGCAAAAAATAAATTTAAAAAAAATCGTTTAAATAAGCGACAACACAAATATTATGGAATATGAGTAAAATAATGGTGTTTTTACGCAATAAAATGCTCGAAAATTATGTTTTTGCCATGATGGTGTTACTAGTACATTATAGTGTATGTTTTCCTTTGCTCTTGCAAACTGCTTTCAGACATACAAGACATACAAGATTCAGTATTCAGCGCCACCAAAGGTTCGGCGTCTGGTTCGGTTAAGTTTACGACCAGTTTCAATCGACCCTAACACTAGCACGCATCAGTAGAACTAATAAATAACAAAGTCTTCTATTTCAATAAAATTAACTGGGATCACAAGTAATAGACATTAAACAGTTTTATCAGTTAAGTACGGTTATATTAACCTAAACCATAAATATTCATTCTTCTAATGGCACAGAAAATAAATATAAGATCTAGCTGTAAATCGGAAAAAAATACTTGGTCTGCAACAAAGACATGCATATAATTAAATATCGGTTTTACCCACTATACCTACTAATGTGTAAATATCAAAGTCGTATCTAATAAAATAAATAAATATCCTTCATACCACTTACATTCAAACGAAATGCAAAAAACATAACCCACCTTGTGGCGTAGTCAGGTATAAAGTGTACCATGCACAACATAAATTACAGCGACAAATTGAATTCTACTTACAAGATATTCGTGATATAATTATAAACATACTATAGACGATAACGACACGTATTGTAATAAGAATACAACAAACTAAATAGTGCCTTTTAAACTAATGGAACTAAAAGCAATATCACTTTTTGTCTAAACAAAGCTTAGTAATATATCGATAAATTAGCTAAACAAGCTCAAATTATTATTGCACTGAAATAGGCGAACAGATATTGCGAGATATTTCGCCTCTACATGGCAAGTCTCAAAAAATAAATAATGACATGAACATAAAACCATCCAGAGGCTCACTAAGATCTTTATTCGTTTCTCACTTACCACTAAACGCAGTAACCCAACCTTATTCCAATAATAATAAACATCATTGTAATTATGTCCGATGTTTACACAGGCAGCAACCCAACAACAACCTTATCGAAACAAGAATAAAGTTCACTAATAACTTTGAAAGCACTGTTCTTTAGTGTGCATCCAAACCCGTATTTATTTTTTGGTATTCCCAAGCAAAACTCGCAATATCTGTTCGCGCCTGTGTAAGCTATATTCCTTGCATAAATCATGTTTTCAGGAACTAAAATACTGACAGTACAATATCGGGTGTTAAAGTATCAAATAATTTAATGTATTGTTCTTATATTACTTTCCATAAAATTTCTTTGTCATGGCTCTACTATAAGGTTAAATGATGTTTACTGTGTGTAATACACTTTATAGTAAAGTGTTTTGGATCGCCATATACTGTAGGTATTGTCGAATTTTAGTAAGTATACTCCTTCGCCAGGGTAAGTGTGAGACCCGACGTATACCTGAAAATATATATCATTAAATTACTAAATTAAGTTTTATTAAATAATCTTACGTGGGACTGCCTCATTGGCCCAGTGGTCGCAAAACGCGACAGCTGACCATGAGGTCCTGGATACGATTCCCGGATTTTTTGGGTTTTTCCATCAGGTATTTCTTAGTAACAGCCACGGATTCTGGATTTGCACCCGGTTGATGGCAATAGGCTTGCCCCTGTTACATAGAACTTACTAATAACTGGGGAAATGTGGACGAACTATTATACTCTATTAACATCACGCCTGCCAATCAATCAAAAAGGTATACTTTGATTGATTGGCAGGCGTGATGTTATGTTATAGGCTTGCGTTGGGTCCAGGGGCGTAGCTACCGCCGTATCTGCCGTATCAATTATACGCCACGGGGGCCCCCGACGTGTGCGTAAACAAAAATTATTAAAAACTTTTTTTATTTCAGACATGAATAAGGTAAAAAAAATATATAATAAGGCAAACCACGTTTGTCTAGAAGAAACCGATTTACTCGAACTTTGAATAGATCCCAATATGGCAATAGGCTCGCCCCAATTAGATAGGACTTGGCCCATAACTGGCGAACTGTGGGTGTACTGTCAACTACGGCTACAAACCCTTCGCGAATTACAGGATGTGACGTTAGGTTATTATTCGAATTATGTCATTCTATGTCTGTATACAAACCTCGTTATGACAGTCTCGACGGTAAAGGGGCACCACCAGGCTCAGCATGGGTCGTGTGGAAGCAACGACTTTCTCTTTGCGTCTCTCTGAACCTTGTTCTAGGTCGTTGGGAGTATCGTGAATCGTGTATTCGGGGAACTGACCTGGAATAGGGTAGTTAACAAAACAAAATCTAATTAGTCCGTCAGATAGATTTTAAAAAAATATTGGACACATGTTTTTTTTTCTTTTTTCACGTAAACAAACAATGAAGACGGTACAGTGCTATGAAAACTCGTGTGACGTCATATTCTAAGACATTAGTATGGCATTTTTTACCGGTCAGTGACGTCACAAACCCCAACTCAAATCTTTGACGCGTTTTATCTTCGTCAATTTTTATTGATATTATAAAACAAAAAACACGTATCCAATATTTTTCGATAATATAACAGAAGACGGACTAATTAAAATCTCATTTTTTTAGTCAGTAAACATCCCTATTGGAGCACATGATTTGATAAGTCACTGAATGTATATTTTTGTAGAATAATGGTTGGGAGATGAAGTTTCTCGCGTCCATCCGTAGGATTTTTCTCGGCCTAAGAGAAGGTTCTCCTAGGCCCACCCTACACGTATCCCTCGGGTGGTGGAAACCTCCATACCACAGTGTCAACGATGCCAACAATTTGGGCACTCGAGAAACTACTGCTTGATGCCTTATCGCTGTGTGAAATGCACTCAAGTACACAAAACATCTGAGTACCCAAAACAATGAAAGAAACACTCCGGCAAAGTAAGTAAGGCTCACAGCCTGCGAATTACAAAGGCTGCACTGTATACAGGGAAATCGTATACAGAAAAACATATCAGAAATCCCAAACCTCACTCGCAAATCTTGCAATCGAACAAAATAGGCCACATGTCGAGAATACAAATCTAAAACATTATGGTTTCCACAAATATAGTCTGCTGGAAGTACTAAAAACAAACCCAATTTAGAAATACTACTCCCGAATCCCCCGAAGATCTTCAACGCAGGCTGAAAGAACTATATGATGCTTCCTTACGCGTGGGTCTGAGAATGAACATGTCCAAGACAAAGGTGATGTCACAGACTCCGGATGATTCTGTTTCAGCTGTTATGGTTGGAAGAGAACGTCTGGAGAGGGTTGACAACTACGTTTATCTTGGACATGTTCTATCTTTTGACAAGGAGCATTCAAACAAAGAACTCTCCAGGAGGATACAACTAGGGTGGGCGGCGTTTGGAAAGCTCGAACATGTTCTCCGGTGTAAGAGGATACCCCAGTGTCTAAAAACCCGCCTTTTCAACCAATGTGTCCTGCCAACGATGACCTACGGTGCCGAGACATGGACGCTCACAAAGGAGACTGTGCATCGAATACGAGTTGCACAAAGGGCCATGGAGCGAGCTATGCTGGGCATAACCCTACTAGACAGAGTGCGCAACACCGAGATCCGTAGTCGGACGAAAGTGTTCGACGTCGGGGACAGGGCAATACGCCTAAAGTGGAGATGGGCAGGACATTTGGCTAGATGTGGAGATGGCCGATGGAGTAAAATTTTGACCGAATGGTGGCCAAGGTTGGGCATGAGAAACCAGGGCCGTCCTAAAGCACGTTGGGTGGATGACATCGTCAGGAGCTCGGGATACGGATGGATGAGAAACGCACAGAACAGAGAGGAGTGGCGGAGTAAAGGGGAGGCCTATACCCAACAGTGGGTGATTACGGGCTGAAATGATGACTCCCGACTGTAAAGCTCTACAATGATGAATTTACTCACAAGAATTTATTTTACACTTGTTTGATAAATAGCCAGTATCAGAGTAGGGACCTGGAACATATATGGACTGGTCAAAAAAAAAACAAGATGTTGTCAGGTGTATGTAAAATCTCTCCGGTGCCCATATGAACAACATCTCTTCAATCTTGTCCTGAGGATAAGATTGCAATCAAGAGAAGGCCCATTTAATATATATTTTTTTAATTAATAGTCTGAAGACTGATGCAAGATCTTATGTTCTTGTACTAATGAGTAAATAATAAATTAGACTGCAGTAAACTAGTCGAACGTATCGGACTACAAGGACCTTACAATATGCCTACATTTCCTATGACCAACTTGTTCAATACTCAAGAATCAAACACAATTATTGGAGAAAAACTTAACACTTAAGAGATTCAATAGAGACTAGATGATTTCTTTTTATTAATTCCTCCCCTTCCTGATCACATTGACCATGATTGGACAAAAATATTTAAAACCTAATTGTAGATTTCCAAAAATCGCAACACAATGTTATGTTAGTATATGCTTACCATCTGTTACAGTGTATTCGTCCTCATCCTCATCGGCTTCGTCTTCCTCCTCGCTTTCTGCCACGTGGACCGTGACCTCGGTGGTCGGAGACTTGCTCCACTCGAAGTATAAGCCGAAACCTGGAACAAAACATAATATACAATATGAATTTATAAGAGCACAACAAACTATGGGCCACTTGATATCTTGTCCTGCCTGTTTTGCACATCACACACAGGGGATTGACGCCAAATTTTGAGTAGACTCAATTTGAATCGACACGGTAAGAAGAATCTTCTTACGCTGTCTCAGCCATAAAACTCTGGAACGCGCTACCCCTTGGCATTAAACAATCGGAAAGCAAAATGGCCTTCAAAAGAACTGTGTGGAAGCACTTTTTAAAATCAGACTGAGTTACCCATAAATACTCATAATGTGTGGTTGTCATGATAATTGTTGTTTGGTTTCTGGTTTTAAGAGCTATTTCTATGTATTGTAATATATATTAGTTTATTTAATGCAATATTTATTTAACAGTGTATTAGTATGTACCATTTATGTAGGTATATTAATTTATGTTTAGAAAATAGTATTCTCCTAATTTATTTATTTTTGTACTCTACCACAACGCTGTCCTATTTGACCGGTTGACTGGTAGAGAATGCCTTGTGGCATTAAGTCCGCCTATGTACTATGTTTGTGCATGAAGTTTAAATAAATAAGAATGAATTCAACGTTTCTGCAAGTACAGTAGGCCGCTCATAAGTAGTAAAAATACTAGAAAGATCTATTGGAATTCATACTTTGATGTTTTAGTAAAGAGCGAGAATATTCTTCACGCCATAGATGGACTATTTCCATCTCTGTGGAGAACGGACGATTATGTCGGGCTCTTACTTAAACCGCCACTGTTCCTTCCTATCATGAGTCGAGGGTCAAGAAGATACTCGTATATTTACGAGCACCTTCGCTTACCTCAACCTCTACCTACCTATGGACCTCTGCACGCTACTTCTTTTTAATGATGGGCAATCATCAAATGACTCCTCCAGCTCTGAGCAGAAGAGAGAAGAGAGAAAAGGGAGTGTCAGACTTTTACTTATTAAAACCCATCCGTATTCCTCCATTACTTTGCGACCCAGGCCTGTGGTGACTCTATCAGCAACTCTGGTGAGCAATGGCCCTACCGGGTCTAGTATGTACTCACCTATATCATAGTTATCAGTAGCGAACTCCCAACAGATGCACCTAGCCTTGGGGTGGGTAGGTACTCTCACGGTGATGGTCTCTCCGTGGTTCACTGTTAGCTTGCCACCGCCCTGCTGCGCTGAAGTCTTGAACTTGTCTATATCACCGCGGGTCCACATGCGACTCGCTTCCACGTGTAGGAAATCATCTGGTAACACACAATTACCAAGTGACTGATAAAAAAAAACATAAAATCTATACAAATAAATAAAATTGAAGTGTGTTTCTAATTTCAACAGCTTTTTACTGAATGGGTATGAAAGTATATACCGTACTTATAAATAGAAACGGCTGGACAGATTTTAACGGGATATTTACTAGCCGATAGTTGATGATATAGGGATTAAGGCTACTTTAATTTTAGAAAAAGGATTATGGATAATATTTGATCAAAAAACTAAAATTGGGAAGAAATATTTTCAGAATAATTTCATGTATAATTTCAGTGTTAACCACAGTACCTTGAAATTTTTATGACCATTTATAATAAAGTGATTAAAACTTTTGATTGCATTAAAATGGTACTTTGTCATGTTATGACATTGAGTCTGAGTGTAAATAGATAGATCCTGATTTCAATCTGGGGGCACGGCAGTGCCCCCGCCAAGTAGAGCAATAAAGCGGCACGGCCGTACCATTCCATCCTTTTCTCGAACCAGTTCAGGCCATTTTCGACCTCCTATAACTTCGTTGTTTGTGGATAAAACTAGAAGCCTGAATTTTTTGTAACCAATTAGGCATTGTATAAACACGGTATATTTAAAATTTCATTAAATTTGAACCAGTAGTTTAAGAATTACAACTAATCAAAGTTCCTTAGTTTTGTCACTTACTGACTGACTGACTGACTGACTGATTGACCGATCATCAAAAGTCTAAGGCACTTCTAGCAGACATAGAAGCTTCAAATTTAGAATACAATTAGTGTTTAGTGTATAAACCATGAAAAAACTAAAATACAATTTCAGTCTAGTTTTCTAGATACACTAACTGCATAAATAACTTTGTAATCCCATATAATTGTATAGGATTACAAAGTTAAAGTTACATTTTCAGTGAATGAATTTTACGAGTTATTAAATCAAACATACTTCCTAGTTTTTGATTGATCTGAAATTTTGCACGTATATGTATATCGCCTATCAATGCAATATTATGATATGGAACGATCTGATGATGGAGGTGGAAGTTGGCCATAGGAACTCCATTTTAGAATATCATAACCCCATCGAGTTTGGATTCGTTTGATTCGTCTTGCCGAGTAGTTTGTCTTAAGATGGTGTCCAGGGTCTGTTGATGGAGCTGGAAGGTGGCCATAGGAATTCCGTTATAAAACGACATAGCCCTATCGAGTTTGGACTTGTTTGATTTGTCTTGTCGAGTAGTTTGTCTTTAGATGATGTTCAGGGTTCTGAATAGTTCTGATGATGGAGCTAGAAGGTGGCCATAGGAATTCCGTTATAAAACCACATAACCCCATCGAGTTTGAGCTCATTTGATTTGTCTTGATGAGTACTCTGTCTTTAGTTGGTAACCAGGATCTGATGATGGAGCTGGAAGGTGGCCATAGGAACTCCGTTATAGAACGACATAACCCATCGAGTTTAGACTTGTTTGATTCGTTTTGACGAGTACTTTGTCTTTGGATGGTCTCCAAGATCTGTTGATGGAGCTTGAAGGTGGCCATAGGAATTCCGTTATAAAACGACTTGAACTTGTCGAGTTTTTACTCGTTTTATTCAGCTTGTCGAGTAGGTACTTTAGTAGTACTTCAAATCAATGAATAAGACTGCTCCAAATTCGAATAAACCTATGTATTGTTGATTCATTCAACGAAATAGATAGAATGAGAGACACTACGAAAATAAATGAGATTCCACCAAAAACAAAACTTGTAAAAAAAGCTAAACCGCGCCACTCACCTTTACTCACTTTTATCAATCTTTGATTTAAAACATCAAAGGTTTTTAAGTAGGGATTAAATATATTAACTGACTTGGTATTACATGGATCTCACTACTTTTTACGGTAAAAGTAAGTTGCGCGGCTTGGCTTTTTTTTACAAGTTTTGTTTTTGGTGGGCAAATTATACTAAATGATTTAATTTACATACATTTCGAGCGATTTTTATGTATATAATACCTCTCGAAGGTTTCGTCTCATTAGAACGCAATTTATTACGCAGTCAGTAGTCATGCTAATTAAATATTATAATCAAATGAATTTAACTAAACAATATAACCGAAATTCGCTTGAAATACCTAAAATATATTTTAAAGAACAATGCCTGGAGCCAATATTCGGAATGTTTGAAAAACACTAAGCAAAAATGGTCATAATGTAAAAAAAACCTTCATCATCCGTTTCCACTCTGGAGTCATCTATGTATTCGGTACAGTCAGCTTTTCCTGTAGTCTGCATAGCTCTGAAACAATTTATATTCAATCTATACTAATAATATAAAGCTGAAGAGTTTGTTTGTTTGTTTGTTTGAACGCTAAGATCAGGATCTACTGGTTAGAATTGAAAAATTCTTTTTGTGTTGGATAGTCCATTTATCGAGGAAGGCTTTAGGCTATATAACATCACGCTATAAATAATAGGAGTGGAGCATAAATGAAAAATGTTGCAAAAACGGGAAACGATAATCCTTTTTGAGAACTTCCATTGCGTGCGCTGCGAAAATGGTATAAGTTATGCAAATATTTTGTATAAAAGAAATGTTTCTCTTTAAATGTTCTACAAAAAAGTCTGCGACAGCATATATCTATCTATTAAGATTGACTCACTGTAACCATTTTTTACTATTGAAATGTTAGGTTAAATCACAGGGTTAAATAGAATTATTTTTTGCGAATCTTATATAACCCATATGGTATTAATCTATATCTAAATAAATGTGTTTGTTAGAACGAAAATCTAATATAGAATATTTGTTCTTTTTACTCTATACATATAGTTTAAACAAATATCTTAGAAGATATTGCAATGTTAAAATGTCCGCGCGACAAAATAATTACGCGGTCCGCCGGCAATCGCGTCCCGATGTAGATACGTGGAGATTCTTATTGCACCATAATATTTACGAGGTGTTATTGTATATTGTTTTGGCAGCAGTGGTGGCCCAGTGGTGGCGGCCCCGACTTACGAACAGTTGGTTGTGGGTTCGAACTAAGGCAGGTGCATTACTTTATGTAATTTATTTCATACCACTCCTAGAGAGGAGTCCTGAGTCCCTGCAGTGGGAACAATATAGGCTGATGATGATGATGATGATGATTGTGTATTTAACAGTAAGAGATAGGTAGGTACCTACTTATTTATTCTCACTTTAATAATGTAATCTAAGGTTCTATCTAACATTATAGAGAGGAAAGATAGTTTTTTTTTTGTTTGTTACTATTTAACTCAAAAATTACTCAGATGACTGAATATTCTTTAAACATTAGAAAGCTAATTAAATAAATATTACTATGTTGGATAGTCGATCTATCGAGGAAGGTTGTAAGTTATATATTATTGTGACGCAGACGAAGTTGCGTGGGTCAGCTAGTTTATAATAAAAGAATTGAAGAGTTTTACCAAAAGGACAGGATAGAGGGTTATACATGTTTTCACATCATGAATTGAATCATAACATCACCAAAGAGTTGGGCACAGGTAAGCCTATAATTCACTACTGGGTAATTCTCACCTACATGTAGTATGGTAATTGTCCCACAGGATTCTACTAACAGAATAAAAGTGTTGTGTTAATGTAAGCAGGATTGAAATTAAATAAACCATCTATCCTCCAATTCATTTTAATTTCAGAATGTTTTGTTCCTCACTGGCTTTTGAATTCATAATGGTACACCCACATTTATTGGCTTTTGCATTCATAATGGTACACCCACATTTATGTTTAAATCCCTTGTTAAGGGGGATGATCCAATCAACTCCACAAAAACATCATAATAAAGTATGTTTTGGTTAATACTCACTTGTTATCCATAGCCGGAGTATCCCCAGTTTCATTCAAATTACAATCAGTAAAAGGCTCCTCCTTTGGTGCCTTTTCTGTGACATTCTCTGTTATATTGTCATTCTCTTTGTCTCCCATAGTGTTGTTTATATTCGAGTTAGCAAGCCTCTGGTCCATGGCAATTTGCTGTATGTAATGCTGATAATGATTGTCTTGCAGCTGACGAATAAGCACCGCTTGCTTGTCAATGTTACCAGGGTACTGCTGTTGAGAATACAGTAGGAACTGTCTATAGGTTTGTGCGTTGAGGGCATCCTTTATTCTTTGCCTGGAATGTTTGGTAGTGGAATATGAAACAGAGATAAAATTACAGTCAAGTTTTAACAAATAAACATTTTAATTTTACACTACTCCAAAAATGAATTTTAACTGATGTTTTAATTGAATCTTCTGATGCTATGTAAAGAAAAGAGGAAAGGGATGCCTCCAATGGAAACAACCACAATTATATAAAATAATAATAAAATTGATAAAGAATAACAATAATCTGTTTACCAGTAAACAAAAATGAAAATTCTTATAAATAAGGTGAGAATGGAAGACGAAAATAGAACAAGAGCAAAAATAAAGACAGACGATAAACTTTAAATAATCCAACAACTTATTGTACATATTAAAATGTTTATACTAATGAATAAATCAATAAATTATTATTATGTAGCAATAAACTCACACTTGCTGTTCCTCTGTTAACTGTTTACTCAGTTGTTTTTGGTTTTCAAGCTGTATCCTCTTCTGCAGCTCCAAGTTTGCCCTTTCATCTTCTTCTTTCTTTAATCTTTATAATAAAACAATATAGCAATGTTCAATATCTGGCTTAGAAGAAAAATCATAAAATTAACTTAAAAAAAATTGTAAGTACTCACACTTGTTCTTTTTTGTCTTCCGTGTCTTTTTGTATTGCTTCCAAATATGGCTTGAAGAGTGGGCACAGCCTGTAACAAAGTATGAATTAGTGAAATTGGGGAGACACCTGAGGGAGTCTTTTGGCTAAAATGATGATGATGATGATTCTTTATTATTATTTTTTGTCTCTATAACTTGGCATTGGGTGGTCAAAGGATCTAGTTTTTCTGGCCACTATTTTAATAAGACCATCTGCTCACCTAGTTGGTTGTCTTGGCAACCTTACATGATGGTTTAACTGTGGCACAAATATTTGCATTAACTGAGATGGAAAACCACATTAATTTTGACATACAGACATGAAAAAAGTATTACCTGTCTAATGCATGAACAAAGCCAGCCATAGCTTGGATTTGAGACATCTGACCCAAAGCCTGCCAAGCAGCCCTTCTATCCCGTCCAATCACATCCAGAACACCTAAAGGCGGCGCAGAATTTACGTCTAAAGGCCCATGAGACGTTTGCTGAGTGTATGCAATCAGCTTTATTCTATCTTCATAGCTCAGGTGAACAGCCTTACCGTCTTTATCTGTAAGTGTAATTTTGTATTGAATAACAATCACTGCAGTTACTAGGAAGTGTGATTAATGCGGTTCCATATCAATAAATATAATGGGCACTTATGTCGGCGTAGTACGGTCGTACCATCAGATATAACGTTGATATTTCAGGGTGATGATAATGGAGGCCCTGTTAAAATTTTATGTCGTATTTAATATCTTAACAAGAAAATAAAGTTTAGAATCACGAGCTATGTCGTGGTTTAAATGACTGGAAAAATATTCGAGAAAATTACCTTTGTAAAAAGCGAGTCCATGTTTGTACACATCTTTCAAAGGCATTCTCCATTTTCTTTCTTCACTCTGTTCAATTCCTTGATCCGTTTCGAGGCGCACCTTTTCGGGATTGACTTTGTAATTATTTTCCCCTTTGTTGGCCATTTTTTTCTAGTTTATAGATTTTCGCGAACCAAATTACGAATTGTTTCGTATTAAATTTTTTGACAAATGATTTGTCTCATTTCATTTTTAATTTTCAGGAACAGAATCAGGCCTTTTTACACGACCACTCAGAAAAGGTGTCACAATAATTATTGTAGCAGAAAATTGTTAAACATGAATTTTACAACCAAAAAAAATATCTATTTGATTTTGGAAATGTTTAATTGTTTATTAAAACAGAGCCTTAATGAGTAAAACATTGTGCTGCCATCTTGTAACGAGTAGCAATACTAATAGTAAAGGAGTTGTCAATGAAATTTAATAAAACAAATTATTAAAACCAAAACAATGAGAGGTGACAACATTGAATACATGTAACTTTGAGAAAGCAAAATTAGACAATAATTAAACATGATAACATGAATCTGTGTCTAAACAATAGAAGCGTTTTACCTCACAATAAAACGCATATTAATTTACTTACCGAAGCTTATTTAGGCACTGCGTTTCCCGCTCTTTGTATTTCTATATATCTGTCTCTTTTTGGTACGTCACTTCCGCTTGGCAGTGGCAGGGAGGCTCGTAAAGCGAGACGCGCCATTTTGATTTCATTGAGTCCAATCTCTCTATATAGTCTGTGAGTCCAATTACCAGGCAGAGCTTGAACATAAGCTTCGAATAAGGTAAGTAAATTAATATGCGTTTTATTGTGAGGTAAAACGCTTCTATTAATTTGACTTGACCGTTATTCGAAGCTTATTTAATTGAGACGTGTTTGTTATCGCCTGGTGGAAGTGACGAAGACGCCAATGTGAGCTACAGTTACTTGTAACATCTAAAATGCATACAGAGATTTGTACACATTTATTTATTTAAAATAAAGACAGTTTAATTTATAGACCTCTTAGGTAGTAATTCTAGTAAAATTAGGTCTTTAATTACCAAGACATTATTTCAAATTAACTGGATTAAATAAAGCGGTCAGTGGGTCTAACCTCACGTCTATAAAATTTGCAAAACGTATTTTGTGATTGCCAGTTACCTCTAGCAAAATCTTATAAGGGGATAATATCTACCCAATTTATCAGGCCACATCTGACCTAAAACTCCAAGGAGTTGCCTTGTTACTGGCTTCTACTAATAAGGACTTGATCCAGCCAGCAATCAGGGTTTGCTATGCAGGTTTAGGTTCACCTGTAACCTTAATGAACAAATTACTACAATTTGCAGCATTTCTACGATTCTCAAGAAGCGACATCTTATGCTTGGCCCAGTAGACCGGGTCTAAGTTTTTGTTATCTTCATTTGAAATAAATCTCCAAATAAGTCTGTAATCTGCAGAATCAGTTTTTGATCCTAAAATTGACCCCAAATACTTAAGCATCATTTTGATTACAATAATATTATTAGAATCAATGTTGAGCAAAGTTAAATCATGGATTCTTCTCCCGGAACATAACAGAAGTAGAGCAGCTACATGTCTCTGCACTTGAAAAATTTTGTTTTTATCAATGCATCTAAGAAATTAGCAAGGTCGTTTATGTTCCAAAAGGAGGGTTTGACATAGGCGACCGGCACGTGATCGGTATAAGTAACGCGATAGATTTTAGAACATGTTTTATAAGGACATTAGAGCTTAACTGGCCTGATGATTCTGGGTTTGCAAAGGGTTGCGACCACAGATTTGTGTAACAAAATCGAATTGTACGATAAGTTATTAGTTGAATGGAGATCAGATAAAAAACCGGTGTTGAGGGGTTGACTTGGTGCGTTTTGCACCAAACTAGCCATCTCTTCCCTTCTTTTTAACTGTACGTGTTGAGGGACTCAAGAAGTTCTAATTGACTACTATTCCAGTGTGTTAGCATCCCTGACTACCCCCACATTTCCACACTTCCATCGTCACAGTCATGTCGTGGACGTTTGGTGGTGGTCCTATTGTCGTTTCGACTAGGACTTTCTCTAGATGATATAGCGCAAATGGGGCTGCTAGAGCACGCAATTTGATGTCGGGTTGCCAAAATACTCGCTCCCATCGTGGAACTACTGGCAGGTACGTTCCCTGTGCTTGATTGAGATAACCTAGCACTTTGGGAACCAGAAAGGGTATAGGGAACACCCACGCTAGGTTGTAATTTCACATCTGGGAGAACGCGTCGCAAAACAGGGCTTGGTCGTCGTTTTGGTCTAAGGACACGTAATTTGTCGGTTGGACGCAAATAAGTCGATCAGTGTAACTCCCCATTTGGAGAATATTTTGTTCGAGCATTCTGCAGTTACAGAAAAACCTCGACAAGTGATCCACGTCTATGGCAGCACGAGGTAAGGTGTTTAGTCCTTTCGGAACTACAAAGCTGGCAAAATTGAGTAGACCAACTAGGCTCTGGAGTTCCTTGAGCGTCGTGCGCTACTTCCACAATAAATGATCGATTTTGTCTGAAAGACCTGGAATATTCTCTTCGGGAAGGTGCTTCTGATTCGTCCATAGATCCCAATGAATTCCCAGGAACACTATTTTTTCGTCGGTGTCATTATTGACTTTTTGTAATTGATCAGCGAACCTAATTTTTTAGAGTGTCTGTGAGCACAATTTTCACATGACTCCGAAGTTGGTCTTTGTTCTGGTGAGCGATCAAGAAATTGTCGAGAAAAACTACTATCCTGACACCTCGTTGCCAAAATAAAGATCATCTCAGACAGTGCATCGGTGCTTCAAGCCCTAAAAAACAACACAATTACCTCTGTCCTAATACTGGAATGCCACAATGCACTCCAATCCATTAATAGTGCAAGCAAACCACGAATAGTGTAACCCTGCAATGGATATAAGGACACAGCAACTCGCTGGGTAACGACGCAGCAGATGAGCTGGCCAAGAGAGGCTTAAGCGATACAGTATTTGGACCGGAACCACTACTGCCCATACCTCAAGCCCAAATAAAAACATAGCTGCGTTCAAGAACCACAGAAAAACACCTTACCGAATGGAGAAACAGTGAAGGATGCAGGCAAACAAAAGATGCAGTTCTGGCGGCATCAATGAAGTTTACTCGCAATCTCATCAAACTTAAAAGGGTCAAAATCCGTAAAAACATAGGAATTGTAACCGGTCACTGTTCCTTAAACAAACATCTACATAACATAGGTGTAACAGACAGCCCACTGTGCAGAGGATGCATGGAGGCGGAGGAAACGCCACGGCACGTACTCCTGGAGTGCAGGAGCGCGAGATCACCGGGCAAAAACTTTGCGATCCCAATTAACTCTCCCGGAAGCCTGCAGCAGTCTGGGAAGGCTGCTACAATTCTGGGACGACCTATGTTGGTTGGAGTAGGTATTCTTTGAACATCGCGCACAATGGCCCAATCGAGAGGCTAAGTGCGGATAAAACCCAGTTCAACTAAACTAAACCTCGTTGCACGAGTGTCTAAGATATCCAATTTGTAAGCGCAGCAAAAGGGTTGGGCGCTGTGCTCAAGCCAAAAGGTAAGCAGGTCATTTCAAGCAATTCGTTGCGATAAATTAGCGATTAATTAACCTTCTGTGGCTGCGAGCCACAAGTGAATGAAAATACGCCTGCGAGAGGTCGATTTTTCAGGGCTATTGCGTAGGTATCTCTGTTGACAGATTTATTGATTATCACTTTGGCTCTGTGTGCTTTGATTACTGTCAAATGGTTCCATTTTTGTCATTTAAAAGATACGCAATAGCCCTGCTGTTCTATCATTATGTTTATGACGATGTCATTACGGCAGATTTTGGAACGCTTAGGTTGGTTCTGACTTCGCTTAGATTTAAAAGCAGTGGTTTCCGGCAAAAGAGTATGCGATACCCTGTTATTATTTTTAGAATGTAATTTGGTGCATTCATCTTTTTCCCATTGGCCTCGAAACTGAAGGAGACGGCCTGCTCTGAACGAGTCTACTTACGTCGTTTGTTGTCATTATTGTGCTGGGGAGGCGACGACGCGCGTCTTCGCCCGTGCCTTGGTTGATAATTTTGCCGAGCATTCGATCGACCTCAAAAGCTATTGCCATTCGTCGGTGCGACCGAATTGTATTGAACATGGCCATGAGCAATATAGCTACCTTGGGGAGGTAGATTACCGCTGCTGCAACCACCTTGCGTAGGTGGGTTACTGCTAGCACATTGGGAATGTGCATTAATGTGTTGGCAGGCTTGAGCTGTATGAGCAAAGCCCTGCGAGGACTTATTGTAAGGTTTTGACCCATGCGATGGGCCACAAAACTTTTTGCATCCACCTGCGAGGTAGAAGTCGTATGAGCTTTTTGCAATAGCCAAAAATAAACTTGTCAGCATTGAACAGGTTGGTACAAACCACCTTGCGTAGGTGGGTTACTGCTAGCACATTGCGAATGTGCATTAATGTGTTGGAAAGCTTGAGCTGTATGAGCAAAGCCCTGCGAGGACTTATTGTAAGGTTTTGACCCATGCGATGAGCCACAAAACTTTTTTGCATCCACCTGCGCGGTAGAAGTCGTATGAGCCTTTTGCAATAGCCAAAAATAAACTTGTCAGCATTGAACAGGTGGGTACATGTCGGTGGAATTGTCTTTAAGCTGGCCTTCATAAAAGGGTCCTTTGCTTGTGTAATGACACAATCTCTCCTCATTTGTAGAATCTCAGCTCGATGGCCACAAACATCTGTAATAATTCTGAAGAACACTTATTAAGGACCCCTGTGGAAAAAAGGTCATTCACTTTTATCTAAATGTTGCAAATCACACAGCAACTTCAAATAGTTCTCGGAAATCTTAGACACCGTAGGCTCCATAAGATTAGTTTCTGAAGTTAAGGTAAATTCTTGATTACCACGTGCACTAACATTATCAGGTTCAACATCAAGCATTTGTTCCTAATGATTTTCGCTAACACCGACAATAGTGAGATACTATTATAATCCAAATCAGTACTCACGTGTTGACCGGTGCCTTTGCAAACCATTCGAAGGCTACGTACCTCTTGGTAAATTTTTGAACCTTACGTTTAGAACGCCGCTTGTGTTTACCTCCCCTAGACGAAGCTATTACTGGAACTCGAGCTATTAGAACTCGAGTTACTGGACCTACTTGACCGAGCTCGCTTCTCCGGCGAAGAAGGTCCTGGAAGCACATCACTAATCGCCCTATCGGCGTTATCACACGAATTTTCCATACTAAATATCGAAAGATTAAACTTTAATCACTTTTTAATTCGGTTAGAACCGTTAGGACTCGTGCACTTTTAAATTATAATATTATAGGGTAGCTAAGTGTCGGTAGGACACGACCGTTCACGGCGGGAAACAAGACGCCAATGAAATCAAAATGGCGCGTCTCGCTTTACGAGCCTCCCTGCCACTGCCAAGCGGAAGTGACGTACCAAAAAGAGACAGATATATAGAAATAAGTTAATATAATTCGAGGAACGACTTTTTCGAGGTCAAAGTCATTCCTCGAATTATATGAACTTGGGGGGTTGTATTGATGATTTTGATGATTATAATTCTGTAACTACATACGTCTTACACTCGCGTCCAACATTTCAATCAACATACAACCTAGCACTGGCCTGCAAATTGCAAAAAACGTAAGAAAATTTGAATTTCGCGGCTATCCTGACGCTTTCACCTTAAATAAGCTTCGAATAACGGTCAAGTCAAATTAATAACCTGAACGCACTACGGTACTTGAAAAGGAACATTTAACAAATGACAATAACTGACAATGACAAGTTGAAACTTTGACAGCGTTAGTACGTCACACAGTCACAGAGTGCATGTTTTGCCTCAATTCGTAGAAGTTAAAAGAATAAAAATAGTCACTAATTTATAAACAGTTGTGTAATATTTCGGGAACAAAAGTGTACAGTGTGTATACATATAGGTGAAAAATGTGTGGAAAATTAAATTTCTATAAAAATCATTTGACTACGTTGTTGCCAAATCCGATATCAATCACCTTGTTTACTCCACACTGTTCGTAATTTTATAGTTACTTTCCTTTTGTGAACATGGAAGTGAATCCTTTGAACATATTTTTCGTGAAGTCAGACAGCAAAGGCGACAGATTACTGTTCCGATATCCATACACAACAGATAACAAGGATGAAAGTAAACAGAAGAAATATGGTCGCCACAACACTTACGCCATTAATTCTACGGAAGATTTATTGCAGAATCCTCAGTCGCAGACGTCAAATATTTGTAAAGGTTAGTTCATATATAGGTCATGACGTTTGCTTAGGCGTCATAACTGCATTCTGAATTCCATTGCACCTTGCTAAATACCAGAAAACAAACTGTTTATCTTAAAGTATGTCAATATTATTAATAGATAATGTACATACCTAGTCCTGACTTTGATCAATGGATCTAAATCAATGTTTACTTATGTACTTACCTTTAAACTTGCACTTGTAAACTTTCCATATGTATTGATAATGCAAATTCTAGAAGATATGGCCCTTAGTACTACTTTTCGTATACTAGGAAGTTTGATGATTCCATGTGGTAATCACATTGCTAACTTTGGAAAGATGCAACTTATACTCTGATAATGACACAGTCTACAAGAGAATTTAAATAACAAAGGAATACCAGTATCCTTCATTACTATCAATTCACATCATTATCTTTGAATTATTAGGCCAGTCTCATTTCTGCCATATTATTTAATTTTCTAAATAGCAGAAACACATTACACCTTTTTTAATCAGTAGCTGGCATCAATACAATCATAATAAACTTAAGCCCATCTCTTCTAAAGCATCACAATTTCAATATATATTGCCAGTAATGAGTGTTACTTCCTCGTAGTTTAATTAGTCCTGAAGCCTCTTTAGAAACTCATAAAAGTGATCCACAATTAATGCCCACAAGAATTTTTACACAAATAAGCTAAGATTTCTAAGTATATAACTGTATCACATATCCAGGCGGCCAATATTTTATGACATTCTCTTTCTTCTGTTTTGTGCAGTTAATGGCTGTTTGCCATTATCTAGCAAATAATAATTTAAAATTCCAGGTCAGCTAAGTGGCTTCACAGATGAGATGCTCTCAACCCTGTTCGCAGTTAAAGCAGAGCTTTGCAACAGGAAGTTTGAGCTTAAAGTTAATGATGTAAGGTTTGTGGGACATCCAACGTTGCTGCCGTACAGAACAAATAAAGATGATACGGCAACTATGATCCTTATCAATATCGTGTTTGCACTGCAAGCTTCCGCAAGTCATTCTGTTGGTGAGTTTAGTTGACGTTTTTTGCTAAACTAGGTCCTTTACAAAATAGTAAAGAAGCTTAGCTCTGCCAAAATGTACTAACCCATAACAAAACTTCTACCATTTTCTGTAGAAATTGTAATTATTTTGATTAGTTACGCTGTTTTATTTACAATCTGTTCTATACACACTAGGTTTTGAATGATTATGGGGCTGATTTCACTTGATTTGCTAAACTAAACCGAAATTGTGGGTTGGCTCACTTTGTGCGTGCCCGCATGCCCGTTCAATGTGTTTCAAACCATTTTTAAGTTGAAACTTGCATAACAACGTGTAACCATTACAATTGATATATTTTCTTTTTTAGTGAAGTGCTATTATGATTTGAGCAAAAGACTAGGAAAAGCACTGAGACATGAAGAAAAGAGATGTTCATATTTGACTGAAGAAATGAAAATAATGGTAATTTTTTTACACCTTGTATAGATTTCTAAGTTAGGTAAGCAATTTGGTAGAAGCCATAAAAACGTTAGTCAAACCATTCCTTATGGCTTCAGTCTATAACCTGCCAAACACAACAATAATGTAATAACAGTGTAAAAAAATAATATTTACAAATACTGCTACAACATACCATTCTCACAGTCTCACACAGTCTTGTTGCTCGGGTCAAGTCTATCTCAAAATCAACCCTTGCGGTACCCGTTCAGGTCGTGTCGCCACCTCTTTAAGGCAGCTTTGGCGGGAGCGGGACTATGCATTTTCAGACATCCTCATGATTTTACATAATTCACAAAGAGTTGGGCAGAGAGAGAGATGTAATTATAATTATGTTCAACAGTTTTAAGTCTCATGGACTAGGGTAATCCCATTTCATTTCTTTATTTACAGTTGGCAGCTCACGACGAAGTATCAGCTTTAGACAGTGAAATGAACGGCGACAATGAAGATGATGAAGACAATCTGCGTCACTCAGTTAGTTCTGCGACACACAGCAGTGAGAACGGAGCGGATGCCACACCTAAGTCTGCCTTCCACCTCATACTGCAGCGTAGCTCGCTGGCGAGATCCATGAAAGCGGTGTTTGAAGAACTGAGTAGTACTGGTAAATTCTTCTTTCTTTTTTTATCCTGTGGTTAATGCCAAAATTGTTTTTAAGTTTTTATTTACCTCAAGCATTCTGGTTACTTTACGATGTTTTCCACCGAACCATTTTTCCACTGATCATTTTACAAACTATTATACTGGAAATTGTAGACACGTAACAAAGCGAACGACCGCACTGCTGTAAGCAACGGATTTTTACGCTAAAATAAAAGTAACTCTTTGGGCGATTGAGCCAATGTCTTCTGGGCGTCTAAAATGGCCACTTGAGCAGATCATAATATGATTTGCGTTAAAAATGGACCTTCGTAGTAGCGTCTGTGACGTTTTAGGAAATTAGATAATAATATGAATTAACATTAAAATTCGTAAAATGGTCTGTGGTAGAACTTTTTACTTACCTACCTAAGCATATGATCAAGTAAATTAATCAGGTAAGCAGCATGAATAATTAATATCAGTAGGTACATCGTTGCATAATATAATGCATATAAGTGCATTCTCATGGTGAATCATATAATTGTTACGTTACGTCGACATTCTTTTTACGTAATTTTAACATAATTACTTTTGATTACTACATCGCATGAACACTACTTGCTATATAAAATGTTAAATTATATGACAAGCAATCTTAACCTAAAGTGAGTCATTAGTGGCCGGGGGCACAGCCGGTCAATAATGTTGTACTGGATTTCATTATGACCCGCTGGTCAATAATGTGATTTGAATTTGGAATCTCACATGCTCAGCTAAATTGGCAGTATAGTATTAACAAACACCCTTTGGCGCCAGTAAGAGGAAAGCCATTCTCGATACCCTTACTACGCGTGGATGATATTCTCGATTTTCTACAAAATCATAACGATATACGCATATCGTTGCCATGTTTTGGAAGACATAATATTGTAAGTATAATAAGATAACTACGAACCATTTTTTAAAAGGAATGGAATAACATTCAAACTGGCATTAATAATAACAAATACCGTACCGCGCCGAGTAATTGGCTGTAACATTAGTTAATTTATTTTAAGTAAACTGCGCTAAGATTGCTGTGGATTTTGTGAATAAATAAATAAAGTATTATAGAATGTCGAGTGATGAAAGTGAGTTCTAAATATGTTATTCTTACTGTTTGTTTATTTAATAAATACTTTGTTTTTAGTACTATGGCTATTATTTTCTTACAATAGGTGTAAAAAGTAGAGTATCCTCCTCTGGGCTAAAGGTGTCTTTGCCTTGGGCTAGCTTAAATCCCTCGCAGCATTCAGGATTCTTGTATTAACTCCCTCGCTTCGCTCGTGAGTTAAACTCTTAACTCCCTCCCTGCGCTCGGGAGTTAAATTCCGAATCCTTTATTGCGCTCGAGATTCAATATGACGCCCGTGACATAAGACACAACTTTAGCCCCTCGGTGCATAATCTACTATTTTTGTTTACAGGTATAGTTCAAGTTCGCATAAACAAGTGGGTGCTACTGTCTTTCTGCTTGCCACACAAAGCTCACCAAATACACAACAGAGGATTGATCATAGAACCAGAAACCATAGACAAATGCTTACAAAAACTACGACCTTATCATGGAATATTGCTTATGGTAAGTGCAATATTTCGGGTTTCCTTTACCTATTTTTGTTATAATCAACGGCCTAGCCTTTTCCCCACTCTGTTGGACTCGGAAGCCAGAGTATACACGTTCCATGTTCCGTCGTATACATGTTCCGTCACGGTGGCCAATCTTAGTGGAGATTAGATGACGATGTACTGTGTCTGCTGAATATGTGAAATAAATGCTGAATATCTTGTAAATGGCTTTTATTTTACACTTGTCTTTTCAGGTAAACCCGAATGACTTGCTGGCTTCGATACCGCTGGACAGCAGCTCAGCACTCCTAAGACTGATCAAACTATATAGCCCGCTGAAGAGTCTGCAGACACTCGCCATTGAAGCTGATCTGACGTTAAAACAGGTATGGAATCGGCAGCAGAGGCGATTGTTACTTGTTTCTTTTCAGTTATTCAAAAGACCGATTATGTGCACAGCACGGTTGGTGCAGTGGCTGATCGATTGGATTGCTGCGCTGCGTGTCGCGGCTTCGATCCCCGCACTGAACAAATATTTGTGGTGCAACATTTAAAAAAATGGTCTTATTGAATTTCATACTTTGAGGTTGTTCTCTCGCCTTTTTTTGGCGGGGGGGGGGGGGGATTATCAAATAACCCCTCCTGGTCTTGGGTAGAGCGAAAGGGAGTGTCAGACTTCTACTGACTAAAAACCACCCATGTTCCTTCTTGCCCTTTATGTCCAGGCCGCGGTATCTCTTACAACATCCCGCAGTCCCGACGGCTCACTCCCGCCCTTCATCCATAGATATCCTCGTTAGTTCATTAACAACTTAACCTATGGGGCAGTCTTCTATCTTCTTGTATATAGGTATACCCATCACATCTACGGAATAATCATAACTCACGCCTGTAATCCTCGAGGGGTTAGGTTAGGTGTGGTCTGCCTAAAAGTACACCCACATTTCACCACTTATGTTTAAAGTCCCATGCAATAGGTGTGCATATTGCTATCAACTGGGCACAAATCCAGACTCCGTAGCTACTGAAAAATTTCTGATGGGAAATCCCAATAACACTTTGCCCGACTCGGGAATCGAACCGAGAACCTCATGCTCAGCTGGGCTTGCGACCATTAGACCAAGGTTTGTCACTAGGAATTTCTCCTTGATAATTTAATTTCACCTCATGCAAATTAAGTTTATTTAGTGATAGCAGAAATGATATAATGCTACTTTGTTTGTGTCTAGACAAATTTTAAACCCACACATATTATATATTTTTCCAGGTATCTCAGCTAACAGGCCACCTCGTCTATTGGGCGAAAGCGACGGTCATCTATCCGTTGTGTGAAAGTAATGTGTATGTCGTAGCGCCGGGAGCGAACGTCCATATACACTCGCCTTTAGTTGAGGAGTTCGCCAAGGAGTTCCCTTCATTGTGTTTATTGCAGGTATGTACTTATGTATGTTATCGTTTAAAGCCTCGTGTCTACTAGGCAACAATAGGGGACCGGACACAAGGAGGGGACGGAATTAGTCCGTCAAATAGGTTTCCAAAAAATATTTGCCAGGCACATTTTGACCTTATCCACTTTGGGATAAGGCTGAAATTCAACAATTAAAGTCTCTCTCGGAGGTTTCGTGTCACAAAAATAAAGATATTCTTTCAATTTTTATTCGTGGTGCTAGACATTACGGTATTAAGTGCCCCATTGTTTGAGGAACAGCACCACATTTACACTTCATGAGGCTAGTTTGAAGGAACCTACTAGGCTAGGCTAGGTTGGTTTTAATGGATAGGTTGGTGTGTCTCGGTGTTTGAACGTATTTTCTTAAATGTTGTTTAATGTGTAACTTGTGTAGTAACCAGACCCGTTACTTGGAACTGTACTATTAGTAATTTAGGACTACTTTTGTTAGCTTGGACATTACCAGTTAAAACTAATGTATGTGATAAGTGGAAGGCGACGAGATAGCCCGTGAAATTCGAATTTCCTCAGTTCATACAAGTGTCAATGAAACAGGCATTCTTGACACTTGTATGAACTGAAACCGTTGTTTTGGTGGTTTTAATCATTATTACTCAGTAAATAGACAATAGGGTAGTTAACAAAAAAAATCTAATTAGTCCGTCAGATAAATTTCCTAAAATTATGGGGCACGTATTTTTTTCTTTTTTCACGTAAACAAACAATGAAGACGATACAGTGCTTTAATAACTTATGTGTCGTCATTTTCTGAGATATTAGTATGACATTCTTTAGCGGTCAGTGACGTCACAACCCCCCACTCAAATCTTTGACGCGTTTTATCTTCGTCAATTTTTATTGATTTGATAAAACAAAAAATACGTATCCAATATGTTTCTATGATCTAAAAGACGGACTAATTAAAATCATACTTTTTTTAAGTTAGTAAACATCCCTATTTTGTTACTGCCGCGAATACCATCTAATTAACATACGACTTGACACTGGCCTGGAAATTGCAAAAAACGTAAGGAAATTCGAATTTCGCGGGCTACCTCGTCGCCTTCAACTTAAGAGAAGGCTTCCTAAATTTATGTTAATTTGCATTAATATTCTGAAACAGTCGTACATACAATCAAAATGGAACTTTAGTATATGATTTATTGGATCTTTTTCTTTCCATGTACAAGACAGTTACGTAATTGTAGCATATTCGCTCGATTCATTTTTTATTCGAAAATCATGTCTTTTTTAACGATTATTACATTTTTCCTCCGCCTTTATGTCTAAAATAAATGTTCACTGTAAGAAAATATAGTTTACTATCCAGCCACAAGATATTTTTTCTCCAGATCAATTACTACTTTAGTTATAAACGAAATAAGAATTGAGACTTACGACATTTAGTTTCGTGCTCGAACGCGATCAAAATCAAAATCAAAAGTCATTTATTCAAATTAGGCTGATAATCAGCACTTTTCGAACGTCAAAAAATCAAAGAGCGCACGCGGTATTCGACTTTATTACTGATGTGCTAGCGTCTAGCACATCGCGCGGAGTGGCGGGGTGAATGGGGCGGAGCTTGCGTGGAAATTATTTTAGAGTGCCTGGTCTTAATGAATAAAATAAATAAATTGAACTGTGTGCAGATGCTGAGCGAGTTCTCGCTGCCGGCGCCGCTGTGGTACGTGTCCCGCAACGGTTGCGGCGGCGGCGCGCGCCTGGCGCGTTGCGTGGCGTGGTTGCTGCGGCGTCGGCTGCTGCTGCAGCTGCACACCTACGTGCAGTTCAACTCGCCGCACTGGGGCCGGGACCCGGGTATGAGCATCTGTCTGTGGACGCTTTCAAAAGGTTTTTTGCGATTTTCCAGTACTGCATGCCAAAAATAGTTCTTGACGTCGTGTATGCTGAGGCAGAGGAAAGGCGGCATAACTCTGGCCACACGATAATGAACAGAGAACTGAAACCCCAGTTAGTTGAAATAAGTTTTTGTGAAAAAAAAAAATCTCTTGACCTTTTTCCAAAATTTGAATGAAAAATTTTTTCAAAAAGTTATCGTTAGTCCTGCCCGAGTACCCGTAAGTGCTGCGTATACGCGCGGGGCTCTTTACTAAAATAATAATGGACCTTAGAAAAGCTCTAATAGATCTACATAAAGAAACTTACCCAAGTTTTTTTTTTAAAAGATACTTGGTTTATAAAACACAACTTTTATTAACATCCTCTTTGAAAAGTGTATTTATGAATTTCATAGTAATGTATTAATTTTAAGGAGTTAGTTTATAGTAACTGACTCTAATATCAAGATTTACCTTTGCCAGTGAAAATTAATCCTAAACGCACTCCTAATTACCAACGTAAGTATTTTATTTTAATTCACAGATGGCAAAGAATACTACTGCGAAAAACACGACGTATTCAACCAATCTTGCAGCGTGTCATTCTCCTCCCTCAACCAAATGCAGCTCAACGTACCCGAACCCGTGGAACCGAGAGAAACAACCAACACCTTCCCAGACTCCGACGAAGACTACCCTACAGAGAACAATCTCAACCAAACAGACTTCTCACACACACAACCCATCATCATAGAATCAGAACATACGAAATACGACAAGTTTCGAGAAGCTGACTCCGCGAACCATTCATTCGACGACGGCATTGATGTGGTAGACGGAGTCAAACAAAATACAAATGAATTTGATGCTAAAGAAAAATTACAGAAGAAAATACAAGGAAACTCAGTTGATAGTGGCATATCTAGCAATATGAATGGCACAGTCAATGGTGTCAACGGTAATGGAGAAATCTTAGAAAATGGACATACAGATCCGAAAACAGAATTGATATCAAACTTGTCTATTGAAAAGATAGATTCGGATAAAAAGAGTCTGCCTTCAAGGTTGTCGGATCTTTCGTTAAAAGATAGTGAAGCGACTTTAAATAAAGATACGAGTAGTGATGAGGATAAGTTTGAGAGCGATCAGGATATATCGCCGCGACTGAAAATTAATGGATTAGTAAATGGAAATGAAAAGAAGAATGGTGTTTCTTTGAACTTGAAGTTGCAGAGTGAGATGAGGTACAAGTTGTTTCATTTACGTTACTTTTCAGCTGTCGATTGATTAATCCGTTTTCTACCATTTATAAAGTGATGAGTATCGGCGCCATACAAGGAGTACCCACACTTATCGTTTTACCGACGCTGTTTCGAGTTCTGTCGTTCACACAGAAATCGTGGCTATTTTTCCGCCTTTTCTGCGTAAACATAAAGCTCTTTCGTTTCGATAAGTTTAGTTAGATACTCCTTTAGATGCCTCCCATTCTCTCTAGTTAAGACTAATGTTTGACTGTTTACCACTATCAGAGCCGATTTAGAACATTAGGGCTCTTTTAGCTTGTCGACCGCGCGTTCGTGTTCCACGCGCACTTCAAAGAGATGTCAGTAACATTGAAAGGCAAGGGCCGACACCCGTCGGGACTCCGGGTTGTTCGAAAGATATTTTTTAGTTAGTAGAAGTCTGACGCTCCCGTCAGACTTCTACCAGGCCTCCGTCACTCCATGTACTTGCGCGCTATAAGTGCCTACCGCCCAGCCGAGCGGTCTCGGTCCGCCGGCGGACCGAGGAATCGCGCGGTGCAAAGCAATCACTGCTGTACGCTTGAGCATTTAGGCGCATTTTAGCATAGTGGTTGTTGACGCGAGGGAGTAGGCAATTATCGTAATAGGTATTGGAAATTTTCTACTGAGTGAAGTATCTGTGCTTCTACTATCTATTAAATCTCTTTGCCGGTTGCGCCCCTTCAATGTTACTGACATCTCTTGGAGGTTCGTTACCTGTCTCTGACCCCTCTCTCGGCGGGAGGAGGATTTGATGATTTTCCAGCGTCCAAAAAAAAAGCACTTTTGGCTGCTATTTTTTTTTTTATTGGGACAAGCCCGCCACACTATTCCCAAACCACTGTAACTCCTGTAAGCCAGAATCGACCACAAGAAAAGCGCCGAGACAATGAAGCCCGACGAAGTCCCAGAGAAACGATTTAACTGTCTTGGATCCCGCAACAAAATGAATCAGAAAAGAATACTTTTTGGCTGCTATATTAAAACTTTCCCTAACAATGTAAACGTTGTGTTTTTAGTTTCCAGCCCCCCACAGTGTGGAACGTGCCGGCCAGCTGCGACGCGACAGAGCCGTGTCGCGGTGCGGGCGAGGCAGGCGACGCGCAACTCGACACGTTCACGGCCGAGGAACGCGCCGCACTCAACGCCGTGCCCGCGTCTAAGAACACCGACGACCTGCTCTTACTGGCGCAGTTGCATAAGAAAGGTAACAAAACTTTCAGGCCCTGGGTAGAAGCCTTGTTTTTGACGGTGGGAAATCTTCAAATGACTCCTCCGGCTCTGGGCCAAGCGGTAGGGAGTGTTAGACTTATACTGACTAAAAACCACCCATGTTCCTTCTTAGCCCTTTGTGTCGCGGCCGCGGTATCTCTTTCGAACAACCCGCAGCCCCGACGGACTGTGTAGAGGCCATAGGCTGCCTGGCCACTGAAGTGGAGCGAGGCTGGGGAGCGGAGAAACAGATATAAAGGGTGTAAAAGTACCCTTAACGCAAACGAAGGGCACTTGTTTTCCCCTCCACTGCGATCATCTTTTGGTTCTAAACCATACCTGGGAACCCTCTAGTTACGGAGATATGGGGGGTCAAAGTTCCAAATTTTGCACAGCTGTTTTTGTAAATACTAGTTTTTCCGGTTAAAACTTTACTTAAATTACCTCCATGACCCGTTTACTATTCAAAGCATCCACTTGCACAATGTTTTAATAGTGCTACATTGAGTTTTACCGTAACATGTGATTTGTGACCCCAAAAAAATGTCGCTCCCAGCAAAAACTTTTGCGTAAGGGTACTTAGTTTGATGTACAGAATGCTTGGTTGACGTATGTGTAAAGGGTTAATTTACACCTTGTATGTTGACTAATGGGATTGCATAAAATCTGCCCTCTGTTCCAGTGTGCAATCCTATTGGTTCGAATTTCTCCGTTTCTCCGCTCTGCAGCGTCGCTCCGCTTCATTGAACAGGCAGCCTAGCACTGAAGGCATCCTCAGGAATTCACAGAATTATCTGGTTAAGCAAAAACCAGCCTCATAGATTGACCTGTGAGATGCCGTGCAGTAGAAAAAAACTATGACATGCAGATTCTTTTTAAATTAGCTCCGTGAAAAATACAAACAGTATTTTACTTCATCTGTAATGGAGTTCTAGTTGCATTTGTTTGCGACATGTCGCTATGTGTTTTGCCTTGACATCGATTAGTCGCTTTTCATTCAAGTAGATTACTTGAACAATAAAAATATTGTTCAAGTAGATAGTAGTATAGTAGTAGATTGTTTGTTAGGTGTAAAAACACCTAACAAACAATCCGAGTGTATCGCGGCAAGGGTTTCGGTAAATCCCACGAGGGGTTTCGAAAGAAGGGAAATCATTTTTTTTCTCCAGAAACCCTTGAACGCGTACTTTATGGCCACGACTTGAAAAAGTAAAAATATTATTGAGTAGTCTCACACCCTTTATTCTTTCTGTTTCAGGCTACTTCCGCGGCGAGCAGCATTTAGAAGAGATCATGTTTATGGAGAACGTGAGCCGATCACAACTGATGCAGCTCCTTGACAAGTTCAAAGATGTTCTCATTACCTTCGAGACGGAAGACCCTGCGGTGGCCATGTTATATCCTTACCAATAAATCTCAACTTACAAGCGCTACTACTTAAACCTTTAAATCTGCTAGACGGACTATATTAAAGGCTCGGTACGTAGTCACCTTTGTTCGAGCTTCTGTGTCGTAAATTAATGGGTTATTTGGACCGGTTCCCACCTAACCGGAGCGGAGAGAAAACATGCGGAAAACGGCCAATCAGATTAGTTGAAATCTTCATCATCATCAGCATATAATGTTCCCACTGCAGGGACTCAGGCCTCCTCTCTAGGAGTGGGATGGGCTGTAATCCACCACGCGGGCCCAGTGCGGGTTGGTAGATGTCACATGTCTTCGAATTTTTCGATTCTAAGACATGCCGGTTTCCTTACGATGTTTTCCTTCACCGTTTTGAGAGTAGCGGTGATGAAATAAATTACACATACTAATGCGCTTGCCTGGATTCGAACCCACGACCTATTGTTCGTTATTCGGGGCCGACACCACTGGGCCACCGCTGCTCTCCAGATCGCTACATGGCGTCTCTCATTTCTTAAATGATTGGTCGAAACTTGCATATCTCCTCTCTGCTCCGCTCGTCTCCGCATTTGTGGAAACAAGGCACAGACGTATTGGTGCGCTTGTAGCAACCAATAGTAGTGTGTTTGGGTAGCTCTACATTGGATGCTATAGCCAATAGGACATTAGTGGTAACGCTGCGATAACCGCCCTTTATGCTAGGGTACAAAGGCTCTGTCATAAAACAAAAATTTAGTACATTAAAAACACTTATGTCACCAAGAGTAAGGGCGGTTATCGTAGCGTTACCACTATTACTAGAACGAAAAATTATTAACACTGCGATTTGGTTAACGACAAAACTGAAGGCCACCACAGGCCGCCTTTGTCTGAATAACACGTAAGAACAAGAAGTAATGTATGTTTCGTGACAGCATGAGAGTGTGGCTCCAAGGTTTCAAGGTCCGTAGAGCGTGGACGCTCCTTGTGATCAACGAATGAAAGAGTCGTACAGGGTCCGTTCTGCTCCATGTCTTATGGGCCTACCACACGCTCAAGCTTCACCACACTTTTGCCTGCGCAATTACACGGATTGCACAAAGTACATCGCGCGTGTGGATGGTAATGGTAATACAGTTTTATCAACCACACGCGCGATGTACCGTGTGCACCGTGCAATCGTGCAGGCAAGACTTGTGAAGCCTGTGCGTGTGGTAGGCCCATTACTCTAGAAGTTTCCGTTTATCAAAGCCTATTATAGATATTGGATCGAATATAGTGCCTTCTAGCTTCATTCTGTAAAATACTGTAAATTATTTGCATTTTTTAACCCACTACCATCACTGATTGATTTTATTTTTTCAATTAATGTTTGAGTGAATTCATAAAAATAGAAGACTGCCAATCAGGACAACTCGGAGCATATTCAATAAAAAATATTTTATTGTAGTTTGCAACCACAACAGAACTTCTGAGTTGCCATTGTTGAAAATATACTGCTAACTGCATTTTTATAACTCTGTATCTAAATTCGCGCGCGTATGAATTAGCCGATTTATATTTTATTGTAAATCTGCTCTCCAAGTATGGCACAATAATAACGGAATAATACTATTACAAGAATTTATAGTAGAATTCTTATCCTGGGAAAAATTGGCATCTGCAAAGCTCAATTGGTTATCTGTTCCTAAAAATCTTATTTATTCTTATTTATAAATTATTTGATTAAAAGCTAGTTTTTTCTTATCATACACACATTATGTGGTTTACTTTAGCTTTTAATTAGGTGCTAGAATGTTTAATGGCCAATACTAACTAGCCCCATAAAACAACTTTGCCTCAGTCTTGGTTCTTTATGTGATACAATATCTAGTTATTTCCAATTTTCTACCTGTAATTATATTCACCATTTAATTTTACCGAAACTAAGTGATATCAAAAAATGTTAAATACAATGATACAATTTTGTATTTGGATAAAATAAATTATTTAAACTGGAAACTGTTGTTTGTGTTTATAAATTACTGTGTAAATTAGTTCTCTTGATGATCATTTCAAACGAGTATTTATAGCATAAGCAACATTGAAATAAACACCTAGGTGCTTGTGGATTGCTGTAGCCGTGGCTTCAAATAACAAAACGTATAGTCTTATACATGAGATAGAGTTGTACCTATCTAAGAGTATTCACAAGATCAAATACCTACTAGTAGATTTCATGAAAAAAAATCAGCCTTGCAATTTTTCCATAATATTTACTTGAATTGCTATTCTTAAGCAAAATCAAATTATAACATTCCCAGTGGTAAATTTCATAGGGTTCCTGTCTGGGAGAGAAATTACTTTAATTCTATTCTATATGGCATAAGTAAAATTTTTTCATGTTGACCAATTTTGCTTGACATATTACTGATTTAGCATGGGACAACATATTATCATCTCCGGATGAAAACGTTCTAAACAGGTAAGGTGTTTGCGTTGAGACTGTCATTTGAGAAGTTGGTGAAATGAGATCATCAATTGTATCTTCCATTTTCAGTTCATAGTCAGGGTCTTCAGGTATATGTTCGGAACAGAACACATACACCCTGTGATCCACTTTTTCACGTAAATCTTTTCGTGGAGCATCAACATATACTTGTTGAGAGGTAGATGGTTCTTCTTTAGAAGAACATTTTTTAAACTGCTTATTTCTAGTAGCTGCTTTTGTCCAAGAAAAAACTGATGGAACTACTGTCTTTTTTAAACATCGATGTGCTTGAGGTAAGCCTAAAAGGAAAAATAAAGTGGTGATGAGTCCAATTTTCTTATAAAACGCCTTTCTCATATAAACACAATGTCTCACCAACCTGTAGCATCACAAATGCCATTAAAGTCCGTTTCATTGAAATGTTGAGAACATATTGTCCTTGAATTTTTAGAAGCTGTAAAATTGCATATTTTAGGTGCTTTTTCCCATAATTTTCTTAATTGTAAGTCATTAGGAAATGAATGATTTCCATTATTATTACAACCGACTATAAAACAGCGCGGCATTTTTTTTATTGTTTTTGCAATACTCTAGCTAGATTACTCTGTTATTTTGACATGACAATTCCGTCCAAAGACTACATGATGATTCCGTCCACAGAACAGAGCAATTCCGTCACTGTTACAATAATTTATTCCTCGAGTCAAGCGATAACGGTGACGAAAGGTGGCAAAAGTTGTAAGTTTTGTTCCAATGGTCAACTTTATTTCGTAACCTTTGAATTTCGCGGGCGACCCCTCGGCCAAATTCCTCAAGAGGTTCGAGCCTGCCATTATTATTTATTAATAATACTCTTTGGTTTCGAGCAGAGGTATAATACTATGGCTTTTTTTGGCGGGTGGAAAATCATCAAATAAAAAGAAAAGAGCCCCCTTGTGCCATTTCGAAGCATTCAAATTCGAATCACCATCTGGATTTCTTTCCCTTGACCTAAAGCTCTATATATGGAAATATACCTTCTTACATATAAAGGGTGTAAAACCCTTCACACATACGTCAACCAAGCATTCTGTATATCGAACTAAGTACCCCTACGCAAAATTTTTTGCTAGGAAACAACTTTTTTTTTTGGGGTCAAAAATTTCATTTTACGGAAAACTCAATGTAGCACTCTTAAAACATTGTGCTAGTGGATGCTTTGAATAGTAAAAGGGTCATGGAGGTAATTTAAGTAAACTTATAACCTGAAAAACTAGTATTTACAAAAACAGCTGTGCCAGGAACTTGGACCCCCAATTTATTGTTTTTTTTTTGGGGTGGGAAATCATCAAATAACCCCTCCCGCTATGGCCAGGCGAAAGGGGGTGTCAGACTTCTACTGACTAAAAACCACCCATGTTCCTTCTTAGCCCCTGTACTGAGGCCGCGGTATCTCTTTCTAACAACCCGCAGCGTCGGCTCTTGCGGGCCCCTATTCGCATATTTTTTTTTTTTTTCGAATTGGTATCTCGCAGTTCAGTCTAGGAAACTGTCTTCTGCATAACCGGGCAAATCCCTGTGGATGCCTTGAGTAAGGCCTCCAGCCAGGGGCAAAATCGCTAAGGGCACTCCCTGTGCGGTGCGGACCTCGCCTTAGGAATTTGCTCCGACATCTGCCAGTCAGAATCACAAAAAACAAAGTGCTTTGCGTCGTCGACATACGGTATTACAATGGTAATTGTGCCGCAATCACGCGCACGCTTGTGACCTTGCGAATCCAATAGAAGTACATCTTCCTATATACGTACTTCCGAACTAGAAACGACTCGAAACAAAAATGTAGTCAGAGTACCATGTACTTACGCGCGCTAAGTAGCCCATAGCGCAGAGGGTTGTCAACAGCCGTGCGGCGCGTACATAAGCATATAATATTTCGGTCAACTTGACGTAAGTTTTGCAATCCTAAGATATGACTCATCAACATCATCATCATCACCTCGTCATACAGAAATGTACGTTTTTTTTGTTATGAAAAAATGTACTTGCCTACCTACATTATTTGAGTTGACTGCTGCGCAGCGTGTCGCGAGTTCGATCCCCACACGGATCAAATAATTTTATGGCCTACAGATAGTTGTTTCGGGTCTGGGTATTTGTGTTTGTGATTCTAAATTTTGTGAACGCACCCACAAGATACAGGAGAAGTTCATATTGTGGGGCAACGTTTAAAAAAAATCGAAGAGCTATACATCGAACGAACCATGAATAAATTCGCGTAGGTATTTAATTTTCATCAACTTTAGTGTGTAAACACAGCTTCTATTTGCAAAAAAATAAGAAAGAAATTGGCAGTTACTTTAGTAAGAAAATGTTTTACCAATGATCAGGAAACTATTACTAATTATTACTCTCTTATGTGATGTAGCCAGAATATGATATACAATAAGACTAAGTATTTTCGTGACAATAGTACTGGAAATCTAAAATAGTAATGAAAATATTTAACATTATTACGTGAGAAAAACAATAAAAGTTGTGATCATAGAGACGTCTGTCGACAATATGAAACCAAGGAAACTAATAGTTTCTGTGAAAAATGATGGCTACTTTTTCTTTACTGAAGTTGTGTTTGTTTTTAAATGTCTCCCACTGGGTTCGAATGTGATTCAGACAAAATGATAAGTTATGGATTAAAAATGTTTTATCGGGTATCTGTGCGAATCCGATTTCCGAGTGATCAATTCAATTATTTGAACTTTTAAAGATGGCAACACTGTTGAACGTAACGTCATTGTCAGATATCAGTTGTTGATGTGCAATCGTGAAATTGTTATTGTTTTTCTATTGTGTTGTTTGCGAAATAAAATTAAAAATGAAAAATTTCCCTGTTTTTGTGTTTCCAGTTTCTTTAGAATTCTATCTAAATGCTCGTCACACTCATAAACAATTACTGACTGTATATAATCCTTACGATTTCTCTGTTAATTTCAAAGGTACTATTGTATGAATCTAAAACGTGTCGTAATTTTTTCGTAAAGTTTTTTGTGTTTATATTAATAGTTTTTTGCAGTACTATGTACATCTCCGAAGAAGTTTACAGTGATCGACCCTGAGGGTGTGATAGCTCCACAGAGCTGCATCGACATAGTAGTTCGTTACACACAGCCATCTGTTTCACACTGCGACACCATCGAAAAGTTTAGGATAACAATGTATGACAAAAACACCCAGCAGGTATGAATAATTAATTAGCCTTTCGAAATTATTTATACTACTTTTTCTTGAATTTATCTGATGTTGACACAGTTTTTGAGCTTAAGTAAATCAATACAGGTTTTATTTTATTTAATAGGTCTGACTCGTGTTAATTATCCATTCAATGAAAAACACTGTGTTTTTTTTACAGGCACTGGGTAAAAGAGATATTCTGACAAAGTTAATAGAAGGAGAGCCCTCTAATACAAATCAAGAGAGCTTAGGGGACAATTTTCACCCACTTGTGGGAAAAGCAGCTCCTCTGAGAGCCACTCCTGAGGAACATTCACGAATCGCTCCCTGCCAGCACCCATCTCACAGGTCAGTTACAGAAATAATGATATAATCATTATTTTGTTCTGTTGTGTATCATAATCTAATTTGATAAAGTAACTTGTACATTTTTTTCCCATGGAACAAGCAGCACCTAAAACTAAAAGTTTTAATGTTTTTTTTACTGTGTAATAATAATATTTGTATAGCTCTAGCATGCTAGTTTGGTATGCCAGATACCAGAGCCCAGTTTTTTTTTTGTTAAACATACTAGTAATTTCTGCTGAATGTGGGTGCATTCACAAACATAAATAAACTGACATACCAAATACCTAATATTAACTTGTATACTTACACAAGTTGTTGTCTATGAATTTGGACAATCCTTTACATCTCATTAATATAAAAAAATGCAAGCTTCTTTTATTATCATGCTGTCAGAGGGTTTACTAACTTACTCATTTAACACAATTCATTATATGCAAATTGTATTCAAATAAATATTCACCCTGATTGATAAACTTTAAATAGGATCACTTAAAGAAGTAATAAAACTATTTAGGTCATGCATGATGTCACAAATACGTCAGAACTCTTGTGCAAGTTCCATTCGACTTTAACATAAATTATTATTGTAAAAAACCAAACAAATACAATCTACGTAATTGAACCACAAGCAAAGATTGATAAGAGTTAAAAAAAACAAAATAATCATTTTTGATTTATAGTTCATTTGCATTACTTAGTACAGTAGATAACAGCTGTTATTGTTGTGTTGATGACAAATTAATAATGTTAGAAAAGATAAATAAAGATTGAAAAAATAAGATAGATAACTAATCAATTTAAACACAATCAAATATTTGTGTATTGACTTTCAAGTTGATAACAAAGATTGTAATCATCCATTAAGTCAGCAGATCAAGCTACCTCGAAACTGCCAAATTTTTCCAATCAACCTTGAACCATTAACCGATTTAGTAAAAAAGTTAAAAATCTATTAAAATTTTGACTTTATTGTAGTAGCTTGATGTGGTGGTATCTCGTAAATCAAAAACTAACATTAAGCAACACTGTTCCAATATCCTTAATTCAATATCCTTAAACCTGATCTCTCAATTTTAATATATTTGTATGCATTTATTTGATCAGCATTTCATCTGTTGTAAAATGAAGAGAGTTAATATTCTTAACTACGTAATCAACAATTTAATATCTTAACATTGAAAGCAGCTAGACAACTCCATTTTGTTTTTGATAAATGTACTGAGACCAGATAATTTCATATTCCAGGGAACCACAACCAATAAACGTAGTGGCAGTAGCAGTCAGCATATGTTGCATTGCCGCCCTCCTCCTACCAACGCAGCCCGAACAAGTCCTGAAATCCCAATGGCCAGATTGGCTACACATTGGCTCCAACCTCAAACTAGTATTCTCCTTTGTACTCGGCCTTGTCTGTATGCTTGTTTTAAGACCATAGAAAATGGGGCCGAAGGGCTTGTAGTATGAAATTTTATTGCTATGCCAAATTGGCCACTACCTATTTCAATTAGAGATATAACTTCTGTAGCATGCAGAAAATTTGATTTTAATCAATACTGCTGTAGACTTGATGAAAGTGCAGTTGAAATAAACCATTGTGTGTTGTGGACTAAAATAAGGTAAATGATGCCTGAATCCGAATTGTATAAGGGTATTTTTCAACTGATATGTACAAAAGCTGTTAGGGTAAAACATTTTGAATTGATTTGAAATCTTAATTGTCCTACTTATGTCTTCATCAATTACTATGTGCCCCAAAACGGCTTTAAACTTATTGGTAACTGTAGTAAGACTATTTATATACAACATAACACACAAAACTATATACTTTTACTATAACTATTTACCATTTAGTATTAAACACATGTACATGTGTTTATTACTAAACGAAGTATGAAACGCAGCTCTGTCACTCCCATCTGTTTGTATAGGATAGACACACAGGCGATTGGTGGTGCAAGTGGGCCATAGGCAATAGCGTCAATAGCAATAAAACTTCATACTACCCAAACTCCTTTAGAATATTAATTAGATTATAAAAAACCATGACCACAAACATAACATAAATATCATAGAAATCTGATTTGAATTATATAGAAGTGTGATTCACTTCACACTAATATTATAAAGGCGAAAGTTTGTGAGTGTGTATGTTTGTTACTTCTTCACGCAAAAACTACTGCACGGATTATGATGAAATTTGGTACACAGATAGTTTATAACCTGGATACACATAACAAATAGGATAGTTTTTATCCCGATTTTAAATTTCCGTGGGTTGTAGTGGGTGAAGCCGCTGGCAACAGCTAGTAATTATATATTATTATCATAAACTGGCTCGTTAGTCCAGAGATCGCAAGTCCGACTGCTATCCATGAGGTCCCGGGTTCGATTCCCCAGGTCGGGCAAAGTGTTATTGGGTTCTTCCATCAGGAATTTCTCAGTAGCAGCCGCGGAGTGTGGATTTGTGTCCGCCTGGTGACAATGGGCTCGCCCCCTATTACATGTGACTTAAACACGACATAAGGGTGTACTTATGGGTTCACCTTTGCCTTACCCTTCAGAGTTCACAGGCGTGATGTTGTTTATGTGTTAAGAAGTACGTCTATTTCGGAAGTTCACGTGCAGCTTCAATTAGCATTATAAATTATTAGTTTTGAAGATTTACTGAATTTACATGTTATAATTATTTTATAAGGATGGATCAATCTTTATGTTCTATACCGACTCGTTTTAAATATGTGTCTTAAAAAAAGTTGGTAACTATCGAAGTACTCGTAGCAACAATATTTAAGTTTCCTTGATCAAATTAACCATGTTTGTTCAATTGTGTAATTATGATCGCGAATACTACGTCATTCAAGGTAGGTGCAAAGTTCGTTTGCAAGCGTAGTTATTACATAGTTACTTACTGAATCTTTTTTTTAAATGTTTGAGTGCTATTTAGTTATGGTTTAATTCTATAAAAAAAAATATAGGTTAATTTGAGTCTTTTAATTTGTGATAGGTGTACGGTGCAAAAATTAATATTAAAGTGTGATTTAAATTTTAATAGGTGCTAATATTTTTAATTTATATTATGGTTTGGTGTTTTATTTACAATTATTATAACCACACGGTCGTACCTTGCTTTTAAAGCTAAGATAAGTCATATAATTTTAATTGCTCTTGTAAAGGCTTTCTCACTGTATTCTTATGGTATTTTAGATTGTTCAAACTGTGTGTGTTTCTTGTAAAATGGTGACGTTCATAGACATTTTAGCATTGTTATCATGTAAATAGTTCATGTAGTTTCTACAATATTGATGTAATATACCAATGTACAGATTCCCTAACATTATACACAATATTTACTTATTATGGATAAAGTAAGCATTTTTGTAATTAATGTGTAAATATGGCAAAATTTTACCAATGCTTGTGCAGATTAATGTATTTTTTTTAGATCCCCCTGTGATTTGGGACCACCTGCTGTGAAAATGTTCATGCCAAATATATCTACAATCAAATCGAAATATTGCTTTTCTTTTGGAAACCTTAGAAGAACCACACTTTAATTGCAAACAATTAAATACAATTGATTATTCAAGGGGAAATGGCAGCGCTTCCTCCATAACGATAGGGCGATATCTAGAGCATTGTAAATTATGATTGTGTAAATTAAAACTAAAACAATGTTTTTGTAACTGTTTATTCGCTACCAAAGAGTTCATAGTGATTACAAATAAATTCCTTGCGTGAAATTGAGCAAATGCGCTAGCTGGCTATTTATGCTGCTATTTCTAAAGTGAAGGTGAAAAAATAGACTAGGAATATTTTAAAACACGTAACCATACATTATTTCGGTTAAAATTAGTACCTACCTTCAATTGGTTATCTATACAGGCTGACTTCATTTCACTGGCAGTTTTTCAGCTGATAAAGGCAGTCTTGAATATAGTTAATTAATTATACAACTTTACTATGCAACCAATGATAACCAATCATAAAAGAATGCCTATGAATTCAAAGTCAGTTGCATAAATGACCATTGATTGGTGTCGGACGGACAGTATTTTCACATAAAAGACGATGCTCTGAAAATAATTTCTAAAAGAAACTTAACTATAGATGACAGAAAACACTAATCGTTTTTGACGTGATTTTAAATCAGTTTTAAAAAGACGGTTCCTTTGTGTGGCTTGGTACAGTCAGCAACAGAAGTAGCTTAACATATCGGAATTTTAGTTATTTGATGTAGGTACAGGATTTCAGCTATTATAGGAAGAGCAAGTCTCAAAGAAGAGAAAGTCTGAAAGAAGAAGAAGTCTAAAAGTGGCGTCGGTGACTGAAAAGTTGTGTGGAAATCTATTGTCGTGGTATAAATGTCGTGAGGAAGGTTTTGAATATGAATGTAGATGGGTATAAGAGTAGAGGAAGACCAAAGAAACGATGGATGGACTGTGTTAAGAATGATATGGTAAGAAAGGAGGTGTCTCAAGAGACGACGAAACAGAGAGGTAGGTAGGTAGGTATGGAAGAAGGAGACATGCTGCGCCGACTCCAAATAAATTGGGATAAGGGCAAGAGAATGAGGATGAATATGTTTCAGAAGATTATTCTTTAAAAAAATATACCTTACTCTTCAATAACTTGTTAAAGCAAAATCAAAAGTCATTTATTCAAATTAGGCTGATAATCAGCACTTTTCGAACGTCAAAATTTACTTTACTCTACTTATTTATAAGAGACAGTCCCCCAAAACGCCCATCCTTTGGCACTTCCTATTGCCGAAGGGTGGTAGAAGTAACGAGTAATAACTAATATTTTTATGAAAAAACCTGCTTTGAAACTTTGAGTAGTGTTAAGCTACTTCTGTTGCTGACTGTACCACCCATTGTATCACGGGACGCCCAGAGAAAGAGATAGTGCCATCTGCCGTCACGGCATACGAGTCGGGTTTACTGCCGAGTCGCGTTTATTGTTATTATATGTTTATTAACCAAAAACGTTGTAACAATAGAGCTGTTTCCAGACTAAACAAAATATGATTCTGTTTAGTCCGTCAGTTAGATTATGGAAAAATATTGGATACCTACGTGTTTTTTGTATAATCAAATTAATAAAAAAATAATAAGATAAAACGCGTCAAATATCATGAGTGCCCCCACTCATGATATTTGACGCGTTTTGTAAACAGAATCATATTTTGTTTATTCTGGAAACAGCCCTATTGTTACAACGTTTTTGGTTAATAAACATTTATAATACCAATAAACGCGACTCGGCAGTAAACCCGACTCGTATGCCGTGACGGCTTTTGACGTCACTACGTGGTAAAAATGATGTGCTGTCACACGAGTTTTCGATGCACTATATCGTTTTAATTTTTGTTTATGTGAAAAAAGAAAAAATAAGTGTCCACTAGTTTTTGGAACTCTATCTAATTTGTCCAATTATATTTTTGTCAACTACCCCCCTATTATTCTTATATTATTCTTTTGTGAAACGTAACCAAGTATAAATGAATATAGGTAATTATTATGTTTTAAAAACACATATACCTAGATATCTAACCCAATTTCTGTTCAATCCTCGCTACTTATACATATGTATACCAACTGATCTATCCTAATACTCTACCGATAACAATTTCATTCAAATTCCTTCGTTTCCCAGTGATATGACGTTTCTTTAACGACAACAATTGTTATCATTTATACTATTTCGTATCAGTTATACGTTATATTCTTCGGTTAATAGATTATAATATTATAATTGATCTCTACCACTGTTTACTTTTATCTTAATAACAATGCGTCATGGCTGCGGTCTTATGAAGTGTACAGAGGGGTACGTATCAACATCCTGAATGTTTAAAGACCGATGGACGAAATCCCGAAAATTGAAACGCCGAACGGTTGTTTGGCCGAAAGTTCAGTTGCCCGAAAGTTTAAAATCCCGAAGTTATGTTTGTGTATCAACAGTTAATACACCTTTTTTTGGGGGGGAGCGGGAGGGAAAAGGATAATCCCTCCCGCTCTTGTGTAAAGCGAAAGAAAGTGCCAGACTTCTACTGACTAAAAACCACCCATGTTCCTTCTTGAGGCCGCGGTATCTCTTGCGAACAACCCGCAACTCGGCCCTTGCTTGAGGCGCGCGTGAAACACGATCGCGCCGTCGACATGGACGAACAGTGCGTACTAGCCCATTACTCACCGTCCACAGGCCCGCGTCTACGGTGGTCAGAAGCCGTCACGTAGCTCCCGACGCCCGGAGCGTTTTCCGCGGCGGCTGAGACGAGAGGTTCTCTCCCTCTCACGTTCCACCACCTCCTTCGCTAGCATCACTGCTTCGCAGAAGGAGGCGACGGCGTCCCATTCCATCTCGACCCGGACCATGGCTTGCACCAGGGCGGGACGCGAGAGGTCGCCGCCGCTGATCGCCGCTACGAGAACACGGCGGGGCTCCGCCCAAGCGGGGCAGACCTCCACGGTGTGCTCCAACATGTCCTCCGGCCGATCCTCACAATGGTGAGATCCGGGCATTTCCTCCCGCCTGATTCGGTGCAGGTACTTCCCGAAACAACGGTGTCCGGTGAGGATCTGCGTCAGACGGAAGGTGAGGGCGCCGCCGCCGTGGCGCCTCTCAAGCTACTCCTCAAAGAGGAGACTTACCGCTTACTATAGTGGCGTGCCCTAGTTATTACACCTAAGTTTGATACACCGACATTTGAAATACCAAATACCAGACAGAAACCCTAACTCTAGACGGTCGACGTCAGGTTCGGTTAGTCATTTTTTCTTTTAAAAAAGAACGTTGCCCCACACTAGGAATTTCTCCTGTATCAAGGGTACGTTCACAAACATTTAAACTCACATACACAAATACCCAGACCCGAAACAACTACCTGTAGGCCATACAAATATTTTTTCGGTGCGGGGATCGAACCCGTGACAAACAGCGCAGCAGTCCATTGCGCCAACCGTGCCGTCAAGTTAGGTTCCTTTAAACCCTGTAGACAGAAATAGGAGCATCGGGGCTCCGTCGACCTGCTGACGGAAACGCTTTCGGGCATTTGAACATCGGTATTTTGTGTTTCGATATAACGGCTATCGGCATTTTAAAACTTTCGGTGTTTTGGACGTCAGTATTTTAATCATAGGTATTATGAACTTTCGGGATTTTGATACGTACCCCTATACAGAGACGGATTGATATTGCATTTTATACCTTATTTCCCTTAGTTTATAGTGTACAAACGTCACCACAACAAGCTACTACAATCTGTCAAATTTATAGATTTTCACCTTTATCGCCAAAGCATGAGGTTCATGGGAATATTTTGTTGATGGGAAATATTTGTCAGTTTCGGGTAACGTTATGTGCTGGCGTCTGTACATTGATGTTACCGGCCTAACCCGATTTAAGGCAAAACTAGTTTGTCCTAGGAAAACTGTTTTATCTTGTCAGGATTCCAACACGAGCCCAAACACCAATCACTATGCAATTTATCGTGGGACGCAATTCAAAATAGACCGTATATTATAGTCTGTTTTCTAACAAATTACATTAGAACGTAAGCCAATTTTTTTGGACGACTTTCACCACATAATATTTTAACAGTCATGGGTTCAACACATTTCCCATAAACAATAAGTAACAGGAAGTACAAGTCAACAATTTTAAAAGTTTTAAACAATCAATTCCGATAATAGTAACATACTAAGACTTATGTAGATGTAATTGCACTAGAATAATTAGCTTTAGGAATTCTATGGACAGAAATCGTTCAATCCCTCAACAAGTATATCACAATGTTTTATTACATTATTATTGCTTTAATTCGATTGAAATGACAATAGGAACGTTGGCAGTATAGCTGAGTAAAACTTTTGGTCTTCTTATGGCTAGTGTTGCTATCAATGCAGATCAGGAGGGGGAGATTTAAAAATGAGCGATTGTCTCGAGTTACAAAAAAGTAGGGAATTGGGGGTGCTCACTGCTTTTTAAAAAGCCGGGGTGCTTCTTAGTAATTTGTTTGAGATGGTTGCTCTGGGTGTGATCACTTTGGACAGACCTTACAGGTATTTCACCAGCTCTCAGTTAGGGCACAGGCTTACCCCTATTACATAGTCATAAATACAGGCCTGACATTTTTTATTAAATTTGTTTTGGAAGACTTCTCTTAAACAAAAGGTTTTAACATATTTCCTGATCTGCCTCGTTTTGCAAGTAAGTACTATAACTACCATTATTTGAATCTATATCTTCAGAAGTTCGATTGATCTAATAAATCTATGGCTTCGGAATCTATTTAAGTAAAGCTATAGTCGATATTGCGTCAAACTATACTAATATTCTAGCTTACTAACAAACTACTTATTTTAAAGTGGTCTTAAAATTTCAGGTAATTAAAGCGAAATTGAACAAGTGATATGAGTTACTATTCGCCCATACAATTTGATATTTAACAAAATGTAGAAAGAATCACTAGGTATGTAATTTTTGGAGGAATGCTTTTTCATGCAAGTATATTGATCAAACCAGACAGCATCTAGCTAGGTAGTCGCTTTCAACGTGTTAAATATTTCGATCTTTTTCTTTGAGTCACTGTCACAACATTTTTTTTTAATGACTTGCAATAGTACTGCCATAAGCATTTCGATAGCTTATGTTAATCCAGCACATTTATTGACTTTTCCATTATCGAAATCACACATAGATAGTCACTATTTCTAGGCCTGCTTTCTGGAGTATGGCCCACTCTTTCTCGCAAAGAGGAGGCCTAGAGCTTAAATGTGGAAACATTATCAAGTCTTCATTTAGTTAAATATCAGAACAAGTGGGTTTAATTGTAATTTTAAATGATATGCTACAAGTCAACCATGATATGGGTAAAGAGTGGATGAAGGACAGTGGCGACCTCTGTGTATTGTAAAGAGCTTAATCCATCTGTTGCAATCCTTTCCTTGGTGAAGCCTAACACCTGTTTTCGTTGTGACCTGAAAATATGTATAATAACAATGAAGTTATGAAACATTACTTCTTCTTTATGGGGTTTAGGTTTCCGCACTTAGTCCTTGAAGTGGACCATTGTGCGTGAGCCATGGTGGTCGATTACTCCAACCAGCCCACCCCCCACCAGAAGCAGATAACAAACATTACTTATTTACACAGTTAATTATTTTCTAATCTTTTAAAGTTACTCAGAGTAACCATTATAAAACTTACGTCTTTCTCTCAGCCTTGGTTGAGACCATATGATACCGACTGGTATCTGGTTGGAACCTGCATACCTTGAGGTCATTTGCTTCTAACCTTGAGTATAAATCATCATCTTCTCCACCTACTCCATAGAATTCATTGCTCATCCCATTTACAGCCTTAAATTGCTTAGATACAATAGCTATGGCACCACCAAAGAGATTTAAATATGGCAGAACAAATCTGAAAATTGTATAAGTTAAATTAGAAGAGTAAAATAAAATGAGAGTGGCAAGGCTGGTTTATTGAGCAATTTGAGTAAAAAGCAACAAAAGAGAATTATTAGTATTAAAAATACCTTTTTACATTACTACCAAAACAAATTATAAATTCAGAACACACAGTCAAATGCATACTCTGGAATGCAAAAGTATTTAAATTTTTCAGCCAATATCGGTGCTGCCATGTGCTTAACTAAAAATAAAGAAAACAAAAACGAATTAATTTAAAACAAAAAGAAAATGGTGCTTTGAATTCTTAGTACTAAGTAATAATGTGTAAAAGATGTCTCACCTAAACTTATTGATGCTAGATGACATATGCCTGGGTCTTTCAGTGCAAGCATAGAGGTTTGAAGGTCTCAAAGGTAAGAGGTCTACATCATGAAGAATTAGACAAGGGTATCCTGCTTTCATAGCAGCAACTGCCCCTATGTTCATGAGCTTGGCTCGGTTGAACGGTCGAGAATCCACTTGTTCAACAACATAGATCCGGTAGTGGATATGTTGGCGATGGAAGTATGTGTGCATGTATACTAAGAACCCTCGTAATTGCTCAGCTCTGTCTCTGTAAATTAAAGAGGTTCCTATTTGTAATATTTCGTCTTTATGCTGAAAATAACATGTGATCAGAATATTTACCTGTAAGGAACAATAATAGCTGCACTGTATTTAGGCTTACAATCATAAGGAGCGTATTCTCCACCTTCCTTTATCCTATGGCCTTCTATCAAGTCTCCGTCGACTAAACTAATGGACAGAGTAGTTTCATCGTGTATAATGTCGTAATAATCACAGTCAAGTATTGCGGTACTAGTAAAATTGTCAGCAGTCTGTTCATGAAGGCTATGAATGATATTATCTTTTTCTATGTACTCGTAAGAACGCCGGGCGTTCATATCGGGATGCAGCAAAATAATCAACGTAATGACAATCACAACGCAGTAAATAATCTTCTTTTTATAAGCAAGACGCATTTTTACTAAATTAATTGTTTTTCCCGCAACTGTATTCTGATTTTAAAACAAATAACGGCCTAGAAGCATTGCAATAACAAATAAATTAATTTACCAAAATAATAATGCCTTGTTTACGTTTGATCGATCGTTTTGTGTCATGTCTATGTCAAATTGTCAATTCAATTCTTTCTGACTTTGACACAATTCTACGAACAGCTGATTATCGTCGTTCGGAATCGTGATTATGAAGTTTTCAGCGTAGCAGATGAATCATGGTAGATGATGTTAAAACCATTACTTAATTTTATTTGTTTTTATTATTAAAGGGTTATTTTAGGATTCTAATGAAAACACATTTATATTGATGATATCATATTAAGAATAATTGGGGATGACATGATTTTATTCGAGTAGTTTTTTAAATAAAGTTATCAAATCTACCCATACTAGTTGTGAGGGTAGATTAAAAACTTTATTTTCTGACGATTCCTATAATTTTAAGTTGGTGTTAAGGACATTTATTTAAAAACTAAACAAATTAATGATTTACCTCTGACGGAATAAAAAGTTTTCACAGTTTTTTTGACAAATATCAAGATGCCGTTTGAAGAAAGCGAAAAAATAACAATTGTTGTCACTGATGCGTCTGAAGGGAGAGAATTTTGTGATAACTCGATAGAATTAATAAGAAAATGCCCTCAACAGGATACAATTAACACGTCATGGGATCGTAGTTGCGTTTCATCTCATGAAAACAAAGACAAAGATTACAATAAGACTCCTCCATTTGTGAGCATAATGGGAAGTGACGACCACAGTTCTACCCTGGGGAATTCAACAAACAGTTCCACTCAAACGGAACCATTTCTGACGATGCCACTTAACTGCAGCATTGTTGACGTGAACCTTTCCTTTAGTAAGGACTTCGATGTACAAAACACTATATCGAATGATAGTTCTGAACAGTGTTTAAGATCTAAACGTAGTAGACGGAACTCCAGTGATGGAGATCATAAGGAATTGCGACCTTGGAAAAAGCAGTGTTCAGATTCGTGCTCATCCAGCACATCTGATTTGACAAATACTCAACCAGAAAATGGGCCTGCTTCCTGTCTTTCCAGTAATTCGGACGTATCGTTCAAATCAATTAACAGCAACCATTCATTCAAAGTAAGAAAAAGACGGATAAAATCTGAAACAAACTTGTTTAGAGACGCCCTTCAGAGGTCACGAAAGAGTTTTAGTTTCAGCAAACAAAACGAGAATACAACACCAGGTAATTAATGTTTTTCTTTTATCATGTCATGTCTATAACTTATTCATATCTCTTATCATAAGTGATGCAAGTATTTACCTATATTGGAAGAAAGCGAAATTAAATAATTATATTTTTAAAGTACATAATTATTTAACTCACTTTCTTCCATATGGCATCACGAAAAGTGGGGGAAAATGGCACACTTAAGTTTATAACTCCATTTTCGTTTTAATTTGTGCCTTATTCAGTCAGAGTTGGTTCACACATCGGACATCAGGTGACACCTAGGTCGATTTGATGTCGACTTTATTATTCACGCGCAAATTGCGTAACTTGATTTAGATATTTTTGCAGGTGACGTAACCCAGTCGACACGCCCCCAATATTAAACCTATGGATTAATATAATATATTCATTCACATATACAGACTTGGAGCATTTCAGAAATGCTTAGGTAATGCCGATAAGTTACGTCAGTAATCATCGTCGTAATTGTCGTAGAGAGAAGGCCTGTCTATGCAGTAGGAACATCATAGGCTGAGGATGATGGGTTACGTTAATTTCGTAGAGTTCACAAAATAATAACACCTGAGTGGAACCTAATCACCATCACAGTTATGTATCCATCACAGTACAGACAAACAAATCCTGGTTTTACTATGACGTCCGTCATAGTAAAACCAGGATAAAACCAGGACCAAAAGTTGTATGCAGCAGATGACGATCTGCTGCATACAACTTTTACCCAGGGGTCAGTTTTGTTAACTTGAACTTGTTATCTCTATTGATAACCATTTTTATTACAAACATCTTAACTCAGTCAGCTGCTAATATAACTGTGATGTCATCGTCGCGCGCGCATCTTAATTCAAGTTTTGCTTAACGGTCGAGACGAGTTACAGGACAATCCAGCCGCATTTTAAAAACAGCGTTGGACCTGTCCGTGTATTTATTTATAGACAAGTTCCAACTTCAGTAGGACCTCGTTTGTTTGAGAACTAGTTCAGTGATGGGTGCTCTTACACAAAACAGCATAAAGGTCGAATTAGAGATAGAGTGTGCTCTAGATACGGGACAGTTGAGTGATATGGAGTGGTTCATGTTGTCAGGTGGGACACCTCGGAAGGAGAGAAACCATCGACGGAACAGCAAACCTAAAGCTTGGAGGATTGTGGATCTGTGCACGTGGATCGGCAGAAAGGTAGTTAGTATATCTAAGATTTTTCATTAATTATTATATCGAAGTCTATGAAACAAAATCTTTTCAAAACTATCTATTTGCATAATAAATTGATAGTTGAACAACACAGTACAATGATAAAATGTACAATGGATTAATAAGATTCTAAAGCGGTATCATTTTCTTATTATCTTAGTGCATTAGGTACCTACTGATTTCAATTTGAATAATTCTTCAAGACCTACATAGAGTGGCTACCTACTGTTAGGTAATCGATATCTATCAACAAGTGTTATACATACAAAAAGGGTGTAAAAGTACCCTTAGCGAAGCCCAAAGGCACTTGTTCTCTGTATCGCTGTGATATTTTTTTTTGTTATAGTCTTATAAACCATACCTGGGAACCCCCTAGTTACGGAGATATTGGGGGTCAAAGTTCTAAATAGTTTATAGCTGTTTTTAACTGCTAGCTGTTTTAACTTTACTTGAATTACCTCCATGACCCGTTTACTACTCTGAGCATCCATTAACACAATATTTTAACTTTGAGTTTTATCGTAAAACTTGATTCATGACCCCAAAAAAAGTTGTTTCCCAGCAATATTTTTTGCGTAGGGGAACTTAGTTTGATGTACTTGCTAGGTTGACAGCTTCGTGAAGGGCAGGGTTCGTTTACACCCTGTATGTATATTAGAACATTCAGTCACATCTCATGTAATGCACTGTAGAGGTAGTTCCCTAAAGGCTGAGTTCATTAAACTTAATTTAATTGTTATAATTTTTAATTATAGCCGTGAGAAAGACCAGCCTGGAATTCCTCACACATAGCCTGCATGAACCGTTAGTAACGAGTTCGAATGTCTGACCTATACCAATCCCCTTATGCCTTTTACTATTTGGTTTTTCTTATTTTATTTGGGTGAATACTTTGCAATTCTCGCAAAATGAGTACAATTTGCTACAATTTTGTTGAATATATGTAGTACCTAATTAATGACAATCATTTTGGCACTTGTCGTACAATAATTTCAAAATATAGGTGCCGAGGGTAACGGTTTGCACACACCATGCAAGGTTGTAGGCACTATGCCTGTAGTATTTTAGTAAGTCAAGAAACCATGCTCCATACACCGCGTCAGCGTAAACTTACGCATAATGACGACATGGATGGCAAAGTGGCTAAGCGATTGAACTGCTGCGCTGCGTGTCGCCGGTTCGATCCCCGCACGGAACAAATATTTGTGTGGCCTACAGATAGTTGTTCCGGGTTTGGGTATTTGTGTATGTGAGTTTAAATATTTGTGAACGCACCCACGATACAGGAGAAATTCCTAGTGAGGGGCAACGTTTAAATGAAAAAAAAAACCTGTACTCACTGACGCGCTTTGAGGTTGAGGTTTTTTTACTGTCTTTTCACTGTCTCACAATTTTTCTAAATTTTTCAGGGTTATCAATCTATCACTGGCCTGTACTCCGACACATACCGCGAGCCAATAGTTCACAAAGAAACACATGACAGTTCTGAAGAGTTGCGAGAGCTGAGGAGATTTTTAGAAGAAGTAGATAAGAAGCATGACCGGTTGGCACAGGAGAACGTGGGTTTAAAAGAAGAAATGAAAAAGATGATGGACAAAATTGAACAACTCGAGGGTAAGCTCAGGTAAAACTTCCAATGGTGCTACTGATATTATTGACTGATAGTTATGTAAGGTTTTTAAAATTAACGGGGCCAGGGTGCCATAACCCCAAGCAGCGCATTTCAGGAGGTGTAAAGCGGGTTCAGGCGGCATCGTCAGGTCAATTGAGACTATGTTGTAAACACTGGGATAATGCCGTATATTCCTTACAATAAACCACAGGGGCGGTAGTATGCGAGGGGGGGGGGGGGACGCGAGCCACCATCAATTATGGTTTGACACCCCGCATTTTCTAGAAACAAATGTTCTTCTAGCCTGCCGCCCACCTTTTTAGTGTGCCGTAGCCAAATGTCTACAGCACAAGCTATATACTTTCTTTGGTCCATTTCCGCCTGTCTGTCCATCCGTCCGCATGTCATAGCCACATTACTTCGAGACTGGCACAACACAGTTGAGAACTTGAGATTTGGGTACATGGGCCTCAAATCAACCGCGAATGATGTGAAATTATTAATAAAATAAAAATAGTTGTGGTTTGAAGTGTCTTATATGCAGACAGACAGATTTTAACAAGTTTGTATTGTTTTGCAGAAAACGTGACAGTCCGTCTAAATGCAGGCCACAAGCACCTCCCCCGCCCCCACCGCCACCACCGCCACCACCGCCACCTCTTCCGCCGCCAATACTTCCCCCTGTTACGAAGCTACCCATCCGATCTCACACTTTACCTAGGTGTGGATCAGCCCCTCCGGCTGGACCACACCTGACAATCACACCACAAGACATTGCAAATGTTAAATTGAGGAAGACAAGGGTAAATATTTCACCAATTATTCTAAACTACCTGTTGCCAGCGGCGTCACCCGCTACAACTCGAAGATTATCCCTCGGGAAGATAAAATCGGGATAAAAACTATTCTATGTGTTAATCCAGGTTATAAACTATCTGTGTACCTAATTTTATCCAAATCCGTTCAGTAGTTTTACGTGAAGAGGTAACAAACATAAACACTCACATACTCACACACTCACAAACTTTCGCCTATATAATATTAGTGTGATGATCAGTAGAATAGTTTGTGTTATTAATACTATGATTTCAAGACATCCATATATATATATCATCATCTTTACGCAGTAAAAATCAAAGTCGCTCCCGCTGTTTGTACGCTTAGATCTTTTTAACTACGCAACGGATTTTGATGTAGTTTTCCAGTAATAGATAGACGAGGGTATCAGTAAGAGAGAATAGATCCACGAGGAAGGTTTGCACATTGAACCCATGCAAAGCCAAGCCAAAGCGGGACACTAGTATATTATATTATATCAGACTGATCTTTGTAAAAATTGATCTATTATCTAAACTATGTAATTATTGCAGGGTTAATTTTGCTATGGCATTAACTTAGTAATCACGTTTCAGGACAACCCAGTTCGCTCAAAACCAGCTTTTAAAGATGGCCAGCAGCCTTTAGTGACGCAGCAAATGCTACAGAACACGCGTGCCAAATTAGGGCGCGCCCGACCTGTCGCTGCATCAACTCCGAAGCAACAACTTACGGAGTTAGAAAAGTGAGTCTTAAATGCAAATAAGAATTAAAATCCCATAAGTAATAGGTATTTCTACTATTTTCATAACGTAACTAGGGCCCTCACCACAACTCTTATCTCTCTCAAAACTACTTGCTATTTCACTATAGGTAGCTACCTAAATAATTGATACTCTGATCTTGTTTCATCCTTCTTCTCAGTCATTATCTTAATTGCTGAGGATCCCAGATTTGCGGGCCGCAATTCGAAGTCATATTTTTGGGTGCACGGCCTAAGGTATAGATGTTGTTATTTTTGCAAATATTCCAATAATTAACATTATCAGCATTAAGGTTCGAATTAAGCATACATGTACATGTTTGCACAGTCTCTTGTAATGAAAAACTATTCGAAGTCTTCAAACATGTACCTATTTTTTTTTCTTCAGATGTCTGTTGCAAGAATCGACGGTGACGTCACTGTATAGGCGACGAGTAGCCCGCAATACATTCCGCAGCGCAGAAGAGTTGAGACCGCGACCGTACCCAACGGCGCGGTGTTCCCGTTCGCCCCATTCTCCCCGATCACCACGCGCCAGTTCTTTACCACGAGGAGTTCAACCTATGTCACCTCTTAAATTCGCTAATGGTACTGCGCCCCATAGTGCTAAATTAAATAATTGCTAAATAAACAATAATTTGAAGACCAGAATGTATACCTACTGATAAATAAGTTGATGCAAATCGCCTTGACTCAGAATCTTGGAACCAGATTTTGACTGATTTTGATCGGTTAGAAAATTGTTTTTTTGTCAAAACTTTAATTTTACGAGCCAATTAGGAATCGCAGGCCTATTCCACTTGTACAGTAATTGACGGTAACGCTCTTAAAGAAGACTCGATAGATTAAATGTAGTTAATTTTAATTAGGACTCGATAATTCGTTGCTTGATCTGTTAACGTACTTATCCGTTTATATTTTGTTATTAATATCATTATTTCACGGACAAAAATATTACATTATGAAATGAACATTATATTTTTCATACTTTTGAGTATTTATTTATTTAATTTTAGACTTACAACACTTCGCTTGTAGAATACGGGAAACATACTGTCGCGGTTAGATCGGCGACCGCGCATCTTTTTAAAATTGACAAACGTTAGTCGGACACATTGATTTATATTTAATTTGTCATGTAAAACTAAATTATTGCATATGTGATTAGATTATGTTATTGTACAATTTTGTATCAATCGAAAGTTGGAATACTTTTGAATAAAAATAAATTTCAACATTACTGTTGTTTTAATAATTACTTGCTCTGTCCGGCCTGCAATGCAATCCTTTTTAGGGTTCTGTTGCCAACAAGGAACCCTTAAAACCTTTTCGCCATGTCTATCTGTCTTTCCGCAGCATTTAAAGAATCTTATAAGTACCTAGGTACCTACTAGAAAGTTGTATTTCGTATTTATCGTGAATATAATTCGACACCAAGTCAGGCGCTAACCACACCTTACAAATTGGTTGAACATGAAATAAAAAGCTGTTTTTATGTTATTAGACGCTGTTGTTTTCTACATTTTCTTATAGAAACCTTCAAGACCAGCAGCGGCTATTGCGTATCTTTGTCAAATTGGTTAAGGTTTAGTACAAAAAGGAACCATTTGACAGTTAATCAAAGCTCACAGAGCCAAAGTGATAATCAATAAATCTGTCTTTTTTTTTTTTAAATATTTTGTGGCTATGCCACTGGCTTGGTTACAAGACCTTTAAGCCAAATAAATCTGTCAACAGAGATACGCAATAGCCCTGTTTGAAAACAAACAAAATTATAGTAGTTTATAACCCATTGGAAAAGGAAAAGAATATAACAAAAATTAAAGAAAAATAAATTATCGGTCGATCTGCGGTCAGGAAGTAGGGGTGAAGTGTGAAAAACGGTTTATTATTTTTTAGAAAAAATTTTTTTTTTGTTACCCTATTGTTGACATATCGAAAAATCAGTCTTACTTTCAAGCGAAAATTTACCCGTCAAAATGTCTGCTTTTTTTTAAAGTCGGGGGTTTTTTATTCATTATAATTTCTACTTTCTGATAATGTAAAAATAAATAAATATTGCAATGGTATATTTTCTCAGAATTTTATCAGTAAGGCCCAGACAATATATTATAAGCGTATTATTTATGCCTCTTTAATGCTATTTTAAGATAAATATACCGCTGTGCCTATGGAAAATTTCAGCCCATCAAAAGGTACGAGTATTTCACAGAGAAGTGGGAAGGGCTAGGGGGGTCTGTACTACGTGTTATTTCGTAGCAGCTGATTTTGCATTTTCTGAGAAAATTTACTATTGCAATGTATATTTTTTTTACATCATTAGAAAGTAGAGATTTTACGGTACAAAACGCCCAACGACTTTAAAACAAGCAGATATTTTGACGAGAATAAATATTTTTAATAAATAAAATGATAGTGTGTTTGGAACATAAAAAAGTAAGTTTTCACTAAATTTCGTGGAAAAAAAGGTGATTATTTTTTAAAAGATAAAAATTAAAAACCACAAACCTCGTTTTTTTTAATATTTCACATAAGTACATTTTGAAGTTATGTGAAAAAAGTGTAAATCCAATGTAGTATTACGGGGATCCACAACTTTGCTATTTAACTTTTTTTCATAGAACTTGTAGTTTTGCCGGAAATCGAGATAATACGCGTTTCACCCTTCAACCCCTCCACACCCCTACTTCCCGACCTCAGATCGACCGATCGATTCTTTTTTCATTCATTTTTGTTATATTCTCCACCTTTTTCATTGGGTTTCCTCCTACTATAATTTTCTGACTTATCTTGCGCGCACGAGTGCGCGCGTTACCTACTGGCGGCGCTGGTGGCGTGCTTAACTGCTTAATGTTGCCAGCTAACTAATCTTTTTTCCTTCATTTATTCAATACTAACTTTTTATTACTCAAAATTTAAAGTACCTAATTCAAGTTTATTATTTAGAAGTTATTACAACTAACAAAAAAAATATCTCTACCAGCACTTTTAATCACTTTAGGCATAATGATAGGGATTATTTACTTATAAAACGAATAAAAACACGGAACACAGTACACTCTCTTGACACCTGACATAAACGACAAGATAGCGGCGAACGATTAGTTCCGATTTTGTCCGCGCGCAGACTTATCTTGCGCGCACTCTAAAATGGATTATTGAATGCTAACTATCAAAATCTAAATACTAATGAATAATTACAAACAAAATCTTGATAACATAAAAAGGGTGAAATATGTTAGAGCGAGAAAGCTTTAATTTTTTTTATTTTTTTTTTTGTAGTGGCATCTCGCAGTTCAGTCTATGAGACTGGCTTCTGCTTAACCGGACAATTCCTGAGGATGCCTTGAGTTTAAGGCCTCCAGCCAGGGGCAAAGCTTACAAACTAAGTGACAGATCGCTAAGGGCACCCCTTGTGGGGTACGGACCTCGGCTTAGGACGTCACTGGGGGAGGGCAGCAAGGGGACAGGCTGGATCAGAGTGAGATTATTTAGGGGCTGGTTTAAAACTACTGGCTCAGCATCGCGGGCTGGCTCTAGCAAGGGTCGGGGGGGGCTTGATACGGGATTTCGCGACGACGGACCGCGGCGGCGCGGTCGGAATGACGGATATCTGTGTTTGTTTTTTCTAAGTGTACTGGTTTCCCTACTGCTTTCCTGAAGGATGATGATAGGGTCGTCGGGAGTGATGAGAGTATGCCGCGGACGGCGGACCATACTTATACGCGATGGCTCGTATCGGGCGGCCGATGCGATCAGAGGATTCCTATGTTTGACGGCGGTGTCAAAGAAGCGCTTGGAAAGGCGCTTCATGAATTGTCGAATGGTAGGTATTTTGAGGTCTATATGTAGACTGTTATTGCGGACAAACCAGGGGGCTCCGGTGATCTTACGGAGTAGACGATTCTGTAAGGTCTGCATCGTGTGGATGTGGCGGGGATGGGATTGTGCAAATACGACACACGCGTATGTCATAATAGGTCGGATCACTGCAGTATAAAGGCGCATCTTGCCGTTAAGCGACAATTTGCTCTTTGCCTGCAGCATGGAGTGGAGTCTACCCATGGCGAAGGCCGCTCTGTTGCGAGCTGCTCTTATATGTTTCCCGAAGGAGAGGTGGTGGTCGAGTATGACTCCTAAGTACTTGGCTTGCTTCTCCCAAGGGATAGGCTTGCCGTACATTGTGATCCGCCTCGGTAGGGGACGATTAAGTCGAGGTTTGGTGAAAAGTACCGCCTGACTTTTGTCCGGGTTCACTTCGATCCTCCACTTCCGGAACCAGGCGCTAAGCGCATCGGCAGCCTTCTGTAGAGTTCGAGCGATGGTATCTGAATTATGACCGGAATAGTAAATAGCCGTGTCATCTGCGAAAAGGGCTATTTGAGCCTTACCTCTCTGAGAGGATTTGGGTCTAGGGATGTCGCTAGTGAACAGCGTGAAGGCTAAGGGGGAGAGTACTGAACCCTGAGGGACTCCAGCACGTATCGGGTGGGGGGAAGACAGAGCTTCACCAATGCGGTAGCGGAAAGTACGATTTGACAAAAAGTCCCGAAGAATGTGAACGAGACGGTCCGGCACTCCCAGAAGATACAGCTTATATATTAAGCCGTTGTGCCAGACTTTGTCAAATGCTTTGGCTATATCAAAGAACAGGGCACCAGTCATCGAACCACGCTGGAACCCAGCGGTGGCGTGTTCTACGATGCGGTGAACCTGTTGGATGCACGAGTGTTCGGTCCTGAAGCCAAACTGTTCGTCTGGAATGAGACTCTTTGCTTCGACGAAATCTTTGAGTCTCTTATAAATAAGCCTTTCATAGATTTTGCCGAGTGTGGTCAGGAGACTGATCGGCCGGTAGCTTGAGGGCTCGGCCTTAGGTTTACCTGGCTTTGGTATACCAATAACAGTGGCCTCTTTCCAGATTTGGGGAAAAATGTTGTTGGCTAAGGCGGCATTGAAGATGGCGGCCAATAGCACTATAAGCTGTGGGGGTAAGAGTTTAATCACCCTGTTGGTAATGCCATCGGAGCCAGGCGCTTTCCGAGGCAGAAGGCCGTTAACGATGTCTTGCACTTCAGCGGGAGTCACTTCAGGCAGAGGCGCATCTGGGTCTTCAACAGGGGGGAGTTTAGCTCTACGTTCGACTTCCGCGTTCACCTTATCAAGATGCCGCTTGTCTACTGGTTGAGAGCTATCGGTACATTGAGCTTCCAGGCTGTCGGCCAGGCATTCAGCCTTCTCAGAGTCGTCAAAAGCGACGCTCTTGTCTGATCGATTGAGAGGGGGCATTGTAGCCTCTCCGGTGGCACGCAGCTTGCGTTGCAACTGCCAGAAAGCCTGATGGGTTGGCTCGAGGTCGCTGAGCATGTTGTCCCACTGGGTGTCACGAAACTCACTGGTGCGTTTCTTCACAGCAAGCTGCAAATTGCGCATGTGGGCTTTGTTCGACTCATTATGCCAACTACTGTAGGCACGTATGGCCGCGTTCTTCTCGGTTATCAGTGCACGTATGTCCTCGGGCAGTCGCCATCGATGATCACTCATCTCCGGAACCTTCCTCGAACACTCCGCAAGAACGGACTGGACGTGAGCTGTAAACGAGTTGATCGCGGCCGTAGTGTCTGCGACTGAGACAATATGGTCGGGGATCTCGTCCAGGTGAGGTGACGTGGTAGATTTCAGCTTTTCGCTTACCTTCTTCCTGTCGGTGTTAGTAATGTTAATAGAAGGCTGGCTCGGATCGGAGAGACCCGAGCGAGAAATCAGGTGCATGAACACTGGACGATGATCAGAATGAAGCTCGTGTAACGTCTCAATGGCATGCAACCTAAAGTTGATGTTTTTGAGCAGCGCTATATCGAGCACATCGGGACGGTGGTCAGTGGTACCCGGGTCATGGGTAGGCTCCATAGGAGCGATAGTGTCGAAGTGAAGCTCCTCTCCTAGATTGAACACGACTTTCCCCCTAGGGTTCATAGTCACACTGTTCCAGGCAGGATGTTTGGCGTTGAGATCTAACGCTAAAATCACGGAATCACTCAAGCCGAAAAGGGCCGTAAGGTCCTTGTCAAGAAGACCGTGGTCTTCAGCAGTAGGTGTAGGGGGCATGTAAGCCGAGATGATATGTACCGGTGGATGACCGGTCATGCCAAGCCGACAGACTGAAACCTCTAATAAGGATGCAAGTGGGGGGGGATCAATAGGTATGCAATGCAGTTCCTTGCGGTAATAGATGAGCGTACCGCCCCTATGACAGCGAACCCGGTCGTTGCGAACTATACGAAAATTTGCAATCTTTGGGTCGCGATGGCTCGGCTTGAGGAAAGTCTCTTGAACGAGAAAAATGTCAATGAGATGGTCGCGAAGAAAGGCGGTTATCTCATCACGCTGATTTTTAATGCCGTTGGCATTAAAGAAACCTAACTTAAGGGATCGGGGTAGGCCGCAGGATATATTTGTGGTACCCATTATCGATCAAATTTTAGTCTTCTCAATGACTGGTCCAGCTTGTAGGAGTGGAAGATCTCCTTCAGCTTGTGCCCGTTCCAGTTCGCTGCTCTAATTTCAGCCGCACAACGGTCGGCAGAAAGCTTTCAGAGAGGATGTGTCCTTTTATCTTGTTATTGCTAGCAAAAACAAATGGTAATCGGAAATTACGTTGATATCCCAACTAGCACATAAATCGAAACGACACTAGGTATTCATTTTAATAATAAATTAATATGCTTCTAAGAAGTTACAAAATAATAATAACTCAAGAGATGGCATGTAGTTTGGATGTGCTCTCGCTCGAAATAAATTGAGTTGCACGTCATCGTTCCAGTTATATAAAAGTTCCTCGCTCTGATGACACTATGTCAAATGTCAATGTCAAAGTCAGTTCATTTCTTGATGATTGATCGATGTTCATTCATTGTGCATATAATTGAAATCTGTGTCCTTTGCACAGAGCACTATATAATACTGGTCCTTTGTCCTTTGTTGTTGTATGATTTTTTAGAGTACCGTCTTTTATATCGAATTATGATTGATTTATTTATCCTACCGAATATTACAGTTTACTTTACCCAGGCAGATTCTATGCTATCAAAGTGGAATTCTAAGTTTCTAAAATCAAATAAGTACACACTTGACTGTAACAGTTTGAAAGTTTGTGCTTCCAGTTGAATTTCTATATTTTAGGTCATGGATTTTAGTTCGCAAAATCCTGCTACATCTAATGCACTAAATCTTGCTGCTAGAATCAATGATGTTGCTAACGTGGAGCGTTTGCTTCAAAAGATAAATCCTAATTGCGTTGATAACAGGGGGTGGACATGTCTGCACGAAGCCGCATACAACGATAGCTATGAATGCGTGTTGTTGATATTGAAAAACTCTCAATGTAGACCATTAGCCGAGACTCATGAAGGTCACACTGCTTTGTACCTAGCATGTAAAAACAATTCTTCATTAAGGACTGTGACTGCCTTGCTTAATTCTGCAGACGATATCGCGAACTACGGCAGTACAGAAGGAGTGACACCGCTGCACATTGCCAGTAGTCAAGGAAACACACATATAATAGAACTGTTGATAGACTATGGTGCTATAGTTGATGTGCTGGACTTTGATGGTGATACACCATTGCACGAAGCAGTTATGGGCCAACGGCATAAAGCTACAATGACTCTATTGTATTCTGGAGCTGATCCTGAGATAATGAATGATGGTGGTTTTACACCATTCCATTTAGCTTGTTGTAGAGGATACTACACTAATGTTGAAGCTCTTTTTCCTTTTATAAATGATATCAACCAAGTAACAATAACAGGAAACTCGCCTTTGATACTAGCACTTCATGGACAAAATGACAAAATTATATGGTTTGTGATAGAGAATGGAGCTGATCCCCATATAAGGAATATCTCCGGGGAAATGGCTATAGACATAGCTTTGAGTCTTAATAGCAGTACAGATGTATTTGAGACATTATTATCTTTAACAGATACAGCAAAGCTAAACAGAAAAATAATTTTTAATGCTTGTAAACCACACTGTTTTAAGTTCGAATTTTTAGAAGTTTTACTTAACAGTGATCTAGGACCAGAATTCTTTAGTTATTATGAACCACTTAATAATGAAGCACTTCTAGATTTTAGGCCCAATTATGACCTAAATGCACCATTAAATCCTTTTTTAAATTTATGTGATTATATCTACGAGAAGTCAGAAGAAAAGTTTAAAGAGTTCTTTTATTTGTTTCTGATGAGAGGTGTGGAGGTGAATCCTTCAAATACTAATGTAATTCCACCTCTAGTGTATGCACATCTTCGTGTAAAAACATCATTTCCTGAAGTAAGTTCATGACAAAGTAGAAAAATTAGGACATCAGATTGTGTCGAATAAAAATACCATTTTTTTTAACTTCATGCTGGGTTTTGTACAGTTTGATGTTTTACATTTTTTGACTTTCATTAAAATCTCTTTAGTTAAAATATTATTTTGTTAATGTTTCTTCTGACTTTTAGGTATTCAAAATACTGATAGAGCATGGCTGCAATGTAGATTACTGTAGTACATCTGAGATGGCCAATGAGGATAATATTCCCGATGCATTTCATGCTTCAATGAACAGGTTACCAGCCTCAATGCCAATTATGGTGCCATATAGCATTTATTATGAGCCTGCAGACTTTCTACGAAATGCCTGTGAGAGCGGTAAACTGGGAATAATACCACAAAAAGTAAGTTGTTGCTCTAAGAATATTCTCTTATCAGTTTAATCAGCATTTAAAAAGTCATTTACATGTTGTGGTAAACATTTTAAAGAGAATACTTATTTACTTAGTTGGTATAGCGTAAAAACGAGTGCGTTACGAGTTTATGTAAAAACAAGTAACACAACAAAATGTTTTACAAGTCGGATGTTAGTGGCAACTCTGGGAGGGACAACCTAGCTGGAATGAAAAATACTGAATATTTCTCGGGAAATTGCGCCATATCAACCGCCATTTGCTAGACACAGAAACGCTTCTGAGCAATGGAAAAACAGCCTAGAAAATTGTTAGTCCGTATCCAATGAAATCGTACATACCATCACAGTTTGATAAAATGATTGCTTGATCATTTTCAGGTACAGCATAAACTCTTGTTCATGCTAGACAACTACGACGAGAGTGTCACAGCAGAATCACTTCCATATCGAGTATCATCTTTGAAGCATATTTGCAGATACACAATTAGAAGCTTTATAAGAAAAAGTGGAGTCAAAACCACACAAGAGTTTTTATCTATCATATGTAACTTTCCTATACCCAGAATAATGAAAAATTATTTAAGATACATGTGAATGCTTAAATTCTCTATTTTGTTGATATTAAACAAAGATATTACATAGACAAAACATCATGCCTGTAATTCCCGAAGGGTAAGGCAGAGGTGCCCTCTGTGAAGCAGGGAATCCGGGAGGTGGGTCACCCCCTATTAAATTAGCTTGTAAGCTTTACTCAGTTTTGTGATCAATAAAACATTTTATTCATATAAAACTGTCTTTATTCTTACATAAATATATTAAATAGTTATTATTTTTACATCATTTACAATATGGGGATACAAAACGCTGGTAATGATTTTCATCATTAGACATCAGTAATTTTTGGTAACTGTATCTCATTCGAGAATAGCTCCCTTCGCCATGTGTTCTTCAATTTCGGCAACACTGTAGACAAAAAGTCATAGTTATAATTAAAAGAAAATATTAGGTATGTTATTGGCTTTGTTTTCTTAATTTGGCAAGTTAGTCTAGGACATTTTAGGGTTTTGAATGTTAATGGAATAAAGATGTTTCCCAACTAAAAAAAATATGATTCTGTTTTGTCCGTCTGTTAGATTATCGAAAAATATTGGATACGTGTTTTTTGTTTAAACAAATTAATAAAAATTACGAAAATAAAACGTGTCAAAGATCATGAGTGGGTGTTCTGGTATAAAATGTACCAAACTGTGACGTCACAAACTTTACGGAGCACTGCATGACATGTATCGTCTTCATTTTTTGTTTACGTGAAAAAAAAGGTGTCCAATATTTTTTGGAAATCTATCTGATGGACTAATTAGATTTTTTTGTCAACTACCCTATTATTGAACTAATAAAATTAGCAGGACTTCAAAAAGTTGACTGTATGAGAAAGCCACAAGGCTTTGTGCTATGCCTATGATGTACCACTAGTTAACTGCACGTGTACGTACGTTGGGTTTTTTTTTTTAAACGATGCTCCACACTAGGAGTTTCTCTTGTATCGAGGGTGCGTTCACAAACATTTAAACTCACACAAATACCCAGACCCGAAACAACTATCTGTAGACCATACAAATATTTGTTCCGTGCGGGGATCGAACCTGCGACACATCAGTCAACTGCTTGAGCCACTGCGCCAACCGTCCAAAAAAAGCTGGACTAGTTTTATGTGAATTATTTTATAGTTTTCGTAGTAATATAAGTAATTTAGTATAGTTTAATTCGAATTTAACCAAACTTAAACATTATTTCTTCAAAAATAATAATAAAAGGGACACAATAGCCGTTAAAGATTTTATGGAAAATGCTAAGCCATAGGCAGTTTCCTATAACTTGGATCACTACTACAAACCTACCTACTATAACAAAAATATACAAGTGTAACTCACGTCCTGGGCACAAAGGTGAGGTTCTCGACTCCCTCTTCTGTGATGAGCACGTCATCTTCAATGCGAACGCCGCCGAAACCACGGAACTGGTCCACTCTGTCCCAGTTGAAGAACTTGGCTTGAGCTGGGTTGTTCTTAGCATTGTTCAACAGCTGACAATAAAATAAAATAAATTTTAGTTACCGTTGGTTTCTTTTCTGCGGGATGATCGAGTCGTACTGTACCTAGTGCACCTACTTTGCGTGCCAGTTCGGCACCCCGGCTTAAGTAGCTTAGTCAGTGCTTCATTCTAGACATTTCCAAGAACAAAAATAGTACTTGTGACGTCAAAAAATGGCACGCTAAATTTTTATACGTATTGTATTGTGATACTTGCGTTATCAAGATATACCTATCTAATACCTGCGGGATATACCTAGCTTTATCTTTTCATTTTTCGACTAAACGTCGTCGTCGAGTTTTTATTCGGGGTTACAAAAGCACTCGTCTACAGTTCCAACGCCCGATTACGGCATACCATGTTCCGTAAAATCGGTGTAAGTATTTTTTTCATTTTTAAATAGCTTTATTTACCATAATATCATTATCAAAATACACACCTAAAAGCTACATTAACAAACTAAATTTAAAACATTTTATTAGGCTAACAAATCGCTTTTCAAAGCTTACAAATAATAGTTAGACACAATATAAAAGGGTACACTATGACAATAGGTATGTAAATTATTTAGTTAGTCACAATTTACTGCTTGCATGTAGGTAAATCGAAAAGTATCTGATCGCGCAGTCCGCTTATGAACAAGCAAACGCGTGTCCAGTCAACGTTCAGCGGACGAGTCTCAATGCCGCCCGCGCTACAGCGCCTGTATACAGCGTATTTAGCGACCGGGGATGGGACGGCAGCGAGCCTCTCGGGGGTCCACTCGCTGGTCGATCCACGGTTGGTAGTTACAAAATATAGTGATGGGGCAGGCGTTAAGTGCCGTTGTTGTAACTTGTCAACAGTTGAGAATAAGAAAAAGAAAAAAAAAAAGATTTTTTTTTAGAAATTAATGGGTTGATAGTATTTGTTTTGTTCTTATTATAGAATTTTAATGAAACTTTGATGATAATTGAATAGCAAGGGAAGTTTAATGTTTTTATGGAATATACGAAGATTTGTTTTAAATTTAGTTATGAACGATATTTATATGGCGTTATTTTGTATTATTACGAGTAGCATCCTGCACCCATACCACCTGTGTAAGCAAGTGGAAGTGCTTGTCCCGGAAAAAACTAGCAATCTTACCAAAAAAACTCATGGTGTTCAAAGCATGCAGCATCATGGGGCAGATGTATGAGGAGAAGGAATCTAAGTTGTATGATGTGGTTCGATGATCACGTATCACTAACCCTCGGTATAAAGTAGCAGCCAGGCTCAATAGTGAGCGTCATATTAGCGAGCAGCGGTCTAGCAGTGCGCAGACGTGCGAGCGGGCCGGCCGGGCGCGGCGGGCAGTGCGGCAAGTAGCCTCCCACGTCGTGTACGTCCAGACCTAGCAGGTGGCCCAGACCGTGCGGCTGGAGGATGCCATGGATGCCGTTCTGGAGGTAGAAAGGAGATCATTAATTACACATAGTATTATCAGCATCAGCATAAAAGGTGTTAAGAAGCCGCTAAGCATTTTGATCATATAATATTTTATATTATAGAATGTTTCTAGGTAGGTATGGCCCAGAACAAAATAAATAATTGCAATAACCAACAGAACAAGTTCCTTTCAGACTCATTATAATGTGCACACCACTGGAGCACACGCCTCCGCTCTCTGTGAGAGAATAATCCACCACTCATCAAATCACTTACCGCAATCATGTCTTCAACGCTGCCGTTCAGGAGACCTCCTTTCTTTAGATGGTTAAGCATGGCTCTGTTAGCCGCGAGGTGCATATCCGTCCACAGCACTCCAGGTTTAGCTTCCCTGGAAAAAAAAATGTTGACGACGACGCAAGGCAACCTACACAAAGTATGATCTTACAAAGTTTAATGGAAATGCAATGAAAATTGTAATGATGACGGCGTTAGTTCCGATTATGGCCACGTGACAAACTATACATGTTTGTATAATAACCGAGTCTGGAAAGGGTTGGAAGATTTTTGTATGAAGTGTCACAAACCAACTTTTAACATTTTATTTTATTTAAGAAAAGCGGCCTCGCACAAAATCTGCATTAGTCAATAGCCGGTATCAATCAAAACTAGTTTTGTGTCTTCCAAAGCATCATGTTTTCTCTCATACAATACTTGTTTTTATGAATGCCAGGTTTTATAATTGGCTGAGCACCAATATTGTACTAATGGCGAAGATTGTATCTTTGATGGCTAAATATCTCGTAAACGTGACGCTAGCGAAGATTTAGTCACATACAAAACCGGTTTGTATTGATGCCATCATACCAGCTATTAATTAATACAAGGATTAATGAGGATATAATGCGTGGCCACTGTTTTAAAAATATACCTAATATGTATAATAAAATGGCGCATGTTAATAATTCTAAGTCCTTTAAAACCTCCTTTTCTTACCTAATAACAGCATCTCTTCCAGCGAGTACAGCTTCATAGACGAGTTTCTGGTCTTCCGTAAATTTGCCGTTGGCGGGGAACGAGCAGGTAATGTCGGCCGCATAGCCTGCGTAGTTACCGCCCATGTCGAACAAACTGCAAGCAATTTTAATTTTGGTACTACTTTGAGTATGAGGTCTTGGGGTAGATTTTTGTGGCGGTCAATGTTTGTTGGAGTTTTGCAAATAGGAGTTTCCTCAGTAGTAGAGAGCGTCTGGACTTGTACCCGTCTGATGGCAATAGGGTAGCCTCTTATTTAGAGTTATCGGGAATGTCGGGGAAAAACAATAATAATTGTTAAGCAGATTGACTAAATAGATTAGATTGATAGACATTCTTTGACTTGTATGGAATGGCTATAGCAAAACGAATGGAGGAGTGTGTCAAAATTAACAACTCTACCTTGGCATAAATTATAAATACTTACTTAATGTTTATTTTTCAAATATGTAGGTTTATATAAACACTTTTACAAGTTACTTTTTTTAAACTAGATTGGGCCGATAGTTTGTACCTGGCTATCCTGAGAAGCATCAGCCGAAACAAACTGTGGAATTTCAGTGGACCTGTCCAGTCAGTGCAAGCATTTTTGTCAGTTATCGTGTAGCTCGATATTAAAAATACCACATTACACTAGCTCCTCAATACTCACCACATATCCCCATCATTGATCATCTTAGTGTTAGGTGCGGAGGCATGTCCATAGTGCAGCGTGGCTCCCGTGTCGCCCGAGCCACAGATACATGTGTACGACACGTGGCGACACCCGCCCACCCGGTAGCAGTGGTCTAGAAACACTGACTCACATTGGTACTCTTTCCTGCCGGGCTTGGCGTAGAGCATCACCTGTTGGAGGAAGATAAGGTATTGAATGGAAATGACCGTTTGAAGGTAGGATTTAAATAAGGCCTTTATATCCCCAAAGGACCCTTTTTTTTTTTGGGGGGGTTGGGAAATCATCAAATAACCCCTCCCGCTCTTGGACAGAGCGAAAGGGAGTGTCAGACTTCTACTGACTAAAAACCACCCATGTTCCTTCTTAGCCCTTTATGTCGAGGCCGCGGTATCTATCTATCTATCCCCAAAGGATCCTTTATTTTTTGGTGGGTAGAAAATCATCAAATAACCCCTTCCGCTCTTGGGCAGAGCGAAAGGAAGTGTCAGACTTCTACTGACTAAAGACCACCCATGTTCCTTCTTAGCCCTTTATGTCGAGGCCACGGTATCTCTTACAACATTCCGCAGCCTCGACGGGATTCCGCAGCCCCGACGAGTATCCCCAAAGGACCCTTTTTTTTTTTTGGCGGGTGGAAAATCATCGTATAAGATCCCGCTCTTGGGCAGAGCGAAAGGGAGTGTCAGACTTCTACTGACTAAAAACCACCCGTGTTCCTTCTTAGCCCTCTATGTCGAGGCCGCGATAACTAGTGTACAACCCGCGGCCCGCCCCAAAGGACCCTTACGTACGTATTATAGTGCACCCACATTAAATCAGTTTTGTTTAAGTGCCATGTAGTAGGGGGGCGAGCCTATATCCAGGCTTCGCGGCTGCTACTGAGAATTTCAACCCAGATTGAAATCGAACCCAGGACCAAGGTAAGAAATCTTTTTAGAGTTGATAGGTTTATTCAAACCGGGAACTTTAAATGTTGGGGATAACTAGGCATTACAGATAAGTCGCATTGGAAATCAAAATGTTTTTTTATGTGTTTTGTCTTCTTCAATATGAACAGACATAAGCTCATCAAACTACCCTACAATCTGTCAAATTCTTTAATGGATTTTCATCACTAAAGATTAAGTCGGTTCAAGCTTTTGGGAAGCTGCGGGTTGTCGAAAGAGATACCGCGGCCCCGGCACAAGGGCCAAGAGGGAACATGGGTGGTTTTTAGTCAGTAGAAGTCTGACACTATACTGCTTCGCCCAGAGTGGGAGGTGTAATTTGACGATCCCCCCCCCAAAGGTTGCTTGGGAAGCTGCAGGTTGTTCGAAAGAGATACCGCGGCCTCGACACAAAGGGCTCAGAAGGATCATGGGTGGCTTTTAGCCAGTAGAAGTCTGACACGCCCTTCCGCTCCGCCCAGAGCGTTGCAGTCATTTAATGAAATAAAACGTTTGTTGAGAAAATTTGACTGTTTCTGGTAGCTTCTTGTGCTGGCGTCTGTACTAACAGAATTCGTCTGTACTAAGATAATTGCTTGAAAATCCAATAAAAATACATAATGACCTGTTTATGAGCATCGGACGACACCTTGCACACATATCGCAGAACTTCAATCTCCTCAGGGGTCTTGATAACGCGTCTGCACAAAGTACACACGGTTTCATTAGTTCACACACTTTGGCGTGGTTATCAGATAGAACAACACGGTCATAGTTATCCTAACAATATGTATACAATACTATCGTACGGTCGAGGTATAACTTGCATTTACTTTTAGGATTACAAGATACATTAGAGACTGATTTTAAACGATACAGAGTTGGGCATCCAGTTGCTTAATGCCAACGCTATAAAAACCAAAATTGCGACCAATAATGGTACTAGAATTATAAAGATTACTTTAAACTTCTAAAGGTTGTTCGACTCTACTTATGTATAGGTAGTTAGGTACCTAATTTGTGTTTTGATAGCTGAGTATGTTAATAATACATGATAAGTTGCAAATAGAGGGCAAATACCTATTAATTTTATCTAGTTTACAGCTGTCATTACGAACAGTCTTTGGTATATCATGGCGTATTTTCTTACACACATTTTATAATTCCATTTTGCTAGGGTACTTTTATGCCAGATATCATCAAAATCGATGCTTTCCGGTGTCCGCCACCGGCTTCATCAATGGTAGACAGTAACATGAGCTTTTTATAAATAACCGCTGTTGGCCAGATCACTGGTGGACAGGGACTCAATTTTAATCATGATTATTCACGTTGACCACCAACAATGACAGGCAGTGACTCAACTTATTAATATTATTCCAAGTAACCATCACGTTTTACTATTTTTATTAGGACAATGGTGGTAGTGGTACACTGGGAAGTGTCAACTAAAATCTGGTTGTTAACAAATATGGCCATTTTTACAAAATAATTTCATGACTATTTTTAGTAAAAATCAATGATCAGAATCCAATGAACCAACTCTGGTCAACGAACTCCATCTATGAGTTAATTTTATTTTTATGGACTTTTTTGAAGCGCATATTTTAAGTGTCATGATGCGTGGGGTTTCGTTTTTCTTTTGGCATCGTTTCAAAAGTTTTAGAGAAACGGTTGAATATATTTAGACTAAGAAGATATTGGAAATGGGTTATATTTACTTAAGTGTATTTAATTTTATTTCATAGTGTACCTATCTATTAGTTTAGTTCATACTTTCCTACTTCTAGACAAAGGCATCTGACAGTCATATATTATAACTGTTGGCTTACTTACCAGTCACGTTAGGTACTTGTTTCCACATAAATAAAGTAAATACAATAGGCAATTAAATAAACAATTGTTCAATAAATTACGCTGATATGAAAAACATGTAACATTGAAAAAAAAACAATCAACTGATAAGAATGATAACTGCATTTACTTAAGCAAGAGTATTTAGAGATAAAATTATTTAAGTATATAGATATTAGGCCATTCTTTATCAAATAAGGCTTATTAGTATAGATTATGATGAGATACTCACAGTTCTGCAATAATAGGGAATAATGTTTCGTTGTCAACTTTGAATCTGTAAAAGGAGATAACAGATTATTTTTATTAGTTTATGCTTGCATGTAGTGTGGTACTTGTACACACGGCTACACATCAAGCTTTACATTTCCAGTATAAGCTGGTCTCGCATTGTATAGGATTTCCGTACAGTGCAAGATCAGCGTAAACTGGAAATGTATAGCTTGATGTGTAGCCGTGTGTACCATGGAATCATTCATCATCTTCCTGCCATTATCCCATTCTATTTGGGGTTAGAACAAGTTTTCTTTTTCCATTCTACCCAGTTAGATGTCATAGTGGCATTTACTCTTTTCTCTCACATATCATTTCTCACACAATCCATCCATCTTTTCTTTGGCCTTCCTCTCCCTCTCCATCCATCACCTTTTTAGTCAAATCCGATTCGTGCCTCCTCATAACATGTCCATACTACAACATTCGATTCCCTTTAAACTTTTCTATTACTGGCGCAACTTTTAAACTTCCTCTAATATACTCGTTCCTTACCTTATCACGTCACACCACACATCCACCACAACATTCTCATCTCAGCTACATGCAATCTTTTTTCATCCATCTTCTTCACAGCCCAGCATTCCGATCCATACAGTACAACAGGTCTAATCACGGTCTTGTATATTTTCCCCTTTACCATGGGACCATACTACCAGAGTTAATTTTGAGTTTCGGTAATTGGTGGTGCACAGTTTTGATTTACCTGAGGCGATCATTTTTCAGAAACATCCAAACGTCAATGGCATTCTACTGACCATATCCAATTAAAAATCCTTTGTGTTGGTGTACTTTTTTTGGACAGCGAAGGCAACTAGCAAACAAAGCCATGGGGAAGGCCTTTGCTCAGCAGTGGGACAGCGTGGGCTGATAAAAAAAATATGGAAGAAAAACATCTTACGACAACCCAACACAGATTGGGATAAGGGCAGGAGAATGATGATTCTATTTCTACATATTTTGGAATTTCTATGGAGACAATATTTTAGGGTAACTTTTGAAGTTTTGTGAATGTTAGTGGCAAAGAGAATATTAAATTTTGACCTAAGTGAGAAGCTTTCAGGACTATTCTAATAAAATGTTATACTAACTCATCAATTCCTTCAAATACTGCCTCCTTGGCAGTTAAACCACTGTCTGTGTTGGGACCACTCTGTAACATAAGATATTATAGTTTAAGTAGGTATTATATATGTCAATAAGTAATTATCGTTTTTATTTTAGACGTAGACTTACCAAGGTCAACAACGTCTCAGGATTAAAGCTCTTAAGAACATTCTGAAGCTGAAATAATAGAATAAAAGTATTTATTATTTATTTTTTTAGTTTTGTTTCTGAAAACATTATCTGAATTCCATTTTTTTTTTATGTTTTCAATTATTTACCTCATCAACATAGTGAACTTCATCAACAGCATACAAATTCTTAAAGTCATGACAGCTCAAGAGTTTGCCCATCCAGATTTCATAGTCTTCTGGTAGACGGCGCACAAACAAATGTGACTTCCTGGTAGCCACGTCCAGTGCGAAAAAGCAGCCTGGCTCCCGGACACCGGATAACCAGGTGAAATATGCTTCCTGATTTAAATACATTTTAGGGGTTACAAGAATCAAATAGGGGAAAAATTTCTAATATTATTTAAGGAAAGTTTTTTTTTTGTGGTAGGAAGTTCTTATTCAGGTATTCTTCCATTTATTTAATTTTGTATTGGTTCGATAATTGTTTAGAATATTAAGCAGGTCAATTCAATTCAGCATTTATTTGTAGTTGATTAAAACAAGGACTTCATGAGATGAGTAGGTATTAGGTATGCATAGAAGGAAGCTTTTATAATTAATACACTTGCCTGTCTAAATACATATTCGATGTCAGTGTCGTAGTGGCTGATGTCTTCGCCCCCTTGCAGAACAACTACTTGTCCACTCTTTAGTTTGTCTGCAAGTCGATTTCTGTTATTAGCGAACAAGGACAGAGGAACGTCCAAAGTGCCCGGACCCATTGACCACGTCGCAGCCATCTTCACTGACAATTGTGACAAAGCAATACTGGTACTAGGCTTTGTTGCCAGCCGGTATAATACTGACGATAAGCGCAAACTTTGTAACTGATACAGATTACGACGCACTACAACAAAATTACACTTTTTATGTTGCAACTTTAGTGGTACACATTTTCGGCTAAATAAATTGAATAAAAATCTGTTTCTTAACATTTATGTTAGTGAAAAGAAACTTCTTAGAAATATTATAAAATACAAATATTTACATTAGACATTATCTTTTAGGGTACCGTAAATTATTAGTTAAAGCCATTGATATATGAATTGTTGACATTATTCATACGTATTTACAGGATTTTACTGGTTAGAAAATATTCAAAGTATTTACCCTAACAAAATAAAGAAAAGTCGTTTAACCAATTAAAAAGAATGATAAATAATGAACTATTATTACATACGGAACTCAATTTATTTCATGAATTTAAGACCTGTGACAATTGTGACTTTGACAGTTATTATTATTTTTTTTTTTCCTTTTGTTCCATAAGGAACAGGCTAGGGTCAGAGACCATGCTGCCTAGTCATCAGTTAATTTATATTTATTTTGTAAATTCAGTTATATTCATCAGTTTGACAGTTATTAAATTGACAAACAGAGCGAAGCCAGAAAAAAAAATTGTCTTATAAAAAAATGCTAAAAGAAATATTAGGTTTCTGGGATTGGCAATTTAAACTGGCCATATTTGCTACTCGTTACTAGATGGCGCAACGGGTATTATTAATAGTCAGCTGAAACCATAGACGATAGTAGGAAAATAACATCAGTTATTATAAACAACATCAAGTCAATCATGACGATTAATATTACGAAGATAGCACATTTTTTCCGTATAAAATATCATGACTGTACATGACCCTTAAACTCCATTTCAGCGTGTTTGTAACAAAAACAGTGAAACATTACGATCTAGGTAGGTATCTCTATGAGTGAGCATAGCTTACGAAGTGTAGCATAGCCAGGGCTTCCAAATAATAACACGTGGTGGGCCCGTGGGAGATCAGATCAATTTAGGCATCCTGTGGCTGTAGAATATTATATAAATGTAGAAAGGTGGTTCAAAATAAAAGATACTCATTATAATCATCAAATATTTAATAGACGAAAAATAGATCTAACACTGAAAGTTTCCGTAGATAGCTATTTTTAATTAAATATTTTGTACCTACAGCTAATTCAAGAACTTAATTCAAAAAAAATAGTTTTTGAAATTAATTTTCTTTATTACTTAATTCTTATCTAAATCACAAGATCGACGATAAATTAAACTACCTAAAAATCACAAAATGCACTAAAACATGCACACATGTAATCGATTTTTATACCATATTTTGGTACAATTGTACATAGTTTCTACATTGGTGAAATAAAGTATTATCTAGATAGGAATTTTTATAAAACTAAACCCTTTAAATTGTCTAAGTTGCACTGTGATCATCTGAGCAAGTCACACAGTGCGACAAAAATATTTTCCTAAATTACCACATGCGAGGAAGTAACTGTACGGTACTTATTACAATGTAGAAGTGTACTGTTATCTCTACAATCACTTTTTGAAAGTTTTTATAACACCAAAAAATGACCTAATTTAATGTTTACATTAGATGTTTCGCTGGTGTACAATTATATGAAACGAAATATCTGATGTAATGTTGTTGAGATAAGTATGTCACTCATTACAAAAAGGTATTAATAAAACTAGTAAAGCAGTTCACTTAAGTGTAGAAAAATGAAGTATGTTGGTATGAAAGACAACGGACATTGGCTATCAAACATTCTAAATAATTACATAAACAATAGTTAAAGCTCTTGAATTATACTTCATATTGGCTAATTTAATTAGATGGAAATGTCTTATCGCGACATTCAGTCACAAAGTTTTGATTATTATAGAAATAAGTACTTTAGAACGCATTACAATACTTTATGCTAGTTACGTCATTCAGTACTTTGATCATGATCAGTTAAGGTCACTATAAAACGAAGAATAAATATTATGATTGTAGAGTACGCGCGGCCATTTTGGTTCGTTCTCGTGACTCGTGTCGTGCGGGACACGTCATTGGTGGCTATCTCTTTCTTGCACGCTCTCCGCATATAGCACCATTGTAACCCGACACGTTTCTTACACACAAGCGATTTCACAACACGTTCGACACTTTCACAACTAAAATGTTTTGTTTATAAATTATGAATCTACAGAAATTTCATGACACACTTGTTTCTTTTCTTGCAATCTCCGTACAGCCTCGGCAACAAGGGCATTCTGCTCCAGCAACCTTTCCACAAGATCGACAGGTTCTTGTTTTCTAATGTAGTAAGGTGCAGCACGGGCTCGAGCCTGCAGGTGAAGCTTTTGTTTCAGGCCAAGGGTGAGTTCCTCAATAGCAGGTAATCTACTGGAGGTTAGCGGACGATTTTGTTCTTCAGAGGAATGGCGATTGTCGTATCTGGACTTCTCTTTCAACATAGTGAAGGAACGGTAAGAATTTGAAGATTGATTTAAGGGACTAGAGATCTCACCGGTACGGTGGGCGGCGAGCAACAACGTTTGCGAATGCCGAATGAATGAGCGAGTGAGCCAGCTCGACTCGACCCCAGCGTAGGAAAGACAGGCCTCCGCGGGGGTACAGGCGAGGGGGAAGGGATGACGTATTCTGATGCGCAGTCGTGCCGGGCTGTATACAAACAATACGATGGACGTAAATAAACACAAGACAGACTCGATATGCCTGTACAGTGAACGGTGTTATCTCTGTGTCAGTGGTTTAGCTAGTTGGTCGACTGGCTTGCTGAATCATGAAAATATATCAATAAAGAGAATACAGGTAGGTTCAGCGCTCGATAATTGTCGAAGAGCTGGGCATGAATAAAGGTTGTACCATGATTGGGCAATGAGGATGAGCTATGCAACAAAATAGCCAGAACAATCAGCCTTTAAAAAGTGTGTCGACACTGACAAGAAACTAGATAAGTATTAGGACCCCGGCCTGATTTGCAAATAATTATGAATGGCTGATATTTAATATATTGTAGTAGGTAACTATATACTTAGTGTACTACGCTATGAAGCTTTCCAAATAAAAGATTAGGTACTTATCTTTATAATTATATGGATAGTATGGTTATACTCACAGGTAGTACTATTATATTCTGTGCTCACAGTTATGCTAATTAGCATAACATCTAACTTCATATCAAGTTTTAGTTATTACAATAATAATAAAAACACCACGATCGTGCTTACGATATGACATAGGTATTGTGTTTATCGCTAATTACATTATTGTAAAAATATCAGCGGCCAGTGTCGGGCAGGCAATGTTTATTTGTATGACTATCTGCGAGTTTCGTGTGTTTGGGCGAAACAAAACTAAAAACGGGCAATGCCCTCGGTTTTTTCCAGGCTACGATCACGTTGATTATTTATTGCGATAGTTCGGTAGGTAGGTATGTATTGTTATGGTTGTTTTAAACCCTAGGTAGGTACCTACTACTATAACACCTTTTATATTTATGGGATGATAATCGTTTTGCTTTTTTTGTACGTACCTAGATACGTTGTTTGCTTTTGGGGTTATTAAATGAAAACCAACGTACCTACCTACTTAACTGAGAGTAAGGACGTTGTTATATTTGTGAGCCATGGAAGTAATACCAGCAACATTAAAACGACTGTCACATGAAGTCATTGACTCCTAAATAGTGCGACCGTTGCTTTCTGTAACCACGTTTTTATACCAGTGTGGTGTCATTTTACAAATACAATTTAAGTAGGTAGGTAGGTTTAGATGTTTTGAAACTGTTCATATTGTATTTGTTATTACAATTAAAATACTTCAAAATAGCTAATTTTAAATTATCCTTAAGGATATTAACTAAATTTAGTAGGTAGGTACAATAACATTTATGTTCACTTCCTCCGAATTTTTATGAGGTCCCTATTTGTCGACCACGTGGTTTTTTTACCGCATTGGGTAGTCAAATGTGGAGTTTTCAAATAGTAATTGATATTTTATATAAACTATGTTATTACTTAACAGTAGGCTCAGACCAAGAAAAGAAGATTTTTTTTGTCTTGGTCTGAGACAGTAGGTAAACTATGTACCCATCATCACAGAATACATAATAGTACTACGAAGGTGGTACCATGCCGTACGCGCTATCATGTAATTTTAAAGTATCGGCCGCCGACTGCCTCTAATTTGACCTTCGAATAAAGATAACACGCTACTACGTTTAATATAACTAAAAAGTCGTCACCTGTTACGTTAGGGGACACAATATTCTGGGTAATTTCCATATAATCTAAAGTATAAAGTGAAGTCACCGACTGTACTTACCTATATTATATTGGAAGTATTGTAGGTAAATAAGTTCCCATTAAACTTATAGTTTCGATTTCCGTGTCTTATGTTTAGGCACCTATCGTACTTTCCACAATATGTTATAAAAATTGAAGACTCAACAAACGAGAAAAAATTTGAGAACAATTTTCATACCTACCTACCTACCTAAACCTACAACCAATATTTATTTACATTCATCTATTTATTACTAAATCTAATCACATGTCATGTAGTTATAATCAGATTAACCATTGCCAGTGCAATATTGAGACATTCTGTACATACTACTACTGATAAATGAACCTGATTATAACCTCGTTAAACAATCATAGTCAAGAAATAGGTCCACTAAATAACCCTCCTTTTGGGCTTTGCCGCAGTCGGGTAATAAGTACCAACACTGAACAGTGGCTGAAAATGTTTCTTCATTTATTACCGACCTATAAGCATTACATATCTACTTACATCATTCTCTCAATTCTTAGCATTTCGAAATATCTCCGTTCAATTAGGTAAGTATGTCCTCGTTTTATTTCTGATTACATAAGTAAATAATGTAAACACGGATACACAGTAGCCTACATGTTTTTCGTTTTGAGGAAATAAACAACATAAATTAGATCTATACCTACCTACCTGCCAATGGATTACGCATGTAAAGTTTGTTTGTTATTAATATAGGTAGGTACTTAATAATATTATTATAAAATAAACCTATTCAGCCTATTCAGTCAGAGTTTATTCATGCGTAAGAACGACTTGCAAAAAAACTAGTTCTTGTTCTTGAATATTATTCAAAATTGTCTGCTTATTTACATTTCTTGTTAGACACGCATGACACCTATTTCATGTATAGCTATTTATGTAACAAGTCGTTTGACCCATAGACAATAATTTTTAACTAGAATGTTTGAAAGCGCCATCTAGTGTCAAGTAGCTAAACTTTACGCAATATAGGTCCCACATTAATTACTTCAGATCTTAAATCATTATTAGTGTAGTTTGTAACATTTATATTTAATTTGTAAAGCCCGCGCCCCGCGGGAGTCGTGACCTAAGTATAACGCGAAATGTGTGTGTTCAATTCAAATTCAAGATTCCACTTGCATTTATTTAATTCAATTGAATGACTCAAGGAATAGTCATTCAATGTGATTGAATCAACTTGGAGGGCGGTATTGAAGATGTTAATGATTATAACTCTCTAGCAGAGTAAACCCCTAGGTACTTGTAACGCTTGCGAATTTTATTTTGTACAATAAAACATATAGCCATCAGCATTTTGAATCATCAAAATTTGAATGTCACGGGCTACCCTGGCTCTTCTCCTTGAACCTGAAATACCGAACTTCGGCTTTGGTGCAAGTTTCAGTCTTTTTTTAGGGTTCCGTGGCCAAATGGCAAAAAACGGAACCCTTATAGATTCGTCATGTCTGTCTGTCTGTCTGTCGTCTGTCTGTCTGTCTGTCTGTCCGTCTGTCCGTCCGTATGTCACAGCCATTTTATTCCGAGACTATAAGGATTATAATAATTATAATAATAATTATAATAATAATAAAAAAAAAATCTGGCAACACCAAAGTCAACAGTTGTCATACAATTTCTTCCTCCGATTTAATTTAATTTGTATAAAAATTCCATTTTATTTTGAACGTTTGGCACCAACCTCTTCATCTTTATTTTCATATATTACAATAATTTCAATCAGAATACAATAAAATGAGACTAACCACAAGAAAACACCATAGAAGAAAAATTGATGACATATGTCATCCCAAAATAAATTATTTCAAGAACACTGTTGAAGAATGACAATAAAATGTTGACAAGATCAGCGACTAGACGCGCACGCCTTCCACCTCCGGACTCGTCGCTCAGCTCCGCCTCGCCGCCGCCGGAACCCAGCCCCATCGTGAGTGCTGTGACACTGGCCGCGGCAGTCGCGTCGAGCTCGAGCGACGAGTATTTCTCTTTGTCCCCGACGCCACCACCTGCTCGTCGACGGAGAGGACGCCGGCGGCGACTGCTTGGGACCTAGGGGCCAACCGGCCCCGAGCCGGGTCCCCGCTGCCGGTGGTTGTGTGCAGCGCATGAAATGGACTCAAGCTATAAACGAGAACGTCATGCGCGCATACTACGGGTCTACAGAGGGGGGAACTAACCTCACTGCGTACCGTGTTAGGATGCTGTCTCTATTTCAGGAACTTGAACCAACTGTCAGCGTTTCGACCCAACGACTGTCGGATCAAGTGCGCGTCATCCAGCGCAATCGCATGTTGGACGACGCCGCGCTTGATAGGCTGCGCTCAGAGGTACTGAGTAACCATACCATCTTCACTCCATCTCAAACAGTGACGCAAACATCAACTTTTAATACAATCCCATCGCGTCATAGTCCTGCTGTTGAAGAGGAGGATGATAGGGTTGCTACGGTAAGTAGCCAGTGCAACGACCGATTGAGGAGCGCACTGGAGGATGCACTTCGTGAGTATCGATCCGTTTCTACCGAACTTAGGCCCCGACTACCACGGTTACCCATGCATAAACGAAATAGGGCGTTGGTGTGTGCCCTGGACTCGCAACTCAAGAATATATTCGAGAGTAGCGAGGACCTCGTTGATACACACTCGATTTTGTACTGTGGGGCTGTTGCGGCATGTCGACTTGCTAATGTCAAATTCCCAAATTGTGACTTAGCTAGTCGACCAAAACCAACCGTACCGGCCTGGCAGCGCAGGATCGAGCGTCGTATTGACGGGGCCAGGGTACTCATTGGCAAACTTTACTGCTTCAGGGAGGGCAATACACGACCACGTGTGATGCGTTCTGTGAAGCGGGCATTCTCGGGGACTGAAATTAACCCTCGAGATTACATGTCCCATGTCACAGAGCGCATCGACTTCCTGAAGCAGAAGGTTTATGCATGGGCCAACCGTATTCGACGGTATAGACGGCGGGTTGATCGGTACTCACAGAATCGCATGTTCCAGAGCGATGAAAGGTGGGTATACCGAACTTGGGAGCGACGCGAGCCAAATATGACGGATGTGTGTCACCCGGATGATGCTACCACGAGTTCATTTTGGCGTAGCATCTGGTCGGTACCCGTCTGTCATACTGAGGCTGACTGGTTGCGTGATGTCGAGCGAGTGTGTGAACCTATTCCAGAAATGGACGCTATTTTAATAACACCACAAGATGTAGCCAGTGCAGTTCGTCCGTTACCGAACTGGAAATCACCTGGTCCGGACGGACTGCACAATTTCTGGCTCAAATGGCTCAGTAGTTCACACACTTGCCTGGCATCCCAATTCCAGTCATCCTTAGAATCTGCGACGCTACCACAGTTTTTAACCACAGGCATTACCCACCTGCTCCATAAGTCAGGTTGTCCCGCGGAACCCAAGAATTATAGACCGATCACGTGTTTGTCGACGGTCTATAAACTTTTTACATCCATTTTGAGAGCGAAAATCAGTAAACACATTGAGAAAAACTCTATTATGTCTGCCTCTCAGAATGGATGTAGGAACGGGTCCCGCGGTACTAAGGAGCTACTCCTCATCGACATGGCCATTAGCCAACAGGTTCGTCGGGCCCGCAAGGATCTGTCGACATGCTGGATAGACTATAAGAAGGCTTACGACTCGGTGCCACATACATGGCTCATGAGGGTGCTGGAGTTGTACAAGATAGACGCAACTCTACGCGCCTTCCTTGAGTCATGTATGGGGCAATGGAAGACTGTCCTTCGATATCCGGGATGTCAACAGATTCAGGGGAACGATGAACCTGTATGGATCAAACGGGGAATATTCCAGGGCGACAGTCTGAGCCCGCTTTGGTTCTGCTTGGCCCTGAATCCTCTCAGCACATTACTGGAGGATTCAGGTCTAGGCTACCGGTTGAGGAGAGATGGTCAGGTGATATCTCACCTTCTTTACATGGATGATCTGAAACTCTTTGCCCCCAACGAATTGCGACTGATGGAGTTACTGAAACTAACTGATTCTTTTAGTAGCGCCATCAGGATGGAATTTGGTGTGGACAAATGTGCAGTCATGTATGTAAAGAGAGGAGAGATTATGGAATCCGAGGGAATTCAGCTTTCGGATTCCATACACCTCAGATCCCTTTCCTCGACCGAAAGCTATAAATATTTGGGTATGTCGGAAGCGTTAGGCATTAACGTAGCTGACATGAAGCAATCGTTGAAGGAGCGCTTCTTCGGACGCCTGAAGAAGGTTTTAAGTAGCCTTCTTTCAGGTGGGCATAAGGTGCGCGCCTTCAACGGTTGGGTCATGCCGGTTTTAATGTACTCTTTCGGCATACTCAAATGGACTCAGACCGAACTTGACGCATTAGATAGGAGAGTTCGTACATTGCTGACCGCAAATCGGATGCATCACCCACGATCATCGGTGATGAGACTGTATATCCCGCGGAAGTGCGGGGGTCGAGGCTTTTTAAACGCGAAGACCTTCCACAACCGCGAGGTGTGCAGTCTCAGAGAATATTTTTTAAAAACCGATGTGGGTATGCACCGAGATGTGGTCGCAGTGGACAAGGGACTCACCCCGCTGTCCATGGCTAACGAGAACTGGCGCAAACCTGTGGTACTTACTGCTGATGACCGCAAGGTAGTATGGCAAAGCAAGGAGCTTCACGGGCGCTTCTACCGGGCTCTTCATGGGCCCGATGTAGATTTTCTAGCGTCCGTGTCCTGGCTACGTTTTGGCGACCTCTTTGGGGAAACTGAAGGTTTTGTCTGTGCGATTATGGACGAAGTTATGTTGACGAACAACTACCGGAAATATATTATGAAGGATGGGACGGTTGACGTGTGTCGGGCATGCCATCGTCCGGGTGAGTCCATCAGACATATTATTTCTGGTTGTTCTCGTCTAGCTAACGGCGAGTACTTGCACAGACACAATCAAGTAGCTAGGATTATTCACCAGCAACTTGCCTTGAAATATAAACTTGTGGAGTCGGAGGTACCGTACTACAAGTATGTGCCCGACCCAGGTCTCGAAAATGACCATGTAACGTTATACTGGGATCAGTCTATCATCACTGACAGGACTATTGTTGCCAATAAGCCTGATATAGTGGTGATGGACCGATCAGCGCGCCGCGCAATGATAATCGATGTTACCATTCCACATGACGAGAACCTCGTGAAAGCTGAAAAAGAAAAACAAATAAAATATCTTGATTTAGCACACGAGGTTGTCGATATGTGGCATGTGAACTCGGCTATCATTGTGCCGATAGTCGTAACGGCCAATGGCCTTATAGCCAAGAGTCTGGACGACCACCTGTCCAAACTTTCGCTCGGCGGTTGGATCAAGAGCCTGATTCAGAAGGCAGTACTCCTCGATACGGCTCGCATTGTGAGGAGGTTCCTGTCTCTGGAGCCCTAACCACCGGTAGCTTGGACCCTGCTCCCGTCACCGGTGGACGACTATTTTTTATATTTTTAAATGTTTTTTTATGAGTTTTATATGAAATATTTAAAAATGTAAATTTTATGTGTATAAATAAATAAAGGAAATAATAATAATAAAGCTTTATTAATTCCACACAAACAACAAACAATCAAAATCACAATTAAATAATAAAGATAACAATTAGCATTCATAATAATCAAGTAAAAAATAATAGATATTAGTTAAATGATCGCCAAATACATTTAACATTAGGTTAAGTAAGTGATTCAAAATAATATAATAAGAATTAAACAATTAAATTATTGTGTGGACCCCCGTCGGGTAAAAGCCTCCTCCAAAGAATTCCACTTTTTAATAGTTTATAAGGTGAACTTAATGATTCAACATTCAATGTGCAAATATTTATTTTCTTATTACCTCGTATTGTTTTTTTCTTTGGAGGGTTGTGGTCTGTCTCTCCCGCGGTGACCAGCCGTATTGGGTTGGGAGAGTAGAGAGGAGGAGAGGGGGGTCACTTTTTAGTTGCTACTTTTCGTTGCTATAAGGATTACACAGTTGAAATTTGGCAGGTAGATGTATTCTGTAAACCGCTTTTTGATTTTTATATAAAAATAAAAAAAATATAAGATTAAGATTCCATACATGGAATTGAAACTAAAATAACTTTTTTTCATCAAACCTACACATGAGGGGTATCTATGGATAGGTCTTCAAAAATGACATTGAGGTTCTTAAAATCATTTTTTCTCAAAGTCAATCGTTTCAAAGATAGACACATCCAAAGTGGTAAAATGTGTGTGTCCCCCCTCTAACTTTTAAAGTAAGAGAGTGACAATTCTAAAAAAAATATATAATGTAGATCTCAACAAAAACTACCAACCAAAATTGGTTTGAACGAGATCTAGTAAGTATTTTTTTTTTAATACGTCATAAATCGTAAATCTCAATGTACCGTTCATTCAATCAACTCCATTATAAAAATAATTAAAAAACATTTAATTTCATAAACTTAAACCTTATGCATAAACCGTGAACCATTATTTTCTAATAATCTAATAATAAATCTGTAATAGGTGCCTGAGTAAATAATAATTATAATTCGCGCGGGGCGTGGCTTGATCGGTAGCGGATTGTTTAATTTTGGAATGTTATTGTGATTTTTATTTATTTTTGACATTTTATAGATTTTTAATATGTGCGAGCTTTTTGATGATGTTTAAATGATTTCTGTGCTATTTTAATTTATTCTCTCATTATGGGTATTTTGCCTGAAATAAAACACAATATATATTTTTTTTTTATACTAACACTATGAAAAACAAACTTATCACAAAGTATGATTTTCTGTTGCTGCCTTCCCTACTACGATGGTACGGAACCCTTCATGTGCAAGTCCGACTTGCACTTGGCCAGTTTTTTAACCCCTCCCGCTTTTGGGCCGAGCGAAAGGTAGTGTCAGACTTCTACTGACTACTGACTAAAAACCACCCATGTTCCTTTTTAGCCCTATATGTCAAGGCCGCGGTATCTCTTACAACATCCTGTAGCCTACAAGTTTCAGCATAACCCGATATTTGGCTTATTTCGCATTCGGCCCATCTCTAGTTTCCACGCTGTAGTACCTACCTAATCTAAGTATGGCCTACGATGTGGGAATATTTTATCCTATTCAAATGTAGGTAAGCTAATTCTCATTACAAGTAGAAAGAACAATGTAACGAATGAAAAAGATAATTTGCTGCAGATAATAAAAATTAACTTTCTCTAATACGAGTACCTGTAGCCATTTGTTTCCGAGTCTTCGAGTCCCGAGATTCGGGACTAATGTGGACTATGTGGGTACACACTGTACACAGTCCCTTAGTAAAAAAAGACTTCGATTATTATGACCTTATTTGTAAACACCTATGATACTACTAATAAAAAATGCACAAAACTAGGTTCAACTCTTCAATAAATTATTTGAAATATCTAAATACCTATCCAATAAATGACAAGGTTTTATTGGTTATCGGACGCTATGAACAACAAACAAGCAAGCGGGATAATAATTTGTCTAGTCAACTATGCTCGGCCATTACGTATTAGGTACCACTAGTTATGTAACCATCCATGCATACTCCTTAGACAAATTAAAAAAAAACGACGCCTAATGATTTCAGCAGAGTTCCAAAATGTCTAAAATCTAAATTGTCGATCGTGTTTTCTTTACTGCACTAGCCATCAGGCGCGATGATTGTGAGTCATGGTGGTGGTTCAACTGTATTATGCCGCGATGACAGCTTGTATTCTCCGAAAACGTAAGGGGTGGGTAGAAATGTGATAAGTAGTGCACTCTAACCCGCGTTCACAGGAGAGACAGCAATACCGTATTCATATTTCGTGCCAGGCCTAGTCTTTTCACAACTATATTTGTGCTGGGCCTGGCTTTCAGTCTAACCGGGTGCCGCTGAATACCGGTATTTTACAAAAGCGACTCCCTACCTGACCCCAGCATAACCGAGTTAGTACTGGGTGATACGATACCCCTTGTAAGACTGGTTGTTAGACTTTCGACCTGTAACGACTGTGAAAGATGTACAAATGACAGCAGGGACCAAAGGCTTTACGTTAACGTAACGTGTTCAAAACAAGGAGGAAACTCGGTATATAATGGGGTCACTAATCCACCGATGAACCTAGGCAACCGCAGCTTAACCTGCAGATTGATCCGAGCGTCTGTTTTTATTTAGCCAGGCCCTTGTTCGGAAAATATTATATTAATTTTGAGAGAAATTTATCAGTAGCGCGAAGTCTGAATTTATAACGTATTTTACTTAAAACCCAGGCCAATGTAGCCACCCCACAATTTTACAAACAAAAAGAAAAATCTTTATTGCCGCAAATGATTTAGCGCAAAATTTACAAAAAGAAAACAGTAACAGTGTAGTGTAGGTAAATAAAAGCTTGAATCCTTGAATGTTTACCCACCAAGGGCTAGCGAATTGAGCTCTCGAAAATGTCTCGAAGTTTCTAGATTTTCTTTTCAAGTATTTTCAACAAAGCTTACTACACCACTCAGAGAGCTTTATTGATTACTTAAGCCGTCACTTAGTAAAGGTTTGACATATTTTTGTATGACAAAACTGTCAAAACCATTACTGAGTCATGGCCTAAGTAATCATTAAAGCTCTCTGTACAGGAACGGGAGGCAGGTGCTCTTCAATGATTGATTTATTGACCCTTTTTTCTGGTTATAATTAAAAATATTAAAATCGTCTTATTGCTAACAGTGTGTCTCAGGTAATAACAAAAATTTAAACAGATCTTAAAACTAATTGAACGACGTGTGCTGTGATTGGTCGCTGACAATGGCGAGCTCTGATTCGTAGATAAAAAATGTGGTGTCCCGATCCGTCGACAGATTGCGTTAGTAGTCGCGCCAACACTCTCTGAGTGCGGCAGTTAGTGTCGTAAATAGCCTTTTCTGTGCCCTGTGCGAGCTTCTATAACGGCACCGTTGTTTTTTGAAATTATAGGTGCCCTAGCTAAAGCAATGCTTTTTAATGGGTGTAGAAGTACCCTTAACGTAAACAAAGGGCGCTTGTACTCCCCACCACCGCGATCATTGTTTTGTTCTAGACCATACCTGGGAACTCCCTAGTTACGGAGATATTGGGGGTCAAAGTTCCAAATTTTGCACTGCTATTTTTGTAAATACTACGTTTTTAAGGATATAACTTTACTTAAATTACCTCCATGTCATACCTTTTACTATTCAAAGCATCAGCACAATGTTTTAAGAGCGCTATATTGAGTTTTACCGTAACATGAAATGTTTAACCCGAAAAAAAAAGTCATTACTTAGCAAAAATTTTTGCGTAGGGGTACTTAGTTTGATGTACAGAATGCTTGGTTGACGTATGTGTGTAGGGTTAATTTACACCCTGTATGCTGTCGCGGACTTTTTTAATACTTTTTAAAGAGGAACAATTCCTTCATACATGATATTTGCATAACTTAAACCACTTTCGCAGCGCACGCAACGTAAGCTCTCAAAAAGGAATATCATTTCCTTTTTTTGCAACATTTTGTATTTATGCTCCGCTCCTGTTAGTCGTAGCGTGATGTTATATAACCTAAAACCTTCCTCGATAAACGGACTATCCAACACAAAAAGATTTGTTCAATTCCAACCAGTCGTTCTTGAGTTTATCGCGTTCAAACAAACAAAGTCTTCAACTTTATAATATTAGTATTTTTTTTTAAAACGTTGCCCCACACTAGGATGTTCTCCTGTATCGTGGGTGCGTTCACAAACATTTAAACTCACATACACAAATACCCAGACCCGGAACAACTATCTGTAGGTCATACAAATATTTGTTCCGTGCGGGGATCAAACCCGCGACATGCAGCGCAGCAGTCCATTGCTTGAGCCACTGCGCCAACCGTGCCGTCAAAGTATACATTGACATTTTTATTTTGTTTAGCCTACTCTGTCCTACTGCTGGGCAAAGGCCTCCCGGAGTCATGCTTTTTTTTCCAATCCGTTAGGAATGAGTCCAGATATGATTAGGTTCGACATGCAATGTATTTCGCACGCGTGCGTTTTTCTTATTTTTCCGCAACTATGGGCGGAAATGAAAATTACCACAGATAACTAGTATACCTTAAAATAAGTCAAAATCGATTAAAACAGGAAAGCATCCTGTTTTCCACTTACAACAAAATAGTCTTTAAGAGTGGCCAAATTTTGTGCCAGGAGAGTAGCAGGTAGGTACAAAGGACACTGTACGCTATCCTTGTGTGATACGTCGTGTACCTATAGACATTTACGTTGCAACTTTTGATTTTAGTCCTGCTAACTCCTGCTACGTCGGGCCTTTGATAGTCTTGACCATACAAATGGTACGTACCATCACAACTAAAATGGCTGAAAAAAACACAACTTTAAAAAAAAAAAATAACAGACTTCCAACAAAACAGTAAAAAGTGGAAAATTTCTTTACTATTATTAATACTCAAAACAGGATATTTACCATGTTTACTTGTTAACTTTAGTTCTGGAAGTGGGTCGTCAAAAAGCAGGTGACAAGCTCATTGCCATCAACCGGGCATAAATTAAAACCAAACCCTTTCTCGGGACTAAATAAGTAACTTTCGCCCCTCGGATAACAATGTACTATTACTCATCATCATCATCATCCTCCTGCCCTTATCCCAATTTATTTGGGGTCGGCGCAAAATGTCTTTTTCTTCCATACTTCTCTATTTCTCGTCATGTCAACAGTCACCTCCTTCCTAGCCATATCATCCTTCACAGTTCATCCATCGTTTCTTTGGTCTTCCTCTTCTCTTATACCCATCTACATTCATACTCAACATTTTTCTCATAGCACTTTCTTCATTCCTTCGCATCCCATGTCCACACCACGTCAATCGATTACCACACAACTTTTCATTCACCGGCGCCACTTTTAGACTTACTCTTATGTAGGTACTCATTCCTTATTTTATCCATTCACGTCACACCACACTTCCCCTTAGCATTCTCATCTCAGCCACATGCAAAATTTATCCCTTTTGTGGCCAACTACTTTTACAAGTCAAACATAAATTTATTATGATCCAAAAAAAAAACTAGATGGTACCTACTGATGTAATGATGGTACCAAGGTCATTCTACCAAGTTCCCTATCCGACTACTATGAGACCCATCAAACTCAGAGGTCACAGTCTCTTTTTAACTCCAAACATAATGATGAGTCATTATTATGAGGACTACGTAGATTAGAGATTGGCCACGAAAAGCACTGCTCTGGTTTAAGTAGAAGGAGGTCGACATGCATGGGACACAGACGGCTATAAATAATATTTAAATAACGGAGATTAATGTCTCCGATGATCTTTTAAAGAAATAATCACACATGAAGACAACATGAAGTGTGACCGCAGTGTGGCACTGACCTATGATACAAAAATAAAAGAGAAAGTTTATTGCTCTTGAGTCATGCCTCAATGTGCATTCCCGAGTTCTATTACGGAATGTTTTTCTATGTTGACTATTCCTCAGTACGGGAACTACGTGAGATAGGTAGGTTATTTACGTACATTTTATTAAATGATTACCATAACATCTTGTAATATGAAATTATTTCAATAATCTCTTTGATGTCGGGCTCATGTATTGTTTTTAATGCCAATAATGTCAGCAATCTTTGCTATAAGCAGAGCATGAAGTTGGCCTGGTGGATATTACCCAGCGATTATTAATGTTACTACGAGTAAGTATTACCTCATGGTGAGGTAGTGATGTGCGGTGTCGATAATTTCGCCATCAATAAAATGAAAGTGGTGGTGTAAATAATTGGTATGAAGTTTCATGTTTTGATTGGATTATAAAAGTAATCGATCGGGATTACCTATCTTCAGGTGTACATGCATTATAAATGTGATAAATCATGATTCACTGCCAAAACATTAGCGATAAAATGTTCATACCCTTATCTCTGTTACTCTCAAAAATAAAATATTTATTGTCGTCACAACAAGTATTTACCAAAACATCGAAGTATTCCCACCAAAAAACAAAGGTGTCACGTACAAAATGGTATAATCTTATCGTAACTTCGGCTATTTTATCAGTACCGTCATTGTTAACTGTAGTCATAACGTATCCTACTGGGCATCTAGACCGTGATCTGGTTTATTTACTACGTCAAAACATAATATCCAACCAAATATATTTTTAAAGAAAATTGGTGACTTGAACATCACTAGTAAAGGCGTTGCGCAGACAAGCCACTAAAATGTCGAAAGAAAGTGAACGCAATAAGCGGCGACAGCGGGCTGGCTGTTTGTTTCTGGCAGTATGCTCAGATGCCTTTGCCTCGGCACCCGCTCCAACCGTTCGAAGCGGATGACGCGCGAAATTCAATTTTTATAACGAGTGAAACATAATAACAACAAAATATCGAACATGTTATGAATAAAAGTATTTTGCTGTAGGAGTAGCCCTGAACAATAATAAATAACAAACTTAAAGTGACAATTTGTAACTAGATAAAGTGATTTAGTTAAAATGGATTTGTCAGGCGAAGCCAGTAGTGGGACGCGCATTCTCACTGCTCGTCACATAAGCGCAGATAAATCGTTTCCCGAAACGGATATTGCAATAAATACAACGCTTTTGTGCCATAGTTATACCCAGAATCCCGATTTTGCTTCCTATTTTCCAGGTAAAGCTATAATTAAGTTTTACAAAATATTTATTTTGTTTTTGTTAGACGACGGCTTACGACGGATTTAGATTTGCCATTCAATTTTTTGTAGTTCTTTTTATTGTTTTTTTTTCAATGTTAGTAAACCTACTGTACCTAACTGAATTTTAGTTTTATGAAATCCTGAAGTTTGACTTTTCCAAAGTTTTCAAATGTGGTCCTAAAGCATCATCATAACATATTCATCAATAGTTTTGGAACATTTTTTCAGATATTGTTTTTATAACACGCTTATCAACCTTTATTTTACCAGCTACCTAGTGTAGTAGGTAGGTACTATTATGTATTCTCATCTGTGCTAGTGGTTCCTGCAGTCTATTCCGAGTTTTGGTTCCATTACTTTTCCAATTAATTTTTATTACTAAAAACAAAGGAAAATGTTTGTTCAAAATACTTCCTAAAACATTCCTTTATCAAACGCGTCAATATTGTTAAATAGTAGATAAAGTAGCTTATCTCCTCGTAAGTTATAAATAGGTAGATAAGTTCCATTTATCGAAATCCTACGAACTCAAATTATTGAAATTTAGATAGTTAAGTGAATTTTTTTTTATCTTGGAATGCAGTTTTGTTATAGCCTCTTTAGCCCCTTGCAAACAGTGTTTCTGATGAAACTGCGTTGTCGACGTGCATGCTGACTTCGGTTTTACATATTTTTACATTTCGACACTGATTTGATGAATTTTAAATTAAATTACGAGTTAAAAGTGTCTTAATGAAAATAGACTCTTAACCAAAAAAATGCTTCTGCAGACGTCCTCATGGTAGGTCTCATCATTTTACCCAAAGACGTCGGGCCTTCCCCAAACGTTACCACATCAAGCAGTGGAATTGGGGTTGAGCATTTCGACCATCCATTCTGCCCAAGTGCCCAAAGTCACTTCATTTTTATAGTCATATAATTCATCGGGATATGTCGGTTACCTTAGTTCTCTGCATAGTCCTCTATATTTCTTTTTGGGTAACTTACTTGTCTTCTAATGAGGGTTTTGAGCGACCCCATTTCAGAGTCATAAAGGCATCACTGGCAATATGCACTGCCCAAAGACTTTCAGATACTACCCTTTGTGAGTCAAAAGATATTGTACAGCCTCCCAAACATTGCCTAGCCGAGTTCGATTCGAGAATTGCAATGAAATTCGATTTAGTTAAAAAGTTCTAAGTAAACATAATCGTCAACTAAATTCCTCAATCTCAGAGATCTTTAGAGCAGTTACATAGACATTTGACATTATCTTTTTTTTTTTCCTAATCCTAAAAGGTGTTTTCCCATAAACGAGCCTCTAACTAAACCCGTAGATTCCACAGTATGAGTGTTCTTCATAAATAATTATGTGTGAATTTAAAACTTTTCATAGCAACGTTGGCAAAAATAATAAAAAGGTTGTGCTTCCTGACTTGTAAAGGGTTATTTCAGTTACCAAAGTTCAAGGAAATACACGGCTGACATTTAGGTATGAGATAAATATAGTCCCGGGTTTAATATAAAGTCGACTCCTTTAACTTGCCTTTTTAAATGATCTCGAATAAACGAAGCCAAACAAAACAAAACTAAAAATAATGCAATACTGCAATTGAAACACGTTGGTAATGTTTAAAAAAGGAGCCAAGTCCTTGAAAAACGCAATTGGTGTTTCACATTAAGTTGCTTTTAGAGTGGCACAAAGTTGTGCAGGTAAAGTCCATTAAGTCCAAGCATGATTAAGCTTTATCGGTGACAGGCATTACAATGACAATCTACATAGCTGCATAAGCTTTGTATTTTATTAACATTCGAATTCCTTAGATGCTAGGCAGTTTAAAAAATGCAATCAGTTAGTATTCGTATTCCCTAAAGTTTTGGAATATTTTCTGACTCTAGGAAAAATAATCAGGAAGTCTGAAAATAGTTAAAATGGGGGAGCTATGCCATACAACGTTTTTATACCTACTACACGAAGCCTGAAAATAAATTGTTATTCTTCACACAAGTTTCTAAACGGAACTGTTTTTCCATTCAATTATTTGCTAGAAGAAAATACCGGGCACTTTATTAAAATTGTAATTTAAAATTAATGCAAAAGTGCTTGGTAAATCCGATTTAAGAAATAAATGTGCTGCGTGTCCCGGGTTCGATCCCCGAACGGAACAAATATTTGTATGGCCTACAGATAGTTGTTTCGGGTCTGGGTGTGTTTGTGTATGTGAGTTTAAATGTTTGTAAACGCACCCACGATACAGGGGAATTCCTAGTGAGGGGCAAAGTTTTTTCAAAAATAAAAAATAAAAGATGAACATCTGTGTTAACTTTTATTATTTATCATCATAAATAAATCCATTTGAATTTTAACGACAAAATCATAAGCGGTCCTGACTGCAGAAGGCAGACAACAAAGGACTAAGTGTTAAAGTTTTTGTTCTGATTGGAAAATGTACTTAATTGTATTTCAGTCGAAAATATTTCTAGGTCTTTAAAATATAAAACGCCGAATGTGTTATTAATTGAATAAACGTTGTTATTCAGATTCGCACATGATTTCAAAAATCTTTTTTTTTCTTTTTTTTTATATTTTCTGAATTTTATGCGATACCACTTTACAATTGTATTAAGTCGTCAATCAATAAATAAGAAATAGGGGATCGGACAAAAAAAAACTAATTAGTCCATCAGATATATTTCCAAAAAATATTGGAGACGTATTTTTCTTTTTTCACATCCTAAACAAATAATGAAGTCAATACAGTGCTTCGAAAACTCGTGAACTCTTTGAAAACGTCATATGGTAGTACATTTTTTACCTTCAAATGACGTCACAACCACATCTTATCTTCGTCAATTTTGATTAATTTGATAAAACAAAAAACACGTATCCAATATTTTTCGATAATCTAACTGACGGACTAATTAGATTCATTGTTCTTTTGACTCAGTCCGATCCCCTATTATAAGAACAATGATTGTTCATCCAACAACTTCCTATGCCCATCTAATTTCTTCATCTCTTCGTAATAGTACCTATACGCTTCATCAAGTAACTTCACGTAACAGCTTTCCATTCCTACTGATGATTACGGAAATTCATCTCTTACTTATTGCTTCCTGCTATAGCTGCGTAGATACTTTACCGTCTACTATTCAGGTTAGTAAGTATGTAACCCAAATAAGCTTTTTTTTTCTTCACTTTAGGTACCTATACCTACACTATACACAACTTTTAGAAAAACTTTTGGGCTTAGTCACAGTACATAAGTGATGTAAAAATAATTAGGCGTATTAAAGTGCCTTAAGTAGAAGTAACACAGTAGAACCGATTCAAATCATGGTTATTATTGTACTAAGATGGCAGTAATTTGTGGTTCGTGTGTATACAAGTTCTGAGAGGTGTTTCTTAGAGTCGGTTGCTCAAGTGCAACAGTGGAAACTTGCATAAGATGCATTCTACTGTCCTTAATAGCAGGTGTTGGTGACACATCTAGTAGGTGTATCACATAAGATACCTCATGTTATTTTCATACATGAACACACGCCTTTCTCCCATGACATGGTGGCAGTCAGAATTTACAGAGTGCTTTCCAAGACCCTTTTTACGCATTATTCCAAAGTCATTCAAAGAGACGGACTGCCGATATGATCATATTAATCACGTCGATAATCGGTAGAGTAACTGTTTGAACTCACTCCTAAGATTTCTAGACAACGATTCCGTTTACTAAACAATAGACAAATTAATACTTATTGACTGCAATCACTCTTTTCAAGTTCTCACGCGAAATCTCTATAGATGCGAAGTCACGGCTATGCTCAATTTTCGAACTGATTGGTGCAATCATGGTGTTATTTATGTGTATACCTGAAGAACGATGACTCGAGGATTCAAAGATGTGACTTTTCATCTTAGGATGAGAATAGAATTTCCAAAATCTCAGCTTCTTTTCATCAACCGGCATCCACTCAACGTTGTGTGCAGCCTTTTTACCGTTTGCTTTAGACTCTGGCCAGGGCCTGCAGTCTGTACAAAGATAGCGATCCTTTACGACAAAATACGGTCGCAAAGCTATAACGATGCGAATTTAAGTTGGTAGCTAATACCGGCGGGTCGCGTCCGGCTCACGTCCACCTTAAATCCGCATCGTTATAGCTTTGCGACCGTATTTTGTCGTAAAGGATCGCTATCTTTGTACAGACTGCAGGCCCAGGTCGTCTCTCGTAAAACTTCCATTCCCATCTTAGTTATGTATTTAGTTCACAAAGCGACGCAAGGCTTCTGGGAATCTCGCAACAATAGCACAAGCACAGACGCCTCTACTTCGTATTAATGAAGATTCCTTTAGTTAATTAAGTTTCACTGTCATATCAATTTCCTTAGCAGGAGTATGTACTTAGCTGAAAGCCAATTAGTCCAATTGTAGTGTTAATTGACACAAGATCAATGTTGTTAAGACTGAATTAAAAACAACATGCTTCAAATCATCTCCTGTTTTAAATTTTAATTCATAGAATCTCTAATTCAATCATGAGTTTCTCAGAATTAGCTTGGAGTATTGATTGTGCCCGGTTGACGACAAAACCCTTTTTTTTTCTTTTTGGGGGGTGGGAAATCATCAAATAACCCCTCCCGCTCTTGGGCGGAGCGAAAGGGAGTGTCAGACTCGGGCGTCGGCCCTTGCGGGCCCCTTCCTTGTTTCTGACGTCTCTTTGAGGCGCGCGTGGAACACGAACGCGCCATCGACACGGCCTGTCGTCGTCATAAGACGGACGGACGGCGAGCTAGCCCGTCACTCACCGTCCACAGGCCCGCGTCTAAAGTGGCCGGAAGCCATCACGTGGCCCCCGACGCCCGGAGCGCCTCCCGCAGCGGCTGGGACGAGAGGTTCTCTCCCTCTGGCGTTCCGCCACCTCCTTCGCTAGCATCACTGCTTCGCAGAAGGAGGCGACGGCATCCCATTCCTCCTCGCTCAACAAAACCCTTACTTTAAATTGAAAAAATCGTTAATGTACATTTTCATAATTTTAGACTTTTAGACAAAATTATGAACCCTGTATGCTTCTTATAGGATGAGTGTTATAAAATTGCCTCGTTTATTCAACTGACATAGGTAATTGAATTCTTTGTTTATTATTGTTTTTGTATCGTTATCAATGACATTCTTAATGACAATTGGTTTTGTCTTAGGCAAGTACCTATTCCTATCATATGGCAGTGAATTGATAGCGAAGGACCTATATACCTAGTTGAAAAGGTCCATGGCATGTTTTTGAGGTTACTTTTAAATTTTCTGGTAAAATTTCCATTCGGTTTTGTCAAGTGTTCAAAAGATTTTTCATTCGATTCCTTTCATAAAGGTGTTTTGTACTGATGTAGTTGTTTACCTCTGATCACTTTTTCGGCACCATAAATTGCTGTGTGTAAGGGCAGCTACTTTTGACACTTCATACAAGATTGATTGCAATTTTTTGAGCAAAACTATTAATTTTAGAATGTTAATAGACTCAGATCAAAATTGATTGGAGTTTATTAATACAAATGAACATCGCGGAAATACAATAAACAAGGCGAAAAAAAAAGAACTCAAGATTGACTCGCACGTCAATATATATTTTTATAGGCTATGTAGGCAGCAAATGTGTCCCTGAACCTTTGTTGCATGTCAGATTGAAATAATTACACTACGAGTACATGTTAAGATTAATGATAATTAAATTGCCACAAATTGTTCAGAAAATTAGTTTTTATCCCTAACTAAAAACTAATAAAATATTTAGCATGACAACATGTCGTAACTCATGGACTCATGACTCAATCCCACTGTATTCGTGTGTAACGCAACGAAAGTATTTATTCGTAATTTCGTACGCGTTATGAACTATACGCCTACCGCAGTTACCCACCTCTTCAATGTTCATGCGGTAAGAACATTTCCATGTTTTCAACTTTTCCTGTATCATCGCGATTGACCCTTTCTCGACGTTTTTGGACATGGCTCTGATGACACTGATAATACATCACTTTTGACATCATTACTTGCGGTGCCATGACATTTTCCGGGGACTGCAAAGTCGTAAAAGTGATGGGTTAATAACATTTAAAGTGAAATAAGTAGTAGCAGAGCGTAAAGGTACTTAAAAGAAAATAATATCGTGTGCATTCAAGGGGTTATTCAACTACAAATAAACCAGAAGGGTTATCTATATTGACCTCCTAAAAATTAAAAGTATTCAACAAAAATGTATTAGTAATTTAACTTACGCCATTTTAGCGTTTTATCTACCTAATGCTTACACAAATATATGAAAGAATTAAACCAAGCGAATAATTTATGTTCCATTTGTTTTACATTTTAATTACTTAAAATAAAGGAACAGAATTCACTAAATCGTACCAAATTATTAGGAAACACTACCCTTATTGTTTACCTTTTTTAGGGTTCCTTACCTCAAACGTAAAAACGGAACCCCTGTGGGATCACTTCATTTTCCGTACGTCTTCTGTCTGTCCGGACTCTTTTTAACTTACTTCCCAAAAGGAGGAGGTTATCAATTCGATCGGTTTTTTTTGTGTATGTACACCGATTACGCTGAGATTTATGATCCGATTTACGTGATTCTTAGTTTGATGCGGAATAGTTGCCATTTGGCCATGTAAAAATGTAACATAGTTTGGCCGAATACTTTTCATTTTTAACCGACTTCTTCAAAAAAGGAGGAGATTTCTCAATTCGACCGTATTAATATATTTTTTTCAATGTTTGTTCGCGCATATCTCCGTCAATTGTGGACCGATTTTCAAAATTATTTTCGTGTATGAAAGGGTATAATAGGTACTTCCGAGGTGGTTCCATTGTCACCAAGTCAGGATCTGATTATGGGATTCCAGAGAAATCGAGGGCAACCCTCAAATTTTATAGGCACACATAACGTATTTCATCTGCTCAAGTTTTTACCCGACTACGGCGAAGGCAAAGGGAAGGGTAATGATTTTGGCAGTATATGTATGTATGTTTGTAGGTATGTTCCACCGTAGTGCCTAAACTACTGAACTGATTTTAATAAATGAGGTGTCAATAGATTTGTAAGAATAGCCCGGGTGACATAGGCTATATAAATTTTAACAATTCTTTTTATAACGGAATTTAAATGTCAAATCCTAAGTTCGAAAAAAATTAAATTGAGATACTCGTAACATGATTGGTATCAAATGAAAGGTCTTGGCGAGTACATCACAAATATGTATATTATATTATAGTGTAAGTCAACATATACGTTTAGATTGCGGTCAAACAGTTCTCGCGGTCTAGTCTGTGTTATTTACTCGTATTATGTAAATAACAAACCAACATTAAGTAGAATATTACATTATGAAAGTAACATATTATTACGTATTTATTGAATAACATACAAAAATAATATTCTAATAAAGGTATCAGTGGCATGCGACTACGGCTGTCCTCTATAATAATCATCAAATTATCTACTTACAAGACGATTTTTCTCCGCGGTTTTATTAGTCTTCGTTTTTATTCGTAGTCGGGGTTTAGCTTTTGAACTTAATTTTTTATTGCGTCTGATAATCAATGAATTATAATCTCATGTGGCTGCGTATACCTATGATGGAAGGCACAACTCCTCAATGGTTAGGAGTTGAAAGAATATTCCTTCAAAATTATACGTACCTACTCATCATGGATCGATAGTTGTATTCTTTCAGGCTATTATTGATTGTTGACCTGATGATAAAAGGTCAATGTCATTAACTGACTTTAAAAAAAAAGAGGTTCTCAATTCGTCGGAATTTTTTATGTAAGTACGTATATTCACCTATTACTCGGGGACGCTAGAACCGATATATAAAATATGTTTTTTGTTACCTACCATGATAAGGAAATCAGGATCTGGTGATGGCATCCCAGAGAAATCGAGGGCAACCCTCTTTAATAGACTTTTGTTACGTGTTTCATCCTTTTTCTAAAGCTTTTTAAGTATTTGCATCTAGCAGCCATCACTTCATGTGCCGATGAGCTGATGATGGAAGGTATAACTCCTCAAAGGTTAGGAGTTGGAGGATAATTCTTTAAAATATTATGGGGACGTATATATGGTTGTATTCTTTCAAGTTATCTAAGTGAGCTGATTGTGGAAGGTACTACTCCTCAACGGTTAGGAGTTGATAGCAATAATAAGAGAAGCTCGAAGGTTATGGGTTTGGTGACTGGTTAAATGTTAAGTGCATAGAAAATATTTCTATAGGATATCACAACTAAAAATGGAAAAATAAAAAACTTTTTTGTAAAAAAAAACCGACTTCAAAAACATAAAAACGAAAAACACAAAAAAGTGAAAAATAACCTTCACAAGAAAAATCAGCTTCTGAAGTCGTTGGAAAAAAATGAAATCAAACAAACAAATGTCACCGACTGCAGACTTTTTATGCAAAAAAGTTTTTTTCTTAAAAACGCTTATCACGTTGAACATAACAACATCACGCCTTTAATCCCCGAAGGGTTAGGTAGAAGTATGGGTTCCTAACAGTGCTCACTCTGTCAATACGCGGCGAGCCTATATTTTCAATTTATATAAAAAGCTTAGGAACTTACGAAATTAGAATCAACTAGGAGTAGCCAGCGGCTTCGCCCGCTACAACTCAAAAATTATCCCACTGGAAGATACAATCGGGATAAAAACTATTCTATATGTATATTAATCCAGGTAATAAACTATCTGTGTACCAAATTTTATCCAAATCCATTAAGTAGTTTTTGCGTGAAAGAGTGACAAACATTCATTCATCCATCCATTCATTCATACTTACGAACTTTCGCGTTTCTAATATTAGTAGGAAACTAGGGAGTAGGATTTGAAATAAGCTGGTGGATTCAATAAGAGCATTAAAGATAAATAATACAAGAGGTAAAGGAGATAAGAACTTTTGAAGTTATTTTATAGTAGCTATTTCACAAACAAAGATTAGTGGGAATTAATTACTTAAACAGCTATAAAGGTAATGTTTGAATTACAATGCTAGTATTTATTATATTATGAGTAAAGAAAAGAAAAGTTGTTTGTAACATGTTTACTTACGTCAATATGTTTAAAAACGTGCGAACTGCGAATAGGCTTGAATTTACAATTGTATAACATTTTAAATGTTTTTTGCAGTACGTGTATTGTTAATTTCCATTTAAAGTACCTAATACCATCACTTAGCTATTTTTGTAGCGGATAAAACGAAAAAATGATCAAAGGAACTTATCATATTATATGGATTCATTCGGAAAAGGTAAGTAGGTTTGTACATACATCATGGCGACACATCAAATGAAACATTTTCAGTATATCATGGCTTAGCTTTGAAAAGGTTTCCCGTCCAATGAGAGATCCGCATAAACTGGTTTTGTATAGCCTGATTGGTTGTCGTGCGTACGTACCTAACGATGCCATTATCAAATATTTTCATGAAGTACCTAAAGCTCAACGGAAAATCTGTTAGTCACGTAGCAAATATTTTTTTCTCAATATTCTCAATGTCATTGTACAAAAATTATACCTAACAACAACGAATAGATCTAGTTACATTAGTCGGTACACGTTGCTTTACTTCATATAAATAATAAAAAACCTCACGCACCACTACAGGCTGATTTTATTTTTACGCGGTATTTTTGTATTGTGTCCAGTTCAGTCCAGTTGTAGCTTTTTTACTTATTTGCTAGGTGGAAAACTTGTAACTGGAACTAGTCTGGCTATAAATAACTATTATATCGGGGGGAGTCACGATTTGAACCTATATTGGTTAAGATACTTGATGAAACTTCGTACAAATTCAAAGATGCTTGTTTTGGTTTCATCATTGTCGAGGACAATTTTGATAAAACTAACAAAAGGTTGTGTATATGCTCTAATTTTTATTTCATCTGCATGGAAGTCAAAGTCAAAAGACTAGGTACAAATAAATATACTGAATATACCTAGTTAATATGAATCTACTTCTTGTCAAGATCTGCGTGTCTGTCTGTTACTTTATCAAATAACAGGAAAAAAAACATTTTAATATTTCATCAACATTATCGAGGTCAGAGAGAAAAGTTCAAGGTTTGTATGGTCTACCATAGTAATGAAAAAATTTCACACTATTCAATAAGGGCTTGAATTTTATTGATCGTAGTGTTTTTCTAAGAGTCGGTATAAGAGAATCGGAGTCGGAGTCGGTGAATAAGAGTCGATTTTCGTTAGAAGTGTTCTCGTAGACATCTAACACTTATACTTATACTAACATCTAATAAAATATAATATAGCCATTTTTGCTGCGTTTAAAATTACCGTTTATTAATTACGTTTATTTGCGTTTATTATTACGTTTTGTAATTACCGTTCCATCTATTAACCTTATTTTTCTTCAACAGCCCTCCACTTATACGCTTGGGTGCTCTGGGTCTGCGGGGCAGCAGTGCTGCTAATAATATGCGCACTATACGTCATCACCCTTCGGTCGGCGATGAAGCACTGGCGAGACAAAATCAGCCATGTAGCCGTCGTCTTAAGTATTTATCCTGTGAGTATTCATCCTTCTTAGTATTGGTTCTTAGAATAATCTATAGGTGCTTTAGAGGCAGCATACATTTTTCAGAGGCCATCTGTGAACTCAGAAAGCATGAAGAAGCTCGGTTTCAGTTTCTATAATTATCACTTTCTTCGGTGATGGAATTCATCGTGAAAAAACAAATATGACTGAGAGATATTTCTCGAAGGCATGCAAAGCCAAGTCAGAAGTCCATTGGTGGCATAAAAAACTCTGACCCAAAGTTAGGCACTATACTACACGATAAAGATAAAAGCTCCGTTTCTACCATAGTAAAAAAAAAAAAGTAGTATGCATTAGTAAAAAAAAGTCATTAAAAAACTAAAAAATCCGACTGAAAAAACTGAAATGCAAAAAACAAGCACATTTTAAATTAAAAAAAACTTGGAAGCAGGCGGGGTCCATTCTATTTTCATTTCATAATTTAATATTCAAATGAACCCCGCCTGCTTCCAAGTTATTTCCAACTTTTTAGTTCTTTTGTGTTTGTTCTTTCGTTGGTTGCGTAAAATTCTTCGCAGATGATTTAACTTATGTGTTTGTTTATAGGATTTGTGACTTTGAAGTTATTTTAAACATATAAGTGTCATATATTTTGGTAATCTCCTTTTAAAACCCTTCATTTTAATACCCTACTCGATGGTAATGGACTTTTTTCTTTGTTTTTTTTTTTTTTAATTTTAATGTAGCCAGTGACACTCGCACCATCAAGCAAGACGAATCTAACGACGTATATTTTATTCAAATACCTTCAGCGTTTTAGAGTTATAAGGGAACCAAGAAATAGACATACATACACGCCAAACACATAACTCTCCTTTTGGGCTTCACCGCAGTCGGGTAAAAATGGACATTACGTCTTTCATCTCTACTGGAATTGGTCGTATCTAGCACGTTTCCACACCGTAACGCCGCTTGTATCTGCTTTGGTGGAAACTGCGACTTATTTTTGGGCCCGGATCTTAAACGAGAATAAAAAAAATATCTCTGGTAAAAAGTAATTGGAAGGATTGCTCATAAAATTGGTTTTCATTGTCACGAATAAAGTGGTCTCTCTTGTGTAAATGAATCGGACGATGACTGGCAAAACTCCAAAACACCCAGTCTGGTCAATAATAGAGCGAAAAAAAAAACGGGAAAAACCATAAAAGGAAAACAAGGAAGTAGGTTGTGTTAATTTTACGAGCTGGGGGAAGTTTTTCTGTCGTAGGTAATATTACGTTATTCACCCTCGTGTTGTGCTTGTGACCGAAGCCGCGAGGTTACGTGTGGAATTTGTGAGGTACAATCTAGGGTTGCAAAGCGGGAGGGCTTACATTACACCCTAACCGTGTTCGACCCCTGTTATTTTCGGACCGTTATAAACCTCTGGCCAAGGTTGAGTAGGTTTTGTGCGTCATAGTTATGAAATATTACAAATATCCGCTTACTGTAAATCAATACCATGGGCCGCAGTTTGACGACCACTGGTCTAGAGTGTGACGGAAAAGGGGTGCGTGGCGCAGGTTATTATAAATAAGACCACGCAACCAGTCTACATAAAATATATTGAAATTAAAAAATGGGTGTGGGAAGGTCTACGGACACAAACTCCTAAGGCATCCCTGTGGGATGTGCTGTACTGCCCTGATAGCCGGCGTGGCGATGACCGCAGCGAGGTGCCACGCTGGATGCGTAGGGGTGATGGCCAGCTCTTCTTTACGTCGGCCCGGCTCGGCCCACGTGGCAAGTATGGCCAACAGGTGGGAAGTCCGATGCCGGCCCGATTTTAGCACGCACGACGGAACCAGCCGCGTAACTAACGCGAACTTGAGGGTGCTCTAGCCGGAACTTTGGAGTTAAGTGTTCCTCCAGCAGGAACCTGGGACCCTGGAACGTAACGTCCAGCGTGTCAAGAGGTGGACAAAAGGTCACCTCCGCTGATTGCGACACCAAGCTAAGCAGAGCGAGTACCAAAAATAGTGCACTAATGAAGGTGTTGGTGGATTGTCACAATCAGACGGAGTTTACATGATGGGAAGAGTGAAAATAAGGCATGATAGCACATTTTGGGTGTGAAGCACGAAAAGTCAAAATGCATTGAGCTGAAGGCCTTAAGGTTTAATTACATCATAATTATAGCGTAGCATAAAGTCGGAGAAAAATAGGCATACATGCTAAGATAACCTATAAAATTAGGAACACAAAATACACACATGTTTATGCTGTTCAAAACTTACCCAGTATGGGGGTTATGGAGACACTGAGTTTAAATGCTCGATGGCAGAGTAAAATTAAGATGCATGGTATAGCATTAAGCCCGAATGATGGCGAGAGGTAGGCTCGTAATGGGCGCAGGCGCGCGTTCGCTAGGAACGCACGCCATTACGGCGTGCGTCGGTGACACAGCACACTGCAAATTCGGTCTCCGGCGTAGGCGTGCGTTCCTAGCGGGCGCGCGCCTACGCCGGAGACCGAATTTGCAGTGTGCTGTGTCACCGACGCACGCCGTAATGACATCTCTGCGGAACGAACGGCTATTGGTCGCTCTGCTCAAATGTAGTGATGCGCGCGCGCAATATACGTCGTTCACGCATTTTAGTAAGGTTTACCACAGCACTACAACTTATTATCTGTGGTTATTATATTTTGGAGTCTGCGGTTCCTTGACAGTTGGATGAAGTAAACAATGGAATGTTGCAGTGTTTTTATAATTAAATTAGTTATTATGTTTTGATTTGTGCAAAATGTAACTACTACGTTACAAGAGTTTGAACAAGGAAATTAACTTTTAATAGCAGAAAAGCAGTTGTAAGGGATTGCAAGGGGGGGGGGGGGGGCAGGATGAAAAGATTACGCTTTGAAGTCACACGAGGTCAGTTTAGCTTAGAGACCCCTGTAAGTCAAAATGACCGAAACAGACACAAAACTTGTCTGCTTTAATGTAAATACTTACACGAAAAAGCTGCTCATTGGTCTAGTGGTCGCAATTGCAACTGCTGAGTTTGGTTACCAGCATAGGTTCCCAGGGAGGTTCGGAGTTTGATTCAAAGCCATAGAGTCTGGATTTGGGCCAGGCTGAAGAGAAAGGCTCGCCCTCTTTTACATGGGACTCAAACATTACTGGCGAAGTGTGGGTGTACTATTAGGTACACCTCAGTCTAATCCTTCGGGGATAACAGGCGTGATGTTATGTTATTAAAATACGATAGAGATACCTTTTAGTGAGCTGTGTTAAATAAAATTATGATGTAGATCTAGATATTGTATTAGATTATCTATACATTTAGTTGGGGTATTTATCAGGTTGTTTTTACATTCAGCTCGATATTCAATCAGGCTACGGTATGACGTGTTTGTGAAGTTGTGATTGATAAATTCGACCAAGTCATTGCTATCAATTTCTAAACTAATTTAAAACGGAAGGTTTACAAAATAATTTGTTCCGTGTTAGCTGTAGATGTAAGTAATCAACTATGACAAAGTGGTTAATTTGTGCTTCTACATTACTGTGGTCAGAACATTCAGAACGTATCCCAGGTATAGTCGACCGCACGTTTGTGGTGCATGGTAATTTATTGACCTTTTTTTTTTTTTTGGTGGGTGTAAAATCATCGAATAACCCTTCCCGCTCTTGGGCAGAGCGAAAGGGAGTGTCAGAGTTCTACTGACTAAAAACCACCCATGTTCCTTCTTCGCCCTCTATGTCGAGGCCGCGATAACCGTTGGACTACCCGCGGCCCCGACAGGCGTCGGCCCTTTCGGGCCCCTCCCATGTTGCTGACATCTCTTTGAGGCGCGCGTGGAACACGAACGCGCCGTCGACACGGCCTGTTTTCGTCGTGAGACGGACGGACGGCGAGTTAGCCCATCACTCACCGTCCACAGGCCCGCGTCTACGGTGGCCGGAGGTCATCGCGGGACCCCCGACGCCCGGAGCGCCTCCCGCGGCGGCTGGGACGAGAGGTTCTCTCCCTCTCGCGTTCCGCCACCTCCTTCGCCAGCATCACTGCTTCGCAGAAGGAGGCGACGGCGTCCCATTCCTCCTCGCCCCGGACCATGGCTTGCACCAGGGCCGGGCGCGAGAGGTCGCCGCCGCCGATCGCCGCTACGAGAACACGGCGGGGCTCCGCCCAAGCGGGGCACACCTCCACTGTGTGCTCCACCGTGTCCTCCGGCCGATCCTCACAATGGTGGCATCCGGGCGTTTCCTCCCGCCTGATTCGGTGCAGGTACGGTCAGCATCAGAAGTAGCTTAACGTTTCGGAATTTTAATTATTATGTACAGTACTCCAGTTATTATTTTTAATGTTTCAGAAGATTATTCTTTAAAATATTCCTTCCCCTTTAATAACTTTATAGGAACGAGTAATATCTAACAAGTTTTTATTAAAAAACCTGCTTTGAAAGTTTGAGTAGTGTTAATCTACTTCTGATGCTGACTGTACCTCCCGAAACAACCGTGTCCGGTGAGGACCTGCGTCAGACGGAAGGTGAGGGCGCCGTGGCGCCTCTCAAGCCACTCCTCAAAGAGGGGACTTACCGCCACTATCGTGGCGTGCCCTGCACGGGGTTGCGACAGTCGCTGTCTCCATGTCGCCATGAGATCGCACCGGAGGTCTGTCCGGATCGCACCGGAGGTCTGTCCGTAATTAATTGACCTTGAGTTGGCCTAGCGTCTACTTCGCTACGGGGTTTCAGTAAACATAATACATACATAAACTCACGCCTTTTTCCCATGAGGGTAGGCAGAAACCACGGTACCTGCTACGATCCTTACATATTCCTTTTGCTTCATCCACACGTTCACACAAAACGCACGGCCGGTTGCGAGTAGCTCTCCTTTCTGAAGAAAAATATTAATTCATTCATATACATAGTTTCAATAAAAATAGATAATTCGTGATTTATTACAACTGACGTACCTACCTACCCAACTACCTGCCTTCTGTAATCAATTTTCATTTCCGTAGACAAAGGATTTTTGGAACAAATCTTTTCTTTTTAACAAAATCATTCCTTACCCTAACAAAATCATACCCTTGTGGGTTCTGGGGAAAATTCCCAGGGGCATTGCCCTATGCCACCCACCGCGTCGCAGGTTGCGGATAGCGAAACGGCCTCCAGATATGGAGGCTAGCTGCTTTGGCAGTCGCGGACAGTGGGGCGGTCCATCTTGAGGGGTGCTGGGAAATACTCATGGCGAGGATTTTTCTACAAAAAGGCACGTAACCCAATGACGGAGGATGGCAGTGGCGAGTTGGAGCCGCCACTCAAAACAAAGCTCGGACCCGGGGTGACCTACCTCGTAAGCCCTGAAACGGCAATTGGTCTAGGAGATACATACTCCGAAATTAAAGTATCCGCTGCCTTGTGGAGTGATGTTGGTTCATCAAAGGCTAGGGTGTCACCCCGAAAATGTGACGTGTAGTACTGTGGGAAAGTGCTACTCTATATTCCCAACCACACTTATGAAATGTCTGAGAATAATGAGAATGTTATGCCATGCAAACCGCCTAGCCCCCGGCGCTCACAGGTACCCGGGCCCGTGAGTGAGAAATTGATTACCGAAGACTGTAAGAGGGTGGGTACCCAGGCCCCCTTACCAGTGAATGTTACTGGTCTTAAAGAGAGCACGAGTAACAAGAAAATGGTTCAACAAGCTTTTCACACAGGTCTATTCATGACTAGACCTAGAACCTCATCACTGAGTTCGACAAGGGATGATGATGTGCAGCTTGAAATCACAAAAGATAAAAGCAATACGGGCACAAAAAATGCTGATCCCCCAACCTGACAGAGAGCACCAGCTTTAAGAAATGCTAAAAGGAAGAAAGTATCTTCACCATCCCCTGAGAGGATAACTGTTACCAATGCTTTCAGTGGACTCCCGGTAGACCAGGAAGAAGATACCCCAATAGCGCATAAAGAGGCTGTTAAGAAGATAGTAAAACCTCCACCCATAATCCTTTACGGCATTGAAGACCTCACCAAGCTCACCGAACTTCTGGAGAGTGTCGTAAACAAGGCAGATTTTAGTTACAAAATCATTAACCAGAATCAACTGAGAATTAACTGCGCCAATGTAGAAGTCTACAAAAACACCATAGACATTGTTAGAAAAAAAGGCCTAATTGGACATACATTTATCAGGAAGGATAAACGACCCTATAGAATAGTGATTAGGAATCTTCATCACTCTACACCAAGCAGTGCCATAAAGAACGCACTAGAAGAGACAGGAAATACTGTAATGGGGGAGATAATAAATGTAAAGCATGGCCCAGAAAAGAAACCAACATCTACATTCTTCGCCAACCTCCAACCCAGTCCCAATAACAAGGCTATAAAAAGCATTAAATTTATACACCATCAGTCAGTAACTATAGAAGACCCACGAAAACGAACCTCTGTAGTGCAATGTCAAAGATGTCAGCAATATGGACATTCCAAAAACTACTGCATGAGGCCTTACCGATGTGTGAAATGCGCACAATCACACAAAACATCAGAATGCCCAAAAAGGGATCGTAATACCCCCGCAAAATGTGCACTGTGCCTAGGCGACCATCCAGCAAACTTCAAGGGGTGTGAAGTATATAGGGAAATACTAGCAAGAAAATCGAACAAACAACCACACTTAAAGACCAGAGAAAACTTGAAACAAGATCGAAATGAATGGACCCGACAGCCTGCGCCCTACTCAAGGTCGAACAATAATCATAGATCATACGCTGAAGCATTTAAATCTGGTAAAACGACCAAATGCGAGAATGCCCCCACAACAAGCAAATCACTAAGCATAGAAGAGATGCTCGTAAAACAAACAGAAAAGTATGATCTTATCCTACAACAAATGAGTACATTAATCAATCTCATTACAACTCTAGTCACTAAAATGTCGAAATGACTTCCCTTAAGGTAGCAACTTGGAACCCAGCAGGGCTATCTCCAAATAAAGGAGATATAGAAGTTTTGCTACATACTCACGGCATAGACATACTACTTGTGCCGGAATCACACACAACCGCAAATAGCAGTATAAAGATACAGAATTATAGCATTTACTGCACAGATCACCCAGACGGCACCGCACATGCCGGAGCAGCAATAATAGTAAGGTCTAGTATCAAACATTTCGAACAACCGCATTACAAAACTGAGTGCATACAATCAGCAACTATAGCCATAGAGGATCGAAATGGTACGTTTAATGTCTCTGCCGTTTACTGCCCTCCTAAACATAAGTTGAAACAGGAACATTATGATGAATATTTTAAGACCTTAGGCACCCGCTTTATAGCCGGAGGTGATTGGAACGCAAAGAATGTACACTGGGCATCCAGACTCACGAATACAAGGGGTAAAGAGCTCAAAAAGAGCTTAGACAAAAACCACCTCAGAACAATCTCCACAACAGACCCCACTAACTGGCCCACTGATCTAAACAAACTTCCAGATGTCATAGACTTCTTTATTGAAAAGGGATTATCCGGGCTGTTTTACCACATAGAGACAAGCCTCGATGCGAACTCTAATCACGTCCCTGTAATACTGACTATCGGCACCACGGTTCTAAACACTGAAAGGAACCCCAAGCTGTACAACAAGCGCACAGATTGGGAATCATTCCGCGAACTGATCGAAGACGGTATCAACCTCAGAATACCATTGAAAACTGAGTCAGACATAGACGTTGCTGCTAGAAACTTAACTTCGATTATCCAAGAAAGTTGTTGGAAATCAACACCGGAAATCACCGAACGTCCCTTTCAAAATAAAGTATACTCAGAAAACATACGGTCTCAAATTATGGAGAAAAGAAGATTACGGCGTGTATGGCACACCAGTAGACATCCAACTGACAAAAAGGCACTCAACAAAGCTACCAAAGAACTTAAAACGCTCATAAATGAAGCAAATGGTGTCGCTCTGGATACTTACTTAGAAGGTCTTACAGCTGCAAAAACGTCTGACTATTCATTATGGAGGGCCTGTAAAAACCTAGATCGACCTCTGCACCATAAACCACCGCTTCGCAACCAAAACGGAACTTGGATTAGAACCGAACAAGAAAAAGCTAATGCATTTGCAAACCACATCAGCAAAGTATTTCAGCCGAATAGCCCGTCACCAAACGCAGATGAATCAGACATTGACCTCGTCCTTAACCAAGATCTCCAATTGGACCTGCCATTGAAACTGGTAACGCCTAAAGAAATATGTAGGAATATCGCTTCAATGGACAACGGCAAGGCCCCAGGCTGTGATCTGATTGATAAAAAGGTACTTCAAGAATTACCTCGTAAAGGAATTGTGTATATCACTATACTTTTTAATGCAATTCAAAGAGTAGGCTACTTCCCAGACGTATGGAAAGTATCACAAATAGTAATGACTCATAAACCTGGAAAACTAATACACGACATCAGCTCATACAGGCCAATCAGCCTCTTACCGATTATTTCTAAACTCTTTGAAAAGTCCTTACTGCAAAGAATGCTACTTGTTCTCAATGAAAAGTCGATTGTACCAGACCACCAATTCGGGTTTAGGAAAGAACATGCTACCATTGAACAAGTACATAGAGTACACAGGAAAATTAGAAAATCGTTCGAGAAGAAAGAGTATTGCTCAGCTGCCTTTCTTGACATACAGCAAGCCTTCGATAGAGTCTGGCATAAAGGTCTGCTTTTTAAAATAAAAACATTACTACCACATACCTTCTATGGTGTACTAAAATCCTACATTACACACAGAATATTCCAAGTCAGAGAAGGCCAATGCACGTCAGGATTTTGCGAAACATCTGCGGGAGTACCACAGGGCTCGGTTCTCGGACCTGTACTGTACACCTTGTTTACTTTCGACTTGCCGCAAAGTCCTGAGGTCACAGTCGCCACGTTTGCAGACGACACAGCCCTACTTGCCTCACACACATGTCCAATACAAGCATCTCACATTCTGCAAAGCAATCTATATGAAACCGAAGAATGGCTGGCAAAATGGAGAATTGCCGCCAGTGTATCCAAATCTGTTCACATCACATTTACCCTCCGCAAAAATAATTGTAACCCGGTCACTTTAAATGGCACCCAACTCCCACATCACGAGTCAGTAAAGTATCTGGGCATGCATCTTGATCGCAGGCTCACATGGAAGAAACATGTCGAAACAAAAAGAAATGAGATTAACTTCAAATACAGAGGCCTATTCTGGCTGCTAGGAAGGAACTCAAAACTGGCCGTAGATAATAAAATGCTTATATACAAAACTATATTAAAGCCAATTTGGACTTATGGCATCCAACTTTGGGGATCAGCCAGTGCCTCCAACATTATGATAGTGCAAAGAGCACAAAACCATATTTTAAGACAAATTTCTAATGCACCGTGGTTCATCAAAACATCAGAAATACATCAATTTCTTAACATTCCTACGGTCAAGGAGGAAATTATAACACACGCCGATAGCTACAAATCTCGGCTACTGAAGCACCCGAATCAGCTTGCGGGCCAGCTCACTATCCCAGAAAGCATCCGCCGATTGAAAAAACGACGGGACATCTTCGACCAGCAGCATAGTCAGCTTGACTGACTGTATACGATAAGGTAGCCTCCACTGGGAGTAGCGCCCTACATGCCAACAGAGTCACCTCATCTGCTCATAGTCTCGAAGACTGATCGCAAGATAATAAGAACAAGAAAAAAAAAAAAAAAAAAAAAAAATTCCTTACCCTTCCGCAACTATGTTAGGAACGGTTACCAGTCTAAGTGGATGCAGCAAGATACCATTATTTTATCTGGGGGCTTAAAAAGGCCGCTTTAACAAAATCATAAAACTAAAATGGTCGCAGACGCAGTTAATATTTTGAATTTTCACTTTGTAATATCCTATGATTCTGCTAAAGGCCCCATGGCCATGACATGGCAAGGCTGATTATTAGAATTTCAAACTTCTAACTACATAACGAACTATTACCCACACTACCCTTACTAAGGTACCTTCTGACATTTCAAGGAGTAAGTGGTAGTGTTGAATTACTTTTACCACTCTTCGTAATGAATTGTCACTTTGTCAGTTCAAACCTGTTTGCTTCCTCGACGAAGCCCTCACTGAACTGTCATTTCATCAGGTTTACTCAGCAAACATGTCAAATTGACGCTTTCAGTGGAAACGGCTGTAGCCAAAAATAGGTGTTGAAAGGTGTGCTCCAACCAGCTAAAGTGATCATTTTGTTTTAAGTTTCTGTATCTGGAATTGAATGTAATGCATACATACTTTACATAGGTCTCACGTTAGCCACCCAAGTCACGCACCACTGATTATTCGGATTCATATGCGTATTTTATAAATAACTAGCTGTTGCCAGCGGCTTCACCCGCTACAACACGAAAATTATCCCACGGGAAGATAAAATCGGGATAAAAACTATCATATGTGTTAATCCAGGTTGTCAGCTATCTCCATACCAAATTTTATTGAAATCGCTCCAGCCGTTTAGACGTGAAGAAGTAACAAACATACACACTCACACACTCACAAACTTTCGCCTTTATAATATTAGTGTGATTATTATCACTTGTTTCGTTGGAGGAAAACATAGTGAGGAACCAGCTGACTGACAGATATTTCTCGACGGCATGTAAAGCCAAGTCAAATGCATGAACTACTCTACTCTCACTAACCACTCGTTATATAAAGAATGTAATGCCTGTTTTTATTTACACAAGGCAACACCTCAATGAGGCAACATCTACATATATGTGAGTAAAACCATAAAGGGTTGTAGGGTACAAAAAAATTAAAAACAAAAAAAAAAGTGCCCTTCGTTTGCGTTAAGGGGAGTCTCCTTAACGCAAACGAAGGGCACTTTTTTTTTTTTTGTTTTTTATTTTTTTGTTCTAGACCATACCTGGGAACACAGATTGGGGGTCGAAGTTACAAATTTTTCACAGCAGCTGTTTTTGTAAATACTGGTTTTTCAGGTTATACTCGTAACTTTACTTAAATTACGTCCATGACGCGTTTACTGTTCAAAGCATCCACTAGCACAATGTTTGAAGATTGCTACGTTGAGTTTTACCGTAAAATGTTTTTTTTTTACCCCAAAAAAGTCGCTTCCCAGCAAAAATTTTTGCATATGGGTTTGATGTACAGAATGCTTGGTTGACGGTTGTGTGAAGGGTTAATTCACACCCTGTATGTAACAAAAACAATATCTGTACATATCACTCCATGAACACCGCTAATAATACAACACGATTACTCAAGAGCTAATTGTAATTATAAAAATATACATTAACGATCAGGATTTATTTAACGACTACGTAAATCAGAGGCAAGAATATCCTTTGATTTACGTAATCCTTAACCTTGCCATAGCAATAAATATTACATTGTGCACTTGAACGCAAAAAAAGTTAAAACTTGAAGCTATTCCGATTGTAAAGACTGATTCGAATGGATACGACTGATACGAGGTAAATTAATTCAGTTCAAAAACAATGTATAAAGGGTGTAAAACGAAAGGCTTTTGTTCTCTCCACCACTGCGATCATTTTTTGGCAGGGAACCCCCTAGTTACGGAGATATTGGGGGTCAAAGTTCAAAATTAAGCACAGCTGTTTTTGTAAGTACTAGTTTTTCATAACTTTACTTAAATTACCTCTATGACCCGTTTACTATTCAAAGCATCCATTAGCACAATGTTTTAAGAGTGCTACATTGAGTTTTACCGTAAAATGTGATTTTTGACATAAAAAAAAAGTTGTTTTGCAGCAAATTTTTTTGCGTAGGGGTACTTAGTTTGATGTACAGAATGCTTGGTTGACGTATGTGTGAAGGGTTAATTTACACCCTGTATAAAAACAATTCAGATAAAATGTGTGAAGGATGATTTGGCTAGATAGGGGTGTGACTCCTGAGATGACGTGTAATGGAAAAGTATAGAAGAAGAACTCATGCTGTTCTGAACTTCCGACTAGGGATTACAAATTGCAATCCGGCGTCATACCCGACAGGATTGATCAAATCAGATAGTTTTATCTTTTCATTCGAATATTGATCACCGGATCTGGTAAACGCTGAGTGTCACCGGATCCGCCGGATTACCGGGATCCGGTATTCCGGATTGCACGGTTCCGACCCCAAATACGATGATGAAATTCCCCTATTTCAACAAACAAAAACTAATTAGTCCGTCAGATAGATTTCCAAAAAATATTGAACACGTATTTTTTCTTTTTTAACATAAACAAAAAATGAAGACCAGTGCTTCGAAAACTCGTGAACTCTTCGAAAACGTTATATGATAGTACATTTTTACCTACAAATGACGTCACAACCACATCTTATCTTCGTGAATTTTGATTAATTTGATAAAACTGACGGACTAATTAGAATCATATTTTTTTGACTGAGTCCGATCCCCTATTACAAAGTTCGAAATTATTATGAACTTGGCCTTCCTCTACTTTGCCATATTTAAAATTATTACATGATTTTTGTAAGTTAGTACTATACAAGTTAAATTAGAAATGGGACACATTGTATTTTGTGGTATTAATAAGTTTTAAGTATTAACAAGTTTAAACGTTAGTATGACAGTAACAACAATGAAGCTATACGTTTCCTGTTAAGTTCACATAGACTCTAATTAGTCAATGATGTCAATGATGTATGCAGTTAAGTATAGGGCTATATTAAGGTACTTGCGTTCATAAATCCTGATTGTTTTATGTTAATTTTCATAATTACAAGTAGCACCTGAGTAATTGTAAGTTTTTTTATCCTTGACGTTATTCAAAGAAACGAAGTTTCAATTTCCTTATTAAGAAATAACAAAGCAATAACAACATTATATTCGACTTTCATTTCGTACGTTCGCACGATGACCGATCAGGGGGTCTAAAATGGCCAATTTAGCAGATAATATATGAATTGTTTTAAAAAGCGTGAAATGGACCTTTCATAAGTTACTCAGTCTGTGACCAAACCATTTAGGAAAATAGATCTTAATAGGAAATTAAAATTCGTGAAATGGTCTCAGACGCAGTTACTATTATGAAAAATCCATTTTACGTTTTTTAACGCAATTCATATGATCTGCTAAAGTGGCAATTTTAGACGCCCAGGCAATACAAAGCCAGTTTATGCAGATCTCTCAATGTACTGGAAACCTATACGAAGCGAAGCGATGTCATACTGGAAATGTATAGCTTGATGTGTCGCTTTGTATACCGAATAACTGCGTTTGGCATCTATCATCGCTGAATCACTTTCAGCTCGTACTACTACATAGCTACATCATTAGCTGATATGAGGCAATGGGAAACTCTTATGGTTTAGATGAAATGCACACTACAAGCGCGATATGTAACACCGACTTACCTACTACTCTTGACACAGTATTACATTACATTATTTCTTTTGTTCTGCTTAGATTACAAAATAAACATGTTTTCTTCTTACTCCTAAATCTATTTTCTTCCATCTTGGCTTGAAAAATCCCCACTATCTAAATGCAGAAAACCATAAAGATTAACTCAGATTAAAATAATTAAAGTATGTTAATAGATCCTTGTGGTAAGTAGGGTACGATTGGTTCGCGAGGCTCGTGGCTTCGCGGGTCATTATTGCGTAGTCGGCGTTGTTTCGTAATGAACTGGCGACGAATACCGCTCTCTGATGACCGCGACAATGTTTAAAAAGTCAACTTTCTTGAAACTGTTTAACGTTATCTCACAGCACTTGTGGAACTAGAAGGATGTAAAATAGGGTAAGGTTGTGAACTTGTGACTATCAAATGGCAGAAGAAAAAAAAATATTCTTCATTACACACAAAAAATGTAAACATATTAATTGGAATAATATACATATAGATTGATGCTCTCCTACAATGGCGTGTTACCACTAAGTTACTACCACTACTTCTTTAAGTAAGTAAGGTTGCAGTGGTGTATTCGAAATATTGTAAGGTATCAGATGGGATCACATAATATAAGTAAGTAGTTATGATTTTCTCCAAGAATACCTACATTGACCTTGCGTAAGCTATGGGTCCAACGGATGTTTACACACAGCTAGCAATATCTCTTATTTCTTCGAAAAATTTTAAACAAAGTTTAAGTGACCTTTAGCCTTGGACATAAAGAAGTTTCAATATTATTGAAACTTCTTTGGCAAAAGATCACACCTAGGAAAACCAAGACATTCCGTTGTGCTACATTTAGTATCACATTTGGCAATCTTGAGGGCATCTCATACAATGATGTAGGTTAGGTGGGTATATAGCTAACTTGCATGATGGAATGATGACGAAAAAGGAATTGTGTTGCAGATTGATTAATATTATTTATTAGTATTAGCGGTGGTGGTAACCGCAGTGTTTATAGAGAAGCATCAAATCAACATGTTCGAAATCTTTAGCAAAAAGGATCTCTTTAAGATTGGTGGGAGCAAATAACCAGACAACAAGGTAATTTTAATCCAGGTTGATAAAATTTTATCGAAGTTTTATCAACAATTTGCAAACATTAATTTGAATTTAATTAAAGATAGTGAGCTGGAAAAATCAGCCAAGTAATACTCGTAAAACAATGACGTTGATATTTGGGTCAAAACCAAAACTACCGAGTTGTGACTTGCGGCCTTCGTATAAAACTTAGTACCCACTCATTAATTAACTTGTTTCAGTAAGCATAACAATTAAATACTTTTGAATACTTATGCTTTTTAGTCGTTATGTAAATGAGAGGATATCTACCCGGTTAATAGAAACTGACTCGCATGGTACTAAAACTTAAAATGTGGTTGTGGATGGGAGGAGGGGGGGGGGCGTGGGGGGGGGGGTCGCGACCAATCTAGCTATATAAAACCATTTTATGGGAATCTCTCATTGTATTAAAATCTATACAAAGCGAAGCCATTTTATACTGGTAATATATCGCTAACGTGTCCTTCAGGAATCCTTCAGGATAACAGGCATGAAATTATGTTTACAAATTATGTTTATTAAAATATTTTATTCCAAAAGTAACTTAATAGTTGAAAGCCAGCAATAAATATTAAATATCAGGTTTTTAAACCTCGGCAAAGACAAAAGAGTACATACCATACCTACCTTATCATAGTAATTCAATATATTTATGATCAACTGAATTGTTTTATTGCAACTAATGGATTTGTTGACGTTTTAGAAGCTTATGAACCGTACCTACACTCATCAGAAGCAAAAGAGTTTCAGCTATCATATATCCTACAGGGTGTAAATTTAACCCTTCACACATACGTCAACCAAGCATTCTGTAAAATAAACTAAGTAGGTACGTACCCCTACGCAAATATTTTTGCAGAGAAAGGACTTTTTTTTTGGTGTCAATAATCACATTTTACGGTAAAACTCAATCATTGTGCTAGTGGATGCTTTAATGGAGGTAATTTAAGTAAAGCTATAACCTGAAAAACTAGTATTTACAAAAACAGCTGTGCAAATTTGGAACTTTAACCCCCAATATCTCCGTAACTACGAGGTTCCCAGGTATGGTCTAGAACCAAAAAATGATCGCTGTGGTGGGGAGAACAAGTGCCCTTTTCTTTTTTGCCGGGTGTAAAATCATCGAATAACCCCTTCCGCTCTTGGGCAGAGTGTCAGACTTCTACTGACTAAAAACCACCCATGTTCCTTCCTCGCCCTCTATGTCGAGGCCGCGATAACCTGTGGTGCGTTAGGGGAGTTTTACAGCCTTTATAGTCATGAGTCGTGTTGCATTTTTTTTTGTTCCTGTGGGAAATGATTAAATGACTCCCGCTCTGGGAGGAGTGTCCCAAGTTTCGTCATAGCCCTTTGTGTTTCAGGGCCATGGCATCTCTTTTGAACAGTCCCGCAGCCCCGGCAGGCGTCGGCCTTAGAGAACCTCTTACATATTCTTACTGACATTTCTTTGAGGTGCGCGTGGTACACGAACGCGCCGTGTCGTCGACACGACCTGTTGTCATAAGATGGGTATTTTGCCTTGCCGCTGAAGTCAGTATAAGGCCCTTGAAGTAGTTATGCGCACAGCCTTAGATAATAGGAGGAAATAATGTGAATTCAGACAAAGATAATGAGGCCAGGATAGCAGGATATGATTTGCAAATCTTTGTCTTGATTTTCTGTGCCACTTTCGTTATCTCGATTATCCTAATCGATTTGAGAATTGAGATAACCACTTACGCACTTAGAAAATACTCCTATATGAATTTAATGGCAGGCAGCGTCTTGACATACCTATTGCCGCGGTTTGTACACTAGTTATCGCGGCCTCGACATAGAGGGCTAAGAAGGAACATGGGTGGTTTTTAGTCAGTAGACGTCTGACACTCCCTTTCGCTCTGCCCTAGAGCGGGAGGGGTTATTTGATGATTTTCCACCCGCCAAAAAAAAAGCGTCTTGACATAAAATACATCATCTGCCTAGCCCTTTTTTCAACTGTGTTGGGGTTGGCTTCCAGTCTAACCGGATACAGCCGAATAGGTACCCATATTTCACATGGACCGGCTACCTATCTGACCTCCACAACCCAGTTAGTACTGGGTAATACGATACCCTCTTAGTAAATCTGGGGTCAGACTTTTGGGCCACTGTCTACTATGTATTACGATTATCAAAGATCTACAAACCACAGCCGGGAAGAGCGGCTTAATATTGCTTTCTGAGGCATGGCAGAAACTCGGCCACGATCTAGCCACGAGCTCTTGATTGACACAAAACACACAACTAGTTAAAGCTTCGTATGAAGGTATAAGATAGGCATAATGCATTATGTTAAATTCCAGTTTTTAACTATTGACAATAGTTCGCACATCATACGTTTGCCAATTTACATAATTAATTAAATAATGGTCACGCTTGACCCCGAACGAATATGTCGGATATTATATTCGTATACGTAAACTACGACTACGTGTCGCGCATGAATGAACATGACGTTTGAATTCCTTAGCTAATACAAATATAATTAATCAATTGTCTTTCTAGGTGGTCTTTTTTTTTTTTTTTGGTGGGTGTAAAATCATCGAATAACCCCTCCCGCTCTTGGGCAGAGCGAAAGGGAGTGTCAGACTTCTACTGACTAAAAACCACCCATGTTCCTTCTTCGCCCTCTATGTCGAGGCCGCGATAACCGGTGGACTACCCGCGGCCCCGACAGGCGTCGGCCCTTTCGGGCCCCTCCCATGTTACTGACATCTCTTTGAGGCGCGCGTGGAACACGAACGCGCCTTCGACACGTTTTCGTCGTGAGACGGACGGACGGCGAGTTAGCCCATCACTCACCGTCCACAGGCCCGCGTCTACGGTGGCCGGAGGTCATCGCGGGACCCCCGACGCCCGGAGCGCCTCCCGCGGCGGCTGGGACGAGAGGTTCTCTCCCTCTCGCGTTCCGCCACCTCCTTCGCCAGCATCACTGCTTCGCAGAAGGAGGCGACGGCGTCCCATTCCTCCTCGCCCCGGACCACGGACCATGGCTTGCACCAGGGACGGGCGCGAGAGGTCGCCGCCGCCGATCGCCGCTACGAGAACACGGCGGGGCTCCGCCCAAGCGGGGCACACCTCCACTGTGTGCTCCACCGTGTCCTCCGGCCGATCTTCACAATGGTGGCATCCGGGCGTTTCCTCCCGCCTGATTCGGTGCAGGTACCTCCCGAAACAACCGTGTCCGGTGAGGACCTGCGTCAGACGGAAGGTGAGGGCGCCGTGGCGCCTCTCAAGCCACTCCTCAAAGAACCATCTTTATAGAAAGTCAATTGACGTGTGCCGTGAACTTCCGGCATTCGAAGGTCGCCCAGTGGGCCTACGTCGCGAATTAGGGACATAAAGATATTAGATCAGTTTTAATACTCCAGCAGTGAGAGCATTATAGGTATCATCATCATCATTTTCCTGCCTTTATACCATTCCATTTGGGGTCGGCGCAACACGGGTTCTTTTTCCATTCTTTCCTATTAGACGTCACGCTCACGGTGTCATTTACTCCTTTCTCTTTCATATCATTCCTCACACAACCCATCTATCTTTTCTTTGGCCTTCCTCTTCCTCTCCATTCATCAACATTTTTAGTCGTCACATTTGATTCTCTTTCAACTTTTCTGAAACTGGCGCAACTTTTAAACTTGAGGAAGTTTAAAAGTTGCGCCAGTTTCAGAAAAGTTGCACTCGTTCCTTACCTTATACATTAATGTATAAGGTAACACTTTCACCTCAAACATTCTCATCTCAGCTACATGCAATCTTATTTCATCCATATTTTTCACAGCCCCTGCATTCCGATCCATACAGTACAACAGGGATGCGCTGATTATTTCTTTTCCTACCATGTCTTCCTCTTCCATAAAACAATCCTGTTTCGGTTACCTATTACCCTTTTACCAGTCTCAATAATATTATAAAGAGGAAATATTTGTTTGTTTGTAACGAATAGGCTCCGAAACTACTGAAAAATTCTTTCACCGTTGGAAAGCTACACTATCCCCGGGTGACATAGGCTACTTTTAATCCCTGTACTCCCACGAGAACGGGAACTACGCGGGCACCGCCTGACGTCCGCTAGTTTTTAATACTTTTTTATACGTCGTTTCCTGGAACTTACTTTTTTCTATCTTTATCAACACGTCGGCGTCGGCGTCGCCGTCGTCGACGTGACGTCGATTGACATAATTTAGAAAAAGAGCCACAGACAGCATAGCTCTTATCACAATTATAATGATATTGGTTACTAATGTTGTCAATATCGTATAGGTTTAATTATGTTTTTTTTTAATAAATACCTCAATAGATTCACAATGGCTTTGAACAAGAATTTAAAGATTTGCGATGCTTTGTTATTCGTACTTGACCGATTTTAAATACTTAGCAATTGACCGAGAGCTGTGGGAAAGACTTGCATCGACTACTTAATTACTAACTACAGGTATCTACGTTATCACGTACAATGATCACTATTATGAAATAATGAAGTAAAAAACAAGTAAAAACTTCATTATAATAATAATAATAATCATCTATTTATTTAGAAAACTAAGATCAGGATAACTAAGGTTATGATGAGAATATTCGAACAGTGTAAATATGTACTCCTTGGCAAAAATCAGTCACCCACTTTATCAAGAATTATGTAGGTAATCAAAATGAATAAAAAATAATTACTACCAACTTCGATGGATGTGATGAAATGTAAATCATTTCGAACATTTATCAGAGACAATGAAGACAATGAAAAAAAGGTAATATAAAGAAAACATGGGAAGTCATTAAAGAAGTTTGTGATATGAAGAAAAACAAGGACCCCATTGTTGAACTATTGGATATTGACACTTCACCAACACAGTCTCTGGGTAGGGTCAATAGCTTTTTTACGGGAGTTGGAGAAGCATTAGCAAATGAGTTACTTACTAGGATGGATAGATCTGAACAAGAACTATCGCAAGAAGCTGCCAAGGATACCTCACCTCTAAACTCTATGTCTTTTATTCCTACGGATCCCTATGAGGTGAGGAGTATTATTCTAGGGCTAAGATCGCACACTGCGCCCGGAAGAGATAAAATTACACCGGAAATTTTAAAACAAAATATTGTTTCCCTTGCAGCACCCATTACATACATGTGCAATCTTAGCATGTCGACTGGCAGGTTCCCATCTACATTTAAGAAAGCTGTTGTTTGTCCAATTTTTAAATCTGGAAACAAGGATGATCCAAACAACTATCGCCCTATCTCTCTTCTATCAGCGTTGTCTAAGGTCCTAGAAAAAATTGTCAACAGGAGAGTCGTGAAATACCTAGAAAGTAACAGACTGCTAAGTGACTTTCAATTTGGGTTCCGAGAGAAAAAATCAACCGAGGATGCAGTTATGGCATTGACTTCAACTCTTGTATCTTATCTAGATGGTGGGGATAAATGTCTGGGGGTCTTTTTAGACCTCCAAAAAGCATTTGATACCGTATCTGTCAAAATTCTAATCACGCGTTTGGAGAATGTTGGTATAAGGGGGCTTGCTCTGGACTGGTTTAAGGACTATTTGACGGATAGGTCTCAGCGTGTTAGAGTAGCTGGCCATGAAAGTACTGACTCCATTTGTAATTATGGTGTTCCCCAGGGCAGCACGTTGGGGCCTACATTATTCCTCATTTATATAAATAGCCTATGTAAGATAGCTGCCACCCTGCCACACATGGAACTGCTAATGTTTGCTGACGACACTGTGTTGATCTTTCATGGTCACACCTGGGACATTGTATTTAATCTAGCTGAGACCAGCTTAGCAAAGGTGACCACCTGGCTGGAGAACAGCCTTCTATCGCTCAACACTAGCAAGACAAAGTATATATGCTTTAGCAAAACATCTATAGGGAAACCTACTGAATCGCACAACCTCAAAATACATGCATTACCCTGCAATAGAAGAGAAATGCATACCAGCTGTAACTGTGCAATGCTATCCCAAGTAAACACCGTGAAGTATTTAGGAGTAACGCTAGATGACCAACTTGCCTGGACTATGCATATATCGCTGACTATGGCTAGAATAAGAAAACTTGTATATATATTTAAAAACTTGCGCACAGTGGCAAATGATATTATACTTGTACAAACCTACAGAGCTTTGTGCGAATGTATTATTAGATATTGCATTTGTGCTTGGGGAGGTGCGGCAAAAACTCACATGATTGGAATCGAGCGAGCACAGCGGATGGTACTCAAAGTACTTTTATACCTACCGTATCGACATCCCACATCTTCAGTGTATGAATTAGCAGGAGTCTTATCTGTGAGGAAAATATTTATATACGAAATACTACGAAGATACCACAGACGAGTCGTTCCTAACGAACCCATATCACGTAAGCGCGTAGAGTACTACCCTATACCTCGTACGAAGACAAAATTTGCTAGAAGATACTATTGTTATCTAGCTCCGCATACTTACAATAAATGTAATAAAATCCTGAAATTGAGGAAGTTGACTAGGTAATAACAAATTTAAAATAGTAATATATAATTGGCTAAAAACTTTAGACTATACTGATGTAGAAAATATTTTGAAAACATAACCTATTCTAAATTTACCATCATACATACACACAGCCTCACACACACACATGCATACCCACATATATGCACATCTGCATGCACGCACGCACACATACACACACACGCACACATACCTACACACACACACACACACACACACACACACCACACACACACCACCCACACATGGCAGCACGTTAGCTACTTAACTTTATTGTTTAATTTGGTTTCCATTATTACTATTAAGTTTTTCTATCTCTTTATAAATATAATAATTCTGTCAGGCATATAGTATTGTCACTTTAATAGGGGGAAGACACTAACACCTGTAACACAGTTTTTACTAGCGTAGGTGTTAGGGAATTCAATATTGTAATTGTAACTTATGTCAATAAAGAAATTTATTATTATTATTATCTCCTTTATTCGCTTTCATCCATATAATTTAATTTTTAAATATTTCATACAAAACTTATAAAAAAACATTTAAAAATATAAAAAATAGTCGTCCACCGGTGACGGGAGCAGGGTCCAAGCTACCGGTGGTTAGGGCCCCAGAGACAGGAACCTCCTCACAATGCGAGCCGTATCGAGGAGTACTGCCTTCTGAATCAGGTTCTTGATCCAACCGCCAAGCGAGAGTTTGGACAGGTGGTCGTCCAGACTCTTGGCTATAAGGCCATTGGCCGTTACGACTATCGGCACAATGATAGCCGAGTTCACATGCCACATATCGACAACCTCGTGTGCTAAATCCAGATATTTTATTTGTTTATCTTTTTCAGCTTTCACGAGGTTCTCGTCATGCGGAATGGTAACATCGATTATCATTGCGCGGCGCGCTGATCGGTCTATCACCACTATATCAGGCTTATTGGCAATAATAGTCCTGTCAGTGATGATAGACTGATCCCAGTACAACGTTACATGGTCTTTTTCGAGAACTGGGTCGGGCACATACTTGTAGTACGGTACTTCCGATTCCACAAGTTTATATTTCAAGGCAAGTTGCTGGTGAATAATCCTGGCTACTTGATTGTGCCTGTGCAAGTACTCGCCGTTAGCCAGACGAGAACAACCAGAAATAATATGTCTAATATTCTAATATTATTATTATTAATGAAGCTCGCAAGCAATATTGAGTCAATGAAGCTCGTCAAAGTCCCAGAGAAACGTCTTGAATCCTGGAACGAATCCCTCTTTATAATGGTTCTTTTATTTTTTCAGATCGTGGCGTTAACAGCATTCATTACGCTAATAGTACCCAGGTCCAGGGTACCCTGCGAAGCCATAGCCCAGGAGGCTGTCATGATAGCACTGTACAACTTCTTTTGCTTGGTCGTGGCAGAATGCGGAGGCACCGAACAGTTTGTCAGGTCTGTATTCAATCAGTATTGCGCCTTTACATTTTTTTTGCACCAAATAAGGAAGCAATTAACTCTTTAACAATAATAACTCTGGCATTTTGAAATAGGTTTTGCTATTTTGAGTGCTTTGTTAATTATTTTATTAAATAATAATAGTTTAAATATAAAAAAAAAACAAAGTGGAATATTATTTCTACTTTGATTTAAAAATACTTTTGATTTTTAAGAAAAAACAACAACTTAATATTGTGATTGTGAAGGTCTTGGGAACGCAGTGCTCGGTCGTTGATGTCTTTCATTTGTACAGACGCCAGTATATCAAACTGCTACAATCTATAAAAATTTAGATTTTAAACTTTATCGTTAATCCATTAGGTTCAAGGTTGATTGCGAAAATTGGACAGTTTCGGGCACCCTTTTTTTTTGGCGGGTTGGGAAATCAAATATCAAATAACCCCTCCCGCTCTTGGGTAGAGCGAAAGAGAGTGTCAGACTTCTACTGACTAAAAACTACCCTTGTTCCTTCTTAACCCTTTTTGTCGAGGCCGTAGTTTCCCTTACAACTTCCCGCAGCCTCGACGCCGACGGGAGTTCGGGTACCTTGATGTGAGTGTAGGTACGTTATTGTAGTTCAACTAAATATTACAGCTGAGTTCTGCTATAGCTTTGAGAGTTAAGCAAATGTTTAATGTAGCGAGAATTCGCGGATCGTTAACATAATTGCACGACTCGCAATGCAAAGAAATGTTTGGGTTTTGGTCTGTAGTTTATTTCTATGCTTGATGTTATAAATAATTTAATATATTAGTCATCGAAAATTGATCTATCATCATCAGCGTTATTGATTGTTTATTAAGGAAGTACCTATATGACTAAATGAATCTGTAATTGACTAAACGGTCTGTTATTATTGTCATGCATATCGTAAATTTGAGTTCAGGAAGACATAATTAAAAAAACGTATTCGTCGTAACGTTTCATGTTGTTTGTACTTGAATATAATAGAAATTATATTCCATCGATAAAATTACCACTGCCAAGCATAATAGCCTAGTAGCAAATAAATGCACATTTATGCAGCCAGTATTTTACACTAGTTTATGTAATGTATGGGTATTAATTAGAGCGAATTATAATATACTAGCGGACCTGACAGACGTCGTACTGCCCGGATAGCAGCGCCACCTACCGTTTACCACGTACCACTGTACCACGACAGCGAAATGATCCGCCATTTATTGAATTCATTTGTTACAAAAAATGTGATAAATGGAGAACCGCTCGACCGATTTTGTGCAAACTTCACATAAAACATCTGTTAGATAGTCCAAACAAAGCCTAAACATTTGGTTTGGATAGGTGAGCCCGTTCTTGAGTTATAAAATTACAACGAAAAGTGGCATTGATTTTTATATATATAGATAATATTATTACCATATTATTATTATGATTTTGCAGCCCATCGTAGGGTTACTTTACATGGCATTCTTCATTCTTAGTTTGTAGGTACCCTATTTATTTATATTTAGCACACTATTCCTAAACCACCACAACTCCTGTCAGTTATTGATATTGTGATTTTGCTAAAGCAGCCATTTTAGTTCCCCGGTAGCTAGTACAGTTCATAGGTAGATGCATGTGGTTACACGTGTAAAAGAAATTAATTCCAAGCATAACTACTAGGCTTAACGGTGTCAGTAATGCATTAATAGTACTGGCATGCGAATTCTCTTGCCTATTACAATTTGCGCAAGCAGATACTGTTACTATCAATTAACATTTATCTCGTTCTCACACCACCAGGTTCATTATTGCTATCTCTTTTGATAATAAGAAGCTGTGTTAATTACTTTAATACCAGCAAACACAAAGCTTAGATAATAATCAATTCCTCTGAACTACGCAAACTAGTAGCGTATACGCGGTTCTATTGCAAAGCTCTTAGGTAATTTGTGTAGATGTGTCGGCCAATTCATCCATGAGTTCGCCGTGTTGTAACGAAATTACCCAGCTCAGCTCCCTTGGACTGAACCGTGATGTCTTGTCGCGGATGTCGAAATAAGTATTGTATTAATTTTGTACCATCCGGCGTGGCAATGATTACGGTCATTGTTTCGGAAAATCACGAGTTTTTCAACTGTCATTTTCGTAACGCATGCTTTGTATGCATCCTGAGTCTTAGGTCTCAAGGAACGATACTTATTAATAGAGGTCTAAAGAAAAATACTTTTTTCTAATAGAGGTCCGATTTAAGGCCTCATGAAGCCCCTCTAGCAAACTGATTTTAGGGTTCCGTTGCCAAATGGAAAAAACGAAACCCTTACAGGTTTGTCCTGATCTGTCTGTCTGTTCGTATGTCACAGCTAATTATGAATTATAAAAAATATGGATGGCTCTTATGGAGAGCCATCCATATTTTTTGCAACAGAAGTAAAGATGTAGAGGAACTATGTGACAGAAGTTTGATAAATAAAAATACTTATAAATGCAACTATGTGGAAAATCTATCGACAGCTTTTAAAATTGATATTGAGGTTCCTAGAGTACCTACTGTTTCTTAAGTGTCCTGTGAAATTGTAAAAATAGTGTTTAATTTTTAAAATATGTGTAAGAATTCTGTAGGTCTAAAATGGCCGCTTTATCAGAACCCACGCAGAATCTGAGTATGAATCACCCTGAAATAATGTGGGTTTGTAGAACGTTAAAAGAACTTTCAACGAACATTTTGTTTAAATAAGATTTGACTTATCAGTTTTGAGATATGGTTCTTTTCCGTAAACCAGCAGCAGTAACTTTCTTTTTCATTTATAATACCATGAAAAATACCATGGAATCTTATGCTACTGAATCCCTTGTGTACAAGACCGACTCGCACTTATCGGTTTTTCTGTAGTGGTTGCCGAGTCCAGTTTGACATTTCTTACAGTTCGCGCTATCGTAATATCACATGGAATCTGTTTAATGATAACAGTATCTATTTATCTTCGGGGACGCCGGCAGACACCAGACGGGCGATCAGTCCTTTCGTTGTGGATTATTTCGCCCAGTTCCCCATTTTGGTGGATCCCCTTCATGGGTTACTGGTGGTCGGCATCGCGAATCTTCCTGTTGCCTTGCAGAAGCTCACCAGTTGTTCGGTGGAGATTTCTGCGAGCTTCTCTTCATTAATCTCATCTGTTCCTAGGATTTCCCATCTGAGTGGCCCATACATTGTGCATTCCGCCACAAGGTGGAAACTTGTTTCTTCTGCTTCTCCACATGCTGGGCATATGGGATCTTCCTTTACTTTCATAATCGTCAGATGTCTATTGAGTCCACAGTGTCCTGTTGCGACCCCTACTACTAGTCTTATGTTTCCCCTGCTCATTCTGAGTAACTTGTGGGATTTCTTTTCATCATATGACTTTAAGAAGATTTTTGATTGTCGACAACCTTCTGTTGCGTTCCATCTTCTATTTGACTCTCTTGTAGTTATTCTATGGATGATTCCTTTTGTTATATTATGTGGGATCGGTAACCTGGGCTCTGGTCCCACAAAGGTTTCATCTGCTCCTTTTCTGGCTAATTCATCTGCTATCTCATTCCCTTCGTGTCCTTGATGACCAGGGACCCATGCGACTGTTACTTCTGCTTTTTCCGCTAGTTGGTTGAGTGCTTCCTTGCACTCTTTAACCAGTGCAGATGTGACTTCCACTTTGTTCAGTGCTTTGAGTGCTGCTTGACTATCACTGTATATAACTATTTTGGAAAGATCACCTGTAAGGGCGTTTCCAATTATTCTGGTACATTCCATAATGGCATGTATTTCTGTCTGGAACACACTTGCGCCTGTTCCTAGTGAGAATGATCTATTTATTTCCAGTCTTGGTATGTGTATCCCAGAGCCGGATAGCTTAGTTGATTCTTTCCTTGATCCATCTGTATAGCAGACCGCTATAGATGGATCACTCTCGATTGTCCATTCTTCTCTTGAGCCTATATGTATTCTATACTTTTTGTCGAAGATCTTCTCTTTTTTGATTAAGTCATTGTTGGCCATAATCATTGATAGATTGTCTTCGTACAGATTTGCTATCTCCGAGTGACCTTTGTCCATAAAATTGCCTTTCCAGAGGTTCAAGCTTTTCAGTTTGAACCACTGCTCTAAGGCTCTTTTCTTGACTTGTAGACTAAGCTAATGATAACAGTAAGAATACGCATTGTTTGCACAAAGCCACAAAACCAACAGGATTCAATTTATTTACTTTGTTAAATGAAATTATATTTTATTTATTTTTTATTTTTTTTATTATTTTTTTATTATATATTATTATTTTTTATTTGACTTTTTGACTAAAACTACCTGTAGCTCAAAATCTATCCATGGGACCGGTCGGCTAATGGTCTTGTTTTAATCGTTAGAGTCTTAGGGTCCTGCAAAAAATTATTTTACACCAGAAAATTGTGGAGAAGAAAAGTTATGGGGCCTGAAGTACCGTAGTAAGGTAAAGAAATAATTTTAAATTAAAAAAAAACCTTGAGGCCAAGGTCAATATAATGGGCGGGGGTAGGTAGCAGACTATCCCTAGTTTCTACCCTAGGCGTATGTACAGCTCCCTTCCAAACACCCTGTATAATCAAGTTGTTTTAAATTACCACGAACAAATAGGTAGACGTGATAAATGTGTCACGATTTTATGATAACTACACTATAAAGTCAATAATTAAATACCTAGGTTTTGTAGTTTTATTAAATTACGTTTGAAGGTCAATCTTGTTCCTGACTCTAAAAAATTACAGCTACAAAGAGTTCCAAACAATTTGACTATCTATCTTTACTAATAAGATATAGATTGTTAGAAATCAGAATGCGTAGTAAAAAAAAAATGAGTCTAAATATTATTATTATTATTTAATTATTTATTCCATACAAATCTTCCGTTTAAATGGTCAAATAACACAAGCTTTTTACACGTGTGGATTTATCGAGGTATTTTGTAATAGCCACCAGTCATTACTCGCATATTACGAAGTAACATTAATTGAGACTGCAGATTCCTATTGCCGGCGCGGCGCGGCGTTGCGGGTCCTATAGGGGCTGCGGGTGGTACGAAAGAATACCGCGACTCGTCACACAAAGGGCTAAGAAGGAACATGGGTGGTTTTTAGTCAGTAGAAATCTGACACTCTCTACTGCTCCACACAGAGCGGGTGGAGTCATTTGATGATTTCCTACCATCCAAAAAAAATACAATATAATACTGCAGATTTCTGACATATCTTTATGAATGTACATTTTGATCTTCTAAATTGTGGCTGTGCATTATACCTACGAGATGAATTTTATATGGTTTTAAGTTAACAAAATGAATATTGTCTGATTAAGTCACACAATTAAATGTAGTATAACAGGACTATTAAAGACTAATATGTAATGTTTACAGAAGCGCCAATGGAGCTGACCTAGAGACGAGGGTGATGCCATGCTGCTGCTGGCCGTGTTGCGTGATTCCAAGGCCAAAGTTGCACAAGTAAGACGCATGACTCGGCATTCATTTAAATGTGATTATGACTAGAACACTTGGAATGGCAATATACAGAAGTTAGGTGTAGGTAGGAGTCTGTCGTATCGTAGCAAAATAAAAATGACCGCACGGGCTGATCTTCGAGATAGAATAACGCTTGCCAAGATTGGACCGTGGTAAAATCACCCCACTGCATACCGAGTCCCATTCAGCCTGCCATTCGAAGATCTTTGAAAGGAGTCTGAGAACTGAATACCAGTATTTTACACGGCGTAGCTGCCTATATGATCCCCACAACTGAGACAGACGTAGACATCTGGTAGTAAGACTATCGGGCCATTATAATTCTGACTGTCAAAGATCTACAAATGATAGTCGGGGAAAAGGCTTAACGCCTAAAATACTTGGAATGTAATGGGTAGTCACCCATCCACGGGCCAACCTAGGAAAGTTTAGCCTGAAAATCGACCTCGAGAGGCCGTTAATATTGAGCCACCAGCTACTTAAGTGTGACCATAAAAATCTATTGGATTTTTTTTTTTGGCGGGTTGAAAATCATCAAATAACCCCTCTCGCTCTTGGGCAGAGCGAAAGGGAGTGTCGAACTTCTACTGACTAAAAACCACCCATGTTCCTTCTTAGCCCTATATGTCGAGGCCGCGGTAACTTGTGAACAACCCGCAGCCCATCTATTAAGACCTGGATTATTTTCTTATTGGAAAAATACCCTTATAGATGACGCTTACCTACTGCATACTTTATATCATAATGTTTATCGTTTCCATTTAGTCGAGCAGTTAGGTCGTAAATAATTCTATTATGTACTTAGGTAAGCAATTATTGTGGCTACTGCGTGATAGAATATTGATCAATGAAATGAATTGACGTTTTTTATATTGAAAACAATAGCTCGGTTATTAAATATTTACGTTCATCAGTACCTATGTTTATTGCGACGAGATAAAATGTGAAGAATTGTGATAAAGTTTTGTTTTGTTAAGCCGCAAATATAAAAACTCCGAATCTCCGAGTTTCGGCCAATCTCCGAAACGGCTGGATTGATTTTGACGGGACTTTTAATATTTTAGCTGATGCTTTAATGCGGTGTCCTAATTGGCAACGGCTGTGGCAACGGTCGTACGATCAAACGATGCGTTCATCGTCGTGCGATGAAAATTCAAAAGTCCAAGTGGTGTCCTAACTGGCAACGATCGATCGTACGACCGAACAATGCGTTCTCTCTCATCTCGACTAATCTGAGCCGTCCCCCGCCCCCGCCCCCCGCGTTCTGCTCGCACAATGACGCGTGACCATCAGAAGCTATTTGTGGCTTTGATTGGACGATCGCACGAACGTACAATCGTTTTAAACATTTCACTCGCAAGCTTTATTAAAAAAAAACGATGCGTTCCCAAATTGGTCTATGAACATTATTTCCCTATTTGAATAGAATTTTAGAACCGTAATGCATTATCAAAAATAAAATATCCTAAAGTTCTGAAGGTTCTCCTTAGGCGGCGTCCTAATTGGCAACGGTCGTACGATCAAACGATGCAACACACTAGTGCAACACACATGAGATTAAACACACTAGTTTCTTCAGGGTGACATCACCCTGAAGAAACTAGTGTGTTTAATCTCGTACGTACGACGGGAACGCATCGTTTGATCGTACGACCGTTGCCAATTAGGACGCCGCCTAAGGAGAACCTTCAGAACTTTAGGATATTTTATTTTTGATAATGCATTACGGTTCTACAATTCTATTCAAATAGGGAAATAATGTTCATAGACCAATTTCATGCGGATGAAGGTCGCAAAGTTTATAGCTACATTTAATACTAGCCTAGTTATATTATACCTTTAAATGCCGTGTATGTACCTATATGGTATTATGGTAGTAATTAATTAAGATAATTACCCCCCTGTTATTGTTATTGCCCCAACATTCCCTAGGACGTTGGGGAAATGAGCAATGTTATTTTTAATTTTCTTTGGGTGATTTACAGCTAACAATACAAAAAAACTAATAGTGAGTTGTTCAACGACAAGCCATCTACAACCCTCCACAGGTGGCAGTTAATTAACGTTGTAAAAAAACACAAAACAAACTATTAACTAAGCCTGATACAAATAGCTAAACTTAGTTTACTTACTTATAAATTAATATTAAGATAGTATTTGGTTGCTTTATAATATAATTATGCATTTTGAGGACTAGTTAAAAAACATTGGTAACCGATTAAACCTAAGTTTATTTGTAAGGGCGCTGCCTCACTGCCCTTTCTGGGAATCGAACCCCGAAACGGGAAAACAAACCAATATAATATAGTTATTAATTTTTAGAAGTGCCAGCAAGGCCAGTTCTCATATTTCTTAGTACTTGATACAGGTGTGTTAGAGTAAATAATTATCAAGGGAATTATGATAGAAAGCTTTTGATTGCTATAAGTAATAAAACTGGTGGGTGATTGGCCTGTTGGTCTAGTGGTTAGTGACCCTAACTGCTATGCCGGAGGTCGTGGGTTCGATTCCCACCCAGGACAAATGTTTGTGTGATGAGCACGGTCATTTGTTCTGTGTCTGGGTGTAATTTATCTATAATATGTATGTATTTAGAAATATATAAGTATGTTTATCAGTTGTCTAGTACCCATAACACAAGCTCTGCTTAGCTTGGGACTAGATGGCGTTGTGTGATAGTTGTGGAATATTATTTTTATTATTAATTCTAATTATTTTATATATTTTATTTATTATTCAATTTAACTAATTGTTCACCAACATTATTATACCTCATACGGTAATTGTATGTTATCAGTTATGTATGTTATGTTATGTTTTAATGGCAGTTAATCTACATAGAAAAGCTTCCTCGTACCTTATGTTGCCCTAATATTTTTTTCTTTGCAGGCAAACTCTGACGCGGTTGCGGTGGTTGGTCCTCCAGATACCAATCGTTCAAGGAATCATTTACTTCATCATCGTCGTTATCTGGTCGGAAGATTACGTAAGTTCTCATCAAGTTAGTTAATCATCATCATCATTTATTAGGATAAATGCTGGTTGGCAAAATTGAGTTAAGGGCAGCAGCTTTTCATTATTTTTTCATACTTCTCTGTAAACGACATCTCATTAGACACTCTCTCTCTTTTCTCACCATCATCTTCCACACAGTCCATCGATCGTTTCTTTGGTCTTCCTCTACTCTTATACCCATCCACATTCATACTCACAACTTTCCTCACAAAATTTTCCTCATTTCTCCCTATGATATGGCAATACCTACCAAGACAACCGATTACCACACAACTTTTCAGTCACCTTCTAGTGCTAGTGAACAATGAACTTGAATTGAGTTAAATTGTTTCTCTTGACCATTTTTTTTTTTGGGTGGGAGTTCATGAAATAACCCCTCCCACTCTTGGGCAGAGCGAAAGGGAGTGTCAGACTTCTACTGACTAAAAACCACCCATGTTCCTTCTTAGCCCTATATGTCAAGGCCGCGGTATCTCTTACAACATCCCGCAGCCCCGACGGGCGTTGGCCCTTGCGGGCCCCTTCCATGTTGCTGACATCTCCTTGAGGCGCGCGTGGAACACGAACGCGCCGTCGACACGGCCTGTCGTCATCGTAAGACGGACGGACGGCGAGCTAGCCCATCACTCACCGTCCACAGGCCCGCGTCTACAGTGGCCGGAAGCAAGTCCCAATTTTAGCATTTAGACATAATTACTCAAAACCCTCCTTTATTTAATTCCAGATGTTATATCACCGTAACTTCGTATTCTTCCAACCGTTCATCGCTGCCTCCATCCTGTCTGGCATGTGGGGCGTGGTGATGTTAGTGAAGGCAGCCATGTCAATTGGTCGCACTCCTAGGGCGAGGTTTCTGGCCATACAGCTGGTACTGATTATCGTGAAGTTACAGTGTGGACTGGCCAAGTCTCTGCCAGATTTCGCCAACTTGTCGTGCGTCCTGAAGTTACATCCCGCCGTCTTTGTTTACAGTAAGTTTACAATTTATTTGGTGTTTTTTTTTGACAGATAAACAATAGTCATTGAATGTGTTTTGGACTTGATGTCCTGTATGAACTGGGTCCTCTGAAGAAGGCCCAGTTGAAGTTTTGATAGAATAAAGATTAAAACTAAGAGAATCCAATTAGATGGAGGTGGTAGAAAAACTAAACAAACTACCTACTCTAGATAATCATAATTCTATTTTTAGTCTAGTCAATAAGTAGTTTTTGGGCAATAATTTTTCTCCGCCTCCGAAAGATGTGAACGAAGCGTCATTCGATTCGGCTTAAGTAGCATGCAGATATTTTTTGAAAAAAAAAACAATAGTCGCTTGCAAAAATTGCAAAAGTTATAAAAAATTTACTGAAACAAAATTTGTTTTTTTTTTTAGCAAATATCTCTAAAACAAAAAAGTTTTGGAAAAAAAAGAAAATTTCATAGTGAAAAGGTCTAGCTCCCGGAACTGTAGCACCAATATGTATAACGTTCCCAAACGGTTGAAACACGACCGAAGACGGGAACTCGGACTTACGTAAGTGATAAGAAAGTTAAGAATTAAAAAAATACAGACTTCCACCAGATAGATGAATGAACAATAATCCGCGGACAAACAATTTTTATCGTGAATTTTCTATTGATTATGCATTAGTTAATTAACAATCTTTTCCTACTTGAACATGAAAATTACAAGTGTTGCTGAATTACACATCAGATTGTTTCCTTTTTTTAGCAGCTACTTCTGAAAGGTCTGAACGCAATCCTTTGAAAAAAATTAAAAATGTTATTTTGCATTTTTTATCAACAATTTACTTAGGTTTGCAATTTATTGCAAGCGGCTCTTGAATTTGTTTCCAAAAATACCTACCTACACGCTATTCCGAATCGAATGACACCTCGATCACATTATACAATATAGGAGAAAAAATATTGACCTTAAGCACTTGCAAGTCGCTATTTAATTATAAATAGCCACTTGGAATAAGGGATCGGACTGAGTCAAAAATATGATTCTAATTAGTCCGTCAGTTAGATTATCGACAAATATTGGATATGTGTTTTTTGTATTATCAAATTAATAAAAATTTACGAAGATAAAACGCGTCAAAGATTATGAGTGGGAGGTTGTGACGTCATTTTTATGTAATAAATTTACTGACATGTGACGTTTTCGAGGAGTTCGCGAGTTTTCGAAGCACCGTTTTAATTTTTTTTATGTGAAAAAAATGTGTTCAATATTTTTTGGAAATCTGACAGACTAACTAGTTTTTTGTGTCCGATAAACTATTTGTGGATTGTCATCTAAAATAAGAAACAGATGAATACACTGGTGGCCTTTGACTTGGCCTTTTTATTCTAAGCATAGCTATTGTGTGTTTTTTCACTGTGTAGCGTAAATACCTATGATATATAAACATACCTAACACAATATGTTATGTTTCTCCTCTTCCAGTTATACACAACATCATCATGATGTTGGAGATGCTATTGCTATCTATCATGGCGTGGCGTATCTACAGCTCACCTCCCGGGAAGGACCTCGAGAAAGTGCAGAGAGACATAGTAGTCGTCGCAGTATTAGAAGACAGTGTTCTTTCCATAGACGTGAGGAGCGCTAGAGATGGCGGCATAGACAACAAGTCCTTTAATAATAATAATAATGATGACGTAGTTGATGATTGAATATTCTTTTTAGACCTATTTTAATATCAATTTAGTGTGCTTCAATGTGTAGTTGATACATAGACGTATGAAGAGATGAAGATAAGTATAGTTAATGATGTATCTAGTTCCTTAAGATTTGAATAGTACATGTTGCACCTTTTGTTCAATCGTTTTAGGTGTTGTGCCTATGTGTTGATGACAAACACATTCTATAATTTTGTGATAATTATATGTAGGTATTCTGCACGTTGTCGGAGCATATGTAACTGCCAGTTAAAACTGCCGATTTGCGAGGTATTTTATGATCACTAGGATCCAGTGTTAATTTAATTTGGATTGTAATTAAGTTACAACTTTTTTTACTTTTTTATTGTATTGTCACCACTTTTTGCAAGCTTTCTGCAATGTTAAATTATGATTTAGAAGTTTCAAACATCCTATTTGAAAAATGTACCAAAAAAGAGTTAATCTAGTACAGCTAGCGCCATTGGTGTTTAAAATTATTGTGATAAAATAATACACCCGAATTAGTCAAAAATATACATTTACTCGTGATTTTTGTTTTATTCTTTATAATAATTTAACAGTTTTACAGGCAGTTTTACAGCCAAATTAAGTACGTAAATAAATAATATGTATTTGTACAAATTCAAAATGTAATCATTCCTCTGGAGATTCACTACCATTGCTCTTGTCCTCATTTTCTTCTGAAGGTGTCCCGGCCCGAGAACTCTCTGATCCGTAAATGTTATGCAATTCTTCCAATTTGTAATGAATCTTTACGCCTTTCGAGTTGGTTTTGTTCACTTTATTTACGAGTGACTTTGTTTGTTCTTCTAATCTTTTCAATCGTATATCACGAGCGGCAAATCGGGCTTCATGATCCATTTCACTAGATGTTGATGGCACGGAATCTTCTTTATCGGAACTTGAGTTATCGTCTTTTGGTTCCTCTTTTGCAGCTTCTACAGCATCTACACTACTGCTACTAGTTTGTTGATGTTCATTATGTAGACTATCAAGCTTCGCAATAATTTTGTCACCTGTATTTACAGTGTTGGCTATATTTTTCACTACTTCAGAACAACTATTCTCTAAGTTTTGCAGTCTTTCGTCTTTCTTTGCAAGCCTTTCATTTTGCTTTCTAATGTTTTCTAGTATCGCTTTAAAATCTGGGAGTTCATTTGCAGCTTCCGATTCCTTTACTGGAAGCGTTATTGTGAGATCCACTGTCGTTGATTCTTTATTTTGATCACTGGTTATTTCGTCGACATCATTAGCATGGTGCTGTACGTTTGTTTCAGATATTTGGCTAGATTCAGTTGCATCTTCTACATATGTCAAACCTGAAGAAGCATTATTACCAGTTGTGTCAGGTGATATATCAGGGTTTGAGAGCTCTTTACCGTCTATATCATCGGTTTCAATGTGTGTAGTGTTATTTTCAGTTTCATTGTTCCCGATATTTTTCGTTGAATAATAACTTGAAGTGGGACGATTGATAAGATTGTCTAGAGCATTGCTTATTTGTTCACTTATCTTTGCCGTAGTTTGAGTCTTTTGTAACAATGCTGCGCTGCCTATTTCCAGATTATTCAACTTTCTGTCCTTATTAGCCAGCCTCTCGTTTTGAATTTGTACGTTCCTTAAAATATCAGCAGGATCGATAAGTGAGAGTCCCGTTGGAGATTTATCTGAAGTAGATGGTGCTATTTCAAGTTCGCTCTCCGTATTTGGGTCGGTGGTCGTACCGATAACTGTGGTATCGGTCGACTGACTAACAACGGTATCTTCTGCGTTCGTTTCCTCAGTACAAGAGTCATCATGTGTAATATCTCCAACTTCATCTTCTGTTTCTTCACATATTATTCCGTTTTTAAGTTTAAGAAAATGTTCACTTTTACTAAGCTCTGAGGTTGAATCATTATTATCTTTATCCTCTTGAGTATCCAATGGTAAATCAGCCACATCCAGCAGGTCACTAGCGGGATCTTCTTTTTCAGCTAAATTAACATCAGTGCTGGAATCCGGAATTGTTTCAAATGATTTCTTCTGCTTCCTCTTACATCTTGTCAGTTTTCCAGCTACATATTCACTTTCATCATTTGATTCTGACGATTCGTCTGAAGGTCTCTCGTCACTGTATCCGCTTTCTCCTGAATTATTAAACGACGGCGACCCGGTTTTTGTTTTCCTGCTCGAGAATTCAGCCCTTAGTGTTTTCCAATCTCTTTCTGACTGAGTGTTCTTTTCACGGGCTTGTTCCCATTTTTCACGACAATATTCAAGTTCTTCTTTAAGTTCATTTAGTAGCTTTCTCTTTTGCTGTAATTCATATTTGAGAATTTTCTCATGAGTATGTAATTGATGGTGGTGCCGCCTCAATCGACCCACAACATGCCACGTTTTGCTTAACTCTGTAGTAACCATACATAATCTACGTTCTTGTTCTTCTAAACGTGTTTCTAAGTGGCCGTTGAGTTGTTTCATTTGGTTGACCTCTTTTATCAGGCCCAATTTTTCTAATATCAGATCCTAAAATAGAATAATACTTGGCGTTAGTTTCAGAACAAAGAAAACGAAATAAACAATTGCAAATTTTGAGAAAGTAGTATTAATACTGTTTTTGTTTTCGGGGATTACACAAAAAATTGGCTCCGTATCAAAGTTGAAGCTGCGCATTTTTGAGTACTGCAAAATAGTGATCATGAAGATGTTTATTTTTACATTGTGACTTTCGACCATGACTCAATTTTTCTAGAAAATTATAACTGTTGAAGCAATGAGACAATCAATTACCTTCAATCTGATGTACGTCTGACTAACGCTTGGCACTAATACGGGCCCTGATTTTGTCTCTACAGATTTATAACATGTTGTAACTTTTTCTGGAGAGTTCTCGTCTGGTGTATTTTGATGACTGAGAAGTTCTATAAGCACTTTCCAAACTTTCGGCAGATTTTCTACAATTTCTTCGGCAGTGGTGCTCTGGGGTTTTTGAGGCTCTACAATAAAAACAATGAGGAATCGTTACTTGAAAAACACTCAGACGAAATTATATGTAGGGTTCTTTGCCTTAAAAGAACAACCAACAAAAATCGAGTCAATATTTACCTGATCCTGAATTCGATGTGGTTGGTTCCTGTTTAGCATTGGTAGTTTCATCATTGTATTTTTCATTATTTTCATCAACCTGGCTGACCAACTCCAACAAAAGTTTGGGTAATGCCGACGAAGATTCTGATCCATTTTCTTTTTCCGCCATGTGTGTAAGTAAACCATGGTTCTCCTCAAGCCGTTGAACTAATGTGTCCAAATCTTGTTTTGTTTTGTCTCCAAGTAGCACTTGGGAGAAAAGCTGAGAGAAAAGTAACAAAAATAATAGAAACCGAATAAGAAAACATCTTTGGGGCACCGATATTAACTGTTGATAAAACATACACGTTAGTTCACTTACTTTGTTTACGACTGCCATTTCGGCTTTTAATACATTTGTTTCAATTTGGTTTGAGGATATTTGAGAATTTTTGTTGTCAATTGTTTCGATTAGTGAATCTATTTTCGTGTCTAGTTCTTCCACTTTTGTGTTGAGATCTTTGCACCTGAAAACGTTAATCACAATCGTTAGTACAGATACTCCGACGGCGAGAGAATACAAGCATTTCTGGAGTACCTAGTGCTACTATTTTTTAAGAATTAGTTTTGACTTACTTTTTGACTTCAGCTTGATAAAGTACTTTGTGTTCATCCAGCTCTCGGACCAAACGTTGTCTAGTAACTTCAGCAAGCCGGGCTCGCTCCTCATAAAGACCTCGAAGTGTGCGAATATTCTGCAGTTGACGCTCATATTCTTGCCTTAAATCAGCTGACAGCAGATTAGTCTCTCTGTCCGCCAGAGTACGTTCAATTTCATTTAATTTTTCCTTCAGCTGAAACATACGAATAGTGGTTTATTTATTTAATTGCAACCTAATTTATTATGTAACAGAGTGGGTTGATACTATTAAAATTGTTATGTTGCGATGTATAAGCAAACACCACGTAACGATCTACGTCAGTAAAAATATGTTTATAAGAATTGACAGCCCTATATTATTTATTAAGGAAGGTTTGTAGGAGATGCTATAGGAGTATAAGTGGAGTTGGCACTTTGTCAAAACGTAAGACGCCAAGTAACAGATGATGCGTTTCGCATGCCGCATCTTGGCGGTCCCTGACCGGGTGTAGCATGGCTGCCTCCAGGTCGTTGGCTTGGCATTGGATCTTTGTGATCATTATGGAAATATCCATACAGGTACAAGTAATTATTATCTATAGATACAAAACGTGGCTGTGTCTGTTTGCTGACGTTTTCGCGTATAAACCGCTGATTGAAGTTCGAAAATATAAGGATTTCACACTTGTTAGAAAACAACGCAATAATGGTTGATTTATAAAAGGATAACCTGAAAGTGGCGCATACGCAGTTACGTGTTTCAGTATTTCATAAAAAGAGAGTAGGTAGATATATTTAAAATGGTAACGATGAAAAACCCAAGACCTCCTAAAACAAGACACATCACACACACAAGAACATCTAAAATAAGACACAATAAATGTGAGATCAGCATCAGTTGCGCGCTGGATAATTTAAAGTATCTACGTAAGATCGACAATTGGAGAAAGATAGATAAGAATCGTATAAATAAGTAAACAATATATTTTTCATTACTCATACTCTGAAAAGACATAACATGCTTGCGGAGCGGGTTTAATGATGAACATGAAAAATACTGGCTGTATAGCTGGACGACCAGAGGACAAAAAAAAACAAAATAAGCGGGAAAGCGACAACATCCGATCAACACTCATTTTTTCTTTATTTAATAATTTATGTTCTTATTTGCCTCGTATTCGCAATGAAAAGCACAGTGTTTACCTCGGGTAAATTACTTATTTAGCCCCTCGAACTATTAGCGCCCTCACTACGTTACGGGCGCCAAACCCCGTCTCGGGACTAAATAAGTAACTTCCATCCCTTGGGTAACAATGTACCTACTATATATTATTTAGGTTGGTAGGCCCATGTAGCTCCTACAGCACAGAATTATATTTTTAAAATTATCGTGCATATATTCATTGTCCGAAGGAAAATTGGCTATTGAAATTTTCTTTCAGACAATGAATATTTTAATGCGCGTTTCGATCGTTTTTTGCTTAGCGTGTTGCTGGTTAGATTTTCTACTCAACTCAACGTGGCAGACGTTGAGTTGAGTAGAAAATCTATTCTTTTCCCAACACATTGGGGCCAGCTACCAATCTAGCCTGATACAGCGGAAAAACAGTATTTACCTAATTCTAACAATTTAGACACTAGGTACTCACATCATTCAGCTGTTGTTCTCGAAGACTAATCATTGTTTTGCTGACCGAAACCACTTCCTTTAATGCACGAATTTGTTTAATTGATTCTGTGTTTTGAAAGTTCAAATCTGCAATATCGGAGTATGCTCCCTGTAACGCCCTGTTAGTTTCAGAAAGATCCTTTCTAAGTTTCAAGTTGTTTGCTTTTAAATCCTCGAATTCTTCTCTCATTTGGGCTAAAGCATCAGTGAGTTCACTGTTTCCTTTTAAATGCAGGAGGTTATCGGGGATATCAATATTATTCCTCGATAGCAGTTCACAAAGCAATTTGTTGCTTTCATATAACTCCAGTTTGGCTGCTTTCTCATTTTGCAAAGCCTTCTCTAATTCTTCTTTCTCGGTTCTGTGTCGAGCTAATATCTGTTTTCTTTGTTCACGTTTTATATCGAGCTGCTTTTTGAACTCATTCATTTCTTCTTCTTTTGCTTTGACTCTAGCTTCCTTTTCAGTCATGGCGTGATCACTAGACATCGCAACGTTTTCATTTGTTTCATTACAGGAATCGTTTGTGCTGTTCATTATTTCACTTTCACTTGTGACGTTACCAGCGTCTTGTTCCTTTGTTGGGGCCGTACTGACAATATTTCCCATTTTGGAATACTTTTATAAAGAAACCACACTTTCATTCGCACATATACAGCGCGAGGATACGTGTTTTTAAAATAGGTAACGACCAATACGATTTTAATCAGACAAAGGACTGTCGACTCGTTGGACTCACACGTATGTTCGACGAAGCACTCGTATCCCGAAATAGATCCCTCGTCAGGTCCAGACGTGCGTCGGCACACACATATAGCACGCTTGGTACTGCCGCTCGCAGCTCAGTTAGCATTCGTAGATGTTTTTTCGACAAATTCTTCGTCAATAGTGTTTTTATACCAGGTATTTTTATTCAATTCTTAGAATAGGAGGAATTCATGTTTGGATGAACCTTGGCCGCTTCACGGAATATTCCCTTTGTAGCATTTTACTTACTAATAAATTGCGAAAACTTGATTGGGGCAATAACGCCTATATTTAGGTACGCATAGTACCTATCTACTTATTTATTTCAGTTCTTTCGTAACGTTACGAAATGTGTCCGAAATAGAACCAAAAACTTACTAGTAGGTAAGAACAGGCAAATAGAAGGTTTTCGTTGGAAGGTGAGAGTCTAGTCGCTTAGGCGTTCCTTCTGAAAATATATTTAACAAGCACCTTTCGGCTGTAGGAATGTAAGTGCTTATATATTTTACTTACATAATCCGGCCGCAGAATAAAAAGTGCCCCTTTTCCCGTATCGCCTTCTTAAAGATTTGAGATGGCTTTCACTAAATATTTACATCTAGAAACCTATAGCTCTCATATGAAACTGCTGCAACGAATGTAGCCGGAGATATGTATCGGTCCCCGTCGGGGCTGCGGGTTGTTGTAAGAGATACCGTGGCCTCGACATAAAGGGCTGCGAAGGAACATGGCTGGTTTTTAGTCAGTAGAAATCTGACACTCCCTTTCGCTGTGCCCAAGAGCGGGAGGGGTTATTTGGTGATTTAACACCCCAAAAAAAAAGGTACCTTTATGTATCGATTGGTGTACCTTCGGCCTTCGACTATATTTATGGTTATGGTAGAAATTTTTAAATATACCTACCTATTTACTAGTGTAAATTCCTCCCATATTTATGCTGAATATTATTGTTACGAGCCGGGTATGGGATAAATAAAAGCACTATCAATTGAACACACGAAATAACTTTATTACTCGCAAAAAACACTTTTATACAATCGCAAAACACTACTGAACACTTTAGCTCATACGACCATATAACTCACTGTTTATTTTATATATATTTTTTGTGGAAATTAGATGGGAGAACACGTGAAAAAATTAAAGATAAGGTTCTCCCCTTAAATTGAACTAAAACAAAAAAAAACTATTTTAATCAAACCTAATTCGTGTAGGGTGTCTATAGATAGGTCTCTGAAAATGACATTGAGGTTCCTAAAACCATTTTAAGTCAAAGTCAATCGTTTGCAAGATATACACTTCCAAAGTGGTGAAATATGTGCCCGCCTTTAGCTTATAAACTTAAGAGAGCGAAAAATGTAAATAAAATATATGCTGTTGATCGTAATGAAACCTTTCTACCAAAATGGGTTTGAAAGATTATAGTAAATCGTTTTTGAGATACAGTACATTCCAAAAACCGCAAATATAACTTTCTGTAGGCCGTGGGTATGGTTTTCATACTTTGATGGGCCATGACTTTTATAATTTTTAATAGCATAAGCACATGCAGCTTAGAATGAACTTCATGTTGACTGTACCTACTATCCACTTGGAGTATTGTATGTAAATCTCTCACCATTCTTCACAACAGGGTGTAAACCGTAGGGTATTAGTGTTCTGTGGTGTAAACTAACCCTTCACACATACGTCAACCAAGCATTCTGTACACCAAACTAAGTACCCCTACGCAAAAATTCTTGCTGGGAAACGACACTTTTTTTTGGGGTCAAAAATTTCATTTTACGGTAAAACTCAATGTAGCACTCTTAAAACATTGTGCTAGTGGATGCTTTGAACAGTAAAAGGGTCATGGAGGTAATTTAAGTAAAGTTATAACCTGAAAAAATAGTATTTACAAAAACAGCTGTGCAAAATTTGGAACTTTGACCCCCAATATCTCCATAACTAGGGGGTGCCTGGGTATGGTCTAGAACAAAAAATTGATCGCCGTGGTGGGGAGAACAAGTGCCTTCGTTTGCGTTAAGGGTACTTTTACACCCTTTATATTTTGTCCCACCACCGTGTAGGTTGGGAGAGTCGACTCGGGACATCCTACAACGATATCCTATTACTTTATTCAAGTAAGTAAGGCAGTTAAAGTACTAGAAATACTGAGCAAACAGCACAAACCTTTCACTTCTAAACTTATTAATTCAATAATTGAGTAGGAGATGGGGTACAACGATGTTGATGTGGAACAATAAGGTTAAAAAGTTTAAAAAATATACGCATGTATTTGTTCTCTTTTATTAAAGTACTAGCTGAACCCGCATGCCTTGCAATGCCCTTTTTCCTACCTACTACCTGCCTACTACCTACCTACTACTTACCTACCTACTACCTGCCTACTACCTACCTACTACTTACCTACCTACCTACTAAATACATACCTACCTACCTACCTACTACCTACCTACTACCTACCTACTACCTACCTACTACCTACCTACTACCTACCTACTACCTACCTACTACCTACCTACTACCTACCTACTACCTACCTACTACCTACCTACTACCTACCTACTACCTACCTACTACCTACCTACTACCTACCTACTACCTACCTACTACCTACCTACTACCTACCTACTACCTACCTACTACCTACCTACTACCTACCTACTACCTACCTACTACCTACCTACTACCTACCTACTACCTACCTACTACCTACCTACTACCTACCTACTACCTACCTACTACCTACCTACTACCTACCTACTACCTACCTACTACCTACCTACTACCTACCTACTACCTACCTACTACCTACCTACTACCTACCTACTACCTACCTACTACCTACCTACTACCTACCTACTACCTACCTACTACCTACCTACTACCTACCTACTACCTACCTACTACCTACCTACTACCTACCTACTACCTACCTACTACCTACCTACTACCTACCTACTACCTACCTACTACCTACCTACTACCTACCTACTACCTACCTACTACCTACCTACTACCTACCTACTACCTACCTACTACCTACCTACTACCTACCTACTACCTACCTACTACCTACCTACTACCTACCTACTACCTACCTACTACCTACCTACTACCTACCTACTACCTACCTACTACCTACCTACTACCTACCTACTACCTACCTACTACCTACCTACTACCTACCTACTACCTACCTACTACCTACCTACTACCTACCTACTACCTACCTACTACCTACCTACTACCTACCTACTACCTACCTACTACCTACCTACTACCTACCTACTACCTACCTACTACCTACCTACTACCTACCTACTACCTACCTACTACCTACCTACTACCTACCTACTACCTACCTACTACCTACCTACTACCTACCTACTACCTACCTACTACCTACCTACTACCTACCTACTACCTACCTACTACCTACCTACTACCTACCTACTACCTACCTACTACCTACCTACTACCTACCTACTACCTACCTACTACCTACTTACTACCTACCTACTACCTACCTACTACCTACCTACTACCTACCTACTACCTACCTACTACCTACCTACTACCTACCTACTACCTACCTACTACCTACCTACTACCTACCTACTACCTACCTACTACCTACCTACTACCTACCTACTACCTACCTACTACCTGCCTACTACCTGCCTACTACCTGCCTACTACCTGCCTACTACCTGCCTACTACCTGCCTACTACCTACCTACTACCTACCTACTACCTACCTACTACCTACCTACTACCTACCTACTACCTACCTACTACCTACCTACTACCTACCTACTACCTACCTACTACCTACCTACTACCTACCTACTACCTACCTACTACCTACCTACTACCTACCTACTACCTACCTACTACCTACCTACTACCTACCTACTACCTACCTACTACCTACCTACTACCTACCTACTACCTACCTACTACCTACCTACTACCTACCTACTACCTACCTACTACCTACCTACTACCTACCTACTACCTACCTACTACCTACCTACTACCTACCTACTACCTACCTACTACCTACCTACTACCTACCTACTACCTACCTACTACCTACCTACTACCTACCTACTACCTACCTACTACCTACCTACTACCTACCTACTACCTACCTACTACCTACCTACTACCTACCTACTACCTACCTACTACCTACCTACTACCTACCTACTACCTACCTACTACCTACCTACTACCTACCTACTACCTACCTACTACCTACCTACTACCTACCTACTACCTACCTACTACCTACCTACTACCTACCTACTACCTACCTACTACCTACCTACTACCTACCTACTACCTACCTACTACCTACCTACTACCTACCTACTACCTACCTACTACCTACCTACTACCTACCTACTACCTACCTACTACCTACTACCTACCTACTACCTACCTACTACCTACCTACTACCTACCTACTACCTACCTACTACCTACCTACTACCTACCTACTACCTACCTACTACCTACCTACTACCTACCTACTACCTACCTACTACCTACCTATTACCTACCTACTACCTTCCTACTACCTACCTACTACCTACCTACTACCTACCTACTACCTACCTACTACCTACCTACTACCTACCTACTACCTACCTACTACCTACCTACTACCTACCTACTACCTACCTACTACCTACCTACTACCTACCTACTACCTACCTACTACCTACCTACTACCTACCTACTACCTACCTACTACCTACCTACTACCTACCTACTACCTACCTACTACCTACCTACTACCTACCTACTACCTACCTACTACCTACCTACTACCTACCTACTACCTACCTACTACCTACCTACTACCTACCTACTACCTACCTACTACCTACCTACTACCTACCTACTACCTACCTACTACCTACCTACTACCTACCTACTACCTACCTACTACCTACCTACTACCTACCTACTACCTACCTACTACCTACCTACTACCTACCTACTACCTACCTACTACCTACCTACTACCTACCTACTACCTACCTACTACCTACCTACTACCTACCTACTACCTACCTACTACCTACCTACTACCTACCTACTACCTACCTACTACCTACCTACTACCTACCTACTACCTACCTACTACCTACCTACTACCTACCTACTACCTACCTACTACCTACCTACTACCTACCTACTACCTACCTACTACCTACCTACCTACTACCTACCTAAATACTACCTACCTACTACCTATCTACCTACATACAACCTAACTATCTACTTACCAAAAAAAAAAAGAACAAAAACTATCCTATGTCCGTCTCCTGGTTTTAAGCTACCTCCCCACCAATTTCCAGCCAAATCGGTTCAGCCGTTCTTGAGTTATAAGTGAAGTAACTAACACGACTTTCTTTTATATATATAGATTTGATAAATTTATATCTGTGTGTAGACATAATATAACATAAGTAGCTGACCCACGCAACTTCGTATGCGTCACAATAATACCTATATAACTCCTACATAGTAATATTTTTTCAATTAGCTTTCTAATGTTGAAAGAATTTTCCAAGTCGTCTGAGTTTGAGTTAAATCGTAACAAACAAAAAAGCTAATCTTTCCTATATAAGATTACATTATTAAATTGAGAATTACTGTATGTACCTACCTATCTCTTACTGTTAAATATACAATCATCATCATCATCATCAGCCTATATTGTTCCCACTGCAGGCACTCAGGCCTCCTCTCTAGGAGTGGGATGGATGGGCTATAATCCACCACGCGGGCCCAGTGAGGATTGGTAGATGTGACAATCTTCAAATTTTGTTTCTAAGATATGCTGGTTTCCTTACGATGTTTACCTTCATCGTTTTGAGAGCAGTGGTGATGAAATAAATTACACAAAGTAATGCGCCTGCCTGGGTTCGAACCCACGACCAACTGATCGTAAGTCGGGGCCGCCACCACTGGGCCACTACTGCTCACAAAACAATATACTTACACACATCAAAAGTGTCTAGGGATCAAGCATTTTTATGCGGATTTCTTGAGATTGAGATGTGGCTTTGTAATAAATTTATGATTTTATAAATTTATATGGATCCTTTTTGGTGCATTTCATAATTTGAATCAGGAACTGTGAATCAAATTCGAGTAAAAGATGAAAATCAGCTGTCAATATTTTCCCTATAAAAACATACAACGCATTGAAGACATTATTAGTGCTACTGTTTCCCTACTACTGATTAAAACCAACGTTATTATGGAGCGGCGACGTCATTTAAGCAGGGAAGAAATGCTCAGAGCCGTGGGAATGATAAAAGCTGGTTCCCGGCAACGTACTGTGGCTTTAGCTCTGAATACAAGTCAGAGTGTTATCAGTCGACTTTGGACACGTTACCGAAGCACTGGTACCGTGGCTGAGCGCCATGGAGGACGGTATCGCTGCACCACACGGAGACAAGACCGATACATTCAAATCTTAACTCGAAGAGCTCCAACAATAACCGCCATGATGTTAGCCGTGAGGCTTCATCACTCTTCAGGGAACTTAATTAGCGACCAAACAGTCAAACCGCTTGCATGAAGTGAACCTTCATTCCCGAAGACCGCTACGGGTACCACCTATAGCAATGCACAATCGTAGGATTCGATATCAATGGGCTCTTAAACACAGAAATTGGGCAGAAGAACAATGGCGTTTCGTGTGCTTTTCTGATGAGTCTCGTTTTGGTATGAGACCGGATACAAGACGTATACGACACTGGAGAACCCCTGGACGCCAACAGCGATTAAAATCCTGCCAGGAAGTCCATCCTTATAGTGGTGGAACCATCATGGTATGGGCGGGTATTTGGATCGGCGGAAGAACTGAGTTGATTTGGATCAGAGGCAACCTCAACGCTCAAATTTATGCTGAGACGATTGTATCAGACGTCATCGTTCCTCTACAAGTGCAAATCGGTCCCTTATTTCAGTTAATGCATGATAATGCACGACCGCACACCGCAAGAGTTGTAAGACAGACTCTCGCCGCAGCTAACATCAATGTCCTGCCCTGGCCTGCTCAGTCGCCAGACTTGAACCCGATTGAGCATGCATGGGATATGCTACAGAGAAGAGCTCTGCCGAATATGGAGGGTATCCAGTCGCAAGAAGACCTTTTTTTGTTGTTGCAACGAACATGGGCGGCCATTCCACAGCGTGATTTGGATGAACTCATTTTGAGTATGCCAAACCGATGTTCTTGTGTTGTTAGTGTTCGCGGTAGAAACACGGATTATTAATTGTTTAAGTTACCCAATAAAATTTTAAAGAAAACTGTTATTTCAGTCTTTTTTTCGAACTTTAATGTTAGTGGTTCAAATGTCAAAAATCCCTTTATTAGGAAAATGGCAAATTTCTTTATTAATGCAAAGGTGACTTGGTTTATCGTTACTGTGACAAACGAAAACACTTTATTTGATGAATCCTTAAAGAAAATTTTAATTAATATCAATCAGGAGAAAAGTTATTGCAAAAATATATGTTGATCCCTAGACACTTTTGATGTGTGTACAATAACACCTTGTAAATATTATGGTGCAATAAATATTTGTATTTCCCGGAGGCCAGAATCTCCACGTATCTACATCGGGACGCGAGGGCCGGCGGACCGCGTAATTATTTTGTCGCGCATACTTTTTAACATTGCGATATCTTCTAAGATATTTGTTTAAACCATATAGAGTAAAAGGAACAAATATTCTATATTAAATTTCCTTTCCAACAGACATATTTATTCAGATATAGATTAATACCATATGGGTTAAATAAGCTTCGCAAAAAATAATTGTATTAAACCTAACATTTCGATAGCAAAAAATGGTTACAGTGAGTCAATCTTAGTAGATAGATATATGCTGCCGCAGACTTATTTGTAAAACTTTTAAAAAGGAACATTTCTTTCATACATAATATTTGCATAACTTAAACCGTTTTCGGAGCGCACGCAACGGAAGCTCTCAATAAGGAATATCGTTTTTGCAACATTTTTTTATTTATGCTCCACTCCTATTAGTTGTAGCGTGATGTTATATAGCCTAAAACCTTACTCGATAAATGGACTACCTATCCAACACAAAAAGATTTTTTCAATTCCAACCAGTAGATCCTGAGATCTTAGCGTTCAAACAAACAAACAAACAAACTCTTCAGCTTTATAATATTAGTATAGATAGATATAACATCTTATCTCTTTGGCAAAACCCTAGGTTTCAAACTGGCACTTCGCTCAGAATTAAAATTAAAACTGACAAAGTGACAATTCACAATTGTCAAACAAACGTCAGTTGGTTAGCAGCCACATAATCGAAATTCTCATCACAGTCCGAATTTTCTTTTGGGAAATTCCAATTTTATGTCGTATACATATGTATATAACATTTCTAGCTAACTGTTTAGAGTAACTTAATTATTATCAGTCATTAAACATTGGCAGCTGGCAAAAGAATATAAAATAAGTAAATATTTCACGTTGTGTGTCAAGATTGATTTTATTTTATTTTGTTTTAACAGTGGCTTATTGGTAATAAATAGCTAATAAAATCACTTTGTGTGTGCCGTTGTTCAATTTATTCGACAAATTGGACGTACCATAATCTGAAATGTGAAGTAGAGTTAAAAGCTTGTTTTAAGCAATGGATGAGAGTACTAAGAATTCCCCTTGTAAGGTAAAAATTTACCAATGTTTTGCTGTTTAATACTCTTCTGATTGTAGAAAGTTCTAAGCTGACTTTTCTTGTGGTTGATAATTAAGTATTAATTCATTTTGCTTTAATTAGATATGCCATTAGTGCATACAGTTGTTTTGGATTGTGATAATAGCTATACTTTTTGACTTCCAAATAGATAACATTTTTTATTCTCATAAGTGTAAATACTACTCTTTGAAATGATTCAGACATCAAGGGGATATACTTTTATCAAACTGTGCCATACAAACCAGAAAATAATTTGCTTGCTAGTCTGGTAGACTAACGGTTTGATGTGCAAGATTAATTTGTGAGAAAATGGTAATAAAACATTGAATATAAATCTTTTTCATCAGACAGATAACGAGTAAATCTTTTATACTTACTTGATACTAAAGATAGAATGCACATTGCTTCTCTTTTCTAATTTGCATTTTCTTATTACACTTTACTTAAATATTTCACATATAGACATAAGTTTTTGACCTAGTAGAGTATATTTTATTATTCACTTTAACACCATGTTCATTTTAGAGGAATAAAATGTGTTGATAATATTATTTATTTAGTCTAACAGCAGTCATTAAACATAAGGTGTAATTCATCAAAACAATGCTATAACAATTTACACTAGGTATAATGTTACAGCTATCTGCAAGTTATTGTTTCTTGCATTCTTGATATTAATTTATCAAAGATTGTAGTATTGTTGATAAAAAACCCGACTGAAAAGACTGAAAAGCAAATAACAAGCACATTTTAAATTAAACAAAACTTGGAAGCAGGCGGGGTCCATTCTATTTTCATTTCATAATTAAATATTCAAATGAACCCCGCCTGATTCCAAGTTTGTTTTAATTTAAAATGTGCTTGTTATTTGCTTTTCAGTCTTTTTCAAATCAAATCAAATCAAAATATTTTTATTTGACATAGGCCTACATGGGCACTTTTAAAACGTCGGTAAAAATACAAACAGTTGCGTCAATATGCTGAGTTCAGAATGGGTTAATTTATAACTCATAATAAGGTCATTAAAAGTTACTAAAGAGTTGAAATCATATCAGATAATATTTTGAAACTATAACTTGAACTTAAATAAAGTTGATTTTGTTCAAGTGTCAAGATTGTTTACAATAATAGGAAAAATACTCAACAAATTATGTTCCTCTAATCTGGATAGTCACAAATATAACATCCACACTGGCTTGTTTGTTTTGATGTTGCACATTTTGCTAGGAGTGTGAAGGTGATGCTACTGGCCTGCATTTGCATGCTGAAGTGGAACATCTGAGGCAGCACCTGGGAGAGCGGGACTCTCACATAGTAACTCTTGAGGGGGAATTCATCAAGAGCACCACAAGAGCCAACAATCTAGAAGAACAGATCAGCACTTGGAGGGAGAAATATGAAAGGTAAGTTGAGAGTTACTTGAATTTTAGGAGAATTCTGTTACCAGTCCACAGTTCCAGTTACCTTCACAACTTTAAGGAAAACGGTTTAAATTTATTGGGGTTTTTCAAATTTAAAATGTTTTCATTTGTAAGTGTGGAATGAGCAAATAAAGTTTGTGCCTATTTCTCCATGAACAATTTTTTTACTGTTATCTTAAGTATATAAGTCACAAAAGTAACTGATTTATCAATCGTAATTGTTGTTACATGTATTTATGATGTAACATCCACTTGTATAAAGCAAAGAATAATTACATGACAACAAAGAACCTTTTATTTATATGGAGAATTACAAGCAAATGAAAAAAAACTTAGCGACTGCTGATGAGATACTGTTTTAATAACTTGAGCAGTATGAATTTGAGTAAGCAAAAAAATAAACTAAACTAACGACAAATTAATAATAAAATCCAGAACGAGCTTACAAAATCATCTATCCTATGTTTCACAAATAAATTGATTTGATTTGATTTGAAAAAGTGGGTTGTGGTTAATCCATTTCAGATATTAAAATTCTTACCGTGCGACTAAATTACTAAGGGAGCAACTAGAAATACAGAAAGGGCAACTAATATAGATTTACATTACAATATGATACGATATATTGCCATAATTTCAGTTCAAAATTCCTTGTGTTTTATTTTCACACACACAATGTCAATCACTCACATAAACAGGGCGGTTGGGGAAGCGAGCCAAAAGAGATCCCGACATACCCTACAAACCCGCTACTATGGAAACTTGGATGCAAGAGCGAGCAAAATGAGCTCGAAACTTAGGGCACCCTGACTCGAACAGGTTAGGCTAGAAGGGGATGGCGGGGTCTATTCGCTTGCTGTAAATGGTTTTTCTATTCGAAACACTTGATGTAAGATGAAATGGCGCTCAGTATAAATAAATCATTTTTTAAATAGGTATTGAAAAAAATGCAGGACGAAACATTGACACTCAAACAAATATTAGTTGGCTCGAATATTATGAAGCCACTCTTTATGCATTTTAAGTAGCTCAAATTTTTGTTTGTTAATTGTTGTTCTGTTGATTTCTAGTCGCTCGCAGTCAGTCGCTCACTTAGTAATTCATTGACATAAAATTATTTTTTCACTTAAAACTTTTATTTACAGTCACTAGTTTAAATACTATCCTAATTAATCAGTTCGTTATTTCATTAAACATTGTCTAAGTTACACCTATGAGTGCATACATTTTTTTGAAAGAGCATTTATTTATTTAAAAATCATCATCATCATCATTTCAGCCGAAAGACGTTCACTGCTGGACATAGGCCTCCCCTAAGTGTCGCCACATTGTTCGGTCCCGTGTGTCTCGCATCTAGCGGGTCCCCGCAACCTTCACCAGGTCATCGGTCCACCTAGTGGGAGGTCTTCCAACGCAACGTCTTCCGGTTCGCGGTCGCCACTCCACAGAACTTTTCGGCCCCATCGGCTAACTGCTACGAGCAATATGGGCTATATATTGCTCGTAGTCGTCGCCCACTGCCACTTAAGTTTGGCAATTCTTCGGGCTATGTCGGTAACCTTGGTTCTCATGCGGATGTCCTCATTTCTGATTCGATCACGCAAGGAAACTCCGAGCCTAGCTCTCTCCATTGCCCTTTAGGTGACTTTGAGCTTTCTGATGAGGCCCAATGTGAGCGACCACGTTTCGGTCCCGTATGTAATCACTGGCAACACACACTGGTCATAGACTTTCGTCTTGAGACACTGTGGTAAGTGGGACGAGAAGATATTACTCAGCTTCCCAAACGCTGCCCAGCCGAGTCGGATTCTCAAAATCAAAAGTCATTTATTCAAATTAGGCTGATAATCAGCACTTTTCGAACGTCAAAATTTACTTTACTCTACTTATTTACAAGAGACAGTCCCCCAAAACGCCCACCCTTCGGCACTTCCTAGTGTTTAGCTGGAAAGAAGAAGTGACGGAACAAACTCCCCAGCAACACATTCTGTCTGTTATGTTGGTTAGAAGAACCAGACTCGATACAATAGTAAGGTGTAAGTTCATTTTAGAGTTACTACAGACACAAATCAATAATAAAAAAATATATAATTATAAACAATGTAAAAATAAAAAAGTACATAACATAATTATCAGTTAACAAATTTTTGTAATGTAGGTAAGGCACAAATGTTGATATCAGTGCTGTAACTATTCGTACCAAAGGGCGTCTGGATGATTAAAAACCACTGTAAAAGAGAGTAATTAATGGAAGAGAAAAAAATAAATAATAAAATTGAGAATAGTTAGAGACATCCACAACTTTGTACCGGCTAAGAGTTCCTCGAATTCCACGATTGACCTCTTTCTCAGAGTTACAAAAATACAGTAAATAATTAGTGTAAACTTTTGTTACGGGCAGGTTTTGTTGTATAACTGTTCTTTGTGTTGTGTTTCCAAATATCAAGAGTTTTTGCCAAACTTACTCCTTTTTGGCAAAAAATGGCATTTTAATGGCACTATTAATTCACTGATTCTGATAATAAAATAATTTCATATTCTTTATTGACAGGCTATACGATTCACATAAGAGAGTGCAGAAACTGAATCAAGTGCTTGAAGATAAGCTACTGCAGATGGTTGACAAGATGAAGGGGGAGAAAAGTCAACTTACCAAAGATATTGCCACATTATCTGTGCGACTAGCTGAGTCTAAGCACAACTACAGTATGTTGCAGAAAGAAAATGTAGGTGTGATACCTTCATGTTATAAAATTAATATTAATACAAAAAAGGGTATTTTAAATTTTTTTTTTTACTATAATTGCAGGAGAGATACAAAAACGATATGAATTTGGCAATTCAGCTACTGCAATGCAAACCAGATAATTTCGTGTCACAGAAGCTGGACAATGTAAGTTTATAATTTAAACTTCTATTACAATCATCTTGGCCATCCATCACCTCTTTAGTCTTCCTCCACTCTTATGTCCATCCATCGCCCCTTTAGTCTTCCTCCACTCTAATGTCCATCCATTGCCTCTTTAGTCTTCCTCCACTCTTACGTTCATCCATCGACTCTAAGTCTTCCTCCACTCTTATGTCCATCCATCGCCCCTTTAGTCTTCCTTCACTCTAATGTCCATCCATTGCCTCTTTAGTCTTCCTCCACTCTTACGTTCATCCATCGACTCTAAGTCTTCCTCCACTCTTATGTCCATCCATCGCCCCTTTAGTCTTCCTCCACTCTAATGTCCATCCATTGCCTCTTTAGTCTTCCTCCACTCTTACGTTCATCCATCGACTCTAAGTCTTCCTCCACTCTTATGTCCATCCATCGCCCCTTTAGTCTTCCTCCACTCTAATGTCCATCCATCGCCCCTTTAGTCTTCCTCCACTCTAATGTCCATCCATTGCCTCTAGTCTTCCTCCACTCTTACGTTCATCCATCGACTCTAAGTCTTCCTCCACTCTTATGTCCATCCATCGCCCCTTTAGTCTTCCTCCACTCTAATGTCCATCCATCGCCCCTTTAGTCTTCCTCCACTCTCTAATGTCCATCCATTGCCTCTTTAGTCTTCCTCCACTCTTACGTTCATCCATCGACTCTAAGTCTTCCGCCACTCTTATGTCCATCCATCGCCCCTTTAGTCTTCCTCCACTCTAATGTCCATCCATCGCCTCTTTAGTCTTCCTCCACTCTAATGTCCATCCATCGCCCCTTTAGTCTTCCTCCACTCTAATGTTCATCCATTGCCTCTTTAGTCTTCCTCCACTCTTACGTTCATCCATCGACTCTAAGTCTTCCTCCACTCTTATGTCCATCCATCGCCCCTTTAGTCTTCCTCCACTCTAATGTCCATCCATTGCCTCTTTAGTCTTCCTCCACTCTTACGTTCATCCATCGACTCTAAGTCTTCCTCCACTCTTATGTCCATCCATCGCCCCTTTAGTCTTCCTCCACTCTAATGTCCATCCATTGCCTCTTTAGTCTTCCTCCACTCTTACGTTCATCCATCGACTCTAAGTCTTCCTCCACTCTTATGTCCATCCATCGCCCCTTTAGTCTTCCTCCACTCTAATGTCCATCCATCGCCCCTTTAGTCTTCCTCCACTCTCTAATGTCCATCCATTGCCTCTTTAGTCTTCCTCCACTCTTACGTTCATCCATCGACTCTAAGTCTTCCGCCACTCTTATGTCCATCCATCGCCCCTTTAGTCTTCCTCCACTCTAATGTCCATCCATCGCCTCTTTAGTCTTCCTCCACTCTAATGTCCATCCATCGCCCCTTTAGTCTTCCTCCACTCTAATGTTCATCCATTGCCTCTTTAGTCTTCCTCCACTCTTACGTTCATCCATCGACTCTAAGTCTTCCTCCACTCTTATGTCCATCCATCGCCCCTTTAGTCTTCCTCCACTCTAATGTCCATCCATTGCCTCTTTAGTCTTCCTCCACTCTTACGTTCATCCATCGACTCTAAGTCTTCCTCCACTCTTATGTCCATCCATCGCCCCTTTAGTCTTCCTCCACTCTAATGTCCATCCATTGCCTCTTTAGTCTTCCTCCACTCTAATGTCCATCCATTGCCTCTTTAGTCTTCCTCCACTCTTACGTACATCCATCGACTCTAAGTCTTCCTCCACTCTTATGTCCATCCATCGCCTCTTTAGTCTTCCTCCACTCTAATGTCCATCCATCGCCCCTTTAAATTATACAAAGTAATGCGCCTGGATGGGTTCGAACCCACGACCAACTGTTCGTAAGTCGGGGACGCAACTACTGGGCCCCCACTGCTCTCAAAACACCCTCACCATCTCTCTCTGTCTCTCAAACAACCATTACCATCAAATACCAATAATACATCAAATCTTTTCTCACATCGCGACATTTTTCTCATTCCTCCGTATCACATATCCATACCACCACAGCCGGTTACCACATAACTTTTCAGAAACTGGCCCCACTTTCAGACTTCCTCTTATTTACTTATTTCTTATTTTATACATTCATGTAACACCACACATCCCCTTTAACATTTTGATCTTAGCCAAATGCTTTTCATTCATTCCTTTTGGGGCCAAAAATTCTCACATTCTACAAGACGGCAGGCCTAACCATTACTTTATAAATTAAGAAGTTGTTACAAACTGCTGATTGAATTTTTATTTTACAGCTTTCAAGCGACACTCAGGCGCGGGTGTCTCAGTACGTCATGTCCAAGACTTCGAAACCGTCAAGCTCAACTCAATCCAAGAACGGTAACGAAATTGATACTTTTGACGCCAGTGAATATGAATTCAATATTTCTGCTTCCTTGATGTCGAAAATTCTTGAAGACAGCATTCATGACACTGTTACCAAACACTGTGATACATGTACTTGCAATAAAACTCAAAACAAACCATTCTGCTACAATGAAACCTATTACTCTGTAGCCACACAAACCATGGTGAGCGGAGAAACTAAAAACTCCCTGTGTCTCAATTGCAATTCTGATGTAAAGTCACTACATTCCAACCTCAGCATTAGAAGTGTCTCGCCACATCCAGTCAAACTTATCAATGAAAAGTCGATTAATCATGGAGTCATTAGTCCTTTGTACATACTGCCACAGAACACTGAACCAGTCAAAGATATTGTACCCTCAGTACCACCAACAGTTATTGAGCGGCCAAAAAATAATGGCATTGTTATTGATACCATTAAAATAAGCGAAAAGAGTGTGTTAGAGCCAATTGTGCAAATGGATGCCATACCAAAAGTAGATGAAATGAAGCAATATAGAAAGTCTAGTGTGTCTATGGAACCCGCGGTACATCACAAGCTTTGTGATCGTACTAAAACCTCGATTTCAAGTAAGAAAAGCAGTATCCAGAGTGGAGGAAATGAAGACTCGCTGCCTGCTAAAGAAATACTTGATAAAGATTTGATAAATAAAGAATTAGTAAACAAAGATATACAAAATAAGGATTTATTAAACAAGGACTTAATAAACAAAGACTTACTAAACAAGGATCTACTGAATAAGGATATTCTTAATAAAGAAATGTTAAACAATAAAGAAGTTAAGCCAATGATTGATAAACCTGGAGATGATATCGATCTGAGAAAGAATTCTCACAGTTCGATGGGCGCAGTTAGTAGGACGTCGTCAATCGCTAAATCAACAGTAAGTACTCACAAGTCTAATCACACTCAGGTGGGGCCAGGGCCCAGGTTCTGTCATTTACGTATGCAAGCAGGATCTAAAAATATTCTTCTTGATAACGCAGAGCCCGACGTGCCTCCCGTTCTGTACAGGCGACAAAGTAAGTGCAATGAAAACTCCATCTTCAAAGAGCTCGTCGACGACGTTGACAACTTCATCGACCTAGATAAAATAGAAGACAACTTAAATATAAAAGAAGACATTAAAAATGACAACATCGTAGTAGAGAGCACGCTTATCGATGTCCATGTTGACAACAATAACAAAGACACTAACGTCGCCGCTAAGAATACAACTATTAACCCAATCCTACTAAACGTTTCCTCTTCGCCATTGCAACCTTTAAAAACACACACATTTTCAAACAGTTCAGAAAATAACAATAACCAATCCCAAAGTATTGCAAGCCAGCAAAACACTGAAATTGATAATTTACTTAACGATTTCAATGCAGATAACAATAATACACAAAATAATAACGTTGAAAACACCGACGACGACGAGTCCAAAAAAGTTGATGTTTTTACACCCACCGATAGTCACGATGTAAAAATATTTAACTTTGATCGCTATGAACAGAACAAACTAACTAATCAATATAATAAACCTTTAAGGAAAATCGACATGTCGCAACTTCACTCCCTTGAAAATACTAAGATTTCTAAAGACCTGCCACCCCTAGTTGACTTATCAAAGACGGAGAAAAAACCAGAGATAGCAAAGCCACCACTGCCACCTATTGTAAACGTTTATCCGAACCTTACACAAACCCACTTGAAAGTAAACGATAACAAGGTTTTTACCAATGAACAAAGCACTAGTTCTTTATCAAGTGACGATAGTGCTGCATTACTGCAAAAGCAGCAGTTGCTTAGAGTTGCGGAGTGGGTGGAGAAGAACTTGGAGCAACAGAATAATTTTAACGATCCACTGGAGGAGGACGCTAACTTTACCAACAGAGCTTTAAGGAGGGACAGTAAGCTGTCAAGGCTAACCGAAACTCTGAACGAATTGGCGCTGAACATGCCTCATCCTGTCAGCAAGTACTCCAAGTCTTATGCGAGAGACGGCCATAACGCGTGGCTGAACAACGTCTCTTTGCAAAATCAGGTAAAACACGCAATGGCGATGCCGAAGCTTGCCGGACACGTGGTAAAAGAAACAATATTTCCAGTCGAAAGTGGTGATGCGACGGTTACTGAAATAAGCGATACCTCGAAGAACAGAGAAACCGTAGCCGATTTAGTGGCCGAAGGACTGAGAGCCAAGGGTAACAAAGAGATTACTCCGGAAGATCTGGCGCGAATGGAATACAACGTGAAGAAGTTTTTGTTGAGCGGGCCCCATTGGGTGAACCCGGGCTCCGTGGGCAGGAGTCGGCGCACAAGCAGTAAAACTGAGACTGATGTATAATTCCACAGTAGGTAGCCATGGTAGAGAATGAACTTGCATTCCATGTTAGGTCGAAAAGCGGTATGGCAGTCTTGTCTATACATTTATTTTGCAGCTCTTGTGCTATTTTTACTTGTAAGAAATCTATCATTATTTGAGTTTCTCTTATCGTCCATAATTATATTTTGCAACATGTTCCTATATTTAGATACATCCGTCACATTTACTTCATAATCAATGATTGTTGACCGCTCTTATTCACGGATTTATTCCAACTAGTCTTTCGTACGTGTGTGTTAAATTGTATTGCGCATAAGAGATTTTAATATAGGATTTGTATTGTGTAAAGTACCGCGTTTCAAGGCATTTATTTTATGAAAATTAAATATAAAAATAAATGTAAGAATGAAGTTAGATTGTAAATGCAGGTGGCGGTGGCGGCGTATGGAATGACCTAAGAAAGGCACAAATTATTAATATTGGGAATTCATAGTTTTTTGGATTTGTTTGTTTATGATAGTTCTGAGAGTTCGGTGTTAGTGTTGGAAGATCGATTTAATTAAAAACAAAGGCTGTCGTTTGCTAGAATAGCTTAGAATAGGAAAAAGCATCGCCAATATTAAGCTAAGACGAGTGACGAGGGCTATTTGTAACCGTGTGGCATCACTTAGCAAGCGCAAATTACACGGTCATTTTATTAATTCCCACATATTTCTGTGTTTAGTGTGCGTGTAGTAGTTTTGTTCCATGTATTTATCTCAGATTTTTACTATCACAATATTAGTACGCTTTCGAATAAATGTGATAATTGCAAAGTATAAGATAGTGGTTAAATTCGCCTAACGTACAAAATATTCTAGCATTGAATTAACTCAAAGTATATCTAAAACTGGCGCAGAAATTATTTTCTTAAAACTTACAATACATTGATGTTACCGTAAAATTATTGATATGATTAAGAAAACGTTCATTTGAAAGATTAGTTATTTTGAGCCATACACCTACTCAAAGGAGGAAAACAGGTTTTTCCAATGTAGAAACTCCTAAAAATTTCCATAGAGAATTTGACTTATTCCACACATATATTTGGTTGTCTTTTGTGTTAAACGTAACCAAAAGTATTACATTTATTTTAGATTTGTGATAATATATTTTGTCTTATTATTAAGATATTTAATATTGTCTATATGTGTAGATTATATTTTATGAATAGTTACGTTCTTACTTTTTCGTTCACTTACACCTTATTCATACTTAAATATCAATAGTTATTCAAATATAAGAAAATACAGGGATAACATTATCAGTATTTACTGTAGTAATATTGAAAGTGTAGTCCTTGAGAGTAATATAATACCCTACTTCCTACATACAATGTACTATCATGCCTCTGCTTACACAACATGTACAAGTTTTATATATAAATATATGTTAATAGATATCAAAATGGGTGTGTTTTATGCATATTTTCCTATATCAATGGAATATATTTTTAAATATTAGTTATGGTATGGTTGATCTGTATACAGTAGTTAGGAAAAGAAATGTTAGAATGTAGATCATTCCTGTTGGAATGATATGATGGATATTGTTTAGTTAAGTGTATTGAGCACAACTTAGTGTCGTTTACGTGTTAGTGATTGTGTCATCGACGTCTGACTACTTGCAAGCACATTCCCTTTGTGAGTCCAATTTATATATTAAAATTATTCATTTAGTCTGTCTTACATTTTGTACCTCAGCTTATTAATGTTTGAATAATATTTGGATCTGTGATTGTTTGCAATGATCTAATGATCAGGGGTGTCTTGTATTATTCGCAATTTATTATTGTTTATTTATATTATATATGCATTTATTTACACAGAAGTTTGTTTAAATGACCAATGCAATTTAAATTTAGTTTTTTAATTGCTCAATTAATACGAATTTATTTTATTTTCATTAGTATCGAGATTTGCCACCTCTGATCTGATCTTTATTTATTGTGTGGGTCTTATTATTTAGAAACACTCCATTGTTCACAATGCTTGTCGCTGACCCTAGTAGTTAAGATAGATATAGATATGCCACAGTTTAGCTTCATACAGTAGGTCTATGTTTACATCACTACGATCATTCTGTGCTAATATCTCGAGTAGTCTTGTGTAAGAGTGCTGTCGTAAAGGTACAGGTTCTCAGTACAGACAAGTCTGAACGGATAACGTTGTCCCATAATTATTATATTAACCTACTGTACCACCAGATAACCTGTATTTTTAAATTGGGTTCTTTTTTAAACGGCAACCTTAAAATTGAAATAATGAATGAAAATATCTTTTAAAGCCTCTCAAACACACCCTTTACAAGACCACACTAACTCGGTCACGCTGGCCCATCGGCTTTCGAATACCCATTCAATGTATTTTACAGTTCAATTTATCTCTAAAAATGTCTTCCTAAATATATGTCAAGAGCCATTCCCGTTGTCGTACTGTATGGAGTGGAAAATTACACTGTGGTAAAGCTTTCAAAACAATATTCACCGAGTGCTACGGCTGCTCTCACTGGCTGTAGCTTCAGCAGCGTAAATGTAATATGTGTTTATTTATTAAAACATAATGATAAACAACCTGTGAGTTTTACTTTAGATAGATAAACCTTATTTGACATCAGATACAGCAGAACCAGTTATTTAACTGGTTCTGCTGTATCTGATGTCAAATGGCTAAGCCGATAATGGGGGTAAAGTGGTTGGTATAAATTTTTGCCCCAGAAGATTTCCAGAACAGGTGCTTGCATGTTACCTACAGAGAACACGAGAAACGTTTCTGAGTAACGTGAGGCAGTTTTCGTCGAGGCATCATCTGCCTAGCCTTTTCTCAGCTAGGTTGGGGTCGGCATCCAGTCTTACCGAATTCAGCAGATATTACATGAAGCGACTGCCTAACTGACTTTCACAAAACCCAGTTAGCGTATTACGATACTTATCCCTTGCTTTGGTAAGACTGGTTGGCATACTTTTGTGCCACTGACAAGGTACTTCTTACAACTGCCAAGACCAACGGCTTAGCGCTTTTGGCTTTGATTCAAAGGATAAAACAAAAAAGAATAAACATATTTTATCGCGATAGTGTAAATATAGGGTTGAGCGTGTCCACAGCAGCGTGAAATAGGTTATCGTTGCTAACAAGGAGGAAGGGCTTATCGTGGATCGCGACACAGTTGACCTTCGCATTTCCAAAATACTTAGCGCACCTCTATTGTATGAGTGACCTTGTGTAGCGGGCCATTGTTTAACTCGTCTTGAATTTTCGCTTTAACATACAATTTCACCTTGGATGATTAACAGGCGTAATTGTGTATTTTTATCTCAGGATGTTTGTTTGCTGTGTTTATGTAAGCGACCCAGATGGCGTGTATCAATTTAATGCTCCGGGGTTTTTATTTTGTTGAGGGAGGATGGACATAGATTTAAAATACCTAGGCCATAGGTACATATATTATGTTAAATTCTTATTTTAAAAATTAGTCGCCTGAGCTTCTGCAGGATTTGAGTGAGAAGAAGAAAATCTAGTGAGTTTAACCGATTCAATGCCCAATACGCGCCTGACGCACCAGGCGCGTCACATCGAAATTACTTAAAAACAGATTTTTTTCGATCTACGCAAGATAACGGTGAAATACGCATAAAACATCACAGGGGGCCAACCCTTGCTGCAGGCCCATGACGCGCCTGGTCGTCATCGTACAATTTTCGGGGCCTGGCTAGAGTAGGTATGCATGAAAATGGTTGTGGCAATGAGTCGGTTAATCCAAACAAATGACCTACTACAAGTAAAACGAAGCCTGTAACATTTTAGTGAAATTTGTAAATCCTACGTTGTGATGCCATATTTCTTTTGAATATCAACGAATAGGAATCGAAACACACAAATATTTTTTATTTTAGCAGATCGACGCAATATAACGGAGAAATACGCATAAAACATCACAGGGGGCCAATGACGCTCTAGGTGCGCCATCCTTCACGCAGGCCCATGACGTGTCTGGCGCGTCATCGTCCAATGCTCGGGGCCTGAGCCTTAATAGCTAGAGAATAATAAATATATTATCGATCACGATGCTTTTCCTTTTTTTTTAATTATTACTGAGGAATGATTTCGTCAGGGGTTTCAAACCTCAGAACCTATCCTTCTGCAGCAAGGTGTGAGATAGGGAGATGTTGTATCTCCGTAGCTATTAACCGCTGTACTGGCCCAGGATATCTACATCACTCACCTTCGGTTGGCCGACGATATAGTGATCATGGCTGAGACTACGGAGGACCTCAGTAGAGCTTCCAAAAGAGTGGATTTTCAAATGAACATGGTCATGTTGAATTCTTAAGTAACACTACACTACACTACACTAGAAGTTGTAGGCAATTATCTCTACCTAGGCCAATCGGTCCAGTTAGCTAGGTCTAACTTCGAGAAAGAGGTCAATCGTCGAATATATCCGACTCGGCTGGGCAGCGTTTTGGAAGTTAAGTAGTATCTTCTCGTCCAATTTACCACAGTGGCTCAAGATGAAAGTCTGTTGTCACATACGGAACCGAAACGTGGTCGCTCACTATGGGCCTCATCATAAGACTTGGTCACCCATAAGGCTATAGAGAGGGCTATACTTGGAGTTTCCTTGCGGGATGGGATCAGAAATGAAGACATCCGCATGAGAAGCAAGGTTACATCCTCCAGCAGGTACAGCGGTGAACAAGTTCAAAGATATGACGTCTCCCTGTCTCACACCTCGCTTCTGAAGGATAGGTATGAATACTACGATCGAAATTATTCCACAGTTCTATATAAAAAAAACACCGCATGGTGTTCGGTAACATAATTATTTTTGTGACTGATTCCGGTCTCTTCATGTCGATACAACTTTTTTCGTATGCACATTTCAGTTTCGGTGTGGTACAATAAAATGATAAGATGACTATGGTCCTTCGATTGACATAGGTTTTAAAGTGCTACAAGGGTGGGGATGGTGTTCATAAATTTTTGGGCATACTGTACCACTGTTATCCCTTTATGAAATACTGGTATAGTTAAAAGAAAGTACGTTAATAGAATCTAACTACCAAAAAGTTCAACAAAAGTAGTTACCACAAAAAGCTTTGCAATTCATACGAATCGCAGTGTAACAGACGTAAAGGTAGCGATCATAACACCGCGTAGATGCGGGAGTGAACGACCGTGCGATTCGTGCCACCCACCGGGCGGTAGGCCCTAGCTAACGTCCATGCCGAACTCACAAAGGAAGGCTCTCCATTCCTATAGGCACGCTTCCTGAAACGTCCTGTTGATTGATTGATTTGTGATCTTATTTTATTGAAAGCAGGTGTCGTATCGGATGTGAATATAAGACGATAATGGAATGCGACAAATCCTAGGCAGTGCTACATCCTTCACAATAAGGTTTTATGAATTTAGGTCTGGCCTGGTTGGCCTGTGGCGGCCTGTCTGCATATAGGCTGATCTATTTATCAAGACTGAAGCTAATTAGTTAAAGTTAGCTTACATTTAACTTTAGTTTTGGATAAATCAGGAATTACGCAAGAATGAAAAGGAATAGGTACGCGGAGCGTTCTAGCAACGTTCTCAGTTCATATCTAGAGTCTCTAAGCACCTTATGCTTACTTAGGTAGGTATAGGTAACTGCTGAAATAGATAGGGCTATTTTTAATTATTTTAATTGCAAAGGTTACAAAGTTTATTAGCCCGGTATTTCATGGAAAATCGATCGTCTAGGTAGTGAAAAGGGGAATCATTTAAGAAGGAATAATTTAAAAGTAGGTACAGTAAAATTATACTTACAAGGTAGAAGGGACACTAACGGTACCTATAGCATTTAGACCAGCGGGTCTAAAAAGGCCGCTTTATAAGAATCCACGCAGAATTTTAGTATGAATCACGTTAAACTTTCAAATTCTTAAAATGGACTTATTGTCTATATTTATTTTAAGAATTTAAATTTCGGCGGTTTTTTTTTAATTTTGGCGGCCATTTTAGACACCCAGAGCTGAAGCCTTTGAAAACGGTAAAAATTAAAAAAAAAATAGTAGGATAAAACCTATTGGAAAAGGAAGAGTTAATAACAAAAATGCAAGGAAAATATTTATAACTGAATATTATATATAATTTTTTAAAACGTTGCCCCACACTAGGAATTTCTCCTGTATCGTGGGTGCGTTCACAAACATTTTTAACTCACATACCCAAATACCCAGACCCGGGACAACGATCTGTAGGTCATACAAATATTTCTACCGTGCGGGGATCGAACCCGCGACTCGTAGCGCAGCAGTCCATTGCTTGAGCCAATGAGAAAATGAGAACAATTAATTCACGGTGACATACCAATAGGCCATTTCTTAGAGAAAATGAGATAATAGGAGCATATATTTATAATAGAAGCATATTTTTAGTTTGTTACAAAATGATTGTTCTTTTTCTTCCTTTTATTACGAGTGTCAAAGGTAGGTATTTATTATATACAGGTGGTATAAATAAATGATTACAACTCCAATATGTCATAGTAGGACGAACAGAAACTGGTCTCCCTCGTGGACCTACTAGTAGGACAAAATAGTAGGACCACGAGAAAACGGCGGGGCCAACCGTGTCGTCAAATTTAATTTGTTTTCAATTAACAGGTAGTAAGGCCTAGAGGCCTACCGTCGGGGCTGCTGGATGTTGTAAGAGATACCGTGGCCTCGACATAAAGGGCTAAGAAGGAACATGGGTGGTTTTTAGTCAGTAGAAGTCTGACACTCCCTTTCGCTCTGCCCGAGAGATTTGATGATTCCCCCCCCCAAAAGGCCTCCACACTTTTCTATGAAATACTTTTTGATGGGCTAAAATTTTCCGTAGATCACTCAGGTACCTTAAGTTATCTTAAAAAAAGCAATAAATAGGCATCTACGCATATAATTTTTTGTTTGGGCCTGACTACCAACCTGTTATTTCGTAGTAGCGGTTTTTGCATTTGCTGAGATTTACCGCAGTAATGTACAGTTTTTTTTACACCATCAGAAAGTAAAGATCTCAACGAACAAAAATGTAGTTAAAGAACTAATTAATTTATTGTAACAAAACAGATAGTAAGGATGAAATCTGACTCATAAAAACATCTCGCCTGTTTCCCCGACGGGTTAGGCAGAGTTGAATAGTAGCTACCTAACTACCTACACCAGTATAAAATAGCGCCAGTTATGTACAATTATTGACTTATTGACAGGGATGCTACTGAAAAATTGCTGACAGAAAAACCCAATAAAATACCTACTTGTCCTAGGTGGGATTCTAACCTTGAGGCACAATAACGACTTCTTTTGATCGTTCTTCGACAAAAGTCCTGTTCTATTTTCAGTAAAAAACTGAGTAGGTGTAGGCACCTACTCAGTTTTTTCCTACATAACCAAAACCTGATCAAGGATCGACTCTGAAAACGAGGAAACATTGTGCTACCAACAGCCAACAGCCACCATACAACTAGAAAGAGTATTAGACACGGCTACGTCTTACACATTGTTACATGAATTTCGTACAGCTATCAATTTCTGAGCGCACGTTACCTACGTGGCTACAGTTATGTCAGCCACGGTCATAAAAAATCTGCTAAGATTGGCACGTATTAGCTGAGAACGTCCGCCCGTTGCGACGTTGAACGTAAGGACTTTTCGGCCTTCTCACGGTCTCGTAATGCCTTTTGCAGTGACAATGAGGCAAATGTACCTATAGAATTATGCTTCACCGTTATGCCACATGTAACTGTCTACGGTAATATGAATTAGTTGAGTGCATAGTGTCGAAAACACGCACACAGCGCAAACGATTTAATCGGTTGGGACTTGGGAGAGTGTGGTTACATTGTTGCCAGTTACGACGTAAGTCACATACATATGGCTAAGATTTGACGGTTTTTTTTTATTATAAGTTATTAAAATATAGAAAAGGTGCCTACGTCGTTTCGTTCACATATAATAGACAGAGTTTTCAGGTACCTACCTGCTCAAAATTTTACAAATAATTCTGTCGATGTTCCCAATACTATTTTGTGTACCAAATAAACGTGGTTAAATTAATGAGCGAAATTCCACCGACATGATGGTTAGGCCTCTAAAGTCTAAACCAATGCGTTGCCATTGATGTCGTTGAGCTGTCGTTAATCGTTACTCTCATAGCAATAATTTTGGTTGACCAGGCAATTTTTCATTCTCTACCCAATCGTGTTCAACGAAAACGTACAACTTACAAAGGGGCACGAAACTATAAGCTCCGCAAGAACACTGACAATAGCGGAACGGTATAGCACCGCGGTAAATTAGGGCCATTTGACACTGGCGATTATCCCCGAAACAAATTAAGCTAGAATTTGAATGCATTAGCAAGTTTGAGAATGTAATGAGGTGATGTGCCAGTTCCGCAATATAATGCAAGTCTGAATAGTGATTCTATCTCAAGCTGATGACTCTTATCGCACAGCAATGTATTATTAGGTACCCGTATAACCGATCCCACATGTTTTCTCGGCGGGTAAAAGCTAAAAATTGATCTTATGTATTCTTGTGTATTTTAGCGCCAATTTGAGGACGTAATGGTGTTACTTACTTCTTAATATAACATTATAAATGCGAAAGTTTGTGAGGATGTATGTATGGATGGATGGATGGATGGATGTTTGTTACTCTTTCACGCAAAAACTACTGAATGGATTTGGATAGAATTTAGAACACATATAGTTTATAATAACCTGGATTAACACATAGGATACTTCTTATCACGGTAGAGTGATCCCGTGGGACAGTAATCGAACACCACGCGGGCGAAGCCGCTGGCACAAGCTAGTAATTTATAAATGATGAAACTAACATCCTTGTACACTGGATAAAGTCCCGCCATGATTGCGATGTGTGGCATGAAAAGAGAGACGAGAAATAAGTACCTTTTACAAATACTTGTACTTACTGCAAACAACAATAATTGGGTCAAAATTGAGTGTGAAATAATATCTGTGGTGTTTCGCACGCTGAGCCCGCGGTACGTGCCTTGTCACTTCGGTTTCCGGGCCGTTGGCGCCTGAGTCGGCCGTCTTCCGCGAATTGCACTCGATTTCAGATCACAACGTTCATGGACTGTAAATTGAATTTCATAGTTGGAGAATTGGTTTTCAGGAAGGTTTGTACCCATATAAAAAAGTAAGTTCTGCAGCTCCTTAGAGTCGGTTGACGTTAGGTACCCCTCATCCATGGTCGATGCTTTCCCAAGTAACACAGGAAGATTTCAAAAGACGAATAGTATACCTGTGAAGAACTTAAGATCCGTATAAAGTCTTATAAAAGTTTACCGAACATCTTGACGCTCTGCTTTGGTCTTACAAAACCATTATGATAATTTAGGTACACTGTCATCATGTATGTGTATCAAAATGCTTTTGCAAAGCCTTTAGTTTTAGTGCACAAAAAAATTAAATAACTTACAGTTAAGTGTTCATTTAAGAATAATATATTATAATTTAGTTAAAACTATTTGTTTAAAATAACTAAGTATTTATCATTTTTTCAATGATGACAATAAAAAATAGTGTACGTTGACGGCACGGTTGGTGCAGTGGCTCAAGCAATGGACTGCTGCGCTGCGTGTCGCGGGTTCGATTCCCGCACGGAACAAATATATGTATGACCTACAGATAGTTGTCCCGGGTCTGGGTATTTGTGTATGTGAGTTTAAATGTTTGTGAACGAAGCCACGATACAGGAGAAATTCCTAGTGTCCAACGTAAAATGTCTGGATTATTTAATTCATGTTTTTATTTTTACCTTGTGTCCCTAATGAAAAGCTCAGTGTTTACCACGGTTAAAGACATATTTAGTCCTCTAGCTATTAGCGCCCTCGCGTGACTAGATAAGCTGCTTTCACCCTAAGGTAACAATGTACTATTTTTAAATTGAAGGGGTCAGAAAAAATAACACTATTCGTGAACTGGATCACGGGTAATGATATTTTTTTTACGTCCATGACCCTCCCTCTGAATTCGCTCTAGATACTAACAGAATGCAAGTGCGAGAGAAGGGAGTTGCTGTAGCAAGCTATGCTACATGTTACTTTAATGCGATTGGCAACTTAATGGGTCGTAATAATGCTAATATAATGCGCTTGCAATGTAATTAAACAACTAATTTTGAACCTATTTATGACCTAATACCGTATCATTTGTGTCCAAATAAGCATTACAGTATCCATATAAACGTTTTTAATGCTAATTTAGAACAAACTGGAAATGCTAAAATGATACCAAAATGCTGTAAGCCGGCCGTTATAGTTATACTGCATTGATGTGTTACTTGGATGTATCTACCTACTGCTACTATTGATTATGTGCAGGGCACAACCTAGGTTGAGACGAGACAAGACGAGAGGAGTGAAGATAACGAACGAGCGAGAAGTGTAAATGGTTGAGCAGAACGAAGATGACTCGTATTTTTTAGACCAGCCTCCGACGACTGTGCTGTGAGCGTAGCGCTTTGAGCAGTGTGCTGTGAGCGGGGGCGGCGCGGGCGTGCAGGGTGCAGTGTGGTGTGAGCACTGAGCAGCGTGCCGCTATGTACATCTCCTCCCCGATTTGGACGTCTTCTGCCCTCTCTGTTTTGCACAACTTCACAAAACTTCGGTGGATACATCCTAGCTTTTATTTATCTCCTCTTCTCTCTGCTTCGCATACCTTTGCTGGTCTCTTTTTCGGTAGATTACGAGCCTTAAATCTTATCATTAATGACATTAGTATTAAATGTCACTTTAATGATAACATTTATGGCTCCTTCAAATCGGTATGAAATTGAAATGCATCCTTCATTCACAAGTAGTGCACTTAAAAAAAATATTATTTTAGTTTATTGTCTACAGATCAACAAAGTGACACTGCAATCACGTCATTTATTTGTTCTTATATTATTTTTGTTTAGTGTTACAATCAAAATCATTGTGTTACGTGAACTTACTGGTATATTCGACAATATTTCCTCAAAATCCTTCGTTACCACTAATTGCAATTTTACAACTGTTCTGTATTTCATGACCAGATATCCAAAACTTTACTACCGTAGACAAAAATATTTTTTATGGCATTATGTTGTGTATGATATGATATTATGGTCCATAAGCTGTAAGTAGTGATATCCAACAAACAACTGTTATAAGTACCTAGTGTGTGTACCTACACGTTGATTGGTAATTTGGTGCATTCTTTGAAATGGTTGCTAGAAAATCTAATTTGCAATCTCTTGTAACAAGTTTGGGGTGCAAACTAGGGTGTTTTAGACATTGATATTTAGTGGGTTTCTATTACTGTGGTACCATTTTAGAAAACGAATGATACTAATGAAACAAGGAAATCATACTTGCAAAATTTGTGCGACAAATCTTATACAGTACATACATTTATTTTGAGAAAACTACTTAAAAAAAAATTTACCGCTTAATTTTTTGACAAAGTTGTTTTCGGAGAGTTACAATTTATTCATATGATCTCATGAACTATCCCAAAAGTACCTATAAGTATAAACTCTTTAACGGCGTAGATTCCTCACTATCAGAAAATTTAAAGTTAAATTTCACCAAAACAACCCAATTTGGACCCCAGGTTATCGGTTAAAAATTGTTGCAAATGAGGTATAATATCACGCATAATAGGATTGCACTCGATATCAATTCCTTTGTTTAAGTAGACAAAAAATTTCAACCTCTAGTTACATGTATTTGTATATCCCAAGGATTTGTACTTATTTGTTTTTGCGTTTGGTTGCCTAAATATACAACTAAACGGTGAAGACTCACATTTTCGATTTATTATTTATGTACCCATAGTCTTGCCGAAATGTTATCAAATAACATGTGCTATTATCGCAGTTGTGCGCGATCGTAGCGGTGGTCAGGCGTACATTTTGATCATGTTAAGGTACTGAGGCTGCTTTTCCACCAGAGATGTGCTATGTAGCTATGCTGCGAAGATGTAATAGCTAAGCTGTGAAACTATGTTACTACTGATACTAAGTTGTGCAGCGGTGGGAGTAAGATGTGCTGGTAGAAAAGCACCCTTATACCCCACACGCTGTGCACACGGTGGTGCCGTACAACGGTGGAATCGCGCCTTTATATAATGTGCCACATGATATAAACTTGTAGATGTCCGTGATAACCAAATCATATGATCATCAATTGATCCCAATGAAGCGTGGGTCAAGTGGGCCCATAACTGGAGCTCCGATAGAAGAGATAAACACCCAAACGTCCGCAAGCAATCGCAAATGTGGTTGTTTGCAGACTAGTAAAAAGCTCCAGAAAATCTTAGCGACATTTCCCGCGCCTCCACCTCCCACGCCTTTAATAACGGTAAGCAAATGAGCCATATCTCCAACTCTTTTTTTTTTTGGCGGGTGAAAAATCATCAAATAACCCCTCTTGGGCAGAGCGAAAGGGAGTGTCAGACTTCTACTGAATAAAAACCACCCATGTTCCTTCTTAGCCCTATACATATGTCGAGGCCGCGGTAATAATAATAATAATAATAATAATATTCCACAACTATCACACAACGCCATCTAGTCCCAAGCTAAGCAGAGCTTGTGTTATGGGTACTAGACAACTGATAAACATACTTATATATTTCTAAATACATACATATTATAGATAAATTATGTAATGTATAATGTAATGTAATATACAATAATGTAATGTAAAGGTAATGTACAACCCGCAGCCCCGACGGGATGTCTAAAACCCTGAGTTAGAATTAGCATGGAACTCATTATCTGCCCAGCATTTTCCCAACTATGTTAGAGTCGAGTTCCAGTCTTACCGGATTCAGCTAAATACTTACCAGTATTTTACACGGAGTGACAGCCATCTGATCTCCACAACCCAGTTAGTACTGGGTAATACCTACGATACCCCTTGGTATGACATGGTCAGACTTTCAAACTACTGACTACCTGTAACGACTGTCAAAGATCTACCTAATGACAGCCTGGACCAACGGCTTAACGTGCTTACCGATGCACGGAGGAAACTAGATATGCAATTGGGTGGCCACCGATCCACGGACCAACCTAGATATTCGTGGTATAACATGAGGATCGACCCGAGTGGCTGTTATTCCTTTTATCATAATCATTTCAGCCAAAAGATGTTTACTGCTAGACATAGGCCTCCCCCAGGTGTCGCCACATTGTACGGTCCCGTGCGTCTAGCATCCAGCGGGTCCCCGCAACCTTCACCAAGTCATCCTTCATTAAGTCTAGCGATTCTTCGGGCTACGTCGGTAACCTTGGTTCTCATGCGGATGTCCTCATGTTATTCCATAGCTACTATCTACACAAATAAATAAAAAGCAAGGATAAGATGCCAAGATAGCCAAATCTTAATGACTGCTGTTCATACATTATTTATGGTTCTCTTTTCTTAATAGTACGACAAAGCAAGCGGGTACGCTTACGGTCGCGTCGAGACGCAACTGCCGGTTCTACTCGTACCTCGTATGTCAAACAACATGCAGGATGACGCATATGCAATGAAGTGTGAGGGAGAAGAGAAATGGGTAAGATGCCAATCAACCGACATCTGTATTTATGATCTACAACAGGTTTGTGGGTGGTTCTACTCATGAGGGACGAAAGTGAAGTGATTTTTGGCACAAAGTTTTTTGGCAACTAATGTTAAAAAAGAAGATTGACGTCTAGCTGAGGTCGTTCTTCTATTGATCTCAAACGGGCCAGCCAAAATATAAAATATACATACCTAATATGATTTCTTTTTAAGTGTCTTACTAGAAGCCATTTAGTTGTACAGTTTCGATCGTAAATCAATATAATTCGCCTATAAAACTATACAAAAAAGGTGAGTCGCGGAAAAATCCCTTGCGAGTAGAACCACCGAACACAGTTCTTACATAATGTAAATGTACTAAAGAATAATAATTTACTAGCTTCTGCCCGTGGCTTCGCCTGCGTAGTTTGCTTTTCTGTTTAATATATAGCCTATGACACTCGCAAATAATGTGGCTCTAAATTGGTAAAAGAATTAAAAAAATCGGAAGTAAATCCAGAAAAGACCTCTTTATAAAGTAGACCCAGACATTACCCCCTGCAACCTCACAAACTTTAGGTAGGTACCTATTTATAATATTAGTAAGACTAGTTTTACCTCGTGGCTTAATCCGCGTAGTCGAAAATTATACCAAAGTAACGAAATATCTTATGTCCTAATCAAGCTCATGGTCAATCTTTGTGCCGAATTTAATCCAAAACCATTCATCCGAAAGACGTGAAAAGGTAGCAGATAGAAGGAAAGTTTTTCCACTTTTTATTTATCTGTTTAGCTTACAGGCTACCCAGACCTATGGTGTTCCCACTGCTGGGAGACAAGTCGCTTCCCTGTAAGAGTAGGTAGGCCGTAATCCACCATGCGGACCCAGTATTTGTGGGTATCGCATGTCTTCGGATTTTTTTGTTCCGGGACACACTAGTTACTCCACGATGTTTTCGTTCACTTTTTCTGTTTATATAACTATAAGTCAAAGTGAAGTGACGCCATGCCTAATTAGTGGCCCGATAACATCGTCATAAGTTCGGCGTTGGCGTCGGCTGCGGGCGTCGCGCGTCGTGAGCTAGGTGGTTGCTTCGTGCGCCCTCTATCGGCCATCGCTCCTTCTCGATGCATCGCCTGTCGTTATTCAGGAATGTCTTGCTCTTGTCTTGTTACAACACGGACACGCTGCGACCTGCCCTTTGACTAGCCGCAAGGAACCGGGAACCGGGTAAATTGGTTTTTGGATTCCTGACTCCTCTTTGTGTATTTTATGAAGCAACAGTAAATATGTATAGTATTTTTGCGAGTAGGACTGTGACTGTTGAATGGACATTAGAAAGGGGTATCTTGTTTTATCTAGAAGTTAAGTGCTAAAAAGTTCTAGGTAGTACGTCTAACAACGTTTTCACATTTAGAACCATACGACACCAAAACTTGGCTCGAATCTTGCATAGTGTTTCTTTAAAAACAATGGGACTTTGAGATTGATGTCCAAAGGATGCGACTTCACCCGCCAGGATTTCTCCTTCACTATCAAGGTATGATCAGTGTAGTGATAACAATATACAAGAACGTGGCGATTCGGCCGACGTCGGCGTAGGAGTGTTGGTACGCGGTAATGGATGCTCGTGCGCGCAGATAGCATCGAGACTAGGATCGTGACACGGCGCACCCTGCGACAGCGCCGCTTCCCACTACAAGGTGAAATGGTTATTTTTTAATGCTTACATAATAAAACTTTTATGGTCTCCTAATTAAATATGATTTGAAAACACTGCTAACCAGCATCTCTATAAACGAAAAGTAGACTCACTTCTGTGTGTGCATGAGTTCAGTGCATAAAGTACCTACTTAATATTTGCCATAATAATATACTTTGGGCCTATCCCGTCTGATTTTTAATAAGTGAGTGATCATTTGAAGTAGTGGAAGTGATCCTCGCAGACAGTGAACAGTAAAATTTTTCGTTCTAAAAAAGTTGCGTTAGGCAGTGAAAAAGCCCTAAGTGCGTAGTTAGGAACCTACGTTTTATGTGGCTTCTTGAAACTGACTAGGTTTCCTTTCTCAATAACAAGTAAAACATTCAGTCCTCCTCCTCCCGCTGTGGGAGGAGTAGAAGGGAGTGTCAGACTTTTACTGACTAAATCCTATCCGTGTTCCTTCTAATGCCCTTTGCGATCCAGGGCAGCGGTGACTCTTTCGAACAATATACGACATAGTTTTCCGTAAACTTTGTTTGAAATTTGACTTACAGACAAACGACATATCAACATCTGGGAGGATTCAGATACTGTGCTTTCAAGTATTTATCCCTTTTTTTTGGGTAGGGTGGGAAATCATCAAATGACTCCGCCCGCTCTGGGCAGAGCGTTAGGGTGTGTCAGACTTCTACTGACTAAAAACCACCTATGTTCCTTCTTAGCCCTTGTGCCGAGGCCGCGGTATCGCTTTCGAACAACCCGCAGCCCCGACGGGAAGTGTTTATCCCTTGTAATACTTTTCTAGTATAGTAACAACGTGAGGAGCAGCGGTGGCCCAGTGGAGCGGCATGTCTTAGAACCAAAAATTCGAAGACGTGACATCTACCAATATGCACTGGGCCCGCGTGGTAGATTATAGCCTATTCCCTCTCAAAGAGAGGAGGCCTGTGTCCCAGCAATAGGCTGTTGATGATGAACAACGTAAGGACCAAAATATCTCAAGTGATATATACGAGTACCTATGTAGAAAAAAATAGTAAACAATTTACTAAATATAAAATTAAAAGAATACGTAGGTAATATTGATAAATATTTGCCGGATGATGAGGCGGATGACTCGAAGGTCTCCGACACTAATTCGATGTAGTACCTACGTTTTAAATTAATTCTTATCTTTTCTATTTAAAGTTTGTGTTAGTTCGGGGACACTACAATATTTACACATTGTTTCGTAATTACAATTTACGTAATTGTACGTGGATGTTGTACATCTCGGTTCTGTTTCCTTCCGGGATCGCCACGGCTCTGATCGAAATGGAGATAAATGTAGATAGGTACTTTAGCGGTTGTCGTACCTGATAAAGAGCAGTTAGTTTTTTTTCGGTATAGTAAATATTTGTATAATAGTAACTACAGGTAGTGGTTACAGGTTTGGTTGTATGTGTTTGGGAGTTTAACTGTTTCTAAACGCATCTACGATACAGGATAAACCTTAGTATTTATTTTATTTTGATTTTAGTATTTGTTGTTAAAGCAGCAACAGAAATACATCATTAATGATAATTTCAACTGTCTAGCTCTCGCGGTTCATGAGATACAGCCTGGTGACAGACAGACAGATAGACGGACGGACGAGCGGACAGACGGATGGACGGACGTACGAGCGATGTCTTAGTAATACGGTCCCGTTTTTACCCTTTGGGTACGGAACTCTAATAAAAACGGAAAGAAGAAAAAGTTGGTGATTAGCCATTTTACGAATATTGTCCTATCTTATAAAATGGATTAGTTCTACGTCAAGTTTACCGCTTATCGTGTGCCAACTATAAATTGTCTTTTTAGTCTAGTCATTTGGTTCGAAAAGTGAGGGTTAAAAAAACTACCAATCACTACTATTTGGATTAAAGATTTAATAATAAAAACCCCGAATTATCTAAACCCATGACTGCCTCGTTGGTTTAGTGGACGCATGTGCGACTGCTGAGCATGAGGTACTATGTTCGATTCCCGGGTCATTTGAAGTCTTATTGGGTTTTCCGCCAGGAATTTGTTAGTAGCAGCCACGGAGTCTGGATTTGTGCCCAGTTGATGACAAAAGGCACACCCCGTATTACATGGGACTTAAACCCACCACCCAAATTTCGCCACAACTGGTGAAATGTGGTTTACTATTAGGCCAACACACAGGCACATCTGGCCAACCCGATGGGGATTACAGGCGTGATGTTATGTTATCCATTCATAATTATATTGCAGTACGATTCAATTAAATCGCAACTCTAATAAGGATGTAAATTAAAGTTAATCTTAGAAGAATAATAGAAATCCACTTTTAAAATTAAGGGAAAAGGAAGCAAGTAGTTATTAAAGTATTTTATTTACTTTAAGTACTAAATGAAACCTTGTTTGATGAACCCAATTGAGGTTGCAGGCGCGTAATGTTTGTTAAAGTGTAATTAAAGCGTTTGATAGTGATCTCTCTAGGTTAAGACCAAGAACTGTAAAGTGATCGTCTGTCGACCGTGTCTTGTGTACGGGGCCGCGGTACCTATTTTGAACAACCCGCAGCCCCGGCAGGGCCTGCAGCTCCGGTCGGGACCGCAGTCCCAGCTGGACCCACACCCCCGGCAGTGCTGGAAGCCCCGACCGGGCGCGCAGCCCCGGCAGTGCTCGCAGCCCCAGCGGGACCCACAGCCCCAGCGGGACCCACAGCTCCGGCCGGGCGCGCAGCTCCGGCAGGGGCCTCAGCCCCGGCAGGGCCCGCAGCGCCCGCAGTACCAGCAGCCCCCGCAGCCCCTGCAGTACCCGCAGCCCCGGCAGGTAACTTTAACGCCTTAACCGAGCTTCAGGTAAACCCCGTCGGGGCTGCGGGTTGTTCGCAAGAGATACCGCGGCCTCGACACAAAGAGCTAAGAAGGAACATGGGTGGTTTTTAGTTAGTAGAAGTCTGACACTACCTACCACTTTGCCCAAAGCGGGAAAAGTTACTTGATGACTTCCCACCTTCCAAAAGAAAAGGTGAAAAAACCCATTAATACTCTGAATGTAAGCAAATCAGTGCTAAAGCTAATCGTTTGATCTGCTAACTGTAATGACTAACAAATTCAGACTGAAATGCAGTCAGGGATATTTGTCTATTGAATGGAAAATCATTTACATCTATCTCACAGCTTGCAGTTAGTTTTAAGGAAAAAAACTAACCTACCTAGACGTTTTAGTAATTTTACAGTGTCTATCACAATAGCACGACCACGATAACAATTGGTAACTGGCCACGAAATCCTCACTAATATTGTAAATGTAAAATTGATATAGTTTATTCTTTTGTTACTTTTTTGTATAGCTAAGCTAAATAGGTGGAAAGTTTTCAGAAAAATGAACTGTAGGTATGTAAATAATGTCCACTAAACTCTTCAAATAACCGAACCGCCCAGTTCGACACATTCACCTTTTGTTAGTGCCCAGTGTACTCACCCAAGCTATTTGTCGGTCTACCCATATTTTTCTATACTCCTCTTTCATCAGGTATTGTGTTAATTCGTGAAAAAAGCAGCGAGCGCAAGGTTTGATTAGTTCAATATAAGTACCTATTCGATGCACAATCATCAATGTCCTATCCGACCTGAAATGGGCTTATAGGTAGGTAGATATATTAATGACATTACCAAATAAAATACGATACATAAAACATTCAAAGTAATCATATGAATTCATTTTATAATGTGTGACGTTTGTACCCACATTACCCTAAAATCTAACAAACTTTTAAAACGTGACAACACGAATTTCGGTATGGTAAGTTCGATCGTCAATAATAATTGTTTGTTTATGACATAGAGTCGGGCCAACGAAAGCTGTCCAAAAGAAAGGCGGAGGTTTTTTCTTGTTAAACGTAGCGTAGCATAGCATAGGGACGGGATAACGTACCACACCATTTGTAGTACAATATGACTGTTAAATTATATAAATATTAACAAAGTAACAACAAAAAACATCGGCTGCTACATTTTTGAGAATCATCAAATCAACATATTTTATTTATGATACCTACCACAATCGAGAGTTTACGTTCAGGATATTGTTGGGCGTCTCATCAAAATGAAGCTACTCACGGAAAACTGGCTTGATAGAAATCAAGTGCAAAAATCAACGGTGAATCCCGGACCCTTTGGTCCCGGTGTGTACCAAATTTCAACTTAATCGGTCCATTAGATTCGAAACAAATTGGCTGTGACAGACGGACAGACAGACAGACAGAGACATGAATGATCCTTTATGGGTTCTGTTTGTTTCTTTTGAGGTACGGAACCCTAAAAACCATAATTAAATAAAAGAAAATATATATTATTGTATAAACCCTTCATAGTAACTGATAAAAATCTATATTATCTGAGGTAATATCGGTCATTTAGGATATCTTTTGTCAATATTTTTGTTTATATTTTTCGAGTTATCATTTCTTTATTGTTTTTTCACCTCGTTGATAATACTTTCTGAAAAGTAGATACAAATAAAATATTACGTCCGCTAGTAAGTAATAAATATATTGTAACTTCGATACCAAATCGGACCCTCACAGATCGGACAGTTGTACTCGTATACTTATCATATGAACAGGGATCGTTAGATTATTATTTATACGACTATTATTAGTTTATATGTTACTTTTCTTATGGACGTATAAAAATTTATTACTTATCTACCGCAATCGTTGTTGGAGAGGTCTGCCAAACGAGTCATCTTGAATCTTTAACAGAAAAGAAGTCGGTTAATAAAATCACGCCTATAAATCGTCGAAGGTTTAGGCACAGAAGACCTTAGTACACTCACATTTCCGCAGTTATGGTTAAGTTCAATGAAATTGGGAGCGAGCTTATTGCCATCAACTCTCTCTCAACTCAATCCGTGGAAGCCATTGAGAAATTCCTGATGGAAAAGCCTAATAATTAAGTAGTCAGTCTTTCGACCACCTAAGCCGACGAGGGATTATATTCTTTAGACAACGGTGATGTTATTTCCTTTAAAGGAACAATACTAATGTTTCCAGCAGAGTAAATCGTGGAAGCTAGTGTCGGATCTGGTGATGGTGGTGCAACTGTCCGTGACGGCGGCAGCGCTAGTCCTGTACTACCTCATCTACTGCTACATGCAGATCGTGTACTACATACTCAAGAGCGCGATGTACTTCCACAACGCTGACGGGTATGCTCCCTTGCACAAGGCATAAGGGGATCTCACGTACTAAGCGACCCCGACCAGTCGAAAGTTTAAAGAATATGGGCGCAACTGCTGGAACAACTTGTCTGTGACTAGATGGTCGTTGCGCCCAACTGCACTTAGCACATTCGTTTTCTGTTGTTTGATGGTGGCTGTATGTACCTTACCGCTTGTCTATATAGCCTCGGTATCTCTCACTCCGTCTGCGTCCTGTGACGGTCTTTTGCGAAAAGTCTGAGGAGAGACAGAAAGAGCTTTAGGATGAGAGTGTACAGCGACCATTAACCTGGTTTATACGACCACTGGTTGGGGCCGCGGTCGTGTGCATGAGGTCCTTAACGGTTGAACCTCATCTAGCAGCACGGTATTGCATTTTTCTATGCTCCTATCCTTTCCTACTGCTCAGAATCGCCATTTGCTAGAGCCAGAAACAGTAGGAATCGCGTTATCAACGCAGCAGTATCGACCATGTAGTAGGCAGCAGGCTGTGCAGATGGGGTTTAGCTTTAAAACTTCGCTATTTTTATCTAGACTCAATGTCCTTAAGTGATTCCTCTGATTCCCAATAGTACTCCCACACTGACAGTTGAATTGGTGTTTCAGTGACTACAGTGTCTGTACTACGCCTTAGCACGTCGGAACACGAGTATCTTAAACACACTTAGAGAGGCTGTTTTCTTAATTTATGTAGTAAAAATAAAGTAATATATTATGGTATGCCGTGTGAAAGAATTCTACCCCCTTTTCTACTTGAAAGCCTTTTACTGAACCGATTTCTGTTAATTTAATAAATAAATCAACACAGCCTCTCCTCTGTTTTTTCTACTCGTCTAGTTTATTAGTCGAGACCTCCATTTTTCGTAACCTTGTCTGTTTCTGATATTATGACTTAAACAGTTCTTAAAGTCATCTTCTCTGTCCAATAGGGCCGCCGTTCCATTCTTGGCTTCACAACTGTGTTCATTATTGTATGGAACTAAATCTTGAACCAAAAGCCACAGTTTTGGATCCTCGAAAAATATAGAAAATAATCTCACTCAAGTTCAATATTAACTTATGATGAGTACAGTCTGTGGCTAGCATTACGTGACCCGTCTTCTCACACCACTTGTCCTATTCTTCTTTATGGCAGGGGTCAGATAACGCTGGAAACTGACTGTAGCTACAATATTTTTTTTTCTGTTACAGACCAATGAAAGTCACTATTGGCGTGGTTACTGGTACGACGCTGATCATCGCGTTCAACATACTGCTGCGGATAGAGAGAATCATCGGAATAGTATACTAAATTATATATTAGCCGAGTACAAGTCATGATTCTCGTGCCCTTAAAATATTCAAAAAGTGGAACGAATAATAGTGATAGAATTTTCATGAGACTTTTTTTTATTAATTTCCTAGTTTATTATTATTATTAAAAAAAAAAGGCTAGGCAGAAATGTACCTAATAAGGCCTCACATTTCGCCAGTTCAATCCCATAGGGGCGAGCCTATTGCCACAAATCCAAACTACCTGGCTGCTACTGAGATATTCCTTATGGCAAAACCGAATAACACTGTACGACGTAGGGATCGAACTCAGGACCTCATGCTCAGCTAATATTTGCAAATTAATTTTGGTTCACTTCATTTGAAGATTTGGTTTGATTGAACATTCTATACCTTGTTATCGTAGTAATTGCTAAGTAACTCTTTAAATAGGGTATTTCACCAAAACAATCTAATTAGTAATAGATTTTCAAAAAATAATGGACACATATATTTTTCTTTTTTCACTTAAACAAAAAAAAGATGAAGACGATACAGTGTTTCGAAGGCTCGCGTCAAGTCGTGTGACGTCACAAGGTTAGTACTTTTTTTACCCACAAAGTGAATTCAAAAGCCCCCACTCATCTTTGACACGTTTTATTTTCGTCAATATTTATTAAATTTGATTAAACAAAAAACACGTATCCAATATTTTTTAACAATCTAACAGACGGAGAAATTAGATTTTTTTGGTAAAATACCCTTTAAAGAGATAACGAAAAATTACCTAAAAATTCCAACCACTATAAAACTTTGTTCCACCTTTTTGTCTTGCACTCGGTTAATATTGTACAATTTACTATTATTATTTAACAATAATTTATTCACAATGTTAAGTTGACAATTCTTTCTTAGAAAGAATAATCGTTTTGTATTATTTCGAAACAAAAGTTGAACATAAAAGTTTGTTACTTTGTGGCAAAATAGTAGAGTATAATTTTTTAAAGCAAATTGTGAATTGTCATGCAATAATTAAATAAAATATATAATTAATCTGTTGCGTTTGAGTCGAATTTTCGGTAGCCAATACATTGTGCGCAGTAAGCCTTTGAACTTTGTCATTAGTCGGGTCGGATTGAGCGTGACTGAGTTTGCACCTGGACATTGTTTCCTCAAATGGTTTTGGAAGTGATTAAGGCCCCCCTCGCGCTTTTGTGCGGGCTCACCGCAGCGGGAAGCATTACGCGGATGAGGAGACACGCTGGAGGCTGAGTCGACGACCACCACTTGATGGTCAGACGCCGCGAGAGGCGGCCGCGCAACTCTACCTTACTTCCTCTAACTTCGATTGTTACGATCGACCGCGAACTTACGCACGCACAGTCACGCGAAGTGATTATCGATAAAAGCTCGAGTAGTGACAGTGTTTTAGAATCGAATGAACCAGTGTGATCGTGTTCGCTTAGTGCAAAATGGTGCTAAGTGTCAGGTAACTAGAGTATGGAAATGTGAAAACTTTTTCATAATTTCTGTTTAATGTTTTGGATTTGATGTTTATGCACTTCTTCCTTTTTTTCGTATGCACTTCACTGTTGTTCTTCTTTGTGTGTTTTAGTAAAATCAAGGGCAGAGTTACCATAAAAAGCGAGCCGTAAAATGTTTTTTCTATTTTGACGAGATCTTTTCACCCTTGTTTAGGGGAGTTTAGATAATATTAATGTTTTACTCGGGTAGGTATAATACTTTAGATGATATAATGTTTATGATTTGATTATACTAGCCATAGTACACATTCAAAATACTCTGTGAACATAATAAATAACATTTAGCGATGTGACTAACGAATGTCCAGATCAGAGCGATGAGGATTTCATTCGAAGTCGAACCCTAACGGCCGTCAAACAGTCAATTTCATTGCCAACAATGTACAGTTGGTGAAATAAATCAATAGAAATAAGTAAATTCGTTTCGCTAAATCTAAATTATATTTGTACTAGATCTGTGACCCGGCTACGCTTGAACGGAATAAAAAGCATAGCTTATTTGCATCGGATTTTCTTAGACCGAAATTTAAGCAGCTGCTACAAGTTTCAGGCCGCCATTTTTAGCTATAGAATTGGTAGTTTACCGCAAGATAATTTATTGTGCTATTGCTCTCATTTCTAGTTAAGCTGCATTTATTCAGGGTCTGCGTTACTTTGGAAATACAACAATTGGTTGAAGTTGTAGTTCAAAGCTTAGTAAGTTTAAGCTTTAATAGAATTAGGGGTTTACTCAACAGAGCATTCGAATTCAAAATTATATTATGGTAATGTGCCTGGTTAAAATTTGAAAAGTTTAAATAATAAAAAAAAAATTTAAAAAAAATTAATCAATTTCAAAAATATTAACTTGCTCAAATAAATAATTATCATAGAATGTTTGATAAATAGGGGTATCATTTAAGCTATCGCCAATTTAATAAGTATTGTGTTTCTTAAGTAATAGGGTTTGTCCCCAAAATAGTAGGTTTGTCATCAAAACGTAGTCTCCAAACAGTATAAAATCAATTCCACAATAAATCACCTAAAATCATGGAGATATAGGCTCTAGTAGCAAATAAATGTTTTTGTATGTATTATAATAGTTTAGTGGTCTGTCTGCAGGGATTAAAGGAACCTAACTAACCGAACCTCGGGGTGACCTTGACGTCGACCCTCTAGGGTTAGGGTTTCTTTCAGCATTATTTGGTGACAGATCTACCATTCTGGGCAAAAAACTATTGTTTATGTAATAAAACTATTATTATAAGAACGAAGTTTATATTCATCTAATGTACTACCTTTTTGTTGCTCTTATTTTACACATAATTATATTAACATTAATTTGATAATTCATTTCTGGAAACACTTTTTGTTTATCTGAGAACGAAAATATTTAGTGGTGACGTTTCTATATATTAGGTGATACAACTTGGTGACAAGAAATATAGTCCCCGATAAATAGAACGTTGGTGGACGTTGGTGGTTGGTGTCGTTGGTGGTTGGTTGGTTGGAGTTCTGTCTAGCCTTTTCTCAACTATGTTGTGGTTGGCTTCCGGTCTAGCTGAATGCAGTTGAGATCTGATTGGCAGTCGCTCTACACCAAGTACTGATATACTTTAAGTACGAAGAGCAGCGGTGGCCCAGTAGTGGCGGCCCCGACTAACGAACAGTAAGTCGTGGGTTCGAAGCCAGGCAGGTGCATTACTTTGTGTAATTTATTTCAGCACCGCTGCTCTCAAAACGGTGAAGGAAAACATCGTGAGGAAACAAGCATGTCTTAGAACCAAAAAATTCGAAGACATGTGACATCTACCAACCCGCACTGGGCTCGCGTGGTGGATTTTATCCCATCCCTCTCTTAGAGAGGAGGCCTGACTCCCTGCAGTTGGAACATTATAGGCTGATGATGATGATACTTTACGTAGAGCGAATGCCAATCTGACTGACTTTACAAGTCGTTTTGGTTGGTAAATTATACGGCTTGATAAAATGAAGTTTGTCCAGGCTTTTGACCTTCTGATTACCCAGAAGAATGCTAAAGCTCTAGAAAATGGCCAGCAACAACGGCTTACGAACTCTTTCTAGATATTTTATAAGTCCCTAGTACCTGCATGACCGAGCTTTGCTCAGTTTTTTTTCGGTAATGAAACCTAGCATGATCGAAGTATACTTCGTTTCTTGAAAATCGTTGGAGCCGATTTCTAGATTCAGTTTATATAAATACAAAAAAAAAACATATAAATATATATATATATATATATATGCAAGAATTGCTCGTTTTAAGGTATTAGATTAGATGTAGGCTTATGTGACATAAAATTATTTTGGTCTTTGTTAGTAATGGACGGTTCCATCCATGGATAGACCAGTGAAAGAGTTGATTATCCTTCAAGATCGACCCTTGCAGACTGCGTTCATTATTGGAGATAGATACTCCACATAAAAAAAATGGATATTTCAAACCAACAGGTACTCCACATCCTTTTTCATGATCAGTTTAGATTTAAATGCCGAATCTAGATTCATATATTTCTCCCGAAAGTCGTGTATAGCACGGCATGGGAGCGATGAGATCAAATGGACAGTTCAACTCGTGATCTTTCTTTCCGACGAAGGTCATAGACCACTTGCGAGTATTTTGTACCTCAGAGCTCTGGATCGAAAAAGTTTTAAGTCAGGTACAATGACTTTTCTTTGCCCACCTGTGGGACGATTTAGGCTATCCGTATCATGACAAGTTGTACCTTAATAAATACAGAAGACATTCTATTTTTCATTTTCTTGAGCTGTTCAGCCATTTCAGTTCTCTATTTCAATCTGTGTGATTAAATGTTTTCTTATTATGCTATGTGTGTTTACGAAAATTCACGTCTACTATTTCTTTCTGCTGTATGTTTCGATTACAGACGAAATTTGTCCTGTTAACTCCAGCAAATGGAAAGACTAAGCATTTCGAAGTTCTTAAATTACGACGTCTAGTGACTACAGCTTAGGAAGTCTTGATAAACCCAGCTCAACCAACCGTAGATTTAACCAAGCTGGCCAACCAGTTTATAGTCGTTCGTTAAAAGGTTTAGTTGAACAGGTACGCTGCAGAATTAGAAGACATATTAGTATTTTATCTGTCAAAATGCATTCTGGAGTTGTCCGGTTCATAGTCTGTCCGTACTGGTTTGAACTCACCTTTAAGCATGATGTACTTCGACAAGACAAGTACAGTCTGTACCCAGCATTACCTGAGTAATCTTCTCACACCCCTTGCCCTCTTCTTCTTTATACGAGAGGTCAAGTACTGCTGGGACACAGACTGTACGTGGGGTACATAATGTGTGACAGCGTGCACAGGTCACGGCGCGGGGTTACGGTGACGCTATGACGTTTGACGTGTTGTGGGCCGCATGTCACACCAGCCGTGTAGTAACGGTGCGTTCCGCAGGCCGCTCCCACTTAACACTCGCATGTGTGAAACCTTGCCTTACTATCACGGCTACTAGACAACCACCCTTGGTTTCATTTGTTTCTGTAAGTTAATTGCCCAGGGAAGTTCCAAGCTAACTTTTAAAAATTGATTTTAAATTGAGCCATAATGCATTCACCGATTTCGGATCAAGAAAACCGTCAATAACAGTTTTAATTGCATGTCAATCGATGCAGTTTCATTCAAGGATTAAAATTCTCTAAACGTATAATACTAGAAAAATCACAAAAAAGGACTCCTATTCATAAACATCACCATCTGCTGCTATCACCAAATTTGTATAGTCTTCCAGTCTAACAGTCAACTAAGTGCAACGTAATCGTGTCTATGGCGTAGTAAAAGCAATCAGTTTTTTTCTAATAAAAGTAAACCATAAAAAGTTCTCAAACTTCTCTTGGAATCATCTTCATCAGCCTATAATGTTCCCACTGCAGGGACTCAGGCCTCCTCTCTAGGAGAGGGATGGGCTTTAATCCACCACGCGGGCCCAGTGCGGGTTGGTAGATGTCGCATGTCTTCGATTCATTTTTGTTCTAAGATATGCCAGTTTCATCACGTTGTTTTCCTTCGCCGTTTTGAGAGCAGCGGTGATGAAATAAATTACACAAAGTAATGTGCCTGCCTGGGTTTGAAACTTTGAACCGACGACCTACTGTTCGTAAGTCGGGCCTGACACCACTGCTCTCTGCTCATGGAATACCAGTTTCTTAATATTCATAACATCACACCAACATCCCCGAAGGGCAGGGCAGAGGTGAACCTAATAGTACACACGCATAATATTCAGGCACTTTATTTCCTAGATTAATGAAAGTCTTAAGAAACTTTGCTGAACGTCTCAAAACTTCACTCTGTCCTGATCAATCAGTTTAAATCAAAATTATCTAGTGTTATTCAACAATTTGATATCCTATCACCACTCGATCGAGTCTTTATTTTTATTATACACCTAACGCTTCAGTTTTATCGATCATCTGTGGTATTATTAGCAGTCTCTGCAGTGTGGATCTTGACTGTTGAAAAGCACGAAAAAACACTGGCATCTCAAGTTCGGCCATTCTGCTTTATGAGTATTAGTCATTTTCAATCATGGGTGATGTTAAAGTTATGATAATTTTATATTTTTGTTAAGATATTGTTCTATGGTTTCTGCCTACCCCCACGGGAGAAGGTCGTGAGAAAAAAATAACAGTTGACAATAATGTGTCCCATATGATCGTACCTTTCCTGAGGAAAAGATGCTTTGATATACTGGAAACAACCACCGTATGACGTAAAAACGAATTCTTGTTTATACGACAACATGATGGCATAAGAAATTCAGTTTTAAGTATTTATTTAGGGTTATAAAAAAGGTCTAAAGTCGGGCGATATGTCAATATAATTTATTATAATACACAATAGGCCAATATATCACTTGGTATAATATTTTGAGATCAATGACATCATGGGCAGAAGGATTCTTTGTGAAACTTCTTTCATAGCTTGAATCTCTCGGTTAATAGCGTAGGGTCTCTATGTCGCTTCAATCGGCTCTTGGAGGTACTTCCCGTACCTTGAAGAGTTGATGCCAAGCGATTGACGTGAGTAATATTCTATTTTGGAAGCTTTTATTGTGTTTAGTAATCTCTTGATCTCTTGTTTGACGGAACTGATAGGTATTTAGATCTTTTGTGTACCCTATGTATTTGTTGCTCATTGGGTATGTCCAACATGCAGGCTAATGGCCAATCTCTTGCTCTGAAATCTTTCAAGAATCTCGATGTTGCTGTTACTAGCAGTGCACCATAATAGGGGATCGGACAAAAAAAAACTAATAAGCTCGTCAGAATTTCCAAAAAATATAGAACTCATATTTTTCTTTTTTCACGTAAACAAATAATGATGACGATATACTGCTTCTAAAACTCCTGTGACGTCACATGTCAGTACAAAACAAAAAACACGTATCTAATATTTATTGATAATCTAAGTGACGGGCTAAACAGAATCATATTTTTTGGCTGTTTTTTGCAAGTCTACTGGTAGCAAAATGTATCTTTCTCATAATGTCGTTTTCGCAGAATGTCTCTTTTGTAAAATGTCGCTCTAGGACTTAAAAAAAAATTGCCAGGTTTATATAAAAGGTTGTTATTTTCCGATTTATTTAAAAACGAAATCAAGCAAACAATAGGGGATCGGACTGAGTCAAAAAACAATGATTCGTCAGTTAGATTATCGAAAAATATTGGATACGTGTTTTTTGTTTTATCAAATTAATCAAACTGATAGGTATTTAGATCTTTTGTGTACCCTATGTATTTGTTGCTCATTGGGTATGTCCAACATGCAGGCTAATGGCCAATCTCTTGCTCTGAAATCTTTCAAGAATCTCGATGTTGCTGTTACTAGCAGTGCACCATAATAGGGGATCGGACAAAAAAAAACTAATAAGCTCGTCAGAATTTCCAAAAAATATAGAACTCATATTTTTCTTTTTTCACGTAAACAAATAATGATGACGATATACTGCTTCTAAAACTCCTGTGACGTCACATGTCAGTACAAAACAAAAAACACGTATCTAATATTTATTGATAATCTAAGTGACGGGCTAAACAGAATCATATTTTTTGGCTGTTTTTTGCAAGTCTACTGGTAGCAAAATGTATCTTTCTCATAATGTCGTTTTCGCAGAATGTCTCTTTTGTAAAATGTCGCTCTAGGACTTAAAAAAAAATTGCCAGGTTTATATAAAAGGTTGTTATTTTCCGATTTATTTAAAAACGAAATCAAGCAAACAATAGGGGATCGGACTGAGTCAAAAAACAATGATTCGTCAGTTAGATTATCGAAAAATATTGGATACGTGTTTTTTGTTTTATCAAATTAATCAAAATTGACAAAGATAAGATGTGGTTGTGACGTCATTTGAAGGTAAAAAATGTACTATCATATGACGTTTTCGAAGAGTTCACGAGCTTTCGAAGCACTGTATTGACTTCATTTTTTGTTTATGTGAAAAAAGAAAAAATAACGTCTCCAATATTTTTTGGAAATCTATCTGACGTACTAATTAGTTTTTTTTTGTCCGATCCCCTATTAATGTCACCGACTTCTGAAGCTGATTAAAAAAAAAACATATCTGGTCTACATAATTACGAATAGAGACCCTCCTCCTTATTCGAAAGTCGGAAAATAACAACCTTTTATGTAAACCTGGCAAATTTTTTCCAAGTCCTAGAGCGACATTTTGCGAAAGAGATATTCTGCGAAAACGACATTATGAGAAAGATACATTTTGCTACCAGTAGACATTTTGCGACTGAGCCATTTTTTTGAGACAGTTCGATCACCTAATGCTATTATACGCATACTGCTATTTTCCTTTCGTGTGACAGTCTTGTCTTGCAACCTATCAGCCAGTACATCGTTCAGAACTTTGTGCCCAGTTGCTTTTAATATATGATATGATATGATAGATATGCTTTTTTAATGCTGCGTAGAAAATGGAGGATCCTCCAAACAGACGGGTGTTGAGTGCTGGTTGGTGGAACTGCCCGACAGCAATTTACAAATATGTTGTAAGTTCTTCATTTGTGTCATAGTAATTTTTATCCTAGTTGACGTACTTTTTTGTAAAATTTATATCATTGTGTCCGATCATATTTTTATGCTAAAATAAAGCATATTTGTCTGTTACTGTAACGGTGGAACTTACTTAAGTTGTAAAAATTTAAACTCTTATGTTATTATTACCTTTTATATTTTTTTATTTCTTATATTTTTTTTTTTGTTAACAATTTTTAATGCATTACCTATAAGTTTCTCCTTTTTGTTTATCGCTTATTTAAATATTCTCTGTACATTGAGAGGTCTGGCTCTTGTGACACAGGAACTCCTAGTACAAGAGCCAGGGCTACACTGATGTTTGTGAGCAATAAGTTGTCAATAAAATATTATTATTATATTATTATTATTATACTGTCTCACTGAGAAGTAAGGCCTATTTACACCCCGTCCGGGCTGCGGGTTGTTGTAATAGATACCGCGGCCTCGATATAAAAGGCTAAGAAGGAACATGGGTGGTTTTTAGTCAGTAGAAGACTGACACTCCCTTTCGCTCTGCAGTGGGAAGGGGTTATTGATGATTTCCAACCCCCAAAAAAAAAAGACCTATTTACACCAGAAAAGGTGCGTGCATATCTTCGTTTTCGGTGTGTGTGATTCAATCAATGTTAACTGGTAATCAAAATAAGTTGAAAAATTATATATCTGACATTGAAACCTTCAACTTGATATGTTAAAGGAAAAAATATGTAACGAATATCCAAATGCATTATTAAAAAAATAATCATGCAGAAATAAATTGAATCGATGATGTACTTTTCTTTAACTGCTGAGACTTGACAAAAATATTTCAGCATGAAATTAGCTAATCAAAAATGTTTTCTAGATAATGGTATGAAATCATCCATGAAAGTCTACTTTGGGTTGCAATTGTCTGAAATTACCTGAAAATTGTTGGTTTTGCATTTAAATTGTGGATTTTTGAGAATCAATTTTAGTAATTGTTCAGATAGTTTACTTTTCATTGGGTATCAAGAACATATGGATGGTTCAAAAAATTATTGAACATTATCGCAGTGATGCAGTACAACAACACTTTAATTACTTTATGATCCGTAATTCAGATAATGAATGATACATGAGGTAGTTCTATGTCCCGTCGGGGCTTCGGGTAGTTCGATAGAGATAACGCCAGCCGCAATCCCGGACTCAATGGTCCAAGATCCCAGAGCCCCCAGACATTATTTATTTTCTCAGAAATAAAATGTATGTTAAATGTTGTGTTAGTATGTATTTTTCGTGTATGCATACCTGTTAGCTTGGCAAAGTGATCATTTGTCAGGTACCAGGTGTTAAAGGCAGATAAAAGTAACTCACTTTACTTACATTCGCAGTCTTGATTTTATCTACACTAATATTATAAAGAGGAAATATTTGTTTGTTTGTTTGTAACGAATAGGCTCCGAAACTACTGGACCGATTTGAAAAATTCTTCCACCGTTGGGAAGCTACACTATCCCCGGGTGACATAGGCTAGTTTTTATTCTTGTATTCTCACAGGAACGGACTACGCGGGTGAAACCGCGTGACGTCCGCTAGTATATGATATTCAGGGGTCTATTTCAAGACTTTTTGTAAGCAGCCAGACCAATCGGAGAGGCCAATCATCTCCCCAGTCACACATATAGTGTCGCTATAAGTATGAGTGTCTATCTTGCACACCTGAACTAAGTGAGTATTACTTTTACCAGCCTTTAGCACCTGGTACCTGCCAACTGCAATGGTCACTCTATCAAGCTAGCAGGTATGCATTCACGCAAAGTACATACTAACACTACATTATCCCATACTGACATATATACATATGACTGAACCTAAAATTTTTCCTGCAAAAGTCTGCTCCGTATAAAAGGGATGAGTAACGTCCTTGAGCTTACATTATGACCTAGTTATTATACCAGTAACTGAGCATCACGTGAATGTTAGTGAGGAAGCGGAAATGAGGCCATTACGATAGGAGATGTAGGAAGCCGAGCGAGGCCGAGTGGTTCCGACTGCCGCCGAACCGAGCCGAACTGCGCCGAACCGCCGAGATACAAGCATGCGCGCACTTACTGTGAAAATTATGCAATAAATGAATTAATTTAATAGAGGAACTAAAATATGATATAATAAGCATCCGTTTTTGTTTCGCTATTTGACCGTCACCTTTCAGGCATGTGCGATGTAATGTAAAAAATGCGGCGTTTTTTGTTCCTATTTATGATAACGATCCGCCCTTGGTTGAGTTTTCATAAAAATAATCATAGATCAGACTGAGAGATGGGCAAATAAGCATTAATAAAAGGTCTGAATCACAAACTTAATTTAAAATACGACAATCGTTGACTGATTTGAGTTTTTTGACCCATATAGTTTTCTACTTAAAGAACAATTCCAGGAAAATATGATTTTCATAATTGTAAATACTAACAAGACTTTAACATATGCATCCTGAAATCTATATTTTTACCTTTGTACAAGCATTTTTTTATCAATGTGTTAGGCCGCAAATTCGGAGAGGCGGGGAGTGCAGCGGAGCGATCCAGCGTGTATTGTCGCGTGCAACGTCGCGTTCAGCGTGCAGTCTAATAGTTTTCGCTAGAGCGTGCGTGCGAGCGGGGCGTCCAAGTATGTTGACCAATCGGAGGCCGCCATTCAAGGGAAATGTCATCCGCGTCGCATGCCGCATCGTCCGCGATGGGCAGCACTGTGTAAATGCTTGTTGAAACGCCAAAACACTGAAAACGCCGCTTAACTAATCGCTAAAAACGCTGCTACGAATACACCTAGAAAGAAATCCATACGTTCAGTAGTCGAGCGTGTTCGCTCAAATCAACGCGCCGCTGTACGCGACGCCTCTCCGAATTTGCGGCCTTAAGCAAAACTGTTATCATGTGTGACGCGAAGGCGCGTGAACAAAAGACATCAACGACTCTAAGTGCTACGAACTCGCTACGAGATTCATTGGTATTTTTAAGTAACTATTATCTTAACGTACCTAACTCACGTATGTGTTTTTGAATTAAATAATCTGATGAATGTACACATACATACTTACATAAACTCACGCTCATTTCCCATGGGGTAGGCAGAAACCACAGCACGACACTTGCTACGATCCTTACATACTCCTTTTGCTTTTTGTTGAATATCTTGTATTTTATAATATTACGTTAGCTTAAGTAAGTCAAATTACAATTGCTTACAATTTATATTTAAACGAAAAAAATTATTGTAATAGTCATAAATATTTTTTGTTAAAAAAATGACTGAGTTTTGCAGACACTGAATGCTGTATTGTTGCTTAGCGTGATACGACTTAAGTTTACACATATTACCACTAAACATACATAAAATATACATCAAGAAGGTGGAAGCAAAATTGAGTTCAAAAATTCGTTCGTATGGCAAATACGCCCAAATGGCTTCCAGCGTTGCATGTTGAAAACCTTCCATTAACAAATTACAAGATTATGTCGAAACAAAACACAGCAATCCAATTCGATTAAACTTGATCCCGCTATGCTTAACCCCAGGTTCGACCCTTCGTGTCTTTCAGTCATCTAAACCCTGCAGGGTTTCATACAGAATGTAGGATTACGCCATGTCGCCCTCTGGACAGACACGAGTAACGGACTCGATTCTCGATCACGAAATCAAAGCGATTATGACGATTATGACTCGACTAACGATGATCGGAACGTTCGGTCATCGATTAATTGCGAGCACAATCACGAACTGTTGGAGTTTATGCGAATGAATTGACAAGGTTGTGATGACGTTGTGATGTAATGCCATTGGAACTATTCAGTAGGAAATAGGAGGTGTTCTGTTACTACAGTGGCTTATCTAGCAAGTCTGTCATTAGCTAATATGTCGTCAAAATGTCGAAAATGTCTAAAATATTTTAGGCACGAGTGATTCATAATTGAAGTGATTCATCTTTCAGTTTTCGGTTTTTTTTTAAAATCATATTAACGTTTGGTTTATTTTAACATGACAGAACGTTGCAGTTTAACGGCAAGAAAACGTATCGAACCCTCTAGCTAGCCTCTAGCTTTCTCAATAAAAGCTCTACGGCGCCGTTAGAATGTTTTCTTGCTTTTTAATCAATTAATTATCTAACATTTTTTTTTAAAGTCTATCATACTTTTCAAAGATTGTAGATTTTTTCCTCCATTCCTGACGACTGTCAAGATTGCACAGCATGATATGACCAATGATTCATCAATTTTGATTAGTTTATCGATCCGAAGGACAGCAGAGGTCACGGTTCGATGGTAGGGTCACTGACTGAGGCACATTACTCTAATATTATTAGAACTGTAACGATGGAAACAATAGGCAATACGCAGAATTAAATAAGTTCGAGATAGGAAAAACTGACAAAGTAACTGTTTATAAAATTTTAAGCTTAAAAATAGCACTTGAGTTCCGAGAATTCTTGAATATATAAATACAGAATTTGACCATTTGAAATTACTTAAAAGATTGTTGACAGCATGATGATTACCTAGGTATATTAAAAGAAGCTGTTGCAAATTTTCTTTTCCTTGGTTTCTGAAACACACATCATTTTGATTGGGTGTTGGGAAATCATCAAATAACCCTCAATCATCAAAAGTGTCAGGCTTCTACTGACTAAAAACCACCCATGTTCCTTCTTGTGTGGAGGCTGCCTGTTGCTCTTTCGAACAACCCGCAGCCCCGACGGGACTAACATCATCCTTAGCCCAAATACACGCACTGCTGGGTATAGACATTTCTTTGCATGTGTCTCTGAAACAACTACAACAAATCTGTGGAAAAGCTCACAATTTTGGTTTGAAAACTGAAAAGAGCCCAGTTTTGCATGCAAAATCTTGAATACGATGCAAATTATCCTGCCAACCTAAACTAAACTATCGCGTGTCATTTAGTTAAATGACGTAATCTGATAACTGTTTTGTGCATCGTTTACGAAGGCAAATCATCCAAAATACATGACTGAATTAGAATTCACTTTATCACTGAACTCCGAATTTACAGTTGCCCATTTATAGACTTCTTACGGACAGACTGAACCGTAAACATCATGCAAAGATTCGTTCACCTTTAACTTTTACAGAAAACTATTCACAGTGAAACGAAAATTGAAATTGTATAATGTATAATATTTACATCGCAAACTGTACGTGATTCAACAATTTCGTTGGCAAACTCTACGTCGGTAATTGATATTGATTCTGCGGGATCAATCCAATCTCGAGGCCTGTCATTACCGGGCCGTGTCTTTTGACCCGTCATTAGGCAGTAGCATTACTTGGAACAATGCGCCCGCGCCGCCAATATAAGCGTATCTCGAAAGCAATGTTTAGCCGCGTTTACTTACATTTGTTTGCGAACATAAGTGATCATTAGAATGTATCACGATTCAATTCGGTCTGCCCGCAACATGTTATTGAATAAATTTCTTTATTTAATCTTGTGTATTATCTATTTCAATATAACATATTGTGTAGAACATGTAGGGGTATAATTTTTAATTTTGTTGCAGATTCCTCATCGTGTGCAGTTACCTTATTATCTCCAGAGTAAGTAGTCATTGTATTTTTTTTTGTTAAGCTATTCAATTACAATATTCACGGATAATGGATTTTTAAAAATCACTGACCTTATTTCTTTTCTAAGAAAACTTTGTTCAACATTAACTGCATTTAGTATTTCGGAGAGAATCTTCTTAAATTGAAACTTTCATTGCATGCTGCTAAGAATTGAGCAACTCTTTTGACCTTATACCAATGAGGTCAAAGTAATCTGTTCTTCAGATTAATCCTTATTCTCTTTTATGCAACCTAAGACTCCTATTTGAGTTTGAATAGATCAGATTATTTTATTATCATCATTATAGGTCCTTGAGTTCTAATGTGCCTTATATTCGGCGTATAAATCCTAAGTATCAGTATGTTGGATGCATTGAGACATTTGTAAAGTTTTTACAAGCAAAGACTAGCGGACCCGGCAGACGTCGTCCTGGACAGCACTGCCACCTACCGGCTCCAATTGTGAATCTAAACCATTGTCGAATCCACTGGAACACACACAAAAAATTTCATCCTAATCGGTCCAGCCGTTTAGGAGGAGTTCAGTGACATACACACGTACGGTAGAATTATATCTACAAAGACAGTCAAATGTCCATGTCAAACAATATTTATTAGATGTATACAGACTGGTGACTTAGTCATTTACTTAAAAAATCATTTAAGTTAAGGTTGTTTTGATTACATCAGATATTTCAGTTTGTCCGATGCAAAGGATACTGCTTTTTAGTTTATGAAGGCACTATTACAGGTAACTAAATCACCACCCTGTATGACTGTTATTAAGTTTATTTTTGCCTCATCAGGTCCAGTCGGCCTCTCAACACCTGGACTCAGCGGAGTACTCTGACTCTACGGAGGTGTCCGTGGTGTCGATCTCCTCCTCCTCATCGGCCTCTTCAGAACTACACGAGGGGTCCGGAGAGGATCCGCCTGATCCTGTACTTTCTAGTGATCTTAAGGTTGGCACTTGCCTTTGTTTTGATAAGAAAACTATGGTATGAGAACTCTTGTCTTCTTCTTCCATGCTTCTCTATAACTCGTCATGTCAGCACACACCTCTTTTCCTTCCATTTCATCCTTTACTTTACTCTTATACTCATACACATTAAATCTCAAAAATTCCTGGTATCAGGACCGTATTAATTCACCTCTACCTACTTCTGTTGGCCGTGTTGATATTCAATACATTTTACAAGAGTATTTTTCTTATTTGCAGAATGAAACAAGAGAAGCTCTCAAAAGTGATGGCAGCGAACAGGACCCGGTGCGTTATAAATATATTTCTTTTCTTATACGTCCTTATGCCCCATTCAGAACGGACCATGTGTCCCACCCATGTGTGTGCAATGGACATTGTGCTACTTAGGAAAAATCAATATTGGTAGGCGTAGCTACTTCTAGACGAACTGATTACCGATGTAAATGCTTAAGGAAAATCATGTCTTGCTGCCAACATTATTTCGAGAAGGAAGTGTAGAATGAAACGGAACCAAAGTTTCACTTTCTTAAATCCACGATTCAGCCTTGAAGTCGCAACATTTATTATATACACTCGTGCATGTACACGTCGAGTAATGTAGGGACGTAACGGCCACGAACAATGAGCCATTTCTTGATATAAAAGAATCCGTGCACCGTGCACCGGTCAGCTCAGCTCTGTCCCTTTCATAGTGCTTAATGGCTCTGAAAATAGCCAGATTTGCTAACTACGATTTATAACTCAATTATTTGCTAGATTTTGCGATTGTTGAATCTTTTTGTTAGCGAAGTCTGCGTCGATTGAATTGTGTACACACGAAAACGATTGTGTTTTTTACGGTAACGAACGTCTTTGTCAGTCTAAATAATGCGTTATAAGGAAACGCCAATAGAAAAGAAACTACAGTTTCGTTTGCTTTCGCGGATTACCTAGAAAAAATAAAATTAAAAGTCTAATTTATATACTTACAAGTAATAGATAGATGCCTGAAATTCGTTTTGACGTACGGTTTCACTATCACCTAATTACTCATTTTAATTTTTATGACAACGATGCTCATGGTCATTTACGATAGGCGTATTTCGGGGCGCAAAATAAAAGAGTGACTGTTCAAATAATCGTCACAGCCATCACCCAATTACTCGCAGGCATGAACACAGAAGTGGGTGAAAGGTACGCGGTAATAGTCACCAATTTACACCCATTTGAACGACCATTGATGGATTGATTGAAAGAATTCTTCTAAGAATACACGATTCGACACAGTCTATCTTTTCCTTTCGTTTTGCAGAATTGCTGCACTTATTTGTGACATTGGTTTTACGGTCGATTTGTAAAGAATGAACGAATGGTATGAAGCTTAGTTGACATGTTAAAGGACCTAGTTTTGAGGAGTGCAATTGAAAATAACAATGCATACGCAACGGTTGCATCTTGCAGATTCGGATTTAAAACTTATTTCACAGTGGTGAAAAATGGTAATTTCGTTATTGATGAATCGAATGGCGTGAAATGAAGGTTTGGCGTGATAGAAAGAATGAATTGAAAGATCAAATAGAGTGGTTAGGGGGCTATTATTTCTGTCACGCGTGAGTTCTCATGTGCTACGCGTGGTGGCAGTCAGCACGTTGCCCAACGCGGTGCTACTCTAGTGACCGACTGAATGGGAGCCGGGAGGCCACGCCACAGCCTCTGAGGGCTTGTGCAATATACAATATTGAAGTTGCGAAGGGCTTCTCTAATCTGATTAGGTTATCATCTGTAGTTCCGCTCCCGACTTATGAGGTTTTATATGGGCATTGTTTTTTACGAACGTGTCTGCTGAACTTTGTTGTTCTATTACGTAGGACCTACGGATGCTATAATTCAACAAGATTTTGAATAATACATGTTCTATTGATTTTTTTTTTGACATGTGCTTATTCTTGACCGATCTTGATCTTGCCCTAAGGGCAGAGGTGAGGTCGACGATGGAACGAGCTTACCCAGAAGAAGCCTATTTACTCGCGACTTTAATAGATTGGGGTTATATGAACTCGCGAAAACAGACTGCAGTTTGTTTATCCACTAAAGCGAAATGGTTTCATTGTTTTGTAATGCTTTCTTACGAGTAAATATGTCATGCTATCAATTGTTCATCTAAAGAAAGCTGACACGATAAGATAATAAATTATATTTTCCTGTAAAACTTTTCAATTGTCATCGCACCCCATAAAACAGAAACAAACAAATGAACATAATCGAATTAACTAGCTAATTATGTCGTGAGAAACTGAATCTGCTACTGTTTGTATTGTGGGCTTCTAAGAAGGTTGTATATGTGTTAGTTTAGCGATATCCATCTCTGACCCGGTGTAAGTGGCTGGTAGCTGTTGTTTGACTCACATTGCATCTAAACCATGAACGATGGCGACGGTCACACACCGCGTGACCTACTCACGAGAACATCCCTTTGAAATGTGCAGATTTTTTTATGCGTTTGTGGAAAGTATTGTACAATTCCTGGGTTCATTCCCATCAGGAAATATCCAACAGGATTTTTTCAATAGTAGCTACATACATACATACTTTCTTCATCTTCTTCTACTTGCTTCGTCCACATTTATACATCTGGTCATACACGCACGCCGGTTGCGAGCACTACGCACCTGTCCTTTCTGAAGAACATCACCAATAAGGGCAGTGTATGTCTTTCTAGGGCGTCCACTCCCGGCGTTGCCACTCACATCTGCCTTGTAAATACCTTTCGTTAATCGACTTTCACTCATCCTCTCTACGTGACCAAACCACCTAAGCATACCCTTTTCAATTTTTGTCACTACATCTTCATTTAAACCGCAACGTTCACGTGTAACCTCATTCCTCAATTTATCATACAGAGCGCAAGGAACGCATTTCCACAGCATTAATCCTACTTTCATGACTCTTTTGCCATACCCAACAATCAGTTCCATACATCATTGTGAACAGCCAGCCGAGCCCCTTTCGACAGCGACTGGTTGGTCACCACCGCATGCATAGCACCATTCACTTTATTTCCCGCGTTTACTCTCTTTTCCACATCTGCGTCAATCTTTCCATCTCTTACTGCCCAAATATTGAAACTCACGCACTTGTTCCACGGTCTTATCATTTAATTCCACATCACTCACCGATACATCCTCTTTTCTCTTTCAAATACCATAACCTTCGTCTTGCTTACATTAATTATATTCATCCCTTTTCCCTTAAACGAAGTCTTAATTTGTGGCCTGTTGATAGCATATACACAACCGGTGAAATGAGGGTAAACGATTAGGTGCACCTCAGCCTAATCCTTCGTGGATAACATGTTTTGTAAGATTTTAGAACTGAACAATAGTAGCGAGATCATACTCATTTAGAGCAGTTGTCGCATAGTGGTAAAGGTTAGTCTTTTGTACGTTGACGTTACTTGCATTGGCGACATACAGTAGATAAGTACTCAAACAACTGCTATACTTTTCCGCACCAACGACGCCTGTGAACTACGTGGGGCCGGTGATGGATGATAGTCAATATTTATTTTTAATTGTAATTGTGCCGTGAAATACAAACTTGTTACGCCTCGACCGACATAATTTAAATTGGATAACAGGTATTTCTTCAATTCTTTTTAATGTTGTGATCTGCGAAAGTCTATTAATTAACCGCGTGTAAATCTAACAAACCATATGAAAACCGAATGAAAGTGTTCTCAATTCTTGCCATTTCTATTTCTACGGATAAGCTATGCCTTGATGTGCCGTGATGTGGCCCCGATGGCTTTATTTGTTGTTTTATATTGGAATCAATTTGTCAAAGTGATGTGGCGACGGCGTTTACTCCGGCACTCCACTGGCCCAATTTTATAATGCGTAGGTACTACTGCCGGCGTGCGAACTGCCCTGGCATACTTACTGCCATTTACGTTTTTTTGTGCAAAACTTTCAAGGGGTCGTGACTGTGAAATGGTGAATTACTGACGCCGTAATTCGTTAGTTTGTTTTGAATTTTTTCTTTGGTCAGGTAGGTAATGGTTGCAATCTAGTTGCAGTACTCGGACAAAATGAAGTCGCTAACGGTTATACTTTCGTGACTGTATTTGAGGCGCTTGTTTAAAGTTAACAGTCGTTTAAGGCGCTAATTAGCGGAGGTTGTGTTATTTGTTGAAGGCAGTCAAAAGTCGCGTGTGCCGGAAGGTGGTACTTAGGCTTATGTTATCTCAGGGCTATCAGATTGCAAAACCTCCACGGAGCGCTACCTCCTCAAATGCGCTGTTCATGTAAGGAATTTATAAAACAAAATGAGTCATTTCAATTAAATATGGTAACAATGTAATACAGCATAACTGTTGCGCCAGTTTTAAACGATTCTAAGGGTCAGTTTCGCAACTTCCGAGTGATGATCAGCGATCTATGAAGTTGAATAATTATATTGTTTAAACTTGTTACCATTAAATTAACACTAGGGACTTTACTTGAAATAGAATCGTAGTTACAATAAAGTACTGAGGTATGTTGTACTAATCCTGGACCAACGATACACAATGGCAGTTCATTGATGAAATAGCGGAAACTGCATAGTTGACATCGCTCTAGTTACTTTCATGGTAACAACTTTACAATTAACTTACAAGCGGTTCTTTTATTCAAAAAGTTAATGCCGCTTGTCATTCCGTCTGCATCTTTAGTTCAATCACAGATAGATAGATAGAATACTTAGGTCTTTTATAATTTTTATAACTGACGTTTTTCGTCGTTCTAGTGGACAAGCAACCGTTACTGCTGAGAAAGAAGTCCTATGTTTGTCCGGCAAAGTGCAATTGAGTTTTTCTTTCAAGAATTTCATAGTGTTTATATGGTACTCCAACATAACTGACAAAATTTGGGTGTACTATAAGATACTCCTTTTTATAACCCTTCGAGGAAATACAGGTATAATGTAATGTATCTAATTTTTTATTTTATTCTTCTGTTCAGGTGGTGTTCCTGTCAGAGAAGAACAGTTACATACCGGTGAGCATAAAGCCACGCTCACCCTCGGTGGACACGGCGTGGCGAGAACCTCCGGCCTGGGAGCGCGAGTATAGGAGACATCGCACTAATGGCAGTAGAGTTCAGTGTGAGTAAGACAGACAAACCTAGCTTACGGCAGTGCACAGGTTACGAGCACTGCCAGGGATCAGCACCACCTGCCAATCCCCTGGCAATCGGCCGTGAACTAGTGCCGGTTGAGAAACTCTATACCGCTCTGGAACCGCACGTGCAATGTCCATCTGGTGTGTACGGTGTTGGGTGAACGCCTGACTGATGACAAGGATACTATGCTGTTTTTTTTCTGCATTGCATCTCACAGGTCAACCTATGAGGCTGTCTTAGCTGGGGTATTCTGTAGACGCCTTGAGTGTAAGGCCTTCAGCCAGGGCTTATAAACTAAGTGACAGTGCGCTAAGGTCACCCCCTGCGATGAGCCACGGCTTAGGGCGTCATTAGGAAAGGCAGCAGAGGGACAGGCTGGTTCTGTGTGAGCAAGCTATGCTGATCGCGTGCAGTACATAGAAGTGTGCTGCTGTTTACTCTAGCAGTCTTGCTGTAGGTAGAAGGGACCAGGATAGAGCAAATGTTGCCGGCATTATGAAAATGCCTTCTACGACTGGAAGCATTATCATTTTAGTGCCTAACTAGTACCTTTATAGGTATACAATTGGAATAATTCAACAGTATCAACGTTCGTCCTACCTACTCAAAAACAATTATTTTAGTGTATAAAAGTATCATATACTTAATAGCAAACTTTGTGTACCTTATGTTGTGAAACCGGACAAATTGAGATAGTATCGTATGGAGCGCGTGGCGCCTCGCTTGCGCAAGTCTTTGTGTGGCTTTTTATAGGTTTTTACTGAACTATTCATATGACGATACACAGATTATAATACTTGCCTATCAAGATACTATTGTCCTCGCGTTACTGTGACTGCGATCGTTTTGACTTGTATGTGACCTGAAATGCCGGTACTCAATACATCTCCTGGTCTTTTTCTACTGTCTTAAGCTGCTGACTAGTATTTCAAGAAAAAACATGCGAGATGCTGCCTATAGGGCACTCATTACCTACTTACTGCGTAACAGCACTAACGGTAGAGGTAACTAAGGGTGTTCTTAGTAACCATTACCACGTGATGAGATTGGCATTCAATATCAGTAGGAACTGACGATTCTTTATTGTTCTCAGATATTGAAGCGGAGTGCCAAGATGACTTCATGAAGATTAGAGTCGGGTTCAATGGATCCTTCGCCGGATTAGTTTATTCAGCAGGTGAGAATGTCGACTAAAATATACGTTACCTAGGTTATTTTTCAAAATTACATCAAAACCTGAAAGAAACATTGAGATTTATTTACAACCTTAAGTCGTAAAACATAATACTTTCGGCCTTTCAGTGAGTCTGAACAAAGCGACAATCTATCAGCGATACCAATGTTTAAAAATCAAAAGCTACCGTAATGCGTTTATCAATAAGGCTGTAAGTCATTTTTGAAATAGGAAACTCTTGTCATTTGCCCTACGCCCTCAGCTTACCTATTCAAACTAAAGGTTTAACCAACCGTTAGATGCGTCAGTTACCTAGGGAAGTTCCTACGGTGTAATCATCAGGCTAGCCCTGCGTATTGTGCAGAACAATTAGACGTGTAGACTAGATACGAGTGTCATTACGTCGCGGCGGCTTTGCAAACTCCCATATTGTGTAGGTATGTTCTTTTGTTAGAGCTCGAAGAGTAAGAAGTAACTAGAGTCTTCAAATGCCTGTCTTTTGACTATTATCCAATAAGGTACTCGTATAAGCGCTAGATGTAAAACATGATGACCGCAATTAACCTGCTAAACCAACCAACCAACTTTGCTTAACTAAGTGGTAGTTAGGAATTCGTTTTGTATTTCGATACCATTTAATCTTTTGTAGTTTGCAGATAACATTTTGTTTATATAACTCATCTAATAATAGTTCTCCTGACTGTTTTCGGTCACGGCGTCCAATCTTAGCGGAGATTAGCCATCGGTGCAGCAGATATTATAGTGCACAAGAGTGTGCGCAGGCACAGGTGCACTCTCTGTTGCTTGTTTTCTCATAGTCCGATGGAACGGCAATCCGACACCAACAGAGAGAGATCAGGCGCAGGACCAACAACATAACGTGCTTTCCAAGGCACGCGCACGGGGGTATTAATACCGCCAACTTTCGAACTCCGGGTACACTATGAAATTTCTATTGAAAAACGCAATCATTTTTCCTGACCCGGGAATCGAATCCAGGACCGCACATGTGCATAGGGTACCTTCTACCGAGTTCACTGACGGCCGACCATTTCTTAACCTTATTACTAAGAGCATAAGAGTGAAAAGTCGCAGACCGTCAGTGAACTCGGTAGTACCTCACGCGTGAAAAGGCTTCTCAATTAAAGAAATTGTGAAACAATTTATGTAGATAGAGGTACATCAGTAGAAAATAACCTTGTTTAGACAGTTAACTGTCTGAAACTTCCCTGGGGACACCGAACGTAATAATAATAATATTAATATATAGTGCCAAAACCCTCGACGAATATCTGAGGAGGCTCTTGCTTGGTAGGTAGATCAAGGGCTTGATTCAGAAGGCAGTACTTCAGGACACGGCGCGTATTATCAGGAGGTTCCTCTCTCAAGAGCCCTGACCAATGCCGGTGGGCTACTATTTTTTATATTTTAAAATGTATTTTTAGGTTTTTTTAAGGAATAATGAAAAAATATAAGAAATATGTAAATAACTGAGTAAAGAAAATAATATTAATATGATTTAGAAAAAACTAAAATTTTATCAGCCTAGGATAATTCAGCTTTACCTTCCTACAAAGTTACTGTGCTTAATACAGATTTCGCACGGTCGTTCCCACATTAACACTCTATGTGCGTGCTATTCTGTGTTTGTTCCACATTTCTTATCGCATTGTCAAAGGGCATGTGCGTTGGATGCGAGATTTTATAATTTCGCGACGTGGTTATCGTTTAATAAAGTGCACAGCATCACTAGAATGAAATGTTCTCATAAAATGTAAGTATGAGATGAGTTAATTTTATTATTAATCTTTATATGATCTACGACTAAGTAGGTAAGCTTGTGAACAGAATTCTAGATTTTGATGCGGCAAAACAGAAAATGATATAAATCGTCTTTCTTATAATTTTGATTTACCAAACGATCTGCTTTGTTTGCATGAAACATGTAATTATATTTTAATAACTTATTTAGGTTTTAACAAAAGATTTGGGTACATCTTACTTAATTATAAATAATTAATTGAATTACCTGACAACGTTATGTATCATAACAAAACTAAACTATGAGATTGATTGAACTCAATAAAGCCGAAGTGTTTCACAAAGTCACGGGAAAACACTTACCATAAACTCATACCACGCTCTATTAGAACATTACTAGATATTAAAATGTACAGTACTATAAGATTATACTATTTTCCCTCTTAGATGCATTGTTTATGATTCGTGGGACAGACGCTTAGCTGATTCACACTACCGTTAGCCGTTTGAAGGAACTTTAAATTATTACCTTTTAAAAGCTTTTATGTACCTTACTTTTTTGTTAGTACATCTGACTGGTTAGAATATTGCAAATCGATTCGAAAACGTTGATTGTTCGAATTTGGAACAGTTTTAAAATTAAATCATTTTTATTTGGTCTTTGGTATAAAAAAAGAGAGACTTATGCTAGGAAGAGTCCAGACTGAGAGTTCGACTCTGGGACGAGGTGAGCAGGAACCTAAGTGGCAAAGGGTCGCCCATATTAGGCTTAAAGCTGATGACCGTTGGGGTGGAGACTGTGAATGCCAATTCGCAGTCTCCACTAAAGGCGGGCGCCCTCGGGCTAGGTGGAGAGACGATCTTCGGTGGCGGGTAGAAAATGGTTGAGAATTTCCAAGACTCCATTAAAGTATAGCGTGTGTGATTAAAGAGGCCTATGCCCTGCAGTTTCCTGCTGTAGGCTGATGATGTTATATTTAGGAACCCTGGTAACCTAAATACCAAAGACAGAATTAAAACGAGTAAAAACTTTAAGAACGGTCATTTTAGCAACTTAACTGTGCAATAGTGTTGTTAATTACCTCAAAACGTAATAAGTGACAGTTAAACCGTAATTAAGTACTGGTGACACAGTTAGGGTTTCGGTGAAGTTACTTTTACCCTAGATATTATCTGCGTTTAGGAGTCACTTGAGTGCGGTTTCGGTTTCTAAGCACTTTCTTACAAACGTTTTATTGCGGTGGCTAGGTCAACACTGTGGGTTATTATGTTTTATTTTATTTATTTATTTGTTAGAGCCTACAAAGCGCTTCTGATGACTGCACGTAGAAGGCGATGCTATGCATATAAAACGTGTGCAGTAATTCGAATGAGTGAACTCTTATATGGGAGAGAACAGTGCCAACAATTTGCCGATATAGATTCACTTTTTTGGCAAGATAACCAAAAGATAATTGCTTAAGCAGAAAACATATTTACACCTTAACTAGCTTTTGCTCGCGGCTTCGCCCGCGTGGATGTCGGAAAATATCCCACAAGAACGTACTGCCGTGATTAAAAGTACCCCATTTGCTAGGGACGTTTCAGTGGGTAAACAATGTCTTCTCACATTGCTTATTATAACGCATAGCATATTTGTGCCAAGTTTCAAGTACTTATATTAACCCAAGGAATAAGATTTTTCATACAAACTTTCATCCCATATTTAACTCCCTTAGGGGTTGAATTTCGAATAATCCTTCCTTATTCCTTGTCTACATTATAAAGGGAAATTCTGTGCAAAATTTCAGCTTTCTAGGTCCAAGGGTTTGGGCTGGGCGTTGCTGAGTCAGTCAGTCAGTCAGGACTTCTCTTTTTATTTATATAGATAGAAGATAGACAGATGGAAATAATTAAGAGGATAATCAGTTAGCGCACAGAATACTGGGACAGTATTTGCATAGGTACAACCTAACTTAGCAAATACATAGATGCAAGAGCTTCTAACCGAGCTATTTAAAGAAAACCAAATTCAAAGAAAGTCCAGACCTTGTCAGCATGCTGGTGGATAGCAGTCGACCATTTTGCAACCGACTAAGTCTGCAATTCGGCCCATTTCTACTAACGAGTTATTCCTATTGCAGGCTACTCATACGACCCAGACTGCATGTACATAAACGGGACAGGACGGGACTACTACGAGTTCTACATCCAGCTTAACAGGTGTGGTACTCTGGGCAGGAATGGGCAGCACGATGACAGCAGGAAACATCCCACTGTGAGTATCTCCAGGGACTAAGATATTTTTGCCTTAGTTTCTTCATCCCTGTGAAATTGTATGGGTATTTATTTAAAGAAGTTAAACCCAATGAATATCATTTGGGCACTAAAGGATGTATTAGAATTGATTTGATAGAAGCTTACGCAATACGCGAATTTTTGAGTATAGATCTAGGAAAGTTTTGTTCTTTTACTTTACCAACGTAAGTAACATTTATATACTTACTCTACTTGCCTGCTGTCGTTGTCATTGTAAGGTTTATTGACATGCCTATCATGTCATTAACCTTACTTATTACCATTTTAGTTGCAAGACGTTTATAAAAAGTAAGCCTAAAATAATGATACAAACTGAATATAAGCCGGCTTTGAGTAGTCTTGGCAGAATACCTGCTACATTAACCACCATATTTGGAAGACTGATGTAATCTCAATTGGCATGATATTGTTGGACAAACAAAATGGTTGTATGAACTACCTAGTCATTTAAGAAGTACCTACATGTTGCGGAATGGGATAAAATAGCACGCACTTCACTGCATGAGTTTCATTATTGTGATATCATCTTAAAGCTCTGTAGACGGCATCTTGTGGTATTTTCATCATAGATAAGTATTCGCACGATTGTCAGAACCTAGCTTTACGTACATTCCGAGGCATAATAAGTTTAAAGGTCTGATTACATACAATGTGTATGTTAACTGGCGTAGCACGTGTAGGAAATCAATTTGCTACAGGTCTACAAAATATCGATTAAGGAATTGTCCTAGGACCTAATAACACCTATATGTTGCGTACTGTTAGTCCAACAATATTTAAAAAAAATCTATGAACATATTGATGAAACTATTTGCGACGTACCTATATGAATCTAAGCATGAAGTCCAAGAATAAATTGCATTCTAAGAAACTCTTATTTGACCGCCTTTCCATGTAAGTAGGTGTTTTTATTGGCCTTCAAATAACACATGTCTCTAAGCTGGTAACTTATTCGTGAATTTTATTTTTCAAATCTATGTTCGTGTGACAGAAGAATCTGATGTGGAACACGATCACGGTGCAGTACAACTCGCTGATCGAGGAAGAACTGGATGAGCACTTCAAGGTCACCTGCGAGTACGGATACGACTTCTGGAAGACTGTCACGTTCCCTTTTTTGGACGTAGAGTGAGTTCCTACTTTTTTTTTATAGACCTTTGATTTCCTCTTACCGATGATGACAGTGTCGTTAAAAAACTAGGCCCGTATTCCAGTAAGATTCATTAATTTCAACCATAACCTTAATCGATTCAGTGGTCGTTTCCGTTTGGTTAAATTATAAAGTTAATTGTTGTGATTATTATGAACCCAGGTGTTTAATTTCAACTCAAGTAGAAACACATGTGACAGCGGGTGGCATCCACTTGTAAAATCGTTTGATCTGCAATAACCGCTCGACATCTTAAGTTCACTGCTTATTCTCATAACGCCAAAATAATTGAATTTAGATTTGGCACAGCTGTGGTTTATTCTAAGCTATGATCTACTTTAGATCTATAACCGCGTGATGTATTCTTAGAATTTTCTTTTCAGTTCAGTTCATAACTAAAAAGTGAAAATTCAAACATTATTTTTTATTGAAAACCGCAAAATGTTTGCAAACCATGGTAGATCAGATTTGCCGTCGAAGCGTCGCGCACGCATGATCTTGTTGACATAGATCGGAAAGCGATCATCTGTGACGACTGGAGATAAATGCATTATGATAAGCATAACTGCAGGGAATCGGGAAACCGGATTAGTTGATAGACCGAGTCTTTGAAAGGGACAAAATATCTATGAGTAATCAGAGCACGGTTAAGTTAACATAAATGATACTTTACTTTTTCGGTAATAAGCACGTATTTAATGCCATCTACGCTTTTAATAATCCTAGATTATTATAGCTATACCTTAATCCTAGATTATTTAGCTATAGCCGACTTAGCATGGTCCTCATGTGACTCGATCAATATTATACAAGCTTGAAGCTATTGGAGTTCGTGGAGTACCGCTGGCACTGTTTAAGGATTATCTTTCTGGTAGAACTCAAAAAGTCAAACTCGGACAGATTGTTGGTGAGGACGCGGATGTGTCATACGGTGTGCCACAAGGAAGTGTACTAGGACCTACGCTATTTTTAATTTATATAAATGACCTCTCCAATATGAGGATAAATAATGCTAAGGTATTCTCATACGCCGATGATACAGTTGTCGTCTTCTCAGGGAAAACATGGGATGATATTAAAAATAGTGCAGCAGAAGGGCTAGCTCTTGTTGCAACTTGGCTAAAAAGTAATCTCCTCACCCTGAATACCAGCAAAACGAACTACATTTGTTTTAATATTTATAATCAGGTTCAATCAGACAAGGAATTCGAATTAAAAATCCACACGTGCGACTTTACTACAGTTGGAACTTACTGCAATTGCCCTATAATCCAACAAGTTACTCAAACAAAGTATCTGGGAGTGATTATTGACCAGCGTCTTTCCTGGTACCCTCAACTGGAACTAGTCATGAGTAGAGTACGGAAACTTATTTGGATATTCAAAGAGCTTAGATATGTTGTACCAAGTAAAATAAAATTAAATGGAAATAAAAATAATGTTATCCAAAGAAATTTATTAAATGAAATTTATGTATCTTTAGTCCAGTCTGTTTTAGTATATTGCATAACTGCATGGGGTGGTGCGACGAAATCTAGTTTTTTAGAGTTGGAACGTGCGCAAAGAGCTATACTTATTAAAGTGATGTACTTCAAAAAAAGAATATTTTCCTCTGAAAAGCTTTACAAATTATGTAATCTGCTGTCAGTGAGAAAACTGTACATTTTACTTATCATCCTCAAAACGCACAAAGAGATAGCATATAATCCTAAAATACTAAAAAAGAGAAAGAAACATTGTATGGTAAACGTTCCCTCAACTAAAACTGAATTTGCCAGTAGACAATATCAAAAACGCTCAGCTTATTTATATAACAAAATTAATAAACTCATATATATTTATGATAAAAGAACATATGAATGCAAAAAAATATTAATAACATGGCTACAAAATTTAAGTTATGACGACACAGAGTTACTTTTGCAACGTGTGATTTAATAATAAGTCAATTGCAAAAACACACACACACATACGCATAAACACACACACACACACACACACTCACACATACACTTACCTGTAGGTACAATTTATTTATCGCATTTGTTATATTTTTGGTTTTATTTTTGTTTACTTTCCTAATTTTAAATGGGGACAAGAAATTATGTAGAAACCGAGTGAAATGGACTGTGGACATTATCTGTGCTAGTCTGACAGCAGTTCGGTTCGGATCAGTATGACCGTAGGTATAGGTACCTACTTAAAACTGTCTTTACAACCAATTTACAAAGACAAATATCACATCTCACATAATTGTTCTCCAGGGTGGCGACAGGAAACCCGGTCGTGTTTACGCTGCAGCCACCTGAGTGCTACATGGAGATTCGGTCAGGTTATGGAGCAAACGGAGCGCGCGTGTCAGGTCCTGTGCGCGTGGGAGATCCACTCACTTTGCTGATCTATATGAGGAGCGCTTATGGTAAGAATTTCGTTTACACGGTGTACGGAGGTTATCGACATTAGGTCCTTCAAATCAGTAGATACTACATGGTTCTACACCTCCCAGCATTTTGACTATAATCGTGGCTCCATTCATGTTCATTGCCTTCTACAAATGATATTCATAAAATAATAATACAGTTCCATTCCTGGACAAAAGCCTCTTTTTATTTTCCCTAACAATCTTTATTTTTCTCTTCATGTTGGTTGCCGTTTATATCGATGTTGAGGAGAGCAATGAAAAACCGCGCTATAGGCTCTGAATGTCATCAAACGAACAATAAAAAAAACGATTAAAGGTAAGGTACTCGTATAAAGGCGTGTACCAATATAGTTTAAAGATAACTATTTAAAATAACTTTCAAATCATTGCACCGCCGCCAGATTTATTGCCAGTCAGACTAAAGCGCTTCCATAACACGGAGTATCGATGCGGCTAGCAAAAATTGAATTAAAATCTAACTTCACAGGAATCCCGACCGGGTTTTGTCACAATGTATCTACGTATTATTCGGCAGTTATTTTTACCGTAGTACAACTGAACTAAATATACCAATAACAATTAAATACCGTAACTCTAAGGGCGAGTATCGTAATCGTACGGTTGAACTGTTAAAGATCGCATGTCTACGCGTAATCGGCTCCAGAAATATTTCAATCAATTTGTAATCATCAAGATCTTGCGTTTTTAGTAAATTTTATTATATGGAACGGTATGGGAGCAATGAGCGTTGGGTTATGTATGTCAGAACATTCTTGTAATAAAAATATTTTCATTAGCAGGACGTATGTAAATCTACTATTTAGCCATATGTAGGTATGCAGACAGCCCAACTGCTACGAAATAAGAGGCACTGAAAAATCAAATTAAATTGGAAATCAAACGATCCGAGCTTACCTGTTAAGCGAAGTCTTGATTCCAATTTTATGGGTGGTGATCTGAAAAATAATTACTATTTACTTAAGTAGTAATTCTCTTACGACGAATTTAGATTTTTTTATTTTTTTTTTATTGCTAAATAATTTATTTACGTTGTCACGTACGAACCCAACCTGAATTTACTGTTTACAGATGGATTCGACATTGTCGTGAACGACTGCTTTGCACATAATGGAGCCACAAAGAGAATACAACTTATTGATGAATATGGGTAAGTTCTTTTATACATATATACTTGAATCGGCTAACTTACCTACGTTTTGCGACAAGTTCAACATCGTTGGTCGTTAAAACCTAATTGGAGATTGGAAAATATCAGTTCGTCGAAGTGGCGGAGTTCTGGTCTAGGTTAGTTAATTTACTATGGGAAACATCGAAACGACGAAGGAATCTATCTAAACGAAAAAAAAAGTTACAAAAGTTTGTCTCGGATTTGTTGTTGTACCTACCTCTCCGATAGCGTTAACGTAACCTTCTTGGTTTGGTTTAATTGGTACGTACTAAAACTGAATTACTGTACTATCTTCCTTTTGTTACTGATAAAAACACGAATTCCAATGACGGTAAGTGATATCACAGAATATCAGCTGCTTAGGTACCTACCTGCTGCAATGAGTACGGAACCATTCCAGAGACAAACCTGATTATGTTACTTTAGTATCTGACATTATTTCTGAATTCGGCTCTTTTTAATGTTCAAAATTTAGGAATGAGGTTATACGAGAACGTTGCGGTTTAAAAGATGTTGTAGTGACAAAAATTGAAAAGTGTATGCTAAGGTGGGTTTGGTCATGTGGAGAGGATGAGTGAAAGTCGATAAACGAAAGGTATTTACAAGACAGATGCGAGTGGCAACGCCGGGAAGGGACGCCCTGTAAAGACATACACTGATCTTATTGGTGCCGTTCTTCAGAAAGGACAGGTGCTTAGAACTCGCGACCGGCGTGCGTGTATGACCAGATGTATAAATGTGGAAGGAGTTTTTAAGGATCGTAGTAACTGTGGTTTTTGCTTACCCCCATGGGAAAAGGGCGTGAGTTTATGTACGTATGTATAATGTTCCAGTTGCCCAGTAGACGACAAACTAATCTCCCGATTCCGCGGCTCGTGGTCGGAGTCGGGAGTGTTCGAGACGCAGGTGTATGCGTATATGAAGACATTCCGGTTCACCGGCTCTCCCGCGTTGTACATCGAGTGTGACGTTAGGATGTGCCATGGAAGATGTCCGGTGAGTAGATTGCGAAATGGTGATGTTCGTTACCGATTCTCGGAACCAGTTGGGAGAAATTGCAGTCGCGGCTGCGGACACCGGACTGAGACTGACAGCCTATCAAAAGTCCTCACTTCTAAATACAGATTTAAAAGAAAGAGTTTGAACAACACAAGACAGCTAAAAAAATACAGGATAACATTCAAGTAAAAAAAAACACATTATATATATTTTTTTTATTCACATTTTTATTTAATAAATACTAAAGTATCTGTCTGTGTCCGGTGTGAATCGATCGGCGACATAAATAACCGTCTAGAGATGATGGTGATGAATTGTTATAAGCATCACAGAAAGTACGTAACATATAATTTACCTTCATTTTTCCCGAATCGCAGTCTCAACCATGCCACTGGCGAAACATGAAGAGCGTGAAACGACGTTCGATCGAGAGTAAGCCGGATTTGGACCCCGCCTCCAGTGTGGCGCCGCGACTGTCCGAGAACATATCGCTGTTCCAGTCACTCAGGGTGCTGCAGGAGGGAGAGGAGGATTCGGAGCTTGCTGCCAGCACTGGTGGTGCGTACCTTTGTAATACTTACCTACACGCCACTCGTGAAACATGAAGAGTGAATCGATGTTCTATCGTGAGTAAGCCAGACATGGACTGGTTCCATAGTTCATTCGAAACAGGGCTATCATCGTTGTGTTACTACGCAAGTCCGCAAATGTGAGTTTGTACTTTAACTTGATTTATCTCAATTCGTCTCTGTAGCAACATGAGTTACTTTGTTATAACAAAGTTTTGTATTCGTTAGTTAGTTCTTGACCTCATTTCCTAGTTTATTGTATTTATTTATTGAGGCACACTAACGAAATATTTACAAAGATTGTGAATTAATCATTTCATAAAGGTTAAACAAAACCAAAAAGTAAAACAATCATCGTAAGTATCTCAATAGTTTATTCTTTCGGACTTATTTTTCCATCTATTCTAATAGACATCAAATGTGAGAGACTAGCTTATTTTATTCAGTGAAACAATAACAAACGTAATGACTATATATTTTTACATTTCCAGTACCTCCAGAAGGCCAAACCTGTATGAAGACATCAGCACTATCAGCCATCATGGTATCCTGCGGGGTGTTGATCGCCGCACTGTGTGGCGGAGTCCTAGCAGCCGCACGGGGCTTCAGACGCAGAGAGTCAAGGGCACCTCTGCATGCGTACGTCCCTCATAAAGGACGGATCAAATAAGTTGTAGAATATTCTAAGTTATATACATCTCTATTTGTTAGTTGCCGAGTGACAAGACATGACTGTTGAAGCATATCAAAGGTAGTGTTGATCATTATGATACCAATGGTCATAGCTAGACGTAGTGTTAGTTTGATGCTGATAGCGATAGTCTACATAGTTGTGCATACATATTCACGCTGTGACCATAGATCCTCGATGATATTTTTTAAGTGGCCAAATCTCTGGATTGCGACATGTCATTATCCAATTGAATCTTACGGGATGTCTAACTAATAAAGCATGCTGATGAAGTAAGAATATCGTTCCACAGAAACAAACGACAGACCAAGTCGACTGATTCACTTGACTACGTTTTAGTTTTATTTAGTTCTTGTCCGACTACACTACATCTGATAATTTATAGTAGTGTGTTACGTTGTGATACGAACCATAGCATAAAGTAGAATAACATTTGAGTAAAATTATGCTTAGGGTCTCGTAACTCGTACCACCAAAACGTAGCTTTGTCGATGGTGCCTTTTTTAACGTTTTTTACAAGTCGTTTGTATCCAATTTAAATAAGATTTGCATTACGAATATTTAGATGTATAAATTAGAGTAAGTAGTAATTTAATTAATTTATGCTCGTTATATAATACTTGGACAAATTGCGAGGATCTATATTTTATGACATTAAAAATATACCTCCTCCGTTTGTCCGGCACTATTTATGTATGCAGTTCTCAAAGTTGTGATAAAATAAGTATTAAATAGAGTTAACTACATGATAAATTAATTTGTAATACAACGATGCTTATTTTTATGTTTTAGGGTGGGTATATTGTATTCAGTATTGCCAACCTACTAATATGTATATATGCATTCAATATTTCTAAAGTGATATTAAACACTGCTTTTTAAGGAATTAGTTTCTTAAAAGTTATCGAGAATTAACCAGATCAAAATAATGTTTTTACAACACGATTGAAATACTTTACATTTCAATAATTTATTTGGAGAATAACTTATTTCGTATCTGTAAATATTAGCATAGGAATTATTTAAAATAGTTTAGTAAAATATTTTAAATTATAAAACCTTTTTCTTCCTATTATTTGTAGGGCGAAATTTAATTAAATGTATCTGCGAGTAATATATTTATATGTAAAGGTACATTTTAAATGGAAAAAATAAATAATTTAATAAATCGATTTTTATGATTTATTGAAACTCCCGAATTCCTTCCCTTCTCTCAATTATGTATCAATGTGTATGTGTATGTGTGTGTGTGTATGTTTGTGTTCTATAATGTACCATGACAATTACTTTAACCTTGACAGTCCTAAAGAAGGGCATTTTCATGCGTATAAAACAAATTAAAATTGTCGTAAATACCTATAAAAAAACTAGTCGTTACGTACCTAACTAGGTTTAAAATAATGAAATTTTCATCTTCTACGTTGTTACCCCCCCCCCCCCCCCCCCCGGAAATGCTTGTTTAAAAATTAATGTATGACACTTAAATGACAAGTGTCATTTTTCAAAAATGCCTAGTTTATAGTGCATGCAAGTTTGCAGCTCTGAAAAATGTGCTTCAATGGCAGTTTTTACATACCTCTCGGCATATTATTATTGCTCCTCCGCGACTAGAAAAGAATTAGCAATCTCCTCCGAATAATGGTTGCGCACTGTTAACGCATAGGCGCAACTAGCGACGTATTTCTACTTACTATAATAAATAAATAATAAATAAATAAATATCCTTGGACATTTCACACAACGCCATCTAGTCCCAAGCTAAGCAACCTAATGCTTGTGTTATGGTAACGAGATGGTTGATAAACTACTTATATACATTTTTTTTTGTAAATACATACATATTATAGATAGAAAAACACCCAGACTCGGAACAAATACTTGTAGGTCGTACAAATATTTGTTCCGTGCGGGAATCGAACCCGCGACATGCTGCGCAGCAGTCAATCGCTCAACCACTGCGCCAACCGTGTCGACAAACTAAACAACTATGTATGACACATAAAATAACTAGCGTTTAAACGATTCACCACTTTCATATTCAAAACTTAGGGCAACTCCCCATATTATTGGGGCAAGCCATAACTATTTAAACACTATGTGGCTAAAATATAAAAGACTTGAAAGAACTACAAACTGTACTCTAAACTATTTGGAACTTAGGAGAGGTTTTAGTTAAAATAGTTGTATAAGATCAAAAGTTAAATATATTAAATAAAAATAATTGCACACAAATTGTAAGTACAACATTACAACTAAAAAACAATAATAAACACAAACAATAACAAGAAATCCCAGCAAAAGAAATTCGTTGTACGTTTAAAAAAATATTTAAGTAAATTAAACTTAGTAAATACTATATCGACAAGTTCATAATATACCAATACTGTCATGATTTGTTCATAAGATTTTATACTTAAAAATGATATTTTCTACATCGTAAGTAAAGATACTTTTGAAAATGCTAATCATTTTCTCGTGAAATGATCCAATGGCGAGATTGACCAAAGAATATATAAATATATAAATAATTTCACTGGTTTGCTTAAGATTTATTTAGTGTTTTCCACAGCGGCGGGTAGTTTACGTAGAGTTTCTTCTATATACTTCATGATATCTTGCAGTATTTTTACTTCGCATTGTTTCAGCAGCTTCACATTTTTCCTAAAACAATGTTTTCATCTCAATAATACTTCAAATTAAAAAATAAAGTTGTTTTTCTTTTTTAGTTTTTTTTCTCCAACCGAATGTCGATTTCGATTTTGATAGAAGCCGAAATTATTAAATCGGCTATCGTTACTGCCCGTGGTCGAAGCAGAGGTTTTAATAATCGTTAGAAAGAATCATTGTCTTGGTCTAATACCACCAACTGCTCAGAAATCTAGACTCCGTGGTGATACCGAGAAATTTTGATGGAAATAACCCAATAGCAATAGCATTTTTGAAGGCCTGGGTGTCGAACCCGGGATCTCATGCACAGCTAAACCAACGAGGCAACCGTTCACGATAGGAGTCGGATCACAATGGCGGTCAAGATTACTTTGTTTAAATCTTTTTGTTCGTCATTTTACACGTGCAGCCTGTGGACTAGTTATAGTTTGCGTGCATACCTACGAGCATATCTACGTGTCCAGTGTAGTGCGTCAGGGATGTTTGCGGAAAGGCATATTGATGGTTTTGCGGCCATCATACGTAAAAGAAGCGCTTCCCTACTTGCTCGTTTTCGTGGCAGTACCAACACTATCTTGAGTTTATTTGCAGATAGATGGGAGTCTCCAATGCTGCGTCATTGGATGAAACTCCATACTATTTAATTTGTGTATTATGTCTACTAACACTAGTATTTAGATCATTGTTACTAACACTATGGGCGCAGTCCGAAATAAATGCAATTATTATTATTATTATTATTATTAATGGCCTTTACCTTATACCAAAGATCATTGTGATTGAAAATTATAGCCATGACATAGATAACTATAAAAGAACTGTAAGTACTTGACTCAATCAACCCTTTCTTTCTTTTTTGGAGGGTAGGAACTCATCAAACGCTCTGTGCAGAGCGGTACAAAGTGTCAGACTTCTACTGTCAAAAAACCACCCATGTTCCTTCTTAGCCCTTAGTGGCGAGGTCGCGGTATCTCTCTCAAACCACCCGCAGCCCCGACGGGACGCAATCTACCCTATGAACATATAAAAACTACATACCTATGCAGTGAATCGTCTTCACCGATGGTGATTTCCTTGTAAGAAGCAGCGATGAGCTTGCAACGTGTTAGCAAGTAGGTGTAGGCTCGTCTGTCGACGTCGGCGCCGACCGCTTCGGCGTTAGTCTGGTCTGAGGAGACAAGGTCCCCAGGCAGGCCCTGACTTGCCCACTTTGCTAGTTCCTCTGGAATGAAGGAAAAGCGTTATATAACGGTATGATAAGTTTATAGTGCTGTTTTGTCTTGATTATTGTGGTGGCGCCCCCGACGTACGAACAGTAAGTCGTGGGTTCAAAGCCAGGTATGCGCATTAATTTGTCTAATTTATTTCATCACCGTAGGCTCTCAAAACGGTGAAGGAAAACATCGTGAGGAAACCGAACCGATCTTAGAACCAAATAATATCGAAGTCATGTGACATCTGCACACGCACGCACTGGGCCCGCGTGGTGGATTATAGCCCATCCCTTCCCTAGAGAGAAGGCCTGAGTCACTGCAGTGGGAACATTATACTTCACTCACCCTGATTCATGTTAAATATCCTAATAAAAGCAAGTAGCTCGGCGGTGATAGGGTTGTCTCCTTGGTACAAACTGAACTGGCCGACGCCTGCCAGCCCTAACTTGGTCAGTAGTGACACCTTCGTCTCATAGAGAGGGTCGCTTGAACTGACGCCCAGCGAGAGAGCAAGACTGTCGTTTTGGTTGTTGGTGTATACGAATCTGGAATGAATATGAAAAGGAATTAGGTATGGTAGAGTAATTGGCGGCACGGTTGGCGCAGTGGCTCAAGCAGTTGACTGCTGCGCTGCAGTCGCGGGTTCGATCCCCGCACAGAACAAATATTTGTATGGCCTACAGAAAGTTGTTTCGGGTCTGGGTATTTGTGTATGTGACTTTAACAACGATTCTTTATTGCACACAAATTGCCTATGTACGGCACATCACCAGCACATCGAAACACTCAAATTATATATACCTAATAAATTTGACAAATTGTAGTAGCTTAATGTACCATCTCTAAAACGGTGAGCTAAACCCAGAATTGGGTTTTCTTTCAGTAAACGTTACTTCGATTGCTAGATTTGAATAAAAGGAAATATCTATAGAGGTAAACAGGACATTTACATACAATTAGTAAGAACTTAAATTAACTAGTCACCGAAGTCATATACATAGGACAAAAGCAAAAGCAGCAAAAGTAGCAAAAGTTAGACTACACAAGAAGCGACATACATTTTAAATCCCAACCAAACAATATCTCAATCAATTACGAAAGTCCAGATGTGTCAATTGAATCCTAAGTGCAAGTCATCCATGCAGAACAGTACGGTAGCAGTTCGTGTGATATAACTCACAACTCACACAAGCCGTAATGAGTTGCGCAAGAGTTATGAATCAGGAACATCGGATAGCGTTGCATGCAGATTTGGTACTATTTCATTACAAATGCATGTAACATACCTACGTCGTGGTATACACCTTAGTACGCTTAAGTTTAGTTTAATTTCCTATTTGTTACTTGATGGTCGTAGGACGGTTTAGTGGATTATTGTTGCATGTGTTCGTTAATCTTTTTACTCGACTACGGCGAAGCCAAAAGGAAGGGTAATGATTTTGGCAGTCTATGTATGTATGTTTATATGTTCCACCGTAGCGCCTAGACTACTGAACGTATTTTAATGAATGAGGTGTCAATAGATTCGTAAGAATAGCCCGGGTGACATAGGCTATATAAATTTTAACAAATCTTTTCATGGCGGAATTTAAATGTCAAATTAAAAAAAAAAAAATGAGATAATCATAACATCTTTGGTATCAAATGAGAGGTCTTGACGAGCACATTACAAATATGTATATTATATTATAGTTTTAGTCAACATACACGTTTAGAATGCGGTCGAAAAGTTCTCGCGGTCTAATCTGCTATTTACTCGTACTATTTAACCACCTTGCTAACGACAGCAGCAGCTGACTTCTGTATCAATGAAAACGCCATGAAGGAGCATCAGGTATCAGTGGCATGCGACTACGGCGGTTCTCTATAATAATTTTACTTATATTTAAATAGAAATATACAAGTTCAATATATGAATATCAGACAAGAATCATTTTCTTGTTTTCTACTTTTAAGACCGCGGTTTGTAGTCAGGATTTAGTTTTTAAGCTTATATTTTTATTTGTGGATATAAAGATGGGATGCAGCCCAACTGTCAACTGGGGCGAGTGTGACAACATTGTTGTTGTCATTAAAAGTTTATTAAAACCTTTTATTTTGAAGTTGGAGCTGATAAATTGGTACATAGGGATGTTTCCTGACAAAAAATCTGTTCAGTCCGTTCAATTAGATTATCTAAAATTTGTTTTTTTTTTGTATTATCAAATTAATAGTGTCAAATTTTAACCAAACCCAGGTTGACCGTATAGCAATAATGAGTCATCATATCTAGCCTTTTCTAACTAGGTTGGGGTCGGCTTCCAGTGTAACGGAATGCAGCTGAATACCAGTATTTTACATTGAACAACTGCATAAATCTGACCTTCACAACCCAGTTAGTACTGGGTAATATGAAAACATAGCATTTATATATATTAATGTGCTACCATCAAAATTAAGAAATTCATAAAGTTCATTGGATTCTATCGTCAAGGCTTAACCTTGCTTACTTAGCAAGCAATTTATACTAATATTATAAAGAAGTTTTGTGACTTCGTGGGGTTATAAGGGGTACTCTACTGAACTAATTTTGAAAATTCTTTCACTAATGGGAAGCTTAATTGTCCCCGGGTATATATAGTACATTTAAAACATTCCCGTGTGATAACTCCCAACCAAAACGCGAGGGAAGTCGCGGGGAAAAGCAAGTAAGGAAAAAAAAGCCAAAAAACACAAATAGATAACGTTTACCAATTTACCCATTGTGCAGGAACAGGTCTGCGTTGGGTCGCGCCCCGTAGAAGATGAAGATCTGCTCGCCGGGGTTGAAGTCGCGCAGTGCGAAGCACTCGCCGCGATTCAAGTCTTTGTTGAAGTTTGTTGTTATCTGACGATAAACAATAGGACTTCGGTGTAACTTAGGTTTAGAAAACATCAAAATAATCTTAATAAGTATGTTGCTAGAGACAGTTCTGCGCTTCTTTTGGAAACATGCCCGCCGCACTATTCTAAACCACTGCAATACGGTGCAATGGAATCCAGAATCGTCATGTCGACCGCAAGAAGAGTGGCGAGGCAATAAAGCTATACTAGTCCCTGAGAAACGATTCAACTGTCTTTGCATAACGCAACGAAATTAATAATCAAAGAATAACAGTGGATAAGAAAATGTTAACACCAGGAAACTGGCAGGTGGACGCTTTTGTGGCGTGTCTATTTTAATAATTAGAGAAACATAAGCCGTGATAACGTAGTGTATATAAATAGTATATATTGTATACAATGTGGAGCAGGACGATTGACATTCCTCTAAACCACGTAAAGAAAGGCATGCTCTTGACCCGTATACAAAAAATCAATCAAATCCAATGACTACTTTAGCCACAGGAAATTATTTTTCATTTTCTTATTTTTCAACATGATGTAGATCGGAGTCCGTAATAATAGGTAAACATTGTAAGGTCAGGAACCTGTGCAAAAACCTACGATTCTATTCTCAACGTCTCAATACGCTTGAAAGACAGAGAAAGGTGTCATACGATCCCACTCTGACGCGCCCCGCACACTCCCACAAAATACTACAATTATAAAGAAAAAGTAATATTACTTACGCAAATAATGCATTAGTGGTGCATAGAAAATTGCGAGTGTGTGTGTGAGCGGAATTTTTTTCGGCAAAAAGTCCTTGACTCGGTAACTATGTCAGTCAGTGCATAGCGGCGCCCTTTGAGGAGAGCACACGCCTACTTTTTTTATCACAAGACGAGCCGCGCGCGCATTGTCGTGATTTTATGAAAAGTTTGTTGTTATTGTGATTAAAGACGATTTATGATATTTGGATTAGTGCATAGGTTACTGTGACTTATTGGTGTTAGTGTAATATTAGTTATTTAGGCATTTATTAGGTAGCTAGTTTTGTGATTTAGGTTAAGTTAGTAAGTTTTTTAGTTTAATTATGCCTCAAATAAGGTTTTAAGTGATTAATTATTCAATCAGTGATCTTTTATTAATTAACAACTCGCAACTTAGTGAGTTTATGCCGCTGATTTGTTGTTCTCCGATAAAAAGTACCTACGCCCAACATCGCCGCCGCACGCTGCACCCCGCGCACTAGGTCAGTGACTTTTCGTAGTTAAAGCGTGTTTACTTTTTATGCAGTTGATTCTGCTATTTATTTTGTTTGAAAATTGCAATTTTTAAATTTTCCACTAACTACTAATCTTCGTGTTTTAAAATGTTTCGATGGACTAGTACAGTGCTAGTTTTAATTTAATGTCGTAGTTCCAGATCCACATTGTATATATACATATAACCTATGACTGACAAGACACAGGACGGAGATTTTTTGAATTCATGTGCGTACTGTACAATTATCACAGCTTCGGCGAAGGTAAACATCGTGCGGAAACCAAATATGCCTGAGGGATATTTCTTTACGGCATGTAAAGCCAAGTCAAAGGCTAGCCACTGCATTGTCACAACAGTATGATGGGACAAAATATGACCCTTCATATTTTCTATGCTTTTCACCGTCAGATTTGCAAGCAGCGCCAGTCTTAAAAAAACACTGTGATTCAAACCTGATGTTTGCGAATTGTCATAGCTTGTAATGGTTCTGATCTAATTGGATTTCATCTATTGTAATTTAACTAAAATATCAACAAACAGTCATACTATGTAACATGTTATTTGATAATAAATCATCATTCTCTTGGTATTATGCCAATTCGTTTGGGGTCGGCATAGCATGTATTTATCTATACTTTTTAGGGTTCCGTACCTCAAAAGGAAAAAAAAGGAACCCTTATAGGATCACTCGTGTGTCTGTCTGTGTGCCTGTTCGACCATTCTCTCCCCCTTATCTCCAAAATTACTGAGCCTAAAATAGGGATATTTACTGACTTATAAAAATATGATTCGAATTAGTCCGTCTGTTAGATTATCGAAAAATATTGGATACGTATTTTTTGTTTTATGAAATCAATGAAAATTGACGAAGATAAAACGCGTCAAAGATTTGAGTGGGGGTTTGTGACGTCACTAACAGCTAAAAAATGTCATACTATTATAATGTTTAAAAATATGACGTCACACGAGTTTTCAAAGTACTGTATCGTCTTCATTGTTTGCTTACGTAAAAAAATATAAATACGTGGCCAATAGTTTCTGGAAATCTATCTGACGGACTAATTAGATTTTTTTAGTTATTCTGAAAAAAGTACAGAAATTAGTTTAACACACAACAAATTACAGGAAAACCTATAAGAATTCATGTGCAAGTCCCACTTGCACTTGACCAGTTTTCTATTACTTGTCATCCCATCAGACACCTTCTTTCTTACCATACCATTCTTTACTCAGTCCATACAACGTTTCTTTTGTGTTCCTTTACTCTTATCCCATCTCTCATTTCTCTTTGCCCATCCACATTCGTACTCAAAACTTTCCACACGACATTTTCTTCCGCATCACAAGCCCATACCACGATAACCGATTGCCACACAACTTTTCAGGGGCCTTTCAGACTTCCTATTATGTACTCATGAGAGCATTAGTACCTATAAGAGTAGAAATATTCTTTCAGACGATACGCTTGAGGCCAAGACAACTCATTACAAAAAAACAAACATTCAGGCGAATTGAGAACCTCCTCCTATTTGTAAGTCGGTTAAGAAAAGGAAGTCAAATCTAAATTACGTACAATGCGGGAGTTTCTTAGCGGTGAAAATTTAATTTTCGTGCACAACACATCGGCCAATTATTTTAAATAGATAGTAATTATTTTCTAACGATTGTTCTTCGTAACATAAATCACAGGTTATCATTGCAAAATTGATGTTTCCAGCATTTGTTATAATACTTAATAGAAAGTCTATGAAATGTTCACTTTCAATCAATTTACTATAAAACGCTGTTATTATCTTGACATATGGTGAAAGATAAATAACTAATTGATGGGTATTGCTTATATGATGGATGAGACACACGTAACTTTACTATGTGAGCAGATTAATTAAAGAGTATGATATTACTAGGTTACATCTATGACAGTCATCGCGGCACACGGTCATTGCGCAAACACTAAAGATATTTGTAGAACGGAACCACTGTAATTAAATCACCTTACTAAACAATTCCAATAAAACCAATGTTATAAGTTTTTAAACTGACATGAGTGACATGGTCACTAACTTTAAAAGTATCATATTTATAATCTGTTTTGAGTTTTCGGTATTTCAGCACTGTTGCAATTGTACACTAGTTATCGCGGCCTCGACATAGAGGGCTAAGAAGGAATATGGGTGGTTTTTAGTCAGTAGAAGTCTGACACTTCCTTTCGCTCTGCCCAAGAGCGGGAGGGGTTATTCGATGATTACCCACCCGCCAAAAAAAAAAAAGGGCCATGATCGTGGATAAACTAACATGGATGACTGTCAATGTGGTAAACACCCTACTTTAAGTGCAACTTAATTTAGGTGAAAATATGTCCCCGTCACATGTAGGGGATATATGACTTAGAATTTTTGGTTCTTGGAAGTCTCCAAGAACCGGTTCGCTCGGTTTCCATTCCATATGATGTTTTCATTCACCATTTTGACGGCAAAAGTGAAGAAACAATTAAACAAAGTACCTTGCCTTTCTAGTTTGAACTCACGACCTAACAACACGTAAGTTGGGGCGAATACCACTGGACCTCTAGTGCTCCTAACATAATTTTATCCGACTAGACATAATTTACCTTGCCATGCTCGTGGTTGCACATATCCCAAAGCGGGATGAAAGCTGTGACGTCTTTATTACCCAGCTGGATGTTGTTCTGCCTCGTCATCACTGTGGACACAGCCCATCTGCAAAAATGATCATGTTATGTAAAGATACGAAAAATGTTTACAATGCTCGAGACACAGAGAGATGCAAGATTTGTGGTGTGTGTTTACATTTTTAAGCCTTAACGGATGACGCTAAAACATCATTGTTTACTTGAAAGCATAGCAGTAAAATCCTTAAATATTTTGGAATTTTTCAACTTCTTCATTTCGTGGCGATTTACAACAGAAACATCTACAGGGGCACTGTTTTTGGGAGGGATCGATAACACCCCATATGGTTAGATTGGTTCAAGTACTACCCCGAAAGCAACTACTTAAACAAAACAATTTCTAGTTCTGACTAGTGCGTTGAACAAAATAATAAATCTTCATTAGGAATTTGAAGCGACCAACATCTCTCTGCCGCTGCTTAAGACATTTGCTAGGGAAAAAGTGAACAATTCTTCTGTAATTGCGGTATAGCTGCTTTGCCTGACTGGAAGATGTTATTTGTGATGATATCGGAACAAATCACGCTACATTGTTTGAGCTGGCAACACACGCGAATTTCACCGGACATGATTATATTGATTTTACGAGTACAATAAGTACTGAGATAGGTTTTTAATGTTATGTTTGGATGTTTTAGGAAATATTAAATCATAGCCAGTGAGACGGACTTATTCTGTTGTTCTCTGAGTGAATTCACAAGTAATGCTTTATTTGTTATTAGTTATAGATATTAGTTATAAGTAACAATTAAGTTAGTATTAAGTAATTAAGGCGCATTTATCGCATTGGGGTTGCCCTGTAATGGTAGATGTAAGATGATAAATAAATAATAAGATATTAAAGGGCAATATGTTTTGTGCTGAACGCAGGTTTAACAATGCTTTTCGTCATCATCTTCCTGTCCTTGTCTTATGTTACTTGGCTTGTTACCCATTATTTTCTTCAATTCTCCTCTATCAACCGTCACGCTATCATTTACTGTTTTTTTTTTAACTTCTAGATGCGAAAGTTTATCTTTTTGCCATACCAGTTTCTGTGATCTGTTTAACTTTCTAAGCTACATAACCAATCTTCATTAAATTGGACAGACTGGGGCCTAGAGAATGACACTGGCTACATTTTAAGAACTAGTAAAACCATAAACTGTATTTTTCGTAGCGTGAGCTGTTTCCCGTGCCTTGCCAGTAGGCAAACTAGCTCTCGCGGTTTGCCTCAAGATCGTCTCGCCCCCTCTTTCTTTCTTTTACTCAAAAGCCCTATGAGCGAAGACAGAGAAATCATTTTCATAAATTACCCCAGGCAGCGAGAGCAATTTCTCATTAATGAATACGTAACAATTTATTTACATATGCACTGCCCGCGTAACAACAAACAATAGGTGCTGATTGAAACAGACTCTTACTTTCAAACAATTACAATTTTCACTCTTATAACACCTGTTTACCTATTGTCTCAGACTGTAGTCTATGAGAAAAAACTTTCGGGTTATCTAACTCGACATCTCACGTACTTCACTCAGTCTTGTATTTTCACATAGAATTATATTTATTATGGGTTTTATTACCCCTAATATATATAAGATGCTCGCAACTTTCACATACAACGTTGTTAGTACTTAATGACAAATTTATAAACAAGCACAAAGGGAGAACTAAGATTAATTTGGAAGTACTAGACAAAACATCCACAGCAAATGCCTAAACGTTATTTACGGAACGTGTTGTAACATTTGTTGGTGAGTGGTGACAGAGTTGTTGATGGTCCAAGAAAGAAAGAAACAAACAAAAGTTACACATTCCACATATTTGCGCTACTTTTGCCTTTTTTATTTGAGATTATGAGATTACGTAACTTACTACGAAGAAATGCATTTTTAAGCAAATAAATTTTGCAAAAATACCATTCGGTCTAGACGCGGCAGAAACTCACCAAACTTTCTTATGTATAAAATAAATGATTCATAATTAATTCTTTGAAGCACAAAAAGCATGGATACCAAAATAAATAAAAAAATATTTTGCGACAGCCAAGTGAATTGAGTTGTGGATAATTCCGAAGACGATGTCAAAATAGACGCATAATTTGTTTCTTAAATGACTCTCATTATGCGAGAGATAGAAAATTTGCAAATTTATCTGCGGTTTATAAATAATAGGAAAACGTACACAAAATGAAAGTGTCATCTTCCAACGAAGCCAAGTTAAAGTATACAATTAGTTGCATAAACTAACAAAAACAATGGTAATAGGCTAATCGATTTAATAGCGTTTGCGAATTTAAAACCACTTACAAAAAGAAATAGTGTGTGGAAGACATGGAAATGGGAGCAATCATTTCTGCGTTTGCTTTATAAAAGCAAATGAAGCATACATTGCCTACTCTAACTTTTCCTATTCGATACGATCTGAGTAAATACTTAAGCATATCATCAACGTGTATGATGCCAGTGAACGTGTATGATGATCCGTACGGATCGCTCGAGTTATGCGACGTAACGAGCTTTTTGTACCGTCACAAACGATCTCACTAAATCAACGATATAATTATGCTAGTGATATGGAAAGTAAGAGCGGCGCGTGAGAAATCATGTGACGTTAACAATGACCCATACAACGTGCGACGAAAAGAGATTATGTGGATCGATAAGCTTGGGATAATATAGTTGAAAATTACGAGTTAAAAATTAATAAATATCATCCATAACCGAGTCAAATGGGAGGACAATCATCATCTGACTAGCCTTTTCCTAACTATGTTGGGGTCGGCTTCCAGTCTAACCACCAGTACCAGTATCGTGAGAAAAGCTGGAATACGAATGAGGATGGCTACAAAGGTATGAGAAGACCAAAGAATCAATCATTCATCTTGAATGCACTGTGTGAAACCTGATATAGCTAGAAAAGACGAGACTACCGAGACGAAAAGTAACTAAGAATTTTGGAAGAGAAAAACATGCTGCACCGACTCGAATAGGACTGGATAAGGCCAGTACAATGATGAATGGATTCATATGTCCTAGAAAATGTAGTCTCTGTCTTAATTTTTCTTCTTCGACAATAGTACAGTCGAACAAGCTAATAAGTATAGGTACAGGTAGAGTTATTTATAATAGATTTTTTTTGTTTTATTAAGCGTTTAGCATTAAGTAACAGATGTCAAACGCTGTATCGTTTGGCATTAGTCTCTAAATGTATCTGTATAATCTTATAAGTAAATGCAAGTTATTAGGCTGTATACTTATTAGCTTGTTCGACTGTACATTGTTATCCGAGGGGCGAAAGTTTATTTAGTCCTGAGACGGGGTTTAATACTTCGCTAATACTTCGAGGGACTAAGTGATAAGTAATTTATTGTCTTCCAGAGTATACAGCCAGTATTTTTATGTTCATCATTAAAAAAAATGGCCAAGATTTTGCCGAAATCTATGTTATTTTAGAGAAATAGTTAAAACTAAATTATACTAAAGTCATAATATAATTATATTCTTAAGTTAACTTTATGTTACTTTAATTTTAAATCGCGCTGTAATGTAGTGGCTGTATAAAAAGTTGGAACATGGTTCAATAAAAATGTCAAAATAGACATCGATTTTTTTACTAATTTGACAGCTGTCAGTTGAAAGCGATTCTCCCTAGGGCTGAAAAGTAGTACTTTCAACCCGCTCCGCAGGCATGTTATGACCTACTTTCAGAGCATGAGTAATGAAAAATAATTTTCTTAACATTACATCGCACAGGCCTGTAATCCCCGAAGGGTTAGGCAGAGGTGTACCTAATAGTACACCCACAAATCCACCCCTAAGACGACCCACTGACTCAGTTATGTTTAAGTCACGTGTAATAGCGGGCGAGCATATTTACATTAACCTGGCACAAATTCAGACACTGTGACTGTTGCTGATAAATAAATATTTTTATATATTAGGAGTATTAGGACCTAATATCTCGGCTCGAAGTTTTTGTTTTAATTTCCGTAGTTACTGTCGCCGGTCTCTATGGAGAAATTAGCAACAAAAGATTATACGGAGTTAATAAAATGTACCTTACATTTTATAAGCTGCACTATTGTCACATTCAAATTCTCATTGTCTAGATTTACACAATTTAAAAAGCTGCAAACACATCTCACAAAGAAATAGCTTGAATACTCATGAGCATAACATACGCAAGTGAGAAGTGACGAAACGTAATTGCGGTAAATACAAAGGTGCAAACCCAACCGCACTCATCACTTTATCAAGACTAGTTACGTCAACTGTGTCATTCATCTTCTATTTGTAGTTACACAACTTTTAGCGGATTATTGCTAGAAAACAGGCGAGAGAAATGCAGGCGTGCAAGTAGGCGTGAAAAATGCCAATTCTTACTTTGTCACGATGTTACGCGGAACTACTAAGCATAAGTAGGAGGTATTTAGCCAAGAAGTTTACTTAAAGAAAGAGGTAAACAAAAACAGTTTTCGTTTGACACGGAAGTTTTGACGACCGTTAAAGTGTGGATAAAATAGTGGGTGTGTGTGTGTGTGTGTGTGTGTCGTTTTCCTAAACTACCGTAAGCAATTTTCTTAAATAAATAGTGTCGGAAGTAAGATGCGTGTAACAGTTAAAGATGATTTAAAATGCAATTAAATGTTATGCCAGCAATTTATGTAAGTTTTAACTACGCAAGCATGATGTACTTGAGAGTAAGATCGTGTTTGGGCTTTTTCCGAAGCGTATTACTGATTAATTGGTCACGGTGGGTAGGTAGAGCTATTGGCTCAGTTTTCCATTGACGTCGGTGGAGTTGGAGGTTGATATTTTTTTTACAGAAAGGTTATATTATTTTAAGCACACACGCAAAGTTTCAACATGCGGAGACACGTACTTTTTGAGAAAAAAATTATTGAAAATCAAATATTTTTTGCACTATTTTTCCATTGACGTCGGTGGAGTTGGAGGTTGATATTTTTTTCCCACCAGAGGGGGTTCGGGGGGCGCAGCCCCCCGTATTAAAAAAAACTACTAGAGCAAAAACGACTCAGTAGGTTAGGTTAGGTTAGAACTGTGACCAACTACGCGCGAGCCGAGCGAGCGGAGCGAGCGGTGCCGCGGCAGCGGCCGGCGAGCGCCACCTCGAAATTGGTTACGAAAAAAAAATGAGGTCAGTTGGGGCAAGTGCCTCTACGGGGCAAGTGCGGCGAACATCAATATCTCCTAAACCAAAACCGTATTTAAAAAACGCGCCATAGCCTGTCCTTCGAAAACAAAATTTAGTTTCGGCATTAAATTAAAGATGTCGTAACTAGGCATATTAGGAAGTAATTCGCCATTTTGATTTGGCCATCTTTTTTTTGTGGACGCCACGTTGGCAAGTGCTGTGCAAATCACGTACGAAACAGCAGAAAAACCACTATTGAGTGATTTAAACCAGGTAATTCGCATTCTCTAAACATTATTCTTCATTTATCTGTAATTATTTTGTTTCTATCTCACAAGTAATTAATTTTATCGATGTTACATTTTTATAACCAAAAACAAGCGAAGTGAGGTAAGTGCGCCTACTAGAATTGGGGAAGTGCGGCACAATGACGCACTTGCCCCAAACCAGAAGTTGACAACATTTTAAAGGAAAAAGCTTTAATGAATTTTCAACATATTATATTGATCTTATAATATACTGTAATGAATTTTTCAATACCCTTTAAACTTTTTTTTTCTATATTTTTGCTTGTACTTTGGAAATAAGTATGTAATCTGAGCAGAGACCGCGAAGAAAATTGTCGCGCAACAATTTTAATAATGTTCATTAGTATGAAAGGCGAATGAGAAGGTATGGTCCTCTGGAACATATCCCGAGCAACCATTTTCTTTGCCGTGTCTGCTCTAGTTTACGTTATACCTATTGAGGTATACCTCAAAATGACTGCTCCTTATTTTTAAACATATTCTCATATTCAAGAGAATAATTTTTATTGATTAATAAAATATTAGTGCCTTAACATATGTTTTTTATTATTTTCTACTCTATTCACTAATGTCTTATAATAATCATAAAATTGTAATTTAACTGAATACCATGCTTCTTAGAAATATAAAATAAACACTAATAAAGCCCAAAACTCAAACTGGGGTAAGTGCGGTATACATTTGTTATCAGAGGTATAACAATACCCCAATGTTGAACACCTCTGGAAACAAATGTGTACCGCACTTGACCCAGTTTTCGTTTTTTGGCGATAATAGTCCTTATTTTAATAGTAATACATTTCTGATTACAGGAACTATTTTTGCTCATAAGCTTTTGTTCGAAAAAAATAACCCTATTTTAATATTATCTAAGGAAAAGCCATTTATTGAGCTTAGCCGCACTTACCCCAGTCCTGGGGGCAAGTGCGTCTAGGCGTCTAGTTTTCTTCAAACTATATATATATATTGCTGCGCAGAACGACCATTAATAACTTAAGAAACTAAGCTATCCAGTAGTACCCACTGAACTTGTCTAGGTTTCATAGAAATAAAAATACTAACAACGAAAAGTAAAGTTTAAAAATCTATACCGCACTTGCCCCTACTGACCTTGTATTTTTTTCATAGTCTCTGAACCTACTTGGGGCATCCCAATCACAGTTGGGTACAAAAATACACCAACCTAACCTCAAACTTAAAAAAATCATATCTCAAAAACGGGGGGCGTCCGCAACTTTTCCTTCACAGGGGGGGTAGTACCCCTCCCCCCTCCCCCTCCCCCCTAAATTCGACCGACGTCAATGGAAATTCGTACCGAGCTATTCGCTCACGATTTTGTTTCCGAAGACCCCTTTTCCTTTTATCAACTTACTTATAATTAAGCGGACCAAAGGCAAACGTTATGAAAGCTGTCATTTTTTACAAGGTTATTGCTTAATAATAAGAAATAATGAGAAAATAAAGAAAAGTCTGCAGGTTTTCTAACTATATTTGACTGAAGGAGATTGAAATCAGCTAGATCTCACAGATCATAAATCTCTCTACCTAAATTGTTTCGAAGAAACTCATGACCTAAATTGTTTCAAGAGGTCGGTGGCATAATTTTGATCCCCGTTCATATTTCGCCTGACTGACCCCCAGATTCAAAAACTGAAAGATACGAAAACCACGGAAGGCAGACAAGGTGTTGCAGCTTGGAAGAGACTAATCGAGCATTCGACAGCAAAAGAATCCAACAACTCTGCCTGATTGATTTCGGAAGAGGAACCTAAAAAATTCCAACCTATTTTTATACACTATGCATAATATTATTAGATACAAGTAATTGATTAACAAACGACGTTAATTCGCGCATGTGATCGTCACGGGCGGCAAGGCGGCGCATTCCGCTGGGGAGGCGGCGCGGCGCGTGCGCACATTCCGTTTCACATAATACTGTGATTTGCCATTTCTGCTGCATGGAAAATAAGGGACCTTGGAATCTATTAGATGATGGATACTGTTATTACACTCAGTTAAGTCGCGATCCTACCCCCTTAGTAAATTTAATTATCAGATGCAATTTACGTGCGAACTGCGAACAATATGGCAACACAACGCTGACCAGGGATAACAAACAATCAACCACTGATTGAGATTTATTGATTTCCGTACAGAAAAAGAAGAAGAGGGGTATTCCGCGAAAGACAAATAATGTTAAGCTTTTTTTCAACAGTGTGATTTGCTCCGTGATCCACTACTCTATACAAATTTTTGCATGTGGACATGTTTTTCAAACACTACTTTTAACACTTTTCAGGTAGAAGGTTTGTCGGGCAGGCTGTGGGTTGTTCGTAAGAGTTACCGCGGCCTCTGCACAAGGGCTAAAAGGAACATGGGTGGTTTTTAGTCAGTAGAAGTCTGACACTCCTGCACTGACTTCCGCTCTGCCCAAGAGCGGGAGGGGTTATTCGATGACCCCCCCCCAAAACTTGTTGGCCCTCTTCAGTTTTAGGATTGCTGCGTCTTTAAAGTTCAAAAGACGAGGCGGGTAGAGGACACTGTTACCACTGCTGCATTGCAGGTAAAACCTGGATGAGGCTAGCTCAGCAGACCAATGTCCGGGTGAAGTCAAGCTGTTGATGATAATGAAAACGGTTAAATATATTTCTGGTCTTAGTGCAGTTACAGAAAGTTAAGATAGAACTTTTACAAAATAAGTCCAATTGGCACAGCACAACTTATATCCAGAAACGCGAACGAGATGTGTACGCCGTTCTTTGTTCTATATCATACAGACGAGACAAATAGATATCAATCTTATGCAATATGCATATGTATAAGTATTCGAGAACACAGCTTCATGGTAAAATTATCGGCGACATGCCTGAATAGGTTTTATCATTGTTTCATGGAACGTTGCAAACGCGTATGCTGTGTTGAAAAAAAACAAAATGTAGTTGTTATTGAATTACAAAAGAAAAGTAAAAATTGCAGGAGCGCATTGCTGGAGCGCTGCGCATTTGCCATTTGTGAGTTACCACTGTAACGCGCTGAGCCGCCGCGGGCTAACGTGTGCCGCCAACCGCCATCATCACTTTCACGTTCACAAATAAAAAAAGCGCGGGAAACTTCGCGAGAAATCTAACATTTTTTTCAAATAATAACAACTAGTAATATAATTGCCCACTTGAGATTCAATTGCGGCGACATTAGATTGTTTACTAATATACAATCATGATGTGATAATAAAACGAATTCAAACGTTCGATAGCCAGAACCGAGTGCACGCGTTTTTTGAAAAATAGAGAAGAGCCGCACGTGAATTTCGCGGGCTTCGTTTTCTTCACTTCTTTCTTTATTTTTCGATTCTTCCGTCTTTTAGTTTCTGAGCTTTGTTCCATTCGTTCCATTGTGCCGCGACAATTGCGTGAGTTGATACAAACATTTGGAACTCGTTTTTAGTGCAGTGTTTGTGCATCGATTCGTGTGGACGTACTGTCACAGTGCGTTCGGAGTTTGCAATTGCAGTTGCCTTTCTGATATAATATGGGTATAATTTGGAGATCCGCCATGCCTCTATTGCCCACGTTGGCCGCTTTGGTGATTATAGTTCATTCTGCAGAGGAAGACTTGGAGACGGAGTATCGACATGATTTGAGGCCTAGAATATTGGACACTGGAACGCCTAATTTCGATCAGGTAAATGTTCGTGTACTTATGCTCAATTCTGGAGTTCTAATAACCCTTATCCCAATTCGTTTGGGGTCGGCGGAGTATGTCACCTTCCATACTTCTCTATAACTCGTCATCACATCAGGCTCCTCTTTTCTTGTCATATTATTCTTTACCGAGTCCATTCATCGTCATGACTTTAAATGACCATAAAGGAATAAGAAATTGACCTGAAATACGAGATGTATTTCAGCTTAATGCTTCCAATTATCTGTCGTCAATAGTTAATTAGGACCTAATTAAAAAACTATTTGTAATTTGAACCTTTTCGATCGTAAGTAAATTTTGATAGATTAGTTGGATAGACCAAAGGATGTACATTAAGCACTTGAGAAAGTTGTAATTTTCCAAAGAGCTTTATATGACGGGCCGTAAGAAGTAACTCTAAGATAGATGATGTAGTAAATCATTAAAGTTTTAGATACTGAGATCGGCTGACAACAATAACGAAAATCAAGTATCTCTCTGAGAAAAATACAAACATCTTGCCATGGTGTTTAAAAGTATAGGGGAAACAGCAGAAACACATAGCAAATATCAGGAAATTGATTTGATTGCCAACTACGCATTCTTTTTGCGGTTGTTTCATAACAATGGTTGTGTACTTTTCTTCTGCGGTTTCTATTTTTACACTTTTCACTTCAAGGTAAAAAATGCCAAACAAAGCTATAGTAAACTTTAAGGTATAAATATTTACGTTTCAGGAAACTGGTTAAAACAAACAGTAGATATTCTTCGTACCTACTCACGTCTAGCAAAACAGTATGGTCACAAATATCGACTTTCATGTACAATTATTTAAAAGCAGAAGCAAAATAAGGAATATTTTCATTAGGGATATCGACTTAAGTACCGACAGGCTTTGATCATGTTAGCTGATAAATTAGGATAGATACATATAGAACTCCAATAAGTGCCACTTGTACCTAATCTTTCTATGGTTGGGATGAGCAAATCGGGATTTGAAATTGTTCTAATTACTTTATTCGGAGAATCAAAACCATTTTAGTCAATACAATGCGTGGACCAATTCGGAGGCTATTCTATAAACAATCACAAATTGTGTTGACTTCCTTTGTGCATTCAAAACCAATAGGCACTTACTTTAAGAAAAAAATAAACAAAATAGTTCTTGCAACACAAACAATCGAAAGTAATCAAGATGATAACAAAGAGAAATCTTGAAATGAAGAAGCTACAGGAAGTCTAGATCAAGAGTAGACAAGTCTAGAAACTGGTCTAGAAATCAGGGAGGAGCCTGGAGTAAATGGAGCGTGGTCGGTTGTCCGCACATCAATTAAACAATTGACGACGGGTGCAGATTAAGGCCATTGGCTGTTGGGAACAGTACTAGGACTTTCATGTCTGATCGAGGTTGTAATTGACACATTGATTGACAGCTACCAGTGATTGAAGTGACTGTATGCGTGCGGATAGACTTTTTTAACCAGTGATATACGAATTCAATGCACTGCAAAACGTTGCTTGCAATGCATTAGCTTTTTGCTGTGTCTTCCTATTTGGTAGAAACTGCCGCTGTATACAGAATTGGGGTTGATAAATTACTGGGACAAAAAATCTGAATGTCTGTGCTATAGAGAATGAAGAACGATCAGATGACCAAGCTTTATACAAATATGGCGTAGAAGTAGATACAAAGTTGTTCGAAGATAGAAACTTAGTCTCAGTTCAGTGTACTTTATGTTATCTCGTAAATTGGTCCAGTGGCTACGGCACGCATCGGGCCGTGATATTATGCGATCATAATTAAAATTCAGCTTTTTTACCGTCAACGTCACTGGCTAACACAATTAATCGAATTAATAGCGGGTGGAGCCAAGAACATGGGTAAACAAAAGTAATTTTTGAGAGCAGACTATGTGGCTTATTTAATTTTCAAACTGACAGATGCAACGATTTAGCTTGCAGAAACCGGCTAGTAAAAGGTAACAGATTTATGATTTAAGGGGTCAAGAGGTCAACCACGTTGAACTTTTGTGCTGACCTCACGCAGAACCATCATGAACACGAACCAGTGACTCTTGTTACACGAACATTGAACAAGTTAATCCCATAGAGCCTTATTAGCAATCATCACGGTGATTACATAACTTCATGGGAGTATTCTAATCCAAATAAGATAAAATAAAGTTTATAATAAAAAGTGATAGAACTAAGTATTCAAAATAAAAAAAACAGCAAAAAACCAGTCCGACCACACACAAAACTGCATATCAAAAATCATTCAAAGTTACATCACCAATATCCTTAAGAAAAAACCATATATCGCACTTTCTACGATAAAGCATGCACTTCACATATTCATAACATAATATTATATTACCATATTACGTCTTAACGACCTGCATTAACATAAGTCACATAGTGTATAGCTGTTGATTCAAGTTCGCAGACCGGTACCACGCTGCTTTCAACTTTCCTTGCGGGCCGCGGTTATAACATCGTTGTAACAGCTTTCTTTATTCAAAGATGAGATAACTAAATTATATTTGAACAAATGTATTTCACGACGATTTGATTTTGGCACAAATGTGTTCAGCTTTATTAGTACTCCTATAATAGCATCTATAACTTCCGTAAATGACAGTATTCGTTGCATCATTTGCAAAATATGCAATGATATGATGGTACGAACAAAGATGTTGTGAATGAATAAATCATTATTATTATGTGAAAATTGGAATCCTTTCGTTTTAATGATCAAGCTTCTATTGCACACCATGACTTGGATGTTAAAGAAGTCTAGTATGGAAAAGAAATCAATCTTGGCAATCCCGTTTTCTCAGAGAGACGTAATAAGTAGTTTTAATATGTAAGCACTGTGAAGACGTAATGGAAAACGGGACTTTATGCATGTTATCTAGCTTTTAGATTATTATAAATCTATCAACAACAGTTATAGGTACTGCAGACACTAAAAGTAAAACAGTATATTGTACATTGAAATGAACGTTTGTCTCGTACGAAACAGGTTATTCAGTAAGTACTTTTACTCAAAAATGCATGTAATGTTGTCATTATTTTGACAAACTTGTTTGAGCAAAGTCGACCTTGCCGGTCTGTTTCAAGGAGCGGCCGGCAAAGTTTTGCTGGCCGCTCTAACAGGCCGGCAATGTTTTGCCGGCCGCTATTTTGACGTTTCAACGTTTTAATAGTACATTACTGCCGCGGTCTATAATGACTACTTTGCTGGTCGCGCTGATGATGGCCGACAGCGCAGCGTAGCGCAGCTCCAGGCCGACAGCGCGGTCAGCGTGCAGCACTTGATGGACGAGCTGAGATAAAGGACGAGACCGTAGGTCGAGGCCTTTACAGCGAGGACAGCAAGGGCTGCAATGATGGCCAAGCTGAAAGGCCTAGAGCGTAGCTAGGCTAGCTCGAGGCAATCATAGCGTGACCAGCGAAGCAGTCATTGTGGGCCAAGGTTTGTATAGTGCTTTACTCAAAAATGCAAGTACCTAATCTAAATAAAACCAGCAAGTAATTTAAATAAAAAATATATTAATTAACTAGAATTTTAATTAAAATGACAATTATGAAAAGTACAGTTACTAAAATTCAACACCGACTTTCCCGGTCTGATATTACTGATAGTTTGCGATAATTCTAATGCGGTGTTTGACTGCTGGATTATTTCTTCATTTATTACTTCATTTAAATCTTTTTTTTTCTTTTTACCTTTAGACGTACAAACAGCTGTGTTTTAAATAAAATCTTTTTGGAATTGATTTTTTAAAACGTTGAAACGTCAAATTAGCGGTCGGCAAAACATTGCCGGCCTGTTAGAGCGGCCAGCAAAACTTTGCCGGCCGCTCTTTGAAACAGAACGGCAAGGTCGACTTTGCTCAAACAAGGTTGTCAAAATAATGACAACATTACATGCATTTTTGAGTAAAAAATCAATTCCAAACAGATTTTATTTAAAACACAGCTGTTTGTACGTCTAAAGGTAAAAAAAAAAAAGATTTAAATGAAGTAATAAATGAAGAAATAATCCAGCAGTCAAACACCGCATTAGAATTATCGCAAGCTATCAGTAATATCAAACCGGGAAAGTCGGTGTTGAATTTTAGTAACTGTACTTTTCATAATTGTCATTTTAATTAAAAGTCTAGTTAATTAATATATTTTTTATTTAAATTACTTGCTGGTTTTATTTAGATTAGGTACTTGCATTTTTGAGTAAAGCACTATACAAACCTTGGCCCACAATGACTGCTTCGCTGGTCACGCTATGATTGCCTCGAGCTAGCCTAGCTACGCTCTAGGCCTTTCAGCTTGGCCATCATTGCAGCCCTTGCTGTCCTCGCTGTAAAGGCCTCGGCCTACGGTCTCGGCCTTTATCTCAGCTCGTCCATCAAGTGCTGCACGCTGACCGCGCTGTGTCGGCCTGGAGCTGCGCTACGCTGCGCTGTCGGCCATCATCAGCGCGACCAGCAAAGTAGTCATTATAGACCGCGGCAGTAATGTACTATTTCACTACTTGGCTTCTGACTATAACACTGTTTCTGTTTTATTGAGAGAGTGCGGCCATAATTATTATTATAGAGCGATATTTTGATTCAAAGACAATCCTGACTCTGGGTATAATCTACGTATATAAACGTTACTTATCCTGTGAAAGCACGGGCAAAGGGCATAGACATCCTTCACTTTTAGTTGAACTGACTGTTGTGCACTTAGCTAAAATAGCCGAAAAGCAGAGTCAACAGTGGCGTCCATCAGAAAACCACCGAGGCAATGAAGGTCGACGAAGTCCTAGAGTAACAATTTAATTGTCTTGGATCCCGTAAAGACACTAATCAGAAATGATTAGCGATTTTACCAGTAAGCCAACCAGCCAAGAAACCAAGTCATGTCTGTTAAGTCACCTGTATAAACTCAGCCTGCTATATCAGTGTCGATACAGGTTTAACCACGATTTTTCAACAACGAATTATACTTTAGGCAATCTGTACCTATTATGATTCAGTAAAAAACAATTCATATGAATTATTCTTCAGCTTCCTTTAAAGGAATGTAATGTCATGAATATGTATCTGAATTGTAATAAGGCGTTGTCTGGTTAAAGAACATTAATTTAGCTTAATTTGAAAAAGTATGATCTATAATGTATAATTGCTTTTTTTAAATGAAATTCTAGGTTTTTAAAATGTTATTAATTAATTTGATGGTTTTGATATTAAAGACAGATAAGTTTAAAACTAATAATCAAAATAGTTAAAGTGATAGCTATTGTAACATTACATTTCTGAAAAATTGTATGTTTGTGATAAGTCCGATTGCTAAACTGAAAAATCTGTAGATGTGCATCAGCAATGCAGATCATCAACATCTTCCTGCCCTCATACCATTATATTTGGGAATGTAGATGATGACTTTATTAATCGTATCTACTAATAACAAAATTCAACTAAACACTGTCACCAAAATAGAGAAGTATGGAAGAAGATGACATGTTGCACCGACCCCAAATATATTGGGATAAGGGCACCAAAAAGAGCACAATAGGGGATCGGATAATTCAAAAAATTATGATTCTTATTAGTCCGTCAGTTAGATGATCGACAAATATTGGATACGTGTTTTTTGTTTTACCAAATTAATAAAAATTTGATTAAGATAAGACGCGTCAAAGATCATGTGTTATGGCTGTGACGTTATTTGTAGGTAAAAAATGTACTAACATGTGACGTTTTCGAGAAGTTCACGAGTTTTCGAAGCACTGTGTCGTCTTCATTATTTGTTTTATGTGAAAAAAGAAAAAAAAAACGTTTCCAATATTTTTTGGAAATCTATCTGACGGACTAATTAGTTTTTTTTTGTCCGATCCCCTGTTATTATGAAAGAGTTAAATAATTTGGTGCCGTGCGAATTATATTCTACGGTATGTTGTATGATCTGTATTTACGAGTTATCCATTATTGGTAAATGCTTCGAAATATAGATTTTTTCCTTGCGTTACTTTATCGTTTCTGTTTGTGGGCAAAAGAAAACAAACCCAAGGGGAAATTTAAGAATTACAATACAATTTAACAGATTTTAAGTTATTTCAGGAGTCGCTGAAACATATATGTGTTCATTAATTTCTAGTTACACAATAATAATTGAACATTTGAAACATAGACATACACCTGAAATATAATAAAGTGGCTATGGTTTCGCTCAGGAAATTTAAACAGAACTTAAGTAATACATTTTTTTAAACTGACAGTTTCACTAACATTTTCACAGACACACTATTAAACACAGAAAACGAATATTAACTATTTGTTTTGAGTTACCGATATTCCAACGCCGTTGCAAGTACCATGATCATGGATACGGAGTTTATCCGTATCATCTATCATAATATCCCGTCCGATACCATTTTATTATCTGTGTTAACTTAAGTAGTCTATCAAATTCTAAATGGGTTGTATGTAGGACACCTGTCTTACGGGTTGGTAAGTCCAGAACCGGTATCTGTAAGCGTAATTTAAATCAAACGATGCCACTAATTACCATAAAATTATGATATGCTTAAATAGAAAACACGTCTAGCCGGTTGAATGTTAAATCAGTCATGTTTTGACAAATCGTTAACAACACTAGTCGGATTTAGTGTCTGGCTAACCGCTTAGATCTTATAATCTATAAAATGGATTTTGAAGCATTTTTTCAAAATTAAATAATGTATTCCATAAGGTTATACCTACCTACTTACACTATAGTAGAAATTTTAAAGAAGCCGAAGGCACATGTTCTCCCCGTTAAAGCGATATTTTTTTTATGTTTTGGTCCATACCTGGGTACCTTCTAGTTCCGGAGAGACCCATCAGCACGATATTTTGAGAATGAATTTTAACGTAGAACGTGATTTTTCACCCAAAAAGTTTTGTAATCGTGTTCCAGCAATAATTTTCGCGTAGGGTTATGTATGCACTTAGTTTGATGTAGGTACATAATGCTGGTTGCCGGCTACTTGAAGTGTACGTTTACACCTTGTATATTCGTATTCCATATTAATGTACCTAATCAAACATCGAGATTGTTTGCCAAGCCACGAAAACAATGCAAAACGGGGGCGGGAAGTAGTTTAGATAAGTATAATAGAGTTACATCTTCAAAAACATCTACTTATTCGCTCATCTGACCCACATAACTCGCGTGAGATGACAAGCAATTTAACACTCTACATACTCATTTATTCGTTTTATTCTCCTCCAACACGGAAGACTATTTTAGACTATTATGTAAATACAGAGAACAAACAAAATTCAAGAGTAAAACATTATTCGCTCTTACCGCGGAAACATTTAATCAATTACAGCGGAAAATAGCTTATAGTTTAAGTGAATTGATGGCTTTGGAATTGGTAGTACAGTGCGCGATGGAGGCGTAATCAAAGACACTTTCTATGTACTGTGGAGGTTAGCTGCACGCAATGCATCGGACGTCCAATAGACATCGATGGTTTAAAAAATAAACATTTACTCAAAACTTGTAGCTTCTTTTCATTTAAGTACCTACATATAATACCTGTACGCATAGTCATGTTTTAAACGACCTCATAATAATAACTTCGGAATTTATTAACCGATTACAAACAATATTTTTTATGTGAAAGGGTAAACTCCGATTCGTCCCACAGAAATTTCATCAAAATCGTTTATATAGTTTGGTTTTTTTTCTTGGCTTATGTTGAGATGATGGTCATTAATAACTTCTATAAATTGATCATTACATGAATTTGTGTATAAAAATAACTTTACTTTCGGAAGCCTGAAGAAGTACCTTTTAGGCTATAATTTTGGCGTTTCGTTCGGCATCCACTATTGGTGACTCTCGGTGAACCGAGTGGCTTTTTCTCAAACGAATACCTGAATCTCAATTTAATGTGAATCAATTATTACCTATGTGTTATCAATTATCATTATCAATCAATCAATTGCTATTTGATTCAGACACAACGATCTATAATTTTCTTAGTAGGTATATAGTCCGGTCAATTTAGACAACCGAGGTTACATTCAATCCCACCCAGCTGAAATTGGTAGGATTGTTCAAAACACCATTATAAATGATATGTAAAAAGTCCCCATTGACCAGACACCTGGAAAAAAAGTTACTCGGGGTCAAAGGTCACCAAAACGGGTTTCTCGCGAGTTTTAACAAAACGGTAAGTTTTACTATAAATTTAGCCGAGACAAATTGTAGATCAGATAATAGTCTATAAAAATGTCTAAACACTTTCATTTATCACTCAATTCAAATTTAAAAAAAAAAATATACCAATCGAATTGAGAACCTCCTCCTTTTTAGGAAGTTGGTTAAAAATAATGTAATACACATCAAATAATACAATATAACTAAATTTAACATCAAAATAACATCCGTGGGTGTTATGTAGTACCCTTATCGTTTTTTCTTTACCAAATATTCTAGTATTGTTCTTCAGTTTCACACGAGACTCGAGAATGCACTAACATTTATTTCCCGATTATCAAACGCATTATTTAGAGCACGGAGAGTCGCATCGTCTTTAATTTACGTAATACGCAATGCGTGTACGCAGCCATAAGAAAAATGTGTTAAAATCATAGTGAAAATTAACGTTACGGCCTTATGATTTCATATAATGTTGTACAGAGTAATTATTTTAAAACAGTCAGCCTAATTTCTTAGATTTAACTATCTCATGACTATGTAGCATTAAGAGTTGGATATAAAAGAATTACGTTACTACATAATTAACCTAGTGTAACTAGTGTATGATACCAATTAGCTAAATGGACACTTATTTCCTTTTGTATTATTAACAAAAACACAGATTGACACAAATTATAACTTTCAATCTCACAACATCTGATAAGACGTTCGATGTCCACGGAGACAGATGAATGAATAAAATTACTAAGTCATTCACCTTCGGTCTAACCACTGACCTTTCACTACTACATTTTCCAATCGCAGACGCAACGACCGATGAAACTGTTACAATGATAATTATAAAACAATACAAAAACAAGCGAATTTGTATCGAAATTACTGTAATTGAATACGTAATAAGCATTATGAATAAACAATAATGATAATTTGGAGGCAAGTGCGATTTTGCAATTTCGTACAATGGCCTGTTTTGTGTGGAATTTGGAACACGACATGTTTAAGGGATTCTGTTCTGTCGTATTTGTATGGTCTCGATATTTGATCTAGAGGAAATTTAAGGTCGTAAGGATGGCCTCTCGAAAGGTCAATTCAGGTAAATTTTTTTTTACATTACGTTCAGGGTTAGGCAGAGGTGTATCTATTTCACTAGTTAGGTATGTGTAAGTCCCATGTATTAAGGGCGAGCCTATTACCATCATCAGGGTACCAATTCAGACTGTAACTGAGAAATTCCTGATGGGAAAAACTAATACTTTTAAGCTTTGACGACACGGTTGGCGCAGTGGCTCAAGCAATTGTCTGCGTGTTGTGGGTTCGATCCCCGCACGGAACAAGTATTTGTATGGACTACAGATAGTTGTTCCGGGTCTGGGTATTTGTATATGTGAGTTGAAATGTTTGTGAATGCACCCGACACGATACAGGAGAAATTCCTAGTGGATTTTTTTAAGCGTTGCCCCACGTTTAAAACAAAAACAAGGCAATGAGCGTTCATAATATGCAAATCAGCTTTGTAGTGTTAAAATAAAAAAATAATTCGTAAAAATGGGTTTCTTTTGCATATATTCTTACGGAATACTACAAGTATTGTGTGTAATGAAAGCTGTCCATTTGCAAATGGATAAAGGTGTATTTTTATTACGATAATTTCGCTAAAATAAAAATATTTTCTTAATGTAGGTATTTCTACCGATCAATGGCAGTTATAAGCCATGTGCTAAGCTGTTGACGAATCTAACATATATTTAAATGTACAACTAGTGTTATTATAGCTTTAACCAGTTTTATTAAATCGTTTTCAGCCATGGAGAGCAATAGAAGCAGACCCACCGTTGCAAGAACAAAGAAATACCAACAATTGGGATAAAGATTCACCAGACGAAGTGCCTAAACGTCGCCGACCTGGACGTAAACGAAAACGTCGTCCACAAACAGATTCCGAAGAAGCCCACATACCACAAGACAGATTTGTATATCCCGATGAACCACCTCGACCCTTCTACGATTTAGACTTTGAGAACACCCACCAGACTACAGAAATGCCTAAACGAAGACGAAAGAAACCAGAAAATAGACCTATACGTTGGACCGACGACGTTGTGGACTTAGAGCGACCATTAAGAAGAAGAGGTCAACGGAGGAAGCGACCTTCACTTGAAACATGGCCTGAATTTAGCGAATTCAGACCAACGACACAAGAAACAGTAGAAGCGAAAACAGAATTAACTGATCAAGTCAATTTCGGAGACGTAAGAGAGGAAATTCCGAAAGATGCTGTACTTTATGAAGATAAACTAGAATTGCCAGAAAGACCTACCAATTTCAAATTAAATTTACACCAAAGCACAACTAACGACGAAATTCCTCCGCAAATAGGCGATTCAGAAATTAACGTTGAGCCTAAAAGAGTGCCCATGTTCGAAGACGAATCTATATCAGTGTCTTCATCGGAAGTTATTAAAACAGCGGCAAACAAACGAAGCAATAAGCAGCCTACTCGTAAAATCATCAAACCTGCAGAAATGATCGAAAACAAAAAGTCACAGGTATACTGAAACATTTTATATTTTCATTAACATAATCAACTAGCCTATGAAAAATATTAAAAAAGGAACACTTTTAAATCAAATGGTTACATGGATGTTCCGTCTCATCAATGCTAGAGAAGTCCCAAAAATAGCGGTTGTTCATCAAGCTGCCATAAAATGTATTATTTGTTTTGCGCCCATCAAATAGTGTTTTATATATTTTAACCGCTGTGCCGCAAGTTTGGACGGGAAGTAACTAAATTTAGTAGCAAAGATGTTTCAGTCGAGTGTTAGGCAAAAATTTAGGGCATTCTAGTCGAGTTTTTGAAAATTTACATGGGGACAAAATAGAGAACGAAGAGAAATATATAAATAAAACTTAGACTTTTTAAATTTTCTTAGTTAGGCTAGTACTTCTGGGACTGCCCTTCTTTTGCTTATGACATGATATGAAATGACGTTATTGTTATTTTATAGGAAAAAAATTGGGCACGGTATCATAAAAAATATAAAAAGATACACAGAAAAGTAGATTTGTCCACAACATCAGGCCCCTCGTCAGGACCGACAACAGAAAAAAAACAACCCAACATTAGCAAAATGGCTGACATAACCACAACAGAACAAACAAAGCGCAAAACTAATAAAGTGCCTGTGCAATACACGACATTACAACAACAGCGTAACACTAGCAAAGTTCTTGTACGACACACAACAGAACAACAAAAAGCTTATGAGAAAGTTCAAATTTCGATGAATGCTGAAAAATTTTTGGCGGTCAAAAAGAAACAAGATCAACAGTTCTTAGAAAAATGTAAAGATAAACTCCAACTACATAGCACACGATCGTTACAAAGATCGGAACCAATTGTGTGGATGGATGAAATTAACACGGTACTCATAGGCACATTTTTATAACCATGTGTAAACTGCTCTCAAACTGCAGCAGTGTATAACATACAAAAGTGCGCCGTAGATGGCTGTCTAATAAACTAATAAAATCTTTCCAAATCTACTGTGTGGTACTTTTGAAATCGTGGTAACATTTTATATAATATATACAGGATGTTAGGTTAAACGAGGGACATATTGAAGGAGGCGTTGTCAGTATTCGATTCTCGTCCTATATCCTTAAGGACAATGGGCAAAAATGTATGGAACGTGGTACCCGCTCCAATAGTCCTCATTAATATATATCATTGAATAGACATTTTGATGCAGAAAAACGTCTACCATGGCGCCTGTCCCTATTCACGTTTGGAAAGCAGTAATCTCACTATCTATACTTATTATTATAAAGCTTTAATCTCAGGAACTGCTAGTCCGATTTAAAAAATTCTTTCAGTGTTAGATAGCCCATTTATTGAGGAAGGCTATATATAAGCTATATATCATCGCTACGCTACGACTAAAAGGAGCCGAGCAGCAGGGGTGAAACCACGGGGAACAGCTTGTGTTTTATAAATGATGAAGAATTTATTACAAACTACTTATATAAGTAAAATAAAGCTAGAATAACATGATATAACACATTTAGGATTCTATTATTAAAAGAAGTAAGAAAACAAGCATTCTTTAAATACAAAACATATATTTTATCAATAAGTGAGTAGATTTAAAACATTACATATCGGTATCAACTATAACAGCATTGAGGAAAGATGCCGGAGCAGTAAATCCCGTATGCCTCGCATAGCCTAAGTACCATACGATGGACACTATGATGGATATGTGCACAAGTGCCGATCGTACGTCGCCCGGTTAAACATGTGCAATACTGTTGGACAATATTATTTGCACTGCTGATTAATATATAACAAAAATATGTTTTTACACGGACATGTCGCGACTGGATTCGTCCACGCAAAAGCCAGGCATCTTCGTGTATGCCATAGTCTGGCAGATCATCAAGTGCTCCCTCTCTGTACGTTTCAATTATATATAGACCATTTGATAAATGCTCGGCACAGTAAGATCTTGCCAGCTTGAGTTGGTATGTACCTAGCGCTAATAGAATTATATCCTCCTCCGTCATTGAAGGGAAGTTTTCAATCTGGCTCGCTTCCATCCTCTGAAAATCTACTCTTCTGTGGTTAAGCCGTTTTCTCTCTACATACATATGCAGAAGATTCGGGGTATCTATTTTCTGCCTTATTATATGGACGAATTCGTCTGCGTGTACGCTATCCACGATGGGTTGGTGGAAGTGATTCGTGATAGCTGCGGCAATCTTAAAATCAGTGAACATATTGGGCAGTGACTTATTAAAATATTTTTGCCGCAAGAGCTTAAAATCACGTTTAAACCGGCCATTTGCCACTTCCACAACCCACCGGCATAGCGTTACCGATCGAGCTTCGTTGGATTGTAAAAGCAAATCAGTATAGTCCACAACACTAGCACAGGTCAGCGTTAATTAGAGCGGGTAACAAGTCCAGTAGGAGCGCAGGGGTCAGTAGTTAATAAAACCGAGTTATGAAAGCACAAAAGAAACTCAAACAGCAGCTAAACGTCGTCACGAGCGCAAAACGAACGAGCGACTGACGCAGGACGCGAACACGTCTGGTGTCAGTCGATCCCCTCCTCTCCCTCCCCCGCTGCTCTTGCGCACACCCCGCGCTCAGGAGCAACGGGACTCGAGTTAAAATGAGGAGTGCATGGCAAAGTCTTACGTAAAAACGTTATTAATAGAAAACATGAACGGAAATGCCGAAAATATTACCTTGGTACTCATTTTCTTACATAAATAAGTAGTAACTAATATACTCGTATATGTATGTTTATCGCCGGGGCCACGAGACTGTCTAAACAGGTTACTGTGGCCCTGGAAAGCAAAGGGAAACTGAAGGAACAGGGTTTTTATTAGTTAGTAAGACTGTCGTTTATCTTCAAACGCAATCAGATTTGAGAGTGGCGGCTATAGTAAAAATTGTTCCTCTTGGTAAGACCTTTTAAACGACACTACAATCATATCTATTGGAGCCGGGTACCATTTTGCTCATTCTCCTTTGTGACGTAATTGTGACATGGCCCCGCACGCTCTCCAGATCTTAATTTATTAGACGTTATTGATGCGCGCACATTTTCTGTGATAAACGCAAGGTTCCGAGACTTTTACGAAGTATTTGGTATGGCTTTGTATGTCTGTGTATTTATCAGTGCCTTTTTTTGTTCATATTTTTATTTGTATCATGTAGATGTCTACATGGAGGTTTCAATATGTCCCTCGTTCAAACTAACATACTGTATATATCGATTCTGAATTAATAAAACGACTCATATTTGTGTTCCGCTTATCTGCAGTAATTTATTATACTGTTACTAAAATACTCGTTATCATTTTCAGGATAGTCACCTCATGGACCCACTGACGTTAAAAGATATTTTAAAGAGATCCAATGGAACAAGTTTAAGTGAAATACTGCAACAACATAATCTATCGTTGACGGACTTGCTTCATGGAAAACATCACGCAGTGTCAATATTTAAGCCCCATGATTCCCTAGAAGATAAAAATAAACATCCACAGGAGCTCAGAAACGACATTTCTGAGATAAGACAGGACTTACAAGAAAAAGACACATATGAGCAAGCTTTTGTTAATCCAAAAGCAAATGACGTTACTGAGCCAGCAGTGGAATACCCGACAACAGTTGAAATCCAAACTGAAGGTAACATAAAAGATGAAGAAACCACAACAACCGTTAAACCTGTGGAAAAGAATCCAAAAATGTTACCTAGACGTCGTTTTCCACTTGGAGCACGGAAGAAGCTACGAATCAGACCATTGCTCAACGACACATACAAGGGTCAGCTAAGCAGAGATTTAGTGACATTGAATTCGAGAAAGTATTCACATCATAGAAGAAACATTACTAAATCTAAAGAATGGAAGGATGTAATCCCATCTATAATGCAGAATAACACACGTATCGACATAAATAACACCGCTGAGCTTGAAACAACTACAACTGCAATTTCACCAGAAGATACCACCATTACAGTTGAATTTGCTCCAAATAACATCTCATCTGAAAAAATAAATTCAGAGAATGATCACCACAGCCAACTTGATGACATTAATATGGACATCACAGAATCTCCAGTCATTTCTATAAAAGAGATCATAACCGAACCTCCGAAACCCGCAACCGAAAAACCGACAGTAGGGTCTATGGTGAGACCAACTGCAAATGCATCAGGTCTTAGACGACAAGCATTTAACAATAGACTGAAAAGGAAACGTCTTAAGCAAAAGAATGCTTCGACAGAACCGCCGCAAGACGACCTTATACAACACCTGTTAGGACTGGGCAGTTTAGTTTCCTCTTCTGAGTTCATTGCAAGAACACAAGAGCCGAAGTCCTACGAAGATGACGCCAATGATCCAACTACACTGGAGGATTTTATTACGACGGAAAGTACACACAGAACTGAAAATGTACCTGAACAGTCCATAGTAAAAGTATCGAAATCTGTGACAACGATACCCAGTACAACAGAAGAAACAGCCAAAATAGAGATTGAAGAAATCTTTAATGACACTCGAAGTAAGTAAACTGAAATATTTTAAACAAGTCTCACTACTTTCTTGTTGTGGACAGGTAATACGCATGCCCAAAGTAAAAACAAACACGAACTTGGATATAATAGTCAAACGATTGATATTTTTCTAGTGCATATTACATTCACAATTTGGTTAATCATATAACAAGTTATACTTACTGATAATCCTACTAATATTATAAATGTGAAAGTTTGTGAGAATGGATGTGTGGATGTTTGTTACTCTTTCACGCATAAACGGCTGGACCGATTTGGTTGAAATTTGGTATGTAGATAGGTTATACCCTGGATTAACATATAGGATAGTTTTTATCCCAATTTTATGATCCGTGGGATAATTTTCGAGTTGTAGCGGGTGAAGCCGCTGGCAACAGCTAGTAATTTTATATATTTGTTTCCAGCGAGTGCCAAACTATCGAGGATATTGATGGAACGAAATATGACACTAAGCGAATTAGTAGAACACAGGGAGCGTGGATCCAGCCATGTGCACCTGGCTGACATATTCCACAATGCATCCCGAGAACCTAATCCACCAGAGCCATTCTTATCTAAGTCTCTTTTAGAGCCGATCTCGAAAGAGACTTATCCATTAAGGGCTCTTCTAGATGCTAATTCGCATGATCCAAGAATAACAACCGACGAACCAAGCATGATTAACAATGTTAACATTCCCATTGTAATGGATTTCCGCAATAATGTTAACGAAAATGCAGAGAATATGGGTATTATGTCCTTATTCAATAATATCACCAAGCCAGTTAATAAAACTACATTGATGGAAAACTCCGAAGGAAGGACTTACAAGTCATCTATACTTGCTGTTAATATTACAAATGAAAATAACACAAGTGAAACAGTCAGAGAGAGTCGAGTTTTAACCGAAAGTCCAGACGATGTTGTCAGCTGGAACGAAATATTCTCATTGATGCGAAGGAATCACAATAATGATACATTATCAAATAATATAGAAGGTATAAAATATTCATTTTTTAAGATCCACTTGCAGTATATATATAACTCCCTTGTTGCGATTTAAATACGTTTTGCGTTAAATGCATACAGTGATTTGTTGTGGAAACACACATTATAGTACTTACGTAATGAAACAATATTCATACATTTTCAGGGTTAGCTATAAAACCATTTAAGACCATCAGATTGGACGAAGACGCAGATGGCGACGGTTTAATAGTACTGGAAGATCTGCAACACCTTAAAGAATTTGAAAACAACATAGCTTCAGGTTCTGAAGAGAAAATCGAAGTGAATACATACGAAAACAGAGACTCAACAACTGCATCAGGTATTCTCGATAAGATACCTAGTCAAACTAAATCTGTAACAGTTGCTACAGCCAGCATCGCTGGTTTAGCAATGATACTATTCCTACTTACTTATGCAGCGTTTAAATGGAAACAGCAAAGGTCTGTCATTAGAAAAAAACGTAGTTTTGGTGACGAACGGATTCCAACACCGGTTTTTGAAAACAGAAAAGGTCACAAGAATAACAGTAGTACTCGCAGTATTAGTCCCATGTTGCAAACATCAAATATTTACACATTGAACACTTTAGACTCACAAAATGGTAAAGATTCACCAGATTACATGTGGGACAGTCTAAGGAAACCATTCCAGTAGGTATTACTTAAGTTATTGGCCAATTTTGTTGATGAATTGGTTAAATTAGTTTATTTACAATGTAAAATATTTAATTAAATGGGTGTTTTCTGCAATAAGTACTATGTATGGAATTTATTAGAATCGAAAATTGTGGGGAGGGCTTGATATATAAATTTAAACTAGTGACCTGATATTGATTAAGATTTCTATAAAATAGATCAATATTAATTAAACAAAAATAAATACACAATGCTGTCTCTGTGCCTTATCTAAAACATTATGTAAACTTAGGTATATTTTAAGGCGTAATTTAATTCCTTGCCTTTTACAGTTCTTAAAAATATGTAAGTCTAAACTCAAATTATTCCTTGCTTCATACTTCAAACAGAAATATGTCTATATCTAATAGGTTAAATTTAATCTTAATTTATTTGTTTTATTTCAGTATTATGCTATAAGTGCAATGTGACATATCAAAGACATTTTTGAGTGTTTCTTATTTTTATAGCATTTAGTTAAAAATAAATTATAAGGTTAATTGTTTAACAATTTTTATTTATCTTACCTGTAGTTGTCAAAAGTAAATACGTCTTGAAGTTTCTTTAGCACTGGTAGATCCAAAGAGTGGATTTTGTTGTAAAAGTATGAATACTGCCGCGCAATACTTCTGTATAGTTTCACAGCTGAATCAAAGACTGGTGATGGCTGAAAATAATTTTGTACAAAATGTTATTTTTTTCAATAATCGACCCTCGTATCATCCAGTCTTCTCTTTCAACTCAGTCCAGTCTTTGAACTCAAACTATTAGAAATTAGCAAGACCTAGATCAAGATATACATAGCTACCCGTCGGGGATGCGGGTTGTTCGAAAGAGATACCGCGGCCTCGGCACAAAGGGCTAAGAAGGGACATGGGTGGTTTTTAGTCAGTAGAACTCTGAGACTCTCTCTACTCTACCGCCCAGAGCGGGAGGAGTCATTTGATCATTCACATCCCCAACAAAAAAAAAAGATGTACAATTGTACATAGCTACCAATTTGATAAAATTCTTAATTTGTGTGACATGCACTTCATTTCATACAATGCATTAAATCCCATGAACTGCCATTTCCACTGCATACATTAATTTGCACATAAACAATGGCAAAGACAACTGATAATGAGAATAGATGTCAATGAAAGTCAGATTATTAATGATGTATTAATTACCTTGAGTTCTGCTAGCTCCTCCACAGAGAAATATAGAACAGTAGAATATTTCTCAGGTAATATGTCAATGTACGGCTTCCAAAATGATTCTGAAAAGGTTTAATTTAACAAAATTAGAGTGGGACAACAGACAAGCTATGAATAAAGGTTATATTTGTTGAAAATAATATATTTGCACCAATACATGGGAACTTAGCAAACACTGATCTATTTTGTTATCACACTGACTACGCACACTCACTATGACTTACTTGCCATTTTAACTAAATTTTGTATGATTTCAGGGACTGGATTATTAAATTTTCTTCCAGACCTCAGACTTTATCTAAAACCCATATTCAACTAAAACAGAGAGGAGTGGAGGGGAGAAGAAATCTGTGGGAATCAACCAATCATATTGATTGAAATCTGAATTGAGTTTCTTGTCTCACCTACAATAAATTGATCTAATCTTGCATGTCACCATAACACTCCACTTGTCTCTGCTATGGTAGAAACTAAACAATTGAGGAGTTCTATCTTTAACCATGGTAACTTACCAGGATTCTGTTTTTCAAGCAGCAGGAACATTGCCAGTGTTATATTTGGCATGCTTTGCAACAGTGGATCAATGGTTATGAAGCTCCTTAGCTCTGATTCTTTCGCATTCTTTTCAGTTAACATCACTTTTGTTGGTACAGTAAGAACAAGAGATCCTTCCTTAAATTCTTTTGTTGCTTTTAGGCCCATCTCATACCCTTCAAACTCGGAGATTTCAATACCTGTAAAATAATGGAGAAACTTATATACTTCAAATATTTCATTTCAGTAAGTACAAACAATGGTTTGGCAAAATATTAAGCAGAAACTTAAATTGTTTATATGCAAATGATTGTTTAAAGACACTGATCTTCATCATCATGGGGTTTAGGTTTCCGCACTTAGTCCTTGAAGTGGACCATTGTGCGTGAGCCATGGTGGCCAATTACTCCCAAGACACTGGTCTTATTAGTGATGTTTTTCAGAAAGGACAGGTGTGTAGTACTTGTAACCGGTGTGCATGTATGACTAGATGCATGAATGTGGATGAGGTTAAAGGAGTATGTAAGGATCGTAGCAGGTAGCGTTTTGTGGTTTCTGCCTACCCCCATGGGAAAAGGGCGTTTTTTGTTGACATACATTTTTTTTTGGTTGTACTTTGGTTGTAACTTACCTTTTATATAATTTTTTCTTAAATAAATTTATTCTTATTATTTCTTATTTCACTCAAGTAATTTCTAAACGAAGTTCAAATGGTTGTTATGACTTACCATCAAGCTGAACTTCATTTTCATTTAGCCACTTAATATAATTGTCAATATTCGACTGCCTCAGGTTCTGACCATTTTTATGCAGAAGACCCTCAAGATTCAATATTTCTTTGATCACAGCGTCTATTTCTTTATGATGCTCCCAGCCTTTTGTCACAAAGTTAGAAGCCTGGAATATACCAGTCAGTCTCAACACCTTATCCACCAAAATAGTAAGTTCTTTTTTTTTTTGCTGAATGAACTTGTTGTTTTCCTTCCCTGCGTTCTTCTTGGAATTTTGTTTTGATTGCGACTTGCGGCCCATTTCGTATATTAAACTTACACTTCGAAAGTAAAACCAACTAAAAATATATAAAGTAACTTAATCTAAAACGTGGGAATATTTAACGCTAAAAATAGGTCTCCAAAATTATTTTGAAATGTTTTCCTTTCAAAAGTGAAAGATGAAGAAGTGACATAAAGGCAGATACATACCATTTTACCAACGCCCCGGTTGGCTGTAAGCATTACTCTTTGGCTGTAAGCACCCACGTCAACACAATATTGTAGGAATACTTTGCCATTTAACATAACTTTTAAATATCTAATTTTTCTACAAGGAAAACCGGTAGCAGTTAGCAACTTTCCAATTTGATGTATTGGATTTAAAAGATAAACGCTCTTTTTTTTATTTTGATGTGGACATTCAGTGTATACTTGGCCTTATAACGCTGTGTTCCATGTTACACACAAGCCGCATTTGTCACTGTTTATACATTTTATGCTAGGCCATTTTTAATTTATATTTCAGGTTTTTATTTTATAGTTTAGTAAAAATATGCATGGAAGGATTAATTTAACCATTACATATGTTTACATAGTTATTTTGAAACTTTTTATTAACCAAAAACTTGATTGTAAATCTTTGCCATAGACAAAACGGACATGGAACGCCACTTTTGGCGGGAGTTTGAAAAACTTGAATGTTGTGATAATAGGGTCGAAACCAACATAACCAAGAAGCAATCATGTCTTGTGATAAAACTGAATATAAATCATCCCTATTATTTAATCGAGTGGACTAACACTATTACCAAACCGAGGATTCGTCATTGGACGTAGCGAATACTTTGCGGGGACCTGAGAACCTGTGCTAATCAAATCAAATCAAAAATCAAATCAAAATATTTTTATTTCACATAGGCCTACATGGGCACTTATAAAACGTCGGTAAAAAGGGGCACGGTTCGGTGCATTGGTCGATTCCTAAGTAGAAGAACCAAAACTGTCAACATAGGTCCGGCTGTTCTGTGTAGGTACTGTAATCTCAAAGTTACATTTTTACCTGCTCCCTGAATAACGTCAGTACAACGATGAGAATGGACAATGAGGACCAAGATCTACCACCTGCCATTCTAGCATTTGAAAACGTTAGGTGGTGGATGTCTTCAAGCTACTCGGGTTGTTCCTGTTTCTCCCTCTTCGGACTCTGTAAGCTTTAGACTTGGTTTCCCTCTCATAATAAAACTTATAATGTAGATATTTTGTTGGTATGAGGTAGATATGAAAGGAGGTGGAGGTCCCATGAGATGACGAGAAACAGAGAGTAGGGAAGAAGACGAAGATGCTGAGCCAACCCCAAATAAATTGAAAAGAATGGAATGATGATGATGATGATGAGGTAAGTAGTTATGAAAGAATTGGGTACCTATTAATACATAGATGTAATATTTAGGTACTGATTTGATTGTTGAGAAAAATAATTAATAATTAATAATCATCAACGAAATATTGGTAGAGCTTTATAGGTTTTTAATAGACCTTAATACATAATAAATTAAACAAGTAACTTGTTAATCAATGACAAATAAAAAGAGTTCATCTAAAAAAATACTTTTATCATTTTTTTTTGTGGCAGAGCAGAGCGGTAGAGAGTGTCAGACTTCTATTGACTAAAATCACCCATATATGTTCCTTCTTAGCCCTTTGTGCCAACGCGTTGACGCCGCGGTATCTCTTTCGAACAACCCGCAGCCCCGACGGAAACATCATAGCCTTAAGATAAAAAAATAAAAATATAATAACAATTTATTGAACACGCCACGGTCGATTAGGCATTGATAACTAAACTTTGTCTGGCAATGACAGTGGTGCAGCGAGCACTTGGCAGCGGACCGGTCAGTTCCCAGAAAAGTTATTTGAAACCGCCCCACTTTTGGGGCCAGAGAAAGAATTCTTCTGATTTTAATCGCGTTGCAGAATGTGGCATAGTTGCATTAAAATATTAAATTCATATTCATAGCTGTACCTACTGCATGACACATGAAAGTGTTCCTAAATAATTCTGTAGAACAGTTTAGGTGTGAATATTGTATCTCCACATTGTTCACACATCATTTACCGACCTATCTTATAATACGTAGTGGACTCTACCTACTTATAGGTAAACAAAATGATTTCATTTGCGACGATGTCGATCTTTGATCTTCTTTTTTTTATAAGTAGGTAGTTGTGTGGTTATTGGTTTGACCTTTTCACGAACTACAAGAACACAAGTAGGTACTTCTAGTCCTGCATAAGAAAACGTACCTGATACTTACGTAGCATATTGAATTAGTAGATATAGCACCTATCAGTAAATTTATTGATTTACCTCTGTTGATTTTTGCGTAGGTACCTACTGGTCAGAGACATCGACTTACATATAATATGTGGGTATGTGCTCATGGGGTTTGTTGCGCCACTTCTTTGTCCCAACAAAAAAAACTGGCGGGCTTTCCCCCCCAAAAAAGCCGTCTAATTTCTAATGTAATTTTGTCGTCCAAAAAGTGTTGATTGAGAAGAAGATAAAGAAGTTTTGATTGAGTTTCCTCATATAGCAAAATGAATAAAACAATCGTTGGCTGTTTATGCTGCTGGCACAGCTATTTTGAAGTGTCTTCCTTCCCAAAAACCCAAAAAGACCACCTCCTGCTGCTCCTGCCCTCTGTGCCCAAAGAGGTGTCTCGAGTTGCAACTTACGACGACAGCGACCGACGCCTTAGAAGTGGCGAAGTTACACAGTTCTGTATAGAATACAGAGCCATGATAGGTACCTAGTCATAAGCTATAACTACCGTTGGACCTACAGGAATTCTGAAATGAGTAGATGCATGTTTAAAGCTAAGATCACCAATATTTATGAGATGCGAGGAAATCAGTTGAATCTACAATCCCACGCAAACAGACATGATGTATTGCCTCCCAACCTGCCACTAGAGCTTCCACTGAGCTGCTATTTATAGGAAGGACTTCACATCGACATTAAATAATTAGGTATTGTGATCCTAGAGCTACAACTTTTAATTCGTATGAAGTAGGTACTGAGATGGGACGGTCCTTACTCCTGACCTTACATAATCTACCTTAATATTTCTGTAGGTTCAATCTTTCTCCGTCACGACAAAAATGCCTGGAGAAGCTACTGGTCCATAAAAGCGCTTATAAAGGGTGACCTTTCTATGTCACTTAAGCGTAAGGTCATCGACATGTGCATCCTGCCCAGGCGTCTTTGACGGATCCTCAGAAGGCCAAACTCAAAGTATGAAAAGGGCGATGGAGCGTGGCATTATAAACATTAAAATCAAAGATCGAAAACGCAACACCACAATACGCTAAGATACAGGCATGGCCGATATTGGCAATATGCGGGTCACATTTTCAGCGTAGGATGGGTCAGATAGACCAGAATCGTCGTGCAGAGGGTACCTGAATAGGGTCGTCGCCAACGAGGCAGACCTAAGAAAAGCTGGTGTGATGATTTTGATTTGGGCTCGTTCCTAACTGATTGGCCAAAAAAGACAAAACCTCCAGAGAGTTGTGGAAGTATTTTCCAGGAGCATACTCATAATTATAAAATAAGGTTCAATCTATAAACCAATGCTTCGTCTTGGCCTTGCTCATTCTTCACCCACCAATTGTGCCCCTATCGACTTCTACGACGACTATCATCTTCTCTACAATTCTAGACCAATATTACTTATAGGTACTCGTTAAATTATAAGCTCTAGTCAATTCCAAGTAGGTAAGTAATAAATCAAATACCTATATATTTTCTTATCTTTGTAGTGTGGTACCACCCACGAGGAGGAGAGTTGCCCTATTCCTAACAGGCGGGTAGATAGAAGTTAGAATTTATTGTTATAATCATTAAATAATAACTATTAATAAGTTTTGACATCATCTGTTCAAACCTAATCATATCTATAACTATCAAATGTTAAATTATGCCCATGTACTGTGCTATATTTATAATATATATGTATATATCAGTGTGTGCGATGGTAGAGGTACCTACATGTGCTTATCTTGTAAAAGATACTCGTAATGAATCATTTTATACCTATTAACTCGCATAATAATTAGATACCTATAATTATCTCCTTATAGGTACATAAATAAAGCTCAAATGGTTTGAATGGTATAATTATCGCGAATATGTCTTTATCTTAATTACGATAAGAATATTGTTAGTGTCTGAGAAAAATACAGGATAATATGTTTATAGATGGTGAAGTTGAAAGCATAAATAAGATTAATTGTAGGTATCAAGCGGGCTTTGCTTGTAATTGTAAGATTTATAGCCTTCCGTCAAATTTAAAAATTCACCTAAGTTTGCCTTGCATTCGGACTATGTTGGGGTCGGCTTCCAGTCTAAAGAGTCTTTACATGGAGCCATGGTCTATCTGACCTCTACAACTCAGCTAAAACTGGGTATTACGATACCCCTTGCAAAGCTTGGTTGATAGACTTTCGGGTCACAGACTACCTGTAACGAATAGCAAAGATCTTATACAAACCACGGGATAAACGGCTTAACGTGCTTTCCAAGGCATGAAGGAAGATCCAGGCAGGCGTGGATAAACTTAGAGGATGAACCAGTACGGTTGTTATTAATTGCCTACGACACTGCTAACGTATGTAGTAGGTATGTATTTAAGAAAATAAAATTATAAATTCGAACAGAGAGCTCAAAAACAATAAGTACAATGAAAGATAGAAGTCGCCGCCCTAACAATAAAAGGATATAAAGAATTATCGAAGAAAAAGGAGAGTTCGATTAAAAACATGAACGATTTCCCCTTGATAGTCACTTGCCTATTAAATATTTTAATAAGCTTGTTTTCTGCATACCTAATATTTTTCCAATTCATTTATTTCAGTACTTAACAATTTTTACATCGTATCGAAATATAAAATTACAATATAAAATCATTATTATAACAGCACCAAAAAAAATATAATTAAAAAGTTAAAACATGTTATAATATTTTCATTACTCACACTCTGAAAGTAGGTCTGAAGTTGCGTGAGGTGCTGAAAGTAATACTTTTCAGCCCTAGGAAGAATCGCTTTCAACTGACAGCTGTCACATAGTGTTATTGGGAGCAAGTCTATTGCCATCAACCGATGTACTTTGTGTTCGTGGCGAGAACATAAATAAAATTATAATAGTTTTTAATCACTTTATTTCTATATTTCGATATGATCTTTATTTTAAACAATGCACGTTTTTATAACAGTTTTTCCGTTGCACCCTCGTTTCTCTCTTCCAATCGCAACCACTTGTTGCCAGTTCCAAAAAACCTCACATTCCAAATGTAGCCAGCGCAATAAAAACTAAAACCTTGAATGTGTTCGGATACGAACACTTAGGAGGAAGCCTATTGCCATCAACCGATGTAATTCGGTGGAAGCCATCAGCTGATGTAATTAGGAGCAAGCCTATTGCCATCAACTGACTTAATTAGAAGCAAGCCCAATGCAATTAACCGATGTAATTAGGAACAAGCCCGTTGCCATTAACCGATGTAATTGGGGGTAAGCCTATTCCCATCAACTTAAACTTTCCTTGCATTCATAATGAAAAGCACAGTGTTTACCTCGGGTTTAAAGATTTATTTAGTCCCTCGAACTATTAGCGCCCTCGCTACGTTCAGGCGCCAAACCCCGTCTCGGGCCTAAATAAGTTACTTTCATCTCTAACGTAACAATGTACTATTAAATAGCAAAATAAAAAAATATATAAACTAACTAAAGATTCCACTATTACTAATGTTCAAGTACATTGTATCCAAAATTTTACCCAAAATTATAAGTAAAGTAAATTCATTTTAAGAGGAAATATTTTTATAACAGTAACCTTTAATAAATTAATGAATAAGTAAAATCGCACCTTCGAACCCATCCTTATAAATCCAGCTATTTTTCATATTCCTTCTCTGTCCATGCTGTAAGGTTGTGGAACTCACTTCCGCCTAGCATTCGAGATTTAAAGACTATCATTGTTTAAAACACGAATAGTGCAACGCCAAAAAAAAAAATAGAGTCAAAGAACACTACCTTCCCTCTCCAGTATGATTTATTATATTATACATATATATTTTATGCATGTTATGATTATGTATATATCTATATTTATTATTTTAGGTTAAGTTAGTTAAGGCACATATACACATCATTCTTTTCCTTTTCTCACACACTATTGTCTACATTTCTTCTTTATTTCTCCTTTAGTCAGGTCTGCTGGCAGAAATTTCTTGAGAAATAAGGAGTACCTTTGTACTCGTATATTATTTTCCTGTGCTGTCTACTGTGTGTACATAAATAGTAAAATAAATAAATAAAATATTTACAATATCCCAAATATATACATTAGATGAAGATTCCACCATGGCAAATGTCAAAAGTAGATAATTATATTGTTATTCGGACCTTTTTAATGAATAAATATTTTTAAAACTTATTAAAAATTAAATTGAAAGATTGAAAAAATTCAGGCGCGTGCATGATAGATCAATAAACAGCTATGGTTCTAAAATTTTTTATCGCGGATTTTCAATAAGTTATCCATTAGTTAATTAACATTTTTTTGTAGCACGAACATTACAAGTGCGATAATTGTTAAACTGAGATTTTTTTTCCTGTCGTGGAGCTATTTTCCGAAGGTTTTAGAATAGAGAAGAATAGATTCCCGATGAAAAAATTTAAAAATTGGTAATTTTCGTTTTTTAATTAACATTTTACTAAGGTGAAAGCTTTTTTTAGGAAAATGAAAATTTTTCAAATTTGAAAAAAGAAATCAAAAAGTGGAGTATATTTTTGATTTCTTTTTTCAAATTTGAAAAATTTTGATTAATTATCGAGATATTAATAATGTCAAAATATAATTACTGCTAATACCTGAGTAATACCCATACAAATGTCAGAAATTAAAAATAGTAAGTATATATGTATATAGTATATATATTTAAAATCTATTTGTATGTGTCACAGAAAAACTCCTCAAGGGTGTAGTAGCACTTTACTACCTATCAAAAATGTTTTTGACTGCTGCTGAAATCGATTTAAGTTACATAATTATTGACTGAACTGAACTGATTGATAACTACTATTTGTAAGTGTACGCCTAGTAGCTTCCAGCTTTCTTCTTTCCTCTAAGGTTTCAAAATTCTGCAGCTTTTTTATGAGATCAGTGAGAAGAACTAAAATGTAGAGACAAAGGGACCGTAGTAATCGGAAGTTCTATAAAATACTCCTTACACGAAACCCACTGAGGGATTCTCATCATGGTTCTTATGGCTCTCTTTTGTATGATGAAAGCTGTACCTTTACCTAGAATGATGTTGTACCTAAGTTTTGACTCGACAAGCGAGTAATGTACTACTTTTAATTGTTTAATAGCGATCACGTCTCGAAGACTTCTTACGGCATAGCAAGCTGAGCTAATTGAGCTTTCTATAGCAGCTCAATCAATTCTATTTTCCAGTTTAGACTTTCGTCAATATGAATCTAAATTTTACGTTGTCTACCAATACACTTAAACCCCATATAATTAGGTACATGACATCGACATCAGATAATGCAGTTCCCGCAGGTCTAACACATAACAATGAAATTATTATTTATGACCTACAAATATTTCTCGGAACGCATTGTTTATCATGTTAAGTTATTCTAATCTATTCCTTTACGGAGTTATTAAACATCAGCTGTCAACATAAGGAGCTAAAATAGATACTGCTGTTGGATATCTTAGTGATGACCATAAATTATTTGAAACTTGTAATTGCAATAATATCTACATAGTCAACATAATTACGCACAAATGCATCAGTTACGTGGAGTAGTGGTACCTACATGTGTGTGAACTGTAAAGCATTTATTTATTATATCAGAAAGTGTTAGCTCATGGATGTTAGGAAAAGACATCTACGCAAAGCATCAGGGACGATAACTTCAAGAATGATGAGGTAATGAAGTTACTTGAAACAATGTGGATGCTAAAGCCATATGCACCTATATAGGTTTACCTTTTGGAGACATCGTGAATTTATTACACGAGCCAGATGGACTGATAACCTGGTCAGAGTTGCAGGCAAACATAGGATGCAGGAGACCCGAGATCGGGTAAAGTTACGTGTAATGAAGAAGACCTACATCCAGCATTAGGTGAATAAGAGACAACTTTTTTGCGGGTGAATTACAGTAAGATAAAATAACATTTTGGAGTGTGTTTCTAGATACCGCCGATGGCACGGTGTTGAAATGCATGCATCATTTCAACACTCTTTGAAACTTTTCTCTCAGGTCTTTTCACTAGACGAAATCATTAAGACAGCTTAAAACAAAATGGATTATTGACAAAAAACCCAAAGACTCATGAAGCAGAAATACGTTGTTTAACTTATAGCACATTGGCTTACATTAGTCACGCTCACCATGCTTACATCCTTGTCTTAACGAACAAAAAAATTAAGAACACGACAAAAGTTAGATCATCTCAACGTTTATTATTTAAATCTGTTAGGTTCCAGATGAACCTATTATTCAGATTTAAGTCCGACGACATCTTATTTAATGGTACCTAGTGTTAGTCACCAATTCATCATCGCCAAAGACTTGGTACAAATTTTCATGTCTAAAGGATCGTGTCACTTTGAAAAATTTGTTTAAGTCGGCAGCTAATCGTACACGGATCTGACTTAGTAACCAAAGGTGGTTGAAAGATTACCAAGAAATGGAAGACGAACTCATCTAAGGTCACGCAGGTTTTCCATGTTTATGAAAAGTACCTAAGTGGATTATTTGAGTTTGGTAGGAAAGGTAGATATTTACAGAGGTCATGGCAGTCATGGCAAAGAAAGTGGTAAATGACCAGAGGTACTTTCCTGTCTAGAAACATCTTATGATACTCACAATAGGAAGTAGAACTTTTGCCAACTTCATTTTAGCGGAATTTCAACCAGTTTAAAAATAGTTGACATTTGAAGGTAAAGTATCGTTCAAGCCTTATTTATAATTACATCGTCTTCTAAATGCCGACCAACTCCAAATTCTGATCAAATGTCGAACGACCGCGCCTCTAGACACAGCCGTTAACAAATCTGGAACATCCAGTTTAAACAAAACAAGTGTTCTCCAGTTTTGAATACTTCAAAATCTTTTATCACTCACTATGTACTACTTACTTCAAATTCTAACCAAAGAACCTGTGACACTATTTATGAGCTTTGATTTTCCTAATTTTTTAAATTAAACGCTTAGTTACCTACGCTTCTCTAATTCTTTATTTTGTAATTTGAGGATGGGTAATCATCAAATGACTCTTCCTAACTTAAACCCATCATCCGTGTTGCTCCTAATGCCGTTTGCGTTCCGCGGTGTCACTTTCGAACCAATTACCCTACCCTATCTAATTCTGTACCTACCTACCCACTAATTTAAAAAAGGTGCCCAAGACAACAATAAACTCTTCGTTTAACACAAAATTATATACCAAAGGTTACTAATTCATAATTTGCATTCAACAAGGAATTAGCATAGGTTGACGCGTACAATAATTGTAGAGTTTCTAGTTGAATTCCTGAGCGACACACCTTTCATTACGGAGTCAACACTAGCCCTAGGTTCTGTTCGAAAGTTTCTCGCTAAATGTGTATAATACAGTCGAAACATTTATGTTGATTGAGAATTCTAATAAAGGCTATGAGCTCAGCGATCGTGGAATACATTAGCGGAGCGTGAACTTTATGCAAAGCTGTGCGTACCGTTTAACGCAGTAACGGCTTTAACTATTTAATTTATAATAGCTATCCTGATTTTCAATTAAGCTTAATACACGCCTTATCATGCACTTATTATCTAAGCAAATTGAAATTTGTTGACTGATTTGCCTAGTAATCGCTTGGGGCGCTCTGAATTAGTCTTTAGGGTTCTAGCATATATTTAGACATGATGTCAGCCGGTGAGCATGTTAAATATTGAACAACTTGCGGTAGTACGGGTTTTTCTGGATTAGTAAACAAGAAGTTATTTTATATTAGGAACTAGCTGCTGCCAGCAGCTTCACCCGATGCTACTCGATAAAATCGGGATAAAAACTATCATATGTGTTAATCAAGGTTATAAATCCGTGTACCAAATTTTATACAAATCCGTTTAGTAGTTTTTACGTGAAAAAGTAACAAACATACACATTCACAAACTTTCTCCTTTATAATATTAGTGTGATTATAGGAAAGGAAACTACCGTTGAATATTAAGAAATACGAAAACTACCCTCAGAAGTACCTAAAGGTAGAGTTAAACTTGATTTAGCCTTTCTCGTGGAAATTGAACAACCCGGATATCGAGATCTGAAAACGTTTTCCTTGAAACTCAAGAATCTAGTCATGATTCTTTATCCACAACACTTTAAGTAGGTACCTACCTACTACCGAAGTCCGTAACCCCATTTAATAGACTTCCAAATTCCAATAAGCAGAGGAATATTTACGTGACTTATAAGCATTTTTCTTGGTTTACCGACTAGTTGCAAACGAGAATTCCGTTGATGTAGTACGCAGATTAATTAAATTAATTAATTAGAAGCATAACGCTTCTAATTAATTTTCTTTTCTTCGAGTCGAAAAATTAAACGCATTCGTTTAATTTTTCGACTCGGAAGCCCAAACAGTTAATTAGCGTGCCTTGGCATTTTACGAAGATGTCCCTAACATCATGTTTATTCGTTAATAAATAATGTAATGTGGAACTTCTAAAAATGTAATGACGCGTCTCAACAGCGCGCATAAAATGACAAACATCATTTGTTTATACAACTCGTCATATGCATATGCGTATTAGCAAGGAAGCTATATGTCATAATTTAATCGATCACTGATTCATTAAGGATTTTTTAATTATATCTATACTGTCGGATTGCATTTAATTCATTATTAAATCCGCCTTCTGTTCACTCCTATTATGTCCAAGTTAGAGTAAGTTCGCTTATAAGGGTGCGGGACTATAACTCATGTGGCAAGTTGCACGATGCGTCCACTGCATAGCAATGAATGAATGAGATTGTGTTTTCTATTGTGAAATTTTATATTGCGTTTCAGCGGTTTCATATTTTTAGCTGACCTCAATATGCCAAGGTCGTGTCAATGGTAAATATAATTTTATGTTAGGGAAACAACAGTGTACCATACTTTACACCCAATCATAATAATGCAAAACGTAATTTGTATCTATTTTCCTTTTGAGGAAAGCGAATGTTGTTTTATCAATTTTACTTCAGCGCGTCAATGAGAACTCACCCAATTCTGTGGAACGAAGTTACGCACTGAATGCACGTATTTAATATAACTCACTTTCCATGTCATCTCCATTCGGTAATAGTTGTGATGTCACGAGTGACGAACATACTCATTACATCTGACGTGCTAACTGCGGTTAGCGGAAAAGTGATGTACGACACTTTAGAACTTGTCGATATCGAGTTTCTCGTATGTTCTATGCGCAGGAGTCATACACGTAGATGTGATGTGACTCAAATCTGCAGTCTAGGTAATTGGTGTTAATAATCACTTGCTTCAATCTGGTCTAGTCTTCTTAACGATATGTTCTCAGGTTTCAGGTGAGCCGATTTATAAGTTCTCTGAATTAATATCTGTGGGTTTTACGATCATGCTAGATATTGTCAAGCCCGTTTATAGTTTTATCTTCTCTTAAGTATAATTGAGAAAACGGAACTTTTCAGGCTAAAGCTTTTATTTTATTAGGTAAAAGCTTTACGCTTTCCTAATACTTCTGTACAGCATCTATTGCTATTTCAAAATACCCAATAATATAGGTTTTCGAAAAGCTTGCTTCACGTAGATATTGACGAAATCCCATGAATGAAGGACAATTCACGCTCATGACCTGCTTTTACATCTAGGAGGGCCAAAAGTGACAACAATTTGGAGATAACATCTAATGTTCATAGTAAATCTGTGCGCAAATCTTGTGGACAATCAAATGTTCACGTATTATTATATAAGTACTCGTATATTGGGTTACCAAACCATAAACATAAGTACAAGAGTAGGTAACATCAACACAATAGTGTTACACTGCCATGTTGCATCGCTAAACGACGCACAATTATTTCTGCACAGTTCTGCGCATCTACCTGAAAAGAACTTAAAGAATTGTGATGACACAACAACAGCGGTGGAACGTTGTGCAGTCGATAGTAAAATGTGTAAAACACAACTTCGTATTTAAGAAAATTGTAGCCGCATTTAAGAGAGTCGCAGTTCCACCTTCATACATGAAATTTATTTGCACAAAAATGTCTCACTTTTTATCACATTCATTTGAGCTATTGCGTTTTTAAGCAGACAAAGACCGAAGACGAACTTCGTCTGATCTTATCATGTTCTGTCACGGAAATCATTATATCGACGACAGATTTACAAAGCTTTGAGGAGTCATAAAACTATCGATAAATTATAGACCAACGTCCAATCACTATACAAACGAATCATCGAATCAATTGCGAAGGCTTACATCATCGAAGGATTGAGTCACGGTCACGACCTGTTCCGACCAGGTCCTTTTGTCCGTGGGTTGGGTCCTTAGTCATCACGTGATTGCTTCCAACTCACTACTGACCGCGTTGTTGTAAACAATCATGTTATAATCATATGCTCTGACGTCTGCGTTCGTATTATAAGCGGTTGTAAAGTTGAACTGCATTAATGTTATGTCGGTACACTGCCTCCGCAATTCTGGATAATGCGTCGTTCACGAAGTCGAGTAGTGTTGGACTGATTTCGACCTTTCAACTGTGTGGAAGAGATCGAGAGAGCATTTGGATGGAATAAGGAAAATATTAAATTAAAATAAAAGAGGGTCAGTGGGGTAATATGACGCCTGAAAGCAGTACCTATTGCTTTAATCTTATTTCAAAGTGGGAATGAGACGTCCTCTAAAGGTTTGCCGCTTTTCCACATTGGTTGGTCGCCAGGGACAAAATATAGGTATGCGAAGAAACTATTGCCGTCGCGCTGCATCAAGGCTGCCCCCGTAGAGTGCGATAGAGACAGCTGAAGCTCAGACCAATAATTTTATCACAAAAATTTGACGAGATCAACGTTTCGTACTCCCCTTTTTTCTCCTCGAAAACTGAACTGATTCAATTATTTTTAATAAGAAAGTTTAAAGTAATTTAACACAAAATTGTATAGTAATCTAGACATACTCTGTGTACCCATGTCTAGATTACTATAAAATTTTGTGTTAAAACCTTTTCGAATGTGTCTGGTAGTAGTCTAATCGCGTTCGTAAAAGTGAGGCACCTTTGTGTAATTTTTGGATGGCCATATCTTATTTCTTTAACTAATTGGCAGCTGAAAAAAGAAAATGTCTACAGTAAACCTTGATTTTATGAAAAAAAATGCTCTGGAGAAATAATTCAGGAAGAAAATAGGAATACATTTGTATGGAGAATCCCACTACCTGTTCCATCTTAGTCAAGTGCCAGTTCCAGTACAGTTAGGCCACACCTAAATGAATTCTTAGATATTTTTGCACTCATAGAATATAGACTATAATGGTAATATAATCCAACAGTACCTACGGTTTATTTGGGTATTAATGAAGGTACGTAACTTAGTTTTATTGAAAACAGTCTTAGTTTACTAACAAAGACTCCCAGAATCCCTTCCTTTCCTTTTGGCTTCGCCGTAGTCGGGTAAAAACAGTTAATTTACATAGCTTCTTTATCAGTACCTACTTAGTTCCATTTACATGATTTTATGTAATATTGTGCAACGACGATTACAAATACCTAAGTCACATGAGACTCATCAGGATATTATATTAATCATACCTTCGTCAAAGTCCTCTTTTCATCATCATCTCCCTAGCCAACCATGTTGGGGTTGGCTTCCAGTCTAACCGGATGCACCTAAATACCAGTATTTTACATGGAGCGACTGTCTACCTGACCTCCACAATCCAGTTAGTACACTAACATGATACTTGATGCTATCCCTTGGTAAGACAGTCTTCCTTGTCAGGCTTCCGGGGCACTGACTACCTGCTACGAATTTAAAAGACCTATAAATGACAGTCGGTACCAACGGCTTGACGTACTTTCCAAGGCATGGAGCTAACTCGGTATGTAATGGGCGGTATTATCCACAGGCCAAGCTAGGCAAGCCCGGCTTTACCTGAAGATTGATCCGAGCGGCTGTTGTTAAAGTCTCTTAACAACAAACCATATGTCGATAATTCCATCAAAGGCCGATACCTCCACCAGTTCTTTCCATCCGTTCGTGAGCGGCTGGCCAGGACATGGCTGGAGGTGGTTCACTGTGTTGCCCAATTTCTCACAGGTCATGGTAACTTTAAAAGTAAATTATTTTCCTTCAAGCTTGTTGCCTCGCCTTTTTGTCAGTGTTCTACATCTGACTGCGAATTTGAACAATCTGCTCATCACGTTTTATGGGAGTGTAGTCTATGGCAGAATGAACGTAATGATATGTTATATAGTGTACAGGTCACATCCAGAGTTATTTATTAAACGGACCTTGTAGAAACTAGTACAAATTTCCATGCGATCATGCATTTTTGTCAAACCTATTATTGGGATCAAATATAACAGCTCACAACTTCGGACCCAGTTATATTAATGACAATAATATCCGTGGTGCTAGACAACTGGGCTTATCCCAGTTGTATAAGTCCCTGTGTGTCATATTGACCTTGTTCTGTTCTCTCTCCTGTGTATATGGAGGGAAGAGGAAATTATGTTTTTCCTACTCCTCCGCTATTCTTTCCTGATTAATTTCGTTGCGGGATCCAAGACAGTTAAATCGTTTCTGTGGGACTTCGTCGAGCTTCATTGTCTCGGCGCTTTTCTTGTGGTCGCCACTGTTGATTGTGGCTTTCAGGAGTTACAGTGGTTTGGGAATAGTGTGGCGGGCTTGTCCCCAAAAAAAAAACCATATGTCAGCTTAAATTAACTCCTAATTAAGTTATATTATGTATTCAAGAGCGTTCAAGTAATGTGATAGCACACAACTTAAACGAGCTTTGTATTTATTTTATTGAATTGAAGGCTCTTATACTGCATGCTTAGCATTGAAGACGGCACGAAGTGTTAGACGTAATTTTTTACAAGTTTAGAGATCCGTTTTATTATTTTTCATCTCTTCTTTAGAAAGGAATTGTCCAGGTACAATACATAATAATCAAATCATACTAATGAAATGCGAAAAGAGCTTTGTCTAACTCCTTGCATCCTTTCATAGGTTTGTCCTTTGGATACTTGGCACACTGATAGACGATGCCCTACGTTGGGTCCGTAGTCCTAACTAAGGACACATTATATCTCGGTAATATGTTCCCGAGAGATAGCATTAAACTTTTACGAGGAATTAAATTATGGGAGGGCGGGCATTTTGTTGACCAACTTGAAATATTTTGTTCAAGAGCTATAAAGTTTTTAGGTGCGTTACAAACATACCACGATAGAACATGTCTCACGAATTTAGTGTTCAAGTCTCCCGAACATTATATTTCAACAAATTCCGTGACAAATCCGTTCTGCTAGCAAGCGGTTTATATCATTTAGCGACAGGCGGCCATAGGTGCACTTAAATTGAAAGTCATAAACGCAACTTACTTTGATTAAACTAAAGTAGAGCATTTGCATTTGTAGGTATCTTTTACTTATTGAACTGGCGATCTCTCTTGCTTGGGTCTATTAATAAATATGACATCAACATAATCTCGTGTTTATGTATTGTGCAGATTTTATAACTAATCTATCAAGTGTTCGGCGCCATTAATGATATCATCTCCTTATACGTCAATTTTGATGAAAACACTTCGTTACGGATTCATGAAGGTTTGAATTTGATAACCTTTACTGAAAGCCCGGCTAAGATAAGTTTTCCAAATAGAATAATATCTATTTTGTTTTACCCAAATGAAAAGCAAGGCGTCTTGGTCCGCCCGTCGGGGCTGTGGGTTGTACACTAGTTGCCGCGGCCTCGACATATAGGGCTAAGAAGGAACATGGGTGGTTTTTAGTCAGTAGAAGTCTGACACTCCCTTTCGCTCTGCCCAAGAGCGGGAGGGGTTATTTGATGATTTTCCACCCGCCAAAAAAAAATAAAAAGAGGCGTCTTGGTCTGCTATTGCAAAAGAATATTCTAGAATCGGTTGAAGTTTCTTCTAAATATCAGCTGTTCTACAAAGTATAATTAATTAAAGTAGCTGTTTACTGCTTAGGTGTTTATTTTGTAGACGTTTTACATAATTTGTTAGGCCATTCATCTTTTTGTTGGGCATCATAAAACCTACGTTAAAGCATTTATAACACATTTGCTCGTAAAGGGCCTCTTATTTCACCAATTTCAATTTCGTAATGTATGTCATTACGTACTTGTGCGTAATCGTAAAGTAAAACGCACGAGTTTCTTTCTAATAAGGTAACACGTACGGTTTATCATGCTCCGTCTAAAACCAACGGTACTTTTTTAAATCTTAAGAAAAAAAAAGCAAAGAAAGCAAATCAAAAAGTTTTTATGTCAGAAAAGTGGTCAATATTTTATGAATAAAATTAACTTTGGGAGATAAAATATAAAAAATAAACATTTAATTCTTTAATTTAATTCATTTTGACAGTAAATTACATCTGTAACAGAAACAAAAAAATATTAATTTACTTTATTAGTAATACTGGCTGTTTTTGTACCGTAGCCTTAAAAAAAAAAGCACTGATGCCCGCGTATCGCTAATTTGTGAACAAATAAAAATTATTTCGCGCGCTTTTTCTTTTCGCTGTATTGTTTTTATTTGAAAATGTCGTCAAGTAATGATGAATTTATTAATTCGACACCGCCAGATGTCTCAGAGGCGGCGAAAAAGGCTACTCTAAGCCTATTGCCCGAAAAATCGACCGATAGATACTTATAAGCGTATCAAAATTTCATGTTATGGAAAACAAGCAAAGATGCAAATTCATTTTCAGAAAGTGTGTTTTTAGCCTATTTCATGGAACTTTCACAAAAATATAAGTCAAGCTCATTGTGGTGCTACTATTCAATGCTAAAAAGCACTGTGAAAACAAAACATGGTATTGATATCAAGTCATATTCCAACTTGCTGGCATTTCTAAAAAGACGCTCAAGTGGCCATGTGAGTAAAAAGTCGAAAGTATTTTCGGCTGACAATGTCAAGAAGTTCCTAAAAGAAGCTCCAGATTGCCGATATTTGGCAACAAAGGTCAGTTGAAACTAAACGATTGTTATTAACTTCTTTCACTTTCGTATTTCTTTACAATATAGGTGTTTTGTACGCTGTTTTTATCTCTTTTCAGGTTGTTTTAATATTCGGCATAAATGGCGCATGTAGACGTCAAGAGTTGGCAAACATCACAACTAATGATGTCGAGAACCATGGGCGGGTTCTTCTTGTCCAGGTCAAAAACACAAAAAATAAAATTCCAAGGTCGTTCACAATACAGGGGCCTTTTCACGACATAGTGAAGAAATACGAAGCGCTTCGTTCAACAAAAGCGATGTCTAACAGATTTTTTCAAAATTACCAAAATGGAAAATGCACTAGCCAACCCATTGGCATAAATAAATTTGGAGCAATGCCGAAACAAATTGCCACTTTCTTAAATTTGGATGATCCACATGAATACACAGGGCACAGTTTTAGAAGGTCCTCGGCTACATTGCTCGCCGATTCAGGGGGCCAATTCTCGATTTTAGAGATGGTGTCGAACTCGACAAAAATGTCTAATGACGTCATTTTTTCGACAAATTTTAAAAGTTGCTATTCTGGGGATGTCGAATTCGACATTTGTCGAAAGCTAACGTTAGAGTTCATGTCGAGTGCTTCTGACTAGTAGAGATGTCATGTCGATTGTAGAGATACGTTACATTTCTGAATGAATTCGTTGAGTTTTGGATTGTACACTGTGTTTTCTTTTCTTTAATTTTTAAATAAAATACGGCTTGGCATCTCATACCTACTGGAAATTCGATTTATACTCTTTGATTTGTGCCCTTGCCTTGTTTGATTTTTGCCCCCCATTATACTAATCCTACTAATATAATAAATGTGAAAGTTTGTGAGAATGGATGTGTGGATGTTTGTTACTCTTTCACGCATAAACGGCTGGACCGATTTGGTTGAAATTTGGTATGTAGATAGGTTATACCCTGGATTAACATATAGGATAGTTTTTATCCCAATTTTATGATTCGTGGGATAATTTTCGAGTTGTAGCGGGTGAAGCCGCTGGTAACAGCTAGTATTATAAATGTGAAAGTTTGTGAGAATGGATGTGTGGATGTTTGTTACTCTTTCACGTTTCTTTTCTCTTTAAATATGTATGTATTTACAAAAAAAAAAAATGTATATAAGTAGTTTATCAGCCATCTCGTTACCATAACACAAGCATTAGGTTGCTTAGCTTGGGACTAGATGGCGTTGTGTGAAATGTCCAAGGATATTTATTTATTTATTCACGCATAAACGGCTGGACCGATTTGGTTGAAATTTGGTATGTAGATAGGTTATACCCTGGATTAACATATAGGCTACTTTTTATCCCGATTTTATCTTCCCGTGGGATCTTTTTCGAGTTGTAGCGGGTGAAGCCGCTGGCAACAGCTAGTGTTAAAATAAAACTTTTGAAATGTAAAACAGCACCCAATAATGATGTAAACACAATACATGTAAACATAACAAAAGTTTTGAAGGAACCGCAAAAAGGCGCAAATTCTGACACTGACAGACAGTCAACTGTCAATTTGTTTTTTTTTTTTCACGAAGAGCATACGAAAATCTTGAAACTCACTAAACGTTTCGTTTATACTTAAATAAGTTGGTTTAGTCAGCGTTTTAAAACAAAATCATTCATTAACTCATAGCTACCTAAAACAGAACGTGCGATTCTTCATATTGGTAACATTATCTTCACTCGACTCGACATTTTCGTGACATTTATTTCTATTTTGACTGAGAATACGGAATTCTGCTCAATTCGACATATTTTGGTAGAGATAGAGATATTTTTAATAGACATAGAGATAGACTTACGATCTCGAACTCGAGATAAATGGCGAAAATCGAGAATTGGCCCCCAGGTGCGAACTTATTGACACTAAAACGCCACGGAGGGTGGCGGTCGAACAGTGTAGCCGAGGGCTACATAGGTGACTCGATGAGAAATAAAGAAGAAATTAGCTCCCGCATTACAAGGAATATAAATTTGGAGCCAAGTGTTGACTCTCGACCATCAACGAGCACACACGCGTACATTCCACCATCGTCGCCGCCGCCGCAGCCGCCTCCGTCGCCGCCACCGACTGCAGAACTCTGTGGTCTCGTTTCTCCTACTTTCACTCAAGAGAGTGAGAGAGAGACTGGTGAAATTGTAACTAATAATAATAACTTGACAACATTAAAAATGCCAACTGGCAACGTAATAATCAATAACAAGTGATTAAAGATTTATTCGTTTAAGAAAGTCCGAGTTTTATTTATTTCCTCGCAAATGTGTTATAAAACGTCGTATGACATACGTGCGCTTTGATAATTACAGCCTCTGCTTTCTTGTAGCCCTCGCCTACGGCTCGGGCTAGCAATATCGCTTCGGCTGTAATTTTCAACTTACCGCACTTATATCATAATGTACTATTACTATTGTGAAAAGTAAATTTTACGCTTTTTAACGCATATCTAAGATCTAATGAAGTGGCCATTTTAGACCCTCAGATCCAGCTAGCTTGATACACACTTAGGTGTTCATACGTTTATACTGAGCCCAAGTGCTTACATTTACCGTCACACACGTAGATACAATATTTATTTATGATTTTATTTTATTTCGTAATTCTTAAACGGCTTATTGAATTTCAATTATTGCTTTTAACACACATTACGATCCTGTTTAGCTGTGCCTACGGCGGACCTGATGTGTCGTATCTTCGTTCACTTTTAAATGCCAAGGCTCAACTCGTTGAAAAATCATTTACAAGGTAATGTTAACTGAAAGTAAAAGCTGAGTTCCCTAATTCGTGCCAAATTGCTTATTGATTGCGGTTGCTCTATGAAGTGACTAACTTGTTAGTGGGAATTTGGAACTTGCTGAATGGTCAGAGGCACAACAAGCACAATCAGTATCATCCATCTTAATTAATACATTCTCAAAATTATGAACGTTTTTGTCCCTTCAGGCTCGTTGGAGGATGAGAGTTGCTGAGAAACGGGTTGAGTGGCGTGCGAATGAGGAGGCGTCCTATGTCCAACATTGAACTGCTGTATCTTGATGATGGCTATTTTTAATTTTAAATTAGACTTTTTGTTTTGTTGCCGTTGTGTTTTATAGAATAACAGAGTTATTCTGTTAGTACTAGATTAGTGGAAGTAGAGTTAACCACTGACAACTAACATTGCAGAGTAAAAATTGTATTTTGTGCTGAGTCTATCTTTTCATCTTTTAATAGGGTAGTTCATAAAAAAATCAAATTAGTCTGTCAGATAGGATTCCAAAAAATATTGGATACATGTTTTTTCATTTTGCATTAGTATGTCATTTTTTACCGGCGATGACGTCGCAAGCCCCCACTCAAATCTTTGACGCGTTTTATCTTCGTCAATTTCTATAGATTTGATAAAAGAAAAAATACGGATCCAATATATTATTTCGATAATCTAACAGACGGACTAATTAGAATCATATTTTTTTAGGGTTGAACTTTAACAACTGTCATCGAAATTGTTAGAGCCGTTTTCGAGAACGTGTAACAAATATTGATATAATAATATAATGATTTACTAGTATAACAGCTTATTTAATAGTATAGGATTTACAGCACTAATTAATATGACTTCCGTGTAACGTCAAAAGCAAATATGTAGTTTTGTTGATTGATTTGATTTGCTTAATTAAGTGAAGCACCTAGTTAACGGCCAGCAAATATTTAATATTGACTTACTTCATTTGAAACTCTTTCAAGGATTTATAAATATTATTGATTGGATAGGTTCTAGAATATTTTGACAGGTTAGTATGATCTGCCTGACAGATCGATGATTTATCCTCATAGAAAATACTTCATCTGTCTAGCCTTTTTATCCGACTACGGCGAAGACTTAAGAGGAGATGCGGGCGGAGAGACTTTTGAAAATTAGGTATTTGAAGAAACTATCGCTGTCGCTCTGCGTGAGCTAGGCGCCCGGCGCGCGCCCGGGCGGCAGATAAGGACAACAGCAGATCCGACTCAATAGCTTAAGTAAAAAGACATATTTCTAGGTTTGGCTCTCGCCTATTTCCTCCTCCAATATTGTACCAATTTATAAGATATTTAGACACTAAATAAGAAGGATGTATTCTGTGCCCTTATGTAGTTGTCAAATTTGTTCACTAGGCCTCTGTTGACAGCGATCTAAATAAGCAATTTAGAGCATATTTTGACGGTTGTAGTGCTTAGAAACATAATGTATCATCAAAATGAAAATCATAGTGGCGTACAAGTAGGTAGCTAATATTTATTATTCTGTAAAAAATTATAGCTTTATAGTCATTAACAATAAAGAAAACAGGCGAGAGCGTTTCTATGGATAAAAGACCTCCCGAATTTCTGACCTCCATAACCCAGTTAGTACTGGGGAATATAATATGATATTACTTGGTAGGACTGGTTGAGATCCGCTGTTGTCACTTTTTGTGAGCTGTAAATTTTCAGTGCTGCTTTTGGATTTCCTTTAAAATACTAAAAGTAGGTGACGCTAGGTTTGTACACCAACACATCAAGCTACGCTACCCGAAACTCTAAACTTTTCCCAATCTCTATTGGACCCTTTGGGGGTGGGGGGGGGGAATCATCAAATAACCCCTCCCGCTCAGGGAGTGTCAGACTTATACAGACTAAAAACCGCCCATGTTCCTTCTTAGCCCTTTGTGTCGAGGCCACGGTATCTCTTTCGAACAACCCGCAGCCCCGACGGGATCTCTATTGGACCTAACAAGATAAAGTTGAAAATCTATTGACAGATTGTATTAGTTTCATGAGTTAGCGTCTGTACTTAATTCATGTATTGCAGAGGTTTTAGGATTATGTTAACATACAGTTTGTAACACACACATAGGATATTACATAAATTAATATTACGATAACTGCTAGGAATCTAGGTTTCCAACCGACAACCGTAATAATCATACCTTCGTGGTCAATTACAAACGCACTCAAGTCCATCTTCATCATTACTAATGCTTATAGGAACATAGATCAGTTAGTTCTTCGGGGGCGGTCGCTTTGATCAGTAAATAAGCACTAAGATATATAAACCCAAGGTCCTGATCAACATAACGTAGTTATCTTAGTTTATTACGAGTGAGGCTAAGTGCTTAGAATTAATTTTATTATATTACCCGTGTGCGTCTGTTCATGGTGTACTTTACCATCAAAACTAATTGATAGCTTTTAGTTGTTTATTAGGTTCAGAGTTTATTGATTTGTTAATTAGATTTCATTATTAAATCTACTGGATCTAGTAGGTAGTAGGTTTATATAGTTACTTAAGGTTCTTCTTATAAGGTTCGTCAAGGGATCATTTATAGTTAAGATTAGTGGTTGTGTTTTGGTTTGTGTGACTGTTTGAGAAGCATAACAGATTAGGTTTTCAAGTCTGTATTTCTATTGCCTTTCGATTTTAAGCACAGCCATTGCAATATGACTTCTCGGATACTAAAAGGTAAATTGGATTGAAAAAACATCGAAGGGTCGTGCCTTTTACGTTCTGATAAAAGCCTTTTTTTATTTTAAGGTGGGAAATCATCAAAGGACTCCCGCTCTGGGCGAAGCGGAAGGGAGTGTCAGATTTCTACTGACTAAAAACTAACCATGTTCCTTCTTAGCTCTTTGTGTCCAGGGCCACGGTATCTCTTTTGAACAACCCACAGACTCGAACAACTAGCAGCCCCTATCTAACTATAAACAATCATCAATTATTCCTTAGAGATACTTATTTATAAACCATATTTCCTTGTGTGAGTAATTCGCACTTGAACACGCCTATTTCAGCCATATCGACTCGCAAGATGACCTATAGTGTGCGAGCAACTTGTTTATGTGTGATTTATAGTTTAGATATGAAATGATTATTAGATGCAACCATTAAGGTGGAAGCTCACATCTGGCCCGCGAAATTCTAATTTTCTTACGTTTTTGGCAATTTGCAGGCCAGTGCTTGGTTGTATGTTTATGAAAATTTGATTTGCGACTGTAAGACGTATGAAGTTACCGAATTATAACCATCAAAATTATCAATACAACCCTCCAAGTTCATTTTCATGTCAAGATTGATTTTTGCATGTAAAAGTCATTCTTTAGTAATTTAGTCGTCGTTCTTTAGTAGTTAGTAATTTTGATGGTTATAATTCGGTAACTTCATACGTCTTACAGTCGCAAATCAAATTTTCATAAACATACAACCAAGCACTGGCCTGCAAATTGCCAAAAACGTAAGAAAATTAGAATTTCGCGGGCCAGATGTGAGCTTCCACCTTAAACCAACTTTAGAGTAAATAATCTATGATTTCATATGTCCGAGTTATTAAAAACAGGTATGACTGTGTATATATATAGATAAACTATTTATTCAGTGCCCAGAGCCCAGGAGCACAATAAAATGACAAGAATACTTATAATATAAAAAGGAGGTACCTACGAATATACAAAAAGAACAATATTTGTACTTATAGAAATAAAGTAACACCATGACATACTTCAAAGAAAATAACTAGTAGGTACACAAAGAGCCCTGTGCGTCTCAAAGTTGCACCAAAATAATGGGAGTTCAGCATAGCATGTGTCAGGCATACCTGAGGGTATACTGACCCCCGTCAGGCCTGCAGGTTGTTCGAAAAAGATACCGCGGCCCCCGACACAAAGAGCTAAGAAGGAACATGGGTGGTTTTTAGTCTGTAGAAGTCTGATACTCCCTTCCGCTCCGCCCAGGGCGGGGGGAGACATTTGATGATTTCCATCCATACTCAAAAAAATGGCATACCTCCGCATACCTGAGGGAAATACCTGACGCTGATATTTTGCTGAATCCCTGTATTGACATACCGACGATGAGCAGACGAGATAAATTATTGGCGTTGTGATGTAGTTATGTACTACTTACGTTAAATTGTTATCGGAAAAGCTCTTATGAGGAAAAACATCCCAATACTTGTATAGTAGACAGGCCTGGTCATTTTAAATATTTTATGTTGATTAAATTATAATTACTAAGTAATATTCTATTCAAAGTAATCGCTTGCAATAAAATGTTAAGCCATTTAGTACCTACCTGTCATATAAAAATACATTATGTGATTGCTGATTAATTGGAAGTGAGTTCTTCAAAACCAAACCCTTGTCTAGATCAAAGAGTCAGACACATCACCTCAAATGTCGCAATAGTCTCAACCACAATTAATAAGTGTTAATTTCTTTACGATTACCAAATTTAACGTATAAGCTAGGTTTAACATTAATCAAAGTATTAACCAGTTTATCTGGACATAACACGGCAGTGCCACTAACACAGTCCGACGCTCAATAAAATGTCGAAAAGTTTTGAATACTATTAGATCCGAACTTATCCGTCTGTCAAGATAAATTGGTCTCTGAAGACAATAAGCCTTGGTACACAGATAAAAAATTAACACCTTCGCTTAAGAAGGTTGAAAAACTTGGCTCGTTTTGTCATACATAACGTGTTTTTTTTTATCAACGTGTGAAGATTTGATTAGGCGATTAGCCGGAAAACATAATGCTTTTATCGAATTACAAGTGTAAATTAATCATTGCATATCGCATTAGGTGCATTTGACTGATTTCATTTTATGGGGTTATTCTGGTTGATAAGATTATGATAGCGTCTGTAAACACTAGATTGCGGTAGGAAGTTTACGATATATTATGTTTCGGTAGACTTTTACCTCCTTACCATTTTTATTTCGTTTAGTCATTGTTGTAGCAATGAAATTACTATGTTGGGGTTAGCTTCAATGCAACCGACTATAAAAAGATTGGGACTATCTGATCTCCCCAACAGTTTCTTGGTAAGGTACTAGGCACTCAGAGGTAAAGTTGCTCTTGAGACAAACTCCGTCGATGATAAGCAAATGAAATTTCACCCAACAAAACTGAAACTGCAAGAAAGAGCAGTAATTATTATTATTTTAGATAATAATAAAAGACTGTGATCCAACTCTTTGTAAGATTCTTTTTACCCGACTACGGCGAAGCCAAAAGAAAGGGTAATGATTTTGGCAGTCTATGTATGTATGTATGTTTGTATGTTCCACCGTAGCGTCTAGACTACTGAATGTATTTTAATAAATGAGGTGTCAATAGATTCGTAAGAGTAGCCTGGGTGACATAGGCTACATAAATCTTAACAATTCTTTCTATGACGGAATTTAAATGTCAAATTCTAAGCTCGAAAAAAATTAATTGAGATAATCATAACATGTTTGGTATCAAATGCAGTCTTGGCGAGCACATTACAAATATGTACCTATATTATATTATAGTTTTAGTCAACATACACAAATAAGTTTAAAAACTAAAACCCGACTACAAACCGCGGTCATAAAAGTAGAAAACAAGAAAATGATTCTTGTCTGATATTCATATTGAAATTGTATATTTATATTTAAATATAAGTAAAATTATTATAGAGGTCAGTCGTAGTCGCATGCCACCTTGATAACGGCAACAGCATTTGACTTCTGTATCAATGAAAACGTCATGAAGGAGCATCAGCAGGGCTATTGCGTTTTTTTATGACAGTGGCTAACCTATAGTGCCTATCAATTACTGTCAAATGGTTCAATTTTGTACTAAACCATAACCAATTTGACAGTTAATCCATAGACAATATGATAGCCACTGTCATTTAAAAGATACGCAATAGCCCTGCTGGTACCAGTGGCATGCGACTACGGCGCGGCGGCGGTCCTCTATAATAATTTTACTTATATTTAAATAGTAATATACAAATTCAATATATAAATATCAGACAAGAATTATTTTCTTGTTTTCTACTTATAAGACCGCGGTTTGTAGTCGGGTTTTAGTTTTTAAACGTTTTTTTCCGATTACGGCGAAGCCTTGCTAATGGCAACTTTCAGCAGCTGACTTCTGTATCAATGAGAACGCCATGAAGGCGCATCAGGTATCAGTGGCATGCGACTACGGCTGTCCTCTATAATTTATCAAATTATCTACTTACTAGACGATTTTTCTTGTTTAATTCTTTTCTGCTTTTTTATTCGTAGTCGGGTTTTAGTTTTTAAACTTACTTTTTTTAATTTTTTTTAATGTAACTATTTATTCATTGTCATAATCTATCAATTTACCAGACATGTACTACAGGGTGATATAACTTAACATACGAAAGTAATAAATTTTCTTTTTCATAAAATAATAATGAATCACAATACCTACAATAAGTATTCGTGAATACCTCACAAATGAACATTCATATTGTGGTCGTCGATTTTATTTAAAGTAGGCTGAAAGTAAAGTTAGATCTTTCCGTGGTTCCTAAACTTATTTCCGCCAGGTGCAGGGACAGGTGATCAAAATAATATTAGAGTTTCAACACAAACATTTTTACAGACACCTGTTTCCTTTCTAGATTATTGATAAAGTGTCGATGCCCAAAAAGGTAATTAGGGCTGGTAACTTTGTTCACCAGTGGTCTTCTATGTGCACTTAATGTTATGAAAATATTGCGTGTCTTAGATTTATCTGCGCCTGTTTTATTTGAAAACTGCAGCTGCATGCACGCTACGTTCTGCTCCCAAAGCTTACAAAGTTTCCTCCAATTACAAACCTACTTACCGACAAAGATGACGACCTGTTGCTGTTCCGCAGCAGTGCATTAATTTTCATACAAAATAAGTTGCAATCTCAGTGTAAATAGCAATGAACATTGATCGCTTAGTTGTTTCTGAAAACTTCATTACAGTAATCATTAATAACTCTCACAATTTCAGTGCCATCGTTACTCTAAAACGACAGCTACTCATTAATATTTTCAAACACCATATAATCTTAATGTCTCCCCATTATCAGTGGCGCAGCACGTGTTATGGTTCCAGTGAGAAATTCCCGACGTATATAAACGATAGTCGCAGGAGTCCACCCTCTGTCTGCGCCAGATTTACAACTACAGAACAAAGGACATCAATTTTAATAGTGACATGTGAACTATGGGGCTCGAGTGATGTGGTTCCTTGTACGAAATGATGGTACGTTAGAAATTAGTGGACGATTCCTGAAAAAATCATTAAATTATTTTTTGGTTCAATAAAATAAATATTTAAAAAAAAATGAATATGCGTAATTGATTTACCTATTTACAGGAAGAGGACAATGGAATGCAACCAACAACCACATTCATGCTGTACAAAATAATAAGCTAAGCCTGATAATTAAATTCCTACGCTAAGAAAATATAATACAAATAATTATTTACAAAGTACTTAATAAGATTTAAAAATGAACTGAAAAGGTATGTATTCTTACTTTAGCGAAAACGTGATGTTTCAGTTTGGCGCCGTGCGTCAGTTTGACAAATTTCTATCTTATGAGTTATTCATGAATGTAGGTAGTCTATACTTCAGAGGTAACTTTACCTATATTATAAGTATTTTCCTTAGTTGACATTGACACATTGCACGTTTGTTTAACATTACACTGAAAATAGTAATATATCGTGAAAAATACTTGGAAGAAACCAATCGTATATTTGACTCAAATCTTGTTCAACTCTTCCTTGAGTAGAATATATTAGATAGTTTTTTTAATATGCTTGAGTTATGCTAAAGAACAGAATATGCTCCTTTGTATTACGGAGTAATGTTTCTACTCGGTAATACCACACGAGCAAATTATCTAACGTTAAACAAAATTAATTGGAACACAAGATAAAATAAATATATTCCTACTTCTTATTATTCTGATGAGCTAGCAACTAGATAATGGACGCGAAATTATCATTTTATTATGACACTGTAATGGCTTGATTTGGAGGCGTGGCACTTGAGAGGAAGGCAGTTCACTACGTCCCACGTTTGTACACAATCGATTGATAAAGGGCTTGCTTTTATCTGTAGTAATATTATAAGGAGATAAAATTTGTTTGTAAATTAAAGTAGGAGACTCAATCTTCGGAAGATTTTTTTTCACTGATTGAAATTTATGTACTCGTACATTATCGTTTACGTGGGTGCAATAAATTGTATTTTATCATGCATTTTAACTGATAATGTAGTAGACATTTTTTGCGGGCGGAGTTGCGGTGCGTAGTGCTAGTGTAACAATAAAAGAAGCAGTGATGATGTTTAGATTCACGTTCTCTATAAATCACTTGAACTCTTAGGTACTGAAACTGAAAAAAGTGTTGCACTTTTTAGAAATATTAATTAAACTAAGTGAGAACCGCACAACACATTTATTAACGCAAGAATTACCTAGATCGGTAACCTCCGTTCTCCCATTATTTTTACCCGACTGCGGCGAAGCCCAAAAGGAGGGTTATGTGTTTGGCGTGTATGTATGTATGTATGTAAGTATGTATGTATGTATGTCCGTTTCTTCGTTTCCTTATAACTCCTAAACGGATGAAGGGATTTGAATGAAATGTACGTCGTTAGATTCGTCTTGATGGCGCGAGTGTCACTGGCTACATTAAAAAAAAAAACAAAGACAATTGCTGGTTTTGGGGGCCAAATCGTGGATTTGAAAAAATAAAAAATATCTATTACCATCGAGTAGGGTATCAAAATGAAGGGTTTTAAAAGGAGATTACAAAAATATATGACACCTATATGTTTAAAATAAATTCAAAGTAACAAATTCTATAAACAAACACAAAAGTTAAATCATCTGCGAAGTATTTTACGCGACCAACGAAAGAACAAACACCTAAGAACTAAAAAGTTAGAAATAAAAAAACTAGTTAAAAACTAAAAAACCCGACTGAAAAGACTGAAAAGCAAAAAACAAGCACATTTTAAATTAAACAAAACTTACAACAAAAGCAGGCGGGGTTCATTTGAATATTAAATTATGAAATGAAAATAGAATGGACCCCGCCTGCTTCCAAGTTTTGTTTAATTTAAAATATGCTTGTTTTTTGCTTTTCAGTCTTTTCAGTCGGGTTTTTTTATTTTTTAACTACTTTTTTTTTCGAGAATATTATGAAGCCGCATTTTTTATTGAAGTCTTAATTTCAATGTTAACACTACAATACCCGGTGTACCATAAAACTTTTGACATTCGTCCACCCACATACCACATGTGAAACACACGGAAGAATAGCAACACTATTCTCAAGATGGCGATGAGGGACGCCTCGTTCGTTGCGGTAGATAAATTATGGACATGCGCCATCTCTTTGTCCTGTCAATATGTCAAGTGTGGGCCTCCTCACTTCTCCTGGCGCTGACATAATAATACCTTTTACTCTGAGCTTTAATTACGACACAAGAATTCGGTCATTCACGTTCTTGTTGTTATTGAAAGGGTGATTTGTTTCGAAGACATAGGAACTGTTGGTGATGGAAATCGGGTGTTCGAATCTTTTGATGCACGATTCTGTATAGTTTAGAGCACAGAAAGTTCAAGCGAGTTCTTCTTTCTTCATTAGAACTGTTATTCAAGTATCCCTTAGAGTTCTCAGACAATGGTGCCGTCTAGAATCCGGCTCGAAGGACCGCATTATTATTTTTTTACCTCATACCGTACAGTAAGAAGATGTTGCATATAATAGAGTATTATTATTTGCGTTTAAACATGGTACATTAAATTCTTATAAATATATGGTCACGATCTAAAATTAATATTTAAAAATTATAATATTTATTTAAATCAGATCAAGATGCAGATTATAATTAAGAATATAATGGATTACAATAAATTTATTTGAATGAAGTTTTGTCATGGCCTCGAACATTTAAAGAAAGGTTAAACTTATAGCTTATTAAACGCTACTATGTAAAGTAATATCAGCAGAACCAACATTTATTAAATTCGTACATCTGTGCTAACATAAAATACGGATATTGTCTTCATATTAGTATGTTCACCACAATAGTTTTGTAGTTGTTATAATGACTCAAGCGATGCAGATTTAATTTCAGAAAATTGTATTACGTGGTATTGCATAATTGGAATTATACTAGGAATTAATTAATTTTCCTATAAATGTTAGATATGGAAATGAACTAGAAATTCTTAAGAAGGAAAACGTAAAATATACAAATGAGGAAGTTATTCAATTCCAGAATTGCCATGCAGATAGATAATTTATTATAATATTGTCATCGACTTAGAAGCGAGAGAAGACTGAAAGGCTATGAGGAAGGCATTTGCCCAGTAGTGGGGTAATATAGACTAAGAAAAAAAAAGTGGCTACATGGCTACTAAGATTCCATTTTACATGTAGCCATGTTAAAAAATCAAGAGTAATAATGTGTACGAAGGATCAGTTAATCACTCAACCAACATGGATTATTTGAAGACATTATCATGTTAAGAGACATGACATTTCCGTCGTCGAGAGCAAAAAGTTTGTTCACTAAAGCTCTGCCAGATGATCGAAGGTTACACAAATTTAAACACGCCACTGTTAAATGAATCATCTAATGCAGTTATTGTTTGCAAAAACGACTGTATAAATAGCTTTATTAGAGCGACATCCAATGTCCCATGTGAATGACAAATGCAATGTGAAAATATTTAAATGTTTCTTCTAGGTGGTCTCTGTTCTCGCAACTCGTGGGGTATGTGACAAGATGCCAGTGCGTTCATTCCTGGCTTTCGATTGAGCCTCCATTCATTTAGGTGTATAGATACTTTTCATTGATGTTCACTTCCTTGAATCTGCGACACGTGTGGTTGTTTCTAAGTTCTAGTTAATGTTTTAGCTGTATCGTATTGTTTTTTATTTATTATCTTTTGTTAATGCATTGCGCATCGATAGTGCAATTTTGAATAGTATTTAGTTCCTAAATGAACACACTTTCCTACAACTACTACTTCAACATGAGACGTAATTTTTCCTTATAGATACTTTTACTCAACAATTCCCTAGGATCTTAGGTACTAACTGAACTCGATTGTTGTAGCAAAAACGTGAAGGTTTCAAAGTACAGTGTTTTTTTGAATGTGTATCCGGAAAAAACTCGGATCTTTACAAAGCCTCTAAACCTTTAAAATGTATGAATCACCTAATACAAAAACCAAACAATACTAAAATTTAGATGACAGTTTACCTACCTACAAAGTACCACGGAACCTCAATACTAAGAATCTGTGATCATAGAATCAAAGAAGGATAACTAAGAGAGATCTGTTAACTTGTAGTTGTATGATCATTGTTAAACACTGTGGTATTTCTTATATGAGTATGGTTCATAGTTACTGCGTCAGCGCTGACTCTAATCACGTAGTCGCGTAGTAGCGTAGCAAACTTACAAATGATACGTAAGTACGCGAGGTACAGACGCTAATACTACAATGTGTCAAATTCCAATTTCCGAAATCGTCAAAGCAGGTTGCTTGGGAAAATTTCAAAGTTATCGATAGCTTGGTGTGCTGGAAAAGCATTGATTTAAAAGTGAAGTTACGTACAGACGTACATAACACAAATATTGTGATTAATAGGTAACAGCTAAAAGCAGCAGAAAAAAAAAACCCAAATGCGTTAGGTTTACACTACCTCACGTTAGGCAGGTGAAAACTCGTGTGTTGGTAGTTGATAGCACGGTGTTCTTGGGCTTAACTTTAGACGCTAAGCTTCGGTGGGGGCCTCATCTAGATAAATTGTCGAAAAAGCTGAGCTTAGCAGCATACGCAGTTAGAAAAATTCGTAATTTAACCGATGTAGAGACAGCCCGTTTAGTGTACTTTAGTTATTTTCATAGCGTAATGTCGTACGGCATTCTATTGTGGGGGAATGCCGCTGATATTCAGACCATTTTTGTTTTGCAAAAACGGGCGGTTAGATCTATTTATAAATTGAGTCCGAGACACTCTCTGAGAAAAAATTTAAGGAAATTAATGTAATGACTGTTCCCTCTCAGTATATTTATGAAAATCTTTTGTATGTTCACAAAAATATAAAGCTGTTTAAGAAATATAGTGATATTCACAATATAAATACAAGAATTAATAGACATAAATATATTGTACCCACAACAAGGCTCAAGAAAATAGGTGGATCATTTAGATGCCAATTTATTCGCTTTTATAATAAACTACCAAGCTACATTCAAATTTAAGCCTTAATAAATTCAAATCCTTTATAAAACGTAAACTTTGCCAGAAAGGATTTTATAGTGTTAAAGATTATATAGACGAAAAGCTTGGGATTGAACTGCTCCAATTTGAAATGACTTAAACATATTCATTTTATTTTTTTTTACAATTTGACATTTTATGATTATTTTTAAATTATTTTTGTTTACTTTTTCAAGTATGATATTTTTTTTTGACCAATATTTACTTGTTAAATATTTTATTTTATATTTTTTGTGTGTGTGTGTGTATTTTTTTTTGACATTTAATAATGTAAAATGATTATTCAATATGATAAATAGTTAAAAAATTGATATTGTGAATGTGAGGACCATGTGGGTCTTTCTTAAATTTTAATTGTTGTGATTGTCTGGCAGTTTGAGTACTTTAAGTGACTCACCCAAATATCCTTTCTTTGGTATTGTTCGTCGTGACGTTGAGCTCCTTGAGTTATAAGTCGAGCTCCACGATAACTGACAAATGCTTGCACTGACTGGACGGGTCCACTCAAATCTGTGTGGTGCTTTCTTCAAAAGACCATCTCAGACATTAATCTGCATGGTCTTCATGTGTGTAGCATACCTTATTGTTAACCCAAACGATTTTAAAAGATTAAAAGAGTAACCTTTGGAGTTTCTTGCCGGTTCTTCTCCTTAGGAATCGACCAATGCACCGAACCGTGCCCCTTTTTACCGACGTTTTATAAATGCCCATGTAGGCCTATGTGAAATAAAAATATTTTGATTTGATTTTGATTTGATTTGAGCTGTTTCCTGAAAATTTCATTCGAAGTCCCAAACCACCATACACTCTCTACATCCTTTTGAATTTTCATATTTATCTTTTGGAGACTGAGAATTACCTATGAATTTTATTTTTCTTATTCTTATCTTATTTTAAAAAACGTTGCCCCACTCTAGGACTTTCTCCTGTATCGTGGGTGCGTTCTCAAACATTTAAACTCACATACACAAATACCCAGACCCGGAACAACGATCTGTAGGCCATACAAATTAATATTTGTTCCGTGCGGGGATCGAACCCGCGACACGCAGCGCAGCAGTCCAATCGCTTAGCCACTGCGCCGTCAAATTTTATATTTTACTAATAGCTACTAATATAAACCTTGACATTGCCAGCTAAAATACCTGCTGGAACTTTATTTACAATATTCACAAACTACAATTTACATAACTAAAATTATAATAAAATTATATTCAAATTTAAAAAAGATAAGAATTACAGGGCGCCAATAATTCGTCCACATTGCTGTCAACAGGAAAAGCGCCCAGAAGGCTGGCAGCATTCCTACGTGGGATGGCAATGCTGATTTTTTGGCTAAAGAATAGACCAGCCCTCTGGTTACGTGAAGTGTTGACCAACCGCTTGGCAATTTCCTTAAATATTAGGTGAGCACTTGGACCCCAAGGCTCCAGTGTTTCAACCCCAAACGGCTCAAACACATAACTGTCAATTAAGTTGTTGTATTTACGCCGCTTGAGGTTTTCAGCACCTGCAGCTGCCGCCCCAGCACAACTCACCGTGCTGGGAAGATGGGATGGCGCAAGGGGGTTTCGACGCAAGTTGCGTCCCACACCAAAGGCCTTCGCAAAATACAACTTGTGTAACATATTACACAAACAGTTAATTAACCTAAAGCGGTATTAAACTAAGACAATAATAACTTATAATATAATTAAGTAGTAAATGGGCTTTCCTACTCTACACTTTCAAGTTATAATTTTACCAGTAATTGTTAGTCTGCTTGATGTAATACCCAGCTGTTAACTTGTCAACAAGTTAAAGTAATGGTTATTTTTTCCGTGTCTTTGTAAATATTAATTGCATTCATAAAATTAATTAATAAATCACTTTGCATGAACATGAACAACAAAGCCACTTATAATGGTAGTGTTGGATAATATGAGCAACTGCAATATAATCCAATATCGAATCTTTGGTGCATACGAAGGTGAGCTATGGCTATGGTATAGACAAATATGTGAGGTGTACAATAATCATAACTCAGAATATGAAAAGACTAAGAAGTAGGTCTGAAAAAAAATTACGCGTTAAAGAAGTTCCGTAAAGGCGCTGCGCTTACAGCTATCAATTTAGATCTCCTCACGATAAAGGGCGTTTGTTTGTTGCAAACGTAAGACTAAGTTGTAATCTGAAGCTTATGTTCAGAACACTATACGGATGTTTTAGTCTCCGTAATAATTGTACTGAAAGACACTTTGACAGCTGCATCCGGTTAGATTGGAAATCGACTCCAACAAAATTAGAAATAGGCTAGGTAGTACTGTAAGCACTCCTCCTTCTTTAAACATTTGCTCACGCCTGAGAGCTGATCGCTGTTGCTTTTATTTTCTTTCGTCCCTCCGGTAATCATGAATTTTTCCAGGTCGTTGGTTGGCTTTCGGCGGATACCTACGGGCCAATAATGCAGCACTCTCTGAGGATAGATACTCGCCTTTGGCCTTTTAGAAGTTCTTTTAGGATTGATGCATTCGATCTGTGTGTTGTCCTGGGTGTACGCAACATGTGTATCATGCATCATATCTCGTCCATTGGCACCCATACCTACTTCCCCTACGTTTAAAGCGACTGTACTTAAAGATGAATGACATCAATTATGCTGAACGCAATCAGCATATCTCAACCGCGGTTAAGAGTAACCAATTGAATATTGCCACTAACAGCTCTTCAACGCCGTTTAGATCGCGCGAAATCCGCTCTAAATGTATATACTTAACATGTTCACTAAACATCATAAGTTTTTCGATAAGATTATTATGACTTACGTATTTACGAAGTATGTGATGGAATCCGCATCGAATTTGAACAAAAACACTTGTAAAAAGCGGAACTTTATTGTGATTGGTCGACAAAATAATGATGTTATGATGTATCTTTGAGATTAAAGCGGATATTACCAATAGCCAACCTACGTGTGTAATCAATTTAGATTTAGGTATTGATATAGAGACAACTGTAGGATTTAAACAAACCTAGCTTGTATTGTTGAATAATAAAGGAGACATCCGTCATGTATTAAAGCTTAAGACGAGGTCATCATTATCTATTGTCGATTTGGTGATAATAATCTAACAAACGAAAATAATCAGGATGTAGAAAATAGTTTTTGACATGTTGAATCACAAGCCCGTAAATATAAATGTATTAAATCAAATAATTTAATATTCATTTAAATAATTATCTGCCTGAAGTGGAATTCAATTTAAGGATGCAAAATACCCCCGTCGGGGCTGTGGGTTGTTCGAAAGAGATACCACGTCCTCGAGACAATGGGGCTAAGAAAGAACATGGGTGGTTTTTAGTCAGTAGGCCAGAGCAGGAGTCATTTGATGACTTCTCACCCTCCAAAAAAAAGAATTCAAAATAATTTTACTTGGAATCGTCCTACATCATCATCATCATCATTTGTCCCAAATATTATTAATTGGGGTTGATCTTGACTTCCAGTTTTGCCGTTTATAATTGGGGTTGAATTTGACTTCCAGTTTTGCCGCTTATACTAGTACTAGCTGTTGCCAGCGGCTTCGCCCGCTACAACTCGAAAATTACCACAGGAAGATTAAATCGGGATAAAAACTATCCTATGTGTTCAGGTTATAAACTATCTGTGTACCAAATTTTACGTCTTGGTAAGACTGGCTATACGACCTTCGGGCCACTGACTAAAATTGGATACGTGTTTTTTCTTTTATCAAATTATTAAAAACTGACGAAGATAAAACACGTCAAAGATCATGAGTAGGGGGTTGTGACGTCATTTGTAGGTAAAAATTGAACTGACATATGACGTTTTCAAGTAGTCCACGAGTTTTCGAAGCATTGTATCGTCTTCATTTTTTTGTTTATGTGAAAAATTACGTGTTCAATATTTTTTGGAAATCTATCTGACGGACTAATTAGCTTTTTTTAAAAATGCTTCTGTTTATAAATGTAAGTAGAGTGATATTTGTATTATAGATCGGGCTTACAAAAAATATGGTTGGTTGGTACGGTGATGTAGTCCATGAAAGGTGATATAAAATCTTTATCGCACCTAAAGACAGGTCAGAAGGAAGCACTGTTAATGCAAGAGGATTTTAGAATGAACTGCTTTTATGCAAAACTAGTTGAGACACTTAATTTTTTTTAACTTTTTAGTTGAATATAAGTATTTACCAACCAACCAACAGATAACAAAATAAATATGTAAAGTTCTGAAAATCACACAAGTACCTGTGGTTCTCTATACTTCTAGAAAACTACCGCTTACTGCTTCAAGTTTACTACTTATTCATTTTAGACGTTATTTCAAACACCTAATTTACTTCCCAGAAACTTCCTTTGACACAAATTCGTAGCGTTGCATGAATTCGCTTTTCAAGTCCTAGTGCAAAACTGTGTATTTATAGGAAATGTATAAAATTTGTTTTCAAATGAATAAAGATAAAATTAAATATTAATTAAAAAATGTCGATGATAAAATGATTGCTTAGTTAGTAACTTACACTAAACATTAAATATCTTTTAAATTTTGAGTGCTAAAGAAGTCAAATTATATAAACCATCATTGGAAATTCTTCATCCGATAGGCATCCATTGCAGGTTATGTGAGCTTTCGTAGTTGTAGCTTAGACCATAGGTGGACGTAACGTAGAGCAGTTAAACCTTACTTTTTCAGCCAATTCATCAGTCTCGCACACAATAGGAAAACCATTTTAAATAGTTATACTGACCCATACAGAAATAGAAATTCGTTCCTTTGTATTTTTTGTCAATTGATTAATGCCGTTACTTAGTGAGGAATTGACTTCAACCAGTTCAATCTAGAAAATGCTTTGTTACAATAAAAAAGTTTTGATAGCATTTTTTGCACTGTGTGCCAAGTCAATTGCTATGATAAAAAATACACGTGTATAAAACCGTGCTCAAATTCTTCACATTTCTGAGTTTAAATATTTTTTTTACTTTTTAAAAGACTGCATCAAAACGTGCACGATTTTCACACCAAGATAACGAAAAATAATAATTTTGCTACGGTTACAGCATCAATAAAAAAATCTGATACACAAAATTCGAAGCGACGAATTTGATTTACAAGTTACAAAAGCTCACGGAACCAACCCAGAGTTAATAGTCCTTCAACATTCAAAGCTGCGCACGCATACACACACAATAGTCATATTATTCTAATAGCCACCACACCATTACATAAGATATTAAGATCTCTTACTTTTTGAATATCAACTTTAGCGTCAAGAAGTTAGAGATTCTTTTTCATCACTAATGTGTATAGACGGGTGATCGTGACCCCTGATTTCAATATACAAGCAAAACACTGTTTCTACGTGTGTATTGCTCCAAACTTGATTTTAACTCATTAATGAAATAAAACGCCATAAACTTTTATTTGTTTTTTGTATATCAATATGTATAATTAATACTGTGAATGGATGAATTTGAAATTGTAGAGCACCAGAAATATTATTAAACAACCTGGAAGTGGAAATTGTTATCTACAATTTTAGTGTTTGCTGACACGAGAACATTTTATATCCAAGTCTAGAATTTTCTAAAACAAAGATAATTTTACCAGACTATCAGATCCGTACCTAATCAAAAACAAAGTAAGTAGGAAGTGGGTAACGATTACTTTGATTAAAATTCGCGCCAAAACGTATTGCGATTTCGCGCAGGTGCTCTCTGATCTCGGCCCCGCGCCCCGCTATCATCCAAGTGCACCAAAACCATTTTTATGATTTCATAGATTACGTTGATAATTCTAACCGTTAAGATTTCATATCACTTAAGTTTTATCAAAAAGTTTCAGTTAATCGCAAATTGAAACGCCTTGTGGTAGCCAATCTATCAATGGACCCTCAACCGATCAGAAGTTGTTATGGCGTGATGAAACTCGCTCGTGATTGGTGGAAGTTGACGCGACATCTATTTTTGTCTCGAGTCAGAATGCGCGCGCTGTGGCCGGCGCGCATGTGTGCGAGCGATACGTGCGCGTATCGATGTGTGCGTGTGTTGTGAGGCGCGCTCTCTGTTTACAGCGCGGTGGTGTGGCCGGCGAGCGCACGCATTCGACACTGTTTAACGTGCGAAATCGAGTTTTCCGGCGGCTCTCGAGCTGCATTAGCGTCTATGGTGTTTTCCTCACAGTTTATTGGTGTGAATATATGTCGGACGTAAAGAAAACATTCGGGATCCGAGTCAACACTCAGTTCCGAGCGTACTTTCGGTGCAGCTCATAAAAATTATACGTGTTTTCGGCGGATGCGATGAATAAATTTTGCAAATCGAGTCTGTGTGTCGAAAAGGTTCGTGAGAGCTATGTTTTGATCGGTCGGCGTGTAGTGGAAGTGCCGGGCGGTGCGGACGCGATACGACTCGCGCTCCTGATCCTGATCTCAGTGAAACTGAGGCTGTGCTGCTGGTTGTTTTCTCTGCGAACCCTGGAACTTGGAGCAAGTGTTGCCAGGAGTGCCCGGAGCATCCAGAGGGACGCACTGGAATACACTGTGCCCGGCACGTGCTGAGGTAGGCTTAACATCGCGTGACCTTGGCTTTTTCGCTTCGCTTTTAAAACGTCAAAATGGTACAAGATCCAGATGCCAATGTATTAATTTTTCATGTCATATGTTTTTTCTGCAGCTAACCGCTTCAAAGCTATCCTTTCCTGATTAGCACTGCTTCAGTACCGACATCATGTTCTTTCACACGCCGATGCTAATCGTTTATATTTGTTGATCATTAAAGTACACACATTTTAGTTTATACATATGGCACTTTCCGGGAACATATGATTTGATTACATAATTATACACAGTGCTTACAATGTGTTGTGTGTTGTGTTGTTGTGTTGTGTTGTGTGTCTGTCTGATAGATTAAGTATATGTTTATGCCTTTTTCTCCAGTTGTCTCTGTCTCTAACACGCTACATCTTGCTTTGGATAGTGTCATCAACAATAAAAATTTCGAAATCCTAGATTTCTATCTTCTGTGTACCTATCTAATACCTATATTCAGACTGAGAACACACGATTTTAATACGTATTAAAGGAACCAGATCAAACCAGAAGAAATAAATAACAGCTTTTATAAAAGGGTTGTTTAAGAAAAAACATTTTGTTGCCCTCCTATTTAGACTAGGCCGGGTATCTGCGCTTTAGACAGCAAAGGTAATAAAGACAAGAATTTTCGAAAATCAGTTTCGTGTTTCCATACAAAACACATTTGCCGAGTCCTATAGATAACAACAGATAAATTTGTCAAATGCTAAACTAGATAACAGATTGTCACATTCCCTACATTTTTGCGAACACATGGCATACCATTGTGTAAACTGCATGCAATTAAATGTTTTTCTAATACAATGTTTTATTTTGTAGTTAGCACCTAGCCATTGATAAGGTTTTACACCAGCAATCTGGTATTATTTATATTATTTATTTACGTTTTAACTATATTTTTAACCTTCTTGCATACTTATCAATTTACCATTTCTATTATAACAACATTCTTGATTCTCTAAATTATCATAGTCACTTCGTTAATGTCTTACAAGAATCTTATTTGAAACATAAAACATAACCTATTCAGCATTTGGAATATAAAAATATTTGCTTTTCGATAAGGTAGTTGTATAAAAACAATGTAAAGAAATGGTTGCAATCGGATAGCTCATAAGCAACTTTGACTATCTTATTATGAGTTATCTGATAGCAACGTTTCAGTTACACCTAGAGAAACAGGAACATTTCAGGAAATTATACCTAGCCTTTAGTAAAATGTTCCTGAATCTTTCTTTTCCATAGGTAGAGGTACCTACTGTACTCATAACATTATTTAAATATCTATAATATTTCCATTGCTATGTACGCCGGCGTCCTCTCTGAGAGGAAGCGGACTCTAATTCACAATGCCGGTTTTTGATTCTTGGACATGCTAGTTCTCTATATTATACATTTCACTTAATAATCTCTTAATTTAACCAATTGTATAGCTGGGAATTGCAAAGAAACACACAAACTTGTAGAAAACCGAGCAGTAGGTAAAGACGTACAAAATATTAGCGTGCCGTCGGCTATTTAAGTATAGCCTAAAACAACACATTAAATAAAACAATAAAAATGCGGACTGATATTGCTTTATTGCTCAAAAATTAAAGTAAAACCGGCAAAACCTGAAGCAACGGAAATAGAGGTACTATAAAAGAGAGCATTTTAAATAACATATACTTAGCAATTGAAAACACTTGGATATGTCATTACAATGTTTCGGATCATACCAACACAAACATACAACGGTATAGATATAAATTATCTTCAGTATTTTGAAATTTACTGAGCTCCTAAGGAAAATATACGATATAGAATAATATATTCCCGAAACTATGAACCCAAACTTTCCTATTATTAATTTTGAATGAGTAATAATCCTTCAATGAATGGTCATTTATTATTTCTGTGAAATTCTAACTTTGTGGTACATTCCGGAATGAATTTTATTGACATTGATTTATATTTTGACATAGTAACAGTTACAGGTGAAAAAGACAATGTAACAAACAAAAGTAAAAAATCAAATGAAGAAGACCTATTATTCCCTTTTTCTTAGTTCTCGTCTGAAAAGAAAAGAACAACATGGTCCATAAAACCTAAAGATTGTAGGTATCAGACATTGCAAAGGCCAAGACTATTAATATAAATCCGCTTTACAGTTTCGCAATTTTTGGGCATAACCTTATTCTGTGTAATCGTTTCGTAGTCAAACATATTTATTGATCGTAATGGTAAGTTAACCTAATATCAAGTTGCGTCGCGTACTTGTTGGCGCCTCACAGGCGGCGGAACAATATCCCGTAGAACAATGGAGGAATTAACGAATTTTCAAATGATGTTGAATAACATAAGGAACACTATCGTCTAATATCCCATGTCAAAATATTTTATAGCTGAACCTATTATCAGTTCGGCTTCAGATGTAGGCAATGCAACACTTTGAACTCTTTGGCAACCAATACTTGTTGTTCTCGGAAAACATATTTAGGATTCATCAAACCAAATAGAAATAATTCTTGAGATGTTCGGTGTATAATTAATTTTAGTTTTATTATCACCTTTATGTGTGATATTGCTATGGTAACCTTTATTGATCCTATTGAACACTGAACATAATGTGAAGCATTTAATCGGTATGATCAAACAATTTTAATAGCATCGCCATCAAAAAGTAAATAAACGTTCCGATGAATAAAAGATGAATGTACAATTATACAAGTAAATACCTCATTACATTATAACATAAAAACTCGATAATAGAACACAGTTTTATAAATAATAAATTATGAATTTAACGTGTCTGCATTGCAAAACTTATGCCATTTAAAATGTTTTTGACACTGAAGGCTGAAGCATGAATGAACGCAGCAAAGGAGTGGAACGAATACTGTTATAAGTACCATTTAAAAATAAGTTGATTAATTAAACCCAAAAGAAACTCGAAATCTCATTCACAAGAAGAAATGCAACAAAACACTCATAGTGGGCGGTGGATTTATAACGTTTATAATTTGCATGACAACGAATAAGGCATTCAATAAAAGATAACCATAAAAATAGACATCTTGACGTATTTTTATATCAAAAATATCTATTCTCCTTAAACAGCTAATGAATCACGGAATCATCAAATTAATTTCTAATACGGAAATAATAACGTTTAGCTCACGAAAGAAAACATCTAATATGTCACAGCATAAAGTTTCTTGGGAACCAATGAAATAATGTTATTATGGTAAGTACGATAAAAGCGTTCGCATTCGAATCGCGATGCCATTTACAAGATAATATGGAGAGTCCTCGAGATAATAACACAAGAGGAGAGAGCTAAAAAGATATTGCACAGCGTCCAGACTCAAATATTATTTCTCACGTACGCAGCCTGTTTCCCGGCGCTCGTTTGGATCATAAAGACAGTTTACACAATATTACATACTATGTATAATTTTACGGTCTAATATTCCGCAAGAATATCAAAATATAAACAATATCTTTCCCTTTTCATCTCTTTCAGAGAGTACATGAGCATCTGTGTTTGTTCTGTCTAAACCCAGCTTAACAAAATTGCCGGCCACAAATATTATATAATAATTATATTCAGACACTTGAATAATACGATGTAATCATTATCTCTTTTTAACACAGCTATAACTACACATGATATAGGCGCATAAGTGCTATTACAAACCTGGACTCATGAATGGTCCTCCACCCACGCGGCCAATGATTTTTTTATAGCGACTGTAGGTACATCGAAAATAATCGTTTTAACAATGCCCCAGCCTCAAAGGAGGTCACTAGATCTGTTTTATCTTCCACTTCATTGTACAATGCAACAGACAAGTTTAATAAGACAAATATATGGATATATCCGAAAACAAGACTGTTGTGACACAATTTCGGAACAAAGGAAAACATACCTACGTAGTTGGAATGGAATATTCGATGTTAAACTTATTTCTAAGCAACAATACGGTGACTTGAATACCATATTGCACTTAACGCTAAGAGTGCACACATCCGTGATAAGAACATTTAAGCAGCACACATGAATCAACGTGGCCACCACACATCTGAATGGATGTTAATTAGTACGTTTGTTTTAACACTTCAATATTCAAAGCGCACACAGGCGCACGTGCATGTACTGTACCGCACCATGTATAATGAACCTTCGCATTTAACTGCCGCTGTCCGCGTAAACAAATAAGACAAATGAAAGATGAAAAAAAATCCTCTCCTATCTTCAGCAATATGTGCATCTAGTTGAGAAGGTACATATCCCACAATATCATTACGTAGAGCAAACAAACGAACTAGTTGGAAGCAAACTGCATGAAATATTGATCAACACTTACCCATAAAGTTTATTTTACCTTCACACATATTTATTTGGCTAGTGTTACTTGATCGTGAGAATAGTATGTTCAAACTTTTGTTATTTTTTTATATCGAAACAGTACTTAATCACTTCCTACAGCTCAAAGGGCGGAAGTCATGCGTTTACAGAAATAATAAATTAACACCTTTAGTGTTTCAATTCGATGTTTCTTTACGTTGCCCTTGAAAGAAGGTCAATTCGGCTTCTACGTTTGGGAGGAGCAGTGTTGCGACACTCGCATTAAAACTTTAACATGAGTCTGTTTGTTTTTGTTGTGTGTATTCGGTAATTTTCGAGTGGACGTCGATCACTTGAAGTGGGCAACGAAGGACGAGCGTCGACACCCACGCATATTAATACATCAACAACGTCAAATTCTCGATTGAAGCGTCTGACCCTACGCTAATAATTATCATTAAGTAATATTTTGTGGACAGACGTAACGAGTGTTGATGTAATGTTGCTGTAAATAGCTTCATCGCTTCTGGTATAGTGCATTGAGAGTTCGAAACACTAATACAATAATCTGCAATATTTGTCCCCAGTTTTTTGTTAATTTTGAGTTTTCCCAAAATCAATTGAATTTAATGTACCTATTTTATTTTCAAGTAGAATCAATAGCACTTGACTTTGGTTGCGATTTTTACTTTAAAATTATTAACCATACGTTATCATTATCATTCCATGTTCCGATAGTTGTGTGTTAAATAAAACATGAAGTTGCATTAAACTAAATACTTACCTACATTTATTGAAATATCATTGGACTTCTTCTTAAGGAAGAATTGTAAGACACAAAGCCGCCCATCTTGATGTACTTGAAAAAAATATATAAATTATACTTTGATTAAGCCCTTATAAAGCATATTCAATAAACAATCGCACCGTGACTCATCCATAAAGTTAATCGTTGTTAAAGTTAATTCATATTTATTTTCATTACGACAAACGATTTATAGTCAATGGCTCTAGGATAGGAAAAAATTACAAATTACTTCGAATAATTTGAGTCGCGGGCAGAGAAATGGGAATTAAAATATCTTTAGATATTTTTATCGATAAAACTGATTGATGAATAAATGACCAAGTTAACTAAAAACATATTTGGTTTGTAAACAAAATTATTCAAAATAATATGCAGGTCGAAGGGCTGCCTACATCGTTACTTTTTATGGTGACTCTACATATTATAAAATTATCGTTATTTATTAGTTGCCATATTGGTTCTATTGCCCAACGTTTTGCAGTATCTATTAGGTTGTGATCAGTACATACTCATATATGTATAGTGTCGTACTCATCTACATCGGCTGTTTCAACGCAGTTATTGCAGCCATTCTCTAAAACTTAACATCATTATGAACACGTTTGATTGACAGGCCATTTCCTTCTTTCGTCCTTTTAATGGCACTAGTAAACAAGCTCAATCCAGCGCATCATACATGTTTTTCATATCATCATCTTTCTCATTTTTGAAAACCTTGAAGTAAGCTATTCTAGGATCACTCGGCCTTAAATACACACATTTATAAACTTCTAGCTTGATCAAACAAAATTGAATACTCTTTTTTAATTAACATCCGGTACTGTATACATAAATACAAGTAGGTATGTATAGCCAGTGGGAGCACGTACCCCTATATGTAGAGCCAAGTAAACGGACGCACGGATAAGATTGTTTGCACGAAACCAATATTTGACATCTCACAAACGGGTCAGGCGGAGACGGCTCGGACGGCCATTTGCAATTGCAAATTTTCCGAGATAAAAATAATCTAGGAGGGCTTAATTAAGATTAAGTGATAAAGATACGACCAATAAATTAACTTCTTTGTGCAAGCTGAAGGTCTTAAGGCACGTACTTAACTAGGTACTTAATGCTATATTACAGTAAAGAGATATTGGAAAACAGATTTGAAATTAATACGTCTTAATCGATTTTATCGCACAAAATTTTGATGAGAAAATATCATTATTAACGGCACTGATACTCTTCGAGTGTAATTCAAATCACTTCAAGATTATCATGTAGGCTAATCAATGGCTTGTTGGTGTTGTTGACAATCAAACTTAACAATGAACAGTCAGTACGAAACAGTGCTTTGATAGACCTTCTCGTATGCGCAGCAAAATTCTATTAAAGCCTCTACGCATACTGCCAACAAAAAGTATCCATATGTAATGAGACGACAACGGCACACTAACCGAAGAAAACACTTTTGGGAACTCCATTAATCATTGTTTACGTTTACAGCCAGTACGTTAAATTATTCCACCATTACTACTGCGGAACGATTCTGGTTTGCCGGCAGATGTGACTGGCACAAACAAACAATACCACTTTAATTTTGCCACTGGCGCGTAATGTAGCGCGCGTGTACCCATACCTCCGTGATGAAAATGTCTTCAATTTGCTAATTCAACTCTTTTATTAAATCCAAACTTATTTGCATTTTATGGTAATTTCAGTGAGCGGGCGAGCTTGTATGGAGATCTGTTTCAATTTATTGAGTCTTATGCTAAAACCTAACTAAGCTAAAGATTTTACTGTTAAGAAAATTATGTCACTAAACATTTCCGTTGCAAATACAGTAAAGACTACGTATAGAGTGAAATCAGTTGTAACTGTTTGCATTAAAAGTGAGCATCAAAGACACCGCATTGATAAAGAAAGGAGTGTTATTGCCTCGCGACCCCAGACTGTGTACAGAGTAATCAGGTTACAGGTCGCTCTAGGAATGCCTGCTTCTTATTGACGCCTTTAATATACTGCAACACATTAACCTGGCGTGCTATTTAGGCGTTCCATTTCTGCCTCGCAGATTATACCCAACTGTTTCTAATGAAAAACGAGGCTCTATTTGCTAAGTGGATATTTGCAACATAAATAAAAAACAGGGCGAACTGAAGGTCCAATTAGAGTGATTAATGCCGCTTATGGATATCTGGAACGAGCGGGCTCCATAGGATCTAACCAAACGGGTTAGATCCTATTATCATTTAGCTGTTGGCAGTTGTGGAATAATTTTGAAATTGCTTAGATTGCGTAAGAGACATTACAAACATGTCACAAATATCAGTTTTGGGTACAGTGCGTTCATGAAATCAAAATGTCGAAATCTCGCTAAAAAACGAATTACAAGCAAATTGCCTAGTTCTCCCCAAGGTTGGGTACATGTGAATTAGTGCAGCGTTGTGTAGCGCAACTGGGTCGATCGATAGCGCACTCTTAATTGCGATAAAAACTGCTTCTCTGTATCAGGCCATTAATTCTGTAATTATCGCGGCGTCCGAACATCAAACGCGCCGGCGACGTGTCACGCCGCGACAAATTTGTACAGAATCTTGAAGAATGTCGCTAATGAGGTGAATATTATAGACATGTAGTTGACTTTGTAATATATTACCACCTGCAGTCAAGCGTTTTGTTTTCACTGAACAAAATTTTCTTTCAGAGCGTGAACTGAATTGTTTATTACAAGTGTTATCAGAAATATTTTATTATTTTGCCCCTTGATAATTTTAACGAGGCGCTTAACACTATCATGTTAACAAGTTGAACTTAGTATTAACAATTTAAGATGCTTTTTATGTCGTGTACATGTACCTATACGTTGTATAATGTAGGTCAGTGGAAGCAACGTCAAAGCGTCCATTGTTTTAGAGCGGGTCATGTCCATTAGGCTCGATGTTGACTTTTGCGTCAAATGGGTTTTAATTGGAGAGTTTACGGGTACATTTGGGGCGATAAGAAAGCTCCTTGTATTGACCGTGGGGTCACGGTATCGCATCGGGTACGGCTCAATAACAATTTGTCGGAGAACGTCGGCCACCGGTGACTGATAGCGATAACGACGTCGTTTTCCAACTTAAGTCGAGTCGAAGGAAACTGTTTGAGCCTGTTAACTTTGTGATACAGATAGATACCATTTGTCAGGATGTTGGGTTTTGAGTGGCTTGAATTCTTAAGGCAAAGTATAGACGCATTAATGGTTTTGAAGTTAGGAAACACAGATATTCTAGTCTTGCAAAAGACAGATCAGAAACGGAGAGCACATAGTTTCAGATTTTGATGCTTATACAATGCACAGGCATTCTTGCAATCATCAAAAATGCTTTCTTAAATATCCGTTTTGGCTACAGTTCTGACAAGCCATAAATAACGTGCTTAAAACGTTTTTATTTAAAAAAATATTGTAATGTTAGGCGTAACTAATCCTTAACAACGAAGCGTGGAACGAAAACCATTTATCCATTGTTGTTAACGATCATTAGAACAAAATTACGTACAGACGTCACTCAATAATGGTGGAAAAAAATATAAGATTAGGCAGCTAGACACCTAAATTTAACGCTTTAAAGTGTCAGTGTAACCTCAAATCGTGTGAGGTCGGAAATCTTCAACTGATTGATACTATACTCCAGCAAATTATGAAGTAATATAAAAATAAGAGGCTCATAAATTAGGAATATATTCATAAAAAGTTGACTGCTGTCCTCAACCTCTTGCACAGGTGTGGCCAATCACGAGCTTGGCCTCATTTGTTAAGGCATTCACACATGTGTTATTACATGGACCGTTCAATTTGCTAACGTGTATCTTGATGCGATTTATGATATCCTGGTACTAATGTTTTCTATGATTTGTGACTGCGATGATTAGCTATTAAAAGCTTAATGAAGCTGGTGGTTAGGTTTTAGTATAACTATGATAAACTAAGACTAAATAGTATAAACTATCGTTGACTACTATTGGATATACCGAATCTGAAACAAGAATTTTCCGCCCAACGACTCTCGTCCGTGAAAAATTGCCTGAAATTCATCTGTTGGCTGAAATGCAGCAAAAACAGTAAATAATGACGTTAATTCGACGTAACCAAAAATTACCTCTCATTTTATTTTATCCTAATTACATTAACACAAATCATCTGTCTAATACAACTTGACATGCGTACAATTTCAGTCCCAGCTGATTTGCGAAGGTTATTAGGAGCACGTTTGAATTCAGTTTGAAAGTGTTTGAGCTGGTCTAGCTATTAGCGACGTGAAGGTTGCGAGTGGGCAGACATATTGTTTTTATGGAGCTTCTCATGTTGCTGTTGATTCAGAGGCTGGAATAGGTGGCGACGGAAAATAAAGAATGCATTTTAAATTCGTGGTTTTGTTGTTTCAAATGATAATGGAAGGAAACAAGATGCTACGGATGTGTATTTGCTTCAAGAAATAGTATCACAATCACTAAAATTAGTCACCCATCTTCTATATTAGTCTGGTTTATAGGATCTTTTAAATGCGGAACTTTAAACGAAAGCGCATATGTTCATAATCTAGCCTGGGGAAATTTCGTATCTTTCAACTGCTTTTACCGTCAATTTCAGCCAAGTCGTAAAAAAGAATTAATAGAATCCCAATTCACGCAATAGAAATAAATTTTCATTAATCCGCCTAATCCTCGATACCGGCAACAATAAAGTTTTTGTCAATTCAATATCAATAAATATCCCTTGAAACGAAATGTCATTTAGTGAATGATGATTGAATACAACAAATCTATTGAAAATGATAGGTTTGTCATCGTTCCATCGAGATATATTGGATATAAAACTAGCCGCGCCCTACGGTAAGGCCATTACATTTTATATTTAGTCCGTAACTGTACCATTAGGATGAAAATAATGACCATAATGTGGGTATTCGAGAGCTTAAGTTATTCTTATGGTGACTATAAACATAAAATATGCAAATTGTTTCGTGTATTGAGCAGTTTTTACGTAAATTATGAAGTGTGGAACACGACAATTAATTAGAAAAATATTAAAAAATAAATGTATTGGAAGGAAAATTAGAGTGAACGCTTGTTTTGTTTTGTTTTTCTGTTACCTACTGTCAAATATTGGTTATTCCGTCTTTGAATGTACTGATCCATGTGGTTTACCACAATTTGACAGCTACAAGATTATCTCAAGTTATTTCCAGGAAAATCGATTCCAATAGTTTTCTTGCAGTTTCATGATGATTCTCCTATGACTTCTTATAATATAGATACGTACGTAATCTTATTTTAAACATGACATCTTTCATTACATTACACACGTTGACAATGCCAATTAAAAAAAAAAAATATTTATATATTCCCTCTCTGATAAGCCGTCAGGAAAGTATAGTACACATGCCACTTTCTACTTTTATTGTCGTTTATGTGTGCCAGTGTTTTGGAAATGATTTTGGAGCCGGCGTGGTACCCAAATTATCGGACAGTAGGTAGGTACCTATTTTAAAAAAGAGTAGTTATAAGATTTTAAATAATAAAACTGAAAAGAACATTTCTCACATAAAAGTCAAATTAAATAACCACACTTTATAATTTCATGAAAAAGTCTTCGTTGTGTTTTATCATTATTTTCTTGGTGTTAATAAAGTGTGATGCTTATAAACATATAGAATTAGGTCGATTTTTATTAAAAACGTATTTCAGCCTTAGTTATGACAGCTACGAGCCCAATTCATTACCATCGGCCTGTAGGGAGAGCCGGCGGCCTTTGACTTAGTATACACAAACACGCTATTATTTGCCATACTAATTAGTCGTCACAAATTCCCATTTTTTTATAGATAATTTCGTGTTCTAATGTAATGAAAATGAAAGCCTGTATGGATAATGGGTGTAAATTGAAAGAAAACTGTTTTGTTTTAAAAGATACTGTACCTACTTTTCGCACATTAGCAGCAGCTCTACAGCCATATCTTTATTAACACGAGACTAAATGTTGAAGATAATGAGTTAGAACGACATGGGTTATTTCCTCTGGAGAGTTGACAAGAATTAGCAATAAACGAAAATGTGGTGAAACTGTATTGAAAGATCATTTACTTTGACATGTGCTTATTCCAGGTTTATACGGAAAGCATCAACATAAACAGTATGTCATGGCTTCCTCGCTATTGTACCATGAACCACTTTGTGGAATCAACAAATATGCCATAAAGCACACAGTACTGGTTACAGAGATTTTATTGCTCCAAATTACATGTTCCGAAACGTTGAACTCATTAACTAAATGTTACGTAATCATAGACCGCCCACAACACGTTCTGAAAAATTTCAATAGAATAAATGTTTCAATGAATGAATCCGAATTGGAGCATTCGTAAAATATAATACTGTTGAACCATGTCATAACATGTCAACATATAACTCCACTAAACAATTTACGCGACGAATTAAAAAATCTTACGCCAATGAAAACGCCAAGATGCCAATTTAAATAATTTTCGTCCAGATCGAATAATTGAAAACTGTTTATTTTGTGCACGTTCATCTTTATTGCTGCGACCTCCACAATTGGCTGTAAACATCCTTATTTCTTATATAAAAACACAGAAGTTACAACGTGTCATGTAAAAATCTTCGTTCATTCCTCAGAATTATTATGAATGAAATGGCAGTCAAACGTGTAAAATAAAATAAAGCAGCTAAAAAAAATGGGAATGCCTGCGGTCCCCGAACCTTACATATTTTAAAGAGTTTTCCCAGGTAGAACACAGAAACACTATGTATATGTAGTTTGAAATCTGACGCTGCTTAAACATCACAGCCTTTTCTCTTCCAATTACACACTTAATAAATCAGCCATTTCTATTTAGAGTCGGATAATGCGACGGCGTGATGATTATGCGACCTAAGGATGCTAACATACGGTGCGTGTGGCAAGTTGCCTGCGCCGCCGTTGCGTTGGTGGGAATAAAAACCCGATCAACGCGTGGCGGAAAGCTGCCGTTGTATTAAAACGAAAATAACAGTGGGCCTTGAGCTATTATTTAATTTTAATGTGTATATTGGGTGTGAACGCTACTCGTGACACGCACGTGCGCCCATACACTGGTTATTGCTTATGTACGCAGAAATAGCGAAAATTTGGCTAAATTGTAGCTTTGCCAGTGCTGCTTAAGCATGTCTATAAATAAATATTTATAAATAATTCAGCATACTTGCTGCATAAGTTTTTTTCACATAATGTAAATTGATGCGTGACATATTTTATACTCATCTTTTTCCACACTAGTACGATAGCTACAGGATTTTGCCACGATTTACCAATGTTGAACTGATAATTATGCAATGAACTGCAGCCACAAATAAGTCTGATGATTTCAGGCGACGTCAGAATCGTTAAAAATCTATTTTTCATTCTCAACTAATTCATTATTTCCTAAATTATTGTACTACGTAATCCTCCTTTTCGTTGTGTTGTACTTTCTCACTTAGCAAAACACTGGCTTTTGGCAACCGTCCAAGTGTCAGGCTCAGGTTGATTAAAAAGAATATCTACTCGTGTATACTGTAATACATGCAATATAAACAGGTTTATTGTTTGTATTCTAGTAGACAACACATAAGCCGGAATTATTTTTGCTGCGTTGCCTTTGATGGCGATTGCTGACACGCAGAAGTTGCTTAGTCTACATTCCTGATTATTGACTTTGACACCTGTTAAATAAACAATACACTAAATACGTTTAGTATAGATAATCGGAGGTTCATTTTCGCATAATTATGAGAGACTGTAAAAGCTTATTCTCAGACTGTTACAAAATTAAGTGTTAACATTACAACTGTTGCAGAAATTATGATGCAATTGTTAAAATAAATAACATTTTATGGAGAGCATGGTACCTACGTACCCGTAGCAATAACACTTTCATAAAGGATTTGATTTGTTGTAGGCTCAAATATATGTATAAATATTTTTTCAAAAAATCTCTAAATATTTACGTATCAGCTACCGAATCTCGTAGCTGTCTTCATAAATTTTCGATAAATCGTTCTGCAAACACATGTTTTTTTGGGATTATTGATATCTTTTGAACAAAGTACAAAAGTATTTTAATTTTACAATTTGTTTGATCGTCTGACACGAAATGATTATGTGGTTAGAATGTAATCAAACATTTTTTGTAAGTTTTATTAGCTAGAAGATTAAGTCGAGAGAGTCCGAGAGTTGAGGTCACAAGGAAAGTAAACTTGACAGGCCAGTCCACCTAAGTTATAAACAAACTACATACTTTGAAAAGTAGCCCTGTCAATCTGCCTTGCGACCTGTCTGCCAGCCTGGCAGGAGCTGTGCAAACCTTTCATCAGTTCAAGATAGTGGCTTCAAATGCTTTCAAAGAAAAGTAACCTGAAACCATAATGTCAAATATTTTCTTTGACATGAAAATAAAAAAGTAAGAACGTTCGGTTTTAGAAAACCACACCAGTTTATAATAATCCTATAAATAATTAATTTAGATAAACTTCTGATCAGATTTTTCATATTGAATACAGACGTATCCGATCATAAATTATCGGCTTTTGGCAGTGTCCCATATCCAACAACGTAACAGCAAATGTGTATAAAATTATAATAAAATTATACCAGGCAGGGACTGATCATGAAGAACAACACGATTCTTCTATGAAGCATACATTCACGCCGACTATATTAGCATGATATTAGAAGTTCAATGATCATAAAGCGTCAGCTAGTTTGGGTGGTCCTGTTTGGCTTTCGTCCAATTAGCTAAGGTGCGAATGAGCATAGCGCCCGAATATGAAGAATTGAGACGCCAGCTAGACATACTGATATAATATTTATTCCTGAAGTTTGAGGGGGACAAATGAGAAATGAACTACATGACACAGATTGATTAAGGACAGAATAGCTGCTTTAAGGTCACGACACTCTCAACGTAAATTAACAAGACACGGAAAATAGAAACAACGCATGGACTCGTGAAGATTTGGCAAAGTAAACAAAGTCACTGTAATTTTGAAAGGACGAAACACAAATACATACGCAGATGCTTATTCGTTCTGACAGGAAACATTTGTTAAGAAAAAGAGCAAAGAATAGCACAGATCAGTAAAAATTAGGTCAGATTATAACAGATGAAGTTGAAATTCTAAGAATTAAAGACATCATCATTAACCACTGAGTATTGCAGAAACTACAAAGGAACAATAAAATCGAAGTGAAAAGAATAATGATAAAATAGGGCACGACGCAGAACGGATAAAAGTCGGTGAGGCGGGCGCTTCGAATGTTGAGGGATGCGCACTTACAGACAAAGCGTAGTTAGATAAAATGAATGCCTCGACATCCTGAAAGAATGGGGACTGTGAACTAGGTCAATATTTATGCAATTCTCTTGGATTTTTATTACCAAGTTAACGGTAATAGCTTTATTGTTAGCGTCTTTGGTTCACGGAGACTTCATTAATGGTAAAAATTGACATAAATCGTGAGATATTGATTAAATACTAATTTTATTAAGTAAATGTCAAATATAATTTAATAAGCAAGTGTTGAAGTCGGTACATGTAATCATTCAAATAACTTGAAAGGTAAAAGGATATTGATTGAACTTTGAACAAAATTATGTAATTAACGCTTTAGTTTTTCAACCAGTCCATTAACAAGAAATGGCTTCTGTTTTCGTTGGAGAACATAATAGGTACACCCGGGCAATACGCCAAAACTACAAATATATTTTAAAATATTGCAGTTAGCACTGAATTTGTTTATATTTACTATTTGTATTTTTTACAATGTATTTAAGTTTACGAGTTAATCATTCTGTCGCGTTAATGGGTTACCCATGTGTTATGTTGATCTATGGGATTTTTCCTACCGTTGGAATTGACTACTTTCGTATTTTTCTTGCTCTCCAGAAATAATGCGTTTGCGTTTTTGGATAATATTACGAGCATTTCTCTCTACATCAATAAAGCTACGATCGTTACAGAAGCTACTAGTATTACCAACATTAGGTATCTACACTATCTCGAAATGCGAACTACGTATGTTTATTGAAAAGTGCACGCAAATTCCATCGCAACTATTCTAAAAATGGCAGGTCTTGTACAAACTTAGAAAGGGTAATGCCCTGTCGACTCATCAAAATATAATATTTTGTTTTGTTTGCTGGTCAGGTTGTCATGTGCTGAGAATGCGTCCATATGCAGCTGTGGCGTTGTTTAGATTTCTATGAATGCTCTCAGGTTTCTCTACATAATAAACTGCTACTGCTGAAAGTGAAGTTTAATGTGCATAGGTAGCTGATAAAGAATTTCATGTCAGTCAAATATTTCTGATTAATGTTATGATTTTTGCCTATAGTCAAAATCAAAGTTCTTGATTCGTTTTTATTCCACGAAACGTTAACTTCTACCTTCTTTATTGCAAGAACAAGAAGGTTTTCTATTTTTATTAAGGTGCAACCTCGAATGTAAATTCGAGGGAAAGCTTTTCCGATTTTTAAACCGTGATCTGCAAACGGTTTTAAAACGTCTAACCCTTAGAAATTTTCAAAGTCATAAAAGAAATAAATTATAAGCAGTGGTTACTCTTGTTGGCAGGGGTTTCGAACATAAATGTCATTGTCGTGTATCGGGCGTGTAGGTACTGACATGTTTTTCAAATGTGTGTGCATAATTTAGAAGCAACAGAGCAAAAGGTGAAGGAAAATATTGTAAGGACAATATGTTTTGCAGATAGTATTTGTCAGAATTTTATTGACAGTAGTTTTTGCAGCTATATTTGTTTCCAATAATGTTAGCAGCAGAATAAGCAAACGAGCGGCACATATTCCGGTCACATTTGCTAGTTCCTGCGTCTATTTGCTTTCCTGGTTCTGTTACTGATTGTACGTCTTCGGTATTATTCTTGAAACGATAACCGTCTACCTTGCTGCTGTTATCATCTCGAAGTCATCTGACTAATGATCTAGCAAGTCTTAAGTGTTGAGATTTTACGTAATCAATTTCGCTCATCGCAGTTTGTTTGTCCATAGCTCCTCTACCACATGCTGTAACAAATCAGTCACTACCTTTTATACAATTAAAAACGTATTAAAGAAGAATGACGTCGCGAAAATTAAACGTTATTTTTATGCAATTAACACTACCGGCCATCATATCGCCATTAGTACGGCATTGCACGACTGCATATCGATTTACTTCGTTCAAGGTCGTTTATATAACAAATTCATGGTCTTTTGCTACCGCTAATAAAAAGACTTGATAGGCACACAATGTTTACTTGCTAATGTGTTGGTTAGAAGCAAAGATTGAACAAAGTATTGTGTCGTTAGCGTTAGCTCGCGATTTGGTTGGTTTCATAGTTGGGCAACATCAACAGGTTCCTATTAACAACCAAATGTATTTGTTTAATCCATCTTATGTAGTCATTAAAATATTATATCCTGCTCGTATTAACACTGCCTTGAAGAATTTTATTAATCAATGACGTTGAAACCTGGCAGTCAGTCTTTAAACATGTGGTATAAAAATTATGAAAACGAGTGTTATTATTACAATAATAATTGTTGCATTTTAGTTTAGGATGCTCCGTTTCTTTACAAGGGAAACCGACTGTAATACTAATATTACTATGATTTAAGAAAAATTAAAATTTTGTAAGCCTGGGGTAATAGGAACCGTCACATGCGAAACAATGGGAAAATTGGTAGGAAGGGCAAACAGGAAAGTTCATCATCATTCTAAATAAGGGGAGGTTTCTATTTTGGTCCCCAATCTAACCCTGGTATGGCAGTGTGGTTCATATGAAAAGTCTCCTATTATCTAAATAAGGCTACAATCGAAGGAAAAAGGTGCTTGTTTTGAAATAACACCATTCTTACTATACATGGATGCTTGTCAATCGCAAGCGAACGTTGTTTAGACACGACTGAAAATATTCATAGCAAGTGTTTGTTTTGAATTTATTCTATTCTCTATTGAAACCCTTTGTTCTAGTCGTTTGTCTATGATTTGTCTCATTGTCAACTGAAAACATTGCTCTTGTATTTTTGTCGCTGCTCCGAACGTATTATATATGTGGCTGTTGTTGTTATTATGGCTTAGACTAAGGAGTGGTTGAGCAACGGGCCCTAGAAATATTTGATCATTTTCATTGTCAGTTCTTGCATCCAAAGCATTGCAGTCTACCTTATTATCTATCAATCTGAAAACATGCATTACTTACATTTCTAACGGCTCTATCTAGTATTTAGTAAAATTATCTTCAAAATATGATCGTTCTAGATGAGAAGCTGACATGCTAAAGCCGCATTAGTAAGTGTTTCAGAACAGATACTTACTCGTAAATGCCGTAATCCTAAGGTAGACAGATCTAGGTCGGGATGTGAAATGAATCAGTGCAACGGAAGTAGTTCCTGTCCATCACGATAGCTATTTACAGACAGCAGGAAATCTTCTAGCTTTGTTTCGAAGATTGAATTTTGGGAAAAGTTGTTTGATTCGGAAAATTCTGCTCACCAACATATCTTTGAGTGATAGAGTTATAGGGTTTATAGATTTATAGACAGTCTGTATATAGGTACATATTCCACGAGCAATTCTTCAGTTCTGTTTACAAAAAAAAGTTTTTGTTAACCAACTAGAAACGGCAAAATCTGTACAGTATTAATACAACAGTACCTACCTACACATTACAGGAAAGACATTTTAGTAAATTCCATAAAGAACGATTATCCTGTGTTCAAAATTGATTGTAGGCATTATTTACCTGAATCAGAAGGCATGTATGGTTATAAATTTTAAATGATTTTAATAAACGTGTAAGTTAGTGTTTTGGTTTGCTGTCACCACACTGATAAAGATTTGTAGATACTTATAGATTTATCTTTTTAGGGTTCCGTACCTCAAAAGGTAAAAACGGAACCCTTATAGGATCACTTTGTTGTCCGTCTGTCTGTCTGTCTGTCTGTCAAGACCTTTTTTCTCAGGAACGCGTGGAGGTATCAAGCTGAAATTCATATCAAATACTCAAGTCTATGGTCTCTTGGAGCTGTGAAAAAATCAAACTTCTAAGTCAACGCGATCAAAAGATACTCCCGTTTATGCCGCAAATTTTCGACACTCGCAAGGGAATCAAAACCTACAGGGTACTTCCCGTGAACTCAGAATCTTGAAATTTGGTACGAAGCAACGTCTTATAACACAGATAAAGGAAAAATTGCGAAAAGCATAAATTTTTAGTTACATCATATAATAAAAATATTTTTAAGTTGAAATTTTCACTGAATGTGTCTCTCTGTTGCTGCTATAACAAAAAAAAAATAAAAAGCGACTCCCCTACTACGATGGTACGGAACCCTTCATGTGCGAGTAGGACTCGCACTTGGCCGGTTTTTTTTTATAGATAACAGTTACACATAACATTCATAAGATATGGATTTACGTAGAATCATGCGTTAAATCATCATAGATTAACTAATTCCGGTTAATTGAAAACTTATAATTGTCATCATCACATGTGTGACGATGTAGTAGTAAATTATTAAATAAAAGAAAGAAACCAAAACATCCGGTTATTAAAATGAAGTAGTTAAGTTAATAAGTGATTAGAAAAGCTACAGATGACTCTACTACAATTAAAGGATGATTGAAGTGATTTATACTCTTGTGCAATTTTTGTTGATAATTAACCTTATGCATGATTGATATGGTGTGTTTTACATTACTCCCAGCCCCTTTAGACATGAAAGCAACCTTTGATTGCCAAGAATGACAAACGTCCTTTCAGGATTGACGTTTCCATACCTTGCCAATTGTATTGTTGATAATATCATGAGGAGATCAGATAGGCTAGTTTGCCTACGAAAGTGGGGTATTATTGAAGAATTAACGATTATAATAATAACGTGTGAACAAAATGTTACAGCAGTACGACAGCTTGAAACACATTTATAGATCAAGAGAGATCGACGTGCTTAATTTTTATTAGCGTGATGAATTAGATTGGTATATATCTTTAATGGCGTATTCCTGTTCCATTATGTCTTTTTGACTATTTCGCTAAACAAAATATTTAGTCATGTTTTCGACGTAATATTTAAATAATTTTGTATCACGTCGATTAATCACTTCTCCAAGTTAATCAGGACAAGGAAACATTAATCCAACTGCAGATATTGTTTAAATGTTAGCGGTTAACCAAAGTTAATAATATTTTAATGGACTGGGTTTTATAAATGAGTTCTCATTACCAAAGTTTTGTTTCTTTCTAACATCGGTATGCGAGGTTAACGAATCTTTTGTTTTCCGTCGCCCACATATCAATAATATAAATTACAAGAGTACTAAGTTTCGCAATAAATGCAAAAGTTAGCGCGTTAAACATGCTAATATTGGCGCAAAACGCATAATTTAACTGGCGATGCGTAATTCAAAAAATTAGCTATTTAATTAGCATTCAGAACAAGTACGAAGTGAAATGCAACTGCCTTTTATGTTCCGCCAATCAGAGAGCTAGTGCGCGAACCGAGGCCACGCCTACACTGGATGTGCACTGACCACGGCCGTAGACAAGCACACGTTTAGAGGTAACGATCTAAACCTATGCCAGCGGCTGCGCGCTTATTTATTACGTAACTGAATATCTATGAGTCTGCACTGAAGGCAAGCCGACTGCCGCATGCCGAGCCGTCACGACTCATCAAAGCGGATTCGATTTTCACACGCGCTTGCGACTTCTGAGTAAACCAACTTACACAACTACTTCTAATTTATTTTTTTAATTGAATCGTATAAATACAAAGGTCTCCAAGAAGGTTTTCACACCAATCCTATTAATTAGTGTCAAAGTTAATGTAAATTCATTTTTAACGAATAATCACGATCGTGAGAAATATATTAAGAACTTCCCATTAATCAATATCATGCGAGATGACTGGGGTGACCTTGTGGATTTATTATTTTATCTGTGATCGTGTGGAGATGAAATCAGTAGTAATCGAATTAGATAGTGTGTCTTTTTAGGATTGTACCTAAACAATGATGATAATTATTGCCTGCGAGTGGGATGTTTTTATTATCTTAATGTTTGCAGCCGCAAGTCCACGACCGGTAGACCGCGACCAATCTCGGAACTGTAACAAAAACTTGAAAACACGTGGCAAATCCTTACCCACATCAAATCGCGTTAAATTAATTTAAGTTAAGAGAAATATGAAAGAAGTTAAACCGCCTCTACTTTTGTTATTTTTTGTTCGTATTTTCACGTCAAATTATTTGATGTTCCACCTTGTTTATTATCATACACTGTTTACAGTTAAGGTTTCTCAATTAAATTGGCATTCTTCAATAATATTGGCATTCTTCAATAATCGTTTAGCATCAATACAATTAAGAGTCATAAAATCTGCGAGATTAGCAAACCCTCAGCAACACGTCCGTGAATTTATTAAAGTCTAGTTACATAATATAGCGTTTGACCCACATCTACGTGTAACATGCCCTATATTAATCTGTAGACGTCGTGGGCGTGCGTTAATGGATTTCCATTACAATAAGCAAATATTACGGATTCATGGATAATAATTTTGTCATAAAAAGGGACATATTGACGAAGTGTGTAAGTAGTATGAAAAAAAGAATGACAACTCCTACGCACTATGGGACAAAGATTATGTTGCAGCTGCGTGGCATTTATTTGTAACATAAAATATAATATGGGTTGGTCATTTTTGTCAACAATAAAAAGAAATAAGAAAAATAAAGAAACGAAGAACCTTTGAAATTCAATCACGTGCACATTTGTATAAAAAAACAATTTTGAAATTCCTTTAACAAGGATTTGTAATGCCTTTGCATGTACAAGTGAAGATTATAATGTAAATCGTATCACATTAGGGTGTAACTTGAGTAGGGGCCATAATGTCGCTTGTTTATGGGTAACTTACGAGGTAAGTATCTAAACTACGAACATAACGAAACAATGTTGCTAAAGTTTTATGGACCAGTATTAGATTTCATGACAATACATACTATACAATGCATTCACTGGTCTGGTATTAAATACAGGTATTACATTTATGTACATATTCAATTTTATGTCTGAATATAACTAGACTATAATCATCTCTATGACTAAGAAGTACTTATTGTGTATTCAGCTCTATGATTCTTGTCTTGTCTATTATTCGGGGAAATCCTTAATCATTAGAAATACGTGACACGTAGGTACTTAAGTAATTAACAATTATCTATCGCGTTGAAGGAATCTCCTATTGCATTATGTATATTATGTTAATATTTTGTATGTGTTATATAATAGGATGCAATCATCTCTTTATTGGGCATTCCAAACCTAACCGGAAAGTTTTCTTATACAAAAACAGTACCATCAGAAACGCTGGTAAGTAAACGTATTCTTAATTGCCTTTCTGAGACTCGAATTGTACTGCTTCAGTCTCTAGAATCTATACTACTTTATTTTATACAGGATTCGAAACTTTCACTAATTATAAACTAATAATAAACATTAAAGATTATCCCCGAGTGCGGTTGTTCTCTTGGGAACATTTTCGATTGTAAGGCGCTCGAAACCGCTGGCAAAAGCTAGTAGATGATAATATTCATCGTGTTCCAATTACAGCAGAACATCCCCAAGGCATTCCCTACGTAGGTGCGAACAAAATCATCCACAAAACAGATTAAGTTGCTTTCAAGACGCGTCGGGAACTTAATACCGAGAGTGTTCTAGCCTATAAATCTTTAGGAACACATCAAGCCGACATAGACGGTCGTAAAGAGCCTTAATCGGGCTCTCGCAATTACCGAGTCTTCGCCGACGCCACTTTATACTGTAAATATCCTAGTTTGTTAATACAATATACGGCGACCTCGAAAACACTGATGCTAATTTATAACCCAAACAGATTTTTGTCTGGAGCTTGATGAAAGCAGAATTTTCTGGTTATAGGATAATCGACTGTTATTGCTTGCAATAGTAGCACAAATAGTTGTCTAAGGCAAGAAACTACTACCTCCACGCCAATGTGACTTTTAAAAGGAAATTACTTCGCAGTTACTTATGCTTCATCAGTCAAATGATCTACCATTTAATCATATTCTTGATTCCATTGTTCATGTTAGCATTTCCTCGGGGAGCAAAACAATAGTCATGCTAATAACATATTGGCACCATTCAAAGACGCGATTAGCTGTAAGTGCCCTGTTAAAGATCACATAAGTAGCCATCTAAACGTCATATAGTTTAATTATAACGTATGTATTTATATCATACAATATTAGTTCTATTATTTTCAAAGTAGTAAACAACGCACTTATGTGACACAAGGCGAAATATTAAATTGAGTTACAACCTCCGCAGTGGTAGACAAATGTTATACCTAATGTTCAGTTGGGTAACACAGTACCCTCCATATGAAACTACATGTCGGTTAACACAAGGTTAAGCTGTGGTTTCACGCAAACTTATCCTGAATAAGAATTGTGGGTAGCTAATGCAATGGCCGTCGCTTATTTGATACTGACAATGTTGCATTTGCTGAATAATAAAATTGAACTAAGTGACGTATTGCTCAGTTCTTTATGTGCACTTTCAATTTCATTTAGGTCATCATTGTCCATCTTTATTTCGATATATTAGGGGTCGGCAAAGCGAGTCTTCTTCTTTCATACTTCTTTATTAGCCGTGATTTCAGCAGACCTTTCCTTTCTAGCCACATCATCAGTCCATCCGTCATCGTCCTCGACTCTAATCCACGGAAACCACTAGTTGACACTATAACGGTTTTGTTCATTGTTCACAACAGAATAAGGAAATCAGTAACACAATTTTTATCAAACACAATAAACACATTTGTTGGAATGCATAGCGCCATGAAATTACAGAATTCAATAACCGAAAGATTAATAGGTAAGTACGTGAGTATTTCTGGCTTAGTTTCCTCAAGTTATCATGCTCTGACATTGAAACACGCACGGCCAGTGGGCCGCATAGATTAGGACATAGAGGAATATAGGTCAGACACTGTACGTGAATACAGTTAATGTCTAGACACTTGAAAATAGATTACTTTTAAGACGACTATGTGCACCAAAACCGGAAAATTATTTTTCCCAATTAAATTTTCAGTCGCATATTTCGAAAAGTTTGAAGAACAATAGCTCTGTATCTCAACAAGATCTATCTTGTATGAAGTCGAAGACGTTTCGTCAAAACTATAATTCTTTTGTTTCTTAGTACCTAATCTAACGAAACAACGGAAGCTTTCTTTAGGTTATCGAGCTTGTGTTACCATTGTGAAGCGTTTGTGAATCATTGAATGCCGTTTGATCTTCTGTAAAATATTTACAATAATTTATACAGGAGAATTACTTTTACATAAAGCTGAGTTTGAATCATTATTTGGGATAAGTAATATGACTCAAGCCACATTTAAGAGGATTACTTTACAAAATCTCTTCGATGTATTGATCCTCCTTCGTGATATAGGTCAGATTCATAATTATTATCGTATCAATATTGATTCGTAGTGTCGACACCGGGTGTTCAGCACAAGAAAACATTACAAGTTAAAATAATCCATAAATCATGCGCCTAAAGCAATATTTACTTTACACGAATCCTAAAATATCGCGCGACAGAATACCCAAACGGTTTTCTGCTGATCACGATTTTCTGTTATATTTTTTTACGTTTTTTGTATCTTTTGTGACATCAAAACCGGTTCCACACCCACAAATTCTCGAAACATGAAGCTATATTCGCGAAAGTTTAAAGCTCCTCATATCTTTTTACATTATCTTAGATCATGGCGATTAAGATTGGATTAGCTTCGCTAAAGCCCGATTTGTGAACAAATTGTAAATCAAGTGAACATTTTAATACATATTCATGAAGGAAATATGAATATATATCGGAAATATTATGTGAAACTTTCGAAAGTCGTAGTTCATCACTAAGTTTGTTACAAAAACAACTTTGTGTTGCATTGCATTTCTATTATTTAACTCACAAAGCCTTGCATTCTTTCGCATCTTCAATATGTATCAGCTACATTGATTTGTTGATTATTGCATAGTATTATCCTTCTGGTTTCATAATACTATAATAACATTTAAGTTGACATTTTTTTGTGTATGACCTCAGTTCGTATTAATAAAAAGCAGGCATATGGTCAGTTTATTAAAAAGTGGTATTGTGGTCAGATATGCAGTGACCTACTAAGAGAGCTGCGGTTAAGAATAACTTAATTCAGAGCATTTCTTGAAATTATTTGCAATCACGCAACTATCGTGTGTAGTGAAGTTTTCCTTATGCTAAAGTCATTTTAATTTACTTTAAAAATAGGTTTTGACCAAAAAGGAAACTTAAATGAATCTTCGAAGGTGAAGTTTTACGTCCATAACTTGTGCTAATTGGATAGTATTTTGTAAAGTCCCAGATAATTGCAGGCTCTAAATTCTTTTGTCAGACACCAAAAAGGATAACAATAAAATTACCTTTCCAACCATTAGTCTAAATTATTTCATGTCCATATATCTTTTTGGCGATTCAAACGGGACGCGCCCAAAAATGTTTTTGAAAATAAACATCGCGGCATCGGTGCATCGGGGTCTCGTAAACATGGCATAATAACGACTCCTGCGCAACCCAGCGTCCTACATTGTAAAGCCTTAAAAGTCTGTCCCGTTAGAGGAAATTATGCGACGCCTTCTATCTACTATTCACTTTTCTAGAACTTGTTTACCTGCCTCGACTTCTTATTTGATCTACTGAGAAAACTTTTCTTAAAAGCTTAGCGGTGATTTTGTATTCCTATTATAATGCCTGCGTGATTGTAATAGTAGGTTCTCTGGTCACATTTCAGGTTATTCAGTTTATCTGTACCTCATACATAAATAACAGATTTAATTAAGATAGCTCTTTTAAAACATATTTTTCACAAAAAAAACACCTATATATTTGAAAGATTATCTCACGTTTAGCGTAGTCGTGATTATAACTTACATTTCCAAGAACCCAGATCTTATCAGTAACTATTTGTATCCTTACATAAAATACTAATTAAAATGAGTTTAAGTTTCGAGGAACGTGTAGTAGGTGCCGTACCTAGTAATAAGTATAAAACTGATTTAAATAGCGTAGTGTGGAACGGCCTTCACGAGATGATGATGATTAAGTTCAGTTGTATACCTCTAACAATAACTACGGATGGGGCATAGGTACACTCGCTAGGGTACACATATATTTGTTCCAATCGGATTTAGTCCTACTACTTCAACAAGAAAACTAGACGACAGTCGAGAATAACTGACAGTTTTATTAGTGAAGTCGTAGTTCCAAATATGATTCGTTTTACGTGAGTACATCGATTTGGTTCCAAGCAAGACTGGAAAATTAAAAAGAAATTGTAAACTTTTTGGCACACTACCAGGCTTATGAAAAACGGTGGTTAGATGACCTTAATAAATGTCGATGGCTAAATTATATGCTCCGATGAATTTACATTTAGATAAGAAATATGAGAAAGACTGCAGGGAAAATATGCGTCCGGTATCCTTTGCCATCAGTTGCTTGTAGAGCTTTTATTTTATTTTGTTATGGTCCCTCTCAAAAAGAGTGGAGGCTTGTGTCCCAGCAGTGGGAACATTAATAGGCTGTTGATGATAATGATGCTCAAGTGTGTAATTGCTATACTATCTGTTTAATGTTTACCGTTTAATTATGAAGTAAACTCAAACAAAAGGTAGACTACAATAAAACATAATTCTTCTTGAAACACATCGAAGTTCTAAAAGTTATTTGCGAAAAACCAAGCATGCGTATATGTATTAGCGGTTTTTTATTAGCCATAGCATAAAACACAGTCCTATTTCTATCGTAACGTATGGCAACAGCTCCTACGTAATTAGCCTATGCTTTGTCAGTGTCCAAGCATTATCATTTTATTGGTTTCCTGTCGTAAAATGTTCGAGGCCGTCCAACAAAGTGCAGCTCCTCGTGATCTACCTATAGTTGCAGTTTTCCGCATACAAATCGTGCGAGGGTGTAACTTTACTAGACCTTCCGCTTCTTGACATTGGTTTTCGATGTTAGTCGATGAAATACACGCTTGAATGACGTTTATAAATAGTTTTTATAAATACTTAACTTTTTATAAACGTATTTTTGTTATAATAGCTGTATACTTTATTTTGTAATCCTGTTATAAATTTCATAGTAAGATTTCAGCATGTTTCGTGTGGGTGTTGCTTAAGTTTATTTTTTCGTTCTTAGAAGGACAATATTTGGGTGGTTGGATTGGTTTATTATTTGTTAGCGAAATGTGGGTATACTACGTACACCTCTACCTAAACCTTAATAATAATAATAATCCATTTATTTTCAGGCATCTAAGGTCCATAGATAAATACCTTACAGACTAACATAAATATTATAAAATACAATTTAACAAAACAACACAGGTGAGATTTTATGTGTGTGTTGAGTTGGATTTTAACGTTTTCTCACAACTGCAGCTCCACTTTGAATAGCCATTTGTAAGTAGGTGTAATCTTCACAATCATCTTAAAAAATCTTAATACGCTTTCATGATGCCTTTTTTATAAAGCTTATTAGTTCTTTAACCTCGAGATGTTCGTTAAACAAAACTCAACCTACTACAACAAAAAAACATTTTATGAATGTAAATAAATAATTTATATAATGTCAAATTACATACATCAACATGAGTAAATATGACGCGCATAAAATGTTAATAATACCGTATTCTAAGGTATTTAATAGTGTGTGTATGTATAATAAAGTTATATAAATATGTCGGTGAAGGTTATTTTGTGAGGTATCTATGTATCTGCACGGAGATGGATGACTTCTTGAATAAATATGAGGAAAATATTCAAGCTAGAGTTTAATGGTGGTGTTTATTGCATTCTTTTTGTATTGTTTTACTAGTATACGTTTTTATTTTAAACATGTAATATTGTGGCAGGACTATTTACTAGCCAGATTCAAGTTAAAAATATAGGCAGAAATTATAAGTGGCCACGGAATCTGGATTTGTAACAAGCGAAATGTGGGTGTAGTAATGGGTACACCTTTGCCTAAACCTTCGAGGATTACTGGTGTGATGTTATATGTACTATCAGCCATTTCTAATATTGTAAAAGAGAAATATATTTGAAGTTATTTCCTGAGTTCCTATACCTAACTGAAGATTGACTTTTCAAAATGCTGTTCCAACATTTTTGCAGTGCAATTTAATTTGAAAAGTGTCAAGTTAGAAGATTATTTACTTCGATATTTTGGTTTAAACATCGGGGTCTCATTACGAATTCGCCTAAAAACTTTGGGTAACTAGATCTATGGATAAATTTATTTAATGTGGCCTATGGCTTGATTGAAAGGGCTTTTCAAGTTCATGCAAAATTAATTACCTACCTACATTAATATTTCTGTTATTCATTTTAATAGGATCATTTAATATTACACACGTACAAATCATGTTTTTCTCGGAATGTTTAATAAATATAATGTAGGTACTTAGATAATAAAATACGCATATTTACCTGTATTACGAACCGTAAAATATTATTTACTTAATTAAATATTTATATCCATAGGTTTTATTAACATGCATTGAATCTTTGTATCATTATTTACATAATAACAATAAATCAGACGATAATGTACATTTCAAATAACGTACCTATTACTTAATAGTAATTTGGAGATTATTTTCAGACAAGATTTTAAATTTTGGAAATAAATAAAAAAAAACCTTAATTCACTTTGCGATTGCTGAAGGGAAACTATTACCTGTTTACAGTAAAAGAAAATCGACATTTTTGAAACACGTTAATTAATTGGAATGACTAAAGAGCCTATGTTGTGATTCTTATCCACATAAAATATATTATGCACTGCTGACAAATGAAACAAGATCTGGGGGCACGGCAGTGCCCCCGCCAAGTCTCGCAATAAAGCGGCACGGGCCGTACCATCCTTTTCTCGAATCAGTTCAGGCCATTTTCGACCTCCTATTACTTCGTTGTGGATCAAACTAGAAGCCTGAATTTTTAGTAACCAATTAGGCATAGTATAAACACGGTATATTTAATTCAATTTGAACCAGTAGTTTAAGAATTATAACTAATCAAAGTTCCTTAGCTTTGTCATTCACTCAATGACTGAGTTACTGACTGACCGATCATCAAAAGTCTAAAGCACTTCTAGCAGACGTAGAAGCTTCAAATTTGGAATACAATTAGTGTTTAGTGTATAGATCATGGGAAAACTAAAAAAATATGCAATTTCAGTCTAGTTTTCTAGATAAATCAACTGCATAAATAACTTTGTAATCCCATATAAATGTATAGGATTACATAGTTAAAGTCACATTTTCAATAAATGAATTTTACGTGTTAAATTCAACACACTTCCTAGTTTCTTTTTGATCTGACACGTATTAAAAAAAAAAGTAGTGAGATCCATGTAATACCAAGTCAGTCATTTGATTCGTCTTGTCGAGTAGTTTGTCTTAAGATGGTGTCCAGAGTCTGTTGATGGAGCTGGAAGGTGGCCATAGGAATTCCGTTATAAAACGACTTAACCCTATCGAGTACTCGTTTGATTTGTCTTGTCGAGTAGTTTGTCCTTAGATGATGTTCAGGGTTCTGAATAGTTCTGATGATGGAGTTGAAAGGAAGCCATAGGACTTCCGTTATAAAACCACATAACCCCATCGAATTTGAGATCATTTGATTTGTCTCGATGAGTACTCTGTCTTCAGTTGGTAACCAGGATCTGATGATGGAGCTGGAAGGTGGCCATAGGAATTCAGTTATAAGACGACTTGACCTTGTCGAGTTTTTACTCGTTTGATTCAGCTTGTCGAGTACTTTAGCAGTACCTACTACAAATCGATTAATAAAACTGCTTCAAGTTCGAATAAACCTTTATGTTGTTGATTCATTAAACGAAATAAATAGAATGAGAGACGCTACAAAAAGAAATGGGATCCCACTCACTCAGTTCGTTTACCGTAAAAAGTAGTGAGATCCATGTAATACCTATTACCTATACCTATTTCTTTAAAACATCAAAGATTTTTAAGTAGGGACTGAATATATTAACTGACTTGGTATTACATGGATCTCACTACTTTTTTTTTTAATACGTGTCAGATCAATTAGAAACTAGGAAGTGTGTTGAATTTAACTCGTAAAATTCATTTATTGAAAATGTGACTTTAACTTTGTAATTCTATACATTTATATGGGATTACAAAGTTATTTATGCAGTTTATTTATCTAGAAAACTAGACTGAAATTGCATATTTTTTTAGTTTTCCCATGATCTATACACTAAACACTAATTGTATTCCAAATTCGAAGCTTCTACGTCTGCTAGAAGTGCTTTAGACTTTTGATGATCGGTCAGTCAGTAACTCAGTCATTGAGTGAATGACAAAACTAAGGAACTTTGATTAGTTATAATTCTTAAACTACTGGTTCAAATTGAATTAAATATACCGTGTTTATACTATGCCTAATTGGTTACTAAAAATTCAGGCTTCTAGTTTGATCCACAACGAAGTAATAGGAGGTCGAAAATGGCCTGAACTGATTCGAGAAAAGGATGGTACGGCCCGTGCCGCTTTATTGCGAGACTTGGCGGGGGCACTGCCGTGCCCCCAGATCTTGTTTCATTTGTCAGCAGTGCATAATATATTTTATGTGGATAAGAATCACAACATAGGCTCTTTAGTCATTCCAATTAATTAACGTGTTTCAAAAATGTCGATTTTCTTTTACTGTAAACAGGTAATAGTTTCCCTTCAGCAATCGCAAAGTGAATTAAGGTTTTTTTTTATTTATTTCCAAAATTTAAAATCTTGTCTGAAAATAATCTCTAAATTACTATTAAGTAATACGTTATTTGAAATGTACATTATCGTCTGATTTATTGTTATTATGTAAATAATGATACAAAGATTCAATGCATGTTAATAAAACCTATGGATATAAATATTTAATTAAGTAAATAATATTTTACGGTTCGTAATACAGGTAAATATGCGTATTTTATTATTTAAGTACCTACATTATATTTATTAAACATTCCGAGAAAAACATGATTTGTACGTGTGTAATATTAAATGATCCTATTAAAATGAATAACAGAAATATTAATGTAGGTATAGGTAATTAATTTTGCATGAACTTGAAAAGCCCTTTCAATCAAGCCATAGGCCACATTAAATAAATTTATCCATAGATCTAGTTACCCAAAGTTTTTAGGCGAATTCGTAATGAGACCCCGATGTTTAAACCAAAATATCGAAGTAAATAATTTTCTAACTTGACACTTTTCAAATTAAATTGCACTGCAAAAATGTTGGAACAGCATTTTGAAAAGTCAATCTTCAGTTAGGTATAGGAACTCAGGAAATAACTTCAAATATATTTCTCTTTTACAATATTAGAAATGGCTGATAGTACATATAACATCACACCAGTAATCCTCGAAGGTTTAGGCAAAGGTGTACCCATTACTACACCCACATTTCGCTTGTTACAAATCCAGATTCCGTGGCCACTTATAATTTCTGCCTATATTTTTAACTTGAATCTGGCTAGTAAATAGTCCTGCCACAATATTACATGTTTAAAATAAAAACGAACAAAATTATCAATACAACCCTTCAAGTTCATTTTCATGTCAAGATTGATTTTTGCATGTAAAAGTCATTCTTTAGTAATTTAGTCGTCGTTCTTTAGTAGTTAGTAATTTTGATGGTTATAATTCGGTAACTTCATACGTCTTACAGTCGCAAATCAAATTTTCATAAACATACAACCAAGCACTGGCCTGCAAATTGCCAAAAACGTAAGAAAATTAGAATTTCGCGGGCCAGATGTGAGCTTCCACCTTAACATGGCAAGTAAACAAAACGTACTTAAAAAAAACAATATCACAAACAAGTTCCAGCACTAAAGAGAATCGATGATTTTTAACATGTGGGCGTCAAATCGTACAGATGTTTGAATTGCAAATTTTCGTCTACAGATCCCAGACTCGAAAAGTGTATGAACAATACGAGTATACGTTGCCAAACTTCCTTTGTTCCTTATACGTGAACATATGTGCAAGAATATGGCGCCAATGATGTAGTAGGAGATAGGACACAGCTTTTACAGGGTCTCACTTTCAAGTTCAACGTACATTATCCATTGGAAATACCTACCATTATAATTATTACACCTGTATTATATTCAAGCAAACACCTGTTTAAAACCAATATTTATATTTCGTAGTGAAGCGTGACTTTCAAATCAAGCATGAAGGATTTTATAAGCAATGTGTGTCTGCTTTAAAGGCTCTATCGTTATTTAAATTTAAATAGGAGTTTTTGTTAGTTTAATCCGCGTTCATTGGCGTTTTATTGAAAATCTTTATTGTTGATTGCCGTAATGATTAATCTGCAGTTTACTAATAATATTTAGGTACGTGAAATGTTGGTAAACATTCGATAATTCACAATCAATAGGTAAATGTAGAGGCAAGCTACTTTATTTATTAAAAGCTCGCTGATGGGTGTGTGATAATTTTATTCAAGGTCCTCGCGTGTACGGTAATAGATGGCTTAACATAAACAACAACTTACCTATGTTTTATTTTACTAAATGACGTTGTTATTTGTCGTAGAGGCAGAAAAAAGAATAATTTTCCATGCTTGTCTCTAAATTAGTAATAAGTCAATAAAATGGAATTAATTTATTCATTGAATGTTAAAGCGGCAGCTGATTTCATAATATGCCGTTTAATGCATTCATTTATTTTTCATTGTTATTTATGCTAATAGAAACTTGTTCATAATATCTGGACACAATTATTGTGTAGCTAATCCATCACACAAAACGTCTTCATCTATCTAAAGAGCATAATAAAAAAAATGAATCAGCACCATTTCTTTCCGCAGCAAAAAACACAGACGATTGAAAACGCACACACTTGTATGAGCGTGCTATAAAAGCGTATCGTACCTAGTTAAAAAAGGCGCGTCGATACAATTATAATCTATGGCATGGGATTATGCTAAGCTTGTGTGCGTCGGTTCGGACGGAACACACCCACCAGCCGACGCGCCGAATTACGACCGATAGTTTTTGCCCGCCGCCGAGTGTCAAGGACGAACTTCGGTTGCTATACAGACTGTAAGCATGCAGTATACTGACGAACATTTTGAACTGACTTTGGATTTGACTTTAGGCGAAAAAGAAATAAATAATTTGCATTTTAAGTCTGCAGGGGTTTTGCACTTTGCGGTTGATTTTTTTTCTGTGCTTTTAGCTGCTATTATTATTCGCATGATAGGTACCTACCTATTTTAAGTGCAGAGAAGCGGAAAATTGTTTTCCTTTTTCTTGTATCTAGTGGGACGTGTTATTATAGCAGTTCTATAAAAAGCTTTATAGTAGTGTAGTTGAATAGCGATTACGATTTTATTGTTAATGAACTTGTATTCATTAAATTCTTGATACTTATAATTTTATTGTAATCGGTACACTAGTAAGCGTTATGTTGCTTGTAAATTAAGTTAGTCAGTTAATCGTTAATCTAAGGGCTTTTAGAATTTTATCGTTAAAATAATAGTAAAAAGGAAATAACCAGACAATGTTATTAATATAAATTCTGCATTTAATTTCCATATCGTGCACTAAAACTTAATAATTCAATACCTAGCTTCTTCATATTCAAGTACCTACCTTTTACAAACTCGTGGAATTAATTTCTGTGTAACGAATTTTAATAATTGGAATTTAATTATTATGAGTGCCATTGACCTTAATCAAGTCAAATTGTGTTCGGGCTGACTTAGGTACAATTTCCAATTAAACCTTAAAAGGAATCGAAACCGAGTTCAATTTATATTCAATTTTGCTTTGGCTATAACCATAACTAATCTTAAAACGTTTGATATACTTTCTCGGTTTTTTATGGAGGCACAGTTGTCTTCGGAAGGTTATTGAGTTTCATAATTGGCCCGTTTATTATTTATTTGACGATATGTTTATCTATTTTTATTGTAATTTGATATCTTCTGTTAAAGTATTGAGGTTAATGTAACCAATAACATTTAATTTAATTACTGCGTGCGTACGTATTACGTAAGTTCAATAACTAAACATTTACTCAAAAATCTGTTATTTATAGAGTTTAGTTGATGCTGTGTGCAGAAGAAACTTGTTGGGTTAAAGATCACTACTTTGTAGTTAGGTACGTATCTGACGCGAGTTCCAACACTTTAAACTTATCGTATTTTTATCCTTATCCCAACCGCCATCTTAAATTTTCAGAAAACTTCCCACGAAGTAATAGGAAATGTATGAGTTTAAACTGTAATACATCCTTAAACCTAGACCTACTCTTTAAGAAAACCTAAGCAGTAGATAGAACAAGCTTTACAAGTCGGTTCGAGAGCACATGCACTCGGTCGATATCTTAATGATAAATGAATGAACATTACTTAATAAATAACAAGACATTATACAATACTGACAAGAATAATATGACGCGTAGACTCACTGACCATAAACCTCCTATCTGACATTATACCAACTGATAATGTACCTACCAACCACATATCTGGGAGTGAGGACGTAAAGTTGATCGGCTCATTAATTGTTGACAGAAACAATAATAATGGTCATTAATTTGCCATGAGTTAATAAGGCTTCGTCCGTGTGGATTTACTCAATATTAATAATTTACTCTTAAAGGATGGTGACCCTGTGATTAACAAGACACAGGAATGGTGGCATTGAATGAAGAAAGTTATTATTTAGCAGGATTTGAGTTTTCAGTCCGACAGAAAATAAGAAGCTTTGAGTAATTATGGGATCGGACAAAAAAAACTAATTAGTCCATTAGATAGATTTCCAAAAAATATTGAACACATATTTATTCTTTTTCCACATAAACAAAAAATGAAGACGACACAGTGCTTCGAAAACTCGTGAACTCTTCGAAAACCCCACGACACAGTGCTTCGAAAACCCGTGAACTCTTCGAAAACCCTACTCATGATCTTTGACGCGTTTTATCTTCGTCAATTGTTATTAATTTGGTGAAACCAAAAACACGTATCGATATCAATATTTTTTGATAATCTAACTGACGGACTAATTAGAATCATATTTTTTGACTCAGTCCGATCCCCTACTAAGACATTATGACAAGTGTTTCAAAACTTCAATGGGTAAACGTTTTACAAATCAATATTAACATTCTCTTGCCTGAATCCCAATTCATTTGGGGTTGGCAAAGCATGTAATGTATATTTCTTCCATACTTCTCTATTACCCGCTATCTCATCATAAACATATCAACTGACATCTTACTCCTTTGGCTCCTGGGTGCAAACAAACAACAAAATGCTACGGTCCTAACTTCATCCGATACTCACAATGTTTGTAAAACAATTTTTCTAGTCAAACGAAGTAGGTAAGTACTATCAAATCTGAAAAACCTTAAACCTTCAAATTAACATAATTTATTAAGATAGTTACGCCTGACCAACTTAGATAAACATCCGTAATTTTGTGGGTTAATTTCGATCAAACTATGAGATATCATTGAATGCCATAGATGTCCTTAGCCTACATACTGGGTCCCATCGACTACAGAAAACGTTGTTCCTACGATGAATTAAAATCATTAACATAATCATTGATATTCCGAGTCTATCGGCTATTGGCTTCGATACTCTATTCAAGTGTATTCAATGGATTGTATTGTGTTCTGGCACCGAACGCTCCTTCAATTTGGTCAAGACTATTATTATTAAATAGATATTCAAAATTAAATTAGGTAGCATAAATATTATTATTCGGATATGATTGATTGATGATTTCGATGACTATGACTAAGTTGTCGCCTACTAAGGGCTACGGCGTAGGCTTGAGAACCTAGTCTTTGCAAAATAATACTTTATAGGTTTTATTTATAATTGTTATTTCGCTGTAAGGCAATATTTAATGAATTAAATATGTCTATAAAAACTTTTTTTATTGACAGATCTGGAAACGTTTTCCCTTTGACGAAATATTCTGGCCATATTCTTATCGAGATTGCATTACATGATGTCTATCAGCATATTGACCCAGGCTCAGGTTGTGTCGTGTGGTGTTTGACAGTATAATTGATGACCGCGCTCACTCGCCTTCAGAGCTGACGTTGTCCAACTAATCGTTGTAGCTGGGACAATGGCGCCGCCGCTTGTCTCGGATCAGGGTTCAGCATAATGTTATCTGTACTTAATAAAATTATAAATAAGTGAAAGTTTGTAAGTTTGTATGTATGTGGTCATTTTCCGAACTACTGATTCGATTACGATTTTTTTTAACGGGAAGTTACATTATCACTCACTCATAGAGGCTACATTTAAAACGTTTCCCGTGTTTAATTTCTTAGCATAACGGGAGCGAAGTCTCATGCAAAAGCTAGTTTCATATGTTTTTATAAATATATCAATAGTCAGTCAGTTTATTCTTCCTTTGATACATTGTACAGAAATACACATAGGTTCCTACACGAAATCTACTACATATTGCATTACCTTGCATGCAAAACTAAACTGCTGTTCTTTATACAAGTGCAACTATTAATAGTGACAGATCTGGTTGAATTAACTGAATGAAAAAGTAAAATTAATCGTAACAGTTTCATCAAAATTTAAAAGACAAAGTAAATGAGGTTCATTTGAAATAAATGTAGAAAAGATCAAGACGTTAACGAGACGAAATCACAAATAATTGATGCTGTAGAAAAACTTGCCATCTACGTACCGAACCAAAATGATTATAGCTTACTTATGGGAAGAATTCATGTAATTACACCGTGCTTTAAACTCGGTATTAATTATTATGATGAATAATTATCATGCTGCAGTCGTCACGTGTTTTCTGCGGGCACGTGACTGCGGTTAATGCAAAAGATGCGATGAATTCTACGGCAGAAAACACTAATAAATTATTGTAGTATTTAATGAAATACTCTCATAGAAAAACTAAACCATATAGGCTCATTCATACAGAATTTAAAAATAAATGTGACGTATTTGAAAACAATAAGCTTACTAATAGAGACACATTCATAACTTCATAAGTATAACACACTGAAGTCTCTAAAACTGTAATGAAAGATAGAGCTACAGATGCTAGCACATCAAGATACTTCAATCTGTCAAATTAATTTACGGAATCGATTTTCAACTTTATCGCACATAAGTATAAGATTGATTGGAAAAATTTTACAGTTTCCAGTAGCATGATATGCTGGCGTCTATACATATAACTACGTGCTAATCTATGACTTAATATATGTATAAAGAAGTTTTACTGCAACAGTCTAAACTGAGCAATCTTTAACAGTGGTTACAAATACAGAACCACCATGTACAAAAAACTCACTTAGCGCCATATCAACTAATTTGGATATCTACGTTAAATTTGTTGTTTCCGCTCAGAAGTTAATGTTCGCTGCATTGTTTTGTGTTGCCCCGATGTTAAAAAATAGCGTCCTCTACACCTGAATAACAATGAAGCTAAAACATTGTACACAGATTTATTTTATTACTTTATTGTACAGTCGAACAGCACCATCATCAGTTACGCTTGTCAAAATTGTGTTGTTGTAGGTACGGTGTATGATCAAGTATTTCCTATTCAAAGTACTTGTGCAGTTTTTGTTCGATAATGATTGTAACCACGATATCACCACGTTGTTGTATTAAGTTTTCTTGTCTGTTTAATATTCTAACTATGTTATCATCGACTAATTACTCCGAAAGAAAGAATAGCTTAGCAACAATGCGGGGAGTTGTCCGAGAAACTTTTTACAGACAACTATGTTTTCAAGCATTTTGAAATGCAACATTGAGAGTTTTAATAGAGACAAGTAAAGAAATATAGAACAAATAAGTACAAAGAAATGATAAATAAATTAATGTGAATAACACTTACAATAAATATGATAATATATGACTTTGAAAGTTATAAGTTACAGAACGTACACTTTATTACAAAACGATAAATTTAAGAAAAGTTTAACCTGAAAAGCTAGTATTTACACAAACAGCTGTGCAAAATTCGGAACTTTGACCCCCAATATCTCTGTAACTAGGGGGGTTCCCAGGTATGGTCTAGAACAAAAAAAATATGGCAGTGGTGGGGAGAACAAGTGCCTTTCGTTTGCGTTAAGGGTACTTTTACACCCTTTATATCAATATGATCAACTGCTGAGCATAAAACTTGTAGCTTCGACGAACTAGTCAAAACGAATGCCTACTTTTATTGCTTGCTTTGCTTTTCATTAGGTTCATTTTCAGCAATCACTTGCTTCGATGAAGGAAAACATCGATCGGTGGAACCAGCATGCCTGAGAGACATTTCCCGACGGCATGGAGAATAATTGTAGAGCCTAATCAGATGCAATTTATTTTTTGGTGAATGGGAAATCGTCAAATAATCGTCCCCCGCTCTTGGGCAGAGCGAAAGGGAGTGTCAGACTTCTACTGACTAAAAACCACCAGTGTTCCTTCTTAGCCCTTTATGTCGAGGCCGCGGTATCTCAACAACTCGCAGCCCCGGGGCTGCGGGTTGTTGTAAGATGTCCTTGGGTGGCATAAAAACTTTGACTACAGGTTTAGCACACGATAAACAAGATGAAGCACTCAGCCAGTTTACCCATGCAATATTATCCAGAAACACGTCATATTATTATAATCACTTCATTTAGCTTTTAAATCAATCTGATAATCGTACTTTCCTTGGCTTATTTAGAGTACCTCGTTCCAATTTCGTTGTCATTTTATTTATATTACCGAAGCTGCTAACAACATTAATGTCAGTGTACGTACAAAGTGGTTTGAAATCTCGTAAAACTCCTCAAATAGGGACTCGTTAGCCTGTCGCCTACGATCGCATTAAAGTCATGTAGGTCGCTATGTTGTCCGGTTGATCCTTGGACATCCGATCCCAAAATAGTACAATGAGGATAGAGCTCAGTTTGGTCTAAAAATAAATAGTAGGGTAAAACAAAGTGTCATTGTTTAACGCGTAAAATACTAATTAAGAGATAAAACAGTTTTTCAATGAATAGGTACGGACTAGTTTTAAATGCTGTTAATTAAAAGTTTCAGTTTAGTTTAGGTAGGCAGGTCTAGGTTTTCGTGGGTGCTAAACCCACGAAATCCTCATCAACTCATGTAAATTAATGTTATTTTTGTTCTTCAAAATAGTTCAAATTAAGAATATGCTCAGAGAAATGCAATTAAGTTGACAAGCATTAACGAAGTACGCAGCGGGTGCGGCCGAAACTAGGTTACCCATTTCTCGTTAACTCGGTAGCGCCGCCGCCGCCCGGGACAAAGAGTCGTAACGACCTCGCCTTTATTGCAGTCCACCGACGTTTTAAACATTATATAGAACTCGACCCCTTTGCTTGCAAACTCATGGCAATCCCATCGCCCCTCTCCTTCATCCGTATTTATGTCACCGGCATAAGAAGGAGTGAGGATTTAAGTGCCCCCCATATAAAACTTTCGAGACGATAACGCGTTAAATGGCGCTGAATTTGCGCAGTTATTTCTCTTTATGTATAAAAACTATACGAACGTGATAAACAAGAACCGTAAAAATGTGTTCGAGCACATATAATATTATATGCGTTTTAATAAAACAAAGGGCTGTGAGATGTATTAACAAAAGAATTTGATTATTATTTACACGGCGTGTCAGCTGATAAAAGAACGTTTCTGACGGCACTACATAACACAGAACGAGCTAATCCAAAGCCTACGCAGGCCGGAGCGGATACATTTATATTATATTTCTTTCTCCTTTTCGGGTACGGACGTCCTACTACCTACATAATATAATCTACATATTCGCTTTAAGGCAGTTATTTGAACCCACGCACACCTAGCTTCGGTCGACATTATGCACTCAAGTACTGGGTGACCCTTTGTTGGGAGTGCGTTTTACATAGCAATTGCAATTCGCTCGTAAAGGTTTCCCTCAACTTTTCCGTGTTGTCACTTTCTCCAATAGATTTGTATGTTTATAGTGGGACCGTAAAATCTTTGGCAACTACAAGCTTGCTCGTGTTTGTACAGATGTGTTTCGTTTACTCATCAAACATACAGTCATTGCTACTGATGGATCCAAGATTTTCAAATTGCGTAAAGCATTCGACATCGTCCTTCGCTTTTTTTGCATCTTGCAAGGTTTGTTTGTTTTTATCAGAGTATTGTGACGAAGGTTTACAAAAGATTGTTTGTTAGTTTGTAGCATTAACATACATCTTCATGCATGCATGACACATCGATATTCATTGCACAATGATGTTTTAATACAAACAATTAATAGATTCTTTTTTATCAACGACTCGACGTATGTTTGGATTGGTAATGGATTTATTCGTTAGATAATAGATAAAGCCGGATAAGATTTTCTTTATCACACTTAATTATACGTTACTATGCAAGTGGAAAAAGATTTTACAATACCAGCTGCTGAGATTTAAATCTAGAATTAGCACCCGTAGAGCTCAGATTTAAATGATGATTCATCTCTTACAAAATGAATATACGTATAGGTATTATAGCTACATTTTGTACATATATAAACCCAATATAGCCGAAAACAGTACCTACACGGTTGCAGTCATTGATACCTTCCAAGCGACGGGTTATTTTCCGCCGGCGACCTTGGGGATGTCTGTCCATATCTGGCACCTCCATATTTCCAGCGTCCGTCGTGGCACATTTTCCTCCAATTCGCGCGTGGAATAAGCAAAACCGCCGCAACTAGGTTACACAGACTCCGTGCTTTATTGTGTTTACGTGCCACAGATATGAGATATATACTGATATACAGCCCAGGTCAAGGCGCCAGACAGCTTTCGAGTCGACTAGCTATATATGGACTATTGTATTTAGCTCCTGTTTTGATCGTACGAACGGTCGTGTCACGCGTGTTCTAATTATGCTGTACAACCTAATCTCCACATATCGTAGTCTCCTAGCGCCGCGATAACATCTACACGTTATTCGTTAATTGCTTAATCCATGCATGTCCTTGCATTAGCCGGTTAGCCACTAATCCCCGCAGATACCGACCGCGCCGTAGTTTGTCGAGCTACGGAACGAACAATAGACGACACGCGGAAGAGCATTAAAATACGTCGTAAAAAAATGCGCGTAGTTTTAAATTTTATGGCTGGCGTTCAATTGGGGCCTGTAAAAAAGCGTTTTATTGGAGTCGCATCCTGGCTACGAGGTCGCGATGTTCAGATAGCTCTAATTAAAAACCCGCCGCGTGCACTCTTGCGAAAGCGGGGCCTCTCCGAACTGCCTCTTGCGAAACACCGTGCCCTTCAGTCCATTACTGGTCAGATTTTTAGAACAGGATTTACAGGCTCTAGGCTCTCGCTTAACTGTTACACAACGCCAAATAACTTATGATATATTTATGCCTAATAATAACAGCTTTACCAAAAGCACTTTGTAGGTAGTATAATTTAATTTCTTTAATGACCCGCTTTTATTGTAATGATAGTGTTTACCAAAGGGTCATGGTTCAAGATCCGGTTTAATTGTATTTCTCTTAATTATAATACATTTGTATCAGAGAATTAATTGCATTTTTTCTTCTTTGCAGGTTGCATGAACAGTGAAACGAACGTTACCCGTGAAGACTTCTTGCTAAGAAGACTTAAGTGCCATTCGTAACAAGTTTACCACACGCAGTGATATTTAGTTATATGTTAGTGATAGTGTGTAACCGTGATATAGTCATACTTAATTTAGGTGCTAACCGCTATCGGTAGTTATTAGTGCAAAAACGTTACCAAAAAGTTACGAAACTGGCTCCGTACAAGGATATAATGAACTCGACGAGCATGAGCTCGACGGTGCCGACGATCAAGTGCGAGGACACGTCGCCGTCGCCCGCGGCGGCCGCGGCCACGGATGGCGACGGTGCGGGGACTTACAACCTCAGCGTCAACGTCAACCTCAGCGCCGCCATGATCAACATGCTGACGGCAGAGACCGCGGGCCCCACCACCCTGCGGACCCCCGAGATCGTCAACGATGTCATCACCATGACCAACCCTTTAGACCAGTATAACTACGAGAAAAATTCCAGTTTCAAGGTGAGCCACTTGTACTAACCTTTTTTTCTATCTTTTGTTCACATAATGTGATAGCTAGGATTTTTTATTAGCGCACGTGCATGATTAATGTAAATCTCGAATGAAAAATGAAACGTATCTTAAGTTAATTAAATAGTGTGCCTGCCTGTATCGTGTTGACAAAGTATCTAATGAGATTTTATAATTGCCAGAAAATGGTGATATCAGAGGTTCGTTTATCATCAGTAGTTGATGTTCTACTTCGTCTTATTGCTTCAGGAACTATAGCTTCAAGTACTCCGTTTTGCACATCAAGTAACCACCTTTTTCTAAAACGTTGTATTGGAAAAAGGTGGTTACTTGATGTGCAAAACGGAGTACTTGAAGCTATCATTACTATTCGTGCTTTCGCGGGGCGGCTGGACGCTCACAGTGCACGTAGGATCCTTCCAGTACTTAGGTCACATCCATGCATGCTCATTAGAATGTAAAATAAGTGTTACAAGTATTTTGAACGGTTGCCAAGTGCTTGGTGGCACGTAACTAATGCCACGTGACCGGCCATCACTCCGCCATTATAAACATTGGATAACACTAGCAGCATGCAGTGGTATGAGGTCATGCACCTTATGCAGACTCCTTATTTACTGTGTTTAGCAGCAGACTCGATGGCGCCACGGTAACTCTTGATATCGGGTTATCTATATTTAGTTATCGTGCTGTTAGGTATAGTTAGGTACTATTTGAAGTGTTGATTATCTCTCATGGCGGCATGGAGACAGCGACTGTCGCAACCCCGTGCAGGGCACGCCACGATAGTGGCGGTAAGTCCCCTCTTTGAGGAGTGGCTTGAGAGGCGCCACGGCGCCCTCACCTTCCGTCTGACGCAGGTCCTCACCGGACACGGTTGTTTCGGGAGGTACCTGCACCGAATCAGGCGGGAGGAAACGCCCGGATGCCACCATTGCGAGGATCGGCCGGAGGACACGGTGGAGCACACAGTGGAGGTGTGCCCCGCTTGGGCAGAGCCCCGCCGTGTTCTCGTAGCGGCGATCGGCGGCGGCGACCTCTCGCGCCCGGCCCTGGTGCAAGCCATGGTCCGGGGCGAGGAGGAATGGGACGCCGTCGCCTCCTTCTGCGAAGCAGTGATGCTGGCGAAGGAGGTGGCGGAACGCGAGAGGGAGAGAACCTCTCGTCCCAGCCGCCGCGGGAGGCGCTCCGGGCGTCGGGGGTCCCGCGATGACCTCCGGCCACCGTAGACGCGGGCCTGTGGACGGTGAGTGATGGGCTAACTCGCCGTCCGTCCGTCTCACGACGAAAACAGGCCGTGTCGACGGCGCGTTCGTGTTCCACGCGCGCCTCAAAGAGATGTCAGCAACATGGGAGGGGCCCGAAAGGGCCGACGCCTGTCGGGGCCGCGGGTAGTCCAACGGTTATCGCGGCCTCGACATAGAGGGCGAAGAAGGAACATGGGTGGTTTTTAGTCAGTAGAAGTCTGACACTCCCTTTCGCTCTGCCCAAGAGCGGGAGGGGTTATTCGATGATTTTACACCCACCAAAAAAAAAAAAAAAAAAAAAAAAAAAAAGTGTTGATTATCTCGACTCGCGCGCTGCCGTTTCATGAATGAGTTTCATTACACTGAAATGTGAATGGCGGACAATTCAGAGCGTAAAAACAATGTGACGGCCGGACAATTATTTGATGCTAACCGTTTGATATAACAATTTGGTAGCATGTGTCATTCAGTTAACATAGAGTGTGTTTGTAATTATATTAGGCGGAACTCGAAATTGAATAACTTTTAATTATTCCAGTAGTTGAATTTTTTTCTAAATATTGACCCAAATGCGAGTAGGGAAGCTCAATAACCAGTTATGATAAATCTTGGTAAGTTCAAGAAAACAAACACCGCTGTGTAAGCACTGGTTCAACTAAAAATACCTGAGCTTGTTTACTTACCCAGTGTAAGTCATCAACTCATTAAAATACACATTTGAAGTAGCGTAGGCATGCTACTTTAAATGTGTACCTACGTACCTACTTATGCTTGAGGTAAAAAAGTAACATTAAAATCGCCCATAATAATGGTAGGTAGAACACAAAACCACTAAAAATAAAATTTCAAGCACCTTTTTTTTGGAGTGTGGGAAATCATCAAATGAGGAGTCATTGACTTCTAGTCAGTAGAAGTCTGACACTCCCTTTCGCTCTGCCCAAGAGCGGGAGGGGTTATTCGATGATTTTTCACCCGCCAAAAAAATAATAAAAAGGGGTCATTGGATGATGCATCTGGGCCGAGCGGTAGGGAGTGTCAGACTTCTACTGACTAAAAACCACTCATGTTCCTCCTTAGCCCTTTGTGTCGAGCCCGCGGTATATCTTTCGAACAACCCGCAGCACCTTATAAATCAAAAATATTGTAACAACTAATTTGTTGCTAACGACGAGTAGGTTTAGTTAGAAACGCCAGCCCATCAAGCCACCTGAAACTGCCAAATTTTCCCAATCAACCTTGAATCTAATGCTTTAGTAATAAAGTTGAAAATCTACTTAAAAAATTGACAGATTGTAGTAGCTTGATGTGGTGGCCTCTGTACCTTCATACCGAAAGGCGGCTACAGATTTTCAAGTAAGAATCCCTATCCGATAGAGCTAAAGAACCGCAGATAATTATGTGATAAGTTAGCATGATAACTAGAATTGTCTTATAGACTCGAAGAGCCGCACTGTAGCGTAGAACACAAACATTTTTTTTCGACAGAATAATTTTAACAATCATCTACATTAAGCTAAAACAGCGAACATAACAAAAAACAAAGCACTACTGCCATATTTTTAGTCCGACCAAACCGTAAAATTTTACTTTCGTAACGTAGCGCGTTAACTAATGGCGTTTGCGTGCAAACTGTCCCATATAACATACTGTCGACCTGACAAAAGGCATCGAGGTGGAAAATGTACCATTAGCGGTGTTCGGTCAGCGTGCAATACGAGGTCTCATTTCCCTATGTCATTTCAGAGCGGCAGCGGAAATGACTCCAATTCCTCCATGTCCAACGGCTCGTCGGCTACTTCACCAGCTTCTAGTACTCCACCCAGTATACAGAAGGTAAATATCTTTGTTTTGTCGAAATAAGGGTTATTGTTAGGTTTTATATGCATAACGCTGAAATTGGTTGGTAAACATCCGCGTAGCTAGCCACTTATTTATGACTGTAAAACTGTTTTTAGAAAATAATGATGTAATTTTATCTTATGTCGCTCTTAATTTATAATTTTATTTTCAAGTCCATACTAATTCAATACAATAACTTGTTCTTTTAGATATACTTTTTTTATACATCACACTAATTTGCATACCTACTCGTGTAGATCTCGAAAGCACACGTGTAGTCATTAAGTGTTAATTTATGAATAAGTGTTATATTTCATCCTTGCAGTTTTATGTAGTACCAAAAAGCAAACAAAAACGGTTTCACGGTCATTATACTTATCTTTTTATTTTTAGTCCTCATTTTATAACGTACACATGCTTTTTGCATTTTGGGCTCTCGTGGCACTTAAAAAGATTTGTGGAGTTCTTGTGTTCCATGTTTCAAATCACTGTCCTGCATTTACACACAGACATGCATTCTCAGTATAATACAGGTACCTGTATTAGGTTAGTAATGTCTACCCAAAACCGGGTCTGGAAGCCATTTGGCGGCTATATTTAGACTAATGACTCTAGCTCCAAATGTAGTCCTTATCTAAATCTTTGTTTTAGAATTTTTACTTCAAAGCAGAAACTTGCACACAACTAAGCACAGGATGCATAGTTTGTAGGTTTCCTTTGACCTCGTATTCAAATTAGCGTTATTAGTCCTATTGAACGAATCGACCAGTTTTTTTCTTGTGTAATTTATGTAGGCACAGTTCCAAAGGCTAGCACAACTGTGTCTAGACAATGGGCGGACGTTGGAAATGTGAGAAAAACAAACCACCTTGATAATTAATAATTGTAATATCAATCGTGTGTTTATTTTTTCTCACTGTTCAATTGGAATTGCACAATTGTATAAAATGGTAATTGCACTTCAACATTCTCGTAATACCTACTTCACTCGTATTGAGAATACATCTTCAATTGTGACCTTGGGCTCGTAAGGAGCCGTGAATCATGCTCATTGGTGAACAGGTGAAGTGCAACACATCTCTATAAGGATTCTTTACATTATACTCGTATAATAACTAATAACTTACTGCTTGTTAAAAGCCTCCGTCAAAACTTAATTTAAATTTGAGTCCTTGAAGTTTGTTAAGCTCCCTCAATGTCATTTCGGGCCAATTACTCGTTAACTAGCTAGCGTCTCCCCCTCTGGTAAAGTTAAGTGATTTGATTATAAATGTAAATTATGTGCGTTTCCATTTAAGTAAACTTGTTAGAATCTTGACGATAAATTAGATAAAAACGAGGCATGTATAACATTTTTCAAACCATACCATAGTAAGACCGTTTACGCGCAGACCGCGTTCCAGTTAAAAGTTAGCAGTCAAGATTTTTTGTATGTACATACAACGTGATAACGCTATACTGAGCAAAGATAAAGGTAGAGGATGAAACTATAACCTATTATTTTTATCACGGCAGGAAATGAGATTTCCTTTCAATAATTAGAACTTCAATTCCACTGCAGTTTTTAGTAATAATGAATGCAGTTTTAATGCAGAAAGATTACTACTAAGTTAGGTTGAACTTTACTGAACAGGTCCCATGTTTGGAAGCTCCTAGTCAAAGCTTTTACCATTGTTGTTAAATGTTCTTGAACAACCCAAAGATTTCTGAACCCCACATTTTCATTTTCCAGACGTGTTCGGAACTAATAAAGGCTGGTCTGAAGTTGTCGATAGAGTCAAAACGGAAGATGTCTGGGAGCGACACTGATGCCTGCAGCATGAAGCGGATGAAGAAAGAGGAGAGCGATGACGACTACGACAGCAGTCACACTATGACAAACAAATCTGATGGCGTGAGTATATTTACCCTTGTTGATAACATTGATACGGAAGCAAAGGCCTCCCTAAAATTAAATGAAGAGCAATTTATTATGAGTGTCTAACTACTTTCCTAACTGGTTCCCATTGAAATGCCTCAAATATGGAGGAACATAGGTAAAATACCTTTGCCAGTGTGACCCATGACAAGCATAGAAAACTCAGTAAGGAAGGACTATGTATGTTAGTAAACTAATAGACATCGTGCGTGGTTGCGGGAAGATGCTTTGCTATGCAGTAGGACAATACTACAGGCTGGTTAGATGACTAAAGATTTATCCGAATTTCCGAGGCTAGATAAGAATTTGCGTGAATCCCAAACAATGACAGGGTAAACCGTTCTTATCGAAGTATGAGTTATAGATAAAGTGCACTTCCTACAGGCGGAAAAGCCTAGTTCGTACAGAATTAATCACATCACAGCAGTTGGGGTTTTAGATTTTCTAAACGTGTTTATTGCATTAGAGCTAACCGCAGTGATACCGCGAAGTCGAATCCTGAGGAAACTCTAGGTACCTACCTACCATTCAGTCACGTAGCCATTGCTAAGGAAAACGGGGAACACGTGTTTCAGTACAATGCATAGATGAAATACAAGCAATTTTGGCTTTGATTTAACATAAACTGACTTGAAATTATTCTATTCGAGTATTCTGAATGTTTAAACAAATTCGACTTTGATAATGCATATTAAATATTCGAATAATAAAATCATTAGTGCCACTCCCTGAATTGTTTTATCGTTCAAGGGTCACGTTATTCATTCACATAAATGTGACGTACCTATTGCTAGATGCATATTTTTATGATCAAGTTTATGACTAGTGCCTCACCGCCCAACGGCTGCACTTCCCATGTACTGGCAATAAATAAAGATGTGTGCGGAAGATTGCAAATTGTATCTAAACTAACTTTTATTGCGGCAGCGCAGCATTGTAATTCAACGGCTTCATTGAAGTTTTATGAGCTTACGAAGAAGGCATCGCAAATGTAGCGGCGGTCGTGACTTCACTTCCTGATGTTGAAAGGCAGCGTTATGGCAATGAGAAATGATCGCCGTATCGACTATCGAGTAGCCGCACTTAATGGATCGGACTTTGGATTGATTATTCTTTTGTTTAGTCATTGTATTATGCAGATTTTTGGGGACGTGGGCAGTTTGAGACTGCATGATTGAAAGGATTGGCAAAACACTCTACCTTGACTGATTTATATCAGTAAGAAAGTCATGCGATTTTATTTGGATAAAAATATGATATTTCATGACGCATTGGGTTTCAATATAAATAATCTAAACTTATATTGCTATCTTAATAAGAAACTACAATAATAGTAAGGTAGTTCACTACTGTTACTGAGCTTAGGTACCTTCTTACCTACTTTGTATGATGGCAATTTCAGACACGTTACCTAAAATCGATGCTCATGATATTTCCATTCACCGAACCCAAGTCAATAGTAGCTAATAAGGCTTATCAGTATGAATAAATTAAGTAGGGGCAGAATTCACACTGGTATTTATCACTATCAAGTTTTCAAGGCTAAGGATACCTTTCAATCTAAACCATTTTCCAATGCCTACAAAAAGTGAATCAAACATGTTTTCTTCCAGTTAACACCAGAAGACGAAGAGCGAAGGCGACGTAGGCGTGAAAGGAATAAAATAGCAGCAACGAAATGCAGAATGAAGAAACGAGAGAGGACCGTCAACCTGGTCACCGAGAGCGAAGTGTTGGAGAACCAGAACATAGACCTTAAGGCGCAACTTAAGGTAACTTAGGCAATCAGCAGCCTTATGGAATAGACAACCTTATTTACCAGGATTTAAGCCGCAGTTTATCAAACTTCCAATGGCTCAAATTCATCTAGATACAACAGTGCAAACCAAAGGAAAATGCAAACAAATAAGAAGTGAAACGAAAACTTTTGCTAAACAATTTTTATGTGTTTTTGATTCAAACAAATATTTACTTAGAATTTCTTTATACGGGCTAAGCCAATATTTCTAGGAACAATTTTACCAAAGGATAACTTATCTGTTATGACTACTTATGACGTTCGGGGCGACGATAACAATCGGAGCCAAACACTTATAAGTGCTAAGTGTAGTGGCGACAGAAAGCCCGATAAGCAGTCCACACCTTCATGTGAAAATAAACAAACATGCTCATACAATATTCTCTACTTTCTTGCAGGAATTAGAAGTTCAAAAGCGTCGGTTGATGGATATGTTGACAATCCACGCAGCGTCGTGTGTGAAGTCAAACAATCCCAACACGAGGCAGTCTCCAACAATGCAGTACAACATGATCGGGCCGTACGACTCTCCGAGCACATTCCCCGTGTCATTCGACGCGCACTCGCCCTACATCCGACCCGAGTCGGCCAACATACTCACGTCCAGCTACACATGTGTCACCCCACTCAACGGGGACTCGTCTATCGACACCATCTCGTCCCTAGACACTATCTACGTAGCGCCTCAGCTCGCAGACGCCGAATACAATCGACCCGACAGTGTTCTCAGTCTGCCTCCTACTTCAGACCGGAGTTACGTGACAACGGACGGCTACCTCCCCAAGTCCACGAATCTTCTCGTCCCGATCGACTCCGAACAGGACTATTACGATCCGGAGGTGAATTACAACCTGGGGAACCAGCAGTGTCATACGTACCCCAACACCATGCCCGAAACGTCGAGCAAACTCAACAACGGCCTTAATGACGGATGCCTTGTGTAGTTAGGAACATCCATGTTATCAGTAACCTTTTTTGTCGGGTCCAAATTTATTTTCGACATGTATACGTTTAATTTAAGCATTGGAGTTATTAAAATTCGAAATAGAGTGTCACCGTTTATAATAATTCCATACCATCTTCCAGACATAGCTTCATGTTAGGCACCTACATAAACGCATCCATTTTTGAATTTTGTTACTTATAAATTTATATTTTTATTCGGTGGCAATTTTTTAAGAGAATTATTTTTGTTTAGTACGAATTACCAAAATATATTTTTTTTTTAAAACTTTATTCAGTCATCTTCTACCGTCAAATCACTTTTATATTGTCTACTATACAGTTGTGATAAAACATTTTAAAATCATTTTGTATATCATTAAAAAGCTTCATAAAGTGCCAGAAAACGACAAAGGGCGGGGAAATTTATTTCGAAACGAAATCATATGTCTACTGTGTAGAACAACAACGTAGAGATAGTTTGGTGCCTGTATAACGTAGCTAGTATGTATGTTTAAGAGATGGGGTGACATTTAGAGTCAGCAATGAACAGGTTAAACCTTTTTCAATAGAAAACATTATACAAAACCATTCTCGAGCACATCAAAAAGGCGCACATTTTCCATACAAATAAAAAAGAAGGTTACATTTTCTTTCAAGTGTTGTGAACTTAGAATCCCGAAATTCGATTGTATAATAATGACTACGTTAACACGAAACAGTAACTGTGAAACAGTTCTTTAGGTAGGTATTTCACATAATATTTTATTTTATCTAAGTGTCTAATTCTAACAATTACCATTCGTTTTAATTTTTTTAAGTTCTATGATTTTGCTTTGATCTGTTTAAAATATTTATTTATTAAGATCTGATTTTAACGGTGCAATGATAATATATGAAAGAACATTTTGGTTTTACCATATATGTGTCTAGTCCACATCGGTAACTCCGAATAATGAATGAAAGTCCCAAATACATCACATAGCCTGTAACTTCCAGTACAATGATAGATATAGTAAATAAATACCAATACCTCCTGTTAAAATTCCAAAATTATATATTTTTTGTTACAGAAGTATATTCACAGATTCTAATGAGATATATTCCACATATATACATGTATATGTTACAATTCGTGTAAGGTAATATTAGTTTTAAGGTGCTTTAACTCAGAGTAAGTCGTGATATACCTAATACTATTATAAGTGCAACAATCGTTACTTGTTACGACGTTAATAATCAATTAATATTAAGAATTTGACATTTCTATAATTAAGTATTGTACATGTAACGAACTGTAAGTGCACACAAAGCATCATGACGAATTCTACCATTTGTCAAGTTCAAGCGTCATGCGAATTAACACCTTATTGCATATTATACAAAAACAAAATACTAATCAATAAAAAAATACCAATTTCAGCATGTGACTTTGACAAATGGTCAAAATGTATTTTGTGTTCGCTAAGTCGCTTGAAGCGTTCACAAAAAACACCATTGTAAAGTGCCTGTTTTTTAATTTCGAACTCAAGCGACTTTGTTGTTCTGTTGATATTTTTGTACGGAATTAGTAAGTAACGATAGGAGTAGACGTCTGGGCGAGATATTTTGGTGTAAATAAAATAAAAATTGTAGTGGCCATGGATTTGAAGCACAATTATTTGGTTTACGTAACAACTGGAGTTGTACTGTTGCGTAACAAAAGAATAATGTGATGAGTTTCCATGCTGTTACGTTGTCGCCAAGACAGTTATGCAGACCTAATGAAAGACAGTGCCTTCTGCATACCAGTGATCCTAGTCTATGTGGCTGCCTTACTAAGCAGTCAGTCGCGCGAGCATTTATTTTTATATTGTTGGTAATATTGTGATAGAAGAAAAAATCTATTTATTAACACAGAGCACAATTTCGAACTTAATGTTCATTGTTATTTCTTGTCTAACAAGAATTTCAAGCCTCCAAAATCGTAGTTTCTAGAAAGGCCGTCATTGTGCGAAATGTAATGGAATTCCCTTAGATTTGTAGTTTTCTATAATACTTCATTAACTTTGGTCAATGTTATATATTATGAATTTCGATTGTTTGAGAGTTTGTAGTATTTTGTATTTCGCTTTTGTAGTGTGATGGTACCGTCGTAGTAATCTTGCGTATAAGATTAACTTTAGAAGGTATAGTTTAGTGTTTCTGGAAGGTCTGTTGTTACGTTCGATTGATCATCAACTTATTACATCGCGACAAGGGAACAGTTACTGCCACCATATTCTGTTCACATTTTCTATTCAGATATTAAGTATTAACCAGTTTACATGATAAAACCAGTTACAATAATATCGAATATCGCCTCTAAATATTTATTAATGATTCAATAATTAATTAAACATCTTCCATCACTGGTTCTATCCATTTTGGCGTGCATGTAATAACGTCGCTTGATCAATTGGTGACGTCATCTTCTACTTAATTTATCAGTGTATCTCTGCTGGCTACCGGTGGCCGGTTGTGATAGTACATTACTATTGCATAACGTTCGGTTGTAAGTTATAAAACGACTAGTATTACATTTGTTTAACGATTTATTGTTGTTACAAAATAAGATTTAACTTTATAATTTATATATGAGTATTCGAATCAACTTTTATAATCTGTTGTAATTATTATATCTCTTGCTATTTAAGTCTGCTATGTACTAATGCTTTGATATTCAAGTTTTATTAAATTTTCTATAGATTTACAAATAATTTGAACACTCATATTCGTTGAAAACTAAAATTTTAATTAAGTCACAAAGTGATTAAAATGTAATCATATTGTACCATATTCATCTAAGAACTGTTGTTTGTTATAATTATATCAGAAATAATAATTCGTATTAGGTTTTGTAAGTGTTGTAAACATCACTTGTACCTGCTTCATAAATATAAATATTTTGACAGTCAAAGCAAAATTATTGCGCTTATATATTGAAGAATAAATCATTATATTGCATACAAGTACGTTTGATTTTTTTCCGAGTAGGTACCTGATAAAAACTGTATAAAACCAACAGAGAGCTACAAAAAAGATGTGTGAATAATTTATTCGAAAAACATTTATCATTTCAGTTATTTGTGCAGGTAGTGCTTGTTTGAGAAGACTTATGTCATTATGAAGGATCACCATAGAGCTAAGGACTAATATTGATTGCAATAAAACAAAGAAACTTCGAAAACAATGATATTATTTAATATCACAATAAGGGCTTACATTTCGAAATGTATTGAATATCTTACTTGGCTAATGTAGCGAGCATTTTTGAACAAAATTTCAATCATACCACACAATCTCACATATTTTTTTCATTGAAATGAACCGGTCTAAACAGAGACTAGAAATTATTATCTATAATAACTGCAGTTCTCAAAAAGTGTAACTTTAAGGAATGGGCGAAATAATTAAAGATCATAAAGTAAAAAAAATAATGGTAATATTTATAACCAATAGCATTGTCGTTAGTTACAATCAAATGGTTGATTAAACTATACCCCTCAACCCCGTCAATGAACAGAGGAGTTCATTCACGGGTTGAGGGGTCTAGTTAAAAGAGCTTAAAAAGATAATCCAGCTTGTTCTTTTAACCACTAGCAAGTATATCGTTTTGTGGTAGAATATAGCTTAGGCAAGCCTTTGACAAAACCAGAATTAAGGGTTGAGCGAAAACAGTATAAATAATTACATGAGATCGGAACTTTATCAGAACAAACACGAAAGACTTCCTCTCTTATATATTCGAGAGACAAGGCCAAATACACGGAAACCGCTTCAAATACGTCACGGTATCGCATCAGAACCATTATATACATTTTACTAAAAGAAATAAGAACTACTATTTAACTATGTACGAGGTAGAATACACAATACTTCAATACATTTGTACTGCTACACTAATCATACAATTCTAAATACATATTACACTTTTTGAGAAATGTCATATTATTACTATTTTTTAAGATAACTACAGAGCACGTACATGGTTGAAAGAACCTTTACCAACGTACGATGAACGACCAGCGGCAGCGAACGAGACTGGACACTACCTAGAATTGTGGAAAAAAGGATATTAGTCAAACAATTTTGGTTATGACACGGTAAGTCTTCGAAGCTTTACCTTCATACAAGTACTACACCAACTTCGGGAAATGCCGTAGCAAATATACATGCCAACAATCACGTAACAACGAGCATGTAACAATAGGCCGCCTTCTAACCAAAACGATCGTCGCACTAACATGTGAATGTCGCTTACATTTTGTTCAACGAACCAGAACGCGTGGTGGCGCCATTCGGTTTTCCAAACAAGTGAATTGCATACGCACATGACGATCGTATATTCGACAACTGATCACTTTGGTTAGGAGACGAGGTAAGAGTGTGTATTTATGCATATATGTATTTGTGTGTGAGTTCTAGCGAAAAACTGGTTGAAAATCGACAAAACCGCGCGTAAATTGGCATAATATATGGTTCTAGAACTTCTAGATTAGCTGCTACGAGTAAAGCACATGACCTTACAATAACTTGGATTATATTTTTACAATTTCTTATAGAAAAGCTTTGATGGAATGTCAATATATATGGTTAACATAGTATTAAGGGTGCTGATGATATATTTTGTTGAACCAGCCAGTATTATGTTGAAGCTAATAAGCCAATAATAGAATTTAGACGTAAAAGTACATTTACTCAAAAATGCATGTAATGTTGTCATTATTTTGACAACCTTGTTTGAGCAAAGTCGACCTTGCCGTTCTGTTTCAAGGAGCGGCCGGCAAAGTTTTGCTGGCCGCTCTAACAGGCCGGCAATGTTTTCCGACCGCTATTTTGACGTTTCAACGTTTTAATAGTACATTACTGCCGCGGTCTATAATGACTACTTTGCTGGTCGCGCTGATGATGGCCGACAGCGCAGCGTAGCGCAGCTCCAGGCCGACACAGCGCGGTCAGCGTGCAGCACTTGATGGACGAGCTGAGATAAAGGCCGAGACCGTAGGTCGAAGCCTTTACAGCGAGCACAGCAAGGGCTGCAATGATGGCCAAGCTGAAAGGCCTAGAGCGTAGCTAGGCTAGCTCGAGGCAATCATAGCGTGACCAGCGAAGCAGTCATTGTGGGCCAAGGTTTGTATAGTGCTTTACTCAAAAATGCAAGTACCTAATCTAAATAAAACCAGCAAGTAATTTAAATAAAAAATATATTAATTAACTAGAATTTTAATTAAAATGACAATTATGAAAAGTACAGTTACTAAAATTCAACACCGACTTTCGGATTATTTCTTCATTTATTACTTAATTTAAATCTTTTTTTTTTTTACCTTTAGACGTACAAACAGCTGTGTTTTAAATAAAATCTTTTTGGAATTGATTTTTTAAAACGTTGAAACGTCAAAATAGCGGTCGGCAAAACATTGCCGGCCTGTTAGAGCGGCCAGCAAAACTTTGCCGGCCGCTCCTTGAAACAGAACGGCAAGGTCGACTTTGCTCAAACAAGGTTGTCAAAATAATGACAACATTACATGCATTTTTGAGTAATAGTACATTACTGCCGCGGTCTATAATGACTACTTTGCTGGTCGCGCTGATGATGGCCGACAGCGCAGCGTAGCGCAGCTCCAGGCCGACACAGCGCGGTCAGCGTGCAGCACTTGATGGACGAGCTGAGATAAAGGCCGAGACCGTAGGTCGAGGCTTTTACAGCGAGGACAGCAAGGGCTGCAATGATGGCCAAGCTGAAAGGCCTAGAGCGTAGCTAGGCTAGCTCGAGGCAATCATAGCGTGACCAGCGAAGCAGTCATTGTGGGCCAAGGTTTGTATAGTGCTTTACTCAAAAATGCAAGTACCTAATCTAAATAAAACCAGCAAGTAATTTAAATAAAAAATATATTAATTAACTAGAATTTTAATTAAAATGACAATTATGAAAAGTACAGTTACTAAAATTCAACACCGACTTTCCCGGTTTGATATTACTGATAGTTTGCGATAATTCTAATGCGGTGTTTGACTGCTGGATTATTTCTTCATTTATTACTTCATTTAAATCTTTTTTTTTTTACCTTTAGACGTACAAACAGCTGTGTTTTAAATAAAATCTTTTTGAATTGATTTTTTACTCAAAAATGCATGTAATGTTGTCATTATTTTGACAACCTTGTTTGAGCAAAGTCGACCTTGCCGTTCTGTTTCAAGGAGCGGCCGGCAAAGTTTTGCTGGCCGCTCTAACAGGCCGGCAATGTTTTGCCGACCGCTATTTTGACGTTTCAACGTTTTAAAAAATCAATTCCAAAAAGATTTTATTTAAAACACAGCTGTTTGTACGTCTAAAGGTAAAAAAAAAAAGATTTAAATTAAGTAATAAATGAAGAAATAATCCGAAAGTCGGTGTTGAATTTTAGTAACTGTACTTTTCATAATTGTCATTTTAATTAAAATTCTAGTTAATTAATATATTTTTTATTTAAATTACTTGCTGGTTTTATTTAGATTAGGTACTTGCATTTTTGAGTAAAGCACTATACAAACCTTGGCCCACAATGACTGCTTCGCTGGTCACGCTATGATTGCCTCGAGCTAGCCTAGCTACGCTCTAGGCCTTTCAGCTTGGCCATCATTGCAGCCCTTGCTGTCCTCGCTGTAAAAGCCTCGACCTACGGTCTCGGCCTTTATCTCAGCTCGTCCATCAAGTGCTGCACGCTGACCGCGCTGTGTCGGCCTGGAGCTGCGCTACGCTGCGCTGTCGGCCATCATCAGCGCGACCAGCAAAGTAGTCATTATAGACCGCGGCAGTAATGTACTATTTATATAATTTGGAAAATAGTCTTGTGTCGTAATGAAGCGTTACTGAGTGCTTGCCAAAGCTTCGCTTAAACATTTTATTATCTTTTGTAACTACTGCAATATATTTATGCTAGAGTTAGTGAGGTTGTTGTTTGTCACTTTTTCGCGCAAAACTACTGAAGGATGAAATTTGTTTATTTTCTGATAACTAATGCCTACAAGGCATTATATATCGTGGTAGTGTGTGATCTCGTGGGACATTACTGAACTCTAAGCGGGCGAAGCTGCGGTCGTAAGCTAGTTGGTTTATATGTTTCATTGTAGGTCCCACAGGAGAGCGACAAACATTTAGTGAACACAGGGGGCACGCGGACAGTTTTCTTCTCCATGCATGAGGTTTTCAGAAAGTTTTCTGAGTAACTTAATAGGGTTGTGAATAATAAACGTCGGTTGGTATTACGTAACCTACTTGATCCTTGGATTCCTTTTGATAAGATGGAGTACAGAGTGGAGTTTGACTTTCATAAATGGGTAACTATCTCAGAAATTGAAGTATAAAAATAATTATATAAATGCATTATTGTGGGGATGTATGGGGATGTAAGGGAGCACACCTACCATATCAGTGCCCCAAGTCAACCTCACCTGCTCGTGGTGCATCCTGCTGAACAACAAAGAGGCTCTGACGACCGATAAATGGCGGTATAACCATTTCTAAAAAAATGTTCGCGGCTAAATGGTGCAGACTAGCGATGGGCAGCAGCGTCACTAGTGCGAGACGCTTCGATCTGCGATCGCCAAGCCGCATGCCCAGCGTGGCGATTATGGGCAAACCCTTTTAATGGCAAGCCAGATACAACCACGGCCCCCAGTTCTCGGCCGCCTTGCTATTCCTGATCGGAACGGGTAACGGCAAGGTAGGGGGTGCTAAGAATTCCCGGGTTACGAATGGCCGCCAAACCCAACTGACCTTGGCGACGTACAATGGACGCACGTTACGGCTCGACGAACACCTAGTGCAGCTCGAAGAAGAACTTGAAAAGATAAGGTGGCATATTCTTGGGTTGAGTGAAGTCCGTAGAGAGGGGGAGGACACATTAACTCTTGAATAGGGCCACCTTATGTACTTTCGAGAGGGTGACCAACTATCTCAGGACGGAGTCGGGTTGCTTGTACATAAATCCCTCTGTGGTAACGTTGTGGAACTCTCCAGTGTCTCGAATAGGGTTGCGTACCTCATAGTTAAACTAACAGAGAGGTATAGTCTCAAGGTTATTCAGGCCTACGCACCCACCTCGGCACACTCGATGACGTAGTGGATGAAATGTTTGAGGACATCTCCAAGGCCTTGCACTCCACTACTAAGGCCCACTACAACGTCCTCATGGGGGATTTTAACGCCAAAGTGGGAGTAGAGAATTGCAGTGATCCTACGGGTTTGGCAGCAGAAATCATAGGGGGCAAATACTTTTTTTTTTAAGGGACAAGCCCGCCTCACTATTCCCAAACCACTGTAACTTCTGTAAGCCAGAATCAACAGTGGCGACCACAAGAAAAGCGCCGAGACAATGAAGCTCGACGAAGTCCCAGAGAAATGATTTGACTGTCTTGGATCCCGCAACGAAATTAATCAGAAAAAAAAGAGAAGAAAATGCTTGTCAACTTCTTGAAAAGGAGGGCCTTTTCATGATGAATTCTTTCTTCAAGAAACAGCCACAAAGGAAGTGGACATGGCGAAGCCCCGACACTATGACAAAAAATTAGATAGACTTCATCATAGCGGATAAAAGGCATATATTCAAAAATAGCTCGGTGATAAACAGGTTCAATACCGGTAGTGATCACAGACTTGTTCGTGGCACTCTGAGTATCAACTTTAAGTGGAGCGAACCCGTTTGATGAAATCTAGGCTCCGTCCAAATATGCTCTAAACTATGATAGGATCTGAACCGTTCCCGTCATACCCGGAAAACCGATTCGCGGCCGTGGAAACCACAAATGATGTTGATCAGGCGCTCGACCAAATGGTAGACATTCTCAGGGAGGAAGGGACGCGTTTTTGCAAAATGCGGTGTACGGGTAGGAAGTCGAAACTTTCGGAGGAGACTCTAGAGCTTATGACGAAACGACGTGAAAACCCACCGATCACGTCGGCAGAACTACAGGCACTCAACAAAAAAATTTGGAAATTGGTACGACGCGACCTTTGATGCTCCAGCACACGTTCGGGGGTCAAAAGTGTTCGTCCAATCACTTGGGAGGAGCCACCTGTCGAAGTTGACCAGATCTAGCGGGGATATCGTCGTTTCGAAGCCGGAGCTTCTTTTGGAAGTTGAAAGCTTCTACGGCCAGCTATACGCATCGCATGCATCTCGACCTGATCCCGAAAATGAGGATCCCAGAGCCAGAAGTCAGCCAAAACGAAATCGAGGCGGCTCTTAGACAGCTTAAGAATGGAAAAGTTCCTGGTGAGGATGGGATAACGAATGAACTTCTAAAAGCAGGAGGAAGTCCTCTGTTAAGAGCGCTTTGGGAGATTTTCAACTCGGTCCTGTTCTCTGGGAGAACTCCGGAAGCGTGGTCGTTCTCTTCTTTAAAAAAGGGAACAAGACTACTAAAGAACTATAGACCCATCTCGCTCCTTAGCCACGTATATAAGCTGTTCTCAAGAGTCGTCACGAATCGTCTAGCGCGAAGACTCGACGACTTCCAACCACCGGAGCAGGCCGGGTTTGGAGGAGGATTTTGCACCATAGACCACATCCACACAGTGCGACAGATTATACAGAAGTCCGAAGAGTATAATCGGCCTCTGTCTTGCATTTGTGGACTATGAGAAGGCTTTTACATCCAAGTGCTGAGGAGCCTATACGAAGACGCCACAATGTCCGTACAAACTCAGAACCAGCAGACAAAGCACATCCCATTGCGAAGGGGGGCGAGGCAAAGGGACGTAATTTCCCCGAAATTGTTCTCCAACGCGCTGGAGGATGTGTTTAAGACGCTGAACTGGAAAGGACGGGGCATCAACATCAACGGTGAGTATATATCGCACTTGAGATTTGCAGATTACATCGTCATTCTGGATGAATCGTTGGTCTCAGGGTGAACTTGGACAAAACCCAGGTTATGTTCAACGAACACGTCACCCCAGGACCTATTGTTGTCAATGGCGGTCCTCTCGAGGTTGTTCGAGAATATATTTACCTAGGGTAAACTTTGCAGTTTGGTAAAAACAAATTTGAGAGAGAGGCTTATAGAAGAATCCAGCTGGGCTGGGCAGCTTTTGGGAAGCTTCGTCGGGTCTTCTCATCACGCATTCCGCAGAGCCTAAAGACTAAAGTCTTCAACCAGTGCGTCCTGCCTGTTATGACATACGGGGCTGAAACGTGGACACTCACGGTACGGTTGGTCCATAAATTTAAGGTATTCTCCTAGCATAGCTCGCTCCATAGCATGGAGCGAGCTATGCTAGGAGTCTCTCTCAGGGATCGCGTCCAAAATGAGGTGATCCGTCAGAGGACCAGAGTTGTCGACATAGCTCACGAAATAAGCAAGCTGAAGTGGCAGTGGGCCGGCCATATTAGCCGTAGAACCGATGACCGTTGGAGTAGACGTGTTCCCGAGTAGAGACCGCGGATCGGCAAGCGTAAGCTTATAAAATTAGTAAAAACTTGACATTGCATTGAATTCAATTAATGAAATAAAACTGTTTATAATTATTACCCCTATGTTTGTGTGACAATTAATTTGTGTGTGTGTAAAATTATGTGACTGTAATAAATAATCTAAATATTAATTTCTAATTGCCTATTAGATTTCATTGTGTATTTATTGTAACTTGAATTTTCATAGAAACTGATTGTAAACATCAATTTAATTTGTACGCTTAACGCAAAACATAGACGGAACTTCTATATTTATCTGTAACACCACTTTAAAACCTATGTTTACAAATAAAGATTTCATTTTCATTTTCATTTTCATTTAAGGTGGGACGCCCTCAGGCTTGGTGTAACGATGATCTTCTCAGAGTGGCTGGTAACAACTAGATGGGAGTTGCCGAAAATCGAGTTGAGTGGCGCAAGATTAAAGAGGCCTATATCCAGCAGTGGATTGTAATAGGCTGATGATGAAATGCATTTTTGAAGACCATAGTTTGGTTAGTACGGTAAGATGTATAACATTGCCCAAACACCATTGTTAGTATTACCGCAGGCTCCAAAAAGTTGTGGTTACAGAAAATATTGTTTTTATTCATCATCAGCCTAGCCTTTACCAAACTATGTTGAGGTCGGCTTCCAGTCTAGCCGGATGCAGCTGAGTACCAGTATGTTACTTAAAGCGACTGCCTATAAATCTACTACTAATGCTATACTGATCGGTAAAACTGGATGTGAAAATGTTGGCTTCTAATTACTTGCAACAACTATTTTGAATCAGAAAACTGACAAAAAATTAAATTGCCTCGGAAAATTCGTGAAACAGCAAAAATCATTCCTTAGTCATTTCAAAACAATATATTCCGTGAAGATAATTTGATTCCAACGTACTATAACCAAACCTAATTGTTAGTGTGAACCTTAAATTAACCGTTACCTTACATGCAAAATTATTTCTAACATGACATTTAACCTAAAAGTTACATGTTAATATTACATGAACTAAACCCAAGCTTGTTTGTTAGCATTGATGAACGACTAGAATGAACGAATGACTGAATGATATTAACATACTGTTTATGTTAGATACAAAATTAACAAACTTCGTACGTCTCGGAAGCCAGTGTTAGATAGCTCGCGTCTCCTTTACTCAATGCGTTCAAACACTGGTGACAAAAGAAAAAATATTTACTTCACAGAATGTTATCGCGATGGCTGTTGAAGTTTCTTCTTTGTACCTGAATGTTATTCATTAATGATGGTATGATAAAATGATGGCACAGTGTAACGATAAATTACTTAATACAGTAGATCAAGTAAACCTACGATGGTTAGTGTGGTATGTTTATGTCTTTAATATTATTGCGTGTTTAAGAATAATTTAAGAAAAAAAAAATTACATTCCGAGTTGCCGTAATGTAGCTTTGAGCATACAAGCACAATAGGGTAGCTGACAGAAAAAAATCGAATTAATCCGTCAGATAGATTACCAAAAAATATTAGACACATGAGCATACGGGAGCAGTGTTGGCAGCCCTGACTTACGAACAGTTAGGCGTATTACTTTGTGAAATTTATTACAACACCACTGCTCTTAAAACGGAGAAGGAAAACATCGTGAGGAAACCGGCACATAAGTCTTAGAACCAAAAATTCGAAGATATGTGACATCTACCAACCCGCACTAAGCCCGAGTGGCGGATTATAGCCCATCCCTCTCCTAGAGAGGCCTGAGGCCCTGCAGTGGGAACATTATAGGCTGCATGGTGATGATGATGATATTTTTTTTCTTTTTTCACGTAAACAAAAGATGAAGACTTTGACTTTGCTTCGAAAGTCGTGTGACGACACAGCTTGGTATATTTTATACCAAAAAGTGACGTCACAAAAACAAAAAATGATCTTTGACATGTTTCATTTTTGTCTATTTTATTAATTTGATAAAACAAAAAACACGTATCCAATATTTTTCGATAATCTACCAGACGGACGGACTCATATTTATTTAGTCTGGAAAAATCCTTATTGTCTCAGGAAATATATGGATTGATGATTAACGAGATGTTATCAAAAATCAGTCGGTAAATGCTAGCCTCATTAAAACAACCATGATCATTATTCCAATGTTTTTGGACGGTCAATATTCAAGACGTTGATCTACTGTATGGGGTACTCATTTACACTGTGTTGAAGTGTAAAAGTATTATCTTACCATTTCGCTCGTTTCGACCAATCTTTCGGCGTCCAATGTAGGCATTTCGGGTCGATACGCAGATTCCTCTTTTCCATAGCTTTTTCATGTTGCTGTAGGATTATCAACAATCATTAGCAAAATATCAAATTAAGACATCTAGCATTTTGTGCCTTATGGAAAGGTGTTCTAAGTATGTTTTACCTCGTTCACCGATATGATATATTGTCCTTTGTAGTAGTTTATTAAGTTGAGGTTCTGTAATGTGCTGATTACATCTTCCTTCTTTATACTGGTTAACTCACAGATCTCGCTGAAAAATATTAATTGACTTTTTTAGATGAGTCACTTTGTTACAACTTAACTTTGACTACCTCTACGGCTACCGTACATCAATCAGCAATGTTTTGAGTGCATGACATTGAGTCCTACCGTAAGACCGCTTTCACATTTAGACGGTCTTAGCAACGCGACAGTCGCGCGACTATAAACAAGTACTGAGTTAGGGTTGTGACAGCTGTTCTAATGTGAGGGAATGTGCTTCTGCCGCGCTGTTAACGTCCTAATGTGAAAGCGGCCTTAAACGTGATTATTGGCCCCAATAAATGCGTTCTTAGCAATAACATTTGTGTAGGGTTAGTACTTAGTTTGATGTACATAGATGCTTGGTTGACAGTTTCGTGAAGGGTCATTGGGTATTGGCCCTTCATACGAGTAATCCTTAGTCAGCCGTGGTTTAAGGGACGATTCAAGTTGGTTTTCAGAAATTCAGAGTAATTAAAAATGTATGTTACTAGAAGTCCTTAGGACTAAACAATATCGATTTTAATAATTTATAACTTGTTATATAGCTAGATTTTTCATGGTGTGAAAGATCATCTTACTTGATGGTTATGATAGGTTTTTCATTATCGCCGACTGGCTTGATTTGTGTGAGAATATCGAGAATGGTCTGCGCCCAGTAACTCCTGTACGATAGCAACCCAAGATCCGATAGAGGCTTCTCAGGTGACCCTGTCTTACCTTCAAACTTTGATAATTCGTAACCTAAAAAAATTGAACATGAATTTAGATATCCGAATAAAAATATCAATGATTCTGTGAAAGTATACGTATTTACAAACGCTTTAATTTGACAAGTCGTACATTTTTTTTTGTTTTGGTATGACTTGGTTTTCTAATGAACAAAGAAACTGTTTCAAGGATTTTTCACTTTGTATTTTCTAATTGTAATTAGCCCAAATAAAATGTAAAAAAACTTGAATTATTTTTTTTCTATCGTTAGTGATAATTCATGGAATAGATTTCAATAGATGTATAACATGATGACAAAGTTAAAACAAATTGTGATGTACTCACTAAATTCAATAAGAAGCTTTCCATAACCTTTTCTTTGGTATGGAGGTAGTGTCAGTATACATGCTACGTTGTAGTCTTCCGTACTCTCCTTCTCTTTTGAAAAGTATCCTACTATGTGAAATCCTGAAATGGAGAATTAGTACATTGTAATACAAGGGCCTAAAATGACCCATTATATACGAGGTAGTTTTACTACCGAGCTTTAGCGAGGTAGTAAATAGGAACCGAGTTGTAATGGGATTTTAGCGCCGTGTGTTACACCGTACTTTTCACTACGATTGCGAGAAAATAAAATAACCATGTTCAATAACACAAGTTTATTTTTTATTAAAAATTAAATGTACAATTTGTACAGTTGTACAAAAATTATATGTTTTTTCCCGGCAACTTAATTTCAGTCCTCTGTGAAGACGAACATTGTGTAATCTGTGGGGTAAACGTAGGAGATACAAAACGTTGTTCAAGGTTTGAGGGTCTCTCGTTCGAATTTTCTGAATACACAATCAGATGGGTTGACTCATCCTTTGATGTCGATGGTTGTGGCCTAGTTGGGAGAACATTGATGCGTTCTGTGATACGCTGGGTGATATCCAATTTGTTTTATACTTGAAGCTAAATGCATCACGCACTGCGCAGGTCGCGGCAGACGGGGGAGAGCACGTCGAGATTTACTTTTTCCCCTAGGGCAATAAATGCAATTTTACGCCCGCTCTGGTACGCTATTATGACGGTCTTTTTGAGCAAGAGGAGTGAAAAATAATGTTTTCACTCCTCTTGCTCAAAAAGACCGTCTTAGACCCAGCTGATTGTGTATTCAGAAAATTCGAACGAGGGACCCTCAAACCTTGAACAACGTTTTGTATCTCCTACGTTTACCCCACAGATTACACAATGTTCGTCTTCACAGAGGACTGAAATTAAGTTGCCGGGAAAAAACATATCATTTTTGAACAACTGTACAAATTGTACATTTAATTTTTAATAAAAAATAAACTTTCATATTGAACATGGTTATTTTATTTTCACGCAATCGTAGTGAAAAGTACGGTGTAACACACGGCGCTAAAATCCCATTACAACTCGGTTCCTATTTACTACCTCGCTAAAGCTCGGTAGTAAAACTACCTCGTATATAATGGGTCATTTTAGGCCCTTGTATTACAATGTACTATTTATTCAGGGAGTAAATACAATACTTAATTTTAATGCTGATTGGTACAAAAGTTTAGTTTAGTATTTTTTTATTACGAGTAAAGTTAATTTTAACATCATATCGGAATTACAAGTTATAATTTATTTGTTTGAGAACATATTGGTGTAGACACAGTCAAGGAATGAATTTAAAACATGAAAAGGTGACTGCTCTAATCTAATTTAAGTTTTTATCTAACCACTTTTATACTTTTTAAGTTTTACTACTGCTAATTTTGGTAAGCCATTTTTACCCGACTACGGCGAAGCCAAAAGGAAGGGTAATGATTTTGGCAGTCTATGTATGTATGTGTGTATGTATGTTTGTATGTTCCACCGTAGCGCCTAGAATACTGAAGGTATTTTATTGAATGAGGTGTCAATAGATTCGTAAGAATAACGCGGGTGACATAGGCTATATAAATTTTAATAATTCTTTTTATGACGGAATTTAAATGTCAAAAACTAAAGTCGAAAAAAAATAATTTGTGATAATCATAACATGTTTGGTATCAAATGAAAGGTCTCGGCAAGTACATCACAAATATGTATATTATATTATAGTTTTAGTCAACATACACGTTTAGAATGCGGTCAAAAAGTTCTCGCGGTCTAGTCTGCTATTTACTCATACTATTTTAATAGCAAAACCAACATTCAGTAGAATTTTACATCATGAAAGTAATATATTATAACGGATTTATTAAATAACACTAAAATAAAATTCAAATAAAAATGGCATGCGACTACGACTGACCTCTATAATAATTTCACTTATATTTAAATAGAAATATACAAATTCAATATATATTATGAATATCAGATAAAAATTATTTTCTTGTTTTCTACTTTTAAGACCGCGGTTTGTAGTCGGGTTTTAGTTTTTAAGCTTTTATTTTTATTGTAAATTAGTTTTTTTGTTACAAAAACAATATTCAAATGTTGTTTTTGTTTCAATTCAATATTTAATATTGCTTAAACCTTTTCGTTTTTCTATTCAACAAAAAAAAAAAACAAAATCCACAAACCTCTAGCATCAAATTCCGTCATAACATAAAACAAGAAGGGGTCCGTATCGTAGTATAAAGTCTTGTGGTCTAAGAACAGTTTGGCTAGTAAGCAAAGATTCTGTGCGTAGCATTTGTTTTTCCGGCCGTCGATCTCGAAGAACGATATGCTGCCTTTACGGTATATTTCGTTGCCGGGCGGGTGTTTTAGTTTACATTTGATCTGGAAAATAATAAAATAAAAATCATTAATTATTTTAGGGTTCGCCCGGAATTACATAGGCCGTAAACATCAACATGGGTGCTCCTATTATATACGTCGATAGTAGGTAGGTACACCCCTAGTATAAGCATAGCATAATCAGCCTATAACATTCCCACGGCTGGGGCACAGGCGTCCTCTCTGAGATGGGAATGGGCTATACAGGGTGTTTGGAAGGGAGCTGTACATACGCCTAGGGTAGAAACTAGGGATAGTCTGCTACCTACCCCCGCCCATTATATTGACCTTGGCCTCAAGGTTTTTTTTTAATTTATTATTATTTTTTATTTGACTTTTTGACTAAAACTACCTGTAGCTCAAAATCTATCCATGGGACCGGTCGGCTAATGGTCTTGTTTTAATCGTTAGAGTCTTAGGGTCCTGCAAAAAATTATTTTACACCAGAAAATTGTGGAGAAGAAAAGTTATGGGGCCTGAAGTACCGTAGTAAGGTAAAGAAATAATTTTAAATTAAAAAAAAACCTTGAGGCCAAGGTCAATATAATGGGCGGGGGTAGGTAGCAGACTATCCCTAGTTTCTACCCTAGGCGTATGTACAGCTCCCTTCCAAACACCCTGTATAACACCAAGGTAGTCAGATGGCTTCGATTTTTTGTTTCTAGGACATCACGGTTTCCTAACGATGTTTTCCTTCACCGCTTTGAAAGTAGTGGTATAGTAAAGGACACAAGAAAATCAAGACTTACTGCTCATAAGTCGGGGCGGGCAGTGGTGGCCCAATATTATATGAAATCTTTAAGCTCTGTTAAGTTCATAAAACATTCCGTACCTCAAAAGGAAAAAACGGAACCCTTATAGGATCACTCGTGTGTCTGTCTGTCTGTCTGTCCGTCTGTCACAGCCAATTTGCTCCGAATCTAATGGACCGATTAAGTTGGAATTTGGTATACATATGGATTTTTGTGACCCAAACATGTACGGCTAAAGTAAATAATAGAATTTTGAATATGGGGGTCGCTTTTACGGGGCAAATAAGAAAATAAAAAAAAAAGTTTTGCAAACTGTACCATGTGACACATCAAATGAAAGGGTTTACTATGAGGGTCTCAAATATATTTTTTTAATAATTTTAAAATAAATAGTTTTAAAGTTATTTAAGAAAATAGACGAAAATTGACCGTTCCCCCCCCTTATCTCCGAAACTACTGAGCCTAAAATGTTGAAAAAAATACAGAAAATAGTTCTATACCTGTAGATTACAGGAAAACCTATAAGAAGTCCATGGTCTAAAAATTACATGGTGAATTTATATACATAAAATTCAAAGTCCTGACTGACTCAATGACTGATATGACTGAACGCACAGCCCTAACCGCTGGACCTTTTTTAGTTACCACAAACAAATTTGGGTCAGATTTAAAAAAACATGGTAGATATATTATATCATCGTACGGAACCCTCTTCACGCGAGTTCAACTCGCACTTGACCGGTTTTTTTTAAATAAAATGTGACAGGAATTTCGTATGGACACTCACCAAATGTCTTTCTAGGCACTTTTTACTTTTTCTGTACTTCAAACAGAATTCACAGATGTAAATACAAGGTAGATTAACCATTTCCTGAAATAAAAAAAGGTTATGTTAAAATTTATGCTTATGTATTTACTTGTAAATGATCTCTTCATGCGCAGAGGACACATTTGAAATTTCTATCCAAACCATATTATTGCGGGATCCGTGTTAAATCGAATCGGTGAGACAAACCCGGTGTATGAGGTCTCTTATTTTGTTTTTGATTTGTGTGCCGTAGTGAGACCGTTTAAGTGTTTTTTCTTACTTTCTTCTCAGTCAACAGACAGAGTAAATGAGCATGACGGGTGACCGAAAAGGATGGAGAAATAAAACGTGTTGCGCCAACCCCAAGAAACATGGGACAAGGACGGGAAGATGGTGAGTCATACACTGATTGTCTTTTTATAGTGGACCTTGATCCTGATCATGGCCATGTGCGACTGTACTACCCGGCTACCGCGGCCTTGTGGTGGTATCAGCACCAATAGCAGTGGTCTCACTGCCCTCATTTCCCCCTAACACTACTTGGGTGGGTGATACAGACTAATGCTACAAACCTGCGGATAAGGCGCGAAGTACCACGGTCGTATCCGATTCCTTCCAAGCTCGATCATCTCAATATTCTTCATCCGAGTGACCAAGTCATCATGACCATGTGCGACCATGCTCCCCGACTGCCGTGGCCTAGTGGTGGGGGTGGCAGTTCCACTGGCAGTGGTCTCACTGCCTTCGGTCTCAACGGACGGAACGGGTTCCGCCTGAAAAGTTTTAGAGCTTTGCTTCGGTTCCTGTAAAAAAATGTTCTAACATAATTATGACTAGGATGTTTACATTTTCCTTTCTCAGTGGCAATTTATTATGGCTGTTCTCTCGTTTGCGCTAACACTAAGATTATTACTAAATATTAATGCCTGAATAAAAGTGTGATATTGGATTATCAACACTCGATTCAGCGCTGATACTTTTTATTATAACAGTGGATTAATAAGTATAATTTATATGTGTTTCTTAGTGATAGAGAAAATGAGCATAGTTCTACGAAGAAAAACACCAACTCATGGTGCAACATAATTCTGTAAGAAAACGAAAATATAGATATGTACAGGAACTTTTGTAGTATCTTCCATTTAGCATTAATCTTGCGTCAAGCGCATAACCAACAAAACAACATTCATACTTCATTGTCTATAGATGGTGCTTTCCGTTTCCTATTCATTTTCTTCTGCAAGGCCGCCGCAAGTACAGCACCCCCATTGACGAGCGATGAGGAATCATTGACCAGCGTTGGACTAGCCGGCCGGGAGACCAGCTGACGTGGCTCGACGGCAATAACACCTTGTATCAGGGTTAGATAGAATATGTGAGAGGTGTAAAACATATATTAATGTAGAAAATATTCGCTTTGATAATGCGTAAACTTATAAGCTTCATGGTTAGCTGTGAACTATTGATTTTTTAAGATATAACAACAGTAAAAAGTTGATTGCTCAAGCAATCAACTTTTCATAGATTGTTAATATTTTCATCTATACTAATATTATAAAGAGGTAAAATTTGTATGTAAGTTTGTAAGTTTGTATGTAGGGGGTAATCTCCGGAACTAATGATCCAATTCTAAAAATTTTTTCACTGGTAGAAAGCTACATTATTCCTGAGTGCTATAGGCTATAAATTATATTTATATCATGCATATTAGCCGAGCTATCACAAGTTTTGTCTAACAAGTCGGAAAGAAATACCTCTTTAAACAGACTTTTTTGCATGCGCTGCCTAAACGGTTGTTTATAATTGATAACAATGTATAGCAGTCTGGTCCGTCTTAGATAATTCTACAAAAAAGTCCGCGACACCATATTTCTATCTTTTATATTTTATCTTTTATACATCTTTTATTGCTTTAAAAAAGTATTTTTTCGACATACTCACGTTTGGATGATTATTTCAACAACAAAACATTAATCCTTATCAAAATAAGTTATTTTATGATCACACGAACATCATGGAGATAAGATTTGCCCTTTACAGTATGCCAATTCGTCATATAGTTTCCGAGATAATATAAAATTACTAAAACGCACATCTTTCTTTCATACTGCTTTACATGCTTTGTGCGAACGTTTTATTGTTTTACCCATAGATGGCGTTGTGCAATTACGTCACTTTTTTGAATCACGGTGTTAAGATTTTCCGTGGATTGATGACCCTCTCAATTTATTTTTTCAATATTGACGATAGTTGGGTGATATCCGTGATATAAATTGTTAATATTGTTGGTTGTCAGTTGTTTGTTGTTTTCGGTTGTTTCGTTGAGATTGTTTGGTTGTTCGATGTCGGTTGGTTGTTTAAGTTGTTTTCAATTGTTTCGTTCAGTTGTAAATGTAAAAAACTAAAAAGACGACTATGGGACTAACTTTGAGCAGACAAGATCACTTCGATAATCTTTGGAATTACCTACTGATCCGATTCCAAAATTTATTTCACAAATGGGAAGCTATAGTATTGCCAAGTGTCGTAGGAAGGATATTATTTAATGTTAAAACAAGAAATTTTCCGCGGACGAAGTCGCGGGCAGAAGCTAGTCAGATATATAAAAGGGACATTTTTTTAGCTTTACTGCACAAGCTCTTATTAAAGTTCAACGTTTCCAAAGCATGCAATCCATGGACCCTATTGACTTATTTTCCAGAATAAGCGTTCGTTGAACGGTATCGTCGGTGTTGATGATTGAACTCGACAATCAAGGAATGCAAATGTCAAGCATTATCAATTTTACTTGCATCTTCACGAACGGATTGCCTACATTTTCAATGAAAAAGGAAGTTAAAAAAGCACTATTATACCAATTGAGAATAAAAATAAACGTGTGTGTGCGTTTGCCTAACATTTTCGCCCAACAACCACGACAGGATTTAAATTATCCCCTTTATTGTTCGTCAATTGTTTCCGTTCAACGAACACTTACTAAATATTTGGACAATCACTACCACAAAACATCTATAAAAGAATAAAACCACTGTCATTGTAATATCTGATTTTGAACCCTGTAGATAGGCAGTCGGACCATTATTTGCGATTGACAGTCAATAGTCCTTTCGGAAGTTGCGCTCAGGTTATTTAACCTATCATGCATTATTATCTGCCTAGCTTTTAATCAACAGTAGGGTAGGCTTCTAGTCTGACTGGATCCAATTTACCTTCACAACCGAGTTACTAGGTAGCCCCCTTGGCAAGACTGTTATCAGACTATCTGGCTTCTGGCACATAACATGTTTATAATGACTCTGGCCTGGTTTGTAAATGTGGTGCTATTACAAAAATTATGGGGCACCTTATATCGTGTCCTGTTATTTGCCCATTACAGAAACACACTGATCACCAACGACATACCAACATGTTCTAGCTGGGACAAAGCCTCTCTATGAAAAGAAAGGGGCTGTTATTTACCACGCGAGTCCAGTGTGGATTGGCAGATATCACGTGTATTTAAATTTCTGGTTTAAGGACTTGCCGATTTACTCTCAATATTTTCCTTCACCACTCCTTTTTTCACCAACCTTTGAAGAACTGACTTTTAAATATATTTTGTTTGTTGCTCACTCAGGAGTAAGGGTGTCCCGAAAACAAAAAAAAATGTTAACATACCTGCAGCAACGCCCCGACCCTTATCCACGGCACCCTTGCCTGAGCGCAAGTCCTGAACGTTCACGTTAAGGGGTTTGAGGTATCCTGTTCAAATTGTATTGGGCACATAATCAGATACACAATTACTTTGTTTCAGCATGCTTGAGTTCAATAAACTTGAGTAATACAGAATAGAACATTATTTTATAGCTACTAATAAAAGCTTTTATAGACACTTCAGCTGCAAAGATATATGGTACCTAGGTGGTACTTCAGAAATAAAATCAAAGGTAGAAAAAAGTATGCGTAATCACCAAAGATCGGAAAATAAGTTAAATTTAATTAATAAACTCCTATAAGTATAAAAAAAAAACTAAATTAAGGTGAATCCTTCAGGGTAACCCGCGAAAATTTTTTTTTACTCTGATTTTGACTTGTAAATTGCAAAAAAACTTTGAAAAAAAACGAATTTCGCGGGCTACCCTGAAGCATCAACCTTAAGCTGGTAAATTAGAGGTAGGTATTTCCACATGTTATTTAGTTTCTTGAAATTGAGGTAAATAAACTATACCTATTCCGATCTCTGGTACCCTCGTATCTAATTGCTTTACCACGCTAATGTGAATGTCATTTGCTAATTGCAATAAAAAATAGTTTAGTAATGATAAATTTTTACTTCATCAAGAAGCTTTGAGTAACTGATTTTTTTGCGAAAAGTGGTGAAGCAATCACACGGTCGACACTAAAAGCAAAAAAGTTTAATTAAAATACTACAAAATATTTTCATAATTTAATATGCTGTAACGCAAAGCACACACACAAAATTTTTTATCATAAGTTTCAACGTACCAAGTGCATTTTTTGGTGTAGAACCATTAAGTGCATTAAAATGGGTTTTTTCATGAACTTTAGGTTGGGGTGGTAGACTTGGCTGAATTGGTGGGTTCACAATAGTGGGTCTACTCGGTACGGTACTAGACTTCTGACTTTCGTTGCAGACAGTGTCATCTGCAGACAAAATGGTAAAAATTATGGCCAATTGTATTGATGATGAGGTTTAGTGGTGTTATTACGATGGTAAATTGTGTTTATGAAAATTAGGTTAGTTAGCATTCACAATTTTTAACAATTGACAACAATAAAAATGCATAAAATGTGTGTTTTCAGACTCAAAACAGCATGGAAAGTTTCAGGACTAAAATGTTTTAAGAAGCCATTTCTGTAGTCAATACACTGTAGGTACATGCAAAAAGTTTTACTATGAAAAGAGCCAAAGAAAAGTTTAACAAAATACCATCATAAACAAAATAATTTTGAAAGTTTGTGAGCCAATTGTAGTCAAAAGGCTAGTCAATATTTTATAAGAAATTAGCTACCAGTCACATGAATTAATAAAATATGTTTGTGCCACTTTCAAGTGTGTCACACACTTTGTTGGTAAGAATAAAACACAGGCCATGCGGCAAAATGAAACATGCATTTTGTCTCTTGGCCGTGACTAAATAGGATGACTTGAACATGTTAAGTAGCACCCCACAAAGACATAATTTACCCATGATCATAAAAAGATTTGTCTCAAAAATAAAATCTAAATAAAGATGAAATAAAACTATCTACATTAGATAAACCGTTTGACAGATTATAAAAGAACACTCCATTAAGAATAGTGCAGAATAATATTTTAATTTAAAAAATTTACTGAAAATAACCTGTCCAACCGTTTTCATTTCCTGTACAGACAGTGAAAGTGTGAAGTAATGAGCATCCAAAAACTAATAACAAAAACACATACTAATAAAATTAGGCATGATGCCACCTCCTGATCCAATATGTGTCTTCTTCGGTGTGGTTGTTCCACCCGTCGACACTCCATCTCTTCTCGGAAACTGTACCTTTCTCGTATCCAGCCATGACTCACCGACCCACTCGTCCAGACGTTTGTTGACTGGAAAGTAAAGAAAATATCATAGCATTTGTATCGAAGTGTTACTTTAGGGCACAATCAAACTCTTTACTTAATTTTAACTGTCATTTTAGTGGTGTACTCAAAAATATGAATGCCTATTAACAATTTAATATCTTCTTTCACTGTAAATTAATTAAAAAATTGTTAACTTTTAATAAAAACTCTCAAGCTTAGTTTCTTTTGACTATTTAAATAACAATGCATCATAATAATGTCTGAAATACAATCATGTTTTCCATAAAATGCCTCTGTGAATATCTACTGTCTATTACAGTTCGGCTACAGCTTCTAAAATATAGATAGTCCAACAGACAACTAAAACCAATCATGCCATGATTGGTTTTAGTTGTCTGTTTCACATCCTGACATTTCAATGTTCGAATTATGTCTACACTACTCACTTGCTGATAAATTCTGCTGTTTGAACACCAAAACAACCACAGTAATGTTTTGGTAACTTATTGTTTTGAAAAAACCAGGTGATTTTATTGTCATTTAGCATACTTACAGTCAACATAGTGCACATAATAACCCCTCTGTCCACGTATTTCTTTAACACTGATTATTTCAGCTAATGGCCAGTCATCTCCTCCCTGCATTCGTACTGGTAGGCGACATCCTTCGACAAGAGATGCCTAAAAAATACCACAATGACAAGTAAAATAATTGTTACATTTTGTAAGTTTTATGGTTTCTATGGGTAGAAGAATTACCGCCGAATCACAAAATGTAGTCAGCTCATCCTCGTTGTCGTTCATTTTCTAGAAAAACGTAAATAAGTTTCCAGAAAATAAAAGCTTGTTTCTGAACTGTCAATGTCAAACTGACTGGTGCCAGAAAACGAATGACGCCATTGTTTTCGTTCCATTATTTTAAAATTTTATTCTGAAGCATATGGTATCTCTGAGCTACATTTTGTCATCCCTTTCTTTCCACTGAACTAGAAAGAGATACGTGATTCAGAAACCATAGACAAAAACTGTGCAGAGCTGGTCTGTGGTTCAGAATTATTATAAGAACAAAGTTTTTCTTACTGTTATTTGTTAAATTCTATTAGCTCTAAGGTTACTATTAATGTGTTGAAATTAGTTAGCATTGTGTTATTACTAATTGAATTAAGAATTACAAAGTCTGTACTTATAACGCACACGCACACAGTCAAAACATACACTACTAAACCTTTCAAAATGATCATTTTATACATATTACGTCTTAGAGCATTAAATGCTCTAAGCGTAAGATTTATACCTCGGAATCCAGGACCGGTCAATGAATCTTCATAATCAAAAACTTTAAGACTGCTTTGGTATAAGCCCAAATAAAGAAGATAAAAAAAAAATTGCGCGCTCACTCATTTTTTTTTAATTCAAATATTTACTGAAAAATGAGAGGGACACTCATTTTTCATAAATATTCGAATAATAAAAAACAAGTGTTTAGAGCTAAATAATAATTATAGTTAGATGTTAATTTATTAATATTTCGCAAAAAATAACGAACGACCTTCTTAGGAGAAACTCTTGTAATTCATCTTTTTTATATTATGTCGGAGTTGGTTGTCAATTTTACAATGTGGGTAATTCAATTTTTTCTTGCCAGTTGATTTTGCAATTATTAGTTTAAGGTGGAAGCTCACATCTGGCCCGCGAAATTCTAATTTTGCAAATAAGGTCAGTTGGGGCAAGTGCCTCTACGGGGCAAGTGCGGCGAACATCAATATCTCCTAAACCAAAACCGTATTTAAAAAACGCGCCATAGCCTGTCCTTCGAAAACAAAATTTAGTTTCGGCATTAAATTATAGATGTCGTAACTAGGCATATTAGGAAGTAATTCGCCATTTTGATTTGGCCATCTTTTTTTTGTGGACGCCACGTTGGCAAGTGCTGTGCAAATCACGTACGAAACAGCAGAAAAACCACTATTGAGTGATTTAAACCAGGTAATTCGCATTCTCTAAACATTATTCTTCATTTATCTGTAATTATTTTGTTTCTATCTCACAAGTAATTAATTTTATCGATGTTACATTTTTATAACCAAAAACAAGCGAAGTGAGGTAAGTGCGCCTACTAGAATTGGGGAAGTGCGGCACAATGACGCACTTGCCCCAAACCAGAAGTTGACAACATTTTAAAGGAAAAAGCTTTAATGAATTTTCAACATATTATATTAAATCTTATATTATACTGTAATGAATTTTTCAATACCCTTTAAACTTTTTCTTTTCTATAATTTTGCTTGTACTTTGGAAATAAGTATGTAATCTGAGCATCTGAGCAGAGACCGCGAAGAAAATTGTCGCGCAACAATTTTAATAATGTTCATTAGTATGAAAGGCGAATGAGAAGGTATGGTCCTCTGGAACATATCCCGAGCAACTATTTTCTTTGCCGTGTCTGCTCTAGTTTACGTTATACTTATACCTATTGAGGTATACCTCAAAATGACTGATCCTTATTTTTAAACATATTCTCATATTCAAGAGAATAATTTTTATTGATTAATAAAATATTAGTGCCTTATCATATGTTTTTTATTTTTTTCTACTCTATTCACTAATGTCTTATAATAATCATAAAATTGTAATTTAACTGAATACCATGCTTCTTAGAAATATAAAATAAACACTAATAAAGCCCAAAACTCAAACTGGGGTAAGTGCGGTATACATTTGTTATCAGAGGTATAACAATACCCCAATGTTGAACACCTCTGGAAACAAATGTATACCGCACTTACCCCAGTTTTCGTTTTTTGGCGATAATAGTCCTTATTTTAATAGTAATACATTTCTGATTACAGAAACTATTTTTGCTCATAAGCTTTTGTTCGAAAAAAATAACCCTATTTTAATATTATCTAAGGAAAAGCCATTTATTGAGCTTAGCCGCACTTACCCCAGTCCTGGGGGCAAGTGCGTCTAGGCGTCTAGTTTTCTTCAAACACGTAAAGTCATAACAAAACGTAGCTTATATTGCTGCGCAGAACGACCATTAATAACTTAAGAAACTAAACTATCCAGTAGTACCCACTGAACTTGTCTAGGTTTCATAGAAATAAAAATACTAACAACGAAAAGTAAAGTTTAAAAATCTATACCGCACTTGCCCCTACTGACCGGCCAGGCCAGTGCTTGGTTGTATACCAAGCACTGGCCTGCAAATTGCCAAAAACGTAAGAAAATTAGAATTTCGCGGGCCAGATGTGAGCTTCCACCTTTTTTTTTTTTTTTTTTTTTTTTGTTTTTTTTTTTTTTTTTTTTTTTTTTTTTTTTTTTTTTTTTTTTTTTTGGTGGGTCTAAAATCATCGAATAACCCCTCCCGCTCTTGGGCAGAACGAAAGGGAGTGTCAGACTTCTACTGACTAAAAACCACCCATGTTCCTTCTTCGCCCTCTATGTCGAGGCCGCGATAACCGTTGGACTACCCGCGGCCCCGACAGGCGTCGGCCCTTTCGGGCCCCTCCCATGTTGCTGACATCTCTTTGAGGCGCGCGTGGAACACGAACGCGCCGTCGACACGGCCTGTTTTCGTCGTGAGACGGACGGACGGCGAGTTAGCCCATCACTCACCGTCCACAGGCCCGCGTCTACGGTGGCCGGAGGTCATCGCGGGACCCCCGACGCCCGGAGCGCCTCCCGCGGCGGCTGGGACGAGAGGTTCTCTCCCTCTCGCGTTCCGCCACCTCCTTCGCCAGCATCACTGCTTCGCAGAAGGAGGCGACGGCGTCCCATTCCTCCTCGCCCCGGACCATGGCTTGCACCAGGGCCGGGCGCGAGAGGTCGCCGCCGCCGATCGCCGCTACGAGAACACGGCGGGGCTCCGCCCAAGCGGGGCACACCTCCACTGTGTGCTCCACCGTGTCCTCCGGCCGATCCTCGCAATGGTGGCATCCGGGCGTTTCCTCCCGCCTGATTCGGTGCAGGTACCTCCCGAAACAACCGTGTCCGGTGAGGACCTGCGTCAGACGGAAGGTGAGGGCGCCGTGGCGCCTCTCAAGCCACTCCTCAAAGAGGGGACTTACCGCCACTATCGTGGCGTGCCCTGCACGGGGTTGCGACAGTCGCTGTTTCCATGCCGCCATGAGATCGCACCGGAGGTCTGTCCGCCGCGCAGCAATTTGCCGCGGCAGCGGAGTGACCCCCCGGCGCAGCGCCTCCGCGCGCCATTGATGCAGGCGCGCGAGGGCTATCGCCTCCAGATCCCACGGCGGCAATCCGGCAAGGAGGTTCGCCGCTTCGCGGGAGATCGTGCGGTACCCCCGTACCGTCCTCACGGCCATGACCTTTTGGGGCACGTTCAGGTAGTGGGCGGCCCGCTTCCTCAAAGCAGGCGCCCACACCGGCGCCCCGTAAAGGGCCAAGGACCGCACGATCCCCGCGTAGAGCCTCCGGCAGGAGGCGTTTGGCCCCCCCAGATTGGGCAAGAGCCACCTAAAGGCAGCCCCGGCCCGCTCCAGTCTGGGAGCCAAACGTCGGAAGTGCTCCACGAAGTTCCACCGGCTGTCGAGGACGAGTCCTAGGTACTTCAAAGTACACTCGACGCCGATGGGAACCCCTCCCACCATTAACTGGGATCCCGACGGCAGCGCATTCCCACGTCCATGGAAGCCCATGGCCTCCGACTTGTGAAGCGCCACCTCGAGACCCAGCTGCCGGATCCTCTCTACGACTATCGCAACCCCGCGTGTCAAATTGTCGGCCGCCGCCTCGTACGACCCACCCTGAGCTAGCACCAGCGTATCGTCCGCGTAGCAGACCACGCTGACGCCGCTAGGGAGGTCGGCGCGCAGCACCCAGTCGTAACCGATGTTCCACAAGGGCGGCCCCAGAACCGATCCCTGTGGAACACCGCACGACATCTCTCGCCGGTTCCACTGTCCGTCTTGACCAGGGTAGATGACAGCCCTGTCTGTCAAATAGTCCCCGACCACACGACGAAGGTAGGTCGGCACCCGGTGATACCGGAGTGCCTCCCTAATGCAGCTCCAGGGCATAGTGTTAAAGGCGTTGGCGATGTCGAGAGACACCGCCAAGACCACACCGCCCCGAGAGACCGCAGCCCCCGTCGTGAGGGCTCTCACGCGCATGATGGCGTCCACCGTCGAGCGCCTCTTGCGGAAACCAAACTGGTGTTCCGCAAGATCCGGACCCATTCCCTCCAGGTGCTCGGCGAGGCGGTTTGCAATTACTCTTTCAAAGAGCTTGCCCACCTCGTCGAGCAGCACAATGGGCCGGTATGCGGACGGCGAGTCCGCCGGGCGCCCCGGCTTCTGGATGAGGACCAGCTTCCCCGTCTTCCAACGAAGCGGGAACTGGCCTCTCTCCATGCATGCGCTAAAGAACCCCTCCAGTCGGGGCCCAAGAGCCTCTGAGGCCAGGACCCAGGCTTTGCCAGGCAAGCCATCGGGTCCCGGGGCGGTATTTTTGGCACTCAGCCTACGTACCGCCGCTCTCAGGTCTACCCCAGTCACCTCCGGAATGTCGTCATCGGTTCCTGAATGGTCCGCTTCCGGCATCGCGGATGGCGGAGCCATTGGCGGGGGAGGATGCTCCCCTCGCGAAGGGAACAGAGCGCTCACCACGTCCTCCACGAGGTGAGCTTCCACCTTAAGTGTCTTTTTTACTATCAATTATTGTCTAATAAATCATAACATAATTTATTAAGTACCTAGTGTACACACTATTTGATTTTTGGCAACTTATTTCGTTATGTGTGACTAATAGTTTTGTTCAAAACAAATGTTGACCTTGCTTTTATTTTAAAATGATTTACTTTGTTAATTCAGCGTTTTTTATTATCAACAATTATTCTTGTATTATTTGATTATTCAATAACGAATAATCTTATTTGATTTAGCACATTTTGTGTAACTTGTAAACACGTGACGTACTTCCGTGCGTCAGTGGACAGAGTTGTTGTGGCGGGAACTTATTAGAAAGCGAGCGGCGTCGTCCTATAAAAGGGCGAGCGCTCGGTATCGGTAAGCTAGTCAGTCGGTCCTCGGATTCGACTCAGTAAAGAGCTCCCTGCTCCCGACAAAACTGTCGGTTTACTTACCTGCACTGTGCGTTTGGGTGGCTAGACCACTGTACGAACTTTGACCTTAAAAAGTCTGTTCGCCTTATTCATTTTATTTTCTATTGTGTTCTATTGTGTACCAGTTTATTATTGTGTGTTAAAGTGACATTTAATTATTGTGTGTTGTGTGCCCACTGAATAAATTCTGTGATTCTGATACAGTGTTGTTTTTCCCAAAATGGGAACTCCAAACCCTGACGATATACCGCTTGGCAATCCTGATCCTACATATATACAGAGTTACTGGTAACTCGACGTATTCCTTGCAGGACATCATAGTAGGGTTAAAATGCAACAAATTAAGCCACCAAATGTTCTACCGAAGTTCAGTAGTTTTTGAGTTAGTAAGGGTTTTAGATTTTTTGTGAAAAATCCCAGATTAAATTATTTGAAGCCAATTTGAAAATTATTCACGGTGCGACTGTACTGAAATTTTAGTTATTATCATAGTTGACGCCGTAGCGGATCGTTTTTAATAATTAAAAGTTCAAAATGACTAAAACTTTGGTGAAGATCACTAATCAAACATTTTTTTTTTGTAATTTTTGCTATTACTTCATACAAAAAGTTGTCTTAGCACAAAAAAAAAAATACTACACCAGGTGTACAAATTATTAGTAAAATATCCTTGTCTTATCAGCTATTAAAAAAGGTATGAAAGTTAATACAAAGTCTTGGACTGCATTATGAAAAACGTTTTTGATTTAGTACAAGAAGGTGTTTCCGGAAAATCAAATTAAACAATTTCGTGAACATTATTATTATTTTTAATCGATATCAATTTGTGGTCTTTAATAACATGTATTACACACGTCTTGTTCGAAGTGCTGCCCTCGCTGCGCTTTGTTTTTTTTTGTTTTTATTATTATTATTATTATTATTATCGCCCCCAAATCCCCCCGCATACGAAATTTCATGAAAATCGTTGGAGCCTTATTCCGAGATTCAGATTATACTATAAGGTACCTACAAGAATTGCTCGTATAGATAGATATTATATAGATCATAGGTTTTAATATATTTTTATGTTATTAAAGTTAATAATTAATAATTCAATCTGTTAAACGTGTTTTCAGAACCAACCCGAATTACTACAAATTCTGCTACATGTATTGATAATGTTTTTTGTGGTTGTGAATACTTGGATAAATCCATTGTAAATTACCTGCCTTCGGATCACAGCGGTCAATCCGTGGTATTTGAGTCCTACTACTATTTGGAGTTTTTGTACTGGTATCAGTACAAAAACTCCAAATAAAATCTAGGCAAATAACACCCAGCAATTTAAATAAGTTTAATGATAATTGAATTAGAAATGTAGGCATTCCAAGCCAGATTATTGACAATGTAAATCTATTTTATGAGGAATTCTTTTCGGTGATTCACACAGAGTTCAATAATACAATAAAAATGAAAACTAAATCTATTTGCGCTAAATTTATGTTCAGTGACTGGGCAACGAAAGGCATTAGGAAAAGTAGGGAGCGATTGTTTGAGCTGTACGGTCTTAGGCCTTGCATTAACTCAGAAACTTATAATAAATATGTTGCAACTTACTCTAAAATCTTTAAAAACGCTTTAGCTAAAGCCTTATTCATTAGCAACAAGATTAAATCGGCCGATAATAAAATAAAGACGGTTTGGAAAATTATCAATAGTGAAACAAATGGAAGTAAAAAATATAATAATGATATCAGTCTAGAGACTTCACGTGGCCTTTTAAGTTCTAAAAACGAAGTTGCTCAGGAATTTGTTGTGGATTTTTTCACTAGTATCCCACTTAAAACTACTGAAACCTTAAATTCGTCACCCCTGCTTTCTATTGAGTTATTAAGAGCGAACGTTTCAGCCTGTCCGGTTGAGTTTCAATTTAAACATATAAACCCCATAGCAGTCATTAAAGCTTTTAAGGAAATTAAAGTCAAATTAACAGAAGATCTATGGGGACTGTCGATTAAAGTTTGTCAAGCTATTATTGAGACTGTAGCTCCGTACTTAGCCTTAATATTTAATTTGTGTGTGGACCAGGGAGTCTTCCCGGACCTTATGAAATACAGCAAGGTAATACCACTTTTTAAATCCGGTGACAGTAAAGACACCAATAACTATAAACCCGTATCCGTTTTGCCCGTTTTTAGCAAGGTGTTTGAAAAGGTAATGCTTAATCAAATGCTCATCCACTTTAACACCAATAAAATCTTACATGAGAAACAGTATGGATTCACCAAAGGACGTTGTACAACTGACGCCGGTGTCACCTTATTAAAACATATATTTACTGCGTGGGAAGAGTCACAAGATGCCATAGGGATCTTTTGTGACCTCTCGAAAGCATTTGATTGTGTCAACCACGAAACCCTTCTCATAAAGCTGAACATTACGGTTTAGGGAAACTTGCGCTCAGTTTAATGAAATCGTATTTAAACGATAGACATCAGCAAGTACAAATAAATGGTGTCAATTCAAAAGGCTTAAAAGTAAGTATGGGTGTGCCACAAGGTTCGATATTAGGTCCCTTTCTCTTTTTAGTCTATATTAATGATCTACCCCATTTATTTAAAAACCAACCTGAAATGGTATTGTTTGCCGACGATACTTCTATAATATTTAAGGTAAACAGACGTTCCACAAATCTTGATGACGTAAATAACGCCCTACTGCAGGTTCATAATTGGTTCACAGTTAATAATTTAGTATTAAATGGGAAAAAAACGAAATGCATAAGATTTGCTCTACCAAATGTCAAAACTACTGATTGTGACATAATCTTGAATCAAGAGAAACTAGAATTTGTCGATGAAACTGTTTTCTTGGGGATAACGATTGACTCAAGACTACAGTCCGCATTTAACATCTCTTGCAGGCCGGCTGAGTTCAGCAGCATATGCTGTTAGGAAAATCCGTCAATTTACTGACATAGATACCGCGAGACTAGTCTATTTTAGCTATTTTCATAGTGTTATGTCATACGGTATTTTACTATGGGGACGGGCTGCAGACATCGAATCTATATTTATTCTGCAGAAAAGAGCCATTAGAGCCATATATATGGTTTACGAAGACGCGATTCTCTAAGAGAGCTATTTAAGGAAATTAACATCATGACAGTACCTTGTCAATACATCTATGAAAACATCATGTACGTTACAAAAAAATCTGCATTTATTTAGCAAAAGAGGTGATAGACACCACTATAATACGAGAAATAGGGACGAATTAGTTCAGCCAGGTTTCAGGCTAGCTAAAGTAGACTCATCTTTCATGGGGTACTGTTTAAAATGTTACAATAAAATACCCCCTCACATTCTTCAACTGAAGGAGGCCAAATTTAAATCTTGTATGAAACGCACACTATCTAAGCAAGCATACTATAAGTAGGGGATTACATTGATGATAAAAATGCTTGGCTCAATGCTGGTCCTGCTCCACAACCATAGGGGCAAATAAATCGATTATCATGTAAAGTTATTGTGGAAACTGCAGAAGATTGTTAAAATATCTTTGAATATCTTAATATTATATAATTGCATAGCACATGTGTGAGTACTATGTACTACTATAAAGCCACTTTTTACATTTAGTTATTATTATATTTTTTTTTTTTGTGACTTTGCCCTAGTTGCTGAGAGAATGTCATGCTCACTCAAATGTCTCGCTGATAGTGGCGCGTTTGTCGGATCATTTAGCTCCCTTCAAAATGGTTGAGCTGAATGGAGCTGATCCATGCGTCATGTTCGTGAACGGGCGCTGTCAGTAGAGACTGGTCATCTCTTAGTTGCCATGGATATACAGGGTGTCCAAGAACCTGGCGTCCAACTGGATTCCCACGATGCCCCAAGTTCTAACAGTACTCAGAAAAATATTTTAAAAAATCCACCCCATGTACTTACAGAATTATACTGATTTCAAAAAAAAAGGGGAAATGAGCACCCTGTGACATACTTTTGAATGCTGTGACTGCTAATGCTGATAATTTCGATATTTCTTGGAGGTTTTGTAATCTAGGGTATTGCTGTGTCTAAATAGAATGTAAAAATAATGTACTTATTGTACCATTTTAAAATAAAATATTATTTTAACTAAAGGTGATATGGAAAACTATTGAATTTCGCAACTTTGACCGACTGTAGTGTAAAAAAAATGTACCAAAATAGTATGGCAAGTGACGTCAAATTTTGACGCGTTTATTCCTCTTTTTAAAAAGGTATAACACTTACACATTAATTTGAAAAAAAAAAAAATTTATAATATTTTTACTCAACAACCCAATTTTTACGATGTCTTACAGAATTCTTAGAAAGAAAAATTTACGACGAATTGAATCTAACCTCTAAAGAATTACTATTGTATGCTCATAAAAATAACAACAGGCCTCTCAAAAAACAGGTTAGACCGTAAGGGACGGTATGTGCATGCATCTCACCATAGTGATTCGTTATTACAACAGGAGGGAGCAAGACAGAAACTATCTTTGCGATTTGCTGGTTCTTCTTTATGGTACCCCATTATTCAGGTAAGAGTGAGGGAGAAAAAGGTTAGAGGTGCGAGTGAGATAGATAGTGACGCTATCTGGGATCGTGCTATTTAGGATAACAGTACGGTCAGTACGCGTCACTGCCTCCTGCCGTTACTACGCACCTCTCTCTTATTGTTACCATTGATCACGTACTACGATTTAAAGCTTTGTTTATTGGACTCGATTACTCTTTGTGCTCTGGACTTTGAAACGAACTCTTTACGACGACCTTTGCCTGTGTTTGGACAGTTTGTGTTTTGTGTGTGCTACCATGGCGACCTACACTCCGCAAGAATACGCAAATATGCACTACATTTATGGAGAATGTAGAGGTAATGGACGAGCTGCAGCGAGACTTTACAGAGAAAGGTATCCGAGGGCTACGCGATATCCCGACCATCGAGTTTTCATTAATAAGCACAGATCACTATGTGACGGGCGGTTCCCCAATCAAGTAGCTGGTGAAGGACGACCCGTAAATGACTTCATACGCGATGAAGTTTTAGAGGCGGTGTCGGCAAATCCAAGCATCTCTGTGCGAGGAATAGAAGCTGATACGGGGATACCGAAGAGCACAGCACACAGTATTCTCCAAAAAGAAGAATATCATCCGTACCACGTACAGCGAGTGCAAAGTCTTTTACCTCGAGACTATCCGAGCCGAGTCGCGTTTTGTGAAACAATCCTGCAAAAACATCGAGAAGACGAAAACTTTATCGACAAAATTTTGTGGTCAGATGAATCAACATTTAAGAAGGATGGCTACATGAACCTACACAACTTGCACGAGTGGCATGTGGAAAATCCGCACTTGATGCGAGAAGATAGATCCCAGTACCGGTTCAAAGTGAACATGTGGACCGGTATTCTCTGTGGGAATATTATTGGTCCATTTGAGATGCCCGAGAATTTGACTGGCGAATCATATTTAAATTTTCTTCAAAATGATTTGCCAAACTTACTAGAAGAGACCCCACCAGATATGTGGTTCCAACACGACGGCTGTCCAGCACATTTTCGCGTATCCGTTAGAGAGTTTTTGGACGAGCAATACCCGAACAGGTGGATTGGGCGATCAGGAACAATCCCGTGGCCAGCCCGCTCACCTGACTTAAATCCGCTGGATTTTTTTTTCTGGGGAACTATGAAGGAGCTCGTTTATGCGAAGCCCATTAATGACATCGCTGACCTTCGTGAGAAGATAACACAAGCAGTGCAGGTGATACGTCAAAAAAGTTACTCGCGAAACATAAAGCGGTCCTTTTTAAGGAGAGTGAGAGCTTGTATTGCCGCGGGTGGTCAACATTTTGAACATTTATTGTAATAAAATATCTTTAAACTAACATTCTTTGCTTTTATTCTACTGGGAACCTGTGTGTATTTCCTTCTTGCTCACTCTTGGAACCGAAGTAAATAATAGTAGTAACATAACAGTTTCTAAGATAAGAAAGGGTCCGACAGTTACCGTTAGTAGGTAGGCACTTCGTAAAAATTGGGTTGTTGAGTAAAAATATTATCAAAAATTTTTTTTTTCAAATTAATGTGTAAGTATTATACCTTTTTAAAAAGAGGAATAAACGCGTCAAAATTTGACGTCACTTGCCATACTATTTTGGTACATTTTTTTTACACTACAGTCGGTCAAAGTTGCGAAATTCAATAGTTTTCCATATCACCTTTAGTTAAAATAATATTTTATTTTAAAATGGTACAATAAGTACATTATTTTTACATTCTATTTAGACACAGCAATACCCTAGATTACAAAACCTCCAAGAAATATCGAAATTATCAGCATTAGCAGTCACAGCATTCAAAAGTATGTCACAGGGTGCTCATTTCCCCTTTTTTTTTGAAATCAGTATAATTCTGTAAGTACATGGGGTGGATTTTTTAAAATATTTTTCTGAGTACTGTTAGAACTTGGGGCATCGTGGGAATCCAGTTGGACGCCAGGTTCTTGGACACCCTGTATATATTTTTTTATTTGTTTATTGTATCGGTTACTGGACGCTCTTAACTTGCACGTATTTTTATTTTTTTGTACTTTGTTCTCACATATGTGTAAGATCTCAGCATTTAGGCTAGCTAAAGTAGACTCCCCCACATTGTTCAACTGAATGAGACGCAATTAAAATCTTGTATAAACCGCACACTGTGTAGGCAAGCATATTATAATTAAGTTAGGGGATTAAATTGATGATAAAAATGCTTGGCTTAATGCTGGGCCTGCTCCACAACCATTGATTACCTATCATGAGAAGTTATTGTAGAAGCTGCAGAAGATTGTAAGAATATCTTTGCATTGTATAGATTCAATATCTTAATATTATATAATTGCATGGCACATGTGTGAGTTCTATGTACTAAAAACCCACTTTTTACATTTAGTTATTTTTTAGTGACGTTGCCCTGGTGTCTGAGAGTATGTCATGCTCACTTAAATGTCTCGCTGATGGTGGCGCATGTGTCGGATCATTAAATTCCCTTCAAAATGGTTAAGTTGAATGGTGCTGATCCAGGCGTCATGTTCGTGAACGGGCGCTGTCAGTGGAGACTGGTCATCTCTTAGTTGCCATGGTTTATTTATTTATTTTTATTTATTATATGTTTTTACTCCGGACGCTCTTAACTTGCACGTCTTGCTACATAGTTCTCACATAATATACCATCTCAACATGAATGATGTAATGTACCAAGATTTTGTAATAATATTCTGATTGAAAAGAGTGTCCATGGAGTTTCTTGCCCTTTCTTCTCCATAGAGATCTACGCTAGGGAATGGGCAACTACAGTACTTTCACAAGTTATTATGCCTTGTGTCTGTGACTATAGCTTTAGAGTGCAATGCGTCGTTCCGGGGGTTACTGCGTCGAGTTGCGCGGCGCCGGATGTTTGCGGCGGCGAGTGCTGCGGGTGCGGGGGCGTGCGGCGGCGTGTGCCGTGGCGGCGGGTGCGCGGGGCTCCGGGTTGCGGGGCGACGGTTGCGCGTTGCGGCGTGCATTCGTTGTTCCGTGATTCGGGGTCTCGTGCATTCGTTGTAGCGGTGTGCCTCGCTGCGTGCATTCGTGCTTGCGGTGCTCGTTGTTGCTGGCATTCGGCGGCGTGTGATTCGGCGTGGTGGCTTTCGGAATGACATATTGCACTCGTAGATTGGTTTTTATGAATTGTTCTTCTGACATTCAAAAGTGCCTTTAAAGGTTTAATTGAAATAAATGCTTTGAGTTTGAGTTTGAGTTTGAGTTTACGGTGAAAATATTTTTTATTAGGTCAAAAACTTCCTTTTTTCCCCTGTAACGTCCCTCTCATTTTTCAGTAAATTGTTGAACTAAAAAAAAAGAAGAGCGCTCAAATATTTTTTTTAAATTCTTTATTTGGGCTTTTACCAATTCAGTCCATCGTTTCAAGATTCAATGACCGGCCCCGGATTCCGAAATTTTACAAAATGTATGCCTGACGGCACTCCACTATTCGCTGAAAAATAAAAATAGTGATAAATGAGCCGTGTTTGTTATCATTTAAAAGGGCTTCACTTGTACATTTCCAAAATATTGCTCAAATTTAAAGTGACGCCTTCTAGCGGACAAAATGTCATGTGTTAAAAAAAATATTTAACACCAATAATGTGTAAAAAACTGAAACCCTACTACGACAAAAAAAGACGACGCTAAAAACGTTTGAAACAAGGTTTTCATGATGCTGAAATAACAAGGTGACTGGAACACACGTTATAGGTACCAACCTAAACACTTTAATAACGTGTGACTAAGGGTGCTTTTCCACCAGAGATGTGCTTAGCGATGCTGCGAGGATGCAATAGCTAAGCTGTGACCGTTTCCACTTATACTAAGCTATGTAGCGGTGCGAGTAAGATGTGCTATGAAGATGCGCCGCCGCAAAGTAGTTGCGCGAGGAAAATGAGCAGCTCGACTATGCGATGTATCGATAGTAGATAGATAGATAGATAGATACAACGGGCTAGTGTCCGCAACTCCACGCCTCAAGCGAGTATTTTGCGTACGGGTGGGAAATTTATTCGATCCATCCCAACTCCCCGAGAAAGGCCAGCAATCCTTTGGTGTTACCGGAAATCTCGCGGAGAGTACCTGCGTTACCGAAGTACCTGGTCCTGTATGGGGCAACCCCCGAACAGTGCAGGAGCACGTGGGCTGCTGTTTCTTCTTCCTCCATGCAGGCTCGACACAGAGGACTATCTATGACACCTATAACAAAGAGGTGCTTATTAAAAGTACCGTGTCCAGTGATGGCGGCCGTCACTGTGCGTAGCTGCAGCTTAGTCAGCCGGAGCGCTTGTTTGGTGAGGCGGACGTCGATGGCGGGAAGCGCCTCCTTGGCCTGCCTGCACTCGCCGTGGTCTTGCCACAGCTTGGCATGAAGTTCTCTAGTACGTTTCCTTACCAACGTGCGAAGATGACCAAAAGGGAGCGGCACGATGGGTTCTGGTCCCACCGCCGCCATGCTTGAGCCCCTTCGAGCGAGCTCGTCTGCTGCATCGTTGCCTCGGGAGTCGCTATGTCCTTTAATCCATTGAATGGTTATATTATTGAGGTTACCCACCTGGTTCAGGCGTTGGTGGCACTCGTATATTAGCCCGGAATTGACCGTGTGGCTCCTTAATGCCAGTAGCACCGCCATGCTGTCAGAGAGTATGCGGATCGATTGCTCCTTTACCTCCCTAGCCAAGATGGCTGATGCCGCCAGGGAAATTCCCATGCATTCTGCCTGAAAGACAGTGTTGTGGACCCCCAAAGGTACGGCTAAGTGGATATTGAGATCCTCCGAGAAGACTCCGGCTCCGGTGCCAGTACCTGTTTTAGATCCATCCGTGAAGATCCGCAATTCTGCAGGGCTGAGTCCCTCGCAGCGGTGGTCCTCATGGAGTTGGATTTTGTATTTTTTGTCGAATACGTACTGTTTGGGTACTCGATCGTTAACAGCTTTCACCAGGGGGAACTCGCTTTGGAGTCCCTCTAGTGCCGCAGTATGTTGCGTGTACTTCTTACCCCTAAGTTGTAGCGTATTGAGGCGCACCGCCGTCATCGTTGCTTCCTGCTGAATGAACAGGTGGAGCGGCGGAAGCCCCAGTATGGCTTCGAGGGCTGCGGTCGGAGTTGTCCTCATGCAGCCTGTGATCGCCATGCATGCGAGCCTTTGCATACGTTGAAGCTTGTTAATGGCTGTTATTAATTTTGTGCGGGGCCACCAGACCACTGCCCCGTAGGTGATCATGGGTCGGATTACCGCACTGTAAAGCCAAAGTATAATTTTGGGGGATAGGCCCCACTTCTTACCTATCATCTTCCTGCATTGCCAAAAGGTGATGCAGGCCCTGTCTAGCTTGCTGTCAAGATGACTGCTCCAGTTTAACTTACTGTCCAGGATAACTCCCAGGTATTTGACCTCGTTGGTTACCTGGAGCTCAGTATCGAATAGCTTAGGTAGGCGATGAGGGCCTAGCGTTCGTTTTTGGGTAAACATGACTAGTTCAGTTTTCGTGGGGTTCATTGAGAGATCGAACTCAGCACACAATCGCTCAACTATGCGTAGCGCCTGCTGAGCGAGGTGGCAGATTGTCCCTGTCACCTTACCTGAGATGAGGATGGCTAGATCGTCGGCATACCCAATTGTGTAAAAGTGGTTAGCATTGAGCTTCGCGATGAGGTTATTAATCACTAGATTCCAGAGGAGGGGCGAGAGCACTCCTCCTTGGGGACAACCCTTGGCTATCACTGCCATCTGCTGCTCTACTCCAAGGCGGACTACTCTTTTGCTAAGCATATTAGTAATCCAGTCTGTCAGTACCTGTTTCACCCCGTGACGGGAGAGGGCGGCGCTGATGCTGGAGAAGTTTGTTTTATCGAAGGCTCCTTCGATATCTATAAAAGTACCCAGGCAGGTGCCCTTCTGATGTATCGCTTCTTCTATCCGGCTAACTACTAGATGAAGAGCGGATTCAGTAGACTTACCCGCGCTGTATGCGTGTTGGTTTGCGTGAAGAGGTGTTGCTTTTAAAGCGCCGTCCCTCAGCTCTCTCTCGCATATCTTCTCCATAGTTTTCAGGAGAAAGGAGGTCAGGCTGATCGGCCGGTGGGATTTGGCGTTAGTATAGTCACTCTTACCAGGCTTAGGGATAAATATTACTTTCACTTCCCTCCATCCTTTCGGGACATACCGAAAGGCCAGGCACGCCCGCAAAATAGGCACCAGTCTTTCCGCAACGGAGAGCCCGCCCCACTGCAGTAGTGCAGGAAACACCCCGTCAGGACACGACGCCTTGAAAGAATGGAAGCACCCGATCGCCCACTGGACTTTCTCCAGCGTGATCATCATGTGAGCGTATTTCCAGTCGTTTCCTGTTGGTGTTTGGTTTACCTCATTCCAGTCAATTGTAGGTGTGAAGACGCAACCTGGGAAGTGAGTTTCAATAAGGACGCGCATCGCCTCTTCTGGAGTAGTGGTAAGCGTATTGTCAGGTTTACGGAGCACTACCGGTTCGGCAGAGTTCTGCTGTGCCAGTACTTTCCTTACCCTGTTTGCTTGTTGGCAGGATTCTATTTTCCCGCAGAATTTCTTCCAGCCAGCAGAGCGTCTGTGTCGGATGCATTTCTTGTAGCTAGATTTGGCCGCCCTGTCGCGGACTTATACAAGATATAAGCCGCGAATGTAAATACAACAATAATCAGACATAGCAACATTACAACAATATTATGCTATGGCAACATAGATGGTGCATCGCCTGTCAAATCAGTATGCCGCGGTAAAAACCAGTATTTGTTCTGGTGTGTTTAGCTAAAGTTTAGTAAAAGGCCGTGTTTATCATGGAGAGTTCGTATCGGGTTTGGAGCCGTTGATATATCTGGATTGAAAGCTGAGTATCTTACGATTTACTATTATCTATGTTATTCATTGAACCGAACTGTCCTTCTTGAGAATACATAAATACTGATGAATAGTGTTTACTTAGAAAACTTAACTTTGTGTTTACCTAACTTGTATGTTGTAGACAGTTACATATTATAATAAAGCTTCTTGAGATCTCAATTAGTGCTATAAAGATTAGAGGAGGGAGATTGAGGTGGCGATAATACTCCGCGCCTATTGAGTGCCCTTGGAAGTGCGCTTTCAAGGGCTAAAACATAATATCTTCCAACTGTTGTATCTCTTGGAAGGATTGAGGTGGCGATAATACTCCGCGCCTATTGAGTGCCCTTGGAAGTGAGCTTCCAAGGGCTAAAACATAATATCTTCCAACTGTTGTATCTCTTGGAAGGATTGAGGTGGCGATAATACTCCGCGCCTATTGAGTGCCCTTGGAAGTGCGCTTTCAAGGGCTAAAACATAATATCTTCCAACTGTTGTATCTCTTGGAAGGATTGAGGTGGCGATAATACTCCGCGCCTATTGAGTGCCCTTGGAAGTGAGCTTTCAAGGGCTAAAACATAATATCTTCCAACTGTTGTATCCCTTGGAAGGATTGAGGTGGCGATAATACTCCGCGCCTATTGAGTGCCCTTGGAAGTGAGTTTCCAAGGGCTAAAACATACAGTCTTCCAGCTCTTGGATCCCTTGGAAGGAACCTTCAGTTGTTGAATCCCTTAGAAAGATATGAGGTGGCGATAATACTCCGCGCCTATTGAGTGCCCTTGGAAGTGAGTTTCCAAGGGCTAAAACATACAGTCTTCCAGCTGTTGGATCCCTTGGAAGTAACCTTCAGTTGTTGAATCCCTTAGAAAGATATGAGGTGGCGATAATACTCCGCGCCTATTGAGTGCCCTTGGAAGTGAGTTTCCAAGGGCGGAAACCATACCGGTTTCCGGCTGTTGAGCAATGTAATAACAGATCTAATATTTGACATTTGGTTTCAGTAAATACCATCAATATTATATGTCCATAATATCGAAGTGTCAGTATCATTGATGATATCTATCTACAGATGGTGGAAGTGGCCCTCTATGTTCAAGTCCTGTTGCTCTGCGTTCCTTGCTCCGTCTCCATGAATAATAAAACAAGCGAAGCAGATAAAGTAAACCCAGGTACAAGTTAGAAATAATATTTTTTTTCTTATTCGCTACGTCTGCCTAAGGTTACTCCCTCAGAAGAGATCAACCTGTACTCAGGTATCATATGATTCCTTTGAATAATAGAATCCTAACATATAAAGGCATACGTCGCGACACGCCCTATAGACGTCCCAATCCTCGTCAGCACAGGTGTTCATGGCCCTATTAAGGGCTGCCCTTACCTTCCGACGCTTACGTTCCAAATCCGCTCCCCACCATGGTTGCTTGCCTGGTGTTGCGGGTGGAGTGGTTTCTGGGCAGGATGCATGGTAGCTATCTAACAGTGTTTTCGTCAGGTAACTTACTCGTTCTTCTATCTGGCCCGTGTTGTCAAGGGTCTTCCAGTGCTTTGTTGGCGCAAGCTTGGTTTCCAGGATGCGAGTGTAGGCCACTCGATCCGTATTGCGTGGGTTGCGGCGCGGCAGTAAAGGTGTCACACAGACCGGGATGTCGAAGCGGATCCACCTGTGATCCGAGCAGGAGGCCTCTTTCGAGACCTGCCAGTCGGATGTGATAGCCGCTACGCCCGCCGATGCCAGAGTTAGATCTATGATCGTTTGACTGCGTCTGGTGACGAATGTTGGTTCGGAACCTGTATTTAGTAGGGTTAGGTTTGTCGTAAACAGATAGTCAACTAAAGCCTTACCTCTTTCGTTCTGCGTTCTCATGCCCCACAGAGGGTGATGAGCGTTTGCGTCGGCCCCTATGACCACCTCCAGGCGCGTGCACTCACAGTGCCTCACGAGGCGGGCGAGGTCATACGGGGCGGCTCCTCAGCCTCAGGCATATATGCCGAGACGAAAGCCACCTCTACTTCGGTGTCCCCGCGCTGTAATAGCAGCCTAGCTGCAGAGATATCCCTGCAACAGAACTCTGTAAGTGGCTGTGCTTTTATGTTACGCGTCGTATAGATGCACGACCTTGGATTATCGCGCTCTGAGCTAAATAGAAGCTTACCCCCAAGATTGGAAAGTCCTTGTATTCGTCCCGCCCTGATCCACGGCTCCTGGATCAGGACTATGGCCGTATGTTGAACCTCCAGCCACTTCCGTAGCTGAGCCGTTGCGGTCTGACTGTGGTGGAGGTTTGCCTGCAGGACTTTACAGGTTAGCGAAGGGGATGCCATTGCTGGTCGATCCTTCCTCGTCACCCTCAAGCCGCAGCCCAGCAAACAGAAAGCCGGGGTCGAAGCCGCCCTCCTCCAGGTCAGAAGCCGATGACAATATATCGTCATCGAGCTCCCCACCCGACGTAAGGACGGTTTCCACACCGACAACTGCTGGGGCCTCTGGCTCTGCTCCCGCAGGCACGACCGTAGGCCGCTCCGTAGAACTTGTGGAGGGAGTTGCCTCCTCCACCCGTGTCACTCCCGATGTGGTAGCTTCTGCCGGATGTCCCTGAGGGACGTTGACGAACTTGCCACTCGGTGTCTGGAACATCACATAGACCCTCCCGGCACAGAATGACAGTCGTCGTTCGGCATCCATCAGAGTCGGGATATGGTCCTCAGGGATCCCGACCACCACGAAGCAAGCTTTCTCCTGCCTCTTAGCCTGCAGCAGTACCCAACTCCTGATGTCAATCCACCGATTCTGATGGCACAGAAGTCGCCCGATATTGAGTGGGTCCGTGAATACCCCCCGGTCGTCAGGGATCAGTATGCCGCAACGTACGCGGCGCTTGATGTCTGCCTGCTTCTTGATAACAAGCGACGCGCGACGTGCCAGCAAGAGGAGGCATCTCCGCGATTAGCTTCTGCAGCCAGCTTAAGGTGACTTCGCTATTGCACCACAGCTTAAGCACCCCATCCGTAAACGTCGGCCTGGCGTTGAAGACCGGCACTGGCAAGTCCTCCGCGTCAGGGGAGCAGGCTTCGGCGAGCATCTTCCTCTGAAGAGCCTCGAGGATCTGGTCCGCCACCTCCTTGATGATCTGCCCCGTCTGGCCGCAAGTGACTGCGACGTCGAGGTCCGATCCTGCAGCTTGGGCGTAGCTACGGTTAGCGACCCGCTTGGACTTATCAAGCCGCGGCCGCTTACGCTCCCCTCGAGGTGATGAGGTCTCGTTGAGAGCCCACTTAGCCGCGGCCTGATCATTCCGAACAGGTCGCTGTGTAGCCGCCACGGCTGGTCCATCTACCGTGCCTTGCCCTTCTACCGTGCCGGCTGGTGGTCGACTGGAGCCTGGTCGGCTGTTGTCGACGTCGGCCTGAGACCGCTTGCCTGCGGAGAAGAAATTGACTGTGCCACTGGTCGGTTGCTCCTGACCTGCAGCATTAGCCAGCATTACTTGACGGGACTTACCCTTACCTTGTGCCGCAAGCCGCTGTTTCTTGTTCGGCCTGTTCCTTCTTCTAGCACCACTTGCCAAGGGGGCCGGAGCAGCTTGCACTGCGGGGTCCGCACGTTGATGGCGTGATGCCGGAGCGTTACCCCCCTTCCTGCCTTTGTTCCTGCCCTTCTGCACCTGCCAGTTACGTGCGAACACATCGTTGGTGATGCAGAGCTGCGCAGACTGACTATTGACGGCCAGCGGGGGAGGGGCTACTAGAGGAGCTGAGGGTGAGGGAGGATTCGGCAGCAAAGCCCGCCTACCGGCGTTAACCGTCGCGGGGGACTGTGCACCCTGAAGGGGAGAAGGATCGGAACTGGTCCCAAGCAGCGCCGATGTCCTTCCCTTGTTGTGGGACTTGTTGGTCTTGGCCGCGGTATTCGCCACTGCCAGACCTGTGCCCGCACTGGAGCTCGCTGCCTTAGCATCCGAGCTCCCGGGGGCCGAAGAGGTGCTTGGAGCACCCCTCTTCGAAGTTTTGGCTTGCGCCTTCGCTCCGGTGTGTGTGTGTACATTGTGAGTGTTTGTGTTAGTGGTTGTTGTATGTGTGTGAGTTAATGGTGTGTCTGTGTGAGTGAATGGTGTGTCTGTGTTTGTATTCGTTGCGTGTTTGTTGAGTGTGTGTGTGTTAGTGCTGTCAAGTTTTTTATTAGTGTCCATAGCGTACCTTATTTAAAATTCATCTCTTTGGCTTCCCACCCTCCATGGAGCCCGCACCAGGGAACGTCTCGCTACAAGCTAGCTCGAACGTTAGGATTACCATCGAGATATAGGAGTGTGAGGCTGGTTCACAGTGCGACATCGGGTGCTTGATCGGGTTGGCATAGGGGACTGACTGATCCCTTCTGAACTGATCAACCCTCACTTACACCGTCAGCATGACCTTCACCACCGCTTTGGCCATCCTAAGATAACCTCCACGGACCTCCCACTCCTCGCCGTGACCCTCTGACGGGACACTGTGGCCATTTCCCTACCCCCGGCTATTGGGTAGGGCCACCGTTTCGCTTGAAATCCGGACCAAAGAGGGCGTGTTGCCTTGCGGACACATAACCACCAGCGCCGCTTGGCTCAACCCCCCAGGACTCCTTCATCCCCGCTTACGGCGCTCAACTGCGCAGGTCCTAGCACAGGTGACTGATTTTACCTACTCGATACCAGCTAAATTTAAATGGCAACTGAGCCCACCACCATCCAGTCACAGATGGTCGCAGTGAGGTAGCGTAGAACAGACCTGGTGGTTTTTGTTACATCTATTTCGTATGGAATTAGACCAAAAAGGGGGTGGCAACCACGTGAAGGTACACACACCAGACTTGCCTTGAGGATCTACACGACTGTGGCGCTCTCCCTCAAGACCCCGCCACCTTACCGCCTCTGAGGGAGGCAGTAAGGTAGACCTGCATCTATACTACCAAGCAAAGCATAAGCAAAGCGTGTCGTTGTGCAACCGCAAAAGCATAAATACAAGTCCTCCCCATATCGTATACCGTATATCCGTATACCGTATATCATATATCATATACCGTATATCGTATACCGTATCGATAGTAAGGAAGTGGCAAAGGCGGGCCTACTTCTAGTACACCACTCGCGACGTGCGCATCGTCACTAGTCGAACGATGAACGGAAGCGCGGCTGCAGCGGGGGTGTAGCGCTGCAGTCGCGCGTTTTTTATATAGGATTAACAAAACAGCGCGGCAGCAGCGCTACAGCTGTGCAGCCACCGCGCGGCACTTTGCGGCTGAAGGCGCCGCTATGTGAACCAATGAATATGATTGGTGGGTAACCGCATTCATAGGAACGTAGCACATCTCTGGTGGAAAAGCACCCTTTTTTTTTGTAATCAGCATGGGTAAATTCCCGCCTGTAGACAATTACCTTGTCAACGTACGACAATGGCGACATGATTGTGCAGATTGTGCATGTACACAGAACAGGAAGAACAGTTTTAATACCTATTTTCTGAATACATGCACATGCACACAGAACAGAAAGAACAAGGTATTAAAAGGTACCTAGATACGCATGAAGGTTAGCTGGGCTGTCACAAAAAAAATAACGGCACAGTAGGTACAATCATGACAGGCCTGTTGGTCTAGTGGTTAGTGACCCTGACTGCTAGGCCGGAGGTCGTGGGTTCGATTCCCACCCAGGACAAATGTTTGTGTGATGAGCACGATCATTTGTTCTGGGTGTAATTTATCTATAATATTTATGTATTTAGAAATATATAAGTATGTTTATCAGTTGTCTAGTACCCATAACACAAGCTCTGCTTAGCATGGGACTAGATGGCGTTGTGTGATAGTTGTGGAATATTATTATTATTATTATTTTTGTTTCGACATTTTTGTTCCTCCGGTTAGCCGGGAATTTCTGATGGCACGGGCCTAAGCCAAGTGTTCATCAGTTGGGTTAAGTGTGGGTGTGGACAGATTAGATTCCACGTGATTATAATCACCAAAAGAGATAAGGAGCCAGGCATCCAGGCTGCTTACTTCAAATTATTTTTAAATAATGTTTTAAGTATGCTGCGAAGCTTTGCTTTTGACATGAGTTATTTATGTGATAATGTAAGTCCTAAGTATTTAATTTAAAGCTAAAGGTACACATAGGGTTGCCATCTAAAAAATTTGGTAACCAGGACAAGACGCGTGAAAACCCCGGATTTTAGAGCCCTAAACCCGGACATGATTGTCATCACTTCATCAGTCAAAAATGTTTAGTGTTGATCGCCACGTACGGGTACAGTTCGTGTGTAGCGGGTGGCCCAAGACTTTGTTTTTTTTAAACCTGAACTACAAATGAAACCCCGGGCGAGAGAGGGCGTCAGGGGAGCGTCCGCCCCGACGCGTCGGGGCGGACGCTCCCCTGACGCCCTCGTCCTCTTAACTAGGACAAATCCAGGGAAACCAGGACGGATGGTAACCCTAGGTACACACAGCACACTACATTATTTAAACGTAATTTGAAGTTAGGTGCCTATTTAGGTACTTATCTCTTTCGGTGACTGTTTAGTCGACTTTAGTTCCTACAAGGTGATGGTGGCACGTGTAACACTTATCACAGATTATTGTAGTAGGTATCTAAATCGTATTTTAGACAACGTGATGTGCGTAGAAGATAATTATCAGGGAAAGCAAGTCTTTGTAATCAAAGGTCTTAATGATTACGCGATTGATAAATTATCAAGTCCAAGCCCATTCGGGTTTTTACAGATTTTGTTTATTAAACGATGTAAATAAATAAAAATAACAGCGATTATGTATAACTACACCAAGTGTTTAGTGATTGCCAAGGGACTTTCAGGAAGAAATCCAAAGCCTGTACTTTTAACTGCTAATGAATATACATACTAAGTGACCATAAACGTTAAGGTCTCTACAAATGGATACAGTACCTAAACATTACTGTGGAAATATGGGTGTACCTACACCTCTGTCCACATCTTGGTGGCCTAACATCTGTTTTCAATACAAAGTGATAATACAAGGAATGCCGAGTGAAAACGTGCAATAAAATAGTCCCCACATATTATTATGCCTCTATTATTTACGAGTACAATCTTAGCTGAATGGAAATTAACCGTTTCTAGATCTAAAATGACACTTAGTTATTGTTTATGTTTTGCATTAAAGGTCACAAAATTACCACGTGATATTTACGGTACCTACTTATCTGATATAGTTTAAATACCTAGTGACATTTAATAATACATTTTATCAAATTTTTTTCTGACTTATTTTGTGTAGGTGTGTGCTAATGGCAGAGCTCCCAAATGAGTGATGAGTCCCAAAGTAGCTAAATTGAAGAGCTTGGTGATTAATCTAGCGTAGGTTCAAGGTATCTATGTCATCCCAACGAAGGAAATCAAGTTAGTGATACAGCTCGAGTGGAGAGTGGTGAGCTCACAGGACGAGCTGGAAAATGTGTGGTGATGATTTGTGGAGCATTGTTGTGATCGAGTGACGTCCAACGGTCCCAGAGCTAGAAGAGGGAGTGAATTTGGTACTAACGTACATAAAGAAAACAGTTGGTAAAATTAGGAATTTTATTAACAAACCTATATTATAAAACTTTCAATGAGAAAGCAGATAATTTTTCTTGAAATCTTCTTTGGTTTAATCAAAATATCTTCACGATCGTTCAGTCAGTATTAATTATTCAAAATGTTTCGAAGTAGCCGCGTCTTTGGTAAGATTAGCGCCCCTCAACACCCATCCATACCCAGGCTGCTGTCTCTGGTCTCCTATTGGCTTGTCATCAGCTGCAGCAAACTGTGCGAGGAACATACGGCGTGGTCTTTCAGACAGGTTCTGTGTGCTTCCATGGATTAGGAGGTAAGAGAAGATGACGATGTCCCCTCGTTCGGCGATGACAGGGGTTGCTTTTTCATACGGCCATTTTTTCTGAAAGTAAAAAAGTAGAAGTGAAGAAGAAAAGCACGTGACATTCTATCACTTTATTATGAGGGATTGTGACTATGGAAACGTCTAAAATGTAGGTAAGGGACTGACGTTTCCGTCGGGGCTGCGGGTTGTCCCATCGGATCTGCGGGTTGTTCAAAAGAGATTCCGCGGCCTCGGCACTAGGGCTAAGAAGGAACATGGGTGGTTTTTAGTAAGTAGAAGTCTGACACTCCCTTCCGCTTAGTTCAGTACTTCAGTTTGTGTATTAAGTAGTCCGGTCAATTTAGACATCTGAAGTTACATTCATTAGTGATGCTAGCGCAGGAGGTGGCGGAACGTGAGATCCACTCACGTCTCAGCAGCCGCGGGAGACGCTCCGGGCGTCGGGTCGGGGGCCCGTGACGGCTTCCAGCCACCGTAGACGCGGGCCTGTGCACGGTGAGTGATGGGCTAGCTCGCCGTCCATCCGTCTTATGACGACGACCGGCCGTGTCAACGGCACGTTCGTGTTCCACGAGCGCCTCAAAGAGATGTTAGCAACATGGAAAGGGCCGACGCCCGTCGGGGTAGCGGGATGTTGTGAGATATCGCGGCCTTGGCAAATAGGGCTATGAAGGAACATAGGTGGTTTTTAGTAAGTAGAAGTCTGACACTCCCTTTCGCTCTGCCCAAGAGCGGCAGTTATTTGATTGATGATTTCCCACACCCCAAAAAAAAAAGGTTACATTCATTGCCTCCCAGCTGAAAATTGGTAGGATTGTTCAAAATGGTTCAAAACATCATTATAAAATTTAAAAAGTCATCATCGATCCTATACCTGTAAAAAGAAATTGTCGGGGTCAAAGGTTACAAATATCGTTTTTTTGCAAATATCTCGTTTCCTATCTATCTCTCGCTATTTGTAAATACGATAGATAGTGTAGAGAATTAAATTCCCTACAACTTTTGTTTCAAATTTTTTCTCAAAGGTCACAAAAACGATTTTTGTGACCTTGTATTATTTTCCAGGTGTCGGATCGATGAGGACTTTTTACATTTCATTTTTATTGGTGTTTTGAGCAATCCTAATATTTCAGCTGGGTGGGAATTAATGTAACGTCGACCCTATTAACAACTCGTAAATAATCAAATGTAAACATGTTTGTGTTAATTTGCTACGAAGATACCTAACTGAAAAAGAGATGTTTCAAACAAAACAATAACCATAACCACTGTGAGATAAACCGATGAGTACCGTACCTCATGCCTTACACGTACAAGCCAGAGACTCGTATACAAGCGGGTACAAATAGTTAAAGAAAACTGAAGAAAGTCTTACCTGATCGACAAAATGGAAGTTACCCTCTAGCTTGCCGACGTCCTCCTGGGGCCCAAGTTTGTGGGAGCCAGGGAATACAAATAACCCTCCGTTTTCTGGGTTTGCCGCGTCTAAGTGGATGAATAATGCCACCATGGAATCTTTCTCGTAAGGGAAGTAGGGATAGTCCTGAAAGTAGACATAGGTTAAACTAATGAATAACTGTGGTACTCAGAGATATTTAATGATTACTTAAGCCGTCACTTAGAAAAGATTTGACATACTTTTGTATGACAAAACTGTCAAAACCTTTACTTAGTGATGGCTTAAGTAATCATTAAAGCTCTGAGTGCGGCAGTAAGTGTCGCTTTCTAGGCAAACAGGCCGAAGGCAAATCATCATCTTATTAGTGCCCCGGTCCACGAACCTATGTTAGACACAAAAAAAAATCTCTTTCATTCTCTTTTTTCTCTTGTTCTTATCAGCTCTATGTATAAATTGCGTTAGAATTAATGGCACGCGGAACATGATAGTAATTAAGTGGCTATAAATAAATCACGCAACGAGCCATGGAGAGAGTCATGCTCGGAGTTTCTTAGCGCGATAAAATCCGGAAGTATTTAATTTATTTTAATTATTAATAATATAATTCGTGCAATATATAAAATAAAACACATAAATATAACTTTAAACTAAATATTTAAATACCTTCATAGCAAATAATACGACTATCTTACTGATACTATTTTAAACTAATATTATTTATTTTGTGCTATTAAAAAGACGCCTTCATCCTCTCTACTATAAAAAATTAACTTTGCTGTGCCCGACAGGGTCCATAATTGATTCTATGTTTTAACATACCAACTGTTATATGTACACATTATGGAATGCAATAAAGTATTGAGTATTGAGTATTGAATGAGCAAAATTCGCCGAAGAACCAGGGTTACCAACATAGTTCTAACAAAATGTAAGTTGAAGTGGCAATGGGCAGGCCACATCGCTCAAAGACAACCGGACCCAGAACCGGAAGAACCATCGTTGTTAGGCCTCCCACCAGGTGAACCGACGACATTGTTAGAGTCGCGGGAAACTGGTGGATGCAAGCGGCAGGTTGCCGTTCATTATGGCGTTCGGGGAGGCCTTTGAATAGCAGTGGACGACTTCTAGCCAACGATGATGATAAGTAACTATGTTAGTCAGTCACCTGATGCATAGGGTACGCAGCACCCTTCCCGGGGGGTTTGTAATGTGCCTTAGTGTGATGCAGCATGATATTCTCTGTCTCCATAATATCTTCTAACGCATCCAACATGTCATCATTGTACAGCAGCTTTCCAAATACTGAGTGATGATGTTGTAGGTTGTGGACTCCTTTTACCTGTAATAAAAGTTATGATTCAATAAATTTTTCACTTGCGTTTCAATAAACAGTTTTCTGAAGATCTCTATTTAATTTTCTATGTAATTTTCAAATGATTAACAGAACCAGGACGATGTTTTAAATACGTTTACGCCTCATTCAGTAATTTGTGTCTAGTGTGATTCGAGGATAGAGCTATACTATACAGACGTAGGTTAGTAGAAACATATTTCGAATAAAGCCAACTATTTTATCGAACTATTAATGCGAGTATCATTCATATTCATATCTTTTATATTTAGGACCGTTGAACACAGTGTAATTGAAATTGATTGTTTATTAATTACGAGTACTAGCACTTTGCCCGCGTCTTCGTCTGCAAAAATTGTGATAGCTCCACTAAGCACGATAAAAATATAATTGATAGCACAAAAGATTACGAATAATGAAATAATTTGTAGAATTGTATGATTCGTTTCAGAGATTATTACAAAGAAACTTACAAACAACTTGTATGTCTTCACTACATATTATAAAACAAAGTCCTTCGCCACGTCTGTCTGTTTTCAATAAACTCGAAAAATACTGCACTGATTTTCATGCTGTTTTCACCAATGGATAGAGTGGTTCTCGAGAAAGGGCGAAGTCGTGGGCAAAGTGCTAGTTATTATGACCTTATAAATGACATGCCTTAAAAACCGTAATTATTAATAGATTTACTTGTAAGTATCTTACCGTGTAAGGACTATCACTTTTCCTGTTGTCCTCGTTTTTGCCAACCCACGCGTTTTCCATAGTCTCTTGGTTCTTCCTTTTGAACAACTTGTCATATTCGTCTATAACTCGCGACAATTCTTTCTCAGAAATTAAGTTTTTGAGTAAAATGTAACCATTATCTTTGTAGAATTGTTTTTGTTCTGGCGTTAAGCGACCCATGGTGTTTGATCAGTGTTCTGAGAGAGACTGAGATGTAAATGTGAAGCTAGATGAAATTATATACCACGGGACCATAATATTATGTAGGTATATGCTCGTAATTGATGACCAAGACCCCAGCTAAGGTTAAATTGTCGGTTAGATAACCACAGCGTAAATATTATGTTTGCTGATAAAGTTGCTAAAATTGAAACCGATAACGGTTCATTTTATATTAATTCTATGGTAAAGTAAAATAAAAAAGGCTTTTATTTCATGCGTTGAAAAACAATTACACAAAAAAAAGCAGTACAGCCAGTATTTTTATATTCATTATTTTAAAAAAATGGCCAAGATTTTGCCGAAATCTATGTTATTTTAAAGAAATAATTAAAACTAAATTATATTAAAGTCATAATATAATTGTATTCTTAAATTAACTTTATGTTATTTTAAGTCGCGCTGTAATTTAGTGGCTGTATAAAAACTTAGAACATGGTTCAATAAAAATGTGAAAAAAGACAGTATTTTTTAAAGCGATTCTCCCTAGGGCTGAAAAGTAGTTCTTTCAACCCGCTCCGCAGTTATGTTATTACCTACTTTCAGAGCATGAGTAATGAAAAAGTATGTACCTAACAAGTCCTTGTAAATAATTGTAATTGTATTTTTTTTTGCTAACTATTATTAACTTAATATTAACTGTCGCTAGGGTTGATCTTTAGGTTAAGCCGTGCTTGCCTAGGTTGGGCCGTGGTTTGGTGACCACCCATTACGCATAAACTTTCCTTCATGCCTCGGAAATCACGTTAAGCTGTTGGTCCCCCCGTCGGGGCTGCGGGTTGTTCACAAGTTACCGCGGCCCCGACATAAAGGGCGAAAAAGGAACATGGGTGGTTTTTAGTCAGTAATTAGCAAATGACCCCTCCCGCTCTTGGGCAGAGTGAAAGAGAGTATCAGACTTCTACTGACTAAAAACCACTCATGTTTCTTCTTAGCTCTTTATGTCGAGGCCGCGGTATCTCTTGCGAACTACCCGCAGCCCCAACTGAACGCCTGAAAATCTGACAACCAGTCTTATTAGAGGATATAGTAATACTTTGCACTGTGTTGTGGATGTCAGATAGCTAGTCGTTGGATTGGAAATCGACCCCATCTTAGTTGACAAAAGGCAAGGCAGATAATAAAGTAAAATGTTGGTGTTGTACTTTAAATGGTGTGTTTTTTGTCCGTCTATCCGATTAAAATATTTCATGTAGTTAATTATACACAATTACGTAGGGTTTGCTTTAATATCAGTTTAAAAGTGTTAATTAAGTTTTTAAGTCCTGCTCAATGTAGTTCATAGACAAGGTAAATACACAATAATGTTAACTTTAGTCTAGCCATTTTCACACTACGGTAAAAACGACTAAAAAGTACTGTAATTGAATGTACAGAAATTGATGATTTATGACGTGACTGAAACACAACTGGAATTATGATAGCAGATGATGATAGATCAAATGATAACGACTGCAAAGTGTAGATTTGTGTATCAGATATCCCACCAAAAACAAAACTTGTAAAAAAGCCAAGCCGAGCGAGTTGCTCGGCTTGGCTTTTTTACAAGTTTTGTTTTTTGTTTTCACTTTTACCGTAAAAAGTAGTGAGATCCATGTAATACCAAGTCAGTTAATATATCCTACTTAAAAACCTTTGATGTTTTAAATAAAAGATTGACTTGGCCATCGCATCGCATTCGCCAATGTTAAACAGGCCATATTGTAATAGCTAATCGCCATGGCATTGGCCAATGGGATGCAGTGGCCAAGTCAATCTTGTATTTAAAACATCAAAGGTTTTTAAGTAGGGATTAAATATATTAACAAACCTGTTAAAAACCAACCTGAAATGGTATTATTTGCCGACGATACTTCTTTAATATTTAAGGTAAACAGACGTGCCACAAATCTTGATGACGTAAATAACGCCCTACTGCAGGTTCATAATTGGTTCACATTTAATAATTTAGTATTAAATGGGAAAAAAACGAAATGCATAAGATTTGCTCTACCAAATTTCAAAAGTACTGATTGTGACATAATCTTGAATCAAGAGAAACTAGAATTTGTCGATGAAACTGTTTTCTTGGGGATAACGATTGACTCAAGACTACAGTGGGGTCCGCATTTAACATCTCTTGCAGGCCGGCTGAGTTCAGCAGCATATGCTGTTAGGAAAATCCGTCAATTTACTGACATAGATACCGCGAGACTAGTCTATTTTAGCTATTTTCATAGTGTTATGTCATACGGTATTTTACTATGGGGACGGGCTGCAGACATCGAGTCTATATTTATTCTGCAGAAAAGAGCCATTAGAGCCATATATGGTGTACGAAGACGCAATTCTCTGAGAGAGCTGTTTAAGAAAATTAACATCATGACAGTACCTTGTCAATACATCTATGAAAACATCATGTACGTTAGAAAAAATCTGCATTTATTTAGCAAAAGAGGTGATAGACACCAATATAATACGAGAAATAGGGACCAATTAGTTCAGCCAGGTTTCAGGCTAGCTAAAGTAGACTCATCTTTCATGGGGTACTGTTTAAAATGTTACAATAAAATACCCCCTCACATTCTTCAACTGAAGGAGGCCAAATTTAAATATTGTGTAAAACGCACACTATGTAGGCAAGCATACAATAAGTTAGGGGAACACATTGATGATAAAAATGCTTGGCTCAATGCTGGTCCTGCTCCACAACCATAGGGGCAAATAAATCGATTATCATGTGAAGTTATTGTGGAAGCAGCAGAAGATTGTTAAAATATCTTTGAATATCTTAATATTATATAATTGCATAGCACATGTGTGAGTACTATGTACTATAAAGCCACTTTTTACATTTAGTTATTATTATATATATGTATATATTTTTTTTAGTGACTTTGCCCTACTTGCTTAGAGAATGTCATGCTCACTCAAATGTCTCGCTGATGGTGGCGCGTGTGTCGGATCATTTAGCTCCCTTCAAAATGGTTGAGCTGAATGGTGCTGATCCATGCGTCATGTTCGTGAACGGGCGCTGTCAGTAGAGACTGGTCATCTCTTAGTTGCCATGGTATATATATATATTTTTTATTTATTTATTGTGTCGGTTACTGGACGCTCTTAACTTGCACGTATTTTTATTTTTTGTACTTTGTTCTCACATATTAAGATCTCAGCATTTAGGCTAGCTAAAGTAGACTCCCCCACATTAGTCAACTGAATAAGACGCAATTAAAATCTTGTATAAAACACACACTGTGTAGGCAAGCATATTATAAGTTAGGGGATTAAATTGATGATAAAAATGCTTGGCTCAATGCTGGGCCTGCTCCACAACCAATGATTACCTATCATGAGAAGTTATTGTAGAGGCTGCAGAAGATTGTAAAAATATCTTTGCATTGTATAGATTCAATATCTTAATATTATATAATTGCATGGCACATGTGTGAGTACTATAAGGCCCTTTTTTACATTTAGTTATTTTTTAGTGACGTTGCCCTGGTGTCTGAGAGTATGTCATGCTCACTTAAATGTCTCGCTGATGGTGGCGCATGTGTCGGATCATTAAATTCCCTTCAAAATGGTTGAGTTGAATGGTGCTGATCCAGGCGTCATGTTCGTGAACGGGCGCTGTCAGTGGAGACTGGTCATCTCTTAGTTGCCATGGTTTATTTATTTATTTTTATTTATTATGTTTTTACTCCGGACGCTCTTAACTTGCACGTCTTGCTACATAGTTCTCACATAATATACCATCTCAACATGAATGATGTAATGTACCAAGATTTTGTAATAATATTCTGATTGAAAAGAGTGTCCATGGAGTTTCTTGCCCTTTCTTCTCCATAGAGATCTACGCTAGGGAATGGGCAACTACAGTACTTTCACAAGTTATTATGCCTTGTGTCTGTGACTATAGCTTTAGAGTGCAATGCGTCGTTCCGGGGGTTACTGCGTCGAGTTGCGCGGCGCCGGATGTTTGCGGCGGCGAGTGCTGCGAGTGCGGGGGCGTGCGGCGGCGTGTGCCGTGGCGGCAGGTGCGCGGGGCTCCGGGTTGCGGGGCGGCGGTTCTCGTTGCGGCGTGCATTCGTTGTTCCGTGATTCGGGGTCTCGTGCATTCGTTGTAGCGGTGTGCGTCGCTGCGTGCTTTCGTGCTCGCGGTGCTTGTTGTTGCTGGCATTCGGCGGCGTGTGATTCGGCGTGGTGGCTTTCGGAATGACGTATTGCACTCGTAGATTTGTTTTTATGAATTGTTCTTCTGACATTCAAAAGTGCCTATAAAGGTTTAATTGAAATAAATGCTTTGAGTTTGAGTTTAAGTTAACTGACTTGGTATTACATCGATCTCACTACTTTTTACGGTAAAAGTGAGTTGCTCGGCTTGGCTTTTTTTACAAGTTTTGTTTTTGGTGGGATCTCATTTCTTTTTATAGAGTCTCTCATTCTATCTATTTCGTTTAATGAATCAACAATACATAGGTTTATTCGAATTTGAAGCAGTCTTATTCATCGATTTGAAGTACTGTTAAAGTATCTACTCGACAAGCTGAATCAAACGAGTAAAAACTCGACAAGGTCAAGTCGTTTTATAACGGAATTCACGGCGGAACGGAATTTATGGCCACCTTCAAGCTCCATCAACAGATCTTGGAGACCATCCAAAGACAAAGTACTCGTCAAAACGAATCAAACGAGTCTTAAATCGATGGGTTATGTCGTTCTATAACGGAGTTCCTATGGCCACCTTCCAGCTCCATCTTCAGATCCTGGTTATCAACTAAAGACAGAGTACTCATCAAGACAAATCAAATGAGCTCAAACTCGATGGGGTTATGTGGTGTTATAACGGAATTCCTATGGCCACCTTCCAGCTCCATCATTAGAACTATTCAGAACCCTGAACATCATCTAAAGACAAACTACTTGACGGACAAATCAAACGAGTCCAAACTCGATAGGGCTATGTCGTTTTATAACGGAATTCCTATGGCCACCTTCCAGCTCCACCAACAGACCCTGGACACCATCTTAAGAAAAACTACTCGACAAGACGAATCAAACGAGTCCAAACTCGATGGGGTTATGATATTCTAAAATGGAGTTCCTATGGTCAACTTCCAGCTCCATCATCAGATCAGTTCCATATCATCATAATATTGCATTGATAGGTGATATACATATACGTGCAAAATTTCAGATCAATCACAAACTAGGAAGTATGTTTGATTTAATAACTCGTAAAATTCATTCACTGCAAATGTAACTTTAACTTTGTAATCCTATACAATTATATGGGATTACAAAGTTATTTATGCAGTTAGTTTATCTAGAAAACTAGACTAAAATTGTATACTTTTTTAGTTTTTCCATGGTTTATACACTAAACACTAATTGTGTTCTAAATTTGAAGCTTCTATGTCTGCTAGAAGTGCCTTAGACTTTTGATGATCTTTTAGTATCACTCCATACAAACATTTTTTGTTGAGATATATTATATATTTCTAATCACAAATTTGTAACGTTTCGCGAAGAGCGGATAATTATTTCGAGAAAATGATTTAATATGAACATTTTACGTATCGATTTTTTTTTAAATGGTGTTAGGGAATAATAATGCCTAGAAAAAAATTGGACGGTGACTAAAAAATCATCTGGTATTAGTGACCGATGCAGTACTTAAACACGTGATTCTCATGTTGGCCAGTTAGGCGAACATTAAAATGTAGATACTGAAAGCTGTTTTTTTCGCGATTTTAGGTTTGGTCCAATAGTCCAAAGTTGTTTATTATCATGTGTACAATCACTAATCAGTATTGCTCACTAATTACCAGGCATCTTATATTTAGGTACACCTAAGAACAGTTTCGGGTACTTATTTGATGTGCTGGTGTCTGTACATCATTCTTACTTGTAACGGTAGCAAGCACAGCTGCGGAGAAAGGAGTTCTGGGTTCGATTTCCGGGCGGAGCAAACTGTTTTCCAAATTGGGTTTATCCATCAGGAATTTTTCAGTTGCAGCCTCGTAAATTTGGGTGTACTATTAGGTATACTTCGGTCCAACCTTTTGGGGATTGCAGAAATGATGAACTGCATAATCTCTAACTGGACAAAGGCATCTTCTCATGATATCCAGTTCTTTCGTTCCAGGGTTAATGTGGACCATTAGTATTTGACTTTTCTAGCTCGTTCTGTCTTATCAATATGATACAAAAGTAGTCAAATATATGTAGGTAACAGTACTACATAAGTCAGCCAACGATAAAGACGACAAAACAACAATGGTAACTAACCTACTCCATACGAGTACGTCAACTTAAACAAAATAGAAAAACAGTAGGAACTTCTTTTATCCACACACGTCTCTGGATAGGCAATACGGAAAATTTAATAAGTACATTATTAAAATACTGTTAGAGGAAGTCTGAAGTTCGTCTATTTCAGTCGCACTTATTGAAAGTCCATATTGTTTCATCTCAATTTCTACTGAACGCTAGTCGGAGCCGCATGCTACTGACGTTTAATAAACTTGTCCGCCGGATTATAGAGTTTACGGTGATACGTTTTTGTATAGCGCGATCTAAATGTCGTGATACTTTGTTACAAAAAATATATTTGGGCAACTCGCACTAGCTTTACCTGTAGACGGATTTCAGCTTCAATTTTAACCCTCTTCCATAATTATTTCTTTCAGGATGGATGGATGATTTTATAAATAAGCATAGACTGTGCTTTGTTACTTTTCGCCTTTCAAAATCTAAAAAATCCCAATAAACAAGTCTTATTCGAGTAAAATTAATTTGATACGATACGATTCCTATCCTATAGTTTAGTAATTTTTAAATTAGAACTGTCATAAGTTAGAATTTTAATTGCTACACCACCTAGATAACTTGTTGAATATATTCAGTAAGTAATTAATGCACATTCGGACATTGTGTCCTTACTTCGATTAAATTCTTGTCAATTGCATAAGAATGCTTGAATTAGTACATAATTCAAGTATAATTATAATTTTAACAAGAATGTAGACGCGGGTCTAAGGAAGCTCGAAGTGCCAAGACATGAAAGTACGTACTAGTTACTCACAATTTACATTAATAATTTATGTTTATCTTACGATATTATCATTCTTTCAATGCCATCAATTTCCTGCCCTAACCTATCAAAACGAGGTGACTTATTTAACCGGTAATTTACTTGTCTTATAATCTAATCAGGAATAGAATGGACTGTTTTATCAAAACAAAAAATAACTAAAAAAACCCAATCTAGGTAAGTTATCTTTTGCAATTAACACCGATTACTGGCTTATGATATGAATATTTATTTTAAATATCACAAACACTGATTAGGAAACAGATTTCGTATATTTTATTCATCATTCATTCATATTGAATCAGCTGGATTAAAGAAAAAAGATAGGCTTCTGAGGAACTATTGTTAAAAGTGCCTAAGTCGCGCATGGAAATTATGGATTTAGGAGATTATGGGGGATTGGACCACCCAACAAAAATAAACCAAAATGTTATACTTAGGGTCTTGAGTTTTATTTTTGAATTAAAATCGACATAGGTATTTTGGTTTCCTTTATACCACGCGTTCATGTCAGTGCCTTTTATTGTTTAAACTGTGGTATTCTGTCTCTACAACTGCTAGGATATTTTCTTCAGCGATCCTCACTTCACATTTTTCTAGACTTGAGTCAATGTAATGTGTGGCTTTCGGAATGACGTATTGCACTCGTAGTTTTTCGTAGTTTTGTTTTATGAATTGTTCTTATGACATTCAAAAGTGCCAGTAATGGTTTAATTGAAATAAATGCTTTGAGTTGAGTTGAGTTGAGTTGAGTAATGGACCGCAAGCACCGTCTGAGTGACGTCTTCTTCCTTTATCATGTGGTTATTATTGCCTAACCTGGTGTCGGAGTTTTTATGTCGCCCTTGGACCTCTGACCTAGCTCTACATGCCGTCAAGAAATATCTCTCAAGGCTCGTTTACGCAGACGCGGGGCGTCGCGCGGCGCGTGCGGAAGGCTCGACTAGCCTTCCGCACGCGCTATTTTATTTATTTACTGAGAGGCGGGTCCACCGCAACAAACGCTGCATTTTAAACTAACTCGTTAAATCGTCGTTTGAAATCATTACCGTTTTCATACATCGCCATGTGCTTGAATTAAAAACGCACAAAGCTACGCGACGCCCCGCGTCTCCGTAAATGAGGCCTCAGGTATGCTGGTTTCTTTCACCAAAGCAAGTGATGATAAAATACCTACTGAGTGACGACCTTGCAATATCTGACTGAATCACTGATTAGGGTTTGTTAGATAAAGCAACCGCCACCAAACAAAAAATAGATCTCATGGCTCCCTCAGATCCATCATGTCCCTTTGCTACCCTTCCCAGTGACGCTCTATGCCGAGGCTCGTACTCCACAGGGGATGCCCTAAGCGCGCTGTCACCTTAGTTTATAAGGTTTTATGCCCTGGCTGGAGTGCGGCCTTATACTCAAGGTACCCACAGGATACTCCGGTTAAGCAGAGCCGGCCCCGTAGGTTGACTACGAGATACCGGTCGAAAATAAAACGAAAGAATATAAAACTAAGTAGGTACTTGTTTATTTATTTGTTCCTAAAGTTTCACTCGTACCTATTTCCTATTGAAATGATCATTTCAGTTTTGATTCACTCGAGTGAACCAAAACTAGTTTATGGTATCTTTAATTACCTACCTACTTGTACTTGGTACTTTAGATTTGATACCCATTGAGGGTAATTCGACGCCTGTCGGGGCCGCGGGTAGTCCAACGGTTATCGCGGCCTCGACATAGAGGGCGAAGAAGGAACATGGGTGGTTTTTAGTCAGTAGAAGTCTGACACTCCCTTTCGCTCTGCCCAAGAGCGGGAGGGGTTATTCGATGATTTTACACCCAACAAAAAAAAAAAAAAGGGTATCAAGAATACCATTGACGTACAAAGTATGATAAAGTTGTTTTTATAGGTACATAAATGTGATTGGAACAACCTTTCATTAACCCCTTGAAATATATATTTTCCATAATAAATTTTGTCAAAACTCATAACCGAGTTATCTAGTTTAGATAACCTATAGAGATACTGTAAAATAAGAAAATAAGTGAATTAATTTTATTATATTTATAATCATGGGTATGATAATAATTGTTTCTACAGTAATGTCACTTGAACATGTTTTTTCAATAAAAATACTATCCTTCTTTTGGGCTCCGCCAGAATCGTGTAAGTCATTTCTTGATCATCATGCATCACCTAGCCTGTTCCCAACTATGTTGGGGTCGGCTTCCAGTATAACCGAAAGCACATATATTACAGTATTTTACACTGCCTATCTGACCACTACAGTGGTGGAGTGCGTGCTTTCGTGCTCGCAGTGTTCGTCGTTGCGGGCATTCGGCGGCATGTGGTGGATTTCGGAATGACGTATTGCACTCGTTGTTTTGTTTTATGAATTGTTCTTATGACATTCAAAGTGCCAGTAATGGTTTAATTGAAATAAATGCTTTGAGTTTGAGTTACAATCCAGTAAGTAAGTACAGGTTGTTTAACTTTCGGGCCACTGACTACGTGTTAAAAGTGTCAAATATCAGCAAATGACAGACGGGACCAATGGATTAAAATGCTTTCCTTAGTGAAATTCTATATGTAACTAGTGGACGTCACGCGGTTTCACCCGCGTAGTTCCCGTTCCCGTGAGAATACAGGGATAAAAACTAGCCTATGTTACTCAGGGTGAATGTAGCTTTCCAATGGTGAGAGAATTTTAGAAATCGGCGCAGAAGTTTTTGAGTTTATTGATTACAAACATACATACACACGCACAAAAATACAAATCTTTCCTGTTTATAATATTAGTGTAGATGGGTCCATGGACCAACCTAGGCCATCGTGACTTAATCTAAAGATTTACCCAAGCCGCTGTTATCATTACTACCTAATACAGATAAATTATTCTTTATAGTACACTAACACCATCAAACTTAATTTGATTCTTAGCCATTTGTCCGCACACAAATGTGCCTCTTAATATAATAATTGTCCGAGGATTATATTTTGGTCTTGTTACAATCGCATTAAAGTACGTAAGCATATTTATAATCCTTCATATCAATGTACAGCAGTTAATCTAATCTGCTTTAGTAAATCTGTTATTAATACCCAACATGATTTTTCATTTCCGTTTGTTAATCCAAATAAATTAAAGTAATTGCACAATCAATTGCAACTTACTGGGTTTTCCACCGAATGTTTTTAAATAATCTATATCTTAATCATGATTTTATTTTCCCAAATAACTTGTCGGATAAACATCTGACAAGATTTATTTGTTATTTTTTACCCGACTACGGCGAAGCCAAAAGTAAGAGTAATGATTTTGGCAGTCCATGTATAATATGTATGTATGTTTGTACGTTCCACCGTAGCGCCTAGACTACTGAACGTATTTTAATAAATGAGGTGTCAATAGATTTATAAGAATAGCTCGGGTGACATAGGCTATATAAATGTTAAAAATTTCTTCTAAGACGCAAATTAAATATCAAATTCTAAGCTCGAAAAAAATTAAATTGAGATAATCATAACATGTTTGGTATCAAATGAGAGGAGAGTCTTGACAAGCACATTACGAACATGTATATTATATTAGGGTTTTAGTCAACATACACGTTTAGAATGCGGTCAAAAAGTTCTCGCGGTCTAGTCTGCTATTAAAATAGCAAACCAACATTCTGTAGAATTTTACATCATGAAAGTAATATATTTTAACGTATTTATTAAATAACACTAAAATAGAATTCAAATAATAATAAAAAAATAAGTTTAAAAACTAAAACCCGACTACGAATAAAAACGCAGACTGACAAAACCGCGGTCTTAAAAGTATTAAACAAGAAAAATGGTCTAGTAAGTAGATAATTTGATAAATTATAGAGGACAGTCGTAGTCGCATGCCACTGATACCTGATGCGCCTTCATAGCGTTCTCATTGATACAGAAGTCAGCTGATAGAACTTGCCATTAGCAAGGCAAAAAAAAATAAGTTTAATAAAAACTCGTCGTTTTAGTTTTTATTATTATTTTTTTTTTCAGAAGATTTAATTGATTGAGCCTTTTCTGACACTAACTACGAAACTCTGTTTTTAACATACCTAATTATAAAAGGCGGTACTTCTCGGTGCGACTCGTATTGTGAGAAGGTTCCTGTCCTGTGGCTCTGGAGCCTTAACCACCGGTAGCTTGGACTATGCTTATATGTAAGAAATATTAAAAATTGTATGTGATGTGTAAAGAAATTAATAAAGGATAATAATAGAGTTCGATAATAAATATGTTTCAGGCTTCAATGGCGATGGAGTAGCTGGTATAGCTAGTATAAATGCGTTAAAAGCATAGAATACACAAAGTATATTTGTATTAAATACACTATACTAACTAAATACAATAGTTATAAACTATTAAATAAACTAACAAGAAACTATCAAAGGGCATCAAAAATCTGCCCCTCAACGCTGTCAGCTGGTAATGTGCCCAAGAGACTGGGCGGCATTGCCACGTTGTATGGCAACACTTAGCCTCTGGCCAAAGTGAAAGCCAGCCCTTTGGTCACGAGAAGCATCAACTAAGCGTTGAAATGACTGAACTTTAAAAAGAGACTACCACACAAGCTTGAGTGACAGAAAAGACATTACAATGCCGATCTTTTCCCGAAACTGCATGCACCTTATTTACAGTCACTACTGTATGTAGGGTGATTGGTTGTTAGTGATCGATTATTAAACACGTGATTATACTCATGATAACAAAGAACTTTTACTGTTGGAACAAGCATTCAATCACGAAAAAAAGCAGCTGTTCAGTACATTTTGAACATTCAGGCGAACATAAATCTGTCACTAATTTATTACCAGTCACCCTCTATATACATGTCGAATTAAACGAACTGACTGACTAAAGTTATCAAGTTTTTCTCGTACACGATTGTTCAAAATGTGAACCAATGAGTTAAGTTCACGGGCGCTAAGGCTACCGTCTGTGTCTACGAAAAACTGCGGCTGGCGTTGCCTATTGACGTTTTACGCATTATAAAGGGTTTCAAAACATTCTTTCTTAAAAAAAAAGGCTCCACACTACTGGAATTTCTCCTGTATCGTGGGTCCGTTCACAAACATTTAAAATCAACACAAATACCCAACCTCGAAACAACTATTTGTAGGACACACAAATATTTGTTTCATGAGGGGATTAAACCCGCGACACGATGAGCCCCAGTCAACTGCTTGAGCCACTGTGCCAACCGTGCCACATACACATTACCGCCGCGTACCTACATTCGTATTGAGGCCAAAAGGCACTGGTTCTTCCTGTTTATTGTTATATTATATTCTGGACCATAGCTATAGGTGCCATTTACTTACGGTCGTATTGAAACACAAAGTTCAGTTTTTTTTGGGGGTGAATCACCATTCTCCTTAGGAATCGACCAATGCACCGAACCGTGCCCCCTTTTTTATGTCGACGTTTTACAAGTGCCCATGTAGGCCTATGTGAAATAAAATATTTTGACTTTGACTGACTTTGAAAGAACGCCTCCCGAACCGCGGTATCTCTTTCGAACAACCCGCAGCCCTGACGGGGTAAAGGTAGGCCTTTACACAAGTTAAAAAAATACTTTACTTCAAATATCTGCAAGACTCTTGTGCGACCCCGTGTGTGCATAATTTGAGTTCTTTACATTGAGTGCTTCTATCGTAAACAGTGCTGATCCAATAATATTTTAGTGCAGTGTTACTTAATTTGATGTACCTACACAATGATTCTTGATTTTCGTAGTCTAAGGGCAAAGGGCAAAGGCACATTATTTTCATATTTTTTGTATGTATACCTACTCGTTCTTCATTGTGTGTTCTTTGCATGTATAGTCATGCTTTTTTTTTGGCGGGTGGAAAATCATCAAATAACCCCTCCCGCTCTTGGGCAGAGCGAAAGGGAGTGTCAGACTTCTACTTAACTGACTAAAAACAACCCATGTTCCTTCTTAGCCCTATATGTCGAGGCCGCGGTAACTAGTGTACAACCCGCAGCCCCGACGGGGTGTATAGTCATGCTGCGATGATAAATGGAGTACCGAGTGTTAAAACGGTACGTTAATTAATGCATTGTTTTTCGAACGAAAAAAACAAATTATCATAATTATCATAATGATAACCAACCGCCTTCACCCAAAAGAAATCGCTTGGACTGACGTTATGTTTACCTACACTGTGTACTCGTCCTTTTGCTTCTAGTCTTTCAGTTCAGTTCAGATTCTTCCTCTTGTTGTTATTTCCCTCTTATCCTACGGTTGATTCCATTGTAAAAGTTCTTCATAATCATTAAACTTAACTCAAACTCACAGCACCCAGCTCCAACTTAATTAGATAATTAAGTGCACTTTTTATTGTAAAAAAAAAAATGAAACACACACAACAACAACCACACAACAACAACACCAACTTGTGAAAGTATTGTATATAGTTGCCCAAAACAAAACGTGGATCTCTATGGAGAAGAATGGAAAGGAAACACCATGGACACTCTTTAAAATAAAATAAAAAATTAAACACACACAACAACAACCCCACAACAACACCATCAACTTGTGAAAGTATTGTAGTTGCCCAAAACAAAACGTGGATCTCTATGGAGAAGAATGGAAAGGAAACACCATGGACACTCTTTAAAATCAAAAAGTTGTGACAAAATCTTGGTTACATCACTCATGTTGCATGCACCAGGGCACAATGAATCATTGACCATTAAATAGTTACATATACCTAGAAAGTTCAAATTGTCGTACTCTTTATTATGGTATCTTAGTTTAGCTAGACCTATAGGTATTTCCTTTGAGAGGCATTCGGCACCTGCTCGGGATTAGTTGGCGATTTACGGAGCGACCTCGGTGCGGCAATTTTCACGCTAATTAAATTTACGCTGTGTTATGTTATGACTAATTTACTCCACAACAACAGCTCTTGACTCCACTACTAGACATGTGGGCTAAGAGGGCGCTTTCAAACGTAATGGCAATGGTTTCGTAATCGAAATATTGCATCGGAGTTTTAAATAAAAAAAAATCGTCGTAAATTCTCACACAGGACAACACACACACGTCTCACTCAATATAATCAGTTCATGACATGATTTTTGATTTATCAGAGTGGTTGCAAGTGCCAGTGCTAAGCATGAGGTCCGGGTTCGATCGTTGCCGTTGTCGGTTCAGGCGAAGTATTATTGGAAATTTCTTGGGCCCGGTTGATGACTATCTATCTATCATGGGGTTTTGGTTTCCGCACTTAATCCTTAAAGTGGACCATTGTACGTGAGCCGTGGTGGCCGTTTGCTCCAACCAGCCCACCTCCCTCCAGAAGCAGATCAAACTTCCCGGTCTTCTCAGGGCATCCGCAACGGATCTTGGTGTTCCCAGGGTCTGCTCACGAATCTTGGTAACGCCAGTGCACTCGAGGAGCACGTGCACTACCGTTTCCTCCGCCTCCATGCATGCTCTGCACAGGGGACTGTCAGTGATTCCTAGGGTATGGAAGTGTTTATTCAGTAAACAGTGTCCAGTGATGGTCCCCGCCACCAGTCGTAGGCTATCTCTGTCCAGGCGCAGAAGGCGCCTGGTCAGCTTTGTGTCCAGGGATTGCATAGCTTCCTTAGATTGCCTACATCTTGGTGCCGAGGTCCACCGAGTGTATTCCTTTAACCAGCTTATTAGCTGCTTGAAAGGAATGGGCACAATGGGCTCGGGACCGCAGGGTTTTGTGTTGGATCCTCTTCTGGCAAGTTCATCAGCCGCATCGTTCCCAAGTGATCCACTGTGACCTTTGATCCATTGTAGTGTTACCGTGTTATGGTTTAGTGCCGTGATTCGATCTAGGGCATAATAGCATTCTAGCATCAGTCTCGACGTTATTTATTTTATTTATTTATTAAAACTAGCACAAGTAATAAAACCGTACAAAGGCGGACTTAATGCCTTGGGCATTTTCTACCAGTCTACCTTAGGGTGATGCAGAGATATTAAACATTAGGTGCAAAACAGAATCAAAAATTAGAAAATATATATACCAAAAAAAACAAAAAATACAATCAAAACCAATAAATACATACATACACATATACATAAAATATATAAAGTTTTGAAAGATACACATGAAAAGCTTTAAAAACTTAGTTGTGAGACGAAGCTGCCAACTTCTTGCGAATGTGCTCGCGAGCTTTCATTTTGAACGTGAACTGACCGTTTACTGTCCTGATATCTTGAGGGAGTTCATTCCAGAGGAAAACCGCCTGGACAAAGAAGGACGATTTTATAAAACCAGAGCGATGAGAGGGACAACGTAGAAGACGATTATTAGCGGAGCGAAGAGTCTTGCTGTGAGCAGTGCATAAATATTGACAAAGGGAAGTGAGGTAAGAAGGAGAAGTGGGTGGGTGGTGGGGTGTTATCTGATTACTCTTTAAGGATTGAAGGACTGAGGCACTGTCGGAGAGTATTCGAATATTGGTATCCATAACCTCCCTGGCCTCTATAGCGTGTGCTGCTTGGAGAATACCTACACACTCTGCTTGTTAAACAGAGTTGAGTATTCCAAGGGGTTTGGATATTTTGATATTTAGGTCGATGGTGATGGTTGATGACTATTTATTACATAACACCCCCACATTTCGCCAATTATGTTTAAGTTCCAATATTCATGTTAGCCAGATCTTTGCATAACCCATCGAAGTTTAGGTTATGAAATATTGTTGTTTTCCGACATCCACGCGAGCGTTGAGGACAGTTGGGAATAGCTAGGCCAATGAATATCAAGAAGCTTTTGTTATAAAGTAGGCACTACATTCGTACAGATATGTGGGTAGGTACACATTCGCCTAACCCTTCAGGGATTACAGGCGTGATGTTATGTTATTATCGTGTTTACATAAACACAAGACACGGTTGTAGTATTTCTCAGGATCTATCCAACTGATCAAGGTGGATCAATATTCTTTGTGTAGAAGTGATTAGGTACTTTAGATTCCTAGAATATGAAATTCGTATTTAAATCGCCCCGTGTATCGTTGTTGTTAAAGCAAACTATTTACTACGTTCGTCATTCGAAATCATTTTAGCGGCCCTAGAAGTGTGACGTGGCAATGATGACGCCACGTTATGCGCTGATTCTAATTGGCGTCGGTGTTCGACGGCGTCGGTCCATGAGTTGATTTCACGTTTCCCGAGTGCTAACGAACGCGCTTACGAGTACGTTGTTTACAGGCTTTAGGTGTGTAACGCATGATAAATTAATTCCCCTTTTTTAGGTTGGAAGGTCCGAGCTGCAGCAATATAAATTTTAACTGGCTTTCTAGCTTGTCTAGCGTAGAATGCGTTTGAGTGAGCCCAATATTTAGGCAGGGAAAGGATTGTGGAGTCGCATTTCAAACGTTTGTAAAGCCTTAAGGTTGAGGCTGCGTTCACCAGAGATGTGCAAGGGTGCGTTGCTAGTAATGTGTATCAAACTAATTAGCTAACTTTAAATAAACGAATTAATTAATAACTTAATTGGCTGTTATGTGTCTGAGCCATAGTCAGAGCCGTTTGGGGTTGAAACGTTGGGCCTTGGGGTCTGAGTTCTCGCCTAATATTTAAGAAAATTGCCGAATGTTTGGTCGACTCTTCACATGACCACTGACTAGAGAGCTGGCGTATTCTTTGGCCAAAGAATCATTATTGCCATCCAACGTGGGAATGCTGCCAGCCTTCTGGCACTTTTACTGTTTACAACAATATGCACGAATGTTTTGACGCCCAGTAATTCTTCTCTTTTTGAAACTTGTATATATTTTACTAGCGGACGTCACGTGGTTCTAACCACGCAGTTCCCGTTCCCTTGGTAATACAGGGATAAATAGTAGCCTATGTCACCCGGTGATATTGTAGCTTCCTAACAGTGAAATAATTTTTCAAATCGGTCCAGTAGTTTCGGAGCCTATTCATTACAAACAAACAAACAAATCTTTCCTCTTTATAATATTAGTGTAGATTAGCATTTTAAATTTAGTTTTTATTATTTGTTTCTTATTTTTACAAATCACTTGAAATCACAATTAAATGCACAAACACTGGGCACAAAAAACCGGGTACAGTTCCGGGAAACAACTTAACTACGCTGCGACCAGTACCTTACTCTGAGCTCAAAACTTGAAAGTAGGCGGGGTACATTCCCGTCGAGGCCGCGGGTTGTCCACAGGTTATCGCGGCCTCGACATAGAGGGCGAAGAAGGAACATGGGTGGTTTTAGTCAGTAGAAGTCTGACACTCCCTTTCGCTCTGCCCAAGAGCGGAAGGGGTTATTCGATGATTTTTACACCCGCCAAAAAAAAAAAATAGCACCCCGCCAAAAAAATGAACCCCGCCACATTCTATTTTATTTTATTTCATAATTTAATATTCCGCCTGCTTTCAAGTTTTGTTTAATTTAGAATGTGCTTGTTTTTTGCTTTTCAGTTTTTCAGTCGGGTTTTATAGTTTTTTAACTACTTTTGTTTATTTCCAACTTTTTAGTTTTTTTTTTGTGTTTGTTCTTTCGCTGGTCGCGTAAAACTTTTCGCAGATGATTTAACTTTTGTGTTTCTCTATAGGATTTGTGACTTTGAATTTATTTTAAACATGCTCGTATAAGTGTAATATATTTTTGTAATCTCCTTTTGAAACCCATCAATTAATAATAATAATAATTGGTTATGGTATTTTTGCAAACCCGCGATATAGCCCCCAAAATCCTACTTTTTTTTGTTTTTAATTTTAGCGCCATCAAGACGAATCTAACGAAGTATATTTTATTCAAATCCGTTCATTCGTTTAGGAGTTATGAGGGAACAAAGAGACGGACATACATACATACACGCCAAACACATAACCCTCCTTTTGGGCTTCGCTGCAGTCAGGTAAAAAAGCATGCTGCGCTGACCCCAAAGGTATTGAGATAAGGGCAAGTAAATAAGTAATAACTAGAACGTCAGCAAATCTAAGGTAGTTTTATTCTGGATCCGTCGAGGTTTAGTTTTTAATACAATCTCTCTGACCACCGAAAACAATTGAGGGAACATTGAATCTCCCTGCCTTACACCTCTTTTTATTTGAAACTCACTTAAAATGTAGTAACTAGGACTGTTTAATTGATATCGTCTGATTTATCAGATTTTTCTTTTATCAACTTCAATTGATAACACCAAAAATTATCACACTCTTAAAATGCAGTATAAATACGCTTAGCTGAAAGTTTCATGATCAATTCCGGCAAAATGAAGTTCTTGGCATTAGCATTATTGGCTTTGACGGCGGTCGCGTCCGCTAAACATATTAATCTTGAGGATGTCATCGATCTAGAAGACATCACCGCTTACGGTTACCTGTCTAAGATTGGTGTCGCGGCTGCCGACAGAATCCGTCAAGCTGAGGAGCAGGAAGACATCCATTCCAGAATTGTCGGTGGTTCCGCCTCAAATGTTGGACAGTTCCCTCACCAGGTAATACATCAGTTTAAAAATGGTCACTAATGTCTTGTTTTGGACTTCATCTAATTAATTTCGATGATTTCTTTCCAGGCCGGTCTACTCGCTCAATTTGGTGGCGGTCAAGGTGTCTGTGGAGGCTCCCTAGTTAGAGCTAACCGCGTCATTACCGCTGCTCACTGCTGGTGGGATGGTCAAAACCAGGCCAGCAGCTTTACCGTTGTCCTTGGCTCAAACCGTTTATTCTCTGGTGGTACCAGGGTGACTAGCAACAACGTTGTAATGCACGGAAGCTGGAACCCAAGTTTGATCCGCAACGACGTCGCTATGATCAGAATGAACTCTAACGTTGGCCTTAACAGTGAGTAAACAATAAACCTTTTTTTGCTAATAAATAACCCTACAGGATAATTCAATATTATGCTTCTGTTGGAAGAATATCTTATCTATACTTATATTATAAAGAGTAGAGTTTTGTTTGTTTGTCCCGATTTAAGTAGTTTAGTTTGTTCCTCAAAAACTACTTGACCGTTTTTTAAAATTCTTTCCCCGTTAGAAAGCTACATCTTCACCTGCATTTTCAGAAATAATTAGGAATCTCTAAGAAAACTTGAATAATGTAATCAAAGTGTATTTTTTTTTTGTAAAACGTCTTTCATCGCATTAGCTGCGAAAAGTATTGGTAACAATAAGTATTACTGAACTGGTTTTTATTACACATCAATATGTATAATAAAAACCAGTTCCAGATCCCCAACGAATGACTCACAATTTTACTATTGAAATCTAAACTAATCAATCAATCTTGACGACACGGTTGGCGCAGTGGCTCAAGCAGTGGACTGCCGCGCTACGTGTCGCGGGTTCGATCCCCGCACGGAACAAATATTTGTATGGCCCACAGATAGTTGTTTCGAGTCTCGGTATTTGTGTGTATGTGAGTTTAAATGTCTGTGAACGCACCCACGATACAGGAGAAATTCCTAGTGTGGGGCAACGTTTTAAAGAAAATATTGTTTTTTAGTTTTTTATCCCTGTATTCCCACAGGAACGGGTACTACGCGGGTGAAACCGCTCGACGTCAGCTAGTATTTTATATATTAGAAGCTACAGTAATTTTCGACACCAAAACACAACCACTTATTATTGGGATATTTTTAAATGCAAATCTGTCTAATGTATATCAGCACACTAAGTAACTCCACTTATTAACTGAATGCATACCAGAAAAATGATGCCAATTGATTAACTAAACATGTCCTACAAAAAACACACACAAATTGGGATGACTTTTTTTATCGAAATCACACAAAAAATTAAAACGGCCAAGTGCATGTCGGACCACGCACAATGTAGGGTTCCGTAGTGGCCTATCAAAATATGTGAACTTACTAAACTGATTAACCCTGCCTACTTGCCTCCGAAGGATGAGTTTTATTGTAAAAATAAAACAAACTTACAGTTTGCCGTTTTGAGACCTGCGCTCCTATACATTATGTATAGGTAAATATTTAATACAAGTACATTTTATAGGTTGGTCGACTATTACCTACTCGTAAACTTGTAAAGTGTATTTAGCTGTACTAATTTTCTTTCTTTTTTAGAATGATGAAAGAAGGTTTAGGTTGCCAGACTTGAGTCTGACAAAAATTTGCACATAAAAGCATACAATTTCTCAAACGAATCCCTTAATTGAAAAACGGTTTAAGCAAACTCGCAATATTTTTAAAAGACCTATCCAACAACATCCTACACAGTGGTCTTCGAAGGAAAAAAAAACATCGCCACTTTAATGCACTACTAGAGATAACCCAAAAAAAATCTCAATATTTTACTATAGCACTTTATCAGCGGGGCGTAACTTATTTGTAGTTCATGCCAAGTTACAGCTTTGAGATATGGTGCGGACGGACAAACAGATGGACATGGCAAAACTATAAGGGTTCCATATTGACTACGGAACCCTAAAAATGTGGTTCGTACATCGGATATTATAATTTACAAAACAAAAATACGAATTGTATATCAAAAATACTAACATGCACTCTTAATTGTTTAGAGTGCATGTTATAAACAACATTTCCGTAGACATGTGCGTCCATTATATTTTTTTGGTTAGGTTAGGTTGATTAGTTCAGTAAAATCATCATCAAATAACCCCTCCCGCTCTTGGGCAGAGCGAAAGGTAGTGTCAGACTTCTACTGACTAAAAACCACCCATGTTCCTTCTTAGCCCCTTATGTCAAGGAAGCGGTATCTCCTACAACAACCCGCAGCGCGCAGACAGCGAGCTAGCCCATTACTCACCGTCCACAGGCCCGCGTCTACGGTGGCCAGAAGCCGTCACGTGGCCCCCGACGCCCGGAAAGTCTACCGTAGCGGCTGGGACGACAGGTTCTCTCCCTCTCACGTTCCGCCACCTCCTTCGCTAGTATTACTGCTTCGCAGAAGGAGGCGACGGCGTCCCATTCCTCCTCGCCCCGGAGCATGGCTTGCACCAGAGCCAGACGCGAGAGATTGCCGCCGACGACCGCCACTACGAGAACACGGCGGGGCACCGCATACCTCCACGATGTGCTCCACCGTGTCCTCCGGCCGATACTCACAATGGTGACATCCGGGCGTTTGAGGAAATATACAGAAATCGATTTAATAACATGCCCCTTATTATTAACAAAATCTATCTAATATATCTAACAAAATATAATGTGCCAACAGACAACATAGCCCTCATCGCTCTGGCCAGCGGCAACGAGAACTACGCCGGTGAAAACGCTATCGCATCTGGCTTCGGTCTAACCAGTGATGGTAAGAACTTATATATAACATTTTTCGAGTTTTATAGTTTTAACATCGATTTCTTAACCTCGTATAAAACGTTTGACTTTGCAGGTGGTAGCATCTCAAACAACCAGGGCCTGAGCCATGTTACTCTGCCTGTGATCACGAACAATGTATGCAGAACTTCTTTCCCTCTCATCATCCAAGACTCCAACATTTGCACAAGCGGTGCTGGTGGCAGGAGCACGTGCCAGGGTGACTCCGGTGGTCCCCTCACTGTCAACAGGAACGGCAGACCCCTCTTGGTAGGTGTTTTAAAAATAAATCTCCTAATGATTCCTTTTTTATTACTTTTTTATAATTTTCGTAAACTTAATATTTTACTGTTAAACGTTTAACTACTCATTTTATTCATTTTAACTTTTCCAACAGATCGGTATAACTTCCTTCGGTTCAGCCCGCGGTTGCCAGATTGGATCCCCTGCCGCTTTCGCCAGGGTCACCTCCTTCATCAGCTGGATCAACGGACAGTTGTAAATTTATAAGCGGAGAGTTTAAATATTTATGGCTGAAAACCCTTTTCATGTAAACATTTTTGTAAAATAAGATTAATTTGATTGAAAAATGTGATGCTTTTTTTAATATGAATTGCAATCGATAGCAGTTTGCAACTTGTATCTCTTTAGAGTAAATCTTTGAACTCAACACGTAAGTTTAGTATCGCACTTTATAAATAAACCAAAGTAGCTATGAAAAAAGTTTGTGAAGACTAGTAGCATTCAAAACTTAAAGAAAACTTACCAAAAATGTCAACGACGAGAATAAAATAACTAATAATTTTGATTATTTTTCCGACCCAAATATCGACCAATAGAATTGCACCATTCGACGTCACGTGGTACAACCTACATGGTATTATACTGATAATTTTTTGAAAATTTTCTCTGGTAGTTGCTATATATAAAAAACAAAACATGATCCAGTCAAATTAACCACACGTCAAACTGACAGGTTGAATTCAATTGTGAAAATTGGAGATTTTGCATGAAAATGAGTCGATTTGGAGTTTGTTCTCTGTCCACCATCGATAAAAAAGTCAAAGGAAATGTTCATTATGAAATGTTTATTTGTTAACTGTACATTTCGTCTCATGGTGCAATTCTATTGGCCGACATTTGGGACGGAAAAATAATCCCCCGAATACCACACGAGCTTCAAAATTATCTGGCATTTCCCTCAAGGTTCCCTGCAAACAAATAAAATCGTCAAGTTTTTCAGGAAAAATCAATCAATTTTTAACCTGAAAAACTTGACTCCTTCATTTGTTTGCAACGAACCTATCGGGAAATACCCGATAATTTTGAAGCTCTTGTGGTATTATAAGTGATAAATCTAATTCAAGTCTTCTTTTTTATATTCTAGAAAAAGGGCTTTGTCGCACAAGCGATTATGCCACCCTGGTTGGCTGTACAAATTTTAACAAATAGTACTAAAACTAATTGAAATCTATTATTAACTAAATCTCAGCATAGCTAGTCTGTTAAGTGCTCTGGCTGCGTCAGACAGTGGCGCCGCCAGAACACTGTTGCAATAACCTAATCTAAATCTGATTTCTTCGTTGCGGACACACTCAGTCAATATGTGATTAACATCATCAACGGAATTATTATCTGCCCAAGAGCGGAAGGGGTTAATTTATGATTTCCCACATAATTCAAATCGTATTTCGAGGCAAGACTTCCACCACTTTGCCGTATTAAATTACGAATGATAGATGTGTGATGTGACAGTTTATAGTATAGTCAAACTTTCAATGCAATCTTCACATTTTAATTTTTTTTGTTAATTGTCTTAGTACAGCAAATATTGTACAACCTACTATCAATTCTGACTCACATGTAGGGTCAGTCACAAAATGTCTCTTTCGCAAACTGTCTATTTGGTCTGAGACTGGTACTAAATAACAATAAATAATATTCAAAGCCATTTTGGTCACACATGAAAATAAGAATTGGAAATCTTCCATAAACTTATTTTTTTGGAGCTCCACCGTATCCTTCGGCGTTTCCACCCGCCTAATTCGGTCCAGGTCCAGGTTTGACGGAAGGTGATTCCACCTTGGCGCCTCTCCAGCCAATCTCCCATCCACTTGAGCTACGTTGTGCGATTTACCTATGTAAATGAAGTTAATCTATTAATTCTCGCAATCATTACTCGCAACGCATCCATGAAAGTCTTTGGTGGAAACGCAGCCCAATTTTGCTGTTTTATATTGAAACGAAAGTATTTTCTTTAGTTTCTGTGATATGGAAATAGGTAGTCAGGTTAAATTTGATCCGCGGGAGGCGCTCCGGGCGTCGGCGGTCTCGCGATGACCTCCGGCCACCGTAGACGCGGGCCTGTGGACGGTGACTGATGGGCTAACTCGCCGTCCGTCCGTCATACGACTAAAACAGGCCGTGTCGACGGCGCGTTCGTGTTCCACGCGCGCCTCAAAGAGATGTCAGCAACATGGGAAGGGCCCGAAAGGGCCGACGCCCGCCGGGGCCGCGGGTTGTACACTAGTTATCGCGGCCTCGACATAGAGGGCGAAGAAGGAACATGGGTGGTTTTTAGTCAGTAGAAATAAAGTACTCAGGGCTGCTGTAAATGCACCCTGGTACATAAGAAACGATGACCTCCACCGTGACCTCGACATGGAATTCGTCACCACCATCATACAAAAATTTGCTGAAGCCCACGAACACAGACTCCATCGACACGTGAATGTTGAGGCAATCCAGCTGTTAGACAACACAGACATAGTGCGTAGACTAAAGAGAACTAAACCATTTGAATTAGTGTAGTGTAAGTGAATCAATAATAGTAACAATGTTGTGCTATTTATATAACACATGAACAAAGTGTTTTATCAATTTTACCAGACTCTAAGGAAGTGTTACGAACGTGTGTAAAAGTGCATACCTAATTATGGACACTATTCTTAGCATTAACATAATTTATAACGTAGCATAATAAGTTAGATTTAAATTGTTTATTAGTCTTCTTAGGCTAGATTGCAATTAACTAGTAAGAACTTGGTTCTTACTAACAAGGAAAAAAAAAAAAAAAAAAAAAAAAGTCAGTAGAAGTCTGACACTCCCTTTCGCTCTGCCCAAGAGCGGGAGGGGTTATTCGATGATTTTCCACCCGCCATAAAAAAAAGGCTAAATTTGATAGCATCATTTTATTGTATTAGTGGGGAAGATAATAAAATAAAATAAACTAATGCTTTTATTTAGTGGGATATTTGTTACCTATCATTCACTGGTGGTGAGTGTGGTGACCAGACAAGTTTGGTGTTGTCAAAATCAACAATTATGAGATCAATGATAGACCATTCTGACACTATTGAATAGCAGACTCGGGGCCCAGTGATGACTGGTGGTGGTAATTTTAAAATAATGAATCCAAATAATAGTAACTTTTTATATATTTAAATAAGCTTCAGGTTGCATTTTTTATTCATATCTGCCGCCGTCATATATTGAATTAGTAAAGTTGATATTTTAATACCTATCTATAACTAATTCACGGCACGGTTGGTGCAGTGGCTCTAGCAATGGACTGCTGCGCTGCATGTCACGGGTTCGATTCCCGCACGGAACAAATATTTGTATGACCTACAGATAGTTGTTCCGGGTCTGTGTATTTGTGTATGTTAGTTTAAATGTTTGTGAGCGAGAAATTCCTAGTGTGGGGCAACGTTTTTTATATTAAAAAAAAAATTCTTAATCATGTCACCTGCCTAACCTTTTCCGAACTATGTTGGGGTTGGCTTCCAGTCTAACCAGATGCTGCTGAATACCAGTATTTTACATGGACCAACTGCCTATCTGACCTCCACAACCCATTTAATACTGGGTAATAAGATACCCTTTGGTAAGACTGGTTGTCAGACTTTCAGTTCACTGACTACCTACCTGTAACGGCTGCCAAAGATCTATATAAATGGTGTAAAAGTACCCTTAACGCAAATGAAGGGCACCTGTTCTCCCCACAACTGCGATAATTTTAAAACCAAACCAAAACCTAAAACCTTACGGAGATATTGGGGGTCAAATTTCCAAATTTTGCACAGCTGTTTTTGTAAATACTTATTTTTCAGGTTATAACTTTACTTATACCTCCATGACTCGTTTACTATTCAATTAAAGCATCTACTAGCACAATGTTTTATGAGTGCTACATTGAGTTTTACCGTAAAATGTGATTTTAGACCCCAACAAAAAAGTCGTTTCCCAGCAAAAAAAATTGCGTAGTGGTACTTAGTTTGATGTACAAAATGGTTGACGTATGTGTGAAGGGTTAATTTACACCCTGTATGGCAGCCAGGACCAACAGCTTGTCGTGCTTTACGATTCACGGAGGAAACTCGGTATGTAACGTGTGGTAACCCATACACCAACATAGGCAAGCGTGGCTTATCGACCCGAGTGGCAGTTATAATTAAGCCACGAGCTCCTAATGATTCTTTTATATAAATGTTTATCGTATTTGGTACTACATTGTTTTTTTTATTAACTTGCCTCTGGTACGAAAACCCAAAACATTTTTAAAATTTTATTTTATTGATGTCATATTCTCAACCTGTCCTACTATTTACATAAAATTGATGGTCATCTTAACAAAAAGCTACACCAATTCTTAGAATTGTGTTATTGTATACATATACAGTAACACAATTTTAAGAATTGGTGTACACACATGTGTTATCTGTACGTTGTATAATAAGTAATTACTTTCATGCAAAGAGGAGTCAAAAGGATTACGATTAACGTTTCATAAATTAATATATTTTGCGTCTGTTGTTTGATTTTGATGAAACAAATGCTCAATGTTACTCAAAACAATGTTTCATATCTATCAATATTTCGAATTTGAATTCAAGAGGAGTTTTAACGTGCTGCGGGCACAAACCTTTTGACAACGCAGACAAAGAGAAAAAAAAACAGTCTACGATATTGTTGGTATATATTTTATGTACTCTCTCTGAACGTAATGTGTAATGGAAGTTGTAAGTAAATAGATTCATTTATGAGACATACCAATAAGCCCAAAAGGTGGGTTAAATGTGTATTGCGTGTATGTATGTATGTCTGTTTCTTTGTTCCCTCATAACTCCTAAACGGATGAAGGGATTTGAATAAAGTTCGTTAGATATACGTCTTAAAGGCGCGAGTGTCACTAACTACATTAAAATTGAAAAAACACAGAAAAATTGCGGTTTTTGGGGGCCATATCGTGGATTTGAAATCGAGTAGGGTATCAAAATAAAGGGTTTTAATCATTTGTTTTCTAATGATGACATATCGGGACATTTTGTACGGAAAAAGTAACTGGTGACCAATCGGAACAGTAATAAACCGGAAATAATTATTTTTAGGTAGGTACTGCTGCTCTGCAATGCTCTGTTCTTTCCTCGCGTATTAAATAAAGGTTGAAAAGGCACAAATTCTTAATACAAACTGCTGAATAGAAACAGAATATTTTTGTTGAAATAAAAAACGTTTTATTTCAATTCAAATACATTTCATGAAAGTGTCATTCGGTTACATTTTACAGTTGCCCGTTGATCCAGGCGATGAAGGAGGTGACCCTGGCGAAAGCAGCAGGAGATCAAACCTGGCAACCGCGGGCGGATCCGAAGGAAGTTATACCGATCTGTTGGAATAGTTAACATTAATACTAGTTGTGAAAGAAATAGTTTACGAAACGTAAGCTTAGTAAGGGTGATTTTATGATACTTTTATGAGATGTTATGTAAATCACGTACCAAGATAGGTCTGCCGCTTCTGTTGACAGTGAGGGACCACCAGAGTCACCGTTGCATGTGCTCCTGCCACCAGCGCCGCTTGTGCAAATGTTGGAGCCCTGGACGATAAGTGGGAAGGAGCTACTGCAAACAGCGTTCGTGATCACAGGCAGGTTAACGTGGCTCAGACGCTGAGCAGTCGTAATGCCACCAGCTGCACCTATAGAATTAAATGTGTTGAAGTAAATTCACACAATATACAAAAACTATTTGTCTTTGTCTGGATATTAAAAACTTCTTACTATCTGCGGTGCGACCGAAGCCAGATGCGGTGGCGGTCTCACCAGCGAAGTTCTCGTTGAGCTGATTTGCCGCTGGGCAGTGCGATGACGGCTATGTTGTCTGTTGGCACACATTTTTTTATAATTGGAAATAACAATTATTGTTTTTATAATGTCGTTTTGTTGTAGCTTTTATGTATAATATAATTATAATAATAATAATATTTATTCACAAAAATATGTACATGTTTTACAGTTTCATTGCTTCTTAACTTAACTAAAAGTACACAAAAGCATTTGCATTTGGGGCCGAACTAGGCAAAGCCTGTATTTCAGCCCTCAACGCCGATCCCCCTGAGTTACCAATTATGTTTATTTTGATATTATAGCATTGTTCCCGTGCATGAATGTACGATTGTACGTATCCTGTTGAACTTTACAAGATAAAGTTAGAGAAAAACAAAAAAAAAATTAAATAGAATAAAAAATAAAACAAAAATTTTAAAGCAAACATTAGGGTGTGTAGAGTCCTCTCTTTGTGTGTGATGGGGGGGTGTGAATGAATGAGTGTGAGAGGGTGTGTATGATTGTGTATGATTGCGGAGCAAGACTTGAATTGATTACCCAAGAACCTGAAGTAAATGTTCCGTCTCCTCATACGTGAGTTTCTGTAGGTATTCACCTACCGCGGCTTTGCAATTTTTTTTTGTCATTGGCTAAATGTTCAAATTTTTATTTATTTTATTGTTTATGTAGGGGCCAATAAATGGAGCAAATCTATTGCTAAATTTGGTTCTAGAAGCTACGGGTTGTGGGTGAAACCAAGTGTTTTGTGCGCCTATTTTGAGTGAGAGGGTTGTAAGATATTTTCTTGTGTTGCATTAATATAATATTTAGGATGTAAAGTTGTCGTACCGAAAGAACTCCACAGAATTCGTAAAGTTGAGAGGTAGGGAATAATCTTGGTTTGAAGGTGCTAACCTTAGAATCGCACGCTGGGCAACCTCAACAGATTTTATGATCGTTTTACTGGATCCTCCCCAAGATGTTATACAGTAAGCTATGAGAGACTGGCAGAGGGCAAAGTATATCCGCTTCAGCACAGAGGGTTCGGTAACGTGTCTAAGCGTCTTAAAGACATATATCAATTTTCTGATCCTACCACAGAGCGCCTTAGTGTGTTCCCTAAAATTGAGGTTCTTGTCTATGATGACGCCTAAATATTTAATTGATATCACTCGCTCTAGTTCAGGACAAGAACAGCTTTCTCTAGAGGAACACTCGTGTGCTATGACGTTATATTGACCATGAGTGATTTCTGTATTTGACCGTATACTGAAGCAGACATATTTGGTTTTATCCAAATTTAGAGCTAACACATTGTCCCCTAGCAAATCCCTCACAGCATCGAAACCATCTTGGGCAGCTTTAAAACCCCCTTCCCATGTATCGGCGGAGAATGCTAAAGCAGTATCATCTGCAAAGGATATAATTTTGCCATAGTGAAGCTTGAGACTCGTGAGGTCATTTATATAGACGAGAAATAGGGTTGGGCCCAAGATACTACCTTGGGGAACCCCGTACGTCACTGGCAGATCTCCACTGCTCACATTGCCAATCCTGACACTCTGAAGCCGCCCAGTCAAATAACTTTCGAAGAGTTTTAGTTGGGTTCCTCTGATTCCGAACAGCTCTAACTTTTTGAGTAAGATCGGGACAGAAATCGTATCAAAAGCTTTGGCTAGGTCAAGGAAAATAGTGATAGTTTTTTGTTTCTTATCAAGGTTGTTGCTAACAAAGTTAATGAGATCATTAACAGCTTGTTCTGTTGATTTGCTTTCACGAAATCCGTATTGGTTTGTTGAAAGCAGATTTTTGGATTCTAGGTATCCTATTAACCTTTTATTAATTAGTCTCTCTAAAAGTTTTGAGATCGCTAGAAGGACAGAAATTGGCCTGTAGTTTATGATACGACCTCTGTCACAGCTCTTGTGGCAGACAACAGACTTTTTAAGACTGTCAGGGAATACACCATTCTGAAGACATGAATTAAATATGAATGTAAGCGGAGGGACAAGAAAGTTTTTAAATGTTTGTAAAGAAGGAGCTGCTTATTGAGTCATAGCCCGTGGCACAGTTTGTTTTTAGGTTTATGATTAGACGTTCCACATCTTCTTCGGTGGTACTTTCCAAAACAAACGAATTTACTTGTGTAAGAGGATGACAACTGCTACTTGTAGGTATTTCACTAGCCTCCCTTTGTTTAACCTTATCAGCTAGTGTCTTGCCCACATTTACAAAGTACTTATTAATTTCATTCAGTGATGACTGAGTTGTCGATGATAAAGACAATAGTTCATTAGGGTAGTTTGCATTTTTTGTAGTGTTAGTGATTTCTTTAATTGCTTTCCATAATCTCTTGTTATCACCCTGCGCCGCACGCATCGTATCTTTCTCGTAGGCTCTTTTTACTTTTTTTTTAATAGGTTATTACAAAAGTTTCTGTAGCGCATATAGGTAACTTTTAAGGTTAAATTATCTGACGAGCGTTTACATTTATGGTGTAGCTTATCTCTATTTTTTATACAGCGTAAAAGCCCTTGCGTTATCCACGGCTTTATTATCTTCTTCCGTCCCGGTAGAGTTACTACTTCGGTATTATTAATTATCACTTGTTGAAGATTTTTTGTCAAATAAAGCATAGAAACATTTGGATTTGTTGAGTCTTAAATAGGATTTAAGTTAATATTTAAAATATCCTGTTCCAAGCTTTTCGTGTCAATTTTTTTTATTGATGTAAGAGAGAATTGGGTAGATTTCTTAAAGTTTAGGTTTAGTAAGACGGGGTAGTGGTCTGTCAAAGTGTAGTCAGGAACGATGGTCAGAGCAGGGTATTTAGATTTTAGTAAGGCATGGTCAATGCATGTTTCACTTTCGCTACGTGTAATTAGAGTATGGGCTAGAAGAAGGCCATGGGCAGCTCCAAGGGTAAGGTAGCTTTCGCCATTCATCTCTAGTTTGTTATCGTTAATCGCAATATTTATATCTCCCATGATAACTATATTCTCAAAACTAGAGTATTTTGTGAGAAGTTCAGCTAAAGATTTTAAGAATGGATCCAGGTTGTAAAAAGAAGGTGAGCGATACATAGCAATTACTACCGTGTGATTATCATAAGTAGCCACTAAACAATTACATTCTTCGACATTTGGTTCAATAATTTTTAGTCGAAGGTGTTCTCTGAAATACATAACCACACCGTCATTTTGTTTCGGATTATTATTAGTAGTCTGAAAGTGATAGCCAGGTAGGTTGGGAATAACTGTTGTGCGTGAAAGCCAGCATTCAGTGAGTATGATTACGTCGCAGTCCAATTTTAGTCTAGTCAGTAAAATTTCTAAACCTGGAATATTGCAGTTGATGCTACGTATGTTTTGCATTAGTTTATCAAAGTGATCCGACGAAGGGGCTATAAGCTTGCGACATTCTTCAATATCAGCGGTTTGCGCATGTGAAACTGACACCCTGTCCATTTCTTCCCAAAAGTTATTAACATTATTGAATGCTATTGATTAAGTTCAATTCTTCGTAATATATTTTCATGGCCATAAGTGGTGCCACACAACATGAGTTGCTACAAAAGAAGTAATAAATATGTGTATTAAGCAACCTGCGAATTGCGCAAAGATAATAACAAGAAACTACCTGTAGGCATTTCAGAACAACAACGTCTATAAAAGTGTTTGATACTCCGTGGAGTGTTGATGTCTTTACAATATGTGGGTAACACTCAGCTATGAAGGTCTCAATTAAAAAATATCTCCCCTTGGTCCTCCGAGTAAGAAGTTGTCCGCAACAAAAGCTCAAGAGAGCGGGAACTATGTAGTGTTTGCATGTGTGAAATAACAAAAACATAGTTAAGAAAACATAAAATAAAAAAAAATAAACATTGATAATATCATACTCGTAACTAAGCTTATCAGATGATAGTCATTCTGAGATTCTTAACTTTTCAACATCATTGACATCGTTAATACGAATTGGGGAAGACTCCTCATTTTTCTTCAGGTACACAATACCATTTGCAGTCCAGTAGAAAGTGTATCCGTAGCTCTTCTTGAACATTCGTGCTTGGTAAAATAATTTTTGCGTTTTTGGGTGAGAGTTTCTGAGGTATAAATTGGCTTTAGTGGATAGTCAGGGTTAATGTAAGTTGTGTTAAGCTTATTTCCTTTTGTTTTGGACTTGTTGAAACGTTTTACCTCTCGTAAGACATTATCCTTTGTTAGGGTTGAGATAAACTCAACAATGACAGGATTTGAGCCATCTTTTGCCGGAATTCTGTATATGTCCCTGATTGTGGAACAATTAATTTTAACGTCCAGTGTTTGCCCAATTTTGATAACGTCGTTACGTAGCTGGTTTTTCGTTTCTTTGTAGCTTTTTGGTAAATTGCGAATTTCAATTCCAGTTCCACGTGACTTACGCTCCTGAGTTTCCAGTCTTTCTTCTAATAGTTTAATAGTATTTTTGTCTTCAATCCTTTCAGACTCAAGGTGCGATATTTTTATCAAGAACTCGTCGTACTTAGTTGACATTAGCTCAACGCTATTCCTTAGTTCAACATTTTGAGCATTGACTTCTATAATTGTGTTGTTTAAGTCCAGGAAACGCACTTCTTGTTCCTTAGAAAAGATGTCAAACATCTCTTGGATAACAGTGTAGAAATCACAGTCATTTTCGTCGAACTTACGTTTCTCTCGCTCTGTTATATTTGGTGCAAGTTCGCGGAGATCGGGTACTGACTCACTGTGTTGCAGGTCATTGGATGGGGCTAGTTTTATTGTTGACTTTTTCTTATTGACCGTAGCAATAGCAGCTTTTGGTGGCGATGATGCGGGTGGCGTGCTGTTTGGCAACATGGCGTTATTGACTTTTCAATTTGGTAACCAGGAGAGTATGTGCTTGTAGGAGCTCAATTTGCTTAGTACTAAGTAAGGTAACAACGAGATCGTGGAGCACTCTTCGCCGACGGACGTCAGAGGTGTTTAGTAATTCTGGGGTACCAGGAGCGCATAGATACTGCGGAGGTGTCAGTAGTGGCGACGCTGCGTCAAAGCTAGGGCGGAGCTTAAGCGAGCAAGCAGGACAGAAGCGCGTACCTTTGAGTGACGTTGGTGGTGGGCGGGCTCACGCGCAGGCGAGACAGCACGATGATCTTGCGCAGTGAGGTGGAGCCTCTGTCGCTGAGCTGGTTACCAGGAGTAGTTGGTGTGGCGCGGCGAATACCTCCTATGAGTTCTGCACTCCTATTTTTTACTTCTTATTTAAGTTGTTTAAACATGATTTTAATTTTAAAATAATAACTGCACGGTAACCTAAAACACGTCTGCTCGTATTCGAGGTCCGGGGGGAAGGGGAAGGAGTATGCATGAAATATATATAGTATATATATAGAGTTATTTATTAGCAAAAAAAGGTTTATTGTTTATTCACTGTTAAGGCCAACGCTAGAGTTCAGTCTGATCATAGCGACATCGTTGCCGATCAAACTTGGGTTCCAGCTTCCGTGCATAACAACGTTGTTGCTAGTCACCCTGGGCCTGCAGTCTGTACAAAGATAGCGATCGCTTTACGACAACATTCGGTCGCAAAGCTATAACGATGCGGATTTAAGTTGATAGCTAATACCGGCGGGTCGCGTCCGGCTCACGTCCACCTTAAATCCGCATCGTTATAGCTTTGCGACCGGATTTTGTCGTAAAGCGATCGCTATCTTTGTACAGACTGCAGGCCCTGGTACCACCAGAGAATAATGTGACTGAGCCAAGGACAACGGTAAAGCTGCTGGCCTGGTTTTGGCCGTCCCACCAGCAGTGAGCAGCGGTAACGACGCAATTAGCTCAGAGAGCTTAGAGCTTCAATTAGCTTAGAGTAGGGAGCCTCCGCAGACACCTTGACCGCCACCGAACTAAGCGAGAAGACCGGCCTAGAAATATATCAAAATTTAGTATTATTTCAAGTTGGAGTCTACAACAAGACTTCAATGTGCATATTGAAACTGATGGATTACCTGGTGAGGGAACTGCCCGAGATTTGCGTTAGAACCACCGACAATTCTGGATTGGATATATTCCTGCTCTTCAGCTTGACGGATTCTTTCGGCAGCTGCGACACCGATCTTAGACAGGTAGCCGTAAGCGGTGATGTCTTCTAGATCGATGACATCCTCAAGGTTGATGTATTTAGCGGAGGCCACCGCCGCCAGTGCCAATAGTGCTAGTGCCAAAAACTTCATTTTGCCGCGCGGAATTGATCATGAAACTTTCAGCTAAGCGTATTTATACTGCATTTTAAGATAGCTTGAGATAATGCACAATTAGAGTGATAATTTTTGGACTTTATCAATTGCAATTGATAAAACAAAAATTCCGCTCAATCAGACGTTGTCATTTAAAACAGTCCTAGTGTGTACAATTTTAGGAGAGTTTAAAATAAAAAAAGGCATAAGGCAGGAGGATTCAATGTTTTCTCAATGAATGTTTACTGACTAAAAGAAATGTGATTCTAATTAGTCCGTCTGTTAGATTAACGAAAAATATTGGATACGTATTTTTTATCAAATTAATAAAAATTACCGAAGATAAAACGCGTCAAAGATTTGAGTGGGGGTTTGTGCCACTGACCGGTAAAAAATGCCATACTAATGTCTTAGAATATATCGTCACACGAGTTTTCAAAGCACTGTATCGTCTTCATTGTTTGTTTACGTGTAAATTTCGATTTATTTTGTTAAAAACCCTATTGTTTTCTGTGTGACTTTTCTTTGATATTATTCATCGTGTCGCTAAACGAACGAATGAACGAACGGATCACACAGATTTGAACGAACGGATCCGCTCAAGTCTGTGTGGGCTTCAAAAGACTATAAAGACCGTCTCAGACATTAATCTGCAAAGTCTTCATGTTGTGTGTTGGTACATCAAGATTATGTCTAGACCCTAAATGAGACCTACCTCTACCTCTGAGTTTGATTAAGAGATGTTTCTTCTCCGAGTAGCCAGGTACGAAACACTGGCCTTATCTACTTTTAAAAAAAGTGACATGTAAAAGTGTTTGTTAAAAACCTATTTGCAAAATAAACATCATTTATCATTAAAAATCTACCTTAGATTTGTTGACGATACATTCCTTTTTTTAATTACCTTTCATATATTATATTCCTTCCAGAAAGGCAAGGTATATCCTTGTCTCTTCGTAGTAAATCTTTGGAATCAACAAGAAAGTTTAGTACCGCGCGTTTACACTGACACATGAAACAGTCTAGGACTAGTTGCATAAATGAAAAGTAGTCGGTAGAACTAGTTGGAAAATGTAAACGACGAGAACAAAATAGGTGATAAAAAAACACTTGCCAAGCAGCATTTCATTGACAAATCTCATCCATTTGAAAGTTATGTGGTACACGTCTAGCTCCCATTCCTATCTGTTTAGAGTTATTATTATCACAGTCATCACAAACATTTTTTTTCTCATGTTATTTTGAAGATCAAAATAAGAGAGAGAGATGATGATGATAAATGATGATGGGGATTGCGAAGCAGTGTGAACTTCCAATCTATACAAAGAACGCAGCAATAGAATACTGTTCGCGTACATAACATTGTAATGCTGTTTTTAACTTGTTGATTACAATGTATATATACATTGTAATCGTAGATTTAAAAACAGCATTACAATGTTATGTACGTGAATTTTGTATAAATTTGAAGAAGGCGGAGGATCTGTGGGGTAATTCTGTAGACGTTGCCAAGCCTGTTATTGAGATTGTGGCACCTACTATAGCTTCTATTTTTAATAATTGTGGGGACTTTCCTGACCCTATGAAAAATAGTTAAGTTATTCCTTTATTCAAAGTGGGTAGTACATCAGACCCCACAAATTATGGGTCGTGGGGCTTTCGGGACCCCGGACCGTGATCCAGGATCCTATTATAATTATTACAATATAAACAACAGTCTTAACATTCACAAAATCAAAAAACCGATTCCGATATTCAGAAAATCAAAACCAACATCTGAACCAACATTTAGCCTTTTTGTTTTTTTTTTATTTGGCGGGTGGAACATCATTAAATAACTGCTCCCGCTCTTGGGCAGAGCGAAAGGGAGTGTCAGACTTCTACTGACTAAAAACCACCCATGTTCCTTCTTAGCCCTCTATGTCGAGGCCACGATAACTAGTGTACAACCCGCGGCCCATCCAACCAACATTTAGCCTTACGTGTATTCCAGAAATGTTTTAGAAATTTATGGAACAAACGGTTAAGGGATTCAATGGCGTCGCTGTTTTTATCGAAGACTAGCGGACGTCACGCAGTTTCACCCGCGTAGTTCCCGTTCCCGTGGGAATACAGGGATAAAAAGTAGCCTATGTCACCCGGGGTGACATAGTGTGACTTCCCAACGGTGAAAGAATTTTTCAAATCGGTCCAGTAGTTTCTGAGCCTATTCGTTGCAAACAAACAAATCTTTCCTCTTTATAATATTAGTGTAGATATAGCACAATTATAGCATGTACTGGGACGTCTCATAGTGAACATATTGATAATTTAAAATCACTATTGGGTCGCTTGCGTGAAGTTAGTTCGAGGATCAAATTAGTTAAACTTATGATACTTAGTTAATTTATTCGCAAGCTAAATTATTTCTTGTAACCTGTTTTATTATTATACGACTGCCCCAAAAAAAGAGTGTTATGTTTTAAGCGTTCATGTTTGTATGTATGTTTGAGTTTTTTGTTTTGTATAAGGGCTAAAATCTATAGTCTAATAATCTAATTACTACCAGCTTTGAAATTGTGATCTTTAATTAACCTACTTTCTCCGTTTTATTTTTTCCATGGAAGTGAACCGATTTCAAGATACAGGTTCTATAAATAGTTTGGAGGTCAGGGGTCCATATAGTTTTCTGCAGCCTTTTTTGTATAGAATCCCCGATAATGATATTTGTTTAAGGCTATATTTTCATTGAGACCAATAAACGATAATTATAGATATTACTTTTGTTGAATTTGTTATTGATAAACATGGCTTGCATCCCGATGAGAACAAAATTAAAGCAATCGATGACGCACTAAGGCCAAAGGACGTGACGCAGCTAAGTCTTTTCTGGGTATGGTGAACTGTAATGCTAGGTTTATTTCCAATTTAAATTACTATATCCCTTTCTTTTTGGAACGAAGTTCCTTATCGCGCGTTGTGAAAGGGGGCTAGACGGAAAAAAATCTTACGAAAAGTTGTCACGACACTTTTTGCTATAGTAAGCTATTGTAAGCTGTGCGGCGTCGCATGTTTCTCTGTCTGTCTCTCTCTCTCTTATAGAAAGCAAGCCAGATATTTTATATTTTAAATTTATATAAAAAATAATAATTAAAATAATATAATTAATATATATATAATTATATATGTACTTTTTTTTTTTTTTTAATTATTATTATTAATTCTTTTGGTCATTCTTGTGCTGTTTGCGATAGACTTTAACGTCGTTCCATCCGGGTGTCCCTTGACACCTCTCAAGTTTTTTTGGGGGGTGGGAAATCATCAAGTAACCCCTCTCGCTCTTGGGCAGAGCGAAAGGGAGTGTCAGACTTTTACTGACTAAAAACCACCCATGTTCCTTCTTACCCCTGTATGTCAAGGCCGCGGTATCTCTTACAACATCCCGCAGCCCCGACCGCCTTTTTAATCCTAAGGTTACAACTAACAGTTCCAATTGATAAATCTAAAAATTATCAGACTAATTAGGCTTAAACTTATAATTTTATCAAAAAAATATACTATAAATACACAGCATGACCAGTTTCATTTAGTTCGTTGCAAACATTCGGCAAAATGAAGTTCTTGGCACTGGCACTATTGGCGCTGACGGCGGTGGCCTCCGCTAAATACATCAACCTTGAGGATGTCATCGACTTAGAAGACATCACCGCTTACGGTTACCTGTCTAAGATCGGTGTCGCGGCTGCCGAAAGAATCCGTCAAGCTGAAGAGCAGGAATATATCCAATCCAGAATTGTCGGTGGTTCTAACGCAAATCTCGGGCAGTTCCCTCACCAGGTAATCCATCAGTTTCAATATGCACATTGAAGTCTTGTTGTAGACTCCAACTTAAAATAATACTAAATTTTGATAAATATGTTTCTAGGCCGGTCTTCTCGCTCAGTTCGGTGGCGGTCAAGGTGTCTGCGGAGGCTCCCTACTCAGAGCTAATCGCGTCGTTACCGCTGCTCACTGCTGGTGGGACGGCCAAAACCAGGCCAGCAGCTTTACCGTTGTCCTTGGCTCAGTCACATTATTCTCTGGTGGTACCAGGGTGACTAGCAACAACGTTGTTATGCACGGAAGCTGGAACCCAAGTTTGATCCGCAACGATGTCGCTATGATCAGACTGAACTCTAACGTTGGCCTTAACAGTGAGTAAACAATAAACCTTTTTTTGCTAATAAATAACCCTACAGGATAATTCAATATTTCATGCATAAAGGGTGTAAATTAACCCTTCTCACATACGTCAACCAAGCATTCTGTACATCAAACTAAGTACCCCTACGTAAAAAAATTTGCTGGAAAACGACTTTTTTTTTGGGGTCAAAAATCACATTTTACGGTAAAACTCAATATAGCACTATTGAAACATTGTGCTAGTGGATGCTTTGAATAGTAAACGGGTCATGGAGGTAATTTAAGTAAAGTTATAACCTGAAAAACTAGTTTTTACAAAAACAGCTGTGCAAAATTGGGAACTTTGACCTTCAATATCTCCGTAACTCGTGGGTTCCCAGGTATGGTCTAGAACCAAAAAAATTTCGCAGTGGTGGGGAAAAGACGAACCCATAACGCAGACGAAAGTGCCCTTCGTTTGCGTTAAGGGTACTTTTACACCCTTTCTATTTATAAGCTACAACAAAACGACACTATAAAAACAATCATTGTAATTTCTAATTATAGAAAATGTGTGCCAACAGACAACGTAGCCGTCATCGCTCTGCCCAGCGGTAATCAGCTCAACGAGAACTTCGCTGGTGAGACCGCCACCGCATCTGGCTTCGGTCGCACCGCAGATAGTAAGAAGTTTTTAATATCCAGACAAAGACAAACAGTTTTTGTATATTGTGTGAATTTGCTTCAACACATTTAATTCTATAGGTGCAGCTGGTGGTATTACCACTGCTCAGCGTCTGAGCCACGTTAACCTGCCTGTGATCACGAACGCTGTATGCAGTGCCTCCTTCCCACTTATCGTCCAGAGCTCCAACATTTGCACAAGCGGTGCTGGTGGCAGGAGCACATGCAACGGTGACTCTGGTGGTCCCCTCACTGTCAACAGGAGCGGCAGACCTATCTTGGTACGTGATTTACATAACATCTCATGGAAGTATCATAAAATCACCCTTACTAAAGCTTAGTAAGGGTGATGTTATGATACTTCCGTTTCGTTAACTATTTCTTTCATAACTAGTATTAATGTTAACTATTCCAACAGGTCGGTATAACTTCCTTCGGATCCGCCCGTGGTTGCCAGATTGGATCCCCTGCTGCATTCGCCAGGGTGACCTCCTTCATCGCCTGGATCAACGGGCAACTGTAAAATGTGACCGAATTAAACTTTCATGAAATGTATTTGAATTGAAATAAAATGTTTTTTATTTGAACAAAAATATTATGTTTCTATTCAGCAGTTTGTATTAAAAATGTGTGCCTTTTCAGCCTTTATTTCATACGCGAAGAAAGAACAGAGCATTGCAAAGCAGCAGTACCTTAACATAATAAATCCCGGTTTATCACTGTTCCGATTGGTCACCAGATACTTTTTCCATACAAAATGTCAAGATACGTAGAGCTTTAATAATATCTCAGGCAAGGCTTCTTATTAATTGGATTGTCCTGTTAGAGACTTAACCTTGAGTACCAGATGCTTCAAATGCCAACAATTTGGTCATGCCGCAAAATCAAGCAGAGAGGTAAACTCTACGTGTGGTCACTGCAGAGAATTCGGACACTCGATGCCTGATTGTGTAAAGACAGCGTATACACCCAAATGTGCAATGTAAACAACAATCATAAAACGGGAGATATAGAGTGCCCCGCTAGGAAAATAGCGGAATATAGATATATAAACTCCATCGACTACGAGGGCGCGTAGAACGTCATACTTGGGGTAAAACTTCTGTGTGCATATAATTGCTAACACAACATGGCAATAACAGCGCACTGCGCTGGATACTGCATACTTTGATACTTACCATCCTTGTTTTATTGTCTAAGCACATTTAGTCACTAGGTGCAAATGTCCAACAAAAACAAGAGTGCCTCGAATCTGTGTTCGCAACCTAGTTTATAATTCTGCAGACGCAAATATTTTCGTGTATAAATAATTATATGTTTAGTTCTAAGTTATATACACTGTTGAAGTAAATGAAATAATTGTTGTAAATAATTATTATAACGACAATAGTTTTTGTCAATTCCTCAGGTAAAAAAAGCATAACACAGATACAAATTATAAAACATGGACAGTATTCGCGGCATATGCATCCATGATGTTTATTTAAGATTCGATACTGAGGTCGTCACACCCCGGAGTGTTTGTCTACTCATATCGCTGATAACTTGGCGCACTTCTTTAGCCGTAAAACGAAGCGATCTCCGAACCTCAGTCCCTTCAACAACAGGGCTATTGCGTATCTTTTTAAATGTCAGTGGCTATCATAGTGTCCATCGATTAACTGTCAAATGGTTAGTTTAGTATACCTAACCATAACCATTTGAAAGTTCATCATACATTTTGTGTTACTTTCTACACTGTTAGTGGAAAAGTGTTATAACTTTTTGTGGGATATGCTAAATATTGCGTCAATCAGCGACAGACAATATCATTTTATGCGTCGATTTTGTTCCTATTTTTTCCTTGCACTGATGTTTTATAATATTTTGTCACCATGAAAAAAGTATTTCGACGAGAATGATATATATATATATATATATTTTGGGACAAGCCCGTCTTACTATTCCATACCACTGTAACATGTAAATCAACAGAACAACAACGGAATCAACAGTGGCGACCACAAGAAAAACGCCGAGTTTTTTTTTGTTTGTTAAATTTTTAGTTTATGGAGAAACCAAGTTGTATTGAATTAATTCAGCTGATTGATTTTATTTTTTTTAAACGTTTCCTCACACTAAGAATTTCACCTTATCCACGGGTCTCTCACAAACACTTAAACTCACATACACAAATACCCAGACCCGGAACAATTATCTGTGGGCCATACAAATATTTGTTCCGCGCGGGGTTCCAATCGCTCAGCCGCTGCGCCAATCGTGTCGACAATAGGGTATTTCACCAAAAAAATCTAATAAGTCCGTCAGAAAGATTCTCTAAAGATAATGGACCCGTATTTTTTTATTTTTTCACGTAAATAAAAGATAAAGACGATACAGTGCTTCGAAAAGTCGTGTCAAGTCGTGTGACGTCACAAGTTTAGTACGTTTTTACCCACAAAGTGACGTCAAAAACCCCCACTCATGATCTTTGACACGTTTTATTTACGTCATTTTTTATTAATTTGCTAGAACGAAAAAACACGTATCCAATATTTTTCGATAATCTAACAGACGGACTAATTAGATTTTTTTGGTGAAATACCGTTGCTTGGAGATGACATTTTTAAGAAGAATGATCACGAAAATAATGAGCCTGCTGCATCTACATCGAGTATTTTACCAAAACCTAAGTATAATTAAGAAACTTTTTCATCAATTCTTTGAAGTTTTTCTCTTATTTATGTACTATCCAATCCAATCTTATGCAGTACCTATGCTATAGTATTTTATTACTTTTATCCTTTTAAAACTCGCTCGAGCTCGCTATGGCTAGTTTTTAAACTTTCTAGATACATATGTACGCCTATGATGTCACTACTTTGGCATGAAACTTTTAATGTCGCATTTAGCTTTAACTTTTAACTGAAACTTGACTAACGATAACTTTTACGGATACTTTCATACACCTTCTATGACTTCCTTTACAACTGTTTATACACACACCTCCTTTTTTTTTTTTTTTTTTTTTGGTGGGTGTAAAATCATCGAATAACCCCTCCCGCTCTTGGGCAGAGCGAAAGGGAGTGTCAGACTTCTACTGACTAAAAACCACCCATGTTCCTTCTTCGCCCTCTATGTCGAGGCCGCGATAACCAGAGGACTACCCGCGGCCATACACACACCTCCTCAGTTTAAACTCACCAGCCAAGTTTTAAACAGGATAATGGTAAGAAAAGAATGCTCTGTTCTTTCTTCGCGTATGAAATAAAGGCTGAAAAGGGGCAAATTTTGAATACAAACAATAGAAGCAGAATATATTTTTGTTGAAATAAAATGTGTTTTATTTCAATTCAAATACATTTCATGAAGGTGTTGTGCGGTTACATTTTACAGTTGACCGTTGATCCAAGTGTTGAAGGAGGTGACCCTAGCGAAGGCAGCAGGGGATCCAACCTGGCAACCGCGGGCAGATCCGAAGGAAGTTATACCGATCTGTTGGAAAAATTAACATTAGTACTGGTTATGAAAAAAATGGTATAAGAAACGTGAGTCTTAGTAAGAATGATTTTATGATACTTCGATGAGATTTTATTTAAATCACGTACCAAGATAGGCCTGCCGCTCCTGTTGACAGTGAGGGGACCACCGGAGTCACCGTTGCATGTGCTCCTGCCACCAGCGCCGCTTATGCAAATGTTGGAGTCCTGAACGATGAGTGGGAACGAACTTCTGCAGACAGCGTTCGTGATCACAGGCACTGTAACGTGGCTCAGAAACTGAGCAGTGGTGATGCCTGCACCTATAGAATTAAACATGTTCAAGTAAATTCACACAATATACAAAAACTTTAGATTTTTCTGGATATTAAATCATCTTACCATCTGATGTACGACCGAAGCCAGATGCGACAGCGTTTTCACCGGCGAAGTTCTCGTTGAGCTGTGTACCGGTGGGCAGAGCAATGAGGGCTATGTTGTCTGTTGACACACGGATGAAAGATTTTTATTAGAAATGACAACGGTTATTTCTGTAGTGTCGTAAATTGCTGTAGCTTCTATGTATCAGCACGAAATATTGTTTTGTTTAATTATCTTGTGGGGTCAATTATAAGCAAAAATAAGGTTTATTGTTTACTCACTGTTAAGGCCAACGTTACTGGTCAATCTGATCATGGCGATGTCGTTGCGGATCAAACTAGGGTTCCAGCTTCCGTGCATAACAACGTTGTTGCTATTCACCCTGGTACCACCAGAGAATAAACGGATTGAGCCAAGGACAACAGTAATGCTGCTGGCCTGGTTTTGACCATCAAACCAGCAGTGAGCAGCGGTAACGACGCGGTTAGCTCTGAGTAGGGAGCCTCCACAGACACCCTGACCGCCTCCGAACTGAAGGAGAAGACCGGCCTGCGAAGAAATATCGAAATTAAAGTTTGAGTCTACAACAAGACTTCAATGTGCATATTGAAACCGATGGATTACCTGGTGAGGGAACTGGCCGAGACTTGAGGCAGAACCACCAACAATTCTGGAATGAATGTCCTCCTGCTCCTCGGCTTGACGGATTCTCTCGGCAGCCGCGACACCGATCTTCGACAGGTAGCCGTAAGCGGTGATGTCTTCTAGATCGATGGCATCCTCGAGGTTGATGTATTTAGCGGAGGCCACCGCCGTCAGCGCCAATAGTGCCAGTGCCAAGAACTTCATTTTGCCTATACGTATGCAATGGACTAAATCAAAATGGTCATGCTGTGTATTTATAGTATATTTTTTTATTAAATTATTAGATTAAGGCTAATTAGTTTGATAATGTTTGGTTTTATCAATTGGAACTGTTAGTTGTAACTTCGGGATTAAAAAGGCTGATATTATAATGTATAAACAGCAGTCATAGGACCTATAATCTGTTTTCTTTTTACGATATTGATCTTAAGAATAAAGTTCAGTTTGATGCTCTAAATCATACCCCTAAGTACTGGGTTGTTCTTCAAAAAGTATTCTCCGCGTAAGTTTCGTAGCCATTTTTTTGTAGAATTATTTTCATATAATTGGAAACACACTTAAGACACTGTAAATGAAGAACTCGTCAATGTTCAATAGCACTGACTTCCTTGTTGGTATCGCGGGTTGTCCACAGGTTATCGCGGCCTCGACATAGAGGGCGAAGAAGGAACATGGGTGGTTTTTAGTCAGTAGAAGTCTGACACTCCCTTTCGCTCTGCCCAAGAGCGAAAGGTGTTATTCGGTGATTTTACACAAGCCAAAAAAAAAAGACACTGTAAATGAAGAACTCGTCAATGTTCAATAACACTGACTGCCTTGTTGGTATGCACGTTTTTATCATGGTTGAATCTTTTGTGGATGTTTTGAAAACGGTTCCCTATCCATTTGCATAAAATTTTAAGACCTAATATAACTTAGCATAATTTTGTTTGGCATAATTCTATTTCCGCATAATATACTATTACGCATAACAGCTTACGCATAATTTGTTTGGGCATAATTTCTCCAACCATAATAATGATGAAGCATAATATTCTAAAGCATAAATTAATTAAGCATAAAGTTCTAAAGCATAACTTTTTTAAGCATAATATCCTAAAGCATAAATTTATTTACGCATAATCATATTAAAACATATTTTTATAGGTATAACAATGAAATAATTATTAAACCTAGAATATTGGTTGCATAATAGAAAATCAAAACTTTCTCGAGCAAATTTCAAAAGAACAATAAACGAATTATCAAAATTTAAATGACCAATTTATTTAGAAAAAAATAGAATCCCAATGTATGTGACATCAAACATCAAACGACTGATCAAAAGTTGCTAGATGTAATTTTAAAATATCAAATTATTAATGCCAATAGTTGTGTTCAAATGCCAAAAAGCGTTACCGTTAGGAAGTCGACGGAGCCCCGCTATGCGGGGCTCCTATTTCTGTCTACAGTGTTTAAAGGAGCCTAACCAACCGAACCTCGGGGTGCCCCTGACGTCGGCCGTATAGGGTTAGGGTTTTCGTCTGGTATTTGGTATTTCAAATGTTAGTTCGGATAGGAAAGTTCAGATAAGGAAAGCAAAGTTTAAAATAACGATGGTCATTTGACCATCGTTATTTTAAACTCAGGAAAGTTTTGATTTTCTAATATGCAACCATGTTATGTATAATAAATTATTTGCATGAAAATTGTTTTTGTTATTTATATTAATTGTATGCCTAAATATTATTATGCTAATAGTCATCAGGCCTACTAACGTTATGCGAATCAAATCTATGCCAAAAAATTGTGTGCCAAAATCATTATGCCGTAGTATATTAGGACAAAGAACATTATGCGAAAAGAAGGGATCCTTTGAAAACCATGTGCAACCTTTTTGCCACAACCATCACCGGATAAAAAAAAACATATATTAATCTACACAACTAGGAGGATATCTCCCGCACTTCGAAAATATAAAAAAATAATTTAGACTTCATAAATAAATATGCAGAGTAAGCCTCTGTTTTGTAACTTACTACCATTTTTCTCCTAAACTATCAATCATAGGATCGTTTTATTACCAACAATATCTATACTAATATTATAAAGCTGAAGAATTTGTTTGTTTGTTTGTTTGAACGCTAAGATCTCAGGATCTACTGGTAAAAGTCTTTTTGTGTTGGTTAGTCCATTTATCGAGGGAAGCTTTAGGCTATATATCATCACGCTACGACCAAAACGACACGGTTGGCGCAGTGGCTCAGGCAATGGACTGCTGTCGCGGGTTCGATCCCCGCACGGAGCAAATATTTGTATGACCTACAGATAGTTGTTCCGGGTCTGGGTATTTGTGTATGTGAGTTTAAATGTTTGTAAATGCACCCGCGATACAGGAGTAATGCCTAGTGTGGGGCAACGTTTAAAAAAAAAAAAAAATAAGAAAAGGAGTGTAGCATAAATGAAATATGTTGCATAAACGGGAAACGATATTCCTTATTGAGAGTTTCCGTTGCGTGCGCTGCGAAAATGGTTTAAGTTATGCAAATATGACGTATCAAAGAAATGTTCCTCTTTAAAAGTTCTACAAAAAAGACCGCGACAGCATAACAACTCACTGTAACCATTTTTACCATTATAATGTTAGGTTCAAAAAAAATATTTTTTGCGAAGCTTATTTAACCTATACGGTATTAATCTAGATCTAAATAAATTGGTTTGTTAGAACGGAAATTTAATATAGAATATTTGTGTTTTTTAATTTAAATAGTTTAAACAAATATCTTAGAAGTCGTTTACGATTTGTTTACCGCCCGATTTTGGTCGGTTGTTTACAAAAGTTTTACTTATTTTGCGTTGTTGTTATGTTTTAAAAACCTATTTCTTGGTGTTTCTCGCACAACTTAGTAATTTAGTGTAATTTTTAAGGCTACATAAGCTTCACTACATTTGAAATAAAAATTAAAGTAGGTAAATGAGAAGCTCGTTTTTTATTAAATTTATGGAAGCCACTCTGAATTCATGACAGAAAAAACAAAGATGTACCAGTGATGATAAAAACAGTATTTTTATACTGTTTTGTTGTAAAAAGTATAATGTAGTGAAAAACAGTATAATACTGTTTTTAACAGTATCTCTGGGTGTAACGTCCATTGTAGAGAGTAATTTATGTAAGTTTAACAGAAGAATATCTAATACCAACGGATATATTATGTTTTACGACAAAACCTTAGAATACCAATATCAAAATAATGCTCTGTGTCATAAAAATTAATTCCCAGTAATGCAAACACAAAACTTAAACTTAGCTTAGAATGCGTGTCAAGCTCTCATATTATTATTATACTCTTTGCCACTCTTTGGGTCAGGCGCTCTCAATCGCGTTTTGTTCACTTCAGTAGCCAGAACAGAAAAACAAATAATGTTTTTTTAATGAAATAATGAGATTTCTTCAACACCAAAATAATAAAATAAACATAAAAGTTAAGTTTGCTGTATAAAAGTATAAATATGTTGTTTATTGTGTAATCTGCACATGGATTTACTCTAGTTCTAAACATTCTTTATTTGTAATAACGAAACGCAAGGAGGGTCGAACATTTGACCGAGGGCTTTGGTAAGTGGGTAACCAACACCCGTTCGTCGCAGGTAGAAGTGGCAAAAACTTTTAGGAACGCCTTTTAACGTCCGTTACTCGTTACTCAAAAACGAATGGTATCTTTTGCACAATAACGAGTCGTTTGGTGTGGACAAATGTGCAGTCATGCATGTAAAGAGAGGGGAGATAGGAGATTATGGAATCCGAGGGAATCCAACTTTCGGATTCCATACACCTCAGATCCCTTTCCTCAACCGAAAGCAATAAATATTTGGGTATGTCGGAAGCTTTAGGCATTAACGTGGCTGACATAAAGCAATCGCAGAAGGAGCGCTTCTTCGGACGCCTGAAAAAGGTTTTAAGTAGCCTTCTTTCAGGTGGGAACAGGCCGGGGGCCGGTGGGTGGCTTTCAGGCCTTCAACGGTTGGGTCATGCCGGTTTTAATGTACTCTTTCGGCATACTTAAATGGACTCAGACCGAACTTGACGCCTTGGATAGGAGGGAGAGTTCTTACATTGCTGACCGCAAATCGGATGCATCACCCACGATCATCGGTAATGAGACTGTACATCCCGCGGAAGTGCGGGGGTCGAGGCTTTTAAAACGCGAAGACCTTCCACAATCGCGAGGTGTGCAGTCACAGAGAATATTTTTTAAAATCTGATGTAGGTATGCACCGAGATGTGGTCGCAGTGGACAAGGGACTCACCCCGCTGTCCATGGCTAACGAGAACTGGCGCAAACCTGTGGTGCTTACTGCGGATGACCGCAAGGAAGTATGGCAAAGCAAGGAGCTTCACGGGCGCTTCTACTGGGTTCTTCATGGGCCCGATGTAGATTTTCTAGCGTCCGTGTGCTGGCTACGTTTCGGCGACCTCTTTGGGGAAACTGAAGGTTTTGTCTGTGCGATTATGGAAAAAGTTATGTTGACGAATAACTACCGGAAATATATTATGAAGGATGGGACGGTTGACGTGTGTCGGGCATGCCATCGTCCGGGTGAGTCCATCAGACATTTTACTTCTGGTTGTTCTCGTCTGGCTAACCTCGAGTACTTGCACAGGCACAATCAAGTAGCCAGGATTATTCATCAGCAACTTACTTTGAAATATAAACTTGTGGAGTCGGAAGTACTGTACTACAAGTGTGCCCGACCCAGTTTTCGAAAAAGACCATGTAACGTTATACTGGGATCAGTCTATCATTACTGACAGGACTATTGTTGCCAATAAGCCTGATATAGTGGTGATAGACCGATCAGCGCGCCACGCAATGATAATGTGCCTGTGCTGTGTACTACCCTATGTTACCATTCCGCATGACGAGAACCTCGTGAAAGCTGAAAAAGAAAAACAAATAAAATATCTGGATTTAGCACACAAGGTTGTCGATATGTGGCATGTGAGCTCGGCTATCATTGTGCCGATAGTCGTAACGGCCAATGGCCTTATAGCCAAGAGTCTGGACGACCACCTGTCAAAACTCTCGCTTGGCGGTTGGATCAAGAACCTGATTCAGAAGGCAATACTTCTCGATACGGCTTCGCATTGTGAGGAGGAGGACCCTGCTCCCGTCACCAGTGGACGACTATTTTTTATATTTTTTAAATGTTTTTTTTACAAGTGTTATATAATAATAATAATAATAATAATAATAGTCGTGTCTGCCAATGGTCTAATAGCCAAGAGCCTCGACGAACATCTAAGGAGGCTCTCGCTTGGTAGCTGGATCAAGGGCTTGATTCAGAAGGCAGTACTTCTGGACACGGCGCGTATTGTCAGGAGGTTCCTCTCTCAAGAGCCCTGACTACCGGTAGCTCGGACCCTGTTCCCAATGCCGGTGGGCTACTATTTTTTATATTTTTAAATGTTTTTTATATGCTTTTTTGTAATAAATATTTAAAAATGTATTAAATATGTTAGAAAGTGAATAAAGGAAATAATAATAATATTCCACAACTATCACACAACGCCATCTAGTCCCAAGCTAAGCAGAGCTTGTGTTATGGGTACTAGACAACTGATAAACATACTTATATATTTCTAAATACATACATATTATACATAAATGAAATATTAAAAAAAAAAAATTGTAGGTATAATATTGAATAAAGGAAATAATTATATATGATATATTATACACTTCTCATCAAAAAAATCTAAACACCTCGCAGTTTATGATTTGATAAGGATTATCAGAAAAATGTGTATATTTAGGAATAAATGTAAAATGTCATTTAATAGTGTGTAGTATGAGGTTTTTAAATCCTAATGTTAATGTTCTAAATTCAAATGAAGTCTTTATAGGTTTCGTATTTTGTATAATGAGTAATTTTTACCCTGTATGGAATATGAAGGAAATGGGTAAAACAACACGCGTAAATGAAAAAAAAATGTAAGAAACGTTTATTTAATAACTTGTATTCCCTCCGCGAGCTCTTATTACTGCTTCCATACGGTTCTTCATCGATCGGATGAGAGTCACGATCACATGTTGTGGTATATTATCCCATTCCTCTTGGATTGCATTTTGCAGCTGGCTAAGTGTTTCTGGGGCTGGATCTCTTGCTCGAATTCGTCTCTTTAATTCATCCCATAGATGTTCAATGGGATTCATGTCCGGGCTTCTTGCTGGCCATACCATAATGGAGATACCGACTTCGGTAAGATAATCTCGTACGACGCCCGCGGTGTGAGCTCTAGCATTGTCGTGCATGAATATGAAGTCGTTGCCAATAAAATGTGCATAGGGCATCACATGAGGTTCAAGACACTGTTCGATGTACCGATGAGAGTTTAGTGCAGGCAGCCGTGGCCCAGACACAAAGGCAAGTTCTGTCTTACCGTCGGCGCTGATTCCTCCCCAAACCGTCCACGAACCGCCACCATAGCTGACCTTTTCTTCAATGCAGCATTGTGCAAAGCGTTCTCCATCTCTTCTGTAGACCTTGTTCCTTCCATCGTTACCATACAGCATAATTTTACACTCATCAGAAAACAGTACTTTGCTCCACTGAAGGTATGACCAAGTTAGGTGCTCGCGTGCAAAGTTAAGGCGCGCTCTTCGATGGTCTGTAGTTAATTTCGGCCCATTCGCTGGCTTATGCGGTGCCAATCCGCGTTCCTTCAACCTTCTTCTTATTGTAGAGTCACTTACAGCTACTCTTCGTACAACGCGAAGCTGCTGCTGCAGTTGAAAACCGTTAAGGCGTCGATTTCGTAAAGAAGTTGTTACAATAAATCGATCATCTCGCTCAGAAGTGACCCGATTCCTGCCAGATCCTGAACGGCGCGTGAACGAACCAGTCTCCCGATAGCGTTTGTAGACTCTATGAACAGATGATAAGCTTAGATGCAATCTTGCAGCCACAACACGCTGACTAAGTCCAGAATCCAGCAATGCCACCACTTGGGCGGCTTCTGCGGGCGAAGTATCCATATGTTTTAGAAAAAAAAGTTTTTTCAGACGTCCCAAAGTCACAGTAAATGAAATAAGAAACAAAAAGTTTAAAGACAAGCGCTAATTTTTAGTTTTTAAACGAGAAACGTACTCCAACCCTAAATACACATTTGTCTCAAAACAGTGATTAATTTCATTTATAGGATAAACAAATGAAATTCTAATTTCGAATTTTGATTTTTTTCTTCTTACTGTAATGACCAAACTGCCAGCTACACAATAATGTTTTTTTTTCATGGAATTAATTCTCTTTTGTAAAAAATTAGGACAAAAACAATAAAAACGAAAGTGTTTCGATTTTTTTGATGAGAAGTGTATATAATAATGATAATTAAAATAATAATAATTAAAATAATATTTTTTTATATTTTTAAATGTTTTTCTATATATTTTGTATGGGAATATTTAAAAATATATTTTATATGTAAAAAGTTAATAAAGGAAAAAAATAATAATATAAATAATTATAATTACATAAGTTGATAAAAAATGCTATGCAATAGCTTTACCGCAGCAGTCTCCGAGTGCCACAAGTCTTTTTTTTTAAGCTACTTAAGTATTCACATCTGGCAGTCATCACCTCATGTTGATGAGCTGATGATGAAAGGTATAACTCCTTAACGATTAGGAGTTGGTTGATAATTCTTTAATAAAATATTATGGGGACGTATAAATAGTTGTATTCTTTCAGGTTATCTATAAAAGGTGAGCTGACTATGGAAAGTACTACTCCTCAACGGTTAGGAGTTAAATGCAATAATAAGAGAATCTTGAAGGTTATGGGTCTTGGTTGAATGTTAAATGCATCGTAACTATTAGTATAGGACATTTACAACTAAAAATGGAAAAATAAAAATACTTAAAAAAAACAGCTTCTAAAGTCGGTGGCTTTTGTTCAATTTCCTTTTTTGTTGCCACCGACTTCAGAAGCTGGTTAAACTTCTTTTTTTTACTTTTTTGTGTTTTTGAAGTCGTTTTTATTTCTTGCATAAAAGTTTTTTCTGTGAATAATTTGTAATAACGAAGACATTTTTTAAGGTGTTTTTTTATGTAAGGGCTTTCCTAGGTACGTATCATACACATATTCGGGTAGAAACGCGGTACGGATCGCGGCCGCTTGTGAGCCCTGCCAGTGCGCCACGTGCGCTGCGGTCACGGATAGCATGCGCCCACTCCAACGAGCGCACGAAATGTTATCGACTATCGTCCAATCGCGGCTAGCTCCCACCAAAACTTGTAAAAGGTTACACCACGCGCGACGCAATGACAAAGTTAAAGATCTATAGTTCTATAAAATAGACAACCCTATGACTTCAATGAAGCGTAGGTAGTTATAGCATCAAGTAGGCTTAAGATAAGATAAAGATAAGATAAGATAATATTTATTTGCATAAACATGTGGTCATACATGCAAGAAAATGCATGCAAGATGATAATAATAGTATTGGGTCCAGACATGTTTGCCACATGATGTGACGTGCAAATATGTAGAAAAAAAAAAACATAATTAATGGAAACAGTCCCTCATGTCCATAATAACTATAAATTGAACAAATAAAGAATAAAAATAACACTGTCATAAATTAAAAATAACAAAAATCGAATACACATTAGCAGCATTAATACATTCTTAAGACTGTTATTTATACAAATCATGTGAACAATAAAATATAACATAAATAAAAAAGCATTCAAAATTAATCAATCAATTCCATTGTAAATTAAGAAACACAAATGTAAAAATAATAATCAAATCATAGATTAGTTTCGGTACTGTCCATATTTATACTGTGCCGCGGTCTTAAAAGTATTAAACAAGAACAATCGTCTAGTAAGTAGATAATTTGATAAATTATAGAGGACAGCCGTAGTCGCATGCCACTGATACCGGATGCTCCTTCACGGCGTTCTCATTAACACAGAAGTCAGCTTCTAGTTGCCATTAGCAAGGTTCCTTGGGGGTTGAATTTTGAAAAATCCTTTCTTTGTGAGTTTTTTTTGAAATTTTAAGTTTCTAGCCCTAAGGGTTTGGCCAGCTGTGCGATGATCCTCAGTCTGTCAGCTTTGCCTTTTTAAAATAATAATATAGTGTAGGAACTCAACCTCAACTCAGAAATGAAACGATTGTATGAATAGTACTGAATATTCTTCGATATATTTCTCATAGTAAAAATATCAACGCTCTGTTCGAAATGCTTCATCAACTGTCACACTTTTATAAAATGACGATAGCAAAGACTTAACTCTATACACCCTAAACCCTTAATATTTCTAAATTAGTAACGAGTAAGGTCAGTTGGGGCAAGTGCCTCTACGGGGCAAGTGCGGCGAACATCAATATCTCCTAAACCAAAACCGTATTTAAAAAACGCGCCATAGCCTGTCCTTCGAAAACAAAATTTAGTTTCGGCATTAAATTATAGATGTCGTAACTAGGCATATTAGGAAGTAATTCGCCATTTTGATTTGGCCATCTTTTTTTTGTGGACGCCACGTTGGCAAGTGCTGTGCAAATCACGTACGAAACAGCAGAAAAACCACTATTGAGTGATTTAAACCAGGTAATTCGCATTCTCTAAACATTATTCTTCATTTATCTGTAATTATTTTGTTTCTATCTCACAAGTAATTAATTTTATCGATGTTACTTTTTTATAACCAAAAACAAGCGAAGTGAGGTAAGTGCGCCTACTAGAATTGGGGAAGTGCGGCACAATGACGCACTTGCCCCAAACCAGAAGTTGACAACATTTTAAAGGAAAAAGCTTTAATGAATTTTCAACATATTATATTGATCTTATATTATACTGTAATGAATTTTTCAATACCCTTTAAACTTTTTCTTTTCTATAATTTTGCTTGTACTTTGGAAATAAGTATGTAATCTGAGCATCTGAGCAGAGACCGCGAAGAAAATTGTCGCGCAACAATTTTAATAATGTTCATTAGTATGAAAGGCGAATGAGAAGGTATGGTCCTCTGGAACATATCCCGAGCAACTATTTTCTTTGCCGTGTCTGCTCTAGTTTACGTTATACTTATACCTATTGAGGTATACCTCAAAATGACTGATCCTTATTTTTAAACATATTCTCATATTCAAGAGAATAATTTTTATTGATTAATAAAATATTAGTGCCTTATCATATGTTTTTTATTTTTTTCTACTCTATTCACTAATGTCTTATAATAATCATAAAATTGTAATTTAACTGAATACCATGCTTCTTAGAAATATAAAATAAACACTAATAAAGCCCAAAACTCAAACTGGGGTAAGTGCGGTATACATTTGTTATCAGAGGTATAACAATACCCCAATGTTGAACACCTCTGGAAACAAATGTATACCGCACTTACCCCAGTTTTCGTTTTTTGGCGATAATAGTCCTTATTTTAATAGTAATACATTTCTGATTACAGAAACTATTTTTGCTCATAAGCTTTTGTTCGAAAAAAATAACCCTATTTTAATATTATCTAAGGAAAAGCCATTTATTGAGCTTAGCCGCACTTACCCCAGTCCTGGGGGCAAGTGCGTCTAGGCGTCTAGTTTTCTTCAAACACGTAAAGTCATAACAAAACGTAGCTTATATTGCTGCGCAGAACGACCATTAATAACTTAAGAAACTAAACTATCCAGTAGTACCCACTGAACTTGTCTAGGTTTCATAGAAATAAAAATACTAACAACGAAAAGTAAAGTTTAAAAATCTATACCGCACTTGCCCCTACTGACCTTATCTGTTAATGCTACCAGACGAAAATAGAAGAATGTTTTCTAAACGTGTCTCAGTGTCTGTAACAGCTGACAGATACTTGCCACTATTGCAACTAAAGACAATTATTGTTTAAAACCAACTCGTAAATGCTATTAGTCTTACAATAGATACACGAGCTGCTCAAAACGCTATTTTATGGTAAACTAGCTGACCCACGCAACTTCGTCTGCGTCATAATAACATAACTTACAACCTTCCTCGATAGATCGAATATCCATATTAATATATTTTTTTAATTAGCTTACTAATATTGAAAGAATTTTCAAAGTCGTCTGAGTAATTTTTGAGTTAAATCGTCACAAACAAAAAATCTAATATTTCCTCTCTATAATATTAGATAGAACTTTAGATTACACTATTAAAGTAAGAATTACTATAAGTACCTACCTGTCTCTTACTGTTAATTATACAATCATCATCAGCCTATGTTGTTCCCACTGCAGGGACTCAGGCCTCCTCTCTACTCTCTAGGAGTGGGATGAGCTGTAATCCACCACGCGGGCCCAGTGCGGATTGGTAGATGTCATATATCTTCGAATTTTTGGGTCTTAGATATGCCACTTTCCTTACGATGTTTTCCTTCGGCGTTTTGGAGAACAGCGGTGATGAAATAAATTACACAAAGTTATGGGCCGGCCTGGGTTCGAACTCACAACCAACTGTTCGTAAGTCGGGGTTGCCACCACTGGGCCACCACTGCTCACAAAACAATATACAATAACACCTTGTAAATATTATGGGTCAGTAAATAATTTGAATTTGTATATCTCGTAGGCCAAAATCTCCACGTATCTACATCGGGACGCGAGGGTGGACCGCGTAATTATTTTGTCGCGCGGACATTTTAACATTGCGATATTTTCTAAAATATTTGTTTAAACCATATCAAGTAAAAGGAACAAATATTCTAAATTAAATTTCCGTTCTAACAAACTCATTTATTTAGATATAGATTAATACCATATGGATTAAATAAACTTCGCAAAAAATTATTCTATTTAACCTAACATTTCAATTGTAAAAAATGGTTACAGTGAGTCAATTTATATTTAATAGATAGATATATGCTGTCGCGGACTTTTTTGTGGAACTTTTAAAGAGGAACATTTCTTTCTTACATGATATTTGCATTACTTAAACCATTTTTGCAGCGCACGCAACGGAAGCTCTCAATAAGGATTATCGTTTCCCGTTTTTGCACCAAGTTTTATTTATGCTCCACTCCTATTGATCGTAGCGTGATGTTATATAGCCTAAAACCTTTCTCGATAAATGGACTATCCAACACAAAAATAATTTTTCAATTCCAGCCAGTAGATCCTGAGTTCTTAGCGTTCAAAGAAACAAACAAACAAACTCTTCAGCTTTATAATATTAGTATAGATTTAGTTTTATTGTTTATGAATGTTTCTAAAAATTATGGTGTTATGCAATATTTTCTACGGATTCGATTACAGTTGACCGTTGATCCAGCTGACGTAGGAGGTGACCCTGGCGAAGGCAGCTGGGGATCCAACCTGGCAACCGCGGGCAGATCCGAAGGAAGTTATACCGATCTGTTGGCATAGAGTACGAGATTAAACATACAATAATAATAATAAGCTCAAGTTTACGAAGACAACGCTGTCTTCGTTAAAGGTCATTAACCTTTAAATTAATCTACAAAAGTATAAACCATTTTTTTAAATACATACTAAAATAGGTCTGCCATTCCTGTTGACAGTGAGGGGACCACCGGAGTCACCGTTGCATGTGCTCCTGCCACCAGCGCCACTTGTGCAAATGTTGGAGTCCTATGCGTGCAAAACAGGCTCGTTTCTAAGCGTTCGTTACATTTACTGCGGTACCTACCTTGATTTTTTGATTTTGTTTAGTCTTGCAGTTTTCTCGTATTCGTATTTTATATATATATTTATTATTATTATATTTAATACTAACTAACTACTACTAGTTATATTTATTTTTTATTTTTGTTCACTTATTCTGCATATACAGGGTGTAAATTAACCCTTCACACATACGTCAACCAAGCATTCTGTACATCAAACTAAGTACCCCTAAGCAAAAATTTTTGCTGGGACGCGTTTTTTTTTTTTGGCGTCAAAAATCTAATTTTACGGTAAAACTCAATGTAGCACTCTTACAACATTGTGCTAATGGATGCTTTAAATAGTAAAAGGGTCATGGAGGTAATTTAAGTGAAGTTACAACCTGAAAAACTAGTATTTACAAAAACAGCTGTGCAAAATTTGGAAATTTGACCACCAATATCTCCGTAACTAGGGGGTTCCCAGGTATGGTCTAGAACAAAAAAAATATTGCAGTGGTAGGGAGAACTAGTGCTCTTCGTTTGCGTTAAGGGTACTTTTACACCCTATAAATAAGTAAATATTCATACACATAACTAACTAATAACACAAAGTACAAAACTGTTTTACTTCCGTCACATCACCATCTCAGGGCCAGTTGAAAACCAGCGTCAGGCACTAGTTGCTCGGCACTTTGCTGAACTAGTCCTATTTGGCGCAGCCGTGAGATACACACTCTTTTTCGTGTTTAGTTCTTAGGTTTTTTTTTATTATTTTTTTTTAACTTTGTGTGTGCACTTGTGGCATGTGCCAAATAAATTTGTTTTCTTTCTTTCTTTCAAAATAATAATATGATTAAATACCTGGTGAGGAAACTGTCCGAGATTCGCGTTAGATCCACCGACAATTCTAACATGAGTGTCTTCTTGCTCTTCAGCTTGACGGATTTTGTCGCCAGCCGCGACACCGATTTTGGATAAATATCCGTAAGCGGTGATGTCTTCTAGATCGATAGCATCTTCAAGGTTGATGTGTTTAGCGGAGGCAACCGCCGTCAGAGTCAATAGTGCCAGTTCGAAGAACTTCATTTTCCCGTTATTAAAGATACTTTTTTTTATCTTTTAACCTTGCGGTAATTGTATTTATACTAGAGCAAATAGATCATTTTCAGATAAGCCTTCTTTGGTTTTAATTTATCGAAAGTATCCATTAATGTTAATTGATTTCGACGAAACGAATAACGACGATATGAATAATTGATCTTGATGACACGGTTGTCGCAGTGGCTGAGCGATTGGACTGCTGCGTCACGTGTCGTGGGTTCGATCCCCGCACAGAACAAATATTTGTATGGCCTACATCTAGTTGTTTCGGGTTTGGGTGTCTCTGTCGTATGTGAGTTCAAATGTTTGTAAACGCACCCATGATACAGGAAAAAAAAATCGTTTGATTTGAAGGTTACGTTGAATATAAACTGATTATTTTAAACATACATGGCGTGTCGTGTAGTGTATTTCTTATGCTATCAAAAAACCCATTGAGCCTTAAAATTATTATTTCATGTTGCTGATTCCATTGTAGCCGGCAAGGCAAGCATTACAAGCATTTTATTCTAGAGACAGGTGATTATCGAATGCTTGTGTTGACATTTCGCGTGCGTACTATACAAATCCTAAGATAAGCGGTTTGATTACGCAGGCATTTTGATATTTACGTTTTACATACTACTTTGTTGTAAGTTTATATTAATATAGGTACCTAAGAGTTCAATGTTTTCAGCATCTTGAAGATTTCCGCGACCCAAATAATGCAGTGCTAGACGGTTTGCGTGGATGACTAGACCAAGTAAGATTTTGGAAGTTTCAGCAATACCATGTTCTTGTACCTGTTTTATTCAAAAGTATTTGTGTTGGGTTCAAACCCAGGCAGGTACATTAATTTGTGTAATTTATCATCTCGTGAGGAAACCGGCATGTCTTAGAACCAAAAAACAAATATAAAACATGTGACAACTACCAATCCACACTGGGCCCGCGTGGTAGATTAAGCCCATTCACTCTCAAACAGAGGAGGCCTGTATCCAAGCAGTGGAAACATTAATAGACTGTTGATGATGATAAGGATGATACCTGTTTTATACTTTTCAGTAGCGGACATAACATTATTGGTACCTCGCCAAAAAGGGAAAACTATTTACGTGGAAAGTGGCCCACCATTCTGACTTCAGAATGGCAAAGCAAACCGGTTTCACTAAGTTGTAGGCGTTATAACGGTTATCATCATTTCGATAAAATATTATACTTCATCGAGGCGGTCTCCTACCAGGGCTGCGGGTTGTTCGAAAGGGCACAAAGTGTTTGCTTGGGCTTGGGGTTGGCCAACCACCAAAAAGAAAAGCCCAACATATTATGTTTTTCTTATATTTTTATCGATAAGCTATAAATAAGTTACACCAACAAGAAGAAGAGCTCGCACTTGCCTGATCTTTTTAAGCCATTAGATACTTTATAAAGAAACTAAACATGTTTAAAATAAATAAAAGGAATCTATAAATATAACAAAAAGTTAAAAAAAAAAGTTTTTGAGAGGTGTAACTATTAGTACGCAGACATTTAACAAGTTCAACCGGGCACAATTCGGACTCCATGGCTGCTAAGAAATTTCTGATGGAAAAGCCAAGTAACACTTGAGGCAGAGCGTGATGTTGACCGAAGTTTTCAAATAGATTCCGGAAACAGGCTGGCTGAAGCAAAGAAAATCTGTTCAGGAGGATATTCGGAGATGACTCTACCCTGAAGTGCAAATGTGGTTTAGCCCCACAAACCGTGGGGCACTTGATTTCTTGTCCTGCCTGTCCTGGTAATGTCACAACACATGAGCTGAAGGAGACTAATGAAAGTGACAATTTTAATTGTCATGATACACGCAAAAAATAATCCTAATTAAATTAATTTGAAACATTATCACGTTTGTAAGCAAAGACAATTTGAAATCGACTGTTTTACCCAATGGAGTTATTACCGAGGGGACCGACAGAATTACTTTCGAAAATTCGTAGGTAGTAAGTATTAAAGTCAAAATATTTTATTTCAGATAGGCCTACATGGGCACTTGTAAAAACGTCGACAAAAAAGCACGGCAGGCATATCGATTATTTTTGTTATTTTATTGAATTACTTGATTGTAATTATTGTAGAAAAATAGTCACTATCACTATCAGTACCTATTATAAAACAAAGTCCTCTACCGCGTTGACCGTGTCTGTTCGCAATAAACTCAAAAACTACGACACTGGTTTTTATGCTGTTTTCATCCAATAGATAGAATGGTTCTCGAGAAAGGTTTTAATATATTGTTTTGTCATGTTTTTGTATCCAATGTAATGATATTTGTTGGTGGTGTCGGCAAAAAGTAACGGTCTGGTAACTTTCAACGAAAACGTTGCCTAAACCCTTTGAGATATAACAAAATGATGTATGGTGGAATTGTGCATCTTATAGGTATAGGTCTACAGAAAACTTCGCGATGTGTCTATCTTTTAAGGATAACATACTATATCCATTTTAATACCCGCTATAAACTGGGTTCTGGAGGTCAGATATGCAGTCGCTCCATTTAAAATACTGGTACTCAGCTGCATCCGGAAAAAGGCTAGGCATAATTAGGTATATGTATATGATGAGGCGTAATCGCAAAAATAAAATGCAAGCACCTCGATTCGTTTGATGCAATCCGACCCTCCCCCCGCACCGTCCCGCCTATTGTTTAGCGTATGGGTGTTTCAAAAGAAATTATAATGAAAATGAAAGAGAATGATTATGGTAATAAAAATAATTTATTTTTGGACATAGTTTCCTAACAAGTCAATACATTTAGTCAATCTTTTTTCTTAACATAGAATTCCCTTACAAAGTGAATTATAAAGGAATTTAAAAAAAATTGCAGTGGATCGGTTTGGGGGATCAGACTGAAATAACTTGTCTTGTCTCTCCCAAAACGCCTTAACAGCAACCATCACTTCGCTATCTTCTTAAAAATTTTAACCCGGAGGTGTTTTTTGAGCTGAGGGAAGAGGAAAATATTACTGGAAGGTACTCGTAAATCTTGCAGCTATGGCAACTGCGGCTTTGTGAGCGGGTGCGTTGTCTTGGTAAAACAGCACTCCAGCTCGCAGTTTCCCGAATCTCTTTTCTTTGATAGCCTCCCGCAATCTTCTTATTTGGTCTGCCTATAATAGTGGCTCCTTCTTAGCTCTTTGTATCCGAGGCCACCCGCAGTATCTCTTTCGAACAATCCGCAGCCCTGACAGGCATCTATCTCCTTGACTACGATTACGATTCAATCAGCCATTTAGTCGTGAAAAGGTACCAAACAACCAAACAGAGTTACTTTCGCATTTATAATATTAAGCATAGATATGACAGGGGAATTGAAAAAAACCCAGCAAAGTGGGTTTTGTTATAATACGTCCGAACCTAATCTTAATCTTGAAGTGATAGTCAACAAAAATTAAGGGAATTCGATAATTAGCGATACTGATTCAGAATAGGTACAGACTTATTATTTGTTGGTGATTTGCTGTCTTTTTAATCGGTGTTTATAATAAACAGTAATTCATTAACCGTTTTACTATTTTTTCAACCGACTTCCAAGAAGGAGAAGGTTCTCAAATCGATTTTTTTTGTATGTTTGTTTCCGAATATTAATTAACCGATTTTCAAAATTATTCTTGAATATAAAAAATATACTCCCAAGGAGATCTCATTGTTACCAAGTGATGATGGAATCCCAGGGAAATCGAGGGCAACCCTCAAATTTTATGTGATTGTTACGTTTTCTATAAATTTTCCAAAGCTGTTGTGGATGCGACGATGACGGAAGGTATACGGGTAGGAGTTAACAGAATATTCTTTTAAAATTATACGGACTTATGAACTGATAGCTGTATTCTTGCAGGCTCATTAGGATGTCATATACATGCACAGAGAAATTGAGAGCAACCTTCAATTAATGTTATAGGCACGTGTTATTTACATGTTTCGTTCTTTTTCTAAAGCTATTCAAGTACTCGCAACTAGCAGTCATCATTTCATGTTGATGAGCTGTTGATGGAAGGTATAACTCCTTAACGGTAAGGAGGTGGAGGATAATTCTTTAATAAAATGTTATGGGCTAACTAGCTTTTCTATCTAGCTTTCAGGTTATCTAGGTAAGCTGATTATCGAAGGTACTACATCTCAACGGTAAAGAGTTGAATGCCATAAAAAGAGAATCTTGACGGTTAGAGTTAGGATTCTTGGTTGAACGTTAAATGTATAGTAAATATTTGTATAGGACACCAACTAAAAATGGAAAAATAAAAAATTTGCAAAAATTTTTTTTGCTATCGACTTCAGAAGCTGATTTTTCTTGTGAAGTTTATATTTGACCGTTTTGTGTTTTTGAAGTCGGTTTGTGTATGTACGTGTTTTTTTATAACAATTAACTTTCACTCAACCACGAATTCTCTCGAAGAGGCCTCCCGAAGTGTTCTTCGAGGGGTCTTTTTGCCTCCGTTGGTCTTAGCTGTTATTTGTAGATCATTGTCAGTCGTTACGAGTAGTAAGGCCCATAAAACCAGCCTTACCCATAATTAAATTTTTACTATTGGCGCAGTGGCTCCAGCAGTTCACTGCTGCCCGGGTAAAATCCCCGCACAGAACAAATATAATTTTTATGGCCGAAATATAGTTGTTCCGGGTCTGGGTATTTGTGTATGTGAGTTTAAATATTTTTGAACGCACCCGCGATACAGGAGAAATTCCTAGAGGAAAATAATACCCAGAAACTTGGCAAACATAAATTAAAAGTATGTAAATTCATATAAATATGTACGTACGATAATAGATAATTATGGCAACATCCTCATTAACCTCTCTGTCATCTCCATCTCGTGAATCACATTCTTGGTTCTCGTTCCTGAAACATGTTTTGGCTAAAATGATTATGACGAGGGAAGGAGCGGGACTCATCTTAGCACTTATTCTTCAAATAGCTAGTCGTTCAAGTGTATGAAACAGTTTTATAAAAAGTGCTACCTTAAAGGTATAATCATTGGGTTCAATGGTAGTAAGCCCGACTACTTGGCATGAGGACGTCGATTCGATTTCCAGGTCGTGTAAACTGTGATTGGGTTTTCCATCACGACTATTTCAGTACGTAGCAGTCACGGAGTCTCGATTTCGCTCAGGTGATGGTAAGTTTGGGGAGGTTACTAACGAATTCTATTACCTTTGCCTACCCTGCTGGGGACAACAGGCGTGATGTGATGTTATTTTTCAGTTGATGTTAATATGAGTAGATAAAAGTGTTGACGTCATTCAAATGATTTATTCTATTAATTTGTAAATATAGTTAGATAATACGTTTTTTTTTGAGTTTACGGGATTTTGGCGATATCAATTAAAATAATCTCTAATTTATGATATATTCGAATGATTACGTAGACCGAAACGGGTATTATGTTATCATTATATTGGGGTTCTGTTACAGGTTTGGTTCACTGCAGAACCTTTTTTTGTTTTTGCCTTTTAGTTTTTATTTGGACACTCAACAGCTATAATACTTATTCCATTATCCCCTGTCAAATTACATGACATCATTTACTCCTTCCTTTTTGATATAAGTCCTCACGCAATCCATTTATATTTTCATAGACCTTTCCACTCCCTCTCCATACATCAACATATCGCGGACCGTCTCGACGGCGCGTTCGTGTTCCACGTGCGTTTCAAAGAGATATCAGTAAAATCGAGTCGAATCGACAGCTTCCATTTTGCTGCTATCTCCTTGAGTTGCGCTTGCGCGGGCATGGGCTTCCCTTCCCATTTGCTCTGCTCAGAGAGGGAAAGATCATTTCTTTCCATTCACAAAAAAGGTCTACAGACAGTTTGCATATTATCCTTACCCTTTAATTGAGGAGCACCAGTGGGTCGAAAGTTGTTTCAGTGACCTGTCGCCATTTTATCCAACCTGAGCTCATCCGGTGCGTTACGTCTCAGTCTGCCTTACGTACCGGAAGACTGTTAATGCTATATTCCGTTACAGTTCCAGCTACAAGACAACAAAACAAATGTAGATTGAAATGGAGAATGGAAGAATAGGCAATGAACATCACGTGGACTGTTACTTTTTGACATTTAATAAGTAAGGTTCAGGTAAATCGAAATAAAACATTACAAGGAGATGCAATAAAAAAAAAATACAACAATTCACGAGCTCAACGAGCTGATTCCACCATCTCCCTTCTTCCGACTAGACGTACTTATACCTTGTCGATGTTCCATACATTCGTATGAAGCGCTTTGCTATACCTATTGTTTGTTATGCCCACAGCCACAGAGTGGAACTCCCTGCCTGCGACGGTTTCCCCGAGTTTATATTAAACCAAACTATTTAAGTCGCGAGTAAATAGGCTTCTTCAGGGTGCGACCTCATCTCTGCCCTTAGGACAAGTATTAGGTCAAGAGAAGACCCATCTAATAAAATAAAAAGTTTAAGCCATGGCGACCTAACCGATGACCAGTCCGTACTGACGGTGCCCCATCACAATTATGACGCATGGTTCAGCACTATCCAGCTAAATCATTTTGAATATAACCAATTGACCCAACAGTTTAATAAAGCTCGTCACTATTAATGAATACGTACGGAACCCCACGCTGGACAGAGTAGGACAGTTCGTATTCGACTTGTCCTACACTTAGCTGGGTTTTTTGTTTATCTTGCTACAAGTCGTGCATGACGATCCAGATATTGATTTTTTCGATTTGATTGCTCATCTATCTTATAATTAATTGTGATTGTGATACCAAAGGAATAAAATAATAGATTGAATCAGTTTGGTAAACATTGGTAAAGGTATCATGTGTTTTTCTGGGAATACCTATTTCAGTGAGAAAATATATAAAAATGCCCAAAAAATCCAACTTTTTGGGAAATTTGCAGCGTTTGTTGCAGTGGACCCGCCTCTCAGTAAATGAATAAAATAGCACGCGACAAGCCTTCTGCACGCGACGCCCTGCGCCTCCGTAAACAAGGCCAGAGGTAATATTTAATTATAAAAGCTTTTTTTTGCAAAAAAGAAAACCTAATTCAAAAACACAAAAAAGTAAACAAAATAAAAACACGAAAATGTGAAAAATAAACTTCAGAAGAAAAATCATCAAAGCTTGAAACACGTAATACGTGCCTATAAATTTTGAAAGTAACCCTCAATTTCTATGGGATGCTATCATCATCAGATTAACAAACTTAAATTACATAAATACGTATAATTTTGTAAGAATTTTGTTTCAACTCCTAACCGTTGAGGAACCTTCCATCATCAGCCCATCCACATGAGATAGTGATTAACAGATGCAAATACATTAGAAACTAGATGGAAAACTTAACAAGTGTCTATAAAATTTGAGGGTTGCCCTCGATTTCTGACTGGATGCAATTGTATAACACAATAACATGAAGCGACTGCCTATCTGACCTCCTCTGAAACCCCAAAGGTAAAACTAGTAAGACTGGTCTGCAATCAGTCTGACCTCCTCTGACACCCCAAAGTAAGACTGGTCTGCAATCAGTCTGACCTAAGGTAAGACTAGTAGTACTGGTCTGCAACCAGCCTTACCAAACGTAAGACTAGTAAAACTTCTCTGCTACCAGTCCTACCAATGGTAAGACTAGTAAAGCTGGTCTGCAGTCAGTCTGACCAAAGGTAAGACTAGTAAAGCTGGTCTGCAATCAGTCTGACCAAAAGTAAGATTAGTAATACTGGTCTGGGTAAGATCAGTAGGTTGTAGTCTGCGACCAGTCTTACCAAAGGTAAGATAAATAGGTTGTAGTCTGCAGCCAGTCTTACCCCGTGGCTGCTACGAGATATTCCTGATGCAAAAACCCAATAACACTTTGCCCGACCCGGGAATGGAACCCATGATCCCATGATCACCAGTCGCGCTTGCAATCACTTGACCAACTGAAGATTCTACAAGATTTTAAAATCTCACAAAAGGTTGATCACCACTTATTTTTTGGTTTTAAAACTTAGTTCCAAACCTAATGCCGAGAGCCCTCCATGTGGGCTCACGTTTTCCCAAACGTAATGCCGGTGACCCCCCTGGAGGGCCCACTTGCAATATGTATGGCGGGATGGCACATGAGCTCTATGAAATGGGGGTGGAGTCGAATGTGTTATGCGGCCGCCACACTGTGCTCTTTGCGCTGCTCATAGCTATTCTCCTCGCGCTGCCGCTATTTGCCGCGATGTTGCCCGCTGTGCCCACGCTACTCTACTAATGCAATTAATCGCGACGCTCTTAAAAAAACAAAAACCGACAATATAGGGAGCGATGGGCAGGGCGAGGAACATGACGTGCGGCATGACGAGTAAAGTGGCCACACTATGTCTCTGCCTCCTTTTCTCGCTACTTCCCATGCCACTCGTCGTGTGTGTGGTGGCCGCATTATGAGACTTCCAAAATGGAGGAGGTTCGACTATGTACTATGTTTGACTTTATGTACTTTTCTCTCGGTAATGTCACGCATAGATGACAATATTTGTTCTGCTTACGTCGCGTCGATCCTAGCATGTTTGACGGTACTATTAAAGTGGGTGTGCAAGTCAGGGATTCTAAAACTGGGTTCCGCGGAACCTAGGGCTTCCTTAGAATAGTCATCAGGGTTCTGCCAAAATTATGTATTCATCATCAGCCTATAATGTTCCCACTGCAGGGACTCAGGCCTCCTCTCTAGGAGAGGGATGGGCTATAATCCACCACGCGTGCCCAGTGCGGATGGGTAGATGTCACATGTCTTCGAATTTTTTGGTTCTAAGACATGCCGGTTTCCTCACGATGTATTCCTTCACCGTTTTGAGAGCAGTGGTGAGTGGGTGGTGGCGAACTGTGAGTCGTGGGTTCGAATCCAGTCAGGCGCATTACTTTGTGTAATTTATTTCAAATTATGTATTATTACCTCTTAAATAATACGACTGTTACAAATATAATTTTGAAATAGCGCAAAATATGCGATGAGAAGGACTCAAATTATTTTTATGTTAGGTGGGTTGGTAGTTAGCTAGCATTCAGCCCGGACTATGTACTTATGGCCCAGCAGCGCACGTAGCCAGAGATAATGCGCGACGTTGCATTACTATTACAACTGAACATTTGGTAAATCTCCTGAAATCTTTGTCCGATTACTTTCCTGGAAACCATATTGATATTGAATGGGTTCAATATCCATTTCTAACAAAAACTCAACCAGCGGACCGTCCTGGATTATAAAGCAATCTTTTGAATCTGTATCTCTATATGGGTTTTGGGTTGGTGTTAGGAGTGAATACCCTGAAATAGCCAAAAACGCTATCCTAACCTTGCTCCCATTGATCACTACAGGGTTTTTTAGCCTAAGTTTATAGAAAAAACAAATACAGGTCAGGAAAAAAACAAATACAGGACATAAAACCGCACTATAAAACAATAGGGTAACAAAAAAAGGCTAATTAGTCCGTCAGATAGATTCCCAAAAAAATATTTGACACGTATTTATTCTTTTTTGGAACTTTTTTGAAGACGTCATATGCTAAGTAAGTAATGTATGGCATTTTTTACCGGTCAGTGACGTCACAAACCCCTACTCAAATCTTTGACGCGTTTTACCTTCGTATTTTTTTATTGATTTGATAAAACAAAAAATACGTATCCAATATTTATAATATTTTTTTTTTATTATTTCCAGAAAGAGGTGGCGAGACGATCTGGACGAGCACCACGAGGGTTGGTTTGAGGTGGCTCAGGAAAAGAGCACTTTGAAGGATTTGGGGGAGGCCTTTGCCCAGCAGTGGGACAGTACAGGCTATTAAAAAAAATACAATAATCGAACAGACGGACCAATTAGAATCACATTTTTTTAAGTCAGTAATCATCCCTATTGTTCAAAAAAGAGTAAAACAATTTCATAATTTACATTCGATAATGTGTATCAATTATAAAACCAATTTCTTAACAAAAATTGTTCATGTATAAATTCTTGTGTTGATTTGTAATCATTTGATATGGGGTTCCATAAAATAGAAGATATTTGTTTGGTGTTCCGTTATCTTTAAAGCTTAAGAATCCCTGGTGTAACTCATAGGTAGCAGGTACATACAGTCAGCATCTGAATTAGATTAACACTACTCAAAGTTTTGAAGCAGTATTTAATAAAACTGGTTAGACATTACTTACTTGTTACTAACAAAAAAATTAAGAATATTTTTTTATTATAATTTAAAATAGTAGTCTTCTGAAATATTAAAATTATTGCTGGAAGCCTGTACATATTTTTTTTTAAATTCTGTTATTTTATGCTACTCCTGTTGCTGACCGTATCAAGAACGGCATGTTGTTTCTTGTAACGGCAAGAGGATCTCCAGCGTCAGTAGTATAGATATACTCACCACCAGCGCTGCTGGTAAATACACTTGTGTAATGCACATTAGAGAATACCCTTGAACACTCAGCGTTCATGCTCATTGCATGAAGCTCAGCCTATGGTTAGAGTCTTTTAGAACACAAAATAAGGAACACCACTACATAAATAAATTAAGGGCGTCCGCTAAAAGTCACGAAGTGGCCCCGCAATCAAATTTTCCTCAGAAATTCCGTCACAAGCGAACGCACCTTTTGGTGTTACTCATAATAATATTATTATTATCAATCCATTATTATCCACGAGAGCGAGCACCCGCGTGTTTTAATGGACATCAATAATGAAAAGTCGACACTGACGGCACGGTTGGAGCAGCTTAGTGGCTCAAGTAATGGCCTGCTGCGTTGCGCGTCGCGGGTTCGATCCCCGCAAAATAAAAAGATTCGTTGGTATTTAAATTCAAACTGTTCAAAGATGGAGGGATATGTTTCATAAAGGTTTGTAGAATGGTCAAAAATAAATTGAATATATGTAATCAATTTGTTGAACATTTATTTATGTATTTCTGCATCCAGAATCCGGTAAAATACAAAGTCTTAGCCCAAATAATTGACAATGTAAACTAAAATATTGAGCGGGCCAGTACCAATTCCTCTGAACTAAGGTCAAGGGGACAAAAAGGAGTGTTCGGGTGGCATTTAAACTTAACACGAGAACCTGATGATTGTTACAAAATCTTCTCGATACAGAAGGTACAGCCTGTGGAGGGTTTTTAGTTAAAAGTATCCAGAAAGTCAAAGCAGGAAAAAAGATTGAAGATTTTTACTCGTAAAAGTACAATGTTTGAGTTTATGTGATTCCATGGGATAGGGACAAAGGATCTCTGGCCGAAGTATCCTCAACACTTATCAGTATTTCCTACCTACTATCTATTTATTTAATACAAAAAATGAAAATATATCGACAGGGTAATAAATAGCTTGAATCAATTATAGTTTGTGAAATCATAAAAAAAAAATGGAAAAGCCCTAATAGTTTCATAACAAACATCATCATCGTAAAATTCCCCCCAGAATTGTCTTTAGGGGTATGCTGATACCCACACACACCACGTATACAAAAACATTATACACAAAATTTTCGTCATAATTATTTCACCAGTCATTTATATATTTTTTTTTTCAGTTTATTTACCATAAACAAAAAATACATTTGTTCAACCAGAATAGCATTATAAAACCACCGAAGTTTGTTCTGAATGCTACATGTAATTCTACATCGTAGTTAAAGCAAAAGCACGGTAAGTATACAATAAACATAATATATTTAATATAATACCTTATTTCGAAACTTGGTAACTTATCATCTTACGTGATATTATACTAACTACATAAACGTGAAACATTCAATGTGTTGTAGGTAGTAAACATTTATTTTTTTTTTTTTTCATTTAATACTAGCTGACCCACGCAACTTCGTATGCGTCACAATAATATATAACTTACAACCTTCCTCGATAGATCGACTATCCAACATAGTAATATTTTTTCAATTGAAAGAATTTTCCAAGGCGTCTGAGTTTCGAGTTAAATCGTAACAAACAAAAAAAGCTAATCTTTCCTCTCTATAATATTTGATAGAACCTTAGATTACATTATTAAATCGAGGATTACTATAGGTGGGCCGCGGGTTGTCCACAGGTTATCGCGGCCTCGACATAGAGGGCGAAGAAGGAACATGGGTGGTTTTTAGTCAGTAGAAGTCTGACACTCCCTTTCGCTCTGCCCAAGAGCGGAAGGGGTTATTCGATGATTTTACACACGCCAAAAAAAAAATTAATTACTATAGGTACATCTATCTCTTACTGTTAAATATACAATCATCATCATCATCATCAGCCTATATTGATCCCACTGAACGGACTCAGGCCTCCTCTCTAGGAGCGGGAAGGGCTATAATCCACCACGCGGGCCCAGTGCGCATTGGTAATGTCACAATCTTCAAATTTTTGGTTCTAAGATATACCGGTTTCCTTAGGATGTTTACCTTCACCGGTTTGAGAGCAGTGGTGATGAAATAAATTACACAAAGTAATGCGCCTGTCTGGGTTCGGACCCACGACCAACTGTTCGTAAGTCGGAGCCGCGACTACTGGGCCACTACTGCTCACAAAACAATTTACAATAACACCTTGTAAATATTATGGTGCAATAAATATTTTATTTTGAATTTGAATTTCCCGGAGGCCAGAATCTCCACGTATCTACATCGGGACGCGAGGACCGCGTAATTATTTGGTCGCGCGTCCATTTTAACATTGCGATATCTTCTAAGATATTTGTTTTAACCATATAGAGTAAAAGGAACAAATATTATATATTAAATTTCCTTTCTAACAAACACATTTATTTACATATAAATTTATACCATATGGTTGGGTGAAATAAGCTTCGCATAAAATAATTCTATTTAACCTAACATTTCGATAGTAAAAAATGGTTACAGTGAGTCAATCTTAGTAGATAGATATATGCTGTCGCGGACTTATTTGTAGAACTTTTAAAAAGGAACATTTCTTTGATACATAATATTTGCATAACTTAAACCATTTCCGCAGCGCACGCAACGGAAGCTCTCAATAAGGAATATCGTTTCCCGTTTTTGCAACATTTTTCATGTGTGCTCCACTCCTATTGGTCGTAGCGTGATGTTATATAGCCTAAAGCCTTTCTCGATAAATGGACTATCTAACACAAAAAGATTTTTTCAATTCCAACCAGTAGATCCTGGGATCTTAGCGTTCAAACAAACTAACAAACAAACTCTTCAGCTTTATAATATTAGTATAGATTATTTTTTGTATAAATTAATTAATGCATTTATATTTATGACGAGAAACAAGGCTGTGGGTTGTTCGAAAGAGATACCGCGGCCTCGGACACAAAGGGCTAAGAAGGAACATGGTGGTTTTTATTCAGTAGAAGTCTGACAAATCGCTCTGCCCAGAGCGGGTTTCGTATTTTTTTTAATTCATCAAATGATACCTTCATTTGATGAATTAAAAAAAATACGAAATGTGTACTGGGACACATATTAGAAGTGAAACTTCAACGGACAAGTGGAAAAACCAAATCGCAAAGGACAAGTGGAAAAACGAATAGCAACCAAAATTTTAACTTGAAATTTTCAGGCAGGTTTTCAAATTTGACATTAGCAATCTGCCCACTTCTTTTTCCCACGCCCGTGTCACTATTGTCATAAATTGTGACAAAAAAATCCAAATATTAATACTATAAAGAAGTTTCACTTCAAAAAGTCAAAACTTAAGCACTCTTAATTATGACCACACCTTTACCATTACAATAGTTATCTGTGTTGTGTTTTCCATTGTTTCTTCTTTTACAGTCTATTTCCTGTTTTTCAAAATAGTTAGAAAGTAAATAAATAACTAGATTCATTGGTGTCATTAAGCTAATAAAAACCCAATATAATTATATCTCAGTTCCCAAAAACAAATAAACACGTACATTTTTACCTACGCAAATTTACCTAGCAACGCCTACACTCATACACAAGCTATAAGAAAAGAGGCAGGCCTGAAAACGGAACGATTGCATAGAAATAAAGCTCTTGGTATAAAATTTGATGGAATAGGAAGCCACCCGCGCCGCGCCAGCGCCATACGCCATACGTATTTGACCCGCACCTAAGGTCCACACAGTTAAAGCAAACGGCGACATGTTTCACCTCGTTTCGCTTTGGACGACGGGACCGGACACTACAGCGAAATTAATTCGAATAGCCGTGATCAATTGATCAGCCCAAATCGATTTTAACTCAGTAAATGAGATCACTATCTAAATAATCGTCTTCACTACTTAAAACAATTTTATTACGGGGCTACAGTTTTTAATGAAACTGCCACGTAGTGCAAACGAGTGACTTTGCCACTTCTGCTTCTACATAAAATTCAATATTTCCAGCTTCCAACTAAGCCTGTGGTAACAGAGAGGGAATCAATATAGTGAACAGGTACGCTTGGCCATTTTGTGAAACTAAACGACTTCAAAAAATAATTATCAATTTTCAATAACAATGGAAAACTAAGAGCTACATTTGATAAGTAGATACATAAACATTTTTGTAGGCACTTACACAAAAATAAATATGAAGGAAAAAGGAGTAAACGATAGCATGACGATAGACCGGCGAGAATGGGTGAAAATAACGTCATCCCCAATTAACTTGGTACAAGGGCACGCCGATGATGAGACACTTCCATCCACTATTATTTAGAACATGCTTCAGTTACATTTCCCGTTTCTATAGGGCAAAGCCAAATTAGCATCAGTATTTCGTATGACGGAGTTAGCATTTAAGCTGAGTAGGAACCAACACGCAGAGCAGCGTTGGAAGAAAAGGTGTAGCGATACCGAAGTCCGGAACCTCTTTAGAGATTTCCGACGTAAGAGCGCCCATTATCGCAAGGCAGAAGTAAACTAAACCATAGTGCAAGTCAACAACTACGTTGAATCTGACCAGAATTGGGTACTTCTTCCAATGCACATCGCTCGAATCTACTGCATAATTATTGCACTCTAGCTAGGATATCACCTTCGTTCTAAAAATGGGCATCAACGAACAGACCGAACATGTTATTACTATGACCATCTGTACGGTACGACTCGGTACTGGCCATGGTGAGTACCTTCATGGAGAAACCTAAGTCTCAACTGTTTGTATGATAATAATTATTAAGCCTTATTAAAGATTATCGGAAATGTCTTATCTAAACATATTTTTGGAACAATACAACATATAAATATCGCTATCAGAAGATACATGTTTTATTTTGTTGGAACTAGCAACATGAAGTTCTTGGCAGTAACCCTGTTTGCTCTAGTAGCGGTCGCCTCCGGGAGACACATCACACTCGAAGATGTCATCGATTTGGAAAAGAATTCCGCGTACGGATATCTGACGAAAGTCGGTGTTCCATTAGCTGACAAAATCCGTAAAGCTGAAGAGGAAGGCAATCGGGATCTATCCCGAATCGTCGGTGGATCGCTTGCTGCTCTTGGACAATTCCCGTATCAGGTACATAATCATTCTGATTTTATGTGTAAGAACCTGCAACCCATACCTGTAATCTGTGCAAATATTATTTCCTCACTACTACATTAGGCATCGACGCATGTGGAGACTCAAAGCAGTTTGTAGGAACCTTCATGGTGTATAAAGGAATCGAAAATTATCCTCTGATAAAAAATTACGTATCACAGTTTAACTGAAACAATTAACAGTCACTACTTAGTTTATTCAATCTAACCTTAAAACGGGATGCTCTTCATGGTTACTATTTTGTTATGAGTTCACGATATTTAGGCGCTGACTACTTACCCTCTTTCTTATAAGTTTTTTGTGCTCGATACCGCTACCACTGTCACTCACAACTCGATTCTGATACCGACACACTCCACTCACTGACCGCTCACGAACTTTTTTCCCCTTACTCTGTTTTTACACAGGTAAACCCTGGATTCCAGGCTCTTGACAGTATTGAAACTCATCCTCCCGGTAAATAGTAAACTTGGTATATAATCCATTTTCAATGTTAATGATAATGTAAGTGACTAGACTAGTGACCTAATCTATGTAGTTTTATTTTTTTAATAATCTGATGCCAGTATTTATAAATGTTGGTTTGTTGACATAAAACACTTTACTCCACAGGCGGGGCTTGTTCTACAACTACCATCCGGCAGCACTGCTTTTGCAAGTGCTGTCCTCGTATCCCCAAACAGGGTACTAAGTGCAGCTCATAACTTCCATGACCACGTTTCATCAGTTACAGGCGTGACTGTTGTTCTTGGCTCCATTACTATATTCACTGGTGGTACCAGGGTGATCCCCACCGACATTATTTTGCACCCTAATTATATTCCTTTTCCTCCTATTAATGATATTGCCATGGTCAACTTGCCACAAAACGTTATTTTCTCAAGTAAGTATACTATTTTTCACACTTATAATATGAAAACCGGATAATTTTTATATACAATTGTTAAAATTCTTCTACGTCATTTTTGATCACTATTTAATAACTCATAAGCCTAAACCACTCACAAGTGAATCACCTACAGGTATCCTGGCTCCCATCGCTCTGCCCTCTGGATCTCAGCTCGATGAGGACTTCGCTGGAGATGTTGCTATAGCATCTGGCTTCGGAAAAACCGCAGACAGTAAGAGACTCTTTTCTATCGTCATACTTGAATACTATCCAGAATATTGTTTATTATTAATAACGGGGTTTATTGCTACACAGTTGGCGGTGTAGTCCCAGACCAGCAGTTGAGCTACGTGGACTTGCCTGTGATCACGAACGCGCAGTGTGCGCAGATTTTCCCCGCATTCGTCCAATCTTCCAACGTGTGCACCAGTGGCGAAGGTGGCAAGAACATCTGCACTGGTGACTCCGGTGGTCCTCTTGCCGTTATCAGAGACGAAAAGCCTCTGTTGGTACGTACCTACATCAAGTTTAATGATTTTTGTAGGCTTCTTTTTAAAATATTTTATGAAAATTGGATTTAATCCCAGCCCGGCATGACTTGGTTTTAGCAACTTAAAAACACCGATTTCTTTGAGTTTTATACCAGTATCACATTTTCACTATTTAGAATAAATTTTCTGGATAGTGGTTAAAACCGCTCAATCAAGTCAAGAGTTTATTTAATACTTGTCAAGATAAAAAAAAGACAAAAAGAATTGATGTTTACGAAATGTTGTCTTTTGCTTCCATAAATTGGCAATGTGATAGGACTGGTATGCCCGTCATCATGGGAAAATAAATACTTTTTACTCATACAGTTTGCACAGAGGTAGACATACAGGGAAAAGGTAGATTTTACCCGACTGTTAGGAAAACAAGGGTTATAAAATAATTTACTCTTTGACTCAACAGATTGGTATTACATCGTTCGGGGCAATCAATTGTGAAGGTGGACTTCCATCGGGTTACGCAAGAGTCACCTACTATATGGACTGGGTCAACGAACTTCTCTAAAATGGTTGACGATAATTTGCATTGTTAATATTATAACCATTAAAATAATTTTATTAAATTTATGATTTTTTTTCATCACCTGCCTCTTAAATTTAAGGACGCAATAATAAGTGACCTTCATAATTTATTGATTAGTAACTTCTTATATTAATTTGTTGTATTGCAAAATATATTTTTACTACGGACATCTAGAATCTTCAAGAAACCTCGCTAATAATAGGGGATCGGACTGGGTCAAAAAAATATGATTCTAATTAGTCCGTCAGTTAGATTATCGAAAAATATTGGATACGTGTTTTTTGTTTTATCAAATTACTAACTGCCACTGTATTTGTGGCTGCCTACTACCTACTACCTACCTACCACCTACCTACTACCTGCCTACTACCTACCTGCCTACTATCTACCTGCCTACTACCTACCTGCCTACTACCTACCTACCTACCTACCTACTACCTACCTACCTACTACCTACCTACCTACCTACCTACCCACTACCTACCTACCCACTACCTACCTACCCACTACCTACCTACCCACTACCTACCTACCTACTACCTACTACCTACCTACCTACCTACCTACCTACCACCTACCTACCACCTACCTACCACCTACCTACCACCTACCTACCACCTACCTACCACCTACCTACCACCTACCTACCACCTACCTACCACCTACCTACCACCTACCTACCACCTACCTACCACCTACCTACCACCTACCTACCACCTACCTACCACCTACCTACCACCTACCTACTACCTACCTACTACCTACCTACCTACTACCTACCTACTACCTACCTACCTACTACCTACCTACTACCTACCTACCTACTACCTACCTACTACCTACCTACTACCTACCTACTACCTACCTACTACCTACCTACTACCTACCTACTACCTACCTACTACCTACCTACTACCTACCTACTACCTACCTACTACCTACCTACTACCTACCTACTACCTACCTACTACCTACCTACTACCTACCTACTACCTACCTACTACCTACCTACTACCTACCTACTACCTACCTACTACCTACCTACTACCTACCTACTACCTACCTACTACCTACCTACTACCTACCTACTACCTACCTACTACCTACCTACTACCTACCTACTACCTACCTACTACCTACCTACTACCTACCTACTACCTACCTACTACCTACCTACTACCTACCTACTACCTACCTACTACCTACCTACTACCTACCTACTACCTACCTACTACCTACCTACTACCTACCTACTACCTACCTACTACCTACCTACTACCTACCTACTACCTACCTACTACCTACCTACTACCTACCTACTACCTACCTACTACCTACCTACTACCTACCTACTACCTACCTACTACCTACCTACTACCTACCTACTACCTACCTACTACCTACCTACTACCTACCTACTACCTACCTACTACCTACCTACTACCTACCTACTACCTACCTACTACCTACCTACTACCTACCTACTACCTACCTACTACCTACCTACCTACTACCTACCTACCTACTACCTACCTACCTACTACCTACCTACTACCTACCTACTACCTACCTACTACCTACCTACTACCTACCTACTACCTACCTACTACCTACCTACTACCTACCTACCTACTACCTACCTACCTACCTACTACCTACCTACTACCTACCTACTACCTACCTACCTACCTACTACCTTTTTAATTGATTAAAAAAAAATACAGACCAAAGTTTATTCACCCTTTTTAAATAGTTTACACAAAATACATTTCTGAACGCATGCATAAATGTCAATCAAGTACCTATTTGATAGAATGACAGGAGGAAAACAAATGTTTGACAGGTACGAAACAAAGGAACATAATTAAATGGAAAATGATTCATTTTCATAATTATGTATTCGTCAAGTTTTCATTGTAAAATGTATTCTGCTATTCAGGGCGGAGACAAATCTAACGATACAAAAACCATGAAAAATGATCCAGCAGATCTCTAGTTATAAGTGTTGTAACAAACCCGTCTTTGTTTTATATACAGTATGGGGACCGCTTATGTGCAATAATTTCTAGGGCACACTTGGTATCGCCTTTTCTGACGATATACAAAAAATGAACGAAATCGGTCCAGTAATTAGGTCAAAAAGTAGAGTTTTCATTTTGAACAAATTTAAACACTCTGTAGAATTGGATCACTAGGTCAATGATTCAATGAACCCTTTAAAATGCGACGTTGCCACTCAGTGCAAACTATCACGACGCTGTTACGTACCTATTCTACTTATTTGCCGAAATGTAAAATCGGTACACCTGCACGACAGGCTGGAATTTAATGTAAAAAAAAACAATTCAACGTTTGCACATACATAGTTGCACATTTACATAGTTAGTTACCGACCGGCTCCCGGTCGATCGACCCGATTGATACTCAGGATTACTCAGGAAGTCACTAACTTAACGGTAGTTTCGTAAACTGTTCAATCGTATTTTTAATGTCCAATTAATATTTTTTAATTGTTAAAAATAAATATTCAAATTACACAAAGATACTTGTATTCTAATGCCTTGTTTCGGTAGTAAGTAATTATGTGTAAAAAGTTATCGATAAGCGGTAATTACGATAATTGCACCATGTGCCCTACATTATAATATTTTTCGCCATCTCGGAAGTTGCGTTCCGATTTGTCAGTTCACCGCTAGTCTTCCGGGATAGTGTGTGTGCCGCAGAGATTTCGTCTACTCAGAGTCTACTTCCGCGCATTGCTTCAAAACGTGATTAGCAAATACCAGTAAATTTAGTGCTTAGTTAGTTTATTTTTTTATCAGTGGAATGGACACTTATTAGTTTAGTATTTATTTGACTTTGTGCGTGTGTAAATTGTGTTTTTAAGTATTTTGTATACACTTTGCTCTCGACTTCTTTTTATGGGGCTTTATTAAAAATGAAGTTTATTCGCGTGTCTCCGAAACCGAAGATGAACTGCGCAATCGTATTGTCGCCGCCTTTGACAAATTAAAAACCATGGCTCTGGATCCTGAACGAAATTTGCTGAGCAGGCTTCGGGATAACATTGTGCGGCGATGTAACTTGTGCATTCAAAAACGTGGTGGACACTTTGAAAATGAGAAAATTTAAGTTTATTCTTTTTGGAACTAATGTGTAATATTGAAGTATTTAGTTCAGTTCAGTTATCGCGAAATAAACACGTGGCGGTACAAATGAACTTAGTGGATTTTATTTTCGTCGCACATTGTCAAACGAATCAAAGTGCCGACAAAAAAGCCGCCATGCCGCCCGCGTGCACCGTTGCCACTCTTCGCTCCTGGGGTCAAGGTACGTTGTCTAAACAGAGTGTTTACTTTAAGTGAATTTATTTTGATATTTATTTTGTTTGAAAATTTAACTTTTTTCATTTTCGGTATTTTATTTTTTATTTAATTTTTCTATACTTCAATGGAGTAATATTCCTTGAGGTTTCAATTATTGCCAAGATGTGAATTCCATACTGTATATGTAAGCGCGGGAGGGCTCGGGGATCTCAAATGATAACGATCAGTCATCTTGTAAACACTTTTTATTATTCACAATAATAATGACTCACTAAACTTAGTTTTACAACGAGATACACACAGTTCGAAATACAAATGAATACTGCCCGTTTTGCGACTAAGGCGAGCCTATTTATACGGTTAATCAACTGTCAACGTCACATAGCAACGACTTCCGTTAACATTTGTTTTACAATAAAAGTTAGATTGAATTTAGTAAAAATAATGTAATTGCGCACAATTTGATTTGTTATTAATAACACTTTTTAAATAGTTTAAATTGTTAATTTAGTTAGGTAACAATAATTTTATTTAAATGAACTGACAGTTACAATGTTCCAATATACTTTTTTTCTAGAGTTTTAAAATAAATCAAACCTTATAATTAACAATACTTAATTTAATACGATTTTATAATGTAATGCAAAATCAGTTATTTATTTAATGTACAGATTCATGTTTCCGTTATGTTCGTCAGCGGATATGACGTTTGTTTTGGTCTGTGGTACTGTTTTTATTTGCCAGCGCTATCATAAATATATAGATAGATTCAAAGTGTAAAAAAAATATTGAGATAAATAGACTGTAAGACTATACTAAATATATAAACTAAACTAACCTAAAAACAAACTAACTATAAAAGGGCATCGAAAAACTCCTCCTCAACGCTGTCAGCAGGTAAAGTGCCCAAGAGACTAGCAGCGTTGCCGCGTTGTATGGCAACACTTAGCCTCTGGCCAAAGAAAAAGCCAGCCCTTGGGCCAGAGGAAGCGTCAACAAGGCGTTTGGAAATATCCTTAAAAAGACTGTGGGCACTAGGACCCCACGGCCCTAGAGTTTCAACCCCAAACGGCTCGAAAGTATAGTTTCCACAAAGGTTACTATATTTACGCCGCTTGAGGTTCTCCGCAGCCGCAGCGGCAGCACCAGCACAACACGAAGAGCTTGGAAGATGCGATGGCGCAAGAGTATCGACGCAAGTTGCGTCCCACACTAAAGACCTACCCATCTTCCAAGGTAACAAGGACATGCCGTCCGGTCTTTTGCCATCGTCGCGTGCCAAGCCATTTGGCTCTAAAACAGCTGGGACGCCGACGGTAACAAGAGCACGTCGGATGATATCGTTTATGTTCGCATGTCGCGCAAAACGGCCCGCACTTCGGCTGCAGGACAGGCCATGGTGTCCGAGGCTGTTGACAGCTTCACCACATTGACAGCGATGAGGAGAGCAGCAAACGGCACCAAGACGTAATGCAGCAGCGAGGCGAAAGGTTGTGTCGTCAAATAAAGTGCCAATGCTTGACGATGGCAGTGCGTGAAGCCAAAGACTCGACTCCCACTCACCCACAGCCAGCAGGCGCGCACGCTCAGTAGTAGTAGCAGATGTATTCAGTAGATTATTCTGAACTACTCTGCAGAGCGGCTCGATAGATAGATAGATTAAAAATTTACGAAGATAAGACGCGTCAAAATCATGAGTGGGGGGTTGTGACGTCATTTGTTGGTGAAAAATGTACTACCATGTGACGTTTTCGAGGAATTCACGAGTTTTCGAAGCATTGTATCGTCTTCATTTTTTGTTTATGTGAAAAAAGAAAAAATACGTGTCTAATATTTTTTGAAAATCTATCTGACGGGCCAATTATTATTTTTTTGTCCGATCCCTATTGTGTAGTGCCTGCAAAGACTCTAATACATTCTGTAGGTATAGTTTCATTGCACTGCTAAGTCAGCTTTCGGCCGGCGTCGGCGACAATTGCCCTTGTAATTGCGACCGTATGCCGAGTTTAGCTATCGTTATTTTCTGACATTATTTTCGGAATTGTACCAGTAGTTTTGAAGATCACCTCCGACATACAAACTTAGAGACATACGTCTTTTATATAATATCAGTATAAACATAAGATTGCAATCACTAATCCGCCTCTTGAAAGGAAGTTTGGTGAATATTTCCCATGCCCTGCACATACATTTTATCATGGAGAGAGCCATGATAAAATGTATGTGCAGGGAGAGTAACAAGCTGGTACTATTGTATTCAGGTAAACATAAAAAAAAAACTGTTATTCAACTGCACCCGATTAGACCGGAAGCAGACCAAAACGTAAACATAGTTGGCTAGCCAGATAGTGACAAAAAAGTTAAAAACTATTTGAAAAGCGAAAGGACAATAGACTCGTTCATTCAATAAAAAAAAATAAGTACCTTTTCCTTCCACTTCCAGACTATACTCTTTAAAGAAAAAAGGAAATCCATGACATGTTTATAAATAATATATTCATTGCAATAAATATATGAAATAATATATTTATAATATGTTACAAAAGACGTTCGTTGATCCAGTCGTTGTAATAGGTGACTCTTGCGAAGCCACCCGCGCCACCACGCTCGCATGGTCTTGACCCAAACGAAGTTATACCGATCTGTTGGAGCAAAGAAAATGAGAAGTTAGGAAAAGTTCAAGCTTACGACTAGTTAATATAATTATGACGTGTACCCAAGCAAAAGTCGATTACCTACTGTATGTCAACCTCTTTATTAATGATCTTTATGATCTTTTTGTGCATAAAAATCATTAATTTGTCGCTAGAATGGGTATTTGTAATAAACAGGAACAAGCGTTACTGTTTCAGTTTTATTTAAAAGTACATATAGAAGTGATATTTTAAATTAATGATGATTTAAGATTTGATTGGGTACACTACAAGAATCGTTACAATTCTATAATTAATTTCACTTTCAAAAACTATATGCAATTATGGAAACAGAATACACCACGACTATCCTATCCTTAAAAATATGCATATGGAGGAAGAATCTTACACCTCTAAACTTGTATCTTAAAATCATTGTAAGTTAAGATCGTACCAATAGTGGTTGGCCGTTCCTGGTGATGGCGAGAGGACCGCCGGAATCACCAGTGCAGATGTTCTGGCCTACCGCACCAAAGGTGCACACGTTGGAAAGTTGGACGAAAACGCCGAAAGTCCGTGCACATTCCTCGTTCGTGATCACAGGCAAGTGCACGTAGCTCAAAGGCTGGTTTGGGACTACGCCACCAACTGTGTAGCAACAATCACCATTATAATCATGACATGTTCTGGTTAGTATTCAAGTATGATAGTAGAAAGAGTCTCTTACTATCAGCAGTCATCCCGAAGCCAGATGCTATAGCGACTTCACCAGCAAAGTCCTCATTGAGCTGAGATCCAGAGGGCAGAGCGATAGGAGCGAGGATATCTGAAGATTATAAATTTTTAGACATTTAGGCCTCATGCAAGAAAAAAAGTGATAGTTACAAAAAAAAAATAACTTGTAATTTTTATGCAATCATTGTAATTACGAGAATATTCCATGAAACTATATTTTAAGGAATAATCATTAATTTTTACTTACTTGAGAAAATAACGTTTTGTGGCAAGTTGACCATTGCAATATCATTAATAGGAGGAGCAGGAATATAGTTATGGTGCAAAATAATGTCGGTGGGAATCAACCTGGTACCACCAGTGAATACTGTAATGGAGCCAAGAACAACAGTCACGCTTGAAACTGAGTTTACAAAGTCATGGAAGTTGTGAGCTGCACTGAGTACCCTGTTTGGGGATACGAGGACAGCAGTTGCTAAAGAGGTACTGCCGGATGGTAGCTGCATCAGAAGCCCCGCCTGTGAAATAAAATGCTTATTGTTATTTTAAAACTAATTATTAATATGTCATGTGCCTGGTGCCACATTCAAAGTGTTCAGGATTTCACGCAAAAATATAGGATGATAGTACCTGATAGGGGAATTGTCCAAGTGTAGCCAGTGACCCACCAACGATCCGGGATGCATCATGGTTGCCTTCCTCTTCAGCTTTGCGGATCTTTTCAGCTAACGGAACACCGACTCTGTTATGATATCCGTACGCGAAGTTCTTTTCCAAATTCATGACATCCTCGAGGGTGATATGCCTCGCTGAGGCGACCACTACTAGAGCAAACAGAGTAACTGCCATGAACTTCATGTTGCTGATACTAAGTGATTATTCAAGTGCAAGTGATTTCGGATGAGGATATTTATATGCTTTAGCGTTTCGAATGTTTTGAGATAAGCCTTATTATCTTGATAATAGTGCCGTAATAATTAGGCTAATTATCAAACAAATAATTTATACTTGGGTTTCCCCATTTAATATCGATGAATTAATAGTATAGACATGAACGACGATTGTAGTCGGGAACAAGTTTTTTTTGGGTTAAATTATGTTTTTGTTTATTTCGTGATTTTTTACAAAATGCATTGAGGAAAATGTACATGCCACTTTCTGGACAAAATTAATGTTCTCTGAATCAATAACTGAGTAACTAACAAAATTTTGGCCAAGTGACTATGCATTGGATCGAGTCCATAGATATAATAAATATTTCTATGATCGAGTCAGATGTTTTGTCATTTATTACCCTCCTCTTTTACGGACATGAAGAAATGTAGTTTTTGGGGTACTAAATGCAAGGGGTAGGTAGTAATAGCAAAGTTTTCCTAAGCTGAAGACTGATTAACACACAAGCTTAAATTACTTTTATAGATTTATAGTAAATCCACAACACGAGGAGGTCATTTAATACACCAGATTTTTTTTTATTCGTGTATTTGTACCGATTTCTTTACAACTATTTGATTTTTAATATTTTTACTAAACCTACTTAATTAAAACATTGAAACTATTTTATTGTTTACTTTGTAGGGTTCCGTAGTCAATATGGAACCCATATAGTTTCGCCATGTCCGCCTGTCTGTCTGTCCGTCCGAACTATATCTCAAAGACTCTTAGTACTAGAAAGGTGTAATTTGGCATGAATATACAACTGAGCTACACCGACAAAGTGCTAAAGTAAAATACATTTTTTTTTAGGGTATCTCTTAAACACATTGAAGTGGGGATGATTTTTTTATCTCGTGAAGTCCACTGTGCAGGATGTTGTTGGATATGTCTTCAGAAATATTCCAAGTTTGCTCAAACAGTTTATCGATTAAGGAATTCGTTTGTGAAATATTTAGCTTTAAAGTGCAAATTTTTGTTAGACTCAAGTGTACCAACCTAAACCACTTAAACGGGTTGTATTTATACGTGTGAAAAAATTCATGGTAGTAGCATATATAAAACGAAAATAAAAGAAAAACTATCCCAGCTAAGTAGGCTTTACAAGTTTACTAGTAATAGTCGACCAACTTATAAAATTTACTTGTATGAAATATTTTCCTATACATAATGTATGGGAGCGCAGATCTCAAAACTGGAAATGTAAGTTTGTTTTATTTTTACAATAAAAATCATCGTTCGGAGGTAGGTAGGCACTTAGGCAGGGTGGATAATCAGTTTAGTAAGTTCACATATTTTAATGGGCAACTACGGGACCCTACATTGTGCTTTTTGCGACATGCACTAGGCCGGTTTTTTCACATTTAAATGATACTACATCATTTGGGGCATCGTTTGTTTCATACTATTATTGCAATTTTAAACATTTCATTGACTCGATGATTTTTTTAATGCAATTTATTGAGTTGATAACCCGGACCATTATTATCATTTAATCATTTGTGACTAAATACTTTATCTACATATCAAATGGGTAAACCGAAATATTATGGTTCGGTGGGTTTTTGTTAGTCTGTAATCAAAATAAAAATATCAATCTTAAAAAAGCTTATCTTATAATTTCCCCTCTATGATTGCATAGGTACCTACTATCGTCAGAAGTTACTTTCGTTAGGTTTATTGGTATGGAGAAAAAAGTTTTTGAATTGTGACTGTATTGACTCTTCTTTTTACCCGACTACGGCGAAGTGAAAAGGAAGGGTAATGATTATGGCAGTCTATGTATTTATGTATGTTTGTATGTTCCACCGTAGCGCCTAGACTACTGAACGTATTTTAATAAATGAGTGTCAATAGATTCATAGGAATAGCCCGGGTATATAAATTTTAAAAATTCTTTTTATGTCGGAATTTAAATGTCAAATTCTAAGTCAATCAAGTAATCATAACATGTTTGGTATCAAATGAGAGGTATTGGCGAGCACATTACAAATATGTATATTATATTATAGTTTTGGTCAACATACACGTTTAGATTGCGGTCAAAAAGTTCTCGCGGTCTAGTCTGCTATTTAATCGTACTATTTATATAGCAAACCAACATTAAGTAGATTTTTACATCATGAAAGTAATATATTATGACGGATTTATTAAATAACACTAAAATAAAATTCAAATAAAAAAATAAGTTTAAAAACTAAAACCCGACTACAAAACGAAAATTATTATAGAGGTCAGTCGTAGTCGCATGCCACCTTGCTAACGGCAACAGCAGCTGACTTCTGTATCAATGAAAACGCCATGAAGGAGCATCAGCTGGTATCAGTGGCATGCGACTACGGCGGTCCTCTATAGTAATTTTACTTATATTTAATTAGAAATTTACAAATTCAATATATGAATATCAGACAAGAGTTATTTTCTTGTTTTCTACTTTTACGACCGCGGTTTGTAGTCGGGTTTTAGTTTTTAAACTTATCTATTATACTTATCTATACTATTTTTTCTTCGTCGCGACATACTTATCATAACATCAGTCCAGTATTCCCCGAAGTGTTAGACAGAGGCATATATTTCTAACAGTATACCCATATTTCGCCAGTTATGTTTAAATCCCATGTGAGTGGGGGTGAGCCTATTGCCATCAACGTGTGTGCACAAATTCGGATTCCTGATGTCAAAACCCGATAAAATTTGCCCGACCCAGGAATCGAACCCAGGAGTTTAGCAGAACACAACTTATTTGTTAAGAATGAACTGGATGTACTGATATATCATATACTAGCGGACGTCACGCGGTTTCACCCACGTAGTTCCCGTTCCTGTGGGAATACAGGGATAAAAAGTAGCATATGTCACCCATGGATAGTGTTGCTTCCCAACGGTGAAAGAATTTTTCAAATCGGTCCAGTAGTTTCGGAGCCTATTCGTTACAAACAAACAAACAAATCTTTCCTCTTTATAATATTATTGTAGATAAGTGCACGTTATTTTGTGAACACTAGTTTGCAAGTCTTTCGATACCGTCTTGAAGCATTACGGACTCTAGGTTACCCTGAATTGGCTTCGTTATATTTAGTCAAAAAAGCAAACAAATAGGTACGGAAGTGATTGAAACATTAAATTACTATCGTTAATAAATCATCAAAAAGAATTGTTCCCAAGGTGATCCTTGAGGAGTTCTGGAAGATGCTACATAACTGTCAGAAAAATTACCTTTTACTGCCACTTTTGACACTGTGTTTTCAAGGAAATATTTTAATTACTCTATAACTGTCCAGTCTACACCTAGTTGAGACAATTTATTTATAAGAAGATTTTGATCTACTTTATCAAATGCTTTGCCCTTAGTAAAGTAAATAGTTAGCCAGTTTGGTTTAGTTATGTCATAGTCTAGTGTAGGTTAGAAAGCCATTTTGCTGTCGTCGTTATACATTTAGCATGACTGTGTCAATTGAAAAAATTTGAGCCGTTGCGTGCATTTCAACGGAAATAGCGTCACTTGCGTTTCGCCTGGCTGCTTGAGCCTTAACACAAGTCGAAGCTTCAATATGCTTCGATCGGAATCAAAACTTTACAATTTTATTATTAGTCTAATCTTCAGACACCTAAGATTGCGTATCAACGGTTCTTGCCAATGATTTCTTGTAGCGGTAGAACTACTTCTTCGACAGTATTTCTATCTCTACATTTCTTCTCATCTACTGTACTATATATTTTCTTTTCTCTAGAGATCTACGATAGGGAATGGGCAACTACAGAACAGTCACGGTTATTATGCTTTGTGACTGGGACTGTAGCTTCTTTTTAATTTGTATTTGTTTCGACTATTCAAAAGTGTCTCTAACTGGCCTACTTCAAAAAACTGTTCTGATAGTTTTTTTTAACTAATTATGAAGATCAGAAATAAATGATGATTACACTCATTAAAAAAAAAACTATTTAATAGTAGGTATTGTTTTAATAATTTAATTGAGAAACTATACAAATTGTTGTCTGGTTATAAAAGACGTTCGTAGACCCAGTCGTTGTAGTAGGTTACTCTTGCGAAAGCAGCCGGGCCACCACGCTCGCATTGACCTGACCCAAACGATGTCAAACCGATCTGTTGGAGCAAAGAAAACAACAAGATAGAAATAAATAAGCTTACGATAATAATAATACTAGCAAAAAGTTGACTGGTATAAAATATTTATTGCATAACGACATCTCTACAATATTATGGCGCTATGATAGGTTGGGAAGTTGTGTGCTGTGGTAGAAAATTCACGGATATAAAAATCAAAAGAATTTCTCTTTTTATGGTTTAAAAAAATAGAAGTTATATCTAATTTTAAAAAATTGTGTTAAATGGCTTCGTCTTTAAAATATTTTTTGTTGCAGTAAAATATTATATAGGTAATTTATTATATTTAGTTGTGATGCCGCCAAAAAGAAGCTCAAAAATTGGATGCCAAATGCTACAGCATCCCCTACACCCGCCTACATACTCGTATATTTATGCAGGCGGGTGTAGGTGATGCTTTTTATTTGCTGATCTGATTTTTATTTGCTGAGGGATCTAACGTCATGGTTCCATCACTTAGATAATATTTGTTGCAAATGATGTACATACCAAAAGTGGTTGGCCATTCCTAGTTACGGCGAGAGGACCGCCGGAGTCTCCGGTGCAGACGTTCTGGCCAACCGCGCCGTTGGTGCACACGTTGGAGGTTTGAACAAAAGCGCCGAAGGTCTCAACGGCTGGTTTGGGAGAACGCCACCAACTGTTAGCAACAATATAATCCTGATGTTTATTTTATTTTGGAATCGTCGTTTTTGACTTTACTGTGGACACTTTTATCTTGCTACATCGTTCTCACATAATATACCATCTTAACATGAATGATGTAGTTCCAAAGTTTTGTAACAATTTTCTGATTTAAAAGAGTGTCCATGGAGTTTCTTGCCCTTCTTCTCCATAGAGATCTACGCTAGGGAATGGGTAACTTCAGTACAGTCACAGTTATTATGCCTTGTGACTGGGACTGTAGCTTCTTAGTAAATTGTATTTGTTTCCACTATTCAAAAGTGCCTGTAACTGGCCTACTCGAAATAAATGTTTTTGATTTGATTTTGATAGTAGAAAAGAGTCTCTTACCATCAGGATTCATACCGAAGCCGGATGCTATAGCGATATCACCAGCAAAGTCGTCATTGAGCTGAGATCCAGAAGGTAGAGCGATGGGAGCAAGGATATCTGCAAATTAATCAGCTTATTAGGCATTTATGCCAGTATATGGTTTTCAAATAATGCATTAGCCTGTACGAAAAAATGATTGTCATAGAAATATATAATTAAGTTTGTAATTTATGCAATCACTGTAATTACGGGAACATCTCGAGTAAACTATATTTCAAGAAATAATAACTCTTTTTTACTTACTTGAAAAAATTACGTTTTGTGGCAAGTTGACCATGGCAATATTAATGGGAGGAGTAGGAATATAATTATGGTGCAAAATAATATCGGTGGGAATCACCCTGGTACCACCAGTGAATATAGTAATAGAGCCAAGAACAACAGTCACGCTTGAAACCGAGTTTACAACGTCATGGAAGTTGTGAGCTGCACTGAGTACCCTGTTTGGGGATACGAGGACAGCAGTTGCGAAAGAGGTACTGCCGGATGGTAGTTGCATGAGAAGCCCTGCCTGTGAAGAAAATGGTTATTGTTATTTTAAAACTAAGTAAATAGTTCGAAATGGTGGAGATCTATTTATTGTACCTACGCATAAAATGAATACTTAATACTGGCCAAGCGTTCTTCTGCCCACCGTTAATTATGTTTCTGTAAAACAGTAATAAAACGAGTATCTAAAGTTTATTAAACACCTCTTTTTTTTAGTTGTGACAAGCCCGCCACACTATTTCCAAACCACTGTAACTCCTGTAAGCCAAAATCAACAGTGGCGACCACAAGAAAAGCGCCGAGACAATGAAGCTCGACGAAGTCCCAGAGAAACGATTTAACTGTCTTGGATCCCGCAACGAAATTAATTAGAAAATAATAGCGGAGGAGTAGGAAAAACATAATTTCCACTTCCCTCCATATCAGCAGGAGACAGAACAGAACTGTGATATTTGTAAATAGGAGGTACTTGTCTTATGTTCTTTGTATTGTGCAACCGTCAGCCAGTCTACGAATATACGCCGTATAGTTAAGTCGTGGTTTTATTGTCTGTCCCGATATTCCTCAGTGGCGACGAGCAGTATCGAATTACGCGTAAAATAGTTTTATTTGCAAAATGTCGATCGGAAAGATTGCGGAATTTAAAGTACAAAGTGACGATTGGAAATTATACGTGGAACGTTTAGAACAATATTTTCTTGTGAACAAAATACCCGTTGATTTACAAGTGCCTACACTAATAACGGTTATGGGGGCAGAATCATACGAACTTTTGGTCAATTTGTGTACGCCAGAGAAACCTAAAAACAAAACATTCACGCAGATCACGGACATTATGGAAAAACACTTGCAACCCAAACCGAGTGAGTTAGCCGAGCGTTACAAATTTAGAAATAGAAAACAAAAGGAGGGTGAAACTATTTCGGAGTATACCGCAGTTTTAAAAAAAAATGACCAAGACCTGTGAATTTGGAAGCTGGCTAGAAGAAAGTTTGAGAGACCAGTTACTTTGTGGCATAACTAATGAAACGATACGACAACGATTATTCGCCGAAAGTAAGCTGGATTTCGGCAAAGCGTATAAGTTAGCGATTAGTATGGAGGCGGCAGAGAAAGACGCGGCAGAAGTGGTCAGACAGGGAGGGTCGGCGAGCGAGACAACGGCAGCGGCGACGTCGGTGACGTGCCAGGCGATGTCGGCTGCGAAGTCATCACGGTGGCGGAGCGGGCCAGCGGCGGCGGCTCGCGGAGCGCGGGACGGCAGCGGAGTGGTGCGGGAGGCCACTGCGCAGCCCGCGGGGAGGCGAGGGCCGCGCGCAACACCAGCGCCCGCGCCCGCGCGGCTGGGTGAGCGTGCGCAGCGGCAGTGTCAAGTGTGCGGCGCAGGTCACGACGCGGCCACGTGCAAGTTTTCGCGTTACGTTTGCCGAGTATGTAACCGAGTTGGACATCTGCGACGCGTGTGCCCGAATTTAGCTAGACACTTCAACGTCGACATCGATCAAACAAGGGAAGAAAACTCAAACGGAAGTATGGGAAGTGACGAGGTAATTTTTATCGATGTCTGTAAATTATCCGCTATAGAATGTAAACCAGTGTATCTAGAATTAAACGTAAATGGCAAAAACATTAAAATGGAGTGCGATACGAGTAGTGCCATCTCATGTAAGTCGGGAATGTTACATGAGATTATTTAAAAATCTATGTCTAAAGCCATGTTAGTTAACGCTTAGATATTATACGGGGGAGTTAGTCAAACCCCTAGGAGTCATATTACCAACTGTTAAGTACAAAGATATGAGTAAGACATTAGAATTATTTGTTGTGGAGAATGGGAAAACTATTCTTGTAAGACGGCAATGGATGGCCGAATTAAAAATACAGTTACCTATTGTAAATTACGAATGTAACAATGTGGCTATGTACAAAAATGACGTTTTTGACTTGCATGCTTTCAGTACCAAATACTCTGAGGTGTTCGCGGACGGTCTGGGGCGATTCACCGGTGGCAAAGTGAGCGTGCATGTGCGCGAGGGCGCGCGGCCGGTGTTCATGCGAGCGCGGCCGCTGGCGTACGCGCTGCGCGAGCCGGTGGAGAGCGCGCTGGCCCAGCTGCAGCGCGACGGCATTCTCTCGCTGGTGGAGCGCTCGGACTGGGCGACCCCGATCGTGCCCGTCGTCAAGAAGGACGGTAACATTAGGATTTGCGCTGATTATAAATTAACACTCAATAAAGTTATAGAAGTTGACCGTTATCCGTTGCCTAGGGTGGAGGAACTGCTGCTTCGACTGAGGGGTGGTAAACACTTCAGTAAAATTGATTTATCTCAGGCCTACGCTCAATTTGAGCTAGATGACACCAGGAAATATACAGTGATAAATACCCACAAGGGTTTATTTATGTACAACAGGCTAGTATACGGTCTTTCGTCAAGTCCGGGTATTTTCCAAAGACGGTTAGAACAATTATTTGCGGATATACCACAAGTAGGTATTTTCTTGGATGATATTATTATCACAGGGTCAAATAAGGAGTCTCACATGCGAAACTTAGGTAAAGTATTTGATCGTTTAAAAAAATATGGCCTGAGGGTAAAAAAAGAAAAGTGTGTATTCTTCGCGGAGTCAGTTAATTATTTAGGGCACACCATAAGTAAAGACGGCGTTCACACGTGTCCAGACAAAGTTAAGGCTATAATTAAAACGCCCGCCCCCACGAACGTCTCCGAGTTGAGAACCTTCATCGGTATGGTCATGTACTACGGCAAGTTCGTAAAGAATGTTAGCACAGTTTTAGCACCTCTTTATAACCTGCTCAGAGCGGGTGTTCAGTACAGTTGGAGTAAAGAGTGTCAGGATGCGTTCAGCAAAGTCAAATATTTATTAACCAGTAGTGAAGTTTTAATGCATTATACACCGGAGTTGCCCATAATATTGACGACGGATGCGAGTAGCGTAGGTATCGGCGCGGTGATATCTCATGCGACGTCGGACGGCGAGCGGCCAGTGGCGTACGCGTCGCGCTCGCTGACGCAGGCCGAGCGCGCCTACTCGCAGATAGACAGGGAGGCACTCGCTATTGTTTTCGGGATTCGTAAATTTCACCAGTACCTTTATGGGCGCAAGTTTATATTTTGTGGTTTACTGTGCAAAGTAAAGGAAAAGCTTCCCCACTCTGTGTTTCCCATCATAGCTTCGTATCTAGATGGCAGACAATTCCAAGTAAAACAAGGAGACGAAAGATCTAGTCTGTATAATATCGAGGCTGGAGTTCCTCAAGGATCGGTTCTGGGACCCGTTTTATATAATATTTTTACATCTGATCTTCCAACTGCAGAAGATGTAACGGTAGCGACATACGCAGATGACGTTGCTTACCTGGCGAGCGCTAAAGAACCGGATATCGCCAGTAGCAAATTACAAATAGTACTGGATAAAATGAATACTTGGTTGCAAAAGTGGCGTATCTGCGCCAGTGCTCAAAAATCAAGTCACATTACCTTCACCTTGAGAAGAGGCGACTGTCCCGCAGTGACATTGGGGGATACAACTCTACCACACACAGATTGTGTTAAGTATCTCGGATTTTACCTGGATAAAAGGCTCACTTGGAAGACGCATATAAAACAAAAAAGAGAACAACTAAATGCCAAATATAAAAACTTGTACTGGTTGATGGGTCGTAACTCAGTCCTATCTTTGGACAACAAACTCCTGCTGTACAATTCTCTATTAAAACCCATATGGTCCTACGGCATCCAACTATGGGCAGTGGCTAGCCATAGTAACATAATGGGTCTGCAAAGAGCTCAAAACGCCATCTTGAGGAATATTGTTAATGCACCATGGTTCACACGGAATGAAGAAATCCATGATTATCTCAACACTCCTACAATTTTTGAGGAAATTAAGAAACATAAAAATCGTTATGCTGACCGTCTAGCCATCCACCCAAATCCCCTGGCTATTAAATTGCTGGACATCAGCGAATCTGTCAATCGACTTAAGAGAGGTCAAGTACTCTGAAGAGGTAGCAGGGGCAATGGCCCCTGTACCTGAAACGCCAACTGTCTCACGCAACCAAACTGATAATAGTCCAGAAAGGACTGATGGCAGTTAAGAAAGGAGAAAAAAAAAAAAAAAAAAAAGTTTATATTGAGAACTGCGATCATAAGCCTTTGACTTACATTTTTGGAGATAAGGCAGGGATTCCTGTAATGGCCGCATCCAGATTACAACGTTGGGCGGTGCTATTAGCGGGTTACACCTACGACATTGAGTATGTTGCGTCAAGTAAAAACTGTGCAGATGCGTTGTCACGGTTGCCATGTACAGAAGTAAATCATGTAGGTACACAGAACGAGAACACTTATGTTAATTTCGTAGAAGATTTTTTACCGATTACGAGTAAAGATGTTAAGGAAGCAACAGCAAGTGATAAGGTCCTTAGTAGAATTTTAACATATACTCAATCCGGGTGGCCTCTAACTGGTTCAGATGAATTGATTCTACCCTATTTTAGAAGGCGTAATGAATTATACACGGAATGTGGGTGCTTAATGTGGGGGTACCGTATGGTGATACCATTTTCTTTACAAAATAAAGTTTTAAAACAACTTCATAGTAGTCACATGGGGATAGTGAAGACAAAAAGTCTAGCTCGTAGTTATGTGTGGTGGCCTAACATAGACGCGGCAGTAGAAGCAATGTGCAAGCAGTGCGAGACTTGCGCGGCAGAGGCGGACGCGCCCCGGCGGGCTCCGATATAACCGTGGCCATATCACACGCGCCCCTGGAGCAGGCTTCACATTGACTTCCTAGGTCCGTACAAAGGCTTAACCTTTTTAGTTATAATTGATTCTACCTCCAAGTGGGTAGAAGTTTTTGAGATGGACCGTACTAATGCTTCAAATGTTATAAAAGTATTAAGATCAACATTCGCGAGATTCGGTCTACCGGAAGAATTAGTTTCTGATCAAGGTCCACCATTTACCAGTACTGAATTTAAAAAATTCCTTAAAAATAACGGAATAAAACAGAATTTTTCACCGGTTTACCACCCATCCTCTAACGGAGCAGCAGAGAACGCAGTGAAATTGTGTAAACGAGCTATCAAAAAAGCGTATAGGGATAAGGTAGATATAGATACGGCATTACAATCCTTCCTACTAGCATACCGCAATACGGTACACAGTACAACCGGGGAAACACCAGCCATGCTCCTGCAAAGGCGGACGTTACGGTCAAGACTCGATTTATTGCGGACTGATCGTGTCGTCGAAGACAGAGTACGTGCAGCCCAGAGACATCAGGTAGAATACGCTGGTGGAACGTCACGTACCTTTAGAGAGGGGGACTCAGTTTGGGCTTGGGAGTATGGCTCTGGGGATAAATGGATGAAAGGCACCGTACAAGGGGTGGACAGTTGCCGTAGGTATTCAATAGCGGCGGATAGCGGTCAATTACATAAAAGACACAAACAGGGTGGCCGGAACATTGACGTCCAAAAATAAAATTTCGGTCCCTCGTATCGTGGGGTATTCGAATCACCCCCATGTATGTTCCGCGACTTTTCATAGTTTTCGAGTTATGAATTTTTTTCTGAATGTTTGAAAATTTTCGACCTGACCAACCTAAAAAAATTCTAAAAAAAAAAGTAGAGGGTTTTATCGAGTTTCTTTTTTTGCAACTCAATTTTCATAAGTAGTACTTTTATGCATAAAATAATCAGCTTCGTAACTGTGATGAAAGTTATGAAAATGTTGATCTAAAGTGAAAAATTTACGTTCGGTAAATTATGACTTAAATTTTCAACTTCAAATTAAAAATCTAAACAGGTGACTTCATGGTTCTCAAGTAGGCTTCAAGAATGCGCCAGACTCTCAGCTTTCATAATCATTAAAAAACGTAGGACTTAATGGGGCTAACTTTGGCCTTAATCGGCCTTCAAAGACTGCGAGGTGGAAAATTCTTAAAATTAGCTATCTGATTAATAAATTTTTTTTTTCCATTTTCTCGCTCCTAAGGTTATTTAAATTTGCTAACCAAAAATGACTGCAGGAAAGCTAAGATTTAAACACGGAGATTTATTTAAATGTTAGTTTAATGAATTTTGCGCGATCCGTTCTCGTGGACTATGGGTTGTAAACGAGGGTGCAACTCTTTTACCTGCAATAACAATGGACCGAGAGGAAAAGAGACCGAATTATTGCTATCTCTCTCACGCAAGGCGCGCAACAAGCCAACGCGAAACAAGTACCTCAGTCGTACTCACATTGTGTTTACTGCTATACGCGTGTCGCCATTTTGTCTTTACCACACTCGCTTTGCCCACGGACTCCGCTGCCTACTTGTTTGACTACTTTGCTCGTTTATTGGACTGTGTTTTGCATTCTGATTTGGACTTTTTTTACGTGGAAGTGTAAAAAATGAGTTACACGTTAAGTGAATATGCAGAAATGCATTATTTTTATGGAGTTGCACAAGGAAACGGCCATGAAGCAGCGCGACTGTATCGCGAACAACTTCAACGTCGTGGTGGGCCGCAACCTGAGCGATATCCCGACCATCGTGTTTTTATTAACACGCACAACACTTTGATGGCAGGCCGCATTCCTGGTCGACGCGGCAGTCATGAAGGAATCCCTAGAGCTAACCCGGATCGCAGAGAAATGGTGCTGGAAGAAGTTCAGCGAAATCCGTCTACGAGTACGAGAAGTATGGCTCGTGCTCTGAACATCCCAAGGACTTCTATCCAAGACATTCTTCACGATGAAGAATACCACGCGTTCCACATCCGACGAGTCCAAGCTTTACTGCCTACAGATCACCAATTGCGCGTTGATTTTTGCCAAACCATGTTACGAAAAGAGCAAGAGGATCCTGGATTTTTCAATAAAGTTTTATGGTCAGATGAGTCACGATTTGAGCGATCCGGAATATTCAATATTCATAATTACCACACGAGGGCGAATGAAAATCCACTCGAAGTGAGAGCTTCGACATTTCAACATCGCTTTAGCGTTAACTTGTGGTCTGGTATCCTCAATGGCGAACTAATTGGTCCGTTTGAACTGCCGTCCAGACTTGATGGAGAAACATACAAAAACTTTTTGGAAAATGAACTTCCATTGTTGCTGGCAGATGTGAATCTCGAACTCAGACGAACCATGGTGTTGCAAAATGACGGCGCCCCGTGTCACTATGCAACCCAGGTCCGAAATTACTTAGATGAAACATACCCCAACAGATGGATCGGACGCAGCGGACCAATTAGGTGGCCTCCACGCTCACCTGATCTCAACCCCATCGATTTCTTTATTTGGGGCTATTACAAGGAAATAGCATACGCCCGAGACTGTTCAAGTGAACAAGAGCTGAGGCAGTTGTTTGCAGAAGCTGAACGTGTTGTGAGAGAGAACAGAGACGCTTTTAGACGATTGCCAGACAATTTCTTACGTAGGTGTAGAATGTGTATTGCTGCTGGTGGTGGCCACTTTGAAAACCTTTTGTAAATGTTAAAAATAAATTAAGTACTTTTTTCACATTATCATCTGTGTTTTATTCAAAACCACTTTTTACGTAAAACTTTTCTTACCCAACTCTGAAACTATTTGTTGGTTAGTTTTCAGTATTCTTATCATTAATTAACCTTAGGAACGAGAAAATAGCCAAAAAAAAATAATTACTCAGATGTCAGGGTAATTTTAAGAATTTTTCCACCTCGCTGTCTTTGAAGGCCGATTTTAAACAAAGTAGCCCTATTAAGTACTTCATTTTTTTTATGATTATCAAAAGCTGAGAGTCTGGCGCATTCTTGAAGCCTACTTAGGAATTATGAAGTCACCTGTTAAGATTTTTAATTTAAAGTTGAAAATTTGAGTCATAATTTACCGAACGTAAATTTTTCACTTTAGATCAACATTTTCATAACTTTCATCACAGTTACGAAGCTGATTATTTTATGCATAAAAGTACTACTTATGAAAATTCAGTTGCAAAAAAAGAAACTCGATAAAACCCTCTACTTTTTTTTTAGAATTTTTTTAGGTTGGTCAGGTCGAAAATTTTCAAACATTCAGAAAAAAATTCATAACTCGAAAACTATGAAAAGTCGCGGAACATACATGGGGGTGATTCGAATACCCCACGATACGAGGGACCGAAATTTTATTTTTGGACGTCAATGTTCTGGCCACCCGTAGATCAAATGCGCCGTAGGTCCAGATTTTCTGATGTTATCTGTTCGGAAGAGCATGAGGAGGGCCAGCAGGGTAGAGAGAACGTGGTCGAGCTGTTAAGCAAGGGTCCCGAAAAAGTTATGCCAGAAACCCTAATAGTAAACACCAATAAAGAGGCCGAAAATGTTACCCGGGGCGATCAAGCCGACGTTCCTTCTGAACATTCCTCACCTAACGTACTATCGCCATCTCTGTCACCGGTGAGTCGTTATTCTAGGCGGACGCGGAAACCAGTGGAGAGATTCAGGATAGAATAAGTTAGTTCATAAGAATACCTAGTTTAAGTAAGTTAAGTGATTAAGTTTTTATTAGGCAGTTCTATCCATTGTTACCATTGTTGTCGCAAATTTATTTATTTATTTTATTTAGGGACAAAAAACAGTTACACGTTACAATTTGTATATCGCAGCTAAATGGATAAATTTAATAAACGTATAACCCACACTATTGTCCACGGATTCAAATTTCAAATACATACTTAAAAGACGAAAGGACGGGCGGTCACATATATTAATTTGTGAATTAAAAGAAAATAAAAAAACCAAGTATGAAAGGTTGTCGGTAAGCAAAGCTATAGCCGTTTTTTTAAATTTTGCAGGAGAGAATGCAAAAATATCTGAATCGGTAAAGTGTGTGTTATAAGTTACTACAAGGCGACGGAGAGGTGCCCGCTCACCGGCGTTTGTTTTGCACTTCTCAGTGTGAAACAGACGAGGAACGCGCACCTCCCGCCGTATAACAGTTCTAGGTACTACGTAACATAATTTATTGGTAAGTTCATTACAATCAAACTTATTATTACAAATGCCATGCAGCATCATGGCCATGAGGAGCGTACGTCTGGACTCTAAGCTCAAGAGAGTGTGCTGGTTGAGTAGTTGTAAATAAGAAATTCTCGAGTGATAAAATTTATACTGCACGGTACGTAAGAATTTTTTCTGAACCATTTCAAGACTATGTGAGTATTTGTCATAGAAAGGACTCCAAATAGGAACAGCATATTCTAACTGGGAGCGAATCAGGGTTTTGTATAAAAATAAGAAAGTAGATATTTTTTTAAAGTCCTTAGACGATCTCATGACGAAACCATACATCCGAAAGGCCCTGCTAATAACATTTTCAATATGAACATCAAAGTGTAATTTGGAATCCAGCAATATTCCAAGGTCTCGTGTGAACTCAACTTTTTTCAAAGCAATACCATGCAGGGTATACGTGAAATGAATTATATTTTTATTTTTGGTAAATGATATAGAATTACATTTAGGTAAGCTGATTTGTAACTTGTTATCTAGGCAGTATTGAGAGAGTCTATGGAGATCCTCTTGAAGTAGTAGGCAATCATGAATATTCAAACAAGATTTATAAATTTTCATATCATCGGCGTACATTAGGAAGGCTGAGTTTATAAAACAGGATTTAATATCATTAATAAATAGAATGAAGAGGAGTGGGCCCAACACGGATCCCTGGGGCACACCAGATTCCACGACAAAATAGTCTGACTCATAACCGTTTACGACAACCTTTTGAGTTCTGTTAAATATATAAGACGCAAACCACCTAAGCAAACTACCTCTGATGCCGTTGAAGGCAATTTTATCCAAAAGCAATTTATGGTCCACCTTGTCAAAAGCCTTCTGAAAATCCGTGTACACTGCATCAACTTGGATGCGGTTGTCCATCTTCTCAAATAAGTAATTTGTAAAAATCATAAGATTTGTGGTGGTTGATCGACATTTAACAAAACCGTGCTGTTCTGGAATGATAAGATTACGCAGATAGGGAAATAGCGAGCTATGCACAAGACTCTCAAAAAGCTTTGACAAAGTGGACAGTATCGAAATAGGCCGATAGTTTTTAATATCGGTTTTATCACCACTCTTATATATGGGAATAATGAAAGCTCTCTTCCATACAGAGGGAAAAACTCCTTCGGCTAAACACTTATTATAAATTATATGTAGTGGCAAGTGGATGGTAGTGGCAGTATTTTTAAAGAAAATGGGCGGCACACCGTCCGGACCAGGTCCTTTGGTTTGGTCTAAAGCTTTAAGCGCAGTTTGTACTTCATCCTTGCTAAGGTTAATATTTGGGAGGGATATAGATTTATCAGCAAATTTTTTGGGCGGCTGCCAATTTTTGGGGTCAAAATTTGAGGGTTCGTAAACAGATTTAAAAAACGTCGAAAAGAGATTACAAATTTCGGTAGGATCACTAGATGGAGTATTATTGCAGTGCATAGTAGCCGGAATACCCGACCTTTCTTTGCGGTTGGATATATATGACCAGAAGTGTTTGACGTTCAGAGGTATACTGTCTTCGACCGAGTTTATGTACCGTTTAAAACATTCTTCGCAACTTAATTTGAAACTTTTACGATTATTTGAGAAGGTTTCATAATCAGACAAGTTACCATATTTTTTCCACCTTATCCAAGCACGTTCTTTTTTCTTAAATAAATTAATAAGCGATGGGCTAAACCAGGAGGGAAAACGAGAAGATTTCGCTCGTATTTGAGGAACATGGTTACGAATTAACCCATACAAGTAGTCATAAAACGTACAGATCGCCTGTTCGGCCGTGAGGTCAGAAAGTAATTCATCCCAGTTTATTTTTAAGAGTGCGCAATTAATACTTTCATAGTTGGCCTTATAGTAATTATATTTCGTAGTAGTATTACGCTTCATTGGTGTAAGTTGAGATTCAAGAGAACTCAAAATGGAAAATGGGGGATGGTAACCATCCTTCTGTAATAATTCCACATCCGATTGTAACTGACAGTCGACGTTAGAAATAAACAAATCAAGTGTTCTTCCTATAGTGTTTTTCAATGTATTATATTGTGTAGCATTGGTGGTGGACATCAAATTAAATAAATTATGGCTTGCGGAATTCGTTGGCCTCGGATGTGTTGAATACTCGCGGCCTAGCCATTCAACATCAGGCAAGTTATAATCACCAGCTACATAAAACGATTCGGTACTGGTGTCGATAAGAATATCCTGCAACATATCAAAGTGGCAACCGTACACGTCGTCAGGAGACCGCGGTGGTATGTACGCAGCACTTATAATGTGGCGTGTGTTGGGCCGCGACGCAGGCAACTGAATCATAACATGTTCTATGTTCACGTGAGCAGGATGTGTCATTATTCTCGACGGTCGGAGCTCGCGTAACACTGCTATGAGAACCCCCCCACCCTCTTGCTTATTTGTTGCAACGCGATTACGATCATCTCTAAAAACCAAATATCTGCCATCAATAAACTCGCTATCAGCAATGCTAGGTGTGAGCCAGGTTTCCGAAAGTATGATAACGTCAAAAGAGTACGACAAAATATTCATGAACAATGTGTGTAATTTGGTTCGAATTCCTCTGCAGTTCTGATAGTACAACGATATACTGTTATTGAGCATTATTATACGTTAAACTACAAAACGAGTAACGAAGTAAAATAAAATAATAAAAGTTTCGGGTATTTCCAGAAAAAAATGGAGCCAGAACGCTACGCTGTAGTTTGCAAAACACAATTACCTTCAAACCATGATTCATAATAACTGACAAAATTATAATATAAGTTACGCTTAAACAAAAGCGTTTGAGACTTTTAAACACTTTAAAATAATGCAATACGCACACAATACCACATATTATATCACTAGAAAAATTACAGTAACCACAAAAAATATGAAATATTCTTATATTACGTAGTATAAAAAAAGATTGATTGTTTTTTCTCCTAATCGGTTGTTTACTTACGTTGACATAACAAAACTTAAAATAAGAACAAGTGACACAAAGATAATCATAATCTATGTGGAAAAATGCATATAATATGACGAATAAGCTACATATTTTTATTTTGTTTACACTGGGTGATTCTAATAAGGTCGTCGTTACAGCGAATAGCGAAAGTTTTCGAGCTATCTGTTTCTTTAGCCAGTACCGTGGCATTTTTGATCCACACATATTTAACATTATGTTTTTTTGCCAACTCACGGCTCTCGCGAAATAATTTTTTGTTGTACAATGTTAAATGTTCGTTGATATAGATTTTTTGAGACGTACCTGACAAGCCGATGTCGTTAGATTTTAAATTTTTAGATAAACGATAGGCACTTAAAATATTATTGCGCTGTGTACGTGATGAGAATTTTGCGATGATATTCTTAGGGCGGCTACCTTCCTCGTTGCGAGCATGAGGCACGCGATGAATAGACAGGATGTCCTGACGAGAAATAGGCCACTTCAGAGCAGCACCAACAGATTCCATGATTGTAAGCAGGTCCTCGTCGCGTTTTTCTGGCAAATTACATATTTCAACGTTGTTTAACCTTGCCTGCTGTTCCAACGATTCCATTTTTTGTTCAAGACTGGAAAGTTTATCACCCATCGAATTAATAGATGAGGTTCGCTTATCAATCTTGTCCAGTTGTATCTTCAAATCGTCTTGTTGATCAGAATGATATTGAAGAGATTCCTCCAATTTGGATATTTGTTGTTTGAAGGTAGAATGTTCATGGCGCAATGCATTTATATCGCTTTTAATCTCGAGCGAGGTCTCCCTGAGAACATCTAGATCAGCCTTGATTGTGTCCACAATGTTCTCATGTAGTTTCGACAGCTTAGCATCCAGCTCCAAGCGCAGTTCCTTAAGTGCGCTGGTAACCTCCCGGGCTGCCATTGTACAGTCGCAATCAGGTAGTTTTCTTTTGCGCAGCGTAACTGAGGGTTCCCGTGATTCACCACACGTAGTAAGGTCGGGATTTGAGTGAGATGCACTTTGCGGGCCAACCATCACTGCACTTTCTTATTTTAGGTCCTTGTCAAACTGAGTAGTAGATTGTTAAGTCGAAGCAAACCTAACACTCGATAATGAACTCTATGATTGCTGTCTTAAGACACGAAATACACTGTACTATATATTTACTTTAATTGGTAGGCGAAGGATTATATGACACGTCCGTCGACGATCGCTCGGTAAGGCGGTGTGCAAATAAATTATAAAACTTAGTAAGTATTGTAAGTTCCCTTAAAGGTAATTATTTCTATACGGAACAACCTGTTAATTATAAGTTTAGATCAGTTACCCTAATTCTAGTATAGTGGTGGAGGTGTGATATTTGTAAATAGTAGGTACTTGTCTTATGTTCTTTGTATTGTGCAACCGTCAGCCAGTCTACGAATATACGCCGTATAGTTAAGTCGTGGTTTTATTGTCTAACCCGATATTCCTCAAGAACAAGGCCAATAGGCACACAGGGACGTATACAACTGGGATAAGCCCAGTGACCAAACACCAGTCAAAAGTATTCAGTCTTTCACCCCAAAATAAAGGAGAATTATGTACCTGATAGGGGAATTGTCCAAGGGTCGCCAGTGACCCACCTACGATCCGGGATGCATCATGGTTGCCTTTCTCTTCAGCTTTACGGATCTTCTCAGCTAACGGAACATCGACTCTGGTCAGTTATCCGTACGCGAAATTATTTTCCAAATCCATGACATCTTCGAGGGTGATATGCCTCGCGGACGCGACCGCTACTGGAGCAAACAAAGTCAGTGCCAAGAACTTTTTTTTTTTTTTTTTTGGTGGGTGTAAAATCATCGAATAACCCCTCCCGCTCTTGGGCAGAGCGAAAGGGAGTGTCAGACTTCTACTGACTAAAAACCACCCATGTTCCTTCTTCGCCCTCTATGTCGAGGCCGCGATAACCGGTGGACTACCCGCGGCCCCGACAGGCGTCGGCCCTTTCGGGCCCCTCCCATGTTGCTGACATCTCTTTGAGGCGCGCGTGGAACACGAACGCGCCGTCGACACGGCCTGTTTTCGTCGTGAGACGGACGGACGGCGAGTTAGCCCAACACTCACCGTCCACAGGCCCGCGTCTACGGTGGCCGGAGGTCATCGCGGGACCCCCGACACCCGGAGCGCCTCCCGCGGCGTCTGGGACGAGAGGTTCTCTCCCTCTCGCGTTCGGCCACCTCCTTCGCCAGCATCACTGCTTCGCAGAAGGAGGCGACGGCGTCCCATTCCTCCTCGCCCCGGACCATGGCTTGCACCAGGGCCGGGCGCGAGAGGTCGCCGCCGCCGATCGCCGCTTCGAGAACACGGCGGGGCTCCGCCCAAGCGGGGCACACCTCCACTGTGTGCTCCACCGTGTCCTCCGGCCGATCCTCACAATGGTGGCATCCGGGCGTTTCCTCCCGCCTGATTCGGTGCAGGTACCTCCCGAAACAACCGTGTCCGGTGAGGACCTGCGTCAGACGGAAGGTGAGGGCGCCGTGGCGCCTCTCAAGCCACTCCTCAAAGAGGGGACTTACCGCCACTATCGTGGCGTGCCCTGCACGGGGTTGCGACAGTCGCTGTCTCCATGTCGCCATGAGATCGCACCGGAGGTCTGTCCGCCGCGCAGCAATTTGCCGCGGCAGCGGAGTGACCCCCCGGCGCAGCGCCTCCGCGCGCCATTGATGATCAGATCCCACGGCGGCAATCCGGCAAGGAGGTTCACCGCTTCGCGGGAGATCGTGCGGTACCCCCGTACCATCCTTACGGCTATGACCTTTTGGGGCACGTTCAGGTAGTGGGCGGCCCGCTTCCTCAAGGCAGGCAGGCAGGAAGCCCATGGCCTCCGACTTGTGAAGCGCCACCTCGAGACCCAGCTGCCGGATCCTCTCTACGACTATCGCAACCCCGCGTGTCAAGTTGTCGGCCGCCGCCTCGTACGACCCACCCTGAGCTAGCACCAGCGTATCGTCCGCGTAGCAGACTACGCTGACGCCGCTAGGGAGGTCGGCGCGCAGCACCCAGTCGTAACCGATGTTCCACAAGGGCGGCCCCAGAACCGATCCCTGTGGAACACCGCACGACATCTCTCGCTGGTTCCACTGTCCGTCTTGACCAGGGTAGATGACAGCCCTGTCTGTCAAATAGTCCCCGACCACACGACGAAGGTACCCCCCTAATGCAGCGTAGGAGTGCCTCCCTAATGCAGCTCCAGGGCATAGTGTTGAAGGCGTTGGCGATGTCGAGAGACACCGCCAAGACCACACCGCCCCGAGAGACCGCAGCCCCCGTCGTGAGGGCTCTCACGCGCATGATGGCGTCCACCGTCGAGTGCCTCTTGCGGAAACCAAACTGGTGTTCCGCAAGATCCGGACCCATTCCCTCCAGGTGCTCGGCGAGGCGGTTTGCAATTACTCTTTCAAAGAGCTTGCCCACCTCGTCGAGCAGCACAATGGGCCGGTATGCGGACGGCGAGTCCGCAGGGCGCCCCGGCTTCTGGATGAGGACCAGCTTCCCCGTCTTCCAACGAAGCGGGAACTGGCCTCTTTCCATGCATGCGCTTAAGAACCCCTCTAGTCGGGGCCCAAGAGCCTCTGAGGCCAGGACCCAGGCTTTGCCAGGCAAGCCATCGGGTCCCGGGGCGGTATTTTTGGCACTCAGCCTACGTACCGCCGCTCTCAGGTCTACCCCAGTCTCCTCCGGAATGTCGTCATCGGTTCCTGAATGGTCCGCTTCCGGCATCGCGGATGGCGGAGCCATTGGCGGGGGAGGATGCTCCCCTCGCGAAGGGAACAGAGCGCTCACCACGTCCTCCACGAGCTCAGGCCGGAGACTCTGCGTCAACGGGGGGGGCCCGGGTGCGGAGTTGATTCCGCACCACCTTGTAAGGGCGCCCCCACGGATCTCTGTTCAGAGTCTCCAGCATCTCCTCGCTGGCCTCGTTCTTGGCCCGCTTACAAGCCTCGCGGAGGGTGGCCTTCGCCGCCCTGTACCCCTCATACAGCTCCGCCTCAATGGCATCCGCATTCGGAGGACGAATGCGGCGCCTGCGATGCCTGGTGTACAGGTGCCGCGCCGCCATACACTGCTTAGTGCCAAGAACTTCATGTTGCTGGTACACTAACGAAGTTAATGCAAGTATTTTTTTTGATTCTGTCATCGAGTATACTGTAGTACAAAATAATGTTCTGAGATTAGCCTTCTTCATCATCATCATTTCAGCCGAAAGACGTCCACTGCTGGACATAGGCCTCCCCTAAGTGTCGCCACATTGACCGGTCCCGTGCGTCTCGCATCCAGCGGATCCCCGCAACCTTCACCAGGTCATCGGTCCACCTAGTGGGAGGCCTTCCAACGCAACGTCTTCAAGTTCGCGGTCGCCACTCCAGAACTTTTCGACCCCATCTACCATCCGTTCTGCGAGCAATGTGCCCTGCCCACTGCCACTTAAGTTTGGCAATTCTTCGGGCTATGTCGGTAACCTTGGTTCTCATGCGGGTGTCCTCATTTTTGATTCTATCACGCAAAGTAACTCCGAGCATAGCTCTCTCCATTAGCCTTCTTATCTTGATAATAATTCTTTAATTAGGTTCATTATAAAAAAAAAAAATTCGTACTTAGGTTTCCCCATAAATATCGATAAAGTAATACTGTAGACATGAGTGGTGATTATATCTACGACGTCAGTAAACATATTTTGTGAACTAAAAAAATGCATTGAGTATGAGCATATATTGTCACTTTTCCGCAAAAAAAAATGGCCAAGTGCAAGGCAGACTTACACATGAAGGGTTCCGTACCATCATAGTACGAAAGCCCTTTTAATTTGTATTATTTGTTGTTATAGCGCTGGAACACACATAGCTAAGAAGATCAGCAACGTCTTTGAATAATTATTTCAATAAAATCGTTTTTTTTATTTAGTTTTAATTTTAAACTTTTCTTAAAGAATTTGCATTTGCTACGTGGCAGTGCTGCCGGTCTTCTGTGCACGTTCCCGTACGTTAACGAAGCGGAAGAGTATTTGGACACCTAAGTGTCCTAGATACTCTTACTGCCGCACTCAGAGAGCTTTAATGATTACTTAGACCATCACTTAGTTAAGGTTTTATTTATTTATTTATTTAGGATCCCCAACAAAGAATATACACAGATCATGTCAATTATAGTGGACGACAAAAGTAGCAAGTAAGTGTACTCCTTCACTTACAGGAGACCACAGCATGCACAATATAATTTAAATCTAAGCTAACAGAGCTATACATCACCAATTAAAAATACTATTAAATTTAATACAAAAAAATAAAATAAAATCAAAACTCAAAGTAACAAATAAAGTCAGAAATTATCAATGTCAAAAATTTAAAAAAAATTATTAATTAAAAAATTAAATTCAAAAGTGAATGTCAAAAATAAGAATAAAAAAAAAAATAATGTCAATAAATAAAAACAAAATGAATACTGACGAAAATTAAAGACTATAAATTATTGTCACAAACTACAAGCAAGCAAAATTAAAATTACTTATTAAGTCAGAATTAGAAAATATAATTATAACTGAATAAAAAATTAAAATTAAATAATTTTTTTAAATAAAAAAAAAAATTATAACAATAATTAACAATCAGTTTTGACAGTTTTGTCATACAAAACTATATCAAATCGTTACTAAGTGACGGCTTAAGTAATCATTAAATGTCTCTAAGTACCGCAGTTAGTTAGTTTTAATTTTTATTTACTATTTTTAAAGTGCTAGTAAAAACGAACTTCTTTAAAAATAATTTATTATTATCATTCAACATGAATAAAAATATGCTAATTTAAACAACAGATTCTTATTCATTTGTGTGGACAGATTTTGAGAGACCTTCTTAAATAGAGGTACACTTGAATTGGTGGCAGTTAATGACTTGCAGTTGCTTTAATCGTGTAGGTAATTCTATAATAATCAATAATAGGTACCATTACAATTGCAATAAAAAAATAAGTTTAAAAACTAAAACCCGACTACGAATAAAAACGCAGACTAATAAATCCGCGGTCTTAAAAGTATTAAACAATAAAAATCGTCTAGTAAGTAGACAATTTGATAAATTATAGAGTACAGTCGTAGTCGTATGCCAACCTTGCTAATGGCATGTAGCAGCATAACAGGTCTTAACCTAATTCGTTAGTATGGCAATTAATATAGAAATCAATTAACATAAAAATAGGTGCTTACACGTTTAAAAAAAATGGAAATTAACCATTCGTGAAGGGTTAATTTCCATTTTTTTTCTTCTTCCAGCAGTTTCTTGAATATCGTGTATTTTTTCTAATTTTCTAATTTTCATTACGCAATAGAAAAAGCCGAAAACATGCTCTAACAAGGAAGGTTAAAAACTGACACGGGAATATATTTTTAAACAACTGTATAAAAAAAAACGTGTTTTTATTTTACTCGTATTATTTATTTTTTACAAAGCAGCCTTGTTTTCAAGAAATTGCAGTTTTACACAAGCATTCAGAGACGTTGGTTGATCCAACTGATGAAAGATGAAACTCTTGCGAAGACAGCAGGAGAACCAGCTTGGCAGCCGCGGTTAGATCCGAAGGAAGTCACACCGATCTGTTGGAAGGCAAGACAATGTTATTACGGCAACTAAATTGATCCCTTTTATTTGAGAACAGATGAACGACATAATGTAGAAGAAGGTAGCTAGTTGATAATAGAATTACGTACCAAGATACGCCTGCCGTTGCTGGTGACGACAAGAGGACCACCAGAGTCACCTTGACATGTACTTCTAGGACCGGCGCCGCTTACACAAACGTTAGAATCCTGGACGACGACAGCAAATGTGACGGAGTACTGGCGGCACACGGCATTGGTGATCACAGGCAAGTTAACGTGTCTCAAAGTCTGACTGACTGCACTATCTGAAATGATTACAGTCAATAATTATAAAAGATGGTGTTCAAAATGATATTTAAAAAACAAAATAAGATAACTATTCTTTTTTCTTACTGTCACTGGTGCGACCGAAGCCCGATGCGGTAGCAGTAGCACCGTTGAATTGGTTGGTGAGTTCATTGCCAGAGGGTAGCGCGATGGGAGCGATGCTACCTGTTGATATAATTATTAAGAGAGTTATTCACACATGTACTTCTTGAATCTTAGGTGCATTACCCCCGAATATGACTCCATACCGCAGAGCCGAGGCGACATAACTATGATAAGCTGCTAGTAGGGCGGCTATATTCGCAATTTTACCCAACATAATTATATAGAGCATAGGAAAATCTACTAAGCTTTCCACAAACACTTTTAATTTAAGTCCTCCATGTCATGTCATTGTCAATATGCAGTCCAGGATTTTTTTAACTTTATACAAAACCTTGTGGCACACTACATGACAATATCCAAGAGCTAGAAGAGTAAACTACCTCAGTTTCAGTCTTTATATTCACTTTATTAATTTGTGTAATTTGACATCTGTTCGCTAAGTAAGATTTTATCAGATTAAGCACATTACCTCTGATACCATATCCTTCGGGCTTATTTAATAGCATTTTATGGTATACGTAGTCAATTGCCCTGGTCATATCCATAAACATCGCCATCACTGGTTTTCGCCATCCATGTTGTGATGAATTTATAAATAGCCATATTAATGGTTCTATTTTTCCTAAAGCCCATTTGTTTTTACAATTTCTTTTTTCTAAATAACTAATCAGAGAGATAATTTCGCAATTTGCGTAACTTACTTGAGGTACCAACGGCAGACGGTAAGTTGATCATGGCGATGTCATTACGAGCGTTTGAAGGGTTCCAGCTTCCATGCATGACAACGTTGTTCGTATTTAACCTAACACCACCCGTGAATATACGGATAGAACCAAGAACAACTGTGAATCTGCTGGCCTGGTTGCGGCCGTCGAACCAGCAGTGAGCAGCAGTGAGTACCCTCCATGAATTCAGCAGAGACCCACCGCAAACACCCTGACCACCTGGTAATTCAGCGAGAAGACCAGCCTGAAATAATTATTAAGCTGTTACAAAAAAAATACTCTGTCAATATAATTTTATCACGTCACCACTATGCAAATAGAAAATGTTACAGACCTGGTAAGGGAACTGGCCCAGATTAGCATCAGAACCTCCAACAATTCTGGATGGGTTCAGGTCGGCTTCCTCCTCAGCTAGGCGGATCTTCTCAGCTAAAGGTTGACCGACTTTTCGGTGGTAATCATAAACGGAGATGTCTTCCATATCGATCACATCCTCAAGATTTACGTTCCTCGCGGAGGCGACCGCCATCAGAGCCAATAGAGTCACAATTAAGAACTTCATGTTGCCGGGTTAAGGAAATGAATGAAATGATGTGCTGTAATGGACATTTATATACTTAACAGATAGATAATGCAACGATAATGAGCCTAATTAACGTTTCATTCATCATTGGATTAAGCTATCAGGACAGACCAAACGACTGGAAAGAGGCACTATTCATTTTCCGTGTTTATTAAAGTCCCATGACTTTAAGCAATCAGGATTCAGGTGTTACTTTGGTGAAATTCATGGGTGTAAAATGTTATATAATTATAACTACAAACATATTATAAAAATTTAGTTATATTTTGATTTTTATTAATGACGTTGCCTTGGTGGCTGAGAGATTGTCATGCTCACTCAAATGTCTCGCTGATGGTGGCGTGTGTGTCGGAATCATTTAGTTCCCTTCAAAATGGTTGAGTTGAATGGTGCTGATCCATGCGTTATGTTCGTGAACGGGCGCTGTCAGTGGAGACTGGTCATATCTTAGTTGCCATGGTTTATATATATATATATTATTTTATTTGTTTATTATATCTTTTTACTCTGGACGCTCTTAACTTTCATGTCTTGCTACATAGTTCTCACATAATATACCATCTCAACGTGAATGATGTAATGTACCAAGATTTTGTAACAATATTCTGATTTAAAAGAGTGGCCATGGAGTTTCTTGCCCGATCTTCTCCATAGAGATCTACGCTAGGGAATGTAGCTTACGAGTGCAATGCGTCGTTTTGGGGGTTGCTGCGTCGGGTTGAGCGTTGGCGAGTGCTGTGGGTGAGGGGGCGCGCGGCGGTGCGTGCCGTCGCGGCGTGCATTCGTTGTTCCGTGATTCGAAGTCTCGTGCATTCGTGGATGCGGTGTTCATCGCTGCGTGCTTTCGTGCTCGCAGTGTTCGTCGTTGCGGGCATTCGGCAGCGCGTGGTTCTGCGTGGTGGCTTTCGGAATGACGTATTGCACTCGTAGTTTTTCGTAGTTTTGTTTTATGAATTGTTCTTGAGATTTAAAAGTGCCAGTAATGGTTTAATTGAAATAAATGCTTTGAGTTTGAGTTACGTTTTTTTCCTGTGCACTGTGGAGATAAGCAAGAACTATGTAACGAACGCGCCCTGCTACGATACGTACATATTTATTTTACTTGGTTTATTCCCAAACATTTGTTCATACCTGCAAACCGGTTGCCCTGCCCTTCGATAACGAACAATCAATTCAACGGTGTTACTGCCACCGCACTAGGCATCGGTCTCACCAGGGATGGCAAGAAACACCATTTATTATTAAGTCATTGACTGGCTTCACAACTACGTTACGCTTGCGCAACTGAAGTGTTAGTGGAGGAGATCACGTCAATTTGCCGGTCATAACCAATGCTGCGTCAATCATTCAGGCTTCAAACATTTGCAAAAGCGGCGCTGGTAGCAGAAGTACCTGCTAGGGGGTGACTTCAGCGGTCCTCCTGTAAATGACCTCAATTGCATGAAACTTAAACATAACTGGCGAAATGTGAGTGAACTAATGGGTACACTTCTGCATAATGCTTTGACACGCCTCACTCACTCACTCTCGCCTGTAATCCAACAGGCGTACATACATACATTTCCCGTAAAACATGGCCTCGTTTTATTTGGAAACATTACGTACGCTACGTCGCGCGTCAGCGCTTCTGCTGACCGCAAGGAAAGCCAGAAGCTTTTAGAGAGGCTGCGGGTTGTTCAAAAGAGATACCACTGTCCCGGAACACAAAGGGCTAAGAAAGAATATAGGTGGTTTTTAGTCAGTAGAAGTCTGACACCTCCCTTCCGCTCCCGACCCAGAGTGGGAGGAGTTATTTGATGATTTCACAAACACTAAAATAAAATTTTCAGAGAGCACTTTACTGCGGTCGCCCTTAGGTCTTTCGACGATGAGCCCATTGTGGTGGGCAAGATTGTAAAAATACCTGCAAAGATGGTGGCTTAAATAAGTGAAAAGTGTCCTGCAGGGCTATTGCGTATCTTTTAAATGACAGTGGCTAACCTATAGTGCCTTTCAATTACTGTCAAATGGTTCCATTTTGTACTAAACCATAACCAATTTGACAGTTAATCCATAGACAATATGATAGCCACTGTGATTTATAAGATACGCAATAGCCCTGCTGGTCACGATGGGTTCAGTATCGAGCATTTTATGTATAATATGTACCTCTGCCTAACCCTTCGGGGAATACAGGCGTAATGTTATGTGATGTATGTAACTTATGCTGAAACGTGATTATATGTAGTTTGCGTGAGTAGGGTCTTCCAAATCATTCGGAAACATTGAGTTCGAATTTAGACAATAATTATGAAGTGAGCACATGGTGAGTGGCGTAGGGGCAGGGGGAGAGAAGGGCATACGATTTTCATATTATCAAACGGGTGAAGCCTAAACCAATGTCATTATTAATAAAAAGTAAAGGAGCCAAGAGAGATACTTGTGGTATTACTGACGGTATTTCAACAACTACAGAACTTTATTCATTCAGTAAAACTGTTTGGCAGCGATTCTCATTATAGTACTTAAACCAGCTGAATAAATTACCTGTGAAACCCACTAGCAGCATCTGAATATGGCCAAACGACCAGATGTAATTACGTCATAATGTATCATTACAAGATTCAATTTAGAACTATGTGATAGGGCCAAATTGTATCGTTACAAATTGTGATCTGTGTTATATTACCTCATTTGTTTGACTGTGTAGATATGGTCAATTGTCGAAAACCTTTTTGTGAAGCCTGCCTGTTTAACCGGCTTTTGTTCGCCCAATGTTGGGCTTATCCTATCCAAAACGACTTTTGCAAATAACGTATATACATTCCACATCAGGCTTTATGGTCTGTAATTTCCGATGTCCTCTTTGTCGCCTTTTTTATGTATTAAGATGATGTGAGACTTTGCCCATTTCTCAGGGATATCCACGCTACTCAGGATCTCGTTGAATATTTGTGTTAGAGCGGGTACCAGTTCTTCCATTGAGCTCTGCAGTAGCTCATTTGTAATTTTGTCTGGTCCTGGAGATTTTCCCGCTTTCTGGCTCATGATTGCTTTTTCCACTTCTTCTAGTAGGATTGAAGGAACGGGTTCCAGAATGGCGTCGGGCATTAATTCAGCATAAAAAAACAATGCTGAATTAATGCTCGACGCCATTCTGGACGTTTCTTACAACGTTTGGTGTCTGTTTTGCGTATAGACGATATATATAGAAGTCTGTTGCTAGTTCTTTGGTGTTCTTTCTCTTTGTAGTAGTGTTGTATTTGACCTTCTTTAAGTTTCGGTATCCATTCTTTTCCTGCTTCCCGTAGTTTCTTCAGAGCTTTTTTGACAAACTTGTAAGTTATGATACAACGTCTGACCGAAGAAATCGAAAAAAATGGTCTGAAAATAAATTACACAAAGACAAATCTAATGACTAACTCTAAAAAGGTAGATATAAAATAAGAGAGGAACTATGGCCTATGTAGACGACTACATATACCTTGGTCAAGTCATCTCCACCAAAGACCAAACTAGCCAGGAAATTAATATGAGGATAACAATTGGTTGGAAGAAATACAGGTCCCTCACGAGATCATGAAGTCAAAACATCTAGGTATGACATTGAAAGAAAGACCTTCGACGCATGCCATGCCATGTCTAACTTACTCACTAAGCTCACCAAAACATGCTGGGAGAAAAACTTGCCAAGCGTCAAAGAGCAATGGAGAGAAGCATGGTTAGTTCAAAGAGACAGGATAGAATTAGGAATATAGATCTCCGGTCCAAAATAAAACTGACTGATGTCCTAACAAAAATAGACCAACAAAAGTGGAGGTGGGCAGGCCACATGATGCGAGACTCTAAACGCAAGAGGAGCAAGGTAGTGACGTGGTATCCAAGGGAAGGCAAAAGAAATCGGGGAAGGCAGCCTACTCGCTGGGAGGAAATAAAACTGACAGCAGGCCCAAATTGGAAATGGATACCTCGCGACTCGCGACAGACGTCAATGGAAATTGTTAGAGGAGGCCAATGACACGAGGCACACCGAATTTTTGTAATATTTGTTTTAACCATTATTTTTATTGTATGTCTTGTTTCGGAATAAAAGGCTTTATTATTATTAAGATTAAATTATTATTTAATGAGGTTAAAGCATTTTATGACAGATTAATCCACATTTTGCCAGTTATCCATTTCCATCAAACGGGCGCAAATCTAGACTCCGCGAATACTAGAAAAAGAAGTAATCAAAGAAAAAATACTAAATCAATTTTCCGTAATAACTGCGTTGTCTTGATCGGCGAGATTAAGATTGCAAGTGTTTAATGAAAAAACCCGCGTAAGCACTAGTCACCACATCATAACTGGAAATTCCTACTTAGTAGAAAGCTATATCGACTAATTAGGGATAAATATGAAAATAATATTAACCAGCGGCAGACTTTATAACAATTTAATTATTTTACCAGTAGTAATTTAGCAAAACATGATTCGAAAGTTACCTTGTTTTGGTATAGTTTGTTTTATTTTTGCAGCAGGATGTTTTAGTACGGGTTGCTATTTTTTCTGTAGTTAAATTTTGAAAAGTACTTGACGTCTTAAAATATTACGCCTGTAATCTTAAAGGGTTAGGGCTAAACAAACCCAGTCGTGTGATTCAATTCAAAGTGTTCCGTTGTTTTTTTAAGTTATTTGTTCAAGCAGAAGAAAAAAACGGCAGCGTTAGCAATGGCTTTTCACGAGTTGCTTAAAATGCAGGTAGAGTTGCACAAACAGAAAGGCAGTTCAAATACAAAAAAAAGGAACAGAGTTAGTAACAAATCATCAGAATATCATATCAAAATGTATGTCAGCAATATATTAACTTATTATTTATTATTATATTGGACAAAATTGAGAATTTTGGTTAGATAGATTGCATTTATTTATAAGATTTATGGTACCCAGACCTACTGCCTATCTGACCTTCACAACGCAGTTAGTACCGGGTAATACACTACGCCTTGTTAAGACTGGTTGTCAGACTCTCGGGCCACTGACACTACCAGTATCGACTGTCAAAGATCTAAAAGTGACAACCGAGACAAACGACATAAATTATTCCCTAACGAGTTACTGAAGAAACTCGGTATGTGACGAGTAGTCACCTATCCACAGACCAATGTTAACCTGATAAATTCGAGCGGCCGTTGTTTGCTAACCACGAACTTCTCTTGCATTTATATAATATCTAATTTTTAAAAAAGAGACAGTCGAAAAGCATCATTTTATACAGTAAAGTTTCTTAGTTGGTCCCAGGAAAGATTTTTTACATCGTTAAGAAGTAGCATTAAATTTTTTCATTCTTATCGATAGGAAATCCCATCAGGCGCAGTAATCCATTGATAGGTGAATATTACTAAAAGTTTCATTTATTATCCAATCATTATCTTTCAACGAAAGCATATAAATATTAAATACAGCACATTTATTTCATTCATTCATTTGACTCGGCAACATGAAGTTTCTGGCTGTGACTCTTTTGGCTCTGGCAGCGGTCGCCTCCGCGAGGAACGTCAACCTCGAGGACGTGATCGATATGGAAGACAACTCTGCTTACGATTATCACCGAAAAATCGGTGGGCCTTTAGCCGAGAAAATCTACCTAGCTGAGGAAGAAGCCGACCGCAACCCATCTAGAATAGTCGGTGGTTCTAATGCCAATCTTGGCCAGTTCCCTTACCAGGTAACGACATTTTTCTGCAATTTATCTGACTTCGGATTATTCGTGTCCTTCTAGTCATATTATGTCCTTACTATAACAGCTAAATCATTATTTCACAGGCTGGTCTCATCGTTACTTTGCCAAGCTGGCAGAGCGTCTGTGGTGGTTCTTTGCTCAACTCATGGAGGGTGTTAACCGCCGCTCACTGTTGGAACGATGGTAACAACCAGGCCAGAAGTGTGACAGTTGTCCTCGGTTCAATCCGTCTATTCACTGGTGGTACAAGATTGGCTACCTCCAACGTCGTCATGCATGGAAGCTGGAACAGTGCGCTTACCCGTAACGACATCGCCATGATCAACTTACCTTCTGCCGTTGGTACTTCAAGTAAGTTTCTCAAATCATAAATATAACTATAGAAGAAACGTCTTGCAAATATTATATGTAACTTAATAACTTATATTTATCAACAGGCAGCATCGCTCCCATCGCCCTACCCTCTGGTAATGAACTCACTAACCAATTCAACGGCGCTACTGCTACCGCATCTGGCTTCGGTCGCACCAGTGACAGTAAGAGAAACAGTTATTCGTATTCTTATTTTGATGTTGAAATTTCATTTTGAACACCACTCTTGATTACTATTGACTGTTATTATTTTTAGCAAGTGCAGTCAGTGAAACTTTGAGACACGTCAACCTGCCTGTAATTACTAACGCCGTGTGCCGCCAGTACTCAACCGCTTTTAACTTATTTGTCGTCGATTCCAACATCTGTGTAAGCGGTGCCGGTCCTAGAAGCACTTGCCAGGGTGACTCCGGTGGTCCTCTCGTCGTCACCAGCAATAACAGGCGAATCTTGGTGAGTTATTTAAGTAACAACATACCTTCTACTGCTACTTATGAAAAACATGAAGGTTTCATAATTCTTAACTAAATATGTATTTTCTTTCTTTGAACAGATCGGTGTGACTTCCTTCGGATCTATCCGCGGTTGCCAAGCTGGTTCTCCTGCTGTCTTCGCAAGAGTTACATCTTTCATCAGCTGGATCAACCAACTTCTCTAAATACCTTAATAAAAACTTACGCTTTATTGATGACACGGAACTACGTTGCAAGAAAGACTTTGTAAGATATTACGAGTATAATAAAATGAAAAAATCTTAGACTAATTTTTTATTCGATATTTTGTCACCAGTACCTCTACCTCTGTAAGCAATATCAGTACTTAACTGAACAAATAGTTGTTCTGAGACAATATAATTATGAGTTGAATTGATTTCAATGTAAAAATAAACTAAAAAAAATGGCGTTAAAAACTCGTCCTCAACACTATCAACTGGTTATGACTCCAAGAGACTGGTGGGTCCAATCTCTGGGTAGAAGCCAGCCTTGGTCACGAGAAGTGTCAAATGTGTATTGAAACCGTAAAACGACTGTGAGCACACGGTCGTATGGTCCCAGGGTTACCATACCACCCTAAATGGATCCGTTATACCAATAAGGTATTAAGTTAATATTTAAGACGATTGAGGTTCACCGCATAGGCAGTGCCAACACAACACGCTAAAGCTAGGAAGATGTTGTGTTCCACAAAACAGGTTAAGGCCCACGCAACTTTAGCGGAAACAAAGATAAGGCGTGCGGTCGTTTGCCATTGTCACGTGTCAAGCCATTGGGCGTTCTTTCGTTGGTCGCGTAAAATTCTCCGCAGATGATTTAACTTATGTGTTTGTTTTTTTCTTTTGCGAGATGATCTGGACAAGACCAACGACCAGTGGTCCACATTGGCCTTGGATCGAAATAACTAGAAGTCATGGGGAGAGGCCTTTGCAAAACTGCCTTTGTGAAACAGGCTAACAGTATCAGTATCAGTTTGTTTATAGGATTTGTGACTTTAAATTTTAATTTCTTTTAAACATATAAGTGTCATAAATTTTTGTAATCTCCTTTTAAAACCCTTCATTTTGGTACCCTACTCTATGGAAATGTTTTTTTAAATCCGCGATATGGTCCCCAAAATCCGTAATTATCCTTTGTTTTTTTTATTTTTATGAAGCCAGTGACACTCGCGCCATCAAGACAAATGTAACGACGTATATTTTATTCGAATCTCTTCATCCGTTAAGGAGTTATGAGGGAACAAAGAAAAAGACATACATACATGCCAAACACATAACCCTCCTTTTGGGCTTCGCCGCAGTCGGGTAAAAATGAAAGGCATATTCCACACTCTGATCGCATTTTTTGGCATCAAACAAGCATGATTTAATCAATGCTGAGGCTGTATCTATCATAACCTGTAAATATGTTTGTCACATTAGAAAAATCCAATGGTTAGAACCTTTAGAATAAAGCTGTGACAAAATGTATATATATATATATTTTTTTTTTTCTAAAACGTTGCCCCACACTAGGAATGTCTCCTGTATCGTGGGTGCGTTCACAAACATTTAAACTCACAAACACAAATACCCAGACCCGGAACAACTATCTGTAGGTCATACAAATATTTGATCCGTGCGGGGATCGAACCCGCGACACGCAGCGCAGCAGTCCATTGCATGAGCCACTGCGCCAACCGTGCCGTCAAAAATATAACCACTGACTACCTGTAACGACTGTCGAATACCAACAAATATCATTTGCGACCAACGGCTTATCGTGCTTTCCGAAGCACGAATAAAACAGATCATGTATGCAATGTATGCTCACCCATCCACGGACCAACCTGCGCAAGGGTGGCTGAAAATCGAAGGCTGTTATTATTAAGCTACGAGTGGTTCAGTACATTGTGTTCTTTCATATTTCTGTATTATTCATCATCTTTTACACCATTTCCAGTCATAATATCATCTTTCACACCGTCAATCTAGTATTTGTCTTTAGTTTCATCCACGCGACTGTTTGGCAGGTATGACCAAATGTATGAAAGTCAGCTAAGTGAAGGAGTATGTACGAATCGGAGCATGATGTCCTCATTAGAGTGGAACACTTTTGTATGAAAATTAATTGGAATACCAGGGAAAAGTTGCCCTAAATAAATACGAATAACACTGCTTAATTTGTTAAGTTCTAGCTTGAGATCTTCAGCCCCCGCCAGAGACTCATTGCTCTTAAATTCTTCGACATGACCATAAAATGAGTTTTTTTGTTGTTTTTTTTTTCCAATTCTTAAAACTTGACAAACCCTTTCATAGAATTTTATCACATTTTCGTGCGTAGGTACAATATTCTCTTTCAAATGCCTAGTATCATAAAATATCAGACCCTCCTGCTTTGTCTGAGATTTTGCCTCTCTGTTACAGAGCCAAAATGAAATATTTGATTGCAACAGTTAGTAACCTACAGTTTCAATATGTTTTTGGAAAATATGGTCTATTTTAATAAACTTTTAATTACTCTGTAGGGCTTGAAAATCCCCTTTAATCGACATTTTTGACGTCTTGGCGGGGGCTCTTACCGTTATCTCGTAATATTTATATTTTTTATGGTGGTAAGTGATGGCAATTGACAACTCTTTATCACTATTCCAAATCAAGATTCGAGAAAAAAAATTCGTTCCGCCCTAGTCCTTATGCTCAGCAAAAGCGTGTCACGTGACTGAAAGGTGCGAGCCAATTGCTATTAAGTGAGCGCAAATTCAGACTCCGTTTCAGTTACTGAGAAATTCTTGAGGGAAAACCCAATAACATTTTGCCGGACTCGGGAATCGAAACCTAAGGCATACAAAATTATTCAGTAATTTAATAGTGGCTTGCCCCTTATTACATGGGACTATAGCTAGATGATGATGATGTAAACAGGGTGTAAATTAACCCTTCACACATACGTCAACCAAGCATTCTGTACATCAAACTAAGACTACAACTTTTTTTTTGTGGTCAAAAATCACATTTTACGGTATAACTCAACGTAGCACTCTTAAAACATTGTGCTAGTGGATGCTTTGAATAGTAAACGGGCCATGGAAGTAATTTAAGTGAAGTTACAACCTGAAAAACAAGTATTTACAAAAACAGCTGTGCAAAATTTGGAAGTTTGACCCCCAATATCTCCGTAACTAGGGGGTTCCTAAGTGTGGTCTAGAACCAAAAAATGATTGCAGTGGTGGGGAGAACAAGTGCCCTTCATTTGTGTTAAGAGTATTTTTACACCCTTTATAGATAATGATTAAATACCTACAATAATAAGTAACGAAGGGAATAGGGAAGAATGGAAGAAGAAAACGTGTCGCGGGACCTCAAATATAATGGGATAAGGGCAGGAAGATTATGATGACATTAAAGCAAAGTTATTGGCGCTATTTTCCCACACACACTAATGGGCCTACCACACGCTCATGCTTCACCACAGTCCCGGCCTGCGCGAGCTTCTCACACGAATAAACTGAACACGGACGGCGCTTCCACACGCTCAGTTAAGTATGCGCAGGCCTCATTTTTGTCGAAATCGTCGACGTGTAAACAATGTTTCCCAGTGAAGAACTACTTCTTTAATCCTTCGATTTAATTTTCCAAATTGCAGGCAGAGATTTATATAGACTTCAAAAATCAGTTAAAAAGTCGTGATCATACGTAAGTCTGCCATTTTTAAATAATGGACGATCACTACGACAAAACGTACCTTATCGGCCGACGACAAGCCTCAACAGATGTGTGAACACTGAAAGCCCAACCACACGCACAGACACGCGCCGGCCGACCTTGCGCAGGTTTAATTTCTAGTAAGTCGAATAATGCACAGGCCACGCCGTGGGTTTGCGCGTGATACAGGTGTTCCATATTCAAGGCAGTTTGCGCAGGCAAGTCCGTGGTGAAGCATGAGCGTGTGGTAGGCGCATAAGATATTGCAAGTTTCGAATAGGTCAATTAGAGATTTAGTAGCATGCACTCGTTGTTAAGTTTTTCGAGGTAGCGTGCATTTATTGTTAAATGTTTCGAATAGCTGAATTCCAAATTTAGCTATTCGAGATCGCATGGCTACGGTGTTCAGTTTTCCGTGGTGGCGTGCATTCGTTGTTAAGTGTTTCGCATTCATAAACTTACTGGGACGTACTATTCGATGCTACACTTTTCTAAGTCACGTAACACACTCGTTCAGCAGTCGTGCAACCACTAGACTAATTAAGCAGTCCGTAAAATATACTTTACAGGCACAAATAACAATTTTCAATCAATCTTCTGTTATGATCTTGTGTTATTCATCATTGACGAGATTAAGACTGTAAGTATTTAATCACAAAATCCCGCGAAGGAAGGTCACCACACCATAATCTAATTCAATGGTTGATATTATCATAAGTTTTTTCTAGATTATAAGCAGGTTTACACAGCACTATTAAAGTTATAAAAAAAGTAATGACGGCAGAAATCTGTTTAAACTGAGGCTTAGATTATACAAAGACAAAAATATGTGTGCATAGGAAGGTACCTACAGGGCTTTGAAATGTTTTGTGTTATCAATAAAACAAGAATGTTGGTACACAGGTAGGTATACTGTATGCACTGCACTGTATGTACTGTATGCTGTATATCTGTAAGCATTAACGCGAGGCGCCCTCGCCAACACACCGGCCCGGACGTTGGCCGGGCCGGTGTGCGCATACACTACAGGGCTGGTATTACTATTAGATCTTGACATATGATTAGGTCATAAAATACTTTTTATTTGATCCTGTGGGACAATTCTCTGAAATGACTTCGTGTTGACCTAGAGAAGAACCCAGGGAACTAAGTCTTATTCCAAGGATGATTTTTGATCTATCTCTGTTTTCACAAGCTTATTAGCTTATTATTAAATCAATAAAAGGGCATAATAAATGGACAAAAAAAGAAGATGAAATGTGGCAGTAATAGATATTATGTTGCGCTGACTCCATATACTATAATTTGAGCAAGCAAATGTTGAATATGAAAACGGCACAATACTTAAGTGAAAATATCGTAAGGTAGGTTTAAAAAAATATTCCAATCAATATTAAGAAGAGTTATCACAGACATTTATTTAGAGTATTTATAGACGTTGGTTAATCCAGCTAATGTATGAGGTCACTCTGGCGTAAGCAGCAGGGTCACCACTTGCGCATCCACGGCCGGTTCCGAAAGAGGTCACACCGATCTGTTAAAAAAAACGTTAAGTTTATGTAATGCTGTTTATATTATAACAAAATATTTTATCAAAATCTTAACGAAAAATATGTTCAGAAACAGGATATAAATTAATCTAAAAATAAAGTGATAAAAACATGATTTACTCACCAGGATATTCCTACCGTTGCTGTTAACAACCAGAGGACCGCCGGAGTCACCCTGGCAAGTGCCTCTGCCACCAGCACCGCTGGTGCAAACGTTTGATGCTTGAATGAGCACTTGGAAGAGGATTGTGGCTTGACTGCATACATTGTTCTGGATCACAGGTAAAGTGACGTGACTCAGGAACTGGTTCACGCTGAGGTCTTCACCTAGGAGGAAAATTTTGATAATTATCGTGAAATTGTAACAAAATAACATCAACACAATAACATTAAATTGGTTCAATTTTTCTTACCATCTCTAGTACGACCGAAACCCGATGCAACAGCGGTAGAGCTGGCAAAGTTGCTGTTGAGTTCGTTACCAGAAGGCAAAGCAATAGGAGCGATAGTATCTGTAAATGAACAAAAGTTTATTAAAAAAATAAATAAAAAAATCTTGCCACATACCATTGCACATATAAGTTTAATACTCACTTGAGAAACCGACGTTAGAGGGTAAATTGATCATGGCAATGTCATTGCGGATGAGGGAAGGGTTCCAGCTTGCGTGCATATCAACGCTAGACGTAGCAAGCCTAGTACCGCCACTGAACAGACGGATTGAGCCAAGGACAACTGTGAACCTCCAGGCCCGGTTTTGGCCGTCAAACCAACAGTGAGCAGCGGTGAGTACTCTCCTTGCGTTAAGCAAAGAACCACCACAGGCACTCTGGTGATTGTTGAAGTCAGCGATGAGACCAGCCTGTAAAATATAACAGTGTTATAAAAAACAATAATAAAATTTTTCTTCGTTTTTAATATTTTGTTTCTATACTTTCAATGACTGGTTACTAATAATGAAAATTTTAATAACCTGATATGGGAACTGTCCAAGGCTGGAAGCTGAACCACCAACGATTCTGGATGGATTTAGGTCGCCTTCCTCCTCAGCTTTGCGAATTTTCTCGGCCAAAGGAGCACCGACTTTACTGAGGTATCCATACGCAGTATTTTCTTCGAGATTGATCACATTCTCGAGGTCAACGTTTCTTGCGGATATAACCGCCGCCAGGGCCACCAAAGCCAAAGCTAGGAATTTCATGTTGCCTGTACGAACAAATACTTACGAATCTGCTTTTTCTTCGTTACTGTTGATATTTATATGCTCAAATAGTAAGATAATGATCATGGTACTCCCCAAGATTTTAATATCAGAGAATTTAAAAGATTAGAATGGGTTTTACGCATGTTATTGGATAAATTAATTACATAAATGCAATAGATTAGTATCGATCTTATCAAACAGTGAAAAATAAGTAATGGTAAAAACCAGATTCGATACTTTGACGGTAATTCGGAGTCAGTATTCATCATCACCAGCCTATAATGTTCCCCCTGCAGGGACTCAGGCCTCCTCTCTATTAGCGGGATGGGCTATAATCCACCAAGCTTGCCCAGTGTGGGTTGGTAGATGTCACATGTCTTGGAATTTTTGATTTTAAGACATGCTGGTTTCCTCACGATGATTTCCTTAACCGCTTTGAGAGCAGCGGTGATGAAAACCGCTAAATCAGTATTCTTCAGTCCAAAAGTGGCCGTTTTGACTGAAAAGTGATGAGGTTATAAGTTGGCTGGGTATGGCGTGCGATGCAGATTACAGAAATATGTGAAAAATGTCATGAGGAAAGTTTTGAGTATGATGGGTAGATTTATGAGAGTTACTAGAATAAGACCAAACCAGCGATGGATAGACTGTGTGATGGACGATATTGGGAGAAAAGAGGTATCTGATGATACGACAAGTAATATAGTAGAACAGAAGAAAAAGACATACTGAGCCATCGCTGAGCCGACCCCAAATAATTAAGGATAAGGATAAACTAGACTCTGAGCTTATCTCGTAGAGTGTTACTTTGAGTTCAGATTCCGGTTTATAGGATCAAGTAGAATCAAGAATACTCGTACACGATTAGAAATTTTGGTATTGAGGACAGTTTTGGTAACCTATCAAAACTTTGGATGCTAGACAAAATGATAGACAGTATCTTTTTTTCTTAAACCTTCCACCTATCCATAAATTATAATTTATCAGGGAATGACAACTCCGGAAGTCGGTGTTATAATATTTGCTTACTTGTATATATCTATATGGATTCTCATTGTTATATTTGCCAAAATCATTTTTTCTTTTCTTTCTAAATGTGGTTAGTACACTTACAGGATTTTAATTGCCGGCAACTGGCTGGCGATTCCAAAATAAAACCTCTCTCGTCCACACAGAGATTTGATTTTTAAAGTTGCTACGAGAATGTCCTTGAAGAATCTGGAATTGAGAAAATTTTTGTGCGACGCGAATTCGCACCTCGGCCATCATAAAACAACCACAACGCGTTCTAAGTCATTTAAGGGATATTTTTAAATGTACATAATAATTCATTTTCAGCAAACTAGGAAAGTCCACTAATTAGCTAAATGCTTAGCAGCAAAATGAATGCTGTGCAAGAAAACCAATTGAATAACTAAACATGTCCTACAAAAAAAAACTAAAAAAGCACACAAAACGAGATGACCTTTTTTATCGAGTTCACATCAAAAATGTGGTTTGTACATCGGAAAAATACTAAATGTTTATAAAAAAAAAATAACTTGCACTCTAAATCGTTCAGGCTAGGTTAGGTTATGTTAGGTTTTTTTTTTTGCTTATTGTGAGTAGGTACATTTCCGCAGACATGTAAGTCCATAATTATTATTTTTTGGTTAGGTTACGTTAGGTTGTTATCAGTTCAGTAAAAATGTTCTGCAAAAACCATTAAACAGCAAATTGAGTCACTATTTTTGGTTTAACTTTGAAATATTTGTTCGAAAAAAGGTTATTCAGATATCGCTTTAAATACATGCCTTCTAGAAATGGCATGTATTATATTTAAATCGATATCTGAATATTCCCCTGTTTCGAATAAAATTTTATTGATGACAACCTAACCTAACATAATCTAACCAAAACTAATTTAATCATGTACTCACATGTCTGCAGAAATGTACTCTCAATAAGAGAAAAAATACCAATATAACCTAACCTAACCTGACCAATTTAGAGTGCAAGTTAGTATTTTCGATAAACAATTCGTATTTTTCACATTTTTGGTGTGAATTAAAAAAAAACTGGCCAAGTGCAACTCGGACTTGCACATGAAGGGTACCATCGTTCTAGGAGAGTTCCTTAAATTTGTATTATTTCTTGTTTAAGCAACAAAATAAGAATATATTTGGGATAAGTTTGTTTTTCATAGTGTTTGTATGAATGACAAAGTTATATTTGCGGTTTTTTAAATGTGTTATACCTCAGAAACTAACATTTATATATAGTTCAAACCAATTTTGGTTGAAAGTTTACATTGCAATCTACAGAATACATCAAAAATCGTAAAGTGGTTTACAGAATACATCTACCTACCAAGTTTTAATCGGGTATCATTTAAGCTATCACCAATTTAATTAGTTTTGTGTTTCTTAAATAATAGGGTTTGTCCTCAAAATAGTAGATCTGTCACCAAAATGTAGTCACCAAACAATGCAAAATCAGTTCCACAATAAATCACCTAAAATCATGGAGATATAGGCTCTAGTAGCAAATAAATGTTTTTGTATGTATTATAATAGTTTTGTCCTAATAAGTATATAAGCAAACTAATTTAAAGGTATCATAATAATATATTATGTCACCAGAAATTTTCATTAAGTTTCAAAAAAACTTAACTTTCCGTCAGCAGGTCGAAGGAGCCCCGCTGCACGGGGCTCCTATTTCTGTCTGCAGGGATTAAAGGAACCTAACTAACCGAACCTCGGGGTGACCTTGACGTCGACCCTCTAGGGTTAGGGTTTCTGTCAGCATTATTTGGTGACAGATCTACCATTCTGAGCACAGAGCAATTATTTAAGTAACAAAACTGTTATTATAAGAACGAAGTTTATATTCATGTAATGCAATATAATTTTATTGGTTATCGATCTCTTATTTTACACATATATTAACATTAATTTGATAATTCATACCTGGGAACAATTTTTGTTTATCTGAGAACGTAAATATTTCGTGGCGATAGATCTATTTATTAGGTGATACAACTTGATGACAAATATAAATTTTGGCGATAGAAAATATAGTTCCCGTTTTAATCGTGTATTCTTAATAGTTTCCGGCTGTGACATACGGACGGACGGACAGACAGACATGACGAATCTATAAGAGTTCCGTTTTTTGCCATTTGGCTAAACCCTAAGAAAAGGTCGTGTTGCGGTTGTGTGATTTTTATTGTAGGTCGTGTTTAGTTAATCAATTAGTTTTTTGCATTGCATTCATTTTTCTGGTATGCATTCAGTTAATTACTGAAGTTACGTTGTTAGTTTAGAGGAGTTTTTAAAAAATTATACAGATGTGCATTTAGAATATCCTATTTTAAAACAACTACAAAAGGATGCAATGCTATAAATGCAATCAGGTCTTTTTTATAACTTTATGTGGATAGTCAAAGTGAAATTGTTTGATGGTGGACGTGAAAAGCTTTAAATTTTCGTCATGGTTTCTTGATACCCAAAGACATTAGTGGCGCTATTGAGGATAAATAATAAAAATTCTAGTTTGTAGCTGTGAACCTTTTTTTGCCCTAAGTGTCGCTTTTAGTGGTTCTGGTGACGATTATCATAACTTGCTTAGTATGTAATGGAGCTATCTGTGGACTAAAAATTACCGTTTAATATTAAAAATCAACCTGTGCAGCTGATCTGATTTAGCCACGATTTTCTATGATTCAAGATAGCTACTGGCTGCCATAATACTGGTGGAGACATGGTGACGTTGATGGCTGACATCCATCAACGTCTCCACTTATCATCGAATCGTGGTTGTTGTAACGCATTGTGGCATTTCTTCATTGTTAAAACGCGTTTTGGCCAAAAATCAAAGTAAACAGTTCTTTGAACCCTTTGGCCTCTGAGCTCTTCTGTAGAAATACCGAATTCAAATAATTATTTAATGATCAGCAGCCATAATGTAAAATAGTACACACTATTATTACTACACCACACTAATCTACTAAGATGAAATTGCTAGCTATGTATGCCGTATGCCCAACGAGCTGTGGGCTAAATTAACCACGTTGTGGAGCCCTGACACAGCCAGAAGGCGACGCGATCGTCCAAACGTTTTGTTAACGTTTGGACGAGCTAGACGAAACCTACAACCAGTGGTTCAGATTGGCCCTGGATCGCAAAATTTTAAAGTCATGGAGTGTTGCCCAGCAGTGGGATGACACAGGCTAACAGGAACAGTTGTCCTACATGTGGGATATTGTAAGAGCTCCTGCCGCCTGTGATACAAGATAATCCTAGTATAGGCATGTAATATTGTAAGATATTCATTGTTTAATAAAGATACATTTTGTATTTCACCAAATGGTTGGAATGTTGGTTCTAATTATAGTTTTATTTCTTTACTGTCTGCTTCTACACGCTTAACCAGAGCAGCCATTTCTACTTTACTCGTCGCAATAGCATCATCCGCATATCTTAGGTCAGCAAGTAAAATACAGCCTTGATGCATGCATGATCCATATTATTATGAAAATAACCTTTGAAGTTGTATTTTCCCGTTCTGCAAAGGGATACTGGATATGAAAAGTGGATAGTTAAACAGCTAGTAGGGATTTTATGTAAATAACTACATCACCATGTGCTTTTACGGAAGAGTGGAGTGTAATAATACAGGCATTTACTTGCTTAAAACGGTACTTCTATCACTAGTTGTACAAACGTGTTAAAGAAAATAAACTATTTGTACTTATTTGTATTTCGAAATGGCAAAGAAAAACATCCCAAAAAAAACAAACATGCGAAGACATGGGAGATAGGTCAAGGAGAAAACTGTGAATTTTTACCGAATACTGGAAATATTATAGGCTAATTGTGAAAATAAAGTCCCATTAAAATAGATGGATAGCTTTTAGCAATAATTCGGACCGTCAAAATAAAGACATAGTTTAAAAAAGCCGTTATATACTTATAAGAAAGAAAAACAGCTAACGTAAATACACTTAAAATGTTGGCTTTACTTAAACCAGCTGAATAAATTACCTCTGAAACCCACTAGCAGCATCTGAATATGGCCAAACGACCAGATGTAATTACGTCATAATGTATCATTACAAGATTCTATATATAAATAAGTGATAGGGCCAAATTGTATCGTTACAAATTGTGCTCTGTGTTATATTACCTCATTTTCCGTTGTTAAGCTTGAATCTGAACTGTTACATCGTAAGTAAATGCTTCCGGTGAAGGCACGCCCACTATTACAGCTGCCTTATGCTTAGCCATTAGATGTTTTCTAGCACGGCAAAAATCAATTTTCTAGATAGTGGGTCACCTTGCCTTACTCTTCTTTCTACGTGGAAGTCGGTACGCAGAGATTCCAACTGTATTCTAGCCGTACTGTTGGTGTAAATAAATTGAACAACGTTGATGTGTGCTGCTGGTATTCCTTGTTGTTTTAGAGTTTCCCATATGTATTCATGGCTCAAGCTGTCGAAAGCCTTTGCGTTGTCAATGAAGGTAATGTATATAATTTTATTATTTAATCCGTATATTTTTCCATTACCTGTTTGACTGTGTAGATATGGTCAATTGTCGAAAACCTTTTTGTGAAGCCTGCCTGTTTAACCGGCTTTTGTTCGCCCAATGTTGGGCTTATCCTATCCAAAACGACTTTTGCAAATATCGTATATACATTCCACATCAGGCTTTATGGTCTGTAATTTCCGATGTCCTCTTTGTCGCCTTTTTTATGTATTAAGATGATGTGAGACTTTGCCCATTTCTCAGGGATATCCACGCTACTCAGGATCTCGTTGAATATTTGTGTTAGAGCGGGTACCAGTTCTTCCATTGAGCTCTGCAGTAGCTCATTTGTAATTTTGTCTGGTCCTGGAGATTTTCCCGCTTTCTGGCTCATGATTGCTTTTTCCACTTCTTCTAGTAGGATTGAAGGAACGGGTTCCAGAATGGCGTCGGGCATTAATTCAGCATAAAAAACCATGCTGAATTAATGCTCGACGCCATTCTGGACGTTTCTTACAACGTTTGGTGTCTGTTTTGCGTATAGACGACGATAGAAGTCTGTTGCTAGTTCTTTGATGTTCTTTCTCGTAGTGTCTGTAGTAGTGTTGTATTTGACCTTCTTTAAGTTTCGGTATCCATTCTTTTCCTGCTTCCCGTAGTTTCTTCAGAGCTTTTTTGACAAACTTGTAAGTTATGATACAACGTCTGACCGAAGAAATCGAAAAAAATGGTCTGAAAATAAATTACACAAAGACAAATCTAATGACTAACTCTAAAAAGGTAGATATAAAATAAGAGAGGAACTATGGCCTATGTAGACGACTACATATACCTTGGTCAAGTCATCTCCACCAAAGACCAAACTAGCCAGGAAATTAATATGAGGATAACAATTGGTTGGAAGAAATACAGGTCCCTCACGAGATCATGAAGTCAAAACATCTAGGTATGACATTGAAAGAAAGACCTTCGACGCATGCCATGCCATGTCTAACTTACTCACTAAGCTCACCAAAACATGCTGGGAGAAAAACTTGCCAAGCGTCAAAGAGCAATGGAGAGAAGCATGGTTAGTTCAAAGAGACAGGATAGAATTAGGAATATAGATCTCCGGTCCAAAATAAAACTGACTGATGTCCTAACAAAAATAGACCAACAAAAGTGGAGGTGGGCAGGCCACATGATGCGAGACTCTAAACGCAAGAGGAGCAAGGTAGTGACGTGGTATCCAAGGGAAGGCAAAAGAAATCGGGGAAGGCAGCCTACTCGCTGGGAGGAAATAAAACTGACAGCAGGCCCAAATTGGAAATGGATACCTCGCGACTCGCGACAGACGTCAATGGAAATTGTTAGAGGAGGCCAATGACACGAGGCACACCGAATTTTTGTAATATTTGTTTTAACCATTATTTTTATTGTATGTCTTGTTTCGGAATAAAAGGCTTTATTATTATTAAGATTAAATTATTATTTAATGAGGTTAAAGCATTTTATGACAGATTAATCCACATTTTGCCAGTTATCCATTTCCATCAAACGGGCGCAAATCTAGACTCCGCGAATACTAGAAAAAGAAGTAATCAAAGAAAAAATACTAAATCAATTTTCCGTAATAACTGCGTTGTCTTGATCGGCGAGATTAAGATTGCAAGTGTTTAATGAAAAAACCCGCGTAAGCACTAGTCACCACATCATAACTGGAAATTCCTACTTAGTAGAAAGCTATATCGACTAATTAGGGATAAATACGAAAATAATATTAACCAGCGGCAGACTTTATAACAATTTAATTATTTTACCAGTAGTAATTTAGCAAAACATGATTCGAAAGTTACCTTGTTTTGGTATGGTTTGTTTTATTTTTGCAGCAGGATGTTTTAGTACGGGTTGCTATTTTTTCTGTAGTTAAATTTTGAAAAGTACTTGACGTCTTAAAATATTACGCCTGTAATCTTAAAGGGTTAGGGCTAAACAAACCCAGTCGTGTGGTTCAATTCAAAGTGTTCCGTTGTTTTTTTAAGTTATTTGTTCAAGCAGAAGAAAAAAACGGCAGCGTTAGCAATGGCTTTTCACGAGTTGCTTAAAACGCAGGTAGAGTTGCACAAACAGCAAGGCAGTTCAAACACGAAAAAAAAGGAGCAGAGTTAGTAACAAATCATCAGAATATCATATCAAAATGTATGTCAGCAATATATTAACTTATTATTTATTATTATATTGGACAAAATTGAGAATTTTGGCAATATGTCCCTCGTTCAACCTAGCACCCTGTATCTTAATTAATGCAGGACTTTCAAATCTCAACTGTAACCGAATGGGCTTAGATAGATTGCATTTATTTATAAGATTTATGCTACCCAGACCTACTGCCTATCCGACCTTCACAACGCAGTTAGTACCGGGTTATACACTACGCCTTGTTAAACTGGTTGTCAGACTCTCGGGCCACTGACACTACCAGTATCGACTGTCAAAGATCTAAAAGTGACAACCGAGACAAACGACATAAATTATTCCTTAACGAGTTACTGAAGAAACTCGGTATGTGACGAGTGGTCACCTATCCACAGACCAATGTTAACCTGATAAATTCGAGCGGCCGTTGTTTGCTAACCACGAACTTCTCTTGCATTTATATAATATCTACTTTTTAAAAAAGAGACAGTCGAAAAGCATCATTTTATACAGTAAAGTTTCTTAGTTGGTCCCAGGAAAGATTTTTTACATCGTTAAGAAGTAGCATTAAATTTTTTCATTCTTATCGATAGGAAATCCCATCAGGCGCAAAAATCCATTGATAGGTGAATATTACTAAAAGTTTAATTTATTATCCAATCATTATCTTTCAACGAAAGCATATAAATATTAAATACAGCACATTTATTTCATTCATTCATTTGACTCGGCAACATGAAGTTTCTGGCTGTGACTCTTTTGGCTCTGGCAGCGGTCGCCTCCGCGAGGAACGTCAACCTCGAGGACGTGATCGATATGGAAGACAACTCGGCTTACGATTATCACCGAAAAATCGGTGGGCCTTTAGCCGAGAAAATCTACCTAGCTGAGGAAGAAGCCGACCGCAACCCATCTAGAATAGTCGGTGGTTCTAATGCCAATCTTGGCCAGTTCCCTTACCAGGTAACGACATTTTTCTGCAATTTATCTGACTTCGGATTATTCGTGTCCTTCTAGTCATATTATGTCCTTACTATAACAGCTAAATCATTATTTCACAGGCTGGTCTCATCGTTACTTTGCCAAGCTGGCAGAGCGTCTGTGGTGGTTCTTTGCTCAACTCATGGAGGGTGTTAACCGCCGCTCACTGTTGGAACGATGGTAACAACCAGGCCAGAAGTGTGACAGTTGTCCTCGGTTCAATCCGTCTATTCACTGGTGGTACAAGATTGGCTACCTCCAACGTCGTCATGCATGGAAGCTGGAACAGTGCGCTTACCCGTAACGACATTGCCATGATCAACTTACCTTCTGCCGTTGGTACTTCAAGTAAGTTTCTCAAATCATAAATATAACTATAGAAGAAACGTCTTGCAAATATTATATGTAACTTAATAACTTATATTTATCAACAGGCAGCATCGCTCCCATCGCCCTACCCTCTGGTAATGAACTCACTAACCAATTCAACGGCGCTACTGCTACCGCATCTGGCTTCGGTCGCACCAGTGACAGTAAGAGAAACAGTTATTCGTATTCTTATTTTGATGTTGAAATTTCATTTTGAACACCACTCTTGATTACTATTGACTGTTATTATTTTTAGCAAGTGCAGTCAGTGAAACTTTGAGACACGTCAACCTGCCTGTAATTACTAACGCCGTGTGCCGCCAGTACTCAACCGCTTTTAACTTATTTGTCGTCGATTCCAACATCTGTGTAAGCGGTGCCGGTCCTAGAAGCACTTGCCAGGGTGACTCCGGTGGTCCTCTCGTCGTCACCAGCAATAACAGGCGAATCTTGGTGAGTTATTTAAGTAACAACATACCTTCTACTGCTACTTATGAAAAACATGAAGGTTTCATAATTCTTAACTAAATATGTATTTTCTTTCTTTGAACAGATCGGTGTGACTTCCTTCGGATCTATCCGCGGTTGCCAAGCTGGTTCTCCTGCTGTCTTCGCAAGAGTTACATCTTTCATCAGCTGGATCAACCAACTTCTCTAAATACCTTAATAAAAACTTACGCTTTATTGATGACACGGAACTACGTTGCAAGAAAGACTTTGTAAGATATTACGAGTATAATAAAATGAAAAAATCTTAGACTAATTTTTTATTCGATATTTTGTCACCAGTACCTCTACCTCTGTAAGCAATATCAGTACTTAACTGAACAAATAGTTGTTCTGAGACAATATAATTATGAGTTGAATTGATTTCAATGTAAAAATAAACTAAAAAATGGCGTTAAAAACTCGTCCTCAACACTATCAACTGGTTATGACTCCAAGAGACTGGTGGGTCCAATCTCTGGGTAGAAGCCAGCCTTGGTCACGAGAAGTGTCAAATGTGTATTGAAACCGTAAAACGACTGTGAGCACACGGATCGTATGGTCCCAGGGTTACCATACCACCCTAAATGGATCCGTTATACCAATAAGGTATTAAGTTAATATTTAAGACGATTGAGGTTCACCGCATAGGCAGTGCCAACACAACACGCTAAAGCTAGGAAGATGTTGTGTTCCACAAAACAGGTTAAGGCCCACGCAACTTTAGCGGAAACAAAGATAAGGCGTGCGGTCGTTTGCCATTGTCACGTGTCAAGCCATTGGGCGTTCTTTCGTTGGTCGCGTAAAATTCTCCGCAGATGATTTAACTTATGTGTTTGTTTTTTTCTTTTGCGAGATGATCTGGACAAGACCAACGACCAGTGGTCCACATTGGCCTTGGATCGAAATAACTAGAAGTCATGGGGAGAGGCCTTTGCAAAACTGCCTTTGTGAAACAGGCTAACAGTATCAGTATCAGTTTGTTTATAGGATTTGTGACTTTAAATTTTAATTTCTTTTAAACATATAAGTGTCATAAATTTTTGTAATCTCCTTTTAAAACCCTTCATTTTGGTACCCTACTCTATGGAAATGTTTTTTTAAATCCGCGATATGGTCCCCAAAATCCGTAATTATCCTTTGTTTTTTTTATTTTTATGAAGCCAGTGACACTCGCGCCATCAAGACAAATGTAACGACGTATATTTTATTCGAATCTCTTCATCCGTTAAGGAGTTATGAGGGAACAAAGAAAAAGACATACATACATGCCAAACACATAACCCTCCTTTTGGGCTTCGCCGCAGTCGGGTAAAAATGAAAGGCATATTCCACACTCTGATCGCATTTTTTGGCATCAAACAAGCATGATTTAATCAATGCTGAGGCTGTATCTATCATAACCTGTAAATATGTTTGTCACATTAGAAAAATCCAATGGTTAGAACCTTTAGAATAAAGCTGTGACAAAATATATATAACCACTGACTACCTGTAACGACTGTCGAATACCAACAAATAACATTTGCGACCAACGGCTTATCGTGCTTTCCGAAGCACGAATAAAACAGATCATGTATGCAATGTATGCTCACCCATCCACGGACCAACCTGCGCAAGGGTGGCTGAAAATCGAAGGCTGTTATTATTAAGCTACGAGTGGTTCAGTACATTGTGTTCTTTCATATTTCTGTATTATTCATCATCTTTTACACCATTTCCAGTCATAATATCATCTTTCACACCGTCAATCTAGTATTTGTCTTTAGTTTCATCCACGCGACTGTTTGGCAGGTATGACCAAATGTATGAAAGTCAGCTAAGTGAAGGAGTATGTACGAATCGGAGCATGATGTCCTCATTAGAGTGGAACACTTTTGTATGAAAATTAATTGGAATACCAGGGAAAAGTTGCCCTAAATAAATACGAATAACACTGCTTAATTTGTTAAGTTCTAGCTTGAGATCTTCAGCCCCCGCCAGAGACTCATTGCTCTTAAATTCTTCGACATGACCATAAAATGAGTTTTTTTGTTGTTTTTTTTTTCCAATTCTTAAAACTTGACAAACCCTTTCATAGAATTTTATCACATTTTCGTGCGTAGGTACAATATTCTCTTTCAAATGCCTAGTATCATAAAATATCAGACCCTCCTGCTTTGTCTGAGATTTTGCCTCTCTGTTACAGAGCCAAAATGAAATATTTGATTGCAACAGTTAGTAACCTACAGTTTCAATATGTTTTTGGAAAATATGGTCTATTTTAATAAACTTTTAATTACTCTGTAGGGCTTGAAAATCCCCTTTAATCGACATTTTTGACGTCTTGGCGGGGGCTCTTACCGTTATCTCGTAATATTTATATTTTTTATGGTGGTAAGTGATGGCAATTGACAACTATTCCAAATCAAGATTCGAGAAAAAAAATTCGTTCCGCCCTAGTCCTTATGCTCAGCAAAAGCGTGTCACGTGACTAAAAGGTGCGAGCCAATTGCCATTAAGTGAGCGCAAATTCAGACTCCGTTTCAGCTACTGAGAAATTCTTGAGGGAAAACCCAATAACATTTTGCCGGACTCGGGAATCGAAACCTAAGGCATACAAAATTATTCAGTAATTTAATAGTGGCTTGCCCCTTATTACATGGGACTATAGCTAGATGATGATGATGTAAACAGGGTGTAAATTAACCCTTCACACATACGTCAACCAAGCATTCTGTACATCAAACTAAGACTACAACTTTTTTTTTGTGGTCAAAAATCACATTTTACGGTATAACTCAACGTAGCACTCTTAAAACATTGTGCTAGTGGATGCTTTGAATAGTAAACGGGCCATGGAAGTAATTTAAGTGAAGTTACAACCTGAAAAACAAGTATTAATTACAAAAACAGCTGTGCAAAATTTGGAAGTTTGACCCCCAATATCTCCGTAACTAGGGGGTTCCTAAGTGTGGTCTAGAACTAAAAAAATGATTGCAGTGGTGGGGAGAACAAGTGCCCTTCATTTGTGTTAAGGGTATTTTTACACCCTTTATAGATAATGATTAAATACCTACAATAATAAGTAACGAAGGGAATAGGGAAGAATGGAAGAAGAAAACGTGTCGCGGGACCTCAAATATAATGGGATAAGGGCAGGAAGATTATGATGACATTAAAGCAAAGTTATTGGCACTATTTTCCCATACACACTAATGGGCCTACCACACGCTCATGCTTCACCACAGTCCCGGCCTGCGCGAGCTTCTCGCACTAAGAAACTGAACACGGACGGCGCTTCCACACGCTCAGTTAAGTATGCGCAGGCCTCATTTTTGTCGAAATCGTCGACGTGTAAACAATGTTTCCCAGTGAAGAACTACTTCTTTAATCCTTCGATTTAATTTTCCAAATTGCAGGCAGAGATTTATATAGGTAGACTTCAAAAATCAGTTAAAAAGTCGTGATCATACGTGCGTAAGTCTGCCATTTTTAAATAATGGACGATCACTACGACAAAACGTACCTTATCGGCCGACGACAAGCCTCAACAGATGTGTGAACACTGAACGCCCAACCACACGCACAGACACGTGCCGGCCGACCTTGCGCAGGTTTAATTTCTAGTAAGTCGAATAATGCGTAGGCCGCGCCGTGGGTTTGCGCGTGTTCCATATTCAAGGCAGGTGAAGCATGAGCGTGTGGTAGGTGCATAAGATATTGCAAGTTTCGAATAGGTCAATTAGAGATTTAGTAGCATGCACTCGTTGTTAAGTTTTTCGAGGTAGCGTGCATTTATTGTTAAATGTTTCGAAGCGATGGATAGACTGTGTGATGGACGATATTGGGAGAAAAGAGGTATCTGATGATACGACAAGTAATATAGTAGAACAGAAGAAAAAGACATACTGAGTCATCGCTGAGCCGACCCCAAATAATTAAGGATAAGGATAAACTAGACTCTGAGCTTATCTCGTAGAGTGTTACTTTGAGTTCAGATTCCGGTTTATAGGATCAAGTAGAATCAAGAATACTCGTACACGATTAGAAATTATGGTATTGAGGACAGTTTTGGTAACCTATCAAAACTTTGGATGCTAGACAAAATGATAGACAGTATCTTTTTTTCTTAAACCTTCCACCTATCCATAAATTACAATTTATCAGGGAATGACAACTCCGGAAGTCGGTGTTATAATATTTGCTTACTTGTATATATCTATATGGATTCTCATTGTTATATTTGCCAAAATCATTTTTTTTTCTTTCTAAATGTGGTTAGTACACTTACAGGATTTTAATTGCCGGCAACTGGCTGGCGATTCCAAAATAAAACCTATCTCGTCCACACAGAGATTTGATTTTTAAAGTTGCTACGAGAATGTCCTTGAAGAATCTGGAATTGAGAAAATTTTTGTGCGACGCGAATTCGCACCTCGGCCATCATAAAACAACCACAACGCGTTCTAAGTCATTTAAGGGATATTTTTAAATGTACATAATAATTCATTTTCAGCAAACTAGGTAACTCCACTAATTAGCTAAATGCTTAGCAGCAAAATGAATGCTGTGCAAGAAAACCAATTGAATAACTAAACATGTCCTACAAAAAAAAACTAAAAAAGCACACAAAACGAGATGACCTTTTTTATCGAGTTCACATCAAAAATGTGGTTTGTACATCGGAAAAATACTAAATGTTTATAAAAAAAAAATAACTTGCACTCTAAATCGTTCAGGCTAGGTTAGGTTATGTTAGGTTTTTTTTTTTGCTTATTGTGAGTAGGTACATTTCCGCAGACATGTAAGTCCATAATTATTATTTTTTGGTTAGGTTACGTTAGGTTGTTATCAGTTCAGTAAAAATGTTCTGCAAAAACCATTAAACAGCAAATTGAGTCACTATTTTTGGTTTAACTTTGAAATATTTGTTCGAAAAAAGGTTATTCAGATATCGCTTTAAATACATGCCTTCTAGAAATGGCATGTATTATATTTAAATCGATATCTGAATATTCCCCTGTTTCGAATAAAATTTTATTGATGACAACCTAACCTAACATAATCTAACCAAAACTAATTTAATCATGTACTCACATGTCTGCAGAAATGTACTCTCAATAAGAGAAAAAATACCAATATAACCTAACCTAACCTGACCAATTTAGAGTGCAAGTTAGTATTTTCGATAAACAATTCGTATTTTTCACATTTTTGGTGTGAATTAAAAAAAAACTGGCCAAGTGCAACTCGGACTTGCACATGAAGGGTACCATCGTTCTAGGAGAGTTCCTTAAATTTGTATTATTTCTTGTTTAAGCAACAAAATAAGAATATATTTTGTGATAAGTTTGTTTTTCATAGTGTTTGTATGAATGACAAAGTTATATTTGCGGTTTTTTAAATGTGTTATACCTCAGAAACTAACATTTATATATAGTTCAAACCAATTTTGGTTGAAAGTTTACATTGCAATCTACAGAATACATCAAAAATCGTAAAGTGGTTTACAGAATACATCTACCTACCAAGTTTTAATCGGGTATCATTTAAGCTATCACCAATTTAATTAGTTTTGTGTTTCTTAAATAATAGGGTTTGTCCTCAAAATAGTAGATCTGTCACCAAAATGTAGTCACCAAACAATGCAAAATCAGTTCCACAATAAATCACCTAAAATCATGGAGATATAGGCTCTAGTAGCAAATAAATGTTTTTGTATGTATTATAATAGTTTTGTCCTAATAAGTATATAAGCAAACTAATTTAAAGGTATCATAATAATATATTATGTCACCAGAAATTTTCATTAAGTTTCAAAAAAACTTAACTTTCCGTCAGCAGGTCGAAGGAGCCCCGCTGCACGGGGCTCCTATTTCTGTCTGCAGGGATTAAAGGAACCTAACTAACCGAACCTCGGGGTGACCTTGACGTCGACCCTCTAGGGTTAGGGTTTCTGTCAGCATTATTTGGTGACAGATCTACCATTCTGAGCACAGAGCAATTATTTAAGTAACAAAACTGTTATTATAAGAACGAAGTTTATATTCATGTAATGCAATATAATTTTATTGGTTATCGATCTCTTATTTTACACATATATTAACATTAATTTGATAATTCATACCTGGGAACAATTTTTGTTTATCTGAGAACGTAAATACATATTTCGTGGCGATAGATCTATTTATTAGGTGATACAACTTGATGGCAAATATAAATTTTGGTGATAGAAAATATAGTTCCCGTTTTAATCGTGTATTCTTAATAGTTTCCGGCTGTGACATACGGACGGACGGACAGACAGACATGACGAATCTATAAGAGTTCCGTTTTTTGCCATTTGGCTAAACCCTAAGAAAAGGTCGTGTTGCGGTTGTGTGATTTTTATTGTAGGTCGTGTTTAGTTAATCAATTAGTTTTTTGCATTGCATTCATTTTTCTGGTGTGCATTCAGTTAATTACTGAAGTTACGTTGTTGGTTTAGAGGAGTTTTAAAAAAATTATACAGATGTGCATTTAGAATATCCTATTTTAAAACAACTACAAAAGGATGCAATGCTATAAATGCAATCAGGTCTTTTTTATAACTTTATGTGGATAGTCAAAGTGAAATTGTTTGATGGTGGACGTGAAAAGCTTTAAATTTTCGTCATGGTTTCTTGATACCCAAAGACATTAGTGGCGCTATTGAGGATAAATAATAAAAATCTAGTTTGTAGCTGTGAACCTTTTTTTGCCCTAAGTGTCGCTTTTAGTGGTTCTGGTGACGATTATCATAACTTGCTTAGTATGTAATGGAGCTATCTGTGGACTAAAAAATACCGTTTAATATTAAAAATCAACCTGTGCAGCTGATCTGATTTAGCCACGATTTTCTATGATTCAAGATAGCTACTGGCTGCCATAATACTGGTGGAGACATGGTGACGTTGATGGCTGACATCCATCAACGTCTCCACTTATCATCGAATCGTGGTTGTTGTAACGCATTGTGGCATTTCTTCATTGTTAAAACGCGTTTTGGCCAAAAATCAAAGTAAACAGTTCTTTGAACCCTTTGGCCTCTGAGCTCTTCTGTAGAAATACCGAATTCAAATAATTATTTAATGATCAGCAGCCATAATGTAAAATAGTACACACTATTATTACTACACCACACTAATCTACTAAGATGAAATTGCTAGCTATGTATGCCGTATGCCCAACGAGCTGTGGGCTAAAGTAACCACGTTGTGGAGCCCTGACACAGCCAGAAGGCGACGCGATCGTCCAAACGTTTTGTTAACGTTTGGACGAGCTAGACGAAACCTACAACCAGTGGTTCAGATTGGCCCTGGATCGCAAAATTTTAAAGTCATGGAGTGTTGCCCAGCAGTGGGATGACACAGGCTAACAGGAACAGTTGTCCTACATGTGGGATATTGTAAGAGCTCCTGCCGCCTGTGATACAAGATAATCCTAGTATAGGCATGTAATATTGTAAGATATTCATTGTTTAATAAAGATACATTTTGTATTTCACCAAATGGTTGGAATGTTGGTTCTAATTATAGTTTTATTTCTTTACTGTCTGCTTCTACACGCTTAACCAGAGCAGCCATTTCTACTTTACTCGTCGCAATAGCATCATCCGCATATCTTAGGTCAGTAAGTAAAATACAGCCTTGATGCATGCATGATCCATATTATTATGAAAATAACCTTTGAAGTTGTATTTTCCCGTTCTGCAAAGGGATACTGGATATGAAAAGTGGATAGTTAAACAGCTAGTAGGGATTTTATGTAAATAACTACATCACCATGTGCTTTTACGGAAGAGTGGAGTGTAATAATACAGGCATTTACTTGCTTAAAACGGTACTTCTATCACACGTTGTACAAACGTGTTAAAGAAAATAAACTATTTGTACTTATTTGTATTTCGAAATGGCAAAGAAAAACATCCCAAAAAAAACAAACATGCGAAGACATGGGAGATTGGTCAAGGAGAAAACTGTGAATTTTTACCGAATACTGGAAATATTATAGGCTAATTGTGAAAATAAAGTCCCATTAAAATAGATGGATAGCTTTTAGCAATAATTCGGACCGTCAAAATAAAGACATAGTTTAAAAAAGCCGTTAGATACTTTTAAGAAAGAAAAACAGCTAACGAAAATACACTTAAAATGTTGGCCACCCAAATAGCGACGCAATGATTACTGGGTTTACATACATCATTATTATGACAGTGTTCTAACTCATTTCTTCATTTAGCTTGGCAAAGATATCATTTTTGTAATGACTAACTAGAGTAAAAAGGTAGGATAGGATATCAAACATAAAAATAGGGCAGATGCGTATAACAAAAAAAAATGGAATACTAATCAATTTATTTATTAGAATCATTATTTAAATAGAACATTTATATCACAGAGATTACTTTTGAGTATTCAGAGGCGTTGGTTAATCCAGCTAATGTATGAGGTCACTCTGGCGTAAGCAGCAGGGTCACCACTTGCACAGCCACGGCCAGTTCCGAAAGAGGTCACACCAATCTGTTAAATAAAATAAAGTTAAAGCTATGCGTTTTAGAATTCACCAAAATATAAGTTCTTTAGTACCCTAACTTTATCAAAATCGGCAACACGACAAAAATTGAAGGATTCATGATTCACATACCAGGATATTCCTGCCATTGCTGTTAACGACAAGAGGACCACCGGAGTCACCCTGGCAAGTGCTCCTGCCACCTTCACCGCTGGTGCAAATGTTTGAGGGTTGGATGAGGATTTGGAATAGAATTGTGGCCCTGCTGCATACCGCGTTCGTGATCACAGGTAAACTGACGTGGCTCAGGAATTGATTAACGCTGAGGTCTTCCCCTGTAAAGATACGACATACATAAATACAGATGAAAAGTTATAGAACATTGAACAACTTATCAATTTTGAAACTGCTGGGATAGAATTCGACTTTGTTTAATACCGATATGTTATCAAATATCCCAAAAGCAATAATAATAAAAACTGTACATAAAAATAACGTTTCTTACCGTCTCTGGTGCGTCCGAAACCGGATGCGACAGCGGTAGCGCCGTCGAATTCGTTGTTAAGCTCATTACTAGAGGGCAGAGCGACGGGAGCGATGGTATCTGTTAATAAATGCATGTACATATAAATAAACATTTAAAAACTATCTCTGTCACATACCATGGTACACACATTTTTTCTAAACTTAATAATAACTCACCTGAGAAACCAACGTTAAAAGGCAAATTGATTATAGCAATATCATTGCGGATGAGCGAAGGGTTCCAGCTTGCGTGCACATCAACGCTAGGGGTAGCCAGCCTAGTACCACCACTGAACAGACGGATTGAACCAAGAACAACAGTGAACTGCCAGGCCTGGTTTAGACCATCGAACCAGCAGTGAGCAGCGGTGAGTACTCTCCTCGCGTTAAGCAAAGAACCACCGCAGGCACCCTGTCGATTGCCGCTGAAGTCAGCGATGAGACCAGCCTGTAAACAAATGACAGAGTTAAAAATAGAAGTATTATTTCCATATTTTTAAATAAAGCTAAGCATTTTTACATTCAATATCCTGTCTGAAATAATCAGACGCTTTACCTGGTAAGGAAACTGCCCAAGACTTGAAGCTGATCCACCGACGATTCTGGATGGATTTTGGTCACCTTCCTCTTCAGCTTTGCGGATTTTCTCGGCCAGTGGAGCACCGTGTTTACTAAGGTATCCGAACGCAGTGTTCTCTTCAACATTAATTACATTCTCGAGGTTAAAATTTCTTGCGGATACAACCGCTGCCAGAGCGAAAAATGTCAGAGCGGAGAATTTCATGTTGCCGGTACTAACAGACAGTGATACAATTAGTTTTTGACTTTGGTTTTATATGCTTAAATAGTAGATAATGATCGTGCATGCCCCGAAATTTCGTTATCATGGAATTTTATGAGATTATTGTTGGTTTTACACATTAATTAACTAAAATAAGTATTTATCTTATCGCCTAATGTAAAATCCGAAAGTCATAAACCTAATGGTAAAAACCAGACTAATTAAAAGAGTTGTTTTCATTGATCCGAAACGTCAGAAACAACAAACCGTAACGATATAAATTTGCTGGAGGGAGTTCTATGATCTTTGTCGGCCTTGCCGGGGTGACCACGCTCTGGCTGCTGTGGCCTGCCGATCAGCCTGTCACCTGAACCGACATTTGCTCGGTATGGAGGTAATAAGTAATGTATCGGGCTTTGAGGTTATGGAAATCTTAGCAAGTGCTCTAACTCCCTAGGTAGAGGCTGTTGAAGAAATCACTGTGTTGTTGGGAATTGAGGATTGAGGATTTACATACCCCAAAGGGATGTCAAGGCGGGCAAGGGCCAACGCCCGTCAGGGCTGCGGGTTGTTCGAAAAAGATACCCAGGCCTCGACACAAGGGCTAAGAAAGAACATGGGTGGTTTTCAGTCAGTAGAAGTCTAACACAGGCACCATTTTTTTATTCATTTCATTCCACTGTAAGGATGGGTATTGGAGACAATAAAACGCTCTGACTGCAGCTGACTGACTGTTTATTAATAATATTCGTCTTAAATATTATATATGTGTTACAGAGATACACTACACTACTTTACGTACTTTTTTAACAAGTAAGTTATAATGAGAAGTGCGGTATTGTATACATGTGTAGTGCCTAAAATAACCTAAAATATAAGTTGGTTTTTATTTAATGAAATAAAGTCATAGAACCCTCTGGAAAACCATTAAATTTTTTGATCGACACTATTAAATATTTGGTATCTGAATTTGTCTTATCTATTAATTATCTCTATGAAAAATCTTGGTATCGATCGGTAAGTAGTCTGCAACGATTTTCAGCGACACGTTACGTAACCATTATCGTCATTAGTATTCTGGCTACTTATTTTAATAATATGGTAATTACCTGTGGTAATAGCAGCAGCGGAAAAAAACTATCTCTGGTTCTCTTTGTTCGAGATTTTGTGGTCTATAATTTCTCAGGCTATACAACAGTTGTAGATAATTTTAACTACAAAACTCACCAGGGGTTTTTAAATGATTCAACTTATTTGGTTTACCTTCCCGAGTTTATCGGTTTCATTAATAAGACCAATGTTTTATTTCAGAAACCGATTTCTTCCAAATGGTAGCATTTGGACTTAACTCCCATACTTTCGTAACTTTAAAATTAAAATTTAACAATTTGTGACTGAGACTGTAGCTTCTTTTTATTTTGTATAGTTTCAACTATTCAAAAGTGCCTGCCACTGGCCTACTTGAAATAAATGCTTTGATTTAGTTTTGAATTTAATTATATATTTCTCTGTTTTATTTTATGGTTAAGGAGCAGGCAAAGCAGTACGGTGAAATGCGTCCGATATTGGACACCCGTCTCCGGACATTATCTGGCCCTGGTGCGGGCGACAGGAAATGGGACGCCGTCACCTCCTTCTGCGAATCAGCTGTTATGATAGCGATGGAGGTGTTGGAACGTGAGAGGGAGAGAACCTCTCGTCCCAGCCGCCGCGGGACAAGCTTCGGGCATTGTGGCCACGTGATGGTCACAATGCCCGAAGGCGCACCACCGTGCACCGTAGGCGCGTACCGAACGACGGTGACAGGCCGTGTCGACGGCGCGTTAGTATTCTACGAGCGCCTTCAAGAGGTGTCAATATTGCAGGAATCAAAGAGATACCGCGGCCTCAGACACAAATGGCTAAGAAGGAACATGAGTGGTTTTTAGTCAGTAAAAAAAAAAATTATCAATACAACCCTCCAAGTTCATTTTCATGTCAAGATTGATTTTTGCATGTAAAAGTCATTCTTTAGTAATTTAGTCGTCGTTCTTTAGTAGTTAGTAATTTTGATGGTTATAATTCGGTAACTTCATACGTCTTACAGTCGCAAATCAAATTTTCATAAACATACAACCAAGCACTGGCCTGCAAATTGCCAAAAACGTAAGAAAATTAGAATTTCGCGGGCCAGATGTGAGCTTCCACCTTAACGCTTTGTTTACACTACAATGTGTGATTTCGTTTTGTTTTCGAAATATTCGAACGATGCTTCAAAATGTAACGGGGTACGTTCAGTGCAGTCTCGTGCTGCAATGTGAAACGACCACTTATTATTTTTATTATCCGAGTTTATGGTTTATTCAGAAATAAATAAAGACATTAAGTAAACAAAAAACAAATATTTAATATAAATCTTAAATTATGTGAAAGTGGTGAGTGTTTATTGGCCAACGTGTTTGTTAAAGAAGTTCATAAAGGAGGTGACGCGAGCAAAGGCAGCAGGTAAACCAGTCGAGCAACCCAAACCGGAGCCGAACGATGTGACGCCGATCTGTAAAGAATATAAGAAAATCAAATAATTACAAAAAAAAATGTAATAAAACGAGGTATCTGAGCATGGATTTTTAGAGCACCTACGTAAGAGGTTGGAATAAAGAATAGGGTGAAAAGTTTCTCATCTACACTATATAATACATATTATAAAGAGGAAAGATTTGTTTGTAACGACTAGGATCCGAAAATACTGATTTGAAAAATTCTTTCACCGTTGGGAAGCTACGCTATCCCCGGGTGACATAGGCTACTTTTTATCCCTGTATTCCCACGGGAACGGGAACTATGCGGGTGAAACCGCGTGACGTCTGCTAGTCGTTCATATGGTTGAAGGATCTTTCAATGTAAAGGGACCGCCGACTTGAGTCTGGTGGGCTAATACTAGTCAGTTGTTGAATTTTTTTTGGTGGGTTAGAAATCATCAAATGACTCCTCCCGCTCCTAGGGAACGTCACACTTCTGCTGACCAAAAACCACCCCTTTTCCTACTTAGCCCTTTGTGTCAAGGTCGCGGTATCTCTTTCGAATAACCCACAAGCCGCGATGTTTTTTTTATCCTTATCTCAGGAATAACTGTGATTCCGTGGAACTGATTTTTATTTACGTTGCTGCATACAGCAAGGTAAACGTTGCCGCGTCGCTACGTTCGCAAGAGTGACAATTGCAAATGTCGGTACGCTAAAAGTACACTTATGACTCATCTTTTGGAAAAACAAGCGTAATGTTATACTACGTATAAAGAGTACTTACTAGTACAGGTTTGCCATTACTGTTAATAGCGAGTGGACCACCAGAGTCACCCTTGCAAACGCTGGTGCCTCCCAAACCACTTGTGCAGATGTTGGAAGATTGAAGATGCAGAGGGAAGGCTATTCGGCAGACACCGTTGCTGATTACACTCAGGCTCACGTAGCTCAAAACTTGGTTAACTGAGATGGAACCATCTGGAAACGGAAACGTAGATATGAAAAAAGTAAATATGAATTTTATAGCAGCAATCTCAGCAATAATTTGAAACTAAGAAAAATTGTGTTAAAATAAGACATTCGATTTTTGAAATATACTAAAAAATAAATTGCAAAAACATGTCTCCCAGCTTGTTCACAACTTTGTTTTTTTTTTTTTAAATTTGGATGTAGTTTTCATATCTGTTGAAGTCAGGAGTTTATTGGAAAAGGTTACACTACTTATTGTTGTTTTTTAGGTACATACTGTCGCTAGTCCAACCGAAACCAGAAGCAACTGCAGTATCTCCAACAAAGTCGTTTTTGAGTTGAGGCCCCGAAGGCAGAGCAATGGGGGATATGTTGCCTGTAAAATTAAAAAAACATCATTACTTCTTCTTTTCGAGTGGACAACTTGATTTGTTGAAGTCCTTAAACGTGCTATCATTTGGTTGGTCACGACGGGCAAGAGAGGAGGTGTCTCCATATTCACATGCTGTCCGAGATAGGTCGATTATATCCCCCATCTAGCCAGATTGGATCTTCAGCAGCCAACTAGGGAACACAGTCTATTTAAAGATTTCCGTATCATCCACTGCAGTTTGTGGCCAGGGGGTGGTTTTTCTGCCGGTGTGATGTAGTGTGGAGGGGGAAGATGTTTATTACGGGTTCCCTACGTTACTTCGAAACATTACAGCATTACACATAATTAATTACAAAGTCATATTTGAATATCGAACACTCTTTATTGAACACCATAACTGACCGGTCCATTATAGGTTAGAACTAAACCAGGTACCAGCTTTGCATTGTGTAAACATACAGACAGGATCGTCCGGACCATCGTCGGGTTTGCAAACAAATGAACCACGCTAGTTACATGAGTTACTCTTCGTGTTACTATTCTATGTTAGTGGCTTATTGAGTTAACAAATATGATAAAAAAAACTAACAACTAACCTGAGACATCGACGCTTGTGGGTAGATAGATAACAGCGACATCATTGCGGGCCAAAAGTGGGAACCAGTCAGGGTGTACAACGACAGCACTGGACTGCAATCTAGTACCACCAGAGAAAAGAGTGATGGAACCGAGGACAACGGTGTAGATCCAAGCCTGGTTTTGACCGTCATACCAGCAGTGAGCAGCGGTGATGACCCTGTTGGGGGTGACTAGGGAACCTCCGCAAATGCCGGTGCCTTCGATGGCGGCGTATTTAGCAAGGAGACCAGCCTAGGGAAAGACGGCAGCAAAAGATATATATGTGATGTTATTGAAGACATAAATAAAGATTCAAATGTGTGTTCAGTTACGACAATAATATGTATTTTTCAAACGTAAGAATGTGTTTTGGAAGAGGGATAATATATTCACGTACCTGGTATGGGAAGGCTCCAAGTTGTGAAGGATTACCACCAACGATCCTTTGAGGGTTCTTCTGTGCCTCTGCTTCACGGATTTTTTCGGCCAATGGAATCGCATAGTTCTTGATGTAACCATATACAGGGCTTTCACCAACTTTAACTTCTTTGGCGGAGGCAAAGACTGCCAGAGCTAACACGAATAGGACTTTCATTCTAATGTTTATAGATCAACATTTATAAAAATAATTAACTGCATGTTTATTTATATGGAACTGTTATCTTCTGTAGATGATTGCTGTTGATAAAATGTATTGTTGCTCAATGAGATGATACTTGATGACGCGATACTTATCGCGGTATTCTAAACAACTACGTTGTTTGCTAGTCTTTGCTTGTTTTTTTGTTTGTTTTGCTGTCAATATATTTGCAAAAATTAACGAAATCTTTTAACTGGGAAACTCTATGAAATAATCAGAATACCCAAAACATCTCAGACAGAGCTGAGGTGTTTCCGAAGAATTTTATGGAGATTCTTTCTATCTACAATGAAGAAGTGCGAAGGGGTGGACAAATGTTGACTATCATAAAAAGTCGGCGCTAGTCATAGTTTGTATTAATTAGTTGTACAGCCTTACTCATGTCAATGTGATGTGATTGGTTGTGGTTATTTTCGTCGACCACAACAGCTAGTTATAATGATTTGCGATAGAGTGTTAGTAGGTAAAATTTATGTGTTGGTGAAAATTGAGAGCATTATTTTTTTATTTATTTGCTAATCCAACAACAATACATACATACATACACAGCTTTTAATATATAGCGGTTCCCAGAGCCACTTCAGTAAAACATAACATAACACAACGTCATGTAGGTAATTCCGGAAGGGTTCGTTAGTTAGTTAGTTAGTCAGTCAGTCAATAAGATACAAAATCATCTAAAAACTATTAAAAAACAAAGTACCTATCGAATGCTTTAGCCAAAACTTAACACAGTGCCTCATTCTGTCAAATATGTTCGCTGTTTGAGTACCACATTTGTTCAGAATCTGCATGTATGCGTGCATGTGTAATAAAACTCTATCGCATCTACCTAGCCTATACCCAACTGTGTTGCTGTGAAAGGCTTTTAGTCAAACCGGGTGCAGCTGAATAACAATCACTATATTATTATATTATGAAAATCAATGCCACTTTTGGTTGTAATTTTATAACTCAAGAGCGGGCTCACCTATTCAAACCAAATGTTTAGGCTATGTTCGGATTATTTAGTAGATGGTTTATGTGAAGTTTGCACAAAATCGGTCGAGCGGTTCTTCATGTACCACATTTTTTGTAACAAATGAATTCAATAAATGGCGGATCATTTTGTATTATTATTTGCAATTGGATCCGGTAGGTGGCACTGCTGTCCGGGCAGGACGACGTCTGCCAGGTCCGCTAGTATAGTCGACTGCCTTTCTGGCCACCACGACCCAGTAAGGAATGGGTATGCATAAGACTGGTTTCCAGACTTACGGGCCGCTGGCTACCTCTTAGGACTGTCAAAGATAGATCTACAAATGACAACCGGAATCAACGACTTAATGTGCTTTCCGAGGAACAGAGGAATCTCTACGTGTAATTGAGTTACCCATTCACAGACCAACTATCTTTCTTCTCTAATTACATCTAGCCACAAGGTCCTACGTTCGGTGGGTCGTTCGACCTTTCAGTGATTGTCCCTTTTTTTTTTTGTTTGGTGGAGTGGGAAATTATCAAATAACCCCTCCCGCTCTTGGGCAAAGCGAAAGGGAGTGTCAGACTTCTACTGAATAAAAACCACCCATGTTCCTTCTTAGCCCTATATGTCAAGGCCGCGGTATCTCTTACAACATCCCGCAGCCGACCACATCCCGCAGCCCAGTGTTTCACCCTAAAATAATAAATACCGTACTACGTATTAGTTTATTCACCTTTACTTTCCTCTAACAAAGAGAACATGAAGATTCCCCACACAACACAACACAAAGGCGTAGGTGTTGACTCATAAATTAAAGTGATGCATTGATATTAGAAGTGGTTGATTAACAAACAATTAATCGGTATTATCTATGTGTAATTCTAGGTTAAGCTCGCCATTGTACTCGTACATTAGCGTATTTAATTTATTATTGCACTTTAAATGTCACTTTTTAATTGTTACTTACTGTTACTTTTTTGTGTGCAATAGTAAAGAATAAATAGTATCTTCTTAGGGCCGAACCTTCTTATACTATTAAACAATACGGATAAACTGAAGAAATTCACCCGTAATAATTTAACTTAACATCACGCCGGTAATTCCTGAAGGTTTATTCAGAGGAGCAGAGGACCTAATAGTACACCCACATTTCGCCAGTTATGTTCTAAGTCCCATGTAATAGGGGGCGAGCGTATTGCCATCAACCGGCCACAAGTCTAGACCCCGTCTCTACTACTGAGAAATTCCTAAAAAACCCAATAGCACTTTGCCCGACCTGTCAATTGAACCCAGGACCACATGCTCAGCAGACAAACTAGCGACAACTAGACCAATGAGGCAGTCAAACTAGACCAATGAGGCAGTCAAACGAGACCAATGAGGCAGTCAAACTAGACCAATGAGGCAGTCAAACTAGACCAATGAGGCAGTCAAACGAGACCAATGAGGCAGTCAAACTAGACCAATGAGGCAGTCAAACGAGACCAATGAGGCAGTCAAACTAGACCAATGAGGCAGTCAAACTAGACCAATGAGGCAGTCAAACGAGACCAATGAGGCAGTCAAACTAGACCAATGAGTGCTCAGTCGCAAAATGTCTCTTTCGCAAAATTTGTTGGTAGCAAAATGTATGTTTCTCATAATGTCGTTTTCGCAGAATGTCTCTTACGCAAAATGTCGTTTATGGTTTATAAAAAAAGTTGTTATTTTCCGATTTCTTATTAAATGTTAACTATATCCAACAAAGAGTTTTAAGTAAAAAAAAAACGTTCGGATGAGGCCCATTGTGAGCATCCACGTTTCGGCCTCCTGTGTTATCCTTTCGAACACAAACTGGTCCTAGACATTCGCCTCGAGACACTGTGACACGCAATAAGAAATTGGAAACACAACCTTTTTTACAAACCTAGCAAAAAAAAAAATCTAAGTCCTAGAGCGACATTTTGCGAAAGAGACATTCTGCAAAAACGATATTATGAGAACATTTTGCTACCGGTAGACATTTTGCGAAAGAGACATTTTACGACTGAGCCCAATCAAATGAGGCAGTCAAACTAGACCAATGAGTTAATTAATTTCAGTTTATCCGTGATTATGTTGTTTGCAACTGTGCCGAGAACAAACAACGATCGAAAACTCGAAACAAACTGTAAACATGGCAAAAACTCCATTTTCAGTATTAATGATAATGTTAGTGACCATATCAGTTTAAAAACGTATGCAATACAATCTATTGAAAACAAAACAATACATATTATTCAAAACTTGACATGTAATTTTTATAATTATTAATAAATAAACTAAACTAAACTATGAAAATAATGAACTGTCTAGAGAAAACCATAAGTGGATAGACAAACTTATAATGTTCTGTATCTATGGAATTCTTTGGATACGGAACCCTAACATACTGTGTTTTTGTGAAGACATTAGTCAATTAAACTCACAATCAGTTTTATCAATCTTAAGATTTCTCCTGGTTGTTTGTATTGCTTTTTTCTTTTTGATTAGTGAGACATATTATATATTTTGTTTTTTATTGCGCTTTTTATACGGTTTAAGGTTAGTGGTAATATGCGTTCACGAGCACCCAGTGCGCGTTGGTATAATTATGTTACTTGTGTTATAACAGAATAAAAACCGGCTAATATGGGTTAGAGCGCAACGTACGTAAACCGCTTCATGAAGATTGTGACAAGGACAAAAATACGTTGTTGCAATAACACAGCAAAATATTTTTTCATCCCCCCATCTCGGAAAGAGTATTTTTGCTCTTCGATATCTGAGTGCAAAAGCTGTTTTTATCCGCTAGAGGATAAAGTAAATTAAATTTAGAACATCGTGTGCACTAAGTTTGAAAACATCATTAGATGAGAAAACATCATAAGAATTAAAAACATCATTAGATGTTTTGAATTCACAAACTTAGTGCAACCCTCTACATACCTATTTACTTTTACCTCCATGGTGCTGAATTTATCATAGGTACAACCTTTTTCTTAATTTGTTAGAAACTCAGACTTGAAACCTTCTTGGTGTACTTTTTTTTAATTTGCTTTGCGCGCGCAATTTTCTTTTCACGTCATATTGTTAAAACCTTATGTTAAAAATAAAAAACAATAAACTTGTAAACAAGTGAAAGACCTAAAATTAGTGAATCGGGCGACGAAGAAGTTTATTTGACGCCAACAGAATTGACTGAAACTGTTAAAAATGCGCAAATGAGCTTTCTCCCTCCACAATCACGCGAGAAGTATTTGAAACAGTACGACATGTTTAACACGTGGCGACTAGATAAAGGAGCCAAATCTTTATCAGAAAACGTTTTGCTGGCATATTTTATTGAATTATCCGAGAAGAAGAAATCAAGCACTCTATGATAAATGATAAAAGCAATTCAATGATAAAAGCAACAATAAAGATGAAAAAAGACAAACATCCTCCTTGAGGATAGGTGTCGACACCTATCCTCAAGGAGGATGTTTACACCCAGATAAATTACACCCAGACACAGAACAAATGATCGTGCTCATCACACAAACATTTGTCCTGGGTGGGAATCGAACCCACGACCTCCGGCATAGCAGTTAGGGTCACTAACCACTAGACCAACAGGCCAATCTAAAATCTAAAATCTATGGAGTGTGAATAAAACTAGCTACATTATTGTTTCCGTATTTGTTTCTCTCTCCGAAATACCAAATGAGCATGATACGAGATATTTAATATTGATTATTACAGTGCACAGTATAAGCTATCGTAATGTGACATAAACACATTATTATAAAGTAACAGCAAAGTGTTGACATACCATGTTTTACATGTTTTAATGTTGTTACCTTTTATCGCTGGAATGTGTTTCAAGTATGCAGACAAAAATTGATTATCCTAGAAAATGCTGTACCAAATATGCGTCATTTAGAATTTTTGACAGTGTTGTTAGGTCCTGCATTTATTAAATCTATATTTGGGAAGAAAAAGGAGTTTTGTATTCCAGTCGCCACTTACCTTGCTTTCAACGCCAAATTCAAGTTTCCAACATTTGTTACGCATGCTCACTGAGCTATGGGCAAAAATAGCCACATTCTGGAGCCCTGACACAGTCAGAAGGCGTCGCGGCAAACCTCGTAGAAATTGGCGAGACGACCAGGACAAGACTTGCCACCAGTGGTTCACATTGGCTTTGGATCAAAATAACTGGAAGTTACGGGGAGAGGCGTTTGGCCAGCAGTGAGATGATGCATGCTAGCAGTATCAGAAAATTAAGATACTAGTGACCCGCCCCGGCTTTGCACAGGTGCAAAAAAACCTTCCTCTTGAATCACTCTACCTATTGAAAAAAACCGCATCAAAATCCGTTGCGTAGTTTAAAATATTTAAGTATACATAGGGATATAGGGACAGAGAAAGCGACTTTGTTTTAAACATGTAGTGATTTATACAGTTATTATTCACTCTCAAGCATTCATGAAGTTTATAAAGTTTCTATGGTAAAACAGACATGTAATTTGTTCTTCTTTATTTATTGTGAGTTGCCCAGTCGCAATGCTTGCAGTCAGGCACTTTTAAACATCCCTTCCTACTTTGACATACAGGCGCTTTTAAGGCTTGAGTCTTGTGTCATTGCGGTCCGGCGAAAAATTCGCACTGGTTTACAATGTTTTTTGACTAGAGTTGTTAATGAATTGCAATTATTTTTAGTGCAACATAATATTGGGAATATGCTTAATAACTGCGTATTTTTTTAAAGTTCATAAATCTCACTCTTTTTGCGTTAATATAATTATGATAAAGAGGTCTCTCTGTCAAATTACTTCAGGTGTTTGGTACGCGCGACGACCCTCCAAAAAATAAAAGAAGGGTTATAAATGATCTCTATTTGACCATAGATTTAAATAATTCGTATGACGGCCTAAAGCCTAAAGACACCTTAGTCCTAAGGCTTACTAGCTTAGCTTATATAAAAAAAAGGAATAAAAAAACCGAGATTTTTATTGCGAAAACCGTAAATTATATTAATTCAAACTTTAATATTGACTTTTTATATGTGCTGGTTGAAGAAGTCAATGTAGGAAGTCACACGGGCGTAGGCAGCAGGCAAGCTGGCCTGGCAACCAAGACCGGATCCGAATGATGTGACACCAATCTGCAATAAAAAAAGAACATTAAAATGATTTGTAAAAGGTTCCCAGTTACCAGTATTGAGACCTAATACTTTGGCTACTCTGAGGTAAATCCCGTATAGTGAGGGCGAAGCATCTACTCGCGTTGCGTAGACCATGATGTAATTAAATTATTAGCGTAAATTTGAACACCTTGTCTCAAATTCCATAGAAAGAAGAAGAGAGATTTGAGGGAAATAGTATACATACCAGGACAGGCGAGCCATCAACTGTGACGGCTAAAGGACCACCGGAGTCACCATTGCAAGTGCTGGCACCACCAAGACCGCTGGTGCAGATGTTCGATTCTTGGAGGATCAGGGGGAAGGCGAAAGAGCAAACGCTATTGGTGATGACGTTTAAGTTCACGTGGCTCAGGTACTGGTTAGTTGAGATGGAACCACCTGTGAAGAAGAAAATATATTAATAATTATTTTTCAATAATTGACAATCGTTCTTACTAAACGAATATATGAAACTTACCATCGCTGGTCAAACCAAATCCAGAAGCTACTGCGGAAGAACCAGCAAAGTTGTTTTGAAGTTGGCTTCCGGAAGGCAAAGCAATTGGAGAGATGGTGCCTGCAACAATATGAATCTGTATACAAGCTGTCGTTTTGCAGTTGTATCGAAATCAACTAACTAACAATAATTAACTCAACACTTAACAATCGGAAATCGTTAAGTGTAACCGTATAAAAAGCATCCCGTCTGGTGTTCGCCCTATAACCGTGCTTTTAAACAGACTGAAACAAACGCAAACGTTTATTCCATAATTTCTTATTCCTTAGACCACGGTATGGGAGTTATTCTGAAACACTATACAATTTTTAACAACTCAAAAAACGGTTCAGGCACAAAGTTGCACCTATAATAGAATTGAAAATATTAGAACTAGAACTACTAAATATTTCAGTTAAGGTAATTTAACAACAAAAAAAAACCAAGGTTTATTTATGATGTCATATTCTTCTTCATAACTTACTAGAGACCGTGACTGGAGTAGCCAGATAGATGACAGCAACATCGTTACGGACAAGAAGAGGCAGCCAATTAGGGTGCACAGCAACAGCGCTGGATTCTAATCTGGTGCCGCCAGAGAAGAGAGTGGTGGAGCCGAGAACAACGGTGAAAAGCCAAGCCTGGTTTACACCGTCAAACCAGCAATGGGCAGCGGTAACAACCCTGCCTGTGCTGATGAGGGAACCGCCACAGACACCGGTACCGGAGATACCAGCGTAGGATGCTAAAAGACCAGCCTATGGAATAATGAAATTATTAAAATAAGCACTAATCATAACCTTTTAATAATTTAATGTCGGTAGATTGCTTATTGATTTAAAATAAAAAACAAAAATAATTTTTGAAACAACAAATATCCTACAATTCCTTTAATCAATGTAGTATTTATTACGAAAAGTATTATCTCACCTGGTAAGGAAATTGACCAACGTTTGAGGGATTACCACCAACAATCCTCTCTTGGGTTATCTGTTCCTCGGCTTTACGGATCTTCTCAGCCAAAGGAATTGCATAGTTTTGGATGTATCCATACGCGGTGTTGCCCTCAATCGGGGACTCTACATTTGCGTAGGCAAGGGCCACCAAAGCTAATACAATCAATACCTTCATTGTGGTATTTTGGAATGACTGAGTCTCGAATCAAACTATCAGATTAGTATTTATACAAAATCGTTAACAGATTACAGAACCTGTGCAGATACTACGTATACGACTTACGTAAAAAATTATCACGCCATAATGATTTGGAGAAACAACCAAGTTCTTTTTGATATGCAAGTTTTTTCCATGAATTTTAAATAGATTGACGCCCGTAATCTTCATTATGTTAGTCCGTTAGGTACCTAATAGTACACTCATATGTCACCTATTCGGCCTTATTACAAAAGTGGTTAAACCTATTTAACTTAGACTTGGTTTATCTCGCATGTCGTCTCACTTCTTTAATATTCAAAAGAAAGTGACGGCATGCGAGATAAACGAAGTCTAAGTAAAACTCAGGTTTAACCCACTTTTGTAATAAGGCTGTATATGTTTAAAAAAAGTATAAAGTGTAGAGTGATTAGGGTTTAATAAAACGGTAACTATATAATAGAATAGAATTTCTTATTATTTATTTTCAGGTAACAAAAACTCATAGATAAATACCTTAGCCTAAATATACATACCAATAATATAGTTTGTGTAAGTAAATAGAACCTTAAAATAACCCTCCTTTTGGGCTTCGCCAAAGTCGGGTACCTATATTAGTATCACTTCACTTGTGCACTATATCATCGAGATTGTTGGTAAAGGTTTTGTTTTTCATATTATGTAATAAAATCTTATTTCACATAATTAAATGAAACTGTTGTCCTCGGTACTCTTGACATGACTGACTTGGATCTGACGCCATTTTAAATCAGCACTAGGTTAGTGGAAAGTGAAACATTTATTTAGCTATAAGTAAATAAGACGGAATATTGAGCTCATAAAAAATAGAACTTGGCTCTGCACTGCCATGCATTCGAATTAAAATGATATTATCACTAAGCCTGTGCGCACATGTTTGGTTCAATAAAACTTTCAACAAAATTCTTAATTATGTACGAACAATTTACCCACAACGGCTTAATATTTCATTGCATGGAACTGAAAGCCATGACAGGTGTCAGGCAGTGAAAGGTCAAGTACCCTTTGGCTGTTTGCAATGTCTAATAAAATCTGGAGTATCTACAATTAATTGGTATACCTATTATAAGAAAACTGGTAGGTAGTTGGTTGGTTTAAATGAAGTTCAAGAAATTTTTCATCAATAAAATTACCTTGATTTGTAACGAATTTGTTTCATAGCTGGTCAGCACAACTTCTTTTTCGTTACATTTTTCTGTACCGCCATATCAGAATTCGCCAGCTTTCGAGCAGAAGTATATAATAATATTTTAAACAATCCATCGATAGTTCCATGGACATTTTTTTGCAGTAATTCATATTTCAGTCTAAAGGGGATAGAACCGATTTCTAAAAATAGTTATTGATTGTCGTTGTACTCATTTCTCGATCTTTACCTTCAAATATCTCCTTAATGTGACACTTTGGGGTAGGTACCGCGTTACTGAACATTTTTTGTTTGTCTATATTATTGTCCACTACTAATACATACCATTTTATCGTGCACCGCGATTTCAAAAAAAAACAAAATGGCGGTGAGTCATAAAAGTTCAAACCCCATTTTCATGCAAAAACTATAAGTGGGCAATCTATCCTGTCGTTTTTGCAATAAGATAACGTAATTGTTACTGTGACAATGTTATCTTAATACTTTGTTTGTGATTTCTTAATTAATTAACTAATCTTATCCAATAAATATTGATATCATCATTTGAAATCAAGCTTTATCAATTGGAATACACATTTGGTTTTCACGTAAAATATTGTACGACTTTTGACAATCTTTTTAATTAGCTTATAGAAAGATAATTATACAACTCGGATGTTGTGGTTTAGTTTAGATGAGGAAATTCATTAAGTAAAATAAAATTTAGATAGTCGGGGTCGACACAACTGGGCCACCGCTGCTGTCATTATCTCAGCGACTATTAATCCATTATCCAAATGTAGGTAAATTGCAGGTATTAAGACAGATTGAGAATAAAGACTAGAATGCAAATAATTGCGCCCCTGTAATTGTCTGGTATTATCCACAACGTGGGGTACGTTATGGATAATACCAGACAATTACAGGGGCGCAATTATTTGCATTAGTATCTATATCTTAGTTATGATAAGAGTTTCTTTGATCGTGTTGAGGTTACTTGGGGTATGTAGGTACCTAACTGTGGAAGTAACTATTATTATTGGTCTTCGAATTCTTTCAATATTCTCACCTGAACCGGTCAAAAAAAAAGGGAGATGAACAATTCCACCATACATGATATTTGCGTAACTTAAATCGTTTTCACAGCGCACGCAACGGAAGGTCTCAAAAAGGAATATTTTTCCGTTTATGCAACAATTTTCATTTATGCTCTGCCCTTTTTGGTCGTAGCATGATGTTATATAGCCTATAGCCTTCTTCAATAAATGGACTATCTAATACAATAATAATCATTCAACTCCAATCAGTATTTCCTGAGATATCTCTCCTCCAAACGGCCGTAACGCTTTTTCGTGACACACCCGTAACTCTATTTCGTGACAAAAACCCGAATACCCCCATCTATATAGAAGTTTAACTTAAAAAATGCGTGGTATTATATAGATTTGATTTTCTATATAGTATAATGTACTCTGTGGATTTGATTTCAAGATTCCAATTTACAATACCTCATGTTTCTGTTCTCCTGGTACTTTGTGGAACTTTACTGAAATTATTTTCGATATTTTTTATTATACATCATGTAGGTGCTCAAAAGGGAATAAAGTTAAATATTTTTTATTGTTCCCATTAGAGCACCACGTCAAAATATTGATTGGTGCTCTAATAGTAATACTTTTGGTGCTCTAAGCATAGGTACTCAGACTGATGAGAATACCTCTTTAATAGTTTTCTTTGAAATATTTATTTGAGCTCAGTTTGAGCTTAAACTCAATAAGTAAATAATAACCTGATGGGTACTTTGAAATTAAACTTTGGTTGCGGTAGACCTCGAAAGAGAAAGGTGCTGTCTACTGGGCTCCTAGGAGGTATCTACAGTAATTTCGTATTTTGTACAATCAATCTTATACCTACATCTGGTCAGAGGCTAGTAGGTAACACCGACGAGTTCAGTGTGACTGTAGGTTTACATCAAGTGGCGGCTTTAAGTTCTTGTATCTTCCTGTTGATTATGGACGCTTTGACATTGGACATACTTAATGAGACATCCACGTGTTTGCTGTTTGCTGCCGAAATTGTAATTTTCGGTGTAGATAGACCCGAGATCTAGGGCAGATTGTGGAAATAGTTACAGAAGCTAGATAATGTTTGCTTGAATATCAGCGGAACTAAAACCAAAATAATTATGCAACCATGTTTTGCGACTACAGCGGGCACACCAGTTCTGTAGCGATAGCACTAGATGGCGCGCTTTTACATACTTACTCTGTTCATTCACAAAAAAAAGGGGTGACGAAATAATAAATAAAATGGATGTATAAAAATATGGCGATAAATATGCTACCCCTTAAACCTTAAGGAGTACATTTATGAGACACTGGTTAGACCTTGTTGTCTTGTATGGATGAGAATGTTGGGTCACAAAACCGAAGAATAAAAGGCGATGCTTATGGCAGCGATGACAAGTAAGAAGGGCAGAACAATGATTAATTTGAATATTTTTACTTTTAAGCTCGCTTGTAAATGTGTCTAGTATGTTTGATTAGTACCGATTGTCCACCACAAATTCCACAATCGTTCGGGTTTAATCACTTCAGAATATTTATTATCAATAGATACAAATAATTTTTAAGCTTCTCCTTTTGAGGTTCTTGACAACGTTCATATTTGCTTGTAAAGTCAGTTCATACACGACAGTTACATCAGAGAATTATGGACTGTAGTTAATATGCTTTAAAATTCATCAAAGGCGAGTAGATTTGAAACCTTTGATGAGCTGACTCCCAAAGTCCTCGTCGGAGTAGAATCTGTTCGGTAAGTTTGACTGAAAAGCGATTGTCACTTGTCTTATCTTGGCTAGGAATATCAAAGAGGAGAAATAAAATAAAATTGGAGTAATATAGGTTTGTATTTTCTTATTTTATTGCAGAGAAGGCTCATCACTTATTTATCGTTTATTTTTCGTTTTTGGTCTTACATGTCAAAAATACAAAATATATCAACCCAAAGTAATATTCGCTCCTATAACATATAAAATTCCATATATTTTAAATACGTTTTTTATGTTCCAAATGTTATAATGTTCCTTGACTCATTCAATTACAAGTGTTGTTGGAAGAAGCTGACGAAGGATGTGACACGAGCGAACACTGATGGCAGGTTGATTTGGCAGCCGAATGCGGATCCAAAAGATGTGACACCGATCTGTGAAAAAAAAGTATAATCATCATCATCATCAGCATTCTGATAAAGATAAGTGGAATTACAACTGTTTACAAGAAATTTAATTACCATAAATATATAAAATACCTGGTGAGGTTTAACGACTGTGTCACCGATAATTTTAACTTTCTTCTTCATATAATTCGATAGTGGTAGTAGGTATAGAAGAAAATATATTATATTATATATATTTTTTTAGAAATCGTCCCCAAATTTCAGACTTATTCAATTTCACTCTATATTGTCATCGACATGCTAATAAGAATATTGAGAAATATAATTAAATAATATTTAATTTTACTACAGCGTCTTCATTATTTTTGTGTCCTCATCTCAGTCTGCTTGCGATTGTCACAACATGACGTGTTTGTAGTCTGACGATGCAGATTAAGAATATTAAAGTAATTTATAGATAATTTACATACCAAGACATTTTGTCCATTCTGGGTGGCAACAAGGGGACCACCGGAGTCACCTTGGCAGGTACCAACACCGCCGACACCGCTGGTGCAGAGGTTGGAAGGCTGGACCACGAATGGGAAGGCAAAGCTGCAAGCGCTGTTAGCGATGACATTCAGACGAACGTGGCTTAGGAACTGGTTGGTTGAAATACCTCCACCTGAAAATAGATTTATAAATAAATATTAAGGTAAGCTGTCATATAAATACGAAAGAGCAAATATTTCTACGTGAAAATTAAGTAAATAATAGTAGTAGTAGCTCTTAGTAAAGTAAGGTTTAGCCTAAAGGAATAAGAAAAACATTTGCTTTATATAATTTCCGATAGCAGTAGGCAATCGTTTGTTTGATCTCACCTTTAGATTTGCACCGAAAAGTTCGGGAATGTAGGCTTAAACAGTCTCAAGTTAAAAAAACAATACTGTTAGTATTGACGCTCTAGTTATTTTAAAACTATTATGAGTTTTTAAACTGATAACTACTTACCGGTGTTTGTCAAACCGAAACCGGAGGCAATAGCTGAGACACCAACGAATTCTGAGGAGCCGGTAGGTAAGGCGACCGGGAAGATGGTAGCTGAAAATAACAATAAAAACTGTGAACACAACAATCTGTTTTCAAAAACCTGCATGTAGAAGTGGTGAGCGACTTTCCGATGGTTAGAATAAAAACTTCGATTTTGAAATGCCAGCTTGTTTCGTTTAGTTGAGTATTTTGAATTAAATGTCTTCATTAAAAAACGAAGTTAGAGTCTCGTGCGTGGCATAAAAACTCTGACACCAGGTTAGGGGGTAAGAAAAGAAGATTTCATTAATTTTTTTTCAACAATCAGATTACCTAAAGTTAGCTTTTTGGCAATCTGATTGATGACTTGATGCTTGATCTGAAAGTTGGGCTTGCATTACTATCAAACGATTCATGTTTTCCAGAAACTAAGTGTAACTATGAAGTATTCTTCTAGATGTCAACCAACAGTTACTTACAAGATGACAGCACAGCTTGGGGCAAGTAGATCACACCAACATCGTTACGGATAAGTGCGGGTTGCCAGTTGGGGTGCATGGCCATGACACTGGAATCCAGCCTGGTGCCACCAGAGAACAGAAGGGTAGAGCCGAGGACGACGGTAACCCTCCAGACTTGGTTGACACCATCGCTCCAGCAGTGGGCGGCCGTGACTACTCTGTTGGAACTGATCAAAGAACCTCCGCAGACACCGGTGCCGGTGCTGCCGATGATGGAGAGCAAGAGACCAGCCTGGAAAATACCAAAATATATTTAAATATGTATGTTATAAAGCAGGTTATTTATTGTTTTAAATGCGTGTGTAAAAGGCGGAATAACAAATCTGTTACATCTTCCAAAGTAAAAACAACAAACCTGGTACGGATACTGTCCTTGTCCAGCGGGTACACCTCCAACGATTCTGGAGCTAAGGAACTTCTCCTCAGCTGCTTTAATCCTCTCACCTTCTGGGATACCAACATTCACCAGGTAGCCATAAGCGGTATTCCCGTATAGGGATTCTTCCGCGCAGGCAAAGCTTGCCAAAGCCAGACACGCTATTACAAAGGTTTTCATCGTGGTTCCAGCTGAAACTACGTGCAAAAATATTCTCTTGATTATTATATAGAGGTGAAATTGATAATTAAGTATGCTCATGTAATTAATCCATAGATAGGTAGTCGGTGCCGTCAGTTATCTACATGATAGTATAGTGATTAATGGTTTTGATTTTAATATCATGTCGAAATCGGATTAGTGACTGCTACTGCACTACCATCAAGTCATGCCCGCGCCAATCATAATAGGTGATATCATCGATGAAAAAGTCGTGTTTTCCATGATTACAAAAATCGAAGAAAAGTAGAATATTGTCCTACGGCTGAGGCATGTTACTCCATCGGGATGGTTTTACAGAGCATATTATTATTTAGTTTCACTATACCAGAAATCGACTAACAAGTCTGTGATACGCCCGCAAAACATAGGTCAAAACCACACAACCTGCATTTTTAGGAGTCGGTTAAGTCAGTATGGAGAGGTGTGGGTCAGCTGATTGCATTATGTGGAGTACTCATACTGGCTACTGTTCACTAGTATCAATTTGAGCGCATGCAGTGACACGACTAAGGTCTCTTTATGGCTTTTAAATAATTTCACAATTCAATGGACAGACAACTTTTCTACACTACAAAATGATTAATTATTGAATGTAAAACTAGAGTTATATGCGTTTGTGCTATCTTTGCTAGAAAGAATAGCACGTAGCGAGGAGTGTAAAGCCACTGTAAAGCAATGGGGTAGAGCTTTGTCTAGCAGGAAAAAAAAATCGTTAAAAACTATTTTTTTTGCAAAAAAAGTTGTATGCGTATTGTATTGATTACACAAAACACACCTTAATCGTGATAAAATGTAATCTTTATATGCGTCACGAAATACTTGATAAAAATTGTAGCGCCAACGACAAAGATATGAGAATAATGTCACCTACAAAAATTATCAAAAATTATTGACAAAAAATATAAGAGAATTTTATTGTTTCTTACCTTAGACAAAACGACAAAAATCGCTGCGTTTATTTCAAACAAGACAAAACACTTATTAGATTGTTCAATAAATACTGAAAGATTAAAATTGTTCGGCTGTATCAACAGAATCTATTTGTTCTCGTTCTCTCTTGATAATATTTATCTCTGTATTGAAATACATCTTCAGTTCTATTTACAAACACTATTTATCGAAGATTATCGGTTAACTATTCAGTTTATTTATTGTTGTAAAAAACAGCATTACTTGTTTAGTACTAAGCAACTTATTGATTCAGTAAACAGTCTAGAGTCCGATTATATTCCAAGTTCATAAAGAAAAGATGTTATGTGTGAAGGTTCATGATTTTATTGAAAAACTGACAAATACAATCAAGTTTTTATGCTTATGTTCAAATGTGGTTGCTGATAAAATCCATGAAAGAAGTGATACGAGCGTAAACACTTGGAATGCCCGCTTGACAACCCAGAGCGGACCCGAAATTTGCAACACCAATCTGTAAATACATATGAATGTTAAACCATAAAAAGAATAATAAACAACATTTCTACTAAACCAGAAGTATAAACCAGAGGTGCATTTATATTTAGTGCTGTTTGTGAAAGAGATCTTATAATACTTATAAAAATACAAATACAAATTAATATTATTTTGTATTCAAGGTGGCCTGGGCCACTGAACTGTTTGTATTTAATTATCATTGTTAGGTAGTCACCAATAAATGAGATGGGTACATTCATATTTAAAGTGCTAATTCAAGTCTATTTTTGAAGTCGACTGTAGTAACCTAGTCATGACAAAAGGGAGACATCTCCCATCAAGTCAATACTAGAATTTCGAAGTCCTCCGTGTAATATGTCACTATAATCAATGTCAGAGATGTCTATAATGTCACTCTGTATTAAAAATGTAACGTTTATGTCAAATAATAAACAAACTGTAGCTGTCACCGCCACTGAACTTTAAGCGAAAAAGATCATTTAATTTTTATTTTATTTTGTAAAGTTTTTATGACTTTTTATGTCTAATGGGGCGGAATGTCATCTTCAGCCATAAGACGTCCACTGCTGGACAAAGGCCTCCCCCATAGAACGCCATACAGAACGCAAACCTGCCGTTTGCATCCACCGGTTGCCCGCAACTCTCACGATGTCGTCGGTCCACCTGGTAGGAGGCCTACCGACGCTGCGTCTTCCGGTTCGTGGTCGCCACTAGAAAACCTTTCTTCCCCATCGGTTGTCGGTTCTTCGAGCGATGTGGCCTTCCATTGCCACTTCAACTTGCATACTCTGAGAGCTTTGTCGGTGACCCTGGTTCTTCGGCGGATTTCCTCATTTCGGATCCTATTGCACAAAGAAACTCCGAGCACAGCTCTCTCCATGGCTCGTTGCATGACTCTGAGCTTCTCTAAGAGGCCAGCAGTTAAGGACTAGTAACTCTAGACTGTTTACTGAATCAATAAGTTGCTTTAGTACTAAACCAGTAATGCTGTTTTTTACAACAAGTCTCTGAGCCATAAGTCATCACTGGCAACACACATTGATTATAGATCCTTGTCATAAGACACTGCGGAATTTTAGACGAAAAGATGTCGCGTAGTTTCCCGAACGCCGCCCATCCGAGTTGGATTCTTCGGGCGACCTCTTTGAAAGATCCCCCCTCCTCCTATCTCCTCTTTGATTCTTTGTAAGATCTACCCTAGTTTAACAGTTTGTCCAAGGTAGATAACTATCGACAATTTCGAGAGTATCGCTCCCAACAATTACCGGTACGGGTGGAACACGGACATTCGACATAACTTTCGTCTTGTCCATGTTCATTTTAAGACCAGGGCGGAATGTAGGCGTCTCAAATCCAACTCAAGTTAAGTCCACGATTAACAATACCAATGTTAGACCACTTTTAACATCAACATAGAAATTTTATACTTGCAATAAAATTTACTCTAGTAAATTAAGAAACTGAAGAAAATTCAATATTTGGATATGTCCGTACCTGAAGTAATCTGTTGCCCCTCTGAACGATGAGAGGACCGCCGGAGTCTCCTCTGCAAAAGCCTACGTTCCCAAGTCCACTGGTGCAGATATTGGAAGGTTGAATTATTATGGGAAAGGCTAGGCCACAATAACTGTTAGTAATTACGGTTACGCTGACGTGGCTCAGGAACTGATTCTCGGTAATACTGCCACCTGAAAATATTACAAGTTTTTACTGTTTGGTTCAAATACAACTGGATTAATTAAGACACTTTGCTAAACCATATGGGGATTAAGACATATACACACATGTAGGCACTGTACTGGATCACATCACCTCATATCATTTTTGTTAAGCCCAATCACAAGTGATGATAGTGCTTTAAGTTTCCTTGCAGAGAGACTAAGACGATAATTTAGTTTATATTGAATGAAAACTTACTGTCACTGGTAGCACCAAAACCGACAGCAATAGCCCTCTCATTGGCGAAAGACTCAAATAGTTCTGATCCAGTAGGCAGTGAGACCGGAGCAATAATGGCTGAAACATAATGAAAATGTAATTACTATTGTAAACCGCACAATATCATCGTCATCTTTCTGCCATTAACCTAATATTTAAGGGAATCGGATTTTTGGAATAAAGCTATTCGCATTAAGCAAATAGCGTTATCCAAAATCACCACACATATCTATCTAACGATACGGTCTATGGGTTACTATGTATTTGTTAAGCTTAAGTTTCACCACTTAGTTTACAATAATATTTTAAGAAACTGATATTCTGGATCAACCAAGAATCAAGAATTTTATCAGTTTAAAATTTTAAAACACTGACCTGACACTTGTACTGGGGCAGGTAAATACGCTACAAGAACATCATTACGCACGAGGGTAGGAGTCCAACTCGGGTGCACGGCTACTGCACTAGTCCCAATCCTTGTACCACCACTAAAGAGGCGAACGGAGCCAAGAACGACGGTGAACCGCCACGCCTGGAGACTACCGTCGAACCAGCAGTGGGCTGCGCTTAGAACACGACTGGTCGAAATGAGGGATCCTCCACAAACGCTAGTGAAGACTACATCACCACTGATAATTTCGGCAATAATTCCAGCCTGCAATCAAAAAGGGGTATTTGTTACATAATAATAAAAAAACCGGTCAAGTGCGAGTTGAACTCGCGTGAAGAGGGTTCCGTACGATGAATATAATATATCTACCATGTTTTTTTAAATCTGACCCAAATTTGTTTGTGGTAACTAAAAAAAGTATGTATGGTACCGGATTGTAGAGGGAAATTGCTGAATATATTGTCTATTGTTGAATTTTGTCTTGTAGTATACTCTTGAATAGTGGGTATTTACACTATATAAGGTATATATGTGCAAAATTTTAAGTCTCTAGGTCCAGCGGTTAGGGCTGTGCGTTCAGTCATATCAGTCATTGAGTCAGTCAGGACGTTGAATTTTATATATATAAATTCACCATGTAATTTTTAGACCATGGACTTCTTATAGGTTTTCCTGTAATCTACAGGTATAGAACTATTTTCTGTATTTTTTTCAAAATTTTAGGCTCAGTAGTTTCGGAGATAAGGGGGGGGGGAACGGTCAATTTTCGTCTATTTTCTTAAATAACTTTAAACCTATTTATTTTAAAATTATTAAAAAAATATATTTGAGACCCTCATAGTAAGCCCTTTCATTTGATGTGTCACATGGTACAGTTTGCAAAACTTTTTTTTTAATTTTCTTATTTGCCCCGTAAAAGCGACCCCCATATTCAAAATTCATTTATTGACTTTAGCCGTACATGTTTGGGTCACAAAAATCCATATGTATACCAAATTCCAACTTAATCGGTCCATTAGATTCGGAGCAAATTGGCTGTGACAGACGGACAGACAGACAGACAGACACACGAGTGATCCTATAAGGGTTCCGTTTTTTCCTTTTGAGGTACGGAACCCTAATAAGTCTTAGAATGATTTACTTACAATGTATCGAACATTTTTTGATTCTGAAAATAAATGAATAATAATAATTCGATCATAAATGACTCTAACTACTTTTCGTAAAACAGAGTGCACTGTGATTTCTTATTATGGCTTTTATTTATTTATGATTAAAATCTTTGCATTAATAGTAAAACAACTTACATAGATAAACAGTTACATAAATAGGGATAGAATTTCTCAAGTTAGGCTTGTCCGCACCTTAGCAATGTCCTGAGAATATAGTCTACTAGAGGGCTAGCAAAATTAATAAACTGCGAGCAAACATACTTAGGTAGGTACACATTACGATTCTATGCAACCATTCTGCCGCTCTCTTGCTTTCTCTCTCTCCAGGTATAACTCATACAACCAGGTTATTCCATTACTCTGCTAATATCACCAGGGAATAGGTACCGTAAGCGAGTCGCCAAACATAATATAGGTATTTAAATAGTTCACAGTTTAGACATAAGACAAACCTGAAAGGGGTATTGCCCAAGCGCGGCCGGCACTCCTCCAGAAATTCTCGAACCCACTTCCTCCGCCTTCCAAATTCTCTCCGCTTCCGGAATTCCTATGTTCTTCATGTACCCATAGGCAGGATTGTGTCCAGAAATTTCCTGCACATCTTCAGCGAATGCAAATGTTCCAAACAAAAGAAAAATGACTAGGAACTGCATCGTGCGGCGAATGAATGCTTCGTCACTAAATTATCACAAATATATTCTTTATTTTATATGGAACACAAATAAGTGATACGCTATTTTCCTTTACTTAGGTATATTTCTAATCGCTCTGATTCGATTTTGTTATCATAATTATTCTCCTTGATTGATGTCCGATTGGTTATCACGACACGAACAATTGGGTGTTTTTCTTTTCGCGAAACACTACATCACACCGTTATTATGACGTACAAAGTACATTAATGACCTCAGAAATTTAAAAAATCTAGAGTTTGATTATATTCAAGTTCCAAGTTCATAAAGAAAAGATAACTGTATGGTCACTGTTTTATTGAAAAACTGATAAATACAATGAAGTTTGTATGCTTATGTTCGCATGTGGTATTCGATGAAGCCCAGGAAAGAAGTAACACGAGCGTAAGCACTTGGAAAACCCGCTTGGCAGCCCCGAGCGGAGCCAAAAGATGCTACACCAATCTGTGAATAATAATAATAATAATAATAATATTCCACATCTATCACACAACGCCATCTAGTCCCAAGCTAAGCAGAGCTTGTGTTATGGGTACTAGACAACTGATAAACATACTTATATATTTCTAAATACATACATATTATAGATAAATTACACCCAGACACAGAACAAATGATCGTGCTCATCACACAAACATTTGTCCTGGGTGGGAATCGAACCCACGACCTCCGGCATAGCAGTTAGGGTCACTAACCACTAGACCAACAGGTCAGTCAAATAAAAAAAAAATAAACGCCATAATTATTATTCCACTTAATATTTGTCGTCAGACAAATTACTTAATAACAATCAGGTCAGTGGTCCAGCTGTTATAAATCGTTATAAATTTTAACAGGTATGTAATCACCTGGAGAAGGACATAGACTACTTTTCATCCTAAATCGCAAGTTAATAGTTGCAATATACTCGTAATTTACTCTTGTAAATTAAATTACTAAAGATTAAGAAGTTACTAATATTCGGAAATGTCTGTACCTGTAGTAATCTGTTGTCCCTCAGGATGACGAGAGGACCACCAGAGTCTCCTGTGCAGAAGCCTACGCCTCCATGTCCACTGGTACAGATGTTGGTAGGTTGAATTATAGAGAATGTCAAGGCACAATCACTGTTACTAATGACGGTTACGTTATTGTGGTTCAGGAACTGATCCGGGGAAATACTGACACCTGAAAATGTTACGAAAGAAGCATCATAGTTTTATTCAATTGTTATCTTATAAAATATCTTGTTCGGTTATAATTAAAACTGGATTGATTGAAATATCCCATAACTCTAGGGTATACAGGGTGTAAAAGTACCCTTAACGCAAACGAAGGGCACCTGTTTTCCCCACCACAGCGATATTTTTTTTTGTTCTAGACTATACCTGGGAACCCTCTAGTTACGGAGATATTGGGTGTCAAAGCTCCAAATTTTGCACAGCAGTTTTTTGTAAATACTAGTTTTTCAGGTTGTAACTTTACTTAAATTACCTCCATGACCCTTTTACTATTCAATATATCCACTAGCACAATGTTTTAAGAGTGCAACATTGAGTTTTACCGTAAAATGAAATTTTTGACCCCAAAAAAAAAGTCGTTTCCCAGCACAAGTTTTTGCGTAGGGTTACTTAGTTTTATGTACAGAATGCTTGGTTGACGTATGTGTGAAGAGTTGATTTACACCCTGTATATAATTAATGAGACCATATCCGAAAATCAACTGGCATAATGTATTACTTTATTTTCATTGTTCATACATTGTGAGATATTTCTTGACGTAATGTAAAGCAAAGTCAGAGATCCATGTTATGGTATGGGATATCAACACTCTAGGTAAGAGCAACAAGGGGTATACCCCTTTGGCAAAAACATAAGAGGATTCAAACTTAAGTATAAATTATAACCACTGCACTGGACCGCATCCAATCATTTATTTTTTGCTAATCCCGACCACAGGTGACAATAGTGTTTTAAGTGTGCATTACAGTATATATTTTATAAGAAAGAATTGCGAAAGGTACAAATTGACACGATGCTAATCATGTGCATTACTTATAACTAAAAACACAGAGAAGAAAAACGGCAAGTTGGTAGTAATAATAATATCTCGGACAGACTGAGACAATAGTTTACAGAATATTGAATAAAATAATTATAACTCACCGGAACTAGTAGTGCCAAATCCAACAGCAATAGCTGTTTCATTTTCGAAAGACTCAAATAGTTCCAGCCAAGGCAGTGCAACCGGAATAATAGTGGCTGTAAAAGATTGAAAATTTACTTAATATTTTAAACAACCATAACATCTTCGTTATTTTTCTAACCTACCAAACAATTACGTTATTAATTTTCATACAATTATCATTTTATTTGGCAATTGGATATTTACAATATTGTAATTTGTAAAATGTCTTTTCCCTAAAACTTCAAAAGTTGACTCCTATCTAACAATATGCTTTTTTGTATTTGTTACGATTTGATAAGCATAATTACTGATATTTCAAATCAACTAATAAATCCGAATATTCTTAACTTCGTCTGCGTCTTAATAATATTCTTCCTCGATAGATCGATATAACCTTCCTCGATAGATCGACTTTCCAACATAGTAATATGTTTTCAATTAGCTTTCTAATGTTGAAAGAATTTTCAAAGCTGTCAGAGTAATTTTTGAGTTAAATCGTAACATACAAAAAATTTAATCTTTCCTCTCTATAATATTAGTTTAGATTACTTTAGATTATATTATTAAAGTGAGAATTACTATAGGTCCCGTCGGGGCCGCGGGTTGTACAATAGTTATCGCGGCATCGACATAAAGGGCTAAGAAGGAACATGGGTGGTTTTTAGTCAGTAGAAGTCTGACACTCCCTTTCGCTCTGCCCAAGAGCGGGAGGGGTTATTTGATGATTTTCCACCCGCCAAAAAAATAAAATAAAATTACTATAGGACTCTTACTGTTAAATATACAATCATCATCATCAGTCTATATTGTTCCCACTGCAGGGACTTAGGCCTCCTCTCTTGAAGAGGGATGGGCTATAATCCACAACGCGGGCCCAGTGCGGATTGGGTAGATGTCACATATCTTCGAATTTTTGGTAGGTACTAAGATATGCCGGTTTCCTCACGATGTTTTTCTTCACCGTTTTGAGAGCAGTGTTGACGAAATAAATTACACAAAGTAATGCGCCTGCCTGGGTTCGCACCCACGACCAACTGTTCGTAAGTCGGGGCCGCCACCACTGGGCTACCACGGCTCACAAAACAATATACAATAACACTTTGTAAATATTATGGTGCAACAAATATTTTGAATTTGAATTTTCCGCAGGCCAGAATCTCCACGTATCTACATTGGGACGCGAGGACCGCGTAACGATATTGTCGCGCGAACATTTTTACATTGCGATATCTTCTAAGATATTTGTTTAAACTATATAGAGAAAAGGGCACAAATATTCTTTATTAAATTTCCGTTCTAACATACACATTTATTTAGATATACATTAATACTATATGGGTTAAACAAGCTTCGCAAAAAACAATTCTATTGAACCTAACATTTTCATAGTAAAAAATAGTTACAGTGAGTCAATCTTAAAAGATAGACTTATGCTGTCGCGGACTTTATTGTAGAACTTTTAAAGAGAATCATTTCCTTCATACATGATATTTGCATAACTTAAACCATTTTTGCAGCGCACGCAACGGAAGCTCTCAATAAGGAATATCGTTTCCCGATTTTGCAATATTTTTCATTTATGCTCCACTCCTTTTGGTCGTAGAGTAATGTTATACAGTGTAAAGCCTTTCTCGATAAATGGACTATCCAACACAAAAATATTTTTTCAATTCCAACAAGTTGATCCTGAGTTTATAGCGTTCACACAAACAAAATCTTCAGCTTTATAATATTAGCATAGATTAACACACTGACCTGACAATTGTACTGGGGCAGGTAAATACGCTACAAGAACATCATTACGAATGAAGTTTGGACTCCAGTCTGGGTGCACAGCAACTTCACTAGTCACAATCCTGACACCACCACTAAAGAGACGAACGGAGCCAAGAATTATCGTGAAGCGCCAGGCCTGGAAATGCCCATCGAACCAGCAGTGGGCAGCGGTGAGAATACGAGTGGGCAAGATGAGGGATCCTGAACAAACGCTGTTAAGGACTGTGTCACCACGGATAATTTCAGCAATAATGCCAGCCTGCAACGAAAAAAGAACAGACATTGGCACTTCCCTTTAAATCTACTTTTGGTTAACAGAGTGCACTGCGACTGCGCATTTATTTGTTATAAAAAAACTTTGTATTATTAGTAACAAAAATAAAATTCAAATAAAAAATTGAGTTAAAAAAAAGTAGTTAAAAACTTTTTTTTTTTTCTAACTTTTTGTGACACTCACGCCATCAAGACAAATCTAACGACGTATATTTTATTCAAATCCCTTCATCCGTTTAGGAGTTATGAGGGAACAAAGAGAAGGATAAGGTTATGTGTTTGGCGTGTATGTATGTATACACGCCAAACACATAAACCTCCTTTTGGGCTTCACCGCAGTCGGGTAAAAAGTAAAACCCGGCTACGAATTAAAACGCAGAATAATAAAACTACTACGCATTCCACTGATACCTGATGCTCCTTGATGGCGTTCTCATTGATTCCATTCCCATTAGCAAGGTCGCATACGACTACGACTGTCCTCTATAATAATTATCAGATTATCTTCTTGTAAGACGATTTTCTTGTTCTGTACTTTTAAGGTCGCGGTTTTACTAATTTGCGTTTTTATTCGTAGTCGGGTTTAGTTATATTTTAATTTTATTTTTGTGTGTTATTCAATAAATAACTAATAATATGTTACTTTCATAATGTAATATTCTACTTAATGTTGGTTTGTTATTTACATAATACGAGTTAATAACACAGACTAGACCGCGAGAACTGTTTGACCGCAATCTAAACGTATATGTTGACTTAAACTATAATACACATATTTGTAATGCACTCGCCAAGACCTTTCATTTGATACCAAACATTGATTACCTCAATTATTATTTTTTCGGGCTGAGAATTTGACATTTAAATTCCGTCTTTTAAAGATTTGTTAAAATTTATATAGCCTATGTCACCCGGGCTATTCATACAAATCTATTGACACCTCATTTATTAAAATCCGTATATATCTGTTTATCTCTCTAGAAATAACTCATACGACCAAGTAGCATTACTCTGCCAATATCACAAGGGAATACTAAAGCGATTGATTGAACACAAAACGAGCTTTGATAGTTGACAGTTTAGACATAAGACAAACCTGGAAGGGGAATTGCCCAAGAGTGGCCGGTACTCCTTCAGAAATTCTCGAATCCACTTCCTCAGCTTGCCGAATTCTCTCCGCTTCCGGAATTCCTATGTTCTTCATGTACCCATAGGCAGGATTGTGTCCGAGAATTTCTTGCGCATCTTCAGCGAATGCAAATGTTCCAAGAAGAAGACAAGCTACTAGGATATGCATCGTGCAGTGAACTTATGCTTTCTTACTAAATACTAGCAAATGCATGTTTTATTTTATATAGAACACACCTAAGTGATTACGCTATTTTCCTTAACTTAGGTTGTTTTTTCTGTAATCGCGGGGATTAGTTTTAGTTATCATAATTATTGTCTTTGATTTGCGTCCGATTGGTTATCACGACTCGGACAATTTGATTATTGTGTTTAAGCCACCGTTTTACTATGTTACTAGGCTTTACTCGACTGTAAAGGGGAAATACATGTATAATCTAAGAAATAGATTCTAGTATTCTTCAAACATAAAACGCAATTTATTTTAGTAAAAAAATAAAATAGATATAAAAAGTTGAACCAAAAATTCGTGAATTTCGCATGGGATGCTTACAAAAGCGATGTTTATAGTTGATGGGCTGGCTCTCCCGCAATGCGCTTCTACAAACAATTTCAGTCTCTGCCTTGCACAGGGGACTGTCACTCAAGAGCTGGCGCGGAACAACCCAATGATATTAGCCACCCATTTAGTCCAGACCCCGACGACGTTTACCGATGACCCTTTTTTACCCTCCGACTAAGACTGACTGGGACACGTGGGGGCTCAGGCTACAGTGGGCCGTCGCGCGTCGTTTTAGTCTAAAGTCAAACTCTTTAGTTATGCTGACATTGTATTCAGATTCAATTCGCATACACTCGTGTCAGTTTGGTTATCTTCCATTTTTGGTAAAGGTTGTGGTTTATTTGTATGACAATAGAACAGAATAATTGGCTGCATTGTGATCCCATTATTGCGGTTGAATACTGTGACAAGTGCTTTTACAAATGCAAGGATTTGGCAAAAGAAATGTGTAGCATTCGTTGAGATAAATATTTCAATTAATGAAACGTTTATTTCCTGCAAGTATTTCGTTGCAGGTGCATAGCAAACAGTCAAAACGAACTCCTGGAATACGTTTCAGGTCTGTGTCGAATTGAGATTCGATTAGTCGTAGCGAACTTGAAACGGAGTGAGTAGCGGCGGGCTCAAACATTAATCGAATTTCGGTCTTCGGCAGGCGGACGATCAAGTGTGCGTTAGTTCACATTACGAGGCCTCTCGACTCTCACTCGATACTTGCTCTCGAGTGTTCGATATACGATATCGACTCGAGATGTCTGCCACGAGTGATTGCAGGATGTGAAGAGGTCAGAGGATCACTGCAATACAATTCACTAAGGTCCACGCCAGCACTTAATTTCGGTGCATATTGTGAGCGAGTCAGTCAACATCACTAGATGTGAATCACTTAGATTATGTTAAGCCTGTATACAGGGTGTAAACGAACCCTTTACGAAGCCATAAGCTAAGCATCATGTACATCAAACTATGTACTTAGTTTACGCAAAAATGATAACAACTTTTTTTTGGGGTCAAAAATCACACTTTAACGGTAAAACTTAATGTAACACTCTTTAAACCTTGTGCTAGTGGATGCTTTTGCTTATAGTAAACAGGTCATGGAGGTAATTTAAGTAAAGTTATAACCTGAAACTAGTATTAAAAAAAGACAGCAGTGAAAGCTTTGGAACTTTCACCCAAAGTATTTCCGTAACTTGGGGGTTCCCAGGAATGGTCTAAAACAAATCTCTAGGACGGGGAGGACAAGTTCGTTAAGGGTACGTTTACACCCTTTACGTATGCATAAGAATAGGTTCCAGTTCATGAGAATCATGTTACTGTTTAATTTTTATTTCAATATTTTACTGCTAAGCTTTAACATGTACCTATACAGGGTGTAAATCAAAACTTCACACATACGCAACCAAGCATTCTGTACATCAAACTAAGTACCACTACGCAAAAATTTTTGCTAGGAAACGACTTTTTTTTTTAAGTTAAAAGTTTTGTTTTACGGTAAAACTTTTAACTTGTAGCACTTTTAAAACATTGTGCTAGTGGAAGCTTTGAATAGTAAAAGGGTCATGGAGGTAGTTTAAGTAAAGTTACAACCTAAAAAACTAGTATTTACAAAAACAGCTGTGCAAAATTTGGAACTTTGAACCCCAATATCTCCGTAAGTAACTAGGGGGTTCCTAGGTATGGTCTAGAACAAAAAAAATATCGCAGTGGTGGGGAGAACCAGTGTCTTTCGTTTGCGTTAAGGGTACTTTTACACCCTTTATGTAAAATAACAGAGTTTGAAAGTTATTTTAATTAATACTGTCAGATAAGCCAAGTCAGAGGCTCAAAGGTGGCATAAATTAGACGTGACTAAAGTTTTAGTCAAGACTAAACCTGTAAACGTATTGCAGATATTATTAATGTCAAAAAAGGTTAAAATGTTTTTTTTTATGGTTAGCCTATTTTGTCCCACTGCTGGGCAAAGGCCTCCCCCATTTTTTTCCAGCTCTCTCGGTGTTGTGCCTTCTCTGGCCAATCAGTCACGAATGAGTCCAAATCGTCATAATTATTTATGTATTTTGCATAGCGGGTCGTCATTAGAAATGCAGCAACAGATGCAAAAACGATTTGCCACGTCACAAGGCACTACAATTAAAAAGTAATCTAAATTAAATTTGGAACACGAGCGTATCCATGTGTGCGTGCTAGTGTTGTCATCCTATAGATTATCGCAGGCGCGTTAATCCGGGCTTAACAACAGTTTGCACATAACTAGCCAATCGATCTTGTTTGATTGACAGACGGGACGGGTAACAACTACATCGTGAAAACTATTTTTGGTATCGATAATCATGGCCATTCATCGAAATAATTAAGTGTACCAAATTTTCGAGGCTGACAGCACTTTATTTGATGACAATGGATTGTTAAAAGCCTCGAAATTGGGTCCTCTGATTTTAGGCTTGTTAATTAGTAGTGATTGGTTGGGTTCGTAAAGGACTTTCTCGATTAATATTATAAGGTCAATAACTCGTTCAAATATAATCGATGCGCGTTTCCATCGAATTTATTGTTGTTTCAACGTAGCTAAGTATTTATTAAAATGGTTTTGACAGATGTTAGTGAGATCTCGTTTATTTTGTTTCATTTGCGTTTATTTTGTGTATTATTTTAAAAAAAATCTTTCATTAAATATATATATATATATATAGGTAAGCTTTTTTTAAGCTTGTGTGTTAGTTTGGGAGTATGTATTACTCAAATCTTGCAACAGAATTTCAAACCTATTTCTTTGACCAAATGAACTGAAATTTTGTGCACATGTTTTATGATAGACATATTACTTAATCCTACAACCAAGATCGTCTCCTCAAGACGGAACTTCTCAACGGTAAATATTACGGATACGAATAGTAGGAGTACATGCACACACGTTCATACTTGATCGATAAACATGATTTTTATCATTGACTCGTTCCCGACGTGGGTTTATAATAGGAGGTTCTTGTCTCTGGAGCCCTAACCACCGGTAGCTTGGACCCTGCTCCCGTTACTGGTGGAGGACGACTATTTTTTATACTTTTAAGTTTTAAATGAAATTTAAAAAAATGTTAACTTTAAGTATGCTAATGAATAAAGAACAAAATAATAGCACACGAGGTTATCGATATAGATCGCATGGGAACTCGGCTTTGATTGTGCCGATAGTCGTAACGGCCAATGGCCTTATAGCCAAGAGGCTAGACGACCGCATGTCCAAACTCTCGCTAGGTGGTGTGATCAAGGGCCTGATTCAGAAGGCAGTACTCCTCGATACGGCTCGCATTGTGAGAAGGTTTCTGTCTCTGGAGCCCTAACCACCGGTAACTTGACCCTGCTCCCGTCACCGGTGGACGACTATTAAATGTGTGTGTGACTATTTTTAAATGTTTTGTTATAACTTTTGTATGAAATATTTAAAAATGTAAACTGTGTGTATGAAAATGAATAAAGGACATAATATATTTTTTTATGTAACTCAATGATCCATAAGGTTAGTAACAATTGGAACTTATAAACTATGTTAGTAGGCAGTAATAATTTAGAAACAAGACTGACAGCGTTAGTAATAATGATTTTACAAACTATGTTAGTAATAGGTACACTTACACTTGACTAATAAATATTATTGACAAACAAGCAAATCAACAGATACCATACTTCTTGCAAAAGAAAAACGTTGGGACACACTTAGCAGTTTTAAAATTACCCTAAAAAGCTCAACTTGCAGGGGACGTGACAAAAACTCATAAAACGCATTACCATCGCCACTTTACCGTCTCATCACATTACTTCCCACCCATAAAAGTGACAAAAGCGTGTATTGGCAAATAAATATAATTAAAAGCGAAGTGTGTTCGGAACGTGACAGCGGCGGGACGTTAATGCGACCGGACTAAATAACGTTAGAGCACCCTTGTTACTGCAATTACGCCCGGCCCGGTTAAAACGTCGGAACGTTTTAAAGTTTTCATCCGGATTTGACGGCAGACTATAACCATCAATCAGGGTTTGCCACTGATGCTTTTTAAATTAGTGGGTTTGTAAATGTTAAAGGTTTTAGTTCATGAAATATTTGTATGCGTGCCATAATCAGATGTAATGCCTACTGGCATTACATCTTGTCTTTATAATACAATTTCCAGGGACAATAATTTCACACATTATGGGCGTAAAACTAAATAATAACGATATTTCATAACCATACCTAGAAAGACGTCTAGTAGTTACGAAAATATTGGAGGGTATATTTCCAACTTTTAAACTACAATCATATGATAAGAGAACGCTAAATCTATACTATGAAATGTTTCATACAGGAAGCTATAGGGCAGAGGGCCTACGTCAGTTTTCAAAAAGAGCCAAAAACTTACAAATGGCTATGCAGTAACATTAATTTTCATGGTAGAAGTTTCTCTTGTTTAAATCGTTTCTGTTCGGGACGAGGTCTGACTCTGATTAGGTACTGGTTATACCACCACATTAAAGCAATCATAAAGCGATATTCTATTACTGAAATAAATTTATGGAAAATAGTAAAAAAGTATTGAATGGACATCAGCTACCGAAAAACCGTCTACATCCTCTAATCCCTCCTACACCAGTCATCCTGTTAAAAATCATTGTAGAAAAACGATACCTACTTTTTGAAAACGATTCTCTTTTGTGAAGAAGGGTTGCATTTTTTTTTGACAAATAGTGTTACTTTCAACTGTAAAGTTAAAGTGGTCAAATTGTAATATGCACACTGGGTTTTTTTGGGACAAGCTCGCCACTCTATTCCCAAACCATTGTAACTGCTGTAAGCCAGAATCAACAGTGGCGACAACAAAAAAAATGCCGAGACAATGAAGCTTGACGAAGTCCCAGAGAAGCGATTTAACTGTCTTGGATCCCGCAACGAAATTAATCAAGGAAAAAACATAATTTCTACTTCCCTCTAGGTCCGTATAGTAAATATCTCCGGATGTGACCTGTACACTATTTAACATAATAATACATTAATTCTGCCATAGACTACACTCCCATAAAATGTGATGTCATCAGATTGACAATTGGGTTTTGGATTGAAACCCGAAAAAAATTCAAACAGCAAACAATTCAATCGATCATGGTAGGTTTATAAATAAATTGAGTAGCATCTAGAAATATTTTCCGCGTACCTAGACATATAGGAAATGAACGTGTCTCAGTCATAAGCCGACAGGAAACGGCGCGCCGCGTGTTAGCGTTTGCCTGTAAAACATCACTACTTTTTCGGAATTTCATTTCATATTTTCGGGATATCATGTTAGCCTACATTTTCTGTAAAGTTTTCTTCTGTATTATGACCATTGACGTTTCATTGAGAGGTAAAAAATCACAAGTGAATTAAATACTGCTAATAATTATACAGCATAAGACCTTTTCAATAGGAAGCGAATCCATTGCAATCAATCAGATATACTAAATAGAATATGGGCTACAAAATTCAATAAAAAATCTTCATGATATTAACCACAACTGAAATTACCTGTGATACTGTAAAGTGAAGCAGAAGTATCGATAATAATGGAGCTACACCGTATTCTGCTTCAAAAATAATTAAGAAACAATATATTTAAAAGTAAAAATGAACATACTAATTGACTCATTTATTCGCCGTCAATTTAAAGTATTTATCCACTGATGCGACATCAATTCCGCATTATAGTCCCACGTACAATGACAGTGAAATAGGTACGTATCGTTCCGAAATATATTTTTAAATAAAAGCGCACGTGAAAGCTCAGTATTAAAGGCGATTACTTACACATTATTAATGGTTCAGATTTAATATTATGAAGTGGAAAGTTGAATTTATTTCTGACTTTTATGATGTCTCGAAAATATGCCAGTGATTTTAAATGTTCGTGTAATAGGGTAATTAACAAAAAAAAAATCTAATTAGTTCGTCATATAGATTATCAGAAAATATTGGACACGTATTTTTTATTTTTTCACGTAAACAAACAATGAAGACGTGTGACGTCATACTCTCAGGCATAAGTATGACATTTTTACCAGTCAGTGACGTCATCAACCCCCACTCAAATCTTTGACGCATTTTATCTTCGTTAATTTTTATTGATTTGATAAAACAAAAAATACGTATCAAATATTTTTCGATAATCTAACAGACTAAAAAAAATGTGTATCTAATTGGTCTGCAATTAGAATCACATTTTTTTAAGTCAGTAAACATCCATATTGTAATTTTATGTTAATTATTATGAGCAATTATAGAGATGCTCTTAAAACTGTTGTAAATTGTTGGGAACAAATTGTTGAAGACTAAACTGACTGCAAGTTTCTCGGGATCAATACACTAGGATTCATTTCAGTAATGGCATTGTTAGGATGAGTACTGTTAAAAGCATACGAGATACAACGAACAAACAAACAAACGAACGAACGACGAAGACGATTCAGTATGTGTCATTTTGTACATGAAGCTGCGAAACTCTACGTAAAAATGACTGCTGGAAAATTATCTGGGTTCCCCCCTACTATAATTTATTTTGTAATCGTTAAGTGTCTTTCTATTGCTGCGAATCGGATTGATACAATTAAATTGAACATTGCAACTTTTAATCATCATCATCTTCCTGCCCTGATCCCTTTCTATTTGGGGTCTTCGCAACGACGTCAAGGTGGCATTCACTCCTTTCTCATTCATATCATTCCTCACAAAATCCATCCATTTTTATTTAGCCTTCCTCACCGTCTTCATTTATCAATATTTATATATCCATCACTTTTTTAGTCACATGCGTTTCATCCCTCCTCATTACATGCCCAACTTATATTTGCAACTTTTAATGTAGTTACCAAATATATTCAAACCACGACCTAATATAAAACTAAATCACAACCCAACAATACCACAAACCGAATCCAATATCTATGAATATATTCACGCAAATACGTCACATGCAAATTATCGTTTTAACTAGTTGTATTCAGGCCTTCAGTGTGCCATCGGTAGTAAGTGCTACTACCACCAACTTACTACCGAAGTACCGACTTCCTGGGATGGCACGGCAACTGAATTAAACAGTTTCCCCTGAAAACTGGGTTGTCGTAAACAATTTGCTCGACTTAGATGGACAGAGGGCGGCACTGGCGCGAATATTGCACCGATTCACTAATGTTCTCGACTTCTCTAAGTTTTAATCAATTAAGTTTTAGATGTGATTGGGGCGAAGCACGTAGGGCGTGAAAGATACAATAATTGATACTAGGTATGTTTAGAACAAGCAAAATCTTTATAATTGTTTACCTGAATTTTCTCATGGGCAAAGGTATTGGCTTTTTTATTGTATTGGAACATACTGGAGTAACTGTTACTATAAATAAAATTGATAATGTATTATTATTAGAACTGACCAACAAAAATATAAGCGCCAGTTAAAATAACAGCCTTCTGCACTAATGACTGAATGGAAGTCTCCATTGACCAAATTATGATATTTGTTGTAGTTGTTTCGGGTCTGGGTATTTGTGTAGGTACGTGAGGTTAAATGTTTGTGAACTCACCCACGATACAGGAGAAATTTCTAGTGTGGGGCAACGTTTTTTTTTTTTTTAATATTTATATGTAAGAAAAGTTTTCTCAGGGTTGGATATTTGGGATATTTCAATTAGTCACGCACGTTATATTAGTAAAGTATAAATTGTAAAAGAGTAAAACACAGACCTATATAGGTAAAACAAAACAAACAAACGGGGATTAAACAGTAAATTATGGAATAATCGAGCGTTTCGCGGATGTGTTCAAAGCTGTGCGAATTTTACCCCACTGCCCTTAAGTTCGCGCGTCGTGGGCTGGGTTGCTAAGTGTCGTGGACGGTGTTGCCAGCTCACAAAAATGTTTTAAAAAGGCAGTGCTTCATTTATATTTATTTGAGGAAAAACATGTAGATACAATTTGTCAGAAAAATTCAAGCTACTGTTTTATACCTGATAATAAAATACTTAAATGAAGTAGGTTAAAAATAACAAGAAAATGTCAAATTTTGTGGAAAATTTGCCACATTCTGTGACAGTTAGCAAAGTTGTTGATCTTAGTGAATTACAGATACTGCGTACAGATGATTCTATTCTGTTTAGCTTCTTGTTTGCTGGGAACTAAGAACCAAGCAAATTGTAGATTCTAACTAACTCAAGCAAACAAACAGGGTGAACTTACATAGTATGGTTAAACATAATGCATATTATCATCTTCTCTTCAGTTACTTTGAACATTGGCCCATAAAAGTATGAAAACCATACCCACGGCGCACAGAAAAAAAAGTGCTGGATGTACAGAGAAATGTGTACAGTTTCCAATGGTATGTGTGAATGGCATTACTGTGGGAATTGTACGTTACGGTTTAAAAAAAATATAAAACATATTTTGTGATAAGTTTGTTTTCCTTAGTGTTTGCATGAATTACATAGTTATATTTGCGGTTTGTAAATGTGCTGTATTTTAAAAACTATTTATCGATCAAACTAATAGGGGAACGGACAAAAAAAATACGAATTAGTCCGTCAGATAGATTTCCAAAAAATATTGGACACGTGTTTTTTCTTTTTTCACATAAACAAAAATTGAAGTCAATACAGTGCTTCGAAAACTCGTGAACTCTTCGAAAACGTCATATGATAGTACATTTTTTACCTACAAATGGCGTCACAACCACATCTTATCTTCGTCAATTTTGATTAATTTGATAAAACAAAAAACACGTATCCAATATTTTTCGATAATCTAACTGACGGACTAATTAGAATCATTGTAACGTGAAAGTTTTTATTACTTACTACAGCATGTATTTTTGTCTATTTTTCACTCTCTTATTTTAAAAGCCAGAGTGGTGAAATGTGTACCCCCCCCGGGTACACATTTCACCACTCTGGAAGTTTCTATCTTGCAAACGATTGCCTTTGAGAAAAAATGGTTTTAGGAACCCGAATAGGTTTGACGAAAAAAGTTTTTTTTTAGCTTTAGTTACTCCCATCGAATTTCCGCAACTTTTTTTTAAAATAAAAAGTGGGTTATGTAGCCGTAATTTAAATTATATTTGGTTTCTGTACGATGACTTCGACCAACCGGGTCAGATTTCGCCCCTAACCTTTAAAATATAATTTTCTTAGCAGACACTTTTCCACAGATTCTACTTCGTTTTATTTTATCCGGTAATGGCTAATAAGGAATCAGAAAATTCCAATTCCTATAAAGTAGACACCATGTTGACACTGATAAAGTCAATCAAGCGCACCAACACTATTAGCCACGTCTCTATTCATTCGTATTATCCACTCCAACTGTCAAATCATCCTAGTCCAACTTTCAAAGGATGCACCATAATACGGGGTTATTCTTTCCGCAGATCAAAAGTCCCTAGAGGGTTGAGCTCTTATGTCTTGGCTATAATATAGTTCGAACCCATTGTCCGAACCATTAGCGGAGTTAAACCGGAGGTTTGCCGACCTGCCACATAAATCACTTTTGGGAATATGTCTATACATGATGCCTATATTCGAAGATATGGTACTGTAACTTAATGTTTGTTTATATTTAAATGAAAAGAGAGGACAACTCAAAATGCAACTAAATATTTCTTTTTTTACCGCGATGTTATTGCCTAACCCGGTGACGGAGTTATTGTGCGCCCCATGGGAATCTGACTTGGCTTTTACATGCCGTCGAGAAATATCTTTCAGGCACGCTGGTTTCCTTACAGTGTTTTCTCTACCAAAGCAAGTGATAATTTTACAATACTCACATGAATCCGAAAAATCAGAATTGTTGATCATGAATTCGAACTCGAGACAATAAGTGCAATATACCATCTCTTACGATTCAAATTAATTGTTGCTCAAACTCAAACTCAAAGCATTTATTTCAATTAAACCTTTACAGGCACTTCTGAATGTCAGAAGAACCATTCATAAAACAAAACTACATGCCGCCGAATGCCCGCAACAACGAGCTGCGAGCACGAAAGCACGGAGCGACGCACACCGCAACAACGAATGCACGAGGCTCCGAATCACGGAATCAACGTCCCGCGACCTGGAGTCATTGTTGTTACAAGTTTGCGCGCGAATGTACTTGTACCTGACACTTAGTAGGTAGTAGGAAACACTGGATTTTTAGTCGATTAGAGTCAGACATAACCCTAAAAAAATCTTTATGATATGATATCCTATCTCAACGATTCTCCAATGTAACCCTCCTCTGCTGTGACAAAACTATTTATCATCATTCATTAGTTCACTCCTGATGGATTAAGCACGCGTGTCGTCTCTTGCGGCCAGATTAGTGAAAGGGTTTAAGTTCAAGGGTTGGTACAAGTTTGACGTGTTCATTGTTATCTCCGTTGTTAAAAGTTGCACGATGTAACGGCTAATGGATTTGTTGTTGGGTTAAGGATGAGGAGTTTTCGGACTCTTAGTGCAGTAAAAAAAAGTTAGTTTAATAATAACATTTGCTAGAAGAGACTATGGCCGTAGCTGAAAATATGTGAGCTAATAGCAAGTGGCAAGGTTTTCCTTTTAAAATTAATAAATATTATTATATTTCTGATTTCTGAACATTACAAAACACAGAGGAACCTGCGCTAAAGTTAACATTCAAAATACAATGTTCGTCCCAACCAATTCACATTCCACACCATTGCTCCTATACCATTGATACGGCTCCACTAAGAACGGGAAACGCATCAGCGAAAAATTCAAAGCAATAAATCGTTAAAGGAACAATCGATACACACAAACCTCATTCGAGTTGCGTTGTTATTCGATGTCCGCAAACAGGGCGTGGGCTCGCATGACTGAATGTACCCGAAACACCACTTAGTCTCGTATAATTTTCAATGAGTAATGGTTGCAGCGGTCGCAAGGAGGCCGACCTAGGTCAACGCATTACTGGCCGGAGGAGCTGCTTCCGTCACGAACAACGAAACCATGGAGCCGTTATGATTCCGGATGTCGTCTGATAAGACTGGATAGCTTTTGTCGTACTGTTTTTCGTAGGCTATGCGCAAAAAGTTTAACTGTTTTATTTATAGTGCCAAAACATTTGTTTGTGGGTCAGTTAATGGTCGTAAATTTTAGAGGTGTAGTTACGCGGAAATTGTTGTAATATATTGGATTGTCCTCATAGATAGGTGTAGCTTTGAATTTATAGCAGACAGTGTGATGCACACCTTAAAGAAATCAATATTGCAGAACTTGAACAAAGGAATAAAAATAAAATAGTAAAACAGTCGAGGTTTTTTGAACAACTTAATTAGTAGTTGATACTTATTTGGGCTGTTGTTACCTATGCCTAAAATATTATTATAGAACCAGGCTTTAGTTAACTGATATTTTGGAATAAAAAACTACTAGCATTATGACTCTACATGTGTCCATACATCCGTTTCTTAGATAAAAGTGTAATATTTATGTAATTCTGAAATGAATATTTGGTGAAATAAATTAAGGATTGCTTTATCTGCATCCATCATCCATTGATGACTGCATAAAGTTAAGGCCTGACTAAATAAGGTAACATATATTTTTTTAATATGTGTTAGCTATTTAAATACATTTATAACTAGTTTCAAGATATCTACAGTACTCTAAAAGAATTACAGAATTGTTTTGTATAAATAAGTGGAATGACAGTTGAGTAGGTACTAAAGTTAAGTAAGGACAATTGTCTACTAAAGAGGCTTCAAAAGGTCTATCCAGCAAGGCTATTGCGTATCTTTTAAATGACAGTGGCTATCATATAGTGTCCATCAATTAACTGTGAAATGGTTACATTTTGTACTAAACCAATTTGACAGTAAATCCATGGACAATATGATCGCCACTGACATTTAAAAGATACGCAATAGCTCTGCAGGTCGCCATTTTAGCAGGGCATTATTTTCTGAACTTTGAATGTGTAAGGAGCTCTAAAAGACATGTGTAAGTACAGTGAATTTTATAATAAACTTGTAAATGTTATGCTGTATCTATTTATTCTGTATTTTGATGTTCTGAACCCAGTAAATAAATCATACTTTAATCTGTTCAAATATAAGCTTTTGTTTCCCTTTTGCTCTGGCTTGTCCTACATAATGTAAAGAAAAATAAACATAGCTGATACTGATTCCCGGGCCAAGGAATCAAATCTTATGCTCGGTAGTAGTTCTCATTTGTTTTTGTAAACGTCTAGTAAACTAAATTATTGCCAACAGCAATTTCGTTCAATTGTGTAATGTTTCAAGTTTTAACAACTTGAAACATAATAAACATAAACATAAACAAAATAATTTATAACTCACAAACTCCACGATGCTCTGTTCGTCACTTCCTGAGAGGGTGTCCAGAGATCGGTCACGCTTATCTCGTTTCGCAAACATCGGCCGATGACGCGTTGTCAGATGGTCTTCCAGATAGTTAGGGTGTTACATCGGTATGATGGCTAAAGTCATTTGTAGTAGATTGAAATCAAGATGACGGCAGTGCAGATTAGACGGTGGCGAGGAGTTCAAATTAAATTAATTTTCGTTCGTGATATAATGTGTTGAAAAAAATATGATTCCATTAGAGTTTGAGTTTTGGTAGCGTAATTATTCGAATTTCTACATATTTCTATTAATTTGTGAAAACCCTTTATTCGTAATATTATAGTAAACTACATGCCTGCCTTATTGAAAATAATATAGAATTACCTGACACTGACATACATGACTACCAGCAGAAACAATAAACTAATAACTCTTCAAAACATTTTAAAACACAACAACCTAACGTGGAGTGCCTTCTGACGTTTGCCACAATATTCGTTCAGTGAGAATAAATAAAACAATCTATTGTCTTTAAATGCACGAGTATAAAGGAAGTTAATGTACAAAGCTGTAGTGAAAATCCCGGCTCATGTTGGTGTACTAGTCTATACCCTCTAATCTCTACTGTTTCAATTGTGCGTGGTATAAGTAATAAGCGCTTGGCGATTTCCCGAATAGAGTTGGTTCCTTATAGGAATGGATCCAAAAATCCGTATTCTTGCCGTATGTTTTACAGGTCTACAATTTGGAACAGGCTTTAAACTTTTTGACTAAATGACCGACTCGTGCATCAACCACATCTTGTAAAATTTTAAAGAACAAAAAGCTGTGCAAACTTATTCATGATTTACGCAGAGCGGTAGTATTCAAATTGTAGGATTAAAGTTGTCTAATACGAAGATAGAAAAAAAAAACTAACGTTGTGAACTCTACTTTATTTATTCTAAAGGTGCTTAAATATGTTTAGCAAGTTACAATTTCTTCGTTATCAATATTGAGTCCTTAAACAGAAAATTAGACAGATTATAGTTTTGTTTGGGGAGAAAACTGTCATTTAAATATGTTTTGTATGCCTTTGTTTTAACTTTTTTCTACTTCTTAGTTATTCACAGCTGAAAAAAATTTAAAAAACTGCCACTACACATGCAAGTCGCTACCGTCTAACACTTACACCAGTGTTGAGGGTAATGCACAACACACAGCACTCACGCGCCGCGATTGTTCTTTTCTGGCGAGGAATTAGCAAACATTTCCAAATGCTTTTTAATACCGCACTCAGAATATCTGAGCAGATTATGTATGGAAGCTTTTAGCCGTATAATGATAGAGGTTGGAAGCAAATAAAACCACTGAAATTAATAATCATTATTAAGGGATAAAACTTCCCCGCTTGGGCGGAGCCCTGCCGTGTTCTCGTAGCGGCGATCAGCGTCGGCAAACTCTCGCGCGGCAGTGGTGCCTGTGGACGGTGAGTGATGGGGTAGCTCGCCGTCCGTCCGTCTTACAACGACGACAAGGCCGTATCGACGGCGCATTCGTGTTCCACGCGCGCCTCTAAGAGATGTCAGCAACATGGGAGGGGCCCGCAAGGGCGGACGCCCGTCGGGGCTGTGGGTTGTACACTAGTTACCACGGCCTCGACATATAGGGCTAAGAAGGAACATGGGTGGTTTTTAGTCGGCAGAAGTCTGACACTTCCTTTCGCTCTACCCAAGAGCGGGAGGGGTTATTTGATGATTGGATAGGCCCACGGGGCGTTAATATCTGTCACCAGGTTTAGCACTTAGCCACGATAAAAAAGAAAGACCATTTCAAATAGAAGATATGAATGTGTCATCTACTTCCACGTGATGGATTAGGCCTCTCCCAAAAGGGAATGACTGTGTCCCTGCTATGAGAGCAACATAGAACCATTTGGCTAATCATGGGTTGTTATAGAAATTGTCTTTAATCATTTTTAATCGAAGACAGAGAGATGTCTGCGGTCATGATCGTAGCTTTTATTTATTTATCTCAAGGGTGGTTTCTATTCTCTCAAGGGTTTGGTAATACTCGGTCTAAAGGGAGCCTGTCCTGTAGCTTAGTGGACTTGATTTTGAACAAGATCTTTCAATAACTTTACGGTTGCCAAACGAGATCTAATTTAACAAATTAAATCTTTCTGGTTTTTGAGAGCGATAGTTGTTTGTGAGAGAGATTTTAAATAATATTCATTTATTAACTTACTGTCCTGTCTAGTCTTTTTAAAATTCAATATTGTTAACATACTATTTTGAAGTTCTATTGTATAAGTAATCTTATATGCAAACACCTAAGTTACAAAACAAAATTATATCTATCTTCGCACGAAGAGGAACTTGGAATCCTTTACTTGGCACGCTTGGGAGCAGATAATACAAAGTAATTTGTTCCAGTCTATTCTATTCCTAGAATATATCGAGTTGAGACTCGTGTCTTGTAGCCATCTTGAAGTTAGATACTGCAATCTTGTAAGGATCTAAGCGTTTCCATAAAAATTGTACGCTCTCTCAAGAATTCTGTTAGAATTATCTTGGAAGTAGGTTAAATTCAGAAGCAATTTTCTTCAGTTTGTTTAAAAAGTTCGTGCTTCGGCTTATTGTCTCAGTGAATTTAAAGTTTAGAATTGTAATTTAATTTTTCACAACTTCTTAGTTTAAGAGATATCTATTAATTTTCTGGTAAAGTCATCAAAAGTCTTAGCATTTATCTACAACAGAAAAAAAACAATCAATACATAGATAACTAAGTCCTAACAGAGTATAACGGGACTCAGCTACCCCAAAATCAGTCCGACAATTCCAATCCCGGATTAACGTGGTGAGAATGCAGCAATGACAGTGATGCAGGGTGCGTACCGGCGGTGGCACGGCAGTGATCCGGCACGGTGGTCCGGCCTTACAACGGCGACGGTCCGGCACGGTGCGGTCGGCGCATGCATCGCTCAGCGACCGCAAATGTAACCGGACACCCGTCTGGCACGTCTTGTGTGCATTACTGGTGTCAAGCATGCGGTTAGGATGCCTGACTGATGCTGTTTAGCTGTACGGCTAATGTTTGGGGTTTTTTTATAGTTGATGTGTTACAGAAAAATGGTGGTTTTTGCTGGCGCAGTTATTACATTGAATTGACTTTATACATATTAATTTTATTTTTTCCTTATACAATTGACATTTTATACATTTTTTTTATAGACGATGACATTGTTTACTTTTTCAAGTATGATATTATTTTTATTTTTTATTTAGCTTAGTGTTTTTTTTTTGAGATATAGTAACTTAACATGATTTTTTAATATGATAAATATTTTATATTGTGAATGTGAGGACCATGTGGGTCTTTCTTTAATTTTAACGATTGTCTGGCAGTTATACACTCACTTGCAAGAAAGATTTTTATCTTTTTAATGCCACTTTAAATCCTAATGTTTCATTAAAGCATTGCAGGAAAGAAAATAAGATGCATTTTAAAGCTCCTTTAAATGTTAATTATGGAAATGTCAAACTTATCTAATGAAGTGTCAAACCACCCATTAACGGTATTTTGTATTGCACGAAGCGACTTTAGCGCATCAGCGCTCATTAAATTACATTTTAGAGGTTATCATTTTTAATAGGTCGACGACGGGCCATTAAACCGATTTTACGTAGTGTTTAATTTTATTTTCGCTGCTGAATATGTCGTTGACCAGCCTATCGTCGCTGTCTGATCCAGAAGATGTTCCTCGCCGCCGCCAGATCCCAGACAGAATAACTTTATTCGAAAAACATGATGAAAAAGAGTTCCGGTTGCGCTACCAAATTTCAAAGGAGGCAGTGCTGCAGCTTCGAGACCGCCTCAATCTAGAGCCACAGACCCTGAAGAGTAAGGCCATTTGTGGTCTTACCCAGCTTCTAATCTGTTTGTGGTTCTTCGCGACGGGGTCCTTCCAGATGGTACTAGCTGATCTGACGAACATAAACAGCTCTACAGTTTGCCGGATTGTACAAAAAGTGTCTTGCAAGATGGCTGCATTAAGCTCCACCTATATCAATATGCCTGAAAGGAATAAGCTCCGAAAAGTAGCTTAAGATTTTTATACCATTGATGGGTTCCCACGTGTGGCAGGAGCTCTTGACTGCACTCATGTAAAGATCAACAGCATTGGTCATCAGCTGAAATGTTCCACCGCAGAAAAGGATATTTTTCCATAAATGTTCAAGTTGTGTGTGATGCATCACTAAAAATAAGGGATATTATAGCTTGTGCTCCGCTTGGGCGGAGCCCCGCCGTGTTCTCGTAGCGGCGATCGGCGGCGGCGACCTCTCGCGCCCGGCCCTGGTGCAAGCCATGGTCCAGGGCGAGGAGGAATGGGACGCCGTCGCCTCCTTCTGCGAAGCAGTGATGCTGGCGAAGGAGGTGGCGGAACGCGAGAGGGAGAGAACCTCTCGTCCCAGCCGCCGCGGGAGGCGCTCCGGGCGTCGGGGGTCCCGCGATGACCTCCGGCCACCGTAGACGCGGGCTTGTGGACGGTGAGTGATGGGCTAACTCGCCGTCCGTCCGTCTCACGACGAAAACAGGCCGTGTCGACGGCGCGTTCGTGTTCCACGCGCGCCTCAAAGAGATGTCAGCAACATGGGAAGGGCCCGAAAGGGCCGACGCCTGTCGGGGCTGCGGGTAGTCCTCTGGTTATCGCGGCCTCGACATAGAGGGCGAAGAAGGAACATGGGTGGTTATTAGTCAGTAGAAGTCTGACACTCCCTTTCGCTCTGCCCAAGAGCGGGAGGGGTTATTCGATGATTTTACACCCACCAAAAAAAAAAAAAAAGGTATATTATAGCTCGCTGGCCCGGCTCGGTGCACGATTGCATCATTTTCAACAACTCACATTTATGTGCAGATTTCGAGAGGGGCAAATATGGAAACTACCAGCTATTGGGGGACAATTATTACACAAATTGTGAATACTTTTCAAAACAAAACGCAACCACTCGTTCATTCCATTCAAATTTTAAATTTAATGTTGGCAACAATGTTTAATGCTCTCATTAGTTAAAGGATCAAGTTTTTAGCTTAAAGTAGTTTGATGCAACAAACTAATGAAATCATTATTTTAATGATTTCATTAGCGATAAAGTGCCATTAACTAAAGAAGATTTAATGTGAAGCTTCTTGCAAGTGAGTGTAAGTACTATAAGCGACCCACCCAAATGTCCTTTCTTTGGTATTGTTCGTCGTGACGTTGAGCACCTTGAGTTATAAGTAGAGCTCCACGATAACTGACAAATGCTTGCACTGACTGGACACTCAAATCTGTGTGGTGTTTTCTTCAAAAGACTATCTCAGACATTAATCTGCATTGTCTTCATGTGTGTATTATACCAAGATTATGTCTGGCCCTTATTGTTAAACTTATTGTTAACCCAAACGATTTTAAAAGATTAAAAGAGTAACCTTTGGAGTTTCTTGCCGGTTTTTCTCTTTAGGAATCGACCAATGCACCGAACCGTGCACCTTTTTGTAGACGTTTTATAAGTGCCCAGGTAGGCTTAAGTGAAATAAAAATATTTTGAATTTTGATTTTGATTAATCTCAAATAATTGTAATTTACTCCACTGAAAGCATAACTTTTGTTTCCTTATAAACATACTCGCTGAAACTTCATACGGCTTGAAATTGAGTTCACATAATCAGTACGCGTTAACATACATACATACAAATATAAACACATATAAAATAAACACTAATATTATTTATGAATTATGGGGTTAATTTTTAAAGGGGTTAATGGTAGCCTGTAGACTAACTATAAGTAAATTATCTATATAGAGACCTGTCACCAGTCGCTCAGATGCTTTTAATACTAAATTCAAAGGGTGTGTAACGGTTGATATAATAACAAAAAATCTAACGTTCACTTGACCTAATTTCAGTTAATATACTTTTGTTTAATATAACGATCAGTTGAGATAATGAATTGTTGATATAATTTCATTTTATCTAATTTCTTATGATATAATAAACATTTCCTATAATGCACATTTGACATTATATTCATGTAGTATATTATTCATTTACTATAATATTCATAATCTCTAATAACTTTTAAGATAATTTAGAAATTGAATTCCTGCGGGCTTTGGCCTCTAACTTAAAACTGAAATAAGATGTAATATTTATGTGATGCTATGTTATGATTAAAAAAATATTGTACTGTTTTTTTTTTCTTCGCTTTATACCCTATACACCTAACACCCTCAACTATTGTAACCAGTAGAAATTGGATGCAATCTGGACTTTAGGGCACCCCGACTCGAACAGGTTAGGTTAGAAGGGAATGGCGGGGTCGTGTGAGCGAGCGAATCGAGCGAACAGACCCCGCCATCCCCTTCGTGGTTATTTTTTTATAAACCATCCAGAAGTAGGAGCCCCGCGAAGCGGGGCTCCGTCGACCAAGCCCACCCTCAACCATGCATTGAATATTTTAAGATTTGGTTAGGTGCCATTTGAGTTAGGTTAGAACTGTGACCACTAAACATGAAAATTAGGTCAAAAGAACATTAGGTCAAATGAATGTTATATAAAAAGAATATTATACATATTGAAAATTTTATAAAATGAACGTTATACTAAATGTTTTATATTAAATGAAAATTATATCATATGAAACATTAGGTCATATGAAATTAGGTTATATGATTTTATAGCATATGAAAATTATATTATATGAACGTTATTTCAAGTGAAATTAGAGCATTTGTTATTACATACATTACACACCCAAATTCAAAGGCTTAAAAATACTTTAGTTCTTCTTTTCAAACAAATTACTGTAAACTTTCATTATTTCATAATTTAATAGGCATTTCTCACTTATTTAGGAGAAAGATTAGGAGGTTTAATTTTAGGTAAAAAGCTTACGTAATAGACAAAAGTAGAGGTAGCTAGGAGTGCGAATAAAATTGTCATAAAGTTTAATTTGTTTAAAATTGGAATTATGTCGTCGTGATTTACTTTTAAATCAAATGACTTTTTTATAGACAAAATGGTAATTTAGGTTCAAAAGATTCTACTGAGACATATTTCTTACCGAAACAGTCACTACAACTACATCTATAAGCACAAATATAGTAGATTATACAACAGTGCTTTACGTTCTGTCTTGACCATAATCAGTACCACTGTAATGCGTGGAATGGAACATTGGGCTCAATTCGACTGTGACAAGGATTTCTAATAGGGACTTAGCTACAGTATTCTGAGAGTTGGTTGTGGTTATGTTGAATATAAACATATATATGTACCTGAAACAGTTATGTGGCCGATACAATGAATGTGGGTTGTACATTAGTTACCACGGCCTCGACATATAGGGCTAAGAAGGAACATGGGTGGTTTTTAGTCAGTAGAAGTCTGACACTCCCTTTCGCTCTGCCCAAGAGCGGGAGGGGTTATTTGATGATTTACCAACCCAAGAAAAAAGGGGGACTATTGTATTATGTCAAAGTCCCATGAAATAGGTGCCTTTGCCTTTTGTCATCAACTGAGAAATGCCTCATGGAAAAACCTAATAACGCTTTGCCTGTTCCGGGATTGTAACCCAAGAACATATGCAGGACAGTCACGCTTACAACTACTCGACCAACGAGGCAGATTCTTGATTGATTTTATAATAACTACCACTACTTATTACCATACCTACATGACATATGTATGGATGTCAATATTACCCATTGTGCAATGTGCATCCCTATTGTTCGATGTGTAAACACCAATAATTAATATTTCAGAGCTTGCTCTTCGTCTATACATATTTGCATGAGACACCACTACCTCCATTTACATAGCAGCTATAACAACAAGTAGGTAGGTACGTCTCAACAAACAAATAAATAAAATTGAAGTGTCTGTGTAAAATTTTAAAATAATAGCTTAAAATACTACCCAATTTTGACTTATATGACAAAATTTTTTTTTTAAATAATATATCTTTTAGTCTGTGTGTTCCGGCTAATCTCCGAATCACCTGGACCGATTTTGGCGTCACTTTTACTGGAAGCTGGTGCTATAAAGAGTAACTTACTGCTGTACTCAGAGATATTTAATGATTACTTAAGCTGTTATTTAGTATAGATTTGACATAATTTTGTATGATAAAACTGTCAAAACCTTTACTAAGTGATGGCCTAAGTAATCATTGAAGCTCTCTGAATGCGGCAGTTAAGTGTTTTATTTAATAAAAAAGATAATAGTCCGCGATTTAAATACAAATTTCACGCAAACGTGGCCGTAGGCCACAAATAGTCTATCTATAAAGTTGTAACCACATCCTTTTACTATGATGAGTACTAAAGATATGGCATTTAAATCACCAATCAAAATTGGACTCGTGCGTTGTGGATCCACGTGGTCCACTCCTTTCTATAGTCACAAGGACTTTGTCTGAGCCATTGGGACTGCTATTTTATGCTAACCACGGTATAATAAAAATATAATAATGTAAGTAAAAATAACACATTTTTAATTCATGATTCAGCAATTTAGTAGGAAGTATAATAAACTTTTCTATCCTAAACATTAGTTCTAATATAAAACGGCCAGAAAGAAGTTGTTTGGAGCAAGTAAAATGTTTCTTTTTGCCTCTCGAGCGTTGAAGTTAATTATTTAAGCTAATTAAGGGGATTTGTAGTTTCGTTTACGGCACATTTGAAAGAAAATTATGCTTTAGAAAATATTATATACTTAAAGCTTCTCTTAGATATTCATGGTTCAGAAAAAAATGGAGGAGAAACATAAACTATAAAATAATATTCTTAACAAACAGTGAGATTAAAGTTAATGAAAATATTATCCTTTACGTAATTAGAAAGGTACTTATTGCTAAACATAACTACACTAGCACTTTACCTGCGACTTCGCGAAAAAAAAATGTGTGTCATGATTTAGACCGATACCAACCACGAATAACAGAAAAAATACATGTTAAAATTGCATCGTTAGTTACAATGATTACGTACCTTACCGTAAATATAAAATTACCAACTTACAAAATAATAGTACATTACGGTACAAGTGTGTAGTAATGTTGGTGATTCAACATCAACATCAACATCAAAAGTCATTTATTCAAATTAGGCTGATAATCAGCACTTTTCGAACGTCAAAATTTACTTTACTCTACTTATTTACAAGAGACAGTTCCCCAAAACGCCCACCCTTCGGCACTTCCTAGTGTTTAGCTGGAAAGAAGAAGTGACGGAACAAACTCCCCAGCAACACATTGTCTGTTTTGTTTGTTAGAAGAACCAGACTCGATACAATAGTAAGGTGTAATTTCAAATTAGATTTACTACAGACACAAATTAATAACAAAAAAATATATAATTATAAACAATGTAAAAATAAAAAAGTACATAACATATCAGTTAACAATTTTTTGTAATGTAGGTAAGGCACAAATGTTGATATCAGTGCTGTAACTATTCGTATCAAAGGGCGTCTGGATGATTAAAAACCACTGTAAAACAGAGTAATTAATGGAAGAGAAAAATAAATAATAAAATTGAGAATAGTTAGAGACATCCACAAATTTGTACCGGCTAAGAGTTACCAGGGAAGCCGCATGCGCAGAAGAAGCTAAAGCCAAACTTTTTTATCTTCGACGTGGTCCTTGATTTTATAATATGCTTTTTGATTAAGGACACGTTTAACGTTGTTCTATAACTGACTTAGGCAACTTGTTATAAAAGCGTATACTGTTTATAAGAAAAGACTTGCTAGTTTTCGTTAATCTGAATTTGGGTATTACTATTTCGTGTTTACTGCGAGTATTTAAATTATGAAAGTCGCTTCTAGTTTTAAAAAGCCCTCAGTTTTTGCGGACATACAAAATACATTCTAAGATATAAAGTGAAGGCAGAGTCAGGATATCAATCTCTTTAATTTTTTCTCTGAGAGACTCGCGAGGGCCCATATTATAGATCGCGCGGACTGCCCTCTTCTGTAAAATGAAAATTGAATCAAAGTTCGCTGCCGATCCCCACAGCAGAATGCCGTAGGACATAATACTGTGGAAATAAGCATAGTATACTAACCTAGCTTTAGCTACATCAGTTAACTGCCTTATTTTCCTTACGGCGTATGCAGCTGAGCTTAACCTACCCGAAAGAGTTCTTATGTGTGCGCCCCACTGCAATTTTGAATCGATAGTAATCCCTAAGAATACCGTTTCCGCTATAACTTCAAGTTTTTTGCCGTCAAGAGTCAAATTTAGGTCATGTTGTGGTACATCTGCTAAAGAGAACTTTAGACATTTTGTTTTGTTCGCATTCAGTAAAAGATTGTTAGCTGCGAACCATTTCGAGATAACAGTTAGACTTTCGTTGACCAGTAAGACATCCGTATCTTTCCTATCTATTTTAAAGATTAGTGAAGTATCATCAGCAAATAGAATTATATCCGATAATTTGGCCATCATATTATTATATGGAAGATCACAAACAAGAGAGAGGAAGGGGCCGAGAATCGAACCTTGGGGCACGCCCATCTTGACTAGTGACCCGGAGGACGTCGCCCCATTAACATTTACTTTTTGCTGCCTGTTCGATAAATAGGACAGCACAAGATCAGCAGCCTGACCACGAATTCTGTAGTGGTGTAATTTACGGATCAATGTGTTGTGGTCGACGCAGTCGAACGCTTTTGAGAGATCACAGAAAATGCCAATGGCATCCTGAGACTTCTCCCAAGATTCTAAAATGTGACTGATAAGTTTTACTCCCGCGTCCGTTGTCGACCTACCCTTCGTGAAACCGAACTGCTGACTATGCAGAATCCCATTTGAATTGAAGTGAGACAACATCTAGTCCAGCATGATTTTTTCATAGATTTTACCCCTAGAAAAGTGATGGTCACTGTTTGGTGGTCTAGCGCCGGTGTGATTCATCACAGCTTCTTACCAAACGGGGTGAGCATTACTGCAGATGTGTACTGTGAAGAACTGAACACAATGATGGAGAAGCTGGCATATCTCCAACCAGCATTGGTCAATCGCTCGTCTCCGCTGCTCCTGCACGACAACGCGCGACCTCATACTGCACAGCAGACGGTCTCCAAGTTGCAAGAACTGGGGTTGGAAGCTCTCCGTCATCCGCCCTACTCACCAGACCTTGCGCCTACAGACTACTACTTTTTCCAGAATTTGGATAACTTCTTGGCGGGAAAAAAATTCAATACCCGAGAGGCAGTACAAAATGCCTTTGAAGAATTTGTTGCCTCCCGACCAGCTGATTTCTTCAAGAAGGGCATCAATAAACTGCCACTGCGTTGGCAAATATGCATTGATTGCATGGGTGATTATTTCGATTAATACAAATAAAAAATACATGAAAAAAAATCATTTAAATTTTTTCATACAATAACGGCAATTTCATAGGTAAAGACCTATTATTTCTTCCATTGTGACTAAAAACAACGTCAAGTTTGACGCTGGTGGTCTATAGACACATAAGAAAGCATGGCCCTCAACCTCCGCCATGCTACCTCACATAAGCGATCAACAGAGTAAGCAGTGATATCCTTCCTTTCCTTATACCTGAGGCGGCTATTACAAAGAATCAGGGTACCACCACCCACTGTGGATGTGTTGAACGCGCTGGCAACTGAAATTTATTTACATGAAACAACATCCTATCAGGATCACAAAAACACCAAGTTTCACAAAAACATAAATTATCTATGTGGTATTTATCTACTAACAATTCTACGTCTAAAATTTTGCCAGAGAAGCGATTTATATTCTGGTGGTAAAGTAAAATATTACTATTCGTCTTCTCTTTTGTCGGCTCTAAAAGTTTAAAGAATGAACTGAAGATTCTATAGTATTATCAGAAAAGCTGGATAATACTGTTACGGCTGAGGCGCCATTGAGACCCGAGCCGTCAGGTAAGGGTCTTAAGAGAGCCGAGGATGGTAATCATCAATACACATGTGTATCATACGACGAATAATACTAAAAAATCATTTTCAACAGTTGAAACGAGTTGTGATTTTTTGAAAAAATTATCAGTTTTTCTATGCGCGCGCATCTAACAATGGCGATCGGCTATAGACTAAAAGAATGAGGTTTCTTTTTTTTGGGTTTTCGAGGATAGCTTTTTAGCCACGTACAAAATAATGAATTCAAAGTTTTCTTCATTTTAGAGAAAACAAAATTTATATTTGAGTGAAAGTTTTATTTATTAAAAACGTACAAGTTGAAATTATTGATTTAAATTCAAAGTTGCATGAAATAAGCAAGCAATAGGTACATTCATTTATTTGCTTTGAACGCGATCTTTTTTTAATCGAAACTTTTTTTAAGAATAACGCTACTCAATCAATAAAAATAAAAACCTTTAACTCACTTGTGAATAATAGCAATGAAAAAGACACAGTTTGATTACATATGTCATTATATGCCTAATTGCAATGAAATAAGAGTCATATTATGAACAAGTGTGTTGAAAAAATATTTTTATGTAGATTCTATAGCACTTTGCCCGCGACTTTCAATAAAATATTGTTGTTGTAATGTTAGTCGGTAAAGATGCAGCTTTCTAATGGTGAAAAAATGTATAAAATCGGACAAGTAGTTTTCTAGTTAAATTATAACAAAAAAACAAACAATCAAATCTTTCTTCTTTAAAATATTTTAGAAGTTTAGATACGAGTAAATAGGTAAATACGGGAAGAATATTTTTTGTTTGAAAATTATTAGAAAGAATCTTTGTCAGCCAGCCCTCTCGGATTCGGTCGTTGGGCGCTCCTCTCTACTAAATCTGTGCGAACATTCAAATAAACAAAATGAACCCCTACGCTTGAGACTGATTAACTGACTCCAACTCCCCCGAAAGTAGGTACATAGGTAGTTGGTAGGTATGTACAACTGTTCGTGAAACCAAAACGGTGTTTACTCGGGTGTTACTTAGGGCCAAGCTTAAATATAACTTGTAATAGGTACTCAGGGAATTTCTGCTCATACCATGAATTTGAACGACACTATGAGCACTATAATTGCTAATATCTGAATCATCCCAAAAAACTGTTTTAAAAAACGAGTTGTTTTGAATAGGCACACTGAATAAACCGGCTTTCACCCAGGAATCTTATTGCCCACATCAGAGATTCTAGTTGCTCTGCGACAGAGTTTGTAAAATACCACTACTACTAAATAGGAGTGACAAAAAAAAAACATTTTTAAAAGAATTAACAAAGCACCACCATCATCATCATCATCAGCCTATAATGTTCTCACTGCAGGGACTCAGGCCTTCTCTCTAGGAGAAGGATGGACTATAATCCACCACGCGGGAGCAGTGCGGATTGGTAGATCTCACATGTCTTCGAATTTATGGTTCTAAGACATGCCGGTTTCCTCACGATGTTTTCCTTCACCGTTTTGAGAGCAGTGGTGATGAAATGAATTACACAAAGTAATTCGCCCGGCTGGGTTCGAACCCACAACTTACTGTTCGTAAGTCGGGGCCTCTACCACTGAGCCACAACTGCTCTCACTACTTTACTTTCCTGAAAACCCTTACTTTAGCTATTTACTTGTATGCACTATTATTACAGTAGGTACTAAGTACCTAGATGTTACATTTTCTTTCACGAATTCATGATTTTTTTACGACCTGACGTAGACGGAAGATATTTTCATTTGAATAACGTATAAAAAAGAAAAAGGTATTTCTCGAATCTTCGAGTTATGGTTTCGACATACAATATTCGTGATAAAAAGATAAAAAAACTTACCTTCAGTTTAGACTGATAGGCCTATTGTGACGTCAGTCAACCTTTTCAGACATCTTTCGGCTCAAGCTTGTCTAATTTCCAGTCGTCTTGTTTTTCCTGTCATCAACTTTGAAAGATATTTGTAACAACCCGGCTGTTTAATAAAGTTAAACTGACGGATCTCAGATTTCTTAACAAAATGTAAGCCTATTTTGAAAAGTTAAGAATAAACTCTTCATTTTAGTTGCTTGTAAAATCTAAAAGTGAACTGAAAATTATAGCTCATTTTTAGATTTTAATCTCTGGGCTAAAAGTACTTTGTACTAAATTATGTGTACGTTACCGCTGAACGGATTTTGTGCAAACTTAAACTTAAACTGTACCTATGTTTATTATTATAGGTAGGTAAATTATGTAACAAAAAGCAACGCTTACCCTAGTTAATAAATTCACCAACAAACGAGCATGAAGGCACTATCTAACTTTTTTGCAATTACCAAAACTAGTTATACGTCACAAAGTTTTACCGACGGGTATGTAGGTACCTTTACCTACGTAATAAGGTACATTGCTCGCAGGTCCGCAGTACCGGGCGTCATTAGCAGGCGTCCGCGATGCGTGACTCTTTATGGCCCGTGACTCCCGTTTCACCCCTTTGCCCTAATCGAGGACACGTGTGCGAATTAATGGTGATTTTTTCCCAATAAATCTCTCTCGACTACGAAGCTAAAAGGTTCAATTGTTATACAATTCAATTTTCCTCAGCGCTCGTATGAATCGGATATTTTCTAGCGACGCGCTGTGGTCGCTTTGGTTCGTTCGCAGTTTATTAAGCTCGATGGTTATTCATCCGGTGATACGATTTTAATAGAAAATCTGTTGAAAATAACTCGGTAAAACTGGGAAAAATACCTAGATATTAGCGTATTTTTGCATCACAGAAATTCAAAGAGAAAATGAGTACGTGAATTTTCGTTTGCAGTAAAATGGCATTACTCTTCCCGTAAAGGGTAAAAGTAGGTGTGTATGTAACTCAAATTATTATCCCACATTTTACGATAGCATAAATTACAATTACGACATAAAACCAAATTCACTCTTGGTGTTGGGCGGCTGAACGTTGTGTGAACACATTTGCCGGCCGCGAATTCTTCATTACGCCGATTTAAGAGGAGCTAACACTTTTTATGGGCAACAATACGTGCTTATAAAATTTACATACCTTCATTCGCACTCTTCCTCGACCATTACCTTTCCATTTGGTAAATAATTTAGGAGCCCTCTAGGACGCCGACCAAATATTAAAAGTGATGGGTCCCCGAGGTTTAATATTAGACTCCCCTCGTATTAAATTTTCTGTCACGCGAAATTCCCAAATGCATAAGCCAGATATTTTTTGCACATGTTCGTATTCTCTCTATTGTACTATTATTCGACACAGAATGTCATACTTTGCTGTCGTAATTCCGATTGGGATTCGGGGAAAGGCGCAATAGATTTCTTGTTCGTTTCACATAACTTGCAACCCTTCATAGTTTCCATTGATACTTATTATGAATGCTATTGATATTATGTGAATACAATTTGTACAGCCCAAATGTTGCCCAAATATTGAACAGTTGTTTACCTGCCGTCACCGTAGCAGTCATTTTGGGTATAACTTCTTTTTTAAGTTAGCTCACATTTTTTTATATAACGCCCTCTTTAAAAAACGTCAATAAAGTCATATGGCTTTAATTCAAATTCATATTTGCAGTGGGCACAATACTAACCAAGTTGTGCAGGGCGTTGAATAATCGAGCTCATTTTATATGCATCAAATTCACAGAACAAAACTAATCTAGAGCTTGGGGGCAATAAAAATGTCCCACTTGCCCGCGCAGCATTAAAAATAGATGAGCACAAGGTGTAATCTCGGCGATTCTTATTATAAAATTTTGCATCTTAAATATTTCACATTTTTCAACACACTTTGCGACGACGCCCCGAAAGAGGGTAATGCCGCTATTACGTCAGACAAAGTAGACTCGAGAATAGCGCTGCTGGCTTACCTATATAAAAAGCTAATTGGACGGCTTGAGATATTGTTTTAATAGCACACAATATTTCTGCTCCCTTAAAAAAATCTCACGCTAACTTGATTAAGACATTATTTCCAAGAGGCATATCTTCCACTAGATTTGTTCGACTTCAATTGTATTGAAAACGTTGACATCACAGTAGCAAACATAATAAACTTCTACTAACAATACGCGTTGATTTATCAAAATTAAATCTCTTTGTAGAGTGGAGTAATCAAATTTATCGCTCATTTGAATCTTCAATTCATTTCAAAGGGTCTGTTCGGAGACTTTAAAATCATCACTGTTTACATTCTCGTGATGCAATTATGGTAATAAATTTTCACATAATGTATTTTCATTGAATATGAGTCGTATAATAACGATATAAAAATTTAAGGGAAAGCCCTCGTTTACTTTGTTCACCTACTTAGGACGTTTTGCTGCATCGGCATCTCCAGAAAGGACAAATATGGCCCGACATCCCCTCGTCGCGGGATACCGGTAACATTGTTTGTTCTTCGTATTTTTATAAAGCCTCGCAATAAAACGTTTGCATTTTACATTTTTGGGGGCCATAAATAAAAGTACTCACGTAAAATTGCATTTTAAGCATTTCTAACAGCGACCGTCACCTTTGGCCGGGACGGTGGGTTTGTATAGGGACATTAAACTTTCAGGATAACGATGGGACTGCACGTATTGCGTAGGTATTGTAATTTTGGAAATTTATAGCGTCCCTATTATAAAATACGACACTGTGGTAGAGATAATTCTCATCGGTTCGTTATTTTAGGTGGAGCCTTGAACTTTAGCACCTCTGTTGTGTTGGAGTTCTAAATCGTTACATAAACAGACAATAAATTAACAACATAAATTGCTGTTGCCCATGTCCTACGCCGCCTACCGTTGAGTTGCTGGGGTTCAAGTGAAATTAAATTACGAGTTGACAAAATGAGTTACGCCCTTTTCTGTAGATTAACAAACAAAAACTGATGGTATGAGGGTCAGGCTGGCATTAACGTTGTTAGAGGCAAATGACTCTATTCTTCGCGGACGTGTTGGGTACTGTTCGTTCACAATGCTACAATTTAAGCCGCTATTGTTCTTGCTTATTCCGGTCTCGATTTAGTTTCGTGCTTTTATCGTTGCCCATTTGATTCGTGGGACGCGAGCGTATCAGTCGCCGCTTCGATGAGCGTCGTCCGTCATAACACTGTCACAATAAGTTAATAACGAGATTACGTTCCGATAACACTGATTGTTTTAATGACGTCAGTTGCAAATAATGTGAAATGAACGGGCTGTTTACTGCGTGTTTCAGTAATGATATGGATGTATCGGGTCGTTCCGGAATGTTCAAACAAGTATTGTTTCATTTTTTGATACCAGCACATCCTACCGATTTGACTTCAATTTGTAAATAAATCTGAAATACTAATACATAGTACATACTTTTTTTGTGGTGTGAGAAATCATCAAAAAACCTCTCCCGCTCTGGGCAGAGCGGAAGGGAGTGTCAGACTTCTACTGACTAAAAATCACTTTGTGTCGAGGCCACGGTATCTCTTTCGAACAAACCGCATCCCCGACGTTTACTATAGCATCCCTTAAGAGCTGATTTCCAAGCAAAAAATTATACTTGATATAAATAATCGCATAGGGCCAGAAAGCTTCGCTGAAACCATATTATTTATTCGAAAACTTGTCATCAAATCTTGTCAGGACATACAAGTGTAACTCAAACTATCATACTCTATTTCGATTTAGTAATCTCTGCTAGATCTTTCAATCAGTAGGTACTCGAAACAGTGCATACTTGTAAATGCACATCTGTGCACTTTGCAACCTATACCACGCAACCCTTTCCGTTTTTAATTATACAAGAATGTTATCTGTGAGATACAAATCAGACTGTCCTCTATCCAACACAGTGTATAGACAAAACAGTAGTAGGTAAGTTTTGACCGCGTAGGGAGTTAGGGAGCAAAAGCCCACAAATTCTCCACGGTTCCCGATCCAATTAATTTAAAAATCGCCATAACAAACTGTGGGTGTACGAAGGGCCTTTATTGTTATGTAAATTTGTGCAAACTTGGGCAGACGTAGGCATGACTAATTGTTAATTCGGCTAATGCGCTTACGAGAGTGGGACACCGCGGCCCATCCCGTGTCTATGTAATAACGGATTAGCCGCCTGACCTCGCTTCGTAAGACAATCTCTAGCTCAGCTGAGGGTTCGGTATGACCAGTCTCTGTTCGGATATGACGATCTTAAAATGGGTATGGTATGTAAGAGGTACTACGCTAAGATTTGCAGTTACTGGTTTGCGATCAATTCACGAGAGTAAAAAAATAACAATTCATCTTGTTATGAGCTAAATATTTTAATACTTTAATTGAATCTTAGTTTCGAGGCATATTATATATACACAACGGCACTGCCTAATTACTTTTTAAATCTTAGATTTCCAGTTATCATCATCATTTGCCTAACCCTTTTCAATTTTTTTTGTAGTCGTATTTCAGTCTAACCGGATGCAGGCAGGGTCGCTGACTGCCATTAACGACTGCCAAAGATCTATATGTGGTAGCCGGGAGCAATGTTATGGGTGGTCACCCATCCACAGACCAACCTAGGCAAGCACGGCTTAACCTTATGATCAACCCGAGTGGCAGTTATTATTAAACCACGAGCTCCTCTTGATGTCCTTATCATCGATAAAAATATTTTTCATCGATATTTTGGTATCGCTCACGCGGAAATGATTTTATTAAGCTTTGCTAACTGGTAACCACTTTCTGCAAGGGCTACAAAACCCATCCATCTTAAACGTCCCTCTATTAATAACTGCGCTCCGTTTTACGCTGTGCGTAATTATTTAATGGAGACGAATTCCGCAAGCACGCGGCGGCCGCACCGTGAAATGAAACGTTACATGCTTCAATGATGCTATTGAAGACACGGTTTTTATGCAGCAATGCTTCGGGAACCACCCTTTATAAACATTTAATTTTTAATGCGACTTTATTCTACGGTCATAATTAATTTTTATGCTCTGTTCCGGATGTTTTAATTGAGCTTTCGTTGTTTGTTTTTGATGTACGTAATTTATTATTTAATATTTTACGGCCAGTCATTAACAAAAGTTTCCCAGGTTCGGGGGAACTGCTGAAGAGACTGACAACAGAAATCTACATCCCACATTTTTTATATAAAAAAACAACGTGTGGACTTCCATATTATTTATAAGTCCATAATAAATCGCATATCCTCATTGACCACAACAACCAGAATACGACATAATTCCGCAGAAATCCAGAACTTACACCAGAACAACTCGGAGCATTTTGATAAATCTGCTAGCTCTCGGGTGGGTTTATGGTGCAATCTGCAATCTAATCCGCAGTACACTTCGTGAGACGAACTACCAACTTGTCACAACTTGGTTCTCGCTTACAATGCATGTGCTTCGCTTAAACCCCTCGTGTTCTAAGCTAGCCCAGCATCCTAATCACTAGTTTGTAGAACTAATCAGTTTTCTGTGCCTTGTTTGGGGGTTTATTTAGCGTTCATACTTAGTAGCCGTTTAGTCCGTTTAATGCCAAAACGTGGTTAAACATTTGTTTTGCAATAACTAGCATAAAAACTGCCAATCATTAATACATAACCACAGGATTATAAATTAGAATATTTTTTGGTATGATTCAACTGAATTTGAAAATTATAATCGATCAGTTAGAGGTTTTCGAAATTACCTTAAAAAGTAGACGTCTTTGGCTTATATTAATGACATTTTTACCCCTGCCCTCTTGGGTTTTATTGGCCTTAAAAAAACTTACTCCACACTCCACCTTTATTCTCATTACCTTTGGAGTAGTTCGTTTTTGAGTATTTTTTTAAACTCTTTTTGAGTATATACTGAATAGTTTAGAGGTTCGCTTGATAAAATGTCAAAATCCCCGGCCACAAGTGTTAGTGATCAGTTTTTTAGCTTAATACAATATAATAAATACACAAGAGCTTGGCACAAGCAAAGAGATGCCTATACCCAGCAATGGGTGAAGTCGGACTTTGGATGATGATGAAGTCAAGGTCCGGTACCAATACTATAGATAGAGCAACTGAATATGTGCCCTCTACAATAATAGTTACATGATAACATCTATAAGTAACATCACTTGACAAAAAAAAACTAATTAGTCCGTCAGATAGATTTCCAAAAAATATTGGACACGTATATTTTTCTATTTTCACAAAAAACAATAAATGAAGACGAAACAGTGCTTCGAAAAGTCGCGCGATGACATCGTTTGGTACATTTTTTATACCATAAAGTGACGTCACCAGCCCCCTCTCTCGATCTCAAATTTTCATCAAATTGCAAAAAACTATTAACAGAATCATATTTTTTTAATCAGTCAGGCGCCTTTGAAGGTAACTAACTAAAAACCTTTTTCGAAAAAAAAAACCAAACCAAACCAAAAAAAAAAGTCAGCTTCTGTGGTCGGTGACAATTGTTTGTTTTTTTTTGCCACCGACTTCAGAAGCTGTTTTTTTCTGAAGTATATTTTGCACTTTTTGTAATTTTGTTTTTTTGAAGTCGGTTTCTTTTTTGCAAAAAAGTTTTTTTATTTTTCCATTTGTAGTTGTAATCCTATACAAATATTTACTATGCATTTAACGTTCAACCAAGAAACCTAACCCTTAACATTCAAGATTCCTGTGAGACTGGCCTGTTGGTCTAGTGGTTAGTGACCCTAACTGCTATGCCGGAGGTCGTGGGTTCGATTCCCACCCAGGACAAATGTTTGTGTGATGAGCACGATCATTTGTTCTGTGTCTGGGTGTAATTTATCTATAATATGTATGTATTTAGAAATATATAAGTATGTTTATCAGTTGTCTAGTACCCATAACACAAGCTCTGCTTAGCTTGGGACTAGATGGCGTTGTGTGATAGTTGTGGAATATATATATTATTCCCTTATTATTGCTTTCAACTCCTAACCGTTGAGGAGCAGTACCTTCCATAATCAGGTATTCAGCTCACCTAGATAACCTGAAAGAAAACAACCATAGATGCGTCCCTATGATATGTTATTAAGGAATTATCCCCCAACTCCTAACTGTTAAGGAGTTAGCTATACTTTCCATCATCACCTCATCAACATGAAGTGATAACCTAATACCCCGAAAGAATACAATTATCGCTCCATAAATACGTATAATTTTGAAAGATTTTTTTTTCAACTCCTAACCGTTGAGGAGTTATACCTTCCATCATTATCAGTGAATCCACATGATATATTATTATGATGATCAGACGCAAATACTTTAATAGCTTTAAAAAATGTATGGAAAAAACGTCATAAGTGCGTACCTATATAATTTGAGGGTTGGCCTTGATTTTCCTGGGATTCCATCATCAGATACTTTTTTTTTTTTTTTAAATACATATACAGCTTTTGAAAATATATGAAAAACTCAATTCATCAGGGATCCCATCATCAGATCATCATTTGGTGACAATGACCACTTTGATTGATTGTTTTTTTTTTTCTTGGGAAGTATCGAACACATAAATATTTTTTTAAATCGGTTAGCAAGCAATGGAGTTATGCCCCAACAAACATACAAAAAAAAACATCCGAATTGAGAACCTCCTTCTTTTTTTAGAAGTCGGTTAAAAACGAAAAAAATCGACACGCTGTTCTGCCAAATAAATAGCTGGTTAGTGGAACAAATGTTTTTTTCGTGATACTGTGTTATTGATACAGTCATAACTCATTGCAGCCTTTATCGACCAACAGTGGGATTGCTAATTGGTATGAGGGTTAGCGCATTTGCTGATTTCAAATAAGCAAATAGTCTTTACACACAGAGGGTTGACTAGACTGTCTGCAATGCCAATGTTGAGTAAGTAATTATTAAATTTAGTCTAAATTTAATTATTTAATTATTTGATTTAGTCGATCATTGGAGACAATGATCGACTAAATCATTTATCCGTACCTACAAAACTACTAGTAGGTACTTATTATATGTATAATATCACTGATAACATAAACCAGACCGCAGACTCCAAATGTTGCAGGTTTTAATTACTTACTCAACATTGGCATTGCAGACAGTCTAGTCAACCCTCTGTGTGTAAAGACTATTTGCCAATTTGAAATCAGCAAATGCGCTCACCAATTAGCAATAAGCAATAAGTACCTACTAGTAGTTTTGTAGGTACTTATTATATGTATAATATCACATAATGAAAATGGTACTTAATTGCTTTTTAATATCAATCGGAAGTAAGCACGTAAAAAAAGCCTAAGCAATATAACGATACTTTTTTTTTTTTTTTTTTTTTGGTGGGTGTAAAATCATCGAATAACCCCTCCCGCTCTTGGGCAGAGCGAAAGGGAGTGTCAGACTTCTACTGACTAAAAACCACCCATGTTCCTTCTTCGCCCTCTATGTCGAGGCCGCGATAACCAGAGGACTACCCGCAGCCAATATAACGATACTTAGGTAGATTCTGAGCGCTAACGAGAAAATAATTCAAGGCTTAACTTAATTTGTATTTGCTATGTCATCGCCGACAAGCAAGTGTAAATGATTGCAGATATAGATTACAATATCACATTCCTAAACCCGGTTTGGCATGACGTTAAAACCCTGTAATTATCAAAACGACTACCAAAATACAAGGCACGCTATGAAAACCTTGAAAAGCCGAAGTTCAAAACAATTCGGGTCCCTTCGTCAGCTTATTAATTCGGGGGCCAATTTCATCGTAAACACGTTGCCACCAACATTAGCAATTCATATGAAATAACACATAACAATAGTAATCAGGCGTTTGGTTATGAAAGAAAAATCACATTTCGTCGTCAAGCAAGGCGGTGCCAAGCACAGATTTCGTCGGCAATGTATCGTGAAATTAGTTTAGTGGCACTATATAATTACGCGCCCTCACTTTTTATAGTCCCTCGGTCGTTGCTCGAGGGGCCGGCCCCCGGACCCACGGAGTCCGCACCGGTCTGTTATGACGAAAATGTCAACCCGGTATGCGACTTGATGAATCGACACTATTTTAAACATTTTCTCGTCGTGTTGCTATGATGGCTCTATAGCAACAACAATAGTTCGCAAGGGTTCTTTCTACAAAATGAAACGCCAACAAACTGAAAGGTACATTTCATAGATTTATTATATAAAATCTTAACGCTACATTTTGAATTTTTTAACTTAGTATAGTAACATGTGAAATTTACAGAGCTATTACATTATTATAGATAATAGTAATTAGTTTATAATTATTGCGCAAGATATTCCCAAGAAGAGGGAAATCCGTAGTTTTATTTACTAGAATACTTAAGTACTGAGTCTTAACTAATACAATAAACGACGAAGCTCAGATATTTCTTACGAATTTATAATCTATTTCGATTTATGTATGTACATTATGATATGAAAGAAGTCTGAAAAATACTTTTATATAATATTTGCAAAATGAAAGCTTATTTAAGCACCTAGTAGGCTATATTATGACTACTTTAGCAGTTATAGCGAAGGGCTCATTGTAAATAACTGTCACATTAATTGTTATCACTTTTTCTACAATAAATACAACAAAATGTAATTTAAGTTACTAGATAGGTACCTTAATGAGCAATCGAATAAATTAATACCCTTAAGTACAATTTATGTTGAGTGAGGATGAACACATTAAAATTATGATATTTTTATGCTACGGTATTTCTGACAAACTATTAAAATACAATAATATAAAATTTCCTATTGACGGAATCATTTTGTGTGAAATAAATAGTATCAAATTATTTATTAGTTCAGATTATAATGTCTAATTATTATTATTGTAGTTAAAACTTAAAACACACTACAAAATTCTGGCAGCGGATGTTAAATGGCATTTTTCGAAAAAATGTTTAGAAAAAATATATAGAATACTCATATAATTTAGACAATTTTTATATTTGACCGCTGCGAATGTAAATATATTGGTGTGACAATGAATATTATGTACAAGCTCTTAGGTACAATTGTATGATATGGAATCGAATAACTTGAATAGGTACTAGTTGATACTTGAATAGTGAGCTAGAATGGGTACAGGAGTTTTGTACAAAAATATTCAGAGGTACTTTTCTAAAAATGTCTTAAGTTTTCTACTTTGTGTACAATCTATATTTACTTATACGTTTAAATAATATCTTATTATAAACTCTCATAAAACTGTTTGGTTCAGTATTTTGAAAATTACGTCGATTACCGATGACATACAGTCAATGTCAGAACAGAATAATGAGCAAATAAGTTTTATTGAGGAAAAGTAAGTTAATACGTAGTGAAAAATTTAATTTATAATCAGTTCTATGAGAGCTTACGAAGTCGATGTAATTGTCTCTATTATGTTTCTGTGATCATAAATAAAACATCAGCTTGTGCAGTATTACGTGTTTAGAATATAATTCTCACAACTTTGTATAATTGGTACTGTCTAATTAAAATTATATTTACTATAGTACTATTTGTGATCTTACAAAAAATAAATGTTGCAGCTATATTAATGAGTGATAATTTTAGTCTTAATAAGTCCACGATCAATACTTAAAAATATACTTCCTAAACGAGTTTCTTATATATCACAGGCTTAAATTATACTCATTATCATTAGGGACGTGCATACTATACGTACACTTATAATAGATACAGTCAAACGAAATTAGGTAACTATTTACACAAATAGGGGAAAAATAATGAGGCGAACCCTCCCACAACCCTCGGAGATTTCAAATTACGACCGCGGTACCAACACACGGCAATACGTTTCTTTGTGTTTCAAACGTTAGTTTACAACAAATAATGCGTCTTGATCCGTTTGCAAAAGTTCTTTAGGTCAAGGAACATTACCTGTACACACTTAATTAAACAGACAGGATTCGAAACATAATATTAATACAAACGTAAGTTCAAAAATATAATTAAATAAAATCTTCTACATACATCCAAATAATACCATCCCATAATTCTAACAATTGTTCTATCACGTAGCCAACGAACGAAGCGTACTTATAATTTCGATTACTAAATATTTTACATTCCATTTACCAACAAAGCAACGCACAACGCTCTTTATATTCGTTCCATTTTTTTCTTTCAATAATAAAAGTGTTCATAAAAATTTCGAGTGTCCAATAATCACCTATTCATGTTCCCGTCGAGAGTTTGGAACGATGCACTATTGCATTACTATAGTCAGTTTCACTACACTTTCAATACGTCTTTACAAAAGCTAGAGGGAGTCACATTCGGTCGGCTGCACTAAGTCTTGAGCGCGACGTACACAACTATGGAGTCACTATGAGATCGCAATGGAGCGGATGATATTGACGGATTTTCTCACGAGAATATATTGAAGTACTTCAGGCCGGCCGAGACGTAAGGTATCGGTATAGCTCCGGCATAATAATTAACCGACTGAAACATGAGATAGGCGATGTTCAGAAGCTATCACACTATTTCGTTTGGATGTGTGTTCTGATTCGAGTCGTTTTGTCTCGCGCACTGCTGGAAAACAAGAAAAAAAAATTAGTGCTATTGGTTACAATAAAGGGCAAAATATATTCCTAACAAAGATTATCAAAATAAGACAATTACCTCTTGTTTTCGTTCCCAAGTTTTCATCGCAGTTTTATACTTCTCGAATTCGTGGCACCAATTCGAATATATTTTCTGGTACTCATTACTCTTTTCGGGTGGAGAGCACCTGTAAAGAAATACATTTCTATTAAAAACTTACTTTATTACTAAGCTTGTAGTGTACATAATCAAATCAACAATGACTGTTGTCTATACCTGTGAGTATCAACCGTTATGTTGTAGGAGCACAGCAGAGATCCTCCCAACCAACAGTCGTACCTTCCAGCGTCAGCTTCATTTACTGAAATTATCAGCAAACCGTGTTCCGATGTCTCAATGTACTTTTCTGGTTTACTGCAAAGAAATAATAAAATAATTATTTTTGCATCATGGATCAAGATTGTTTACTCCTGCTACAAAATATTAAATGTTGCGGTTTGTAGATTTGATGTTTTTGTTTAAATTTTAATGAGACGTCCAGCGTTGGCGTTTGCTTTCAATATTCATGGAGGATAGACTCACTTTCTGATTAATCTATATCTGTAATGAATCTGTTCATTATGAGTTCGTCGATTCTGAAATAAGGGGTTGCATTACAACGAGACTGTCTGCGAATAAATTAATGTTTGGTTGCAAAAAGGGGTGATTAATATTGATGTTTTTGAACCTTTACCATTGATCATAACTTGTAAGCAAGTAGTAGGATTTTTCATTAGAAATGCAAGGAGAAATAACTAAAACTTCCACAACGCGAAACAGACCAGCGAATTTTATGGGCAAGAAAATATTTTCCCAATACAATGTGCCGCACAAAAGGATTACTTTCTATTTCGCCCACCATCAAGTGGCTTAACAAGTCCATGGGTGAATAAAACATGGTAAATAAAACGCTAATACCAAAGTTTCCCCTTGCATTTTAATTGTGGCGGCGGAAGTGCGATAACCGAAGATTTGGGAGCCCTTTAATTAATGTTGTTGCATGCGTGTTCACTTACAGTATTTTCTGTATAACTTTAAAAGCTGTTCAAATTGTATTTATCTTCGAGGTACGAGTGAAAATTACTTTGCAGGTGTAGGCAATTAAGTTGTAGGGGCTTAAAGTGGAACGTTTAAAGTTTTTGGGCTCAGGGGATGCATTAAACAAGAAATTGTGGTTTATCAGGCAAATATATTAGATTTAGTCGGAGTTTCGGTTCACGGTTTACGCGTTAATTGAAGAGAGCTCGTGAATTTGGGCTGAAGTTTGTTCGGAAGTTTGGGGTAACTTAACTTTTTAGCGATTTTATGTTCGGTGTTGGTTTAAGCACTTTGCCATGTTTTGGTGCGATTAATCTTGGTTTCTTTATCACTCTATAAACCCCGGATCATGATTTGATATTTAAAATGAGAATTGACTTGGACAGTTCCTCTTTGTTGTCAAAAAAATGTACATAATTATTTGTTTTTATATTTTGATCTTGAAATCGAAATCATATCCTACACGGCAAATTACATCAATTTATATAAAAATCAATGCCACTTTTCGTTGTAATTTTATAACTCAAGACCGGGCTCACCTATCCAAACCAAATGTTTTAGAGTATGATCCAGTAGATTCGAAAATGGTTTAGATTCACAATTGGACCCGGTAAGTGGCGTTGCTGTCCGGGCAGGACGACGTCTGCCAGGTCAGCTAGTGTGATATACTACTCAATACCTCGTAATACTTTTATTGTAATAAACAAAATATTTTTAGCAATTTTCCATTAAAATTTCAACTCACTTGAAAGTAATCGGATGCCGTCCCTTCTCCCTGGAATAGTGGTACCATGTGACTGCCCGCGGCTGCAGCACCTCGGGCATCTTAACAAAGCTACCGAGGTGCAGGCTCTGACCCCACGTTGCTGACACGACTTTGCGAGCGATGGAGGAGTCGCAGATGTCCGCGGTCTCGTTGGCTACGTCTTGTATGAGGCTGTTTTCGAAAGAATACATTTAAACATTATGACTGAAAGACTTAAGAGCTAAACTTTAGTAACATAGTTTTTGTCTACAGTATTTTGGCTGTCGGTCATTACGCTTGAGCAGTATGTGTTTTGGCTGTTGGACACTGCGGCCTACGTCGTAGCAAGATGAGTTTTGGCTACGTCGTAGGCCGCTTCGAAGTATTGTAGCAAGTATTTCAAATGCGAAAGTTTCATCACAATGTTAGTAAGTATATTTTGTATGATTCATAATAATTGTTTACTCAAACAACTAGGAATTTGAGATACAAAAAAAAGTGTTGTTTAATCAGACCGTAACATCTGTGTAAGTAATATTTTTCAACCTATCTAGTTCTTATTTATAATCGCAATAAATCTCATGCATTCTTAATTCCAACTTACCCTGGCATGTACTCCCTACAGACTCCGGCATCCCTGTCCCACCCGCAGTAGGGATCGCGTGCGCACCTCACGCATGCGTCGTAGCGTCGCGCGCACAACGCAAGTCGCAGTTGAAGTACCCGTCTGTCAGATGCCGCGTAGAGGGAGCCGTGCATTCTGGATATTGCCATTGCCTACAGGAAATGAATGTAGTAGAAATAGTTGTATGTTTTATAAACTCATACAATTTCAATAGCTATAAGTGGGCAAGAGATTATGGGACATTTGATATTTTTTTGCAATTTTCAACTTAAATAGTACTTACATAAAGATTTTTTTAGGATTGACATTTCTAATTCACGCTGTTCCTACACGATAAGTTTCAGCCTTGAGCGTTGTTAAATAATAGAAGGCGAGTCAGTCAAAATACTAGATAATAACTTTACTCCTACTGCTAGCTAATTAAAATAATCAGATACTATACCTAAGCTTAGTTTATCTGCCACGATCATTCCGAAAAAAAATTTTGCTTCTTTCCTTATCTGTATCTCAAAGTACCACATATCTACCCTACATTCAATGATAGTAACAAATACATACCTGTATCGGTTCCCCTGGGGTGACGTCAAAAATATCGAGCAGCGCTGATTGGCTGTCACCGTTGCGGTTCCACTGGACTATCTTGTGAATTTTGCCTTCGTCTGCAATAAAAACGTGAAGCAATTGGTTTTACGTTTGTAGTTTTAGAATTTCAAGGGATTTTTTGAGTTATATGGTAGGATACAATGACGATGAGATGCCCTAAATCCCAAATGTCCAATAAAAATTAAGAGAAAAATTATAACAGAACATCTGTATGCCTGTAATCCTCGACTCCCTATCCAGAGGGCTTTACTCACTTTTTACTACTTATGTTTTAGTTATATGTGATGTGAAGTGTGTGTGTGTATGTGAAGTTGAAATGTTTGTAAACGCACCCACGATACAGGAGAAATTCCGAGTGTGGGGCAATGTTTTAATATAAAATAAATGAGAGGGTGAACTTATTGTCATAAACCGTGACTGCTACTCATAAATTTCATATCTAAAAATCCATAAACTCTCTGCCTGATCCGGGAGCCAAACCCAGGGCCTGATGTTCAGCAGTCGCGCATGCGATCACTACACCAATGAGGCAGGAATCTTAAAATGATGTGTGTTAAACTAAGTGAGCCGCAACAAAGTACTATTCATACAGAAATGGTTTTATGAAAATCTTTGTAGAAAAGGGGAAACTTTAGCAGTATCACTAAACTAGTTTATCATTCAAAATGATAAACAGAATACATATCAACATAATCAGTTCACAACATCCATCTATTATCAGTTCCGCAGCAGCGCTTGTCGAAAACGCTCAATTACCTAAATGTCATTTACGAAGCCCATCCACATAGGTATTTAGTTAATTAGCAGTATCAGTACATAAGTGACACGTATCAGGAATTCCGCCGTCTCTGTATGTTCCGGCACTGAATAGACAGATCTACAGAAGGTAGAGTCCGTGTAACCGAGAACGCACGCACATAATACAGGGTGTAAATCAACCCTTCAAACATACGTCAACCAAGCATTCTGTACATCAAACTAAGTACCCCTACGCAAAAAATTTTGCTGGGAAACGACTTTTTTGGGGTCATAAATTTCATTTTACGGTAACTCAAAGTAGCACTCTTAAAACATTGTGCTAGTGGATGCTTTGAATAGTAAAAGGGTCATGGAGGTAATTTAAGTAAAGTTACAACCTGAAAAACTAATATTTCCAAAAACAGCTGTTCAGAATTTGGAACTTTGGCCCCCAATATCTCCGTAACTAGGGGGTTCCCAGGTATGGTCTAGAACAAAAAAAATATCGCAGTGGTGGGCAGAACAAGTGCTCTTCGTTTGCGTTAAGGGTTCTTTTACATCCTTTAAACAGGCTATGCACTCGCGAGTCCCGACTGGTATTCGTTTGAGATCGCCTCACTATAGGTACGTTGCGTAAATGTATGCGTCTGATGCATGCATTGTAGGTAAGCTCTGCCTACTTCCCTACATCTAATCCAATTAAATTAATCGTCATCACTTCTGACTTCAATAAGTATTATGTTGTTAATTACAGGTATAGTTTAACTAAATTTGATCCTATGAGGTAGACAAGTGTGAAGCAGTGCCTACCTTCAATGCACACGCCTGGTGTGCGTTCGTCTGTTTTCGTTTTCGTTATAGGGAGTTGGCATTCTGTACGTATCTATTCTGTGGTTCCGAGTTCTATTAGCAACATCTTAGATGCCGATGTTTGCATTAATCACGATTAATAATATAATTGAGAGCTTATTATTAGTTAATGTATGGGTACGCTTAATTTATGGAGCTAATGAACTAAACTGAATGAATGTGTGGATAGTCTTCTTGAATAGGATTTGTTAAGTAATAAAATAGAAATAGTTAATGTCGTAATGTTATCAACTCAGTAGGTACAATATCTGATCTGATCTATACTGAGTTGATAATAAGTGCAGTGCGACTAATTAAGTTACGAAAATGGTTGCGAGTTTTCCGATGTTAATGTTAACAGTTTATGAGTACCGGTTTAAACTTGTCAGTCAATGGTAGCACAAATAGATTACTTAAAGAACTTCAACTAGATCCTAGGAATTACAAGGCGATAAAATCGTCGCAGATTCTCAGAACCAATATAATAGTTCTTCAACAATGTTTCAACTGGGCCAATATCGCGAACATTGAGTCCTTAAACTATAATATTACTTTAGTGCCTCGCAGTTTCTATTACGATTCTCAATAAACAATGACTAAGTATTAATCCAAGGTGGAAATTCAGCGGTTTCGTGATCGTCTGCAAACGTGTGAACTCACAAATGCCAAGCGAACAGAACGTTTCTAACAGCTTGTTCAAACTGTCTGATAAATGGTGGGGACAACTCAAAGTGATGGCCCCAATTAATTCCCCTCCCTACAATAGTCACGAAACGTCCAACCCATTGTTTGTTTATCTAGATTTCAGCTATTTCAAAACGTAAAACTAACTTGAGAAGTACGTCGTCTTTTGTGTCGAAGTCTTAGTAACTTTAATCATATTCTATTGTTGAGAATGGTTAAGAACTGCTACGAAATTCTTGGTTCAATTCTGAGTACCTACGTTTATTTTTGTCTAATATAAGTCAACCTCTGCGTGTATCAAACGACCTATCTGACCTTCCCTGACATAAAACGATATCGGTCCAATAAAGCTAGAAAACGGATCACACATCATACATGCAATCCATCTATTCGGCGAAAAAATCCAGACGTATTTTCAGAAGGTCAAAAAATACAAAACAATCTCTGTAAACACAATCGATAGGCACAATCGCAATCGGCACGTGACCACGGCCTATGAAAGCCTTCATTGTACATAAGGTCACAGTCCCAGCTTCCTTACAAAGCGGCCGAATCAGGAGCGAATTAATATTCGGGCCACGAATCTTAATAGCTAATTGGATTAGAGGCATATAGCGAAATTACCTAACCGTGTTACGTACAATGCTCGAGCTACGTGTCTCAGTATGTCGCCATAAGACGGAATGGTTTGGGCCCGTATTATTGTGTTCGTTAAGTTATAGCCGCTGAGTTATAAATCAGTAATTATATTGGGGCCCTTGTCGCAAATGAATGTGCTACATTGATTGTGCGAATGGTCTTGCGTGTTATGTTGCGACTTGATGTTTAGTGTGCCATATTTTGTGTTGTTGATTGGCGCAAAAAATGGCACAAAGATGTTAATAATATTAATGCTTAAGCAATAAAACAACTCAGTTACGGTTATATTGCGTTTGGCAAAGGCCATCTTGCACACCCTAAGCGCCAAATAATTATTCCCTTTTAATTTATGGGGCTCAGACACAACATTTACGTTTAAAATTCTATGTCCACCACGTTGGTCACCCCTCGGCACCTGAATTTGAAATGTTCTCATCAGCAAGTCTAAACTCTTAAAATCCATAGGTAAGCTCATTTGTGTCCGAATATTTATGGGGATGCAGGACCACCCTCAGTGTTGCTTTATGCGCCTTGGATACTTTGCTTGCTTTTGTGAAATTATCCTACGTGAACACTTAATCTGAGTTTAGTACTCTCTTAATATACAGGGTGGTCCCGACAGTACGACAATAAATGAAACCACTAGTAGTTCTAGTTCATAGTAACATTTTTAAACTATCAAATAAATCCTAACACCGACATAAAAAAAATTGAATAAGAAATAAAAAAAACTAGGTAGCGTAAAACTGTAAACGAAATACAATACAACTTACAAACAAATATTGGTTTACTATCCAAAGAAATAATTTGCATCGATTAACGTGTGGAAATAAAATGTAACGAACGAATTTGGCAGAGACATCTAAGTAGGTTATTGTCGATCGAAATGGGGAACTGGGCGAAATAATCCACAACGAAAGGACTGATCGCCCGTCTGGTGTCTGCCGGCGTCCCCGAAGATAAATAGAATAGGTTATTGTCGTATCGTCGGCACCGACCTGTATGGTTTACAAAAACATGAAATAAATTGGGGAAAAATTAGGGAATACATTATATTTGGCCAATACTTTCGAGTCACGTAGAAAAGTAGTAGTATTCAATATATTATTCCTTTCCATGTAGAAGTAGACTTTACTATTACACACCCTAACCTCTCTTAAAGTTACAAAAACAATTTCTACATCCAGCATTAAACACGGATAAAGGCCAGAGAACCAGACAAAGATACGTAAGACAGTCTAACAGACACAAAGACAGAATGCAGCCGACACAAACGACATTATAATAACCTACCCCCAAGTCGACTCTTACAAGTGGTTTGACACTGCAAACAACTCTTCATGACACACTATTTTCATTCCAATTCTATTCAAAGCTCATATTTTATTCAACTATTTCAGTATCCATTGTCTGTTTGGAACGAGTTAATCTCTGATATCGTAATGTTGAGCACTCAATGTATCCTAATATAGGATTGCAGTGTTCAGGAATGTAGTGGCGTGTAATTCCTTGATAGCAGTTTGACAAACGTATTAGTGCATTGAGGAATTTGGTTTGGTTAGTTCAGATTTGCGTGTGGGTTTGGGTGATTTTACGTACATAATAGAGACAGCGATGGATTATTCGAGACTTATTTCTTTACTGTGTTTTTTGTCAAATCTGGTTTCAGAGTTTTTTACGTTACCAATGAATGGTCCTCTGAATTGGTTTTACATGCCGTCAAGAAATATCTATCAGGAATGTTTTCGGATTTCCACGATGTTTTTCGTCATCAAAGCAAGTCAGCTATGAACTGAATTTTCAGTGTCAGCGCTAAGCAATCTTGAACTGTCTTTCTATAGATATAGATATCTTTCTATTTCTAATCGATCCTCTTATTTATATATATAATATCGAAGTTTTTATGTCCACAGGCCTTATCATAAGCACAGTATAGGAAACAACATTAAATTGTATATTCTCGCTATCTAAATTCGGTAAAAAAATCAATCCACACGTATAAAAAGCCAAATTCAAACACAGCTTTTAAAACTGCTAAATCGACAACGACCCCTATTTTTGCGATGCGGATTCCGAATTTCCAGTGGGAATTGAAGAACTAACAATATACTTCCCGGCACCCCATTCTACTAAAGAAAGGATAATAAAGTCGGGCAAGTGTGGAGCATACGCATTAGTTTTATATTAATGGTAATGTTATATTCAAAGGGTAGGATTTTGATGAAAAAATAAATCACGAATCATTTTTATAATACTACGCTTTAGGATATTTGTAAGCAATGGGTCATTCATAGAGAGGTACATACAGAGTAAAATCCGTCATAGTAAAAATCCTGAAATTATTATTATTATTTGAATTTAAGGTCACAATCTTTAGGACATAATTATGCAGTAAATATCTTCCAAGCCCAACGCCTCAACGCTGTGTAAGAGCATTTATTTAAATTATGAATTTTTTATTACTATTTTGCTAATTTAAGGCGATTGATTTTATTTTTCGTGCTATTTAGGAAAGTAATAGTTCGCAATTATGTTTTATTTTATTAAATAAGACTAAAGTGTATATAATATCACACCAGTAGTCCCCGAAGGGATAGACAGGGGACTACTTAATAGTCCTACAGCCCAAATAATATAAGACCAAGATCCAATCTAAATATCGGCTCAAGTATTGCAAGTTCCCCACCGGAGTGTCCCCACGTTGCCGTCGTGGTGGGGCTTGTGTGTCTCAGTGATCCTTGGAGCTCTGCCGGTAGATATACTCATGCCGGAAAGGTCCAAGTGTGAGAGACCAGACAAAGAGGGACACGCGAGGGGCGCACCGCCCGGAGACGTGAGCAGTGTTCGGTTTCTCGGGCGGTGTGCTTGTCGGAGGAAGAGACCCTACTTGCTGCTCTCTGGTTCGCGTCTGCTCATCAGACGTGACTGTGAGGGCAGCAAGTAGGCGGAGGGAGGTAGAAGTAGGTGGAGATAGGGACCGCACCCTCTAAAAGGAACATTATTACCATGGAAAGTAAGACTATCGAAATAGAATTACCCCAGGGCGGTACCAGCTGCTTAGCAGCTGGAGAATCCGCCACGGTCCCTAGCGGACCGTCAAGCCCCTCGTATTCTGGGGGGGGCAACGACAGTCACACACCATCTGCCAGTGGCAGCAAGAGCCGAGACGGCTCCCGGTCAGGAGGTCCTGTGACCGGTGAAACGAGAGGGCCTGACAAGGTGTCAGGAAAGCGCGGCGCAAAGGGTCCCGCCAAATTTTGGCGGAAGAGCTCGCCTGAGCGGCGGATAGATGCGGGGTCGGAGTCTGACTCCGTGTCTGGCAGCTCGGTGAGCTCTGGGCGCGAAGGCTCTGGGCGCAAAGGCTCTGGGTGCGAAGGCTCGGAGGCTGCTGCGGGGAACGCGGAGCGTTTCCGCAAGCGGCCCAGACCGAGCCAGGAGGAGTCTTCGTCCAACGGAGACCTGACCTCGGCCCGGAAGGTCCCCAAGAGTGGGCGGGGGAAGGGCGGAAGGGGGAGACGGCTCGCTTCTAAGGCGGCCGGCCGGCGAGCCGCGGAGGGCGCCGGGGAGGGGGTTCACCTTAATCGGAGGATTCTCTCCTCGGAGTCTTCCGACTGTGAGCCGGAGGCGGTGACCGGTGGCCGCTCAAATCAGGAGTGCATGGCCGGGTTTGAAGTGACAATGAGGGCTGCGATACGCGATGTGGCCTTGAAGAGGACTTTTAAGTCCAAAAGCAGGGCCATTATCGCGGCCTCAGCCTCCATTCTTTCGTCTGCGGAGGCGCTGCACCGTGGGCCTCCGCCGTCAGATGAAATGGCCGCATTACGGGCGGAGGTCGCCCGTTCGGCGGCTGCGATGAAGGGTCTCCGGGAGGAAAATGGGAGGCTCCGAGCGGAGTTGGTAGGGCTCCGAGAAGCCGGCCCCAAGGAGGTCCTTCAGGAGGGGCGCGGGTGCGGACAAAGCCAGCCCCCAGCTGCCGAGGAACGGGACATGAACCCGAATCGGCGGGAGCTGGCTGATCTCCGCAGACGGCTCTCCGTCATGGAGGGCATTGTCCTGCGCCCCTCATTGGGGGCGAAGACTTTTGCGGACGCTGCGGCCGGCGTCCCCAAGGCGGGGCCGTCTGGCCAGCCTAGTGGCGGGGCTGCAAAGCCCTCTGGGAAGCCGGCTCCAGCGAAACCAGCGCCGGCGCCGGCTAATAAGACTGCGGCCCCGCAGAAGAGCAAGGCGGAACCCCCCCATCCGAAGGGCAAGACGCCTGCCCAGAAAAAGGGCAAGGCGCCTGCCCAAAAGAAGGGCAAGGCGGCAGCGGCAAAGGAGCCGGTGCCAAAAGCGGACCCGCCACCCACTCTCCCTTCGCCCCCAAAGCCTCCCGAGGCCGAGGACGGTTGGCTAGTGGCCGGGGCGAAGCAAAAGGAGCGTAAGGCGGCCCAAAAGGCCAGGCGGGCCGAACGAAAGCGCCGGCGTAAAAAGCGGAGCGCCGCGGCGAAGCTGCGTGCCCCGAAAACCGCGGCTGTAGTCATTACGCTACAGCCGGACGCGGCTAGTAAGGGCATGCTGTACCGCGACGTTCTCGCCAAACTGAGGGCGACGGTGAACCTCGAGGAGCTCGGGATCACCGGGGGCCTCCGTGTTCGAGTCACCGCGACAGGGGCTCGAATGATGGAGGTTCCCGGGGAATCGAGCGCCTCGTCCGCGGACGCTCTGGCAGAGAAGCTCAGGGCGTCCCTAAATGCGGACGAGGTCCGAGTGTCGAGGCCCATCAGGTGCGCAACTCTGCGCATCCTGGGCCTTGACGACTCGGTCTCCGAGGAGGAGGTGTTGGCCGCCGTCACCGCGGCTGGGGGGTGCTCCGCCGAGCAGGTCAAGGCGAGCACCCTACGACCGGACCGCGAGGGTATGCTGACTGTAACGGTTAGCTGCCCTGTGACGGCGGCGAAGAAAATTGCGGAGGGCCACACCCTAAAGGTGGATGTTATTAGGAGGTACTTGGAAAACATAAACTCATTATCGCTCCTAGTTTTTAAAATCTTAATAAATAAATTACGAGTGTTTAGCGCGTAAAAAGTGCATTTATGGACAGATTATAGTGATTACCCCACGGACAAACTAAGTGAACAGGTGGAAAAAACAATAAACAGTGAAAAAAGACACAAATACGGAACACCTACAAATCACTCAAATCAAACTAGAACAGTGTAAAAAAAACAATAACAGAGAAACTTAAGTGTTAACAAATTAACTATTGGAAGAAATATTCACTACGAGACAATAACAGTGGCGGTGATAGACCTAGTTTATCAATAATATAAACTCGAGAGTGTAATTATAATTATCATCGATTATTGAGAGCTACAGCGCCATCCCAACCGAACCTCAAGTACTAACACAAAATCAGCACAGGTGACATCTTTTGGCGAGTAGCGTAACAACGTGGTACCTTGATTGTGTTATTGCGTACTGGGTTATACGATATGTCAACAGAGGGCGCAATGTTGAACTTTGAACAAATCCTAAGAGAGTTAAGAATGGACATAAAAAAGGACTCTGATGAATCACTTAGTAAACTAGAGACAAGAATTACAAAAAGAATAAACGAAAATTTGGATCAAAAATTCTATTTAATCCAAGAAGAATTAGGGAATATTAAAAAAACGGAATCAGAGCATGACCGAAGAATTCTTGAACTAGAAAAACATATAAGATTAAGAAACATCATATTTTTTGCGGTAGAAGAGGGGGAAAAGTCATACGAAGATCTAGAAAATAAAATAATAAACATTATTACAAGAGATTTAAACGTAGAATGTACTGCAAAAGAATTAGAAATGGTCAGAAGACTGGGCAAGAAAACAGAAAATAGATTAAGACCCATCACTGTAACCTTCACTACTTATGGGAAAAAATTATCTATTTTGAAAAATAAGAAGAACCTTGATGAAAAAACAGTATACATAAAAGAAGATTATCCTAAACAAATTCTTGAAAAGAGGCGAGAACTACAGAAGCAAGTACAGATAGAGAGGAAAGAGGGAAAGATAGCATTTCTAAGATACGACCGCCTCATCGTTAAAGAAACTGACACGAGTGAAAATAAAAATAAAAACAGCATTAAAGACTGGGAGTTAAATGAAACAAAACAAAAACAGGCTATGAAAAAACGAGAGTTAGAAATCACTCCACCGAGTCAAACAAGCAGCTCTTACGGTTATCAACAACCTTATCAAGGGGAAGCGTCTTCATCAAAATGCCAAGTACCAAAACGAACAAAAATAAACAAAGGAAAACCTGAAAAAGGCCAAAGTTCTATGACGTCCTTCCTGAATAATACTCAAAATCAGCAGACACAGGACCACTCAACAGCTTTCTCTTTAGATGACTCTGAATAGCAACTCGCAAGGCCCTCCAAATGTAACCTCCAAAATCAAATAAATATAAAAAGAAAAAACGCTAAAAACCCTCTCCCAGAACGGCTGGTCACCGCGGGGGCAGTAGACCAAAACCCTCCAATGAGGCATATAGAAAATATAAATAGAAAACCAAAAAAAATCCATATAGCCACTTTTAACGTTAGATCACTAGCAAGTGAAGCAAAGATAACAGAACTTGAACATGCAATTTCATCAATTAAATGGAATATTATTGGCATCTCGGAAGTAAGAAGAGAAGGACTAGTGATAGAAGATAGAGGTGGCTACAGGTTCTACTACTACGGACAAACAAAAGGAGCAAAAGGAGTGGGTTTTCTAGTAAAGAAACAGAAAAATATAGAAGTAGTAGAGTTTGTCCCCACGTCAGAAAGAATTGTCACTCTACAAGTTAAAATTGAAAATAAACTCTGCTCAATAATTCAAACTTACGCACCAACAGAAAAAGCCAACGAAACAGAAATGCAACAATTTTACTTAGATCTGGAATCAGCCATATCAAATTGCTCAGAAAATATAATTGTCATGGGCGACATGAACGCCAAGATAGGTAAACAAGAACCTGGGGAACACATGATCATCGGTAGCTATGGATACGGAAACAGGAACAAAAGAGGCCAGATGTTCATAGATTTTTGCCACCAATACCAGTTAAAAATAACTAACACTTCATTTAATAAACCTGAGAAATTAAGATGGACATGGCTGTCACCGGACGGAAAGACTAGAAATGAAATCGATTTTATCACTACCAACTCAGCTAAATATGTGGAGAATGTTGAAGTACTCAGCAGACTGCTTCATTCTAGCGATCACAGAATGGTACGAGTGACACTAAATCTATCTACTAAAAAGAAATCACGTACACAATACCAGAAAAGGACACAATGCTTTATAGATTACAACAAATTTGAAAAGGAATTCTTGGAATATACTAAATCGAATAATGTAACTGTACAGACATATTATGATAATTTAGAAAGCACCCTAATAAAATGCTCTACAAGCCCAAATAAACCTAAAATAAATGAAAAAATTGAGTCAGTGATGACGCATGATGTGGTAAAACTACAAACCCAAAGAAACCAACTCAGAAACAAACACAATAAAACAAAACAGGACAAATTGGAACTTAGTAAATTATACAGAGAAATTAATAAGAAGATTAAAACCAACTTGAAAAACTATCGAAGTGACACACTATGCTCATTCCTGAAAAAAACAGGCGGAATAAAGAAGGCATATAAAAAACTAAATACTACTAAAAGTTTGATGACACACCTGAACAATGAAACTGGATCAACAGTAACGAACAGGAATGATCTAATAGGATTGGCTACGCAATTCTATCAAAAACTCTACAGCCGGCCGTTTCAGGAAGAAAAGAACAATACAAGTATCTGGTTAGAAAACACCGACCCAGCCCCACCTTTCTTAGAGAGAGAGATAGAAATATCAATTAAAAAACTAAAAACTGAGAAAAGTCCCGGCTCAGATGGAATAACGAATGAAATGATTATGGAAGGTCTGGAGACACTTACTAACCCACTCAGAAATCTATTTAATCTCATACTACAGCAAAAAAGGATACCAGCCCAGTGGGAATGCTCCGAGATCGTACTCATTTATAAAAAAGGAAACCCAAACTTAATATCCAACTATCGACCTATTAGCTTAATGTCGAGTCTTTATAAAGTCTTTACATCGACTCTACTGAGGAGGATAACAAAAACCATCGATGAAAATCAACCGGTAGAGCAGGCTGGGTTCCGAAGTAATTACTCGACAGTGGACCATATCCATACACTGAAACAAGTTATAGAAAAATATATAGAGTTCGATAAAAGTCTCTACATTGTTTTCATTGACTACTCCAAGGCTTTCGACTCTATATCACACCAATCAATATGGGAAGCACTGAAAGAGCAAGGAGTTAACAATGAGTACATAGAGATAATCAAAGAAATATACAGGAATAGTACAGCGAGAGTAAGACTAGAAGCAGCAGGCCCAAAATTTAAAATCGAAAGAGGAGTAAAACAGGGGGACCCACTTTCCCCAAAACTTTTTATTGCTGTCCTAGAAAATATCTTCAGGAAATCAGAATGGGAAAACATGGGAGTCAAAATAAATGGGAAGTATTTATCTCATCTCAGATTCGCAGATGATCTAATATTGTTATCGGAAAACCCTGAAGAACTACAAACCATGATAGAGTCTCTTAACAAGCAAAGCAGGCTTGTGGGACTTGAAGTCAACCAAGACAAAACCAAGGTGATGACCAATAAAGAACAGGTAAAGATGAAAATTAACTCCTCAACACTAGAATATGTTGAAGACTATACTTACCTAGGACACGTGATCTCCTTCAAAGCTTGCAATGAGAAAGAAATAAGAACACGAATAAAGAACACGTGGAATAAATACTGGGCAATGAAAGAAATATTCAAAAGCTCAATCCCACCGACCCTGAAAACAAAAGCGATGAACACCTGCTTATTACCATGCCTCACATACGCAAGCCAAACTTGGTCACTTACCAAAAAACAACAACAAAAAATCAGATCGTGTCAAAGAGGACTAGAAAGAAGCTACATGAACATAAGATTAAAAGATCGAGTAAAAACATCAATAATTAAGAACAAAACTAAAGCAAAAGACGTAACCAAACAGATACTCAAGCAAAAGTGGAGATGGGCAGGCCATATTCAAAGACTCGACTCACAAAGATGGGCTCAGATAACAACTAACTGGATACCCTTAGACCTGAAAAGAAAAAGAGGAAGACCCTTTAAGAGGTGGGAGGATGATATTGTCCGAACAGCAGGCAACCTGTGGCCAAGAACGGCACAGGACCGGAAAGAATGGAAGCAGCTGGAGGAGGCTTTTACCGCCCTAGGCGGTCCTTACATCGAAGATCTATAACTAACCTACTAACACACCAACTAACATAAAGTTATAATTAGGATATAAGCTAAGTAACTCACTAACAAACTAACATACCTAACTCATTTCAATGTGTTTTTATCTCTTATACCGTGTAAGGAATAATAAAGCTTTTTATTTTTTATTTTTATTTATTTTACACCCTAAAGGTTGGCTGGTCGAGGGTGCAGGTCAAGCTGCTTGAGCCCAGACCTCTGAGGTGCTACAGATGCCATGTGGGGCACCATGTAGGGTGCCGTTGCACCTCGGAGGTGGACCGCAGCGAATTATGCTTCCGCTGCGGTCAGCCCGGTCACAAGGCCGCGGCTTGCCTGGCCACGCCGCACTGCGATGCATGTGCGGCGGCTGGGAAGCCGGCCGAGCACCGGGCAGGGGGCAAGGCCTGCGCTCCACCCGCCAAGGCCAAGGGGAAGGGGCCCTCCGCAACCGCCAACCCCACCGTCGTCAAAGCCGCAGCCGCCGCCGCCGCCGCCGCTGCTGCCAAAGACGCCACCGCAACTCCCGCTGCGGTGGTGCCACAGGAGGTCCCGGAGGGGGCTGAAATGGACTGTCATTAATGGCCCCATTAAGCCTCCTCCAGGCGAATATCAACCACTGCGCCTGCGCTCAGGATCTGTTGCTCCAGAGTATGGCGCAGTGGTCGATAAACATCGCCGTGGTCGCTGAGCCCTATTTTGTCCCGCCCAGGCCAGACTGGGTGGAGGACCTTAGTGGCTCAGTGGCCATTATTGCGTCGGCCGCCGCCGGCACCCCGACCCTTGAGATGGTCAAAAAGGGTCAGGGGTGCGTAGCAGCACGGTTCGGAGAGATCGTAGTCGCGGGAGTCTACTTCTCTCCGAGCCGAACTCTCGCCGAGTTCCAAAACTCCCTCAGGGAGTTAAGTGTCGTCATCGGAGGCTATTCCCTCCCCGTATTAGTGCTCGGGGACTTCAACGCCAAGAGCTTGGCTTGGGGTTCCCGTTACACGGATGTGCGGGGTGGGATGGTCGAGTGCTGGGCTCTGGAAACAGGCCTGGACATCCTGAACCGGGGTTCTGTACCCACGTGCGTGCGGATGCGGGGCGAGTCGGTGGTGGACATCTCGTTCGCCAGCTCCGCTCTGTCGCGGCGTGTCGTTGACTGGCGCGTCATGGAGAGGGTGGAGACCCATTCCGACCACCGGTATATCCGGTTTGAGGTCTCTGCCCAATCCCCGAGTGCGCCGGTCCCACAGACCCCGAGTGGTCCGCGTTGGGCGCTGAGGCAGCTGGACAGGGAGCTCCTCCTGGAAGCCTCGATCGTGCGGGCCTGGGTGCAATCACCGGTCAGGCCCGCCGACGTAAACACCGAGGCGGGTTGGTTCCAGGAGGCCATGTCCGAGATATGTGACATGGCAATGCCCCGAGTCCGGCCAGGAAGCGCCCGGCGTCAGGTGTACTGGTGGTCGCAAGAGCTGTCGTACCTGCGTAAACAGTGTATGGCGGCGCGGCACCTGTACACCAGGCATCGCAGGCGCCGCATTCGGCCTCCGAATGCGGAAGCCATTGAGGCGGAGCTGTATGAGGGGTACAGGGCGGCGAAAGCCACCCTCCGCGAGGCTTGTAAGCGGGCCAAAAATGAGGCCCGCGAGGAGATGCTGGAGACTCTGAACAGAGATCCGTGGGGGCGCCCTTACAAGACGGTGCGGAATCAACTCCGCACCCGGGCCCCCCCGCTGACGCAGAGTCTCCGGCCTGAGCTCGTGGAGGACGTGGTGAGCGCTCTGTTCCCTTCGCGAGGGGAGCATCCTCCCCCGCCAATGGCTCCGCCATCCGCGATGCCGGAAGCGGACTATTCAGGAACCGATGACGACATTCCGGAGGTGACTGGGGTAGACCTGAGAGCGGCGGTACGTAGGCTGAGTGCCAAAAATACCGCCCCGGGACCCGATGGCTTGCCTGGCAAAGCCTGGGTCCTGGCCTCAGAGGCTCTTGGGCCCCGACTGGAGGGGTTCTTTAGCGCATGCATGGAGAGAGGCCAGTTCCCGCTTCGTTGGAAGACGGGGAAGCTGGTCCTCATCCAGAAGCCGGGGCGCCCGGCGGACTCGCCGTCCGCATACCGGCCCATTGTGCTGCTCGACGAGGTGGGCAAGCTCTTTGAAAGAGTAATTGCAAACCGCCTCGCCGAGCACCTGGAGGGAATGGGTCCGGATCTTGCGGAACACCAGTTTGGTTTCCGCAAGAGGCGCTCGACGGTGGACGCCATCATGCGCGTGAGAGCCCTCACGACGGGGGCTGCGGTCTCTCGGGGCGGTGTGGTCTTGGCGGTGTCTCTCGACATCGCCAACGCCTTCAACACTATGCCCTGGAGCTGCATTAGGGAGGCACTCCGGTATCACCGGGTGCCGACCTACCTTCGTCGTGTGGTCGGGGACTATTTGACCGACAGGGCTGTCATCTACCCTGGTCAGGACGGACAGTGGAACCGGCGAGAGATGTCGTGCGGTGTTCCACAGGGATCGGTTCTGGGGCCGCCCTTGTGGAACATCGGTTACGACTGGGTGCTGCGCGCCGACCTCCCTAGCGGCGTCAGCGTAGTCTGCTACGCGGACGATACGCTGGTGCTAGCTCAGGGTGGGTCGTACGAGGCGGCGGCCGACAGTTTGACACGCGGGGTTGCGATAGTCGTAGAGAGGATCCGGCAGCTGGGTCTCGAGGTGGCGCTTCACAAGTCGGAGGCCATGGGCTTCCATGGACGTGGGAATGCGCTGCCGTCGGGATCCCAGTTAATGGTGGGAGGGGTTCCCATCGGCGTCGAGTGTACTTTGAAGTACCTAGGACTCGTCCTCGACAGCCGGTGGAACTTCGTGGAGCACTTCCGACGTTTGGCTCCCAGACTGGAGCGGGCCGGGGCTGCCTTTAGGTGGCTCTTGCCCAATCTGGGGGGGCCAAACGCCTCCTGCCGGAGGCTCTACGCGGGGATCGTGCGGTCCATGGCCCTTTACGGGGCGCCGGTGTGGGCGCCTGCTTTGAGGAAGCGGGCCGCCCACTACCTGAACGTGCCCCAAAAGGTCATGGCCGTGAGGACGGTACGGGGGTACCGCACGATCTCCCGCGAAGCGGCGAACCTCCTTGCCGGATTGCCGCCGTGGGATCTGGAGGCGATAGTCCTCGCGCGCCTGCATCAATGGCGCGCGGAGGCGCTGCGCCGGGGGGTCACTCCGCTGCCGCGGCAAATTGCTGCGCGGCGGACAGACCTCCGGTGCGATCTCATGGCGGCATGGAGACAGCGACTGTCGCAACCCCGTGCAGGGCACGCCACGATAGTGGCGGTAAGTCCCCTCTTTGAGGAGTGGCTTGAGAGGCGCCACGGCGCCCTCACCTTCCGTCTGACGCAGGTCCTCACCGGACACGGTTGTTTCGGGAGGTACCTGCACCGAATCAGGCGGGAGGAAACGCCCGGATGCCACCATTGCGAGGATCGGCCGGAGGACACGGTGGAGCACACAGTGGAGGTGTGCCCCGCTTGGGCGGAGCCCCGCCGTGTTCTCGTAGCGGCGATCGGCGGCGGCGACCTCTCGCGCCCGGCCCTGGTGCAAGCCATGGTCCGGGGCGAGGAGGAATGGGACGCCGTCGCCTCCTTCTGCGAAGCAGTGATGCTGGCGAAGGAGGTGGCGGAACGCGAGAGGGAGAGAACCTCTCGTCCCAGCCGCCGCGGGAGGCGCTCCGGGCGTCGGGGGTCCCGCGATGACCTCCGGCCACCGTAGACGCGGGCCTGTGGACGGTGAGTGATGGGCTAACTCGCCGTCCGTCCGTCTCACGACGAAAACAGGCCGTGTCGACGGCGCGTTCGTGTTCCACGCGCGCCTCAAAGAGATGTCAGCAACATGGAAGGGGCCCGAAAGGGCCGACGCCTGTCGGGGCCGCGGGTAGTCCTCTGGTTATCGCGGCCTCGACATAGAGGGCGAAGAAGGAACATGGGTGGTTTTTAGTCAGTAGAAGTCTGACACTCCCTTTCGCTCTGCCCAAGAGCGGGAGGGGTTATTCGATGATTTTACACCCACCAAAAAAAAAAAAAAAAAAAAAGTATTGCAAGTTCCTAACCCTGTGAATACTATAGTTACGCACTTGATATTTTCGCATAGAATTAGCGAGATTAGAGCAATAAGTAACAAGGTGAGGCACAGCGTGACACCGGGACCATTAACGTCGTGTGCGCATTCTTCTGAGTGACGGAACCAAGCCAGAGTAATTATGTTTCCTGAATATCGCATAAGGAACTCCGTAATTGGAACGTGTTGTCTGTGGAATTCGTGGCACCGCGTGATTTCTAAGGATTGGTTTAGTGTGTTGTCAGCCGTTTGTGCGAGTAGGTGACTAATTGGGAAAAGAAGTTTACGTTAAAATTATTTTAATGTGACTAAAAAGTTTTTTTTCTTCCAATTTATACATTGCACAATTTACTAATTAGTTTAGACTTAGTAGCCAACTCCAATATAGTTTGGAAAAGGCTGGGCAGATGAAGATATAAAAAAAAATGAAAAAATAAACTGTCAATCTGTGTTAATTTAAACTTATTTTTAACCGGCTTCTTCTTTGTATTTTTTCAGGTTATCTACGTGAGCTGATTATGGTAAGTACTACTCCTCAACGGTTAGGAGTTGAAAGGAATAATAAGAGAACCTTGAAGGTTAAGGGTTAGGTTTCTTAGTTGAATGTTAAAAGCATAGTAAACATTTCTATAGGACATCAGAACTAAAAATGGAAACATAAAAATCAAAATTTTGCAATAAAAACCCAAAAACGAAAGACACAAAAAAGCGCAAAATAAACTTCACATGAAAAATCTTTATCTTTATTTTTCACTTTTTTGTGTCTTTCATTTTTGTGTTTTTGAAGTCAGCCTTTTTGTGCACTTAATCTTGAAAACATACGCAGTTAAAAAAAACAGCAATAAATTCAAAAAAAAAGTCCGTTTTATTGAATAAAATCTGAAGCAGTTAGAACTTGACGTACAAAGAGCTCACACACCACACAGCACTAACAAAATATTTTACAATGATAATATTCCCAACACGGCAGTGTCGTCTCGTTTTGACGCACAAGTATCTTGATGCGATAATAGCTGGTACATGAGAAAGCATTCAACAAACTTGTCTGCTAGCAAATGTGGGGAGGCAGTACAAGGTACCCAACTCAAATCTGTTTACGAGAAACAGTGTTACATGTTTTAAGCTTTACTCGTCACACTATCTGGTGTGAAACAGCAATGAGGGGGAATATTGGACGACTAAATGGGGTAAGACATTTTACTTCCAGTCTGTGTTAGAATTTAATGAGTAATTAGGGAAGAAAGCTGGTTCGTGTTGACGTGATTGGCCGGGTTAACGAATATGGAGGTACTAATGGGGTAACGTAGTAGGGTAGATTATTAAAACTGTTGAATGTTAATGAGTGACAAAACTTTCGGGCCAAAGTAGAAATTGTGAGTTTATCTGCTAATTGGGACTATAACAAAGGTCTGCAATAAGTAAAAAAAGATAGAAAAATTAAAGTAGGGAAACTGAAATTAGAAGGATAATTTATTCCCCTACGAAGCTCAAGTTAATGAACTTAATTGAAAAACATACATCAATGTATACGTATGCACGATCTCCAATCCGCTGGTGGTCTATAAATAAATTTACTTCTAGTGATTAATTCCGATCACGGTTGGGCCGAGCAAAATAATTAAACAATCCCGCATTGGACGTGGACGGACGGGTCCGCTCCCTGTAGACCACCCTCGCCTAAACAATAACGAATTTCATAAGGAAACGCCCGAAAATGCCAAACAAGGAAATCTTGTCTGAAATGTCAAAGAAAACTAACCAAGCGTAGTCACTGCAACGCTTGCGATGCCGCAAGCGTGAAACATACAAATGAACCTAGATATCAAGGCTACAACCATTTTTGCGTGTCTTTAATGTTACCAGGCAAACGCAGAGGAATCTTCTATTTTTAATACCCAGGCAGACTTTTTTGCAGTCGGCTTGTTTGTAAGATATAATCAATTTACCGATAGATATCAATCAGAACAAGTCCAAAGTAATTCAAGGTAAGACAACTCTTTAATTATCTTTCATATTATTTTCCTTGCGAGCGATCACAACGTCTCCCGACAGCGGTTTCAAAAGAAATAATCCCGCAATCCAATAAAGATTTCGCTTCGACAGGCCTAAGTGAAAACTTTTTTGCGATCCCCGAACAATATAAGTTTTATTCCTCCAAGTGGTATAAATTCCCAAACACAAAGTAGCTCTAACATCTTTATTGCTTTTCATAAAAAAGTCCGCGTTTAACGTATAGATTTACCAGTTAGAGATCGGTCGGGTTCCCCTCATCTCGACGTTTACACCGTGACGTTTTTTTACCTTTTGTATTTTATACATTACAGCACCTGCAACTAAATTTACTGCATAATATTTCAGGGTGGCAGTGTATTGTAAATTCCAAGGGGGAGTGTCGCTAAGAGTTTTGTTATTGTGTAATCTTTTTCCTGTTTTACTTCCTATAAATTTGCTTAGTACCTACTCGTGACACTTTTTGCTGCTAATATTTGCGTTAAATGTTGGAACTGCTAATAAATATTTCAAGAACATTTTGAAGCGCTGAAATATTGATATGAGCGGTATTCAGCGCTGCGGCTATTGGTCGCGATGGAGGCCACCGAAATGTATTTCATAGACAGGCCAGATAAATTCAGCGATCGGCGGTATGAACGAACTCGGCAAGGACTTTTATCACAAATCGCAATATGTATTTTATAGGTGCCGTAAATCGAGAGACGTGGGTTTTTAACGTTTGCCTACGAGTGCTCTGCTGACTTTTACGAGATTCGTCCCAAGAAAATTTTATGTTCATGAATCTCCTAAACCGATTTATTTTTTCGATTGATATGCATAATTGGGTCCTCACGTTGTTATAACTATGTAGAACGTCAAACTTTCAATAACACCCATTCTAAAGTTGTTGTTTCCCTATAGTTCGAAAGCTTTACAAGGACGCGTTCGATCGATAATTTGACATACACAATGTTTGATTTAGTCATGTTTGGTTAAAACGTTTATCATGCTTCGCCTGTGATATCAAATAAAACTTGGAATAAACCATAAAACTTAAGTCATAAAACTGTAAATTATACAATTTTACTTTACAGTACTTGTGGATAATCAAAAAGTTTCAAACTTTATCTTCAAACACATTTTCGATTTACTAGAAACATACTTTAGTTGAACGAACGATTATTCCAAACACGTTCCAAAGGTGTATTTTTAAAGAAGGCTTTCACGGTGGCCAATATTAGGGATGCCGCGACCGCTCCACCTCCCGAAACTTTCTCGTTCGTGCACCTTTTGATATTCAATATACTGCGGGACCTAAGCAATCCTTTGATGAGATGTTTTATGCAAAAAACGTTGGGCGTTAGCGGGGCGCGAATAACCGTTCAAAAGTGAACACATTAGTATTCCCAATCTCATCCGGAACCACGACCTCTCTCCATTTTGGGGGAATAAAAATCAATGTTTATTCCCGGTGAACGCGATTCGAATGCTAATTATAGGTATAACTAATTGCTTTGTGTTTGTGTGAAGGCGCGATCGTTTTATAAATGGTTCTCAAATGCGGTGCGACGAATCCAGATTGAATTTTCCCTTGTCTGTGATATATTCGTAATGGAATAATTAATGTATTTTCAATTCGATTGGACCTTCGTCCCCGTAGGCGACACGACACGAAGATTTCCAAACTTTTTTATTCGTATTCTGGAAATAGCGTACGGTTCAGAACTAGCGAGCGATTGAGAACAATTTAAAGAATTTTCCTCTATGCTCGACGTGAAATCAAAATTGAACCATGGCACGAGTTCGGAACGGAGCAAGGAAGGCAAGGTGTTGCGAACTATAAATTACTTCGGAAATTCCGTTCCGGCATATCGTACCGCAACTCGGCAATAAATATTGTTCATTTTCGTCCTGTGGGCAATGCACGTCGATGAAGCACGAAGCTATGCCACGTTGGGGAGACTCCGCACTAACTCCTCGCGATTGCCGGCGGTACGGTAACTTGCTCTACATAAACCCGGCTTGTCCGCCATACCTCAACTACACCTTAACATATCATTTTGCATGGACCACATTTCATGTTTATGGCAAAACTTGGACTCCATGCACTTAGGCAAATGGGTTTCCGATACTTATAAGAGCGATATACGCTTCGTATCCCTACATTTTATGCAAGGTAAGTTATTTTAGAATTATTACCCATGTTACACTTGAGAGGTAAATAAAGCTATTCAGGGCAATTCATTAGTTTGATCTGGAAATAGCATAGTTTGAAACACCTACTCACAAATAATTATTGTAAAATGTTTTTGATCATGACATTGAACTATTTCTATGTTTCAGACGTCTACAGTCAAATTATTAGCTTTCTGTTACTACTCGTAATTGCCAAGATGGAACCTAAATTGACAAGCTGAAATTCTAGAATGAATTATTAACTGAATAGAGTCTATGTTTTAATCTAGTTACCGTTTCTACGAAAAGTGGTGTTGCTAATTCGAATAAACGCGATGTGCAAGCAAAACTATACTACTACCTCTAACCAAAAGCAAAACTTTCTACCTACCTACATATATATCTAAATATCAAAGGGATAGCGTTTTGTGACTCTGAGCTTACATAATTACGTCATCAAATTGCTGTGACGTTTCCAGCGTGGTTCGGCAGTTAAGCCTTCTGTGAATTTTAAATCGTTTTTAATAGCAGTCCCGTAGCACTGCAGCCGCTGTCAAAGCTAACCCTCCTTTGCAATTTGATTTCCTATATTCAGTTTTTCGTATGGATCGCAACAACTTTTTATGATAGCAAACTAAACAATTAACGCAGACGATTTCTTTTGTTTTTTACAACAAACGCTTCGTAATTACGTTTCGAGTTGTTAACTCGGTCTGTATTCATGCGATACGTTAACATTAATATGTTCGTTTGTTTACAAAGGCGCCCTTGATACTAAAGACTGGCGGCGTCGACGTCTAACTCGGTGAATTTAATTAACTTCGTTAACTTCTAAATACTCTTAACGTCTTTGATACCTCCGTTCCCTTTCATTGACAAACACGATCCCTGGTGTGTACACGACAGTCGCTGTCAAACTTTTATCAACCTCGGCGCGGCGTTCAAAAGTTGTCTGGCAACAGTGATTTAGGCGTGATAAAACAAATGGAATGAGGCGAGACGTGGGGCCCGCATTGCGGGAGCATCATACGCTCATTTCTCATTGTCTGCTAGCACCTCGAGCGCCGCTACAACTTTCTGCCAGTGCAGTTTAATGCATATTATAACGCGGTAAGTACTCAAAATGGAGTAAGCGGCGAGGCAATATCGTCGCGGTAGACGCGAGCGCACGAGAGCGCTCTTTATTGAAAGAGTAAACTGTCCTTTTTCACGGGACGCCTCGGGCTCTTTGTGGCAGAATTTCGTGCAACTTATTTTGCGCTCGAGTGTAAATAATAGTGAACTAAGAGCGCCTCGGATTTTCGGACGCTACCCTTTCCTCTGCGGTTTTGAATATACACCGCCATATATTGCGCACTGAGCAACACGCTGTTGCATAAAACTATTGCGTTGTAGTCTCTTTGTTTCCCAAAATGTTACCATTATTAATAGTGCTCGGGAAAACAGTCTTATTTAGTCCCAGAGCACTGAAACAAAGTTATATTGTGTAGATTAAGTTAGAGTAATTATCATGGGACGTGGCTATGCTACGAGTGGGGTGCGTCAAAGGTAACGTTTAAACAATTTAATATTCTACACACAAGCATTTCAAACGCCAACTCAAACGTTGCTTCTCCTTTCGTAAAAGTTGTTCCGTAAACGAACCCCTCCTTCGTTAGATATCTACGTGAGTTTAATCCACTCGGCAGGGCGGTTCGGTCGGGAACGATTTTCGAGAAAATTGGTGAAAATTGCAACAACATAGGCGAAAATTACCACTTGGAGGCGTTGTTTGGAGAACGGCGGTGGCGGGCCGAATTTATGCGGCAATGGAAATGTGACGTTGACTCTCTGTGGTCTACAGCGAACCGCGCACACATAACGTCGGCTACGACTCTGCGTCGCTACGGCGTAGCACACGCTACGAAAATGCGGACGGAATAAACGTCGAGATACATTTTTGTGAGTGCGTAATGCCTATTAAAATCTTAATTGTTACCCGTTGTTCGTGAAAACGAAGCGATAAGAATTTAAAAGGCTTCCCAAACATGTTAGACAGTTTAGAATGATGTTAACTTTAGTGCCTCATTGTTTGTTTTTTTAACCAACGAGCCGTTCACCTGTGCTATAGATATTTTGATTGTATCGCAGGGATTTACAAGCTTTAGCGCGAGCTTTTTAGGAGTCAATAAAATTGAAGTACCAAAAGCGCTTAAACTATAGTGTTTCGCACGCCATTTTGCTACAACAATGAACGTATAATCGGTTTTTCATGTTTTGAACTAAATCCCCTGTTTCATGGTATGAAGGGGTGAAACAGCGATGGCATCCAGACGGACATGCAGCCGTCATGGACGAGACGAATTATGGCTTTTGTGCCACTTTCACTCGCCACCACTTTTTAATTTCCCAGTGGAAGGCATTTTTAATTCGTGAGCTTTTATGAAATTTTATGTCCTGGCGTATCCGTGCACTGATTGTTCGGAGCGTTGCTTTGCGTTTCGGAATTCGCTAATTGTTTCAACCATTGGTCGTCTACGTTTCTAATGTTTTATTTTTCAGATCCATAAAAGTGCCATTACTCTTTGTTAACAAAGGAATGGAATATGCTCCGATATAAGCGCCCATGTATTTTTAGGTATCAGGTTTTTCCATTAGGATGAGTCAAATTTGCATACATAGGATGTTTTATGGGTTCGTGTAAAGATTTTACGTGCGGTGTGGACCCTTTTGCTTCGAATTGGGAACTGAACTATTCACGAAAGAGGTGTCTAAAAGATTATGTGGAGGTAATGGAAAGTTATATTTAGACCTTAATATTCCTAAAAGTGACTTGGCGAGACGACAAAAAGACACTTATACTATATATTGTACCTAATGGATGATGGGATATAACTGTGTAAATCTATTTATGCATACGAAGATTTCTTATTGTAGGTTATGCACTAGAAATACGTTCAAAACTTTATCCTGAACTCAAAATACAATAGAAAAGTTTTATTTTAAATGGATCCGAAAATAAAAGACGATCTTAGCGAAACTTCAAAGACTAAAACGAACTTCCACAGGCTGTCTTGTAAAGTACAAATCTTAAAATATAAAAAAATACTCACTCGTGCCAGCATAATAGACGGTGTACTCAAGCGGATGTCCCATCATGTCGACTTTGACTTTATCCACCACCAGCCTCGTGAAGAACAAGTCTCTTTTGTAGTAGATCGGCTTCTCGTTCTCGTGGGAGACGGCACTATCCATCAGTGGGTGAGATCTGTTGAGAGAATATTATCGTTGAGAAAAATGCAACTACTTCAGTCTGTGTTCTCGGTGTGTATACGTTTCTGTGTTCCTGATAGAAAAGAAAAAGTAGAAGCCTGATACAGAACACATTTTCTATGTACCATTTTTGACGATTCATCATAATTTTTTTAACGAATTAATTACAATGATTATTTGATGTTTATTTGGCAATGAGGAATGTCTATTTCGGGCCCAAACTTATAAGATAAACGGGAAAAAGCCCGTTTTCCTTATTTTATAGCTAATGATTTTGAAGGGCTTTTAAATGTCGTTCGAAGACTTTATTTTATCAATTATTATTAGATACGAAGGTTATGTAGCAGTCATGTCAATAACAGACTTTAACATTTAAATCACTAATAGCCTGCATGAATCATTGTTACGTCATTGTGTGACTTTTGATGGTGCCATTGAAGTAATTTGGAAGGTGCCTTTGTCTATTATTTCAATTTTTCAATGATTTATACAAGTCAAACTATTCTACAAAGCACGTACTTCGCTTTTGTGTGAAACTTGGCAACGACTTTCAAATGTTTGGAGGTTAATAAATGTTTATTGAAAACAATTTATTGGCACCCATCAAACTTAATAGCTACATATTATTTTGAAATATATTTATTCAGAAACAATGCAGCGTGTAAAGGTGTCTAATAAAGGAAAAGTCAACGGAGCGTAACAACGGAAACATTACAAGCATGTTGATAACAATAAGGTTGCGTCGCGACGTCGACGTCGCCAGCGACAATCGCGCGCGACGATAATGTCGCTGACACGAATGTCGCACAATACAGTCTTTGCTTCGACGCCAACAACAAAATACCATTCATTTAATTAAAACCTCCACTCGTTATGAATAAAAAATGTTATACTATTTTCAGCAGACTGGTTCAGGTGAAGTGTTAAAATCTCAACGTTTCCACATGAGGATCATGGAATAGCGGGAAAAAAAAATAATTGAACGCTCTCGGGGAGAGAGCGTCGGATAATTAACAGGACGTGTCGCCAGATAAAAGTGCCTGTGGATTTCAATGAGCGTGGAGTTCTGGAATCGCTAGAGACCTCGTCGGGGACAGGATCGTGTTTCGCGTTTTTAAGTGACGATTTTCTACTTTGTTTACGTCCGGCGCGCTTGTTACAATAACGACAGTCTCGCCTTTTGTTCTGTTTGCGTATCCGGCTGCTCGGCCGTTTTGAAAATAAATTAATTCTCTGCTTCGTTCAGACGTTTTTTAATGAATAAATTGAACAATGCGTTGGAAATTCCGATAATCTGTAAGTGTGAGAATTGGAGTTTATTTTGTCTTTATCTTGCACGCGTACTTCAATTTAATAACTTAACTATACAGTTTTCAGATTTAATTTAAAAAAATAATAATACAAAACATACATACACAACCCCTTTTAGTGAATAAAAGAATGGAAAAAACAACAACAAAAAATGTAATTCTGTTCAACAGCTCGGATTCTCACAAACGAAAAGCAAAGATCACTCACCTTATAAAATTCAAAACAGTATCTGGCAAAGACGAAGTATCATTCACACAGGTCCCTGGTCTTGGTTCAGGGACCTTACTGCTGATAACCGGCAACCAAGCAGAGCTTGAAGACGCCTGTTCCTTGAACTTTCCTTCGAAAGCCTTTTGGATGTCTCCGATGGTGAAGGTGCAGATTGCTGATCCCATGAGGCCGGTGGAGGCTGTCGTGAAGACGCCATAGAACCGGCTGTCGTCCCCAGGTACTTTGTAGATGCTCTCTGGTAGGATAGAAAGGGTCAAATGTAGTTTTAGACGCAATAATTGTATTGCTCTGCTTGTAGAAATGATTGGATTTACATTAAGATTAAATGTGCCAGCGTTGGAATTCTTAAACATGACAAATGACATTACTTATCATCACGCCTGAAATCTCCGAAGGGTTAGGTAGATACCTAATAATACATGGGTGTATTATTAGGTATCCCTTCGGGGTCCCATATCATCATGCAAATAGTTTTAATTTTTAAAAGTAACATAATTTAGAAGAGGTATGATTGTATTCTAGCAATCCTGACACCACCTGAATTCGATGTTTCAATTTACGCAGAACTCTTTCAAGTAAAAAAATAAATGAATTTTAATGACTGACATTAAAAAGTCACAAAAAAGTCCCACACGTAACTCCTGTATGAAAAGGTTTTTGTATGTGGAACCAGAAAAAGTATATAAGATGGTGACACATGTTGTCGTTTAGCTTCTGTTTACTCCTATGGGAAAAACCATGATGCTATGTATGTATGTAGGTTTCACTCCGTAGTTTTATGTAAGTGTACGCGCTGCGGTAGATTTTTTTTTGTTTCATGCATCGACTATGCGCCATTGCACATCTCTTACAAGTATTTAATTTCGAGTGTGATAATTATATAAAAACAAAGTTTATGCGAAAACTTTAAATAGGAGTAGAACTGATTAAATCTCCCTCTGTAAAATCTATTTCAAAAGAATATAATTATTATCTAATTGAATTACAACACGCTTCGGTTTAATATTCATTCCAAAGCATGTTTTGATATTATCATTAATATTTCACAGAACTTGTAAATTAAATTATTTTGAACTTATATTTCAATGGTCTGATTAGTTTTGTTTAAAGTTTTAAACCTACAGTTAAACACCTTTAATTAAGACACATTTAAGTAGGTAATTAAAGTTACCAGCGTGACATATTCTAACTGTATTAGGTACCTTATACTTCAGATAAAAGTTTTCTGACTATTGAAAAAGAAGCCTTTAATGTAAGATTTATTCGACGGACAATATCAACTGTAGACTTATTGTTTAAACCGTGATATGGAAGATTAAACAAAACCTTTGTCGAAGAGTTTTAATTTCAAAGTTTAAAAAAAACTGATTACCCATCCAGGTGTAAATTTCAAAGAGGCTGTAAAATTAATTTAAATTGAAATTAAATCTCCAACTATTGGACAAGTGAAGCTATATCAAGCGCCGCCGCCATGATGTCTAATCTGTTCTTTAGTTGTTGAAACTTCAGTTGACTATCAAATTGTTATAATTGTGGGCTCTCTACCTAATATCTCTGGTAAAGTTGCAGCAGTTTGGTACTAGTTGATGCTATTAATAATATAATTTGCGTTTGTGTTTAACAATGATAATTGCTAAGCGACTAGCTTGAAAATGGTGGACTTAACATACGTTTGTTATCATACACATTCCGATATGTCCTATATTTATCAGAACGTTAGTAACTATAATATTTGACTTTGTATTAGGAAAAAAATATTGTGTAGATAAGCAATTCTAAGACAACATTTTATGTCTGTCGAAAAATAAACACGAAAGGAATCTTTATAGCCCGAATTCTTCCCATTGTACCTCCGAATGGGACCCTGTTCAGGGCAAAACGATCGCAAACTTCGGTGCGAACCTAATTGCTCGAACAGAGATGTAAATAACACACCTACAGCAAATACTGAGCGCTTGAGTACCTATTACACTCTCATGAGTAATGCAGTGACGGTAGTGGGTCCGCGTGAAAAACCGTGGCACGACGCGAACCCCGGCCGTTAATATTATATGAACACAGTCTGGGAGGTCCCGTACCAAAGAGTAGAATCGACTAGACTCTCGTAAAATCGTACTATGCACTTTTGAATTTGGAACTCCAAATGTTTGCTCGGGACTGACAGTCAATATTTGTGTGTAAGGAACGGTAAGTCGAAATTCGACAACGTTTTCAAGTCAAATTGGTGGAGAAATATTTATGTGTGCATAGACGGTGTACTTTGACAATAATGTTCTTAGAATAGGTTGAAGTTTGACAGAGATAAGTTTAACGTGATACTACTATGCTTTTATTTTTACGATTAAACTACAGACATTCAAATTATACCTACAGATTTTCAATTCTTAAAAACAATTTAAAACAAAAAACAACTTTTAAACTTACGTATTTCATTGAAGTAGAAAGGAAACTCTCCAGGTATGCTGCAGTTCAGTCTCGCCTTCAGATATGTGGCCCAGTTCTGACTGAGAATGTTCTTGCCACCAGTATCTCTCTTGCAAACTCTTGCTACCCTCGAGTAGACTGCCTTGCCGCAATTGATGTATTCCACGGCAGTCTCACGGAAGAAGAACAGCACGTAATCCCCAACATCGAAGGAACCCACGAAGTTCGGTTCTAGAACAAAATAATACTCAGTTAATAACATCCTTCATGAATACAATCCAGAGACAATGACTGAGAAACTTTTCGACACTTAAAAGTTGAACGTAATTGATAGACGAAAGTAAAGCACTGTAAATTACTCTAGTTTAAAACTTACTTCGGAATCAGTTATAAATAAATAATAAGCATTATAATTCCCATTTAATGGCGAGCTGTCAAGTTAAATTACAATAGGTAGCGGTAAAATAATTTGGTTATTTATGAACATAATTATTATTATTTTGTAGGTATATTCTGGCGGGCGTGCGTTCCCACAATCAGAGTTAATTCCACAATATCAAATTGCTGTTATTCCATGTGATATGCAATAAATATTAGATGAAGCCGTGGGTGGCAATTATGTCACATGGGACGTTTATAGCCAGCATTAATAAGTGCTTATTTGTTGGTCCTATAATGAAAACGCCACGTGGCGCGGATTATGGAATACGGACGCGCGCCTTACACCCAATATCTCTATTCACATTGTTGAATAATGTCCTCCATAGCATACGCCACAATGGCAGTAACATAAGCTTTAAGATACAAACTTTAATACGTAATAAGGCTTCGGAACTTTTAAAATTATTACGCCTATAAATTCGGCTTCACTTAATGAATACTGGTGATAAACCCTCGTTTGATGAATATGGTGTACGTGCTATTATTATTAATGCCACATGAAATGTCTTTATCATTATTTATTGGAGGATCAATAGCCGAGTTGTATGTAAGCGAGTATCCATCAAAATAGAACATCTCTTTTTAAGCGCCGATAGTTTCGTAAAAGCATTGTATTGTGTTCAGGCTTGTCTCAATAATTACGTTGTTATTGAGGGAACACACTCTATTTTATGAGTAAGTTTTTTTACAACACCATAAAAAAAAATTCTAAGCCAATTGTTTCAAGGATACGCATTTAATTACGCATAATAGGGTTTCAGAAGAAGAATGGAATTTATTCAAAACAAAACTTAGACATAGGATGAATACTAAAAAGGGTTTCCAGTACAAATGAAAATTAAATGAAAATAATTAACTGTTAGTGGCATTCGAAACGTTACTATTAAAGGGCCGAGTTTAATGAACAGAGCAATATTAACGAAAATTAGGCAAATTTGTACACAGGCGTAATTTCTATTTCGCTGCTACCATGCCACACAAATTAACGGGTAAAAGGGTTGGTCCCATTCGTTCCAATATTCATTTCGTTCTAAAATCTGAACAATTAAGCCATTTACGTACTTTAAAAAGGTTCAATTTATAAATATTAATTTAAATCGAGATCATTTAGAAATGGAAAAAAATAATAAAATTAAGCAAACGCATTCTATTGAATAAAGTGATAATAGGTGTTGTGCCATCTTGTGGAATATCAATATTTAATTTTTAAGAATTCAATTTACACTTAGATTTCATGATTTAATAAAATTTCTATTCAATTTCATATCGAAATTGGAATGTTTTTAAGGCGCAGTATTAAGGCTAAAACGACTTTGGTTCTGTGCTAGCAAGATTTAAATTAGTGTCTCTCATAATTCCATTATACCTACTCGTACATTACGTTCAGTGTAAAGAAATTAAAAAGTAAAAGAGATATTAACTTCTTTTTCTTTACAATTATATATCTTTTAAATTTAGAATTTGTTTTGATTGTGTGTAATGCTGATGTGCCCATGCACCAATTTTAATAACAATTTTAACTAGAAAATACCTGATAAACAAAATGTTGTTATCAAAACCGATTTCAATACAGAACAGGCAAACAATAATTGGCTCAAACAGGAATATCCGTGTCATAGAACCGAGACATTGTTGCTCGTTAGAACGAACACAGTTTAATTTCGCTTGTTTAATCGCAAACAGGCCAATTTCCGTGTAAATCGTGTAAGCGTCGATAATTGTAACATTTGTCCTTATTACTACCAGCTCGCTTTCAGTCTAATGGATACTTGCCCATTGTTGGGCAGCAGTGGTCACGCTCATTTCGATATTGATTGCATTAGTAGAGCATGATTAGTCTATAATCTTTCTTTACAGTGTGGTTAGTGTCTAGCCTGGTGTCAAAGTTTTCATGGGCCTGCTCAGCAATCGCAATTGCTTCCACTAGATAAAGAAGGCAGTATTATTTATTTCATAATTCTTGATTTACAGGAGGTTTTTCATATTCTAGGAGATGATATTTTGTTTACAGCGCTACCATGGATGCGCAACCTTAATCATCATCCGCCTTTTTTTTTTTGGCGGTTGGAAAATCATTAAATAACCCCTTCCCGAGTGTCAGACTTCTACTTACTAAAAACCACCCATGTCCCTTCTTAGCCCTTTATGTCGAGGCCGCGGTATCTCTTACAACATTCCGCAGCCCCGACGGGCGTCGGCCCTTACGGGTCCCTCCCATGTTGCTGACATCTCTTTGAGGCGCGCGTGGAACACGAACGCGCTGTCGACACGGCCTGTCGTCGTCATAAGACGGACGGACGGCGAGCTAATCATCATCAGCCTTTGGCTCATGTTATTTGGGTTCAGTGCAACACGTTTTTTTTCTTCCATTCTTCCCTGGCAATCGTCACGCTATATTTTAATCCATTTTCTTTCATAACATTCAATGGGCAATTTAAGTTTTGCTGAGTAATATAGCTCTCAATTTTGGTATCGCTTTTGATTCGGTTAATTGAGCCATTGTGTGTCAGTCAGACATTGTGTTATCGATCTGGTACTTGGAAAATAATGTTGGGTTCGGTATAACTCATTAGTCATTAGTCTAGTTTCATTAGCCATACTAGACCGGTAAGTATAATAACCCTTTTTATAGCGGCAAATGTTGGCCCAAAAACGTTAAGTGAGCACATTGTTGTAGAACAAAAAATATTTCATGTACTTTATATTACGGTGCTTAGCTACTTAGGTAAAGTCTAGTTTGGACTTTAATGCTGAAAGTAATTATCCGTATACTGTGAAAAAACAACAATTTCCGTATTAAAAACCAGCCTGCCAGTATTTAATACATAAAACTGTTTATTGTTTGTAGCCGGGAAAAAAACAAGGAGGTTCTCAATTCGAAACAGATTTTCTTTCAGAAATCTGTTGGAACTGGTAATTGCCACTGTCCAATACTAATTTTGACCTAGCAACTTCTGTTGTACACAGATAAAATATACCTTTATTAATAAAAATAATAAAATACTCACTGTCAAGCCACTTCGAGTCATATTTCAGGGTCCTCTTGAACGCAAATTCGCGTCGCCCCGTCGTCAAGTTATGGAGATCCGTCCTGAAGATGACGGTATCCGCTTTGGTGAACTCTGCATTAGTTCCAGAGTACAGCGCGGGTAAGCTGCCAGGGTTGCCCCTCTCCACCCATAGGGCTGTCGAGTTGTCGGCAGGGTCATAGGGACACTTGGCCACTCCCATGCCTATGCCCGGCACGTACTCATGGCGAGGCAGGTGCGTCAAGTTGGACTGTAACAAAAGAAGATTATCGTCTCAAATGGGTCTAAATGTAGGTATATTTTTTCACAAAATTGCGAATACAGGTGCTGTTTCATGAATTGTGTATGCAATCAAAGTAATAATAGAGTTTGTTGCGTTACAAACAAAAGCTTTTGCTTTAGTTTATGTTATGCGGTATATAACTTCCCAAACTACAGCTTTAGTTCGTACCAAGTAATGCAATAACCTCAAGTTAAACAGTCGGCACAACGATGTTATTAAATTATAACTCTACTTAACATTACCTACCTACGTAATTTCATTTTGAAAGTGTAATTATTTCGCTACTAATACCCCTCTGATTTAAACTGCGTATAAAGTACCTATCTCCACAATTGTTTGTGCATAAGGGTGTGCGTTTTGGTAAACACGTTAATTAAAGCTTCCAAACACCCCAATTTCCGAAACACCAAGTGGGGATGTTTGTAGAGGGTGAATAAAAAGTTTCCAAAAATATTAAAATTTCCACGCGTGAATGTTTCGATTTTATGCGCCATTAATCAAAAATATATCTAAAAAACAAAACGTAACGACTGAATTTATGCGTTTCAAAGTCAGTAACAGCGCAGTGGCCAGTGGACCGCCCCTGGCTCGTCCCCTGTGCAACTCAACAACACATCTGCTATTAATTTTTCCAAAAATTTATGTTCGTTTCGCGCTGAACGCGATTTATTAACCGAAACTTATTATTTTGAAGGCGGTCGAATTTTTCGGCATTGCGAGGAGCTCGGGAGAATTCCTCTATTAGTATAATGCGATGGGTGGCGGTACGGTTTTCGAAATTATCATAAAATTACTAAATGTAGCATAAACGTGGGGTGGGCAGCGGCGCCCGTCGTCGTGGATTGAGACTTTATGTAAATTTTAACGACGCTGCGACCATCGGGGCCACCTGTGACCCTCTCCCCGCAACCGCGTCGCCCGAGGCACCTGTCGAAAACCTATGTCGTTTTTATTTCAATAAGCCGAGGATTAAATTAGGCATGCGAAGACGTGCCGGCCCGACCGCCCGGGGGTAAGATTTCCTCGTTTCTTACTTGTGTTCTGACTTTTATCGGAAAACCATTTGTAGCTTTACACGTTATTTAAACTGGACATGCGTAAATTATGTAAAATAATCTGCTTTCCGCTACGTTTAACCCATTTGGTAGTAAAATATTCTATCTAAAATAGAAAAATATCCACCTGAAATAATATTTTGCATGATACTAATAATAAAACACGAACGCTCGTGAAGGTAAATGTCAAGCAATCTCGTCACGCAAATGACATATTGATCCTCATCTCCTAGAAATAGTAGATATTTGCAGGGAAAAGTGCTCATGAAAGTTCTCAATTCTAAAAATAAAAAAATACGAAACGTCATGACTTTGTAATTTTCTCTTTTAAGATATTTTATACATATTACATTAGTGCACTAGAAAATTTACAATCTACTAATAAAATTGTTTCGCAGACTTAGCACTGTAGCTCTTGCCGATACCCCAAGCTTTCTTATACCCGCCGCGGGCACCCCAAGACATTAAGCGCATTTGTTATTGTATGTCCCTATATGATTAAGATCTTTAAGCCATATAACCAATGTAATAATCTGGTCTCGACGCTTTTATTACCTATTGATGTACTAATGCGAAACATGAACGCTTCAAGTACAAAAATCAACTCTATATTTATTGATGAAACTGCTCTGTAAGTTTCATCAATAAATATAGAATGCAAGTTAACATTACATACGATTAAAGATCATTGCTAGTTAATTTGAAGGTCTGAAATGTTTTATTGTTATATCTTTGTTTTACATTTAAGTCAAGCAAAACGAAAATGAAATGTGTATCAAAAGGGTAACAATGACAGGTTAAAGGTATTGCATAAAACTGTATGTTGAAGTTAAGACTTATAAACTGCTCCATACACTCCCAAGTTGGGACTCCGTCTTAGGTGTGTAGTAAGGTGTGTCTAAGGTGTATCGGGTTGTACACTAGTTATCGCGGCCTCGACATAGAGAGCTAAGAAGGAACATTAGTGGTTTTTAGTCAGTAGAAGCCTAACACTCCCTTTTGCTCTGCCCAAGAGCGGGAGGGGTTATTTGATGATTTCCCACACCCCAAAAAAAAAATTGGTGTATCTTGTACCATTGGCACACAAAACCTTAACGAGCTGAACAACCACAAACTTTACACCAAACTGTGAAGCTCTTTGCTACATTATTTTCTCTTTCAGCATCGGAATGCGATCCTAAGTCCAGGGTAAACAAGCCAATGGTCTGGCGGAAGGGCCCGCGGCCTCCCTAAGGTTGAATAAGAAAGTTTGTCTACCGACCCGCAAGCGTCCCTCATTAGGCCTTAGCTTTGTTTGCTCACCAAATTAGCATCTAGAAGGCTTTTCATTCACATAATGAAATGGTAATGGTCTAATGATGTGAATTGAAACTTCGAAGGCGAGATTTGACTTTGAATTTATGATGGCAATCTATTTTTGTTAAAGATAAAATATTATATTTTAAGGTTCGCTCTAAATTTATTTATGTTTAATTCAACGTAGATAGCGATGTTTACTCCGTGTCTAGACTTCATATTAATGAAATCGGTGTTGTATGTAGAAAAGTGATCAAATTTTGATAAATGTTTGCGCCCTAATCTTTCGAAATACACAACCAATAAAGTTTGCTTTTGGTTGACTAATTCAGTGATCTTAATTTATCTAAGTTAAGTAAGAAATTTTGAACTGTCCAAAGTTATTATTTCAGTACTAGTTATTACGATATCAAAATTTGTTGAAACACTGGGGAATAGATTAAGCAACCACGGCCACGACAAGTTCTGATTTAGGCACAACTTCGCTTTCAATATTTCTGAAAAAAAGAAGTTCAAAGTACTTTGATGGTATGCTCATTCTTCAAAGGAAAAAAATTACATTTATTTTTTAAAAGACCTTATTACTGAAGTTCTTCAGAAGAGACAGAGACAAGAAGACCAGATATTATATGAACGTGAATGAGACAGCGGAAGTATGTAAAGAAAGTCGCAAGTGGCATTCTGTGGTTTCTGCCTAACCCCATAGGAAAAAGGGTGAGTTTATGTATGAAGGTTTTCTGCCCCCTTTTTGTCGATACTTCAATTTACCACTAAATTACTGTAAACGACTTATTACAACTGTCAAAAGCTTGTCTGTTCGTCAATTTTAATTGACGTGTGACCAAGCATTAAAATGAGCTTCTTTGATTCCTTTCATCGATTTTTCATAACAACCTAACAAATTCAGGTCGAGTCTGTAATGTTCCATAATAACTCTAGAAGATGTTCCCAATATACATCAAGCAAACTTCGCCAAGATACGACACAGCCGTTTAAAAGTTTACACCGTTACTACAAAGTAAAACACGGTATCTAGACAAGAGAATAGTTTGCACCTACAGATACGCGGTCGTATGATATACGACAATGGCTTCCCGATACATTGTGAATACATACGTTACGTACGTAATATCCTACGGGAAACTTTCGAGACATTCACTACGAGTTTGTAAAGGATAGGTAATGTGTGAATATTTATACAAGAAAGTGGATGGTACTTCGCTTTACTTTTTAAACTGGTACTTGAGTAATTGCATGCATAGTAGCATCAAATGTACCACTACATAAAGGGTGGACAAATGAAACGGGACCTGAACGGAGAGCAGCACAGAAGTGCAAAAAATACAAATACGATTAGCTAGCATTCAAAATAAAATTGCCGTTTGTTTTTTTTAGGATGTCACGATTGACTTTTTTGTAGTGTTACACAAAAGATAAAGCGCCTTGTTAGGCGACTGACAAAAGAAAGGTAATAGGGATGTTTTACTGACTAGAAAAATGTAATTATAATTAACGTATTTTTTGTTTTATCAAATCAATAAAAATTGACGAAGATAAAACGCGTCAAAGATTTCAGTTTTGTTGGCCGCTAAATAATGTCATAATAAACTTTTAGAAAATGACGTCACACGAGTTTTCAATGCACACAGTATCGTCCTCTTTTTTTGTTTATGTGAAAAAATAAAAAATATGTGTCCAATATTTTTTGGAAAATAAATCTATCTGACGGACTAATTAGAATTTTTTTCTTAAGTACCCTATTAGCACTGTCACTGAAAAATGACATCATTATCTGCCTTACCTTGTCCAAACTATGTTGGCGTCGGCTACCAGTCTTAACAGTTACAGTACTTGTATTCAATACTTGTATTTTACATGGAGCGACTGCCTCCCGAATCTCCACAACACGGTAGTATCAGACTTATACTGACTAAAAACCACCCATGTTCCTTCTTAGCCCAGCCCCGCGGTATCTCTTTTGAACAACCCGCAGCCCTGATGGGAAGGTTTTTATCTCCGTTACGTTCATTACTTTGTAGCACCCCTGTATATTAGTTGCTTGACGACGATATTTCAATCTGACCTGATTCTGACGTGACGTATACCTACTAATAATCGAGGTTCTAATAGCATAAATTTAGTTGATTGGGTGATTAAGTACACACATATCGGATCTTACAAAACTAAGTAATAATGGAGAATGACAGAGGTAATTTGTTAATGTAATTACAGAAATTATGTCTGGTAATCAAAGACAAATTGTTTGGAGAATTAAAAGGCTTGTAGTCGAAGGTCACAAAAGTACCTTGACAAAACAATTTAAAGTTCAATGACTGATATTACGGGTAGACTAAAGTCTGAAACTCCCACGACCTGTCTTACCATTTTTGGTTTTGGAGGATGAGGGTGAGGGCAGAGCGGTAGGGAGTGTCAGACTTCTACAGACTAAAAACCACCCATGTTTAGCCCTATGTGTCCAGACCGTGGTATATCTTTCACACAGGATTTGAGTGGGGGGTTATGACGTCACTGACCGCAAAAGAATGTCATACTAATGTCTCAGAAAATGATGTCACACGAGTTTTCAAAGCACTGTATCGTCTTCATTGTTTGTTTACGTGAAAAAAGTAAAAAATACGAGTCCAATATTTTTTTAGGAATCTGACGGACTACCTAATTAGATTTTTTTTGGTAACTACCCTATTCGAAAAAAAGACTGCTAAGGTAAAGCTAAAGCTAGACTGGAAGCCGTCCCCAACATAATTGGACAACCGCTATGATCAACTTACGTCCAGTCACAAACGAAAATGTAACTATAGAAAATGATTGTAGAGGACTTGTGAACAGCGCTATAACTCCTGATAGCAACTAGTTACATGCTTAAACAATAATTATACAACTTGTGAATATGTTACGAGTTGCTACATACATTACGAAAGTTGTCTTTGTCAGTGCGTGTATTGGGAGGAGTAACTTTCAAACGCATAAGGATCCCGGGGTAATACAGATTGTGAGGGAGGCAAAGTTTTGACAACCACGTCACTATCAGTTAATAACCTGTGGGGATGATCTGAATTTATAACGACATATTGCTCTTGATACAACAAATGTATAGCACTTGTACAAATATTAATTTAAAGTGAGTTTAAACTAAATTGTTAGGAGTTAAGCTAAATTGGTCCTTTTGAAAATGTTGATGACGCACTCGATGTTGTTAGTAATATTATATTAAATTAGAGAAACCTATCTTATATTAAAACAATCAAGTTAGATGATATAGTAGTTATAAACAACAATTTTAACAAGAAAAATAATTATCAAGGTATGGAAGTATCAACAATCACATCTATATGTATAAATACAAAAAGTTTATTTTTATCAAATTCTGCCTAGCTGTTAAGGTGGAAGCTCACATCTGGCCCGCGAAATTCTAATTTTCTTACGTTTTTGGCAATTTGCAGGCCAGTGCTTGGTTGTATGTTTATGAAAATTTGATTTGCGACTGTAAGACGTATGAAGTTACCGAATTATAACCATCAAAATTATCAATACAACCCTCCAAGTTCATTTTCATGTCAAGATTGATTTTTGCATGTAAAAGTCATTCTTTAGTAATTTAGTCGTCGTTCTTTAGTAGTTAGTAATTTTGATGGTTATAATTCGGTAACTTCATACGTCTTACAGTCGCAAATCAAATTTTCATAAACATACAACCAAGCACTGGCCTGCAAATTGCCAAAAACGTAAGAAAATTAGAATTTCGCGGGCCAGATGTGAGCTTCCACCTTAAGCAACTATGTTGGGGGTCTTCTTCCAGTCCAATGTATGCAGCTGAAAATCAGTATTTTACATAGGGTGACTGCCTATGACCTCCGCAACCCATTTAGTATTGAATAATACGATACCCCTTTTTTTTTTTTTACGATACCCCTTGGTAAGACTGATTGTCAGACTGTAACGAACGTACTTTCCGAGGCACGGAGGAAACTCTGTGTCATGGGTGGTCACCCATCTACAGACCAACCTAGGTAAGCGCGACTTAACCTGAAGATAGTCATGAGCGGCTATTATTTAGTCACTAGCTCCTCTTCCGACAAACTCATCTGCTTAGATACAAAACTGGTTCTTATGTACGGATGAATAATCATCTCCATTCACACAAGTGAACAAGAACTAAATATTCCACAAGTCTTGCAAGTCTTTCAAACATTACCAGAAGACAAAACCTAGGCAATGTGCAAAGTCAAAATATCCAAGTTATACTTGAAGTTTGGTAGCCGCATATCACTCACTGAGACTGAACACATTTCGCAAGCTTGAAATAGAAATAAGCAGAGTTTACGTGAAAGGTGGAAAGTTGGGCCTGGTTGCATAAAGATAATAGCAATGTGGGAAAATTATTTATTTACCTGCAAGCACAAGTCTACACAAATATTATAAAGAAGAAAGATTTGTTTGTTTGTAACAAATAGGCTCCGAAACTACTGGACCGATTTGAAAAATTCTTTTACCGTTGGGAAGGTACACTATCCCCAGGTGACATATGCTACTTTTTATCCCTGTATTCCCACAGGAACGAGAGCTACGCGGGTGAAACCACATGACGTCCGCTAGTAAGTTATAAAAAGCCTTGACAAACGTTTTTTAAACTCGTAGATTTTAAGATTTTAACAATTATCTTGGTTGAAAGTTTAAATGTCAAATTTTATTTCTAAGAAGATATTATACCTTATAAAAAGGTATTGCAAACTACAAAAGGGCCTCAGTCAGAAAAGATTTAATTGAATGTTTTGAAGCTAGCAAATGATTTTGCATTTGTTTATTTAATTGATATTTTTGTTACCGTTGATTTTAAAAGTAATTATTAAACAATATTTTCTGCGTAGAGTTAGGTTGTTTTATGTACAGAATGCTTAATTGACAGCTTCGTGAAGGATCCATTTATACTTTGTATATTGTTTTGGATTGTAGGTACTGCATCTAAGAAGTAACCCACAACAAAACTGTAAAATATATACTTAAAAACGGACCTAAAATCACTTCAGTAAAACTTTAAATTTAGTAGGCCACAAAAATCCTAAAGTAAAAGACGAAATAGCAGAACACGTAGAACTTACCAAAGCGACAGACGTAGGCAATCGTAAAGTAAACGCGATATTGGATACTAATTCCGAATGAGATAGCTATTGCACCTGTGCACCCGCTACTGCACGTGAAATATATGGCTTTTAGATCAATAAAAAACGTATTCATTTCACGTCATACGAGACAAACTGCCTGTGAATGACAAAGTAATTCAAGTGTTCCATTTTGTTTCACATTTTGCACACAAATTCTTGCTGAAACATTTAAGCGCGGAAAAAAATGAGAATTCATGCTATGCTTTGTATTTATAATCACACAGAATGGAATAAGCATTCCAAGAACTAATTTTCTTTACCTATTCATAAGTGATTACGGTCATTTAAAAAATCCTCCATATCAAATTAAATATTCAGACTGAATTTACTGAGGAATACTGTCAGTTAAAGACAAGTACTAAACTACAGTAACCGTTTTGAGTAAATAATAAGCAGTTACGTTAACCGTCATGAAGATACAAATATGTCAGTCACGCGAGGGAGTATGCCAGGTTTCAAATGAATTAGCCTGTCACGTAACTAAGGGAAGACAATAGTTACGAACATTTAATTGAGCGAACACACAGACAGTGGGTTGTTGACGTCACAAATTACAGACATAGGTAACTCGAGTTGGATTAAAAATTCAGACTCAAAAGACCAGTTTTGTGGAAATCAATTTGTCAAGAAACCAACGTACGGTTAACATTTGTTTCTACGAGTAAATATTGAATTCAGTTTGACATGTCTAAGAAACGGTTACTTAGAGTGTTTGTTTTCTTCTGGGAATTTTCGTGAACAACATTTTGAATTACTCACATATATTGTTTAAAGTTTGAACTTATTATTTGAGAAGGTTATAAAAATAAGATATTAATCCAAGCCCACACTAATAGCAAATCAATTACAACTGTAACGGGCGTAGGAAGTAGATAATTAAAACTCACGCACGGCACTGTTGTTTTATTTAACAGTTAGCCTTTTTTTATCGGTCATTTGTAAAACCTACGCTCGTGTAATTCAGGTTAAACTGAGCTGGGTTTGCAGGTTGTTCGAAAGAGGTACCGAAAGGGCTAGAAGGAACATAGGTGGTTTATAGTCTATAGCAGTACACTCCCTACCGCTCTGCCCAGAGCTGGAGGAGTCATTTAATGGTTTCCCACCGTACAAAAAATTGAGATTTTACTCTGTTTTCCAAGTATCTGTTGGGATCAAGATCAACATCAGTACTTGTTAATTTAATGTTAATACGAAAATATCTCGCGACATGTGGGAATTAAAACAAAGATATCAAATAAAAGTTTAATCAGGGATACAGAATTGTGAGCAAAAAATAAACGCCGAAATCAGGAAAACCGATTTAAGGGACTTTTGTACCCACTGAAGCCGCAGAAGCAGACGAACTATTTTATTTTTATTATACTTACCACTTATTTGCCCAAAAGTTTAATCGATAAATGCCACCTAAACACTATTACTGGCTGAAAGCACAAGGGACGTGTGAAAATTATAAAGAAAAGTCCAAAACACAGTAACCGTTCATCGTACGCTAACACAAATACACACTTTGAAACTAAGTCAATTTCCACATACAAAATAAGTACACTTTGTTTCGAAGTAGTTTGTATAAAATTTTACGGGCAGCTGCATTCATGTAATGCACAAAAATGGTTATGCGGCGTCGGTGTTCAGCCGAATGCGGCGTTGCATAGATTATAAAGTGATTTTCCGAAGTGCACTCAGCGAAGCAGCGCGGGAGTTGAATTTGCACCATTATTAAGCAATAAACATCATAGTATGGTAGCACAAAAGCTTGTTGATCTATCGGCCGGTATGAATAATTAAACTACAAAGAGGAAAATGACACTGACATTTTGATTGTACTTTGCGAGAATCGACTTTAAATAGTTTGGTTTCCGAAAATGGAAAATTTCCTTAATTATTTGAAGCTTTTTGTTTAATGCGATTCGTGGTAATGTAGGTTTCAACACAAACGTTGTTCTATGTAATTCACGTTCGGTGTAAAGATAGATATATAATTTAAGTATAATAGCAGGTTGGTTCGCGCCAACGCTCGACGGTGTATGCCTAACGCGGGCCCGCCACTTATCAAGCGTTCTAGACCATTTATTACACACTTTTAGAATCTATTATTCAATGTGTGGGTTGTTCCGCGATAGTTTCCATCGAGTTTGAACCTAGTGATATTATAACAACATTGAGTTTATGGTGTTTGGTTTGTAGCACACGCAGCTGCACTTTTAACCACGAAGTTATCATCGATTTTTTATATGAATGAAAAGTGTATGTCAGCACATACACTTTTCATTCATAAAAAAATCTTTAAATATTAATATGCACTTTGCGTATATTAATTGTACGTAAATACGATTTGACAACCTAGTGTAAGCGTGGTTTTATAACGTTTTTTGGTTGATAAAGTTGGTTCATCAACTACTTCTTATTCCCATTATCGCCCAGACTATTTTACACACCATTTAACCAGAACCTCAAAAAGTAACTAATTCCGCAAAGTTTGCCACAAAATAAAAGAAAAAGGAGAAAAAATCCTAATCGAGTGGAATCGGAACCAAAACTTTTTAGATCAACACGAAACCCTTATGATAACTACAGGGATGTGTACAAAAGTTGTAAAGGTCCGTATGAAAACCTCCCCTAGTTTGTGTTCGCGGTAAAGTTTCGAGTAAACAGCACTGGAAACTTGGTCAACTTATTTTAGGACACAAGTTTTGCTAGTTCAGCATTTGTTGGGTTTCGAGGGAAAAATGTTACAAGGGATCTACGGATTTAAATGTTTACTATGCTGATATCACTCTAGGGTATCGGTTCTGTACGTAAATGTCGTCACACTAATATTGTAAAGACGAATGTTTGTGAGTTTGTATGTTTGCTACTTCTTCGCGCAAAAACTAATGAACGGATTTGGTCAAAATTTGGCACACAGATAGTTTATAACCTGGAATAACCCATAGGATAGTTTTAACCCCGATTTTATCTTCCCGTGGGTTAAATTTAGAGTTATAACGGGCGAAGTCGCTGGCAACTGTGTCGTCTATAAATGTAGGGTTCCTTAATTATTCAGGATGTTGTGAAATAGCATGATAAGAAACGTGAAACAAATGAAAAACCATTACTGAAAAAGAGGACTATGACGAAGGTGACTGCTGAGATGGTGAGCGATAGAGAAGTATGGAAGAATAAGTGATGATGATAATACTATTAAAGTAGAAAGGCAAATCACGTGGAAACTTTAAAATTCGAATTACCACGAATAAAAGACATCACAACGAAGCTAGAACTAAATACAACGATTACGTAGGTACCCATCGGACTGGAGTAGGTACTTGGATTCCAGTACCGTTATACTTTCAGATACATAAATCACAGGGGCAACTGGATACACAAAATGTTTGTCCGGGGTTGCGGAAATGGAATCTGTAACCCTTAGCACAAAATATGGTCAGTCTATTGCTATACCAGTTTGATCCGAAATTGCAGAGTGAAATAGGAAATATAAATACATTTTAGTTAAAACTCTAATACTCTACTCGGATATTTTTCACCTGAATAAAATTCAAAATTCTTTTATTTGATAATTACTAGAATTAAAAATTGTAGGTACATAACCACGGTTACATAACAAAGTGGTACAGGGAGAGAGAGTAAACAAGTAATTATAAAACCCAATAAATCTAACAACAATAACGGTGGAACGTTAAGAGCACAAAGAATGAGACACAAAGACAATTTAGCGCGCCCGTTGGCAACACCGGGGCTAAAAGAACAAGTGTGATCAGACTAAAAAATAAAAAATAGAAGCACGAGCGTTTGTTACCTGTTTCGTACAATTGTACGTACCTAATAGGAGATTTAAAACACATCGTATTCATCTCGTAAAAAATGCGATAAGCCCATCTTATTGATTGTATCCATTTAAAATGAAAACGTGAATCTGTTTTTTCGTCACAGCTACCAAATGAGGTAGAAAAATGAACCGTAATCACCATAAAGCTTCTTGTAACAAGTATTGGATAAAGATAAAATATTAAAAAACCATTTGGAAATTATTTTTGGTACACAAAATAAGAAGCTTTTGTAGATTTGTTTTAAGTACTGGAAAGCTAGAAGTTTATTGATGAAAATAAAACTATTAACTAGATACCAGTCATTGAGTAAAAATGGTTCCAGGACATGGTAATACAATAAATTGAGATTATTATTCATTTATCTCTGAACAGCTAAACTTTTAAACCTAAACCTTTTTCAAAGAAATTCTATTGAAACATAAAATAAACCAAATCCAAATGCACTAATCCCGCTCCCCATTTTCCACCACAGCCTTTAAGCCACAATATTGAAAAAAAAATCACAAATACCACTAGAAACAAACTACCGCGTCATTTGTTTCCAATACCCGTCCAATCCGCTACAGCTATTTGTAACAGAATAGATATAAATTGGTGGTTGCAGCAAATATGAATCGTTCGGTCGATTTCGTTCAAGTCGCATTCTCCCTATCAATCGCGTACATGTGATTTCACTCAATTTTTGAAACTGACGCGCCCTAAGAGGAGGGAAACATTACTCATAGTGCAGATAACGCGGGACTTTGCACTTTGTATTTATTTTATTTATTACTCTGTGAACGCATTGTGCTGTAGTGTTGTAGGTTTCAGTGGTTTTATGCTATAGATTAGCCTGAAGACTTTATTTTTAATCTATTATAAAAGATTGAGACTTTTCACTGCGAAAGCTTTTACACTATGTGTGACTGTGAAATCACAGTCTGCGAATAATTTAAATTAGCCTCATTCAAAATAATTCAACATTTTAAAGATTTTTCGTGAAAACATATTAGTTTTTTACGAAGAAAACCTTCAAATTCTACGAAAGCTCGAAACAGAAAAATGTTATCCAAACGAATAAATTTCAGTGAGCTCCTAACCAATCCGGCAGTTAATTAAATCAATTTCCAAAGGGAATTAATATCCAGTCATATTTAAATGCGCAACTATCTCTGTTTTGACAGTGCTCTGTACAAAAGAGTCCCGGGATCAACGCGGTCCCGTCATTCCGTGTCCCCTCCCTACGTAAGTATAGATGATATATTTTCAATTTTTGGCTTCCTATTAGTGCGAATTTTCGACTCTTGTGATTTATTTTTATTGCGGGACGTGAAACAGATAAATGTTCGGAAAGTGTTTTATTTTCAACGCAATTTAGGTGTTATATTTGTAGTTTTGTAAGTGTAATGTTCTAGCTTGGTTAACAATTTAATAGACTTTACATTATCTGGTTACTGACGTTAATAGAATTTAAACCAGTACCAAAAATTTAAATACCATTAGCAGACTCTCAATGTACCACAGTTAATATTATTAGAAAAGAGATTTGAATTTACAGTCTCTGCACGTAATAACAAAGCAGTTTAAAAATTGAATCTCCCTCAAACTGAATCTCATTATAATTCTATTTTCATATTTTTCCATGCAGCTATTAAACCGAAAACTCTACAGTGTCAGAACTGCCATAAAACGTGTGAAGGGTCAAAACGACCGCCAATACATCATAAAATTATATGAAAGTCAAGAACAGGGAAAGTGAGAGGTGAACAGGCCACACTGAAAATTTATTGCGGTCTGCTTTCGATACCTATTGTGAAAAGTTCGCTTTATGAGTTTTTAAAATAATTTTCATGAAAATAACTCCACTTATCGTCGCATCGCGGGGTCTCAAATAGCGTCCATTTGTTTGTTACTGCGGCGTTGGTCAGAATATAAGTGCCTAATAAATAATAAATCTAAAGTGGTGGCATAAACTCGTTGCGATTTTTATTTTGAATTTCTATCACGGAACGCTCTTTGAAGTTAAAACTCGTCATTGGGTGGGTTCTGAAGGCGTTCGGTTAGAAATTTGTCGACGTCGAGAAAATCTTCGTTCACGTTACGGCGTCATTTGGACTCGCTACCCGTGAAATTTGTCGCGGTTGCTGCTGGCAAGGAAGTGCGTTATGCTCTGGATGCATCCAGCTGCATGTAGAATGGACGCTTAATACCGTCTCGTTGAGTTTGTCGTCGGTATAAACCGGCGAAATAGAAATTTAAAGAGCATCAGTGTACAATGTTAGGAAAATTGCGAGTCTTGTAGAATGTAAAGGAGTTAGTTTGTGCTTCAGGCGAAGTAGATTACTCCGAAATAGTTTTTCTTAATTTGAAACTATTTCGGTCCGAAACATAATTTTGAGGTATAAGAACTTCCAAGATAGAATTCTGTCACGACCAAGGAGATTTAGGTCACTATGGAGTGGGCACTAGAAAAATGTCATAGAAAAACTGTATCACATAGGTGACTCTGTGATCACATGAAAGCAAGTTAACGCGACTGGCAAGTTTGACACGTTACAAATGTTTCGACACTACAACCAGTCGGAAATTGCAAGGAGATAACGTTGCCGTTTATATCCTATCTTACCTAAGTTCACGCATTTAGAACTCTTTGTTCACAACGAAAACAAAGCTATACTGAAAACTGGTCCTTTTGCACCAGCCTAATTTATCACAGTAAACATTCAATTCTGTCGCATTTATCTGTAACACAAATATGTTAGGGACCTGTTGGAGATCTGTTGCGTCGCTGGCTGGTGTCCAAGGCTCATGTTGGGATCAGTTCGAGTGGGGTGGGTCTTTAGTTCGTTGCATGTGCTCGGGTCTGTTCACTGAGATACCCATGTTGGCTATGTAATGGAAATCGCCGCATAAAATAGTCTCGTCTCGTTGTTTATTTTACACTTGTCTGCGTTGGAATAGAGATTTTGCTCTCGAGATGTTTGCTGATAAGTGTCGGGGATAGTACTGGCAGCGACATTAAAACCGTATCTTTAATTAAAGTAAATATACTTTGAAACTGTGCTTTTTAGTAGATTTTAGAAGCAAATAAGAGTTGTTGTGACTTGTATGTGTTCCCGTAAATATCAGGCAGAGGTACTTATTTATACTTCTACGTTGAGCTTATTTTATCCTGCCCCTTTATACCCCAGAATAATGAGGAAGAAGTATACGTTTAGCCATTTTTGCTAGTTCTAGGAGGGATCAGCAAAACGTGTAACTATACACACCCACATTTGTTCCGAGTAGGATTAAGTATAAGTGTATTTTTGCATCTACTATGTCACATAAGAATGGTATCATATTCCCCACCCACGAATTCCCATTAGCCATCACAATATGTGGGATGTTGAATATCAGGAATTCATGACGTAGCCGCATGTTAGACAGCCATCAATATTAGCTGGTTTTCGCGTAAGACGTGAGGTAGAGTTAGAATACAAATTCCCAGAAAAAGGTATTAAAGACAAATTGAAACAAGAATATGATCTATTTTTAACAAACTAGGTTAAACTCAAAACTGAGGTCGTAATTTGTCTAAAGGATCTTATTATGTGATTAAAGAGTCCAACATTTCAAATGCGTTATTGTCATTATGAAATATGAGATATTCCTCGAAAGGCACAAATTTTAAAGAGAGAAATACTTTTAGCGTGCTGCATTTATACAATGGAGCACGCTAAAAGTATGTCTCGAAATGAATAGTTTCATCGAAATCAAATTATTTTATTTTAGTTTAATGTTGATAGCTTACCAAAGTGGAGCGTTTTACAAATTAAAAAGAAAAATCATCAGCATAACATTTTGAAAAGTACCTAGTACCATAACATTTTGGTAAGAAAACACTATTTATGATAATAATGCATTAATACTTACATATAAGACCCAATCCTTTGGGCTATGAGCGTTGGTCCCGCAGACATAAAGGCGAGAGCCATCACCCATTGGCTGGATTACACGGACGTGGTTCCGACAGTCAAAATGCTGAAAGAAAATATTCAATTTAGTACAATGAAGGGTCCTCTACGTGACTATAAAACAGAGAAAAATATTTAGAAACTACTTTACAAAATAAATTAGAATTGTCATAAGACGTTTTCTGTTTCGCAGATGATTTAGGCTGGTTTATTTAAATTTGTAGACGATTATGTCTACTTGGGACAAACAGTCAAGTTAGGTACGTCCAACTTTGAGACAGAGGTCAATCGTCGAATCCGACTCGTCTGGGCAGCGTTTGGGAAGCTGAGTAGTATCTAATCAAATCAAATCAAATCACTTTTATTTGTCACATTAATCTACTAGTCCAACATACAGCAGTCTCAAGACGAAAGTCTATGACCAGTGTGTGTTGCCAGAGACCGGAACGTGGAAGCTCCAGTCAGAAGGCTTAAAGTCACCCAAAGGGCAATAGAGAAATGCTAGAATGAATGGATGGCTATGCTAGAAGATGCAAGCATGAGAACCAAGATTACCGACGTAGCCCGAATAATTGCCAGACTTAAGTGGCAATGGGCAGGCCACATTGCTCGAAGAACGGATGGCCGATGGGGCCGAAAAGTTCTGGAGTGGCGACCGCGAACCGGAAGACGTTGCGTTAGAAGGATTCCTACTAGACGGACCAATGCACTGGTGAAGGTTGCGGGGATCCCCTGGATGCAAAACGTACGAGACCGGTCAATGTGGCGACACTTAAGGGAGCCCTATGTCCAGCAGTGGACGTCATTCGGCTAAAATGATGATGAAGATGATAATTTAAAGCTTGATAACTTTTACACGTAGAGAAAAAATTCATGTCTGACGGTTATTAAATTCTTATATAAAAGTATCACTGTATTGAATAAAGACGCTAGGAAAATCACCCCATAGTTGCCTTAGGTTCTTAATTTTCGATTTTATATTATTATTTAAACTCTAACTTCTACAAAAGTACAGTAAGATGGTTGTTTTATTTTGCTTTTCGTTAAACGTTTCTCTCCGAACACAAGGAATGTCTCCTGTATCGTAAGAGCGTTTACAGACATTTAACCACATATAGACAAACAGCCAGACCGGGAACAAGTAACTGGAGCACATTTTTGTTTCGTGTGGGAATCGAACCCGCGACACGCAGCGCAGCAGCCCCTCGCTCAGCCACTACGCCAACCGTACTTTTAAAACTACGGTTGGCTGAGTAAATAAGGTTTGATTAACAATTTCCCAACCAATTTAGTTAGCAACTTAAATGAAGCGGTTTAACGAGACGTCAACGAAATATGAAACCCCTTTCATTGTCAGCACGTAACAAAAATAAACTGTAACGCAAACAATCGAAACACATCAATGGGCAAGCGAAGCGCATACCTACCTCGGGCAAAATTCATTGGAATAATAGTAATTCGAAAGTACGTGGGTGTGTATGAGTATTCACAGCCTGTGATTATGCAAATTTGCCTTCGACATAAATATTAAACGGAGCATTAATATTCCGGACGACACAAATGCATTGCTCGCTTTACCGGTTAAAACACTGCTATATTGGTCCATTTCAGTTCATTACGGTTCATTAAAGTTCCATTTTTTTCAGTGTTTTTTTTTGTGCCGTTAATGGGTTCGGATTTAGTATTATATGGATTTCTGTTTTAGTATTCAAATTAATAGACTAATGATTAAAATATTTTAAAATTAGTGTATATTATTCCTTTTTTCTTTTTTGATCATAGAATGATGACTCCTCTCGCTCTGGGCAGAGTGGTAGCGGCATGTCAAGCCAAGTTAGTGGCCCATTGGCGGTATAAAAACTCAGGCCCAAGGTTAAGCACCAATCACATAAAAAAATGGCTGAAATGTACAAATCATTTTAATACATCAGACTTGTCAAACTGACATAAAATAGGGGATCGGACAAAAAAAAACGAATTAGTCCGTCAGATAGATTTTCAAAAAAAAAAATTATTTTTTCACATAAACAAAAAATGAAGAAAATACAGTGCTTCGAAAACTCGTGAACTCCTCAAAAACGTCACATGTTAGTACATTTTTACCTACAAATGACGTCACAACCCCATACTCATGATCTTTGACGCGTCGGACGGACTAATTAGAATCATATTTTTTGACCCTGTCCGATCCCCTATAGAATACATTCACCGTCTAAGTATTTCCTAAAAACAATGAAAATGATTGGCTGTTTATTCAAGCTTGCATATTTTTTTAAAGAATAAATACAATGAAAAATGTACAAAATAACAAGCCAAACTTTCATAGACTGAACGTGAATCAAACTGTTTATTTTACAGTAGATTGGTATGTGGTCTTCGCGGTCACTCGTCAAGCTCAAAACTAATTTTCTCTATGTCAGAATGAAAACTCCACACGGGCGCGCCGATACAGGAATAAATCCGAAAACACAGTCGGTTACAAACTTTTAAAACCATGAATGGCGTCCCCTTTATTCTATTTTTATGAAAGAATATCGTATGAAATTTTGTCAAAGCATAAACTTCTTAAGTGAAAGAAAATTTAAAAGTTTGGAAACATCTTTCGTGTTGTTATAATCATTAGGGGCGAGATAGTTTTAATTAATTTGACATTATGGACTAAGAAAAGAGAACTTTTAGACGACCACAAAATGTAAATTGGGACAAGGCCAGATTTTTTTGATGTTACGGTAGAAAAGTTTTAAAGTTTCTTTAGTGTTCATTTTAGCTCACCAAAAACAATATTTCGAAAATTGTTTTTATTATATTATTATTTCGTTAAATGGAAAATAAAAAAGTATTAATAACTGCGGTGTACGTACAGGTACGATATTAACTAAATTATTGTTGTGTGACGAGTGTTCTAATAGGTGAATTTAACTGTTTATATAAAGATTTAGGGACATTAAAATTTAGGGCTGTCTTTTTTGTCACCACTAGGTAAGTAAAACCGTACCAAATAGTGAAAAAAGTGGAACAAAAAACACGGTGTTTTTTTGGAAAAAGTGTATAAGTAAACACAGACCCACATAACACAATAAATCCTAGCTCTTTGTTTGATTGAGTAGACTTGATAACGAACCATAATTATATTACTTTCTACACACACAAAATCAGTAAAACTCGATTTGGAATAGGCACGTGTACGTAAGCAATTAAGCGAACGCTTTGTTTGTTAATAAAAAGTTTCGCCCGGTTTCTTTGGTTCGGCCCGGTAACTTTCCAAGAGATTGTTCTAAAGTAATTATCGGATTAATATACTGTGAGCGCTCAGCCGTCGTACTGACGTGAACACAGAACTGTTTTGCACTCAGAAACAATCAGAATTAAGCAAGAGAACAATCAAGCTCGCGTCTAAGTTTCTTTTAGTCGGCAGCGCTCGCATAACTCCTCTCGCCTTCGATTGGACCATTTCGTTAATTATTCGCCACTTTGTACGTAAGTAGATTTACGGCAGGCTTTCCGCGCGTTTTTCTACCCAAAAGGTTTTTTTCTTGTTTCTCTATAATGGTTTTTATTAGGAATTTAAGAGCACTGATTTGCATTACCGATGCGGAACATTTTATTGCTTTTGCCACGATACTCGTACACAAAGGTCGTAATAATAAGTACTGGGAAATTAAAAGAAAATGTATTGTAAGTGGGTCTTGTGGACGTACGTCTGAAAGGCGGTTTGGTGTTTTTTATGTCGTTTTTCTTTTTAGGCTTTTCGTTCTTGGTCAAAATGTTTTAATACATACTAATTTATCAAGCCATGGTATGAAATACGGCCTTTCTGTCTGGGTTGTGTTTTAAGTGAATGAATAAAACAAGATGTTAAAGTGAGTTTGCCAAAGGAAAGGACAAAGCAGTTTGAATTTCTTATTTACCTACTACTATAAATATTATATATCTCGTTTTCTAAAACCTCGAGTCTCTGATTTACCTAAGCCAGTGAATTTTCCTTAATAGCGTCACAAAGAGCGGTGAAGTTAAAACAACAAGGAGAGCGTCGGCCCGGTGGCCGCCTCAAGGAATTCGCCGACGGCATTTTTCCAGCCTTTTTCGTGTTACGACATCGTGTTTAGAGAAAAGAAAACTCGCCGACAGCGAGAAACTTTGATTATAGCCTTCACGAGTGGCCGTTCCATTCGCGATCGAGGTGATAGACTCGGGGATATTTCTTTTTTATAGCCCTCTTTGATACTAATAAAACAAATTTACTTTTTTCTCCATCGGAAGAGTTGGAGTGGGTAGCATGTGGTCTATTGCTTTTCTTCTCACGCTTTTGCGGAAGTTTGACCTTTTATTTGTGTGGTTTATGTTACCGCGATATTTTGTTGTAGTAAACTTGTGAATTTGCTTTCGGCAGTTTTTGCGTCTCTCGCCGCTTCGGTACACCTTTTAGAGGCACAAAGAGGGTTTACTGTTCACGGTAAGACTTTATACATTTCGCATGAGACAGCCCATTTCTGGTTGCGGGTTTTATGACTTTCTTATTAGATATAAACGTGTCTGAGTGAGCCAACAAAGAGTTATAAATATATACGACACCATACGCTGAGACACTGCTACTTTTATAGCAAGGACACATAAAATAAAACTGTGGTTGTAGCGAAATCCGAAGAATTGCAATAATAGAGGGCAAAAATATAGGAAACCACTCAAGTATAACGGTTTGTGTAGAGTGGGTATTATCGAATTAGTGGATGACGCACCGAGGCAAGTCGCAATAATCGCCGAGCCCCGATCTTCGAGACAGCCTCCGACCGCCGAGAAATAAAACAAATATTGCTTTTACGTTGGGATTGTAAATCAAAATTAACGGCCTTAATATAGCGAAGCAGAACATGGCTGTAAGCCCCCCGCTATGAAATATGCTCGCCGCCCGCCGCTCACAGTTAAAAATGGGATTAACCCTTAATGGAAATAGTGCTAGTTGTAAGTAATTTTGCAAGAAATGTAAAAGTTTTAATCTCATTTGTGTCGCATACTTAGCATAATTATAATTAACTTACCTCTGATTTTCCTTTAGATACGCATTGTGCCACGTTACTGGGTTCCAAATTTATAGAATCTCTCTGCAAACAAAAATATACAGTTAAATGCAAAATCACAAAAATGCAGATATATTTTATGCTTTTATGACGCAAACAATTTGCAAATATTATGTTTTTTGAATTGCACTCTAAAAGCGTAATACTAATACTCTTTGCACTTAAATATTTTATTTTATAACTTACTTCGCAGTGTGACGCGCTGATGTTATTCATATTCAGCCGATATAGCCGATCCCTGAAAAAAAAGGACCATAAGAAAATCATAAAAGGAATGTTGTAAAACTCTTTTAACTTTGGCTATTTGAATGAAAAAGTTGAGTCAATTTACTGCGGACTAGAGGGGATACGTTACAAAGTTGCGTAAAAGTTACCATAACGTTTATAGGAGAATCGTTTTATAGCTCAAAATGTGGCTGTATTATTCCCCGAATGAAATTAGTTGCCTTCGTGACACACACGATTGACCTATATCACCTCTTTTTATTGAATCACCGTTATAGGTTGACCCTCCTGACTCCTCAGAAACTTTGTGTAATGGGCGTTGGTTGGGTAAAACTATGAGTTTCCAGGGGTCAAGTGGGAATGGTTGATGGTTAACCGTAGTCAACCGAAGGTAAAGCTGATACGGTGGCACACTCGTAAAAATAGCTATTTGATTGTATTGGACCGATTGGTTTTTGTTTTGTGCCGAGAAAATGATGGAAACGCGTGGATTTGAATTGAAGATCGGAATCGTATTTGATTTTGTTGTGTTACAACGAATGTATGTCGGTTTTCTTGATTGAAGGAGGCCGAATGGTATGTATGTTAAGTCAATCGTCTCGCTTAGATAAGGTGCGTTCGATAAGTATTATTTTAATATGCGTAACTATTATGGCGCAAATATGCAACTAAGTCTAGCTTTCATGAGGTCTGGTAAATAACTGATTGAAGTAACTATCTTGTTCGGTTCAAGATTTGGACCGAACAAGATAGTTGGTCAAAATTTTAAAATAATAATGTTAAAGATACGTACATCGCGCCCACGTAAAGGGCGTCCCTTTTGGAGTCCACAAAGAAGGTTCGGTAGTAAAGCGTGCCACAGGAGAATTCGCGAACATGATCTGAAAAGATGGAAATACAAGATGAGTACATGTACTTATGAAAAACAAAAACTTATAATCTCTACCATATTATCATGGATAAGACAGACATCCATTAACCTGTGACAACACAATACGGTTCACGCACTTTTTTTTTAGTTTAAGTAATGTTTTTAAACACAAAAAAGATAAAAGAGCTATTGGAAAGAGGTCGCAAGTTCACAGATACGTCTCAAGTATTTGAGATACTAACATCAAAGGTAGATTGTTAACAGGACTCTCAACTGGTTTCAGTTTAAAATTTATAGATTATTTTATGTTATTTTATTTGATGACATTTAATGTGTCAAGTATAATTTTTGATTATTAAGCTGTGGTTTGTGGTTGTTTTTTTTTGTTTTTAATAGACTAGTAAGGCATATAGGTTCGTCTTTGCATTTAAGATACCTATTGTAAATTACTTAAATCAGTTAGGTATAGTTGATAACAAATCACACCTCGCATAATGTTTTGAGACTATAAATAACATATTTCAATAAATTATCTTTATCTACATCAACTTCCAAGGCTTTTTTGAGTAAAGCAAAACAAATAAACCAGTCTGTAAAAGAGAAAAAGGACCTAAACCTTCCCAATACACAACACAAAATCCATCTAACTAATATTCAGCTGCTTTCTAAAAACCTGAATAAGAGCAAAATTCGTTTGGCGCAAAACTTGGGAATGTTAAAGTATTTTCGCCGGGAGCTGTTTCTGCGTCTATCACTCCATGGAATATATTTTTCACAAAGCCAGCCGTCATGTCTGCCTGCCTTGGCGGGTTTTGATCCTTCAACCGAACGTTGTCGATCGAACTTGTTTTGCATTTATTAAAAAAAAAACAGAATTACTCCAAGTTTTCCTCTACAAGTGTTAACATACATTAATGTCATTTGAATGACACATGAAACATAAGGAGAAAGATAGATGTTTCGGTAAAATTCCATCCAGATTAGAAGAATATTTTTGTCAAAGCAAAAAATACAATGATCGACATATTATATTCTAGATAACATTCCTTTTAACGAAACCTAATACGAAGCATTTTAGTATTACAGAGAGACACACTGGTGTCTACTGTATAATGTAAGTGGAGCCATAAAGACTTGACATTACGCAGATCCGTCGAAATGTAGTTTGAATTGGAAAGGCGACATCGTAGGGAATCGGCAGGTGCTACAGAATTCAGGAATCAGTATTGCTTGCAGACGAGACGCCGCTGGGACACCATTTGGAGCCTGTTGTAGCAGCAATTTGCATATGCTCCGAGATGTAAGTTGGCCGTCTGACATTTATTGTTATTTAGGAGACTGTAGACACTGGATACAGATGGAGGTTTGATTATCTGTTCAGCAGTCTGTGTCAAGTTAGATTTTAATTAATTTTCATTAACTTCAGGACTTTGTTCAGATACTGTTGAGATAAACCTTTTAAAGGCCCATACTGAATAAGTGTCGAGGGTAGAGCAGCCTAAATCATTCAGGATCACTTTTATTTCTTTAAAATTTTAAGCATCATAACAAAATAATGTAAGATACATACTAAAAATAAGCAATGTACCAAAACTGAAACACGTACTACAATAACACAATAATGCACAAAGAACTCTTACAAGACAAAAAACACGAACAATAAAGACGATTTTAGAGACGATGAACAAAATGCACGTAGAGAAATTATTATGATGGCAGACTGAACATCGTACAAATGTATTCGTTTTTATAGCCACGTAATACCTGACGTTTCATGAATGTCATCGCCCATTAACTGTAGTTAAAGTTGCTGTTGGTATGAACTTTATGCCGTTATACATATTTCTTATGAGCGTGTCAGTACTTCAGCTAGAATTTTCAATGTATGGATTGATGCAGCTGTTGAATTGTTTTTCAATTTACCTGTTATTTTCATTTTCAGGACATAATTTGTGTAATTAACTTGTTGCTTTTGTATTTCTTTTAGGGTTTCGTAGCCGAATGGCGAAAAACGGATCCCTTATAGATTCGTCATGTCTGTCTGTGTGTCTGTCCATCCGTATGTTCGTGTATGTTTATTCAGAAACTATTAAGACTACACAGTTGAAACTTCGGAAAGCGGTTTACAAAATACATCCAACTATAGATGTATTTTGTAAACCGCTTTCCGAATTTTATTAAAAAATATAAACAAATAAAAGACTAAGAGGTCTCCCCATACATGGAACTGAAACTAAACAACTTTTTTTAGGTCTTTAAAAATGACATTGAGGTTTCTAAAACCATTTTGCCTCAAAGGCAATCTTTTGGAATATAAACACTTCCAAAGTGGTAAAATGAGTGTATTTAACTTTGTCATGCGTACAAACACTATGAAAAACAAACTTATCACAAAATATGCGTACTGTTGCCGCTTTAACAAGAAATAAAACAAATTAAAGGGGGCTTCCCTACTACGATGGTACGGAACCCTTCATGTGCAAGTCGGACTTGCACTTGGCCAGTTTATACATTATAAGCTCGATTCATAAGCTATGTAGGGAGTAAGTACACAAAATACATCACATCAGTGTTTTCTGCGATAAATTTGGTTTACCGTGTCTTGCTCCTTTGAACCTAAAACGTTACCCTGAGGAACACCCACTAAAAGTTTATTGTGATCCTACATAGGATTGACTGATGAAAAATGCACTGGCTTTGAATATGTGATTCTTACAGGAGACGCAATGAAAGATAGGACGACAACCGCCGCGTTCGCGATGAAATATGTAGACTTTAGTGTCGAATCTTCGGCGACGAGAATATTCACGTTGATCCCGACTTTCAGCGCATAGATGATCTACACACTAGAGTTACAAAGTCTCTGCTAGTTTGTACAATGTATTATGTTTGCTGAAGATTTTACGTTCTGATTTTAGTTCGTCGTACGGAGTACGGGATATAATTATGACATTTGCAATAAGTGTAGACAGTTTATGACAAAAGCACAGGCAGGGTTAAAATTGTTGGCCGCGGGTAGTCCACCGGTTATCGCGGCCTCGACATAGAGGGCGAAGAAGGAACATGGGTGGTTTTTAGTCAGTAGAAGTCTCACACTCCCTTTCGCTCTGCCCAAGAGCGGGAGGGGTTATTCGATGATTTAACACCCACCAAAAAAAAAAAAGGGTTAAAATTGTTTTAGTTATTCATGCAAATTGTTTGTATTATTTTGGTGTTTTGACTATCAAAAACATGATTAATTGATTTTTCTCAACCTTTTTAACAGCAATATCAATATTTAGGTCAGTACTGGATCTACAAATTATTAGCGTAACTACAACAACTAGTCGAGGTCGCGAGTAATAAGCAAAACTATAATTAGTGCGGGCCTTACCCTATCAAGATCTTTGTAGGCTCAAACCGGCACGCGAGTTGTTTAAACGGTAACACGACAACGAACCCAGATCTGATAATAAGAACCTGCCTTTTGTTGCTACTAGATTATTATTTTTTCTTTAATTAGGGTTTTATTTAATAATACGATATGGTAAATAGTTACTACATTCCTTAATCTCTGGTTATGGGCTTATCGAAGTGGAAGTTAAATAAGCAGGTTGTTTATTTTCTTGGTCGTTTTTCTCTTGAAGTGTGTTATTTAGTTTTTCGTTCTTTCTGTTACAATAGGGGTGAAACCCAGCCGATTTTACGGCCGTCCAATCACCTCGTTAGCTGTACTTACTTAGTAAATAAATGAAAATGAAATCAGCCGTGTAAGGGTTACCTTTAATTACCCTCTAAACTTTAAAAATTAAAGTTACGTTCTCATTAAAAAGTTATTTTATTAGCTTTTCATCATCATAATAAATACGACTTTTAATACTTATTTTTCGTAGATTAAACAAACATCATAAACCTGACTTTGTACTTAAGCCATTTTCTAGAATTAATGAATGTTGCACGATTCGGGGTTTTCTGAAGTTTCGTAGTCCGAACGCGACTTCATTGTGGTAATTGTTTTATCGCATGAGCACCGTTTCATTGGTCAGGTAAGGGGTGGGGGGTGAGCAGGGCGGGGTTCGACATGGTCCCTCACAGCTGGAACTCTCTGAAGAAAGTTATAATAAACCTGCGCACGTTTCAGAGATCCTATCACACGACATTATTTTGGTCAAGGGTAGTTTGAGCAAACAACCTGCTTTGTATTTTATGGATACTGTAATTTGTAAGGGAAAACACCCTCGTTTTCATTGTATTCAGGTTACTGATACAGTTTAATGTCTACCATAGAAACCGATTTTGAACAATAGACTTGAAGATAACCGTCCCACAATAGAAGCTGAATTCAATTCAATATTTCCTTTGTAAATTGGCTGTTTTCTACAAAAATATTCCAGTTCCATTCACAATCAATCAAAACAAAGACTTTGTAAATAACTCATACATCAGTCGTATTAAATCGTGACAATACGTAATAGGGCAGACTTTCGTACGGTAAGCAAAGCGTTCGCCATCGTTTCATTTGATGGATTACAAGGCGATTACGGTCGACAGGAAATCCGCGTATTTTTCATTTGGCAATTGTACGGTCTGATATCAAAATATCGTTATACACAGCACCGATTAGATTAACGGCACACAATTGGCTTACATGGAAACTTTGGCCCATTAGCTTTCAGTTATAAGGTAGGTACCTGTATCGTGGATTGGATAAATTCAGAACGCGCCCCGCGGGTGCTTGTTTCGTATCGTTATTGGTTATGTTAAAGACGAAATTTAATATTTGATTTGTTTAATTAAACGGTTATTTTGATGAGTTATTAAATTTTTGTAGACATTTTGTATTGAAGATTTACAGACTACAAAACTACGCTACTAAACTACTTCTACAATGTTGGTCCAAAGGAAATACCTGTTTGTTTAGTTTGATAAAATTGATAGAAAGTTATTTATAAAAGTAAAATGTAATTCCGTTTTCTTTAACAGTGAAGCGATGTGATTTTGAAATTGAAAATATTGACTCAATAGTCAGCATTGGTGCCATTATTACTAAGTATTTAGTAATAGGTAATGCTTGACGGGTATTGTGTAAGTACCTTGTTCAAGATGAAAATGGGCCGGTAGGTAGCAACATCATCATCTTAAAACATAAATATAAAATTACTGTGGTAGCTACATCTGCTAACAATTTGCTTTACACTTTGCCAGAAGTAACATGTTTTGTAAAATGATATCACCATTAATAAACGATTTTTGTTTTTTATATAAAACATGCCATTAATTAATTGTTTGCTTCTAAAAACTGCATGTAACACTAAAACTAAAATAACAAAAATCACACAATTCTTTCCACATGTGCACGACAAACCACCTCCACCATTCATACAAGTTTTACGTAGCTTCTTCACAGCAACTCCTACAAATGCCACTAAGCCCAATCTACAGGGGGAGAACTAAATTAACTCGCTTATGATATGATATTTCAGTCACGATCTTAGTGAATACTCAGTTACTGGCGTCGAAGAGTTAACAGAGTTAATCGCGACACGTGTTTAGATAATGTACCGAATGAATTTTGGATACACGATGTATATGAAGGTGGGAAAGAGAAAGATGTATGTATACGTATAGCTAAAACATAAATGCTGTAGTTATGAGGAACCCTTTTAGCACGTGTAGTTGTAGGAAGGTCAAGGTCAGAATAAATAATAATATTTTGTAATAGGAATTCTAAAGCCACAAGCTTTACTTTCACAAAGAGGTTTCACTTTATATCATTTGAGAAGGGTTTTTCAGTAACGAAAAGACCCAAATAACAAAAATAACGAATGAAAGTTAACAAACCTTTTAGTTTGTGTTAGATTAAGTTAATTGCTGGGGTGTAATTTGAAACAATGTTCAATTAAGTCTGTAATCGTTATTAGTTTGATACAAGTTATGAAAGTAACTTTGGAAATTCAAATAGGCTATTAAGATTACATGTACTTGTTTGAAAAAATAATAATATAAAAAAAAAACAAAAAAGGTAATATCTTCTATCATTATTTAAGTACTTAATTTGTGGTTATCTTGTAGCTTGGAGAAACAAATGTCCACCAGGAGACACAAGCTGGGTCGACTGATTGACTGAATTGACCAAATTCTGCAGCACAGTAGTAAAGATCCATAATAAGCCAATGTTGTATTGTGACTCTCTAACGATGCCTTTGTGGTAACAATAGAGCAATGTCCAAGATACAACATAAACCATTTTTAGGGTTCCGTAGTCAATATGGAACCATTATAGTTTCGCCATGACCGTCTGTCTGTCTGTCCATCCGCACTATATCTCAAAAACTCTTAGAGTACTAGAAAGCTTTAATTTGGCATGAATATACAAAAGAATTACGCTGATAAAGTGCTAAAGTAAAATATAGTTTTTTATGGTATCTCCAGCACACTTAAAGTGGGAATGTTTTTTTTTCTTGCAAATCCCATATCGTGGGAGTCGTTGGATAGGTCTTCAAAAAATATTGTGACTTTTCTCATACACTTTTTCGATTAAGGGATTCATTTGTCAAATATTAAGCTTTAAAGTAATTTTTTTTGTTAGACACAAGTGTGCCAACCTAAACCACCTATACAGGTTGTGTTAGGGCGTGTGAAAAAATCATGGTAGTAGCAAAAACGAAAATAAAAGAAAAACTACGTTCACAGCTAAGTAGGCTTTACAAGTTTACGATTAATCAACCAACTTATAAATGTATAAAATATTTTCCAATACTTAATGTATGGGAGCGCGGGTCTCAAAACTTTTACAATAATAATCATCGTTCGGAAGCAGGTAGTTAGGGTGGTTAATCAGTTTAGTAAGTTTACATATTTTGACGGGCAACTACGGAACCCTAGATTGTGCGTGGTCCGACATGCACTTGGCCGGTTTTTAATCCAGCAATAACTAACTTTGAATACCAAAAACATAAACCAGACAATCTTAATGCCCACTAGTCTATCCCTTTACATTTTTAATGTGTTATTAAAGTTCAAAATGTATTTAAAATATTAATAACAGTACATAAAACCAACGGTAGAGGTCGCCAGGGCCGGACTCAGTGGCCATTAAAAGAGTGCCATAAACTCGTCCAGTTATCTAGCAAGAGTCGTAATAAAGTATTAACGGAACTTCATCTCGTCTCATCCCTCGTTACAAACTTATTTTTGTGGAATGAAGTCTTTTAATTATTTTGTGTTGGTACCTTTTATGTTGGCAGCCGGTTCTGATATAATGGTGCTTAGACGTTTTATGTTCAAACGTGGCGATGGTTCCCGATTTAATCTATGATTACAAAGTAATGAGTTTAATTAACAGGGTTTTATTTTATGACGGTTTTTTGCTGTGGATTCCTTGTCAGGTTGACATGGTGAGAAGTATGAAAAAAGGATGAGAGATATTAAAACGAGCGTAATCTGTTTCATAGTAATCCCATTATCTCACTATCACTATCAGATAGAAAACAAATAAAGTTACGTAGTTCGTTGGTGTAGTTAAAAAATTAAACTAAATAGGTCCAATCTCAAAGTAAATAAACAGACACAGTTTTATAAAGCCAGATCCACTGTCCGATTACCTCCTCCAGTACTTTTCTGCTTCATAACTCCACTCACTTGATTAAGAGTAAACACGTAGCATGCGAGATGCCATCTACAAAATCCTTTACTACAAAAATCTTTTTGTTGAAAAAGGTTCGGAACTTTCAAACCAGGAAAACGACGCAAAATTGTTTTCTGAAAAAGCTAACAATATCGTAAACATTCACCGGCTATGTTAGGGAAAACTTTAGTAGTTTAAAAGCGAGCATTACACGCTTTTCGCTTCAAGTATCAAAGTTGTGTGCTGTCGTCACATCGATTTTATATCAAAAGATGTAGGAAATCGCGAAAAAATACCAGTTCACATTGTTCAATAAAATAAAGGCTTTAAAATTTTTAGAGGGAAGAAAAATTCTGTCATTGTAATCCTTTTACCTTTCGTCGTAGACACGAAAAGGCTCTCCCGTTGGTGCGGACTAATTCCGAATGCACCTCCAATCGTAAAAGAAGTCGTAAAGAAGCGAGTCTCCCCTCGAACCGATGCACGGGAATCAGGGAAAAATAGTTGATTTCTTATTGGCTTCCACCCAGACTCAGATTGAAAATTCGCCATAAAGACATTGGGACACGCCTGGCCGGATTAAAGGGGGAAACTAATAAAGAAAACTTTTGCGACACCGTATTTTTACCAAACACGCAGCACCTAAAACTTCTTAGCCTTTATTAGCTTCGCGTTGGTAATTTAGAAAACGCTCTGCGGTGTTACTGGCGCTTTTTCCTAAAACTGCTACAAAACGGATATCTAGTTTCTGTTATAGCTTTGTGGAATTACAACGAATTCAATATAAGCTTTAGTTTCAAAAGAAAACGTAGTTTTTCGTAGTAACGGTTATTTAAAATTGCATTTTATCGTAAGTTGGCTGTTAGCGTGTAACACAAATAATAATTAAATAATTTTAACATACATATATCAGATAGTTTTTAGAGTGTGATAAAATGAATTCGCAGTCGAGAGCGGGAAAAATTATGAAATACGGCGCCGGGACGACACATAGGATGGAACTAGTGGCATGAGAGACGAGATAATAAAGACAAAACACGGCAATAAACATGTGCTGAAAACATGTCAGCGCTTCGAATAGGAAACAGGGTAATGTGTTTTTCATTTACATAAATTATCACACGGCAAAACGGCGTCTATTCCAAGCGGGAGACGCAAACCACCTTCTAGGAATGCTTATTTACGCAACACGTCGTGATCGCCTATAGGGATTAATTTACTTGACTTTAAAGATTCAATGAGAGCAGCTTCAGTTTAACTGAATTTAATTGACGCTAATAAAAAACGGGAAGCACCATCCCATAATAAAAACACAGGAAATATTTAGCACATTGTGCAATGAAAAAAATACGTCTGCAGCTTTGCGAGGAGAGTAGTAAATTCTGCCACTACGCTGTAGGTACATAATTTCACACACGCCTCGACTCATCGTTTGGCGAAATATTAAGGTGTATAAAATTTTATTACTAACATTACCCCCTTACCCTGTTTCTCTATAAACATTTTGTGTCGCGTCTCCCCTCGCGAGAGCGCGGCGCAACATTCGCCTTTGCCTTACTTCCCTCTAATGCCACATTTGTGTCTTAATAACGAATGGTATTATGTTACGAACGTTCGTATTGTTTGATTTTCAATCTCCTGAGATTGCAGATTTCCTTTACTCCGCTAATGGCCCGTGTTGGAGAAACGGAACATCTGAAACACTATATTATCCAAAGCTTGAGTTTTATTGCGTATTATTTAAACTGCTTATTGATTATTGAGCTCGCGAAACGCGGATTCGATTCTTTTTAATATCGCTCTGCTTTGTACGCTGAACTGAAAAAAAGTTATTGCATTATGAAGTCAAATGAGATGTTTATTTTCATTGAACTCGATGAAAGCGGCAGTTTAAACAAATTGGCACGAAAGTATTTGCATTTCCGCGAGCTATTTTGATATTGTCTACAATCTGAGTTCAATTGCAGATTGCGCGTATCGTTTATGCAGAATTTAATTTGGGAAGATTAATGATGCAGTGAGTGAGTTCATAATGTCGTAACGCGAATGCGGAGACCGTACAGCGGGCCGACTTGATAGAATCGCGTCGGTAATCGTCGCCAATCTCGGTGAAGCACGCGCACCGCCCCTACTTTATCTCAGCAGTTTGTAGCGGCATCACACCGCTTATTGATATCACCGGTGTACTCTATGGTTGTCTCGATATTGCTACCTGTTTGTCTTACATCTGCTATATTGACTATCACCGCAGCTTTGTTGGGAATACTTTTTCTTATTGCTCCTTTCCGTAAGAATTCATTGGAACGGGACGCGCTCGGATACAACTATTGGTTTTATTGTCGTTTGAACGAATAGGGGTTCCCTTCCAATATGTCAGCTTGAATCGGTTTGTTTTCATACGCCACTGATTTGTGTCACAGGAATATACCTATACCGGGCGAATTAGGTAAGAGAAAGTATGCAATTTCGAAACCTTTCACAGCAAAACGGTTTGTGACGTTCTTCCCTTAGTAACATTTTATTTATTCCTAAAGTTGTTTGCTTGTAATTTGTTAGGCACTCGTTTTATATACAGAGAAAATGTTTTCAGAGAATTCGACGCCGTCGAAAAATAATTTACATAAAATCTTAAGCAAACGCAGCGAATTGGGTAAACTTCAATCATAGGATTCCGTCATCTTCATCGTCGACAAGACCTAATTTATGTAGGTACTTGGAGCTCTTGAGTAAAAATCGTCAAACTCCCAAAAATAATCTGGAAGCCGGAATAAGCTCACAGATTGGATGAAAATGTACTTACGACTTATCGCGATTCTACTCATTCGGCTGTGAGAACAATACCCAGCTGCCAAACCACAGCTACGTATTTACCCTCACACAAAGAGATTTATCGAAAAATAAATATTTTAATGTTAACCGATACGGCGGTAAGGGTTTCAGGTAAATCTTTGCACCTTTTCTACGCAGAAGATACGCGCGGTTCACAAGAAATATTCGGGACCATCCACCGCGTGGAATCCTATTGCAATTTATGCTCATTGAACTGGAAAAAGTATATGGGGAGGCTAAGGTCGGCGTCGATTCTTTTATTGCCACACGAAATCAATAAGAAGCGTGACGCGGCAACTATTTTCGAGGACCGTTTCATGTAATAAAACTCATAAAACCATACTCACGTCTGATCGCGTGATCAGCTTGTACTGGATATAAATCATGAGTTATAGTGTCTCCTGCGAGTTCAATCAAATCAGGCACCGCCGTAGTATAAACAATTATTCTGAATACATTATTGAAGCATCACTTCGATGCTGTGCAATAAGTCAGAGAACCTCTAGGGAGGTTACCACTCCTACATGAACGTAATTGAAAATTGAAATTTGTTTAGGACTGTGCCGGACTCGTAATTTGATTTAGGCGACGGTTCCCGCGCAATCGGCAAGCAATAACAATAAATATAACCACTAGAGGTAAATCTGTGCGTTCAATCCCACGTGCAGTGCCTTGTTGCGATTTTGTGTCTACATTCAATTGGTGCGGAGTGTCACGTAGGGGAATTAATTTTGTAAAGAGCACTGCTCGAGTGTGAAGAAACCACGCATGAATTATTTCTGGCTCACTTGTTTTATTATGTCTTGCACACCTGATGAGGTTCACAAATGTACGTATATCTACATATAAATGTTTGTTTTCAAAAGATCCTAATGAAGTGCATGAGAATTTTCCGGAATATGTCATAAATTTTCTATTTCCACAGATTTTATGTTATTTGTAACACCAGTACTTTGGCTAATGAATTACTGAAGGACATTCTGTTACACGAAAAGCGATTTCAAAGTATTTGGGATAAGCAAAGGGACCATGCAACACATCTCAAGCGAAATAAACAAAATACGTCTTGGAATAAATCGAAGGTTGTATCCTCCCCAACATTACAGCCCTATGCCTTGGGACTCATTCTTCTACTGAGACAGCCCAAAGAGCACATAACTCTACCGAATATAATGCATCCCAAACCAAGCCATAAGGTGCATGCTCCAGTGTACCACGCTGTATATTTAAATGCTGATACTATATATAAGAGGCATTAGATGCCATAAGCCAGGTTTTTGCTACGTATTAAACATTCGAGGGTAGTGCGAACTTGAAATTGTCAACAGTGTCCCGGTGGACTTGACATTGTTTTTAAGAAATATGTGTGGGTTGGTATACCACATATTTCTTGCATATTATTAAAGTAGTAATATGAAATCCTAAAAGTTTTGTTTATAAGTGGCATTGATGTAGAGATAAAAACATCCGATTCTATTTCTTTCCCACATATAATATGAGTGTTAGCCTTTGAATACGGATTCCCTCGTCGAAAGTTACCCAGTCGTGAGGCGGGCTGTGACAGAAACAAAAGTGTGCGCACGTGAACACCCCATATTGGCAATATCCAAGAAATTTCTCCAATACTACAGAGAGATACTAGCATTATTAGCTTGGGGTTGCTTAGTTCTAAGGCCCCCTCGCTATCACTCACCTATCCGTATCAGTGGCTAGGGGGGCTCCGTGCCTCCACACGACTAATCACAGAGGATGTGGCATAGACGCGCTATGCATATTTATTATTGCCTCCGACGAATTCTCACTGTTTCGTTCAATACGAGAGGAGCGTGGATGTTTTTCATTTGCTCCGATTATTTATTTAGTGAGGGCCCCAGGTACACGTAAGGGCTTAATGTTTGATGAGCTCAGATTCGACCTCCTTAATTTCTATACGCATCTCCGTCGTCGATCGAAGTTCGATCACGTCCTGCGGTTGTTTGTTTTCCACACGAGATAAGTGAATTAAATTCGGTTCGATTAATCGGTTTAATGAATGGTATGTATAGCTGCGCGCATTATTCGATATTTGGATAATCATCGAGGTATTAGAGAACGTGTTCGCCATAGCAATGCTTGCTAATGAATTATGTAGCCGAAATCGGAAAATTTACAGGGCTGCGAGCGAATATGAGCGATATTACGACCGCAACAAACAATTAGCGTCCGAGAGAGGCGAGCGAACACCGGCTTATAAAACACAGTTACACGTCCTGCAGTAATTAAAACTTCTCTAGCGAAAAGAAAATCCAATAAAAATTAATTATCTCCGCTATCGTTAACATTGTGATGTGTGAGATGAATATAATTAAGACCAACAAAAAACTGTACCTAAGGTATATTATTTAGAGTTGCCCTCGAATTAAATTCCTGACGAATGTTAATGTTTAACCAGGGAATTCTTGTACAGTTTAATAGGGGGAGGTCGGGTTAATTAAATGGGCCGGGGGTTCATTTTCATAAAATTATTTGATCTTAGCCCAACACGAGGCCAATTGGTCGCGATTCATTCGCTGGGATAGCAGACTTAAATTTCATTTTTGCGTTGCGAAGATTTTAGTGGAGTTGTGGTCTGGAGTATCATTCGGCTTTATTCGTCGGCAAACTACATAAACACGAGTTTATTGCAGCCTGTCTATCTTTACTTTTGACTCGGAGGGCGGTTCAGCAAATTGACTAAAGTGCGGTCTCGTGTTGAAGTAATAAACGTATTTTATTATGCAGTGCAGCGCTTATATCGCGCTGCGTCTCATTATAATTGAATATGACTGTTCTGCATAGTTTATGGAGTGACACGTACTTAGTTCATATTGTTTTAAATGCGACTTATTACTTTATATTCTTGACGACTCTCTTCCCCTTTGCTTCCGAAAATGTTAAAAAGTTGTTATGAAAATTCAGACCGTAGATTTAGCTACGCCCGCACTTAATATTACACACATATTAAATTTAATCATCTTGAAAATGCAAATCGTCTAATAATATATCCGGCATTGTGCCTACCAGATTTTGACATTGAGGGGCAACTGCAATATTGCTGCGATAAATATGACTCTGCATTACCTAAGCAAACATCGGAGATTTATAATCGTGGAGTGCATACGACAGCCTGCATAATTTAATTACTCGCTTACACCCTTGATTAAAATTTTGCAATAACGCATTAGCGCAGTAAGACGCCGAAGGGCGTAGGGCAAGGAAATTAAACGGTCCATAATAATTTCGTTACGCCAGTACCATGATTAAAATCTTGCAATTAATTAGGAAAAGTTTGGCGTTCGTATGGGGGATGACTGAAGGCATTAATCGTAGGTTTTGCCGTGCCTGTGGGCGAAAAACAACGTGATAACGACATGTTTGACACGTTTCGAGCTCCACTCGGCTGGGAAATTTATGACAGTAACTTTCGACTTGAGATTCCGAACAAGACAATTGATTATTCAAGTCAATTGTAGATCGTTGGAGGCAAGCTCATAAAGACCAACGTCCAACAAGCTCCATCGATGGTCCATGTTGGAATATAAATTGGTTTCAGTACCTTTAACTGCTTGCACTATCGACTCAACTAAAGCAACAATTAGCATACAAACAAACAACAAAACACTCTCGTCTCGTCTGCCAAGGGCAGCTGCTCTATAGGGCAGCCTTCACACAATATCGTAAGGTTTGAAGCAACCATATTTAACATAAGTGAATTTGATACGATACAACCTTACCCTTATCAGGATGTAAAAGGAATCATGCAATATTTATATGTTTGGGAAGTGGTTAAGGAAATAGGGTAAACGTGTAACAGACGTTAATCAGGAATAAGTGTTCGATAACGTTAACGATACGTGGGCAAACAAAGCCAAGATAATATGACCGCGGAGCATTAGACGTGAGCACACGGGAGTGATCTAATAAACAATTCAACGGCCAAAACGGGGAAAACACAAAATCAGATTGTCTCAAAATCACACGAGTGACAGCGTTACGTGGCGGGCCTCGCATCTATAATTCAGAGAGTTCCCGGGATCGCGGCCGACGTACGGGAATACTTTCCCCCCGTACAACTAACTTATGGCAATCTATTCTTGTTGAATCGAAACTGCCTACTATTGTTTAGACGTCGCAGAGTCGCGACGTAAAGTTGGAAATATCTTCCTGTGAATAAGAGAGATACATAAATCTTTAATTTTATGTTTTTTGGGCGTTCAATGTTCCTCTTAGATAGTTTAAAGTTGTTCCTCTTTTTTTTGAGACGGGAACGTGAACGATGAATGCTCAAATAGCTATTCCTAAATGACACAATTGGTTCGATAGATTTTGCAATTTTGCCTCTATTGCCTCTGAAGAATTGCTGAAACATAAGCTATTGTTGTACGCAACAAGCATCGTTGTACGCGAAAAGAACAAAATTTATAAACTTAAAAAAAATATTTCATTAATTAAGCATATAACCAATATTATGTTGGATTTACATTACAGTGAATTAAAACAGTCAAAAGAACATTGTAAACCTGCGCGAAATTTTCGACGACTTTTAAAAAAACTAGAATGGACCCTCGCTCAGTTTTGTCACTATTTCAGTAGGATTTACTTTGAACCGGTAACATTAGCGGCTCGGTAGTAAGGTCAGGCCGCAATTGTAACTGAGTTTTTCCTTTAGGTTTTTTTGTTATTGTTCGAGATAAGCATCGTATTCGGTAAATGGTGATAAGCTCGCGCTATCAGATTGGAGCGTAATGCTGTAATCAGCGAACAGGGTGTACAATAACATTACTGTTTAATCCTGAGATTAACCGCAATGAGCATGCCAGTTTAATTAGGAAGTTATTTCTTATTTTATTTTTGTAATGTGATACAATTTTGCGTTATCGAATTAATTGTGCGATCAACTGTCTCGTTTAAATGATATTCGCGATGGAAACGCACACGAATTCACACCTGCTCAAAGGGCTCAGGCAGAGGCGTACCGTATACTTTCCATATGTAACAGATAGATACAATGATCATTGTCATCTGCTTTACCAGTAAGTAACCACCCACCAAAAACAAAACTTGTAAAAACAGCCAAGCCGCGCAACTCACTTTTACCTTAAAAAGTAGTTAGATCTATGTAATACCAAGTCAGTAAATATATTTAATCCCTACTTAAAAACCTTTGATGTTTTAAATAAAAGATTGACTTGGCCATCGCATCGCATTCGCCAGTGTTAAACAGGCCATTGTAATAGCTAAGTGAGTTGCGCGGCTTGGCTTTTTTTACAAGTTTTGTTTTTGGTGGGATCTCATTTCTTTTTGTAGCGTCTCTCATTCTATCTATTTCGTTTAATGAATCAACAATACATAGGTTTATTCGAATTTGGAGCAGTCTTATTCATCGATTTGAAGTACCGTAGTCGTTTATAACGGAATTCCTATGGCCACCTTCAAGCTTCATCAACAGATCTTGGAGACCATCCAAAGGACAAAGTACTCGTCAAAACGAATCAAACGAGTCTAAATATGGAGGGGCTATGTCGTTCTATAACGGAGTTCCTATGGCCACCTTCCAGCTCTATCATCAGATCCTGGTTACCAACTAAAGACAGAGTACTCATCAAGACAAATCAAATGAGCTCAAACTCGATGGGGTTATGTAGTTATAAAAAGGAATTCCTATGGCCACCTTCCAGCTCCATCATCAGAACTATTTAGAACCCTGAACATCATCTAAAGACAAACTACTCGACAAGACAAATCAAACGAGTTCAAACTCGATAGGGTTATGTCGTTTTATGACAGAATTCCTATGGTCAACTTCCAGCTCCATCAACAGACCCTGGACATCATCTTAAGACAAACGACTCGACAAGACGAATCGAACGAGTCCAAACTCGATGGGGCTATGATATTCTAAAATGGAGTTCCTATGGCCAACTTCCAGCTCCATCATCAGATCAGTTCCATAACATCATAATATTGTATTGATAGGCGATATATTATACGTGCAAAATTTCAGATCAATCAGAAACTATGACGTATGTTTAATTTAATAACTAGTAAAATTCATTCACTGAAAATTTAACTTTAACTTTGTAATCCTATACAATTATATTTTAAGGGATTACAAAGTTATTTATGCACTTAGTATATCTAGAAAACTAGACTGAAATTGTATACTTTTTTAGTTTTTCCATGGTTTGTACACTAAACACTAATTGTATTCTAAATTTGAAGCTTCTATGTCTGCTAGAAGTGCCTTAGACTTTTGATGATCGGTCAGTCAGTCTCAGTCAGTGAGTGACAAAACTAAGGAACTTTGATTAGTTATAATTTTTAAACTACTTGTTCAAATTGAATGAAATATACCGTGTTTATACAATGCCTAATTGGTTACTAAAAAATCAGGCTTCTAGTTTTACCCACAACGAAGTTATAGGAGGTCGAAAATGGCCTGAACTGGTTCGAGAAAAGGATAGTACGGCCGTGCCGCTTTATTGCTCGACTTGGCGGGGGCACAGATTCCGCCAATGACTTTGTCACAATACTTGTGACTGTTTATATGTACATATACCTTTTTTTTTTGGCAGTTGGGAAATCATTGAATAATCCGCTCTTGGGCAGAGCGAAAGGGAGTCACAGACTTCTACTGACTAAAAACCACCCATGTACCTTCTTAGCCCTTTATGTCGAGGCCGCGGTATCTTTTACAACATCCCGCAGACCCGACGGGAATACCTTAAACTATCCTGCGCCTGATCTCTCCGGTCGTGTCGGATTGCTGCGCCATCAGACTATGAAAAATATAAACAGAGAATGCACCTGTGTCTGCGCAAACACTTATGCACTTTAATATATACCGAGCCTATCTGCGGTACTCAGAGATATTTAATGATTACTTAAGTCACTTAGTAAAGATTTGACATAATTTTGCATGACAAAACTGTCAAAAACTTTACTAAGTGATGGCCTAAGTAATCATTAGGGCTCTCTGCCATGAGTGCGGCACTATGTCTAATCTCTGCTAAGATTGGCCTTCGTGACCGAAAACGGTCAGGAAGACCATGTTTAACTACTGTACCACTAAACAAACGTTTGAAACTAAACATGGCTAATAACAAAACGGTGCAATGCCTATAAATGGCTATTGTGTTCATCTCTAATTAGTATTAGGCCACTACAGTATAATTCTCGCAATTACTGTCAAGATTCAGGACAGACGTGCTTCAGTGTAGTGCCGGCAATCGTCTACGATTACGCGAACATCTCGTTTTTAACATTATTTTGTATACAAACGGTTGTGTTTAGAATAATCGGTGGTACTTTAACGAGAGTAGAAATGGCTGGTAAAAGTTAAGTATGTATTTTCCAGTTATTTTTTCTGTAGTTTTTTTTACTTGTTATTTACTATGATTCTCGTGGCATAAAAAACATCTTTAATGCTGAATATTATTTTCTTCACATGTCATAAATATAACATCATGCTTGTAATCCTCAAAGAGTGAGTCAAAAGAGTACCTAATAGTGTACCCAAATTGCGCCAGTTATGTTTTAATTTCCATGTAATGGATTTGTGCTCAGTTGATGGCAATATCTCCCGGAGAGCCTATTGACTATATGGCTGCTACTGAAGAATTACTGATGGAAAACCCAATAACACTTTGCCAGATCCGGAAATCGAACGCATAACCTTACAGTAGTCGTGTTTTCGACCACTAGACCAAAGAGATGGTTTGAGGTTATTTTCTTTACCGTTAAATAAATGGACTGCTATGACAGTTTCACACATCGATGACTATTGTTGTTTTGTATATGGGACATTTTTTTTATGTCTTCTGCCTGAAGACTAATAACTATCGTCTACAGAGAAAGTTATTTTTTTTTATACATTGCCCCACACTCGGATTTTTTTTCCTGTATTGTGGGTAAGCTTACAAACATTTAAATTCACATACATAAATACCCAGACCCGGAACAACTATCCTAACGACTTAGGAGATAAAATCTTTATCATAACCAATCAAAACCCCGAGTCATTCCCGATTTTATCAACCTTCGTTTGGCAGCATTACAACCATACGCTGTAAATATAATTGTTAAATTAAGCTCTCTAGTCGGCCACTACAGTTGATCACGAGATTGGCAGCCGTTCACACTTCACCAATTATCGAGGTAAAACTTTTGCACCGAACTAAGGTTCCTACCACCACGTTACGGTAAACCAAATGAAAAGTCTGATGCGCTTGCACTAACTTCAGGAGTTAGTGTTCAAATACTTTCGAAGTTTCCAGTTTAACAGCTTTGGATAGAATTAAAATTTTGTGTTGGGTAGCTCTCTGCTGATCTGTGATGATGCAATGTGGAAGAAATAAATACATAACATCACGATGTGGCATTACCCAGTATTAACTGGGTTGTGAAGGTCAGATAGGCAGTCGCTCCTTCTATAATACAGTTCAGCTGCATCCGGTTAGACTGGAAGCTGACCCCAACATGGTTTTAAAAGGCTAAGCAGATGATGATGAAACACATAACATCACACCCTAAAGGGTTTTGGTGAGAAATGTTCATACTTTAATTCTTTGTATCTAATAGAGGGCGAGTCTATTGGTGTTATCTTACCTATTTTAATCCACTATGGTTTATAATGGGGATCTGTATTTTGAAATGCGTACAACACATAGGTAATAACAATGAATTATTTTGGACTATTATTACTTAAAATATCATAAAATTAATAATGCGAACATAAATCCAATTCTATTAATTCAAGACCAACCCATACACACATTTAAATTTTACGGCCCCTCCTAATTCTACAATAACACGAATTCCGTTCAAATTAGGCAAAATGAGTGCAGCAAATTTCTAATAAAAGGTGACTCTAATTACGGTGTGGCAAAATCGAAATTGTACTGGTGTACGTTGGGCTATAACATTTTCCATGAGTCGAGGACATTTATCGGCGAATAGTCGAGGATAAAACAATAAAGAATGGTTAACTGCGTTTTAATGTGAACAAGAACACGGCCGGACAATGGCCGCCGATTGGGGCAGAGCGGTGGTCACTGCGAAATCGTCGCGTTGGGCCTATAGGGATGGGAGCGTGTCGATTTTTCCTAGTAAAATATTTTGTAAAATGTTTCTTTAATCTTTGAGCGTTAAAGTTCTATATACCCATACGAAAAATACATAACCCTGTTTTTGGGCTTCGCCGTAGTCTGGTAATAAAGCTGTTGTTTTTTAAACATGAAAGTTGGATTTTGCAAGATTATTGGACATTCCTTTCAGATACCAAATTTTATGAATGTTAATACAAAATTAATGTACCATTTGCATTGAAAAGTCTACTTTATACCTTGACATAGGTTTGTGTGCCAAAACGTCAATAAAACTCAAAATCAAATGAAATAAAACATCGACATCAACCGCAGAAGAAACGTAACCGCGCACCACTAGGTCGGTTGTAGGTAAGTAATAAACGTACCCGCATAAACCTTTGAATTGCTGACCACGGCATCGAACCTGCGCCCTTTGTCTGTGTCCGGCCGCAAATTGTTTAAGAAATAAAATAAAATCTAATTTACCGCCTTGCTACGTTTATACGAACCGTTTTACGAGTACCTACCGCTGACTAGTGTGTATTGTTTGTTTTCAATACTTTGAGTTTTTATTTGTTTCCTCCTAATACGATTAACGCTATAAAGTACTGAGGAATAAAACGTATCTTCGTTTCGGTGTTTGATTTTCCAATCCATACGAATACCTAATAGTAAGCATTAAAAGAGGATGATAATGATGACAAATAAATAAAAGAGGATGATACATTTTAAACAGCAAATTCTTAAAAAAAGTTCGGAGCTAAAAGAAGAGTGCCTGAAAATTTATGAATACTAAAGCTACCCTCTGTCAAGAAACGGAATAAAGTAAGATGTATAGAGACAAGCCAAACACTCTCAACATGCTGAACGTATATCTCTTATTTATGTTCATTGCATTCGCACCACTCAGATGGACAATAGAAATTGTGAACATATTTGCAGATAATACAGTTACCGTGACCAGAGGGATGGGGACCCGGGAACTCAGTGTTCTTACAAACAGAAAAATGTCCCCAGGCAAGCTGCAAAATGTCCCGAAAATACATTAGGCGCATTAGAAACACCATTAAGGGTCGGGCAGGCCGATAACAATTAGGGTGGATCTGGGATCTTAAGGGGAATTAACAGCGCATAGCGCGTTAGCACTGCTTTAAAGAATACTCCACCGCTTTGCGGTATTGCACGCGCATTAGCGGTATTTGTAAAGCGTATCAATGAAAGTGACTCGCCAAATAAATTAGGTATGCATAACACATGCAATTCCATATTCATTACAAAACCCAAGACAGAAAAAACAAGAAAAACAAATCATAATCATCATAAAAGGCAGATTCATTCATACTAAAGCGAAAAACATAAAGGGTCTGAAAAACGAGACATCAACGACGGTAAGACGTAAAGGAGACGCCGAAAATTTTTCTAACCGCGACGCCGACTTTTACAATATGCATAACTTGTTGAGAGAGTAATCAAAAGACGATATAAAGTGAAGAGGAAGACACGGCGAAAGGCTAAAAATGTAAACCCTCTCTTAGATTTCCTTGAGGCGAGAGCCACGACCCCTCTAGAGAAACTTCCCGTAAGATGGGAAAAATTACCCGGCACGGGAAAACTTTTTTCGATTTGAATTATGATTCCTTATTTTATGCTTCGTCCTCTTACTAAGTTTGTTTTACATCGGGCCAAGCTCATTCATTGTCGTAAAACGAATACTAATAATGGAGACGGCAACATAATTATGCGCCGGACAAAGCAAGAAAATAATTAGCTTTTTCATTCCACTACAATGAAAAAGTTGAGTTCTGAAAAATCCTTAAGATTGTGATTCAGAAAACAATTTTTACAAACAAAAAAAACATAGCATTTAATTACGGCTCGTTGTCAATTAAATTACAGTTCTCATCTCAAAAACGAATGCCAGTCGAATGACAATTTTGTTAGAATAAAACTTAGCAGAGAGTCACCGACGGATTATTACTTTGAAAGAGGCTTTGACTTTCAACTTTCTAAAGAGTTTGTTGAATAAGTTTGTATTACCCTGGGTAATATAATTTGTCAGGCGCTAAGGCGACCCGAGAGATTCTTATTTTGTTGGTGCAAGAAATAATAAATCATCAAAGTATTAATAATGTTATTGCAGATTCCTTTAAAGTATTGTTTTTGGTTTAAGTTTTGATGGCAGCCTAAAAGCAAGAGGAATTTATTCAAAAGTTCAAAACTAAAAAAAAAATACAATTTTGAGAAACTCTACAAACAAGCAGCACTTTTTGCGCATTAAATATGTAAAATTTTCTTTTACCAATAAAAGCAACGCTACGCTATGTGTTTAGTTTACATAAGAAGTGTATAATGCGAGCCGGGCCGTAGGCGCGAGTTCTGTCTCACTGAGAAAATATGTAAACTTTAAAATTGTATTTGCATTTCATACAAGCCGGGAAATATTGGCTTCGTGCTTGTGGACCGCCACAAAGACTCATAGTAGATCCGGTGGGGATACACTGCCACAGGGCTGCATACGCCTGTTAACTAGATACCTGCGATCAAACTTGGAAATGTAAATTGGAAATATCTAATTGTGAATAACTTAAGATGTTCCATTTGGAATTTGAAACTTCTGTGTCGAAGAGCACGCACACGAAAGAGGTAAAGAGGTATTCCCATCTGAACACCTACGATTTGGTAGCTGCTAGTGATGGGGTGTATAATAAAAGTAATCGATAATCATTTTAGTAAAGTTCCACAACCTACGAGGAGAACGGAAACATTAGGAGGTATTGGAAATTGGAATCTTAAAATCAAATCTATATGCCTCTTACCAAGTAGGACATTGTTTCCTAAATACTAAGTTGATAGGAATGATAAATCTATAAAGTAAATTTACAGAATGTCCATATTTCAACAATAAAGCATTCCAAACTCTCGATATAGGCCGACACAAATAAATGTTGAACTATAAACAAGCTTTGTTCCCAAATTTTCGAATAAATCTTAGCGGACTAATTTCCTACCTTTTAGATAAGCATTAAATTGCTTACTTCAATAGGCGTTTATTCAATATTAATTGTTAAGAAATTACCTGGGGGTCCAGGCCCGAGTTTTGACCTTTCGTTTTGCCCTTTCGCTGACCATAAACGTCGAGGAACAATAAACGACTAAGGAGTGACCCTATGCGAGTACCCTTACTAAGTTCTTGGCCCCGGTCACCCCCGGTGTCCACGACCACCCCTGTCAAAGGCCAGCCTGCAGCCCCCAGGGAAATTATTGTCGGGATTTAAAGGGCATTGCTTACGTGAAAGTACAAAAAAACGGTGTACTTATAATAGAAAGTTTTTGTTGCAATAAGTTTTATCTGTATCGGTCACGTGGCTGATTTCTTGATTGACGGTTCATTGATAGATCTATTAGCGCAATGCAGTCGATGTGTTAAGTAACGAAGATAAATGACCTTCCATGTTTATCATTATACCTACTTAAACAATAACAAAGAAGTTCCCCATAGTCTTTATATAATACAAAATTAGAGGAGAGGCTGAAGCATATAATGTCCGGTAATAACATTGTCGCGTAACATAATGTTGGGTTAATACACTAACCCATTGGTTTCAACAACAGAAGTAATCAATTATTGTTACCTTTTTGCAACGGAAAGCAAGTATGTGAGAACTACAATGTAAACCACGTGCGAAACTGAATTTAAAATTTTCTTCACAAGAATGATAACGGAGGGGAAATCTTAATTTAGCTTCAAAAAAATGAAGCCCAAAAAACGTCACGTCTTACGTACTAAAATATACACATGTTTACATTTTTAGCACCCCTTGTTTGAACATATTTCAACATGCGCTATATTCATTCAGTTTATCAATAATTCGATTCACCCCAAGATGTCAAAATTTGTTTTGGCAGCTTAAGACATTCGCGAAAAAGTTTGCATCAAAGGTTATTTACATGGACAGGATAAATTCGTCACTCAGGATCAAACGAACACCCTTACAATACCTACGTGTATCTTCAAAAAGTCCGCATCTCCAACGAAAAAGTTTTCCTAAATCATTGTCAGTTCCAATAAAATAAGCAAAATTAAATAAACAGCCCCCGGGTGAGATAAAAGGTCTAGACGGCGACTTAGACCGCACTTTTGATGGTGTCGTATTTTAAAAAGTTAGGGGAAAGTTGACACTTGGACGAATTTAACCTACCATTGTATTAATTATTCAGGGCGGTGGTTCTTCCGTGTTTTTAGGTGCGCTTGCAAGGAGGGTAAGGTAATTTGTTTTAGATAAAAAAGTGAAAAGAATTTTAGGGAACTTGCACCGAGACCCGCCGCTCCAACAATAGCCGAGGCGGGAGAAAAGTTTAATAAAATTGTTTTGGAATGCAGCGCGGAACGAGATAAGTTCCGCCTTGTGGATGTTCTATCGATTGTAGGGTTTATAAAGTTAGCTCAATGCAGAAAATAAATACATAATTTAACTTACTTACTTTATCCTATGTTTAATTTGAATTCAGAGTTAAACATTATAATATCAAAAGATATCTGAGAATCTAAACTAAGCATACAGGTAGATCTAAAAAATAATTACCTGGGAAGCCAAATAAAGCATACTCTAAAGAGCTCACATGCTAGCGGCATATTAAAATGAAAATTGCTTTCTTATTTCAAACGGAATAGTAAAAATATCAAACATAATTAAGCGTACAACTGTGACTGCATGGCGAAATGGTGTGTACACAAAAGAATATTCCTACTCCAAACTCATTTGTAGATAGACGGGGGAGGCTTACCGTCCCACCCGGAATACTTTAACTTTTCAATTGTAACTTTTGATGGGTTTTCGAACGTAATAATAATCGCTGTATCGTCGTGATGGGGCACGAATCAACTAACAGTACATACAAAAGAATGCCAATTTTTATGCGGAAAATTGAGTTACATCTCGGCCGTATTATTCACCTCCATCCCTAAGTTTGTTGCATTTTTTATTGGCACTATCTTCAATTTGAAATATTGAATACAAAGTAGACGTGGGTGTGCATTTATTTTTATGTATGCGGAGCAATAGCGAGGATTTGATTTAGCAGCTCGTTTATAAAGTCATTTATATGTTAAAGAAGTCTTATAATGTAAGTCGACTATTATCTTCCGTACTTTGCATCGACCTAGTTCTACGAATAATGGAATATTTCGATGAATTTAGCACCGCAATATATTTCTCCTTCAAAGGCAAAGTCGATACTCGTTACCATTAATTCTATCGCGGAGACAAGCCGGTAATATTCAATTCTTAGGCACACATTTCATGGTAGATAAAACTCATGAATCAGGAGTACATATGGGATAGCGAAGGTGGTTCAAAAAATCGACTGCTCGAAGGCAAGACGCGAGTCGAATTTCCTGCCTGATATGAATCTTCCCTACTCGCTTTAAGGTGATGTATTTTCCTATTTCTTCCCCTCTCTTGATAGGTTATGTCCCACGTGACAACAAGGTGCGATGCCGCTGAACAGAGGGTGAAGCGATGCATTGCGATGGGATGTTTTCAAGTGTTTCAAAATGTAATTTTATCTCTATATCGGATCTAATTATGTTAAGTAACTGACTAAACTTCCAAAGTTAATTTGTCAAAATATAACAGATAGGTACCTATTGCATCATACCAAATCAAATGATTAATTATTTATTTGACAACAACTTGTTACTTCTCTACGATGAAAACGATAAAATATAGCTATAATATTATCTCTCACGTCTTATCCAAGATAGACGACTCCCGATCTGTTCCTCTTTGAGATGTCGCCCGCCGATTTCATAGGGACCCTTCGTTAAATTGATTTTCAATTTGTTTGAAATGTGGTCCGCGGTGCACTGGGCAATAAGGAGGCGGAATAGCGGAAAATTATTTCACTGAACTTACCCCTGATGAGATTTCAACTGAATTAGGTGATTGCAGATGGGGGTAGGAAAACATAAATTTGATATTCTATATTTTATTACGGGGGGTAGGATAATAGTTGGTATAGATGGAATAGAGAGAATCGGGCATTAATTTCTTAATTGTGTTTGTTAGGGTTAGGTTATAAATTACTAGCAGAATAATAATAATCCTGAGATACAAATTAAATTAGGACAAAATATCTGTATTGTAAAGTCAGTTATTCGCAGTAAGTGGCGACAATACATATTAAAAGGTATAAAATTTAATCCGTGCAGTAAACACCTATCCATTATTACGAAGGGTCAAAAATATTGTTCAAAATATTAATCCCAAATACAAAGCTCCCGGAGACAATAATAAATTTCTATTAACTTCTTATAATGTTACTTTCATTTTATTGTCAAGTGATAGGGATTAATTCGTCTGACTTATAACTGCAATACATTTGCTGTCTTTTGTCAACGAGGGGAGTATAAAATAAAGCTTTCTTGAGATTATATTAATACGAGCAGGGGCCGGATCAAAATGATCTGGGTCTGGGAAGTAAGCCGTCTAAGTGGAGCCGGAAGGTTGATACTTGCTCTGAAATTTGAAACTAAGGACACATTAAATGAAGCAAATTATGAAGGAAATTTGGATGAGGTCTTAGAATCGGGTAGCTTTGGTCAGGTAGCAGAAAGTTCAACTTTTAATCTGATCGAATATATCCCTACTTAATCAGATTTTAGAATCCGTCTAGAAAATGGGAAATCATGAAACTTTAAACGAGCATCGAAACGAAGACCACCTAATAAAGCTTAACATCAAAGACCCGAAAATCAAAGATTTAAGTTCACAATAAAATCAAACTCCCTTTGTTTACTCACAATACAATGACATACATAGATGACAAGCAAAACAGTTGGAAGACACCCCATGAAGTCAGGGGATGGCAAGGTGGCCTGATTAATTTCGAATGATATTTGATATGTTCATCTGACGGGCAATTCAGGGGAGACCCTGACAAATGAGTAGATTTTCATATCTAGGGGTCGAAGAAGACGATTAAACGTCTTCAGTATTAAATTGCATCGGATTTATTTTGGATCGACTACTATCAGCAATGGGTGTTATAATTATTATGATAATATTTACAGTAATTGCTCAAATAAAAGCTCTTTTTAAAGAAAGTAAATTATCATATATTATTATCAGAAGACGAAACTCAAATAACAAGATAACAAATCAACATCGTAGAATAACAATTATGATTGTATTTCAAAATTATTCACAATGTATTAAATATTGTTTAACTTAAATAACGCTAACAGGCTAAGGGCTTAAAGTTACCAAAATGCTGTTCGAAAGCCTTTTATCACGTCAAATCAGTCTACCAATTAAATCAAACACTATTGGATGGAAAATTACATAACGAAGTTTTTATTCATAGTCCTGATAAAAAAGTGACCATTCGCAGCTTCTAATTCACGTTAATAACTTAAGTCAGTGATTTTAACTGTCACACATTCAAAGTTATTTTTATTAAATGTTGAAGCATAAAGCATAATCCTTTCAAGAGCTCTTTGAAAACAGATTCATAATTAATCACAAAGAACAAAATTTCTTACAGATTCAAAATTAATTACACTTGCTATTATCTGTAGGACTTCAATTCTGTTGGGATTATATAATTTTATACTTGTATTAATTATTTATTCGTATAGAACAGTTGCACCGAAGTGGGTTTCTTTGTTCCTGCTGCAGATAAGTCTCTTGGCTTCTTGTCATTTAACATTTTAGTTGGAAGCGAGCTTGTCTCCTCGGCATCTTTTGTCGTTTCGCCGGAACATCTTTATGAATATCTTATAATGAACCTAAATTGAGAAGAAGCTTACCTACTCCTTATTTACGTAGCAGCAATTTTTGCTCGGATTTACTGAGCCATTCGCAAACAATTTTAATTGGGTTTTTGTGCCTCTGCAAACTTGTATTGTCCGCAAAAATTAAAATTTACAAAATGTATTTTAATATTGTATTCCATTTTGCCATTCCCGACCAATTTAGCTGCAAAATTGGTGCCTGTTACATAGTGAAAATGTAATCTGTTTGATATTTCTTTACGTACCTATTAAGGCTTTTATGTGGGACATTTCTTAAATGGTTCATTATTAAGTTCGTGAAAAAGTAAACGCATCATGGGTATAATATCTTATTCCACATAAGCACCGTGTAGTCATGGTGACTTTTGTAATGATGGCACAAGGAGGTGCCATCAAAAGGCGTCATTACACGTCTCGCGTATATTACATCATTATTCGCGCAACACGCACTCGTTCACTACGCCGACAATCTGAGATGTTGCTAATGGAAAGAACACGGGAGTTTTGATAAATTCGCGCTCGTTTTTCCCCTCGCGTCGAGAGTTTAAAAAGCTTGGATCCCCGGTGTCGTGCATGATGGTACGTGAAACAGGATTGAGTGGAAATGAGCCGTTCTGATAAGAACGCTTTGTGGACCGTGGCGCTGACTTTACGTAATTTTCGACTGTGACTACTCTTATCTAATAGAACATGAGTGAATAACACACACGAATGATTACCGTACCCATAAAATATCCAGCTTTTATGATTTTTATGACGTATAAAATTCATCTCATTTCGCATAAAAATATAATATTTTGTGAAGCACAAGAAGTTTTAGTTAATGATTTGCCGAGTGAAATAAATAGTTAGGAATACTTTTTGTCCCTAGACAAGGATATGCAAAGTCTACTTTTCAAATGTAGTTTCGTGAAACCAAAAAAACAGGAAGTATGACGAAAAAACGTCCGGAGCACGTAGGTATTTTATATTGAAACAACGGAAAAACCGCGGGCAATGGTTTTGTTTACCTTGCGGCAGTGTGATGCCTGCTCGCTGCAACATTTGGTGCACCCCATGTATTCCTGGGGGCATTCCGCCCCACTCATTATCCCCGATAGTTATTACTGTCATTTTTCAACTCGTTATTTACTCTGAGGAGAGCTGATAGCACGACATTTGCTCGAAAAGACCGAAGTTTAAGATTAGGGGTGACGGATTTTCGGGCTACGAAAGGGATTTTCGCGGGCTTATGCGAAAATTGAAAATAGCCCTTTAAAGTAAGTAGTCTTTTCCCCTGTATTTGTAGATTTGGTCTTGAGAGTGAAGCTACGAGAATAATAATTGTCATTATTAAAATGCTGAAGTCCTTGTTTAATCTATAGGAGCCGGAAAAATCTTAACAAATCTACCAAGTTTGATTATATTGATCTGTTAAAATCTGTGTATGTTTTATTATTTGTAAAATAAATATAAATTCAGACGCTTTTGCAAATGAACTGATTATTTTAAAATCATTTGAAAACAAACAAGTTTCCATTTAAATATCTACAAGAGTGTTAAGTAAAGTCTTTGGAACTTATTCTAAAACAGATTTGAAACAAAATAATATTTAGCAAAGCAAGATAACAACATAAATGTCATCTTGACAGAAAGCAACGAGAAAAGTTTTTTACTGAGTTTTATTAAGACTTTTATTAAACTTTAACTGCTATACTAAGAAATGAATGCTCTATAAAAACATCAACAAAACAACTTCTTTGAAATGTTCCATTATTATTTTTATTAAAAACATAGATATTTCATAAAAAGAAGTTCAGAATTCAATTTCTACACAATTTGGGTTAGTAATTCTAGGTAAATTGTGGCAAAAAATATTTAGGTCGTTTCTTTTGACATCGTTTTAAATCTCATGTACAGAAAGAAATTAATTGAAGTCTTACTTTGTTCTTGGAAAATTATCTATTCGATGTTATATATTCGAAATTCGAAAAATTAAAACTCGATTTTTTAAATTTTGATACGTGTAGTGTTTACTATTTTTTTTTTGTTTTCGTATTATTTATGTTAGTTTAAATACAAAAAATCATAATTCTCTTACCTTTATTCCAATTCATTTTGGGTCGGCGCATCTTGTCTTCTTATTTTATACTTTTCTCTATTATTCGTCATATCATCAGACACCTTCTTTCTTACCAAAGTTATAATTCTTTACACAGTTCAGTCATTTCTCCGGTTTTTGTCTACTCTTATACCCATTCAGATTCATACTCAAAAGTTTTCTCACGACATTTTCATCGATCCTCTGCATCACATGCCCATACCATGGCCACCAATTAGCACACAACTAACAAAAATGCAAGAACTAAGATGTAAGAACAATAATTTCGATTATTATCGGTGACAAATTTTCTTTCAAAGTTCAAAATTCAGTGCACATTAATTATCCTTAAAAGCTTCCCCGGCGACTTCACTTTGTCAAACATCAATTTACTTTTTGACAATGATCAACGATGAAATGGACGAATACACAAAAATCTGTTCCATCACTTAATATTGAACAGGAAGAAGAATTTCCACTGAAAACTTCTCGATAATTTCCCTTGTTTGAATGCTTCGTGTCCGTCAATAGGGGAACTAATAACTATTATTAAAACAATCTCCGACATTGATGCACGTTCGTGAAATCGCAGTTACGACTAATAATTCAAAGGTTCGTGACAGCAAATACTGGAATCTAGAAGGAAAATCGGACGCGTCTAGACATGGAAACATCAATAAGTAACGATTACGAGGTAAAATCGCCTTATTAAACGCAACCCTATGGCAATATGATAGGGCGAACTTTTATAAAGGCCATTTATAATGGATTCGCGGCCACACCGGATTACGTTTGTAAATATTTTATTGGATCTATTGTGGAGTGACTGCCGACTGATTGACAGGACAGGCCCCTAAGGGAGCAGTCACACTCCATGAGAAATACTCTAATATTAGTTTCGTCTAAATGGCAAATCATAACGATATTCCGGCTGGTTGACTACAACAGTGTACGAAATTTTGCAGCCACGCAGAAATACATCCGTTTCATTTTTTCATGAAAATATTTTTTATCGAGCTTGCGTGACTTATTGCTAACGTACTCTGGCCAATAAAATTCAATTTGACTAGTTTTTGTTTTGCTCCATTTAAAAACATAACTGTTTTTGTATTTTATGTTAAAGGGTTTAACCTTTCTTCGTGGGTTAAGTGTAAAATAATTGAAAAAAGTTGCTTTTAAATCTTTAGTGTAGGAATTGTAGAGTGTAACTTTGGGAATTACTGATCCGATTAAGAATAACTGTCACTAAACCCCAGAGTGTCATAGGTCATCAACATTTAAAACGTTCTCATAGTACAATTATCGACCATAACAGAAGCGAAAACGTAGGATATTATTTAATAAATCCCCCAATTAAGTACGCAAATTGAAACTTTATAATACCGAACGATGCAATTAATAATAGCAAAACCTCGCACTATCATTTCGAAGTGCTCTCAGGTAAGGTAGTACATGTAGCACAGCTGTTATCCACCAGACGGGTAACTATTAACTACTTCTTAGTTGCAAAGTGCCTCTAAATTGGACACCTGAATGGCTTTCCCATCCTTAGCGCAGCGCGGCCCTAAAATGCACGATATTAATCAACATTTAATTCCATATCGTGGGCTACTGAGTAAGCGGCATAGGAAGTGCACGTACGACCACCTAGGGACTCCTAGGAAATGAACCCACACCGTTACTTCGGCTGAAACTGAACAGACCGACGTCGCAAATATGTAAATGAAGAGAGACTCATTTGATGAAGTTTAATAGATATTTAAGTGTAAATTTTGAAGTTAGAGCTTTACTTTGTTTTACAAACATATTTTTCTAGTGAATTTATCGAGATTTTTTCTAGAAATCGGGTATACAATTCATAGATCATGCGAAAAGCAATATTTTAAGTATGAATGTGGAATGTATAAGAGGATGACCAAAAAGTGATGGGTTTTTGCCAAACTTATATGGCTACATGAGTATTACCCAGCTTCTAAGGAGACTTATACTGATGTATGAAAAAACATGTCAATATACTTAAACCACAAAAAATAGGGAAGATGATGATGTTAAGCCACTGAGAAATTCATGTTTTTTTTTTTTTTTTTTTAGACGAAGACATTGTTACTCATAGAGAATACGAAATGTGAAAATAAAGTTTAGGAGCCTGCGTAACGTGTACAATGAAGATACAATAGAAGTCCATTAGGCATTATGAGATCGTAATTCTTATGGTTCATTTTAATTAAGAACTACTACTTTCATAAACAAGACTTTCGTTTTAAGGTCTTCATAACTAATTAGGACTTACCTATTTATAATTACGTTTACCTTGTATGGTAGCTGTAGTTTCTTTAGTAGTTGAATATGTCTTACCTGAAAAGAAAAATAAAGTATATTAGATAGGTACCTACACAGATTATTGAAATAAAATTATTTTGGATCGCTGAGAAATAGGTATATTTTTTCAACAAGCTCAAAAGCATACTTGACTTCAGAATATTTAACAATTATTTTTGAGTGGTCGTAGATGTTTATATTTTTAGCAAATTATTAAAATTGGCAATTTAATAAGAGGATAATATATTAAAACATTTTATAATATGATTTCTTAACAAACTTTAATGAGGAAGAGCTTTAAAATCGCGTAATGAAGACACGCCGAGTCGGAAACATCAAATCCGATTTAGGAACGAAATATGTAAAATAAGACCATGCTGTGTTGAAAAATTGTTCTAACACAATTTGGGTTAATTGAATTTTTGTTCGTTAAACTCAATGTGAAGCACACCTCCGCTTAATTACCGGCGAGGGTTTGTTAATTTATAACGTCCGACAGACTTGGCGCACTCAAGTCCACGGATAACATCGAAACTCCCTTAAGATTAATTTGCCAAGTAGGTACTCGTGAACTTTAACTCGTTTGCCTCTGACCGAATTCCCAGGCGGCCCTTGAGAGTTTAGAATTAAATTTAATGAAATAAATTTGCGGAATCAGCAGTGGGAAGTTGTGTCTGGGGCCGGTCCGGACGGACATTCGGTGGGGATAGTTGCGGCCGCCGCCGGACTCTCAGCTCCCGGCGCCCTTTACGTCACCGTTAGGTTTAACTGTTATCGCAAAACCTCTAGAGCTACACCTAAACGTAGATACAGTCATCCTAATAGTAGCAACACTGTAATGGGCAAACTTTTCTAACCAGATTTCTTTTATTGTTCCCGAAAATTCCTTTACAGTAATTATTGTTGAAATGTGAGTATTCAAAGAATAGACGCCATTTTGAGACAGGCAGCTTTAGAAGCCTTAGGTATACAAAACTTTTGGGGACGTATTTAGGGGGTGTAGAAGCCGTATTAGACACGAACGACAAAATACATTATTAACTAGGTACGTGCTTACGTATTTAGAATTAACACGTGTCAAAGAAATCGTATGTGGATTAAATGGACTTATCGGTCTACTCTGTCAGAAACAACGACGTAAGTAGGTATTTATTTGTAGGAATTAGAGCTGTTTGTTTTTCAGGGAATTTTCTTGATTTAGATAGTTATCACACAGATAGTGTGTGCCTAGAGAAATGGTCAAGATTCACTATCAATAAGGCCATGTTAAAAGATACTTCAGCTCCCATAACATTTAAATGACCTTAATGACTGAAAAGTGAAAACCTTTTCAGTATTTCGTATTACATCAAACAATCCGAAAAACCGCTTATGAAAAAGCAATTCCTTTCCGTTGTAGACACTCATTAAGTTGTCAGTAGGCAACTGGCGGCGCAATGAGTTACAACTTAAGTGTCAATCCGGGAAGCGTCTGTCGAGTGTCGCCATCACGGTAAGAGGGAAATTAAAAATTGAAAAACTCGCCGCCATGATGGCCGTGGCGTTAATGGCTGTACATAATAAATAAAGCGGGCCGCTCGTAGGCTTATGTGCGAGTCGAGTGGAGGGTGTGGCCGGGCCGCGCGAATGGGCTCTCTGAGCGACATCTGAGACGGCCGCGCCGGGCCCTTTGGAGTGCGGGATCACTCGGCTCGACCTGTTTCATATTGCCCTGCCCGCTGCCTGAGAGCTGCTTCACATTGATTTAAAAGAAAAAGCCGTTTTGACACTACAGTCCGAGAAACATTCCACTCTCGTATGATAAAAAGGTTCTAGGTCAAAATGAAAAGCGTGGATGGAAAATGTGGCCTTTGTTTCTTGTGTCAAAAGTGTTAAAGGTTGGCGAATAAGCTGGGGGCTGCTACTCGACTTATAATGAGTTCTTTTATGAGTTTTATTTTTAGAAATGTCCACATTTGAATTGGTTCTGTGATCTGGTTCCTTTTACTGCAAATTCAAGTTTTACATTTGTGAACGATACAAGAGCGTACATATTTCATGTTCCTTACATGAGCAATTTACCTGGGCATTTGTGGTGCTGTGACTAATTAAAAACCTAGGTAGCATTTTTTTATCTTCTTACATCCATATTTTTAGGTTAACATTTCAATGAAATCGAAACCTTCTAACATTTGCACTTCGAACACAAACTTCACGCAGGCATTGTTGAATCAATACTAACGACTAACCTAACGAGCAAAATGATCGGGTTTCGATGACGAGTGCCCGCAGACCGCCAAAACAAAATGCAAACCCCTTTTACGCCGCCATCTTGAATTTCTTGTCTCACGCGTCAGAATGACGTCTGACAGACGGCCATTTTGAAAAAAACTTGAGTGCGGCTTCCTTTCGCATCGGTGGGCCGTCATGAGAACTATCGTGGCGGCGACACCCCTTTCGTTTTACATACATCGGATTCATTGTTTTAGTAGTACATACGATAAACTTTTGTTGTTTGACGTGGCAGTACTAAATCCGACCGGAGCTGAATGCTAGGACGCCGGGAAGAAACTGTACCTCCCCTACGCTTTGAAGTAGTTTTTGGTCTGTTGAAACTTAGGGTCGTATGTACCCAAAGTTAATGTAGTACTACTTTTCAGTATCTAAGATTAAATGAACTCTAGTTATTAGTGCTACGGCTATTAGAAACAAAGATTTTGAAATTTATTTGTAGGTAGGTGTCATAAAAGACACCTCAATCTTCCCATCCACGCATTCTTCCTTCTCTATCTTTTAAAGGTGAATAAAGTTTATACCGAGAAATATCTAGTTTGGTCTTTTATTAGCTCCAACAAAACAAAAGTCAAACACTAACATAATATTATTTTCACACATCATCAAATAAATCTAGATTCAAGTGGGAAATGTAAATTAAAAATTCACCCTCACATTCCTATTTTATTCCAAAACGCATGGAAAACCCTTTAGAAATATTAACTGCGAACTTTTTCAATTTGAAACGCGAACGTGACGAGACATAATTTACCCAAGTATGTATTTTTGTGTTGTGTAACAAGCCGACGGAAGCGCGAGAACCGTCATCGTTTCCACTCAGTAGTTACTCCCTCACCCTCGGTCCTTATGTTTTAATTGTTGCCCCTGAGAGGTGGGAGGATCTAAGCTCTCAACTCTTTTATATTTCAAGCGTCATACGATGTTTAGTTTTACATAGGAGTAGAGTGAAGTTTATGTGCAATGGCAGCCATTTTGTTTTTAGCACCTAATACTTTGTTTCTTAGTACCTAATCATTGTGTTTCATAGTTATATTAACGCCGAGAAACATAAAATTATATACCTAAGACAAATTATTGAAAATGGTTCGTCAATACCAGGGAAAGAGCCTGTCACTGTTTATGTGGGAACATTAACGTTTTTAAAGCCCCTCTGGTTTGCGTTGCTAAGTGACTTCAAGGGGTGTAAAATGCGTCACCACCTGAGAATTTTGGGGGTGAAGCCACAATTTTAAAGTCGACAGTAAAGTAATGTGGCTTCTAAGTTCTTCACAAAGCCTTTAAAATAACAATTCAAAAATGTAAACTCAAAAAACAACTTGGAATACAAACCATTAAACTTAACGCTGCTGTTTATTCAAACGAAAATCATTACAGCACTGTATAACTTTAGTTACTGAAATAAAATATAATCAAAAAGCGACTATTACCGTTAAATGTAACCATTTGCCAAATAAACAAGGTACTGTAATCGATTGTAATTACGAATGCTGAATACAGATGGTGTGTGGCAAAATATGCCGGCGGGTATAAAAACATGGGGCAACCGCTGCGAAAACACAATCAAGTCAAGATTTGGCGACATTACGTTAAAAGGGTCTTATTGTACAATGTCGTGTTAATTTGTAGCAATTGATATGGTGGACTTGACTTTTATGTAAGGAAGTATATATTAAATTTTTATTTAATTTATTTGGGAAACAAACAATTACACATTAAGAATAACATAAAAAAATAAGATACAGAAATAATATGTGAAATCAACCATGTTCTCCGCAGCTACTTAATGAGACAATTTGGTAAATTTTAACACTAGCGTTGTAAACAATAAAAAGAGGATAATAACATAAAAATAAACCACATAATCATAAGGCATTTAAGCTGCAATAGTGCCACATAAGTGTAAAGACTGTGTCACATTATTTTTTTCAAAATGTTAAGTAAACTGTGTCGATACTTTCTAAGCGGTAAAGCAAACAGATCCAACCTATAGAAATTCTTATTAAAATTGCTTTACTATTATAATAAACTAATTTTAATCCCAAATTCTTAATTGGCAGTTGTCCACGTGGCTAGTTAGTACTCAAGTATTTCTGAGAGCAAACATTAAAATATTAGCTGACATTTAAGCGGCCTGTCGTCGTAAAACGTGGTTCACTTCTAAGCTAAATTATTCAGTATTCATACAAGAACAAACTGGATTATCTAAGGCTAAACTACTTGACCCTAACGCACTCAAGGCTCAGCCTAGGATAAGTCAATTAATTCTGAAATAGAGTTTGGTCTGCGGCATTTATAAGAAACCACCACTCACTATATCGTGTTCTGAATCTACAAACTCGAAGGAGGGTTGTTAATTGAGTATTCAATAAGGAATATGAAATTCTTTTCGGGAAACGTAATTTTTTTTTTGTAGGAATTGGATAAACATACATTCAATCTTGTTTGGTTGTGCAGTATTGATGAATGTGATTTCTTTCGAACAGACGATGGAAACTGCTGTTAATTTATAAAAGTGATTGAGAATGTTACTAGGAAATAGAATACAAAACTTGGCATGCGTTGTGATAAGGTCAATATTCACAATAGCTAAAATTAATATGCTGTGCTTACTCAAAATAAATTGGACACAGCAAGTTCTTCATCAAATTGTATATAAAAACTGGACCCCACCCAGCCAAAAAAAATGAAAAAAAAACAACTTACAAAAGAGATGAGAGCCTACATTTGATAGTTGACTCACTACAGTCACTACTGTAGCCAATCCGGCGACAGAGTAGGGTATAAATCAAAGGTCGGAAACGAGTGCGATGACTCGCGTGAATGAAGATCGAGTGTTACGACCTCCTCCCGTATCTAGCCAAGATTTAGAGACAAAAAACAGTTTTCCATTTATATCAATCGAAACAAAACTTGCAATGGAGAAGATGTTGTTGCTTGAGTGGTTTTTGCATCTAAAAGTTTCGACTAAAGAGTATTTTGTTTTTTTAGATAAACTTTGGACCTCGACGGTTTATTAGTTTGATTTCAAGTTTTTGTCTGTTTCTTTTAATGATGCGATTATTGGTAGCTATTTTGCTCATACTTAAACCTATACAAATCTAGGAATAACGTTTTATATTTGTGAGGGTCTAGAGTTCTAGACAAATTATAAATCAGCGAAAACGTTGATGAAAAGATTACCTTGTACAATCCTTCTGGTACTACCTCTCCCAACATTATAACTAATACTACTCGTTTAACAATATGTCAATGTGAATAACTAGATTATTTTGATATAAAACAATTACTAGAGTAAACCTTAAGCCCTTATCTACAACCAAAGTGCGTACACAAACTAAATACACTTAATTATTTATTTCAAGCAACAATATACAAAAGCTCAAATGAACCGCCATAATCTTATAATAAAAATAAATCAGGAATAGAACAATACGGCATGGGTCACCTACAGTAAAGCCTATTAGACGGATGACTACAACAGTAATGACAGGTCAGCCCGACGCGTACCATTACACACGTAATCCATTACCCTAACTCGATTCTCGTAACTTTGTGTGGGAAATTCAACACATGCTTGTGTTACTTTTAGTTCTGAGCATGTAGCTATAAGAAATCCTTTTTGTTCATTCATTATCGATTGCATTTTTTATTCGCAACGAATTAATCCAATTTTATTAGCAGAATATTGCAATTTCTCGGCATTGAATGAAATTCACATCTGTAATCCCCATAAGGTTATGCAGAGGAGTACCCATTAGTAAACCCATATTTCTCCAGATATGATTAAGTCCGGTTGATGGGAATCAACCGGGCACAAACCCAGACTCCTTGACCGATACTCAGAAAAAAAACATATTATAGAAATAGGTACTATCTTATAAAATTTTGGTCGAGAGACGCACGGGACCGGTCAATGTGGCGACACTTAGGGGAGGCCTTTGTCCAGCAGTGGACGTCTTTCGGCTGAAATGATGATGATGATGATGACTTTGGTCGACCCGGAAATCAAACCCAGGACCTCACACACAGCAGTCGCGCTTGTAACCGCTAGGCCAACAAGGCGTTCAAGTTGATTAAAACTCTTTTGCAGCAATATTACACTCAAAACATTGTAACGATATTCTCCTTAGTAAACACCAAAAATAAACAAACTAGGTCAGAATTAACCCTACTTCACTCGGTCCTTTTACACCGATGAAACTAGAAGTAGCTAATCAAAGGCTGAGGATTAAACAAACAAAGTGTAGGAGCTTCCTTGGCGCAATCACGTCGACGACGCCCTCAATCCAATACTATTTGCTCAAACCTCTTTTAGAGAAAACATTGCTTGTCAATACACAGAGCAAACAGTTGCACAAAACAAGGGGCACTCTTGTCTCTGGATTCTCGACGTTTATTTTCGCGGCAATTTTTGTTACTTTGTCACCTTCGGATTCGTTAGTGTATGGTGCTTTGTTTGTACGCTTTTTTTAAGCTGTGCAAGACGTGTGCGGTTTTAATGATATTGTTTTGAAGGTATATTAGTTTGGGCTGCGGGTAGTCCTCTGGTTATCGCGGCCTCGACATAGAGGGCGAAGAAGGAACATGGGTGGTTTTTAGTCAGTAGAAGTCTGACACTCCCTTTCGCTCTGCCCAAGAGCGGGAGGGGTTATTCGATGATTTTACACCCACCAAAAAAATGGTGCTCAGTATGGGTTATTGTAACAATAAAAAAGCAGCAGTCGTTTCAAGTAGAATACTGCAGCTGCATTCATTTTTCTGGAAGTCAACCCCATAGTTGGGAATAATGACTTCCAGGGTAACGATGATGAGTGGAAATAGTTACACATTATACAACAAAAAATATAAAGTCCGGGATTCATTCTGGGAATCTGAAATCTGTAGAATAACTAACTTCAAATGCAACCCATAAACAAAATAAGGCGATAGTAAAATCGGACGTAAAATATATGTGAACACAGAACACTATATTCCTCGGAGTCAGTAACAACTGCAAACAAAAAAAGGTCTGGCGACCGCTGCACCCGCAGAACTTTCAGTTCAAAAGTTAACTCTCCATGCCATAAATAAACCTTCGGTTTTGCTGGGATCTACGCCGATTGCAAATTTCGACGCTGTGGTGGAACTGCAAAGTCGCATAAATTACAGTTTCCGACGGTGGCAAAGAGAAAAACAATCGGGAAGGAGCACTTAGCAGCTTGACTAATCGTTGGTCGGTGATGACAGTTTTGGTGAGAGGAATTCGGACGAGGCTTCGACCACAAGCCAAGTCGCCGGCCCGCCACAGCCGCTAATGTGTTCTCCTGTGACAAACTGGTGGCGGATAACGAATTGGAGTACACTCACTATTTGTCTGTGTACAAGTTGGCGTAGGGACAAATTGTCACTGAAACCCTAACCGCAAGACCTAATGGGTTTCTATCCTAAGCCATCGTATCCTTTTCTTTCTAACAAGTTCTATTAGACACGTGGCTATATACAATTTTGACTGTCTTATTCTTCACAGCCATTATACTATTTCCTGATATATCCCACAATTTCCAATAACTTACAGTAAAATAATCCCATAAATCCCCAACACCAATACATCACATGCTAACATTAGCTGCGCACGTTCAAATATTAACTACAATACATTTCACGTTCACCTCACGGCGAACTGCGAAAATTGTTACACATGTTTTAAGATATTCTGAACATAGCTTTTCCGTGTGATCTAAGGTGCCTCCACCCTGTAGTTACGGCGCGGTCTCGCCGTACATCTCGCTACACGGGCAGTTCATTTGCTTCACGCCTCATACCCGCAAATAAATCAGCACCCTTACGCGCACAACACCGATACGGGGAAAATTGCAAGACTTTCTCAACTGAGAGCAAAGTTTAGAAGGCGCTGGTAAGTCGAAAATCGGTCCGAGTTGTGCTTATTGATTTGTGAGCTTTGTGCGTATTTTACAGGGCTTTAAAAACGCACATCTGCTAGTATAATCTGTGTCCTGACCAAAATGAAAAACTATCTGTAATTCAGTAGTCTTTTGCATCTGTGTTAACTCCCGTACATTGAGTAATTCAGTTTTATGTATTCTGATATTTACTGTCAACATTACTACAAACCTAGAAGAATATACAAAAAATTTCATACAAGACAATTTTCGAAACACCTGCTCGGAATGTTTTATGTAGTAAAACGCTGGGACTGGTATTCAAAGCGTTAGGATTTTCATCTCGACACGTGCCTCGCTACACAAACACTAGTCCTTTTAGTTTCAAAAGTGTCTCAGAAACAAATAAGTGCAAAAGAAATGGTCTAGACAAATATTAGCATGAAAATAGTTGTTAGTTGGAAGGAGATAACATTGTAAGTGGGGGTGTGTTTGCTCTGATTACAGAACACTCGAAACGTGTTCGCAGAGGCGGCACCGTAAGTCGGTTCGCACACACAATTCGGCCGCAGCACGCCAGTCCGCAACTTTCTTTGTTGCTTAACACGTTGACTGCCAGCCCGGTCACCGGTGACCGGACCCCGTCTTGTATCCACGCGCCGTGTTGGTCACCGGTGACCTCAACACAGACCTGTTTTTGGGCAGAATTATTACGCCGGTGGCCACGTTTATCGTACATTTAGTGTATGCAAGTGACCGGAGCGGCGCTGTAGACTGTTACTACAGCGTGGTTTCGGCGTGTTTATGAAATTGTGTGAAATGTGGGACAAAAATGAAGAAAGTGAGTGAAAAAACATAACCGTCATAAAAATCAAGGATTTATTTTTCTCAATGTTAGAAATATAAGTAAAACACAAGTAATTAGGCATTCTAAAATACAAATTAAACGAAGCGATGGAACTTATTGAAACAAGTTAAACAAAAATATGGTTCATTTGGACATTCTTTACAAAACGTTGCTACTTTCTTTGTTTTATTTTTGGCTGATTTTGAACCGTACATTGCCACACAGTTTTTGTAACATTCTGAACAAAATCGTCTAGTGTTTCTTACGTTACCCTCCTTTTTCAATAATTGATGTTTCAGTCTTTTTGGTCTATCTATTCTTTCAGGTTCTGCGTCCATTCCTGCATCAACTAAATACTCCACTAACTCTCTTCTAAACTGTACTATACTTTCACTTTTTTTTTTATTTTCGTTATACATAATCCATGCATTAACAATAGCTGTATTCAATATAAGTTCTATTCCTAATTTTTTATACCATTTAACCGTTTTACGTAGTGGCGAGGAATATGCGGCCATTTGATCGCTCATATCAACTGCGCTTTTTGTTTTGTTGTAGGCTAAAACCATTCTTGGTTTGCGAATTACTTTACCCTTTTTAGTTATTTTAGAAAATCCTTTAGAATGTTTCGTGGATAACATCAGCACATCTCTTTTGTCCTTCCACTTTAATACGCATATTCCTCGTTCATTCTCCCTAGCTATTACTTCGCCAGGTTTTAATTTGGAGTCTACTACCGCTTTTGGCAAACCTCTTCTATTTTTCCTCAGAGTACCCACCAAATGGGTGTCCTTATCAAGTAGTTCATTGGCCAGCTCCAAGCTTGTATACCAATTGTCTGTTGCAAGTGTGTGACCACAGCCCAGTATGTGCTCACAAAGAGACATTACCACTCTTGTGGGTGTGGTATTCACTACTTCATTATTTTTGCCAGCGTATAGTTCCAATTTGCATGTATATCCTGGTAATGTACAGAGTTTGAATAACTTCATACCATATTTGTGCCTCTTGCTTTTGTTATACTGTCTAAAAATTATGCGACCTCTGAAAGGCACTTGGCTTTCATCAATACAGATATCTTCCTTAGGTGCATATATATTTTTAAAAGTTTTGTTTAAACTATCTAAAAGAGGTCGTATTTTGTAAATTCTGTCGGACACATCAGCCGTATCATTATTCGTAAAGTGCAGTTTCTGCAATAGTAATTCAAATCTGTTTCGGCTCATAACAGATGCAGCAAAGGTTTGCCCAAAAACCCTGTCGGTGCTCCAATAAAGGTTTATTTTAGGTAGTTTAACTAGTCCCATATACAAGATTAATCCGAAGAACCGTTTTATCTCAACTTTTGTGGTTGGTTTCCAGTTATTTGAGCGAGACGAAGGCTTTGCACTAGGTCCTTGTTGCTCTGCAAACAAATTGGTTTGAATAGCAATTTCTTCGAAAATTTCATCCGGTACCATCAAGCTAAAATATTCTCCTGGAGCAGCATTTCGAAGTTGCGAAGCAAATGGTTGTCTCATACCTGAAAATGAAACAAAGATACACCTTATCATACGATTTAACATACAAATATTAATATAGAAACTTTACCGACCGACCGAACAACCCGACCGATTTATATGTATAAAATATACAAATACAAAAAATAACCTAGGAATCAAACCCGGTAGCGCTCATAGATCTGTATAGCGTCTATTACTATTTTAAAATCGTAAAAGGCAAAACTTTGTTACTAACATCTTAAAAATGGTTGAACGGATTTTGATGTTTGACACAGCAATATGTTACCTATAGTCTAAAGTAGAACAAACAAAAAACAAAACAAAACAAACAATAAAATAATATAATATTATACCTGTTAGTTCTGTAAACGCTATAACAGATGGTTGATGTCCTTTTGGTTGAAGCCATTTTTGTGACGTACTCGCTGATAATCTATCAATATTTTCATTAACAAATTTTTCCACGTCATCAATTTCACTCTCAGATTCACTAGGAATAACCATACGTTTGCGTTTTCGGTTTTTTGGAGGATAGATATTATAATCTTCAATCTCTGATTCTTCATTTTCACTCAACACATTTTTTCTAGCAATTTCATCAAAAATACTAGCTTCCAGTAAGTCAATGTCGCGCAAATCATCTAATGAAATATCTATAAAATTCACATCGAAATCTTTACTATTCTCCATGTTGTAATCACCCAATTTTACAAATTAAAAAGCACGAGCGTCCGTCACGGGTGAACCGTCCAAGCGCTAACAGACGACTGCGGGGTGCGGGTGACCGGAGAAGTGCCCGCCCCGGCGCCCCGTAACGGAAATTCACATTTTTACTATCAAGGCGCCACGTAGGTCACCGGTGGCCTCATGCGGTTTTTTCGAAATAATTATGAAACGCAGCTTCTGATCGAATCCAAAATTAGATATATTTTAAAATATTGATATTGCCCACCTATTTTCATCAAAAAGTTTTTTACTGATTTTTCTCATTTACACTACGGCAGTCAACGTGTTAACTATTGTTTGGAGTTAAACTTGCTCCTCCGGATACCAAATGGACAGAGCAGAGTCTGTGAGAAATTGTTTTGTGTGAGTTTCGAAAAGGAAAACATTTGGCCAGTAGCTTAGGAAAATTGCTTAAGCAGAAAGACCACTTGCAAATGGAAGTAAGTTCAGTGATCTCATATTTTAGTTAATGCGAGTTTAATTGCTGCTCTGGGATTTTTTTTTTGAATGCTACGGGTATTTTCCACTTGTTAAACTTCACCCCTTTTATTTTAGTCTTTCGTAAAACACTGCAGGAGACGCTTGGGAAATCATCTTGGTTATCGCATGATTTTCAGTGGAATTATAATGACTGTTAAACAACATAGTGGGATTTTCATAATAAAATAATGTTAAGTTTTATAAATAAAATGGGGGTAGGCAGGAACCACAGAACGCCACCTGTAACGATCCTTACATACCTTACCATACCCTTTTGCCTCGTCCACATTCGTCATCTGGTCATTCACGCACGCCGGTTGCGAGTACTACGCACGACTAATCTTTCAAAAAGTGCGTAATGCTACTAATTAACATGGCTTGGAAGAATTATCTTATCAACCAGTGTGTATGAACAGAAAGCTTTCGAAGACAGTGTTTCCTGTGAATCATGAAACACAAAAAGAAGACGCCATTATCAATATCCGAGAAACAAATTCAACAACAGCCCAAAGAAAACGCAAACTGAAAATATTATCAACTTAAACTCAACAAAATTTACATGGAAACTCTTAATTTTCGCATAATTCACAACAAGAGTACGAACAAAACCGAACAAAAACAAAATTTACAATACAACACGGGGATTACGTGCAATTAAAAGTTTGTGTTCCTAATAACGTCCATATATCACGACAGATTCTCGGAAACATCTGAGTCCCGTCGGTTGTAATGCAAATAGATTTTGGATACTTAGCTACACCTCCTATATAAATTATACGCTGTACTAACTACGTAAGCTAGCGTTGGAATATTGTTTGTGTATTAGTTTAGTGGTTTTGGTTACACTTAAAAACATTAGTAACAGTTGGCGTATAGTGAGCAGTTGGTATAGCGCTCACTTGGGTTTGCTTAAGTGATAATGCCTGGTATGGCTCTTATTTTAGTTCTGGAAGTGATAAGTCTGCTCAAACATGTCAAAGATACAGGAAATTGATTAACAATCAATAAAATATTGTAACTGGAGATAAGTTTGTCAAAATATACTAACATATTAAGGTAATTGATTTGTAAGTAAGCGCATATGATGTGGATGAATAGCAGTTAAGTAATGACTTGAACGTTAAATGAATGAATGAACGATTTATTTACATAAATAAAAATCTTAAAACTAAGTACATTGCCCAACAAAACTGCTTACGCAGTTTAACTATGAGATCACTGAGTCTCTTTTACAATAAACTTAATATCATGTAGGTCCATCTATATATAGCCTTTTCTCAACTATGTTCGGGTCGGCTCCCAGTCTAACAAGATGCAGCTGAATACCAGTATTATACATAGGGCGACTGCCTATCTGACCTCCACAGCCCAGTTAATACTGGGTAATACGGCCCTTTAGAAAGACTTGTGGTCACTGACTACCTGTAACGACTGCCAAAGATCTATAGGTATAATATGGCAGCCGGGACCAGCAGCTTAACGTGCTTTCCGAAGCACGGATGAAACTCGGTATGCAATGGGTGGTCACTCAACCACAGATCAACCAAGGCAAGCGTGGCTTAACCTAAAGATTGAAAAAAGATAATAATAAACAAATAAGGTTTTAGGTATACGTGTAGGATGATAGTCAGGAAGAGAGCGAATGTTAAAATGATCGCTGATGTATGACAGGAGAACCCAGGGCACGAAGACGACTGGACAGACTATAAATCTTATGAGTAAAAACCTAACTAAAGATATAGGCCCACTTAAAATCCCACTACAAAAAGAAACAAAGTGGAATATTAAAGTTGCTATGTCGAAGAATTTTAAACGGTAAATGACGTTGCCGGGGGTGAATTCATTGAAACTACTTATGCAAACGAGGTATAATGGCGATACTGCAATATATGTTTATAGAAGCACCTCATACGTTCTCCGTTCAGCTGTATTTCCGACTGTAAACCAATTATGCTAATGAACAATTCGGATGTGGGCGAAAAATTCAGAAGAGATTTCTGTAAAGTGTTGATAATTATGCAAATAATGTGGATATAAATTGCGTTGTCGAAAACAACAAGTCCTCCTAATACATTCTTGGTATTTGGTGCATTTATAAGAATGATCATGTAGGTACTACTTTAACTTTAGGAATACGGGTAAGCCGTCTTCGAGGCTTGTTGTTCTTTTCAGGAGAAAACATTTTACCTCTACCATGAGTTTACACAGCCAAATCTCGCAAGCGTCTACGTAAATTATTTGTATGAAATATCGTACAGCGCCTCTAGCGGTCACGGAAAGAATTATAATCCGTAACATGAGCACTATAGATGACGATAGGTTAAAAACCTAACGTAATCTATTCTATAGTTTCTAACGTTTTTCAGCTGTCACCATACAAAACGGTACCATGAGTCACTAATTTCACTGAACCTATCGAATAATTCGCTTACTATAGTGGTTACGTAGCTCACTAGCATTTTGGCGTGTGAAACATATGTTTACAACAAAATTATGTACGTTTTTGAGTCTAATGCAGTGAAAATAATGTCTGCAAAGCTTATTTGGTATGAAATATGTTAGTGGCCGCTAAATTTGAAGACCAACGACGTGATTAACGTGAATTTCGAGAAATGATTTCGAAATGAGAATTCATGTTAGACACCAATTGCAAAATATAAATGAATGAAAGTTTATTAAACATTATAGAGAATACTTTAAAGGTTTGTGCATATGTATGAATAATGTTACGGATTTGATGTCAACACAACGAGTTTCAATAGAACTAAAGATACCAAAGAGAACGAAAGTTAAAACATACCTTTCTATGAACTCTACCAACAATTGAAGCTGAGGCACAGGGTCCTCATTGTTTTAAATAATCTGTTTGAATCTACTAATGTAAACTTAAACAACACAACATAGTTCTGTGACACAATGTCAACAAACAAAATTACAAATTGAATACACGACAGTGACGTATTATAAGGAATAAAAAAATCAAAAACCACTAAATACTATAAGTAGTCTAATAACCGTCAACTTTTCTATTTTGTCGGTTTATTTGTGTATATATCGATCTCTCCTCTTATTAGTGGGAAAGAAAGAAACAAAACATGAGTAGAGTGAAGTTAGCTAGACGACACAATCTATCGAGCTTACATTAGCGCCTGCGTAAGCCTCCGTAAATCTCATGGTGCAAGCATTATCGAAATCTATTTGATACACGTTAGCACGCTAGCGAGTTCAACGTTAGCGAGTAAGTTTTCTATGACAACTCATGGTAGAGCTAAATATATATCTATCTATAACCCTCAAACGATAGGTATCAGATAGCGAGCAGACTGAGGGCCGGTTTTTCAATCGCGTTAACTTTTATCTGACGAATAGTTTTGTCATTTTGACAGTGTTTGTATAGACAATCTGTCAAAACATCACATTTATTCCTCAGGTAACTCGCTATTGAAAAACCGGCCCTTAGTTTGACAAATCGAAATTTTGATTTTAAGCTTGTAAACAAAACCAAGTACCGTTTTCTCCCTTTTATTTAAAGGCTACCGAAGATGACCTTAAATCTGCACAATTAACACGTTGCCACTCGGCGAACAAGTTACTCAGCTTACAAGGAAAACCGAAGTCAAACCGAACGGACTTTGAATAAAAACCGAAGTCAACCCGAACGGGCTTCGCATAAAAATGTTTTGTTTCTCCTAATTGCACAAAGTGGCTGCTTAGAGGCGTACTTTCCCGCGAGTCATTGTTTTCGACATCGTTGCGATGTAATACGAATATTTTGGGTTACCACCCCTCTAGAGAATTCGTGACTTTCAAAACTGGTGGCAACGAGCGGATAAAGGATGTTTGCTGGTATATAGTTCGTTTTCTAAGTGTTTTGTTGTCTTTTTCTATTTCTCGCCCACTACTTAGGGATCCAAAAGAGGGTAAAGTTTAGTAACGTAAATTCTGTCAAATAACCAATTTTCAGTTACTTTCTTTCTCGTGATCACATTGATGTTACTATAATGAAAAAAAAAATTAAAAAAGTTCGGTTTGACTATTGTGTGTCTACTCTATACTCTACAATACGTGTAGGCAATATTATACTTCATCATCCTCATGATCATCTATAGCCCGGCTTTACCCACAGCTGGGTATAGGCCTCTGGTCTAGCATCATTCAGGATATTCCCGTAATGACAATGAGGTCTGTCCATGTCGCCGCCAGGCAACCAACACTTAACTGTGTCCATGCATATAATATTTAGTACTTTATTTACAACCTACAATTTACAGAACTAAACAAAAATAATATATATATTATGTACAAGTATCAGGAAGAGCAGAATTACAGAATGTCAAAAAAAAAATTACAAAAAAAAAATATGCACTCCAACTTTTTTTTTGGTGGTTGGAAATCATCAAATGACTCCTCCCGCTCTGGGCAGAGCGATAGAGAGTGTCAGAGTTCTACTGACTCATAACCATCCAAGTTCCTTCTTAGCCTTTTGTGTTGAGGCCGCAGTATCTCTTTCGAACAACTCGCAGTCCCGACGGGATCCTACGTTAAAAATGTAGGCAGCCGGTTGTATCAGTTGTTTACGATCTTGTAGCAGTCGACTGAAGGAAATGGAATAAGTCACAAAGTACCCGAGATCGAGGGGCAGGTAACTACTAACTTGAGTACACTATCACAAGTTTTGAATACCGTCGACCTGATAGTTTCATCGGCAAATACTTCCACGAAGTAACATCATTACACCTTACTTGCACCTTACAAAAACTATTTAGATATGCGATATTGATATTAAACTATAATATTTATGAATAGCAAAATGGAACTTTACTTATTGGTTTTCTGGACCCTATCACAATGCTGGGAATACCTTGGTGGCATTATGTTTGTTGGCAGGTACCTCCCGAAACAACCGTGTCCGGTGAGGACCTGCGTCAGACGGAAGGTGAGGGCGCCGTGGCGCCTCTCAAGCCACTCCTCAAAGAGGGGACTTACCGCCACTATCGTGGCGTGCCCTACACTGTAAAGTCTCCGAGTTTCACCTTGAAAACGTACTGAAAATTATAATATCTAAATACACAATAAGTTATATTAATATTTGACCACTGTTACCTACGCAGAGATCTTCATTGTCTTTTAATTGTGAAAATCGGTCGTATTGTACCAAGTTAAGCGACATTATTATTAATGCAAGATAAAGATTAATATTTTACGGGAAATCAAACATTTGTTTTAAGAATTTTGAAAGGCACCTACAATTTTCTTCCAATTAATTAATATTTTCATTGTTCCAATCTGATTTCAATCTGTAAAGCGACCTACAGAAACAATCACTCAAACAGGCTGTTCATATTGAATATTAATCGCCATTTTCACTGACGATTGGAATAACCTGAAAGGCGAGTCGGGAGGCCGCGGCCGGAGGAAATAAATTTGTAATGCAAAGTTAGAAATTTCATTCCTATGTTACCGATAAGTAAACGCTCTTACGTCGAGCCGCGCACAAAGGCAAGAATACGTTTAGCATTTTACTTTCGAATTGCTACAGTTACACAAAGAAGCGACGGGAACTCGGCTAAAAATAATCCAGTGCGTCCCGAACGATTAAACGTTGAGCCAATAAGGCCTAGGTATTCCGCAATTTATTAGCCTTGCAAATTCGAAACCGCTTCTCCCCCTCTATGAAATATAGCTGTGGCCGCAGCAACCTTGCCGCGGCCGACGTCGGCGCCCGCTACCAACCGGTATTACACCCCTATTTTAGCTCTAATTAAAAAGCCATCAAAGAGTTTTCAGTCATTAATCATGAAACTGTTAACGGTGAATACCGACTTCCCTCCGAGTCCGAGCCGAGGAAAAAAGGAGGATTAGGATATTAACAAAATGCCTAAAATATTTAGGGTTAGTGGAGTGGTAAGCCGCTTGTAAAAAAATACTTATCTACGGTACAGATTTCGCAGGTTTAACGAATGAATCTTAAGTTGTTTCGAGCGGTTTAAAGGATTGAGAACCCTTTTTTGGGTATTAGAACAAAAAATACCAGAGATATTTTTAAGCTTCGTAATTGACTGCAGCGGTTATGTTTTTCTCGTTTTTCTTTCCTTCTTCGCGGTTTTTTCGGACAAATTATATTTACTTTCAAATATTTGAGTTGGAAGATAAAAGGAAAGTTGTTAATAAAAGTGGATTAAAAGGATCAGTTGAACTGGAGATATTTGCAGTATTTAAAATTTGTCGATATCTGCAAACGCCGGGAAAAATCGTAGAGCTCAGCTGAATGGTACGACTCTGCTGTTGAATCACATCAGAATGAATAAACCTTTCGTCATTGTGTGACGAGTATTTGTTAATTCCAAACATTATAGTTATTGCTTTACAAATGAAAACCGATCGATCAAAATTCTGTCTAGTCTACGAAGTCTCATTTTAGTCAACCTTTTTCAACTAGCCGCACTGTTTACACTAACAAATCACACAACTCTTGTATTCGATTCCATAATATTTTAGTCACAACTCAACAAACTATGACACTTTCAATGTCTTACTCAAACCTATAACAGTTTACTGTAGCTCTATTAAGAGACCGAAACACAATTCAACATTCGACAGGGTAGTTTGTTGAAGAATATCGTTTTAATATTTCGTCTGTAATCGTGATAATTCAACGCTGAACCCAAAAGGTACTCTGCAAACAAGCGCCTTATTAGGTATTCAACGTATGTATAATATTCTCTCTATGCAACTCCAGACTACACCCGTTCAAATTCACTTCTTACCCAACAATAACACTAAGTTGAACAAGATTAAACGTAAACCAATCATCACAATCTGCAAGTCTGTCGGTTCGTTTAAGTTCTCGTTCGGTCGGCTTCGGCTGCAATCGTGTTAATTCGGCGCTGGGTCTAACTCGATGACACGCGATTATCTAAACAATCAGCCGACGGAAACGCGTTGATTTCGACCACCACTGATGAACCGCTCTGTTTGTTCAACATGTATATTTAGCTTTAGAAATGTAGTGCTTTGTAAATGGATTGATTTTAAGTGTATTGCGTCGGGATGGGTTGTTTTTTGTTGGGTTAAAAATGTGGAATGTTTTTTCATTATTTTTGACCACTGGTAATGTTACAAGTGCTTAAGGAAAAGCCCCGATGGGTTCAAAGTCAGTTAATCATTATTATATTGCAGTTTTTAAGTAGTTCTATCCGAGAAACAATGTCAACTTTCAAGCTTAAAAACAAAGGTCTAATACCCTTGTATTTAAGCTTAAAAGTTTACTGAATAAAAGCTAAAAATTAGACATTGTCAAAGGATGATTAACAACATTCAGTGAGCAACAATGAAAACCTCCGTTTCCACAGAATCAGGGATCACAGAACACACAGCAACCCACACAGTTTGGTGAAGTCAAATGAGGAAAGTAGGTCGATGTAAAGCTTACGAGCAAAGCAATCTGTAGTTCCATATGCCCTGTGTACTCTTAATCACACTGTCATTGTTGCAAAAGCTGCCAATGGATTTGACTACGTCCGATGGGAAAGTGTACCTAAACGTTACTAACCTAAGTTTTCAATGATAAGTGAAATGCCTTTATATCTAACACTTTAGTACACAGAAGTGTCAACCACTGGCAATGACCCGCATTCATACATTTTATTAGTGTTTGACAGAAGACTCGGTTTTGGTCAGATTCGGCAAAAATCTTTTTTAGACTTTCCATATCGCATTGTCTCTCACAATTACAAGATATAATGAGATTTTTTCAACGCTTATTTCAAAGGTTCAATTTCGATTTCGGCTAAAAATTCAGTTTCAGTCGGTTATTTATTTATAATTGTCAATTCTAAGCATTCTCAATCATCATTTGATGTGGGTGGATACACTCATACCTACTGATAAAAACAAGCTGGTGCTCGATCTCACAAGATCATTGCATCATCCGATCTTGACACCTCAAGTGACAGATTGAAAACTTCAAATTTCAAACTGATCGAGTTGAAAGGTTTTCAATTAGCCAATCCGTTGAAACAGGAGTCCGACTAGACGTGTGTTCCGGACGCTTCACATGACAAGTATGTGCTAAGCGATCGTGCGAACACGAGCATATGGACCGATTCGAGAGCCCTTCACCTCCCACTCGATAACTGATTCCGAATCACCGATTGATATCGATTATTTAAGACAAACCGCGAAACGATGACCCTTTTATCACTTTGTGTCACCGAAATCCGTGAGAATTGTTTGTGTCCAGCAGAAACAAAAGATCGTAAATACCGGTAAATTGTTGGTTAAGAAGTCATTGTGCAGACTGTCTGGCTCACATTGTTATCTTCTGTATCAAAAATTTAATCTTTTTCCATCAGTAAATGAGACACCTGGTAGTTTAAAACAGATTTAAACTACTTACCAGATGTTTCATTTACTGTTACTATTAATACGTCTCAAAGAATTCAGATTTTAAGTAGGTATCACATAAAATATCAAAAGGTAAAACCAGAAAATTATAAATATTTGTAGACATGTGTAGATAATTATTAGTACCTACTAGGTACCATAGATGTGAAAAATAATTATGACTTTAGAAATCACATTTATTTCATGATCACTGATGAAATGATGAAAAAGTTCAATTTAATATTATTTGCTTAGATCATCTTAAATGTTTACCTATACCTAAAATTATAGTGTCTTAATGTGGTGAAGGTGTCTGTCTACAGCACAACATAGCGATGTTTTGAAAAATCTGTCCGTAGAAGCAGACTATTTGTCTGGCTTCTAGTCTATAAATACGGCTTTCAATTCAAAAATATTTTGCGTTTCTCACCAAAATCGTAAAGTCTAAAAAGAAATACTAAACCTGTAGATACGCTTGGGTTACGTGTACATCCTTAGGCTAGCTTTTACAAAAGCCAATAAAATATTTAAACGACGCACACACAAAAATTTACGGTCCTATGGCTTAATTCTATGACTCACAATAAAATATTCGGCTGTTACAGCTCTCTGAATTTCCCTTTCCATTAAAGTTACGCCACAATAATCCCAAATAAAATTATTTACTAGCTTTATCAAAAAGTCTGTGATCGCGAAATCGTTCTGAGTAATATTCCCGTCATAAAAACTGGTACAAAGCCACAACAAACCAATCAAATAGCGCAGTTTATCGTAACAGTGGCGTGATCCCAAGCCAATTTACGTTAGTTTGGGGGAACAAAGTAAAAAAGAATAACAATAAAGTAATATAATTTAGGAAGCCGACATTACCTATTTGTGGGGTTGGCACTAATTTAATGAAGGCACGGGATATACAGATCTTTGATAAAGACGACTGCTTTAATTAAGTTAAAAGTTTCATTTATTGTGGTTTGTTGTCGTCATGAATAACAGTTCAGGGGTAAGCATCAGCCCGTGCGTCGGGGCTGTGGGTTGTTGTAACAGATACCGTGGCATAAAGGGCTAAGAAGGAACATGGGTGGATTTTAGTCAGTAGAAGTATAACACTCCCTTTCGCTCTGCCCATGAGCGGGATGGGTTATTTGATGATTTACCGCCCCCCAAAAAAAGAGGGGTAAGCTGCTTACCCCCCTTTTTTTAAATTTTAATTTCGTGGTCTACCCTGATGCTTACCGTAAGCATCAGGGTAGACCACGAAATTAAAATTTTCATACTCTTACTTTTTTAGAAGTTGACTGACCATAATATGTCAGAAACACTTTACTTCGATCCAAAACCTAAATCGCTGACGTGTGCAACACAGCCGCCAAATCGAAATAGAACTGGTCAGCCCACATCTACTGCATGTCGCATCAAAATTGGGCCAAAGCAGTGACGGATTTAGACTACTTAATGTCCTAAGCAACCCTGTCCTAAGCAACCCACGCCTGTCGGCGACCTTACCGCCTTAAAACATTAGTTTTTTAGGGCTCCGTAGTCAATATGGAAACCTTTATTATAGTTTTGCCATGTCCGTTTGTCTGTCTGTCTGTCCGCCCGCACTATATCTCAAAGACTCAGAAAGAGGTGAATGGAAAGACGGCTATTGCCTTGTTGTGGGACACGTCAGGCTCAAATTATTTTATATTTTTTTTTAATTTGCGGGGCAGTTTTGAGTTGTATGTTAATTAAAATATGATACGAGATTCACTCAGACGCAGACCTGCAAATTGCAAAAAATATAAGAACCTGGCGCTTAAGTTTCAGAATGTTACTTTAACAACACTTAACAATCGTTCGGTCTGCGAGACATGAAAAGCTCATCCCATTCAACTTTTATATGTGAAGTTTTTACCTAATTAAAACCTCATAATAGTTTTAGAAACATTTATAATATATTTTAAATTAACAAAACTTTACCTTACTACTTATCTTGTCCAGTCAAGAGCATGTATATGTATACAAAATTCGAAAGCTATTTTGTTGAGAAATAACCCTTTTACTTTGAGATATAAACGTGAAAACGTAAAACGTTATAGAGCGCAGTAGCAGAAATTCACTTTATAAAATGGTATATTTTCGTATATTATTAACATACACATAACATAACTTTTCATCGTCTCGCATGGGAAAAAGTATGTTTGTGTATTATAAGTACCTACCATATGATTTTTTATATAAATTTATATTTAGACCTTTAGACTCGTTAGTTAAGTAATTATGTAAAACTGGAATAAAAATTAGATTAATAATAAGTATATTGCACTTACAACTTCTTTGTGCATGCGGAGTTTACCTGTAAGTGATTGTTGCACTGTTGCATTTACGTTTTTGCATGTAATAATAAAATTATCATGAACCCTGTGTAAACAATTGTTGGTGAACCAATAAAAATAAATAAAAATAAAATAAAATAACATCACGTCTGTAATCCCCGAAGGTTTAGGCATGGGTGTACCTATTAGTACACCCACATACCGCCAGTTATGTGTTAAGTCCCATGTAATAGGGGGTATGCCTATTGCCATCATCCATTGTAACATATATAATATTGGTGATCATGACTGTACAGGTTTTGCAATTAAAATAGAAGAATATTTTTTATTGTTTCTTGCACTCATCAGTCATCAGTATCATATCGAGCAATAGGGATGTTAACAAAAAAAAACGAATTAGTCCGTCATATAAAACAAACAGTGAAGATGATATAGTGCTTTGAAAACTCGTGTGACATCATACTCTAAGACATTAGTATGACATTTTTTAGCGGTCAGTGATGTCACCAACCCCCACTTGAATCTTTAACGCATTTTATCTTCGTCAATTTTTATTGATTTGATAAAACAAAAAATACGTATCCAATATTTTTCGATAATCTAACAGACAGACTAATTAAAATCACATTTTTTAAAGTCAGTAAACATCCCTATTGCAAATTCATACTTACAGCCTACGTTTTACGTATTCCCTAATTTTGAATTCTTCCACATTTATACATTCAATTACTCAGTATTTGCATATAATTAACTTAAATTTTGTTTTCATACGTAGGTAGATACTAAGTGCTCGTATTTGAAAACTGACAACACTGCTTTTGAAAATTTGCAGTAATGGCTTACGTTTGCGAAACCGTCAATCCTAGTAATGGATATCTGACGAGAGTTATTAGCATTTTTTATTTTCCAATGTCTATAGCTGACAGAGTTGAACAATCAGAATCAAATGAATAAGCGTTTTATTCTGAAGAAACCAATCAAACAAAGTAATTATTGATTTCTGTTAAACGAAGAGTAATATTAACGAAAATTTGCCTGAATTTCAAGTTTCAGAAGTTTAATTTATTGTGCAAGTTAACCATGTGTAAGAAACAGATTACAATTCTTTCTAAGAGTTTGAAGGCACAGATAAAAAAGTAATAAACGGCACGGCACGGTTGGCGTAATGGCTCAAGCAATGGACTGCTGCGCCACGTGTCGCGGGTTCGATCCCCGCACTGAACAGATATTTGTATGACCTAAAGATAGTTTTTCCGGGCCTGGGTATTTGTGAATGTGAGTTTAAATGTTTGTGAACGCACCCATGATACAGGAGAAATTCCTAGTGTGGTGCTACGTTTTAAAAAAGAAAAAAAGAAAGAAAAATACCACATCACGTCATTTACCTACTAGAATACCTTCATTCCACGAGTTATGGGTAAGTCACATAATTATGATAGGGCAAGGCGTAACCAGTTGATAGCAATAGACCATCAACTGAACACAAATCCAGACTCTGTGGCAGGAACTGTGAAATTCCTGATGGAAAACCCGACAACACTTTAGCCGGCTTTTGACTATGGGATGTAATATATATACAATGTGGAGCAGGACGATTGACATTCCTCTAAACCACGTAAAGAAAGGCATGCTCTTGACCCGTATACAAAAAATCAATCAAATCCAATGACTACTTTAGCCACAGGAAATTATTTTTCATTTTCTTATTTTTCAACATGATGTAGATCGGAGTCCGTAATAATAGGTAAACATTGTAAGGTCAGGAACCTGTGCAAAAACCTACGATTCTATTCTCAACGTCTCAATACGCTTGAAAGACAGAGAAAGGTGTCATACGATCCCACTCTGACGCGCCCCGCACACTCCCACAAAATACTACAATTATAAAGAAAAAGTAATATTACTTACGCAAATAATGCATTAGTGGTGCATAGAAAATTGCGAGTGTGTGTGTGAGCGGAATTTTTTTCGGCAAAAAGTCATTGACTCGGTAACTATGTCAGTCAGTGCAATAGCGGCGCCCTTTGAGGAGAGCACACGCCTACTTTTTTTATCACAAGACGAGCCGCGCGCGCATTGTCGTGATTTTATGAAAAGTTTGTTGTTATTGTGATTAAAGACGATTTATGATATTTGGATTAGTGCATAGGTTACTGTGACTTATTGGTGTTAGTGTAATATTAGTTATTTAGGCATTTATTAGGTAGCTAGTTTTGTGATTTAGGTTAAGTTAGTAAGTTTTTTAGTTTAATTATGCCTCAAATAAGGTTTTAAGTGATTAATTATTCAATCAGTGATCTTTTATTAATTAACAACTCGCAACTTAGTGAGTTTATGCCGCTGATTTGTTGTTCTCCGATAAAAAGTACCTACGCCCAACATCGCCGCCGCTCGCTGCACCCCGCGCACTAGGTCAGTGACTTTTCGTAGTTAAAGCGTGTTTACTTTTTATGCAGTTGATTCTGCTATTTATTTTGTTTGAAAATTGCAATTTTTAAATTTTCCACTAACTACTAATCTTCGTGTTTTAAAATGTTTCGATGGACTAGTACAGTGCTAGTTTTAATTTAATGTCGTAGTTCCAGATCCACATTGTATATTACATCTTGGGCTATAAAGGGTGTAAAAGTACCCTTAACGCAAACGAAAGACACTTGTTCTCCCCACCACTGCGGCAATTTTTTTGTTCTAGACCTGGGAACCCCTCTTAGGTTATAAATTAACTTAAATTACCTCCATGACCCGTTTACTATTCAAAGCATCCACTAGCACAATATTTTAAGAATGCTACATTGAAATTTACCGTAAAATGTGATTTTTGACCCCCAAAAAAAAGTCGTTTTCCAGCAAAAAAAAATGCATAGGGGTGCTTAGTTTGATGTACAGAATACTTGATTGACGTTTGCGTGAAGGGTTCATTTACATCCTGTATATTACATCCCGCGTTTGAGATGTAATATACAATTATAGCACAGTGTGAACGGTCACGTACAAAATGTACGACGAGCGATAAAATATTATATCTCAAGATGTGATATTTATCCCATAGTAAAAAACCGGCTTTTGTCCGACCAGGGAACAAACCCAGACGAACATGCTCAGCAGTCGCACAACTTGCAACCACTCGACCCACGTGGCAGAAAAATAAATACTGTGCCCAAAAATCATTACCACATTAACAAATGTCAGACATACAGCGAAGATTATAATTGAGAAGTTCAGTTCTGCAAACCCGTTCAATAAACGAAGGTTAAAAATGTAATAGTATCAAATCAACGTTCAGATCATCTACCTGAAACTTCACATCACCAACGGCATTCCAACCCCAAGTTTAATTACACAAAACAATCTAGAGACACTTGTTTTTGATTGCACGAATCAAATCTAAATAAATACAGTAAGATCCCGATGAAACACGGAGCCCTCAGGCCAATCACCTGATAAAGGCACTTGATAATTAATTTTCTAACAAACCTTACCTTACCTTAAGTTTACAAGATTGAAACGCCGTTCGTGTGTTTGACATGATTGCTTTGCAAAAATAATAGCTTTGGGGTCTTTAATTAGTTGATTAGTTGGTATAGATAGTTTATTAATCATGCCTTGACAACATCTTTTTCATTATGATCTTCCTTTTCTGGAGTATTTTTAACATTTTTATTTTTCGTCAGAATTAAATTTTCTTCGCTTTGCAAATTCTTATAAAAAAGCGCTTTTGTTTTAACTTTATTAGTATTGGCTTTTGCAATATCTTGTCCTGTTTAATTGATCCCACTAAAAACAAAAGTTTGTTAAAAACGCCAAGTTGCGCAACTCAGTTATTTTACCGTAAAAAGTAGTAAGATCCATGTAATACCAAGTCAGTTAATATATACAGTCCCTACTTAAAAATCTTTGATGTTTTAAATAAATAGATTGAGTTGGCCATCGCATCGCATTCGCCAATGTTAAACACGCCATTGTAATAGCTAATCGCCATCGCATTGGCCAAGTCAATATAATTATTTAAAACATCAAAGATTTTTAAGCAGGGACTGTATATATTATTAAATGACTTATTACACGGATCTCACTACTTGTTACGGTAAAAGAACTGAGTTGCTCGACTTAGCTTTTTTACAAGTTTTGTTTTTAGTGGGATCTCATTTCTCTTTGAAGCGTCTCTCATTCTAGCTATTTCGTTTAATGAATCAACAATACATAGTTTTATTCGAACTTGGAGCAGTATTATTCATCGATTTGAAGTACTGCTAAAGTACCTACTCGACAAGCTGAATCAAACGAGTAAAAATTCGACAAGGTCAAGTCGTTTTAGAACGGAATTCCTATAGCCACCTTCAAGCTCCATCATCAGAACTATTCAGAACCCTAAACATCATCTAAAGACCAACTACCCGACAAGACAAATCAAACGAGTCCAAATTCGACAGGGTTATGTCGTTTTATAACGGAATTCCTATGGCCACCTTCCAGCTCCATCATCAGATCAGTTCCATGTCATTATAATATTGCATTGATAGGCGATATACAAATACATGTAAGTAAATTTCAGATCAATCAGAAATTAGGAAGTGTGTCAAAAACTCGTTAAATTTATTCACTGAAAATGTAACTTAAACTTTGTAACCCTATACATTTATATTTATTTATTTATTCCAAATTTGAAGCTTCTATGTCTGCTAGAAGTGCCTTAGACTTTTGATGATCGGTCAGTCAGTCAGTCAGCGAGTGAGTGAGTGACAAAACTAAGGAACTTTGATTAGTTAAAATTCTTAAACTACTGGTTCAAATAGAATGAAATGAAATATACCGTGTTTATACAATGCCTAATTGGTTACTAAAAAAATCAGGCTTCTAGTTCTATCCACAACGAAGTTATAGGAGGTGGAAAGTGGCCGTAACTGGTTCGAGAAAAGGATGGTACGGCCGTGCCGCTTTATTGCTCGACTTGGCGTGGGCACTGCCATGCCCCCAGATAAAGGTGTTTAGTAATTCATATTCAAACTTTTCAAAATTATTTAGTACTAGGCACTTATTGCCAGGGGCTTCACCCGCTACAACTCGCAAATTATCCCACGGGAAGATAAAATCGGGATAAAACTATCCTATGTGTTAATCCAGGTTATAAACTATCTGTGTACCAAATTTTATTCAAATCTGTTCAGTAGTTTTTGCATGAATGAGCATACATTCATACATACTTACAAACTTTCTCGTTTATTATAAGTGAAGTAAGTATTGATAATTTAAAACTCCTCATTTCTTCCTTCCAAGGTTTTTTACAAGTAAAGTTTTTCAAGTTTCTTTCTTGAAACTTCTAACCTTGGAAATTCTATGAAAAAATGTTTCAGTTTTAATTTGATTACTTTACCTTTTTTCGACATGTTGTTGGGCTGGTTGATGTTTGATAGTCGATTTACGCACTAACTTTATTTATTTTATCTGATTTCCATAGAATCCAAACATTTTATGAAATATGCGTCGCCATCATCACAATTCCCCAGTTTCCTTTTTCGTACCCACATCCTTTGTTACATGTGAATAGTTGGTATTGATATTTTAAAAAGCCCTCTTACTTTCCTCATATTCATTATAATAATTTTCGACTTTTTCATAAGATTTCTTTAGTCCTTTACTATGTACTCGTAGTAGATAATGTTTTAGTTCAAATCTTTTGTTACCGACTTTTGTTGTATGAGACTGTTTTGATCTTTTTTCGGTTAGTTTTTTTCTTAATCCTTAAACTTCTTTTTTAATAATTTATTATATCGAGAAATATTATTAGTAGGTACCTATCAAATAAAATACCCTGACCCTCAAATTAAATTATGAACAAGCTCATATGGACATGAATTATAATAATATTGTCGAAAACATCACAAGGCAACACAACGATAGAATCGTGTAAATCAAAATCGTTAATCGTATACTTTCCTTTACAATGTCATTAGGGAAATTGGCATCGTTAATTTATAAAGGCCCCCCCTTTAACTGCTTTGATATCGACGAATTTAAATCGGTAATCCTGCGGTTTGTTTTATAGCATCGATATCAGACGATTTATATCGATGATCGTAAACGTACGGTTTATACAGCAGGATCGATGTTTAATTCACAAATCGAGTGAACACAACGCATCCAAATGATTTTCTCTGATTTTTACAAATTAGCGAATAATAGATTCAATTGTTTTGTTATGTCCCTACTCAGGTGTTTCGATTCGTTACAAGCTTTTACGTAGGTTCTATTTTAGTTCAAAAATTCAATTTATTAAGTAAAATATGGACAGACAGCACATAGGTACCGCATTGGTCTTATCAATGCAATTCAAAGTTTAACAACAACACGTCAGACAAAAGGGGAAAATACGGTTTTAAATCCTATCGACCAAACAACAAAGCCAGATGCAACAAAACCCGTTGCTCACATTATTTTGATCCCCTTACAGCACAACGCTGTTTATTGATTCCCGAAAACCGACAAAAAGACAAAGAATCCGTCCATTGATTCCATTCACATGTTTTGATTGGAAGTGTCAATAGGGGCGCGAAGTTCGCGAGTAGGTATAAAGTTACGGCTAAAACAAACTAAAGGCGCAATGCTTAAGTGCGAACACAAAACGAACAAGATCCACGTATCGAATTACCTTTGACGAAAGCGGATTGCATTCGAATAAAAGGAGACTCGATAAAGGAGACGCTCGTTCTTTGTATTTATTGTTTGTGACACCGAAACAGTTACTGGCTGGCGATTTACAATAAGAATTCATAGAGAGACTCTATTAGAGAATAATTTAAGACATCATCATCATTATAACATTCAATTTCTTAATAAACACAAATTAAATAAATAGTACAGTCACTCTAATTCTTTCTGACTCGTGTATTTTAAGTGTCATGTAACAGGGAGCGAGTTTATTGCCACTAAACGAGCTGACCTCCAGAATCCGAGCTGAATATAAAAATTTCTCACTGAAAAACCCCAGAAGCACTAAAAAAAAGATCTTAGTGCTGCTGTTCTGCCCAGCAGTTGGGCCATGCGACCACTACGTCAACGAGTCAGTTGATAACTTAGGAGAACAATTTATTATTTTGTTTGGAATTACATTTATCAAGATTTCCAAAATAGTGCTCAGGTGTTTTAAGTCCTAGTCAAGTTTTTACGATAAACCTAATCGGAAAACTTGCCACAGATAAAACCGACATTAATGGATGAAAAGAGTTGTTACCAAACAGATTAAACTAAATCAGAGCGACTGAAAACAACAATTGGCTTGTTCGTTAAAGTAAATATTTAGAATTAGCAAGTGGAATGGGATTCGTAGGCGTCGAAAACAAACAGCGACTTCTAACATTATGGCTGAAACCAAAGCTTAATTAAGACTAGGCACCTCTGCAGAGGAAACTAATTAAACTTATTCCATTATTCGTGCAAACGAAATTTTAAGAGAACGTCCGGGGACAAGCTGCTGCAAGAAACATTTATTATTATTGCGTTAAAACGTTTTGTCAGGATCGTTTCTATGACTGCTTTATTCAAGCTAAATGATTGCTATACCTTTTTAAAATGGATTTATCAGTGAATTATTGGATGAGAAATGTGGTCAGACAGGAACAATAAGGCAGTTTAAGGCTTGAATAAAATACAGTTACATTTACAGTAAACAGCAAAAATCATTACGCATTTACTTATCATAATTATCATAAATTTTCGTTTATTATCATTATTTTGGGTTATCTTAATATGAAATTAGATTGACAGTTACACCCGTCAAAAATAAAATAAAGACTTCAAAAATAAATTCAATAAGAATAATCGGCGGAATTAATAAAAAAACAAGTTATCAGAAAATCATTCTCAAAAATGATCACCTTAGTTTCGTAATGACACTCAAAGGACTAAAATGAACGCCACGTAGCGAAATCCCGTTTCCAATAAGCACGAACAAGCTAGTCGCAGAACTTGCTCGAGGTGCAATTTCCAAAAGTATTGATGACTGGAACACAAAGGGGGCGGAGCAGAGATTAAGTAAGTAACTTGTGAGGCTTCAATGTTCGGCCATTCGCCGCACAAAGGATGAAATTTTCCAGACGCGAAGAATTTTGATGCTTTTCGGCAACAATGGTGAGCATCAGACGTCAGCGGGGTTCCTGATGAGTGTTTTACGAGTGGAATTTGTGGATTCTCTCCTCTTTGCCACAATTGTTTTAAAGTGAACAAAGCGGTCTTAATACAGTTAATGTGGCCTGACTCAAGGTCCCGCCGGCAATGGAGATAAAGTACTGAACGAAATTTAATTTAGATTTTGCTGCACTGCTCGCCTTATGGTACCGTATGATATTATAACTATATGGAAAGCGTAATTGTATTACGAGGTCAAGGCATGTGAAGGAAACGTTTTATTTAATTTCAGAATAGTCTGGCTAACAATTTACTGAGTCTAAGTTTTGGGTATGAAGATGATTTACTGCCGTATTCAGAGATACTTAATGACTACTTAAGCCGTCACTTAACAAAGGTTTTACATATTTTTGTATAAAAAAACTGTCAAAACCATTAGTAAGTGATGGCCTACGTAATCATTAAAGCTCTCTGAGTGCGGCAGTTAATGTCGTAGTTTCCTAACTCAATATTATTTACGCCTTTAAAAAAAAAAACACTTAACCAAACAATAAATTGTGGCAATCATTCTTGTTTTTTTCTATTCCACGAATTATTATAAATTATATTGTTATCCTATTCTTATAATTCCAACAGCACTATTTCAATTTAAGAAAATCGCACGTGTTAACAAAATCTAACACTGATTTAATTGTTAATTTTATTATTTGTGTCATAAATAATTAAAGTCATGTCGGTTTACATGACAACCGTAGCTTCTAACAAACTGATTGATTATGTCAGAATTGTGATATTATATTGTTATTCCAATGTATAGCTACACATGCAATATAAAATTAAAATAATTTTATTAATTAGTTCGCAATAATGTTTCGCGTAAATTAAAGTTATCGATGAAATTACGCTCCGGGCGTAATGCAATTATTATTGTTGGATTGTATAATGGAACAAATGCACTGTTGCTAATTAGCACGTTTGTTTACTTTTTATATTATTTTATATTTAACTGCCTCCGTGGTCGAGTGGTTTAGGCGTTTGACTTGTGACCCGGTAGTCGTGGGTTCGATTCCCATGAGAGGCATACTTTATAAAGTTGTTTCCAGCTTTGTTAGGACATTGCAGGCTTGAATCACCTGATTGTCTGATAAAAGGTGATTCCGTGCTTCGGAAGGCACGTATAAGCCGGTGGTGGGTCAAACCATGTCAGAGGACCTTTTTTTTTTTGGGGGGTGGGAAATCATCAAATAACCCCTTCTGCTCTTCTCTGCTTGGGCAGAGCGAAAGGAAGTGCCAGACTTCTACTGACTAAAAACCACCCATGTTCCTTCGTAGCCCTATATGTCAAGGCCGCGGTATCTCTTACAACATCCCGTAGCCCCGACGGGCAATGTCAGAGGCCCTTGGGGCGTTTTATAAAGTCGTCGTGCGTGGGGTCGTTAGACCTTACTGACCACACGATAAGATCGTTAGTTATTTTTGTTTATTTAAATCCGATCTAATTTAACAGTATGTATCTGAAGACAGGGACAGGACTGCTTAGATGCCATCGTCAAGTACTCGCAAGCACTGTCCTGCGTTTGATTCTTAGATCGGGAACAATGCTATAGGGCTTTCCCATCAGGAATTTCATGGTAGAAGTGCGGAGCTTGATTTTTTGCCCGGTTGATAGCACTAGGTCTGCCCTCATTACATCCTATACTAATATTATAAAGCTGAAGAGTTTGTTTGTTTGAACGCTAAGATCTCTGGATATACTGGTTGGAATTGAAAAATTATTTGTTTTCGATAGTCCATTTATCGAGAAAGGCTTTAGGCTATATAACATCACGCTAAAAATAATAGGAGTGGAGCATAAATGAAAAATGTTGCAAAAACGGAAACGATATTCCTTATTGTGAGTTTTCGTTGCGTGCGCTGCGAAAATGGTGTAAGTTATGCAAATATCATGTATGAAAGAAATGTTCCTCTTTAAAAGTTCTACAAAAAAGTCCGTGACAGCATACATCTATCTATTAATATTGACTCATTGTAACCATTTTTACTATTGAAATGTTAGGTTAAATAGAATTACTTCTGGCGAAGCATATTTAACCCATATGGTATTAATCTATATCCAAATAAATGTGTTTGTTGGAACGAAAATTTAATATAGAATATTTGTTCCTTTTACTTTATATAGTTTAAATAAATATCTTAGAAGATATCGCAATATTAAAATGTCCGCGCGACAGAATAATTACGCGGTCCGCGGCCCTCGCGTCCCGATTTAGATACGTGGAGATTCTGGCCTCCGGGAAATTCAAATATTTATTGCACCATAATATTTACAAGGTGTTATTGTATATTGTTTTGCGAGTAGTGGTGGCCCAGTGGTGGCGGCCCCGACTTACGAACAGTTGGTCGTGGGTTCGAACCCAGGCAGGCGCATTATTTTGTGTAATTTATTTCATCACCACCGCTCTCAAAACGGTAAACGAAAACATCTTAGGGAAACCGGCATATCTTAGAACCAAAAATTCGAAGATATGTGACATCTACCAATCCGCACTGGGCCGCGTGGTTTATTATAGCCCATCCCACTCCTTAGTTTCTTCCAGTGGGAACAATATAGGCTGATGATGATGATGATGATGATGAGGTAGGTACCTATAGTAATTCTCACTTGAAATGTAAAATAAGGTTCTATTTATTATGATAGAGAGGAAAGATTAGATTTTTCGTTTGTTACGATTTAACTCAAAATTTACTCGGACGACTTTGAAAATTCTTCCAACATTAGAAAGCTAATTGAAAAAATATTACTCTGTTGGATAGTCGATCTATCGAGGAAGGTTGTAAGTTCTATATTATTGTGAAGCAGACGAAGTTGCGTGGGTCAGCTAGTAAGGAATAAACGTGGGTGTACTTCTAGACCTCTGCGAACTCTTTAGAGAAATACAGGTGTGTGTGATAGTATGTTGTAATAATATTGCATAGTGTAGGTAAAATACCATCACGCATTTACCATTTAACTAAGAATGCGGTCATATTTAACATACCTTCACAGTCCGTTATGTAGTTAATTTCAAGTACCATAGAATACATTTGCGAATACTTGCCAGCAAGGTAATAATGTCAATGGCTCGCCTACAATGATCTCAACGAAATTCGGGGGATTTCGCTTTGGCATGAATGATAAATGCACCAAACATTCAACCAAATTGACTGCCACACGCCACCCGGTCTATCTGTTCACCTCACAGAGTATGCAAGCATAAAACCATTTTATAAAACCCCGACTTTTTCCCATTACTTCACGCAATATTCACTAACAATGGACGCTTTATTTTCATATGAGGTCGCATCGCTATCGCGGCAGTTTCATCGACAAAATGTATCCAAAAATAGCCCGTTTATAGTATAAAATGGCAAATATATGCAACTGCAATGAATTACTTAACTATGCTTGAAACGTTAATAGGCCTATATTTAAAACATTCTGGAATAAGTTGAATGTTAAATCATTTATGGTTAAAAAGGCAGCGTTGCCGATTCGATGTATTTTTCTCATTGACACTCATTTCACCAAAATTGTATGGTCTGGTAATAAATACTGATGTCCGTCACATAAATATTACATTGAAGCGCTTTTCATAAACGCCAGTAACAGCTCTGAGTTATATTTAACTTTAGCAAAGCAGTGTCCACAACGCTTGCTTCTGAATAAGGTCATTTTGTGGAGCATATTTGAGGGCGGGGAAGAATGTTGACCGAAGTAACTGTTTGTGTAGCTAGAGTTTCTCTTTTATGATATTTAATCGTTGCTTTCAGTGGCAAAACAAACGCAAACGACGGAAAATATTGTGCGGAAAACTGGGGACAACAAGTTGTACGCGCAGAATTTTTTTTAGCTTTGAAATAGAATTTTGGCTTACGAGGTTGATTCTCAATGCCTATTCCAGTTTTCAGTGACACCTACCTGATCGCCTAATGACCAATTTCACTAACAATAAGGGATACCTATAGAAGAAGAAAGAAAAAGAATTGAAGAATTGTGAAAGTGACTCACCGATCTCACAGTTAAACTGCGTAAGCAGCTTTGTGGGGCTATGTATTTAGTTTTAAGATTTCTTGAAGTATAATACAAATCATTCATCCATTCATTCAAGAAGCACACCATTGTAAGTAGTGGAAGGAATGGGGGAGGCCTTTGCTCAGGAGTGGAATAGTACGGGCTAGCATAATAAATGGATACTAAATTTAATGCGTACATGATAATTGATACACAGACGTAGACCACTTGGAGGTCCCCTATGTATATGTTCGACAACCAAGCGAACCGCAAGCCGCGGGTAAAAGCTAGTCTAATATAAATTATAATCAACCTAATTAGCATACAACTTATAGTTCTAGCTATTTAAATCGAACATACAATTTACCAGTATTCCTATTATTTTATCTAAACAAACAGTAATGTAGCATGTAAATGTTTTCACTGTAACTAACCTAAATTATTGGCGTCTAACAGTTTGAACTACCTAACTTCACGCAACCAAAGAAGTTTAAATATAAATAGTAAAAAGCGGTTAAAGCCAAAACTGTAAATAATTATTAGATTAGATTAATAAGTAACATATTCTACAGCATATAAAGCTAAAATCTACCGACAAGATCTGGAGCAAATTTGGGACACATATTAGCAACAAAACATGCTCCTTACATAAAGGAATCGTGTGCTGAACCAACAACACGAGATAAAATGTTCCAATCTATTCCAAATACCTGAACGTTTGATTCCAAAAAGCGGTTTGACGAAGGTAAGCTTCCTTGGAGGGTGCTCAACCCTTTTGTCTCGCGAGAATACAATGGACCATCGCAATGGTTTGAAGATGCGACATGGGACACCCCTCATGACTACGTGACTAAATTTTAAGCAAAATGTTTTGTGGCAAACCTATATACGAAATAAGTAATGTCATCTTGTACGTTGTTTGGTGTCGTGTGTCAGATACCTTTGTGTGGGACAACGGAGAAAATAGTACGAAAATAGTAGGGTATTTTCTTTCTGTTGTCGTCAGTTTCAATTTGTCCCCACGCAAGTTACGGACACTGGTTGTTAACAAAACTGTGAAATGTTTGAAGCTCTTATTACCTTTTTTCTTAAAGACGACTCAATTGTCGCTTTTTTTGACGTGCATCAATAATCTCTCTAAGCACTTAAATGCATTTCATTCATCTTGATCGTATACTAACTTATGTCATAAATGTATCAACTGCCAAGACACTTCATGCTTGTTTGCGCAAATATCATGTCCATAAAAAACTTTGTGTTTTTTATTCGACACTATTATTAAACACCTCAGTAGCATTGTCAATAGAACTTGCGATCGAATTAAAAGATAAAAACGGTAGAATGAGCCTTGGCTTAGAAGGCATCAAATGAGTGGTCAGTGAGTCAAAGCGGTCAGGTTGCTCTCCCAAGTTTCGTCTAGTCCGGACGTAGCACCGCCTGCCTCCTTCACTTATTGTGTGATTCTTTTTTACCTTTTTCGCTTTTGCCTGGTTGAGTGCGCTCTTTCTTTCAACTCGGCCTGTGCGTATTCTTTTTTTGTTTGCTCGCCACTAGCATGGACATTTGCCTCTCAGACTCATCCAGCTTAGTCTTGGATCGTTTTGAGTGTTTCAGTTCATGGTCACTTAAGTTCGAAATAGCGAGCTCGCTACTTTAGTTAAATATTATGTTCTTTTATGTTTGAAGTTGTTTCTTGGGATGTAACAACTTTTGTTTGGCTTGGTGGACTACAGTCTATTTTAGGATTGTTTGGACTAAAAAGTTCTGAACTTATGAATGCCTTTTTTACAGGTCAGTTACATTGCTAAAGTCTCGTTGAACAGACCTTTTACTTTAACTGTTGACCGTAATATTAAAAAAAAAATTGAAGGCAACTCGTTTTAATTAGTTATTTAAGCTTTATACAATTTAATATTATTCTTAGTAAGAATAAAGGCAATTGTTTAATTATTTTAATCAATGTTTTACAAATTTTTGGAGATTTAGCATTATTGTCTTTTATTTAACTGGCTTCCAGATGTTGTACAATAAATCGTAATAAACCCGACATCTAATCAAAACAGTATTGCGTTCATACATAACTAGGTACCACGATTAATCAAACACAGTTTTGCTATTTGCCAAAACCACTTGCACAAATCATTCGGCTCTATATTTTATTTGCAAATGTAAACTCCCCTCGCAGCGTAATGGAAAACGATTGGTGAACTCAGGGGCGTTTGCTTCGGCTCAAACGTCATCAAAAGTGTCAATCACGTATGTTTTGGAATAACGAAAACCGATTATCGGGCGTATTAAGTCGGTTATTGTTATCGAGAGAGCCGTCCCAGCCAACCGACCGTGAAGCAGATTAGGGACATCATAATATGCCCATATTTTGGCGTCAGCTGCATACGTCGCATGCATGTCTACGTTCGCTTTTTTGCAGGATATTCTTATTAAATTTTGTAAATTCTGTGCGGTGAAATTGGATCATTATAATGTCTCTACAGCTTTAGAATTTAGGGATGCAGATGTGTCTGGCAGCTATAACTGTCTAATAATGTTTAAAATGAATGTCCTTACACATTTAGACTTGAATGTGCCAATTAAACTTGAACGCGTTATGAGTAGATTGTTTTATTTGTTCATGTTCCAAGCAATATTGCTGAATTTATCTGTAAAAGTTCAAGCAATTTATAAAGGCAGTTAAAAATAATTAAGTCCAGCAATACACGATTTCTTTTCATGTATTTTTCGAGTAGCTCAATATTCGTTATCAGTTTTGACTTCCCTACTGCATTGCAAAACAGTGTATAATGCAATTTTATAGCCTAAACGCTCGAACCTATTTAAAAAACGGAAAAAGCACCACGAGAATGTTTAAAAATACTCCATTTCAAATGTGAAACCGATATCGAGGAGTCTTATTTAAAAGTATCGGAACATGTTTGCCTGCACATTTTTTTATTGAAACTACATAAGTTATGATTTCACGTATTTGTAAGTTTGAATGTGGTTGTAGCTCTCTGATTTTCTATTTAAAAGTCCTGGACAGGGGTTTTCAAATATCAGCAGAGCATTGAACCCACAAACTACATATAATAATAATAAAACAGCCAGAATTAGTAGCGTGTTGCTAATTACAAGGGTCGAAACCTTCAAATACCCAGCGCGGATAAAGGGATGAATAAGTTTGTGATGATTCTTTGGTGGAGTATTCAGCCGGCCTGTCATTAGTGGAACCAATGTTTTAGGAAAGTTGTCCAAGCGTGTGCCCGTACATAATGTATAGACAACGTTAAATAATGTCATATAAAAGGGTCACGTTTCGCTAAGTACTTTTTAAACGGTCGAGTTTAATATTTTTGAGTGGACATGTTTCGTTTCGAGGTTTTATTTAAATGGCTGTTTGTGTTCATTTTGTTATTTGAAATGTAATAAAAAATAAAGTTTGTTGTAGACATTTTGAACTGTTAAAGGCGTACTAAGAATTAATAAAAATGTGTGTATGAATTGTTTGACAAGGCGAATGTTTCCAAATACTATCCTTGAGGTATTCCAGCAAAAAACAAACTTGTAAATTAATAACAGCCGCTTGGATCAATATTTAGGTTAAGCCGCACTTACTTAGGTTGGTCTGTGGGTGGATTTCCACCTATTCCATACAGAGTTTCCTCCGTGCCTTGGTAAGCACGATAAGCCGTATGTCCTGGCTGTCATTTGTAGATATTTGGCAGTCATAACGTAATCCGTAGCAAGTCTGACATCCATTCTTACCGTATTACCCAATACTAGCTGGGTTGTGGAGGTCAGATAGACAGTAGTTCCATGCAAGATACTGGTATTCATCTGCCCCCGATTTGTCTGAAAGCCGCCCCCAAAATAGTTGGGAAAAGGCTAGGTAGATGAAGATGAACTAACTTGTAAATTGTTCGCATTACGTTACCATTAACATTAATCTTTATGTCCAAACTGCGGTTACACATAAAGTGTTATTCATTAAGTGCAGCAATGGTTAATGATACAAGTTTGGAATTCATTAAGCCCCCAACAAACTGTTTAAGCCCATAATGTTTAATGGAAGCGGTAAATTTAACATTAATATTGCGGTTCAGGATGACCACGTGTCTAACCCAATCAAAGCCGCAACAGTAATAACAATAATTTCAAATTGTCACCTGTAACTTAGTGAGGTAATTGGAATTTCAGAGATAATATTGGGAATTGGATAATATTATAATCATTTAGTGTCATCTCTGCACAAATTAATGGTTTTTTTTTTCATGGTACTGCCAAGTTTTTGGGGAAAGCGACAGTTGGAACCAAAGAAAAAAAAAACAGGTAGAGACAGTTTCTGAGTGGAACTCTTTGCTTTTATGTCTTATAAGTGTGATATAATTTTATGATTGAATGAAATCTACCCCTTTTTGAGTATATGTGAATTATTCGCAAACAATTTTTATAAATGATGGCACGGTTGGCGCAGTGGCTGATCGATTGGACTGCTGCGCTGCGTATTGCGGGTTCGATCCCCGTACGGAACAAATATTTGAATGGCCTCCATATAGTTGTTCCGGGTCTGGGTATTTGTGTATGTGACTTTAAATGTTTGTAAACGCACCCACGATACAGGAGAAAATCCTAGTGTTGGGCAACGTTTTATTAAAAAAATATATATTTCTAAAAGAATGATTGGGTAACCCAAAACACTAACATTGCAAGCCTTCTTTCAACGAAACCAAAAAATGGAAAGGAGTCAAATTGAAAGTTATTTTAACTAAAGCGTAACAAAGTGTAGCTAGCTAACGTTATAAAATTTAAGTTTTGATTAGTTCTATTAAATAGTATAAAATAAATCCCTGGAAAGCCATTCAAAACTTTAACATTCTGTTGTATCTTTTAGTTGATTTTTTCTAAGATTTTTTATTCTTTAAATTAGTAATCGATACAAAACTTGTAAACAAGAAAATAACAAATTCGCTAACTCAGGACAAAATATAAACTACAATTGTATTAAAATCTTCACTCTTGTCGTCACGGGGAGGGCAATGAAACAAAAGACAAGCTTTATCTCTTTCCCCCTCGTGTATTTACATATATTTCCTTCTCACCTTACGTCATGTACCCTTGAAAGCGTCTCAATTTTGAATGTGTTAGTGATACGAGTACTTGGGACGCTAGTGTGGGTGACTTTGAGTATTTTGTGTCATGAATCTCGTGAATCACAGGTTTTGAGTTAGTCATCATTATACCTGCCTAATGTTCTCAGGTATGAGACTAATCAAGATTAAAGATCAGCTTTGATTGACGACTCAATCAAAGTGAGATTTTAAATCGTCCCATTATTTTTTTAAGTCGTTTGTTTTTTTTTTTTTTGATCAGATTTTGTTGCATGGACGCACGGTATTAAGATCATTACTCGTATAGAAATACAAAATATCGTTGAATTTGAGTCTATGTTCTTTTTAAATAGGTAATACGATTGTTATATTGTTCAAAAGCATGCCGTTTGTGGTTTAACTTTTTGTAGACCAAAAGTCTATTGTTAAAACTTTTTTTTTTATGTAAACAAAAACACTTACCTCGTCTATGTCGCATGTGGTATTTACTCTTCGTAACAGTTCCAGAACAACATGGCTGCTCATAATAAAAATTATAAGAATTGTCCACTTCGGTAGTTTGTTGTTGCACTGCCTGCGAATTGACGTGCCAACTCACAGCGATCACCATTAGGACCGTCCATCGGACGACCACGGCTAAGGCACCCATAGTCCGACTATTCACCTTATACATAGTTTTTTATCACAGCACAAAACCACCAAAAGTACTAAAACCTCAAAAGTCAACGCCTCAATTCCACGACATTCTTTTGTCTCTGTAAATAAAGATACCTTTTGTAAATATTTGACCTTCAAAGCTCTAAACAACCAACCTCTGTCTTATTTTGTCTGCTGTTAAAGCTAAAAGGAAGTCATAAATAAATTTCTAAGGCATTACTCATAGTACAGTCAAAGTTTCTACCTTTGTAAGCTGATTACGCCTAGCTTTTAGGCCTAAATACGGCCTAACTACGCGACGCGACGGGTGTTGCTATTAAAAAAATATATCAACTATGTAAACATCGGGTTTGGTTGAAAGTTAAATTAAAATAATTGCTTGGTGGCAAACAAATTGATCGTATACACACACTGTGTTATGAACTTGCTATTAATTTAGATTAGGCCAAAGTAATTACTGTGCCTTTGGCAAATTTTACTACTCATGCTTTTATGTCAGGTATTTTATAGACAATTTTATTCTAGTATCATCGTGATGAAGTAGTACAAGTGAAATGGTTGATTGTGATGTACTTTTTAGCAATAATTGATCGATCAACCTACATGTTATTCTTTTGTTATGAGAATAACAGACTAAAATCGGAATCGTCTAAAAGTAACCGAGGCACCAAAAAGTCAGCAAATAAACCATTCAAATGATTTATGAATAAATTCACGCATTTTCTCTTATGGGTGTAAATCGAAACTAACGTTAAATTAATTTAAAGGAAACCAGAACGTCTAAAACCACTTTATGCGGCGATAGAGAATTTGAATCACTCACATACTAGTATTTAATTTAAAAGGACGATAAATTATATTATTTATAATAGCAATGCTTATCATAATATCAACTAAAAACTACCATTTGCCAAAATCATTAGACGTCATTGTCCGCACTATGCACATCATAAGATCATAAAAAGCCTATGATTTATAGCCATTCATTGAAATCATCTAGCCAGAACCAAAAATAACAAACGAAGCAAATATAGCAACAAATGTCACCCACCAATTGTATCCTGAATGAGAAAATAATGAAACCGATAAACCAAAATTATAGGGAACGAGAAAAATACATAGCGTACGCCTATTCGACAATAAAAATGACAATTCTGCTTGTTGAGTTTACATTAAAAAAGTACCATGTAGGGTAGCTTAATGGCAGCAAAGACCATTACACGAACCGATGGCATTAAACACACCTCCGTAATGGAAACCGCATGGTGATATGCAACAGGGGTATATCGACTACCCTTTATTGCGGTTACATAGAAAATACTGTGTTTGTTTTGTTTTTAATTGCTACACGCTAGATATTTGGCTGAGCCGTTATAGGCTTTTAATTGCGAATATGTGTTTGCCTTGTAGGGAGTCAGCATGGGTTTGGGAATGCGAAATGCTGTTAATATTTATTTAATATTTAGGGGTACAGTGGCTAGCCGTCAGGGCTGCGGAATGTTGTGAGAGATACCGCGGCCTTGACATATAGGGCTAATAAGGAACATGGGTGGTTTTTAGTCAGTAGAAGTCTGACACTCCCTTTCGCTCTGCCCAAAAGCGGCCTCCAGCTTTTGGGCAGAGCGAAAGGCAAGGCGTTATTTGATGATTTCACACCACCAAAAAAAAAAAAATAGGTACAGTGGCTTGTAGTCAGGTAGAAATCCATTTTACTCCGAGAATCATAATAATTTTACAAACAATTTTGTTAGTGGCATTATTTTAGAGAAAAATAACCTTATAGCATTCTAGCACCAAATTCAACCCCTAAACATTTCCGTTCATCGCGTTTGAAGTTAATCCATTACATTATTATCAGCGATGATCCACTATCGCCACAGTTACCCTTGGAAATGATTACCCGAGGACACCACTGAATAAGTAAATAAATGTCTTCTACTAAATTTTACTCCAATCTTTCGCAGCGGTCGTCATGTGACCGATATCTTTCCTTGAATGCGGTCAGGGATCGTTCGTTGAAAGAGTCCAGAGATGAATTAAATAGATAGGACCCTTCAAAAAAGGGACTATGAAAGGATAGAGACGTGTCGAGTAAGTTGGGTTTATACGAACTGGGACAGAACTTAGTTCATCATTTATTCTAGTTAATATTTAAACATGTTCTAAAAGTCCTTTCATCAGAATTTGACTGACCATTGAATAAAAAAGGTCGGTCGTTCACACGTTCTCGATAAACACTGAGCTGGTCTAACAACCGGCTGATAATATAGACTTGTCTATCGACAAATTGTATGCTACCAGCCTTGAAGAAACCGACCGTTGAAACTATCGTACGTTCCCGGTACAAGAGTGATTAGTTCCGCTCTTTGATTCTTAACGACTTGAAAATTTAATTTGAAACGAAATTGGTTTATTTTCGATAGACATTACTGTTTATTGTTCTATTTATAGTAAGGTATTTCTATTTTTATAGAAGGAGTAACCATGAACTTTCCCAGCTTACAATAAGAAATTGTATTCAATAGAATATATTTTGTGTGTAAAGAAATATTATATTATGTTCCTTCGTCCTAAATGTGCATGATAATGTACCCTCGGTTGTCACACAGGAGGGTTTCAAAATTTTTATTTCGAATGATTAATGATATCGGTTACACTTATCACTTCTCTACGGGTTAAACGCCTGAGCGATTTTTGTTCAATTGACAGTAGATCCTTCGGAGTAAATATTTTAAATCTCCCCCATTTTTAAATAACACTTAAAGGGTATCAACATTAAAACTCATTTCTTATTTTGTTTGTATCCTTGGGGATCAGAACGTGTTGTGAGATTCATTTGAAATGATAGATGAATTCTTAATCTTTTGGGACTGCTGGATAGAAGAGATATTCTGATGTTAACATTCAGAACATTATTAAAAAGCACTAGAAGATGTAGAGATTTTGTGACGGAAATATTAAATTCGTATTTACTACTACTACTACGTTTAGTTACAAAAACGTAGAGAAATAAGCAATAGAGAGAATTTCGATGTTAATCTACACAAACATGTCCCCGGAGATAAGATTTAAATACAAATATTGAAGTTAACGATCAAGCCGTGCGTTAAATAATTCTACAAAAAATTGGAGGCTTCTGGCGTAATTCGTAGCCCCTCGGCCATCGGAACCGGTTCTATAATGATGTCTTCATTACCAGGTGATTCACTACGACTTCGCTCATGCACGCTGATAGGCGACTTTTTATCTTGTAAATTATTATTCTTTCTCTCTTTATCTACATCCTGTATCTCTGGATTCCACTTTTTGAATCATGATTGTTACGTGTTTGTTTGTGATTTATAAATTATTGGACGTTTTCTTATGAACGAGCTGTTTGATCTCTTTGTTTCCATTATTCCCGGTATTATTAGACGGGCTCGAGAAATGTTGGTGAAAATCCGTTCCACAAACCAAATCAAAATCTTGACCTTTTCAAAACTTCCCTAAAATTTTAATTTAATTAAACTTAAACACCATCTGTTCTGGTAAACCAAGAAATTCGTAGAAATATTAAAATGTTATAATTTTATAACTTAGCTTCATTAAGCGGATTTAATCTGCTTTAATATCTGTCGATCTCGTTTCGCAGTACGATTACACCGTTACTGGCCATTGCACGACAGCCTCTGCTCATTATGAGCGAAGAATGTTAAGAAATTTCATCCGACAACCCATTGAGGGAACCCTCCCAATTGTATGAAGGTGTTCCAATTGAATGGTGGGTAGGTGGAATGGGGTACGATTATAATGAAATTTCGCCTTGATAAAGACCAGTGAGCCCCGCAACACAATACTTGATGTTTCCTCCTGAACCCGTATCCATGACACGTCATTAAGCTCGGTAAAAATATCTGCCGACACATCTTAGTTATAAGTAAATTAACATTTGCTTGCACAGCAATTAAAATGATATTCGTGAGCTTTGATATTACTTTGATTTGTTGTTTTATTTTGCTGGTTTAGTCATTGGTTATTGATTTGTTTTAAAATATGGTTTGATTAGACTAAGACTTGGGGTAAGTAATTGGGAATTATTTATAAAGTTATCATAATAAAATAAAATTCAATGGTTATTTATTTTTTTATCTACCTTGATCTCTGAACATGTCGTTTTGGAATTCATTCAATCTAAAAAAACTATATATTTTTATAAAACATCGCAATTAACTGTACATAATTGAACGTTTTAATTTAAATAAATGCATCCTTAATTCAAAACTTCAAAATAAATGTATTAAGTGATTAAAGATAACATTAAATCCAATTTAAAACAAACCTGTCTAAAGTCTAGTTTAATTTACCAGTTAACTTGCTAATATCAGAAATTAGACAATCAAACTAAGTATTATTAGTATTAAAACTAATGTTTTTTTTTGTTTTATAATTATATTAAAAAAATTAATATGAAAACTTTATTGAAACTCAAAATATGTTTTTTTATGGTTTAATTAGATATAATTATCTACATTATAATTATTTGAACCCAGTATGCGCTATATTTACAAACAACATAAAAATATAAACAATTTAAGTATCTGGATCTGGTTCAGAAGGTTGTCGACATGTGGGACGTGAGTACCTACAGCCAATGGCTTAATAGTCAATAGCCTCGACCAACATCTGAGGAGGCTCTCGCTTGGCAACTAGATCAAGGGTTTGATTCAGAAAGCTGTATTTCGAATACTCCGCGTATTGTTGGGAGGTTCCTATCGAACACCGGTAGTTCGGATCCTCTTCCCGGTGCTGGTGGGCTATTATTTATTTTAAAATGTAAGATATTCTTGGAACACATAAGAATGAATAAAGGAATTGAAAATGTACAAGTATTAAAAGGGAATCAAAATTACAGGGCGTGAAAAAGTCAACCTCATCACAAATAGAAATAGTGCCCAAAAGGATATTTTCACGTTGGATGGCAATGCTCATCTTATGTTTTTTTGTAAATTACTAAATAGAAACCGGTGTGAAATTAATCTTGATGACCAACTTCAGCTCTGTATCGCAAATAAGTTATACTTTTAACATAGATTTTATTATAAATATTTAACTTGAACTTTTCTAATCATGGTATCCTAGATCCCAAAGAGCCTTAATTAATGTTGTATTTTAGTTTGAATGATTTCATTTTTGTCTATTTTACATAACGACCTAGCTTATCATATATAACGACAAGAAAAATCAAAATCCGTGTTATTATTTAGGTTCTCATTAACACGAGATTTAAAACGCTAGATAAAAACATCCATTTATGTATGTTAATAGTTGTTTTAATAGAGCAACACAATCATTTTGGTGGAAGTACTAATTGGTTTCGCATATAAATTGAACTGATTATAAAATCTTTTAAACATTTTAGTGATTGAAGTTCTGAATTTGTCTTGGATGAAACGCAATTACGCAACACTACATTAGAAGGAAATGTATGGCTCCTACTATTTCCTTTACGAGTCTTTACCTACCTACCAATGCAGTTATAGACATATTGTTATACAATTTTAATGGTAGGTATAGACTCATATCATGACTGGTTTCAACATTCTTGGAGAACAAAAATTACCGTCAAGGTTTGAGGTATTAAAAAGTTGGACTTTATATATATTTAGTTAAATGTTGGATTTTTGATGAGAGGTTTTGACTTAGGATTCTGTTTTTAAATTGCATAATAATAATGACGTGTTGATGATACTGACGAGTGACGATGAAGATCATCTCGCATACAAATAACAACAATATTTTTTTATCCAGTGTCATAATCAAAATAAAACGAAAACCAATAACTGTAAATTACCATAACAATTCACCTAATCGATGTTTAGAAAATGAGAAGCAAGCAATCCAGGTATATCGAATCAACTGTCTAGAAGAGATAGGGGCGCACCCAGGAAATTCGCTGTGAATTATTAATATAGTACTGTTACAGCGATTTATAAGCTGCTTAGAAGGGAACTGTATAAATTTTGGTGGACCAATAGTAAGCTAAACACAAATAATGGGCACACTTGTTAATGTCTTAGTTAATGCTGAATACAAACCTAATAATTGGAAGAGGATTAAAATGTCCAGTAGAAGTTATTTGTTAATACGGTAATAGCAGTGATAGTTTAGCGGTGTGACCGTTGAACTGCCAAGACAAAGGTCCGGAGTTTGTGAATCCAGGAGACGCACCGCTGATTTTTTTATGGACAAATGTGAGATTATCTCTTGCTTCGGTGACGGAAATCAGCGTGCACACCTACCTGCTTTCTATTAAAAGAAGCTAAACATAATTTGTTTCCAAACTTTTTGATTGTCTTGGGTACATAATAAACAATTAAACAAAAGGGACGGGATTATTTCCAGTAAATAAACATAAAGTAATTATTAAAGTTAAGCAATTAGTTATGAAAGACATCGATACAGATATTTTTATGATATCAATAGATGATTATGATTACAGATTTATATTTCATTCAAGATTTAGCAACAGAGGCCAGTAGAAGAAAAGTAACTAATTAAATTAAAGTTGATGAAAACTTTGATAGAGTTGCTGGTGTATTCCTTTTTGATGTTTTTGCTTTACTCAGTACAAGTATGATTTACCTAATCTGAAATATGATAAATTTAAAAGAATGTATTAAAGATAGTTAGAGAGCTTTATTTGCGTAAGCTCACGTTGCAAATATCAACTAATTCAATTATCCAAAACGGATTAATAACGCAAGATGATGTCAGGGTCAGCACGCTAACTTATTAATACTGCTCGGTTACATAAACCTCAGTTCTAATTAGTTTCTGTACTACAAAATCAATTAAATGGTACTAACAGAGCTATTGGATCAGACCGCAACCTCAAGAAATGTTTGTAGACTCAAAGGGATGGACATACATCTCTATACAGACATCCACGAACACAAATTAATATTAAATTCCGGTATAAGTTGGTTAACTTTGTGTTATGGAAACCATGCGATTGTGTTTGTATCGTCTGAAGAGAGTCTGGAAGTTAACAGTGCATGCGAAGCTTTGGCATTGTTTTCGTTTTGGTTAACGATGGTATTTTCTCTTTCATTTCTACGGTAAAATCTGTGACTAGTGGAACAGATTAACATCCAAACATGCTTTATGAACGTCATACAGCCATTTTTGTCGTTTTAATTATTCTGAACTTTTATAATATTGTAGATGGGGCTGCGGGTTGTTCAGGGGCTGCGGGTTGTTCAAAAGTTACCGCGGCCTCGACATATATGGCTAAGAACATGGGTGGTTTTTACTGTTTTTAGTTAGTAGAAGTCTGACACTCCCTTTAGCTCCGCCCAAAATCGGGAGGGGTTATGATGATGATTTTCCACCAGGCTGTAAGAGTAAAGGAAGACCAAAGAACCGATGGATGGACTGTGTGAAGGATGATAATAGCCAGAAAAGAGGTGACTGCTGACATGACGAGCAATAGAGAAGTATGGAAGATGATATGCTGCGCCGACCCCAAATAAGTTGGGATAAGAGCAGGAAAATGATGATGATGATGAACTTTTATGATAATTATAATGAGACAAAAAAGGACTTAATGATGTCGTTATTGGTGACGAAAACGTATATTCAAACGTATGTTCACTCTAAATGGAGTGATATAATACGGATGTTTACTGACTTAAAAAAATATGATTCTAATTTGCCCGTCTGTTAGATTATCGAAAAATATTGGATACGTATTTTTTGTTTTATCAAATCATTAAAAATTGACGAAGATAAACTGCGTCAAAGATTTGAGTGGGGGGTTGTGACGTGAACTAACCGCTAAGAAATGACATACTAATCTCTTAGAATATGACGTCACACGAGTTTTCAAAGCACTGTAGGTATCGTCTTTATTGTTTGTTTACGTGAAAAAAGAAAAAATATGTGTCCAATATGTTTTGGAAATCTATCTGACGAATTAATTAGATTTTTTGTGTTAACTACCCTATTTTTCGAAAACTAATTTCATACTCTGTCTGCGAATAATAACGAATCGAAATTAAAACCTCTAAATTAAAATTTAAGAGTCGAGCTAGACAATGCAACGTAGTACAATTTAACAAAATAATTTTGACTAACCACGTGTTTTACTGCAAATAGATTTCGCAATAAAAAGTACCTCATCGGGAATAAAAAAGGGTTTTCACAAAAATGATTCCTGTATTTATGCCCCAAAAACGATCCATAAAGCTTGTATAAATGTCAATAGTTTCAATAAATGCTGCGTCCGTCCGGCAGTTGGTTCCTCCACTACTTCCACCACTGTATTCGAAACACGTACGAAATTCACGTAAACGTCTGCTTCCCATCTTATTGATACAAATAGAGATATCAATTGTTTAGGACAAGGCGAAACAACAACGTGGCAATGATAGTAATTCTTCTGACGGGATGTGAGGGGCCTTTATGACCACTTTGATATCTGCGGGGTAAACTTTAGTATGTTATGGAATGAGATTTTTACGGACTTCGGGACCGTCGTAATGCTATTGACCTCTGTGATGGTGTCGACCCGGCTCTGAACCGTATTTAAGAACCGATTGAAATGAGTTCGGCTTAGATAATAATAATCGAGTCAGTTTTGTTTACCTTCCCGTAATTATACATTTATTTGATCATATTATTTTATGTTTATGTTCGTTTTCCTTTTTATCAGCACTGTTGAAGTGTCCATTTATGAAGGTTTCATTACTGGATAGCACACAAGGGTTGCCAATACAGTTTACAAACATAATCGTCATTATTTGAAATGCATTGTTGTTTTTGAAGCTAGGAAGGTAATTCCATTAAAATTAAGAAAAAAACACTTTTTAAAAACTCTTCTGTTAGAGATTTTATGGTTTTGGCTTCGTTATCATAATTTGTTTCGTTCTAGTGTTAGGTTCTTCAAAGGAGAGCTTCTCAGTATTTTTGACGTTTAGGTGTTAAATATTTATTAAATAATTTAAATATTCAAGGTGTAAGCAGAATAAACAATTTAAGTTTTCCGAATCATAAAGCTTCCTTGGAACATTGTCTTTTCAATAAAGTTTTCCAGAATGATTGTTCTAAATATATTGTTATAATGATCTCATTATTCCGAAACCGATTTTGTGATATAATTTCAACTTTGATATTATAATCCTGGTATTTCAGCAAGAATAACATTTTAGACATTTCATTTTGACGCCTCGTGCCTACATTTTATTGAAAGGTTAAAAATATTAAAGAGAGAGAGAACAATTCCAATTTTATTATACTTTTGTATAAATTAATGTTGGATAGATTTTCGTATTTTAGATAATATTTTTATCTTTCTTCTTTAAAGATATAGACAATTTGGTTTCAAAATAGTTATTTAAAATATTTCAAGAGTATTTTGTTGTTTTAATCTGTGTATGGAGTAAGTTTGTTAAGTAAATACCACAAGTAGTTAATTATTTACAAATGATACTAATATTATTAGGGATGTGAACCTACGTTCAAGAAATATGGTTACTGAAATATAGAAACAAAACATAGCTTTTAAGAAATCAACGTATTTTAGAAATAAAAAGCCACATAATTTATTCTTTTCTACGAGTAAGAAAGTAACTAAAACTAAGTATGATTCATCGTTTGAAACTTTTACAGAAATAAATTTTGGCGATGAAGTTCTCTAACGCAAAGTTTTTCTCATATATAATTATGTTGGTTTGGTTTTCTAGGTGATCATTTTTTTCAAGATCTGCCTATTTGATTATTGTCATTTTCGTTCAATGAAATTACTTCGTTTGATTTGGCATATCCTTTAACTAATTAACCTTTCTAGTATCAATAATAAAAGTTTCATCATAATGTTCTCTTCGATTCAGTTCACATAACTTGGTTGGATTTTTTTTAATCGCTTTGTTTCTTTAAAATTAGCTACTACCAACTAACTATTTTTAAAGTAGGTTTTTAAAATGGAAGCTAATTAAAAAAAGGCTTATTTATACATATTTAAGCTTTACTGTTTTTGTCTTTCAAATTAGCTTCAGTATTTAAACTTGTTTCAACATTAACCTGGTGAGTCAAAGAAACAGCTTTGTCAGATCCTAAATCTAAATTCTCATAGATACTCGTACAAAGTGTCAGTGTTGTTAATTCTGCCGTAAAGCCCACAGCTACAAATGTTACTAGGTCTTAGTAACAAACGCCTGTTTAAATTACTTGAAGTGAAACCTAGTTATGATTTGAGCAAGTTAAAGGCCTGACAATGATTTGTAAAGGGGAGAACAGTTCGTGGGCCGAGTTTACCGGCCGTTTGTGCACCGTCTGTATCTATTTGTGTCCTAAGGTTGTTCAACTCGACAGGCCGTTCGCTAACAAAATTTTGTGATGATGATTACACAACAATATTTAAGGTATAATTTTCCTGTATGCCCAAAAGGGGAATTTTGGTTTGTTTTGATTCTGGCCGGTGTTTGTTGTCAATGTCTAATCTTGGATTGAATTCGTTCTCTGTTCAATAAATGTTTCTATTTAGTATATTCAGTGATAAAGTGAATAAAGTTAAAGATAACTATTAGTATTGCCTTGATTATAACTTTTCTGAGCTCAGTTATAAAGCTTTAAACCGCATGATACATTAACTTTAAACATTTCTGTATCGCATTAATGGTTCTGCGGTGGTCGACAAAAGTAACTTTTCGAATAACAGACAAAATATACCAGAGTTATTTGGTTGATGCACAATAGCCTATACACGAGTATACGACGACCAACCTCCTCCGTAGTCCGTTGAACCAAACACGTTGCAGTTTCACAGAAAAAAATAAACAACACACTGTATTCGAAGAAAGTATAATCACTTTATTTATCAGCAAAATGTTTAGCGTCACTAACTAAAATACAGTTCGGTAACTTTCATTTATAATGTTTTAAAAAACAAGTTTTTGTACTCGTAGTTTTACGAAAAACTTAAACGCGAGCGTCCCACACGCGTGCATCAAGCGTGCCGGTCGGCGCAGAACTAGCTCGCTGGTCTCATTCCGTACAAAACTTTTAAGTCATGGAGACGGCAAAGCTATGTCGCGCCTCTACAACTCACGCACACAATCATATCCGACACCCTATGCACAAACACGAAAGCGAGCTTCCAAGTTCACTAAATAAACGAACACCAACACAAACGTGCACCAACACCGTCTACCCCCTGTTCATGAGACGTCCGAGCGGGACGCGTATATCAACAAAGCATTTGGGAACCTAAGCGCGAGCGAGAGGTTGATACCGCAACAGATGTATATCATTTTACGCAGGTAAGTATTGAAAATGTTGGTGTGTGTGAATGAGACGGAGTACAAATTTAGCTTAGGCAAAGCCGGTCGCGAGCGAAAGGGACAGGAACTGTTCAAGTCACCCACTGTACATTCCTTCCTGATACCGGCGCGCCGTCGTACCTTTCGATCGTTCAAGTGGCAGATGAAGCTTTTAGGGCTGTCACCTGATCAATTCGAGAAGCGATAAAAAACGGGAAACTTTAATTAGTTGTAGGCATGCTGAATCTTGTTAAGTTTTTTTTTCAAAAATTCTCAAATTGTTTACTTATTTTGTTTTCAGCAATTGAAAAAAAATATGAATTTTAAATTAACAAAAATGAACGCTAACATTTTTAAACAAAACAAACAAAATTTAAATAAACTCAAGAACAATAGAGCCTCTGAACATAACGGAAAGGGGCAAGAGTTGCTACAAATTCTGCAAGCTTATAAATGATTCAGAGGCGCAGGTAGCATCCTTACGTCAAGATGTCACAAAGTAGCAGGTAGTGTAGTAACGTATGCTGCAAAATTTTGTGAATATTTTTTGCATAGAGCGCCTCCACTACTTTCTGTGTTTACAATGAAGACATCTGCTTGAAAAATGTGGTTTTTGTACTACTTTATTATTACACAATTTATTTTAATTGGGGGGTCGTATTATACGTAATAGAGATCGTCATTTTGATCCTTATATTTAATAGTTAGATACTTTTTACCCCCTTTGTATAGAGTTGACACCTGTTATTTTTCTGTTATTCTAAACCGAGCAATTAAACACACATTGGGTTTTGGTTGTTACAGTGTTTATTCAGTTTTATTTAATTACCGAATAATGAGTTATTTAATAACTAATACTGTATAAATAAAAAAGAATAGAATTATATTTCTAATATAAAAAGCAGGTTTTTTGTATTGACTAATGCACTCAAAAAAAAAATGGCCGTTAAAGGTCCAAAATTCCTTTGTCGATTTTTTTTTGTGCTCCTGACGTAGCTTTTAGGCCATGCGTTCGCGGAAAGTCTAACGCGACGGTCAATTTTTTTTTGTCGAACGCATTTTTACGACTTTTTGTCACGGCGCAAACGTTCTTTTGAACGTAGCGTAATATTTTTTATTTTTTTTGTGCAATTTGACGCAGCCACTCAAAAAAAAAATGGCCGTTAAAGGTCCAAAATTCCTTTGTCGATTTTTTTTTGTGCTCCTGACGTAGCTTTTAGGCCATGCGTTCGCGGAAAGTCTAACGCGACGGTCAATTTTTTTTTGTCGAACGCATTTTTACGACTTTTTGTCACGGCGCAAACGTTCTTTTGAACGTAGCGTAATATTTTTTATTTTTTTTGTGCAATTTGACGCAGCCACTTAGGCAAACTAACGCAGAAACTGATGACATTTAAGTATTTTGTCACTTCGTTAACTTGACATTTGTGCCTACGACAAAACACTCTAATATGAAAAGTTGTTCAACTGACAAAATTACTATACGAAATTTTGTTTTGTGCTTCTGACATAGTTTTTAAATCGTGCGTTCAGGTAAACATTTAGGTGACGACAAAGTTTTTCTTTTCAACGGCTTTTTGTTACTGCGTTGACGCTACTTCACACGTAGCGTCATGTTTTTTTTTTTTTTTACTACGACATAAAAGCCTAAACAATCCGTTAAAAGCGTAATTTAAGTAAACTGTAACGGGGAAACAGAGCAAATGTATTGCTTTGTTACTCTATTAGCTTAGCTTGCCATTGCGTCTATGGCAAAACACAAATACTGAGATAAAAAAAATATTCACCTAAAGAGTTTCCTTTGTCGAATTTTATGAATTTTATTTTGTGACCATGACATAGCTTTTAGGCCGTGTGTTCTATTATACATAGACTCCGCCACAGAGTATTTTATAAAAGTAATTTGTCCTCGTGATAATTTTCCTGTGTAGGTACCTATGTAGCGTCTAGTTATATTTTGTTTTTAGGTACTTATCTACCTACCTAGTTTATAAAATTCATAGATAGAGAGACCTAGACCAGCTTAATTTACTTAAATACAATACAGCTTAAATACAATTGTACCTGGTCTACCCTAGTCTGTAATTGCAAGTAGGTAAGGTATGTATCTGGTAGGGCTAGGTAGGGCTTAGAATCTGAAGCAGGTGTTGGGTTGGCATAATGGGTTAGGTAGGTACATAAGTTAGGTACCAGACTACCGCTGGGTAGGCTGGTATTATGCAAGTAGGTAAGTAGATACCTACCTACCTAAGTAAGTATTGTTTGTCTTGAGACACGACCAGTCTAGAATGAGTACCTACCTACCTAGTTTTGGAGATACCTATGGTTTTTGAAGTGGATATTGTACTAAGCAGGTAACATTACTTCTCTAGGGGCAATGACGGTTTCAAAAGGGAATTATTATGAAACCATCATTGTCTGGGCCTCTGGGGGCATCTTTATCTACAAGAATGAAACACTTAGGCCGATACCTACCTACACATCTACCTACCTACCTACACACCTACCTACTTACTTATTATAATCCTACCTATCTACTTACTACCTATCTAGATACCTTTGTAGTAACAAATCCAGTTAAGTAGGTACAACAAACTAGTTTGATCTTGAGCTCTGGAGCTACTACCTGGAGCCCTAGGGTTCCGCGGAGCACACTTTGAGTAAGGCTACTCTAGGTGAAAGCAATCAAAGCACATTTTGTCCGTCGTTGCGGACTAATAGGTATTAGCACCGAAGAAATAAATAGCAGACCACGATTGTATAAGTAGGTATATGATATAAGCTAAGGTAGTAAGCCTAAACATATAAACCACCTTCCTCTTGAATCACTCTATCTACTAGTGGCTCTGTGAGCTGTAGACCTTGCGAGCACAAACACTTATTGAACCGTATAACTAAAAAAAAATGTTAGGAACCTAGGCACCTATTTATTACCTATTTTGAAGTTTTTAGTTTTGAGCCATAACATGGTAAATCTTATCACTAGCTATCATGATAAAATGCGTAGACATAATACACCAAATTTCATGTGTGTGCTGTTCACCGTTGAGGAGTTTCCTTGCTAGGAGCCATCCTTGAGTGCAGCAGTAGCCATATCATGGTAAAACTAAAAATCGGCTATCATGATAAGACTTAAAGAAAATTTCGTGTCTGTGCTGTTAACCGTTGAAGAGTACACTCATAAGGAGCCAATCCTTAGAGCAGTAGCCATTTCATTGTCAAACTTATAACCGGTCGTCCTAACAGAATGAGTAGGTACACAAAATTTCATGCCTTTACTGCTGACTGTTGACGAGTTGAGTAGGAACTGCTTGTAGATGCTTATGGTGAATGCTCCAACCAGCCCGCGAAATTCAAATTTTCTTACGTTTTTTTGCAATTTGCAGGCCAGTGCTAGTTTGTATGTTGATTAGAATATTAATTGCGGCTGTAAGACGTATATATTCGTAGTTACAGACTTATAATCATCAAAATCATCAATACAAGCCTTCAAGTTCCGTAAAGGTGCAGGAACTTGAAAAAGTCATTTTTACACCTTAGTGATCTTAGAGGCTTGTATTGATGATTTTGATGATTATAATTCTGTTACTATATAGGTACGGCTTGGTTGTGTCGACCCCATGGTACACAGTGGCTCATTTCTGACTTCCAAAAACAGTTTTTTTATTTTTTCCTATGCCATTAATCAATAAAATAATTATACACAATCAAACTAGCTGAACTACCTACACTATGCTCGTTTTCAATTCCATTCCAATGTCATAACAGAATTATAATCATCCTCCAATAAAGGTGTAAAAATTACTTTTTCAAGTTCCTGCACCTTTATGAACTTGAAGGCTTGTATTGATGATTATAATTCTGTAACTACATACGTCTTACAGCCGCAATTAATATTCTAATCAACATACAAACTAGTACTGGCCTGCAAATTGCAAAAAACGTAAGAAAATTTGAATTTCGCGGGCTGGTTGGAGCATTTACCTTAGGTGATTATTAATAAAAATACTTAGGAATAAGTAGGTAATATTATATTACGACGTGAAACGTCGTAATACGTCGTGACGTGTTTACAGTACTATGTTTCTAATTTTTTGTTAATAATTCTACCTTTAAATACCTACATAGATAAAAAAATATTTCACAAAGGCCTTTGTCAAAATGTTAGATATGTACCTACCCACCAAAAACATATTTCACAAAGGCCTTTGTCATAATTTTAGGTACAGCAACGCAGCGTTAAAGTACTGTTGTGACTTCGTATAAGTTAATTGGCAACATTGAAGTTTGAACAACACGAATAAACGACACGACAATAGCACATTGTCAAATCTCAAATCGTTCACTGTTCACACACGAGACGAGTCAGAACTCGACGAGTAATGAGACAGTGAGACGACTCCATCATTGCATTCCACACGTTGCAACACAGAGCATCTTTATGTTTATTAATACCTAAGTTACATTCATTTCTATATAATTTGTGTTTAGCCCACTGTGGCCCACTGCATGTCTTCAAAAAATGTTAAAAAAGTAATTTATTATCACTTAAAACGTTGGTATAAAACAATTAAAACAGTAAAACCAGTGAGTGTCAATATGTCTTCTCCGGAACTACTTAAGTTTTTACGAAAAGCTGGATTGGAGCATCTGTATCAAGTATTTACTGGTAAGTACCTGTACCATATATTAATGTTATCATTTCCTTCTCGGTTGGAGGGTAGCCTGTTGCAATATGGCGCGAGGACTTAGAAAAATTTAGCCAAAAGTGTTATTTTCGTAAATCGTTTATTTTCTCGATTCTATCTTTTCTAACCACTTGCGGCGGGTCAAGTGCCTAGATGCGAGATCCGTCCGTGAGTCGGCTGTCGGTGGCGGACGCCAAAGTAGCGTAGTAGACACCTTAGCTAAAAACACTTGACGATCGCAAACTACAAGAGATAAAGAGCTAAATAAACATTACAGTGGATAGCTGAATAGTTATGGAATCTGTATAACCAAAGGGTGTTCCGAGCGCGCCCTGTCTGCGGTGGCAGCCAAGTTGTGTTGATGATGTTACTGGAATTGATTAAGGTTAAAAGTGTCTTGGTGTTTTTTGTCTCCCACTAACCGTTTGTCGTTAAAACGATGAAGAAGGGATCCATAGGTTAATTTAGGTTAGAACTGTGACTAACTACCTCGAAATTGGTCGCAAAATTTTTCTAAGACTTTTTTTCACAGTGCCCCTAAGACTACTCACTGACCTTTTGCTCTGCTCTCAATGTCTAACTGCTGGGCAATGGCTTCACCCCATTTCCTCCATTCTGTACAATCATTTGCAGTGCATATGCTATAAGTCCGCCCCTAAGATGACCCACTGACCTTTTATTTATTACTTTTCTTAATAACTCGCAGATGAGGGGATGGATCTAAAATATTTGCTTCAGGCAAATGAAGAAGATTTAAAATGCCTTGCACCCCGCATGATTGATAGAATCAAACTCAGGAATGCTATGGTTTGTTGCTTCGGCTTTCCTTGAACTGATTTTACTATTATGAATGACTTGCTCCTCTTTTCATTAGATTAGTAACTTCAGTCCTAAATTAAAAATGTCCACTTGATGCATTGTGTCCCAGTAAAATAATATCAAAAAAGAATTGCCAAGATGTAAATGTTGAAGTATTGGAATTATTATGGATCATCATTAATTTAGATTTTTTTTTAGGCGGAAACTGACTCTAGACAGAAATCTCTGGTGAGGAAATTATACATTTAATTCACATAATGGTACATAAAAATAAGATATTGATTTTAACAATAGTTTCACAACTTTTTAGGACTCTAACAACATCATCTTACCTTCCGCATCAGCTGGAGAGGGCTCCTGCGAATCACCCTTGTCAGTGGTGAGTTTTTGAATTCTTCTAAGGTCTAATTTTTCAACAGATAAATTTGTTCGTCATATAAAAATATATCCATCTCTTTTTTATGCTTGTCAAACACAAGGACTGACATTTTTTATTCGACAAATAGCATTATTCCATAGGTGGAACAATCAGCCCAGCCCCAGTATTTTTTTTTTGTAGTAGCTCGATATGTGACTGACATGAACATGAACAAGCAAACGCTTGTATATCAATAATCTTTCTTCTATTTTTAGGAAAGGAGCTTTATTCTTACTGAGAGCTCAAGTTGCGAGAACTCACCTTCCGTGTTTCCTGGGGAGGACAAGCCAAAAAGTACCTTATGTCGTTAGACTTAAGGCACGTTTTTCTTGTTCGGCTTGTCGTCTATACGTGACTGTGGCGCTCAAAAGGTTAAGAAGATAATCGTGATTTATATTACCTAGTGTAACTAATCATCCGACTTCAATATGGATCATCTCTGTCTTCTATTTCATAACATCACAATTTGTTAACGAACTATGTTTGTACTAATTAAGATAGACTAAATTGACTGTGTTTAAATAATTTTATTGTAATGTAGGTCTTCCAAAATATTAGACCCTTCTGTTTTTATTGTTCATTCTCTATCTAAGTATAATAATTATTTATGTAAGTGTTAAGGTAGACGCGTACACTTGGTCTTTCTTATGTTTAATGACATTTCTTTAATAATTAATATAATTGTATTTAAACTATCTAAGTGTTTTCATTTATTTTGCAGGTCTGCTATCACGACTGATTTCGAACTGTCGAACTTTGTCGTGGTGACAGAATAATATATACCTTATACGTAGTGACAAAGGTTCATTGTCGACAGACAATGAACCTTTGTAATAGGGACATATTACCTTAGACATAGGGACAAACGCATAACTGCACCAAACGAAGCGTCAGAAGTACATTGTCGAAGTGACGACGCACCTTAGATATGGAGACAAAGTACCTTTGTGATATTTACATTTTACTTAGACGTAGGGTCAAAGGCACAACTGCACCAAACGAAGCGTCAGAGGTACATTGTCGAAGTGACGACGCACCTTAGACATGGAGACAATGTAGCTTTGTGATAGGGACATATTACCTTGGACGGAGAGACAAAGTCACAACTGCACCAAACGAAGCGTCAGAGGTACATTGTCGAAGTGACGACGCACCTTAGACATGGAGACAATGTACCTTTGTGATAGGGATATATTACCTTAGACGTAGGGACAAAGGTGCAAATGCACCAAACGAAGCGTCAGAGGTACATTGTCGAAGTAACGACGCACCTTAGACATGGAGACAATGTACCTTTGTGATAGGGACATATTACCTTGGACGGAGAGACAAAGTCACAACTGCACCAAACGAAGCGTCAGAGGTACATTGTCGAAGTGACGACGCACCTTAGACATGGAGACAATGTACCTTTGTGATAGGGACATATTACCTTAGAAGTAGGGACAAAGGCAAAACTGCACCAAACTAAGCGTCAGAAGTACATTGTCGAAGTGACGACGCACCTTAGACATAGAGACAATGTACCTTTGTGATAGGGACATATTACCTTGGACGTAGGGACAAACGCACAACTGCACCAAACGAAGCGTCAGAGGTACATTGTCGAAGTGACGACGCACCTTAGACCTGGAGACAATGTACCTTTGTGATAGGGACATAGTACCTTAAACGTAGGGACAAAGCCACAACTGCACCAAACGAAGCGTCAGAGGTACATTATCGAAGTGACGACGCACCTTAGACATGGAGACAATGTACCTTTGTGATAGGGACATATTACCTTGGACGTAGGGACAAAGGCACGACTGCACCAAACGAAGCGTCAGAGGTACATTGTTGAAGTGACAATACAGTAAAAACACACCGTTATTAAACCTTTAACAAATTTACAATACCCCGTATATGAAGGAACAAAATTACCTATCGATGCTTTACCCATCATTTATTGCATTGTCATGTGAACAATGTCAAAGTTTACAGCGCTAATACGAGGCGACAATATATCGCGTCTAAGTTCCTTTGTCGGTGACTTGGTTAAGTGTTCAAATTTCCTCTGACGCGGGATCTGAGGCCTTTAGACGGCTCCCATTTGTTAAGGGTTTTTGGTCGCCACGTTTATAATTTTCTTTGAGTGTGGTCACCTTGATCTCTCCTAATGGAAAGCGATGAATGATGTCAATGTATGATGGAAAGAGCATGCTTAAAACATGCCTGGTCACTCTTGCTTCGAAGGTTGATGGTTATAGACGTTGGCAGAGAGATAGAAAAAGTTTTAAAACTAAGTACCTAACGAATTTAAAAAAAAAATAAAAAAAAAACGTTGGTCCATAGTCCACATTAGGAATAGGGTAGTTAACGGAAAAAAAATCTAGATCTAGATTTCCAAAAAACATTGGACACGTATGTTTTCTTTTTTCACGTAAACAAACAGTGCTCGTGTGACGTCATATTCTAAGACATTAGTATAACGGATTTTGTTAAACTTGTGAAACGTTGTAGTTGCAAACATTGTGACTGGCCTGTTGGTCTAGTGGTTAGTGACCCTAACTGCTATGCCGGAGGTCGTGGGTTCGATTCCCACCCAGGACAAATGTTTGTGTGATGAGCACGATCATTTGTTCTGTGTCTGGGTGTAATTTATCTATAATATGTATGTATTTAGAAATATATAAGTATGTTTATCAGTTGTCTAGTACCCATAACACAAGCTCTGCTTAGCTTGGGACTAGATGGCGTTGTGTGATAGTTGTGGAATATCATTATTATTATTATTATTATTATTGTAAGATGCGCAAGCGATGGTGAAAGAATAATTCAAGTAAAATTATGGGCATATTATCTCATATGGTCTGTAATCTCCGAAGGGTTAGGCAGAGGTGTGTGTCTAATATTACTCCCACATTAAGCCGGTTATAATTAAGATGGACATTTCGATTCTCCAAACAAATCCTGACGAGATGGATGTTTGTTTTCTCTTGTTTTCTATCTAAATAACCTATGAAATATCTAGAGCAGTCTTTTTTGTAAATTACAGTCTACAACTTAAGACAAACTTAATAACAAGACACATTCCTGTCATGTCATTTGCTTTTTTTTAGCACTGTTTAGTTGCTAAAAAAAAGCAAATGACATTTCCAAGAAAAAAAACTTTCAAAAATGACAAAATGCCCAATTGCTCGTGATTAGAGGACTGTCAGACAAATTTAAAATGATTTTAACAGTAAAATAATTTTGTCAGAAACTTCAACATTGTGATATAATCGTCTGAGCTGCAGCTGTCTCATACTGCACTCTACGGGAGCAGGCTTGACGCAACGCGACGGCAGCAGTTACTTCAAATATACCTTTCTTCAAAGAGTTCCTTTTTTCAAATTTCTCTGAGGCTCTGTTCCCTCTTAAGTTCCCTCTTAAGAGGGAACAGAGCTGTTACCATAAATTGGGGACACATACAGACTTTCCATTATTATAATAATATCAACCTATAACTGTCTCAAAGCATTGAGACATTTTCCTATCAAAGAGACTTTTGCCCATCAGGGCAAGTCTCCTTTTATAACAAAAAAATATTTCAAAATACCTATTAAAATAACATACAAAATCCAAGAATGAATGATTAATTTACTTAATAAATCTTAAAACGAAGTACTACAAAACTGCTTACGCAGTTTAACTGTGAGATCGCCGAGTCACTTTTACAATAAACTTAATATCATTTTTATTTAAATATTTACACAAATATTCTTAATACCTACACTTACATATTATTATCTAATATTTTTTTTTTAGCTTGCGTACGAATTTTACTGACAGAACGACGTTATTCATATTAAGAATTAATAAAATGAACCATTAGAATTCTTACAAAGTAGAATTAGAATTTTTTATCCCACGTCGGTATCAAATATCCAAAAAAACGTGTCCGTGCGCTCGGAGAGCGTCAAGCGAAACACTTCTGCGAAACCGGAGCCATGCGGCGCGGCTGACGGTAACGCGCCACGACACCGTATCACAACACAACGCAATCCCTTCCCTTGTAGCTAACACACAAATTAGTGTAGTATAATGTTCACGCCCTTTATTTTTAGACCTTTGTCAAACTTCACGCGAAATGACAGCACAATACAGTCACTCTGAAAGTATACCATTTCTACACATTGCCCGAATACGAATAAGCCGTTTTGGCTATATCTGCGCATATTTCCTCTTCCATCCTGTTTTGTAATCCTAAACAGAATTGACGTGCGATCGCTTAAAAAACAAAAAATAACACGTGAAATATGACGTGTTTTTGACGGTTTGACACGGGTTACCTTCGTGGTACACTTCATTAACTTTTCGAACACGAAATCCTGACGGAACAAGCACTTCAACGGACATAGACGTGAATTCTGTTTTGCCAGATACCCACCGGTAATTCCCGTGTTAAGTAAAATCGTTCCATTCTATTTCTGCAAACCTTCATACAAGAATAAACACACAAAGAGATTCTACAGAGGACTTATTCTTTGCAGCTGTTTATGAACGGTTATAGACGGTCAGGTTGCTTTTATAAAGCTTTTGAAAAAAAAAAAAAAAACAATGCACACATGCACTTTAACACTAGTAGATAACTAATATGAATTCCTTACTCGGTAACAGTGAACTATATGAAACAAATGTGTAACAGCATGTCGAGCTCAATGAAACAAATGTTAAACCAGGAAGTTCTAAGACAATGTACTCGACAGTATAACGTACAATTGTTTTGATATAAGTCCTCGCACATGCGGTGAACATGGAGTGAAAGAGGGCCTGTGGCCCCATAAGCGCTTGATAATGACGACGTAGTGTAGCTTCGCAGGATCAAGTAAGTTGCTATTATTTATTTCTTCGGAGTAGCTTCACAATGGCGTACCACGGCTTTGCTGTCAGCGATACAATAAGCAGCTGTTCTCGGTTTATTTTGTCAGAGCTGCAGAGTAAGATGTACGCCAGAAGACGTAATGTTACCTGCCTTTAAGACATGACAAAAGAAATATGATGGCGGCGTCATCTCTCAACTTGTAGTCCTTCGTGCTTATCTTTTGTGTCGGCCAATATTGTGCCCGGAGGCAAGTCCTGTTTACCACGATTTTATTCATATAATATTTTGCAAGAAGCTTAAGTAACATTGATGAATGGAGACCAGAGGATGTAAGGCGATATCTCTGAGGAAATCATCTAAAATTTCTTGATGGAGGATACTCCGTCATAAAAGAGTTTGAACTATCTAAAGTTAGTACGATAGCAACGCTCACATGTCCATGAATTTTTACGTGGTAGCCCCGAGTTTACAATGGACAGCCGGCTTCGAGTGGCCGAAAAGCCAGAAATAGTCAGTGAAGCGACGCAACGGCCAGAATATAATAGCAGCAATAACAAAAGTGAGTCGAGCTAACCATTGATTTGAACTTTATGTTAGTCCTACCAAAAAAATAAGTGCCTTTGTGCTGCATCCGCAAAATTCTGACCAGTGGCTGTCACTCGAAAATGCATGTTGGCCTGTATGGTAAGCCCGTCGGTATTAATACAGGGCGACAGGTGAATACCAAGTGACGTTTTATTGTTGTGTGGGGAGCACTTATCAACTTTGGTGGTTCTCACGAATTCTACTTCGAATTGTTAGGACTTTGTGGTCGTGGTAAAATTCATAGGATTGTTTTAGTACACTACAAAATTGTTGTTCGTGGCGTAGGTGACCCATTCAATGAGTCTTTTATTTGGAATTCAGAACGCATTATGCTAAATATACATGTAGAATAAAACGCCCATCCGTATTACGATAAAACACATTAATTTCGCTAAGCTGCCAGCTTAAAAACGAGCATTATAAAAGCCAATACCAACAGAGTGTGAAAGTTAGAACGAGGTCACCACTTAATTTAAAACAAACATCGGCTAAACGCTGTTACAACAATTGTTGAACAATTTAACAGCGCTCTGGCCAGTTCATCCGTATTTCCTACTTAATAAATGTCTGGTCGAGGAGGCGAGGCAGGCCGCACTGACGCTAACTTGACGCCAGCTTGACATCGCACCAGGCGTGGCTAAAAATAACGCAGTTGTTCCAACTGAAGGTGTCTGTGTAGAAAAATTTGTGAGACACACATCGTTTGTTTTAAATTGAGAGAGCAAAGTGCGATTTAAGCAAGTGGCCTGTTCAGGTCACGTTGATCGTTATTCATACCTTCGCTTTTTATCGAAATAATGTTTCTTAATGGCAAATATTTCTTGTTTCAGATTTGTAAATCGTGGTATATCTAGCTAGGTTAGTGCTAGGGGCTATAATTGTCCATTAGGAACTTAATTTGTGAGATCGTTTGGCGAAAGGCACCGGGCCGTTGCCGTCGGGATGTATTAAATGTCTTTAGCCATTTAGTTTTAGCATTACAGCAGTTACAAGTATCGATCTGAGTACCTCTACTTTGCTTTCTAGAGTTCTATCTTCGAACCGAAATCCTACCGCTACTGTTTGGATATTTGTGGGGATTCGTCGTCCATCTCGCCCCAAATTAAAGCAATAAAGTCTAATAGCTCATTTACAACAAGACAAACGAATTTAAGGCAAGAACATGTTAATGAAGAATCAATCAGGTGTAACAGGCATCGAATTGAGTCCGTCGTTGAGGGTAATCTATCAGGCGTCAGTGTTATTGTTGTGATTTGTTGCGGCATCGAGTCGGGAGCAATCGGCCGGCCCTCCGGTAGCCATTAGTTTGATTAGCTCGTCCGTCCCACGCACGCTGATTGTGCGAACGTTTGGCTTTGATTGATTCCTTCAAATGGCACCGTTTCGAGACTACGTTGTATTCTTGGACGATACATTGTTGCTGGGTTCGATACGAAGATTTATTTGACTATACGTCTAGACGTGTGCAAAAGAATAAGAAATAGGTACGTTCAGTTTATAGAAACTTATTTAGTATCTGCTAATGTAATGCTCATAGTATATTCGTCTCATTATTATCACATATTCGTCGATCTCCCGACTGTCGAGACCATTCACCACGACAAGATCAACGAGAAAGTTATGTGAACGTTTTTAATATAGTTCCTCTACAACAAATCCGCGTTGAACCTGACCATCGCGAGCCAATACATACAATGTAAGTCCAGCAGAATCAATAATGGAAAAGTCATAATGTATAAGAGTGACGTAAATAAACCGGAACTGGTTATTTAATATCGTTGTAGACACACGAAACTCATAGTAATAGGGATGTTTCCCGACTTAAAAAAAAGTCTGTCAGTTAGATTATCGAAAAATATTGGATACGTGTTTTATGTTTTATCAAGTTAATTAAAATTGACGAAGACAAAACGCGTCAAAAATCATGAGTGGGGGCTAGTGACGTTACTACGTGGTCAAAAATGTAGTGCGATGTGACGTCACTCAAGTTTTCGAAGCACTGTAGGTATCGTCTTCATTTTTTTTTACGTGAATAGAAAAATGTGTCTCATATCTTTGGAAATCTATCTGACGGACTTATTCGATTTTTTTGTCAACTACCCTGTTGTCTATGCCCAATAATTTAGCTAATGAAAATAATATGGCCTAATTTCAATCAGTGGATAAACCTTATTAATTTTCTTCTACAAAATATTTACCAGTCTTATTTGGAAGTGCGTCACGTTAAACATCTGTTTCGGTTGCTAACTCGAATAATTGATGTATCTTCTATCTTCACTAAAACTTAGCAGTGGTGAAATAATTAAGGCTACGAAATACCTTCATAAATCAACGTAGAAGTGCCGTAAATTATCTAGGAACATTGTTGATCAATAATAGGTACTACATACGTTATTACTATGACAATAAACCGTTGGCTCTAAACATTTCTGGTTAAAGGTTTCTAAATATTGAAGTAAAAGGGTTCTAACTAACTTTAATCTCTCAAGGCAACTAAAATCTATTTTTTTTTTTTTTTGAAAACAAAATCTACGGTTGTTGCTCTATCCCGTCTGCGGGTTGTTAAAAAGAGATACGGCCACGCGCGGTACGGATACGGTACTGCGGCCTCGGCACAAAGGCCTGAGAAGGAACATGGGTGGTTTTTAATCAGTAGAAGTCTGACACTTCCTTCTTAGTAGAAGTCATGAGTCATTTGATGATTTCCCACCATCCAAAAAAAAAAACGCTTTTGGCCCATAAATTGTTTAACATTATAATACTGTTCAGGACGATAAATTACTGAAAAGATTCACAAACGCCTCGTTAGTGAAGTGGTAGCATGTGCGACTGCAGAATAGCTTTTCGACGGAGTCTGCAACAGTGCAGCCCGGTTAATAACAAAAGCCTCGCCCTCGTTACAATATGAAATTAAAGTGTAATATTAGGTACACCTCTGTCAGCCCATAAGGGGATAACAGGCTTCATCATCATCATCATTTCAGCCGAAAGACGTCCACTGCTGGACATCGGCCTCTGCCATTTACCGGTCCCGTGCGTCTCGATTCCAGCGGATCCCCGCAACCTTATAACAGGCTTGATGTAACTAAACAAACTAAACCAAACAAAAATAGTTTACGGTACAAAATTCAATGTCAATGCAACGTTGCTTGGACAAAATGGACAGGCTAAAGAATGGAAGAATGGACAAAAACCCGCCGGATAAAAGCGAGGTCTAAAGGTTGTATAAGACCCGCATCTGAATGACTATGTCATGTTTATTTGCGTTGAAGGGAGGCCTACTTTCTTACCTGTGACGAAGATAGCATGACTTTGAAGAGGAGTGAGGAGTCACATGAATCTTTAACTTGGGTTCAGGTAAACAGTTTTATATTTTATGCCGTGTGTACTAAGCTTTATAAGAATTTTCTTTGCGTTGCTCCTTGAGTTAATTGGTTGGGAAATTGGAGTAATGTAACGTAAGTTTTGAAGTAGTGCATTGCCAAATTATTCATCAAATTTAAAATATATTTCTCATGAAAAATAGGTGAGCACTAGTTGTGTGTGTCCTCGGGCGACCAGTTTCTTAGATAAGTAACGATGTCTGTTTCTGTTGCTAGCATTTCAGTTTCAACTTCGAAGTAATTTCAAAGCAAACTACTAAAACTTTAATTTAGGTGTGTCTTACTTAATAGAACTGACCTAATCAAGTCTACAGTTATAACTCGAAAAACCTGGATTTTTAGAATAAATTCACTGATTTGTTATTCAGTCTTTATTCTTGAAGTATTCTTATTATGTGTTACAAATTATATATTTTTGAAAAGCTTACAAAAAATATGTTTTATATAATACGCTGTTTTTCATTTTATTTTGAAAAAAAAACCCTGAAAATTCCCAATTGTAATAATATTTAAGATACTCGTACTATTCGGATTTCTTCTCACCAAAATACAATAAGACCAATATAAAAATTCTCATTTTAATAAAAATCAGGCAGTTATTTATACTTTTAACTGTTTTGTAGACTTCGAAACAAAATCAACTTTAACAAAAACATTCAAAACCAATTCTTGTTTCATTCAATCCTTTAACAATAAACTGTAATTATTCAACTTGTAACTGTACATTAGACAAATTGAAGTAAAAAGCAAGATTTTACCTGTCTGAAACACTGTTATATTTTATGTAATTTATAACAATAATCGGGATCATTCCAGTTACAGATGATTTTGGAGATATCTTCTCCTATTAAAATTTTAGATATAAAATTTTTAAGTATTTCTGTATTGTTAACTCAAAAGTCGACTTTTTCGAGTTGTAAATTTATGTTTTATAGGAGGTGCGATTAGTGTAGTCTTTACGAGATGAAAATTTGTATGTTTTCTCATAAAACGAGTCTGGAAATATAAAACAAAAAATATAGTACCTATTCCTGACGGAGTATTGTTAGCTGTCCAAGCTTACCTTCTACGACTAAAAAACCACATGTGAGTAGAAATACCAACTAATACAATTAAATTCCTAATTACAGCAGACGCATTTACTTTTCTAAATCACAAAAGTAAATAGGCGTCCACTGTTTAATTTTTGCCAAAAGAACTTCGGTGCTAAATTAGTTTTCGTTCAGCTGTATACGTGATCGGATTGTATAATTACATTCTTTCCCAACCCACGGCTCCGAGCGGCAGGTTGCGGCCGAGATGCGTATCGTATCGATTCAGGGAGTTTTGCTAAATCGAACTAAGGCCACAACTCACGAAGTGGACCATCAAACTGCAGGAAAAAGGACAAAACAAAATGTATAAAGGAAATTGCTTCCACAAATCCACTCGTATCTTCAACAATAAACGGGGAATGGCCAGCCCACCCTAATAGCAATGAAATCACGAAACCAAAACTGTCTCCCATGTCGGATACAGTTCGATCTGCGACTTAAGAATTTTATAGACTACCCTTCAATTGTCTCAAATTGCCAGCGATGAGGGAGGTCGTGTAACTATTTTGTTCGTATTTAAAATGTTGTTCGATTTCGTGATCTCCGATTATTGAGTTGGGTTTGCAGAAAAGTGATTTTAGTATCAGTACCTACAGTTTAACATCATCATCCTAACAATTAAATCGAACCAACTGGAAAAAAAAGTTCACGTAGTCCGATTGATCGGACTACGCGGTCGGGCCACGAGTTCACAACCAAACAAAAATCACTTTTAGAACTGCATTATGCATGTAAGAACTAACTGATCGTTGATTTTATAGATAAGACTCGGCTAAAGTATTTATACAACAACAAGTATACAACCATGTTTTAACACATTTTCAGTGTTTTAAAGCCACGAAAGTTTTTAAACTGCAGCTGTCAGTTTTGCATACTCTACAACATACGTCTCATGTCCTTATTATACCTCTCTTCACTTTGGCTTCAGTAAACAATGCTTACTACTTATGCCAATAGTTCGTTACCCAAAAACATACCAATCTATAACATAACAAACAATATTATTCTAGTAAATCCGATTTAGATACCACATACTCTTTCTTTTCTCTTTTTTTTTTAAAAACGTCGCCCCACACTAGGAATTTCTCCTGTATCGTGGGTGCGTTCACAAACATTTAAACTCACATACACAAATACCCAAACCCGGAACAACTATCTGTAGGTCATACAAATATTTGTTCCGTGCGGGAATCGGACCCGCGACACGCAGCACACATACATACAGCATACTGCATACTCGTGTATAAATAGCTCAAAAAACCTTCGATCAAGCCGAAATACAATATTCGAAAATTCAAAGCAATGCATAGAGTCTTGTCTTGATACTTGATACTCCGATTAAGGTAAATGCATTCTTACGCAAAAGCAAAATATAGTTGTTACTAACATTATAAATTGAAAACCTACTTAGAAGGTAAAGAACACAAAACTGGTCCATGCAATCTTTAGTCGCAACACAAGTACGTTCAACATAACATTTTACCGCATTTTATAAGCTCGTTTGTACTGAACAGGCTTTACAATTTATTTTATTTCAAACAAGCGTAATAAAATATACTTTCTATAACTTTGAACAACATATGCAATAACGAACTTTTCTCTAGTAAACTATGCTATATTATTTTTGTTTAAATCTGCTTCAGTTTCCTGTAGTCTGTTTTTATAAAAAGTTTATATTTAATAAATACTGGTATATTTTTTATCAGAATGTCTTCCGTATGTTTGTTTTGTTTTTGTACAATGAATGTAAAATTCAAGATAGTTTCATTTGAATAAGTACAACGCAATACAATAACTACTACTAAATTAATCAGACTACAGTAAAGTCACACTTTCAGTACCTAAGTAACTATTAGTTAAAGACATGTCCAGCTGGTTTAATAGCCTAATTGTGTAACATTCTAACAATGTCGATGACTTCCACTAAGAGTCTTGAACCATTTAGTCGGTGCTTACGTACTGTATCCATTTTTTTAATCATAATTTTAGTATGAAGCTCCGAACAATATTTTATTATTTCTCATTTTCTATAATAAAAAACCTTCTGACTGTAAGTGCGTTACGCAATTGAGGTGCTGGTCTATAACCCAGATAATCTCTATACCGCCTCTAATCATATAAAGTGATAAAGTGAACCATTTCTAACCTAGACATGACCTAAAAACGTTTTATACAAGATAACATTCTCTAAGAAATCCCGCATCCTTGTAACATTTCTCCTACATTTTTATAAGGTCTGAGATATCAGAAACGATTGAGTGGACGAAGGTAGCCGTGTAGAAAACATACAGATTCGAGACCAATATCGCTCAAAGGGTATGGAAACCGAAGGCCGAATCTTTGGCTATAGAAAATATGTGTTAGTCCAATTCTGAGGTAATGTCGGTAATACGTTATCTTTTGGTAGATATGTTGCTGCCAAAAAAGGTTATGGGCTAAAAACAAATCCACGTCGAGATCGTACATTTTTGACTGGAAAAATCAGACAAAATGTCATATTATCGAAAAAATTGGTTAATAGGTTTCATTCTAGAGGTGTTTAAGAGTTTGTATTCATTAGCACTTACGGGAGGAACTGTGTCTTTTGCTACCATTTTGGCGCTTAGCTGTCACAAAACGATGTCTGAAAGCGATGGCTTTCAGACATCGTTGGACATCGGTTTTAGATCTATGATAATTCATCTTTAATATAGACTCCTACAATTTTCAAGTACAATCAAAAAAATCAGCAGCACTTCGCCAATACATTTCTGTATTGGTTTGCGGTATTACTTTCTAATTACCATAATTATGCTTTTACCAACTTACCATAATACAGAATCACGACTAAAATCCCACAAAGGCTAGGTAGAAGCTTTGCCAGTTATGTTTGAAGTTTTGTCAGTCCCATGTAACAGGAGGCAAGCCTATTTCCATCAACTGGGCACAAATCCAGACTGAAGAAAATCTTGATGAAAAAATCCAATAACAGAAACAAACTTGTTGATAAATAAATAGATATCCAATCAGTGTTTTATAAACCTCTATTATTTTCAGGAAATGGGGTAAGGAACACTAATACATATTTAACGAGATAGTTTACACCGGCATGATTAAGCCATTTAAACAACAGCTTGTTTCTTTATAATTTCCCGTGACCAATGGGGCTCTACCACGCGTTCATATTAATTTTCTATGCTTATCGATTTTATTGAGGGATATTGAAACCAGGACTCGAAAGCTTACCCTCTGAAATATGTTGAAGTGATTGAAATTATAAGCTGTAGTTTTCACTGTTGCAACACTTGAGTAATTTTTTATAAGGATCTGGGCCTCCAACATGAACGTCCATTGCAATACTTCTTAAACATCAGTGTATATGTATTTTTTTAACAATTGAGTCTTTGATATACTTTCCGATCCCTTGGCAAAAGACCTTTTTTTTTGGTGGGTGGAATATCATCAAATAACCCCTCCCGCTCTTGGGCAGAGCGAAAGGGAGTGTCAGACTTCTACTGACTAAAAACTACCCATGTTCCTTCTTACCCCTGTATGTCGAGGCCGCGGTAACTTTTGAACAACCCGCAGCCCCGACGTGACAAAAGACCTTAGTCATTCTTCACGGTATCCAAGAACTTAATGGCCACACAAAGCTGAAACGAATACATAAATGCGTGAGTATTCTGAAAGTAATATATAAGATTATATTTTTGGGTAATTTTCCGCTTGGTGTGCACCAAACCTTACAACCACTTAACTTGAATACTTTTGATTTATCAGAAAATAAGAAAAATAAACTTTTATTGTTGGCTACTTTCAGTTTGAGTATACCAGTGTAACAAAGAAAGTCGGTGCCAATCAAGTTATTATTTGTCCAATGAAAGTAATCAGAGAAAGTACTTTTATGACTGTTAACGTCAAGGCTAATACTTCGAGCAAAGTCACATCTTTATGACCTTTTTCTCTTACAAACACTCCTGCAAATATTGTGTAAAAATAAGTCAAAGTCTAGAAAGTTAAGTCAAATAAAGATTTTGTAAAACCAGTACGGACAATTTATTGACACGGCATCGGGCACTTACCGTACTAGTACTGTCAGTGTGAATTATAAGTCAAGTCAAAATACGGACACGTCGGGGCCGCGGGTTGTACACTAGTTATCACGACCTCGACATATAGGGCTAAAAAGGAACATGGGTGGTTTTTAGTCAGTAGAAGTCTGACACTCCCTTTCGCTCTGCCCAAGAGCGGAAGGGGTTATTTGATGATTTTCCACCCGCCAAAAAACAAAAAAAAAGTCAAAATACGGACACTACGACACTAATCCGTAATTTGGGAACATGTAAATGGAACCCATAAATCTTTAACCAGATATTTCTTGACAACTCAACAAAATAAGTCATTTGACACACGTAGAATCCTTCAGGAACATATTATTATCTGACGGATTGAAATACAACAATACAATTCCTAAGAATACAAAGAAAAATAAATACATTTTAATAATGTAGAAAATTGCCTGTCAGACACACTAACGCTGGTCAAAGGATAAAGAAAGAGGTTAGCCTGAGAAAAATACAAAATTTACTTTTTGCACGCTTTAATTAATTTCTGGACTTTGTGAATATTATACGATACTTTTGCTGAGATTAGTATTTAAATGAACGAGAAACTTCTGTAAATGGAGTTTATTTTCACTTAAGTTAATTGGATGGAAATGTGGAATAAAATCCAAAAGGGAGTATATTATGCTGATTTCAGAAGCCATGTTAGCTTGAGGAGAACATGACATTAAAAGCAAAAAAAAACGAACATCGTTCTAGTTTATCTCACCATTACACAGACCCTCTTTTTACACGAAGATGTTACAACCTCAATAGCACATCAGTCAAATAAATTGAAAAGCCACCCACAGCATTAGACACTCAAAATTCATTCACAATTCAACATACAGAATACAAATTGTCGACGGAGTTAATCGTACGTACGGATTCGATAATCTATTCCTCTTTCTATTCAAAGGGAACTTAGGCAGCACTTTGGGAAATTGTTGCATAACTTAAGGCTGCGAATAAGTTTATGATTAGCCTTGTCTAAAATGTACTATGTTAGACGTTTGAGGCAATTGCGCTGGTTTAGATATCCTAAAGCAACAGCTGTCACTGAAATACTAAGATATCATTTTGAAAGCTCTCTTAGTAAGTAAGGCGAAAGTAATTGTGTTAAGCTTTGATTTACGTGGTATAGTGTTTAATGTCCACATTTCTAATGTAGTGTTGCTGTGAAGTCAGCAATGTATGGTGCTTTTGTTTTATAGAGATGTTTCCTGACTAAAAAAATATGTTTCTAATTAGCCCGTCTGCTAAATTATTGAAAAATATTGGATGCGTATTTTTTGTTTTATCAAATCAAAAAAAAATTACGAATATAAAACGCGTCAAAGATTTGAGTGGGGGCTGGTGACGTCACTGACCGGTAAATAATGTCATATTAGAATAAGAGTCACACGAGTTTTCAATGCACTGTAGGTATCATCTGTGTTGTTTGTTTACGTGAAAAAAGAAAAATTATGAGTCCAATAGTTTTTGAAAATCTATCTATCTGACAGACTTTTTGATTTTTTCTGTTTACTACCCTATTGTGAGAAAAGAATCTTTTATCCAGTGGAGCAAATTTTTTTTAGACCAGTGTTTTCATTGTTTACAGGATCGAAATGTCGTTACTAGAATTACTTAGAATTAGTTTGTGATGTGGTATGTCATGTTGGCCTCATCAAGAAATAATCAAATCTAAGGTATGACATACAGACAGACAGATTAATATTTGTAATTGTATTAAAAATCTGTTCATTAATTTTTAGGATGTAGATGAATAAAAGTGTACCAGCTTATTTCTTTTCGCGTGATTTTTAAAAGTGGTTCAAGATGTTTAGTGTAACTAAGTGGTTAATTAACAGTCAATTACTATTCACAATTTATACTATTATTCATGTGACAGAAGAGAGAGAGAGAGAGAGAGAGAGAGAGAAGGTTGAACTAAACGTTTGTCACACTTAATTACCAGTAACTAATGTGATAATGTTTGAACATTCCTACCACATCAGCTCGTGTTAGTATAGGAACCCTTACAACTTATACGCTAGACCAACTACTCGCATCAATTTCTGGTCCAATGATTCGCTTTCGCGTGTGTCTATGTGATGTTCAAACTATAGCTTTTACTGCCAAAAGTTTGTCGGCTACGACAAGCCTTCATTCAAAACGACCTCCCAAGAGCCGACTTTATAAGTGAAATTATTATTCTGTCGCAAATTATAATTAATCCGAAGTGAGAAATGATATCCTAAAACAAAAAGCTGACAGTGGTTTTGTTGGACGGGCGAAGTGTCAAAGTTAAATTGAATATTATAGGGAATGATCTCAGGCAGACGAAGTTTCGTCGGGTCGCGCTGAGTAGTTAATCCAATGCCACAATTCAGTTCAAGTTATTCAGGAACAATTGCCTGTTACTTGCATTGCTTATTCATTGTTAATCGAACGCTCAGACTATTTATGTTATTCTCATACACAGTCTGTCTTCTAACTACCTAGTCTGTGAGTCGGAAACTACGTTTAAGTTCAAGAGCTACTTTAACTTAAACTTTGTTAGAAAAACTTACAGTTTAATAATTAGATCCGCCGAGCGTTCTAGAAACCAATTTCAAATATTCTATTTGAAGAAGTTAGAAAACTGTGCATGTACAATTCTGTTTCTGTGTCTGTTCTGTGTGAGAGTAGTCTGTATAATTATATTTTAATTATCTTTATGCATTGAAGATAATTTTATGAAGAAAAAAATATCTAGTTCTGAACTTCTGCACACCTATAGTTTCAGAACCAAACAGGTAATTTAAAAGATCCCATCACAATATTTATTAGCACAATTTATTTTTGTACGGTTGATTTTTGAAATAATTATTATGAAAAACATGAGTATGCAATTTCTAAATATAACGAGAGATTGTTATCTCCAAGCAACAAGACATGATGGAGTACATGTAAACAAAGTAGGCACCCACTTATGACTAAAGAATGCATTTGATTGGCGGTTCCTTCAACAACGTGCTTTTAAACTTTTCAAGAAGCCGCAAATGCACTCACAATATTAGTGTTACATCACAATACAGAGGAACAGATATTGGTTGCTAATCCGGCAGAATTGACAAGTCAGAGGGTATCTAATAGCTTGGATCGAGGATAAGGTATCTTGAAGCCACTCACGTCGCCCGGCCGTCTCTTCTGCCAGCAGTAAGCTACCGGTGCTACAGTTTAGAGTGTTTGCAGTTTGATAAATCGATGTCGGTTTAGCTCAAGTGGGTGGACATGTTTAGGTTATTCTCGAGTTTTATTAATAATAGGGACATGCGGATTGCGTGTGGACTGATAAGAAAGCAAGAGGAGTCAATGATAAAACGACGATTAAATAGGGAGAATGGACCCCAAATAATATGGGACAAAGGCAAGAAGATTTCGATGATGTCACTATGTCTAAATAACTTAACTAGAATATTACTACGGGAAGTAGGTACCTGGAAAAAAGAGAAAAGTTTTTATTAAACACAGAAGCATTAGTAATAGTACGTAAGTGAAATTTTAACCAACTTCACCTGATCTGATCTGTCTGTGATCTTGATCTGTGTTTCAGTTTAACTTTAATTTGAATTAACTGGTTGCTAGCTTGCTATTAATTGACGACCGCATTTAGATAGTTACACATTCTTATATCAGAACTCAGTTCATTTGCATCCCTAAATAGACAAATGACCCACGCTGTTTCGTCTCCACATAGTTCATAATTTATTTTCGATCAAAATCATCGAAATCAAAATAGGATTGCCACATGAACCTCCATGGGTAACAACACACAAAGGTACACAACGCAAAGCCCACAAGTGAGAATTTCACTCTAAAAAAAACAAAAAGCAATCAAACAAAACCAAAAAACGCGTAACAATTCAGCAAATCGTTCCAGCAATTTGTGCAAGCCGATATAAAAGTTGAATAAGATGTGGTATCATAGATTAAATAATCGACGTCTGATTCCGGAGGCTGACCACGTCCAATTAGGGTCGAGGTCCCAAGAGACGTGGGATCATATCGTGAGAGCGGACCTTAATACGTGTTGTGTTTTGATGTAAGCTTTTAGATTTTTCGTTGTTGTTTCGTTCTTTATTTAATTTTTGAAATAGAATTGCATTTGCTGTTTTTGTTGTTGACTTTGACAGGCTAATTTTTGTTTTTTTTTTTACCCTGTATTTTAATTTTTAGTACTTTAGCTTTATTTTCAAAGCATTAACTGGATAAACACAACTAAAATCCTCAAACAATCCTTTTACCAAAATAATAATGAAAAACTAATAAAACGAACGCTAGAACAAAAGCTACATGCTAAAGTACATTTTCTGAAGTATTATCTCTACAAAAGCCTCTACATATTTATCTTTCGGCAAACTAATGAATACATAAAATTTTGAAGCGAACAAAAGAGTCCTTTGCCGTTGGCTTTTCCATAAACACGACAAAGTATTTCGAACGTAAAAGTAGGTAACGTGGGTCCCGACTTGAAACCAAATTCAAAGTGACAGGATTACTGGAGCATTTCGAACTGGTTCTCAGAGTAAAGAGCTTTGCACTCCTTTCCACTGTCACATGCCTACTTGGCTGGCATAAACTTAGCAACAAAGTGTTTAGCTTATACACTACTCTAGAATTATGTAGGGCAAAACTTTAAGTCGATTTCAGTTGTCACGTTTTCACAAAATTCAATCGATTTTTTTTTGTCCGTGTTTTTATTTCGTGTGAGTACTTACGAAAAATGGGGAAAATGTAATCAACGAAAGCATTATTTGTCCTACTTATGAGGACCTATTAGTGTTCTCTCAGTAAGAGGGAGGGAAGGGAGGCTTACAACTGAATTCAAAGCTTAAAAATAAACATTAAAATCGTTGCTTACATTTAAAATCATTTAAAAATCAAAGCGGACAGCATTTGCAGCGCCCCTCTCGTTACGAAACTCATTACAAGACGCCAAATAAGAAGTCGTAAAGTAACCTTTCTTCAGAGGCCATTACGCTATGCCAAATGATATTTTGTCTCCTTACCTAGGGTCGTTTACATGGGGCGCGCGGGTCTCATGGCAAACACGACCCGAATTTAATCTCTGCGCTGCTTTATCTCTGAGCCAATGAGAAGAAAACTTTATTTTGTGCGTAAACAAGGGTAATCGGCTCCTTTTTCCACACAGACGACTACACTGCGAATGATATTGAACGGGCAGGTGGTGCTGGTCTAGAATACGTTAATAGTTGCGGAGTTGCCCCTTGTGAGTTGTGACCCTGTGCGGGTACACCGCAAATCGAATAAATCGCCTAATGTGGACAGGGACCGCTATTGATTTACGTGATCGTAAATATTAACAGAATTCCCCTATTACCGTGGTCAGTTTTGCAGAGAGCAGTTTTAGAGTAAACAACGTCTGGTCAGACTGATTGGTCAACGTTTTAAGCAGGCAATGCACTGATATTTGCCACTCACATTCTGTTCACCATGGTATCTACGAGTACGAATACAATGTTTTACCATGATTTTTCTAGTCTTATGTAAAAATAAACTACTATAAAACTAAAAAAAGAAAAGACATGACGTTCAAGTGGATTTCTGTTTTACGCTATGTGTTGTATTAAGTTTGTGTGATACTACAGACTAGAAAACTAAACTCATTTTGCACTTAATATACCCACAAAAAGCAATAAAGCAAATAAATAAAAAAAATAAAAAAAAGGTTCTTAATCTTCTTTCTTTAGAAGTATCACGTAGGCGTCTACTCGAACAAACATAAGACGCTCAACGTTCATAATAATACTATTATATCCTATTTCACGAATACGAGACACAAAAAATAAATTCATCCAAAGTACATTTCATAAGTCTTCACTAACAACGTGATAATATTACATGAAACAGGGAAAATATCGTGTATCAGGAATCGTAGGAAGGTATACCATAGTATGTTATTATACCTTTTCGTGTATTAACCTTATTTGCTATGCTGGCCTGGTCTACCCTATAATTGTATCATACTGGCTTCCATATGCTTGCCTACATATGTTGATACCGCTGACTGGGGAAAACTTGCTTTACCACGTTTTGGGAAAATGGTCTGATACTGAAACGGTAGCAGCAGAAAATAACATTATTGAACCTTATAACATTGATTTCCAAAGAACTTAGTCTAGTGCCAGTAGAACTGTAGATCCGCGTTTATTGTTTTAAAAATGTAGGATTTTCTCATCACTCACTTTGGACATACGCTGAATATAATTTTATTATTACAGGTTGATTGGAAGTCAAACCTAACCCTGCAAGCATTAGCAAATAAAACGAAGAATTGTATGTTGGTCGGTCCGTCAAGATAGAATGACATATTAATGGAGGATTGACTTATTAGCCTAATAATACGTGCTTGTGCACGTATTATTTTCGACATATTTTGACCTATCAATATAAAACTAATGGACACTAATATGGCTGCCGTGGGTTGAGTGACCTAATAAAAGCATTTCTGATAAAAGGTTGTACCAGACAATCTATTGTTTGCTGGCTTGTCGTAGGTGGCTAATATGAAGGTCATATCTCTGTTATGTATTACACATTTTTCCATTTCTTATTCAAGTTTATATTAATAAACATCAGTTATAATAATATTCTCAATGAATATTTTTGAGTCTTGAGCTCTTATAGGCAAATATTTTGATACTGAATTATTATTGATTTTAATACTAAACTTCTATAGCGTCAAAGCAAAGTCGGAATCCAATTACTTTTTATTCAAATTTTTACTTAACGAAAATATTTTTACCTTCGAAAATATGTAAAGCAACTTACATGCCGAAGAGCTTAGTCGATGAAAAATTCAACTCATATTTTCTATTTTATAGCTTCGCTTTGGAGTAAGCAGATGTTTTCACATCGAGGATTTCAGATTAACAACGAGTTATTCCTTTTGTTGACGGCCAGTCCTGATACGGATGAGCTCGGGCGAAGATTTTTCGAAAATCGAATAATGAATACGGATATGAATATGATTATTCAAACCTGGTGGGATTTTGATTTTAAATACGAACATTAGGGAAGTCAACGCCAGTATTTTCAAAAGTAGCAAACTCCGTTGCTATGATAATCTGTTTTTTTTTTGTTGACAGTATCAATACACTCCTGATAAAACCATAGACACGTTAGGGATTTTCTTCATATATATAGAAACTAGAATGGACGTGAGCGATTAAAACAAATAAAATAACTCTCCGAAATGAAGACACAGTGCGTGGGAAAATTCTAGAAATTAATTGACATCACAGATATTATCAGTAAAAATGCTGTAATGATATGCACAACTAATAAAAACCTTGTAAGTAATCAATACCATTGCCATAAAATAGACGTAAAGTTATTTGATAAACAACCAGAGATAGTCCAAATAAAACGATATATCGACTTCTCGCTTATATGAAAACCTGTTTGCATATTGATATTTAACCGTTTTATATGCGACGTTATATCCATAGGACTTTTATGTGATCCCGTTTGAGGCATTTTATTGAATATCGGAAACGTATTTGGGGTTGAAATGAGATCTTTTCCTATTGTTTTTAGATGCCTCTTTATCTCTTCGTTTTGAAGTTTGACAGCAATTTATTTTGTTTCTCTTTGAACCATTATATCAGTTTGTCAAATATAGTTTCCTTGTTGAGGTGTTCCTCGACTAAATTGATGTTAGTGATACCGAATTGTCTATTTCCCTGCTAAATGTATTCAAATTGGTTTATGTTCGGCCTTTGTTCGTGTTAGATCGGTATCAAAGTGTAAAACAAAATAAAATGACAGTTGATTTCATCTACATATTTTTGTTGCTACATCGAAAAATCAGATGCTAATGATTTTTTATTATAGTATTCTGATAATTTGGCCGTGGTATTCTAGATTTTGGTAACGCAAATGGTAGTCTAGATTTAGGGTATTTAAATAAAAAAAAACTTAAATAACACATAACATCACGTCTGTAATCCCCAAACGGTAAAGCAGAGGCGTACCTAGTTACACCCACATTTCGCCATCTCATAAATAGTAATGAATTTAATCTTTGTGGGAAATGTCTGGAGGAAAGTTTTGAATATGAATGGAAATAAGAGTAGAGATAGAGGAAGACGTGACGCAAAGAAACGATGGATAGACTGTGTAAAGGATGATATGGCAAGAAAATGATGTTAGATGAGATGACGATTAATAGAAAAGTGAGGAAGAATAAGACATGCTGCGCTGACTCCCAAATGAATTGAGATAAGGGCAAGAGAATGATGAAATACACAAAGAATTTTGCGAAGTCTGGCAATAAAATATAATTATTATATTAATAGTAATAACGTCACAATCACCTTCATTTCAGCAGTCACTAATAAATAAAGAAACGTGTGAAAATACATGTTCATCCTAATCTCTGCTAATTAACTTGCCCACAGCAAATAAGTGAGTCTATTTAGTTGTTATTGTGCCGCAGACAACAGTAACTGGTGTAAAGGACGTTAATCATCTCAGCTACAACCAACCCTGGGGAACTGTCCGCAAAGATTTCGTCCTTCATTTCCTCGAGGACATTACTCCTTCCGTACCAAAGCATGTTATCAGACAATGACGTTTCTGGCCGAAATGATAAAACGTTTTCGTCACTAAATAATTATATTAACTGAAAAATATATTTTTTATTTTTTTATTTGCGGGTTTAATTTGAAAGGAGAATTATTATTCTTATCTTTACGCTCGTTTTCACTTAGGGTAAGCTGAGCTCTTTTAGCCTCGAAGAAGGACAAAGAACTGATCTTTTACTTTGGGAGGTAGTAAAATCAGAGTAGTGCTGTAAATAGGGGTAGGTTTTTGGCGTGTAGCCTAAAGGCGTAAACCCATTATTACCCATTACGTCTTAGTTGTTTCTTACCACTAGCGTGGGTTGTACAACAGCTGTTTCACTCCCAGCTATCTCCTTTGTACTCCAAATATTTAACACTATTTATCATTAACAAAATATAGGTACTACTATTTTTACTTCGTAATTTCAGATTGCAAGGAAAAACGACGAAAGTTATAAAGTTTTGTCGCTGTGGAACTCCGATTATTTGTTTAATAGTTACTATACTTAGCGTATGATTTTAATTGACACAATAATCAATTTTTTAAGTGATTCAAAAAATTATAGATAATAAATTACATAATTATATCTTAGGTTTTTTTCACCCATTACATGAGACCACGATTTAATTAATAACAGACGAACCAAACTACTACTTGGTTGTAAAAAAGAATTTTGATTTCGGTCTACCATTTCCGGCGATATCGGTGTACATATATTAAAATATGAAACGAAAAATTGTCGGATTGAGAAACTCATCCTTTTTGAAAGTCGGTTAAAAATAGAATGCTCTTCCAGAACATTTATTGGGCAGTTAGTTACTGCCAGAGGTTGCTGCAGTTTCGGTCATGTCACGTCGTCAATCGAGCATGGGGCGCGCGTCATTTGTTTCAGTGTCACAAATCGTCCCCCCACCGGCCGGGACCCTCGGTAAACAAAACAGAGTGGTTCTAAACAAAAAAAAATGTTTGTTTTTCGAAGGGAAGTTACAAGTTAGGTAGGTAGGTAAGCACTGGCTTTACGTATGCTAATAAATGAAAGTAAATATGGAAAATTCTTTTTGTTGCCTATGTTTTATACAAAAATACATTAGTCCGATTCTTACACTAGAAAAGTATAGGTACAATTTGATCTCAGAAAGTGAAAGTAATTTTAGTTAAATTAATTATTTGTTATTAAATTAGAATCAATTAAATACAATTTTATAACAGATGCCTAATTCAAATGAATAAATTCTACGTATGAATAATAATGATGCACGTCGAATTTGATGGCAAAATAAGAGACTAGTATTATATACTTTATCTACCTATGAGATCCTTTTGTGTCTTATTTGCGCAAATAAATGATTTTGAATAAAACAACAATAGTGACAAAATCAAATGTTCACTGAACGCTACAGAATAATGTGAGGTATTCCCATCTGCAGGGCGATTGCGTATCTTTAAAATGACAGTGGCTATCATATTGTCCATGGATTAACCGTCAAATTGGTTATGGTTTAGTACAAAATGGAACCATTTGACAGTTAATTTATCGACACTGTATGATAGCCACTGTCATTTAAAAGATACGCAATAGCCCTGCTGAGCACCTATTTTTAGAGCACCTATGCTTAAAGTACCAATAGTATTCCCATTCGAGCACCAATCAATATTTTGGCGTGGTAAAAAAACCCTTTTGAGCACCTATGGTGCGGTAGGTGCTAGTTATGGGGTGTATAATAAAACATATCGATAATAATTTCAGTAAAGTTTCACAAACTACCAGGACAAAAGAAACATTAGGAGAGATTGGAAATAAGAATCTCATAATCAATATGTGGTATTAGAAAGACACATAAATTCGATTTTAAGATTCCAATTTCCAATAATACAATATAACAGCAGCTGAACTTTGGGAGGAGTACGCTACATCAAATCAACGGCGTCTTCAACTATCCTACAACGTAACTTTGTATTCATGCCGAGTGTCCAAATTAAGGCGAACAGAAGTGAAGTGGCCATATCTTTTACGCGAACACTCAATATCAACTTAAAACAATGTAAGCAAAATGTGAAAGCGAAGCATGAAATTACCCAGAACAGTACAAATGTAATTAAAGTTAACCGTTAAACTCAGGCATTGTCGTAAAAGTTAAGTAAAAGCCCCAAAATCTTTGTTAGATTTACGTTTTATGATTCCAAAAAGAAAAGAGGCGAGAATAATTTAATAATGCTAAGTAATGATAAAATTAGCGTCTTATTAAGATTTTTCTTATTTTTTGATTAACGATATTTTTTTTAGATGAGTAGGAATGTCTTCGTCCATTAGCCCTGATTGAAATGCAGTATCCGATCAACTTTATTGTTTGCATCTTTGTAAACTGTAGGATAATTATCTGTTCCTAAATGGAATTTCCTCGTCCATTGTTTCGTTGTTAGAGCAATGAAAGAAAACAGAAATATGCAATAGTTTTAAAGCACCATTACATAAAACATCCTGTACGTAATTCGAATGCCGACAGCATTTATAACGGTTTGCGTTTGTATGAGTCGGCTATTCGTCGACGACATGTTACCATCTATAGCATTGGTTTCCAAACCAGTAGTTCAGATGTGCCAAAAATAATTATGTTCCCCGAAAAATTACAACATACAATAAAAGAAATGCTACAATAAAAAAATCACAGTGGTCCGCAATCAACCACTGTTTCTTAGTTTTAACCAGAGGACCTGGCAGATCCTGCCTGTACAGTATTGAATTCATTTGTTACAAAAAATGTGATAAATGAAGAACCGTTCGACCGATTTTGTGCAAACTTCACATAAACCATCTACTAAATAGTCCGAATAAAGCTTAAACATTTGGTTTGGATGGGTGAGCCCGTTCTCGAGTTATACAACGGAAACTGGCATTGATTTTCATATATTTTGATAATTGGCAGCAGTAGATATGGGCAGATGTCATAGTTGCCATCGGGGGCAAAACCTGGCTGAGGCTGTCTCTGGACCGTGGAGATTAACCCAAGAAAATAAAGGCCTATATCCAGCAGTGGGTGAATTCGGGCTGCGGATGATAATGATGATGATAATCTTAGCCTGCAGGCCACTCCACCAGACGTTCCGTGGGACAATAACATACTGCAGATTTTTTTAAAATCTTTTTAAAAGCGACTTCAAACCGAGTGGACCGAAATTCAAACCAGCTCTATTTATTATTACCTGTCGAAAATTACATACAAATTCAGAGTCGGCAACAACAGAAAATCACTACCCTTCCTTTTGGCTTCTCCGTAGTCGGGTAAACCACTGGTCAACAAGTTGTTGAGAACCACTGATCCATAGTTTTAATTGGCGCCTGTAGATCTATGCCTGCAGGCTGCAGAGTCCACCAAACGTTACGTACTCGCAGTACGTAGAGAGGGACAAGTCCATTGATAGACGACTATGCATCATGTTGATGAATTTGCTTTGTTATACTGATTTGGGTCATGTTGTGCGTGGACGGGTGTGTAGTTTGGTTAGTAACGTACATAGTTGGATACTCAACTGCTATACTATTATGGTAGGTGACAAGGTTTGTGCATGATATTGGGTAGTTAATAAACAATAGGTCGCCATTGAGGTACGGATTCGTTTACTATTCATGTTATAGTTCTTAATTTATTAACGAACTTGCAATCTCAAAGGCGTTCGCGTCGCAAATTTTAAATATTTTGTAAATATTAAATTATTTAATTAAATTATGAAATAAAACAAAATTCTGATGACCCAGCACTATCCAAGTTGTAGAGGTCAGAATATAGGCAGTCGTTTCATGTAAAGTTCTGTCATTCAACTGCATCTGGTAAGACTGGAAGCCGACCCCAATTAAGTTGGAAAAAGGAATCAGGCACATCATCATCATCTTCCTGCCCTACAGAGCTATGGCGTATGTTTTAAATCACAGTGGCTATCATAAAGTGTCCATCAATTATCTGTCAAATGGTTCTATTTTGTACTAAACCATAACCAATTTGACAGTTAATCCATGGACAATATGATAGCCACTGACATTTAAAAGATACGCAATAGCCCTGCTAATTCTATTTGGCGTCGGTGTAACACGTTTTCATCTTCCATTCTTCCCTGTCTTCCCTTCCTAATTCCCTGTATAAGTAATGAAATAATGTTCATCAACCTGATATTGCGATTTCTCAATAACTACACCCACTGATTTTCTTGGAAAGTTAAACAAACTAAACTCTCGTGTAATTAATGTCACTTTCGCTTCTGTTTTAGAATTGTAAACGGCACGTGTATGATATTATGAACTTTAACGTCAAATTGTTTCAAAGTAATATAGAATAAGGTATTTCACCAAAAAAATCGAATAAGTCCGTCTGTTAGATTATCGAAAAATATTGGAAATGTGTTTTTTGTTTTATCAAATTAATAAAAATTTACGAAAATAAAAACGTGTCAAAGATCATGAGTGGGGGCTTTTGACGTCACTTTATGGGTAAACAACTACTAACCTTGTGACGTCACACGACTAGACGCAACTTTTCGAAGCACTGTATCGTCTTTATCTTTTGTTTAAGTGCAAAAAGGAAAAAATATGTGTCCATTGGTTTTTGAAAATCTATCTGACGGACTAATTAGATTTTTTTGGTGAAATACTCGTACCTTATTATGTTTTTATATTTGTAGGAATATTAAAGAAAAAGCAATCAACATGCAACTTGACCACGCTAAAACTGTTTATACAAATATTTTGCTATAAGTGTACACCGGCAGAATTCAAAATACCAGTATAATTAAAAGAACAATCATAACAATCATCGTACTTTTCCAGCCATACAACAGTAAACAAAAAAAAACTGAACATTTGTCAAAAATGGAGACAATTTTGCGGGTGTTTCCGTTTTCATCCCACGTTTTCATCCCAGGAGTTAAAAATAATAATAATTATTCCGCTTTCAACCCGCAACAAAAATGGACTCCGTTTTCAACCCACGGCATAGTACATAACTGTTTAGTAACTTATGTAAGTAACGTTAGCAGACAAACAAACTTTGTTAGAAAAATCTTTATTCATAATTAACACAACTAAGTCTTTAGAATATTGATATCTAGAAAATCACAGATTCGTACTATTATCAATTCTACATTTTAAAAAAATCACAGATTGTAAGTATTATTCATCCTACATCTAAAAAATCACAAATGGTAATTATTATCAATTCTACGTCTAAAAAAATCACAGATTGTAAGTATTATTCATCCTACATCTAAAAAATCACAAATGGTAATTATTATCAATTCTACGTCTAAAAAAATCACAGATTGTAAGTATTATTCATCCTACATCTAAAAAATCACAAATGGTAATTATTATCAATTCTACGTCTAAAAAAATCACAGATTGTAAGTATTATTCATCCTACATCTAAAAAATCACAAATGGTAATTATTATCAATTCTACGTCTAAAAAAATCACAGATCGTAAGTATTATTAACCCTACATCTAAAAAATCACAAACTATTATCAATAAATTCTACTTCTAAAAAAATAACAGATTGTAACTATTACCAATTACTTATGTATTTAAAAATCACAGACCGTAACTATTACAAATTATACATCTAAAATTCACAGATCGTAACTATTACAAATTATACATCTAAAAATCACAGATCGTAACTATTACCAAATTGTGCATATAAAATCACAGATTTAAATTATAGCTTTATGATTTACATATGAAAATTATCAAATAATTTACAATAAATTAAAAAGTAAATGGTACTAATTTCTCCAGACAGTGTCCGATGCTAATTTTACCACAAGAAAGATCACTTAATGCTGAATTAATTATTTTCTCTCTCTCCAAAACATCATTGTTACGTGGCCTTGATGATGAAACTTGTCCAGTAAAACGCGTGTTTTGTAACTTGGCATCTTTATTTATAATTGTGAGGAATTGGAGCATATTGAGAGTCTTCTTTTTTGCCACATAGCGGTTTAGGGTTGCATGCCAGCTTTCTAGTGCATTTGTAGTTCGGTGTCTTCTATTATTTGCGGACCACAATGTTGGGGGATATTTACCACCATTCATATATGTTTGGACAACATAGTCATTAAATTTAACAATATTGTTTAAGGTGGGACAGTCTTCCATAATATATAGGAAGGCATCATCAATCATTTCCTGAGGTATTAAAGGTAACGTAAGTATTAAACCCACATGTTTTTTCAAATAGTTTTTTTTTGTTAGATCAAGCTTTTTGGCTTTTTTGTGTATTGATTGACAAAAGTGAAAATAACAAGCTCTTGTCTTCGTTTCTGGCGAAGCAATTTTTAAAGCGTTTATGGCTGCCGGCTCAAAATCTGTCAGAAACTCTAAAGGTTTCCAGGTTGGTATTTGCGATTTGATAAGTTGGAAGAGTGTTACATATGTTGATTTCTTTTTGTTTAAAAGAAGACAGTAAACAAGTGGTGTGATACCTGTTGTAGTGTCTGTGCTGCCCATGTCACCATGAATGACATATAGCTGCATAAATGGTCGTATGCAACATTTAAATGTTCCGTCTCCAAAAAACATTGCAAGTTTACTCATTCGATCTCTAGCTTCATGTGTAGCGAACGCAATTATTCTATTATTGCTATCTTCGTAATCAAACAGTAAAAAATCTTTGAAGGTGTTCGGTATTTCTACTTCACTTTTGTTCTTAAATACTAATTTAGAAACATTTTGACTTCTGTTTCGGGCATCGAAAAATGCTGTTTTCACACTTGAGAACTTGGGGATTTCTTCTACTAAATCTAACCCTTGTTCTTTTATTAATAAAACTTCATCTTCGTAGATCTGTTGAATAGGGCGACCATCGGCAGATTTGACTTGTTCTTTTATTTTCTTCATAGAGTTTTTAATTAAAAGTTTGTTATAATTAGCATGGCAATTACTATTGTGTCCACTTCTATTAATAATTTCACTGTCCATTGTTTTTATAATGCCAAAGCAAGAAGGCGCTTTCGCACATCGCCATATTATGGAATTGTCCTTATTCACTCTTTTTTTATGGAATTCTCTACCACCACACACTAACACTGGCTTGTTTCTTTTTGACAGGGTAAAATAAACTTCGGAATCAATGTTTTTACTGGTACTTGGACCTGGATTTTGCATTTTAACTGCTTTAATATCACTTTCACAGCAACTATGCTCCTGTCGATCACTTACGACTAACTAACAGATAAGAGAAACAAAGGGTATGACAGATTAGCAATATTCTTTAGAAATATTGCTTTCTCTTTCACTCCCTCTCCGGCTGAATGAAATAGACATAGTGTCTGTGCCTGTGTGTGTGTGTATGCGCGTCTGTGCCAAGGAAGTGACGTCGTAAATAAGTACCTATTCATCAAATTATAAGTATACAAAGTTTAAATAGTTTAAGATTATTTTTCTGTCTGTACAAAACAATTATAAACTGCAGTGGGTAGAAACCGGAATATATTTTAGGTAGAATACGGAAAAAACAACTATTATTATGATTGTGGGTAGAACACGGACTAAGATTTGGGTAGAAAACGGAATAAAATATTCGTGGGATGAAAACTTGGGATGAAAACGGAAACACCCAATTTTGCATTTGGACCGCACAGCTGCGGTTTTCTGTGCGAAATTGCTCGTATTTGATTCGTTTTGTACCAGAACGTCAAAGAGACCATCACGATATGAACACTATGAACTCTATAAACCCTTTTTTTCATACTAAATATTAGCAATTTCTAAATATGTGAAACATAGTATGTTGTATTGTAGTGAACTATTTTCCGCAGGCATAATATTTATGTGAAATTTTTATGCTTGCATATACTATGCACGCAATTATCGCATTCTATAGCAACTGTACAGCTGAAGTCGAAAGTCGTAATCATCGTAAAATGCTTTTAAATGGTAATAACGGCAAAGTAAAATTTCTGCTATGTAGGATAGGTAGTTGGAAAATGTTAGAAGAGAGTCTAAATAAGGTTACATTGATGCGGCTGCTAAATGTTGTAAGAGATACCGCGGCCTTGAAATAAAGGGCTAAGAAGGAACATGGGTGGTTTTGAGTGAGTAGAAGTCTGACACTCCCTTTCGCTCTGCCCAAGAGCGGGAGGGGTTATTTGATGATTTCCCACACCCGAAATAAAAAAAAAGATTACATTGATGCAAAAAATTGTCAAACGTCATGCCGTGAAAAAAAAACGAATAGTCAGTATTACGCAATCAAACGGACATTCCTCTTTTACAATTTGTCTGTTTGCCGGTACTAAAACCTATTCACAAGATGTTAAGAAACAAATGACGCCGAATCCCTCATGGATTTGCAGTGGGACTCCGCCATGTACACAAGCAGACATAAAATAAAACTGCACACATTGATATTATGTTTGTTTGTGTAAATCAATAAAGAATTTTATGTGCCAACGTTTTTCGCTTTAGTAATTACCTGAAACATTGCAAAAAGAATGCGTTTTCGTGTTTTATATGCCGACTGCGAGCTCTTAATTGTACCTTCGTTTCGTGACTTGTTTTCCGAGTTGTTTATAGGTTGCTTTAATTATTTAGTTGATTGTTCTTACCGTTTTATTTATTTATTTTCTAAAATAAACTAAAAACTTTGCGACATTTTCTAAGAAAAATGTTGATTGTTGCCTTAATGGCATTCTAAATATTAAAATGAGATATTCACAATTTAGGGTGATAATATTTTCTGTCACTTTCAAACACTGAATAATGAACTCTTGATTTTTAATTATTGTCGTGATTTACTGTCAGTGGAAACCAAACAACGAGGGACAATTCTGAATTCATTCAATAATTCAAACTTTTAATTAATATTAATAGGAGCTCTCACTTTCCAAAGAAAGAATACTGAAGGCACAGATAAAAACTCCTTAGAAATCCGCGTTACCCGCAGCTGTTGACTGTAAATTAATGCGAAAACAATAAAGCGCCGCACAGTCCGAAAATAGACAGCGAAGAGCTTCGAATAAAAATTTATTCCAAATGGTTATTAGTGCCCACGAACAAAAGTAGGTTGGATGTTGCTGGTGTGGGTGAGCAAGTCCGTAATAAACGTCACGACAAGAGAGATAGGAAATTAAACGAAACTAAAGAGAAGTCAGTCGGACCAACATCTGGGGGAGAACTTTAGGGGAGACGGTTCACGGCTTTAACTTAAAAAAAAGAATCTAAATTAAGACCGGGTGCTCGATTTTGTTTACCCTCTGTGAGCGACAGGTTAGAACCTCCTTTGTTTTTATGTGCATTTCTACTGTTGCAGTCTTCGAAATTAGATACACGGTGCTTAAAGTGAATTTTCTCTTGGAAAATTTTCCTTTGAAAATGGTAATAAGTTTTTATAAAACGTGCTGGTATTTATCTAAAGAGAATGTGTTGTCTGGAAAATTGTTTCTAAACATTGCAGCAAATGTTTTGACAGGCGAACACTTATTCGAATTATCTATGGTATAGACTTACCTTTAGGCAGTGGTTCTATGACAACTTTAACAGCGTGGACGGCCCCCAATCCCAAGAGGATCCACAAAATAGCCATGGCGCATCGAACTGAACGCATTAAAGCGTCCATCTCCGTTCTACTTCAGTCTATGTGTTCCACATCCCAGGCGTGCCCTGAAAAGAGAGAGAATGGAAATTTTATTTCAATCTGCAAGTATCTATCTGAATTTGTATTTAAAAATGTAAAGATATCGAGTCCAGAAGAAAAGTCTGAATTGTTCCTTCAACAACAAAACAATTTTTTATATCAGCTCTATGCTTACATTTTTTTTTGTAGTTTACAGAAACAAAACAAAACTACAAAATCTCTAAATCGATTTCGTATAACGCGAATCGAATAAACCACAAACGCGAACAACTAACGAAATAAACATTATCGCATCAAAAGCAGTATCAGACGCAGTTCAATGTTATATTGACAAGATCCAATCCAACTCGTAAATCCAATCCTTCAACTTCTGAAGTGAGTTCTCCTAATATCTAGCGCCTTTGCATTTATGAATAATAACTGGAAAAAGTTAAACTCACAAATCCTGCTCCATCTGAATATTGTACGATTTGAAAGATAACGTGCCAAAGGAAAGAGGATTCTATTTCTTTCTTTTTTTATAAAAAATGCCGGTCGGTGTTTATTCTCCAACGACAAAGTTTGTAAGGTGGATTAAAATTGTTATAAACCTAGATGGAGTTTTATATCTTTGCGGATTTATTACAGAATTTTGCAATTCACCTTGCGATTCGAATCAGTGTCTTATTTGAAAAGATTATTAGCTTCAAGTGGCATTTTTACTATATACTGTAGCTGTTTGATGTTCCTCATAAATAAAAATAAAAAAAAATAAACAGCGCAAGAAAGAATTATTATTTACGAACGATGTACGAATTTAGTTTGTGTCCTCAAATTAAGCGGGTGGGTAACTGAACCTCCCGAATACAACATGGTATCATTTTTCCACCCTCTTCCCCAGATTTTTCATTATTAACAAATGAACCGAATAAACGTAGAGAACAATGTAGACTGAAAAAAGCAACATTCATTTTTAAAATTGGAATTTCACCCATGGACAGTAAAAACGTTTTAATTCTGGCCGGTTAACAACGCATCATATTACACGTAACGCCATTTTACCTGCGGACAAATCACTCTATAGTTCACAGTTACACACCGTGAAAAGGATCGTGCTGTTTGCACCCTTTGAACGGAGTCTCACTTATTCACACTATCGTTTTCGGGGAAAATCAATCCAGTCGCCATTTTTTATTTGAGCGCCGTAATCTGAATGTAGTGGACGCTTCACGTCTGTTCAGAGATTCGATTAACTGTGACGTCTATCGCTTTTTCGGTGATGTATGTAAATTTTTCCATTTGATATGTAAGAACTTAGGTATGTCAGTACTAATGCATCCCTAGGCACGGGGAGTGACATTTTGAAAATGGATCTAGTTCGAAATTCGATTTAGGTTTAGGGATTTCGCATAAATATTGAAGTAAGTTTTATTTATTGAATTGGTAAGGCGTAAGAAAATATATTGAATAGTTTATGGAAATAATGTTATTTTGTAGACAATAAAGTAAGGTTTTTTTTTGTAAGTTAGGTAAATAGGGTTTATATCCATTTTAAACATTTATTATTACAGAAAATACATGTAGGTACCTACTAGTTTATTGAAATATGACGCTCATCTTGATTCAGTTCTGTGGTTCTAATCTACCTACTGTACTAAACTGGAGTACTGAATAGTAAAGTCACGTGCTCTAATACTCGTAATGTACACTAATATTATAAAGAGGAAAGATTTGTTTGTCTGTTTGTTTGTAACGAATAGGCTCCGAAACTACTGGACCGATTTGAAAAATTATTTCACTGTTGGGAAGCTACACTATCCCCAGATGACATAGGCTACTTTTTATCCCTGTATTCCCACGGGAACGGGAACTACGCGGGTGAAAACGCGTGATGGTAGCTAGTTATGTATATACTAGTGGACGTCAAACAAATCTTTCCTCTTTGTAATATTAGTGTAGATAAAAAAAAATTTGAAGCATATTTTGAAAGTGGTTTTCTCCTACTGTTATTCACGTTTTACGTTTTCAATTTTACAGTTTTTTGGAGGCAATACTGTTACAAAATAGGTCTTAACTTAGAGTAGAAACCGGTACCTATTTCACGAAAAAATACATTTTGGTTTTGCTAAGTGAATATGTTAGTTCTTGTAAGTTCGTGACTTTTTTTTCTTTATTAAAACGTTGCCCCACACTAATAATTTCACCTGTATCGTAGGTGCGTTTACAAACATTTAAGCTCACATACACAAACACACCCAGACCAGAAACCTGTAGGCCCTGTAAATATTTGTTCCATGCGAGGATCGAACCCGCGACACGCAGCGCAACAGTTCAATCGCTCATGCACTGCGCTAACCGTGCCGTCCGTGCCGTTACTTTAACGAGGTACTTCGAAGATAGTACAGAAGTGAAGAATTTATTCGAAGAAATAAATAGGTAGTTGACTTACAGTCGTGAAAGCTACTAACAGAGTGAGTGAGTACTAACAGACAGTCCCTAGACAGTCAAATCAAGTGCAAAAATATTGGCTCACTTTATTTTCAGCGCGATTTTTATTTGAAGTAAAATATTTAACTTTATTTTTTTAGTACACGGACCTAAACAAACAAATCGTCACTAATGAGTTACTTTAGCAACGCGAATGGTGAGAATTTACCTTTTATTTCCAGTTCAAATATTTTTATAAAAGGTAACTAATGTGTATTTACAGAATCAGTGACATTCTAGTTTTGTTGTGACAGAATAAGTCTATTCTTAGGCGGTATTTCTGTTTATTTTTGGGTGTTTTGTTAGGAGAATATCATTGTATAATAAGTTCGAACCTAAGTAGACATTAATTTAAACTATAATATAATCAACACAGGTCTCAAAACGGTGAAGTGAAACATCATGACATGTTCAAAAATTCGAAGACATGTGACATCTACCAACTCGCGCTAGGCCTGCGTGGTGAATTATAGCCCATTCCCTCTCATATAGAGAAGACCTGGGGGCCAATTCTCGATTTTAGAGATGTTGTCGAACTCGACAAAAATTTCTAATGACGTCATTTTTTCGACAAATTTTAAAAGTTGCTATTCTGGGGATGTCGAATTCGACATTTGTCGAAAGCTAACGTTAGAGTTCATGTCGAGTGCTTCTGAGCAGTAGAGATGTCATGTCGATTATAGAGATACGTCATTTCTGAGTGAATTCGTTGAGTTTTGGATTGTACACTGTTTTCTTTTCTTTAATTTTTAAATAAAATACGGCTTGACATCTCATACTTACTGGAAATTCGATTTATACTCTTTGATTTGTGCCCTTGCCTTGTTTGATTTTTTCCCTCCATGTTAAAATAAAACTTTTAAAATGTAAAACAGCACCCAATAATGATGTAAACACAGTACATGTAAACATAACAAAAGTTTTGAAGGAACCGCAAAAAGGCGCAAATTCTGACACTGACAGACAGTCAACTGTCAATTTGTTTTCTTTATTTCACGAAGAGCATACGAAAATCTTGAAACACACTAAACGTTTCGTTTTATACTTAAATAATTAAGTTTAGTCAGCGTTTTAAAACAAAATCATTCATTAACTCATAGCTACCTAAAACAGAACGTGCGATTCTTCATAATGGTAACATTATCTTCACTCGACTCGACATTTTCGTGACATTTATTTCTATTTTGACTGAGAATACGGAATTCTGCTCAATTCGACATTTTTTGGTAGAGATAGAGATATTTTTAATAGACATAGAGATAGACTTACGATCTCGAACTCGAGATAAATGGCGAAAATCGAGAATTGGCCCCCTGTGTCTGATCTTGTCCTATGTCTGCATGTGCCTTATGCATTGTATATAATAATATTACGTATATATTAACAATTGGGGATACGTAATCTTATGAGGGTAGACTTGATTTCACGCTGTTCTCCATGTACCAAACCTACCATTTAATTTCACTGCTACAAACTACAGAGTTTAGTACAGTAAGTTCCTCTTTGATTACATTGTTAATATCAACATGGTCTAAACAATCTGTGTCTCTGAAATCGGTATTAGTGCATGGTTTGTGCACCCTTTGTGCACACGAAACAGAAAGTAAAATTAAGCAAATGCTAACAATAGAGCGCGTAATAATAGATGGGTGTTTGTAATTGTGCGCACTGTAAGCTGCTGTAATTGCAATGTGCATCATTAGTACGAGGGAAAGAGACCTCCGATCTTCTATCCCGCTCCAACAAATTAACTAAGCTTTTATTCTATATCGTTTGGAAAATAAAATGCGAAGGCTAAGCCAGGCAGCTATTAGCCTTCTAGTTTTATCTCTTCAGACATTTAAATCCTATTAGTGATTTATGATTTTCTTTTGGCGTTAATGTCAGCTCTAAACTATCTGAATACAAAATTACAAATGATGAAAACTAAAACCTTTTTATATAAAGTCTACGATTTTTTAATCACGCGTCTCTTTCCTAACGCCATCTAGTGACGGTGACATCTCATCGGCACCAAATTAAGTGCCGTTCGTTATTCAGTCGCATGTTAAAGGTGCTGGCTATACAAGGAGACATTCTAATTACGGCAGCGGGCGTGGCAGCCCGTCCTCACCTGATTAAGGCATCAAAGATTCCACCGTGAGCCAGTTCGTAATTATTTGGCCTTACCGCGTCGCCTTTATGCTACGAAGGGTTATTCAGTGCAACACTCAATCAACCGTGTCATTAAAAAGGACGCTGCTATTCTCTCACTGAATCAATTTCACACTTAATTTAAAACTTTTGAGATTTGATCGAGTATTTTTTTACCGTCAATATATTAATTTGAATAAGTTGCAGTTTTGCTTTTAGTAAATTCAAACTTTTCCAAATTAAACACTGCTGTCCCGCTTCACAAGTAAAATTTATCGATCGATTTATTCAACAGCTTTTGTTATAAACCGGCCTAGTTGGCACGAACAAAACATTTAAAAAGTAGCAGAAAAAAAAAACACAGAGATGGAACATTAAATATTAATAGCAACTCGTTTTAGCTTGAACGTTCGCCTTAGGTAAACTGTACCGGAGTTTCGTCGTTCGTAGCACCTTGTCCTCTTCAAATCCTATATAATAATGAGACAAGCTCCGGTCCCTTTGAGGAAATTTTTAATGAAACACCCTAGAAAAGTTATAAAAGCCTCGTCTATCTTTTAAAAAGTAATTGAGCCTGGCAGAGCCGCTTTTCAAATGATTTGCGGGTTTTGTTTTACAATCATTGCGAAAAGTTACCAACTTTAAACATTAATTTCGTAATCAGAGAATAAAACACGAACAAATATTTTGTTTGAAGCAAAAAGTAGGTCTATTCTCGTCAATACAAAGACTTGATAACCAGATACCTTTCAAACTTATTATTCAGAACATTTAAATTTAGTTTTTGTTATTATTTAGAAGTTCTAATTACTTACAAAGACGATTAAATTGTTTACAAACAAAATGAAAACCAGTTCATTTGTACTTATTGTTTGTACTATTATTAAATTCAATGTCCATTCTGTTCTTTAGTAGTATCTGCCAACATTATACAAAAATTGCGGTTACCCAATTATCTTTTAGTCGATTTTCTTAACTTTCACGCAATAATAACTGCATAATACCTATTCCCGTATATTATTTTAACGAGATTAGCATAGAAATTTGTAATTCTACTTTGGTTACAGGGTGTGTTGGATTCATACTTAAATTAAAATTCAAACTTTTTACCATTTGCAACCTCAGTTTGAATTTAATTTCTCACAACGGGTGTAAGTTTTCGCGCTTGGAATTAACGAAATTAGTGAAATTGCTATTAGGGGGTGTGAAAAAATGTAATTATGCCCTCGGCGGGTCATTAACAATAGTTAAAACGCTCATGGTACTCCCGTACTCGGTGTGGGCGAGGCGAGTTATTGCAGTGTGAATTGCACTTTATACTGAATTTTAAAACCTTTTTCGAAATCTGTTTCGCGACAATAATTATTATTATGATGCTGAATTCCTTGCTGAATGTAAAAGAGGTTTTATTGCCATGATTTATACAAGCATTTTCAATTTTTAGAGAAGAGATTGTTAATTCTTTTAAGAAATAGTACTTAAGATCTTTTTATATCATTGCTAAGATAAGCTAGATATTTCATTTTAAGACTAAACCACTGTACATAATTAGCAAATTTACGACACAATCAAACTTTGAGTAATTATAATGATAAACAAAGCTGGCAGCAATTCAAGATAATCATGCTCATGATTTACCATTAAATGCAAGGACTCGAAGTTCCAACTCCCTTTGTCGAATTATTGGCGCCATAAAACAGAAGCTCTAGTGATAGCCGACAGAGCCTTATTCTTGGCAAATAATCGAACGACGGCTAACAACCAGATAGTCTGTTGAGAGACAAAAGAATATTTTCTAGTCTATTATCTAAATTATAGGCGGGTAGAAGGAAGACAATGCTGGCTGACTCGCCTCCGTCTTATTTTAATTGCGTCGTCCCAAGAGCTGTATTGCGTTCTATGAACGGAATAACACCAGATTAAGGAATCGTGTTATTGTCGTTAGCTTCTTCTGGTAGAACAGGCATTAAATGTTAACTAATTAAGTGTGTTTGCGTGTGTGTGTGTATGTTAGATGTGTGTGTCTCGTTGGTCTGGTGGTCACAAGCACGACTGTTGAGCATGAGGTCCTGAGTTCGATTCTTCGGGTCATGCAGGAAAAGGATTGAAATTGGGTTTTTCAATAAGGAATTTTTCAGTACCAACCACGAAGTCTGGTTTTGTGCCCGGTTGATAGCAATAGGCTAGCTTCCTATTACACAGGACTTGAGGCTAAATGTTGGTGTTAACTATTAGGAACTCCTCTGCCTGACCCTTTAGGGATTACAGACGTGATGTTATGTTAGGCGTAAAATGTTTAATAATTAAGTCAGTTATTGAGTTGGCTGGTTTCATAATGTCGGTGTATCTACAAAGGTGGTGCACAATGTGGGTGCAAGCACGTGGCTCCGACGTGGCCCTTTGTGCAAAGAAATCCAGTCGGCCTGACGGCGGCAACAAAGTGGTTTCATACATACGGACGTACGCAACAAGCAACAGAGAAAATTAAATTACAGAGTACAGAGCTACACTTCGAAAGTGAACAAGATGTTTGTTTTGAAACGGTAATGCGCAAATAATGTTTTTGAAATGGATATAACCTAGATCTAAAAACTATTTATGCTAATATAAAACTATTTGAATGTAAGTATTTTTAATAAACTAATAGCGGACGTCACGCGGTTTCACCCGCGTAGTTCCCGTTTCTGTGGAAATACAGTGATGAAAAACCCGACAACGACAAAAAGAAACGACTCTGAAAAATTATAAAACAAGATTTTTAGGATGCCCCTATTACCTTGGACTTAAACGTAACAGTGGGTGGATTTGTTAGGTGCACCTCTGAATCTTCATAATGAATTACAAGGCTTGATTTTATATTATAAAACTGTTTTCTTATCATGCTAAATGCAGCTATACAGACACACAATACAAAATAAACACAGAACATTTAAATAACATAAATAGAGATATTATATTTTAGCTTAGTGCCAATAAAGCAGCATTCTTTCCGTGAACATATAATATTTCCTCTGCTTATACCAATACAGGAAAAGCTGATAAACGTATCAACGGATTAATATGAAATATTGGCGAAAAGCAACATAAGTGAGAGAAAATATTGGCCGTTAGCTTCCTTCAGCGAAATCCGAGCAGAGTTGTGCAGTACACTCGTATTATTATATCTAAAATACCTTTCTTTCATATGATTTTTTATGATAATACGTAACAAACAACAATAAGATGCTCTCCTTGGATTGCAGACGCACTAAAAGATGGAATTACTTATTTTATCATTTGAATTCACAGTCAGTGACTAAATAACCACTAGATGAAAGACCTTTTCAGGAAACCATCACAATTAGCTCTGGGGGTCTAAAATGTTCAATTTAGCAGATCATAATATGAATTGCGTCTGTGACCATTTTACGAATTTTAACGCAATTCATATTATTTTCCTATTATGATCTATATTCTTAAATGGTCACAGACGCAGTTACAATTATGAAAGGTTCATTTTACGTTTTTTAACGCAATTTATATTATGACTAAAGTGACCATTTTGGACGCCCTACTTTTGCTTAGCCGGTTTTTCATACAGCTCTAGTTCATGATCATTTCAAGAGTGTGTGAGTGATGTGAATGAAGTTTTCTTGCCGGTTCTTTTTGAAGAGTATCAACCCAAACCTGGCACCATTCCTGGACGTTTTATAAGTTCCCGTGTAAACGTCATAAATACAATATTCTTATTTTATTACGATTAACTGTCAAGCATCATAAACATTAAATTATAGGTACTTTTGTTATACGTTCCTTTGGCAAAACAATAGATACCTACATTAATTTGGATAGGTACCCTACTATAAAGGTATTAGTAGGTACCTATACAAAGTCATGTAGGTACCCTACCCAAACGGCTAGACAAAATACATACAGACGGGCCTTGCGTGTCTAGATAAGGGTTTCTACGGTCAGGCATTACCTTTCTACCTATTTAAAAACGATAATTATCTATACAGATGATACTAGGTATGTCTGTATGTATAGAGATTGATTTTTCAAGTAGACGTGGATGGCCAAATCCGACACTATGAGGAATTGCAATAAAGTATCAAAGGAGACTCGGATGCGATTTTGATGAAAAATTAAACTACATAATTGGATTTTCCAACTTGATCCTTAAAAACTATCGGATAGTTTAATTAAACAAAGTATTTTTTACCAGTAATAAAATTCTAAAATAGAAATCTAGTAATGAAATGCAAAATTGATCCAAAGACTTTATAAGTTTCGGATTTAGTCTTTCACGCCTTCTTTAAAAATTCACCCTGTTTGTAAAAAAAAAACCCCACACATGTATATACGTATAGGCCGACACTAATTGGAGCCTAAATAATAAATCTAAAACATTGAAAGAGGGTATAATAAGTACTTAAAACCTCAAACTTTTTCGGGAGCGTAAGCGTCATGGTGAGGTTTAAACTAAATATTCTGATTTTATGCTCCAGATATCGTATAAACAGCCACTTTTAACATAAAATCTAAAAGCTTGTTAATAATTTCGTGTTCAAACTTAGTTTTCGATATTTAACAACTTGTAAATTAAAATCAAGAGCGAAGATTATCGAGATTAAAGTTTGGCGAATACTTATAACTTGTTAATGTAGTTTTCTACTTTTTCGTTACTCGTTTCGAGAATTTGAAGTAAGGCCGCGTACTGTGGCCGCGGGTAGTCCAACGGTTATCGCGGCCTCGACATAGAGGGCGAAGAAGGAACATGGGTGGTTTTTAGTCAGTAGAAGTCTGACACTCCCTTTCGCTCTGCCCAAGAGCGGGAGGGGTTATTCGATGATTTTACACACACCAAAAAAAAAAAAAAAAAAAGGCCGCGTACTGTCCAAAGTGATTATTGCTTTCATTTTGTTTAGCAACGCGACTCCACGACTGTTCTCGGCGTTGAACAACAAATTCATTCTTATTCGCGTGGTCAATTCGCGTTTCACTAAGTAGGAAATGGATTTTTATTAAGAAATATACTCAAAACACACCGTCAAGATCTGAAGACACTTTAAACGATATGGAAGTTGAAGAACGGCATAATCATAACAAAATGACTGTCGACGTTGTTCCCGATGATGAGTTAGAATACTTAGGTTTTGCATAATGGTCTTTAAGTTCAAATTTTTCTCTTTTGTTTCTTTAAATTCTCTTTAAATAAAGTGTTTTTTAAAGCAACTCAAACAATTTGATTGCATGTGTTCTGATTTCATAGCTCGCTTTTTTGCACCTCCTTTAAATTTTATTAAAAACTCAATCACAGTTGTCAGATACAAATAACACAACGTTTAACTTTTTTCTACTCCCCTATTTACGCATATAATCTCTATCACCGATCGAATCCGTGTCGTCTTGTCATAAAGACACACAATAGTGCATAAGTAATGAAAGCCTAACCCTCACCGGCTGTACCCCAGTAACCCATTTTAGATGTCTTAAGCGTCACATAATACGAGTGACGCGTGCGCTTTGTGTCGCGTCTTGGAAGGAACTGAGTTATTCATCGCAGTTTTGTCCCATATGGTATTTTGTTTCTAAATATGACTTGATATTCGATATGACAGACAATGTCAAGAGGGCTTCTATCTAACAGCAATCTGGAAGTAGTTTTTACTTTTTTTAATGTAATTTCTTGTTGGTCTTTGGTCACATGCGTCACTGCTTAAGATGAAGTATCGGGGTCGATTTCCAGATTGGGCAGATAATTATAGAGTTTTCCAATCAGGATATCATCATATCCAGTAGCAGCAACATTGTCATGAAAGCCCAACACTTATCGGCTGTACATCAGTAACCCATTTTAGATGTCTTAAAGAGCTCGTCATATGACACGAGTAACGCGTGCGCTTTGTCTCGCTCCTCGGTACTGAGATATTCATGGCGGTTTTGTCTGTTTTTTGTTTTTTTAAATACGAGTTTGACATGATAATTTGATATGATATTATTATGACGGACAATATTAAGAAGACCTCCTTCCTAACTTAAATTTGAATAACAAAATTGTATTGAATAGTTGAACTATTTTAAAATGATGTTGGGTAAAACCATATTTCACGGTAAACTAAATGCCTAAATATTAAAAAAAATTGATTTAGATTTTTATTAAAAACATAAGTCAGATATTTTTATTTCACAATTCTAAGTAAACCAACGTTTGTATTAAAATCAATCAAGCAAACATTCATTGGTTTTCAGAATATCAACATTTTCCAACAATTTATCTTAAGGCAAAAAACTAAAATAAATATTCGGAAAAAAATTTCAAAATCAAATAAAAAGAAAAATAACTCTGTTAGGGAAATAGAAAATTATTATTTTTCCAAATAAGCAAGTCAATCCAAAATATTTATCCAAAGAACTTCATGAATAGCTCCACATTCAAAATGCACCTTTACTTAGGAGACCTGTATCCTGCGGTTCCCGATTTGAAACTCAACCACCCCATCACCTCCCCTGGGTGTCGTAAGAAGCTAAGGGGTTATCCCACGGAAATGGGTACCGGTATTTACCTACAGTAATAACATGAAATTGTGATCACTAAGCCGCCCGCTAAGTGTGATGATTATGGAAATTTTGCTCTACAGTAGCGGTAGAGGAGACCAAGTCCACGGTATTTGACTAAAGATATATTCGATCGAACTATGACTTTCAAAGAAAATCTGCTATAAGCTTTTCTAGCTAAACTTTGGGCCGGTTTGGGCCACCAGTTTGGGCCGATAGGGCCACCATAGGAGCGGCACGACGTAAATTACTTCAAAGCCAGCGGTTGGCCTTGATTTTCTTGTGTAAAGCGTATAGGACGGTTAGTACTGAAGCCTTACCGGTACTGGCAGGGGTACTTCCAGTCGATCTCGAAGTGCAGCGCCGTGCTTCAATGTACTATTGCGCACGAGAGACAACGTGACCGTACTAAAATAGCTAGATTACTTAAACCACAGACTGACGTCTGGGAGGATCTTTTGTCAGAATGGCAATGTAGGTGGGATAATTCCATCAAAGGCCGACACCTCCACCAGTTCTTTCCATCCGTTCGTGAGCGGCTGGCCAGGACATGGCTGGAGGTGGATCACTGTGTTGCCCAATTTCTCACTGGTCATGGTAACTTTAAGAGTAAATTATTTTCCTTCAAGCTTGTTGCGTCGCCTTTTTGTCAATGTTCTACATCTGACTGCGAATATGAACAATCTGCACATCACATTTTATGGGAGTGTAGTCTTTGGCAGAATGAACGCAATATTATGTTGGATAGTGTACAGGTTACATCCGGAGTTATTTACTATATGGACCTTGTAGAAACTAGAACAAATTTCCGTGCGTTCAAGCATTTTTGTCATACCTATTATTGGAATCAGATATAACAGCTCACAACTTAGGACCCAGTAATATTAATGACAACAATATCCGTGGTGATAGGCAACTGGGCTTATCCCAGTTGTATGCGTCCCTGTGTGCCTATTGGCCTTGTTCTTTTCTGTCTCCTGCTGATATGGAGAGAAGTGGAAATTTCTGCATTTCCTACTCCTCCGCTATTTTTTTCTGATTAATTTCGTTGCGGGATCCAAGACAGTCAAATCATTTCTCTGGGACTTCGTCGAGCTTCATTGTCTCGGCGCTTTTCTTGTGGTCGCCACTGTTGATTCTGGCTTACAGAAGTTACAGTGGTTTGGGAATAGAGAGGCGGGCTTGTCCCATTTAAAAAAAAAAAAAATAGCTAAACTTTCTTAAAGATGAATTAAGTGAGTAGGTAATTTTCAGTTTGTAGCATTTGATTTAAAAGACCTCGATTTGTATAAGCTAGCCGTACAATGAGAGATTAGCGAATACTGGTTTTGCAAAGCTTAATTGGTCATCGTATCGTATGCTTCTGACAATCTCATTTAAGCGAGAATCGAGAAAAAAACCATGCAGCATAAAACTATTCAGTTTTACCATTTCATTCCAAAAATCAAATACAATTTTCATTAAAAAATCCGCGTATACAACTCAAGTCACATGCAAAATAAACATAAGTAACATCGTCGGCTGCCTGACAGCTCTAGTTTACATCTTTGGCAAAACAGTTCCCAACTGCTAGGCTGCCAGATAACAGCATGCCAAGCACAAAAGAAACTGGCCAGATAAAAATGAAACGACATAAAGCATTTCAGAAAACTGCACTTCTAATATTTCTACTTTTTAATTTGCTACACTGTCGCCCCACGTTCGTTCGCTTTTTGTTTTCCATTTTCAATTAAAAACGTTCTTTTCGGAATTTAAAATTTCTGATTTCTATATCGTTTGTTTATGAAGTGTTATAGACGATATTTTAACTAGAAATTAATTAGATTCGACTGTTTAGGACTAAAGTAATACATAATTATTGTGTAATTAGATCCCTAATTTGGAGTAGACACCTAAGCTACACATCGTCAATACTAAAGAATTTTAAATTAGCCCTTATGTAATTTATCCTTTTTTATATAAAAATAACAGTTTTCAACAATGTATCGACCAAAAGAAATGAAAAAATGACTACGTTATTACTACCCTAGGGTCTGTCAGACCCATACATAGGTATTCATTCGTAAATACAGTATAAACGTAGATGCAAGAGTGGTGAAAAAATGGCCTCCGAGATAATTAAGGATTAGCTAGAGTGGCGCAATAGTGCGTTTCATTGTTTCAAAAATATTCACAAAATTTCAACCTCTGGGGTTTGCTGGACCCCCGGGTAGGGTTAAAGGGTTAAGCACCCTTAAGATTTATTAAAATTTGTCTGGCATACCCTTTGAATAATAGTCAAACTATAATTAATTAAGCAAGTAGTTAAACATAATAGGGTAGTTAACAAAAAAAATCTCAACAAAAAAAAAACACGTATTTTTTCTTTTTTCACGTAAACAAACAATGAAGACGATACAGTGCTTTGACATATTCTAAGACATTAGTATGGCATTTTTTATCGGTCAGTGACGACACAAACCCCTACTCAAATCTTTGAAGCGTTTTATCTTCGTCAATTTTTATTGATTTGATAAAACAAAAAATACGTATTCGATATTTTTCGATAACCTAACAGACGGACTAATTAGAATCATGTTTTTTGTCAATAAACATCCCTATTACAGTTAGGGCGACGAATCGAACCTTCAAAAAACCTTTTGAAGGTTCGATTCGTTGTAAATAGTAGAAAGGTACCTTCTGAAAAACTACTTCTTTATTAGCAACAGTTGTATTTCAGAGGCAGACAAACCAACATATACACGCGTAGGTACTTGATGTAGATCCGTAGTAACGCACGGTGAAAATAAGCTGCGAATTTTCACACCCTCGCTTTTAATGGTCTGGTTAGCTCATACTGACAACAGAAAAATTCCATTGACAAGCACCGAAAATTATAATTTTAAAAAAAATTTCAAACTATTTTCGCTTAAGTAACACGTTTCAAGTTCACGGTAGAAAAATATCAATCAATTTTTTCTAAGGTTTTATAAGTAGATTTACAGTATACTTTTCAGTTTCTCCCAAATAACGCAGAAACCGAGTGTAAGAATAAATACGGGCCATCAATATAAAATCCAATCAGTGAGGTAAACATTTTTACCGACGGTACGATCTAATTTCGCGAGCCGCCACCTCCGTCGCCTCTCCACAATCCACAAAGTAGCGAAAGTGGCGCAAAGTGTGCCGCGCAGACAATCCGACCCACCCATTGTTGTCTTTGATTTAGCCACCGCACTGCATCTAACCCGCCACGTACTGCACACGCAAAATTACAACCACATACACACATACTATCTACACAAGCCTACCTTAAAATAAAGAGATCCATTCGTCCTTTCATAATCATCCAGACGAACGAAATTAATAAAAAAAAAACAAATTCTAAATGGCCAAAAAAATCACTCGAGATTAAACGACAAAAACGCCGGGACATTTTCATTTCATCACGTCGTTCATATTAACTTAGAGAGCTACCTAAATATGCACGCAATTTTCATCCATTCCATTCCTAATGACTTTCACTGACACGGCGCAAAACCCCTCATTTTACACTTTGACGCGTTCACTTACGCCTAGTCCTGTCGCGATGACATTTTCCAATGGAAGCTGAAATAAAACGAGAGCGAAAATGACAGCTTTGTTCTTTTCAAATAAAGTCTAAATTCGAATGGATGGGACCGCCAAGCAGGGTGACTTTTGTCTATTCTGGGTCTTCAAGGATAAAGTATAATTTGTGCCGGAAGTAATACTACGCAAGTCGACTCAGCTATTATCAAAATGGAACCGTGTTGTTTTCACATTACAGTAGTAAACAGCTTGGCAACGTGAGATAGTTGTGGTTCGTTTAGTTTGGTAGTCTTCGCAGTCGGATCGTTTTGTCTATCGGTAATATGAGACTCGGTTCGCACCTCTGAACAACAGAGCCTTACCTTTTTTCACACTTTATGAAAATACGTCTCTATAGAGTCAGCATGTGTGCCCGCGGTGTTAAGTTACGCATTATTCGTGTTGACATAGCTACGGTGGGGAAACGTAAACGTAGTTAATTAATATTTGATGAATAAATAACAAAGTTGCGAGTAGGTTTGTTTGAAAGTTGTCTTGACATGGATGTTTAATCTACTTCTAAAATACTTTAAAACTATATCTAGTAGTTTAGAGAGTCTATCGGCAAGTTCAATTTCCCCGACATATTCCTATAAAATAATAATGAAGCTAGTCAGGAATACCTACCGCTGACCAATATTCGACGTGGGACCGTTGCGTGCCGGGCATTCCTCGTCCAAGTATGAAATATGGAGTTGGAGAGACACCGGCTTATGTGACTATCTAGCCGCTACTATGAGGAAATTCTAAAACTAGCCGTCATAATGTAGTGGAATAACTTGATACACGAGCTTCTGAAACTATTTTATTTTGAACTGAAAATTGTTTCACTGTAGCTGAAATAACAGCGTTAAATGTTCGAAAATGCACGTTTAAAACTAGGGACTATTTTCACCACGGTTAATTAATTTTAACGTCCAAAATATTTTATGTATTGTATTTTAGCATACTAAATCACACTACACGTTCTGAACGAGGCCACTAGATTTTAAGAGGATTACGCAGGAGGCTAATTCAAAATTGTAATATGGAATGATAGCCCAATTTCGTCCCCATTTTACGGCATGGGTGGTTGGTAAAAAGCAGTATCGCCCGAGGTGATCCTGTCATGTGGGAGATATTCCCCTTTACCGGGTTTCTGTACTTGTTCAACATGCTTTCACACTTTTGGGCATCCGAAACGGCAGGGGAAAACCTCGGCCTATGAGAAAAGTTTATGAATTCAACAAATGTTTATTGTACTGAGAAAATATTTCATTTGGAGTTACTGGCGTGTATTATTGTTGTATCTAGACTTACAATGACGGATTTGGAGTTCAACGCTTTGTTATGTAACACGGATTAAACCAGATAACTTGTTTTTATAGCTTACGGCGACAATAATTAACAGCGACCTTGAGCGAGTTGATGGAGCTTGCGTCACTCCCCGTGACAGCGAAACGCATCCCCGCAATGCATGCACGCGATTTTTATCAACATACAAAATTGTGTTCGGGAATAAGAATATGCGATTTACAAAAGAACAATTGATTGGACTAAAAAAATAAAACACTCCGACCTTAGGATGTTGCTTTTAGATTTATTTTCCAAAAAACTCAGAACGATCACATGTATTTTAGTATGGTTTTCACTGGTTAAAAGAAATTTTTAGAGGTATCTATGCGTTTTTTTTTCAATCGAGTAAAATCAGTTTTATTATTTATTCAACATATTATGTCATATAAAATCGTATTTTTCTGATTTTGTTTACTGCTTTATTATACGTTTGAAACTTTAATGCATTATAAAACTCGCATTTAGCGCCTGTTGTCCTCTTAATGAAGTAACATAAGATCAGGCCCTTAATCCCAAAGGGTAAGGCAGAGGTGTACCTAGTACTACACCTATATTATGCTAGTAACTGCTTCGTTGGTGTAGTGGTCGGAAGCGCGACTGCTGAACAAGAGGTCTCGGGTTCGAATACCGAGTCGGGCAAAGTATTATTGGGTTTTTCGACCTAGATTTTCTCAGAAGCAGCCACAGATTCTGGATTTGATGATTACATAGAACATAAACATAGCTATAGCGAAATTTGATTGTACAGTCGAACAAGTACAGAAGTATACAGGCAGCTAACTTTCATTTACTTTTAAATGTAAACAGATACATTTAGAGACTGATGTCAAATCGAAAGACGCCACAGTCGGCGCAGTGGCTTAAGCAGTTGACTGCTGCGTTACGTGTCGCGGGTTCGATCCCCGCACGGAACAAATATTTGTATGACCTACAGATAGTTGTTTCGGGTCTGGGTATTTGTGTATGTGAGTTTAATGACTGTAAACGCACCCACAATACAGGAGAAATTCCTAGAGTGAGGCAAAGTCTAAAAAAAAGAAAAAAGCGAAACGCTTTATAAAACAACATATTTGTATGGCCTATAGATAGTTGATTCGGGTCTGGGTAATTGTGTATGTGAGTTTAATGTCTGTAAACGCACCCACAATACAGGAGATATTCCTAGTGCGGGGAGAAGTTTAAAAAAAAAATGCGAAACGCTTTATAAAACAAACTAGAACTGTAAAGATTTCTGCCTGTATACTTATTAGTAGGTACCTACACCTCTGCCTTTTAATGATGTAACCCTGTATTCTCTCAGAGATTAGGTCAAAAGCAATGAACCGGACCAGTACCTACATTGTAAAACTTCGGGCTTAAAATTATTTAGCTTTTGATAAACACACTGAATACACTGGTTGCTATGGGAGATATCTAACAAAAAACCTTTGTGGTACAGAAAACAAAAGAAACTAGATATTATTGCGTATGAAAATAAAAGAATAATATTATTCCTGTATGTAAAATTTTTATAACAATAAGGTTGATGTGAGGCAAATATTTTTTGCTACGCTCTTGAGAAATCAGACAAGATAATATACAGTCATGTGCACACAGTGTGAAATAAGATTTTGTTACGAAAAAATGTTTTGATATTGCACTGTGATATTGTACTAATATTTTCCTGATAATGTGGTGTGAAGTTAACAATTTCGTTTTTTGACTTTATAATATGATTTTGCTTTCTTTATTATTTACTTATATGTTAAGAGAAAAATTGAAACATGTTTGTGTTTAGATAAATGTAAAAACTTTTCGCTTAGAATAAGACCTATTTAATTTTCTTTTTTCTGTTTAATACCATCAAATTCTTTTAAGGAAAACACAACATCGTAACATTACCTCTGTAATCTCCGAAATGTAAAAAAAAGTTGTATACCTAAAATTTCACCCACATTTCGGCTGTTATGTTAAAGTTCCATGTAATAAGGGGCGACCCTATTGCCATCAACCGGGCACAAATTCAGAATCTGTGACTCAGAACTATCTGGTGCAAATCCCAATAATGCTTTGTCCGATAATCAAACCTAGGACCTGATGATCAGGAGTCGCACTTGCGACCACTAGACCTACGAGGCAGTCAGTTTGGAAAATCATAACAAATAAACAAAAAATATGCAGTTCTGTGTTGGTTTTTACGATGTAACAAGAAAATTGAATCATGAGCTATTATTTTATTTTTAACCGACTTTCTTAATTCGTCTACATGTTATTTTTTGTATGTTTGTTTTCGCATACCTCCGTCAATAATGAACCGATTTTCAAAATTCTTTATGTATTCGAATGAGTATACTCCGGTGGTGGTTTCATTCTGATGATGGAATCCCAGGGAAATCTAGGGCAACCCTCAATTTTTATAGGCACTTGTGACGTTTTCCACATGTTTTCTAAACCTGTTCTTGAATTTGCGTCCACTAAAAACAAAACTTGTAAAATAAGCCAAGTCACGCAACTCAGTTCTTCTACCGTAAAAAGTGGTAACCGTCAAAAGTATAATACCAAGTTTGTTAATTTATTCAGTCCGTACTTAAAAATCGTTTAGGCTTTAAATAAATAGACTAGACCACTATTACTACTACTACGACTAGACTTGGCCACTGCATTACAATGGCCAATGCGATGGCGATTAACTGTCTGAATGGCCTGTAAACATTGGCGAATGTGATGCTATGCGATTGTGTTTATTTAAAACATCAAAGATATTCATTGTGGCGGCACATCACTAACTGCTACGCCCATCCTTATTTGCCGGTGTAAAGTGTCAAAAAGTGACTCAAGTCTGACGCATGGATTTTTCTCCGCGGTCCTCGGTTTTTGTCTGAGCTATTAAATGTGTTTCTAGAGAAAGAGTCGTTTACTTTAATACACACGATTCTCGTGGACATCATTCCCACAATTGGTGACCCCGACGTGATCCGTCATGACAGACAAACACGCACCTAGATTGGACGAAGCCGACGGAGATTTTGTAGATGCAGCATCCGACGCCACAGTGAACAGAGTCGCAGTGCGTCTGCCGCCATTCTGGCCAGAAGACCCGGAGGTATGGTTCGCGCAAGCAGAGGCGCAATTTCAAATTTCCGGCATTAAAGATGACAGTACGAAATTTTACCATGTCATCTCTCAGCTTGAACATAAGTACATTCGCGAAGTAAAAGACATCGTGAGAAACCCTCCACCGACCAACAGGTACGAGAAGTTGAAGCAAGAGCTAACAAAACGGTTATCTATTTCTCGTCAACACCAAATTACTCAGTTACTTTCGCACGAAGAATTAGGCGATAGAAAACCGTCGCAATTTCTGCGCCATTTAAAAACGCTTGCCGCAAACGAGGTAACCGACGAGTTTTTGCGAAGTTTGTGGTCGAGTCGCCTACCTCCTCATGTTCAAGCAATTATTGTGACGCAAACCTCTGGTAGCCTGGAAGTCGTCGCGGAATTAGCGGATAAAATTTGTGAGGTCGCGGCGCCGTTACACCACCAGGTAGCGAGTACAAGCACGAACGCCGCCAGTGCCTTCAGTAATTTCGACGGTTTATTGAAACGTATCGATGAAATGATTACGTCACGTATACATTCAGAATTAAGCCAACAAATATCTCAATTAAACATACGTTCGCGTGATCTCTCTCCCTCTAGAGGCAGATACCGATCGAGGAGCAGTAGCCGCAGCAATACACGTGGCGTTTGCTGGTACCACAAGAGGTTTGGAGATAAAGCTACGAAATGCACATCGCCTTGTTCATACAAGTCGGTAAACTAGAGCGACAGTTCGTAGAGGCGACTAACGACTGTCAAAGTGCTACCAGTCGCCTTTTCATCACAGACCGGAAAACAAAGGTACAGTTTTTGATAGATACTGGTTCGGATCTTTGTGTGCTCCCACGTCGTTTCCTGCGCCAGTCCAGACAACCTGCGGACTACAGTCTTACTGCTGCAAACGGTAGTATCATCAGCACCTACGGTACCATGACTTTGCACCTGGACCTGGGTTTGAGACGAGACTTTGTGTGGAATTTCGTGGTAGCTACTGTGGATAAGCCAATCATAGGAGCTGATTTCATCGCGCATTACGGACTTTTGGTGGACTGTAAACACAGGCGTCTGATTGATAGTATGACAACTTTAACTGCACCTGGAACCCTCAGGGTTTGTAACCAAACCAGTATCAAAGCGTTAACGGGTTCTACTGAATTTCACAAATTACTTTCCCGGTACCCTAATTTGACCAAACCTTTTGGAGTATTTCGTGAAGTTAAGCACTCAACCGTACACTACATAAATACTACACCTGGACCCGCTGTATTTTGCAGACCGCGTCGTTTAGCTCCTGATCGTCTCAAGATTGCCAAAGAAGAGATTAATAATATGATTCGAGAAGGCACTGCGAGACCATCAGATTCATCATGGGCGTCGGCACTGCACCTGGCTCCGAAGAAGAACGGCTGGAGACCTTGCGGGGACTACCGTGCTTTAAATGCGCGCACTATTCCTGACAGGTACCCTATGAAGCATATAGAAGATTACGCTCATAGACTAGCTGGTTGTACAGCATACTCAAAAATCGACCTAGAAAAAGCCTATCATCAAATTCCAGTAGCCCCAGAGGACATAGCAAAGACTGCAATCACAACTCCATTTGGCCTGCTGGAATTTCCGTTCATGTCTTTCGGTTTGCGCAATGCCGCACAAACTTTCCAGCGGTTTCTTGATGAGGTGCTCAGAGGCCTCGATTTCTGCTGTTTCTCTTACATTGATGACATTTTGGTGTACTCTAGAAGTCAATCCGAACACCTGGAACACCTGGAAATGGTTTTCAAGCGTCTGCATGACTACGGTCTCCGTATCAATGAAGGGAAGTGTGAATTCAGCAAACGCGAACTAGATTTCCTTGGTTTCCACATCACCCAGTATGGCACGCGACCCCTGGAAGACAAGGTTAAATCCATAAAGGAGTTTCCACCACCAAAAACCGTCAACGGTTTACGCAGATTTTTGGGAATGCTAAATTTTTATCGCCGATTCATTCCAAACGCTGCCTCTGATCAAGCACCGCTGCACGAGATGCTGTCGGGACCCAAAGTAAAGGGTACTCATCCAATCACCTGGACGCCATTACTCCTTGAAGCTTTCAACAACTGCAAAGCAAGTATTGTTAAATGCACTTTACTCGCACATCCTGTCATGAATGCACCGTTGGCCCTTGTGACCGACGCTTCTAACTCGGCCGTGGGCGCGGTACTCCAGCAATTGGTAGATAAGGAATGGCAACCCCTTGCTTTTTACTCAAAGAAGCTGAGCAAATCCCAACAGCTATATAGCGCTTATGACCGAGAGTTGTTGGCAATATACGAAAGCGTTAAACATTTCCGCTATATGATCGAAGGTAGACACTTTGTTATATACACGGATCACAAGCCAATCACCTACGCTTTCTTGCAGAACAAGCAGAAATGCTCACCTAGACAATTTAATCATCTCGATTTCGTGTCGCAATTTACAACGGACATAAGACATATTTCGGGTAAAGACAACATCCCTGCCGATACGTTGACACGCATCGAAGCTATAGCGTCACCTCCTACATTAGAACAACTAGCTCATTCTCAAGAACATGACACCGAGCTACAGACTATTATCTCCAATCGCTCAACTTCATTGAAGCTGGAACAAATGTCTATACCAGGTACAAGCGTCACTTTATTCTGCGACGTCTCTCTGCCGAGGCCTCGACCTTTTGCTACAAAGGAGCTGCGTCGGCAGATTTTCAACTCCATTCACTCGATGAGCCATCCCGGAACGAGGTCGACGACAAAGATGGTGACTGATAGATTTATTTGGCCCTCAGCTCGAAAGGATTGTCGCGATTGGGTTCGTACCTGTGAAGCTTGCCAAAAGACTAAAGTACACCGTCATGTTTCATCTCCTCTAGGCAATTTCAAACTGCCACAATCGCGATTCAGTCACGTGCATATAGATTTAATCGGACCAATGCCATCATCTCGCGACTACAAATACTGTCTCACAGCTGTCGACAGATACACACGTTGGCCAGAAGTACAGCCGCTGCAGGATATTACAGCTGACACAGTAGCAAAGGCATTCTATGAGCTATGGATTTCGCGTTTCGGTTGTCCAGAGACATTGACAACAGATAGAGGTCGTCAATTTACCTCCTCACTTTTCAAAGCTCTTACAGATTTTTGTGGAGTCCAGCTGCGCCACACGACTGCTTACCACCCTGCAGCGAATGGAATGGTTGAGAGGTTTCACCGCACTTTGAAGGCTGCCATCATGGCTCACGGCGAGCAGCGCTGGACAGACGTTTTACCTGTCGTCCTGCTCGGCGTGCGTACAGCTTGGAAAGAAGACCTGCAATGCTCCGTCGCTGAAATGGTTTATGGTGAGCGTTTGAGAATACCGGGTGAGTTCTTCCAATCAACTAATAATAACCAGCTGAGACCGCCAGATTTTGTCTCGCAACTGAGACATAACATGTCATTTTTGAAGCCACAAGAAGCAGCTCGACATTCTCCAGCTTCTGTATTTGTGCACAAGGACCTCAAGACTTGCAAACACGTCTTTATTAGAAAAGGTGCACCTCGAGGATCTTTAGAACCACCATATTCAGGTCCGTATCCTGTGTTAGAGAGGACAGATAAGACCGTCACTGTAGAACTACAAAGAGGACCAGTTACAGTCACAATAGATCGTGTCAAACCTGCCTTTATTTTGTCTGACTCATCTGAAGATGCATCAAAGTCGGTAATAGAAAACCCAGATGGTCATCGTCCGGTACAAACCACAAGGTCCGGACGCGTAGTTAGATTTCCTAATTATCTTTCTGCAGGTTTTCCAAACTCCAAGGGGGGTGGTGTGGCGGCACATCACTAACTGCTACGCCCATCCTTATTTGCCGGTGTAAAGTGTCAAAAAGTGACTCAAGTCTGACGCATGGATTTTTCTCCGCGGTCCTCGGTTTTTGTCTGAGCTATTAAATGTGTTTCTAGAGAAAGAGTCGTTTACTTTAATACACACGATTCTCGTGGACATCATTCCCACATCATCATCAGAGGCAAAAAAAAAAGTTCAACAAAATAAGTATTAAATCAGGTTCTCTAATGGTTCTATACATTTACTATACTTGTGAGAATTTACAGTCCTTGTTTCTCATCTCAAACAAAAAAAAACTGCATGGTATAAAGGCATATAAATTTGATTTTAAGAATCCAATTTCCAACACCTCCTAATGTTTCTGTTCTCCTGGTAGTTTGTGGAACTTTACTAAAAATACTATCGATTACATTTATTAAACACCCCATTACTAGCAGCTACCAAATAGTAGGTGCTCAGATGATAAAGCACCACGTCAAAATATTGATTGGTGCTCAGACGAGAATAGCTTTAGTGCTCTAAGCGTAGGTGCTCTAAAAATCGGTGCCCTGATTGAGAATACTTCTTGCAAACATTGTACCAAATAAACAATGTATTTTTTTTTTTGTACAGAACTTAAAAATAAACAATATATTTACATAATCTCAAGAAAATTGTTTGAACATCGACGTGAGAATTACGAGAAATCCAGCAAACCATTTACAAAGTAGACAATGTTACAATACAAACAACAGTGTGTACGGGGCTGATTAATTAATCAAATTGAATTTCTTTGTTATTCAAATATTAACCTAGCTAGTCATTCCTTGTGGAAACATAAATAAAGATGATTGTTAACAAATTCTGTGTAATTAATTAAAGTAATACTATAATAATCTTAAAGTAATACTATATTAATTTTAGTTGCCTTTCTACGTAAGTAACTTAAGGAACAACTCTATTTCGTAATCGGTGATCCGTAGCAATTAGTCGTATAAATTTGTCAAATAAAAAATACTCCAGTTATTTGATACTGTTATATTATATTGTTACATACTATTTATATAAGTAAAGGAATTTATCTAGGAGAGTATTGATATAGGAAGGTATCACACATGGTATGATAATATTTTTTTTTTTTTTTGTACAATAAAATGGTGGGTGAGGTGCTGTAATCCTAGCTAGGTTAATAGATAACCTGTGTTAAGGAGTACAGTGCCCGTCCCCAAGGAAATAAACAATAACATCACTTTAATAGTACACACAAACAAATTTTTATGTTTAACATTAAGACATTTTTACATACTATGGCTTATAACTTTTAGCACATAGGATGATTTTACTTAAAGCCCAGAATCAGAAATAAAACCATAACAGCGATTGATGACAATTTATGAGCTTGAGCTTAACAGAAACGTTTAAAGCATTCTAAAAAACCACCACAAGCATTAATTTTCTAGATAGTGTCAGTGAATGTTTAATTATGTCTGGCACAAACTAGATACTATAAAGATGTATAAAATATAAACTGAGCCAAAGAACAAATTGTCTATCTAAATGTGTATTAATCTATCGAATTTAAAACTATTAGAAAAGTTGTCTGAGTTGTTCTGTATTCATTTAATAACCTTTTTTTTTAAATAATTTTAAGATTTAAAAATAGAGTTATTATTGTCTTTATTTATTTTTGATAATAATTTACATTCACAACTATTATTAAATACAAAAGCACAAAAAATAGTAGTCCACCAGTTTTCCCAGTTTTCTGATGGAGCCTAATCTTGCGCTGTGGGTTGTTCGAAAGAAACCGGTACCGCGGCTCCAGACATAAAGTGCTAAGAAGGAATTTTAGTCAGTAGAAGTCTGACACTCCCTTTCGCTCCGCTCAGAGCGGGAGGAGTCATTTGATGATTTCCCACGCTCCAAAAAAGGAAAAAAAGCCTAATCCTTTAGGTATGAGCGCAATATATCATAACATATCCTTCTTGGCCTCAATCAAAAACTTAATCTGTTAGCTCCTCTCACCCAATTCTGATTATCAAATGAATAGTAGGCACGAACTTCAAACAAAAATATTTATTGTATTTGCAGTCTGATATATTCCACACACAATAACCTAACCCTATCGTGCGTACTTGAAAACAAAGCAACAACGAAACAAAATAGGTCCAAGAATTCAAGTAATCCTATTAATCATCTTTGAAATTCAATACATTGACACGTTACCGAGCGCAGATAGTAGGGGTCGGCCGTTATCGACATTCCATGGATTTTATGATGTTTCAGTTTCTATAGACAGGCATGGGAGGCGGGGATAGTTGGAATATCACTTAGCTATTCGGATATGCAGATCGGCAATCGGTATGCCGTCTCCGACGCTATTGGTTTGTACTCACCGCAGTTTGTTAGCGTTCACGATACGGTGTTTGTGTAGCTTGGTGCTTGAATTATTCATAATCAACACTATTGTAACACATTTTGGATTAATATATACGATTAATTGTCAAATAACCTCATGGTTGAGGAATAGTAGAAAACATCTCAGCCGATTGAGTTGCAATGTTAGTCTTCATAAAAAAATTATGTAACTGAATAATAAACGTTAATACTTCTACAAATTAGAATCAATTCGCTTTGACCAACGCGGTCGGACTCTTGAAAGCTCTCATTCCGCTTACAATTTCATCCGGATTGGTTCAAAAACATACATTATAATTATTATCGATAATATATTAATATATTTGTTTATACCTGTTATTATTATGATATTTCAAAAATATATTTGTAATAGCATAAGCTCAAGAGCTTAATCATGATTACAGAAGAGATTTGTTAATTTAAGCTTTAGCTCATTTTCAGCAGATGTTTACAGATATCAATGATAGGTGTCAAATATTTTATCGAACTTCAGGTAACCTTGCAGTGAACTCGAGTTAATTCACGATAAACGCCAAACATTAATGTTTCACTGATGTATATTATTTCAATTATGCTAGTAAATTAATTTACTAAGTCTGTGTGATGTAAACGTTATTTTAATTAATTATGGTTATTGATATCTGATCGTGTGGATTTACAAGAGAAATAATAAAATTAGAATACACATTATAATTATTTTAAATATTGTTGGAAATGTAAAATTATTTGAAAGTTTCACCGCAGACGAACAAAGTACATAGTTTTCAAAATGTTCTTTGAGAAAATAATAAAAATCAAAACGCATTCCTCCATGGTTGTTTTTTTAAGGAAGTTAGTGGAGGAAAAATCTAATATAATAATATGCAGTTCAAAGGAAATACCAACGAGGAATAGTAATACTTTCGAGTACTTTATGGATTTAAGCGTCACATTTTTAAGGCGACAAAACGTGACCAGCATCTGTGAGGGGCCATTGTTCGGTTTCAACCAGTAGACCAGAATTTTATAAGTTTTTTTTCTTCTACATAAAAGCGAATTCACTTATTTGAGTTACTGCTACGTAATAAATTCAGGGTGGAGAGAGGAAAGCTAATAAAAGAAGATAACAATGAGCAAAGCCTTCCGTTTGTTGATTAAGTGACTTGTGAACCAAGTTGGTGACTGACTCATTTATAGATAAATCGAAAGAAATATTTCTTATGCAATTTGAATAGTAAAATTGTTGAACGACCTGCAAATGATTTTTAGGACAAGCAAATATAGGTGCATGAATAAAAACAAATCGCATCGCTGTTGAACATCATCGGCCTTATTACAAAAGTGGTTATACCTGGGTTTAACTTAGACTTGGTTTATCTCGCATCTCGCTCACTTGCTTTTGAATATTATCGAAGTGAGACGGCATGCGAGATAAACCAAGTCTAAGTTAAACCCAGGTTTAACCACTTTTGTAATAAGGCCGGGTAAGTCTCATGTAATAAGGGGCGAGCCTATTACTATTATCAGGGCACAAATTTAGGCTTTAAGGAACACTCCTTTGAAATTCCTGAATAAAAAAGCCCATGGGACTTAGGGACAAATTCTTAAACACTACTTAATTATAAGTAACTCTAAAATCTAGTGCTGTCTCGGTCGCTCTATGCTGAAGTAACAGAGACAGAACGAGATTTAAGGGCAACTTAAAATTGAAAAGCGTCTGAAAATTTTGCTAATAAAAACTTAACTGGCGAAATGTGGAAATACTAATGTGTACACCTCTGCCTAATAGGCCTACCACACGCACAGGCTTCACCGCAGTCTTACCTGCGCGATTACATGGTGCACACGGTACATCGCGCGCGTGGTTGGTAAAACTGTATAAACATTACCAACCACCTGCGCGATGTACTGCGTGCATCGTGTAATCGCGCAGGTGAAAGTGTGGTGAAGCTTGAGCGTGTGGTAGGCCCATAACGCTTCAGGGATTACAGGCGTGATGTTAAGTATGTTATGTGTATTTAAGATCTTAAAAATAACGAAAAAATCCTTTTTCATGAAGATAACTAAACTCGAATGGCTTTATATCACACATTTGGATTACACAACTGTGCCTATGTTTAATTCTAGTCTGAAATTAATTGTCTAGATCGATCTGTGTCTGAATACTGGGGCACTAAGAGCACTGGGTCTGAAACGTACATAATTTATCCCTTTTAATCCTATTGTCCTTTAATTAAATTAGTTTTTTGGCCTACTTGATTTACAGACACGATTAACAATCCTAATTTTGGGACGCTATTCGTTTTTATTAAGGCACAGATTTTGTATACAGACCTACATTTGAATAACTTTAGTAGGTACTATTTTTACCAACACCAAAATCTTGTGCATACTATGACCACATCTGTTTACAGTGGGGATCAAAATAGTGCCTGGTGCTGCAAGCAAGAATAGTCCGTAGGGTGGTAATCATATTTTGGCGATGGTACTTATAACAGCTTTCATAATAATTGACGATACTAACCAACATAACAGACAGAATGTGTTGCTGGGGAGTTTTTTCCGTCACTTCTTCTTTCCAGCTAAACACTAGGAAGTGCCGAAGGGTGGGCGTTTTGGGGGACTGTCTCTTGTAAATAAGTGGAGTAAAGTAAATTTCGACGTTCGAAAAGTGCTGATCAGCCTAATTTAAATAAATGACTTTTGATTTTGATTTTGATGTTTTTATAACCGATTGGATACTTCAAATAAAATACCTTGGCAACATTAGGATTGGTTCCAATTCCTCTTATTAGTGCCAGCGATAGACCGGAATACTGTAACCTATAAACGTCCTATTGTCTAGTGTATTTAATTATAAAACTGTACAATTATGTAGTTACTTACTTTTGGTTTTGTTTTGTTATAAAGCAGCTTGTATGTAATGGACGAAATACGTTTCTTATTATACAACTTTTATTGTTCAAGTACGATATTAAACCATTATTACTATCACGTAGGCCAACACGAAGTTGTTGACTTTACTGATCCATATGAATTGATTTAAAGCTTTTCTGAGTCCTATCTTAATCAAATTAAGCATAGAAAATATATGCACGACACTAAAACAAACATAAAAGTCATTCTACAATAAAATATTCCTATTACAAAAGGATTTATCAGAATCAACTCCGAACTTAACCCTATAATGCCAGCATTACTTTTCAATAAACATTCCGTCTGCATTGGATCCCGTTCCATGAATTGGTATTTAAAACGAGATAGGTTCTTGCGAACGGCGCAGCAGTGATCCGTTGGCAATCGGTTGCTAATCTTTGTTTAATTTCAATTAACGCTCTCCATCTCCGCTCGGGGCAGTGTCCACCGGGTTATTTTAGTTTTTTCCTTTTGTTGTTCGACCAATATTATAATTGATGTTTGAGATACTGTTGTTCTTTTATTATTTGAAACATTATTTTACTGTACATACATATGTACGTGTTTTCATATTATTTTTATTAACAATATTTACAAACTATAATTTACAAAACTAAAATTTGTTATAATAAAACACACAACAACACATCCGACATCTATCAAAAAGGGAAGAATTACAGGGCGTCATAAGATGTTGTTGTTGAATGTAAAACTTTCAGTATGTTATAATTATGAAATATCATCATCAGCCTTATATTTTTCCCACTGCAGGGACTCAGGTCTCCTCTCTAGGAGATGGATGGGCTATAATCCACCACGCGGGCCCAGTGCGGATTGGTAGAGGTCACATATCTTTGATTTTTTGGTTCTATAGGCCGGTTTCCTCACGATTTTTCCTTCACCGTTCTGAGAGCAGTGGTGATGAAATAAATTACACAAAGTAATGCGTCTGCCTGGGTTCGGACCCACGTCCAACTGTTTGTAAGTCAGGGCCGCAACCACTGGGCCACCACTGAAATATTTATGTCACTATTTTAACGATTAACGTAAAGTCATTATATATTGCCATAATTTGATTCCAGATTAGTGAGCTCATTTTGATTATCTACTTGAGTCGTCTTAATAATATGTTGTTATAAGTAAACAGGAAAATAAGCCACCTTATTATCCTATCATAATCCCTGACTCAACATATACAAGCTTTTTTTTTAAAGTGTGAAGTTATACAGGGTGTTTGGAAGGGAGCTGTACATACGCCTAGGGTAGAAACTAGGGATAGTCTGCTACCTACCCCCGCCCATTATATTGACCTTGGCCTCAAGGTTTTTTTTTAATTTATTATTATTTTTTATTTGACTTTTTGACTAAAACTACCTGTAGCTCAAAATCTATCCATGGGACCGGTCGGCTAATGGTCTTGTTTTAATCGTTAGAGTCTTAGGGTCCTGCAAAAAATTATTTTACACCAGAAAATTGTGGAGAAGAAAAGTTATGGGGCCTGAAGTACCGTAGTAAGGTAAAGATATAATTTTAAATTAAAAAAAAACCTTGAGGCCAAGGTCAATATAATGGGCGGGGGTAGGTAGCAGACTATCCCTAGTTTCTACCCTAGGCGTATGTACAGCTCCCTTCCAAACACCCTGTATAAAGACAAAATATGATAAACATTTTTTTTAAGACTAGACAAATTAGTTTTCAGACCAAATTATATAAGGATTAACATTATCTTAGACGGATTATAAGTTAGATAAGTAAGTAGTAAAAATCTTCTCGAGTGGGTAATATGCAAACAAAAATTTGAACCTTTCGTACAGAGTCGGAAACAAACAAAATGTAAAGTTAATTGAGATAATGCAAACGAAGAATCGACCAAGAACAGATAACGCAGAATTCGTACTATAAATGAAGTCAATTTATGATGTTAAGTGATTTCTGGAATGAGTATGAACAATGAACAATAGAACAAAAAAAAATATTTATTGAATAAAATAGCGTGCCTTGAATGGATGTTGACAAGTTTTTCGCCTTTGTAACTCGTGAATTAAGTTCTTAAAATGTATGAAATTTTTTATTCAATTTATTGTGTAGTGTTATTGAAAAGAGACATTAAATTTCAATTCGGTTTGTTTTATTAAAACGAAACGAAACGAACGAACGAACGAATTATTTTAATTGTGCAATATTAAACCGTTGTCCGTTCAGTGGACTAATAAAAAGCAAAAATATATTTCATAATTATGTTGGTACAAATTAACTTTCAAAAGTTTTGAAAGGGTAAACAATACTATGACGCTTTCTCTTACTCCTACTTTTTTGCAATTAATTGTCTTGGCTTGTAATTAGCAGTTTATTTAATTGTTCAACCAGACGTTCTAAGTATCTTACGTTTTCTTGACAAATAAGTTAGTGAACATATCATAAAGCGGAATGAATTCTCTTGTATAAACAAGCCCACACAATTTACCCAAAAACATTACCGTCAGAATTTCTCTGGCGGGTAGCACACGTGTACCGACGCCGACGATACTAACTATACTAAATTACACCCTGTAGCCGGACGGCACGCAATCATCGCACACCCGTCTGTTTTAGCTCATTAGCTCGATATCGCCAGGATCGGACTTTGAAACGGTCTATTAGAAGTTTTCTTATTAGAAGTTACCCTATTACGACTCGTCTAGATGTAGAAAATCCCGATCGATAAAAATCAAAGAGACAATTCGAGTTCTTCGTGTATGTGTGAACTTTTTATGGCACGTGTGCTTGATAGGCGGAGAAACGTATTGAGAAACATTGTTGTGATAAGTAAAAAAAACATTAAATACCACGACGCAACTCAACGCCTGTTTTTGTGCTGTTTTTTTTCCTTATAAAAACAACGTTTTAAAAAAAATAAGGCTGATTCTGGCTAAAAGAATAAAAGACCAAGGCTCGGAAACCGATTAAAACTCTTAACTGGTTACGGTCATTGACCCCAAACCGAAATCGATTTATGTTAAAGTTTGTACTTTACCGTTTTCTACCGGTTTATGTGTAAAACCAGTTTTTCATGAATTTTGGTTTTGGTAGTAAAAATGAACCGGGTAAAACCAAGTTTTGATATGGTCACCGGCCCCAGCCAAGTCGAAACATGAATCCACCCACACCATATAAGTTCTTCGGTTATATTTTACCGATAATATCACTGTAATTTTTTAGAAGTATTAAAAATGTAGACGAAAATAACAACGAATTACTGAATTAACCGGTTAATTACGGTTTAAAATTGTTTGTGTTTGCGTAACCGGTAACCTTTATCATTTGGGTTACAAAAAACAGTTCACTTGTTTAACCAGTAAATGAAGGAACGATATAATGTATTTACCGGAATTTAACTGAAATTAACCGCTCTTTTTAAACCGGTTTCGAGCCTTGAAAAAAATACTTTAGCTCCGTAAAACACTTAAAATAAATGAATTTAAAATTATCTGGAATATTAACCAATATTGATTACCAAGCCTATTACTAAAAATGCATTTGCCTATTAATTTAATTCATAGACTACTTCGATCTTTCACGCAATAATAATTACTGAGAATGTAAAGTAATTAATTCCAAATCGGTTCGTCACAGGCTTATGTTCTAAATTAAATTGATTTCACTTAGTCACACTTAGTTTAAAGATGTGACATAGCCTAAGTATATTCCAGTTTAACAAGGGCAAGTCTAAATACAATGTTCTTAAATTAGTAATACTCACTACGACCGAAGTAAACCAACCTTCACATCAACGACTTTGAGGGGTACATTGTACCTACAGTTTATAGCACCAACGGTATTTATATACTAACTTAAGTTTTAAAGTCTCCTGATAATAAAGTTTAAACAAAATTTTGTTTAAATTTCACAGTAGAGGCGACGTTTATGCATTTTGTTTTAACGATCACTAAAAATTTGTGATCCGTGAAATAGAAAACGCTGAAATGATCGGCCGTTAATGATAAAATGTTCCTATTTTTGCGATATTCAGGAATTAATAATGAATCGGAGGTTCCTGCCACGTCGACGTCTCGCGGTCTAGACTGCTAATTAAAATCAAACAACGGATATAATTATGTCGGTACCCGGATATACATATACTATAGTCAATTTTATACCTATTGCCATGAAACTTAGAACAGCGAATTGAGAAAGGGATCTTTGACATTTTCGTTGATTTATCTTTAAGAGGCATCTTTTGACGGCACGGTTGGCGCAGTGGCTCATGCAATGGACTGCTGCGCTGCGTGTCGCGGGTTCGATCCCCGCACGGAACAAATATTTGTATGTCCTACAGATAGTTGTTCCGGGTCTGGGTATTTGTGTATGTGAGTTTAAATGTTTGTGAACGCACCCACGATACAAGAGAAATTCCTAGTGTGGGGCAACGTTTTAAAATATATATATATATATATATATATATATTTATATTTGATTATTTTATTGATTAGATTATTTTATTGATTAGATTATTTCATTGATTGTTTCTATTTATTATTTCTGTGATTATTTGGTTGATTATTATTTTGTCGTTTTCACTATGTTGTATTTATATTTCTATTTTTTATCTCGTGTTTTGGCTGTTAAGGCGCATATTATGTTGCATGTAGCTTCTTTAAGTGATGGGGCACTTACATTTAATGTTTTTTTTTATGTAAATGTAACAGTGTACTCATTGTTGAGGAGCCAAATCAAATAAAAAAGGGTTAGGCAGCAGTGCACTTATTAGTACACCCACATTTCACCAGTTATAATTTTGAAAATCCCCAAGTAATAGGAAGCTAGTTTATTGCCATCAACCGGGCAGAAATCTCTACTCGTGAGCTACTATTGAGAAATTCCCTATAGAAAAAGCCAATAAGTCCCGACCTCACAAACGAACCCAGGATCTCATCAGCAGCAGACGCACTTGCGACCACTACACCATTATGCCTATTAATATCTTTAATAAGCACTAGCGGACGTCACGCGGTTTCACCCGCGTAGTTCCAGTTCCCGTAAGAATAAAGGGATAAAAAGTCACCCGGGGAACCCGGGGGCGGTCCAGTAGTTTCGGAGCCTATTCGTTACAAAGAAACAAACAAATCTTTCCTCTTTATAATATAAGTGTTGATAAGAATATTAAATCCGTCTTATTGTGACCAAAACAAAACAAAAATTGTGCCACTTAAACGAAACCTCATATTTATGTCTAGAATACTTATTAGGTTACTTTGTTTGTTTATCTTCCGGATTCAAAAACCACTGCGAACTTTCACAAGTTATATGAGAAAAGGTAAATGCGTCCTCACGCGTTTTTTTTACTCTGTGTGAAATTGTTTCTTTTTTAACTAAAGTGGGAGAATGTAAAGTGGAAGCTATTCTTTCAAGGTCCCTCCGGATAAAGTTGCAGACGGTTTCAACAAAGAAATTCTAAGTACACGCAGTCATGTATGTGGTTTACTTTGATAATATTAACAAGTTATTTTGTCATGCTGTTTCTTGTTTAAGGTCTGGCCTTACAAAAAACCTGTTTGGACTCGTTCTTGACTGCTTGGCCAGATCAAGCAAGACACCAAGAGAGTAAGAAACGAATGGAAATGGAAACCTTCGCTCAGTATTAGGACAAAAGGGCGTAATAAAAAAAGATGATCTTTCGAATTTACCATTTGAGATTAAAAATAATGAAAGATTAAAGCAGCTGTGCTCACTATTATAAAGATGGCACATACTAGTCTCTAAGCACATTGAAATAAAGATCATAGGTAACAAAACTGATCCTATTACAGATAAGAATCTTATTCGCGATGTTCATCAAGGGCTAACAGTCATAATCTACGTGGATACAGGCACATGTATCGTTAATGTTGAAGGGTAGGGTTCAGCGAACATATTAAATCGTTAAGTGTTTTGATAAACACAGACATGGGGGTAGCGATGATGCGATTCGCAGTTGGGAATTTGGTAAATCATCCTCGATGGGGAAGCACGAGGCACGTACTCTGATTTGAATTGTGAGGTACCCTTATCTCGGTATGATACTGAATTACAGTAAGGTTTTGTTTAACAGTTTCCAGTTTTTATGACCCGTAAAATAAACTTGTGTTTGTAAACTACCATTAAAGTTCGATTTATAGAGGTATGAATATTATAGCTAGTTTCGATTTCTATCGCTTGAATTGTTTGTAAATATTTATCTAGAATACTCTAAAAAAAAATCTCCTTTTACGTTTAAATTTAATCTTCATATTAGCCCAGAATCACCAACGGCTGCGTATAGACCTCCCCTGTAATCTGCCGTAGTTGCTGGTTCCGTGGGTACCTGATTCAGGTACTCCTGACTTTGACAATATCGTCAACCCATCGTGCTTTAATACGGCCCTGGTTTTTGTTTATGCTGAGCTTGGCCACCACTCAGCCACAACCTTACTCCATCCAGCCAGAAGTCTTTCCTAGGTCTACTTGAGGCGGTACGCCCGATCCTTAACATTGTAGACTTTTTTTTGTAGGTTTCGGTTAAATTGAAGTTCAAGAAAAATAATTGTGTCAAGGGAATACGGCCCACTACCTTTCCACCCGTGGAAAGACTTCGGATAGGCCAACAAAAAATATTCAATCGCAATATTCATGACTCCTCGATTGTATTCGTGATTTGAATGCAAATTGAAGGAATCTCATTTGAACCGAAAATTATATTGAAGTTGTTTCGCAAACACCGGAGCAGCAGGTAATTTAATTAAATGTGTGAACACTGATTACAGGAACAGTTTACATAAAATTAGGCGGTTTTAATGTGTATTTCGATATTCTAATGACGGATCTAAAGTGTCGTTGCAACGGACGGGAGGTCCCGAATGTACAGCTTCGTTCCCGAATTAGCTATCAGGCAGGCGACGACAAAGAGCTGAGAGCTTATCTGTCGGATTTAGATGAACTGAACCCTTGGCGACTATACAAAATAATAGCCGGCTCGATAGCGTCATTGTTTGAGCATGAAATTAAAATTGAACGGGGTTCACACGTGCGCACGGCCGAGATAAGGGGTTGTACCGGCCTGCAATCGATTCGCGACTACTGTTTTCGCTGCACGTTGATTTACTTAAGGGGTTTGCTCTTTTCTTTATTTGATCTCACAACTACTCTTATGCTTTTGTCCGGTATATTATTGAAGCATTGTTTGCTTAGTTCGGATTTACCAACAAGTAGGTAAACTGAGGGCTACTTGTATGCACTGTTTCTCTATTATGTACCTTCTGCATCGGTTGGTACCTACTAGTACAAATTGTGCAAACATTGGTCGTAGGATTATCACAATCCAGAAATAATTAAAGGATACTCGAATCCATTTTAATCTTGGCGGGTTACCCCTCCCCTTTCCATTTTTATATTGGAGAACTTGTTCGCTAACCACATTGTTAGGGTTAAAACGCAAAAACCACAGGGTTACATATTTGACACTAATGTCCGCAAAATTACGCTGCATATTCAAATACTTTGACACCTTTCCGGCGACACTTGAAATCAACTGTTTTCAAAACTTTTTCCATTGTAGTGTCAAATAGTTTCCCAATGCAGTATTACTCACAACGCAAGCCGACTTCATGACACTACAAACTAAATCTTTAAATGAATATGTTCAGAAACCAGCCATAAATTACACCAGCCCCTGTATTCATGGACTGCAATCATAACAATAATAATCCAGCCGACATGCAACTGTGTGCATATCAAATCAATTTACAAACAATGCCGTGCTATAACGTGTCTATCCTAAAATTAGATCTATTAGGGGGATTTGGTTGTCTACCTAAATGCATCATGATCGTACATATATGCGATTATTTACCTATTAACGTAGTTGTGTGGTCCATGTTGGTGCAATTTAATTTATCGATACAAGCGGGTATTGTGTGCTTTGCAACTGTGCAACACTAGCCGTTTCTGCTGAGTTTCTGTCGGTATTTGTGTTGCCCTTCGCATATGAGATAGTGCTGATGATTTACTTAATTGAATATGGTGTCAGTAACGGGTTTTCGATTTAGTAGGGTGTGCTGGGATTGAAACCTGCTGTTAGGTCGTTCGTCTGCACCCACATGGAAATGTCTAGGATCAGTTTTGGAAACTCCAAGCAATTCGAAAGTGCTCAAACGAGACGTGCAAAATACGGATTTGAAAAAGCTCTATCACAAGTGGGCTCAGACTGATTGCTAACCCATCGCTTACTGCGTCGGAATCCAAAATCCATTTTGCTTCAATTCTTCTTATTGTGAACAGACGAAAAACTACTCTACCCTGTGTTTTTCTATGCAAACTAGGTCCAAGTTCCTTAATACTTAACTCTGGATTGCAGGCTCAGCGTGCGGTTAACAGCTCGAAACAGCAAGGGGTGGTTCATAATGAAGCCGCTTACATCATCCCCAGTTAATAATTTTATTTTCCTTGGAGGTAGCTAATCCATTTCCATTTACACGTGTTCAAGTATTTTAATAATTAAAACCGTTTATTTGAAAACCCACTTAGCTCACAAACAGATAAGGTTCTAAATTGAATGTAGGGTAGTCTTTAAGGAAAAAAAATTAAAAGGGTAAAACCGAACACAAATCATGAACTGTTTATGCAAATCCTTGCTCGGAGCAACAGGATTACACTGGAGCATCTGTGTCTACACTCGCTAATGAGATTAGTGACACCAAGTAGAGCTGAACTGCGCCGTTTAATGGTGGAGGTTCAAACTGCCTGGAATTATGTTCAGTGTTCATGTAGCTGGGTAGGAGGAAGATTTAGTATAGGAGTCTTTAAGAAGTTGTGTTTATGTTGAAAAATTGTAACGGTGCACGGTGGGTTTAGTTTTGTGTATGTCTATGTTGTGACAAATGACAATCTTACTGTAGACTAGTTTAGATTTTGTAAGGACTGTACAAGGATTATAGCAGGCATAGGTGGAAGTTTATGTATGTTTGTGCAATGGTTTAAACACTTTTGTAATGGTACACTGTGTCTAAATAAATGGTATTGCAAGAATAACAAAGTAGCTATAACTGTAACTCATATCAGTATTTTTGTGTAACTTATTTCAGTTATGTTTCGTAATTTTTTCTTTGTATGTTTTAGTTCGGAATTAGAAAATTAACATAATTATATTCAAAAAAATAAAATGTAAAAAACTCAGGCCAAGTCATTGAAACTAACAGGAATATCGATAAAACTAACAAAAAAAAAACAATATTCATTCTATATTGTCAGCTTACACGTTACAGACGGCGAATTGTATTGGAAATGCATCAAAATAATGAAAGTGAACGGGCGATGGGGTAATAGTTACAAAGCACGGAAAACTTCTTCGGAGTTACCCCTTGATTATCATCAAAACATTTTGTATAGCCACCTGCACGCAGTTAACTACATTAGTTTTGCTAGTGTAGTTGTTCTTTATAGGGTGTAAATGATAGCCCTCCGCAGACTGATGGGGTGAATTCAGTTTATCATACTAAGATGACCGGTACAAGAAATTATTTCAGGAATGTAAAGGGAATTCTACATAGATTAGTTTTATTTCTCATACACAATGTTTCGTTACCGTGACAAAACTTACGTGCGGCAAACGTGGCGCCAAGCTTTTTTGTGTGTCATCAGTTAGTCTCATGCAACGTTAGACGTTGGACTATTTCAACATCCATTAGTAATAAGGGAATAGTGACAAAATGAAAATTCACCAGAGAAAAAATCCGGTAAAATATAAATCAGAATAAGGATCTTACACTAATTTCATGTATTTGTAACTCACACGCACACAACACACCTTACACATTTAATACATTATTCCAAATATTCCTATATAAAAAACAACAAATATACATTTAGAAACTACCGGTGGTCTGGGCTCTCGAAAGAGGAACCTCTTAGCAATATACGCGCCGTGACCAAAAGTACTGCTTTCTTGATAAAACCTCCAATCGTCCAATCGAGAGCCTCCTCAGATGTTAGTAAAGGCTAAACCTAAAAGATATTTCTCAACGGTATGTAAACCCAAGTTAAAGGCGGCATAAAAACTATGACACCAGGTTAGGCAATAGGCACTAACCACGCCGTAAATAAAAAGAATACCGACCATTCGTAACCCTTACTCTAGGTGGTCTTTTATTAAAACCAGTCAATTTACTCCGCCTATATAAAGTTTAAGTGTCTTATCTCTATTCCGTCCACACCAGCCGTCTTGTCTATATGAGCACACTGTGTGCCCAAACACTGCACTATTTATGTCTATGGGCTCGCATGTAAACAGCCCATAACCACAGACACCGCACCACTCTACGAAAACTAGCTACTATTCCAGGGATTTTATTAAAACAAATAAATTATATAAGGGGAACCAAATATGATAATGTATGATATGTAAATTGAATGGACCGACGAAAAACTACCTCCTTAAAGAACTGGAAGATTCTTATCTGTATACTTTATTATTTTTGCTCGAGTTCGTTTTCTTATTTTCTGGTAAAATTGAGCAGGTCCAATAATATGAGTATTTATGATAATGTATGTTAGTGGTAGTTGACGTCGTTATTTTGATATTCAAAGGAAGTTTGGTTTATTAGGGTTGATGTGCGTGTCCTTGATAGGTTTTGTGAGTCACTTACTTGATCAAAGAGCGAAAAAGACGATAAGACGAAAATCATATTAAGCTAGCGAGGAGAATATGGCTGTTTTGGTAGCACAGGCAGTTTGTCCTTTGAAAAGACTTAAATGATGCTTTGTTATTATTTTTAAACTAGAGTCAGTAAAGACATGAGCCAACAAAAATACATTAGAGGGATAACTTAGCGAGACTAAGGGAGAAGCATTGATCAAAATTAAAATAAAGACTAACAAAGTAGGATCCTTCTGCTTATGTACGACTTGAAAGAAAGCGATTCAATACAATATCATCATCATCTGCTTAGCTTTTTCCAACTACGTTGGGGTATGCTTCCAATCTAACCGAATGCAGCTGAATATCAGTATTTTACATGGAAGGACTGCGTAACTGACCTCCACAACCCAGTTAATACTGGGTAATATGATACTCTTTGGTAAGACTGGTTGTCAAAGGCATATGGTAGCCGGGACCAACCGCTTAACGTACTTTCCAAGATCAACCCGAGTGGCTTTTATTATTAAACCACGAGCTCCTCCGATTCAATACAATACACCGACTCAAGCTAGAGTTACTGTAAACATAGACGAAAACCCATCAAAATTCATCCAATAACATCCCGCTGCAATGACTGAACAATGCAATAAAACGGTAACAGTTGATACAGTAGCACGTGGGTCGTGGAGCGCAGTCATTAGTTACACGCTATTTAGCAGTTAACGCTAGCTCACGCAGTTTTATCAATGCGACATTTATATTGTGTTAATCGTGTTTGGTTTGGATATCGAGCCCCGCGGAAGGGCTGGTAACACCGACCTACCCCAGTACCCCTTACCTCGGTGTTACCAGTCCTGCTACAAATTTGAGGCATTTCGAATTAAAATCGTTGGTTGTCGCGATTAAGACAAATTTTTATTTTGTGCCAAAGTTTCATAATACTAACTACTCAATACCAAAACAAACAATAAAAAAACAAAACCTCTAAAAGCAAGTTAAAACAAGAATTTTCGGACCATTAAAACAAAGACGAATAGTAACGATAACACTAGAAAATATAATATTTTGGAAGTGAAAAGTATTAAAATAAATAAATTAGAAATTCGAGGAATTAGTATACTCGAATTATCTCGTCTCGCGGTCAAAATAATAATATGGTCTATGACGAAAATTCCTATAACTTGCAAATTAATGAACAAAGAAAAACTGGACTACCTACGTGATACCTATATAACCATAACAACAACGCCCTTAGTTTGACGGAAAATGAGATAGGCACACATAATCTGAGAATGTCGCAATTTGTTTTGGAATTGCCCATAAATATCTGGCAACATTGGTTCAAGCGGAACTATTGTGGATAAACGGATGGATGGCGTGGCGTTGATAGCTAGTGTTGCAATAATTTATCGAAAACTTTTTACTGTTTGGGGTAAAAGTCATCAGACTAGTCGGTAATGATAACATTATTATGAGGAGGAAAGTTTTAGCTGTTTGCTTTTAATTTGTTTTGGAACTCATTTAAATTAGGCATTTTAGATTTGTTTGTTAGTAGACAGTATAATCCGAAGACGTACAAAGATTTCCCATATTGGGAATCGCTTTACGGAGCTCAAATGGAGTTGGGTAGGACACCTAGCAAGGTGCAGTGATGACAGGTAGACTAAGGCTGCCACTGAATGGCGTCGAAGAACTGGCAAAATAAGTGTGGTTCGTGCGGCGGCGAGATGGGCTGACGACATAGTTGCCATCGGGGGCCAAAGAAATGTGGTTCGTGCGGCGGCGAGATGGGCTGACGACATAGTTGCCATCTGGGGCAAAACCTGGATGAGGCTGGCACAGGACTGTGGAGATTGACACAAGAAAACAGAGACGTATACCTACTCAGCAGTGGGTGAATTCGGGCTATAGATGATGACGATGATGAAACAGTATCATGACAAGTTTCTCGTTTGGTAGTCTGGCTCTTTGTTGCAGTGGTAGCTACCGTTGAGCATGTCTCAAATCTAATTAGTCAGATAGATTTCCAGAAAATATTGGACACATATTTTTTCTTTTTTCACGTAAGCAAACAATGAAGACTATACAGTACTTTGAAAACTCGTGTGACGTCATATTCTAAGACATTAGTATGACATTTTTTTGCGGTTAGTGACGTCACCAACCCGCACTCAAATCTTTGACGCGTTTTATCTTCGTCAATTTCTATTGATTTGATAAAACAAAAAATACGTATCCAATATTTTTCGATAATCTAACAGACGGACTAATTAGAATCATATTTTTTTTATGTCAGTTAATATCCCTATTAGAATGCTTTTGTTGTATTACATGGGACTTAAACATATCTGACGAAATCTCGATGTAGCTATACCTACTCTTCTGCCTAATCTTCCGGGGATTACAGTGGGGATGTTATGTTTTATGATAATATGTATGTTAATGACTGAAATAAACTAGTTTTTGTTTTACCCAAATAATTTGAATAACAAGAAAAAATGAAGCATAAAATAAAATCCTGGTTTTATTTTATGCATGCACACACTACAAACTATCTATCACAATCCTTAACGATCGAACATTTTCCCACTAAGGCAAGTGACACACATAAATCTGGAGGTTTTCACCGCACAACTCCGGGTCGCGTTAAGTACACACAATATGAGCGGCCGAGCCATATTTAATCGTTATCAAGCGAACGCGCAGACCTCGTATTCATCGCTGGATGATTTACTCACGGCTTATCCTACCTCAGTAACTGACTTATGGAGTATGAGCGTTCGATGACCGCGGTGTGTTTACAACTTTTTATTGAATAGTGCGCTACTTAGGGGAATTATTATTTTACAGAACTTTATTCCAGAAACTTGGAATTCTTTTTCAGTAAGTCTTTCTTTTCAGTAAAAGATATATTATGTATACCTGCGCTTGGATATCCCCAAAAATATGATGATTTTCAAAGAAAAGATCGTTGTTTAGAACAAGATATTCGTAATTATGCTTTGAGAGGCTGCAAAACATTTATAAGTCATGAGTAGATTCAGAACTCATTACTTAGGTATTAGTGGACGTCTAGACTTTCGCAGAGTAAATAATTGCCAGTAACCACACAACAGATTTATGTATGAAATACAAAGTAACCAGAGTAATAATATTACAGGTGATTAATTCTAATATTCTAATATTAATTAATTATGAATTTTGTAATGTTTTTAAGATCGCATGCAGTATTTATATTATTTTCCTGTAATATTCAAACAGCAAGAAATAAAAGGCTATTTTATTTTATTTATTTATTTAATTCTAATACTCACTAAGAAACAACTTATATCGTGTCAGAAAACACACTGTATTACACGTTCAAATATGTGATGTTTTGGTACGGTCAGCAACAGAAGTAGCATTTCAGAATTTTAATTATTTAGGTACACAAGTCCAACTATTATTTTTAACGTTGCAGAAGATTATTCTTTAATATATTCCTTGCTCTTCAATAACTTCTTCTTCTTCTTCTTTGTATCTTGTAATTAACGAGTAATGTCTAATAAATCTAATAAATTATTAAACTAAAGTAAAAGTAAAGTTCTAATAAGTCCTTTTTGACGGCACGGTTGGCGTAGTGGCTAAGCGATTGGACTGCTGCGCTGCGTGCCGCGGGTTCGATCCCCGCACAGAACAAATATTTGTATGGCCTACAGATAGTTGTTTCGGGTCTGGGTATTTGTGAATGAGAGTTTAAATGTTTGTGAACGTACCCACAATACAGGAGACATTCATAGTGTGGGGCAACGTTTTAAAAAAAAACCTGCTCTGAATCTTTGAGTAGTGTTAATCTACTTCTGATGCTGACTGTATAACATTATAAACATAAACACACACGATCAACCAGGAACCCGAAGCAGCTGACAGTCTCTCATAGCCACCGCCATTGACTCTGACGTCACTCGTCACGATCTCGCATCGCCCCCGACTAAACCGCTCCGCCGGACCGCAGCATTATCTTTGATAAGTCGACTGTCAAAATTTAATCTACATACCTACAATGTGAAGCCACGAATGTGCACCGAACCATACGAATACGAAATGATTTTGCGCATAGGATTTGTTTTATTTTCAGAGACAGGGGTGCGCTCAGCCGCGCCGTCGATAATGGAACCTACCCATTGTTGGTGTGCTGAAAAGCGCCAACTACCGTATGGACATCAAGCGATTAGAGCTCTTATTGTCTTTGTGGAAACGTGTGAACGTTTTATTGAAAAAATTTTTCGTAAAAAGATTCAAAAGATTTTTGCACAACGATTTGTAATTAAAATCAATGTTCATTTATTTACACTCGCAATCCCAGCTGCAAATGCGTAAAATTTCAGGGGTGGGCATGACCCGAATTCGTATAATCGCATCACAATATTCAGGTGTACAAAATACAAACTGAAAATAAACTCGTTATTGTAACAGCCACTGGCGCACCGCGAAATAATTCCATTGATGCAAATCCACTTCAGAAATCAAGTAAGCCTGCTTTAAATCAACGCAGTACGGCACCCCACGCACCGGGCGCCAACTATGCAAAAAGCTGCTCCCGGCATTGATTCCGATGATGTCCGCGGTCGCAGACAGGGTCATTATCATTATCGTGGCGCGCGGAATCCATTAATCACGTTGGTATTCCTGAACCGTGCTTCATCACCCTTCCCTCCCACTTGCATCACCCCCGCACTTCCCCAAGTACCTGGACGCACTCGTGCATTCACCCTTCTCTTATCAGTTTTGATATAGACGACAGGACGGAACTCTAGATACGATAGGAAATGACGTTGATTTTTTTGCAGATTTTTGTTGCTATTGCCCCTGTACTTCCTGAAGGTGAACATTTTTTCCGTTATCTGATCACTGTCATGACGTTTATGCAGTGTTTATTTTTACGGCTTTTAATATAATTAATTTTATTCCATACCTGAATGTTAAAAGGCCTTAATTAAATAATCATGAAATATGTTTCAAAATAATAATGTTTTAGAAGAAACATTATAATCAAAGCATGCATATTTATTAATAATTCAAGAAGATCCGAAAATTAATACATCAATTACAAACATTTACCAAAATTGCCAACTCCATACATATTTTATATCTCGTAGACATCCAAACTACATAAATTTTATTAGAACTTGTTGGGAGAAGATTATTAATTTGGGGGATCTGATCCCCGAGGCGACGTCTGTGAAGCTCTAGAACCCCAAGTACCGCCCTGTACTATTTGCGATCTGTCTATTCCACTAATGCGTTGAAACAGGGCATTGATATTCCGCATACAATACCGTACATTCGATTCGCGATGAGCCAGTTATTAAATCAGATGGATAAACAGACACCTGTGTTCCTAGATGGATTTGCATACGCACACATTGACGTCATCACGTCATTTGCATAATTACAATGGGATATGAAAACGTATTCGTGATTTGTCACAAAAATGCATCAACAATGATTACTGTCGCACTATGAGAATATATTCCGATGTTTTTCCATTTGCCTATTAATTTTATGATGGGACGCGTGGGGTGGAACCGCCAATTACTTACCTTAATTTGTGGTATTATAAATTCTTTTTCGACTATTTATGTTCTTTGTTTCTTATTATTGTAATTGGACTTAATTTTATTGTACGATTTATGAATCACGCTTTTTATGGGTGCTACTATGGTTGCCTACCACAATAGTATTCTAAACTATTTAAATGAGCATTTTATTAGAATAATAATTCACATCTGCTCCTGAATAAAGTACTTAAGTGCAAAAGTTTTTTCATTAAAAAACCCAAGAATATTAAGTTGATCAATAACTCAGACAGAAGCCAGAATAATGCCATGCGATGATGAAAATGAGTTTGCAATGATTATTCATAATTGACTACGTAAGGTATTCACAAAGAGAATCAAATCTAAGGATGGAGTGCGACTCGATCCATCGTATACTACTATAACTATCTATAATATGTGTCGTAGATACAATGCTTGATGTGTGTGAGTGTGCGTCTGGCAAGTTATGAATAAGTAAAAGGTACAATAGTGATGTTTTTGAGTTTAAGACTTGAAGTATTATTACATGTAGATTCCCTATATCTATCTCCTTGCATTATTCGTTACAACTACTCTACAGCCTAAAAATATTTGATTCTGGCCAGCGCCGTGAAGTCTGGAGTCGTGCTCAAATTAGGGCAATATGTTCGCCTCTTTTACGTGGCACTTATGTGGTTACGTGGTTTTTGCGTAGCCGTGAGGCACACATTGTTACGATTTGTATAGTATAAAGTTCTATTTTTCTATTATTTTACATTGTGTGTCCTTGTGGCATGTGCCAAATAAATGCATTTTCTTTCTATAAACATAACTGACTGAATGGAATTGCAGCCGTGGTGTTATTGTATGTGTTACTTTAGTCCGTCTGATCCAGTTACAGAGGAATAATGGCAGTAGTTCCTTGTCATATTATTATCGAACCACATATAGGTATACCTTCGAAATTAGATAATACCTATTGTTTATTGCATCAGCCAAACACCTGACCGCAATAATATATCGTTGACTAGTAGCACCTGGAGCGCAACCCCGCAGGGGAATACGGCATCTTACAAAACCCGAACTTAAATTTAATAATCTATAAATCTTGCCTCAGGAGACTGCAGCCGGGTTGTTGAGTAAATTGTCAAAAAATAAAGCTAAGCATTGAACTTAGCTTCACTACTTAGCTGTATTTTTTAATTATGAAAGTAGAGCTTAACCCAACCTTAAAGACTTTTACAAAGTTTTCAAGATCAACAAAAGTTTTAGTAAGTTAACGAAACTGTAAATTAGTAATGTGTTACAATCTTAATTACAATTTATAGTTACTTACATACTAATTGAACAACGTCTGTCTTACTGACTTGTCTTACTTTTTTAAAATTTATTTTCTTACCTTTTAATAATATTGTATGTTAGACTGATCCACATGATCTGATTAAAATTGGTTCTATATTAAAATATCGTAATAGATAATATAGTAACAGGGCCATCAGCCAGGCATATTTCCAGACTCCTGACTGTTAAATTCCTTACTGAAAAATCAAGCAACACTAAACCCAACCTGGTAATCCAGCCCAGTACATGAAGCTCAGTCCTCTACTTCTATTTAATACACTATTACACAAACGTACCAAACCCACTTGTCCTGACAATCTCGTTAATATCATCGAAGACAATTCATACTACATAGGCAACAATAATGTGCCCGTATATTAGCCGGTAATAGCTTGAGAGGTGGTAATTGAGTCCAACCAATCTGATATCGCCATTACATTACAGTGATTTACACGTATAAAATATTATACTACTATTGATAGCGCTGCTAGGTGTAGTGTTGGGAGGAGCTTGAGGCCTAAGGCCGCTTTCACATTAGATCGTTAGCAGTGCGACAGTCGCGCGACTATAAGCAAATACTAACTGGTTGTTCCGGCTGTTCTTATAAAATGTGAAGTAATGTGCTTGTGCCGCGCGACTGTCTCGTTGCTAACGTCCTAATGTGAAAGCGGTCTACTAATGAAAGCAGCTCGGGTCGATCTTTTGGTTAAGCCGTGCTAGCCTAGGTTTTTCTATAGATGGGTGACTACCCATTATATATCGAGTTGATGACGTGTAGTGATGAGCGCTCATTTGTTCCGTACTATCACTCGAAACATGTGGTTATTGTACTTAGAATAATTGATTTAGAACATAGCTGTATACAGCAGCGGTGGCCCCGACTTACGAACAGTAATTCGTGGGTTCGAATCCCGGTAGGTGCATTACTTTGTGTGATTTATTTCATCACCGCTGCTCTTAAACAGATGAAGGAAAACATCGTGAGGAAACCAACATGTATTAGAAACAAAAATTTCGAAGACATCTGACATCTACCAATCCTCACTGGGCCCGCGTGGGGGATTACCTATAGCCCATCCTTCTCCTAGAGAGGAGGCCTGAGTCCCTGCAGTGGGAGCATTATGGGCTGATGCACACAGGTGCCTCTTATACAGCTATCAGCTGTATAAAAGGCACCTGTTTGCATTTCAATAACAAGCATGTGTGCTGTTTTTAAGAGTTAATGATAGTGTGATGGTTGACACAGCAGAATGAAAGAATAAAACTTGTTGCGCTGAAATTTATATAACATATGCCAGTTACATGCAGTTTTGGATGTTCGAAACAATGAAATGAAGCTTCAGTCCCAGTCACAAGGCATAATAACTGTGAAGTTAGTGTAGTTGTCCAGTCCAAGGCGAAGATCTCTGTCTCTCCCTCCGACCCCAAGTAACATGGGACAAAGCGAAGAAGATAATGATTGGTATACCGTTTTGAGTTAATTTTCACAGGTCCGAAGTAGTATCATCTACATATATTTAGACTTCTAGTCTCTTTATAATATTCATGCAATAGTTTGAGAATCGTGTGGACCTGCACTATATCAACTAGAAAAGACGAAAATACGTGACAATATCATTACATAATAGAAAACAAAGTCCTCTGTCGCATCTGTCTGTCTGTCTGTACGCGATAATCTCAAAAACTACTGCTCCGATTTACATGCTGTTTACACCAATGAATAGAATGGTTCTTGAGGATGGTTTTGGTATATAATTTGTTGCGATAACTGAAAAACGCGCGTAAAGCCGCGGGCATCAGCTAGTAAAAGATAATTGTGACCTACAAAACATTGCATTACGCTTTTTAGGGTTCCGTATTCAATATGGAACCCTTATTAAAGGTTCGCTATGTCCGTCTGTTTTCTGTCTGTCTGTCTGTCCGTCCGTCTGCCCGCACTATATCTCAAAAACTCTTAGTAATATAAATGTAATTTGGCGTGAATATAGAAATGAGTTACGCCGACAAAGTGCTAAAGTAAAATACTGAAAATGTTTTTTTTAGGGTATCTTCCAGTACACATTAAACTGGGTATGATCTGGGGGCACGGCAGTGCCCCCGCCAAGTCGAGCAATTAAGCGGCACGGCCGTACTATACTTTTCTCGAACCAGTTCAGGTCATTTTCGACCTCCTATAACTTCGTTGTGGATAAAACTAGAAGGCTGAATTTTTAGTAACCAATTAGGCATTGTATAAACACAGTAATACGCTATCATATGTAAAATTTCATTAAATTTGAACCAGTAGTTTAAGAATTATAACTAATCAAAGTTCCTTAGTTTTGTCACTCACTTACTGACTGACTGACTGACTGACTGATTGACCGATCATCCAAAGTCTAAGGCACTTCTAGCAGACATAGAAGCTTCAAATTTAGAACACAATTTGTGTTTAGTGTATAAACCATGGAAAAACTAAAAAAGTATACAATTTCAGTCTAGTTTTCTAGATAAACGAACTGCATAAATAACTTTGTAATCCCATATAATTGTATAGGATTACAAAGTTAAAGTTACATTTTCAGTGAATGAATTTTACGAGTTATTAAATTAAACATACTTCCTAGTTTCTGATTGATCTGAAATTTTGCACGTATATGAATATCGCCTATCAATGCAATATTATAATGATATGGAACTGATCTGATGATGGAGCTGGAAGTTGACCATAGGAACTCCATTTTAGAATATCATAACCCCATCGAGTTCGGACTCGTTTGATTCGTCTTGTCGAGTAATTTGTCTTAAGATGGTGTCCAGGGTCTGTTGGTGGAGCTGGAAGGTGGCCATAGGAATTCCGTTATAAAACGACATAGCCCTATCGAGTTTGGACTCGTTTGACTTGTCGTGTCGAGTAGTTTGTCTTTAGATGATGTTCAGGGTTCTGAATAGTTCTGATGATGGAGCTGGAAGGTGGCCATAGGAATTCCGTTATAAAACCACATAACCATCGAGTTTGAGCTCATTTGATTCGTTTTGACGAGTACTTTGTCTTTGGATGGTCTCCAAGATCTGTTGATGGAGCTTGAAGGTGGCCATAGGAATTCCGTTATAAAACGACTTGACCTTGTCGAGTTTTTACTCGTTTGATTCAGCTTGTCGAGTAGATACTTTAGCAGTACTTCAAATCGATGAATAAGACTGCTTCAAATTCCAATAAAGAATATTATTTCTTCGGGTTGGTATTGTCCTTGTTTTGATCATAAATTTTCTCAGCCTCAAAGTTAGGTATTTTATTGCAAACAAAAACTGTATAGTATTGTGCATTTAAACAATGTCTAGAACTTGATACAATTAGACTATAGAGTTTAATTAATTTATGTAGATTGTAGATGAATTAAAACATTTATTCAGTTAACTTTATTTATCAAGTCCATTGTAATTTTCTATTAATATATTCGCATTTATTACTCTCTGAGGTAGGTACTCTTAATGTGTATTACTACTACCTCTCAATTTTATTAATGAAAGTTTGTATTTAATTTAAATCACGGCGAAACTAAGTCGCATTTAAAATTATATTTAGGTACTTTGAGTGGACTGAAAGTTCTGTTACTATGAAAATATAATTTAATTTACAAATAAATAAAATGTAAGTGTCTGTATTTCAAAATATCAGCTAAGGTGTTATTCTATGGGGCCCGCAAGGGCCGACGCCCGTCGGGGCTGCGGGTTGTTTGAAAGAGATACCTCAGCCTCGATGCAAAGGGCTAAACAGAAACATGGGTGGTTTTTAGTCAGTAAAAGTCTGACACTCCAGCAGGAGGGGGGTCATATAATGATTTCCCTCACCCAAATAAAAAAATATGTTATTCTATGCGGTATTTTTATAATGTTACGTTGTCGAAGATTGCGGGCAACATTTATAATGAAATAATAATAATCTATCTGTACCTACCTATGTATTTAAGAAAAAAGGGATAAAACACCAAGTCAGCTCTTTAGTTTCGTGGTAATGGTTGGTACGCATCTGATCTGCTACCAATAAAATGTTCCAACAAACTTAGAACCTTAGTTAACAAAATATAATATATTATGTACTAGTGTGCATAAATAGGGTAGTTGACTGATTAAACAAAATATGATTCTGTTTAGTCCGTCTGTTAGAGCTTGTTTTTTGTTTCATCAAATTAATAAAAAATACGAAAATAAAACGTGTCAAAGATCGTGAGTGGTGGCTGGTGACGTCACTTTTTGATAAAAAATGTACCGAACTGTGACGGCGCGCGACTTTGTGAAGTACTGTATCGTCTTCATTTATTGTTTACGTGAAAAAAGGAAAAATACGTGTTCAATATTTTTTGGAAGTCTTTCTGACGGTCATTTGTTTTTTTTTGGTCAACTAGTCTATTTCCATACTTTGTTGCACAACATTAGACGTACCTATATTTTAAATGTAATTTTTAGTATGACAAAACCAATTACACAAAAGTCGTTCCTAACAATGACTCGACAGTTATATTCGATAAAAAACTAGCAAACTACAAATTTAGAAGTTAAATTACGACGTTTAATTGGAATTTTAAAATAATTTCGCTCATAAACTGCCCCTTTGGGAGTCTGACAACTCGGTTTCATTTTAACCCTTTGCTTTACCTACCCGTATGCGACTTAATTAAAAATTCAGTGCCCGTACTAATATAGCTTATGACAAAATTCAATAGCGGTATGAGCAGCAAACCTTAGGGAGTTGTCATGCCATCAAGTTGTTGATACTAAGTGGCTGGTACTTGAATGAATGAAAGGTATGATAAGGAGACTACTTTTTAAACAGAATGAGTCATCATTTTTGTAAGTCGTAGTGGTGAATGGTGTCTGTGAAAGGAATAAAAAAAATGCAGTAATACTACTCGACTGCTCTTCTGTTCTATTCTCCGCTCTACTGATTTTTGTGTGCGGAACATACTAAGACACGTTTTTCTGTCGCAAAGTAGTGATAGGTACTTGAACAACAATAAATTACGTATATACGCTTAGCCAATTAAAAGTATTATTATATACGTAATTTGGCCTTTTGCTATGTTATGCCATCGGTTTATTTGTGTAATCACCCAACAGCACCAAAAAACTTAAATATCCACAATCGAAAACAGCTTACTTACCTACATTTCTCGAATTTGTTCTAAAACATTTTCCATTTGTCAGTATTTTCTCTTCATCAAAAAACCCCGAACATTATCTAAAGTACGAAATGACTTGCAAAAAGTTTCGAGTTCAAAAGTAGGTACTTGTTTTGTAATAAGCCGTGTTGTCGGACCACAGATAGCACAAAGGTCTTGGATTGGATTTTGTGATAGGATAAAAGTGTAATTACGTTATTCCGAGAAAAAAATCTCATTTGCAGCCAAGGACTGGAATGGAGCTCGAAAACGGAGATAGGCGCATTGGACGGTATCTAATAAGCACAAAAATTGCCGAACTGTGGGTGAACAATTTTATGACATTAGGAACGCCTCTGTTTATCGTTTACAGATTATTCACAAGAATATTTATTCTTGTGTATTGATAACTAAGTAGGTATTCCTATCCATACATGCATTATCTTGATTTATGTATGATATGCACACAAGGATGTATCATTAGTTGAATTAGCCCAAATTCAACTACAAACAGTTAATTTCCCTACCAAATAAAGGCAGCGATATTTGCCTTTACATTTTAGTGGTAATTATTGTTTATTCTAAGGCTATAGATACACGTTTGTCTGAAAGGGAAGTCTGATACCATCTTTAGGGGTGTATTATGTCGATCGCTCGTCGAGGGGGAATCGATACGGACATGAATATTTGAACGCATTATGTGCTGGCCGTACTTTTCGTCGCGCCGGACCATCGGCTAATTGAAATAGTTTTGTTTATCAACGACCCCTCGTAATGATCGTGATTGAAATATTTTTAGAATACGCTTCCGTGCCTTTAATGCGTGGACAATTATATTTACATTCTTTATGTTCTAATTGAACTCCTTGCATCGTATATTTCGAAACCCTTTGAAACATAAATCAAGCTTATCGTTGGAAAATTACATCAGTAAATAAATTAAAAGAAAAAATATGAAAGCCAATAGGTATGTTTTCCAGACAATTGTGAAGTTGGGACTGATGAAAACATCGTCAATTTAAAAAAATGGTTACGCCCCGTGGTGCAAATGCTTCATTTGACCGGTGACAAAAGGGCTTAATAGCTGCTTTATTGAACGTCCCGAAATGGAACTATTAAGAAGGAAAATGAAGCCTGTCCGCATTCAAGATGTAACGATTTTTAAGTGCAGCTAGCTCATAATCCAATTGCACCAGAAATCAATTATTATAACCATCATCTGCATACGACGTTAGAGTAATATTTTAGCCTACTTTTAATATTTTAACTCACATTTTCAGGGTTCCGCAAACAAAAGAAGGACTCGCGTCGTTTACGCACGCGGCAGTAAATTACGTAACAATTCGAATGGAAAATGAAATGCCTGCTTCCGAACCATTAAGCAATTTGAATTTAACACTCGTCCCTTCATTTTCCTATTACCGCAGAAATTGCGCGATTTACTCCCACCAGCCCTTAGAAGTGGTGTAACAACTGAACGCGAAACCTATTAAGACCGTAACAAGTATTGCTTGCAGGAATATTATTTGCGCTATATAACAGCGTAGTTTCTGTGCGGGTTCTATTTCTACTCACGTGTTATTTCAATTAAGATATACTTTTATACTGAATGTTGAAGTGATCCAAATTTTTTGGATGTGTTTAAGGAACGCAAACATATTGAGACATGTACATATATCTTGATTTTCAATCAAATCATTTCTACTTCCAAAATCGTTTAGCAAATCGTTTGCATCAAAGAGAAATGAAGTGATCGATGTGGAATAAATCAACAGTGAACAAATTAAATACGTGTGAAGAGCAATAGAGCCGTGGATGTGCGCCAATCCGATGCTTTTTATCGGAACTTCTTCGAAGGAAATGAAAAAAGAAACGTAAAAGAAATCAACGATATAATGCACGGAACCGTTCCCGCTTGAATACGCTCAACGCAGATGTTATATTTCACTCTTTGATTCTATTTTCACAAATCGTGAGGGTGCAAGAGTTTAATTTATTCATTCACTCGTTCTCATATAAAAGTCGAAACAAATTCTACAATCGATTGCATTCAGACGAATTAGTGTCAATCCATTTTTGCTTGAAAAGTTTATATTTTTTTCACAATACACTAAATTAATTATTAAAAATAGTTTGAAACTTTTTTCAGAGTTTTCTGGATCTATCAGTCCCAAAGCTTTTAATAAATATTTTATCGTGTGCTTATTATTTATTTCTAGAAAGTGTCTGTGAAATTTTCGAGTAGGTTAGGATTAATATAATGTGACGCCAGTTGAGCTACGTGCTCGGGTGCTCAGTAAGCAGTAGTAAACGGCGCCGAGTGGAAGGCACTTATTACAGTCGCGGCGGAGTCTAGTCGGATTAGTATTCTGCGCCCCGACTAGAAGGGGTGGCGAGATCAACTTGCGTTTTTTAATCAAACACATCGCTATCCGTCAATGGGACGCGCCACTGACTAAAACAAAGCGATAAATTAAGGCAGGAAACGGGAGGCGAACGCTCGCCGCTCGTATTGAAAGATTTACTTCCTCTGTTTAATTGCAATAACGGCTAGGCACGTTGGTATCGTATTTTTCTTTTTACACTCCGCCTCTTATTGCCTTCGGGCCGTTAAATAAATTTATGACGCCCGACAAAGTTCAGCCCACCTCGGCAGCCTCACCGGCCTGAAATTAGGTGGAAATGTGAAACAGAAATAAAAAGCCGGTCTCAGGTGCGTTGTTCACGGCGGCTGGCTAGTGGGATTAGCTCTTGACTCGCGGTTAAATGGCTTGCCCGCTCATAAAAGTTTCTTAACGCTCATAGTTTTGGGCTACCTTCCCGTTGACTAAAATTTCCCTCTCTAAAAAGTTCGCTGGCCGGCTAGTTTCATTTCGCATTACGTGAGCCTATCTGCTTTGGGATTTTATTATTGTGAGTTTAGACGCGCTGGACACGAAACTTTGTTATTTACGTAGAGTAAGTGCGCACTCGCTACTTTCGCACTAAAATTATGTAAGTAAAAAGATATTCAATGACATCATATTATAATAAACAAAAAAGTGAAATTCGGAAACTCACATTAGCGCCCGGCTCCTTTAAAACCTCCGATGTAATCTGAAACAAGGAACAAACACGCCTAAATAACAATAAAATTGTAATAAAAACTTTGTGCACGCAACCGAAATTGTGGAAAATTGACCAAATTATTATTTACGGTTTGAAATTAAAACGAGGCATTATGGAAGATTACTTTCCCCCTCTTTGGAACAACTCGCGTTTGTACTGTAGCAAACGTGACTAACGTGTTGTCTTCCTACATTTGGGAACCCCCCAATTACCGAATTTTCTTTGCTTATCAACTTGTCCGATTTTCACCCCTGTCTTTAATGTTTTAAGTTTAAATTCCATCAGTATTTCGTTATCATTTTGATTTATTACGTTCTAAAATATTCCAATGTTTTGCTTGCAAAACCACGATTTCCAAACAAATATTTAGAGAAGTAAAACTCAAAGTTGATGTTGAAAACTCAAATTCAATGATCATTATTTTCAGAGCAGGTGTTTTCTGCTCAATAAACCACATCAAAGATAATTTCTAACCGCAATCACTACTTGCTTTCCTATACTTGGTTTGTAGCCGCAACGTAAAACTCGTCCTGGCTGTCATTATCGAGCCCATAAACAAATATAAAAGAGCAACTTCACTGTTCATTCCCGAGTTTAATAGTACTCATGAAAAAAAAATCATACAATAAACTAGAACCGATCAATACAAGGTATATTGCTGAAACTCAAAACTATTACCGGAGCTTGACCGTAACTGCAAACTATTTCTTATAACATTTATAGCGAAACGTATAATAAACTCCACAAAGCAGACTTAAGTATAGAAATAACGTATGTGTTTTGTTATAATCATCTAGTTACGAAAATTCTAAAATGTAATGTCCCGCGAACACGTATGGTGTAACGTGTAAAGGAATTTTAAATAACACTGAAGTGGGGTAAAGCAGGCGTTTCACAACTAATAAAAATAATGTATTCCGTGTATTAATGTTAGTGCGCAAAATACCCTTACTCATCATACGAGTAGATGACGATGGATGGGGTAACGTCCCGTCGCCGAAGAGTATCGTAGCCTGTTTTCCCCTGGTGCCTCGTGTCCGTGTAGCTTGCATCGATAGGTCCTGTACGTGTATTGCCAGGGGGAGAAGATGAGTCAGGGGAAAATCAGGTGAAATTCTATAGGTTATTAAAATTTTGCTCATAAAGCTCTTCACGAGGAAAGAATAACAACTAGTGAAGGTTTATTATTGTTATTAATTTATTGTACAAAGGAGCACCTAAGGTCAAAACAGAGACTTTTTAGAGTCGCTATAATCGTGTAATTCTTTTTTGAAATCCCTAAATTAAAAGCGCTTCATTTTCACAGTCCTGACAACCCTATTTTTTCACCATTACCAAGAGAATTTCGGGCTAAAGGTCTTCCTCCTGCCTGTCACATACCAACCATAATACGTCAAAAAAACGCCAGCACGTACCAACCTTCGGTCGTCGAATTTCGTTGCAAAATTACCTAATTCGTCGCTGGGTAGGGTTGAAATTAACATTTTGTTGTGGCATTTTATTCTCGTGTACAAAGTTGGAGTGTTCGGACGTCCGGAACTTTTGCTAATGTCGGAATAATGTTGGCGGGTACAGTCGGCCCTTGGTAATGGAACGGCAAAGTTTTTATTTATATTGTATTGTACTTTGGTTTATATGGTTCGCTACTAGGTATAGTGGCAGCTCTATTAAAGTTTCCCTTGGGAGTCATCAGTGTTGAAGGAATTAATGTGCACGGGGTTCGTTTGGAAATGGATTGACCCTTTCGGACATTATTGGAGTAGGTAAAACTAGTTTGCAGGTGCCGAGAAGTTTTGAACAAAGGATAGATCTGTGTAACGGAAAAAATATGAACAATTTTATGGTGAACAACAACTCATACGGTTATAAAATTTCGTCCAAACAGATGAACTCCGAGCAGGAACAAACAACACAAATAAAATTACGAACATTTCTCTCTGGAACACATAACAGAATAACATAATAAAACCTATTTACAGCACTGTTATGTGATTTCACAAACTGGTTATATCTGAAGAGATGGCAGATATGAGAATATAGCAAGAATCCTGAACATTCGTTAAGTGAGTTGTCCCGTGTCGGCGTCGTGTCGTGGACGTGGCCAAACAAAATGTAATTTTCCCCCGAAGCGCCCTCTTACGTGACCCGAGAAAGATATAACGGTTTTATTAAATTATTTCTGCTTTTATAAGTAACTGTTACGGACGTTTAGAAAAAATAACGACTCAAAAGGCTAAAGAGATTATGGCGACGGCTAACAATTTACCTAATGTTCGCAACACCTGCTGTGGTCCGAGATTTTAAAAGCACTTTATGTTGAGTTCACAGTGTAAATTAATTTGTTTAAGGGCACGTCGGGTATATAATGAAGATAATTCCGGGTAATATCGCTATCACATACTCCCTTATGATAACGTGTTTTAAGGCCTTTTACGGCTGTGTACAGAATTTATTTCCGGAGTTGGGTTTTTTACGTTTTAATTGAACCTTTTTTGCCTTAATTGATACCTTTTTCAGGTAGGGTTTTAGGTTCTTGTATTTTGAGAGACATAATCTCGATTCTCTAATTTCATGGCACTGACAAATTTAAACTTGCAGTTGAGAGGGATTCTTTAATAAATGATTGATTTCTTTAATTAATTCTAATTAATTCCTGTTAGTTAACATTTTTAACTCACAACTATATAACTAACTTAGATCCAGCAAAAGCAACAAAGTCACAAATAAAACTCCACTCGGGCACTTAGGTGCAGCCAAACACATGGCCATAAAATATCCACGGAATACAAGAATTTTTCCCTCATTCTTCTCCGTTCTTTAAAGTCCTTTCATAACAGCACAATATGGAGACAGCAGGTGTGTGGGCTTAGCATCAAATCTTGCTAGATCGGTGTACCACGGGTACACACGAACTCCTTATCAAACTTCCGACGTTATGAAATAAACGTCCGATTTTATTTATGTCCGGAAGAGGGCGCGATGTGAGATTCCGCATCCGATTGCGACACCCCAATGTAACAGATATTTGGCGCAAAACTGCGCAAACTGCGCTAAATTATCATTTGGCCGCGATTTGTTTTACTCATGCCCCATTGCGCGCACCTCGTTCGCTCGCTTTGATTCAATTAAGACCCTTTGTACATCGCTGTGAGAGTTCCACAACTTTGCCCAACGGTTTTTTTTTGTAATGTAACAGTGTGGCTAACGTCAAACAATGGGAATTAACTGGAATTAACACTCGATTGAACTTTCATTTCAGTTAGGTTTTTCAGAATCCGTTGTAATCAATACGTAATTCTATCTACATTTAAAAAGTAATCATTCATGTCTACGGTTTCATAAAAATTGAATACGACAGCAAATACAGTATTTTAACTTATACTCGAATAAAGACAGTTTCTCAAAGTACGTATTTTAATGCAACAGCTTTTTGACGATGCTGCGAGTATGATTTCCATAGAGCTAAAGTTACGGTTTTTCAAAAACATGTGGTTGAACAGTCACAACATTTACTTTAGTTAACAAACTCAACATGGCATACAAACATTTTTAAAGAACTTAAATTTTATTTATAAAAAGTAATTCACAACACACTTCAAACTTTAATTCAACACGAACTTGAAACGGCCATTCTTTAACAACAACGCCGAGTCCAAGAAAATAAAAACAAGAAATAATAGACTAACAACAGAACGATTACCTTTATTACTCGCTTTACGATCCGTTAATGTTGAAAAGACTAGACAGTACTAAAGTATTTTCTGGACTTACAAAAGATATATAACTTAAGTAAGCGAAAGAACTTCAAGTTTTACTTTAAGTCGAAAAGGCTTTGCAGTTAGTAAGTAGGAAAATAACTTAATCTCTGTAACTTGTTGATTATCTTCTTAATTGTTAGATTCAAGTATGGTTTTTGTTATTTGTTGTTCCAATATATAGTTTCGAAACAGGATCTGATTTTACAGTGACTTGCTAACGACTTCAAATCTCAACGAATATCACTTACCAACTTTCAATCAATCACTATTTTTATCATATTTTCTGACAAGTGAGCTGTAAAAAGTATTAAGTAGGCACTTAACTGATCATAACAAAAAAAAATAATTGATCCGTTTTTACTGAAAAATCTGAGTAAGTGCTGAAAAAAAGGTTTTGAAGCGCCCACTCAGAATTATGACATGATCACAAAATTTAATTTAAATGTCGTTACCAAAAGTCCATTTTTTTTCTACAGAAAAGAAAACGCTTTGAAAGGGACCTGCTGACATCAGTATCGTTAAAATCATTCTCACGGATTAACTAAAAATTAATTAAATTCGTTCCTTTTAATCTATGTCGTAATTTCCATCAACGTAATTTTCAACAAGCCTGGGCTCGCCGGAATGGCTCGAATCTCTTAAACGGTTGTGTCTTGGACCGTAGCTCTTCCTAGAGCGAACCCGCTCCCACAATCAGAGCTTATGCATAAATTTGAATTTTCAATTAAGGATACTTTGAAGAAATTTTATTAGACATAAAGTGAAACCTTTGGTCTCTTTGGCCTCTAAGACGAGATACGTGTTATAGAACAAAGCTACCATAGAGATCGCGACAACCAAAATATTTCTGATCTTTTCCTTGAAAAACGCGGTCACTCTTCCCCCAGAAAATTCTTAAATTATTGCTTCTGAGAATTACAGGGAAACTTCCGTGTTGTTCTTGCGACTTCTTTCAAAAAGCCATTAATGCCATTTCCGGAACAGCATCAACCTGATAAAAAATCATACATAATATGTATCAATCTGTACGAAAATTGATCTTAAATTCTATGCATTAGGACGCCTTTACTTGCTATTTATGTTTGTACATTTGCGAAAAAGATTTAGAAAGCCCATTCCACTCCCTTCACTGTGCAGTCCAGGGCTGCACCCCAAAACGTCTGAAAGGCGTTCGCAAGATATCTTAAATGAGTTTCGTTATCTTTAGAGAAAGAAAATGGGATTAATAGTTAACAGAGAGCCCCGAAGGCGCTAAATATCTTCTTGAATGTTTTATAGTAGCTACATCTTCTTACTATAAAACAAGTACCTACCCTTTGTTTTTTTTCCTCTCCTATTTTTATTTGGCAATCAATTGTAAAAGTAAATTTTCATTAATGTTGTTTATCATTACTCAGTTTGTTTGACATTCCCAATATTTACATAATTACGACCAATACTGCAGGTGGCAGTAATGAAATCATGGGAATAATTACGTTCATTTTAAATAAATAATGATGTCAGCTGCACGAAATTGTCATCCATTGCCAGCCAGGCAGTTTAAAAGCAGCAAACGTATTGTGGTCGCAATAATAGTGATGCGAAATTCAACATTCATGACTCCGAGTGGTCAACGGTGGCGAACAACTCTTACCATCGAGGTATTATGCAAAAGGACCTAAGTCTATAAAGCGACCATAAAGGGTTTGCGTACAAAGAATGCAAAGTGAGCTTCGCCGTAAACTGAACTAACCTCTCTGCGGTGTCCTTTACGATAGATTTATATTCATGACACTATCTCCAACGCGTAAAATTTCGGGCAATGGCGATCCAGAAGCAGGCATATGTAATTTTGTTTGAATAAGTAAAGAGGGTAAGGAACTAAGGACAAAGGCTATTTGATCTTTTCTGTCTCCGCTCGAATACGAATAAATAAAATCGCCTGCGGACTGGTTTATGTGATATTTCATAAATGGATTTTGAAGGATAGTGTGTTATGGGATTATTGATTCCCCCTAGACACCGTCTACGTCTGAAGTACGTTGGTACATTATCTCGGCGGTCTCAGGAGATAACCTAATATATCTTGTATCCGGATAAATTCACCTATATTTTACTGATCACTAAAGTTATATATGTATGTGTATGTTATATGGGTATAAAATATCAAGAGACCTTCACAAACTTTAGCTATTAAGTATTGTTGACTTCATTTAAGTTGGAATCAAGATAAACGGTTGTTTTGGAAGTTTTATCTGAAAATTTAATATCCAACGTTCTTTTTTTTTTTTTAGCTTTGACTAACGAGCTATAAATCTGTTTTGTGTAACTGAAATCTTTTTAATCTTATAATACTAAAAACCTCTCATTCAAAAATCGGATATTATCAAAAAGCAATTCCATCCATTTACGAGTAGTTAGGGGTAGCCGGTTTATGCTCGAAGCAAGCGCATTCGACCTCCTAAACCAACAAGCAGTTAATCATTCAACGTCGACGACTACATAACGTTTTATTGCTCAGACGTCTGTGAAAAAAGGAAAACAATACGGAGCGACGTAAACGTTGAGACTGGATTTAATTCGGACAGTGTTTTCATAAATATTTATATGCCTGTGCAGGCTGAAAATATGTTTAAGAATCTACAATAGCTTCCCGCTCCGGGCGTCGTGTGACAGCTACTCCGAAACATACGGAGCTCAGGAAATAAAAAAAATATACGTACACACACGGAGCACTTAAAATAAAACCTTACAACGAACTGTAAGCAGCGGTTTATCCTGATGTAATATTTTCCCATTTCGTACTTCAGCTTTGTACTCGCTGTTTACACGCAGTTATATTTTAAGTGTGTTTACTTCCATCTTTTGGATTATTTTAGGCTCTTCTTGACTAAAAAGGAGTAGTATTTCGAATAACAACGTTAAAAAGAGTTATTATACTATTTGTCGTGTTTAATTCTAAGGTTTTATTACAGAGAAATATTGAAGGGGAGTAGCAGTAAAGTGAGCAAGCCATAAAACAGATTTAATTAGAGATGCAGCGCTAATCTCCATTCCCGTCGACCCGGCTAGTAGACGGAAAATTTTATGACAACAAAAAATGTTAATTCATGTCGCAGATAATAAAATTTTACTGTTGATGGAGAACTGGGATGAAATTAGATACTTCAGTAAACATACCTACGTAACTGCTACATATTTAAGAGGTCTATTAGCGGCTTCTTTCAAAATTGTAATGAGAAAACTCGGTATAAAAAGTCGTAAAAACAGCTATAGAAAGAGTTTCGTTTTTCTCTTTTGTAATCTGATGTAATCTGTTGAGTTAATGAATTTTCTTACAGTTTATGTACATGGTTTTAATGTTTAGATTACTTTTATTATCAGCTTTAACCTTATTTCCACTTTTTCTTCTTTAACGTGTAGTTAGTGCCCAACCTGATGTTAATGTTTTCAAGCCACCAAAAATATCTCTCGGTCATGCTGGTTTCCTCACGAAATTTTAAAAAGTATCTCTTCACAGAAGCGAGTGATAATTATACAATTCGGACATGAATCCGAGCAATCAGAGGTGCGTGTCTTGGGTATGAACTTGAGACCTATGACTTGCCCGTCGGGGCTGCGGGTTGTTCACAAAAGATACCACGGCCTCGACATACAGAGCTAAGAAGGAACATGGGTGGTTTTTAGTCAGTAGAAGTCAGAAACTCCCTTTCGCTCTGCCAACGAGGGGAGGAGGGGAGGAGTTATTTGATGATTTTCCACCCGCAAAAAAAAAAAGAAAGAAAGACCTATGACTAGGTAGTTCAACAGTCACGCCACTAGGCTATTCACTACTATTTTCTCTTGTCTATTAACGTAGGTACTTTGACTTTTAAAGTCAATAATATTCGCACATTGATGGAAAAACATTATTGGAAACATGTCTTGTATCTAAACCCACAGTTCCCTTGTAACTATTAATTAACAAGTAATAATGTAGTTAAACGCGATTCAATTAGCTATCGTTTAGCATTATCCTATTAACCGCCGGATTAAATTTTGTTATTCACAACAACAGCGAAAATGAGAGCTGACCACAATTTGCGCGGTGCAAATGAAAATCTTCGCCAAATTGGTTAACCATTAATTTGGAAAACATTATTCTAGAACGATACGAAATTTGAAATCCAGATTTGGCATTCCTGTATTAGTTTCATGTTTTCACACTGAAAATTTAACGTTATGGAATAGCCAATGAAACTCTACAAAGATTAAAGTTGCTTGACCCGCATCACACTGATTTATCATAGACAAACCTGAGTAAAGTGAGCTATAAAATAGTTTTCGACTAAAAAATAGTCAGACTTTAATACCAAAATTTACGATCTCCGTTTTCACCTGAAACTAGTCGTTAAATTCAGGATTTAACTGCAGGTTTATGTTAGCAATTTTGACAAAAGACAATAAAACTTAACCTTTAAGTACCGAATTGCAAATTTTCTGGAAAATTTTTAAACAGTAACTACTTAAAGTTTGTGAATAAAAGTTTTATTTTTTTATAAATGACTGTTTACTTATACCTCATTTAAAATTAACTTATTAATTTTACTGATATTAAAATGGTTTTTTTTTCTTAAATATTAATTCAACGTTGGGTATACGTCTTCTTACAAATATTTATCTATCATCTATTTATAATCATCGCAAGGGTGGACCTTTATTTTTTAAACTTGTAATAAATATAGCCTATGTTACTCAGGGATATTGCAGAAATCTAATGAAACAAAAAATAAATTAAAATCGGTCCAGCAACTGCTGGAATATATTATACAAATCTTTCTCATTTCTTCTCATTCTAATAATAATTAGTATTAGTGTTATTTATTTATTAAAAGTAATTCTTTGGTCAGCAGGGCTATTGCGTATCTCTGTTGACAGATTTTTGGATTATCACTTTGGCTCTGTGTGCTTTGATTAACTGTAACCGTGGTTCCATTTTGTACTTAACCATAACCAATTTGACAGTTATTCCATGGACAATATGATAGCCACTGTAATTTAAAAGATACGCAATAGCCCTGCAGGAACCATCATCATCATTTTAGAATTTTAATAACTATAAAAACAAGCCGTCATAATCTTTATTGAAACACGTCCTGAGTAACTACCTCCGAATACAAATTCACGAACAAATTCCATTAATAATTATAATTCTAACACTAAATACATAACGCCTTAATGAACACGAAGTCTAAATAACATTGAGGCATCCTTTGTATTAATATAAGCAACATAACAATATACATACATTTGGTACATTCCCTACATTATAGGTGTGTGTAACATTGGAGCTCATAATTAGAGTAAAAGCGTCGCGAGGCAGTGCCGGTGTGGGGCAGGCACCTCAAAGAACACTTACAATAGGTAATGTACTTAACGCGGTAGTGCCTAGTATCGTCATTACTTTGAGCCGTCATACAGAATACGGGTGGTGTGGAGTCGCAAATTGTGTTTTGGGATACAATTTTTGGTGGTAAGAGAGGTTTTGGGCTTATTTCGTAAATGTATTTTGTTTCATGTGTTTATTAAGAAGTGTTGTAAGGTGAATAACTCGACGATACGATTTGTAAAGTTTTTTATTGTATTAGATTTGAAAAAACTAGCTCTAGTCACGGACGAAGTCCATATTAAAATTAAATGGACTTCGTCCGTTTAGAAATGAAATGCAACAGTAAACTCCTTACATTTCATTTCTAGAGCCACTGTATAAGTCCAAGACTATGAAAATTTACTTTACTTTACTTTTACTTAATTTACTTTAGGAATTTCTCCTGTATCGTGGGTGCGTTCACAGACATTTAAACTCATATACACAATTACCCACAATACTTTAATATGTTGTACACAGAAAAATAAAATCTGTGACCCAAAATTCGCAACACCAATATCGTCTCCACTCATCGTAACGGGAGCGCCCCTGGCAAGATAAAGTACATTTAGATAAATGGAAGAGAGGCACAACCTTCAGTCGGGTGGGCACTCGGGCTAAACGACAGTCTTAATTTTGCCAAAGTAATAATTAAGAGCGAAGGCTCGTGGGGGCCAACAAACTCTTGCCGAGAAAACTGGCGCTAAATTTTTAAACAAGCCTTAAGTACAAAGTCCGATACGTTCAAAGTTAATTATATTAATAAATAATATAATCACGATGTTAGAAGGAGTAGTTCTAGCAGGTTTGATGTTATACTGTTTTGCTTTAGAGAGTTAATGCACATTTTATGCTTCGGCGTAGAGAAAACGGAGGAAAATGTTGTGGATCGATTGAAAAAAAACCGGCCAAGTGCGAGTCCTACTCGCACATGAAGGTTTCCGTACCATCGTAGTAGGGGAGTCGCTTTTTTTTTTTTTTTTTTAAATTATTAAAAATATTTTTATTATATGATGTAACTAAAAATTTATGCTTTTCGCAATTTTTCCTTTATCTGTGTTATAAGACGTTGCTTCGTACCAAATTTCAAGATTCTGAGTTCACGGGAAGTACCCTGTAGGTTTTGATTCCCTTGCGAGTGTCGAAAATTTGCGGCATAAACGGGAGTATCTTTTGATCGCGTTGACTTAGAAGTTTGATTTTTTCACAGCTCCAAGAGACCATAGACTTGAGTATTTGATATGAATTTCAGCTTGATACCTCCACGCGTTCCTGAGAAAAAAGGTCTTGACAGACAGACAGACAGACAGACAGACAGACGGACAACAAAGTGATCCTATAAGGGTTCCGTTTTTACCTTTTGAGGTACGGAACCCTAAAAAAAGACGATGAAGTTACAATAGAAAAACAGTGAACTAATATGAGTTTTTTTTGCAATTTACAGATAGGTACTATTATTATTAACCAATTATTTGGTAGATAATTATATCTATTAAAAACCTGAAAAGTGTTGTAGGTATATACGTTTGGTAAAAGTGTTGTATATTACTAGCTTTTGCCCGCGACTTCGTCTGCGTAGAAGTCGAAAATGGTTCTAATAGGGTTTTTAATTTTCTTCTTTCTTTTTTTGATTTTCTTTTTAAAAAACGTTGCCCCACACTAGGAATTTTTCCTGTATCGTGGGTGCGTTCACAAACATTTAAACTCACATACACAAATACCCAGACCCGGAACAACTATCTGTAGGACATACAAATATTTGTTCCGTGCGGGGATCGAACCCGCGACACGCAGCGCAGCAGTCCATTGCCTGAGCCACTGCGCTAACCGAGTCGTCATTTGTATTTACCTACCTTATTCATTTTCTTCAAACATATAAGTTACTAGCTGACCCACGCAACTTCGTCTGCGTCACAATAATATAGAACTTACAACCTTCCTCGATAGATCGACTATCCAACATAATAATATTTTTTCAATTAGCTTTCTAATGTTGGAAAAATTTTCAAAGTCGTCTGAGTAAATTTGAGTTAAATCGTAACAAACGAAAAATCTAATCTTTCCTCTCTATCATAATAGATAGAACCTTATTTTACATTTAAAGGGAGAATTACTATAGGTACCTACCTATCTCTTACTGTTAAATATTATATACAATCATCATCATCATCATCATCATCAGCCTATATTGTTCCCACTGGAAGAAACTAAGGAGTGGGATGGGCTATAATCCACTACGCGGCCCAGTGCGGATTGGTAGATGTCACATATCTTCGAATTTTTGGTTCTAAGATATGCCGGTTTCCCTAAGATGTTTTCGTTCACCGTTTTGAGAGCGGTGGTGATGAAATAAATTACACAAAATAATGCGCCTGCCTGGGTTCTAACACACGACCAACTGTTCGTAAGTCGGGGCCGCCACCACTGGGCCACCACTACTCGCAAAACAATATACAATAACACCTTGTAAATATTATGGTGCAATAAATATTTGAATTTCCCGGAGGCCAGAATCTCCACGTATCTACATCGGGACGCGAGGGCCGGCGGACCGCGTAATTTATTTTGTCGCGTGGACATTTTAACATTGCGATATCTTCTAAGATATTTGTTTAAACTATATAAAGTAAACGGAACAAATATTCTATATTAAATTTCCGTTCCAACAAACATATTTATTTGGATATAGATTAATACCTTAAGGGTTAAATAAGCTTCGCAAACAGTAATTCTATTTAACCTAATATTTAAATAGTAAAAAATGGTTACAGTGAGCCAATCTTAATAGATAGATATATGGTGTCGCGGACTTTTTTGTAGACCTTTTAAAGAGGAACATTTCTTTCGTACATGATATTTGCATATCTTAAACCATTTTCGCACCGCACGCAACGGAAGCTCTCAATAAGGAATATCGTTTCCCGTTTTTGCAACATTTTTCATTTATGCTCCACTCCTATTAGTTTTAGCGTGATGTTACATAGCCTAAAGCCTTTCTCGATAAATGGACTATCGAACACAAAAATAATTTTTCAATACCAACCAGTAGATCCTGAGATCTTAGCGTTCAAACAAACAAACAAACAAACTCTTCAGCTTTATAATATTAGTATAGATTTTGTTAAATGGTTTGAATTCTCTAAAAATATAACAATCTTTATTATAATTTATAGGTCCTTCCCAAGTCTTCACTACCTGACACCACTTCTACTAAGGAATTGACATCATGTCTTGTTTTGGGGTAGTCTCGCCGGTTATTGCGTAAGCCTAAGACTTTTGCGGCTAAGGCAACCCGTGCTACTGTAGGCTTTGTCCTCCTAATGCAGGTTCTCCTATTGTGACTACACAAAAACTGTAGATTTCATCTGCGAGATGTTCATCTATAATGCCAGACAGCCTTTCCACTTGTCGCTTGTAGTCTTCTGATAGGCAGTTCCTGTAGTTTTTTTTTTTAAACTTTGCCCCACACTAGGAATTTCTCCTGTATCGTGGGTGCGTTTACAAACATTTATACTCACATACACAAATACTCAGACCCGGAATCTGATAGATTCGGATCTGTAGGTCATACAAATATTTGTTCCGTGCGGGGATCGAACCCGCGACACGTAGCGCAGCAGTCCATTGCTTGAGCCACTGCGCCCGTGCCGTGCCGTGTGAGAAGGAATTAGTGCGTCAGTAATCTGACAGAATAGTTACCAGCATTATAGGAAAGGTTCACAAAAAAGTTGCACTTTAAATGACGAATGAATAAGGATCTTCATTTGGATTTGGTATCTCAGCTCATTTATGTTCATCCACCATGTCAAACGAAATGCGGTCAACTATCCAGAATATGTGTGCATAAGGCCTTTTACCTTTGGTTAGAATCCTGGGTATTATGTCATATCTATCATATTTATTTTTATCCAGACAAAAGCTTCTCTGTGATTTCATCCCATCGAGGATTGCAATTAAATTTTATAAAGAGAGCGGGACAACCGTGGCACATGCATACAGCGTGGCCCCCCAGTAGAAGAAGGCAGCACTACCTTTTGACCCAGCTGATCAGCATCATCGTCCTATCTCCTTATCGCATTTTGTAAGTGTAAATAACTGTTCACACTAAGCTGCGCCCGATTGTTCCTAATATAACTCAACCTTTCCGTCTCGATTTTCGCAAACATGTCGCTTAAATAAACTGCCTAAACAGCGAACGATAATATCACAGATTATAGTCTTCTCCTTTACAGGACAAAAAATTGAAAATTGAATGGAAATATCGATGAAACGATAGCATTTTGGAATTAAAAGTTCACGCTATTGATGGTTTTTATTTTAAAAGCATTCAGATAATTGAAGTTCCATTTTTGACCTATTATTAAATACCTTTGCAGTTTCACAATTATGATAAATCATAAGCTGTACTAAATGTTTCATAATAATTACAATTGGAAAAGACACAATAAATCTGTGTTAAGTTTTTATTAACTTCGTTAATGTTTACTAATAAAATCGACCTTAGCTGGATAATGTTCCCACTATAGGGTAGTTAACTAGAAAAAAATAATTGGTCTGTCAGATAGATTTCCAAAAAATATTAGACACGTATTTCTTTTTTCTCGTAAGCAAAGAATGAAGATAATACAGTTCTTTGAAAACTCGTATGACGTCATGTGCCAAGATATTAGCATGAAATTTTTTTGCGGTTAGTGACGTCACAAACGGCACGGTTGGCGCAGTTGCTCAAGCAATGGGCTGCTGCGCTGCGTGTCGCGGGTTCGATTCCCGCACGGAACAAATATTTGTATGACCTTACAGATAGTTATTTCGGGTCTGGGTGTTTGTGTATGTGAATTTAAATGTTTGTGAACGCACCCACGATACAGGAGAAATTCCTAGTGTGGGGCAACGTTTTAAAAAAAAAAAAAAAAAAACAAACCCCCACTCAAATCTTTGATGCGTTTAATCTTCGTAATTTTTTATTGATTTGATAAAACAAAAAATACGTATCCAATATTTTTCGATAATCTAACAGACGGACTAATTAGAATATTTTTTTTTCAGTCAGTAAACATCGCTATTGTGACTCGAGATTTTCTCTGTGAGGTGGAATTGACGTGAGCCTCGTTGGTATAGTGGTCACAAGCGCGACTGGCCCTGGACTGACCTGGTGACTGGTGCTAGGTTCGATTTCCTGGTCGTGTAAAGTGTTACTGAGTTTTTCCATAAAGTGATTTTCAATAGCAGTCACGGAGTCTGAATTCGAGAACGCTTGACGGCAATAGGTTCGCCTACATGGGACTTAAACATTACAGGCAAAAGATGGGTGTACTATTAGGTGCACCTCTGCCTTACCCTACGGGGATTACAGGCGTGATGTTATAAGTTTGAAGATAAGAAAATGAAATGTTTATTTACAATATCAACAAAGTACAATTTACAGAACTAAAATTATATTAAATTATATACAAATATCAAAAAGAGAAGAATTACAGGGCAATGGGAATGCTGCCAGCCTTCTGGGCACTTTTCCTGTTGACAGCGATGTGGACGAATTTTTCGACGCCCTGTAATTGTTCTCTTTTTGATATTTGTATATAATTTTATATAATTTTAGTTCTGTAAATTGTAGTTTGAAGATAAGTAATATTTACACTTGGTTCGCGTGGTTGTTACCACGCGAACCAAGTGTAAATATCACTTATCTTCGGTCAAGCCAGCTCCTTTTTTTCATCACTGAATGAAACAAACGGAATCCTATTAAATATTTAAACAAGCATAAAAGTTGCATAATAACCCTCTCATTATTCTGACAATGAGTCTATATAAAAGTGGAAAATTAAATACGAAGTTGAGGGACAGTCCCTCACTCCAGGTGAAATAAATTGGTCCACGGTCCCATCTAACTTGATTACTAATTCATTGCAGACTGAAACTTTTGCGAAACAACTGTTCCCGTTAAAATATTTTCATCTACTTCCATTGCAATTTATGGAACATCTATTTAGGGACCTAGTTATAAACTGCTTAATTTTGAGTTTGGCTTTTAAAAGTCTGGATTAGGTTCGTAATTTGGGAGGATTACTTGTATTTTTTAAAGCGTTTACCTCTTTGTTTACTGGTGATTATACTGTTGGGTATCTACCTGATACTTACAACTTTATTGCTATGAAAGAAATGAATTTACAAAGCTTTTTATTTCATGACGTGTCTCGGGAAAAACACGAAGGAGACTAAACTTTATCCGAATGACGCATCAGGCAACAGATGGGGTTTTTGGTCCGAATAGATGTTTTATCGAAAGATTAGTTTAAAAGCTGGAGCCTATCTCATTGATATTTTTTTTAATCTTGACGACCTTTCGTAAAAATACACGAAAACATACCTCCAAGAATAAAAAAAAAACCACGAATACATACAATAACTTGAGGCATAAATCATAAACAACACCCTCTGGGACTTGACTCCATAATTTCTTAGTCGGACGATTCTACTGACAGAAGTTAATAATTATATTAGCCCCGGTATCACAGCTCGAATTAAATGGTTAATTTCTTCAGTTATTTTTTGCTTCAAGTCCATAATTAACTTAGCGATTATAGATACGGTTGCTCGTACTGTCGTAAGGGGGAACTGAAAATGCAAAAACTCCGGGATTCAGAACATAATCATTTTACTTTCCACTTGAGCTAACCCGCTCTGTGCAAAATTTCAAAGGGTTCCTATTAATTTTGTAATGAGTTCAGGTAACATTTAGTTTGAAGAATTCATTAGAGAGTTTTGTTAAGAATTTATGTGAAAGACGCTTAATTTGATTAGATATCTCTCTGGTTATCACGTTGGTCGAAAAGTCGCAAGCGACTGCTTAGCATGTGGTCCTGGATTCGGTTCCAGGGACAGGTCACAGAGTCTGGATTCTTTCCAGGTTGATGGCAAAAACCTCGCCACCTATGACATGAGACTTCTAACATAGCGAATGACAGTCACTTACACAGGCACCTTGTAAAATATATACAGGTAAATATTTTTTCCAGGAAAGGCTAGGCAAATGACTGAAAAAATTGTTTCTGTTACCAACAATATGTTACTTTTCGGTCTTTTAAAAGGCAGGAAATTATGTAGTTTGGCGTTAGAACGGTAAAATTTTAGCACAACCATTAATGCACTTTATAACAATTAGCGGAGTAACTTTTGTGTTGCGGTCGGCCCTAATGTGTTTGGTCCTAAGTGACCCTGCATACGTCGATAAGTACATTTAGTTAGTAAATTAATTATTATCAGTTTGCCGTAGAAATAAACGTTATCTTAATGTTTATATATTCCTATTATATTTAGCTTTTCATCGCGACATAAGTACCTAAGTCTTTTTTTTTTCGAGTCTACAAGTTACGTTAAAGTAGTAGGATATTTGTGATTTTACTGAACAAATCAAGGCTGTTTAGACTAGATATTTTCAAATAAAAAGAATGTTGTTAAATCTATTTGCTGAAAATAAACGATGCCTTAATTACCATTTACCTATCAGAAATCAATACAAATTGTATCGAGACAAAATTAATAACGAATAAAACAATCAGAATATTGTATTTGAATAGGTTTAATCAGGCGTCGAATATGACCAAATGAACCGCGGTTTGGACTGCGTTTATAAAATAAGTTTGCTTTGAACCAATCCAAATGAATAATTACTGTTCATACGGTTAGATATACTTTATTTATAGTAGTCCGTTTATGATGTCAAAATATTGCGGTGGTAATTAATACGCGGGTTTTAATTTACTCGTTAAAATGTGTATTTATTTAGTTCACACAATTAAAAGAGGATAATAATACAAACTAACAAATAAACAAACAAATAACAAATACTAACAAACACTACACTACACTACTAACAAATTGTATCTCAGTTAATTTTACTTGTTTGAGTATGTCATTGTGATATTTGTGCCTACTAACATAGTTTATAAGTTCCAATTGTTACTAACTATTATGGATCTTTGTTATCCGAAAATAAATAAATTATTATTATTATTATTATTATTAATAATACACACTGACTAAAATAAACACATGAACTTAATGAAGTAAATATAATTTTTAATATAACTTTGGTGGTGGTTTCTTTCTATCTAAATATTAGAACCAGACAAAAAGTGGGGTGAGATCTTAATGTACACAAGTTTATTTAAAGTCTAACAACCCCCACCAGACGTTCAAGTTCCCAGAGGAGACTTTGTCATATTCCCGCTTATTTATAATTTACTGAACCCCAAAAATCCTTTCTACTTGATTAAATAATATGACTCTTTGATCCAAAAATGAATCTGCCCAAATCACGATACTGGATCCAACGGAGCGGACCGACTCAAATAGGCATTGCGTGTATCGAAGGACTTCCAATAAGGGACGGCGATGCCATCTAATACGATACGAGTGTATTAATCTACCACTAATGTGGTGTTCCTTGCCCTCTGGCACAACCGGCGACCGAACTAAACTCAGTTATATTGATGACGTCACTTTGTCTCCGTCGACTGGCCATTCGCTCTGTGTAAGTTTAACGTGTTGTTGCGAATGGATGCGACCTTTTCAAATGGTTAGGACTCCGCTCGTTTAATTCCAAGGAAATTCGAATGTAATTTGGAGTGGGGATAATTCACATGGTTTAATTTGTATAGTCTGAGTGGTTTGTTTGGGGCTTCATTCGATCTTCCGAATAGTTTAAGGGTTAAAGTATTTAATGCCTTTCTCGACTCCATAGTATGCCAACTTCTTGAATACTTTAGCAAAGCCACAATTGATGTTTATCTCTTCCTACATTATGCAAAGAACGAAAACACTGATAAAATCTGCCGAAGAAAACCATAAACTTTTTTATGCAAGTTGACATTTTTTCTTCAACAATCCGTCTGAAAAGTTCCATAAGAAGCAAGCGTCTGTGAGTTAATAAACTTTTTAATACTTAATTACAGGCCAGTCTGATACTGAGACACGTATTTCTAGAACCGTTCCTCTCAGTAACAAGACTGAGTATACAATGCCTAATTCGTCTAACAGACATACTGGGTTTTTCCAAATTGGAATTTTCCATGTACCTACCTAACGAAGGCGTTTCAGTCAACTGTCCTGATTTCCCGAAAATCTCGATCACTATTGACGGAGCACTCGAAAACTGTTCATCAAGTTCGGAGTTCGAAATTCAAATTAGGACCTTGATACACTATCCGATTCATGCACCTCTTTAATGGGGAGTGGTAATGAACATGGAGTATGAATAAATGGAGGTTCTATAATGACATTCAAGGGGCCAAATTATTGAAGTAGGTTTTGGCGGACTACTACACAATCTACACATAAATAAAATTTTATGCATGTCAAAGCAGATAACACAACGAACTTTTCGTTTAGTTATCTGTTTGTCGCGCCTGAGCGGAATTTGACATATTTCTTAGAATTCTTGTTACATTGGTAACAGATAAATTTAAAATGTATTGTAAAATAGTAAAACAGCAATAAAGACTTATTTTATTTTATTTCTTTACATTGGTAAAAGTTAATTAAATATTTGGTTTCTCAAATAATAGAAAAAGATTCAAATAAAAAACAAGAATCAAAACAAAAATCCTTTATAATCTGTTTATTATGTTACTACAAAATAAACGATTTTAAAATCAAATATTGATTAACTGTAAAATTAGATTAGATTATATTCGACGATTCAGATTCCCAGAACTCTCTTGAACCGCAGTCTCTTTATTGCGGTCTAGACGTAAGCAACAATAGAGGGTTGATCCCTCCATTTCTTCCTCCTCCACGACTCTGATGGTAACTATACCAACCCATTCCCTATTAAAGAGGTGCATGTGTGCGTGACTAATTTGGTACAGTCAGCGTATCAGGCTGAATGGCACGTGTGTCTGGCTCATAATGTTATAGTAGTGGTAGAAAAAAAAACATCCGTATTAGAAACTTTAGGGTTGTAGAGTTTGCAATTTATTCGCTTGGAAACGAATACGTTTTGATTACTACTTCTGTTTGCTTTAAATGGACAGTTTCAATCTGTTGTTTTAGTATGACATAAGAATATTTGAATGAACTCTTTTATTTTTTTACTATTTATGTACACTCAGCACAACACAGGAAAATATCAAAATATAACATTTTAGTACAAAGGTACTGCTTATTTCTCAAGAAATATGTATGTTACAAAATTAAATATGTGTGTAAATATGTATGTATGTATGTGTGTATATGTGTGTGTATTATGTTTGGATGACTAACCACTAACAATTAAAAAAGTTAAATAGCAACACGAAATGGTCCCCGTGGAAACAGAAACAACAAAAACAAGTCGATCTAACCACAGATTAAAATAAAACTAGTACGCACAGAAGCTACATTCAAATTGTTCCACTTCGTTTGGTTTAACCCCAAAGCGGCATACGTTTCCACAACGCCACGAAAAGCTGTTTATCTGAACCCAAAGCCGTCGATAATGATGGCCACGACTAGAGCTGCCACACTTTCATTACCTACGGCTTCTAGTTCACAAACGTAGTATGAAATCCGATGCGCCAAAGCCATGTGTGAAGAGTCTGTAAGATAATTTGCGAACAAGTGATAGGGACGGAGCATATCGCACATCCCCGCACTTGATCCTATTTATCATGCACGGGACTTATTAAAGCGACGAACACGCGCGTTGTTGTTTAACAGTAAAACTTTAAAGTAGATAATATAAATGGGAAGGAGCCGATTTAAAAAAAAAAGTATATTGTTTGTTTTTGTTTCTATCAAAATAAATATTAATATTAAATTGACACAACAGCAGATTGTGTTAGGGAGCCCTATTAGAAAAATAACGTGATCAACTAAAACAAAATAACTAAATACCAAAGCATACTCTAACATAGTAAACGCAAACAAACGTGTAACAAATAATATTTGCACACATGCGATAATTACATTAGGCTAGCACACAGTGCGTGCAAACATTATTTTTGCTCCACATAGAATCGAGTCACAAACAATGCAGTTCGACTCGATACCCTCCAACGTCCAACAGATTGGCGTTCTATTCATATGTAGATTGCAACAAAAAATCCAATAAACAAGACACAGGGTACTCACAACTCCCCTAGCATCATTATTGAAAAGAATGTTAACAGTGCACCCGGCTTATCCTGGGGTCCTTTTACCAAAAGAGTTAGACTAACGAATGGTCGCCCTACATGACATGAGTGAGTCTCTCGTTACGCTTGACACTTCAATTCGGATTAAATTCAGTTAGGAATAATTTAAATCGGCAATAGTGTTTGTGCGGCAGATCGTTGAACCAGATACGGATTGTGACTGATTACTTACCTGAGACTTAGATACGGACGGGGGCTGATTTTCGTGCTCAAAAGGGTTGTTATACTCACTCAAGAGTTAAAGTAGGTACTATTATTTAATGTTGTTGTGTTACTTCGTTAAAAGGTATCTTGTTACAGGAGGTTTTACGTTTAATCAAAACAAATCTCTTCAAAAAACCTATTATCATCTCAGTCCTATAAATATATGGAACTAAGATGTATCAACGGCCATCAAGTTGTACCAAACCTTGGTTAAATATTGTTTTTTTTTATCCAAACAGCAAAAAACTACAAAGAGGCGGTATTCAGTTTAAAAAAATGATTGCGTTCAAAAAGAGTTGCGGTATGGCTATACCCGCACATAGGCGACAAAACCTCATATAGTGGTATTCCAAGTATTCACATATTAGCCGATGGGCGGCTACAATTTTTCCGCTTCCATGCCGCTTAGCACAACTTCAGAGAGGATTCATATCGCCGCAGCGGATGCGTTTGTTTTGTTCAAATTTATTTTATCAAGTAAACGTTGGTATTCCGCTCAGTGGGCCGGACCTAATATGCAGTAATGCGGCAAAGTTGTACCCTCTGCACCTACCAGTTTACCACTGGCGGATTTGATCCCGACTAATGACTGAAGTTATTCGCTTAATTATTTTTGTGCAGATTTTAACGGTTTGTTAACCTTTAAATGTGTGCTTTCATCTGCGGAAGCTTAATTTATGTTCAGAGAGATTTCATATTGGAGGGGCTTGTTTTTGCGAACGTAATCAGCTGGTAGTTGCATTCTTGGGTAAACAGCAGCTAAGGAGATGGAACAACAAACTTTGATGATCTTGCACTTTAAGTTCAACACTGATTAAGCAAACTTGCTGTTTCTTAAATAAACTTTAGCCTACGTTTTAATAAAACTACCTCAACAGAATTTAAAGAGAAAGAGACGTCATCTACCATCCGCATCCCTTTCAAAAAAGTAAAAATAAAATTAAAACATCGTCAGCAGGAGACCGAGCTTTCTAAATTGATCGCAAAATAATCGATTCCTTTCAACGGCACCCTCAACCCTTCCACCGCAACATCCATTTCATTTAGTTTTTTGAAAAACTACATTAAGAAAAAAAAAATCGCGTTATGAAAGGGCAATAATAACAAAGTGCAGTACAAATTGCAGAATCACGCGTCGCGTACCATTTCACTCTCCGAGAGCAGTGATTAATCGCGTTTTCATTAGTGTCACATCCAAAATGACATAGTTATGAATCGCCAGTTCAATCAACTCGGTTTCAATAACAATTTTTCATTCTCGACACACTAATTAAGTGCTTTTCATAAATATTCTGGTGAAATCACGATTCATCTCATACAGTTTTGAGCTCTATATTCTTTAGGAGAAGTTGGAATTTTCTTCGGTCCAAAGTTTGTAATGGTAGACTTGAAAGCGACATCCTTAGTAACAAGTGTAAAATATTTTCCCCAATCGTTGTACCTGGCGCCCCCTAGGGATATTTCAAGGGTGAATAAGCTCGCATAATGGCAAAGGGTACAATATTTTAAATTTCAATCGCTGCGAGCGGTCCGGTTGCTCCCCGGGCGGCGTAGAACAAAGATTTCACCCGGTGACTTCTGCTAAGTGTTATAATAACTTATTATATCGGGAAATCGTTTGAAATATCAGCGCTGTAAAAGAAAATTTATTTTTCTACGTGACATGTTGAGTTTGATGTTTTGGAATTAGTTGTATTATTTACTTGTGAGCATAATTTAGAGTCTATGATATTAAGTCAAGGTTCCTTCACGATGATTGACTATTAACTTCAACGCAAAACATTCATGTTCTTCAACTAGATTAACTTTTTAAATTGACAAGGTTTGAACCTCTACTTCTCACCTCGAATACGCTTTAAGATACACACATTCATTACCTTCCTACAGATAAATGTAGGTATATATACAAATCTATCTGGCACTCTAATGAACGTTGCTAAAAATAGACAGGCGTCTTCATTACTCTAACCCATTTTATCCGCTTGTTTGTGCCTCAGGCTTGTCTTTGAATGTTACAATATATACAACAAGGCACACAATGAAACACGTATACTTTCCATACTAGGTGCTGTACACACCTAGTATGGAAAGTATACGTGTTTCATTTCAACCTGCTAAAAATTTATTAACACAGCAAAAATAAATAAAATATATTGGCAACCTCTCGCCCATTTATAATACTGGAGTTCCAAATCACTTGTAAAAGGTGGCTAATAAATATGAACTGCGACAAACGCCAGCAATCCATCCATGTTTCGCTCTCATTCGAACTCCCCTAGTCCGTTTTTTCAGCGAGATTAATTTTCCGAATCGTTATCAGCGCCTTACGATTGCCGACGCATTTGTTACACTACAGTTCACCTTTTCAGTGAAATTGCAAATTTTATGCGGAGCGCAGATAAAGTACCTATAATCATTATTATAACTCATAAATTTGATTGAAATTCGGTCACATTCCGAACGAGCGCTTATCGCGTGGTTGCAGTCGACTTGAAAAATACCTCGCCCCCAAATTTCGTGATTTGGGAGACGTCGAGTCAACGCTTCCGATCGATTTGCGTTTAGTGCGACAATGAACGTGTTTAATATCGACATTTGCATAACAAATTTAGAAAACGCGACGGTTTTTCAGGATTGAGAGAGCGGATTTGGGAGCTGTTGAAGAGGTTGGGGTTCTTGTGTAATTGTGATAGGTTATTTCAAATGTTTTAGTTACAAACTTTAACAACTAGGAACACACGTGCTCCTGGTTTTCCATACCAGCGTCACATGTGTCCTCACTGCTATATAATTGAAAAATAAAATACAGTTTTGGACACGAACAAGAACAAAATAAACTTTAAATTATTTTAAAACCCATCACTATTATACCATTTATATCATTATTAATAACCCTTTTTTTTTTTTTTTTTTTTTTGGTGGGTGTAAAATCATCGAATAACCCCTCCCGCTCTTGGGCAGAGCGAAAGGGAGTGTCAGACTTCTACTGACTAAAAACCACCCATGTTCCTTCTTCGCCCTCTATGTCGAGGCCGCGATAACCAGAGGACTACCCGCGGCCCCGACAGGCGTCGGCCCTTTCGGGCCCCTCCCATGTTGCTGACATCTCTTTGAGGCGCGCGTGGAACACGAACGCGCCGTCGACACGGCCTGTTTTCGTCGTGAGACGGACGGACGGCGAGTTAGCCCATCACTCACCGTCCACAGGCCCGCGTCTACGGTGGCCGGAGGTCATCGCGGGACCCCCGACGCCCGGAGCGCCTCCCGCGGCGGCTGGGACGAGAGGTTCTCTCCCTCTCGCGTTCCGCCACCTCCTTCGCCAGCATCACTGCTTCGCAGAAGGAGGCGACGGCGTCCCATTCCTCCTCGCCCCGGACCATGGCTTGCACCAGGGCCGGGCGCGAGAGGTCGCCGCCGCCGATCGCCGCTACGAGAACACGGCGGGGCTCCGCCCAAGCGGGGCACACCTCCACTGTGTGCTCCACCGTGTCCTCCGGCCGATCCTCGCAATGGTGGCATCCGGGCGTTTCCTCCCGCCTGATTCGGTGCAGGTACCTCCCGAAACAACCGTGTCCGGTGAGGACCTGCGTCAGACGGAAGGTGAGGGCGCCGTGGCGCCTCTCAAGCCACTCCTCAAAGAGGGGACTTACCGCCACTATCGTGGCGTGCCCTGCACGGGGTTGCGACAGTCGCTGTCTCCATGCCGCCATGAGATCGCACCGGAGGTCTGTCCGCCGCGCAGCAATTTGCCGCGGCAGCGGAGTGACCCCCCGGCGCAGCGCCTCCGCGCGCCATTGATGCAGGCGCGCGAGGACTATCGCCTCCAGATCCCACGGCGGCAATCCGGCAAGGAGGTTCGCCGCTTCGCGGGAGATCGTGCGGTACCCCCGTACCGTCCTTACGGCCATGACCTTTTGGGGCACGTTCAGGTAGTGGGCGGCCCGCTTCCTCAAAGCAGGCGCCCACACCGGCGCCCCGTAAAGGGCCATGGACCGCACGATCCCCGCATTATTAATAACCCTTGAAATGATAACAGAAATATGTAGCTACATATCAAAAAAAGAAGAGCATTAAAAGACGTCGAAAAATTTGTCCACATCGCTGTCAACAAGAATAGTGTCCAGGAATCTGGTAATTACAGCAAAAACTAGGTCACAGGAATAATGAAAAAACCTAATATTGCAAGTTACTTAAAAGTTTGTACCTAACCTACGGAACAAAGTTGACATACATAATTATCATAATTGGTATATTTACTGATTTAAATGAACCGAGTGGTTTCTACATCATACTTAATTTATTCAAAGTACCTACCATCGTAACCATTTTCTTTAATTAAAGTGGATGAAAGCTACTGAGATGAATATACAGCAGCAATTTACCTAAGTTTTTTTTTTATCTAGTGCTTTAAATACTTTTATCTAACTGTTTACAATTTATGAAGTTTTTCATTTAAACTCGGTGAAAATCTTGTAGACTAATTAAAGGCTTGTTCCAATTTTTTCGTTTAGTCTAGGTACTTAAGTACCTGACTGATTAATACCAAAATATAATACTGATTTAATCACAATAATTCTCTTGACTGAGGCAAAAAGAACAAGTTTTTTTAAACATTGCCCTATACTAGGAATTTCTCACGTTTCGTGAGTATGAACTGGTGCAAAATATTATCATTAACATGAAACGGTATTTAGTTGTTATGTGCTGTTGACGCTGTTATGTATAAGGTACAATTTAATGACTATCAGCAACCTCTGTGATTTAGTAAGAACAGTAGGAGGCCTTCAGACGTGACTCCAATAGGTACAATTGCAGTCAACATTTAATACGACCGCTTTCTCTCGAATAAAACAATTGAATTGTCGCTTTTAAGATTGAATTAACTGTCACATGTTTTTCGTTACTCACAAAAGATTTCTACTCAAAGAGCACAAAATACAGTTACAGTCCCTCTCATCATCCAATGTTATCACTTATAAGATCTCTTTATCAATTAGAAATCTCTATTATATTTGTGGATGTCTTAAAGGGAGTGAGGGGCGCGGGAATTGCCAGAAGGGTTGGCGTCGGTGATACCTTTAATGTATCTCTGGTACAATAGATAAATAGGTCTCCGAATTTAAGCAAGCATGTTAGTAAATGTCTTTTGTGGAGTACATACTAAGAAGCCTAAGTAATTTTACAAGGTTTGAAATGCTTTCATGCTGGTTACTAAGAATATAGCGGTTGGACGCGAAATCTTCTTTTAATCTCTGTCTTTCAAAAGGTTAAATGCGTAAGTACAATAAAACAAAACCAACGCCATTTTTTTTTGTTTTGCTATGGTTTTCAGATCATTTAAATCTTGTATGTATCCATGATTCAAGGTAAAGTTACTTCTATAAAAATAAGCGTTACTTGGGATTTTGCATCTACAGTTTGCGATAATGAGTGGAATTGTGTATTTCTACAAGCTCCAGGCTACCTATTTTATGAATACCACGACAATTGCTTTCCATAGCTCAAACTTAAAGAAGTAACCATACTTTTCAAATGTAAAAAAAAAGAATGAATGAATGAATGTGATAAAAATGAAAATTATATGAAATATTAATAATGATGTTATGGATATGATACGCAATGTGTGTTGTGTGTGAATGTGGTGAATTAATGTTTGTGATTAGTATGAATTTTCCACATGCATCAACACATAATTACACCAGCATCATGCGTTTTCAATTACGTATAAATCTCCACGATTCATACACAGATATGTCAAACACATCTCAATTAGCAGTTGAATCAATATAACATTTGCATGCAAATACGTTTTGATAGGAGCCTGCGTGCAGCTGAAATGAGAGGCCGATTAAAAATTCACCCTCCATAACTTACTTTACCGACAGCTTTGATAATTAGGCGGCTTTAAGCGCTTTCGCATATAAAGTGTAGGTAAGTATAGGTATGTGTTTGTGAAGCGGTATAGCGGCTTGTTGATTACGAAGGCTGGGGGTGATAATGATCGATTTTTGATTTAGCAAAGTGTTGTTGATGGATTAAAAGGTCGGCTAGAAATGGGATTCTACCGGCTACACGTATGCAAAATAGAAAGGCAGTAAATATTGTATAAACTTACGTGTTTCGATGTTTTTTCTACTGGAAGGTGCTGTATTAAAAAATAGACAATTAACTGTTATGTATATTATATAGGTGCTTCATAAAGTTACTGTAACCCAAGGATTAGAAAAATACTATATATCTACATAAAGGAAACCGAACCCTAAATCAGCATTAAAAACAAAATAAGCTACCCCAAACAAATAAAATCTTCAAAACGAATCAATCAAACTTTTACTCAACAATTTTTTTATCAAAGCCTATCAAATTAAAGAAATTCTATAAATAAGCAACGTTCAAATCTCCTTTCAAAAGCTCCCGAATTTCTTACAAAACAAACACAACTGCAGCTCCGACAAAATATTAACAAACAAAATAAATCGTATTTAGTGAAACAAAGCATTTGTGATTCACCCTGGAAGATCTCGTTAGGACTCTTAATGAATCTATTGAGGGCTTGTCGACCGAACCGGACGAAAGAACGGAGCGGGGGTTGAAGTTGCGCTAATAATTTGTATTAGGCTTAGTTTACACGTGCCGTTTTCTAAGGCGCCACAGCGTCTTAGTCGTGCAGCTGTGAGGCACAGCGGTCAACGACTTTTCAATCAGTTCTCAAGTGGAGTTATGTAGATGCCACTTATCATGATGCGATGATGGCAGGTGCAGTAAAGCCGTGACCAAGTGCGTCTAAAGACTGGAAAGAGAAGTGTTAGTCATCCAGCAGCAAAATGGGCTGACGACATCGTTGCCATCGTGTGACTACCCTGGATGAGGCAGACACAAGAACGTGGAGCTCGTCACAAGCATAGAGAAGCTATGCCCAACAGTAGGTGAAGTCGGGCTGTAGATGGTGATGATTATGGGTTGGAACAGTAAACCGAACACAGTCAGTATTTCAGTCGCAATCACCAGACATCGGTGATATTTATTTCGTGTGTGTCTTCGTGTCTGTGTGTTTTGTTTTTGTACTTACTATAGTATGTTTTTTTTTTATGGTTATGTAATTTACTGGTTGAAGCTATTGGAATTAAAAGGCTTTTTTATTTTTATTTTTTTTTATTTATTTATAGTATGTATTTATTATCCTACACGTCTATGATAGATACAACAGGCGTTGGATCGGACGTTGGACGGCAATGATTTGTACGTGTTTGGGATACGTTGCGACTCTATACTAATTAAGTTAGCCAAGGCATGAACACATTATTCCCTTACTTTTCCTACACACTCTTTCGTTCTACAAGTCTGCTGTCCAAATTTCTTAAGAAAACAGAAAAATACGATATAGTATTTGAGTACTGCTTTACTCAAATAATTATATCGTATGTTTCTGTTTGTCTGATATGTGTACATGAATACTGAGCTAAATCAAATAATTTATTACTGTACATCCAGCAAAATATTTGCTGTCTCACCGTCTAAAGCGGTTCGTGTGAATTGAGCCTTAGAGTCTCCACGACAGTGTCGCGACACTGCGCTAAACTGTCGAGACTCGAGCCATTGAGCCGTAGAGAAGCCTAATGCCATTTGCTCTTGGTCCAACTTGCACATAGATACAAATAGAGTGCAATTGTTTTTGTTAACTGCACTTAAAAGGTTTGCAAGCTCCTTGAGAGCAGACAAATTACTTGAATATTTGTATTTTCTAATTAAATTGGAAATCTCATTATGAAATTTCTCATTTGCCATACTAATTTTAAGCTTCTATTGATTCACTTCACTAGCTTAATAGGGTAGTAAACTAAAAAAATCTAGTTAGTCTGTCAGATAGATTTCCAAAAAATATTGGGCACGTATTTTCCATTTTTCACGTAAGCAAACAATGAAGACGATACCGAGCTTTGAAAACTCATGTGACGTCATATTCCAAGACATTAGTATGAAATTTTTAGCGGGTAGTGACGTCAAAAACCCCCACTCAAATCTTTGGCGCGTTTACAATCTTCGTCAATTTTTATTGATTTGATAAAACGAAAAATACGTATCCAATATTTATCGATAATCTAACAGAAAGACTAATTAGAATCATATTTTTTTTACGACGGTAAACTACCCTATTGAACAAACATACGAGTACATTGTAGGTACTTAAACATAACAAGCTACATGTGAGTGACAGCTCTGCCTACCTTTTCGCGGAATATAGGCGTAATGACATTTACTTGCAAAATCAAATATTTCTAGACACGGTTCTGCATTATCTGTCACACACTCATAACATCTTTTTTTTTATGAATTTAAGAAACACCTTTTTGGCGGAGTCAGTGACGGAAAATGTACTCCAATTCGAATACAGTCAACAGCACCAATAGGTATACACTTAACAAACTTAAGAAGAAATTTTTGCCTAGTGTAATGATTTCATTTTCATGTTTCGAAACGAAACTAATATTTTGGAACCCATTTCATCATAAAGTATTTCATACTTCAAAGTTGCAATCGTTATTTCACCAGAAATTTGCGTTTAAACCTGGCCAAGTGCACACATATTATTGCACGTGACTGTACATTCCACCCTCACTGACTAGAAACTAAGGAACGTACAATCCGTAACCACAAGTTTTTATTCAATAGATGATGACCACCGCTTACTTTATTTCAGACACCATCTGACCTTTACAGCCCTGAGGGAAATCATGTTTAGGAAGTGTTATTATTATTAGTGGACATTCTCATCCTAATTTAATCCCTAAATCGCCTCTTACGAGACTCACGGGAAGATACAGGGCTGCCTAATCTTAGCATGTTTATCAAACATCAGCTATCCTATGATAAGTTCATTTTTCTGTCTAAAATAAATTATTATACAAAAAGCTAATTCTCAAGGCCCGTGCCATAGACGGCTCACTCCAAAACAACGCATTTACATTTTACAATCAAGCCTTTTTGATAATCATCTCAATTACGCCCGCCACAAAATTTCTTTGTATAATTACGAGCGATGAAGCGGAGAACATAAAAAATACAACCCCTTTATTTAAATTCGTATTTCCATCTTTAAATCCGTAGAGAGAATTAGATGTATGGCAAAGTAGAGTGAGATTTTACGTAAAACTAGAGCTGAAAGTTCATAGCGTATTTCATTAGGAACTACAATATTTTCTTATGAACACTCCACGGTGTAATCTTATTAGAGCGCGAATTATATTTAGGTTGAGAGCGGGCGGTGTCGTAGTGTCGGCGGTGTCGGGGCCTCGGTGTAAACTAATTGCATTTACAACGATAGAGCGCTGAGAGACGGAGCAAGCGATGCTAATGGACGGTATATTAATTAATACGGGCGTCTCGTCAAATTTCAACTTAGTGGAGTATCTATTCCGTTAACATTGAGGTTAATGTTTTAGAGTTCGTATATTGTATTGTTTCGATACCTAGCTGGATACGGTCATAAGGCTACGAGTCTACCAATTAAATGGCATCGCGTAGGAAATGAAAAAAGGATTTCAAAAATAAAAACGTATGTTTATAATCTAAATGTGGGTGCACTTATGGGTACATCTCTGCCTGACCCTTCGCAGATTACAGGCTCGATGTTATGTTATGCAAAAGGAACCAAGCAACAAGCACATTGATTACCTGTAAGACCTATAAACGCTTCCATAACTCAAACATAAAATAATCACAATATTCTAACTCTTAACACCACCATTCAAACGCTAGCATCTCATAGATCATCAGCAGGGTATAAAAGGCAAAGGGACAGTACAGCGACAATTGATACTGTTATTGCGCCAACAGATGGTCCATAAAAGTCGGAATGTCGAAACTTGGCAGATAGAAGTGAGACAACAACCCGCCCGTGCTATGTAAGGCTGGCTAACCAGAGATGTGCGAGGTACCCGAACATAGCGAAGCTTTGAAAGAGAATGTATCTAAGTGTAGCAAGGATGCGAACCGATCTGTTTTCAGTTCATCTTCTATATACTGTAAAGCTACACACAGCTACACAGCTGTGTGCATTACTCGCGCACATAACTCGCTCGTGTCACTTGCAAATATCTCTCGATTGTTATAAGTACGAATACCTAGTTTTGCTTGTCTTTTTCTACCATAGCTGTGCTGTGGCAAGAATCATGAAATAATCCTACATACTCGTACGCACATACATAAAAGTCCCATGAAGCATACTAGAGAACGCTACCTTGTACGATCATTACATACTCCTTTCGTCTCGTCCACGTTCTTACATCAAGTCATACATAAACTTTATTTAAATAAAGCCCTAGAGATGGAAATTTTCCTACACCGAGAAAAATACCGGCTACCTCGCATGTTGTGGAAACGCAGCCTAATAGCCGTTTAAATAAAAGAAATGACAATCGCTTGGCAAAGTCACCAGCTGACGGTACCGGCGTCGACGTCACAAATGGTGCCACTTTGATAATTGTTCCCTGTAATTATTTGAAACACTTAATTGCGTGTTCAGTGCCGAGTTTCACCAAATTACAGCTTGGGATACTTTATTTTAGTTTGTTTCACAGTTATATTTTGTTATTATGTATATAATATTTTTGTAATACAGGAAGTAGAAAGGAAAGAATTTTTATTTATTTTATAAAAGTAACACTCCGTTTATATGTAGCGTGTAGGTACATGTGCACAGATAACTCAACTCTGTAACTCAAAATGTTTAGTTAATCTTATTTTAGTTACTTGAAAAAAGGTTACATTATTAGGACTAACTGCCGCACTCAGAGAGCTTTAATAATTACTTAGGCCATCACTTAGTAATGGTTTTGACAGTTTAGTCATACAAAATTATGTCAAACCTTTACTAAGTGGCGGCTTAAGTAATCATTAAAGCTCTCTGAGTGCGGCAGTAAGTATGTCTTATCTCGACACTTTATTTATGATGTTGCGTTTAAAGGGTTATTTTATCTGATAGCAAGTGGTATTATTATTGATTTTGTCAAGTGGCAACATAGTGATTTCGTGCGTCATTTGTTAACTTTGTGACGTTTCTTCTAATTCTGTTATACTTACTGCCGCACTCAGAGAGCTTTAATGATTTATTAAGCCATCACTTATTAAAGATTTGACATACTTTTGTATGACAGAACTGTCAAAACTTTTACTAAGTGATGGCCTAAGTAATCATTAAAGCTCTATGAGTGCGGCAATTAGTCTCTTAAAAAGCGTGGTTCTCAGTATATATTTTTGAATTGCCAAGAAATTGTTTTTTTCATTTGATTTAACCAACTTTTTTTGTCTAAAATAATCAAAAAGTAAGTAATGCTCCGTATTACAATAGTTTTGCTATGTTTTGTCTATGAATTCACATTTTATTAATGGTTACACGCAATATCCTCAAATTATTCATTTTTAGGGAGGGGTAGGACGATGGACACCTATCCAAGAAAATGTAGAGAAATACAAACATTGTTATTGCACCCTACTTATTCCCAGAGAGACATAGAAACTATGGCTGGGGTTTCAAAGTCTGTCGTAAATCGAATAAAAAATTAAATTGTCGATAAAAAATCTCTTGAACCAAGAAAAAAGATAGACGGCGCGCTGCGAACACCAACAGTGAAGCCACAAAAACCACGCTACTACAAGTAAAAATATGTATGTTTACATGTAGTAGCGTGGTTTTTGTGGCTCACTGTTGGTGTTCGCGGTGCGCCGTCTATCTTTTTTTCTTGGTCTGAGTTTGAGGCAAATCGGGTTGGCAAATTTGGCAGGAAAAGGATCATCACACTTCGTACCGATCGAAGATTCAGGAGCATCTGCCTCGAAAATCGTAAAAAGAGCGTTGCGCATATAACCACGATGATAAACGACGAGGATGTAAGGATTTCGGAGAGGACAATGCGGAGGCGGTTGGTCGAAGAGAATTTGATGAGACGGCGGCCTTCAAAAAAACCACGCCTTACCGACAGTATGAAAAAAAAAGGACTCCAATGGGCTAGAGAGTGTCGCAGATTGGAGTTGAAAAGTATAACTTTTTTGAATAATGCAATTAGTCAATTAGTTTTCTACTATTCATTCTGTTAATTTACAGGTGTGCTTTCACGACGAATAAACTTTTGGTCGACAGAAGTTCTTTAATAAGACGTCGCCCTGGTGTTATGGTTTGGCCTGTCATCTCAGACAAAGGCATGGGGCGCCTTTACATCGTAGAAGGAACGATGAAACAAGAACAATACAAGTGAGTACTAGAAACCCAGCCATTGTCGCCGGTCAAAGAATGGTTCCCTGATGATGATGAACATATTTTTATGCGTGACTCAGAACCCTGCCGCAACCCAGAAGTCTTATTGAATTTTGGGCTGAAAAAAATATCACTGTTTTGCCTTAGCCAGGGACTTCACCTGACATGAATCCCATTGAGAACATGTGGGAACTAACGAATCGGGCGATTGCCAAAGAAGTGCTTACCACCAAACAGCGACTTATAGAAACCCTCACCAGAGAAAACATTGTATTAAGAGCATACCCCGACGCATCATCATTCTCCTGCCCTTATCCCAATTTATTTGGGGTCGGCGCAACATGTCTTTTTCTTCCATACTTCTCTATTTCTCGTTGGCCCCGGGTGCCATATATAGATCTTTGGCAGTCGTTACGGGTAGTCAGTGACCTGAAAGTCTGACATCCAGTCTTACCAAAGGGTATCGTATTACCTAGTATTAACTGGGTTGTGGAGGTCAGATAGGCAGTCGCTCCATGTAAAATACTGGTATTCAGCTGCATCCGGTTAGACTGGAAGCCGACCCCAATATAGTTGGGAAAAGGCTAGGCAGATGATGACTTCTCTATTTCTCGTCATGTCAGTAGTCACCTCCTTCCTAGCCATATCATCCTTCACACAGTCCATCCATCGTTTCTTTGGTCTTCCTCTACTCTTATACCCATCTACATTCATACTCAACATTTTCCTCACAACACTATCTTCATTCCTTCGCATCACATGTCCATACCACGCCAATCGATTACCACACAACTTTTCATTCAACGGCGCCACTTTCAGACTTCCTCTTATGTACTCATTCCTTATTTTATCCATTCGCGTCACACCACACATTCCCCTTAGCATTCTCATCTCAGCCACATGCAATTGCCTTTCATTTGTCCCTTTTGTGGCCCAACATTCTGATCCATACACGACAGCAGGTCTAACTATGGTTTTATAAATCTTCCCCTTGAGTTTAAGGGGAATGCGGGAGTCGCATGTTGTTCCCGTGACCTGCCGCCATTTCATCCATCCAGTGCTAATTCTAAGCTTAACACTACGATCTATTTCGCCATCGCTTTGCACGAGTGAACCGAGATACCGAAAGTCGGAGCAAACTGGAAGAAGCACGCCATCTAGCGCAATGGCGCCAGAACTGGAGAGACCGCCGAAATCACAAAACATGTATTCAGTTTTGCTTCTGCTGATTTTCAGGCCAACATTCTCCAACTTCTGTTGCCACTTCTCCAATCTGCTCTGGATCTCAGGTCCATCTTCACCGACAAGAACAATGTCGTCGGCAAACAGCATGCACCAGGGTGCCTCTTCTTGTATGTCCGACGTCAAAGCATCCATAATCAACAAGAAGAGGTAAGGGCTTAAAGCCGACCCTTGGTGCAAGCCTACCGCCACACTGAACTCATCGGTGTTGCCAGCAGCTGACCGAACGTAGGTGCATGATTGTCTGTACATAGCTCGAATTAACTCTACATACTTCCCTGGTATACCTTTCTCTTTCAAGGCCCACCACAACACATCCCGAGGTACCCTATCATACGCTTTCTCCAAATCGATGAACACCACCGACCCCCCGACGCATATAAGCTCTTATTTCAGCAAAGGGGCATTAACAAATATTGATATAATTTTTTTTTTGTTACCTGATTAATAATACACAGTTTTGTATAAATTTAGAGTTTTTGTAATCCCGGTAGGATAAAAATATACATATTTAAGAGACATACAAATAATTATTTGTTAAACAAAATAAACTCGAAAATTCAAAAATGTCAATACTGTCCCTAATAATTTGGCCACCGATGGTATACATTATATTAGGAATAGAGACGAAAAATAAATATAACGGATCATAGACGACTATTTATCAAAATATCTGCAAAAACATAACACTAAAGATGAATTTTCTTCAAAGACCATTTCAAGGGGCATTCTACACTTTGTGAAAATATTGGAATCCGGTCAACGGTAAAGTTCCGTGGGAACCTTGAGCACTCGATCGATGCACCTGAAGAACGCGAGAGCTCTCTAACGAATTTCGTCATGATGTCGTACCACTTCAGTTGAGAAAGATAGTGTTTAACTCAGTGATTTAGTTTGCTTGCTTTGCGTTATGTTGTAGACATTTCCAGCTATCGTGGTGTTTTTTATGGTCATTACATAAGTAAATGTAATATTAAACAATGTAAAATGTACTTTATATAATCTTAATTCATTATCATCATTATCATCAACAGCCTATTAATGTCCCCACTGCTGCGACACAGGCCTCCAGTCTTTGAAAGGGAATGGGCTATAATCTACCACGCGGGTCCAACGCGGATTGGTAGATGTCACAAGTCTTCGAATTGTTAGTTCTAGGACATGCCGGTTTCCTCACGATGTTTTCCTTCAGCATTTTTGAGAGCAGTGGTGATGAAATAAATTACACAAAGTAATGCGCCTGCCTGGGTTCAAATCCACGGCCTACTGTATGCAAGTCAAGGCCGCCACCACTGGGCCACCACTGCTCTAATAATAATCTAAATTATGGAAGAATAATGAAACTCTACGTTTTAACTTATTTATTCAACAATCGAAAAAATATAGAAAAGTCTAACTTATTATTATGATCAAAACGATAATACCTACCACGACAAAAGCTCTATAGCTTATCCATGCTCAAAGCACTGAACTGTGCGTTGACTCGAAGAGTTAAACAAAGTTTGACGTCTGTTCCAGGCGACAGTGGCGCCATCGCCATTATTGTAGATAACTAGCACGTGAAGTATGGAACCAAGCGAATAAAGATAAAACTCGTACGTGGTTAAAGGGCATAATAACCGAACGACAGTACTTAGAAGTATGCCAAGCAGAATTTTCATTAGATCTGTTTCTGAAGAACGTGTGTGGATAAAATAGCTTTTGCATACGGCTTCACCCGCAATTTATTCCACAGGAACACACTGACACGATAAAAAGCTTCCTATTTTCTAGTTTTGACTAGAAAATAGGATACTAGTATGGTCTACTAGTCTTTGGACCTACTCACCTTTATAACAGTCCAAGTTTCCTGAAAGATACACTCTTAAAGACCTTATTAATGCCACTAGAGCAGCTGGTATATTACCACCTCCAGGCAGAATAGACCAGAGACCAATTTATTTACCGTGTACTCGAAAAACGAAGTAATCTATATGCTTTCAGCCGCTACAGTCTGGAAAAGAATAAGACAGACAGACAGAGTTATTGTATAAGAAGTATATGAAACGAATTTGAATATACGAGAGCAGACTAATGATGGCAATCGTTATAATTATTTGCTATGAAATTCATATTGCGTTCGTTATGAATTATTATTATCATCTTCGTGACTGGTGAATAGTGATAAAATTATAATCTTATTAGGGATCATAAATCATTGCAGTTAAGGTTTTGTCCTTTAAAATGAACCTATAAAGTTGAATGTTTCATGAGTTGAAATTATTCAAACATGTAATGAAATTCTTAGTCAACCAAACTCGTCTAAACCAGTCTCGTAGCTATCAAACTTGAACCTATGAATGATTTTTTTTCGTGAACATAATAATTATTAACCATTACATCACGCTTGTAATTCCCAAAGGGTTAGTTCCCTTTTACTATAGGATGGTTTACTATGGTACACCCACCAAATAAAATCGCCAAATATATTTAATTCCCATGTAATAGGGTGAAAGCCTATTGTCATCAATCAGGCACAAATCCAGATTTTGCAGCTGCTACTGAAAAAATCCTGATGGAAAAAAACCAATAACACTTTGTCCGACCCGATAATGAACCCAGAACCTCATGCACAAACGTCGCGCTTGCTACCACAAGACCAATACACAACATAGTGTTTGTGAACATAAATTACAACAAAGTCATTTAAAATTAAAACATTCAAATATAGCACCAAACTATCCCTTTTTCTTACATACAAAATTAAAACTGCAACAATCCACAAATCAGATAATTACTATCCAAAAACAATTACCGAATCGTAAAACAAACATAAGTCAATAACACATTAGAGGCACACCCCAGTTTCACCTCCAAGAATTTAATATAGTTTCAAATTGGCAAAATAATAAACTGGTACGTCAGTTGCAGGAAATGCAATCACGTCAGTTATAGGGACGTAATTAAATATGAGGCTCGTTGCGTTGGAAGTTACGCGCCGCCATTGTGGATTTTGACGTCACGATTGCCCGCGATTTGTTGCGTTCATCGTGAGATATGCGGGATAAATCGTCCCGTGAGTTGACGGGGATGAATAAAAGTTAATTATGAGGTGGTTTTGCTTTGTTTCTACACCAAGTATTGAACATTTCCGCGTTCTATTTAGATGACTGGATGTTTTCATCTGTCATTTCGATGGATATGACTTTCTGAAAATTATAGTGACGATCTGTTGCCGCCGACAGATGTGAGGTAATTCACCGTATGAGTTACCGCGAGAGATGAATAAAAGTTAATTATCAGGATGGCAGCTTTGCTATGTTGTTCTAGGCAAATTGGGTTGGGTTTATAAATGTTTTCGCCTCTATTTGGATACCTAGTTCTTTTCTCGATATTGTAATTGCGATAGCCCGCGATTATTTATATTCGCGGTGTGTGGAATATGTCGTAGAGTGAGATACTTTGAGAAAGGAATAAAAATGAATTATAAAGCGTATTTACTTTTGTTTCTGAGCCAACTATAGGATTCAGAGTTTCGTGTTCTAAGTTTTCAAATTCATTTGAATGGTCTGTATGTGTATTGTCAGCGATTCCTTGCGATTCCACTGATGTATTTGCATGCTTAAATGATTTAAATACAAATAAAACCTGCATTTTATGTTTTAATAGCAGTACTTAATTAAGAAGAAATCAACTGTTTCAGTGCAAGTTAGCTGACAGTATCAGCTAACTTGAACCCTGCGGAAGCTGTCAAAAGCCAGAATTTACCCCGTTCTAACAATAATACAAACAGTTTAATTGTCCAGAAATAGCGGGCGAGCAAAACTTGTTTAATTTCAACATCTCATAGCAAAGCGAAGTTAATAAATAGCGCAAAAGTTGCGATATGCCTTCACTGGTGTTATCGTTCAATGCAGCCTGTTTTTTTTGTACGAACACTTGGATAGTGGATGCTGCAGCTATAAGGATTATTTTTATGTCATTCGTGAACGTTTTTTAATAAGAAAAATCTGTATAGATGATATTATGGGGCCACTTGAGCCATCATTTTTAGGGTTCCGTAGCCGAATAGTAAAGAAAACGGAACCCTCATAGATTCGCCACGTCTGTTTGTCTGACCGTCTGTACTGTTGTGTAGGTCATGTTATATACTCAAAGTTGCTGATTTTGGCGTCTCATGAGATGATGAGTTATAGAGAAGAATGGAAAAGGACCCTAAATGAATTCTGATGAGCAATAGAATATTGAATAAAGATAGTATAAGTTGCTTTTATTTGATTATTTTTACGATGCAATGTATTTCGTTGCATCTATTCTATGATTATTTGTAATTAGCGGCATAAAAAGTTCTTAAATTACAAAATAACGAGCATTGCTCACAAACATTAATTTATTTAATTAATCCATTCAATGCTCGTTAATTAAGACACTCTTCTCCTCTCTCCTTTAATAAAAGTTCAATTAACGTCTTTCGACTAAAACTTTACCAGAATCGATGTTTACCCAAAAGCTTTTTTACAAGCTACTCTACAATTATGAACTCTTAGTAAACCTAGAGCCCTCAATGCCTCTCACCGTGCCTTCGAAGCTCTTTGCTCAAAACTACGAAAAATTATTAAAAAATAAAAAATACTGACGCGACTCTCAAGGGAAGCTTGCTTAAACGACTTCCATGGACTTTTCACGAGATTTTTTTTCCGTTCAATGCTATGTTTTTTCTTTCGGTTTTAAACTTTTCGAAAAGGCGTAAATAATGACTATTTAAGCATTTCAGTTTATTTAACTTAAGCAGTTGTTGTTTACGCTTTCTTACTCTAGTTTTAATAAACATGACTAAGTGTTAACATGGTTTTATTTAGTGATAATATTATCCGCTAACAACTGCAAATGGGACTTTCACACTTACTACTAAAACTAATGATCGCAACGTACGAGAATATATTGCTTTCTCAATTGCATAGAGTAGGCAAATTAGGCAATGATCATAAAATTACTTTATAATTCCTTTTTTTTGTAAATGTATATATTTCAACAACAGTTACATAAGTGGGTAACATTCAAATCGTCTGCCAATCTGCAGAATAGTTTGTCGGCAGAGTTCTCGTGAATACAGCTCTTTGTTATAATAATGAAGATAACATTATTAAATAGGTATGCATACCAAAATGCACACACACTCGAGCTGGGGGCTCGAGTTTGTGTTTAAACAGAGACTAATATATTATTATTTTTACTATAATACATAATAATAATTAAATATACTGATCTACAGCTTGAATATCCGTGCATGTACCTACACTGACTATCTACATATATCATGTGTGTCATTGTTGAATAAAAAACAATTAATTCAAACTTTAAACCAAAACCTCCCACTGCAGGATTCCCCGATTCAAACAGACACAGACTACATAAAATAAAACTTCACAAACAGAAAACGGAGAAACGGAGCGTTCTTTAAAAAGCCAATAACAATATGAGTTTAACAAACTGCAACATAAGGGTAGTTTAAAATCGATAAAGCCTTTTCCGCACCATCTATTCGCACGTACAAGACTGGAACCCCCGCCGACTGGCTTTGTGTCTTAATAACTGGTACCGTACAAAGGAACCCTCAAAAGGAATTGATACAAAATTAGTATGAGCTGTAATTTAATTGTAATTAGTGCTCTAAGTAAAGGGAGCTTGAGTTGTTAATCATATGTCTAGACTTCACAGGTTCTGAATAGAGGATAGTAGCGTTGGGAAATAAGTTGGTTGTTGAGGCGATAATTATGTATGAACCCATATCTTTGAAGTGCATCTACGAAAAAAATTTTGTTATGTTTTATATATTACACGGCGTTTATAACGCATTTCACGAACTACAGCTAATCACACTAATATTTTAAAGGCAAAAGTTTGTCAGTGTGTGAGTGTGTATGTTTGTTACTTCTTCACGCAAAAACTACTGAACGGATTTAGACAAAATTTGGTACACAGATCTTTTATAACCTGGATTAACACATAAGTAGGATAGTTTTCATCCCGATTTTATCTTCCCGTGGGATAATTTTCGAGTTGTAGCGGGTGAAGCCGCTGGCATCAGCTAGTAAAGAATAACGGAAACAAAAACATAAATTATTTTTGACTTATTTCTCATTCAGGGTATTCAATCTACATACTTTCAAGAAATGAATACTTATAATTTTCCATAAAATGCTTGCCATTATTGATTACTTAACGAATAGGCAGGCTAGCATGCTCGACTAATGACATATGTACCGAGGAGTTTCTAAAACGGTCCTCTAATGAGTTCGTTGAGGACTGTCCAGGAAATTGCTGATATTTTTATGTCACATAGCTACTAAAAAAGGTTTAATAATATTTAGATATTAATATAATAATAGACTTGCGAGTGACCCGTCACGGCTTCGCACGGGTGCAATATGGATAATGAGATAGACCTTCCTTTTGAATCATTAAACTATTGCTGAAAACTACATTAAAAACCATTGCTTAGTTTAAAAGATCTAAGCGTACAAACAGGGGCTGCGATTTTGCTTACACAAATGGGGAAAGGGTGTGAGTTGATGTACGTTTAGACTACCTCATTGACATTTCATGAGAAAATTCTTTTTAATAAAGTACATTAATTGGAAAGTTATAAATACAAAACAGGTCAAATATGAGTGAAATCAGAGTGCCTTATACACACACATTGTGCTCATATAAACCCTAAAGCATAAACAAACTCAATTAGATTATGCATAAAGCCCAATTTTATACAAAAAATTTCAACAGGGATTTCCGTAGAGAAGTTTTTCTCTCCTTTGTTATCTTGTATGTTAATACACTGGTATAAAGCGAGAATTTTCTTTTCACGGTGAACACAAACGTGTAAAAAGAAAACAGCATAAGCCGAATAACTGTTATTAAGAAAGGCAAACAACTTTTTTACGAGAAATAAATGTTATAGCAAAATGTGTGCCCGCACTTCAGTGAAAAAAACACCTTGAGACACGGAGTAAAGAGGTTCGTGAAGCGGCCAAAATTATCTATTTACGGATCTTCTTAAGGTAGACACTTTCGTCAACATTTTCATGCTCGTGTTTTAACTCTATTCTATGTTTAAGTGTGGCTTGTGAAGGTTATCTACGATTTTTTTGATACTGACGGCAGTTTAGTCGTTAAGCTTAATATAATATAATTATTAGAACTTAGACGGAAGTTTAACTATAATATTATCTTACGGTACTAGATTTCCAGCTTGTGTGCCGGAACTTAGTCTAATCGCTTACCAATTATAGCTTTAAGTTATTTATACCAGTTTCAGTGCAGTTGGTTAAGCTAAAGTACCTACAGCTTGAGCGAATAAGTTATCATAGAGACGATCTCCAAATATATTAATACACGCTATTTCTCGTTCACCGTTCTTAACTAAAAGGATGTTTTCGCTTTTTGACCATCTTAAATGTTACACAATTTGCATTTCCATGGTATTTTTTTCTTAAATGTACATGGTAAGCCAACTGCTTTATTGACTGGATGTAGGTAATACAACTCAAGTCGATTTCACAAACCGCACACGTCAATCAAAATCCCCAAATCACTTTCAAGTTTAAATACTGAAATTATAATCAAGTTTATGACGACTTCCAGTATCAAGTTGTCCCATGACTGTCACCCAAAAGTTGTATAGTTGGTAACCCTCTGTTACCCTGTGTAACCCTTTGCTGCAAGCGAATGTTTCACGCGTTGAACGATAAACCCTCTTCAAGTTCCCTCGTCTAAGGAAATTAATCTACGCCCTTAATAAAATTATAAACGCTTAATAAAATGCAAAGTGTGACCGTTCGAGTTTTGGATATAAAAGTTCTGGTTGCAATTAATTATGCTGGAGACAAAAAGGTGACGAAGTTATTTTCATTTCATCTCGAATACAATTATTTCGCGACAAAGAATAAGAGATTTTTGTCTGATCCACATAAGATCTCTGTGTAAGCACGTAGTCGGATTTCAAGGCAGCAATACTAATTAAAATTTTGTTTCGTAAAATCAATCAGTTTTGGTTTAAGAAATTAATCGCTGTCGTTAGCTGCGAAATAAATAATTATGTGAAAGTTATCAGTAACACTTAAAATTCAATTATAAAAAAAAGCGTTTACCTTCGAAGAATAACGATAATCTTATAAGAATCAAGAATATTCGTCCTACTAATTGTTCTAACAGTTTAGGTGGTAGGTGCACGTTCACTTTTATGATAGTAAAGTAAATATTACAACTTTTTTGATAGGTGTGTGAAATGGTAATAAGACAGCAAACTCAATTAAGCTGTCTATTAGTTTAACAATAGGGATGTTTCTGTTTAGTTCATCTGTTAGATTATCGAAAATTATCGGATACGTGTTTTTTGTTTACAAAAGACCATGAAAGTGTTTGTGACGTCATGACGTCACAAACACTTCACTCTCTTCTTCCCTTCTTTCTTCTCTTCTTCTTCTTGCTTTTCATTTCTTTTTTTTCTTCTTTTTCTTCTTTCTTCTTCTCTTCTTTCTTTTTCTTCTTCTTTTTTTTTTCTTCGTGAACAGAGACGTCACACGACTTGTCGAAGCACTGTTTCGTATTAATTTTTGATTTAAGTGAAAAAAAAAATGTGTCCAGTGTTTTTTGGAAATCTATCTGATGGACTCATTAGATTGTTATTGTCAACTACCCTTTTCAGTTTCCTAACGCATACTTACCTCCTAAAATTTAGGACAAATCATGTGTGAAGGTTTCAAAGAAAAATCCTACATAGATCAAGACCGTTCGCCCTACTTATTATACCAGCAGTACACTCAACGTTCACACAGTAGGGTACTAAGCTATTAGTCCAATACGTATGTACATTTCAAATTGCTAAGGCGTCCGCCGCAGTCGTAAAGCTGTGTTCGCTAATAACTTGAACTGCATTAATTATAGCCACTGGCGCAATCTGGAAAACAGTTGGTACATTTTAAAGCAGTAATATAATTAGTTTTAATTACCTGTGTCGATTACACGCTCACTTGACATCTGAAACAATACATTTTTGTAAGAATTAGTTGGGTTTTTTTAAGGAACTGGACGTTTTTGTACATTCTGTTAGCATAATTAGCCTGTCATGTTCCCAGTGATGGGAAAAAACCGTCTCCTCGTGAGAAAGAGAGAGTAAGGTATAATCCATCACGCGGGCTCTGTGCGGGTTAATATATATCACGTATTTCAGATTTTTAATTCGAACATGCCGATTTCCTCACTGCGTTGCGTTTGCGTTGCTCGATGATGCGTTTTCTGTTGATATTAGAATATATGAAGCAAACACCGATAATTAAATTCGAAATTAATAATTTAAAGTCGAAGTCACTCGGTATGTGTTTTTGTCCACGAGAATAGAGAAGATACTTCAACTATTTGCCAATTTTATTTGTACCAAACGCTAACATCAAGATTTTATGTAGAAACAAATCACAAAATATAATATTAAAGTTAATGATGTCAAACAAGTTATAAAAACAAGATATATTGTATTCGTGTCTACTAAGAAAATTGTTATTGTATTTGACCTAATAAATAAAGCCTAATATTTATTAAACAACCTTTTACTCATACGCAACATTTCGTAGAAGCAAAATAATATAATAACAAAATAAGTCATAAAGTTAAACACAATAAAAGAACAAAAGCTCACATTAAATACAAAACACTATTGTTGTTCACTAATTAGTGAATAGAAGAATAATCATTAATACTCATATTGGATAGACTGTGCGTACCTGTCCGATAAATCGTCGCACCCTATAGGTTTCGTTGTTTGACAAATGGTAATATAAATGGTATGTCAAACGTAACCATTTTCGTGTCAGATGACTATCAGAAAATTGCTCACTTTTTGTGGCGGCGAGGCGACGCGGAAGCGCCCTCTGTCGTGACTGTAATGAAACCACAGTGCACACAAAAGAGCTTACGACCACAATCAATATGCTGGTAATCCGATACCTGACATTCAATTAAAAAAAAAAGTGAAGTGATATTCAACTCTACGATACGAGGAGGTCGTCGTTTAATAATAACTGCCGCTCGGATTGATCTTTAGGTTTAGCCGTGCTTACCAACTTACTGAGTTTCTTCCTTGCCTCGGAACGCACGTTAAACCATCGGTCCCGGTTGCCATGACAAGTAGCCTAAAAGTGTGCCAACCAGCCTTACTAAAGGGTATCGTACAGCCCGTCATTGATTTGGTAAGACAGGTCGTACCCGGGTACTAACTGGGTTGTGGAGGTCAGATAGGCAGCATGCAAAATTCTGGTATTCAACTGCAACCGGTTAGACTGGAAGCCAACCCCTACATAGTTGTAAAAAGACTTTGCAGAAAAAAGATTCAACTCTAATATAAGTTTGTAACAATTTACATGCTAGACTTATTTACGAGAGATCCTTTGTGATATCAATTAAAATTTATTTCGGTTTGCATTGTTGGAAAATGAAATGGTTTTACGAAATAATAAATTAAGCACTTTTCCTCTTATCTGGAGTCAGCGAAGATAATGAACGACATACAAACGTAACGATGTGTAAGAAGTTGCTGATAAGTAATTTATGAGTACTTCAGCAGTTACGTATGCAGATTTTGAATTTTAATTTTTGTTAAGAGAACTCGGCAAACAAATTCATCATTAATTCCTATTTATTTTGTTTGTTGCATTAGTTTATTAATTAAACCAGAATAAGTTTGACACTCGTATCTTTAAACAAGTCAAACTGATTATTTGAGTAAAAGTAATAAGTGAAGATACGATTGTTATTCTGAAGTTCAGTAATTGCTTGAAATTAGAACTGTCAAAAGTTTGAATACTTAGATTTTCTTTCTTCGATGGTTCTTACTACGTACAAATTCTTGTCTATTGCATATAGATCTTTACATAAATAATAACTTTAACGAGACTTTAAACAGCGGGAATATCCTGAATGAAACTGGCACAAGAGCTTTGAGAAAAGAAACCCTAGCCTCAGCAGTAGGTGAAGTTGAGCTGTGGATGATCTTGTCGGTTGCTCATAAGAGACACAGCGGCCTCGGCACAAGGGCTAAGAAGGAAAATGGGTGTTTTTAGTCAGTAGAAGCCTGACACTCCCTTCCGCTCTGCCCGAGAGCGGGAGGGGTAATTTGATTATCCCCCCCCAAAACAAAAGCTGTGGATGATGATGATGAATGTAGATTGAAAGCTTTGGTGTACCCAAATAATTTAGCAGTAATGCCCAAAAACAGCATCAAAACAAACATAATAATTATTTATAGTTTAGCTCGGGTCCCAACCGAGCACAATTGAGCTCCAACAAAATATATCAAGGCAAAACATGACCACCTACCGGTAATGTTTTCACTGTTATCGGCATTTGCATTGAATTAACACAAAATAACCGTTTAACAAAAACAATCCGGCGAATATTAATACGGCTTTAAATCATATGGTAGTGAGTGTTTCTGCAATTAATTGCGTGAAATAACGTTATCGGTGAACGGGCACATTATACCGCTAAATGTTTGTAAGCATGTACCGCATAAATAACGGACACTAAGCTGATTAGCATACCCGAGTCGACATTCACTGAATTACCCTAAAATCTGTTAACAAATGGTAGCTTTGCATAATTGAATAAGTGAAACGCAAACTCGGGCATATGGACTATGAACGAGTACTCTCGGTATTTTTTTTAAACAAATTACAACCTACCGTGAATATGTCATGTTTTCTATTTGATTGGCAAATAACGACAAATTCTATAAAGATTTGTCCATTTTCATGTTTGTCTAACTGCGACAGGCTATGAATTGTTATGTATGTGGGATTTGGATGTGGAGTACATTTTCAGTTATTGCAAATATCAATATTTTTGATCTAGCTGTTGTCCGCGACCTTCGCCTGTATGTTTTTATTGTTAAAGTACTATTTTCCTATTTGAATCGGGTTTGTTAAAAATTTAAAGTTTTTTCTCACAACCTAAACACTTTTTAAAATAAACTTTGTATAAATTACTATATACAACATTTGGTTTCTGCCAGCAAAAGTCCAAATAGACAGATGGACAAAAAGATGAATAAAACCATGTCAGTGTTTACAGATTTTTGGGGCTGACTATACCGCAAATAGTCAACATCATCATCATCAGCCTATAATGTTGCCCCTGCAGGGACTCAGGCCTCCTCTCTAGGAGAGGGATGGGCTATAAAACACCACGCGGGCCCACTGCGTGTTGGTAGATGTCACATGTCTTTGATTTTTTTTATTCTAAGACATGCCGGTTTGAGAGCAGCGGTGATGAAATAAATTACACCAAGTAATGCGCCTGCCGGGATTCGAACTCACGACCTACTGTTCGTAAGTCGGGCCCGACACCATTGGGCCACCGCTGCTCTCCGCAAATACTTACATGCAAGTAAAAAGCTCTTATTCAAAACAAGTTTTATTTGTGAAAAATAATCAGTTTTCTCAATTCAAATATAAATAAATGGGTTTGAGAGACAGCTTAAATACAAAATATAATATCGCAACCTAAATAGAATCCTGGAATAAATCGTTTCTTTATGCGAGCATAATAATCTAAAGTATAAGTTCAATTATATTTGATTGCATATTTCATTGCAACTTAAAAATAATCATCCTTTACTCATGCTATTTGAAATGTATGTCTGTGTCTATGTCAACAAAGAAGAGTTTATCAGAAACAAACCTTGATTGTATTTAACCAAGTCCAACAATCATGAATAAAAGATCTGGACCATACACACAGAGGTACGTCTAGAAGTTCTGCGTAGCAATCTCATTCTGCACGTTTCGGCATGTTAGTGCTACGATGCTACGGTGCTACGCCGTAGCCAGAGCTACGTGGATTGCGGTGCGTTGAGTTCCGTTTACGTTCCCGCCCGCTCGGGACCCCGCAATTAGATCCCGCCCATTGTTTCTCGAAGCACTTTCTGTTAGCAATTCCAGTTTCAATTCGAAAGCTGCGGCATTCCCTTTGGCGTCGGCCATGCTATGGTTACGTCTGCGGAATAATAGGAGATATTAACTCGACTTTCGATTCTTGGGAATTGCTGATCTATTGAATTGAAGGTATTTAATTGTTACGAACGTGCAAAGTTTCGTGCTTAATTGCTTATTCACGCCTTGTTTTCATTGTAACTTGAATTTGAACAGGACTTTACATTTATTATTATAAATTGTTTCATAACTCTTGGTTAAATAAAACGTCTTATTTATAGACATGTTATTAATTTATAGTAAAGTTCTTACGAAGTTATATTGTTATGAGGAAAATAATTTCATTTCTTTCATTAAAGTCGTAACTACTTTAATCCAACTAGCTTCCATTATTATATTCTTTTTACGCCGACTGTCTTGTTTCCAGTTTGGTTTAAGTGAATAAATTATGACAACAGACAAGTCGAGAAAGTTCCTATAACTTCACTGCAGCTACTCGACGTATGCAGCTGTACTGTACTTCTGAGTAGGCTTAGTAAATATTCATTAAAAATGCCTACTTATTTGAAAACGAAAGTGCATTGCATTGCGTTATACAACTAAAGTAGTGATATAAGTATTAAAGTTGATGATATACAAGAGAGTTAATGCTTAATAAGTTGGCGTATATAATAATACAAATATAATTTTAAAAAAAACACACACGCTTGCCTGAAGAAACCAATTGACTCGAACTTTAATTTTACCGTCTTTTAATTTTACCGTCTTTTAATTTTACCGTGTTTTTAAACAAATAAAATATTTTTCTTTCTTTTCCTATTCTTCTTTTTTTAAAACGAACTAACTACTTACATTTTTACTTTCACTTGAAGTCGATTCAGATTACTATGATAGCGAAACATAAAAACCACAGACTGGCGGTTCACACAATAAATATCCCTGCTCGTCCAATTAGATTAAATTAAACCCTATCATAATTAGCCATAAAAATTCAAGTTTCAATACAAGTTCCGAACACGACCACAAATAAAACACTACAAATTTCCATGCGACCAAAACTATTGTGAACGTCGACCACGTAGAGTGCACGCGGGATGCACCACTCGTTACAAACTCATTTCAGTAAAGTTGGTGCCTGCGTCGTGCACAATCATATTTACATAAAAGAACCGCCACTGACGTAAAATATAAATAATTAAATTTTACCGACAGCGAATGTCCCGCACTGTTTTAATATTTTTTAATGCAAATTAGGATGGGCTTGTGACTAAACGGTGCGTTGTGTTTTCTGGTATAAATAGCTTTGTAGGTAGACATGACTACGTTATTACTAGAGACGACTTAAAAATATATATACCCAGATGCTCTCAACTTTAAGTCATGCGTGCTTAAAGTTTCAAGTTAAATTTTATTGTAACTGAAATGAAAATGTGTGGGTGCCTTGAGACGGTCGTCGTCACCGAGGCAGACCCTAAAAACGTTAGCGTAACGATTTGGACTCGTTCGTGACTGTTTGGCCAGAGAAGGCACAACACCGGGAGAGCTGGATAGAAATGGGGGAGACCTTTGCCCAGCAGTGGGACCCAATAGACTAACCAAAACAAAAAAAAATGTTGCTTTTTGAATGTGTCGCACAAATTTATTTTGTTTACACCGATTTCATCATTCTTCTGCCCTTAGCCTAATTGGTGGGCCATCGGTACAGTTTTTTTTTCTACACACCTGTTTTAATTGTCATCGCCGCGTTTCAAACCTATCATCTTTTACACAGTCTCACTCTTACAATAAGACAAATTCATGAATTTATTACGATAATTATGGTGAACATGTTTAACAACCCCGGTACATCTGTATTAACGTACCGACTGACAAAGACTAAAATCGAATGAACTATTATTTTTATTAAACAACATTCTCCTAAAACAATAAATAAACGTTATGATATCCCAGCAAACAAAGCCATCAACTCATTTAAACTAGCTAGACCCATTGAATTGCAAATGTGAAGAAATAAAACGATGTTTGGCGTTTTCTGTTTTACTTATTTTCCAAGTTTCAGAACTTGCATGTAATTGCTTAATTCCAGTGCGGTACGATAAAGTTCCACCATGGACTCCGTGGTACCTATACAATATTTATAGGCCGGGAGCCCGGCTAAGTGTTGGCTGGCAATTATTGGTCCTTTGTATGGCAGGGTACAAAGTATGGAATTATTGTTTTTGCTGACGTAGATTATAGGTGGTCGTCGTGTTATAGCGTAAATTATTGTTTTTGAACATGGATCTACAAAGTTCGAGTGCGTTAGGGGAGCTGCCACTTTTTTTGTGCCACGGTACGAATAAAAGTAAGTAAAATTAAAAAATGTGAAAGAGAGTGAGTGAGCGATACGTAGGTGTGTAGTCACAATAATATTATTGTTTCCAACACCGAAATGAAAAAAATGTTTTCTACTTAAAATTCTTCGCTCTCATTAAATATTCCAAATTCTCTAATCATAATAAATAACATTTTGTACAACTTAAACATGCCAAGGTCTAGGTTTGTTACCAAATTGGTGTAGTAAACTAAAATTTAATTGATGCTCAAGTATTTTAAGAACCTCTACTTTGTGTTTCAGGAATTCAATCCATTCAAACAATTTGGAAACTAAAATAATAAGCGAGTTCGATATTAATTTTGGGGCCGAATACAATTCTAGAGAGTTCCAATAAGCCGCAACTAATAAGCTGAACTGGTTTATTCAAACAAATAAAATATTTAGAGATGGACCAAACGATAGTGTTTTGTTTCTTTTTTTGCGTTTAGACAAAATTTTGGAATAAGTTCTACTTTTCGTTCAAATTACGAAATGAAATTATCCTTTTCAAGATAGGGTTTAATACCAAAATTATTCTTAATTTCTTCCTTTCAAAGATTATGAAATAGCAACAGCTGCAGACGAACACGAACCCAGAAGTTTCCAAACTAAGACTCAAAATATTTTTATTCAATTAAGAGTTTGGAATCGCCAGCAGTTACTTGAATTAGCAGTTTAAAATGATTCCTGTTTACTCATATTAACTGATGGAAAAAGGAAAAACGTTTTTATTGTGCTAAACAGGCAACAATTAAACTAGCTTATAGCCGCTACTTCATTCGCTTATGAGGGAACAGAGCATGTGAAGAATTTACCAAAAATTGGTATTTTAACAAATTATTGACGGCACGGCGCACTGTACCAAACCTGCCCCCGTAGAGTATAGCTGCAGCTCAGACCAATTATATCACAAACATTTTGGCGACATCGGTGTTTCGCATTTTCCTTTTTAGGATTTCGTATCTCAAAAGGAAAAAACGGAACCTTTATAGGATTACTCGTGTGTCTGTCTGTCTGTCACAGCCAAATTGCTCCGAATCTTATGGACCGATTAAGTTGTGTGGTACACATACAGTGTATTCATTTTAGGATAAATACTTTTAAAAATATTTTAGAAAAGAGATGATAATTTACCATTCTCTCATTTATGTATTATGTTTACAAAATGGTATTATCCTTATTTTTATTGTTTTTGTACTCTACTACAGTGCTGTCCTTTTTAACCCAAAGGTTGACTGGTAGAGAATGCCTTGTGGCATTAAGTCCGCCTATGTACCACTCTTGTACATGAAGTTTAAATAAATAAATTTGTAAAAAGAGTACATTGTTTCTACGAATATCTGATACGTATACAACAACATCAAGAAAGGGATGTCTTGTTCCTCGACTATAAATAGCACGCGATTCTACTTCTGCGAAGCACGACGACAAGCCTGTAGAAAGTCGACCTTACGCCACACAGTTACAATTATTGTAAAAACCTTTCCCAACCTTGTTACCTATTTAATTTTCTAATTGTTACGCCAGGGGGAGCTAATAACGCAGCGGTATTTTTCTGATTATTATCGCACATTGAAGTATTGCTTCAGGGGCTATATTGTTGATGAAAGCTCTGGGAAATACTCATTGTACCTACAATGAAGGGAAATAACTGTATTGGGTGTATAATCAAGTAGTTTAGAAAATACTATTGCATTGGTGTAGGTAAAGTTTTTTGTAGTTTTTATTTTTTGGTAGGTTATGTTGGTCTAGGTTTACATGGGAGTAAAAGTAATTACTTATTGAACTAACCATGGGGCCGATGGAATTTTCCATATATCACATTATGATATACAAGCAACCGTTATGCAAAATACTGGCTGGTCATTTTTACAAGTGACTTGTAATATAAACATAATTTATTATTTACTAGTGAGAAATTCCTGTTGGAGGAACCCGGGAATCGAACCCAGATCAGCAGTCACTCATGCGACTACAAGACCAACGAATCAGTCCAATAATTATAATGACTACGCCCTACGCTACCCGTTTAAGCTAACTATTACTCGTAAGTAACACCTAACTAAATGAAAGCTTAAAATCATGTTACGACACTGTTGCAACAACATGTCTACCAAATCTAGAAGTATGTGTGTGAAGTGGGAATTGATAACAATGCCACTCTTCAACCAAACGATCGGTACTACCCCTTGGGTACATGAGATAAGTTAAGATGGAAGAAAAATACTCTTGCTGATTTCTGAATACAATATTAATTAATTGTAACATTAGGTGTTCCCAATAAAACAGGTGAAAGTCTACTTAATTATAATTCAACAGCTAGTACACGACCATCGACGAAATATAGGGTATTGCGTTAATTCCGAAGGTTGTAACGGTAATTGGTAACTATTGTGGCTTGTTCTATAAAATTTAAATAGAAGTCACAAAACGTTTGTGCAGCGACTATCGCTTTCTACGAGAACTTTTCTTTTTCAAGCTCCAAGTCAGCATTTTGTTTGAGCGCCATCTATGATAGGGTAACGATACTACGTAGAAGTCACGAGGCTCAACGACACAATAGAGCTTTAGCACAGCAGCGCTTTGACGCGGGAAAAGTGTGAACTTCTACGCACACTGCAATGCCACGAAACATAGATGGCGCTGTTCGGCGAAAGCTAAAAAGCATTTTCACGATGTTATTGATTGTCCCTTTGATGCTTGTTTCCAAGTTTAATACAAATGATAAGAGTAAAAGCTTATTTCCTAATGGAACTGACAGCGAAATGGAAGAAAAGGACATTTTCTTTGTTGCAAACAATTTTATTTGCTGAATATTTCCTGATATAATATCTAATAATGTAAGTGATTTAATACAATTTCGGTAAGGAATTATATTTTTGGGAACAAATAAAGATATTTTGTTGATTGTTTTACATTTGCATTTATAAGGTGAAACATAACACATGAAGTCAAATAAAATATCTGTTATTTAATATTCCATCGCAATTAATATTAAACTAATACCCAAATAAGCCTAACAAGGTATTATCTAAGTACATACAAATACGTCCTAATTAAGACAGGCTTACCGGGCATATCGACAACAATCTTACCTACCTGTATAATATCTAATTCGGTAGTCAACATTGAGAGGTAATCATTATCATTACACAGCCGGATAAACGGAGTGACCTTTTTCATTTAAACCAGCGTAGAAATATAAACAGCTGCTGTTGGTTCTTTATTTTATGAATCCTCTTCAAAACAGTAGCTTATTATTTTTTCTGTATTGTTTCCTGTCCCTAAATGGGTCTGAGATAAGCAAAGACACATATAAAATCGATACCTTACATAATGACATCAGTTTGCTTTATTGTTGGTACCTAATGATAATTTACAGACTAATCAGAAACTTCAAAGACGTCAAACAACTCACAAGCAAACATGCCGCCATTACTTAACAGCAAGCGGAAAGGCACAATAAGATGACCCAGTTTCGTGAAGAAAAACGGACGTACACAACATTTGCACTTTTTGCCGCCTCCGAGTTACAACACTATGCTCCGTGTAGGTTTCTGTACAGATAGCATGCAACTATGTCGCAACTTTGTTTTATTCGATCCCGGAATACATTGTAGATAGTTGTTGTTTACATTGTATAGGGAATTTACATAGATGTGGCCCCACTGGTAGAAAGGAAAATGAACTCGAAAATGTACTATACCAACGTCTACATACAGCTGTCAAACTTCGATATATGTACTCGTAATATCTATTTTCAACTTTATCACCAAAACATTAGGTTCAAAGTTGATTGGGGAAATTTGCCAGATTTTTTTGAGAGTTTTTTTTTTTTTTAGGTAGTTTGATGTGCTGCGTCTGTACAATACCCAAATAACTACTAAATAACTAAAATATTTAGTTTTTTTTTCGGAATTATACTTGTAAATAAAGTTTTCATAGGTACTACATAATTTCACTATTGCTTGACTCTCTCTATCATGGGTGCAATGGGTTTTCAATTCACATTTATTCAGGATCTAGGGGTCTAAAATGGCCACTTTAGCAGATCATAATATGAATTGCGTTAAAAAGTGTAAAATAGATATAACATAATAGTAATGCGTCTGTGAACATTTAGAAAATAGATTATAATAGGAAAATTATTGAAATGTTATTGAAATGTTTAAATTCGTAAAATGTTCACAGACGCAGTTACTATGATAAAAAGTCCATTTTACGATTTTTAACGCAATTCATATTATGATCTGCTAAAGTGGCCATTTTAGACCCCTTGAACGCACAAACTGCAGGTCTAAAATGGCCGCTTTAACAGAATCCACGCAGAATCGTAAAATGAATCACGTTAAAATTTTAAATTCTTAAAATGGACTCAATGTCTATAACAATAAAGTACATTTTAAGAATTTTAAATTTTTAACATGATTCATATTACGATTCTGCTAAATTTATTCACCATTTTAGGCACCCTCACCGAGAGACCTTAGAGACCACCGTCCATAGACCTACAATTTAAAAATAACGACCACAGCACGGGAACTGAATACGCAGTCCGAGAACATAGTGACTAGGTTATAAAAACGAACCCGTGACTCACTGTTTGTAAGTCAGGGCTGCCACTACTCCCGGCCCTGGTGCAAGCCATGGTCCGGGGCGAGGAGGAATGGGACGCCGTCGCCTCCTTCTGCGAAGCAGTGATGCTGGCGAAGGAGGTGGCGGAACGCGAGAGGGAGAGAACCTCTCGTCCCAGCCGCCGCGTGAGGCGCTCCGGACGTCGGGGGTCCCGCGATGACCTCCGGCCACCGTAGACGCGGGCCTGTGGACGGTGAGTGATGGGCCAACTCGCCGTCCGTCCGTCTCACGACGAAAACAGGCCGTGTCGACGGCGCGTTCGTGTTCCACGCGCGCCTCAAAGAGATGTCAGCAACATAGGAGGGGCCCGAAAGGGCCGACGCCCGTCGGGGCCGCGGGTAGTCCAACGTTTATCGCAGCCTCGACATAGAGGGCGAAGAAGGAACATGGGTGGTTTTTAGTCAGTAGAAGTCTGAGACTCCCTTTCGCTCTGCCCAAGAGCGGGAGGGGTAATTCGATGATTTTACACCCACCAAAAAAAAAAAAAAAAAAAAAGGGCTGCCACTACTGGGCCACCACTGCCCTATATCAGTTTTACCAATGGTAAAGCACATTGGCATACAAGTTGCGGTTGTTTCAAATCTGTCGTTTTGCGAATGTGGCATTTATGCGCCGAATCCTTCCCCTGATAGCAGTTGTTATCCTAGGTTATAAGTCACATCATAGCTTACTATTTTTTTAATCTCTCTAAGTAACTTTTATTCTGCAGAATTACATCTATAGTTAACAACTCAACTATAACGAGCAAGGTTTTGTGCGCATGCTACACAAATTCCAACGTTGCTGTCGAACCATTCATTGATTGAGTCACTTGGACAGACGGTTTCTATTCAAGCAGAGCGGTAGGTATTGACGTGTGTCTAACGGGAGACCACTACGTTGTAAGTATGTAGGTATTGAGAACTATAGAAAATATATAGCTAGATGTTTCTCTAGAATTAGACCCTAAGCTGATACCTATTTTATAGGCGTCTGACTAGGAATCTTGGATAATTTAGCTAGTAGATAGAGGTTAATGGTGATTATACCTTATTATTATTGTTGATTTTCTATTTCAGAAAAATCAGGTGTGCATGTAGAAAGGTCGTACCCATAAATAAAATACCCACTTAATATTTATGATTAAAAATCATTGGCATTTTTCGTAACAATTACGTAACATCTATGATTTTTGTTAATATCCTGGAAACTGCCAAATATATATAACGGTGTATTCATATAAAACTCATTCAAGTCGAAATAATGAACAGACTTTAGACGTGAACGTGACAAAACGGTGATTGCTATTTGATAAAACATAATTTTAAATTTCCAATAGTCAGGGTGAACAGATGAACGAGCAGAATCTCTATACGTGACTACAGTCGAATAATGCAACAAAGGAACCAGCTGACCCGCTTTAGCAAACTTATCAAATATTTATAGTTGAATGTATAAGAAATCGGTCAAGGCCAGAATCCGATACTGAATATTCCACCCACAGGGCTATACAGATGCTAAATTCTAGAGACGTTCCAGACTGTAATATTATTATGTTTTTCTCAGCCTCTAGTTTCGTCTAAATTGAATATTTTAGGAAACATTTTATTTGCTCGGTATTTTATTTTGGAGCCACGGAGTTGTCATAATTGAATTATGAAAAAAAGGACGTAAAAGGGGAGTTGTGTAAGGAGGGGATGTATGTGGGTCAAGTAAAAGTCCGCCCTTCTGGCTTTCAAGTCTTATAAGTTAAAATGTAAAATGACACTGGGCTTTATTTTCCCAAGTTTGGATTTAATTAAATAACTAAGTCACGATAATTAAAGCTGTTTATGGCCTCTAAATTAATCAAGCAGGTGTGACTATGAAGAATCATAATCAGCTGTCTAGCACCACCAACCCATTTACAACCAGACACCAACGTCTATCAACTCGATTGAAACGCCTCAATTTTCCCATAGACATTTATTTGAAAATCAGCACGGCCGTTTGTAAATCGAACAGACCGGTCATATTTCATGCGGCCGGCGATGCGGGTGGACGTCCACGTAAATTATGACGTCAGCACACGACCGCGCAGGATGCGACCTGCGACACGTCATTGCATCGGTTTTGGGAGTCCTTGTTTCCGATGGTCCAATATATCTGCGGAGTTGTCATTTTGGTAGAGAAGTACGTTAGTGGTTTTTGAAATGATAAGCTGCTGCTGCTAAATAGGATAATAATATTCGTACTAGTAACTGTACTAGGTAGTAGCTCCTTGTTAAATACTGGTACTTAACTGCATCCGGTTAGACTAATAGCCAAGCTCAAGACAGTATTTCTCGACTATGAGGGAGGTCTTTTCTCCATAGAAACGCACTTGCCTGTTTTCTTTCTTGTTAATGACTATAAAGCTATGATTTTTTACAGAATAATAAATTTTAACTACTTGTACGACCCTATGTTTTTCTTTTTGATGATACATTATTTTTCTAAGCACTAGAACCCCTCAAAAAATGCTCAAACCTGCTTATTTAGATCGCTATCAATAGAGACCTGGTGTACATATTTGACAACTATAAACGAAAAAAGAAAAACGTAGGGGCACAGAATATCCTTCTTATTTAGTGTCTAAAATATCTTATTAATTGGTACAATATTGGAGGAGGAAATAGGCGAGAGTCAAACCTAGAAATTTTACTTTTTACTTAAGCTATTGAGTCAGATCTGCAGTTGTCCTGCCGCCCGGCCGCCTAGCTCTCGCAGAGCGACAGCGATAGTTTCTTCAAATACCAAATTTTTAAAAGTCTCTCCACCCGCATTTCCTCTTAAGCTAAACAAACTATAATAAAACGGGAAGAAAAATAACCCTATATTGGAAAAACGCTATTGGATTGTAAACCACTTCACTAAAATAACTATCAACACAGACCATTACGTGTCACAAACAATCACACTCTAAACAAGCATTTACTCCTTTCATTTTACCGCCAAACCAAACTCAAGCTTCATCATAATATAAAAGAGTGACAGGTTCATAATAGCGGCAGTAAAAAGGTAATCATCTTCTAGGCTGGAGCTATCACGAGCCCAATGAATCTCGTAATCCGTATGGAGTGGAGGACATTTTCGTGCGCCCTAACGAAGACAGATTAAGCTCACCTGTCTCAGTGAGCATAGGAGTAGACTAAGATTAAAGACTGATTACACATTAGCTTTGGGCTATCTGTAGCTACTGTAGCAGTCAGATATTTAAAGAAGAAGTGTCAATATCTTTATATATATATTTCTTCTAGACGTTTTGTTTGTCACTGAACACCTCCTAAACGGCTGATCTGATTTGCATGAAATTTGTTGTGTGTGTTCCAAAAGATTCAAGAGTGGTTTAGATTTACAATTGGACCCGGTATGCGGCGCTGCTGTCCGGGCAGGATGACGTGTGCCATGTCCGCTAGCCTTTATTTACATATATATTTATTCTGTACGTGTGATTGTCACTGAACTCCTCCTAAACGGCTGGACAGATTTCTGGATTCAAGAGAGGTTCAGATTTACATTTGGACCCGGTCTGGCCAGGATGACGTCTGCCAGGTCCGCTAGTTTTACGAGTATTTATAATTATACTTTTTAGCAAAAAAGCTTTTGACTGGCCTGTTGGTCTAGTGGTTAGTGACCCTAACTGCTATGCCGGAGGTCGTGGGTTCGATTCTCACCCAGGACAAATGTTTGTGTGATGAGCACGATCATTTGTTCTGTGTCTGGGTGTAATTTATCAATAATATGTATGTATTTAGAAATATATAAGTATGTTTATCAGTTGTCTAGTACCCATAACACAAGCTCTGCTTAGCTTGGGACTAGATGGCGTTGTGTGATAGTTGTGGAATATTATTATTATTATATTATTATTACTTAAATTGATACTTACACACTTGTACATAACGTTTGACCGGAACATATATAGGTACATAGTCTCGGGTCCGTGCTATTACCCGTTGGAGAGCCCCTCATGAGTAGAGAACCATCTATTTTTTTTTTGGCGGATGGAATATCATCAAATAACCCCACCCGCTCTTGGGCAGACTTAGCCTTCTACTGACTAAAAACCACCCATGTTCCTTCTTTTAGCCCTGTATGTCGAGGCCGCGGTATCTTTGTGAACAACCCGCTGCCCCGACGGGAGGACAGAACCCTAGCTGCTGGATCAGCTCAACTTGTATCAGTCTGGTCCCTTTAGTTAGGACATAGTATACTTTTAAAACAAGCACCAATATCTGTTCATAACTTTTAAAAGTGATTTGACCTTCTGTATGTTTATCTATGTCAGTTTTACGTTTTCACGAACATAGCATTGAACGCTATCCTTCAGGAAATAGGTCTTATCTCAAGGAGTTATTTCCATTTATTTATTTATACTAAGTGGACATATTCATTGTTGCCCGAGACACGACGTCTTCATGATATATATATTTTTTTATATTTCCTGTGTTGGTTTGGTTTTTTTTATTTTGGTTCATTGTTTTAGCCTATTATTTACACAGTGGAGAGATGTAACGGTTGAAGTTATCCGCTGTTGAATCGTTAGAAGTATCGACCTCTTACGTCATACAATTATATCACCGGAATCGCTTCAAACACATGACATACTTATATTAGATAATACAGTCGTAACACACAAACCCATTTTTTTTTTTCTTCAAATCTTAAAACTAAAAAAATAACCCCACAAAACTGCTTACGCAGTTTAAGTGTGTGACTTTCACAATAGAGATCACATCATGTAGGTAAATCTGTTACATACACATATTCTTAACATCTACGCTTACATATTATCTAATTTATTAGTTTGCGTGCGAATTTAACTTTACTACGTTCTTGTCTGATGTCAGCAGGTAGAGTGTTCAACAAATAGGGAACACGTTATCTACGTACGTGTTGTAGCTAGTTCTTACCTAGAACCAAATTGGGGCACAAAGGCACTCGATTCGAGTAAAATATTGACATTCAGCCGCATCTGGTTTGACCGGAAATCTATCCAAATTATCGTCGCATTTCTAAAACGTTTTTCATTCCTTTAGAATTTCAAATATACACATACAATATACAATATTTTATTTGGAAGTTTAATAAGGTACAACTACGATATTAGCTGGAAAATACTCAATCAGACACAAAGCAAATAAAAAATCTTATAAAATAATCTTATAAAAACTTTGAAAGCTTTTATTTTTTGCCCACATACCTTGCGGTCCATTCCATATCCCATAATCTACCAATTCCTGTTATAACTTCACACCATTTCCGAACAATTTTCTTAAATTTTTACAAAAAGATGCTTCTTGTGGGTCCCGGAGGAGATGTGAAACAAATTCGCGAGAAAAGTTTTTTGGGATAGAACCCCGTGCATAAAGAGTGGGTATGAAAACGAAATCCATGAGAATATTGAGTGGGCCCTTAGTACAAAAGGCAAAGTAAAGGATTTGTTGCGCGTTGTATGCTATAGGTACTTACGTACCTACGTCTTTGGCGGACGCATCGGGAATTAGAGACTTGATGTTACATGTCGTAGATGTTTTCCTATTAATATGTACTGACATAGTTATCTTTTCTCACTACGAGTTTTCAGTATGGTTTAACCTCTTAAAACACCTAACGCATAAACAACAGGACGGACTTTTCACATTATAACTTTACGTAGCCTATCCGCACCGACCTTGGGTTATCCGAACCTCCAACCTCTTTTTTCTTTTTCCATACCTTTCTATTAATTGTCATCTTGGCTGACACCACTTTTCTAGACATATCATCTAGTCCATCCATAAATTTTAATAGCACATAATTATGATAACGTCTATGGTGAAATTCACTTTTATTGAGATTTCCCCATTCCATTCCATCATCCGTGCGTACAAAGGGCACAGAACAAAATAAAACTGTAGCCGCATTGAACAGTTATGGAACCTTTTATGGATGTTTCACACCCTTGACCAATTTTTAGCCCGTTAGCTTCAAATTCAAACAAACGCGCAGTGCAAACCGATGAATTCTCGATTGTTTGTTGTTTCAAAAATGCAGTTATAAAGTTAAGAACTTTGAAAACTGAATTTTGTCTTTTTTGGGTTTTTGGAACGGATGTTCAATGGTACCTACTTTTACAGCATTTTATAACAGTTAACAACATAGTATTTATTTATATAGGTACCTACTTGAACATGTTTGAATATATTGGAATGTATGTAGGTAGGTTATGCTTATTTATCGTATTTTTTTCCTGGAATTCAATCACAAATAGAACTCATAAGTTTTCTCAGAATCTATTTATTATGAGACGCCGTGTTTAACAACATGGAAGATATTAAGTATAACGTCAACTATTCGCAAATATTAAACACAATAACTCTTTTATAACAATTCGTTTGATCCTTTGAGCATCAAAAGCCGATATATTTTATATAACGTTAACATTTTACAAGGTAGACGCTCACGTAAATCGAGTACACGTTTGACATGACGGGTAACGATAAATAACGATATATAAAAACCTTTAACAATAGACCGTCGTCATTTGAAATCGTTCAATTTCGCCTAACAAGCGATATAGGTACTCTCGCGCAGAGTCGATTTAATTATAATGCTTTATAAAGAGCACGGTACAGTCGAAATCAAATGCCGTCAGCAAAGGCTAATACATTGAACAGTTGGCAGAAACAAAATGGAATAATAATTTGTCGTTGGATTCGACGTGCGGGAATATCGAGGTTTGTGTGTAGGTATGTTCGCTGTCATCAATCACATCCTTCAGTCGGCAGGATCCAGTGTGGCAGTACATTAGCTCCTTAATTAAAGCTGTGAACAGATGGCACTGTGCCGCGCCGTCCGCGTCATACATTTCAATTAATTCTTGTCACCAAACAAATTTGGTTGACGACTATTTAATTATTAATCAAAGTTACATTGACAAATTGTTTTTGCACCATATTGAAATAATTATTGGTTAACAATAAAATTTTGTTCGGAACGCGAAATATCAATTACGATTTAATTAATTCGTTGTAGTTGCATAAATGAAACAACTATATATTATTTACTAATTACGGAATAATATTCATAACTGTTGTTCTTCTCTGAAATAGAGTGTTACCAAAATATCAATAACACTGCTAGTTTAAATATTTATTTATAGGTTATTTACGAGTTTGTGTTAATGATATCAATTAACGAAATAAATATCCATTATAGGTACTCGTTATAATATTTTTTGCTGAATTCACTTTCGTGCAAAACAAAAGTAAAACATAAATATAAAATTTTACTGGTGTGGTATAACAACATGTTTTTTTCTATAAATACAAAACTGTCTTAGCGTAGGCGCACCTGATCAAATCGTATGCAAAACCTATAACAGCCTCCTTTTCACCACTCAACCTGCTTAACCTACGATTATCCCTTCCTAGAAAAACAACCCAACAACCCTGCATATCTTCTTCCAATAAAAAGTATATTAAAAATCCGGACTGCCGGTGGCAGTTGTCAAAGTGACAGGCCCTCCAGTCACTATAAGCCACTAATCGGCTTGTCACCCGCAGGTCGAGGACATTGACTTTCAGATCACGTACTTGCAATCTGCATGCCATGACATTGTCAGGGGGACATAAAAAAACACATTTTTTACTGTCCTACACCGTCCGAATAAGCTTTGCGCGCTCAAATTGTAAGCTTTCCTTTTTTGAATTTGAATTTCTTTTTTTTCCCTTCTTTATGGTTAAATCAGTGATGCGTTATTGCTGATTTCATTATTTTCACTAAGCATCGAATTAAAACTTTAAGTTTGTTTTACCTGAAATTACTAGCAGGTTTTTAAACTAGAGGATTTACACAAACTGACATTCTATCAGTAATGAAAGTGTCAAAAAAATTTACAAAAAAATTTACACTTGTCGCCGATATGTTTGTATCAATCCTGCTGATAGTCGTTGTAGAAAAGTATTTCCTATAAATTCCAAATCAATATTTCCTTGGCTATAACTCACTCTGCCCTCTATTGGAATTATCACGCACTGGGTTGATGGTTTAATTGTCAGTCTGCGACACTTACATCAAATACTTTTAACAAACAACATCCGCCTGTTCGTTTAATTAAGCATATTCAATATCCAATAAAGCGCAAATCCCAGCTGCCATTTACCCCAATGAAAGTGAACATAATCTTAGGCATATCAGCAAAATGGTTCGGAGGCCACGTCATAAAGACTAAGCTGGCAGCACAGTTACGTCATGTCACCGTAGGAGTACACATGACGTGCGGCTCCGAGGGTAATTATCGCGACATATCCTCACGATATTAAAGCCAACGTAAATTTGACATGACTTAAAATTAATCTCGAGACGTGATGCCAAGCCCAATGACGGCTTGCGCTTCGGTAAATTTAATAAAGAGCTACCACTGAAGCCTAGCCACGCTACCAAGATTGATGTGCCGAAAAAATATAACGCGAATGTGGAAATTAAAACAGATGCCAACTCTTCAGTTATATTAAAAGTTAAACATTAAACAACAAGCTCTTTAAGGTTGAAGGTTATAAGAGACGTTAGATCTAACATGAGCAAGATATATTTTAGTTGTATATTTTGACAGTGATTAACGTAACGCTATCTTTATGAACTGGGAAGTCTCCGTGGAAATTATTTCTGTGAATTTTTTTTTGTCATAGCACTGGAACAAAGAAGGTGCCACTGAAGGTCGCCATTACGTGAAAATATGCCTTTTAATAAACTGTGTCCAGTCACTTTATTAAATAGCTACCAGGTGTATCTCACATCTTAGTCGTGAAATTAATTAGTCTAGATATTGTAGACGTAACAAATGGGAATGTTTAAAAGGTAGGCTCATTTTTCAGATTCTTGGTATTTTAATTATTTCTACAGCAAATTAATATATTTTGGAAAACTCTAAAAATATATAGTACCTACTGATCTAGTAACGGTCGCCATATATTTAAATAAGTTTTTTTTTTTAATTTATTTATTTTATTTGAATTGGGCTTATTAAAAATATATATTTTATTTAAATGGGCTTATTAATAAATGGGATTATTTAAGTAGAATTAAACAAAACGGAAACAAAATCTCGAAAATTAGCAAACTCATTGTATGATCAATAATGATCATACAACCCATTACTCTTCCCAGGTAAACAGAACTATTTTAGATATAATCAACCCGTAATTTAGTTCCTGCCTCCTACCTAGTTGTTTGTCACTGTCGGGGTGCGACCTTTACCCTTTACCAAACACTGGTAGGTAGTTGGAACTTTTTGAAATACCAATTTCGTGCACCGTGTTATTTTTGGTTACACCGTGTCTGATTTACAACAACCGTAACTTGTGAGTGACGTTGACAAATGACGTCAGATGCCGGTCACGGGCCGTGTGTTTTGCGTCACTTGGCTGCATTCAGAGGCATCCGTGACGTCACACGTATCTTCCCTGGCTTGTTTATAGCCAGCCAGTATGTTTGAGTTATGGCGTGTTTGTCTCACTCGTGACACCGTGGAAGATGAATTTATGAGCGAGAAGAATGCGGGGCGCGGAATATTTTATGTGTTTGAGTGTCGGCTGGCGGGTGATAAGAGTTTTTGGGACGATTTAGGCGCGGCGGTGCGGTGTTATGAGTGTTTTGCACATATGATATGATGTGTGATCAAATTCAGAGGGCTCCGAATCAGTATGGGCGGATTGTGACTGGTATAGTAAATAAAAAAGTGAAATGAAATGTCAGAAATGTACGTGGACGCAGTCTCACTCATTGTTACTAACCAAAACTGCTGCTCACAAGCTTCAACCATGTATCCATGTTCCACACATAGGTCCAGTGCGGGTTCTTCGATTCTTTATTAGAAGTTTATTAGAAGCTTTCATTCAAAAAACATGCATGCCTTATCTCCACAGCATACTCAAATAAGGCTGAAATACACAGATTTAAATCGAGAACCCGTTTACATAATAAACAATGACTAAAGCACTGCCATGCATAGCTACGTGCTTTGCAGTATGAACAGATACAATACATACACATTATTATATAGGTACGTGTTCCACATAGTTAGCTTTGTCAGACTACCTGGCCTAATATATATATGTATATATAGATTGGTTTTATGTTTATAGTAACGTATATTACGTTGTATATTCAATGTCCCGAAGGACGGTATTTATGTAAATGTGCCTATCTTTTTTGCCGTTTATTATACGAAGTAGTAATTAACTTTAAGCCCATTCATAAAACATTTTGGTAACCAAAATAAGCTTCATAAAGTTTATTAACATGCCAATCATTACTGCACATAATTTTAAAGCACATTTTATAACAATTAATAGCTTCATCATAATATAAACTGGTATCAGAAATAAAATACACATTAATGATAGTTTACGATCATTTTCTCCAGAAATCATTGATTATATGGTTGAGGCTCCTATCAATCAAAGTTTGTCATGTGAAATTACTTCAAAACGTTGATTTTAAAAGGTTTTTATATAAAGAGCAAGCCTGTTGCCACAAAACCAGGGACACGCACATATTTGCCTAACTCCTGGAAGATTACAGGTGTGATGTGTATGTTATATTTACAGTAAGATATAATAATTAAACCATGCTACTATACGCGATTTTATTTAAATTAACTACAATTTAGACACATCCCTCCCCCTACACATCCACCACTTAAAACATAGCAGGCGAAATGTGGGAATGTACAGGGATTACAGGCGTGATGTTATTTTATGTGCTACAATATATGACAGTTCATTTAACCAAAACCATATTCTGCAATGTTGGCCCATTGTTGGAGGCCTTGACTTATGAACAGTAAGTCGTAGGTGCGAACCCAGGCAGGCGCATTACTTTGTTTTATTTCATTACTGCTGCTCTCAAAACGGTGAAAAAAAAACATCGTGAAGAAACTGTCTGAGAACCAAAAAAAATTAAGACATGTGACATCTACCAAACCGCACTGGGCCCGCGTGGTGGATTATAGCTCATCCCTCTCCTAGAGAGGAGAGCCTGTGTCCCTGCGGTGGGAACAATAAAAGATGACGATGTTAATGATGGTATTCTACAAGTTTCGTTTGACTGGCTAAATTATTAAAAAAAACAATCAAACAGGCCATTGGCAACAGCCAAGACAAGGCAGGTGTTACGTACTCTTTGGTGTTTTATACTTTTTCTCGTATTTAACGTAATTCAAATTTAAATTGTTTTTGTACATTCTTTCTGCCTATGTTACGGTGCTGTGTTGCTGTCAAAAGGTGTGATTTTCTTTATATTCATTAAAACATTAAAATATATTTATTTATATTTATTTCACTTTCGGATAACAGCCCACACCCTCATCTTTTTCAGCAGGAAAGCCAATCATAACAACAATACTATGCGAAACTTCCACCAAGACACTAACTCATTAGTTTTAAACCAATTAAATCAGCTCACAGGCAACGACAACGAACGCACGGCCGCGCGAGACTCATCAACTTACATTAACACGTCGAACTTTTAATGATGATAAATCATGTTTAAACACGTATTCACAATCGTATTCCTCTAGTGTAATGAGAAGTCTCGTCTTAGGCGGATAATTACGGCCATCATTAATAACGAACAGGCAAGGATGAGGAGCGGTATTAACAAGACGTCAGGCGTGATAGTAATGTCATAACTCGATGTATTAGGGATTGTAATTACGCGGCGTGTGTAGGGTTAATTTTTTTTTTGTTCAAGTGGTGGAAATGGCGTTTTGTTTTTGTTGCCAGGCAATTATTTCTTTGTTTTTTCATCAGCCTAGGTCGAGTTTTTAGCGATCACGATTGTACGTCCACATGTATGGTATAGTTTATAGTACTGACTGCCTCGTTGGTTTAGTGGTCGCAATGGCAACTGCTGAGTATGAGGTATTTGGTTCGATTCCCGGGTCGGGCAAAGTGTGATTGGGTTTATCCAATTGGCAAATGAGGGTATACTATCACCCCTCTTTGAGGAGAGGCTAGAGAGGCGCCACGGCGCCCTCACCTTCCGTCTGACGCAGGTTCTCACCGGACACGGTTGTTTCGGATGCCACCATTGTGAGGATCGGCCGGAGGACACGGTGGAGCACACAGTAGAGGTGTGCCCCGCTTGGGCGGAGCCCCGCCGTGTTCTCGTAGCGGCGATCGGCGGCGACGACCTCTCGCGTCCGGCCCTGGTGCAAGCCATGGTCCGGGGCGAGGAGGAATGGGACGCCGTCGCCTCCTTCTGCGAATCAGTGATGTTAGCGAAGGAGGTGGCAGAACGCGAGAGGGAGAGAACCTCTCGTCCCAGCCGCCGCGGGAGGCGCTCCGGGCGTCGGGGGCCACATGATGGCTTTCGGCCACCGTAGACGCGGGCCTGTGGACGTTGAGTGATGGGCTAGCTCGCCGTCCGTTCGTCTTACGACGACGACAGGCCGTGTCGACAGAGCGTTCGTGTTCCACGCGCGCCTCAAAGAGATGTCGGCAACATGGGAGGGGCCCGCAAGGGCCGACGCCCGTCGGGGCTGCGGGTTGTACACAAGTTACCGCGGCCTCGACATATAGGGAGGAAGGAACATGGGTGGTTTTTAGTGAGCAGAAGTCTGACACTCCCTTTCACCCCTTTTGGGGTATATGTGCTACGGGGCACCAGTTTGGGCCGATAGGGCCACCATAGGAGCGGCACGACGTAAATTACTTCAAAGCCAGCGGTTGGCCTTGATTTTCTTGTGTAAAGCGTATAGGACGGTTAGTACTGAAGCCTTACCGGTACTGGCAGAAGTACTTCCAGTCGATCTTGAAGTGCAGCGCCGTGCTTCAATGTACTCTTGCGCACGAGAGACCGCGGACGCAGACTTTTTAACACAACATGACCGTACTAAAATAGCTAGATTACTTAAACCACAGACTGACGTCTGGGAGGATCTTTTGTCAGAATGGCAATGTACGAGTAGGTGGGATAATTCCATCAAAGGCCGACACCTCCACCAGTTCTTTCCATCCGTTCGTGAGCGGCTGGCCAGGACATGGCTGGAAGTGGATCACTGTGTTGCCCAATTTCTCACAGGTCATGGTAACTTTAAGAGTAAATTATTTTCCTTCAAGCTTGTTGCGTCGCCTTTTTGTCAATGTTCTACATCTGAATGCGAATATGAACAATCTGCACATCACATTTTATGGGAGTGTAGTCTTTGGCAGAATGAACGTAATATTATGTTGGATAGTGTACAGGTTACATCCGGAGTTATTTACTATACGGACCTTGTAGAAACTAGAACAAACCGTGCGTTCAAGCATTTTTGTCATACCTATTATTGGAATCAAATATAACAGCTCACAACTTAGGACCCAGTATTATTAATGACAATAATATCCGTGGTGCTAGGCAACTGGGCTTATCCCAGTTGTATGCGTTCCTGTGTGCCTATTGGCCTTGTTCTTTTCTGTCTCCTTCTGATATGGAGGGAAGTGGAAATTTCTGTTTTTCCTACTCCTCCGCTATTTTTTCTGATTAATTTCGTTGCGGGATCCAAGACAGTTAAATCGTTTCTCTGGGACTTCTTCGAGCTTCATTGTCTCGGCGCTTTTCTTGTGGTCGCCTCTGTTGATTCTGGCTTACAGAAGTTACAGTGGTTTGGGAATAGTGAGGCGGGCTTTGTGAAAAAAAAAAAAAACTCCCTTTTACTCAACCCAGAGCGGGAGGGAGTACAATCACGTACACCTCTGCCTTACCCTCAGGGCATTACAGTTGTGTGTTATGTTATGTAATGTAGTTAATTGTAGTTTTTATCACTGTCACCAGATATTGCTACTTTAGTTCAATTACAAGTCACGAACAGACGAGAAACTCGCAATAAGCCCGATTATGTGATACACTCGTTTAAAAAATACAGCTTTAAATACGTACCTCGATATTTAAATTTTTTGTTACTGTTTGTTTTGGTATGTTATTCAGCCATAACAATTAATACAGCTGTCAGATAATCGGTTATTTTTTACAACAAATAATGTTATTTCTTCTGAAAACTGGTTTTTATAAAAATACACACAGTCAGTCAGTTCATGCAAGCTTAACTCACAAGTAATTGCTAAGAAACGGGTAATTAAAATAATCGCCTGGGTTTAGCAACTAGGTCACGTTTGTTTTTGTTTTAATTTTTACAATATTAAATCTAAGTGCCTTTCATTATGAAATCTTGTAGCACATAAACTTCGTAGAATCATTATTATCTATGGCATCTAATTCTTAATTTAAATTCTAAGCCCTGGCAAAATATCCAAGTTGATTAAGATAAGCCATATACCCCTAGTTATGCTTCCATTCTCAGACCGTACCCTACCTAATTAACTCTGGCGTTAAATTTCCGAACTAATTAGTACAGTATACCTGTAAGCCCACTGTTAATAAAAACGCCTTTCAAATTCATTCACTACAAAATTAGGACTCTACTTTAGAGAAAATTGAAACGATCCTAATTTGCCTAGTTGAAGCAATGGAACATTTATTTTAAAATATCAGAAACGTTTAGAACCTTGACCTTTTTGAATATTAATATAGCTTAAGCAAGTGCGAGATTAAAGGAAGAGATATTGCTTTTGACGTCAGCAAACTTTTATGCTACGCGCCTACGAGCTACGCGGTCTCGTAGCCAACCTTGCGTAGTACAGCCACGTGATGAGCTTCGTAGCACAACCTGTAGGTAGCATTATAAAATTATACATAATAATATTATGTAGTCATATTTTTTGTTCTTTCCTTCATCTGTTTCTGTCCTTGAGTATTTTTTGTTGTGCAGTAGTAAATACAAATACTTCAGTACATACTCTAAGGTTCTCTTCTTGTTGTATTTTGTGGGTATTTACATACCAGAAGGGATAGAAATTCATATTTCTCACATACCCATGCGAAGAGATTGTCAATATTCGCCATTAACCGCTTTTAAGGCTTTATTTACGTTCCAAGGTAAACACAATGTGAAAACATACATAGCCGTTCTAGATACATACGAAGTAAAACACATACGCATGTAAAAGTGTATCGGGAACAACATTTTGTTAACTTTGGTGTGGCGGTCGATTTAATAAGATACCACCATGATAGATGGGATCTGAGGCCTTGATATACTGAGGATTTATATTACAGATTATTTATTGGTTCTGATGAGTTATTGACAGTGATTTTATGACACAGCTTACTTTTGCCATCGTGACTTTTATAAGAAGGTCAGAAAATACAAACAGTATCGAACGACTTAAGACCTAAGCCAGGTCTCGGTCTATTGTGTACCTTTCATTGAAATCTGTTCAGCTTTAAAAGATAACAATGCTCAATGAATGCTCCTGTCAAAATATTATATTTTCTGGGAAGAACGCTAATGTCTAAAGGATTAATAAAACTAAAGTTTCATTAAAATGTTTCTACGATCGTTAACTCTAAATAATTAAAATTATAAATCTTGAAATACTGAAGAAGTGGCTATTCAAAAAAAAAAAGCTAAATATACCTAATTGAATCCTGTTTATTTTTCTTATAGTCGGTATTTTTCTTGAACTCATTCTTGACAATTATCCAGAAAGTAGCAAACTTGTATTTTTTTTTAAAATAAATAAAATCGTGTAAACCAAATTATTATTTATTAACCAACTGAAAAATGCGTGTTAACTGTTCAGAACGCATCTCAAAAAGTGGACAGATTTCACAGCTTCCGACATTCGTATGCCGTTGAATAGGTTACGTCGAATTGAGGTCAGTCCTAGGCCTGACAGCGTCAGACACAAGCGGGTACACCTTCGTATAATTGCATTGTGGTTTCCACTTGTAACGTACAACTTGAGCTATACAAGACATACGGTACCGCTGACGTATCGTAGCGCAATTTGTCGTGAGATCGACGATGTTAGGTAGTCGTTTTTTTTCTTCTTTTGTTAAAAAGGTATTTCCTATCACTTTAGTGTTATTTCCATAAGTCTTACTAACAAAATCTTTTTTTTTCTTTGATGAGTGAAAGCGATTTTGATAAGTGAATGGTGTCATACTAGTCCGTTGGATTATAAAGTACTGTTGGATTCCCAACAACAACGAGAATAGTCCTAATCATATGTCTTAAAACTAACAAACTAAGAATACCCACTAATACTAAAAATGGATAGATAAACTATAATAATATATAGATATTATATATACCTATAGATATTTTTATACTTAGATCGATAATATTATTAAATTTAGACATATGATAGTTATTAAGTTCTCTTTTAAGTGAAGTTACTGTAAAACTGCACTGAAAAAATAAAACATTAACTGTACTGCTTAAACAGTAAAATATGAGCCTAGCGTTCAAATCAGTAACTTTTAATGATCTGTCGTTAAACATGTAACTGTTTAATCATTTTTTTTTACGTTTTAAACAGTAAAATTTTTAATGTTTATAAATAAAAAACATGTTTGAAATATTAAAAAAATATTTTTCTAAAATGCTTAAAACAGTAAAAAAAAGCTGCTTTGAACTTTAGGCTCATATTTTACTGTTTAAGCAGTACAGTTTAATGTTTTCTTTTTTTCAGTGTGTCCTACATAAAAGGCTTTTTATTATTATTTATTTTATTTTAATCATATATTATGTCGTATGTCGGACAATCAGTGATACTTATTAAAGTCGTACAGGCAAACAATAATCTTTTCCTAACTCGTTACAATTCTTTTTTCTCCTTATTTGTGTCCGTATATTTGGCTTTGCTTAGTGTATTGAAACGTTTAACTTTTAGAATATCGTCTCCATTTCTCGTACGCACGAAGGCCTATCAAGCTATAAGAAGCCAAATTAGGCAGATCTCTCATTCAACGTGGAACTCACACAAAGCAAGGACAAGTGATACTGGAAATTGACGGATGGAATGGTCGTCGTTTGTACCTATGAAGTTATCTGTTCCTGAAACTCAGCACAATTTTACAATGTAATCTTTTCCGTTCTGGGAACTTGACTTGAATTCCAAAATATTTCCCAAAACATCGCACAAATGTATACTCACATACATGCATACGAGTATATGTAGTATACAAATTACACATAATCTCACGGAAGCACCGGTGATCTACAAAACTAGCATCCAAGTGACGAGGGCTCGTAATCGCAATGCATTTATTTGGTGCCGGTCATAATGTTTAACGGTATAAAGGTAACGTCAGATGTTCGCTATCCAGTTAAGAGGTATTTCCATCTGAGCACCGATTTTTAGAGCACCAAAGCTATTCCCATCTGAGCACTTAAGATTTGGTAGCTACTAGTGATGGGGTGTATAATAAAAGTAATCGATAATAATTTTAGAAAAGTTCCACAAACTACCAGGAGAACAGAAACATTAGGAGGTATTGGAATCTTAAAATCAAATCTATGGGAATACCTCGTTTTTTTTGGCTCGGGAGTTTTTTGTTTTGTTGCATTTGATTTATTTGAATACATATTCAGTCCTACGGATGTAGAGGAGCTCGTGGTTGAATAATAAAGCTGCTCGGATAAACCTTTAGGTTAAGCTGCGTTTGTTTAGGTAGTACTGTGAATGGGTAATCACCTAATACTGAGTTTCCTGCGTGCCTCAGAAAGCACATTAAGCATTTAGTTGGTCCCGGCCGCCATTTGTACATCTTTGACAATCGATACAGGTAGTCCGTGGCCCAAAACTCTGACAAGCAATCTTACCAAAAAATATCGTACTACTCAGTACTAACTCGGTTGTGGTCAGATAGGCAGTCGCTCCATGGAAAATTCTGGTATTCAGCTGCTAGACTGGGAGCCGACCCCGAGTTTTGAACCGAGTTTTGAAGAAGCATGACAGAAGATGAGTCATACGGAGGACCTACACTAATATTATAAAGAAGAAAGATTTGTTTGTTTGTAACGAATAGGCTCCAAAACTACTGGACTGATTTGAAAAATTCTCTCACCGTTGGAAAGCTACACTATCCCCGGGTGACATAGGCTACTTTTTATGCCTGTATTCCCACGGGAACGGGAACTACGCGGGTGATACCGCGTGACGTCCGCTAGTCTTGTATAAAGATTTCATTTTAATTTAGAATTAAACGGTGGAATTGCTATATTACTTGGTGTTAGTTATAATCTATGGCCTGTCGTCGGAACCGCCACTTAATTTTGAGCAGCGTCATATACATCGTGTTACAAACAACCTGTCTTACTAACGCCCGTTAGTAACCGTCATTGAAATAGCTAGTGCTGTGACATTCTGTGTTCCCTTTGGTGATTTGAGATTGCAACATGCTACATAATCTCCGTATGTTTGGCGGATAAGGGGATACGCATATAACTATACTATATATGGTGCTATATATTGGTTGACGGCAATAGGCTTGAACTTATAAAAAAATAAAATATTTCAGACCTAAGCAGTCCATACATAGTTAGTGGTTAGTAACGGACTGTGCTTACATGTTATGTTAGTGTTGTTAGTACTTAATTCTGTTTAACATAAACCTATACCTACAGGGGACCTTAATATAACTGTGGGTGCAATAATGGGTACATCTAACATAAAAAAATTGCCTCAAAGTTTGATGATACACCTACAGGGGACCTTAATATAACTGTGGGTGTAATAATGGTAACAGCTAACATAAAAAAAATTGCCTCAAAGTGTGATGTTACACCTACAGGGGACCTTAATATAACTGTGGGTGTAGTAATGGGTACATCTAACATAAAAAATTGCCTCAAAGTGTGATGTTACACCAACAAGGGGACCTTAATATAACTGTGGGTGTAATAATGGATACATCTAACATAAAACATACGACCAGGAATGGCCGCATCAGCAGAATCATAATTGATACAATGAATTACGTTACAAATCGTAAAACAGTCTCAAAATGATACTTCAATATATTTTGTGTGTCTCTGCCTTTTTCAAGAATTTTAATGTAATCCGCACTATTATCGTGTTTTATCCTTTTCTCGGAGGCCGCAACATTTTAGACACCCTTGAACAAACTAAGTAGGTATTCACGTGTCAAAAATCATAGGGTAGTATAGTGAATCAATGCTATCAGCTGTACAAATAACAATTTAATCGACCTTAGCAGTACACCCGAAAAACTGCCGAATAAAATACATGTCATTGGAAAAGGCTAAATACCGAAAGCGTACGTAGTTATATCTGCGTTCCCGCCGAGCAAATAACAGTTTATATTTTTGTTTACTTTAGCAACTGCTACTCAATTCGAATATTTAATTGAATATTGATGTAAAATAAATGTTGCAATACAATGGACTCCACCTATGCCCTCCCTGATTTTGCGTTCTAACGCCGAGACAAATATTTGTATGGCCTACAGTTTGTTCTGATTTTGCATATTTGCGCTTTTGATTTGTGTGCATTTACTATGGCAATCACGAAAACTAAGCTCTAATTCGCTTACGCTTATACTCCAAATTAGGGTTGGCATAACGACGAAAACTTCATGTGCTACGAACATACCTATAGCTTCTGCTCCATCGAAATACTTGCATAATAATTATCTGCTCATACTGGTGCACTGGTAAGCACCAAACAATTAAAAAACTGGCCAAGTGCTAGTCGGACTTGCTCATAAAGGGTTCTGTGCCACCGTTGTAGGGAAGCTCCCTTTAATTTGTATTAGTTTGTTTTTCTTAGTGTTTTTATGAATGGCAAAGTTATATTTGCGGTTTTTTAAATGTGCTAAAACTATTTACTATGTATCATTGAAACTAATTTTGGGTAATTTTTTTTAATTGCGGTATAGGTAAAGGGGTGTAAAAGTACCCTTAACGCAAACGAAGGGCACTTGTTCTCCACACCAATGTGATAATTTTTTTGTTTCAGACCATACCCGGGAACCCCTTAATTACGGAGATATTGGGGGTCAAAGTTCCAAATTTTGCGCAGCTGTTTTTATAAAAACTAGTTTTTCAGGCTGTAACTTTACTTAAATTACCTCAATGACCCTTTTACTATTTAAATCATCCTCTAGCACAATGATTAAATAGTGCTACATTGACTTTTACCGTAAAATAAAATTTTTGACCCCAAAAAAAAAAGTCGTTTCACAGCAAAAATTTTTGCGTAGGGGTACTTAGATTGATGTACAGAATGCTTGGTTAACGTATGTGTGAAGGGTTGATTTACACCCTGTATATAAAGTTTGAAGAAAAAGTTTCTTTTAGTTTGAGTTCCATGTCTGGAAAGCTAAGCTTTTTTTTTAGTTTTATAAAATCGAAAAGCGGTTCACAGAATACATCTACCTACCAAGTTTCAACTGTGTAGTCTAAATAGTTTCCTAAGAAAATGGCTGTGACATACCGTTCCGTTTTTTGCTATTCGGTTACGGAACCCTAAATATGCAAAAGCAATTTTAGATTAATCACCTACCTACGTAATTGTTTGAAATACGATGCAGACTCAAATTAGTGACCATTACTGTCAATAAAAATCTAAAATGCCAACATAAATGGTTCCGATTTCATTGAAACTGACTAGTACGCCACAACAGTACCTAATAATCATTTGGCCAAGTTTACTGCTATAATTGGTGAAATATAATGGACAGGGGCCGAATGGACGACCAATTATTTGTCAATCAGCATTTTAATCGGCAGTAATGTTCTTCATATATTAAGAAGGCCAAAAGGAAGAGCATCTATCAATGCTCAAAATTTTGGTATACGAGGGCATAGCTTTGGAATCGTCAGAAATGAGTAGGTATGACTACCGGTAAACATATACTAGTTGTTGATTCGAACAGAGTCGTTGCGAAAACACCAAAAGCTTTGAAAGCAATAGTCATTCTTCCACAACGCTACAGAAGCAAAATCTCATTAACATAATAATAATGACGGCACGGTTGGCGCAGTGACTGAGCAATTGGACTGTTGTGCTGAGTCTCGCGTGTTCGATTCCCGCACGAAACAAATATTTGTATGGCCTACAGGTATTTGTTTCGGGTCTGGGTGTATTTGTGCATGTCAAGTTTAAATGTTTGTAAACGCACCTACGATACAGGAGAAATTCCTAGTGTGGGGCAACGTATTTTATATAACTTAAAGACGAAGAAATCACATCACAGTAAAACAACTAGATCCAATGTGAGCATGCCTTTAGCACACCTTTACAAAACCTCCTTTCAAGGGAGCCAGCCACTCGCTCCTCTACATAGCACTAGTAACATGTTTGTTTGTACGTTTCACACGTCGGAACGTGTCGGGACAAGTACTGTTCGCGCTTTCAAGTACTAAAGGATCGCTTTTTACTGCGTTCGACTGTTTTACGGGAATGCACTGGGTTGTGAGTGATGGAACAAACGAGATTACTGTATCGATGTTTGTTGGAGTTTGTTTGGTTAAATATTGCAGAGCATTTTGTCAAGGATGGTAAGACATGAGGCTGAGTTTTTTTAAGATGATTAATATGAGCCATAGGTATTAAAAAAGTTAAATCAAGTCTATGTTGTTTGAGAGCTAGCATCTAGGGATAGGGGTAGAGACATCTCGGTGTGCAAATTGGTAAGATTGGCTGTCGGACTTTCGGCTCACTGACTGCCTACAAAGCAACGACAGTCAAAAATCTACAAATCAGACAACCGAGACCAATGGCTTTATGTGTTCCCGAGAAATGGTGGAAACTCGATACGTAATGGGTGGTCACCCATCCACAGACCAACCTCACCAAAAGCACCTTTTTTTGAGGGGCTCTTGGGCACAGCGAAAGAGAGTGTCAGACTTCTAATGACTAAAAACCACCCATGTTCCTTAGCCGTTTATGTCGAGGCCGCGGTATCTCTTGCGAACGACCCGCAGCCCCGACGGGACCACATGTTGTACTTGAATCTAGTTTATTTACCTCCATAATTTACGGTCAGATAATGTAGCATGACATACATGTAATTTGCACAAGCGGGTTCCTCTGTCTCTATAAATAAGCACCTTAGAGCAATATTTAGCTCAAGCTCTGTGTGAAATATTGGGCCGTTGGCTACCACATCGGCTCAGCGTACTGAATGGTGGATGTTTGAAGTGATTTCCTGGGTCAAATTTCAGATACCATACTATCCCTATTTCAGAGCCCATAACCCAACCCATATGTCTCGTCTGTGTGTAAATACCGTATTTTAAAAAGAAATGCTTGAAACTCTTCTCTTACGGAGTTCGAGTCAATATTACCCCAATTTGATTCAGGAAATGGAATGCCATTCTATTTATTCAATTGTAATTTACTATGAACCCAAAGTTTTGTTGCCGTGCTCGCTAGCTTATTCACCTCACATAATTAAAAACTTCCCTTTTGCTGGAGTTGTGTTGTGTGCGTCAGTTTCATAAAGTTATACCTACCTATGCTCACCGTATCATACTCTTATACCAGTATTTATAAACAAGTTAGAGTGATACCACTAAAACAAAACTTGTAAAAAAAGCCAAGTCGCACAACTCAGTTCTTCTACCATAAAAGTAGTGAGATCCATGTAATACCAGTCAATTTATTCAGTATACTTCAGGAACCTTCTATCTAAAGTTATTGCCTAATAAGCTAACCTAACTACATCTTATAGTGACCTTATCAATATAAAAAAATATTTGATGTTGTGATGGCGATTTGCCATTAGAATGTGCTGTTCAACATTGGCGAAGGCGATGCAAGGGCCAAGCCATCTATTTATTTGCAATCATGTGGGATATCTATCTATCTATATAAATAAAAAGAGAACTCCTGACTGACTGACTGACACAGTCAAAGACACAGTCTGAAACTTCAGCTTGCTGGGACCCAGAAAGCTGAAGTTTTGCACAGAGGTTTCCTTTATAATGTAGACAAGGAATAAGGAAGGATTTTTCGTAATTCAACCCCTAAGGGAGTTAAAAATTTAATATACTAGAAACTTAGCACAAATAAATTATAAAATAAATTATAAAGTTTGTCACTTTTATTTTAGACTACCCCCCTTTTTTTGCGGGTGGCAAATCATCAAATAACCCCTTTCGCTCTGCCCAAGAGCGTAAGGGGTTATTTGTGCCAGACTTCTACTGACTAAAAACCACCCATGTTTCTTCTTAGCCCTTTATGTCAAGGCCACGGTATCTCTTACAACATCCCGCAGCCCCGACGGGCGTCGGCCCTTCCATGTTGCTGACATCTCTTTGAGGCGCGCGTGGAACACGAACGCGCCGTCGACACGGCCTGTCGTCGTCATAAGACGGACGGAGCGCGAGCTAGCCCATCACTCACCGTCCACAGGCCCGCGTCTACGGTGGCCGAAAGCCATCACGTGGCTCCCGACGCCCGGAGCGCCTTTCGCGGCGACTGGGACAAGAGGTTCTCTCCCTCTCGTGTTCCGCTACCTCCTTCGCTAGCATCACTGCTTCGCAGAAGCAGGCTACGGCGTCGCCGTAAACTCACATACACAAATACCCAGACCCGAAACAAGTATCTATAGGCCATACAAATATTTGTTCAGTGCGGGGATCGAACCCGCGACAAGCAGCGCAGCAGTCAATAGTTGACTGACTAAAAAAAATATGATTTTGTTTAGTCCGCCTGTCATATTATCGAAAAATATTGGATACGTGGTTTTTGTTTTAACAAATCATAAAAATTTACGAAAATAAAACGTGTCAAATATCGTGAGTGGGTGCTGGTTACTTCACTTTCTGATAAAAATGTAGTAATTTGTGAAAAAAAAAACGTGTCCAATGATTACTTTTTCTTTCTTTCATCATAATTATGGTGATTCAGACTCAAGTAATAACTTAAAGTTGACTATACAGGATGTAAAATAACCCTTCACACATCTGTAAACCAAGCGAGTACATCAAACTAAACCCTACGCAAAAAATATTGCTTGGGAAACGACTTTTTTTTTGGTACAAAAATCACATTTCACGGTAAAATTCAATGTTGCAATCTTGAAACATTGTGCTAGTAGATGTTTTGAATAGTAAAGGGGCTAAGAAAGTGATTTAAGTAAAGTTATGACCTGAAAACCTGGTATTTACAAAAACAGCTGTAAAAATTTGGAACTTTGACCCACAAAATGTCCGTAACTCGGGGGTTCACAGGTATGGTCTAGAACAAAAAAAAATGCAGTGTTGGGTAGAATAAGTGCTTACATTTACACCCATTATATACGAGTGCAAGTACATCATCAGCATCATATTAATATGAACAATTATACATCTAAGTTCTACAAAACATGAACACAATAAGAGGTAACGCTTTATTGGGACGGATTGGTTAACACTTGCAGAAGACGCTTCGGCTCGCATTCCACTATGACTTCAAAGCCACCCATTGCATCTTGAACAGGTAGGCACAGGGATGCCATATTATTGGCTGAGAAACACATAAAACCGCGTACTAACCCAAAAAATAAATTCAGACAAAATATTAAATAAATTACGGAAACAAAAGCCTTTTTGGATTGTCCAGAGAACAATCACCCCGATGGACGTTGCATATTTTCGTTTAATGCATTAGACTGAACAGCGGGCTCAACGACACAGGATTAAAACTCACTGTCAGCTGTATTACCTGTTTTCGTAATAAAGCATTCTATGAAAAGTGCCCAAAAAACAATACACTGCTTTTATCAAAACAGCTGTATGGGGAATATTGAGCGAAGTGACCGGAAAATTCGATAGTACTTTGAGCGGGGCTCGCACAAGCGCTAGCGATTTCGCGCGCGGCGCGGGCGAGGTAGCCTGCAGCCAGTAAAATACACTCCGCTAGAACGTGCAAACCCTGGTATTGAACTAAAATTTTACTAAATTGAAAACTTTCAGGTTTAGCTTCGAGCTTTAAGTGTACATCATTCACTGAACTGTTATTTTAATGAAAAGCATGATATTTTTTTTAAATGGCGTTGGTCGTTCCTTTTTGATTGGTCTGGATGTTGTGACATAAGTGTATCAGAATACTTCTGATAGTTGACATGTGTGAACATGAAATAAGTATCCCACTAAAAACAAAACTTGTAAAAAAAAGCCAAGTCGCGCAACTTACGTCAACAACGTCAATTTATTCAGTCCCTGCTTAAAAATCTTTGATGTTTTCAATAAATAGATTGACTTGGCCATCGCATTCGCCAATGTTAAACAGGCCATTCTAATAGCTAATCGCCATCGTACTGACCAATGTGATGCAGTGGCCAACTCAATCTATCTTACTACTTTGATTAGATATAATTCTTAAACCACTGGTTCAAATAGAACGAAATTTGAAATATACCGTGTTTATACTAGTAAATACCTAGTTGGTTACTGAAAAATCAGGTTTCCAGTTTTATTCACAACGAAGTTATAGGAGGTCGAAAATGGCCTGAACTGGTTCGAGAAAAGAATGGTACGGCCGTGCCGCTTTCTTGCTCGACTTGGCAGGGGCACTGCCGTGCCCCCAGATGCAGAGTATACTTTAACTGACTGCGACGTTGGTTAGTAATTGCAAATGCGACTGCTGAGCATGAGATCCTGGGTTCTATTCCAGGGTCGCGAAAAGTGTTATTAAGATTTTTCATCAGGATTTTTTTAAGTGATCAGTTGATGGCAATATTTCATACCGCCATAGTAACGTCACGGTTACGTAGTACGAATGGCCGCTTTGCACGACAAGGATAGAAAGTACCCCCACCAAAAACTTTTAGAACATGTGACTACTCCATTTTCCGATCGATTTTATTACTTTTTTCACACATCGTGTTATTTCTGTTAGTTCTTTGAAATGACATAACATTTTCGTTAATTTTTAATAGTACTCAAATAGCCAATTGACAACTTTCCATTATAGCTGCTTGAATTAACCCACAAGTGAACTAGCCAGGGAATCCCAATGTGTTGTGTGTGTGGTTCGGAAATCATGATGTTATGAACATTTCACGTGCAATTTCCAGAAATATATCATCAAATTCACTCACAGTTCCCCGAAACGGTTACATCGCATGTAATTATCAAAGCATACTTAGAGCTCTAGGTAGTGAGGATTTTGTGTAATTACTGAACACAGATTCAAACTAAATGAAAACTTTTGTTTTTAAAACGGTTCTCTAATTATCATCTCGTATTTTTTTCTAGTGGCTTGAACGATGAGGGTGCACTTACTGACTCATGTCAAATATTCAGATTACGTAAGAAATTTTATGCATGCTATAATAACAAAAAAAACCGTTAACTCATAACCTGTTGTAGTACAAAATCGTCGGTAAAAAACCGGCTGTCGGTTATAAGAGTAGTACGTCTGACAAGTGCCTCTGCCCAGCGCACAGTAACGAGGTTAGCAATTTTCTTTCATTCAACATTATTGCAACACCTACGGACATGAAAGGCGTGTATGATTCACGTCTACAAGTAGGGTAACCATGTAGCGTGAATAAGAAAAGCTGGGGATTAAGTAGGCATAGAGGAGATTTAAACGTGGGACTTCTGTTTACCTTGGCCTATGTCTTTGGGAAACTAATACGTTTATGTAGTGAAATGAAAATGGAAAAAGCGTTACAGTTTACTGAAAATTGTCCCTGTATCGTAGATGTGGCAACAAAGATAGCTCTATTCCTATCAGCGATAAGAACACCGCTATATCAATACCGAAAAAGAGGCTTATAAAAATTTTGACATACTCGTACCTAGAAGCATACTGTTTTTTTGCAAGATATTTAGCTTTTTTTAGGATGTGCTACTCCTTACCATATTCCTTTATCCAAGCCTGCATCTATTTCCAGAAAAAAAAACGTTACGTCACGAATCCCATAACTTATTATCAACGTGGAATAGCAGAATCCTTTCTAAACCTTTTTGTTTAAAGCACCGGTACCGAATCAAAATTAAAACTCAGTTCATCATAAAGGTATGAATCTAAATAATTCCATTCAATGAAATACCTACGCATTCCCTGAAGATAAAGGAGTAGGTACGTGCCTTCGTGGTGTCCCTACTGTGGCGCGCCGCCCTTGCGCGCCCAGGCGTATCGTGATCCACTAATTACTGCGTACCACGGTTCCTTCCGCATTTTTCATACAGATCACGGACCTACTCAACTCGCCGATATCGATTCACCAGTTCACCCCGGGAATTACTTGTGGTTCCGTCTAAGAATCGGTGGAATGCAGTCGTGAGAATGCTCCTTTGTCCTCCACGAAAAAGGTTCGCAATTATGTACGTAACTAAACAGTAGTGACGCGTATACGTTTTTTTTATGTTTATTTTTCTAGGCGGTGTTTCTTGTGTTATAAATGTGAACGTTTTGTTTTGAAACGTTGAAGGTGAATAATGCCCGCCAAAGCAAACGTTATGAAGTTTTTTTTTTATTTGATATCTACTTAAATATATTATTCGATTGTGCCTACGTAGATTTCTATCATACAATCAGGCAAACAAACTGATAATAAACTTCACAAGGTTGTGTTTATGGAGTTCATTCATAAACACTGGTAAAAGTCAAGAGAGGACTTTAAATGGCATTCTACATTATTATGATGATGAAACCATGTCAAAACTAATTATGTGATTCAGTAGAACTAACTGCCGCACTTAGAGAGCTTTAACGATTACCTAGGCCATCACTTAGCAATGGTTTTGACAGTTTTGTCATACAAAAATATGTCTGTGTGTATGTATGTGTGTGTGTATGTATATGTGTGTGTGTGTATGTGTAAGTGACGGCTTAAGTAATCATTAAATATCTCTGAGTACAGCAGTTTGAGGTGATACAATATGATAAACGAATGAATAAACATAGCATAACATAATCCACCTGTTATGAAAGGGAATGGGCTGTATTCCACCCCGCGGGCCCAGTGTGGGTTTGGTAACTGTCACAAGTCTTCGAACTTTTGGTTTGGATCATGTCGGTTTCCTCATGATGTTGATGATGATGATTTTCTTCACCGTTTTGAGCGAAGCAGTCACGAGTAATGCGCCTGCCCAGGTTCGAAACCACGGCTAACTGTTCGTAAGTTGGGGCCGCTACCACTGGCCAACGCTGCTCTAACTTATAAGCACGAACATAGCTAAGGGTTCAAGCCTAGCCATTTTCTTGGGCAAAGACAATTCCTAGAAATCGCCGCTAAAAGGTCCCTTCACAGTCTTGTCTTCAAAAACCTAAACAAGCCATCTTTCCAACTACTTATAAAGCTTTAACTCTCAAGCACAAAATATTAAAATGGCAAAGTTAAGATCTTGTAATAATTAAGTAGTGTTACATCTCTGAGAATCACTTTGTAGTTGTGGTCAAAGTGGAATGAAATTAAAAGCCTCATAAAAGTAAAGTTTTCAATGGAAACTTGTCGAAAGAAACTGCTTCGCTTTCATCCAAAGCTATATTGTTAGTTGCCTCGACTTCGATGGGGTGTGATTACCCGAGTAAAAGTCATAATTTTAAGATATTATTTTTATGCCGTAGTTTAGTAAAAGTTAGAATTCTTAGCTTTCCGTTTTGCCGGCTCTTACTTTGTTTATGTGCTTGTCTATTGCATAAAAATATTTGCACAAGTAATTACTTAAAGTCAAATCATTATTTTAGCTAGACTATAGATACGGTGTGTGAGAATCGGCAACACATTTGTGTATCGGTGGGTTTCAATTGCAGTTGCGTGCTACCTATTATTTGACATAAAAATAATAATAATTAATTTAGGTCTATTGTACTACCATAATAAATAAAACTGAGTAGATAGAAGATTTCATTTTTTATGCAACACCTAATTATATTGGCGAAGATAACTCAATCTTGTCTAAATTCAATTACTTCCCAATTCTCTACAGTCAATTATTTTAAAAGTTTTCACGTAAACTCAATAAAATATAAATTGAATACTCCTTTAGGCTCTTTCATACAAAAAGCCAATTTATTTAAATGTACCAATTTAACGATTACAAAGCTGAACATTGTTGAAAAGATGCTTAGAAAATTGAAACGACGACATACTCGTTCGTGGTTCAAACAAAATCAATAAAGAAAATTAGACCCGAATAAGTTTAGTAAATGCGTAATTTATTTTGCAATGAAATAAGGGAAATGTATTTTAAATACAATAAGGACCTGCGCCGATAGCGGATCAAATAGTGTAAACGAAACTAATATTGGGTGTTTGTTTCCTTGATTGTACAGAAAGCCATAAACCAAAACAAACTATTGAAACTGATAAAATGTAACTGCCAAAAGATTTTTATGCGTTAATTAATCTCTCGACCAATAAGCAATAACTACACAGTCTAACATATTATTTTTTGGGTAAGAGCTTTTTAAACAAACTTACGAGAAAAATGTCAGTCTACTTGAACTGCAATCATTAGTAAAACAAGATAACTTCCTCATGATGATGAAACACCAAAAAATGATGAAAACTATGCGACGATAAAGACGAAAATGTTGCATGCACAAAAGTTCATGGAAAGAAGGCGTGAAACAACAGTAAATCAGTGTCGCACTTCACTCATATTTGAAAATAGCTAGTTCAGGGGTAGTGAGCCTGTGCGAGTGAGCGGCTCAGCGTATAGTCCCCAGCACATGGCACACGCGTCTCGTTGTTTTCTTTTTTGCTCTTCAACTTCTCGGGTGCGTATCAACGGCCTGGAGTGGCGGCGGGTGTAAATTGAAACACTTGCAAATTTACCCCATACATTATTCATACCCCAAACACCCTCACAGCGAGAGACACTGACAGTTACAGTTGACGCAAACTTCATAAAACTGAAGGCAAAATAAACCTTATCCTGTCGCGCTTATGTGACCTTGAATTTTAAACGAAATGATCCAGCATATTGAATTTAGGCCCCTCTCAATAGAATCTATTGTTAAATAAATGATAGGGTACGAATAATTGTCTGTGGTTCCGCGACGCAAATCACACCCTATTCTAGCAGCTTCGTGGCACATGACTAAAGTGGGTCAACCATTATACGTCTAACAAATGGGTACCCGCCTTAAGTCGGCTGTGCAATAAGGAGTCGGTTCAGAAACCCACAACCTGCATTATTCTGACCCTAATAAATTTGCCGAGTCAAACGGGCCTTGTCAGACAAATGAGTTTGAAGACGCACAGTAAAGATACTTCAGACATAATAGACTAAAACGCAAACAAACGCGAATATAACACAACTATATTACCTTCATCTTTTCTCAGTATGAGCACGTAAGGGTGTTTGAATGCGAGAATGAAATGCGCTTTTCTTCTGCAAAATATGTGAGAATGCCATCGATTTTGTTTTATCCCGTACTGTATAAGCAGAACTTATAGCGACATGAATGCGAGTGCAGTAATACATAGATAAAATTTTAAACCATTTTAATACGTTAGGTATAGAACTTCTAATACATACATGTTCAGATGCAGATCAGAAGGAACATGGGTGGTTTTTAGACAGTAGAAGTCTGACACTCCCTTTCGCTCTGCCCAAGAGCGGGAGGGGTTATTTGATGATTTTCCACCCTCCAAAAAAAAGAGTTCCTATATAATAAATAGTACTAGGTATGCAAACCCACATGTTTGTACTAATTCACACCACAACCAAACGAATCACTTAGCTACAGCAAACGTTGCCAAACCTAACTAATAACATTGATTACGTGTTCCTGAGAGAACACAAACACTGAAACATGATTTAGGACAGCCAATAAAATATATCCGACCAAAGTCTATACAAGCGTAATGTTAATTTACAAAACACATTTTCCTTGGAGAGTTTAACGTAATTTCTTTCTCACCAAGGCGTATCCTCAAATAAATTACAAGTGTAAAATTCACAACAACAAAAGCGTAACAACAAAAGGCTCGCGGCTCGCAACATCCGGACGACCCTTCCAAACTTAGCAGCCTGATTACGGATTTCCGAGCAAAAAAAAAATAAAGGGAGAAATAATACTTAACCATGTAAAAATCCAAGTGTTTTCAAACAAACCACTCTTGTGTTGTTATTGTTAAAAATTAACGAAAATTTCAACCAATTCGGTAAAACATCACGGTTTTATTTAATTTTATCGATGTTCTCGACGGAACACTTTCGTCTAATCAATACGTTCACGTGAAAATTAACGTAGTCGAGGACAGCAGGGTCTGGAGTGTAGTGTTTGACGTAGAGATGAAACCGTGGGTCCTTCGGAGGAGATCGGTTAAGCGTATCACCACCGGACCGGATCGGAGTTGGCGCCGGGGGCGGCGGCGGCGCCAGTTCCTGACGTTCCTCCAGCGGTGTAAAAGGACCCCGACCTTCATGTAGCCCCGGTGGTCTAAGTTTTTTCCACAAAAATGGCTCCTTATGAATCTTCCCGTGATGCGTCACCCTATGCCTATAATCTTCTTTTTTCGGCATCGGTGGGCTAGTCAGCTCATACATTTCTGCCAACGATAAGTACCAATAGTCGGCCCCGTCCCCTATTATCGGAAACAACCTCTTATTCGAGAAAGTCGGTCGGTGTTTTCTGACGAACTCATCATATTTCCGCTTCAATCTTTTCGTATATTCGGTGTAGCGGATAGATTTTAAGAGTTTTTCGAATTCGGATAATTCTGTTGTTGCGGGTTCTGAATATACGCCGGCACAGACGGAGGTTCGAAGTAAATGATGAAGTTTGAAGACAACGAATGCTAGCCACTGGCGGGCTTCCTCCTCCAAGATTCTGAGGTCGTCAGCTCGGCTTCTTATTCCGAACTCTGCAGCTTCAGCAGCGCGTCTCTGTCCACGTTCTTTCACAGTAGCCAACCAGCGGCGATAAGTGCGATAGCAGAATTTCGTGCGCCTTGAATAATGTCCACGCCACAGTGCCTAAAATTGAATGGAAAATTGAGGTTTGTAAATCATAATAATAAAGCCATCAAGAAATATAATAATAATAAGCAATAACCAAACATAAAATACCTCTATGGTCGTCGCAGCTTTTGCGTAATGTCTAGCATGTTTAGCACGCACAGCTGCTCGTAGCGCCTCTCTCATGGCTTTCCTTGCCATGTGGATCCTGAACGCTAACTGTATAGTTCTAGCATTCTTCGACAACCACGCCACATGCTTCCGAATCAGCCATCCTCGAGTGATACGGATCATAATCATCACAGCCTTGAATCGCGCATGACGACGATTTTCTGCTATGTCCGTAGTTTGTTGCAACTCCGAGTAAAACTCAATTGCAGATGGCACTAATTTGTGCACTGAGGCCATTTTGATTAACTAATTATTAAAATCTATCGTTGAGATAGTGATTTAATTTAATTGTAAAGTAGTGCATTTCAAGACGGCATGAGCTGTCAAATGTGACTTAAGTCTGCACGATATTTTTGTGATTTTATTTTTCAGGCCAGTATGAATTAATCATAGAGATTTAATTTAATTTTAAATAGTTCTGAATAAATTGTTGACTATTTATTACCAGCTTTCAATAAAAAAATATATTGTAACAGTTTTTGTTTTCGGTGCGTTTAGTAGGGCTGCGGGATGTTCGAAAGAGATACCGCGGCCTCGACACAAAGGCCTAAGAAAGAACATGGGTGGTTTTTAGTCAGTAGAAGCCTGACACTACGGGAGGAGACATTTCATGATTTCCCACCCACCAAAAACAAAAAAAAAGGAAAGGTGTCATAATGTGATAAAAAAACTAAAAACACACAACCTGACAAATAATAATAGAACAGGAAAATTAGCAAGTCGTATATAATTTTGATAATGTGAACCTCCTAAGTTATACAGTCGTAGCTTCCTACCTGGCCCCCCTTATTTCCGTGCTCACTTAATCATAATGACACTTTTGGTGCCTTTCAAACCACCATAATAAGTTCAGATATTTTTTTTTATTTGGGCCCTTAAATGAGGCGGTGTCTCGGTTGCCCATTTCGTTATGTTCCCCCCGAGCGACGATACAAGTTGTTTAGAGAGTACTCCTCTCCCTTCGACCCTCGGCCCTCGGCACCGGCGCCCAAGCCGTGTGAGACATCATGAATAATTCAACAATCAAATTGGCAAGGTGTGTACGCCTGTTTATTTATTTTCACCCGAAATTTAGTGGTAATTTTCATACTTGTGTGTGTTCCCAGAATTGAGTTACCTGACGTAGGCTAAATTAATTTTGTCAATGAGTTCACTCTACGTAATATTTAGGTGAAAGTCTGCTTGTTTTATGAATTTCCTGTATATGCGTTCTTTAATTTTTCAGTTACATAATCAATAAGGCTTTATACAATTGTATAGATGGCTCCTTTGGGGATAAGAAGAGGTGTTTTCTTTTTGTTTATATAAATTTCTTATGCATACTGCCTAGGGGGGCTCCGCTTAAGGGGCTCATCAAATTAAATCTAGCCAGTTTAACCCATTAAGTACGTAAACCTTTTCAGTAAAAAATCGCAAAAGAATCCTCGTCTTACAACTTGTTGTTTTACTTTGTGTAGCTTTCAAAATAAACAGAGCTGGTTTTTGTTTTTAAGTCGTTAAGGTCTCTTTTAAAATCAAGGCTCGAGGGAGGAAGATACTTTAATAATTAATAATATACCCGCGGTGAGGCTTCTCGACCGAGGAAATAATGACGCCGGTGAATTTTTAAACATTTTAACATTTAACTGGAGATAGCAATCAGGCAGGTCAAGTGGTATGAAAATTCAGTGACGAAATTTTTACGTATTGCGATGAGAGTGCCTTGTTACAATTGTGCGTGAATATCTGGGTTTAATATAAACGTGATAATGTTATTTGGATAGATAATTTTAATTGAATTGAATATAATACTTAGCAGTCTTTGTAGAGGACAATGACTGCTAAGTATTATATTCAAAGTATACTCAATTTTTATTTTATTGTTTTTATTTTATTCAGAAGCAACGATTCATAATTGTGTTAATTAAAAAATAATTTTAGTAATTAAATAATCGGAGGCACATCACACAATAATATTATAACTTTATGAATTCAATTCATATTTTTTCGGTGAAACTTGTTAACGAGCGTTATATACATCGGCAACATTACTAAACTGGCTGTACGTTTTCATAAGACAAAACTCAAATGCATGAAACAACCGCACCTTCAAAGCTGGCTACGTTATATGGCAACAGAAACCGTAAAACAGTACGGTGGCCCGGTTACGTAAACGGGCCCTTTCTTCAACTCGGATTTTACCTACGTAACTGTATTATTAGAGACCATATTTTAGTACTACCACCTAATACGTTCATTCATGAACTCGTGCGTTCTTCATATTGGGCTAGGCAAAACAAATTTTCGAAGTAGTTAGCCGCAGATCGCCAACTGCCGTGGTCCTTAAGGTGGAACCTCCTAGGTAGCCTGCGAAATTCAAATTTCCTCACGTTTTTTTGCTATTTGCAGGTCACTGTTAGGTTTAATGTTGATTAATAAGGTGTATAGTTCGTGCACGTAATGTGTATGTATTTATAGAGATAATTATAACTATTAAAATCATGAGTAGAGTCCTCTTGAGTTGATATAATTCCATTTAACTATTTGATACATTACCACATTCCAACTATTTGATGAAAAAGGCATTCGAGGAACTTATATGAACTGAGATTTTAATCATTATTACTCAGTAAATTCACATTTGTTACGATCGCGAATCCTATTTAATGTATAAAACGTAAAAACAAAAAAAACGTTAAATCAACGTATGTGGGTCACCCCGTATAAGCTAATCTTCAATTGAATCAAGACACCCTGGTACAATGTCCAAAATGCAGTACTAATAAATAAATAAATGTAATTTGTGATCATCATATTTTATCACTTTATTTATTTATTTATGTACACACAAAATACAAAAAAAGGAAAATATATAAAAAATAGAAGAGCACAAAGGTACTGTCACTTTTTTGTACTTTAAATTCATTTTTCTTGTGGTCCCGATGTACTATTCCAAATTAATTAAAATATCACAGGTGGCCACGACGAAAGCCCCACTAACTTTGTCTGCTGGTTTTTTACCTTTTAACGCCTTCGCGGTTCAAGACATTTCGATGAATGGAAACAGGTAGATCATGACCTAGGTTATGACCCAGAATACTTTTAATCCTGGTATTAATTCCTGAAGTATCCTTTCTGAGCTCAAGGAAGGCGAAGCCGCGGTCAAAATTAAATATACTGCAATAATTCAACTCACAGTACCTAAACCTCCCCATCCAGTTGACATATAGGTAGGACCTATAGCTTATTACAGTGGGATTTAAATCCCATAAGGGACCTCGCATAAGGATTATACATGAACAGAATTGGGGTAGTTGTTATGACCTGCTACAATTGGTTTTCGATATTATTTGGAAGTGGTTTTCCTTCTTATTCCGATTTGTTATTATTATTTTTTTACTACAGAGTGATAAGAATAACTAATTTAATTGTATAAATAGCTAATAGTCGAAGTAAATATATAATATAAATAACTCATAGAGCAGACAGTGGACTGTTTTGGTCGCAGGACAGATATGACCATAGGAATTAATCCTGTCAGTTGTTTGCCTTTTTGTGTTGTCGTACATTGGCTATCGTGTGCTCAGCGCTTTAAAACCGACGCATTTAGGTTTTATTTTTTGTGTATTAGCGATAGGTATACAACTTACGACTTCATACTGGCTAAAATAACTTGAAAACAAATAAGTCTGCAATCAAACTACATTATTCATCGTCAAAAACAATTCAAACTGTAACTATATACAAACAGCACAACATAAAACTATTACAAACAACTTTAAAAAATACACAAACCCTTTTGCTAAGGCTCGTTCTGCGCTCGACAACAACATTTATCATTACCCCATACAGGCTATTAAAACACTATTAGTGCCTTACTTACTTACATTTAGTGGCCGAACACGCTTTATAGTCGACATTAAAATCAAATTAAAATGTTCCGATATCGTTGACAATCAATACTTGATTGCTGATATTGGTTACAGTTGTCATCAATACCGAAGTGGGAATATCTATCACCATGTTTTAAATGTTTCTTTCTTTATTTATGTTTATGTGAACCAACACAACCGGCAGTACAGAAGTGATGTGTGTTTTTGATGAGTGTGTTTCAACGGCACCAACTTACGAGCTGCAGATCTTTATGTTTGTTACAACAGCCTGCTCACAGCGTGCCACCCTAGCCAGGCAACCATAGCCAAGCTACTCTAGCAACCACTAGCGAACCAATCACAGTCAAGCGAAGACACCGCCATAACTACCGGATGCCTCCGGTGGGGAAAAGTCTATATAATGCCCTGGAAGCTCAGTTTCGAGGTCTTGTCGCGCTCGATTGTGAAACTTGCAAGTGGAGACTCTTCCCGAATAAAATAATTAATCAGTTCCTATTTTTTTACCACTGTCGTCACATGATATAAATTGAAACATTGTGAAAAAACAAACATGCTTATAAATATGTAACATACACTAACCGTTGGGCCCGCCGCCCCGCACGATGTATTCTTGTACAGGGCATGGTCAATTCTTTCTCCAGATAGGAGGCCAATGTTCGAGTAGTAGGGCTGATTACATTAAGAGCTGATCACAGATAAAACTATCTAATCTGTGGATCTGATCGTGTGATAAACGTGGTAGGAAGAACGTCATTCTTCGTACGCACTCAATTCCTATCAGATAGTTATTTTGTGAACTTCTTACTGTAATAAACAAAGAACAACAAAAAAATCTGTGGTCAAAGCTAAAAAAACATATCTCGCCTGCCTCGCTGGTCAAATGGCTGCAAGCTCGACTGTTGAGCATGAGACCCTTCGATTCACGGGTCGGCCAAAATATTATTTGGTTTTCCCATTTGGTATTTCTCAGTAACAGTCACGGAGTCTAGAATCGTGCTCGGTTGAAGGCAATAAGATCGCCCTCTATTACATCACTAAAACATCACTGCCAATTTGTTAGGTACACCTCTGCCTTATCCTTTGGGGAATACAAGGCATAATGTTATGTAAGAAATACAGAACAACAATGAATATCGTAACTTATTGAGTGTAACAATTTAACAACCAATTAAACCGTACCCGCTTGATCAGAAGACGCTTCGGATTCTGATTCGAAATGAAAAGTAAAAATAGATTGTGCAGTTGAGCAAATACATACCCTCAATAAGTATTTAATTGAATTAATGATTCATTTTGATCAGAAAATGGATAAATAGATCCGCTCTCGATTGCAGCTCTCACTTCACAAATAGGACTGAATAGACAATTACCTGCCAGCCGTATTTCTGCGAACTATGCATCGATTACTGTGGGCTTGTAAAGCTCAGGATTGGTGCATTGAAACAGTGACAAAGGGTCGCGACAGACCGCGAAGGAGATGGTGAGACAAACTGAATGTCTTCCTGGAGCATTGGAAAGGAGTAGCACTTATTCAAGGCATAGGGGAAGACAATCAATCAGGTGTTCAGATAATTTCGCTAATGAATGTGGTCGGGGGAAAATGGACATCCAAGACATAAAACCGTCAAAAATAGAGAGTTTTGACTCCCCGAATCGCGAACGTTGGAAGGAAGGTAGGGAGGCCTTTGCCTAACAGTGGGAATATTATAAACAATAGCTTTAATAATAATAATGAATCTCCTAATTTAATTTCGAAAAAGAAAATGTAACCTTTATAAACAAATTAACAAGTATCACGTACGATATCAATATCCACATGAAACAATTTTCAATTCATATTGGCAGTGGCTTTAATTTTTGCCCGAAATTATGACTGTCACCGAAATACTGCTATAATGAAATTGGTAACATGAAACTACGCGTATTTGGCACTTCACATTTAGCAAGTAAAGATATTTAATACACAATTGGATTATATTTATTTACACAGCTAATTTCGTAACATTTTATGGTCAAAAACTATTGTAGACAAAGTGTATTAGCCAATGCAATATTAAAATGAAAGTTCCACTGCAATAATGATGAAAGTCGTTTGTTTTTGGTTTTGAAATTATACATAAACGGTGAAAAAAAATCTCAGACCTCAAAATATGAAAAGATTTTTGAAATAAGTAAGAAGACACCTATCATCATATCATTCAATAACTGTTATTATCTATGTATTGTAATCTAATTATAAATAATTTTAATGAGGTCTTAAAAAATCAGAACTATATAGTGATCACTGTCCACACTGCGACTTTAAATTCACGCAAAGGCCAGAAACAAGCTTTCATGTAAATTAGTTTCAAAAGTGCAGTCCAACCCTTGAACACATCTTGTGAACATTCGATGATGTTGAAAGGTTCGGTCTCTGTTAAGCTCCACGCAGGTGTTCAATCCTACACCTGTGACGTTGAACACATAGCTGTGTAGCCAATTATTAAAAACATAATTTATCTGGGTACTGTTAGTGATATTGCTGAGTTTGTAAAGATAAGATCTAAGATCTAAGATACATATTATGTCAAGTGATCGTATGACATTACGCACATAGTTTTCACTAATTAACAGTTTTGTCTGTGACAGTAGGCTTGTATGGGTTGTGAGGCTCCAAAGAAGCGATAAATAAATGCTCACCAAGCATGAAAATCATAAACATTTAACTGCCCAATTTCGCGTAAAAGGTAAAATTCACCCATTCGGCACACAAAAAAATGTTGTTTCAAACATTTTCTCAACCCTAATCAACAACTCAAGGTACTTGAAATTCCTTTGAAAGGGTTTCCAACATTTGAGCGACTTGCTACAAGGCATTAAAGCACTAAGTCGTATGTAGTTGTACTAGTATAATATATAGTAGGTATAGGTACTCAAATGGTCCGTACAATTACTGATTCCCTTTGATTAAATTCCCGATTCGAACGCTGATTACAACAAATTACAGACGCTTTGTAATTTGTTATTTTCACATACAAAGCGAATTGAAGTAAATTACAATTAGTTGAGTCTCGTGAGGTGGAAAGAACCTTTTTTTGTGGTTATTGTCAGTCAAATGTGTTGTGATAAAAGTTAAAGGCTCTATCTGGTAGGAATTTAAAGTATTATTTTTGATTTTGAGACATTTCGAGTAGGTAAATGAATTCCGTGTAAATTCGCGGCGATCAAACTTGAGCATACCGAAACTTTTGCTTTTAATTGGATCTAAATAAAGCTAATTTATTATTGTTGGTTTAATTATGTAGATACTACGGTACAAGCCGCTTACAATATAACTCTCCAAGATCTTGGAGTAATACGGTTTTTTAGGGTTCCGTAGTCTATATGGAACCCTTAAATTGTCGCCATGTCTGTCTCTCTTCATGTTCATGTGTTGTCATGCTCTGTGTGTCTGTCTGTCTGTCCGTCCGTCCGTCCGTCCGCACTATATCTCAAAGACTCTTAGTACTAGAAAGTTGTCGTTTCGCATGAATATATAAATGAGCTACGACAACGTGCTAAAGTAAAATATTGTTTTTTTTTGGGTTCTCCAGCACACTTAAAGTGGGGATGATTGCAAATCCCATAGTGTGGGTGTCGTTAGATAGGTCTTTAAAAAATATTGTGACTTTGCTCATACACTTTTTCGATTAAGGGATTTCTTTGTGAAATATTAATCTTTAAAGTGCAAATTTTTGTTAGACTCAAGTGTGCCAACCTAAACCTCTACTCTAACCTAAATACTACCTATACGGGTTGTGTATGGGTATGTGAAAAAATTCATGGTAGAAGCATATGTAACGAAAATAAAAGGAAAACTAGGCTTTATAAGTTTACGAGTAATAGCCGACTAACTTATAAAATGTAGGTACTTGTATGAAATATTTTCCTATACATGTACAATGTATGGGGCGCAGGTCTCAAAACTGCAATTGTAAGTTAATTTTTTTTATTTTTACAATAAAAATCATCGTTTGGAGGCAGGTAGGTAGGGTGGTTACTCAGTTTAGTAAGTATACATATTTTGATGGGCAACTACGGAACCCTACATTCTGCGTGGTCTGGCATGCACTCGGCCGGTTTTTCCGATACATCTTGTTAGTTACCCTTCATACAAACAACGAATGACCTAATCTGAACCCAAGTAACAGTATTACAGACTATCCGATAGTAAAGGTTTCACTTCAATCGTATAAGCCACTCTAGGGTTACCCGGTGATGTACTAACATCAGTTTACTCTTTATAAACATTTTCTGAAGCAAAAAATAGTCGTCCTTATTTGGTTTTTTACGTGTAGTTGAAATTTCAAAGCTAGAATACGTCGATATAGGTGCATAATTTTGAAGAATGGTTTCAGTTTTTATCAAAATAATAATCTATGGAACAAAAACGATTGTTGATTGCGTTTACTTATTAGAAGTACAGATTATAGACAGTAAAGGGCTTAAGCCGAAATCACACAGAAAGCAGGCGCGGGTAGAGCACATTTGTGGAGGCGGGCCCGTCGCGTAAGATGCGCTGTTTATGGCCTTCACACAACTCGGGCGCAGACGGGCGTGTGTTACGCTTTATTGTGCCATACAAAAGGTATTGACGTAGAATGTTCGACTCACAGAACATTTGATTCACAAAACTTTCGGCTTTCATCAAATAATAAAACAACATAAAACAAATCAACAAAGTTTTTCTCCAATCAAATGATTAGAAATTACAACAGCAAAACGCATGCAACTAAACGCATTCACAAATTGTAATACTACGTGTAGCACTAAAACGTTTTGCTAATTACAGTGCCAGTGCTCAGAGATGGTGCAATGCAGTGTTTCAAGTAATTTTCAGTAATATCCTTAAGACAATGCGAGGCAAGTTAGCCCACCACTCCACTATCTAGTAAGATACTCGGAATTAGCCTTATACCTAGGAACGTGATCATATTATGCTAACTGCACATACGTTAGTTTACGTAGAAATGAACTAACTTTTAGACGGATGTTCGTTTCGTGGTACTTATCGCGGAAAGCTTTGTAATTAGCGTTTTAAAAGGCATGAGGCGGGTATTAAGGAAGAATAGTAAGTTTCGTATTTATTTGAGTTTAATACAGTGTTGCTACATACTTCCTTAGCTGCCATAATGCTAGGCGGTTGGAAAATCATCAAATAACCCCTTCCGCTCTTGGGCAGAGCGAAAGGGAGTGTCAGACTTCTACTGACTAAAAACCACCCATGTTCCTTCTTAGCCCTTTGTGTCGAGGCCGCGATATCTTCTACAACATTCCACAGCCCCGACGGGCGTCGGCTCTTACGGGCCACTCCCATTTTGCTGACATCTCTTTGAGGCGCGCGTGGAGCACGAACGAGCCATCGACACGGCCTGTCGTCGTCATAAGACGGACGGACGGCGAGCTAGTATGAGTTATCCGCCTTAGGGCCTGTTGACACATAGACTATTGTAAGCAGAGAATGGAATAGGGACAGAAAAGTTAACATAACCAAAGAACTAACTCATAAATGAGGTAAGTTTCTTTACTTACCTTACCTTACTTTTCTTAACTTACCTCCATATGATTTAGTTCTTTAGTTGGGTTAACTTTTCTATGTAAGAGGGAGGAATGACCATGATAATTGCTTCCTTAAATTTTAGTAAAGAACGGACCCTCCAAGTGGCCAACTGTCCCTAAGGAAAATAAAACGAAAAAAATGAAATTTGTATGCCCATGCAAATTACCGTATCGGCTGACGCTGATTATAATTTTAGTATATTTTTTGTTCGACCCTTATTGAAATTGATTTAGTGTGAGGGATGATCTAAATCACTTTCTAATAGTTTTTTTGGTTAAACCGTGTATAGGTACTATAATACTTTATCGTTAAACCTAAAGACGGGATATTTCCCATGTATTTTTTTAAAAAAGCTTATTTTTTTCTACTCATTCCTAAGTCTGGTGAATTAAACTTCATCTGGTAATCAGTTTTAACAGACATTCCGTTTTAATTTTCTTTTTAAACGAATCATAAAGTTTCCTAGTCGTTACCTGTGATTATATTTAAACCAGCTATGAACACACACCTATTTAATTCAATCACATAACACACATCACATCATGAATAATTAATATCAAATTCAATTCACTATCCATTTAACCATTTCTATTTCACACTCAAATCAAATATTTACGCTAATATAAAATTCCACGCAAACAAATCGGGGTGTAAATGCAAATTTAGTAAAAAGGGCTAGCATTAAATGCGGACTTACTCGCGATTGCAATAGGTACACGTGTACTGGATAATCCAATTTCCATAGGGTTTCAGTATGCACTGCGGTTAAATTATAACTAAACTAGGTTTTACAGTACTTGGGTATTAATAGTGCGTATTTTTCAGTTGTTGTTCATTTTAACAAGCGAGCGTATGAGAAAGCGAGATGCAAATTTATTACTTACTGCCAAAATGAGTAATTACAAAAAAAAACTAGTAATTACATCTTTGCAAAATAAAGTTGTTAGAGCTAGACGTTTACGCCCAAAGTTGTATTATAATTAGTGATAGAATATGATCTAATTAGTAAACAATGACGAGATAAATCGATATAATGCTTGGTTTTTTTTTTATATTTAACCCCAAATCTTGAAGAAAATGAAAAAAAAAAAATCTTTAACCTTTTCCGTTTGTATGGAAGAATAATCGGGTTACGCAGCCCCTGGTACATGGAGATTCTGTGTTACTAGGGGTGTTGTGGTCTTCAGTATACACACAGTTGTGGTGACGGCACGGTTAGCGCAGTGGCTGAGCGATTGGACTGCATATTCTGCTGAGTGTCGCGGGTTCGATTCCCGCATGGAACAAATATTTGTATGTATAAATGCTTGTAAACGCACCCACGATACAAGAGAAATTCCTAGTGTGTTTTATAATATACACGCGCCTGAAATATTTCCTCACTTTTAAAATAGGTATCATCCATTAAATGTGAAAGCAAGTTTGTCTGCTGTTTGTTATCTTTCACACGCTAACAGTCGGTAGCTTCCAAATCCATCCAAGTTATCACTGGTTTATAAATATACCTACCCTCTATTAACAAGATGATTAAGATAAAAATAGCAAAGTGGGATAATATGGCGTCTAAGTAATGTGATTTAGGAGGCAATAGGGAATAAAATTTGGTACTCCCACGACATTTACCTTTAAATATTATTACGTCCCGTCCGTTCGCGTAGGTGTCGTAATGTAAGGAAAATTGACCTTATTACTATCTATTTGTTACTATTTTGGTAATAATAAATTGACATCGTTTAGCTATCTGTCTACCTGAAGCATCGATAAGATTTTGCCATATTGATCTCGAGGGTAAGAAAGATTTAGGAGGATTGTCTAGAAAGACATACACTGACCTTATTAGTGAGGTCTTTTAGAAAAGTCAGGTGCCTAGTACTCGCAAATGGCGTGCGTGTGTACACAGATTTATGGACGATTGAACGTATTGGTAAAAATAGTATATAAGGATCGTAGCAGCTGGCGTTCTGAGGTTTCTGCCTACACTTTTAGGCGAAGGTTTGTGTTTGCACGTATTTTCATATTCGTTTTCAATTTCGAATTTATTTCAATTTTCAGTAAAAAATTATGGCGTGTTCGCCATATTTTGTTGTGGTCTACCCTCTCTACTCAATACTTGTATCTTACTTAGTTTCAGTCAGACTTGCACAAACTCACGCTATTTCTTCCAATGGAGGTAAGTAGATAGTATACGTACCTACCATTTCTGAAGTAAATCACGAGTACGTAACAAAAGGAACACAGTACATTTACAAACTACCTCAATCTTCAATGGTTGAGCTCTAGACATATATTTGGCCAATACATTGCCCGTATACTAAATCAAGAGCTACATCCATTTGGCATCACATATCATACCCATAACTAATGGTAATCTATGCTAACACCATGTTAATCGTATTAAAGGAAACGTGAAGGTTACCGAAGCAGATGGTATTAACTCAGTGCTGGTTATGTCGTGGTTAATGCCGTTTCGGAAGCTTAGTTAACTACCAGATAATGCTATCCTAAAGGACCTGCCGACATTGTTCGGTGGACGTAAGCCGGTTATGAATTTATGCGGAAGACTGGTCATCTGGGTGTGTTCGAAGGTCTTAACATAGCTCGGGTGATTTTTAAAGAAGCAGAATAATTCAAGTGTGTATAAAATTATGAATTAATAATAGGTACAGAATTTTCCCACTCAACGTTGAACCTAATGATTTAGCGATGACGTTAAAAAACTATTAAAGAAAATTAACAGAAGGTACTTCAAGCTTTGATGTGCTGGCATTTGTACATCGCTTCACTTTGTCTCTACTGATTTCTAAACGACGCACGAAGGAAAACATCGTGAGCAAGCCAGCATGTCCAAGAATAGAAAAAAAACGAACACCGATCCATACTGGATGCGCATGGTGGATTACCTCAAATTCAAGTTATTAATCGCAAATCACAGGTTCAGTAAATCTGATGTCGCTTGATTGCTCGTTTTTTTTATATCCCGCCATTGAGGCAATTTCTCCTGTATCGTGGTGGCGTTTAATATAACTATTAAATCTCAGATCGACTAAAAGGCAGACCCGGAACAACTATCTGTCATGTTTTTATTTTTGTTCAAAAATAATGCTTTCTTACTCAAATGTACACAATACAACAACATTAAATCGTCATGACGGTATCAAAATTCACAATGAAAAACTCGCCTCAAAGGCAAAGGCGTTAGGGCACGCCACGATAGTGGCGGTAAGTCCCCTCTTTGAGGAGTGACTTGAGAGGCGCCACGGCGCCCTCACCTTCCGTCTGACGCAGGTCCTCACCGGACACGGTTGTTTCGGGAGGTACCTGCACCGAATCAGGCGGGAGGAAACGCCCGGATGCCACCATTGTGAGGATCGGCCGGAGGACACGGTGGAGCACACAGTGGAGGTGTGCCCCGCTTGGGCGGAGCCCCGCCGTGTTCTCGTAGCGGCGATCGGCGGCGGCGACCTCTCGCGCCCGGCCCTGGTGCAAGCCATGGTCCGGGGCGAGGAGGAATGGGACGCCGTCGCCTCCTTCTGCGAAGCAGTGATGCTGGCGAAGGAGGTGGCGGAACGCGAGAGGGAGAGAACCTCTCGTCCCAGCCGCCGCGGGAGGCGCTCCGGGCGTCGGGGGTCCCGCGATGACCTCCGGCCACCGCAGACGCGGGCCTGTGGACGGTGAGTGATGGGCTAACTCGCCGTCCGTCCGTCTCACGACGAAAACAGGCCGTGTCGACGGCGCGTTCGTGTTCCACACGCGCCTCAAAGAGATGTCAGCAACATGGTAGTCCACCGGTTATTGCGGCCTCGACATAGAGGGCGAAGAAGGAACATGGGTGGTTTTTAGTCAGTAGAAGTCTGACACTCTCTTTCGCTCTGCCCAAGAGCGGGAGGGGTTATTCGATGATCTTACACCCACCAAAAAAAAAAAAAAAGGCAAAGGCGTTGAAGAATATCAATCGTAATAAAAGTCGGAATGTATGCATGTTGCGTGCCCTAATGACAGGCAGCGCCACCTGGCCCGGAAATGATGTATTGGCACTGAACTGCATAAAACACATCGTTATATGGCTGCCCCGTTGTAATTACGAAAAAAATTAACAGTGTGTTGTTATAGTTTTTTTTTAAATATATTTCATTTATAATTTAAATAACTGTTACACAAAGAAACCAAAATCGGTTCATCATCATTAATGGGAGCTACGACGCCATACGTCAAACTGAAAACTCGTATTGTGGGTTAAAAATACAGTGCAAAAAACAGACCAACTGTGACCCACAACGTCAAATATTTTATAAACTGTGAATTATATCTGTTTTCAGGCATTGGTTAGTAAAATCGAACCTTTATTTAATAAACGCAAAAATATTCGAAATAATCGATGTAAAAAATTCGCGATACAGTTCACTCGTAGTTTACCAACGTGATTTTTTGTTCTATGCAAAAATAAACAATCAATTTAGTTGTCGTGTCCTCGTAACAGTAATTCATATAATGCAAGCGATGAGGGTTGAATTTAAACTTCCACATTCTTCTCAGTTCAGCTCCGTTCACTTCAGGGGTGACCCGGTCGGTCACCCCTGAAGTGAACGTGGGCCATATTGCAAAATGTCTCCATGAAAAAAGACCTAAAACTTTGCCCTCTGAACTTAATATACGCTACAGATATTCCTTCTTATTTAATACCGATTAAAATGTAAAGTAAGCAGTTTTAGGTGTAATTTTTCATAACTTTGTCAAACTCAAATAAAATTCTTTAGCAAAAACTTTGTAATTATCTGCTAGCGTAAAACGAAAGTTTGGACATTTCTTATAAAGTTTACGTAAAGTAGTTTGTATGCCCATATTTTTAGTTTTAGTTACTACAGTGTAATGTAAAGTTTTTATTTCTATTTGCTAATGGAAGCCACCATTAACCTCGTTTAGTATTTACTAGCGTGGCATAAAATAATCTAATATATAAAACATGAATTTCACCCTCATACTTCTAATAAATGATGGAAATTTCACTGTTGAGTACACCAATAAGTTGTTTACAAAAAAACTAATATCACAAAACGATAAATAATACAACAATAACACGGCACATGTTTATCGAGGGTCTATATTGTGTTTTTCATTACAACAAATAAAAGCTGATTCTTACGAGTCAAAGGAACGGTAGCCTTGATATAATAAAATAGGAGAGTGTAGTGGAAGCCGATATCTGCAGATACCGTTAAAAATAACTAAGGCACACCTCGGTAACAAGGTCCATTTATGCAGAGTGATGTAATAAACCGTATCTAGTATATTGAATTGAATTTGCCAGTGAGGGCGGTTTATGAGGTGCCGCTCGTATCCAACAGGATGCCGACGCATAAAAATGCCATAATTTTGTATGCAACAGATATGAGCTCGGCTTTACGACTTCAGCACTGCTCTGATGTTACTTACGACGTGCAAAATGAGAGGTGCATTAGCGCACAGTAAAAACTTTACGACGCCTATATGCTTAATAACACACAAAGTAGGTAAGTGCTCTGTGCTAAGGTATAGCAAAGAATTAACGCGTCCTTCTGAAGTTAGGGGTAATCTAATTTTGAGAGCACTTCTTCCATTAAATAAATCTAAATTCGGAAACTTTTAAAGGTGCTAATAAAATTCCGTGGCGTAGGAAAGTTGACACCGCCCCTGCTGCGAACTCCTGACATCATAACTGGGTTAGAGAAAAATGAAAACTTTCGCAATATGGTCCTGTGCAAAGTTCGCATGCACGAGAGTTGAGTAATAACAGTTCCCAGATAATATATTTGCAAATTTGCTAGTGAAACTCGCTACTTGCTTCACCTTGCCTCAATTTTAAGCTTTGAAGTTAGATGAGAAGAGAAGATTTTGTATGACATACACCGCGCTGGTATTTTGTTACACAGTAAACTTCTTCTACACTCTTATAAAATTCTAACGGCGTTTTATAATGAATTATACATTATAATTATTATATATTCTAAAGCCTTGTCGCCATTGTGGAGTTTCAATTTGAATAATAGATTTGTATCTGGGTATCCCTTTGCAAAATTATAAAGTGAGAGGTTTATGGGCAGACTGACGACGTGCTGATGATGGACTGTTGAGACTAGTGGTAAACTGGTGAGTGAGAGCTTCGGAATGGGGCTGACACAAAAACGTGGACCTATAAACAACAGTGAGTGAAGTGGGTATGAGAATGATAAAATATGAAACTAAAATTTACAGGTTTAAACTAACAGATTACTGGTTTATAGGAATTACCTTTAATTATGAGTGCGATGATTAGCTACACCTTCATCACAAGATAAATCATCTAAAACTCCCAAACCACAGCTTACACCCCAATCAAAACAAAACTAACAAATAGAATCGTAATCGCAACACAATATAAATTAAGCCAACACCAGTTCAGATAGTGGAACATTTGTACGTACAATAGTAGCAAGAGTCACGCACATACAGAGCTAATACAATTTAACTTGAGAGAATGAAAACCGCTGCAGAACGGTTCCGTACCAACCGACTAACTCCAGCGCTAACGTAGGATTTACTACTAAAGTTTTACTTAGTGCTTATTTCATGTCCCGCGAAATATGCGTCGCTATGTATGTACAGTTCCTGGTAAAGGCTGGTTTATATTGCGACTTATTAGAACATTCGTAAGGATCGTGATGGCGTTCTGTAATTTCTGCCTACCCCCATAAGAAAAAGGCCTGAGTCAGTATATATTCAGGGTGTAAATTAACCCTTCACACATACGTCAACCAAGCATTCTGTACATCAAACTAAGTATCCCTACGCAAAAATGTTTGCTGGGAAACGACTTTTTTTTTGGGGCAAAAATCTCATTTTATGGTAAAACTCAATGTAGCGCTCTTAAAACATTGTGCTAGTGGATGTTTTGAATAGTAAAAGGGTCATGGAGGTAATATAAGTAAAGTTATAACCTGAAAAACTAATATTTACAAAAACAGCTGTGCAAAATTTTGGACTTTGACCCCCAATATCTCTGTAACTAGGGGGTTCCCAGGTATGGTCTAGAACAAAAAAATGATCGCAGTGGTGGGGAAAATAAGTGCTCTTAAACGAAGAGCACTTATTTTCCTTACCACTGCGATAATTTTTTTGTCATTTGTTTGTATGTATTTATTTAGGATCTCCAACAAAGAATTTACACAGATCATGGACATGGATCATGGATCATGGTTCATAGTGGACGACAAAAGTATCAAGTAAGTGTACTCCTTCACTTACAAGAGACCACAGCATGCACAATATAATTTAAATCTAAGCTAAGGGTACTTTTACACGGGCCGCGGGTAGTCCAACGGTTATCGCGGCCTCGACATAGAGGGCGAAGAAGGAACATGGGTGGTTTTTAGTCAGTAGAAGTCTGACACTCCCTTTCGCTCTGCCCAAGAGCGGGAGGGGTTATTCGATGATTTTACACCCACCAAAAAAAAAAAAAAAAGGGTACTTTTACACCCTTTATGTGTGGTAGAGGATATAGTGCCTTATGTAGGCTATACATGCTACAGTTGTACGATCGACACATGCAACGTTTTTCTAAAAACGACTTTCAATAAAATTACTGAATCTCTTTCCAATCCAATACATTTCTTGACTATACCGTCACGTTTAATGCTGATAGATTGTGTTGTCAATGTCTAGGCCTCCATATATGCGTGAAAAGGAACCTTCTCGGAAACGTTTCAGTATAAGTAATTGTTAATTGTTTCCATCGACGGGAGGGGACGTCCTAGAAAGACATATAATATACTAACCTTATTGGTAAGGTTCTTCAGATAGGACTGGTGCGCAGTACTCGCCACCACCGTCCGTGTATGGACGTGGATGAACAAAAGGAGTATGTAAAGATCGTAGCAGGTGGTTTCTGCCAACTTCCTTAGGAAAAAGGTGTGAGTTTATGTAGGTATGTATGTATGTATGTTTACTGCGCTAGGTAAAAAACTGCACGGCTCTTTTCCATAACACAACGTCAACGTCTGGTCACCATTGGTGCTCTGCCATCTCAGTAAACCAAATATAATTTGTTCAACTAATCCTATACAACTATGTAGTATTAAACATAAGCCGCATCAACTTCCAGTTACTACAATTCAAGTTCAGTGAAATCACACTTCCATAACAGGAAACTCAATAGTTAGGTTCTACAACAAGAACATTTGAACTCCTGCTGGATAATCCACAATTTGGAACACTTAACATGGAGCAGGAATTATTCTGGGAAAATGAGACTTGCACGTCTGGTACTCGTCATTCATTCGGCGAAACGTTGCAACTTAGTTGTTCCATTTCTACTTCTAGCTTCTAATGAAAGTGTGATGTTTCTTCGTTGAGGTACGAGTATTATACCGTGTACAAGCAATAATATTACACTTGGCAAAGTTTAAAAACGAAACACAATATGACGATTGCCACTTTGAGACATGGCCTACTTTATGAATTTATAGGTGCCAAAATATTAGTTTCTTTTCGTAACATAAAATGAAACTAACACAGTAGGCAAAAACATGCTTTCATAGCTAATTCTATGCGTATTGATGCTGCTGACTGTACGAGGTATTTAAAAAATTGTTAGACATTAAATTACTAAAGACCTACTTAAACAGTAGTTAACACAAGCTAATTATTGTAATACTAGCTTTCGCCCGAGGCTTCGCCTGCATCAAATTTTATACCATGGGAACGCACCACCCGGTATAAAAAGTATTCTATGCCCCAATACTCAGATCATGGTTTACCTGTGTTCCTGCAGACGACAGACAGTGTTGTTTTTAAATAATATTAGTACGAATAATTGTAAGTTTTAGAACGTTTATTATCCTCGTACTACACAGTAATACACTCACCCGAGCAAAAATTTACGTCTAACTTAGTTACATAAGTCTCCGTTTCACACAGCAACAGAAATCTCAATAAATCCGTCATCTAAACTCACCTTTAGGCACATACGGCATATACTCGCACAGTAAGAGTTATCGCTTTAATGTTCCCATTGATACGATAGCTGACGTTTGACGTCATCAAAGCTTTCCATTAGGTCTAGTGTGCTAATATGCTATAAGGACTAATGGGACCCAATTCACTGGAGCGAACACTCGTGTTTGAGCACTGATATGGACCGAACAAGGTTTATCTTCATGTATGTAACTTGGAATAAATAACTTAGTTTTAGTATTGAAGTGAAGTAACCCTTTTCGAAATCCTGTAAGAGAGAAATGGTAATACATCAATCGTACTTCGTCCGACACGATCAAGCCTGTCGTCATTTGCCGGGCTCAATGCCACCTGGGACTCTAGAAGGAAAATCCAATCATAGGTCGTCCGTAAGCGTCAAACATAGAATTTTATAGGTGTATGCTCTGCATTCACTGCAGAGCATGCAAATCGAAGTAATGAGGAAAATGTCATGATTCATACTAAATACTCACCGTATTTAGTATGAATTCAGTCTGTTTATAATAATAGGGGAAGACCAAAGAAATGATGCAGGGATTGACTGTGTGAAATATTGTAGGGCTAGAAAAGGAGATAATAACTAATACATACGTGTGGCGGCACTACCAAAAGTACTTTAGCAACATGGTACAAAAAGTACTACAATACCATCTATGACAAAAATTAAGAACTGACATCAAAATACTGAATCGCGTAAGTTATCCACGACTTAGAAGAACCCGACAACAATTGTCGGCAGGAAGGAGCCCACCAGACATAACGCCCATCTGGCCAGAAGATTCTTTCTTTTCTATGGGAACTTTCTCCTGTTCTTCATAACCCCAAATTGGCGATCCCAACGTTATTTGAATGTGGAACCGTCTGGTCTGGAGTCAAAACAATGAAGTTTGGAGTTAGAAACTTTATAAGATGATCGCTAATAAAGGACTTAGGAAGAGAAGGACAAAGGACATGCTGCAAACGGTCTCCCTTGGGTTATGAATACCTCATAGCAAACCTTAAAAAATAACAAAAGAAAATATGCACCCCCAGACTTCGAGGCTGTATTTACAAAAAAGAAGTACAAAGCTAAAGCGATCCATTACTTAATTATGATAAACAAACCTCGTCAAGTTTACTTAGTTCAAACAGGCATAACGGATGAGTGTGCCTTTTTGATCCTTAACATAAAGCGAAAGAACTTCCCGAGTATTTTATCAAGGCAAATAGGCCGAATCAAAGGAATTTAAATGGCTTATTTAATTGATCATTTTCTTTGTAAGCGAACCTGAAGGCACTTGGATTTGGGGTTCAAGGTAATAAAGGTACGTTCTAAGAATGGCTTTTGGATAGTTTGAATTTTCTTATTAAGTAGGAGCGAAGTTTATTGAGCGGCAAATGAGTTAGTAGGAAGGTGTGCAGGTGGCGTTTGTGTGTATGCTTAGAAAATATTTTATTTCATTTTTTCTAGATTTTTCAGACACTTTTACTTTTGAGTAATTTCATATGAACGTGAATAGAGTAGACTTACCTTTCGACCTTTCACCTTCGCTGATATTACGATCTTTTTTTTTGTTTTGTTTTAGACCATAAATCTGGTAGCTTCTAATGACGGAGATATTTTTTATGCTATAACTTTACTTACTTCAAAAAAACCTATTTCACTATTGATGCAGGCGAAGCCTCGGGCGAAAGCTAGTATTACAATAATTAGCTTGTGTTAACTACTGTTTAAGTAGGTCTTTAGTAATTTAATGCCTAACAATTTTTTAAATACCGAGGTATTTAAGATACAGTCAGCAGCATCAATACGCATAGAATTAGTAAAGCTATGAAAGCATTTTCATGCATCCATCAGCACCCCTTAGATCTGCGCTTCACCGTAAAACAATATCTTAATTACCACTTTTAAAATATTTATGGCACTTTTATTGTACTGAAATACCCCGCCAAGGTACCGTAATAAAGAATAAAGCGTCTTTGTCAGTTTGGCGTGCCAGCGGGTAGTTTTCCCGGTAATTGTGGAATAACAGTAATTGCAGGAAATGAAAACTTTCCCATAGGAAACACCACTTGTAAGTGTAGAAAATAAGACGAGAATCATGAGGAAACTGACGAAATAAGGAGATCCGATATTTTTTTAGGAAATGAAGTCACTTGTGTGTATGATATATTGATAAAGGGGGTATTTCTGTGAAATGCGATGGTCTACATATCCATATCATAGACGTGGTCATATCTAAGAAATGGTATTATTATCTGTCTATGTTTATTCTACGTGACTCTTCGTGAGCTAAGCACAAGAAAACCCATTATCAACATTATATAAGGGCTAGTCAAATTGTGATAGACTTACTAAGTAAGTGTTAGTAGCTTAGTAAGTGAAGACAGGTGACTTTTACCTATTTATTTTTACCACGATTTGTATTCTGTTTTTTCAATAATAGAAATTGTTTTAAAGCTGTTAAAAAACTAGGAACAGTGAACTATTTCTATTACTTTTCTGAAAACTTGAGTTGTGCAATAAACAACAGAAGCAGCTGCACAATTAAAAAATGCAAACTTTTATCAAACAAAAGCCAACCAACAGTGAATACAAACAGTTAACAAAAATAAAACTACAGAATTTAATTACCGAAAAAATCGTATTCGAGTGCGTTACAACAAAACCGAATATTTAGTCAATATAGAATTTTTAAATTTATTTTACACAACACAACGCGAACGATTCGCACGTTTCCCAATAAACGAAAAGCTTATTTCACTCACGCCTGACTTTGAAGCATCCTTCGATTGGAAACTGAAAAATATTGCCGATATTTTCCCACTGAAGAATTTTTGGTTCTATTCAAAAGTATGTGGGACGTACAAACGGGAGGAAATGAATTTTACTCAGCTTGCGCGGGCGTTATGCAAGTACATTTATTTATTTGTAATATAATAAGTCACATGACTTCTATAGTGCTCATTACAAAAATCCTAATCACACTAATATTAAAAAGGCGAAAGTTTGTGAGTGTGTGAGTGTGTATGTTTGTTACTTCTTCACGTTAAAACTACTGAACGGATTTGGATAAAATTTAGGAACACAGATAGTTTATAACCTGGATTAACACATAGGATAGTTTTTATCCCGATGTTATCTTCCTGTGGGATAATTTTCGAGTTGCAGCGGGTGAAGCCGCTGGCTAGTAATAAGTATTTGGAATCTCGTAACAAACTGTGTCAACATCAAACTTTGTTTTTTATTGGCTACGTTTATCATATTAACTCTTACTAAAGTTCTTTTTGTAAACTAAATCCGAGATTCGGAGTCTTTTTTATAAAATCGCAAATAACCTTAAAACCAGGCAAGTAAGTATTGCAGGGAAGCCTCTACGATGCGAAGTCAGTCAAACTGTCAAAATCAACTGACAGATCTAACAGAACGACTTTTGAACTGGTTGTGTGAACGCCATGTATAGGGAGTATAAAAATATTCATACTTTTATACTTTAAATTAATTCCTTCTTCCTAAATCAAATCCCAGCCACATAATGTCGTAAAAAATTATGAAAATAATTACTATAACATTTTGATCTTGAAACTCGAGAATTCTTTTTACGAGTTTCGGTCATTGTTTTTGTAAGTATGGATAGATGATTGTTTGGTACACAGATAGTTCTCACGATAGGCCTCATTTTGCTGTTCGCAGAGTTCCGTCTTTACTTTTTATTTGGTCTGAGGTTTATTATATATTTATTATGTTTTCATGACTGGGTCGTTGGTCTAGTGCTCGCAAGGGCAACTAGGTACTGGATATGATGTCCTGAGTTCAATCCCCAGATTGAGCAATGTGTTATTAGATTTTTCCATTAGAGATTTCTTAGGTGCTGTCACGGAGTCTGGACTTGTGCCCATTAGATAGCAATCAGCTAGTATTTGTACTATTAGGTACAGTCATCAGCACCAATATGTATACACTTAACAACGTTTCGAAGTAATTTCCAGCAACTGGATTGGTTTGATTGTCATGTTACGTAGCGAAACTTATATTCTAGAACCCATATAATCACAAACCAGGTCATATCTCAAAGTTGCAATCATTATTTCACGAGATATTCGCGTTTGAACTTTGCCAAGTGTTTACATATTATTGCTCGTGACTGTACACCTCACCCTAATCGTTCGGGGATTATTGCTGTGATGTTATATTGTCATGTTTCACTTGCCTTTTCATAAAGGCCAGGTCATAGACAAGTACTACTACAAATATTTATCGCCATTCATAAAATCTACCAAGATATAATTTTCCCTATCACAATAAACCTGAATCAGTCTCAGATATTATACAAAAAAAAACCCTTCACTCTTGAAACCACGACGAACTCAAACCATTCTTCTTACAAAACCAACCGGATCAAATAGAAAACCGGTAAGCTAATTTGAAAACATTGAATACATCATCTCTGTCACACCACCCGGGTACCCAACCACCTAATCCTTGAAAACCCTTCACTGTGTCACTAACAAGACCTTCTGAATAAAACACGTCGTTTAATCGCAAGCAAATCGACTCATATCGTGTATTTCCAGTAAAGAGTTGTATGTAATGTTTGCCTAGGTAAGGACCGTATGAATGGCCCGCCTTTTTGATGCAAATTTAATGAGGCAGGCTAGGGAAGGCTTTTTAAAGCGACTGACCATTACGCGAGACAAGGGCGGACAGACTGAGTACACTGTCCGACGGTACGCTTTTATCGTTTGCGATCTCACAACGATATGTTTAGCGTTTTAAAGATAGACTAGCTGTTGCGCGTAAATTAATTATAAAATTATTACTTTCCTGTTTCAATCGTATTTTGTTAATAATTTCCAAGGTTTTAATTTTTTTGCACGGACCCCTTATAATTTTTCTATAATAAAATTAGCTTTGAGAACTGCATATAAAAATGACTATCTGCCAGTGAAAGTCACGTCAAAATCGGTCTCGCTGTCTCTGAGATTGGCCGGAACAAACATTCGGACAGACATACATTAACACATTTGGCCAGTTGGGTAAAAATTGTTTTATTTTTTATAAGAACTGTATAATTCTATGTAATTCTACAGCACTCAGTAAAAAGTACCACCTACGCAGTAAACCACCACCAGTAGGTTAATGTACGCTTATTTCAAGAATCTTCCTATTTCAATAATATCTATTGATGTAGTAGGCTTTCCCGTAATTGTAATCGATTTTTGTCATCTTTCTTTGGGGAAAGTGTTTCAGAATAAAAAATATTTATCAATACTTAATAGCTCCAGATTCCATATATTGATACCTTCAGACTAGTTAAAAAAACAACATTTAATAACGTTTCTAGTGAAAGATTTTCAAAGTAAGCTCGAAATCGTGATGTGCTTACTATCCAAGACCACAGGCAAGCATCAATAATAATCTCAGTATCTCACGATTTCTCAAAATATACACAAACACGAATTACTTACACGTACCAAACCAATTTATTCTAAGTCACTGTGTCAACTGTGAAATTAATTAAATACACGATTGCGTATATCAAAAAGAACTGCAGTCGTATTCAGAACTGGGTATTTAAGACATTTGGAGCGGCCCTAACAAGGTCCTTACCCATTCACAGATGAATGTTAAGGCCCTTTCAAACTTTAACTTGTTCGTTAAAAACATGCAAACGTTCCTTTTACGGTATACAGGGAGAAAATGAGTACTATTTTATGCGATCAAAAGAGAGGTCTACGTTAATAAAGTTGTTACTAAATACTATTGGTAGGATGTATACAAGGAACGGTTAATTGGAATAGGTACGGTATAAGTAAACGTAAAGTACAAGACGTATTTATATTGTGGGTTGTTCAGTTATGATTCAGGTTTTATTTGTTAATTACTGCGAATGGTGAGGAAATTATGAGGTGTGGACGATGGTAAAAATAATTGCATTCATTATGAAGCATATTTCTAGAACAGAAGGAATATAATTATGTCGGATTTTGACAAGGGAAGGTATTTTGTATTTCTTCCGACTAAAACTTCTAATGGTTGTATGTTTTAGTATAAAAAGATCTCGTTAACTACGTTGTTTTTGCTATTCAGCAATTCAGCTCTTAATTAGAAAACCTTTAATGAGAAACACACTTATGATGAAACAAACGAACAATCCGTTATTTAGATGCAGTAAAGCACAAAAGCAAGGCAACTCAGTCTTAACAGACGAGAAAAGCTTAACTTTAGCTGTCTCTCCCATTCACATGTCAGCGAAAAATTTAAACATAGCAGATTTCATGAAAACAGGAACTTCCACACTGCCTCTTACCATTCCTTTTGGGACTCAAATCCAACGAAGCATCCTGCGTACGTATTCTGCATCTTTTTGCATCGCCGTCGCGTATTCATACGCCAAGTAGCATGGGGTTTTGCAGAATCCGCGTTGCATAAACGCTTGAGTTACGTCGTGAAGACGCCCGCGTCGGCGCAGCTACCGAACCGCGTCTAACAAGCCACACTAGGCTCACAAAGCCAAGTTTTACAGAATAACCCGCTTGCCTTTCAACGTAACAGTCCTATTCGTGTATGGAAACTTTGAGATCGTTGGTTTTCGGAAATAGGCACTTGATACGGTCTTTGTTGGTGGAGCAGATAATTTCACATTCGCTCTGCCTGTTCCAATTAGCTTTCACGTAAGCATCGGTTTGTTAAATAGAGTTCTGTTTATTGCCTGAATGTGAGTACAAAGGGCTTCTTAGCGTATCTACGGTACCTTTTCAGGTAATTTAATCGTGAAAACGAGAGAAGGCTGAAGCTAAACGTTTACTTTTTATGATACTGATATTTTGATGTAAATAGCAGACATAGGTAATTAACAAACATAGGTCCTGTCTCGTTTTATAGAGTACATTATTGTAAGAAAAAATATGAGTTTACGTAAAACGTTTCAATAAAACTGAAACATCTACTAAGTTTATCTTTTACGCGGCTGAATTAGAGTCAAACATAATTAGCATAAGTCAAGATTGGCTTGTACTCTAATAATGTATCTACTTACCTTCAACTATTAATAAAACTCAGTTTAAAACTATACCCGTCGACAATGATTTTTTTTTTTTGGGTGGAAAATCATCGGATAACCCCACCCGCTCTTGGGCAGAGCGAAAGGGAGTGTCAGACTTCTACTGACTACTGACTAAAAACCACCTATGTTCCTTCTTAGCCCTCTAAGTCGAGGCCGCGATAACTAGTGAACAACCCGCGGCCCCGACCCGACCCATCGACCTTCCTTATGAAAAAAAGAGTAACCGCAAACATGAGTACTGTATTGATCAATAAAACGGCAAAAAAAACTGAATTAATACACTCTATTACATTTAATTATTCCGCACTAAAGTAATTAACAAAATAGAAATTTCAGGTTACTACACTTTCATCACATCACAGCGGAACGAATGGCGTAAAAAGTGCGACAAAAAGGCAGGTACACACTACCCTTCACATTTCCTCTTCTCGGGTCTATGGGTATACATATTCATTGTTCAGCCAGTATACGCCTCCAGACGATGGGTTGCTGTAAAACAACGGGAGCGAATTCTCTTTTAATTACGAGCCTCGGACGTTGCATAGCGCTATGCTTAGAATACTCTTTTGATAACCACTCTTACCAACTCCACGATCAATTATGAATCTTATTCTTAAAACTACAAGGTCTAATTTTATTAGAAATTGAACTCACTGGTGGTGTATGAGTAGGATTGTATGATTTCATTCTTTTCTGGATTTTTTGTAAATGGCGAATCGTTTTATGGTTTATTTTCGTGAGTGAATTCACATAAATTTTATTAAGCTTCCTGTGTGGTGTTTTGAAGTAGAATGGTATTACCTGAAACAAGGAAAGTAATTGGATTAGTATAACATTAGTTCATTTAAACGTGTAAAACGTCTAAACATTTCTCCAATAAATACATCGAAATGTCGGAAGCAAGCAAACGAGAAAGAAAAGATTCAACCACAAGGGGGACAAGGGGGTCTGGCCGAGACTAATTAGATCGGATAAAAAGGTTTGGCAGCTATAATAAACGTATTAACAAAAAAACATCACATTCTGTGCCTTATCGTTGTAAGTAAGGACTTAATTCTCATTATCAGCCTATAATGTTCCCACTGCAGGGACGCAAGCCTCCTCTCTAGGAGGAGGATGGGATATAATCCACCACTTGGGCCCAGTGTGGATTGGTAGATGTCACATGTCTTCGGTTTTTTTGGTTCTAAGACATGCCGGTTTCCTTACGATGTTTTCCTTCACCGTTTTGAGAGCAGTGGTGATGAAATAAATTACACAAAGTAATGCGCCTGACGGGGTTCGAACCCACGACTCACTGCTCGTACACTGAGCCACCACTGCTCTCCTCTACTTAATTCTCACCATAAAATAATTCTACAAAATACCAAATCTTGCCTACGGTTTTGCCATGTGTAGATTGACCTATGGGAAGGAACTCATGGAACCGAACAGGATAAAAAATATCCTACGTCCCAAAACAGATCATGGTCTGACCAAAAAATAATAATTCCGTTCTGTCAGAAGAAACTGACACTCAGACGAAGTAACTTTCGCATTCTATACAATAATATTACTATGTATCGATATGAACATAAAAGTAAATTACTGTTGGAACTTCACAGATTCCTGCAGGAAACAATATTTTAAAACGAAAAAAATAAAGTAACTGATATTGTCATACATGCTGTGGTAATTGGACCCTTTTTTTTTTTTTTGGTGGGTGTAAAATCATCGAATAACCCCTCCCGCTCTTGGGCAGAGCGAAAGGGAGTGTCAGACTTCTACTGACTAAAAACCACCCATGTTCCTTCTTCGCCCTCTATGTCGAGGCCGCGATAACCAGAGGACAACCCACGGCCCCGACAGGCGTCGGCCCTTTCGGGCCCCTCCCATGTTGCTGACATCTCTTTGAGGCGCGCGTGGAACACGAACGCGCCGTCGACACGGCCTGTTTTCGTCGTGAGACGGACGGACGGCGAGTTAGCCCATCACTCACCGTCCACAGGCCCGCGTCTACGGTGGCCGGAGGTCATCGCGGGACCCCCGACGCCCGGAGCGCCTCCCGCGGCGGCTGGGACGAGAGGTTCTCTCCCTCTCGCGTTCCGCCACCTCCTTCGCTAGCATCACTGCTTCGCAGAAGGAGGCGACGGCGTCCCATTCCTCCTCGCCCCGGACCATGGCTTGCACCAGGGCCGGGTGCGAGAGGTCGCCGCCGCCGATCGCCGCTACGAGAACACGGCTGGGCTCCGCCCAAGCGGGGCACACCTCCACTGTGTGCTCCACCGTGTCCTCCGGCCGATCCTCACAATGGTGGCATCCGGGCGTTTCCTCCCGCCTGATTCGGTGCAGGTACCTCCCGAAACAACCATGTCCGGTGAGGACCTGCGTCAGACGGAAGGTAAGGGCGCCGTGGCGCCTCTGGAGCCACTCCTCAAAGAGGGGACTTACCGCCGCTATCGTGGCGTGCCCTGGTAATGGGACCCTTATGTAGATATTGAATCAAAGTTATTGTTACGGCAAACTAATTGAATAGAACAAGCGCTGTGAAGCTGAAGAACTGGCTCCAATTATAATCGATTATTAAGTCTTAAGGACTAACTGCAATGGACAACGATGCACATAATACCTTTTTTTGCTGTCCGAGGCCAAAATATTTTTCTGTAGCTCAGCTTGGGGCTGCTACATTTATGAAAAATGTCACAGCGTTGTTATTATTATACGGCCCAAAGTGACAATGTAGGCAAGCAATAAGCTCATTCACTTCTGCTCATCCAAAAAAATTATGTAAGGATAAAAATCAAACAATACACAAGCAATCGCTCAACCCAAATCCTATGTAAAACATATTCCACAGCAGACTGAAGTTCAGCTTAGTGCTACAAGACTGGCAGGAGTTTGGAGCGAACGCAAATTTAATCGCCGGCTTGCTGGCAAGTTGTGACAAGCGACCACCTTGTTTCATTAGTCGTTTTAACCCCTATTATTAAGAGGTTACAACTATTTTAATAGAGCTGGGCCATTGTTTTGTTTGTTGGGACTAGAGGGAAATTCATTTATATAAGGATGAAGGTCATTTTAAATTAAATGGATTTTTTTAAAGTTGTGAAGAATGACATCACTAGAAAAGAGGTGTTTGAAATGATGGTTAATAGAGAAGTATGTATAAGGAAGACGTGTTGCGTCAACCCCAAATAAATGAGATAAAGTCAAGAGAATAATGATGGATCGAATAGACTAATAAGCAGCACTTTTCGAACGTCAAAATTTACTTTACTTTACTTATTTACAAGAGAAAATGCCTACCCTTCGACACATCCCAGTGTTTCAGCTGGAAAGAAGAAGTGGCGGAACAAACTCCCCAGCAACACATCTGTCAGTTAGGTTAAAAGAACCAGACTCGATACAATAGTATGGTGTATGTTAAATTAAGATTTGCTAAAGACACAAATCAATAATAAGAAAAGGATATAACAATAAACAATGTAAAAAAATAACATATCAGTAAACTAATTTTGGAGAAAACATAAATACGAAACATTGTTTTGTGTTCAACTCACCGACCAACTATTCTTATCATCTAAGTAGGCGTTAATAGAATAGTAATCTTTTAAACAAACATTAGAGTTTACTTTGGCTTTAAACGCATTAAATGGCAAGTCTAGAAAAGAAGATGGCAGTTTGTTATAAAAAATTTATACCGAGCCCTACGAATGAATTAACTTTGTGAAGCCGATGCAATTATAACATTCATTATGTAGTATGTAGCTTTGAACCTCCAATATTTTCATATCAAAGATTTGACTAAGTAGCTAATACGCAATTTTTTTCAGCAGTTGGTACTGTAGGAACTCAACCTCAACTCAGTAATGAAACGATTGTATGAATAGTACTGAATATTCTTCGATATATTTCTTATAGTTAAAATATCAACGCTCTGTTCGAAATGCTTACAATTCAATTGCCGCGCAAAACGCTCATAAGCAACTGTCACACTTTTATAAAATGACGATAGCAAAGACTTAACTCTATACAGCCTAAACCCATAATATGTCTAAATTAGTAACGAGTGTCTGTCAATGTTACCAGACGAAAATAAAAGAATGTTTACTAAACGTGTCTGTAACAGCTGACAGATACTTGCCACTATTGCAACTAAAGACAATTGTTTAAAACCAACTCGTAAATGCAATTAGTCTTACAGTACCTAGATCCCTACACAGACATATTCAAGTAAGAATTATACCTAACAATCCTACTACAAATGTAACCGCACGTGTCAGTCCTTCCGCAGCATCTGAGATACGCAGGAAGTACAATTTCTTTCTCAATTCCACTTCACATCCGCTTTTGAGCTGACACAAGACTTGTGCTATCGACATTGTCGTTCGATTCAAAGAGTTTCTAGATAGAGGAACAGATATTAGTACCTATGATATTTGATGTTGAGGTTATTTTAGAAGGAACCCTTTAGGTCCACTCTCGCAAAACGTTCACTTTCCAAAATGGTAATTCCTTAAATGTCTATGAAATCTTGTTTTAGGTTCATAACAAAGATTAATAATTTATTCGTAAAGTTTCTTTAATTCGTTGCTCATGGTGGGCTAAATAATAACAGCCATACGGGCTGACTTTTAAGGTTAAGCGGTGCTTGCCGTGGTCAGTCCGTGGATGGGTGACCATCTTTAGATACCTAGTTTTCTCGGTGCCTCGAAAAACACGTACAGCCCCGGTCCCAGCTTTCATGTGTACTGTTGTCACTTCTGACTTCTTGTATTACTCGTATAATGTCAGCTGCCCGGAAGTCTGACAATCAGTCTTACCAGGTGATATTTTTGTTGGAAATAACTAATGCGAGACAAAGTTCATAATCGGTTTACTATCCGGTAAAGGTTTAAATGAACAGAAGAACAGAGAGCACACAAGTGACGCACGTTGTCACATCAAACTTAAACCTACTTTTTTATATTTTATAACATCCAGATTTGAGGTTTATTATTTCAACAATTTTATTACCCAGAAAGTGGCTGGGGAGTTGTATTGTACCTTAAGTTAAGTATGTTGTATTTTACTGGTATTCCGCTGCATCTTATCAGCTCATCTAGACATAGTTTGGAAATGGTAGGTCAGATGATGATGATGATGATATAGAACGTTCCAGTTCCATAGAAAGTATTATTAAATTATTGTTAAAGTAATTTTTTGACATAGTGTATTTTATTTTTAAAACAACAACAACATCTTACAAAAGCAACGCTAAAAATTTAAAGCTTCCTTCTAAAACAATTAAAAACACGTACATTATAAACTAGTAGGTATGCATACATAACACTTAGATTTCGGTCAGTATTACCGCGGTAACCTCACTCCGGGATGAATTTAATTATTTTCGGGTGGCCTCCTAACTCGATCTAAGTGTTCCTCGGGCTATGTGACCACTACCGAGCACCACTTGGGAATTTATACGTACTAGGAAAACTGTCTTGGTTACTAGCTAAACTAAGTGTGTGTCCAACTATTATTTGCAGGCTCTCACCTCAAAATAAACATACCTTTTCGGTGCCGAACCTTTCGAAAATACTAACTAAATCTTACTAATATTAGAAACGCGACATTTGTTAGTATGGATGTTTGTTACTCTTTAACGTGAAAACTACTGAACGGATTTTGGTACACAGATAGTTTATAACCTGGATTAACACATAGGATAGTTTTTCATCCCGAATCTTCCCGTGAGATTATCTTCGAATTGTAGCGGGCGTATCCGCTGGCAACAGCTAGTATCTTCTAACAATGTTATATCACTATGCTGAGATCGAACTTATGGGCTCATACAGGACAAATTTTTGTTCCATTTTGTATCTTATTTTAATATTTTACATAATTTCGTTTTTATTGTTTATTTTGATTAGACCTATGAGTGACCAATAATTTATTTTATCTGCCTTTCCTTTTTTCTTATAGCCTTAATTACAACGGTAAGATGTCGTTTTTTTCTTTTTCTGCTACAGAATATTTTTACATTTCAGGGTTGAGTGTGAAAAGTCACAATTAGTGATCCAGGTCGGCCGGTCGGGATCAGGATAACTGTTAGTCATGGGACCTTTAACCACCGCATTGGTATGAACAGTTAACAGTGAAAATAAAGCTAAAGCATTACAAAACCTGGCCAAGTGCAAGTCGGACTTGCACATGAAAGGTTCCATACCATTCTAGTAGATATTGAGAGATTTTCCATGTTATTTTAGTACCATAGACTTCTTATAGGTTTTCCTATAATCGATAAGTGATGAACTAAAATCTGTATTTTTTTCAAAAATTTAGGCTCTGTAGTTTCGGAGATAAGGGAGAGGGGGAATGATAGGACAGACACACTATTGATCCTATAAGGTTTCCGTGTTGTCCTTTTGAAGTGCGGAACCCTAAAAAAGAAAATAAACAATAAAACAAACTAAAACGACACTAGATAGAATAAAGAACCAAGGAAAAAAAACCAACAACGAAAACTAAATAATAGTACAGTGACTATTGTCAATTATAATTCACACTTCAGATGACATGTTTTACACACGGCTTTAAAAAGATTGGGAGTTATGGTCCAATTCAAAATATCGGTCATCATTTTTAATTGGTTTAGGATTGTACCCGATTGGGGTATAATCGGATAAGCTGACACTCAACCTCGATTAATGAGATTCAGGTGGGACTAACACAGTCCTAAGATATGTAGATATATTTAACATCTTGGTAACAATTATGCTGACCAATGATTTGACATAATGATAATTGATTAATTAGAAATTGATGTATGACAGTACAACAGATTTTTTCAACCTTCTATTAATATTTAATGGCAACTGTATCATTTCTTTGATAGTTTTATTAATCCTACCATAATTATTATAACTAGGTATCGAGTTAGTTTGTACACTAAAGCACATTAAAAAAAAAAGTATCAATTGACTTACTCGTGATTTTCACACTTAAAATGTTATAAAGCCCAAAAATCACACAACTTAAAATGAATTAATTACAAATCTACGCAACATGAAACCTGACAAGTTACACAAATTAAAAATACATGACACCGGAGTCTCCGTACACATATACATACCTATTTTTTTGCTTCTTCTTTTTATCTATATATTTTTTTTATCGTGTGAAGTGTCAGAGTTCCACTGACTAAAAACCACCCATGTTCCTTCTTGGCCCTTTACGTCAAGGCCGCGGTATCTCTTATAATTACTCAAATAATTCACGTGTAGTTAGTCACCTAGATTTGCTACCATGCCAGATGAAATGGTATATCCTCGGCAACTTACATTGAACCGTGAAAATTCAAGGTTTCCGATCCTAATTAGGTTGTAAGACAAATACTCGACAGCAGGTGGGACATTTAAAACGACCATGCTTCGATTGCCCCATCCAATTACCGTATATGCTTTTAAAGGGTATGTTACACGCGTTTCCCGTACAAAGGTACATACTTCATGTACCTACTTACGCAATTCGGGAATTTTCCTACACGCCCCAATTGGCAAGCGACACGATCGAATTTCAATTTTCTGTTATCGTAGGCGATTATTATTGTAATTGAAATAAATCAATTAGTTTTGTATCAACAAGTAGGTATTAGTTTTCAACTTTTCAGTCTGTTCCGAAAACTAATGTTTGGGGAAACTTTTTGGACAAACTCACAAAGTGCCATTGAACTTTTAGACCTCTCCGAAGCAACTGGACAAAGTCGCAGTTGGACAGATTCTCAGCTGAACAGTTTCGCAGCTGGACAAATTAGCAACTGGACACAGTATAGTCGTGTGAAATAATAAGTTTAGAAAAACATTTTAGAAATTAAACTTGACACTGTTCGTTCAGATTATTTAAATTGAATCTAAAAAAAACTACACGAACAAATAATTTTTTATCTTTGACTTGAACCTAATAAAAGCGTCCCACAAATCGTTCCTTATCGTTTATCAAACCTCGTAATATATTTCACCATACCATTGACATGTCAGAGCATAAACCATAAATAATACTCTATGGTAAGCTTTAGAGAACACGCCAACGAACCTGTTGAGTGTAGTGAGATGTTATTCTAGCAAGGTCGCTGAAGATGCTTCGCGCTATTGTCCTACGAGGGAATTTAATGCGAGGCGATGCGGTGCGATACGAAGACATAAATAAATAAACTAATTTAATTAGTTTATTAAAGTCAGAAATAGTAGTAGAAATAAGTTTATTCATCAACTAACTGATGCTTGCGGCTTCGCCCGCGTGGTTGTTGGAAACATCAAAAATGATGATTTTCTATCATCCCCTATTTCACCCCCTTGGGGTTGAATTTTCAAAAACCCTTTCTTAATGGATTCTTACGAGTACATCGGAATACGTGTGCGAAATTTAAAGTTTCCAAGCCTAAGGGTTTGGCCTGCCTTTGAGGATTGGCTTGACTTTGAGGAGTGGCTTGAGAGGCGGCACGGCGCCCTCACCTTCCGTCTGACGCAGGTCCTCACCGGACACGGTTGTTTCCTTGTGTGGAGGTACCTGCACTGAATCAGGCGGGAAAAAACACCTAGAAGTCTCCATTGTGTGTATCGGTCGGAGGACACGGTGAAGCACACCGTGGAGGTCTGCCCCGCTTGGGCGGAGCCGCGCCGGATTCTCGTAGCGGCGATCGGCGGCGGCGACCTCTCGCATCCGGCCCTGGTGCAAGCCATGGTCCGGAGCGAGGAGGAATGGGACGCCGTCGCCTCCTTCTATGGGGAGGAATAAGGAAGAAATGTAAGAGGGAGATAACCTCTCGTCTCAGCCACCGCGGGAGACGCTCCGGGCATCGGCCACGCGATGGGTTTCGGCCACCGTAGACGCGGGCCTGTGGACGGTGAGTAATGGGCTAGCTAACCGTCCGTCCGTCTTATGATGACGACAGCCCGTGTCGACGGCGCGCTCGTGTTCCATGCGTGCCTCAAAGAGATGTCAGCAACATGGAAGGGGCACGCAAGGGCCGACGCCCGTCGGAGCTACGGATTGTTCGCAAGGGAAACCGTGGCTTCGAGATAAACGGCTATGAAGGAACATGAGTGTTTTTTAGTCAGTAGAAGTCACACACCCCATTTCGCTCTGCCCAAGAGCGGGAGGGGTTATTTGATGATTTTCAAAAAAAATCCTTAGTCTATACATCGATGAGCCACAAACTAAGCATCGCTTGTCACCATCTCGTGGCTATCAGTCAAAGGAAGATTGGAAAGCCAATTGAGGACGGCCGCCGTAAATGGGTGAAGTACCTACAGACGCTAGCACATCAAGCTATTACAATCTGGCAAATCTTGAGTAGATTTTCAACTTTAGCGCTAAACCATAAGGTTCAAGGTTGATTGGGAATATAATTATGTCGGTTTTGGGTAGCTTGATGATCTGGCGTCAATTCATCAAAATGCGCTTTATCAACAGTTGGTTGTCTTGAAATCTACTGCATTTGCTGCTTCTTGTAGGTAGAAGTAAAATATGAGAGTATAGATGAATGACAGCCCCCGTCTCCGTATTCGTATTTGTAGTTTGAAAAGTGTATTTGTACGAGTATACCAACTAGATTTTGTAGACGATTAAGAAGACAAAAGGTGAAATTGATTCATTTTGTAATTCAGTATTGTCTGACTCGTATTCACCACAAGCTGTAAAAAACATAGCTTCACGTCTTTCCTTATAGCTTATAGGACGCTGGATGAGCTACACTGCAATACATTAGACGTAAGCCAAGCACTAACGACTTCATTTATTTCCTCTTGTCAGCTCTGAACGCCTGGTAACTTCCTATCGGTAAAGTCGCTGCATGATATCATTTATCATTTTTGAGCATCAGAGGTTGGAATGAAGTGTGATAAACTGTTAGCATGCTCTTTGAGGTTATTTGTTTAAGACATGAACTTCATGAACTTTATTTAAGACATGTTTTAATATGACAGACCTGTGTTTTTTTTGTCATGTTAAGGCCCATTTAAGTTGAATTATCACTACTTTCTTAATTAAATTCTAAATGAGAGATATTGTCTATAAGTACACCTACAATTTGCAAGTTATGTAAATAAAGGGATAAAACAGTAGTCGTAAAAGTATAATAAAGATTAATTTAAAGGGTGCTGATGTCAACAAAGACGCTGAAAATACATAATTTAATCCTACAGGAATCAACACGTACAGAAGGATTAAACACGTATTTGATTTTAAATAGCATCTGTGCCTGAGTTAGCTGCAACATTGCATCGGTATAGCCGGACGGCACCATGGAGTCCCCGATCTCGTTTCAGATAGCTCCATCAATCTTCTGCAACAGTGTATCGGCTTCCTATTTTAAAAACGAAACGCGAACGAGTTTTGTTAAACCTTTATCGTTTGTGAAAAGCGCTTACGTATCGCCTTCAGCCCGCCCGGGTAATGTCGAATACTTCGGAATTCAATTCGTGGCTATATAAAAAGATGCCATTCAAACGATTCAATCACTTTTTAAAAAGTTACACCGCTGGTTTTCAATTGTAAAGTAATTTGTTTCATTTTTTTCTAATCGCCTTTCAGTTTGAAACTATTTGTGTTTCGTTCAAAAAAAAATCAGTTGTATTTGTTTGTACGGATTACGCTGTAAATCATTTCAATAAAATATCAACACGAAACCGAGAGCTCGTTATGAACAACAATATTTCTTTGTTTCGAAAAAAAGTTTGGTTCGAATCTCGACCAATTCCATTAGCAGTTGTTCTGGAAAGTTTATCAAGCTTTACATTCATTTCGAGTTGCTCCTTATTTGTCCGGCGAGTTTTAAAAGCGTGCCGATTCGCTTCGAAAGTAAATAAATACAAAGGGACTATTTGAAAACGTTTCTAATAACGAATAACTCAATCTGGTCCGGGCGGTTCACTGAGCCACTCAATCAAGCGGATTGAACCGTTGCTGGGGTGGTTAAGAGCGAATAGGTACCACTTCTAACGAATGTATTGTGCTCTTAGTGCTAAAATAAAAAGAACATCAGCAATACTTCCTCCACTGTACCGCAGGAATTGCTCTGATGAACGAGCTATGCGGTTTTAATAGCAATAGCCTTTTTTCCTCTCGTTGCAAAACCGACGTGAGCGCTTTTATAAGAAAAATTCGAATGGTCGGAACGAAACCAATATATTGTGATACAGTTTTTTAATTAATGTTATGTTTTCTGCTACGTGAATCTGCAGTTCCAATACGTTTTACCTGTGATGAGGACGTTTTAACGTAATGAGAAAATGTGGAATTCGTTATCGGGGATTATTTTAAAACTATGCGCATTACATTTTTTTTTTTTTTTTATTATTATTACTGCTTTGCTCTACACGTAGGGATATTGGTTTATTTTTTCTTTAACGAGATTTTTTTCTGTACAATATACGAAATTAGGAATATTTTCAATTGTCTCAAATTGAGAATGAGTCCTCCTTAAGGCAATTGTATCAATTATACAACCTTCAACTTATTAATCGACTGTACGAAAACCACCTAAAACACCACCACACGAAAACCTCAACTATATAAAACAAAACCACTCGTTACTTAAACATCAGAACAACGGCAATATAAGTACAAATTGCACCACGCTGGTGGTGGTATATATCCATTTTGTTCACGTGTTTAATCCGATTGTCTGGCTGCACCGCTCCTATCCAATCAGGGTTTTTATTAACCCTCATTATTATTGATTGCTGCGAAACTGCATAAAGCGTATACATGACGAAGTAAATGTATCGGACGGTCCTTTTCATTGTCGAAGCTTTCATTTTCAGTGTGTTCGACGTGAAAAAGAGCTGTTTATTGAAAAGTTACATGAAGTTTTTTTTTGTTTTTCTGTTGTTTAATAAGGGTTATTTTGTGAGTTTGTTGTGCTTATTCGAATATTGTTTTTGCTCGTAGCTGCGTTGGTTAAGTATTTAACTTAAAGTCGAAATTTTCCCCGCAGTGAGATGATGTAGACTGACAGTACTCAAGTTGGATGTACTGTTCTGTTGTGTGTTATCTTCTAAGATTTTCCTACTTCGCTAAAGCTTTTTTTCATCACTGGCTCTTCAGTTTCTGGAAACTGTTTACTCTTTAGTAACCTCGAATTTTTTAATTAGGTTAATTAAAAAACGCTGTTGAAACCTATAGCTAATTCTTTGAAACGTCTTACAGTAACATGAAATGTTACTTATTTTTAAGTAGGCCATATCTGTATTGTCCCAGCATTCAATCTACCTGCATATCTTGGACCTCCAATATTTTCCAGGGTTCATATCGAACGTGTAAATCATTCACCGGTCGGGACCGCAGGCCGGTTTCATACGTAAACAACTGGCATCACGATCAGATAACCACATTAGTAACCGCGCCGCGTGTCACTAACAGATCGCCCGTATTACCGACACCCTGATATGCGTCAGGACGCGCTTTGAGACCGCGTCGTTATTGTCCATTGTTACTTACCAAGTGTGCAAAATTTCATTTTGAACAGAAGGCAGCAATACCTGATATTTTCTTTACTGTTTACTATTGGGTCAGATAACCACGTCAGTACCAAGCGGCGTGACACTAACAGATCGCCCGTATTACTGACAGCATGATATGCCGGAAAACTGGCGCTTTCTTAGTACTTAAAATTTTGTACACCTAGGACATCAATGCCTAACATTGTCTTCAGTGTTTACTATTATGTGGGATAAGGAAATTAGTTCCGCGGGGTGTTTAACTCAAAGAATTCATGGATTACATACATTCTGATAGGTATGCGTACGCACTTTGAGAATTCGTCACTATAGTTGATGATTGTTGAAATTTTCATTGTTTTCTATAAGTCTTTTAATAATTGCTTTTTGGCCATACAACCACCAATGGCAATGGTAAATCACTAACAGGTTGTTCATTATACCCAAAACAGAATGATATGCGTTTTCGATTCTGATTTGCATCGTGATTTCTACAATTTATAGAAATAAATTATAGTTTTAACAATCCATTTGTAAAAAATCTGTCTTAGAATTAAACAAGATCTTCCATTCAAAACATTTTCCGTATCAGATTACAAATACCCGTGTAATCTAAAGTAAAAACAAATAACAGAAACCTTTACAAAATCAATGAAACCGACCTTTGTTTAGTAGAAAACGAATTAACGAGGGCGGTGTGACACAAACAAATGGAACATGTTTTACAGGTACTTTGTTACTGTAGTCATTACCGTTGATGAACCCAACCAACATACACCAGCACAGCTCCAATAATATATGCATAGCTATAGTAGGTACTACTATTTATCTTTTTAATTTGTACTAGCTGTTGCCAGCGGCTTTACCCGCTACAACTCGAAAATTATTCCACGGGAAGATAAAATCGGAATAAATGTGATACCAAATTTTATCCAAATCCGTTCAGTACTTTTTGCGTGAAAGAGTAACAAACATCCATACTTGTTATTTTTCTACTTTTCAGCTGACTTGGTCTCTAAAAAGTAGTGCCAACATTGACCTTCTGAAAGAATTGGAATAAGATGGCCTCACCATTTTGGTAAATATCTGTAAAATCTGAAGTTGAATTATGATTGGACAATCAGAATAATCACATCCAACCTTACGGTTTAGAGAAGTATGTGTGAAATTATAAAAAAATCCTAATTCAGATCCAATTTCTATCGGAATTTTAAATTCGGGAATATGGAATTTGGATCTAGATTCAAATGGATGTGTAGGTACTAGTACCTCTAAAACCCCTAGATTAATGTATAAGATGAAATGCGCAAGCGCTCTGCGTTAACTCTGTCAAACCCTTCGAGGTATTTGTGTAGTATTAGGTTCAATAAAAGCCTTTACAACATTTTAACTATTAATTCACCAATTAAAATCTGGACAATGTTATTGTTATTAACTACGTGGGATATTAATTGTTTAGTAACTCAAATTCCAGGAATTGTCACAACTAATTCCGATACTACACTATTTCAAGTGGGTTTTATTGGTGTAATAGAGTAAAGACTATACATTTTGAACTTTTCACATAGATAAAAAGATTTAAAAATAAAATAAATTATATTGTTAAAATATTTATAATTCGGCAATTGTTATAAGACAACACGACACTGTAGCTAAACTGTCCAAGTTAAGATATTTAATTTCCCAAAAATTTTGTCCTTAAAATGTTTCAAAGTAAACATTTATTTTTTTTACTTTATGAATATTTAGAGACCCTTTAATTATGTATCAAGTACTCCCAAACGTTTATTAGGTTTACCTTTTTTAATTTGATGAAAATTTATCTCAAATTAAGTCTAGTCTCCTTAATTCAATTCTACGTAGAAAATGTCAGAATATTACGATCAAGTTTAGCAGAAAGACTTTTCTTGGGTTAAGTCTGTAAGATGAAGTTAAACTAGGAATATTCTATTAAAAGAGTCAAGCGTCCTCGGAGTTCAGAAAGTAGGCTTGTCTGTTCTAATATTATTCATTTTATCTTTCAAGAAAAATATATAACTTCAAAACTTGCAATATGTAAGTGTTTGTTTATTTCTCCTCAAGCAACTGCCTCGTTGATCTAATGGTCGCAAGTCTTGTGCGACTTCCGAGCTTGAGGTCCTTTTTTTTTTGGGGAGTGGGAAATTATCAAAACACCCCTTCCGCCCTTGGGCAGAGCGAAAGAGAGTGTCAGACTTCTACTGACTAAAAACCACCCATGTTCCTTCTTAGCCCTTTATGTCGAGGCTGCGGTATCTCTTACAACAACCCGCAGCCGAGCTTGAGGTCCTGGATTGAATTTTCGGGTTGGGTAAAGTGTAATAGATTTTCCATCAGGAATTTCTCAGTAGCAACCATGGAGACTGGATTTGTGCCCAGTTGATGGCATTAGGCTTTCCTTTCATTACCTATGTAATAGAAGGAAAGCCTTAAGCGTAACTGGCGAAATGTGGGTACTATTTGGTACACCTCTACCTAACCCTGTTGTTTTTCCCTTCCATCTTGAGATTTTCGTAATGGCGACTTCAGAACCATTTCTCAACTAGGTACTCGATTGTGGCGCGACAGTAATCCATTAATCAAATATGATATCTTGTAATATAATAATCTGTCTGCCTCAGTTTCTAATAATCCAATAATAAGCCATTAATATGGAATAATGTCTGGAAGTAATACTTAGATATCGGCTTAAGTGAATGAAATATATTTCCTTTAGTTTAACGTTGTTTTAATAATAAGGCATAAAGAAAGTGAATCAAGGAACCATTTTTTATTTTCTCATTTTCAACCGCTCTGCGTTTATTGTGGCGTGGCGGAACCTCACAGGTCCGAGATTTTATTTTATCACACTATAAAGGAAGATAAAATATTTATTTGTCACAGATATTTGTAGTGAAAGCACAATGGCAACAAAAATATGTACGAATAAACATTATTATTATTATAACGCACAACACATATTTCTTAAGTGTTTTTCAAAGTATCTTCATCATTTAAAATGACTATTTCATATCCATAAAAAACCTAAGTAGATACTGAATTAGGCTACAAACGCACTGACAGGTAACTTGCTTACCGCCTAGAAGCACGCTATTTCGATACACGTTACCAAGCGAGACGCCAAGCACGCAACGCGGCCGGTTGCGAATGCTTCAGGGTAGCCTACCCTGATCGGTAAATTGCAAAAAATCTAAAAAACAGAATTTCGCGGGCTACCCTGAAGCATTCACCATAAAAGAACATTAATTTTACTTTACTACTCGCTAGCCTCTACACGCTAAGCAAGTCACTTGTCAGTCCATTCGTGGCCTAAGACTTAAATCGAAACAGGTGACCCTTCCCCAAAACTTAATTTCACAAATCTCACACTTTTTTAAAGAATGCAAGTATAAAGTTATGAATTCCACCCAAAAGAAGAGCCCAAATCCGAACTAAAATATAAAAGAAGTTTATTAAAACCGACATAAGCCCTGAACTCTTACTTTTCGGCTTAAATCAACTAAGTCCACGTCCTCGCGTCTCCATCATTTATCATTAAAGTTAATTACGTTGAACGGCTCAGTCCATTCAACTAATTAGTCTCCTCCAAAAAAATCGAGGATAATTGCTAAGAGTGATTGCCAGGATTTTCTTTCTTAGAAGGACACTGGCTGATAAATTACATACCTTTGCTATTCGGTCGGTGTTCTTTATTCTTTGTTTTTGGAGGTGATAGAGAAATATAGGTCGCATTGTTTTTATCGTTTATTATAATTTAAGGGAAAGTTATGTGATACCTAATGAAAACCATTCGAAGTGGGCGTAGTAAGTGCTTGCTTTTGACCTTCTAGAAAGTAAACATATTTACTAAAGGCTACTTATATTAAGTTTTAAGGACAATACATTTATTTGCTTATCGGGAACTATGTGAAATTTCTTTGAAGGTTAACACTAGAAAGTAAATATTTAAAGTACTGCTTCGACGTGCAAATTCCTTCCAAATAAATTATATGAACATTTTTCTACTCACTTAACTAAAGTAAAAGTAACAAAATAAATATTAGTAACAACAAGTAAAAAGTTTATTCTCTATCAAACACAACATTTTCTTTTATGTGTCGAAATTATGTTAGAAATAAATCTAGAATCAAAAAGAAATAAAACGTAAACATTTTAGTATTTTGTTAATAAACAGAGCGTTTAAGTAGAAAATATAGAATTTTATTTCGCAAGTCTGCGAGTTTTTATATGTTTGGCCATAACACCGGCTATTTGTTTTTATAAGTAAGTTTACTGGCCGCGATTATTGACATAAGATTGAAGCGAACTAAACAGTAAGAAGGCTGGTCAAGGATGAGGTGATAGTGGAGTGGGGGAGTAATCGATGTTTGGTACATTTAGGCACTGTCACGTAGTATTTATTATTATATTACCCGGAATCTGTTCATTCTGGTTAAGAAGCGCTTGCTTATAACGGCCTGTAGCTGGATGATTACCCATTACCACATTGAGTCTCCTCTGTTTAGTCGTTGGTGACGAGAGTAGATATTTGACAGTGATAGTCCCAGTCTTACCAATGGGTATCGTAATATTCACTACTCTGCATCTTTCATCTGCATCCAGTTAGACTAGAAGCCGACCCCTACATATAAGAAAAAGGCTAGGTTGATGATGACACTGAATCTGAACCTGATTCCGCTTCAGCTACAGCTTAGCAAGTCTCGGGGAGGCCTATGTCCAGCAAAGTTAATTAGTTACCAAATATTTTCTGGCGTACGTTATGGGCATCGGTATCTAAACACGATGAAGGATTTTGTTGTCGTATCCTGTTAAAATGCCAACACTCATCACAACTGCGAATTTTCGCTGACTTAACTAACAAAAATTAACAGATGTTTTGAAATGAAAAGGAACAGAAAATAATTGTCAGACCTATCATTTATTTATTGAAATAAAGTGATCGTTTCCTTAATTAAACTAAAATATTCAACAAACCATTACCGTTCGATTTATCAATTAAATGAAGAACCAATCAAGTATTGATACTTTTGTCAATAGAACCGAATATTGTATTAACCACTCACCCACCACTCACCTAAGTCATGATAACTTACTACAATCAAAATTAAATGTAGGTATGAGAATAGATATACATGTCATTGTGACCTTATGCCACCGGCTTATGGGTGATTATAAAGTCGTCAGGACCCAACATAGCTACCCTACATAATTTTACATACATAATATCATAATATGCGGGCAGTCCGCTTCGGGGATGTGTAAATACAATCCGGAGTTTGCATTCTAAACATCACGTAATTATTCAATTGTACAGGTAATGGATACGTTCTGTAGTAAATTACTGCCAGGTACATTATTTATGTATGTTTGCTGTATCTTTATGTAAAGCTGAAATGCCCTATTTAAATTATTGAACTATACTTTCATTCCTAATTCTAACATTTTTTTTATTAATAACTGTCAATTTAACTGTCAGCAGGGCTATTGAGTATCTCTGTTGACAGATTTATTGATTATCACTTTGGCTCTGTGTGCTTTGATTAACTGTCTAATGGTTCCTTTTTGTACTAAACCATAACCAATTTGACAGTTCATCCATGGACAATATGATAGCCAATGTCATGTAAAAGATACGCAATAGCCCTGCAGATCTGCAGGGCTATTGCGTATCTTTTGAATGACAGTGGCTAACCTATAGTGCCTATCAATTACTGTCAAATGGTTCCATTTTGTACTAAACCATAACCAATTTGACAGTTAGTCCATGGACAATATGATAGCCACTGTCATTTAAAAGATACGCAATAGCCCTGCTGATCTGGTTTATTTTGAAGTTTCATTCACATACCTTAAAATCACGCTTGTATGATATTGGAGATTACCTCCAACGGGGTGGGCAGAGGATCTTAGTGATTGTTTTTAAATCCAATTTATAAACTGTCTGTGTGCCAAACTTCATTCAAACCCATTTTGTAGTTTTTGTGTAAAAGAGGAAAAAACATCCATCCTCACAAACTGTCGCATTTACAATAGTAGTAAGATTAGATCCAAGATCCTAATTTAATCTTTCAATACGCTATTCCAAAAAAAAAGCAGCAATTTAATCAAGTAAAATGTCCCGCGCAGATTTCAGTAAATCTTATTCCAGGAAAAACTACTGCACACCAATGAAATGACTTTCGCTCCTGTCTCTCGCACTTACTTTCCTTAAGACACCAATCCTTGCTCATAGAACGAAATGAAAATTAATGGCAGCCGTGAGTATTTTTTCATGTCGGTTTGAGTACACACCATTAGTTCCGTTTTTGGCGCTGAACCCTCATTTATTATGTAAGTTGGTCGGTAAAATGTTATACGCAAAAATGCAGATGGTCTTGCGAAACGAGCTTATTTCCGACACAAAGTAAATTAAGTATGTCTTTCACACACATATTCGACGTAAGGTAACCTTTGATGTTCCAGCTGCGATAATATATTAAAGTAGTGCATTGAAATGAAGAAGGAAAGTCTTTCCTCGCCTCCTATGTAACGGTCGAATAAACTTTTCAAACTAACAACGTATTCCTTTGTTGGATTAAAAAAATACTTAATGAAAAAAGACATTTAAACAATGGCTTATTTTTCAAAATTATTTATCATCCGCCACACGGTCCCTGGAGTGTTCGGAATTTTTCGTGATTTTTCTCGATTCTTCCTAATTGGATTGATGGAGCGGCTCTCACAAATCTGTCAGCTGAAGATAATGAACGGCCCTGCGAAATGAACTTTGTCAAGTTACCAAACTATTCTACGTTAAAAGGGCAGTAACCGACATTTTCATCGTCGTTGTAATACTAGGGCTATAATCAAATTATAATAATTTTAGAACAAGCCAGTTATTACAATCGTTAACTTTGTAATTGTATTTTGTAGTTCCAAAAATAAAATACGCTGTTGTACTACTTTGAGAAGGACATGAGTTGGGCGACATTTAGTAGCCTTCGTACTTTGTATATTGGAGCGGCCTAACTTACGTATGTTCGCAGGTAAATAAGGTCGTTACCCGATGTAGTGTTTCGTATCTTGACAGTGATTGGATGAAATTAGAGGATCGTAAACATACGTGATCTGGAGCGTTGTTTGCGCATCCTCTCTCTTGAATAGGCCGGCGTCCGTGGAGCCCTTTCAGCGGTTGATGAAACACAAACTGTGTCACTAGGTACTGCCGAAATTTCGGATGTTGTTTGTAGTCGCAAACGAACTGCCTTGTGTGCCAGTAATGGGGTTTCTGAACATGTCTGTCTAAGTGAGTTTGTATCCCCGAGCACGCCTACCTCGCAGATTAAAGATAACCAATTCCAAGTTGAAAGCCTTAGTACGTAATACCTCTTTTGTATGGGGATCGAATAAAAGCTCTTAGGTTTAATACTAAATATAACTATATTCTATATTTAGTATTATCTAAACCTAAAAGCTTTTGAAAGACCATTATGTGTATGACTTTCATTTGTTGAAGGTGGAGACAATTTTATTGAAGTCTTATCACACTATTTTTCTGGGAAGAATGGCTCTGAAATAAAGATAGACAAAAAAATGTCAAAGTCATGTCAAATACCGTGTTTTCCGTACAAATGGTAAATTGATGAAACAATTTAATTTGCTAAAGTTGTTTTCATCAAATTAAATTGTTAAAACATCCAACGCTCAATTAGCTAAGCAACTAATCTCCACAAGTTTGAACACAAAATCACAACATTCCATCAAGTGTTTGAGAAGAGGTCGTCGTGAATAGTGCCGCAATTTCATTTATCATAATTCACCTCTAGTAAGGGAACTGGTAACGTGGGGCACTTCCGCGGCACATGATTTGCATAATAACCAAACTAAGTGTGCCATATCTTACTTAAGGTCGAATCTAAACCATAAATTCGGAATAATAAGGACTGTTTTACATAAGCCGAGTGAACCGAATCGCTCTACGTCCGATCAATTCTCACACACGGATTCAAAGACATTTGAACATATTAGGGGAATGTTAATAGGTAATAGTTGCTCCAGAACTGCGATATAGGGATTAGTATAGATTTTGATTTGCGTTTACAGTGTTTCGTGCATAGTTATATAAGCTATATGGACTTTAGCTATATTGGAAGTGGCTGGCCAACGCTGATAGTAATACATGCAAGCAATAAATAAACCAGCAGCTGAATATCTTGTGCTAAGGTGTTTCGGCCCGGAATATCTAGTTTCATATGATGGAATTGTGGATATTTCGTTTTCTAGTTGAAGAAATCACACCTTGGAAATATTACATTTTAGTTCTTTTTAAACAATAAAACTTCACCTAACCTGTAACGGGAAATAAATCCACATAGGACAATACAAATATAACTATAATAGGGGTAATGGTACTCACTAGTGAGCGAACAACTTAAGAAAAAAAAGGAGACTTAAATCATAAAATAAATAAGTAGAAGTAACTCGACAATATTCGCAAGTGAGCACCAGCCTTTAAACACAACTTAGCACATCATTTGTCAAAAACTAACTAAGCTCATTTCATATTCACTTTACATTCACGGCAACCCTACTTACAAAAAATGCAAGGCCGATAGTGAAGCTGATAGGCAAATACCCACCCCAAATCATGACCTAATACCGGGCAATTTATCACCGACAGACCTTTGTGCCTCTGCCATCAATCTTGAGCTTCCTCCGCACTCAACACTCCAACTAATTATTGTCGATCGTGTCACGACAGTTTGCTTGCGGATTTCAACATTTTTTCAACACCCAACTGATGTTTGACGTACGATTTGAGATAAATTAATGTTCTCTCAAACGTATAATTAAGCAATTTTGGAGGGTGAACTCCAAAATGTAAACACTAGCAATCAGTCAAGCGGCGATGGTTCTTAATAGGTGCCGCCGGGGTACAGATCACTTGAAGGAAAGGGGGTGGGAAATGAAACCATCCATTACAGGCAAGACGGACAACTCCGGGGCAGATGGTAACGGCAGTAGAGAAGATTTCCCTTAGCACCGGAAAATGAGCGAAACGACCGCTCCCGTGTGTTAATAATGAAACAATACGCACCATACGTTACGTCCATAATATACAACATAACAATACCCGTTCATTTGTTTTTGTTTCTCCCGTGACAGCTACTCTACGTAACGCTAATGACACAATATTTTACAAAGACAACATCCCGATAAGAACATAGTAATTTTCACGTGTTGCTTGACTAAACTAATGCCTTTTTCACCGCAAAAGAAAAATATCCAGGTAGATTTATTTACGTACAGGAAGTAACATAGCAACATTAAGTTAATAAAGCATAAAAATATTTTACAGCGACTCATGGAGTGGCATCCACACGCGAGTAGGGAAGAAGGGCCATTTGCTTTATTACATTTACATCATACGCCCGTTAAAGCAGCCAACTGTACAAAATGTTGCATAAAATTCCTTTCTCGTGTCGCGATTGATCTTTTACTTCCTTTCAAATAATGTTTTCTCTGGGTACCGTCATGTTCACAAACATTTTTTCGTTTTCGCGTGCCTCTCAATTTGGGCGTCTTGAATGTGTACCCAAAATTATTGGAATAGCTCTTTAGCATCACTCGGTGGTCTGACAAAATACATATTTTATTATACGTGAATAAGTTAAAGCCCACAATATCATACCGCCTTACCGAGCGATCGTCGACGGACGTGTCATATAATCCTTCGCCTACCAATTAAAGTAAATATATAGTACAGTGTATTTCGTGTCTTAAGACAGCAATCATACGAGTTCATTATCGAGTGTTAGGTTTGCTTCGACTTAACAATCTACTACTCAGTTTGACAAGGACCTAAAATAAGAAAGTGCAGTGATGGTTGGCCCGCAAAGTGCATCTCACTCAAATCCCGACCTTACTACGTGTGGTGAATCACGGGAACCCTCAGTTACGCTGCGCAAAAGAAAACTACCTGATTGCGACTGTACAATGGCAGCCCGGGAGGTTACCAGCGCACTTAAGGAACTGCGCTTGGAGCTGGATGCTAAGCTGTCGAAACTACATGAGAACATTGTGGACACAATCAAGGCTGATCTAGATGTTCTCAGGGAGACCTCGCTCGAGATTAAAAGCGATATAAATGCATTGCGCCATGAACATTCTACCTTCAAACAACAAATATCCAAATTGGAGGAATCTCTTCAATATCATTCTGATCAACAAGACGATTTGAAGATACAACTGGACAAGATTGATAAGCGAACCTCATCTATTAATTCGATGGGTGATAAACTTTCCAGTCTTGAACAAAAAATGGAATCGTTGGAACAGCAGGCAAGGTTAAACAACGTTGAAATATGTAATTTGCCAGAAAAACGCGACGAGGACCTGCTTACAATCATGGAATCTGTTGGTGCTGCTCTGAAGTGGCCTATTTCTCGTCAGGACATCCTGTCTATTCATCGCGTGCCTCATGCTCGCAACGAGGAAGGTAGCCGCCCTAAGAATATCATCGCAAAATTCTCATCACGTACACAGCGCAATAATATTTTAAGTGCCTATCGTTTATCTAAAAATTTAAATTCTAACGACATCGGCTTGTCAGGTACGTCTCAAAAAATCTATATCAACGAACATTTAACATTGTACAACAAAAAATTATTTCGCGAGAGCCGTGAGTTGGCAAAAAAACATAATGTTAAATATGTGTGGATCAAAAATGCCACTGTACTGGCTAAAGAAACAGATAGCTCGAAAACTTTCGCTATTCGCTGTAACGACGACCTTATTAGAATCACCCAGTGTAAACAAAATAAAAATATGTAGCTTATTCGTCATATTATATGCATTTTTCCACATAGATTATGATTATCTTTGTGTCACTTGTTCTTATTTTAAGTTTTGTTATGTCAACGTAAGTAAACAACCGATTAGGAGAAAAAACAATCAATCTTTTTTTATACTACGTAATATAAGAATATTTCATATTTTTTGTGGTTACTGTAATTTTTCTAGTGATATAATATGTGGTATTGTGTGCGTATTGCATTATTTTAAAGTGTTTAAAAGTCTCAAACGCTTTTGTTTAAGCGTAACTTATATTATAATTTTGTCAGTTATTATGAATCATGGTTTGAAGGTAATTGTGTTTTGCAAACTACAGCGTAGCGTTCTGGCTCCATTTTTTTCTGGAAATACCCGAAACTTTTATTATTTTATTTTACTTCGTTACTCGTTTTGTAGTTTAACGTATAAAAATGCTCAATAACAGTATATCGTTGTACTATCAGAACTGCAGAGGAATTCGAACCAAATTACACACATTGTTCATGAATATTTTGTCGTACTCTTTTGACGTTATCATACTTTCGGAAACCTGGCTCACACCTAGCATTGCTGATAGCGAGTTTATTGATGGCAGATATTTGGTTTTTAGAGATGATCGTAATCGCGTTGCAACAAATAAGCAAGAGGGTGGGGGGGTACTCATAGCAGTGTTACGCGAGCTCCGACCGTCGAGAATAATGACACATCCTGCTCACGTGAACATAGAACATGTTATGATTCAGTTGCCTGCGTCGCGGCCCAACACACGCCACATTATAAGTGCTGCGTACATACCACCGCGGTCTCCTGACGACGTGTACGGTTGCCACTTTGATATGTTGCAGGATATTCTTATCGACACCAGTACCGAATCGTTTTATGTAGCTGGTGATTATAACTTGCCTGATGTTGAATGGCTAGGCCGCGAGTATTCAACACATCCGAGGCCAACGAATTCCGCAAGCCATAATTTATTTAATTTGATGTCCACCATCAATGCTACACAATATAATACATTGAAAAACACTATAGGAAGAACACTTGATTTGTTTATTTCTAACGTCGACTGTCAGTTACAATCGGATGTGGAATTATTACAGAAGGATGGTTACCATCCCCCATTTTCCATTTTGAGTTCTCTTGAATCTCAACTTACACCAATGAAGCGTCATACTACTACGAAATATAATTACTATAAGGCCAACTATGAAAGTATTAATTGCGCACTCTCAAAAATAAACTGGGATGAATTACTTTCTGACCTCACGGCCGAACAGGCGATCTGTACGTTTTATGACTACTTGTATGGGTTAATTCGTAACCATGTTCCTCAAATACGAGCGAAATCTTCTCGTTTTCCCTCCTGGTTTAGCCCATCGCTTATTAATTTATTTAAGAAAAAAGAACGTGCTTGGATAAGGTGGAAAAAATATGGTAACTTGTCTGATTATGAAACCTTCTCAAATAATCGTAAAAGTTTCAAATTAAGTTGCGAAGAATGTTTTAAACGGTACATAAACTCGGTCGAAGACAGTATACCTCTCAACGTCAAACACTTCTGGTCATATATATCCAACCGCAAAGAAAGGTCGGGTATTCCGGCTACTATGCACTGCAATAATACTCCATCTAGTGATCCTACCGAAATATGTAATCTCTTTTCGACGTTTTTTAAATCTGTTTACGAGCCCTCAAATTTTGACCCCAAAAATTGGCAGCCGCCCAAAAAATTTGCTGATAAATCTATATCCCTCCCAAATATTAACCTTAGCAAGGATGAAGTACAAACTGCGCTTAAAGCTTTAGACCAAACCAAAGGACCTGGTCCGGACGGTGTGCCGCCCCTTTTCTTTAAAAATACTGCCACTAATATCCACTTGCCACTACATATAATTTATAATAAGTGTTTAGCCGAAGGAGTTTTTCCCTCTGTATGGAAGAGAGCTTTCATTATTCCCATATATAAGAGTGGTGATAAAACCGATATTAAAAACTATCGGCCTATTTCGATACTGTCCACTTTGTCAAAGCTTTTTGAGAGTCTTGTGCATAGCTCGCTATTTCCCTATCTGCGTAATCTTATCATTCCAGAACAGCACGGTTTTGTTAAATGTCGATCAACCACCACAAATCTTATGATTTTTACAAATTACTTATTTGAGAAGATGGACAACCGCATCCAAGTTGATGCAGTGTACACGGATTTTCAGAAGGCTTTTGACAAGGTGGACCATAAATTGCTTTTGGATAAAATTGCCTTCAACGGCATCAGAGGTAGTTTGCTTAGGTGGTTTGCGTCTTATATATTTAACAGAACTCAAAAGGTTGTCGTAAACGGTTATGAGTCAGACTATTTTGTCGTGGAATCTGGTGTGCCCCAGGGATCCGTGTTGGGCCCACTCCTCTTCATTCTATTTATTAATGATATTAAATCCTGTTTTATAAACTCAGCCTTCCTAATGTACGCCGATGATATGAAAATTTATAAATCTTGTTTGAATATTCATGATTGCCTACTACTTCAAGAGGATCTCCATAGACTCTCTCAATACTGCCTAGATAACAAGTTACAAATCAGCTTACCTAAATGTAATTCTATATCATTTACCAAAAATAAAAATATAATTCATTTCACGTATACCCTGCATGGTATTGCTTTGAAAAAAGTTGAGTTCACACGAGACCTTGGAATATTGCTGGATTCCAAATTACACTTTGATGTTCATATTGAAAATGTTATTAGCAGGGCCTTTCGGATGTATGGTTTCGTCATGAGATCGTCTAAGGACTTTAAAAAAATATCTACTTTCTTATTTTTATACAAAACCCTGATTCGCTCCCAGTTAGAATATGCTGTTCCTATTTGGAGTCCTTTCTACGACAAATACTCACATAGTCTTGAAATGGTTCAGAAAAAATTCTTACGTACCGTGCAGTATAAATTTTATCACTCGAGAATTTCTTATTTACAACTACTCAACCAGCACACTCTCTTGAGCTTAGAGTCCAGACGTACGCTCCTCATGGCCATGATGCTGCATGGCATTTGTAATAATAAGTTTGATTGTAATGAACTTACCAATAAATTATGTTACGTAGTACCTAGAACTGTTATACGGCGGGAGGTGCGCGTTCCTCGTCTGTTTCACACTGAGAAGTGCAAAACAAACGCCGGTGAGCGGGCACCTCTCCGTCGCCTTGTAGTAACTTATAACACACACTTTACCGATTCAGATATTTTTGCATTCTCTCCTGCAAAATTTAAAAAAACGGCTATAGCTTTGCTTACCGACAACCTTTCATAACTTGGTTTTTTTATTTTCTTTTAATTCACAAATTAATATATGTGACCGCCCGTCCTTTCGTCTTTTAAGTATGTATTTGAAATTTGAATCCGTGGACAATAGTGTGGGTTATACGTTTATTAAATTTATCCATTTAGCTGCGATATACAAATTGTAACGTGTAACTGTTTTTTGTCCCTAAATAAATAAATAAATAAATAAATAAATATGAGGAAAATATTTAACTATGATTTTGCATAATGAAACGTCCAGGTACAAACGAATATCTGGGAAAAACATTTCCATTATTGAAAATTTCTATTACTATAATACAAAAAAAATTACATACTAAACTAATAAAGTTTTCACTTCTTTGTCGTTTCCATTACTGTTTTTCACAAATTTCCTTAGACGCAAAAACGTAACATTGCCTGCTTTTATTCGGAAAAGTTACAAAAACAAAATTATGTATGCCTCTGACGTTACGCACGTACATAATAATGCTTTCTTTTATTTTTGTCTCCGATCATAAATTTTCATTATGACGACTAAGTTTACATGCGTGTGTCCCATGTAAAAGACATAACAAGACTGCCATGGTACAGTATTATGCAATACGACCCCGTCAGTGAAGAAATAGCGTTCAATTTGTTCATTCAACTAAATAATCACGAAAATTAATTAACAGAATTTACCACTGTGATGGATGTTAAACGCCTGTACGAAAGCAACTAATTGTAAAACTTCTAAACCGAATATGAAAAACAAACGACTGAAAACGAACCCTCGAATTGCATTTGTGTACCAAAACTGAACAGGAGTAGTTGTAACGCAAAGAGAAGAATAGGTTTCGCAGCACATACGTGTATAGAAACACAGACGTAATATAAGAGAATACGAAACGATTGTGTTTGGTTAAGCGAATGGCCGCAGGACGTGCCGCCACGCAACAACGAACGTGCGTTGCGGCCGGATTTTTCAAAAGCAATCCGTGGAACAGAACAGCGTGTGCAAACAGCCAGCTGACATTGGCTTTGGGCGTCGATATTTACCGAAAACTAGCGTGAACGTGAATGCAACTATTCTCAGTCTCCAATACACTGGCAGCACTTACAGGCGCAAATAAAAATTGAAAAATCCACGCTCGCAAATCCCCGGAGGGAGCCGACTCTCACGTTCCTCACGCAACGATCCCTTTCCACAAAGAGCTTGAACAACGACATTATTTATTTAATTATTTATTTATTTAAGCTCAACGACAAACTCTCGAAAATATTCTACTGCGTTACAGTTACGACTGCGCGGTAAATAATCTATGATGTCATAATATTTAGGTTGTGTGTAAATGAGTATGTTTTGCACGATGTTATTCTTATTTACGGGTTTGAGTTAAAATTACGATTCTTCTTTTTCTTTATCGTGTGGCAAAAAAATTGTTAGGGATTTTGTGTCTCAGAGGAATAATGTAATTATGTAGATACTTATTTCTGGGAATTCATACACATGTTTCATTATGGATTCTCAGAAATAAGTTTACATACGTAAACTGTTTCTAATAAGAATTAAAATTTTAATTTTGCAAATAGAATTTCTAGGTATTCCTAAATTCGTTTTATATAGAGGTTGGACCGTTTACAAACCAGCTTTATTTTGGATACAGGCTCTAAATCAAGGTTCATAATTTAGGAAAAAACATTAGTTTGCTGGGTTACATAATTCGTTAATTGATCAAGCGATTAACAACTAGTAATAGAAATTAATTGGTTATACATAGTTACTACAAATATTTTAAATAATTATCTTTATTATCCCAATGTCTTCAAAATAATCGAAACTAACGTTGTTTACGTTCTCATCTACACGTCCACAAATCTTATCAAAGGGTTCGAAGTTTAAACTGTTTCCGTAACCATAGTAACGGCTCCAACAATTTCATAGTATCATAACAAATCACTTTTAATTTTGTTTACGAGTACTAGCGCCTTGAGAATGACTCGGCAATACCTCGCTTATAAAAAATATGCCTATTATAACGAAAATTGGATGTTGTATAAGTACACCATTCTGTATATTTATGGGTAAGAAGTACAGTTTACAGAAATAAAATACATAGTAATAAAATATATACAAGTATCAAAAAAAGAAGGATTATAGGGCGTCAAAAAATTCGTCCACTTAAAAAATGCCCATAAGGCTGGCAGCATTCCCACGTTGGGTGGCAATGCTGATTCTTTGGCCAAAGAATAGGCAAGACTTCTGGTCACAGGAAGAATCGACTAACCGCTTGGCATAAGTTATTTAATATTATTAAAGTTGACACAGAGCTTAACGATACTGGTCGCATCGCAACGGGGTGCTTAAGACCTAGCCCCTTGTGATGTTGTATCCGATTGCCACTATAAAAACATTTCTCATTTATACTCCGCTTTTGTTGGTCGTAGCGTGATGTTATATTGCCTATAACCTTCCTCGATAAATGGACTATATCCAACACAATTTTTCAATTCCAACCTGTAGTTCCTGAGTTTATCGCGTTCAAACAAACAAACTCTTTCGAATACTAGTATAGATTATAAAAAAAATATTGCTTTAAAAAGTCCTTGATTGAGAACAGCCTAGTTGCGAACAGGAAACTTATAAATGTAATTAATCATTATCATCTCCGTAGATATTCCCCATCAGATGTTTTTTACATACAGTTGTATGTTTAAGTCCCATGTCATTAACCAGTCATGAATCCAGACGCCACGACAGCTACTGGGAAATTCCTGATGGAAAACCCCAGAACACTTTCGCTTGACCCGGGCATCCGGGACCTCATTGCGCAATAGTTGCGATTGTGACCACTAGATATTGATAAATCTTAAAATCTTCTTCTTTACGTGTCGATGAGCTCAAATTGTATTAGACCAGTATGTAGCCACTTGCACTCAGCTCTATCATTTGCTTCTAGTAAGCCCTGAAAGGCTGCAGAGGGACACTGGCAGTTTGTTTGGGATTGTTCGACGATACCCAATTATGCCAGATTATATCTGCAGCGGCCAACCTGGGCTCGCAGTCGGTTAAGAGATTTCCAGATTGGCCACTGCAGTTCGTTTCCGGGCGACAGGTGTTATGAGTTTGTGAAATGTAGAGGAATGGGATGTTTGTTTTACCACTTCCGTCTTCACACCGTCTTCTAAGGAGATCGTATTGCCTTAAAGAACTTTTGCAGTTTCTTAAGCATGCAGGTGGCGGTTGTCTCGTTCCTGTTTTCCCTTTTCGATATGACTTGATATTTCGCGTTGTACATCTGGTGGAGCTATACCGGCAAGCGGATACAACATCACAGGGGGGGTAGGTTTTAAGCACCCCGTTACGATGCGACAAGTATCGTTAAGCTCTAACACGGTGCGCTCCTGCTAGGGCCTCAGATCAAATATATCTTACGGCAGTCATTGGAAAATTATTATTGTATACAGGATGTAAATTAACCCTTCACGCAAACGTCAACCAAGTATTCTGTACATCAAACTAAGTACCACTACTCAAAAGTTTTTGCTGGGAAATGACTTTTTTTTTGGGGTCAAAAATCACAATTTACTGTAAAACTCAATGTAGCACTCTTAAAAAATTGTGCTAGTGGATGTTTTGAATAGTAAACGGGTCATGTAGATAATTTAAGTAAAGTAATAAACTGAAAAACTAGTATTTTGCAAAAACAGCTGTGCAAAATTTGGAATGTTGATCCCCAATATCTCCGTAACTAGGGGGTTCCCAGGTATGGTCCAGAACCAAAAATGGTCGCAGTGGTGGGGAGAACAAGTGCCTCTCGTTTGCGTTAAGGGTACTTTTACACCCTTTATGGTACAAATATTATAATGAGATCAGTATAGAGATAATAATCAGTAGACTAGTCGACTAAGATTGATGTTTACAATATTAAAAACAATAAAATCATAGATTACGTTATAAAAATAAATTGTTGTCATATTTTTATCTTAGACCATGTTTACAACGAACGACTAACATAAAAGTAAATAAATGTTTAAAATATTTAACTGATAAAAATAATACACGTGTTCTGATAACGCGGCTTCTATTTATAATTATAACTTAAACAATAGCAGTGTACCAAAATTATAGTTCCATAAATATGTTTTCATGAACAGCCGCGCACAATGTCTTGAAAATAATGACAGTATAAACACTAGCTACAATACTAGGCACAGATAACCAAACAATATTACCCCTATATTTAACCGCTTGCGACGATATATTTTATCATGGTACACAGTTGCTAAAATAACATTTCTACTACCTTCAACTTAGGCCGTTCATCAGTTTAATGTTCCCACATCCTCCCTGTATCAATTCCGAAGTCCTCATTTGCGTCCACCATAAGTTTTGCTTTGCTTCGTACACATTCTAGTTCCGTGCATGCGATATTAAGACTAATGGCTGAGAAAACAGGAACTATTTTAGCTGAGCTTACAGACTTACTTACTGACCTGTTTATGTTAGCCCCTATATCCTTTCTTACACGTACTACGTTCTTGTTCTTCGTAGTATATGGCTTGCTTACAGAGGTTACTTTATTTTTGTTCTAAGTAAAAGAAAATAGTTTGTCGCATGAGCCTTTGGAAGCCCGTAATTTGCTTTATGTTTTGTCCATGTCCATACCCAAAGTCCGCGTGAAATGCATTCCCGGAAAAGGAGAAGGTCCAAATAAAAGTCTGAATGTCAATAAACCCCTCTTTTATACTTCAATAATTATAATCTGTAAAATTACCAACCTCAACATATTCTGAGGCAGTTAGTATTTCCAATCAATCACTGTAGGTAAACCGAACAGTCTAGCCAGTGTAAACTAAGCAAACATTCGTGTCGAACTTTACATTATAAAATAACATCACACCAATATTTCGCCGTTATCTATAACGTTAATACTGCCCGTGATACTGCGCGCGCGATCGCTCGATAGATAAAGAATGAGGTCGGCGACCTCCCCACTTTCCGCCATTTTACCGAGCGGATACAATGAGCAGCGGCTTTTGTACAATTCCGAAACTTGTTCTTTGGTAAATCCAGCTGTTTCTGCGAACGGTGTGTTGGTCCCGCCCGGGTTCACAGAGTTTACGCGCACACCATGACGACCCAACTCTACTGCGACACACTTCGTAAATTGGTCCAGTGCCGCTTTCGATACGCAGTACGGCAGGTAATCCACGTCCTTGATCGGTCGTAAGGCCGCCACGCTCGATACGTTCACAATGTTCCCCTTTGTCTTGATGAGATGCGGTGCCGCTAAACTTGTCAGGTGGTACACTGCACGTAAATTTGTTGCCATAGCACGGTCAAGTAACTCTACACCTTCTAGAATGCTTCCTTGTACACCTATTCCAGCGTTGTTTACGAGTACATCAATGCGTCCGAATGTGTCTATCGTTCGTGCAACTATATTCTTCACTTCGTCGTCAATGGATAACTCTGCCTTCACAACCAGAGGTTTAATGCCTTTTGTGTCTTCACATTGTTTCGCAACTTTGTTCAAAGATTCTTCATTTCTTCCAACTAACACAACTTTGGCAGACTGCTTGGCGTACAATAGTGCGGCAGCTGCTCCGATGCCGGAACTCGCGCCGGTGATCACGATAACTTTGTTTTCGAAGTCCATCGTCGCCCGCGCCGCGATTGCAACTAACGGCTTTACATTTTTATCTGTCAGTTTTAAGTAGCAACTTAGATAAACAATACGACCTTCGGCATTACGTCTTTAATTACTTAAATACGTGACCCAAATCGACGAATCTTTTGTACCTTAAGTATACTGGACAGGTTTTTATAATAATTACCGATAGAAACTTATTACTTTTTAATTTACTGCCACGTTGATCTCGCGGTCGCAAGCTTGACTTGTGAGTGCTGCTATTTTCCATTAGAAATGACTGGGTTTGGAAGTTGGGAGTTTGATAACCTGTACCTCGGAAAGCACGGTAACCCGCTGGTCGTATGCCTGATGTTTCTCCGGTCGTATCGGATAGCCGTTCCATTGGACTATTACCATCATGTTAACAGAGAAAATACCGTTATATGCTCAAACACTTACGCACTATAGTATCTCCCACGCCGGTTCTTCTCCTTAGGAATCGACCAATGCACCGAACCGTGCCCCTTTTTACCGACGTTTTATAAGTGCCTATGTAGGCCTATGTGAAATAAAAATATTTTGGTTTTGATTTTGATTTTGATTTTGATGACAAATCTTCGCTAAGATTGACCGCCGTGACCTCATAAGGTCAGGTGAACAATAATAGTAGATTATTAACCAAGGGCTGTATGACATCAATTGCATACGAGGTTTTTGGCGCCTGAGCGAAGCGAAGGCGCCAAAAACCTCGTATCGTAATTAACCCGAGTATGCAAAATACAAATGCAAAATACAATACAAAATACACACTAATACAATGCAAAATACAATACGTAATTAACTCGTATCGTAATTAACCCGAGTATGCAATTGATGCTTACGCCCGAGATAAATACTCTGCTTTACATATCGATTGTGAGGTAAGTAAACAACAAGACAGCAGGTTTCAATGAACATTTATTAAGAAGAAAAAAATGTGTATTTAATTATTCGACAACTGCTTTTGCCCTTTCTTTAATAAAATCGGGCGTTAGATCTATGTCTTCGTCACTAGACATGTTTAAAACTTTTGAAAAAGAACTCAAACAAGAAAATTAATTATTTTCGCGATGCTTTCGCGCCTACTAGTAGACTGCCTTTTTTTTTTCACGCACGCAAGCGCGTCAAATCTTGCTGGCCAGTTTGATTTTTAAATCGATTCCATCTAACATACGATGTGGAAACAAATAGTTCCATATTTAAAATAAAATCTTTATAAAATAAATTGTCTAGATTCCGATTCGAGTAATTAATCGATACCGAGAAAAAAAAAATTAACTTTTTAAAAATATTCTTCGTGCAGTACTGAGTATGACAGTTCTTTTTTCAAATTCCAAAACCTATGCTGTAATGATAGTCATACACCCCGGCATTCAGGGGTGTAAGGGTGTACTTACAGAGCAAGAGATATGTAAATACTTTTTAATTAGGTACCTAAACTCAAACGCTACGCCAATTTTTACCGCCGTTATTTAAATTTCCAATAACATGCAAGATCATAATACCTGCTACAGCTAACTCGTTATCAGAGCATTAGCCAGTGGTTATTACGTTAAGCTAAGCATGTAGTATGCCTGACTTGGCAAAGCGAGAATGGAACTACGGTCCGTAAGCAGTACGTAATAAAATTTTGCGGTTATGTGGACGTGTCATATTCCGGGGACGAAGTAAATGTTTTTTAACAAAATATTTCAGCGACGACAGAGCGGGCGACAGAGCCATCGCGCGTACCACGAATATTTCTGTGCGTCAGCCTCTCATTTCATTATTGTCAGTGGACTCCCGGGAAAATGTGTTAGTAGAATTATTCAACGCCATTTTCATTAAAAAAAAAATGTTTTGGATGTTCTTTTACAGGAGCAAGAATATTATATTTAAACAAAATTAAAATTAATATAAAAAACCATCTCATTAACATACCAAATACTCTAGCTGAGTAATAGAGACATCAAAATATGGGTTTTAAACCGGTATTAACATCGAAGGATTCGCTTAATCCATTCATCCTGACTTGCCTCTCATATCGAGGGCAAACTACGTAATGTTGGTTCCGAGGCATGCCATTTACATGAATGATTATTCGGGCGGGTAGACGGTTGCGTGCAATTCTGGGCCGTGATATTAGAGGATGTGAGGTGGTTTTTGTATGACAGATTTCTGAGACCATTCCGAAGTTTATCTGTGCAAGCCGCGTGGAAAGCATTGTCCGGACCCGTTAGCCTATGTTAACACGACGCTTCCCCAGTTGGTAGACACACAGTAAACATAAATAGAATTCCTTCAAATATCATATTTTTTGGTTCGAAATCCCTTTTTTGTAGTTTGGGTTCAGGTTTCCATCGAACCGATAATTCGGCTCATATTTTTTAGTATGTCTTATAATCTTTAGATTTTATACTAATGGTATTTATTTCGAAGAAACACAACAAATTGAGATATTGTTACCAAACATAAACATCTTTTTGAATGTCATGTATTTTTGTAGCAATATTAAAAAACAAACCAAACCATAAACCACCATAGTAAACTTTTGAGTTAGTTTCAGACGAAATCATCTTAAGTTTTAATTTACCTAAAAAGTCCACAGCCCTGAGGGCTGTTCCCGAGATTACAAAACATAAGATAATAATTAAATACATTATTATTTATAGATATAAAGTCAAAGTCGCGGGAAACACCTGGATAAGGGACGCACAAAACGGGAAATGTCGCAGAAAAAAGAGGAGGCGTATTATACCCCGCAGTTGGTGATTAATGGTGATCATAACAGATATAAAATGTCATAAAACCGGCCACTTATTTTTCCACCATTTACAAAACCACAACTTTACTTAAAATATGTTTGTTATGAAACACAAACACAGCAAAGTTCAAACAACAATGTATCAATTCACTTCCACATATCACAAAACGACCACACAATAGAAATCTACACCATTTTACAAACGATTTATAAAGCTTCCATGCATCGCCAAATGAGTTTCTAACCTGTAATTAATGCAAAATGTAATGCGGCATTACAGGAGGTCAGCTGCCTCACTAATTTGTACTGATTACTTGTTAATCTGCCGCAGAATGTTAACATTGCCGGCACTGTTAACTTTGTCGGCAAAAATTACGCTCAAATGTGTTGCTCAAAAGAAAAATGTGGCAGAATAATGGTTGGAATAAATATTAACTTCTGTGCGATTGTGGTGGGTGTGAAACTACACCTACAGTGGTTGTTTTGTGGGTTTTATTATTAGGACTTCAGGTGTTTCGTTCAGTTTAATTTGGTTTAAAACAATAAATGTTTTGTAACTGCCTCTTTGGTCTAGTGGTCGCAAGGGCGACTGCTGTGCATGAGGTCTTGGGTTGGATTCCCAGATCGGGTAAATTGTTATTTCCTCAGTCACAGAGTCTAAATTTGTGCCTAATTGATGGATGATTAAATATAACTGGTAATAATGCGTATAGCTCTGCCTAACCATTCGGGAATCACAGGTGTGATGTAGCCGCAGAACCGATGACCGTTGGAGTAGACTTGTGCTTGAGTGGAGACCGTGGATCAGCAAGCGTAGGGTGGGACGCCCTCAGGCTCGGTGGAGCGATGATTTTCGCAGAGTGACTGGTAACAACTGGATAAGAGTTGCCGAAAATCGAGTTGAGAGGCGCAAAATTTAAGAGGCCTTTATCCAGCAGTGTATTGCAATAGGCTGATGATGATGATGATGATGATGAGGTGTGATGTTATGTAACAGTTAATCCAAAATCATATTTTTTTTTCTGAGTTTCCATTTCTATTAATTCCTTACCCCGTTCCTTTCAATTGGCACTAAAATCCTGTTGTCCCTTAACAATAACCTCAGACAACATTTTCAAGGTTTCCACAAGACAAAGAAATGCTGTTCGAAGTAGCCCTTACTCCACGGGCGCTGGGAGCCAAGACGTTGCGCCGTGGGTGGCGACATCCGTAAGTTGGGCTCTTATCATAAATCTTTGTGGGCCTGCAATGGATCACTCCAACCACCCCCACCTCACCCTTCATCATTTATACTTTATTATTGGAGGCTTACCTACCCGAAACCCTTTGAAACATTCAGATATGATCCCCTTGGAGAATGCGTAATTGTATCCATCGATTTGGAACGCATAAAGTGTTGACTGTGAAAAAGTTTTTGTGAAACACGGTCATGAAAACCAATCAATCGAACTTGAAAAAATAAATTGCCGTCTGTGATTCAATAAAATGCGTGATACCTACCTACCAGTCGTTGGTATCATAATATACCATTATTACAATATATTATATTTATACCCTATTTGATGAAGATTATTAAGTCAATTTAAGAGGTAGCCCGCAAAATTTAGGTTTTCTTACGTTTTTTGCAATTAGCAGGTAAGTGTCAGGTTGTATGTTTGTTGAAATATGATTTGCAAAGATTTTAGGAATTAAAACCTTCTAAGTTCATGAAAACCCATGGAATGACTTTTCATGACATAGGGAATTCAAAGGGGTTAATTAGTCTGTAGTTTTTTTAACGTAGGACCGTACACAAATTATATTCATGCCAAAATTGTTGACTTTCTACGTGTAGTTTTTTGGATATGACGTGTACAGTAAATAACAAATTATTATGTAGATAAAAACTTTCTTTTACACGACTTTTGTGAATAGGCAGTCACGTTGCGTACCGCAGCAGTAGTCAGCCATCATTTGCCTATCTCATCGGCCTTGGAACCACTCCTCTATCAATTTTTGGTCCTGGTGAATCCCCTCCCCTTGTTCTTCACTATAGGATTCAAGTTTCTCTGGAAATTGATCAAGATGACTGTGGAGGTATTTGGTTATTTTGAGGATAAGGCTTTGCACATCCGTACAAAAAATTATATCATTTTCCGAATGAAATAAAGGCAGCAGATCTGACTCTCTTGTACGATAGGACGTCACTTTTGTACCCTGTCTCCCAACGAGTTTTTTTTTCTTTTAATCTCGAAGACTTCGGCAGACTCTTTATGTAGTTCAAGACTCCTCATCAAATCACTCAATTCTTCTGTAATGAAAAGTTTTAGTTCTGTAGACGCTATGCAGCGAAATCACTATCGCTACTCACTTGATTAAAGATTTCGTCAAACAATGGTTCACAGATCGGATAAAAAGTTGGAACAGGTACTTCCTCTGAATGTGGCAATGGTTTTCTAGCCGATTGTCTGCCTGTATAAACCATTTTTATAACTTGATCACCACGCAAAGTAACACAGCAGAAAAACAGTCATCGAAGTGATCTTTTTGTTCTTTCCATTGCATAAGTACTCCGAATTTCATACGGCTTCTTTGACCACCGACCTATCGTCTCAAGTATTTACAGCACATTTTATAATCAATTTGAGGTATTCACGGCTTGTATTCACTGAGATTTCGATTCACGATTCTTGACTTTATGTAAGAAAACTGAGAAATGTTTGTAAAATCTGAGGGGCTGTCTATATTTTTTAACTGTGTATTCACCCCAAATGTAACAGAACACATTTGGTACATTGAGACATTCCTCGCGATGAAGACACGACATTAAAATTAATGTATGTTATTTTAAAGAAATTTACCGATAAGTTAGGAAACCAAGCCCATGAATGTACTGATTACTGCCAATATTCAATCAAAAATAAAATAAAAAATAGTTTTAATGTTCCTAATGGCCACTAAACCAAAAACTATTAACGGTATCTCTGCACCAAACATTTTCTTTAATTTTGTTGCGGCCGCGATGCATATTAGACCGGCAAATTGCTAAAAAGGTGCATTCACCATAAATTCATAACCACTATATATGTAACACAATTATCAACAAAATTGGATTGTCATGAACTAACGAATATTGTCACGCGACAACTAATCATGAACAGTAAAATTAAATTGGCATTTTACGGGAAATATCAAACTGACGAGCGACAGGAAACCAAAGTTTCACACCAGAGCGCAATGCCCGATGAATTTATGAATTAATTAAACGTCAACAACTATAATAAAGCTGTCAATATTCAAATTCGAATGTCATACAACCCAAATATACTAGCAAACACACCACGACATGCAGTTAGAGAAGTGAGTTCTCGGTCCATTGCGCGTTGCAATATTTCTTCGGTACTGTTACGAGCTGGGTATGGGATAAATAAAAGCACTACCAATTGAACACAAGAAATAACTTTATTACTCGCAAAACACTTATAAACAATCGCAAATCACAACTGAACACTTTAGCGCACTTGAAATATCTTCGAACCTTCCGTTGTCTCGCTTAAAAGTAGACTGCCTCGCTTCGTCCTCTCTCGGTCCTTTTATACCACCAACAAACAAAAGATATTCGAAAAAATTCGCTACTATTCCATAAAGCATTCAGAAAAAACATTAACAAAAAAAATAAACATAAAGATAAAATAACCAACAAAGAAGTAGTTACTTTACGTCGTAGGCATACGGTCGACATTAAAATGCAAGTACCGCAACGACGGGCGGCGCTGGGCGCGGTAGTTATGCCTACAGAATGGAATTAGGTACCTACTAGAATTCACGCGTACTTCTCAGTTATTAGCGAGGTTTCTCGAAGATTCTAGATGACCGGCGTTACAGTACCATTTTACTGACAGCAGACTGCAATGAACTGTAAAATGAAACTGGAAACCTCGTATTTCGTTGAAGACTCTCTGGATTTTGAAACTATAGTGTAAGGTTTATTTCAGAACTGTGTTCGACGTGTACCAGGAGTAACCTACATTCGTACACTGGGTTAGTTTGTAAGCCTTGTTATCAAAGTTAGAGACTAGTTTCGTAGACTGAAATAACTAAAAACAATACAGCGAAACATAATTTCATAGCTATTCATGCATGACAATAATTCATTTGAATTAGTTTCTGACATACATGATATAGGCGGAATAGCAATGCTATCACAGCTATGTTGTCTAACGTAGGCAATCATAAAATACATAACTTGCTTACAGTCAAGCACTAACCTAGCACGTGAACAAAATCTACGATGCTTTCAAAGAACCAATATCGTGTGTTGACTTAAGCCAATACGATTCTGAAGCATCCAGCGCTAAACAGCATCGCTTAGCGCTTTTTTACGCGGAAATCGCAGACGCAGATTGTCGGTTCAAGGAAATCAATCAGCGAACCATTGGCCACGGTTCAAAGCGGATGCGGTTGATGTTAAGCGCTTAACTCATTATTTGGCTGCGGAACAACAAGATCGATGTGCCAAAAATACACCAATACAAGGTTTTAGCCTACCTCGCGTTCCCGGGGATTATTATGTTATGAACCGATTTTTCGGTAGGGAATTTTTCAGTCATGTTTATTTGCAATCATGAGTGTTGCTAGCTGATCAATATTTTAGTCTATGTAAAAATGTTTTCACTTTGCTAACGAAAAAGTTTGACGTTGTTAATGTGCCCATTACAAAATGTGTTTTCGTTTACTTCCAAAATAATTATTCATAATCGATCAATAAAGATTTGAGCAGGCAACCGAATGTATTGGAAAATTGATTGTTTTATTTTATTAAAAATAAATGTTCACCCAAAAGCCTGACTTGTGTACAAAATGTAATTTATTTTTGTCAAATCGAAAATGAAAATAAACGATTGCTTCCAATGCCATTTGCATAAAATTCTCAGCCTCATTACAAGCAGACTATTTCCAACCACGATATAATGGTTGGAACATTTTCAAGAAAATTTCATCGTATTTAGAGCATTCAGAAACTTTTCTCTTATTTTTAGGGATCGACGTACACAGAACGGTATATACCAGTAAAATACGCACTTGATAAAAAAAGACAAACTTAAACTTAAATTTGACAAGACGATGATGAATTGCCCAAGGTCTCGAAAACGTTGAAAGTTGGAAATGGGTCAGGCATAGTATGAAGGGTTCACAAATATTGCAAAATGTTTGGACATCAAAGTGCGCTTCTATCGGACTCGCGATGCTCTCAGTAAATAATGTGATGGTAGTGGGATTTTATCTTGTTTGATCATGACTTTTAGAATTTTATGTTCTGTATGGATCGTAATACATTTTATGTAGTGGATACGTAAATGTTGAGACGCATGTGTGGTGTGACAAGAAACATAAAGTAAGGAATAAACAAGATGATTTTTTGGTCACCGTCCAAATTCTGATATATTAATCTTTGGCGAAAATCATTGAATATGTGTTTTTTCTTTTAGTATCATTCGTTACAAAAAACATTGAGATCACATCACAAAGTAACTTAACATTTAACTTTAACTTTTCATCGAGAACGGATAATACTTCGAAAAAATGATGTTTCATTACTCATACTCTGAAAGTAGGTCATATCATGCGTGCGGAGCGGGTTAAAAGTACTACTTTTCAGCCCTAGGGAGAATCGCTTTCAACTGACTACAAAACTTGGTCTGACAAAAAAACTTGGTCTATTTCACATTTTTATTGAACCATGTTCTAACTTTTCATACAGCCACTCAATTACAGCGCGATTTAAATTTAAAATAACACAAAGTTATTGAATAAAATTATAATAAGACTTCAATAAAGTTTAGTTTTAACTACGAGGGTGCGTTTTTAAGTTCGCGGAATGGGAGGGTAGATAATAAAAATAGGTCATTATCGAGGTGGCCACGACTTCAGCCACTCAATATTAGTATAAATACCAGGTTTTGTCTTAATTGGGTCATTAGTCTTTGAACTATCGTCAAGCAAACAACTCAATCGGGAAGAAAGTGTGCATTATGGAAAAAATCGAGTACCGTGCCGTAATAAAGTTCCTTACCAAGCAAGGAAAGTCAGTTCAAAACATACTGGAAGAGATGGAATCCCGTTTACGGGGACTCTTGCCCGGGTAAAACCATGGTTTACAAGTGGCATTGTCTTTTTAAACAAGGCAGGACCACACTTGAAGACGACCCGCGGCCCGGACGGGCGATTGAGGTGACTACTCCGGAAATCATTAAAAATGTCAAAAAAATAATATTGGAAGATGCCAGACTAAAGAAGAAACAGCTTGCAGAAATGGTTGGAGTATCGGATACAACAATTTTCAAAATTCTACACGATCATCTTGGCATGACAAAGGTCAGTGCAAGATGGATGCCAAGAATGCTCACGCCGCCTCAGAAACAACGCCGCGTGGAGTGTTCTCGCACGTTTTTGGACCTCTGTAACGAAGATAAGGATGGACTATTGAGTCGAATTGTTACTGGAGATGAAACTTGAGTTCATCATTATGAGCCTGAGTCAAAACAGGACTCTATGCAGTGGCACAAAAAAGGTACACCACCACCCAAGAAGTTTAAAGTGTCACAATCGGCTGGGAAAATCATGGCAACAGTGTTTTGGGATTCGGAAGGGATTCTGTTGACCGATTATAAAGATAAAGGCGTTTCTATAACCGGAGAATACTATGCTTCTATTCTCGAGAGGTTGAAAGAAAGTATTAAAGAAAAAAGGAGGGGAAAATTGACCAAAGGTGTCCTTCTTCTTCACGACAACGCGCCTGTTCACAAGAGCCGTGTTGCGTTGGCTGACCTGCATAAGGTGGGCTTCGATATTTTAGACCATCCACCCTACAGCCTAGACCTGGCTCCCAGTGATTATTACCTCTTTCCAAATCTGAAAAAAGAACTTCGTGGAAAGAAATTTTCAACTGATGAAGAAGTGAAGGACGCGGTTTCAACTTATTTTTCGGACAAAGACAAAACATTTTTTTATGAAGGTATACATAAGCTAATTGAAAGATCTGAAAAGTGTATTAGGGTAGCAGGTGAATATATTGAAAAAGAAAAATAATTTAGTATTTTTATTTTCACTCATTGCCCTCCATTATGCGAACTTAAAAACGCCCCCTCGTATTTCTCTAAAATGACATAAATTTTGATAAAATCTTTGCCGTTTTTTTTAATGATGAACATGAAAAATGCTGGCTGTATAGCTGGACGACCACAGTACAAAAAAAAAACAAAATAAGCGGGAAAGCGACAACATCCGATCAACACTCATTTTTTCTTTATTTAATAATTTATGTTCTTATTTTCCTCGTATTCGTAATGAAAAGCACAGTGTTTACCTCGGATTAATTACTTATTTAGTCCCTCAAACTATTAGCGCCATCACTACGTTACGGGCGCCAAACCCCGTCTCGGGACTAAATAACTAACTTCTTCCGGTAACTTCCTTGGGATCCCTTTTAACAATGTACTATAATATGAAAATTTTACGTATCGATTTTTTCCAAAAGTATTGAATGATACCTAATACCTAGAAAAAAATTGGACGGTGACTAAAAAAACATCTTGTATTTAGAGGAAGCTTAAAAGCTGCGCCACTTACATAAAGGTTGAACGGGAATCGACTGTCTTGGTATATGATGAGGAGGGTCGAATGGCTAGTGACTAAAAATGTTATGAATATAAATTTTGATGAATTCAGAGAGAGAAGAAAATGTGGATGTATGAGGAATGAGGATAATATGAAGGAAAAAGAAGTAATTGAGAGCCTGATAATGGAAAGCGGAGAATGGAAGAAAAAATCGTGATACAATAACATGGGACAAGGGCAAGAAGATGATTTTTAGGATATATTTTTTTTTTTTAGGATTTTTAAAGTAAGTAGGTTTTTTCTTATCGTATAGGTAAGGTCTAACGACCCCACACACCCTGATGTCAAAGTTCTAAACTGCTCAAGAGCCCTTTGTTTTTTTTTGGGGGGGGGGTTGTAAATCGTCAAATAACCCCTCCCACTCATGGGCAGCGCGAAAGGGGGTGTCAGACTTCTACTGACTAATGTTCCTTCTTAGCCCTTTATGTCGAGGCCGCTATCTTTGTGACCAACCGGCAGCCCCGACGGGCGTCGGCCCTCGCGGGTCCCTCCCATGTTGCTGACACCTCTTTGAAACGCGCGTGGAAAACGAACGCGCCATCGACACGGCCTGACGTCGTCATAAGATGGACGGACGGCGCATAGCCCATCACTCACCGTCCACAGGCCCGCGGCTACGGCAGCCGAAAGCCATCACGTGGCCCCCGACGCCCAGAGCGTCTCCCGCGGCAGCTGGGAAGAGAGGTTCTCTCCTTCTCACGTTCGGCCACCTCCTTCGCTAGCATCACTGCTTCGCAGAAGGAGGCGACGGCGTCCCATTTCCTTTCGCCCCGGACCATGTCTTGCAACAAGGCCGGACGCGAGAGGTCGCCGCCGCCGATCGCCGCTACGAGAACAAGACGGGGCTCCACCCAAGCGGGGCAGACCTCCACGGTGTGCTCCACCGTGTCCTCCGGCCGATCCTCACAATGGAAACATCCGGGCGTTTCCTCCCGCCTGATTCGGTGCAGGTAACTCCCGAAACATCTTGTCCGGTGAGGACCTGCGTCAGACGGAAGATGAGAGCACCGTAGCGCCCCTCAAGCCACTCCTCAAAGAGGGAACTTACTGCCGCTATCGCAGCGCAAGAGCCTCAGACATGTTTTTTTACGACCAGACCACCGGCTTATACGTGCCTTCCGAAGCACGGAAACATCTTTTTATCAGAAAATCAGGTGATTCCAGCCTGCAATGTTTCCCGTGGAAATCGAACCCACGACCATCGGATCACAAGGTAATCGCCTAAACCTCTCGACCAGATATTTTCATTTACGAGAGCACTTTTTAGTTTTTGCTGAGATCGATGATTAGATATCCAGCACCGTATCTACGCAATTCTATCTTTTTTTGTGAAACGGGGTGTTACGCGTATCTTAGATGAGGTATATCTATTAATTTGCGAACAGGGTTGAATTTTCAAAAATAACTGAACAAGAAAAAGGGACACCTATCGTTAACTAGAACAGGTTGGAAGAAACAACATTATTCTGAACCCTTGAAATAGAAACACATAAATTTGTAATAGTAATTTAAACAAATAACTGTTGTCAACAAAAGTACAATGCCTTCATAATCAAAATGTGTGACAGCTGGTTTTTTTTTTAAAACCACTACCATGTTGAAATTTTCGCGGAAAGCTTTTTGCAGTCTTTGACATTTTATAACTTTTTACGCTCTTCGGACATTAAAAGCACTTCAGCTTTTCATACTCATTTATTTTTAAAAGCTTTTCAGCTCAAATGTATTTACATTAGCCTGTAAATTCCACTGCACTGCTTCAATAAATAGTAATCAGCGGCGGTAGCATAGTATATTTTGCAAACATCGTGAGAACCAGCTAGCATGCTTGAGTGAAATTTCTCGATGGCACGTAAGGCCAAGTCAGAGGCCCGTGGGCCACGTCGGGGTTGTTCGCAAAAGATACCGCGGCTTCGACATTGTATAAGGGGCTAAGAAGGAACATGGGTGGTTTTTAGTCAGTAGAAGTCTGACACTCCCTTTCGCTCTGCCTAAGAGTGGGAGGGGTTACTTGATGATTTCCCACCCAAAAAAAAACTCTGACACCATTTTTTTTTATTTCGTGCGCCAAAAGATAAGGTACACACCGAGGGTGCATTTACTGGAGTCGCGCCGCAATGTCAACTTCAAGGCGTTTGTGGTGCAAGTACCGAATTGTCATTTGCCCCATGTAATGAAGGACGACTTTTGGCCTCAGGACGTGGTGTTCCGTCGCTTCCGCGGACAAACTCCACTGGACAGCCAGCACAAGTGATGTGTTAACAAGTGAAGTGCTACTAACATAGTCTTAGGTATTTTTACCAGCAAAAAAAAAAAATTACTTTACGTTATATATGTTAGTCTATAAGGTATACAACATGTTATTGGGGCATATAATTGGGGTGTTTGAGGGTGTGCGTTAATTACGTTACATGTTGTATATCTCTGGCCCATTATAGCCTGAAATAACATGATTGATTGATTGATTGATAAATCAAGAAGAAGTATCTTTTTAACGTTACATCCTGCAACCAATGTCTTGTAACTGCCTTTTAAATGAAGACTTTGTCGTTTCTATGTCGAAAAGACCTCGCACAGAGTTTAATTTAAATAATGCTGAAGTAAATATCATAACTCTGAAGGTAGAACATATACATACGCGGCTATATAATACCAGTAAAGCACGCTCGCCATCCATCAGGCCCTCAAGACCTATGACAAGAAGGCTTACTTTCCTCATGAATATTTATCACCCTGTTTATTCCCCAAACCAAGTGGCTTGAAAAAAAACATAATGTTTACAGCCAATTTACTTGGAAATTTAACCTGTACTTAGAAACGCTTTGAAGATGTAAAATTGCGCGTACCAAGTTTAAAAGAATTTTATAGCTAAATGATCAAAGGTTTACGACCTAATTTCTGATATTTCAGTTACGCGTATGTAAAAATTTTAAGCTAAATGTGTCTAATGAATAACTTAGTATGTACATATATGTCCTTGACTTTTGAATTTTCATATTTTAAATAACGAAAATTGAAATTATATTTTCATGGACGAGATGTTTGCCATGGCCTTAAGCAGAACATTGACGAACAAACTCAAAAAAAAAGTCTTTCCGTTTTCTAAGAAATAGCGTCTAAACTTTCGATTTCAAAATCTAGCAACAACAGCAGCCTCCAGACGTACCGTAATGAAAATGTCTACAAAAAAATAATTGATATAAAAGTTTTCCGTAACTTTTGGACAACACCAACAGAACACTGACTTCTTAAAAGCCTTTTCAATACGCTATCCAAAAAATTCTTTGACAAAAGGCGGCTTTGTTACGGGATCTGTCTTTGTTTTGGCCAACTTCTTTGATCAATCATGACAAATTGTATTTTGTTATAAGAGCAGCCCGTCACGAAGTTTGACAGCTCTGTGCTAAAAGTTTCCTTTCGAGGAAATAAATGAGTGCGAATTAGTTTTTGATGCTAAATCAATCAATGTTCGTAAAAACTTCAATGTCAATGTGTAATTGTGTTTCTACTCGTATGTGTAAGCGTCAAAGTGCCGCGTCGATTTGAATCGAATTTAGGAAGTTTTTCTCTTGCCTTTGTCAGAAGAGTTTAAGAGTTAACAAACAGAAACTTTCTTCATTTAGAACATCATCCGCACGATTAATTTATTGATCGACCAAAGTATTGGAAAACTCTTTAATTATCAATCTTCTTTTTTAGCATGACACTGTAGTTAATTCATTATGACAGAAACCATTTGTTGAGAGAAGTAACTTTCTCCTTTCCCAAACACTTATTACGTTTGTTCATAACAAAAATAATGCAGTATTTTAATAACAAAAAAGCCTATTCTTCGAACTGCTAATAAAAATACATTAACAGTAATGAAATAACATTATATTCTGCCTTTTGAAATTATGTGAAATACTTAGAAAACATTCTTCTTAATTCATTCTCAGACACTTAGGCACAATATGGAACTGTATAATTTTGACGCATAAGTTCACCCGAACAAACTGTTGCGATAAAATATAAAAGAAGTGCGATAAAAAGGCGAAAGGCCAGTGCTAAGAGCATCCCATCGCCGGCAAAAGTTCTTCAATATATTGTGTCAGTAATATCATAATATCTGTTCTGTCCTCCTTGAAGTTTCACAATATTTTACCCTGGTTCCTTAAATGCCTTGGAGGCGCACAAAAATATGGTGAGCAATAAAAATGTCAAGTCAGGTCATCAGAATGGAAAGCCGAAGGCGTTTTGTCGCCAGATGTGGCACTGAATCAATGAAAAAGTGTTTTCTGCCGTGGCTCACATCGGCAATATATCTTGATGCGCCACGCGCCGACCCCGTCGCGCTCTCGAGTTGCGAGGTGAGGGAAACTACGCAACTGTAATAATGGCCGCTGTTATGTTTGCTGACGGGACAAACTCAGAGCGAGCACCTGCTTGCGCTGACACGAGAAATATGTGTATTCACGATAAATATATATAGCGGATTTATTCTTGTACTGTTTAATAAAAATGTCGCCTTTTTGATGCGATTATTAAAGCAGCAAATATGGGAACGCGGAAATAAGACGCGTCACTTTAATACATGCCTTTTGTACAATACCATTGTAGGCCAAGGGAAATATTGTCGTCTGTGACAGCTCAGTAAACAAAGGAAACAATCTAAATCTCAACAATGCTAGCAGGTCTTAATCCAAATTTACGGAAACGGGTCGCTTCCTATCGGCCGTGTTTATCCGTACACAGTATTTTAAAGAGGCGAGCCGATGGGGAGAACAATGAGTTGGGAACAGTTTTCATGTCGGAAGTGGCATTACACTGAACATTAGCTTGGGCGATAAGGCGCCAACACAAATTGGTGCGGGCACGCGAACACTGCGAGCGCATTACGAGTAGAAGAAAGCGCGGTCTTAGGAATTGGGGAACCCGCCGGCCGGTTGTGACAGGCCGTGAGAGCCCCAGCCGCCTCGGAAATAGGTCTAGCTTTTATGAGCTAAATGACCGTAAAATATCCTCGTAATGGACGGTTGGGATTATTTAGGACACTGTTTATGTGTTGGATTACGACGTTTATGGACCTTACACAAGTTCTTGTAAAATATGTCTACTGGGTGTCATTTTCTAGATTGGTTTCGGAAATTCCTCGTGGCAAGTGTAGTCAAATATAGGTACTATAAATAAGATTCATGCTGCCTGCTTTGTTAATCTAGTGATAGTCGCATGCGTGACATCTGAGCATGAGATCCTGGGTTCGGTTCTCAGGCAATGTGTTATTGAGTTTTACACCAGGAATTTCACAGAAGCAACGCAGTCTGGATTTATTCCTAGCTGTCAGCAACAGGCTGTATAACATAAAGATAGATTACGGAAAATAGACTATTATGTAGGTTAGACATCTGCCTGACCCTTCGAGGATTACAAAGGTGACCTTCAGTTACATTGCATATGTTATTATGTATAACGTATATCAGTATGAATTACTATAACAAGAAAATAACTTTTTGCAAAGCTTGCACAAAATTTTCAAATCACTCTCTATTTGCATGTAACCACACAAAGCACGACCGTCTCAGAATTAAATCGTACAGTCTTGCACAAAAGTAATAAGTCACATGTAAATTCCTCAGATACAGCTTTGTACAGGAAGCTGTTATTCAGCGCCCTCTGCTGGATCGGCAATAAATTAACAACGGGCAGGATAAATCCATTGAGCACTTCGATCTACGATGGCAACTGCACTGAGACTGCATTTGAATAATGTACGCCAGAATGTATTACCCCATAATTTACCGTCTTTGTACATTTCCCTCTAAGTTTTATCAAGAGTCAGGTATAAATTATGCAGTATACCCCTCTAGTTTGCTATAGCAAGATATATTTCAATTTAATGATGCTCTGAATTGTATTGATTGCCCAACGTTACCCTTGAGCTGTAAAAATCATGTTATCGAAATGACCACGTTAGGGTTGATACGTAATAAAAGCGGATTTAACACTAAATAAGCGCTATAACAATTTTCACCCCAGCGCCATTATTGCTTTGCGAGAGTTTCAGTGGTACGGACATAAATTCTATTAAATTGTGCACGTGATTTAAGTTGCGGTTTCCTTTAATATTTTCTGAATCTATTTGACAACTATACTGGGTGTAAGGGACAGCTCTTCGCAGACTGATGGGATGATTCAATATAAGTACCACACTACGATGACCAACAAAAATATTTCAGGAATATTATGGTAATCCAATAATAGTACATTACTGCCGCGGTCTATAATGACTACTTTGCTGGTCGCGCTGATGATGGCCGACAGCGCAGCGTAGCGCAGCTCCAGGCCGACACAGCGCGGTCAGCGTGCAGCACTTGATGGACGAGCTGAGATAAAGGCCGAGACCGTAGGTCGAGGCCTTTACAGCGAGGACAGCAAGGGCTGCAATGATGGCCAAGCTGAAAGGCCTAGAGCGTAGCTAGGCTAGCTCGAGGCAATCATAGCGTGACCAGCGAAGCAGTCATTGTGGGCCAAGGTTTGTATAGTGCTTTACTCAAAAATGCAAGTACCTAATCTAAATAAAACCAGCAAGTAATTTAAATAAAAAATATATTAATTAACTAGAATTGTAATTAAAAAGACAATTATGAAAAGTACAGTTACTAAAATTCAACACCGACTTTCCCAGTTTGATATTACTGATAGTTTACGATAATTCTAATGCGGTGTTTGACTGCTGGATTATTTATTCCTTTAGATCTTTTTTTTTTTACCTTTAGACATACAAACAGCTGTGTTTGAAATAAAATCTTTTTGGAATTGATTTTTTAAAACGTTGAAACGTCAAAATAGCGGCCGGCAAAACTTTGCCGGCCGCTCCTTGAAACAGAACGGCAAGGTCGACTTTGCTCAAACAAGGTTGTCAAAATAATGACAACATTACATGCATTTTTGAGTAATAGTACATTACTGCCGCGGTCTATAATGACTACTTTGCTGGTCGCGCTGATGATGGCCGACAGCGCAGCGTAGCGCAGCTCCAGGCCGACACAGCGCGGTCAGCGTGCAGCACTTGATGGACGAGCTGAGATAAAGGCCGAGACCGTAGGTCGAGGCCTTTACAGCGAGGACAGCAAGGGCTGCAATGATGGCCAACCTGAAAGGCCTAGAGCGTAGCTAGGCTAGCTCGAGGCAATCATAGCGTGACCAGCGAAGCAGTCATTGTGGGCCAAGGTTTGTATAGTGCTTTACTCAAAAATGCAAGTACCTAATCTAAATAAAACCAGCAAGTAATTTAAATAAAAAATATATAAATTAACTAGAATTTTAATTAAAATGACAATTAATAATATTCCACAACTATTGATATTACTGATAGTTTGCGATAATTCTAATGCGGTGTTTGACTGCTGGATTATTTCTTCATTTATTACTTCATTCCAATCTTTTTTTTTTTTACCTTTAGACGTACAAACAGCTGTGTTTTAAATAAAATCTTTTTGGAATTGATTTTTTAAAACGTTGAAACGTCAAAATAGTGGTCGGCAAAACATTCCCGGCCTGTTAGAGCGGCCAGCAAAACTTTGCCGGCCGCTCCTTGAAACAGAACGGCAAGGTCGACTTTGCTCAAACAAGGTTGTCAAAATAATGACAACATTACATGCATTTTTGAGTAAAATAAGTTTTTAAACTGATATAATAATATGGTCACTAGATAACATTATGAACACTAATAACGACAAAAACCACGGAAATACCGAAAACTCGAAACAAATAGTAAAGATGGTAAATATACCGTTACAAGTGTTAGTAATAATGCCAATAAATAATAATCCAATAAATTGTTTTATTTCCTCACACGAAATGTTTTTTTGTTTCATTCCTTTCTATCATCCAATGTATCGTAAGATCGTAACCGTGTCAAAACGCATGTACCAAACGACAAGCGCGACGAGTTGTTCGATGAACTCTGTAGCTAAGAAGTGAACAGCTGATTTCACAACCGTGTCGTTGGTTAGAGTATTTCAAAAAACATTGTTGTTTTTATATACTCGTATTAACTACATATACATATATAAATAACATAAATGGAGTAATGTGTACAGTTAGCAGCACAAATATGTATACACTTAACAAACATTAAAAGCAATTTTCGCCTACTGTATTGATTTCGTTTCCATTTTACGAAACGAAACTAATATTTATATATATAGATAGTAGATCATATTTTAAAGTTGCAAAAGTTATTTTACCAGAAATTCGCGTTTGAACTTTGCCAAATGTATACATATTATTACTCGTGACTGTACACAGAATTTAATTTTACATTAAAATGAAGGAATAGCAACTGAAAACACAAACAAAAACATTACCTTTTCCTTGCAGTCGGGTAAGAATTATACTTTTTAGAAGATATTTGCCGGTGGAATATGATTCAGTATAAGGAGCTGAATGAAGCTTGTCAGTTTGTGGAGGGCTGTCCCTTAAACCCTGAACAAAAGCATATATATCTAGAGTACGGGCGACAACGGATCCGTTAACATTTATGTAAGTTCCCTTGAGTAATTCGAGTCCAAAGCGCCGCGGGCCTATTCCCATCCTGTTATCTATAAGCAATCAAACAAACGGTAGGTAATGACGTTAGAACTTACGGAGATTCCCTTCAGCTGCTGACATCAATATTACGTCACCGCAGCTATAAGAGACGCAGATAAAGCTTTGATCGAGGGAAACGTAATAATCGTATTTATGAGCCATCATATGACCTATATTATTATGATGGAGCGAAACGAAGCACCTACGTTTTGTTTTATGACACAATTATTTTCATGCGGCGAAATCAAGGGTTTTATGTTCGTTTAGGACCAGATTGGCTGATAATTTGTTGTATTGGGTTTATTGGTTAACATTTTTAATACTGACTGGCTCGTTGATGGACGCAAATGCGACTGCTGAGCAAAAGGGCTCGTGTTCGATTCCCGGGCAAAGTGTTTTTGGGGTTTTCCGTCAGGAATTAGTAGGAGCCATACAATCTGAATCTGTGCCTGTTTGATGGCAATTAGCTGGCCCGCAGGCTGTTACGTGGGACCTTAACATAGCTGGTGAAATGACGGTTAACTTTTGTGGTACACACCTCTGCCAAACCATTCGGGGATTACGTACAGCCGTGGTTTTATGTTCTTTTTTATATTTTTATTCTATACAAAAACCTGAATTCAATGTAAGCCATCGAATTTAGCCAAGTCTAACATTAACATCCTCGTTAAAATAAAAACATAATTCAGAGCATAAACGAAACAACTTTAATTACAATAAAAACTTTCTTTATTTCCAAAGTTCTAGATACGATGTAGTATGGACCAAACTTGGCCTTATCCATATTTTTCATAAGTACTTGGTAACTTCGTAAAAATTCCCCTCACGCGTATTCAATTTTATCAAGTATTAGTAAGGCAGTTTTATCTATCGTCGACGAAACAAAAGTACTTAGTACTTCAGATTACTTTGGTCCCTTTAGTTCTTGTTATATTGTATACGCTAATAAATTATGACAATGATATTAGTGTGAAGTTTCGAATCTGGTACTTCATTTCAATTTCGAGATGTCCGAATTTCATATTTAGTAACCACTAGCTTTTGCCTGCTTATTTGTTCGCTTTTAGTTTAAGTTTTAGTTCTCACAGGAATTTTTATAATGTAGCCTATACACTCGGGGATAATGTAGCTTCCCATGACTGTAAGAATTTTCAAAATCGGTTTAGTAGATCCAGAGAATACTCCCTACAACCTCACAAAGTTTACCTCCTTATAATCTTTAAACATATAATTCTACTTTACGTGTGTTTGCCACTGAACACCTCCTAAACGGCTGGACCGATTTTGATGAAAAAATTAGAATGTGTTCAAGTGGATTCGAGAATGGTTTAGATTCACAATTGGAGCCGGTAGGACAGGACGACGTCTGCCAGGTCCACTAGTATCAGGATAGCTCGCACACATAAGTAACATACATCATTCCTAATGTTTCCACGTTCATGATCTTAACCTGATTATTGCCTACTGAATTTACTAAGCGTATGTTTATTTGATTCTGGATCAGATCCCTTAGTAATTTACACAAATATGTATGTACATGCACACATTTGGTTTAGATTATCGAGTTGAAATCTATCTGAACGTATATTATACCTAGGAAATGAAGAAAACGTAGTACGCCCGCGGGTTTCGAAAAATGTAAAAAAAGAATTTCGCCAAAAAGATAGCAGAGACGGCATGCTAATTGGTCGGTTGAAAATTGGGTATGAGTGGTGGAACTTCATATTTTCGATTTTTACCGGTCTGCTCAGTGAAAGCATAATTATGAGCCGTGTCATTAAAAACCCACCTCTAAAAACCAGCACTGTGCTGTAGGTCCTCATAGCACAGCACCATGTTGAGTCTTCTTGCCGCAGTCACGACGTGCAATCTGTTAACATTTTTTTATTCCCTTTTTTATTATTTATTAATATTTGCTCATTCTAAACTTGTGTTTATCGTTGTACCTATTTCTTAATATTTATTGTGCGTTGTATGTGTATTGCTTTTTTTTGTTTATCTTTGTAAGCTCGTCATGTTTCTGCGACAAATACTTAAATATTTTTTCTTTCTTCCTTTCTTCATTATCATCCGCCTAGCCTGCTCCCAACTATGTTGGGGTCGGCTTCCAGTCTAACCGGATCAAGCTGAATTCTAGTATTTTAAATGGAGCGACTGTCAACCTCCACAAACCAGTTAGCACCGGGTAAGTAGTCAGATTTTCGGCCCAAAAAAATGACAGCTTTGAATCTTTATTATAATAATAATAATAATGATCTGTGTCAGCCTTTATTTTTTTTTTTGGCGGGTGGAAATTTATCAAATAACCCCTCCCGCTCTTGGGCAGAGCGAAAGGGAGTGTCAGACTTCTACTGACTAAAAACCACCCATGTTCCTTCTTCGCCCTATATGTCGAGGCCGCGGTAACTTGTGAAAAAGCCGCAACCCCGACGGGCGTCGGCCCTTTCGGGCCCCTCCCATGTTGCTGACATCTCTTTGAGGTGCGCGTGGAACAAGAACGCGCCGTCGACACGGTCTGTCGTCGTCGTAAGACGGACGGACGGCGAGCTAGATCTGTGTCAGCCCTTAAAAAAACATTGCTTAAAACCTCCGCCTAGCAATTACCAGCTAATGCAACCCAACACTCTATCCGCATAATTAACACCCACACATTGCCAAAAAAACTCATTAACACCACACAAGCTAAAACGGCGTATATCATAATAGTGATGGGACGTGATGCGGTAAAATGTGAGTGGGACAATCGCACGTCATTAGGCCAATAGGTCGCCAATGTCACGCGCGGAATGACGATCAATTGGCAAATATTTTCATTATTGGACCTTCCCTCGTGTGTCAATAAGTGCTGTAATTACCTCTGCGTTTAGGGATGTTGGGCCAGTATTCTGTCATTGAATGTGGTAATACTTATTAGTTGTTTATGAGTTTTGAGGATGTAAGGTTTTTGCTACACACTTGAATGTTAGAAAGTTGTATTTTAGACTTAATGCAGAAGTTAATATGTGTTTTTGTAGAATAATATTTACAAATCAAGTTGATACGAATGTTGCCTTTCATTTCGATAAATTAAGGATTTCTTTTCAAAAATGTAGGTTCATAAATTTCCACTGCGATGTTATTTGTCAAGTGGACAATCTTGACTCAGGTTAAGAACGTCCGATTCACTTCTTAAAACTAATCAGAATTTTTCACTACGACTATTCTTATCTACTAGTTTGATCAATTTTATAGAGATTGTCTAAAGCTCAAAAAGATGACACCAAAATTGACAGTACAAAAGAAACGATCGTATTTTGTTCGGTACTCTTTGCAGCGGTAATTATGTAAATACACCAACACTGGTGTTTTGTTCAATCCGTACATATACGGGAAACCAATGTCCAGTGCTGGACGGTAACGGCTCAGTATGAAATATAATGCGGTAAACAGTTTTTTTGCGGAATAAGCTATCAGTGTAAAATTGTAGACGGTTTTTAACGAAAATGGCTTTTTAAGAATTTTACCCATGCAGACATACAGATCTCATAGTGAAAGAATTCATGTTTCTAAGAATGGTTGCTACACTGACTTCAGTGGTCAGGAATACGTAAAGCTCTGCTGTGCTACACTATTGGACAAAATTTAAATCTTGTATAATAATATCACGTATTTTTTCTTTTTTCACGTAAACAAACAATGAAGACGATACAGTTCTTTAAAAACTCGTGTGTCGTCATTTTCTAAGACATTAGTATGACATTCTTTACCGGTGAGTGACGCCACAACCCCCCACTCAAATCTTTGACGCCTTTTATCTCCGTCATTTTAGATTGATTTCATAAAACATAAAATACGTATTCAATATTTTTCGATAATCTAACAGACGGTTTAATTAGAATCATTTTTTTTTTAAATCAGTAAACATCCCTATGAGGGGGCTTGGTGCTTTGAATATTTTGAACGTGGCTTCGGCACGTACAGGTTAGAAACTATCCCACGGCGACACTCTACCGGTATAATAGTACTCTTTGTCCTAACCTAGATGATTTATCTGTGTGCCCAATTTATCAAAATCTGCCCAGCCGTTAAGATGTGAAAAGGTGACAGACAGACAAAGTGACTTTCACATAAGTAGTAGTAAAGTTTATTCGTAAATGGAGACAGTGTTAGTAATATAAATTAGTCGATATTTACTCATTAATAATGCACATATAATAGGTAACATGCTTTTAGACTAAGCATGAGTAAGTAATGTATCTACATAATATTATGCGGCTTTCTGTAGATAATGTATTACTTCACACTGCGAACAATGGTGGCCTAATAAACACAAACGTAAATTGCAATTTGTGAACTTTAATACCTAACGTTACAAATGGCTCTATCTCTGATTGAAAATTAACAAACATAGGTACAGATCGTAATATCAACATTGGTTTGAAATGCCGTGTAAAGGACAATCAGTTGCTGTTGTATTTCTAACTTTTGGCGCTTCGCGGAACGTTGCAAATTCAGCAGTGTGGTCAATGTCCTTTAGCACTGCTCCACAGTTGACATTATAAATTCAAATAAAAGTAATATTAGAAATAACCTATATTATTTGGACTGGAACTGCTCAGTGGTGTTAGACAGTAGTCTTTAAGCATGTCGATCATAATTTAAAATGAGTGTTCCCAATTTTTGATGACGATTTTGGTTTTTTGCTGTTCAAGCAACAGGACAGACAGTAGTTATTTGTATGTAGAAGTGAACATATTTCCTCCCACTTCGTATTCAATCTTTTAACGCGTAAACTGTACAAATTCCCCTAACGTTCCCAGTAAAAAATAAAAAATAAACTTCAGTAATACGTCCAGCTGCGCCCTACACATTGACCACTGGACTGTCCCGGCGACTATATTTCATCTTTTCAGCGTTTATCGCACACCACGCACGAGAAAACGCGGACAATTGAGTAACTCTTGTACATACACAAATAAAAGTGTTTAGAAGGGTGCCGAGGGTGATGTAGTTGATAAGATACCCGGGGATATATATTTTATTTTGCTAAGAATAAGAAGAATACGAATTGCAAACGTAATGTTGCGTGAGTGGGTTTTGATGTCGCAGAATGTAAAATATTAAAAATAATATTGTTTTAGGACGCGTTATAGTTTTAAACTTGTTTGTATTTTAATGAAAGATTTCCAAAAAATCAACGGTTTCAAATCGAATAAAAAAACACACACCTTTCCAGCAGGGCTATTGCGTATCTTTTAAATGACAGTGGCTATCATATTGTCTATGGATTAATTGTCAAATTGGTTATGGTTTCGTACAAAATGGAACCATTTGACAGTAATTGATAGGCACTAAAGGTTAGCCACTGTCATGTAAAAGATACGCAATAGCCCTGCTGACCAGTGAATAAGAGATTTCCTCTACATCGGGCCTATGCAAAAGAGTAGATCCTATTATCATACTAAAATGGATAATAGTCTTCTAATAACTTGTTTTTTTTTTTCAAGAAACGATGAATAGAAACTTTATCGGGATGACAAAAACAGACATTAAAACCTCAATGTTGGAAACAAAAACCTCTAATGAAACCCGTTTTCCTCACGAGTCTGCGACACATTTCATCATGACTTCAAAGGAAACGAAGGAAATTCCGTCCGGAAACGTTTACAAACAACATTTTGGTTATTACTTAATACGTAGGAGGCTCGTTGGCATAATAATAACTGCCACTCGGGTCAATTTTTAGGTTTTCTTACCTAGGTTGGTCTTTGGATGGGTGACCGCCCATTACAAACCGAGTTTCCTCCATGCCTCGGAAAGCACGTTAAGCTGTTGGTCCCGGCTGCCATATATAGATCTTTGGCAGTCGTTACAGGTAGTCAGTGACCTGAAAGTCTGACAACCAGTCTTCTTACTAAAGGGTATCGTATTACCTAGTATTAACTGGGTTGTGGAGGTCAGATAAGCAGTCGCTCCATGTAAAATACTGGTATTCAGCTGCATCCGGCTAGAATAGAAGCCGACCCCAACATAGTTGGGAAAAGGCTAGGCAGATGATGATGATGACTTAATACGTGCACCTACCTTCTGAAAGACGTAAACGTATACTTATAATATGAGCCTCATGTTACCTCGGTTTTCTGCATAGTTACCTTCCGCGTGCGCCACTCAATGATATACATGAATGGAGTGTCCGGCGGTAGGTCTTTTCATCGTTTATCGTATAGCACGGCTGAGGGAGCGAGCACAATTGGCGGGCCTGAATACCTCGCCAGGTAAATGTCGAGGTTTTGTAAATACGCGCCCGCTCCTGAGCTAAATTCTTTATCTTAACAACTATCTATCTACGCCCACGTAGGCTTATGTTACGTTATGATAGCCTAAATCGCACCTAAAATTAAATTGAACCCATTCAGTATTCTCTTAGAGCAAAGATTATCGTTAAAGATAAAGGGCAGGTCTGTATCGAGGCCCATAAAAGGCTTAATGTAATGTGAGCCGTGGGAGCTGGCGATACACAATATTTCTGTTAATAACAACCAGTTATTTTAAGGGCGAGATATTGTTCGCTATAAAAAATAAGTTGCTAGAGAAAATATCCAATATCAATCAAAATGTTACTCGAGCTTACAACGCGATACGATTTCAAGATAGAGAGGTCTTCGTTTTTATTCTGCAATATTTTAAGGAATGCCATATATACGAGATGAAATAGGTCACCTAAATTCTGAAGTTTCATGAAACCCCGTGTAGTTTATATTAGATAAATCATTTTGAACTTATACACCATACTGTTAATTAAATTCGACATGGTCTTACTACGCAAATAATTAAAACCACAATGTTATCGTGTTGTGTTCGCTGCTTTTAGGTTTTAACTCCAGGTCGAGTAATGTAATTCGGGTTACCCGTTTATACAGAAATTTTCATTCAAATTCTACCCCGAGTGAGATCCAAGCTAATACAATATATAGCTACGCAAAAGTTAACAGTATTAAGGTGCATATTTACTGATGTGATATTAAAATAAACCGATATCGAAAGACGTTTCTTCCTTGCTTTGATGGCCCAAAAAGGAGGATTAAAATAAAATTTTAAACCTACAACTCTCAGCTCTATAATCTTCTGAAGAAAAATTCATAGGTAGTAGGTAAGTGACCAACGTTGGCTAACAGCTCTTGAATACATTTTTAGCAGGTGGCTTGGCCGCATCGATATGCTAATGCCTCCGTTGCGGCATGACGTAACATGATATTCGTTCTACCTGCGACGGGCAATTTGCAAGCGAAATGCTGAGGAGCGCACTCTGGAGTTTTATCTACTCTTTAGTATGCTGGTGTTCGCTTCCGAATATTAGTGTTACGACTATGGTGGTATAAACAAACTGTAGTTTTTTTTTCACGAAGATTCCACCAATATACAACTACCTATCTAAAACGCCTTGAAAGTTGAGAATGACTCAGAGCAAAGATAAACCTTGGATATTTTGAGTTACTGTTTAAGTTATTAATTTATGACCCAGCTGTGAATAGCCAAGGCTGTCTTGAATATTATAAGATGTTTTAACAATGTACTTAATATTCAAAATTAAGACAAGCAATAAAACCAGACTCTACGCTATGTGCCTATAGACTAACTAGACGAACTTGCGTCAAAATAAGACACAACAAAAATAAAAAGCGGAAACCCTTCTCTCAAAATAAACGTGACTAGAATTTTAATTGTTTGGCTCCTTCAAGAAAATGAACAAAAAATCACCACCGTTCTTATATTCAGAAAAAATGTAGGCATACATAGAGCCCCACGTTTATACGGCAAGGCGGGGCAGTAGTAAATCATTTTAATAATTGATCCCGCTTGAAATATTCATGAAGTTCCAACTGAAGGTGTACCGAGAGGAAAACCGATGAAAAATGTTTCGGCCCACGCTAATATTTCACAACAACTGACCGTTTTTCTAGCGAACTGCGGACCCCAGAAACAATGTTTTATCTCATTATGCAAAGATGTGAGATGTGTTCTACTTACATAAATATGTGTAACTTTTATTGAACTCAACTTTAGTCATCGCCTTGACAAAATATATCTTGAAAGATTTTTATATGAAATAAGAAGAAAGATTTTAGTCGCCAACAATTTTATAATATCTAATTATATTTGAGATAATTATATGTGTAGCTCAGTATAGATAGGGCTATGCCGAACCAACCGTATAATTGTCATATTTGGAAAAATACATATTTTGGATGGCAAAATACACGAAGGCAATAAATAGGATAAAATTTGCAATGATTATGGCAATGATATTGATAGAAACTATCCCCCCTGACAAACATTACTGAATGTAGAAATCACTAATAACTCGAACTTCATAACGGAAATGGAAACAAAAAACGGAAAGGGCCCATCGAGTCCCATTTCCCGCGTCACCAAATGGAACTTCCCAATCCGAGTTGACATAGATATCGCCCCATCCATTTTCAAATTCTCAAGTTGCAATAAAACAGGAAGTGGGTTCAAAAACAACGTCTCCGTTTCAGTCTCTAAGGAAATTCGGTAAGGAAATTCTGATGGCGGCTAGGGTCGGCACAACGCACGTGTCTCTGAATAAAATGCTGAAACATTAAGTCAGGTCACTGGGGCATAAACCTACTTAGAGTCACGCCGAAGTGCTTCAGCGATAGCCTCGCTTGATTGCGTTTTGACCCTCTCTGATCGACTTAAGTGACGCGGAAGGCGTCAAAGATCAACAGCGTCAATACTTAACTATGAATCAACCCTGAAACATGGGTGGTTCTACACAGCCAAAAATAGAATAAGATTTATCTTTGTTTATTGTTGATTTACGCATATTGCAGCGTTCCACTGCAATAAAACCTTTTTTTTTTAATAAGTACCTACTCAAAGCCAATGAATTTATTTCTTTTCTTCATGTAGGCTTGTCATTTTCAAAAAAATAGAAATAAAAATATATAGCATTCCTTGTCATATTTTTTACCATAATTTAAACTCTACATAATTATTATGTTGTTATTGTTTGCCTATAACATACCTTACAAATAGGGTACTTCACCAAAAAAATCTTATTACTCCGTCTGTCAGATTATCGAAAAATATTGTATACGTGTCTTTTGTTTTATCAAATTAATAAAAATTGACGAAAATAAAACGTGTCAAAGAACGAGTGGGTGATTTTGACGTCACTTTGTGTGTAAAAAAGTACTAACCTTGTGACGTAACACGACTTAACGCGACTTCATCTTTTGTTTAATGAAAATAAGAGGCCGTTATTCTTTTGAAAATCTATCTGACGGACTAATTAGATTTTTTTGGTGAAATACCCTATTATAATCTATGATGTGGTGTATTTCTGATTTTTTTATATTTATACGACAATATGTCGTATACCACTTCACACAGTATTGCCGGTAATCCAGTTTGGTACACAAAGCTTAGGTAAAGTCTATTATGTTGGGAGCGCTATAATGAACCTGAATTAATACCCGTCGCTTCAGGCGGAACTCGCGCTGTCTGTAATGGTTAGCCTATCCGTGTTAATGTTAGATCCCTGTATATACTTCATTAATCTCGGGTTAAATCATTAAGTTGACTTCTAATGATGTACAAATAGGTCACAGTCGGGGATTTTCCTAGATAAGAATTCAGATTTTGTTGCATTTGATATCAGTTCGTGACCTAGATATTTGCCCTAACTTATGAATAGGTATGTTTACTGACTTCAAAATATGATTTTAATTAGTCCGTCTGTTAGGTTATCGTAAAATATTGGAAACGTATTTTTTGTTTTATCAAATCAATAAAAAATGACGAAGATAAAACGCGTCAAAGATTTGAGTGGGGGTTTGTGACGTCACTAACCGCAAAAAATGTCAAACTAATGTCTTAGAATATGACGTCACACGAGTTTACAAAGCACTGTATCATCTTCATTGTCCAATATTTTTGGAAATCTATCTGACTAACTAATTAGATTATTTTAGTTAACTACCCTAATATCATCTGCCGAGCCTTTTCATAACTATGTTGCGATTGGCTTCCACCGTGGATGAATGGGATGCAGCTGAATACTAGTATTTTACATGGAGTACTGCCTATCTGACCTAGTATTGTAATTCGATGTTCCTTAGTAATGCCGCTCACTGACTGTTAAATCTGTAGACCTGTAGTGACTGTTAAATATCTACACATATTATTATGACAGTCGGGACTAACGGTTTAACGTGACCTAGCTTATGACCACTATGCTCCATTTTGAGATCGAAAGTTTCTGGGTAATCTCGAAAAAATGCATAATAAATGAAGCATTATACGGGCCGTTCATTACTACACCCAGGGATTTCTAATTGTTTTATTTTATTTTGTTCATTTTAAAATCAATATTCATTTCAAATAGACTATAGAAGCAACTTGTTTTATTTACTGCATTTCCTAGCATCCAAAGCAGGAAATAAATTCACGTCTGAAAATGACGTGAATGAATAATTAATTTACGATTTGAATAACAATGGGAAAATTGCTTCCCTACGTGATAGAGAGGGACAGATCTACAGAGAGGGTTCCGATCCTCCAAGCAACCTGCATAAGTCAGACTGTTTGAGTAGCCTTTATATAAATTTTCTAATAGACTCCCGAAAATTGCTTCAACTTGAGTAAACAAAACGCTTATTTCACCTTATGTCAGATTTTTCTTCTTAGTGATCAATCATAACTAATTAAATTTAAAAAAAAAAGCTGAAAGCAAATTCACTTTTAAAAGGAAAGTACGTAGCCACTATTTAAATCAGACCAAATAGCTCTCAATTACTACAAGTCGAGTCATAGTAATTACCAGTTATGTTTTATTTTGGTATTTGTTACAATATTTATTGGTTTATATTATTTTTATATGTGTATTAGTATTAATATAAGTGTATATATATATATATATATTTTAATTGATTTTGTTTTTTTTTAGTTAGTTTGTAGCCTACCACAATGTTGTCTTTTTTACCCTAAGGTTGACTGGTAGAGAATGCCTTGTGGCATTAAGTCCACCTATGTACCACTATTGTGCATAAAGTTTAAATAAATAAATAAACAGAAGACTTGCTTTAAAGATTTTGAAGATTGACTTTAAACAACGATTTAAACTTGTCAATGTGGCCTCTAAGTAAAAGGAGAATTAACTCTCCTTCTGGCGCAGTCGGATAAAAGCAAACAGCATTTTTAATCATCTTTCAAAAAGCATAATATGACTTTTTTGCCTTATTTTTTCGATTAAGTATTTCTGTTAAATTCAATCAGTAAAAATTCACTTTGTATATTTATGTACATAGTTCTAAAACGGAATATTCCAAGAAAAAAAAAGAAATTCTTTATTTACATTAACCGTTTACAAGCACATAAAAAGCAATCAAGATTCTTTTAAAGTAGGTTAGCAGTTCTAAAACAGTTTTTCCTGCCATGTAAAGTAATCTAGAAACGAACAGGAAAAAATACAGCGAATCAGGTAAGTACCTATCTTCGCGTGCAAGTTGGAAGCAGTGGAAGAAAATGTATTACTGCAGTGGTCGTGGACGACCTGACGAGCCGTCACTACAGCGTTGCAGTCTTTGAGCCTAGAGCATTATGACTAGATATATAGTTTAAAGGCCGAACAAATCGTGCCTCATTTGGCCTAGTTATGGAAATTGACGGATTTTGTTTTGTACAGTAGGTAAGTGGGCATTATCGTTTTGCGAACACAGATATGACGGGTTTAATCTCAATAACGTTTTGGACTACACCCCTATATTTTCCGCAGTGTTAAGCAGAGATTGGTTCCCCCACAATAATTCCCCAGTCATGTAATAAGCAAGCTTATTGCCCCAGCAGAGAGCAAACCTAGACTCTTCTACTAAAAAAAAATCCTAATGGAAAAACACATTGGCGGACTTTAAACAACTGCTCCAAACACACAAACGAGGCAGGGCAAAATTATCTAGCATGTTATAGAAAAAGCTGAATATACTTAATTAGCAGTTTTACGTACTCAAATATAAGCCTTATAACATGAACACGTTTCTATAAAAGGCTGTATTATTGCAATACTATAGAGCATTAAATATGAAAAGCTCACGCAATATGTAAAGGCGTAGGTGTCACCAGCGCCCGTGTTGTGTTTGTACTGCTAATGGCGACCGCACTCGCTAGGAAATGAGCGATCCCTACGTAAGGCGCGTTTAACTTGAATATTGTATTTGTACCACGTTTCAGTACATGGTTTTATTTTATTTTTATCTCGGCCATGTGGAATGGACGGGTTGTGAGCATACTTCAGTGCAAAGTCACTAAGGGGTTGGGACTAAATGGCTTTCAGCAAGCGTGTAGAAATGCATCAGAATATTTTATCGGTTAGTTTAAAAATTAGTACAGATAGTGCGATGTATTACGTGCTCCATCTAACAAACAGAAAAAGGTGAAGACACATATTTCAATATAATTGAAGCAGACAATATGGAACACAATTATAGATCTGCGTATAGTATAGATTTTATGATTTTTATCGGCGATAGCTGTATTTTTTGCAATCCTGGGCAGCAGCTGCTGCAGTTAGGGAATATTAATCAACTGTTTACGAATTACAATGAAGTGTCTGCGTTAGAATGCACTGGTGTGCTAAAACCATATGCATGGTCTTCATGTGTGTATTATACCTTATGGTTAACCCAAAGAATTTTTAAAAGATTAAAAGAGTAATCTTTGGAGTTTCTTGCCGGTTCTTCTCCTTAGGAATCGACCAATGCACCGAACCGTGCCCCTTTTTACCGACGTTTTATAAGTGCCCATGTAGGCCTATGTGAAATAATAATATTTTGATTTTGATTTTGATTTCATACGAACTGGCCGGGCGGACTGGAAGGGCTGCGATGGCAAAATTGTGTTAGGCAAAAATAATTATTAGAAAACCATTCCAGTGACTCGCCCAATCCAAACGCAGCTCAAGCGCCATCACAATGGCTCCAGCCGTTTCGTTGACAAAGTTTACAAAGCTTTGTTCAGTACCTCCCTACGTAATAAGTATATAGCTGATATTTGACATGTCACCGCTAATGGAAGAAAGTATATTTAGGCTTACTTGACATCATGACCCAATTCGCTTTTGATAACAAACGCGTGTAATCACTACGTTTGTAGTAGAAGATTGATGTCGTAGGTGTAAGTAATATCTGACAACAAACAACATTACATTATAGGAAGGTGTTTTTAAGTAACGTAAACATTACATTTCGAGTGGAGTAAATAAATAGAAAGGTGAGACTACGTGTTGCCAGCGGCTTCGTACGCTACAACTTGAAAATTATCCCACGGAAAGATAAAATCGGGATAAAAACTATCCTATGTGTTAATCCAGTTTATAAAATATCTGTATCTGTTTATATATCTCTGTTTCTGTTTATCTATATCTTTTCCAGTTTATAATATATATCTTTACCAAATGTTATTCAAATCTGTTTAGTAGTTTTTGCGTAAAAGAGTAACAAACATCCATCTATACTTACAAACTTTCGCGTTTATAATATTAGAAGGAAGTAGGATGGATTATTGATGAGACGACTAGCATACTTATAGTCTTAGACCATTAGCGTCCTTTAAATAAAGAATTATATCTTAACGTCTTTTCATCATCAATCTCAAGTTCATTTGGGGTCATGTCTTCTTCTTCTCTTCTCTCGACGTCTCATCTTAAGGTCCTCTGATGTATGATATAGTTATGTGAACATTCACCAAACCAGCTGTTCCTGTAATATCGTTCACGATTTCAGCCATTTACCAGTGAAATTATACTGTAAAATAACTATCATTTATCGTAACTGATTATTATTAAAGTTTTAATTACACGCATAACGTAGTAATTCCATTAATTTATCACTACTATTAATTAATAGTGAACCTTCTTATTTGGTTTGTTGTTAATAATATCACCTATTTTATTATTAATTACCACGGACTTTTATTGTACGCTTTTATTGTTCGTTCTATGCCACGTTGTAAACCTTCATGAGAGGTATTGACACTATTTAGGAGAGAAAATCATTACCTTATATAATTATAACGTGGTCTATATTGAATTTATAGGTCACATTTACCGAAGAAGGTTGCCAATTTCTATTTAAATCTGAAAACCTGTTTTCTCAAGAAAAATATAGGAATTGACGGTACGTGAACCACTTCTAGCATAATAACGACCCCACTGCTGGGACACAGGCCTACTAACTATGAGAGGGTTGCGGGTTGGTGAAATCAACGAAACACGAAAAATATTCCATTGCCATCGACAAAAAAATATATAAACTTTAACACTCCCTTAAATTCTATCGTCGAAAAGTCCCGAAACTCTATAAACTTGAGTTATGACTGCTTCGAGGATTTACGCCGAAGAGATTGACTTTATTCGTTAGCCCATTCCAGTAAGAGCGGCTATTAAAGAGGTATTCTACACAAAATTGTGTTATCAGCGCGGGGAGGGGGAGATAAGGCGCGGAAATAGGCTCGTCCACTTATCGCACGCCACTCTACTGAGACCGAATTAATCCTGCCATTATGTCATAAAAAACAGAAATTATGAGTTTTATATGGGAATAAAGAAGTCATCTAAAAAGGTAATTCTTTAATAATACATCTTCCAAATCTACGTGTGAAAAACAACACAAAGCAAAAGTATATTGTGTCTACTTTATGTGTGCAGTTTAAGCCCACGTTTCTCGTCAAGAAAATTTTGCATCGATATGTCAAACTTAGTTTAGTTACATTTATTACAGTTAAAAACTAAAACCCGACTACGAATAAACATTTAGGCATTTTAAAAATGCCGATTTTTAAACCTATTTTTTTAATTTGAATTTTATTTTTGCGTGTTATTAAATAAATACGTAATAATATGTTTCTTTCATAACGTAATAAGTACTCTACTTAATGTTGGTTTGTTATTTTTATAATACGAGTAAATAACACAGACTAGACCGCGAGAACTGTTTGAACGTATATGTTGACTTGAACTATAATATAATATACAAATTTGTGATGTACTCGCTAAGACCTTTCATTTGATACCAAACATGTTATGATTATCTCAATTAAAATTTTTTCGAGCTAAGAATTTGACATATAATTCCTGTCATAAAAAGTATTGTTAAAACTTATATAGCCTATGTCACCCGTGCTATTCTTTCAAATCTATTGACACCTCATTTATTAAAATACCATCAGTAGTCGAAGCGCTACGGTGGAACATACAAACATACATACATAGACTGCCAAAATCATTACCCTTCTATTTGGCTTCGCCGTAGTCGGGTAAAAAGACTAAAAAGGATCTACTACATCACTCCCTTTATCAACATTTCTCCAAGCTGTGGTTTTAATTAGATATAAACTGAAAATAGAAAACATAAAGCGATGCGGTTTCCGTACATAGAAACGGTTAACTTCAGGAGCGTGAACGCGGTTTCATTGTTACAAAGTTAATAAGTCGACTGGTTTCTAAATGTAGGCCTCCATAATCACCTTATCCCGACTTACGTTTTATAAATAGACAACGTGAATAAAACCCAACAGGTTTATCATATAAATCCTATATTTATTTGTGACATTTAAAACGTGTATAGGTTACGTTACCTACATTTTATCATCAGCCTATAATGTTCCCACTGCAAGGACTTAGGCCTCCTCTCTAGGAGACGGGTGGGCTATAATCTACCACGCAGGCTCAGTGCGGGTTGATAGATGTCATATGTCTTCGAATTTTTTGCTTCTAAGACATGCTGGTTTCCTCACGATGTTTTCCTTCACCGTTTCGAGAGCAGCGATAGTGAAATAAATTACACAAAGTAATGCGTCTGCCTGGGTTCGAACCCACACCACCGTTCGTGCGTTGGGGCCAACACCACTGGGCCACCGCTGCTCTAGGTACATTTAATATATTAAGAATAGCGTATAACGCGAGTTACGGGAAGTGGCTAACTTTCCGCAACACTTTTCTATCACTTTTACGACTAGCTAATATTCCTACCCGTTACCCACTCATGACCTATTCTCAAATAGTTTGAGGCACTTCGAAAGAAGAATCACATCTCACGTCCCAAAAGCAGCCTTACTAAATCTGTGGAAAAATATCTCGCTCACCAAACGTGACGCCCCAGTTCAATAGTGTTTAAACCTTTAAAATGCGTGCTATTATCCTCGGCAACGTTTCGCAGATAGTCAGGGAGCGGCACTAAATTACGTAAATCCCGATCCCGTATACAGAGCAAGTGAACCGACGAAGTGACACGGAATTGAGCACGCACTATATCAAAGTAAAGTACACTATTTTTATATGTAAATTCTATAAAAAGGGATTCGACGAACGTAAAAACTTGGAGTTGGAAGGCCGCGATAGCCGGATCTGGAGAGCAATCATATTGGGCCCTTGCGCAGTAAATCATGCAATAAATTATCGAGCATGAAATATTCAAAACGCCTCAACATACGCCAGGGTGTGAAGAACAATGGGAAAATTTTGCCTTACCGCGCTCTCTAGGGATGGAATAAAACCAGTAACTATGGCAGCAGTTAATGCAAATTTATATTTTAAGCCTAATGAAAACTATTGGATTACGGAAACCTTGCTGTTTAAATTACAGATAAGTAGCAGTAGCAATTTTATTTTACTTTTGTTTTACCCTAGTATTGGTATCGTTGTTTTAGACAAATCCCATTTGCTGAAGTTTACCGTCCATTTAACGGATTGGGAAGCCCAATTCTAGGATTTTTGTCGACTTTTGCGGATTTTTGCGGCCTTGGAATATCACATTTACAAGCATATGTGACATTCTATGTAACCTTGTCCTTATCATAAACATAGTATAGTGACTTAGCGACAGGAATAGGATGTTATGGTAGGATATTCTTCTCTAGGGCATCATTTACACACGGTTATTATTAAACAACTAGAAAAAATTGGTATACAATTTTGGGTTGTAACGGTTCAAAGCGTAACTCTCCTAATATAAATACTCACGGGCTCAAACGCAACCAAAATCTTACTATTAATGAACTAGAATGCTTAATCGTCTTACTGCAGCTTAACTGTAACACTAGAAATGATAATGTATTTATCACCGACAATTCGCACTCATAAAATTAAACCATAATGTCTGACACCGCAGTAGGGTTTCAGCACAGCCCTGTTCGCGTGCAGTTTTGATGGCAGTCCTCCAGTCGCGTTAATTCTCAGTTATTCGATGATCGCCCCACTGAACTCACTGAACTTTAATTAACTATTACGTTCAGCATTTCCAATTTTAAAGTCAACTCGTATCTTTAAAAATACCATTTTTAAAACCAATAAGTTTCTGTTTTTACACTTCTGAATGAGGTTTTTTATGAATGGGGTTGTTGGGAAGTGTTTATGTGTATGTTAGTTATTTTTGTAAATTTTGTAATTTTAGTCAAATCTTGGTGTAATCTTCGTAAAATACAGTCATCATCTATCTAGCCTTTTCCCAACTATGTTGAGGTCGGCTTCCAGTCTAACCGGATGTAGCTGAAGACCAGTATTTAATATGGAGTGACTGCCTATCTCACCTCATCATTTTTTTTTCATCATTTCAGCCCGTAATCACCCACTGTTGGGTATAGGCCTCCCCTTTATTCCGCCACTCCTCTCTGTTCTGTGCGTTTCTCATCCATCCGTATTCCGAGCTCCTGGCGATGTCATCCACCCAACGTGCTTTAGGGCGCTCCTGGTTTCTCATGCCCAACCTTGGCCACCATTCGGTCAAAATTTTACTCCATCGGCCATCTCCACATCTAGCCAAATGTCCTGCCCAACTCCACTTTAGGCGTAATGCTCTGTCCCCGATGTCGAACACTTTCGTCCGACTACGGATCTCGGTGTTGCGCACTCGGTCTAGTAGGGTTATGCCCAGCATAGCTCGCTCCACGACTCACATCACTCCAGACCCACGCGTAAGGAAGCATCATATAGATGACCTCCACAACCCAGTTAATACTAGGTAATACGATAATCTTTGGTAAGACTGGATTTCAGAATTTCAGGTCATTGACTACCTCTAACGACTGCCAAAGATCTATATATGGCCGCCGGGACCAACAACTTAACGTGCTTTCCGAGGCACGGAGGAAACTCGGTATGTCGGGCGGTAACCCATCCACAGACCGACCTAGGCAAGCACAGCTTTACCTAAGATCGACCCGAATGGCAGTTCTTATTAAGCCGCGAGCACGTGTCTGTTAAAATACAGTATAGTACTTTTCTTATTCTTTTTTCTTTAAAAAAAACGTTGCCCCACAGTAATGCCCAACATTTTTTTCCTGTATCGTGGCTGCGTTTACAAACATTTAAACTTCACATTTATACAAATACATAAGTTGAAATGAGACAATTCTTCGAGAGAATAGAAGTTTTTTCAAATCTCCTGGAATGTATAAGTCCTGTTTGGCGGTTTTGAATTAATTGACAAATATAATATAATATATATCTGCGACTGCAAACTATATAATACTATAGAAATATTAAAAGGGTATCCTTCTACCTATTTTTGTACTAATACCGACTATGTTAAAATAGAAACAGCCTCTACTAAAAGAATCACATTCCAAACAGTACAATAACCACAAAAGTGTCCCATCAGTAAGTAAAATTAAACATAGCTCGGGGCCACGAAACTATCTCATGCAAGTTTTAAACCAGCCCGACACGAAATCGCCTTTAATATTTATCGTATATTAATACCCGGAGTTTTCGATACTTACTGAAATAGATGCCGAACTGCACCTGAACTATTCGAAATACTGGAACACTATCGTCCAATTAATCTGTTGGCATACACTGCTATCGTTAGTCGTGGACTGTACTAGAGTCGGTCTTGACACACCTACATTTCATCCTATTCTGCCGCACTCAGAGACCTTTAATGATTGCTTAGGCAATCACTTAGTAATGGTTTTGACAGTTTTGTCATACAAAAATATGTCAAACCTTTACTAAGTGACTGCTTAAGTAATGATTAAATATCTCTGGATACAGCAGTTAGACATATCGACAGCTAAAGTTTGTTTATAATTTGACACAAACGTCTACTTCTCAAAACAGAATTAAATTATAGACATCTTTGGCATTGATTTCAGTGCCAAATATCACATCTATAGCATTGATTAAAGCAGAATGCAACTATGGATTTGACAAAGATGGCTGCTGTACGAGGCAACATTACGGATGAACTACCTTATTCAAAGGTCCGCCAATCACCAAAATATTCTAGGATCGATTTGGTCTGTGATGCCTTGACAGCGACAGTAGACCCAAGTTCACAAAGTCAAAAAGAGTTTAAAATTAAATAAATAAGCTTGCTTCTACATAGAAAGTGACGTATAACTTACTATCAAAGCTCCTGACCTGTTTTTTTATATTTCTATGCTCCTGACAGTCTGTGTTAAAATTCTCAAGTAGAATATAAAAGAGATTCAGTAATAATTCTCGCAAAATTCTCGTACTAATAGCAGGTTGAGGTTGTTGAGTCGATCACTCGCGTTCCGTACAGCGAATAAATTGAATTCTAATTTTCAATTTCAATAACAATGCCGTGCGAAGATTCAAGCGTTAACATAAGCGGCGCTCGAAGAGATTTCTTAAATATATTGTGTACCAGCGTTCCCCTCGGCGGAGTACGGGAGGTTTCGACAATTTAAAATAGAGAATGTTCGAAGTGGAAATATGCGCAGTTTTTTTTTTAATTTATGTAGCGTTGATATTGTTTTATTTTTTTAAATTGGTCCCTCATTAGGATGAAGCACATAATGTGGTTTTTATTGATTTTGAACCCGAAAATTACAGTAATGATCTGTAATATTTCTTTCTGATTTTTTCGCTGTCATACTTTTCTAGTAATAAATAGACAAGGTACTTTCAATGCGATTTATCACAAAGACTCTAGGTAAGCGAGAAGTAGTGATTAGGTATGAATAATTATAATGTATAAGACAACAATTCAACAATTAAATAGTTTCTTTGAATCATATCTAAACTATTTTTCTTATATTTTCCTGAAACAGAAATGTACGAAAATTTAATTCGTTTGAGAAAATAATACTGACATGAATGTCGTATTAAAATATAATACAATTTTAACTTTCCTAAGTAAGTATCAATCACCTTTGACATTTATCGCCTGTGTATCATTATGAGAAAGATAAAACATATCTAAAAGTACTTAATACCTGTCCGATCTAAGTCGAAGGCACGCGTTATTCGGTCGGGTTCGGTTGGTTAGGTCGGGGCTGCGGGATGTTGTAAGAGATACCGTGGCCTCGACATAAAGGGCTAAGAAGGAACATGGGTGGTTTTTAGTCAGTAGAAGTCTGACACTCCCTTTCGCTCTGCCCAAGAGCGGGAGGGGTTATTTGATAATTACCCACGCCACCGAAAAAAAAAAAAAAAAGAAAAAAAGGCGCGCGTTATATCGGGGAAACAAACTGAAATAAAATCGCTCATCAAAAGTGTCATAGGCCAAATTGTTAAACAAAGCTTACTATTTTTAACGAAAACTTTCAATTTCATATCTGCGAATACCATTCAGTGTTCGGTAATCCAACTATACAATTGATTAATAAAAACTCGTACAAATAACACAAAAAGTTTTAGTTCCGCGTCCTATTATAACCGATCACCGTGTGAATATGCTATCGCTGCTTTCATTTTGTGCGATGAACTAAAATGCGTCGTCAATGTCCGAACAAATCAGTAACAAGTGAAGGCAAATTGCGTATTAGCTGCGATCGCTTGTATTAGAACACAGCTTCAATCTAAATGGATTGAAAATACCCATACTTAGCTAGTCGCGCACGCTCGTCCAGGCCCAGCTCGTGCGGCGTGGGTCGCTCGTCGTGCAGCAGTATGACATAGACAGAGATGCGGTACCTCAGCGTTCCTATCTCCTTTTGTATAACTTATTATGATGTTGTAGCAAAGGTAATATTATTATGATAATAAAACTAGAGAAACAGAACAGTTCCTCAGAAACAGAGACAGGTAGGTATATCTGGGAATAGGGTAGTTGACAAAAAAATTGGACACGTATTTTTTTCTTTTTTCACGTAAACAATAAATGAAAACGATACAGTGCTTTGGATAGTCGCTCGACGTCACCGTTTGATACATTTTTTACCAGAAAGTGACGTCACCAGCCTCCACTCACGATCTTTGACACGTTTTATTTTCGTCAATTTTATTAGTTTGATAAAACAAAAGACACGTATCCAATATGTCTTTCGTCAGTCAACTACCCTATTTTAGCCATCCAAATGTTGATCTTCACTTCACATAAAACTTGTTAAATAGCGTTTTTTAGCGCCACCAGTTTTATTCTGACCTATTTCAGCGTGAATTAATTAATAATTTTTAGATTCCTTAACATTCTACCTTAAATCAAATTAAATGGAGGTATTCACTAGATTTTACGTTAATTACCCAGTTACCGAAAGAAGTCTCTAAAATGTTCCTTTATAGCACTAATTAAACCTACTTTCGCTAAAAGATGATAATAAACCAGTACAAACAAAAGGACCGAAAACTTGAATGCATCAAAGTTTTAATAACATTGTTACAACATGTTTTATTACATTACTTCTAGAACAAAACATGATGGCTTGCGAAGTTTGCAACTTAAAATGTTTCATTAACACAACGCTCAACAACTATAACAACAGATTGTAACAAGAAGCACTTGACAGAGGAATAACTACTAACAACCCTTTATAATAAACAACAAAATCGTACAAACCGAACAGTTTTCATTACAATTGTTTCTTCTAATTTCCTAAGTTTGTCATTTTCGCGAGTTTTGGGCTGCTATTTAAAGAACATTGGCTTTCGGGGTGTGTTGGCCCGGGGGCGAGAGGGTGTGCGGGGGGTGTACGGTGGTTCAGCGGGGCAATAAGTGCCCCCTTCTATTTCACCGGCACTTTAACTCGGGTGCACTGATTTGATAACGCCGTTTGTTTCAAGTGCCACTCGCGAATGCCATCATTTTCAAGAACGTTTTTTTTTTTTTGAGAAATTGAAACTGCCAATGACTTTTTAGATTGAAAGCCTTTTAATTAAGGACATGGAAGGGCTAACATTTTGCACGTGTTCTGTAATATTTTGATGATGTTGTGAATTTTATTTATTTAGGAGAATTTAAATTGTGATTTCTTAGGAAATAACGACCTGAATCGTACTTAATATGAGCGTTTTTAGCTCGAGAGTAGGTCGTATCTTCATGAATAATAAATAATATGAATAAGTAGTAAGATTTGGCAGGTACAAACACGTCTGAATCTCAAGACGTGTTATGTAAACGACCGTGTTATTCACTTTCTTGGAGCAATAAGCAACCTTTAAATAAATATATTCAATGAAATCACAATCCATACTTTGATTGTATGTATACCTCTCCCTGTTCTCTACCTATTTCTTCAATATTTTACTAACACAAAGTCAATTTCTTTTCGAGCCGGCTTTCACTAAATTAAAACTTTTATTTACATCAGAAAATACACGTTTTAAAAAGTTCTAGATAAACATCGCTATTGACATCTCTCCATAAGATCTCCAAAACAAATTCTGGTTCAAATAATAGAAAATAGGATAATTTCAGTGACATCAAAGGGAAGTAAAAGTTCAAATTAGTTCGTAATTTGAATCATCAAACTTCCTTCAAAGGTTTCCAGAATACCTGAGAATAATAAATACATTATTTTTACCTGTTTACTGAATTATTAAAAACGGAATTTATGATAAGATCATCGTTCTTTACTCCTAACATTTCAGTTTCTAAAAGCGTTTACAATTTAAGAGGTTCTGGAATCGCAAAACGACCAGTGACGTTAAGGTCTATACTTGTGAAAATTTGGATAGAATGTTAACTTCCATGAAAGAAATGTTGTTTAAGTTACTGGCCAAATCCGACTTCCAACCAAACCAAACCAAGGTAAAACCAGGACAAACTAGAGCTCATTGCAAAAGTGCGATCATAGAGCTGTCCAAATGGGTCAGATAATTTTAAAACTGTGACCGACCATTCGCGAGCCGAGCGAGCGTAGCGAGCGGTCCCGGGGCAGTGGCCGGCGAGAGCTACATCCTAGTTGGGCGCAGTGTATTGCTTTGTGAGGGTTCGTATATCCTGATACGACCTGTAAACCGGTTTTGCCTAGAACAAACTAGTATGACCTGAAATTGGGATTGGCCCATAACATACATACTTAAATCCTTATTTTGCGAAAAACCCTGGCAGCAAGAAATTGTGTGACATCAGGTATATTTTGAATGTGGCGTTGTAGGTCAACCAATCACAACTGCAACTACGAGGTTGACAGCAGATTTACTATTGAGATACCTGATTGGGTTTCCAGGAAACAAATGTTTAGTAATTCGTCCACAGCATATCATAGAAGCACTCCAAGCTCGCTGTTAAGTAAATGATGCATTTATGCAATCAAACAGGATTGAAACGGTGAAGCACCACATTGTCTCTTCAAAAATCATGTATTCTAACACCACTTTTGATGATTTGGCAGAGATTGTTTTATAACTTCTTCTTTTTCATCGTGGTTGGTGCATAAACTGGTTGACAGAGTTTTTATGCCGCCCATGGACCTCTGACTTGGCATTACATGCCGGCTAGAATATCTCTTAGGAACGCTGGTTTCCTCACGATGGTTTCCTTTACCTTTACTGAACCAAGTTATAATTATACAATGCACACAATGAATCTAAAACTCCGAAGTAGTGTGTTTTGGGCGAGGAATCTATGACTGCTTATATCAACAAAATAACTACACAGTTGCTCCGTATGAAATAAGGATCAACTAGTTTCTACACCTCTCTCCTAACTCTTTTCTATTTTGTTTTTTTTTTTTTTGCTTCCAGCGTTCGTGTTTTACCAGATGTATGAATGTGGACGAGGCAAAGGGAGTATATTAGGATCGTAGCAGGTGGCGTTCTGTGGTTTCTGCATTCCTGCATGGGAAAATGACGTGAGTTTATTTATGTGTGTATGAATTTTTTACACTGATGGACGCGACTGTAAATCAATCTCAATCCAGCAGCGTTCAAAAGTTTTCTATTATACAACGACCTCTACTAAATAACTCTAGCAAAGGATACAGGTACAAAATAAAATCGTCCACCAATTTTAGGAAACATCGACATATTATTTCAGGCATGATGTTTAACGTTTGACCAATTACATTAACGGGACAGTGGAGCTCGATCGTGGAGGGGACCTGTACAAATTGAAACGTAACTGCCACCAACATCAGACTCGCAAGCTTTTCAATTTTATAGCCCTGCATTTTGTTTGAAGATATCCCCGATTGTATTGCTGACCTACATTATTTCTAGTTTCGATGAAAAATGCTGAAATCTTTTAATCGACGACCCGGAAAATGTATGTTTTGTCGGTTTTTTTTTCAATTAAGTTGTGACAGTGCTGTTTTTTGCTTTGAAATGTTCAGGTAAGCTACATGTGACATGTTTCATGCATTGATGTATTAACTGCAATGCATATTTTTGTAACACTTTATCTAAATTATTTTCTGTCAGCATGAAAGGTGATCAAATCCAACATTGAATGGGTACGGTTATAGGAAGCAACAATATGTTACGTCTTCAGGCCTTACAGAAATATAGAAACAACGTAAGAATGCTAAGGCTTGGAGCGATGGGGAAACCGACCAACTACAATAATTGATATCCGCATCGTGTCTCTCGTCTGTCCAGTGAATAGTTGAATCTTGCACATCTCCGCTCCGCTCCGCTCGTCTTCGTTTTGGTAGATTCTGCGATTAACTGCGTTTTTCACGAGACAATATTGTTCGTATCTACAGAACATGTCAACTAATTTCTTGATTACCAAATCAATCAGCCTCAGTTAAAAGGAGAGTAGTACTAGTATTTTTGCTCTAAAACTAATGTTGAAGTAACAAAACCAAACAAGACACATAAACGGGCTAACGTTTTACGTACATAACGCGTGTTTATAAATTAATGAACAATTTCCTTTACAACACGATTATCGGTGCGTTTTGTCACGTGGGACTAATTGTCGGGCGACCAGCTACGCCCCGCCGTTCAAAATGTATCGGCCCATAATATCGGCCCTTTTTATTCCTCGTGCATTGCAACTGTCCTGACCCAATTATTTAGTGGCCCGTTCTATTATTGCATACGGTGGTTAGTGATCAATATAATTACTATTTCTATGGGCTGTGATTGAGATATAATTTGACACGGAAGTGAACAATTAAATTAAAAGGGTTTGTTTTGATTATATCTATTAACAATGTCACCACATTAAGCTAAAGCTAAATAATCACATATTTTTATTCCCAAGTCCCGCAGTAAAACATAGGAAGTATGTGTGTATATGTCTATGTATATGATCATGAAATTTATACAAGGAGGCTTTAAAGTGATTTTTTAAGTAAAGTTTAATCTGCCCGGTCAGTAAGTTAATGCCGTAAGTGGGTCGACCCGGACGAGGTTAACATGGAAATATTTATGAGGCTTAAACACAAAAAGTGTTCTATCAAATACTTGTGAGTCGTAAGTATGTGTGCCGTCTGTTTTTCAGGGGTTAAGAATGAAAGTGATAGCAAGAGCTTTGTCATGTAAATATTATAATTATAATTAAAAGGGATAAACTTCATTTACGGGAAGTTTAAAAGCCTTCGCCTGCGAATGAAGTTTTAAGCCTTATTGAGTTGGTAGTATGTGTGCAGAGAATCCTTTTTGAATTTATCTTGCGGCGAAACTCGATGGCCTACATCCTGCGTTGGGGCGTGTTTTCATTTCGGATTTACTCCAAGTTGACGCCAAATCCGAGCAGCTGCGCTATTCCTACAGGATATTTTCTTTTCCTTCTCCGACATGCGATCTTGACGACTGGCTTTTGTGATTTAAAAAGATTTTCACAGGCAAAACCGCTTAGTGTTACTTGGATGTGCGGCACATCGCCTATGAGCGATATTTATTGTATTCTCGTTACATGCTTCGCATATTTAAAGGCTTCGGGTATTGCAACGCAGGTGGGTGTGCCGATATGAATGCGAAGACGTAGACGTGTGAACATACAAAAGAAGTATAGGGTTGAAAAGGAGGGCGTGTTGTAGCATTTTCATTATCAGTAAAGTAACATTTAAGATCTCATTTCACGAGAAGTTAAAGTTCTTGAGTAACAGTAATTTGTAGATATAAACTAAAAAACTAAAATCATTATGTTTTGAGTAGATTACCAAATATAAAAGGAAACTAAACGAAAACAAGAAAAATAATGTTAACACTGATCTCTTCAAGAAGATTCTTATTGCTTCAATACTAAACAAAAATCCAGTATTTTCTTAGCTTACAAAGATTGACCTAGCTTCCTATATAAGAAAATGCAAATACTAATCTTATTCTAACGAACCATACCAGTGGGACTACTAAATAAAGACCCCATGACCTCTCAAAGATACATAATTGTAACTTAGTAAAAAGATTTCATCTTAATTTACAAAACTTCAGGTTTGTAATAAAAACAATGTTCTAAGTATTTTATAGGAGCCTGAAAACACGGACTGTGATATTGAGGCCTTCCTTATAAGAATATAAGGTCACCCTATGTTTAAGCAAGGAACTGAGGGCAAAGATAAATATACAAAGTGACAGTGAAAAAGATGACTGATGAGTAAAATTTTTGTGCTTGTTTTTACTAAATGTTTACCTTGTATATACGTCCACGTCGTGGGGAACATGATAAGAGTAGATGCAGACCCAAGAAACGATAGATGGACTGTATGAAGGATGCTTTGACAAGAAAGGAGGTGTCTGATGAGATGGCGGGTAATAGAGAAGGATTGAAGAAGAAGAAATGCTGCGCCAACCCCAAATAAATTCGAATATGGGCAACAGAATCATAATGTTTCCCTTGTATTTTATTTTTTTTTACAAACCGTGTCTGGACAGCAAATAAATACTTTTTCATTATTCATACTCTGTAAGTAGGTCATAACATGCCTGCGGAGCGGGTTGAAAGTACTACTTTTCAACCCTAGGGAGAATCGCTTTCAACTAACAGCTGTCAAATTATTAAAAAAACTAGTTCTATTTTCACAATTTTTATTGATACATGTTCCAACTATATAAACAGCCACTAAATTACAGCGCGATTTAAATTTAAAATAACATAAAGTTAACAAGAATATAATATATTATGACTTTAACATAATTTAAATTTAACTATTTCTTTAATATATCAAAGATTTCGGCAAAATATTTGCCATTTTTTTAATGATGAACATGGAAAATACTAGCTGTATAGCTGGACGACCAGAGGACAAAAAAAATAAAAAAATAACCGGGAAAGCGACAATCCGATCAACACGAATTTTATCTTTAGCTAATAATTTAATTATGTTCTTATTTTTACTTTCCTCGTATACGTAATTAAAAGCAAAGAGTTTACCTCAGGTAAATTACTTATTTAGTCCCTCGAACTATTAACACCCTCACTACGTTACGGGCGTCAAACCTTGTCTCCGGACTAAATAAGTAACTTTCGCCCCTTGGATAACAATGTACTATTATATCCCTTTCCAAAAACCAAAAATAAGTTGGAATTCCTGTGGAAAGTCGATTTAGAATGAATAAGAAACGCGCAATTGCCATTTTTGTTTTGGTCTTCAAGATGAACAACTGAAACTAATATAGACCGATGCAGTGATTGTGATAAAAGCCACTAATAGAACTTTTGGCAGCTACCGGTGATTGTAACTTGTTGTTATTGCGTTGAAATATAATTCTGTCTATTTACCAAATCCCGTACCGTAATCAATCGACGTGTAGAATGTAGACTTTATGTAAAACTTTCCGATTCAGTTTTCCAATTTTCTCACTCGTTCTTTCAGTGCGAGCCTAAAAGACGTATTCCTATGTAGGCTTCGTTGTAAATCTTTACAGGCGCCTTCTGACAGTATCTTTAAACAAAATCTTATATCATGATTACATTTGCGTATTAGGTATTTTGAGGAACGTTACGTACCTATTCTGATTTTTTCTAATGTGCCGCATGTAAAGATATAATTTTTCTCATAATTGAGTTTTTCTTTGTAATGTTTTTTTTACTTGTTGCTATTTACTTATTTATTATGAGGTAACTTAGAGAGTTGCGTAATAATGGTATGGCTTCTACACAGCAAACTACGGTGGTTGATGTACACAAACCATACGGTCATTTTATTCTTTCCGTAGATTCAAGATTTTCAGTCTTTTTGACATGTGTCCCCTTAATAATGGGTGATTGTACTAGTACCTACTTGACCGATACAATACTACTGGTACACCTCAGTTCTTATGTTAATTTACGAATGTGAAAAACCTGTTTATGATAATGCATAAACAGAATGATATAATGTTCCGAAGACGACATCTATTCATGTTTTTTTTTCAGGATCTTGAAATGCTGAACTAGTCTACAGAACATAAAGAAATCATAACAGAAATGTAAATGCAAAACATTTGAAATGGTAATTCACACTTACCTTCATAAATAAACTCGTACATCGTCAAGAAGGCAGCTGTCAGTAGAATCCACAGGAATCAAATACTTTAACTACACTGAGACATTTCACATACTACATCAGAAATCTCACGATGTTTACGGTGTTTCTTGGAAGTATTTACATTCTTGACATAAGAATTTTGGGGGCGGTTGACACTCGCGTGTGCAGCGTGTGCAGGCTCTGGGACACGCGTGTGACAGTGGCCAGTGTTGTGGAGACGCTCGTGTTGTCACGGCGCGCGGCGGGGCACGGGGCGCAAACGGGACGCGGACGTGGCGCGGCGGTGGCGGCGCGGGTGCGACTGACTCGGGGCGGGGGAGCCCGCGACACCCGGCAGACTGCGCGCCGCCCGCCCAGTCCGAGACGCCGATACAAAATTAATACTTGTTTTCCTAAAAGCGATTTCGATTTGTCGACCCCCGAATTGGGAAAGTTAGACGGATCTTGTTAACGATAAAGGGTTCGCTAATCAACACCACGTTTTCACATCAATGTTCTTTACTTTAATAGAGTCGTTAAACAACTCGCGAACTTGGTTTCCGGTTAAAAAGTTTCGATGTGTTTTTGAATTTGAAAAAGTTTTCATCAACTTTTAGTTCAAACGAAATACCTCAATTACATGTATAAATAAGATTCCATTATTATTGTAAAGGCTTTCGTCTCTTAAGTACGCTGGTTGAACGTAAAGCTTCTTTGTGGGTCCTCGCGAATATTTTCCTTTCAAGTCATTGCGGAAAACGGAAAATATTTTAAGACATAAATCTGTTACTAAATCATGTTATTACTTTATTTAAACATTTATTTATCAGTTGAAACAGCAACCGACCTAATAAAAAATCTTTAATTCCAATCAAATATTTTTCGGAGCTTACTCCAAAAAATATTTGAAATTTAAACATTTCTAAGCTGAAAAGAGGATTATAGGGTAGGTAAGGGCACGACCGAAATGTTGTGTGACGCCGGAGTCCCGAGCACTGAGTTCAGAGAAGACAAATATTGTGACAAAAGCCTAACATACACGGGGAAGTTTGAAGGCGGACAGTGTAGTGCAAACAAACCGAAAGGGATTCGTCCCTGCGCTGAGTGGACCGTGTACTGTAGCCCGGCCTGGCTCCGTTATTTTGTCTCTAACTTTGTTCACGGTAGTTTTGAAGCACAAGCCCGTTCTGCTTTGTAAAAGATACGTTAATAACATGTCGGGAACATGTCCGAACGTGAAAGCTATTTAAATTAGGCTCGCCGCTGATGCATGTATTGCTGTGTGTGTATTGTGACTGGTAATGGTTTATAAAGGCTTGCGGCTAAATGTATGCCTCATAGATCAAACTGTATGTACGCAACAGTGATCTAGTTTTAGCTTTGATTCTATTGGGTTGACCGCTTCGTTGGTCCAGCGACCTCATGCGCGACTGGTGTGCCTGCATGAGGTCCTACGTTCGATTCCCGGTCGAGCAAAGTTTTGTTGGGGATTTTCATTATGGATTTCTCAATAGCAGCATTTTTTCGCAATAGCATAATACATGAGACTTAACTTAACTGGTAAAATGTGGGTACACCTCTGCCTAGCTCTTCTAGCTCCAAGATTACAGGCGTGACGTTATCTTGTACTGTTTTAGTTTCAATGGACGATTAGATATATTTTTTCGCCTAAAGTAAAACTATCTGTAAATATGACTGGTAGAATTCAACACTACCATCTCTGCTCGGCTTCTACATGCAAGTTACAAAATTGCGTGGCATCAGAGCAACTTGAAAAATAACCTTACAATAAAGGAAAATGCAGGGACAAAACCTGAGTATAAATTAACACAGTATTTTCCGTGAAAGCATAAAAAGAGTTGTTACTCAAATTTCACGAGGATCAATCGAAGCAAATAAGATGACGGCAACACGACGCTCGCGGCGCTGTTCCGATGCCTCTTTTATCTAAATGGCGCAAATGTCCCTTTAATTCTTTATTGTTATGGAAGAGGAAAAACGTGTTATTTGTCGGTTTTTAAATTACTTTTAGGTGTTATACAAACGTAGTCGATGTGAGAAACTTTTTGTTAATAGTCCTGTCAAATTAGACCAAAAAATAGGGGTAAAGTTACATGAATTCCCACCCAGCTTAAAATAGGTAGAATTTATCAAAACACCATTATAACTTATATGTAAAAAGTCCCCATAGATCCGAAACCTGGATAAAAAGTTACAAGGGGTCAAAAGTCACAAACGGGTTTTTTGCGATTTTCAGCAAAACGGTAAGTTTTATCATAAAATTTGCCGAGGCAAAATTGTAGATCGGCTAATAATCTATAAAAATATCTAAACACTTTTCTATCTAGGGCTACCGTTTTTGAGAAATATCGATTCAAAAAGTTGAAAGAGTCGTTCAGATAGTTTGCACTAAGAATTACACACAGTAATAACCAGGGAGACTGGGTTTGTAATATTAATAGGTTCAACATAGCTGGCGAAATTTGAGTGTGCTATTAGGTAGACCTCTGGCTAACCCTTCGAAGATTACAGGCGTAATTTTAAATTATTCACCTTTAATCACATTTATATTTATTAACAAAAGTTAAAGCCAACCAGACAATTTTCCTAGAACCTGACGAGTCCAATTATTAAACTTAAACTGAGAAACTTCCCTAATGGACAAAAGTTTATTGGTTTAAAAGAATGGTTTAATAATTTAAATATAAGAAACACAAATGTGAAAGAATAATTAAAATATCTCTTAAAGTTAAAAAAAATATGAGAGGTAAGTTGCGCTTTGCAAATACGTAAAGTGACGTCACTTTATCTCATTTATTTAAAGAATGGTTTAATAATTTAAATATAAGAAACAAAAATGTGAAAGAATAACTGAAATATCTCTTAAAGTTAAAAAAAATATGAGAGGTAAGTTGCGCTTCGCAAATGCGTAAAGTGACTTCACTTTATCTCATTTATTTATAAGGTATTTAGATAAGTAGGAAGTTAAAATCCTTTAATTTTATCACTAGGGCGGATAAAAAAAAATATCCAAAATTATACTAATAAGACGCATTTGTACCCGACTGCCGCGAAACCCAAAAGGAGGGTTATTTATTTCATTGTTCAGTTCGACTTTATATGGGTTTTAAAGTAATTTAGTGAACACCGGTTTCTAGTTTCTGGTTTTTTTTTTTTATATTATAAAACCATTTATTTAAATATAACAACAACAACATATGAAACTTCTCCATTCTGTAGTTTAGTAACAACCATCGATTAATTACTTTAGTCTCTTTTAAGGCTAAGTGCCCTGTTAATTGTACGATACCTAAAATATGTTATTTAGGTATCGTACAATTAACAGGGCACTTAGCCTTGGGTTTATTCTTTCTACTAAAGTGCTAAGCGTTTGATGTAATACATATTATATTTTTGTTAGTAAACAAACAACAATTTGTTGTTACCAGAAATTGTCTTAGAAAAATAAATTGTTCTTTATTGCTCAGGGCACTGCAAGTTTCATGCTATATATTACCTACCAATCCTACGAAATACTTTCCTGAACTACCTAGTCAAAGCTCAAAGAAAGTACAACTTTTCAAACCAACGTATTTCTACTCCGCCTTTTTCTCTAAAAGAAAAACTAAGTTTTAGACTAGCATAATTGTGGGACCTACCGACCTAAGAAACTTTCGCTGAATAGATTACTCTATTCAACGAAGACGAGTCCTCTTGTCTTGGATTTTCTTTTGTTTTTTGTTTTACGGACGGTTTGTACAATCACATAAAGTGAGTTCTTTTGTCTATCGGATTTATTTTAATGTTTGCCATTAATAAGAAAAGTTCGTAGCGGCTCGTAGCGCTACGGCTACGAAAGTGTTACGCTACAAATAAATTCGTAGACATATTTTTGATGTTTCTATATTTCAAAGGGTAAGTTAGATCATCACTCAGTAATATAGTTTATATTCATCACATTTTAAAATCATCATATTATAATATGATGATTTTACTTATATATACTATAACTTGAATTTATTACTATAATATAATATAAACTTTAAGTTATTGTGATGAAAACAACAAAACGCCACCTAATCTGCTCATTCACGCGCTCCGGTTGCAAGCACTACGCACCTGCCCTATCTGAAGAACATCTCCAATGAGGTCAGTGTATGTTGTGTAATCATAATAATCCCAATAATATGGATCATTTTCACTTTGATGGAATACAGTCTTAAGTATGATTTATCAATCTTCAGGCGAAAATGCGGATGATCCAGGTATCACTATAGGTAGATAGTATGTCCATACGTCTCCGTAAAAACAACATCCCTATCTCCAAAGCATCTCTAATCCTACCAAACACGCCACCAGAACCCAATATAATAAATTCCATCTAAAGTAATGTCAGTACATCTGTCGGTATTGAAAATGAGGTGTACGGAGCTGGGCATTTCATCAAACAGGCCAGTTGACCCGGTTTGCCCGACCGAAGCCGCGCCGCGATATAATGTGGTCACAGCTGGCGGCCTTACCCGGCATACAATTGGATTTTTAACTGTGGACCTCATCGGACAGTAGAATTGTCTTTATTGGGTTAGGGCAATAATAGAATGAATGGGGTGACTATGTCAGTGGAGCTCACCGGGAGATTATAGAGTGTTTGTTGGCCTGAAAAGTAGGTCCGTCATTGTATTGATTGATCTGGGGGCACGGCAGTGCCCCCGCCAAGTCGAGCAATAAGGCGGCACGGCTGTACCATCCTTTTCTCGGACCAGTTCAGGCCATTTTCAACCTCCTATAACTACGTTGTGGATAAAACTAGAAGCCTGTCTTTAGATGATGTTCAGGGTTCTGAATAGTTCTGATGATGGAGCTGGAACGTGGCCATAGGAATTCAGTTATAAAATCACATAACCCCATCGAGTTTGAGCTCATTTGATTTGTCTCGATGAGTACTCTGTCTTCAGTTGGTAACCCAGGATCTGATGATGGAGCTGTAAGTCCCAATCAGTCTCTACTTAAAAATCTTTTATGTTTCAAATAAATAGATTGACTTGGCCACTGCATCACATTGGCCAATGCGATGGCGATTAGCTATTACAATGGCCTGTTTTACATTGGCGAATGCGATGCGGTGGCAAAGTCAATATATTTATTTAAAACATCAAGTGGAGCAGTTGTGGCCTAGTGGTGGCAGCCTCGACTTACGAACTGTGAGTCGTGGGTTCGAATCCAGTCAGGCGCATTACTTTGTGTAATTTATTTCAACACCACTGCTCTCAAAACGGTGAAGGAAAACATCGTGAGGAAACAAATGTCTTAGAACCAAAAAATTCGAAGACATGTGACATCTACCAATCCGCACTGGGCACGCGTGGTGGATTATAGCCCATCCCTCTCCTAGAGATGAGGCCTGAATCCCTGCAGTGGGAACATTATAGGCTGATGATGAAAACATCAAAGATTTTTATGTAGGGACTGAATGTATTAACTGACTTGGTATTACATGGATCTCACTACTTTTTACGGTAAAACATCTGAGTTGTGCGAAATGACTTTTTTTACTAGTTTTGTTTTTAGTGGGATGTACTTGTCTATGTGTAGGCAACAACTATACAAGAAAGATTATTTGAAAGAATTATACAAACAGATTCAATAAAACATTTGGATAAGATGCGCCACCTCTGCAAATAAGAAATCTAAACAGTTTTACCTGGCACTAGTTCCGCTGAGCATGCCAGAAAACATTGGAATACAGGCGAGTTTCGCTTATTCGAATTGTGTAATAGAAAACGTAAACAATAGTATGTAATAGTGCGGTCCTTTCGGTGTGCGGGCGAGCGGAAGGCTGACCCAATCGGTCCGCGTCAGCTCAATATGACGGCAGCAATAATGCGGTCGTGCCGCCTTCCTAAACGATTAAATTTTCAACATTTCCTCACGCAACATCATAAAAAACCCACAAGCCTGGAACGCGCATCGTACATACCTACCTTACTTTTTTTTAAATCCCAAACATTTCACCCATTTATCAGACGCCCCACATATCATACAGACTCATACCGTTTATATAAAGAGACGACGCTTTTGTTGGCAAAGCTGATACAATTGAAACAAATGCACGTTTTAACCGACCAACTTCACAATTTGTACCTATAAATTTAACCCGATGAGTGGGAGAATGGAGTGAATCTATTGTCTTCCCATGTCACCTAGTAAATGAATTAAATGTGTTAAATTTTGTCGAGGTCGCGCTATATTGTTTTAAATGTAAAACTAGTTAGTTTGTGCTTGAGGGGTCGTTCTAAATCGGTTTATGTCGACGTCTAAACGTTAGGTCTCCACCGTTCCATGTATAATGTTGTACCTATCTTACCTACTTCTCTTTTAGACGTTTTAGTCAAAGTGACGTTTGAGTGAGGTCCTGAAATTGCCCAGCCTTTCTCATATAGAATTTAAGATGAGAGAGTTGAAGCGTACTCGTGTGCGATATGACGCGTTGACGCGAAGGTGGCATCGCTACGGGATGGCGGGATGCGATGGCGTCACGAGTACAATTGGCAGGACATTAGCATAACGAGGCGGTCCCGGCCCGCTCCTAATGAATGGTCTTGCAATTGAAACAATAGTGGATTAGCGCCAACTCCCTTATCTGCTTATGTAAATCAGGGCTGTGGCCGGATCGCTTTGCTACAGCTGATTCTCCGAGATGCTGAAATGTTACTGGATGTTTATCGATGTTTGTTTGATTTGGAATAATTAGGCTGATATTGACATTGTGCCAGCTAAGCTTACCCTTTGGGAATTGCATAACTAAGTATAGGGGCTAACCCTTACTTTGTTGATTTTGAAGACAAAGTTTGTCTGGATTTAACTAAGAAGGTAGGTACATACGAATATTTTGGCAATTTTTTGTAGGTAGGTAATATTTATACTATATTTCATATAACATGAATTTAACGTGTATAACCAAAAATGTTATACCCGTTTCCGAGAACTATCAAAAATAACATCATTGAAAAATTCAATTGCCCTAACATGGCCTGCCATGTAAGCTGTATTAGCGCCAATGTTTGCTGCTGTTGTGTCACATATTAGCATATACGAGTGTAAACGATCGTACACGCGTACGTACGAGTAACCAGTATATCACCTGGTATCACCGTGTGATATTCACCTACGTACGATATGTTCGTACGATATGATATGTTACATCCGCAACTTGTAATAGCTCGCACGCAACTGCTATAAAAAAAGCAATGCTAATATAAAATGACATTAACGATGTATGGATTGTCATCGTTCATGTTTTTATTGTAAGTGGGACTGTGATACATCCGTGGAACAAAAATTCACAGTTGGAGAGAAAGAAGAAATACGGTAACTCATTTTAACGGTAAGTCAATAGAAAAAGTCGTTTCATCAATACCTTAGACCATTATAATACTATAAACGGTGTTCAGTTTTATGGTATTGATGATTCAACTTAGGTATTTCATTTATTTAGAAACAACTAAGGTAGGTACACGCTTAATTAGGCAGTTTCCAGAACCATCATATTTCCTTTGTCCCTTCAAACTTTCATTTATCTCTCGCCACCTACAAGAACCGCACTAACTGACCTGTTTTGCCTCTAAAATAACGTAAATATACTGATTTCCCCACGCAGCCTACCGACCTAATTACCGCCGCAACAGTGCACCCAATTAAGAACTAAGTTCAGTATCTCTATTAGTAGTAGTAGTATCTCTATCAGTAAATTCGCAAACAAAGGCACCGCCATAAATACACACCAAAAAACAGAGGTTATTATCTACGTGAGCTGGACCGTCAAACAAATTTTAATATCAGCACAGCACGAAACATGAGGGCCGTAACAATTCACAAAACGTTCGCTTGTTAGTAATTTCCGGCTTCGCTAATTTACTGCGTCGCTTTCGACAACGAAGCCAAGCCGTAAGCTTTAAAACGGTGTCATTAAAACATAGGAGCGTCTTTCTCGTTTGTTTATGGTAATCGAGTGGGCAAGTTGCGAAGCTTTGATTCCGAAGCTGACCCGTGCCCGACACGCCCCAGTTTACTTTACTACATTAACGATGCGACCTTTCACAAAATTCGACGGTTCCTTAGTTTTAACGAACTTCAGTTTTGCCTTTCAAAGCCACCTTAGTACACACTACGTTCCAATTTTCTACCTCCAGGAAAATTGCCTGCACCTCAAAGCAGCACTACCGTAGTTATCGGATCACTTGATCTCGTTAATATAGAGCCAACGCTTTTCTTTAGTTTTTTGGTCCTAAATATTTTTGGCTTTGAACGTTCAGACTAGAGCCAAGTACACTTTAGTGAAATAAGGAAATGTTAATACAAAAATTGAGTTAACTCAGAAATTCAGAGAGATGTGTATTAAAATAAAACAATTCTTGAGCCTGCAATAATGCTAACAATGATTAAGACTGCGCTGGCAGCACCTCCTCCGCTGAACAGTTTGAACACTCTCCAAGTTTTAAACGAATTTCATTGCGCGAAATAAAAGCATACGGCCGTCTGAGCCAGTGAGTATGCTATATTTCTGACGTCACGACACTCGATATTGCTACCCGTATTTTATTATTCCTGAAACATTTTTCTGTTGGGAATGTTCACGCAAAAATTTATGACGGCTGCCGAGTGTCCGAAAGTAATCCTTAGCTTTGAAAACAACAGAATGCTTCGTAAACTTTGTAATGCTCTAGGACTACCTACCGGTCCACAGTACCCCCGACACTGATAGGTAAAGTATGAAGTTTTCCAATTTATCGCTGATCTCAAGTTTCCAGTGGTAGGTCAATCCCCGATGGATACTTACAGGAAACGGTATTCGCTAGGTAATATACATCAGATCAAAGGGAGACCCGCCCGCTGTACCCGTAGGCGTAAATCTTGCCTTTACGGCCTCACCTGTCGATGGAATAATTTACTGCCGGCTTAAAACTTCCTCCCGAAAGGAAATCCCAAACACTTCTCAAGAAATAACTGAATAAGAAGTTGTCGATTGTACGCACGACGCGGCGCCCCGCCCCCTCGCCCCTGCTTGACAGCGACCAAATTCAAACTTAAACCTCCTCTAATAGAATAAATAAAATTCCGAACACTTTTCCGCGATAACAGATTTAACGTGAAGATTTATGTGAAAATGTACTTGTTGATTTATCTCTAAAAATCACACGCCTAGACGCTGAAAACACAATCTGCCCGAACGAATTTGACAGCGAGTTACGCGCTCTACATATAACTACGAGTTGTAACACGGGGGACTAAATATCTGTATGCGGTTATTTCATGTTGTAGCTGTGAGGTGGACCGTTGGCATGCCGATATCGATGGATATAAGCAATTTGCAAGTAAAATGCGAATGTCGGATGCACGGGCGGCAGCGGCGTCGAATATCTATTTTTTTCATATTATTTTCATAGAATTTCATACATGAATATTGCACAACTACGCTTTAAAGTTACAGCGGTATTGTCACGAAAATGTATTGGGAAAGTAAAGAGTATGAGAAGACGTGTTTATTACTTTCAGAACGTTTGTATAGCGTATTATAATTCTATTTCGGAAAGCGTCTAGTTAAGTTTATTTGGTCATAAATGTAAATTGATTCGAGTAGGGAGTTAACAATTTGGCAAATTGTATAACAAACTGTGTTGGCGGGTGTACAGCTTAGATAATTCAATGTGAGCGACGTTAGTTACGATGGCTCTAAGAATGGGTGGTGTTCAGTTTAGTAGATTATCTTGGCTGGAGGCTGGCCGCGCACACCAGCATGTATAGGCACTAGTCCAACTGGCACAGACCACACTTAGCTGGCGAACAATCCATTAGTATGTCGGATTTGCTTCCACCGAGATTTATATCCTAAGTTACAGGCTATACTGAAACTTTTTTGTTGGACTAATGTTTAGACTTTTATTTATTAGTTATTCTGGGTAGCAATATTGGGACCTAAAAAACTACTAATGGAGTTTTCTGTTGCCTCGTCATTGGCCTGGAAAGATTTTTTTTAAGTACAAGGCAGAAGTTTTCGACAAAGTTTTTCTCTTATTCGTTTTTCCTTTTACTATAACTCCTTAATAGAACATTATGAAGCTACACGCGCAATGTTATTAAACGAGAACATTTTTCAATAGCCGGCATAAAAATGTAAATGGGTGAACCAACACTTTGGTAGTGTGAAGGCAAGATATTCATAACAATAGTGCGGGAGGCGCGAGCGACTTCGGCCCGCTTGGCACGCGAGCATCGCAGCCTCACCACAGAGTACAGGTGCAGAAGGTCATGGGGCGATAACAGGTGCACGCACTCATATAATTTGTGTTAGGCCAATCTCAAACTAATACCGGTCACTAGCTCTTCTGCGCTCGCTGCAAATAGAAGCGTAGCTGTCATTGTAGACGTTTTTGCTTGCAGTACCTATATTGCGGGTCTTCTATACTTATCTATTCTATGTAACCAGCTTCGCTTCGCATGTGCAAACACATTTCTACTTATAACACGTCCACTGTGAGATAATGTAATTATTTCTCATATCTGCCCCCACGCGCCGATTACCCCGCATTTTTACCATACTAATTAACATTTGCGGTTCAGTTTACCAAAGCTTATCGCGGAAATTTCGTTCCACGCGTTTTGACGCGGAATTAATTTGGTCAAACAGATTTAGATTACAGCCATGTTTAACATACAATTTGATACCGCAATCCGATGCTGATGTGTATTGCTGGTAAATTGCCTTTTGTTGATAGAGAACTGTACGTATATTTTGATGAAGATTTATTTTGTAACCTTAACCTATTAACGTTGTATTTGTTTAACTATCCCCGATATATAAACACACTATTTGTACAAATATGATTAGTGTTTCTGTTAGCATTTAATCAGCCCCTGCCAGGGAAAGGCTTTTACCCTTGCCTTCCGAAGGCATGGTGGCTTAACGATCTCTGTCGATATTATAATATAACGTCAATACCACGAGTTCCGCGGTCGCTTTTGCGGTCTGCTGTGACACGGCTTCGTCGTTTCATCAACAAAGCTTACGGCAAACATTACATTCCTAGATATTTTTTCCATGAACTTTACCAACATTTCAAACATGCACATTCAATTACGTGTCACTAATTAACAACGACGTCTTAGCAAACCTCTCTAAAACACAAATAAAACGACAATAATTAAAATAAATCAACTACATAAATAAGGGAACAGGGCTGTATCTGTGGGCGACATCTGGCACACTTTAATTTGTTTTGTACCATTGTTATGCGAAATTAATATTCCAATTTATTCCATTTCTGTATCGAGGAGTGTAAATCAATATTTGGTGTCGTTCCTCTGAGCCGCGAGCCCGCGACGTCTTAAGCATCCCAGCAGATAGACGCCGAAGATAATTGGAATGCTGCGCCCCAGTAATTAGAGGAATTGTGTGACGATTTATTTGCTTCACAGAATTACTATTAAACGGCAAATGTGTTTGATTTCGTCACCTGTGATAGATTTCAATTTAGGTTTTTAAGAATTTCAATGTTATCGTTTCAATGTCACGTTCAAATGTTTAAGTTCTAATTTCAAATTAATTAAAAAATGTATTTAGTTATTAGACGTATTGCGGTACTCAGAGATATTTAATGATTACTTAAGCCGTCACTTAGTAAAGGTTTGACATATTTTTGTATGACAAAACTGTCAAAACATTTACTAAGTGATGGCCTAAGTAATCATTAAAGCTCTCTGAGTGCGGCAGTTAATTGATATGTAAGTCGTTATCTCTTCGGGGCTTATAACAGATGATGCCTGAATTCACAAAATAATATAGGAAACAGACTCTATAAGTGAGTGGGCCACAATACACCACGCCAGGCTAGTGCAGTTTGGTGGATGTCTAGTCTCTAAAAACAAACAAAAATATTTGTTGCCGAACCACACAGACACGCCATGACACATAACTGTTTTAATTTACAAATAAACCTCAAAATTTCTGACATTTTACTGCCGTTCCTTAACACGCATTAGTAAAATTACTAACCAAACAAAGTAAGTATAACTAAACAGACAATAATAAAGTTATGAAGGGTGTATTACTAAGTTTTAAGCATGTCAGCACTCATAACTTAACGCTTATTTATTATACAGCATTCACGTAGAAATAACAAATTGTAACAAAAACTAGGATTGCGTGCTATCCTCGATTTAAACGTAACCTTATCAAAATATGTGTGCTGTTTTAATTTTTGTATCAAAATACATGAGTTTTGTGTGTTTGACTTAATAAAAAATGTGTAGTTTGAATAAAAAGCATTGGCCTCATAAATGTTGAAACAAGTCACGCATGTTCTATTGCGAACAGAAACACAACGCGTGTGCAAAGGTAGATGTATCGTCTGGTTCATAATAATATAATATCTTAATGGAATTTCGATTCTAATGATCGAAACGCCGTATGTTTTGGCAACCACCATCTGCCAAGCCTCAGTCGACCAGATGCAGCTGAATGCCAATATTTTACATGGAGCGACTGCTTGTCTGACCTCCACAACCCAGTAAGAAGACACCTTCTGGGTAAAACGATGCCCCTTTCAAAGACTAGTTTTCAGACTTGCGGACAACTGACTACTTGTAACGACTAAAATAAAAATGAAATCGTTTGAGATAATAAGGTAAAATCAAAGATCGACGAACATAGCAAATAGTCAAGTTTACAAAAAAAATGGCGGCTAAACATTCAGTAGTAAATATTGACGGCGTAGCTTGCGGTTTCAGGAACGATTAAATTACACTCTGTAGCTCGAAAAAGGTAGGGTGAAGTGTACTTTCTCTGTTCCCAAATGAAAGTATTAAGTTTCAAATAAAAGGGGCCGATCGTATTAACATTTGTAGAATACAAGGACGGAGAATGAATCAATGACTCCTTGATAAAAAAACAAGGTACCTTGTAACATTTTTCGTCATAAATAATAATGCTTACTCCACTGACTTGAACCCATATAGAACTATACAGGGTGTAAATGAACGCTTTACGAAACCATCAACGAAGCATTATGTACATGAAACTAAGTACCCCTACGCAAAAACTTTTGCTGGGAAACGCCTTTTTTTGGGTGAAAAATCACATTTTACGGTGAACCTTAATGTAGCACTCTTAAACCATTGTGCTAATGGATGCTTTGAATAGTAAACGGGACATGGAGGTAATTTAAGTAAAGTTATAACTTGAAAAACTAGTATTAAAAAACAGCTGTGAAACATGTGGAACTTTGACCTCCCCAATCCCCCCATATCTCTAGAGGGTTCCCAGGTATGGTCTACAAAAAAAAATCGCAGTGACGAGGAGAACACGTACCCTTCGGTTTCGTTAAGGGTACTTTTACACCCGTATACATTTTTTGGACTTAATGTGCTATTTTTGAAACATGATGTCTCTGTACCTACATAATTATGAATGCTACCAATACTTCTTACGCCACATTAATAAGACTACGGAAGCACAACCGCCAACATTTGTTCCACCTTAAACATGTACAATACTTCCTCATTTTAATATTCAATAAGGTTCTCTACTGCGACACTCAAGCACAAGATAAAAGAAGTCACTGGCGACCTTCCCGCCGACATTCTTGAGGGAGATAGTTAATTAAATAAATGGCCTCAGAAGATACCCCTCATCATTCTCTTCCTACCCTACATAAGGCCGTATTGTTGTGTAACTTCGGGCTTTTATTGGGTTTTTACACTACCTCTGTATTTATTTGTTCTGAAGAAAGGCGATGGTAAATAAGGGTGGTACACATGCTTTAGGTGTAAGGTTGAAAGACTCGACAATGGATGTGGGTGTATTGACGGCCTACTTTTGTATGTTTGTCGCCTTATTACTTACTTGGGTTATAAATAGGTCCTGAGACGTGATTCAGTTACTCGTATAATTGGAAGTTCTGGGAAAGTTTCTTCTCGTTTTGTTTGCAATTCTCTAATGGAATACTTACATACTTACAGGAGTTAAGCTTTATAGAGGGATGATGAACAAGGAGTAAAGCTCTTCTTTTCTCCAAGGAAAAAGGACGGTCGGGTTTCTGCATACATATTTGATAATCGCGTGGATATTTCTACTTGCGCGATGCAAGATATTACTTGACGTTAATTATGCAATACGTAGTTCATACGTATGGAGCGTTGTAGATGTCGTCACAACCTGATAACCTAATCTAGTATATACCTAAGTAGTGTAGTACCTGAGTAGTTCATCATCTGCCTCGATTTCTCGGTGTTGGTTGGGTTGGGATTCGGTATAACCCAGTTTGAACTAGGTAATACGATAACCCTTTGTAAGACTTGGTTAATTAACTATTCTAACTTAATTTTTGAAAATGAACTTGGTACATTGTGCTTTAATTAGTCTTGTATTGATTATAATTATGGGCAGGTACCTGGATATATAGGCGAATGCCCGGCATCATCAGCATTGACCAGGGTTGGAACCATCAGCGATTCGTCGAATACGTGGTGCGCCTTGCCATCGAGGTTCTAATCCAAACGTCACGTTCAATATGGCTACGCTGACCATTGCCATGACGCTCCGCTAGACTGACTTCTGTCAAGTCTCGGTCCAATTGCCTCTGCTCCAATGTAACCTTTTCGGATGGCGCTTGCAATGTGCCGTCATAATGATAACTCCTTGTACAAAATTCTTGCAAAAATTCGCCATTACTGACAGGAAATGATCAAGGTTTCCACAAAACAATTTGATTAGATGTTAATCATTAAAATTTACGTAATCAACTAAGCAAATTAATAAGCAGGTAGTGACTGTAAGTGACAACTTAATATTTTTGGTACTTAAATTATCTGCTAAAATTGTTTTAGCTGTGTAAAACATTAAAAAACTAGTCAGAATAGTTTAGTCATTAAATCTTATGCTAATACACTACACTTCAATGTTCGATAATGTAAGTGTATGTTAACATTACTTTAAAAATAAATAAATTTAATACCACTATTTTTATTTATAACACATTTTTTTTTTAAATTATGAAATATATAATATGCAGATCATGAATAATATAGCATGGCCTTCGAACAGCGACCTAAAAATTACATTCCGAACCACATGATTAGCCATACCTAATTATGACGTTATTCATATCTATTATAATAAAATCGTAGGAAAGTCAAAACTGTACATTGAATATTTTTTGAAAAGAATACTTGGGATGTGATTTACAATCGATACCGAAGCCAAAAATATAGTTTTTAGAATTTTTGTCTTTTTGTCTGTATGTATGTCCGGGATAAACTCAGAAAGTACTGCATGGATTTACTTCAAATTTGGAACGAATATTACTAAGAAGTCGGGTCAACATAAAGGCTACTTATTATCACGCTATCACCTACGGGGAACGAGCAGTGAACCTTTATTTCTTCAACGCATTCTGTAACAACGTGTAATCTAACCACGCATATTTGAATGTTGTTATTATGTTAACCATGCTATAAGCTAGCTTTACACTATAAAAATCACGCAATATAAGTAACTTAGGCCGAAAAACATAATTAAAATTAAATGAATTGTCAGCGCCATCTATGAGATTTTAGTCGAATCAAGTCGAATTACATTTGTGTAAGGCCTTTTTGGATAGCTAATTTAAATATGATCATGTTTGCGAGGTTAATAGTTGTTTTCAAAAGTCATAGATGGAGTTGTGCATTTTCTTCTTAAAAATTGTATCGTTAATTCGTTTCAGAGATGAGCAAGACAATTTAAAAATATGTGTTTATATAAGTTTTAAGCTGCTTCATCTATGTCTTAAAAAAATCATCGAGTTTCTCTGTATATAATAACAAACAGAACTCAAATAGAACTGCATAGATTTATTATAACAAAATTTAAGGTGCTGTGGAAGGTTTTTCGGGAATTTTCAAGGACACAGAATTGGATAGAGTTTATACCGTGCACCCGAATACAGGTGAATGCTATTTTCTGCGGTCCTTTGCCTTTCTGAGGACATTTGATGGCGTGGAGTATCCCACTTACCCCGCAGCCTACGTATCACGTCACCGGTTCTCGACGCTGACCATAACTGGGATGACACCCTCGCGGAGGCGAGCGTCAGTGACAGTCCCAGCCGCATGCGTCATCTGTTTGCCGTCATCTTGGTATTTTGTGTAGGCGAACCCGGTAGCTTTGTGGGTGAAGTGTCGCCATCATCTGTCTGAAGATTTTCTACGAGCTTTGAAGCGTGCTACTGGAGACGAAGTCGAAGTAACTGATAAACGCGTGCTGAACACCGGTCTCAGTTCACTTCACGACGTGATCATTTCTATCGGTGGCAATCCCCTGTTCGAATATGGGTTACCAGCTCCTTAATCATCACCGCATCAAGGTCGTGGAAATCGGGAGTTTAACGCTGAGACAATTTAGGATCCGGGCGAAATGACCACCATACGAAATGACCATGTCGCTTTGTTCTCTTCAGAGCATAATCAAATTTATGACACCGTCCTTGAAAGCGTTGGGAAACATCAGGGTAAAATGTTGTTTTGGATGCTCCTGGTGGAACAGGAAAAACATTTGTTACCACTGGCATACTTGCAGAGGTCAGGTGGCAAGGCAAAATTGCCATTGCTGTAGCGTCGCCACATCGTCAGGAATCGCTACCACACTGCTTCCGGGTGACAAGACAGCACATGCCATGTTTAAAATTCACATCGATTTAGAGAGCTTAGAAACGCCTGTTTGTGGTGTGTCACGTAACAGTGATATGGGACACGTACTCAAGGATTGCTCTCTGATCGTATGGGATGAGTGTACGATGGTCAATAGGAAGGCAGTTGAGGCCGTGGACAGAACCCTGCAGGAGATCCGTAGGAAGAGTTTAGTAAATTCACATGTTTGTGATGGGCAACTACGGAACCCTACATTATGCGTGGTCCGACATGCACTTGGCCGGTTTTTAAAACAAAATTAATATTTGATAAAACCTACGACATTCTTTTGTTCCGTGTGGGAATCGATCCTGCGACACGCAGTGCTACTGTCAATTGTCCAGCCACTGCGCCAACCATGCCGTCATATAGATGTGTTGTGGTGTTAGCCCTTTGTGTAGAGGCCGCGGTATCTCTTTCGAACAACCCGCAGCCCCGACGGGCGTCGGCCCTTCAATGTTGCTGACATCTCTTCGCGGCGCACGTGGAACACGAACGCGCCGTCGACACGGCCTGTCATCGTCATAGAATGGATGGACGATTAGCTAGCCCGTTACTCACCGTCCACAGGCCCTCGCCTATAGTGTCCGGAAGCCATCACGTAGCCCCCGACGCCCGGAGCGTCTGCCGCAGCGGCTGGGACGAGAGGTTCACTCCCTCTCACATTCCACCACCTCTTTCGCTAGCATCACTACTTCGCAGATGGAGGCGACGGCGGCGCCCCATTCCCTCTCGCCCCGGACCATAGCTTGCACCAGGGCCGGACCCGAGAGGACGCCGCCGCCAATTGTCGCTACGAAAACACGGTGGGGCTCCGCCCAAGCAGAGCAGACCCTCCCGCTCTTGGTGGAGCAGAAGGAAGTGTCAGACTTCTACTGACGAAAAACCACCGTTCTTAAAAAAAAACCTTAAAAACCGTTCTTTTTAGCCCTTTGTGTTTCGGGGCTGTGGTATCTCTTGCGGACAGCCCTCAGCCCTTCGGCAGACGTCGTCCCTTTGGGGCCCCTTCATTGTTGCTGACATCTCTTTGAGGCGCGCGTGAAACACGAACGCGCCAATGACAGAGCTGTCGACTATAATCTACCTTTTTTTTGTGGTGGTAAATCATCAAATAACCCCTCCCGCTCTTGCATGGGCAGATCGGAAGGGAGTGTCAGACTTCTACTGACTAAAAACCACCCATGTTCCTTCTTAGCCCTTAACGTCAAGGCCGCGGTATCTCTTGCAAACAAGCCGCAGCCCCGACGGGACTTAAATATTCCTTTGTTTCAAATTTTATCCAGATCCGTTGTTGATTCGCCGTGGTTGATTCAAACAAACATCCATCCATCTAAACTTAAGTATATTAGAAATAGTCAGTGCTTTTCATTACACTCTTCTTATTTTCAACAGCGCGGCGTCAGTAAGTTAACGCAGGGCAATGATTCAATGTACTTTTGTCTAAGCGACACATTTTAGTTTTCGACAATCACGCGAACGAAGTCGCGAGCACAGCTAGTCATATAATATATTATATTTTCATTCAGTCTCAAACTTGGTGCCTACTTGAACTGGGGATTTAATAAACATGTGTCTGCAGTCGACAAGCAGTATCTTTTTGCAATGAAACTAGAAATTACACTTTCATTTCGAGCATGAAAGCCTCAATCGTGAGTTTCATTGAGGTGAGTTTGACTACGTTTATTTAATTTTCACACCATGTTAGACACCGAATATTTATTTTATACTTTTATTATTTTATTTTTAGAAGCACGTATCGACATGATTATGTTAGGGTATTTATAAATCTAATGACAACAACACCGCAAAACAACATAATATTTCACCAAGGGAAACACTTCATTAAAAATATTATGCATAAAATTAACGAACAGAATGATATTTAATATAACCACTCGCGTACGTGTAATTACAATAATTAAATGATATAAAATACGGGCCTCGTTAATAACTCCACTATCTACGTTTCTCTATAAATTGAGGGAACTCCCAGCGGGCGCCCATTTACCAGAGAAAAATGGCTTCGCAATAAAACACGATAGAATGAGTCATTATTTTCCCAGATTATCTACTATACGATTACACCTTAGTATTTATAAAATTTTGATTAAGTTTTAAGGAAAATATTGGACCAAATACAGTTATTATTTCTGCCGAGAAAGCCGGAAAACTGCAAACTTTCAGGACTGCGTCAAAGTTATGAAATATGTTTTTTTTTATTGTGTTTACACATTGACACTTAGTTGTGTTTATACAAATCATTTTTATCTTAACCAATAATGCCAACTGCAGTAACCTTTCAACCGTTTTGTAGACAAGGAAATTGCTAAGTCTCTTTGTTTTTTTTTTTCAAGAAGCTTTATGGCTATACGAAGCATGTGAGCTCCGGTAACATACAATTTTGAATCGACGCCGAAAAGCTACATGATTTCGATCCAATTTGTACGGAAACCGGAGACTTTGAACTTACTGCCTGCAGCAAGAAAGTCTATGCTGAAATCTGCATTTTGCAAAACTAAAACGAATCCATCAGGTCTTTTTGAGTAGCTGCCCTAAACTCTGGATTGGTGCTCCTTTGATAACAGCACTTAAACATTAATGGCGAAATGTGGATGTTAGCACTGTAATACTAGAATAGGAGATTGTAGAAGTTCTCAGTGGTTTTATTTTAGTCATTGTCACAGATTTAATATTGTTAATTAATTTTAATTAATACGATCCCACAACTGTGTCATCGCAAGCGCCTGACGATCCTCAGTAAGAGCGCCATCACACTATCGTTTGTTCAGCGTAGGCGTTCGATAACAGGATGCTCTTAAGGTTAAAATGACATTGCTATTTGACAGTGACCTGGTGGAGGTTGAGGGGACCCGCTGGATGAGAGACAATGTGGTGACACCTGGGGAATGCCTATGTCCGGCAGGGGACGATTTTGGCTGAAATGATAATGATGATGATGATTTGATAGTGACAGGAGCGTTCTGTTTCTAACACACCCTTTGGTACCCTCACCTTCTCTGTCTAAGCCTTCGGTTATTACATGCGCGATGTTATGTTATGATGTTAAATTAAAAACAAGTTAAAATGCCAGGTTAGACAATAACCACAGGATAAAGAAACAAGAAGTCTAATATATACCAATCCAAATTCTAATCATAAAGAACAATACTAAAACGCAGACGGACTATTGAATACACAGATAAATAAATAATATACGTATTCGTTTAGGAAGTCCTTTTATGAAATCGGAACTCCGGAAATGTCAATTCAGGGTCAAACCTAAACGGAGATGAATAAATGTGAGACGAATGATAAGAAAATACGAGCTCCGCGGAATGTGTTTCTTATTTATTAACTGAAATTAATGGACATTTGTATTTTTAAACAATTATGTTAGTAAAAACATTTTAGGCGAGGGATAAGGCTTATTTTTCCGGCCAAAGGCCAAGGTTGTGACTGCCTCGTTGGTCTAGGGGTGGCAAAAGCGACGGCTGATCATGAAGTCCTGGGTTTCATTCCCAGTTCCGGCAAAGTGTCATTGGGTTTTTCCATCAGAAACTCAGTAGCACCCACCGAGCCTGGATTTGTGCTCGGTTGATGGCAATAGAAACATTCTTAACGCTATGTGGGTGTACTATATGTACCTGTACCTTGGTTTATTACACTTATACTTATTGGAGATTACAGGTGTGATATTATTTTGTTATGTTTTCCTAAACCATCATCTTATATAGGAGCGGTACGACGTAAAAGACTTCAAAGCCAGCGGTTGGCCTTGATTTTCTTGTGAAAAGCGTATAGGACGGTTGGTACTGAAGCCTTTCTGGCACTGGCAGGGGTACTTCCAGTCGATCTTGAAGTGCAGCGCCGTGCTTCAATGTACTACTGCGCACGAGAGACCGCGGACGCAGGCTTTTTAATGCAACGTGACCGTGCTAAAATAGCTAGATTACTTAAGTAAGTTAAGTCATTGGCAGAATGAACGTAACATTATGTTGGATAGTGTACAGGTTACATCCGGAGTTATTTACTATACGGACCTTATAGAAACTAGAACAAATTTCCGTGCGTTCAAGCATTTTTGTCATACCTATTATTGGAATCAAATATAACAGCTCACAACTTAGGACCCAGTAATATTAACGACAACAATATCCGTGGTGCTAGGCAACTGGGCTTATCCCAGTTGTATACGTCCCTGTGTGCCTATTGGCCTTGTTCTTTTCTGTCTCCTGCTGATATGGAGGGAAGTGGACATTTCTGTTTTTCCTACTCCTCCGCTATTCTTTTCTGATTAATTTCGTTGCGGGATCCAAGACAGTCAAATCATTTCTCTGGGACTTCGTCGAGCTTCATTGTTTCGGCGCTTTTCTTGTGGTCGCCACTGTTGATTCTGGCTTACAGAAGTTACAGTGGTTTGGGAATAGTAAGGCGGGCTTGTCCCATTAAAAAAAATAAGTTATAAAGGTAGGAGTGAACAGTAGCTTCTCAAACGCATTACGAAATGCGGACCAAGAAGAGGTCGGAGGTGCTGTAAATTCAACATCAAAATGAACTTCATCTAATCAGGACCCTCGACTAAAAGATAATGAATTTAAATACGGGTGAGATGTCACAAAAAATCCTAATAGATATTAATTGAGCTCTTAAGGCAACGAGCACACTGAATAGATCGGCAATTAGGCGGTATTCATCTTAAGGCTCACGGTAGGGAAAAAGTAATTATAAGAAATGACGATGACGTCTTGCGGACAACTCTAGAAATACGGGGCCGAATTCGGGATGGATTGGGATGGAAATTTGTCGTTATAGTTGGGAATTTTTCTGTTAGAGTGTACTAGAGAACTAAAGATAAGGAAAGTACCTGTATTTATTAGAGCAATTTAGTATTTGGTCGCCAATTCACAAGTAAGGGGATAACCTTCCTGTCGGGGCCGCGGGTAGTCCAACGGTTATCGCGGCCTCGACATAGAGGGCGAAGAAGGAACATGGGTGGTTTTTAGTCAGTAGAAGTCTGACACTCCCTTTCGCTCTGCCCAAGAGCGGGAGGGGTTATTCGATGATTTTACACCCACCAAAAAAAAAAAAAAAAAGGGGATAACCTTCTCCAGGTTTTTTTTTTGTTTTTCAAATTCAGAGCTTAAGTTCTATGAATTATCCAATATGACAGTAAACAACCAAATTTCAAAACTTTTATAGCTTCTTATAGTTATACGGTTGTTTGTGCAATCTTGAGGATATCGCAATTGAATGTTATCACAGGAAATCTAAATGAGCATTGACATAAAGGTCAAAGTCACTCTGCCGTATCTATCTCAAAAATTCGCACCATTAATTAAATGCAAAATCTTTGACTCCTAAACGGGTGTTTAACCAAATACAGACCCAACTACGTAGAAGAGATACTCAACGTTTAAACGACGCTATCAAACTTGAGATCGCCATAACAAAATATCTGATGAACTTTTAACTCCAGTAAATGAATAGCCTTTACCTACATCACTTGCACACGACACTTCACTAAGCAAACGAGTTATTTTTATCGAAACCCGTTACTGCAGAAATTAATAAATGCAAAGCCTGCAACGCTGCACTGAATATACATTAAAATTCCCATCGGAACACGTAATAAGGATGCGAGAGCACCGGCCACGTCCGACGGCGTTAAAAGAAATCATAATTAATCGTTCTATTCCCCGCCCGCTAGTCTTAATAGAGAGCTTTCCACCGCTTTCCATGTTTTCTCAGCGACGTAATAAATTAATCTCCATTCGCAGTTTTCCTCTGAGAAAGGCAACAAACAAAACAATGGACTCGGTAGTAACTTTCCAGCTAGTAGTGGTACTTCGTGTGCCGTGCGTGCGTGCTCACAATGTGGTGGATAGTCTACTTTACTGCACAAAGGATAAAGTGGTCCAGTCTTTATGAAAGGGCGGTGGTATTAATATTGGTTAATTTCATTGGGTGGTAGATTTATGAGTAAAAATCGTGATGTAGTCAATCGAACTATTTGTGCATAGAATTGATGTGATGGTTGATGCAGATACTTTTAAATGATTGAAGTCTAAGTTTTTTGTTAAAGCAAAGGTCCGGGTACATACGGCGAAATTTCACGCTATACTTTTCCAGTATAACATGGCTTCGTTTTGAATAGATTTTCCGTACAATGAAGATCCGCTGAAACTGGATTTGCAAAGCTTGACTGGTTTTAGTGCATACCTATGCTCACCGGAAGCACCAGTCTGATATGTTTTAAATCGTTAACTTTTCGCAGAACAGTTTCCTGATCTAAGAGCAGATGTAAATGGAAGCTTCGTGTAGCAAAGACTTTATTTATGCACTTAGTTCTACTCATAATACACTCCCCAAAATGAGTCTCATAAACAATTACACTACATGCAAGAGCCTAGTCATTAACAAACCTGAATAAGTAAACCCTAACCTATCCGCATTAAGGAGTTTATTCCCAAAACAACATGGAACAACTGGAAAGTACTTTACCTTTCTTTTACTTGGGATTAGTTACTCTAACAATTCTCATGTAGGTAAGTAGGTAGGGTAAGTAAAGTTTCTTTTTTCCTTTATGTAAGTTTCTTGCCCAAGTATGATAGGTACCGTGTTATTGTGCCCAATGACGTTTTTCCTTATAGACCTTGCATAAGTACTAGATTGTTTGTCCATTAATCATAATGAGAGTGGTAGATTTTTGCTAAGAAATATTATTATATTCGTTTTGAAAAGTTGTGTGGTAATTGGTTGTAAGGGCATGTGCTGCGGAGGTATTAAGAAAATATCATGAGTATAAGCTGTAAGAGTAGGAGAAGGCCAAAGAAACTATGAATGAACTACCTATGTAAAAGATGATATCGTTAGAAAGGGTAACTCAAGAGCTGACGAGAACTAGTGATTTATGGTATAATATATTAATAAATTTGAAAAAAAATATTCAAAATTAAACACATTAAATACATTCAATCGTCTCATAATTCATTTTTTTGAAAATAATCAAATAACTCCTCCCGCTCTTGGGCAGAGCGAAAGGGAGTGTCAGACTTCTACTGACTAAAAACCACCCATGTTCCTTCTTAGCCCTATATGTCGAGGCCGCGGTAACTTGTGAACAACCCGCAGCCCAAATGTACTTCATTCCGTCATCACCTAAAAAATAACCTTCTCAAAGTTTTGTTTTATTTTGTTGTAAATAACGAAACATTTAATACACACGGAACAATATGAATAATTTACTTAAATTAATTTCAGTGCTTTAAATCATATATTATTTACTGACAACTTAGATTTGACATCCATAAACCCACTTTTTTCAACTATGTTGGGGATGGCTTCCAGTCTAACCAAAGGCAGCTGAACACTAGTATTTGACGTGGAGCGATGGCCTACCGGACCTCCACAACCCAGTTAGTATTCCTCTTGGTAAGACTGGTTATCAGATTTTTAGCCCACTGACTGCCTGTTACGATTGTCATAGAACTATTAATGACAGCCACGGCCAACGGTTTAACGTGGTTTTCGAGGCATGGAGGGAAATCGGTATGTTGAGGAAGGTCACTCATTCAGACCAACCCAGGTCGACTTAACCTAAAGATTGATCTGAGGGGCTATTATTATGCTAGCTCGCCGGCCGTCCGTCTTACGACGACGACAGGCCGTGTCGACGGCGCGTTCGTGTTCCACGCGCGCCTCAAAGAGATGGCAGCAACATGGGAGGGGCCCGCAAGGGCCGACGCCCGTCGGGGTTGCGGGTTGTTCACAAGTTACCGCGGCCTCGACATATAGGGCTAAGAAGGAAAATGGGTGGTTTTTAGTCAGTAGAAGTCTGACACTCCCTTTCGCTCTGTCCAAGAGCGGGATTATTTGATGATTTTCCAAACGTCAAAAAAAGAACAACAACCAGCTCGACCTATAACAGTATACCTTCACATAAAAACATAGACACATATAAATCATAACATACTCGTAAAAAAAAAATAAGGAATACCGTCACCGTAAATTGGACACCAGCCTGTGCGGATGTAATTAATCAAAGAAAATGTACTGCAAACAAAACTACGAGCGGACACGCAAAAACTTATTTCGGGACGAAAGTAAAACTAACACTTGTACCTACATATCGCGTAGCTGGTTTTAGGACGAAGGATAACAGCCGGCTTTTTATTTCTACAGAGAAGGATGTTCTGTACCTACCGCCTCTTTGGAACTACCTGCTGTAAAATCGTAGAAAGTAATTTCTTTGGACTAAAGTTCTTTTTTATTATAAAGGGTAGGTTTAAGGTTGTCGGCATTTGCGTGTATTTTACTTCATTTAGATTAATAGGGTATTTCACCAAAAAATCTAATTAGTCTGTCTGTTAAATGATCGTAAAATATTGGATAAGTGTTTTTTTTATCAAATTAATAAATATTTACGAAAATAAAACGTGTCAAAGATCATGAGGGGGGGTTTTTCACGTCACTTTGTGGGTAAAAAAGTACTAACCTTATGACGTCACACGACTTGACGCTACTTTTCGAAGCACTGTATCGTCTTCATCTTTTGTTTAAATGAAAAAAGAAAAAATACGTGTCCAATATTTTTTTTTGGTAAAATACTCTATTAAGTATTTCACTTTTTTTTCTTCATTGTCTCGTTAGTCTTTTAATCGCAAAAGATATGGCATAAAGCAGGCATGGCAGTAAGCTCGCCTTGCGACTACATTTGACTTAAACATAACTGGGAAGATGTAGGTGTAATATAAGGTACAGCTCTGCCAACCCTTCGGATATTATAGGCGTGATGTTTTGTGTTTAAATTTTCTTCATTGTTTGGTAGTATTTTTCGATACGTGTTTTGTTTAACTCTCAAAGTACACTTTAAGTAATGTTATCGATCCCTTCGGCACTACGGGTTGTTCTAAAAAGATACCGCGGCCTCGGCACAAAGGGGTATGAAGGAACATGGGTGGTTTTTAGTCAGTAGAAGTCTGACACTCCCTACTTCTTTGCCCAGAGCGGGTGGATTTCCCACCACCCAAAGAATAAAAGTAATATTATCGATACTATAAGTACAATTAGGTCCTTTACGTTGATTCGCCTCAATTTAATCCCTAGATTGAAATTGAATACGATAATTGAGTCCCTTTAATTATAATAGCACTAAAACAATCCTCGTTAAACCGCAAGTCTGTTTTGGAAGTTATTAAATTTAATATTGTAGATCATTCTTTAATCAAGTTTATAAAGGAAAGGTCGATAATTTCGGATCATATTGCTTACTTACCAATTTATATTTGCTAACATGTACAATACTGGTTAGTGGGCATGCATTAAAATTTCATGACACAGTAATAACATGCACCCTGTATGCACTGCAAATTGTTACATATAAAATAACATAATAAAATCTCATTAATTATTACTCTTTTTTACGTTAAAACACTAAACCTTCATATATAAAGAAATAATGAAAATTGCGAAAATAATGTCTAGTAAAGCGTTTAGCATTGCTGACTGAATATTGTGGAAACGTTTTAAAGCTTTCAAAGCGCTGTTTCCTCGTGGTATTACTATTTTGTCATGCTAGCTATCATTTTTACATCTCCTGTACAAATAGAAAATATATAGAGTGCCTGGTAATTGGTGAACGGCAAATTCGTCAACTGGCCACGTCTATTAATAAAAAAAATTTGAAACAAAAGTTGTAGTCCTCTACAATATTGATCATAAATATAAATAGCGAAAAACCCATAGGAAACGAGACATTTGCAAAAAAACTATTTTTATGACCTTTGAACTTTTTCCGATTTCAAAAAGGAGGAGATTCCCAATTCGTTTTTTTTAATAGATGGGGATACCCTATGACCCAATCATAATATGTAGGTTTTGAGACAACTTGTAGGACGTCAAAATACAAGTTTAAACGAGATTAAAGCTGGGTATCTCAAATTCCGAGATGAACTTACTAAGAAAGATGACTGGAGGACTACAGATGTATCGTAAGTAAACCGTTACTCAATCACACAAACAGACACTTAAAGTATTCAAAAAGTTAGCTCACTATCATAATTGGACTTTACCATAAACTAAGCATTCGTTTACCTCGTTACAAATGAACTAAAACGTAAACAACAAAGCGGAAACCTAATATATCTACCAAGTGCCTTTCGAAAGGCGTATCTACATCCTATACTTAAACTGTTTTTGTGTGCTAGGCCAGCAATAGCTGCGTTGTGAAACAACTACATAACAAATACTGGGCCACGCACTGACTTGCCAACTATTTATGATAACTGTCTTGTATTGGGTAATTTCAAACGCGGGTTTTATTTTGATAAAATAAATGCAAAAGAAAAGTTAGAGATATACGGTCCCTGTATATCTCTCTCTTGTGCTGGATAGGCTAGATGCGTAGATGGAAGTTAAATAAATTTGATCAATAGTACTTGTTACCTATGAGCCCCAATACGAACGAAACCGCTTTCAAAAACTCGACTTTCAACAACACAAACGATTTTCGGTGAACCAAATCGGTCGTATAAATTTTTGACTTCTTCATCTTTGTTATCACTGATGAAATGTCACTTTATCTGAGTCCTGCTCTATCTGTGGTCTGCCCTATACGTATTCCTAAGTTGCAATCCATGGATAATTTCAATAAGACCACTGGATTGGGTTTTGAAATAGTTTTGACGGAAAAGAGGCATTTGGTTCCCAGTTGCTTTTTACATCCTTTCACTAAATATTCCTTGGTCAATACTTTGCTTGCATATTGCAATAAGTGGTAAACATATAACTTCATGTCGAGCACAGCAAAAAAAGTTAGTTATTTATTGTCCCGGTATTGATGATTGGAAATCATAATCAATATTTGAATACAGAACGATATTCCATCATTTTATTCATTTTACATTAGTAAATTGATGAAAAAATAACAATTTTTGACAGTGTTAAGCGACGCCGACGTTACCAGAATGCACCCACTAATATGTTTCGAAATACATAATGATTGTAATAAATAATATGTAACAAAGTAATATTATGTAGAAATTAAAGTGCTTGTCATTCTGAACTACTGAAGTAACATTAATTGCCCAACGACACCCACCCTAATTAAGTAATGTCTATATCAACGACATAAAATTAAAACAGAGTTATTAAAATTACTGGGACGCCTTAAAACTAATTCCAACCTAAGTAGAGATTATCGAATTTTCTTATGTCTATTCTGCCTTTTTACCCGACTGCGGCGAAGCCCAAAAGGAGGGTTATTGAAAAGAAGTTAGGATCTACGTATATCTATTACATAGTTAGAGTAACTAAACAGTCAATACCTAGCCAAAAAGAGGCAAATTCAATTATTTACATCCGCAATAGGTAGGTATATTTTTTGTATACATGTGTACAACTTTCCAATTAGTCATAGGACATTCAACGACAAAATACAGAAATGAATTATGTTTTGAAATACAAATGAATAATATTTTAATTGATTAAGTTTAAAGTTTTTATGCGGGCTAGTCAAAGGACTTGAAAAAAGGAGTATGTAAGGATCGTAATAGGCGGCGTTCTGTCGTTTCTGCCTACCCCTATGAGAAAATGGCTTGAGTTTATGTAAATATGTGTAATCCGAATAAAGCTGGTACTTGTACCCAATTGTTTTAATAAATGAGGATCTGAATAAAACAATGCTGTGGATTCTTTATCGAGCTGTCTTTGTTTAAAGCTAGGGAGTGAACTTTCTACAGCTATCTCCGATCTATACAGTTATGTTTCAAACAAAATGCCTTCAAATGCAAAACATTTTCTTGACGCATCCATCGGAGAGCGTCCAATACAATGTCCTTCATCCATGAGCATGATCGTATTGGTCGTTCTATCTTCATAAACTAACTTTTAAAGCACCAAGGTACTTAAGTTGACAACCGAATTTTTCAGTACAACATTTAAAGTTACCTTGCCGACTGCTCATATTATGATCTTACGCTGTAGCTGACAAATTTAGGTGAAGGTGCTGTTCATATTCATAACAAAACATCACGTCTTTTTTTTCCTCCAAAAGCTAGGTAGAGGTGTGCCTTTTTATTTGTATATTTACTTGCGGTAAGCCCGCCGCACTATCCCCAACCCACTGCAACCCCTGAAAGCCAGAATCAGCAATGGCACTGACAACCACTCGAAAAGCGCCGAGGCAACGAAACTAAACGAAGTCCCAGAGAAAGATTTAAACTATCTTAGATCCCGCTACAAAATTAATTATATAAAAAAAAAACTCCATAGATAGAACAGAATGATGTCAACAAGCACAAAGGGACATTAACAACTGGGATAAGCCCCGAGGTATGCATGTAGAGTATAAAGCGAATTGTACCAGTTATGTCTATTCTTCGTTAGGAGAGTCTACTGCCTCCAACCTAGTACTTTAATTAACACACAGAGAAATTCCCAATGTAAATACTAAAATAAATGACTTAACGTTTATTTAGATATATTCCAGGGTGAAGGATTTTGCATATAACTGTACTACCTATTAACAGTCTAAATACCAAAAAAAACCAATGCGTCAGACTCAAGTAGGTGGAATTATGAGCCGCATACCTTCTCGGTTCAACCAGACCTTGATCGCGGGCAACCACTGACCTTTCGGTGAACACTCGACTTGAACGTGTGATACTTGTCGTAGCTTCATATTAATTAGAGCAAGTGTATGCAGAGGTATTGAATTACTTGTTGAGATTGAATATGGCAGTGATTATAGCTCGTCATGGTCAACCGCAACGTTTAGAAAATATTGTTTAGGAGAATTACAAGTTACGTCATGTTTTAAAGCAGTTTTTTTATAAGTTTCCGAAGGATCGGTGTAAATTGTGCATTTTGATGCTAGGAAGTAATTGCAAATACTCAGGATTCAGAATCTAAAACCTAATCATACAACAAAACTGACTAATATCAAAAATATCTATTTATCGACTTCCAACTTAAAGAAAGACTACAAAAACATCTTTATATTACAGCAATTATTTTACACACACAGATATTTAAAAAGCGATTATCTAAGAAAAAAAAGAATCACACAAAAAAGGCAACCAAAATAAAGAATAAAATAGAAATAAAAACATGGGCAAAGAGTATATCATTTGTAACTAAGTATGGTAGATAAGAAGAATGCAAAACTTTCACCACAATCAAAGTTGGTGTTCGTCGATAGACATTAAATCATCGACATTGCATCTCGTACTTACAATATGTCATCCGAAGGCAAACTAGTCAAGTAGTCAATGCAAGTTATATCACAGCGGTCACAGCAGATTTAATAATAATCCACTAGGTTGAATACTTGTTTAATAAACACTTACTTCAGTATTTATCGAATTAGTCTCCAAATGCGTCTTTATTTACTGTATAAATAAAGGCTGAATGAAGCTGTTGATGGCTTGATGAAGAGCAAATCGAGTCATTACACTACGAAAAAGTTATGAACAAGTTAATTTTAGAAACCACTAGCTGTTATCACTAGCTGAACCTGTGGAGTACCTCGTTGGTATAATGGTCGCAATCGCAACTCCTAAGTTTGACGTCCAGGGCCAGGGGCGTCAGGGGTCAGGCTAATTATTGTTTCTGGATTTTTCCATCAGGAATTGGCCAGTAGAAGCCACGGAAACCGAAGCCGACCCCCCTAGAGGTGATGAGGGTTCCCTAGAGGATGAGGTGAGGATAGTAATACCTTGGCGTATACCCCAAGGTATTACTAGGATGAAAGGTATTGTATATTCTAACCTAAGTCATCGTCTACCTGCATGGCATATTTCATCAATCTTGACTTTTGAAGCCTTTTATACAGCATGAGAATAGATTATGCAGCACACAAAACTACAATTGAAAAACAACGCACTTGCTTTTGAGCACAAGGACCAAATTTATTAAGAGACTGTAACATTTAAAGTAAACTCAACGGCCAGTGTTACGCAGTCCTACGACTTAAATTGCCATCGTCACCATTTAAGCTAGACTAGAATACATAAACACTGGCTCATACTAGACTAGTTACATAATAGACCAGTTAATAAGTCGTAAGTTATAATTTAAGGCACACAGACAAGGTCGGTATTCACGTGCAAGTACAGGAAATATTTACTTGCGAAAGAAAGGTAAATGCAACCGCTTGAAATTGGCTTACCCGCTGCATTTGTTATTGCCTTGCATTTCTGGCGTAATAATCTCATCTGTGAAACCCTTTTCCAACTACGGTGAGGGTCGGTTTTTAGTCTAGCCATATGCAATATTTCGCATGAAAATACTGTCTATCTGACTCCACAACCCAGTAACTGGGTAATGCGCTACCCCTTTGGAAGATTATTTATTGTCTCTCAGGTTTTTGATTACCCCGTAACGATATTGACTGGCAAAGTTCAATGAATGACAGCTGTGTCCACAGATATAGATGTATCCCTAGATAAGACAGCACCTACTTCGCATTTCGCAGCAAGCTAATTTCTATTTATTGTTACGACATGAAAAATTACTTCTAGACCAGCTAAACTCCACCGCACCATTCATCCACTGCACCGCAAAGCTTCCTGGGGGGTCCGTGAAAAAAGAAACTGATCATAATTTAATAAAATACGAAAGGACCTCCAAAACCATTTGCCTAGCAAATGGATGAGTCGACTGTTGCTGGTCTGACCATCTTGCGGGTTTTGTGCGATTGTGCGATATCTAATATATAATTTTGCTCATGTCATGCAAAAGTATGGAATCGCTTTTTATCGCTATATTGGAAATCGCGTTACGTAACTCAAATGTAGTTGGGTAGGACACTGCGCTGTGATGACAGGTGGACTAGGGCTGTAACCAAATGGCGTCCAAGAAAAGGTAAAAGAAGGGTGGGTCGTCCAGCGGCAGGATGGGCAGACGACGTAGTTACTATTGTGGGAAAAACCTGGATGAGGCTGGCACAGGACTGTGGAGACTGGCACAACAAAAGGGACCTATACCCAGCAGTGGGCACTGACTGTTCTTCTCCCGTTCCCGACTACATACTTGTGCGAGACAGGATCTTCAACCTATGCAGCTACAAAACAAAAGACTGCAATAGTCTTAATGACCGATCCGAACCGAACATGAGACTTACCCCCCCCCCCCCCCGTACCCTATCGAGCCGTTTTTTTTTGTTGGTGGGAAATCATCAAATTTTAATGACTTCTAAACTCTGGACAGAGCGGTAGGGAGTGTAAGACTTTTACTTACTAACTACTTTTACTACTTTTACTGACTAAAAAGCCAACCATCTAGGCACCATATTATACGTCAAAAGAGGCATGAGGTGGGCTCAAACCAAACTCATTGACTCCTTTAGTGATGATGAGAGAAACATCGAAGGATGCAGTATTCGAGTCTTCACCAACCACAGAACTGGAGAATACATCACGGTAAAAGGCATTTACGTCCCAATACCGAATCAAAACGAACTGTCTGATGAATTCGAGCAACTACTTAGAGAAGAGAGTGCCCTCATCATGGGAGACATGAACCTAAGAATGCAACTGCTCGGCCGTTCAGTCGACAGAGGTCTCGGAATTTTATTACGGGAAATACACAACAACGGCGACTGTAGAATTATACATTCCGGTCAGCCATCTAGACCCACCAGTACTGGTAACAACAACATACTGGACATAGCAATCACAACATACAACCATTCTGATTTGGAAATAAAATCATGCAAACAGATAGAACCCATAGGGTCCGATCATATACCATGGATAATGACAATAAATTTGGAAAACGACTACGAGATCCCACTCAGTCGCAACCTCAAAGACATCAAATCGAGTAAGGAAAAACGTGAAGAGTTTGAACAGTCTCTGGCAACAAAAATAGACCCAACCATAAAAATCGAAACTGACATAGACTGCGACAAAATGATTGAAAACCTAGAAAAGGCTGTAATACAGACACTGGACGAATTTGCGCCACTCAAACAAACCGACAACAAGGAAAATCTTCCCAAAGAAATACAAAAGTTGATAGAAAAAAGAAATGAAGCGAAAGACATCGCATGGCGTCTAAGATTCACATATAGATACAACGAGCTAAAGAGAGAATACAACAGATTAAAACGCAATTTGGCTAAGAAACTCATCGAACACGGAGAAGAAATGCTGAACAAAGCTTTAGAGAATAAAATTGACAACAGAAAGAAAATGTGGGATTTACAGAGAGCGATGAAAAAGCCACCTCAAAGGCTCCCCCTTATAGAAAACTGCAACACAGAACTGGAAATTATCGACAATCTAGTGGACACGGCTATCATTCACACATCCGATATCTCTCACGAAGACGAAAACACAGAGAAATACACACCATTCCAACCATTAGAAGCAACGTCACACGCAGAGTTAAAAATAGCTCTTCGAAAGTTCAAGAATCAGAAAGCACCTGGCCCTGACGGGATAAGAGCGGATATTCTAAAACTGGGAGGTGATACGATGATAGCCACATGGCTATCATCGTATCACCTCCCAGTTGAACATTCAAGCGAATAATGGATTACATTATCAACACGGGATACTTCCCAAAAAGATGGAAAGAAAGCACATGCATCTTTTTGCATAAACCAGGGAAAGACCACACACAACCCAAGTCATACAGACCCATCAGTCTACTCAACATCATGGGCAAATGGGCTGAACGCATTATTCTCTCGAGAATAAACACAGAAAGTAACGAACTTATCCCCGAACACCAACATGGATTCGTCCGCCAAAGAGGCACAGCGACACAAATACTAAGGACGGGCAAATACATAACCGACGCCCTGGAGAAAGGACACAGCGTGGCCATGATATCGACAGACCTCAGCAAGGCATTTGATTCTATAAATCATCAAGGCCTAATAAAGAAACTCTATGAAGCTGGAGCCCGAAATAATATCATAAAGATAATAGAAAATTATCTGTCAGACAGAACAACCAAAGGCAGATTTAGAACCACAACAGGAACAGAAAAAAAAGGTACCACATGGTGTTCCCCAGGGATCAATCGTCGGACCCGTGATTTTTAACTTATACGTCGCTGACATACCAAAGCAACGAATCGCAGGACAGATGCTCTCTCAGTACGCAGATGACCTGTGCATTCTCAATGCAGCGGAGAAACCAGATCACGCCACTAGGCGCGCAGAATGGGCAGCGGAGGAAATTATAGACTACTACAAGCGGTGGGGCCTCCAATGCAACGTGGATAAAACGGAGTGTATCATGTTCTCCTACAAAAGACCTCGGCTGGGAAATCCAAACAACGGATACAGAAATTACGTCAAAATGAAAAACGAACGGATCGAATACAAGAACAAAATAAAATACCTCGGTGTCGTATTAGACAAGAGATTGTCAATGAACATACACACCAAAGAAACCGTAGAAAAGGTAAAACGAGTAAGAGGTGCCCTAAATTCGATCATAGGGTACCGATCAAAAGTAAAAATTGAAACAAAACTGCTCATCATACAGACGTGCCTCTTGCCAGTACTCGACTATGGAGTCATCCAACTCCTTCCAAGATACAGCAAGAGCAATTTGACAAAACTAGAGAGACAGTACAAAATGGCACTGAAAGCTGCAGGTGCCTTCCCACGTCGCACTGAAACAAAAACGCTCTGGGAAATGCTTGGACAAGACCCATGGCACCTCAGAGCACACGATCTCCACCATGATATGATCGAAAAACTCTCCTCACTGACGATCAGCGGCCTCGACGATCCCGGTCCCGCGTATACGAGATATGGACAATTCAATCCATCCCTTTTCTCAAACAGAATAGGTGAAATTGAATACATAAACAAATCGGAGAGGGAGAAACCGCTCCACAAGAGAACGGCCCCCCCCCCGTCAGCATAGGCTTTGACTCGTAAAGTCACTCCTACATTATAAGTAATTTCAGGTCTAGACCTGATGGGATCCTAAATCCAAATTTCTCACACTTGTTTTATATAATTCAATCGTGTGTGAAAAGAGTTCAACAAAAGGTTGCAAAAGATCCCTCCCCGGACAAAGTGCGCCAAAGTAAAGCACACACAATGCTCTTGTAAAATTACATTTTATAAGTGATATGTTATTTAACTAAAGAAATAAACATCTATTCTATTCTATTCTATTCTACTGACTAAAAACCACCCATGTTCCTTCTTAGCCTTTTGTGTAGAGGCTGCGGTATCTCTTTCGAACAACCCGCAGCCCCTGCCTGCCATCAGACAATTTAAAAAAAAAATTTTTTTTCATTGATTATTATTATATGATTATTTACATACTTTGATTATTAATAAAGAATACAAATAAATCAGAGTTGAATTATTCTAGATTCTAGGGTTCCATCAAATACTCCGCATCTCAAAACGGTTCCGTAGCCAAGAAAGTTTGAGAACCGCTGTTCTAGATATTTATAGAAAAACGTAGTCTAGTTGTGTAGTACCTTGTTTTATTTGTAACTGAATAGTGCTTATAATGTCATAGCAGGTAGTCAAATCCGTATGTCGTTGCGTAGTTTTCATACGGATCGTGATACTTGCATTTTATAATAGGAACATATGTAATAATAATAATATTATATCTATATTTGTGGCCGAGACTCCCTTGATAATGTTGTTGCATGAGAGCGTCTTCATGTGTTCCGAGGGCATTCCTGGAGAATTCGGCCGAAATGCGGACGATTGAGGGCAGAGAATAAACATGCACACGTATTTCATACATTATTACCTATCTAGCTTTTTCTAAAATATGTTTACATCGGCTCCTTTTTTTATATCATTCCGAACCTCTGTATAATAATTTTATGCATGTTTACTGCGTGTGTCTTGTGTGGGCAAAATATTTTAGAGATAATTTATCAAGAAGTCGCCGCACGTTTCTGTAAACAATACATCACTGTAGGAGGATCCTTTCTTAGCGTCTCTCTTTACGAACACTTACGTCACGCACAAATTACTTACTGCCGCACTCAGAGAGCTTTAATGATTACTTAAGCCATCACTTAATAATGGTTTTGACAGTTTTGTCATACAAAAATATGTCAAACCTTTACTAAGTGCCGGCTTAAGTAATCATTAAATATCTCTGAGTACAGCAGTTAGACAGACATTTTCAACGACGTCACATTAACGTCGATTGTTGTAAAGAGAATGTAGTACAGTACATTTGCACAGTTTGTTTTATTTCTGGTTTTGCATCCCTAAAAAAATCATACTGAACTTTATACTTATTACAATTTATTGAGGGTGTAAAAAAGATCCTTAACGGAACCGAAAGGCACTTGTTCTCACTGTCATTACGATTTGTTTTATACCATACCTAGAAACATGCAAAAAACGATTCATATCTTCGTAACTAGAAGGTAGTTGAATGTCTTCTCATATTGCAGCCTTATAGATAGGTAATTTGTTAGTTACAGGTGAAGCTATAGAAGCGTGCATATGTTAAAATAGGTATCCATTAATTATTCTAAAAGTAATTTGAGAGCATGAACAATGATAATTGGTTTGAAATTAAAATCACGAATTTGTAACGAGATTAATATGTATTACTTCAGTATGAAACACGTAAAACTACGAATAGATTAGGTATAAATCGAAACTAATGTTGAATTGAAACTAATATTTACAGTTATGAACAGTTTAACTAATACATATGTACAATTTCGACATCAATCGTACCTACCTATTGACACTATGATTGACATGGTGATTATCCTCATTTATATTTGTAAACCAAGCTAATCAAGAAATATCACGGTATATACCTTAGTACCTATACAGCAGGGTGACTAACCATGGTAGGTTTTGCTACCCACGTCATGATCTCATGAATGAACTTAAGTATCAGCTCAGACTCGTACACATGCAACGACTTTTGCGTAACTAATCAAATTGCCTAGCGAAATAGCACGATCCTATTTCATAACGGCTTTAAATAAAGGGTGTAAAAGTACCCTTAACGCAAACGAAGGGCACTTATTCTCCCCACCCCTGCGATATTTTTTTTGTTCCAGACCATACCTGGGAACCCGCTAGTTACGGAGATATTGGAGTTCCAAGTTTTGCACAGCTATTTTTGTAAACACTAGTTTTTCAGGTTATGACTTTACTTAAATCACCTCCATGACCCTTTTACTATTCAAAGCATCCACTAGCACAATGTTTAAAGAGTGCTACATTGAGTCTTAACGTAAAATGAGATTTTTAAATCCAAAAAAAGAAGTCGTTTCCCAGCAAAAAATTTTGCGTAGGGGTACTTAGTTTGATGTACAGAATGCTTGGTTGACGTATGTGTGAAGGGTTAATTTACACCCTGTATAGGTAGACGTCTTGAGCGTTTTTGGTCACATAGCAGAAATTAGCCATCGACGCTAAGGTTTTATATTGCAGAAGTGTGTGCGCAGGCACAGGGGCACTTTCTGTTCCTAATCTTTCAAAGGCCAATTGGACGGCAATCTCACATAACCGGAGAGAGACCAGGCAGGTGACCAAAGGCTTAACGTTCTTTCCGAGGCAACAGGGTATTATACCCTGATGATTTTTACTCAAAAAAATGTAAGGGAAAAATCTATGGAAAACCCCAAAAGCACTTTTTTGTCTGACCCGGGAATTGAACCTAAAACCCTATGTTCAGCAGTCGCACTTCGACCACAAGGCCTTTCAATAAGAGGATATTCAAGTAACCAGTTCAAGTAGCTAAACTAAAACCAAAATCGAAACTGCAATATTCACTAGAGTTTCGCAACATTTAATTGATCAGACTATTTTCTTGTAGCTTTTTCAACACACCGGCGATTCTATTGCCGATACAACAATATCAATCTTTCCGATCAATTATGACGGTAGTGTTATTGCATTATTTTATCTCCTCAATCAATGATCATTGCGAGTTATGAATGGCTTGCCTACTCCACATGCTACGAGTATAACGTCTTATATAACAAAAAGAGTTCAATTGGGCCTATTAAGTTTATAGCTTCATGCTCGCTTTCTTCAATGATGTGAGCAGAACGCAATTAATTTTAACATACCACAGAGTATGATCTAACATACATTGTTGAGGTACCCATGCCTGGTTATACAATAAGAGGTGCAGCATAGCATTAACCTAATTCTGTTCTATGTACACTTACAAGCACTAATATGCATACACTTAGGAAGATTCTAGAGTGATTTTCTCACGAATCAACGATTGCAACTTTGATGAAAGATCCATTTCATAATAGCGCAGACGACCAAAAAAAATCTGATTTGTCCGTCAGATATATTTCCACAAAATATTGGACATGTATTTTTTGTTTTTTACCCGACTACGGTGAAGCCAAAAGGAAGGGCAATAAATGACATCCGTACTGTATGAGTACCAAAATAGTATTGTACAAAACTAAGTATATGAAATCATAATCGAAAGATCTGCAGAAAATTACTGTAAAAAGTCTCTACGTATACATGAGGAGATAAAATGCCTACAGTAAGAGAAAAATAGGCCTCTAATACCGTACACACTTTTTATACAAAACTGAGTCACCAACTACAAAATAAGCGGCGCCAAATGATCTAAAAAGCCATACGTCCTTGACAGGTCAATTTACGTAAATCTCATAGCTATTCAGGTTAATTTAATAAGCGTAACAATTCAAATCATGTGCCTAATTCAGACGAATTAAACATAACAACAAAGCACTATAAAAAGTATAATATTCATATTAACCAATGCGACAGGGTTACGTAAACTTGCTGTGAGAACTGCAATAGATTAGTATGGACTAATGCTAAGCAGAACAAAAGAATTAAGTGCCGAGTTATCATAAGAAGGCTTGGAGGAAATTGCGAAAGTAATGTGCCACTTAGTACACGTGTTATGTTATCGTTGTCTTGTATCGCTGGTGTGAATCTGACGTGTTATCGTCCATCGGTGATTGCAGAGGGTGTGACCGAATCTAATCTATATGCATCTTATTTTCTGTCGTAATTTTCTTTCAGTTCACCTCTTAGTTTATCCTTTTTTGCTTGAAGTTTCCCACTAAAAGGCACTTCTGGTACACCACTAATGTATTTGAAAAACACAGTGTTGTGATTCGGAAATGCAGGCTTATTCCCCCCGCGGTCATCAAATTATTTACATAATTTATACTTTATTAAAAAAAAATCGGAATACACAAATGTGTGTCCAATTTCATTTTATTTATTAATTACCAACTTAATTACTGTTAAAGTATAATTGGGTCGACCACAGGTGTGTATTACATGACAGCTATACGACCACCGGATACGCTAATTGTCACGGATCGCCAATTTCATCTGCAACTTGAAATACCAAATATATTTCGGCGTTTCAAAATGTACATTCTGTATTGCAATATTCATTTTGTCGACGCAGGCTAAAAGTTATTTCCTAAACACTAAAACATGCAGCGATGTTTTCAGATATTCATAAAGCTCGGTTTGAAATTGCCGGCCTACTCGTTGACATTTACACTGGGTCGAGCCGACTCTGATGGACGCCACCGGCTCTTCACCTTAATGTCACTTCCCTGATGTATACCACACACCCAAGCCTGACTGGAACTACTATGAATAAGATTTTCGCGGTCGAACCCGCGAGCCCTTCCAATGCACGTCAAGGCCTCTACTCGCCGTATATAATAAGTTCACCCGCCCGCAACGACACACTTTGTTACTTTCACGCGAGCAGTGCACATTTTGAACCGTCGAAATGTACAGGCTCATTATATCAGCCTTTGTGATCGCAACCGCGACGTGCCAACAGCAGGAGGGAGGCAGACGAGTCCCCAAATACGCGGGGGACCCGAAGACAGCAGCCATCGTGCAGGAAGCGCGGTACCTCAGCGGAAACGGAGCTTTCGGTGCCGCTTACCAACAGGAAGATGGAATTAACTTCAAAGAAGAAACCGACGCCGACGGCAACAGGAGAGGTAGCTACTCCTACATCGACCCCACCGGTCAGAGGAAGACAGTGAACTATGTTGCAGGCAAAAATGGCTTCCAGGCCAGCGGTGACCACATCCCGACCGCGCCTCAAGCCGCCGCACCTACGCCCGGATACACTCCGGACCCGCGATACAACTCACCGGATTACAAATCTCAACAATACAGTGCTCCCCAACAGTACGTTCAACCCGAGCCAGCGCGCAACTATGGCGGCAAACCCAATGAGGATGACGGTCAGTACCACGCAGAGTTGTACGAACAGAACTACGACGCACCCCAGCAACAGCAGCAGTACCAGCCTCAGCAGCAGTACCAGACACAGGCACAGTACCAGCCTGCCCCTCAGCCGCAGTACCAGCCGCAGCCGCAGTACCAGGCCGAGCCGCAGTACCAGTCCAACAACATCTACCCGGGCACGCAGCAGGCACAGTACAGCGGTCTGCCATCATCCCAGCAGTACTCGCAGCCAGCGCAGTACTCGCAGCCGCAGCCAGCTCGCCAGCAGTACTACGAGCCCACCACGCAGCAGCCCACCCGCTTCTTCCCTCCCGGCAAATTCAGTCTGAACAGAGCACCCGACGGCTACACATATTCCTTCCACAAAGTATAAATCTAATTTATAAAGAGGGCTCCGGCGATTTGTAAAGGCCGAAACACGTAAAAAGCACGCATCAATTAGCAACTCGCCGAGTCATCGAGGGGCGGCTGTGTGCGTACTCCGCTCAAAGCATTTCTTAATTGTTGTTTGCTGTGATATTGTGAGTTAATGGACAGGTATACATATGTGGGACGTTTTTGTTGCTAAGGAAGCGCGTCAGTTGACGGAAACTGAACTTTGTAAATAAACTTAGACTTACATAAGAAAAACTGTTTTTCATTTCCGAATTGATGTTCACAAAATATTGTGTTGCTAACTGTGCACCCTTATTTGCATAAATTCTTATTTATGAAAGTATCAACCGAATCCCTTGCCGTTATAGCAAAATCATAATGATTATGCATTTATATTAATGCCTTTACTTTTATTGCCTTAATCTCACTCAACGCAATAAAAAAAACAAGTACGATAAAAAACAAGAACTCGCCAACTTCCTAGTACGCGGGTATAAGACAGGGTGTGGGCAGTGTCCGCATTCTACTGTACTTGCACAAACCACCTTTAAGCCTCGACCACAACTAGATCACCTTACTGCTAACACAAGGATATTTCGCTACCAAACCGGTCTGGCCCTGCCACGCCTTCCTTTCCATTTGTCGACTTCATTATTAGTTCAAATACCGATAGTAATAAATACAATATATAAAGGCTTGTACTTGTAAACGACAAATGGAATGGAATGAAATGGGATGGAATGGTGGTTGTTGTTGTGTGTTGCTTGTTGACGGCACGGTTGGCGCAGTTGCTCAAGCAATGGACTGCTGCGCTGCGTGTCGCGGGTTCGATTCCCGCACGGAACAAATATTTGTATGACCTACAGATAGTTGTTCCGGGTCTGGGTATTTGTGTATGTGAGTTTAAATGTTTGTGAACGCACCCACGATACAGGAGAAATTCCTAGTGTGGGGCAACGTATAAAAAAAAAAAAAAAAAAAAAAAAAAAGAAAGAAAGAAAGAAACATTTACTTTTAAGGTGAAACAAAACAAGATCAATGAGAAACTTAACACTTGACCTTTTCAACTAAATTAAACGTATTAATAAGCTTAAGACATAAAAATCGATACTTGATACTTGATGCTCATAGACCTTAAGCTTTTGATAAATACATAAATAGACCGTACAGGTCGTCATATTACTAATATTTCTATATAAAATCAAAATTCCGAAACACGAAGCTATCAATTATTGAATCTACAATGACCTAACAATTTGTATTGGTGTAATATTGGAGGTATAATTGCATTGTTTTATATCCGATCCGGCCACAATAGAACAATGATGCAATCGAATGTTATTTGAAAACAATTTCGACGCCATTTCGCTGTCGAAAACACAATTGACGATCAATTTGTAAAATTGGCCGGAGCGACCACATTGTCTTAAATCACGAGATTGTTAAAATAACATTTATCATTGAATTCAGTATTTCTAAAACGTTAATAATTCTGGACTAAACTAGATTACAAAACTCCTTATAACACTAATGTCAGTAAATTGCGATAAAATCTGAAATCATTAAAGCAGGCTCTAATAAAGGGAATCATCGACGCAATGAAGAATAAGAAATATCATCTTTGAAAGAATTCGATTCAAAATTGTTGTGCATACCTGAATTGAAGTATTAATAACATTCTTAAGAAATATAAAGTAGAGTATTAAATAAAGATCAATCAAATTTTTAATGAATACCAATGCTTTTATTTTAAAAGATAATTTCAAAACCAAAGTACGCAACGCAAACATGTGTGAACATTTTACAATAATGAACAAAGTAAAATAGCGTGAAGTAAAGAATCATACAATAATTAAAATGATGCAATATCATAGAAATTACTGTTAATTGTAAATATAATGTTATACAAATATTATTGATTCAAACTTATCGTTTCTTGTGTTCATTTATGCCAGTTTATTTATAGCCATTTATGTAAGTGTTTTCTACTTCTACTTCGTTGTGCATTTCTGGACCCTACTTTGTTTTTAACTGGCGAGTAGTTAATTTATTTTTTACAGGTGTTATGTTGGTCGGAACTCTAAGAAGACTATCCTTAGATTTCGACGTCAAAGTCTCAGTTAGCACTCGGGAGGATGGGGGGAGGGTAAATAAATAAAATAAAATAGTTTATTTGCACCTTCAAGTAAGACATATGGTTTTACAATGATTAAAATAAGCCTTAAGGTAAATAAAGTTGTAATATACCGTTGCAGCCAAAACCTAAGCTAAGACAACTAAATGTCTTGTAATTATAGATATCAGCCCCCTCGTTATACAATGTAATGAAATGAAATGAAATCGTGCCTATATAGTTAGTAAGTACACATCCAGAGATTGGAATTTAGAACCTCTTAGGGTAACAGGTAAAACCTGCGTTAGTACTGGGTAATATGATACCCCTTGGGAAGACTGGTTTTCAGGCTTTCGGGCCACTGACCTGTAACGACCGTCAAATAATAATAATAATAATAATATTCCACAACTATCACACAACGCCATCTAGTCCCAAGCTAAGCAGAGCTTGTGTTATGGGTACTAGACAACTGATAAACATACTTATATATTTCTAAATACATACATATTATAGATAAATTACACCCAGACACAGAACAAATGATCGTGCTCATCACACAAACATTTATCCTGGGTGGGAATCGAACCCACGACCTCCGGCATAGCAGTTAGGGTCACTAACCACTAGACCAACAGGTCAGTCAAAATGAAAACAGGGACCAACGTCTTAACGTGTTTTCGGAGGTGCAGAGGAAACTCGGTATGTAATATTTATGTGATCACCCATTCACAGACCAACCAAGGCAAGCGCAGTTTAACCTGCCGATTGGTGTGAGTGTCTTAAGCGGATATTATTGAATAGGGATGTTAACCGACTTAAAAAAAATATGATTCTAATTAGTCCGTCTGTTAGATTATCGAAAAATATTGGATACGTATTTTTGTTTTATCAAATCAATAAAAATTGACACAGATGAAACGCGTCAAAGATTTGAGTGAGGGTTTTTACGTCATTAACCGCAAAAACATGTCTCACTTATGTCTTAGAATATGACGTCACACGAGTTTTTAAAGCACTGTATCGTTTCATTGTTTGCTTACGTGAAAAAAGAAATTTATTTTTATCAGGTGAGATAGTGGTCAAACGCGAGCCTATCAGCAATAAAAAAAAAAAAAAAAAAAGTTAACCATATTTTATTGTCTTTAGCATAAACATCATGCCAGTTTTCTCCTAAAGGGTTAGTGATGTCCCTTCGGGGCTGCAGGTTGTTCGACAGAGGTACCGCGGCCTCGACACAAAGGGCGAAGAAGGAACATGGGTGGTTTTTAGTCAGTAGAAGTCTGACACTCCCTACAGCTCTGCCCAGAGCGGGATGAGTCATTTATTGATGATTTCCCAACCTCCAAAAAAGTAGGGTTAGAGATGTACATTGTACATAGCTATGGCTTCTCTTTTTTTTCATAGCCTATACTGTGTCCCAGTGCTGGGTCAAGACCTTCCCTTTCCCCTTCTTAACATCCCTGTTTTCAATTTTGCCACATTGTGCCTGATATATATGTTTATGTCTGAAAAAATATGAATGAAAGCCTATTGCCTACTCCATACACCGCGCGGCTACTGTGAAATTCTAGAAAGAACCACTCAATAACCTACCTGGAATACGACCACTGAACCAACTTGAATTAAATTGCACGCAGACAAAACGCTTTCAACTAATTTCAACACAGTGACCCAAACAGCATAATTTAAGTTAATAATTGACAGATATTTCCTGTACTATTTGATTGAAGCACTATAGGCATAATGAGACATTGTATTGACAGCAGTAACATTCATAAATTATCGATTGGATATAGATCCAATCGATAATTTTAGTC